>LR999906.1:0-10000000 GCA_905220335.1 Noctua pronuba | reverse complement strand
TAAACATTCTCCCTCTTAATTGAATGTGCAAAGCTGTTCAATTCGTCAGTGTCATTGTTAAACTTACAAAATATTAGGAATTCGCGTATTGATTTTTAATAGAAACCTAACTGGTAAAACACTGATAAGGCACATTATTTAGGAATGATAACATATTGAACTGTGAAACTGGGTTGTGAAGATCAGATAAACTTTCGCAATATGCAAAGTACTGGTATTCACCTGCATCTAGTTAGACTGATAGCCGACCCCAACATAGTTAGGAAAACGCTAGGCATACAAATAGTAAAACTGGGTGCGCCAAAGTTCACCTAAATTTTTAACTCCGATAATTGGAAATCCGAAAATGTTCTTCCTAACATTTTTCATCCTAACAATCACAATTCCTAACTACTCTGTCTCTAATTTTAGAATTTCGAAGCATTCAACTTCATAATGTCAGTAGCAATAAACATCTATTATACTTTTATTTGTTTTCCTATATTTTCTCAACATAACCATCTCTTACACTATTATTCAAAGTCATATATTTTTTGTTTAGATTTCTTTGTTTAGACTTAGAAAAATCTAGCCAAAAAGTGTTATTTTTGCAAACCGTTTATTTTCTCGATTCTATCGTATAAAAAACCTAAATGTAAGAATAAAAGTTTCTTGGTGTTTTTTGTCTCCGACTAACCGTTTGTCGTAAAAACGATGTGGAAGGGATCCATGGGTTAGGTTAGGTTAGAACTGTGACCAACTACGCGCGAGCCGAGCGAGCGTAGCGAGCGGTGCCGCGGCAGCGGCCGGCGAGCGCTACTTCGAAATTGGTTGCGAAATTTTTCTAAGTTTTTTTTTCATAGTGCCCCCAAGACGACACTCTGACCTGTACTTATGTTTAAGGATAAAAGCGTTATGATAAAAAACAGTAGGAGTTTAAATATATTTACATTAATGATATTATTAATAACAATTTTCGGAAACATGAGTGTTATGAACATCGCCGGTAGCACTACAAATAGTATGAATGAAAACTTTAGGATGAAAAATTTTAGGAAGAGTGATCATTCGGATTACAAATCGTTAGGAAGAACAATTTCGGGAAAAGAACTTTAGGTGAGCCAATATGGACCCAGTAAAACTACCCTTTTTTTTTTTTTCTTTTACGGATGGTAAATCATCAAATGACTTCTCCCGCTCTGGGTGGAGTGGGAGGGAGTGTCAGACTCTTACTGACGAAAACCCTTCCATGTTCCTTCATTGCCCTTTGTGTTCCAGGGCCACGGTATCTCTTTCGAACAGTCCCGCAGCCCCGGCAGTAAAACTACCCTCAGAGAGTCAATTTTCACAATTTTTTTAATGCAGACTTAATGTTGAAAATGCCTGAAAACTTTCGCCTTGAGTGGGAGTACTTTATTAATACTTAACATTACATATCCTAATACTCAAGCATCGCACCCTCATCCCCCGTACGGTGTGCATAGAAGGGTTGTGTAATGAAGGCGAATTTAATTGCTATTTTGCCGAGACCGGTACACTCCCACACTCCCGCGTCCCACGGAGGGTAGTCTCCGGGTCTATCCGGCCGTGGTCGTCTCATGTGCGCTAATCTGCGGATTTGGTTGCTCTGGGTTGTCTCTGTTCCTGTAGCATTGCTTTGTGGGTTTTTAATGGATTAGGGAACGTATGGTGGGTTGAATTGAATGATGTGTGGTTGTTGTATTACTGTAGCTAATGTGGTAAGGAGTTGTTTGTCACATACAATTGTTTTTATTTCCAAAAACAATCTAGCGTTCTTACGGTGCACTTAACAACTTTTAAAAGTGTTTTACTCCTGTTATGATTAAAATTTCAAGTTCTTACGAACATAGTATTCTGGAACTCATATTTTTATAAAAAAAGATCCTATCTCCAAGTTTCAATTGTTAGTTAGATATTGGTGCTTGTGACTGTACATCCGCACTATACCTAAGTTACTTTTTGTAGAGCAACATTTTGCTACATGAAAACATTATTCAATTTTGTATAACTTTTTGTTATCAGTTGTTGCCTGCTAACACTTGTAAACGTTGCTTCGCAAACATTTTACAATTTCAATAAAACCCTAAGTTGATGATGGCATGTTATACTAAGAATATGAATAACTTTAATGTGTACTTAAAACCCAAAATATTGTATTGAAAAAAACGAATGTTGTAGTACATACAAACGAATCAATAATTTTTGGAATCACTATTAACAGTATTCAATTAGAAATTCAGTATTCCAAATTGAAACACAATGTTGTTGTTAACTTATGTTCCGAAGACAATGGATAAACAAAAACGTTTCAAATATTTAGGGAAACTCCAACATTTCTGCAACATCTAATAAACTTGACATTTCTCCAAAAACAAACAGCAAATACATACACACAACACATTAATAACCCCTAAATATCATCAAATGGTATCAAAACAGACGCCTATATACCATACATACATAGACTCCGTATGTCGGCGTGGTATGCCGGCGATGTTCAAAGCGCGCCGCTCTCTCCCTTTGATCTGCCGCACATACAGCCTTACATACAACCTAGTACATATAACCCTTCTATTTCGGTTCGCCGTCTTAGGGTTAAAATATCTTTTGAGATATCCGAATGGATCTGTTTCGGTGGTTAGTGAATTCATTTGAGGGAAGATTCTGTGAGGGTGTGAGTCTGTGAGGTTTCGAAGAGGTCTACCTGTACAGCTGTTAGAGGTAGGTGATTAGGGGTTACGTGAGATGAAAGTGAAGAGGATGGAGGATGGTGAATTAGGATTGACGACAGATGCTGTCTCGAGTTGAAATTAACTTAAAATAGTGTTCTTGTTGTCACGGCTGAACGAATTTCTGCATTCATGATGTTTATTTGCAAATAGGGTTTTACTTATACTTTTGTACTTGACTAATCCTAGAAGAAACGGCCGAAACTAACTCAGAGGTCATAGTCTCTTTTAAGGTCCAGACATAATCTTGGTCCATACGGACAGGACTCAGAATAACCTAAATAGTGAAATAGTCTACCACCTATTATGACGTCATAGTAAGGGGCTTACTAAGGTGACAAAGAGACATGGCTTTCATTAGTCGATAACACGATTTATATACAAGGTGTAAACAGACCCTTTACGAAGCCGTCAACCAAGCATTCAGTACATCAAACTAAGTAACTTTACGCAAAAATGATTGCTGGGAAACGACTTTTTTTTTGGGGTGAAAAATCACGTTTTAGGGTAAAACTCAATGTTACGCACTCAAAACTTAGTGCTGATGGATGATTTGAATAGTAAACGGGTCATCGAGTTAATTAAAGTAAAATTAAAACCTTTAAAAGTGGTATTTTAAAAAAAACTTGTGAAAAAATTGGAACTTTGACCTCCAATATCTCCGTAACTAGAAGGTTCCCAGGTATGGTCTAGAACAAAAAAATGATCGCAATGATGTGGAGAACAAGTGGCTTTCGGCTTCGTTAAGGGTCTTTTTACACCCTTTATATTTTTTATAACAGGAACAGCTGTGTAAGTAATAGTGCTTCACCAGAAAAAAAAAACCCTTTTCTAATCTCAAAGACCAAAAGCACATGAAACTTCATATTTTCTTACCAATAAAGCTAAACATGTAAGCACACGGAAAAATATTGTCGTCCCAAGTATGCCCCGACTTCTGCCGACAAACAAGCGAATGTATGTAAATCAGATAGTATGTATTCAATGTCTATGTCGACGAGTTTGGGTTCTGCCTACCCTGTAACTTAGAACAAGATTACATGTATTTCAAAGATTTTACTTGGGTGTGGCGCATGCGTTTCAGAAAATTAATGGTTATGGTTCTAAAATTTTAAAGATTTCAAGGTGTTTCTTAAATTAAATTATTAGATTTGCGAAAAGATTTAAGTTTTTAAACACCCACCCGCAATAACTTCCGTTTATCCGTGGTAATGGCGCTTGTGATAGTGCCGAAATATAGGAAACTCAAAACAAATAATAAATATGGTAAAACTCACGTTTTAATTGCTAATGAAAAAAATTAAAGCTTAAATATATAAGTATTTATTTAAATATTTAATTATAACCAACTTATAAACCCACAAAGCTATCACACATTTTTAGGCTAAAATACTATCATTATGTCTATAAATCTTATCTTTATTGTAATAATGTTAACCACGATCTAAAGTAGACACTTTATATTATTATCGTCTGTCTGTCTCGATAATAGCGTAGCGACTGGGGCATTGACTCTCCATCATACAACGTCCACTAGGTACCTACCTAGGAATTGCTAATTGATTATATCTCTTAAATATACTATCTTAAAGACTAAGGCCCGCTTTCACCACAAATTAATTATGAGTTCAGAGGCTCTAGCACGAGTTTTTACGTATTTCTTCGTATTTTGAACTTTGAGTTCGATCGACGTAATTTTTGTAATGAAATTCAAAAAGCGTCTTTAGCCTAGGTACTTACAAAGAAAATGTTATAGCTCGAAAAACTTATTTATACAATGTCGCCCATGCGCATGTGACCGCCCGTAATTTTCTGAATATTCATGAAGAAATGTCGAAAATAAACTTTAAAAGGGGGGGTCTATCTACAACATTTTTCATGTTATTCAATTTTTAATTTTTTAAGTATAGTTTGTAGATTTGCTTTCTATTTTTTGACACATCTCCGAAGTTTATGGGTCGATTTGGATTCTGTTTATTATTTCTAAAAGCTTATGAGTTATTTTAACAGGTTAATTAACATTTTTACTAAAAATTGTCGACGACGAAAAAAAAAACGGAATCGAAGTCATTTTTTCGGTGAAAAATTGTGTATTTATTTTAAAAAAACTAGTGTAAGTCCATAAATTATCCCGATAGGACGACTTTTTTAATCATTATTTGTAATCTACTACATAACAGCTACAAATTCACAGAACATTGTTGATACCTATCTCTAAAGAAAAAACAAGGGCGGGTATAACAAATCATCGCAATCTTCATGTGTGGGCCACTGAAAATCCACACGTCATTAGGGAAACAACTTTCCAGACTCAATTTTCCATAAATGTATGGGCTGGAATGATTGACGGTGAACTTATTGGCCCTTTCGTGTTACCAAAACGACTAGATCAACACGCGTTTTTAGATTTTATAGTCAATACGTTGCCGTTGCTTTTGGAGGAAGTACCGCTGGAAACAAGAAGGCGGATGTATCTGCAATTAGATGGAGCTCCAGCATACTTCGCACGACTAGTTCGTGATTATTTAAATCAAAATTATCCGTGATGGATTGGCAGAGGAGGTGCCATTGCTTGGCCGCCGCGATCTCCCGACCTGTGTAAGGTCGGCCTTAGATTTTTATCTTTGGGGCTACATGAAACAAAAAGTTTATGCCGTGCCCTTCGAAAGCCGCGAGCAATTAATGGCTAGGATTTTTGCTGCTGCTGTGGAAATAAAAGAAAACCGTGAAGAATTACGTCGTACAATCAAAAGTGTTGCCATGTGGGCTTTGGTTTTTTTACAGGAGGGTGGGGGCCATTTCGAAAATCTAATTAATTAAAATTCTTGTATTTTTTATTTTTTAGTAAAAATCTGGCTATTGCTTGTTTGTTTTTTATTCCATTATCATCCCCATTATTAGTATAACCTTTTAGTACTCACTGCTAAGAGCAACATTCAATTGACTTTCACATTATCTTTTCCTAAATTTGACTCATCAGAGTTTTAAGAGTTTTACCTTGGATTTAGTTACAATTAGGTATCAATAATGTTCTGTGAATTTGTAGCTGTTATGGAGTAGATTACAAACAATGATTAAAAAAGTCGTCCTATCGGGACAATTTATGGACTTACACTAGTTTTTTTAAAATAAATACACAATTTTTCACCGAAAAAATGACTTCGATTCCGTTTTTTTTTCGTCGTCGATAATTTTTAGTAAAAATGTTAATTAACCTGTTAAAATAACTCATAAACTTTTAGAAATAATAAACAGAATCCAAATCGACCCATAAACTTCGGAGATGTGTCAAAAAATAGAAAGCAAATCTACAAACTATACTTAAAAAATTAAAAATTGAATAACATGAAAAATATTGTAGATAGACCCCCCCTTTTAAAGTTTATTTTCGACATTTCTTCATGAATATTCAGAAAATTACGGGCGGTCACATGCGCATGGGCGACATTGTATTGTTCTATCTTCAAGCATTTGGCACAAAATTAATGATGTTTAATCTCGTTTAGCGTTAAATGTGTGTCGTGCAAACGGGCCTTTAACACAAAAATAGACATTTAGCAGATTTCTTCCAAAAATCTTATTCCACAAGTAATTCAATAAATGACCACACTAAATAACCGACAATTTCCCCCAAAACCGAGGCGCCGATGCTAAGGACAATAACTTACATGTCCAATAAATAAATATTCAACACGGTCGCCATACATCTCACTAATTTACTACTACGGAACCCCATAATAACCATCTATTCACGGGTCCCTGCGAATAAATATCTCACGACATTTTTCTTCGCCTTATCTTGAGAGTCCAGACCGTTCGCTATCTCTTTCCCTCTTAACTTAACTCGTGTTTATCTATCTCGTTCTTTCAGTATTTTATCACAGACCCTGCCACCTCCCTTTTATTCGGTACGTTTTATTTAGTTTTCGCCGCCTTAATGGATTTATTCGCCCGAGTCTTTGACCTTGTGTTTGTCTCTCAGATCGAGGAACCATGGTGTTATGGAGAAAGTAGGTGATGTATATGGGAGTTTTGGGCCAAGAAGTGTGGGATGTCTTTATAAATGGCCGCTTGAAGACTGTTTGCGTGGAACTTTGGGAGATTATTTGAGTATTCAATGAAGAATCGCTGAGATTTTGTTGGTTGTGGTTTCAGAGAGAGTTATCTGGGTAGAATGTAGAAAAGGAAAGTTAAAAACACATTTTTTTTAGTTGCCTGTACTGTCCCACTGCTGGGCAAAGGCCTTCCTCAATTCCTTCCATGTGCACTTTGATCATGTCACAAAAAAAAAAATACAAAATTATATTTTTCTTTGCAATAAGATGATAGAAGTAAAGAATCTTGTGACGCACGTTTACCTTGTGAATGCACCTATTTTCATGCAACTTTGTCGAAGGTATTTCTAAGAAATATTTTCTACACGTACGCGAGCGAAAAATGTGTTGTAAATTCTCAAAGCTGAACTTTGCTCAAGTATCATAATATGTAACCACATACATATATGTGTATTTAAAACGATAATTTTCTTTTTCGATATTCTTAGCAGAAAAGTCCTTTACATTCCATTTTAAAACATGAGAACTTACTGGTTAAAATCATTAGGAAAAACGTAGATCTCTATATATCAAGTCCTAAAAAACCCAAAAAAAAAAAAAACCCAAAATCCTTTTCATCATTCATCTGCCCTTATCCCAATTTATTTGGGGTCAGCACAGCATGTCTTCTTCTTCCATACTTCTCTATTACTCGTCCACTCAGTGGTCACTTCTTTTCTAGCAATATCATCTTTCAGACAGGCCAGCCATTGTTTCTTTTTATTCTGGCAACACTATCGAGTATTGCCAGAATTAAAATAAACAATGGATGTCATGTGACCTATGATTCCATGTTATTCAATTAAGTAGGACACTAATATCCAATAAACAAAACTAAAGTGTCCACGAAAATGACATAAACATAGACTATTACAGCTAGACGATGCATCATGGGGTCATTATTGCACCACACATCATAAATTGGGGGTCCCGACCGCCTCGCAGAGGGGACGCGCAAATAAAATTAGTTACACTGCTTATCATCGCGAGGCTTTACTGTGATGATACGGGATCGTTGTTTATTTATTATTGAAAGTGATTTGGTTTGTGATTAATAAGTTGTTTTCAACTGCCTAAATAAAGTTTCCTAAGAAGACGATTCGACGTGCCTGCAGCATTATTTGGTTCACATCATCATCTTCAGTATTTTACACGGAGCGACTGCCTATCTGACCTACACAACCCAGTTAGTACTGGGTAATACGATACCCCCTGGTAAGACTTGAAAAGACCGTCAAAGATCTACAAATGACAGCCGGGACTTAACATTCTTTCCGAGGCACGGAGAAAACTCGGTATGTAATGGGTGGTCCCCATCCACAGACCAACCTAAGCACCGTGCTTGCTTAGGTTGGTCTGTGGATGGGTGACCACGTGAAAGCACGTTAAGCCGTTGGTCCCGGCTGCCATTTCTAGATCTTTGACTGTCGTTGCAGGTAGTCAGTGGCCCAAAAAGTCTGACAACCAGTCTTACCAAGGGCTATCGTTTTACCCAGTACTAACTCGGTTGTGGAGGTCAGGTAGCTAGTCGCTCCATGTAAAATACTGGTACTCAGCTGCATCCGGTTAGACTGGAAGCCAACTCCAACATAGTTGGGAAAAGGATGACTTTTCAATTTAAAGTAGCAACAACTGAATGGCACTTCAAAACTTTTATGGAGGGACTCCTCCACAAACAGCTCTCTCTATCCTACCATTACTCAAATATTGTAGAAAAAATTGACATTTTGGGCTTGACCAATTGTTTTTCGTTTATTTTTTAAACACAAAAATTAATGTAATCAAACCATTAATGAGACATATCAGTCGTCTTAGATTGACTGGAACAACATAGGTATAGTTTTTATCTGTATGTTATATCTTATGATGTCTTTAACAATGTTGGCACTGTATTGAAATAAAGATTTTTCTTATTATTTTATTATTTATAGCTCGTTTAAACTCCATTAATTCCAGTTACCCCCAAAACGATAGAAAATTAGTGAACAGTAACAAAGGAAGGTGAAGAGTGAGTCGTGCCCAAAGCTTTGTTAGTCTGTGGCTCAAAGCTGTCTTTTACCTCAGGTACTGCCGCCGGCAACACTTTGTGGAGCCCGATTACTTGCCAGGAGCTTTACCTACAGATTGCTGTTGGTTAGGGGGTTTTCTAGATATCCATTTACGAGTACCTTACTATGTATGTATGTAGGTACTAGGTACAGAAGATGTTTTTCCCAATAGCAGGTTTTTTTTATTTTAAATAACAACAGAAGTATTTTTTAGTCATTTTTAGGATTGCTAATTATGCATAGCCAACTTTTAATTATGCACATTCCAGGATTGGATGGTTTCGAATCGACAGAACTGTCCAGGTAGCAATTTACTGGTCACTAAACCGACCTACCTACCTACCTACCTAGTAGTTAATCCACACGAAAATAAGATGTGTTTAGTCAAACATGTCTTATTCGATTATTTGATGTCTTCAGGCATGGTCCTACGATTGAATATTGTATGCGAAGTGTAATGTTCAAAAATTATTAGATCAAGATCTCAGCCCTTTGGATCAAAGCAAGGCAATTACGATATTTTCTTACATTAAACGAATGCCCAACTTAAATGGGACCGGGCACGACATATTTGTCGCATGCCGAACGAGCTGTGGGCCCGTAAAGCTCAGGATTGGTGCCCTGAAACAGTGACACGGGGTCGCGGCAGACTAGGAAGGAGACGGCGGAACGAACTGGATGACTTCCTTGAGAATTGAAAAGAGTTACTTAGAATCGTGACCGTTGGAAGGAATGCAGGGGGGGCTTTGCCCAGGAGTGGAACAATATGGGCTAGCTATAAGAGTCAAATGCGATATTTTATAACAACAAGAAGGAAGCGATGTTTTTGCTGTTCTAACACCACTATCCATCACAACCAATTATTCAAACGACGCAAACCAATTGAAAAATTCAACCGCAAATCTCGAAGACACCAGAAATTCGATGCCACAGAAACAAATAGCCAAACAGTTATTATAATATGTAACGTGTCCACGGAAGGTGTCAGTCAATCGGCCATGACATAGCCGGTGGACGGCTATCGACTTACGGCTTTACCGGCACTTTCACGCACTGGCGATCCAACGCGCGACGTGGAAATGGTGGCACTTTCGAATTATATTTTTTTTTTTTAGATATTGATAGGTTTCATGTCTGTTACGTTTAGTAATGAAGAAATTGCCTCAATTAATCTTCAATTAAAAATTCAGGAGTTTCAGTACCTAAAAGATAATAAAAACATGGCGTATTACTTACGCGTTATTAGGGTACTTTACCAGTCTTAAATTACTACCGTGATGTCGATTTCCAAAACAAACTGCACATCCAAAAAGGCGGCGACGTAGGTTCTAAATCTTACTAATATTATAAAGAGGAAAGATTTGTATTTTTGTGTGTATGTTTGTAATGGATAAACTCAAAAACTCCTGTGCCGATTTCAATTTTTTTTTCACCATTAGAAAGCCACATTATCCCTGAATAACATAGGCTATATTTTATCCCAAAATGTTTAAAAAATAAATGTCCACCCGTGCAAAGCCGGGACGGGCCGCTAGTAAAATATAAAATGTGACTGACTCAAGGTCACAATGCATAGAACTACTCTCTCGACTTTTATATAAAAAACTGGCAATACATTTTTATGAAAATTCCTCCTACAAAGCGTCCGCTTGCTACGAAATAACTCAGCGTTCTTTTGTTTAAGACATCGCACAAATCGTTTATAATTGATTCTCAGAATCGAAATTAAAAATTCCATATCTCTAAACGGCTGCATGTGGGTGTACCAGAAAAATTCTCAAAGCCTCCTAATTGGATACAGAGTACAGACCACTACAAAGGGGGATGTTTCAAATAAAAATGAAAATTAAATCTTCCAGGCGGATGGGCAGAGTAATGTTTTTGACGGTGCCGTAGGCGGGCGTGTCCCCCCGCCGTGCCCCAACCCTCCCCTCTCTCCCCATACTAGGGGAGCCGCAAATCGACTATCAAAATGCTGGTGAAAAAGTTTTGTTGCGTTGCTCTCCGTGACCGCCGCAGCTTCCCTATGTTGCGATTTATTTTTTCTGTTAATTTGCTGTTGCCGTGTGCATATATTGTTGTATGTTCGGCCACGTTGTGCACTTCATTTGCTGGTATTGATTACGCATAATGTCTGGTTCGCTTGGGTGTACTTTTGAATTTAAAGCTGGGCTTGGTTTAACGTGGTTTAACAAAAGTTTAATACATGGCAGTTTACTGTCTGGGCTAGAATTAAACTGGCCTTTAACGAGGTAATTTTAATCAATGAATCTCATCGTATTACACCAACAGTAAGTTAGTACCTATAAGACTTTTCAACACATTAGTTCGACAATCTAAGTGTCAAAAAAATACTATGGCTTTTACATAGCAACGAAGACATATAGTAACTATTTACACTAGAAAACAAGGAATTTTAGTAGGCTGGAAATATTGGAAACACAACCACAAAAAATATGCAAAAGTCTTCAAAATTTCCAATTCTGGAAGCGAATTCCACCATTGAATCTGAAACGACAAAAGCTCACCTAAACCGCGTTCAAGAGTTGTCAGTGTGATAATTGCTATGAAATGTTGACACTCACTCTTGAACGCCGTTTAGATGTAGGTATTAATCGTGTTCAGTTTCTTTGATGAAATCAACTCTCAATAAAAAATCCACTTACTCTTCTTCATCGCCGTCATATCCCCTCCATTGCAGCTTATAGCCTGGGGTCCAGGACTGAGGCTATGCAGCTGGTAGGGCGGAGTCCTGGCATCAATCTGCGCAGGCCAAGGAGCCCGGGGCCAGGCTGGAGAAGCACCCGGGGCTCCCAGCAGTCGCAGGCGCTCGTACACTGGGGTTGAACATTCCGGGGACGGCTGCTGGTTGTTCGCCTTCTCTTTCTGGGCTGCTAGGTTGCGGAGCACCCGGTTTATGGAGGAGACCTGGTGGAGATAAGAGGTTTAAGTGGAAAATTCTGTAGGTATGTGGTGTAGGTGCTGGAAAGTTAATGGTGGGGAATGCTGTTACCTCGTACCTTTTAGGCAACAGAGAGGGTTTTGTTATTTTGGATGCTTTTTGGACAGTAGTTTTCTTTTATAACTTAACAGGAGCCTTCGAAGGGGAAACTCCTAGAATCACAAAGGATACTGTTGTGGTGGATGTCGATCGCTACTTAAATCTACCAAGAACAATTTGTCCTAGTTACTGGTACGGCCACTCAATTGATGAAAAGGAAGGTGTCCTGATATCAGAAAAGTACCAATAGACTTACTCATTTTAGACCTATGTCCCCTAGCTGTAATATAATTTGTACATCCGTAAGCTAAGTGTATTAAAATTGTTAAAACCTCTAACAAACATTCGAGGCGTGAAGCTTGTGGTTTTAAATAAAGAAAACGTAACCTGATCATCCCTTACAGCCTAATTCATCATCCATACCAAATTATAAAAAAAAAACACTGACCCAATTTTTGAACATCGAACGAATACCGAGAAATCACAGCGATTAATGAGAAAGGTCGAGGTTTGATAACAAAATAAGGATAAAACCTATTGGCTGTATGAGTGAGGGCCTGTGCCATGATACCCGATGTTTATAATAAAGGGCAGTGATGACACGCGATCGGAAAGGCGTGATCTAAATTGATTATTTAAATTATGGCAACATTTATGGGTTGTGAGGTCTTTAAGAGTCGTTTAAATGTTGAATAATATGATTTATTCTTACAAATAAATTCATACCAACAAGAATCTTCTTTAAAATAAGTGTTTCGCTTTTTCCGATTGGCCGGTTAAAATACATAATTGTTACCGCGACGTCGGGCCGCATCGGCAAAATCGACGACGGAACTGAAGTGTAGAAAAACACACAAAGGGCGGTAAGATAGTGAAACTGTATACCAAATTATGGTTTATCAATATTCCATATGGTTTGGAATTTCTCAGAGGCAGCCTGTCGTTTGGAAATTGGCAGCATGATATCCTTGAGCCTCGGAAGGTCTACGTTAAGGGGTTGGCCTGCACCTGATCTCACTCCGATCATGTCAAATTGCCGTGCCACCGGACGAGAGTCAGGGAAGAGCTGGTGAGAGTGTGGAATGGCTAGCCTTTTTTTTTTTTTAAGGATGGGTAATCATCAAATAACTCCTCCCGCTCTGGGTGGAATGGGAACCCATCCATGTTCCTTCTTTGCCCTTTGTGTTCCAGGGCCACGGTATCTCTTTCGAACAGTCCCGCAGCCCCGGCAGGCATCGGCGCTTGCGGGCCCCTTCCTGGTTGCTGGGAATGGCTAGTCTCTGCTGAGATTGCTCACCATGAACGAAAACGATCAGGAGGACTATTGCTTGCATGAATCTCTACGGTGGTCTTTGACAAAGTTCAAATAGCCATGATAATCGTTGGTTAGTCTGATAAGAATCTATTAACAAGCTATTAACAGATTTGTTTCATGATACTGTCACTTATGGGTAGGTCTGATGAAACGATATAACCGGTTACCGCTACATCGTATTGGTAAATCATTATTTTGATCATTTTTGTTCTTGTTTTACAAATAATAATTAAAGGTACCTGTGGATTTTTGGTTATTTGAAAATCAAAACAATATTGATCGTAGTTCTGCATTGTTGTTTTTTTATAGCGTGGCCATCATCGGTAGTAACCAATCCCGCTATCTCATTTTTTTAAATTCCATTGATAATTTTACAAATGTTTACCAACAGTGGCCTTCTGACAAACTGATTTAGCTGCCAAAAGAACCATGATGGACTTTACCATATTTTAAATGTTTCTAAATGTCGTGAAAAATCTTGTTTTAGAAAATATCGTCTTATCAATTTTTAAAAGAGAATCCCTATTATCAATTAGACGATGATTATTATTGATTAGAAGTTTTTAGAGATATTATTCGGGTAAAATCTTGCGATTCCGATTGCGATGCGCATGCGCAATGGTAAATTTGTCCCAATAAAGAGCCGAAGGACAGGACGGTAAAGTTAAAACTCCCCGCAAAAGCCTTTTTTACAAACTCCTCTTTCAGCCCACCCAAACTCCCAAAAATATGAAACAAAACCGAATATCACCTCGCCAACTGTCACCGCGGCATATGACGCGACGTAGTAACTTAGACGTAGGGCAGGAAGGCAAGGTAAGACGATAGACGGTAACCCGAGACGCGACTCGCGGTGGTCCGAGCACCGTCGTGACTGGCAGATGACGGAATGCCCGATGGACCGAGAAAGCGCGCCACGTTTGAAAAACGAACGCTAGTTTTTGTTTTGTTTTTATATTTTTTCGATTCTATGATTAGTGTTGTTGACAGTTTGAATGTTGATTTGTTTGATCGTATGAGTTCAATGAGGTTGGTAGTTGTTGATTATGAAAAAATCTATTAGCACTTTGCTGCTTCTATAAGGCAGAAAAAAAAATAGTTCTAAAGTTTATTAATAAATATCAAAGAATTAAAAAAATAAATTTGTCATTACCATTCGCAGTTATTCGTCTGATCAAAATCAACTCAAAAAGAAAAAAATATTTCAGTTATCATAAAGATGTATTTAATTTAAAACTTTAAATGAAAGACTTCTTCGATCAGAAAATTATAACGAGACGCATAATTAAAAGTCAAACGGCTGACGTCTGTGAAATTAAATAATAAATAAAATAAAAATAACTAGAAAGGGTTGAAGTTTTCTTACAAATGAAATGGAAATTTTTAACAAGACGCTTGTGAAGAAAGCACGCTGTGTAAGAATCAATGATTCGAGCCAATTAAATACTTATTTGTTTGTAACTCTATTTATTAATTGGCAACAAATAAAGATTTCACCTCGTTAAGAAATAAAGAAACTTGATGACGCGATGTAATGGCAGAACAAAGAATTGCCTTAAGTCATTTCAATTTTGTTTTATAAATGCTGTTGTAACTTGAAAAGAAACCCTTGATGTTTTACAGACTTCGGAATAATAATTCTATGTAGATTTAAAAATGATGCAGTATGACCAAGTAAAAAACTGTGGAAAGCAAAATCCACCGAAGCATAAAGATAGCGGATAAGGACAACCGCAAAATGAGCAACTGCAAAGAAAGTCATAATTTTATTTAAAAAACCAGCATAAATAAACTACCGTACTACAATATTTTCCAACCAGAAAACAATACCCCATAACAGAATTTCATTACGCATAGATATAAATAAGCGACCCGTTCGCAAAGTGTGGCCATGTGTGAAAACAGTCTGCGCTGTCCGTTTATAAAAAAATAAACTCCACGCAAAGTACAAACGTGTAAACAGTCCCTTAATTCGAATTACACACACCGATTGACTTGTTTCCATGATTGTACTCGACTAATACACCAATTAGTAAATAACCCTTTTAGTAAATATGTTTATATTATATGTGTACTCGAATTAATTTTCTTCAGATGTATGAACTTAGACAATGTACCATCGACAATACGTGCTCATTTCATTCGAATAGTTCCAAATGCATTTTTTTGTGGTTTCAGAATCATGTGTACGGTAAATTAGTTTTATTTATTATTTAGTCCGGTTTTTTATTTCCAGTAGCTGGGAATTTTGGGATTAATGTCTACTTATGTGGTTAATCTTTTCTAATGCCGCGAAAGGGTAGGTAAGTGATCCCACGTTATTTAAAAAGCTCGACAACGTTGTTCCCCGCTTTGTAAAATTATGATATAAGAGTAAAGCTACGTAAGCTGTAAAGAGTTTACAGCCGATTTTACCAAATATTTATGTTTACAGTTTTTAATAATCTCTCCCATTGATTATTATGATATTATCAAATGTTTCAGGCACGTTAACTTTTCATCAAGTGTCATATTTTCACCAAAAAAAAAGAAAATTCAAACCGCCAATCAAGGCGTTTCGTGGCGATACAACTCGCGACGCATTCTGAATACAAAATAAATTACATTAGAACGTTCCGTGTCGTGTTAGTACCTATCAAACGGCACAGTAAAAAGTATGAAAGGTGCCCCCTAAATACCGGGTGAGGTGAAGCGCGAAAATTATCTTATATTTGCTCAGACGCCGTGAACGTAGGGCGAGAATACTTTTCAATAAGCTTAGAGAGCGTTTTTTTTTATTTAGCGAGACCCATCTTGTAAAGCGCGGAGCGTTGTGTAGGTAGAACGGAACGCGCAAATAGAGGGTTCTCTTCTATATTGATCGATTCGATTTCTCTGCTTGCTGCATAAGATTCTTATTAATGGTGAAGATTTTCTTAGTATTTATTTTGTTTTTATTGGATTTGTGTTCATTTTTTGTTTTTTATTTGTTGTGTCCCAAGTATGTAACGGATAACAAGGCATATTTCAAAAAGAATGAATACCTAAATAATATATTTATTTTACGAATTTCAGGTGTAGAGAATATGCTACGGGGAATATCTTTTTCAATTTCATAATTGCGTCATAATATCCTTACTCAAAGAAAAAAAGTTCTGTATTTGGTTTATTAATTAAATAAAACCGTACTTTTTATAAAAGGATAATCCAAAGACATTTTCCTCCATCCAAAGCTCGTTTACTCCACTCACAATTTTTAATGTGCAAAAAATAAAAAGCAGTGCATTACTCCGGTATTGTGTAACTACAGAAGGGTCCCCTACAAAAGGCAACCTGCTGGGTCTATTGTGCTCAAAAGTCGGCACTTTGCGAGTCAATATTTTGGGTGAGTCAGTGACTCCTCACTAGAAAGTAAAGACTCCTTGATATCACGCCGTTTCGCGAACGTAAGCGAACAAATGCGCACCTCTATTCGTCTATTCGCTGCATTGATTATACTCTTTTGTCTTTGGCACTTTTTGTGCGTGGCAATCGAAATTTTTCGAAATTGAAGTGCATGTTTGTTCTACTCTTTCATGCGCTTTCTTTTATTTTTCTAAGGAAAATATTGAGTATTGAATTTTATGCGCGCTGTGGGTGTTCTGCTGGGGTGCATGGATGTTGATCTGTTGGGGATGGGTCAGTCAAGGAAATTCTGATACTATTACCTAGAGGTAGTTTGTTCTTAAGATCTTTAGAAGGATAACAAGTTTTTCACAGAAATCATCTGTTGTTCATAATTCAGATATATCAAATACAGAATATACCTAATAATTCTTATATTATATAATTCTTTATGTTTTTATAAATATAATAATAATGCATTTACTTACTACAACCAAAATTCGATTGCCCTGTCAACGTATTATAATTTAATAGACGAGGCTGACGCTGCATTAACAAAATAATACAAAATAAAAGTGACCCATAAATAAATTAAATAAGGAAGTGCAAAACAACAATAAATTCATCAGTCGACAATAGATTTGCAGGACAAGAAAGCGAACGCAGACCGCCCCGTGGAAACCACGACACCGCCTCCCTAACCTTAGAAAAAAAAAACTTTCCCGCCCATACTCGATGACAGCTAAAGTCAAAACTGCAGTTAATTCGAGTGATTCCCACGATTCGAAATTTAAATTTAATTGTCGTTCTATTATGGTAAAGAAATAGGTCAATAACGTAAGGAGTTCATAAATGGCATTGTTTGATTGAGACTTATAGGAGTTATAGGCAGTTTGTCAATACGTCTGCGCTTTGTGGCGCTGCGGGGGGGTTCTGTTGGCACTCAATAATGCTCTCTATTAACTTAAGACGATGTGTTCGACCTACAATAGTGTATTCGAAATCGTTTGAGGGTGAAATGATATGCAGAGATTTATTATTAGTTCTCATAGGCGGGGTGATTCGTGTAAATGCCTCTAAGATGTTTTGTTTGACGATAAATTGAAATATTGACGTCCAAATGTTTTCGGAGATTTTCGACTTTATTGATTTTATTAATGGTTGAAAGGAAGTCGCAATCTGACACTTGAACGTTGACATTGAGCACTCTCATAATAATATTATTCAATTATTATCGGTCAGCATTAGTTGAGTGGTGCTACAGTTTGCACTTAGAATGACCACCAGTGTTAATCTACATTCGCTTTACTTTATAAAAATAAAAAAGTCAATACACTAACTAGGTATATTTACCTTAGAAAAAGTCAAATAAACAACGGACAACAGGTAAATCAAGTGATCAAACATCAAATTCACGCTAAGCAAGCATCAATCGGAGCATACAAACTCCTTGTTACATTCCACATTCAAAAATAAGTGTGACTTTCCCGCGTTTTCCCCGTCATGGCGGCAGGACGCGATTTTCCACTAGATGTGTTGCCAGAATAATAAAATCCCGACAAAAATACTTCGGACCGTTCTCGTTGGCGTAAAATTGATTATTGATTTATGTTTATATTATATTTGTGTGAAGATACGGGTGTCTTGTCACGTTTGGACGCTATAAAATAATAGGGAGTGGCGTGTGACGAAATAATTTTTATGGTAATAAAAATATACGATAATGATACTTAGAATGGACTTTTTTAGAATAAAGTATAGTAGAAAATAAATATTCCTTTGTAGACGTGCGCTTTCGTTTCCGTTTTATAGAAAACCCAATAAACGAAAGTTCTTTGCAAAAAAAGAAAATAAATAAAAAATAATAATAGATACTTGCGAACGCACTGTATTTGTCAGAACTAGCAGTTTACTTTCATAAACTCAACGATGTCTAAAAAGATGTAATTAATTTTCCCTTTCGTTTTCCATATTATTTACCAAAAACTTGGGAAAGAGGGTTAGATTACTATTAAAAACAAATTTAAAAAAAAGAAGTAAAACAAAAAAAAAAAATTGGCTCAAAAGCACGTCCCATTGTAAGCATAAGAATAGTTTTAAGTGTGAAATATGGCAAAATAATGAAGTGAAAACATACTGGGGTCAATATAATTAAAAACTAAATCTTTGTGACCCAACCAAATGGCAAAAGTCAATTGTGTTTACTTGGCGAACCGGTCTCGAGTCGATAATAATGATTTTAATGACAATAATAGTCGGAATTATTATTATTAAACTAATATAATAGTGTGTATTATTACAATCGGCACGGGGATGAACGCTCGAGTGAATCAGAATGACAACTTTTTAACGGTTTTTATTTCTTTATTTTAGAAAAAGTTTCGTTCTTTTTTGTTTATTTGGTATTGTTAGTAACTGTAACATACAAGAAAGTAGATTATAACTACTTGTTTTTTGTTTCTTGACTTGAATTTTATTTATCAATTGAATGATTGAAGCTAGTATATTTATTTTGCAAACCGGAAATCGTACGGGGTTTTTAGCCTTTCAAAATCCATACAAATATAGACTTTGTTTCCTCATTATATAGTCGTAATAAGCGAGAATTTCTCAGAAAATCACTGCTTGTTATAAAAAGAATCACATAAACTGACAGCTTGAATAAAATTTTCATAAAATCAACACCATTTCCGATTACACCCTGCCAATTTCAAAACCACATTCAAAAGGACAATACTAATACTAACTAACAACATACTCTAATAAAACCAATAATTTCAAACACCACAAACCCCATTGTAACACGAAACCGCATTAAACAAAACTGTCATTATAGACAACTGACACTGCGATCATATCGCACAAGTGTCGAAAAAACTTCATTACCATTGAGGAGAGATCTCGATGTGTGTTATTACATTTAATACCCCTCGAAACAACAAAAAGGCGACAAGGACATCGTTTAGCACACAAAGGGATGGGAAGCGTGGACGCCGCATAAAATTATAATAAATAGCAGTGGGGATCGAGCGGGACGGAGTGGACAGCCCTATGCAGCTGTGCGCAAGCCATGCGGCTAGGTTGTGCAAGGATTAGTCCTATTTCTAACGGAGAATAAATTGTCTACAGTTATTTTTAAATTAAGAACCGTATTTGTTTTTTTTTAATGGACATATTTAATTGAGGTTTAATGTAAACAAAGCTATGTTCTATTTGACTTTATCAAGATTAGAATGAAGTTTGTAGTTTTATGTAAAAATTATAAGGTATGTATGTGTAATACTAAGAATTTCATGACATATATGTATTGAACCTTGTAATATGAATATTTCATTATGTTACCTACTCATAAGTTTCTATTTTACGAGTATCTACTTCATGAATATTAGTAATGCACCATTTAAATTCAAATATTATATTAGAAGATATTGCCACTGACAAAAAAACTTTAATTTTTACGAGTATATACTTTGCTTTTTCATGATAAATGTATACCAAATTTATTACTAACTTACAAAGATGGCCAGATCTACTTGAAAATATTTAGAAAAAAATCAGTTTTTGTAAAATAATCCAATCCCATATTTCCCTACAACATGGCAACACTACAATCCAGTTACATTCATAAATACAAAGGTGACAGCACATCGACACGTCATTTAGACATACAGGACTATTACAAGTGGGTCTCTTGTGAATCTGTGGGCTCCCTAATAACTCATAACTCACTAGGGTCATAATCACTATGAATTTTGATTTACAGACCTTTTACACTTATTCTACCGGCTTTGCAATGACAGTGACCTTTATTCTCCTAGCTATAAGGTATTTATTAGGTTGTTATCACTGACAAGTCTCTCAAAATTATAGTGAACTTTGGTGTCGTGAAAATAAGGTTCCTTTTGGAGTGCACTTGTCAAAGGTAAAATGTCTGTCAATAGACTGTACATCACAAACTATTATTATCGGTTGGGTGACGATTTCGCGCTGTCAACTGTTTTTCTACGCTTAGGGGTAGTATTAACATCTGTGAAATTGGTGGAGAATGTTTAAAATTTTCGACGACGTTTTTTTTTCTGTTTCACGTGCTATATCTTCGTTAGAGTTCAAAAATTAATGATTAGTTCGATGCACTCTGGGTACATACCTAATGCTTAGACCATGCGGTTAAGTTATTATGTTTTATGTCAATGTATGTATATTAGAAAGCGGGGCAAACATTAGTCTTATAATTACAATTTACTTAATTTTTCAAAATCGTAGGCGCAGGCTGCGTATTCGGCTACGGGCTACGGCGTAGCATACAAATAACAGATTTTGTAAAAAAACACGTTTACCTTACTTGTCAATAATTAACAAAAGCTAATTTCGACTTTGAGACTGTAAATAGAGCAGAAACACAATGCACACACAGATACCAAAATTAGCAACGCATAACAAATAACGAAAACCACAGCAAACCTGCAGTTGACAAACACATTACCTTCTACAAGGGCCATAATTCTGGCCGCCAAAACACAATGGCCGTTTGGAATGCTAATCTAGATTGCCTAATGAATGGGCCTAGCCGCGGACCGCGGCGCGCGAATGGTTGCCAATACCGGCCGCCCGCAATTACCCACCACCCAATGGCCGATATTGAACGGTTTGCGGCGAACTAAATCAGCTTTTCGTGGTCAGGATACGATGATTGGCTAAAGATTTTAATTGGTATTGGTAAGGAAATTACGCGGTGTTGTGGATTTGGGAGTAATGTCCTGGATAATTTGCCGTTTGTGTCTAGGTAGGTACTGTGTCTTGTTTTCTGATGTTCTATCTCTGTTCCGTCTTGTTAGTCGCTTGTTCATTCACTTATGAATGAGTCTGTTAACTTATCTAGCAAAATATTTCATACCTAATTATGAGCTCTTTTATAAAAACTGGTATATAATTATGTGTGATAGATATGTTACGGCTAAATGCTGTAAGTTCACCTAGTTCTAGCCGGCTAAGTAAGGTTACACCTAGTTCTAGCCGGCTGTACCTAGGTGCGGTCGGTAACATCCTTTTTATAGCTAGGACACATCGACCAAATGGATTAGGTTAGGTTAGGTTAGAACTGTGACCAAACGTGCGCGAGCCGAGCGAGCGCAGCGAGCGGTGCTGCGGCAGCGGTCGGCGAACGCTACATCTAAATTGGTTGCATTGTAACAAACTGTTATCGGCCACACCTAGGTATGGCCGGCTAAAACAAGGTGTAACCTTACTTCGGCTATTAGACGTAACAGATACATATCTTGTAGTCAAATTAGCCTTTATTTTCTTAAACTAAGAATATAATTGGTATGTTGTATAGCTCTTCGAACCTAACGTGAAAATAGGAATTAAAATTATAAATATAACATGAATACAAATAAGTATAGTGAAATCTTTGGATAATGAAGTATCTCAATTCAAAACAACGTCCACTGCAACACTACAACCCATCTACTACCTTAAAAAAAACATAAATCAAAACCACTTAATATTCATACACATCCTACATGCACTGTAGAGGGATTAAAATTAAAACTGCGTAAAACTCCCAACATATGTGTGAATACGACAGCCTGGGGTACGGACCCACCCCACCGTGCATAAACAAGATTTTAGTTAAACGACTACACTTGTTTAGCTCTCGTTTGATAAACAAATCGCGTTGGCACTGATTTGATAACGCTAGATTTATTTAAAGCTTACTGATTGGCGTATCCGATTGCATGAGGATTTAATTTTAAACTGTGTCCGTTAATTTACACTCGTATTAAGTCAACTGAAATCAGCTGAAGCTGTGGTTTGGTGATGAAGGAAAAATGTGGGTGTGGATGTAATGTAGGTGTGGATTATGTGAGTGCAATTTGGTGTTACAGAACGATTTATTCTGTTAAACGAAGTTTAACGTGGTTGACTAAATCAAGGCCCAGTTGCACCACAAAACCCTTAATTCTTTTTACGTTAACCTTTGGTATCGAACATAGATCCGCGCAAGCCCGTTATACTGACGGACGCGGATGTTTTGTTCTGTCTCCTGCTGATATAGAGGGAAGTGGAAATCATATATTTCCTGCTACTCCGCTATTCTTTTCTGATTAATTTCGTTGCGGGATCCAAGACAGTTAAATTGATTCTGTGGGACTTCCTCGAGCTTCATTAATTCAGCTTTTCTTGTGGTCGCCACTGTTGATTCTGGCTTTCCCACATCGCTCGTCCCAAACCTCTCAAAATGTGGCGTCTAAAGTAAACTTTAGTCTAAACGAGCGAAGTCCAAGGAGAATCCAGTCACAAAGCACCCTTATATTAAAACAACACTAATTTTAAACTCTCAATCCATAAAGCTAAGATCTCTCCTCTCATCTCTAGCTAACATCAGAGAACCCAACTTGTGCGACAAGTGAAAACAAATTAAATTCCGCTAAGACGTTAATGTCGGTTATCAAAGAAAGCCTAAACATCTGATTATGACTGGAGCAAGCGTTTGATGTGCAACCGACCGAGAGCGCCCTAAGAATGCCTTGTGGAGAACACTCACTGCCTCAAACTTACAATTTGGGGATTTTATGTAGATTTATATAGGTATTGTTTATGTACAATGTCAGTTGGGTCTTGGGTGCAGCGAAAGTGAAAGTTTTGAGGTCGTGTTATGTAAACCATTGTGTCTTGACTGTTACAGCTGTTGTTAAGGCTGACTCTGCTGATGTGCCTATCAGAGGCCCTAGCGCGAGCGCGCGGTTTAAACGTAGCGTAAAGACTCTTAGTACTAGAAAGCTGTAATTTGGTATCAATATACAGATTAGTTACGCCGACAGGGTGGTAAAATAAAATTTCGAAAAGTATTTTTTTAGGGTATCTCCTGGACACGTAAAGTGGGGATTTTTTTTTCGCGTACCCTTAGTGTGGGATGTCGTTGGATAGTTTAAAAAAAAAATATTGCGAGTTTTTTCAAATAATTTTTCGATTAAGGAATCCCTTTCTCTCTTTTCCTTTATCTTCTGAAACCAAGTGGTTTTTTCTTTTTTTCAGAAAAAAATACACAAATAATTTTAATAAAATCATTATCATCATCTGCATAGCCTTTTCCCAACTATGTTGGGGTCGGCTTCCAGTCTAACCGGATGCAGCTGAATACCAGTATTTTACATGGAGCGACTGCCTATCGGACCTCCACAACCCAGTTAGTACTGGGTAATACGATACCCCTTGGTAAGACTGGTTGTCAGACTTTTTGGGCTACTGACTACCTAACGACTGTCAAAGATCTACAAATGACAGCCGGGACCAACGGCTTAACGTGCTTTCCGAGGCACGGAGGAAACTCGGTATGAAATGGGTGGTCACCCATCCACGGACCAACCTAGGCAAGCACGGCTTAACCTAAAGATCGACCCGAGTGGCTGTTATTATTAAGCCACGAGCTCCTCTAAAATAAAATCCTTCTCTTTAATAAAATCATTATACAGGGTTGAATTTTGCGATTTTTCAAAATAAATATAACAAATTGAAATTAAAAATTCGTGGGGCCAAGGATCAGTTATTTGGGCTGAAGAGATAGCAATTGACCCCTTCTTTCAGGCCCGTTCAATTTGGCAAACGATGCACCAAACACCCTGTATATTTTTAATGTTTTTTTATATTGTAATATAAAGAATATTTAAAAATGAATAAAATGTGTATGAAAATAAATGAATGAAATTAATATACAAACATCTCTATTAAAATTCCCATTAAAACCTACTCAAAATTCATTGAATTCTCTCTCAATAAATAATCCACATCGGTCCCTCTCACTCACTAATCGTTTAATACTACAAAATACCCCAATATGTCTGAACAAGTTGTTGTAATGGTATCTTATCTAATATCTGTGATGCTATCGCTATTTAATATTGCTACAGATCAAGGGAACTGGGGTACGGACAGCAGAATAAACTTAATTTTTGTTTAGTATATCTAAAAAAAAAAAATCTTTTTTTTTGTGGTTTATATTCGTCTAGTATTTTTCATGCAGACCTATTGTTTAGTAAACAGGGATGAAAGAATATTGTATTGGACTGAATCGAACTTGTTTACTGATGATAATAATAAATGTTGACGGTGCTGTGAGATGACAGAGTGATAGGATCAATAATTAATTTAGGATAAACTAGCAATGTCCCGAGCAACAGGGACCTTCATCCGCCTGAAATTATTATAAATATATTACTTCTCTATTTGAATCGGATTTTCTTAATAGTCCTGGCAAAATCGGTCCAGCCGTTTCGGAGATTAGCCGGAATAAACAGATAGACAGACGGATAAAAATTAAATGTATTAGAAGACCCGTATATACTTTAAGTGCATTCAGTAAAAAGCTGTTATTTTGAAAATACAAAAATGTACTTCAATTTTATTTACTTGTATAGAGGACCCATGTGGTCTATTAAATATATAATAATAAATAAATCTAGTACAATGAGAAACAACTTCCTATGCCATTTATAATCTGAGGTGCATAAATACTCATCAATTGATGGATGACTGATTATGCTATCGCTACCCCGGAATCAGGAGTGGGGAGCGGCATCATCCGTCCGGTCCGCACCGGCAGCGCGGTGGGATTTTGTGCTAATATACGCAATCTGTTACATACATACACACGCGTATTTTATATGTAGTTAGTTTATGGTTGGGGATAACTTAAAGAATTTATTAAGAAAATAGAAACGTGATTGATTTTAACTTTGCTCAGTTAGCTGAGCTTCTAATTCGAGAAAATAACCCATCATCTGCCTAGCGTTTTCCCAACTATGTTGGGGTTGGCTTCCAGTCTAACCGGATGGAGCTGTATACCAGTATTTTACAAGGAGAGGCTGCCTATCTGAGCACCAGAACCCAGTTAGTACTGGTTAATATGATACCCCTTGGTAAGACTGGCTGTCAGGCTTTCGGGTCACTGACTACTTGTAATGACTGTCAAAGATCTACGAATGACAACCGGCACCAACGGCTTAACGTGCTTTCTGAGGCACGGTGGCTATACGTAATGGGTGGTCACCCATTCAACAACAAACACAGACAAGTTCGGCTTAAACTGAAGATCGACCCGAGTGGCTGCTATTATTTAGCCAAGAGCATAAGGAGAATATTATGAACCTATTAGCATTTTATATTTAACTACAAACTGCTCTACCTGAAAGCCAAAACATGACAAAGTCTCAGTAATCAACAGTAGTTATACAGCGTGCTAATTAGTTTAGTTCAGATCAACACACTGTACATTTTTCTCCAAAAAATGTCAGCTGTTCCATACATTTGATAAACTAATAGTGGTAGGAATATTAGGCCAATAATAAAAATTAAAAATAAAAACAAAAAATACGGAAAGAATCCTGGTTAGGTTTATCGCTGTTTTTAAAATACGTACTTTTCCCAAGTACGTATAATTTTAAATAACCATTTTTACGTTACACTAAAACCTTCAATATCCCTCTCAAAAAATAAAACACTTAATAACACTAAAATTGTACGGCAATAATAATAAGAGGAGGATAATATAAAAATTGCATATCCCGGCTTAGGACGCACGTGGCGTCGCGAGCCGGAGCGATACTTATCGCGCTTCGCTTGTCACCCTATCGCTGGCCTAACAAGTAACAACGTCAATATTTTTTTTTGTGAACTGTACTTTGAGCGTTTTGCGTTTTATTTCGTTGGACTTTTTAGTTGTTTTGACCTAATTGTTTTAATACATGATGATTTTCTTTTTTGGGTTAAATTTTGGAGCGATACTTGGCTTAATTTTGGATTTTTAAACACAGTCCATAGACCCAATTTCAAGCTGATTTTTTGACTGAATTACCAAAAATTCAAGACACAAAATGACATGAACAAATAAAGCAGAGCGAGTAACAAACGACCAGATTTGAGGTAAAACCGAAGTGACGGGGATAGATCAGAACTGACCAGCAAAAACGGAGATGGATCGGCCATATGATGAGAGCAGGAGGAGAAGTGGTGTTAATTATTAACGGACTGGTATCTCAGAAACAGTAAAACACACTGCATTGAGAGGTTTACTGAAGTAAGTCACTCAGCGAAAGTAAGTTTGTTTGTTTCTTTGTTACCTTTTCACGCCTAAACCAAAGACGTGGATTTTACTATGAGTAAGATAGTATTAGGGCCATAGTAAACTCCGGGTTTTACAATGGGACCGAAACCGGGTTCCGCATGCTCTAGTTAGAATGACTTGATTATATTTTCGAAAAGTCAGTTACTTTATTGTTACAGAAATACCTTTACTTCTTGTCCCCCGCACATACATGCAGTATTCAAAAACGATTTCCTCATATAAAGGGTGTAACAAGACCCTTAACGAAGCCGAAAGGCACTTGTTCTCCTCGTCATAACGACAATTTTTTTGTTCTAGACCATACAAGGGAACCTGCTTGTTACGGAGATATTGGGGGTCAAAGTTCGAACTTTTTCACAGGTTTTTTTTTAATACAAGTTTTTAACGTAAGGTTTTTACTTTAAACACCTCCACGACCCCCGTACTATTCAATCCAGCCATCAGCACAATGTTCTGAGTGCGTTACATGGAGTCCCACCGTAAAACGTGATTTTTCACCTCAAAAAAAAAAGGCGTTTCCCAGCAATAATTTTTGCGTAAAGTTACTTAGTTTGAATCACATATTGCTTGGTTGACGGCTTCGTGAAGGGTCGGTTTACACCCTGTATATTCATAGTTTTACAGTACAAATACGCAAGTTTCTGAATAAAATACTATACATTTTAGCCAATTTCATCATCATTTTTCGATTCAAAAGCTCAGACAACGCCAATACCTGCACCCACGTCTAATACTCAAATCATTCTAATAAGTAGGTACTTAATATCAAATATTGGTATCACACACGTGTTGCTCGGCGGGGGTCAAAGGGGTGCAGTGCGGGGTTGGGAGGGTTGTTCGTATATAACATTATATTGAGTATAAACCTCGTAATTAACCGGTTCGGGTTAGCGGGGGTGCGACTAATAATATGTTTGAGATGAATTTAGGATGATGTTCTGGGAGGTTCAGACGTTTAAATCTTCAATGGAATATGTGGAATCAATGAGGCTTGAAAATGAAGAAGGATAGAGAGAAATAGTTAAATGGTTACATTAAATGGTACAAATTATATGATGCAAGTTTGAGGTCCTGGGTTTGATTCCCAGGTCGAGCAGTGTTATTGGGTTTTTCCATCAGGAATTTGTCAGCAGCAGCCACGGAGTCTGGATTTGTGTCCGGTTGATGGCAATGAATTGTTGATGAATGTATAACTGCCTAACCCTTCGGCGACCACAGGCGTGATGTTATGTTATTTAGTTAAACCCAAGAGAGAAAAGTCAAACTATAGGACTCTAACTATTATATGTATATGTGATTGAGACTGAAATATAATCCGGGAAATGAACCCAAGACTTAATTGCAGTCGCAGTCGCGATTGCGACCACTAGACCAACGAGGCAATCGCTTAAATAAATATGACGTTAAATTCGATATTTTAAACAATAACAAACGTCTACAGTCATTTCAACTGTAACTTTTAATTACAAATGCGATTAATAACATCACAACATCTAAGGGGTACAATGATACCCCAAAGGTATTTCTGCAAGTGACAACAATATTAGCAGCACATGACAGAAAGACAACCGCCAAATATATTTATTTGCTGTTCCGATTACGCACTCAGCATCAATGTAAGCCTTAAATCCTTTGAATTGTGGTATTAATTTCCCTCCAACACTTCTTAGTTTTAAGTAACTTTTATAAGATTTGCATTCACGCGAATTTGTGTCGAAAAGTTTGTGAATAAAAACTATTTCAGCTTGTCAGTATTTGTGACTTTACTTAAACACTCTCACCAAATAAAAATAAACCTTATTTTAATGCGGTAAGGCAGGTTTTCGAAAGGTTAGAAAAGTGTAGTGTGGATGGCACTATCATCGGCCACATGCATGTCACGTGCGCGGCACGCGTCATCTCCGATAATCTTCTTTGCCGGACTCCTTTGTTACAATTTGTTGCCGCGCCG
This sequence comes from Noctua pronuba, assembly GCA_905220335.1. NCBI lineage: Eukaryota > Metazoa > Arthropoda > Insecta > Lepidoptera > Noctuidae > Noctua > Noctua pronuba. The sequence goes on along the minus strand of LR999906.1, from coordinate 9,971,376 downwards.
ATATATTCCCGACCCCTGAGATCCAAATCTCAGATATGATCCGTAATGATATTTTAAATCAGTGTTTTGAACGAGCTATTTATTGAGTTTGTTATAGCGTGGAAATTGGATGTTGTAGCTAGATATTAACTATAAAACTGTTGGTGGATGTTTTTCGTGTTTTGTCTTTTTATTTAATTTTACCTTTGGTAATATTATTGTCAGAAGATATAGTCTCAAGCTTACGTTTTACGAATTTATGAAACGTGGTGAATCTGAAAGTTCTGTCGCTATTATTCGTGCTCTGACAAATGGCATCAATTTAAAGTAAAAGTAGTTAAGTAAGTCAAATGACACGAATTTTATTTCAACAGTACGTCATTTATTTGAAATATGATTCATTTAACCAAAAGTCGACATTAACAGCAAAAAATCACAATGTCCCCGTCACTGATGTTAAAGTCACAAGAAAATATCGCGATACAATGAAATAAAGTTGTCATCCCCAGTTAAAGGGCCGGGGAGCGTGCTAAATGCATTAATTTGGCCTGAATTTAGTGGCCCGGAAGTGATTTGCTACGGGAACGCATGTTCCAACGCGATATGACCCTGTGACGACAATTGACCCTCTCACCACATATTTTATGTCAATAAATAAATATAGACTTTAATGTCTTGTGTTTAGAATGCAATTTTAAACTGCGAATAATGTTAATAGTAGTATGAATAGTTAACAAGGTCTAGTATCGTTATATTTTTTGTTGAGGGTCGTTACTGCAAAGACTTAGCGACAGTTACGCTTTTGTTTGCTTAAGCTCTTTATAATACGAACATATTTTTTTTCCATATCGATCGCGCTCAACTCAAAGTTATAATGAACTCGAATATTAAAACAACGTTCACCTCTCTCGTCAGATTTAATAATACGCGACGTTTCGCCACCAAATCGATCCCTCGACGTTAATATATTCAACGTTTAAGCACCTCTTAAACAATCCACGTAAACACAATATAACCCGATATTCGATAAATACGAAGACATCAGACGCCCTCACTTCGATATTATGCCTACCTGGCTGTACGTGTATATCTACGATCCTTAACGGTACCCTCTGATAACTTAAAGACTTTATCCCCTGTACTGGAATTTTTACGGCAACAAAAGCCTTCATATTTTCTTTATTCATGTCGTGTCAAAATCGCCCCGTCTTCCCCCTTTTAGACGGTGGAAAAAAGAGATAGCTTGCCAACTCTTTCGCACTCATTAAAAATATGTATTTCCGTCTCACAATTTTCCCTCTGTTTCGGTTTTTATGTTTTTCTCGATATTTCTCGGTGAGAGTACTTAATGTTCTTTCATTTTTTCTTAAAACCGTCACCAACAGGATGATTGTGCGAATATCTTAATTAATTTATGTTAAGTATTCGGGAGGGCGACGTTAGTTGCTAAAGGGTGTTGTATAAATAGTCAGTGGTACCAGTCGTAAAAATGCCGGAGTATTTTTTTGCGAGATTCTCGGTGTTATTACTGTATCTTTTGCGCTACGTTAACTTTTATAGCGTCTTTATGTTTTTGTAGCTTTTTTATAACTATGAAAGAGTTAGGTAAGTGGCTGGTTAGCATTCATGGCAGTATTTCGCTCTTAACATTCACTTGATAAAAGCTAGACTATAAAGTAAAAAAGATGTAAAATCTGAGAGTTACTGTTATGAAATGACGCTAAAATGTGAATTTATGTGAAGCTGGGGATATTCCTCAATTTTAACATTTTAGTTCAGAATGTTCCATTTCAACATTTTGCTTAAAATACTTATGTCAATTTTGTTATGATTTGTTTCATACTCTGATTCTTTTGTCTTTTCTCTCTGAATCGTATTTTCTACTTTTCGCGGTAACCGAACATGTTTTTCGTTAAAAAAACATGCCTCAGTATTTTAGAGTAAAAAATATAACCTACATTGTTTTTTTCCAATAAAAAATCTCTCTAAAGAGCAGCCTCTATAACGGAAGACGTATCGACGTCTAAAGGATGTCCCAGAAGGGAGCGCCCCGTATTCAAAAAAGGGAAAAAATGAAGAAAAAAAAGTTATAACGTCATATTGTTTTGCCGCCAAGTGGTGGGGAGACGGGGAGACAGGGGAGTCCTGTATAGTGCCAGGGAAAGATAAGGCGTTATAGCATCCTGTATATAGCGGACGTATAGCTGGGGTTGTTCTGTACCCCATTGTATTTTACGAGGCGCCCTTTCGTATTTTTCATACTTTCTGAAAGGCGTTTCGGTAAAGTGTAACAGTCTGATCTCGATATTTTTGAAGATATGGTGGTGTTAAGTAAAGGTGGGTGTATAATTACGAAACTTAATTAAATTTATGAAAAAAAAATAGTTTTACTCTGTGTTAAACTACACTGAGAAAATATATGATCCCAGTGCAAAATAAATAACATGAAAGAGCGCGTGTTATTCATTGAGTTCCAACTAAAAATATATTTATAAACGAAATCTCTCGCCGACTGGTCGACACTTAGCGTGACCAGAGGGCTGGCTCTTTCTTTGGCCAAAGAATTAGCATTGCCATTTAACGTGGCTGTTTATTTAGTTTGTTACTTTATTATAAATAAATTAGTCCCTTTTTTGTAATTATTTAGTTTAAATTATGCTATAAGTTGCTTTAATTCAGTTATTTACATAAACTAATAAACGGATGATAACATGAAAGAGCTAATGTTTTTCATTGAGTTCCAACCAAAAATACGTTTATAAAGCTCTCAGATTTTTCTATAGTTTTAAATAAAAAGGCCACTTACGCTAGGTATATTATCCGAAGTACAGACTCCTTCGCTGAGCAGACGGTCCCTGATCTCCCACGCGAAGATCGAAGGGCACTCCCTCTTGTACTGGGCTATCTTGCTGACCACCTCGGCTGTTGCTACCCGAGGTTTTGAGCCCCCGATCGCACGGGGTCGAATTGACCCCGTCTCGTAATACCTGTGAGTATAAAAGGGTTAATAAAAGGTGATTTTGAGTAATTTTTTTATTAATTTAACAATATAGTTAACAAAAATATTTTAGGAGTCTACAACAGTTTTAGTTAAAGAGTTTAGCAAAGACTTCGTATTAAAACATACCTTAGAAAACAATCTTTGGCAAACCTGAATGAGGATTTGTAAAATATATTTTCAGTGTCAATTAGAAACTACAGTTATGTGTAACTACTACTACAGTTTATATAAAGATAATTTTAGCAAGAACAGTAGGCCGTACGGAAATGGTAACAAAAAATACTATCTTCCTACGCACGACGACCAATCAAGTTATACAAAACCAGTTTATGCGTATCTCTCATTGTACGGGAAATCTATACAAAGCGAGGCCATGTTATACTAGAATTGTATAGCTGGGTATGTCGCCGTGTGTGCTAAGCTAGCTCAGCTCAAGTTTATCGATAGTACCATCGATCTTTTTTGGTACTTGTGTTATGATTAGGACTACCTGCCTTATCAGTATCTAACGAGCATGCCCTGACTCCTCGTAAACATTTAATGGTAATTTTCCATATCAAATTAGTTTGATTACAGTGTTAATAATGCTAGTACATACTATTGTAGAACGTAAAACAATTTGTTACCTTCCCTTTTTAAGGCGTCTGGCAGTATTAGTTCGTTCTTCCCTATAAGGTCAAAATATTTTTTAAAGTAATCTAGAATTTAGGTAGTCTGAAACCGCCACCAGGTTATATCATCAGTCCCCTTCACCGGGGGCTGGGCAGACTGCCGTCGGTATCAGGTTGCGACTGAACGGTGTCGGGTTCGATGCCAGGTAAGTGCGCTTTTTATTCGCTTTGCTCGCCAGCTGACGCGCGTTTTATATTGCGGTAGTGAAGACTTTTAATTTTGTTTTTTGGTAGTGGAAGTGCGATTGTTGATATCAATAGCCTTTCACTTTTTCTGAACTTAAAAATAACGGTTAAATCTAACCGGTATGGACACTTGACGGACACGGACCTCTCCATTCAAATACTACTTATGCTCAAGTATCTGTACTGCGTCATGTTTGATGCCAATAGATGTCTTTTCCTTCTTCTGTCAGTGTCCGGTGTGTCCGCAGCCGGTCCACTATATGTCCGTAAAAGTTGGACTGATACTTGAATATTGACACCACTTTCTTGGTTGTCTTGAACATGGAGTGAATGTCGAGAAATTTGATTGAGAGCAACTTGTATTCCTCATAATAAAAGTGTTTTCAGAACCAAATCCTCAAGAATTTTCATGGTCAACCATGATACCAAGTAATTGTTAACCTGTGAATAGGTACAAAATAAAAAACACTAGTTTCACATTTTCTCGAAGAAACAAAATTCTCTTTTACACCCCCAATTGTACTTAACCTCATCACCCAACTAAATCTAACAACCACAACCTAACGTCTACAACTACTCAATAAAGAACGCAACTATGCTCGGTATGCGGTAAGGTATACCTCTAGCAACTGGTCGCCACCGCAGGCTCATAGTCTGCCGCGCCTCATTGCCGACCGCAACCGGCCCGGAAAGAACTGTACTTATGGTACAAGAGTAGATAGGCTACAGAGACTAAACTTATGTTCGTGCCGAGATATGTTTGCGACGAATTTGATAAAATTCATTGTTATATAAGTTTTAAACAAAATACCTAGTCCTACAGTGAGTCGAAGTGGCAATCGCATATTTTTAAAACGACTTTCAACGCTAATCGTTAATCCATTACATTTCACCTGTAGGTACAGGTATTTTGTTTGGACATTGTATTCTAATAAAGTAAAGAAAATATAATGCCCCAAAAAAATATAAATTCCGCGTAAGAGTGTGACTAACGTGCTAGCCTACTTACTTTTTCTAGATTATATTGAGACTAGATTGTCTACTTTGTTTGTAGTTGCGTAACACACTTGAAAACGCATTTTAGAAATGCTGATATCGTGATCTAATCGAAAAGACGACATAGTTTCCAAATGAAATCTATTACACTAGGTTAGATTGTTCCTTTATACGCTTCGCTTGTCACCACGCAACGCAATCGACTGAAGCTTGGTCTCTGTCTACTATCTACTCATGTCCCTTATGGTTGATATGTTTCATAGTTTAAGGAAATGACATGGAAGGTGTTTCATGACAAATTCAGGTATGATTTTACCCTAATAGTCGGCCCATAGCATTATTTTGACCACAAATAATACCCCGGAAACCTCGAAAAGGACTGTACGGACTTATGAAGCTACGGCATTTACTGCTCATGCATATAATAGGTGTGAGTTATGTGCGGAGGTGTAATAAATTTCTACCTTATATAAGAAGTTCTATATAGTATTTTGTGATCTTGAAGGAAGGAGTTCTTGCAGGTGCTGATGGTCTATTATATTATTTTCACCATCATAAAATTCTCTTTCGCTATTCTGTGCATGTTACAACCGGCCCCATGGATCACCGTGACTGCTTGTCCACGAGGTGACGGCACAGACTAGTGACGGGTAACATGAGAAGCCCGGCTTTTTATCTAGCTATAATACGTCAAGGTATTTTTTAGACTGTCTTTGCGGTTTTGACGACGGGGTTTAATTAAAAATTGTTATTTGTTTATTTATGTTAGTAGTTGCAGTTGATATGATAGGAGTATCCGATTCAAAGTTTTGTGGTTTATGGGAGAATATTAGCAGTCTTTTAATAAATTTAATGCTGTAGCAATGACTATTTTTTTAAATTGAACGCGTAACGAGAACCTTCGTTTATTCACACCACATCCAGTAAGATTTTGATCTAAGCCATTTAGACGGTGTAACTGACAACGAGGCGCAAACTGCTGATATGGATTCAGCTCATGATTCTAGACGCGCAACATGTATGTTTCCAACGCGGTCAAAATGTATGAAACTGCTGTTTTTTTACTAAATGACATTACGAAATCTGCTGCGGAAGTTCTGGACTAACAAAATATAGAAATAACCTACGAAAAATGTCAAGGCTTCTAGAATTTTGTACATATTTTGTGGAAAAGTTTGTGAGTCGATGTCTCTCTGTATGTTAGTTTGATACTATGAACTGGTAAGCTGATTTTCATGGATTAATTGTAGCTTATCCATCCATATAATATGTGGTTAATTACTTACACACTACGAAAAAGTGACAGAATGAGAGTGCATGAGAGTTGCGAACCATTACGACTGGCGAGGAGCTTTCTCTCTATGTATATCGGTCAAGCTTTTATCGCAAAACCACACTCCCGCACTACCACAACTACAAAACCCATACAGACCTGCCGAGTATCTTGGAGACGCAGCCATTGGAGACCTGCAGGATGCGGCTGATGTCGCAGGGCCGCGCGCCCGAGTGCGCCAGCTCCACGATCTTCTGGCGCGTCGAGTCTGGCAGCGGCCTGCCTCCTACAAACACCCCGCCGAGCTGGTTAACACCGCTGTGACCTGCCGCACCATACCACTGCTTACTCCAATTAATCACGCGTTTTGATTCACGTGATGGGCCTTTTTGGGCCTTTCAATTTTAGTTCTACAGTCTACTGTTACTAAGATGGCTTTCGCCTTCTGGGGCTAAGCTTCTTTTGGGGAACGTTTGTGGCAAGTGCCACTGCTTATGAGGGACTTGTTGAGGCCAATGAGGCTGAACTTCTAAGAGACCTGGCCATCATTTGTTACATTATAATGTTACTATCTGGAGCTCCAGTTTTATGAGTCCAAGTGACATGGGCAATGCCATTACTTGCTCCAATTAATCACGCAATGCGTTATGAGCTTTATTGTGCCTCTTAATTTTAGTTCTACGGTCTACAGTTGCTAAAATGGCGGTCGTCTTCTGGGGTCCAATTTCTTTTAGAAAAAGTGACCTTGATATAATTTGTTCCGCTACAAAGCCACTATATCTTGAGGTCCAGTTTCTATGAGTACAAGTGAGAGGTAAGAACAGTACCACTTCTTATTCACAATTGTTCCACGTGATGGGATTCTTAGGCTTCTAAAGTTTATTCACTATGGTCTACTTTTAGATGAGAGTATTCTTTTACAAAGATATCCTGACCATCTGGGTTCCTGGTTCTATTGGAAAAACTATAATAGTGGCGAGAAACATTTAAGGCTTTTGAGTTAAATTTTCTATGCTACAGTCTACTTTAATTAAAATAATTCGTTCACTACGATGTTACCAGCTTATTAGTTTATGTTCAGTTTCAGTGTGACCTCATTTGATCGAAGGTGACCTCATATTGGTCACACCAGTTACAAAGGGCTTACACATTGGGAGAAAGAGAGATGATGTTCTGTTGTAATCTGGACCTAGTTTTTCTGGCCCAGAAAGTATTCAATTAATCAAGTCTCGCTTACAAGAAATAAAACATAGGGAACCATTGGTATTACTGCTCATCCAACCAAGAGAGGAAGGTGCGGATTTGCGGAATGACTACTAATATAACACAATAAATATAATATTAACTAATAACTTCAATGTACTTCGCAGTAGTGTCGATGATTTTAAAAAGCGCCGTTTACATTTAGTCAATGTTATAAGTTCCTTATTTAAAAAACCAACAACAATATTAGGAACAACAATATTCGGTTTGGAATTCAAAATCAAAGTTACATGATTTTATCCACGTGATGTCCTTAGGAATTAAGGACTCTGCAGGGTGAATGCGATACACACTACACTTGTATCTACGGTCAAGTTAAAGTAATTTTTTTTTTTTTTGGTTACTTATGCAAACATTTGTATGCAATAGACAAGAATTTGAACGAAGTAAGAACCGTTAAAGAAAGCAGGCTATGAATTCAAAATTTTGACAGTTCTAATTTCAAGCAATGGGGATGGCAACTGTGAAACTAATGGCGCTAGCATAGCTGATTCCAAGCATCGTCATTGGTTGAAAATCTGGTAATGTCATTTTATATTTCAAAATAGCTTGACCTCATTGGTCAAATTAAGACCTAGCTATGGTCGCGCCATCTACAATTACCTTTTAACGGTCTTCCCCATTGCTAAACTACAGAATAAAAATTGTATCTTAACTTCACTTTGAGTTGTTTATAGTTACGTGTGTGAGAGTGGCATTTCATATTGACTGTTCAACAAAATTCATTGCATTATTTACGGTGTTGAGCAGATACATTTTTCAAACATTTAACGTGCCCTGTGCATTAATTTGCCTTTAAATAACCATTAATATACTGTTAATTTAATTCACTTGGCACTGTGCAACTAGTTTAAAAATGTGTCTAAATAAAAATCTTCAGTGCACATTTATGATACATAATTATTAGTATTCATCATTTTTATTATTTTGTTTAATATTTTATTATTCTTTATTTTGTGTACTTTTATCTATGGGGCTCAGTTGCCTGTCAATAAAATGATTGATTGACTGATTCATAATTATTCACATCATGTCATTTAATTTTAAGTAAAATTCTTTGTTTTTTATTGCACACAAAAAAACAAAAAATATACATACAAATTGCAATTATATAGCTTATGTACAGGCGAGCTTAACCCAGAATTAATATTGTATTCAAATTGTATGAATGTATTATTAAGATTTGAGAATTTTATTTTGTTGCCACTATGGTGAATGCTGTGTATACCTGTAATAGGCATACTTACTAGAACTTCTTTATTATTTTTATTGTTTCCTATTAATTCTTAGTATGTACTGCTGTTGGTGTACCAAATAAATAAATAAACATTTCAAGCAAAGCGCTGGATTACCAATTTCGTCCGGGTCTTACTAAAATCTTCGTTTTCCTACATCGTTCTCACATAATATATGTATTTTCTCAACATGAATGATGTGGGTAACCAAAATCTTGTAAAAATATTTTGATTGAAAAGAGTGTCCATGGAGTTTCTTGCCCATTCTTCTCCATAGAGATCTACGCTTTGGAATGGGCAACTACAGTACTTTCACAAGTTATTATGCCTTGTGTCTGGGACTGTAGCTTCGCCTTCTTTGTTTTTCTGACTTTCAAAAGTTGCCTGTTATGGTCTAATTGAAATAAATGCTTTGAGTTTGAGTTTGAAAATATTGTCAAAAAGTGGGACAGAGACAAAACACTACTGCGCAGTACAAATACCGTTCTACCAAACTTAAGCTATAAGTATGAAGTCATGGTATATAGTCACCATTACCTTTACCTTTGTGCGCCAGATCATCCATCCTGTCCAGCAGGTTGCCGTCCGGTGGCCACGGACTGATGGGGGGGAGCTGCTGCGCCGGCAGCATGGTGTACACCCCGTATTCTTCTATGGTGGCGACCTGGGATCAGATGTTAGTGGGTCATGGGACAGCAATGTGGTATGAAAGTCGAAAAACTGTAAACTATAGTGCAGTTTTGAAATGTGGCTGTTCTGGTATTCTATAGGTACTATTTTTAATATGGCAATTGTGCCGAGCTCAGCATCTACCTATGCCAAATGTGTTACAGAGAAAAGGGTTCTAGAATAACCCTCCTTTTGGGCTTCGCCGCAGTCGGGTAAAAAAATGGCACTGTTAGTATTGTCCTATTTTTTTCTGGTGGATTCTCATTTTAATTTGTCTCAAGGTGCTTCAATTTAAATACCATTATTGTGAATTATTTTAAGGTCATAAAATGACAAAAGTCTCGGATTTTATGGACTTTACCAATGAGAGCAACGTTGCTTGACCTTGCAAACCAACCAATCTGCAGTCAAATATCAAATTAGTCCTAAAAGCTTCATTGTTTCTCACGAGTGTCAATAAAGCCGTATAACAATAACACGTCTAATTCAGTATGTACACGTAGTTCTAACCTATACTTGTTATAGTTTTTCCTTTGCACCTGCAAGACCAAAACGGCAATGATTTTAAAATCCACAAACTATACGCAATATACACTGAGATTGAATATACTACGTGATGCGAGGGTATAATTGTATGAGTATTTTGGGCACACTAGAGCCATTGGGGTTGGTGGACTCTTCAAATGACCAGAGGGCTGGCCTTTTTTTGGCCAAAGATTCAGCATTGCCATCCAACGTGGCAATGCTGCCAGCCTCCTGGGCACTTTTCATATTGACAGCGATGAAGACGTTTTTTTGACACCCTGTAATTCATTTCCCATTTCGATACTTGTCCATATTTTTTATTATTATTTTAGATCTACTGGGAGTTTGTATAATGTATATACGGGGTGTAAACAGACCCTTCACCAAGCCGTCAACCAAGCATTCTGTACATCAAACTAAGTAACTTTACGCAAAAATTTTTGCTGGGAAACGAAATTTTTTTTTGGGGTCAAAAATCACATTTTACGGTAAAACTCAATATAATGCGCTCAAAACTTATTGCTGATGGATGCTTTGAATAGTAAACGGACCATGGAGGTAATTGGAGTAAAGTTAGAACCTTAAAAAGTAGTATTTAAAAAAAAACTTGTGAAAAAATTGGAACTTTGACCCCCAATATCTCCGTAACTAGAAGGTTCCCAGGTATGGTCCAGAACAAAAAAATGATCCCAATGATGGGCAGAATATGTGGTTTTCGTTTTCGTTAAGGGTCTTTTTACACCCTTTATATTGTATAATAAATTTTATTCATTACTATCTATAGTTATAGTAATGAATAAAATTCGTAAATGATCTAATTATCATATTTTCATGTAAACCAAGCGCAGCCATTTTATTTTTGACACAGATAATATCCTCCGCGACCACAGCTCCACAAACCACCCTTCAGTTCCCATGGGTGTTGTAAGAGGTGATTAAGAGATTATCAGAGGGTTGGCAGTGGGTATCGTGCCCTGTGTGGCAGTAGCGGTGTACCTCCTGCCATCACCCATCCGCCTACGAAGCGTGAAGATTAGGACGTTGAAGGGGAGTTTCGGATACTACAGTGGGCATTTTACCTACTTCTCTATCTTTTATTATCTTGGCATATTACGATATAGTCGCTTTTCTTGTCTGTGTGTGTGACCACGTTGATCTATTAAACTACTCAACGGATTTTGATGCAGTTTTCACCATCATTTAGAGAATTTATGCCGGAAGTTTTATACAAGGTGTAAACGGACCCTTCACGAAGCCGTCAATCAAGCATTCAGTAAATCAAACTAAGTAACTCTATGCTAAATTTATTGTTGAAATATGACTTTTTTTGGGTAATGGTAGGACTCAATGTAACGCACTGAAAACATTGTGCTGATGGACGCATTGACTATTAAAGGGGCTATAACATTAAAAAATACTTGTGAAATAGTTGAAACTTTAAGGTATGGTCTAGGACAAAAAGATGATCGCAATGACGGGGAGAACAACTGCCTTTTACTCCCATTATGAAAAATGCATTATTTTACTATATAAAATAAAGAAACCTCCATGATTTATCATTTCGTAAGAACCATGCTAAGCGGGGCGGGTTAAGTATTGTAACAATCAAGTAACTGGAAATTCAGCAGCATTTCCACAAATCATTTATTTTGTACTGACCTACATTGCTATTAACAGATGCTGTTTCATAAGAAATTTACTTAAATCAAAGGCACTATCGGTCCTGCCTGGGCTGCGGGACTGTTCGAAAGAAACACCGCGGCCCTGGAACACAAAGGGCAAAGAAGGAACATGGATGGGTTTTAGTCAGTAAATGACAATCCCTTCCACTCCGTTCAGAGCGGCAGGGTCATTTCATGATTTCACAATAGAAAAAAAAAATATATATATAGCATTATCGGTTCAAAAAATCGTCATATCAGCTGGTAGCACTTCGGTTGATGATTACGAGCAGGCACAAGTTGGGCTTTTCACAAAACTACGCTATTTATATGTGCAATGAAACATGAATAAAACTGACCATATATTTTCCGGCGCGGATATCCGACTTCAGCCCGGAAAAATGACGTGGATTTTGACCATAAATTATAAAACAAACCAAATTCTCACTTATGTTAACTTTTTACGTGGTTTTCCGTGAAACTGTGTGTACTTTGGTCAACTTTAAAAAAAAAATAAGACAAGTTATATCTAACTTAAATTGCCAACTAGAATTCATAACGTAGGTATGCGATCAAATCATGGTGTACATTTTATCATTTTATCGGAAAAAGGTTTTCCGACATTATGTCGAGATACAAAAAATCCATAATGATCTCTTACATGAATGGGTTCAAATAGATTCTAGTTAGATTAATAACCATTGGAGCTGTCAATATCATTGCAATTGGATTTAAAGATTGTCTTCAATGAACTATCGAAATAGTTTCGGAAGCTACCCAAAAAAAAAAATAGTATACAAGGTGTAAACGGACCCTTCACCAAGCATTATGTACATCAAACTAAGTAACTTTACGCAAAAATTATTGCTGGGAAACGACTTTTTTTTGGGATGAAAAATCACGTTTTACGGTAGGGCTCAATGTAACGCACGCAAAACATTGTGCTGATGGATGGATTAAATAGCACGGGGTCGGATAGGTGTTTAAAGTAAAAATCTTACATTAAAAACAAGTACTTATTAAAAAAAAAGCTGTGAAAAAGTTGGAACTTTGACTCCCAATATCTCCGTAATAAGAAAGTTGCCAGGTATGGTATAGAACAAAAAAAATATCGCAATGACGGGGAGAAAAAATGCCTTTCGGCTTCGTTAAGGGTCTTGTTACACCCTTTATACAGCGTGGAAGACATCAACGCTAAAACGGTTACCGCGTATTCAGTACACCATTCTGATATATTCAAACAGCGGCATCGAAATATTCCTCCACTTCTCTGTTGACTGCTATTCCCAAAAGACAGGATCTTAGCCACGTTTCTGGTCAAGATAAAATCAGGCACCATTAAGATTGAGGTCGAGGAACAATAACATAGGAAACTGGATAAATAAATAAAGGTGCAAGCAGTAAGGAAGAGGGGGGGGGAGGCGGTAAGGTGGTTAAAGGTATTGCAAAATTCAAAAGCGGCAGGTAGGTACTTAGGAACATGGCAATTATTGTAGAGGGTTCCTCTCTCTGGAAACTTGACCGCCGGTAGCTTGGACTCTGATTCCAATACCAGTGATTTATTATTTTGTTTTGTTAAAAAAAATTGCCGCTTCATACGTTTATCAAGAATATGTAGGGAACAGCTGATCGGTTTTCAGCGATTTCAGTATTTTTCTTAAATAGTCGTTACTGACGAGTAGAATGATCCCTTTTCATTCTACTCGTCATCCCTTTTCAGGTCATCAGTTATTTCAATTGTTGACAATAATTAAAAGAAAGTACCTAGGCGACCTAGCTCTGCTTGAGTGAAAATAGAGAATAAGATTTTTCCCAGATATGAGACCTAGCTAGATTGATTTTTCGCACCCCCCGTAAACCATTGCAACTTTCATCGAAATCGTTAGAGCCGTTTTCGAGAACGTGATTACAAATATATTTACAAATACTGCTGCATTTAATAGTATAGGATAATCAAAGCTACGATACTACTTTTGCCACCGCGATACATAATGTAAGGAAACATCGCAGCGCAATTTTTTATCAAGAAACGATGCGTCGGTTATAAAAAAAACTGCGCTTTCATACAAAAGTGCAATACATACACTATCAAAATGCATGGAACGAAAATAATTTTCAATACGTGTCTAGAATATTAATATTGACATTTTGCCCGTCGATTTACTTTACGCCTTGTATGTTCAGTAGGCCATTTTCTGAACTAAGTACATTAATTAAAGTGTAAGCATTCTATTCATACATTTCTTTTAACCATAAAACAGTATAATTGTGTGTTATCGATAATTAATTTTCAGTGAACCGTTCACGCATGAAACTCGTAAAGACTGCAGTAACCTCTGAAACTTATTTCAGAAACAATGTATAAAATATTCAGATTTCAGTTTCTACACATATTATTTATTGTATATATCACAGAAATATATTTTTGTATAGTGCACGCAGGAGATTTAAAGAAACAAGAAAAAAAACCAGTGAAAGAAACAGTAAAACAAATTAATTTGATCGACGAATTGCACTCTCTGTACAAAGATGCCTTTGAGAATGGTAAAGTACCTAATTTATAAGCTATTTTTTTCAAACATGGCGATTATTACAAATCCCCTAATATAGTCGAAATAGAATCAAATCAAAAATTTATTCGTATAATGTAAAAAACGCGGAACTAATAATAAAAATGGTTTTGAACACACGAATAGATAGATCCCGGGCTGAATTTGTGACAGATTGATGGCAAATTGACAATACGCTCGCCCTCATATTACATGGGACTTCAACCTAACTGGCTTCTTCTTTCTTTATCTTATGGTTAGTGCCTAACCTGGTGTCAGAGTTTTTATGCCGCCTAAGGGTCTCTGACTTGGCTTTATATGCCGTCGAGAAATGTTTCTCAGACCTAACTGGTGAAATGTGGGTGTACTACACACATTAGCTACATCTCAAACAAACAATTTTATTTAGCGGAGTTACAAATAGTAATACATAATATACCTAGAGCTGATAATTTTATAATTAGGCCGTGCCTTACGTATCCGTACGTCCATTACGTACCTTAATTATTATTATTTATTTCAGAAAAAACATACCTTACACGAAGATTTTTCGCAAAAGACGGTCACACGCAGTATACGTTACATGTACAGAAATTAAAAGAAGTTAACGGTGTCAAAACACACAATTTAAGAGCAGAAGGGCGAAGTAGATATCAAAAACCAATCATATACATAAATAATCCAGTCGAAGCTGGAATGCCTAACCCGTTCTTCAGCATTGATGAATTTAAAAAAAATATGTTTGAACGAATCCAAAACCAAAAGAAAGAGTTTGATGTCAAAAGAAATCACGCCTACAAACCATTTACAGCCAAACATTTTGGAAATTTTGTTAGTGAAATATTTGATGTAAAGAAGCATGTAAAACACGAAGTTGATTCAAGAGCCAAGACTGAGTTTCCAACAAAATCATCAAATGATAAATTGATGAAAGAGTCGCTACATAAAGGAAATAATACAGTAAACAAGAAAAGAAAACCAAAGGCCTATTTGAGTAGTGCTAATAAATCTACAACGAATCCTCGTATAAAGACTACAACTACATTATCTGAAAAAACAGTCTCTCATAAGTTTGTTGCATTTGACAATAATAATGAAAACAAAACTGTAACAGAAACGGTAGCCAATAAAAATATAACAAATACAACTACAGAAACGTCAATTGATAAAAATATTAATACAAAACCAACAGCTGATGGGGAAACCACTACAGCAACGGTAGCTATTGAAGATATTATAACTACAGAACCGACATTTGATGAAGAAGAAACAACAGCAACGCTAGCTGTTGAAAATACAAATACAGAATCAACAGCTGGTGATGAATTAACTACACCAACGGTAGCTATCGAGGATATAACAACAGAAAAGACAGTTGATGAGAATATCACTACAGAAATGGTAACAGACGAAGTTAGTACTGAAACGAAAGCTGACACAACTACAGAAACTACAGTTAAAACGAAGCGGACTAGGCAAGCTGTAAGTATTAAAACTGTATGTCATTACTTTTTCCATTCCTAGCCTGGGATGCATTGAAACAGCCTGGCAGGTGCACCCTGAAGAAATGCTCAGGTAGACATAAAATGTTGCTGATTGGCTAACATTCTTAACACGGCCTGAGAGCTGCCGAGTAACCAGTAGCTGGGTTGTGCAGGTCAGATAGGCAGTCGCTTCATGTAAAATATTGGTATTCATCCGGACTGAAAGTCGACCAAGCGCAGTTGGGAAAAGGTTAGGGAGGTAATGCTTAGATGCCGTGTGCACATATTATGCGATTGCTCTAAGTCAAAGTTCAGTTGACTGATTGATGAGCCAATTGATTGATGAGCATTATACCTTAAATTTACAAGCGCAAAAATATGCCTGTCTGACTGTTTATTGGTATGTTTTCTCGATTAAACTAATGAAACGATTTTTTGAAAATTGGTATATGTAACGTGTCAACGGACGCTTCACAGAGTCGTCAACCAAGCATTCGGTACATTAAACTGATTAACTCTACCTACGCAAAAAATATTGCTGGGAAACGACTTCTTTTTTGGGATGATTGAGATTTTTCAACGCACTCAAAACATTGTGCTGATGGATGCATTGAATAGTACGGGGGTCGTGAAGGTATTTAAAGTAAAATTATAACATTAAAAAGATGCATTTAAAAAAACTTGTGATAAATTAGGAACTTTGACCCCCATTATCTCCGTAACTAGAAGGTTCCAAGGTATGGTCTAGAACAAAAAATATCGCAATGACGGGGAGAACAAAACAATGAAGCCTTTCGGCTTCGTTAAGGGTATTTTTACAGCCAATATACACATACTTTAATTTGTTTTTTTTTCTTTCTAAAACGAGCTGAAATGGGGTATTGAAGATTTTTTGGGAATATACGCGGATGAGGCCTTTAAAAAAGCATTAGTTCTGCAAATTATTGAATCCTTGCTAATACGAATAGAGAATAGTGGATATATTCAATTACTATGTGTTCCCTTTAACTCTTTGATTTACTATTTATAAAGATACATAATGATGATTACGTATTTTAAGAGATTCACGGTCAAAATACAAATGATTTCTTACGATTTGTGACAACCATTTGTATTGGCTTGAGGACAATGATGCTGGTTTAGTTATGACACAATATTGGCACTACCCAGAGTCCTACATCGAGTCCCAGGACCATGGTTGTGGATTTGCCACAATAACGGCACGGTACTAAACTAAATATGGCCAGTATGACAACTACAAAAATGCGTAAAAACCATTTCTTTAATTATATTTTAGGGCGTTTTACCTTTACATTGGGCACATTTTGGGACGTATTTAACCTTATACCTTTTCACAATTTTTTATTGGGGTCGGCTTCCAGTCTTACCGGATGGAGCTGAATACCAGTATTTTACATGGAGCGACTGCCTATCTGACTCCATAGCCCAGTTAATACTGGGTAAGACGATACCCCTTGGTAAGACTGGTTAGGTATTAAGTGGTTAATAGTTTTTCTTAGGATTTCATCATTTTGTTGACTTTATGCCTTGTCCAATAAGAATCAGTCTTCTTGTAAAGAGGTAAATAATATACTGTAATTGTTTCTTTTTCAGAGGCCGTACGTATTCCTGGGTAACAAATACGAATAATCACGTTTTCTACGACGACGATATTATAATCTTAATTAAGTAGGTATTTCAATTATGTGACAATTGGTTTGTTATTCGTTGCTGTACTGTTTTTAGAATACAATAAACTTGTTTATGCAACACACTTTAAAGCTTTAGAATTTTTTAATAACTTAGTAAATTATGAACTTTGTAAAAACTGCATAGAAAATTGTAGATATTTATTTTATATCGAGATTTAATTTTAGTATTAATGTCTTGTATCTTGTGTTAAGTAAATAATAAAAGAAATATTCATAAATCATCTTACCTTAAATTACTTCCTACAAAAAAATCCAAGTTATTGCACAAGCAATAACTGAAACTATCTTCAACTGGCCGCTTCTAACATCACTAAGGTATTTTCAAAAAAGTTCACAGTATTACAGCGGGCTGTACAAACGTAATGCCTTTGCACCTCCGCGTGTCTGTCAACACACAATAATATTTCCCGCCAAACGAAACGTCAAACTGTCAAACGCGCGGACATTGCGCCTCTACTTGTGAAAGGCGCCAATTCACTGATTACGAAATCTCACGTGGACCTCCAATGCTTGTCTATACCTTTATAACTATGAAGGGCCATTGAAACGACTCTATTGCCATAAGCCCGGGTCAAAGCGAGACGGCAATACTAGAGAGTGTCAACACCCATTGTAAGCCGCTTACTGCTATTAGGATTGCTCATTTGTGCGAAAGAGACGCACAGATTTATATTGTGTAGCTTTAATTCTCGCTCCGCCCATTCCTCATTTAACCCCCACTACTGGTGGGGTGAACTTGGGCAGTTTTAAATTATCTATTATAATAAAATTATTTCACGAAATAAGGGGTTGGTTATGTTAATGATGTGTTTAATTTATGTCGATATCTTTGAGTTTGAGTGGTTTGGCAGTTATGAGAGGCAGATTAGACGATAATTTGATACGTCTGCGTTGGAGCTTGTTTTCACCATTCGAGTTATTTTTGGTGCTTTTGAAATGTTTTTTAATAAAACGGATATAAAACTAGGTTTATTGCATTCGTATGCTATTAAACATATTTTTTTTGTTTCTTATTTTGAAAGAGCTTTTAAGAAAATGTTTTCTTCGGGGGATTTATGTAATATGTATTAACTCTTATAAGCATTCTTAGACGTTACAGTTAGATATAGTGGATTCCTCTTACTTTGATTAAATGTTACGTGTTCATTTAGTATCTATTGGTTTTCGTCATTTCGCCAAATTATGCTATTAATGTGCATTGGTGTTATAGACTTCCAATATTTTCACAGACAAGTTCAATCAGCTATTCTTGCAGCAAAAAATAAAAAGGAACAATTTTTTTTTGTTCGTTTACAGTTACTTTTATTTTAAGAACATTTAATGGAACCCTTTAATAAATAACCGATCTCCCTCCTGCAACCGACAAAAAGGCTTTCGCGTCCAATTTTCCGTCTCTTTTCATCGCACACTCGTCATTTCTGGTCCAACTATACTCGGAAAACCAAGCAAAAAGGTACTATAATCTTAGGGAATTGAGTTTATTTCCGTTTGTATTGTGCCTTGTAAGCTTCTGTCAACATTTGCGGTCGAGTTTCGGTTTATCTCCCCCGCACAAAATTGTTAGTCACACAAACATTATCTTTGACCAATGGCACGTAACCACGGGCCATTTTCAGCCAATAGATGCGCTTAAAATTTTCGTTTTCGCGCGCTTCCCAATTTGAATTTTGTTTTGTGCGATTTTTTAAATTGAAACGTAACCCTTTTTGTTTCGTGGCGCGTTGCTTTTACTTCTTTTTCTGTTTTAGTGGCGATATTTATTCCTTTGTTTTTTTAAAGACGTTTTATATCTATTTTTAACATAGTATCGTAGGGCATTATCTCATATTTTACTGTGCATGGATCTTTTGGGGCTTAACCATAGTAGGAACTAACTCTGTCAGCTTGTATTTTTAATACAATTTGACAAAAAAAAAACAAAATATTAATCATGAACGCAATTCAAGCGCCAAAGGATTCGTTTAGCGCAGTAGATACATATTTCTACCATAGATTGCTTATAAAATACTTTTCGAACACTTAAATGACCAGTATCAACAATTTTCCTGATAACACTTACTAAATCATTCCTAATTCAAAATGTCCGTTAAACAAACGAAGATCGACCCACATTCGACAGGTTCGGTTGATCACAGTCGGTTAGTGAGAGGCTGTGAGAGCCGTCCGAGATGCTAAGATTGTTTTCATCTAAGTGGGTGCTTACACGTCCTCTTTACTGCTCAATTTGGCGTGGTACCTACAATAAGGCAAGTTGTCGGTAACTTGGTGTGGAGAACGCTTTTGTTGAAGGGCTCTTGTTTGAGAGCTTTAGTTTTGGTTTGATGACTTACAGAGTGATAAAACTGATATTTGTTTTCAAGTTACTTGTATACTCAGATAGGGTAAGGATAAAGTAATGTAATGTAACTAATGTTAATTGTAATTTCATGTAATTATAAATTGATTGCATGCCGTTAAAACGGTGAGACATGTAGCACTATGCAATATTATGAACACTTTTGTAAACAAACCATGTTTCCGACATGTAAATACATAAATAAAATATAATAGCTATGGCTTAGGTATGATGAGTTGATTAGGCCTAACCAGAAACAACAAATATGAACGTGGGAAGTTGAAGTAAGATAAGCAGTTGTTACACAATTGATGATCTTGTGACTTCTCAAACTAGAATGTATGTTTAATTTCGGTCCACCTTTCTGAAAACCCAAGCAAAAATCCGAATCTCGAAAGAAGAGCCTGGTACATTACATGGTTCGGCCTCACGCTTAGGTTTTTAAAACTTTGACCCGTATAATAATATTTTCGTGAGAAACCTGCACCAAGAAAAATAAGGAGTCCTCTACTAAATTTTTAGGGAATAATAGGTGTTTTAGAAAAAATGTATAGGTATCTGTTTCTTAAAAGAATCCTCTTCCACTCTCTGCAACGCGACGTTCAACGCAGCGTGTACGCAATTGCCCAGCAGCCCCGACTCGGGCGAGGCGTCGCGGTCGCGACTGCGATCTGTATGCGACTTCCGAGCTATCAGGGCCACGTGGGTGGTATGGAGCTGAAGGTCACACTACTTTTGAGAAGAGTTTCTTAGCTTCATCATCAATACTTTCTGGCTAGTGATAAAAGATTAATGCAAAAGTTCTTCATGATGATTCTCTGATTTTGGAGTCATGGATGTGTGGGGCTCGTGGCAAGAGCAAATTGATCAATTCAAACGACAGTAAATAATAGAGGTATAATAATAGATAAAACGTAAGTATTTGCTTAATTTCGCTATTTGCGCTAAGTTTAAATACATTGGAATAAGATTTTTACACTTACAGTCTGTGGGTACATTATACTCAAAAGTCATACAGCGCCCTTCGCGTCCAATACAATAACGCATTCAGGATGCTGATGGGGTTGCCCCGATACTGCAGCGCATCTGGGATGTTTGGTGAAGCTCACGTGGACTGTTTCTACATGGTGATGCGGAAACTATGATAGAAATTAGGTACGAGCTCTGCTTCGGTGAAAATAGAGAAAACGATTTTTTCCAGATATGAGACCTAGCTAGATCGATTTTTCGCCCTCGTGAACACCTATTTTGCAACTTTCATAGAAATCGTTAGAGTCGTTTTTGAGAACGCGATTACAAATATATATATACATATTGCTCATTTAGGATAGGATAAACCCCTATATTGCAACTTTCATCGAAATCGTTAGAGCCGTTTTCGAGAACGTGATTACAAATATGCCTATATATTTATCCAAATATTGCGCATTTAATAGTATAGGATAGTATAATGAAAACAATACCCTATTCAGATCCCTCTGTCCTCTCAAACTGTCCCTTTGCTGCCCTCTTGTCAACTGAGCGTGATAATAGGCTTACACTCGATGCGGTGGCGGTCCGCGGTCACTTGCACCGTCTGAGTTAGTGAAAGTGAGTCTGTGTCTGTTAACAGTGCCAACTGACAATTTATTCTTGTCTTTTTTTAAAAGGGAACATGATTTGAAGACGGAAAAGACGGTTACTTTTGAAAGCCGTGCCCCATTTTGCCACCGGCAAAAATGTCGAACTTCATACAAACGTTCATTAGCTATTTAGATTTACCCTCTTCGGCATTTAAAAAAAAATCTCTCCTTTGCTATAAAATCATATTTGCAAAAAAAAATAACCGACTTCCAAAAAAAAACACTAAAAGATGGAAAATAACTTTACTTCCGGAAGTCGATGAGTTTTGTTTGCTTCACTGACTTTTTTTGCGACCGATCGGACCAGTAATCACTGAGTTATGAGGTAACAAACATTTAAAGAAATACAGTTTTTAAAAGCTGGTTAAAAAGGAACTCTTGTGCATAGTTTTAAGCTTCCAGACACAGTGCAGTTTAATTACTTTGTCTGTAAGTAAATGAATACCATCATACATCTTTATTTATCTCGACATCAGAAATTACAGGCGCTGGTATATGCACAATCTTATATAGAGAAAGGTGTCTGAAGTAGGAAGGTCCTGAGGTACAGATCTCCTCTTCGGCTTAGATATAACATTTTATTTATAGCAAAAATGTATGTCAAGAGAATACGTTAAGTAGATGAAAGATTCGTAAACTTGCACGAGCGGCACCGGCTTTAGTATCTACTCTTACTTCAAAGGTTTTTAGTTCAGTTACTTTTCAGAGCCTAAAACAATCGCCAATGTATTAGTAGTATATGTATAGTATGCGTAATTCAGCTTATCTGAAACAAGTTCAAAGTAAAAAATCTTTTTTAAAAACAAGCTTTTAAATATAAGTGTGATGTAATTTTTTTTGTTGGATTCTTCTCAACAAACACTTTTAATTGATACCCATATCATGGCAGTAAATAATAAATTACTAGACCGCCATCTTTTGGAGTCCGAGATATTGGATTTAGAATGATGTCACTTTTAACCATGCATAGTCATCGAAACTAAACGTGCA
Organism: Noctua pronuba; assembly: GCA_905220335.1. Lineage (NCBI taxonomy): Eukaryota > Metazoa > Arthropoda > Insecta > Lepidoptera > Noctuidae > Noctua > Noctua pronuba. Next base: position 9,949,225 of record LR999906.1, on the reverse strand, counting down.
TGAAAAATTTCAGCTCAATCGGTTGGGGATAACTGTTTTAAAATTCAATTGTAAGATTTGACCTAAACAAACATTGCAAATTAAAAATAAAAGCTTGTAAAAAGAGCAGAAATGTATACCACCCGAACCACTCTTATTTCCCATCAACATCAAAAACTACATCATTAAAACCTATCAGTTCTACCAACAATAGAAGTCCACACATAAAACAATGGCTGCACATACACACAACGTATGAATATTCGTCCGCCATTGCAGTCATCTACCGCACTTCCTGTACAAGACGAGGCGCGGACGCATACAATGCAATTATTATGCAAATACCGACGCAAGGCTAAACACACGGGTTCCGTGTTCATTACGTTGCGGTCGGTTCTGTATGAGAGACAGGGCAAAAGAAATAAAAGTCTGAAATCTACTTTCAGTGTGAAAAGACTGGATATTGGATGTAGGAGGCTGCAGACGGGAGAGGAGCTCATGGCTAAATGATAGCAACAGCTCATTAGATACTGAATTTCCTCCGTGCCTCGGAAAGCACGTTAAGCCGTTGTCTTGGCTGTCATTTGTAGATCTTTGACAGTCGTTACAGGTAGACAGTAGTTCGAAAGTCTGATAACCAGTCTTATCAAAGGGTATCGTATTACCCAGTGTAAACTGGGTTTTGTAGGTCAGATAGGCAGTCGCTCCATGTAAAATACTGGTATTCAGCTGCATCCGGTTAGACTGGAAGCCGACCCCAATATAGTTGGGAAAAGGCTAGGCAGATGAAGAGGTTGCAGACGGGATTTGATGCAGAAACCTGTAGCAACTGAGAGTTAGAGACCTACTCAAGTGAGTGCTTGGTTGGATATCTGTCGATACATTTACCAATTCAACTATAGCCTACCATTAGAATACATATATACGAATCTTAGGTAATAGAATATAATTTTTTTATTTGTCACTTTTTAGTTTTTTTTTACTTTATCTAACTTTTCCAACATTTGTTCGCTGGGAGCAGGTAACTAATGAAATCTCTCTAAAGGTATTTATGCACAGTGCTGTGTCAGTTCTGTTTCCAGAAAAAGGATTCATTGATGAGGTAAAGATTTCTCATTTTTCAAGCAGTGTCTTAACTTAGGAGTTATTTAATTTAATATAGAACATAACACCATGCAAGTAATTCCCGACGGGTTAGGAATAGGTGTACCTAACAGTATATCCATTCCGCAAGTTGTTTAAGTCCTATGTAATAGCCTATTGCCATCAACCGGGCACAAACCCAGACTCCGTTGCTGCTACTGAGAAATTTCTGATGAAAAAACCCAATAACGTTTTGCTCCACCTGGTAATCGAATCCAGGACCTCTTGCTCAGCAGTCGCGGCCACTAGACCATCGAGGCAGTCCCTGCACATCAAGTATGCTTACAAACCGCAAGATAAAAAGCCACTACATCATCCTTTATCTGACCCGATTTCCAAGCCTTGGAAACAGTAAAGAAATAAATTAATCATATCTGTGCATCAGAATACCTGCTTATCTAAATATGGTAATTACAACTCGTAAGTACGCGTATAATAGGTAGTAACTAAACATGTTGCTTATAAAGACCATATAGTACAGTATATGAGAGGACCTGTGATACCATTTAAGGCACCCTTTGAATACATCTAAAAAAAATCAAGCGTCTGTTTGTAATTTCAAAATAACAGCTTTTTACTGAATGCATATGAAATATATGTACACAGGATGAATTTTTCAGGTAGACGAGGATTGTCAAATCCGAAACTATGAGGAATGGCGAAAAATTCTAAAAGGAGCCCGATTTTGATGAAAACTAAAACTGCATCATTAGATCATCATCGATCATCGAACCCGTTGTCGCTAATAGGGATCAAAATCTTGTAAGTCATTAATAGCGACGCTCTAGAATGGTGTAATAATACAATGTATGGTGTTTTTTCCAAAATCAACGGGTTCGATTCTTGATTAGGGATATTGATTTTCCGAAAGTCCAATGATGCAGTTTTAGTTTTCATCAAAATCGGGCTTAAGACTCCTTTGAGTATTTTTCTCTATTCCTCATAGTTTTTGGATTTGGCCATCCACGCCCACTTGAAAAATGCACCCTGTATACGTTACTTATAACAAAAACATTTTTATAATTTTTATGTGTCAGTCTATTCTGGCTTATCTCTAAAACTGCTAGACCGAATTTGACGGGACTTTTACTGGCAGATAGATGTTATAAGGAGTACCTTTCACGACGAAGATCATGTGCAACAGCTAGTTAGCAATACAACAAGCGTAAAAGAATATGGATCTCGATAGAAAGCATATTCTCCCGTCTGCATCATCGAATGCGTCAGTAAAATTTTACCTGTGTTGCCGAGCCAGCATCGTAATACAAAACATCACTAAGCTTATTTTACACCCAGCGTAACAGTGGCGCTATCTATTAGATTTTGCATAGCGAATTCATGCAAGTGGGATTGCCTCTTGCGAGAGAGAAAGATCCATCATTCGTAATCATCCTCATTCATCCAAGCTTGTCACCCACCAGCCATCTATATTTCGCTTTTGTAAAGAAAGGTTTCTCATCCCCTCACTAGATGGCGGGTTTGACGCTATGAAAATAATGTTAGCCCTTGTAACTAGATGTCGCTGTAACGTAGCTGTTTTAGTCTGTGTCGAAAACTGGGCGTCCAACGGCGAGATTTTTTAGTAAAGTCGGCACCCCTCAAAAGATGGCGCTGTAACCAACTAAAATTAAATTACTGGGTTCATTCAACTGTCGATCCATACCACGTTGATTCTATTTACGAATAAAAATATTGCAATATGATTTCGCTCGAAATTTTAATGAAATTGCAACACATTTTAAAAATCTCTTTATTTCCCAAATAATTGAAAACGGTTGAAAGAAAACAAGAAATCTAACAAGAACATCTGAAAAATACTAGAAATGAAATAAAAACGGTTGGTTTATTTTTTTATTTATCTTGACGATAACGATGAACTTACCTACATTTAATTTGATAATCTTGTCCAAATTGGGTTGTTAGGTTGAATAGCTCGACAACTTTTACCCTGAGTTAATTGGACATTAGATTCAGAATATGTTAGTCTACTAGACATAGTACTAAGCTAAACTAATAAGCTTGTGTCCCGCGGGGTAAAGACTCATTAAAGCAATTAATTAAAGAGTCAATTTTATCACATGCATTTTATATGCATATTGTGATAGTAAACTGCTGTACGGTATCCAGAACAGTGCGCAATGAAAGAGCTTTGGTAGAGACAGCAAAACAAATTTAATAAAAAATAACGTTTACAATTTACAGAATATCTCATTACAGTAGTAGTACAGTACAGTAGTAGTCTTGATCATAAAGAGGAGGGATGAAACGTATGTGACTAAAAGAGTGATGGACATGAATGTTGATGGATGGAGAGAGAGAAAGGCCAAAGAAAAGTTGGATGGATTATGTGAGGAATGATATGAAAGAAAAAGGAGCGAATGATGCCGTGACGTCTGACGGGGGAGAATGGAAGAAGAAAACGTGTTGCGCTGACCCCAAGCAGAATGGAGTAAGGGCAGGAAGATGATGATAGAGAAAAATCCTCGTTTCTGTCATATCACGTAATTCAATATAACCTATTATATGTGAACTATTCAAGAAGATTTTTAAGCCGAGGGTATACATTTTTTTAAGAAACGTGCACCTATTGAATATTTTTACGTCTATCAAAAATCTGACTACAACATTCTAACTAAAGTTTGTTGCACCCTAGCAGCATCCCCGTCCATATTTATATAAAGGGATGCACTCTCAAAATAAACAGTTTCCACTAGATCATGGGAGAAACTGAATTACCAGTAATTTCCGCCCGCTTTTAGCGTAGCTCCTTTATACCTGTATGGTGTATTTATATGCTAAGGTTGTGAAGTTGAATCGAGGTTGTGTACTTCGTTGCTGTATAAACAAATTTCCTGTCGGTTTATCGGTTCTTTAGACAGTAGTTTTATTAAAATGGTTGAGCATTTGCGGAGAGGAAAATTTTAAGGATGAATGTGGATCACTATAAGAGAAAATTGAAGAAATGATGGGTTGTGTGGAAGATGATATGGCTGGAAAGATCAGCTCTGGGAAGGCAGGCTGCACCGTCTAATGAAGGTGATGATTTTTATGTTTTTATACATTAAATAGGCTTGCGCTTGACAGCTGATGTAAAGCGATGACGCGGCCTAGGGTCGAGCACGCTTGCCTAGACGAAACCGATTTACGCGAACTATATAATGATAGGGGAACAGAGTTTGCAATATAGTTATAATATAATAGTACCTAGGTACTAGCTTTAGCTCGTGACTAAATAATAACAGCCACTCGGGTCGATCTTTTTGTTTTGCGCCAGTTTTGGTCTTACCACAAAGACATTAAAATGCAAAATTATTCACTTTTAAAATTAAATGTTTACTTCTCTAAAGTCAAATACTTTATCTTTTAAGAGAAACGGTTAATTTATTTGAGTCCGAAATCTGTGCGTTTCATTTATATAAAATTCTGATCACGATCGAGAAAGTTTAAAAGGTAGATAAGTAATCGGACTGAATTTTAAGTAACAATATTTAATTATTACAATTAGTTTTTTTACGTTTCTTGAATTTTGATGGAGTGATTCGGTAACTTTGCAGCCCGCTTTCCTTGTGGTGTGAGCAGGACTATTCGAGCTTCTAACATTAATGTATATTTACATCAAATTACAGGTCTTCGTACTTGAGGAGTTCGTGGTTAAATAAGTTGTTTCATTTAAATGGCCGCATCGGCTGGCAGCTGTTGCACGGCTGGAGTGGGTGTATTAAAATAATGATTGAAGATTACGTTCATATATCCAGTCTTACTTTCTAATTTAATTTGACATAACATCACGCCTGTAATCCCCGAAGGGTTAGGCAGAGATGAGTGTACCTAGTAGTACAACACACACACATTTCGCCAGTTATGTTTAAGTCCCATGTAATAGGGGGCGAGCTTATTGCCATCAACCGGGCATAAATCCAGACTCCGGGGGTGCTACTAAGATATTCCTGATGGAAAAACTCAACAACAATTCACCAATTTGAGCCCAGGACCTCATGCTCAACAGTCGCGATTGCGACCGCTAAACCTACGAGGCAGACCCGTTAATTTAATTTGACCTTGTACAAAAAAGTACTTTTTCATTATCCCCAAAGGTTACCAATGTAACAAACGTATGGAAATAGCAATAAAAAATCACTATAGTCCGAACAGCTCTTCGGCGGCGCACTTCAGCAAAGTATGAATTATTTAGTCAGACGCTTAGCACGCGCCGTGCAAATTGAGACGGAGTGCCGGATGTATACGTGATCATATTAACTTCGGATATGTTCGACTATGTGATAGTTTTGATACTTGCTCATTTGGACTTGGTTTCGTGATGGGTCAATAGGTCGTCTGTTGTCAGTACGAAACAAATGAGTAGTTAGTTATTACCTTTATGAGCTTTAATTATTTCCTTGCATATGACCTTTCTTTTCGTCTTGGCCTTTTTATATAACTTAACTAAATATTATTATATAACTTAAAAAATATTTTTGTATTAGTATTGTTCCGAAAGGAATATTTTATTGGGCGAGAATTTCAACCAAGGCAATACCAATCACTTTATTAATTTAGTAACACCTTAATAAAATATTAATACTGTATTTTGATTTAACACCAAGATTAACCTCAATCATATTCTGTTTGACAGCTTCTGATCATAAGTCATTCAATTAATAAAACAAGTTAATTGATCTCTCGACAATGCACGGAGTTACACGATGAGAAAGGTCAACAGACGATATTCAGATGGAAGGGTAAATGTTTACAGGAAACAACTGAATAATTACAGAGATCTACAGTAAAAAAAACACGAGAATAAAATATTTCATTAAAACAAAAAAAAATATAGCCAATATTGCAGACTGTATCACTAACTTCACTATTATTATAAATGCATAAGTTTGGATGGATGCATGCTCGCTACTCAATCACGCCAGAACGGCTTAACCGATCTCAATGAAATTCGGAATTTCCAACCGAACAAAGTCGCGGGCAATCAGTTATAATAGAAGTTAGTATAAGAATATTTCAGAATTAACTTGAAACTATTCTGACACGTCAATAATGACATCTAGAAAATATTTTTTCTCGAATGTGTAAAGCGACATTGACAAAGAGAAGTTGCTATCCAAGATTGAAAAAAAGTACTCAAGTATCAAAACCGCTCAATCCTGCCGTTCGACAGACATTTTGTTTATCGGAGTTTTGAATAAAAAATAAAGATTCATTATGATCGTGTGGTGTAAGTGTGTACGCAGATGTAAATAGGCTCATTTCTTACTTTGCCCTGTGACGTTTGAGGGTGACACCTACACAGCTTTTGGATTTGTGATGAACGTAGTTTTTTTTTACATTTCTTTTGGAGATTTTTTATGACTGTGCATTTTAATGAAACGTAGTCAGATATAATGGGTGTCAAAATACCCTTAACGAAGCCGAAAGGCTGTTGTTCTTGTTACTGCCTTCTTGTTACGGAGATAGTAGTCAAAGTTCCAACTTTTTCTCAAGATTTTTTTATTTTTTAAATAAAAGTTTTTAATTTCACTTTAAATACCTCCACGACTGAAGTGTGGCAGGGGTGAATCGCTACTTCATAATTAAGAAAAAAAATGCGAAAGTTTGTTATTCTTGTTTCTTACTCTTTAACACAAATATTAATATTTGGATGAAATTTGGCACACAGCGTGGATACTTTTTTCCCGATAATACGATCCCGTGAGACTATTATCGAATTCAGCGCGGGCAAAGCCTCGGGCATAAGTTAGTTAGTCCTAAATCCAAGTTTGTTAGTTTTAACTGGTTTTTAAATTTCAGGTAAAAATCGATTACAAACATGTTCCTAAATATCGTGTTGATATCAAAAGCGGTCCCTACATAGTTCAGTGCTGGGCCGACGTCGGCGATGCGTAAATGTATCAATTAGTTGGAGTGTAACTAAATCATCCACGTATTAATAGGGCTGGCTGGCCTGAAGGAAAATAGTCTAGTTAGAAATAATGATGTCGGCGATTTTGATGGTGTTTTTTAGCGCAATTTTGATTTTGGAGTCTTGTTAGATGGTTCAATTAATACATTTAATTTGATTTGACTGCCTCGTTGGTCTAGTGATTGCAATCGCGACTACTGAGCATGAGGTTCTGGGTTCGATTCCCGGGTCGGGCAAACTGTTTTTGGGTTTGCTATCAGAAATTTCTGAGCAGCAGCTACGGAGTCTGGGTTTTTTGCCCGGTTGATGGCAATAGGCTCGCCCTCTATTACATGGACTTAAACATAACTGGCGAAATGTGGATGTAGGTACACCTCTGCCTAACCCTTCAGGGATTATATGCTTCATGTTATTTAATTGGAAATCATGTATCCACTAACTTCAACTCTGGTGGCTTATATGTTAGATTGGTCTCAAATCATCTGAGTTGATCCTTGCTTTGGCGGTAAACATAAGTTATAAACGAAGTTATGAACTAAACCTTTAAATCTCACTAAAAGTTTTGATAACTTACCATAAAAATCATCTTATTACACATAAAAAATTATTTTATTTTTAAATCAATCTTAGCCGTAGATCGTATCGTCATTCCATGCACACAAGATAAATCTTCTAGAAGAAAACTAGACTCGTAGCCAAACTGCTACAACTGCGTAGCTCCGTAGCAACAGCTACGGCGTAGCATAAGCGTAGACCCCTTTGCGAGAGACAGCCCTATTCCGTTTCAGAGAACCCTTTCTTTCAACCTTGTCCCTGAAATTAAGACGGTTTACATATGAAAACAATACGTGAGGACTTAAGATCTTGGTATAATTTCCCTTGCCACTAATTTTAGTATAAGGTACTAAAATCGATGTTCGTAGACAGCACCTGGCTTACGCAACATTGTCCAGACGGCACATCAAGCTACCCGAAACTGAAAAATTTTCCCAATCGATCATGAACCTAATGCATTAGCGATTACAGTTGAAAATCTATTACAGAAATTTGACAGATTGTACTAACTTGATGTGCTGGCGTCTGTACAAATGAAATTACTCGGAAGATAGTTTTAATATTCTGTTCTATTTTTTTTAAGCATTATGTATTGGGATAAGGGCATGAGAAAATTGTTTTTATATTTGTTAAACCTCCGGGTGGGTTTTTATTTTACAATGTAACTGGAAAGTTCTAGAAAATGAATTGAAGCTGTTGATTTCCATCTTTTCTTTTTCCATTATTTTTACCCGATTACAGCGAAGCCAAATTTTTTATTTGTTATGATTTTAGCAGTCTATGCATGTATGTTTGTATTTACGTATGTGCCTATGTAGCGCCTAAACTATTCATCTGATTTTGATGAATAAGATGTTAATCGATCAGTTATTATGGCCCGGGTAACACAGGCTACATTTTATTCAGTAGTTGGGTTTTTTAGATGTAGTATACTACACAAATTCTTGTTTATTATTAAATTTGCAAGAGCTGCATGATTGATTCTTTGGATTGTCCTGCTGACTCCTTGGTTCAGTAGTCACAAGCATGACGTCTTAGGTTCTACCCACATGTTGGGGTCCGTAATGGGAACAGTACTAGGTCAGTAGCCGCAAGCATGAGGTCTTGGACACACAGGTCGGGTTCACAAAACACTGATAACATATTTCTTCTACTGCCTCGTTGGTCTAGTGGTCGCAAGCGCGACTGCTGAGCAAGAGGTCCTGAATTCGATTCCCGGGTCGGGCAAAGTGTTATTGGGTTTTTCCATCAGGAATTTCTCAATAGCAGCCACGGAGTCTGGATTTGTGTCCGATTGTGATCTTATGTGTAAAACCAGCTCTCTTGAAAATCTCCTGACAAACGATTCTCGAAACTTATGTTGGAATACATCATCATCATCTGCCTAGCCATTTCCCAACTATGTTAGGGTCGGCTTCCAGTCTAACCGGATGCAGCTGAATACCAGTATTTTACATGGAGCGACTGCCTGACCTCCACAACCCAGTAAGTACTAAGAATATATAATGAGTTGGTTAGTATGTTCGAATACATAATCCAACAATTTAACTGCAAGAAAGAAATTTAATTCTCCGTTGAATTACGTTAAATGGAATAGACATGGTTGTTTTGTGCATTTTATGGTTTGACATGTAAACAGTTTTTGATTAATGACAGTTTTATTTTTATTGTTTATTATTGCTTGCTTTATATTTGACTATTGGTTCTGTTATGATTTGAAATGTAATTGTCTTGTAACTGCGAACACAATGTAAATTGTTTTACGAATTAATAAATGAAATGAATGAATGAAAGATATTGACAAGTATGATGTAAAACCCACCCTTGGATTTTAACACCTCGCCTCCAGGCACATTAACTTCCGTTTTGCTATTGAGCCACATCACATGTTGCGAATATTAAACAGTTAATGCTGATATCGTTTCATTAAGTACGAGAATAACCGTGTTGTAACACCCACTGTTGGCTGGGAGACGTGTAAAGTCGCAGTGGGTCGCAGGTTTAAGGTGCCGCTTCTTGCTGTGGGTTGAGAACTCGATATACCTATTTATTTTTACGGTTCCGTACCATAAAAGGAAATAGGAATCCTTATAGGATCACTTTATTGTCCGTTTGTCTGTCTATCCATCGGTCAAGACCTTCTTTCTCAGAAACTCGTAGAGATGTCAAACTTAAGTATATATCAAATATTTGGGTCTACGGTCTTTTTCAGCTATGAAAAAATCAAACTTGTAAGTCAACGCGATCAAAAAATATGATCGTTTATGTCGCATATTTTGCGATTTCAAACGAAATGAAAACCTATATTTTACTTCCCGTTAACCTAGAATCATGAAATTTGGGAAGAAGCAATGTCTTACAGCACGTGATTATGAAAAAAAACCGTAAATATGTATTGTATTAACAAATTACCTAAGTTTGTGCGGAACCCTTGCGCGAAGGTGCGCGAGTCCAACTGGCACTTGGCCGGTTTTTTTTAAACTATGTAAATCTCGCATAACGTGTAAAGTACGGTAGACCTCACGTCAGAGGTATAAATTCAGTATAATATTATGATAGCTGGCCTCTTAACCTCTTAACCTGTTGATCTCAAGATCAAAGTGTTACTCTCCATCGCTGACTATAAACTGGTACTGTAAAGTACAGGAAAACTTGATGAGAAAAATCTGGCCTTTTCAGTGAATATTCCTAAAATGTTTTTTTTTCGGATTGGAAATCATCAAATAAACCCCCTCCCCCCCCCGCGCTCTGGGTGGAATGGAGGGGAGTTTCAGACTTTTACTGACTAAAACCCATCCATGTTCCTTCTTTGCCCTTTGTGTTCCAGGGCCGCGGTATCTCTTTCGAACAGTCCCACAGCCCCGGATTCCTAAAATGAAGTTGCACCTATTTTTCTCATCCAGTATCACTGGTGGTGGATGCATCAAAATCAGACGCATTTGCTCCTACCTTTCTCAGTACTGGAGACTGATGCAATGTTCCTTTCTCATTTTTCTTAGAGTGCTTATGTTTTTATTCTAAAATGTAACTTCTTAATACGAGTAAGTGTAATTTACCAACCACATTCAGTTTTACCAACAATTGAATATTTAAAATCAAATGAATTCACCCACCATGGCTCTTTCTAGGAATTATAAAAATCCACGAAAAACTTCACAAACGAGTTTATGAATGGTGAACGGTAGAAAACAAACAGACAAAAACATAATCTCTTCACGAACCAAAGAAGGTAGTCACTTATGAAAATTAAAACCATGAGTTTTTTATGTGAAACCATCTTCCGGAATATTACACAAATATTGATCATAATGTGGAATGTTAACATGTATAAAATTTACATACAAGCCGTGGATTTCATAACCATGAACTTCCATCTCTGCTTTACTATCTTTGTATTTTTTTAAAATCTTACCTTAATCGCACTGGGCCCGCGTGGTGGATTTTAGCCCATTCCCACACAAAAAGAGGCGGCCTGTGTCAGCAGTGGGAACATTATAGGCTGATTATGCTTACCTTAATGGCCACCAACGTTTTATACAGAACTTTTGTGAAAAATTTCGAGATTCTAAACCCACCCGTTTAGGTTGTTTATCAATAAATGAATGTTTTACTTTAACAATTTCCCATTTTTTTGTTCCACATGTATAAGTAGAAAACCTAGACAGTTTGTGAATCTCACACAGGTCTTGCAAGTTAAGAAGTTTGTGTTCAGCTGTACACAAGCATGTCGCCAAACTCAGTTGGTCCTCAAAACCCATCATCATCTGCCTAGCCTTTCTCAACTGTGTTGCAATTGCTTCCAGTCTAACCGTATAAAGCTGAACAAAGTATGTTACATAGAGCGACTGCCTGTCTGACCTCCACAACCCAGGTGTTCGGTTACACGATATGCCTGCTAAGAATCTCTACTCTTATCCATCACACCCAACCAAACGATGACGTAACAGTTAAGTCATAAATGGATTGAAAAATATTCACGGTTCCAGAGTTAGAAAACATCACAATAAAAGCATTGCTCCTGAAAGTTCCTACATAAACTACAACCACGCGTTGGACAAACCCAGCTATAATTATCTAATTAATTGCGACACCGAAAACTAATGGGACTCAAATGATCCCCGTAAGACATTGTCACCTAATACATTAATTAACTTGTGCCCTATTTTAAGGATAATAAAGCATAGAGGCACGATTAACCTTGGGACCACTCTAGACTAGGGTGGCACTGGATCTAATTTGCACCAATGCAAAAGCTATGACGAAATAGAAGTTTTACTATTCTCCCCTACTCGATAGTCCTAAGTAACTTTACACCCCATCAACACATATATACACACACACACACAGCCACACGCACCCACACAGATACACGCACCCACACAGGCACACATACTCGTACAGACACATACACCCTCTCACAATCATGCACTTCATGTTTTACAAGGATTGTCATTTTGGTATTATATGATTGATCTATTTTCGAGAAATAGCTTTTTGTAAAAAAAAAAACCTTTTTTCGTTACATTTTTGGTTACCTATGAGGCTATGACATACTAATGACTTTTTTAATGGAGAAATACTGTCTCCCAAGTCACAGGCTCACGTGTACCTAATTTGGGAGCCAGGGGACCTATCTGTGGGACATAATCTGTATGTTATATCTTATGATGTCTGTAACAATGTTGTCACTGTATTGAAATAAAGAATTTTATTATTATTTCCTTTATTTATTTATCAACACATTTTTAAATACATACTTCTTAAAAAAAAAAAAAAAAAATATTTTTCCTGGACAGAGCATCATGTAAGTTAACTACTGTAAACGGTTGGAGGAGGCCTGTGCCAAAAGGCACACCGAATTACGTGGTCTATTTTAAAGGAAAATTTAAATTGTAAAGTTGTGAAGTACGAAATTCGGAAATAAAAGGCCATTATTAAATTAAAGCATAGAATAATCAACCCATAAAGCTCGTACTGCTGGACCCAGGCCTCCTCTGTATCCGAGACAGTTGGCCCTTATCCTCCATGCAGGCCCAGTGTGGGTTGGTTACAGGTCTTAGAATTTTCGGTTATAGGATATGCCGGTTTCTTAACAATTATTTCCTTCACCATTTGAGAGCAGTGGAGATGAAATTAATTACTCAAAGTAATGTGCCTGAATGGGTAGTTATGCGAACCTAGGGCACCTAGATTAGGGGCTGTTACAAATGGGCTAACCGCAACCGATGCTCTATTTTAGCATAATCAGTATATACGTTCCCACTCCTGGTACTGTAAGGTTTTATCTTACAACCAACCATAAATTATGCAATGTCTATTGTGATATGCCTGGCTGATTCGGACTCTCAGGATTTTTAATTAAAATAGTTTAAAAAAAAAGAATGGTGGTTGTTTTTTTCATGGTGTGGTCAGTAAAGTTTAAATCATGTAAAAGAAGTGGGGTAGGAAACTACAATACCGAAGCCTCCTCTTTGTGAGCGCTCTGTAACCTGGCCTTAAATCCACCCTAGCGATATGAGAAGAAGAAACGGAGACAGAGTAAAGTCCCTATGAATGTAAGAAGAAACCTTTGCCCATCTATGAGGTAGCACAAGATAATCAAAAACAAAGATTTCATTCATTGGTGGTCCATGTGAAGCTTTGGGTTATCGAAAGAGATATCGTGGCCCTGGAACACAAAGGGCAATGAAGGAACATGGATGGGTTTTAGTCAGTAAGAGTCTGACACTCCCTCCCACTCCACATCATCCCATTCCCACCGCTGGGATAGAGGCCTGTCTATCAGAGAGAGTGGGCCGTATTTCACCACGCGGGCCGAAGCCCCCAGTAATGTCCAGATGAGGTGACAGATCTAAGTCCCTATGAATAAGGGAGGTTGTAAATGCGAGGGCGACCAGAGCACGCCACGGGGCGAAACGTAAATGAATTATCTTTAAACACTGCGGACGTGATTCCGCTACCATCACCGGCTGTGGTGCTCAAAGTTTTTTTATTGTGATGTTACAGTGGTTAGGTCATGATTTTAAAAGTTTATGTTACTTTTAAATCGAATACAAAGTTTTTTTACTGTATAATAGTAAAATGCTAAGTTTGTTTGAAAAACAAAAGAAAATATCCGGAAAAACATAATAATATAATTAAACGATATGTTAAAAAAACCCCTTCCGATCCATGAAGATATTACTAGGCATCGAGATTAGAGTATATTTATGTTATCATTTTTAGATATCAATAACAAAAATATTCCATCATAAATTAAATAAAATGTACTAAAATGAGGAAACTTACATGGCAACACAGGACGCGGGTAGCGACACTCCGGTCGCTTCTCGGGTAGTGACGTCATAAACAAACAATTGACGGTCGAACATACTAACGCCGAAGATGGTGTTGTCACGTTTTAAAATTTTGGCAAATTTTGGCATGATATTAAGCATGAACGAATTTGATACAAGCCAATACGACGTGAGACCCGCTTCATAGCCCGACTACTCGGACGAGCGGAGTGAGAATCGCCTAACTAGATGTTCAATACAAGGTGTGAGGGACAGCCCTCCACAAACTGACAGGGTGTAATCAGATCCTTATTTTGAATCATATTCCACCGGAATTTTTCTCCAATTTTTTTTTTCATTTACTATTCCTTTATTTCAATCTAAAATTATATTGTACGCAGCACTCCATTTATGTAAATAATACGGCTAAAATAAAAACCTAACAATAGATATTGATATAATCTAACGAACGACACGTGAAATCAGCTGTTCACTTCCTGCCTAGCTTCAGAGGTCATCGAACTCGTCGTCGCGCTTGCCGTTCGCTACGTGCGTTTTGCCACGGTAACGATACATTGCGTATGTGGAAATTAAAACAAATCAAATTTATTGGATTCCCATAACATTCCTGAAATAATTTCTTGTGCCGGTCATCTTAGTATGATATTGAATTCACCCCATCAGTTTGTGGAGGACTGTACCTTACACCCTGTATAGTATTAAAGGCGTAGTAATAAATATCAAAAAAGTTAATACAGTCTATAATAGGTCAAACTATCATAGTTCACATTTAGGAATGCATCAACGTCAGTTATACATACCTTGCAATAACCACGCCGAGTGCTGACCTGGCAAAATTCTGCTCTACCAAGTTATTAATATTTTGAATTGTTGCATCATTTTATATATTGAACCGATAGAGGTAAACCGTGTGGTGATTTCCGCGAGTTATTGTTATATTATCATAGTGATAAAACTAATAAGTAAGTTAATTTGAAATAAAAATAACTGAAACTTCATTAAGTATTTATTTAACAATACAAGTAAGTGCAAACAATTTTTCGAACCTTATGGGCTTTGGTTTGTGTAAATTATTACATCACCACTCTTAACCCTTTCGCTGCCCAGCACCCAGCGTATTATGGGCATTGGACTCATATGCTGGGTTTCTCACAGAAAAGAGATCTGTGTTCCAGCAGAGGGGGCATATAACTAACTGGTTATACAAATAATTCTTAAAAAAAAGAAAAAGTGCACTAGTGTATCCCTTACCATTTTCAGTTACTAAAGAAATATTCTCAATTTAAACGTTCCAGTTTTTTGTTAGTTTCGGTTATTTTATTGTTTAATTTCGTAACTATATAGTTATTTTCTTAAGTTAAGAGTGTAAATAAAAGTCATAAATTATACATAATGTTTCGATAAAAACGAAAAAACAAAAAACTTCATAAAATTCAAGCCCCTACAATAGAAATTGAGTTACACGTGCAAAAGTTTGAGCACCCCCGTTGCTCCGGTACCGGGGCCTATATAAACTGTGGATACGGATCACGGCACAGCATTCGACGTGCAACAGGTTCGAGAGGTAAGTGGAAACTTGTGTCTCTATCAGCTAACATAGAATAAAAATAGTTTTTTTGGAAAGTGAGAAAAAATATTCGGAGTAGTTTTGATAAAAGAGGGGTTGATTTTTTGTGATTTAAAAAAGTTATTTCTGTATTTAAGTATGTTTTTGTTGAATTAAGAAATGTTTATTAACGGTTCACGAAAATTTAATAATTAAATAAATCTATAGGAAAGTGTGATTTGAATTTTAAAGGGTTATAAAAATTGTTTTATTAGATAAGTCATATAGCTAAGCGTATTTACTAAAGCTTTATTGCAATAAATAATAACTCATTAAAAGATCACACTTATAATATCTGAAAAATATCGTGGCTGGTCAAAAAAGACATTTAAAAAATTTCGTCTCTCTCACCTTCATTACTTATTCATTATTTATAGAATAATCGTTTAAATATAATGGTGTTGGCACAGTGTTTGAATCATCATCATCATCAGCTTAGCCGTTACAGGTAGTCAGTGGCCCAAAAAGTCTGACAATCAGTCTTACCAAGGGGTATCGTATTACCTAGTACTAACTGGGTTATGGAGGTCAGATAGGCAGTCGCTCCATGTAAAATACAGTGTTTGAATAAAATTTAAAATTAAAGTAAACGCAACGTATTGTTAGATTTGTTCACTTTAAAATCTGCCGCCGCTACCGTAAGAAAACGGGGCGAATCCGAAAAATGGGAAAAAACCTTTCTTTACATATTTTTACAGATGCACCCCTCTGGCTTAAGAAATATTAACTTTTATATACTATCATATCATTATAACACTCGTTTTTAATAACTTAACCCTAACGAAACATAACTTAGATCAGGCCTCTAGACTATCTGGTAACAGAAGTAGCTAACTAATTAGGCCCCTTACAGTTACGTGAATCAGTGAAGGCATATGTGTATTTGTGTAACTAAACTTCGTAGCCAAGTTGTTTCTATTGTAGTCAAGTCATAATACATGCCTACACTAAACGCCGTGGGGTTTGAATTGAATTTGATTCTTGAGTTTTTTTTTTCTATCGTAGCTTTAATACCAGTTTATGTTAAATAGCAGTGAAAGCCTAGTGGTGTGATCGTCGGACTGCCAAGTCATAGGTCTCGAGTTCGAACCCAAGGCAACGCACCTCTGATTTTACGGATCCATGTGCGTATTGTATAATTATCACATGCTTCGGTGAAGGAAAACATCGTGAGGAAACCAGCATGCTTGGGGGATGTTTTTTGACGGCATGTAAAGCCAAGTCAGAGGCCTATTGGCAGCATAAATGACACCAGGGCAGGCACTAACCACACGATAAAGAAAGAATATCAGTTTTTATTTAAACTAGGCGACAACAAAAAATTAATGCCTGAATATCATTCAACTATTGGAATGATCAACTCGCGACTGTGAGCCGAGGGTTGAAATATACATCACTATCGTCTCATTTAAGTGTCGCTTGTTAGTTAAAACAAGCTTTTCTTGTGGTAAAATATTGACATATTGACATCATCATCTGCCTAGCCTTTTTCCCAAGTATGTTAGGGTCGGCTTCCTGTCTAACCATGCAGCTGAATACTAGTATTTTACATGGAGCGACTGCCTATCTGGCCTCCACAACCCAGTTTTGGTAAAATATTGAGAAGGTAGCCCTAGTATTCATAGTACATACGTCGAACGCGCATTAGAAATCGCCACGCATGTAGGATTCTTAAAAGACCCCATATTTTTATTCGGTGAATCTTGAATTTGTACCCATAAAACAATTTAATTTGGCTCCTGTTATATTTAAACAAATTTTCTAAACAGTGATGTTATGATTTTTTTTTAAAAATTAACTTTGACTTCTGTAACAGTCAAGAAGACTTCTCTGTCTTCAAATAATAGAAAGTTTTATATATTGGCACTAAGAAAGCGAAGAGCTAATAAAAAAAAAAAAAACAAATAAAAAAAAATTAAAAAAACTGTTTTCTTAGACTTAAAGGCATTCTTAGCTCAATCCTACTAATTCTGTAAAAAAAAAACTGCTTGAAATACATAGTTTCCTTACAAGTACATAAAAGGCAGCAAATACCAGATTTTTTCAACAATTTTCACAGCACACAGTAAACTTTCGACCAACTATTTGCGCGAGAGAAAAAACTTTCGTCTTCATATTATTCAAATCAAACCGCATTTTTCTTTTTCTTTTTATGACAAACTTGTCTTTTCCCTCGTTTTATATAACGCAGACAGAGTGTAACAAAAATATTCTACAGTTTCCGAAATAATAGAAGATACGTTGACTCTCATGTCTTTGAGTTTTATCATAACAACAAAACATAATATAACAAATCATTCCTCGAAAGGTTAGGCAGTCAACTGTTATACATCTATTTTTCCTAAAAGCAAATTAACGTTTTCATTTAAAATGGTCCAGTGGTTAAGGCTTCCCCTATCATGCATGAGAATGTTAGTTCAAATCCAGGCAAACACCAATGTGACTTAATCAAATTATAATAGGTGTAAAAATACCCTAAATGACAACGAAAGGGCATTTGTTCTGCTGCGGGACTGTTCGAAAGAGATACCGCGGCCCTGGAACACAAAGGGCAAAGAAGGAACATGGATGGGTTTTAGTCAGTAAAAGTCTGACACTCCATCCCACTCCACCCAGAGCCGGAGGACTTATTTGATAATTTCCCATCCCGAAAAAAAGAAGAAAAAAAAGGGCATTTGTTCTCCCCATCATCATGGCGATAATTTTTTGTTCTGGACCCTACCCTTAAAACTTTACTTTAAATACCTCCATGACCCCTGTACTACTCAATACATCCATCAGCATTCAGCATAATATTTTGAGTGCGCTACATTCAGTACTACCGTAAAACGTAACCTTTCACAACAAAAAAAAAGTCGTTTCCGCAATATTTTTTGCGTAGAGTTACTTAGCTTGATGTACAGAATGCTTGGTTGACGGCTTCGTGAAGGGTCTGTTTACACCTTGTATATGTCTGACATCGGTAAAGTAAAAACATCGTGAGGAAACCTGGACTTGCTCCACTTTGAGCAACCGTCTCTGTCATAAGAACTAATATTTCACGTGTGACAAACAATAAATGAATTTGAATCTTTGAGAAAATGTCTTTGCCTCGCAGTGGGACAGTGAAAAGCTGAAAATGTTTTTATTGTAACATTTACTCAATTTTGTAATATATAAAGACATGTACATATGTGTGAATAAGGCTTCTATTCCTATGTTGAGTTGTATTTTAAGCACTTAACTTACTTAAAGACGTTTTAATTCAATTCCTCTCAAAGAAGCTAGCAGGCATAAATCGTTTAAAGGCTTTACCTGCCCGTGACGTCACAGCCCGTATCACTAACGCAGCTTGATGACGTCATATTGTTTCTTATTCATTGAGTTACAAAGAAAATAGTTTACAATTAACCAGAACTTTAGACAATAGTGGGGCTTCTTGTTAAAGTTCGTCCAAGGAAGACGGATGTTCTTTTGCATGCAAGTATAGGTAATATTTTTAGTTTACTGCATTATTCATTATTGTTTATTACTAGTTTTTGATCGTCGATCTTCAGGTTAAGCCGCACTGGCCTAGGTTGGCCCGTGGATGGGTGACCACTCATTACATACTTTCGTGCCCCAGAAAGCATGTTAAGCCGTTGGTCTCGGCTGTCATTTTTAGATCTTTGACAGTTGTTACACAGTGTCCCGAAAGTGTGGCTAGTCTTACCAATGGGTATCGTATTACCCAGTTCTAACTGGGTTGTGGAGGTCAGATAGGCAGTCGCTTTATTCAGCTGCATCCGATTAGACTAGAAGCCGACCCCAATAAATTATCTTACCCTTCGGGGATTACAGGTGTGATGTGATGTAAATAAGCAATATGGATGCCTTACAGATTCTGTTTCTAAAGACGTTTTTAAGAATTTGCCATACCCTGTAGAACATAAAGGGTGTAACAAGACCCTTAACGAAGCTGAAAGGCACTTGTTCTCCCCGTCATTGCGATTTTTTTTGTTGTAGACCATACCTGGGAACCTTCTAGTTACGCAGATATTGGGAGTCAAATTTCCAACTTTTTCACAAGTTTTTTTTATTTTTAATTTTTACCTATAACACCTCCTCGACCCCCGTACTATTCAATGCGTCCATCAGCACAATGTTTTGAATGCGTTATGTTTTTTTTTAGTTGTACCATAAAACGTGATTTTTCACCCCAAAAAAAAAGTCGTTACCCAGCAATTTTTTTTTGCGTAAAGTTACTTAGTTTAATGTACAGAATGCTTGGTTGACGGATTCGTTAAGGGTCTTGTTACACCCTGTATTATACGGAATGTAATATACTTCAAACATATTTTTGGGTAACATAAATCTGTTTTCTCTAAGGATACATCAAACTAACACTTAGATGAAGACTCTCAAATTATACGTTTTATTCTTATTAATACTTAAAATCACGTGGAATTTGTACTCACAACGCTTTATCAAGCTATACAAGTCCAGTATAACTTGAACTCTCATTTTAGCAAAATGCAAAACAAAGCGAGGTCAGCTTATGTTGGATCTGTATAGCTTGGTTATGTCGTTGTGTACCAGCACATCAAGTTACCACAAACTGTCAAATTTCTCCAAACAATTTAAACCATAAAATGTTGATAGTTAAGTTCAAAATCGAATGAGCGATTGTTCCTACTAAAGTAAAGTACTTGAATATCTTCAAAAGTTAGTCCAATGCCACCACTTCACACCTCGTTATTATGTAAACCCTCATTTAACTTAGATTTTCTTTATCTAAGCAGTAAGTTAAGACGAAGATTAAAGATAAACCGAGGTGTACATTATTACCTGTTGAAAGTTTAAACGTCTGATTAAGATCAAACGGGGATTAGCGGTCGAGCTCATGTGGGATGCTGCGTGGATTTCAAAAGTATAGGTAGATTTTGAAGAAAACGTGGATAGGATTACTGTTGTTTTAATGTATTTATGAGAGTTGTGTTAGGCACCCATAATCTTACTAATATTATAAAGAGGAAAGATTTGTATTTTTGTGTGTGTGTATCTTTGTAATGAATAAATTCAAATACTGCTGTGCCGATATCAAAATTTTTTTCACCATTAGAAAGCTACATTATCCCTGAGTAACATAGGCTATATTTTATCCCAAAATGTTTAAAAAATAAATGTCCACCCGTGCAAACCCGGGACGGGCCGCTAGTGTTAAATAAACAAAGACATTCAAATATTTACGAACTCGTGGCTAAATAACAATAGAGGAGCTCGTGGCTAAATAATAACAGCCGCTCGGATCGGTCTTTAGGTTAATTCATGCTTGCCTAGGTTGGTCTGTGGATGGGTGACCACCTATTACTTACCGAGATTCCTCCGTGCCTCGGAAAGGACGTTAAACCGTTGGTCCCGGATGCCATTTGTAGATCTTTGAGAGTCGTTACAGGTAGTCAGTGGCCCAAAAAGTCAGACCACCAGTCTTACCAAGGGGTATCGCATTACCTAGTACTAACTGGGTTGTGGAGGTTAGATAGGCAGTCGCTCCATGTAAAATACTTACTGGTATTCAGCTGCATCCGGTTAGACTGGAAGCCGATCCTAACATAGTTGGGAAAAGGCTAGGCAGATGATGATTCAAATATTTACGAGCACGGGATAAGATGAAGAAAATCGTAATCCAATACTTGTTACTACTTAGTAACAAAAAGTCTGTTTAGCCTGTAGTGTCATACGCCTGCTTCTCAGGTAGAATTCATGTGTCAAAATTGAAAATGTTGGGGGTCAAAATTATTGTACGAAAATGCGCTCTGCACTTTGGGAATATTATATAAGTCTTTTAAATCTCTTTGTTAGTAAAGAACGCAGTGGAACAATAGGAAAAATAATTCGCAAGTTATGAATTATTCTTGTTTTTTTTTTAAATTTTGACTCTATAACATAATCATGGTCATGATTACGTAAAAGTAGCATTAAAAAGTAGTCATCCCTACTAAATAATTTATCAATCAGCTCCGTTATAAGACATGCAAGGTTTTCATACCAAACAGTTCAATTCATATACTTTTTTAGGTACACCTGTTTTTGGTTCTTTATACTAACTGAAATATTTGTCTATCCAGCAGATACCATCAACAATGCAGCCAACAATGAGGATCATCGTCTCCATGGCTTTACTGGCTTCTGCCATCGCCAGCGCATACCGTAAGTAATATTATAATATTATATTTCTTCGGAACACATCAGAATCAAAACCCAAATAGGTTGGAAAATTGCACTTTTAGGGTGTTACCACACCAATCGATCGATCATCGATCGTTGCCATCGATCAATGGTAGAATTTATTATCTACGTTGATCGACAGTTTCTGCTACACCAATCGACCGCCGACCGATGTCGATCGATGGCACAGATCGACGATCAATCGATTTTTGTGGTAACACCCTAAAAGTGCAATTTAGTTAAGACAGACCAGACTTTGAATGGATTTTTGGCAATCACGATAGGATATGATTCAACCCTCGTGAAATAAGAAGAAAGAAAGAAACACCGTTTATTCTGTACAGTAATAAAACAAAACATGGACATTATAAATAAAAATAAAATAGAAAAGTAAAATAAATACGATGAGGTTTCGATTCTCGGGTCGGGCACATTTTTATTGGGTTTTTCCAACAGGAATTTCTCCGTAGCAGCCACGGAGTCTGGATTTGTTGACCGGTTGATGGCAATAGGCTCGCCCCCGCACTTGGGACCCAAAATAATTGGCAAATTGTGGGTGTACTATTAGGTACACCTCCACATAAAATCACGCCTGTAATACTTAAGGGATGGCGTATGTAAAATAAATGGTAAGAGTTATTTTAAAAACTAAATCAAACAAACTACTGGACTACCGTTGAAATCATTATTAATGTTAACGAGGATCTCTATCTGCAAACAATAATTTTCGGACGGACTCATTATTTATAACCATAGAGTATGAGAGAGAGTTCAACCGTTAATAACTACTTTGATTTGAACATATCCAAAAGGGTTTATTTAGATTCCGATATTGACCGTGAACCTTAGATTAATATCAATTTCTGACCTCTCTCCTCTCTCTCTCTCTATATTTGTAGTTTGTATATGATGTACATAAGAAACTTACTTAAATAGAAAAATGTGTCTCGTTTATCGAACTATTAAAATTTGGTTTATCTCTCATCATTGAACGCGTATAAAAAGTTTCGTATCCGTGCTATTAACCGCTGAGGAGTTTTCTCGTGAGGAGGCGATCCTGGCTGCAGGATCTAGTCATGTCTGTCATAAAAATGTATGTCACCAGAACCAAAAGTGTGTGCAAAATTTCAGCTCAATCGGTTTTGGGGAACTGGTTTGAAATTCAGTAGCTAGATTTTACCAATACATACTAAGTAACTAACAAGGCAAGTTAAATAAAAGCTTATAATATGAACATTATACAACGTGTAACAGAAAGGGTATTGTCATATGAAAGGATATGCTGCAGACCATCAAACTGAACAACTTTCTCCTTGGGTCCAATATCGTAAATGCGAAAAATTATCAGCGGTCCCATACAAAATTTCAATACCTACTCGACCCAAATTTATGGGACAGCAGATCTTTTTTTCGCATTTACGATATTGGACCCAAGGAGAGTTTCTGTTACACCCTGTATATAATTAGGGTATCGAAGCACAAACGGTTCCCACGTCTTTAGTAGAACATTCCGAACCAACCTCACGTAGAACACCCCCTCTATAGACCCTGTGTAGAATTTCTTTTGAAAATGCTAAACGTAGGTAGCCAAGTAAACTTCAAACAGGGCAAGCTCTAATTTCCAGTCTATGAGCTATTTTCTGCTGCCATTTTCCTTTAAAGCCAATTAACTCTTGGAAATGGCTTATTTTCATGCTGGGAGACGGTAACGCAGCTCCTTAGGTTCTAGACAATGCATTTGCAAGATCATTATTAGTTTAAAGTACTTCACAGCTGCTCTTTTATGATATACGATACTTATATCCTGATGTAGGTGCAACTTTTAATAACTATGCCATTTATTCTTGGATAAAGTTCAATAATCTAAGCATCTGTTATGTTCTTTTTGTGACATGAATATAACTAAATTCTCCGCTTTTTAATTATTCGGTTTAATTAAGGTTTGAGAATAAGTATTTTCTTAGCCGAAAATAGCGATGCTGTAGCTCGTAGACACCTCGTAGCACACAAAACTTCACCTTGTGCGTAGACTTCGTAGCACGTACGATATCAATGATCTCGAAATATTTTAGAGTGAATCTTGAGAAATTCGCTCCGAAAAGTCTGCAAAAAATTAAGAAAAAGAAATCAGGCATTAAAATAACCGTTAAGTTCGTTTTCTTTTATACTATAATAGTAGTAAAAAAAACTGTTATTTTTTTAAAATACCTAATGTAAATATTTTAATATCTAATATATAAAATTCTCGTGTCACAGTTTTCGTTGCCATACTCCTCCGAAACGGCTTGACCGATTTTGATGATTTTTTTTGTGCTTATCCGGTATCTATGAGAATCGGCCAACATCTATTTTTCATACCCCTAAGTGACGCAGACGAAGTTGCGCGGGTCAGCTAGTATATTATAATAGTAGCGTTTCATTTTTAAAATCATAGTCAGTAAAACTAGGTTTTAATTATTTTTTTACACTTGCCACTTCTTTTAGCCAAAGAAACCTACCAAGAGGCCAAACTATTCACTCGAAAAATTCAGTAGGAAAAAATCAATTAATACCTATTTTTCTACCCCTTAGGGGTGAATTTTTTGAACTTATTAAATGAGATCAACTTTGAGATACACGCTCTCCTATACATAAAAAAAATATAAAAAGAATCATTCAAATCGGACTTCTCTGTAAAAAGTCATCAAGTGCGGGGTCATACATAAAAAAACAAAAATATATACGCTTCGAATAGAGAACCTCCTCCTTTATTTTCGTCGTTTAAAAACACCTAATCACCAGCAAGAATCATCTGCGTAGCCTTTTCCCAACTATATTGGGGTCGGCTTCCAGTCTAACCAGATGCAGATGAATACTAGTATTTTGCTGCCTATCTGACCTCCACAACCAAGTAAGTATTGGGTAATACGATACCCCTTTGTAAGAGTGGTTGTAAGAGTTTTTGGGCCACTGACTACATAACGACTGTCAAAGATCTACAAATGACACCCGGGACCAACGGCTTAACGTGCTTTCCGAGGCACGGAGGAAACTCGGTATGACCCATCCACAGACCAACCTAGGCAAGCACAGCTTAACCTAAAGATCGACCCGAACGGTTGTTATTATTTAGCCACGAGCTTCTCACCTAATCACCAACATGAATAAATAACAAAAACATTCCAACCAATAAAGAAGATAATTGCAACAAGCACCTCTACTCAACGTGGGTGGAAATCTTCGGTTTAAGCACAACACAAGCAAAAGATTATGAACGCGGTTCAAGGGATTACTGCCTTCCGGTAATGTTAGCTTCAAGCTGTGAATACGAAATGTTAAACTTGATGGATGGTATTAAGTTAAATGTTACCGTGTGGGGGAATTATTGTACTTAAACATTTTTGAAGGAGAATATTAATAGAGAGGCTTTGTTTCGATAGGAAAGGCTTAAAAGTTAAAAAGAAGGTAGTCTTCAAATAAATTATAAATCACCTCTGAAAACTTAACCAAAAAACCTACACATATTGCCGTTTTACCAACTATGTTGAGTCTTATAAAAAAATATCTGATACTTATAGTAGACGGGGACGAGGAACTCGTGATTAAATAATAACAGCCGCACGGGTCGATCTTCAAGGTTAAGCCGCTCTTGCCAAGGTCTGTCTGTATATGGGTGACCACCATTACACACCGAGTTTCCTCCGTGCCTCGGAAAGGACGTTAAGCCGATGGTCTCGCTGTCATTTGTAGATCTTTGTTAGTTGTTACAGGTAGTCAGTGGCCCGAAAGTCTGACAAACAGTCTTACCAAGGGGTACTGTATTAGCCAGTACTAACTGGGTTGTGGAGGTCAGATAGGTATTCGCTCCATGTTCTTGTATTCAGCTGCATCCGGTTGGACTGGAAGCCGACTCCAGCATAGTTGGGAAAAGGCTAGGCAGATGATGACTCATGATAGGCAATACGACGCGAACAAAATCGCCATCCACTTACGAGTATAAGAGCTAAAGCCCAATTGACATTGATCAAGTACAGTGACAAGTGAGGCGAGCACCATCATAGGGACTGTTTAATCGGGACTGTCCGTCCGACCGTACACCACTGTTCTTTCCGTACTCGTCCTGCCGGTACAAGTGCAACGTGTCCAAATTGGCAATTACGTATTTTATTTGGCTATACTGTGTACTGAGATCTGTTACGACTTATGATATCCTCGTAATAATATCTTAAATCTCTGGTCTCATGACACAGAGAGAGAAGGAGCATATTCGAACCTTCGAACTGTTAATACGAATTTCTTAGTCGAAGGAAAACCACACACAGCATTTTATACTACTTGACAATGAAAGCCCTAAGCTTAACACTAAGTAAGACTATTTCAAAAGATAATAATATTCCAAAACAAATTCAATATAATAACAACTGACGATATAAACTAACGCACGCATTCTACATTTTATTAGTAAACTATATTTGGTTAATTAATTACCGGGGAATTTGAACTTTGCTCATATTATTAAACTTGTTGTTAACATCACCATTACTAAGTCTTGTACATTATTTGGAAACTTTATATAAACCAAATAATATTGATTCAATAGACTTCGACAAACGTAGACTAGGTTTCGCCCACAGCTTCGTTTGCGGGAGGTCGAAAGTTTTAGGATCGGAGTATACTGTAGCGGCACTAAGTACAACAGCAAGACAATGAAGGAGCACATTTCCCTATTAAAGGAAAACTCTGAGGAATTGGTCAAACTACGAGACAGTCTCGCTAGCAGGGAAAGTGTGGGGGAGACGACCTACGCGAGCGTAGCAGCTGTGAGTAAGAGCCATACCGGGGCACAGGCCCCGGAGCGAACCACGCTGCACTCCGTAGTCGTCTCCTCAACACGAGAGATGGACACGGGGGACGAAATCTTGGAGAGGGTCAGAAAAGCAGTGGACGCGAAGGAGGGCTGGGTGCGAGTTGAAAAGGTGCGAAAAGCAAAAGACCAAAAGATTATAATGGGGTGCGAAACAAGGGAGGAGAGGTCAAAACTGAAGAAGCGACTGAAGGCGGCTGGGGAGAACCTCGTTGTCGAGGAAGTGACGAACCGGGACCCGCTTCTGGTTCTTAGGGACGTATTGTCAGTACACAGTGACGATGACGTGTTAAAAGCCCTTAGGAACCAGAACCGGGAGATTTTTCACGACCTCGGCGACGGGGACCAGAGAATGTCCATCAAATACCGGAAGAAGACACGTAATCCGCACGCCAATAGCATTGTGTTGAGTGTGTCCCCCACGATCTGGAGGAGGGCACTCGAAGGAGGCAAACTCCGGATAGACCTCCAGAGAGTGCGAGTCGAAGACCAGACGCCTCTGGTGCAGTGCACCCGTTGCTTAGCATACGGCCATGGCAAGCGTCTCTGTACGGAACCAGCCGATTTATGCAGCCACTGTGGCGGTCCACACCTTAGAGTGGACTGCCCCGACAAGCTCATCGGCGAAGCAGCGGTGTGCGTAAACTGCACCAGAGCCAAAATAGGGGACCACTCACACAATGCGTTCAGTTCTGAATGCCCAGTAAGAAGGAAGTGGGATGCATTCGCAAGAGCAGCAATAGCATACTGCTAAACTTGTCGGTGCGCCCACTCCCGAGTACACAGATAGTCCGAATTCGAACCAACCAGATAAAAGAGGCATTGAGCGAACCATTGGGGCTGTACTTGTGAGGAAAATTAACAGGAGTCAGTTTTGTGAGAAAATGTCTTCAGTTATGCTGAATCGGGAGTC
This sequence comes from Noctua pronuba, assembly GCA_905220335.1. NCBI lineage: Eukaryota > Metazoa > Arthropoda > Insecta > Lepidoptera > Noctuidae > Noctua > Noctua pronuba. The sequence continues at coordinate 9,921,793 of LR999906.1, read as the reverse complement.
GGCCCTGGTGGAAACGCAAAGTTGTTCCGAACTGGTTGCAAAAATACATCGAAATTCAATCACAGGCCGAAACCTATTTTGTAAATATAGTAGCAAATAATTTAAGTAAGTTAGTCGTTAAAATATATGATATTTAGTTATGTATTGAGTATATAGTCTAGATATTGTAGAAATATAAGAAAAAGATCGCAAAACAAAATAAAAACGAAAAATGGAAAATCAAATAAAAAATTAGCAAATAGATAGCATTACGGGCATAAATATAAGGTTAAAACATAGATAAATATAAGTAAATCGTAAAAGAAAAAGATTAGGGCAATAAATAGGATTTATAAAACAGTAGTTTATAAGTATATATATAAATCATTAGTAGTTTCGAACATATAGCATAAGAAAGTAAACAAAAATATAAGTAAATACTGCATATAACGAATAGATTGCACGTATTTAGAAAATGGACGCGTGTTATAAAACGTTACATACAAAAAGTAAAATAAACAGAAATGAATCATAAGTGGTCTCCCCGGCCGCTTATAAGTAAAGCCAAGACATAAAATCAGACAACAAGGGCTCTGATCTCCATGTCAGAGGGACACTGGCTGGGCAGGAGTGGTTTTTAGCCGGTTCGAGTCCGGCACTACCTCGACTGCCTCACGAATTAGTGAGGTAGTCGAGGTGTCCGTGGGGATTTCCCACTCCTGCCAGAACAAAAAAAAAAAAAAAAAAAAAAGTACAACAGCAACATAGAACAAAAAGTACTACAGCGTCATCTATGACATAAATGAGGAACTAACATCAAATTCCTACATCGCGCAATTAAAGTTATCCGCCACTTAAGACAATATAAAGAACCCGACAACAACTGTCGGGCAGTAGCCCACTAGACACAACAACCGCCTGGTCGGAGGAACCTCCCTTTTCTATGGGGATGAAGAACTTTACACCCTATTCTTTATGTCTCTAAAATAATACCGGGATAAAAAGCACCCTATCCCAGGTCCTGGTCATCCGTAGGTAGGCTTTTCACCCAAGATCCTTCAGAAGTAAAGGCGTGAAGAGGGAACAATCAGGACTGCCAGAAAGACTAATCGATGCACAGAGTGTCTATCGCATTTCCCATCTTAGGTACATCAACATAACATCACGCCTGTAATCCCCGAAGGGTTAGGCAGAGATGCACCTAATAGTCCATTTTACCAGTTATGTGTTAGTCCCATGTATTAAGGGGCGAGCCTATGGCTGCTATTAAGAAATTCGTAATGGAAAAACCCAATAAAACGACGAACTTTGTCCGACCTGCGAATCGAACCTCTAAACCAACGAGGCAGTCTAAGGTACATGATTCAATTAAATACATGTTGATACAGCAAAACCTGACTTATTATTAAAAATACCTACTCGATTCTGCATCAATGTTGTCAGTTGTCAATGTCAAAACTTCTGCCAACGCAGACAACTGTGGATACTGAATTGAGTTAGATAGCAAAGTTTTTCAGAATAGCCCTGCAGATCTATAGCGACTATTGAGTGTTGCTGATTTATTTGAATACATAAAATATGTACGAGTTGAGCTCCCGACTTCGTTTGCATGGACTGATTCTTCTTCTTTATCGCGTGGTTAGTGCCTAACGTGATGTCAGAGTTTTTATGCCGCCCATGGGCCTCTGACTTGGCTTCACATGTCGTCGAGAAATATCTCTGGCATGCTGGTTTCCTCACGATGTTTTACTTCACCGAAGCAAGTGATAATTATACAAAAAACTTCACAGGTTAAGTGGTTCTCAAGTTATGATTGCGAGAATGAACACACAGGTTTTACAAGTACAATGCAGTTTGTCTTCTTTGGCCAAGATCAAACTCGCTCACTCTTGCATAAAAAGTAAATACTGATCCACATAAATTATAAAAGGTTTCGTTTTTGCCATTTGTCTACGGAACCCTAAATAGTGTGATTGTGATCTATGACCGGGTGCTCCTTCAGCTATTTGTGGATTCCTGGAGTGCAGACTATCATCCATCAGTCAATTTGCGAGATCAAAGCACTCACGGGCCGTGTTCTAAAATAGATGGCTCGGTATTTGTATCATGTTTTGCTTTTCGAAAAAAGTATGTCCTATTTGACTTTTATCATGATTAAAGACGACATGTAGTACTAGAACATCCCGCCTGTAATCTCCGCAGAGGTGTATTACAACCACATTTACAAGTTGTTTGTTAGTCCCATGTAATAGGGACCGAGCCTGTTGCCATCAACCGGGCACAATTTTTTTCCGTGGCTGCTACTGAGAAATTCTTGATGGAAAAACCCAATGACATTTTGCCCAACCCGGTAATCGAACCCAAGACCCCATGCTCAGCAGTCACGCTTGCGACCACTAAAAGAACGAGACAGTTATAGTATCTATAGTTAAGTTAAAGTAATTAGTTAATTAGCTAACCACACAATAAAGAAGACAAGAAATTTGTTTGTACTAGACCGTTGCTTTGTTTTTTGTTTGAACTTTGCTTACGAAGACTTTGAAGACACAGGTTGACGTTTGATGAAAACAAGTTTCGTGTTCAAGTTTATTATTATAACTTAATTTTGAACACTACTACGACGCCTGTACCGCTGCATGCATCCATTAGCACAATGTTTTGCGTGCGATACATTACGCGCTACCGAAGTCAAAGATTTTCCTCACCGACTAAAAATTGTTTCCCAGCAATAAACTTTTACAACAGGCAAGACGTTGCCTAGTTTAAAAAAAAATAGTTCCCCAAACTAGGAATTTCTTCTGTATCATGTTTACAAATATTTAAACTAACATACACAAACGGCCAGACCCGGAACAACTATTTGTAGGCCATACAAATACTTGATCCGTGCGGGGATCGAACCCGCGACTTGAATTCAGCAGACAATCGCTCAGCAACTGCGCCCACCGTGCTGTCAAAATGACGTCAGATGACGGGTATTTGATAGTATTTTGTTCGACAAAAAGTTGACCCCAATATGATCGGGAAAAGATTTATTATCTTTGACATGTAATTAATTTTCCGGAAACGTATTAATTTATGAAGCAAGAGTGACAAGCCATTAATTTTTATGCATTTCATTTGCATACCCAAAAACAATTTCCAATTAATAGGCTTACGTCAATAAATTATTTTGTTGACTTGAAGAATATTAACGAATACAAAATTCGTTTAGTAATCATTGAGTGGAAAACATCAACATCATCTGGCAAGCCATTTCTCAATTATGTTGGGGTCGGCTACTAGTCTAACCGGATGCAGCTGAATACCAAACTGGGAAACATCAACTACTGGTCATTTGCATCTTTAAATAATATTTAACATTATTATTTGGTGGTTTAGAGATCATATAATAATTACTATTCACAACACTATTGTGATGTTGTCACGATGTTGTGATGGCCCAGAGGTTATGGCCTCGCCTCTCATGCATGAGGTGGTGGGTTCAAATCCGGGCGAGTACCAATGTGACTTTTTCAATTCATATGTACTTTCTAAGTTTATCTTGGACATCACAGACATCGGTGAAGGAAAACATCGTGAGGAAACCTGGACTTATAATTAATATAAGTCTGAAATCGCCAACCCGTCTTGAGCAAGCGTGGTGATCAATGCTTGTGCCTTCTCTGTATGAGAAGAGGCCTTTGCCCAGCAGTGGGACAGTAATAGGCTGGTATTATTATTTTTTTTTTTTACAACACTATTCATTACTACTCTGAATTCTTGTACGACACTTTACTTTCAGACGCTCTGAAAAGTCTTTATAGTGAATTTCAGCCGTATACTTTTAGACATAGAATTTAAAATAGTTTGGTCTAGTAGTACACAGCAAGAGCGTTTGAGAGGCGTATCTAATACATTTACTAATAGAACAAAGAAGTAAAATAATTATTTTGTTTATTTTTTTGTATGAGGTAGTCTCTGAAAGTCCTGTTTAGAAACTAGTACACCATAGAAATAAAGGAACAGTATGATACTTGGCAAGAACTTCAAGTTAAGTTACCTAAGTACGTTTGACACCCGTATCTACAGTCAAGTTATTTTAATTACTTAAGTATAAGTAATTGTTTATGCAAACATTTTATGCAATAAGTAGACATGAATTTAAACGAAGTAAGAACCGTCAAAGAAAGCAAAGCTAAGAATTCTAACTTATGATAGTTATTATAACTTCAAGCAATTACTAAACTACAGAATAAAAATCATATCTCAATTAGTGACTTTTACTCAAGACACGAGTGTGAGACTTTTGTCTCAAGTGTATCCCATACAATATCTACACTGAAGCAACAGCTCATAACACTATTAGGCGATCCACTCTGGAGTGGATCATCTTACCAATTATCTAGACTTCACAATACCCAAGAGAAACCTGAGACTTCCACAACCTACCCATCAAACCGCATCCCAAACTCGACCAAACTTAGTTCCTGACTTTCAAAGCCGTGTGTGTAACTAGCTGTTACTCTGCTTACCCCACAGACAGCAGCGCGAAGCTCCGGCGGGATGGCGTGCTGAACTTGTACCCGTTCCCCAGGGTCGGACGAGCCTCGAGTAACACATGGCAGCTGCCTCTTAATGATCTTTATCTGGGTATGTACTGGTTCTTTATTATTTATTTAGATGAGGAGTTGATTGATGTGACTAATACTGGTTTTAGTAGCGAAGGGTAAATTTTTGTAACAGGTACATATCATTAATCTGATTATATTATTTGGCTATAGAATACTGTCTGCCATTTTTCGAAGGGAATCCGGTAGGAATCGAGTTGTATGGAATCTTCGCCACTGTTGGCTCTCTTGCAACAGTGTAGTTAGGAAACTTTTCAACAGAGAAATTCAGAATATTTAGTTTTCAGATTAGGATTCCGATTATAAGAAAATAATACCTTTATTTTCTTCGATACTAATATTAATAGATACTAATACTTAAACATCTATAAACAGTTGTGATTGTGGACCAGAGGAGCTCGTGGCTAAATTATACAGCCGCTCTAGTCAATCTTCAGGTTAAGCCGCGCTAGCCTAGGTTGGTCCGCGTAGCAGTTCTTGCGACTCATCCACCAAGGTGACATTAGGCTCACAGCGGTGTTTTTTAGTGGATGTAAGCCCCACATAACCAATCCGTCTCCCCGGACGGTGCGGTATGCGTTAGGCATTTTACACCGCTTATTAAAATTAAAAAAAAGGTTGGTCCGTCGATTAGTAGTAGTGAGTAATAGTGTAGGGAGCTCGTGGCTAAATAATAACAGCCGTTTGGGTTGATTGCCACGCTTGCCTAGGTTGGTCCGTGGATTCGTGACCACCCATTACTTACCGAGTTCCCTCCGTGCTTCGGAAAGAACGTTAAGCCGTTGGTCCCGGCTGTCATTTGTAGATATTTGACAGTCGTTACAAGTAGTCAATGGCCCGAAACTCTGACAACCAGTATTACCAAAGGCTACACGTATTACCTAATACTAACTGGGTTGTTGAGGTCAGATAGGCAGTCGCTTTAAGGTAAGACTTAGGTAGCCTAGGTTAGTGCATTTACGACTTTGGCGACTCCGACTGAGCCATTATCTTATTATCCTCATATAGACTTGTCAGAAGAATACTACTCATATAAACCTTAATATTTTTCCCATAGAATACGAACCCACAGCAGAGAAACGCCAACTCTACGCGTTCCCTCGCGTCGGTCGCAGCGACCTGTCGATGTCGCGTCTCGGTCGCAGCGACTTGTCGCTGTCGCGTGTCGGCTCCCACGAGTTCCAGTCCTTGCCCGTGCGACGTACCGAGAGCCCTGGCATGTGGTTTGGACCTCGGCTTGGAAGGGCCTACAAGAATGATGAAGATGGTAAGGAGTTCTTAATGCAGTCTCAGTTGTTTGACTAAGAAAGGGTTAGACATTTGTCTAGACTGTTTTCACTTATTTGTGACGAATTTGTTCTCTAGGCTTCTTAGTTTGGATTAGTTCCCATGTCTCTCGTCTATACTTTAGAAGTCGAACGAATGGAGAGTGATCTTTGTCCAACAGTGGGACACCATGAGCTGATACAACAAAACAATGTTTTTTTTTTAATACAGAAGTTTGCGGTATTCAGCTTTGGACTCTGAATAAAATAAATCTGGTTGGCATCAATTACAGATTCACTATACGTCTACTGTTTTTGTAGAGGATTAGATAACTTAAAACTCGCATTTTTTCGTACAATTACCGTTAAACCAACTTTCATTGTCCCCAGAAATCACTATCCAAAATGAATCCAACGAACATAGCGACCCTGAACAAACGGAACCCATCCACGGCGACCGGAGGAAGAGACAGACCCTCAACTAAACCAAGCCCCTTTGAACACTGACGATTGAAACCCAAGACGCAGCACATATCGTACGACTGCCGTGCGACTAGTCGAAGAGTACAAAAAAAAAATTAGACATTTGTGTTTTTTTTCCTATTGTCAACACCATACGACAGTCGTGCGACCACCGTGCGACTAATCAGACAGAATAAAAAATATTATACCTTCATTTGTTTTTTGAATTATCGGTTAAAATTTTTTAGGGCTCATTATTTTTTGTCACGATTTTGGTTTATGTCGTTAGGCAGTCTACAATATGCGCTGCATCTTTAGCATAGATTAATTTAATGTTGCGTAGATACGACACACTAGTTACACCGCCGACCGCCACAAAAAATCTAAGTACCTATTTGTATTATTATTGCATCAATTATTAATTCTTATTATAACGTGTAAATCGACCGTTAAAATAATTGTTAGGATTAATTGTAAGTATAAATGTATTAAATAAGTTTAAAATATTTATGAAAGTCCATTGCCAAACTTATTTCTTAGGCTGGGGATTTTATGATTACTTTAAAAATACATAAATCCGTGAAATAATTTTGGCAACTACTATTATTATAAATAATATTATATTAAACTGTTTATAAATTCTAATTTATTGAAATAAAGGTCAGTCCAACAACTTTTGTTTTTCTTTGACTTGGAAACTAGCTCATTATAGTTCAGCATTCTCATTCTCCTGCCCGTATCCCAATTCATTTAGAGTTGGCGCAGTATTTTTTTTTACTTCTCTATTACTCGTCATCTCAGAAGACACCCCATTTCTAGCCATATTATCATCTTTCATGCAGTCCATCCACAGTTTTTTTGGTCTTCCTTTACTCTTATAGCCATCCACATTCATACTTAACTATACCTCATTGTCCTCATTCCTCCGCATCACATGCCCCTATCATGACAACCAATTATCACACAACTTATCAGCTACCGGCACCACTTTCAGACTTCCTCTTATATACTCATTTCTTATTTTATTCACTACACAGCACTCTCATCTCAGCCACATATTTGCCTTTCATTCATCCCTTTTGTGGCCTAACTTTCTGATCCTTATTATGGTTTATCATCATCTTCCTGCCCTTGTTCCATGGTACTTGGGGTCAGCGCAACACGTTTTTTTCCTCCATTTTCCTCTGTCAACCGTCACCGTCATTTACTCCCTTTTCTTTCATATCATTCCTCACACAATCCATCCATCGTTTCCTTGGTCTTCCACTCCCTCTTCATCCATTTCTTTTGTGACCCAACATTCTGATCCTCAACACGGTTATTGCATGGTATTCTAGATTTTTTCAGGAATATGTTATACATCACTAAATGACTCATTAGTAAGTATAATAAGCATTTACCTAGTGAAAAACCCAAACTAAAATTAGGACTAAAAACCACAAAAAAAACATATAATTAAATTTTCCTGAATCCATCATCCGTTCTATAAAAATACCAACATCTATTTCCGAATTAATCCGAAACGTAATTTGTTATGACTTAGCCTCAATTGTGTATACTGTCGACCATTTTGAATGAAGTCTCATTTCTTTCACTGATTTAATATTGTATTATTTAAATATAGGTAGCGAGGGATCATCCCGCTGCGGGCAACGGACAGCAAATTAAAAAAGAAACATCCTACTTGTCTAGAATTAAAAAACGGTCCGTTTCAGTGAATTGGATATAAAGTGTGCTATATATAAAAGCATCCGATTGTTTAGAAGAAATGGGGATTATATTATGACACTCCACGAGGCAGTCTTTTTTTCCTTTATTTAACCGGATTGAAAAAATGACGGTGAATTTCGCAAAGCACGTGTTTCTTTCTATCTTTATCAATGGTATTATTATTAAGCATATTTACACTTATAAATAAATATCTAAATAACCTAAAGTAACTTAGCATCTTCTGGGCACGCTCGTTCCATCATAGACCTCATCTACCGCTTTCCATCAGGCGTGATCGAGGTCAAGAGCAGGCCCATTTTGTAATAAAAAAAACTAACTTAAAAATAAACTTCATTATTTTCAACAAAAGTTACATAAGTAAGTAAGTTACATAAGTACTACTTATTACACAAATCTTCTGCCAAACTGCAGGACAGTTTGTCGACAAACTAAAAAATGGCGTCAATAAACTCCTCCTCAACGCTGTCAACTGCTAATGTCCCCAAGAGACTGGCGGCGTTGCCACGTTGTATGGTAACGCTACTCCTCTGGCCAAGATAAAAGCCAGCCCTTGGGTTACGAGAAGTTTTAAAATTTCCTTGAAAAGGCTGTGAGCACTTTATTTACAGAAACGCAACAATTAATCATTTAAATGGAAACAGAACTGCAGAATTCTTTGTTAAAAATCATCCTATTTTTTTCTGCCCGGCGACACCGATAATTGTAGGCTAAAATGTTGTTGTACTTGACATGCCGTAACAGTCAATTTTCATTATCAAGTAAGTAATACAAGGTGGAAAGATGACTGACGCTGAACCGGTTACCACGTATTCAGTACATCATTTTGAACCCCCCAAATAGAAATTTTTCGACGGTTATTAAAAAAAAATTAAAAAACAGCTTTTTCCTACAAATAATGCAATACCTATACGGTCAAAACGTATGGAACAGTTGATTTAAAAAAAATACCGATGAAAAAATTCTATTATACGTGGTTACCAATTTAGCGTCGGTGTCCCTTCAATCCTGTATGTCAATTTGTATACCTTTCCTTCCTCCCAAACCATTCCACAGATTATCTAATACAGACATTCATACAATGCATACATTTGCATGTAACCTAATAATGCCTTTAATAGCAGGGATAAATGCAGAACCTTTGTTGTAGCTGCTACGATGCTACGACGCTACGAATACGTGCTACGACTTTGCTACGCCAATAGATGTAGCAAGGGCTTACGGTACACGTTCGTTGCTGTGTCGATTATTACAAACTGTGTGAATTATTAAGAGTGAGTAATAGTGTAGTGAGGTCGTGGGTAAATAATAACAGCCATTTGGGTTGATCGTTAGGTTAAGCCACGCTCGCCTAGGTTGGTCCATGGATTCGTGCCCACCCATTAAATTAATTACATACCGAGTTTCCTCCGTGCCTCAGAAAGCCCGTTAAGTCGTTGGTCCCAGCTGTCATTTGTAGATCTTTGACAGTTGTTACAGGTAGTTAGCGACCTGAAGGTCTAACAACCAGTCTTACCAAGGGATATTGCATAACTTAGTACTAATTGGGTTCGAGAGGTCAGATAGGCTAGTCGCTCCATGTAAAATACTGGTACTCAGATGCATCCGATAAGACTGGAAGCTGACCCCAACATAGTTTTTTTTTTTTTTTTTTTTTTCTCTTTGTTTAAGGGGCTTGGGAAAAGGCTAAGTAGATGATGATTGAGTAAAAGTGTGTGTGTGTCTGTTTAATAGATATTGTAAGCATATTGTGGCCTCCTGTAATGGAAGGCATGCACTGAGGGGTTACCTCTTAAATTATTTATTTTTTAATGTCACTTTGGTTTGGGAAATAAATAATTTTTGTGTAAAGTAAGAATATCCACTAGTTAAAATAAATTTAGATTTGGAGGTCTAGCTTTCTTTTTTGTTTGATGCAACGAACTTGTTTGTTGCCCGCCGGCCGCGGCCGCGGCACCGCTCGCTACGCTTGCTCGGCTCGCACGCGTTTGGCCACAGTTCTGACCTAACCCATAAGGCCGGTGTGCCCCAGCAATAAAAGGATACACCTAAGTTTTACCAACTGCTGCCGCCGGCTGCACCTTGGTAGAGCCGCCTAGTGTATGTGTAACCATACTTAGCTGTCTCATAGTTACTTTTCAAACTTTCCCCAACAAACTCGAATAATAGCATTTCCCGCAACAATCAATCTTGGCTTGATGGCTGTTTTCACTTTCAAGTATTGAAAATCCAACACTGTGCTTTTATTTAGGCTTTCATTTAGGTGTCGGTTCGATTCCCAGGTCTTGCAAAGTTTTATAGAGTTTTTCCAGCAAGGATTCCTCAGTAGCAGCCACGAAATTTATATTTGCGCCCGGTTTATGGCAATAGGCTCGCCTCCTATTACATGGGACCTAAACATAACTGGCGAAATGTGGGTGTACTATTAAGGTACACCTCTGTCTAATCCTTTGGGGATTACACGCGTGATGTTATGTGAGCATTACCTGTAGGAACAATAACCAGGACACAGACACATGCGAATACGCACATCTATTGTACAGATTATGTATTTAATACACATTGAGGTTTTCCCACAACACTCTCTATTTGTTTCCTCCATATCGGATCATCTGTCGACTACTTTTGTGGAGCTCCACTGAAAGCGACACTTGTAGAAAGCACAGAGTCCAGCGATGGCTCGGCGGAAGCTTACGGTGCAGCGATTTCATGGTCTGTCTTACAAAACAGAAAGATGCTACAAATAATGCACATTATAATTTTAAAACGATTTTCAACTTTTCTGCAACTGGCGTAAGTTTCAATCTTACAAACTTCAGGCTCACATATTATTACATTTTTCTAAATATAAACCAGAATATCCACTTGAAAGTTTACAATAAAATGCCACTGCTAAATGCCACCACTGCTACTAACAACCCACACCGAGTTTTACTAAATAAGTAATGTTCAAACATTGTGCCGTGTGCGCGGTGCAAAACGAGGGCTTTCCCGACCTGCCCGGATTACGACCGGCCCGCGGTGGCTCGCTATTTCAGTATTGTGGTCGTTGGTCGTTGGATGCTGGGGATTGGGTGACGACCCAACTGTTTTGAGGTACAGGTGAATCGATGGCAGTGGCGGAGGTTCCCTAGAACTCGGTTCCTGCCGGCTTCCCTTTGAGAAATGACACAGTCAGTATTCTATACACAAATAATATAATCACATTAAAGATATGCACCTCTTACAAAAATTGACCCTTCGCTACTGGTCGATGGGATGATTTAGGTAAGAGGATCTTTCAAGTGATAGTGAATTTTGCTTATCGCATTCTGTGTCTTATAAGTTGAACCAAATAAGTACGATTAATAGTATACTTAATACAATTGTTTATTTCGATAAATCTTATTTTAACTATCGTCAATATTTCACTTATAAAGTAACTTATCTTGAAACCATCACTGTAATTCTTTAGAATTGCTTCAACACATATATCAAGTGGGTTGACTGGGTGGCAGAAAAAGATTGGAATGGATTCAGAGGAGAGATGCAGACATTCAAGGTCAAGAAGATAGAATGGAATAAAATTTTGTCATGGTTTTAGAAGTATTGCTCCTAATTAGGCCAAAGGATATGGCAAGGGCACATGACGCTTGAGGCTCGTCTTTCATTGTAAGTAACGGTTCAATTGACCTTCAGCATAGCTATTCACAGACGCTTCGATTTTATTTCGATTCGGAACGTCTATCTCGCTCGCTTTCGTAATGCCAAAAAAAGATAGTCATACGACTTGTCGAATCGAAGCATTTGTGAATAGCTATGCTGGTGTACTCTGAGTAGTTACAAGATCGCGGATCTTGTCAATAATGGTAAAAACATGATGCTGGTGAAATTATAACCACCTCCTTTTTTAGAAGTCGGTTAAAAATGATTCTACATTACAAAAGGGGAATGTTTTTAGATAAAAACGAACTTTGGGATAAGTTACTAGCGGTAGAAATAAAGACACATGGCCAGCGCAATGAATAGAGCGGTGGCAGTGGAAGAGCTGATGGAGTCAGCACTGTTGCAGAAGTCGGTGAAGCATTGGCAGACAGTCTCCTGATGGTCCTGGTTGTCGGCTCGGTAACACTCCTTCTCATGGCTGACCCACCCGCAACCGCGTGTCACACGGAGCTCGGAGTCTTTGTGGGGGTGGAAGACTGGAGGAAATAAGAAATTATGGATTTGTATGGGCTAACTAAAGCATATGCCTCACCTTTGTCATGGTAAAAAATAATAGTTCAAACATGTGTTATTTTAGTTTTAGCACAGCGAGACAGACCTCCATTTGCACGCCATTGAGCTTGATTTTCACCTACTCTTAACCAGCTGCTGCCTACCAGCTACCCTGTATAAATCCTCCCCCCACAACCTGAACCTTTTCCCAACTATGTTAGGATTGGCTTCCAGTCTAACTGGATACAGCTGAATACCAGTTTTTTTTTTTTAATAAACTGGTAATACGATTCCCCTTGGTAATACAGATTGTCAGACTTTCAGGCTTCTCACCATGCTGTCAAAAGTTTATTAATAATAATAATAAGATTCATTAATGACTCTGCCCTGGAGTGGAAATGTGGTGCTATTCCATAAAAGATGGGGCACTGAATATCGTGTCCTGCGTATCCTGTTGTGTGTACACTACAGGAACTGATGGACGCTACCGAAAGCGCCGGACTAGTAGCTCAGTTCTGGGCCGAGACAATTTAGATTGCCATCGACACGTTAAGAAGAAGATAAATAACCACCTGGACAACTCGTGTCACGCAGGTCTCGAAATGCTTCTTTAAAAAAAACTTACTGGTCTGCACAATCTTCCTGCAGAAGAAGTCGTACTCGTCGTACCTCGGCACGGCCTTGTCGCAGTCAATGATGGGTATGATGCGCGCACGCATCTCAGCGTCCAACTGTGTGGGGTCGATGCAGGCGGAGTTGTTCGCACTGTTGCAGTAGAAGCAGTAGATTGCGGACGCTGGAAGACGTTGGATAAAGGTTTAATATCTTTACTGATGGCAGGCTGAAATGGGATCACATGTATGATGACTGCTGGGCAAAAGTCTCACAGTGGTGCCTACAGATGGACGGCGCTGCCGAGGCCGGCCCAGAAAGAGATGACGTGACGACCTGGACGCATACCACGAGGCTTGGTTCGAGGTTGCTCAGGACAACAGCTCTTGGAAAAACTTAGGGGAGACTTTTGCCCAGTAGTGGGACAGTAGGGGCTAGACAAAAAAAAACTTTTCTAATACATAATATTATAAAAGGGTCAAGTTTGGGTGGAGGTAATCTCCGAAACTACTCTTTTGATTTCTAATTCTTTCACTGTTGAAATGCCATACTAATTATGCATTGAAGTCGCGGGCAGAAGTGAGTTATATTTTTATTGGTTATTTATATTTTTTTATCAGCGCTATTTTGCAATTCATTGAAACAGGTCATACAAATACTTTTTAATATCGCTACGTACTGGTCGGAAATAAGTGAACTTGGTTTTGTATGCAGAAACTGCAGTAATACATATTTCTAAAAACAAAATAAAACTGGCATGTTGTAAGTAATTTCTTTCTGTTCATGTTGTAAGCATGTTTTTTCAGTAGCCGGTGTCGCAACACTCATGTCACTTGAGCCTTTAGCTCGTGGCTAAGCGGTGAAACTTTTAAACGTGCAGTGATATGTAAACATATATAATAGATACCATAAGTTTGGTAGTAAGGTCTCTTTGCCAATCTTCGGGTAAGAACCCAAAAAATACGCAATTAACAGCTGAATTGGCCTATAATCGTTATTATGACAACAAAGGAATCGTGTGACATACTTTTAACAGATTTGATTTCGGTTGTTTATAACTTACATTTATACACCAACGATAAGAATATCGTAATTGATAACAGCACTTTATTTGGAGTCATGTTTATCTGAAAAAAAAAACGGTAAATTAAATTTGAGAAGGAGGTTAACATTTTGATCATAATAGGTTAGTACCGAGTTCATTGAGGGTCACTTGAGTAATAAGGTGCTCCGATTTATTCGATCACAAAGAACTGTCACTTAGACTGAGAGATCCGACGAAGGACTCTGAATTAGAGAAGGACATTTGGCTATGATGAGGTGAAGGCTACTTCTTCTTAGTCGTTCATGGCATGGCACGACTGCTGTCGCTGCCTTCGCGGTCCTTTCCCATTGGTCTCTGTTAGCCACATGGTGAGCACATTCTGCCAGAGGGATCTTGGTGACAGATTTGATGGAATATGTCCATAGTGTTGGTGATCGCCCACTTGCCACGTGCCACGTGGTCTCGTACCTTCGATTCTACCCTGAATTACATCATTTAGAATTAAATCAGGAGGTGAAAGCAGGTAGAGCCAAATTCTAACATAATGTTTACTGAGATATACAGAAAAATCTCAACTCGAAATAGTAGAAGGCGCGTTGCCAAACCAACAGCCACGGCTGGACGCACCACGCGGGGAAGACGTACATGAGACTCGTACAGATCAGCGAAGTATGAACACAAACGGGGTATCATTATTTTATTTGCGTCCACTTCATAAATAATTTCATCCTTTGTAATATTATAAATGCAAAAGTAACTCTAAAATACTTATACTGTCACTTACGGGATATCTTCCGTGGTTGTTCATTATTTTGAGCTCCCGATATTACGACGCTGTTGCAGGCACCATGATCGCAGGTTGACTAAAGAATGCGGGTGGGTGGAAAATAAATTGTTAAGAGCAGACAACCAACTAACCCGCGATCATGGCGCTTGCAACAGCGTGAAAATATCGGGAGTTCAAAATAATGAACAATCACGGAAGATATCCCGTAAATGACAGTATATGTACGTTTTGTTGTAAACCGTGAAAGTTTAAAACAGTGTTTAAAAGTAACTGTCTGACGCCGGCTGACACAGGATACTTTTTATCTCCATAGAACGTTCTTTATTTAGATACTTTCCAATAAACGTGGGTGTAAACACGGGTAAAAGATTTTTATGTTATAATCCACAGAATGCTTTGATTAAAAAACTATTCGAGGAACACCTCCAGGGATCTACAAAGCTGGGAAGGAAGGTCCCTAATAGCTCTCTTTGCCATCAAAATAAGCAGAATGCTTCTATAATAAATCTCATCCACCCTTTTAGCATTGTTCTTATTGTAAATGTAAATGGTCGGAAGTCATTAAATCTACAATGTTTTCTAATGGACTTAAGTTGTAAGAAATAAATAACAGTTTGTTTAAATTAAGTGTTGACTTAAAGGGGGCGGTAGGAGATACCCACATTTTTATTTGTGTCTGTTATTATTTAGCTTGTGGCTAAATTATAACAGCCTCAGGGTCCTTGCCAAGGTCGGTCTGTGGATGGATGACCATGCAGTAAATACCAAGTCTCCTCCGTGCTTCGGAAAGCACGTTAATCCGTTGGCCCCGGCTGTCATTTGTAGATCTTTGGCAGTCATTACAGGTAGTCCTGTAAGTCTGACAACCAGTCTTGCCAACTACTAAACGGGTTGTGGAGGTTAAAAAGGCAGTCGCTCCACGTAAAGTACTGGTATTCAGCTGCATCAGTAAGACTCGAAGCCGACCCCAATATAGTTGAGGAAAGGCTAGGCAGATGTGATTTTTATTTTTGTATGTTTTCATTATGCACTTTCGCTTGGACTGCCTCGGGTCAAAAGCGGTACTGCTGAGCTCTTGGGTCTGATTTCCAGGTCGGGAAAACATTTATTGATCCAGAATTTCCCAGCTGCAGCCCGGTTGATGGCAATAGGCTCGTCTTAGTACCTCTTAAACTCAACTGGCGAAATCTGAGCCTTCATAGAATTATGTGGTTTTGTGTACCTAAAGTTAAAATACGGTTCATCAGCATCTGCCTAGTCTTTTCCCAACTATGTTGGAAGCGGTTTCCAGTCTAACCGGATGCAGATGCTTATAGCATGTAACAGTAGCGACCTATGTTTGTCTTAGACGCAAGTAAGACCGTGGGTGTACACTGTACACTAAACTAACAATTCCTCTTCTAGATCACAACTAATATTAAATTATTTATGTGTACTTACATTGTTTATTCTATAAATTAATTAAAATCACTCTTCTCGTTATTTTTCTTCAATTTATCGTTTCTTTTAAGAGGGCACAATGATAACACTGGCCACTGTGCCGACCACACTTGAGTTGTCTACTATGATAACTGAGCTAGCGTAATATTACTCAATTATATGTCGGTATGTACGTCTCGTTGTTTGTGAAGTACGATCTAACAGTCTTGACCCTTATTATATAATTATTACGAAATGTGTAAAAGGTCTTTATCTTGCAATTTAGCGTTAGAATTACTCGCGTGGTCGACAAAAAAATTACTGTGAAGGCACAATTCTTGTGAAATTGCTTACCGCAGCGGCAACTTCGCACAATAGCACCACAGTGACACGATTAGTTTTTTTGTATCGAAATCCATAACATCATGACTATAATCCCAAAAGGTTTAGGCAGAGGTGTACCTAATTGTACACCCATATTTCGCCAATTATGTTTAAGTTCCATGTAATAGGGGGGAGACTTGCCATCAACCGGGCACAAATCCAGACTCCGTGGCTGCTCCTGAGAAACTCCTGATGGAAAAACCCAATAACACTTTCCCCGACCTGGGAATCGAACCCAGGTCAAATCTTACATTTTTTTTAATTTGCCGGTCAGATTCAGGCTGTATGTGGTAGAACCTCTGGGGGCTTTGGACGTGTTCGAAAGTCGTCAATTGTGAAAGGTTTGAAAAATTACCTATCCTAGTGAAGTGTCTCTGATGCGGGACCGCAACTCATAACATGGGCACAATTTTTAACCGACTTCCAAAAGGAGGAGGTCGGAGAAGAAGTCGGTGACAAAAAAACTATATCATACAAACAAAAGTCACCGACTTCTGAAGCTATTTTTTCTGAAGTTATTTTTCACTTTTTTGTGTTTTTGAAGTCGGTTTTATTTTTTGCAAAAAAGTTTTTTTTAGCCTATCCAGAAAAGAAAACACTGCCATTAGTCATGCGGGGTAAAAGGAAAATTGCTCATACAATTTTGTTTATTTTCTTTCATCGCTGTCTTAGGTTAAAATTTTCAAGGCCTGTCTCGTTTTGATATTGTGCTTTTTTGGTATTTTTTTTCATCTTGATTTTCCGGTACGAACCAGTATTCTTCATAACTTTCATTTTCTTTCTTTTTTCATTGTCAGTCAATAATATTTAACACATGAGACTAGAAATAAAATATCACATATTTATAATAATGAAAAAAAAACTTTATTTACATTCTACAATTTATTATAACTAGCGTGACACATTTGTATGTCGAATTCGAAGAACTATTGAATGAACTTATCTCTAAGTCGGTACGGTGACCCCTGGCATGCGGTATCACATTATAAGTGAATTGTATTGCTTCGTAGAAACTAGATAGTAAGAAAAAAAATTGTTGAAAACAATAAAAACACACGCAGACATACCTTTTCAATAGAAATCTCCTGACACAAAAATACGTTAAAGCCCCGTTCACAGCCTCGGATAATGCGACACTGCGACGGGACTTGCGCGTGTGTCACTTGTTTTGATCGAGTGAGTGACATCGCTGTCATAAGTGTGACACACGCGTGTCGCTTGAGTGTAGTTTGTGGCTAAGAGGTTAGACTAAACCCACATATACTTTATAGTGGGACCAAAGAAATATCCATCGCCGCATCGATGTATCATCGTGGAGAGCGAATATCATACATTAACAAAAAAACCGGCCAAATGCGAGTCGGACTCGCGCATGAACGGTTCCGTACCATCATAGTAGGGGAGCCCCCTTACATTTATTTTTATTATTTGTTGTTATAGTGGCAACAGAAATACACATTCTGTGAAAATATTTACTGTCTACCTATTACGGATCATGAGATACAGCCCGCTGACAGACAGACGGACGGACAGCGGAGGCTTAGTAATAAGGACCCGTTGGTTACTCTTCACTAAAACCCTCGTGTAGTACGAGTAGTGAAAACAGATACCAACAATATCGACCTCCATAATTGCGCACCCTTCTACCTAACAGATGTGTGTACCTTTAAAATCTGCGGTTAGGGCTAATTAATACCATTAATAATTTAGCTAGCAGTATAATGAACTACGAAATTTTCTGCCTCGTTCTATGGCATTTTGTAGGCTGGTAATACCTATAATTTACACAAATTATAATGGGTGCATGTTAACAAAGTTTTGCGCTGGGTCTTGGTAGGCAATATTGCTTACACGAGGGGATAGATATTTGATTATGTGCTACTGCAATACCTATAGGTACAACGTTCCTTTTCTCTAAACTCAACGTTTTTTTCGTACCTATGTTGTTCATTTTCCTAACTTATGCAAAAACGATTTTCCATACTATTATTATGGCGGAATGTGTCCTGCTATATAACATTTTTATAACTTACTTACTTACTTCTCTTTAGTTTCATAGTTATAAGTAGAGGCGCAAATGTATGTTTGCATTTGTATTTTATGGATTTTTTTATCAAGATATTGCATATTTTAGCTAAACTCGGGTTAGAGTGCTGACTTTTTGGACATATTATTTCCTTTAATTTGATCTGTAATTAAGGACCTAAATTCAAAACTACTTCGCAAAACTGAGAATTTATTAGTTGAAATAAATTCATTTAAATGGTTGGAAAAAAGGTAATAGTATTTTTTTTGTTTAGTTTTAAGTTTTTTTGTCTTGTATTATTTTTGTTTTATATTGTGTGCACATGTGGCATGTGCCAAATAAATGTATTTTCTTTCTTTCTAATAGTGATGACGTCACATTTCCTAGAAAGTCCATACGCTTGCAATCCTTTAGTCCTGAAATACGATCGTTGACTTTGCAGGGTTTCAAGACTTATGCCTCTTTTCGCAATGGTCTTGATACTTGAATAGAATAGAATAGAATATATTTATTGTAAAACATGAGTATACATCAAACAATATGTGCAAGGTCTTAAAAATAATAGGCAGATCTGTATGTTTTGCCATTAATGGCGTACAATAATAACATTTTTTTTTTGGCCTAGAAAAAAAAAACCAAAAAATTTGTATTTGACTCTACACAGTAAAATAAAAAGAATAACTTAATCCTAAATAATAAAAAAAAATTAGGGAGAATACATTACATATGCCAAAATTTCATACATAACTGCGAAAAAAACTTGGTGTAGATAATTTGTCTGTTTTGTATATCGACGCTTTACAACTTGAGAAACATGACTAAGAATACTCTTTGACCTAGTGGTTGGTAAGATCAGGTCGAAGAAAGTGTTATTGGGTTATTCCATCAGGAATTTCTCATAAGTAGCCACGGGAATCTGGATTTGTGCCCGCTTGACAATAGGCTCGTCCTCTATGACATGGAACTCAAACATAACTGGCAAAATGTGGGTGTACTATTAGGTACACCTCTGCCGAACTCTTCGGGGATTACAGGCGTGATGTTATATTATGTGAATTTCTGAGTAGCAGCCAGGCCTGGATATGAGACTGGTCCCTTATTACATAAAACTTAAACAGAACTAGATACACCTCTGTCGAACCCTTCAGTGTTTATATGCGTAATAACACACTTTTTTGACGTGCACGAAAAGTAAAGTTGATAATTACAACAACAAAAAATATCGGCATTCTGCGTCTGACAGTTAGGTACATCCGGTAATACCTACCTACCTATAGAAATTGAAGATAACATCAAACAATAATCGAATCAAGTTGGACATTCAATCAACTGCCCTTTGAAGCCAGACTTGTTTTAACGAAATCGACAGCTTAATTAAAAGTAGCCGGTTTGACGTTACCGGATTTTTAATTCTGTTCCGGAATATTTTTGGCAGAACGGAAACATCTTTTTTACATTTTTTTCCTTGAGAGTAAGTTTTTACTTTATTTTGGATTGCTTGAAATATTAAATAGATTAAATGGATTGTCTTTAGCAGGTCAGTTGGGCTGACCACTAAGTTCAAGTCATCTCCCTTGAGCGGTTGTTGCGGGAATGCTGTCGCACGCGGCAACATCGACGCCGACGACGACGGTGCGCTTGACAGCACGCTCTGCTTCTCGCTCTAGAAATTTAGAAAGATGAAGGTACTTGGATAGCTGGGGTGGGATCAAACGACGAAGACTCGATAGCACAGCGTATAATCGCCGACTTGACAATCATGGAACAATTCTATATTTTGTACTAACCTAACCTAGCCACTATAACCTATAGACCGACCGCTTTAATGAGTCCTCCGCCTTGTCCCATCAAAGGCACATTAAGCGTCCACAAAGTCCTAAAAATATCCCACAGGTTATTTGCTTTAAAATAACCATAATCCACGTAAGTATTACGATACTAATTGAAGCAATATGTGATCAACGTTCAGAATGTTCCATTTAAATTGATACCTTCTTGAGGACTCATTAAAGCGGTCGGTCTATAATTATTAAGACATACATCACACAAATGACGGATCTGAGGGACAGAAAAGAATAGGAACATGTAAAAGTGCGTTCTGCGTGCTAGATGAGGTTCAACCCGAACAGTAAAGTCTACTGACTGCTATTAATTGCATCGCATGCATTAACTGCATTGCATTGCAGGATATAAGGGGTCAAATCGTCTAGAACTCTCGAGGGAAGGCAATATATTTGCAGTCACAAGCTGCTGATACTACTTAAGATACCAGAGTTTACAATTAAACATATGTGTTATCATTAAAAATATATTAACTGTAAACTTATACTGTCACTTACGAGATATCTTCCGTGATTGTTCGTTATTTTGAGCTCCCTATATACACCGTGACTTTTTAGTCGTCTTACAACGGCAGCCCACTTCATGTATCCAATGACTACTAAGCATTCATAAAAAAAATAGGTATTTATGAGATTTTAATAATTTAAAATAAAAATATTATTCAATATTATGACGCATGACGTAGTTAAAACATCCTGTTGTGAGCGATGATCTACTGGACTCGAGCGCTGGGTAGGTATATTCTTAATTTTTCTTTGAGCCTATTATGGTAGGTAAAAAAAAAATCGCGCGTAGAGCTATTTTATGTCGGGCACATTGAATGGACCACCTTTGTAAGACGACTAAAAAGTCACGGTGTATATATTTCGATGCTGTTGTAAGCGCCATGAAGTGAGTATAAGTTTAGATTGTAAACCGTGAAAGCTTAAAACAGTATTATATTAACTGTAATCGACGGTACTCTATTTTATTTATCTATCAATAGCTTAGTTATTATATAGACATAGATATTAGACATAATTAAAGTACTCTGTGATATTAGACTAGAAGCCGATCCCAGAATAGTAGGTAAAAGGTTACATAGATAACGATTACTTAGATAAAAAATAGACAAGTATTATTTCAACCTTGAACATTATTTAACTTCTAACAAAAACAATCTACGTCAATACTTTGACATAAAACATCGATATAAAAACATTTGAAAACACGAACGTTTGTAACTCTTCAATACGCCGGCGGCATCCCTCTAATATTTCCATTCCAAGTTTTTTAACGACTAAAGAAAACATTGAGGTTCGCCTTTCTTGGAACTTTTTCCATAATACCAAGGAATAACAATTTTCTCTTGCTTTCTTCATGTTCGTGTTTAAGGTCCCGGTCACAACCTCGGGTGATGCGGCTGGCAACGCGAAATACGTCAAGGGACAGACGCGCGCGTTGTTTCGGGCCGACGGCGACGGCATGCTCTAAACAACTTAATTTATTTATTTTCTTCACTGTCACTGTCGCAAGACGCGTGTCGTGTAAGCTTGTAGCTCGTGGCCACGGAGTATGAAATAGACGCACACAGACATATTGAAACAATAAAAGCTTATTGTTATCAATATAATTAAGGCTAAATTATTATAAATGTGGGCAAAGCTATAGATAGCGTGTTTGCTTACCGGGACGGACAAGGTGTTGTTGGGTTTTGCCATAAGGAATTTCTTAGTAGCAGCCGCGGAGTCTGGGTTTGTGCCCGTTTGACGGCAATAGGCTCGCCCCCTATTACATGGGACTTAAACATAACATATTAGGTACACCTATGCCTAATCCTTCAGGGATTACAGGCGATATGTTATGTCATGAATTTATGTTACGTAAATATAAGTAGACAAAGATGTTATCGCAGAAATTGACTATCTCAAAAATTTTAATAAATTATTGTTTTCATAATAAGAGAAGTCGAAGCCTTTGACTTTGATGTGACATGTGATATTTTAATACTTTTTGATGGTAATGTAGCAAATACACGCAGCTTCAAGATCTCAACGAGTGGGAGTTACAAAGATTATATTCGTACTTTATGTAACGTAGCAGGCATTACAGCCTTCCATGAAGTAGGCAGTTTGGTCAAACAAATGTTTTGAAGTAATAAAATATTCAATTCTGGATCAATGAGTGAGAGAGAATATATAGTCAAGCGAGAGCGTGTCTCTAAGTAGGTACCTATAATAACGCCAATTTTCTTGCAGTGAAGTCAATCAAGTCGTAGGTCTCAAGTTGGAACCCAGCAAGACACGCACCTCTGATTTTTCGGATTTATGAGCGTACTGTATAATTATCAGATGCTTTGGTGAAGGAAAACATCGTGAGGAAAGCAGCATGCCTGAGAGATCCATGGCCAGAGGCCCATGGGCGGCATTAAAACTTTGACACCAGGTTAGGCACTAACCACACGATAAAGAAAAGACTTGGATCTTTGTTCCTCATCACATCTTGAAGGAATTATGGCATGCATCTATTCTGGGGCTAACCCGTTTTCATGAACACTAGGGGACACCTAGTGAACCTATACATATAGGTACTATTGCACTATTGGAATTTTGAAAAGTCACGCTGACCATGAAGTATAATGCCAACAGAGCATCATCATCTGCCTAGCCTTTCCACAACTATGTTGGGGTCCGCGTCCAGTCTTACCGATTGCAGCTGAAAACCAGCATTTTACATGGAACGACTGCCTAATTGACCTCCACAACCCAATTACATATTGGTTAATACGATACTCTTAGGTAAGACTGTTAAAGTAAGTTTCTTAAGTAAGGTTTGAAACACATCTTACATCTACCTATTCTCTTTCCAACTTCAAATCTAACTGGAAGCAGCTGAGTACCACCTACTCGGTAATATTATACCCCTTTTTTTTCTTTTTTTTTTTCGGATGGGAAATTATCAAATAACTCCTCCCGCTCTGGGTGGAGTGGGAGGGAGTGTCAGACTTTTACTGACTAAAACCCATCCATGTTCCTTCTTTGCCCTCTGTGTTCCAGGGCCGCGGTATCTCTTTCGAACAGTCCCGCAGCCCAACATTATACCCCTACCTTGGTAACTCAGGTTGTCAAACTTTCAGACTCTTCACTACCAAAACATGTCATAGATCCTCAAATGACAGCCGGGTATCATCAAGATTTGACAATGACCTCGAAATTTCCATGATCAATACTTTCCCCACCTAATTAGTTGGAGCATTTAATGTAAGACCACAATGTTGTGTTTATTGATGGTAATGGCAATCAAGGGGTGAACCGCGTTAAATGTTGGCAATACAGTTAAGTGCATCCAACTATAGTAATGCCACGAGATATTGATGGTTGGTCACCGCTAATACTAAGCTTTTACTACGGGTTTGTTTGCGAAAATATTCATTATAAACCGTGTGCCCATTGGGCTTTTTCGTTGATTAAGATTACCTACCTACCTACCTACCTGACTGCCTCGTTGGTCTAGTGGTCGCAAGCGCGACTGCTGAGCTTGAGATCCTGGATTCGATTCCCAGGTCGGGCAAAGTGTTATTGCGATTATCCATCAGGAATTTCTCTGTAGCAGTTACGGAATCTGAATTTGTGCCCGGTTGACGGCTATAGGCTCGCCCCCTATTATATGGGACTTAAACATAACTGGCGAAATGTGGGTGTAGATACACCTCTGTTTAACCTTGCGAAGATAACAGGAGTGATGTTATGATTATTTCTTCTCTATTTACTAGTTACTGACAGTCCAGTTACAGCATACATACAGACAGTCCAACAATATGACTTTTCTCATATGTATGCATCTAATAGCATTGGCTCCAATTAATACAACTACCATAATACCATTAGTATCGAATAGAGTTCAGTAGTTTCCACCATTCCTTGCTTACATTTCATCAGGGTTTCATTTCCCTAATTTCCAATCAATTTAAAATGTTTGAATACCACAAAAACAATATTAATAACGAGATCAACAGTATTCCGAACAATTTGTCTGTCGAAGAGAATTTGTATTTTCGTGATTATTATTTAAAAGACTTTAAGTACATAAGTCCTGATGTTATAAACCTTAATAAGAATAAGATCATTAACAAGGATGTTGAGAAGACGGCTCTGAGTGAGGAGTTGGAGCCGAAGTCTGTGCTGGAGAAGTGGGTTAACGAAGTCATGAAAGGATTGAAGCAGTTCTTCTATCAGGGATCTCTTCATGGAGTCAAGTTAGTTGCCTATTATGAGATTAATAGCCTTGATTTTTTTAAGGTAATTCACTTGATTTGATTATAGGTTGGTCTGTGGATGGGTCACCACCCATTACATACTGAGTTTCCTCCGTGCCTCGGAAAGCACGTTAAGCCGTTGGTCCCGGCTGTCATTTGTAGATCTTTGGCAGTCGTTACAGGTAGTCAGTGGCCCAAAAAGTCTGACAACCAGTCTTACCGAGGGGTATCGTATTACCTAGTACTAACTGGGTTGTGGAGGTCAGATAGGCAATCGCTCCATGTAAAATACTGGTATTCAGCTGCATCCAGTTATACTGGAAGCCCACCCTAACATAGTTGGGAAAAGGCTAGGCAGATGATGATGATGTGATTTGATTATAAAAATTACCCTCAACAATCTTGCAATCTAGTGTCATATACACACATCAACACCGTCTAGGGATATTTTGTATAAAGTTCTTAAACTCAAAAAATACTGGCCAGTTTTAAATTCTTTTTAAGAAAGCTTATTTTGTAAACCTTTTTGAACGATTCTAAATTTGAATTTGAAAAAATAAATTAAAAACGAAAGATTTACGCGGCATAATGGTAGCGAAGTCCGAAAGTTTCATTTACCTACAGTAGTTTTTGGCTATTTTTTGTGTCAAATTTAAGTTTTATAACAAGTTATCGGTTTCTTTCGAATTAATGTTATTGTGTGCATCATGCAGCGGCGCCATTTAACGAGAGAGGAAATGTTAAGAGCAGTAGGCATGCTCCAAGCTGGGGGTACTCAACGGAGTATTGCTGAGGAGATTGGAACAAGACAAAACGTGATATCAAGGTTATGGTCACGTTATCGTGCTACTGGTGAAGTGGCTGAAAGACACCCAGACGGGAAGCGCATAACCACTCAACGACAAGGCCGATTTTTGCAAGTTGCCGCGAGAAGACAACCAAATGTTACGGGTATGCAGTTAGTTCAGAGGCTCCAGTCAGAGCACCAGTTGCTTGTGAGTGACCAAACTGTGAGGAGAAGGCTGTATGAAGCTAACCTTCATGTTCGCAGACCGCTTCGTACTCCAGCACTACGCCGAGGAAATCGTGGACGACGACTAGAGTGGGCTCGTGAACATTTGCTCTGGGAAGATAACCAGTGGTCTGTAGTGCTGTTTAATGATGAATCCCGGTTCGGTTTCCATCCCGATACACGTAGAGTACGTGTTTGGCGAGTTCCTGGTCGTGAGAGCCGTCTGCAACATCCTCAGGAAGTCCATTCATACCACGGCGGGACAATTATGGTTTGGGCGGGAATTCGTGTTGGTGGAAGAACAGACCTCGTTTGGATCAGAAACATGACGGCTGAAAAATACCGTAACAAGGTGCTAATACCAATAATCTACCCCCATCGACAACAAATGGGCCAAGAATTCACGCTCATGCACGATAACGCCCGTCCGCACACAGCGAGAGTGGTGACGAGCTGGTTGCAGGAGCAGGAAAAACAGATAAAATTTTTCCTTATTTTTCACTTTTTCTTGAGAAACACATTCATGTTAGTTTTACCATTATTTCACGTTTTTTTCTTTATTTGAATGAAAATTTGTTTACGCAAAAAAAATAGTTTTCTTTTATTCTGGAGTGTAGTCTGATAAATGGGCTTTATAAAAATATATACATGTTGTATGTTATTTTTAATAAATTTTGAGTAAATTGAGTAAATCCAAAATATCCCTAGACAGTGTTGATGTGTGTATTATTTAATTAAAAAAATATTTTGCTTTGGCAGCATTTTTTTTTGAAGATTGTTTTGCTTTGGCATAGGCCTCCCCTATATTCTTCCACGTTTCATGGTGACGTGTATCTCTCTTCTACGCCATTCTTTAATATTACCACCAAACAGTTAAGTTTCTAACTGGAACATAGAAGTTTCTATAATGAAGTCTAGCCTAGTTGAATAAGTTTTAGTTACTTGAAAAACCAATGAATAATATACAGTCCAACATAGGATGCTTTTATTGGTCTCTTTTAGTAATGGGAAAATCTTTAAGGCAGCTCTTAATCTTCTAGAATATAACCTTCCATGTCTTTAATTTGTTGGAAAACCATTAACAAATTCCAGAAGATTCTGTTCAAGCTTTACCAATTTCTGACGATCAACATCCTTAAAAAAGCTACATAAATACTCTATTCTTCTTTATTCCTCCTCAGATACATCTTCGAACCCACCTTCGGCAGAAAAGAAAAGGCGACCTGGATCGTAATCATGTTCATCAGCATCTTCATCTGTGCCGTAGTCATCATCCAGTTGTTCTGCAAGTGGACTTCGACGCCGTTTGTCAATGTCATTGACTCCGTACCTACCCCTATATGGGCTGTCCCGTTCCCTACCGTGGTGATCTGTCCTCATCTGCATGTGAAGATGTCGTATGCTAATGTGTCGGAGCTTGAGGGGTGAGTTGCCGAGTACAGTTCTTCCACGGTTAGTTTACCTTTCCCATGAGCAAACTTATTTAATCGAGAGTATGGCGATTCTAATACGATACCGCTCGCCCGCGCGGTCGGCCGGTAAAGCAGATCTCAGGTCGCATTGGCTTTTTTTTTATTGGGACAAACCCGCCACACGACGATCCCCAAACCACTGTAACTTCTGAAAGCCAGAATCAACAGTGGCGACCACCAAAAAAACGTCGAGATAATGAAGTTCGACGAAGACCCAGAGAAACAACAACTGTCTTGGATCCCGCAGCGAAATTAATCAGAAAAGTATAGCGGAGGAGTAGGAAACCCATAATTTCCAATCGCATTGGCTTGTGTGAAATCCGCAATGACTAACACACGTATACCGCCAGACGGCGCGGAAGAGCGGTGCTCACCGCCTCTCCGCGCGGCGCACCACCATATAAATCTACACCGTCTCCGCCCGACCGCGCGGACGAGCGGTGTCGTGTGAGAATCGCCTAATAGTCACTGTAATTTCTTGGCAGTGACAACCACCCACTTTTTTACTCTTAATTCCACACATTCCAATATTCTAACGGCAATAAATATTACTATGATTTTGACTGTGGAAAATTAGGGTTAAGATACATAACATGTTAAACATACAGGCATTCGTTGATTCGTATTAAAACTAACTTTTGCGAACTAGAAAAGATGAATTGCGAAATTATTTACTTTTTCAGTTTAGTAAGTTTTTGTGACTACTTGTAATACGACCGCTTTGTTAGAATTTGGCGGAGACATCTACATAACTATTAATTGAACATTACTACGAACTGACTTTAACTACTAGCAAGCGAAACACGCTTTGCTTATTACATCTTTCACAGACTCAGTTTTTAAAGATATATTTCAATAAAAAAACACCTTTTTAGATATCTTTTGATTAATTGCCACGGCCCACGCCTCCTGGTTATTTTAAAAGAATATTTTCTAGCAAATTCAGCTCGACTTGGTTCCTAGTAGTTTCTAAATGATTCTAGAAAGAAAACTTATTTTTCACATTCAACGCATACCTAATAATCCCAGCTTTCATAAATCATAACAGATTGCAAAAACTTTGAAGTAATTTAACTGCGAAACAGCGAAGATTGGAATTTTTTTCTAGAATCAGGCATAGGTACCAGGAAGCTTGTTTTTAAATGAAAGGCGACTTTAGTTGATGTAAGTAATTTATTTATTTATTCAGATACTTGCTGCACTTACAGTTTCCAACAAAGCGTGCAGCAAACCAACAACATAATCATCATCTACCTAGCCTTTTCCCAACTATGTAAGGGTCTAACCGGATGCAGCTGAAAACCAGTATTTTACGTGGAGCGACTGCCTATCTGACCTCCACAACCCAGTTAGTACTACTAGGTACGATACCCCTTGGTAAGACTGGTTGTCAGCCTTTTTGGGCCACTTTTTGGACCAACGGCTTAACGTGCTTTCCGAGGCACGGAAGAAACTCGGTATGTAATGGTGATCACCCATCCACAGACCAACCTAGGCAAGCACGGCTTAACCTAAAGACTGATCCGAGCGGCTATTGTTGTTGTTGTAAGCCAACAACATAACATTAACTAATTAAGTTTATGCAATAATTAAGCATAGCTTTACTGCTACGCGTAAACATATATTATCGAGATCCGTTTCCAGAGCACTCAGGGCGTTCACACCTCCTAAGAAGGTGCTAAGGGGTAAGGCCACAGATATAGATAGACCTAGATAACGCAAGTATCACGATCTGTATGAAAACCAAGCGTGCCATTTTTTGACTACCTCTTATGACGTCACAAGCACTATTTCTAAGCCGCAATGTAATACGAATGTTTTGTTTTTCTCTAATTTCTACAGATATACAGTTTTTACAATTTATATCAGCACAATTACCCATTCAACATGTTATACACCGATGCAGACTGAGCGAAAGTAGCCACTTAAGATTTTTGTACGTAAGCTAGGCACGCGAAGCAGCACGCGAAGCAGTTGCTCTTGCGTTATCTAGGTCTATCTATATCTGTGGCTAAGGCCTTTTCCCAGGCGAATACACGCGTAATGTCTTGTTATGTTCAGTTTACAGGAATTCTTCGCTGCCATGGTGTGCCCAAGGATGACTACTGAAAACAAGTATAGATCAACGCGTTTAGATGACGTGCAGTTCCACAGGCTTACAGAATTTGTTGTCCAGGTAAACGTACTTACTACTTCCTTAGCTTAGTAGTTGTACATAAGTTTTTAAGTGCAATCTACTTTAGTACTTTGCCTTCTGCTCCATACAAATGAATTAATATCATCCATAGCATATCATATCATTCAAATCATATCATTTACCTAGTTCAGGCAAATAAGCAAATGTGCTCTCTTTTAATTGTTAAGATATTTTATTGTAAATGTGCCCCTTTTTATAAATAAACGATTTATTATTATTCATTTTGTAGACTCGACCTCTCTGATCAATCATATCTAATTACAATTATGGCTCAGTTCTGGGCTGACACAATTTAGATTGCCATCGACACGCTAAGAAGAAGACAATTATGATAGAAAAAACGCTATTCGGTATTGAAGTAGTCTATGAAAAAACTGGTGTGAGGACGTTCGTACGAATTCTAGACGCACTGTTTTAAAAACTGTCTTCCACGACCATTCTTTAAAAAAAGATCATAGGAACGATCTTCTTCTTAGCGTGTCGTAATTGTGTCAGCCCAGAACTGAGCTACTAGTTTGGCGCTTTCGGTAGCGTCCATCAGTTCCTGTAGTGAACAAATAACAGGGCACGCAAGACACGATATTAAGTGCCCTATTGTTTGTGGAACAGCACCACATTTCCACTCCAGGGCAGAATCATTAATGGTTCTCCACCTGATCAGGTTTTCCTTGCTGCGGCCAACCTGGGTCTGGAGTCTATTTAAAGACTTCCAAGTCAGCCATGGCAACTCATGTCCAGTTGGGAGATTTCACCGCTTCCAATTAGTTCACATTTTCACACACCAAAATAAACTAGATGGAAAGTTGAGTTTGAGTGATTGTTTGTTTCAGGGAGCTCCAACTTGTCCAGAAGTGGTAAAGGCTTGCAACTGGCCAGCCCTGCATGAAACCAAGTGGGAGATGGACAAGTGCTGCGAGCTCTTCCAGCCTATCTTTACCAACTACGGATTGTGCTTCGCTTTCAACAGTTTACCACTAAATGGCATGTAAGTTAATAAAAAAAAATATTGTTTGTTTTTTTACTTTTATTAGAACCTGCAGCTAGACAAAGGCGGACTCCAAAGATATTTTCAACTCGTAGTCAAGCAAGCTGATAACCGTAGACCGTCTTTTCTCGTCGGTGGTCCTTACCCGTATGCATCGATCTGAATTGGATGATTGGTTAGCTAAGCACCAGTCATTGGTGTTGTAAATTGACAAACATGTACAAATAAAGTAATCTCATAATAAAAATATACTCTAAAATTTCAACTTTAGCTCTTTAATTAATAACGACAGGACCAACGACACCCTATCTTGGCACAAAACCTTCGACGCAGCCGCGAAGCCAGCTGGCTTACAATGGGGCCTGGATATCGGATACCCGAAGGTGTTCCCTCCTGACCTGACGATGAAGCCGCTCAGAGTCATGGCCTCCGGAGAAGCTAATGGATTGGGAGTGGAGCTGTTCCTCAACAATACTGAGCATCAGTACGCTTGTGAGGGGAAGAGTTTGGGGTTTACTGTGAGTTTGAATTGGTTTTATATTTTTAACCATTTAGTAGGAAACGAATTGATGTTACAGACTTAGCTTACAGAGCAAGCAAGCTAAGGACATTGGGCCGGCCATGCCTGTCGAAGGATCGATGGCCGACGAAAGCAAGGAGTACAAACGAAAAACGGGCGAAACGTGGGATGCCCTCCAGCTGGATGGACTGACGAAGTTAAAAAGGTGGCTGGGTCAGGCTAAATGCGGGAGGCGGAGGACAGGGTTGTGGTGCAACTTGGGAGAGGCCTATGACCAGCAGTGGACTACAATAGGCGGAGTTGATTGAAACATTTAGTATTAACGATTTTTGACGCTCAATATTTCCATTTCATCAAACTTCCATAAGTCACATTTTAAGAAACTTCATCCTTATTCAAATACTTCCTTATCATGTTTAACCGACTTCTAAAAAAGGAGGAGTTTATGTATTCGGCCGGTATCTTTTTATAACGCTCTTTCCAGATTCTCATCAGCTCTCCAACGGACCACGTCTACACGAGCACCGTCCTCCGTCTCCCAATGGACCGAATGACCACCATCGAAGTGACCCCCCTCACATACAAGACAGACTTCTCCCTTCGCGCCCTATCCCCTTACAGAAGACAGTGCTTCTTCCAGAGCGAAAAGCAGTTGCAGTACTATGAGTTTTATACTGACAGTAACTGTAAACATGATTTGTTGGTGCAGGAAGCTAGGAAGATGTGTAATTGTGTGCTTTTTAATTGGCCAAGTAAGTAGCAAGTTATCTCATGATGTCACACGGACTTTTAGGGCGAATTTCACCAATTAATCTGGACGAGATCAGTAAAGATAACCGCGTTCAAGTGCTATCAGTGTCAATATTCCATAATAATGATAAAACGAGGAGAAAGAGGTGGCGAGACGATCTGGACGCTTACCGCAAGGGCTGGTTCGAGGTGGCACGAGAAAAGAGCACATGGAAGGAATTGAGGGAGGCCTCTGCCAAGCAGTGGGAAGTACAGGCAACTAAAAAAAAAAATATAAAACGGCTTGGCAGCTGATTGCGTTCAGTTTCAATAGTGAAATTCACCCGAAACCTCTCGATGCAATTTCTGGGTATATCGATAGGTCTTTGCTTAACTAAGACGGTATCTGAGGTTTCTTTGAGGTGTGGGGGAGGTCACAGTACAGCACTCCTCATACTTCTCTCAGCCAAAACCACTTCAGCCTTCTTTATTTTCAAGAATTAAATACCATCCTATGCTTGAATTGGAAGTTTGATGACGTATCTCGAGGTCTAAGTCATTCGTCCGCTGACGGACATCAAAACACCCCCCGCACCCTACAGCTACCTCAGGCACTGTCTCAATTAAACGATAGGCCTATAATTAACTACCTTGAACTGATCACCTCATTTGTCTAATTAGGAATAGCAATTGTGGGTTCTTAATGTAAGTAGATCACTTAGAGTAGCATTAGCAAACTTTTTTTTAAACGCGTTCACATGGGACCCTGGGTTCAACGTCCGATCAAAAAATAACCGAAGAAAATCCCAACCATGCAAGTCATAAAGCAATATTAATATTTCAGGGAAATTCATCTGGGAGCCGGTCTGTACTACGAAGAAGGACTTCAATTGCATTAGCGAAGTTGAAGGTATTTGTCCAGAATAATTTGATTGTAGCTTATATATAAACAGTGGTCACCTTCCATTATTTGATGAGTGAAAAAAAAAGAAATAAAATGAAGCAGTGGGGATGCAGCTCAGCAGCGGTGGTTCGGTGGAAACGTGACATACGAGAAACATACAAGTCGCTGTCGTAAGTTCGACTTCGATCCCAGTTAGGCACTTTATTTTTTGCATTATTTCATCACCACTGCTCAACACAGTGGAGGAAAACATCTTGGAGAATAGGGCATGTCTTAGAAGTATAAAATCGAAGCGAGTCACGATTTTTTTGACATCCACTTCGACGAGCACATCGATAGGTAACCACTCCGTGGTGTATTACGGCCCCCTCCCTCACGGAGAGGAGGCCTGTCTCCCAACAATATTCGGAACATTATAGGCTGATCATGCTTTGAAAAAGAATATAATATTTAAAAAAAAAACTAAAAGACACGCAACTGACTTCAATTTATTTCTCGTATTTTTCTCAGCAAACCCTTTCATTTTAACCCATATCTTGGGAATACATAAGAAATAACTAGTCCGCCATCTTTGGGAGTTCTCCATATTGGACTTAGAATGATGTCACTTAGCTAACCATGCATTGTCATCTAAACTAACTATGTATGCAAAATGTCAGCTCAATCGGAAACCAGGAAGTGGGTCAAATTTAACTTCGAAGATTTTTTACTGTGTGTTTTTGTGAACTGAATTTATTACGGCTTAAACAGTAATTGTAATTATTCTTTTCTCAGCAAAAGTGGAAGAGCAGTTAATCTACGCATACTACGCAGAGAGTGAGGATGAAGGAGGCTCCATTGAGGTTAAGTCGCAGTCTTGTCACCCATCTTGCAACGACGTCATCTACGCCAGCCAGGTGTTCTACTCAGACCTCAACAAGGACATGGAGAATACTTCGCACAAATGGGGTCAGTTGAGGATGTGAGTCGACAATAATATATTTTTTTTAAAGCTGATGGTATGTTTATACGATCTTACATCTTTTTTTTTACCCGACTGCCAAAGAAGGGTTATGTTTTTCGAGCGTATCTTGTTTGTTTGTAAATTTCTTTATTACCTCGTATCTTCCAAACGGCTGGGTGGATTTCGACAGTTAAGGTATCATTATTTTCGTCTTAAAAACCCAAGTAGCCTTAGATAATGTGTTTGAAAAAAAAAAAAATGGCGGATTTTTGGCGCAAAATAGTTTACGTTAATTAAAAAAAAATAACCTAACCTATCGAGTAGGGTATCAAAATAAAGAAAATTAGAAGGGGATTACAAAAAAAATATAAGTTATACGTTTAAAATTCGATATTTTTAGTGCATTACTTTTAAATTATCTTTTTTGCAGTCGGGTTTATGATTTTTTAAAATTATGTTTACTTGTTTAATACGAGTTATACTTACAAGGGGAAGGAAACAAGTGAAGCACGCGCATGTCGCTTGACGCAAGCCGCATCTACTGAGGTCGTGGACGGGGCGTCACAAACCTACTTACACATTTTTCTTTGTACATGTTCATATATCTCCCTGAACTGCTGATTATTTTAGGGTTTTCTCATTTATTATTTTGTAAAGATTCTTATGTTGTATATTTTTCTCAGGGGTGAGGTAACGCAAATAAACGTCCATTTCTACGACGACATGTTCCTGGGTCAACACCGGCACGCACAGTACGACGACTATTATTTTATTGGTGAGTTCAAATTGGAAACTGCTAGATGCCATTACCATAGAAACATCGCGACGACAGGTATTTTACGGAAGAGCAATTTCAGCAGTTAAGTAGATATGTTTCCTGACTGCCTAGCTGCCCGAGAGAGGTTTTTATTATGATATTGGTTGACAGACAAGCCGAAGGCCCTCGTGGTAGTCTCAAAAAATATATACTGATTACTACGTGTTGTTTACAAAGATATATTAATATAGAAGAATTGTGGTA
Organism: Noctua pronuba; assembly: GCA_905220335.1. Lineage (NCBI taxonomy): Eukaryota > Metazoa > Arthropoda > Insecta > Lepidoptera > Noctuidae > Noctua > Noctua pronuba. The sequence continues at coordinate 9,887,420 of LR999906.1, read as the reverse complement.
GTTTTTTTTCTTAAAATAAGTTTTTATGCACCTTTTCATGCAAGTGATTCCCACATTGGTTTTTATTCTTCTTCTTAGCGTGTCGATGGCAAATTTTCATTAAATACGTTTCGTCCAAAATTATGAGAAAAATTGGTTTTATTAAAAAGAATTTTATTCATGTACCTAAATGTACTCGTAAATATACCAGAATCCATTTATCTACCTTTCAAAGCTGCTTAGCGGCAGAAATAGTTATGGTGGTAGTAAGTACTTCTCTGGATAAACTGTTACACGACGACCTCTACTGCTAACTTTCAAAATTCTTCAAAACGTGTTCTTCAAGCTTCTCCCTTTCCGTGGTTATCAGCAACCTTCGCCAGTTTTCAGTTTGACTAACTTTCAATACTCCATTTTTACAGGTGCAATTGGTGGTCTTCTCAGCTTGTTCCTGGGGTTCAGCATCATCAGCGTCGCAGAACTGATCTACTTTGTCCTTCTCAAACCCGTTTACGCCATCTTTATTGAAGTTAATCAGCCATAAAAGCTTTGATAGTTTTGCGTTACCAACCAAAATTTTATTTTTGGACTTTGTATGCTCGTTTTTACCTTTTTACTAGCATAAGTAACAAACATCTATATGAGTCCGTAACTATGTCTTAGCTTGTGGAACTCGTGGCTAAATAACAACAGCCGCTGGCTGGGGTCGATCTTCACGTTAAGCCACGCTTGCCTAGGTTTCTCCGTGGATGGGTGACCCCCATTACATACCGAGTTTGCACCATGCATCGGAAATCATGTGAAGCCGTTGGTCCCGGCTGTCATTTATAAATCTTTGGCAGTTGTTACAGAGGTGGTCAGTGGCCAGAAAGTCTGACAACCAGTCTTACCAAGGGGTATCACCTAGGATTAACTGGGTTGTGGAGGTCAGATAAGCAGTCGTTCCATGTAAAATACCGGTATTCAGCTGAATCCGGTAAGACTGGAAGCCGACCCCATCATAGTTGGGAAAAGGCTAGGCAGATGATGAATTGTGTCTTAGCTTTAGCCATTAATGTGAGATCTTGTTTAATAATATCATTATACCTAAGTAGATACGAGTGCCTAAATATTTGCAGCTGGAATTTCAACTCTCGTCTCTAAGCCGAGAGATGGAAATCGAAAAGTTCACTTTAATTTGAGCATTCATCATTAGGAGTCGCCTTGTGAATGACAAAACGGGCACACACAACGGGAACACCTTGTCTTTTGAATTCAGTAAGTCAAAGTTTTTATTTGTTAAACATAGGTGTAAAAGATGTAAATATAAAGGGATTGCTTTTTTGCCGTCAACGGCGTGCAAATATTAAACAAAAATATTAATGGATTTTTTTTTAAAGGTCATTACAGTATCTACCATACATTGTTTCTTAATAATATTTCTTATTTCTTGATAAGTTCCTAGGTATTAAATTTATTTTATTATAAATTATTCTTAAAAATTATGTTAACTAAATAATTACTGACAAAATTGTGTTTAAACATACAAACTGTTATGAAAAAAATAAAAATATTAGCTTTAGCATTCAGTATTTAGTTATTAAGCAGTTCCGAATCTGTTACGCATAAATAAAAAGCTTTCTTAAAACAAGTCTGATTTCGTGTTTTATTATCCTTCCATCATTTCCCCATGAATAATAATACGAACAACAACGAGATTGTTGAACAGGCAAATAAAAATAAAAACATCACTAGCTCTGCCTGGATTACGCTCCTGTAGAGACCCGGCCTAATCCCAGCGGAGGGCTAGCAATTATCTCTTGTTTGTAGGTAATTGTGACATTATTAATTCAACGTATCCTATTGCAGTCCATTTGAAGCTTTTGTAGTTGATAAACAAGTCATAAAGAGAAGAAAAAATCTTTTGGTGCTCTGGGAGCGTACTGGAAAATATCACGCCATACCTAGTCAGTTCTTGTCTGGGGGGTAGTCATAGTGCGTAGGTGGATATATAATTATCTAGGTACTACATAATGAACGACGCTCTGGGACGTGTTTTGAAACTAGGGTAAACCTGTGGCTTCACCCACGTAGAGTTCTAAAGTATCCTATGTGTTAGGTAATTCGGGTTATAAACGATCTGTATGCCAAATTATCATTCATGCAAATCCATCCATTAGTTTTGCATGGAAGAGTAACAAACATTCATCTATCCATCCTCAGAAATTTTCGCATTTATAATATTTTAATTAATTTAAAGTATTTAATCGCTACAATACACAGTAATAAAGACAGGATGAGACCGAGTAGGGACAAAAAGTTGAGTTGAGTATTCGAAAACATATAGTGCGCTTTTCGTGCAGTTTTGGCCTTGTGGTAACGACCAGACTTACGAGCAGACGTGCTCGCGCCAGTGCTGGAACTAAGTGCTCGAGCCAGTGTTCGCGCCAAAACTGCAAGCAAATGCTCGTGTCTGTGCTGCACTCCTTCTCACAGAAATGAGGCGTGTGCGTGTGTCGTCTTAGAAACGGGAAAGTTAAAGACTGATAATAAAATTCAACCTCACATGCAATTGCGGGATTAAATGAAAAGAGTACTTATGAATTCTAAACAAACCATAAACAAAAATGTATTCTTTTATATTAGTCAACAAGTGTGGCAACATGACAAATTTAAAAATATATCATGACAAACCACGACAAACTGACACTCAAAACAACCTACATCCAAGACAAACTTTTATAACTACAACGGAAATCAAAATTTAAACAATGTCCGCCGAGGCCTGCTACCTAGGGTCCTGTGAAACCGAAAGTATAAGGGCCCTGAACGACCAACTGAACGCGAGGGTAGTGGAGCAAGTGAATGACACGGAGGAGCTGGTGATGCTTAATAATTTCGCACATGAGAGCAATGAGTATCAGTTCAAGAGATGTTTGCAAGACAGGTAAGAGATAGATGATGAAGGTATGATCTACGCATAAGTCGACCAAAACCTGGACTTCCAATCCATGAATACAACCAAAAATAGCCATGCTCCTGGGACCTATATGTCTCTAGGATTTAATAAAATGGTGGCTGGTATAGCCTGAATGCGAAAGGCAGTGAACAGGGTGTTGTGGTATTTGTGGTGCAGCTTGGAAGAGGCCGTATCCTGCAGTAGATTGCAATATGTTGAGATGACTATTGATCGATTCAAAATCAAAATATTTTATAGGTCTACATGGGCACTTATAAAACGTGGAGAAAAGGTGCACGGTTCGGGTTGATCGTTTCCTATGGAGAAGAACCGGCAAGAAACTTAATGCTTACTCCTTTTAAAATGATTTGGTTTTACAATATTATCATGTTGCAGCATTAGTACTTATTATGGGGGTCAATGTAGGCCCGACAATAAGTCGTTGCTTACTACCTAGGAATCTACAAGGCCTACAATGATCACACATTCACAAAAAAAAAAAAACGTATACAAAGGTAAGAAAATATTATAAAAAGACTAAATTAAACATATGACACAAGTGTTGTCATCAGTGCTGTAACTATTCTGAACAAAAGGTGTTTAAATGATTTGAAAACTATTGTTTATTATCTGATTAAAAGGAAAACAAAAAATGAGATTGAAAATAGTCACAGACATCCACTATTTGTGCCGTTTATGGGCTACGGAAGCTAGGGAAGCCGCATGCCGAAAGGAACTAAAGCCAAACTTCTTTGTCTTCAACGTAGTCCTTGATTTTGTAATATTCTTAAAATGTGATTAAATGATGATGTCAGAGTAACGCACCCATGGAAAGAAATCCGTTTTAAAGTAATCATAAATGCTAGCGTATTAGTTGACTGCTGAAGAGTCCGCCTACAGCTGTAACCTGTAGATTTTCAGGGTCTAGCTCGTGATTGATATAAATGTCAATCACGAGCTAGACCCTGCGGCATCTACCAACACCACAAAAGAACAACATTTATGCAAATCCTACATCGCACAAGCAGAGTTATCCGCGAGATTAGGGTATTCTCACCACAATTTTCGGACATTAGCTCACCAGTCACCACCCCCATCCGGAGCCCGACAACAACCATTGGACTCAACATCACCCTGGTCAGAGTATCCTCCCTATTCTATGGAGGATAAAGAACTGTCCACCGCGTTCCTAAGCCAAAAAGAACCTCGTCTAAACTTTGCCATCTTCCCAGAATGTCCGACATTGCCTCCTGGCGCTGGGTGCTAGAAGATCTGACGAAACGCCTGACTGATGCGGAAGACGCTCTTCACTACGAGAACAACGCTCTTCGTGTGGTCATCGAGAGGGTCCAGAAGGAGATAAACGAGCATTCTCGTAACGCGTCTCAACCTGGTGCGCTGAGTCCTCTGACTGATAGTGTGGAAGAGGCTATTTTGCAGGTTATCAATTTTCAAACCTTAAGAATTAGAAAAAGAAATATATTAGTTGATATACTCGTACACCTATAGTCCACGTCGATTTATTATGTCTCTGAGTTTTCACAAATAGAAGGCACTCAGTTAAGGTATTTAATCCTTATATCGCGCCTATAATCCACGAAAGGTTAGACTGAGGTGTACCTACTAGTAAACCCATATTTCGCCAGTTATGTTTAAGAAACATGTTATGATAGCGAGCCTATTGCCATCAACCGAGCACAAACTCAGACTCGTTGACTGTTACGAAAAAAATATTGATTTATTCGTAACCTTCCTCTGCCTCGTTGGTCGAGTGGTTCCAAGCGCGACTGCTGAGCATGAGGTCCTAGGTTCGATTCCCGGGTCGGACAAAGTGTTATTGACAACGAGGTATTTAATCTTCTTTACGTTCAATTATACGTCAGAGTCAAAGCACGTTAAGCTGTTGGTCCCGGCTGTCATTTGTAGATCTTTGAGACGTTATAGATAGTCAGTCACCCAATACTAACTGGGTTGTCGATGTCAGATAGGCAGTCGATCCATGTAAAATACTGGTATTCAGCTGCATCCGGTTAGACTGGAACCCGTCCCCAACTTAGTTGGGAAGAGGCTAGGCAGATGATGACGTGAAAATATAAGTACATACGTCAACAGTTCAGTGTATCATGTTGCAGGAGTACGAATTTTTACGTGATCAAAAGAAGAAATTTGAAAGACTGGTACTGGTTCTTGAGAGGCAGACAAAAAGAATTGAGGACACCAAGCAGAAGATAGCAACAGATATTTTTAAAAAAGAACGAGCTCTCAATGTTGAAGAGGGATGTGCGAAAATTACCGCGAGCACGCAATGTAGAAGTTTATGCGGGCGGAAACTGAAGAAAAAAAAGTAAAAGTTTGCTTTTTCCTGCTATCTTTGTTCAGTTGTTGTATCCTTAAAAAGGGGATTCTATTTTAGGATTTTGGTTTCCGCACTTAGTACTACCATTGTATGTGAACCTAACGGCCGTTATCCCAACTAGCCCACCTCCCTCCAGAAGCAAATCAATCTTCCCAGTTTACTCAGGACATCCGCAAGGGATCTTGGTATTCCAAAAGTTTCCTTGCGGATCTGGGTGCACACTAAAATGATTCCCCATGCCCCGGGGTATCCGAAAATTCGCCATGTATATTCCGCGATTCTTGATAGTTTTATATGACGTCATATTTGGACTACCCTATAGGTACTGTATACGTGGCGAGATAACTAGTCTTCAGAAACATCATATCTATTGACACTCTCTCAAATGTGTTCTAAACACACCCTTTCTGTGCCTAGCACCCAGCATAATATGGGCATTGGACCCATATGCAGGGTGCTGGGCACCGAAAGGGTTAATATTACGAGTGGTCAAAACTAGAAAATGCACCTTCCTAAGTTCCTACCCATGAAAGTTGTGCCTTTTATTGTTAAAACATTCTTAATTATTTTTATCCAGAGCGTTTTCAGTAACTCGCTGGGAGAATCGCTGCGTAAGGTTGAAGACAGCAGGATTGCGAGCGCTTAGAATCGCGATTATAACCAGACAAGAGGTAAATTGACCATTTTATAAATCATCATGTTCTTAGCCTTTTTCCAGCTATGTTTTAAGGTTGGTTTGCAGTGGCCAAATGGCCTAGGTACCTAAGTATTTTCGAATCAAAACTGATCATTTAATACGGAGCCCGAGACTGGGTAAGAAGGACTTTCGGGATTTTGACTATCCAGCCGACCAGTGCGAGTTTTACTTAGGCACGAGCCGCTATAATACCCTCCAAAAAAACTTAATCAACATCAGTTAATCCGTTCAGGAGCTACGATGCCACAGACAGTCACACACTTCAAACTTATAACCCTTCTTTTTTGGTCGGTGGTTCAAAAATATGCATTAACGTGCGTCACGGACTTATAAAACACATGTGAGCCTATAGTTGAATATGCAAAAGAAAAGGTACCTAGGAACTATGTGATTAGCAGACATTATAGGGTGCAGTACCAGACTTTTATAATATTGAAATGATCGTCATCAGGTGCGGGGAGCCAGAGTCCACCTTTCAATAGCGGCACAAGCCTACGCTTCAAGAGTGGACGCTACACTGAGGAGACGTTTGAACACGAATAAGGTCAAATTGCAGGATATTTACTGGCAGAAAGAAGAGGTAAGGAAGACGGAGCCTTCAATAATTACATAACAGATTATGAAAACAAGTTACGAGTATTTGTAAGTAGTACCTAGTACGCAGCTTAGATACCCGTTTTAGGTCCACCCAAAACGGGTATCGATCAATCCACATATTAGTGAAATTTGGTAAAGTATAAGCATAAAAAAGTAGGTAACTATATTTTTCGTTCGTTTATTCATTAGGGTGTTATTGCGGTTGCCGCGGGCATGTAGCGCATCAGGGATGTTTGCTGAATGCACAGGACGGCTTCCATGCCATCTTGCGCAAGCTGTGTGCGGCCTTGCGCTGCAGAATCCGCACCAATCCTAACAGCATTCTAGCGATGTTTAGTGACAGACTGGACAATCAGACTGGAAATTCAAATTGTGCCCCTTTTTTTGCAATTTGCTCTATCGCATCTCGCTGCACTGTTACTTACAGAGCATGGAATTTATACGTACCTATTAATAGGTACCCACTACCCGTTTTAGGCCATCTCCCCTAGGTAGGTACTAAAATTCCTGGCTACAGGCAGCCGATGTCCTCCTGTCATGAATCCTAGTATAGTTTCCATGCTATTTTAAAGAAACTAGGTAAATAAGAGATACATACCTACCTAGTGCCCGATATATTTTTATTAAATGAGACATTTAAACACCTTCCTACAAAATTTTAGCAAGACTTTCACAATCTATTTGAACAAAGGGTATAATCAATAGGTAGGTACAGATATAAATGTATTTGCCTTCATCAAACAACCTTCTTGCATGATATATTGTTTTTGTCCGGAAAGCACAGGTGGCGTCAATTATATCGACCGCATAAGCCAATACGACCTCGAATGAAATATTGATGAGACCTTACATTGCAACTCTTTAATTTCAAACGTTAAACAACTAATGCAGGCGAAGCATCTTGTTCCGATTTCTGGAATCCAAGTTATCGTAACAAGTGCCAAACTGTTATGGCGGGACAGAAAAATGAAATGACATTCTGGATTCTTCCACAGACCTGGCGAGACTACCAAAACTTGCAAGAAGAATTAACAGCAACGGAGCAGAATATTGAGGAGACGTTGGAACAAGAGCGTGTGATTGCGGCCAGGCTAGCCGATCGTTCCATGAGACCCAACGGAGAACACATCAAGGATGAGGTGGATAGGCATCTCAGGGACGAACTCGCGAGGTTGAGGAACTTCAGCAAGCACCTGAGGGACAATCATGCGAGCATCTCGTAAGTGGATCAATATAAGGGCGTTTTTTTTTGTTTTTCAAACTAATTGGATAAAGTGTAACGTCACGCCTGTATATCCCCGAAGAGTTAAGACGGATGAGGTTTACCAATAGTACACCCATATTTCGCATTTAGGCTAAAGTAGATTCAGCTTTACTTAAATCCAGCATTTAGAAGACTGTTTTAGTCTGAGAGGGTCCGGGTGGAATTGAGGAATTCCAAGCACCACAAGTTCCCGTTGTCATATTCTTCCAAAACAAACTTTTCTCAATTTTTTTAACAAGACACTTCATCGTCACTCTGACTTTTTACCCTTTCAGCAACCTGCAGAACCTTGTGCACGACAGCTTGGTTCGCATCGACTCCTGTGCAACGGACCTACTTCGTGTCATTCGCTTAGACGATGAAAGAATCACCCTAAGACTCGGAGAACCTTCCAAGGCAATACCGCAACCACCTCCAGCTCCTTGCAACTACGCTGGACCATGCCAAACGGAGGAACTGCCACCGACGCAATCATGCCAAGATGAATTACAAGCAATCAGAGAAGAGGACGAAAGAGAGGATGATGAAGAAGATGAACCTTACCCTTTGGATCATTAATTTATTAAAGTCAAAGTCATCGTATTCTTTTAGTAGTTCTAAAATTAAGTTTTTCCAATTGTACATAATAGTGTGTCACAAACAACAATGCACATTTAGAATAGAACAAGTCGCACGGAATTTCAAATGGTTTTAATGCGAAGTGCACTAGATTTGTGAAGAATTTCATCCGTCATTAATCTATAACTTCGCGTGAGCTCGATCGCAAATAACTACCGACGTTAACAATCGGATTACCTAATTACAAACAATGAGTGTATTGTACCTATAGTAAGATAGATAAAATAACATTTATTTAGTGCACACAACTGCACAATTTAATAAAAATATTTTCAGTATCTATTCATTCAGTGGGTCAAAAAAAGATTTAAATATTTTATTTATTTATTAACAATTAATAATGTCATGTATTTATTTTGGTAATGGTATCTTGTTGCTAGATAAAAATCAACCTTTATATTTTTGACCATGTTTATTTCGAGAAAAAAAACTAACAACTTATTTTTACAATATTATCACAAATGCTCAAAATTTTATCGACTCAATATGAAAAAACAAATTCCTACCAAGACAAATTATTACAGAATTTACATGTTTTCGAAAATTATAAATAATTAAAAACTTACTTTATTTATAATAGTATTCCATTTTATATTATTTGGGACCCCAAACTTTTGTAATAATTATAATTGACTGCAACTGAAACATAAAAACTTAGCGATATTTTTTTACGTGTATAATTATTATTGATAAAACGAATTATTAATATTTTTCTATTATATAACTATTATGAAATAATGAATCGAATAAATATTTAGTTCTGTTTTTAAAGCATAGATCCATATTTCCATGTTTATTTGTAGATTGAATATTATTTATGAATAAAATATTTATATTCCAATGATATTGTTTTAATTTATTGTAACTAGTGCAGGTGCGAAAAAATAACAATCATCAAATTGAACACAAAATCGTGCAATTATTAGGAATGTCACACTACAGCAACTTTTAAAATAATTAAGAGGGCTATCACAATTTTTCTTGAATTTGAGCGTTTGACTCGAGTTTTGATGTTTGATTACGGTTTAGATATGGCCACAAACTTAAAAAAAAAATATGCTCGAGAAAGTTTGATTATTTCTCTTGGGAGTGTTCTAAATAAATATTTTAATTTGTTTACATAAATGAGTAAAAACCTTGTCTCTGCAAAGGATGTTTCATAGAATTCTGCTTTTGGGCATCTTTTGATGCTTTGTTACATGGAAGATATAGTAATATTAGAATATATAAAAATATCCATGGTACAACTGAATGTTGTACTTGGGAATGCTCAATTCAATTTATTATGTTTCATACAGTAATACACCAAAAATAATTCCGAAAAACAGAGAGATGCTGACAATTTTTCGTCCGAAATTATATTTTTTATCTATGAATTTATAATCCAAATTCAAACAAAAAGTATTTAATAACTAAGGTTACTATGTTACCTTGATTGAAAAAAATAATCAGTCCATTTAAAAGTAAAATAATATTTTTAAACAATTGTTTTATGCAATGATAAAAATCAATATAAATCTCGGAACGGGCGGTCCTGAGCTTTAGTCCGCGCGAAGCGTTTACTGAGGGTGGACGTATCGCTCGCTGTTGCTACTTTGTGCGCCGCGTAATATTACCAATTCGCCAAGAATATAGCGCAACTAACCCTTCTTGAGACACGTTAACATTTTTTTTTATTTAGTTATGATCTGATTGTAATGTATATAGATTATTGTATTGAATGTATTTTCTTATGATATTCTAATGCGAATATATATTATAGAAAATAAACATATACGTAAATTTAGTAGTTTGTATTAAGAATTTTTTTTTTTATTATTATTTGTTTATATTATTTTTCCTTTATTGGTTCAATAATCTCCCACCGAAGCTTCGGCCTTCGACAAAAACTGTAGAAATAGAATTTGTTTGGGTAATGAAATTTGGTCAAAATCTTTTCGGCAAAATGGCAGGCTCCCAACATTAATCGGTACAAATAATATTTCATGAACTATAATAACAGTACCAAATTTAATTTTATCGAAAGCAAAGTGACAAAGGCTCATGGTTGTTTGTTCCTGGTATCCGAGGCATAGCTGTTTGCATGTGTACGTAGCGTACTTCGCTAGACGCACACGTGCGCATCCGCTACCGCACGCCGTCTAATTTACCTAAACTGAGTTCTTTTATTTTGTGATAGCCCTCTTAAATACTTTTTGGACTTCACATAAAATTTCACACAAAAAATGAAACCAAATCTAAATTCTAAAGGACAGTCAAAATATCTAAAAACCATTAAATACTATACCCACTTATTTATAACAGAAATTTGAGACTTTTCGCTTTTTACTTGAACTTTTTCTATGTTCAGTTCCCTTTTGTAAAAATGCCAAAAAATAATATAGCGTAGGAGACTAGAAGGGCTGTAAAAAGCAGAAAATTTCTTAAATCTATTAAATAAGTGTTAATAGAAACCAAAATCAGATGCTTGACTCAAGGAAAGGTTCATGTTCACCAATAAAATTGCTTCGGAATGAAACATTCATTTGATCTTAACTATTTACTAACTTCTTGATCACTTGGTCGGAGAGTAGAAGATGTTGAATGGCAAAATCAGTGACCGACATCGTTGACGGTTTCAGTGATGCACGATTTTGATCAATAATGTAATAATATTTTTTTTCAGATATATCACTGGGCGTGAAAGATGCTGAATGAAATGTAAATATGAGCAAAAAGTGAAGCATCTGATATTGGTTGTAACAATTTCAACATTTATTTACTACAATTGATCACTTAGTTTAGTTTTGTGGGATTAAATAAGACTACTTGGATGTTCCTAATCAGCAACTAGTATTACATGAGTGACTTATATATGTGATGATAGAGTTCTGACTACAGTATAGCAACAAGATGCTCATGAGATTAATATAAACATAAATAAATGAAAACATAACACTCCTATTTCTGAGCAGCAACCAAAACAACCTTTTCTTTGTCAATTTAGCTAGAGGTTCATAAATAGGTGCCTCTGAATATTAAAAGCAATTGCAACTGAAACAGTCGTACCGGACAGCATATTCATCAACTGTATATTACTATCATCGTATTATGTAGTTACACTGTGATATTAGAAATGAGTAAAATGTTAAATTATTTTTGCTTATATGGAGATCATATACATGTTGATTATATATCTAATGAGTAAATACAAGCACTGGCGCTATTTAACTATGAAAATAAATAAATAAAGGTATATTTACCATATATCCACAGCAATATTTATTTTTGAAGCCATTAACTATAATTTATATTGCATGCAAACAGCAGAGAAATATGTGGTTATGAGATACTGTGTTCTTTAGTATATTTTTTTTCAACCCCAACTCAATAAGGTTAAATATATTTTCATATTCATTTTTACTTCCATTTCAATTCTTTTACTACCGTCCAGACATAAAGTATTGTCATTAATTAAAAAATAATAATTAACTAATAAATTTTCAAATTAACTACAGTAAAATAGCTTTTATATCTTATGTTGTGATATATTTCAGTGAATTGTAACAAATCTTAATAATAACAAAACAATGTTCAGTTTTCAAATCAGTGAATACAAAATTATGAAAATAAAATTATGACGGATAATTAACAGAACTGAAAAAAATACTCATTGAACCCAACTAGCCACATCCACGACGGTAGGGAGGGGGGCGTTGTTCTATAATCCAAACTGATTCAAGTGTGCTTCGCTATGCACATGGCTTTCAATACTCTGAGCATTGCAGGTCACTTCGATCTGGCATTTGTTGCAATACGCAAAGTTTTCATGCTCATTTGCCAAGTAAGTCTCAATCGAAACCTCCTGGTTCTCAATCAGATCTTCAATCTCAGAGAACCACTCCATATGCTGCTCATCATCGTCAATGTGACTGAGAATGCTCTGAACTGTGTTATCAATGTATGCGTCGCAAACTTTGCACCAGACCTCGTCTTCATTGTCTACTGGGAATATGCCGTTGAGGGGTTTTAGACGCATGGTGATGTTAGCTCGGTGGTTAATGTGGTTGACGTGCTCCTCGATGCTTTGTAGGGAGCAATTGACGCTGCTGTTGCACACCTCACAGAACACTTCATCTTTTTCGCAGGATAGGAAGGCGTCTAGAGTGATAAACTCACCGTCAACGAGGTCGTCCATCGCCGCCATCCAGTTCGCATGGTCATCACTCTCGATGTGCTTCGTAACAGACTCATCGTCCGGTAGGTTTCGGTTGCATGGTTTGCAGTGGAGTATGTCGTTACTGAAATATATGCCGTTCTCATTCATCAGCTCGATGTTTTCCTTGTGTTTTGCACCGTTTGTGTGTTGTTCGATGCATTTATTCGCCTTCGGAATATAAACACCGCAAAATACGCAACGTACTCGAGTCTTTGAGCAGGCGACTACCCCATATAACAAACCCGTTTTCATTTTAACTTATTACAATTGTTACGTTAATTACACTTATAACGATTTATATTAGCAGCGGATTACGGTTTTAAATGAGTAACTTGAAATTTCGCGAAATTTTTTGGGATTGAGTTGACAGTTTGATTGACAGGTGATATTTTAAAGTTTTTTTTTCTACTCTGACAGAAGATCGATGATGGATGAATATTTTAATATGGCAACATTTTAGGAACTTTGCTCCGGTGGCACTAATGACAGCTGAAATCCCATCTTAATTTCCTTCCTAACTAATCTTACTAATATTATAAATGCGAAAGTTAGCGAGGATGGATGGATGGATGTTTGTTACTCTTTCACCCGAAAACTTCCGAACGGATTTGGATGAAATTTGATACAAAGATAGTTTAAAACCTGGATTAATATATAGGATACTTTTATCCCGGTAGTTTGATCTCGTATGACAGTTAGTGAATTTCACGCGGGCGAAGCTGCGGGCAACAACTAGTAAACCGTAAAGTCCGGTACAGGCCCCTTTAGGGACTCAAGACACGAACCTCCGGTGGCTTGGTGAAGACCAAGCCAGTTCTTATATTTTAATATCAAATACTCTGATATTCTGATTATCAAATAGGTACTATGAGGGTGCGTTAATTAAGAGAGTTGGATAAAAAGCTCATATTATGACAACGCCATTAAAACTTTTGTATTTAGCGCGCAAGTTTCTTAATTTACCCTTATAAATATCCAAGTGTGTAAATACGGTCATCACCACTTTGACGGCAGTGCTGGCCGCGGATAAAAATGTGTTTTCGGATATCCAAGCTCTCTATATTGAGAACTCTACTCTCGTCATTTAGTTATGTGACGGATTCATCCATAGTTTTAAATGATAAATTTGGACATCTAAAGTCGAAGTTTCAGACCAATCGTGTGTTTATTGCGTGCAAAAAAATCGACCAGCCCTGCGCTCTTCCATTTGGAACAATATAACTCAAAAAATTAAAATAATTAAAATACTGTGTGGTGGATGAAAAGATTAAAATTGTTTTCTAACTTAACAGGCCTTAAACAAAAAACGGTTTCATAAGCAAAAATGTTTAATCACCGATTAAAAAAAGGATAATAATATCATGTAATAAAACAAATAAACTTGTTTCAATAGCTCGTATTGCCGCCGCTTGCCCTAATTATAGCTTCTATACGGTTTTTCATCGACCTTATCAATTTTACGACGAATTCCTGTACCATCCCACACCTCTTGGATAGCCTCTTTGAGTTCCTGGAGGGTATCTGCAGTATGGGTCCTAGCCCTGACCCTCATCCCACAAGTTTTCTATGGGATTAAGGTCAGGGCTCCTTGCTGGCCACACCATAACCCGAATTTCGACCTCGTGTAGATACTGGCGATTATTTTTTTTATGTCAAAATTTTAATTAGGAAAGACACGTCCAGTCAGCTGCTGGCAGCACCGACGAATTCGGTGTGGCTGTAGGCTTGCATTACCTGTTCTTGTTGATTATGGACGCTCTGATGTCGGACATACAGGTAGAGGATCCCTGGTGCATGCTCCTTGCCGACGACATTGTTATTGTCGGTGAAATGGACCTGAGATTATTTCATGACAAATCGCATCACCCCGCCGATTCATTTGATGTGTCATTTGTGTCAAAATCGTATCGTGCATAATGTCTCATTTTAAGAAAGAGATTTAAAAGACTTATAGAGAGTACATTAGGAATATTATTATACATAAATTTTGATCAGGATCATTTTCGATTTTGACACACGAATACTACCTGACAAGCGGGCGAATGACCCTAAACAGAACGATTTGTTACTAAGTAGTAACAAGTATTGGATTACGATTTTCTTCGTCTTGTCCCGTCTAGTGCTCGTAAATATTTGAATGTCTTTGCATTTTATACATTGTGTTTAGTTAACGGTTACCGATACTTTAAGGGCATATTATATACTAATATCTTTGAATCTAAGAGACCTAGAGACGAGCAAATGATCCCTTACTGCAAGGGTAAACGCCGAAGCTATCGAATTACTAAAAAAAATCCTGAAAAATAAGCAATAAGACCTCAAAAAATAAGAAATTACGAAATTTTACACAAAAAACACTTTTTTTTACATTTTCTATTCAAGCGCAAAATTATCCCCTGAATTTTTCCATATATTTTTATGTTGTATGTACCCCCTTGAATGACTTTTGCGAATGGGTTTGAATGAAGTTAGAGGGTTGTATTCATGATTATAATTATGTAATAACATACGTGTTACTTGCGCGACTCTTTTTTCATCAACTTACAACCTGACACTGACCTGCAAATTGCAAAAAACGTAAGAAAATTCGAATTTCGCGGGTCACCCTGACGTCCATCTTAAACACACTGGTATATATCGGAGCATTTAATTGCCAGGAACAAAAAAAAATATCTCCAACTTACTTTTCTTACAGTTGCAACTTTTAATATTTTGTCCCAGGAATCCCCGAAGGACGATACCGGTGATAGGACAAGTTACAAAGACATAATCGATGTTCAGAGATCTAGAAAAATTAGATTCATTTATTTCTTTTGAATTTGACCATTTACGGAATATAATTTTTTTACAGACAGCCTCGGTAGTCTATTGGTCGCAATTGCGACCACCTCTGGGTCATAGAGTAAAGTAATATAACGGGTAAGAGAGCCCGCTCGCAGAATTTTTTGAATACAGCTAATGTCAATTGATCGGATAAATAGCGCCATCTATTTTTTGCATCCACAAACTTGCGACATATATAGCTATAACTAGCTATAGGTACTACCTATGCATTATTAGCGCACCTATACTTTAAGCTTCCTCACTATTTTACTTGTTTTTGAAGTTGATAAAGTTTTACATCATTTTACTTTTTCTCTTTACTAAGTAACAAAATCATAGTAAAACTTTATCAAATTAAAAAAACAAGTAAAATAGTAAGGAAGCATCAATTTCAAAAGGTACACAGTGGATACATAAAAAAACAACTTTTATTTTATAAAAAACTTATTTATTTATCTTGTGTTTATTTTATAAGCTTGCGCCTCTGCTTTAATTTCATCCGCACCATGATATGTGATTTTGCCAGACAAAATCCGGTTTGTTGAACAAGTCCAACTATATGAGCACATTAATACTTGGGTTTTCAAAATAATTCGTACACTTCACTACGGAGTCCTGTCCGGACTCAACACAACGCGGATCGGCAGATTAATTTCACGAAGAAAGGCACAAACACTGAATGAAAACTACAAACAAGCGCAAGCGCAGGGTACAGTCGCCATATTATTTGAATTTTGACCTGACAATTTGACATTTGACAATCATTACCAAATCAATAATTCAATGTGTTGCTATTGTAATTATTACGCAGACTGTAATCTACATAAATATTTGCAAATAATTATAATACGTGTTAAATAAAATGATTAGGTAATGAAATTATATTTCATTTATTAAGTTTTGAGTCACAAATTATATCAGGATCGATGGTGTCGCCGGTTTCGCCATCTGTGGTGACATAAGGTAACTAATTGTTTTGGATGCAAAAAACAGATGTCGCATTTTGAAAGAAATTACCCCAAATCTGTCGATATATGGAACTGTCCTACCCCTGCTCTGGGTTCAATTCCCAGCTCAAGCAAATAGTTATTGGGTTTTCCATCAGGAATTTCTCGTTAGCAGCTACAAAGTCTATATTTGTGCCCGGTTGATGGCATTAGGCTCGCCCCCACTATTAGGTGCACCTCAACCTGAGTAATTGTCAAATATTTAAAAACCTCGAAGTTTCATCAAACCAAATTATTTTTTTTAAATGGGATCTAGTTTAGCTGAAATGGAAAAAGCTTTTCACCTTTTTGCTGTGGCTTCTGCCTACCCGCATGGGAAAAAGGCGTGAGTTTATGTATGTATACTGTTCTAGGGAATGTTAGATACTCACTGAGGAGGCACCTACCTCACAAATTCACTATTCATCCTGTGTTGAAAAGATGTCCTTTTCTTGTCAAGCACTTTTACTAATAAAAAATGACATTGTGTTGTTGAAGTTCTAACACCATGTATTAATTCAAAAATAGCAACTTTACAGGTGATTTACACATTAGTGATTAGCTTAAACAACGCGTCTTCAGATGCTCTAGCAATGGCTTAAGAAATCAAAATGTCAAAACCACCAAAAATTTACTTATATGATGTTAGAACAGCAAAGACAATTGGTTTCTAATTAATATTTAATTCATTTCATTGCGCGGCTGGGTCAAGGGCTTGATTCAGAAAGCAGTACTCCTAGACACGGCACGCATAGTGAGGCGGTTCCTCTCTCTGGAGCCCTGACCACCGGCAACCTGGACCCTGTTCCCGATGCCTGTGGGCTACTATTTTTTATATTTTTAAATGATTTTTATATTATTTTATATTAGAATATTTAAAAATGTAAATAATATGCATATAAATGAATAAACGCAATAATAATTTTAATAGAAGATCAACAGAGAACAAATAGACATTTATTTATAATAAATATTTTATTTAAAAAAAGAGCTTAAATAAATAGGTCAATAATACATTTTCATTCATTTAAAAGTGGCCCTACTCTTGATGTGCTGTTTACCATTTATATGTCTATCCAAATTATCAATGTTGCATGGTACTTCGATACCACACTGTTTACATAGAGCTTTATCTTCTTTAGGCTCATACAAGAATTTCTCAATACTTATATTCTGATCTTTGATCAACAGATGTATTTTTTTAAGATTTTTTAAATGCACTGGATCTTCACTGACATGTTCAAATATTACTTCTATGTAATTTTCAAAGTAGACTTGACATATTTTGCACCAGAGATCTGCATCGTTGTTCTCAACAGAGAATATTGCATTTAGTGGTTGAACAGCCATGGCTCGAGCTCTTCTGTGTTTTCCAGAATCAATGTGGGATTGGACTGCTTCTTTATTAAAGTCTACCCAACGACCACAGGCCATACAGTTGACTGCTGAGCCATTTTTAGTTATATCCTTCGGTAACAGCATCAACCCTCCATCCTTCTCAATCAATTTCTTCACAGAATTCTTCTTATCTTTGTGAGACATGCTAAGTATATGGTCTAATATATCTGATACATCAGAACGTTGGTTGCACAAATGACAACTTATATTCTTACCGTTAACCACAATATTATTCTGAATCATCAACCTTTGCATAAGCATATTTTTATGTTCTGGGTCGCTTAGGTGCTCATCTACCAAGATATCACTATCATATATAAATGTTATGTTACACAGTGCACATTTTAATTTATCACTCTCTTCGTCCACTATGATGTCTTTATGGTATGCCATTGTAGTTTTCGCAGTGTTAGCCATACAATAGCACAATACGAGTGAATATTTATGCGATACGCATTTAATGTTTGTTTGCGAAAGCAGAAGAGCTAATTGTTATCATAATCATGTCAATCACATCCATAGACTAGTAATATATATTAATTTATAGCATCCATTCCATCACTGAAAACGTCCCAAACAATAAAACAAATGTTGGTGTCGCCATGTTTTTCAAATCACCTTTGAATGCCTTGAATACGATGAAATTAAACGGTTATTTAAATAATCTATTTATATAAAAATAAATTATTTAGCATTGATTATTATTGGGAATTATTTTTTCGTTATTTTTCACCTGATGAGACAATTAAAAATCAATTAAACGTAACATGTGTTTCAAATTTATCTAAATTTGTATTTTAAGCATTACAAAAATGCTTCTGTTTCACGTCTCGCTTCAGGAATTACGTATTGCTGTCTTTGTTTAACACAGATGACAACTCCTTTTTGTGTGAGTCTGTGTTAGTTTTTCAGGATCTTGAAAGGTTTCCGAAATTCCGTGATTTATTAAATTAAAATTTCGACTGGTTATTGAATTAATTCTGGTGTGAAATTAGAAACATAAAGATGTCTCTAGACTCCGATGCTGATGCAGATATTGTGGAGAATGTAGACGAACTAATGGACGGCTTATTGGTAAGAAAGGAAACATGTTGATCAATCATTTAATATACCGCTTTGCTCTCATTATTAATGTTTTCTGAAGTTACAGCGCATCGACTACAACTAAAATTATTTTTATTTTCAAATCAATATTATATACAGCACCTTCCGTCCCGGACTTTCTGCCACCGACCACTTGCATACAATCAATCAGTAAATAGAAAAATCCCTAGGATTTAATATCCCGCTTTACCTTGTATTTGTGGACTACTCGAAAGCATTCGATAGTATAACGCACTTTGCCATGTTTGACGCTGATAGGAACAAAATGTAGAATCTACCTTTATAGGTACGTCTTTTTACAAAATATCTATAACAGCGGTAGGCAGCTGATATAAAATTAGAAAAGATAGGTCCACTATACAGAATCCTAAAGGGAGTCAAACAGGGCGACCCGCTATCTCCAAACTTCAAAGACTTGGTCTTTGACCAAAATACAGAAGTCCAAGCTCAAAGTTAGTCAATGAGCGATGGAGCCCAGCGAACTGAATATTAAAATAACTGACCAGATAAGAAACATCACACTGCGCTCTAGAGTTCTTATTGGCCAGATAAACTCAAGCCTTAAATAGGCTTGCGTTTATCCAGCATAGTTGTTTAGTCGGCATGGTATTAAAAAAAAGAGTGGGAATATAAAGAAGGGCTGGCTAACTAAAAAAAGAAAAAATAAGATTCCTCGAAAATTATTAGTCTTTAGTTATTTTTTCTTTTTTTCAGAAAGAGCTTCAAGATCTTTATGCATTCAGGGATTTATTTTTTGAAAACCATCCCATTGAATTGGCCACAGAAAAGTACAAACGTGTCGAAGAAAAGAAAGAAATACTGATTGAAAAATTTGAGTCAATTGATGGTAAGAAATTCTTAATAGTGAATCTTTTATGGAAACTAGTTAATATTTTTTCAATTTCTATTAACTGGCACAAATATTGCTTTATTAAATCATGGGCAACATCTTCTCATTTCTGTCTTACACTAGAAATGTAAGCAAGTCTCAAGTAATACTGGTCAACGAGATCAAAAAGCTTATTCAGTTGAATTTTAAGTAACAACAAAAATCTAGTAACAAACTCAACAAGTGACAAACTTACAGCAAATAATTCACTTTATATGCACTTGCTGACTCAACGCCATATAGTACCTTGACATGACATTGTACCTCCTGGTATAATATTCAATTGTACCTACTGGCATGAAAGTTATTTCTTACATAACATTGATAAAGCTACTAGCTATACCTATGTATGCCTAGCTTATTACATTCAAACTTGACTATGCTAATCATCACGGAGATCACAAGTTGAAAGAAAATTAGCCTGGATTGCTTTATGTTATTTAGAATTTTACCATATACAACAATTACACAAATCAGCTAGTAGTTAACATCAAATCAAATTTCAGTGGACTCCCAGATCCCTTTCGCTCACCGTGCCAAGTTCCTGTACATGAAGGGGCGATGCTACAACATATGCCCTACATACGATGCCAGAGCAACTCAGTGTCTCAGCAAGGCGGTCAAGTTAAACCCACATCTGATTGATGCGTGGAATGAACTCGGAGAATGCTATTGGAAGAATATGAATGTTAAGGAGGCGAAGGCAAGCTTTGAAGGGGCATTGAAACATGTAAGTTGTGTTTTACCATATTTGCTGCAGCTGCAATAATAGAAAAGTCTCCTAATTAAAAAAAAAAAAATGTTATTCATTTAAATAACAAGAAACAAAAATGTTAAAAAACATGAATGTTTCTAGAAATGAAAAAGTTGTTTAAACATTAGTTAGTTTGTTTTAAAGATATTTATTCTTGATGTGTGGCTAACGAAACAAACACAAGAGAAGGTAGATAAGTACGTACTTACTTAGAAAGTTAAACTCCTTTTATTTCAGCACCAACCGAAGATTGATTTAAAGAATAAACATATAATACTGTGTTTATGTAATTTTTTTGTTTTAATTATTGAGTTCGACTTTAATATACTATTTTTCAATCAAATAACAGTGAATAAAAAAAAAATCTAGTTTTAGCCAATTAAGGGAGAAGTTTCATGATGTTGATAACACTATATTTAACTAAAAGCTAAAGCACTTTCAACAGCACTATTAATTTGACAATGATAATTTCTATGCCTTTTGAGCATTTCGTCTAAAGTATACTTAAGCTTTGATACCGCACTTTTATTGCTGAGCTGACTATTAAATCTATTTTTTTTTTTAAATCATATATTTTAGTTATCAACTCATCCTATAGCGATCCATTGCTATAAATAGGCCCCACCCAAGCTGTGCCTCAACATCCTGCACTCCGCCTTCCGCATTGAGTCTGCCCCAACTTCATTCAGTCCCCACTTTAGCACTTGTTTACTCCATCAGAGCCCATCAGCCATCTTGTCTCTTATTAATAGCAATTACCAATTCATAATTATTTTATATTGTATGCATATCACAATAAATAAAGCGAGTTTTATCTAATATTTTCTCTAGGAACGCAACCGCCTATCCCTTCGTTGCCTCTCAATCATCTTACGCCAAGAGAGTGGAGACAAGAAGCGGTCAGAAGCACATCCAGCGATTCTGAAAAGCGTAGAGCTAGCGAGAGAAGCTGTGGCTCAGGATATTAAAGATGGCGTATCTTGGACTGTGCTGGGCAATGCTTACTTGTGCCAGTTTTTCATGGTGGCTCAAGACCCGGATACCTTGAAGCAGTCTATGAAAGCGTATAGGCAGGCAGCGTTAGATCCTATCGCTAAGGGACAACCTGATTTGTACTACAATAAGGGAATTGTAAGTTGATTCATGTATTTATTTTGATAAAATAGTGAAAATCACAATTGCAGATGCTTGCTTTGCTGCAAATGTTTTTGAATATATCCCACTTTTTATATATATGTATATCTGAAAAAAATAACAGTTAGGTACTTTTGCTCTTAGCAAAATAAGTTAAAGTGAGATTCTAGTTGTTAACTCAACCAA
This sequence comes from Noctua pronuba, assembly GCA_905220335.1. NCBI lineage: Eukaryota > Metazoa > Arthropoda > Insecta > Lepidoptera > Noctuidae > Noctua > Noctua pronuba. The sequence goes on along the minus strand of LR999906.1, from coordinate 9,865,499 downwards.
TTAATTAGTCAGCTTAGCCGCTGCATTGCTCTCAGCAGAATTCTGATTCTGAAAACCTAAACTAACAGCTAACTCTCCTTCCGTGTACTCTCTCCCAGGCACTAAAATACTCAGAGTTCTACGACGAAGCGCTCCAAAACTTCAAATACGCCAGCCGCCTGGACCCGCCATGGGAGCCGCCGAAACAGGAGTATACACGGCTGATGACTTTCGTCAGTTCAGCGCATGCGCTCGTCAAGACGCGAGGGAAGCTGAAGGGCAAGCGACTGGCTAATATGGTGCAGGTTAGTATGTCTATCTGCCTTATAAACAAACCACTCTTTTTTTTTACTTGCTAGCTCTGCTCGTTTCTCGCTAATTGGTGGTAAACTTGTTAGTCTTTAGTCCACCGACCTGTGACCTAAGCACATTTTAATTTGGCGAATGTGGATGTGTATTTGTGCATTGGTAGTTTTTTGTTTAATAACCTTCAAAAATAAATATCTTATCCAAGTGTTATACAAAAAAAAAAATACTACCTCTAACGTCAAATCAAGTCTGATTTGAAATAATAATAATATATAGAAGACAGAGTCACTCGACTTTAGTGTATTATGAGAATCAGTTTCGAAAAACTGTTACTACTGGCAAATCGCCACTAAAAATAAGGCGTATGGCTACTGTATAAAGAACTTGACACCTTAAATCACAAATATACAAGATCATGTACTAACTAACGTCCTTCCCCAGTCCATAGACAAGAAGATGTTGGGCCTCTACGGCGAGGGCACTCTCCATGCTTTCGCCGACCGCCGCGAGGTGGCGCTGGAACGCGTCCGAATCGACGCCTTGCAAGACGGACCCAATGAAGCCAAGGTCATCCTGGGGAAAGTCGTCGGCTCCATACACAATGAGAATGCTGTACCTTTGTAAGTATCTGTTCCTCTACGGTGAGGTATTGCGGTTTTAGTAGGATTTTCCCGATCTTTCAATGATAATGGATCATCGTCACTAAGGTTTTTAATGTACATAATTTGTAGCTTCTGCTAGTTATACTATACTAATCATTCCATTTATTCATCCATGATTTTTGCTAAATATTCGATTTCATTATTTGAAAATTCCAAAGTTTATGGTGCAAGGTGCAGTGAAGTGGAGATAATAAAAATTGCTCTTAATACAGTAATTTAAAATAAGGTTTGCGTATTAATACTACACTAATGATGTATTTTACTGGCTTTATTATATTAACACAATTTGTCACTTGTATACCTACCATCTTGTAACATATAGCATAATTTAGACATTCGATGAGGGCTCAAGACTGCTAGTAATTAGGTTTGCTAGTTTTAAAACAGAAGTTTACAATGGCATCAGAAAATACGAATAAAGGTAGCAAAGACAGAATTCAGACTTGATGTAATTAGATCAATCCCTATACATGTCGCAGGAAGATAGTTTTAGCCTTGATATAGTTATAAGAAGAAGATAGTAAAATTAAAGCGATTTATAACTATCTTACTAGACTAATCTAGTGAAATAATTAAAACAACATTTTTGTACTCCCCCACATGATCACCAAAATTAAAACCCCATTATAATGTGAAATTATGACCAAAAATTTTACATTTTGCTATCCTATTAAAGCAAATGACTGCTTAACTAAGGTGTAGTCGACGTAGCGCCGCTACGCGGGGCTTTTATTTCTGTTTGCAGGGTTTAAAGTAACCTTACACGAAGGGGTTACCGGGGTCTTAGTTCGCGTGCTTCGGCCGCTCACTAGACCCCGCCATCCCCTTCGCACCTAACCTGTCCGAGTTGGGGTGCCACAAGTCCCGAGCTCGCTTCGCTCGCTCTTGTTTCCTATGTTCGCCTTGCCACAATGACCGCATAAATAGTTACTTACTTGGTATAATAATCGCCCATTTAGGTCACCAATTAAATTTTTATCCGCCCGACCAATAATTTCCCAAAAAAAATATACGAGCATATTCCACTCTCTTTCAAAAGCATCCATTTGTAAGTTCCTGTTTTATAAACGCACGTATGTTTTCTTGTTCAAATGCTTGCCCCTTCAAAATGGACACTTAGTTTAACTGCTTGGAACACTGCCCGACCTGTCATCGACAGCTACTTTGAAGAAGGAGTCATAGAACGATCATTTGTGTGGTATGTGTCACTAAAGCCACATATGCATTGAGAAACAAAGTTGTGTAACATGTTTGGCAACATGTTTTCGTGTTGCGGCAACATGTTTGCTGTCCACATGTTGCATTTTTGCTGGCAACATACTTAATCCGTTCCGTATTCATGGTAAACAAAACTGGTTCATCTTTTTTACCAGTAACAGTTGATGTTAAGGGACATAAACGATGTTGTGCAACTGTTCCTCAACTTTGTTTCCAATGAATACGGAGCTTTAAGGTTTACTACATTGCATTAAATTAGCCTTCTGGCCATAGGTACTTACTACTTCTTACGTCTTCATACAGTTGTATAAAACGGTGTATCTGTTTGATTGCCTTCAGTATGCCATCTAAAATCAATACAAAAACCGATGCACCTATTTTTGTAGCGCTCTTAAAGCCTGTTTGGCAGACAAGTATTGTAAAGGTAGTCCGCCAACTTTCATGTAATATGAAGCGAGTTTATTCCTAGCAAATGGGCATAAACCGAGCAGTTGTATTGTAATTAAAAAAAACGCTACCCGATTATCAACCGATGATGCTTTTTTCAGCAGCTATGCTGGAAAAACGAGGCAGGAAGTCAGAAGCTTGTATGAAATTAGGCGTTTAAATCGAATGCATGTAAATATTGGGGTTGTAACTTCTAAAAGGCACATTAAAATTATTTTTGATTATTGGCATAAAATAAACAGACATCCAAAAACTGGATGTAATCGTAAAAAACAATTTTTCAACAAAACTCTACCGATAATATTTTCAAATTCCAGCACATTCGCGTTGGTGGATGAAAGCATGGAATGCGTGCTGGTTACAGTATACAACTGGGCGGACGGGCGCGGGACCATCATCGGTGACTGTGTGGCCATACCCGAACCTCTGATGCGGACACATAAGCATGAGTCGGAGGATGTGGTATGTTACTGTCTGTTTTAGAGTTGTATGTTGGATTTTTTGAAGGGCAGATTTGACTGTTAAACGGGACTAGCATTTGATGTATGTCGGATTTTATAGAGGCTTTCAGTTTGTGGAATCGGTTGGTTTCTATCTGGTGCCCGGCCATTTTTGTAACCTTTTTGAAAGATGACTTAGGAAAAGATATGACTAATGTACAATAAAAATAAAATAATGTACCATAAAGGGTGAATGATTCAAGTGGGCGTGGATGGCCAAATCCGAATCTATGAGGAATAGCGAAAATAATCAAAGTAGGCTCGAGCCCGATTTAGATGAAAATTAAAACTGCATCTTTGGATTTTTTAGAAACAATGTTAAGAACATTGTTTTTCCAGGAATGGAACCCGTTGATTAAAAAAAAACACTACTATTACACCATTCGATACTTTCACTGATAAGGATCAAATTATGGAAAGAAATGACATACGGCAAACTTAAGGAAAACTATACTCTCTAGACTAAACCAAATTCTAACCAACAATTTCAGACCTACGACTTCAAATCGATCCGCATAAACAACCCCCTACTCCTCCTCCTCAACGGCAAGCGTGTCTCCCGCAACCAGTACGCGTGCACTCGCGTCACCAGCACTTACGAGATACACTGAGACCAGAAGAAGACGTCCAAACCCCGGGGAGAGGACCCGAGAGCAGCAGGTACGGCACAACTAAAGTATCGACATTAGTTGATTAATGTTCTACAGTTGGCGTGTTTGTGGATATTTTTGCGTTAGGAAAGTGAACTTTATTTCAATAACGATATGGTATAATAATAATACCAGCCTACTAAATAAAATATTATTAATTAACTAATTTAATAATTATTTTTTAATTAATTTTAGATTAAATTAAATTAGCTAGCGAAATTCCGCAGACGTGACGGGTATTGGATACCTAAACACGAAAAAACAATTATTTGGGTCAATGATCGTTTAGTTACGTTAACTACAGTCCTTTCACATCCATTATGCCACTAGCTGACACGCGCAACTCCGTCTGCGTATGGAATTCTCCCCGTTTTTGCAACATTTTTCATTGATTTGATTGCTACGACCAATGGGGGGGAGGCGGGCCTCTCCCTCGTTGGTCGTAGCGTGATGTTATATAGCCAATAGCCTTCCTTGATAAATGATCTATACAGCACTAAAATATTTTTCAATTCGAAGCAGTCGTTCCTGAGATTAGCGCGTTCAACCAAACTAACAAACTCTTCAGCTTTATAATATTAATACAGATGTGTAGTGACTGTAGCTTCATCTTTTTCTTTTTAAAATTTGAACTGTCAAAATTTAAAAAAAGAACAAGATGAAGTACCTATTAAGTGTAACTATTATTATTGTTTTTATTTAGCTTGTTTAAATATTGCTACCCAACAAATCTGTAGAGTTCCGCTAGCGAAATTGACCCTGTATTTTGTAACGCGAACATTTTCACAAATACGCCGAACGTTTGCCACAGCCTGCTAATTTAAGCTCCCGGGTATGAAATGTGAAGTAGGGATAATATTGGGCGTAATATTTGGGTTGCGACTTTGGACGTACCAAATTATAACTACCCTAAATCTTAGGGTAAATAGTCGGCTACTGATGTGATTTGAAATGGATAACTAAACCATGGTATTCTAAAAAAAAAATAGTGATGAACAGTCAGTGGAATCAATTGTTTATCAAATTGACTCACTGCCAATTTGCCGTGTTAAGGCACCAATCGATCGATGGTCCATCGGTGGTAGAAGGGTTTAGTCGACGTCAATCGATAGTTTCTCTCTTTCGACTAATCCATTCTACCTTCGATCGACGATCGACCGATTGGTGTGGTAACACCCTTACAGTCCATTAATTCAACTGTCAAATCTGACAGTAGTAATTTGAATATACAGACAAGTTAAGTAGTCAATTTGCTAAACAATTAATTTCCCTGACTATTGGTACGCGGTGATAAAAATAAGACTAACGGGTATCTTTAGAGTATCGTTTAAGTGGACTCGACTTAATAGTAGATATAAAGGAATTTTGTCAAGCTTCGGACAGAAATAATTCCCACACATAATATTATATGACTGACGAATTTGAAATTTTTATAAAAAAATATTTGCAAGATATGAATGTTGGCTTGTATTTAAAAAAAAAAACTGTGTGTCCACGGTTCTCAGTCGATTCGATATAATCGGAACTAAGAAATTATGTTAAATAACATGTTTAACCAATATAATAATTATTAGAATTACGTGAGAAGGTCTTTGTATGAAAGTGCACAGTTTTTAAATTAAAATAAAATATCACTACATTTTTAGGCCGATTTACAAATAATTAAAAAAAAAAATCGTTTTAGAATAGTCTTTATAGTATAATTGTGCATTTTTATAAAAGGATTTTAAATTTTAATAAATTTAACAGTACACCTTGTAATCTCATAATCAATATAATAATAAGTGCGTTAAATTAATTTATTGCAAGTTTATATCTTTGCGCCATGCTATTTTAATTCATATATTATGATATTTTCTGTTGTACCTTAGTTAGATTTGTTTTGGCCTAATGCAGAAGTTTAATATTTTTCTTTAGAATTTAGAAAAGATCAGGTGTGTTCGCAAATGAAGTAATTGAAACAAAAGAAGTTATGCATAATGCAGCTGACAATGAAAATAAACTCTGAAAAGGCATTTGTAGATTGATAGTAAACAAAAGAATATGGTTTGTCCCATCGACAGCAAAGTTATCAATCACTTGTGCGATGCCTTATTTGAGACGTTATATCAAGTATCAATCCAAAAATTGGTAGGTACTTGAATAAGTATATAAAAATAAAAATATAAAAGATCTCTTTCCCTTATGGAAAAACTGTTACTCTGTAATTTCAGAAAGTAAATTAAATTGGAGCATTAAAGTATCAGGGGTCGCCTTTACCATTGCTGGGAAATATACCAATTGAACATGAAATATACTTATTTTATATGGATGTTATCTAGAAAGTAGTTTGTTAATACTGAGGGAGGCGGTGGTAAGGGCGGTCATAAGATAGAGTTTAGACTGTGACCACAAACAAGGTCGCAAACGATCAATGCTCTAGAGAACTGTGACGTGTCGTTGGAAGTGCGCACAGTGCAGAAATGTGTTGTTTGGTATAGTTCTGTTCAAACTTCATGGCGGCTCGGAACATCTAACGTAAAGCTGCGCAGAAAACAATTTTAGGTCAGCGGGGCGCAGAGGACGCATCTTGACTGCATAATGCGCAGACCGTCACTCGTAGCTAACTTCAGAGCCGCCATAAAGTTTGAACCGTACTAGGTATATTAATATTTGCAAAAATTTAAATCGTTAGATTCACCGTGCCTAGGTTGCACGAAAAAGTGCTCACATGGTGAAGAATGAGCTCGCAAGTCCCACATGGAACAGTTATACGATTTTCGGTATGATTGAGCGAAGCAGTACAATTCAAATGTAACGAACAAGAAAGCCAGCAATAAACAGCCAGTGTTCTTCCTCCTCTCTCCTACTTTATCTTTGCTGTGCCCGACAGGGTCCATAATTGTTACTAATATATTTGTTTCCATACCAACTACTTACATTATGGTACGCAATAAAGAATTGAGAAAGTGATGATTTTTTGGCTTGGTAAGGCGAATCAAACGGTCTAAATCTTTGACGTTATTGTAATGTATATGAGCATTCAAAATAATCATGGTTGCAGTCCCTTTAAATTGTTTTAAAGAGATTAAGATTGAGGAATACGATTTGGCTTTAAAAAAAATTGTTGAAAAGAGAGAGAATGAAAGATCTTAAGGTGAAAGCGCCAGGGTAGTCCGCAAAATTCAATTTTTCTTACGTTTTTTGAAATATGCAGGTCAGTGTCAGGTAGTATGTTGATTAAAATATGATTTGCGACCACAAATATTACTTTTCATGAAAAACTCATTCAATGGGATTCAATGAACTTAGAGGGTTGTATTGATGATTACAACTCTGTTAGACATACAATGTTTTAAGCTTTCACGGTTTAAAACTAAACTTATGCTGTCACTTGCGGCATATTTTCCGTGATTATTCATTATTTTGAGCTCCCGATATTTCAACGCTGTTGCAAGCGCCATGATCGCTTGATGATTTGATATACATATTTTTTGCGCTCGCAAATCATATTTGAATCAACATACAACTTGACTTTGACCTGCTAATTGTAAAAAACTTAAGAAAATTGAAATTTCGCGGGCTACTCTGGCGTTCCACCTTAGGCGTGAATTACACATGAACGGCGTAAGGTGACGGTGCGGCGCAGCCGTGGAATTTATAAGGAAACGAAAGAACGCCGTGCCTGCGCCGCACCGCTTGAGTGTAATTCACGACACATCGCCTACGTACATTTTGTATGAAAACTTTTTGAAGCGGCATCTTGCCTGCGCCGCGGCTTCACCTTACGCCGCTTCTGTGTAAGTCGCGCCTTAAACAGTTTAGTTGATTGTATGAGCAAGCTTTTAAGATCTCTAAATATATTATGTTTTTTGTATGTAATTATTTATGAAAAGTAATAATTAATTTGTGCTCTGGTCACCTTTATTTACGCTAGCTTAGTATGATTTGAGTCAAGCTTTATATCTAATAATAATTATATGACAATTTGCTGTCTGTAAACTAGGTGTTAATAAATGTTATAAATAAACTAAATTGATACTAATTTAGTAGTTAAAATTGTTTTATTGTTATTTTAATTGAAATACTGGTATTTACATCGTTCAGGTCGATTTTAAAATTATTTCTATGATTTTTTTATGAACGGATTAAGCATTTTTAAGTAAGTGATTTGACTACAAGAAGTGGCTCAGTATGATTTTACATGAGGTGAAGTAAGTACCTCATGTTTATTGAAAAGTACAGAAGAGCGCAAGTCAGTGGTAAAAAATCTCTTATTTTAATTGAAATGCCTTACTACGGTAGTAGTAAGGAGCTACCTACCGGCTAGCTCAGTGTCAAAGAGTTACCACCGACATGCGGTCGATTGTAATTTCCGAGTAAGGCTTTGGTACTCTGAAACTCCTCTGATTTAAATCAAATGACGACATCACACATTAAGGTACCTAATTTAAGTAGAAACTAACACAACTCATCCAATTATAGAATCTAAGCTTATATTAACACAGCGTTTACAAAACGCCTCAAAATTTTCCAAAGAAATAAACTAAGCATTCACCTCCCATAGTTGCAAATCATTCTCTACTACTTCTGCAAAACCGTATGCTTTACGCTCGTTTTTAAATAAAGGCCTTAAGGTCTTCAAGTTAAGGCCTATTAAGGCCCCTTTGTCCATTAAATTGTTTAATTTGCTGACTAAAACTGCGTTATAGTTCAATCGTAGAAGGCTTGGTCTTGAGTATAAGTACTGTCCGTCTCGGAGATTCATTCGGGCCCAAGATTCTATGGTCTTGTTGCCGCTGGCTATCTGTGGATGTCAATTTGAACGTGGTTATTGGTTATAAAGGGTGTAAAAAGACCCTTAACGAAGCCGAAAGGTACTTGTTCTCCCCATCATTGCGAGCGTTTTTTTGTTCTAGACCATACCTGGGAACCTTCTAGTTTCAGAGATACTTTTACTTTTTTTTCACACAATATTTTTTAAAAACCATTTTTAAAGGTTTTAATTTTACTTTAATTAACTCGATGACCCGTTTACTATTCAAAGCATCCATCAGCACTACGTTTTGAGTGCGTTACTTTGAGTTTTACCGTAAAACGTGATTTTTCACCCCAAAAAAAAAAATCGTTTCCCAGCAAATTTTTTTGCGTAAAGTTACTTAGTTTGATGTACATAATGCTTGGTTGACGGCTTGGTGAAGGGTCTGTTTACACCCCGTATTTGTGCTTATTTCTTGATTAGCAAGTTATTGCTGAAGAGTTGAATTAGTAAAGGGCTAAGTATGCTGCCTTGCGGAATGCCTTTTTCTATTGTAAAGGCAGTTGGGATTGCTTCTGTTTGTCGTTTAGTTTTGGTAAATGTAGTGTAGACTGTTGCTTAGACCTGTTGCATAACGGGGGATTATGCCATTTCCCCATATATTTATTTTTTTATTTTTTTCTAAACAATTTCGTCAATAAAAAGCTTTACTTAGATCTATGAACAATAAAAGGGGGGACGGATTCTGCGAATTATTTCACAATATTCTCATTTAATGCCATTTGTGCCAAAATAGTTTATTTTGTAACTTACCCTTATATCACCAACTTGCTTGAGGAAATATGATGAGAAGTAGAAACGAAGATTGGCAGTACCCGTTCGTCTGGTATTGCGTAGGGCGATATATGATCGTAGCATGTCGAACCCACGTCTCTTGTATTTGAACACCTGGAAGACATAACATTCATGATTAGCAAAATGTTACTTTTAAACTTTTGGAAATTGTCAAATTTGGGCAAGTAACAAATCAAGTCACTAAATTCTTTCTAGAAAATGGACTGACATGGGAATACGATTTTCTATAACGTCCGGAACCACGCCTGCCCCAAAGTGGGACGTGACCTTTTATATAGCTACTGAAGATCAAAGCACTGACTTTACAATCATCAAGGGGGTTACCATGACTTCTTAAAGCAGGAGTAATTCCAGTATGAGAAGGAGATTGCGCTAGACGACCTGTATAGCTCTGTCTCTCCCACACTGAAGATCAAATCACTGACTTTACAATCATCAAGGGACGTCAAGACGTCATGGTAACCACCATGACGCCTTAAAGCAGGAGTAGTTCCAGTGGGGGAAAGAGATGGCGCTAGCTGACCTGTATAGCTGTCTCTTTCCCACACTGGAATTGCTCCTGCTTTAAGTAACCCCCCAGGTCCGAGACATTTTTATACCTGTTTAAGTTTTCCCTTACTATACTAATTTCAGAACATACCTGATAAATAATATTCCCCGTCACATAAGAATCAATGTAATGTGTCCCGTAGCTCTTCATAAACTTCCTTACTTCTGCCGTGTCAGTTACATTCAGATCTTCAATGGCTCTCTGGACATAATCCTTTACAGCCACTCCTTCTAGATTGCCTAGTTCTACAGTCTTGTGGACCTTCGTGAGTTTGACTAGTACGAAGCAGCAGTCAGGTTTTGGATCATACTCTATGCCGAAAGTTCGCATTATCTCATCGTGAATCCAGTCTCCCATGAACGCTTTCCAGGGTTTGTTTGTTCTGTAAAACGAAAAGGAGGAATTTTATTTTATGTCTGGAATGTTAGGATGTTTCTTGATGTGGGGCATAGGGCAGTCTTCTTTCATTAATAACTGTTATATTCTCTATTCGTACTAACTTTAGTATGAGTTTTTTTTGAGTTATCGTAAGTTTGCAACACAACATGATCACCACACTGTAGACATGTTCTAGTTAAACCCGCATTATGAATAGTGCCTACGTTGTTAATCACACACATTTATCTGGGAGCAGAACGTGATAATTGCAGCTGATTCAAATAGGTATCTGCTTCGACTGCTACTAACTATAACCAAATCCGCACTTAAATCTCTATTTTGCAATCTAAGTAGTTCACGCGCCTTAGTCATATTTGCGCTATTTTTACGGATCATAATTTTTCTCCGTGTTACGGATTTAAATCTACTGTGTATTGTTGATACTTTTACACTCCAAATCTGCTATGTACGATGTAAACTCATCCTCTTTACTCACCCTTGAATCTGAAAATTCTTAAAGTACGCGTCGAGCAGATCTTCGAACGTCTCACATAGCAACAGTTCCATATTAGTGATCCCATCGGCATCACCCTTGGTTTCTTTACTGGTGACGTTGGAGAATACTCTTATGTTCTTCTCGCTGAAGGGAACTATGGGATCGTCGCCTTCTTCCCCTTCGTAGTCTGCTGATATTACTTGCGTTACTTGGGATAGGTCGCCGTAACTGTGGGGTAGTTTGATATGACAATAGAACCATATGACATATGACATATACATTACCAGTATAACATGGGCTCGCTTTGTATCGATTTCCCTTACAATGAGAGATTCGCATGAACTGGTTTTGTGTTGATTGGTCTTCGTGCGTAATGATGTTTTTTGGCTATTTTCATTCGGTTTTTGAATTGAGGGTTTAAATCTGATAACTTGTCGAATTCTTCTTTGACATTCGAAATTGCTTTCGCAAAAACTTGCGAAGTTTTGGGTTTCGCGGGCTACCTACGTAATCCCACACAAGGCTCTTTTGGCTCTTGAAAGTAATTGACAGAGAGACGTTGTTGGTAAACATTTGTGACATTGCCTTGAAAAATTGTAATGAAAAGTCGAAAGTGGCGGCATTAGGTCTGGTTTTGGGCCTGCCTCAAAAAAAACTGGATTTTATTGAGTGATATTTGGTTAAATATGACCATGTTAATTCGTAAAAATACTGTATTTATAAACTCTTATCACCAAGTCCGCCTATATTTTTTGTTAATTTCTTTTTAGCACACATATTTAACCGTTGAGTTAAATAAATATATCTCGTAGTTCGTGTCTATTCTAAGTTTTAGGGGTTAACACACTGGGTTTGTCTGATAAGACATCTATAAGAATATTTATTAGGTACCGACATTATATTTTGACAACAATAGACTAAACAAAATTCATTATTAATGGCTCTGACGTTTTTGCGATAAGCCATTTGACAACATCGAAAAAAATATATATTTAGTCCCTCACACGGTATTTTTTCTTTTGTCACATAATCAAAAAATGACGACGATACAGCCCATCAAAGTTCAAAAGAGGGGGGCTTGTGCCGTCACTGGATAGTAAAAAGTAACAGAAATAGTAACGTCATGCGAGAGTGCATCGCGCTGAATCGTGGTCATTTTTCGTTTACATGACAAAATAAAAAATAAGTGTCCAATATTTTTGGATAATCTAACTGACGGACTTGATAGATTTTTTCAGGCAAATACCCTATTAAACATGTAATCTTATTTTCAGACTAACTTAGAAAACATAACAGGCCCTTGCTAGATCCAATAAGACTCCTTTAAATGTTAAAAATATCTTCATCGTCCACATATTTAACGAAAACTTACAATCACAGTTCCAAGTAATCACACAAACACAATTTAGCTACACTGATTATTTTCCTTTAACACAGTTAATTGTAATTTACACACAAAATAAGATAAGTATACTTCACAGCGCAATATTTAAAACCAAGACTTACTTCGCAAACACGTCAATAGCATTTCCAATATTTAAACTGTAGCCTAGGTCTTCCTCACTGTAACAGTGCACAGAACTACATAGAACTACAAAATAAACCACGAACATATTAAAATACATACTAAAAGCTATATACCGCGGGAACGCGGCTAATAAACTGATTTTTTTTTCACATTTTGCTAATAAGTCGACAAAGTAAACAGCTTGTGAACTTGACCTAACAGATTAGTTGGTTGGTACTTATCAGTGGAGCAGGGGTGACAAACCTTTTTGTAAACATGAGCTGTGTGAGGAAAATGTAGGTTGGTTTTCTTGTGTTAAGGAATTATTTTTGCAACACTTGGTAATGAAATTATAATTCATTAAGAGGGATGTTCAAACTCAAATTCAAAGCATTTATTTCAATTAGACCATTACAGGCACTTTTGAATGTCACAAAAAAACAAAGAAAGCGAAGCTACAGTCACAGACACAAGTAACTTGTGAAAGTACTGTAGTTGTATGTGTGGTGTAACTCAAATGGATAGAATTAAAAATAAAAGAGGTGTTCTGAAACTGACACCGGTGACTGAAAAGTTGAAAGTATGATAATCGGTTTTCAAGGAATGGAAAAAAGTCGTGAGGAAACTTTTGAGTATGACTACGGATAGCTAGAAGAAAAGAAAGAAACAATGGGTTGTCAGTTTGAAAGATGATGTGACTAAAAAGGGGTAATAGTTGGCACTGAAATGGTCGTCATTTCAGTGACAACTATTAGTGAAGTAGAAAAAAAGATGAAGACACCTGCTATGACTCCTAAAAAATTGGAATGACAGCAGGAGAATGATTAATGAGTTAATATTGTAAAAACCTACGTATTCTAACATTTTCTACATAATATATCAATTCAGGGCGTGGCTGCTGATTTGTAGTACCACACTTTGGTACTTGGCTGTATCCTACAAAAAGTTGGACATCTCTGATACATATGACAGCTCGCTTCTCGCTTGCTGCAACAGATTGGCATGCATTTCCTGTTTGCCGAGCTTTATAGCACTTTATAGTGAGCAACTATGTTGTGTCTTCCTGGTAAAGGATTTAAGATGAATTGTTTCTGCGTGTACAATGTACGTGAGTCAGTCTGGCATTTTGGAATTTTATTTGAGTGGCGTGTTTGTAATTAAATAATGTCACGTTTTGATGATAATACTTTGATTTGACTGATGGTCTCTATTTTTAAGAACTTTGCAATTTGTTGTTACATGCTTTTGTCGGCTTAGCCTTTTCCCAACTATGTTGGGGTCGGCTTCTACTCCAACGGTATCAGTAATAATTTCGTTGGTACAGTTTCTGCAAAGACCAATATGCACCTTTATTTAAACATCCTAAAGTTTATATTCCAATGGAAAAATCCCAGTACAACTTTTATAACGTTACATCTATGCTCATCTGAATATTGATGTAAGAAAAAATTAGTCTAATGGGTCACGGACATATTTGATAAATGTTTGTAATTGGATTCAATCTAATTATCGTTAGTAGTCAGAGCGACAGATCTTGCGTGCCTTGGGTTCGAACTCGAGACCTATGACTTGGCAGTCCGACGGTCACACCACTAGGCTATCACTGCTTCTATAATAATTAATAGTGATAAGAGTAATATTATAGCGTGCAGGTTTACAGGGGAGAATCAAAGAAAAAAAACGTGTTGAACCAACCCCAAGTAACGCGGGATAAGGGAAAGATGATGGATCTATTTACTCAAACTAGCTGACCCGCGCAACTTCATCTGCGTCACATAAGAAAGAGAGAGCGCGGGAATGCGCGCGCGGTACTTGATCATTATTTTGCTGCAGTTATTTTAAAACTGTGATATTCACTGAAATCAAGTGATGTAAGAGCGATTTTTTTTCAAATTAAATACTTGTGATGAATAACGTATTTATTTGGATAAGGATTAATGCCATGTTTCTAAAAACACCTTCGCAAATAATGCATTATTTTAGAACAAATTGATGATTACCATAAAAAAGTTTATAGTGGGTCAACCTTAAAACATAGACATATGCTATTCCGGACTAGAACTTTTTAGAGGAACAATTCTGTCATACATGATTGTTGCGAAACTTTAACCGTTTACGTAGCGCACGCAAAGGAAGCTCTCAAAAGTAATAAATTTTCGCCGTTTTTGCAACATTTTTCATTGATGCTCCACTCCTTTTGGTCGCAGCGTGATGCTATGTAGCCTATAGCCTTCCTCGATAAATGAGCTATCCAACACTAAACGAATTTTTTAATTCGAACTAGCAGTTCCTGAGATTAGCGCGTTCAACCAAACAAATAAACTCTACAGCTTTATAATATTAGTATAGATAGATGACAATTCTGTAATATTATTTGCCTCTCACTATTTTGTCCATCATTTTTTCCGTTTGCGACTGTTCTTTCATCGCAACACGCTGAGTCGCTTTTAATAGTATAGGTACAAATAATTAACCATGGTCCTCATTGGCCAATGTCTCGACTTTAAAAGAGACAGTGACATCTGAGTTTGTTTCGGATGTTTCTTCTCAGAGTAGTCAGGTACGAAACACCGGCCCCATCTAGTTTAAAAACATAACATGATGACATGTAAAAGTGTTTTGTAAAACCAATTTACAGAAATAAATATGATTTATGATTTATAATGAATAGAACAATTACTGTGTGGGTTTCTCAGAAAACCTAATGTACCTAACCTAAATAAGACAATGCGTGCGGATGAGTAAAATCCCGTCTGTGGTGGGTGACTAATTCCCATAAGGTAAGTTTGTATGTACAACTCTTGTTGTGTTTTAATATCTAGGCTAGGTGAGTAGTAAATTATATTTTATAAAGCCCGTTTAATTTCCTACCTCGTTGCCTCGACTGCCACGTTCGTCTAGTGGTCGCAAGCGCGACTGCTGAGCATGAAGCCCAGGGTCCGATTCCCAGGTCGGGTAAAATGTTATTGGGGTTTTCCATCGGGAATTCCTTACCAGCCACGGAGTTTGGATTTTTGCCCCGTTGAATGCAATAGGCGCCACCTATTACATGGGACTTAAACATAACTGGCGAAATGTGGGTTTACTATTAGATACACCTCTACCTAACCCTTCGGGGACTACAGGCGCGATGTTATGTTACATAATTTAATTACCGAAAGGCCATATATTGCTGTGATCTCTTCGATAAACTGACTAACTGACTAAACTTGATTGGATGCATACCCAGTAACTGAGTTTTGGTGATTAGATAGGCAGTCACTCCATGTAGAATACTGGTATTCACTTTCAGCTCCATCCAGTTAGACTGGAAGACCAAAACGTAGTTGGGAAAAGGCTAAGCAGTTGACGAAGTAGCTGTTAGGCATTCTAAAACATGCTTTATAAATCTTCCGGGTGTATATAACCAGTATATAGAAATAAATTGCGTCAGTACTGCGGAGGAGGCACGTGCTTGAGTTGAAAGATCAAACTTGTACATAAACAATCACAGTTGGTAAATAAGAAGCGGTTATTAACACATCCTTGCTATGCCTATCAATTAGCAGTTCATCTGATCTCTCTGCTCAACCGTTTCGTCTGAAGCTAAGACAAGTACGAATAACGAAATTCTATTGGTGGTTTGCAACATATCGCTCCTCTCGTCTCGTCTGCGCTTCGGTGGACTCGGGGACCGTTTCAGGCTTGCGGCTATTTCGCATTTGCTGCTATTTATTGACTCTTCTACTCTCTTCTTTTTGAATTTTTCTATAAAGGGTGTAAAAAAACCCTTAACGAAGCCGAAAGACACTTGTTCTCCCCGTCATTGCGATCATTTTTTTGTTCTGCACCATACCTGGGAACCTTCTAGTTACGGAGATATTTGAGGTCAAAGTTCCAACTTTTTCACGTTTTTTTTTTAAACCTTTTTCAAGGTTTTAACTTTACTTTAATTAACTCCATGACCCGTTTACTATTCAAAGCATCCATCAGCACTAAGTTTTGAGTGCGTAACGTTGAGTTTTACTGTAAAACGTGATTTTTCACCCCAAAAAAAAAAGTCGTATCCCAGCAATAATTTTTGCATAGAGTTACTTAGTTTGATGTACAGAATGCTTTGTTAACGGCTTCGTGAAAGATCCGTTTCCACCCTGTATAGAATCAAATCGAATTAGTCAACTAAAAAAGTTAATACTTGTTCTAAATAAAATTTGTCAACCAACTAAAAATCAAGGTTGGTACAGACGGTTCCATTCACGCGACGCGATAACCCCGCTTCAACTCTTTTGTGAATTAGCCCTTATCTTGTGAACACTTGTCAATTCGACCGTTGTGTTAATAATAGTCTTTATTCATGAGCTTATTAGCGTTTATTTCATTATAATTTTGATTTTTGTTGATGACGCACCTGGCTGGATAAAGTGACTTTGTACTGTGGCTCATGATTGGATTGGTTTTATATAAAAGTCAATGATGTCATTGTAATGAGTCAAATAAATGTCTTGTGATCTGGCAATGTTGATTCCTCAGTTGGACACCAACTTGTTTTTTGGAAAAAATCTCTTACTTCTCCAGTCGAGAGGTGTATACCCCGCTAGTCTTTTTTTCTTCTTTTTTTTTCGCATGAAAAATCATCAAATAACACCCCCCGCTCTGGGCGGAGTGGAAGGGAGTGTCAGACTTTTACTAACTAAAACCCATCCATGTTCCTTCTTTGACCTTTGTGTTCCAGGGCCGCGGTATCCCCCGCTAGTCTTAAGAAACGATTTGTCTGAAGTATCGACAATTTAACGTATAATACATCAATGTTTTTATGTGCCGGTCTTTGCCATGTTCCCAGTAAACATAAAAAAGTAGTTACCAATCAGTCCATAAACTGAGCAAAATGGCAGTTTTCTGTTGGACATAGGGCTTCTCCAAATTTACTACGACATTAGGTCCATCCGTTTTGACATCCAGTCTCCACAGACTTACTAATTATTAGTATTAAACAGCCCATTCACAACTTACTAAGAACTGTTATCAGATTACGCTAGGTCTTTGCCCTCGTGAAGCGAGTACTTTGCTACTAAAAGTTGTCAGCTTAAAAAAACATGTAAGTAACGTCAAGCAGGTTTATCCCAATTATCAAATGACCCCATTTTTTACGATAACAGAATTTCGTTACTAACATAACTTCGCGTCTGTATTTCTAGAAGATTAACGCACGTCTTAATCGCAGCTATCGCTTTCATATGTCACTAATGAGCGGATTTCACCAATTGGAATTGGAGGTCTTCTCTCTTAGCACGAAACCCGTAGTTTCGGCCAAAGTTACGGGCGCTTCCTACTCCGTTTCACTTACGGACATAAGATTAGTTAGGGGCCTTAACTAAAAATGAATGACAACATGATTGGATAGTTGCCCCTACTCCGTATGTGTTTTCTAAACTCATGGATCCGAAAATTATAGGCTATTATTCAAGCTACTTTCGGACGGGCCCGTATCCTCCTTGGAGTAGATGCCCTGAACGTGATCAGTACTTGTAGGTAGCGCATCATCTCATCCACGCTGCGTTCCAAAACGGACATAATGGACGTTGGTAAGAAGGCTGCTAAGCTAAAATGGGATTGGACGGGTTACGTCAGCCGCATGCACGATGACCGCTGGGCAAAAGTCTCCACAGGATGGGTACGGAACCGCCGAGGCTGGCCCAAAAAGAGGTGGCGAGACGATGAGGACGCGTGCCGCAAGAGTTGGCTGGTTCGAGAACCTGCTCCTATCCTTTTCCGTCACACAGAACCGTCATTTGCTAGAGCGGAAGTGCTGTTCAAATCTTAAACGGCTCTCTTGATATTCCAAAACTATGATGACACTGACAGCTCTTTTGCTGATCGCATTCAGTTTCGTTGGCACTATTCGCTCTTATTTGTTCTCTGTGTTTGAAATTTGTCAAACGCCCTCTGTCGGCGCGACCACACGTTCGAGATTCGAGTTCGCAGAAAAAAATGGAGTCGACTGTCACTTGTACGTGTGACGATCGCTGTGGTTAGGACTTGGCAATACTATCTATATCTGTGGGTGTATGTATAGCTACAGATAATTAAACCACAACCTCAGTCACAAAATAACTTTATTTTTATCAAAATATTAATATTTACACCACCTTATTGTTTTAACTTATAATTTAACTACTTATTCGAAACTAAATGCATACAGTGTTTGATCCCGTTTTCCTCACGAAACCGCTTATTGCACGTTACAACTATATTTTATTGTCATTTAAAATAGTCAAAAGTTATCTATATTTATGGACAGAATTCAAATGGCCTAGTTTGAGAATCTTGTAACAATAATTCCATTGTAGACTATGAGGCAAAGCCACACAGACTTTGAGTAGGTATAAAAATCTACGCAAGCAAATCTATCGGTGGTTTGGTGCACTAGCGACAAAATGAATTAAAATGAGCTGTTGCAAGGCTTTAAATACGGCTGTTAACTTGAATATTTTACATTTTATGAGATTGAAATCCTAATTCTCCAGAATAAAGAATTGGCAAGATGTAGATGCCCAAAATAGTACACAAGATGACAAAAGATGTGCGTTTGTGGTTATGAATCGTATTTCTATTTAAAACCTATCGGTAATATGTAAATATTGGTACGTATTTCAAATTGTGATCCTTATGCGTTGCTCTGCCCAGTCTTAATAAGAACTACTGTCGAGACAATTGTTATTTCAAGAAGTTAATAGAGGAAAGTCACCAAATATGAAATAGTATCCTAATATGGAATACCTTCATTTCTCTAAGACTATAAGTATGAAACGCAACACTCGACCATCTTCTGTTCCATTCGGTCTACTAACTATCGCACTCACACCATCGAGTCAGTTGCGCGAACACTTCACTTGTGGCAGGCGTGTTTTGTTTTGTTGTCGTGCGGAAAATTTTAAAGGTAAGTAATAAATGAGTATTACCAGCTGATATGTTTGTATACATAAGTGTTATACTATTTAGTATATCGGTATTATGTTTATTTCACCATTTTGTGATCTTTTAATTTCAAAATATTGTGACTTAAAAAAATATTTAGAAGAGTTTGAACTAGTATAAAAATCCAAATATGGACAGTCGTGGCTCTGGGCACATTATGATTGTGCTGGTCCAGAGTTTGATACTTGGATCTGTGACTTTTGCAAGTAATTATGTAACTTCTTTCATTTATCACAATATGTTATATTTATTTAATTGATCTCAAAGATATTAATGTCCATTTTTGTTATTGTTATGTTGATTTATGCTTATATTCCATATATGGGTACCTATTCCATATTTGGTTACTCATTTGTGATTTTGTTTTTTATGTTAGATTTTAATTTGATAACTAATATATTTGATTAAAGGCTGTTAATTACTACATATAAATGTATGACTGATTAGTAAAAACATTAAACTGTTTTAATTTATATGAAGTTTTTTTTTTATATCCCAAAAACAAAATAGTATTCCATATTTGGTGACTTTCCTCTACTAATCACGCCACTCTCATAGCCTATTATGGAATCATGTATAATTTCTTACATGTTTAAAACTTTTTAATCCTCTTATCAAATAATCTTGGAAGAATATAAGGCACTTTGTAAAAATATACTATGTACAAAAATATAGCTTTTCATAGGAAACCATTCAAAACTTGATTCATTTCATTCTTCAATTGAAATCTATTGTTATTTGACCACATTTACGTTATACTATTTCAACTATTAAGTAGTCACTTTTTATTAATTAATTCATTTCCATTTTATTGTACTTAAAACTATATTTTTAATTCAAATTTCACAATAAAATAAATATGTTCGTTGTATTTTAAAAGTAGCTAAAATGCCACTTTTATGCATTGTTTAATTATGAGATTAGTTGATTTGGCCGTGTCCAACATTTTGAACAAAATAATGTTGTCCATGACCGGCTAATCTTCGCAACTACGGCCCGCATGCACCACAATTCGCTAAACACATTTAATGCTAATCGTATTTAAAACACAGAGATCGTATCCGGGATGAGGTAATCCGAAAGAGAACCAAAGCTGTCGACACGCTCACAAAATACGTAAGCTGAAGTGGCAATAGGCCGCCATATTAGCCGTAGAACCGATGACCGTTGGTAGACGCCGATTCGCGGTCTCCACTCAAGATCACGAGTTCTTGAGTGGAGACCGCGAATCGGCAAGCGTAAGGTGGGACGCCATGAGAGATGGAGCGACGGTCTCCGCAGGGTGGCTGGTAGCAACTGGATGAGATTTGCCTAGAATCGAGCTAAGTGGCGTGCAGTTAAAGAGGCCTATGTCCAGCAGCGGACTGCTGTTGGCTAATGATGATGATGTATTTATGCTGTCAATCGTTTGAAAATGACGGACACAATGACGTTTTGAATTTGTTTAGCATTAAACGCGTTTAGCGATCTTTGGTTCAAGTGGGCCTAAATAGATGTTCGTTTAGTTACATCACAAAAATATCTAATTATCTAAACAATTAACTACATTACGTCACATGTTACTCTCCCAAAGTTTTAAATAATTGTCTATGACTTCTTCGAACCATTTCTTCTTCTTCACATCTTTGAATGCAGGAGATAATGTCTTTAATTCTAATTGTAATAAGGCTTCATTTCCTAGTAATGTGTCTAGACTTCTTAGGAGTGATGGTTCTCCATGTAGTTTTAATAGGCTAGGGTATGAGAATATGTAGTAATGGACTCTCAGGCGTTTCGTCGCCCAGTTTTCTACGGTCTTGTTTCCACTGGCCACCTGAAAATAGAAAGAAATCATGTTAAAAAATAGTAGGACTCTCAATAAAAGACTAGTGGTTGATCATGATTCATGAAATGCAATGATCGTGGACTGAATTGAACAATTTTTAGTTTAGCATGCTGAAGGTTGAATCATGAAAAGAAGTATTTCTAGATGAGCTTGCTGACTAGATGAATCTTCTATGTCTAAAGTTAGAAACAGGGCAAAGATGGATTGGGCCTCATTAAAGGTCCATTCATACATTTTAAAAATGAATGAAATGGTGCATAAATGGACTGAATAGATTAGTTAAACCTATCTCAAGATTCATTCATTTTTGTTCTGTTGGTGTTCTCAATTTATTATTTGTCTGCATCCCATGTCTGACTGGACATGTCTAGAGCCTTTGAAACATCGTATTCATATCTTTACCTTAATCTGGCCTATATGTTTGGCATGCCACGGCGAGAAGTAGCCTTCCAGCTCCTTAGCAGTAATATCAGCTACTCCTTTACTCTTTAACCTCTCTTTGATCATAGAGTAAGCCGTTCTAGAGAACACAAACACCTGGAGTGAGACAAGATTCATGTTTTTATTCTATTTTTAAAATTGTACGGTGTGTACTCCAGGGTTTTGTCAAGTTTAGACTTGTGTTCGAAACTTCTTTGCATTTGTTTTTCGTGTTCTTTTAATTTTTTGTTATATTCTCTCTCTTTCATACCTATATTGTTGTGTCTCATTTCCTTTTCAAATATTTTAGTTTCCGTTACATTATGCTGTGAAGGTTAGGTTGCCTTTTTATCATCAAAAGAACTGTTTTTTTGACGTTGAAATACTTTTTCCAACTACCTACATTTAGTTAGAAGTTTAAAATACTGATTTCATTTTTGTATCATGAATGTTCCGATAGTATAACATTAATAAAATTACGATTAGATACTAGGAATTATTTGTTTGTTTATTTTGAATTTGTGAGACGATTTACAAGATTTGAAATGAATAATGGCAATGAAAAATGATGATCAGAAATATAGAAAGAGAGAGAATTGTGTGAAAATTGAAAAGTCGATACACGTATGACATTAATGGTCATGCACAATAACGATGATGTCAGAATGATATGAATGAAAAGAAGTTTTCTGATGGAGAAGTAATGCATAATACCATCCATGTGATCGAAATGATGATGTATGTGTTACGGGCAATTTGATAAGTCCGGGCACTATTCATAATGACCGGTCTGTATTCATAATGCCCGACTCAATTGGGCCATGTGATTAAAACAGCATGATTAATCACTTTTCCCGGCCATTATGAATAATGCCCGCCCTATCTTGGGCAAAGTAATAAAATTGGTGAACTATTAGGATAAATCACGTTTCTACTAAATATCATTTAATTACAATACAGTCGACGAAGCCCCGCTGCGCGGGGCTCCTATTTCTGTCTGCAGGGTTTAAAGGAACCTAACTAACCGAACCTCGGGGTGCCCCTGACGTCGACCGTCTAGGTTTAGGGTTTCTGTCAGCATCTGTGTTTGTTTAGAAAAGTCCAGAGCAATTATGCTAAAAATTATGAATTGTTTGTCAAATAATACGTTATTAAATAAAAGTTTATCGGAAAATTATTTTGCTAAGTGAACTATTTGGTAAACTTGTTGTTATAGAATGATGAAATGACAAATAATTTTTTTGCCAATCGTTGCTTGTAAAGTAAAAAAAATGAATTAATGTTTGGTGAACTGACTGGTCACCAGGGAATTACTCATACTGCCCGGTCCAAGTGATAAATTCAAGCTATCTCAAACACTGACTTATTACATGGACCACGGGCCGTCGGGTATTATTAATAATGGCCGGTCTAAGTGATAAATTAATCACTTTGCCCGACGTTCTTGGGCATTATTAATAATGGCCGGTCCTTATTAATAATGCCTAGTTAATCACGTTGCCCGTAACATATGGATTCGTTTCATGCATTATTTAGCCTGATTCTACATTCGCTTGAATTCATAATTTTTTTATTTATTTTTTCTTAAACGTTACCGGACATTCTTTAAGAAAACCATAGTGAGTCTTTTTCTTTTGATTTTGATATGCCAATGTAAGGTGTAGTCAAAACGGGCGGACTGGACTCCGGACAGTACTGAGGACATCGGACATATACAGATTATATGTCTGCCAAAGCCCTTTATCCGCAGCATGTCCGCTCGGTACGACCACACCTGTATACCAATACAGGGTGATTTTTGTTCAATCTTTTAAAAACCGATCCCTGTCTACTGTGGCACAGATAAGTTCAAGTTTAAAAAATGTAGAATCAGGCTCCAAGTGACACACAGTCCAAACCTTGACAGCGCCAACATGTTCGGCGAAGAGCGGCGAGAAGAAGTTGTTCATCTCAGCGACCGGTATGTCAGAGATGCCGCGACTTTTGACGCGCTCCTTTATCCGGGAGTACACGCCACGAGTAAATACAAATACCTAGAGTTGGAGAAACATGTTAGGTGGAGTTTAAAAAAAATATATTAGTGTCGATTCGCTAATACAAAGTTAACGCATTAGCGAAATGACGCGAAGATTTGGACAATACAAGCCAAACTGAGTGTCATAATATTGCAGGAATATTTTGACAGTATTAACATCGACTTGATGAACTATAATTAACTATAAATGAAGTAAAAAGAAGGCGAAGCGCGGGAACTTACCAGCTCCGCGCCTTCCAGCCCAAAAATAATGGTATGCCACAACTAGGCTAAAGGCTACTTCACCTTTAGCCTAGTTTTGTCATACCACAATTTTTTCTGACTGTACACTTCCACAGCTGGATAGAGGGCTCTCCCACAGACCAGTATATCAACATTATAACTATTAAGCCATCACTTCTTGAAATGGGTAGGTGACATGATCTCTGTCAGATCATAATCTTGTTTCTAATAAGGCTATATGCATATAGGTAGATATCTCACCTGATACAATGAGTTCCCAGTGATATAGGACGCGATATAGTGCGACCCGTACTTCCTAATAAAGTCGGCTATTGACGCCGTATCGCCTAAAGTCGACTCTTGTATCGCTTCGAACACTACGTCTTCTACCGCGATGTTGCCTGGCAAGTCTTTTAGTTTGGCTGTCTCGCGGAACCTGGAATGGGAATGCATAAGTATATTAATTACATAGGTATACAGGGTGTAAACGGACCCTTCACGAAGCCGTCAACCAAGCATTATGTACATCAAACTAAGCAACCCTACGCAAAAATTATTGCTGGGAAACGATTTTTTTTTTGGCGTGAAAAATTAAGTTTTACGGTAAAACTCAATGTAACGCACTCAAAACTTGGTGCTGATGGATGCTTTGAATAGTAAACGGGTCATGGAGGTAATTACAGTAAAGTTAAAACCTTAAAAACTAGTATTAAAAAAAAAGTTGGAACTTTGATCCCCAGTAACTCCGTAACTAGGTTCCCAGGTATGGTCTAGATTAGAACAAAAAATGATCGCAATGCCGGGGAGAACAATTGCCTTTCGGCTTCTTTAAGGGTCTTTTTACACCCTTTATAGTCACGCCTTTCCTCCCTTGGGGTATGCAGAAACTACGCCACCTGCTACGACTCTTACATACTCCTTTCGTCTCTTCCACGTTCGTACATATGATCGTACGTGCACGACGGTTGCGAGGACTGAGCATTTTAGAAAATGCATTAGTATTTCAACTTTAAAAGATGCTTGAAATGTATTGAGAAGAAAACTGAAAAATTAGTCCCGCATAGATGGCGCTAAGTGTTTGTTACTTACATATATTTAGCCCTCATTGAGTTCCTTGCCACGAGATGGCGCTTTTTAACAAGTGACAAACCCACACGTTGGAGGTAAAATTAAAACCAATTTCCGCGCGTCGCATTCATCGTTACTTGGGTTGGGATTCCCCCGGAGAGAGTCATCCCTAGTTCTAAGCTTTTAACTGGCCTAAACCTAAGGGTAATATAGATGGTTACCTGGATACTCTGACGAGGACATAACAGTGGTCTCCATTGATGAAGGAGGAGTTGATGCCGAGGTTTCTCGCCATGATGTCCGTCGGCCAGCCGGCTGTGAACGCGCGCCATGGACGTTCTAGTCTGAAAGGTTAAGAAAATACTGTTATAGATACATTTATAGAATCATTTAGGTATAAAATCGATCGTGTATTAACAAATATCAGATCTGTTGTGTTTCTTGATCACTGTTTGAATAAAATAAACTATTCAATCTGTACTTACTTACGGTATAATCTTTACCGAGATATCATCTGCTAAGTTCTCGAACTTATGAATCTGAATAATAGATACAACCATAGATGTATTTGTGAAGATCTGTACACAGTGGATAGGTAACGCAGACTTCAAGCAAGAAATTAAATCCCTCGCCGAATCCATGCTAAGTGCCTTTTCGGTAGCCAAGCCTGATACTTTCACGTTCCAGCTGGACACTAAGAAGACGCTATTGCTAAAAAAAGGTCTTGGAAATGAGTATAACCTGACTGACTGTATTCCCAAGTTTAGGTTAGAAATTAGACTGACGTAATAATATGTTGACTGCCTGAACTTTCCTCTTGAGCTCTCTGGCATCGTATTACCAACAGGTGCTTGCGGCAGTTCGTAATATGCAACCAAACCCTTACCTCTGAGATACCGTGGCCCTGGAACACAAAGGGCAATGAAGGAACATGGATGGGTTTTAGTCAGTAAGAGTCTGACACTCCCTCCCACTCCACCCAGAGCGGGAGAAGTCATTTGATGATTTCCCATCCGTAAAAAAAAAAAAAAAAACCCTTACCTCTCAAAAGTAAAATCCCTAAAATAAGCCTGGAGCAGCTGCTTCAGGTTATCGCAGAACTCCATGTGGAAGTCCCCGTCGAACAGAGTCTTGGCGTGTCTTGGGGTTGGTGCGATGGAGAACTGCTCCACTTCCCTGAACACCGAGACTGTTGGCTCCCGGAACACCCAGCCTTCGGTGTCGTTGCGAGGTACCACCCGCATGCAGATGCTGAGGTAGCCATACCTGGAATGTGATGGGAGGAGTGAGTTGGAGAGTTTTAGCATTATTAAAGGCCAGGAATTATTAAAATCCTTTTCTACACCGGCACAGCTTGGACTGAACACCGTAATCACCTCTGTTGAAATGATCGTAGTTATCCAAAACAAAGTTTTGTTAGCTCATTAATCTGATATGTATTGGTTGACGTTGATAATGTGGATATTCACGGAAAAAAAACCTCCAAGTTTATAGCTACATAAGTCTTCCTTGGCCATCACCAAACCAATACTCATTGTTTTTCATTCAGCAACTACTTACTAAACTTAAGAGGGGGATTATGACTGCAGCATGATTTAAATGAAGTGTTACGCGGTAAGTCCACAGCTAAATCTACCAAATGTTGCGTTCGAGCAGAACCTTAGGCTATGCTATGAGAGACCACGCCACGGAAGTGGTGGGTCTACAATCACCCACCTCATGAATATATTGATCGCCTTCCCAAGCCCGAGCTCCGAGTCGAGTGTGGTGGCGGCGCCGCACAGTGCTACCGCCAACAGCAGCACCGAGTGCAGACGCACCATCACACACAAACTGACCACCTGGAAAAGAAACAACGATTATGTTATTAAGAGACACATCAGTGTTCTGAGTTCGGGGGAGCTTTTATGCAAGAAAATCAAATTTTAGGCCGAAAATTAGCTTTTTGAACATCAAAATTATACAAGTCAGTCCCCCAAAATGCCAGCACTTCGATTCTTCAACTGTTTATAAACGCCAATTTTGAAATTCTCATCTGACAACGCCGGTGATTTTGTACCAAACCAATTACCACAGCCTACAGCTTCAGGGATACCCAGTGGAATTGAATCTAGCCACTTATAGACTGGGATAGGTGTTTCTACAGAATTGATGTTATGTGTGCAACACGGTATTTACGACCGTTACTATTAAACAAAACATCGGGTACCAACGCTAAACTCTGCGAGCGATATGAAAAGGAAATCCAGTTCTTTTTCTAGACAACACTTGAAAATTCATAGACCAGGTATGAGTAGGAATGTATTAGAATGAAAATACAAAGCTCATTGTGCCCCTCAATCGCCTAATTGATGAACTCATCGTCTGCAAAAATAGGAGCGGTAGCTTTGCATGAGTTGACAAAGAAATCAGTGGACAATGGAATGATGTGGCTAGACTAGGCAACTGTTTGTAATCACCAAACTTTTGTCAGACATCACAATATTTTGGCTCATTTCCAGATTTCGCTTTGTTCTCTCAGGCTACCTAATGCTATCCACTTTGAAAAGTATTTTAGCTTTCAGCATGACTAAGAAAGGACGGTTCTACTGGTGAACGCCGCAGTAAATCTCTAGATGCAAGAAGTAAAGGACTGGTTTACAGGTCGACGTACGGTTGGGGAAGGCCTATGTCCTGAAGTGGACATTTTATCGACAAAGAAAAAGGACACCTTCTTACTTCCAGTAGCTTCCTAAATGCTTTCGGTAGGAAATAAGAAGTCTTGCTACAGAAGAATAATTGCTGTCACCAAACCATAAGCGGTTATTTTAGCAATAATCCTATGCCCTACATTGCACACATAAGCAGCAAGTTTGCAAGATTCTATTGCACCGTTTACCAAACACAGAACAAACGCAACAATACATGAATACATCGATGACAATGTACCTAATCGTGCATTGGCACACCTTCGAAGACACGTGTTGCTGTACTATAGGCACGGAGAGGTTAAGGTCACGAACTCACGACTTTGCATAATTAGCATCGGTTGGTGGTTGCTTAACTCATGGATAGTTCAATATTAACCCATCTGTATTGGAAACTATAGTTTTAAATGTGACTTATGACTTTGTTCTGTTGAATCAGCTGTAATATTGCAAGTCAAAGAAGTTGTGTCTGATAAAATGTGGGCTTAGCATAAAAAATATCTTGTTGGCCCTTTTGACGAACTGGTAACCCACTAAACTTGTAAATGATGTAACTAAACCAGAATCCGAAATCAGCATTCAGATTTTATTATATAATTGACACTGATTTTATAACACGGCAGCTTATATGCATTATTTATCACGGAAAAATATAATAAAAGTTGTTTAAAAATGCAAAAAGTTTTTGTCAGAAGTGGGATTCGAACCCACGCCCTCAGAGAGGACCAGAACAACTCGTACCTGTTTGACAGGCAAGGAAACCTTGAGTCTGGCGCCTTAGACCGCTCGGCCATCCTGACACATACATTGTGTGTCGAAATAAGCGTTCGCGCTCACGAACAAAATGTTTTCACGTGTGGGTAACAGATGGCGCTAGTAAACTGATGAGCTAAAAATAAAGGTATTGATAACACTTGCTTTCGTAACGCATTGACCATGTTTTTTTATTATATATTTTGTTGATGATCAAGGTAAAGTAGATCATTCTCATTTACATAATTTTTAAATAGGTATTTGAAGGTGACAACTGACAATAGGTCTAATTATAGTAGGTAGGTGGAGCTGCGCTCAACCGTGACACTGCCACAGTTACCTAATTATGTGATGTGATAGTGATAATTCATTAAAGTATACGTAGATAAGACTGATGTTTAATTGTTCAATTGATTAATTGTTTTGACGAAATGGCACACGTTGAGGATAGAAGGCGGAATAATAGAGTGGCAAGAAAAATAAATCAAACTGAGTGACACTGACGAGTCGAGATTTGGAAGTGGTTAAAATGGAACCAGATGCGACCGAAATTGAATTAATGGGCCTACTAAGTGTTTTGTCAGTTACAAAAACTATTTTAGCGTTAATGTAAACTTCAATTTATACTGAAACTGACCAAGCGCCATCTGGTGGCAAAGATAGTAAACAATTATTATTGTACCATACAAATTAACCAAACCAGCAAGCCTGAGAGATATTTCTCGACGGCTTGTAAAGCCAAGTCAGAGACCCATGGGCGGCATAAAAACTCTGACACCAGGTTAGGCACTAACAACACGGTAAAGAAAGACCATACAAATTGAAGTTTACTTAAAGCTGCGTTGACAGGAGGATGGAGCATGGAGTTTCTTGCCAACTCTTCTCCATGAGCTCTACTATTTTCGAATGGGCAACTACAGTCCATTCACAGTTATTATGTCTGTGGCGGGACTGTAGGTAGCTTATTTTTGATTATGCAAAAGTGCCCGTCACACGGGTCTATTTAAAATAAATGCTTTGAGTTTGAGTTTGGAGAGATAAAATAAAACTGTATTATATACCTTCTTAGATAAATTCAATACTGAAGATGTTCCAATAGCTTGAAAAAGAAGATTCTTTCACATCTTAATGTGAGCAGATGAATGAAAGTAGTAGCCAGTTAACAAATCGACTGCTGTTTTCGTGTTTTCATTGTTACACATCCTGCTCACTTGCAATATTGACAAACAAATGAACGCTACGGGTAATGTTCCGCATTTCTAGTTGAACTGGGGCGACTGTTATAAGTAACGCGTTTTAACGTTAATTAGATAGGTATAAAACGAATTATTGTAAGAAATAGACTCTGAAATATAAGTTAGTTGCTAAATAAAGAAAAATATATGGAAAAAAAGGTTCTTAGTTTTAGAAATTAGGTATTTCAGTAGCGAAGTGTACATTATTATAAGAAGTAAGCTGGAGTTTTCTTCGGAGAGATCTTTAATGTGATTATATTATTTGTCTATTGAATGCTGACTGTGCCATTTTTAAAAGGGAATCCGGTAGGAATCGAGCTGTATGAAACCTTCGCCACTGCTGAATTTTGTCCGCGGTTGAGACCGTGTGTGTGGTGGTCGGGAATTATTAGAAGTATAACTCAGCATAAGTATCATTTATTAGCGTAAAATACAGGTGTTACCTATATAAAAGTTGGTGCTGTGTGTATCTTATAATAAGGTAGGTAATCCTTATAATAACGTAGGTAATGCTTATAATAATCTCTTAATGCAAACTATTGTCCATGACTAATTTTAAATGAAGTAAGTACCTAATAATAAAAACACCTGTCGGATCCAGTCATTCGGACGGGCTTAAAATTAATCGAAAGTACACAGTAGTGACATCACCTACTTACAAGTCTACTCATATCATAGCGTCCTGCTACAGAGCCCTGATGTTCAGCTCGAGGCGAGGGGCGACAATCAATGTCTGATCGCGGTGGAGTTGAGACGTCTTGGAACTGTATCCGATTCATTGTGCCCCGCGTTATTATGTTAAGTTGTAATCTCAAGTAATTCGTTAGTTTGCTAGAAACGGTGTATCGCACCCAGTGTTTTTTCATAGCACGAAACCCAACGAGAACCCATCACCCATCATGTAAGAGCCTAACGGGGAAATCCTGACATAGTCGTTATATACCTATTACACACCTTAAAATAAAATTATTTACAAAACAACTGTGTACATTCTTTACAATATCCCACAGGAACGTAGGTACTACCGGGACAAAAAGGGAGATACTATATCTCATGTCCTAACGCATGATCGTCTGTGTAATCCATTCAGATATTAAGGGGTGAAGGCATGGGCGTACCCACGGCGGGGCAGGGTGGGACACTTGCCCCACCCTGCTCTCTGACCCGAAGCTAAGAATTTTTAGGCAAAATTAATATAATGACAAATACACATTGAAATAAAAACTTAAAACAATGACAGAAAACCGTCTTGTCGGCCTCTGTATGATGAGTGTGCATAGAAAGGGTTCTGGAAGCACAACATACATTTGAAAACGAAATTTTAGCTAGATTTAGCCAGAACCCTGGCAGGTTATTATTGAAATGGGGTAGTGCATGACTGCAATAAAACGTATCAGACAGTAAATAAAAAGTATTTTTAATTTCCCGCTACTTAGTTTATTTACTTCTGCCCCACCCCTTAGAAAATGCTGGGTACGCCCATGGGTGAAGGTATAACAGACATTACACAGAGTTACTTTCGCTTTTTGAGGTAAATATGGAGATCGTTGCAGCAATTGCAACTGCAGCCTCCATTATAAAATTAACGGCTAATTTAAAAGCGATTAGATTAACACATTCAAATAATGAAATGAAAAAGATTAACCGAAATGAGAATAAATAAGATTTAGGCATTGCAGATGTAGTGATGATGATACAACTATATATAACTCATATGATGTGCATTCATTAATCTAGACGCAACACACACTTTAAGCTTATTCATCTATTGTCTAAAATATGTTATGTTGTAACAGAGGACCTCTTTTTTTTTTAAATTGCCTGTACTGTCCCACTGCTGGGCAAAGGCCTTCCCCAATTTCTTCCATGTGCTCTTTTCTCGTGCCACCTCGAACCAGCCCTCGCGGTAAGCGTCCAGATCGGACAGAGGACCTAGTTCAAGTTAATAAACCTATTTCAATTTGTGCTGAACTAAATTAGCGCCATCTGGTGACTAAAATAGAAAAAATATTTTTCCATTGAATATAATAGAATATCATTTATTTCTGAGTATACGGTAGGTGTACATAAATATCTTACAATTGAGTAATAAATAATTCATTAAAGTTTATTTGAAAGCGATGGCGTAGTTTCGTCATTGATAAAAAACTCGCACTAGGCGCCATTATAATTATTACCTAAAAATCGTAGTAAAACCTCAAAAAGCGTAGATGTTTATGATACAAAATATTCCAATCAGTGAAAAAATCATCAATCCGTTCCATAGTAACATGCGTGCGGAACAAATTGGAAGAAGGAAAGGACTGACAGGCTTGAAGAACAAGATTTTACTTAACATGTCCGAAGTAAACTTATGGTCATCAATCAAAATCAGTCAAGGTAGCCTCGAAGAAGTTTTTATTTGTTTATTTTATGACTAGCTTCTGCCCTCTGCTTCACTCGCGTTAATTTAGAATTTGACCATTAATTTGGCGCCATCTATGAGCATAATGACGTTACCTATTGTTGTTTTCCTCGGGAACAGTACTTTTTTCGGGATGAAAGGTACTCTATGTCCGTTCCTGTACACCTGACAACGTATATGCAAAATTTCAGGATGATCGGTTCAATGTTTTAGGCGTGAAAAGGAAACAAACAAACTTATTTTCGCATATATGTATAATATTAGTAAGATATGTATCGTAACGTCAAGACATACGCAACCATGTTGTAATCTACTCTCTTGAAAGAAAGAAAGATAAACTGTTTATTCTGCAAAGTCACAACAGTCGCGCATTATAAATAGACATATAATAACAATAGGAAGCCAAATGTTGCTATCTTAGCTCCGACAAAGTCTTTTTTAGGTCTTTTAGTAGGATGTATCTAGTGGCGTGCCTAGGGGCCAACAATACGGCATGCCCATAAGGCAAGCAGACTGTTCAGAAACCTTAACATCATGAAGAGTAGGTAGTAGGTTACAGTAGCGCAGGATCAATTGTTGTAAGATGTAAACCAGAGACATAACTTTAATTTGTGATTATATTATTTGTCTATAGAATACTGACTTTGCCATTTTTCAAAGGGAAGCCGGTAGGAATCGAATTGTATGGAACATTCGCCACTGGTAGGTTATAAGAGCAAGCCAAGCTTTTAGGCTTGTATGGAAGTACCGCCACTGTATCTAAACATACTTTGGATTAACATGATGGTATAGGTATTATTCAACGTTCAAAACTTTTCATCGTTCATCATTACACAAGAAATTGTGATAAAGATTTATGCCATATTGATGATTGCAATGAAAATATTATAGATTTTGATAAAGATGATAAAATGCAATTAGATTCATCATCTGCCTAGCCTTTTCCCAACTACATTGGGGTCGGCTTCCAGTCTAACCGGATGCAGCTGAATACCAGTATTTTACTTGGAGCGACTGCCTATCTGACCTCCACAATTCAGTTAGTACTGGGTAGTACGATGCCCCTTGGTAAGACTGGGTGTCAGACTTTTTGGGCCACTGACTACCTAACAACTGTCAAAGATCTACAAATGACACTCGGGACCAACGGCTTAACGTGCTTTCCGAGGTACGGTGGTCACCCATCCACGGACCAACCTAGGCAAGCATGGCTTAACCTAAAGATCAACCCGAGCGGTTGTTATTATTTAGCCACGAACTCCTAAAAAATATAAAATACAATTAAATTATCAAGATACAAAATTATAGAGCACAATCACCCAATTCTAGCATCACAATTTTACAATCAGAGTTACTAAATCAGAACATAGCAAGTAAAATGGGAACTAAATAGATTAGTCGCGGCACAAATTAAATTTATTAAGGTGAGAGTCAATTATTGGCTCAAAGACCTTGCTTCTAGTTTAGATCTGTCGCCTTCAAGACATCGATAATGATCTAAGAACTATATTATAAATTACTCTTGTAGACTTAATTTTCAATTATTCTAATTTCGGCCTCGGGTTCAAAGTAATGTCGTTGTATGAGTCATACATTTAAATTTATCATTGAAGTTTGTTGTATTTTATAAAAGGTGTAAAAAGACCATTAACGAAGCCGAAAGGCACTTGTTCTCCCCGTCATTGCGATCATTTTTTTGTTCTGAACCATACCTAACCTTTTAGTTACGGAGATATTGGAGGTTATTGAAGTTTTTTTTTAAATACTAGTTTTAAAGGTTATAACTTTAATTAACTCCCCGTTTACTATTCAAAGCATCCATCAGCACTAAGTTATGAGTGCGTTACATTGAGTTTTACCGTAAATCGTGATTTTTCACCCCAAAAAAAAGCCGTTTCCCAGAAATATTTTTTGCGTAGAGTTACTTAGTTTGATGTACAGAATGCTTGGTTGACGGCTTCGTGAAGGGTCTGTTTACAGCTTGTATTTAGCAGAGTTAGTACTACCTATTAATCAACAGATAGGATATGGTACCCTATGGATCTGGGTAATCTGTTGACCGCGACTCCGATTTGCACACACACTCCAACTCCGCTTTAAATCCTTCCAGCAGTTCCGAATATCCCATCTACTTCTTCATTCTAATGCGCATCTTGCATGGTAGCTTTATTCTGTCATATACCGGCTTTGCCCCAGTTAACAGAGTCTGATCAACATCTGTGTAGGTACATACTAAAAAATAATTCAGCACCATGATCTTGATTCAGTACAGTATCACTCTAACAGGACAATAATAGATCATATTTCAATATAAAATAATATTTTATTTTTTATTCTGATAATCTGATTAAGTGCACTTATCCCACAAATATGGTCCAGTTGAAAACCAGCGTCAGTCACTAGTTGCCCGGCATTTTGCTAAACTGGGCCTATTTGGCGCAGCCGTGAGGCACACAGTGTTAAATTTTTTGTTTAGGTTTTTTTTTTTGTCTTGTATTATTTTTGTTTTATATTGTGTGCACTTGTGGCATGTGCCAAATAAATGTATTTTCTTTCGTCTATATGAAAGTAGAATAATACCGCACTAGTACCACTTACTACAGACGTTGACAAAGATAATGAAAATGAAAAATGTGCAACAGCAAAAAATACCCGCAATAAAGATAATCCTGTACAATTTGTCACACAACAATTTATTGAAGAACCTGTTATCCTAATCAGAGCTATGACCGTTTGAAACGGTTACACAGGTCTAGCCCCGACATGGATGACAGGAACAGCTAAATTACGTTGATTGCATTAAGATGCAACCAGACTGCTGCAGTTGACCGTTCAGGATGATCTAATGTGGAGCAAGGCAGTTGGATTACAGACAATATGGCACACTGTCATTCGGCGTTAGTCAATGAGGTGTAATTCACTAGTGAGTAAGTAGTAGATTGTACATCGATACAGGAATCGAATACAGGTAAGTAAAAATACACAATTTGAGGCACTAAATATCGAATGGACTGGAGTCAGAAGTGCTTTTGAGCTGATCCACCTCGCAAAAGACAAGAAGAAATATTCGTAAATGAAGATGTAGGTTACATCGATTGGAGAGGCAGTAAAGAAATAGATGAATATAGACTGTCGATCGACCGCAGTATGGTCCAATCTTGAGGTAGTACCGAGTACACTGACAGTCTGGCACTTTTCGCCCTTATGCCCTAAGTATTAAGGTTGAAAAGTGGTAGACCACAGACTACAGCTGCATCAAAAAAGAGTTTAGAATATTTAGATGCCGTGATGGCACTGCAACACGAAGGTTTTATAATTTTAATGGTGGAAATGTGTCAATTGTATCATGGCATGCCATTGTGCTATTGATTTATGTAACTTATTAATTGTAGACGTCATTGGTGTTGTATAACAAACTAGGTAGGTACTGTTGCTTGGTTATTTCGTGCTTCACGGTAAGCACGACGCTCTTGCGATTGAACTAATTGTAACGGTGGTTCGATTTTTGAATTGTTGTTTCATTTTGATTAGTTAGAATTAAAGAGCAGCTCGTGGCTAAATAATTACAGCCGCTTGGATCGATCTTTAGGTTAAGCTGTCCTTGCCTAGGTTGGTCTATGGATAGGTGACCGCCCATTACATACCGAGTTTCCTCCGTGCCTCGGAAAGCACACTAAGCCGTTGGTCTCGGCCGTCATTTGTAGATCTTTGACAGTCTTTACAGGTAGTCAGTGGCCCAAAAAGACTGCCAATCAGTCTTACCAAGGGGTTTCGTATAACCTAGTAATAACTGGGTTGTGGAGGTCAGATAGGCAGTCGCTCCATGTAAAATACTGGTATTCAGCTGCATCCGGTTAGACTGGAAGCCGATCCTAACATAGTTGGGAAAAGGCTAGGCAGATGATATTTGAATAGTTAGAATATTGTATGTTAGCCATGAATAGCGCCTCTTCTGCATGAAACCTCTCCAAACATAGTCTTCTTCTTTTATTTATTTTTCTGATTTGCTTGCCTACTATAACTTCTGTTATTTTTGCCCTAATTTTTCGAACAAAATGCTATTGAATTTTTCCATTAGGAGTTTCTCAATTGTAGCTCGGTTGACGGCAATATCTCCTATTACAAAGGACTTCACCATTACTGGCGGAATGTGGATGAGCTATTGGAATGAATCTTTCGGGCAAATACAGTCATCTTGTTCAATTCTGTTCTTCGAGATAGTCAATGATTTTTTGAAACTAGAGTCGACTCATGTCGTTAAATTGTAAACTTAATTTATCTATGGCCAGTGCCGAAGTGTTGCCATACAAAGTGGCAACGCCGCCAGTCTCTTGGGTACATTACCAGCTGACAGCGTTGAGGGGTTTTTTTGATGCCCTTTTATAGTTTGTTGTTAGTTTATTTAATAGTTTTTAATTAAAAATGTATATAGTTAGTTTACTCTACTAAATAAAAAATATCCTTAATTTATTTTAGCTAGCCATACAATAATTATATTAATATATTCTTTTAACAATGCTAATGTAATTCAAAAGATTCTAAAAAACCACTTGCGTATAGAAATCAAGTTTTTTACCGAGTGGAATCGTAAAGCCGTGCGTCCATTAGATTTGGCCTTGCCCCATAGTTGGCCCGCTGAATGAGTGTCAATGTAAATTGAATTAAATGTGCTATCAAGACGTGCAATTAAGTCGTTTGGCTTAAATGGAGAGGAGACATTTCATTTGGAGTTTTCGCGATATACAGAGGATTTATTTTTTGATGTGATTTCTTTCGTTTTTCGTCAAATTTTGATGAAAGCAAGAAGCAGTATAAAAACACACAGCGTGTCAGGTCGGGGAGCGTCACCAACTGCGGAAGTACTCCAGCAGCAGCAGGTAGTCAAAGACCACCGTGTGGTATAACTCTGAGGGAGTCTCCCAGACCCCTTCGCCCGCCAGGAAATGTATAAGGAATTCCACACGCAAAAAAGACCTTTAAATGCTTTCAAGTGTAAATGAATTTCGATTTAATACGAATACATCCGGAGGACTGCCTCGTTGGTCTACTGGTCGCAAGCGCGATTGTTGTTGAAGGTCCTGGGTTCAATTCCCAGGTCGGGCAAAGTGTTTTTGGGTTTTTCCATCAGAAATTCTCAGTAGCAGCCACGGAGTCAGGATTTATGCCCGGTTGATGACAATAGGCTCGCCCCCTACTACATGGGAGTTAAACATAACTGGCGAAATGTGGGTGTACTATTACGTACACCTCTGCCTAACCCTTTGGGGATTACAGGCGTAATGTTTTGTTATGTTACGTTACATTCCGAGTAAAGTAGGTAAAGCCAAAATAAACCTCTAAAATGTTTAGTAAAGTATCTGGTTGTAACAAAACTTCACGTTTATTAATGTGCTGTTAGTTCATAGTTCAACATGTAAAACACTGGAAATATCTGTTTTCTTCCTAATAACAATATTCTTTGGCATTACTTAAGTACTTATGTTTCAACAATTTGTTCAATACATAAGACTATTTACACTGAGTGTTTACTATTTAGTTGTATAGCTTTGTATTGGCAAATATATGCTAAAAACCGTACCTTTAATCCTTTAGAAACTTACTTCATAATTAATTTATTATTTTCATAGAGCACGGAGCTGACCAAAGGTGACATTGTCAACACTTTCCGTATCAACCAAGGCCGTGACCGTTTTTATCTCACTCTACGACAGAAGTAACACAAAGAAACTGAGGGCTTTGAAAGTTTGAAGGTGGTCCATCCATCTACTCAATGCACTTTCGCTACCAGGAATTGTATAAGTCATAAGTCATTTATTTCTTAACAAAATACATTGTGTAGAAAATAACTTAAATTAGATAAATAAGAATTAGAAAGTAATTATAAAAAAAATATATAAGTATAACAAATATTTAAATTAATAAAATTAAAGAAATATAATGTCAGAAGATGAAAATAATAAAAATAATAGTCACTTAATTGCCTAATAACCAGTGATCGGAGTAGGTAGATTGAACTGGGGTCATTGATCCGAAACGTATATATTACTATGGACTTTCCTCCGGAATTGGTGGATTATTGGTGTGTTTGTTTTTATTATTAGACAGATAAATAATGAATTAATTTAGTTTTGATACCTTCCTTCAAATTTTGAATTGAGTAGTAATAATTATCACTATCAACATTAACAATATTTAATTGAATCCGGAAATACCGGAATTACTTTCCGGAAAAATGGCTTATCCATGTTATTCTTTCTGTGTGCATTTATGATACAAGTACCAAAAATCAATCTACCTACTCCGATCACTGCTAATAACGCATAAAAATATTAATAAAACACAATAATAGAAAATTTCGCATAAATACCTACATGTCATTTGTCAACTCATGAACTCTTCAATACGTACTGAAACAGTGTTTATGGTTGGTAGTGTTGGTACTACCGTATATCTGGTTCTACATGACGGTACGGCTATTCCGTGCTGTGGTTATTTCAATCAACTCCAACCAAAACATCTCACTACATCTAAACATAGATTAACTTAACATTATTAAGACTGCAATCAGAATCATAATGCTCTCATTAACCCATTTACTAAATCTCAAGAGCACTCGATTCTGAATAGCACTTGAAACTGTAATGTTGCAATTCAAATAAGATGCACGGAATTAGACTGAAATTAATACTAAATGCCGGTGGAATTGGATGTTATTAACATAGAAATATGTAAATGTTTGCGAAACATAACATCACGCGTGTAATCCTCGAAGGGGATTAGGCAGAGGTATACCTACGCTATAAAGTGTGTAAAGAGACCCTTAACGAAGCCGAAAGGCACTTGTTCTCCCCGTCATTGCGATATTTTTTTAGTTCTGGACTATACCTGGAAACGTTCTAGTTACGGAGATATTGGAGGTCAAAGTTCCAATTTCCCAGCAATAATTTTTGCGTAGGGTGACTTAGTTTGTACATAATGCTGGTTGACGGGTTCTTGAAGGGTCCGTTTACACCCTGTAGAGGGATACCACCGCTTGCAAGTCACTCAGAGAGCTATGGAAAGAGCCATGTGTGGCATCTCCCTCTACCGTTGATTGGGTGAAAAACACCGAAATACGGAGACGGATAAAACTTACGGATATTGCAAAAACTATAACTAAAATAAAGTGGAAGTGATGCCGTAGACCAGATGGAAGCAAGTGCTGGAGTGGAGACCACGGATGGGACGGAGGAATGCGGGAAGACAACCGACTAGGTGGACAGACGATTTCATTAAAGTGGCCGGAAGAAACAGGATGCCCCAGGACACAAAACCACCAAAACTGAAGAGATTTGGAAGAGACCTACACTCAGCATTGGGTGGCCAAAGGTTGAAGAAGAGAAGAGAAGAGATACACTACCTATAGAAGCCAGTTCATTACCAAACACCGGGCATAAACTCAGGCTATTTCAGACTACGGAAAGTTACTCAGAAATTCCTGATAGAATACCACTTGAAAAACTCTGCCCAAACTGGGAATCGAACGCAGCACCCTCATACTCAGCGCTGGTGACCACTAGCCCAACGAGGCAAGTTTGCGAGTTCCCCGCGACCTTCGTCCGCGTGAAATTATTAAAAATACAATTTTCCCCGTTTTTGCAACATTTTTCATTGCTGCTCCGCTCCTATTGGTCGTAGCGTAATGTTATATAGCCTATAACCTTCCTTGATAAATGGGCTATCTATTATATCTATTATATCTATTTTTTCAATTCGAACCAGTACTTCCTGAGATTAGCGCGTTCAACCAAACAAACTCTTCAGCTTTATAATATTATATTAATAAGTATAGATTAAGAGTAGGAATAGTAATTATTAAGTTAGATGCAGATGGAGCTGATGAAAATTTTATTGGTCTAGTTGTTGCATTTACATTAGTTTCGGGGAATGTAGTTCTATGCAGTCTTAATTTATTTAAGTATGTTAGACTGGCCATTTGTTTTGGTTTAAAGATTTTATCGTCTTGCTTGGTTCGTTTTTGATACATTGCAGTAACATTTTAATTTATCCTCAATCTAGATCGGTGGTGGGTAAACTTTTTTAATGGGAGGCCAAAAAGTTTAAAAAATTCTAGAGGAGGGCCAGAATTATAGAAAAAATGCATTTTGTGTTACTTAAAGCTTTTAATCATAATATATTAAAAACATTGCAGTGCACACACAAATGTTACCAATTTGGCATTTACCTTAAATAATAAATATATCGGGCCATATACTATCCATGTCGATGGACCCTTGGCGGGCCGGATTAAATACTTTCGCGGGCCAGAGTTGCCCGCGGGCCGTACTTTGCCCATCTAGATACTATATTTCATCATTGGAACTAGCTGTGCCCCGCGACCGTCGTCCGCGTGAAATTATTATAAAAATATTACTTCCCTATTTGAATCAGTTTGTTATCAATTTCAAGGGTTTTCATTTTTTGCAAGGAACCCTAATCATTTTCCAAAATAAAAGCGAAAAAATTACTCCTTATAACATCAGCTATCTGCTACTAAACGTCTCGTCAAAATTGGTCTGCCGTTTCGGAGATTAGCCAAAAATTAAAATAATTTGTTTTGTTGTTATTAGTATACTTACTGTATACACTTTCATACGCATTCAGTCAAAAGCTGTTATTTTGAAATTACAAACATACACTTCAATTTATTTATTTGTTTTTGTGTTTGGCTTCTTTTTTGTTTGTTGAGTAGAAAGAAAGAAGATAGAAGAGAACATTCCCTAAAAATACAGTATAATTAAAAGGAAATGCAGAATGCAAATGTTACAAGCAAATCGCGTATCTACATTTAAAACCTAACTTAGCATAAAGAACTTAATACAAATAGAACTACCCCGTACACGTACACAGTCGGGTAAACTTAGCATTCCTGCTGCGCGAGTATTTATAGCCGGGATACGACAACAAACGCAACTCGTGCGCATCTGTGTACTGATAGCAGAACAATTAAGTACAGATTTATTACCCTGCGTGTTGATATTGATATGAATGAATTTGTCTCATTACATAGGTATCTCCGTTTTATAGATTTTCATTTGAAAGTTGACATAGGTACTGTTTTAAATATATTTTATTAAATTATTGTAAAGAATCAAATCTTGTAAAAAAAAGATTGCCATATTCGGTTCAGGCAGATAAAATGTGTAGCCATATGAGAGATTGTACCTAAATTAAAATCTTGCGGGAGGTTTTCTTATCTTTGAATAACATCTAGCACTTGTGTTACAAATAGCAATTATTAACAGTTTTGCTTTAACTAAGTACTGGTTAAAATTGGCCTAAGTAAATGGCTCATTATAATATTTTAAGTATATAATATTATTATAAGAATAATTAAGAATAAGAGGTTCCTCTCTCTGGACCCTGTTCCCGGTACCAGTGGGCTATTTTCTATACTTTTAAAATGTTTTATATATATTTTTTTTATTAATTAAAATTTAAATAATAAGTTAGAGAAATGAATAAAGGAAATAATTAAGAATAAGAATAATTTATTTAAAAAGTACTACAAAAGTGCACATTTAGGCGCAGTAGTGTTATTTCTCAAACACTGGTATAATTAGTGCTTATAAGCAAAATTATAACTAAAATATATTTAACAGTTGCAAGTAACGTTAATGTTAAATTCAAGTGTTTGGTAGTGACCTGCCTTTTTTTTCCTAACCTTCTCTGTCCCACTCCTGGGCAAAGGCCTCCCTCCACTCCTTCCACTTCTCCCTCCTCCTTCCAGAAAAAACCTGCCCGATCTAGGTTTATTTAAACCTATTTTTCAGGCCATCATAATGAAACTCCCAAGTTATAAAGGTAAATCTTATTACCCTTATAAGTACAAAGGGCCATAATTTACGTACATACATAAGCACAAAACTTATTGTACAGGAAGTCCTACAAGCAGTTGTAAAACCATTTAACTGACCCAGTAACGATTGCCTAACCAAGTTACCATTACTGGTCCAGTATCACAGCATAATAGATGGCGGACACTTTCTACGTATTTATAATAAGGTCTATCTTAATTCGTTGTGTAATATTAATTACTGTTATGCAGTATTCATTTGTTGCTCTGATTATAATTTTACAATAATAGCAATAGTTTTATGTTGTAATAATAAATTGACAATCGTTTGATGTATTTCAATCAAGTATCTTATCTAGAAAATGCGGCAATTCATAAACTACTTATACAAGAAGTTGTTTTAAACTGTAACTTATTTTAATTAAAAAAAACCGGCCTGCATTTTGAGGTTTGTATGGAACCCTCGGTGCGCGTGTCTAACTCGCACTTGGCCAGTTTTTTGTTTGTTTGTTTATTTTAAGCTCGGTTGCAGTTACTTTGTGTTAAGCCTGCAAGCCTGCCAAAAAGATCAAATTCATATCGATAATTAAGTCATCGAAATAATTTTTAATGTAAGCATTTTCATTCTCGATAAGATTAGATAAAATATATCTATTTGCTCAAA
This sequence comes from Noctua pronuba, assembly GCA_905220335.1. Classification (NCBI taxonomy): domain Eukaryota; kingdom Metazoa; phylum Arthropoda; class Insecta; order Lepidoptera; family Noctuidae; genus Noctua; species Noctua pronuba. Next base: position 9,823,108 of record LR999906.1, on the reverse strand, counting down.
CATGTATACGCATACAATAATAAAAAAATGCATGTAGGATAACATAATAAAAAAATGGTTCAGAAATGTTTGCCACATACTATGGATAATTTAAAAGCAAGAATAAATACTTAGTTAAATATTATAATGCTTTGACTTGCTTGCATTCGTTAAAGGTTTACTTGCTAACGTTACTGCAAGCCCCGCCGGATTTGACGCGTTAGCAGTTGAATCCTAATTGATCCCCGTGTAAACATGACTATCTTTAACGGTACACTAATTATGTAAACTGAAGACGGTGGATCGAAAAAAAAAACCAAAGATATTTTAAAACGATATCTTTTTTTTTAATCACTACAATTAATTTAGTGAAACCTATTCGATGCTAGAATATGGAATGACAGAAAAAAGACTTAAAAATAATTAATTTCTATGGTGAATTTCGTTCTTGTTCTTCTCGCTATTGCGATCATTTTTTGGTCTGGACCATACCTGGGAACCTTCTATTTACGGAGTTATTGGGTGTCAATGTTTCAACTTTTTCACAAGTTTTTTTTTTAATACTATTTTTAAAGGTACTTACTACTTTAAATACCTCCATGACCCGTTTACTATTCAATGCATCATAAGCACAATGTTTTGAATGCGTTACATTGAGTTTTACCGGAAAAGGTTATTTTTCACCCCAAAAAAAAGTCGTTTCCCAGCAATAATTTTTGTGTAGTTTGATGTACAGAATGCTTGGTTAACGGCTTCGTGAAGGGTCTGTTTACACCCTGTATATACGAACTTGTGACTTAAGGATCCCTCAGAGGGTTGGCAGAATTCTATAAAGTTAACTTATTAACATTGTCGACCAATTGCTCATGAGCTAGTCTGGTCAATGCTCGATCCTCTCAATGAGAGATCAGGCATTCACCCTTTTAAACAACCCACAAAGCTTTCAACCTGTCCTTCACCCTGCGGTGAGACAATAACAGGTTATTATAACAATTACGTAAAGAGACCACAATCTAACCTTTGCAGCTACTGAACAATGCCAGGGTTAAGCTTAATTTTAGGGTAAGTATTGTGGCTAGTGGTGAACCACAGTTCTAGGGTACACTTAAATACTTAGGGTTAAAGGAAAAACCAACTAGAGCAGTGGTCGCTCATTGGAAACGACCGTGACTTATAAGTTGTAGGTTTAAACCCAGACAGGCCTCCTTTGTGTCAATTATTTCATCACCTTTGCTCTGGTTACGGTAAAAGAAAATATCGTGGGAAAATATTTACATACAAGGTGTAAACAGACCCTTCACGAAGCCGTCAACCAAGCGTTCTGTACATCAAACTAAGTAACTTAACGCAAAAATTATTGCTGGGAAACGACTTTTTTTTTGGGGTAAAAATCATGGTTTACGGTAAAACTCAATGAAACGCACTCAAAACTTAGTGCTGATGGATGCTTTAAATAGTAAACGGGTCATGGAGTTAATAAAAGTAAAGTAAAAACCTTTAAAAGTGGTATTTAAAAAAAAATTCTCTCCGTAATTAGAAGGTTCCCAGATATGGTTCAGAACAAAAAAAATATCGCTATGATGGGGAGAACAAGTGCCTTTCGGCTTCGTTAAGGGTCTCTTTACAGCCTTTATAAATATCGACAGTCTGTGGATTTCACTGCCGGCTTCTCTGTTCCCTGATCATTATAATCTGGATCTATTTAAAGTTCGAGTGAATCGGTTTCTTTTAGGCAAGCGTGCTCCAACCTAGGCCGCATCATCGCTTCACATCAGGCGGGGTTAAAGGGGGTTCTTAAAACTAAAATACCATCTTTCTTTCTTTTCTTTCTTTATCGTGTGGTTAGTTCGTAACCTGGTGTCAGAGTTTTTAGGCCGCCCATGGGCCTCTGACTTGGCTTTACATGCCGTCAAGAAATATCTCTCAGGCTTGCTGGTTTCCTCACGATGTTTTCCTTCACCGAAAAGCAAGTGATAATTATACTATACAAACATCAATCCGAAAAATCAGAGGTGCGTATACGAGAGGTGCGTGAATACCATCGAAGACTAGTGACATCCACCAGCTCGCACAGCGCACTGGGCCCGAGTGGTGGATTACGGGCCATTCCCTCTCACAAAGATGAGACCTGACCCCGGCGGCAGTGGGAACATAACATCACACCTTTAATCCCCGAAGGGTAAGGTAGCGATGTATCTAATAGTAGGTACAGCCACATTTCACGTTTTTAAGTCCCATGTAATAGGGGGCGAGCCTATTGCCATCAACCGGGCACAAATCCAGACTCCGTGGCTGCTATTGAGAAACTCCTGCTGCAAAAACCCAATAACAATTTGCCCGAGCCGGGAATTGAACTCAGGACCTCATGTTCAGCAGTGGGAGCATTACAGTCATCAATCTTTTTAAATGCTAGCTGACATAACATAACCATACGCAGTAACAAGATACTCGTAGACTATTTGAGATAAGCTTAACACGTTGCCAGTTGCCACCTCCAAATATGGCGTCTCACTAGATTCCATGGGATTCTTAATAGTTAACATTTACTTCTCTAAAGTTATTGTGAACGCAGGTGTTTTTAATTAGTCATCTAGGAAAATCAATAATTGTATTTTTTCAACGTCAGAATTTTTCCCATGCTCAAAAGCGTAAGCGCAGCGTAGCTTGAGTGTTATATTCAAAGAATATTAGCAAGAGTTTCCAGAAGATGGAACTTCTGGGCTGCAGGACTGTTCGAAAGAGATACCGCGGCCTTGGAACACAAAGGGCAAAGAAGGAACATGGATGGGTTTTAGTGAGTATAAGTCTGACACTCCCTTCCACTCCGCCCAGAGCGGAGGGGGGGTTATTTGATGATTTCCCAATTTCCCATCCGAAAAAAAAAGAAAAAAAGATGGGACTTCTACATAATAAGTTAAAACGGTACTTAAAATCCTGTTCGATTAAAACAAAAGACGTTTGGGTAGAATAGGCATCCCACAGACACCCCACTAACCTAACTCGCTGAGTTGCTATCGGCGCAGTATGGGTCGCTGCCCACTATGCTATAGCTCGTGGTGATACGAGAAAAAGATCCAGCAGGTTCTCCTTTGGTTAGTGCCTAGCCTGGTGTCAGAGTTTGTATGCCGCCCATGGGCGGACTTGGTTTTACATGTCGCCGAGAAATATCTTTCAGGCATGCTGGTTTCCTCACGATGTTTCCCCTTCATCAATGCAGGTGATAATTATACAAGACGCACATGTATCCGAAAAATCAGAGGTGCGTGTCTTGGGTTCGAACTTGAGACCTATGTCTTGGGCAGTCCGACGGTCTCACCACTAGGCTATCACTACTTCTTTTTTTTACACTACTTTGCGGGGTAATTAAGTCTCCTCGCTTTCCCAATGCTAAGTAGGTACCCATTTTGAAAATTCAATATTAATTAATTTTTTTTTTTTTTTTTTTGATTGATTGCTTACCTATTATATATTAATTGCGTGATGTAGGTACGTTGTTGGGCAGACGATTTTTTTCAAAGATATGAAGCAATGCAGCGCATTCCCTTCAAAATCCTTAGGATTGCGATAGAAAAGTGTGTGACGCAATTTAGGTGCTGGGTTCACCACACACTGTTTGCCAAGTCGTACTGCGTTCATCAATCTACGTACGTTTAAGGTGGTAATGCGCATGGCAATGCTTGACAACCTTTTACTATCGCGGTTGCTGAAGCAATATTCTTTTATTGGTGATAGGCCGCGAGACGGGCAGACAACATAGTTGCCACAACGGGTAAAACCTGGACCTTTCTTTTTAGGGTGTCGATGGCAATCTAAAGCGACGACTTTGGCACTTTAAGTAACCTCCATCAGCTTCTGTGGTGTGCAAACAGCAGTACAGGCAGGACATCTTATGAAGAGTCTCATCGTTTGTGCGCTGGAGTGTAATTGATGTATTATCAATTACACTCCAGCGCAAAGTCATTTATGAATCTCCACCTGACGTGGAGCTTGGCACAAACAAATAGAGGCCTTTACTCTGCAGTGGGTGAAGTCGGGCTGTGGATGATGATGATGATGATGATGATGATGAATATGGTCCAGTTGCATGAATGTCACATTGCAATATGTTTATGCATTCAAATAATTTATAGTTTGAATGAGTAATCCAGGCGTGGTAATATAAAAATGTTTCGAGATTAGTTCCACGGCTGTGTGATTCGTTTTGCGTGGTCTCCTATGAAGTTAATTAGTGCGCCTGCGTTGTGCATTTCACGCTAACTTTTGTTTTAGGATTTAGTTAATCAGCAAACTTGCACTTAGATGTTATCTGTTTTAAATGGTGTCATATTCATCTTGACAGTTAAATGTTAATTTAAAATGCAGTCAAAAATAAAGCTTTTGCGTAAAAGTTTTAAGTACGTAAGTAAGTGGCATGTCCAACATATCGACGCCGCGACGGTAGGGTGAATTTTATAGTATCCATATTAGTTTTTGCTTATTTTGTTGTTTCTCAAAAATATGTATTTATCTCCGGAAGATAACAAGATCCGGAAGTTTATAAATTTCCTAGGAAATTTATAAATAACCTAACCTAACCTAAAGTTTATAAATTTCCTAAAATTTATAAATAACCTAACCTAACCTAAAGTTTATAAATTTCCTAGGAAATTTCAGGAAATTTATAACTTGCGGATCTTGTTATCTTCCGGCGACATATTCACATGAAGTTGAGAGAAACACTCGATGGACAAACACTATTTTCTAGAAATAGCCCGACCGACATAAAATTAACAACTAAATGTATTTGCTCTTACCATGAAGAGCCACGCAAATTACAGACGTATGCAAAGTTAACATCATACACCGAACGCAAAGAAAATATCATCATAAACTGGTTTTCGTAAGTACTACTGTGAATAAAGATAATCATGTTGGATTAAACAACGTAGGAAATGAAACAGGTAATCCGTAATTCAAAAATAATTGTATCCTTGGCATTATCATTAAAATTATGGTTTAATAAGATAATTATACAAGGTATGCGTCAGTGTGGGGACACCACACCGACGCATATCTTTTTTTTTAAATTACCGATGTAAAGTTTCTATGTGGGTTCAGAATGATGTACTGACTATGTGGTAAGCATTTGAGCGTCGGTGTCCTTTCCACTCTGTATAATTGGTCTATAAGTTTGCACTTTGCAATGATGAGGTTAATGCAGTTTTCAAAGAACAATTTCAGTTACAGTTACGTTTAAAATTGGTTTATCTTGCAGTCTGCATACATCTGTGTCTGTCATTTTTATTTTTCATTTTCAAAACCTAGAACTATGTAGGTCGTGGTTGTTAGTATGTTTGCACGCACACCAGTCCGTATATTAAAAAAATAAAGCCAATTTCATCAATAAACCGGGGCTGCGGGACTATTCCGGGACTGCGGTACTGTTCGAAAGAGATACCGCGGCCCTGGAACACAAAGGGCAAAGAAGGAACATGTATGGGTTTTAGTCAGTAAAAGTCTGACACTCCCTTCCACTCCGCCCAGAGCGGGGGGGGGGGGGGCATTTGATGCTTTGTCAGTAGAAAAAAAAATGGGTTTGCGTCAGTGTTTTCATTGCTGTGGAAAATTGACAGTGACAGCTCTTAAACGTGGAGCTTTAGACGCAGATTCACCGGTAAAATTCACCTTAAAAGAGAAAGAAGGAAATCTCTCTGTTTCTTAATCTGTGTCATTAACAAGTTTTACGACTCTATCACCATTTAAGACACAATGGGTTACAATACAAGCCATTGTGTCTGCACATTTTGTAAACACGTAATTTGCCTCATAAGGTCCAATCCTGCCATTACAATTCCGGGATATAAAAGGATTGAATACAATTTGGAATCCCGACGAATGAGTCATACGGTTTCCTGTCAAAGCACCGAGTAGCTTGAGAATGGAGTTCTAATGTGTGGTGAACGGAAGGATCGAAATCAGAGGAAGGAGATATCTTTGTAACAGAAGATATTCGAAAACAAACTGAAATGAAATTACGGGTCTATGTTTGATGATATTTAGATGTCCTATATTTTTGCAAGGCTGTACTTTTGTGGTGTCTCAGAGATTATCTTTAAAGCGCTCTCTTACCGGGAGCATTCACCTGTATTGTAACAATCCTAGATTTGATTTTGTACAGAAACAAGTGAATCTGAACTATAACATTACAGGCTAATTCTCCCGGTGAGGGAGCGTGTCATGTGATGCGACTGAAAAGGCGAGTTTATGTCCAATAAACACTCCATTTTCTAACTCCTCCACGTGTTTATCCAGCCCAGGTCATTGGTACGTTCCTGTTTAAGTAATGGACATCTTATAAACTTGGGATTAAATGCGCTGTTTATGCATTGCGCATTGTTGCTTGATTTAGGATCGTAAGTAATGGTTCAAAGCACTTTGAATGCCTGTAAATGTCATGGAGGAATGGCAGCTGTTTTAGAATTCATGGTGGTATAATTTAGTACATGCCATTTGGACTGGGGCATTTGGGGCTAGAAATTCTATAGACCAAATAGGTAAGGCAGTAACTAAGGTAATAGCTGTTCCCTTTTGTTGTGTCAGTATTTTCAGAATTTACAATGAAAATTAATATTTGGTTTCTGAACTCAGTAAGATTTTTGGATACGTACCTAGGCACAAATCATCATCTCATCATCTGCCCAGCCATTTCCCAACTATCTTGGATTGATCTAACCTGATGAAGCTGAATACCATAACCTATGAAATCATGAGAAAACGAGACATTTTCCAAATAATTAAGGATAGATGGGAAACGTTATTCTGGCAACTGTTTGTGTCTCCGTCATCCTTTTTAAACGAAACTTTCCCTCAATCTTATAAATAAACAGTGGCCTGGCTGTCGCCTGCCTTGTCATGAATTAACTAACCAAAATTGCCTCACCAAGTTTACATTGCCTATCTTGACGTAAACGTAATTATGACTGTGGCATACTGAGCCTTCCTTTATTATGAAAGCTTTAGAAATTAGGTAGAAAATATACAATTTCATGTGAAATACTGGCTTACTTCTTAAGGCATTACAGTTAAAGTCTTAAGTCAGCCATCTTTGTTTTTATGTTTGATCCTTCTGTTTTTGAAACTTTATGTTTTAAATGTTGGTCTTAATTTAATTTATATTTTTTTTCTCCGCACGCAAAATACGCGCTTTGACGTGGAGTTGCGGAAACCAGCCCGTTATACAATACAATACAAATTTTGGTCTGTGGTGAAGTTATCATTAAAAGGCATAATCGGCCTATATCGTTGTTACAGCTGGGAGGCCCAGCCTGAGACACAGGCCTTGTCTGTGGTATAGATCAGGGTAGATTCACCACGCAGGCCCAGTGCGTATTGTTTTTTTTTCGTTTGGTTAGTGTTTCACCTGGTGTCAAAGTTTTTATGCCGCCCATGGGTCTCTGACTTGGCTTTACATACCGTCGAGAAATATCTCTCAGGCATGCTGGTTTGGTTTCCTCACGATGTTTTCCTTCACCGAAGCAAGTGATAATTATTATGCGTATTGGTAAATGTCCCACATGCCTATACTACAGAAAAGACCTAGATGTTTTCTATACCTAGTAATAAACAACTAGCTAAAACATAATAAATAACTCGAATACTAAATTATGTTTAGAACTAGATTAAAAATGCATAGGCACTTAAAAGAGGGTCGTTTATTTAAAATTCAATGTCAGATTAAGAAATAGGCATTAACCTTTGATTCTAGTATCCATATCAAAAAGGTAAATATTATGCCAAATATTATGCATCTAGCTGGCTTGCTATTTTGGTAAAGGTCGCGGCCGATTTTGATCATTTCTAACCGAAGATATCTACGTTTAAGATATCTTCGGTTACTGTCAGCCTATATAACGTAACTACTGCTAGTCAAAGGTAGGTAAAAAAATAAAAAAAATATTAAAAACTAAACTAGGTACTTTTTAAAACAACATAATAAAATGGACTGTAACATGAGCCTTAAACATAAGTGGCAAAATGTGGGTGTATTATAGGTACACTTCTGCGAACCCTACGAGGGAAACAGGCATAATGTTATGTGATACAAATAAAGAACATTTTTTGGCCAAAGCAAATCAGCACTGCATCCAACGTGGCAATGCTGCCAGCCTTCTGGGCACTTTTCCTGTTGACGAATTTTTTGACGCCCTGTAACCCTTTTGATACTTGTACATATTTTTATTAAGTGAGTAATATTAAAGATTTGATTTGTAGTTTGTAAATAATGTAAATACTTAAATATTTTAATTTAAATCTTAAAACTGTAGATCATAATGTTGTCCATTGTGTGAGTCTATTTTTGGCGCAATTACACCTCTTCTGTGTCATTTCATGATTGTGTGAATTCGTTTTCCTTATATTTACGTCATGTCACGCAATTAGAGTAGGTATTACACAGACATAAATCTATTTTAGCACATACATAATAGTAAATTGTTAATAGTACTCTATTATTAGGTAACAATGAAAGGTATTGTTGATGATAATTTGTATCAAAGTTATTTTATTTTGTCGTTTAGGAATTTAGTTTCTATACATTGCGTTGAACGTGAACTCAATAGGTAGACGTTCTTCAGCTGCATCCGGTTAGACTGGAAACCGACCGCAAGATAGTTGGGAAAAGGTTAGGCAGATGAAGATAATTCCTTCAATAGTAAAGAACATCACACACATAGCTGCTCATACGCCAAACGAGATTTACACAGAAATAGCAAACAAAAAATAAGTGTATGCTTTTTAGGTACAGATGCCAGCAAATCAAGCTATGTGAAACTGTCAAATTTTCCCAATCAACCTTGAACCTAATACTTTAGCGATAAAGCTGAAAATCTATTAAAGAAATTTGACAGATTGTAGTAGCTTGAAGTTCTGGCGTCTGTACATTTACTTTCGTAGGTTTAAACATTACTTTTTGTATGAAATCTCAAATATTTTTCTCCCTTGCAAGTACCAATAAACGAAACTTAGCTTGTTAACAATGTTTTTCACAACATCCTGTTAAAGCTCAGTTTTATTTACCAGACTCCCTTATCAGCTCGCCGGTTCCCGTGGGAAACAGCTTGTCATATCACTCAATGTTTATACACAAAGCTAGATAAGCAGGATTAGGGAAGAGGCTATCACAACAACCTGCTGCAAGGTGACCATGTTGTGACTTAGATTGACACTCGACCTGATAGTAAAGTGATGCTTCACAAAACATAGACACGTTCGAAGTATGTTCCTACATACTTTGTGTGTGAGAACGGGCAATGAAAATGTAGTAAGTCTTACTACTATTTTAAGTGTGAAAGTTTGTGAGGATGGATGGATGTTTGTTACTCTTTTACGCAAAAACTCCTGAACGGATTTATATGAAATTTGGCACACGGATAGCTTGTTGTCTGGATTAACACATAGGATGCTTTTTATCCCGGTAGTACGATCCCATGGGGCAATTACCGAACTCAACGCGGGCGAAGCCGAGGGCTATATATTCGTTATAATGTTTCTAGGTTGTTAATACCTTTTAGAAATCTTTGTTCTGATAATTATTTTGTACTTAATTTTAGTTTAGACTCGTGGCTAAACAAATAATAACAACCGTAACGGTCTATCCACGAGGTTAAGCAGTGCTTGCCAAAGTCGGTCCGTGGATGGGTGACTATCATTTCATACCAAGTCCACTGCTTGCCCTGGATCACGTAAACCCGGTCCTCTTTTCTTTGTAGATCTTTGACAGTCGTTATAGGTAGTCAAAGGCCCGAAAGCCTGACAACCAGTGTTAGCAAGGGGTACCGTATTCCCCATTACTAAATAAGTTGTGGAGGTCAAACAGGCAGTCGCTCCATGTAAAATACTGTTGTTCAGCTGCAATCAGTTAGACTGGAAGACGACCCCAACATAGTTGGGAAAAGACTAGGCAGATAATGATGAGCTATTTGCATAACTTTTGCCGATACATCAAAAGAAGTCACCAAAGGCAAAGAATGAAACTGAAAATATGAAACTCACGTATACAAACAGAATGTCGCTCGCTTACTTAGTATGTCATGCACCTAACTACGGTATGGGGTAGGTGCTTACCTGTAAACAAAGAAAATTATTTGATTAGACACATTATATTGTTTTGTATTTGATTATAATTTAAAGTTTACTGTTAAATTGCAAAATCTAGCAACGAAAGGTAGGTCACTTGTAATTAAATTTACTTCGATCCGTATAAAACGGATTATCACGGATTTAATATGGTGCAAAAATGTCAGCATCTAATTCTATTGTTTCCTCAATATTTAGATCGCTTGATTATTTTTTCTATACTGGTAATTTTTTAACTTCAAAAGTAATTTGTGTGACATCCGTTGATGCCTCACACTAAAGCGTCTGACCGCGTGGACCAGCGGATATCGCGCCGCGTCCGCGCAGATTCCGCGCGTTAGTGCGGTACTTGGCACACGAGACACCGCATTACGGCGCGGTTCATTGAGGCATAAGAGTGTGTAGCTGTTATATGTAGTTTGTATATATTTTTCCTGTGTGTTTTCGTATGTAGCACCCGACCGCGCGGACGAGCGGTGTCGGGTGAAAATCGCCTAATACAATCACAAACTCATATTGACCGACCTGTTTTTGGAGGCGCCCTGGCCATTTCACAGGTGCCTGTAATTTCTCCGTCCTGTGTAAATTTCAGACTTATAATGCTATTTTATAGCAGAAATAAGTACCCGTAGGTTGTTGTGATTTTTCTTGATTCTTTCAAGGGTACTGCAATATGAAACATCTTATTTTCATTTCCATGCCCGACATTTCTAAAAACTCTTTATTTTCAGCATTTATATAATATTTCACTCTTTTTTTCCTTTTACCCACAACACTGTAAAAATTGTGTGTCTACTAATTAGCTTATTTATTTACGAGTACTACCTTTTTCATAGGTAATTCTTATAATTAATTTTAAGATAAACTTGTATTTCTCATACTAAGTGAAAAATAAAATGTCTTAAACCATAAACCGTAACATCCCTTGATTAATCTCCAAAATTATGACAAATCCCCAGCCAACTATCACCATCGTGTACTCGACTGGGCCACTTCGGGTCACTGGCCGGTACATTGAGCCTGATCGCCGATATCCTGTACCTTACATTAATATTCCCGGTCCGTTCCTATAATGTTCGATGTTTGACTCAACATGGCCGCTTGGTTGAATAACTCCGACTTGGGTAGTCAGTGATGTAACGTCATTATGTCATGATTTTATAAGGACATTTTTCAAGGACTGTTTTTTTGGGTCAGGTTGATGTTCTCGTTTGCAGAGGAAGCAGTGGTGATTCGATTCAGTAAGGAGTTTTGATTAGTTTACCATAGAGTTTATTTTGGTCTTAGGTATATTATCTCATTGCAAATGATTTGGTAATATCTCCTTCGGTAATATCACTGGCTCTTGTAACAAAGGGCTACCACCTAGCGCAGGAGTCAGGGACTTCACACAATTTTCTAACCATTTTATTGTTTACTAGCGGCCCGTCCCGGCTTCGCACGGGTGGACATTTATTTTACCCTAATTCCCCGCCCCTATTTTTTTCTAGTAATAAATATAGCCTATCTTAACGTAACATTCTAATGGTGAAAGAATTTTTGAAATCGGTTGTTTGAGTTTATTCGTTACAAACACACAAAAATGCAAATCTTTCCTCTTTATAATATTAATGAAGTACAAAGATTATTGAAATCAACCAATAATTTATTCCCATCCACAGTCATACTCAAAACTGTCCTCACGACATAAATAAATCAATAATAAAAAAAAAAACAATAATCTATGAACATACAACAATAAACAATTCACCCATCACATTCCATTGTTCTCCACTCATACAGTAATACAAGTTTAAATTCTCTGACCTTTTAAATGCTGACCCCTGAATATTTTCCCGCGCCCGCGCAGTGTTGCAAGCATGCAACATACATAAAGATGCGCACTTTGTCTCGTATGCACCGGCAAGGTCAGTAGTGTAACCAGGTTATTAGGTTTAAGACGGACAAGTCTTAATACATGCTAAGTTGCGAAGCTTTACGAGGCAATGTTGTTTATAGCAGGAAAACTTGAAGTAATGGGTAGTAGTTTACATCAAGTAAATCTGTCAAGAACTTGATTTTAAATACGGAGTTTTGTTTTGTTTTGTACCGATATTCTTATGCTAGATAATCTGAGTGATTTGTAAAGTTAAAAATTTGCATGCAGAATTTAGTAGGCGGAATATGAAGAACTATTGCGTACGTTATGAAATCTGTAAAATACCGTATTTCAGGAAAATAAATGAATCTGAATCTGATAGGTCCTATTATATCAAATGGATTTAAAACAAAGTTTAAAATGGCTTGAAAAAAAAACATGTCTTGTGTTCAAAAACGGGAACACACTAAATGAAAGAGTTGGTCATAGTTTCAATCAAATCTTATTCCCCTTACATAAGGGTGTATAAGATAACTTAATTTTGAGCAGTTGATCACATCGACGTGGTTACAATTTTATCTTCCCATATCAAGACTAACCGTGACAAAACCAAAACATGGTTACAGTATGATTTAAAAAAAAACTTGTAACGACCAACACAAATCTGGTATCGAATCATTTATTATATTTCAATACCCATGTAAGTTACACTAATAACAAGAAGAACGAAGGCAATACATTATTGTAAACTATTAATACTATAACATTATTAAACCTGTTTAATTTATAACTAGCTGTTTCCCGCGACCTTTCGCTTGCGTGAAATTATTAAAAAAAAAATGAATTCCCTGTTTGAATCGGATTTTGTTACGAATTTTAATGTTTTTTTTTAATAACTCTATTTTTCTAAAATAAAAGTAGCCTATGTTAGACTTTATAACATCAGTAGTCCCTTCAAAATCGGTCTAGCCGTTTAGGAGGTTAGCCACAGTCAGAAAGAATGACAGACAAAAATTGAAAAAAAATGTGTTTTTGTTATAAGTACCGTATTTATTTTTATAAAGGGTGTAAAAAGACCCTTAACGAAGCCGAAAGGTACTTGTTCTCCTCGTCATTGCGATCATTTTTTTGTTCTAGACCATACCTGGGAACCTTCTAGTTTCGGAGATATTGGGGGTCAAAGTTCCAACTTTTTCACAAGTTTTTTTTTTAATACATGTTTCTAATGCAAGATTTTTACTTAAAACACCTTCACGACCCTCTTACTATTCAATTCATCCATCAGAACAATGTTTTGAGTACGTTACATTGAGTTTTACCGTAAAACGTGATTTTTCACCCTAAAAAAAAAAGTCGTTTCGCAGCAATAATTTTTGCGTAAAGTTACTTAGTTTGATGTACAGAATGCTTGGTTGACGGCTTGGTGAAGGATCTGTTTACACCCCGTATGCATTCAGTAAAAAGATGTTAATTTTATATTACAAATAGACACTTCAATTTTATTTATTTGTATAGATACCTGAAATATGGTACTTGTTGAACAAGGAAACACCCAATAACACTTCGCCCGACCCGGGAATCGGACCCAGAACCTCATGTTCAGCAGTCGCCCTTGCGACCACTCGACCAACGAGGCAGTCTAACATCAATAACATACACACATAAACACATGAATAAACATAATTTTACACTATTACCATATTAGTTCCACCACATACTCATTGTTTCGACTCAGCCGTGGAGAAGACGTGCAATTTAAAAGTTACATGATGTGGTCCGAAGGTCGGCCAGCCGTGTCAAGATTATGGTGAACTTTTCCCTAAAATTGAAGGTTGTGCCATTGAATTCATGGTCTGGTAAATGGCGAACAGCTGATTTCTTTCATCGTTTTTTGTTACGTTTCTGATCTAAGTTAGCTTCAAAAATTGGTAGAGCTCGTGGCTTAATAATAAAAGCCGCTCGTGTCGATCTTCAAGTTAAGCCGCGCTTTATCTGACCTCCACAACCCAGTTAGAACTAGGTATTACGATACCCCTTGGTAAGACTAAAAAAAATAAGGCAAATAATACCTTATGATTAAAAATGTATACTATAGTTTAACTTGTAAACTAGATCACCGAACTTAATTTAGTTCAATGTAAAGTATATTTAATTGTTCAGCCAATTTGAGTGCATTGTTTTTCTTTTATGTAGTTTAAGGCCGCGGTCACACTCGCGACCACGGGAAACCAAAGGAAAAAACAATGATTTCGCACGCCACATTGACAATTCTACCATAAATTGGGTTTGTTAGCACAATTTTTCCGTTCATTGAGCCAAGCGATTTAGCAACACTACTACCAGTAGGCCAAAATCATGTGTTTCAAGAAAACGGAGTAGGTTTATGAAAATATCTCGATTATGCAGTACAAAAATGAAACACCTAGGTATGTATTTTTCTTACTAAAAATAAATAAAATGTCTATTTGTGCAAAATAACAGCTTTTTACTGAATGCATATGAAAAAGTATTACGGTACTTAAAGCAAAAAAACATTTTTTTTTTTTTTTCTGTCTTTTTGTTCCGGTTAATCTCCGAAATGGCTGGGCCGATTTAGGCGCGATTTTATAAGGAGTTATTTAAGTTACTTTTAACTTAGAAAAACAATAGGGGTTCCGTGCAAAAATATTAAAACCTTTCATGCGGGCTACTTTCCAAATAAGATAATTATGACTACTGTCATTGGTCCATCCGATGCGAAGGTTGGTCTGAGGATGGGTGACCACCCATTACATACCGAGTTTCCTCCGTGCCTTGAAAAGTACGTTAAGCCGTTGGTCCCGGGTGTCATTAGTAGATCTTTGACAGTCGTTAGGTAGTCAGTGGCCCAAAAAGTCTGACAACCAGTCTTACCAAGGGATATCGTATTACCTAGTACTAACTGGGTTGTGGAGGTCAGATAGGCAGACGCTCCATGTAAAATACTGGTATTTAGCTGCATCCGGTTAGACTGGAAGCCGACCCTAACATAGTTGGGGAAAGGCTAGGCAGATGATGATTTAATTCATGACCTAATCTATGTGTTAAGGGACTACTCATTATGCAGTCAGCTGTTTATTAAACAAACGTCTCATCCTAAATACTAAACAATAGATTATGCAATAAAGTACTTACATAAAGAAAACAAAATTGTTATCATCGGTAATAACTATGTAGTTCCGATTCCCAGGCCGGGTGTTGGGTGGATGGGTTCCGCCATCAGGAATTTCTCAGTAGCAGTCTGTATTTTAGCCCAGTTAATTGTAATAGGCAGAGGAGCTCGTGGTTAAACAAAACAGCTGCTCGGGTCGATCTTCTTTTAGTGTTGGATAGCCCATTTATCGTGGAAGGGTATAGGCTATATAACAACACGCCCAAAAAGAGCGGAGCATCAACGATAAATGTTGCAAAAACGGGGAAAATTGTATTTTTATAATAATAATAATTTCACGCGAGCGAAGGTCGCGGGCAACAGCTAGTAATATATAATATGCGGTATTATGAAAGTTAGACTGACATTATGCCTTTTATAGACACCAATCCAATCTAGAACGGAAGATCCGCCATTAATATAAACATTAATATTTTGCAACCTAATAACAGATCCGAATATTGTTAACCTTGCAGCTACTTAACTCTAATGCACCGCTCTACTCCACTTTCATTCGAAAAACCATCTAAACTCGACCTTTAACATAATCACTTCGAGTCGAGCCAAATCTCGCTAAAATATCATCGAACAAAGATGACCTTTGTGTTCGCGACTGTACAATCACGCGCACCAATATGTATCTACATTTTTTTTTGTTTTTATTAACCAATAACGAGCCGCCTCGGCTTCGCACGGTTGCAATTTTCTAATGAATAAAATGAGAAGTGGGCTTAGCAAAAAAAAACAACATAGTCTCTCATACAAATCTCATCAAATATCCCCAAGCGGTTGTTCGACTCTTCACGTGTCCAGAGGGCTGGCCTTTTTTCTGGCCAAAGAGTCGGCATTGGCTTCCAACAGCAATGCTGATTCTGAGCACTTTTCCTATTGGCAGCAATGCAATAGTTTTTATATGCAGAAATAGAGATACTTATAAATCTTGTCCTGGCAATTACAAACCCAACAAAAATCAGTCAAATCGGTCGAGCCGTCCTCAAGTGGTGCTCCGTCATACATGTGACAAATGCTTTTTATTTAAATAGATTGATGTCCCACTTCTGGGCCAAGGCTTCCCCTATATCATTCTCGGTATTCTGTTCGTGTGCCACCTTGAACCAGCGATCCAGGTCATCCCGCCACCTCTTTCTGAGCATCCACACTTAGCAACTTTTAAAAGTGATTTTTCTTGCAGTATTGCAATTTTATGTTATTAGGAGCACCGTATTTTAGAACTCAAGTCTTATTACCTATATGGAACCTATATGGATGGGATGGGAACCTACAATATTTTCATTAGAATTGCTTGGATGAGATGAAAATCACACTCGCTTAACGTCCCGTTGTTATTCTTTGTCCGAATTTGAACTCTGACAACTATCACGCTTTAATGTCGAAAAATGTTATGCTAGCTGAAAAACGATCCGGGCTCCCCTTCCATTTTGAAATAGGTCTTATCTCAATGTTGCAACCGTTATTCCAAGACAAAATCGCTTTTGAATTTCCTAAGTGTAAATATGTTTGTGTCCGTGACTATACCGGCGCGCGCGCAACCAGGCGGTTCGTCACGTGCTCTTGACATTTGTATAGTTGACGCCAGCCGGTATAACGACAGTGGCATTTGTGAATTCCGTAGAATTTAGAATTAGAATTTATGTTTTGTTATTGTTTGTAAATAACGATTTGAACAAAGATGATGATGATGTTGGAATAGTTGGTTTTATCATTCTTCTGTACAATATAATTGTCAAAACATTAGTTGGACTAGATACTCATCTGATTGACAAATATAAACTAACCAAAGGGTAAGATATTTGAATTTCTGATGAGTTTGATCTAGGTGAAGATTTTTTTTTTTTTTACTGGCCTGACTGTCCCACTGCTGGGCAAAGGCCTCACCCAATTCCTTCCATGTGCTCTTTTCTTATGCTCCTCGAACCAGCCCTGAAGATTTTAATCACTCAATAAATTATAGTAGTTCAGTATCACAAATTAATGCCATCCAATCATCTGTCATTTATGTTTTTGGAAATACCCATAGCCGTTTTGGCTACCAGATCTGCAGCATCATCAATTATATCATCGCCAAAACAAACCGAAGAATCTTAAAATTCATATGCTTTTTTATCCATATTGACCTTGTTTTTTAGATTTCTCAATAAACTGATGTTTTTATTATGTCCTGCTCCATTAGCAAATACTTTAGTAATAACCTTGAATTCAATATAAATACGATCAACAAATACTAAAAAGGAAGTGTAAATTCATCGTGGTTATGGACAATCGTTTGTCACGATTCTTCGTACTTGTTGGGTTTATGTAAATATATCAATAATTATCACGAATTGGACTAGACCAAGGCTGTAATAACATTTGAAAAAAATATCCGGTAAACAATGAGGTGAATTACATTTTTAAAGTGAATGGGAAAATTCCTGTACTTAAAATTGTAGAGTGAGCGTGGGGAATTTCTCTACTGGCACTTGGAGAATTAAAATCATACTAGCATATTATATGCTCGCGGTACTTGCCCCTCGGGCAGCACGTGTAGCCGTTGGTCCTGTGCTTGATTTCTGTCCGGTCATGTCGGACGAAGCAAGGGAAGTGAGAATGAACCTGTGTTCAAGAAAACACTTGGGCACTATAATACTTCCAACGCCAATGGACTCTCCACTGAAATTGGCCGCCATGAGGACTATACACCGCATCAAGCACTCATCTGCGATGATGTAACAGAATACCATTGCAAATAATAAAATAATCACTTTAACACCACAATTAATAAGTTAAACAGGCTCACTTAACCTTGTGCCAGCTAATGTACGAGGGGCGGCTGAAAAGTTCTGAGCCTAAGTACTTTTAAGTGTCACTAATGACTCGCGCAGCATATCACAAATTGCGGGTATCCTACGAAATATAAATGTCAAGTTTCATGTCATTAACTTCATTACACTTTAAGTAATTGAACCATAAACGTCACCATGTCCGAGTCATCAGCACTTTGTACGAAATTGGAGTACAGAGCTGTCATAAAATTCCTTACAAAAAAGAACAAAACGCCGACGGAATTTTTTGAAGAAATGTCAGCAGTTTATGGGGAGTCTGCGCCTTCATTTGCGACCATAAAACGTTGGAGCCGAGAGTTCAAACATGGCAGGGAGTCGCTCGAAGATGATCCCAGGTCGGGACGCCCAAACACCGCTGTTACCGAAGAAAATATTGAAAAAGTGAAAAAACTTGTTCTAGAAGATCGGCGAATCAAGTTGTGGCAGATAGCTGAAGCCATTGGCATTAGCAAGGAACGAATCAGCGACATTTTGCATACTCATTTGCATATGAAAAAGGTGTGCGCGCGTTGGGTGCCGAAAATGCTCACGCCACTGGACAAGCAGCGTCGAGTCATAACTTCGCAGGAGTTTTTGGACATCTGTGGCGATAATCCTGACGATGTGTTTTCTCGTCTTATCACTGTTGATGAAACATGGATTAGACAGTACGATCCGGAGTCAAAACAGGAGTCAATGCAGTGGATAGAAAAGGGAGAAAAGCCTCCACGGAAGTTCAAAGTGGAAAAATCAGCATCCAAGCTCATGGCCACTGTTTTTTGGGATTGTGAAGGAATTTTGTTCATCGACTACCTTCCCAAAAATACTACAATGAACGGAGATTATTACGCCGCATTGTTGACCAAACTGCGTCAAGTGGTTGTCGAGAAAAGGAGAGGCAAACTGGCAAAAGGAGTCCTGTTTTTGCAAGACAATCCGCCCGTCCACACTGCGCGAGTTGCAAGGTGTGCCCTCGCTGAGACTGGATTTGAAGAAATCAACCACCCACCTTACAGTCCAGACCTGGCCCCTAGCGATTATTTCCTCTTTTCAAATTTGAAAAAAGACCTCCGAGGACGAAGATTTTCCAGTGATGAAGAAATGAAGACGGCCGTAAACGAACATTTTGAAGACAAAAAGGGCGAATATTTTTTCACAGGGTTAAAAGCTCTTTTTAATAAATGTAAGAAGTGCATTGAAATAGAGGGAGATTATATTGAAAAATATTTTTTTTATACATATCTATCAGCATTTTTAATACATTAGGCTCAAAACTTTTCAGCCGCCCCTCGTATATGAAGATGAACCAAGATTGTGATAATTGTAAGATCGTTTGTATTTGATAGTGCTTGTGAGATTCTCTTAGCAAATTCTCGTTGATTGCAAACTTAGTATCATTGCTAGCTTTACTGGGATCCTCTTCTATATCTGATTTATCTTTTACATAGACAACTGCTACTTAATTTATATTTCCAGCAATATACGTTAGTTCCTTAAATCAAACACCATTTATTTAAATTAGGCTGAGAATCAGCTTTTTTTTAAATGTCAGCATTCTATCAGTTCCCCAGAACGTTAGCCCTTCACTACTTCGTAGTGTTTGAGCTGGAAAGAAGAAGAAATGGTGCAAGAAACTCCACAGCAACAGATCTGTGTGTTGAGATGTATGCTCTTTTGAACTTCTGTCTTTTCTCTTCCCGAAGCCTATGGTTGATATTTGCATGACATCATCTGACCAGACACGATGGCATCTCATCAGACTCATGCATTCAAAATATAAGACTTTGGACTTATCAGCGTAACGATTCCAACCTCATCATCTGCCTAGCCTTTTCCCAACTATATTGGGGTCGGCTTCCAGTCTAACCGGATGCAGCTGATGCAGCTTAACGATTCCAACAATTGCTTTTATTTTGCGGATGGTCCATGTACTATAAGAAGATAACGTGTGAAATATATCATTTCAAGCGCCCATCTTGAACTTGATCGCCAAACCAAACACCAGTCTGACTCACCTCACCACGCGCCCTGCCACGAGGCAAACAATATACAAGCATCCTTGTTATAACAATCAAAACAAATGACCTATTTAACAGCTCACATATTTCAAACAGTATGAAAAAAAGGTCACATAGATGTATAGCGATAAAAAGTGGTTCATAACATAACACAATGGACTACATGTTAATTCTCACGATTGTTCGCTCCTGTGCTATGCTTCGCAATTCTGATAATCTATCAGCTTCGTTCGTGCACCTGTTTTGATCTGGCTGTTTATAATTGCAGGTTGCTGTTGTTTTCGTGACTTTTGGGGTTCTTAATTTTCAATAAATATAATTTACGTGTAGTACCGTTTCGTAATGATCTTCAAGACACTGTGAATTTGGTTCCCAATGTTGTCACTAGCCTTTTTGGAACAGCTAGTGAAGATTTGAGAACAAGAAACAAACCTTAGTAAATCTTGGGTTAATAAATTAATGGAAATAACTCAAGTTGTTAGCAAACTCACTTGTGAGCTGAATAATAAGATAATTTAAAGGCACGCGATAAATTCACAATAATTACAAGTCATTTGTTGTGAATTCATACAAGCATTTAACAATGTAGAAGACATTCAACAAAAAATGTCACACAGAAGCGGATGAAACATGTATGAAGGTTTCTTTTTGTTTACAATATCCGCATGTATGGACTCTTGTCTCTAACATAGGTGTTGCTTGCCTCGTTGATCTACTGTAGCATGAGCGACTGCTGAGTTTGAGATCTTGGGTTCGAAACAAAGACCTGACAGTGTTGTTGAGGTTCTCCATTAGAAAATTCAGCAGCTCGGAATCGAATTTGTGCCCGTTTTATGGCAATAGGCTCGCCCTCAACAGCAAGATAAAACATAACTGGCGAAATAAGGGTGTACGATACCTCTCTGTCTAAGAAGAATACAGAGCAAATACTTGAGCATGTGAAGAAATTTGAGAAGAAACATTTGAGGATCGTGAGAATAACTAACCAAGCAAAAGCAAACATAAGATATTAACACTGGTTCCGGACTCACACAACGGAAAACCAGCCAACCATGCAATGGTTGGCTGGTTTTCCGTTGTGTACTAAGTACCTACAATAATAGATAACTAGAACTAAAAACAAATACATTCAACACCACTGATAATACAACAACACCCATTTATATAACTTGCAAATAAAAATGTGATTGTACTAATAGTGCCCTCGACGCAAAAATATTGAGCAAGCCAGAGCGTGATAGTGAAAGGACAGTTGAAATTGATCTCGTTTTGAGCTGGTCTAAAGTACGGACATCGGCGGAACACAGCTCCAAGATATTTTGTAATGTTGGAATCAATTTATGCGGTAGTTTCTGACTTGAGTTACCTAAAAAGGGTAAATAATCTGCGAGCAAATTGGGTATCGCAATTGTTGGTAGCTAAGTGGATGATGATGGCGATTATTGGCTGGTAAAAAGCCAAGGTACTTCTTAAATTAATAACTTTAACCTCTAGTGAACAATTTACTGTCTTCTTACAATGGTTTAGATGTGACTTTCAAAAGTTATTGGTAATTTTCCAAAGGTTAAGAGACGCGACTTTTTGGAATTTACAAAAAATTTAAATAAGCATAAAATAAGAATAAAATCCACGTCATGCAATTCTCAACATTTTGAAACCATCGATCAGGAAATCATTAGACCAGAAACAAATGACTACTAAGTTGTTGCAAAAATGATAAACGCTAATTTTAATACTAAATGTGATTTGAAATGAACCTCTTTTAATTTAGACCTTGTCAGTTAAGCAATAGTAGTCAATGCAATACATCTGAATCGTGGGTAAACAGTAGTTAGACATGTAAGTGATGAAAATAACGGTCTAGTTTTTTTGACATTGCTTGAACACAATGGGATCTTACTGTCTGAGAAAATATGTAGAAGGAAATGGGTTTATGGCATAAAGAAACTTTATTGTCTTAACTCTATTAATTCGACATGGAACCTTATGAACACGGCGAAAGAGAGAATTAACTTAAATGTACGATTTAAAATGTGTTTGATATCTTCCAGTACACTCATCATGTTCGATATTTCGTTTGCAATGTTTCTTGGGAGACATGTCGGAGAGTATTTTATGCTTTGAATAACATGGAAGAGGAGGGTCTAGGTACTGAGGATAATATCTGTTTGTCGCCATATTGAATTTTGATTACTGACACGCTGACACGTCTTTAGTGATACTCGCAAGATTCAGACAAATCGATTGACGTAAGAATCATCAAAATCGGCCCACGCGTTTGCTGTCTAGAGTGCCACAAAGGAGCAAACATACATTCGGATAAAAATATACCCAGTAATATTCAAGAAAATATGTTCATTGAGAACTCCGTCCATTAATATGGTAATTACGCAGAATTCCTAGTTTGGAATGATAAATAAAGATGTCTTTTTTAATGTCAGAGTAGTCGAGGTAACTTGAAACCTATAAAATCTGAATAAGCAAGAATCAAGATGCTCCCCGTACACGTGTATGAATGAATTAAAAAAATTAGAAAAAATTCAGCATCACGTGTTTATGACCCACCGTATTTTTTCTACCTGTCAAGAATAAATAAATATTTTAGTTAATACTTAGCAAGATTTTATGTTTTATTTGTCTCGCCCATTAGAATTTTGATTTCGTGAGCAAAAAATCATGACTTAAACGAAGCTACTAGTTTTTTGCTCACTTAGTTATCATAAATGATACTGGTAATTATGATTGATTTGGCTAGTCTCAATTACACCTAAGGCCCGCTTACACCACACTAAATACGGTTTAGCATTAGATATATTTAAAACTTCATTCTGTTTCTGTCATCTTGTAACTATTAACAGAAACAGAACTTCGTTTAATGCTCAACGCTTTTATAGATTTGTGCAAACGGGCTTAGTCGACCTGACAAAGTCGTTGAAAGATGATCCGGCCATGTTTTTTTCTAATACCTCACCTTGTGAGTAGTTGGGTAATTTATATTTTATAGTTTGTTTTATTATAAGGAAATTACCAATAACCTTTGATGCTACATTATGATGAAGAGCTGAAGGTCACACAAGAACAAGGTAGGCCTTAAAGGAAAGATGTTATTGTTTTCGATGGAAAACATTATACGGATAACATTTTGTTCAATGTTGTGTTGACCTTGAATAAAGAGTATGTAGTTAATGCAGGTACTTGGGAGGTCGTGGAAGAGATGCTCACGGATTACCGAGTGATGTGGTGGTCAATAGGAAACTCGAAAAGCAGGGAGGTACCAATGATGGGGAGTAATCAACTCAGCCTATAGCAGAAGGCTTAGACAAAGTAATATTGAATCAGTGATTAAAACAAAGAGATTTAAGCCGACATTGGGAATATTTTCATACAAAAATCTTGATCCCAAACATTTTCGATTTTGACACACGAATGCTACCCGACAAGCGGGCGTATGAGACTAATCACACCGATTTGTTACTAAATAGTAACAAGTATTGGATTACGATTTTCTTCGTCTTGTCCCGTCTATTGCTCGTAAATATTTGAATTTCTTTCAACTAAAATGATGGAAACCTCAAAACTAAACTGTCAGGATTGACACCATCAATCCCGTTGAAGGCTGTTGTACATAAGAGTATGAAATGCTTTCATCTTTTCCTTTTTTTTCAGATTCTGATTCTTTGACAGCAATTGCCATTTGTCTCTATAGTCAGTGCTAGACTTAGACCTCTCCCAAGCTGCACCACAACTTCTGCTCTCTATCTCTGTCTCAGACTCAATGGAGTAAGAAGCCTCAATAATGACCAACTGGAAGAGAATCTGCCTGCCTGCTTCGTTGGTCGCCAACGCGACTGCTGAGCATGAGGTCCTGGTTTCGATTCCCAGTGTCATTGGGTTTTTCCATCAGGAATTTGTCAGTAGCAGTCACAGAGTCTAGATTTGTGCCCGGTTGATAGCAATAAGTTCGGTCCCTATTACATGGGACTTAAACATAACTAGCGAAATGTAGGTGCACTCTTAGGTACACCTCTGCCTAACCCTTCGGGTATTAAAGGCGCGATTTTATGTAGAAGAGAATAAAGACAAAATACTTCTAAACGTTGGTACAGAGCACATAAAGATCTTCACAGTCTTGATTGTCAGATCACTCAAATGATACAGTTTCATTGAGCCTTAGCCATATTTCACAACTTACTAAGAGCAATTTAGAATGTATATCAGTAGTTTCTATAACCTAGTTTTCTTTTCTTATCGACCTCCAATAGAAACAGACGGTAATTAAGAGATTTTTCTTGCAATCGATTCTTTGCCGACAATTATTGTTTCTTTTTGCGCAACTTACAGCGACTTGTAGTCTGTCAGGATTATTGAACAAGCATCTTCTGCTAAACGTGACGAAATGGTTTTCATTGTGTACTCACGGACATTGGAAAATAATGACCCCAAATCACGTAGGTTAATTATGAAATAATTGTGAGTCGGTATGACTGTACGTCATGTTTAGTTTCTCTTACAGACTATGCTCGAGCAGTCGTTAGTTTTGTTTCTGTAATAAGTAGGTATAGTAGACCTCATGTCAGTGACGTTGAGCTGGTCTAACACAGTACAGAGTTTCAATAAAATAAGAGGTTATTCTATACCATATTTCGTTAGTCTTACTAAGGGGTATCGTGTTACCCTGTACTAACTGGGTTGCGGAGGTCAGATAGGCAGTTGCTCCATGTAAAATACTGGTATTCAGCTGCATCCAGTTACATTGGAAGCTGACCACAACATAGTTAGGAAAAGGCTAGGCAGATGATGAAATACCATGTTTCGTTACCACTGATGTGTGGCCTATCGTTCTTGAGTTTCTTCCAAGAAGCATTATAGTAAGCCAGATTTGTGGCATGAGTTGTTAAGAAGTTTGTATTGTTTGTGTGACTCTTATAACAAAAACAAAAGTCCCTTGTCTGCGCAGGCCTTAGCGCAGACGAGGGACTTTTGTCCGCCGGATAGAAATTACCGTTCCTGTACATCAGTTGTTGCGTCGTTTTTTCATCTGTTGGTTGACGTCCATTGGTTGTTGTAAATTGTTCACGGACAAATTGTCTCTCGTTTGCGCAGGCCTTTAGTCTTATTACTCATTAATGCAATTGGCTAGGAGTAGTTACTCGGGTAACTGTTATTTCGGGCTTGAATTATTGTGGACAGTATTTTTGGAGTCTAATGGAACTTCAATACCTAAGACATCATTAAGGTTCAGCAGGTACGCACAAAATTAACATAATTGATGACAGGATCCAACGATTGCTTGGAGATTGTTGACATTATACCTGACAGGCTAATACCATCATTAATCCCACAGTACCTACAACAACTTAGACTGAAGTCAATGCTCGAGCCAAATGCCATGAACACGTAATGCTAGGCTAAATATCGTGTGCATCAAAGGATGAACGTTAAATACGGCTGAGCATAATTATGTAGATTTAAATCATAGATGATGCCGCGCCTGCCGTTTCGTTTGAGATATGAATTGTATTGTCTCGCTCACTCATGTGGTTAGAAAAGATGTGTTTGATAAGATGACAAGTAGTAGAGATGTATGGAAGAAGAAGACATGCTGCGCCAACCCCAAATAAATTGGGAGAAGGGTGGGAGAAAGATGATGATGTGGCGCCCACTCATACTGAACTCTATCTCTAAGTGCCCATTTACGGAGACGCGGCGCGTCGGGCGGCGCGTTGCGCGGGGCGTCGCGCGGCGTGGTGCGCGTTTTTTCCGTTTACGGAGAGGCGGCGCGTGCAGCGGCCCGCGTTATCACCTGCCCAAACACAAACATATGGCAATGTACGATGATACGCGCCGCGTCTCCGTAAATGACCACTAAAGCGTTTCATGCAGGATGTGCGGGCTCACTGTTCTCAGTCTTCTTTTGACCTTAGTGTAGAGAGGGCACATCTATAATTTAAATCTGTGCGGCTGAGTCAGTGATTACCGATGTGGAAACTGCCAGCAAAGTACCGACGCAAATACTCTTGGCTTCCACTACCGACTTCCTTTTAGTTTGTTAGATAATACCTCCAAGAACCATCATGGTCCAATGATTATATGTTTTCAGAATATGGAATTAACATTGATGTTAAAGAAACGTGTAAAAAGTGATGTATGATTTCTTTCGGTGGCAACATTGAAAAGGAGGTTGGGATTTTCTGTTCGTTGGATTCCATGTCTGATGAAGCCGTTGGTCTTTCATTGGTCCTAAAATCTTCTTCCTACTTCGTTGGTCCCTCACTTTTGGGGATCGTGACTTCTGTTGCTGTTCGTCCTGCGTCTGATTTAAAAGCTTTATTAAGCCGTTGCTCATTAATAGCTCTTAAGATCCTCTTTCTTTTGAGATGGTCCTTTACTGTTGAGAATCGTGTCTCTTTTAAAACTGTCTGAATAAATAAATAATAAATAAATCTCCATTTTGTCATTGGCTTTATTTATCCAACGATCAAGTGTTTATAAACACTCATTGTTATGTGCAATTCATTTACCGTTTGTAATCTTAAAAAGAAATTTGGAAGTCAATCGAATCAATTAGTTGCAGATCAAATGTCTTTCGACTTACAGCTATTTTAAATCCTTATAATCCTAACTAATATTTTAAATGCGAAAGTTTGTTTGTTACCTTTTCACGCCTAAACCACTGAACCGATCATCCTGAAAGTTTGCTTATTTGTTGTCAGGTGTACAGAAACGGACACAGGGTTTCATCTAAAAAAAAAGTACTGTTCCCGAGGAAAACAACAATAACGTTCTTATGATAATAGATTGCGCCACGTTTCTTTCGAATCATCATTGAATTACACAAGGTGTAAACAGACCCTTCACGAAGACGTCAACCAAGCATTCTGTACATCAAATTAAGTTACTTTACGCAAAAATTATTGCTGGGAAACGACTTTTTTTTTGGGGTAAAAAATCACGTTATACGGTAGGACTCAATGTGAGTCACTCAAAACATTGTGCTGATGGATGGATTAAATAGTACGGGAATCGTGAACGTGTTTAAAGTAAAAATCTTACATTAAGAACATGTATTTAAAAAAAAACTAGTTGGAACTTTGACCGCCTATATCTCCGTAACTGAAAGGTTCCCAGGTATGGTCTAGACCAAAAAATATGATCGCAGTGACGTGGAGAACACGTGCCTTTCGGCTTCGTTAAGGGTCTTTTTACACCCCTTATTATTACACAAGCAGTACAACCAAATTGATTGTCAAATTCTAAATTAACGCGAGCGAAGCCGAGGGCAGAAGCTAGTCCAGTAATAAACGGACTTAACGGATCAAATTACTATGGAGCAACACTATTTTACTATCTTTAGTTCGACTGAAATATAATAAAATGGAGTCCACGGCTGTTAACTCATTAAAAGTTTTCGCGTCGACGCAATCGGGAGCAATAAAAATATATTTTGTTATTGGTTTCCTTTTCAAATATTTTTTCATGGACTTTTATAGAGGTTATAGGAACTTCTCACATTAAAACCGGTAGTAAAAATCTACTATTTTTAAAACTGGATTTCCTCACTGTTGGTTAAATCGGCATCACCATAAAAAACTCAAATAGTACGGACTAGGGTACTAATAATGATATCCAACTGGAAAGCAAGAGATGGTAACCAGTGCAGAATCAAAAATTAGTCCATTTAGAATATCATTCTAAGAAAACTGGTAAGCGCTCTAAACTGTGTAGACAACTGGTCCTTTCGACACTCAGTCAGTACGAATGTGGTGCTAACGAAGTCCTGAACAGACGATGCCCCACTTGTTGAAGTGTCCAAGTGTCTGAACTCCTGCACTTTTGAGGACCTAGGTAAACACGCTATTTAAGCTGACATCAACGTAGCTACTTAACTGAGCCAAAATTATCTAGTTAACTAGTAGAACGTGTCATGAATTCGATAAGAAGAAGATGAATTGTGAAGACCCCATCAGTACAGGAACAAAATTAAGCAAATGAATTAAGAAGAAAGTTGATGTTATCTGTGCTTTGTTATGTCATCATGAATTTATCCATAAAAAACCCGACTGCAAATTGTATTACCTATATATATATATACATATTTGTAATCTCCTTTTAATTCCCTTCATTTTGATACCCTACTCGATAGGATTGGTTGAAAAAAAAATATTAACGACTTAAAATTTAGCGCCAAAAATCCGCCATTTTGTTTTTTTTTTTAAACTCCTATTTAAGGACACTTGGGTTAAAACAATATTAATACTCGACCTGTTCTTGCACTGTCGGATGCTATAGTCATATTTCAAAACCAATATTCCCCTAATGACAATATGACACCAAACAAACTCGTGGTAGTCTATTTGCAGCCGAGGTGCTGTTCCAGCTAAGAACATTATTTTAGAAGAGGAGTTATTTTTAGATGCGTAACCAATACTAATTAGTTACCCCTCGGTTTTGCGTGTGTCGGGGATGCGTGGTTGGTAAACTTATCTCTTGGGAATAGGTTCACAGTTATTATCTTTTCTTCTTCATACGAGTGATCACGTCCATTGAAGAATTTTAAAAAGTAGTTCTTCTGAAAATAAGGTTTTAACTTTGTGAGTCAAAAGCCATTAAAATCCTCAATTCAGGATAATATTAAAAAAAATGTTCCTTACTATCTAACCTTATCCTTAACACAAAAGCCTTGAATAATCTCAGAGGAGCTCGTGGCTAAATCATAACAGCCGCTCGGTTCGACCTTCAGGTTAAGCCACGCTCGCCTAGGTTGGTCCGAGGATGGGTCACCAGCCATTACATGCCGAGTTTCCTTCTTGCCTCAGAAAGCACGCTAAGCTAGTGGTCCCGGCTGTCATTGATAGATTTTTGACACTCGGTAAAGGTAATCAGTGGCCCGAAAGTCTGCCAACCAGTATTATCAAGGGGTATTGTATTATCCAGTACTTACTGGGTTGAGGAGGTCAGATAGGCAGTCGCTTTATGTAAAATACTGGTATTCAACTGCATACGGTTAGACTGGAAACTGACCCCAACATAGTTTGGAAAAGGCTAGGCAGATGATGAAAAGCCTTTAAAATCATTAAAATGGATTTAATTCAACAACATTCTTCATATTACAAGTTAGTGATTAGAGTATAAACTGAAAAAGGTTAAACTAACACGACGATGTTTCAAAGAGAAAATAACGCAACTTGAAGAAAATAATAAATATTATGATTATAAAGTTCATCAGATAATGTACACAATTCTAAGAAATGATGTTATGATTTTATTTTATAGAAGATATTGCAGTGGTTTCATCATGTTATCATGATATGATAAGTTAATTACTTTATGATTATTTAATTTGAATTACACAGATAGGTAGGTATAATTATGATAAGTAAACAATTATGTTAATAAATCATCATACATATTAAATAATAAATTTAATTTTCCTTCACAAAACAGCACAGAATATAAAACTGAGAATACAATAATTTATTTACATTAAACAACATCAACACGCTAAGACCGGCCATTTGCGAGTGGTATTCAAACGCACTCAGGGTTCCGTAGCTCCAAACAATATAATAAAAATACTTTGACATTCAACTGCAAAACTAAATTTGCTGCTAAAACAAAGTTGCTGCTGCAGTTTGATGAAAAAGACCCAAATCTCAAAAACTCAACAACTGTGCAGTCCTAATAGTTTCGGAATAAAGTGGCTGTGACACACAAACGGACAGGCAGATAGACATGACGAATCTATAAGGGTACCGTTTTTTGCCATTCGTCTATGGAACACTAAAAAGTAGCACAGTAACCAATAATATCACGAAAAGTGCTGAAATAAGTCAAAATAAACACGAACGTAGACAAAAAAACACAGAAACTGCACAGTGGTTCACACCCGGAACTGTAATGGACAAAAAGAACGCGATAACTGATAACCATTAAAAAATAATTATAGTAGTTATGCCTTGTGATGTCATAAATAAGAAATTAATGGCTTCTCTGTTTCGGTTAAAGCATGGGTTTTTGTCGAATTCCTGTAATAATTTGGTCTTTAGGTACGCGCTGGCTACAAGGCTATGAGTCTATAAGTGAGATAAAAGGTCAGTAGTTATCCTTGGAGCTAGATACTTTCATTCTTATTGTTGATTTATATTGGTTTGCTCCTTTCTCAGACGTGTGCAGGTTTAACCAAGTTTTGTTGGTATAAATAAATAATGTATGTATTTTAAATACGGATATTTATATTGTTGTTTTTACCGAATAAAGCTTTTGTCCTTAATCTTAACCTCTGGGCCTGACCTCTCGAAAATTTCAATATTTTTTTCCCAAAAATATTCACTAAATGACAATGTCCTCTGATTAAATCAGAGGCCAGAGGTTTTAATAATCAATAAGGTAATGTTTAAACATTTTTTATCAGCTTTGGTTCTGAAAATAGTTTTAGGAATTTATTGCTCCATTAAAAACGCAGTGAACATTTTTGCAAAAAAAACATCACCATCATCTAGCCTTTTCCCAGCTTTGTCGGGGTTGGATTTCAGTCTAACTGGATTCAGTTGACTACCAGTATGCTACACGAAGCTTTAGCCTGTCTGACCTCCACAACCCAAGTTACTAAGTAGGTAATACCATACTTATCAAGAATGGTTGTCTAATAAAAAAAAAAGTACCTATTACAGCAGAAGACAGTTGCACTCCTGCGCATCGAGTTACATTAAACTTGACACAAGAGTGAAACGTAATAGGTGACCGCGTTGTAGTCAAGGACAATGCCTTTCACTGCCGGTGGATGGGCAGTCGCACCAACGGACCAATTCCGACGGCAAGGTTGGATCAGGTGGCGGTTTGATTCTTGAATGAGACAGGTGTAGGTGTAAACGTATTGCAGAACTAAAGCTAGTTTTGTTGGAGCCGGGTTTGGGCAGTTCGTATGCTTATTTTTTTTTCGGATGAGAAACCATCAAATGACCCCTCCCGCTCTGGGCGGAGTGGAAGGGAGTGTCAGACTTTTACTGACTAAAAACCCATCCATGTTCTTTCTTTGCCCTTTGTGTTCCAGGGCCGCGGTATCTCTTTCGAACAGTCCCTCAGCCCCGGCAGGCATCCGCCCTTGCAGAACCTATGCATCAGTATTGATGGTACTGAGGATAGAATTTAATTCTGCCAAAATACCGAACCAACGTCAAATTTTCTGCCATTTTTCGAAGTCAGTTGTTGCAATGATTTTGGACAGGTAATGCTGATTAATTTAAAATCTGTTTTGAGCATACGTTTTGGATGTAATTAGACCTGATTTTTCAGGATAACCACATGTAGAATGTTGAATTCGTTTGACGTTTGACTGAATTAATAGGATGTTATGTGTTGGGTCGTTTTGTCAGAACTAAGTCCAGCTATTGTCGTGATAATCAGCAGTGTGTGAACGACGATGACGAAGACGAAACTGGATAATTCATAAAACAAGAGTTCTTAATTCACATGACTTTGGCCTTGTATCTGAATAATTGGAAGTTCACCGTCAAGGTATGTTTTCCTGGAAGATACAGGTATTGAAAACTGGTCCTTATAGTGATGCTCTTTAATGTGGTTATCCAGTAATACCTTTGTTTGAGCCATTAAGATTCCAACGTGTATGAAGGGGCGGAGCTGATGCGGTCCAAGGATATTTGAGCACGTTTAAGTTATATTCTACAAAAAGTAGAGCCATAGGTCAGGTAGATTATATTCTTCTAAAAGTCCGATAAGCGGAAAAGCAGAGAGAGGACATAATTATAGCTGTACAAGGATCTTTTAGCGCATCTATGGATCGGGATCCAACACCGCCATCTTATCTTTTCAATACTCTTCAAAAAACTGCCGCGTTGGTGTAGCAGTCGCAAGACTCGTTAGCACTACTGCTAATCATGAGGTACTGGGTTCGAATCTCAGGTCGGGCAAAGTGATATTGTCTGGACCTTCGGGGATTACAGGCGTGATCTTGTGTTCACGAAACAAATACAGAAATGTTTACCAACAGCGCCGTGCAGTAACTGTCATTCGAGAGGATAAAGATACTACACAAGATCGAAGCGACATTATAGACAGTCATCATCTGCCTAGCCTTTTCCCAACTATATTGGGGTCAGCTTCCAATCTAACCGGATGCAGCTGAATACCAATATTTTACATGGAGCGACTGCCTATCTGACCTCCACAACCCATTTAGTACTGGGTAATACGATACCCCTTGCTAAGACTGGTTGTCAGACTTTTTGGGCCACTGACTAGGTACCTAACGACTGTCGAAGATCTACCAATGACACCCGGGACCAACGGCTTAACGTGCTTTCCGAGGCACGGAGGAAACTCAGTATGTAATGGGTGGTCACTCATCCACAGACCAACCTAGGCAAGCACAGCTTTTCCTAAAGGTCGACCCGAGCGGCTGTTATTATTAATCCACGAGCTCCTCGAAAAAGCGACATTATAGACAGTATTAGACCAAAAATTATTGACAACATAGTTAATGATACGTCAGGTCATAAAAAGAGGTCAAGTGCAGTCAGACGTGATTTCATTGCCGCAGTAAAAAACGCCAAAAACAATATCGAATGTGAGGTACCTATTTATAATTTCCCCACTACCTACTACAGCGGTTACTTCATAAGTCGTACGTGGTTTACGATAGAAAGTGTTTTTTTTAATCTACTCATTATACCTAGTCAGTCAGTGGTTCAACGCGTGTCTGTTGAGTCATATGAAACAATAGGATCTGGTTTATTATTGCAATAACTCGGCTACAACTTATTGCAAGTGAATTGCTTCAATGTACCGTCAGGTATGCGTACATTGACTGCTTCGATTTGCGAGGAATTAACTTTGGGAATGTAATCCAAAATGTTTGTTACAACTTCTGGTCCTAAGATCCGATTTTCAATTACACGTGTTTTCGGCTCTGCAAAAATGTTGCCATAAATTTGCCGATTATTTTAAATATTCATTTATTAAAATCTAGCTCATGCCCGCGGCTTCGCTCGCGTGGAGTTTGGTAATGTCCCACGGGATCGTACTACCGGGATAAATAGTGTCCTATGTATTAATCCAGGTTATAAACTATCTGTGAGCCAAATTTCATTCAAATCCGGTTAGTAGTTTTTGCGTGAAAGAGTAACAAACATCCATCCATCCATCCACATATGAATAGGATTGTTATAAATAAATTGTTTTGATTCTAAAAAACAAGAAGAGTCAAAGTTTCAAAGCACAGTCTTTCAGATTCCCTAAATTCGTAAGTTTGTCTACGGCACCACAGACTGGAGTCATACTCCAACGATTGAACGAGGTAAACCGAAAGTAAATTGTGGTTTTATGTTCCGTGCAGGCATTTATGGCCCTTTGTAGCCTGAGAATAATGAAACAAATCATGTGGCTAGGAGAATCTCTAAAAGGAACTTTTACTCTGAGGAGAAAATGATAAAAGATATCACCTGCGCCTTTCCAAGTACATTTCTAGCTAGGATCAGCTTCCAACATAACATGATGCGCCTGTATCAAATTCGACACGAACCAGTTATACCATTAGCAGTAATCCCTCTCAAATTACCGCACATTGCCATGTAAAGATACATGATATGCAACTTGCAACCTTGAGGTATTTGCACAAGTCTTATTTAATTTAACACTTACAAACTTATTTGTTAATGTCCTAGATTGTTGCACTAATTGCACATATTAGTGTGAATTACCTAATGTATTTGGACATAAGCTCACGCCTGTAATCCCTGAAAAGTTAGGCAGAGCATCTTATAGTACACCCACTTAAAGTCCCATGTAATAGGGGGCGAGCCTCAACCGCGCACAAATGCAGGCTCCGTGGCTGCTACTGAGAAATTCCTGATGGAAAAACCCAATAACAATTTGCCGACCTGGGGAATCGAACCCAGGACCTCAAGCTCGGCAGTCGCGATTGCGACCACTAGACCAACAAGGCAGTCAAATCATGTCATTTACTGGTTTATTTAGTCTTAAAAAGATGTTTAATGTCTATAGACCGACCGCTTTAATGAGTCCAGCGCCTTGCCCCATCAAAGGCCCATTAAGCGTCCACAAAGACCTAACAATATCCCAGAGGTTATTTGCTTTAAAATAACCATAATCCACGAAGGTATTACGATACTAATTGAACCAATAAGTGATCAAAATTCAGAATATTCCATTTAAATTGATACCTTCGCGAGGACTCATTAAAGCGGTCGCTCTATAGTGTCTACACAGCTTCATTATTTTAGCAATGGTAGGACACAATGAAGGCCAGACAGCTTCGGTTTTTATTTTGAAACCGTAGTCATAATCCTGTATTCATATAAGGACAATGTACGTTAAGCATGACCATTAACATTACCGGCTGTAATTAGGTCTCCAAACGAGTGTTATACCCGGCTTATGAGCTTATGACATTGTTGCCATCGCGGGAATATCCTGGATGAGACTGGCACAAGAACGTGGATCTTGGCACAAGCAAAGAGAGGCATGTAGTCAGCAGTGGGTGAAGGGCTGTGGTGATGATGATGATCAGTCGGGTGAAGAGAAGTCAAGATAAATGATGTTTGAAATGTTCCTATTTATATTCCTATAAACGTTGTACTTATTTATACACCGTATACTGCCGTCGTCTTACAACGGCAGCCAACTTTATGAATCTAATGACTACTAAGTATTCATAAAAAAAATAGGTATTTATGAGATTTTAATAATTTAAAAATAAAAATATTATTTAATATTTTGACGCATGACGTAGTTAAAAAACCCTGTTGTGAGCGATAATCTACTGGACTCGAGCGCTGAGCGAACCACCTTTGTAAGACGACTAAAAAGTCACGGTGTATAGCACAGAAAAGAAATGCGTCCTTGTGATTTCAGAGATATAAAGCGAATTTAACAGTAGCAAAATCATAAAACAAAGTCATTGTTGTGTCTGGTAGAGCAGCCGTGCCGTTTTGCTTGTTTAATGAAATCATGTATGTAATGTACACATCGATTACGACATCAAGCTGAATTCAATCCTACCGGGGCTGCGGGACTGTTCGAAAGAGATACCGCGGCTCTGGAACACAAAGGGCAAAGAACGGACATGGATGGGTTTAAGTCAGTAAAAGTCTAAAACTCCCTCCCACTCCACCCAGAGCGGGAGGAGTTATTTGATGATTTCCCATTCTTAAAAAAAAAGCTGCATTCAATAAGTTACTTAGCACTACATTTCACCAGTTATGTTAAAGTACCATGTAATAGGCCGTTTAAACCGGGCACGACTCCACACTCCGAGGCTGCTACTGAGAAATTCCTGATGGAAAACCCAATAACACTTTACCCGACCTGGGAATCGCACCCGGAACCTCATGGACAGCTGTCGCACTTGCAACCAGTAGACCAACGAGGTGCCAATTTTCGATTGTGAACTGACAATAACTTTACAAGTTGTATTTTTTTACCTGGATTGAAGATTATGCTCCACGTGGTTATATAAATATTATTATTGGTATTCAATGTATAAAGCAATTGAAAAGTCGAATTACGTTAATAGAATTGATAATTTTATTATGTGCAAAAAGTGACCTCAAATGCGCATAATTATAATATAATTTAGCAGAAATTACCCATCCAAAATTTAGATTAGGTTTTTCATCGCGAATTTGTCCTCTACATCTAACGCAGTTGCCTTATAAATGAGCATGTTTTTTTTTAAACGTGTTGACGAGTATTTGACTTTAGCCGTCCTCCGGGGAAAACCAGGTTTTGGAAATATGAAGTCATTAATGTGCAGATACTATAAAGATAAAGGGAAATTCAGACATAGTACCTATTTGATTTTTTATTGATAACTAGCTGTTGCCCGCGACTTCGTTCGCGTGGGAATTTTGGTATGTATGTGTAAGACTGCCTCGAGTGGTCGTAAGCGCTACTACTAAGCATGAGGTCCTGGGATCGATTCCCGGATCGGGCAAAGTGTTAAAAAAAAGAATGTTTATTTCAATTAGGTACATAAAGTTATCACACACATGATTGTATTATCAGAAACACGATTTGGAGATCACCTTTTAAGCATGGAGATGCTTGGGTTAGGGGGCGTCCATTAATTACGTGAGGCAATTTTGGCGATTTTTCAACTCCCCCCCCCCCCTCTCCCCTTGGTGAGATGTCGCGAGATTTTGCTTTTGATTTACAACATTAAGAGACTTTTTGCGAGAGCCCTTAGACCTCCTTAATCCGGTCCTGCCGCAAAATCCGTTCTTAGCAGACTTTTACTGACTATTTACTACCTCCCTGCCAAATTTCAAGTTTGTAGCACAAAAAATGAAGGACTTTCATACAAACTTGCGAGAGCCCTTAGACCCCCTTAATCCGGCCCTGTCGCAAAATCCG
Organism: Noctua pronuba; assembly: GCA_905220335.1. Lineage (NCBI taxonomy): Eukaryota > Metazoa > Arthropoda > Insecta > Lepidoptera > Noctuidae > Noctua > Noctua pronuba. The sequence continues at coordinate 9,786,760 of LR999906.1, read as the reverse complement.
TTCTTAGCGGACGTCTACTAACTATAAACTACCTCCCTGCCTAATTTCACCTTTTTACGCGGTTTTTGATATTTCGTGATGAGTGAGTGAGTGAGTGACCTTTCGCTTTTATATATTTTTGCTTTTATTTTTTTAATATTTTGCTCCGAAGTTAAAATGCTAGTGCAGCCACATCTAAACGTTAACGACGTGCCGCGAGTGAAACAGTTATTATCTCAGTTATTAGTTATTTTCGTTATTTCTCTTCACTCCACAATTGTAAATAAAGCCTGCTTAGTATAGAAAAAATGCCTAATACAGCCCCCAACTGTTCTCCGAATGAAAAATATGTTGAACATACATAAAAAAGACTAAAGGGCAAGAAATTCACTACGTCGATGAGTACATTTGAGAGTTGCCGAGTCGAGAACGCCTTGAAGAGCTACTGGTCCATGAAGTCGCTGATGTGGGCGATAAGACTGCTAGTTTGGAGTGGGATTGGGCGGGCCACGTCTGTAGAATGCATCAGGACCGGTGGATGCCAGAAGACGGGCGTCGTCGCCGAGGGAGGTCTAGAAAACTGGTGCGACGACTTAGAAGCGTTTGTGACAGATTGGACGAAGAAAACCGCACGGAGAGAAGAATGGAAGGCAATGGGGGAGGTTTTTGCCCAGTAGTGGGACAATAAAGGTAAAAAAAAAAAATACATAAAAATTATAACGAATGGGTTGCCTAATCATTGATTCAAGAATATTTAAAACTGCGACAGACGCTAGGCTTGACCGCTTTTACTTAGACAACGTTATACTTTCCAATCTCATTTAAGCGTAAACTTGTCGACCTGTGTTTCCTGCCTATCCTAACCCATGGTACCCAGACATGATCTTTGACGGAGGCTGAAAAGTCGAAATTCAAGGTTTGCCAAAGAGCGATGGATTTTAAACATCAAAATCACCGATTGAATACGCAACACCACAATACGCTCCAAGACAGGCATCGCCGATGTTGGCGATAAGTGTAAGAGGTTCAAATGGGACTGAGCGGGTCACATTTCTAGAATGAAACACACACATGACACATTCCTACATATTTTCTAGTAGGTACCTGAAGACTGTCATCGTCACCGAGGCAGGCCCAACAAACGCTGGTTTGACGATTTGGACTCGTTCCTGACTGATTGGCCAGAGAAGGCAAAACAACCGGGAGAGTTGGAAAGGAAATGGGGAAAGCCTTTGTCCAGCAGTGGGACAGAATAGGCTAATTAAAAAAACAAAACGTTATACCATCGTGTTTGTTATAAAATTACCTATCTGTTTTTTAATACATATTTTAATAAGAAAACAGATGAGTTTATGTAGTACCTAGTAGTACACCCACATTTTGTCAGTTACTTTATGTTTAAGTCCCATGAAATATTTTGCGAGCCTATAGCCATTTTGGGGTATAAAGAACAGGTTGTAAAGTTCTTCATCCCCCATAGAAAAGGGAGGATAGTCCGACCAGACGGGTGTAATGTCTGGTGGGCTACTGCCCAACAGTTGTTGTCGGGTACTTCTAAATAGTATTAAGTCGCGGATAACTTTATTTGGGCGATTTATTTGACCCAGGCAGAATTTAGACGTATTTCGATGTTTAGTTCATCACCTGCGTCATAGATGGCGCCTGTAGTACTTTTTGTTATATGTTGCTGTTGTACTTTTTATAGTGCCGATACACCATCAACCGGGCACAAAACCAGACTTCGTAGTTGCTACTGAGAATTTTCTGGTGGAAAAACTCAATAACACATTGCCCGACCGGGAATCTAACCCAGGACCTCATGCTCGCTTCTGAACACTATACCAATCTATAAAAGAACAATAAAATTCCAAAATAAAATTCCAAACTGCGATTGATTATTGATATTTTGCAAATCGAGAAGGAAACAGACTTCTAGTAAAGCAAGAACTTTTTGTAGAAATCATCATCATCATTCTCCTGCCGTTATCCCATTTTTTTTCGGGGACGGCGCAGCATGTCATCTTCTTCCATACTTCTCTATTACTTTTTGGAGAAACGTTTGAAGAAAAAAGGAGAAAAACGGAAATGCAAACGATGTCAATACAAAAAAAATGGAAATCTAAAAGCATCAAAAAAATATTCAAACAAATTACAAAAAGTGAAAGTAATAGTGGGGTTTGAACTTGCGACCCGTAGCTTACAGAACGTTCAAGAACCCGCTAGGCTGTTTTCTCTGTTGACATATGCTTTAAATAGCCGTTCTGGTGCTTGTCATGACTGAAACGTCAAACAAATGAAGGATACTGACATAATGCAATATTGCTCACCCCCTTAAGCGAGTAGCGTGATAATATATAGCCTAACATGTGAAGAAGCCTGTAAGGAATATTTGTGCAAAATTTGAACAGGATCTATGCAGTAGTTTTTGCGCCAAGTCGGAACATCGAATTGGATTTTTACGATTTTATTATATGTATAGATATATATAGATAATGCAACACATGTATACAGGGTGTAAAAGGACCCTTCACGAAGCCGTCAACCAAGCAATCTGTACAACAAACTAAGTAACTCTACGCAAAAATTATTGCTGGGAAACGACTTTATTGTGGTTAAAAATCACGTTTTTCGATAGGTAGGACTCAATGTAACGCACTGAAAACAATGTGCTGGTGGATGCATTGAATAGCACGGGGATCGTGGAGGTATTTAAAGTAAAGTTATAACATTAAAAATTGTATTAAAAAAAAACTTGTGAAAAAGTTAGAACTTTGATCCCCAATATCTCCGTAACTAGAGTCTAGAAGGTTGCCAGGTATGGTCTAGAACAAAAAAAAAAACGCAATGACGAGGAGAACAAAAAAAAAACGCAATGACGAGGAGAACAAGTGCCTTTCGGCTTCGTTAAGGGTACTTTTACACCCTTTATAACTACACTGATAATTATGACGAAATGATAAAATTGGAATGGATTGAAACATTACTATTAATAGTGTTGTTTATAAATTAAATTCAAAAACAACTTTTAAACCTTAAACACAAGTCAATGCCCAAGGTACTTATGAATGCCAAACACATTTCCCACAAACCAGTTTAGTTACATTTGAGTAATATAATTTACCAACATAATAACGTTTGGTTATCAATCACAAATATTTACTTACGATAACTACCGAAACATAAGCTAATTGAAAAATTTCACCCAGCGTCAGCCATTTTGAATTTCCTCAGATGTCTTGTTTATTTTAAATGATTTCTTTGTTAAATATCAAAAGTCTTTTATTAAATTACTAGCTGTTGCCCGCGACTTCGTTCGCGTGGGAATTTTGGTATGTATGTGTAAGACTGCCTCGAGTGGTCGTAAGCGCTACTACTAAGCATGAGGTCCTGGGATCGATTCCCGGATCGGGCAAAGTGTTAAAAAAAAGAATGTTTATTTCAATTAGGTACATAAAGTTATCACACACATGATTGTATTATCAGAAACACGATTTGGAGATCACCTTTTAAGCATGGAGATGCTTGGGTTAGGGGGCGTCCATTAATTACGTGAGGCAATTTTGGCGATTTTTCAACTCCCCCCCCCCTCTCCCCTTGGTGAGATGTCGCGAGATTTTGCTTTTGATTTACAACATTAAGAGACTTTTTGCGAGAGCCCTTAGACCTCCTTAATCCGGTCCTGCCGCAAAATCCGTTCTTAGCAGACTTTTACTGACTATTTACTACCTCCCTGCCAAATTTCAAGTTTGTAGCACAAAAAATGAAGGACTTTCATACAAACTTGCGAGAGCCCTTAGACCCCCTTAATCCGGCCCTGTCGCAAAATCCGTTCTTAGCGGACGTCTACTAACTATAAACTACCTCCCTGCCTAATTTCATCTTTTTACGCGGTTTTTGATATTTCGTGATGAGTGAGTGAGTGAGTGACCTTTCGCTTTTATATATTTTTGCTTTTATTTTTTTAATATTTTGCTCCGAAGTTAAAATGCTAGTGCAGCCACATCTAAACGTTAACGACGTGCCGCGAGTGAAACAGTTATTATCTCAGTTATTAGTTATTTTCGTTATTTCTCTTCACTCCACAATTGTAAATAAAGCCTGCTTAGTATAGAAAAAATGCCTAATACAGCCCCCAACTGTTCTCCGAATGAAAAATATGTTGAACATACATAAAAAAGACTAAAGGGCAAGAAATTCACTACGTCGATGAGTACATTTGAGAGTTGCCGAGTCGAGAACGCCTTGAAGAGCTACTGGTCCATGAAGTCGCTGATGTGGGCGATAAGACTGCTAGTTTGGAGTGGGATTGGGCGGGCCACGTCTGTAGAATGCATCAGGACCGGTGGATGCCAGAAGACGGGCGTCGTCGCCGAGGGAGGTCTAGAAAACTGGTGCGACGACTTAGAAGCGTTTGTGACAGATTGGACGAAGAAAACCGCACGGAGAGAAGAATGGAAGGCAATGGGGGAGGTTTTTGCCCAGTAGTGGGACAATAAAGGTAAAAAAAAAAAATACATAAAAATTATAACGAATGGGTTGCCTAATCATTGATTCAAGAATATTTAAAACTGCGACAGACGCTAGGCTTGACCGCTTTTACTTAGACAACGTTATACTTTCCAATCTCATTTAAGCGTAAACTTGTCGACCTGTGTTTCCTGCCTATCCTAACCCATGGTACCCAGACATGATCTTTGACGGAGGCTGAAAAGTCGAAATTCAAGGTTTGCCAAAGAGCGATGGATTTTAAACATCAAAATCACCGATTGAATACGCAACACCACAATACGCTCCAAGACAGGCATCGCCGATGTTGGCGATAAGTGTAAGAGGTTCAAATGGGACTGAGCGGGTCACATTTCTAGAATGAAACACACACATGACACATTCCTACATATTTTCTAGTAGGTACCTGAAGACTGTCATCGTCACCGAGGCAGGCCCAACAAACGCTGGTTTGACGATTTGGACTCGTTCCTGACTGATTGGCCAGAGAAGGCAAAACAACCGGGAGAGTTGGAAAGGAAATGGGGAAAGCCTTTGTCCAGCAGTGGGACAGAATAGGCTAATTAAAAAAACAAAACGTTATACCATCGTGTTTGTTATAAAATTACCTATCTGTTTTTTAATACATATTTTAATAAGAAAACAGATGAGTTTATGTAGTACCTAGTAGTACACCCACATTTTGTCAGTTACTTTATGTTTAAGTCCCATGAAATATTTTGCGAGCCTATAGCCATTTTGGGGTATAAAGAACAGGTTGTAAAGTTCTTCATCCCCCATAGAAAAGGGAGGATAGTCCGACCAGACGGGTGTAATGTCTGGTGGGCTACTGCCCAACAGTTGTTGTCGGGTACTTCTAAATAGTATTAAGTCGCGGATAACTTTATTTGGGCGATTTATTTGACCCAGGCAGAATTTAGACGTATTTCGATGTTTAGTTCATCACCTGCGTCATAGATGGCGCCTGTAGTACTTTTTGTTATATGTTGCTGTTGTACTTTTTATAGTGCCGATACACCATCAACCGGGCACAAAACCAGACTTCGTAGTTGCTACTGAGAATTTTCTGGTGGAAAAACTCAATAACACATTGCCCGACCGGGAATCTAACCCAGGACCTCATGCTCGCTTCTGAACACTATACCAATCTATAAAAGAACAATAAAATTCCAAAATAAAATTCCAAACTGCGATTGATTATTGATATTTTGCAAATCGAGAAGGAAACAGACTTCTAGTAAAGCAAGAACTTTTTGTAGAAATCATCATCATCATTCTCCTGCCGTTATCCCATTTTTTTTCGGGGACGGCGCAGCATGTCATCTTCTTCCATACTTCTCTATTACTTTTTGGAGAAACGTTTGAAGAAAAAAGGAGAAAAACGGAAATGCAAACGATGTCAATACAAAAAAAATGGAAATCTAAAAGCATCAAAAAAATATTCAAACAAATTACAAAAAGTGAAAGTAATAGTGGGGTTTGAACTTGCGACCCGTAGCTTACAGAACGTTCAAGAACCCGCTAGGCTGTTTTCTCTGTTGACATATGCTTTAAATAGCCGTTCTGGTGCTTGTCATGACTGAAACGTCAAACAAATGAAGGATACTGACATAATGCAATATTGCTCACCCCCTTAAGCGAGTAGCGTGATAATATATAGCCTAACATGTGAAGAAGCCTGTAAGGAATATTTGTGCAAAATTTGAACAGGATCTATGCAGTAGTTTTTGCGCCAAGTCGGAACATCGAATTGGATTTTTACGATTTTATGACTGAAACGTCAAACAAATGAAGGATACTGACATAATGCAATATTGCTCACCCCCTTAAGCGAGTAGCGTGATAATATATAGCCTAACATGTGAAGAAGCCTGTAAGGAATATTTGTGCAAAATTTGAACAGGATCTATGCAGTAGTTTTTGCGCCAAGTCGGAACATCGAATTGGATTTTTACGATTTTATTATATGTATAGATATGGGCTGAGAATCTTTATTTTTTGAATTCCATAAGAACTATCTTACGTATTTAAAAAAAACTCCAAATCTCAAAGAAATCCCGCGCTGCACATCCGTTTCTTATTTATTATCAAACGACCAAAACTTTATTGGTGGAAATCATTTCGATAGACTTGCTACCGAGGCACAGAATAAATAAATAATACATGACCGAGGTAAAAAAACAACATGCAAGTATAGGAAATTTTACGCTGTTTATAATTTTTGGTTTCCGTATTCCAAGAATACAATACGATACGGGCCTGACATATTCCTAATTTGCATTTCAAAAGCCGAATATTTTTTTGGCGCCAAAAACAAAAGAGAGTGAAACAGTCAAGTCTTCTAAATTTAAATAAATGTGTGATTTGTATTCTTGTCTGATGGTGTGTCATGGTAGCTTGTCTGTCTACGGCTTATAAAATACCTTATAACAGGGATGGTAAACCTTTTTACAATTATAATCGAATCGGTAGGTAAGACATGGTGTATGTTAACACTAGCTTTTCCCCGCGACCTTCGTCCGCGTAAAGTTATCAAAAATACAATTTTCCCCGTTTTTGCAACATTTTTCATTGCTGCTACGCTCCTATTGGTCGTAGCGTGATGATATATAGCCTATAGCCTTCCTCGATAAATGGACTACCTAACACTGAAAGAATCATTCAAATCGGACCAGTAGTTCCAGATATTAGCGCGTTCAAACAAACAAACAAACAAACACTGCAGCTTTATAATATTAATAGTATAGATTTAGAATAAAATAAGGAATGACATAGCACCCATATCTGAGAAAAGTTAGGAAACTGAATATAATAATAAATCTTATATTTAATATATCTTCTTTTTTAGTTAGGTTTTAAAAAGCTTTTCTTTTTTGTAGTTATAGGGTCAACTGGTTGGTTTTTAGCTTTAGTTGGACCCGTTAGGTGGCGCTGTTCCCGACATCCAGAAAAGGACAAAGGTGTTCGGATCGGCTAGTATGTTATAAAAATTCTTCTGGACGACATGTATACCATTAGGTAGTCTGACCGTGGCGCTGATTTCATACGAAAATCAGAGCCACGGTCAGACTACCTAATGGGTGTAACATTACCCTTAACGAAGCCGAAAGGCACTTGTTCTCCCCGTCATTGCGACCATTTTTTTTGTTCTGGAACATACCTAGGAATCTTCTAGTTACGGAGATATTAGGAGTCAAAGTTACATCTTTTTCACAAGTTTTTTTTAAAATACTTACAAGTTTTTAATGTTATCACTTTACTTTAAATACCTCCACGAACCCAGTACTATTCAATGCATCCACCAGCACAATGGTTTGAGTACGTTACATCGAGTCTTGCCGTGAAACGTAATTTTTCACCTAAAAAAAAAAGTCGTTTCCCAGCAATAATTTTTGCGTAGAGTTACTTAGTTTAATGTACAGAATGCTTGGTTGATGGCTTGAAGGGTCCGTTTACACCTTGTATACCCTTGTCAATTTGCTATAGGTACGCCACTCCTGCCTTTTAAGAAGCCTTTTAATATTCAGACTACCAAGAAGCTGCAAGATTCACGCAACTCGAATCAAGTTCGTAACCTTTGCAGGCAGTTGCTTAACCCATCATCGTTTTATTTTATGATAGGTGTCACGGTGATTTGAGCTGCTGGTTAATTACTGACATTGAAGGATTTTTCATTTTGTAATTTCTTTATTTTTAACGTGTTAAAGGCAGTGGTGATGCGCGGTAGTTTTTTCGACGAGACGTCAACTTTTTGATGACAAAGAGTCATTCTTAAGAATTTGAATAAAATTTGAAATATAATATTACAGACAGCTACAGGCTAGGCCACAACCTAGGCTACAGTTTTTTTGGGAATTATGGTTTGTTACTAGGTAGGTACCCAAGAGGTACTACCTCTACGAAGATCACAGTATTTTGTTTTGTTTAAATAATTTACATATAGGGTGACTGGTAATTAGTGACCGATACTTACACACGTGATTGTAGTCATGATAACAAACAACTTTCCCAAAGAAACATCTTTCTTTATACACGGACTTTTATCACAATAACACAACAGCCGTATGAAATTCGCACACGCGCGCCTGTGACCTATCAGCTGTTAGCCGTTTAAAAAAATGTTTCTTTGGTAGTTGTTTATCAGTTACCAAGCAGTTTTTCTATCGAAGTATAAACGTATAAACTACTGGTTCTCAAGAACAACTTGCGGTTACAAAGACCACCGTATAATGTTGAACAGTTATCTCAAATGTGAGACTAATGCGCGTTTTTATTGATATCCCACGAATACATTGCAAAATACATACATGACCTTTAAGTTTTATTATATTTTAACACCTTACAGATTACTGTTAATCCTCACATAACATCACGCCTGAAATCCTTGATGGGTTAGGCAGAGGTATACCTACCTGTGATATAAAGGGTGTAAAAAGACCCTTAACGAAGCCGAAAGGCACTTATTCCCCCCGTCAATGCGATCATTTTTTTGTTCTAGACCATACCTGGGAACCTTCTAGTTACGGAGATATTGGGGGTCAAAGTTCCGACTTTTTCACAAGTTTTTTTTAAATACATGTTTTTAAAGTAAGATTTTTACTTTAAACACCTCCACGACCCCCGTACTATTCAATCCATCCAGCACAATGTTCTGATTGCGTTACATTGAGTCCTACCATAAAATGTGACTTTTCACCCCAAAAAAAAATCGTTTCCCAGCAAAATTTTTTGTTTAAAGTTTGATGTACAGAATGCTTGGTTGATGGCTTCGTGAAGGGTCTGTTTACACCCTTATGTCTCATGTAACAAGGTCGAGCCTGTTCTATGTCATCAGCCTGGCGCAAATACAGTCTGTTTAGCATACTGAGATATTTCTGATGGAAAAACTTTTGGAAAATACACTGCCCACTATTCACAAAGTACTGGTACATATTTACGTATAAAGGCACATCTATACGTTATCTAGTCTAAGTTTATTTTAATTGGTTTAAAATTAGGGCAACGACTTCCATTTAAATGACAAAATACTTGTTTGAATGTTTTTCAACAAATCGACGTTTGATTTATATATTTTAGTTGTTAGACAGAACTTACTTTATAAACATGCATCTTTTATCTCTAGACTGACATGTTATAAATAAATTGAATAAGAACTTAAACATAAATTGTTTATGAGAAAAACTGTATCAAAGGATTCTTGTGTGATCTTAGTTTTTGGCTTTACCTTTCCACGCGTGAAAAGACTTTCATCAACGTACAACACGACACTGATTAACAAGACAAAATCAACACACCACTTGCACCACAAACCCACTTAACCCTCTGCATTCGGTCAATAATAGGCCTGTCAGAAAGACAACAACCAACAATCAATCATCCCAGATTTTATGGAGCAACGGCAGACCAATTGACCTAAACTGGTCCTCTTCTCCTAAATTGGTCCTTCCGTTCGTCTGTAAGTACAGCGCCATTGGCTGTTGATCTTTTAACCCGTATTGTTTGTGCATTTTTATGGTTGGAAATAAGGTTGGTCGTACGTGAGGAGAGTGAATAAGTGAGTTGATGTAATCTTGGGTCGAAAACTGGAGGTTGGAATTTGATGCCGGTATTTATTTTTTGTTTTGTAGGTAGGATAGCATCAAGGACAGGATCCATTCTTACCAAGGTGTATCGTATTACCCAGTACTAACTGGGTGGTGGAGACAGTCACTCCATGTAAAATACTGGTATTCAGCTGCATCCGGTAAGACTGGAAACCCGGCCCCAACATAGTAGGGAAAAGGCAGGCAGATGAGGTAAGACAGCATCCATTCTATGTTGCTTATTTATTAGAAACGTCGGTACGGCAGGCAAAGACGAGGGTGGAGGGACAGAGTCCTACCGAAAGGACTTGCCCGTAATAGCAGAGGACAAAAGGGGCGTCCCTTTCCCTATTCCATACACTTCAGCTAACTTGCGCAGTAAAAACAACGGCTGTAGCAACAACTGTACTGCTTGTGGAATAAACGTGAAAAAATATCAAATGCGTATCTCCAGAAAGACAGAAGCAAGAAGAGAAAAATAATAAAAGTAGGTACTACAAGGGACCCAAGATAGAACCTTGCAGAAACAATGGATAAACTGTTACGACAAGTAATTTCATAATGTATTCTAGAAGTAAAGTTGAGCCTAATTATGCATTCTGTCTAAGTAAATGTTGCTGTTACCGTACCACAAGAAGTGTAGTAGTGGCCGTCGTATATACTAGCCTAGATTTAAGTGTTTCAATAGCACGACAGTGTAACTGGACTATTGTCCAACAGTATTGCGATACTTGTCCCAGTTGTAGGGGAGATAACACGTGGTTAGTAGGCCTTTCTATTATCTTCCGATCGGTTGAAACCTAGACTTAGAAACGTTGGTAAATAATAGACGCAGACTTCGTCGGGTGTGATTAAAATGATCGTAAAAATTAGGCGCGAATTACACAGAAACGGCGTAAGGTGACGGTGCGGCGCAGGCGCAGCGCAGGCATGGAATTTATAAGGAAGCGAAATAATGGCGTGCCTGCGCCGCGCCCCTTGAGTGTCATTCACGACACGTCGCCTACGTACATGTATGAAAACGTTTTGAAGCGGCATCATGCCTGCACCGCACCTTCACCTTACGCCGTTTCTGTGTAATTCGCGCCTTATAGGGGAATATAAACTAGAATTTAGAATATAATGCTGCAGGAGACAGCGGCTAAGATGACAGCTACATTAATGTCATGTTGACGGATGCGATTCAAAGATCTTTGACAGTCTTTGTCCTACAGGTACACCCTTGAGTGTCATTCACGACACGTCGCCTACGTACATGTATGAAAACGTTTTGAAGCGGCATCATGCCTGCACCGCACCTTCACCTTACGCCGTTTCTGTGTAATTCGCGCCTTATAGGGGAATATAAACTAGAATTTAGAATATAATGCTGCAGGAGACAGCGGCTAAGATGACAGCTACATTAAGGTCATGATGACGGCTGTGATTCGTAGATTTTTGACAGTCTTTATATTAAAGGTACTTAAAAAGCCAACAACTCAGTCATCCCAAGAGGTACTGCTAATGACCCAGTAACTGAGTAGTGGAAGTCGATAGGAAGTCGCTTCATGTGAAATACTGCTACTCAGTTGCACACGGTTAGGCTGGAAGCCGATCCTATAGGGTAAGGCAATGCAGATGATGATGATCATAATGAAAGTCTTAATATTAGGCCAGCACCGAATAGGCGATTGTGACATTTGCCTGCTAACAAGGGGATGATGAAAAGGACAGGTCCCAAGTAACTACTAATGCCTTGATAATATACTTTGTTATACTTGTAATTGAAGTCACATATAAAACAATCATTTAAATTCATGACCAATATTTGCAGTCAGTTCGTACGGTTGTTTGTACATCCCAAACCCAATAGCTAGAGTTGTTTCAAAAGATAGACGCTATGGTAAACATCAAAAGATATTTCAATAAAGAATTTGCGTAAACTTCATAGTACTTATACAGTAAAAATTTCACGATAAATAAAATCAGAAAAGACAAGCAAACCGCATTCTTTCACAACTGTCAAATCAATAAACAAAGAGATAATCACAAGAACAGTAGCTTGAATAAATTGATGTTTCTCAAGCCATTGAAACAGCTTATTTGACGAATATTTCACGATTATTTTGCTCGTGACGGCGTTTGTCAAGAAAATGTCGTGGGTCGTGGACACGATTACCTTTCGGTTTTACTTAGGTTCCTTTCAAATAAGTTATAGATCTTGTTTTTGTGGTGACAAGAATGGTGTTCTCTTGCCCTACTGTACCAAAACGTAATGGATTTAAGAATATTTAGTAACAGTTTACCTTTCACTTGTGGCAAATCTTCGCAACTAAATGAGTTATATTGCTGCGCCAATAGTACCAAACTGAGTCAGATATAGGTATTATCATTAACACTAGAAACGGGATATTTACCATGTTTACTGTTTGTTTTGAGTTCCCATAAAAGTTGTTCGTCTTTTGCCACTGAAAAAGCAATGCAAGACGGACAACTTTTATACCTAGGCACTAAGTTAGAGCGAGAAGCTAATACTAAAGGTAACATAGACCATCGTGTGCTCGGGACTTTGTCCCGCCCTTCGTCTCAGTAAAATATTAGGAAGTGGCTAAGGGCTGGCGTTTTGGGCGACTGTCTCATGTAATTTTTGTCTTTCAAAACGCTAAAAAGATTATTAAGATTTAAATTTTTACTTATGATTTTAATTCATCGCTAAGCTTTCGGGTGCTATATTTCCATTTATACATATAGTGTAAATATAGCAAATTATACCCAAATTAATCTTAGCGGGTTTTCCCTTACAATAAACTCAAAACGATTCTGTTGTTTACAAGAATGTTCATATGGAATTTCCTAAAGCTGAGGGTAATAAACTTTAGTACATAAACAAATAACATAAATAATAAGTAGGCATGTGTACTCTGACCTAATAAATTATGTGTTTTGGTTAACGCAAACAGGAAAATTAGGATCAATTAGTTTTCCTCGCAAAATCTACATTGTAAAATTATTGAAACAATTTCTTGAGGAAATACGAACATTATACAACACTTTCTTTCAAGTGGTCTATATATGAGTAAATGAGATTTTTATGAAACTTTTATCAGATAGGTACTCCCGAGGTCACTGACGGTCGACCACTTTTCGACCTTATTACTTAGAGAACAAGGGTCAAAAGTGACTGACAGTGGCAGACCGTCAGTGAATTCGGTAGTCATCATCATCTGCCTAGCCTATTCCCAACGATATTGGGGTCGGCTTCCAGTCTAACCGGATGCAGCTGAATACCAGTATTTTACATGGAGCGACTGCCTATTTGACCTCCACAACCAAGCTAGTACTGAGTAATACGATACCCCTTGGTAAGACTGGTTGTCAGACTTTTTTGGACCACTGACTACCTAACGACTGTCAAAGATCTACAAATGACACCCGAGAGCAACGGCTTGAATTCGGCAGTACAATGTCCAAAACTACATCTTTGGTTGCTTAGTAAATAGTATATTTCAGTAGACATATTTTCCTACTTTAGCTACAGACTCACAAAATTGCCTAAACATAAGTACATTTACAAATATCTGCAATTTAGTGTTATTATCTACTACAACGTCATCTTCTGACCCGTAGTGCTGCGATGGGCGCAATTATCTTCGAAACTAGTTCATTCAAGTGCACATACCAACCTATTTTAAACCTTAAAAGCTCTATTTTAAGATGCAATTTATGCAGTTGTTTAGTAGGTTAGGCTATCGGCAGATATGCAGTTACCTAAAGATATCTCGGTGCAGTAGGAGTAAGCCTGTACGACGTAAATTCACGCTATTAAAGCTTATCATTACAGAAGACAAATTGAAGGGAATGATATTAGTTTGTAAACTAGTCTTCCTATAGTCATTGTTTCTAATAATCTAACTATCCATCTCATTGATAGTAGTATCGTAGTCACTTTCCATAAGGAAGTGATGAGGCAGAATTGTAACTGGTCTCTCTAAGAACAGGAACCTACTATACTCGAGAAATCTGTTTCTGTATTCAATTACAAAGGTGTTTGCACTAAAGAAATAATAGATAAAGATTAAGATTCATAGGAGAGAATGAAAGAAACAAAGAGATTTAAAACACATATAGAGAGGACATTGGGAATATTGTCATACAATAATTTTCATCCTGAATATTTTCGATTTTGACACACGAATGCTACCTGACAAGCGGGCGTATGACACAGATGACACTAGACAGAACGAATTGTTACTAAGTAGTAACAAGCTTTGGATTACGATTTTCTTCGTCATGACCCGTCTAAAGCTCGGAAATATTTAATGTCTTTGTGTCATGTGAATGCGACCTCACAAGCAGACGTATCGCACTGGACTGATCGACTGTTACTAATTTGTAACAGGTTTTGGAATTGTCAGTTTCTTGGTCTTGTCCCGTCTATAGCTGTCTATATTTGAATGTCTTTGGAAAGAAAATCACGTGTTGCACCGACCTCAAGTAAGATGGCACAAGGGAAGGAATATGATGACATTTCAATATAACCTATAAATACTTCTGATGATGCAAGTCTTGTCAAGATCAATGCTTACACAATTTAGATTGCCATCGAAAAATTAAGAGGAAAGCCTTAGAGAATCGCCAAGCATAGCTCGCTGAGCGACCTCGAATTAATGGACCAAACCGTACCGTGAGTGTCTACGTTTTGACCCCGTAAGATACAAAAGACAGGACGCACTAATTGAAGACCTAAGTCTTTAGGCTCTATAGAATACGCGACGAGAAGACCAGACGAAGCTTCCCAAAATATATATAACCTAAGCTACCATTTTAGATCCATAAACGTATGTCTTTTCTTAAATGAAACCTAAATTAACAATTCTTATAACAAACAAAGGATAGGTGAAATTGAATAAATTGTTACACAGTAGGTAATGAAATCATCAACTGAAAGGTTTTAACAATCGTGACTCATTCAACAACTTACCAAGCATCAGTCGAATAGATAAATGACCAGAGAAGAGATGATTACTACCTAGGTTGTAATAAGTTTAACCTTCGAGTTTGTATGGAGGCATTGAATGTGAACATTCATATTACACTCAGAGTATCTTCCTCATATTGCATGTCTTTGACATTTTAATCAAAGGAAATAAACACATAATCATGACGCCATCTCACTTGTTTTAATTTATGACCATTGTAATTCAAGGAAATCAAATTAAACGAAAGCATCACAAGATCTTGAATAAATATTTATTAAAATAAATTAACCTTTAAATTTATAATATTTACATGAGGAAAATCAATAATATTATAAATGAATATTGATTTATTTTGTATTTCTAGATTTTTGATTTCGTAATTTACAAAAATAATACAGCTGGTCCTTTTGTAGCTAATTCTGAAGGACTTTTATACCTGAAATGTTTTTATTTTATTTGTAAAAAGCCCGCCAACCTAAAATATACCAATAAAACTGATGAAAGTCCGTATCAACAGTGGCGACCACCAGTAAAAGCCGGCAAGACAATAGGGTTCTAACCCAGAAGATGCGACCAAACTGTCATGGATAAGTCAACGAAATTCTTCCACTTAAGAAATCAACGCTTATTATCCCTGGTATCTATAGTTAAGTTAAATTAATTACCAACCAAATTAATAACCGTCAAAAAAGCCAAGCTAAGAATACTAACTTTTGACAGTTCTAACTTCAAGCAATTACTAAACTACAGAATATAAATCATAATTATCTTATGTTATTATTTTTTCTCAAGCAATCACTTTGGCTTGTTCATTGGCACCCGTATGGAGCCAAGAATTCTGCAGTCTAACTGATTCAAATCAGAATCAGCAGCCTAGTCCGAAGTCTCAATACCCAACTAGAATATGAATTCACCTACATTATTATAAGTTCCTTCTGCCAAGGTATTCAGGAATTTCACGCGTGCCTCGAATGTCATGCTTGTCTTTGCAAGTAATTCAATAGCTGTGGACGAATCTACTGAGGACAAAGTAATTTAATACATAGATAGCACGGAATAGAATTATAAGGCGGTTCCTATTACTTTAGCTGATAGTGAAGAAGTTTCCCATGGGTTTTTTTTTGCTAAGCTAAGCTTTCAACGGCTTTTTACTGTACAAATGTGACGAGGAAACTTCTTAAACTGTATCAAATCGTCTCCTGAAGAAAAATCTTCTGAGATTCCTGTCTGTCTGTCTGAACCTAAACCTACAGAGACGCATTCGCTACTATTAACTAAAAATGTTTTAAATAAAAAAAATGACGAAATACCACATACGAAATAGCGGGCAACTAGTTGAATAATAAGGAAAACAGATACAAACGTACAGACTACAGAAGAACAAAGAAGTATTTTACGAGAGAGCATAAATATATTTTAGAACCAAAACCCGTTGCAGATAATATCACAAGTAATTTACTTGAAGTAGCCGACCAAGTAAATAAAAATAATTTAGTTGTCAAACACCTCTGATGTAATGTTACGCAGTTGCCAAAATTAAGTAATGTTATCAACACTAAAGCAAATAAAATTGATGCTGAAATGTCTTATTACTATGTCAATCGTACACAAAAAGTTGCACTACGAAAATCCCCTTTACTGCTACTACATAACAGCGTTGTTAATGACAAATTTTTACCATTGGTGTGCAGATGGCTATAATTGATTATTTCTGCAAAACGTGATTTTAGACTACGGTTCTCAATATCAAAAACCCCATTTCAAAATACTTATTTCATGAGCATGTTGACCGAAGCGTTATCTTTTTTTCATGGGTTTTAGAGTTTTTAATGAGTGTTTTTTCTATTTTTGACTCGACTCCGGCTACTTGAAGTCACTTTAATATACGACTTTGAAGTGTTCGCAAGGTTGTCGACAAAAAACTTTGGATATCTTAACATATGGTCGAAGAAAAAACGCAGCAATAACTTAGACGTGTTGACGTACCTATTCAATGAACTTGATTTTTTTTTATTGAACTTTATGTAACTTGAATCTAAGCGTAGTTTTGTAATGTCGTCTGTAATGATTGTATCTGCTGTTCCTTTTGCTTTACTAATAAAGGCAATGCTTTATCAATTACTTACTTTAGTGGGCATGTCTTTGAAATTAGCGGTAGCGTCAAATCATTAATTAATTTGAATGGCGATGTTGATTTCCTCAATTTTGTCATTCGTATTACCTACGGTATCAATGATGCGGTTTAATTACAATTACATAATGACTTATCGGATAGCTGTATAATTAACAATTAGGCTTTTAACGACAATGAATTCGTTAACCAAGGCAACCAATAGAATAAATTGCTCTTACAGTTTTTTTTTTGTAAAGTTACTTAATAAAATTTCGATGTCTTTTTGATTGCATTTTAGAATTTGCTTATCTTAACCTATTAAAAAGTTTTACTAGATTACTAGACGACAAGATTTCCTTCCAAATTCGCCGGCTACTTGTGTTTAATTTTCAAAGAATTTATCACTTTATCATCACCATTGTGGCTACACCACAGTTGCCTTTAATTTACGATTTCGCTAACCACAAGATCAACTTATTCGTAAAACTAATAATTCTTGGTATAAAATTTGCTCATGATTGTTTTTTTCTTATTTTTATTTCCGAATCAGTGGCTTTGACCACACCAAGGCCATATGACCTTAATTATTTTACCTGTTCTTGAACCGCTTGCAAAGTTTCTGTGAACAAGAAGGGTCTACGCTCTACAGTTTCTTGTTCGTACGCCTAGTTTTTGAGAGCATTGATGGTCCACTGGTGGGACTAACGACTGGTCGTGGATGCGAACCCAAGCGGGCACTTTATTTTGACTATAGTTGTGCTGACCGTTTTCGGTCAAGGCGGCCAAAGTCAGCGGAGCCATCAGCGCGGGGAATATTCCTCATGGAAAAACCCAATAACACTTTTTGACTGACCCGGGAATCGATCCAATGACTAAGAAAAAGCTCAGCAGTCGCTTTTGCGACCGCGACACTAACGGAGCAATCGTTTCATTATCACTATTCTCGAAACGGCAAAGAAAAACATCGTCAGGAAACCGGCATGTACTACATAGTACCAAAAACCAAGGCCCACACAGGGCCCGCATTGCGCATTTTGGTGCTCACCTTCTCACAGACAGGCCTTCGTCCCAGCAGTGGGATCGTGAGAGGCTGCCATAATGCTAATGCATGCAAAACGACTAGCTTTTGCCAATGATAGACTTAATTCAGCATCCACCGTATCATTGTCGTGTAATAAGTCTATCAAATTAGGCAGGAATCCTTCAATGTTACATGTGGTATACATAACATTACTCATTGTGATGGTCTCATTAGGTAATTCAGTGATATCATGGAGTCTATTGTGGACATTGTCAATGGACGATGTGCTCTAACGTGCCTCGTAATAAGGAGTCATTATCTAGATGATGGACTCAGAAATAACTAGATTTGTAATCCAGAACTCAATTAAGGAAATTGGAGTGACAATAAAAGGCAGAGCCAAGGACGTTTATACAAATTGGTGCATTTTGACCTTGGTGTAGGTAGCAGAAAGGTAAGTACCTAAGGTTTGAGCATGAATACGCCAAAGGAGCAGAGCAAGATGTAGTTTCAAATTGTTGATACTTTATATGACTCATCCTATCTAATTTATTTGGGTTTCTCATTCGTCGGCATTGTAGTGAGGCCGAGGAAGGAAATAAAGAGAATTATTACAAAGATAATATTATTTAAGAATTGTAACTACCGAGGTGATGACTTATAGAGAAAAAGGGAAGAAGAGGACAAGCTGCGCTGACCCCAAATAAATGATGATGACCAGAAAGGGAATTCATACTGAATTGGCGGTAGACATAGGTACATTCTACACCACACACAACGCTGACCGTTTAATAATTATAGGCTGGGGATTGGAAGATCATGTCTGTTGTCAGAATTACCAGTTCGATTCTTCATTTGCAGAAGGTAGGTACGCTAAATTAAGATGAAATAACAGATAGCATAATCAATAACCTCCATAATCATAAAGAAGAACAAGGCTACAACAGAAAAAATCTTCACCTCACAGTCGATCGATAATCTATGGATCTCTTAATTTAATATCATGGTTACATTGACCGGAATGTCGGTAAAACACGAGAAAAAGTTGCAAAACCTTAGTTAGTGGTACAATGACAGTTTTGCAAGGGTGCCTCGCTGAGCAGACAAGGTCTGATGGCAATGGATGACATCCAATGCCAACGTGCTGTTTTTTTTATTCATAAATTGTGAAATTCAACTGTTTACCGGCTTCGCGGCGACGACGGCGACGCTTCGATTGCCAATGGTTTTCTGTCAATATCTCATTGATTATTAATTTCATGGTTGTTTTTTTTTTGGTAAGTTCGGAAGTTTCTGCGTTTTGGTCCGGCTTATGTAATTTAATTTCAAGGTAGTCTGTTGATTTCATGGTGAGTATTTTTTATAAAAGCATGTTATTAGAATCTTATAGGTGTATTAATTAATTGTAACACTTGAAAGTATTAGCTGAGCTTACATAATAAAGACGATCCCTCAAGTATGTCTTCATCTAGTGTTCCGTCTACCCGAGTTTTTTAATTCAGGTAACTTTTATTAATATCATCGATTACCTACAAAAATATACATATTTGAGATACCTACCTCCTAATATTTTTTTAATTTATTATTTGGTTGGCGGCTTTGTGAGTTTCAGTCATAAAAAGTCTAATTCACACCTTTGAGAATTAAATTAAAAGGTATGTAATAAAAACACTATAAGTAATCCTGAGAACATAAGCAATTAAGATTCTCTATTTGATTTAATGTCCTTCGGTTTCAGATGAAAAAAAAAACAGAACAAAAATGTTTTTGACAATATCAGAAACTTATTGGATCATCATACCAAAATAAAACTTTAAATTACTATAAATAAAAAATAATACCTAAGTATTCATACACATTATTTTTTTAAAAAGGACGAGAGAGAGATACATAACGTTCACTTAACTCTAACTTAAACACTCAGCATAAAAAAAAAACACAAACTTACCAGCTTTTAAATCCCATGAAATTTAGAAAATATAATTTCCTAGTACCATGTGCTGTAATGATAACATCCTTTCATAGGTACAACATTGATTCCATGCACAAACAATAGGACACACCAAGAATACCGCGAATCCACTATAATATCAAATTTAGTTCAAAAACTACGTTTCAACGGTGAATCAAAAACTGCGGTTCACTTATAAAGTTGTTTCATGCTTATTGTCATTGAAAAGTCTACTTATTTTGTTCGTTTTAACATGCCGCTGTCCGCGTAAAGATATTTTTAGAGCGCACCAATACGGTTAGTACAGTATTCGTTGAGTGACTTGCGGCCACTGACTGGCAACTGGCTTGCTAGTAGCTCGACTTGAATGCTAACTTGACGGACGGGTTGAGTGCACGCGGGGAGTGTAAACAAATCATAGCTACCATGTTTCAATGCCTCTAACTACCAAATTAAGACATCGTTTAAGTCTAATAGCCAACTTGAGGTGATATTAAGTTATTAAACTATTTTAAAAACATTTTGACTTGTCTCAAGAAAATGTCAATCTAATTTACAGCCATCTAGTGTGGTTCCTATGAACTAAATTAGCTCTCGCCATCTGTCGTGGAGCAGTTGTATTACTAGCATTCTAATCTAAGTAACATTTTAATTACCGGATAGATGGCGCTGTTATGTATTTCAGAAAAGCGAGAAAAGTGACATCTATTTACAATTGGACGAATAATTATGAGGTAAAGATTGTCCATTCATATTGATATCTATTGGTAGATGTCATTTTGTACAAAAATAAAATAGCAACCATTACGGTTTGCAGCGTGGCCTGTGTCAGCAGATGTAAAGATCCTAAGAAAAATGGTAAGAGATATGGAAGAAGTTTTTACCAAACATAAGTTTTAACACGCGATAAGCAGCTGACCTTGCAACTAAACAAGTAAAAGAAAACAAACCTTATCATTAAAATCAAAATCATGATAATGATGCCACCCAAACCCATTTATTAAATAATTATTTAAGATCAAGATTCCATTATCAAGCCATTTCGTTTTTATAATTTGATGCACTTAATCTAACTTAAATTACACTCTAAAGAAAAAAACACACAAGTACTATAATTAACTTTCTTTTACAGAACCGCTTGTCTAAGCATATTCTACACCACTTCTTCCTTTATTGCTTAGAGGTGTTCCACTGCCCGTAGCAGCACTGCCTCCAATAATTCTAAAATCAGGAGCTCCTCCATCATTGTTGCTTTCAGATTCGTTCTGTATGTCGACTTCTTCTGTGGAATTTAAGCGTCTTCGACTCGGTAGATTTTTGATGACATTCATTAAATTCTTCACTACGCCAGAAAATGACAGTCCTAGAAATCTTCTGGCAGGTTCTGATTCATTTATGTTCAGAAATGGTTCGACTGTTAAGAGATCCTCTTTCAAATCGTTGTTGCTTTCAGATTCGTTCGGTATGTCGACTTCTTCTGTGGAATGTAAGCGTCTTCGACTCGGTATATTTTTGATGACATTCAGTAAATTCTTCAATACGCCAGGAAATGACAGTCCTAGAAATCTTCTGGCAGGTTCTGATTCATTTATGTTCAGAAATGGTTCGACTGTTAAGAGATCCTCTTTCAAATCGTTGTTGCTTTCAGATTCGTTCTGTATGTCGACTTCTTCTGTGGAATTTAAGCGTCTTCGACTCGGTATATTTTTGATGATATTCACTAAATTCTTCAATACGCCAGGAAATGACAGTCCTAGAAATCTTCTGGCAGATTCTGGTTCATTTATGTTCAGAAATGGTTCGACTGTTAAGACATCCTCTTTCAAATCGTTGTTGCTTTCAGATTCGTTCTGTATGTCGACTTCTTCTGTGGAATTTAAGCGTCTTCGACTCGGTATACTTTTGATGATATTCACTAAATTCTTCAATACGCCAGGAAATGACAGTCCTAGAAATCTTCTGGCAGATTCTGGTTCATTTATGTTCAGAAATGGTTCGACTGTTAAGACATCCTCTTTCAAATCGTTGTTGCTTTCAGATTCGTTCTGTATGTCGACTTCTTCTGTGGAATTTAAGCGTCTTCGACTCGGTATACTTTTGATGATATTCACTAAATTCTTCAATACGCCAGGAAATGACAGTCCTAGAAATCTTCTGGCAGATTCTGTTTCATTTATGTTCAGAAATGGTTCGACTGTTGTGACATCCTCTTTCAAATCGGTAGGTTTTTTGCGACTTTTATCTTTTTTTTTAGTCTTTAATGGTTGGTCATAATGATGTTGTATTACTGCATTTGGCATTTTGCTTCTTTGATTCAGTTCCATAAGTTCTGAAGGCCATTTAGCAGTCGGGTAAGGCAAATTTGAAACCTTGTGATAATATGGCCCACTGCCCCAATAGTTACCCTCGCTCTGTTGTGGTGTCTTGTTTCCAATTGAGTGTGCAACGGGCAAAGCCTTTGTTTTAGACTCTAAATCCAAATTTCTAGCTACTAATCCATTGGCCCCAGAGTATGCAGAGTATTTTGTTGGTCCCGCATAATTATTTTGGTAAGCCAAAGTATAAGGTCCTTTGCCTGACATTGAATAAGACGCAGCGTTAGGGTTTCCAAAACCGTTTATATAAATCTTGCTTCCTTTTACGGAAGTTAATCCTCCTAATGACGGGATCTGGTAAGAAGTTTCTGCCAGGTACGTTTTTCCTAACGGTATTATGCCTAAAATCTGTGGCGGAGATGCAAGTGTGACCAATATACCTTCTAAATAAGGCAAATTTTTGGGCAGTTTAATTACTTTAGCATTTTGTAAAATTTGGTGATTGAATGATTCACCGAGCAACAATGGCCGTAGCTCTAAATTAGACGCGTCTATGACTATTCCTTCGGCGTCGGTAATCACACCATTACCACTAACATAAATGTTGTTCTCGTGGAAGATCTTCTGCACCACTATTTTGAGGGCATCACCGTTGATAGATTTTATGTCTTTTGGCAAGTGTACGTTCTGGAATCTCTTCATTTGTTGATGGAACCAAATGTTGAAGGTCATGTATTGAGCAGAAAGAGGGTTGTTTATGTCTTGGGAACCTGGCTTTAATTTATTAGATCCTTGATCACTTTGGAAAGTATACACAACATTCGGATCCAGCTCACCTACATGTGAGCCTGGGATAGCATGAGGATTGCCCGGGATTTCCTGAGGGTTGACAGAGTGATCTTGAGAGTTATATGGGAGAGCTGGAGCGTTGGGCAAGAACGATTGAGAAGTTACCTGAAGTGTGTACAGAGGTGATTTAGAATTGACTGGGATTGCCAAAGAAACTTCTGGGATTGTCTGAGCATTATCTGCAGTCATCTGAGGGTTCAGAGAAACAGCTTGAGGGTCATCCGGATTTATATATTGGTAGTTATTAGGCATCCAGTTTTGATCCGGTGTTAGATTGCTGTTAGGATTATACGCTTCAGGAAAAACGTTGTACGGATTATTTGTCGATCCTTTCTCAGGTTCATTGACAACATCTCCATTTGGTCCAATAGGTATTTTTATATTCTTAGCCAAGGGGTATTCGTTACTTTTATGATTGATATTGGGATTGAAATAATTTTCACCGTTTGGGTAAAAATTTTCTATTGTACCAGTGTTAAGTCCAATGGCCAAAGATTCTGTTACTGGTGGGACGAGCTTTTCAATATGGTTATTATACACTTTTATCTTATTAGGGTTATTGTAAAGTAGTGTATAAACATTTTCTGTGGTAGCAGTGACAAGTCCATCACCAGCCTCGTAGGGTATTTCTGGTATAAGCATTTGTTTATTAGCATTTGGTGTGTACATTTTGATTTCATTGGTAGAGTCATTTTTGTATAGATAAATGACTAATCGTTCCAGACCGTTGTTCTGTGGGTCTAGTTGTTGAACTGTTGGCGGAAGACCGTCTGGCCAACAGATACATTGCTTTAAAGCTTCGGCTAAACTATTTGCTTTACTTGTATTAGGTTGCCATAGTTTAGGTTCGTTGATGGCGCTGAAATTAAAATTGCAAGTAAGAAAAACGATTACCCACGTACATTACCAGACAATAATATATTTAGGTACTTACAGTCGAGTGCAATTAGACTATAAGGTGGAACGAAGTTTATAGTGGTCGGATTTTCATGGGGTTTTCTTTTATCGAGTTCCTATCTCGGAACTCGATATTTTTTTTTTTTTTTTTTTTTCCTATTTCCTCTCAACAACTCTAGAGTTGTTGAGACGAAAGTTAAAAAAAAAAATTTCGACGCTCGCGACATTTTTTTTTTTTTTTTAATTTCCTTTTGACATTTTGTTTTTCGTATAAGTATAACTTGAAATTCCTCACCTCATTAGATAGATACTAAATTGAGGTTTTGGAAAATAATTGCACATTGAGTTACACGGAATAATTTCGAAAAAAAAATGCCTTCATTAACATAGACGATTTTCTGATTTTTGCGAATGAATTTTAAGTCATTAAACTCATGAATATAGTTTTTTTGAACATTTTCTTGTCCAGTTATCTGTAAAAATGTATTTGTTACCAATTTCAAAAGAAATCTTAGTCTTAAATTCGGTAACTTAGAAATAGTTGAAAAAAATAGGATATTTTCAAAGAAAAACTTAAGATATGAACATTGAACAAATAAACAGACCAAATAGGCGTTTAATGGATACACATAGGTCTTTCTATTATGCCTTAATATAAATTCGTCGAATTTCAAGTTATACATAAAAGAAAAAAAATATGACAAAGGAAATTTAAAAAAAAAAAAACTTGCGATCGGCGAATTTTTTTTTAAACTTTCTTCTCTACACCTCTAGGAACTCAATAAAAGAAGTCCCATGAAAATCCGACCACTATAAACTTCGTTCCACCTTTTGAGTATTTTTTGTCTAATTACACTCGGCTATTATTCATATTTAAGAAAATTAGATTTACCTTAAGTAAACATGTGAAAAAGTAGAAAATAGAAGTAAGGAGATCTGAAAATAAAGAAACATTTTCTTAGGCATTTACTGTTCTTAATACTTTATTGACATATTATAATTATGTATAAGCAGTGAATGCAGTGATAGCCTTGTGGTGTGACCGTCGGACTGCTAAGTCATAGGTCTCAAGTTCGAACCCATGTTCATCTCTGATTTTTCGGATTCATGAGCGTATTGTATAATTTTGTATATTATCACTTGCTTTGGTGAAGGAAAACACCTTGAGGAAATCAGCATGCTTGGGAGATATTTCTCGAGGGCATATAAAGCCAAGTCAGAGGCCTATGGGCGGCAAAACACGATAAAGAAGAAGAAGAATTATGTGGATTAGGTACAATAAATAAGATGGATAATGTAACACAAAGGCGCGGTTTTGTAAAGAAGAAGTTCAAAAATCGGTCAAAGCCAATGGATTTCACTCTGTTACGCCATGCCGTTTAATAATGAATAATCCTAGAACCAAAAATTCCATGACATGTTAGGTGATATCCATCAAACCGCACTGGGTCCGCGTGGTGGATCACAGCCCACTCCATCTCAAAGTCCCCTGTGTTTGGTATTGAAGGTATTATGTAGGCACTTACCAGTAATAAATCCATTTCGTTTAATTTTATATTTTGTCTTCAAAATCCCACTGAATACTAATAACTGAACGGGCTTCATTATTGCACTCTTTTATATGTAAGAAAATAATTAGCACAGAATTAGCGTAAATTTGACCCATTTGTGCAATTTAGTGAAACAAATTATTTTATCGGTACAGTTAATTTAGAACAGTCATTGATTAGAATATTCAGATTGGGAATTCATTAGCGAAGAAACCCGTGCTTTACGGTTTAATTACATTAATATTTTATGTTTCAGTTTTGGTTCAGGGACAGCAACGCATTCTGCAATGGTTCTGGTATTATGAGAGGCGAAAAATCACTGTTTGTCCACTTTGTAAAAAAAGTATAATAAAACTGTATTTAGAAACCTTTTTGGTAAATAACAACTGGCACCGAATAACTGTCTATTCATTTCACCAAATAAATATCTCGAATGTCATCATCATGTCAGAGTTCCTATGTCAAAACTTACTAAAAGTGAGTTAAAACAAAAAAATCTTCTGGTTTACATTCGTGCATCCACAATCGCACTTGAAGATCAGCGAAATTGTGGTAACTCTCCCTAAGCTGCAAGATGTTACTCAATGGGAATTGTCAAAAGCACGTTTTAAGAGTGTTGAGGAAGCTACCCTTGCGGGACACCACCAGAGATAGAATCAAAATGTGTACTTTGACACCGCCTATAGATTATACACTTCCGGCAGGAACCCCTGGCTCAGGGGCGGGTAAGGGCGGTGGTCCGGGCGGCTCGATAAGGGAAGCGGGGGGTGGTATGGGCAAACTTGGGGCAGCCCTGGAAGAAGGCTACTTCCATCAACAGCAGAAAGAGCAACTGAAACAAATTAAGAAGAAGCTGCAGCGAGGGGAGCCGATCGGCTATCCAGACAAGCCACCTAAATGAATTTTTTATGTTTTATCTCCCAAAAAAACAAATTAGGCGAATTATAGTTATATATTACTGGTTCAAATATTTTTGGATTACAATCGGTTTTAAATACAGTTCATTCAGTTTTTCTTTTTAAGTAATGCAAACCACGGAATTTGAGCACGGAATACTTATATCTGCTTCTCTGAAAAGACATGTCTTCAGGAAACCAGTGTTCTAGAACCAAAAATTCTCAAGACATGACTTTCATTACCCCGCACTGGGCCTGCGTTATTTATGGCCTACTCCTTCTCTGAAAGACCCCTCTCCTGGACCTGTGTCATGGACTCTCGGTGGTGGAAAAGTGGTGGGCTGATCTTGCTAAAGCACAGCATAGGTAACTTTAATGCAATACTAATATTAGGCTAAGTTGTACTACTAACAATATATGGATGTAAGTCTGAAATAAAATATTTGAATTGAATTGAATTGAAAGCGGCCAAGACTTTATACTTGACTCACCTTTATGCTTGTAATAACGTTTTCATATTTCATAGTAAGAACGGAATCGTAAATTGATTCCATGTGGTTAGAAGCAGCTCCTCATTCCTTGTTAAAATAGTTCCTTTAAAATAAAAGATAGGTCCCAGTACATTAACACCCACCCGCAATAACTTCAGTCAGTATTACATATGATGCTCTGTGTTTCAATCTACCCGTGATCATGGTGCTTGCAACAGTGCTGAAATATCGGGAACTCAATATAAATAATAAACATGGTAAATATCGCGTTTCAAGTGTTAATCATAAAACATAGAGCCTTTTCACTGAGCACAACACAATTAGATAAAACTTCTTTTCTTAAATATTTATGTTTTTAGTCTACGCTTTAATATCTGTCAAAACAGATGTTAAAACGTCTGTCACCTATGGTCCCGTCACTAATAATGCGCTAAAATTGTAAAAAATGGTTACGTAATTTTGATAATTTAAATTTTTCTATGTTAAAATGTTTTTACAAAATCCTCTACAGTCCCACCCTTGAACTTGTACCCAGAAAAGCCAATCCAAATTTTATCATGTAATTCATTGTCAAGATCTGAAATCAAAATGATACGATTCTTCACACAGATGCACCCTAGATTAACTTCTAGGAGTTCAAGTTTAATGCATCATCTAGAGTGTTTGACAGTCGTGAACGGAAGATTTGTGGCTTGTGGAACTCCGTTCAGAAATTACGCGAAGAAAGCAGACAAATTTGATCCGGATAAAGTAATTAAGGCAAGAGAAGAAAAAGAATCTGTGACCATGCCTGGATTTACCCACCCGGAGCCTAGGAGGAGCGAAGGCCTTCTGACACAAAGGGTAAAACAACAGATCGAAGAACATAAAAAGAAGAAGGAAAAACCTACACTCCACAATCCTGAGGGCAGAGAATGATATGTTATTGGGATCTAGTGTTTTTATTGAACTCAAAACGAATTAAAATAAAAGTCTATATAAGTTAGTTTGTTTGTTTTTTTTATCTGCGCCACCGACGACGTCGTAGAAGTGGTGTGATGTTTATTCCAATTCTTTCTTGCTGTATAATATTATGTGTGACCAAAGGATCTGTGTTTCAACAGGTCTATCGCTCACTTACCCCTCCTGCAAGGTGCAGCTACCGTTAGCTACCATAAGTATAAAGTGCAGCGCAGATATTTAAAATCGGCTCGCGCGTGCTCGAGGATGCGTGTACGCCCAATTTAATACTTAAAAGCAACACAGATACAATGCTTTATTCAGTGACATAAAAAAATGCGCGAGGATTGTTCCACTTAGTGGAAACTGATCCTAGGTACCGTCTCAGTTAAATGGGACGCCTGATGCAGCAGAATATCCTTCTTCTTTGGAATTTCGACAGAGGTTAAGTACAATATCCGTTTGAAGAATGTATCTTTACATCTAGGTTCAGCTTTAGTAGCCCATTCATTTGATGGGATAAGGGTTACCCGTAAACAACAAACGTTTGGTTAGAAAGGGTTGCTTACCCGTTCACAATATGACACTCACAATATGATGGGTTGAAAGTATAACTTGTATCTTAAATTTCTTTAAAAAAAACCCTACCTAACATAATTATGATATACGACTAACCAAAATGGTTCCTAAGTCGCCGTCGTGTAGATCATTAATTTCTGTTAAACCTACCTAAAGTACTCATAGTCTAAGCCGAAAGACTTTTGTTTCAAACGCTCGTTGTTATTCAGCGGCAAGAATGTAAAACCGAAAAAGAGAACAAGTCCAGAAGGAAACCATCAAAGTTCTTATTACACTTTTAGTACGGTAACTTATATAAGCTAAACGTGCAACACTCTACCGAAGAGGCCCACCTGTACAAATAGACCAGGCAAGCACGCGCAGCATGACCACCGTGGAAACGGGTTTTCTCGACGCAAGAATACATAAAATTAGATTGTAGAAAGATTTCTATCGTCATAAGCATGGCCATGTTAAAAATGCAGAAAAGAAATGTTTCTATTTTTCACTCGACAACCAACAAGATGTTACAAGATGTAACTCCAACCTTGTTAGGTGGGGATACCTCAATGAGACAGCCGTGGGGTGTGGTTGTGGAGCTGTGTCGCAAACTATGCTCCACCTCCTATCCTGCCCTCTTAGCCCAAAAACATGCAGCCGAAGTGACCTTTGCGCTGCCACCGACGACGCGGTGGAAGTGGCGATGTTTTGGGCTAACAAAATTTAAAGTTTGTCGTGCCAGCAATACGAAGAAGAAGAGTCGACAACGCCCAGCAGACAAGGCTAGAACGTGTATTGACCTGAATAATGTTTTGAAATTTTGTCCCCGCTTCCTCCCTATCCCGCTCGAACTATCAAGAAGATTATGTTACGGTGAACTACATACTCCATTGATGGAACGATGACAAATACTCATCTTTTCCCAACTATGTTGGGGTAGGCTTCCGATCTAGCCGGATGCAGCATGAATACCAACATTTTACATAGAGTATAGCTGTCTGATCTCCACAACCCAGTTATTACTGGGTAATACGATATCTCTTGGCTGCAGTAATATTAAAACGAGAGCCATTTAATTTTGACAATTTGGGATTATTTTGGCCCTTATTAAACATACATCCACCCTAACAAACTTTCGCGTTTATAATATTAGTGAAAAAGATAAATAAAAATAAAATAATAAAAACGTTTAACATGCTTTTGTTTATAACGGAAGCCAATCGCTATGTGTTACCAGTTTGGCATATTGATAAAAATTTACTGTCGATGACCTCATGACAGCCGACACGAGCATTATCCTCGAGATAAAACGACCTAGCAAGAGCATGCAGGGCTGATAGCCTAGGTACAAAAGAAAGACAGACACTTGATTAAACCTTCATAATTAATAAGTAATCACGTGTCCACATTCCAGTGGGTTCTCGGGTTGCAGATGAACTGGTGTGCTCCTGACAGCTTGAAGACCTCAGCACTGTCACTGCGCTTAGTTGGGGAGTGGTAGCAGAACAAGTGAAAAAATGTAATAGCTTAGTTTGATTTGTAATAAAAAAAGTAAGAAAAAATATTTATTTGTCTCGCATAGGACAAAACAAAATGATAATATTAAAAAACTAAATAAAAAAATCAAGAATCTTGATTTAGCACACGAGGATGTCGACATGTGGGACGTGGACTCTGCAATCATTGTACCGATAGTCGTTGCGGTTAATGGACTAATAGCAAAGAGCCTCGACCAATACCTTAGGAGGCCCTCATTGCGCGGTTGGGTCAAGGGCTTGATTCAGAAAGCAGTACTCCTGGACACCACACGCGTAGTGAAGCGGTTCCTCTCTCTAGAGCCCTGACCACTGGCAGCCTGGACGTTGTTCCTGATGCCGATGGGCCATCTATTTTTTATATTTTTAAACGTTTTGTTTACTTTTGTTTAAAGTTCATACATTTGGTCCACGCACGCCTGTTGCGAGTATTTACTAGATATGAAGAACATTACCAATAAGGTTAGTGTGCTTTTAATACCTGTTTCAATTTTCAGTTATTTAAAAGGGATTTTTTCTACAGAAGGTACAAACGCCAACACATCAAGCTACCCGAAACTGTCAAATTTTCCCAATCAACCTTGAACCTAATGCTTCAGCGATAAAGTTGAAAATCGATTAAATAAATTTGATTTGATTTTAGTTTGATGTGCTGGCATCTGTACATACTCGTAGACGACGACGGTTTACAGCAGTTTTTTTCGATTTAGTTTCTTATTTGCCGGCTTGGGAATCTACGCGTAAAGTATTTTTAACCGACTTCTAAAAAAGGAGGAAGTTATTTATTCGGCGGGCATCTTTTTATATGTGTATTTTTAGTACCTACTCAATTTTCCCAGTTTTAATAGGTATGCACCAAAAATGTTTTTATATCAATAAGCTTTCAAACAAAATGTTATTTTCTACAGTATTTCTTAAACCTTTTCTGCTACCACTACCTGCGTGAGCGCACAAGCACGGGAGCCTGACGAGCACAGCGAGGGGCCAATCCCTGTTTGTGGAGATAATCTACTGTCTACTCCGCACAATGCTACGTGTCAGTTGTATTACAAGTAGGTGCGTGCATCATCATAAACTACCTTTGAATTTACTGAAGTTTGTTTTAATATTAAACCAAGAACGAAGGTAGAAGAATTCTTTAATTGATATTACGTACTTGCCTTTTGGCCCGCGACTTCACTCGTGGAGGTCTAAAATTATCCTACGGGAATGTACTGCCAATGTAATGACTGCCTCATTGGTCTGGTGTTCGCAAGCGCAAATGCTTAGCAAGAGGTCCTGGGTTCGATTCCCGAGTCGAGCAATGTGTTATTAGGTTTTTCCATCAGGAATTTTTCAGTAGCAGCCACGGAGTCTGGATTAGTACCCGGTTAAAATTTGTACGTACACATCTGCTGAACAATGTCTGACAACCAGTCTTACCAAGGGGTATCGTATTACCCAGTACTAACTGGGTTGTGGAGGTCAGATAGGCAATCGCTTCATGTAAAATACTGGAATTCAGATGCATCCGGTTAGACTGGAAGCCGACCCGAATATAGTTTTATTGCAGTGAAAAACTACGGTTGGTTCGCCAAGTCTTGTGTAGACAGTACGGTCGTCGGTGTTGTATGGATCACTATGGAAGTTGGTTGACAGACATGACGTGTCTGGCGGTGGTCCCACCGACGGCAATGCCACTGTGTCTATCAGTGAAAGTTTAACCTTAGTTTCTAGGGTTCATATCAAAATTTAACAATCTTCTTTCTCGTGTGGTTAGTGCCTAACCTGGTGTCAGAATGTCCATAGGCCTCTGACTTTGCTTTATATGCTGACGGGAAATATCTCGCAGACATGCTGGTTTCCTCGGATGTTTTCCTTCACTGAAGCAAGTGATAATTATACAATCCGCATATGAATCCGAAAAATCAGAGGTACGCGTATTGGGTTGGTAATTGAGACCTATGACTTGATTGCCAGTTCGAGGCCAGGTCACACCACTAGGCTATCACAGCATATAATAATATTTAACAATGTAAGTACTCTAGAAAACGCTCTGGCGTGACCACCTAGAGGCATTTATGAGAGATTGACCAGAGAAAACCGCACGGAGAGAAGAGTGGGAGGCCTTTGCCCTGTAGTGGGACAATAGAGGCTAAGTAAAAAAAAAAGTACACTAGAATAGCGTTTCAAAACTTATTGCATTCTTCTGTAAAGATAATTATGTTCGTAGTTCATACTCATAATTATTATCATTTATTTGTTTTCGACCTGGAACAATTACCTGTAGGTCATACAAATTTTTGTTCCGTGTGGGGTTCGAACCCGCGACACGCAGTGCAGCAGCCAATCGTTCAGCCACTGCGCATCCTGCATCAGCAGCCTTGTTCAGCCTAAAGCTGAGGATAGCGGTTCTCCCTTTAGTGTCGTGCTTCCCTGGTCTTCGCGAGTCTCAACCAGGTCTTAACCGCGATCTTCTGAATGCCATGCACCCGTCTGGCACTCGATACAAGGAAAAACTTCTAAAGCCAAGTACCGTACGGTATCAATTACTAAACATTAACAACAAGTACTTTATTTATTTCCCCTTAACAAAACTGGGAAACGGCAAATCAAAAGGCGATATTGAAAAGAGAGCGGTCAGCGGTGCGCAAGCGCTTCAAACAGGCCGCCATCTTTGATTCACCGCTTTGGCTTTGTGCGCTACTGAATAAGACGCGCGACTAGGGTTGGTGCTGATGAGTCTTGCATGCTTGTTTTAGTTATCTTAAACGGCATCTTTGTCCTAGTGGTTGCAAGCCCTATTGGTGAGCAAGAGATCCTGGGTTTGATTCGCAGTTCGGGATTGTTATTCGGTTTTTTCCATTAGACGTTTCTTCATGATTGATTGCTGAAAATAATTGCTGAAAATAATAGTGATTATTAAACTCGAAAACGTGCTTACCCGCACTGAATCCGTATTGTTGATTTAAGGCCTATTCACAGAAACAAGGTGTGTGTGTGTCTTGAAACGTTATGGATTCATAATATTACTATGACTTATTTGTTGATCATCCTGCCGAAATTAAGATTGTGCGTGATACCATAAAGGTTTTAAGCTACACTCATTTCATTCACTCGTCGCACTACGTAAATCTGCAGAAACAAATATTACAATAGTAATTTCCTATCGGTCTTAGAAAGCTGAACACAACTTTGTGTATTTACTAAGCCTGCAAAAAATAACAGAATTATTTGAAGAAAAATTGATAAAGCATATAAATGTTGATAGATGAAGAGGGAGAGGAAGACCAAAGAAAAGATGGATGGATTTTGTGAGGAATTTTATGAAGGAAAAAGAAAAAAAAGTGAAAGCGTGACAATTGGCAGGAGAGAATGGAAGAAAAAAACGTATTGCGCCGACCTCAAATAATACGGGACAAGGGCAGGACGATGATAATGATTTCAAGAAAAATAAAAATCTTATTTACCTAATTGATTAAATATCTGCCAACCCTACATCCCCAGAAGCACTATACAATCATTCATTACGAAGATTTTCAATTGATAATTAAGCTTATGTTACATTGATACCTTCTACTTGTGCCGCATCAAAGAAATTCTTTTGCTTGTAAAAAACTCGATGGATCTCCTTTTGTTGATTGAGATTCGTTTCAGCTCTTGTACGACGGTGTTAATATTAATATTAGCGAATCGTTTTTGTGTCAAGTGTATCATTACCTTTGGCTGTGGTTATGTTTGCTGTTATAATGTGAGCATCTCAAATGAGTTAAGCTTTGAATTTGAGGTAATGGTGTCTAAAAAACTAGCTTTATATCCTTAGCTATTTGTTGTCACTTTTTTTAGTATGTCTCAATCTCAATATTAGCGGTAAGCGTCATAATATATTAGATTGAGACAATTCATTATCTGCCTAGGCTTTTCCCAACTATGTTGGACCACAAAAGGGATGAATGAAAGGCATTTGCATGTGGCTGTAATGGCCGTAGAAACCGAGGCGCTTATAGACAAACCTCAACATTTTTCAGGACTCAATTCCTGATGTGGCTATACAAGTTATATCCTGTAGAAATCGCGGGCAACTACAATTATTGATAAAACAGCAATGCAGACTCGATCCAAGACAATTTAAGATCGGTGCCTTATGTCGGCAGTATCACTCCCAAAACCCAAATCTAAATCCATTCTATTAGCCGACAAGTGTACAGAGCCGACAATCGTTTGCGGCGGCTCCTCTGCCCTGCACCACAATGCAAGGATTGCTGATACACTGGGGATAATCCCACAAAGTGCCGAAACCTCCCAGGACGCGTGTTACACAAGGTATGGGGATGAGTAATGTTTTTTTGGCAACATTGTTATTGCATGGACGTAATTTTGTATTCGTTTTTTGCAGTATGCTTATAAAGGACATGAAAACACTATTGAAGTCATCAAGCCTAGCAACATTGGATGTAATATACATGAACCCTTAAAAAGCATTAGCTGGACATCGAATCTTGAGACAACACATGAAAGGAAAGGTTACGGGTGCTTAGGTTGTGATTATGAGTATTTTGTATGATGTCGTCTTCTTCTTATACATTTGATTGCCCTGAAAACTCGGAGTTTTGTTTTTATAAGTAAGCATATTATATCATAATTTAAGAACATATGCTTGGGTGACATCAAGCACATATTTGTCATACCATATCGGTGGCTTTCTCTAGTTTCTGCTTACCATATGGGCAAAAGGTGTATGAGTTTATGTATGTACAATGAATGTATTTTTCATAATCTTCAGCACACTCACAAGTGACAATCGACAGCACTTACATACCCACTCCATCCAAAATCTCCACATTATGTTTATTGAGAGGCATCACTCCAGAAAATCTCGCAGACCATTGTGTGCATACAGCTGGTCATCCATTACGCCTTCGTAATCGATTGAAAACCAGTGAACGTGACCAATACTCGGAATGTGGGACTAACACCAACGATTAGGTGGTGTAGAGGTCAACTGAAGCGTGATAAAGGAACATGGATCATCATCCACACTTCAAAACTGAAGTAGGTCTTGTAATAGACTTGTCTAGCTTAGATTTTTGAGAAAAAACATGTGCTACGGTTTTTAAATGGTTGTCCATGGATTCTTCGAAAAGTTACTTATTTTCAGAGGGAAAAGCAAGTGTCGGCCAATCAGGATTAGCCATATGCGCGGTAAAAGGAATCTAAGACAAGCTTTTGGTTTTTGAAAATTTTCGTATAACTTTCACTATATTTGTTCTGTCTTTATCGGCAAGATCTAAGCATTTATCTATGGTAAAAAAAACTAACAAACAAACTATCTACTTACAAATTCAGTCACTCCTCTGCTTTATTTGTCTACGGTTTGACAATAAGCCTAATACGCCTTCGAAATTCAAACGCACCAATGGTCACTTAGAATTCGGCGCCGAAGTTTTTTTTTAATTTGCGGCTAGGCAAAGGCGATATCGTATCGGCAGCCTAGTGAGGATTTAAATACAATTGTTGCATGTAATGG
Organism: Noctua pronuba; assembly: GCA_905220335.1. Lineage (NCBI taxonomy): Eukaryota > Metazoa > Arthropoda > Insecta > Lepidoptera > Noctuidae > Noctua > Noctua pronuba. The sequence goes on along the minus strand of LR999906.1, from coordinate 9,751,114 downwards.
ATATGCACTAGAGCATAAATGGTTTGTATGTTTGTTTGTGAAGCCGACACCTCAAGAACATTGTTGAAGTTCTTTTTGTAAGTAAAAGTGACCGCTGGATGGTCCTTGGTCAGAAATATTGGATTTTTGTAATCCGGCCTCAATGAGAGGTTGTAAAGATTTAATTCTGATTTGGCGGTAAGCTGTAGAGGCTGACCACCTTGATATTAAATATGCTTTGGAGACTGTAAAGATGCATGTGCCTAATATAGTGTACAGGAATGTGCAAAAGAGTCAGGGTTGTTAAAAAAAAAAACAAGTTTCGCAAAATGGCCCTTGGTCATAATATCCGCCTCGGATTTGTGTTTTACTGCTGGTTAGCTAGCTGGTTTGGTAATTATCGTTGTGTGTTTGGTTATTACCTGGTTTTGCTGATGATGCAACTTTTTTTTTAAACTTACTAAACATAACGGTGGCATTCCTTTGAATTTCAGAGTAAGCAACTTATTGTGAGATATCCTTAGCACATTCTGAAAGCATGGAGCTCATTCCTTCTCTATTTAAGAAGAGCCTTTCTTCTGCAATGAGATAAAATACTGAGCAAATGTTATACTTTCATAAGTTCTTATACTCATAGAACGTTTTACCGATTCATCGTCATTGTCCTGCCCTTATTGCAATTTATTTGGGGTCGGCGCAGCATGTCTTCTTCTTCCATACTTCTCAGCATTACTAGGCATCTCAGCAGTAACCTCCTTTCTAGCCATATCATCCTTCACACAGTCCATCCATCGTTTCTTTCTATCTTTACCGATTGCCAAACCAAATAACTTAACACAATCAAGGCCTACATCCTCAATGTTGCTATCGGTAAATAAATCACAAATAAAAAAACAAATCATTTCATATGTATCTTAAGTTCGGACGTATCTTGGGAGCTTCCATTATACGGTCCAACGGTTCTTGACAGCTTTGAGTTCTAACCTGAATGCAAATATACATTTACGTACTGAAACATCATCAATCTTCGAAGCCTTTGCTTGTGTAGTTCGTTTTAAGGTTGATTATCGTATGGCGCTTGATGGAGGTAGGTGTAAAGGTAAAGTGGTGTTGTAGAGGTCAATGTTGCTAGTTAACTTTAGCATTTTGATAACTGAATGTTTTGCTACTGTTTGCTTTGATTTCCGTGTGAAATGCATGATTGGGTTATTGGTTGTCACTCGAATTGATATGTTGTCATAGAAAGTTATTCTGATAGTGATTAAAATAGAACTGTTACTTATTTACTGTCCTAGCTTTAATGATACCAGCCTATTACTGTCCCACTGCTGGGCAAAGGCCTCTTCTCATAAAGAGAAAGCACTAGCATTGATCGCCACTCTTACTCATGACGGGTTGACGATTTCAGACTTATTTAATTGTCCCAGCTTTAATTAGTTTTAAACGTGACTAGGAAAGCACGTTAAACCGTTCTCCCGGATGTCATTTGTAGATCTTTGACAGTCGTAAGGTAGTCAGTAACCCAAAAAGTCTGACAACCTGTCTTACCAAGGGATATAATATTACCTAGTACTAAGGTACTTTTGGAGGTCAGATAGGCAGTCGCTCCATGTAAAATATTGGTATTCAGCTGCATCTAGTTAAACTGGAAGCCGACCGCAATATATGTCGTTGGGAAAAGGCTAGGCAGATGATGATGACTAACAAAGTCGTAAGTTTTACAAACAGTTTTTGAGTCATGGATACTCGAATAAAGAAAAATTCTGTTCTTCTATTCTAATAATGCAAGACCACTATGTTGCTCTTTAAATACCTTTCCTATGCTGATTCTCTATACGCAATTGTGTAAATATTTTGATTAATAAAAATGACTGTATGACCCGTAGACTAACAAGGTAATCTTCAATATGTAATAAACTATAGATTCCATCAATCATTGCCCATGGGTCGCCTTGTTCAATGAATGTAAATATAACATAGTAGCTACCAGTAGCGAAGGGTCAATTTTTGTAAGAGGTAAGCCGGAGTACATATCTTTAATGTGATTATATTATTTATCTGTTGAATAGGGACTGTGCCATTTTTCAAAGGGAAGACGGTAGGAATCGAGTTGTATAGAACCTTCGCCACTGGTAGCTACTGTGGGAGAATGCGGTTGGCAATGCTTGTGAGTCGATTTTTCTACGAGGTGAAATAATTTTGACTGCCTCGTTGGTCTAGTGGTCGCAAGTGCGTTTACTAAGGTCTTGGGTTCGATTCCCAGGTTGGGCAAAGTGTTATTGTGTTTTCCAATCGGCAATCTCTCAGTAGCAGCCGAGGAGTCTGGATTTGTGCCCGATTAATGGGTTTGTGGATCGGGATCGGATATGGGACTTAAACATAACTGGCGAGATGTGATTGTACTTTTAGGCACATCTATCCAACGCTTTGGGAATTACTTGTGTGATGTGATGTCGTGTTATGTTAAAATATTTTTATAAGGAATCGTTGCGAGTTTGGTGGATAAAATCAGGAAAGTTCATAACTAGGATTACCTAAGCAACGAACTTCCTTACTAGGCAACATCAATGTCCCAGTTACTGAGATTAGATGGCCGCTCTAATTAGATACCTACACCGAACTCTGGTTGAACCAGCTCCACTCCACCATCATTGGAGAAGGTGAAGACCTAACTAAATATGAAAAAGTATCGTCATCATCAGTCAGTCACAGCACATCGTTATTCAAACTTCGAGATTCCATACACAGGCTGTAACATAATAAACGCAAGACCTGACGTGTGGTGTTTCAGACCATGAAACTGAACAACTTGTGTTCAATGACTTTTGGAAATTCATTACTTTTTTTTTAGTTTTACCATAAATGTTGATCAGCTGATCGCGTCAGTTCCTATACAAAGTCAAAGAATTTCAAGAAATCGTAGAACAAAAACTGTTATCTCATGGTCTGAGAGACCGCACGGGAGGTCTTGCGTTTTTTTTGTAACACCTTGTATAATAGCCTGAAAATGTAAATAGGTCCTAAAATATGTTATGCTTTATTTTACCTAATACGTAAATTAATCCATCTAGCTACTACTCTGTGTGGTAATACTGCTTATGAATATGCTTAACAATATGAAGAAGAAAGAAACATGAATTGCAGTTTTGCGTACTTCGTTATATTTATTTCAAAAACATCTAGACTGGACACAGACCACCCAGATACAACTAATGACTTGGCTAACTGTAGCCTACTTCTTGCAAATCATCTTATATCTATCAGAAATCAGTAAATTTATAGATTTCTTATTTCTTCGCATTGAACATCAATAACTGAATAGTCTAGAATCTAGACCATTACAGTTTAAAAAAAATGCTATGATGTCGATGTAATCTAGACTCTAGATCACGCACTGAAAAAAGAAATAGCAGGTACACTACACCTGTCTATAATTTCTCAGATAATGACGATATTCTATTACTCAAGGTATTTTTGTGACTTTCTGATCCTGTTCACGGGACAAAATGGCCAGAAATTGCGCAAAACAGAGAGCTTCGGGAGGAGCAATGGAATGCATCTTTCCGCTGGACGATGTATTAAAAAAAAAGGTATTTCATAAATAACAAAGGAGTGTGGTAAAGAGAGCTAAGGAAGAAATTTTGAAAATTCATGCCCTAATGGGTTTAATAGGGCATCGAAGATCATCATAATTGCCGAAGGAATATACCATGCTTATGGATCGCTATGAAACTATGATAGAAACCAGTTTATTAAATGATTAAATACAAAGTCGAGGATGAGCTCGTAGATAACTTCTAGCTTATCCTTATTTAAATTGCGCAATAGTAGCCGTGCACGAGTAAGATTGTTCAATTACATTTCTTACCAAAAAAGGTGCACGGAGATGTGTAGAATTAATTAAATTACAATTTGACCTCTGCTACCGAGCCGCGGGGGTCTGCACTGGTAATTTTGTGTGGTCACACGATGAGCCGTGAGTAATACAAACACCATGCATGGAATAAAAATATATTATCTGTAGGTCTGTAGATATCTTAGGTATGTACAGTTTTAATAGACCAACGATTACCCTTCAGTTACAAAGCGGAAAAACGTAGATAAATTCAAAAGATTTCCAAGGACCCTAGACTTTTTGTCCTTCATCTGACTAGCCTTTTTCAAAATAACTTGAGGTCAGCTTCCAGTTTTACAGAATGTAACTGAAAACCAGTATTTTACATGAAACGACTCCACAACTCATTTAGTAAGAAGTAGTCGATAGAAAATGATGGGTATTATACATCGATCAGGGTATGGATATTATTACTATTGTTTATTGAATCATCAGTAATACACTGTAATTAAGTATTAGTATTTCTATATCGTTCTCACAACATGAATGATTTAACCAAGATTTTGTAACAATATTTTGATTTAAAAGAGTGTCCATGGACTTTCTTGCCCATTCTTCTCCATAGAGATCTACGCTTTGGGGTGTGCAATTACAGTACTTTCTCAAGTTATTATGCCTTGTGACTGTGACCGTAGCTTCGCTTTTTTGTTGTTTTTGACATTCAAAAGTGCCTGTAATGGTCTAATTAAAATAAATGTTTTGAGTTTGAGTTTGGTCATTGCTATAAGTATACATTGTTGCCATCGCCGAAATATCCTGCATGAGGCTGGCAAAAGAACGTGGAGCTTGGCAGAAGCAAAGAAGAGCACCTAGCAGTGGGTGAAGTCGGTCTGTGGACGATGATAATGATGATGATTGGTATTGCGACTACTGGTTCTAATCACTTGAATTATATGTTAACTGAAGAAGTTTCTTATCTCCCACATCCTTTATATCACCTGTCAATCACGAGGTGTCGATGGATCACTCTCACGTAACGAATGCGCGCTGACCTTAACCTAAGGTTTATCAATATCAGCCACCAACAGTCGTTCTTGTAAAAGAACATAATAAAATGGTATGGGTAAAAGTATTAAAACAATTTCGTGCTTTCTCTACAAAATAAAACTAGTGTACTTTATTTTCTAAGATTATTATTGTAAGACGGTAACAAACAGTATGAAAGGTGTGGTCAATCCCTGAAAATTAAAGATCCTAGGGTGGAGTGAGTATTTGCAGCACAGAGGCTGAGTGAGGATATTAAAAAATTCGGGATGACGCAATTCGTTGCTGGAGATCAGGGCGTCGGAGGAGGCGCTATGGCGACCTGCAGGGCTACAGCGTATCTCAGTTGACAGTTCATAGTTACGAGTTTTGATATACAATGGCAGTTCTGCACGGGTGACGTCAGTTGAAACCAACAAGAACGGTCATTGTTTATCAAAACTCGATGAACTGTCAACTGAGATGCGCAATAGCCCTGCTGATGCCGTATGTCGCCCTGAGAGGTGCCAGCGGGCGGTAGATCGGGGAGTCCATCGTCGACGCATTGCACGGCCCTCACGAGTTGTGGCGAAGTCTCAGGTGAGCTGCAGGAGCACTGGATGAATCGCGAACGTCATGCGTAGCAATTCTCGCGGATCATGCACCAAGGCGACAGTAGGCTCACGGCGGTGTTTATTAGTGGGTCCGCGCAAGCCTCACAAAACCAAAACCAAACCGTCTCCTCGGACGGTGCGGTATGCGTTAGGCATTTTTCACCGCTTAATTTAAAAAATAAAAGGATAGTCAAAAATGTTATTAGGTGCAGTGTTGAAGTGACAGTAATAATTAATCTATATTTTAATTTGAAAGGAGCGAAAATACCGTTACCGGGATCTGACCAAGATCAGATATTTCAAACAATACACAGATTAAAATCTCAAATCTGAAGAGGAAAAGCGACAGCACATTCATTTTTTACCGCACAAAAACCTTTTTAAACATCAACCAGGTATCAGCCGTTAAAAATACTTAAAAACTTACAAATTACTAAAGTGAAGAGCTCAAAATTAAATTCCAACTATTCTAAGAAAAATACTTTTACAATTTTCAAACAACTTAACGATTTATAAACAACAAACAACTAATAGAACCCGAAAACGGATTATCATAATGACATTTCTTTGTTAGTAACTTTTTGACAAAGTTATCGAACACCCCAACCAAAGGAAACTACCCTTTATACCATCGCAATTAAGTCAAAAAGAACTGTATGATAGTTATGTGTAGTTTGAAAGGGCGAGTTTTTCAAAGAGAGGTGAATGCAAAAATTAACTTTATGCCAATAAATTTTGACAAAGGCAAGTTAATATAGCATGGTTTGTAAGCTACTGGGCGGTCGATCACAAAAAATGTTATGATGTTATATTGACAATGGTCAGAAATAAAGGCAGACTCCTGTCAAGTGATCTGACAATCGATGAAAATAAAAGTAAGGCAAAAAATATGACGAGAGGTCTATTTTGAAGTATTTCTAACAAGGCGCCTTACAGAGGCAAGATTGCTGAGTTGGGCTGACGACGATTAAAAGATAAAACTGTGATCCAATGGTGGATCATGGAAAACTGAAAACTACTGTGATACACACATTATCCTCCTAACGCACGAATTACACAGAAACGGCGTAAGGTGAAGGCGCGGCGCAGGCATGATGCCTGTTGCCATGATGCTTCAAAACGTTTTCATACAAAATTTACGCAGGCGACGTGTCTTGAATTACACTCAAGCGGCGCAGCGCAGGCACGCCGTTCTTTCGTTTCCTTATAAATTCCACTCCTGCGCTGCGCCTGCGTCGCACCTTGACCTTACGCCGCTTCTGTGTAATTCGCGCCTTAGTCGGATAATAAACACGGGATGGTCTAAAGTTTAGACAATCCCGTATTTAATACCCGATTCAGGAGCATCTTGCAGTACTCCTTAATTTATACTCTAATGAAGGAGTACTTACTGCAAGATGCATAAAGTAGTAATAAGTATACAAGAGACGGACGTTTGTGAAGGCGTAATTTTTATCATTTAAATAATATATATAGTACGGCAGAAAGTGTTTGATACACGGGGTAGAAGGGACACCGACGCGAAAACGATTGCCACGTATTCAGTACATCATTTGGTAATTTAAAAAAACAGCTGTTCCATACATTTTGACCGTGTAGGTATTGCACTTTTGTAGGAAACAGCTGTTTTTTTTTTACTGAATACGTGGTAACCGTTTTCGCGTCGGTGTTTCTTCCACCCCATATTATGTATTTAATTTTGTAAGGGAGATCAAACAGAAGGAATTTCAAAAAACAAGGCCGCATTATTGTGAGATTTTAATCAAAATGTTGTCATTCAAATTATATAATTACCATCAAACGTGTATGTACATCCGTTTAACTGCATCCAGGTGAAAATGTAAACCTACCCGTCATTCCACCTGTTTTTCATCTTTTAATGAGCTCCTAAATAATGACTGAAGACAAGTATTTAAATCATTGTAATTAAATATCCTTATTCTGTATGTATGTACTTACTAATGCCTTCTCAATTAAAAGCAGAAAATGAACTTAACTATTTTCCTTATTTTTCAGATCAACATGGATTTCCCATTTTCCGTCACCAAGCAAACCCATGACGTCAATCTCTAGTGTGCATAAATGACAACTTAACCACTGTCAGCCAGGCGATTGGTCAAATAGGTCGGTTACGCTCGGGTGACATTGGCGCCGCTCGGGTGATGTCGGCGCTGGCGCCCGCGCAGCACGCCCCACGCAAACGTCTCTATTTTCTGAGGATGTTCAACTATTTTGAAAAAATTACATTATTTTATTGAAGACAGTTGCTGAACATCGGTTTTATATTATTATCAGTTCAGCCGGGATGTTCTTATGTCTTCCACTATCCTGAGTTGATTTACTGTAGAATTTGCAGCAGTTTCAAATGTTTCAGGACCCACTGAGCATAATCATTGTAATATAATTTTTCCACTACTGGGACACAGATCTTCTCTTTGAGAAAGAAAGTGTGTTGGTGGAAGTCACTGTCTGCGAATAAATTCTACTTCTAGTACCCACCGGTTCCTTCTCTGCACCTGCTTGATTCTTGTACAAAAAAGCACTTGATTGGATCTTGTGTCAGTAATGTTAGTATTCTTATTTTTTTTAAAATACCCATAAAGGTAGGTATCATACAAGGAGTATCGTATTACCCAGTACTAACTGGGTTGTGGAGGACAGATAGGCAATCGCTCCATGTAAAATACTGGTATTCAGCTGCATCCGTTTAGACTGGAAGCCGACCCCGACATACTTGAGAAATGGCTAAGCAGATGATGATGATGATGATGACTTAAAAAATCAGTCCGGGGCAGTGGTCTAACTGCTCTGTCCTATTAGTTGGACCATGGGTCTTTACTAGGGGCAGTTGTCCAACTTTAAAAATAGTTGGACCACAGCACCGTTTGAGAGTTCCGTGGTCCAATTCATTTAATTACACAACGTCACCTACGAGTATAGATCTTATTCTCAGTACCACAACCAACTTGAAAACAAAAAAACTTCAACTAGTGACGTGCCACGAACCGCCGAAACATTTGGGTCGAATCGATTGCGCGATAACGATTAATATTGTATTTCAGAGGACCCGCCGGTCTGACACCTTGGCTCATCGTTCGATCCATCATTTTGTAATGGGTGCTCAAAGTTTCTGGTGTGGTGGCTCCAAATTGGATGGTTTCGAGTTTATCTATATTTTCGTGGAAAGGCAAAAGGATAATTTGTAAGTTTAAAGTACTTATGAGTATATTAATAAAGGCACATTACTTTACTTGTCAATTTTAAAGAGTCAACCACGACTCGTATTAATTCTAGATTAAAAAACGGGGACGACTTTCAGGACCGTCAATTTTGTCCAAAGCATCTGTGGTTTGCCACGAGTGTCTTTTCGTGTATGGTCACGTCTTATCTTCATCAACATCTTCTTGCCCTTGTACCGTTTTACTTGGAGTTGATGCAACACGTTTTCTTGCATTTGTCTCCTCTCAATCGTAGGTATGACCATCATTCATTTCCTCTTCTGACGTATTCCATTCCATCTTTTCTTTGTTCAGGTCTTATGTTTTCCTTTAATTCATGAATTTTGTCGCATTTTCAAATACTTTATTAAGTTTATGCTTAGTTTCAGTGTCATTGTTAATCCTTCCATAGTCAGTTAAAAGTTTGAGCTCCACTGTGTTAGCGGGCGGTCTCGCGACAGAGTCGTCGCGACTAATTAACGATACACGACGATTATTCCGAATAATTAGGCCTCACACACACACGCTCACGTACCGACCACACGTATCAATGACATTTTTAAAGTTTTTGTCCAACCAATAACAGTTTTATTTGTCACCTAAATACATTCTTTGCGAATAAATGATACTGACTCCAGGAAAACTTGGGGCAGGCAGAGGAACGAGCGTGAAGATTAGCACAAACAAAGAGAGGCTACTAGTGCGCAAAATCGGGCTATAGATGATTCAGAGTTCATATTTGAGAATCCATGAATGGCGATATTTATCAAGTAATTATTGAGAAGCCTCGTTTTTGACTACCTCGTTGGTCTAGTGGTCGCAATCGCGACTGCCACTCGCCCCCTATTACATGGGACTTAAACATAACTGGCGAAATGTGAGTCTGCTATTAGGTGCACCTCTGCCCTTCGGGGATTACAAGCGTGATGTTGTGTGTAAGTCATTGTGAGTCCGTAGTTCATGCTGGTATGAAACAAGATGAGTATTGATTGCCGGAAAGGAGTGATATGGTAGAGTCACAGTGATCAGTCGGAGATTAAACAAATTTTAAAAACACACTTTATAAATATCAATTATAAAAAACATCTAAAAAAGAATTTCATCAAAGAATATCAACGAGAGAAGGTTACGGGACGATTTTTGGCGTCCCACGTCTTATCTCGACCATCTTCTACTTTTTTTGTTCCATCCTCTACAACTATAATCCAAACTGAACCATAGCTGTAATGAAATAGAGTCGGTATTTCCTACTTTGGTTTGGACTTTGGTTGGGAAATCAAAGTCGGACCAAAATGGTGATCGGCCGACATTTTGACAATTCGGTGCTCTAAGAAAGTGTCAGCTGTTTTGAGGACCACCAGGCGACGTCGCGCGCCAAAACGATGGGTAACAAGATAGCGATAGTTTAATTTACAATTAGTGAGAAAATATTTTGAATGATCGGTGGACGGTTTGTGAGAATTTTAAAAGGAATATTGACGTTTGGAATGTGTCTGTTTAAGCCGTTGAAGGTCTTCAAAGAGAAACTTCTATATGTTCATTGGGACAAAGTCGTGTATTTCATTTTAGCAAATACAGTCATCTTTACTATTTTAGGTTCCTTTTACCTACCCAGGAATTCCTGGAAGACACACACCTATCTACAAGGTGTAAACAGACCCTTCACGAAGCCGTCAACCAAGCATTCTGTACATCAAACTAAGTAACTTTACGCTGGGAAACGACTTTTTTTTTGGGGTGAAAAATCACATTTTACGGTTGGACTCAATGTAACGCACTCAAAACATTGTGCTGATGGATGGATTGAATAGTTCGGGGGTCGTGGAGGTGTTCAAAGTAAAAATCTTACATTAAAAATATGTATTTAAATAAAAACTTCTGAAAAAGTTGGAATTTTGATCCCCAATAACTCCGTAACTAGAAGGTTCCCAGGTATGGTCTAGAACAAAAAAATGATCGCAATGACGGGGAGAACAAGTGCCTTTCGGCTTCGTTAAGGGTCTTTTTACACACTTTATATATTTCAATCTTTAATCTTTTACACTCAGGTACGAAAACCTTTGGGGCAAACCGATTATAATACGGCGGTATCATAACAGAAGCCTTCCATACAAAACTGATATTGTAACCAACTGATCAATGAACTTAAATACCTAAATAATTTCAGTACAAACAACTCCTACATAATAAAAACTAACTAACAAAGAGGCAAAGACGCCGACACGTAAGGCCGGTAAAAAAAAACCGCCCCAAGTATCAAATAATAAACTTGGTAGCAAGTGAATTTTGGAGATCGGGTTGCGTTCCTTAGCTCAAAGAAAAAAAAAAACAAAAAAGTAAACTTATTTTTTTAAAGGTTCGTGTGTTCGAAATTCAAACATGACGTGTAACGTCAGCGGTCGACGAAAGAGGTCGGACGTTTTTACTTTCATCTAAAAATTCGGCATTTTTTTATTTTAAACGTGTTAAGTGTTTCGATACATAATTTATGAGGTTTTTATGAACATTTTTATTTCGTTAATTGGGTTTGTTTGTTATGCAATGGTGAAAATAGAAACGACAGTCTTTGGAACTTGGCTTTCTTTTTACACCTACTTACTCAAATAAAACTATTATTCCATGGCAGTTAGTTTTTCACCACAGTCTTGAGACTTGACAGTAACGAGCTAGAGCATTCCTTGGAGAACTCTTGCTTTTCAGAAGGGCATTTTATTTAGTCCTTCACATATTATACCGTTCCTTTATTTGATTATATAATTTTTTTGAGTATAATCAGACTTGAAGCATCCCAACGACTAGGTACAGTTTTTCACGAAGACTTGGTACGCAATCGAAAGCCTGAGAGAAATCAATTACCCACTGCCCTTTACAAACAACTTAATAAAGTAACACCACATTAAAATGCCCGTGTATTAATAAATATAAAATGCCCGTGTATTAATAAATAGAGGCAACAAAAATTTTCAGGAATTCTGTTTCTCTGTGACGTAATAAAACCATCAGATTAACGAAAATCATAAAATGCTTCCACTTAATTATGCATTCATCGCGTCCGATGCACGAAACGAAATGCCCCACAACAGGTTATCGAGATAACAGACGATTAAAAATTATAAATCCAATATTCTCGAACGGTACATACACGATATACGACCTTTGCGCTTTGGTATTAAAAATTAAAATGTAACATTACTGGCCGTTAGATTGAGATGGAGATAAAGAAACAAAAATAACAGGCGGGCTGTTTGAATATGGAACGTCACGTCAAGGGAAACGTCAAATTGTGACAGTTTCCGCGCGGGCGAGCGACGGTGAGGTTTTCTGTTCGGTGATGCAGTGCGTTGCTCCCGCGTTCGTGGAAGTATCATCAGTATTTGTTAGCGAATTATATGCTGTTTTTACGGCCAATTTAATACAATTACACGCATTTCTCGGTATTTGGATTGGCTGTCAACAATCAGTTGATTGAATAAATATTCGCTTTTTTATTTAGGGTTTTCAGAGATCACAGCAAGCAGCTTTAAAATAAAACTGTGATGACCCACTCTTCATATTTTACGACTTTTGACTACTCAACTCAACACCTTTTGTATTCTTATCGGGATTATAGAGTCCACGACGTCACCTAATGGGTGCTCACCTGTGGTTCTAACACAGCAAACTATGAATCTAATGGCAACTCTGTACAGACCCCAGCACATCAAGCTACTACAAACTGTCAAATTTCTTTAATAGATTTTAAACTTTATCGCTAAAGCATTAGGTTCAAGGTTGATTGGGAAAATTTGACAGTTTCGGGTATCTGGATGTGCTGACGTCTGTATGTTCCTCTTGTTTGTAAGTCACTATTTTCCAAGAATAACATAAAAAAACATGAATCAAACATTTTCCTCGGAGCTGACGATGCATCTGTAGTCAGATGGGATGGATATGCCTGATGTGATTACTTGCACTATTGTTCAAACGAAATTACCTACTCCAAAAACAGTCTAACCATTATTTTCTTTATTTCTTATAATCACTGCAATTCCCTTACATCCTACCCTACCATAAGGCCCTTTTAAATATAATCATTCCAAATCCGTCAATACGGCATCCCACGACCATGCTTCACATAATGCTCGTCAGAAACCCATTGGACCACAAATAATTATTTTGATAACATAATTCGTGTTTTCCGCCATTTGGCACGTTGTCCCTGCGATGGCTGTCTCGTGTCCTCAACTAATCGAGCGTCCAAGCGATTATTAATCGGTAATAATCGTTCGTATAACAACTCGATTGTTGAGCTAAGGAATTTGCCGTATGTCGTCATTTTGAAGGCAACTGTTCGAGGTATTTAGTCTAGGTTGCTGGTTTAATAATGCAGACAATTTTGAGACATAATACAGGGTGTAAACGGACCCTGCACAAATTCATCATTCATTGCATTCTGTACATCAAACTAAGTAACTCTACGCAAAAATTATTGCTGGGAAACGACTTTTTTTTGGGGTGAAAAATCACGTTTTACGGTAAAACTCAATGTTACGCACTCAAACCTTAGTGCTGATGGGTGCTTTGAATAGTAAACGGGTCATGGAGTTAATTAAAGTAAATTTAAAACCTTAAAAGGTGGTTTTAAAAAAAAAAACCTTGAGAAAAAATTGGAACTTTGACCTCCAATATCTCCGTTATTAGATGGTTCCCAGTTCCCAGGTATGGTCCAGAACAAAAAAAATATCGCAATGACGGGGAGAACAAGTGCCTTTCGGCTTCGTTAAGGGTCTTTTTACACCCTTTATAGCTTTTAGCATCTATATTATATTTTAGTAAATTGATCTATTAAACGAGCCTGGATTTCAATCTATGATAGATTTCAGGTTTGGCATAATTCCAATCAGGCCAAGCGCGAGGTGATTTGGTGCATGAAACGGTGTTAGCTTATTTTACAAGGAGAATATTATATTAATACTGCCGAACGTTCAGACCCAAGAATATAGGAATAGAAAGATGAGTGCAATGAAGATTTATTCTGAATTATTTGTTACTGGTAATTGATTACTCTTGACGATGACAAGTCAGTGACATACATAATTAATCAGCCAATCTAGGACACGGACCAGGGAAAGAGCCAGGCATCGTTTCTCATTGGGCGAGTTGCTATCAAACGCAAGCCTACATTTTTAGTGTAAAAAAATATCAGAAAGGATTCTGAAAGAGGGACCAAGCCATACTCCCACACCCAGGCCCAGTATAATGTGTACGTCAACGGCTTAAATTTTTTTTTTCGTCTCCTCTCTTCTTTGCAAGAACACTATGAAAATAGTTCATGCCATTAAGCCCAAAATGAACGATCGCTCTTCAAAATACTGATCCCGAGTTTAATTCACGCGGAAAGCCAAGCAGCTGTCACACCTCAGACTTTTCTCTCCTAATCAAAGCTCCTCCTCATCCCAAAGGGTTGAACGGCACATAACAAAGAGATTGTTATATAAAACACAATATAATCTGAGGCTCGGAAGTTTGTTGTGAGCCTAAAGAGAAACAGTCCGCCTTCCCACACCGACTTCTGTTTAAATTGAAAATATGGAATAACTTTGTAAACATCTAAGACGTTTGTACGTTGAGCGAGTGGTGTTGATACTTTAGCTTTTTTGGGCCGAAACAATTTGGAGATACACGCGTAATATACAAAGGTGAGGTAAGTAAGTTTTGCAGTGGCCTTGGCGATCCAAAGGATAAATTCGGCTAGACAAAAATTGATACGGATTTGAATAATAGGAGATAAGCTTTTTCGGCGTGCTACATAAGGTGATGAGTCTCGGCGGAAGTTGAATACGACCAAAGGGTAAGGTCTCCAGCTAAATGAAAATATAAATTAGTAAATAGCTTTTCATCTACTTGTATATTTGGTGGCAAACAAGCGTCCCGCTGGCCATTGACAAGAAGCATTGCAAGCGCGTTACCGCACTATTGACTAAGCTAATTTTACCCTAAATACACGGAGACGAACACAGAAAAGATGACTGATTTCAGAAAAAGGTATGGTGGTAATAAGTTATCCCGAAAAAGAGCTCCTTGACTAAAATCACGACCACTTTTAAGTAATAGACATTTTAAAAGAACTCCATTTATTTCAGCCGATTAAAAACCTCCAAGTATCAAGACCAATCTATCACACACTTCAACAGGAGCCCAATGCGGTGATGCGTGCTAACAAAATTACGGCGGTTGGTTAAGTGAACTATGAAAATAGGATTTCTTTAGCTCACCCCCTCCTCCCTCTACACCCCCGCAGCATGCTACCCCAGGTGGCGGGGTGGGATTAGAAGATTATCAACAATTGATATACCAGACAAGGATATTCATAATTATATTTTTTGGAATAACGTTGATTGTATCTGCTACAAGATTTTTGTTTAACGTTTAGATGTTGCCTGTGATAGTAAAGAGGATCATGATGACCACTGGCTGAAGTAGGGCCTTAGTATTTATTTATTTAAACTTCACAAAAGTGGTACAAAGGCGGACTTAATGCCACAAGGCATTCTCTACCAGTCAACCTTTGGGTCAAATAGGACAGCATTGTGGATCGAGTACAAAAAAATGAATAAGAAAAATACCATTTTTGTTAACATAAATTGATATACATAAATAGGTACATACTAATACCCATATATACAAATAAAATGAAATAAACCAATATTTATTATAGTACATACAAATAGTCCAAAATACGAGAAACCTTATAATAATTACTATGACTACTAATGACTAGCTTGTGCGCAATTTAGTCTGATTTCAAATAGTACTTCCGAACTGTTCTTTTGAAAGCCATTTTGCTTATTTCAGCCAAGACTTTGGCATAACGACAGTTCGGAGTTGATCGGGGCTTGCAGAATTGCAACTTAATGGTAAATGGCAATACTTCCTTCCTGCCTACGATTTTCTTATAATAAAATTGTCACACTGTCTCTTATAAATCTGGAACTATGTCTTATAAATTACTAGCTTTTGCTCGCGGCTTCGCTCCCGTTATGTATGGAAATTAATCCACAGGAACGTTTTAAATGTAGCCCTAAGATATGACACTCGGGGATAATGTAGCTTGCTGTTAGTTTAACGAAAAACTACCACTTTTTTTTTTTTTACGGATGTGAAATCATCAAATGACTTCTCCCGCTCTGGGTGGAGTGGGAGGGAGTGTCAGACTCTTACTGACTAAAACCCATCCATGTTCCTTCATTGCCCTTTGTGTTCCAGGGCCACGGTATCTCTTTCGAACAGTCCCGACTATCTAATCTACTGTTATACGGTATCAGTATCAGTAGTTTCGAAGATTACCCCCTACATACAAACTTACAAACAAATCCCTCTTTATAATATTAGTATAGATTGTTACACACTATAGACTATATTTTTGTTGTAAAAAAATTCTTTCATCTTTCAATTAATTTGTGTTGTGATTTCGCCTGACTAGATATGCAGCCAAGCCAACAATTTCACCAATCTTCATATTATTTATACCGATCCTTTCCCAGCCTATGTTTATCTAAATACCGTAACTTTTTTACTCCATCACAAAACCAAAAAACGTTGTTTACAAACCAAACACTTGTTTGTTGGGAACAATGGCGGAGATTAACAGAAAATCGTTCAGTTTTGTTGCGCAAACGCAGCTAATCGCCACAGAGACGCCGCGCTCCGCTAAACGCGCCGACACAAAGTAACGCCGACGTATGTTTTAACATTATTGTGCGCTATTGATAGTGGTATCAAAAGGTGTTGCTTTTTTCTGGCTACTGGGTAAGGTAGTACCTCAACTATAATGAAGATTAGGCCCGTTTTCACTAACGCCACAGAATACATAACTAACACTAAGAGACACTGATATGATTGCCTAAATATCATTGCGCTGTTGGAAGCACTTGCAGAAACGATGGATGGACTATGCGAAGGATGATTTCGCAAGAAAGGAAGTGTCTGATGAGATGACGAGTAATAGAGAAGTATGGAAGAAGACCACATGCTGCGCCGACCCCAAGTAAATTGGGATAAGGGCAAAAGAATGATGATGATGATGATGGAACACTACACAAGTACACATTTATCTGAGGATCTGACTCGTTTATAGGTCTTTCTCTAGATTTTCAAAACAGATAGCTGTATAGTTAGTTAAAAACCTTCATTCAAGGAATCACCTACTTAAGGTGATTCCTTCTTAACTCAAAATGTTATGCTATAGTAGATATTGACCAGTTTTCAACTAGTTTTCAATTCAAAGACCGGATCATTAGTAGTCACGACAAAGCTAAAATTACCTAACTTGAGAGTGGTTTTCATCCACATGATTTTGATTTAATCGAATATCTCCTGCGACATCGTGCTACGTCAGAGCTACGACTTTAAAACGCGAATATTCATTTATTATGGTTTAAAATTTGTTATTATTATGAGTAAGAAAATTAAACGATGATAATTACGATAATCAACAAAACTGAGAACATGTTCGAAGCAACGCGTTTGTGATTTAGACAAGCGCCATCTCGCGGGCGGTAGCAAATTCGGGAGGGATACTGTGTCCTCTTACCCTCTTGCTTATTTACGTCCATCCGTGTTTTTGCGAGGAGAGAAGTATTGTCGAGGTTTTTACACATAGAAAATCAGGACAGATGTCGTTAGCAGTCATATATGCTACCGTTAAAACAGCTTGGCGATTGTCTTAACTTATCTGCCTAGCCTTTTCCCAACTAAGTTGGGGTCGCCCTCCAGTCTAACCGGATGCAGCTGAATACTAGTATTTTACATGGAGCAACTGTCTATCTGACTTCCACAACCCAGTTAGTACTGGGTGATACGATACGCCTTGGTAAGACTGGTTGTCAGACTTTTTGGGCCACTGACTAACGATTTACAAATGACAGCCGGGACCAACGGCTTAACGTGTTTTCCGATGCACGGAGGAAACTCGGTATGGAATGGGTGGCCACTCATCCACAGACCAACCTAGGCAAGTCTTAACCTAAAGGTCGACTCGAGCGGCTGTTATTATTTAGCCACGAGCTCCTCTGGCGCTTCTCTTAACTAAAGAGTTAATTATCGAATTGCTATTAAAAGCTCTTGTGTACTCCTGTTCCGCAAAGTGTTTGCCGCAGCACATTGGTGTACCGTGATCATAAGTTGCTCTGTCTCTGAAAAATAAGGTTATCTCTTAAAGTTAAATAGACAAACGGAAGAATAATAACTACTTTAACAATAAATATTGATTAATATTATGTAAAAATAGATTTTTCATTTATGATGTACCTCCAAAATTTTCTAATATTCTAGATGTACCTTGAACTCAAAAAGTTTGAGGTCACTGAGAACCTGTTTTTTTTTTAAAAAAAAAAACGTTTCCCCACACTAAGAAATTCTCCCGTATCGTGGGTGCGTTTACAAACATTAAACTCACATACATAAACAGCCAGACCAGAGATTACGTTGTAATCTCACTATTCTTGTTAACATAGTTTTACTTGAGATATACTCGTACCTAGAAACCGTCAGGAAATTAATTATAACGTTAATTTACCGTGTTCTTTTATACAATCAAAGAATGACAGGATTGTGATTTGAATAAACAGATTTTGTTCAACAATTAATTCCCCTGACTGGAATTACCCATAAAGCTGAGACAGTCGGGGATCCTCGCTTGGCCGTACACTCTCGCACTCATATTGCTTCGGAGTGTCTCGGCGGGAGTGTACAGCCACACTACGAGCTCATCCTCTGCCTATGGTATTACAGCTCAAGAAGTCGCAAAACAAGCAGTAGTCGCCGCCAAAAAAGAAGTCCTTATAGGTAAAAAAACGTATTTAAAGACATGTTGATAAGTCGACAACAGTCAACGAAACTCACACATGACATCCCAAAAGATAATCCTAAAAACTCACAAATAAGATACCGTTATTACACATTTGCGTGCAATAAAGCAGGGATCGATCATTAAGCAGCAATTATAACAAAGGGAGACAAATAAAAATAAAGCTACACACATCGATAAATAGCGTCCCCTCCTTGGCTTACCGCGGGGCGAACCCCATGGGGACGTAGTGAGGGGACGCGTTGTGGACGTGACGATTGTGTATCGATGAATTGTTGGTGGGAAACGATTTTGAACGTTAAGAGAGTTGATTATTGGTATGGAAAGAGTAAATTTAAAAGTGTTAATTTTGCTTTGCTTTACTAAATCAACTGCTCCATAAATATTATTTGCAGTTTTCGTTTCTAGTTTTTCAGGTCGAGGCGTTTCATCACGCACACTTTATGTACACACTCAATACAGAAAAAAATAAAGGAATAGAAAATAGTACAAAGGTGATGCTTATTTCTAAAGAAATCTCTTCCAGCATACCTGCGAAAGGAGATACTAAAAAAAGAGATGTAGACATAGTGTGTACAAGAAGAAGAGAAAATTGAATACACAAAACAGAACTATTTAAATATAATATACCATGTACGCTGAATTTATGGAACAATTCCGCACTTCGATGTCACTTTCACTGCATAATTATGTTGATTATGTTATATGTATGTTAGTTCATGCTTTCTTACATACAATCGACAAATCAGGAGATCAGTCTGAATCAACTGATCTGACCGCGCGCCGAAACGATCAGAATGGTTAGTTTTTCTTCTAATAGTAATCGTTTGAATCTTGAGCCCGTAGCAGCCACATATGGTACGTATATTTTTCAGAGCATCCAAATTTTACGGTAGATCTAGTCTTGTATCATTTGGTCATGTAAAGGGTTTTCCAATAAGAGGTGTTATTTTGATATTCAAAGAAAAATGCAATTTTTTAATATAAATGATTGGATGTTTATTTCATTATAAAGAGGAAGGTATGCCGTTAATAGTGGAAAATAACATCAGGCAAATGACCACCACGACCACGCTTACAGGACCATATCCTTTTCATGAAATTTTCCATAACTAAATTGCAAAGTGCTGCTAAATGATTTTTTATGTCCGGAATTGAATGGTATTGATCTGAACAACGTTTACTTTCAACAAGACGGCGCTACGTGCCACACAAGCAACGAAACCATTGATCTTTTACGGGAAAAGTTTCCGGACCGTGTTATCTCTCGAAGAGGTGATCACAATTGGCCACCGAGATCTTGTGATTTAACACCTTGCGACTTCTTCCTTTGAGGCCACGTGAAAGAGAAGGTCTACGCCAACAGCCCAGCGTCGATTCAAGACCTCAAAGATGGAATTCGTGAGGCTATCGAGGACATAGGGCAGCCCCTTTGCGATTTGGTTATGGAAATTTTCATGAAAAGGATATAGTCCTGTAAGCGTGGTCGTGGTGGTCATTTGCCTGATGTTATTTTCCACTATTAACGGCATACCTTCCTCTTTATAATGAAATAAACAGCCGATCATTTATATTAAAAAATGGCATTTTTCTTTGAATATCAAAATAACACCTCTTATTGGAAAACCCTGTATAAGGCACCTAAAAACTTAACGAAATAAGTTTGATTTATGCCCAAATTATTAGAACTCAGGCCAATAAATCAGCATATTTTATTCATTTTTTTTATAAAAAAAACATTATCGAATAGACTAAGATACTATAAAATGTTTTTGGTACACATAGAACATGCTGGTTTCTTCAAATTCTGGGTCCATATTTTAACACATTGTGATTTTGAACTCTTACCTAGTTAAATATAGGGTGTAAGGCACTTAACTTACTTGTAATAACCTTGCCGAACTTGAATGTGCATCGAGAATTTTTCTCGCGAACACAAGCTCCGGACGGTAATCTAGTGTAAACAAAGTAGCGTACAGACAGTAAGGCTAACTTTAGATGTGCCAACGGCGATGGTGCGAGGGTGGTTCATTCTTGTATATATACCTACACCTAGACCTACAATAGATTTATAACTCTATTTATCAAGTACCTAATATTGGTAGTAAATGTTAAGTCCTTTACTTCATAAAACTTTGTTGTCGTGAACAGAAATGGCATTCTTAATAAATATTCACAACAATTACCCATTTATCAGTATTTCAATGTGCACTAAAAGACAATAGGTTCCATTTTCCTTTGCATATGTTTCTGAACTTATCGACCGTGTCCCATCCCTGTTCGCGCGAGGGTCGATTCTGATCCCCGATACAATTACATTCTGTGTGTAGACTCGTTACTGCACAATCTTCTCAACACTCCTCTACTATTCTCACAGATACACACCCCGAAATAAACTTTACTTCCAAACAATAAAGTCTAATTTTCAGCAACAAAACCACCCCCTAAACTTTCACCTCTTTCAATAGGAGTTTAAACCTAAATACCTTGCGTAGGAAAGCTTTCACTTTTCAGGAATTATTTTAGGTGGAACGCGATTAGTTTTCGACTCAAGTGTAGAGGGAATAAGGGTGGTTTTTGAGTGTCGTTTTTGGTTTTTCCGAAGGCGGTAGGCTTAAAACTCTCGAAACCAATTCTGGAGGGTTTAAAGCCTCCAAACAATAGATGGAACAATTCGATATTTAGCCGATTATAAATGTTCGCCGTAATGCTCTTAGGAAGGTGTGATTTTTGTTGCGATCGCATTGAAATTCCGTTTTAATACAGTTGGAGTGGGATTTGGAAATTGTTTTAACCATAAAGTTCGGTACGTACCCCTTCGGGGGTCTGACACATAAACCTCCGCTGGCTTGGTAGATACCCCCGAAGGGGTCTGCGTTTAAGTCATACGCCATCCTCATTATTTATGTAAATATATAATATTCTGATTATCAAATACTATGAGTGTGCGTTAATTAAGAGAGTTGGATAAAAAGTTCATATGTCATCGCCATTAAAACTTCAGTATTTAGCGCGCAAGTTTCTTAATTTACCCTTATAAAATCTAAGTGCATAAATACGGTCATCGCCATTTTGACGGCAGTGCTGGCCGAGGCTAAAAATCATAAAATTTGTGGTTTTCGGACATCCAAGCTCCACTATGTTGAGAATGATTAACTTGTCATTAAATTATGTGACGAATTAATCCATAGTTCAATTTAAATAAGCAGTGGTAACGATGAATTTTGATATCTAAAGTCGAAGTTTCGCGCCAAGCGTGCGTGTTTACATTTTTATTTTTCACATTACATCACACAGACGCGAACAGATTCGAAAACAAATATGACAAATATCATTCCAAATATTATAAACAACATCAAAATGCCCAGATCTTAGCGTAATTTACTAATACGGGACCAATAACTCGTAATATTCATTACCACTCCTCAATTTGTATTCGCAATAGACGGCCATTTTTTTTTTTAAATTGATGTGATTTGTGGATGCGATTATTTCAATCGATTCGTTTTTTGTAAATTTCGATCAAATCGATTAATTAAATTAAGGAATTTAAGAAATCGATAGATGGAAATTAAAATAATTTTGTTTTAAGCATAAAATACAATAAATAAATACAATAATATTTTTTAAGCTTTATAATGGTAATTTTAATAGTTTTTCGTACATTGTAGGTACTAAAACCGACACAACAAACAGCACAGACTGATCTATGGCTAAATTCGCGCCGTTTTTTTTTCATATAAAAATTTAAATTATGAATGCATTCGCTGTTCAAATTACATTGTATTTTACTAGATAATTTATAGTATTTTTATATTATAAAATATGCTTCTATTTAACTTCCCTTGTTAGTAAGTATTGGTCAAATCTTGCAACTGAATTTCAAACCAGTTCCCCTATACTGATTGAGCTGAAATTTTGCACATGCCTTTGGTTCTGGTGACAATACATTTTATGACAAATATTACTTAGTCTTGCAGACAGGATCGTCTCCTCGCGACAGAACTCCTCAACGGTTAATAGCGCGGACACGAAACTTTGTATCCGCTTTTAATTTTGATAGATATAGATGATTTCTTTCATGACTTCATCCTGCAACCAGGATCGTCTTCTCATGAAGGAACTCCTTAACAGTTAATAGCACGGATACGGAAATTTGTATGCGCGTTCAATTTTGATACATAAGTATAATTTCTATCATGACCTCATCCTGCAGCCAAAATCGCCTTCTCACGAAGGAACTCCTCAATGGTTAATAGCCCAAACACGAAACTTTGTATAGATACGCGTTCAATTTTGATGAATAAACCTAATTTGTATCGTATTTGACCTACAGCTAGGATTGTCTTTTCATGAGGACACTCCTCAACGGTGAATAGCATAATATAGTGATGCGGTATCAGAAATGTACAGAATACGACAAAATTAAAAATTCCGAAATAAGTTTTTTTTTCTTTTTAATTACTTCTTAATTTTATTTTTCTATTGTTGTGGGTCGGTTGGATATAAAAAGCCCAGGATCTTATATTTCTTAGGCACAGTAAAAATTTATTTGGTTCCCAAGATGAATTTTATTTAGTCTACAAAATTGGGTTTAGTTTGGTTGAGTTATTGTGTTAGGTTGGATTGGTTTTTGTGGGATTCAACACTTACAAATACTTCTTTTATCATCCTGTTCTTTCTCAAAAGCGCAAAGGCCTCCCCATGGCATTCCAATTTTCTTTATCTTTTGCCTTCTCCGACTAATACTTTTAATGGTGAATATTTTTTATACTTAATCAACTTGGTTTATTTGCAATCCAAAAAAACTAGATATGAAATTATATTTCTAAGAAAACTCTACAAATGCGAGTAGGGCTCTTGCCATGAGGGTTCTGTCGCATAGCTGTTCACGGCTTCACTCAAGTGACACGGCCCACGGCCTATGATGGGTAACCTGAACTTTGCAGTTGTATGAAACGTTTTTAGAGTGGATAGTGAACCGCTTTCAAAGAATAAACTAACGTTTCTTTAGGATACGGCTTATGAATTGCCGATTGCGAAATAAAAGACATAAGTTTGTCGGTCATCGTTACCGAGGCAGGCCCAAGAAACGCTGGCGTGACAATTTGGACTCGTTCTAGGCTGATTGGCCAGAGAAGACAAATCACCGACAGAGTTGGACAGGAATGGAAGAGGCTTACTCAGCAGTGGTAAAGAATAGGCTAAACAAGAAAAAAAGTTTGTCCTAATCTAACACAATAACCCAACCGACAATACGCTGCCAACAATTTATATTTCTTTTGCAGATCAAACCAATTTTTGAAGTGAAACTTCTTTACGCACGCTTGACTTGGGGAGTAAGCTGGCGAACGCGTGACGTAAGCGTTACGATAAGTGTGATCGGGCGAGGCGAACGGGAATTGAGTGGGGGATATAAGCAAGAGACAGCAGTGCGCGCGCACATTTTCTTTCTCTTTTCCTCTCATAGCCAAATACGTTCCGTATATCTACGCAATTTTCAGAAGTTTCACTTCAGTCGAGTGGTCATCATAAGCACACTCGTTTTTTTTACCAAGATTCTATATCAAACCTTCAGATATTACAAAACAAAATTCGCAATAAATGATAATAGTAAGAATGAAGTAAGAATGAATACACTTATAAAGTAAGAATAAATGTGAAATGCGAGCGCATTCCTAATTTAAATTTTGAAACAAAAAAAAAACGCAACCATGCGTATTTATGTACAATTGAAAATCAATCCATTTCCGGATTTTTTATTTGCTTGAACTGTGAGATTTTATTTCTTGCCAAATCTCACGCTACTAGTTCAACGGAAAGTTAGGAGACTATCTATAAGTTTTTAAAAGAAAGATAATCATCAGAATGTTTATTTAGAAGCAAATTTTTTTTTATGATTCCTCATTTCTGTGTTTCTTATCATTTATAAATCTCCTTCTCTTGAAGTCAACCAAAAAAATCGAATAATTACTAAACGAAATTATTTAAACAGATAGCTTAAAAAAGTTAAATTTAAATTTAAATATATTTTTGAAATTATACTAAAGAGTTTTTATTCCGTTTCAACTCTTTTTTTCAAACTTGATTTCAATTCCAGTATCGATTAGGCTGAATCCAACTTTTTAATCGAATGATGAACCTTGGGTTTACGGTCAGCACTAAGAGTTTTTAGTTATATTTGTCAAGACTTTGATGGTGTTTTTTTATGAAATTATGTATGAATAATGGTAAAAATAAGAACGCAGATAGATTGTTACTGTCTTTATTTTGTCCTTTTGAGTTTTTTTAGCAAACGAGTACTTTTCTATGTTCATTATTTCCAGCGCATCTAAGTTACCTATTTTTTGGAAGGGTGTAGCGGTACGTAATTTACACATATTTGGAAATAGACTGACGCCGTTTTATTGATATCAACACGTTATTGGAGATATTAACCATAAACTTATCGTATGAAACAGCTTCCGCGACATATTTTTCATAAAAAAATCGAATGCTGAAAGATCACGAAATTTTTTGAATTTCATGACAATTCGCATCACCCCGCCGATTCAGCTGATGTATCATGTGTCAAAATCTTGTCGAGCATAGTGGTTAAAATGTATTGTCGGAGAAGTTTTGGGCCTAAGACTTAATGAACATCTAGAATATGCCTGTTTTCTTTTGTATCCAATTTCAAAATTGATTCTTACCAAACAGATTTAAAAGACTTATAGAGCGGACATTGGGAATATTTTCATACAGCGATTTTGATGCCGAACATTTTCGATTTTGACATGCCAATGACAAGTAGGGGTATGACACTAGACAGAACGATTTGTTACAAAGTAGTAACAAGTATTGGATTACGATTTTCTTCGTTTTGTCTGAAAAAATTATAAGCGTTGAGGTTGCAATTCTTTTTGAATTTACCAACATTTTTACTGCTCATAAAATGTCAATTTGTAGTACTATGACAGACGTCTGTTATGCAGATTTTTGATGTTCTAAATGTGAATGTGTTTTTAACCCCCGACGCAAAAAGGGGGGTAAGTTTGACCGCAATGTGTGTATGTGTGTCTGTTTCTGGCACCGTAGCTCTTAAATGAGTGAACCGATTTGGATGCAATTTTTTTTATTTGAAAGCTAGTTTATTGGCAATGGTTCTTAAATATGTTTTATCAAAATCAGTGCAGCCGTTTACTAGATATGGGGGATGAAAGTGGGTATTTATCTTTCACATTTTATTTTTTCGTTGGGGGTTTTTTAAATTTTAAATTTAATTTTAATTTTAATTATGTCTATTACAATCCTGATAGTAGTTATGCTACATACTTATTATGGTGTGAATAGTAATGATGCTTGCACGGGGATGATTGCTTTGCATCGTGCTATATGTCAATTAAGTGTGTATAATATAGTAATTATGGCCTTTGGGAAAATTAGTTGCTGGGCAAAATTAGAATACATTGGATAGGATACCTATAATATTGGACAATGTTCGCTGTGGTTTTAGTTCTTCATAGTTTGGTTCTCTAGAACTTCGTTTAAAAAAATGTGTGTACTATTTTACTTGGATTTGAAAATCGGATTTTGCCTTCAAAGCGAGAGTGAACAGGTATCTTCTGGGCACGCTCGTTCCATCATAGACCTCATATACCGCTTTCCATCAGGCGTGATCGAGGTCAAGAGCAGCCCCATTTTGTAAGAAAAAAAAAAATGCAGGTATGACTTAGTAACTTTTTTTTTCTTCTAGCCAGCTCTGTCCCGCTCCTGGGAAAAGGCCTCCCTCCACTCCTTACATTTATGAACCCGCGAGTCCTCCTTTCAGTTCTGACGTAACCTGTCTAGACCTCAGTAACTTTATAAAAAAATCTTAGATATTGGACTTGGACAATGAAAATGAGAACTCACGCTAAGTATTTTCTGTAATTCATAACAAACACAATCTTATACTTTTAAAACATCATGCAGATCCTTGTGTCTAGATCTTATGAGAATAACTTCAAAATTAATACTTCTATGCATAGTTGCTTAAAAAATGCACATTTTAGGTAGGTATAGTCGATCTCGGAATAGCTTCACCACTTTTGACAAAAGCCTAATTAAAACTTTATAAAAGTGAAAACTATTTTACTATCATAATTTACTGAAACTAACATCACATTATTTTGATTTTATTCCAATTTTGTTTTTGATTTTATAAGATTATTTAACTTGCTTTTATTCTACTTTTTTTGTATTTTTAGAGATATGATATTTTGTCACATTTTGCTGCATAAAGCTTGCCCAATAGTAATTTAAATGGGATAATTCACTGGCTGCTGAAATACAGGTACCTAGCTCTGGAGTCAGAGTCTCACATTTCTCTGTAACCTGTTTTTATGGCAATAAAGAAATTTAGATTTATTATTTTATTTATTTAAGCTTAGGGTGGTAAAGGAATAACGTGGTCGAGTGTACCACGCATACCAAGACCTATTCGTATATTATTTTCGGAAAGCCCTCGTCAGAATCTACAAATTGCACTACTCAACCGTCAGCTCCTCTTACAAGAGCGCTGATCAAGGGATCGCACGTAAGACGCGCGTCACAATCTATGTGACAATGTAATTGGGTGCATATTGTCGGCTAGTGTTCTGTGACTGTATATCTGTTTTAATTGTTATCTGACCTTATTGACAAGGCAGCGTAATGGAGGTAATTTGGAGGGTAAAGTGACAGGTTATTTTGCATCGTATTGTGGATATACTAGATGTCTTTAATTCGAGAGCTCGTGGCTATATAATAACAGCCGGTCGGGTCGAAAAAACATATAAAAAAACCTCTCATATTTTTCAGTGTAGGTACTACTATTGGTCCGCACAAAAAGGGCACTTTTTTTGGAGACAGAAGGAAGGGTTATGATTTTAGCAGTCTATGTGTATGTGTATGTATGCTTGTATTTACGTATGTTCCTTCTTAGCGTCTAAACTATTCATCTGATTTTGATGAATAAGCTGTCAATCGATTCGTTATTATGACACGGGTAACATAGGCTACATTTTAACCGACTTCAACAATAAGATGAGTCGATGTTACCTTGTAAACCCCGAATTTAATTAAAGCGTGATTTTTCAGTAGTCGGGTGTTTGAGTGGTAGTATTATTGGTCAGCACGGTAAACAGTACACAGTACATGAAAAAGGGCATAAGTTCTTCTTCAGAAGATACGTTCCTGAAACTAATTTGACATTTGCTGTCAGACGGCAGCCCTTGCATTAAACCATCTCTTGTACATCCAGTGGCCGCTCCTGAAATCAATTCTAGGTAAAACCTTTCTCTTGCTGACTTTGTGGATGTATTTGAATGACCCAGATAAAGGTCTAGCATATCCTAGGAAACTCATAAAGCCTATAGCACTGTGTATTTGTATGTTGGAGGTAATATTCGCTTCCACGAATATAGGAGCTGCCTTTAGAAAACATTGATGACTAAATATCGCCAGGGCAGGCGAATCACTATCGGTTATTTCATTAACGCCAATCTACACTAATATTATAAAGCTGAAGAGTTTGTTTTTTTGGTTGAACGCGATAAACTCAGGAACTACTGATTCGAATTGAAAAATTCTTTTAGTGTTGGATAGTCCATTTATCGAGGAAGGCTATAGGCTATATAACTACTACAAAGATGGTCTTTTTAAAATAAGTTCACACGGCCGAAGGTCGCGACCAACAGCTATGATATTATAAAGAAGATACGCTACGTTCATACTGATCGGCGTTCAAATATCGTTGCTTTGTTACGACTGCGATAGATAATACGGAACGTATGATATAGAAAGAGATAGCTATTGCGCTTGAAGTACTTGAATTACGACAATTGTCTGAATTTGTCTGCAACAATTTTTGCGCGCTAGTGCGATATCTACTTCTTTTTATTTATGAATATCATTGATTAACGCAAATAACATTACGCCTGTTACTCCCCAAGGGGTTAGGCAATGGTGTACTTACACATATACAGATATCAGAAAGGTGTTGGCTATGTTTAAGATTTGGTATAGATACAGATCATGAAACAAGCGCGACTATTGAGCATGAGGTTCTGGGTTCGTTTCCCAGGTCGGGCAAAGTGTTATTGGGTTTTTCCGTCAGGAATTTCTCAGCAGCAGCCACAGATACTGGATTTGTGCCCGGAGGTCGCGCTTGCGACCAGTAGAATAACGAAGCAGCTCTTTTTATATCTCGAGGTAACAACAACTAGGCCAGATACTTTAGTTACTTACTTATTTTTCTAATCTTCTTATACACACCGCATACTCATACCTAAATCTAGCCCAGTCAAAACAATAGGACAATTATTTTAGAAGATTTTTAATATCTACAAATTGTCAAACTGCAATTATTACTTAAGATAAATTTGACTATATATTTTCTACTTCTACAACTTCTAAACAACATTACACCGCCCTAAATAACAGATAATAATACTCTGTTACCATACTTACCATCGATCTAAGGGTGAGTGCACACAATTACCGCGTCATACGGATCGCGGCGCGCGTCGTGCGTCTGCGCAACCCTTAGTTAATGTTGCACGAATACACTTTTTGTTTGGAACTCACTGCTTCGTTGGTCTAGTG
This sequence comes from Noctua pronuba, assembly GCA_905220335.1. Classification (NCBI taxonomy): domain Eukaryota; kingdom Metazoa; phylum Arthropoda; class Insecta; order Lepidoptera; family Noctuidae; genus Noctua; species Noctua pronuba. Next base: position 9,721,993 of record LR999906.1, on the reverse strand, counting down.
GTCGCAAGTGCGATTGCTGGACGTAAGGACTGAGGGTCTAGAAAAAGTTATAGTCTACCATAGATAACCATGATGAAAAGTAAAGAATGCCAATAGCATAAACTACAGAAGCGCATATGACGGAACGCTTTGTAAGCGTTTGTCTAGGAATTAATGAATGTCTTTGGCCTAGATCCTACAACACCGAACTTTTTGTTTGAGCCAAATAATTGATTGTAAGCAAGTGAACTATTTTCGGAATAGACTGCAACACGACCCTACTGAAGACATACATTGTAGGCTGATGAAAATGCTGAAAAGAACAGAAAAAATAATGATTACTTTATTGTTGGATGGCTTTCTCGTTAATTGGCGAGTAGAGGCGCAACATCGAGAAAAGTGGAAGGAATGGGGGAGGCCTTTGCCCAGGAGTGGGACAATTTAGGCTGGTAAAAAAAAAGAAAAAGTTTTTTGTGAATGGAGATTTTTTTCTTTTGGGATCAAGTTCAGCTGAGTATTTAGATAATGCAATAATTAATTTCTCATTGACTTTCACACCTCGCATAAAAACCAACCTACAAATTCTGTATATAAGGTGATAATTTTAGTTAGATGTCTATTTATAGTAAAATATTTGGAATTGAATTGGATTCCTGATTATGGGTTAATTATTGGGAATCTAGACAATAGCCTATTTGTATCTATTCATTTTTATTGTTGTTTTTCCAGTTACTCCACTAGCATTTTGTGGTTATTTCTCTCTCAGTATGTTTTCCTGCAATAATGTTCGATTATTAAAAACAGTCAATTATTGAATTCGGTATGGTATTTATTTATTCGTTATATTTCACTAACACTAACGAAAATAATAATAAGATGCATTTTGTGATGTCAAAACGCATATAGTTACACAAATCTGTCTTGAGACACTAAATATTCACCATTTTTAATTTTCAAAGCAGTAGAAGCGAAAAATCTAAAAATAGAACCGGTAGAGCATATGGGAATTTTTGGTCCCACTAGTGGGAAAAAATATTCCCATTAGTTCTACTATACAGTTCTACGGTAGAACTAATGGGAATATTATTTATTAATGGAAGGAACCGTTTTTTTTTAAGTTTTAAAATTTAAAAAAAAAACCTAAAGATTTTTTTAAGATTCAGATTAAAAAAAGAAGGGTTCATAATATTAATCCACAATTCACACTGGCACTTTATAACCATTTAAAAACCATCCACATGAACAGATAAGAGAAAGATTCCTCGGCACCGCAAATATTCGATTTTCGAACGCGTTGCGTCGGGAAAATGCCGACGGGAGGTTGCCGTCGGCCGCCGACTATCTCTCCCCTCCACCAATCGCCGTGTAGAACCCGCCCCACGACGAATGAAACAGATAGATGCGGAAAAGCTCCGCGCGCGACAAGGACAAAACACGTGCGTGTGTTTATACCGCGGCGGGGGAAATATGATGCATCGTGTTGTTTTAGTATCGGTTACTGTTCGATTTATTTATATATTTCGTTTTTTGCAAGAGGTAAGGAGTGGATTAACTTGAAATTATGTATTCGACGAATAACATGTACAGACTTATACACAACATTGGTCATCATTTTTAATGTGCTGGTTTGCAACATTCTTTTTTCGGACTTGTTTTAAAATAAGAAGTTGGAAAATATGAAAATGTGCTTATAGAATCAGAAAAAGTACGAAATGTTATGAATAGACGGCACAATATGGCTTACAATAACTTTGAAAATACCTACTGAGTTTCGTATTTCGTAGTGTGAGTTAGAAATTGTATTTCTCTGTGTGCGTTTTCCACAGAAGGGGAAAGCGCGCCATACGCACATTCATAACGTCACATTTTGAAAATGGAATGCCCTTTTAACTTTTCCAATACGCAGATGGAGTTTTTTATAAAAATATTTTACTTACCAAAGAGTTTGAATGCTTTTATGTTTTAAAGGGTAAGGGATGAATATTTCAAAGTTTGTTTATGACTGTTTGTTTTTAGTATTGTTAGTAAATATTAGGTATTCAAAGGAATTGTTATTTCGTTTCTAATACCTATTTACCTATATAGAAAAACGCAAACTATGCAAAAAAAAGTGTTATAAAGTGTTATAAATTTTTGGTTAACAATTAACCTCACCTACAAGACTGTATTATTCAACCAATTTGAAGCAGCTAAAAACACTTAAAACGAAAACTTCCATAAAAACTCCAACCGTGTGAAACCACTCATCCAAAATACATAAAGAAAGAAAAAAAAACCGTTAAATGTATATTCATAAATAGTTGAGTCAATTTAAATTATATTCCCCTTGTAATTATCACAGATGCAACGTTGGTATGAATTCAGCACCTCATTTACGGGTCCTTCGAGGGTCCATATCATTAGCTTGAATACTAAATACTATTGTTTTTCGGTTATGTAGCCCTGGTACATTAGGGGCTGGTGTTGTTATATTTGTTATGTTCATAACCCGGAATAAGATCGGGCTTTGTTTCGTGATTTAATCCATTTTGATATGTAAGGTTAGTATGACTAGTTTTGTCTTGTGCTTGGTGGTTCAAGCATTTTTATAATTATGTCCATAGAAATCTGCATCTTAGACAGACCTATTGGCTGCTTTATCTCACTCAATGTTGAGTCATTGAGTGAAATAAAGCAGTCAGCAACGAGGATGATGATGATGATATCTGTATCTGGGGTCTAAAATGGCCGTTTTAGCAAAAAACCTAATATGATAATAATATGAATTACGTTAAAATTCGTAAAATGGTCATAAAGAGACAATTCATAATTTCTGCGTCTTACCATTTTAAGAATTTTTCATTATCCTATAATTATGATTCTGCTAAAGCGGCCATTTTAGACCCCCTATAATGGTAGGATGAAAATTCGTGATAGTTACACCTAATACCTACTAAGAAATCTGAGAACGTGTAGTGGTAGAGAGCCGGTTGCTAATCGTGTCCAGTGAAAAGGTCGAAGAATATAAATAGATATACAGAAGCCATCCATCCATATAATTACCCTGTGGATATCACACCGTGTGCTGGACTCACTTCAAGGTTTATCGATAGCCTTGTTTGTCATATTACACTCAAGTAAACAGAAACAACAACAACACTTAAATGGACGCCTTTTGTTGTATTTTTGCTACGATTTGATTCTTGATATTTAAACAAAGACATTCAAATATTTACGAACGATAGACGGGACAAGACTATGAAAATCGTAATCCAATACTTGTTACTACTTAGTAACAAATCGTTCTGTCTAGTGTCATACGCCCGCTTGTCAGGTAGCATTCGTGTATGAATCGACAATATACGGGTATATTGTCGATTTTGACACACGAATGCAAAATTTTTGTATGATAATATTCCCAATGTCCGCTCTATTAGTCTTTTAAATCTCTTTGTATTTAACCTATGACATTTTGAGTTTCACAAAATCAAGAATACACACCGGCTCTCAATATAGTCCACTCATCAAAATTCCCCCATTCACGAATGCATCAAAAATCCCAGATACAGTCCCAAAAAATACTTAAATATCTATAAACTGATACCAATAGATATGAAAACACAATAACCCTTTTGTCATCCTGCCGCGAAAGCGACGTAAGTATAGAACCGCAAAAAAACCGCGGCGGTTTGCGGAAGACACCGCGCGTCAAATTGACTGCATCCCCGTCTAATCTGTAACCTATCGCTGAAAAGGATTCTCGTCCTTTTTTTAATACGATCTTGTGGTACAATTTATAGGAGCTGGCGTTTTTTGGTTCAGAACATGCAATAAAAGGATGGCACGAAACTCGATTCGTTTTGGATTGATTCGGCAAATATCTTGATACCACCAGTAACTATCAATATGCCGTGTTCCACGATGTTTTCTATTAAAGGATCATTTGGGATTGGAAACAACGTTATCTCTATAAAATACCTTGAGAGAAGCTTCTAATATTGTTGATTGATTAATTCACAACCGACTATAATCATAACCAAAGCCATTTCTTTACACATCTCAATCTCAATCTTCTGCATCTAGTCAGACGTGCTAGAATTACTTACACCTTTTTGAGCATACCACCTTCATATACCAACCACAATATCTTCCATCCAACTCGCTACATCTCCTCCCTCAGGGCGTCCACCGAATCTATCGGCATGCACAAAGCATTCGTTACTTAAGCCGTGCACGGGATGTTGTGAGTCGCCACTGATGCGTGTAAGGTGTAGCAGCTGCGAACGACGAACCAGCCCTAGCCGATGTGCTGATTTATGAGCTTTTGCCAATTGCAGATCATTTGGGATCGGAGATATTAGTTTTAGGGGCTTGTTTGGGTAAATAAAGATAGTAGGCGCGTTTTTTTTTGAGAAATTTGTAACTGTTGTTCGTGATGTTGTCAGAGATTTATTGATGTGTCTAAAAGAGGACACTAGAAGTCACTACTTGATCAGAAACTAATAAGTTGTTTTTGTTATGAGTAACATAAAATTAAAGTACTTGAACGCCTCTATAAACCGACTGTCGTTATTTTGCACAATGGCTCGATTGCCAGCCTCACAAACGCAATGTTACAAAACGCGTCCGAAGAACAATCCCTTACAAATGCGAAACTACAAAATAAGTCTATCGATGCGTAAATTAAGGATCCGACTCTATTCACCCAAGGTACGAGTGCAAATAAAAAAATGTAAAGAAAATGTTTTAGCCCCGCGTATCTAGATGTCCCGCTGTGGTACCCCACATTGTTCTTAGACAAACACTTTCTTTATACGAGAAAAAGTTCCATTATTTGTTTTTTAGTAAATCGGCCGCGACTTCTTTTGTCCGAGAACAACGATCTTAATGGTTGAATTAATATGTGTTGAACAAAATTTTAAATTAAGCGCCCTACTGGAGCATTGTATCGACAAACAAACTTAGGCAAAAAGGTACATTGGTGGTTGAAAAACATTATCATCTCTGACCTTAACCGACAAAAAAAGTGACGGCTCAATCAGTAACCAGGCGTGTCGAATACCATGTCATGGTATCGCGAAATCTCACAATAAGTATGAGCAGGCGTGAAATTAGGCTGATATAAATTAGGGCTAAGTCATTCTTGTGCTAAGCGCCGTGACGGTTGCCGCGTGTCCGCCATTGTTGAGAGGCGGCGGCGGCGTGTGAAACCGTTTTGTTGATTTTGCGAGGTATCACATTGTACTTTATGACCGTCAATTAATTGCGTGTGACTGTACTTGCGTCATGTTTTTGTTTTGCGTTGCTAGGGAACTATTTTTAGATAGATGTAGGCGTGAAAGACTACGGTAATGACTTTGACAGTTCGACGTGAGATTGTAGCTGTCAAGTTTAATGTTATAGAGAATTTAGGTTTGTTTTGAAATATAGACTATAATTATATACTAGGGTTTGAAATAGATATGCTCAACCTAGGTGAACTCGCTGTATTATCTGTTCGTAGAATCCCTATGTTTTTGGTTATAGGTTTAAATGGAATGCTACACTGGTAGTTTTTACTGTCAGTGCGAGCTTTATCCTTGGTTTCGTGTTGAGATTGATTAAGACAGGAAATATGTTTTCATGGAAACACATAACTCTGCCTTTTCATAACTATGTTGGGGTCAGCTTCCAATCTAACCGGATACTCCAAAATACCTGTCAATCTGGGCCCCCATAACTGAGTTACTGGGTCAGATTGGTTGATAAAAATGTATGTAAATGCAAGATGCTGTATTAACAAAGTTGCTCTATAATTAGGATTTTCCTATCTTTGTATCTCCATACTCCTTGTGGAGCAAACGTGTTTGTAGCTGTGTGGGTGTTTCTTAATAAGTTTATTTTCTTCCTGTTGGTTAATATTGGTCAACATTGGCCCCCGTCTTAGCATCAATGGGAGATTGGGGCAAAATGGAACTACCATAGCATGTTAAACTTAAATGTTAAAAGCTTTTAATTGTGACTGTGAGGGTACAATGTGATGATTCCTTCTTAATTTATAGGATATTTTCTTACGATCAAGACACATTGTGACAGTTAAATGTAACCCAAAACTTTATAAGGCTCGACTTCTGGAACGCAAACCAATGAAATATGACATTACTTTTTAGTACAACCTCTGTTAGAAACTAGGTTCTATTTTAGTACCCCTTTGAGCTTAGCCAGCGGACTTTTTACGCCCCCCTTAATAGTAGGTCGTGAACATAAACCTGTGGGTGCTGGCAGGAGGGTAGTAAAATATTTTATCGCACTTTACGATCGTAACGCTTCAGTTACAGTGGGTATGTGCGATGGTTAGCAGGTTTTGGTCGTCAAGATTGAGATTTCGCTGTGGTCAGTAAACCCATTTAACCTTTATATAACTGAAAACCTGACTGAAAAAATACCAGAGCCTTTATTTTTCTTTTACAGGCAATGATATTAAACACCCACAACAACAACAAGCTAAAACTTTCTCCAACAACAAACTGAAAATCACTAGAAAACAAACTGCATCCATTTTACTCCAAAATTAATTTTGGTAAATTTTTCCACATTCCACACTTAACGCTGAGACACCATTTAAATATTATTACAACTATATACAAGAACAATAAACGGGAAAAGCTAAGGACGGTGTTATACAGCATGCTCGAAGCGACTGCCGTAGTCGCGTAAATGTGGGCGTTGGTAGACACAGGCTGTTGTATGTGTGCGCGGCTTGGGTGTGTGTGTGTCACCCACCCTAGGGTGAGCGCGAACAAGTCGGTACAACTCGTCCCCTCTAGGCCCCGCCCCCAGTCATGCTCACACGGCTGACTTGGAATCAGATGGCTTGGCCAGTCGCAAGCGAGCCGTGACATCGTGAACGGTTCGCAGCCTCCAAGCGTGCTCTCACTCAATACTTAGGGTATTCGATGATTACGCGCTACACTGACCATCGGGTGCGTTTAGAAACTTGTCAAATTAAAGAATTCCGGTTATAAGATCACGCGTCGTCGCATCCGTATCAAGGACTGTGTAGTTTTTTAGTTTTAAGTGATTTTGTGTTTGCGGACTTTTGAGTGAGTTCATTGATGCTACCGTGTTGCTGATTCCATCTTTAGGTAGGTGTTCATGTAATATTAAGACTAGGCTAATTGTTTGAACGCCTGCAATCTGTATTTTGCAACTACTAAACTACACCAATATTGTGACTTCTACTGATGACCACTTTCAAACACAAGTTGCTTGTTTCAAGGAAGCTTTTCTGCCCTGAAAGCTTTGCCTAGGCCAAAGCTGGATCATCCTGAATAATAAACAGTGACTTATATTTTTTCTGTGATCTCATCCATCATTGCTGCAACTAACAAAATATTAGGTATATTTGAATTTTTGATAAAGTAGCAAATTTTATTTGCAATGGGAATTTAAGTTGCAAATGCACGCAGAATAAAAATTATAGGAGCAGCAAGCTTATTATATTTTTCGTTTGTTAAAAGACATGTAAAAACACAGAGTTAAGTACAAATTAGTCTTAAAATATATTTAAACTTTGTATTATCTTCTAAAAATAAGTACAACTTATAGTATCATTTATTTAGCAACGTCAAGTATTTTTTTGGCCTCACCAATGTTAATCAAATACTTTTATTTCCAAAAACAATCAGCATAGTAAAGAAATCTTGTACCTAAATGTTATTATAAAAATACGTTTAATCACAGTAAGGCTACTCAATAAGTTGATGGTAATTTCCAACGATAAAAAATGCAAACCTCAAAAATAAATATATCTTTTAGATTTTTAAACAAAAGATAAAAATGAACCTACCTGTGACCCATATATACCCAGCTTCCCCAAGCAAGTAACTTGATATTTTTGTTTGGCCTATCTCACCGACTTTTTCTAATGCAATAGAATCATTCGATCCAAACTTCATTGTTGGGTATAATTTGTAATAGTAAACATTTGATCTTATTGTTGGTTTTTGCAGTAACATGATAGTTTTGGCCTAAAATTTTAAAATGCTATTATTTGCCAATTAGTAGGGACCGACATGACACAATTTAAAACCATATAAATTAAAAAATATTTATATTAAAGATAAGTAAGTTCTGTATTTTTATTTTGTGATATCTGAATTAAATGAATTTATTCATATTGTAGTCATAAAAGTAGGTGGTAAAAAAGGCCAAAAAATCGGAAAATTGTTGGCAGATTTTACGTATCCTGTTAAAATGTAGCTCCAATAAATATTTATGAACATCGAAAATATTTAAAGCATCGACCATCAGTTGATGCGTTTCTTCATTATTTAAGTGAACCAACTTTTCCTGAAAACTGTAGTTAATACTTTTTACCAAACGTCAGAAAAAAATCATCTTAACGTTTTTCAGCAAACAAAACTTTTGAAAAAGGAATCTGACAAATAAATTCGAAAAAGCAAACAGACAAACAAATTCGAATGTATCTTTGAAGTTACCGGTTTTGAAATATTCGAAAAGGTTCTATTGTACGTAGGGAATCCGAATTGATAATTTCGTTAAATAGAGCTGGGAAGTATTGTGCGAGCGAATAATTTTTGCGGTAACCGATACTTGAAGCACAATGGGTGACATTGACGTGGGACCGGCTAATTTTGCTGAAGATGTATGTATCCTCTTATGTTTAGAAAGATAGTTTATTTTAGTACTTAGGGCGAAGTGAAAATTGTTGTTAAATATTTTAGGCTTTCAGGAAATAATATGATCTTAGTAAAAATATTTTGAGTTTTCAAGAAAATTAATAAAATAGGATATAGTTTTATATGTATGTGGATAATTTTAATGATTATTTTTGCACGTATAATATAGAAGAACTTTTTTTATCTAAAGAGTTTCAAAATCAGAGATTTATTCGCAAAAGAAAAAAGGGCGTGCAATGAAAAGACATAAAAATAAGTTACATTTTACCAAACGCATAAACTTCTTTTACGATCACACTAAAAAAAAATGCCGACATACACGTCCACATACGGCTTGCCGATAATAACAGAAAAATCAATAAATCGAAACTTGTAAATCAATTCAAGCGTGCCGACAAAGTAAGTATTGCAAGAGTAGCACTATTCAAATGTTCCATCGACTATTATTTATACTTGAAAAGCCATCGGCTCGAGTGTTGACATCCCTATTATGTAACAACTCCCTAGGGTGCCTCACAGCACTTTGACATTTTTTTTCCGTGTATTAATGACATATTTTTGACAAAGAGAGACATAACCATTGATGATTTCGCAAAGAATTCTCACATGCTGTCATTACACGGTGCTAAATGCGATTTTTCTGCTCTTGTTAATGTACCTTTGACATCTTAAGTTCAGTAATCGATAGGTACAAGGTTTTTTTACTTTGAATATCAATAAAAAAAACAAAAAATATTGAAATGTTTTAATAGAATTTTAAAATAAAAGGCATTTAAAAAAAACACGTAGGATCTAAACGGCATCAATATGAATAAACCTAAGCTGAAATGTTTAATAATCTCTTTAATACAGCCGACTCCCAGTGTTACGATTTCTAATTCCTGCAGACAAAAAAATTAAAATAAATATAATCTTTGATGGGTTCAAAATAACACCTCTTCGATCTCAATAGCATCACCCTTGCCATGATGAGGCTTAAAAGGATTAAGATAGAGCCTTTTTAAACTAAAAACCTTTTGATGTATCTCCTTTAGTATCTTTTTTATTTGTTTTAATACCGACATAATGTCCGTTTGAATTCGTCGATGACATTTTAAAAAGAGATTCGTTAATAAAATGGTTGTTAATTTTTAATACGTTCCTTTTTGAGAATGTGCAACTAAATTGGCTTTGTAAGTTTATTTATGTAAAGCCAGTTTTTGCTTTTGTTTTAACTTTAAGTAAGTACGGCGCATTTTGTAATGAAAGTTTGAAAATGTTTAATAGTTTTAAGGGACAAAACGAGGATTTATTTATAGATTTTGTGAAAAGAAAAATTATTTGTATTTCATACCATCAAAAGTAAAAACCAAACATTTTTAAAATAGTAACCGTAGAGTTACCTAGTTTCCTAAATTCGATAATTGCTAACGTAGGAATATGTGAAATAAAATAATTTGACTAAGACTCAGCTCTCTACTAATACTTAGCTCATACGATTAATACGCATTCCAGCTAAATAAACGTTTACTAAGATTAATTGGGAAGGCAGACATTTCACACGATTAAATTCACTTAGGCTTAAATATTAGCAACTGTTTAAAGATTAAAATTACCTAGAGAAACATAAAATCCAATTATTCAATAGTAAATTGAAGAAGTCATGCAATCAAAGCCAAAAATATCAAGTTTCTTTGTTCGCATTCTTTATTAAAACACCTGATTCTAATGCACATCAAAGCTCAAAATACCTTCACCATCAAACGTAACTTACACTCATCAAGAGTATATTATAAAAATTAGCTCACAAATCACTTTCAAATCCCTCACAGAAATCTTTACACCTGATATTTTTGTGTTTTTTATTTTTTTCTACAGAGCATGTTTTTTTACCCACTGTGTAGGTGAGAAGGCCTTATTCTGTACGTCACAATGGTACGATTGATTTATCGTGCCGACGTTACGTGGTAACCTACTGTTCTGTGCGGTTGTCGAATCAGGCGCTAGTAGCGTTAGCAGACGAAGTGGTGGATTGTTTTAACGTTAATAAAAAGTAGCGCAAAAATAAATATTTGCTTTTGACGAAACAAAGTGTAAATCAAGTATGATACAAAATGTGAATGAAAGTGTAAACTAAGCACCCAATATTTTCATGATATTTTTTGTACTATCACGAGCTTTAGATCATTGTTATAACATAAAAAATATCCTTCACAGTCTCACAGATGACACTCGGAAATAGGTTATCTTTCTAACGTTGAAATAAAATTTGATATTAGACGAATACCAGACGAGTTGCGGTTATCCAAACTTTCAAACTGTACCTCTTTATAAGATTAGATTTGACAGCAAATTATTCAAAATCGGATATGAAATGACCTTTGTTAATTATAAAACACTCAATCACTCGGATAAAAGAACGGACATCAAATTAAAAATAACTAAGTTTACTAATTGACCAAAACCTAATGACCTAATGAAAACAACAATCTAGACAACTTACAATTCTGGAAATTAATTAAGCTTAAAATTGACTAACTAGACGTCATAACTTAATTTAATTCAAACCTCATTTCCATACCGTTGCTGTCTGTACATGTCAGTTAGAAATCAATGTAACAAATCGGCGGGATAGCTTTGCTGACCGTACTAACGGCCGCAATGCACCGAGAGATTGTAATTTATTTCTATTCTGAGAGAACTGTATAGACTTGACGGTACCTTTCGGCAGTGTTCCGTAGCTTATCATGTAACGGAAGCAGCTATTTTGAAACTGACAGTTTTGATACTCAAAAGAACTAAATTTAACGGAAATATTGTGTGTTTGTCCAGTTTACTGTCTTACAGTTCAAACTCAGTAACTGGGATCCATGTTAAATACTGGTATTCAGCTGCATCCGGTTAAACTGGAAGCCGACCTCAACATAGCTGGTACAGGTTAAGCACATGATTATAGTCCAATCTCAATTTAAAACGAAAATTATGTCCACATATTTTGTTGATTTGCCACACAGTGCAAAAAACAAAAAGAAAATGTAATTCCAGAATTATTTAAACTCAACATAAGAATTCTAGAGATCCACAATATCAAACTGTAATTACAAGCCCTAGCTTCGACATTTGAAAAAAGAATAGAAAAAAAAAATCCGCGATGCGAGTACGATGACACTCGGAAACTCAAAGAACGCATTAAGCATTGCGTTCGTTTACTCTCAAAACTTTGGAGCCACATCTCTGTTAATTATGTACGTATACAGAAAGGCTGCTTTTATTTTAAAAATGTAGTGAAAAGGAAGAGGCCTGGCTTTGACGTTGCAACTTAAGCCAGTCGAGAGCACTCCACGAAATGGTATATGTTTTGTATGTGGATTTTTGTTAGAATCAACGCACGTGCGTCTATGAGTGGCGGCTGCTTTGATACATCACTAGTTTGTTTTTTTTTTATGCGTTTCAATTGCTTGGAAAAGGAAATGTCATTTGTCAATCTGAAATTATGATGTAAATGTCAAGTCTTGCTTTGATATTTTAAAGGTGGTCTGTTGCAAAGATATTCAAATATTTACGAGCGATAAACGGGACAAAATGAAAAATTTGTAATGTAATACTTGTTACTACTTAGTAACAAATCTGTATGCCCGCTTGTCAGGTAGCATTCGTGTTTCAAAGTTAAAAACGTTCGGAAGAATAAAATTTTTGTAATGTCGACGCTATAAGTCTTTTAAATCTCTTTGGTCTGTTGCATATTTTTGAGGCCATTAATAGCTCATTTCATCAAAATTCTGCAACAATAATAATAATCTACTAAAATGAAACACTACAGACTAAAAATCTTTTCTCGTAATGTTTCTTTCCTAAGTAAATTCTTTAAAAGAGAACCGTTAGCTTTCCCATCCTTAACCAAATAGTAATCCCAGAAAAAAGTATACACGATTAGAAATGTATTCGTTTGAGTAAAGAGTAAGGCATTAGTCGTACCTGCGAGGTTTGCGAGGAACGTGGCTGAATCAAAGCGCGTCTAATGAGGCGCAACTCAGACATCGGATCCTTAGCAGTACGGAATACGTTAGTGCTGCGTTTAAATCGGATATATCGTTTTTTTATTCGTTTTTTGAGAATTTTGCTTTGTAGATTCGGCAAACTTCGATAAATAAACGTTTAGTGTAACTTTGTTTGAATGAACTTATTTTGTTTAAAAAAATCCGCTAAATACTATAACTAAATATTTACAAAAAGGACTAAATTAAGACAAAAACTAACTACCTACATATATACAATGACGACAATAGGACACTTAGGTGACAAATAGTAACTCGTAAAGTCCTTTGTTTTTTTTAATTTTAATTTTTGGCTAAGAATTTTGTGGAGGAGACAACGTTAAAACCAAAGCTACTGAAATAAACGCTTAGTAACTTGTATTGAGTGCTTCATTTTTCATTGAGCAATGTGAGTATTCATCGTGTTATTTAAATGGGGGGCTTATCCCAGCAGAGCAACATTATAAGCACAGAACACCAACTGATTATTTCCTAAAAAAATTCAGTTAAAGTTTCTGAAGTTGAAAACCAGGCGTATCAAAATCATCAAGCAACAACAATGGCAGATACTATGAACTATTTTACAAACAGAAACTAAAAAACAGAGCATTAAACTCCACTTTCAGTAGCACAATTACCATAAAAGCGAAATTCCTATTACTGTTCGCCGCAGCAGAATAACAGAGAACTTATCGACATACCAACATTATCTGCGGAGCGAGCTAAGCTAGAATTTAAAATCGTTGCCGACGACTTTATCCCCGTTTAGAGTGCTTTGCATGCAGTCTCCGGACCCTTTGACGCAACCAGACGGCTACTTACAACGAAAAACTGTGTTTTTTTTAACATTCCTCCGGCGTTTTTAAACTTTAACGTTTTTTTTTCTACTTTTCCTACTGATATTTTTTACACTGTGTGCTTGGTGCGTCTGAAAAGTTGCAAATGAGATTCTTCTATGCAGATTTTATTGTTATAGAAAACATGGTTCTTTACATAGTGGATAGAAAGTTTGAATGTAAACATACCAAGTTTATTTCTGATGTAAAAAGTATTTTTGGAAAGTTTTTCGAGTTTATTCAAACGTGTTTTTGTTAAAACTCAAAAACGTATCTCTTTTTGTTTTTATTGAAATAAAGAATTTTTATTTATAGTTCTTCGAATACCATTGTCTATACGAGTATGTACGTACCTATATTTCATCACCAATATTGCAACATTCACTGAAAACGTTTTAAAACAAAAAGGGCAAAAAGAAAAATATGCAACCATTTTTGGTAGCGAGATTGCTTTTACAGAACATGGACGACTTTTATAAAAAGAAATACTGTTGAAATAACTGTAAGCTGTTTCGCATAAATGTACATACTGACGCTTACAACGAGCAAGTTGGACCAAAAGATTTTACAAGTGTACTAAAACATTGATATAATTATACAAGTATCTAAAACCTATTAGATTCAATAATATCAAACTTCCAATAACCTAAAACTTGGCAGAAATGCACAATCCTCTAAAAAGAAAAATCTTCCCACCATTTTCTCAAACATAACTTTAAGGCCAAGCAATCACAAACTCTTTACTGCTCTATAGCCGTCTAATAACGTTAATTAGTAACAGTTTCCGAGATGCCAGTACGGCAGTAACTGGACACCGTCAGTGGTACAGATAAAAGATTGAGTATAAAGACGCCGCCGATCGCGCGGCAAGATAACGCCTTCGATTGGTCGGGTATATCATATTTGTTATTCATGTGCCCGCTGATATGTGGATGTTTGATGTGTGTGTTTGTTTTTTTACGTAGAAATCGAGTGATTTTAATGGATCTTAGTTTTGTGTATTTTGACGGAATGAGAATTGACGGACAGTACTATAATTTCAGTGTCTATGTTACTTTTGAACTTCATCAACATCGTCATCATTTCAGCCGAAAGACATCCACTGCTGAAGATATTCCTCCGCCAAGTGTCCTCACATTGTCCGGTTTCATGCGTCCCCATCCAGCGGATCCAGCGGATGCAGTTTGAACTTAATACTTCAAAAGTAGCATAGACTCTGAAATTCAGGACTCTGAACTCTCTGAATTTTTGACTGATATATGAAAGAAAAGATAGAAAGAAAAAATATTTATTTATCGCAGGGACATGACGTGCATCATACAAAATAACAAAAAAAAAAATACAATAAACAAAGGTAGGTTCAACGCATAACATATGCATGTGCATAACATATGCATATGCATTTCTAATTACAAAAATGAAAAGTCCCCGTATCACATGAAAACATGCATAATCACACAGCATCGTGTTCCAACAAAAATATCCAATCAAAAATTCGTGACAACCTCTTGAAAGCACCTTTATTTCTTCCCAATCTCAACGAGGAGGTTTGCTATTAGTGTCCAAACACACGCCGATACTTCGGTGACTTCGTATTAGTCGTACCACTTTAGACCCTTGCTTTGACTAGGCTCAAAGTGAGAGTTCAATTTAGGCGACCCCCAGTCTCCTTTCGGCCATTGTACCTCACTCCGAAGGGGAAAATATATCAAAGTAAAATCATTCGATCTACAGCTTGAAAAGATCAAATACACGTCCCAATACTTATACCTGTGAGGCTCTGACTTGTGTAATACCAATAGTAGATTTGCCTATAAAGAGTTCGAGTATTCTCTTGAGATATATTTATCAAATCCTTTACTTTTTCTTTACTTACTCTTGTCGTGTCTTACGTGCTTAGTTTTTTATTTTCTCTTTCAGACTCACTTAAATCAAAAGTAGAATGTTTCGTTCATCCGAATAAATGTTATTAATATTGAACGCGAAATATCTCAGATATTAGGGTTCGATCAAAGAATCTGTGTTTAGTCTAACATACAAAAATATTGGAACCTGAAATCATGTTATTTCCAGACCAATATTTTCATGTAGATGTAGACCTTTGCCTTAAAATGGAATTTCTTGATTTTGATCCTAGAATAAAAACAGTTTCCAAAGTAAAAAAAAATAAAAAGTGTAGCGAAATGTTTTAGCAATAAATCATAAATTACTGTGTCAAACTTTTTATCAAACGATCAATTGATTGTAACAGCGAACAAATGGCATCGCAATTCTCTGAATACAAATCTCGCTACACATTATGTAAGTAATCTCACATGGTATAATCACACCGACATCTCAGTCAAACAATAAAATGAAACAAAAACCTACGGGCCCGACTACCGTTCGGAACTCGATGGGTGGCATACACACAGTATCGCCGCATCTAACTTCATTACTACCATC
This sequence comes from Noctua pronuba, assembly GCA_905220335.1. Classification (NCBI taxonomy): domain Eukaryota; kingdom Metazoa; phylum Arthropoda; class Insecta; order Lepidoptera; family Noctuidae; genus Noctua; species Noctua pronuba. Next base: position 9,706,060 of record LR999906.1, on the reverse strand, counting down.
TAACATCGATCATTATCGGCACTCACGAACCAACCGACTATTTGTACTATGCAACAATAGATGGCGCTTTCCAACTAACACACAATTCAGCAGCATCATCTACCAATTAGTATCTCTGCACTCTTTCACTCGTGCACAAAAAGTTGGAAGAGAAAAAGAGACGGAATGCAAAGGCTTCAAAGGAGCGTAATGACGAGCCTTGATTGTAATTGATGATGCGATTGTCTAATGTTGGATTGGGGTCAATAAATTTCTTTAAACGTGAATTTCTTTGTTCGCAGGTCACGAAGCAATGCCGCATAAGTTTTAAAGTGCGCGTGCGCTTAGAGATTTTTTGGGTTAAATTGGAGTGGAGGTGTTAAGGGGTAGAGGGTGGTGTGGGGGCAAGTTTGCGGGGTGGCTCTCCACGGGGGCTGGGGGCGGCCGGCGCCGGCGCCCGCGCACGCCGCCACCACGCTGGTCGGCGGGCTGGTCGCGCCGCCGCGGGAACCCACCACGGCGGCAGAGGCTTTCTGGAAGATGCCGCATAAGGGTACGTTGAGTTTGTATTTCATTCGTAAGTTTAAAGCCTACCTTGTGGCTCTGAATCCTTCCTCAATTTATCACTCATTTTTGAATTTGAAGGATAGTGTTGAAACCAAACTGACAAAAATCTGAAAGCGGAAAGATTCCAAACCAGAAACTATGGAAGAAAGATCAATGATCTCCCACCAGCGATATTCAGGTTTTCTTTTAACAAAATGTGGTTCCATTCATTAGCAAACTTTCTGTAAACAAAACACCTGAACTTACTCAAATCTAACTTCAACAAAACCGCCTGAAAACCAGAATTCAGTAACAGTAGCTGTGACTGACTTTAACAAATATCATTCCGACATGAAACTCGCATATCTTTTGTGAGAAATGAAAACAGGAAAACTTATCCGTGATCACAATAAGTCGCCAAGTTTCCAAGTCAACGTTAAGTATCAATAAGTGTTAACTAGGTGCTTGTTTACTACAGTTCCTAGCTACTACTATACAAGTTTCGGTTTACTACGTACGAGCTAAGTTCTCGGCTTCGTAACTAAGAGACTTTGAATTTGGTTTTGTTGGCTGTACTGAAGGTTCTCGATTGAAACTCGCGTTTTGGTTGAAGTTCTTGTTCGGAACTGTTCGGAACTTCTAGTAGCTTATTTGGTTTGCTTGTTGCTTTTAGTAAGGGAACAACAAAACATTGAAAAAGTTATGTTTTTAAAAGTAAGATTGGAGTATCTTGCCGGTTCTTCTCTTAGGAAACGACTAGTTGGAACCATGCACCTACCTTCTGATGTTTTACAAGTGAGGCCTAAGTAGGTTTATATGGTCTGGCTATTCGTGTATGTGAGTTTAAATTTTTGTAAACGCACCCATGATACAGGAGAAATTCCTAGTGGGGTAAAGTTTTTAAAACAAAAAAAAACGTAATTTGAATTTGGAAGTTGGGAATGGAGACAGTCTATAATTTGTGATCTTGAGGCGGATCAACATTGTATATATCTGACGCCTAGATGTCCATAGAAATTGTGATAATTGCGGGATAATCAAGTTGCAGACTTGCAATATCAATATCCTACACTAGCTGTTGCCCGCGACCTTTGTCCGCGTGAAGTTAGTATAAAAATAAAATTTTCCCCGTTTTTTCAACATTTTTAGTGATGCGCTGCTCCTTTTGGTGGTAGCGTGATGTATAGCCTATAGCCTTCCTCGATAAATGGGGTATCTAACACTAAAAGATTTTTTCAATTCGAACCAGTGGTTCCTTAGATTAGCGCGTTCAACCAAACAAACTCTTCACCTTTATAATATAAATATAATGTAATATAAGTAAAGTAATAAGTATAGAAGTATAGATAACTAATTAGTTATCCATTAAAAACAGTTAAGACGATTACTGCGTCTAGTAACCTATTTCTCCCACAAAAATGTACTTATTACAAACTCTAGTACATACCCCTTAGCTGCTAGCCACATAAACCCAGTCTAAGTAGACCCTTCAGCCAACGCATGCACTCGCCGAGTCACCGGACAGTCCGACTTTCCCTCATGTAGACTTAATCAAGTGCACCTACTATTACAAGTTAGTGCCTACGCAGACGGGCCAGCTCAGAGTTTATTAAGTGAGACTTCACGGGGCAGTGTTTTATTTGATTTGTATCGTCTGAGGGTGCACTTAGACAGTTTGGAAATTAAAATGGGCGATGAAATGTTTTTTGTGTTTCTGCTGATGTATAAAGTTCGAACCCAAGACACGCCTCTGATTTTTCGGGTTCATGTGCGTATTGTATAATTATCACTTGCTTCGGTGAAGGAAAACATCGTGAGGAAACCAAATCAGCATGCCTGAGAGATATTTCTCGACTTGCACGGCATGTAAAGCCAAGTCAGAGGTCCATGGGTGGTATAATTAAACTCTGACACCAGGTTAGGCACTAACCACACGACAAAGAAGGAAGAAAATCATGTTCATCATGGTTAGGTATCGATGAAATAATCAGGTCTTGAGATACAAAGATCGTATTTTTTTTAGAACTACGGCCTTGTAGACTTTGAAGGTGATTAAACGAAAGGGTTTAGACAAAATTAACTATACCTATCAGCAATAAGGATGATGATAATGTCTGGCTATGTATTGTATTGACATAAGCTATCGAAAAGTGTATGTCAACCTTTATGGAAATAGTTATCTCAAAACAAAACAATTTAGAAACAATTGTAAAGGGGCTCCTACTGCCGTCCGCAAGCTATAATGCCGTTATCCAACAAAATCATATTTCGAGTTAAGGATAAAAAGAGGGCGAAAAAATAAAAAATTGATGCTGTTTCTTAACTATAACTCGTATGCGAGACTTATTGGTATCAAAAAATAGAAATAGTATTGAGCTTTCGCTTTTTTTGATTATTGTGGTATCAAAAAACGAATATCGACCAGATGCGAGATAACGGCATTATAGCTTGCGGACGGCAGCCTGAGAACCCTGGCAATTCTTGCAGTCCATGATTTAACACAAAATTTCTGGATGATCGGTTCAGTGGTTTAGTCGTGAAAAGGTAACAAACAAACATATTTTCGCATTTATAATAGTAGTTCTACCAGAACATCATATTATTAGAAGCACTTCCTACATTTTTACACCAAGTAACAATGGCTCAGTTTTAAACAAGCACTTGCCAGTGCTAAGTTAGCAAACTCCCAAGTTACCAATTTGCAAGTTAAAGTTAGCTGACCTAGGAATATAAGATGAGTGCTTGTTCAAAAATAATCTTTCTAGTAATTGGACATATTTGTGGCTAAGTTTTGAAATAATAAGTAAATGAAATAATTTGGAGAAGTAACTAATTAGGGCTTTAAAGTTTAAACACCTTGACGTCTCAAAAAATGTTTTGCCTCTACGGAAATATAAAATAACTAATGAAAAGCACGATCCAAATCATACCTATGAAAACATCTTTCGAACAGACTGCCTCGGTCTAGTGGTCGCAAGCGCGACTGCTGAGCATGAGGTCCTGAGTTCGATTCCCAGGTCGGGCAAAGTATTATTGGGTTTTTCCATCAGTTTCTCAGTAGCAGCCACGGACTCTAGATTTGTGCCGGTTGATGGCAATAGGCTCACCCCCTATTACATGAGACTTAAACATAATTGGCGAAAAGCATAGATACATAGTACTAATGAGTTCACCTCTAACCGGGGATTACAGGCGTATGTTATGTTTTCTTCAAACAGCTTCTAATTTTATACTTATGTCTACCACACAAAAATATCCGTAATTCCTTTTATCACAACCCGATCTCACACACAGCCGTCCATATAATCTTCTCAAGTGTTTCCCCGCCAGCTCTTGGCTGCAACTTGCGGTCCAACTTAGCAAGCCGTTAAAGTTAATTAACCTTTCGCGGCAAATACGCTGCTTGCATCAGTTGCTTCCCTTTGTGTGTATCATCAAGTTTCAGCTGTAGGAGGTAAACAGAACTGTAAATTAGAACAGGTCTGGGTTGTGAGGATTAGTTCTGAGGGACTTTAGAAAGTTTTTCGATGATTTTTGCCGATACGACTCAAAATATTGAAACAGTTTTTCTACTTGACTTACCTTCTTCTTTCTCGTTTTCTCATGACTAAGGTCGTTGCCTTCTCCACCAACGCTCTCCATGCTGGACGGTTTTCGGCCATGCAGACAGATGCCTGGAAATTTCCTCTGGAGACTTCCTTCACCACATCTGTCCATCGGGTTGGTGATCTTCCACGGCCCCTTTTTCCTTCCACCACAATAAGCTTCTCAAAGCTAACTGGTTCACTCCTTGCCACGTGTCCGAAGTACTGTAGGAGTCGTGACTTACCTATCACACCTAATAACCAATTTGGGATTTTTGTCTTTTTTTCGGGTCCAGCTATTCCACATGAGAGTCGTCAGTGGCGTAGTAGAAAGATCAGGTAGTTTGCAAAAATAAATATTCATTCACGGACGATTCAGGGTACGCTAGAGGAACTCAGGTTTCGTCAGCCTGAAATATTCTGACTTAATATAAACTTGTGTTGCTAGGACCGTTACATTCACCTCTTCTTCTTCCTAGCTAAAATATTAAAATTAAAAAACTTGAACTAAGACCTGATATAAACTAGTTTTTTATAGTTAAGCCACGTTCGTGTAGTTTAATTTTACATCTAAAGAAAAGACATAAACGCAGTGCAACTCCTGCGCAGTTACACAAGAAGTTCCCGTCTAGTTTGTAGTTCTGAGATGTTATACTTCACCTGTATTTTTTCTTCGTTCTCAGATCAGCAGGGAATCATTGAGACTGTCCATCTACGTATGTATTAATCTAAAATCTAAAACAGAACATACAAACACCAATTTTTGAGACAGTTTTTATCACTTTCTGAAAGTTCTTAGTGTAGTGTAGTACACTTAACATTGATTTTATTTTAAGACTAGGTGACCCGCGACCTTCGTCCGCGTGTAATTATTATTTCACACAAAATATTATTTCCCTATTTAAATCAGATTTTGTAAACAGTTTCATGGTTATAAATTTTTTTCACAGAACTTTAATTATTTTACTGTAATAAAAGTAAGCTTAAGTTACTCCTTATAACATTAGCTATCTGCCAGTAAAAATCCCGTGAAAATCGGTCGGATCAAATTGACTGACAGTCAAAAATTAAAAAAAAAGTTTTTTGATATAAGTATAAGTACCGTATAAATACTTTCATACGCATTCAGTAAAAAGCTGATATTTTTTAATTACAAACAGACACTTCAATTTTATTTATATTTATTCGTAATTCTTTATGAGTAACTAATAATTCTTGACCTTGATCATCCATCCAATAATTATAATTAAGCTTAATCTCGTTAAGTTGAAGTAATCTTGGCCACAAAGCCGTCAAAAGCCATACTATCATTATAAGTGCGTAAGTAACTCTGACTGTTACCATTTCACGCCTAACGGCAGAACGACTTTTAATGAAATCTTGCATACGAATAAATTATGTCACGGATAGTTTTTACCCCGGTAGTGCATACCCGTGGGATAATTTCGGCTTCTACACGAGCGAAGCTGCGGACAAAATCCACACGTCAATATTTTAATGTAATTTTTTTATTTATTTAAACTTCATGAACAAAAGTGGTACATAGGCGGACCTTATGCCACAAGGCATTCTCTACCAGTCAACCTGAAATTCTGTCTTTCCTCTCAAACCTAAGACATTGATATTTGAAAAATAAAGAAGCCGAAAGGCACTTGTTCTCCCCGTCATTACGATCTTTTTTTTTCTGAACCATATCAGGGAACCTTCTACGTATAGTTACGGAGATATTGGAGGTCAAAGTTCCAATTTTTTCACAAGTTTTTTTTTAATACTTACCACTTTTAAAAGTTTTAACTTTACTTTAAATAACTCCATGACCCGTTCACTATTCAAAGCATCCATCAGCACTAAGTTTTGAGTGCGTTAAATTGGGTTTTACCGTAAACCGTGATTTTTCACCCCAAAAAAATAAATCGTTTCACAGCAATAATTTTTGCGTAGAGTTACTAAGTTTGATGTACAGAATGCTAGGTTGACGGCTTCGTGAAGGGTCTGTTTACACCTTGTATGTAAAACGATCACCCATCAAAAATCTGACCTCAACAACGTAGCTGAACTTCTTCATCCACTTTAACGATCCATCAGCCCACAACCCTCAAACATGTAGGTAGGTACTCTCTCCTCTGCATCTCAAAGATCTACTTAATCTTCATTTACATAGCCTACTAAAGGTAGCTTGACTAACTTAGCAAGTTTACAAGTCGTTAAAGTTAACTGACCTTTTCGTAAATACGAGTTTAGTGTTTACTGAAGCCGCTTTGTCGGTATAAACGTAGATATATTATATGTTTTGTTTGTTTCTTTGTCTTTTGAGTAGTAACTGGTAGTATTGAGGCTGTTTGCGTTCTACAAAGTGCAGATTATGTAGACAAGCGTCAGTTTTCTACGCGTTTCGTATTTCTGAATCGATTTTTAAAACGAGTGACGTAAGTTTTTCGGTAGCTTATGTCACGTCAAAACACATTCTTGACGTTTCTAAGTTTGACGTTGCAAGAAAGTCACTTTGTTTATGCCTTTTTTTAATCTGAAAATTATTTGTTTTTGTATGAAATACGTACAAAGAAACATTAGATACTTACCTATTAGACGTATTACCAAAGGGTTTGGAAAAAGTACAGATTTGTTAACATTACTAAAATAAATATATTTACTTACCGTCAAAGATACTCAATATAACATTCCTAAATGCGGATTTTCCATTATCAAAATACAGATAAACAACTCAACAAACATCAAACCCAAGTTATTCTAGGACAGAATTTGGAAATTTGAACCTCACAATACACCTCAATCCATTAAAGCTGGTGACTTGGCTAAAGCATAACAGAAATATAATTATATTTCACCATAGCCAAGCCAAGCAAACGGAGCATGCGACAATTGTGTCACATTAAGCGCCAGATAAAGACAAATAGACCGGAAAAACAGTTGTTGGAGAGGGATAAATAGACTTTTCTTTGTTGCTGCACTGTGGGAATTTTAATGATTGAGTACTCCGCTTCGGGCTGACTGTGTCCGATGGAACGCTTTGAATATTCAAATTTTGAATTTAGAATAGCTAGAATATTTCCTCGTTGTATTATGGCTTGTGCGTTGGTTTTAGTGAAATTATTACGTTTAATTTGTTAATGTTTTGAACTCTAAAACGAAAGTAGTCTTTATGAATTAAAATTACTTACATATTTTCAATTAATAAAAATTATAATATAGACGAATAACTTACCACGAACGTAGTACTTATCATATATTTACACAATTATTATCTTCTGAAGTTTTGAAAGAAAATTAATAACAGTAAAAATAAACCTAACGCGATTTTTCACAAAACTGTAGACTGACTACATAAGCCCTATAACAAAAGTTAAGACTGAGACTACTAAGTAGTTAAAATACTTTATCTTTTACTTAACAGTACTCTCAATGACAATTTGCAAAGAACAATGTTTCTGTCTTTTGTTAAAAGATATTAAAACTATTGTTTGAAAAGTTTTTGATTTTTAAATAAGTACTTCTTTATGTAGACATTGTAACAGTGTTTTTAATTTTCTAAACAATGTTTCTGCTTGCGTTTTGTGATAGATCCATCATGGAACGGTTTTTGTTTATTTTCAAAAGGTTTCTATATTCAATTATTGGGTGAATTACCGTTGTTTGTGGTAATAAGTATCACGTAATAAAACATACGTTTTTTTTTCTTAAATGATTTAATTTGGTTCATGGTTAAGTTCCTTAAAATAGCAACAACACTATCCAATTGAAAAAGAAGTATAAACTTTTTCTATTTTCAAACTCCATAGGCACTCATACACATCTCACCATAGACACCCGTTTGTCAATGACGGTTTTTTGTTACGCATTCACTAAAGGGGCGTGGTTCGCTATATTCACCATAAATTATGTCACAGCGAAACAAAACGGCAGAAAAAACGTTTATAAAAACGGTTTTTAGATAGTTTTTTTTAGTTTGATATATTCTACATTGTTCAATGTCAATGACTTCAGAGATAAACGTCAATAAAGATGAATTTGTAGTTATTTATTTTTATCTCTGGTTAAAGTTCAAAGACGAATTATAATGTTTTTTATTTAAGTTAGTTTAAGTTAAGTAGAAAGTAGCAAAATAACATAATATACTAAAAGTTAAAGCTCTTGCATAAATCATTGTGCTTGTCGTGTCATCCACACCTCTTAACGACTTTTTGCACTCAATGGTTATACATGCTAATACAAAATACATATGTATACCTACGAGTATATAGTTATCCACAAAATTTCTAAAATAATGTAAATCATACACGTTCCTAGAAAGATCAACAAACAGAATTAACAATGTACGATTAGACATTGTTTTTTTAATCCCTTCCATCAATCTCTGTTCCAAACAGGTTTAACTTTAAGTAAATACTCTATGGTAAGAGAAATTAATGCGATCCGTTCCAAATTCAAATCGTTTGACAAGCTTCAGCGCATCCAATATGGCGACTATGCGTTTAGCGTACAATTAAATCTCCCCCATAGATTTAAGCAATTCAAAAACAGATACAAAATAATAATAAGAAGGGTATTTAAGTGGGGGATGCCACCAGGTGTGCTGTAGACAGGGTTGTAACCCCTATGTACTGTCTATATGTATGTAAAGTTTGATTAATGTTTAATTTGACGTTTTATCTATTTAGCGACAGTTTTTGTGCTACGTTAGGTAAATGTTTCGGGGTGGGTTGCAGATATTTTTTTTAATGCTTAGTGACACGTAATTAAAATATTCATAAATCTGTGTCGTTTTATACATGAGATCCATGATCTGCGTCATTTTATACAATAGAGAGATTTTTTTTTCCGTACGGACCATGTTGTAATTTCCTTGCTTTATTCCATTGTTTTCCTAAAAAACCATACTGGAATATCAGGAAAAAACTATCATTTTAACACAAATCCTCGCGATATGCTGAACCCAGCGTTTAAAGTCACATCGAGAATTATTTGCAATAAAACCACGCACACACATAGCTACACGTATTACCTATAGTAAACGCACACAAAAAACGAAAAAAAATAAATAACAACAACTATAAATGAAATTTATAGCGTCGCACCCATAAAAACGGGGATTAAAAATAAATCGCTCGAATAAATTGCACCTCTGAAATTAAAACACTCCCTCACACGACATGCGTACTTGCGCCGACAGTGGGTGTGACAACAGGCCTTAATATGAGCGGAAGCGGGAGCGATTTCACGGGAAACTTAGAATTTAGATCTATCTAGGGTTTTTCACTAAACATAATACACTGATCCACTGAGCACTTATCACATTTTGATGTAAACGTAATAAATTTAAATTGAGATTAGATTTAGCGACAATTTTCGCACGTTGTTTGTTTGCGTTTGTTTGACTTAGACTGAGGATATCCGAAAGTCAAGGATGATGATGACTTTCATCTCTGATGTAAAATGTATCTAGTTTTCATTGAACCAACGAAAACGCAAACATAACATTCCCAAAGTTCCTAAGCGAATGATATAACTTTTTGACCACATCGTGAAAATGAACATAAAGTTTCAGTTTTGCCCAAAAAACAAACCATGTTGGTTGTTTTTTGGCCCTTCCAGGAACATCCCAAGTCCGCTGCAAATCGCTCCCCGCTACCGCTCTCTCCTATCCCATACAACCCCCAAGCGTAGGGTGGGCGTACGATTGTCCATTGTTCTTTTAACGCGCGCTTGTTAGCAAGCCGCGGCAAGGTGAGCGCCGGGTGCGATTAACAACGGCGGCGCGACAACTTGCCACTCCAAACGCACACTTAATTGGCGAACGACTTGTGGTTATTAATTTGGCCAGGAAAAGGCTAGGCGAGGAAATATTTTTGGCTAGATTTGAAGGTAGGGTGGTAGAATCCAATCAAAATCCTGTGTGCCTCGGGGTAAGGGCCTTCCTCTTTCATTCGAAACTCGATTGAACTATTTCAAGCCAGAGGTTTTGGTTACTGCTGTTTCTGGGTACACAGTTGATGCTTTCAGCACATATTCCAGCTTTATTCAGTATCGACAGCACCAATCAACCTACACAAAATTGTCCAATAATACGAAAAAGAAGAACCAAAAAAACAAAAGACAGTCGCTCCGGATTCGATGCACGAACTACGAAAATTATACACGAGACGACCGCAAAAAAATTGCCGGGACAAAACAACGAACTTAGGCCCCCACCCTTTAGGGCCTTAATCAAGGGCCTGGCCCAAATTCGCCCACAAATTGCATCCAATTGTTCATTTTTTACCGCGTGTTTGTGAGGGGTGGATAAAAAGAATTGTCAGACCAACGGTTGGGCTCATCCGAGCTAATGCACTCCTATTGAAGACTATTGGCTTGAAAACAGTTCGCGTGGTTATAATTGTGGACGGACCAACAGTCTAATTTGGCGGCCGATTAAAAGATCCCTGTGTTCGTTATTGAGAGGAATTTTGTTTGCTCGATGTGTGAGTATATGTTTGGAAAATAAAATAATAGAATAGAATCTATGAATGCTCAAAAAGCGGTTGGTTCTACAGTCTATGATGATCCTAACAGTTTTGATATTACAGAATCTTAATCTAAAAACCCGCAAGATAAAAAATACCATAGATCCCATATCAAAAGACACGTATTAACGGTCCATACAAACAATGAAGCTCAAAATATCTTCAAAACTCCAAAGATTAGATAAAAATTTGTGGTTTTCTATCGTGCACCGCGAAACCCCTTTTTTACTGAAGATACTTTTCGCAAAGCGGATTATTTTTTAAAACGGGTTACATTTTTTACGGCGTTTTTTGCGAAAGATGGCCACAATCTGTAGTTTGAGGCAGATATTATCTAGGAGATATTATAAAAGGATGATTCTATACATGAGGATACCACTTAAGTTCAAATTGAGGAAGCGTCAGAATTTGAAGAGGTGCAGATGTGGATTCCTATTGTTGAGTTCGATTAGAAATTCTTTTTCATAGATCATATTTACAAGGATAGAGTAGTAGACGAAATATTTGCAATATCTAATAACAATGCCTCTAAAAAAACGCGAGACTGCAAAGAGTAGGAATCAAGCGCACTACGCGGCCACGACCGCGACTTGTCGAACTTATTCGAACAATTTCACAAACTTTCTTCCTGGTTTCGACCAAAAATCGCATCTGCGGCAAAAAATCGTGGCTGCGTAGTGCACGAGGTTGTTTCGTTTTATTTTTCGAGGAATTGAAACTAAATATTTTGCATAATATCAATGTCATGGATTTCCGTAAAGTAACGCCTGATCCTGTAACTTAGTTTTCTTGATCCAAACTTAATAACAGTAAATTCAACCTTCTTACAATCAAAATTCTTCTGTAGTTATAATAAAAACATTTACATTCAGTCAAAAAGTATTGGGAATGGATGATTTTTTTTATGGTTCCAAATTCAATTTTTGTTAGATTGGCACAACTTTTTTTTTCATTTTGGCGCGGAGTTTGAGTTGCATTTGTTATTTTGAATAAATTCAGTGCTGTTTTTAGTTAGATCATATCTAGTGTGTATTGCGAATTTCATATGAACGAAAACATCGAACAAAGAGTTTTTCTTAAATTTTGCATCAAATGTTACAGAAGGCTTACGGTAAATCCACTTTACCCAAAACACGTGCTTATGAGTAGTACAAAGCGTTCCAAAGCGGTCGAGATGTGATGGAAGATTTGCCTCCTTCGATCAATAATTATACATCGATGTTTGCCTCGCTCTGGTAGGCCATCAACGTCTTCAACTGAAGTTAACATCGCGAAAGTTAAGGAAATAGTGACTAAAAATCCTCATTCAAGTTTGAGAGAGATAGCCGCTGAACTTTCTGTGTCTCACGAGTCAATCCATACCATTTTAAATAATCACTTGGGTATGGAACATGTTGCCGCTCGGCTAGTCCCAAAAGACCTGAATTTTCTCCAAAAACTCAATCGCGTAAGATTCGCTGAGGACATGCTAGAACGAGTCAATTCCGACCCAACATTCATGAAACGCATTATTACTGGTATCTCGTTACTACAACGGGTTTACGAGTTTGCACAAGCACATGCACAAGCATGCACAAGCTTCCAGCTTCAAGCACAACTGAACTGAAACCGAAAAAACTACGCCGAAGTCGATCAAAATTCAAAGTCATGTTGACCGTTTTCTTTGACTATCGCGGTGTTATGCACTCGGAATTCTTGCCAGAAGATCAAACAGTAAATAAAGAATATTATTTGAGAGTTATGCGGCGCTTAAGAGAGCAAATTCGACGAAAAAGGTCAGATTTGTGGAAAGAAAATTCTTAGATTTTGCACCACGATATTAAGCCTTCGCAAAAAGCCATCATAGTGAACGAGTTTTTGACCGAAACTCAACAAATACCATCGAGCAACCATCTTATTCACCAGTTATGGCTCCAGCCGACTTCTTTGTTTTTCCCAAACTCAAATTACTACTTCGTGGCACCTGTTTTCATTCGGTAGAAGACATAAAGGAGAACTCGCGGCAAGAACTGAACTCAATTATTCTGGAAAAAGCGTTTAAAAATGTTTTGATGATTGGATTATTCATTGGCGTAAGTGTGTCGTTTCAGGAGGACCATACTTTGAAGGCGATTTGGACTTTGGATGAATAACTAACACTTTGTGTATTATTGATATATTTATTATTATTGATTGATCACTTTTTCTTCTTATTATTCAGGTGATGTTTGATAATCTATCATATCAAAATCGAAATGGTAGCTTATGTGGGACACTCATAAATTTTCATCGTGACAAACTTATCAACGTATATCGTATTACCCAGTAACTGAGTTGCGGAGTTCAGATAAGCAGTCACTCCATGTAAAATACTGGTATTGCACCATACTGGAATGAATCTAACATTTTTGAGAATATGCTAGGCAGATTTTACCGTATTAATACATAGCATATTTTACAGACGAACTAATGCACAGCGCGGCGATGGGGGGCGGAGCCCTATTCGGGTGCTCCTCTGCCGGTCACAGCGGCATCAACCAGCTCGGTGGGGTCTACGTCAACGGGAGGCCTCTGCCCGACTCGACGCGCCAGAAGATCGTGGAGCTGGCGCACTCAGGGGCGCGGCCCTGCGACATCAGCCGTATCCTCCAGGTCTCCAATGGCTGCGTCTCCAAGATACTTGGCAGGTCTGTTGGTTTTAAGTGTTTCTTGTACAATGTACTGGTTGTGTAGTATCTGTTGCTTCGTAGTTGCTTTTAAGAAAGTAATAGAAGATTGCGCAAGAGTCTGAAAAGTTATCAAGCCAGGACAGACTGATTGCGAACCGGACTTTGACGGATAATGTACTGAAGTTTCTGTCAAAGCCTGGTGTCCACCACACTTTAGACGCTTTACTTTTACCTTATTTTTACATTTCCTTTACTCAAAATCTATCTTAGTAGTTTTCATTATAATGTCATTCATACTCAAGGTACACTCATATTCATTGAATAGTTCCTCGCTAAAGCCTTTCATCGATAATTTTAGATCAAGACCCTTCAAGAAATTATTTTAATATCATTATTAAAGCCCTTAATACTCTTTAAAACTTTTTATCCGAAAATTCCAAAAATATGTTTACTCAAAATCTTAAACCTCCGTAATCGGTCTTCGGCAACTCGTTATAATAGGGCCTTTATATAAATTTCAAGGTCTACAGAATTTGTTCTGAAATAGAAAATTGCCGCTACACAAAGAACATCATCTATCATAAAGTCTGACGCTACTGAATTACTTACAATCCACCAGATGACACTTTTCATTTAGAAACGTCTTACTTGAACTTTTTATTTTCTCAAGATCTGCTGTCAATTCAAAAGAAAGACCTAATTCTTAGCCAAATCCATTCAGTCACCGTGTTACTAGGGAACAAGCACCCATAACAATTAAAACGAATAATATTACACGAATAAACGAATTATTTCACACAAAACCTATTGTGAGCCAACAAAAGTTAAAGAATCGATTATGTCTAAGTGCGATGGGGTCAAATTCTTGCGCCACGCGTTACCAAATTGATGGAATTCCCATAATACCGCCCAAGGAACCGCACAATGCGGCGACAAAGCTGTCGTGGACAAAATTAAGGAATATTTCAATGACTTAATCAATACAATAGTTTGAGTTTGCATTCCCATAGTGTATTGTTTTTGTTGAATGGTTGACGTGTGCGCAGCGGGGACGCTAGGTGGGAATCGACATCGGGTGCCTGCCTTGGGGTGCCGGCTCTAATTTCGACGGCAATTTTATTGTTTGATTGCGATTTTATCTGGAGATCACGGAGGATTTCGGCCCTCCGATCGAGTGCTTATTGAAATGCCGGCAGTGAAGTATTCGTGTTAATCGTAATGGAATTGTTTTCGTAATGGTTTTAAATAACTGATTTCACAAAGCCCCTCAAAGCTTTTGCAGATGTAGGTATATCCATCGAGTCTGAAACGTATGATAACAATATCAGAGCTCAATGAATTTCGTACAATTGTGAAAGTAATTCAGCCAGTGTCACACAAAATCAAAGCATTCAATTTAAATAACACATACTTGATTCAATGGGAACCAAAAAAGTCAAAAGTCAATCGAACAATAAAAAATGTAAAGACGTCAATCAAAGAACTAGACTCATTTTAATATAGGGTGTGCCTTTCAGGGCTGTCCCACGACCGCCCCTAAATAAAAATCAAAATAAAAACATTATTTTCCAGTAATTGGCACCCCTACTGAGGGAGTCGGCTTGACGCCACTTCAAGAGATCTTATAGGAAAAATAAATTTGGCCCAGCGAACCCTATAATATTGCCCTGTGGGCACATGCTATTATTTTGTAATGTTTTGCTTGTTAAGATATTGGCGAAACAAGTTGGTTTTTGTGGGAAAAATGTTTTGTATTATTTGTTATTTGGCTGCAGTTTTTCTCGATTGCTTGATTTTTATAATGTGCTTTCGTGTATAGGGTGTGCTAGTTCTACATAAATAACATTAAAGTTGTCTGACTCAGACTGTAGAAGTTTTCAAGTCCAACCAAAGACATTCAAATATTTACGAATGATAGACGGGACAAGACGATGAAAATCTTAATCCAATACTTGTTACTACTTAGTAACAAATCGTTCTGTCTAGTGTCATACGCCCGCTTGTCAGGTAGCATTCGTGTGTCAAAATCGACAATGTTCGGGATCAAAAGTGTTGTATGAAAATATTCCCAATGTCCGCTCTATTAGTCTTTTAAATCTCTTTGGGTCCAACCTGTTTTGAACATTGTACCATGTCTCCGTGTTTTCATGCTCCCTAACTCCTCTATTCTCAATTTCGCTAGTCTGTCATCCCATCAATACCTCCCAAGTCCCATAATAATCGAAGACGAAGAGAAAATTTCCGTTACCTACCTATATTCCTCTATTTGCCTCGCAACGGCTGCAAGTGCCTCTATCGTTCTCACACACCCCTGGACATTCTTATCGTGCCAATTACTAAGTAAAGGGGTTGAAAAGTGTTCCTTAGGGCTCCCACAGAAGGGCAAACGTAGCAGGACTCCTAATTAGGGAGTGGTCCCGCTGTTAACTCGCGTTTGATAGCAATTCTTAATGTTTCGAGGGAAACTTTTAGATTCGTCATGGGATATTCGTTTGTTAAAAGGATTTTTTTTTGTTTTGATCAAGATTGTGAAACTAAAGAGTTTGAAGCCTGTGGAGTCTGAATTTTAACGCTCATTCAATACTTCGATATTTTTCGCAACAAATAAAAATAACATTTATCGAGAGCACCCCGCGACATATTTTCAATAGGGCGTGCGTAACTCTGTTACTTTTAAATAACCACTTCAAAAACAATCTCTGATAAGTGCTCATTCGTTGCCCCGAGCCTATCTACATCTGATCTTTCGACCCCCTGACGTCACCACTTCGTCACGGGCTACGTATCTATTTACACTTTCGTGTCCATTGAATTGGGACAGCGGGTTTCCCGGACTAAAAAGTTGGTATCGTTCCTCAGAACGAGCAATGTAGTTGAAACAATGAATGAACGTCGGTCGAGTGGCCGCGGCATTGTGGCTCGCACAGCAACTGATTTCGATCAATTTATTATTGTTTGATGCAATAATTGCTCGGTTTGGCGACAATTTGTTTGCAATTTCTGTTGCGTTTGCGGCCAGCAATTTAGTTACTTGATCAAAGTTTGGTTTTCGGTAATGTTTTATTATTTGGTAATGAGTGACCAAATGTAATGAAGCGTTGGATCGAGTTAATATATCTGTATTTTCATTTAATGTTGATTTTCATAAGTGAGTACGTTTTCAGGCTTCATATCGCGATGGCGGTAAAGACTGATAGTTGCAGTCATTACGTTGTACTGTTATAAACAGATCCTTTTATATATATATTGAATACCTACATCATTATATTCTAATTGCACAGATTTTTTTTGTATTTCATGCATCAACATATTCTAATCTGCACCCAAAATTCTAATTTCAGTGGTCTAAACAACTTTTTTCACCTAAATTTTTCACTCTTCCAAATAATCACCTCTCCTACAAAGCTACCTACCCTCTATTTACAAAAAGCACAACACATAATCAAAGTTCATCGAACTTAAAGTTCTCAATTAAAAAGCAGTCAACAGGGCCCTTCGACAACGCCCTTTGCGAAAATCGCCCAAGGCGAAAGCGATTACAGTCCACGATGGCTCTTAATATCCCAGTAAATGTGTATAGAGAAGGCCTAAGTAAACATTATCGATGACAATTCTGATAAAACCATGTTTGTTATTTGTTGTAACTGGTGTATAATTATTTGTAACGGTTTTCTGGTAGCTAAAGGTGAGTATAGACTACAACATTTTCTGGAGCATTTCTGTGTAATGTAACGTTCTTACGAATGGTACAATATAGGCAAAAGCTCAGTTTCCAAAGCATTTCCATGTAATGTAACGTTCCTGCGAATGCTCGGCGTTATGTTACGGGTAAATCCTCCCTCGGGTCTCCCTCCGCGTCACCCCGCAACCGCGCATCGCCCGCACTCGTGGCTCGACGAAATGTTACAGCAATACGCTCGACGAAATGTTACACCAATACGCTCGTTGGTTTGTAACAAAGAGGCGAGCGTGCTCGACGTTTAGTTCGTAAACGGATGATACACTAGAACATATCATAGAGCGGCTCGTTGTTCTGTTACAAGTAAATGTTGTAGTCTATACTCACCTTAACATGTGTGGATTGTGTGTTGTCAATTGTTTGGCTTGTTTTTTTAAATTTCTGTTAGTACTAGATTTTTTGCAATATATGTAATCGTAATTAACACTGTTTTAAGCGTTCACGGTTTATAACTAAACTTACACTGTCACTTACGGGATATCTTCTGTGATTTTCAACTATTGTGAGCTCCCGATATTTCGACGCTGTGCAAGCGCCATGATCGCGGGTTGTATGTATTATATTTTAAGTTTTTTTTTGTTATAGAGGTTCATAAAAGGATGCGTTCTGAAAGATGGCAATGTTGCAAATAGTTTATTCAGTTTAAAAAAAATTAAGTATCTCTCTGTGATGTACTAAAAGTCAAACTCAAAGCATTTATTTCAATTAGACCATTGCAGGCACTTTTGAAAGTCAAAAACAAAAGGATGACACTACAGTCCCAGTCACAAGTCATAATAACTTTTGAAAGTACTTGTAGTTACCCATTCCAAAGCGTGGATCTCTATGGAGAAGAATGGGCAAGAAACTCCATGGACACTCTTTTAAAATCTTTATTGTGAATTTCAGTAATAATTCTTGATAAGGTGTTGTAACAGTTTTTTTGCAACTAAATAATCCAGTGTCGCGAAAAATTCGACCATTTAAAATGCACAGCCCCTACACTTTTTTGAGAGAATACTTAAGAAATATTTTCTAACTTACTCTCTCATTATACCTGATAATTCTAACCACATACGTCTCTACTATTTTCAGCCAGCAATATATTGACGAGCAAAGGTTTCTAACACTATACTGCCTCTGACTACCAATATCTGACATCTCGAATTCTCGATACAATATGCTAGCAACACATTTGAATCAAGACCCGAAATATCGACACATGTCTATCTGTCAACAATACATTGCTTCAAGTACATCCGATATCCATTCCCACACAACACAAAGCATTTAAAACTTTACTTTTATAAAGATAGGGTATAATTTCCCTTAGTGTTTCAAGAGGACGATCCGCATACAACACAAGGCATTTATAACCTTAAATTTATAAAGATAAGGTGGAATTTGCTTCAGCTGGTTAAGAGGACAATCAAACGGAATTTGGCAACGTTTTGTATAGGTACTTGAAGTTAAGGGGATGCTAGAGATTATGTTTGTAATTGTGTTTTAATAGTATTTTAGTTGAAAGGGGATGTTCTGATAATTTGTAGTAAATTGTAGGTTTGGTAGTAAGTGTTTTGTCGTTACAGGGGGTTCAATACCGGGACAAGCATTTACGAAAAACGTGTTGATATACTAGTAGATTTACCATCCGTCCAGGGGGCCTAGGATGGCCGGTTTAGCAGAATCATAATATGATAATTATATCAATTACGTTAAAATTCTTAAAATTATCACTGACTCAGTAAATATTATTAATTTCCAGTTTATGATCATTTTAAGTATTTTAACGTAATTCATCTCATTATCCTATTATGATTCTGCTGAAGCGGCCATTTTAGGCCTCCCGATTTTCCAAACATGCCAGACTTCTTGGTCCTTAATCCGGACATTTCCCGGCCTTGTCATATGTCCCAATTTTTCGGAAAAACTTCAATTAATGAATACCTACTGAAAACAAAAAGATTTTAAAGTAAAATGTCCAGACTTTTCTACACATATCCACCTAAGATGCATGACATCTTCTGCCTCTCTCTCTAATTCTTTATCTTCTAGTCTTATAGACAACAGTTAACTATCATCTGTTTTCACTTCAAATGAATAATGATGATCAACATGTTGACTGATCAAGTGATCAGAGAAGAATGTCACCGATCTAGTTTAACAAAAACCCGTTCTTGATTACAAGAGAAAACTTGCTGAGATCTACGTAGGTAGTGCGAAATGATTACTTAACATTATAACAGTTAGTCTATTTCTCTGACTCGAAGATAACTTGAGTATCCTAATAATAGATACGGTAGATTACTCGTGTGGAAAAAACTTTGGAGTTCGGTCATCTTTTTTTAGAATTATTGAACTAAGTTAAAATAGACTTCAGTGATTTTTCTGATTTTCCTGTCTGAACTTAAGTCAGTTTTACGGAGTCATTCTTCGATATTTAAATGTTTTAATCATGGTTTGGTTGCCATAGCTTAAGTTGCACAACATACCTACTTAAATATACAGAGTGGAAGGGATACCAATGCTAAATCGGCTAACACGTATTCAGTACACCATTCTGAACCCCCCACATTTAATTTTTTCGTCGGTTATTAAAAAAAAACAGCTCTTTAATACAAAACTGCAATAGGTACCTACACAGTCAAAATGCATAAATTAGCAGATTAAAAAAAAATACCTAAAAAAAGTTATATGTGGGGAACTCAGAATTATGTACTGAATATGTGGTAACCATTTTAGCGTCAGTGCCCTTTCCATCGTGCATTCTAATTCCTAAAATTGTCGCGCTACTAATCACGCGTTTTCCACACAAAGTCAATGTCCATTCTTATATATTTTTCAACACATACAAAATGTTGACCACTCCTTCAAAACTAACCCTGTATACACACCCACACAACACTCTACCACCACGACACACCTGCAAATCCAACTGCCCTTGAGCAAAAAAGAACGAGCTCATTCGACCTCTTCATCTTCCAAACTAAATTCAGCTTTGCACGCAGATATTACGAGACGGGGTCGATAAAGCCTCGGGCGATTGGAGGGTCCAAGCCAAGAGTGGCCACAACACCTGTGGTCCAGAAGATAGCTGACTACAAGAGAGAGTGCCCGTCGATCTTCGCGTGGGAGATCCGGGATCGTCTGCTGAGCGAAAACGTGTGCAATAACGATAATATTCCTAGTGTGAGTATGATTTTGATTGCTATCTAACACTATTTGTAGTAGAATTAACTTCATTTTGCATGAAACTTCTTAGGTTGCCTGTAAAATGTGGATAGTGTATTTTATATGCTACTAGCTGACCCGCGGAACTTCGTCTGCGTCACTTAGGGGTATGAAAAATAGATAGTAGCCGATTCTCAGACCTTCTGAATATGCATATAAAATTTTGTAAAAATCGGTCAAGCCGTTTTGGTAGAGTATGGTAACTATCATTGTGACACGAGAATTTTATATATAAGATTTAAAATTAGACAGTTCTGTTTATCGTGGGGTCCTGCAAGTGTGATAAAAAAACAACATTGATCTATCTATATTAACAAAAATCAATTGCCACATAATTATATGACAGAACATTACTTGAGGTCGGCTCGACCGATTTGGCTGATTCATTTTTTGTTGTGTTTGTATGAAAGAAAATTTTGTTGTTTTTAAATTCTTCATTAGTATATCTAACTCTTACGAAGCCGGGCCGGGTCGCTAGTAAACCATAAAAATAGCTGTCCTCTGGTGTCAAGAACAAGGTCCGAGCCACCGGTCAGGGGTCAAGAGTTGTCCGAAGGACCTCTTACTTTCGTACGCTTCGTATTCGTATCACTAGAGTAGGAACCGCTTCCTGTATCCCTTGACCCAGCTGTGTACCGAGACAACTTTATTTATTTTTGTCCACACGCGATACAGTGCTATAAATAAGAAAAGTTCTGACCCCGACATAAATTTTATTTTTGATATCTACAATTGGTATTTTTGGAAGCATCCTAGGGTGCATGGAGGTTACAACCTAGAATTGAACCAAAAAACCTTTTAATGCCTGAAATATTGAAAAAAAACACACCAATGCAGCAACGAGAGACTTGGTTCCAATTTTATTGAGGAAACGTACGAAGGACTCGTTCTTCACATATTTTCTCGCGTAAAATTAACTTTATTACTCAGGCTATAACTGTCCAACTAAAAATAGCTCCGTGAAAGAATATCACTATTTGTGCAGATAATAATAGAATATGAGACAAGAATTTTTCAAAAATATCAGCACATTCCTGGAAGCTAGATACCATCAAGCTATACTTTAATTAACCCCATGCTTGCAGTAGTTACTTAAGTTAGAAAATATTTTCACGGTAGGTCACTGATCTACTTTAATTATATGAAGAATCCCAATCAACGCAGATGTATGTCAATCAAGGTGTGAATACGACCTTCACAGTACACAAGTATCTATTAAAACCGATTTCGAAAACGTCAAAATATTATTGCTATACGATATATCTAATTAAAATTCACAAAACATATGCTCGAGCGCCCATTGTGCCGCCCATAAAAATAATCTGGACAAAATTCGGTGACAATAATTCCCTTTTAATCCAATTTCACAATTTTACATTTTAGGACCATATGTTGCGAACGGACGCGGGCCTATTGTCCGAAATCTTTTCAAGACGGTCCGTGTTCAACACAAACGGTCCACTCTGTTATTGATGATGGCTTATGAAATTTTAGTTCGGGATGTTTGATGCAGTTTTATTAGGTTTTTGTATGGGCCCATACAAATACTCCTATTATAAAGGACAGTTCATAAATTTTTCGGTTCCATTTTGTTATTATCTCTGTCAACTTTTATGTCAATAACAAATTGAATGCTGAATTGTATTCTGATAATATTGAGTGCTCAAAGGAATGTAAAGAAAACCTTTGAAAAGATGAACTATTAATCCCTGTGGGTCAATAGACTGGTAAGATAGTGATTACTGAGAGAAAACCTACTAATAATTAAGTCACTCTTATTATAGGAAATAAGTCAGTCTAAACAAATCTCCCTAAGTAATTCCCCACTGGTGAGTGGTCTTCGGAAAGACTAAAGCTGTGGCGAGGTAGTGCATCCTTACCCATTCGTTCCACCTGCTGAAAATCTCCCACCTGGACATGAGTTGCCATGGCTGACCTGGAAGTCTTTAAATAGACTCCGGACCCAGGTTGGTCGCAGCATGGAAAACCTGCTCGATGGAGATTCATTTATGACTCTGCGCTGGAGTGTAAATGTGGTGCTGTTCTACAAACGATGGGGCACTTAATATCGTGTTCTGCGTGTCCTGTTGTTTGTTCACTACAGAACTGATGGACGTTACCGAAAGCGCCAAACTAGTAGCACAGTTTTGGGCCGACACAATTAAGATTGCCATTGACACGCTAAGAAGAAGAGGATACGTAAAAAATCACGTTTTACGGTAGGACTCAATGTAACGCACTCAAAACGTAGTGCTGATGGATGCTTTGAATAGTACGGGGGTCGTGGAGTAAATTAAAGTAAAGTTAAAACCTTTAAAAGTGGTATTTAAAAAAAAACTTGTGAAAAAATTGGAACTTTGACCTCCAATATGTCCGTAACTAGAAGGTTCCCAGTGGTTCAGAACAAAAAAATGATCGCAATGACGGGGAGAACAAGTGCCTTTCGGCTTCGCTAAGGGTCTTTTTAAACCCTTTATATGTAGATATTCACATACATAGGTTTAAGTATGTCATAACGCGTTCTTTTTCACAACAACAACTTGTTATTTCCCACTGCCTTAGCCAGTGCGTACAATTTAAATCTAGGCCATGGAAAAGCAAATAAAAATAAAACCCAACAGAGTTGCAATTACAACAACATCATAAAATCCATGTAAAGTAACGAGAGACTCCAACATTCTACCCCACAATTAATGAGAGGAGTAAAAAATGATAAAAACCGCGGTTCTCTGCGAAAAATATCACGTACAAGATATAAAATAAAGCCATTGCTGAAGTGACACGGGAGGTAATCGAACCAGACGGCTCCCACATCTGCCCGGCCAATCATGGCAAAAAATAACAAAGTGAAAAATTTGTAATTTTTAGGGATCTGTAGTGTAGAGTACCCAACTATTACCGTGAGTGGGTCAAATTGAAAAGAATCTTTTATTTATGACACAGTGGTTGATGCAATTTATAGTTTAAAAATACAAAGCTAGCTAATAGATAAAATGTAGAGCTTAACAAAACTATTAGATCTAGTAGACTGCCTCGTAGGTCTAGTGGTCGCAATCGCGACTGCTGAGCATGAGGTCCTGGGTTCGATTCCCGGGTCAGGCAAATTTTTCTATCAAAATTTTCTCAGTAGCAACCACAGAGTCTGGATTTGTACCTGGTTGATGGCAAAAAGCTCGCCCCCTATTACATGGGAACAAAAAAAAAAACATAACTGACGAAATGTGGGTGTACTATTAGGTACACCTCTGCCTAACCCTTCGGGGATTACAGGCGTAATGTTATTTTAGGTAGGCCTAATTCTAGATATCATCGATTCACATTATAATACTTTGTGTTTGGTCTCTACACCAAAAATTTTGATATTTTTCTAAGGAACCACAAAAGCCATTCTTAAATTCGTACTCGCCCTTTTTTTCAACACCTCAACCAATTTTTCCGTTAATAATGTCACAATCCAAAAGTATAATGTTTTGTGATCACGTTGCGTCACAAAGTAAACACTTGGTGACACAATGGCAAAGAAAAAAAAACTTTTTGTTACCCTCGAGAGTTGAGAATCGAAAATGTTGGTTTTGTGGATATGTTACATTATCTAGAGGGGATTTGTCATCATTTTGACATAAAAGGTAATACGAAATTACATACTTATCAAAACTATTGACTGGAGCATTGTGTCTCAGAATCAGAATCAGAATCATTTATTTGTTAAACATTAGGGATCTTATAAATAGTAAAGGTTCTTACCATGTTTTGTCGTTACTGACATACAAATTAGAAAAAGCTTATTAAATTCCAGACTCATTACATGAACATGCAGATCTGCCTATTATTTTTAAGACCTTGCACATATTGTTTGATGTATACTCATGTTTTACAATAAATATATTCTATTCTATTCTATTGTCTGTAAACAATGACTTTCAAATATTTTCGAGCGACAGACGGGACATGACGAAGAAAATCGTAATCCAAAACTTGTTACTACTTAGTAACAAATCGGTCTGTCTAGTGAACTCTAGTGTCACAAGCGCGCTTGTCAATCGAAAATGTTCGGGATCTAAATCTTTGAATGACTTTATTCCTAATAAACAGGAGCTCGTGGCTAAATAATAACAGCCGCTCGGGTCGATCTTTAAGTTAAGCCGTGCTTGCCTAGGTTGGTCTGTGGATGGGTGACCACCTATTACATACCGAGTATCCTCCGTGCCTCGGAAAGCACGTAAAGCCGTTGGGCCCGGCTGTCATTTGTAGATCTTTGACAGTCGTTACAGGTACTCAGTGGCCCAAAAAGTCTGACAACCAGTCTTACCAAGGGGTATCGTATTACCCAATACTAACTGGGTTGTGGAGGTCAGATAGGCAGTCGATCCGTGTAAAATACTGGTATTCAGCTGCATCCGGATAGACTGGAAGCCGACCCCAACATAGTTGGGAAAAGGCTAGGCAGATGTCCGCTCTACATATATTTTTAAATCTCTTTGTCTATAAACTTCAAAACGTCTTCTTTGGATGAAAGGATTTTGACACCTTAAAGAGCCTTGTCACCATACAAAACTGAAACCACTCGAATTTGAACTCAGTCGAGTCAGATAGTAACGACCTTATTGTCTACAAACCTAAGATATTAGACTGTGAATCTTCTACGAAGCCTATATCCACTACACATAACCAGTACCTAAAACTAATCATAAAAATACCTACATTATCCACCCTACGTAACAAGAGGACACAAAATCGAAATACCGAAAACCCCTAGAAGATTCGGCGCCAAAGGGGCTATTTTTATGACTGTCGTACCTACGCACTCGGCCCACTGGGCAAATAGGTGAAAGGGACAAGCTGATAGGTCCACACACGTGTTAGAGTGGGACAGATATATGTCGTGCGTTCCGCTGCCTAGTCATAACGGTCGAATGGGCGTGATGTTTCTTACCAACTAAAAGCGGACAAAAATACGTGGAACAATCGATTACGGCTCGGCGGCAGAACGGTGTAAGTGTAAAAGTGTCAGGGAGGCTTATGTGATGTCGGCGCTCCTTACTGGGAACATTCTTAGTTGAATATTGAAGATATGCAAATGGGGCACTAAATTGCGTTGCTATTAAGCTGAGGTGAATTATTTGTATCGCAATTTTTAAGAATATCTAAACTTATACATTACTTAGGGTCGATAGGTTGCTCTTAATAACAGAAAAAGGTAAATAACCCTCCAGTAAAATTATTTTTTTTTTTAATAAAAAAGAACTTTACATTCTAAACATCTACTAAATCCATTATATCGAACATCATACAAAACGCTACGCGATACATATGCGTTACCTCTGAAAATGACTGAATTACTGAAAACAAATTCTCAAAAGACCACCGCATACTTACGCCGCTTTTCTCCCGGGGCGCTATACAATAATTCCACGTTTACGCGTGAATGCACAGAATATTCGATATCTCTTTCACACTTGTGGTTATGCTGTAAGGATCTGCAGCGAGTTGTATCGCTGCCCTTGTCTCGCGGATTAACGTCAACTGCTTATGATGGCATAGGAATTGACGGTTTTAAGTCCACTGATATTTATGGTGATGTAAGGGAATTTTGTAGTAGGGTAAGGGAATTATGTATTTTAAATTCTGTGCATTTAAAACGATCAGTACCTTTAGGAATATAATTTTACTCTTTGAACAGCAGAAAAGATGTCACGAGAGACACCAGTAAATAACTTGATATCATCTTTTAATCTGATGTAAAATTCATAAACGTGAGTTCAACGCCACCAAGAACCAATATTTATATTCTCAGAATAAAAAAGAACAAATAATAGAAAAAGACACAATTATCAAAAGATAATTCGAAGAATCGAAATTGAAAATAGAAAACAATGGCGCCAACCGCAGAACACGAAAGCGGCAAACATCGCCAATCAACAGTTGCGCCCAAGGACCGTTAAATACGATTTGGAGACATCTAATTTAAATTTAGAATTCATGAGTTCGATCGAGCGGGACGCGCCGAGGCGGCTGATTCTGCCGATTTGTTGAAACTAGATCGAATGTTGTGAGACGGAATTTTTATTAAGAAGATGCTAGTCATTCGAAGAAATGGCTCTTTTAATGATATCAAAACACAAATGTGTTTCGTTAAGTACCTTAAGTAAGTGTATTTTGCAAAGAATCTCGAAAATTTACTAAAATTGACTAACTGTCAAAGTCAAAAGAATGAATGAATTAAAACGAAGCAAAAGGCCTTCGCTAAGAAATAACTACTAAATGCTAATATGAACACAATTTAAGTCTCGTTAGCTTGAAAATTTATAAACTACCAAACTTGTAGCTGTCAGAATTAGTCCGGGAACTTGACACCGCCGAAACGCTACTGTGAGGCATTTCGGAGGCTTCGTACGTATTATGTGGCGTATGAACGCTCTCGTTTTCGTTAACACGCAATACTCTTGTAATTGGAGACACCTTTTAGTTCAGTTTTGGTTAAAGTGTCGAGGACGACGCGTTTACCTTTTTTTGACAGTATTATGCAGATAAGTTACTATGGTTACAAAAATCGTCAAAGTATAAATAATAATAATAATACCAGCCTATTACTGTCCCACTGCTGGGCAAAGGCCTCTTCTCATACAGAGAAGGCACGAGCATTGATCACCACGCTTGCTCAAGACGGGTTGGCGATTTCAGACTTATATTAATTATAAGTCCAGGTTTCCTCACGATGTTTTCCTTCACCGATGTCTGTGATGTCCAAGATAAACTTAGAAAGTAAATATGAATTGAAAAAGTCACATTGGTACTTGCCCGGATTTGAACCCACAACCTCATGCTTGAAAGGCGAGGCCTTAACCTCTGGGCCATCACGACACCGCCAAAGTATAAAAGTAAAAAAAATGTTACTATTGCCACATTTGTACAATATTTATTGCAACTGCACTCGAAGTCCTCCCTCGAGAAACCGCTCTAAGAGGCAAAGTCTAAGCTGTGAGGAAATCCAGCCAGCAAGATAATCCCGAACACAGGGATAGACGCGCTTCGGATCTTTGTTATTGCGGCTAACCTGATAAGCAAGCAATTTATAACTTAACCACTGCAAATGACATCATCAACCTCGAAATATGTTTTTAGAAATGGATACAGTAATTATTTTCGGTTACAATACGGTATTTAAAACGGGGACAATGCTCCCCACGGCCCTTTGTCACAGAATCTGGCTCTCGCTTACATCGAGTTATGTGACATATTCGGCACTTTAACTGGCATCCCTCAGGGGACTATGTTTGGTCCTGTGATAAGTATCTGAGTAGTCTGATATATTTTTTGAATTGATGTGTCGCTACTATTGGTTTATTTTCAATTGATTTGACCTTTCGAGAAGCAACTTTCTAAATATTTTAGAACAGCTTCGAATAACATCGAGTGCTAAGAAATTGAACGATCCAATTCGTGAAATTTTGATCGGTTTGAATATATCATTAATAAGTTGAAGTATACATCGCAAAAACTATCAACATATTCAACAACAAAAACCCACTTCAATCCAAATCACCGACAACAACTTAACATCCATAATGAACTGAGACAGACCGCCCCAATCTGTGCGCCCTAAGAGAATTGCAAAAAACACCCCTACGACCGCACCCTACAATCGCTTTTCACCGGGGAATCGAACCCGGGTCTCCGCGGGTTAACCGTGTACGTTAAAATGTTTATAGATAATACTAATAGTAATTCTAGGGGATGAAGACCCCATTCCTGTATGGGTATTTGTATTCATAGTAATGGTTTTTGTAAAGATACCTTTGGTATCAGAGAGATGGTGAATGGTCATGGAAAAGTGGATAGATTAATGGTATAGGGATTTCCATTCAATGAGGATGTTTCTTTTGTATGCCTTTTTGGGGACAGATCGCTTAGGTGATTAAGTTCTTACTGCTTGGTCCATTTGTAGTTTTGGTTTGAGAATTCTCGTTAATAAGATTTCCGAGGGTCGCATTTTAGAACGGTGTTCAGTCATTAATTTTGATTTGAAACTAGTTCTTAGACTAGTTAGCTGAGATAAGTATCAAATCTGACAGTGTGACTAATTATAAAGTTTCTAAATTACGAGCCTGTAACTATATTTATTTTGTTTTATGTAGAAAAAGGGTGTGAATACAGTCCCATTGAGTTAAGCATTAGTCTCAAAATATAATTTTATTCTTAAATCATCAAAACTGCTCAAAAATCGAACAAATTCATCTCCAAATCACAAAATCAGATCAAAAACCAAACCATCCACGATATCGTTGATCGATCGCAACGCCCAACAAATTCGATTAACCGCGTAAATTTCCGATTTTCTAACATCTTTTTTTTGTGTCACGGACCACCAACGCTAGAGGATCTTAGCACTATCGCTCTCTGCATGATCTATTGCCATGTCCGTGGTCAGGGTAATGAGGTGCACCGAGCCATCACAACTGAGGGCTGCCAAGGGGTTTTCTTATCTAATTAGTCTGACTATTAATTGACAGATTTTTTGTGACGAAATTTTGGATATGACTCTATTGTCGTGAATGTGTTATTCTTATCAAAAAAAGGACAGGTCAATCTAGATTATAAACGAATTTTAAAAAGGCTTAGGACTCTTTCGGGATCGTTTTCATACTAACTTAAAGTTTAGCAGAGAATAAATAAGGAATAATGTTGTAAAACACAAATGAAAATTATTCCAAAACCTCAGACATTGCGCTATTTTACTGTAATTTCTTGAAAGCTGCATTATAAATATTAACTTAAGTACCGAATATTTTCTAGCACTAGTCTCAGAAATATCAACCCCCATCCTTATATCCAACGTCCAGTCTCATAAACCGATATGACACTACAAATGATGAACGATTCTCACGTGAAATAAAATAATACCACATTTTAATGTTGGCGGCCCTGCCCGTGACACCTGTCAACTGTCACAGTGACGGGAGATCGCCCGCGTTCAGAAACGATCGCTAGACACTATCGCTCGTCGCGAAACTTGATATAATATGCTCGCTTTTAATTAGATGTTACGAGTTAGATGTTTATCTTAGTAATTATGGTTCAGACTTGTTCGTTCCGTGGTTGGTTTAAGAAATACTGTTTCTTTATTTCTTTATTCTTTGCTTGGGTTTTTGTGTGACTTTCTGCTACATGGTTAAAAGGTTTTGACCGAATATTGTTTAGTACTGTCTGAAAAATTATCATAATTATGACTAAAACCTTTTAACCATAAAAAATAGCCATTCAAAAACGTCAAAAACAAAAATGAACACCTTAAAAATCACAAATGAAATACTATTCCATCCATCTCTTAATTTAATAAAACAAATAACTATATCAACTTAATATTTCAACATAACAATGCGCCGGCCGGCGCGGGGTGTTCTGCGCACGCGCAGGGCCGCGCCTGTCACGAAGTTGAGCGCTGTCAGAGGTATCGGATTTCAAGCCATGTACGGTAGTGCCGGGCTTATGGGCCCGTCAACTATTTATGCATGTCGGAAATTAAATAATCATAATGTGTTTTATTTAAGAGGTTTTTAAGTTGAGTAATTTAGGTCGTGGTTGTTGCATTATTTTTTTGAAGTAGAGTAGGTTATGAATATTTCAATGACGTGTAATCAATTCTATTTAAACACGATTTATCCATCGACACATATGTTTTGATAGTTTACTACATTACTTGATACTTTATTTAACAAACCCCGAAATGTTTAATTAAAAATGTAGATATTCTAAAACTTATGCTACATGCTAAAACACAAACAACAATTAATTTTAACCATAATTAACTACATAGACTCCTAAAAATACTTACGACTGACTAAAAACATTTTATCATCCTCGGCGTAAAAGCTGCACATATTTAAAAAAAACTCGTTTTAACCCCTGTATACACGGCCGGCACACATTGCCGCTCGTCTAAAACTGCCGAAAGTTTTGGACCCTTTACACACATCGCTGGACACTAATTCGACTCGCTCAACTCGAAAAGGGCGTAAGTTAGAAACATGTAAAAATAAAATTATTATGCTGAGATAGAGCGAGATACGAGACTTATTTAAAATTTTGTTTAATTAAGATTTTTTATAGCTGGTAATTAAGTTATTAAATTCAGAAAAAAAACGTAAGTATACAGATTGATGAGAATTTACAAAATATTAAACTCTGTACGGTTTCCAAAAAACCACTGGTCATAAACACCAATCTATGGAATTCAGAATCAAAAATCGCATTACAAAAAACTGCTGTATCAAAAACAACAAAAAGCTAATTTAATTCCCCATCAAATCGGCTATCAAAACAGCCAATTAGCGAAACAAATTTTATAATGGAATAGATACTTGAATGAAAAAACACAACAGCTGCAACCATCGTAGCGTATTAATGTAAAAGAACACACGATTAGGAGGCCGATTCCTCAAATAATGACAACTGAACAAATATTCTATTTAAAAGTAGAACTAACCGAACTCTGGTTAGGCACGTGCTGTTTTTTTCATTTTTTCGTAAAAAAGTAAACTTTTTAAGTTACGTATTTTGAGAATGTGTCATTGAATTGAAAGTATGTTGGATGTTTTTTGTCAATCAACGAATGTTGAAGATCAAAAAAAGAATATTCATCTATTAGCAATTACTGTTTAACTAAGTATAAGATATTTATCAGATAAAAACTTGTTTACTAAAAAGGAAAGACCACAAAAAGTTACTGTTGTATGTATGTTATGTATTTATTTATTTGCTTCGAAGTTTACTTTTGCTTTTTTAGAAAGACAAACATTTATGTATCAGTTTTTAGATATGTTCTCATGAATTTATAAATTAATACATAATAAGCTATATGGGTCAATCTCCAAAACGGGCGTATTCGTGTGATCGCTCTGGTGCTTTTCAGATATTGATATTTAATGGTAATTACGTATCTCATTAAAAAGAATGATATTCAAATGGTATATTTTTACTAGTGGCCTTCAATTTACACAAACAGTTATGGAAATATTTAAGTTCAAAAAATTTCGCGACCAGAGCAATCATAATTGGTGCCAGAGTGATCATAAATGGTGAAATCAGTGAAACAAAAAAATAAATATTGATAAAATATTATTTATTTAGCCGTTTTCTGTCATAATCAGTGTACGTGTACAAGATTATATGTAAGAGAAATGTATTATTGACTTTACAAGCCATTGTGCGTATAGATCTGTATTATTTTTATCTTGGCCATTCTACGACGCTCAGCCTATTTCTTCCTAAGACGTTTTTCTTCAATAGATAATTTATGTCGAGGCATGATTTCAATCTGCAACAATAGTTGCGATTAAATTTTAGAGAAGGGGTTACAGTTGTGGTAGCAAAATCTGTTTATGGGTTTAGGTTATCCGAAGAAACCCAGGAAAAGTTATAAATTAAAGGTTATATGCAGAGTTCACTATGTCGATGAGTACATCTACTTGGGCCAGTTAGTTTCTTTCGGAAACAGGCAGGAAAAGGAAATCGATTGGCGAATCGACAACGCCTGGAAAAGCTACTGGTCCATGAAGACGCTAATGAAGGGAGATTTGCCGATGTCCCTGAAGTGCAAACCTTTCGATATGTGTATCCTGCCCGTCCTAACCTACGGTGCTCAGACCTGGTCACTCACCGAATCGTAAAAGTCTCGCCTTAGAGTCTGCCAAAGAGCAATGGAGCGCAGCATTCTGGGTGTACAGAGAGCAGATAAAATACGAAACACTACGCTGCGCTCAAAAACCGGAATTGCAGACGTAGGCAAAAAGGCTGCCAGGCTCAAATGGGATTGGGCGGGTCACGTGAGTCGCATGCATAACGACCGCTGGGCAAGAGCTGGCGCAGGTGAAGAGTACCTGGAAGGATATGGGGGAGGCCTTTGCCCAGCAGTGGGACATTCAAGGTTATTGAAAAAAAAATGCATAGTTCATCGTTTGTCATTATTACAGTCCGGTACTACTACTTAAAATTGATTTATAACGTACAATTAATGCAAAATATCATCGCTCTGGTCTTTTTGGACAGAGCAATCAGAGCCATAGCGATCAGAAAAAGTCACAAAATCATAAATTTAGCCAAATTTAAAAGCAGTAGAAAGTTGTGATTACGTCTCATAACCAACATCATAACGATCACTTAATTCACATAACAAACACATTCGCAAGCTTACTATTGAATTTAAATAACGTGCCATAGCAATCATAAAATTCGAAAACCAAATCCAGAGCAATCATAAACTTACCTTCGTAATGTTGGAATGCGGGAACGTGGCACACAGGTATCGTCCTCAGCGGTTAGACCACTACCGACGCTGCCCCGCGGGAGGGGAATAGAGTGTCTATAATGCGTAACTATGGATGAGGGCGATGTTTTACCTCAGCGCAGAGCGATGAGATAAAATGCACGGTCACGATTTTAAATTCAAATTGTGGCAAAAGTATTGTTAATATAACAAAACAAAAATTATTACTATGAAGATTAACTATTTGTTATGTAATCTAAATAAGTTGTTTCATAAGATCCTTCTCATTAAAAAGTTAATGAATATTTTTTTCATTCAATCGGGAGTTGGGTCAACCCAGAGCGATCAGGATTTTAGGGTTTAAGATTTTTTTATAAATATTTATAATAAACTTATTCATAATATAAGCCTTGTACCACGTAGATTAGACACCGAACTGTCTATAAAAAAATATTTTGAAAACGTTTTTCGATTTTAAAATGGGTTTATCCCGTCCGACACGCAAAAAAATGCCTCTGGAGATCGACCCATATATATATTTATTATATATTATATATATTTTCAATTTGATTCACAGTCTATTGCTTTCATAATTTTCTTAAAGAAAAATCTTTGTGAATTAGTTTACTTTTAGATCCAACACACGTGTATAAAATGCCTCGAAATATTTTATACGTTCAGATATTTTTATATGATTTTATTTGGCGCCCTGTATCTACGTCCATCACAAAGAATATCTTCTAAAAATATGCTTTTTCATTTAAATCTATTTCAATCAATTTCTATTTACCCGTCATTTCCTGACCACTTCAAACAAAATATTCACGTGGAAGAAAAAAATAATGGATAAAATAAATCCTTTAAAATTCTAATAGGAACGTACGCTCTTTAATCTTCCCGTGTACCCATCTGATTGGCCGCACAGCTGTCACGAACAGAATTCGCGTTTAAATGCACCGCTCCTATTGGTTAGGTCGGTGCTC
Organism: Noctua pronuba; assembly: GCA_905220335.1. Lineage (NCBI taxonomy): Eukaryota > Metazoa > Arthropoda > Insecta > Lepidoptera > Noctuidae > Noctua > Noctua pronuba. Next base: position 9,672,591 of record LR999906.1, on the reverse strand, counting down.
GAAATTCAAAATGTTTTCGTTATAATAGAGCCACTTTTTTGTGCTATCTTATTGGTGCATTTGTTTGTTGTAATTGGTTTTCAATCAGTCATAGCGGATGAGTGTGAGAACAATTTCTAATTTGACCTTTGAAGAATTTAAAACTGGTTTCGTTTCAGTTTTCCTTATAAGTAATTCGATTTCATTACGAGTACACTGTCAGAGGTAGATCAAATATCATTTAAAATAAAGCATGCCAAACTAAATAATCTCAAGTGAGTTAAGAGCACTAATATCTTATTTATCTTCTAAAGATTTTAAACTTAGCGAATGCTAAATAGAAAGCGAGTTATCTCAAATATCTATAATTTTCAAATTCGAAAGTAGGTACATACTGTTTAATGATCAGGTAATAGGAGTATGTCTTGTCTTAATTCGTTCTTCAGAAAACAAAGACCACTTTAGACAGACATATGCCTCAGATAATAGTATAATTCGCTTGTTTCAAAAAGTGAAAAATCTCCCCGAATGCGTTATGACCTTATCGGGGGAGGTTTTTCTCTGTTGTATTACTGTTGTTTTTTTTGGGGGGGTTAGTTTGTAAAACCAATCTATTCTAAAGGTGTGGTCATATTCATGGGTGTGAATATGATACAGAACATCTAACTGAACAACTTCCTTGGACCAACATGGTTATCTCAAAAATAGACAGCTATTCCATACAAAACTTCAATTCTTACTCGATCCAAATGCATGGGGCAACTGATATTTTTTTCGCGATTTCAATAAAATATGCCTCATCCTTAAATTTGAAACAGGCTGTATATGTATTCAGTTATCTACATCGTTGAAAAGACGCATTATCTTCCATTAGTGATACAAGGGAGAGTTTTTTAATCCATATGTTTCAAATCAGAAAGTAGGTAGGTAATCTCTAACATGATCGGGTAATAAGAGCATCCCTAGTAGACTAGGGATGCTCTTATTACCATTGTCTAAAGTTTTCTTTGGGTTCTGATGAACTGATTTAGAAATCAGTTCATCAGAACCCAAAGAAAACTTTAGACAGACATGTCCCTCACTGACCCGAAGGCACCTAAGAAGCCGATTCCTGGGAACAAGGCACTTTACTTAGTATCTACTGCCTCAGACAATAAAAATAATCCCTCGTTCCAAAAACAAAAACTGAAGTCCTCCCCCAATATGCACATAACGCTCATATACAAGCTATTCTCGATATGTACAGTCAAGAACACAAATATGTGTACGCGTAGCCCCTTTCAAAAGTGATGTTTTCCTACTGTACTGACTGGTATCCTATAATAATAATACCAGCCTGTTACTGTCCCACTGATGGGCAAAGGCCTCTTCTCACACAGAGAAGGCACGAGCATTGATCACCACGCTTGCTCAAGACGGGTTGGCGATTTCAGACTTATATTAATTATAAGTCCAGGTTTCCTCACGATGTTTTCCTTCACCGATGTCTGTGATGTCCAAGATAAACTTAGAAAGTACATATGAATTGAAAAAGTCACATTGGTACTTGCCCGGATTTGAATCCTATACTTTTACGAATTTAGAGCTCATGCTATTATTGAATGAGCCTTAACTCAAAGTTGAAATCAATATTTCATGAGAAAATCGTTTTTGAATTTTGCTCAGCGTATACATATTAGTGCTCGTGACTGTACATACGTATACAGTTATGTTCAACGCTGGATAGACGCATTATCTTCCATTAGCGATACAAGGGATTAAATCAGACGTGTTCTGCCAGCGCTCGCCTGAATTTAGTATTTATATTTTGTAATAGTTCAGTTTCGTAGTGGGTTTGGTTAAGTCAGATTTTGAGCTTGGTTTAGTTAGATTTTGAGGGTTATTGGAAGTTTTACTGTAGTGTAGAGAAGAAAGCAAAGATTATAGGTTTTTCACAAATTCTCACATTTTGTCTGTGTAAAACGGAGTAACACTGAAAATTTTTCGCGGGGAGAGAATTTTTTTTCCGAAGTTTTATTTTTATTTTATTTTACTAATGCACAAGTTCTGTACTTTTTAAACTAACGACTTTAAAAGAAAGAATATATTAATTTCCCAATACAAAAATCCTCACTCACCCATTTTTAAATCAGTAAGTAATTACATCAGTCTCTCCCATGTAATCAAAATCACTCCCATCGATTCCTACAAAACATCTCAACATTGCCACATCGACCTACCTACCTACCCTCCTCACAAAGCCATTCATCTTTCCATTCCAAATTTCGATTACGAAACAAAATACCTAGCTGCGAAGAACAGCCGTACATTGTAATCGCGCCAACCGATTTCCCGGCGTACGAAAAATACATTTCCCCGTTACCATAGCAACGAGAAAACAGATATTATACTCGGGGACGCCCCAACCAAAAACATAACTATAGCAAGTAAAGATACCAGGCCAAAGTGGGCATATATAGAATTTTATACTTGTGTGAGTTAGGTTTTTACGCATGCGTAGTTTTCGGTGAAAGTAGATAGATATTGGGGTTTTTAGGGCCTGCGGGGGTGCGGTGCGGTCAGAGGGGACGGGATGCCCTAATCTGTGTCCCTTTGAGGCTCCCGATTGGAATTTAGTAATCATATTAGATTTTAAATTACACGTGGTAGCAAGTTAAAAGGGTGGGGTTCGAAGCGCAATTTATTTCCTATTAGATAGTTGTTTGGGCGATGGGGGTTGTATCTAGTTATGTACAGCAGGTTATTATTAATCTGTTGTAGGTGGGGATCTCCCATATAATGTGGATAAAAGACTTTTAAAGCGTTGATTTGAAAATGTTTGTTGAGTTAATTTTGACGGCACGGTTGGCGAAGAGGTTGAGCGATTGACTGCTGCGCTGCGTGTCGCGGGTTCGATCCCCGCACGGAACAAATCTTTGAATGGCCTACAGATAGTTGTTCCGGGTCTGGCTGTTTGTGTATGTGTGTTTAAATGTTCGTAAACGCACCCACGATACAGGAAAAATTCCTAGAGTGGGGCAACGTTTTAAAAAAAAAGAAAGAAAAGAATTAAGTAAAGCTTTTGTTCCTTAAGAAAATCTTAATAAAAACGGCTTTGAGTACTTAACACAAGACCTCCATTCAAGTCTACGTTACCTCAGCCTTTGTACTAACCGACTTCATACCTCTTAACCCACATCCGACTATAAACCTTAGCACATACAAAATACATAACAAAGTTATAAATTCAACACATTCTCAACTTCTCTCTGCTAAAGAAACTTATTCCACGCTCAAAATTCTGTACTACGACACATACACGTAATTCAACTTGGTATAACATGCGTAATAAACTGTATGTATGGAGGAATTTTGTCAATGAAGAAGTAGATATCTTTAATAAACATAACATCACGCCTTTATTCCCCGACAGGTTAGGCAGACCTAATGGTACACCCAGGAATACGTAATAGGGGGGGGGGGTTTGCTATCGATCAGAAATATCTACTGCGTCTGCGTCTGCCTCGGTGGTCTAGTGGTCGCAAGCGCGACTGCTGAGGATGAGGTCCTGGGTCCGATTCCCAAGTCGGGCAAAGTGTTATTGGATTTTTCCATCAGGAATTTCTCAGTAGCATCCACGAAGTCTGGATTTGCGCCCGGATGATGGCAATAGGCTCGCTCCCTATTACATGGGACTTAAACATTGCTGGCGAAATGTTGGTGTACTATTGGATCGATGGAAAATCCAAGAACACTGCCCAACTCGGTAACTGAACTCCGAACCACTAAATAGATCATAAGTTAACGTACCGCTACGCTGCTACGCCGTAGCACTGCTACTTTCTATGCCGCGAACTGACAAATTTAGAAAGCTCTTTTTAAAGTAGAAGGATAACATGCCTATTTTTTCTCTATGTGTAGTCCTTCGACCGAAATTACAGGGTGATTGGTTAAACGTGGACAATACTTTAAGGGAGTGAAGCACTCATGAATATGAGGATCTTTTAATTACTATTGGTCTAACTATGAAATATGATAAAAACAAATCTGTTGTTGCCAAAACATTACGATTTACGGGACCATAAATGTATGATTAGCAATTGATTTTTTTTTCACGATTTCAAAGTCGGCCCCCTAATAAAAGTTGTTAAGTTTCATGAGTACTACATTCGCCTAAAGTACTGCTAGCGTTTAAAAAAACACCCAGTATAGCTAGAGCCTATTTATAAATTAGTGGTCTATCTGGTAATAATTACAAGCCAATTCAACCTACCAACCATCGTTCCCGACTAAATTATACATATCTTACCATGAACTATGGTCTTTAATTCTCAATCGAAAAATGTTAACAGACATACTCGTAATCCCATTTATTTAAGCGTCAGAATCGACGCAAATGCTAAGCACGTGTAGCGGGCAATGTGATTCTTATTAATCTTTGCCACTAATCAGTTTCAGAGATCGATGCGTAAACAAGTCCCACGGTCTATAAAGTCAGAAATATCAGATTTACTGGCATAATGTTTTCCAGTGTTAGATTTTAATTAAGATTGCCTTTCTTCCTCAATGTCAAATCACAGATCCAGGTTCACTTTCTCACAATAAAATAAACTTTCTTATTCTGTATATGCATCCATACTAATCTTATAACTGTTATAAATGCGAAAGTTTGGATGAATGTTTGTTACTCAACCCGCCAAAACGGCTGAACGGTTCGGTATGAAATGGCACAGAGAGTTTATAGTCTAGAATAGCACATAGGCTACTTTTGCTGTCTCACACATTTACTTCAAAATTTCCACGCGAACGAAGTCGCGGACAACAGCTAGTTTCCTACATTTAAGTCAAGGTAATCCTGGCAATTTTTTTATGGTTTTGGTAAGCTCTACCTCTCTAGTGTATAGTAATCTAGAAAATAATTTCGGGATTTTTGGGATAGAGAGTCTGTAACCGTCACTAGACCACTAGACCATTTCATTTCCCACCTGCCTCCTTCCCGAAACAACATCCACAGCCTGACTTCACCCAATTCTAGGTATAAGCCTCGCTTTATTTCTGCCAATCTCCACGTTCCACCAGCCTGCTTACACACCAGTAATCACCATAATAATTCCAAATCTCCCACAGGTATCCTCCATCAACCGAGTGCTTCGGAACCTGGCATCTCAAAAGGAACAAGCGGCATCAGCTCAAAACGACAGCGTGTATGAGAAGCTAAGGATGTTCAACGGGCAGGCGGCGACGGGGTGGTGGTACCCTGGGCTACCAGCTGCCCCGGCTGCGCCTGCGATACCTGCCCCATTGCCGCCGCAGCTGAATAGGACGACTGCTGAGGAGCATAAGAGAGGTTAGAATAGATTATGAACTTGCTGATGGTGGCGGGTGTGTTGGTTCACTGTCACATTCGTGTAAAAAAAATTGAGATATTTTTTTCTCGAGTAGTCATGAGCAGGTCCACCCTCTGGTGCCACTTATCGTTGAATTTTGGGACACGTTGTATTTATAATTTCAACATGAATGATGTAACCAAGAACTTGTAAAAATATTTTGTTTTAAAAGAATGTCCATGGAATTTCTTTCCAATTCTTCTCCATAGAGATCTACGCTTTGGAATGGGTCACTACAGTACTTTCACAAGAAATTATGCCTTGTGACTGGGTTTGCAGTTTCATTCTTTTGTTTTTGACTTTCAAAAGTGCCTGTAACGGTCTAATTGAAATAAATGCTTTGTTTTTCTTATAAACCTTGAGCATTATAGAGACTAGTTATTTAAATAGTTGAGAATTAGACACTAAGAAGGAAGCAAGGCGTTTATGGAAAACTCGGTGTATACGGTAGGTCGCATATTAGTGGAAGCAAAACTAGTTTAAGCTGGCCTCTCTTTCTATTGAAACTTCGAACTATGTTAGGCTAGCTCGAGGTCAAAGAGTTACCACTGATCTACAGATCTACTGCACCTATCTAATGCAAGATGGTTAAGACGAACCTCTGGTACTGTAAAGTATCTTGTATAATATTGAGTTTTTTGGTAATAAGGACTTGATATCTTGCATCTCACTTTTTACCAATCCCGTGCAATCCAAAAGCGCAAAACTACGACTTTATTTGTCATAAACTTTTTCCATTACAAATACGCAATCAAAAAAGTCTAGCTTCTGTCAACTCGATTGGATTAATCGTACGGACTACACATCGATATCGAAACTATTCAAAATATACACTACAGCCTTCAAACCAGCAAACGGGAGTTCGAAATATGAATAACGCTTTGCCAAACGCTTGTACATAGCTCCCCTCTAGTCGAGCGGAACATGTATCGACCGGCACCTCTATCTATCGATATGTCGATATGACGTGACACTGCTAGATGTTCTTTTCCTATTTCGCTTTGACGCCGTGTCGCGATTCATGCCTTTGGGGACTACACGGGTGTGTAGGGCTGACACGAGATTAAGAATCTTAGGAAAAATTTGGTCTAAGAAAATGTTCTTAAGAAACAAAGAGACTTATAGAGCGGACATTGGGAATATTTTCATACAAAAATTTTGATCCCGAACATTTTCGATTTTGACACACGAATGCTACCTGACAAGCGGCCGAATGACACTAGACAGAACGATTTGTTACTAAGTAGTAACAAGTTTTGGATTACGATTTTTGCTTATCGCTCGTAAATATTTGAATGGCTTTGTTAAGAAAGAAAGCACAAAAGTATTAAACAATTGATGAATAGTCAGTCTGTCTTAAAGTGTCGATAGCAATCTTAATTGAGTCGGTCCAAAACTTGACGGCGAGTCGGGCGCTTTCAGTAGCGTACATAATGGTACTTATAACATTTTAAATGTCAGATATCAATATACCTTTTGAAGATTATAGTTTGCATATTAACGCTGTCTTCTGATGAGGACACTATTATAAATACTTCACGGTAATCCGATTAACGACTCAAGAATATTGCAAATTATGATAATTAAGACATCACTTTAGATTAAAACTACTGTACATACTAATCCACTTTATATGTCGGGTCAATTGAAAACAAGCAGTAGGCAATCAAATGTATTGGAAGACAGATTATCCTATCAATACTTATTCCTTAGGTGAAACTACAGATAACAAAACTTAGAATTGTTTCCAGTTTCATTAAATTACTTGACAGTACTTAAGTTTACAACATACAGTTGTCGATCAGATAGTAGCTGCTACTAAGAAATTCCTGATAGAAAAACTCAATAACACTTTGCTCGACCCGGGTATCGAACCCAGGACCTCATGCTCAGCAGTCGCGTTTGCGACCACAAGACGAATAAAGCAGTCAAGTCTGTTGCATCAAATAATTACTAATCAGAAAAAAACTATATTATCTAAGATCCCAATTAAGCCAAGAAACAAATGAATGCTTCAAATTCTATTTTCAAGACCAAACCATATTTACAAGCTGGCCCAGGCCCAATACGTTTTTTTATACTTTTCATATTTCTCAGGGCAACCCTACCACCCCCTCTTCTCCGTAGGGTGGGGGGGTGGTACGTTGTTACCGAGTTTCTTCACAAACACCTCGCCGCTGGTTGTTGCGGCCCGCCAGATTATATGCCTCTTTTGTGTTTTATTTGTGTACTTATGTATTCTGTGGACTGTGTATGTATGGGAGTGTAAGGATGTATTAGTTTAATCTCGTTTGTGGTTGGGAGCTGCATGTTGGGTCGTGTTACTGGTTGATGGTGTTAAGCTGCACTTCTTGGGTCATCATACGTTTTTGTTGGTAGATACTGCTTTAAAGTAAATTTTAAAAAGTAGGGCGTATTCGACCTTTTCATACACTTCTATGTTTGCCTATTAAAACAAAGGATCGCAAAAATAATCAAGTTTTTTTTGCCTGTATGTATACATAGTACTAGTAGGCCGCACATCGGTTTGACGTTGAGCTGGCCAAGCCTGGTACGAAGTTTCAATTGAATAAGAGGCCAGCATTTACTGGTTTTATTACCAATGACGTTCAACTTTCTTTACTCCCAAAAAAAATAACACAATCTTCATGAAAAACAGAACAGTATAATCAAAAAGAGGACATCCCATAACAAACACCAACTAACTATTCCCCACAAAGACACACTCATTCCTCCCTAATTCATATAAAACTACAACTACCCACAAACTGTGTTCACTCATCTCGCACGTCGGATGCTAATAAACCTACTCAAGTGGGAGGTCTCCTTTCAAAAATGACCCCAAGATCACAGGTCAGCTGTGAGGATTAACCCCTTGACTCCACATCCTTCAGAAGTGATGCTTCGTGCCTTGAACCTTGAGGAAATGGAGGGGAATCAGAAGGTTCACTTTGAACGGACTGATTTTGGGAACTTGATGTTTGTGACGTCTTTATAATAAAAATGACATTGTACGAATTGTTCGTGGCTAAATAATAACAGCCGTTCGGGTCGATCTTTAAGTTAAGCTGTGCTTGCCTAGGTTGGTCTGTGGATGGGTGACCACCCATTACATACCGAGTTTCCTCCGTGCCTCGGAAAGCACGTTAAGCTGTTGGTCCCGGGTGTCATTTGTAGATCTTTGACAGTCGTTAAGTAGCTGCAATTCAGCTGCATCCGGTTAGACTGGAAGCCGACCCCAATATAGTTGGGAAAAGGCTAGGCAGATGATGTACGAATTGTTCTTTAGAAAAAATTAAGTGACTAGCACTCGCTACTGGCTTGCGTGTATGTGTTGTATGACCAATGTTTGTATGGAATGAATTTGAATCGAAGATAAAAAAGATAAAAAAAATATGGGATTATTTATAACAGAAATTCCTGTATAAAATCATTTCTGTTTCTCTCTAAACTCGATCCCAAACTTTCTTGTAAGAGCTTTTAGCTATAAATAGTTCCACCTTGTTATTTCAATAAACAATTTCTATTCAGCTTCAACCAGATTATTAGAGAGGAAGGAATCTTTCCCCGATTCAAGTAGAAAATTATCTCACATAGAAACAGTAACGTAGGTAACTGGTAGAGAAAACTATACAAATGTTTCCTTTGTATATACATAATTCGCAAACCATAGGATAAATATACATAAAAAAAGTAATTACATTTATACAACGACGACAACAGTACACTTGGGCGTTAAAGTACGTCTCCACATCGTAGCCATCCGGGAATGTGCCCAGAAGACTGGCAGCATTTTGGATGGCAACGCACCACGTTGGATGGCAATGCAAATTTTATGTCAAAATTAAGGACAGTCTTCACCAATTACCTACCTGTACCTGTATAGCTACTTACTTGTTGTACTATTTAGTACCTAGCACAAAATCCATACATGCTCGCCTTTTTCTTCCCAAAATAACAACAAGATTTACATTTTTTACCAAATAGAAGGCAAAGGGATCCATTTTTCCAGTGCCTGTACTTCTGTCTTCTGCCTCTTTAGTAACATAAACTTTTCTTCATACTTTTCACGTGTTCGCGTTGTTTAGCCCCGAAGTACGTGACCCGAATACTACCCGAGTTTGCACGAAGCTGCTAAAAGAAGGCTCTTCTTCTAAGTATGTAACACGGTACCACGGCACACTTTTGTTTCATTCCTTTGCCACCATTGGTTCAGAGTTTTCTGAGAATTTCCCGAGTTCTCCAACTCGGCTAAAGTTTTCATCGGGTTACGAAAGAATGATTGAACGTTATAAAGTGGGTATTTCGAGTTTCGTCAAGTTTGGTAGTTAGTTTTTATGAATATTTTGTGGATTTTTTCCTAGGAATTCGAATTCTGGTAATTTGTTCTTGGAATCTGTGTTGCTGCTTGAAAAAGGTTGGCTAAATAAGCAACGCAACTTTACATCGCATTTCGATAAAAAACATATCAGAAATCAATTTACTAGCAATATTCCTCTATCAAAATACATCCAAGTAATTAATACAATCAAACAAAGGGAAATCACAAAATTTTAATGACAGCTATAAAATAACACACACAAAGGCCAGACATTGCTGGCAACACTATAAAATGGCGAATGCTTTTTACACTTCAAATATTACTGTGTTGTGTATATTTGTGGAGGGTGGGCAATGGCTTAATTAACTCGAGCAACGGCATTCAGTTTTATAAATTCGATTTCGAAAGGTTGCCTCCCCGGGCTGAAGTTATATCTATGTAGCAACATTGCAAAAAGCAGCATTTAAGACTCTTGAATGTATTTGGAATTGTGAATTCAGAAGACTATTGCAAGAATCTGAGGGGTGTTAAAATATGCATCATGTTTTATTGTAAGAAAATGAGTCCACTTAATTGTAAACTAGGCTGTCGCTTCATGTAGAATACTGGTATTCAGCTGCATCCGGTTAGACTGGAAGTCGACCCCAACATAGTTGGGAAAAGGCTAGGCAGATGATGCTGATACTTAATTGTAAACCGAAACGCGAATGACCTGATGAATGAACGTGGACGAGGCGAAAGGAGTATGTAAGAATCGTAGCAGATAGCGTTCTGTGGTTTCTGTCTACCCACATGAGAAAAAGCTAGGAAATACGAGCATAGCACCCTATAACACAATAGAACAACAGTATCTAACAGTTAACAGTTTTACTAAAGCATGAAAACTGTTACAGAGGAGCTCGTGACTTAATAATAACAGCCGCTCGGGTCGATTTTTAGGTTAAGCCGTGCTTGCCTAGGTCTGTGAATGGGTGACAACCCATTACATACCGAGTTTCTTCCGTGCCTCGGAAAGCACGTTAAGCCGGTGGTCCCGGGTGTCAATTGTAGATCTTTGACAGTCGTTAGGTAGTCAGTGGCCCAAAAAGTCTGACAACCAGTCTTACCAAGGGGTATCGTATTACCCAGTACTAACTGGGTTGTAGAGGTCAGATAGGCAGTAGCTCCATGTTAAATACTGGTATTCAGCTGCATCCCGTTAGACTGGAAACCTACCCCAATATAGTTGGGAAAAGGCTAGGCAGATGATGTAAAACTGTTACACAGCTCTTTTACAATACTAATTATATTAATTATTACAATATTTTCGTTAATAGCGATGTCTTCCAGACCACCTTTGGTAACCTTAGTATGCTATAATCGTTTATTTTTATAATACTTCATGAGCAACAGAAAGAACCTCCCAAATTTAATATAACTTTCGACAATCCTACTTTCATAGGGAAAACCGAGAACCCCAAAAGAGACAGTCATATAAACCTTCACATATATAGAGATATATAACCGAATATATTTTAACGGCGTATGTAAAGTACGGACCGGACCAATAGCCTCCCGTACGAATATATACGAAGGGGCAGTTTTTATTGCCCACGGCCCGTCGACCACGGCACAAATATGTTTTTACCGAAATTACGAATCCCTTTATGGTTCTGAATTATTATAATATTTTGGTAAGAGGATTTGATGCTCTAACTAAATGTTTCGGCATAAAAGCTTTATGTTCATATTCTTCGTCTGGGAGTTAAATTTCAAAGCTTCATCATCTGCCTAGCCTTTTCCCAACTATGTTAGGGTCGGCTTTCGTTCTAACCGGATACAGCTGAATAACAGTATTTTACATGGAGCGACTGCCTATCTGACCTCCACAACCCAATTAGTACTAGATAATACGATACCCTTGGTAAGACTGGTTGTCAGACTTTTTGAGCCATTGACTTCCTGTAACGGCTGTTAAAGATCTACAAACGACAACCTGAAACTCGGTATGTAATGAGAGGTCACCCATCCACAGACCAACCTTGGCAAGCACGGCTTAACCTAAAGATCTATCCGAGTTGCTGTTATTATTTAGCCACGAGCTCTTCAAATTAAATTTCAAAGCATTTGCAGTAAAATTCGAACACTCCTACCCTTATCCTATTACGCTCTTAGCATGTCTTCTACTTCCATACTTCTCTACTCTCACTTCCATCACCTCAATAGTCACTCTCCTTTTCAAACCATATAATCTTTCACACAGTCTATCCATCGTTTCTTTGTTTTTTTATATTACATCTTGTAAAGCAGCTAATTTATCCAAACTTAATACTTAATCTGACTTTTCAGCCACTTTGAAACGCGTCAAGTGTACCATTTCGTACCCTTATAATTTTTTACACATGCCCGATGCTCACTGTTTCATATCGGGCCGCAACACATTTTTAATATTCGACGCACTGTGTTGCCCACGGTTCGGTAGCTCCACCCAATGTTTCGGAAGTATACAAAATGGAAAAAAATATAAAAACGGCCAATGTATTTTCGCACAAAAAGCCCTCTCGCGAGTGTGATTGACGCAGACTACATATCTACGTGAGGGTATGCAACGTGTTTTGATGTGTTACGCCGTTTTTTCCAATTTTGTAGCTATTGCCTCGGCTGTACGTTTTTTCCCGTTGATTTGGGAGTCAAATAGTGTAGTAGATAGAATTTCTATAGGTTTCTTTTATTGGCTCGGGAAGGGTTAGTTTAGTTTATGTTTATGTTTACTATGGTCTGTTGTAGTACAATTCCAAAAAAATGAGCCTTAGCTGCTCTTCAACATCTGTTGCTATGTCTTTTTTCCACACCCTCTGTTTAAGCCCTCTGCGACTTTTGGGAGATCTTCCCTAGTTTTCTCTCTTCACATCGCAGTGTTTTTCAGTTTGTCTGACGAAGTTGATCACACAATAGATAATATTTGAAGTCTTCGTCACTTTATAAACAAAAACACCGCATCAATTTCCTCCTAAAAAAAAACTAGTACCAAAAACAAACAACAGTCTATGTGTGTCTAATCCAACGAACCACACAAAATTGTCCAATATTTGCCCAGTGGAACATGGCACAAATAATTGGGCAAATTGTTTGTGTGTCGCTCTCTGATATACGAGTACACAATAGAATTAGCACAGTGGTGTGGAGACAAACATGCTGGCCACAATGGTTGGCGCTAATCGATCGCTATTCGCTAATATACTTGACGATCTTGGAACGATAATTGATTTGGGTTACTCGTATAAGGTGAAGATGGTGATTATAGCAACCCCTAATAGTAATAGAACGATTGATAAATAAAGATAATTCTTATAGAATTTGAAGAGATGTTTATTCTTGACGCCAACTTAAAAGCCTAAAAAAGTATTGCATTAACGAATAAATCCCAAAACCAAGAACGCTGCCGATCAATTTTAATAAAGGAGAATGACCACCTCAGACGTAAAAGTTAACCTGAGGCTGGAGATCTATATGGTTCAAAAAAAGAACAACTACCTACTACTACTCTATAGCAAACGCTGCAATTTTACACTATAAGTTAAAGACCAAGTCTTTTTACGTCTCCACTACAACATTCTTCACCGAAACCACATCAGTCCCTGAAAATATCAGTTAGCGATAAAATTTGAACAATTTTCTAAACACACACAATACATCCAGTTAGGTATGAACCGGGAACAAATATTTGCTGGTGGCGAACCAGTGACGCGCTGCGGACGCTGGCAAATCATTCGTGTTTATACTTGTTATACACGCAGTTTTACTCCATTCAATTTGTGCAGATCGTATTCTAAATTGTTTTGCAAAAAAAAACCTTAACTGTTACAGCTGAAAGCTTTCAGTTCGATTAGGGAGAAATAGTAGCCTGAAACTTCGCACGTGGCTCGTAAATAATAACAGCCGCTCGGGCCGATCTTCAGCTTCCTCCGTGCCTCGGAAAGCACGTTAAGCCGTTCGTCCCGGCTGTCATTTGTAGATCATTGACAGTCGTTACTGTTAGTCAGTGGCCCGCAAGTCTGCCAACCAGTCTTACCGAGGAGTATCGTATTGGTCAGTATCAAATCCGGTAAGACTGGAGGAAAAGGCTAGGCAGATGATGAGGAGCTTGAAACTTCAGGTATTGAACATTGATGTCTGTTTATCAAAGCTCCACTTAATCGAATGCCTACATATAATGCAATCAGGAATATCTCAGTAGCAGCCACGGAGTCTGGGTTTGTGCCCGTTTGATTGTAATAGTCCCGTCGTATTACATGTGACTTAATCATAACTGGCGAAACGTCGGTGTACTATAAGGTACACCTCTGCCTAACCCTTCGGGGATTACAGGCGTGATGTTATGTCTGAGGATTTTCAAGGCTGACTATTGAAGATCCAACTGATCGTTTTTATTAAGGCATGCACATGTCGTCATGTTAAAAGAAAACGCCGGAAAACGTCTGAAAACTTCTTTATATAAAAAGTATGCTCACATTAAACTACTTACCCTTTTAAAAGGGTAAAACGTCCCAGGTGTCACCGCCAACTCAATAAAACAAAAACTATCAATATCCAACTACGCGCTCAAACTGAAGTACACTTGAAACAGTTAGTGTGAAACAATGCCTTTTTTATTCACTTCCGAAAGTGGTTTCCCTTCAAGAGCAGTTCTGTAATTGACTTTAACATGTAAAGAGTTCTCGTTAGTTGAAACACGTGTTGTAGATTGTATTACATCGCAATTATGCGTTTAGTATCGTGAATCGTTTATTCAGAAATAAACGGTGATTGTGGTTTTGTAATTGATCGTTTTGTTAAATTAAAAGGGGACTTTTGACTGGGTTGCGTTTGGTTTTAATATTTGGTCGGAAATTTCAATAATAATGTTGTGTTTCGGATCGTATGAAAGTTTAGTAATTCGGGAGTTTGAATAGTATCATTTCAGATAGCTCTAGCCGAATTTCAAAACAATTCCTAGACGAAAAAAGTAACTAGAAAAAGGTAGATACCAATCAAGGCCGTAAAGTTAAAGACCTTAATAAAAATACTCAGAGACACTATTTATAAAAAAAAAAACAGAAGTACACAACACTAAACTTTATTCATTCTTATCCCCCACATACATCCCCAAAGAAAATTATCCGAATTGGCCCCACTTGAAGCTACAATAATAAAAACTGGACCTTATCAGCCCCAATGCTAAGTAATTCGGATGGCCACGTCGAGGACATTTAGTGAGCGGTTGATTACAAAACAAGCAAATCTAACTTGACCCCTAGAGTCCCCAGACGGTCGTCAAACGTATTACATGAGCGTTACATTGGTCCCCATGTGGGGCCACACTTAATTGGTTATGATCTTGTCTGCATTTGGGCGTGGATGTTAAAGTATTTGGGATTAATTTGGCGATTTATTTAGATAAATGTGTTATCTTATTTAGGGCGCGTTTTTATGTCAATGTTGCCATTAATTATGTCAAGTTGAAATTGAGAAGTATTTCCCCAAATTCAAGCATCGTAACTGTGTAACATCGTGTGAAAATTGAAAATTCCCTCTCAAACTTGTTGAAATTGCTCCTTACCTCGGCAAAGAACCTTGAAACAAGTCATTATGTATATTTCCACGTGGCGAAGTATAAAGAAATGTATCCAGTAGAACATTTACCCGCGGAAGCGTGGCGAACTGGCGAATTAGGCGGATCGCGCCTTGTCCAGCCGCAGAGAGCTTGTTCTTGAGGACAGGTCGCGAGACAGGAGCGGTCGCGTTTTTTAAACTTTGTTATTGGTATTTTCAAATTGGTGAAATCTTTTTTAGAGTGATGAATATTGAGTTTGAGTAATGGAGCCCTGCTGGGGCACCAATTTTACTAAAAAAATCTTGAATCTTCATTTGGACCAGGGCAGAAGAAGTATGGGTACACATATAGACGAAATCATTTTCAGCACTTCGCATTCAGAGTTACCAATAGTATGGGAACGGAAGTCAATTTTATTTTTAGTATCTGGTGACGCACGAGTCTATTGAGGATAGTGAGTAAATAACTTTAATTCATTCTTAAAGAATTTTTTTGAAATCGAAACTTTCAACAAAAAAAAATTGTCAATAACCAAATGAGCCTCTCCCCGCTTGTCACTCGGCCCCGCTTGCTTGAGTGACAGTATCGATCTCACATAATCGCGCGCCGCCAATCGGCCCCCACCTACGACCGTCGTGTTTCGCCCCGATAACTCCAATTCCGCTTTATCTCCCCGACTGCCGACTTTCTTCACTCCCCTTTGTGCTTATTTTCTCCAATTTTTTTCCACCGCCCCCACTTTTATTTCGTTCCTTTTCTTATTTTCTTACTACTATTATTTTCTCTTATGTATTTTTCGTGTTTCATCCCGCCATCCCGCCATCCCGCCCTTCGAGCCTTCTCGGATAGAGGAAGTTTTTTCTTCGATCATTTGTGGGCCGTTATTGGTGGAATTGTGGTTAAGTACCGCCGTCGAAAGAATTGATTTTTTTAATGAATACCCCTCCTTTATGTTCTTCGGGAAACGGTAACAAATAATGAAAATGTTGATTGTTAGGATGGAAATAATATTGGTGTAACAATGGAATGGTTTCTGAATATTGATAAGTAAACGTTAATTGAAGAAAAGTTTGCTTGTCTAAATATTTTTTTCTTTAGTAAACAGTAACATAATGTATGCCAAGATTAAGTTGTTCCTCTTTCTTGCTTTTCCTACACAAAATTTCATTCTGTTTGCTAGTAACGACGAAAAAGTTCTACAATGACCCAAGACCGCGTCAAAACTCAAAATAAAACAAATCGTTCGTTTGTAAACACAACCTCATTAGAGGTGTCGTCGTCCTAAGGGCGCGCACACACTGTCGCGATCAATCAAAATTGTCAACCGATCGGAAAGCCCGCCACGTTTCGCTGAGCGAATGTCGTGCATCAATCATGTTTCGAGTGCGGCGTTTACAGCGAGTGTGTTACAATTTTGTCGTTTTTGTGTTACCTTTGTGCCTGATCGAGTTTGGTTTGGTTTAGATTAAATGTTATGTTCAATATTGAATTTTGTTTTGATAGGCCGTTATGACGCTTATAACCACTTTTTCATTCGATGACAAGAGATGATGATGATGGAGGAGCTCGTGGCTAATAATAACAGCCGCTCGGGACGATCTTCAGGTTAAGCTGCGTTCGCCTGGGTTGGTCCGTGGATGGGTTACGATCGATTACATTCCGAGTTTCCTCCGTGCGGGCAAAAGCACGCTAAGCCGTTGATCCCGGCTGTCAATTGTAGATCTTTAACAGTCGTTACAGGTAGTCAGTGGGCTGAAAGTCTGACAACCAGTCTTACCAAGGGGACAACCAGATTTACACGTATTACCCAGTAATAACTGGGTTGTGGAGGTCGGATAGGCATTCGCTCCATCTAAAATACTGGTATTCAGCTGCTGTCTATCCGGACGGATAGACTGGAAGCCGACCCCAACATAGTTGGGAAAAGGCTATGCAGATGATGATAGCAAGACATGATGCAGCAGAGGCTAACGTACGCTTGTTTAGTCGAAACTTATTCCGTCAAGATTAAGGGTGAATTCCTCATTGAAACTCAAAGCGATCAACATCAAAACCATGTTCAAGAGCTGTCAGTATCATTATTTATGTTAGTAGAGAAATATTGACACTTGACTATTTGAGTGCTGTTTAGCTGAGAAGAAATTCTTCTCCAACATTTATTAGATCCCGAATCTAGAGATCACTAGAGATAGACAATCTTTATCATATCGAATTCCCTCTTTACGGGCTAATTTACATTATTTTAACTGTGCCATTTTTTTGTGTGTGAATTTCCCACTGCTGGGCAAAGGCCTCCCCCATATCCTTCCAGGTACTCTTCTCCTGTGCCATTGTTGTCTTTTAAAGAAATAATGTTTAAATCGCTGAAATGCTTACATTTTTTTATAAAATTAATAAAAACTGAATAGAAAAAAATACGGTAAAAATACGGGCTTTATTTTTTCACGTGGCAATATTTGCATCAAATATGATTCCGATATGAATGAATTGAATATGATTCAGCTAATGTTTGTCACCATTTTACGAATATTAGAAGTATTGCTAATGATCAGTTGGGAATTCGGGAAATTAATCGTTTTTAGAGGAATTGCTTAAAGTAGCCATTTTAGATCGTCTGCTCAAGCTTGAATCACGACAGATCAAGTCTTACCAATTCTACTTTGCTTTTAATTCAAGATTCATATTGGTCAAAGGTCTAGAATATGAGCCTCAAAGGCTATTGTGACTATAACTAATTTCTCAAGTTCTGTGTCATAAATTTTTACGTGTTTTTTTCAATTAGCTTAATTATCTTTTTGGTTGAAAGTGCAAAACCAATCCAGTTGCTATAATTTATATGAGACATTAAAAATAATGTTTCCAAGTATTTTTACTCAAACTCACGCGATGTTAACTTCCATTACCGATATTGGGTACGCGCCCACACAAGATCAGTGTATCATCAGAAAAATGTGACAGATTGCCTAACAGTACGTCCATTGAGCGGAATCAGTTACCCGTGCGCACATTACCGACCCGGGAATCGAACCCCGGACTCAAGTGCTCCGACCATAAAGCAAATTAATCAATTAGCTGGAGGCATGTCGACAACATTAGGAGTAACGTTTAATTTCGCTATCACCCTAACTTTGAGGGTAGTAAACAACTGGGGTAACTTGGCCCCTGCGTTCAAAGGACCCGTTCGTGGTGGCTGGTCAAGATGACTGGTTTACATGTAATTTTTCTGAGGGGTAATTTTGCGCAATTCTGCTGACGCATTTCGTTGATAGCCGTCGAGTGCTACGTTTTGTTCGAGTGCTTTGTTGATAGTTTATGATGAAGAGTTTCTCTTTGTTGATGACTCCTGCTTTGGAACTTGAGAGTCCATTTGGATACTTGAGCTCATTGTCTGTAAAGATCGAAGAGAAAATTGGCATGAAAGGACGTCAGTATAGGCCATTCCCGGTAGAAATACAACTATCCTAATTTAGCGTTTCAAATGAAGTCTTGCTTTTCTATATATATGCTTGCACCCGGAGAAGGAGTTCTTCAATCCGAAAATAGATGTACCGCGGTAGCTAATTCGGACATCATCAACCAATTGATACATTTTATCATTTACAACATCATCGTCTGCATAACTTTTTACCCACTACATATTTAAGGATCGGCCTCCAGTCTAATCCGATGCAGCTGAACACCAATATTTTATATGAAGTGACTTTCCATCTGATCCGGTAACTGGGTAATATGTAAAGACTGGTTATATTATCAGACTGTCATCATTATCATTTACATCAAAAATTATGTTCCTAAATATTGGTACCTTTACAAATGTATTAACCGAAGTTAATTCTCCAGCAGATCCCTTACAATCGGAGGCTGGATCCGACGGCAATAGTGAACACGCATCATCGGGAGATGAAGACTCGCAGATGAGGCTACGGCTCAAGAGGAAGCTGCAGAGGAACCGGACCTCCTTCACCAATGACCAGATAGATAGCCTTGAGAAAGGTAAGACTAGATGTGAATTTATGTAGAACTAAACTTATATTGTCACTATATTTAGGGTCCCGTAAGTTGTAGTTATGAACCGTGAAAGCTTATAACAGTTATGTAGAACTCACTTATTTTATTAACTTCTACTTGTTCCATGTAGTTTTCATCTAGGATTGTCCTCTTGCATTAAAAATAACCATCTGCATAGCTTGCTAACTATCCTATATTTTCCGGTTCCTTTATTTTAACTACAGGACTGCAATAATTCCCATAATCATCGTATTCTTCATCATTATGATCATCATTGCAAGCTGTTTCTACTAAGTGTTCAATAGTTCCTACCCAATTTCTGCCTTTCCCAAAATAGTCTCTATTTGTTCATTGTTAGCTTCTACCTATTGATGCTATATCATTTGAGTTTTCATGAGAATTTTGTTATTTTTAATTATCCACTCTTAAATCCTTAGTCTTCGTTTATTCTATTAAGTTTAACATCTATGACATTATTTCAAGTCTCATTGCTTAAACACTCCAGTTCAGATCAAAAACCTTAATTATCCACTCGCGCTCCCATCCCCAAATCCATCCACCTTCGTCCCACCAGTCAATAAGTCCCCAGAGTCTTCATAAACCTATTTCCCAATGTCCTTTTCATCTTATTTATTGTTTGCAATAACACGGTTATTAGTAAGTAAATAAATATGGGCCCCTGATGTTTGTCCTGCTCTCGGACGATGGCAGTGGGCCCAATTATTGATGTCGCGCTGTTAATCTTACTTATTCTGTTTGTTTGTTTGTTTGCTCTCTCATATCGTATTGGCTTATTGCCTTAGTGATTGAGAGGTCTTTGTTGAAACTGGGACCTGTATTTTGATTTTTGGGTTATGATTGTTTGGTGCGATGTTTGAGTTTGTTTGAAGTCGAAATAGGGGTTCATTTCTGATTTTTTCTTTAGTCTATTCATAGATTTTAGTTAGTGCAGAATGGTTTTTTATCCTTGTTGATTGGTGAAACTTAAAAAAGACGTCTTTTTTTTAGTTTAAGATGTTTGCTGTGCAAATGGCAAGCATTTGATTTTGTCTTTCATAGATTGCTATTTCTCTACAAGTTAGCCAGCAGAACTCCTAAGCCATGATATTTAAACATGATAACTCTTTTAACAGCTCTGAAAAGATACCAATGACCCTTCTCTATGGTATTAACCAAATTATTCTTCTCCAACAGAATTCGAGCGGACCCACTATCCGGACGTGTTTGCCCGGGAGAGACTGGCTGAAAAGATCGGATTGCCTGAGGCACGTATCCAGGTAAAATAAAATCCAGTTTACACCGCGGTAAGGTGGCTGTATCGATACGTCATCGTTAATCCGTAACTTTGAACTATTGATTAACATTGCGGCTAACTACGATCAAAGAGGGTAATTTTTGTGGTTGGTTTACTTTGGTATTAATCGGTATTGAAAAGATTGCGATTATATCTAACTCGCAACCTGCCTCAGCTTTGCACGATTGCACAAAACACCGGAATTTCCGTACGGAAGAATAAATTATCTATATTAAGATGGTGAAGTCCGCATCAAAGTCCATACTTCAGAATAACAATGTGGTCACATAGGCAGACGCGAAAACCAACTTTATTTAATCATATTTATAGTAGCTTTTGGTTGGAATTCGATGAAAGAAACATGATAAAAAAACGTAACTATTTTATCAGCGACGACAATTATTAATCTAGAAGGGAAGGTAACTGATAAAACTAACATAACATAAGATCACGCCTGTAATCCCCGAATGGTTAGGCAGAGGTGTACCTAATAGTACACCCACATTTCGCCAGTTATGTTTAAGTCCCATGTAATAGGGGGCGAGTCTATTGCCATCAACCGGGCGCAAGTGCAGACTCCGTGGCTGTTACTGAGAAATTCCTGATGAAAAAACCTGATGACACTTTGCCCGACCCGCGAATCGAACCCAGGACCTCATGCTCAGCAGTCGTGCTTGCGACCACTAGACCAACTGGGCAGTCTACTAAGCACTTATTGGGGAAAATATCCAATTTTTCGAACATTACGTACGTACGACAGAGTTTCGACAATCGTTTTCACGATTACCAATACAGCTTGTACGGACCATAAACTCTAACAGAACATTCTACAAACTAAATCGTTGAAACAGATTTAAATAAAATCTCACTAAAATCGGACAAGCACTTTATTGGGGTTGCGTTCATAAGGGCCTGTTTACACTGTCTGTTTGCGAACCAACCCAGTACGTAGATGAGATGCGTATTCAGTAAACATGTTAAAAAAACAGGGGTGGGTTAATATTATAGCCAGAGCATGTACTTATTACATGGCTAAAGTAAATATTTTGGGAAAACTACGCTCGTAATATAACCAATGTTTTTATTGTTTGAATTTTTCGACGGACCATGTTTGTCTTACTCGAGCTGTTTGTTCATCATTAATGTGAGTAATTAATAAGAGAAATATCACGTTAGTTTGATATGTACGTGTGATTTTTTGGTAATGTATTCCATTTTCGGGGAAAGTTAATATTTTTTTTGTGAATGATTGAGGTCGAACCATAATTTATTCAATATTTTTCGCAGACAGACGTAATGAATGAATTATTGTTTGTTGGTCTGGTGGTTCAACAATGCGGGTATCCATTTATTGATTGCAAAGGGACAAATAATTACCTTACTGGTATTCCTGTTAGTTTTAAATGCGAACTTCTTGATGTTCGATAAGACGAGAACAGATCATTTGTGGACCAGTAATGGACTCTGACAGATATTTCAGTAGAGTATCTGCCAGAATGACTGCCTCGTTGGTCTAGTGGTCGCAATCGCGACTGCTAAACATGAGGTCCTGGGTTCGATTCCTGAGTCGGGCAAATTGTTATTGGGTTCTTCCATTAGGATTTTTTAACTATCAGCTGGATTTATGCCCGGTTGATGGCAATAGGCTCGCCCCCTATTACATGGAACTTAAACATAACTGGAGAAATGTGGGTGTACTATTAGGTACACCTCTGCCTAACCTTTCGGGGATTATAGACTTGATGTTATGTTATGTTATCTGCCCGAATCAAACCTTTACGGAAAGTAAAGATATCGACTATAAAACATGATTCTAAAAAGTTTGTAGATATTAAAATTCTCACCCCCTTGGAAGACTGTAGGGTAAATAATGTTCTATTCCACTTAACGCGACGCACTTAGTGTTGCCAACAGTTTAAAAAGTCATTTATCAAAGTGTTGCAAACTTGGCGCAAGTTTTATAAAGGTCTAATGTGATTTTGACTGCAAACCTTTTAAGTTTTCAACCTCTTTACTGATGATGCTCGCGTAAATCGAATTAAAATTAAGTGCAACTTTTAGATTGTGTCATGTTGAAATGTGTTCGTTCATTTGTTTGTATTATGCCTAATGAAATTAGTAACTTATTTTAGTACTTAAACATACAATGTAGTGTATTGTGTGTAGTAAAAAAGACTTACAATAACACATTATACTCTACTTCCAACTGTAAAGTCTTGTCGGCACCACCTAAGTACTAGGGCGTATCATTCATAGCATATTAATCTGCATGGTCCTCATATGACTTGATCAATGTCTGGACTTTAAAACAGACAGTGATCTCTGAGTTTGTTTCGGATGTTTCTTCTCAATGTAGTCAGGTACGAAACAGCAGCCCCATCTAGTTTTAAAATATAGCATGATGACATGTAAAAGTGTTTTGTAAAACCAATTTTCAGAAATAAATATGATCTATCATTTAGGCGCAAGGTTTCAGCAAGATAACTTGATTTACTCAAAGTGCGGATGCGACCTCAGAATTAAAATCACAAACCAATAAAAAAACCCGGTCTAAATATTAGTTCCCGTCAATTCAATCACAAAAATAAACCGAGTCACCAAAGATCTATTCACATTTCCCAAAAATAAATACACAAAAATAACACAAGAAGCGTCAAAGTAAAAGAATATTAATTCGGGTAGCAGCAGTAGACACAAAAAACTAAAACTTCGAGTGAAACATGAAAAGTACGAAAGTTCCAACGCCGGAGTTTTCTTGTTCTCTGTGCGAGAGAAAAAAAAAAAAGAAAAATGGCGGGCGGTCGACATTGTTTTCAGCGGGAGCTGGGGCTAAGCTGTTACATTAACCTTCTCATCTCGGCCTTAGTTAACATTCTGGGGTGCTATCACATAGTACGGTCAACAAGTACTTGGCAGGGCTGTATGGATGTAGGCCTTGGTGATTCTGTGGACGTTTTTTTTTGAGGCATTTTGGCGGTAAAACTGGTTTTTTTTTTTTACTGTTGTTAGAAGAGTAGTCGACCATTTGATCTTACGGCTTTAGGTAGGTTGTCAATCTTATGGGTTGTCTGATGACATTAATCGATTTTGTATGGAGACAAAAAAGTAGAAAAGATGTTTTTGTTGAAGAAGTAAATGGATTAAGAGATTTAGAGATTAAATATTGTGTTTAATCTAAGGGTACTGTCGGTACTGAACAGTTTTTTGAAAGTCCAACCGCGCATTTGCATGAAAAAAGTTACAAAATACCCTGCAAAAGTTTCATAATAATCCCCCAAACATGAAAATAAATACCCAGAGTGGGGGCAATATCAAACGCAAAACACAGCCCTGTACGTTATCACTGGATGCTCAGACCAAGCTTCATTGAACTCTAACAATGCGGCACAAAGTCCTATTTCCCTTGCATAGTCAAAGAGCTAGGCTTTCAAGGAGTAGCGTGAACACAAATTGGAATTCGGCGGGACCCCACGTGTTGCGGGGTTCAAGGCTGTGTCAAACGATGGAGGTTTACAGTGCAACCATGATGACACTGAATTAGAAGGATGGATTCGAAGGATATTTTTTGAATTTTGTGTGAGGCTTTAGAAGTTGTTGATGTTTTGACGGTTAAATAATGTCTTGGTTAGGTTCGGTTAAGTTTCTATTGAAAACCAATGTTTTGTGATCAGTTTTTTTTTTAAATCAGAATAAAATAAAAAAATTAATGGCTGTTAAGAGTCAGCAATCAACAAAACAAATCTGTACAAAAAATATAGTCGAAGCCACAACTGTTAAATCTCGTAGAATGGAATATTTCATCCAAAAATATTATCTGAATTATCCTGAAATATTTTCCACGTGGCCACAGTTACAATAGCTGGCGGGGTGAGGTATCGATCCCGGGGCCTACAGGAAGCGGGGGTGCGTTTCCGGCCGCGGGGGGAGGGCGGTGTTTTGAAAAATTGGCACCCATTGCCGCACACAAACATTTTTACTATTAAAACAAGCCAAATTCTATTCTATTCTGTTTGCAATAAGGTGGAATTAAGAAAAGCGGTTAGGAGTCTTGAGTAAGAGTGGAGATTTTGTGGCGTTAGAAATGTGTTCTGATTTATCTTGTTTTTGCGTTTTTGTGCCGTTTGAGCAATGTCCGTTTAGTGGGTTAAATATTGGATTTTAATTCAGTAAATTTTCGGTAGTAAAAAAATAATATAACATTCACTGGCTCCTAAACTAGGTAACCAAACAGCTATGTAAAATAATTGCCAGTTCGCATTTGGATAACACTTGTTAAACTAATTAATTAGCATTTCAAAATCACATTATATCACAGCGGAATAATAGTTTCAGTGACAAATGAATATAGCACATAATCATGACATTTCAATAACAAATCCGACATTAAAAGCCGGGCTTTCACAACAAGCTCACTACCACTAATTAGCTAACTTCACTAAAAATACTAAAACAACCTGCAATTAAAACAGTAACAACACGAGAACTAATAAATTAAAATACATCATACTGTATTAATAAACGCGCAATTCACAAGCAAAAACAATTACGGTCCGCAACTCGTTGGTTGTGTAACCAAATTATGGGAAAATCCCATTTGGTAAGGAACCCTCGGTAACTTTATTTTCATCCCAACTATGAGGGTAGGAGAACAATTTGTAAAAGGCCACGGGAAATAGCTGAGAGGCGGGAAAAAGGCCTGTCATCGCTGTCATGGCGGAATATCTATAGATGGCGGGAAAAAATGAGGCCCGTCACTATATTTTAGCGTGACGTAAGGCGAGGGACAGAAGTCCGAGGGCGATTGTTGGGGTTAAAAAAAACTGTTTTATTTTGTTTAACTAAATTTGCCTTGTCTGACGATATGTTTTACCTAGTAAGCGAGTTGTGGAGGTCAGATAGGCAGTCGCTACATTTGTAATTCTGGTATTCAGCTGCATCCTCTTAGACAAGAAGCTGACCTCAACATAGTTGGGAAAAGTCTAGGCAGATGATGAAATTAGCCTTCTCTAGGCTGTTCCTAGTGGCCAGTCAAATAAAATACCTACACTGAAAAATAACTCGGTATTTCCACTTATTCAGACAATTAAGTTGCGCTTTTTCATAATTAATTAATTAACGTTCATGCGGCTGCATAAAAATAAAATCTACGTGGAATTAATAATTCGCTATCATTATTTAATTTTTGTGTCGATTACACTCATTATGTGTTGGGTAAAACTGAAATTATGCATGGACATGCACTGTAGCTGGATCGGGTAATTTGGTAAAATATTTTAACACGGTAAACTGGATTGGTTATTAATTTATTTTTTATGTTCACGTGTTATTTTAAAAGAGGACAAAATGGCGGTAAAAAACTTACGAGGACGAGGGCTTAGCACCGTTTTGCTATTTACCTAGGTATTATAGAAATGGCGGGAGAAGCTGGAACCTTTTTTAAAGGATTGGCCTACAATAGCACTAGATAGAGGAAATTGGAAAGAATGCAGGGACGCCCTGCAGTGGGATATTACAAGCATGAAAGAAAAAAAAATAGGTAATATTAAAAAAAAAACTGGCTAAACAGTCATTTGTTTGTCAACATCAATCAAAATTAGTAACGAATGGAACGATTCAAACGCTCTTAACTACAATCTACTATCAAGTGGGTGACTTTAGCGTACAATTCGCAAGTGTACACCCGGCCTTTTCCGCCCCTCGGCAGTGTTCGCGAGGGCCCAATAAAATATTGTCGGCAACATTCTGGCGATTCTGTAGGAGACCGGAGCAATAATATTATGACATATTGCCTCCACAACCTCTTTGAACGGTTTTTTTTTTCTTCTGTGAAATAACGCGCTTACTTACCTACTAACATTTATTTAGCAGTAACATAGTTGGTTTTGGTGAATTATTTACTTGATTTATTTACCTTTTGTGTAATAACTCTCACATTACCTAGTCTATATTTTATAGGTATTTCTTGAATGAACAACTTAAGTATCTCTAAAATCAAGTCATTATTCCGTCATAAATATTCCAGCCATCTATAAAAAGATGAGTACAAAAATAAAACGACTAAGTATTTCTACGAAAGTGTGTCAGCCCTCACAGTCTATAGATCTAGCAACAAACTAGGATACCTATGTACTTGAGAATTACATAGGTGTTACACTATGCACAATAGTGGCAAGTCCGCCTTCACAAAGCGCGGGAACGCTCCGGGCGCCATATTGTCGTCGCCATGGCTGCCGGCGGAAGTGGCGCGCACGTGAGGGCTGCTTCCGGGGGCGCGTTCCGTTTCACGCAGTTCAATGTCACAATATAGTGTCCACGCTCCGTTTGTTTTAATTGTTTTAGATGTTTAGACTTCAGTTACAACTTGGTGTTTTGTTTTCAAGTCTTGTTTTGGAATGAGATGGTGATTGATATTGTGGTTTGGTTACTGTAAATACGGTGTATCAGAATGGATGGACTGAATTGCCTAGTTCAATGACGGAAGTCTGACTTAACCAAGTTTTCTGCTTAGTTACTAATGCTCTGACAAGAATTACCATGTACTTATTTACTTACTTTTTCAGTGAAAATCTAGTTAGAAGCCGTTTCTTGTAAGACTTAGGAAATTTTTCCAAAAAAAATTTCGGGTCATACCATTCCTATCAGACCAAAGACATCAAGAAACCAAAATTCTCATTCACTGTTTTCTCTCCAACAGGTCTGGTTTTCCAACCGGCGAGCGAAGTGGCGTCGCGAAGAAAAGCTCCGGAGTCAGAGACGGGATGCACCAGCAGCGTCGCCCCCCGCGCCCCCCACTCCGAGGATACCTCTGAATGGTGGCTTCAACTCCATGTACAGCCCCATACCGCAACCCATTGCTACTATGGGGGAGTCATATAGGTTAGTAGCTGAAGAATATATTGGAGAATACAAGCGCCGCGTGAAACTGAATCTCGTAGCTTAATTCTGTGCCCACTCATTATACTTTGATTGCCATTGACATGCTTAGTAGACCGTCGTCTTTTCTGGCTCTATCGAAACTTTTAACCTAATAATTTGAATATATTTTTTGATTTCGTGTGAATATTAATGTTACGACAGTTTATGACCGATTTTTTTCACAATTACTTTTGGCGCCGCCGTATATATATGTATAAATCTAGATAAAAACAAAAACTCAGCATCCAGCAAAAATTCTAAAATAAAAAATCAGTTCACATGAGTAAAACCATTAAACGTACGGTATCGCCATCTATCATCGAGCAGCGACACTAATTAAATTGCGCGCCAAATCGAGCGGCAAAGGTCGCGCCTCCTTGCGTTTCCCGCCAATGCACCGAGACGCTACGAACGAAGGTCGGCCGACTTTCCACACCGATTGATTTTTAATAGTGAACTCTGTTAGTTTTAGGTTTCGTCCCTAAGCAAATTAACTTTAGTTGAATGAGATTTTACTATTACTAGTTCGATCCGCCAGGAATGTTTATTGCTTTTCTTTTATTCCACTTGATTATTGTCTGTAGATATTTTTATCACATTCAATTTGGCTCTCGTCACAAGTTTCATTTGACGTAACCATAAACTATCATGGATTTTTTAAACTCAAAAGCAACAAACTATTCTTCCCTAAACATTAATCAATGTAAATATGGCAAGTCAAGACAACTACAAAACTGCTTTTTAATTTTTTCTTTTCTCCTTTTATATTTATTTGCCTTCAATATTTTTCACTGTGTACGACATTGACAGTGCGCTTGGTTCCGACAGCGCGATGTCGGGTGGACTGACTTCGTCGTGCCTGCAGCAGCGGGACGGCGGGTACCCTTACATGTTCGGCGACGTGCTAGGCAGTGGAGGCTATTCGAGAGCGCCCGCGGCACATCAGCAGCATCCGGCGTATTCACAGCCGCAGGGAACCGCAGGCACTGGTGAGTTTGACTTATTTTTTTCTTCTGACTTTGTTCTTTCAGGTCATGATTACGGGATGTCCAATAATATCCAAAGCATCTTATCGTCACGAAAATTATTCAAATCAATGTAGATACAATACAATTATACAATATCATCACATAGAATTCAGTTCTACTTCGTAAACAGTGATAATGAAGCAAACCTTTTACACCATAACTTGTAATTTCTCTCGGTAACAAAATACATAAAACGCTACAAAATCTACGCAATCGGCACGAGAAGCTTTGGAAAATATTTACCAACTTCGTAATAAAATGTAAAAAAAAATGCTGAGTCAAGAGCAAGGGGCGTCTGGCCCACAAGACCGCGACATGATGGGGGAAACAAAAAAAGAGAAAAAGGAAAAATAGGTATTCATGTTCCGATTGGATTTGCCGTTGTCTGTTCCTTACAAATAGCTTTTAAATTGATTTTGTTAATAGATAGTTGAAATGGGGGAATATAAAAGACATTGAATACAGTTTTCTAAATTAAACATAGATACCTTAAACAAAACGTGTCTAAAAGCAGGAGTGTAAATTTATTATTCAGAAAAAGACTAAGCCGTGAGGGGCTGGCAATGCTATTGTTTTAAAAAGCCGTAACTTTTCCATTTGATATTATATATCACGCGGCGGACATTTTTAGCCGTAGGTGGCGGAAAGCGGTATGAATTATTGTTGTTTGGGGCGTTTCGCGGCATTGTTCGTCTGCCGAGTTTCCAGCACCAACCGCGAACAAAAGAGTTTTTCACAATTCAAAATGCACGCTCTCGTTTCATTTACTCTTTTGCGCTCTTTCGACGGGTGCATTTCCAGCTTCGTGCGGTATTAAATAATGCGGATTTGTTCTACTTTTCGCTTTTTGGCTCCGGTTCTTTTACGAATTCAGCGGGTATGAGGTATTTTTCATTTCAGAGTCCGAGATTAATTTTTTAAATGAAAATACGTGGTACCTATGAAATATTCTTTGTTAGCATAAGTCATGATATTGAAACGAAAAAAAAGTAATTCAAGATTTATAACAACTCTTTCTTAAACACTTGCGCTCAAACACATTAACATACAAATCACCAATAAACGTTAGCAAGTTTGTAAGCATCATAAACATGAGGCCACAGTCACAAACCATTGACTAAACGAGTCTCACAGGAGCTGTTTAGAGGCGATAATAACGTGTAATGAATGTAAACGGTGGATGGTGGTACCCCTTTACCAACGCCGGCGGAACGGAAAACTGTTATCGGGCGGGAACACGCGCGGGGGCTAGCCGATCGAAATAAGGGCTTCATAAATCTAGACGTGCAGCATATTTGTGATGTCGTTTACAATGTGTTATGTACGATAGTAATTTATATTGGGAATTCTGTTGTTGGAGGGTTAAGCTGGAATTACTGAAAATAACGATGACACTTTTGAGTTTAAGCGACAAAGATCTGTAGGAAATGAATTCACTGACTTTGTACACCCTTGTTTAAGTGACCATCTACAGAAATATTTTAAGTACCTTCATACTTGATTGTTTGATTGTCAAACATGCGTAAATTCTAAACTAATAGCGACCTTTCTCCCTATTAGGCTTTCTCTAACTGCTATGATGATTTCAAACCAGAACTAGCGCTTTTCATCGCACATAACTCAATACCCAATCTCGAAACAGTTACCAAACATTCAAAACAGACGCTATTCTCACTACACTACTTGGC
Source organism: Noctua pronuba (assembly GCA_905220335.1). Taxonomy (NCBI): domain Eukaryota; kingdom Metazoa; phylum Arthropoda; class Insecta; order Lepidoptera; family Noctuidae; genus Noctua; species Noctua pronuba. Next base: position 9,642,420 of record LR999906.1, on the reverse strand, counting down.
TACACTACCTACCACACACATACGACATCTACGTCACAACCGTACGGCTACGGATAGCTTTCTGACGATGTGACGGCATATAATCGAGCCAGACCCACCGTGCATAGATAACGCGATTGTGTGTAATAAACGGAATGCAATCGGAATCCTATTAGACATATGGCCCGACCGATACTGATACATGACGTTAATAGGTTTCACGTTTGATTGTGTTAACATGTGCCGTCGATACGGACAACTTGATTGGTTGCAAATTGTGTCGTGAAATAGGAATTTTCGATTACGATTTGGGATAGGCAAACTAGCTTTGATGATGGTTAGTGGGCTTGATTTGATCTGGTACTAAGCAGGACTTAATCAAGTGCTAAACCTATTTGGTACCTACTGATTTACTATGCCCCTGTCGTTATAATTTGAAATGAACAAGTACACCCAAAGATTGTTTTGACTCATTTGTTTCTTAATAATAACCTAATGAATCATATTTATTAGGCTTATATTGCATTATGCTTACCGTTGTTTGTAATCTCCTCAACTCATATCATTTAATCTAAATTGTACCAATCGCAAAAAATCTGGCATTATTATTAACCCTCCCTCTTTGTTTCATAGGTGTAATATCAGCGGGCGTGAGCGTGCCTGTGCAAATACCGTCGCAAGGGCCAGACCTCGCATCGAACTACTGGGGACGGCTTCAGTGATCTCAGCTATTCGGGTTCCCGCATCGACTTCTGTCGATGCCTGAGAACCCGACTAACATACCGGAGTCTCCATCTAGCGGCGAGATTGCGCACAACTACGCCGACGCGCACTTGTCTATGAACGCAGCTATCAACATGACGGCCGGACATGATGCCAATGTTTTGGCTGCAGACTTGCAAGAACAAAACAATTCAGTATCGTAAGTGTTTACAAGAGACTGTTAAAGTACCCCGTTCGTTTCACAATCCAGTTTTCATTTTAGTGAGATTTTATTTTTAAATGGTGCAAGTTATTCTTATTTATGTACAATAGTTCTCGGATTACACGTTAATATTAAGAGGCAACTGATGATGTTCAAACTTAGTCGTAAGCAAACGACCGTACACGATGACGTGTGCTGTGCACTGCCGAACAATTGTATGATTTAATTTATCGTTTGCTTAAACATAATATTTGTACATTATTAAATACGACATATTTTAGGCATGTTTCATTGCGTACGGTCAATAAAATAGCTAGTAAAACAATAGCGTGCAATTGTAAATATAGAACAGCGCCATCTATTGTCGAGTAGAGAAAGTTTCTATAAAGGCAGCCGAGGTGTCCTCGGCGGCGGGAAATAAAATGTAAATTGTTTGTGCCAACGTTTGTAATAATCGAGTGTTATGCGCCCTTTCCGTGCACAACCCTTTCTATTTCTTTGATGTATGCAATAGGGGTGCGAAATGTTAATGCCATAGAGAAAAAAACGTGGCAATGGGCTTCGTTATAGCATTTGTTTCACACCCCTGCCTTCACGAACAAATTGTCATACAAACTAATCATGTTTGTACTATTGTGATGATTCTTGTATAATATTGTTACTAAATAGATGTTGTACGTAATGTGTCAACTCAAGTTCATTAGCACACCTTGAAACGAATTAATTTATTATTTATTGGTAAAGATTAAGGTCAATATTGCTGTGATTAAAATATAGATTTATTAGATTATTTTACCACAAAATTTTTGGGACGATTTGAACTAAAACTAAATTTTACAGCACTGAAATTACTCACTGTACAAAACTGTATACAGAAAACTCATAGGTATACACAATAAAAATATTTCTGTCATATTTTTTTCATAATGGTGCTGGTAAACAGCACAAATTATCATTTAATTACTACTTTATAAATATGTACATTTATAATATATATTTTCATTAAAAATGCAATATGGACGTGGTGTAGGCGGTAACGTTGTATGTAATTAAGTTTCATTAAGTGTAAAATAAATTATTACTTGATATAAGTGCATATAGATTGAGGAGATTACAGTGAAATTTATTAATAAATATTGCATTAACCATTAGCATTTTGTTTTCTTTGACTCCCTAACATCGTTTACAATGACAAATGCGAAACTTGAGTGTATCTAATAATCTAACAATGGGCTAATAAAGATGTATCAAATATTATTAATAACCTCTTTGCAGATGGCGCGAGTTGCAACCTTATTGCGTGCACAAAACTGCCAATGTTGCCACCCTAAAAATAGTGTGAGGAAATTATTCCGTTAAGTATATTTGGGCGGTATATATTAATTTTGTGTCGGTTAACTTTGTATAGCACCCCAGTCTGCATGCAATGGATGGGGGACCGCGACAATGGGATGGGATTAAACGTGTTGTATTGGAGGTATTATAGAGATCTAAACGCAGAGGGATCTGAATACAGTGCGTTTGTAAAATTATTTTTAACTGTACAACGATTACTATACAATTGTAATACTGCTTCTGCATTCTGTCCATGAAGTAAGTACCTATTTTATCCATGCATTTCTGAAATCCAAAACGTAAAAGTCAATTTTTATTACACATCTTTTTTGTGTTCGCTTACGTATTAACCATCATGTCCATTATTTTATATCCCATAATTAGCAAAACCTAACACCCCTAATTTCTTTTAGGCCCAAGTTTATTTTAGAACAGCACACATACGTCTGCAATTAACAACACAAGTTCACACAATGCACATTTCGTCTACTCTTAGCGAATCATAAGCCGATCAGATAACCCATCCCGAACATGCATCACAATGGTTTTCTATCAAAAACAGGCACGGCAGCGCCCTCTGTGCCCGTAGAAAGCAACTGCACAGATTATCAACGCTTATAATTGGTTTACATTTTGTCTGTCTGTCTGTCCCCTATCTATTGATGAGGACGAATGCGTTTGATATGAATGGGTAATCTTGTGTTGTGGACCGATGGTATTCTGAGGGGGTCTGTAATTATTATTTAGTTTTGTTGGGTTAGTACTTATGTGATTATTATTAGACATTTTGTGGATAAAATGTGCTGTATTTATTAATAGTTTGTGTGAGTGCTTATCCTGTTTACGATTTTTTCCTTGATCAAAATAATATAAAAATATGGTACTAAAAAATACAAAATTATGATTATTTTTGATTAAGTACACTATTTAAGTTTGTGACAAAAAAAAGAATAAGTAGGTATTTAAATAACATATTTATTAAGCGTAAAATGGTAATGTTTACACTTCAAGTCTCTATTCAAAATCACACGATACAGTCTTACAACGCGCTTGATATGATGGCATGATATCAATTAAAAATATATAATTATCAATTCTTTCTTATTAATTAATACACTAATGTAATTACGACGAAGGAAACCGTAAGTAGTTTATTTTAAAAACACATACTTGAAATCCCTAGACCGCGTCCTAATCTAAGCGATTATCGCGTTCATTTTGTTCGATGAACCCGAACGAGCTCCTGGCGACAGATGGCTCCGGTTTCCCGAACAATTAAGAGTGAAAAATGAAGGTCAAGGTCGAAAGCAGTTGCTTATATTAGGACGCGGTTACACTTTACTACTCCGCTAATAAAACTAAAAAAAAACTGACAGTCGTGGAAATTAAAATTTTAGTAACTATATACGTTTTGGTACACATTATTTATTATACAGTCTCAATCATTCCATCAGGTGTCTTAAACTACCCACATGACGGACGACTCGCGACCGTGACTAGCGGGCAGCGAAAGTCACTTTTCAAGGGGTTACCGTTGATGAGTAGCCAGTATACAAAATAGACCATATTTCTATGACCATAAAGTTCTATTTATATTAGTAACTGTAGCCGGTTGTGGTCATGTTGAATGTCTTGTGTTGAAAAGTGCTTTCGCTGGCCAATAGTGGCGGTCGGTAGTGGCCCATGTGCCATCATGTCCTTAAATATTAGGAAATTATTATAGTGATCTATAAGAGAGCATTCTCTTGAAGAGTTACTCTTCCTTGATCGAAAAGTGAGTATTTCATTGAGAGGTAATAGAACTCTCACAAAATCTAGGAAGATACATTTTTTAAGCATATTTTTGGTGTATTCCATTAGTACTTATATTCTAAAGAGGTTGAAAGTCATTTACACGCCTCCAGTCATGAGCAAAAGGCACTTAGTCTGGCTACTAAAACTTAAGCCGTGTGAACAGCCACGTTTAGTGATAAGCCCAGTAGTTCCTTAGTTAGTTGCATAATTTGCATTCCGTAAATCGCACTCTACTTAGGACTAGAAACTTGTAAATGAGATTTCACATTTAAATTATAGAACAAATTGCATTACAATACCATTTACACAAGAGTAACGTGAAGATATTTTTTATTTTTTTATTAAATACCCTAATTAGTTCGTGAGTAATTTAAATAGGAATGATCACTAACAATTATTTATATCTTTGGAAAAAAAACTGGCACACATAATTGGTGTACTAGCCAGTGGTATACTAGCCAATTAATATAGCAAAATCAGTCGTAATCAGGCTTTTTAGAATCGTTACGTTTAGGCCTAATTCAAGTGGTATCTCAGTACGAGCAAAAAAAAGAGGCGTATAAAACGCCCCAAAAAAAATACGCAGCGCGATTCTGAACGCGTTCTGATCAAGAGTTATCCTTATTTCATTTCGTTGGTACAGGTTACGTTTGTGACCTAAACACGTATTTGAGATCTTTTTTTAGAAAGCTTTTTTATCTTGTCTTGAATTTTTCGCGTAAAAGTGAGTAATAATAATTTAAATTATCGATCCAGTTAAGGGCTGCAAAAACTTGAAGAAAAAATAAGTGAGTATTACTTGTAATTTTTGTTCGTACTCTTCATGCTAGTGTTTAGTCGAGTATCTAAGCCAGTAGGCCAGTCCTTTCGGTGTACACTCTTGAACCAACCGGAGTAGTCGACGGCGTTGTGTTTCCATCGCCAGTGGTCTGCTGGTTTGTTGGTCTGGAAAGCACAGAAAATCGAATTATTTCAACATTCTAAATATAGGGACAAAGTGAAAGTATTGGTGGCTTTCTCTAGTGTTATAAGAGAGACAAGGAAAGGGCGATACCGTAACTAAACTCGAAAGTTAAGAGATATCTCTCTCTAGTATTATGAGAGAAATAAGGAAAGCGCGTTGTCGATGTCTGTACAAAACTTATTTTTTTTAGGTCAAGTAAACATATTATGTCCGCCAGAGCATGATTTATCATTTTAACTTAGGAAACACTCATACGCAACGCAATAGATATTTTACTTATTATTAAAGATGAGTGTAGGTACTCTTATTATTAACATTATTAAAGCAGGGAAAACATAATTCAGGATGATGATTTTGTAACTATGGGGTAACATACTGTATTTTAATATAAATTTCCTAGTAATATAAGTTTTCGAGGGTCTGTTTAAAGTTTATAATGAATATATTTAGGCAAAAAAATACTGAATATTTGGTAGAAGTTATCTAAGCTATAATCAAATCTTTGTGGTATTAAGTAAGCTGAACTTCTTATAACCCAGACAAAAAAGTTTCGCTATCTAATTTAATTTGACCCCGTATATCAGAGTCAATCATTTCACAAAGCATAACTTTTTCATATGATTTTTCATACAAACCCACATCCATATTCTATTATATAATTCTGTTTTTTTAAGACATACACTATGAATGAATAAGGAGGAGTTCGTTACTAAATAATAACAGCCGCACGGGGTCTTCAAGGTTAAGCAGCGCTTGCCAAGGTTGATCCATGGATGGATGACAATTAACTGCATTTAGAGAATCCTGCGTGCCTCGGAAATCACGAGAAGCGGTTGGTCCCAGCTTTCATTAATGGATATTGGACAGTCCTTACAGGTAATCTGTTGCCCGAAAGCCTGCCAGTGCTAATTGGGATGTGGAGATCAGATAGGCTGTCGCTCCATGTAAAGTACTGGCCTTCAGCTGCATCCGGTTAGACTGGAAGCCGACCCCAACATAGTTGGGAAAAATGACCTACGGAAGAATACATGAACTTACCGTCCCATAAAATAAGAAGAGATAGTGCCATAGGACTGGACTGCCACTGGCTCAGCCATGACCGGTCTAACGGCCCTCGGTGGCGGGGGGAACGGGGGCCTTCCCCGGTTGTACCAGTGTTGGAATAAGAAGCCTAGTGTTGCCAGTATCAACCACATGAATTCTATCGCGACATCTGCAAGAGAAGAGGATGCAAGGGTTAAGTTTTCGGTTCATGGAGAAGGATGTAAGGTAAGATATGGTTACATTAAAGTAAAATGAGTTTTTTTTTAAACTACCTAATTCAGAACAGACTTATTAAATCTGGCTTAGTCTCGCGAAAACAATACCCTCCTTTTCGGCTTTACCACACTCAGGTAAAGTGAAGAGAGGAGACAATTTAGTTTTTATTGTGTTTGATTTACCCTTTCATGGACGCTTTTGAATACTTTCTCCGTAGAGGTGTTTCTAAGGTTCAGTTTCCACCAAGAGGACAAATTTCGACGCAGATATAAGCGTCATCTCGCGCGTGCGAGGAAGCGCGAAATTTTATACTTAAAAGCAATACTGATACAGTCCTTTATTCTGTGACATAAAAAAAGTGCGCGAGGATCCGAAACTGACCCTTATACATAATTATGCAGGTAGATAAGTGGTCGAAAGAATCCGAACTTTAAAATTCGATAGGTACGAAAAGATTTTTAAACATTTTAGGCCACATGGTGGTGATGCGATCGGATCACAAATTCATAACTCTAATCAGTTTCGGAAATAACAGAATTATAACGGATTTATCCTGAATATGTTATTTATATAAAACTTTACAATATATCACAGGACATGTCTGCCGCATGCCGGACAAACTGAGCCAAAAAAGCCGGAAACTGATACGGCGGGACGAACTGGACAGGATCCGCCATAACTGGAAGGAGGACGCGCGGGTTTGCGAGCAATAGAAAGAGTGGAGGGAGGCCTTTGCCCAGGAAAAAAAGGGGCAAAGTGTGAAACATGTTGTTTTAAAACATTTAGGTAAATATCAATCCAAAGATAACGCGACGAATGCGTAGTTAAAGTTATGAACCCTGTCGTGTGAATCACCTCAGGATGACATAATCAAATGTTCTGCATGTTACCTACCGTTTTGTTTTAAAAACATTTTTAATGGTCACAAAAATGTATTGAAGAGATGGTTGTCCTGAAGACATATTGTTTTATGTTTACTTGTATTATGTGTTATTGCAAAATAGGTAGGTATTTAGGTAATCTCCCGCTTAATTATGCGTCAGTGCAGTTAACAACGCAATAGGTTAGTCACACGATGGACACTTTGTCATTGGATAGTGCGATCGAACCTAAAGTAGCTGTTTTATAAACGATCACGCATATATTCGTCTAAGAAGTGGGAACCTCCTGTAAGTGGAATCGCCTGTAATAAGGGGTGAGCCTATATTGCTATCCACCAGGCATAAATCCAGACCCGAGCTGCTTTTGGGAAATTACTAAAGAAAAAACCCAATAACATTTATGCCAGACCAGGTGGCCATCCATGACGTCATAAAGCAGGAGTAATTCCAGTGTGCGAAAGAGATGGCGGTAGACGACCCGTATAGCTCTGTCTCTTTCCCACACTGGAAGACGTCATAGTAACCCCCCTGATGCACAAATAAATTGCATCTTAATAAAAAAAATATATATATCTCACCTCTCCACTGAGTATCGGGCGCCGCCATAAAAGCTTTATTAAAATGCGGGACCGTAGCTCGCCTTATAACATTAATGATGATGTACTTCAAGTTGGATCCCATGTAGTAGTCGAGGGACAGCACGGTGGCATACGCTCCTAGCACGGCACAGCATAAGATGTTGGCGGCATAGGATACGGAGACCACTGCCAGGGCCGTCAGAATCATCACCAGGACAAAGAGGCTCCAGAAGTTGAAGTCCCATTCCAAGTATATTATGTTGCCTAAAATATTGCTTTTGGTTAAAAATTGAGGATAAAACTAGAAAGTTGTTGTGGATTTCAGGTGAGATTCTGTTATAGCAATTTCATTCTTTGTCACAAAAATAAAAACAAATATAATCAAAAAACACTACTGAAACAACTGAAATACGTTACAACAGTTGAGTAATATTTGAATTTGATACATCATAAATCTTTTTACAAAAAGTGTTTTTTGGATGTCTCTTTCATATACCTACATAGGTCACGTACATTTTCAAAAATTAAAAAAAATCGAATAACATAAGTGTCCACAAAATACTTTGCCAAAGTCTTACCTGGTAATCTATAGTAAAATATCGAGGCCAGTAAGAAGCCAAGGTGCAATGAAGGCAACAGCACTGCAATCACGGGTATTCCATATAGCCACCAGAATAACCACCAGATTGCGCCGAAGAATACGCCAGATACTACTGAAGCGGCCAGCGGGGCTAAAAGAATATTTTGTTAGGACTTCTTGCAAGGTCCAAAAACACGTGTGGATGGGAGATTTAAAATGTACTGGTTTGAGGGTTATAACTTCTAAATTCCCGTTGGTACAGTACATGATAAAACGCTCAAGTCAATTTCAATCGTAAATAATAATACAAATAGAGTTTAAAACACTTTTTTAAAGCCAAACAAATGACAAATGCCAAGAAAGCCATTTAATCCAAGGATAACAGATGGTTTATCAAACTGCTAGTAAGGGACCACTATCTAAATGAAATGAAACTTTGTTTCACTGACTTGGGAATCATATCTTGGAGGTTCTAAACCAATGAGGTTTAGTTTAAATTTTCACTTACCAGGCTTATAACCAGGTGTGTTATCAACCACCGTAATTAAGGCTATCAGAATATATGTTATAATGACACCGCTGAAGAATCCAGCGAAAAACATTTCAGTCTTGAAGAACCGGTGTCCGAAGAAACATATGAACACGCCGATAAACATCAGCGCTGCACATAGTAACTGAGATAGTGCATCATCTGCAAAATATTTGTTTAATGTAATATCCAGGTCCAGGCCAGATCTTAGATTTGACAACCAGAACCTTACGAAACCTACCAGATCATAAAGTGATCACTTCTAAGATCTGGCCACGACATCTATAAGCCCGCCCAAATTCGCCAAGTATTTATTAAATATGATACTAGAAGAACTTCTACAGTTCACCGGCCTTTCTGTCAATAATTCATAATACCGCTAGGAAGGCCATTAAGAAGGAAAACGCGCTCAAGACACAGCACCGGCAAGATGGTTAGACGCGAAAGCAATACAAGAAAGCTTTCGGTGCAGTACAGTGCCGAACACCGGTGACGATCTTCGGCACTGCACTGCACCGAAAGCTATAAGTATTGAGGGAATGATAAAAAAACAAGAAGAGAGGAAGTCACAGGCAAAGACTAGTGGACAATAAAACTTACCAATCATCTCGCAGCCTTCATCAGCGATGTCGGTACAGCCATAACTATAGTTCGGTACATACACAGAGTATGATGTTATATTGTCCGCTATATTGCTTGTCGCCACCACTGCGTATATGGCCCCTGTGCCAGGGTAAGCACTCAAAAGACGACGAGTAGCTGGCCAGGAGTTGTACGGAATCTTGGAAGGAAATATTATGTGTTTTATTATGCTGACTAAAAGCGGACGGCCCAGTTCCGAAGGTGAAAATGACTTTAGGGTCTTGGACCGTGCTGTTAGATTTTTAACGTTCAACACAGCGCCGAAAGCTGCAATTAGAAATTAGCTGACCCTTAGAAAAATTTCAAAGTAGTTGGAATATTTTTGAATGATGCCTGCCTATCTTCCGCCATTTTATTTTATTTTCAAAATAGAAGCCACGCATAAAACCTTTATTCATCGATAGCTCGTATCAAAACAAGCAAGTTTTGTATGAGCCAAATTCTTCTAAAGCGTCACCCGTATCAAAGTCAGAATCTTTTCACCGATAGCACCAAGTTTGATTTGTTAGCCAATAGCCACGCATAAAACCTGTACTCATCATTAGCTGGCATCAATACAAACAAGGTATGTATGAGGCGAAATCTTCTAAAACGTCACTTTTCCAAAATAAAGGGTGTAAAAAGAACGAAGCCGAAAGGCACTTGCTCTCCCCGTCATTGCGATCATTTTTTTGATCTGGAGCATACCTGGGAACCATCTAGTTACGCAGATATTGGGGGTCCAAGTTCCAACTTTTTCACAAGTTTTTTTTAAAATACATGGTTTTAATGTAAAATTTTTACTTTACTTTCTTTAAACACCTCCACGACCCCCATACTATTCAATCCATCCATCAGCACAATGTTTTGAGTACGTTACATTGAGTCCTACCGTAAAACGTGATTTTTTACCCCAAAAAAAATGTCGTTTCCCAGCAATAATTTTAGCGTAAAGTTACTTAGTTTGATGTACAGAATGCTTGGTTGACGGCTTCGTGAAGGGTCTGTTTACACCCTGTATAAGCTATCAAAGTTGTGCTGGTGGCGAAGACTGTAACTTTGATGGCCATTGGTTTTAACTTAGAGGCAGTTTGTACGCAACTGTTAGTATCTGGGTAATCCAAATGCCAAATCAAGTAGTAAATAGCGGCATAATCAGCATGTTCCCACAGCTGGGAATTTATGAGTGGGAGTTGGCTGTAGTCCACCACGCGGGATCGGTGCGGGATGGTAAAAATAGCAGCACTTGTACAAAATAATAGTAGTTTCAAGTATGCTTACAACTGTTCCATATTTTTTAATACCCTTGAGGGTCATCATCTTCTGGATGCCAGTAAAATAAGGGTCAGGATAGAAGTTTCGTTCAGGCATGTACATCATGTAGAACGTCAGGTTTGCTAATCCTGGGTTCTTGCAGTCGCGATCATTGGCCGGCGCAGAGGCTGCTGCGGCCTCTACTACTATGTAATCGGATTTCGTCTGGACATAAAGGTATGGAAATATGTAAATCTCTGGGAATTCCATGTTACATCCGCCAGGTAATGGATCTGAAAATATATAGTTGGATTAGAAGGTGCTTAAAGCTCAAACGTCGGCACGTCACATCGTGGCTATAAGGTCAAAGGGTCTTGGTCAGAATGGGCGTAAGTCCAACAGATTTGAATATGCAATTTCGAAAATATCTGAATATTTAAACTTTTCAAAATAGGTACAAATTATTTTCTGAAGAATGCAAAAAGCTATTTTTCAAATACTGTACAGTATTTTAAAGATAGGACGCGTGAGTTTCTAGGAAATATTCCCTGAGACTGCATAGCTCGCGATTGTGGAGAATCTTGACGTGCATAACCGAAGAACATGGGTGATGCATTCGACATGCCGTCAACAATTTACGGACCTTCCTATCCTGGGCGTCTAAACTAGGTTTATTATTAGTTTGAATAATAGATCAAATCTTTGAAAAAATACAGAAAAACATATTTCAAGCTAACTAAGGCTACTTTAATTTTAGAATAAGAATTAGGGTTCCGTGCAAAAACATTAGAACCCTCGAAATTGGTAAGTAACAAAATCCGAATCAAAAAGGGAAGTAATGTTTTTTTTATAATAATTTCACGCGAACGCAGGTCGAGGGCAACAGCTAATTTAAGATATATTTCAACTCTGTTGGTCATACGCCCAGAGTTCAAAGAAAAATGCCAATGACCCTTTAATTAGCTAGCGAAACTCCGTGTCTAGAATCGATATCTGAATAAGATGAAACAAAAAGTACTTAATGGTTTTTTTCATAAAATTCGGACTGATTCATAAGTATGTAGACGTGGGGAGCTCGCCGTGACAACTATACTTCCTTGTGACGCGTCTGTGCTGCAACTACCCGCTAGCGGTTTCACACGCAAGCGTTTAGTCACTTAGAATGTGATTATGTCGAAAGTATTTTTTGGTAGCTAAGCAAACGCAGATTGAGGATTATTTAACTTATTTCATCATCATCATCAGTCTACAGCAATCCACAGTTGGACATAAGCCTCTGCAATTGCACGCCATTCAGCTCGAATAGGCAATCAGCTTGATTAGACTGGAGACCGACCCCAACTATGTTGACAGATGATGATGAGTGTGTAAACAACACAGGTGTACTCTCTATTCCTTTACTTTCATAATACAATTGGACAACGACATGACCAGAGGTTTGGTGCAGGACTAACCACCTAACATGCTTTCTGAAGCTCGGGGTGTCACACCACCACCAACTTCTAAACTGTGAGCTGCTTCTAAGAAACTCCTAATGGATGAACCAAATAACATTTTGCCAGATCTGAGAATTGAACTCGGTCCCACGCTTGCGATCCCAAGCCCAACATGGCAGTTACAAGTACATACTTAATTTGAATATTAGTTGCACAAGCGCAATACAGGAAAACCACACAAGTATAATATACAGTGTGTGATATTATGTATTATATGTTGACTTGTGACATTAGACAGAATATTGTATAAAAATAACAAAAAATGTCATACCTTCAAATTTGTAGCCATGCACTGAAATATATACTCGCACAGTGACATTTTTATCAGGATTGGCTATCTGCAATGTGCCTATATTATCCATAAAACTCACAAAGCCCAGATTAGTTCCATTAGCCTGACTCTTGCCACTGTCAATCATAGTAAGTGAGATGTTCAACAAATGACTATGTGCTTGAAAAACAATGAAGTACAAACTCTTTTCAACATCACTAAAATTTACGTGTACAGTAGACTCTTTGTTTAATGTAATGAAGGATCCGTAAATTTCTCTGTCATCATACGTTATTGTTTTGTTTAAAGGTATTGTTATGTTGGCATCTGGAACAAAGAAACAATAGGCTAACAATTTATACAATACTAAAGCTAATACCTACACCAAGGGTTTTGCCCAGGAGTGGTACAGAGCATGCAACAAAAAAAAAGTTAAGGCACCATGCTAAAAGGGACTTCAATGGACATGTGTACCCTGATAACCGTGAGACGGGGATGGCAGGAGCAGGGAGATGGCAAAACCACTTATGTGTCTTTCATAGAAATTGGCAAGTAGTGGTGCAGGAGAGGTACCGATGGAAAAAATGGAGGGAGGCCTTCGCCCAGCAGGCAGCAATGGGAAGGATTGCTGTAAAAATAATCCCTTTTGAAATTGTGCAGAGATTCAGTTAGGATAATACAAAATGGCAGACCAGTAGGTAGTAATTTAGTGCTGTACAGTGGTACTGTAATACCAAGTAGAGGCATATCAGAAGCATGCAACGGGTTGAAGACCTACGACGACGAAATACGTCCATTGGATTTACTAGCAAAGTAATAACAGCTCTCCAAATAATAGTACATTTACCTTGTGTGGCAACAGAAGTAGCAAAGTAAAGGAAGGAAATTAAAATTAAATTAAATCCACCACTCATTGTAAAAACCATTTTCACTTATCCAAGTTCGGTAACGTTTTATAAATTTTATCACTGATATTGATTACAATAACATTAAAAGTTTCTCAGATCACTACAATTACAAAATAATTCGGAACAGCTGATCATTTTGACACTGACATCACTTTTGCAGTTAAGCTATCAACGACATTGAAGTTAATATCATTTAATTATTGAGACAGCGAACTAGACTATGATAAAAAAAATTACCAATAATAATATTATTCACATGTTGTCCCCACGGTATCACAATCAACGCGGATAGCGAGGAAAAACAAGTGTTGTTAATAACAGTGACACAAAAATGACAGTGACAGGGAGACCCACGATGACCGGAATGATTTGACTGTTGACGTTTTCTGTGCTGAATGAATGAGTATAATTTCCACAGATAACTAAGTAGTAGTATGAAGCGCTTTTATTTAAAAATTATAAAAGTTTTAATGAATCAAATTAAAACGCAGTTTTTAAAATTCATGTTAATCTTGAAGTTATAGAAGTATAGCTAGAGTACTATCTACATTATGCAAAAATATTCGTTCATACAAAAATTTCAAATACCTGCTGTGTAACACTTTGGTCACCTGTTTTTAATAATTATACAAAATTGAAAGGTAAAAAGTAAAGTGGAGAAACAGGTTATTAATATTGGAAGAGTTGTTTTGCTGATCGTCAAGAAAAATAATTGCAGGCTTCGTTTCTACTAAACAAGTTTAACTTCTGTCAAACTTTTTTAAAAGAAGCTCTCAAGTGTAATTTGCAATTCACGATTTTACTTTGTATTTTGTCTAAAGTAATAAAGATATTCTGCTTTAAAATATACCTTGTTAAAACAAATTTTCAACATGACCTTAGTTTAAATAGGTAGTAAGCGCCTTGAGATCATTTCATTCTCGATATCGATTCCTTCGTAGGCCGCTAGAGCGCACTCACGTCAAAATTCTCAAACATGGCGGCGCGATCAATGAAGTTGTAATGTGTAGTGAGTGAAGTCTAGTGTAAAAATTGAAATGTTTGATTTTGGTGTTGTTTTTGTGTGTGGCTGTTAACATTAATGGGCCATGGGAAGGGGCCAGGAGCTATTAAACGCTGCCCGTGAGGGCGACAAGCGGACAGTGGAAAAAATACTTGGTCAAATAACTAATATAAGTGGTCCATTTACAAGGTGGGTCCTGATTCATGTTTTATTGTTTTAGTGGTATAATAATGAAGTTTTGTCTATTTTAGACATACTAGGCAGTTCTAGGGTCCTATTTCTACGTGTCACTGGCTTCAAAAATGGTCAAAAAAATGTTATCTTTCTATCAACAATGGTGTATTGTTATCACGTAGTTTTTTATAATGTTTACGAGCTTATCATCGTTTCATGACAGACGATGATTTCTTAGACGCTATTTATAATCATTATGGCATGTTTAATGTCCACTGAGGCACTGCTGCAGGTCAATAGTCATTTGTAACATAATTACTTATTACTTCAATAATTGTTCAAGTAATTCGCATTGTAGATACCATCCCATTGCACCATAAATGCAAACTTAGTGTCACACAATAAGGTTGATAATTGCATGTCAGTATTACAGCATGTTAGTTGGATATGAGATTTGCAGAATTATCTTTTCAAGATAAAAAATTTAATCTTAAAAGATAACTTGTTTTTGGTCTTACCTAGTAACACCATGGCATGCCTTTTTTATTTGTTGCTAAACTGTTTTATATGTAGAAGTAATACTATAGAAGTAAGCATATAATAAAATCAGAGTTCCCAGCCTGATATATTTATAATCTTTGATTACTCAATATTTGTGCATGCTATTGAACATAATATTATGAGGTAATAATTTAAAAGTATCTACTTCAATGAAGTTTTGAATAATTCCATGATAATACAACTGATAAAGTTAAGAGCCAAGAGTATATCAGGTTCATCCCTTAGAAGTTGCAGTATCTAACAAATAAAACTTGTCTATACTTAATTACTTTTTACCATAGACTATATAGATGATATCATGCCTTGCAAATAGGTGTAAATACATGTACATACATAGGTATGTTATGATTTAATAGATTTTCCTTATAGCATCATAAAAATAAGTACATATATGTATTTATTTAAAAACCACTGGATGTGATTATATTAAAATAATTGGCATTAAGTACAGAAATGGTCCCCATTGTGTTCAACCGTAGTGCATTCCGTGTGTGGCAATATGCTGGGGCTATGATTAACCAACATCAAAATCATAATTTTAAAGAAATGCAACTGGGTTTCTTTGCCACTTATCTATACATAGTAAAACCCTAGAAAAATACCCATATCTTAGTAGTAAAATAAACTCCATTTTGTGTACAAACCTTTTTTGATAAGCAGTAATAATGCAACTTTTGTGAAGATTAGCATATTTCTTTGATCTGTGTATCCACCAACAAGTATGGAGGATTATGGCCCACCCCTTATAGAGAGGAGGCCTGCCCCAGCTGTGGGAATGTTATTATAGGCTAATTGTGTGTGTAGGTATGTCTGGGAATATGGTAGCTGTACCAATCAATTGACACACTTTTTTGAGCTCTCAAAATGTGGTTCCCCATATTTTTTGTATGGTGATAACAACCTGTGATATCACTAATTTACCAGCTCATGACTCAACTATTTATTGATTTCAAAGCAAAAAATAATTCTATCGGGTAATAAATATATTATAATTAATCGGGTTTTCAGGTCTAAAATAACTTTCTTTGGTCTTCGAATTATTGGTTAATTACAACTATCTAATTAACAATATTCATCATCAGCCGATTATACGCGAGCCAGTAAAAAAAATTAAAAGGTAAAATTAAACTTTACCTGTTGATTGAAACAATCTAAAATGCATCGCTATAATATTTCTCCGATAAGTTATGAGTACAAATACTTGATAATCATTATTTGATATCAGGTAACCATTGACTGCTAAAAATAACCTTTTCTAGTCCTTAGTGATCAAGTTATTAGTCGAGAATTCAGAAATATACTAACAGTGTAGCAGTAGCGAAGGGTCAATTGTAGTAAGAGGGAAGCCAGAGTACATTTGTCTTTAATGTGATTATATTATTTGTCAATAGAATACTGACTGTGCCATTTTTCAAAGAGAAACCGGTAGGAATCGAGTTGTATGGGTCCTTCGCCACTGCAGTTTAGTTGCCCGGGTATTGCACTCGTGGGTCTTTTTTACTATTTTATTAAGTTTTTGTATCCAAATTAAATAGGAGGCACTACTACATTTTAGATCTTGCTTGCAAAAGTTATTCTTTCCTTTGTTAAAGCCGTCTGTTATTCATTTAATTCTGAAACACTCATTACATTACCAGCAATTTGAATGGCTGTTTTACTCTTTCTTTCAATTCTTTTTTCTTGTTATTGAACCAATCTAAACTTAGCTATTTTACATTCACATAATTGTTTATTCAGTTTTTTTTCTGTTTCTTGGACTATTTTTGTTAAATTATTATTGATTAGCCTCCCATGGCTCATTGGTTTTGTTTCGCTAATGGTTTACTGTGATGAAAAGATCCTTAAGTTTTAGTAATAAATATAAATAATGCAGTTTTTTGCTTTTTACTGGCGTCTAGAATGTTAGTGACATTTATAAGTTTATGTAACAAAAAAAAAAATTTAAAACTAGTTTCAAAAAGAACCGAAAACCAGTTAGATTGCAAAGAGTAATCTTAGTTGTGAAGCGATTTCTTATCGTATTATTTAGAATTGAACAAAGGCGTGATTTAGTTTTTTTTCGTGATAAAAATGTAAATTATAAGCATTAAATGTTTACCTAATTACACATCACAACATGGCCCAGCAGTTTACGAGATTAGAGCCAACAAACAGAAACAATTATGGTGTTTTAAAGCAGATGAAACATTTGATTATTATGTAAACATAGCAAGGTGCTTACGACTCGTTTGGAATTACAATCAGATGGTCGAACAACAGAAAACCTAAAGTAAAAATATTATAGAATCAAGTAACGTTTCGGACAAATAAAATAAATGTAAATAGGAGCGTCCACGGCTTCTAACTGGTGCAATTTTTTTTTTTTAATTTACCCAAATATTTCGTTTAATAATTAATTGTTTGTCTTTGCCCGCGTACCTTACCTATATGCTAAATTATGAATTTAGTTGTAAAAATGTATTAAATAAACAACTCGTGCCCAAATTCTGGGCAGACTCTATTTCAATTGTCATGGACATGCTAAGAAATGAGATTCTTTAGGAGAAACTGAATATTTGAAGCTCAGTATCGCAATTATCTGAACATGGATACAAATGATAAAGATAGGCTTCAACAAAACCTACAGGTTTGGCCCCGTCCTGTCATGGCTCTCGGAAGAGACATCCAAAGGCATGTAGAAAGGGATCCCTGAATGAGTTGCAAAAGTTCTGCAAACAGTATTACCCCTGGACCGTTTATTGCTGCAGTCTATAAGAACGCCTGTATATCCAGCTGTGAAACTTACTGCCCAAGATAAATGCGTAAGAATAAATAATCGAAAATCATCTGCACACAGTTTATATCTATTTAAGGAAGTAGGATAAGTCGAACCATTAAAGTGAAGTGTTTGGCGGTTGGCCAGACGCCAATCGATGTTTGAGAAACGTACGTTGAACTTTTGTCTTACTGTCTGTCTATATCTAACGCTGTAGACTTAGGGGTGACAGAATTACACAAAAAACAGAGATTTGGAGATCAGTTTTTTTGAAGGAATCCAGTCTACCCAGTTTTGGAGCGCTTTCAGGAGAAACGAGGTGTATGTAACTGTGTGTAACTTTAGATTAAAGTAAATGAATAAGGCTCGCGGATTTGAAAGTAAATCTTTCCATTCCCGATCATTTCAATTTGTTTCTCTTATATTGATCTGGGCTACGTCTACCTACTCTCTTGCAAATCGCATTGTAAAGGCTCAATATTATTCTGGCAACGACAGCTGATAACCCTAACTTCAAGGTGTTTGTATGCAAAACACTCAAACCGGACACTGCAAGTTTGGCAAGCAATAAAAATGCGCTCGAAAACTGCACTTAAAACATGTGCAAAATAAAACAGCAGTTAAGGGTCCATGTTTTGCCACTCCTGTTTTAGTCTTCCTATAGGAAAGCCGAATTTGAAAACCACCGTTGCACGGCCCCGAAAAACTGTCGGCAAAAAATTGCAAATCACTCGATGAATTAAAATGATCTCATTAGTATCTTCGAAGCACTGGCATATTGGATATTTTATTGTCAGTCTATGATTATTATTTTCTAAGATGCTTTTGAATGATAAGGAAATGGGAGTTCCCCAGGCGCAGATAAATCTCGGACAACCCTACCGAAAGATAGTCGATACGTCTCGCCTCTATAAAGCTTGAAGTTTAAAACTTACGTGAAACGAATTCGTCATGTTTCGCTACTTTGGTTACGATGTACGTGATATTTTTTTCGAGAAATAACTTACTAATATGTGATTGGTCCTTTTGCCCCGAAAAATGGGGCTCCCAATTTGTCGTTTACACGAAATAGTTGAGGCCGGTGTGGTTAGCTAAGAAGGTAATCAGTGTGATAGTAGTACTCAGTGGACAAAAGGACTCTTTTGCCGAAACTTATCTATGGAGTCCCAAGTCGCCTTTTATGACACCACTGCTGCGTAGATTCCTTGCGGATCTTGGATTAAAAAAATGCGTGTCAACTATCAACCTTCGCGAGCAATCTGTTCAAGTCAACTAAGGGAATCGGGGTCACAATCTTTATGTTGGCGATGAACTAGAGACCTGTTACTACTATGACTATCACAGTATTTTAACTAGCTCAATTACTAATGGTACTTTTTTAACTGTTCTTATATTTGAAGCCTTGGATTGTGATACGGGATCATTCAAATACAATACACCAGGGAAAATCTTTCAAGCTTGTTGATCTAAAAAGTCCGTTAAGATGGATGAAAGTGATGGGAAGGTGCTAATAACTTGATAGCTTTACTTATGATAAAAAACTTTCAATTGCAGTTTCAAAAATATTCTTCAAGGTGGAAAATCCCGGGCAGTAGAATTAGAAATTGGTGCCGACAAGCAAGACTCAAAATTGGAAAATCCCGAGGATCCAAATGGGTTTGTAAAAATCCAAATAAAAAGACGTAAATCTCAAGCTGAGGAACGTCACATAAGCCTTAAGAATAAATCAATCTCATTTGGAAAGAGATATTGCTGTAGGCGTTAACGACAATCGTAAGGATGACGAACGATTGCGTGTGACTAGCAATTTAGATACTAACCTGTCTAGCCTCCTTAATGTATTACGCATCAACAAAGCTTCAAGGCACCTTTTAATCAGATAATGGACTTATCACATCGACCCAATTTCATTCCGTTTCCATAAATCTTCGTAGGTTATAAATTGCAGCAAATGCCTTTTGAAGCTCGCAAGACCGGTAACGCAACATTGGCTAATATCCTTATTGTTACCAAGCTATTTTCATCTTTAAATGCTGCTTTGTAAAGTTATGTTTCCTGTAAAGAGGTAAGAAGGAAATTTTCTCAGTTTTAAACATTTTATCGTTGAGAGGAATTTGGGATCAGCTGTTTTTAATAGCCAACTATGTCATAAAAGTTGAGACATTGCGCGCTGTAGACAGCTCTTTGAGGATATTGTTTTAAAATTTAGGCTTACCAAGATTATTCTACCAAAACTGCGAAAGAAAGACAGAGGGAACTGAATGACAGGTGGATGGGTTGTGAGAAAGATGACATGGCTAGAAACTGTGTGGCTACTGAGAATACAACTAAAAGAGACGTATGGAAGAGAATAATTACCATATATATATGCAGAAGACTGATGATGTTTATTATAAGAATAAATTTTCTTATTATAACAGGCTAGCCTCTGCTTGCGGCTTCACTCCTGTTATGTAAGGAAATTAACCCACGGGAATGTTTTAAATGAAATGACACTCGGGAATAATGTAGCTTCCCGTTAGTCAAAGAATTTTCTAAATCGGATCAGTAGTTCCGAAGATTACGCCCTACACATACAAACTTACAAACAAATTTTACCTCTTTATAGTATTAGTATAGATGCTAACAACAAAATTTAGTCAAAATTGTTCAAATAGGTATACTGAAGCAGAAGCCACAGATCGTCGCCCGTCATGCTACGTAATTATTCATTTTAATACGATTTTAATGATTCATACCTGGACCGGGACCGGCCCATTACTTCACCTCTCTAATTGATATTGTTTACCTACATCAACATCATACATGATACTTGTAAAGTATATTCATCATGTGCCTAGCCTTTTCCCAACTATATTGGGGTCGGCTTCCAGTCTTAACCGGATGCAGCTTCATACCAGTATTTTACTTGGAGCGACTGCCTATCTGACCTCCATAACCCAGTTAGTACTGGGTAATACGATACCCCTTGGTAAAACTGGTTGTCAGACTTTTTGGGCCACTGACTACCTAACGACTGTCAAAGATCTACAAATGACACCCGGGACCAACAGCTTAAGTGCTTTCCGAGGCACGGAGGAAACTCGGTGTGTAATGGGTAGTCACCCATCCACAGACCAACCTAAGCAAGCACGATTTAACCTAAAGATCGACCCGAGCGGCTATTATTATTTAGCCACGAGCTCCTCGCTGACTTGTAAAGTATATTATTATTATAAAATGCTTTTGTATTTGATTACCCGAAGGATGACAAATGTTATTCCCATGTTGGTTTTAAATTAATTCTGTAGTCTCTTTTATTAAAGTCACGTAACTAAACTCTAGTTTCAAACCCTGTTTTAAAAACAAACACGTTTAGTTATGTTTTTTAAAGTAAATTACATCATTTAAATGGGAACTTCGTACTACCAACCTCCGAGGACGTGATCATTTTTTTCTCTTCTTCAGAAAATCAAAACATTTTATTTAAACGTTCTAAATCTTTTTATCTTCAAAAACAACGACTAAAGTCTTTTGAGGAGTGTTGTTATTCCGTTAATGAATGGTTTTCCTCTCTGATTTTAATGTAATCTTTTTGTTGAAGAATCGGAGTAACAGAGAATATCATTGGCTCTGGTTTAATGAATATTCATAGACAAGCGGCGGACATGACGTTATCTTTCAGGAAACGCATAAGATCTTTTGTTTCAAGTAAATAATTTATGATTTAATCTATTATGTAATTAATGTAAGGCATTGCTGTGTTTTTGCTTGTGAAGGCTTTGCCCTCGCGTAGTTTTTTGAGCATTTGATGGTAACTAACCTATTACGCATTTAAAACTGACGCTCATATATTAATTCTTGTCTAGTTTTTGTGGTCGCTTCGGTTCAATTACTAAAATGGTAACCTAATCACGTATCGTATTTTTTCAATTACCAATTTTATTAATACACACGGTAAATGACTTATTAAACTTTGACCACGTCGGTATCATGACGAAATTGTTAGTGGTTCACAAATCGCAAAAATACCAAATATGACTTGGATATCGAAATATTCTATATCCTGTTAAAATATTTGGTAGTTATTTCAGTAGCGGGGCAAACGACAGTCGTATTCTGTGATAGCAAGAGCGAAAAACGCGAATTTGTGGTTAATTTTAAAGTTATCAAATCGCGGATAAATTGTCCATACTTAATTGAAACAGTTTGACAAATTATAGATTAGTTAGCAATAGTCTCTTTATAATTAGACCGTTCGGTCCCAAGCTGAAGAACGGTTAATCCAAAAAATACCGCAATAAAAAGTTCTAAGTGAAGCGACCTGTTTGTTGGTCCTATGATTCATTCACCGGTCTTTTCGTTAGTCACTTTTCGGTCGCGGTTTGAACGCTCGCATAGCTTTCTTGTAAATATTTTTAAATCAATATTGAACATGAGAACGGAGTGATAATAAAACCGTGGTCAAGTGCTATTTAAAGTGTCTTTTTGGGTGATGGGTTTCGTGCCCAATACAATGAAATTTAACTTTTTGAAACGTTACGGTTCTGACCCTAGTGTGTTTCTTAGGGGCGTTATTAGGAGGTTCAGGTTTGTACCCTTGATTTTGCTTGTACTTCTCGTCATCAGCCTCGCCTTTGACTATGACCTGTTTGAATTTGTGCCTGGGTTTTTTCCCCTTACACGCATTATCTTTTGTAAATTCTGTTAGCAAAAAATATTTGCCATTTGTAATAAAAGCTTGCTTGTATACCTGCTGAAAGATAATTTTAAGGTGTAAACAGCAAGCCAGTTTTTACTATCTAATCTTTGCGGTCACAATTCTCGATTGCCATCCTAATCTGTTTTTAGTACCGGAAACTTGTTTGATTTGATATAATTTGGTAAATTGTTTGTTTAGTACAATTTTAAGAACTTATTTGGTTATGTCGTTGAACTAACAGATTACTAGTTGTGAAGACTAGTTAGATAGAAAAATATTTCCTGGAAACAGCCTTGATGAAACTGGCTCACTTAAAATAGAAATCTAAACTTCTGTACTAATATTATGAAGAGGTAAATTCGTTTGTAAGTTTGTATGTAGGGGTAATCTCCGAAACAAATGATCCAATTCTAACAATTCTTTCACCGGCAGAAAGCTACATTATTCGTGGGTGCTATAGGCTATAAGATATATTTATATCATGCATATTAGCCGAGCTATCACAATTTTTGCGGACGAAGTCGCGGGCGAGTTGCTAGTGTTTAATATACAGGATAAACAAACCTTGATGACTAGGTATATTATCCGCTAAAAAGGCGTGCCCCCAATTCACAAGGAAGAAAAGTATTAAATCCGAATCCTACGCAGTAATCAATTTATTGTGGTCTATCCTGGTAACGATGTAGCCCATTGACCTGGTACTGTGGTCGTAATTGTATAAAATCTAGCATGGTTTATAGTTCTATTGTCGTACAAAGCAGGTGCCATTACTTTTTACGGTTGCTTAAGTTTTGTATTATCATACAAATAGACTTAGGAAGCTATTTTTACTCTTAAGACTTTTTCTGTTATGGTTCTTCGTTGTGTTTCTGTGTAAACAACAGGTCTTGGAAAAAGATTTGGAATGGCTGTGAGAGTAGGGGAAGTCCAGAGAAAGGATGGATGGGTTGTGTGAAAGAATGTATGGTTGGCAAGGAGGTTTAATTGATGGCTGATAGACATGTAATGAATGAAGATATACTACACTGATCCCAAATTGCCCTAGGCAGGTGAATGAAGGATGATTGTGACTCTGATGATATGGAACACTAAACCACAAATAAATAACTATCAATGTTTTGCTTTTAAAAACGAGCTTACAGTGCTAACTTGCTTCAATGCTTAAATAACAGATCAGATAATTATGTCTAGCAGAGTATCTTAGTTACAGTAGTCTTACTGTAGCTGGACGATGAAGATGAGAAATATTTGTTGGGGACTGAGCAAAGTAGCAAATTCGATTCAGTAATAAAATCTGGGTCCCAAACAGCAGCAAACGGCAACGCGGCAGGCCCAGAAGGAGATGGCGGGGCGAACTCGACTCTTTTCAAAAGGATTGGCAAACAAAAACAGTGGATAGGGATAAGTGGAAAGAGGGAAGGGAGGCTTTTGCCCTGCAGTGGGACACAAATGGCTGATAATAATATTAATAATAATAAAATCTTGTTGGAGGCTGAGAAAAGCAGAAAAGTCGATTCAGTAATACACATTACTTGGTTTAAAAAATATAGTGACGATTGACGATGCGAGTTACCGATTGATTTAAAACCAAAACTAACGACAAAGAACACATTATTAACTACTTACGTGGATAATCCACTAATTGATTAATTAACTTACTCAAATACATTTAACTTTGCTAAGGACACCGGAACATTCTTAGGTTTTCCTTCAAGGTTTCCTACATGCTCCTCTATTGTTACGATTTCAATTTAATTCATTAGGTTGGTATGTTAGTAATTAACTCTTATGTATTTATTTCATATTTCTATTCTGTTCGTTATTTTATTCATTAACAGTTTGTTGGTAAGTTACGTCTGTTGTGTAACAAGAGTGTCTTAGTTTATCTTATTTTATAAATTAAAGAAATAGTAAATTGTGAGGAGTTTTTACTGCTGTGTAATGTTACTTAGATTGTGACTGATATAAATGTTGTTTGTGTGTAATTGTTATTGAAATGATATTTTATGTGACATCGATTGAAGTGATGGATGATCGATGGAGACATATTTCTTTCATCTGTGTGTGAGCGTCGTCTGTTAATCAAGGTTTGATGCCAGTCCTTGTCTATCCAATACAGTAGCCTAAATTCCCTTAATGTTGTTCACGAAGTCTTCAATTCTCCACTGTTAACTTCCACGTCTTAAATACAGTGTTTAAAATACTTTTGTATTGTATTTCTAGCCTGCGTAACTATTAGCTACATTATACCTATAAAATTTCCATTTTCAATTGGTCATACGGTCATGTACTCATACTAACCTAATTCCATCCAACGTTTACCTCAAAGCATTCACCAAATATAGACATTCGATAAATGTATTATTGCCAAACAGCTAATGAGTAATTTTTTTCATACAGTCCTCTGTGATTAGTTGACTACGCGTATACGCCCCCGGCCCGGTCTTCCATACACTTATAAACTGTCCTAAATAATATAAACAAGTAAAATCTGTTAGCCATTTTGCATTTCCTTGGTCCAATTCGCGTATCTTATCTCTAATTTTCTTATCACCCCTCTGTTGTGACAATTACACACAAACTTCATTCAACCTAGCGACTGTACGCACCTATTTGTTTCTAAACAGTTTCAAACAATGTTTTCCTCTGTGCACCTACTTTATAAGTTATTAAATTAACTATCCCGTGAGTCACGACTGTTCTGTGTACAATTTAAGTTTATTAAGTTTAGTCGTCACTTCACGCATTGTCTTTGACATGGCAAGTACAAAGAGTGATAGTGAAAACCCAGTGCAGTGCTGCAATTATAAAAACAATTTCGATTTGAATCTGAGTGACGTTCGGTACAGCTTCCATAGAAGTTGGGTTAAGACTAAGAAGTTTAGTCACAGAATGTTTGGGGGGAACAGGTGAGTGAACTTGGATTTAGATCGGAAAATGCGTACTTACCGGATGTTTCTTGAAACTGTCATTGTGACAGTTATGGAGCGACGGATTTACAGTCATGGAATTTTTGCTGTAGTACTAAAGACATGCTGAAATACAAATATAGGGCAGCTGGATCTATCGAGAACTTCGTTCGATTTGTAGCAGTGACATATATGCCACTTAGTATGTTGTTGTTTATCGTCTCACTTACGATTGTATGAGTCATACAGACTCACTACTTCCATCTGTATGTACCGTTACTTACAAAAAGTGTGATACGTCTCCAATCAAGGTACTTTGCGCTTGACTTTACTAGGTTAGGAGAAAGCTGTCTTTTGTTACTAACGTATTATAAACAATCCTTCTATAGACGTTCACTTTTGGCTTTGTTTATGATTAGTTTTAGTGAGCCTATATTTTAGAAAGGTAATTATAAAAATAATGAATTTGATCGTAAGAATTGAGGGTGAAGATGGTCGAAAGATTTTTATTGGAGAAGCGCGTTGCTTAAATAATGTGGGCAATAATCCAAGGATAATAATGATAGCCATGTTTAGAAAAGAAAGTACAAAGGAATAGTGTTAAACAACGACTCTGAGTTAACCATAAACCACAGAGAATAAGACAGGATAATTTATTGAACGTCATTTATGTCATGATCTAATTAATTAAGTTGTGAACGTCCGTGAGTGTGAATATGAATAAGCAACAACATTTGTGACGATAATTTTGTTAGGTACTTGTAACGTTGTTATGGCTCTAAGAGGCCACATACTGGCTGACATAAGGATAAAACAAGGTGCTAGAATATCTTGCTAGCTTAAATGGTAACAGTAATGCTTTTTCAATAACACGGATTCTCTTTTGAAACGACAAACTAGCTGTAAAACCCTTAATCAAAAAAAAGAAAAAAAAATAACTGCTTCGATAAGAATGCTATGTTTATCCTCATATACCCGAGTCAAAAAAACGAGGATAAGATGGCTCCGAAATAGATAAATTCTTGCTTAGTAACAAAATCAAGGTTTGATTACCTACCTATCTCGATGGTATTATGTAAATGCATATTCCTAAATGTTCCGAATATGTAGACAAGTTTCCAGAGTTTGGCTGTGTCTGGTCTTTAAATAGCTCTTTTTTGTCCTTAGGAACTGTAGTATTGTGTTTCTTTTGACTTTAGACCTAAACCTGAACCACAAATGGTTCGAATTAATATAATTAACTTGTTTAGTAATAATATTTTGTAAAAACGATGGATGTGCTATGTAGTTTGACTTTTCAATGTATGTTTGGCTTTTGCTTGTGACTTTTGCGGATGATTTATTTTCTAATTTTCCTGCCCTCGTCGGTTTCCAACTTCGCCATCTTGTTTTTTTTTTAAATTCAGTGTTACGATACAATTTCACAAATGTTTACCAACAACGCCTACCTGTCAATGTCATTCAAACGCCAATAGATCATTGTAGCACGTAAGTTCGTCTGACAAGTGAAGTTTATCAACATTGTCTTCGTCGTACACAAAAGATAAAATAGTGATAGTATCATACACAATTAGATGCTTACTAATGTGGGTTATCAATTTATTTGTAAGACTATCGTGTTAAGTACTTGTGCACGTAATTAACTTTGCTTCAACGTCATTATCCAATGCTAGTACTTACTGTCCTTTATTTTTTATTTTACATCTGATTTTGCAGTATAGTGAACTTTATTCACGTTGGTATAAGGTCTATGTCACTTGTTAAATAACTGAAGGGAACTTACTGCTGAGTTCGCGTTTTCAGAATTGTTATCGACTTTCGACGCCCCGATTTGAGAGCCCTCCATATCAATGGCTGATCTTTAAATTAATAATTTCCAGGCATATTTGAAGTGATTCATCATCCTTTTATACTATTTTCTTATTTGAATCAGAAGACTGAAGATTTTTTTCCGATATCTCAGCGGACATAAAGGCCGGATAAGATGATATTGATAGCACATGTTTTGAAAGGGTTTGACGCAGATTGTGCACTTCGCAAAATGTGCACTTGACGCATAATGTGCACTTCGCAAAATGTGCACTTCGCAAAATGTGCACTTCGCAAAATGTGCACTTCTCGAAATAGGACTTCTCAAAATGAGCACTTATCAAGATGAGCACTTCTCAAAATAAGCACTACTCAAAGTGAGCATGTATTGAGACTATCAAATAGTTGATAATTTGTTTCAAAATGTTAGGCAAAACCTGCTCATATTGAGAAGTGCTATTTTGAGAAGTCCACATTTCATCAATGCACATTTTGCCTCATGTGCACATTTTGCGAAGTGCACAATCTGCGTCAAAACCTTTTGAAATACCAAGAAATTAATTCATAATACAGATTATAACAACAGAATGTTTATCGATTCAGATCCCAACGCTGTCATTACATTGGTCAAATCGATTTGAGAACTCGTTTAGCTGTCCGATGATTCAACGAGGCTTTGATTCTGGGAAAGGCCCAGCGCACGCTGCCTTTGACGGCAACTCCTCCACACGTAACTTCCGGTTCTCGGAATATCCATACATTGGTCATTTTGCATATCTGTCCACCTCTCGTAAAATATGGACCTTATAGCGACGATATGTAGAGTTCGATTTGGCATGGAAAGCGATCGTGTGTGTTTTTTTCAAGTAATGGGTTTTTTCGCTGGCCTTGACATCATTTGTTTATATGTGTGTGCGTGTTTTATGTGGCTTTCTTGTTAATGTACAGTTTATGTTGATTTAATTAGGTAAATTATTAGCTAATTTATTTACCTACCTTTTTAATTATGTCAGCTAGGTTAGGCTCTACCTTCAGCCGTCAGGGATGGTATGACCTCATAATTAAGTTATGAGAGAAATATTTGTGTATGCTTTTTTGCCTTTGTGAGTGGGAAATGTAGGGGGTAATTGTTTGGTCTATTCGCGCATTCTTTTATCCATAGCCTTGATAATAATATCCATTACAATGGACGGTTCTCGTTATATCTAATGCTAT
Organism: Noctua pronuba; assembly: GCA_905220335.1. NCBI lineage: Eukaryota > Metazoa > Arthropoda > Insecta > Lepidoptera > Noctuidae > Noctua > Noctua pronuba. Next base: position 9,613,938 of record LR999906.1, on the reverse strand, counting down.
AATGACTAGTTTTCCATGTCTAGTTCACATGACACAAAAACAGTCATAACTAAATGTTTGTACAGCTATTACGCAAAATTGTACCGTTTGTGCTGTTCTCATAATTGTTTATTTGGCACTCTAACGGTTGACCCGTAAAATGTTATGACAACAGTACATACTTGCTTATTAGTGTGTTTAGTTTTTCTTCGTCTCAATTCATCGGAGCAAAAACTAGACTTGTTTGGTAGTCGCTATTTAGGTCAGGAATTATTGGCCTTGGTCAAAACTATGCTAATTCTATGCAGTCATTAGTTCTGTGTATTCTAGCCAGGCGTACTACATGACATACCATAACTACAGCACGCGTAGCATGACCCCCGTAGAAATGGGTTTTGTCTACGGAAGAATGATAAAATGACAGATCTCCTTTTTTGATCTCTCATTTTGTCGATTCTGTTACAAAACAATGTTGACAAAAATAAATGCATTTCAACGGTGGTCATGTTACGCGTGCTGGCTTGTAATTAGGGAATGCAAATCCGTTCTGTTTTAAAATCCGGATTTTTAAGAACGGATTTTTTGTCCAATCCGGATAATCCGGATTTTACGGATTTTTCACGAAAATAAACGAATCTGCTCAAATGGCTTAAATAATATGACGTCACGACGTGACGACATAAATGTGAAAGTAACTCTGTTTGTTTGCTACCTTTTCACGACTAAACAGCTGATCGGATCGTAATGAAATTTGGCGAGGAGATAGATTATCCTAGGAAAGGAAGGAAGGAAGGTATCTTTTTTTTTCTTCACTCACACTCAACAAAATTACCACTCTAACGAAGTCGCGGGCAACAGCTAGGAATTAATCAGTACAAATTAAAAGGAATTCTGGAAAACAAAAATTATAGAGTTCTTGTCAAATTATTAAACATAACAAAAGTAACAAAACAGTTTAACTTCACTTTAATCAACAAAAAAAAAACGATGTTATTTTTTGAGACATAAAATGTGACCCCAAAAATAATAAGCCATCTAAAGTGCTGTCGCTTAATCTGCTGCGAATTCGGTTACAAATAATTCCTGCTGCGGAAAAAGCACGCTCTGATTCGACGCTTGTAGGGGGAATGCACTGAAGATGCTTGTAAGCGGCCTCCAAGTATCGTCCTCGTGAACCACTATCCTCGAATTTCATCCATTCCGCCGGCACACGTCCATCGCCCCGCGCCCCACTCGCGCCCCCCAGAGGCGTCACGAATATTCGCGCGATAATGTAGTTCCCGAATTACAATTTCTTATTATTCAGAAAATCCGGATTCGATTTTCGAATCCGGATTTGGAAGTCGAGTAAAAATGTGCGGATATCCGGATTTTAAGGATTACGGATAGTCCGGATTGCATTCCCTACTTGTAATCCCCGCAGGATTAGGTAAAGGTATACCTTTTTGGTACATCCTTTCGCCAGTTATGTTTAAGTCCCATGTGATAAGTGGCGAGCCTATTGCCATCAACCGGGCACGAATCTAGACTCCGAGGCTGCTAAATACATACCACATTGTTACTTAAATCATTCTGGCTGAAAGCTAAAAGCAAGCACGTCACAATATTATTGTAGAAATAGGACAATCCTCTTATAGCAATAATCCTGTATTGGAAATTCTGTGAAAGTACGAGAGAGAATCAGACCGGGGCCGTTTGGAATAGTGTTTATTTACTGAAGGGCAATAAATAACCTATTTTGCTTAGGTCTTATTATAAAAGGTGTAACAAGACCCTTAACGAAGCCGAAAGGCACTCGTTCTCCCCGTCATTGCGATCATTTTTCGTTCTAGGAACCTTCTAGTTACGGAGACATTGGGGTCAGAGATCCAACTTTTTCACAATTTTTTTTTAAAATACATGTTTTTAATGTAAGATTTTTACCGTATTATTCAATCCATCCATCATCACAATGTCGATGGGTCCTACGTATAAGGGCCAATGCAACATTTTGAGCATTTTCACTTTTTTGTATTAAATGCTTCCTTTTACTGTAGTTGATAACATGCACTAAAAAAAAATACACATTTATAGGTGAAAATACTATTTTTTGCTACAGTAAAAGGGCCTATATGGCACAATTTTAAACGTATAAAGGCCAAACGGCTATTCGAGACTTGTACGCGGGCAGATCCCGCGTCTTTGTTTACTGCAACGGCTAATCGGTCAGTTGAGCACTTCTTCGTCACACGGAATGATGTCGCGCTGTGATAATAGCCAATTATTTTAGTGAATAATATATGTTCTTAGATGTAACTTAATGAAACATGACGTCCTAATATCATTCTAAGTTTAGTATGACGTGTATAGGCATCCGTGTTTGATGTTGGAAATTTGGTTGGTACCTGCTACTTGTGGAATGAACAAATAGCTATGAAGGGCTCAAACGAAATAGCTAGCTGTGTTTATGATATTATCAAACTTAAGACTAAGGCCCGGCGCCCACTATCGGTGGGCATCGGTGCGGCCGGTCCTTATCTAATATATAAAATTCTCGTGTCACAGTTTTCGTTGCCATACTCCTCCGAAACGGCTTGACCGATTTTGATGAAATTTTTTGTGCTTATCCGGTATCTATGAGAATCGGCCAACATCTATTTTTCATACCTCTAAGTGACGCAGACGAAGTTGCGCGGGTCAGCTAGTCTTATATATAAAATTCTCGTGTCACAATGTTCGTTCCCATACTCCTCCGAAACGGCTTGACCGATTTTTATGAAATTTTATATGCATATTCAGTAGGTCTGAGAATCGGCTACTATCTATTTTTCATACCCCTAAGTGACGCAGACGAAGTTGCGCGGTTCAGCTTGTAATGTTATAGATGTATCTCAAAATATAGTTTTCGACTTCAAAAAGATGCTGGACTAAAAATTCAGAGGGACAAAAAGTGCCTTGGTCTAAAATCAAACAAGTTCGTGTCAGTAAACATGAACCATACATTCTGTTTTATAAATTAGACCTATCTGAAGATGCTTTCGTAAACCACATTAACATTTCCGATCTTTCTGTTAGAACAAGAAGACAATTGGCTGATAGATCTACGGAAATATCCTTAAAACTATGTTACAATCAGTTGTTTTGTTACCAATACATCCTTCCAAAAAAAAAAGACTTAATTGATTTATGTCGCAAAAATATTATTCCACCAGTTTATCATGAGTATTATGAAAATTTGGTAACATCTAATGATAATGCAATGATTATTACTAGTGATAATGATGACAATGAGTGATTTTATTTTGTTTTTAAAAAGTTTATTTTATTTTGTCTAGCATTTTGTTAATTTTTATTTTACTAATTTTTTCTCTTAGATCATATTCTAAGAATCTTTAATTACCTATGTTTAATAAGTTTTGATTCTATAAAAAGTATGATTTGTTATTATTTTAAACTTTAATTATTAACCTAGGTTGAGATATCTACAATAAAAAGCTGATTGATCTTAAGTCCAATGCGATTTCGGGAGGTTTTTAACATTAAGTATTGATTATTTGACTGCCTTTCCATTACAGAAACTTCGATAATTAATTAGAAAACAAATAAAGAAGTCAAATGTTTTATAATTGTTTTTATTTTTGTGGCCTAACTGAGGTTTGAAAATATTACGTCACCAAGTAAGATAACGTATAAGTGTCAATGTGAATTATGTCATAAAATAATTATGTTATTATTGTTTGTTTAAGTTATTTATTTATTTTAAATATTTTCTGTAAATAATGGATTATTCAAAAATATTAAAATACACGTTTTTTTTCAAAATTAGCTTATGCCAAGTAAATCGTCTAAAGTGACACTTTGGCCGTTTTACTAGTTTTTTTCAGTATAATTAAAATAAAAAAATGACGTATATAGGCATATCTACATTAATTAAAAAACTAATATATATACAAATAAATTGATGTATCTAGAATAACACACATATATTTCATAGTAACTATGCAAAGTTTCACAAACATCAGATGAAGCTCCTAAAAAATATATCAAATTGAAACTTTGAGAGCCTCTATTGAAAAGTTGTCAATTTGCACATTGGCCCTTATACACAGGACCCATCGATGTTTTGAGTGCGTTACAATGAGTCCTACCGTAAAACGTGATTTTTCACCCCCAAAAAAAAAAGTCGTTTCCCAGCAATAATTTTTGCGTAAAGTTACTTGGTTTGATATACATAATGCTTGGTTGACGGTTTCGTGAAGGGTCCGTTTACACCCTGTAGAAAGTAAAGTAGAAGGATACTAGTGAAGGTTAAATCTAGGTGTGTCCGGTCTCAGATCTATAATTACGGGATGCTGTGGGATTATGCTTGAACTGTAGAGAGAAGGCGTCCCAGCAGTAGGAACTTCATAGACTGCTTATGCTACGCTTGAATTAACTGACCATCATCAACAAATCACGACCGTCTTTTCATGTTTCCTTCTCACAGAAAGCGGGACTGTCTGGACATCCAGCTGTGGCAACATTTAAGACTGATCAGGTTTTATTGTAAGTCTGACAACTAGTCTTCACAGGATATCGTATTACCCAGTACTAACTTGGTTGTGGAGGTCAGATAGGCAGTCGCTCCATGTAAAATACTGGTATTCAGCTGCATCCGGTTAGACTGGAAGCCGAACCCAACATAGTTGGGAAAAGGCTAGGCAGATGATGATGCTTTAGATTGCTTTTATGTTTCCAAAATTCAATTGATGCCACCAAAAGCTAGTGCGATGAGCATTAATCTGTTGTAGTTAATATCACTAAAGTTAAAATCCCAGGTGTACAGGGTCTTTCCCCAACACTTTCTCCAGCAAAAGTAACCACATTATGGTCCGATGCGGCAAGTGCCATTGTTGACACATCTAAAGCTCAATGTAACGGTAAAAAGAACCTTTTGTTTTGCACTTACAGTTGGATTTTGTTTGTACTGTCGTTGAACTGTAAAAGGTGCATAGTTCGACGACCGCACCTGGTAGGGTCAAGGCCGGTTAAAGAGAATTTATTAAGTCTTGTTATCAAAATCAATTGTTTAATCGCTTTGCAGATAGAAATGAACACTATCGTAAGTCTTGCTAAGGACAGTACCTACAGGCTATTAATTTAAAAAAAAAATGTGGTTGTGGAGGTATCAATTTCTTTTTAAACCATAAACTTTGGATTTTATTTAGGAACTAACCATATATAACTATGATGCGTATGGGTAATTTAATTTCTTGGTCAAGTGACGTAGGTATTTTATTTAAATATCAACGAGGAAAATAATATTTTACGAACACTACTGACATGGACACAACAAATACTTCAGTAGTTGTTGTTGGTACGTGGCCGGAATTAGTATATATTTATTTGTATGCTGATCAATCTTACATAACATCATACCACATGTTATCTCGACTATACATACGGTAATTTCGCCAACTTTCTCGCGGCAGTCGTGGCCGAGCGGTTAAGGCGTCTGACTAGAAATCAGATTCCCTCTGGGAGCGTAGGTTCGAATCCTACCGACTGCGAATTTCTTTTTGTATTTATTTTGTGTTTGTTTGTTACAGTTTACGCAGAGGGGCTGGCGTAAACGTTCAAGATGACAATGGGTATACACCACTTCACCAAGCATGTTTGAATGGCCACAGGTAAGTCACAAATTTTGCGTTTTTAAGGTATAAAGATATGTTTATGCACTGTCGAAATTTCAACCCTCCGTGTTGAACCTAGCGTTGAAAACTCTGCAGTGCACTTTTATTTAGGCATTTATTTAGCTGTCACCTAGCATAAGTAACAGGCATAAGACTTGAAAATGATATCTCGCATTCAGATCCAGCCTGTCCCTTTGCTGACCTCCTCACACCCTAAGCCGAGGCTCGTACCCCCCAGGGGGTGCCCTTAGCGCGCTGTCGCTTAGTTTACATAAGTTTCTTGCCCCTGGCTGGAGGCCTTACATCAAGGCACCCACAGGATAATCAGGTTAACTAGAAGCCAGCCTCATATTATGTTGATCTAGGAGACGCCATTACGAAAAAAAAACTTTAAAAAATTATATTACTCGCTGGTTTTTCAAGTTAAAGGCAGTCATTGCTGTTAAAAGTACTATAAACAATCTTTTTTTTAAGTAGCCAAAAAAGAAACAATTCTCTACATAGATATTTGAGAACGGGAAAACAAAAAACATTAATAACTCGTTTGGTAACATCAATAAATTCTAAAAGCTGTGACAAGGAAAACATTAACGAGAAATCCGTAACGTTTTACAATATTCACTGGTCACTGATTTCCATTTCGTATAATTTTAAAGTTATTTTTAGACAACTAAGGCATTGGCAATAGCTAAAAATACTTAATTTAATAATGACTTAAACAGACAGGCTGACTGGATTCATAGGCAATATCTTAAGAGCATTTTACTCATGATTGTGAACAATCCTTGCTATGTGGTGAAACCAATTTATTGTGAAACAGTGAAAAAAGCATACTCTATAGGTAATGCTAAATGCTAATTTACACTAAATCCAAAAAAGCTCGCATTAAACGCAGGTCACAGCGCCAGCTATCGAGCGAGCGAGCCGAGCGAGCATCGTTTCTCCTCTTTTCATACCTCGGTTCGGCACTTTCGGTAGTTACCGGTGTGAATCGAAGTATGAAAAGAGGAGAAACGGTGCTCGCTCAGCTCGCTCGCTCGCTAGCTAGCGGTGCGGCCTGCGCTTTATGGAACGATGATTGGTTGAATCGAGCTTTAGGTAGAGTTTAAAGAGAATTGTTCTGTGACACTGGCCTCAAAGAGTTGTGGTGCAAGCGGGTTGAGCATTTCACCTTCTGAAAGTGGCCTAAAAAAATGAGAATCGTCCAGTGCATGAATTCAAAGTACCTAGAAACATGATAGCAATAATAAAAAAACAATACTCGTAAAATAACATTTTTCTTTTCCTCCACAATGCCAATATTAGTATGTGACGTCAAGAGACGGGCAGACCGCAACGAATACTGTGACAATGGGAAAAACTAGTTGATAATAATATAAATGAATCATTAACTTAGTATTCAAAATAATTGCCAACAATATGATATTGGAACAGTACGGATGTTATTTATTACGATTTTTTTTTGTCGTATGATATGTCTAATACATTGCTTTTTGCGTTCAAATGCCTTTGAAATCGGGGAGTTGTAGGTGAACATTTGTGATGCTGGCGTTAATTACGATGTCGGCCAATGGTCAAATTATTCTTGTAAAGCCACATCTCAATCTTTAAATTTGACATATTAGCCCAATAGAGTTTTAATAAGCCATAACATTCAGTAAAATCCAATAACTTAGTAGGATTGAACGAGGCAAACCCGGATCCAAGTTATTTAAATGAGTCATGTTACACAGAATGCAAGAGCCGTTACAGAAAGACATAAACGCAAGGATAGAGCCTATAACTTTACGATTCCCAAGTACAAAAATATAATGAACCATATGATATGTCCTTAGTCAATATTGTGGTCTGCGGAACTCCATCCGAAGACACAAATCACAAAAGTTAATAATATTTTGATCGCAGAAATGTCCTATAAGGCATCTACTCAAAGTTTGCCCTAAATTGGCTAAACCTGGCTTGTTATTATTAACATCTTAATTCTCAAAAGATAATCAGTTGCCATACACTTGGGTAGAGGTAATGAAATGTTGTATGGGACTGCTGAATATTTTCTCGCGATTAAGGTGGGGGTCCCATAAACAAAGATGTTCAGTTTGATGGTCTGTACCGCATCCTTAAATATATGACCACAACTTTCAGATACACGCTGTATTATGAATACTTTTTTGTCTATGTCAAGCAAATAAAATACCCTCTCACAAACCTGGAACCAAGCTTCCGTAGAAACTTTAAATAATAATAAGCATCTAGCAAGAAAACTAATCCGAATCTTCCTTTTCTAGAGAAATAGTCCGTGTGCTGCTATCAGTAGGCGCCTCACCATGCATTGTGGACAAGAAAGGCGCTACGCCCCTTCACCTGGCCGCGTTCAACGGTGACTGCGATGTTTGCTGGATGCTACTCGCCCACAACAACCCACCATGCAATATTGATCAGCTGGTAAGTTCTACAAACATCTTTGATTCAGGAACATTCACAAGAGGCAAAACATAATGCAAAGGTGTACCAATTCGAATTTTCCAATCTGCATCGTCTGCCTAGCCTTTTCCCAAAAACTTTAGAGTTGGCTTCCAGTCTAACTGCATGCAGCTGAATACCAATAGCCTACATGGAGCGACTGCCTATCTGCCCTCCACAGCCCAGTTAATAGGGAGTACAATACCCCTTGAAATGACTGGTTGTCAAACTTTCAGGTTTCTGACTACTCGTCCTAAGAACTCCACTACGACCTTGTACGAGGAACATCTTAGAATGTGTTTGTTACAGTTTTAATCTAAAGAAGGCAGCTGTCAGGCTGTTCAACCCGTTTAAATCCAACGTATGTCAAAAAACTGATGAGGCCTATACTTACAGAAGAGGCGGGCATAAAGATGCTAATAATGATGAAACTGTTAACATGACATGTTGACATTTGATAACCTCCTCCTTTTGGAAGTCGGTTAAAAACTAAATGAATGTTTTTTTTAATTATCAAAGCCTTTACTTGTTCTTACCCGTCCTCTGTTTCACCTACATCATAAAAATGTTTTTGGCGCCCATTACTTACGTCCATTTCTGTCGCCTACCGTCTGCCTAGTTACCATTTCGACTATGTTGCTTTTATTTTACCTATGTCCTCACCACCCACTTATCCGCGAGCCTCTAGTAAGTTCCAGAGCATTCCAGGAATGTTGATTACGTCAGAGCTTCGCCCTTTACCTCCAAGTTTAGTTTCCAACACCCGAGCCTCGCATACCTGCTTTGAGCCTTGAGGCATTCCAGGTTTCGTGTCAAGGTATTATGTTTCGGAAAGCTTAAGTTTTAATGACAAACTTTGGGAAAGCCTAGAAATGTGACCTATTTGCTGAATAATACAGCTCGTATTCGTATGTAACTATGTTGTCAATACAAAAGTTGGGTCGAAGTTTGGGCGGTGATATATGGGCATAGTTTTGTTACAATACATGGATGGAAAACTTAACTTTTCTTTATGATAATGTGAGATTATTAATGTGAAAACTTTTTTTTGAAACATCCACATGAAAATAAACTATGTAGGTATATTCAAAAATTATGTAAATTATACTTCATAAATTACTTTAGTTTTGCGAAGACACGTTAAGACAGTATAACGTTAGTGAAATCAAAGCCTAAAGAAATTATGACTATCCAGCATTAGTTTATTAGTCACTAAGCTCATTCAACATTTAATTGCTTGAAACACAAGCCCCTGGTACAGTTATAAGCACTAATAAGTATGTATATTTACTTAGCAACTTTTAAAAGTGATTTTCTCCTACTACATTGATTGTAATTTCATGTTGTTACGAACATAATATTTTGGCATCATCACCCCCGATTTCATCCATCATCGTCGACAAGTTCCATTTACTTACCTCTACATCGTACCATGGCGGTTTGAAAAATGCTCATAACGCGTTGTGGCATTTTCCAGAACGCGTTATGGTCGAAAATCAAAACAGCCACGAAACGAACACGGTCGTTTTGAAAATGGCACAATGCATTGTGGTCGGTTTTTTCGCTCAATGAGCGTTTTCGGTCTTTGAGCCTAACATACACATAGTTGTGCACGTTATAGTAAAGTCATGAGCACCAATATGTATACACTTTCCTAAACTTAAAAGCAATTTTCGCGAGAAATAACGATTGTAACTTGGAGATAGGATTTTTACATAACAATATGAGTTCCAGAATACTATTTACGTAACAACATGTAATTTTAATCAGAATAGTAGGAAAAAACACTTTTAAAAGTTGTAAAGTGTTTACATATTGGTGCTCGTGACTGTACATTGATAGTTATTTAAACAGGACTAGCCTGGGAACCGGTGACTTACCTAGAACCGGTCAGTATTTGCTGGGGCGTCGACATTTGAATACGGATAAGATATGACCAAGTAAAAGGGCGTGTAGAACACGATTTGCAACAGTTTTGGGTACAAATACGACGTAGATTTGTTAGTCGCGGCTCAATTTACATGCTTTTGATTTAGATTTAATGAATACAAGAATTCGGGTTACAAAACAGAAGGAAATTAAATTAATTCGATCGAGTAAGCCATAATTAATAAAATGTAGACTTTTAAATCAACATAGACTAGCCGTGCACAGCGAAAGTACAATTCGCGTCACGTAAAAAGAACGCTGACCGCTCAAATAAACTTTCTCAATTTTTGTTATTCTAGCCTTTTCCAAAGTACTAAGTAGCTAGTAAAGTACCTATTACGATTCTACAATGAAACAATTATACTTATATTATAAAACAATAGCTTAGTACTTTAAGACGCGACTATATAACGTGCGCAAACACATCCCCTCCACTGTCGCTCAGTATTCTTTTTACATGACGGGACGTATAACTTCCATTCATTCTTTATCGTGTGGTTAATGCCTAACCTGCTGTCAGAGTTTTTATGCCGCCCATGGGCCTCTGACTTGGCTTTACCTACCGTCAATATCTCTCAGGCAAGCTGGTTTCCTAACGATTTTTTCCTTCACCGAAGCAAGTGATAACATTTACACATTTAGAGTACTTAGAACTCGGTTTAAAAGCTCAGGAGTTAGAGGCAATGAATTTGGGGCACACACTCATCTCTTGCGACATCTACAACGCCTTATACGAACTACGCATCACACATAACTTCACGCAAATTTTACATGTCGTCAGCAGAGTTATCCGCGGGATTAGGATATTATAAACAAGCACAACATCCGTCGCGTGAGAGGATCTTCCCATTTCTTTGATGAATAATTTCCACGCTGCTCTTCATACCTTACTAGGTCTACATTAGTCCGCCTTCCATTTTGCCCCGCATGCCATGTCACCTGCACTCTTGATGAGCCTTTTACTGCAACAGGGAGGGGAGATCACATAGCTGGATTTCGTGCTGAACAAATTAGAACTCTATCTACAAGCTAGCCGTACTCAATGTCATCTAAATCCTCTAGTATATATGTTACGGGCAATTTGATAAGTCCGGGCACTATTAATAATGGCCGGTCTGTATTCATAATACCCGACTCAATTGGGCAATGTGATTAAAACAGGATGATTAATCACTTTTCCCGGCTATTATGAATAATGCCCACCCTATCTTGGCCAAAGTAATAAAATAGGTGAACTGTAGTGTTTTTATTAAATGTAACCTAACCGGTTCACTACAGTTTCACCAAAACTCCATTGATAAATTTTAATTTTACAACCAACGTTTCGTATACTATTTATTTTGAAAACAACTTATTCCGCAAATGTATTATTTTATAAACACTCGTTTTACATACATTTATTTGGCAATCAATTCTTTTTACAAATGCATCAGATGATATTTAATCATCTATACATCTTTAATTTCTCGTTTAGATTCATTAAGATAAATCACGTTTCTACTAAATATCATTTAATTACAATACAGTCGACGGAGCCCCGCGCAGCGGGGCTCCTATTTCTGTCTGCAGGGTTTAAAGGAACCTAACTAACCGAACCTCGGGGTGCCCCTGACGTCGACCGTCTAGGGTTAGGCTAACCTAACCTATTTATCACATTGACCGTCTAGGGTTAGGCTAACCTAACCTATTTATCACATTGCCCGGCTACAAGTAGGGAATTATTCATACTGCCCGGTCCAAGTGATAAATTCAAGCTATCTCAAACACTGACTTATTACATGGACCACGGTCGGTCGGGCATTATTATTAATGGCCGGTCAAAGTGATAAATTCATCACTTTGCCCGACGCTCTTGGGCATTATTAATAATGGCCGGTCCTTATTAATAATGCCCAGTTATTCACGTTGCCCGTAACATATACACAAAAACTTACCTCTATCATTTGTCCCACAGACGTCAGACCACGAAACAGCATTGCTGATAGCCGCCCAGTTCGGTTTCGTGAACGTGGTGGCCCAGCTGGTCTCTAAAGGCGCCAATGTCACCATCAAGAACAATAACGATGAAAGCGCCCTGGACCTTGCCGCGCAGTATAACAGGTAAGGGAATATAGGCCTTATATTAAGCTAAGTTTAAGGTTTACTTTACTTTGTGTCATTTATTTCGTCATCATTGTTTTTCAATATCCTAAACCCAAAAATTGGAATTTGGTTGTTTGGAAATGAAAAGTAAAGTTTGTAGACTTTGTTTACAGGGTGGAAGTTACACCGACGCGAAAACGGTTACCACGTATTCAGTACATCATTCTGAAACCCCTCCACATAGAAATTTTTCATCGGTATTTAAAAAAAATCAACGGTTCTGTACCTACTGTCAATAATGTTTTCATTGCTGGGACACAGAACTTCTCTCTGAGGAAGAAAGTGAGCTGTAATCCGCCACGTGGATCTAGACTGGGTTGGTGGAAGTCACTGTCTCCCCCCCCCCGCCCCCCTCACTTATAAATTTTTCATCGGTTATTTAAAAAAAACAGCTGTTTCCTAAAAAAGTGCAATACCTACACGGTCAAAATGTATGGAACAGCAGATTTTTTTAAATATAACCGATGAAATAACCGTTTTCGCGTCCCCCCCCGTCCACCCCGTATTATGATAATCGTTACACAATATTTCTATTCCACTCTTAGTTTCCAATTTTTGGAATTAATTGAATATCAACTTTACAGTAAGTATAAATTAAGTGGATTTCAGAATGACTCTTATACGAAATACATTTTCACCTTCCACTTTTCTCGCAGGTTGGCCGTGGTGCAGCACTTGCTAAAAGCCAAGCCGCATTTAGTTGACCAATACCGACACCCCGCCTGCCGCAATGTGGTGTTCACTTCAACCCCACTACACAGGGCCAGCAAGAATGGGATTAAGTAAGTGTTATGTTTATTTGCTTTTATAAGTTTGTGTTTGCAACCGGGGACCGATTAATCGGGTTGAAAGTTTTTTTAGACATATAACACAATGACCATTATAGGGGTTAACCGTTATATTCTATGATGAAATCATTTAAATATTGCTGATTAACCAAAATGAAAGAGACAAAGCACCAAGCGCGGGCTAACTCCAATTTCTTGAATATTTTTTTACAACAAAAACAAAAATACAATACAAAAATGAACTCTCTCGTGAACCGGTTATAATAGGCTGAATAACCCTATAATACGGGTCCCTTGGGAGCCTCAGCTCTTGCTGTGCCAAGAAGTGGTACTCAGGGAGGTTCGATTCCAAGGCCCGGAAAATGTTATTGAAGTAGCCTAGAGTCAGAATTTGTGACCAGTTGATGGTAATAGACTTCACCCCTATTACATGGAACTTTTTAATGTTTAAAACGTTACCCCACACTAGGAATTTCTCCTACATCGTGGGTGCGTTTACAAACATTTTAACTCACATACACAAACAGCCAGACCTGGAACATAATACCTGTAGGCCTTTTTTTTTTTACGGATGGGTAATCATCAAATGACTTCTCCCGCTCTGGGTGGAGTGGGAGAGAGTGTCAGACTCTTACTGACTAAAACCCATCCATGTTCCTTCATTGCCCTTTGTGTTCCAGGGCCACGGTATCTCTTTCGAACAGTCCCGCAGCATACCTGTAGGCCTTACAAATATGTTTTCCGTGCGGGAATCGAGCCCGCGATACGCAGTACAACAGCCAATCGCTCAGCACTGCGCCAACCAACTTAAACATAACTAGTGACATGTTCACACCATAGATACACTTTTGCTTTACCCTTTTTAGTGACTCCCTAATTACATCTAGGTATAATCTAAACAGCCTCCATATTAACATAAGAAAGCTTTCACTCATTACTACAACCGTCTCAGCTTATACATAGGTAGTACATATGTATATTATGTATTAATATTATGTTAATGCAAAGGCGCGTGGCAATTGCGTCGTATTCATATTCATTCGTTCGTTATAACGCATCGATAGCTTTCGTGCCTGTTTACATGTCGGTGTTGCCAATGTTAATAAAAGATGGATGTGGTAGTTTCGTGCACAGATTAAAAAAAGTGTGTTTCTACCGTGTCACGTTAAGCTGTTGGCCCCGGCTGTCATTTGTAGATCTTTGACAGTCGTTACAGGTAGTAAGTGGCCTGAAAGTCTGACAACCAGTCTTATCAAGGGATATCTTATTACACAGTACTTACTTCGTTGTGGAGGTCAGATAGGCAGTCGCTTTATGTAAAACAATAGTATTCAGCTTCATACGGTTAGACTGGAAGCCGACCCAAACATACTTGGCAAAAAGTCTAGGCAGATGATTAGTATAAAAAGTGTGTGTCGAAAATGTTAGAACATGCGTTGACCGATACTTTATTCACATAAAGCTTTCGAAAAATCAAGAAAAAATCATAGTCCGTTCTCCACTATATCTACCGCCTAAAGCCGAGGTCTATAAACGTTACTTAGCACGCACTTTAACTAAGCGTTATTCCTGTAACTGTCGCAAAACTCAAGCGTAAGATGGACACCGGAAAATTTCTCAAGTTACTTTGAGAATAAATGCAGTAAGTTTTCTATCGGTCAATTAGTTACGGTACCGGTTCATATACCTATTGATTGACCGCTGCTATAAACAAAACATAAACGTCATCACAATAGATACTTTAAAGCTACATCCATTGTTGTGTTCATTGTTTTTCCTTAATCACTTGCCGCGCCGCAACCAAACAACCTAAGTATAGGCACAGGCAGATATTATCAGTAAAATTAGTAATAGGTATTGTACTAAACGGCACAAAGAAAAAAGTTCAATGTATGACTTAAGGCCATCTAAAAAATCGTGCGGAAAGCAAAATTTTCTAGGCAAGCGACAACCAAAAATTCGGAGATATGTATGACATCCATCAAAATGTCCCACTCCCTGTCGTATAGAGGAGGCCTGTGTCCCAGCTGGGAACCAATACAATTTAATTAATTGAGTACTCAAATATCAAGTAAATCTAGTAATCTTACTAATATTATAAAGAGGAAAGATTAGTTTTTTTTGTGTGTGTGCGTTTGTAATGAATAAACTAAAAAACTACTGTGCCGATTTCAATTTTTTTTCCATCATTAGAAAGCTACATTATCCCTGAGTAACATAGGCTATATTTTAACCCAAAATGTTTTAAAAATAAATTCCACCCGTGCAAAGCCGGGATAGGCCACTAGTTCCAATATAATATGCCTTATCCAACTGGCAACAGCTCAGATATTCATGTAATCCTATGTGTCAATTTTGCGCGCCCTGTCGAAGGGTTAAATTGGCAACGCGCGGCATGCGGTACCCGCCTTGTGACTGTTGATTTTAAAGGCTCCATGTGACGAGTAAAAGCGATTTGATTCATAACATTAATTTGAAGAATTCTGCGGAAAATATTGTAATTACAACCAGCAACAAAGTCTTATTCGTTATAGGTAGTCAGTGGCCCGAAAGTCTTACAACCAGTCTTACCGAGGGATTTCGTATTATCCAGTACTAACTGGGTTGTGGAGGTCAGACCGGCAGTCGCTTCATGTAAATACTGGTATTCAGCTGCGACCAGTTAGACTGTAAGCCGACCCCAACATAGTTGAGAAAAGCTAGGCAGATGATGATTAATTAAGCCTTATCTTGTATGGGTAATTAGTACTCAGCAATGTCTAAAAGTCCTCCAACTAATTTACTCGGTTTACCCCACAGATATACGTTTGCAAATGTTAGATAGCAGAATCTCCAGAATATTATCAGTCAGTTATCCAAATT
Organism: Noctua pronuba; assembly: GCA_905220335.1. Classification (NCBI taxonomy): domain Eukaryota; kingdom Metazoa; phylum Arthropoda; class Insecta; order Lepidoptera; family Noctuidae; genus Noctua; species Noctua pronuba. The sequence goes on along the minus strand of LR999906.1, from coordinate 9,598,127 downwards.
AGATAAAAAACCTAACTTTAGATTAAACGCTGGACAAAGCTGATCAAAATTGCATATATTTAAATCGGTAGATTCGATCGAGTATAAAAAAGATCGTTTCTATTTCGTTGACAATTTGTTGTATTCTCTTTCGTTCTCTGTGGTAAAGTTGCACCTAAGCTTCTCAACCAAGAATATTTCGTTGCACAACCTAATTGCATTTTTGACTTTGATTACTTCGTTGTAAATGTCAAAGTAGAACCATATTAAGCGTGTCATCCTGCGTATGTATCACATGGCGTACGTGCGAATCATTATACAATCGAAACTGTTGTTTTGTTACCGATGGAAGCTATGCAAAACAATAACACAATAGGTCCCGACCAAATGGATGATGTGTAGCTACCGAGTACATGTAATTGCGGTTACAATACAGGCTTTAATATTGTTTGCTCATTGCATTTAGAGTTGATAGGTTTTATTGTTATTGAAGATAATTCGAAGATAGCAAAAACACAAACTCTTTTTGTCATGGCTGTTATGCCCGGTTTCAGAATTAGGAGCTGAATACGAGCGATCCAATTTTTACAGATTGATCTTATTGCACACTTTCAGTAGCTGCCACCTAATTGAATGCCTAAATAAAAGCGCCTAAGTCCTCCTAAGTCGCCTGTCCTCTGCTTCCTCAGGTTTTCTTTGCATCTTTGAATGGGCACCTCCCGTCATTGAAGGTGTCCTATTGCCTGTCTAGCAAATTTTTTTTCCTGGCCTGCTCTGTCCCACTCCTGGGCGAAGGCCTCCCTCCACTCCTTCCACTTCTCGCGAACGCGTGCGTTCTCCTTCCAGTTCGGACGGAACTTGTCCAATTCATCCCGCCATCTACGATACTAATTATAAACAATCCCACAGCTGGGCCACAGGCTTCCCCTCTGTGAGAGGGGAGGAGGGCATAAAGTACCAGTCTTGTGGGGGCTCAATATAAATGAAAGCGTTCAAAAACTGTCGAAATCGCTAGCGTCTCTAACGTGGTACCTTTCGTCTTGTAGCGTTGTCATTATGTTTAGCAAATTAAGGTTTATTAGAAATAGAATATAAGATTTGCTTCCTCGCCCAGAATTTGTTTGACGTTTTGTAAGATTTTCTTGGATTTTTTAAATCTTTTGTTCTATTGTTAAGACTTGTAATTGTGTTAATGCAAGAACTGTCTTAACTACGCTTGTTTTTGGAGATAGCAAACTTAGCTGTTTTCGCTATTGCATTTTTATCACTTACGTTTCTACCAAAAATAATGATTTAACAAAACAAACATTATTCATGCTCGGTTATTTACAAAAAACTCATGCAATCGGTACATACGAATACATTTAAAAAATCAGGAGCTTTTGATAAAATGTCTATGCGTCCACTCCTGGCTTCGTTAACCACATGAATAAAATGAATATGAATGTCGACGTCCAGTCTGCGTGTTCTGCTTGTAGCTGTCGATTTTGATATAGGTTTTACTGTATTGGCAGTATCGAGGGACAGTTAAACAAATTTTTTGATACAGGCAAAAATGTACATGTCTGCACTACACTGCCGATTTAATGTGTGCGTGATAACTGTAGTGTGGGCCTAAATAACCTCTGTGTAGTCGCTGATGTAGCCAGAAGACGTTGCGGCAGACCGCGTAGAAGGTGGCGGGACGAGGAGAACAAAACAACGACCAGTGTGCAGGGGTCCAAATAAGCCTCGTGTCGATAGTACTGAAAGTCATAGAGGGGCTTTTGACAGTTGTTTAGGGATATGAAGAACTCACAGGGTGTAACGTTCTCCATCCTCCGACCAGACGGGTGTTGTGTATGGTGGGCTACAGCCCAACGGTTTTAGTCGAGTTTTTCTATATGATCTTAACTTGCGGATAACTTTAACAACGCTTTTCAGAATTTTGATGTTATTCTTCATTAGCGTCAGAGGTGCCGTCACCGTTGTTTTTGTCAACTTAATTACTTCAGCTACAATAGTAACAGCCCACTTGTATTGAAAAGTAGTTGCAAGTAACCTACCTGTATATCAAATAGTTTGGTCGATAGTACTTGCTATTTTTCATAAAGTCTGTTTTGCGTGTTATCTGTGAACAAAATAACATCGTCTTGTTAGTAAACATTTAAAACTGCGAGTAAATGTAGATTGTGTCATCTTTATTGGACTAGGGGTTTAATTACCCCAATGAAATAACACGTCATATTGTGTGAGATAAGTTATCAGACTGCAAACAGCATCACCTTTTTCTTAAACCGTTTAGTGGGTCTGTCATTAGTCTATCTTTGACATTGTACGTCTCAGTGCGTCTTATGTTTAAAAACGTTTTTACGCAACGAACCTTTCCTGTCTTTAATACCAACTTTAACAGTTAAATTTCCCTCATCAGGGACGTGGTACTAGCCCTCATTGACGCTGGCATGGACCCCAACGTCAGGACCCACAGCGGAACACCTCTCCATGAAGCAGCCCGCTTCGGCAAACCATCAGTAGTCCGCATCCTCCTCTCAAAAGGCGCTGATCTCCATGCTCAGGACTCCGAAAGAAAGACAGTCTACGATGTCCTGAATGAATATCCTGAAGAAGCTACCAGAAGAGTTCGCAAAGTCATACGAGGTATGTTCCAAGCAGGTATGTTGTCTACTGATTTAACTGGTGTTGATGGATTAAACACAAAATCGGTAATTGTTTTGAATAGTAATGAGTTTCTAATACGTTTTACACCAAACGTATAGTCAGCCAACTATGAGCGTCAAGTTCAAAGTCTAAGGACCACTCGAGCAGTCAGCGTCAACCACTTACGAGAGCTGATATATTATTATTGTATTTATGTGAAACGAATGAATAAATGACTTATGAGCTCAAGATCTGAGTGTATATCTTGCATATGTATGACCGCACGACGGAATTTTATCATGCTGCTGACCTCCCGAAGCGGTCAGTCAATGGATAGATGATTATGATTAGCAGTATGAAGCAGTCACTCATGACTGCCCCAAACAGCCCTGTATGACTGCCTTGTGAAAACAACGTCAGTCATCAGAGTCAGGCTGACTGTCTGGTTTTTCATACATTTCCACAATAACGGACTATACAGTTGGTGTAAACGTGGCCTTACTATTACGTCATCTGTATGACTATGCTCTACGTTTTAATTGTTTTAGGTTTGGACGAAGTGCAATTTAAATGTGGCTTTAATTTAACCTTTACTGTAATGTCAATGGCGCTTCCAGCGGACTTCAACGTACCTGTACTATAAATTAAAGCATGATTTCCACTAAACGGCTCGCATCGGATCGGAACGGATTTTAGAATCTTTAAACAATATTAAATCGCGTAGACAGTATTTAAAGTCTATATTACCAAGCCGCGTATAGCAGCTTGACCGCGGGCGTCTTCCGCGACATGCGATCGTAGCCGAAAGTATCCGATCGGATCCTTTTGAAAATTAGAATACGTCAACACGGTAGGAATGAAACTATTTGACTAGGCGCAGAAACGGATACGTTCGGAAGCGACGGTACGGAGTCGATCGTATGCGTCGACATCCAGAAGTCACGATCGGCTGTTGCCGCATCCGTTCGTATCCTTTCCGATCCGATGTGGTACGAGCCGTTTGGTGGAAATCATCCTTTATTGTTGAAGATGGATGTTTGAACTCTGCCGTGTCTTGTAAAAATACTAACATTTTTTTTTTATAAAATACTAATTGTTTTTATTTATGTATTTTTCTACCGAAACAATTAATATATTGCACCCAAGCCTAAAAGAGGATAGCCCTATAGATGATTGTGTTATCCTGCGCGTTGCTATATTTAGCTGTCACGCAAATAATTATTTTCCTTGTGTGTTGTAATTTATTTAACAAGCTATTGTGTGAGATTTTGTGATTAATTTATTAACATCATATTATTAAAATAATATAATTTAATAACTAAGTTCCCGTAAAATGAAAGATTAATAACCTTAGTCATAACAAGTAATTTGTCCTCTAAAATATTAAAATAACTTGTAAGTAATAAATGAAATAATAATTAATAATTCATTAATCTGAATACAATATTACCCAAAGATATTTTGTTTTAATTCGGCTTTAACTAGGTGTATTCGTCTCTCTTCACAAGTTAAAGTTACCCTTTTTAAGGCAGAGGCAGTGTACGTGCCATCAACAAAATTATTTTTTATACAGAAATATCACCACTTTAATATGGGCAGTGGCATATACTGCCACCAAATTTTCCACATATTTTCCAGAGACAAAAAAAAATAAATGTTTCTTTTATATTTTTTTAATCTTAAAAATAATATAAAAAATCCTTATTGACATACATAATTTTTTTTTTCCTACCACTTCCGGTTTTCTCTGCCTTTCAAAGGGTTAAAGCGGAATTAAAACTATGTATTTTTGAACATTAGTTTTTCTGTTTATTGCATAACTTATCAATCTAAATAAAATGTACAATTTTGACAGAGTATGAGAACATCATGGGCAACTTTGACAGCGACAAAGATTTACCACCGTTTCCAACCGGCCAGGAATACATACAATACAGCCCCGACAACTTAATGTGAGTCTTATTTACATGTTCTTTAAGTCCAGAATGATACACAGATCTGGAGCTCTACGATTTATTTCGTACTGGAAAATAAAAGTAAACAAATGAAATGCTAATGTATTTAAAGCATGACGGCGAACAAAACTGGGGCATTTACCGATAGGAAATAGGAACTGCGACGTCTAAAGTGCTTCTGAAAATATCTTGCAACACGTTTCCCGATTCTTTAATAGTAAGGTTCTATTGGACAGTACTGTGTTAGTACTTCATTTGTTTACTATTCTGTGGCATTTAAATCAATTTATTGTGAAGTTTCTACAAATTTTATTTTATGCGAAAATGGCTCATATGTTGAGCCTATTACGTTAACTTGAGACTTGAAAATCTTTTCAAAAGTTTACCTACTCTTTTATAAAATATTTTTAAAGAAATTTAGCCAAGAATCAAGTTAGCGTATATGCATTTAGCGCACAGTCTTTTGCAAACAAACATAATTCTATCCTACACAATTTGCAATTTTTCTTTACGCCAGTACAAAAATCACATTGCAATGTTTCTGCCTTTGACTGTGCGGCATTTCTCAAGTACACACACAATTCATAAAACATCAAAAAACTCATTAAGCAAAAACCATTAACACGGTGTGGGGTATCTTTTTTCTTCATCTTTTATCTTTTTTAATACTAACACGCACGATTTCTTTTTATTTAAATCTGTCCGTTGACTTGTGAAGGGAGATCCGTGGTTGGCAAGCGGGGCTGTAAAGGAGCTACCTCACTCAAAGGACAGGCTCAAAACGTTCTGTTTTAATTGGAGTGCCTCGTCTCAATTACGACGACATACGACGTGCCTCCTTTCAACTATGATTGCTATCTTAGAACCTCCGTTTCAAGTTAAGGACAGTTTTTTTTAAATCAAATAAATAAAGGAAATCGTTGTTTATCAATTTAGATGTTTGTTATGTGGTTTTGGGTAACTTGGAATAACTGGTTAGTAATAAATCAAGTACACGCGCAAAACTTAAATTAAAGAATCTAAATAATTGTCACGGTGATTATAAAAGCTATCTCCAATAAAAAAAAAAAATACACGAAAGTAAACACTACACATTTTTCTAAAGCGATTCCATAAAAACAAACGTATGCATACTTTCCTTAAAATTCACTGGAAAAAGAAAACGCTCGCGTCTTCACAAAAAATAATCACATGTAAGTTTACAAAAGAATGGACTGTAAACAAAAACTTTGAATGCGGGTTGCCTCATTAAAATGTTCCGTGTCTCTGATTTTGTCTGCAAACAGCTAGGTGAGACGTCTGTGACACGAGAAAAATATCTCCCAACGACATCCTTTGATGGCGAGCTAAATACTTAAGGATGAGCACTTTCAGCTTTACTGAAAACGTGGACGCTCTCAAAGGAATGAAATTCAAACCTAATGAAATTTTAAAAGAAAGCCTCCCCCTATTGCAGTTCCTGAATGTTATACGTTTAAGTTATGATAATTAAATTATTTTCTAAAGAGCCAAACAACTTCACGAAATAACTGTTTTAATTTACAGATCTTGTAGCGATAATCCGACTGCTAAAATGCTTAACCCCAAACCTAACGCTTCCCCAGAAATGGGTAATGATAGAAAAGGCAATATCTATGTGACTAATCCGTCTTCATCACCAGAGGCACGTATAAAAAATCACGTCTTATCTAATGTACAAGCTGTCAATAATACACAAGTTGTCAATAATACACTTAGCGTCGATATGAGGGAACGAAGCGAAAGCTTTGTTCTCAAAGCCAGGAACAATAAACAATTTAAGATTTTAGGCACCGCCATTGCATCAGAAACTGCATCTACAGAGTTGTTAGAAAATCAAAACCAGCTCATTTCCGAGTTCAAATCGCGAAACAAATCGAAGGGTGGCCCCGATTCAGAGAAAGAAGTGAGTGCTGTAGTGCACGCAGTACGAAACAATCTTGTTGACCCTGGTGAAAGAATCAGGCGAAGCACCATGGACCAAGTGTCAAGAAATAAGATTATCACTACAACTGATTCCAATGATTTGAAAAAGAAACCACAGCCTTCTCGAAAACCAATAGCCTATGTGTCGAAGTTTGTATATGAACCTGATAAAGATCATGCTGATAATATATACGCAAATGATTGCATTATTAAAAACAACGAGAACGCTTCTACTATGTCTGCTAACAATGATTACTTTAATAAAAACAATGATTACCTTGACAACGACAATGATTACGACAAAGACAATATATATGAAAATGTTAGTAAAAAACTGTCGGAGGATGTTGTAGATACAAGGGCCGCCGCTAAAAATGATTATGTAATTATGGACGGTAATAGTCCGTTTCACAGGAGCTTTACATTTGCAGGCACTTGTATGAAACCTGAAGTGTTTGCCAAGTCTTCGGTTATTAATAAAGATGGTTGTGGGAATTCAGAATGTGATCCCGAAGACTATGTTAGAATGGATTCTACAGGACAACAAGAACGATCATTGTCTGTTCAACTCAACAAAACCGATCTCGTCCATATTCGGGGTGATATTGGATGCCTTTTTGAGTCCACGGATTACTCGTACATCTATGAAATAAATCCATTCCATGGACATGGCCAGCCTTTCACTAAAACAAGAGAAAAGGCTAAACCAATGCCTTGTTATTGTCATGAAGATCCTGAACGAGAATTGAAAATTCAAAGAAAGATTAACGCTAGAGCTCGTCCACTTGGAGGTAGCCAAAACATTTATTTCAGCTGTGAGGATATTTACGTTTCCATGAAAAACAAAGAGGGCATTTATTCTTCTTTAAAGGATTTGTCGGGTTATGGTAAACAAAAAATGGTTGAAGATGAAAAGGAAACAACTTGGCCGGATAGCGATGTAAAATTATACAAGTTTGATGACACTGATTTTAACGAATCAAAACAAGAAAAGTCGTCGACATTAGACGCTAAATCGGTGGGCTTATTAAAGAAAAAGCTGGTTCAAGTAAAACAACTTCTTGCTGATTGGTAGAAAAAAAAATGTATCGTAATAGAGTTATTTTTTTAAGTTACATTTAAGTATCTATTTATTATTTTTTTCTTTTTCTTACTTCCATTTATGTACGTACTTTTCGGCTTTTGGTGGTGGCAAAGTAAAATCTAAAATAAATTAACACAATTCATGATTTCATATTAATTTAAGTTAAAACTTATTTTTATGATTTATTTTATTTTTTGTCGCTTTATGTGTTTTACAGGAAAACCACAGAGACCCAGAAAAATACTAATAATAACGACAGCTTTTTATCTCCATCTTCATCGTCTCTAACAAAAAACCATCATCAAAGTTTTGTTAAAAAGCTTGCTTCAAAATGCTTGGGCCTGAAAGCGAAGTTTAATTCAGCTCCTAACATATCTAACAGTGAAGCGGAAGTCGATGTTAAATCGAAACAATCCGATAACAAAAGCAATTCAAACACAATGCTCATAGGAAATAGTAAATTCTTTAAGATGCTGTCGAAAAAGGAGGAATCTGGTGAAATAGTATGTAATGATGAATTTGATACTATATCACTCGACCGGTTAGGCACGTTAAACAGAGATTCTGTCGTAAATAGAAGTAATAGGAGCTGTCCTGGATTTAAAACATCTTTACCTAATATCTCGGAAAACAATGAACTTAGCGATTCCCAAGAATCTATACCAGAATCCGTGGTAATAACAGAAATAGACTGTAACACAGATTTAAATATTAATGAAGCTGTTAATAGGACTATGAAGCTAAATATATTCGAACCTAGGGAGATAAAAGACCGAAGATCAGTTGTATCTACAGATTCAACCAACTTAGTCAACGAATGCTACGAACCATATGAGTTTTCCAAATTTGACAGTGGTGGTAGCAACAAGAAATTATCACTCCCAAAACCTCCTCCGAGAACTACAATGGCGACTAGTACAAATAGTAACGAAAATATTTATGAAAACGTCGTGATGGAGATTAAAACCATACCAAAACCAGCTGCAAGAATCCACATTCCTATAAAACCTCTTGACGAAGTGCAAAAGAAAACATTGTACGAGAATATCGCTGTAATTCAAGAAAAGAAACAACCAGAGCCCGTTAAAAGAACTTTTATTCCTAAGAAACTTAGTTCTGATAGTTTTGATGAAAAATTATCCATGGGTAGTAGATCATCCACATTATCCTCGGATTCTATGGTAGATGAAACTAACCTAGAAGATATTTTACTATCTGAAAAGTCTAAGTCTTTTCGACATGGCAAGATTTCCACATTTTCTGCTTCGAAATCAACAATATCTCGAACACATTCCAACTCTTCAGATTCTTCAGACGCTAGTGCTTTAGAAAATGTTGATTGCAGCTATGATGCAGAAGAAAAGCCTTTATATTTGTCTATGACTGGTACCATGCCGAATAAAAAGACCGAGAATGTTGGTAAAAAGAAGGTTCTTTTTAGGCATAGAACATTCACAAATATTGAAGTAGATAGAAATTCAGTAAAAATCAAAGATCTACCTCAATGGAACAATGCATTTTTGAAAGAAACATTAGCTCATTATCACATAAGAGGTACAGGACACTGCATATATAAAGCGCCTACTGTCAAGGAATTTATTTACATTTTCAATAGAGATACGCTTTACAGTGATGTACCGCCATTTACAAAAGTCCCTAATGACAAAAGAGACAGCTATTATGAAACTGCTATATGCTTTTGTAGGCCCAGACCACGCAAGTTTCACAGTAGTGCTGAAGACCTTCTAGATAACAATGCTTATGCTGAAGATGCAAAAGTAACTATAGACTTTGAAGCACTTAAAAACAAATCTGAAATGGTATCTTCGTCATTTCAGTGTTACTGTGATTCGGGCACATGCACGTTACATTCAAGCCGACGTGATTCTCCTGTTAATTTAATCGTTAAATTTTCTGCTATTAAACGGAGTATCTCGACGCCAGATATTACCTTAGACACTTCTTCTTATTCGACAGCATCCAAAACAAATATTCCAAAAAATAAATCCGTGCCAAGCCATTTGGAAGATCCATACGCGGTCGTTACTCTAGATGATATTATTGCAAGGAATTCTAATCTGAGTGCAAAGAAAACTGATCTAGAGAGTCCTATTTACACTCAAATGTCACAAACCTCCACACTGTCATCGTCTTCATCTGCACGTCCTTACTCTATCAAAGACATCGCAGAAGTAATATCATTAAATAATAGTTCAACATCGACCGCTTCTACTCTTTCGCACGCTTCTGGTGTATATTTGCCTATAAGGGAATCGAGCTCCTCGGAATATTCCGGTCATTGGTCACTTCACAGTTGTAATTCTAACGCCACAATCAAATCTGACGCGTCATTCAAGTCTTGTCAAGACTCGTCAGATGATTCTGATGACGGCACCTTGCACTCCGACGAGGAAGTTTCAGACGCGGAGACCGTGAAGTCAGAAATAAGCACGGCGAAAAGGCCGTGGGTCCACAGCGACTCTTTCAGATTTGGAAGTCGTTCTAAACCTGAAATTGATGTTATCGTAGAAGAGAATTCCGAAGACAAATCAGAAGTTTCTTCTTCGAAATACGAGAGTGGTATCTGCTTAGAAGGTTCTGAAACTTCATCGTCTGAATGCGAGGATGATAGTGGTATTCCGAGGGTCAACGCGGACGTGTCGCTTGGTTGTGCTTCGCTTGAGCGGGGTTCGGGATTGGTCGGGGGTGTTCGCAGCGGGTCGGGGCGTCGGCGGTGGGATGAGGCGGAGGGGACCAGCGAGGGCGATGCGCTGAGCGTATCCAGTGCGGCCTCTAGCTGTGCGCCTCTACTACTGGCGCACCATCACGAATACAGCAAAGTTTCGGTGAGGAACAAACTTTTATTATTATGATTCATTTCTTATCTGTATGTTTTCCCTTTAAAGTAATCAATTTTATTGTCAGTAGATATTGATTCGCAAAAATTTACTACGAAATGTTTATGAATTCACTTATTTTCCCTATCATGTTACTGTGTGTAGGAATGAAAAATAATTTCACGCTATTGCGAATCAATATTGAAATTTTCTTTATTTCTATTCTAAACATTCTACACTGAATTCCTTATACAATCCATTCCTTATATCCAATCCTTTCAATTATAGGTCCATCAACTTAATTGTAGTATGACATTAAATAATTTCAGCAATCATCACATCAATATGACATGATTTATATTCAATACAAAAAAAAACCAATAAATTAACCTTTCAGAAATCGGGTTTTTTGAGGTCGATCGATCACCAATAAAGCGTTGAAATCGCGAATGAATTGATTACGAAAACTTTCAAGAACTAAGAGCATAAGAATGGTCGTTCGTTAGTAAAGACAAGGACTAATTGATATATTTATTGCTTCGCTGTCATATGAACGAGGTCCTAATTGGTTGTGGGAAAAATACTTGTAATTAAACACAATCAAGGGATTAACATTCAGTTGCGTGTGACGGTCTGTGCATCAATGCCCGCGGGAATAAGACTCGACTTGAACTAGGGTCTTTTCTTGACTTGTGTTTTGTCTTCCACATACATCAATTCGGTATTCAACTCTTTGCAGTTTTCTTAGAGATACAAATTATTGGTATGGAATAAGTAGTAAATATTCTGAGGGTAGGTTAGGTTTTGTTTTAACTCGGCAGACATTAAGATTTCTTTGGTTAGATTAGTGTTTATGCTCGAATTTTGCCAAAAAGCACTTCACTTATAAATACTTAAATAAGACACTCTTTATATTTTCTATGCGTATTAAGACATAAAATATAATCATGTAATTACATACTAAACTAATTAGTAAAAACCTATTTGAATAATGAATCCGGGGCATGCATTTCAATGTTGTTTATAGTAATTACAAGAACAACAGCTATGTAATTAATTCGTGTTTTGTCCCGCCCGATGACCTGTTGCACGATCGCTGGGTGTCACGCGAAGTCGGGGAAATTATAAAAATGAACAATTGCGGTCACGGTATGCTGTCACGAAATGACATAGTTGATGGTAACGCAAACGAACTGGAATGAAAGCAATCTCGGTTTTGTCTCAATCGAGGATTATATGGGTGGATTTTTCATTGCGAATTGTTTTTTAGTCATTCAGTGCCATAAGAGGCCATTTATTCCAGAATAGACGCAAACTGATCAAATTATTTTCACTATAGGTCATCGGAGAATTTTTCGCTATTTGAGCATGTTTATAAAATACGCTCTGTCGATATTGTATTCGAAAGATTTTTAGTCACTTTCTTCCTGACAAAAAGATTCACATGAACAATATAAAATTTAATACGTGAAATAAAAGAAGTGTAATAGGAAACGAGATAAATTCCGTCTAACCCATATCCCGAGAATAAACTACGATCCAAATCGTAATGACGTCTAAGTTTCAAATAAAAACTGAATAAAATGCTCGTGAGAAAAGTGATTAACGTGGCCATATGTTTGTGCATCGGATGTTTGTGTAGCAGACAGTTGATTAATTTATGTACCAGTTGTTTAACGAATTTTGTCGCAAGCATTTTGGTGAGAGTCCGAATTCTTTGTTGTCATATTCACACAGCAGACTACAAAACATGAGGATTCATAATACATCCCGTTATGATGAGTAACAATTACAGTTACAAAGTCTCAGAAAGATCTTTAACTAACGTATTAAAGCTGCTTTTTCGCTAAGAAATTCGGAGTTCTAGCTGTCAGGTATAATTGCGAAAAATTGCGAATATTCTTCAGCTTGACTAGTATGATAGAGCCCTTAACCATTATCATTCCGAAGCATTATCTCGTCAGCACTGTTCCGTCTAAACCGCCACTTATCTATATTTAGTTCCACATATGCAGCATTGTTCATAACTGGTACATCTCCTGACGGCCACATGGCACGACTACGCGATGAGTTGACGCAAAGAAATTGGGCGGTCAGTCGTTCCGTCGCGTATCAAACCGACGCCTGCGTTCGCACGCTCCAACACATTCGTAATCGTATCGAGAATCGAAATATTCGCGTTATCGATTAGGAATCGGTATTCGCAGGATTGTGTGTTCTAGGTGCAAGTGCATTTAATGTGTGTTGTTTAGTGTGAGTTCAGAGTGATTTGTTTGTGTATGTGTGTTTAATGTGCGAACTGCAGTGTGTGTGAATTCAATGTAAGTTTCTAGTTTTTGCATTTAAACTTAGTTATTAGGATTAAATTAGGTAATAGGAGGTGTGTGTCCAATATTAGACGTTCTTTCGGGTGATATGATTTTGATAGAAAAATAGTAGGTAATAGATGATGCTAAAACAATTATGGTTTGTGGTAAAAATTGAGATAAAACTTATCTGTTCAGACAAACACTGGCAGACGAAACCAACAAACAGATACTTATTAAAAACATGAAAACGTTTGCCTAAATAAACATATGATACAAGTTTAATATATAAACACCGAAGTATCTAATAGATACAATAAACGACACCATAAAACCTTGTGTCAAGGGCCCAATAACCCAATTCCGATGTTTTGTAATTTCACATGTGGACAAAAATAACATTATCAAAGACTATAAAAAGAGATACTCTACAGTTTTATAGATGTTTCGTAAAAGTTCATCCTAAATTCAATTTATAAATTCAGTATTTAACACGACTCCCTAAATGTCTTCAAAATGTTGTCACTGAGTTGCATTGGGTGCAAGCTAAAATCCATGAGGATTCTTTCTTCACGTCTAGTTTAGAAGTGATCCAAATCTGGCTGATGACGATGGCAAAGACCATAGAATCTTATCCGTTTTACTTACAGTCTTAGATATACGTAGATTAGGTACACTTGTCTTTTTTAGAGAAGATTTCACATGCCTCCTCATCTATGCTTCGAGCAGATGTGTTGACACCCTACCCTAAACCAAAAGTCTTGAACCAATACACGTCATGTTAGCGGAAGTCAACGAAAGCAAAAGTCGTGACTATCCTATCATTATCACCAGTCTTAAAATACAAGCTGGTGATGTAATTGCAGATATTTTGTGATCATTGATGCTGAATGTTTAGCTGCACGGAAATATCTCGCGTTTGGCTTCCAGCCAGTGGTATTCATGTTTACGAGAAACACGCATTGACAGTTCACCACGGGAAATACCTGCAGGTGTTTATTGAAAATTAAATGTTGTTCTTGTTCTCTATGTGTTTGTTTAAATGTTTGGAGAATATTGTCATCTTAATCGTTCTCAGTGTCGTAAATAAACTCATGCCTTATTTCCGTGGGGGTAGGTAGAAACTACAATACGCCACTTGGTACAATCCTTACATACAACAGGGTATTTGCCTGAAAAAATCTATTTAGTCCGTCAGTTAGATTATCAAAATATATTGGACACGTATTTTTTCTTATGTCATGTAAACGAAAAATTACCACAATACAGTGCGTTGAAATGTCGCGTGACTTCACAATTTCTGTTACTTTTTACTGTCCAGTGACGTCACAAGCTACGTTATTTTTTGAATATGTGACAAAAGGAAAAATACGTGTCCAACATTTTTTGGTGATCTAACTGACGGACAAATTTTTTATTTTTTCGATTTTGTCAATTAGCCTATTGTCGCCTCGTCCTGTCTATAAGAAGTTCAACTATAATAAGACCGCTTTCTGTCGTCCTCCTGCCGTGTTTATTCTTTCAAGTTCTTGCGAGGCTTATCCTTTCGATTTGCCTTGACAAGGGCTAACCTAATCTTTGCATCATAGGGTGACTACCATCATCTTGTCAAAGCAAATTTTCGTACTATTTTAGACCAGTCGATCTGCCCAGTAGCCAATTACGAGATCCTCTATTGTTTACAAAACATAATGTATTTACAACAACGATAAATAGGTTACTAGGATTGGATGTTGATCTAAAGACCTTGTCCTCTTTTACATCCTCGATTTAGTATGGTATTGCTATACATCTCGTATATGTTTTGTAAACATTGTTCATCTTGTGAGAACTTTCAGATGATCATGACTCAGAATCAGGGGTTAACAATCGTTTAATCATCAAATTCGTTTACGCCAGTTAAGGCAAACAGTTGCGAATCTAAATTACTCGATGACTGGTCGATAAACAGCAAATCCTGCGAAGCAGAAAATCAGCCAGCATTCCTATGAAGCGGTAACCACGTAACTTTGGTACAGTTACTTGGTACCGCTTCTTCAAGAATTAATTTTTCCTTGACGTCTCATCTTTACAGTTTTCTAAGAACTGACTCAATTTAAGATTCTAATCAGCGAACAATAAACGGTCCATTAATGAAACTATTTCTACCTATGATACACTCGTCAGTTAATGGTTGCACCATCAACATGTGGCTGACCAAACGCCCATCCACTATGTATTGTGTACTATGTAAACATATACAGATAGATAGATGATTTCATCGGAAAGATGTGGGTTACCGGGACTTGTTACAGCTTTTACGAAAAATAATAAATAATATGTGCATGAGCGTCTTATTTACGTCATAATATCGACGTTGCATAAGTATACGGAAATATCTTTCCCGTCGATGGATTAATATCGGTTTGGAGAAAGATGGAAAGTGGTTTTTAGCTTAAATGTTTTTGTTAAAACTGACGAGGTGCGCATGGGCACTTAGCTTAACTGATTCTGGTATTTACCAGTACGGTTTCAAAGACCAATTAGCGATCTCGTTGTTCAACCATATACATACTGTCAATTAAGAATACATAAATTCTTATGAGGCTATCAAGATGTGCAAATTGTTTTTTCGCGGTATGGCCTTGAAGTGATGGGTTCTAAAAGATTCAGTGAGCATGCCAATAATCTTGTCTCCCACAGTTCGGACAAGTTCTTAATCCTATTGATTTTCTGTCAATGATACGTTCAAACACCTCTTGAAAATTTAGATTTCTGTCCGCGTCTTTCCACTCTTTTTCTTCGTCTTATCGGTGTTTCTTTTATTGGCGCTAGACGTTGTTCCATCAAAACTCTGAACATCGAACGTCGGACGGGTTCCTCAAAGTGCACGTGAAGTAGCGCAAAGAGCAGGTCAGGAGGTGTTTCGGTTTGTGTGACTTAGGTGTTGCGTGTCACTGATCATCATTCTCCGGCCCTTATCTATCCCAATTTATTTGTGGTCCACGGAATACTTCTTCTTCACTGATATCTGTAGACAATTTGACTAACACTTCAATGTCTATAAATATTACTGTCTATAAAAGGCCCTTCGTCGGCCCATCGATCACGTGCAACAAGCCCCATCGGTCACGGTCAATATCTCGCGTACAAATCAATGGCGTGTTCCGGCGCCATATTAATCGCTGTCGTTCGCATCAACGTTGCGCTTGCGACGCCAATTTGTATCTTTAGCCCTTTGAAGTCCTTCGTACTTGAAGGCGGGATTCGTGGAAGGAAGCTTTGAAATTTTCGTGTTTGTATTGTTTTGGGATTTAATGTTGCATGTGTTAATTTTGTTGGGAGGTGGAGTTTGTCCAGAATGGGTTTTGCATGATCAATGTTGCTTAGAAGGATGCGACCCAGATTCTGTTCGGTGCTGTTTTTAGGTAGGTTTTATTGGTTAATTTCAATGATTAATAGATAGTCATTTCAGTTAAATGCAACATGCGTTTTTGGCTGATCGAGCGAGGCTCATGGAAGTCTATTAAAGACTGTATACTGGAGATGCTTCACGTACAGTTTTTATTTTATTTCGTCAGGAAAAACAAACAGTATTGTATTAAAAATAAACTGCATAATAATCCTTTCTTCATCAAGCTCCATTGATATTCTGTTAATAGCATACAAAATTAACATAATCGATCGCCGCGGCAGGCCACCCGTCAAAGCCTTCAAAGGAACCAAATTACCTCCACGAATTTCCATCGGTCAAACTACCATTTCCGCGTAAATTAAACTCAACTAATTGGCGTTAACAGTTAAGGCAGGTGTAGCCACAAAATACCCCGAAATATTAGTCTCCAAGGGACGTAACATATTATACTGCGGTCGTGGTTTAGTTCCCAATCATATGCATTCGGAAAACTAACGTTAATGCCGACACATACAGTTTAATTTGCTCTAAAACTATTAACAGTTCAGGCATCCTGAAATCAACTTAATTTTTACCGCCATAAAGTTGAATTAGTTTCAGTGGAAATAATATCAATTGGGAAACGAGGACTTGAATACACTTTAGGAGGCTATGAAAGCATGTTTCATAGAAATTAGGTTGGGTGGGTCACGCTGAGTTCGTAATTAAATGGGTGTTTATTGCATGGAAAGTAGTTCGTGATAATTGTTATCGTGTAATATGTAAACATGTGGTTATTGTAATTATAGATAGGTGGGTTATCGTTACAGAATTGTTAATTGGTAATGGTAGTACGGTCACAAGCATAAATACCTGACGATTACGACCGATTCAAAATCATGTGTGCAGGACTATTAACAGTTCGATTAAATAACAAATAAGTCTACAAATAGATGGGAAAATACGATCAGAGTTTAACTTCAACATTATCCAACTTTATTAATACACAGCTTTTAACCAACAGTGTCAAGTACACATACTTAAGTATTCGGTTGGGAAAGACTGGATCTTCCTCCTTGAACTGACTTAAATCTATTTGATTTGATTCACCAAAAGTTCTGCCAAGATCCTTAATCATCATCGTTCTCCTGCCTTTATCTCAATTTATATTTGGGGTCTGCGCAGCACGTCTTCTTCTCCCATTCTTCTCTATATCTAGGGGCATCATCACCGCCGAATAAGGAATTTTCTTCATTGACTCTTCCCCTGTAGTAGTAGTAAGGAGGAACTCGTGGCTAAATAATAACAGCCGCTCGGGTCGATCGTTAGGTTAAGCCGTGCTTGCCTAGGTTGGTCTGTGGATGGGTGACCACCCATTACATACCGAGTTTCCTCCGTGCCTCGAAAAGCACGTTAAGCCGTTGGTCCCGGGTGTCATTTGTAGATCTTTGACAATCGTTAGGTACTCAGTGGCCCAAAAAGTCTGACGACCAGTCTTACCAAGGGGTATCGTATTACCCAGTACTAACTGGGTTGTGGAGGTCAGATAGGCAGTCGCTCCATGTAAAATACTGGTATTCAGCTGCATCCGTCTGTTTAGACTGGAAGCCGACCCTAATATAGTTGGGAAAAGGCTAGGCAGATGATGACTCTTCCCTTGTAGTGGTTATTGCTTACCCCAACACAGTAACTCTTATGATGATTCTGTCTAAATGCAGCATCTTGCACCACTTCACAACTAAGCTAAAACCGTAAATAGGCCAAACACCAAAGAACAGACATTTATTTATACGTAAACATTACGGTTTTATACACTGTTTACTGTTCCCCAGTTTACTATTGCAATTAGTGAATTTGTAAACGGAGCGTTTAACTCGGAACGGGTTCAGTAGTAATTTAATGACCGATTAAATGCATTATCGTGTTTGTATTGTTAAAGTAAGCTGTAGTTAATTCGCTGAGGTTTTTGGTACTGGCAGTGCCCACGCGTCTATTTAGGTTGGATTATATGATGAATGTATAAGAGTAGAGGAAGACCAAAGAAACGACGGATGGACTGTGTGAACGATGATATGGCAAGAAAGGAGGTGCCTGATGAGATGACGAGTAATAGAGAAGTATGGAAGAAAACATGGTACCCGACCCCAAATAAATTGGGATAAGGGCAGGAGAATGATATATGATTAATCATCATCATGTTCTTGGTGGCTGGTAGCAGCTGGATGGGCCTGTGACCAGCAGTTGACTGCTGGCTGATGACGATGATATTCTTGGTGATATTCATCATTAACTTACACACGTCCACAAGTTTTTCATGGTGTCGTAATCAATTGCTACAAACAAAAATGATTGCTAAACACGATTTCTGTAAGGTTTTATCTTTGCTTATGAATATTTGTATGTAAGTGCCCATATCAATTCTAGGCAATAAAAAAAAAAGATTTATTGATCGACAATACCTCATTAAGTTTTACAGTAGTAGCTTCCCACGGATTAGCATTGATACAAGTCCTGTAGTATAATAGTAGGATATAAAGTATCAATCATAATGTCTAGCAGAATATTCCCTAGCAGAGAGCCTATAATCTCAGCTAGTTCACCATCTGTAGGCTAATGGGCTTTTATGTAGAAAATTGTCCATTCAGTGACCGGCTGCAACCAATTTACCCCTCATCCGCGGCCCAGGATTGAATTACTTGGACCACTTGGGCCACATGATACCGTCCAATTGAAGAGGGAATAGCGTTTTCAAGAGAAACCTTTGAATTTTATTTGCGTTTGTAGTACGTAAAAATATTTCCAACGGACACTTTCATAACTTTTTGGAAATATCTGTCTTACGCCATGACTTAAAAATTTAGATTGTGTTTATTTATTCGTATTTGCGTCATATTCCTTTGATACACATTTTCCAATGCACTTTCTGGCACTGAATCAAACTAAAAAACTTTAACTGACATGAAGGTCAAAACATCGCTATGTAAACATTTTTTGTCTGACAAAAATATTTGTTCTAGCGTTTTCCTCAAAAAGCGATCTTACATATTAGTATTGTAACTATTCGCCTACATGATTTCTTATCCGTTCGTCCTCCCACTACTTGCGCCATCATACGATGTTATCCTCATCGCCATTCAAATTCCCTATTACTCAATTGCGGGCACTTATCTCGCTTCTGCGATGACAACGAGATGGTACAGAAATAGACGCCTATTTGATTGCTATTCTCGTAGATAGGCAGCCTTCTAAATTGCTCATTAACGTTCATTTGTATCGTCAATTTAGATCAGGAATTTGTATGTTGGAGTATTGATTGTATGTAGGCATTGTTTAGGATTGCGAATGTTATATTAAGGTTGGGCACTAGATCGACTTTATGGTAATAGTTTAGTTGGAAAATTATAACGAAAGTCTCAAATAAAAGATATTATACCTAGTACTGATACTACCAATATAGGAAAATAGATTGGAAGCCGATCCCAAGTAAATTTGGCTTTAGAAAAGGCTAGGCAGGCGAAGACCAATTTCTGCAAATCGGAAATGAGTACGAAAACAGATGGGAATAAATCATTCCCATTTCCCAACTCCAAAAATACCTATGCACCCCAAAATCCCCTACAACCTGAACTACCAACAACCACCATAACACGTCTCGTATGTATTGCAGCCCACCCCTCCCAAGAAACCTCCCCGGAGGAACCTGTCAGTGTCCCCCACCCACGCAAACTCCCCCTCTTCGGGGTATAGCTATGAGCTGAGACCCCATGCGAGGAGTCAAGACGATTTGGATGATATACAGGTAATTTTTGTTATGGTAGTCTGTAGAGTACTTTGGTTTTTTGATAGCTTTCAAGGGATTTTGCAAGGTAAGATGTTTGAGATTCAAAGAACGTAGTAGTAGTAGAACGTAGAAAAGAAACAACTAAATTAACTTTGCTAAAAAAACAATTTAAGTTGAAATAGATACCAAACTATTTAAATAGAAGACTCCTTTTCTTTCGAAAAAAGAAATAATGATTCATACTCAATGCAAATCCAATGGTCTCGAATCTCAGGCACTTGAAAAAAAATCCAACAAAAAAAATACTTCTCAATTTATATTAACCCGAAGTATGATAAAGTCGACTTCTTGACTTCAAACTTGTGTGTGCATCAACAACATACCATAAACACATATCTAAATTTCAAATGAAGGAAAGATTTGTACAATTCCAATGCGCGGACTCCGACCGAATATGAAGTCATGCGCAGAGCACAAGAATTTTAATGTGGAACGGTCAATGTTAATGAGATTTATTAAACAATAAAATTAAGTCACGTTTTCATATAAATAGTAATGTTATTCGTATCAAAACGTGACTACTTATGCTTAAAGAACCTTAACCTTAGCTTAAATAGGTGAACTTGAAATAGAAGGTTTTTGGGGATTTTTGGGGCCAATTTGGAGCGATGGTCTTTGCTGAGATCGGACAGATTTCATCGATAGGAGAGGCGTAAAATTGAGAAATCTGTACCCAGAGACAACAGAAAAAGTAATGCATAGAAAAGATAATAGTATAGATAAAGCAATGATTTGGGAACTAGACCATGCTGTAGGAGTAGTATATGCAACACAATCTCTTAAAATATTCCTAATCTCCGCAATTCTTTGTTACAGGGTGCTAAACACTACCTCAAACACGGTCGGTCGGTGGACCAATACGTCGACGGCAAGCTATCCTACTCGGAATACGAAGAGAACCACAACTCACCCAGAGTAGCCCCAGTTCCTAACCCACGACCCAGCCTCAAACACCGCTCACAACCAGTCGCCATCACGGCTATGTACGAAAACGTCGTCATCAAAGAACAGAACCCCAGAAGAAAACTAAGAAGAAACAACTTCACACCTTCAAACGAAAACTATGAACAGAGAATGACTGACAATAGAGTAAGAAAGTACTCCAACCAAGAAAGGTCTTCCTTAGAAAGTTTGTTAGACGATCAGTCGATGAATAGTCCGAGCGACTGTGAGCGGTATTATGAGGGTAAGAGGGCTTCGGTTCCGTTGTCGCCGACGCATTATGAGCAGCCACCGACGCCTGATCACCCACCTCCTTCGGCTAAGCAGGCTGAGAACTGCATACACGAAAGGATCAGGCCTCTGAGCCAGGTTAGTCCTAAATAGAACTGCTATAGTTTGTAGTACACGACGTTTACGATTGTCAGTTTGTAGAAATGATGATTATTTACTGATTTTATTATTTATCAGTTCAGTTTATCAGATATTGGTACTCGTATCGGTTCCAAAAAGAAATTTCTTCAAATTTTGCGTTAGTAGGAAGATAATTTTATAATTTCTGATATCATGTTTGTAAATATTAGGTAGTATTTTTTAGTTAAACTTTATTTTCAGATATGGTAATTGTCTTCCTATTAAAACAAAAAATATCATTCATGACACCGTGAAACAAAAATGTTTAACATTACTGTGACTAACCCTACGTGTATGTAACAGTGGAATCCCCTACGAGTACTTGAATCATCATTTCTGGAACTTGTAACCAGACGTACTTATACGGATACGTCCAAAACACCTAATTTGTCCACCTTTAGGCACCCTCATTTCTTTAACCAAGCACAAAGCACCTTGCATGTAAGCATGTTAAAAGTAATTTTATTTCTTTTAATTTAAAAATTCATTTAAATTATTTTAAAACATTTCAGCTAATTATGGAGGTTGTAGAAGAGATAAGAATTAGAAAGAAGTCGCAGGGTGACGTAGTGAATAGCTGATGATATAATATTGATAAAACGGTATCCCTGTTTAGCGCCCTAGTCTTTGACCCCCTATTTGTGAATGCTTCTCTGTTGCCATCTCATTTTATTGTACCGAAAATGACCATGGCAGAGAGAGATAGCGTTCTATTATTGTAGTTTCCTTAAAAGGGGTATTTTTCATTTATGGTGCTCTAAAGTTATTATTAAAGAGTATATTAGTGTTGTCTGTAAATAGATTATTTTATTTGCTTAAGTATTCCGTAAGGTGCTATTTTTAGTTTTAAGTTAAGATTTGAAATCGTTTTGTGGAATGCTGTTACGAAATATTATTTTCGAGTGCAAACATAGAAGTAATGTACTTAATATGTTGATGATCTATGGTTAAAACCTTTATTAACTTTAGCGAGAGAAAATGTCTCACCAATTTTTTTAATAGTAAAAAAGCTTTTCAAATTGATTTGGATATTACTTCTATGTTTAAAATGGATCTGTGAAAATACATTGCCTTACTGAGACTCGACTTAAGACTGTGAAAAAAAACTTATGAAATGAAGTGCCTTATGACTTTCTGCTTATTTTTGACTATGCAAAAGTGCCTGTCATGGGTCTATTTGAAATAAATGCTTTGAGTTTGAGTTTCTTTGAGCAATGTTTTCCATTTCTGCAATATAACTATTCATGTTGATATGGTGTTAGCATTTACGCATTTAATGAAATATTTGTTAAAACCTACCGAATTTACAAAGCATTTAATACCGCAGCATTTTACATAACGATTTTACTATTTCCATGTACTAGTAAGTGTTATATTTTACCTACATGACAGTATATTCAGTACCTAGTTGTTATTTCCTTAGTTTTTAATATTATTCATCGGAATTTGAGTATTATCTTATGTTCAATTTGGAAAGACAATTAGACTGAAATTATTATCCAAAATGTATCGGACGAAAATGTGAAATTATTTTATTTTAGTTGTTTAAGGCTTTGTGTATTAATTTTGATTTTATTTTATTTAGTTTCGCAATAAAATTATATTTTACCTATGTGAATTTGTTATTTTATTATTTGCATTTCTTCTTTTGGCTTAGTTTTTAGTGCCAGATTTTCCCCACTCACATTTGTTTTACTACTAGATTTTAATTTGCACACTTTTGTCGTATTTTTCATGCACCTAAGTAAGATTTTGGCTTGGCGAGTCTAGAACGCCTGACTGAATGCATATCGCAACACGTAATCAACGTAGAAGTTGCTTGTCACTAGTGTTTTCAGTAGACTGACATTACGTTTATTTTTAGTTCACAATGTATCTTAAAACTTATTATCCATGTAGAAAATAATAACTTCATAACATTTTCGGTAGGTAACTAAATTATATTATGGGCTATTCAAAGATCTGAAATAACTTCGAAAGTAAGGCAAGATCCGCTCGCTGCCGCCTGAGTAGACTCGAATGGCAATAACGATCCGTTCGACTGGTTGCAGTGCCAAGCCTCGCTGTCATTGGATATATCAATAATAATTAATAATTATAATAATTTGTTGTTTGTTGTATTAATAATTATAATAATTTGTTGTTTATTTTCATATTTAAAGTAGTTTTAAAGGTTTTTTTTTCTTTATTTTAGGGATTAATGTTTTATCAAATTTCCCCAGGTATAAATAGTATTGTAGGTGTTATTGGAAATACAAACATCACTCATTAGTGACTAACTTCAGAAAAATGTTTGATAAGCAAATTATTAAAATAATTTGTATTCTTTATCAGTTTAATTCCTTACTAGTTAATTTGTTTAGAAAAAAAAACAAAAATACTAAAATCACTAAGTACCAACCCGCTAAGTGCCTCATTGGTCGAGTAGTTGCAAGCGCCACTGCTGAGCATGAGGTCCTGGGTTCGATTCCCGGGTCGGGCATAGTGTCATTGGGGTTTTCCGTCAGGAATTTCTCAGTAGCAGCCACGGAGTCTGGATTTGTGCCCGGTTGATGGCAATAAGCTCGCCCCTTTTTAAATGGAACTTTAAGATAACTGGCGAAATGTGGGTGTACTATTTCGATCTTCCTACAAAATACAACCAAAGTTAGTCTACATCTCTACTACTCGTTTGGAACATTGTTCAAGTTATCAAGAATATTCAGGCCACCTCGCTTCTGCGCTGTTTGCAATTTGTAGGAAATAATTTATGACAAATTGTCGGCGCTCGATAGTTCTTGATTTGCCATCAAAGTGGAGACGTGTTGCTTGTTGGCAGGTTGCTAACCAGAGAGGAATCATAGGTAGATTATGTAGGTAACTGTTGAGTATACCTTAGCTGTGAAGTGTTCTTATAATGTGCAAGTTTCCCTACAAAATATTTTCTTAAAAAAAAACAAAGTTTTTTTTTTTTTTAATCAAAGTTTCACCTGATAAATCAGATGAAATCAAAATGTTTTATTTAACATAGACCCAGATGGGCACTTATAAAACGTCGACAAATAGGTGCACGGTTCGGGTTGGTCGTTTCCTATGGAGAAGAACCGGTAAGGAACTCCATAGAAAAATTATGTCGATTTATATGGCCCTATTTTATTTATGAACCATGTCAAGATAGGAACTTTGCAGGTAGATAAATAACATCGATGTAGTAGAGGAGGTGGTACTACTCTACGATCCAGCTTTTTGCAGTTGAGTAATAAATCAGACATTAAACTTAATAAACACTGAAGGAGAGACTGTATAGAAACAAATTACGACCTACCACTATAGTGATTGTTGCTCAAAGTGAGGTAAGTTAAAAAATATGCATGGTATGAAGCCTTGATCAGCTTACAACTGAATAGATGGAAATAAAGGGTGTAAAAAGACCCTTAACGAAGCCGAAAGGTACTTGTTTTCCCCGTCATTCCGATCATTTTTTTGTTCTACACCATACCTGGGAACCTTCTAGTTACGGAGATATTGGGGGTCAAAGTTCCAACTTTTTCACAAGTTTTTTTTAAACACATGTTTCTAATGAAAGATTTTTACCTTAAACACCTTCACGACCCCCGTACTATTCAATCCATCCATTAACACAATGTTTTGAGTGTGTTACATTGAGTTTTACCGTAAAACGTGATTTTTCACCCCAAAAAAAAAGTCGTTTCCGTGCAAAAATTTTTGCGTAAAGTTACTTTGTTTGATGTACAGAATGCTAGGTTGACGGCTTCGTGAAGGGTCTGTTTACACCCTGTATAAAATTGTTATTTGACTGATATTTGTAAAATTATACCCAGCTGTCTCTCTTTGCAATAAAATGCACATTATTACAATATTTATGGCACCATATCTTTTCCTATCATTATTATTGAGGCTATCGCTAAAATTATGCCACTGAATGCCTCGTGAAAACCACACCCTATGTTTTTATTATATATTTATTTTATCATAAGGTAATTTGGTTGATTGCATCGTTGGTTTAGTGATCGCAAGCTCAACAGCTGATCCTGGAGTGCTGGGTTCGATCCCCGGCAATCTACTTCCACGCCCCGCGGATTTTTACATTGGACTTAGACATTAATGGAGAAAAGTGTTGGTTTTTTTTCTGTGGGTTCTGGTGTAGTCACTCCAGTGCTTAACAGTCCGCCATCCACCTATCCGTAAATGCCAGTTTCATCATGGCGAGAAACTTTGAAGAAAACATCAAAATTGTGATCGGGTGACTATGCCACTTTCAGGTTTAAAGCCCTTAGTTGAACTACCTCAAGAAATAAGGCGTTTTGCAATGTTCCAATCTATGATCACGTGCGGTACTTAGTGGTAATCGTATGGGATCCCACGAACATCCAAAAACCGCTTCTGATTAGATTATACCACTTAATCAGAACGCTATACTTAAAACCACATTTTTATTGACCGTTAATTAAAATTGGACATTCGGACATCACCATTACCTTATCGAGAATGTCCACGAATTTTGGGACACAGCTGCTGCTTCTAAAATGTGTGACATTAGCTATTACCTATTAACTGTAAATTATAAGATTTTTAAATGTGGTTACTAGTAGTGGTCAGTTTTCTCACGTTTGAATTCACCTTAGCGAGTCGATGATAATCTACATTGTGTCAACCCAGAACTTAGTTACTGTCACTGTACTTGTATATGATGGTGTACGTTTTTCGATGCTGTTAGAGTCAAGGTTCCTTACGTAAGTATTGGTCTCATGGTGCTAAATTCGTTACCATATGGTGGAAGCGCCAGAGTAGGCGATCGATGGGATTAAATGAACTTTAGGGTTGTATTGATGATTTGAATGATTATGACTCATTAAATATCGTAAAGCCATATTTTTACGGTCGCGAATCATATTTTAATCAACATACAACCTGACACTGACCTACAACTTGCAAAAAACGTAAGAATATTTGGATTTCGCAGGGTACCTTAGCACATCTTCCAAGAGTGCACCATGAACTGAAGCATAAGAAGAATATCTACTTATCTTCATTAAACTGGTGCTCATTTACCCTTTCTCCCGCCAGGAATACAAGAGGAGGTCGGTCCTCCGGGATAGTCAGACGGAGACGGAGGTGAACCTCCTCCGAGCAGCATCAGCAGCATCAGTGGCTAGTGGAGCTACTGACAGGAGCGGGAACACTGACAACTGCGTCGAAGAGTACGTGTGCGATGTGCCTTTTGCTGGTAAGTGATTTTTGATCTGGTTTCTAGTGCACTTTTGGCGTTTGTTCGGGAATACTTTCATGGACGGTTGTGACGAAACTTCGAGAATTTCAAGCGTTTAAAGATTTTGAAGTGTCGCAGTGTGTTGTTTATTCCCAGTTCTGATTTTGATGTTCCGAGTTTTTTAAGGTAAACTGTAAAAATCAATACCATGTGAATGTTTGGCCCTTTGGTCATTTTTAACTGCAAATATTTTGACTATTTTGATGGTTAAGAGAGGTGACTGGCGTCACTACTTATATGACTTTTTGAGAAGCCAAAGGTAAGGATAGTCAGTTTTGAACTTTGTTATTGAATAGGTTATTCCTTACTCTAGGTATCTTTTGACGGGATCCCATGTGATAAATTCTTGAACCATTTCCAGAAGACGTTCTATCTGGCTTTAATCACAACCTTTAAACTCGAAATACCTGTTTTATTGTGCTAAGAAGGCATGCCTCTGATCTCTCATTGACTCATGCTCTACACTGCGCTTGTTTTGCTCAACATTGGGCTCTGGAAATAATACGGAAGCGTTCGTTACAGTAACAATTGTACACAACTCGCCTTTACGATGTGTTCTGACGATTGTTGATCGTTACCAGAAATATCAAACGTTGCGAAAATTTACTTTACCGTATTTTGAAGGGAAGGAGGAAGTTTGATTCTGCTGAAAGAGTTGTAGGTTTAGTTGTAGTATACTATCTACGGTATTCGGAGGCCCTAGGACGAATGTGCGGTGTAAACGTAACGTAAGTACGTCGATTTTGAAATTAAAAATACTCGTTCCACGTATAATATTTTCATAATTTTAAGAATTTATTCATATCTATGGATCATACTTATTGTACTTGTTGCAAAAAATTTAAGTAAAATGACGACAATTCAAAAGTCGACGGGTACATGGTGTCCACGGTGTGCCTCTAATTATAATGGGATTAGACGACTCCTTGTAGTCTGAAGTCCCTGTTAAAACTTTGGAGCGTTAAATGGGGAATCTAATAGACGGCACCCCATTTGCAGGTGAAAAAACATTAACTAGTGAATTCCCTTCAAAATAACATGCCTACTAAAACATGTCTGAAAATCAGGACACGCATTTTATTCCTAAAAGCGTTTCATGAAGTGTCCCACGATGGTTGCAGACTACCTACATAAATCTCCCAATAACTTGAATTTCGTTACATCGGAGTACAGCTTTATCCGCGTTTTTCACTATTTTTCGTTGTTTACAGTACAAACAGCAGTGGCACGCACCACTAGGCTCACAGACGGTAAACAGTCGTATTGTTCACCACACAACTGCAGGCAAACATTTCACCGATGCACTGTTTGCCCACACAAGTCGGTTTTTTGACATTTTTCGCTCTGCTACAAAGTTTTGTGGGTATTCGACACTGTTTGACTGGTTGGAGTTGTGTGGCAGGAAATATGATTGGGATATGTGGATGTGTGAATGTTTGTGTTTACGTAAGGTTTTGGACAGCTTTTTGGCTTGCTTTGCTACACCGTGTAAAAGTTTTTGATTTTAACAAGTCCGATTCTTTTACCGAATTCTAAAGTTATGAAGCCAACAATAGTGAATGTTTGGTGACAATCAGCTAATATAAGATATAAAAATCTCGTGTCACGGTGTTTGTGGTCGCATTCCTCCGAAACGGCTCGACCGATTTTTATGAGTTTTTGAATGTATATTTGGTAGGTATCAGTCGAGTCGAGTGAGGTTTGGTCGTAAAGTATATTTCACGGTTCCCTATCCATTTGCATAAAATTTTAAGACCTAATATGACTTTGCATACTTTTGTTTAACCTAATTATATTTTCGCATAACATTACTTACGCATAACAGCTTACGCATAATTTTTTTAAGCATAATTTCTCTACTCATAATAATGATAAAGCATAACATTTTAAAGCATACATTAATTTACGCATAATGATATTAAAACATATTTTTATAGGCATAACAAGTACACAAAATAATAACTAACTCGTAAAATGTTAGACACTAATACTTATTTTTAAAAAGCAGAACCATCTTATCGCAGAAAGTTCACAGTCAGAGTCGTCTTTTGGCATACATTTCGTTTCGATAGTCATTAAACGGCAGAAAATCAATCAAGCAAAACATTGATCATTATAAAACATTTGATTGTGAACCATTTTATGTGGTTTTTATTTCCCTGTAAGAAGCAAGCAAACAAGCATACACCATGCACAGCATGCAAGCAAGCATGCAGCATGCAAGCAAGCATGCAGCATGTAAGCAAGCATGCAGCATGCAAGCAAGTATGCAGCATGCAACATGCAGCAGGCATGCAAGCAAGTATGCAGCACGCAACATGCAGCAGGCATGGTTTCTGTCACAGCTCCGGCGCTGCGGGGCTCCGGCGGTCCCACGCGAGCTTATCGTCGCAGATGTGTTTTACGCTCACCACCGCAGCTTCGGCTTGCTGGCCGGCTAAGCCGGCCAGCCTCAGCCGCGGCAGCGAGCGTTAAAACCACCTGCTCCTCAGCTCGCCCCCCCTCGCCCCTCCGCGCCTACGCGGGCTTAAATTACACTCTAGGGGTAGGGCAGACAAGACTACGTGGAGTCGGTTTTGCAGCGATTCGATTCTGTCACTCACTTTTGTAGCACTACATATTGAATTTTCAAGACAATATTTTAATTTTAATTACGCTAATAGTCAGTATGCCTAGTAACATTTTGCGAATTCAATTTTTGCCAACACAAATTAGTCTACAAGATAAATATGCCAACATAAACTGTATGCCAAAAAATATATGGCAAAGTATTATTATGCCAAAACAAATAAGTCTCCAAGATAATTATGCCAACATAAACTGTATGCCAAAAAAAAATATGGCTGAGTATTATTATGGCAAAACAAAGTATGTCAAAATTGTTATGCCAAAGTATATTAGGAAAAAGAATATTATGCAAATAGAAGGGATCCCATATTTCACACTGCTAGGTTGTCAAATTCTAAATTAACGTCAGCGAAGCCGCGGGCATAAGCTAGTAAGCTATATAATTTTGAAATTGGCAACTAAATAACATGACAAAAATTCAAGCTCTTAGACCGATATCTACAAAAGTTGTTTAGCACCTACATGTTCTCGTCTCTTTCTTGCACTTGTAAGTAAACGAAACAAATAACCATGCCAAGTAACGCTCATAGGCCTTGGTTTAGGTACTTCATTAGCTTTGACACCTGCCAGGTGTATTAAAGTACCTCTATAAATATTATTTTTAGACTGTCCTACTCAATTATCATCTACCAATACGAAATAACACACGACTATGATAATTGGATGATAAAGGGTCATCATTGAACGTCCACACAGCACTGTCACACTTCCAAGAGAGAATCGTGGTCGGCTTTCACGAAATTGATTATGCACTAAACGGTATTATGCCATAGATGTGACCCTGCGGCGTTCCCATCCCATGGATATTAGGTACCTTTAACAGTGCCTGTTCTATTCGTGGTAACGGTTCTTCTTATTAAATATTTAATATGAAATTATTCTGAAGTCATACAGAGACAATGCTGCAGAGATGATTTATGGTTTAGATGCCTGTCGACTGTGATTGTTTTAGTTTTTAACGGGTAATTTTTGTTTTGATTTGGTCATACTAATTTGGTTCAAACAATGATTAGCCCATTCACAAATTGACTAAATTAAAGCCCTCTGAATTGCACAGAACAATATTTCTGATAGGATTTGCACCGACTCTTGGTTATGATGAACATCGACCAGAATATGGGAAATCAGGTTTTTTTATTTTTAACTAGCTGTTGCCCGCGACCTTCGTTCGCGTGAAATTATAATAAAAAAATATATCTACCCGTTTTGAATTTGATTTTGTTACCAATTTCAAGGGTTTTAATTTTTTGCACGGAACTCTAGTTATTTCTCTGAAATAAAAGTAGCCTCAATTAGACCTTATAACATCAGCTATCTGCCAGTAAAAGTCCCATCAAAATCGGCCCAGCCGTTTCAGAGGTTACCCGGAGCAAACAGACAGACAAACATACATTGAAAAAAATGTGTCCGTATATATTTTCATATGAATTCAGTAAAAAACTGTTATTTTGCATATTAGAAACAGACACTTCAATTTTATTTATTTGTATAGATTCAACGCCCTGCTCTTAACCTGCTTATCGACAACCTCACCTTCAGAACTACAGCTCACAAACACACATACAAACTATCGTATTTCGAAACCTCAGCTTCTATCCGTTGAATGATTACCATCGCCTCATTCCCATTGGTATGCATTAATAAATCGGCGTCTATGCCACGAAGGCAATTACTTTTTTACTCACCAATCAATCTCTATCGAGACAAGCCGCTAATGGCAATAAACGTGCGTAATGCGAGACTTAGTTGGGCAACCGGACACCAGCTACTGAAGGTACTTGGATACCGGTGTTGAAAAAAATTAAGGTTGGCTATGGTTCTGCGTGCGGCCACAGGGTCGGCAATATGTAAGTCCAATAGCGAACAATAGCAATGTCGAAAACAATTAGGGTTCTGATGTGTTACACTTCAATAAATTGACTGCTTCTCATGGTTAAGTTACGCAAATTGAGAAAGCAAGCTGTATGGCGTCTAATCACCTGCCCAGCCTTTTCCTAACTATGTTGGGGTCTGCTTCCAGTCTAACTGGATGCAGCTGAATACCAGTATTTTACATGGAGCGACTGCCTATCTGACTTCCACAACCCAGTTAGTACTGGGAGGGTAATACGACATCCCTTGATAGGACTGGTAGTCAGACTTTCGGGCACTGACTACCTGTAACAACTGTCAAAGATCTACAAATGACATCCGGGACCAACAGCTTAACGTTCTTTCCGAGGCACGGAAGAAACTCGATATGTAATCGGTGGTCACCCATGGCTTAACCTCGATCGACTCGTACGGCTGTTATTCTTTAGCGACGAGCTCCTTAGGCTTGGCTGGAGTCTGCACACGCACTTATAGCTTTCTTGATCTAGATATATAGGTCACAGCTAGCTCACAGCCTGGTTTTCACTGTATCCCGTCATCGGCTTACTAAAAGGGAATCCAGACATGTGCTGGTAACGGAACTGACTTACAATAAGGTGCACGATATTAGATATGTATTGTTGTGAATCGCTTTGGCAATGTTTACCGTTGCATTCCCTTCCTGATTGGAAACAATATGATGTTATCGTAGCTAAGTGACGTGCTGCATTTTAAGATTTGCTTTTATTGTGACCTTCTTCTTTACGTGTCGATCGTTGCAGGTGGTTTTGTAGGATAGGCAGGAAAGGAGGTAGGGCATGTCCTGCAAAAGACTGACGATAAATCATTTTGACTAATCATAATTCGTAACCTTTCATACCTGCTAATTTATTGAGACAGTTCCGATATATTCCGACATTTCTAGCATTACTTTGTTGTTCGACAGCTTCAGGCTGTTCCTCGACTAGTATCTTTGTAGATTTCTCCCCGCCGAGTTGTCTCACGATTTGTATTGAGTTTTATTGGAATATTTTTGCTATAATTTCTAGTTAACAATTGGACAAGTAGAGCCAAGCATGCGCCAAATTGAACTATTGTATACGAAGGGCTTAATTTTTTCAACGATTGACTGACCTTTGATTTATAGACTCCATTAGCTGTTCTCCGCGACCTTCGTCCGCGTAAAATTATTAAAAATACAATTTTCCCCGTTTTTGCAATATTTTTAATTGCTGCTCCGCTCCTATTGGTTGTAGCGTGATGTTATATAGCCTATAGCCTTCCTCGATAAATGAGCAATCCAACTCTAAAAGATTTATTCAATTCGAACCAGTAGTTCCTGAGATTAGCGCGTTCCACCAAACAAACTCTTCAGCTTTGTAATATTAGTATAGATTAAACTTCCTGCTCCAAAATTGATCTGATACATAATAATAGGTCAATATTCATGTTTTTTTAACATTTTTGGGGCAAGAAAACCTATATAATATACCTATAATGTACGAACAACATAACACGTTTCATATTGTCGAGTTCCCATAATCACAGGGCTCTGGGCCACGTATTTTTACTCAGTCTGACCTTTAGATTTCTATATTAACTTTCAATATAAGTGTAATAATGAAAGGTAATTGATATAATTTGCGTTCATGCACCTCGGAGTTAGTTTGAACACGCCAGAACCAAGTAATTGGGTCTTTAAAGTTGAAGGGAGTGATTTTAGGTAACCGGATACTATGTTTTGCGAGTAGATTGTGTTAAATATTAGCTATGTTTTAAGTTAAAATTGAAACTAGCAAAAGGACATAACAGCAGCCACGAGCACCAATATGTAAACACTTGATACTTTTAAAAGTGTTTTTCTCCTTTTAAATTTAATGTGTTATGGACATAGTATTTTGGAACTCATATTTTATGAAAAAGATCCTATCTCCAAGTTACAATCGTTATTTCTCGCGAAAATTGCATTTAGATTTAGGAAAGTGTATATGTTACGGCTTATAGCCGAAGTGCGGTTACACCTAGTTTTAGCAGGGTACAATTAGGTGCAGCTGGCCACATGCGGTTAAACTAAGATGTATCTTACTTATCTTCGGCTAGAACATGCAACCAATTTGGATGTAGGGCTCGCCGGCCGCTACGCTCGCTCGGCTAGCGCGCGTTTTGTCACAGTTCTAACCTTACCTAACCTAACCCAATAAAAAGGATACACAACTGTTACCGGCCGCACCCAGGTATAGCCGGCTAGAACTAAGTGTAACCTTACTTCGGCTTTTAGCCGTAACATATACATATTGCTGCTCGTGACTGTACACAGGAGATTCCTTTCTAGAGGCATTGAACATAATTTGACTCTCAAAACATTGACTACCAGTATAATTTGAGAGAGGTCTCATCCAACTGATCCTCCTACCCGTATGCTTATTTATTTGGTAGATTGTGATGGGAAAATGTACATGGGAACTCAACTGCTTATGTACATACATACCTCTTCCGGCTACTGCTAGATGGTAGTAGTGTGTTGACTTGGCAGAAGACACATAATTCCACCACCTTCACCAATAATTTTTTTCTGACGTAAGATTTTTTTGGCCCAAAAAATTATACATAGTTTATACAGGACGCTAGATTGGTGTCACTTTTTCAGTGGAACGCAGGGCAGTACCACAAGTATCTTATATTAAATTGACGTCTCTGTAAGCTCGATGTGGTTTCTACCTCAATAACTGTGTGTACAAACATCAATTTCAAACACCGCAGACATTCCTATGCGTCGTTGTTGTCGTTGGGCAGGCAGAAATGATTACAAACATTGTCAAGTACGAAGCCAAGACTTAATGATACTTGTCATTTTTAGGGTTCCCGAGATACCACTGTATGTCTGACTGTCACAGGGCGGTATCTTTTGAACCTCTATTACTATGGCCACTAGAACAAAAGTAATAAAAATGGCGGGACGAGCTGGACAAAACCAACGACCAGTGGCCCACTTTAGCCCTGGATCGAAACAACTGGAAGTCATGGGGAGAGGCCTTTGCCCAGCAGTGGGATGATGCAGGCTAACAGTATCAGTATCAGTATTTCAAAAAACAAATATAGTGTTAACAATTGTATGGAATCCTTCGTGTGCGAGTCGGACTCGCACTTGACCAGTTTTTCTTCAATCAATTTTAAGAAGTACTTCAGTTAAGTAGGTATCTGCCTACTTTCTGTTTAACGAGTTTTTAACTTGTGCTATTATAATGCCCAATTATTTACGCTTTGGTATAATAAGATAGAAGTGATTAGCGTTTAAAAAGCGTGTGAGCTCTAAAATGACGCATCGTGTTTTTTTCTTTCGTTCTTTTAGTTACGCTTCCATTGGTTTCGGCTTTGAGTAGCGTGAACTGTCTATTATTGATACGTGACTGTAGAATCTGTGTCCTGTTGCTACCTACTCTGGCAAATCTATCAATTTTTCAAGCTGAACTATGTCAAGTTTCATTGGTGGAATTAGTAATACTTAGAATAAATTCTTTTCAACAATGTCTGATTACTAGGTGATCATTAGGTGTTATGGTATTAATTTTAGCTATTGCAGACGCGAAAAAACAGGTGATTTGCGATATCATGTCTGTAATCCCCGGAGGTGTATCTAGTAGCACACCCCCATCTCGCCAGTATGTTAAAGTTCCTATAGGGGGCGAACCTATTGCCATCAACCTCATCAGTCCGCGGTGGCTGCTACCTCGACTAGACAGCTAGACCAACGGGGGAGTCCCAGGTGATTTATCGGATACAAATAATGCTGCTGTACAAAGAGATTTAATAGACTTATAGGGCCGACAATGGAAATATTTTCATACAAAAATTTTCATCCCGAACATTTTCGATACTAGACAGAACGATTTGTTACTAAGTAGTAAAAGTATTGGATTACGATTTTCTTCGTTTTGTCCGTCAATCGCTCATAAATATTTAAATGTCTTTGTTGCTATAAGAGGTGGTGATAGCCCTCCCCTCCGCCCCCCTCTTTGTTCAATATATTTATCAGCCATTCTGTCACAACCTACTGATTAGTTTACGCATAAACCGTTGGATCACAAAAAAGTAGAAAACCTCTAGATAATTATCTCGTCCAGTAATTATAACTAGAACATTCCTCACCGTAACCACTAATGGCATTTCCAAGTAATCGTAGCGTCATTTTACCATTCCTACGGTGCACGGTGGTAACTTTATTACCATTTCTCGTGCGGACATTAGACAGGCGTCATTCATTGGCAAGACGTACGAAATAAATAGATGCAGAAGCTCGGCTACATCATTATCTACCTAGCTCTTTCCAACTATCTTGGGGTTGGCTTCCAGTTTAACTGGAAACAGCTTAATGCTGAAAGAAATAAATAGAAAGTATTCATTTGTATCGCATAGGATAAAACAATATGATGAAATTAACATTAAAACAAAATTATATTAGAAAAATAAAAATAAGACATAGTAACATTACACTAAATTGGTCCTGTACGAGGCCAAAAGGCCCCTAAGCGTCCTGGAGCGACTGCTTATCTGACCTCCACAACCTAGTTACTGGATAATACGCTACCACTTGGTAAGACTGGTTCCCTGTGAGGCCTGATCTTGATAGACACGCTTCACGTACAGCAATCGCAAGCGCACTTGCAATTGCAACCGACATTCGACCGATACCACCAAACGTCTGCAAAAACTTGTGCGTGCGGCCGTGCGCTCGTTTTCACTCGACGTATGGAGTTGATTTTCTGAAGTTACCTACCTATGGTCTGGGCTAACCATGCGCGTGAGTCTCGGTAATATTACGAGAACACTGTAATTCTTGCTGTTGGAGATTATTACAGTTATTGTGGGGCTAGGTATGAAGCTGTTGAAATGTATGATTGGTGTGAATGGAAGGTTTGTTTGAGAAATGTGTGAGTAGTAGTTTAGAAGGGCCTTAGTTTGTCATTCCTATGGGCGTTTTCCAACGAAGTATGAACTACTAGCTTATGTCCGCGGCTTCGCCCGCGTGGAGCTCGGTAATTGTCCCACGGGATCGTGCTACCGGGATATAAAGTATCCTATAGTTTAATCCAGGTTATTAACAATATATGTGCCAAATTTCATCCAAATCCGTTCAATAGTTTTTGCGTGAAAGAGTTACAAACGTCCATGAATGACATACATATATTATACACACTTTCACATTAATAATGGTAGTAAGATGTATGTAACTCCAAATATATAAGCAGTGCTTGCTAATCCTTAAGACATTAGGTAGGAGAAATACGAAAGCATTTTTAATTCGGGTAACCTGGCAAAATTCTCAGAAAAGGTTTTTTTAAATCTTTTATTATTCAATAAATATTATTACAAAACATTTAGAAAAAAACATAAACATACCAACACAAACCATCGCTGGTTCAACTGTGGTATGCCAGACACGGTAACTTGGTACCACAACATTATTAATCAGTACAAAACTAGATACCAGTATAGTAGTCTAGCAGTGGCGAAGGTTCCATACAACTCGATTCTTACCGGATCCCCTTTAAAAAATAGCACAGTCATTCAGTAGCGAAGAGTAAATTTTTGTAAGAGGTAAGCCGGAGTACGTATCTTTAATGTGATTATATTATTTGTCAATAAGTACTGACTGTGCCATTTTTCAAAGGGAAGCCAGTAGGAATCGAGTTGTATGGAACCTTCGCCATTGCAGTCATTATTCTATAGGCAAATAATATAAACACATTAAAGATATGTACCTACTCCGGCTTACCTCTTACAAAAATTGACCCTTCGCTACTGTAGTGTAGTATAATATAGTGTAGTAATTCAGAACTATCTACAAACTTAGTGATTGTCACATTACCAAGTCCAATAACTCCAGTCCTGGTATAACAGTACAAAAGCCGGAACACCGCAAGCCACACTGACTTCCTCATACTGTTAACAAAACCTGATTGGCTGAACATTGGCTACAACCGCAAGTGCCTTGGTTCTCGAATAACATACTATCTTTGATATTAGTAGAGAAAACCTTGGTTTTTCAAGTGGCTGGCATCCTAACTAATTTTATAAATGCGAAAGTAAGTTTGTTTGTTTGTTACCTTTTCAAGCCTAAACCACTGAACCGATCATCCTGATTTTTTTCATATACGTTGATAGGTGTACAGAAACGGACATAGGATACCATTCATCACGAAAAAAAGTACTGTTCCCAAGGAAAACAACAATAACGTTCTTAGGAAAGTAGATGGCGCCACGTGTCTTTCGAATCATGATTGAATTATATCAATTCGGGTTTTACAAGCAGAGTACAACCCGAATTGTTTGTCAAATTCTAAATTAACGCGAGGGAAGCCGCGGGCAAAAGCTAGTGATAAAGTGATAAAAAGACAAATATTTAAGTGTAACTTATTTACGAGATTTCATCGTCATCGTCAAGGTTTTTGTTTTCAATGAGATAGTGAGCTCAGATTGGCTTATTAATATTTTACTCTAACTGCTTACTTGGAGGAGCTCGTAGCTAAGTAATAACAGCCGCTCGGGTCGATCTTCAGGTTAAACCGCGCTTGCCTGGGTTGGTCCGTGGATAGATGACCACCCAGTACATACCAGGCTTCCTCCGTGCCTCGGAAAGCGCGTTAAGCCATTGGTCCCGGCTGTCAATTGTAGATCTTTGCCAGTCGTTACAAGTAGTCAGTGGCCCGAAAGTCTGACGATCAGTCTTACCAAGCGGTATCGTATTACCCTGTACTGACTGGGCTGTGCAACCGTAGTTCTTAAATCAATATAAACACCTGTCCATGCTTATCATTTCAAAATCGACCTTCACGTCCAGTTAAATCTTTAACATCCAAGACTGAAGTCGCAACATAATTGTGAAATTCGAACAAGTCACAAGTTCATAATACTCATGGTATGAAGTCTTAATTAACACCGCTTGTGATTACACATCTGTTCAGCAGTCACATTACAACCTATTAACATATTTATACGGTTGATATAAAGGGTGTAAAAAGACCCTTAACGAAAACGAAAACCACATATTCTGCCCATCATTGGGATCATTTTTTTGTTCTGGACCATACCTGGGAACCTTCTAGTTACGGAGATATTGGGGGTCAAAGTTCCAATTTTTTCACAAGTTTTTTTTTAAATACTACCTTTTAAGGTTCTAACTTTACTCCAATTACCTCCATGGTCCGTTTACTATTCAAAGCATCCATCAGCAATAAGTTTTGAGCGCATTATATTGAGTTTTACCGTAAAATGTGATTTTTGACCCCAAAAAAAAATTTCGTTTCCCAGCAAAATTTTTTGCGTAAAGTTACTTAGTTTGATGTACAGAATGCTTGGTTGACGGCTTGGTGAAGGGTCTGTTTACACCCCGTATTGACCCTAATGACCATAATAAATAAACAATAACCCTCATTACAAGCAACAGTTACCCCACTGAAATATATTTTTATCCTAATTAATTCACTTATTCGAGGAAATTATAATACAGTTATATGCAAATGAATATTATTATCACGGAAAACAGGTAGTTGCATTAACTCACGAAAGTCGGCCTTAGCGTGTGTGTTACAAACATGCAATATCCTTCAGCGGCGTCAACGGGACGAAAAAGAAAGTGCACATAGAAGGTCCATTACTCTCAATCCTACTAGTATTATAAATGCGAAAGTTTGTGAGGATGAATGTATGGCTGGATATTTGTTACTCTTTCACGCACGGATTGGGATGAAAGTAATCAGATAGTTTATAACCTGGTTTAACAAACAGGATACTTTTTATCCCGGTACAACGATCCCGTGGGACTGAACCGTATACCAGTACTTGCTAATAATAAGCTAGTACTTGAATAAAATAATTAAACAATATTATCCTCTGTTATCTTTTCGGTGTTGTTCGAATCTGAAAAGAAATATTACTTTTTAGGGAGCTCACCCATCGGTGGCCATATTCGCTCAACCACAGAATAAATAATAGTACTAACAATATCTACAGTAAATTGTTAGTATTTTCAAATGCGAGTCTACTGCTCGTTACAAAAACCTACACTATGCACAAAAAGATAGACAGAGCCTGAAGAAGTACAGTCAACCGCAATAACAATTGCACTCCCAAAACTGTCTTTTCCTACCACTATTAAGGCTTCAGAAACTGTCGGAAGTAAAATTGTTGCCAGCGGTCAAAAGGTCGTGCGGTTAAAACTAAATAAAGAGAATTTGTAAAAATAAATTAATGTGGGGCAAATGGCAGACCTTCTGAATATTATTCTGTTTTGTGTAAAAAAACGACCATGCGCAGGCGCCGACGCGACACAGGCGCCATCTGTTATCCTTTTTTATTTCCCCCCTTTTCATTCGTCTCTCGTCCAACGTTTATGTGCGCAAGGATATATTGTTATGTCTCTTTTTTAAAGTTTAAACGCAACTGAAGGTTGAAAGTTTATACCGTTGTTAATTTATTTCAGTTGAAAGTGGGTGAATTGTTATACATATACGGGCTATTAAGTTGCTTTATTTATTGTTATGTGTTTTAGGTTTTGTTTAACTGAGAAATGTCTTAATGTTTACTAAGAATGAATTAGCGAGGCCTGATATGGGTGGTCTAATTTAACTATTTTTGACTTATTATGGTTAAAGAAATTTATTTCTCAATGAGAAATTACAAGGATTTCACTTACATGAGAACATTTTTGGAACTTAAATATAGTATTACACGAACTTTGACATACAACTAAGTATGATGTTTATTCACTAATTTCTAAATAAAATAAAATTTCGTACGCAAATACATTTAAGAAACACAAAGCTTACTTTTTTTTTTTTCATCCACCCCCAAAAGAAATAATTACTGGTCGCAAATATTCATAATAGATAAGGATTATTAAATTAGAGGAAGATTAATCGTCTCTAATCCTGTTTGGCCGTCTAAAAACAGCTGTAAAATTAGCGATCTATCAGGATCTGTCACCACAAGCATTAATATCCCGCAAATTCAACCATATGACTTTTAGACATCTCGTGCGAAAGAAAAACGTGTGTATCGGATGTATGTTGCCCCACGCAAGCTGTAATCAGCTGTAACTGATGTAAGCAATAAATAGGTCATTGGCTTCGAGCTAAGGATATTACGCCATTATAATCTTTGTTAACCCACTACTTCGTCTTGAGTTTAATATAAGATGACTTTCAAATGTCTTGTTAAAAATGCTAGTATTGCCTGTCAATAATGTCAAAGACCCTGAGAGTGTTCTTGATTTTTATTTAATTATGGTAATTAGTGGCTTTGTCGAAAATTCTGGTAATGTCAGAAGTGCTATGGGAATTCGCGTATTGAGGCCATAAAGTGGGTTGCAGAAGCCCTGAAAAAAAAACAGCTAAGTTAGATGTTGAGGAGGATCTACAATACCTTCTGAACTTCGAAAATCTGGGAATATTTTGAGAGGTACTGACAATGTATAGGCTTTAAGCTCACTAATAAGTTGACCGTGTCACTAAGAAGTTTGAAGCCATCTAAAAGATATCCCAAGAAAATAATAATAAAACCGGCCAAGTACGAGTCGGACTCGCGCGTGAAGGGTTCCGTACCATCGTAGTAGGGGAGCCCCCTTTAATTTTTAATTTATTTTTATTATTTTTTGATATCGCGGCACCAGAAATACACAGTCTGTGAAAATTTCAACTGTCTATCTATAGCGGATCATGAGTTACAGCCCGCTGACAGACAGACGGACGGACAGATAGCAGAGGCTTAGTAATAGGGTTTGGTCACCCTTCGGGTACGGAATCCTAAAAAGCACCAGCAAAGTACATCAGTTGTAACTCAAGCACCAAACCACGTTTTCTCCGCGCCTAGCGGTTACGACAGTTACTTAGTAAGAGGCGTGACCGAGCCCTTTCTATTGTTGACATACTAGCTGCGCCCGCGACGGTTTTCTTGTCAAAACACCATGCTTTGCGGTCAGCTGTTGATGGGTGCGTGAAAGTACCTTTTGTTTGGTTGTCGTAAAATGGTAGGTGGTGTATTGTGGTGTTCTTGAGTTTTGTAGTGTAATGGGGCTTTGAAGGAGTTCAGATTAGGCTTAGTGTTACCTGGAATCATTTGTGTGTTAGGCAGTACACAGTCAGAAATATGCGATAAAAAATATCCAAAAGTCAAATTGTTTGGTAAAATACTGGTATTCAGTTACATTTGGTAATATTGGAAGCACATAGCCAGCCCAAAATAATTAGAAAAAGCTACGCACATGAAGATTACAAATTATGGCTCAATAATATCGTGTTCTGAACATCTATGCAATAAACTGGTTGGAATGTCGACAGATTCTAATTATGAATGCTGAATTCTGTAAAACATTTTATTCATAATTTTTTTAATTTTTTTTTTTTTTTAAACTTTGCCCCACACTAGGAATTTCTGCTGTCTCGTGGGTGCGTTTACAAACATTTAAAACTCACATACACAAACAGCCAGACCCGGAACAACTACCTGCAGATCATACAAATATTTGTTCCGTGCGGGGATCGAACCCGCGACACGTAGCGCAGCAGGCAATCGCTCAGCCACTGCACCAACCGTGCCGTCAATTTATTTATTGTTTGTCACAGATGAAAAGACAGATCTTATAATTACATTATTGTATCACTGTACCATAACCATGGGGTGTTCAACATTTATATGTGTGTCAATATATTGGCTATGTTAAAAAATTAATGAATAATAATAATACACTCACACACTCTTACATTGGTTGGTGGTTGTTATCCATGACATTGGTTGTTTAAGTCTACCTCATTTTACATTCATTATTACACAATTATTAGGGAAATACAATTTACGTTTAATAAGTCATAAAATAATAATAAAATAAGTTTAACATGTCAATTTTTTGTCAACCTCATCAAACATTCAATAACAGACACAATTTATGTACAACGATGTCATTATTTTACCCTAAGGTTTTATTCTGAACCTTTCAATTATCTACACAAATCAGCACTTCAAGGCACGCAATTATGACTTCAATTTCGTTCCTAAGAATAATTTAACAGTCTCTATCGCCTATAATAACAACAAGCAATTTACGCTTGATCGACTATTCCAACTTAGGCAGGATAATAAGCACTTGTTCAGGTTTTATTAACTCACAGAAAACAGCTTACAAAAGACAAGAATATAAATAAATTCTGGTTTTACAGTGAACTATCACGTGCAATGTGCATGACCTTTTTTCGCTTTAATTTTGGTGACACACCTGTAGATACAGCTTGGCAAATATGTATAACTTGAAAGACGGTTCCGTAGACGTAAATATTCTGATCAAGTAGCCTGTATTTCTGCTCTGCAAAGAGCCAAGTGGTAATTTCTTTCAAAGCGTTTCGAATGTCTACAACGTCTTTCAACAGAGCACATGAGCTTTTTAGTTTTCAGTAGCTTATCAAATTAATATATTTTAACTTTTCCGTCATCGTTGTTACTTAAAGAATGACACACGTTTTGGATACCTAGATAAGGCAAGTATCAGAATCGGTATGAAAACCAAGCGTGCCATTTGATTACCTACTATGACGTCATAAGCACTATTTAGTACGGTATTATACAAAATAGACTACGTTTTTGTTCTTTAAATGTCTAGAATTAAGAGCTTGACTTGTAACGTTGTTGTTTTAAACAAATTAGCTTGCTGCGATAGTAGCCACGTTAATCATAAAATGGTGAAGCCGGGCACGCGAAGTAGATGCTCGTCTTGCGGTATCTAAGTATATATCTTGAGAGCACATGATAGAGCAGCACACCAAAGCAACTCTCGACAACCTCCCTAGAAAGCCATCGAATGCAGTCGCTGTGGCCGAAATCGGCTAGATGGCATCATCATCATCACCATATCTGTGTAACTAACATTAAGTTTCTTACCCATCTATCCCTATAGAGATTTACGTTTTGCAATGGACAAATAGCTTCAGGTCTCTGACCTACCTAACTCGATAGTTTAAAAGCGCCTATAAATGATGCAATTCACATAGATGTTTAGACTAGGACGAGGCCTCTTTCTTCTTTTACAAGCACTGTAAGACTATTATCCCTGGTTTCTGAAAACCTTTCAATGTTATGTTCTCATTGATTGATTGGTGTTATTTTAGCAACGCATCCCATAAGCAAAGATCAGATTTTAAATTCAGAGACTTTTTACAGAATTAAAAAAATCAATTTAGGTAGTCTCACGTACGCTGTTTGGTAATCTTGTTAATTTCTTAGCAGTGGCATAATATATACTGTCATAAACGAAAGCAAAACTGTGCATTTCGTGCTGTTAAACGAGGTTAAGGTGCGACACCGTGAGAAAAAAGACAATAAAAGTTAAATAAAAGTTTAAAAAGAAATATACGGGTCATAGGTTAATTCAGTATGAACCGGTCTCTGGTGTAGATAAGCTGCGCTTGCGGTGCACTGTTTAAACATGTGGTAATTTAACTAAACGTTTATTTTAATTTACTTTTAAATGTTTTTTCAAAATAATTGTGCTTTCTAAGTTTATCTTAGACATATTTGACATCGGTGCAGGAAAACATCGTGAGGACCTGGACATAAAATTAATATTAGTCTGAAATCACCAATCTGCCTCTAAGCAAACATGGTGATTATTACTCGTGCCTGCTCTATGAGAAGAAGCCTTTTGCTTGAGTGGGACAGCTGGTATTCTAATTAATTTAACTATGTTAATGCTCGATGAGACCCAGGAAATGTACTTGCTCAATCACAAACTCACAGCTTTGACAAATTGACAGCTGTGATACATTTTTATTTCCATATGGAGATCTATTAAAAATCAAGGACATCTAACATCCACCATTCCGTACTGGGCTCTTGTAGTGAATTACTCTCACAGAGAGGGAATCCGTGTTCCAGCAATGGGCAAGTTAAAGGCTGATTATCTAGGTCTATGTATTTATTTTTGTGCTACATTACGTTGATAGATATAAGAGCAGAGGAAGACCAAAGAAACGATGGATGGACTGTGTGAAGGATCTGGCAAGAAAGGAGGTGTCTGATAAAATTACGAGTAATAAAGAAGTATGGAAGAAGAAGACATGCTGCGCACACCCCAAATAAATT
This sequence comes from Noctua pronuba, assembly GCA_905220335.1. Taxonomy (NCBI): domain Eukaryota; kingdom Metazoa; phylum Arthropoda; class Insecta; order Lepidoptera; family Noctuidae; genus Noctua; species Noctua pronuba. The sequence continues at coordinate 9,553,945 of LR999906.1, read as the reverse complement.
GGGATAGGGGCAAGAGAATGATGATGACGATTTCGTTGATTAATCTTAGTTCTGTTGTCATGCCAGAACATCTACAAATACGCTTCAAGCAAGTATGTCAGGTGTAGCAAAACATGCAATAATCCATTTGAAATCGAAACGCCTAGTTATGTTTCCGACATTTTACCTAAATACAACAATAACTGTAGCTAGAATGAAGGTCACAGTCATACGATTCGATAAGGTTTTCGATTTATTCTCAATAACCTGTTGCACGATTGACTGCCACTCAAATTAGGAGAAAAAACGACACATACCTTGTACTGGTTTTTAATCGATCACGGTTTATTTTAATTATACTGTCGTTTTATGTACAGGTTGTTCTATTTAATTGATAATTGATACAATTGACTGTTGTTTATTTTGAGTAGAGTATTAGCAGTCATTGAGTTGTTTCTTCAAGAGTTTCTTTATAGCAGCTTGATAGTCTGGATTTGTACATCATCATCATCATCATCTGCCTAGCCTTTTCCCAACTATGATGGGGTCGGCTTCCAGTCTAACCAGATGCAGCTGAATACCAGTATTTTACATGGAGCGACTGCCTGTCTGACCTCCACAACCCAGTTAGTACCTACTGTATAATACGAATGGCGCGAATTTTGGGAGTACTATAGGTACGAGTAGGGTCCTCTGTCTAAACTTTCTAGGAATTACAGGCGTTATTTCAATATTACAGTGTGTCATTGAACCTACTCTTCATTGATGTCGATGATATAAATTGATATCGCATTGGCGCCATATAATGTATGTTATCATGAGATTTAGATAAGATACAAAGCGTGTCCATACTGTCGATAAAATAGAGATATTATTTCACTTTTGTATTTAAGTTTTTATAAAGGACCAGTAAAATGATAGTATTTGAGTTCGATCCCTGCCTCCTGAGTTACATTAAGTTCTTACTGGGTTTGGCCATGTTTTATTGGGTTCTCGATAAGAATTTGTCACACCTACAATGTCGTTTAGGAGCATAAGGTCAAACACGCCAAATGACAAATGGGTCGCAAATTGGCAAAAGACCGTTATCTATCACCGAAATAATTATGGCAGTACCATCTCTACCTACCCGTTCTGACTATAAGAGTAATGTAATTTTATGTACAAACAGGTAGGAACAGCTAAGGTTAAACATTAAAAACAATAATCACTCCATCGACAGTCAGACATTCGTCCTACAATAAACACTCGCGGGTGTCAAAATGTCAAAACGGTTTAAAATAAACTGTCGCCGCGACCTAGCGCAACGACTCACTGTTGTCGCCTGCGTGTCGCGACTTTATAGGGTCGCCACAAGATTTAATATCGGTATTAACAATATTGTAAACAATGGTGATTCATATACAGAGCATAAAGGAAAATAAAATATCGTGTTTTAAAGTCCGCTTGCATTGCAATTACTAAATGCGTTTAAAAAATCTTTATTTTTCTGTCACTGCTTCAAGACAGCGTCAGAATGATGTGTTATAATGAATCTATTAAACCTAGTAGAAACCACATTTAAGTAACTTAATTTGTAAATTCTTGGTCACATTCCTGAACATAACGCCACGCGCGATGTCCGTAACGTGCTAGTTTTACTTCGTCCACACACTAAGAGAAACTACAATACCTTGTGAAATGACCTAGTGCATTTATTTCTTTGGCATTGACTGAAAAGCTCACATTTTGACCGATGAGAGTCAACGCCCGCAGCCTGTCTTAAGTGAAAACAAGTCTAAACAAATTACCATATTCTTATTCAGCTTCTACTCCGAGAGCGCGTCGAATTATTCAGCTGCTAATTCTATGTCAGCCCTATACAGAACCCAAACAAAGACAATTTCGGGTGAAGAGAAACTCTTCCAAATCGAACCTACTGTCCATAGACTTAACACTCAAAATCCAGCTGATGTACTTACAATGGTGACTGTTAGTCCATCTGTTCTGCTACCATACAAGTAGGAAACAGTATTGGTAGACAGTATAAATATTTATGTTATAATAATGTCCTGTGCAATGTCAAATGCTGTGTGTTTAAAGAAACTATCAAGGGCATTGGTTTTTGTAACTTGGTTGGATATTTTCAGGACTTCTTAGAATCAAATAAGAGTCTACTACAGAATTGGGGTGGATTTGATGCTAAAGAGGAGGTCAATAGCCAGAAGTAACATGCGAAGGTAGACAATGATGATGATGGTCGTGTTTTCTAAAAAAAAGTCAAAAAGAATACAAGTAATATAAGGAATACCGTAAATAATAATAGAAAAATACATATTAAAATCACTATAACCTATGAACCATTTAACCAAGTAGGTCAAAACGATGACGATGACTAGACCCGACCTCCAAACGATCAATCACAAACAAACACACGCTCATTCATAAATTTTCCCTAACAGAGCTACCAGAAATTCCACCCATAGTCAGACACTTCGCAGTAAATACTTCTCAAGCTCTGCCCAAAACAAATCTAAAATACATCGGTCCGTAGTCTGTAGTATGACGCAGCGCCGGCGTCGTCTCGTCGACGTCACGCGCGCGTTAGTAGGCCGCTTCCGACAAAACTTGGAGATTTGCCCCTTGCCCCTTTAATGAGTCATTGGTTTCAATTACCACCGGTTCTACTAGCTCATTGTGTTCAAGAATAGGTATCGTATGTGTGATTTTTTCGGTCTCTGCATTGGTTCTGTTTGGCTTGGAAAATTTCTTCAGTTGCGAAACTAATGTAATATGAAACGATATCGAATCCAACTTTACATTTTTCGTTTTATTCACCTCGTAACCTATCGTCTTTTACCTTATCTGTGTTTAATAAATAAATAACGGTTTGACTCTCGTATTCCTTTTCAAATAAAGCTTTTAGTGCATTATTATTTATTAGCCGAAGTACAAATTATGCATTGACGCCTCCGGCGGATTCTATTTCATTACTTACAGCCAGGATCTAAGAATATTTATGCATCATAATCCTAACCAGTTTCTATTCGATATTGATACTGTTAAGCAATACGTCGATATAAATATGTTAGCGCTTTCCAACGCAAATTTTCTCCTTACTCAACTGAATACCGATATTAAATTATCATTTATGTTGCCTTAGGCTGTAGTTATATCTGTCCAGTCATAAAATATATCCTTGTTAAATGTCCACCTCCTGTGGAATTTGAGCTTCTAATGTTTTTATTTCTTCTGTGTGTAAATTAACAAGTTTATTTATTGTAGTATTTTGATTTACTTTAGTTTTGGTGATTTTGTAGCACGATGTCTACTTTCGCACTATATTTCCAAGTAATCTGTAGCATAATGCCAACATTTTGAAACCACCATACATTAGCTAGCATCAATAGCTAGCTACAATCGCAATCGCATATTGACAAATATGTTCCATAGTACATTATTCTAATCGCAGTATGCCTACTTTTACTAACGTCAGTACTTTTGGTATGTTTGTGGTCTACAATATGTAGGTTCAACACAAAATGTATTGTTTATTTTTTCTTAAACCTTTGACAAATGTCTTTGCAATCAGATATTTAAATAACGTTATTGAGTTTTAACATTGTAGTCCAAAAGTACCTATGATGAATAGTCAACTTAGCGCCTACGGAAGCTTAAGTGAACCATCATTCTTAACTGACTTTAACAACTTGCGTAGGAAGATACATTTTAATGTCGCATTCATCAGAGGTATTCGATAAGAAACACGCAACCGATATGGAATACCGATAGAATTTAAGTTCTAAATAAGACATATGTCATCTTAACCCATCGCATTCCACCGATAGACATATACTATATGCCCCACCCTTAAAAGGAGATAACACCTTCGTCCATGGAAGATCAATTCAATAAATGTCAGGTTTAAAAATATCCAAGAATGACAGTTAAAAAACTATAATTATATCAGCAGCCTAATAAATGTCAGCCCACTTGACGGATTCGTAATTGGTCGCGACGTCCTTAGCTTGCGCGGGCGCAGTGCGTTGACACCGCCACTGTTCCGTGTTATTGATCCAAATCGATCCGACCCGACCGATCCACGAAACTGCCGAATATAGAACACTCGAACGAATTGTGATAGATTGTGATTCTGTGTTCGTTCCATTGTGATTGATTCGAAAAATTGTTTTGATGATTGATGATTTTATTAAGACTGACAATGGGAGTCTTTCTTATTTGTTTTGTCCTATCGTTACAGTCAAACTTGACGATTTTAAAAGATCACACATACATGTATATAACTTGAAATAATTCAGAATTTATGTTGCCATATAAAAACTACTATGTTAAAGATGAAGATATAACAGAAAGGTAAATAAATAATGGTAGCGTGATTTTTATGAAGTAAAGTTCGCTAACTAGCCAGAGTAAAATTTATAATAATGTAGCTGCAGATTTTTTAACGAATCAGCTGTTTTTAAAGTAATTACATTTCCAACTGTGTATACAGCAGCTACTATAAAGTCAAGTACATGGTTCCATTTTTATAGCACTTTTTACTTGCATGATTTTAAAATAAATATTCTCTGTATCAACGGCATTAGTATTTATAAGACCATAACCTATTCATTAAAGTTTATATCTATTACATTTCCAACAATTTGGTTATCCCGTAACGGAAAACTTATTATTAAAATCTAATCGAAATCTTAATAGTGAAACCAGTTTTGGTTTATTACTACAATTTCGAGCGAGACATCCGGTTTTATACGTAATACTGTAATAGTATATTCACGTTCCTAAGGTTTCCTTCCTTGAGCAACATTTTCTTTTGCTTTTCCTTCTTATACGTTACCATTTATGTTCTTAAACATATTTTTACTTCCAAGATTATTATTACCAAAAACTACTTTTTCTTCTGTTATAGGTTTATCACTATTTATTACTTTATCATCACTTCGAATCTAAGCGAATCGTAAATATGTATCTTCAAGTTCTACGCAATGTGGTATAAAAACGCAAGACTTTTACAATCGAAGCCCTTGGCCCTACAGTAGTCGTTACCTGCCCTACGTATTTACTAAAAATACATTAGTTTCACGGTGAATAAACACAGATTAACCCAACCAGGTGAAAAGTCTCCTTCACCACTATCAGTTCAAGTAAAGGTAGTCTTTTAAACTCGGTCGGTTAATCCTGCGCCGGCGCATGGGTCGGCGATTCCTCTTGTCAGTTGCTCTCGCGCATCGATCGACGCTGCTACACGCACATTTTCTTCGATTATTATTGATCGTTCAAATAGATCCTTTTTGTGATTTAGTGTAACCAGATCTTTAAAAAGTGTCTTCGTAGTATAGTGCAGTTTTGTTTAAGTGATCAACATTTAATTTATTTAAAGGTTCGTATTTTACTTTAATATTATCTTACTTAACATTATAAAGTCATTATCTTATAGATAAACGTGATAGTGGTTTGGTTCACTTATTATTAGGTGGTATTTTTTGTAATATTGATGAAATTCTTGATTTCTTTGGAGCCTGTTAAAGTATAAGACATGTGAATCATATTTGTATAATAGCAACAAAAATAAACAGAATTTGAGTCATCACAATGTGAATGAATTTGCGAATGAACGTAACATTGTACTTAAATATGTACAAAGTGATACCATCGTAAACAATGTTATCGCTTGTATTATGTACTAATGTATCTTTAATTTACATAGGATTTAATCGTCATAATTTGATAATGACATTAATGAACTTGATAACTGAGGTCAAATTAACAACAGACTGCTCTTGTGTTTACTTATTTATCAATTTTATATTTGTTAAGAAGTTATCGTTTCTTAGGGTCATCCAAAAATTATTAAATACTTGATTTGAAGAAGATATTCATTCCAGTGCATTTCACGCTTTTGAAAGTTTCAACGATTTTGGGCAAATGATACTAAAAATCCAAAAAATAAATAAAATGGCGTCATCAACAAGATGAATGATAATTTTCTAGTGCCATTTGTAAAAGGAATAGTTAATTAAGGAAGTGAAATTAGCTGTCTCCATACTAACGAGGTTTACTCCAATTTTGTCTCTTTCTTCGCCATTAATAACTTTCTTATTAAAAACATTTTATGTACCGATGATTTTAGTTTTAACTTCACTGAACAAAATGATGGATTGGTCTATCACGATTTAGTTTTGAAGAATTTTGGGGTCAACTAAATTACTGAGTCAGAATATTTTATACGAAAATAAAAACCTTCAACTTTTCCTTTAGATAACAGAATCTGAGGTCCTTTTTGAATAATAATGTCTTACATACTTAAAGAACCTTGCATTTTATGCATCTGATATCACAATATTTGTTTATTTACATTTTTCCTGTTGTTCTTCCGAAATCGCCTTTAAATGACTGCTCTGAGAAAGAAGAGAGAAGGACAATATGTATTTAAGAGTTTATAGCGGCCTGGCACTGCAAGCAGGAATAGTCCTTACGATGAGCAGAATCATTTCTTGGTGATAGTACCTACGCTGTTCATGAGCATGAAGAAACCCTTTGAAAGGCGTTGGAAAGCTATTTACATAGCAATAACAAATAAATTGACACTTTCAACATCCTACTGTCATTCAACTATTTTCCCCTTTTACGGCAAAACCCCAGTTGATATCGAAACTACCTTTCAACATAAAATACTATCACTATAAAAAACTTATTAACCTACAATGCTGCATTTTCTCTGATTATACATAGAAACAGGATGCCTAGTTGGGAGTATAGAATGTTTGGATGAATTAAATTGAATATCCAATACAATGTTCGAAAGTGTATGTTGAGAAGATGGAAATATAATCAATGATGTCTGCGCATCTTGAGGAGTTAGATAGAAATGCAGTTGTATAATACATCACCTGTTTGCTAATAGCAACACTGATGCTTATTTTATGGTAAATACGCTTTGACAAGCAAAATTCCAATCCTCTTCTTGTTGCTGGCACGACTGTATTTTAAATTTTGTTATCTGTGACAGAGGTCACTTTGATTGCATCTTTTGGATACAGAGGACAAGTTAGGTGGAACCTAGCTACATACTGCTGTAAAAATAAGATGAAGAACAAAGCCATCTAGAAACATTATACGCAATTTTAAGCTTAGAATGTTATCCAATAGCAAGCACTAATCGTTTTCTCCGAATCACGCAAATCAACAAGGTCTCCGACCATTCTTGCAGTAATAAAGACACCACCACATTTAAAACACCTTTTTAATCTACTTAATACCCACAACAAATTCAAAGCTGAAATAATGAAACATTTAGATGCAGAACACATTTTTACCAAAACGTACGTAACAGCAGTTCATATGGTAGCTAAACTAACAGTTGGTGACTCACTATTGGTTTTAGTCAATGTTTTGTTAAGCACCGTGTGCTGTGCAAACGTTAGTTTAACCCGAGATAGGCACATGGGCTTCGTCGTGAGGTCACGTGGAGTATTTGATGTTATTTAGATATCAATAAACCAAATATAAATGTTCGATCATTTCTTGCTTTTTATCGTGGCTCGGAATTAGGTTCTTTGGAACTTTTACTCCTTTTACTTAGACTGTTCTAAGGCCTTTGACACAGTGATTTACCTTTTTAAAGTAATAGTTCTTTTATCACTTCTCATCTTGAAATCTGCGACAGAATAAATCTTTAAATCTAGTTCACTTTGAACCGATATAGTATTATTGTCATCTGCAATCTTGAATGTAAGTGTACCTACATCTGTACTGACACCCACATCTAGTTGATGACGGCATTTGTTCCCAATGTGATAGGGGGCGATTATATCGCCATTTATTAGACAACGATCCATACCTAGCATCTAGTTTACAGCTGTTGTTCTTATAGAAAAGCCTTGAAGAGACTTCGCCGACGTCGATGCATTTGAACATCGTGCATTTAGAAGTTGGAGTAGTACGGAATCGTGCCTCTTACCTCTAGGCCCTTAGGCTGATATTGTTCCTATTCTTAAACCCATACAGCAACTTTTCCATTTGTATAAGAACATGGCTATTCTGATCGTAATTGATCCTTAAATGTACGTAAAACTTGGCCAGAACCGTTTATGTTAAACCATAAAGTTTAGGAACCAAAGAGGAAAGTAGTAAAAAGTTTATACTTTTACTGTTTTGTGTATTTTCAATGCGTGTTATAAAAAGAAATGTCCATTGATCTGTCTTGACGGCGGCGTTAATGGTTCTTGAAACCATTAGACATACTTTAAAAGCGACTTTTACTATTACAAGAAATTGTTAGAGATGGCTGAAGTTGTAAACTTGGCTGAGTTTGCAAACAGTGTATTGTTTGCAATGTAGATGAGTTTTCTTTTACAGAAAGCTTTGAATAATTGCCTTTCACAAAATATCGTTATTTCACTGAAAATAATTTTCGCAATCTTTCAACATACCAAACAAGCTTTCATATTTATGCATGTTATACTCCAAACTGTATTTTAGCTGTTATTTCAACTGTCGCTGCCTATTTTGGAGTTTGGCTTGAAATCTTCTAGAGAATCGTCCATAAAATATATTCCAAGTACTTTTATTCCTAGCAAGCTACCCGCAGTACTTGATGTCAACGCACCTTAAAACACGTTTGCACCAAAGATTGCAAGAGCGTGCTCACAAAAAAGAAAAATAAATAAAATGTTCCTCGCAAGTAAAGTAAACCAGACCGTATCAGCTGTTTTAACTCCACTGCAGTTGAGGAAACAGAATTCATGTACATAGTAGTTACTTTGTATTACTTGTTCAGAAAGCGTTGTATTGTAAATACACTCAACCGTTGCTTTTCAAAGCATAATATTATGAAATACACCAGTATCGCCCGTCCTCTCATCTTCTTTAATCTTATCTTAAGTTACGGTTTTTTCTTCTACTTTTTCATCATCTATTTCTTATTATGTACTAGTACCTATAATCATGGCTAGGGCTTGGTTGAAAATAAATGATGTAGTAATCATGATCTCCTTAACCAGTCCAGGACCAGTCCCTTCAATCACGATGTGAAGCGTTTCTGGTTCTTGTTGTATAATCTCTTTGCCTCCTACAGTCTCCAAGGTAGCAACTGTCCTATATTTAACTTGAAATATATCGAAAAGAACAGTTTTATGTGGATGTTTTACGTCTACGTCCTTAAATTAATCTAATTTCTTTGCCTTTTATCATAAGTCAACATTTGAAATGTCTTCCTGCACCTTATCTTCGACCGTCGATAGTTTAATGTCAAAGTGAGCCATCTGGCAATGATCAAAAAACTTTCTATCCCCCATGAAGGATCCCTTGTTAGCAGTTTTTATAGATTTATAACTGTTTCCGGCACTCGAGACCATCTCCCGGATGGCAGCGATATGTTTTGAGAGTGCAGGTTCCGTATAGCAAAAAAACAGAAAGATACACGTGGATATTTGATTTATGATAGGAAGGGATGGGATGGGAATTAAAAAAAAAACTAGGAACAAAAAGTGAATTCAGGATTTTGAAAGTGAGAGCAAATTTTTATTTTAGGGTGCAAGTTGTAACTGCAGAATTATTAGTTGGAGATGTTATTTCTTAAAAGTGTACACGAAAATTTTAATTTAAAAGTTCTGTTCAACCACTTAATCTTGTAACTGTTCTTTGATACCTTTTCTTCCATTGTGAGGCAGGTAAAAACACAAAATACTGAGTAATAACGTCAGGTGTACCGTATCAGCTATCACACCCGAAGGTTTGACTGGCATATGTCAGGATTACGAACCTTGTTTCAAACGTGAAATCCAATACTTTTGTGAACATCGAAAACAACACTGCGTAGCTAATAAATCTCTTCTCTATTTTTGATAAAAGCTGAACTGACTACTCAAGTTTCAAAAGCGAAAGATACTGTGCATATCTTAATATTTTTACGATTCGTTAAATCACACACGCTTAAATTAATTGAACAGGTTTATTAATTGGTTATCAATTAACAGAAATCTTCGACAAATATGGACAGAGGAATACTGTTAAAACATTCTTTATGTTTGCTTTTAATTATTGTGACCCACATTTACTTTGTAATGGAAAGAGATATAACAGTAAAACAAAAGAACTGATTGAAAAGTAAATATTCGAAAATTGTTGTAAAGATTTTATCCCATGTTCTCTTGTTTACCTGTTCCACGTGTAATGTAAATGAAAGACGAAGATTGAATCATGAGTGCTCTACTGTTAGTAAATAAAGATAAACATCAATGCAATGCACTATCTTTATAGACAAGTAAGATTGCCGTAAACTGGGTCAGCTTGACGTCTATCAAACTGGAATTTGGAGCAGTTTCTTCCGAGTCTTGTTATTTAGGTATGTAGTTTCGTATGCTTTTAGCGGAAATCGGCTGTCGTGGTACCACCATCCGATGCGGAAGAATGATTACGTGAGGAATGTTTTGAGTTTGAAAGCGAATAGAACAAGAGTAGTAGAAGACCATAGAGTGTGGATTGTGAAAAAGTTGACATGGCTAGAAAGGAGGAATACTACGGATATGACGGGATAGAGATGATGTTGTGGGAGAAGACAACATCCGGAAATATGATAACCTTCTTCCTTAATAAACGTTATGTTTTGCGTAATAATAAAATTGCAAACTTGTCTTCATATACAAACTTTCTGATAGTCCAAAGATGTTTCAAACGCTCCGAACGACATTTTATCTATCGGTCAATAATTATTTATTACATCCTTCTTAGGTGCAACGTTAGTAGCTAACATAATATCACAGTAAGTATTTAATAAACGTGTAATGTCATTTACGATAATTGTCGTAAATCAATTATTAATGAATTATTTATACATTACAGTGATTTTTAATGTGAGATTTATTGCAACATGTGTCTTGACGTAGAGTATAGATAACTAATGTTGGAAAAACTCTGAGATCGTCTTATACCAATGTATATTTAGTCTGTCAAAGTTTTGTCACAACCCAACATTTTTGGGCTAAAATTATGGGTAAGGTTTTCTGTACCAAAGTACTTACAGATTGTGTTAGTTTTGAATATATGTAGATATAGCAATGATATCGAATAGGTAAATTATGAGGAAATTGTAACATTTTGCTCTCAGTTTCGAAAGGTTTTTCCCATTTACGTCTGTTGTCACGATGCTATGACGATTGCGAAACCATCACTTAAATTGCAGTTTCAAGTAAATCTGTATGTGCATTGGTAACGACAGGCAATTCGTATGCAATTTGAATCATTGCATTCCTATGAACACTTACAAAATTGCCATCATTGACAAGTGTCGAATCACCTCTCACAATTTCCGACGTAGCTTTTTAAACAGTAATTATTTGAAACACTAATATATTCGTTAAGTACTACTTTGACTGTAAATCTCTGAATACGTCAACCGCTAAAATATTTTATATTTAAAACTTTGTTTCTGTTAATAGTTTGAATATGACGTTATAATGATGTTTTTAATATTTTTAGCGCTAAACGCATTAATTAATTATATAATTTATAAACATAAATGCGAAAGTTTGTGAAGATGGATGGACGGATGGATGTTTGTTACTCTTTCACGCAACAACTACTGAACGGATTTGGATAGAAATTTGTATACAGACAGTTTATAACCTGGATAGGATACTTTTTATCCCGGTAGTATGATCCCGTGGGACAATTATCGAAATTCACACGGGCGAAGCTCCGGGCATAAGCTAGTTCAGTTATATGTGGTGCAACTGCTGTGACTGTGACGTGAATTATTCTTGTTTTAAAAAAATCCTTAGTAAGGAGTTCATTGACAGTGAACTTTCGTCAAGCGATAGTTAATGACCCATGCTTGCTCCAACTGCTTACAGATAAGGAACTGATAAATGACCACGTGTCTTGTCGTGTGGGTGTGGTCGATGACCACAAATGACTTTATTAATAAACTTGTCTGTGTTTAACAATGTTGTTGATGCAAATGTAACACAGTAGTTGCAGATATACATAGATAGGTACAGTGAGCTGAGATAGGCGTGAATTATATGGAAGTTGTTGAACACATTTATTTCAGGCAAGATGCGCCCATACTAAAGTAAATTTCAAAAATTATATAATTGAATTTCAGAAATTTTAATAATTACAATTGCATTTAAAATAAATAAAAATATGAATGAAAATTGTTAGCAGGAGTATTAGTTATTAGTTAGCCGTATACAAATAAAAAGTTAGTTTCATATACGGCTCTCAATATTCCATTGTCAGAATCATGTACTCGGCTCATAAAGGAGGCTCTCGCTTTCCGTAATACAGCATAGAAATCATCTACTCTGTTATCCGCAAACATGCCGGACGCACTACACCTCCACGGTAGCCCAAATATACACCTAAATGCGTTGTAATTTGTTGTTAAAATAGCTAATATTATGTTTCATGATAAAGCTAACTCCGTCCTTGTTCTCATCGTCGTTTTTCAACAAAATTGCGCAAATATTAATGGCAGCCATTAATTCTTGGACGAAACAGCGCTTAATATTTATAAGATACTAAAGAATTTCATAGTCTCCAGATCAAAGGAGATAATATTACGAATATCAAAACCGACAAAACTCGAAAATCTTTTACACTTCCAAGATTTTGTTAATTCGCCAAATATTATGGCTATAACACAATTCAACTGCTTCAGAGTTTCGGAAATTCGGTAAATAGCTCTGAAGATCTTTAAAACCGTAGAGATAATTTCAACCTAGATTTTTTCTGGACGATAAACTAGATTCAGGTAGATAATTCTGGAGCATCTAAATCGGAAATAGAATTTGAACTGGAATCGACCTAATTTTATGCTAACATCGATATTATTCTGACGAGTGCATGGATCGATAACAAACTTCATTTGAATGAATTATCTGCTTGTTTATTTATTAACCTATCGTAAATCAAAATAGCTTGTTTCTAAAGCTAAGCACTTACTACTAACATAGATCAACACTAACCTCAACCTACAAAATGTTTTATTAACGACTCCTACTTTATTATTCTAAGGTTACCTATGTTTGTTCCAATTCTAACCTAAGATATGTTAAGGTGCATACAAACCGAGGTAACTTTTTGTGGTGCAACGATTGCAAGTCTTGTATGAGTACTTACAACGGATGACAAAGGGTTTTAGAAATTTTCTTAACGTTTACAAAATATTGCTCGACAAAAAGTAACTTCGGTGTGGACTGTGGATGCATCCATACATAACGCGAGAGTTCTTTATATCAAGTAGCAAAGCAAACTTTCATATTAACATACCGTACTTATCAGAATTATCTCCTCGCCAAAGATAAGTGCATAGCTTCGAAATCTCCGCATTTCCTAACAAACTGATAAGGTACTTCGCAGTTGATGACGTCATTGAAAGGAAGCTCGCATCTTTGGCCATTATTATGGTGGCCATAAGTATAGAGGAAACACTCATGTGCTACCTACGTAATTACGTATAGTACGAGTCATATTCAAACAAAGTATGTTATTAACACTGCGTAGATCTTGAGAAAATCCCAATGTAGTTTTATGCTTCGAAAAGTGTGCATGTTTATTTCTGAATCACATCTCATTGTTGCTATGATATGATGAAAAGGTGTCAATAACAACACATTGAATAAGCTTATTAGATTTGCGTAATACCGTACCACTATCGCCCTTGATGTTTGGCAATGGATCACCAAGATCTACATTCAGCGTTTTCAAGCTGTGATCACATTTAAGGCCCCTTCCAGACCTTGAAGATCCTTATCCCAAGCGATTACACTTCTAACATAATGTTATTAGATATTTTCTTGTTCATGGTAACATATTATACATTTATCAACTTCTGAATGCTTACTAAGAACAATCCCAAACTCAATTATCACATACTTAAAATTATCGTTGCAATAAGTATAATTAGCATCCGTAACTGCGTCTCTTTCACAACGTTTCTCTCTTGCACCACAATTTATTACCTACGTGTATAGAATGAGGCAATGCGTTGCAGGCTTTATCAGTTTCGCCAGCGGATGCAGCCAGGTACCGGTGTGGAGGATGTACGCATCAATTGTCGAAAAAGTGGTACAAATAGCTGTGGAAATATTTTTTTGTATGATGACGTGGATGAAAGAGCGGAAGTATTTTTTGTAGAACCTGTCAGGAACCTATTAATAGTTTTTTTTTTTTGGAAAGATCTAAGGTTCTTTTGGCTCTCTCTAAAGGCTTGTTGTGTTGTATGTGTGACAGTGTGATTCTAATAGATTAGTTTGGAAATTATTCAATTTTATCTCCTTCATCAATGTTCTTCGGCAGATCTATTCGGGTTTTACCGCCATACATACTTGTGGTAACTACATCAAATATATTACCTGCGTCATCCAGCCACTTAAATATTCTACTTTCGTGTCCATACTTGAAGATGACGTTTTTTAATCAAACAACACAAGATGTTCGCTCATCATTCACAAATAAATTCATCACAATAATTTTCCCTGTACATTTCGTCATTTCATTACCAAAAACTTCACCATACTGTCCCTGATCCAATTTACACCTCCGTGGGTCACGTTTCGTAGAACACAATATACAACAATGAGCAGTTTGTACGTTTATTCGCTCTTCATTTTATTGTTATCTTTGATGATTCAACTCTTGCAGTACCAGGATTGTCAGACCTTCTACCTTCCCCTCTTTTGTAGCAACGCCAGTATTAAAGGATGTAATTGTAGAATGAACTATAGGTCTTTTTATGTTGGTGACCTCCAGTGGATTGTCCGTCGCATCAGTGATATCATCTATGCAGGTCGCGACCTTCAGTGTAATCTGGATCTGTCATGGGAGCATTATGGTCTTAACCGTGGAAAATTATATTTGATAAGGTTAGTTAGACGGGATTAAGATTGATATTGGCCTTGGCTGGTGTACCTACATTGGTAATTTGCATGCGTAATAAGTAGTTTTGTACCAACGATTCTTTGCAATATTTATGCCAGAGGTGATTGTGACTAAGTTTTAGCACCCATTGTCACTTTATTAATACCGTTACGAATAATAACCGTTTTAATGTCTGGCTGTATTTTTTTATAGTTCTCAGAATTGTTATTGTTACATTTCGTACTTGCGACTTTCTAAATCCATTACTTACAATGTTTCTCCTTGATAACGTAAACACGAGTATGCACCAACTTTCCAAATATGGGATATAAATAACGTTACTCTAACGTTACAAATGTTTATAATTTACAGACTCCTTTCTAATTCGTATAGTCTGCTTTCAACGTAAAAACTAACACAATTTATCTCCTTGTAATGTGCGATCCTATCAAGTTTTTATCCCCATAAATTGCTTTATAAGCGCCATTAAATTTTAAATGACTGTCATTTGTCTCCCTTCGTTAACTAGTCGAGTATTTACTTCAGTATCCTTTACTTACCACATTCCCTTAACAACGACATTTTCAACCTTATGTTTGGCGTCGTTAGGTTAGTTTTCAGTTGTGTTGTCGTATCGTCTATTATGATTGTTAATTTCAGCAATGTAATCCTCGTTGACAATTGCTTGATTACTACAATTAATCGCAATTGAACGGAATTTTAACTTCCTGTTTCAGTATATCAAAAATGGTTATCATTGTGTTGTTCTTTTGTATTATTCACGTTTATAATGTCAGGAGAATTATTATAATGACCAGTAATCTTGAATGCCTGTTTGCTATTTTTTGTTGCTAAAAATACCAATTGCACCAATACTAACTATCCTCTTATAGTAATAGCTTATACTCATTATGACACCTGTTTCGTGGAAGCTTTATAGTTACTTATGATCATTACTTTTAATGTTAAATGTATTATGTTCTGTTTAACGATTTGTCGGAGAAAACACTTATTGTAAGAATTGTGTAACAATATTTTAACAAAGTATGTCCATTCTAAATACAGCTTTAGCTGTTGCAATCAATTGTTTTTAGGTCGAAGCGTACGAGTCCTATTTCCCACCTAAGTTTTCCTTGTAGTCCGATATCTAATGTGAATTCAGTAGCGTTAAAATGCGTATGTTTCTGCGAATCGACAGGAAGCGACCGAAACGATTCGACATCGACTTTCGTTCCAACATTAACGCATTTGCCTGTTGCTCTAAATATAAATGATCATGTTGTTGCTAAACTATTTGATGCTAGAAGGACGTGTAAACGAAAATAAGATGAAAATATTTATTCGATTTAAAAATAATAGCTATTTATACAATGAAAATTTAGGTGGGTCAGACGAATAAATATCGAACAGTTTATACTGAACTCAAAACCCAACTGAGATTGGCTTTTTTATTTGTTACTTGGATAGTCCTCTTGTATTCCATGGAATGTCATGTCTATGGGTTCAACATTGTGCTGCTTATAGCATTAAAGCTTATTCTCATCACAACACAACCAAAAGAAACCAAGTCTCTTAATAATAACACTACTAATGATGCCTGTAAAGATTCGCCAGGAAACTGACACTATTTATAAATTGATGCGATCTTTAAACTCGACACGTCATAATCGTACGTAACATCAAACGGTAGCTAACGTGCTTGCTTCTGGCACTTGGAATTCTGAGCATATGAAGCAAAACAACTGAAGATTGTTATATCAGAATTGTCTAAATAGGGGATGTCGATGACAGCAAAAAAGAGAGAAAGCTTTGGGTCTCCAAGATTTGTAGTTTTGTCGATCAAAGTTCAATTCAAGACAAAATTTATACGTAGTTTAGATGAAGACGAAGAGACTAGTCAAGCGCATCTTTGTTCGACAATGACCCTTCAAGAAAATATGTAGATAAGTACCTACGCTTCTTCTTCTTCGTCGAATCAATCCATTCGAGGATAGCGGCCACATGCAAATCGTCTAAGGATGCTAAATACTCTAGAAATTGACAAACTTCTCCAGAGATCGGTAATCTTGTTTACAGAAAACAATACTCCAAAACAACAAGCGACTGGTATCATGTTGACAGAACGAAAAATCGTAAAGAATGTTGAATCGGTTATTATGCAAATAGTAAGTACGTGTGGCCACATTGACGCAACGATGGACGTGACGGCGTGCGCGGAACGTGCGCAAGCGCAATACTAGGGAAGTGCGCTAATCATCGGCTATTTATCAATTAGTTACTGTACAGAGGCCTCTTTTATTAGATACACGTGGCCGAACATTTAGGAGCCGAATATCTATGATGTAATGGAGCTACATATTTGCTACTGGCGAAAATTAACTGGTTACTATGTAATCGATAATAATCGTTGTGACTACCTCGTTAGTCTACTGGTTGCAAGTACTACTGCTGCACATGAAGTCTTCTTGGGTTCGATTACCAGGTCGTGCACGTGTTATTCGGTTCTTCCAATATCAGTTCATAATATCTGTATTTTTGCCCAGATGATGGTAATAGGGTCGCCCCCTATTACATGCGACTTTTAAAAATAACTGGCGAAAATCTCTGCCAAATCCTTCGTAGAATACAGATGTGATGTTATGTGTTTAAACAATAATCGTAGATTGGACAAATGTCTCTAGTATTTACAAATATTTCCTTGTCTTACAAATACGACTAGTTTTGTTTTAATGTTTGACAAAGCGATGAATGATAGTGTAGTAACACATTCCTCTAATGATAGATACTCTGCAAGGTCTGAAAGCTTGTTATAACAGTAGCCAATTAACTATTGTGTAGAACAACCTACCTCTAATTGCACACGTGTTAAATTGACGAACAAAACGCATGATGTCATTCATAATGATGTAGTGGATCTAATCACATATTCTGCTAATATTATTTTGTACTGGCCTTGGTATCCTTACGTGGTGGGCATTAAAACCTTTTTTATCTCAAAGGCTTTGTTTAGTAATGGTGCTTTGTGGGCTAAATCAGGAAATCTACCAGACGTAGTGTGTCCTGTCTGGGTTTTGATGCGATGAATTTTAAAGTTATTTTAAAACTTCGATTATTTTATTGCCAGGCCCAATCGTGTTGTATTTTTAAGGATTTTCTTGTTCTAGGTCCTACTAGGCCACCAGGACGCATGTAGGTAGATAAAAAAAACTCTGTTCTCTGTCTGAGAAAAAACGGGGAAAGGTTCTGTTCATCCTTTTAAAATAAAAATGCTTTATTTGGAATATAGCTACTAAATCCCACGATGGTAATCTCAAAATAAGAAAACTTGTTCTCATAATCTTAAATAACATTCAAGCCCAAGTAAAAATCACGTGTTTAGCCACCGTTCAACTTATCTCCAAAAGAAAGATGACCGTTACAGATAAATTAAATTTCGAAGACGAGAAGGTACCGTGATCGTGTAAATGTATAACCTACCGTGATCGTTAACACGCGACTTCGTTTCATGACCGTGATACGGACGTTTCTCCAAACCAAACCAGTTCCAATAAAATTAAAACAGACGATTGGACATTTAGGGGTCAAGTCCCGTTAGAGATCCTGCCGTGCCCAATTAAAAAGGATTAAGACGTGTTTTCACGAGGCGACAAATTGTGGACGATAGATTTCTTTGAATCTATGAAGATTCCAAATCTTTCTACAGATAACTAAGACTAACTGCATCAGAAGTCACTTTTGAATCTTGAGTTTTTTTATTAAGATCGCTTCTATCTGTTATCCTGGGCAGTCGCGTAGAGCTGTGTTTAGTGGTCATTCCATTTGCTTAGACTTCATACCGGTGTCCACACTACTCATCATCAGAATGAGTTCCTATGCCGTCAAATGTTTAGTTCTCAAATTATTATGAGGCATCTTCCTGCCCAACACTAGTCGTATTATGTGTAAGCTTCTTTACACCGAAGGGACGAACCATACCGTTGCCTTTAGTAGCAGTTTCTTTATTTTATTGTAATTTTTAAGTGAATTTACATGTGGTGTTAATTTCGTTTGCATGTTGTCTTGTAATTTACTTGTTTTTGATTTTTGCGGTTTTGAACAGCTGGGATTTCATTTTATTTTTTATTTATTCATAGAGGCCAAACTCGCTAGCTGTTTTGTAAGTAAATAAGTGTTTGGGTGAAGAATTTTTATCCGAGGTTGAGCTCTAAAAAGGGTAGTGATTTTTTAAGAGACAATATTGGATATGCAAACAATCAGGGAAAACTGAATCAATATTCCAAAATATTTTTTTATTGGTACCTACTTTATTCTGATTAAAGACACTACAATATGTATGTATAACAATAAGAACAACAAGTTGTTTAGAAAAGAACCATAAAAAAACACAGCACGAACCAAATATTGGACCACCAGTGTGCATTTACTTCAAAAAATATTTGTACCTGTCATTCTTAAGTGGACTTTAAGCACCATTTCAGACAAGTGGTGACACCCACCGGAATCAATGTTGCTGCCGTTATTTATTCAAAAAACAGTTTTATAAAGAAGTTGGTGTTATGCAGCATGATTTTTATGGCGTTATGGACAATGATTAGATCGTGTAAGGTCGCCCACTAAGATTAGAAATTGAGCCGGTTTACCATTATGTTATGAAGTTTATTGAGACTGATAAGATTATGGAGATCTTTGCATTGTTATGTCTCTTTAAGTTGTGTTGTTGGGCTTCGACTGTCTACTCTCCTGGTATTCTTATCGAACATTTACAACTTCTACGATAAACTACGTGGTGTATTTTATTGTAGTTACTTCGTCAACTTTTGTATTGTCATCATCATCATTACATAATGTAGTGTCTTCTATGAAAAGTCAAAATACTGTATCTGCAATGGTGTACTGTGCTGTACGTCTTCTCAAAATACGAGTTCAAGAGTATCTATTCTTTGAATAAGTAGCACAAATAATACTTCATCAACTAAATAAAGTTTATGACTTACTGATACTGGCACAGTAACAGTTTCTATTTTTTTTGTGTTCAGGATCAAATGAAGACATAAAAGCTATTACAAATTGATTTATATCAGTAAACATCATGTCATTAGTTTTTGTGACCATGAAACTGCCCCCATCACATGTCCTATCTCCCATTTTAATGCCCCCAGTCTGTTTTGTTTACACACAAAAATGTTTGACAAAAAATACGGTAGACTTTACGGTCGTTAGTTTTTTGTTTATTTTACGATTGGGATATGAAAGTGAATCTTTCATAGGTTTTGGGCATTTTTGTGTTCATTAAACGGGCGTTAAGATTTTGAAAGGGTTTTTGTTAAGTTTATAGCTGTTTAAAGTAAGAACTATTGAGTTTTTGGTTTCAAATATTTTATTTTCTTATTTCTTATATTAGAATTAGCCTATTCCATTAGCCCACCTAGCTAGCCAGGCATTTTAATTTGAAAGCCTTAACACTCTTTCATTCTCTACTTTTAAGCATACCATTTCATGTAGTTTTTTTTTCACATATTCTTATTTCACCTTTTATTTTATATCTAATAATATTGTCATTTCATGGTATTTAAATCCAGCAATACAAAAAGCCAGACGATTGCGTAAACCATCCACAAACAGTACCGATCGGTGTCGCCAGACAAAATAAATACATTCCGACCAAAGTCAGTAACGTCTACTAAGTATAAGTAAAGGAAGATACAAAAAATAACCACTTCCAGTCTAAATTTACATGTAACAGACACCCGACAATTTCACAAACCATAAGGGGATCATTTCTTAACCAAAATTAGATAAACAAGACTAATTTATTTAGAACCCGGACTTCGAACCGTCTGTTTAAGGATAGAGCTCGTTTGACAATGGTCATCTAAAACAGTGGGTAGGATTTAGAAAACCAATTTGTCTGTCTGTCATCAGAATAGGGGATATTAAGCGCCTACGCACATAGATTCGTCAGTTCTATATTTAAAACAATATATTTAACGCGGGAGAAAAACTGTCTTTTCAGGAAATGGAATTTTAGTGTTCTGTTCAAGTGTCATTAATTTTAAAAGGAAAAGAGATCGTTATGCTGACATATTCGGCTGTAGGTTTTATCCGCAACTTCGCCCACGTGAATGTTTTGTTGATCGAGTTTTTGTGCTTCAGGTAATTACCTATACACCTTGAACATACCACCGTGCACCGGGATAAACACTTTCCCACACTTTCCTATATCCATACGCAGGTTATGGTCTACCCGTGTACCTCTCATCCAAATCTGTTCAGCCGTCAAAGCGTGAAAGGGTAAGACAGACTGAGTAACGTTTACATTTATAATAAGTTATGAATGCGTTCAGTTGAGAGAAAACTTCATAATGAGTGTCATAATAAAACTTAAGAGAAAATAAATAAGACATAACGGTTTTATTACCGTCTAGAGTTCATCTTACTTCCTAAAGATAAAGTAGTCAGCAATATGTACATTATTGTTTGGACGTTCACTTCCTTTTGTTTAATATCATTCGCAAACATTCTGTCTGTGCCGTATGTAAACATTTTAGTGTAGATGACCGTTGTTAATCCTTACTAAGATTATAAATGCGAAAGTAAGTTTGTTTGTTACCTTTTCACGCCTAAACCACTGAACCGATCATCCTGAAATTTTGCATATACGTTGTCAGATGTACAGAAACGGACATAGGGTACCTTTCATGCCGAAAAAAAGTACTGTTCTCGAGGAAAACCACAATAACATTCTTATGATAATAGATGGCACCACGTGTTTTTCGAATCATGATTGAATTGTATTATTTCAAGCAGAATACAACCCGAATTGATTGTCAAATTCTAAATCAACGCGAGCGAAGCCGCGGGCAAAATCTAGTACAGAATATAGTAAACCTGTGTGCTTGAACAAAATTACGTATGGACAGTCGTTGCATAAAAAGGTCAAGCATTTCATAGCCCATGTTTTCTTGTACCGTATCTACAAACTCATTGATTTTCATACTAATTTCTCATAACATAAAGTATTATGAAACTCAGTTTGAGAAAGTGACATGTGCTAGACGTATTTTAAATTGTTTGTTGTTATTACCTCTGACACTGGACTTTCAACTGCAAAGGCAATGGAAAGTATTTTCTGCTAGCTCACTTAAAGGTAAACAAAGATTCTCCATAGAAAGGCTATCTACCTAGAACTAGGTATCTACATATGATAGAATCTAATTAATAAAAACGCCCACTTCATCCTTGATTGCGTAGCAAGGCTAAGACGAAGTGCGTCTACAAATCTAATCAAAGACCTATATTCCACTTTGTGTACACTGGCATTACAATGGTAGCCATTTTGGAATTAATTATTATCTGTTAAAAACAGACGTCTACGATCTCTGCCAGATGTCCCCAAAAAAAAAAAACGGATATTTTTTAATCTTCAGCAAACGGCCTTGAACGTGACAGAAACGTCAGGATTTAAAATTTAAAATCCCATTTTAATTTTAGAACTTGTGTTCCCGCGGCGCTTCACTAACGGCCAGTTTATATTTAGAACGAGTTCTATTCTCGAACGCTGAACTCGCGGCCGATGGCTTCTTATTGTTTTTGCTTGGTGGTTAGGGGCTGCTCAGATCTCAAGCAATAATGGCGATTTTAAGCTCTGAAAAGTTTTTTCTTATTTCTTAAGGAAAAGATGCTATTGTTTCTTGCATTGTCTAAGAACAATGGATGTTTAAAAGTACTCCGCAATACGGATTCTGGTGAATGCATTTGCTCTCTACCATTTTTTTTTCCTCAAATGGCCGTTATTTCTAAGCTGTTTTTTTTTATTATTAAGTACTACAATGCCCATGGATCAAACCATTATTCTAATACTTTTTCTCTTTATTTACTTTGACACATAAACCAAAATTGTGGATAAGTCATATTCATGTTTTTTTTTAATTGCATTTCCATAGACTATTTAATAAATAAGCTATGTGTGAAAGCGCCTTAATGTGCAGAATATTTATGGTTCTCACCGAGCTGTTAATATGTTTAGTTATAACTAAATTACTGCTAGGCACTAAATTTAGTAATTCATGCTTTGATGGAACATTGTCCACAAGTCAGAAGTGGATATCTAAATTAATATGTTATTTTAGTCTAGGATCTTAGTTTTGGTCTCCAGCTATACTTACAACTTCTTTAAGACAATTATGACAGTTTTTGTAAACAGGCCCATTTTGGTAAAGTTTTCACTAATGTATAAAGAAAGATCCAAAAAATTATAATGAGGAACTTAAAAAAAAATCAATTTACTTGAAAAGATCCAATAACCTACCTTTATCTTTTTAAAATAGAATGTATGTAAGTACCTACATTAATTTAGATATTTATTTTAAAGATTTTCCAAACTCAATTGTCATTCCAAATGTTATATTGAAAGGAAAGTAAAAAAAAACAATCACTTTAAAGTAGTGTTGTGCCATCAGAAGTTGATTGAAACTGTAAAAGATAATAAGCGGCTGTTGTTATGTTATGGTTTGTTATGTTTTGGTGTTTTACGGCTCGTTATGATAACAAACTCATTCGTTTGTTATGATACGCTTATAATGAGTAGCTGATACGTACTTTCGGTACTTCTAAACCTATTAATAAGTTGTTAACCTATTAAGACAGAGATCAACGGAATGAGCTTTATCTTACGGGGGTTTAAATTCCGTACACTCATTCGTTTTTATGGTATCTTTTTAACATATTTAAATAGTTAAAATCAATAAGCTAATTGAACCACTATCACATTTATTTAAAAAAATGTTTTTTCTTTTATTTCACATTATCTTTTATTTTAATTTATTTTCTTTTTTATTTCAAGGTTGATTCTACGAAGTGACAAAAATGAGTGCAAATGAAGTTTGACAAGTGAACTATGTTGTTATGTTAGTGTTTTTGTGTGAGAAGTTGTGTGATAGAGGCCCAACCATTCCGGACTACGTGGCTACTGAGGGGCAAATGGGTATGTTTTTAATTATTTAGTTAAAAAAGATATAAAAAGTTGAGTGTTTTAGAAAAAAAGATAAAAACGATTGTTGGCCTTCTTTTCTATTACACTTTGATGAGTTCATTCAGACCCCAAAACTGATCTACAAGATAGTAAATAATACATTATCAATAAAGCTCCAAATTCAATATTTAAAAAAAATAAATCATTAATAACTCCCACAAACAATGCTGAGAGTATTCTTACCAAAAAGATACAAGAAACGCTATTATATTTTTAAAAGATAAGGTCTTGGACCATTATGAAGAAAATTAAATACCCATACAAAATCGGGAGCATTTCAGACTTATAAAGGCCATTTGTGTCAAGCTACATCGTGTCCAAAGGTGTAAAATTGTATGGGTATTGTTCGTGTCGCCAAAATCTTATTCATCCAAAAATAGACCTCAATCCTTTGAGCTTAAAGTCTTATTACGAAACCTCAACCATTTTCCTGTTCAAAATCTCATGAAAAAAATTACAATCGAAATTAAACTTTATATTTTAAACAATAAAACATATTTTATGAGATTCGTGTCGAGCCAGACTGTATTTCATTCAGTTGGATTCACAAAAAAACACCATTGAATTTTAAACTGTAAAATACAGCCATATAAGATTTATTTTTCTTTGTATATTTTTGATATAACAGAAGCCCATTATATCTTCCATTGTGATCTTAGGACGTGAGGCGAATGTTTACTTTTTCCCATAAATTGCTTTAAGGAAAGGTGTTTTTATGGTTACATGGCTTTATAGAACAATAAGATTTTAATCAACCTCGTAATGCCGGCTCAATGGGACTTCCTATCCTATTTAATTTATGGCGTGTCATGGTGTTCTAAATTATATGAAAGTCTCTGTTTTGAAGTGTTTATTTTATTTATATGAATTGCAAGCTAATGAGATTATACAGGGTGTAAACGAACCCTTCACTAACCCGTCAACTAAGCATTCTGTACATCAAACTAAGTAACTCTATGCAAAAATTATTGCTGGGAAACGACTTTTTTTTTTGGGGTGAAAAATCATGTTTTACGGTAAAACTCCATGTTACGCACTCAAAACTTAGTGCTGATGGATGCTTTGAATAGTAAACGGGTCAAGGAGTTAATTAAAGTAAATTTAAAACCTTAAAAAGCGGTTTTAAAAAAAAACTTGTGAAAAAATTGGAACTTTGAGGTGGGTAGGTGTCTAGAAAAAAAAAATGATCCCAATGATGGGCAGAATATGTGGTTTTCGTTTTCGTTAAGGGTCTTTTTACACCTTTTGGAATAACTGTCCTCTGACAGATTTATCGAGTTTCGACTCGGCTATTGATTCCGATGGATGATGCAATAGCATGATTTAAAACAAAAATTTTCTTCAGCTATGATATCATTTTTTTTTGAAAAATCAGAGCCAGGGCAAAGAACTGCAGGGGAAAGGTCACACAATCACAGTATAAGTAGGTAATAAAATAAAAAAGACAAGTATAGGTTTTAACATTTTAAGAATTCGGAACTGCAGCTACACCTTCTTAGACAGTAATAATTATGTCCATTTCATACGTCTTTCATTTAATTACTGTAACTGTTAGCCTGTGGGATCCCACAGCTGGGCAAAAACCTATCCCCTTGACTTCCAAATCCTTCGATCCAGAACCACCACCACTGGTTGTTGGTTCTGTCCAGCTCGTCCCGCCACCTCCGGCGAGGTCTATCGCGTCGTCTCCGTCTGGCTGTGTCAGGATTACATTCTTACATTTAAGTCAAAATAATTAAGAAGGCTGGTTCGAGGTGGCGCAGGAGAAGAGTATCTGGAAGGATATGGGGGAGGCTGTGCCCAGCAGTGGGAAATACAAGGCAAAAAAAAAAATATATATATATATACGGGGTGTAAACAGACCCTTCACGAAGCCGTCAACCAAGCATTCTGTTCATCAAACTAAGTAACTTTACGCAAAAATTATTGCTGGGAAACGACTTTTTTTTTGGGGTGAAAAATTACGTTTTACGGTAAAACTCAATGTAACGGGCTGAAAACATTGTGCTGATGGATGGATTGAATAATACGGGGATCGTGAAGGTGTTTAATGTAAAAAAAATCATTATAAACATATATAAAAAAAAAACTTGTGAAAAAGTTGTAACTTTGACCCCCAATATCTCCGTAACTAGAAGGTTCCCAGGTATGGTCTAGAACAAAAAAAAATATCGCAATAACGGGGAGAACAAGTATCCTTCGGCTTCGTTAAGGGTCTTTTTACACCCTTTATATAACGTCCCCATGCAGCCCAAATGCAGCAGTAACATCGATAAGCAATCACAACCATATATTTACAGTAACAGTTCGTATCAGTTTATTTATCAATCAGTTCAAGGACTTGTCGGCTATGTATAGAACTACTGCTAGGTGTACTTTGGACTTGTTAAACTGTTTCACATAACATAACATCACGCCTGTAATCCCTGAAGGGTTAGGCAGAGGTGTGCCTAATAGTAGTTACACCCACATTTCGCCAGTTATGTTTAAGTCCCATGTAATAGGGGGCGAGCGTATTTCCATCAACCGGGCGCAAATCCAGGCTCTATCGTTATTTCTAGCGAAAATTGCTTCTGGTGTTGCTCGTGACTGTACTGCGAATCTCCTCATGTCATGTAAATTACCTTCAAATTACAATGACGTCTATCTAATTCAAATGCAGTTGACTCGTGCGAAACAAATAACCAATTTTGATTTCTGAAATAAGTGTAACACATTTTGAGCTTTAACACTAGGCTTTTATAGAGTTCATTTTGCCCGTAAATACCCGAGCCTAGTAATTAAGCCTATTACTATATCCGTACAAATGAGATGGTAATTAAATTAGTCATGATAATTATGTCACTGCTAAACTGTGGAGGGTAAAACAATGGTTGTTTCCGCCAAATTATTTGATTGGCGACCGTTCAATATTTTGGCCTTACAGAGGAATTCAATTTGATAATATTTGTTGGCTTATTATTGGATGTTGATTCTAGTTTAAGCTTTAATAATGGTCGACTTTGTCTATTCTCATGGTAGAAATAAATCAAAACTCCAACATATTCTTATACTAATATTATAAAGAGCTAAAATTTGTTTGTAGGTTTGTAGGGGTAATCTCCGGAACTAATGATCCAATTCTAAAAATTCTTTCATTGGCAGAAAGCTACATTATTCGTGGGTGCTATTCGCTATAAATTATATTTTTATCATGCTTATTAGCCGAACTATCACAATTTTTGCGGACGAAGTGACGGGCGAAGTGCTATGCTTTAATAATGGTCAACTTTGTCAATTCCCGTGGTAGGAACAAACCAAGACTCCAACATAATATTTCGTACATAAATAAACGCACGCCTTATTTACCTTTGTCATATGGAGGCAGAAATTGTCGAACACCACCTACTAATTACATGCTTCTTTTCCTACGTCCACGTTCATACACCTGGCCATACACAGACGCTAATTGCAAGGACCCTATCCGCACCTGGCTTTCCTAAAGAACCACCACCTTTAAGGTCAGTGTATGTCCTTCGAGGGCGTCCCCTCGCTGCATTTCCACTCCCATCTGCCTCACACATACACCTTTTGGAATGCAGTGCAATTACGAACGAAACACTAAAAATACTAAATAAAGGGTGTAACAAGACCCTTAACGAAGCCGAAAGGCACTTCCCCGAAGGAAGGAGGTTCGAAGGTTCTCCCCGTCATTGCGATAATTTTTTTGTTCTACGCTGGGAACCTTCTGGTTACGGAGATATTGGGGTTCAAAGTTCCAAGTTCCAGTTTTTATCACAATTTGAAAAAAAAACATGTTTTTAGTGAAAGATTTTTACTTTAAACTCATCCACGACCCCCGTACAATCAATCCATCAGCACAATGTTTTGAGTGTGTGACATTGAGTCCTACCGTAAAACGTTATTTTTCACCTCAAAAAAAAAGTCGTTTCCCAACAATACTTTTTGCCTAAATTACTTAGTTTCTTGTACATAATGCTTGGTTGACGGCTTCGTGAAGGGTCCGAGTACACCCTGTATAATCTACCTGCGTTTTATCAACATATGACTCAATGCAATTCCAGTTAGTATACCCGTAACTAAACACCAATAGCTGGTTATCTACCATCAACCGTGATCGAGATTTGAATGCATTGAAACCGGAAGCGCCTACCTGTGACTTCCGGCCCTTCCTGGCCGCTCAATGGCGCTATGTTAGCCCTTTGAAAGGGCTATTGTAGCCCATGGGTTTTATTGGCGTTTTTATTGCAGTATTTATTACCATGGGTGTTTATACCTTTTATAGAGGGCGTTGACCTTGCTAATGTGTTGTTAATAAACTATTGTTTATTGTTACGTTATATTACGCCTATAATCCCCGAAGGGTTAGGCAGAGGTGTACCTAATAGTATACCCACAATTCGCTGGTTTAAGTCCCATGTAATAGGAGGCGAGCCTACTGTCATAATTCGGCCGCAAAACTCTCGCGCTCCGTGGCTGCTACTGAGAAATTCTTGATGGCAAAACCCAATAAAAATTTTCCTGACCTGGGAATCGAACCCAGGACCTCATGCTCAGCAGTCGCAGTTGCAACCGCTTCACCAACGAGGCAGTAAACTATTGTTTATTGTTGTGTATATTTATTTAATCAGTGCGTTTTGTTGCGTGTGCTCAGCGGGTTGTATGGCTCGTCGATAAAATCCTTTGTTACGTTGTTACATGGTTTGATGTGATCTTGTTAGCATGTCCTGTTTGGATAATGTGGGTATCATTATTGCACCATAAAAGTGCATTCGGATAGCCTTCATGAGAGGAAATACAAACCTACTTAGTTGTTTGTATTCTGGGCAGTCAGAATTGTTCCCACCTGGGTTTATTCATTACTAGTGATTCGCTTATATGCTTACCACGGTACTGACCTGTTCTTGACTTATTGTAGAAGGCCCTTAATATAATACAGTTACAATAATCATTAGGCCTACCTAATTAAGTAATTTAATTAGCTATTGGTTTATTTTAAGTAGGAAGAAATGGTTAACATTTTACCTAAGCTCCATTACCTATCTCTCTTTGTTTAAACCACAAATTAATTTTTTTAATGACTTATTTCTAAATAACTACTAGAGTTTCGAGTCCGTCTTAGTTTTCTTCCTATCTTAACGGCATCACTGGAAGCCAAGGACTAGTTCTCCTTGTGCAGTTTCTAACTTAAATGTCGATCCTTGTAAAACATAAATCTTCAAGAATCTTTCAAGTTTTCTCAGTACATATTCATTTATTACCTACAAAGCGTAATCCTCGTCCACAACAGTTTGTTTAGTCATGTTTTGTGTAAACTGTTGGGTACAAAGAGGTCAGGTATGTTTAGTAAACTTGTGACAAAACATAGTGTTTCTAAATGTTTCCCTGAAATTGAGGTGTTTAGAATATAGACAGTATTATTACCCAGCAGGTGCTTATGTTATGAAAGGCAGTAACAGTTTATGGTATTTACTTGGCTTATTGTTTGCCTACTTCGATGGTAAGACTTGCAATGATAGTCTAGTGGTATGACCATCGGACTGACAAGTCATAGGTCTCAAGTTCGAATCCAAGACTCGCACCTCTGATTTTTCGGATTCATGTGAATATTGTATAATTACCTCTTGCTTCGGTGAAGGAAAACATCGTGAGGAAATCAGCATGCCTGAGAGATATTTCTCGACGGCATGTAAAGCCAAGTCAGAGGCCCATGGGCGGCATAAAAACTCTGACACCAGGTTAGGCACTTACCACACGATAAAGAAAGAAGAAGATGGTAAGACTAATGTTTCGGTTGAACTGCATTCTTAGCACGGTGGTTGGTGGCACCAACTGTAGATGAAACAAGATGATGAAATTGAATCCAGCCTTCTCACGTCTGTCATTTCTTTTTGCATAGATACTTTTATTGTAGGTCGAGAAGCTCATGGCTAAATAATAACAGCCGCTCCGGTCGCTCTTTAGGTCAAGTCGTGCTGGCCTAGGTTGGTCTGTGGATGGGTGACCACCCATTAGATACCGAGTTTCCTCCGTGCCTCGGAAAACAGTTAAAGCCGTTGGTCCCGGGTGTCATTTGTAGATCTTTGACAGTCGTTAGGTAGTCAGCGGCCCAAAAAGTCTGACAACCAGTCTTACCAAAGGGTATCGTATTACCCAGTTCTAACTGGGTTGTGGAGGTCAGATTGGCAGTCTCTCTATTTAAAATACTGGTATTCAGCTGCATCCGGTTAGACTGGAAGCCGACCCCAATATAGTTGGGAAAAGGCTAGGCAGATGATTTCTATGTATGATTGTATCTTATTATCTAAGAAGGTTTTAGTTCTTAATTTGCTAGATTAGGTAACAAAAGGGCAATGCTAACTATGCAATACAAAACCAACATAACCCACACATAAAACACTTTAATAAAAGGAACCTTGTGGACATATTACGCTGTCCCACAAACACACATAACGTGCTAACTACGGTGTTCTGTGGTTCTCTGCTGTATGCTGTACGTGCATCGCTAAATGTTCGTCAAACAACATGTTACATTATATGCTGTAATGTTGGACGTGTACTTCTTGCGGTTGTTGGTAAATGCACGCACACAGGTAAAGCAACAGGTACCCAGAGTCAGGTGTATGATCAACTAGAACTAGCACAGACTCAGATTTGAAAAAGAACGAAGAAACTAGAGCTACCTACTTATAGTAAAAGCTATAGAAATAATTGAACAGGATATCTAGATGCGTAGGTTACATAAAAAGAAAAAGAATACAAGCAAATAATATCAAGCTCGATACAAAACATAATAATTATGTGTTGCTGAAATTGTTTTAAGAAATGGTCGATATTTGTCAGAGTATTGTGGAGTATGCTCCACACTAAAATATTACATCAATTTATATACTTACCAGTCTATCAAAATATTGCGTAAATCCACTTTACGCAAAACATACAATTATAAATACCGCCCATTATGTCACTCTATGTGAAATGTTTTCTTTTATGAATGTTACTTGTATAAAGTATATTCTATTCTATAAATACGCTTTATGTAAACAATACAATTTCCGTCCTAAATACCTAGCGATCATCCGCACATAATCTGCGTGCGCGCATGTTTGTTGAACGGTTAGCAACGCACGTTCTATTGTGGATTGAACATTGTACAGACATTCCTTCTTACTTTGGATGGATAGTGCTCACACGCATAGCATAATCGACTTATAACGTGCTCACTGCTGGAACTCAGGCGCACTATCTGTGCTGAACGCATTTTCAATGTTTTTTTACGAGATACAATGGAGTTGCAAGAGTGTGGAACTCCATGGTTACTCTTTTTGATTGAGCCAACATCCTCTTTTTCTTCTGTTATTTGTGTATGCCACACTGACTATCCTATCCGTCCGCAACCCGTGGTTTGGTTTTAAATGGTTACTAACGCAACTAATTCATTAATTTTACTTTTAGTTTAATTTTGTTAATAATCTCTGTATACAACCTTTTTGGATAATAAAACGAAAATGTACAACTCTGATCCCCAAGATATAGACTAACGTCTAGTTTGGGGATCACCGTTCCAATAGCTATGTCTAATGTACATGAATATTAATAAATATTTGAAATTTGACTTAATGAAACGTAGAATCAAAACAGGCTAGGATTACGCAACACTTTTATGTTTTAGTCAGTATCTCAAAAGGTTGTATCACGGCTCCCAATCCCGTTATCTTCTCAGAATAGTTTGTCATAGATTCCATGAGGGTATCACCTGATGTTCTAATCCACATACTTCGGTCAAATCATCGAACGTGTGTTTTTATTACGACAATATTATTTCACTAGATATGAGTCACCTTCTTAGAAAATCACGACAAGTGTGACCGTGACATGTGACGTCATACTATCGTGTGTACCTGTCCTTTGAATTGTATTTGTAAATTAAATGATCAGGGCATGGTCAAACATATAGATTAGTTATAATTGTTTGAGGTAAGCTAATTAGGTAGACTTGTATAGATTACTTATAATATTTTTTTTTAGTTTTTATTGCTAACAGACTGAGTAACTGTCGAGTTGGTTCGAAATTTTCATAGGTCGAGTTTATTTAAACGCAAAACCGATTTTAATACACATAGATATCATACAGAGGTAATGAGGTAACTTTATGAGTATCCTCGATAGATCCTCAATATTGCGTACACCTGAATTTAGTCATGGTAAAAAAGTTTAGAAAGTCTTTGTTGCAATTGCAACCAGATATTTAGATACCAAATCTTTGCTCTTGGGGAAGTCCAAATAGAAATATGATTATTCAAGGAAAATACTTAAGTACACAGAATACAATAGCTTAGCAAAAAAAGACTCACTCTGTAAAAACCATTGCACTTTTCAAGGTAGAGTGCGCCTGCGCAATCTAATGCATCCAAATCTTTAAAGTATAAAATATCTCGGGAGAAAAAACAATGACCAGACAGCGAGGGAATAAGTAACTATTACAGTATTCCTCGCCACTCTGGCTTACTATGCCCATAAAATAATAATAAATAATAATAGACACAGCCTCGGATAATAATAAACATGAAACAAGTTGTGTAACACAAACAAATCTTAGCGCTTGCGGCGTTGCAAGGTCAGCAGGTGCTATGGGGTCAGTGCATCGAGTGGAAAGTGTGGTTCCATTATTTTTACGGCACGGTAATGTTTTACAGTTATTCTGGAGTGATTGCAGCTGTTTGGGTATTGGACGTAGGGTACTGAGATGATGATGGATGAGTTACTTTTAATGCAAAGGTGCGATTTTTCTTGGTGATGTATGATGTTGTTGGAGGGATTTTGTTGAAGTCATTCATAATTATTTCAAGTGCTATCTATGTGACTAATTATTGTGGTTGTAGTTGCACTTTCAACTTTATTGTACATATTTGATAGGCAATGCATTGCTGTATGATTGCCTCGCTTAACAGTCACAAAACCCGCTTTGTCAGCGGCCTTTTCATGTCAACAAATCCTACTTAATTATAATTTATCAGAGAGGACACACGTCTTGCTTTACATCAAAGCGTACCCCGAAATATCAGAGACAATAAAACATTAAGTCGGTCTGCATATTAACCTAGTTGACATAAAAACTAGAGATAAGTGCTTGACTACCTGACGTTACCCAACAAATCTTAGATCAGGATCACAATGGAAACAAACGCCGATCAAGTCATCGAACTCCCTTTGTCCACCCTTTATGGCCACCATAATATTTATTGCAAGGGTCCTTTGTATCACCTATTAATAACTTAGTGCAGTACAAAATATAACCACGAATATATTTATTTTGTTTCCAAAGTATTCTTATGCAAATTCTTTAAGATTTTTATTTTAATCTTCTGAGAACCATTGTGTTTGTACTATTCTTTTATTGACGGTAATAATGTTTTTATGTGGCTTTTAGGAGAAAAATGGCGTTGTTTTGTTTGAAGATTCGTTTTAATTGTAATGCTTAGAATGTTCTAGACTTTTTCATGAGCATAACCATAGATCAAGATGCAAGATGGTTTTACAATAATATGCAGGTGGTAATTGCGCCTACGCCCGTCAAACGGTCAAAGTAGCATTTATGAGCAAGATAAATGACAGTTATTTACATCGCCTTTAGTTATAAGTTAATAGAGTCCTAATTTTTTTCACATCGATCCTCTGTTATAGTTTACAGCTTCTATTAGGTAAATGACTTTGTATTTATTTGATTACAACGGTTGTGTTTACAACCAATTATTACAGGAATAAATTTAAGTGAAAACAAATAAAAAAGAAGGTTAACAACACTTTCATAAATACCTCTCACAGTACTTCTGACACAACAATAAAATTTTCGTCCATCCATCAGCAAACAGATCGTCTGTTGGATTAGAATCCAAGAGATCATTAAGCGCGGCCAGAGTGCGAGGAATTGGCGACTTAACACGTACAACAGTGTGACATAGATATGGATGTATGTGGATATATGAACCAGAAACTTTTTAGGGGGCGGAAACCCGCTGATTCAATATGCGTATGCTACAAAAAACACTGTCAACATTTCTCCAAACTAAACTACTAAAAATGTAGATAAATATTTTTCCCCAAAACATAAAAAATACAACATTAAAACAAAAAACAGATACTTTAATCTCCACCAACATATATCCTTTAAAATGAAAAAATACAAAGCATTATCACATCGTAACACTCGTCTCTTATCAAGGCTGTGCATAAAACGAGAGCTGTTATCAAATACCCATAGTTTTACCGCAAATGAGTAAGATGAAGTTGAGTCACGAGGATCGCCCGTTGTATCAATGATTCACTTGTAACGGCCAGTATAAGTTGATACTTGGTGAATCGGGAAAAGGAACCAAAAACATAAACGAACTTGTATCGATTAGGTGATTTTAAGGTGCATTTCAATTGTCAAAGAGTCAGTCAGTTTGAAAATTGAGACCATTCGTTTGTTTTAAAGTGTAAAAAAACCCTAAAATAAAATATTTACTGGCTTTTGTCTCAATTCAGGGTAAATCTTATCATTTTATCTTTTGAACGCTACTGTCACTTATACGTGACAAGCAAGCGCGTGCCCTGTACTCTGACACAAATATGTGACAAATTGGTAGGTGAAATTGTGGCTTGGCGTGGAGGGCACGCGCGTGCTTTTATGCTCTGGTGTTTAAAAGGGTAATGAAAGAACGACCCTTGATGACCACGCTTATATTATGTGTTGGTGATTTCCAGACTATTACAAATTCCGGCTGTCTCTAGTACGAAGTCCAGTTTTTCTCCACACCACTGACGGTTGTTCAACCTTCTGTCGAAAGTCAAATTGAAATCAAATTTTGAAAAGCAAATTTTGTATGCACCTTTAGTCTTGAGAACTTATTTTTTAACCCCCGACGCAAAAAGAGGGGTGTTATGGGTTTGACCGCAATGTGTGTGTGTCTGTCTCTGGCACCGTAGTTCTTAAACGAGTGAACCGATTTTTATGCAATTTTTTCATTTGAAACCTAGTTTCTTGGCGATGGTTCTTAGACATGTTTTATCAAAATCGGTGCAGCCATTTACTAGATATGGGGAATGAAAGTGGGTATTTATCTTTCATCTTTAATTTTTTCGTTGGGGTTTTTTTTAATTTTAAATTTCATTTTAATTATTTTTATACAATGGAATTGTCACTTGCTTTACAAACGGTAGTGCCGTTTACGCGCCCGCTACCAAAGTTCAGGATAAGTTGGTTGATCTTGTCATACATCGATGATTCTCTATGATTCCGTTTGTATTTTCACCGTGGTGACTGTTTTCTGCAATGACGTCAGAGGAAGAGGAACATTTTGAATGTCATCTGTATGCCATTATGAACACGTGTCCAGTATATGTCCACGAGTAAACGGGATAATTCGTGTGTTTGTGTGTGAGTCTATTTGTATGCTTACTAGGAGATAGTTTCGTGCCTAGGGTACAATGTATGCTCTAGTCAGGAGTTTAATTAAATAAAACAATGATTGTTTATTTATTTTCTTTTTTGCTTGTAGGTATTTTCTTTGTTTTTACGAAATTATCCCACACAAACAGACGTGAAAATACTCAAAATTAAGTTATTAATTAAAATTAGGCTGCCAATCAGCACTTTTTGAGCGCCTAAAATACATAATAAGCCAGTCTATCACTTCTTCTCTCTCCCCGTTCTCTCAGCCCCGTTCTTCATCACTTCCTAGTGTTTGAACTGGAAAAAAAGTGGCGCAACACTCCCCAGCCAACAACAAATCCTTGCCTTTTAAGTAAGACAGATCCATCCCATTGTTTGTCTAGATCTGAGTTTCTGCTTGGGTTTAAATCTACGGCCTACCGACCTAGCTTCGTGTCCTGAAATATATTGAAAAATAAGTACCAATCAAATAGCACTTATTAGAAATGCCCCACCCACAATTAGTTGTTGTTGTAAAATTATCGCATTAAATAACGAGATGACCTAAAGACCCTAATTAGTAACAATAACAATTCACAATCGTTGTATCTAATTAGTTATTGATTTGCATCATACCTACATAATTCTCGCGATAATACAGAAGCGTGTGATAAGGATTGCAATATACCTTTATCTTACTTTTATCATGTGACATCATTGCTACGGCGTCATTTTAGTCGATAGGTATTTTTATTATGAAAAAAATTTGGGTCATACGATTTTTTGGGAATTGCACTTTTCTGAATTGTTATCAATTTTTTGTTCAAATATTGCGCGTTTCATAGAGTTTTTACCTGGTATGAAACGGCAGTTTTAATGTTAAAAGTAACTGAAAATTATTCGTGGAAAAACTTTATACATATTTCTCAGTTCTCAGTGATTTTGTAGCGTAAATAATTGCCGTAAATGTACTATGTACGATTATATGGTACATATTTCGATTTTCTCAATTCAGAATATCACATTTTTGTGCTGTTATCGAAACTCCACAAAAAATGGCACGTAATTACATTATTTTATTGGTATTGTTTTATAGGCTGTGTACAGTACACCGGAGTGCTCAAATTCTGTGACGAAGCCCAAAATAAGGGTATCTAATATTTTAAGTTGGCACGTATGTTTTTCGATTTAAAATATTCAAAGTTCACGGTGTCAAAGTCAATGTCAAACTCTGTTTACAAAACAAATGATAAATGTCAACATTGCGTGGGAGTTTCGCTTATTTTTTATTTACATAGGCTAGACTGTATTTATTTACGTCTAGGCATGCCATTTTAGTTGCAAATCTAACATCATCAAAGTTTTATACACATATTGAGTATATGTCATAATTGTATTTGTAAACATTTGTGGATGTCATCGTATAAAATGATATTGTACATTATTTTATTACATTATGTGTTTACGGACTCGTTTATGTATGATTATTATAATTAGATTTACGTTGTTATGTTTTTATAACACGCCTTTGATATAATAGATTTAATAGAGCAAAAACTTGTGGTTATAGAATAACAAGTAAAGGTGTGAAAAAAAGAGGCATGTAATTTTCAAACATTAAATTATAATCTTATTATGTCAGGAGATTTTTTTTAAAATTTAGGCGCAGTATCTATATTAAAACCTTAACATAATAATATAGAAGGATGCCTTATTATAAACCGAAATGAAAACATGTGGCAAGTTTTTTAAATATAAAAAAGGCGGGAACTATCAGGTTTCACTATTCAAAAATGATATCTTAATTTTCTCTAACCAGCCAAGTCAATATGAACTTTATTTCAACGGTTGTAAAGTAAGAGTATGTATGGCCGTAACATCATATTTACTTTATAAAAAGAAGTTACCCGTTTTAAACCCTTTTTTGTTATAAAATAATGGTGTTTCCTTTCAACTAATTTCTCGTATATTATATCACAGTTTTTTTTTATGCCGGTACTATAGGGTGACTGGTAATCAGTGACCGATACTTAAACACGTGATTGTAGCCATGATAACAAAAAATTAACACAACAGCCGTATGAAATTCGCACGCGCGCGCCTGTGACCTAGCAGCTGTTAGCCGTTTAAAAAAAAACGTTTCTTTGGGAAAGTTGTTTGTTATCATGAATACAATCACGTGTTTAAGTATTGGTCACTAATTACCAGTCACCCTATATACACTAAAACTCCTTTATTTCACCTATTTTCGTTTTTAACACCATATCCTCTATAACTCGACGAAAGTGAAAATAATGGAGATAGTATAATAAAATTATAAGCTCAACCGAGTAATTACACATGTAAAAGAATTTGGTCTAGGCAATTAAAAAAAACAAATTACCGTTTAATGTTTGCTTACCCCACAGAATGTGCGTGAAGATAAGCCATATTCAATGTGCATCCCTTTCTTAGAATATTTTATCTTTTCTCCATAGGGCTGCCTAAACTCCTGAAAAGAATTGTCTTAGAATATTAAATTAAATTGAAATATAATTAAATCAAAAATTATTTATTTCTTAACCAAAATCAAGACAACAAGTTGGTGATTGGAGCCTCCTTTTAAGTAAAAAATACCTTTGAGTTTGTGTGTGTTTTGTGTGTGTGTGTCTTTTGTGCTTGTGTGTGTAGAGAGAAGCGGGTGATTTTAACTATATGTTGCAAGAGCGCCTCAGTATCTTCGTAAATCAGTGATTTTCGAATTTATGCAATTTGTTACATTAAAGCGTAGATTAGCCTAAGCTTAGACTGCTGACAAGATTAGCAATATAAAATCCTTAGAAGCCATTTTTTGGCTTCATAACAAGATTAATACATAAGTGGCCTTAGCCCGAGCGCGTGGTGTAAACATAAAAAACATACATCATACAACGTACATTGATTTTTTTAACCCAAAATACAATTTTCCTATAACATTTTAGTTAAATTGTTTGCAACAAGCACAATCCGTATATCCATAGGTATAATGAATAAAATCTTAAAATTATGAAAATAGGTATATGAGAAATTGATATTTTTAATTTTAAAATCGACGAATTTACGTTACACCGCGCGCTCGTGCTCGGACCTAAGATACTTTCTCCTTCCGTCAAAGTAACTTTTTGAAACACACGTTTTCATAAATCCAAAAAGCCACAGATTAAAGTATTTCTCAGTCTCTACATAAAAGTGTCAACGTATCTAATTTTTTTTCTGGCAACCCTACCCCCGAAATACAATTTAACCTTGGCAATGGGCATATGGCGGGCTTCAGTAACTTGAAGTTAATCTATAACATGTGCTCGACTTTGTAACCGTCGTGTATTTAGGGGTTACATGTGAACCGAGTACGATACGACAGAGATATTACGATAAATAAAGAAGTTCTTTCTTTATCGTGTGGTTAGTGCCTAACCTGCATGACCACCGTAGAAACGGATTTTGTCGACGGAAGAATCGACATAATGACAGATTTCTTTTGTTTATCTGTCAATTTGTCGATTGTTCCGTCGTGCTACGCGTGCTGGTGTCAGAGTTTTTATGCCGCCCAAGAGCTTTAAAAATCTCTTAGGCCTGCTGGTTTCCTCACGATGTTTTCCTTTACCGAAGCAAGTGATAATTATACAATACGCACATGAATCCGAAAAATCAGAGGTGCGTGTCTGGGGCTCGAACTTCAGACCTATGACTTGGCTGCCCGACGACGGTTACACCACTAGACTATCACTGCGATTAAGTATAAAATACATAAATATGGTTTTTGAAGTTGTATCAATAAATTATCTAAGATTTATATATTTATTTTCCACAAATACATTTTTTTTAATACAAATACCTACGATAAAAGTAGCCCATGTAGTCCTCTTACTTAGTTCCAGGCTATTTGTGTGTAAAATTTCGAAATGATTGGTTCATTTTTTTGGCGATAAAAATGTAACTACATTTTGTTTGGTAGACCACACTTTCTTCGGTGTGTTTCAGATTCACTCCTCTCACAATACTCCTCTACCCGACCCTTTAGTGACTACAGGCGTTATGTATGTAATACATAGTAGAGCGCCAAGACGACCTATGCAAAGTGAGCCTCTCCCAACCGGTCGGATCAATAGCGCAAGCGTTAAGATGCCTGTTTAAATGTAAAAACCTTCGAAAACCATCGACTCGATACATTGAACGAAAAGCGCCAAATACGGAAAGAGAAACCTAAGCCCTCCTACACCTACACCTATAACTCTACCGGTCAACTCTACTGCTTTCGTTGTGACCGGGTATTTAGGAGCAAATTCGGTCTGGCCAGTCATATAAGGGCACACGCAAGGAAATAGTATTAAAGGGTCGCCGTTACCGAAATCGGTAAGGAGGACTATATATATATATATATATATATGTAATACATACGGGAATTTTATTTACTGTATAACTAACCCCTAAGGCTTGGTTTCGAATTAAGTCGTGGGATATGCACTGATAGTAGTAAATTAATATTACGCGCACGCGTATACCAAACCATATAATTATAATAGTCGATTGTGTGCAAATCATCTGATTTATTTATGACTTATTATATGTATAGATGTAACTGAAAACTAAACAATTGAATGGAAGAAGTCGCAAGGAGCTAAGTTACTACGAGATCGGTTCAATTTTTTTTTTAGTTTTTTCAGTAGGAATTTCTCAGTTCTCAGTAGTAATATTACTTTTCATGGGAATATAAAACATAACTGGCGAATTGTGGGTGTACCTACTAGAAGTACGCTTCTGCCTAACCCTTCGGGGATTAAAGGCGTGTTTTAATGTTTTATTAGATCATTTTCAAACCATAGCCTAAAGCAATTGCAAAATTAAAAACAGCCTAAAAACTCACTGACCATAATAAACTAACCTAACCTAACAACTTTCGCCTTTAATTAAGATACGATCTAAAAACAAATGTTATCGTTTGATAGTAATAAATATGATTTATGATAACACCATCGATTTTGAAGATATTAGATCAAGATAAATCTTTGTTATCAGTCACGTCGATCTGGTCATAAAAAAATATACAAAATGTTCCAGTCGTATATTATAAATATAAATGGAAAAGTAACTTTAGTTGACCAGTATCTTTTTACGGCTTTAACGGCTTAACGGATTTTGATGATAATGAAAAGCCACATGGTCA
The DNA here is from genome assembly GCA_905220335.1 of Noctua pronuba. Taxonomy (NCBI): domain Eukaryota; kingdom Metazoa; phylum Arthropoda; class Insecta; order Lepidoptera; family Noctuidae; genus Noctua; species Noctua pronuba. The sequence continues at coordinate 9,513,475 of LR999906.1, read as the reverse complement.
GACCATGACCTGGATTTAACCAAGCCGTCTCCCCGGACGGTGCGGTATACGTAGGCATTTTTAAAGATTAAAAAAAAAAGACAATATGGAGAACAGGGTGTAAACGGACCCTTCACGAAGTCGGCAACCAAGCATTCCGTACATCAAACTAAGTAACTTTACGCATTTTTTTTTGCTGGGAAACGAATTTTTTTTGGGGTGAAAAATCACGTTTTACGGTAGGACTCAATGTAATGCACTGCAAACATTGTGCTGATGCAAGCATTGAATAGTACGGGGGTCATGGAGATATTTAAAGTAAAGTTATGACATTATTAACTTGTCTTGTGAAAAAGTTGGGACTTTGATCCCCTATAATTCAGTAACTAGAAGGTTCCCAGGTGTATGTAGTCTAGAACAAAAAATATCGCAATGACGGGGAGAACAAGTACCTTTCAGCTTCGTTAAGGGTAGTTTAACACCCATTATTCTTGACGTTGGAATTGGAAAAAAGGAGTTTCCTCTGTACCTCGGAAAGCACGTTAAGCCGTTGGTCCCGGCTGTCATTTGTAGATCTTTGACAGTAGTTAGGTAGTCAGTGGCCCAAAAAGTCTGACAACCAGTCTTACCAAGGGGTATCGTATTACCCATTACTATCTGGGTTGTCGAGGTCAGATAGGCAGTCGCTCCATGTAAAATACTGGTAAGTATTCAGTAGACCCCAATATAGTTGGGAAAAGGCTAGGCAGATGATATTCTTGACGTTGTCCGCGGGCACAAGTTAGTGTTTATAATTGTGTGTCTAGTCCCAGCTCAGATTAAACAAGTAAATAAATTGTCAGTCAATAGTTTATTGACAAGAAAAACCGGTCAATGCAGATCCGTTTTAGATCAAAATAAAAGAAAAATACATTTTCGAACGATTCATTCGTCATTGATTTAGAATCTTGATATTCTTCAAATCTATTTTATTTTATGCCACCTATCAAATATTTTAGATACCTACCTACTTATTAATTTATCGTTCTCATAACACGATAGTATTCTTCTTAGCGGCAATCCAAATAGTGTCAGCCCAGAACTGAGCAACTAGTTTACCACTTGTGGTAACGTCCATAGTATTATTACTATTTCCTTTATTTTGACATTTTTAATTATTAAAAAAAAACATAATAAAACATAAAAATAGTGGTCCGCCGGTGTATTATTATTAATATTCACGATAGTTTTTTATTTATTGACATTCCCATCAATACGTTATGCCTTTGCTTACCAAATATTTAGGAACGAAAGTCAGGAACCATGTCTCCCAATCTATCTCCTAATCTACAGGCACGGCACTCCTCTGTTATCAATCGATGATGAACCACAATTCGCACAAACATTCCTTGTAGATAACGCTGCTTCCCGTCCGTCACCCAAACAGAGCCCTTTTTCCGATAATCTTCTGATAAGATCCTCACTATCTGGAATTCCAAACGGGTACAGTTCTGGAACCAACTTAAATATGCACTTTACTATGTTCTCAAGAGGATCGCAGTCCAGTGCTGGATATAGGGCTGTCCTAAGTTGCGCCACAATACCCTATCCTCCGCGTTCTGCCTCCAGTCTGACCCAACCACCTTTTAAAAACCGTTGGTCTACCTAGATGGGTGTCCCACATGACTAAATATGTGATAATCTACAGGTAGGTACAGGTTCTCAGGCTACTAAGAGAGCCTATCATGACCCTATGACCGTTCACAGCTAGACCTGGCTACTCAGATCTCACGCCACTGAAAGTGACCTATCTCATCCATCCATGTTTCAAATCCGTTTTAAGAGTAAATTCTCGATGTACCTAGCTCGCGGGATCCCACGCTACGTTTTCCGATTTGCGGTCTCCATTCAAGAACACGTAGTGACGTGAAACATACCTATGTAATCAGCTAAGGTATGTGTCATACAACGATTTGATGGTGGATAGAGTGATAGAGACAGAAATACATACAAGTAGGTTCTCAGTGGTCTCTGGTCTCCCCCCATATCCTACGAAATCGTCCTCCAATTGTCTCCTCGAACAAATTGATTCAGATTAATAAAGTGCGGACGATAAGTGACGTCGCCTGTTATCAATATTGTTTCACTTGGTCGCTTCGACAGTTGCTCGGGAACCGGCTGAACGAACGATCGTTACTGCTGCATCATCAGACATCGCGAATTTCTTTGGATTTGCGTGTATTAGTAATAAAATCTTGAATATTGTGAATAAAATAGTGGTTTTTAGTGCTGAAAGTGGGTTCAATAGGGAAATTTGTGTCGTTAGTGATAAGTTAAAGGTGTTTCTTAAAATAAATCTGACTAATGAAGAGATGACGACGGTGCAGTTGTATGGAATGTTAAATGATTGCCACTCTGATGGGAAACTGTAAGATCAATTGATTTTTTAAATATTTTTAGTCAAAATTCAATAGTTTTGCAAGTTTGTGCACGTTTTTCATTAACTGTAATGCATTAGTCATTACAAACCAGGATATGTAACGATACAATATATTGTGTGCAGTACTGTTTTTCTTGAGTCACTGCGATTTCTAGTGCGATATCACATGATGTAAATCTAAAATAATAGTGAAATGCTATCGTTTGCCAATAATACAGTAATGCTTTCTTACATTATTGTAAGAAATATAAAATATGTCTTATCAAACCGTATCAAAAATGGATTAGCAATTTTTAGAGTTATACTAGACTGTATGCAAACAGGGAATGCAAAGAAAGGGCGGGAAGTTGGTTCAAATTCGATACTTACAAAAGATTAAGTATGTTAAGTAGGTACTTTCTGCAAGACACTGTATGTATGGGATTTATGTATTTAAGAATACAAAACATTGAAAACAAAACTTTTAATGATGTCATCCTTCTTGGATTCCTTTTGTTTATCTTACATTTTTGTTTTTCCTTCCACAATTCAACACGAGCTTGATTTAATATGTGTCATACTGCAAAGGGTTGTCATTCTCAAACATAATGATTAATACGTTTTTTACATTGAACTGCATCACCAATTTGTTAGTTGGTTGTCAAGGTTGGTGATATGACATCACTCTCTTTTCGTTCATTATTTTGTTGTTAACGATCTATGAATAGATTTTTGGTAAGAGCCATCTTTGGTCTGACTACTTGCTATATTGCTTCCATTTCTTTTTTTTAGATTGGACTTGTTGTTTTCGTATGAAATACTAGTTTTAGCCTACTGGTTCCCCCGTATGGTGGTTGGAAGTTATCGCACGGAAACGTACTGCTGGAGAAAATATCATTTTTATATTTTATTTTTTTTATTACAAAAAAAAAGAAAATGTTTATTTTATTTTACCTGTCTTAACCCAGACCACGGTATTTGTGCCAATTTTTGTCGTCTATACGTTTAGACGTAAAAATGGAACGGCTATTTGCATTTGTGATATAAGTATGCATATTTATTGATTGTCAATTGTTTGGTTTTAAAACTCATGGGATAATTAGACGAGGTTGTTGAACGGAAGACACACAATTTAAAAAATATTTATATTCCGACGTATCGAAGTACGCGTTTACAGTTCACATAAATTACAACAACATGCGTGGGATACTAAGCAGCTTATAAACATTACTGCATTCCCATGAAAAAGTAAGAACATTACAATCATATAACCGCCATGTAATCTTCCTGTTCATCAAACTAATAGTTCACAACACAGAGTAAGAAGAAATGGAGAGTTTATACGCACTTTTCTAAGATGATTTTGGTTACATAATTTTTTAAATGAAATTGCATGACAGATTGCGAGATTGTGGACTAGTATTCAAGATAAAATTAATATCTAGTATTAACTCAGAGGTCTTTTGGCAAACACGACAAGCATGGCATACATAAGTGCAACACTAATCCCGACATCGAAGCCGACACTAATCATTGGGTGGAATAAAGGTATCAATGATGACGATGGTATAATCCCGTTCAATGTTAACTTACATCATCATGATAACCGTTATCATGGTTAATTTAGCTCAGAGACAAACTTTTAACAACTGCATTGTCTACTTAGATATATGAGCTTTATTTAATTGCTGTTTTATTCTCTACCGGGTGTAAACAGACCCTTCACGAAGCCGTTAACCAAGCATTCTGTACATCAAATTAAGTAACCCTACACAAAAATTATTGCTGGGAAACGAATTTTTTTTGGGGTGAAAAATAACCTTTTACGGTAAAACTCAATGTAACGTATTCAAAACATTGTGCTTATGGATGCAGTGAATAGTAAACGGGTGATGGAGGTATTTAAAGTATAGTTATAACCCTAAAAAATTGTATTAAAAAAAAAACTTGTGAAAAAGTCGGAACTTTGACCCCCAATAACTTCGTAACTAGAAGGTTCCCAGGTATGGTCTAGAACAAAAAAATGATCGCAATAGCGGGGAGAACAAGTGCCTTTCGGCTTCGTTAAGGGTCTATTTACACCCTTAATAATTGATTTATTATCAAATACAGAATTCTGTAAATTATACAACAGGGGTCAAGCTGCCGACTGCCTGTGCACGTACGAACTATTTCTGCGTGTCGCGTCCGATGTTTCTTCACACATGAGCCCTCCATTCCTTCCTACTTCATGGTTCACACCGATGCCTCAAAGGGTCACAATAGGCATTGTTTTCGAGCCCATTGTCTGTAGCTTGTCACTTTCATTTGCTACCTTTTAGTTGGGTAGACATGTTCCTAAGTAAAGCTCGAACTAATGGGAGATATAATTGGTTACCATTGTGTGGTCCTGGCTTTACGGGGACCACCCAAACTTGTATCGTAGGTGGAAAAGTGATGCTGATCTTTAGGAAATTAGTTAGATGTTTTTTTGAAACCTATGTTTAAAGTATACAGGGCATGGCCACTGTATACATTGTTTAGTGTGCTAGATGACGGTTTGTGTGAAAGATGAAAAGGCTATGTATAAAATAAACTTATAGATCTTGCCTCTAAAATGAAAAACGAACGCACGACGGCCCATCAAGCTTTATAAAACCAGTTTATGCGGATCTCTCATTGTATAGAAAATCTATACAAAGCGAGGCCAAGTTATACTGGAAATGTACAGCTTCCGTGTGTACGAGCATGCTGTGTCGCCCCTAAATAAATTTAGATTTATTATTTAAATGGGAATTGGGACTAGAGCCGAAGAGGAAATTCCACCTCATAGTGGCTTATCTCCAGCTGTGTAGATACTTGTGATTCAACAGTGAACTAAGCCATTGATGATAATACCAGCCTGTTACTGTCCCACTGCTGGGCAAAGGCCTCTTCTCATACAGAGAAGGCACGAGCATTGATCACCACGCTTGCTCAAGACGGGCTGGCGATTTCAGACTTATATTAATTATAAGTCCAGGTTTCCTCACGATGTTTTCCTTCACCGATGTCTGTGATGTCCAAGATAAACTTAGAAAGTACATATGAATTGAAAAAGTCACATTGGTACTTGCCCGGATTTGAACCCACAACCTCATGCATGAGAGGCGAGGCCTTAACCTCTGGGCCATTGATGATGATACATTTATTTAAATATTGTCAAATTGCAGTCACACAAAGAAATCTGTCTCTAAAGAAAGACATTTATTTTGGAGACTAAACAATGCGACTGCTGTTATGTAAAAGTTACGCTCATGAATTATTTAAAGACAGAAAATTCTTTATTGGTCACTTTATGTAAATTTTATTCTAAGTCTACATTTATTAAATATTTTTCAATGTCAAACACCTGATGCCATCGGCAGGTTTATTAATACTTAGATTAGTGCTTACACATGTACTACTTATAGGTATTAATGTTGACCTTTAGGTCCTGTCTTAATTGACGTAACTTATGAGTTTATGACATTAGGTTTTAATCATAATAAAATTATATACACACTAGCTTATGCCCGCGGCTTCGCCCGCGTGGAGTTCGGGAATTGCCCACGGGATCTTACTTCTGGGATAATAAGTAATCTATGTATGTATAGTAGATACATGGTTTTTATAAAGTGGCTTATAACTTGCAAATATTAGTTCATAGTAATATCAATTAGGTACTTTACATATTGTTATGTGAAATATTGATACCTTGGTTTGAAATTGGACACCGGTGACGAAAATCAAATGAATAATTAAGAATCTATTTATAGACATAAAACTTTTACATAATATTTAATATCAATGTCGCGTATCACGAGCCAACGCGAAAATCGGTGGAATAAACCATATTTACAGACGTCTGTCTACCTCAGAAAAATCCTACCTACTTACTTAATAGGTAAATACTCCCGCGCCCCGCACGCCCAGCGCGACACTGCGCGCCATGCGCGCGAGCATGTCCGCGACCATGTCTACGTGAGCTTCAAAGCCCTATTTGACTCGGTTGGGGGATGATTTTGATTTTGGAAAAAACTGTGATACACGTATCTCATTATTTTAATTGAAAAGTATGCATACAAATTTTCAAGTCAATCGACTCAGAGAATAAAAAGTTTCACAGAATATTAAACACCCCATTTCAACCTCTTAGGGGTGGAATTTCGAAAAACCCTTTCTTAGTGAATACCTTCTCTTTACAAAGAATACACGCTCCAAATTTCATGTCTCTAGAACCAGCGGATTGGGCTGTGCGTTGATATATCAGTCAGCAAATCAAGACATTAAATTTTTAAATTGGGGGATGATTTTGCAAAAACTGTGATACACGTATCTCATAATTTTATCTGAAGAGTATGTACACAAATTGTCAAGTCAATCGACTGCGAGAATAAAAAGTTTCATAGAAAATTCAACACCCCATTTCACCATCTTAGGGGTGGAATTTCGAAAAACCCTTTCTTAATGAATACCTACTCTTTACAAAGAATACTCGCTCCAAATTTCATGTCTCTAGAACCAGCGGATTGGGCTGTGCGTTGATATATCAGTCAGCCAATCAAGACATTGAATTTTTAAATTGGGGGATGATTTTGGAAAAACTGTGATACACGTATCTCATAATTTTATCTGAAGAGTATGTACACAAATTGTTAAGTCAATCGACTGCGAGAATAAAAAGTTTCATAGAAAATTCAACACCCCATTTCACCCTCTTAGGGGTGGAATTTCGAAAAACCCTTTCTTAGTGGATACCTACCCTTCACAAAGAATACACCCTCTAAATTTCATGTCTCTAGGACCAGCGGTTTGGGCTGTGCGTTGATATCTCAGTCAGTCAGTCAGTCAGTCAGGACTTTGAATTTTATATGTATAGATTAAAGTAGTAATGTTTTATATTGCTCATGCGCAACTCAATTTTATGTCCCAGTGTAGTTTCATGGTGCCCTTGTCTTTATACCTAATAATGCCCATTTTTCTTACATTATACGACACCCCAAATAAAGGGCTTTGTTGTATTTTAAATTTTACTCAATTAGTGCTGACAAAAACGAAAAAAGTCTGACAACCAGTCTTACCAAGGAGTATCGTTTTACCAAGTACTAACTGGGTTATAGAGGTCAGATAGGCAGTCGCTCCATGTAAAATACTGGTATTCAGCTGCATCCGGTTAGACTGGAAGCCGACCTCGACATAGTTGAGAAAAGGCTAGGCAGATGATGATGAGTGCTGACAAAAACGGGTATTAGTTGCATTTTAGGCAAAGAATCATCTACTTTTAGAAACAATTTCTTTAACACTATTTTAAAGAGCGGTGTAACAAAATAATGTGTTTAATATTTTATCGACCTCAATGTACTCGTTTTTTTTTTTTAATAATAACAGAGTTTCAGCTGGATCCGAGTTTAAAATACTGAGCCTCACATGAAACAGCTTCAAAATAAATCACAGCAAACATTCAAGCAAGCAAGCTCTATAATAATGAGCTTAAAATCGTTTTCACGCGTCCGTACTCAGAATAAATTGGCCTGAATTGTATGGCATGCGCGCGCGCCGGTCGTAGGTAAATATCCAGTGTCTGGATAATTTTACATTGTTCAATTAGTTTATAAACTAGACGGCCTTTGTTTTCAATAAGGACTGATATATATAGCGTTACCTGTGATGGGTAGGTAGATGGTAGTCTTGTAGTTTTCGGTTTTAGTAAAATCTATTCAATCGGATGAAAGATTTTGAACGTACAGGATGTTGTTTGTTGATTTTTTTTATCAGGAATTTGTTAAGAGCTGCTCGGCGTTTGAATTTGTACCTGGTAGACGGCAATAAGCTCACTGTCTCTTACATGGGACTTAAACATAACTGGCAAAGTAAAGCGCATGCCACACCGCCAGCTAGCAAACGAGCGAGCGAGCCGGGCGAGCATCGTTTCACCTCTTTTGTCACTTCGGTTCACACCGCGATCTACCGGAAGTGCTGGACCTAAGTATGAAAAGAGGATATACTATGCTCGCCCGGCTAGCTCGCTCGCTAACTAGCTGGTGGTGTGGCCTGTCCTTTAGGGTGTGGTGGTGGCAGGGGCGTAGCTACCGCCGTATCTGCCGTATCAATTATACGGGGCCCCCGGGCCACGGGGGCCCCCAACTTAGAAAAACTAAAGTCATCATCAGCTATAAATGATTTAATAAATCAGTTTGCCGAAAAAAGGCAAGGAGAGTGTATATTTAATTTGAATTGTTTGTAAAATTTTTGGAAAAAGTGACAGATAGATAATTATGATGAATAAACATTTCTTTTAATTTTATGCATTTTTTTTTTCTTTTGTGAGAAATCTTTACCCTTCCTAAGGGCCCCCAAACAAATTTTTATACGGGGCCCCGCCAAGGCACGCTACGCTTCTGGGTGGTGGTAAACCTCATGTAAACCCTTCGGGAAATACAAGCGTCCGTTGCAATACTGTCTGATTCAAAATTTCGTTACTGAATCTAAATCATAGTATACCTTAAATATCTATCTAATATATAAAATTCTCGTGTCACAGTTTTCGTTCCCGTACTCCTCCGAAACGGCTTGACCGATTCTCATAAAATTTTGTGAGCATATTGAGTAGGTCTGAGAATCGGCCAACATCTATTTTTCATACCCCTAAGTGACGCAGACGAAGTTGCGCGGGTCAGCTAGTGTCTCTATATATGTCTATGCCTATGTATAGCCATAACACCATCAACGCCCCTATCAAACAGTCAAACAAAAAAAACTGCATCTATATTATTAATATGAGGAAAAATTTGTTTGTAAGTTTGTATGTAGGGGATAATCTCCGGAACTCGTGAACTAATTCTAAAAAAAATTTCACTGATAGAAAGCTACATTATTCGTGAGTGCTATAGTCTATAAAGTATTTTTATATCATGCATATTAGTCGAGCTATCACACTTTTTGCGGACGAAGTCGCTGAAGAGCTAGTGTTATTATAAAAAAGTGAAAACACGGTCGTTCGTCTATCGGTGCCAAGGCCCGACTGGTTATCAAAACAACTGGTCTATCTAGCAAGGTCGGACAATTGATAGTCTACGCTCCGTTTGAGTGTTTATAGTATAAATTGCCTTGTAGGTGACATGTAGAATGATGGTTGAAGGCGAGGGAAGGGTTAAAGTTTTTTGAACTTTCAAGGATTTGTACTTATTCGGGCTTATTATGATTATAACTAACTTAAGCGTTAAGGTAAACTATACCATTAAAATATACCATTTTCTTATAAATTACAGACTTGCCACATTGCCGTGTTACCGTATAAATCAATACCTTTTGCCCGCGGCTTCGCTCACGTTAATTTAGAATTTGACAATCAATTCGGGTTGCACTCTGCTTGTAATAATATAATTCAATCATGATTCGAAATACACGTGGCGCCATCTATTACCATAAGAATGTTATTGTTGTTTTCCTCGGGAACAGTACTTTTGTCCGGGTTGAAAGGTACCTTATGTCTTTTTCTGTACACCTCACAGCGTATATGCAAAATTTCAGGCTGATCGGTTCAGAGGTTTAGGCGTGAAAAGGTAACAAACAAACTTACTTTCGCATTTATAATATTAGTAAGGATTTTTACACCGAATGCATGTGAAAATTATATTGCATCAAATTACCCTACAATATAAGTCAAAGATAAATTAACGCTCATCTCCATGCAATTCAATGCCACCATACCAACTTTATTTTGGTAAAATTTAGCCTAGCATGCTGCCACTATGCCGCGAAGTATTGTCACAAAATGAATTTTGTGTCGGCTAAATGCAAGTACGAAGGCACTTTTGTGTCCGGACAGGTTATTATCAATACATTACAAATAACTGCGTCCCCGCAACCCGAGGACAGTAAAATAGATAAAATGTTGCATCACAATCACACAGACAAACAAACATACGAACAGACAAACATGCAAACAAACGTATTGCTCTTCGATCGCATAAATCTTAGTGTTGTGGGTCATAAGGAAATGTGTGCAATTAGTATGTAATGTACGTACTTGTTCTCTTTGTATGTGTGAGTGCATATTGATACAATCACAGGCCAAAGAAAATAGAGTAACATATTGTATGCAGAACGATCATTCGTCCAATTTTCTCTAAAGAAAGCTTATCAAGTATTTTACTTCTAAACTTATACTGTCACTTACGGGATATCTTCCGTGATTGTTCATTATTTTGAGCTCTCCTTTGTACGCATATTTCGGCAACCCGCGATCATGGTGCTTTGCAACAAAGCACCATGATTGCGGGTTGCCGAAATATGAATGTCGAAATATCGGGAGCTCAAAATAATGAACAATCACGGAAGATATCCCGTAAGTGACCGTATAAGTTTAGTTGTAAACCGTGAACGCTTAAAACAGTATTTGACTTCTGATATGAAATGGTCACAAGATGGACGACCTGATACTTTTTTTTAAGATATTTCGGAAACACCATCTACCAGAATACTCCAACAGGCCATAGCTATTATAACCATCAGGATTTACCAATTCTGTTCATCATCATACAATTTCGATATTCACAAACTAAACCAACTTCTTTCCTTGTCCACAGGCCTCTTCAAAGGCTCCACAACCACGCTAGACGGGATCGGTCTCCGGCCGATGCCAGCGGAACGACCAAAAACGTTGAGAAAACTAAAGTCAGTGTACGACGCGTCCCCGACTGAGCCGCCGCCTCCGCCGCCGACCATCTTGAGCAGCAATGGACAGGCGACAGACAGGAATATCAATGGGGTTGAGGACGAAGTCAGGAGACGCAGTAATACCACCAGCTCGACGCAGAGCGGGGAGAAGTCGCTGTCTATACTTAGTCCATTTGATGAGCAGGTGAGGTCCTTATTTATTAAAATTAGTCTCTAGAAGAAGCAGTTGCTCCTTGTAAAATAATAGTATTCAGCTGCATCCAGTTAAATTGGAAGCCGACCCCAATATAATTAGGTAAAAAGCTAGGCAGGTGATCATGATGGTTTCAAGAAGAAAGGTAGCATGTTCTTAGGTACAGTTCAGAGAGAGTGGTTGTTGAGAGATAGGCTTTTGAGTCTTCCGTTGAGATAAACTGCACAGAAAGGAAACAAATTCTTTCGCAAGCTTTCGCACAACAGTATATAGTATGGAAGAAGAAGACATGCTGCGCCAACCCCAAATGAATTGGGATAAGGGCAAGAGAATGACGATGATGATGAATTAGGTGACGATAGGTTGATGTTATCAAGATGGTTGATGATGTTGTATAAACGTACCTAATACAGGAAATTAAAATAATCATGCGCAGTAAGCTATTACAAATGTCATATAACACCCACGAAGAAGTATTTACAATAATAAAGTACTTTAATGTAGCTGTATGCAAATTAATGACTAAAAACGGTATTCAAGATACTCATTTTTAATTAAAACAATTTGTATTCTCCACGCAACAGATTTTATGAACCATGAGCGTAGAAATTACAATAATTTCTCTATCCTTATACTCATCCATACTTTATAATATAAATATGAAACTAAATTGGTATTTCTGTCTGTCTGTTACCTTTTCATGCCATAACGGCTGTACCAATTTCGAAGAAATTTGGCACATAGGTAAACCAAGACCTGGGTTAGGAAATAGGATGCTTTTTTTTCGAGCAGTTATGTTGTATGGGATGATTTATGACCTTTAAGCGGGCAGAGCCGTAGCTAAAAGCTATATGCATTCATTATGATTTTCAATATATTCCGTGTCTGTATCTGCATTTGGTCATTGGATATTAAGTGGCCATTACAAATAACAACCATTTTCAATTATAAGTCGTAACATTCTGTTGGAAATAACTAAAATGGAATTAATTAACTTAGAGGTCAGATCTTCTTGGGTCAAATGAAGTTGGTTTGCGTCATACTACAATCACGACGCGTATTAGCATTTTGTATGTAAAAGAGATTTATTGAGCTTTCCGTAAGTTTAGTAAAGCTTGGTTTTAAATTCTGAGTAGGTAGACAATACTTATAATATATAATATTGTGGTTTAGGAAGGTGCTTAACTATATTATAATGTTCAACATCACCCTCAGTTTGTCTCAAAAGGCTTTGACGACATTCCTACGGTTCATACTGCGATTTGTTTTCTGTCTGCCAATAGTGCCAATACTTATCAGAATTAAAAATATTTTTTTTCGACGTCTTAAAGTGTGGTATCATTTTACGGAATAAACACAATATATCAATTAATTCAAAAGATTTTGGCACGTCATGTAATGATACACGATACATCATTGTGAATGATTTTCAATGATCACTTGATATGATTTTCATGATGTTCAGGATTCGACGTAAATTGATAAGCCCTAATGATGATTCTCAATTTTATGATGATGGGACAGTGACCCCTTCCTCTTTGTAACTTCATATAATGGCTTCGTATAATGGCCGTTGACCACTTTTCTTTCAACCTTATTCATCAACATCATCATTGGCTGATTTGTTCTACCTACTAGTATATGATGTATAAGCCTCGCTTCCTTTTATACCGTGACTCCCTGGTCTGTGCAAGCCTCAGCCAGGTCTTACCCGAGATCTATTGAATGTCATCCTCCCCTCTGGCTGTTGGTTTGCCAACACTCCTACCTACCATTCAACTTTATGACTAAGAGCATAAGGGTGATAAAGTGGTCGACAGCCGTCGTTCGAGATGATTGTAAATGTTCTATCGCAAACAATGGCGGTTGACCACTTTGCGTACATAAGAACCAAGTAAGAAGTACTGTACACAATAACGGTTTTTTTCAAAATTCTGCGTACACCAACTGTAAACCCAAATGCTGCATAATAACATGGGGTGCGTTAAACCACAGGTGTTTAACATCAAAAGATAATTTCCTCACTTCCTGCCTTTGTTAGATGCGTCACCATGTTTCGAAGCTATTGTTATGCCAAATTGTATGACTGTCTGTCATGGTTCATGGGTTCAGGCGGTTGGATAGCTAAAGGATGGACTTGGGTTCCGACGGTGGAACGGTTAAAAGTGTGAACTGTCTTCAGTTTTGTATTATATTTTGGATGGAATGATGATAGAAGGCGAGGGAAGGGTTAAAGTTTTTTGAACTTGCGTCGATAAACATTAAATTTAAATCTGAAACCAAATGCAGTCAAAGTGTAGCCAGAGATTTGGTTTTAGGGAAAACTAGTTCGATTAGAGTTCTCCAAGACCTTCACTTGCATTCTGAGGAAGGGAAACCCGAGTGATAATCGCTGATTTCATTATAGAAGGACTAGCTTATGCCCGCGGCCTCGCCCGCGTGGAGTACAATAATTGTCTAACGGGTTCAGTAGTTTTTGCGTGAAAGAGTAACAAATATCCATCCATCCATCCACTCTCACAAACATTCGCATTTACAATATTAGTAAGAAGTAAGATTCCAAAAAAAGTCAGTATGGCAGTCTGTCATGGTTCATGCTGTTGGTTACCTAAACGATGGACTTTGGTTCGGATGACGGTAGATTGTTAAAAGTGTGAAGTGTCTTCAGTTGTGTATTATATATTTTAATTACAGTAGTACAACTAGGTAGAGAATAAATTTGTTCTGCTGTACTTTTGGCTAGAAAGAGGATTGAAGGTTTAATTTAAGTAAAAGTGAAGAAGATTTCCGAGCTGCGGGACTGTTCGAAAGAGATACCGCGGCCTTGAAACACAAAGGGCAAAGAAGGAACATGGATGGGTTTTAGTCAGTAAAAGACTGACACTCCCACTCCACCCAGAGCGGGAGGAGTTATTTGATGATTTCCCATCCGTAAAAAAAAGGTTGCTTGTTCTTAATTGACTTAGTCTAATCTTTTAGTTGAACAAAATGTCTTATATTTATAGGCCTCTTGTTTCCTAAACCAAATCTGCCATCTTTGAATATAATTGAATTGGCTTCAGTTTTTCAACGGGTGGAGTTCAAACCCACCTCCTCTTATTCGCAAGTCTGATGCCTCAGCCTTTGGGTTAATGCCCCATATAAAAATATCTCATTGACATTTTCGTATAATTAATCTTACTGTCGTTGTGACCGATAAGATTTATAGAATATTATTTATAAACAAATCATTTATACAAATAGTTAATTAATACGTTTTCTGTCGTTGCAAGGTTAAGCTCGTGTAATATTTATGTTTTTACTTAGTTAACTCAATGGAAAGAAGATAACTTAGCCATGACATACTCGTAAAAATAAGCATTTGAAATGCTAATGTCGGTGATATCGTTTTGTTCCATAAATTAAAATAATTTAAATGCATGTGTTTCGCATTTAAAGTACTCATTTGTGAATGTATCGCTTAACGTTTTTCCTGTTAATTTGAGAAACTTGTTGATAAGTGCTTGAAAAACTACGTTCCGTTTCATCGTTTCCTGTTAACACATGTTTTCATTTTTACCCGACTGCCAAGAAAGGGTTATGTTTTTTGCGCGTATCTTGTATGTTTGTAAATTTTTTATTACCTCGTATCTTCCAAACGACTGGATGGATGGATTTCGATGAGTTAAGGTTTCGTTATATTCGTCTTGAAAACCCAAGTGTCATTAGATAGATGTTTGAAAAAAAACAAAATGCCGGATTTTTGGCGCGAAATAATAGGTTAATAAAAAAAAACCAAACCTATCGATTTTTGATACCCATAAAATAAAGAAAATTAAATGAGGATTGCAAAAATATAAATAAATATATGTTTAAATTTAATTAGGAATAATATAATAACAATATTTGCAGTCGGGTTTTTGATATTTTTAATTATGGAACTTTGTATGGATGAGTCGAACGAAGACCTGTCTTTACACAACGACCTAGAAATACTGAAACACAATTCAATCCCTTTTAATTGCTATAGAATTGCATCTTAAATTCGTAACATTGTGATTTCTGGGAGCCTTGTCCAAGTTTCAGTTCTCTTGTTAAGATCCTCTTGGGTCAAACTAATCGTGGATGAGATTTTATTCTTTTTTAAGATAAATTTTGTGCAGTTTAGTTGATGCTGATTAACATGATAAGTAAGTTTAACTAATTGATGACAAACTGAACCAGTTTTCGGAAACATCATCATCTTCCTGCCCTTATCCCATGTTACTTGGGTTCGGCGCAACACGTTTTTTTCTTCTATTCTCCTCTGTCAACCGTCACGCTATCATTTACTCCTTTATCTTTCATATCATTCCTCACACAATCCATCCATCGTTTCTTTGGCCTTCCTCTCCCTCTCCATCCATCAACGTTTATATTCATCACTCTTTTAGTCACATGCGATTCGTCTCTCCTCATCATATGTCCATACCAAGACAGTCGATTCCCCTTCAACTTTTCTGTAACTGGTGCATATTTCGCGCAGATTTCAGAAACAAGAGTTGATATTTCTAGAACAACCACCAAGTGAGTCTAGTAGTCTAGTCATACGCCACATTCCAGACTGCTTGTCTACATGCAAACGAACTCATCAACCATCAAACAATGCCGCATCAGAAGCTAACACCAGTAATAAGTATCAATTGAGGACAATGCACCATTTGCAACCGCTCATAGGCTGCACAGGTGTCCAGGTGGTCAGTGTACAGACGCGCACAAATGAGAATGCATTTAGCAAAAGACAAAAGCGAATTTCACGTGGAATAACGATTGTAACTTTGAAATATGACCTACCTATTTCATAATAATAGATATTAGCTTTTTGCTCGCGACAACGTGTGCGTGGATTTCGTATGCCGAAAACAGCGCCACCTATAGAGGGTAACAAGCTAAGAACCATCTAGGTGTAACCCAATCCAAAAATTATCTCCTAAAGATTTGACCATTATCAAAATC
The DNA here is from genome assembly GCA_905220335.1 of Noctua pronuba. Lineage (NCBI taxonomy): Eukaryota > Metazoa > Arthropoda > Insecta > Lepidoptera > Noctuidae > Noctua > Noctua pronuba. Next base: position 9,497,252 of record LR999906.1, on the reverse strand, counting down.
GGTCAAATCTTTAGGAGAAGAATTACTGACACAAGCACACCGAAATTTCATAATTATGCAGGGTGTTACTTTTAAGTAGGTACGATAATATAGGAAAAACTGAATCTAGGGGCCATACTCTGGGTTGCTCACACAGCAAGGGATGATACTGGCAAACTTTAACATTTTAAATTAAATAAATGGTATTTTTCTATTTTGGTCAATTGCGAGTTGTCTATAAAAAATCAATTCGTTTTTACATGCCAAATTGTTTAAATTAATATTGGTGCTCGAGACTGTACTCACACACCCAGACAGACAGGTGAGCGCTGCATCTGAACGTGACACGTTATAGCCAGCGTGTCCGATGGACAGCTGTTGTGGAATACTTCACAATTATGCGGATTAAATGCAAAGCAGCCATTAAATGTTCAGTTTGAGATATGGTGCGAGCATCTGTTTCGAGGCTTTTTAATATTCTGGGCAGGCTACCGGGTAGGGAGAGTAAAGTGGACTCTCTGTAGTTATTTTTTTCATTGTTACTTGATCGAATTGTCTTTTTCTATTGCTGACATTATTCATGAAGCCTGTAATCCCCGAAGGGTTAGGCAGAGGTGTACCTAATAGTACACCCACATTTTGCTAGTCATGTTTAAGTCCCAAGTAATAGGGAGCGAGCTTACTGCCATCAACCGGGCGCAAATCCAGACTCCGTGGCTGCTACTGAGAGGTTCCTGATGGAAAAACCCAATAACACTTTGCCTGACCTGGGAATCAAACTCAGGACCTTATGCTTAGTAGTCGCGCTTGCGTCCACTAGACCAACTAGGTTGTCGTTATTCTACTAGTAACAAAAAGGATATTGTTATGTCAACTATTCAGCTATTCTAGGTATCTTCATTCCAGCATTTCAATTCGTTGAGTCTGATGCCGAACCTATTCCCCAAACTAGTTCAGATGAGATAGAGAACGAATGTAGACGGACTGGTGACATAGTAAATGTCTCTACTTAAATAGGTATATCGAAAAGCTCACTCAAAAGTACATTATATAAAAAACATAATTATAAGTCGATTACAACATACTCAAGCCACATCGATATCTTTTAAAGTCACCCCAGTACATCTTTCTTCCACAAAAAGTTGAACAAAAACTGATCACAAAAAAGTGTCACATGTATGCGGGCGATACCCACATATATCGAGACGTGGCCACATTACGTGCTGATCTCGATAACGTAACGTCGTAGGCACAAGAGTAGATAGCCAATGGAATACGAACTTGTATAAGCAAGCTGGGTGATAATATACTACGTGGCGTGTCTCTGTGTGAATTCTCGGTGACACGTTATATGCATTGATAATAAGAATAACATAGTAGGATTAGTTCTTTACTCATGGTATCCAATGTGATGGAATTAAAGTTAGTCTGTAAGTTTGACAGTCACCAACTTAAAGTATAAGAAAGCATAATCAATTCATCAGCCTCTAGCATGCCCACAGGCTTCCTTTCTGTTGAGAGGGAGTGGGCCCAATCCCACCAATTAAGCATGTGGGTCCATTGCGGGTTGGTGGATGTCAGATGTCTTCGAATGCTTGATAAAAGAAATACAGGCTTCCTCACGAAGTTTTCCTTTACCGCATTGAGAATAGTAGTGTAGTAATGAAATCAATAACATAAAGTAAAGTCCGTGCCTGGGTTCGATCTCACGACCCACAACTCATGAATCGTGGCCGATACCACTGGGCCTGGCATATGATTAATACAATGAAAAAGACATTTGTCCTTCCATAGCCATGCTATTAAAGTTTGTATTGTCACTGCGCGCTTGCACAAAGTTAGGCCTCTGTTGTATACTATACTCATGTGGCGTTCAGGTAGGCAGGTGGCGAACAGAGCAGATGTTTGAACGTCGCGTGAAAGCGATTCGATGCTTCCCATGGTAATGTTTGTTGATAAAATTGAAGAGCAATTTCAGTTTGATGTGGTACTCATGTTTTATTCGTTTTTAAAAGGTGTTCTGTTCCACTGCAGGTTGCTTTAGTATTGAGACATTTTGTGCGAATAACATTACGATTTGCATATACATATAGGAACTTAGGTCGCTGCCTGTAACGGGACTTTACATTTAATTAGACAATCATCTTTTTTACAAAAGATTTCAACAACGATTGGACGAGTGAAGTCCTAGCTAGACAAATCTCTTAACTGATGAACATGATAAATGCTCGAAACGTGCACCTCGATGAGAAGTGAGTGTCCATGGAGTTTCTTGCCCATTCTTCTCCATAGAGATCTACACTTTGGAATGGGCAACTACTGTACTTTCACAAGTTATTATGCCTTGTGTCTGGGACTGTAGCTTCGCCTTCTTTGTTTTTCTGTCACTCAAAAGTGTTTATTATGGTCTAATTGAAATGAATGCTTTGAGTTTGAGTTTGATGTTATCTCAGTTTCTTGATGTTGAAGTGGTTTAGTCTCTCTGCCGCTTCTCTCCAAGGCAAAGGCCTCCCTCTTAGTCTTCCACTTCTTGCGAACCCGCTCGTTATTTTCCAGTTCTGACTGAAACTATTTAGTTTGCTTCAGTCTTGATCAAATAATTTGGTATTTATACTGAATAAACGTGTATAAAAAGTACTTCTTGCAATAACAATGAAAATGTTGATTGCTTGAACACCTGCTAATCAACACGCCAATTCACACGGTAAACGTAACAAAAAATATAGTTCTTTACATAGTGTCTTGGGAATCAGTGTAAAAAAACATGGATGTATCATCGTTATTCGCGGCTACTTCATATACATAATAATAAAAATCGTTCAATTGTTGTGTTTTAAAACCTCATCAATCATCAAATGATCATTCATTATGCGAAGCCTATTCGCTAGTCAAGTTAATTTTCTTACTCTTATCTTACTGGATATCGATCTATTAAAATTGTATTTACTTAGGAAACAATCCTTAAATCCTACATTTTATATTACCATCATCTAGCCTAACTAGCTTAGCCAGTTCAGTTTCTATTCCAACCTAATTCACTAAAAATATTTTGTGATTCCTATAAAATTATAAAAGCCAATCTTATTTACAGTTTCCATTTTTCCAACAGGAGGAATGGGCCAAGATCTCGGAGATAATGGCCTCGTTCGGCAGCAAGCTCGTCCGGGAGTCGGTCTTCGTGTCCGAACTGGAGCAGGAGTTCACTTCACGGCTTGGGCTGAGCTGTTCCGAGTCCAGCCTGAGTCCTTCTGTGGCTTCCAACCTTGGACTGTGGCTTTCTGGCATGGGACTGCATGACTATGAGACCTTGTTCTTGGAAAGCGGCTACGATGATATCGATTTTGTTGTAAGTATACTTTTTGTTGGTCATTTTAAATTAATGTTGAAGAATGTTACGCAGCCGATTTGGTATCAGATGATCTACATCAATGAGTTTTTAAAACCACTATCACAGTTTAACATTTAAATGCATATCATGTAAAAACATTTATCACCTAATGATAATAATGTAACACTGTAATTGAAAAAAGACATTGTCATCAATCAACTAACAATAAATATTTGTTCCAGAACGGTATCATAGACGAAACCGACCTCCGAGAGATGGGCATAGAAGAGAACGATAGACAAAAAATACTAGAATCAGCTAAACAATTACCTCTTAAAATAACTGAAATAAGCAATAATCATAACAATAACAATATAAGTAAAAGCCAAAACGAATCCGTAGAAGAATGGCTAAAACATATAAACTTAGAACAGTATTGTGATACTTTTAGGAAACATTTGTATGTAGATATGGATAGAGTGAAAAGAATTTGGGAAGTAGAACTGACTGCTGTACTGGAAATACAGAAGGCTGGACATAGGAAAAGGATCCTGGCTTCGGTATCTGGACAACACAATGGACCTGTTAATCATATGGAAGATATTAATGCTGATCTCAATAATTTGGTAAGTAATATTTATGTGCTTGAATATTAGGTTGGTTAGCACATTGGTTTGTGCCCCGCGATCACATTGTCAGTTCTGTCATATGATATGTCAAAGATATCAACGGGCATTGTATGTAATAATTATATCAACAGGAATATCCTTTGCTAAAAAATCCACACCATGGACAGAACAAAGGACAATAGGATGATATTAACATAATTAGTACTTTGCGTATTATTTCATGCTAATAAAGCAATCACTCATTGATTTCTGCGAAATCATCTCTTTGGTGTCTTGGATGCGTTTGGTCTCAACTTGTACAGGTCTTGTACTTTTATAATTGTTTTAATAATTCCTTTATTAGTATTCACATGCGTAGCTAAAGCTTTATATCTATTTATAAATGTTAGTTCCAAACTAGATTTCTTTTAATAATAGAATCACGTCGTAACCAAGACAATTACCTTGCGGAAACCCGTCGTCGCGCCGATGGGTATCGACGCCTCGATAGCGTACACCAAGTGCATACAGATACCAAGCAATCTATTTGTCCAAAAACGAATCAATTAACACTATTAACCAATCATTAAGGCCGACAAATCCGTTCTAATAATCTTTACCCGAAAAATACGTTGAGTGAAATGCAATGAAAGGCCTCAGACACATTTAACGATATCGAATATAATCATAATGCAAAGTTAATAAATGTTCATGGGTGTCACGAATGTCGGTGTCAACACCATGCATACTAATGCATGGCTTCCCATACACCATGGTTGATCAACAAGAGAAAGCGGTTACCACACTGATATAGGTAGTAAAGATGTGTTATAAAGTGTTGTAAAAAGATCACGTAACAGATTTTGGAGACGGACAGTTGACGAATTCTAAGTGGATTGACAGATTGACCTGAAAGATGGAACGAGGGCAACGGCTTGGGCGTGATATATTTTAATTATGTAGTGAGAAAGTAAGCTGATTTTAATGAATGGGATGAGATGAAAGTAAAAGTGCCAGGTGTAGAGTTTTTGTTTTATTGGACTGAAAGTTGGTTTGTTAATAAAGCTTTTATGTCTTTGATTGCTTAATTTAGAGCTTCTGTTAATCAAGCAGCTTTCATATGTACTCGGCATATATAAACTCATGTTCCAACATGTTGTATCATGATGAAATCTAGTTACATTTAAAACATAGATTGATATGAAAGAACATTATGCTGATGAAATGACTGAACTCAACTACAAAAGAAGTATCATCCGAATCCAATTCACCCAATCACAGCTAAGACCCTTTCCCTTTGACACGATACAGTCCTTAAGAAACAGACACCAACTTACATCAATAAATCAAACACAAATGCCCCAGGAAGGTTCAATCTGAGCAATGAAGTGAGCAATTCGCTCAATCAAAAAGCTTGTAAAAAGGATATCCTCGCAGTAGAGCGACAATTGTCGACGGCAGAGGGCGTTGCTATGATATCGGATTGAATGAGATCGGTGATGCGATTGATGGCAATCGAAAGGGTGAGAGATGTATGAATGTTCGGACTGCATCTACTGATGCATATCTAATTGGACTAAAGTATGAAATAAATGTAAAAATGACAAATGGCCTACTTAAAATAATCACAGATTCTTTTACCTAGAAAATGATTACACAAGTTGAACTACAAATTCTAGTAAGATAGAGATATAGATATTATTCGCTTTTATAGCAACGTCAAATAAAGAAACAAAAGGATACTTGAAACAAGTGATAGTATTAGACCATTGTCATAGAATTAATCTTGAAGACGAAGACAATTAACAAGAATTCATTGGGCGTGGATAAGTTCAGACTTTAAAATAATGAAAGTGATAGATAGAAAAATAATAAAAGTCAGATAAGTTTCTATATTAAAAACATTAGATTGCGTATCTCAAAAGTTGCATTAGAATTACACCCTACCAAATAAAAAAGCAAGCAAGTGAGCAAAGTTTAAGCCTCGTTTAAACCCCAAATTGTTATCGAATAAGCCTTAATACACACGGTAGGCAGGTGCATACTCATTGTGCGTCGATTGCCAATTTATTTGGCGAGGATATCCTTTCGCCTTAACTGGTTTAATATTATATTATGGTACCCACCTGCTGTACTTGGCGTTATAGCTTTCCGATCATGTGTTTTGGACTTATTTGGGTTTTTATTGGATCATAATAAGGCTTGTGAATTGTTTTATTGGAGTGCTTTAAATACGGGAGCTTTTTGAGACACTTAGTACCGTCATTTACGGAGACTGAGAAAACATCTGTAAAACAATATAAATGGTAGGATTTCCATTGTTTAAAACTCGATCAAATTATGTTATTTTCTTTACGAGTGCTACTACATCGTTTTTCTCCCAATTTTCGGGATTTTAACTGCTTTTAGAAGTAACATGGTACCATCATCAGCGACTTTTCGGAAGTGTTAAGGGCAATTTAATAAAAATATGTTAATCTTTGACTCGTGCTACATTTGCAGTTAGTGTTTTATAAAACACACTTAACAAAATCGACTTCGACAGCCATCTCCCCGCCTGCATTCAAACGAAACATCATCCACAAAATCCAAATTCATTTCTCCATCCCACCTTACTTATCGCGACACCTGTGAGGGTGTTGCCTGGCTACCCCCCTGTGCCACGTGCGTGATTATAATTAGCAGCCAGATGAGCAATTTAACGAGGATTAGCAGGTCTAATCTCGTCACATGTTAGTAAGTGACGTGATGAGGTGGCGAGATGAGTTTTAAATAATGTGTTGGCGTTAAGTCTTTTGAATTTGTAGGGGAGTATGTATACACCGTGACTTTTTAGTCGTCTTACAAAGGTGGTCCATTCAATGTGCCCGACATAAAATAGTTCCAGGCGCGATTTTTTTTTGTTACCTACCGCAATAGGTACAAAGAAAAATAAATAAACATTAGGAAAAATTATGAAACATCCTGTTAATAATGTTTACGTGTCAAACGGGAGAATATACCTACCCAGCGCTCGAGACCAGTAGATCATAGCTCACAACAGGGTGTTTTAACTACGTCATGCGTCATAATATTGAATAATATTTTTATTTTTAAATTATTAAAATCTCATAAATACCTATTTTTTTTTTATGAATGCTTAGTATTCATTGGATTCATGAAGTTGGCCGCCGTTGTAAGACGACTAAAAAGTCACGGTGTATTGGAAAAAAGTTAGGGGGATTATTGACTATCGTAAAAGAGAGACGTAATTTTTTATTTTGGCTAGCTTTTGCTCACGGTTTCGCTCCCGTTATGTACGGGATGTACTCATGGGAACGTTTTAAATGTAGCCTATAACACTCGGATAATGTAGCTTCCCGTTAGTGAAAGAATTTTCGGAATCGGATCAGTAGTTCCAAAGATTATCCCCTACATTCAAACTTACAAACAAATTTTACTTCTTTATAATATTAGTATAGATTTTCTCAATTTAAAAGATTATTGACTTTTTTATCCGTCTCCACTTTCTCGTCTGACAGGTAGAACCTAGATGTGTTATAAGTAATGATCGGATATTCGGATGCATATTTACCTAAAGTACGTTTTTTCCCGGCCTAAGGTACGAAAGTATGGAAGCGGCTTATTAAAATGCCAATTTTTCTCGGGATCGCGGTATTTTGGAAATAATACAGTGTGTATAAAATGTAGTACTCATAAGCATAATAAATATTTAAAATCTATTTAAAACCAGGCAAGCAATTTGTTGAAAATAACACGTAAAAGTACAAAATAATACGATTTAAATTTTGCTGCTGAATATTCGTATAGGACAAAATGGTAAATATTACAATCCATTTGAATTTAAACACTAAAATGAAAAAAAGAACTATAATTTAAATAAAGCGGGAGTTTTTTTCGTACTGACGCGCGCTCTATACTTGTCAACACACAAACTTTAGGCAAATATGCATCCGAATATCCGATCCCTGGTTATAAGGTTCTGATGTTGCCATCCCCCTAGTACGTAGGTATCCGATTTCGGTAATAAAGTCACACGGCTATGGTTTTTAAATAATTTTTAGTAATTTCTCACAATCAATATTGAATCGGCTTGCCATATGGCACTACGTAGAGCCGCCTTAGAAAAAAACAGAAACAGACGATCACACCCAACACTCAAAGTTAACCTTCACCAACAAATTAGATAAATAATACCACAATCTAAAATAAACTGTAAAGGACCATCGAGTAGTGCTACACTATTTTACATAAGTATTTGGCACATGGGTACTAAGTCGCATAATATTAGCTTCTCCTCTAGTTTCGGATTCGCGCGCGTTTTGTGTAGCACTTTAATGTTGAATATGGTTATTCAGAAAAGTTTATACGATTCCTTACATAGAGCTATAAATTTAGAATATGGTAAAAAGAAAACTTACCAGTATTCTTCTTTAGAACTTCATTATACAGGATGATTTAATTTGATCTTTTTTCTTTGGAGAGAAAACTTCACTTTTACAAATAGAGACGGAAAAATTCTTCCCGAATTGAACTTCATGAATTCAATTTAGGAAGACCATAAGACCTTCTCCACGACAGAAAAAAGAAAAATTCTCTTTTTATTCATACTTCAGATATCAAAATCAATAAACCTTTTAGAGCATAATATAGGTCTAAAAAGTTTATTTGTAAGCTCGATATGTATATTCGTAAACTTGATGCAACATTGCTATATCCAATTCAAAACATCCCAAAAAAAAAAACCATAGCTACTAATTTCGCATCCACTCGTTTGACCACAGACCCACAACATCCCATTCACTCACAAGCAACGCTAATTCAGCCTGCACGTACCACCTAGCTTCATATACTGCTGCCTTTTTTTAATTTCACACGTCGGCAACCCTGTATAGGTAATTAGTGCTCAATTCGTCGTCTATTCAACTCCGATGGGAGTGCCCCACTCGCAGGGAAATGTAAGCGCAACATGCACGCCTTCACTATGGGTGCGTTGGAAAATGTTTTTTTAGGATGGATTTTTTTATTTATTTATGAATTTGCTAGATTTATTTTTTGATTTACCTACTGGTAGTTTTTTGTGGATTGACTTTTTAAAAGATTAGGGGTAATCAACTTTTTTTAGTTAATAAATGTAAATGTTAGTGCAGACGTAAAACGCTTGAGTTTTTGATCTCAATTCTTGTAATACTCATGTATATATTTTTGCGTTAGTAAATAATATTTTCTAGGAGAGAGATATGAATGTCAGTACACACGACACACGTTAGGAAGAGTTTTTATCGAATCATCTTGATGTTCTTTTTTGTAATCGCTCAAGTTTCTGTCACTGCATAAGTAGTATTCGTATATTATGTTTCGGTTTTATTTAATGTGGTTTAAATATTGCAAGCATAATTTCAACATAGCACTTATTTTCGCCACCCAAATAACCTCCAGACACTACTCACCCAGTTTTCCGGTCAATTAACTTGGAAAAACTCTCAGTACTCAATGTCAAAACAAAAACAGTAGCCATTTTGTGCATATCTAATCTCGTTTATCTATAAATATGATTCGATACGGCCCGCTTGTTCTTATAATAATGATTGATAAAGATAAGCTGATAGGATTAATAGAAAAATGACAGTACTTTGTGAGTCATATTGTTTTAAAACTCATGTGATCTTTTGTGGAATTTGTAAAGTATGTTAAGAAGCAAGGTGTACGTCCACAATGATGCCATTACTATCTTCAACCCTCCTACGATATAAGATTAGTTTTGCTAGAATTTTAACTATTTATCTATTTGATATCTACCGTTCATCCAAGGTTCCTTCTTGGATGAACGGTAGATATCATGTAATGGATACTGTAATAAAATCCTGTTGCAAAAAAATTCAACGTCGAATTTTCAAACAAAACTATTTTTGAAGTAGTTTCCGAGATGTTACGAGTACGTAAACTCTATCCGAGCAAAACCATTGGTGGCTACAAGTTCCTCTCATAAAGTAGTTACAATATTTTACTACGACACAAACTAGATCAAATATTATCATAATCTTGCAAGTTCTAAAACCGGTCTTCAGACACTTCGGAAAATTTTAGTACCGAAACCCGTATGTACGGCAAAAGTAAAACTACCACAGAGGAATGAGTGAAAGAGCAATGCGATGCTTTTCAAAGTCAAAAACTATTTCTAAAACTCAACGTTGCGTATTTACGCCCCGGGTACTGTAGTACCCACAGGTCCATACTATGCTGTACCATTCAAGTTTATTCTGACGGAACAGCCCTTTCATTCCCGCCATAGTTTTTCCCCAATGACACCATGAAATCAGATGATTCAATTATTTACTTGTGTACCTTTCATTGCCTTAATTAAAATTTTACGCCTACTGGCGATGTTTTTTTAATTTTCCCCCATCGCGTTTTGTTTTGCACCTCTGAAGTGTGAATCTGTGTATGAGTGTCACTTTACGTTTTGTTGCGTATTGTGCTTTGTTGCCAGCTTTTTTTATATTTAATTAGAGCTGTTGAGGGGCGATGTTTGTGTCTGTTTCAAGCGTGGTTTTTTTTTGAGAGAAAAATTTTTAGGAGAAAAAAAAGTTTTTTTTTTGTATATACAAGCTTACGAATAGTAACTATGATAAATTGTATCCTTATAGTAATAGGTCCTAAATTCTAGACTAAACAATTATTAATAACAACCAATTCCTTCTAGAAGAGCAACATACAGCAGCTGAAAGAAGAAATCAAAGAGAAGTTACCACCTTCAGAAAACCTCAAACCGGTTCCACCTCCCGTGGTCCCTACCCTGGCGCCTCCTGGTGGGGAGACCTTGAAGCGCAGCAAAAAGAACAGACCTGCTCCTCAACCTCCCAGACCCTCGGACCTGGAGATTAGGGCTCCTTCCGAACTGCTGGTTGGAGTACCAGGGGCGTTGAAGACTCAGTGGAAACATCAGCCGTTTGTGCTGGTAACTGGGGCTGTGACGTATGTAGCTAATGTAAGTGTTTTCGAATTGTTTTTTCGTTGCTATGTTTTCCTTTCAGAGATATTGTTTTGGAAGTTCATCGTGACTTAGTTCCTTGGGCTAAATTAAAAGACAGTGAATGAGAGTATTTTCTACATGAACCTAATGACAAAAAAAGCTAGCTATTCTTGCCAAAACCACATCGTTCAAATCTTCAATGCAAATTTTGAATTTTTTCCAAATAATGATGACAAAAAAATGGTGAATCAATCCAGTCCTTTCCTACAGTACCTAGGATCGACAGTGGTGAAGGAACTCCGGGGTACAGAGTCTACGAAGAAATCGATACAGAAGCTGAAGAAGTCTACCAAAGAACCGAGGGACTCTCCTGACATCATCCTCTCCATCAGCTATAGAGGTGTCAAGTTCCTGAACACTATTACCAGGGTAAGTGGTACCCACTACGACTGTACTAGTTCTAGCTGAAGTTTCTTTTTCTTCCTTTATAATAGAAATATTCACGGCATCTACTTCACATGATTTTATGTCGTCAGTTAAAAATCTTTTATGTTTATAATATTTTATTCAAGCAAGAATAACTTCTGGCTATAGCCAACTTGACCTTTCCATTTAGTCCGACATTTTCTTTTGATATTCACTGAAACGAACAAGTTAAAAAAAAAAACCATATCTTGTATCTTTTTTCTCAGCTACGTTGTTCCCCAAGTTTGTAGTTTCAATCCTTGACGGGGCAAACTTCGGAGACTGTTAGGAGTCTTTGAAGATCATCCAAGTGTAAGACAGCAAACATCCCGGGGTCCGTAACAAAGGACCTACGAAGACCCTGATTCTTGCCTGATTTTTAATTACGGTTCATTCCTCACACTTGATCGGACCGATGACCAATCTCTTCTTTGTGTTTCTTAAAAAAAGGATTGTTTTTCTCTCTTCCCCTTTTTGTACAATGAATTTTTATGTTAGAACTCTTCACGGTTAGTTAAGTGGGATAATTAGTGTTTTTTCAATGTTATGCTTGCGAAGCACGGCTGAAATTTAATTTGAACTTGTTTTTTTACGTCAAAAATGAGTAAAATATTGTTTGGGACAGCATTCGTTAAAAAAACGGTAGCCTTTTTTAAATTGCGTCGGATATAAAATGTTTTCGGCCGGTAAACGATAGTTTCACTGTACATTTTTAAGGACCGAAGTCACAATCTGTAAAAGCTTTTAATTAAAGTCTGTTACATAGCCTTTTCAGTTAACAGTATGTTTCAGATTTCTTTTTACACTCCCGTTTTGTTTTAATACTGGTTTTGGTATTTGATTCAGTTTATTTATGAATTAAGACATACTAAGGTGTGTCCCTTATTGTGTTAAATAGTTTAGGCTTCCTTCGAGAATTATAAATATGATAATATGTTACGTTATAGTTTTCTTTCTTTTTTCTAGACACTGTTTTTGGACCTAATGCTAATTGATATCTTATTTTCTCTTAGGAGTTGGTCTGCGAGCACGAAATCCGCAACATCCACTGCGCATGCCAGGACGCCGACGACCTCACTCACTTCGCGTACATCACCAAGGACCACACCAGCCGCAGCCACTACTGCCACGTCTTCAGAGTTGCTACCATGGTGAGCTGGTTTTTTATTTGTTGTGCTTCACTTGTTCTTTTCTTGCAGGAATATGGTTCATTAGGTACGTCTTATTCAATAAGAAAGCCATCTATCAGTGCAGAACATTTGAGATTTTTTTCGTTGGGTGTTTTGAATACCTTCTTTTTCATCATCAACTTACTGTCATTGTCTTATATTACTTAAAGCTGGAGCATCTGGTTTTTCTGCCATGATCCCCCGTCAACCGCCACGCTAACATTTACTCCTTTTTTTAACATAATTGTTCACTCAATCCATCCAATTTATTTTTGGTCTTCCTCTCCTACTCCATCCATCTTATTCAGCCCTAGCTAAACCTGATAAATAGTTATTTTCTATTTTGCCTTTTCCAGGATCAAGCGACAGAAGTAATCCTAACACTAGGCGAGGCTTTCGAAGTAGCTTACCAAATGGCACTAAGGGAACAATCGAACAGGACCAGAGTCACCCAATCCTTAGCCAAGACCCCGACTCACGACCCAATGACCACATCCAACAAGGAGAAGCCTAATGTAAACCACGGGAGATCACATTCCATTACCGAGATCAAGTTGAATGGACATCAACTGAAGATAGCACCGTTACCTGCTTCGCTATCTAATGAAGACTTCCAAGCTCCTACCAGAAATACTGATGGCTCTAAAAGTCCTAGAACGCCACTCCTGAAAGCTCCCATAGCGTCTACCGAAGAATTGTGAAAGGTAAAGTTAACTATGTCTTAGATTGTTACAGTCAGTTTCCAGATCTTAAAGTCAGGTTACACGAAAGGACTTGTATGTGCAAAAAACTTGGTGCAAACAACATGTGGATTTCACAACCGTTTGCACGGCTTTTTGTTCTAATTGCAATTTGTGCAAGAAAGATGGATCGTGTAGCCTGACCATAAATCAAATGAATGAAATTGATACAGTAATAGAAATTGACGTAAATTTTGAAGTTTTTGATGTTGATTAATTTGGCTAAAATGTTCATGGAATTGTCTTCCCGGAAGATAAGCTTCCTATTATAATGGAAATATTAAATGTAATAAACGAAAATAAAATAAAAAATAAATCTGAAAATGTCTTGTCTGTAATTGATTGTTTTGGAAATTGAGTCAGACATTTTAGATTTGTGTAAAAACCAAAAAGTATTGTAAGTGTCTATTAATCTATAGCATGTTTTGTACTAACAATATTTCTTTGGGAATGCAGTTGATAAATAAAAGGAAAGCTGAAAAAATGTAGTTGGAAATAATTTTTTGCAATATTTTAATGATATTACTCGAATTTTGAATCGATATTTTAAAATAGGTTTGGATATTAGTGTTAATTTAAGGTTGGCACACATTATTGTTAGCTGTAGTAACAATAAGGTACTAAAATATAAAAAATAGCAAGAACAATATTGTTTTAAGTATTATTGTGTTCATTTGGAATTGTAAGAACCGCTTTCATGTATTATGTAAGGGCAATTTTTATATTTGCTAGTTTTTTTAAATAATAAATTGGCAATTCAATATTATTCTGCTTGAAAGTGATTTAAAAGTATGTCGTAATGTGTGACAACCTTTTTGGACCAGCTTCAAAATTACCAAAATATGCTGGTCCCAAACTATAATAAAGGACTTTTTGTATTTCAATTTCGACACTGCTTTTACGTACCATAACCTAATTTATATAAACTATTGTATAAAATAGTTAATGAACAATTTTACTATTGAATAGTAAAATTCTAGGGGCTGTTATATTTATACATAGTAGGTTTTTATTGATTGTATATTTTTGTTTCTGTTAGTATTATGCGATTGTTAAAATAAGTGCAGCTGTGTAAATGTTTTGTCCAAGAATGCGTTGAATTATACATTTTTGAAAAGTATTTTCTTTTCTTCATGAAATTTTTGATGTTCTTGTAAGCTTGTATTATTTCACGCGTTTTGGAAATTCATATTTGGATATTTGGGTAGGCCTAACTATATAATCTCGATTAGCATAGATTTACGTTACCATTTTCGGTGTCGTATATATAGTAATTGTATATAGTCTAAACGTAAGGGTTTCCATATACATTATGAAGATGGGTTGTTGATATTAACACAATCTTATGACGAGAATAAAGCGAATACGCCTAAAATAACATATAGTACATAAAACATATCAAACTGATGTTACATGTTATTTAAAAGCCAGTTTAGCTAGATCTCTACTATATATGATTTACGAAGCAAAGTTTTGTGATTCGCTTGCATGTAGAGGCCTAATTAAAATGGTCGGCAGTTTGTAATTTAAAAATTGAGCTTCCGATGTTAATTTTGCAAGTAGTTTTATCGAGTTAAAGTACATACAATAAATGTGTCTCAAAATGACGAAAAAAAAAAGTTTGGAAAAAATATTTTTCATGATTTCTTCAATTATGGCAACTGTTTGCTCAAGCCAGTGGCGTTTTGCAATTGTTTTAAATAAATGTTCGCTTATTTTAAAATTTTGAAACTGTACTCTCTTTTGTTCTTGTATGACGTTGTACTCGTCGATTTTTTGACGTCATCATGTAGTATCATAGTGAGACGTTACTACAACCTGACGTCGCTTTGTCAACTTTATACTACACGTTGACGTCAAAATCTTGACGCCTTGAAGTCTGATTATTTGATTTGAGATTTGTGTAATCCATGTGATAAAAAAGTAAAAAAATATACAAATTATTTTTGTTTCTTTCATTTATTATCTACCTTCTGCTTTTTAAATTATTTGTATGTATATGTGACACGGCTTTTATAAATGTTAAAGATGGAGTTATATTGTCATATAGCTAAATATATCTATCGATGTTCGGTTTAATCATGTAGATTATATCAATATTTATATAATAATATAGTATAATAGTATATAATATAGCGATATAAAATGTGCCAAAATGCAATACTACAGGTAATAACGCCAATATACAAACCCCATGATATTTTCCCGTAAAATCAAAATGCTCATTAGAAACACCAATTTTTGTATCACATTTTCTTGTTTTACATTTATTATTACCATTACCGTCCTTTTTTATTAAAATTTGTAGCAAAAAACCACTAGCTCATGTAGTTTTTTGAAAGGCTTAAT
Source organism: Noctua pronuba (assembly GCA_905220335.1). Taxonomy (NCBI): domain Eukaryota; kingdom Metazoa; phylum Arthropoda; class Insecta; order Lepidoptera; family Noctuidae; genus Noctua; species Noctua pronuba. Next base: position 9,481,641 of record LR999906.1, on the reverse strand, counting down.
TTAAATAAATCATTTTTTAATTACCTACGTAAGGATTTACATTTTGAAGTATTTTTTTAAAGTAATAAGAAAAAAGTAAGTGTTACCATAATTTAAAAATATAAATTTAAATGTGAGCAAGACGAATAATGTGGAAATACTGAAAATAAGGCCGCAATAAATATTTAAATGACCTCAATTTAATAAATGAACCACGCAACAAGTTAGCTAGATATAGTTGAATAAATCACTGGATGTATACCAAAGAGTTATATAAAATACTATATACTAGTAAAATAGACCGCAACTCAATAATATACATTATATATATTATAAGTACCTGTATCCTGAGAATAAATAAAAATAATCACTGCCGCAAAAACGAAAGGTTTCCATAATAACTTAGAGCTTCTACTTTTATAAATTTATATGTTCTTCAATGTACATACGACTCAGTTTAAAATCCCGTTTCATTTAACTTAAACACGTGTTCATTTAATTCAAGAGCTCTTTTAAATGAAGTCAAATGAAACGCTTTCTGAAATACCTAACTATATCTATGTATGGTAGAAGGTTATTGGTTGTGTACTATTATTTATTTAAATGTAGTATTACGAAAATATAATTATTGTAGTTCAGAACATTCGAATACTATTGTAAATACCTATCTATAATGATATTATATTCAAAATTCAATAAACAGTGAAATATATTTGGCTTGTTATTTACTTGCTTTTCCAGACAATTCTTTTTATAGTGCTTTTGCTTTTAATAATGCGAAAAATGAGGTTTCTACCTATCACTTCGTAAACACACTTATCCATAGCAATATCCAGTACAAGGAGATAACATCGTAGAAGTATTTTCCTCAAAGTGCCTCTTATAAGTTTATGGGCACGTAAAGCTAAAAGAGCTTGAGATGTCAGCAACCAGGAAGGGGCCCGCAAGGGCCGATGCCTGCCGGGGCTGCGGGGCTGTTCGAAAGAGATACCGTGGCCCTGGAACACAAAGGGCAATAAAGGAACATGGATGGGTCAGTAAGAGACTGACACTCCCTCCTACTCCACCCAGAGCGGGAGAAGTCATTTGATGATTTCCCATCCGAAAAAAATAAAAATAAATAAAAGCTAAAAGAGCTTGGACAAAGAAACATAAGTTTTACTTCAACTTTCAAGAATAATCTTCATGCTTACACAAAACTAACAAAATAAGAATATAATACGTATGCCACTGCCACTATTTCTGGAAATATCCTGTAACTTCAAATGCGTGCAGATGATGCAATAAACAAGACTCCGTAAATTTTATCGTTTATGGTAAGATAACACCCATGAGGGAAGGTCGAAGGAAGGCCAGATCTTAGTGTAATAGATCTACATCGTGCTAACCAAGCTATCCGTGCGATTAAATTAAATACAGTAACGCGTCTGGTCAGAGAAACATTCCACACATATTCTCATACTATAGGTAGGTAACACAAAGTACCCTGAGTAGTCAGCCTCGCTGTTTAAAATTTTCTCTTTTACATGAGCATATACAAGCAGCTCGTGCTGACACGATAACGGAGAATACAAGTTCATAAAGTACGGAAAATTACTCAGAACTACGACAAACAGACTAATATCTGATATTCAGGATATATGGAAAATATATGAAAAAGGAAATACAACTTGCTGTTAGTTTACTTACAACAGTACAAAAAAGATGTCGTATTCTTAATGATCAAAGAAAATGTTCTTTTCTTTCTCCTATAAAATTTGCTCAGATGCTCTTGCTAAGTTTTGATTTTGGACAGCCGATCTGTACAGGTATACAAACATATCTAGCTACATACGACGTACGAGCTATCAAGTCAACAGAACACTGATGCCTCAAGCCAATTCCAATGCACGTTGATGGATTAGCACTTCGATTAATTGATTTGAAGAGAGGTAGGCAGACATATACAGGTACTTGGGTTTACGTTTAGCTAGGTAGAGTTGATGATATTAGAAATGCATCAACGAGAGTACCTTAGTATCATAGATATCCTACCAACTACTAGGTTATTATTTTAAAAAACGTTGCCCCACACTAGCAATTTCTTCAATATCGTGGGTGCGTTTACAAACATTTAAACTGACATACACAAACAGCCAGACCTGGAACAACTATCTGTAGGCCATACAAATATTTGTTCCGTGCGGGAATCGAACCCGCTACACGCAGCGCAGCAATCAATCGCTCAGCCACTGCGCCAACCGTGCCGTGTAGGTGTAGTGTGAACATGATAAAGAACGTTCAAAATTATGAACACCGTTAGAAAAGTCGCAGTAACATTTCATTGTTTAAAACACATGAGAATACCTACGGTCTTATCATCGTCATTATTATTATTATCATTATTTTATTGTTAACATTTTTTAAAGCCAGTGTGTCGTGGCTTTTCTTTAAATTATGTGATCCAATTTAGCACAAATCTTGTTCATACTTTTTCAAGAATTATTCATCATCATCTGCCTAGCCTTTTCCCAACTATGTTGAGGTCGGCTATCAGTCTAACCGGATGCAGCCGAATAAAAATAACTAATTTGACATGGAGCGACTGTCTATCTGACTCACACAACCCAGTTAATAGGTACCGGTTAATACGGTACCCTTGGTAAGTCTGGTTGGCAGGCTTTCGGGACACTGATTACCTATAACAAATGTCAAAGATCTACAATTATCAGCTGGAACCAACGGCTTAACGTAAACGTGGTTTCCAAGGCACGGAGACGATGGACGGACGGTTTTCAAAAATTTTATACAATTACAATTACTGACACGAGCTTTAAAATAATTAAATACAAAACAAAATAAATCCTACACAAAATAAAAACACAATCATAACTCATTCGCACACCAAACATAAAAAAACAACCAGAAAATCCAATAATAAATTTCGCTCCCGTTAGAAACGGCTATAAAAAACGGCTAATTATTTTTGCGCCATTAGCTTAGCCGAAAAAAGGTTGAATTTTAAGCGTCATTTATTAATCTTGGTTTGGCACGGTTCAGCACGGTCGATTAGTCGTGAGGGATGGATCGGACCGGCCCGTAACCGGTACGTGGCCGGACACTTTAGATCGGAGATAAATAGCCAGGTTATGTACCGATAGTGCTTCGTCATTGTATAAGGGCTTTGCTAAATGAACGGGTGAAAGAAGAACGTATTGGTTTTGGAAAAATTGAGGCGTATCTTTTATTAGGACATGGAAATTAAATGGCTGGTTAAATTGAGTATTAAGAGGCAGTAGTTGTTATCCAATACATTGAGGAGCTCGCTCTAATTAAGAACAGCCCCTCGGGTGATCTTCGGGTTAAGCCGCACTTGCCTAGGTTGGTCCGTGGATAGGTAATAACCCATTCCATACCGAGTTTCCTCCCTCGTTACAAGTATTCATTGGCCCGAAAGTCTGACAACCAGTCTTCCCAAGGGGTACCGTAGATATTATCGTTGATGAAAATCAAGAATAGTGAAAGTATATTCCATCGTCACCCGACTACTGCTGTTCCACGCTGGACACAAGCCATTCCGACTACACACAGTATCATGCTGGTGACCTGCTTGTCGCAGTCAACTTTTTTTGTTCCGTCCTGTTCTATTTTATAAATATTTGTTATGCTTTGTATGTTTATTTATTTTTCTTTGCATTTTTTATGCACATCATCTCTCTGCAACAAATTAATATTTTTTCTTTCTTTCTTTCACACATTTTATCTCAAACCTCGGATACTCTCATCCAGCTACTATAAAAAATACTTATTTCTCATTAACAAAAAATTAGGTACGTCTACCAATTCCCTCTTCATTGTGCACAAGCCTTTACAATGATTAGTACAAGAGCTAATGAGGCATAACATCGATGCTCACCATCTCACCCCAGCAGCAAGCGAGTTAATTTAAGGATTATTCAACGATTCTTAGCTGTTCGGTACTTCGGAGCAAGATTCATGTTTTGGTAGGTTTTTTTTTGGGAAGTGACTTTGTTAAACAAGTGTTCTTCAGGCTTATATTTTATAAAGGCATCGTTAATATTCACGTCTCTTGGAGCAGTATTCGATTACGAATTTGCTTTTGATAAACTTTCCTTTACCTATCAAGAACGTTGTGCATACATTAAATAACAAACCGTGCGTCTAATATAATTTTCCAGCGGCAAATGACGAACTCGTTAAGGGGATGCATTTTCAAAAGTCCTTAGAACTCACTTCCAGTATAACACTAACTTTTGTACCAATAAAATCTTCTAACTTCTACACCGGGTTCTAGCTTCTAACAGTAATCTGTGAATTGCCTTTCAGAGAATACAATATTGTTATTAATTCGACCTTTCCAGCTCTTGGTATATCCAACATGACGATCAACTTGTGCATGGACAAAGTGCTACTTCTGTTGAACAAAATGTAATAACAACCAGTCACCCGCATAATTTCTAATCGAAATATAATAGTTTACAACAATAAAGAGCTCTTAACATCATAATTGTGACTACAATAGTTTCACCCGTCGAGCCGGGGGGGTGAAATAGAGACGCTCTTGAGATAAGTGGAACATTTGTTACTAAATAATATACACTTAAGTACACAAATGTTGTAGTTTTATTCAGTGCATCTGTTAATTTAAGGATATTGAGAACCGTTCTGCTGAAGATTTTGGTTGAATTAATATTACAGAATATACTTTTTGAACTATTTAAATCTTGTATTAAACGCACACTATGTAGGCAAGCATACTATAAGTTGGGGGATTACCTTGATGATAGAAATGCTTGGCTCAATGCTGGTCCTGCTCCACAACCATAGGGGGCAAACTAATTGATTACCATGTGAAGTTATTGTGGAAGCTGCAGAAGATTGTAAAAATATCCTTGCATTGTATAGATTCAATCACTTACTATTATATAATTGCATAGCGCATGTGTGAGTTCTATGTACTGTAAAGCTACCATAGCCATTTAGTTATCATTCATTGACTCGAATTTGCCCTGGCGGTTGAGAAAATGTCATGCTCACTCAAATGTCTCGCTGATGGTGGCGGGTGTGTCGGATCATTTAGTTCCCTTCAAAATGTTTGGGTTGAATGGTGCTGATCCATGCGTCATGTTCGTGAACGGGTGCTGTCAGTTGGGACTGGTCATCTCTTAGCTGCCACGGTTTATTTTAACTACTTTGTTTTTAAATTGTTGATCTAATCTTTTACTCTGGACGCTCTTAATGTGCACCTCTTTCTACATCGTTCTGACATAAATGTATTATCTCAACACGAATGATATAACCAAGATCTTGTAAAAATATTAATTTGATTGAAAAGAGTGTCCATGGAGTTTCTTGCCCATTCTTCTCCATAGAGATCTACGCTTTGGAATGGGCAACTACAGTACTTTCACAAGTTATTATGCCTTGTGTCTGGGACTATAGCTTCGCCTTCTTTGTTTTTCTGACATTCAAAATTGCCTGTAATGGTCTAATTTAAATAAATGCTTTGAGTTTGAGTTTGAACGTGAGATTTTAAGCATCATAATTTCGTGTAAGTAATGAATACTATAGCAGTAGTAATAGTAGCAAATTTGAGGAGTATTAAATGCTAACTAATAATGCACATTAGATTGCCATCGAGAGGCTAACATGAAGAATTAGTAGTTTTTTTTTTTGGATGGGAAATCATCAAATGACCCCCGCTCTGGGTTGAGTGGGAGGGAGTGTCAGACTTTTACTGACTAAAACCCATCCATGTTCCTTCTTTGCCCTTTGTGTTCCAGGGCCGCGGTTTCTCTTTCGAACAGTCCCGCAGCCCCAAGTAGAGTTACTCATGAGAAATCTTATTTCACATTTTTTTATGCCAACTTGCTACAGATTATAAGTAACAGCACTGAACTATAAAATCCTCCCTACTAACCGCTCGAATCAAAAATGTAAACTTACCAAATCGAAAAATCTTCAAACCCGACCTCAATCTTGCGAAATTTAACATCAATTTTAAACCGACTAACCGAACCGTTGGTCGGGCGGCAAATTTCTCATCAGCACGCCGTGATCGGTAGCTCGCATGATCAGCTCATCGTTCGGAGACCAATATGGCGACGTAATTGCACTGCAGATAGGTTAGTAAGCGTCGATGCAATGGGTGAAGGTGTTGGTGTGCAACAAGCTTGTTACGTCATATTATAGGGGTGAATTTGATCGTACTGATAGAAAAAGTTCAGTTGTGTGACTGACATGTGTAGATTGTTTGGCTTCTGTTTAAGAGGTCATCATCATCTGCCTAGCCTTTTCCCAACTATATTGGAGTCGGCTTCCAGTCTAACCGGATGCAGCTGAATACCAGTATTTTACATGGAGCGACTGCCTATCTGACCTCCACAACCCAGTTAGTACTGGGTAATACGATACCCCTTGGGACCAGCGGCTTAACGTGCTTTCCGAGGCACGGAAGAAATTCGGTATGTAATGGGCGGTCACCCATCCACAGAACAACCTAGGCAAGCACGGCTTAACCTAAAGATCGATCCGAGCGGCTGTCATTATTTAGCCACGAACTTCTCAATATTCTGCTCATGTAGGTACCTAAAATCCACAATTTCTGATACAAGGGGTGTCCCTGTCCTTTTACCTTCCTCCTACTTAGATCATAAAGATTCCATTCTTTTCACAAATATCATTTATAATAAAGCTCGCAACAAACAAAGATTTGATTCGTACGCGACGCGATTTGTGACTCTCACGTCGCGTCGAGTCGCGTCTCACTAATTGCGCACGCTCACTGCCTCACGTAATTAGCTCGTAATTACCACGCAGCTACTGTCGACATGTTGGCGAGGCTTAGAGGATTGACATGCGAAGTTTTCAGCTCAGAATTCTAGAATTTCTTGCGACATTTTTAAGTAGTTTTGTGCAAAACCGTCTTTCTCTATCTACGTGATTTTTATCTCAATTTGGTGGCATACTTATAGGTGCAAGGCACTAAGTTCTATAGACATTGAGATGTGTATTCAAGCAATAAGTAGACTTCATTAATTAACCTGTTGGGCAGCAGCAGAAAATCAGCGTCATGTGGTATACCTTGTGTTGCCATCTTTCATTATGCTGAAACCCTTTTGGTATTAAAAGCTTTCCTTATTAATTATTCAATTTAATTTTAAGTTGTTTCTGTTTGTTTTAATACCAATAAACACACTATCCTTTCTTTCTTTCAAAATACTGATTTAAAGCATAGTGCTATTTTTCTCAGTAATAAAATACTCCTTCGACTTACGTGTATGAATAAGCAATCATTATTGATATGAATAACTGAAAGTGTTCAATTACATAACATAACATCACGCCTGTAATCACCGAAGGGTTAGGCAGAGGACGTGTACTTTATAGTACACTACATTTCGTCAGTTATGTTAATGTCCCATGTAATGGGGGCGAGCCTTTTGCCATCACAGAAACTCTTGATGGAAAAACTTAATAACACTTTGCCCGACCTGGCAATCGAACCCAGGACCTCATACTCAGCATAAAACAAAAAATAATTGAATAACTGATATTATTCAATTATCATTTTTGTAAAGATTTTGCGCAATGTGGAATAAAGTGATAAATGACGCATTACATAAGTTAAACCTAAATCTCCGCATACCGCAAAGCAAAGTATTTACATCCTACATCCCACATACCTTCATAATTATATAAAACATAATAATTATAATTACACCCCCAAACTGATGTACACCCTACGCCGTAAGCATCACGTATTGAGGTCGTATTAACGTAATTAAGTTTATTGCGACACCGTAGGGGGTGGAAAGGGTTGACAGGGGGATGAAAGCTCTTTGACTTTATATCTTGGAAATTGTATTACCTACTTAGGGTATCACACATTATATTTTGTATGTGTGAGGGGATCTTTTTAATGATATGGTTTTTCGTCGGGTTTTTGAATAAATGCTATGTATGCCTATCTTTTGTGTGGTAAAAGTGGTGTTTTAGCCACTTATCTTTTCTTTACTTATGTAAAGAGGATTATGGTTTATTGTCGTGCTGTTTGTAAATGGTTGAAAGTATTTTTGAGTAGGTAACTCGGAAAGAATTTTGTAAATTGAATATGTATTTTTTTAGACTTCTTCTTCTTCTTTTTTCGTGTGATTAGTGCCTAACCTGATGTCAGAGTTTTTATGCCGCCCAATTGCCTCTGACTTAGCTTTACATGGCTTCGAGAAATATCTCTCAGGCAAGCTGGTATCCTTATGATGTTTTTCTTCACCGAAACAAGTGATAATTATACAATACGCACATAGCACCTAATAGTAGTGATAGCCTAGTGGTGTGACCGTCGGACTACCTCTGATTTTTCTGATTTTTTTTGGTTCAATTATATCACTACTGATGTCAGGCACACAACAGAGTTACAAATATGATTCTTTACGAAATTTAAGGTAAAGGTGTATTTGTTTTTGGATGGGAAATCAACAAATACCCCCCCCCCCCGCACTGGGCGGAGTGGGAGGGAGTGTCAGACTTTTACTGACTAAAACCCAACCATGTTCCTTCTTTGCCCTTTCTGTTCCAGGGCCGCGGTATCTCTTTCCAACGGTCCGAGCCCGAGTAAAGGTGTCTTAGAGAATTTAAATCGAAAATATTATGTGTTAATACCAAATTCAAAGGCAGATAAGCCAAATCAGTCAGTCAGAATTGACACCATTTTAAACCCTATTGACACTGTATCCAAATACCTACCTACCTATCTAAACCTCATTGTTACTATACAATAGGGGCCCATATTGGTAACAAAAGGTCTGGCTATATAATACATACTGTAAGTACATTATATACACAAGGTAACAGACGTGGAGCTTTACGAGTCGTGGCCAATACTGCGTGATAGCCTCACGTTCCGATTTTCTTTCGATGTCTTCCAAGATTTTCTGGGTTTTGGATAAGAAAAAAACGTTAAACGTTAACATACACAGTTGTTAAGGTTCCCATGAAAAATCCAACGAAGTAGACGAAGATAATAATTCTCAACAAATAATCAGCTACCAATGAAGGTAGTATCCATTTATAAATAGGCAACTGCCAACATTTAACATTTTCGCTCTCTTTTGTCAGAAATACTGAACTTAAAGCGAACGTTGTGAAAGTTGCGAAATGAAAACTTGAAACTTGAACTCCTTGTTCATTTGTTATCAAAAAATCTCCCACCTGGACATGAGTTGCCATGGCTGACCTGGAAGTCTTTAAATAGACTCCGGACCCAGGTCGGTTGCAGCAAGAAAGACCTGCTCAGGTGAAGATCTGAAGTGTAAATGTGGTGCTGCTCTACAAACGATGGGGCACTTAATCGTGTCCTGCGTGTCCAGTTGTTTGTTCACTACAGGAACAGATGGATGCTACCGAAAGCGCCAAACTACTAACTGCTGGGCCGCCAATTTAGATTGCCATCGTCATGCTAAGAAGAAGAAGATATGTTTTCTAATACACAACTTAATAAAATAGGGGATACCCTGTACTACAGCTAGATACTTCACTGTTTGAGAGACATTTTCTAACTGTACGACTTGCTAAAGTTATCAATAACATTGAAAACGGCATATTTACCACGCATACTATTTGTGTTTTCAAAAAAAAATGTTAACATGGTAAATACCTCGTTTTCTATGTTAATGATAGTGTTAGTGACCATATCCGTTTAAAAACTTACTAAAGTGGTTTCGTATCCTAAGCAGCATCATCTAAGTACCCCGTGAGGTCTACCGACCCTGCTGAATACAAACGGCGGTGATCTCAAATCTTATCGCGGAGATCAGGCGCGTGTCGCCTGCTGAACCACGCCTGAATTTTCACAGATTTCAGTATGTTTCCAACTTGGCACTATTCTTCTTCGTAGTACGTCTTATAAATTCTTTGGTTCAGTAGGTACAAAAATACTATGAATATTATAGAATGTGTAGAACAATTTTAGGAAATTATTATACTCTGTATAAGAGAAATTCAGTGATGGAACTGTCCGATAATACAGTTATACTAATATAATTTGAACATTCTGGTTGCACTTGCATTGTAAAAGCTGCTTGTACCGAATATTTCTGGTATTTGTTTATTTCTTTGGTTAATAAAAGTCAAAATCAAAAGTCTTTCAGTTATCATTTTTTGGATGTCAAAAATAAAGACAGTGTACTCCAAAAGGCCCACATTTAGACACTTCCTTGTATTTTAGTTGGGGAAAACAAGTGGTGAAACTAACATTACAGCAACACATGTGTTAAGTAATACATATGTGTATAAGAACTGCAATACACTTGACGATCTATTACAAAATCAAAGGTCGCCCTAAGTCATAGAAAAGTGGTCGACCGTCGCGACGGTCGACCACTTTTCAACCTTACCTTACCTAACGACGCGTCGTTAGTACGTTAGAAATTTAAAGTATTACAGCGAGCTCATTTGAAATCTACTTACATATTTCTGCATCTACCACTTCAGCAGCACCAAATACGTTTTGCTTCACAATTCAACGCCAACAGTTAATGATCAATGCTATCTCTATAGAAGCAAATTACTATAAATACCAATAACACACAATACATACAATAGTTCCTAAACTCGGGCATTGTTATACAATATAACGTTGTTACTGATTTACAGGTGAGTGCGTCTATTGCGGAATGGCCAGTTATGTATGTAACCTATTGTATGTTATGTAATTTAGCTGTTAATTGGGAGCGCGAGGTGAACTGTCAAATTGTGAATGTAATGTATGTATCTAGGTATGATAATTATGTAAAGTGCAATAGATGAAAGATGCCCAAACGCAAATTATAGTTGCATCGAGCCACAGCCCAAGTATCGTATATATGTTACGGGCAACGTGATTAACTGGGCATTATTAATAAGGACCGGCCATTATTAATAATGCCCAAGAACGTCGGGCAAAGTGATTAATTTATCACTTTGACCGGCCATTATTAATAATACCCGACGGTGCGTGGTCCATGTAATAAGTCAGTGTTTGAGATAGCTTGAATTTATCACTTGGACCGAGCAGTATGAATAATTCCCTGGTGACCAGTCAGTTCACCAAACATTAATTCATTTTTTTTTACTTTACAAGCAACGATTGGCAAAAACATTGTCATTTCATCATTCTACAACAACAAGTTTATCAAATATTTCACTTAGCAAAATAATTATCCGATAAACTTTTATTTAATAACGTATTATTTGACAAACAATTCGTAATTTTTAGCATAATTGCTCTGGACCTTTCTAAAAAAAAGAGAAAATAAATGAATTTTATTTTCTATAAGCATAAACCCCCCAAACAAACACAGATGCTGACAGAAACCCTAACCCTAGACGGTCGACGTCAGGGGCACCCCGAGGTTCGGTTAGTAAGGTTCCTTTAAACCCTGCAGACAGAAATAGGAGCCCCGCGTAGTGGGGCTTCGTCGACTGTATTTTAATAAAGTGATATTTAGTAGAAACGTGATAATATACTAATAGTTCACCTATTTTATTACTTTTCCCAAGATAGGGTGGGCATTATTCATAATGGCCGGGAAAAGTGATTAATCATGCTGTTTTAGTCACATTGCCAATTGAGTCGGGCATTATAAATACAGACCGGCCATTATGAATAGTGCCCGGACTTATCAAATTGCCCGTAACATATATACAATACAAAAAAGCATGCTGCGACTCACCTGGAAAAGTCAGTTTTTCATTAAAGTTTTAAAACCCGATTTGTATCGTCAAATAACTCTTAACTGCAGCATAAATATGGCAATTCGACAGCTTTTGTACTGAATATAGAGATTAAGTGAAATTACTGTACCTAGGTATTTAACTAAAGATTGAAACTAACATGTAGGTACACGACCTGTAACTTTTCCAGCAATTTTTTAAAATATTGTTAAATTCTTTCCATTATTACGAGTAAATTCCATATTTACCTGCCTAACAAAAAAATAGGTATATATAATGTAAATTGTTCACGATATCAATCGGGACCACCCCGTCTTTCCCCATATTTCCCTTATATCGAAGTAAAAAGCCGGGATCTAGCCTCACCACCACACAATGTGACCATTGTGTGCGGATTAAATTATATTTCTAAGTGAATATACCAAGATATTGTCCTCGAGGAAATTGTTTATGTGACCACTGAGCCTTTGGATTTAGGACCGCGATTTTGAGATGGTATTTTTTTTCGAAAATAAAATTATAAATAAATGTAATCCATATACTTAACTGTAATCTAATTCTTTACGATCAAGACAAGCTGAGAAGATTTTTTTTCTTTTTTCTTTTTAATGCTCCATAAGCTTGCGTTTGGCCGCAACTTGCCTGATGTGCAGCGATGACGCGGCCTAGGGTGGAGCAAGCTCGCCTAGAAGAAACCGATTCACTCGAACTTTGAAGAGATCTAGATTATAATTCTTATTCTTTATTGCACATAAACCAACAAAAAATATACATACAAATTGCAATAATATACCTTATGTACAATGGCGCGCTTAACCCAGTATTGGGTTTTCTTACAGCAAACCAAATTTCGATTATTTGCATAAGAGGTTAATGATCAGGAAACAGAGAGTACTCGGGGTTGACCTTGCTTAATCCTTCGAAATTGTGCATGGGTGATGCATGAATACCATAGTATTCATTTTTTATTATACAGGGTCCTGAACTGTACCCGATCCGGAGCTATAACTAGCCTGCAATTACATTAACAATCTGTATTTAAAAACATTAAAACTACTCAAGAAAATTTTGAAATACTGCTTTATAAAGTAGCTAAAAAATATCTACACGAATAGCAAGACAGACAGCATTACAGACATCGAGCTTAGTAACTTTTGGTGTATTACAAAGCTACGTTTTATTTTATGAAAGCTTCAAGTCCGTGGTTTCAGTACGTATCGTGAAGGGCTATTTAAGGAGAAATGAGGTTCTGATTACGTGAGGACGGTTGATTCGTTCACAATCGCAGCACGCTACGATGAACAGTATTTCTTAAACATGTTCCGGAATAGATAAATGTACACCCCTACATAATATGAGTTTGACAAAAAGTGATATTGAAAAGTATTATTTTCTTAGTTGGTTTAGAAAATTGACATTTAATATTTAGTATCACCTCCACCAATTTTAATTTTTGGGTAGTTATTTTCTTAGAATGCGAATAACACGTGTTCCCAAAACAAATTTACATCACGCCTGTAAACCCGAAGGGTTAGGCAGAGGTGTGCCTAATAGTACACCCACATTTCGCCAGTCATGTTTTAAGTCCCATGTAATAGGGGGCGAGCCTATTGCCATCAACCGGGCAAAAGTCCAGACTCCGTGGCTGCTACAGAGAAATTCCTGATGGAAAAAACCCAATAACACTGGTGACACTTTGTCCGACCTAGGAATCGGACCCAGGACCTCATGCTCTGCAGTCGCGCTTGCGACCACTAGACCAACAAGACAGTAATTCAGTGACACATGCTCGTGGCTAAATAATAACAGCCGTTAGGGTCGATATTAAGGTTAAGCCGCGCAATGCCTAGATTGGTCCGTGGATGGGTGACCACCCAATACATGCCGAGTTTCCTCCGTGCCTCAGAAAGCACGTTAAGTCGTTGGTCCCGGCTGGCATTTGTAGATCTTTGACAGTCATTACAGGTCGTCAGTGGCCCGAAAGTCTAACAACCAGTCTTACCAAGGGGTATCGTATTACCCAGTACTAACTGGGTTGTGGAGGTCAGATAGGAAGTCGCTCCATGTAAAATACTGGTATTCAGCTGCATCCGGTTACATTGGAAGTTGGAAAAAGGCTAGGCAGATGATGATGTGACATTTTAAAAACTCGATATGTGAAAATATGTCAGGTTTTATTTAACTGCAGGTAGCTAAAATAAGAATGAATAGGTCGAATATAACGGAGATGATGATTCTTGTAACTAAATACACTAGTTCATATGTTATTCTCCTGTTGCACAGAATAGAGTCGTGTATAAAATACGAAATAGATCAAAAACGGTTCCTGCGACATTCTCTATTGTGGACGAAAATTGTCACGTACGAAATATCGACGCTCCCTGCACTTTTATTAGGTGGATAGAAGTTTTATTTCAAAAGCAACGATTTCACAACCTTATAAGCTTTTATATTTGGGTAGGTATGGTATATTTCTGAACTTCATCAGGTTAAAAGTTGATGCTTAAATCAGTTTTTTGGTATATTTTCATGACATGATTTTTTTAACATTGCCTTTGCCATCTTTCTTAGAAATGACTATGTCTTTACCCCGTGTTGTGTTAGCAAATAAAATACATAACCAACTTCGGATAGGTAATATGATGATTGATTTGAAGAAAGAGCCGTTTAAAATAAATAACTTTGGTTAAACTGCCTCTTTGGTCGAGTGGTCGCAACCGCGACTGTCGAGCATGAGGTCCTCGGTTCGATTTCCGAGTCGGGTAAAAGTGTTATTGAGTTTATCCATAAGGAATTTCTCAGTAGCAGCCACTGAGTCTGAATTTGTACCCTGCTGATGGCAATATGCTCGCCCCCTTTTACATGGGACTTAACACATAACTGGCGAAATGTTACACACACACATGCTTACTATTAGGTTCACCTCTGCTTAACCCTTTGGGGATTACAGGCGTGATGTTATGATGTTATGTAACTTTAGTTAAAGTTTAAGAATCTTTTTGATAAACGAAACTTACAGACAAAAGCGACCTGTTTCTATGACACCCACATGTCGCCAGTTATATCCTATTACCATCAGAAACTAAGAAATTCCTGATGCAAAAAAAAAATACAAAAACAATTGCTCATCGCAGGTCTTAATATTTAAACTTCAAGTATTTCCAAATAAGGCAAAGCGCAGTACCCGATTGCCACTTACCCTACCCCATGCTATACCTCATATACAAAGGTTGTAAGTAAATATAAAGGTACCTAAGTGAAATGGCAAACGCGTGATATCGGCGTCTCGCCGCCGCCGCGGTGGAGTCAACTCAACGCCTGTTACACGCTAGGCTGCGCCCCCGCGATTTGATTTTATGTGCATGTGTATAGAGCTGATAAATTGGTAGAAAAATGAGAAAGAGGATTATCATCATGCTCCTCATAAAGAAGGCTAAAAAGCCGTGGGTGTAGCACGACATTGCAAAGTAAACGTAACGTAACTTCGATCGTTTTTTAACACGCTTTTATTCGCTTCACCTGTAACTAATTAGCTAACTATGTATAAAACCTTAGAAGTTAAATTTGACCCACTTTCCGGTTTCCGATTGAGCTGAAATTTTGCATAAATGTTTAGTCTGGATGACAATGCATGGTTAGCTATGTGACGTCATTTTAATTCCAATATGGCGGACTCCCAAAGATTACTAGTTATTTTTATGCATGCCCTTGATATGGGTATTAAAAGAAAGGGTTTCCTGTGAAAAATACGAGAAATAAATTACGTAACTCTAGAGCGTGTTTTTAGTTTATTTTAACTATAATATTTTAATATTTAGTCTAAAATTCAACTATTCAGTGTGTATTGTATAATTATCACTTGCTTCGATGCTTGAAGGAAAACATCGTGAGGAGACCAAACCAGCATTACTGAGACATATTTCTCCACGGCATGTAAAGCCAAGTCAGAGGCCAAAAACTCTGACACCATGTTAGGCACTAACCACACGAAAAAATCTAGCCTATGGCATTTTGGTTAAAAATATTACCCATAAATGTAAATAATTTTGAAAAATGTCGAAGTATTAAATGCAAAACTAGTAATTTTGATTACATAAAAATCTCCGCGCGTTCGTGCTAGGCCCTGCGGTTCTTATATCTATCCTAGTTTTTACTGGGATAGATGATGATGATGATTTTTAGACACTGCTAGTTCTAATCATCATCATCATTCTCCAGCCGTTATCCCAATTTATTTGGAATCGGCGCAGCACGTCTTCTTCATCTCAGCATCATTCACTATCTAAAAATATCTTCTCTTAACTTAAAGTCTATAACGCCTTCAACTTTCTGAAGTCAGATCAGGTCCGTGAAATCATTTCGTTTAAAAAGCTGTTAATCATGGTGTTATCATCTCTATAAAATATCTTATGATCCTCAGTAGAGGTGCTGGCCTCAGTCGCGTGTCAGTCCGGATCAGTTGAGGTACTTAACACGCCGCCGAGATCTGCTTTGTGTGACTACTAAACCTGCTTCCGACACTATCCTTCTGAGAGAAGAGCTGGTATGGAACTTCTAGTGGCTCCCCGTGAGAATATGTTTACCAATAAACTTTTGATTTTCGTTTACTTTTTATTCCAGTAGTATGATCCCGTGGGACAGTTACCGACCTTCACAGGGGTGAAGCCACGGGCAACAGCTACTATTACAAATGCGAAATTTTTTGAGTATGTATGGATGTCTGGATGATTGTTACTCTTTCACGCAAAAATAACTGACCGGATCTGGATAAAAATTTGGCACACAGATAGTTTCTAACCTGGATTAACACATAGGATACTTTTTATCCCGGTAGTACGATCCCGTGGGACAATTACCGAACTCCACGTGGGCGAAGCCGCGGGCATAAGCAAGTATCAAATAATTCTAAACAATTTTACTTAAAGATTGTTTAATTTTACCTAATGTCTGCCTTAGAGACATTGAAATCTTGGGTTTTGAGATTTCAAGACGTCATTGTAACCATTGATGTTTGTTTTGCGAAGAAAGGAAGTCATTTTAAATGAACGATTTCGATTCAATTACTTAAACTCAAATTTCAAACAATCAACACTAACTCAATAATCCAATAACACAAATTATAACAGGCGACCAAAAGATCTCATTGCTCCGAAAATCCACGCAATCCTTTAACAAATCTTATAATACGATCTATGCCGGCGGTGCGCGGACGCAGCGGGGCGGAAAGAGCCGACGACTCGCGAAGACGCGGTGACGTCGACCGAGAAATACCGAATTCGTAAGTCGGGGGGCGTAGCGTCGTAGCTTCGTAGCCTCGTAGCACGGCGTGGATGCGTAGCTCGTAGCTTCACTCGAAAATAATGGTATTGATTTTCTTGAGACAGATTTTTGAACACACTTTTTATAGCTTTTTGTTTGTAAGGCGTGAGGTGTTTATGATTGTGTGCCTAGGAATTTGTTATTTTAGTAAATAACTGAAAGGATTATGACGATGGCATGATCTTTATTTCAAAATGTTTTACTTACTCTTTGTTTTATTTAATGTTACAACATTAACTTAGGCAATATAAAAGGTATCCACGAATTTTTTAACTGATTGAATAAGTTAAGTAATACAATATTTTTAATTGATTAAAATAAAATCAGCAATCAAAAAATAACAGCAATTTGTGTTGTCTTTTTTAAGTTATGAATGAACTAAAATAACTTTAAAAACGACGACGAATAAAAAAAAAAATTGACAACCACGAGAATCAAACGCCAACCTAACCCATCCTTCTAACTACTTAACCTAACAATGATAAAATCTGGAAATCGGAATAAATCGCATTTTGTGCGCTATACAGACTCCCTAATTATTAATACTGAAATATGCAAAGTTAGTTGTCTTCAGCGAAACAATTCGACTAGGTCCCGTACAATTATAAAGTCAGATTGGAGTTTTCCATATTCCTTGTGTGTTAATGAAATTTTGGATTTTGTTAATATAAATGAATGTAGATTTTGAGTCTTTGGGATTTAATATTATTATAACTTATTTAGACCATTCTACCAAACTCTTGCTAGGTTTAAAGTGCTCCTACTTTTAATTATCACGAAAATACGACTGTGGCTTTCGTGTTGATGCGATATGGCATACCCAACAGTAGCGAAGGGTTAATTTTTGTAAAAGGTAAGCCGGAGTACATATCTTTAATGTGATTATATTATTTGTGTATAAATACTGACTGTGCCATTTTTCAAAGGGAATCCGGTAGGAATCGAGTTTTATGGAACCTTCGCCACTGATACCGAATATTGTACTATGGTAATTTTGATTAAACTGTACAAACAGAGAGCATGGTGTCAATTCTCTTAACACACTTGTTATAGTAGGAACTTTTTATAAAAATGTCACCTTATGCCTACCTACACGGGTACATATTGTCGGAAATAAAAAATTTAATTTGTTTTTAATTTCTTACAAGGAGTTATCACAATGATTTAAGGTAATCATTAGTTCATCATCATCTACCTAGCCTTTTCCCAACTATATTGGGGTCGGCTTCCAGTCTAACCGGATGCAGCTGAATACCAGTATTTTACATGGAGCGACTGCCTATCTGACCTCCACAACCCAGTTAGTACTGAGTAATACGGTACTGAATGATACGATAAAAAGACTGGTTGTCAGACTACCTAACGACTGCCAAAGATCTACAAATGACAGCCGGGACCAACGGCTTAACGGAAGCACGGCAGGAAGGAAGGAAACTCGCTATGTAATGGATGGTCACCCATCCACAGACCAGGGCAAGCACGGCTTAACCTAAAGATCGACCCGAACGTATTCACTAGTTAATCTAACAAATGATTCTACCAAAAACTATAGAAAAAGATAGGACGACCAATTATATAGATTGATTAATCAGATCTACAACCGCTCATTTTTGTCACATTCTCGTAAACCCAATCAAAACACGTACCACTCGAATCCTAATCAACAACCAACTTAATAACTCTCTCTTGCGTCGGAAGACAAAAGGCCCGATACACCATAAAAACCTCATCGGCTCCGAAATTGTTGGCAGACTCGTGCCTGCGACTGATCGACGTTGATTAATGTCTGTCCGTCTGTCTGTCGATTAAAAAAACTTTGTGTTTCAGTGGTGCGGCCTGGCTTGGGGAGGGAATGGAGAGGCTGGTGTACTTCCGTAAGCAAATTGTTTTTTATGCTCGACGTAGGTAGAAAGTGAGGAGCACGTGATTAAATAATAACAACCGCTCGGGTCGAAGCCGACCCCAACATAGTTGGGAAAAACTAGGTAGATGATGCTTACGTAGGTAGAAACCTATTTAGAGTTAAAGGATGTTTTTAAAGTGCCTTTTCGATAGTTGTATTTAAATGTTCGTACGTCCAAGCGTAGCTTGTAGCGGCACTACAAAAAAGTACTACAGCAACATAGTACCAAAAGTACTACAGCGTCATCTATGGCACAAATAAAGAACTAACATTAAATTCTTAAATCGCTCAGTTAAAGTTACCCGCGCCTTAAGACTATATAAAAACCCGACAACAACTGTCGGGCAGTAGCCCATCAGACATAACACCCGTCTGGTAGGAGGGTCCTCCCTATTCTATGGGGATGAAGAACTTTACACCCTGTTCTTCAAACCCCCCAAACGCTTAACTAGACAGTAAGCCTTACTTACCTCACTGATTCCAAAACTTTACCATGAGAAGGCTTATATTCACGATTACTTCACGAAATCATTAATCATCACATATGAGTTAATGTTGCTCGAAATAAATGTATTTTATTTTTTTATTTTATTAAAATTTCACTTTTAAAAGCAATGAACGAAAACATTAAAATTTGATGTGTAATGTTAATCAGAATTTAGATTTTTTGTATACGGCTGATGGCAATAGGCTTGCCCCCTATTACATGGGACTTAAACAAAACTGGCGAAATGTGGGTGGGTGTACTATTAGGTACACCTCTGCCTGACCCTTCGGGAATGTTATGTTATATAATTTCTACAACTTCCTGATATTCTACTAAGTAATGAGTTTTCAAACTGAAATTATCATTTAATTTTGAAGATAATTTCGGTGAAGTAAACATCAGCGAGCAAACATCATCTCTCCGGCTCCACGCCACTCTTGTGCTAGCGACATTTGATTTCAGTGACATCTGGCGGAAGTAATGGATTTTTTCAGTTAGCTGAAGGTGAAAATTTAATCTATGATGATAAGTGACGACCGAAAAAAAGATTTTACGGATATTCTTTGTGGATTTTGTACGAAATTTTGTCCCACAGTGTAATTTTTGAAAATCTGCGTATCGACTTGATAACAAAAGGGATGTTATGTGTGTATTCATAATCAGATATGTATCAAAAATCTCAAAAGCCTTTTCGACTAACTTAGCCTGTGTATAATAGTTCTGTTGAATTCTATGCCAACACACAAGTACGTACGTCTTAAAAACCGTGTCAAAGATATATATATACTAGCTGACCCGCGCAACTTCGTCTGCGTTACTTAGGGGTACGAAAAATAGATAGTAGCCGATTTTCAGACCTACTGAATATGCATATAAAATTTCATAACAATCGGAGCCGTTTCGGAGGAGTATGTTAACTAACATTGTGACACGAAAATTTTATATATTATTATAAGATATATATTTATTGTTTTTTATTGCAATCTATTCAATATCAAACATATTCAGCAGTATGTTTGATATTGATATCGGGTTTTTACGGAAGCTGCCCAGTGACTGCCCCGTTTATTCTTGTAGCCTCCTATTAGGTATTGAGGATTCTTCTATTCAGTCTTCTAGCGACTGTTTGGGTAGACTAGGTCCATCACGACCTCTGCATCAAAGATAATTTGGCCTACAACAGAGGAAAGTTTTTACAAACACAACTTTTGATTGTCTACAGTCGCATAACGTGTAGTACTCGTCTTTTCTCCGTTTACAAATAAAATGAATCTTCGAAATAACTATATCAGTGCACCTACATACCACTCACCAAGTATGTTACCTACTCCTGAAAATTAGTCCCTCGCGAACACCAGTACGTGTCAGCGCGGTTCAAGTTTCAGGACTTTCAGGAGACAGTAAGAAATTAAGTTATAGTTCAATTTGCGAACTATTTTGAACGCACGCGTCATTGTTATGTAGACCCCCGGGCAGGCGAAGTGGCGACGAGCATTCTGATCCGATTGTCAAAGTGATCGATAACGAGACGATTATTTTATCGAATGGTTTCTACAACCCTAATCTTGGTATTTTTGGATTAAGGAATTATGTGGCCTAAACCTAAGCCATCGTTGGTCATAGTGAATCACCCTGTCACAATATTCTGCATGCATCACATTTAAACTATCTAGATCTGTACTGCTTGAAGAGAGAGACATAATTATCTTTTCTTTATATTTGACATCGAACCGTAGAAACCTTTATACAAACTATAATGTTTACAAGCTTTTATTTAACTTGCAATGTTTGTAGGTTTGTTTATTTGTTTAGGTCAAATCTTGCAATTGAGCTTACATTTTGCGTACACGCTTAGTTTGGATGACAATGCATGGTTAGCTAAGTGAAGACATTCTAAATCCAATATGGCGAACTCCCAAAGATGGCGCATTAGTTATTTTTTATGCAACTCCATCAATTAAAAGGTTTTGCCGAGAAATAAAACGTAAAAATGACTGATTGAAAGCTTGTTTTTAAATATTATTTATGTAATATTAGCTGTTCATTTTGTTTTTTCTTCATAATACTATTTTCTTTTTTCACGCAAGAAACCATTGCACTATCCCTGTATTAGCAGCACATAAATTGAACTTCACTGCAACCTTTACGCCACTTAAACACGTTCTCACCCATCTTTCTTCATTCCACACACATCAAACCGATATCTCTTTCTACCTACCTACTATCTATTCGAATCACTACCAAAATAGCCCCCTAAACTCACAAGAGCCAAGCTCGTCGGTCCCCGGCACTGCGTCATGCGGGCTAACTGCTCAAGTATTCGCTAACTGCTCTTTGATGACTTGTTGGCTGCAACTTGTGCACTGTGCCTCAAAGTTTGGTACATAAGTTGTATAGGAAATTGATTATTTGAAGAGTTTTGGTTGGTTTGATTTTGTTGTTTTTTTTACATTTTAAATGTTTGTAATTTGTGGTTGCGGTTGAATAACTTCCCTACTTATTGAACAAGAAGAAACCTCTAAAAATATATATATTTTTTGTGTAAATTTTTAAAGATTTGAAACTTCAGACGGTCGTACCTTCTCTTTTTACCATCAGAATAATAAAGGTTTCTTAGACGATGTAGTTTTTTTGCATGTGAAAATCAATAAATCTTTATTGCAATCGTCGTGCTCAACCCAACCTACATTTACTAATGCGCAGTCCGTTCCCATTATCGACGCCAATAAAGGGTGAAAAAAAAGACCCTTAACGAAGCCGAAATGAATTTTTGTTCTAGACCATACCTGGAACCTTCTAGTTACGGAGATATTGGGAGTCAAAGTTCCAACTTTTTCAAAAGTTTTTTTTAGATACATGATTGTAATGTAAGATATTTACTTTAAACACCTCCACGACCCCCGTACTATTCAATCCATCCATCAGCACAATGTTTGAAGTTCTTCACATTAAGTCCTACCGTAAAACGTGGTTTTTTACCCCAAAAAAAAAGTCGTTTCCCAGCAATAATTTTTGCGTAAAGTTACTTAGTTTGATGTACAGAATGCTTGGTTGACGGCTTCGTGAAGGGTCTGTTTACACCCTGTATGTCCCAAACACAACAAACTACAAGTTCAAGCAACGCAAAAATAAAATAAATTAATTTAAGTAATGAGATGTTATGTTAATACACATAGGTATATCCTCTTATGCAAATTTCGCAATCGAAAATTGGTTTGCTGTAAGAAAACTCAATTCTGGGTTAAGCTCGCCATTGTACATAAGCTATGTTATTGCAATTTGTATGTATATTTTTTGTTGTTTTGTGTGCAATAAAGAATAAGAATAAGAATAAGAACGCTTCTTGTGGCAGCAAGAGAGAACCGAAGAAGAGACACCGCGACGTGACCTGCGGAGAGACGGAAACAAGGAAATTTGCACACGTTTCTCTTGACACAAGTCACATCTCCTGGACATAAATAGAGCTTAATTCAGATTCAAATATTATTTAAGGTCTGAACATCCACTACGTCACCATCTACCTTCATCACTGACACTCAATATCTCCGAAACTTTAACCGATTAGACACGTAACAGCGCTGAAACAAATCGGAGCCTCCCCAAGAGGCTCATGCGCAAGTAACCCAAGGTTTTCAGCTCCACTGCAAGTTTCAGCTTCACCGGATAAGGTTCGTATATAAAGGTTGGATGGGGGGAACTGGAACCAGTGTGTGAGTTACCGTGATGTTTGGTGTTTGAGTTGAAGAATTTGTGAATGAGAAGTGTAGTTTTGTGTGTATTTTAGGTGTTTTGTGCGTTGTCATAGTAAGTGAATGGCTAGAGGAGGATGGGAATGGTAAGATGAACCTTTTTAATTAATAAGAAAGGTAAGTTTATGTGTTTAAGTAAACATATGTTCCATATAAGAAGATTTCAGATTTTGCTGTTAACTGAGATATAATGATAACTCTAACACTCAAATGACGCCAGAAACAGCCAGGGACAGTGGTGTGACCATCGGACTGACAAGTCATAGGTCTCCAATACATGTTGCGTATTGTATAACGATCACTTGCTTCGGTGAAGGAAAACATCGTGAAGAAACCAGCATGTCTAGAAGATATTTCTTGACGGCATGTAAAGCCAAGTCCATAAAAACTCTGACACCAGGTTAGGCACTAACCACACGGCAAATAAAGAAAATCTATTGACTCCATTCCGACTAACATAGCTTAAACAAATCAACTCAACCCATCAAATAAACCCACCCCTAATCAATACCCCATCATCCCCCATTACATAATCATAAAACTCATTTCACCATATTATACCTGTATAGTGTATAGCTCTAGGTATACCGGTATACCTCGGTCCGTACCGCGACCGACGGGACAGACGTCCATTCATTGCGGCAGTCACGTAGGGTAATGTATATTCTAATATATTTGAACTGGGAACGACTTTTCGTGCCTACCGGCCCGTGCGGTCTGCGGTCGGTCTAGGGATGGGGTGGTATCGATGGTTCTCGTTTTTGAATATTTTTTACAATTGACATACACTCGCCTGCAGGAGGTCGTGGCTAAATAATAACAGCCGCTCGGGTCGATCTTTAGGTTAAGCCGTGCTTGCCTAGGTTGGTTTGTGGATGGGTGACCACCCATTACATACCGAGTTTCCTTCGTGCCTCGAAAAGTATGTTAAGCCGTTGGTCCCGGATGTCATTTATTATAGATCTTTGACAGTCGTTAGGTAGTCAGTGGCCCAAAAAGTCTGACAACCAGTCTTACTAAGGGGTATCGTATTACCCAGTACTAACTGGGTTGTGGAGGTCAGATAGGCAGTCGCTCCATGTAAAATACTGGTATTCAGCTGCATCCGGTTAGACGGGAAGCCGACCCCAAAATAGTTGGGTAAAGGCTAGGCAAATGATGATAATACTCTCGCCTTATTGGTGATGTTCTTCAGAAAAGTTAGGTGCGCAGCACTTATAATCGGCATGCGTGTATGACTGTCGGCGCAGCATGTTTTGTCCTTCCATACTTCTTTGTTAGTCATCATCTCAGTGCAGTAGTCACTTCCTTTCCAGCCATAACATCTTTCACACCCTTATTTTGTCTTATCCACATTCATACCCAAAACTTAAAGCACTGTTTACTACCCTATTACAAAGGAATAGGAAACCATCCAAACCAATTTATTGGCAAAAAGTTTAATGTAGGAACCACCAAACCACACCTTTAAAAGATTTGATTTAAGAGACGTGCTCCGCAAGATCTACTTTAACCCAAATATTAAAAAAAAACCATACTAGATGGACATATCATTGGCACGCCATATTTTCTAAATACATAAAATCTAGCTTAACGTCGACAAGACAGCTTTCAAGACGAAAAGGTGATTTAGAAAAAAAAAAATACTCAAAAGTTTCCTCACACATTTTCCTCATTCCTTCTCATTACATGAACATGTTATGGGCAATTGCGCATATCATGTTCTCTAACTGATCAACTTAGGTACCTACTTGGCTAGATGACAGTAATGATGCAAATCTTAACAAACAATTGTTTTTAATGAGCTGACCTTCTTCCATTGCTTATGGTGTCCGGCTTAGTAAATAACTAGCTTTTGCTCGCGGCTTCGCTCGGGTTAATTTAGAATTTGACAATCAATTCGGGTCGGAGCAAAAGACACGTTGCGCCATCTATTTATCATAAGAACGTTATTGTTGTTTTCCTCGGGAACAGTTAACTTACTTTCGCATTTATAATATTAGTAAGGATCCTGCTACCAGGCGAACCATTATTTCTACTTTGACTCATAAGTTTGTCATCTATCGATAATTTTACAAAAACTTCACCCCATCACTAGCACCCCGTATTTACTCCGCACCTCGGCAGTTCATCTTCATTTTTTATCTCTTTCAGCGGAAAAAGGGCAAAAAAGCAGGAAACCGTTCTAGTAATGAGCAAAAAAAAAACTAAACGAAAGATATACCTTCCCGTTTGGTCTCGTACCTGTACTCCGGCCTACAAAGTAGAGGAGTTATGTTTACCAGTGTTTTGTGTTGTGAGGGACATTCAAATGTAGTTATGGTTTAGTTTTGTACTAGGTTTTGACCGCGACTTTGGTCCGCGTAAAAAAAAAACTTCCCCATTTGAATCGGATTTTGTTAACAACTTCAAGGGTTTTTTTGCACGGAACGCTTATCCTTTTTCTAAAATAAAAGTAAGCCTAAGTTACTCTTTATAACTTCAGCTATTTGCTAGTAAAAGTCCCGTCAAAATATTTCCAGCCGATTCGGAGATTAGTTGGAACAAACAGACAGACAAAAATTTAAAAAATGTGTTTTTTGTTATAAGTACCGTTTATACTTTTATATGGATTTTCTTGCTAGCTTTTATTTTGAAATTACAAACAGACACTTCAATTTTATTTATTTATATACATTTGAAGCCAACCCAGTACTTCATGTTAGCTTTCTCTATGGAGCTGGCATTTAAACATTAGTGGAAAGTTTAAAATGAAATTTCAATATAGCAAAACGCAGATATATCACAAAAAAAAAATGGTTTAGAGTTTTTAAAAGCCTTTTCTACGTGACCAACGAACTTATTTATAAGCCTTTTTCACTGAAAATTATTCAGTACTCTTTTTCGGTAGGAAGCCGACGGCAACAGAATCGCATGAAAACTAGGTAGGAGGCTAGTGGAAAACCTACAACACCCAAGGTCTTTCTTCAGAGTTACCGGCTTTCCTTGAAGTTCACAAAAAAATATAAAATGCCGTTTAAAAGTTTTTTAAATTGACTTACTACACATAACTAACAGAAAATCACAAATGTAGTCACTACTAACAGAACATCAAAATCATGAATACCGAAACATTTAAGTAAAACGAGCAGAAAGTCACACAAAACAGGCAATATCGAGCAACAAACACACATAATTGAACGAGGCCTGAAATACTCAATGTAAGACAATTGGAGCCTTCACATCAATTGGTCCCTTTTAACTAAATATCTTGTAAATTGGAGGGCTGGGGATGCCAGCCCTTCGTTTGATATAAATATAGATAGGGATGGATGGGTGAAAATATATTAATATTGTAATAATGATGTATTTATTGGTGCGCATGTTTCTAAATTAAAATTAGGCGAAAATGCTGCTGACGATGCTAAAAAGAGTATAAAAGACACTGATGCTGATTTGCAGCTGTATTGCAATAACAGTATACATGTAGCTGTATATATCAAGGCCGTAATTACAACTAAAATTACAAAAAAAAAACAAAAATAGACGTCAAAATCAACAATTACCTTTTACCGGAAAACATAACAAACAGCGTTCACAGAATTGAATTTATAATAAATTATTACAATTCAAAATAACATACTAATTAATTCTAATTAGTCCACATTACCAACCTTCAATAATTAGCTAAAATCATTTACGGTTTAACGTTTAAATATTTCATTTCCAATCCTTAATTAAAATACATTGCCAAAATCAGAACCGATCAAATCACACGCATTCATCCAATGGCCAATAATCTAACAATAACACAATAAACTATAGTAAATAATGTCCAAATTAGACGTACATTTTGTCGCAAAATAATAATTATTTGGTACAAAACGTGTATATTTGAGAATTAATTAAATGGTGTAACAGGGCGTGGTTGATTTACGCGCGCGTCTGACATACCTGCGCGCGTGACGGCACAAGTCCTAATGTGTAACGTTATTTAGGTATGTGTGTGCGTATGTGATATTGGTTGTGGAGATTCTGTGTGTTGTTCGGCTTCAGATTTTAGTTTTCTGCGTTGACTTGTAAACAGAAAGTTAGGTAGTTTAAGCCTCGCTTGCCTAGGTTGGTCCGTGGATGGGTGTCCACAGAACACCTACCGAGTTTCCTCCGAGGCTCGGAAAGCACGTCCCGGCTGTCAATTGTAGATCTTTGACAGTCGTTACAGGTAGTCAGAGACCTGAAAGTCTGACACCCGGTCTTACCAAGGGGTATTATATTACCCAGTACTAACTTCGTTGCGGAGGTCAGAGAGGCAGCGGCTCCATAGTAAATACTGGTATTCAGCTGCATCCGGTTAGACTGGAAGCCAACCCCAACATCGTTGGGAAAAGGCTTCACAGATGATGATAGGTAGTAACTTTTCCTTTTCTCGTAAATCTTCTATGCGAGACAAGTAACACATCTACGAGACAATACTGCATGTTCTACTAACTCTTCATGAGGCGCAAAATAATCTCAACTCCGTTGATTAAACTCTCGAATATAGAAGTTCCTGTGTTCTTATGATAATATCTGTGCTCTTTATCTATTTGTTGTTTTAGACCTGTGTTATGATGGCACTACTAAACTTGGCAGATCTGGGCAAATATTCGCCTTCTATCCTTAAAACAAAGTGAATTTAATCTCAATAGGTATAAAGAACATTTGGTTTCGATTCAATATCGCGAAAATTTTGACAAATACGCCATGTGCATTACAATTAAACTATATTCCAACAACCGAAATCAGAAAGGTAAAGGTGTATTATACTGTATGCATGTAGTTTAGTTTATAAAATTAATTAATTTAAGTAATGGGATGTTTTGTTAATGCACATAGGTATATCCTCTTATGCAAATTTCGCAATCGAAATTTGGTTTGCTGTAAGAAAACCCAATTCTGGGTTAAGCTCGCCGTTGTACTTAAGCTATGTTATTGCAATTTTTTGTTATTTTGTGTGCAATAAAGAATAAGAAAGGTGATAAAATTATTAAAGGTACCTAAATAGGTAGGTATCTAAGTTGTATTTCATTGTGATAAATGGGATAGCTTGGTGGGTTAAGAGTCGTTCAGTATGACTGTTGATGGTTATAAGAGATCAAAGAAACGATGGATCGACTGTGTGCAGAATGATATGGCACAGAGAGAGGTAGGTATCTGATGAGATGACAAGTAATAGAGAATTATGGAAGAAGAAAAAATGCTGCGCCGACCCTAAATTAATTGGGACTAGGGCAAAAGAATGATGATGAAATGCGATAGCTTGTACTCCTACACCACCTCATTTTAGGAACCGGTAGCTTACATACAAGAACAATAAAATTAACAGCCGAGCCATTACAAACACTCCAACCTACAACCCTCATCAACCACTTCAAAACAACAGACAATCGACCCTCTAATCAATCACCAAACACTAACATATTACAACAATAACTTCCATGTAATAAAGAGCGTTTTCCAATACCCCCGAAACACTCGCGGGAACGCAAATCGTCGGCTGCAGGGAACGACAAGACATTTGTACGCAATGATTTATTGGTGCCTGTTATCGACACGCACAGCCTACCCTTCTCCTGGACGGAGTCGATGGAATAGTGTCATGTGGAAAATAACTTACGGTTATAGTCGCCGGGTATTTATGAGGAGTTTTTGACAGGGTTTTATAAGAAGGGGCTGAGTTTAGTCTAAGATTTTGAAACTAAAGTAATAACAAATTGTGAGAGATCTTTTGCTATACAAACGTAAAACTAGCACAGTAAGATATTAAACTAGCATAAAAAGTCGACAATACAAGAATCAACGTTAGCAATAGATAACAATTAATGCATCGAAGTTTTTACTTTGAACCAGTGAAATTAAACGCGATTAGCACATCTAAACCACGTCCAAAAGCTGTCAGTGTCATAATCACCATCGAATTTTGACATAGACAGCCCACAAACGCCGTTCATTCAGTTTCATTGGTGCAATCCGTCCTTATTTGACAATCAAGGGAGAAAATCTACCTAGATTTTTTTTTCACCCAAAAAACGTCGGCAATTCAATAAAAGAAGATCTAATAACGACTCCAAACTATCGACTCCACGGCATCAGTTTCCCGCGTCTAAATCGCATGTCCGTTAGTGCGTAAAGCCCCCGCGCTCACCGCCCGCGATTTTTTGTAAGATTTTCCGCGCGAATGCGCTTACGCTGTGCGCTGCGACTGATTAATCGCATATTGATTGGAACCGACGGTTACAGGGGTTAGTTGTGGATTTGGGCATTTCTCGGAAACTAGGTGAGGTTGGTTTTGTGAAGTTTGTGGGTCGCTTTTTGTTGTAAGATGAAGACCTTAACTTATACGTTCCTACATGTAATCATGACATAGAATAACCTAATAATGTGGAGGTAGACATTTATAATCACCCAGTTGCAACTGCTTTGTACTTCCTATACTGGTGAAGTTTTCGGCGACCTAATTTTTTAATACTTTCGTATCATCGACTCAAGGAAGATCACATTTTAGACAGGCATTGACTGACTTGAGCAAACAATAAGACCGTCTATTTTTTAGAAATGAATCGCATTGTTACAATCAAAATCCTGTAAAACACTAAATATACATCTGGTGCTCCCATAGTGCGCTAATTTACAAAACTAACACACCTTGTAACTGCCACAAAAATTTGAAACTACATTCACAAATCAACTTCACACTAAAATAAATCCAAACTTTCCGCTTCCATCAACAGTCGAACTAAACAAATCGAAACAGAACTACACAACTAAATATTTAACTAAAATTTCATTTAGCCGGAATGCGACGGCCGTTGGTGCGTGAACGCGTCGCCGACACGCGCGACTCGCGTCAAAAGCAACGGTCGCGTCGCGCGGCGGCAGCACGTGTGAGGGGGCACTTATAGATAGTCATTTTGTTATAAATAGAGGAGTTTGTATGTAATGGTGGAATAGTCAGTTTTTCCTGATTTATTATTTACAAATAAAGTCGGTTGACACGGAAGATTGCGGACCCGAATGTATGTAAACATATATTTCGTAAGTTGCAGCTTCCAGAAATGTATAGACCTGTCTATCTGGAATTGACAATAAAAAAAGGATTTGTTACAATTTTAGTAGGTAAGTAAAAAACCCTTTCCTTAAAATCGATTAAATTCAGGACTAAACTCCAGCGAGATTGTTTTAAGAAATCGTATCTTTAGTTTAAAGAAATTGGGTAGAAAATTGATCTAGACTACCTTCATCAAATCGCTTTCTTCGGATGACAACTATAAGATAGACAGTTCTTCTAAAAGTCGTGATACATCGTATAGAAAACTAAAAAGATCAAAAGTAAACCGTCTATCGTCGTATACGTCTTCACAAAACTAACTTCAATAAGATACTTCTAAGATTCTCACTAATATCTACATAATTATACCACCTCCACCTTCAGAATTTACCTCACCTACATACCTACCTATAACTCATACAGGTATATACAATATAGTTTCCATCACGTTTTGATCTCCATCCAAGTGGATAGTGACGTCGGCGCCACAAACCGCCAATTTGACTCGCGAGCGTGGTCAAAGATGGCGCCGTGTCACAATTTGCTCTAAGTCTCACGATATTTGATGGAGAAATGGTTCGGTTACACCTTCATATGATTGGTTAAACTTAGTTTGAGTGGTGATCTTCGTTCAAAGGCTTTGAAGAAATGGCAGCCGCTTTCAAAGTGTTTGTACAACATTTTTCAATATGATTTTCGGTGACCGAAAATTGTTTGACCGAAAGTAATTTTGTCTTGGCCTTCTGGTGTCTCTCGGGAAAAAAACCGGCTGACATTTAAGTCGACTAATGATTATCGACAGAAAGGTAAGCAGGGCGTGTTGGTCATTATGACGATTTCCTTTTTGTTTTGCGTTTAAGCAATGAATGTCATACGTCATGTAGTTTAGTAAGTTGCATAAATCTGGCTAAACGAGTAACCAGAGGTTATCTTGAGAATTAATTTATAATTATTTCTCTACTAAGCTAATAACTTAGAGATTTCTGATTTCCACACATTCTAATGTACAAAAAATATATTAGTAGGGATTTAAATACCATCCTTGAATAAAACTAAGTTTAAGCAGCGATTAAAATCCCAATTTATAACCCTCCCGTTTACCAAATTGTGCCACCCGTCGGCAAATCTTCCCGACACGTAATGTGGTGAAACTATATAGATATTAACACAAACTTACACTTTAATATATAGCTCACCGAGGCACAAGTAAGCATCGCATACTGCCAGGATCACGTTTGATGTTAAAATATTAATTAACGGTAGCTACTGAACTTTAGTTTGTGGTTTAAGTTATGGGTAGAAAGTTTTATGAATACGACATATTGATGTTTCTTGGAAATAAGGTTTTAATAGAAGTAATGTGGGAAGATATGTCTTAGTTTGTTATTAATTATGTTATGAAGGTACAGAATTTGAAATAATTTGAGTAAAGCTAGTGGTTTTAAATTGCAGTCTTGCGTATCCAATTAAAGATGTTAATGAATCTAGGTATTAGAAGAGCTCGTGGCTAAATAATAACAGCTGCTTGGGTCGGTCTTAAGGTTAAGCCGCGCTTACCTAGGTCGGTCCGTGGATGGGTGACCACCCAGCACATACCGAGTTTCCTCCGTGCCCCGGGAAGCACGTTAAGCCGTTAGTCCCGGCTGTCATTTGTAGATCTTTGACAGTTACAGGTAGTCAGTGGCCCGAAAGTCTGACAACCAGTCTTACCAAGGGGTATCGTATTAGCCAGTACTAACCGGGTTATGAAGGTCAAAAAGGCAGTCGCTCCATGTAAAATACTGGTATTCAGCCGCATCCGGTTAGAGTGGAAGCCGACCCCAACATAGTTGGGAAAAGGCTAGGCAGATGACAATGAATCTAGGTATTAAAATATATGTCTCTTTATAAAATTTCTGAAAACGTAGCCTCTATATATTATGTGTATATATCAATCATGATTTTAACAATTATGTAGGTTTAAATACGCATTGAACAAAAACCATACATTTGCTTACTTACAACTGGCTTTTCATACTAAATAAGTCGCCGAATTGTGAACGAATTCGAATATCAAGTGTATTTTGCATTGCAAGTTATTTCAGATTTAAAGCTTCAAAATCTGCACTTTCCAATCAATATTTCATATAAATTATCTTCGTAATATTCCTATAACCTACCAATTCCATACTCGTATGATTTCAGTACATTACTCACGTAGGAGCTCACGTCGACTAGTTGGCGCGATCCCAAACGTTTGCAATCACGCTCTCCACGCCCGACTGTTCACCCACGCCTGATAACTATTATATCATATAGATTCATGGTTTTAGATGGTTATATAGTTATTACAAACTGACTCACTTGCTAAACATATACGTAACGCTTCTTTTAAGAGCGTTAACGACTTACGGCATTTCATACAAACTTTCAAGTCCTTTTTTTCGAAATGGCTGAACCGATTTTAATTAAACAACCAGGTTACATAAGTCTAAAAAGTAGTCAGAGAACTTTTCGAAAAATAGTGTTACAGCTAAATTAGACTGATTTTAGATTTTCCATAGAAACAGAAATTTCCCATTATCTTATTTTTTTAAAGACATTTCGAAAAGCTCTCGGACTACTTTTTAGACTTATGCATCCGGCTGATACGTATGAAGTTTCATTACAATCGGTTCAGTCATTTCGAAAAAAAAAGAACTTGACAGTTTGTATGAAATGTCGTAAGTCGTTAACGCTCTTAAGGAGGTGGTCGGGACAAAGGTAAATGACGAAGAGCGTCTGGCAGCAGCAATTTTCCTGTAAGAAGAGATTTTTACACAAGATCTCATATCGTATTGTACAAAGATTGACCACAAAATAACCCGTCACGATGGTGGACAATCCAGGGCTTAACTACAAATGTTCACAGAAACAGAATTCGTACCATGTGCCAGTATATTTAAATAACTTTGTATGTACCTAACCCAATGTAATCACATAAATTAAACTTAAACAAAACATAAAAATAACGAATCCAATTTGTAACTGGAAACATGAAAAACCTAATTCTAATTTATTCTACGAATATAAATTTCACCATATTTGCATTCGCACATCCGTTCGCTACAGCTATTCCAATTGCGCACAAAAAATATCAAAATTCAAATCAACTAAAAGGCAACGGACAACACTGCAATAATCCAAACTGTTTTAAAAATATTTTTCATGTTAGAAAAAATATATTTTTCAAATATAAACTGGGTATAAATTCGTAGAACCGGCGAATTCACATGGGCGGAAAACTCATGCGCGGCCGGGTATGCCCGGCTGTACCTACGTGTCTACCCCGCTAGTGTAGGTAATACGGGGTTATTTTTAAAGGGTTTCCAAAGGGCAATGTGTGAGGTGTATTTTAGATTTTTCATGTATCCGTTTTTGTGAGAAAAAGGGAGAAGTTTAAATTGATTTACCGGCTGAAAAGTCTGGTTCCTGATTATTTTAAAATGAAAAGAGTATTATATACCCGTATCTATAGACAGGTTAAAGTCAATTACTTGAGTTCAAGTAGTTACTTATGCAATCATTTTTATGCGATAGACAAGAATTTGAATGAAGTAATAACCCTCAAAGAAAGCAAAACTAAGAATTCTTACTTTGATGGTTCTAACTTCAAGCCATTACTAAATTACTACAATAAAAATCGTAACTTAAATAAATACTTTTACTCAAGTAATCATTTAGACTTATTTATAAATACGGGTGTTAGACTTTTGATACATAAAGGTCAAAAGATTTGTCTAAACTTGTGATTTTATGTAAATACTTACTGTTTTTATCTATTAATAACCAAACCAAGTAATAAGATTTTGCGTCCATATTTCTACGATGAATACCGCTCCATATTCTAACCTAAATACTTGTTGCCCATCACAAAAAAATTGATAAAATCAATACCAAATTAACTACCTCAATAATACCAATAACCCTGCCACATCTCAGCAAAATCCATTCTAAGCAATTCCGGTATAAATAGGTATTTCTCAGCATTTCCATACAGAGCGGCAGCCGGCGTCGCTCGCATTGTGTAGCCAACAGACGTGCATCGGCTGCCGAATGATTCGCTGCCTGCATCTGTGACGTAGACGAGGGAACCGCGAGATAAGGGTTAACTGTGTTATTTTGGTGGCGAAAATCTGAAGGGTAGCGAAAATTTCTTGGTTTTGTTGAGGATTGGGATCGTGGTTTGTTTCTAAAAAAAATCCTGTCTCATAGCATTTTTCCTGTTTTCATTGCAAATGAAGGAAAATCCTTCGGATAGTTGATTTATTACAAACTTGTAAAATAATCGTTCAGAAGTACGGCATTTTCAAAGTCTACTGTCTCAGTTTTCATGATGTCGACTAAAAAGGATCTGATTAGTTCAAAATCACGCCGAAAATTCCTTTATTGTGGGATTGGATAACTCCAGTCACACTAGTGAGTGAGAAAGTCGATCCCACTAAAAGAACGCATTTCACCAATGAAACCAGTGGTGGTTAGGGGTTAGTGGAGTGACCGTTGGACTGCTAAGTCATAGGTCTCGAGTTCGAACCCAAGACACCTCTGCCTTTTCGGATTCATATGCGTATTGTATAATTATCACTTGCGTCGGTGAAGGAAAACATCGTGAGGAAACCAGCATGCCTGAGAGATATATTTCTCGACAGCATGTAAAGCCAATACAGAGGCCCATGGGCGGCATAAAAACTCTGACCCCAGGTTAGGCACTAACCACACGATAAAGAAGAAGACCAATGAAACTCAAGCGGTTACCACGTCTAAACGGCGTTCAAGAGCTTTAACTGACACATTTTTGTGGAACATCGACCCTTACAGCTCTTGAACACGGTTTAGAGATGCTGACTTCTGATCGCGTTTGATGAAATCAGCCTAGAAATATTGAGATGGAAACGTACCCATAACTTTTCACGAAAAATTAAAACCCATTAATTACCATAAAATATTTGCCAATTCTACGTGCAACGTGAGTCTGAAGTCAATCCACTGACCACGACACGTGTTTCGTGGTGTCCTGCGTTCACAAGAGCCCCCTTCATGCAATGGCTGCCTGGCTTTTATAGACTGGGTAGGCAGAGATTAGTGTTTAGGCTATATAGGAGTATGTTACGTTTATGAGGAGGGTTTATAATTACCTGATGCTACAAATTAATATGAGGGCTGTGGTGTTAGAACAATATTGAAGGCAGTGAAGTTACTTTTCCCAAATCTACGTCCAAAAGTGCAAAATATATTTTTCTTTCTAAGTTTTTAATTTTAAATAGTCTGGTTTTGATTTTTATCTAGAACGATTAGTTAGGTTGTGTGTTGTCATTAGGTGTTATTTTACCTTGCATAGTAGTCATCCTGCAAGCAAGTTCTGGACTGATTCCTCTTAATCTATTCAATAGTGAAAATCTTATCAAGTTTGAACTTGATAAGGTTTACATTTATGTATGTCTAAAACCAAAATTTTCAAGTGTATTTTTGGCAAACGCACAAAGATTACCTAGATTCTCTATATCCTACTAATATTATAAATGCAAGTTAATGAGGATGTATGGATGTAAGGTGTTTGTTACTCTTTCACGCAAAAACTACTGACCGGATTTGGATGAAATTTGGCACATAGATAATTGATAACCTTGATTAACACATAGGATACTTTTTATCCCAGTAGGACGATCCTGTATGACAATTACCGAACTCCACGCGGGTGAAGCCGCGGGGTTCACCTACATAAATCTAATTATGATGTTACATAGGCCCCGCATACAGGCTACCTCGATTATTATTATTACACAAACATTTCTCAAAAACCTTTCACCACCAATTTCAAACTCCCAACATTTTACAAATTCTAAAACCATCACTATTGCCCATTCACCTCAATTCCGGATCCACATCGTAAAAGCAATCGTTTGACCGCAGGACATGCGTTTTGTGGTGGGCTGACTTCACGAGAGCCTCCATTGTACGCCAGGCCTTTTGTGTAGGCCTCGGAGCAGACATAACAGGCCAACTATGTAGTATGTAGGTAGGAAACTATTTGAATAGAGGTGCAGTGTTTTGGAGCTGTTCCGCATTTTAGTACATAAAGGGTACTGAGATCTGTATACATTTCCGTGTATTTGCTATCTATCTATAGTAAAAGACATTTATATATTAAGTGTTTTACTTATGATGATAGACGGGACAAAGCTAACCTAACTAAAAAAGTATCGTAATCTATTAACTTGCAATGGACTGGATGGTACGAGGCCAATGTGTTGAACTTGCAATTATGCCACTTTGTTTTAAAGCGTAGTTAAGACAGGAATCGGGATCACAGTTATTTACTTATTTAACACTTCAAGCACAAAAAAGAGACGCAGACTTAATGCCATAGTCATTTTCTACCAGTCAACCTTTGGGTGATGCAGAGACAAACAGTGGTAGGTGTATTATGTGCAAAAAGAGCTGGCAGTCTTATTTCAAAGATTTCTGTAAAGATCCATGATAAGCATAGTTATCCAATTCGAATTAGAAGGTACTTTAAACCCAGTCAGAATCCAATTAGGAAGTAAAAAAATACCGATAACTGACTTTTCACATACCCACTTAGTTATGATGTAAATATACGAAGGTATGCTCATGACATCGTTAGCTATTTAGTTTAAATAAACTAACCTTATCACTGACCATAACGTAATTTGCAGTAACCTCAAAATTATCAAATGATGGCACATACAAAATGCATGAACCTCTTTAATTGCCTATTCTCTAGTCCGGCACGAGTCAAATTATACATTCACGCCCCAAGCGGACCGTGGTGAACATAACTAGTGTAGCTTGATACAAAGCAAACATTAGTCCAGCCATGCATTATTGTCAAGCACAGGAGCAAACCATACTGTGTAGACCATACCTTATATCTAAAACACAACCCACTGAAATTTCTACTCTAAGTTTTAGAGCCCAAAGTTCCAATTCGGTTGTGTAACCTCTGACATTTATAGTGTTTCCACACTAGTCGCTTTTGCACATGCATCGAGCTGGCAAGTTGTACACGCGCCGATGGTTAGAGGCGGCTATGACAAAGATTGGAAGCAACCGTAGTTGGCTTTATTAATAACAGCATGTTTTCCGGTTGTGTGGATCGTTCACGCCCCGTGATGTAGTGGGAAAATGGATGACGTGTGAAGTTCGATATTT
The DNA here is from genome assembly GCA_905220335.1 of Noctua pronuba. Classification (NCBI taxonomy): domain Eukaryota; kingdom Metazoa; phylum Arthropoda; class Insecta; order Lepidoptera; family Noctuidae; genus Noctua; species Noctua pronuba. Next base: position 9,444,235 of record LR999906.1, on the reverse strand, counting down.
AGGAGGTTTCAGATCGATTGGGTTCTGTCGCCTGTAAGTAAGAAATAAGTGTAATTTTGAAACATTTACAAAAGGTAAAACCGAGAATGGCGGGTAAAAATCGTCCCGGAAAATGTGCCTTTCCGATTATTTTCTACCTCATCTCGACCGACAACTCAAACTTTATAGATCAACAGACATATCTTTCAGAAAACTGATTGAAAATGTTCCACCCCATCATCTTCGGCATGGAAAGCAAAGCTGGTAACATTTTTTGCAAAACGTAGTGTCAATGTGCACCCACAAAGAACACCTTTTTTAAGTCACGAATTGAAACATCATGGTTCTTGTTAATTAATTAACCAAACCCATTATTAACTACTGAAAACTAAAATCTAAAACGCCAATCATCCCTCCATTCTCCCCAACCCTTAATCGAGTCTAATTTTAAAGGCAAACAGAGAGTTTCCTGGTGATTACTTTCCCATCGGCTGCCCATCACACCTGCCCACCCCGCAGGCGACAAGGCGTAGCCAGTGAGCTAGACGATTTGTGTTTACGCCTGTTAGGCCTATTACACAGCCTTTGTACGGCCGTTGACTTTGTGGAGGCTTTTTTTAGATACGGCTGCTGTTAAATAGGAGATGAGAGGTAGAGTTTTTGACGGTTCGACCGAGGTTAAACCACACTAGGTTTAAAAACTGAGGTTTTTAGGAGATTCCTCGTTTTGAGAAAGCCGATATGTATACAAAATCATTGTGTAAATGGACGGTGGCTGTCATCAAAAATAATTAACTATTTTGGTAAACTCATTTCGGACTTGGTAATGTAGTTTCTGCAACTTGTATCAATTTATCTCCGATCCTTTGCATCTACAATTAAGCATCGTCATCATCTGCTCTCGATACAAAAATATGTTTAAAATACATTGCATTTTGGTTTGTTTTTTTTGCGACAAGCACTCATAGATATGAAAAGTTGCGTATCATAATTGTAATTTCAATCTGAAATTCATGTTACGTTTACGCGACAGCCAACTATCGTAACAAATAAATGTCAACCCCAACGCTTCAATAAAATAAAAAATAATCAACTTGATACTCGTAAACACACGTTAACTAGAGCACAACAAAATCTTTACCATAACAGAATTAACACGGAGATATCCGCGTTTTCAATACTGAATATTCAACATGTACTAACAGGCATCAGTATCACCCCGTCAGCGCGCATACATAAATCCAATCAGCGGGTCGAAGAGACCGGAGGCGATGTTTATGCCGTGCCGTGTGTTTGTAGCGTGCCGGGTGCAGCGGTGCAGTGCTGGCGGCCGTAGGGCTGGAACTTCTACTGCAAAGTCGGAATGGGAGACTAGATAATAATATACGGGAAGGTAGGTAAGTATCGTGAAGGAACACAAAGGGTAAAGAAGGAACATGGATGGGTTTTAGTCAGTACGAGTCTGACACTCCCTTCCACTCCGCCCAGAGCGGGTCATTTGATGATTTTCCATCCGAAAAAACAAAAAAAAAGGTATTTTAATCACAACCTACAAATTGTGGTGTTTCTATAGAAGTGGCGATTTAATCACCGACAAGAAGAAGATGGTGATTCTACACAGACTAAGCAAAGATTTTGAAAACTCCATCCATAATATAGTTTGACTTGGAAAACGATTATCTTTCGAGAAAAAGTGTTAGCCAACCAACCATTCCAGTTTTTTTCGTTTGCATCAAATTTTCTGATCCAGAAATACCAGTTTTTTATGTTGATGAACACGTAACGTTAGATGACTTTGCTATAATAACTTCCTAAAAGACATTGAATAAGAATCCATGCAAAAATCTTGATTGTAGATAATTTTCAAAACCTGTTCCGAAACTACATAAACTTTCACAAACTGACTTATGGCCTATTTCATCACCTACGATTAAGTTCCCATTAAATTACGTGGCAGATAATTTCATACAAATTCTGTTGATTTTTTTAATTTATTCGGTAAGTATTGGCTATTCGGACATCGAGCAATAGGCCCTTAGTCACTTACAATTAAATAAAAAGAACTTTTTTTCAAAAACACTCAAATCAAAAAGTAAAAATTCAAAATTTCACGAGCCAGCCCTAGAACGCGAGGCAGGCAGCGTGGCGAAGTCATTAGCAGTAATGGCTGATCCAGTCCCGTCAGGTTTAGTGCGGTTATTCGTATGTACTGCGCTTTACATATCCTGGTACATAGGCATTGTAAGAGGTGCAGTGGAGTGATTGAGATCTGAGGGTGGTGGTGCCACTTGGATTGGTAGAGATGGCGTTTTCGTGATTTTTTTGTATATCTTGCGGTAGAACAGAGATCATTTGATTGGTTTGATACGCTATTGCTTGATAGAGCTTGATATTCTCACATAACTATTTTAAGAAGACTTTTCAAGATTTTTCAAATTTGGAGGTACTGGTAGATAAGAGGAACTGACTGAATAGTTGGAGTTTTGTAAAAACTTGAACCAAGCTTACTTAAGGGCCTAGAAAGGCATCGCACTGGCAATTCAAAGCATTTTGAATTGCTACAATGACTTTTCACTTAGCTTTTCAGTAAGACTGAACAGTAGAAGTCAATACCGCTCAAAAAATCTGCTCATCTTCTGCCTAGCCTTTCCCCTATATTGGAGTCGGCTTCCAGTCTAATTTTTCCGTCGTATATCACTGATCAAATGTCACTTCGTCTCACACATTCAATGCTTTTTTTGGGACTTTTTATTATTAAAAATTTGGTTTTTATTACCAGAAAAATAGGAACATTATTCTGCCACTGAGTCAAAATATATAGTCATTATACATAGTATTATGTACGCACACACAACGAAATAAGCGAAGATAGTATCAGTAGATCGGCCTCACCAATCACTTAAAACAATCAACTTGCACTACCTACATATTTACCTGTACCAATTTATATTAATTCCCTCCACCATATACTCCTATATACCTAGCTATACAAACCGAAAATTGCAGCACCGTATAGTGGCCATTACCCGTAATGAGGCCGTATTGAAACCGGTACAATGTGGTGGCAATGCCGACAATTACTGAAATTGGTTTCGTATATGCAAACTGTTCGCAAACAGGTATGCTGTAATGATTTTCTTGTGTAAACGTTGATAGATGGAAACTAAGATTTTCATGATGATTGTGTTTTAGTGATGATTTTAAGGACTTTGTATTTTGAGAACGTTAATCAGAAATATATGATTTGATTTTTAATCATTAGGATTTATTGAAGCACATAGCGAAAGCGTCAGGAATGTTTGTTGAGGCTAGTACCGATTGTTTTAAAGCAATTGTACGCAAACGTATCCGCGACACGTGATGGTAGCTGAAAATATGCTGATCGGTACCGTTCGCCTGCCGTCGTATCCGATCGGATCCTTTCGGCTATCAACACGGTAGGAATGAATATTTGACTATGCGCAGAAATGGATACGTTCGCAAGCGACGGCACACGAGCCGATCATATGCGTCGACATCCTGCTGGACACGATTGGCTGTCGCCGCATCCACTCGTATCCTTTCCGATCCGATGCGATGCGAGTTTAGTTTAGAGTGCCGTTTAGTGGAAATCATCCATTAAGGTGTGGTGGAATTATAAAAATGTTGATTGGATTGATTCGTTGACATAGCCAACGCAGTGCCTAAACCACTGAAGATGTACTTGTTATTTATGTGATTTTGTTCCTAAGACGCAAAATACGTAAATCACGCAATTTTTCGAAAATTGTTCAGTCAATAAAGGAATCTTGTGATACAGGATTTTAAACTGTTTTTATTAAACCCATGTTCATATAGCGATACAACTTTCTTTTACGTCCATATCCTAAAAGTATATGCTTAAAAACGTACTACAATATAAAAATACCGACTTCGTACTTGCAAAACAATAGGATTTAAGAGGGTCCAAATCTCCATACGGGTTGAACCCTCCTTAAACTCAGCGGGGGAGAGTTGGGCAACTCGGCCCATAACCGTATTTCACCCGTGTCATAAAAACTAAGAAACATTTTGCCGCAAAAGTATTATAATAAGATTCTGCGATATAGTACCTTTCGTGGGAAGCGGTTGGAGAAGTTTTTTTTTATTTATACTAAGTTGTGTCCAGGTTCTTCTGCAAACGGATGACATCGCATTTTCTTAAGGTGCCCTTAGAGTTACACCGTCGCACAGTTAAGTACGGTAGGTACAGTTAATAGCAATGTCACAAAGAAATTCTAATAATTAAACACATTAATTTAACAAAATAAAACTTTACAGCCGAGATGAAATATAGTATAAATAACTTTATTAGATTTATCTATACATATAATAAAATTGTAGAAAAGTGGTGTCTGTACAATGGAAATATATAAAAAAAAAGTAGCAGGGGTTGTTATTATATCGATGCTGAACCCGAAATTGTAATTAATTTTTTTTTTGTCTGTTTGTCTGTTTGTCTGTTTGTCTGTGTGTTTGTGCACGCTAATTTCAGAAACGGCTTATTCGATTTAGATACGGTTTTCACTGATATATTGTAGTAAGCTTCACTTAACATTTAGTGTTTATTTCATGTCAATCGGTTCATAAATAAAAAAGTTATGTCAATTTAAAGAATCACGGCGAACATTTTTAACGTACAGAGTACGTACTACACGCCTCGCGCCTGAGCGTCCGTGGCTATATAAAGCGCGCTGAGAGCCGCGCCGCTGCCAGCCCTGGCTGGAGGCCTTACACTCAAGGCATCCACAGGATTGTTCGGTTAAGCAGTTGCCATCCTCCTTGGATGAACTGCGAGATGCCATTTCGAAAAAAAAAAAAAACGCGCCGCTGCCATAAGGATTCAGTTATTCGTAGCGAACGCACGTATCCTGGGAGAGTACCTATAGGCGAATAGTTGTATTCGATTATTGCGATTCATTTAAAAATAAAAATTGAGGGGGGTTTAGAAACAGTAATAGAGCACGAATCCAAAAAAAAAATCGGTCTGTTTGTCTGTTTGTTTGTACACGCTAATCTTCGGAACTACTGGACAGATTTGAAAGATTTTTTTTGTTGTATAGGTATTAAGTCTGAGCAACATATAGGCTATAATTTATCTTGGAAACTTGAACACCTGATGCAGAACCGCAATAGACCAGCTAAACTACAAGAGATACAAAAATGGTACCATAGCAAAAATTGTTCCACGTGATGAGCATTTTCTGTTGAGAGAATAAATTTGAAGATCTGGAACACCTGATGTGGAACTCCAAGAGCCCAGCTACACCATAACACATATAGGAATGACGTCTTAGCAAAAATTGTTCAATCTGATGAGCACTCTCTGTTGATTTATAAAAATCGAAGATCTGGAACACCTGTTGTGGAACTTCAAGAGCCCAGCTACACCATAACACATATACGAATGACGTCTTAGCAAAAATTGTTTAATCTGATGAGCACTCTCTGTTGATTTATAAAAATCGAAGATCTGAAACACCTGTTGTGGACCTACAAGAGCCCAGCTACTCCATAACACATATAGAAATGATGTCTTAGCAAAAGTGGTTCGGTCTGCTGGGCATTTCCTGTTGACTTATAAAAATCGAAGATCAGAAACATCTGATGTGGAAATCAAAGCTAACACTAATTTCACCGTATAATAATAAAATAACATAGAATAGAATAGAATAGAATATATTTATTGTAAAACATGAGTATACATCAAACAATATGTGCAAGGTCTTAAAAATAATAGGCAGATCTGCATGTTTTGCCATTAATGGCGTACAATAATAACATTTTTTTTTTGGTCTAGAGAAAAAAAAACCAAAAAATTTGTATTTGACTCTACACAGTAAAATAAAAAGAATAACTTAATCCTAAATAAAAATAAAAATTAGGGAGAATACATTACATATGCCAAACTTTCATACATAACTGCGAAAAAATGTCGTAATTGTGAAAACTGATAAAAAGTCCTAGAAATTAAGAAATCCATTTAATTAATTACGCTCATTTAAAAATTCCGTTATGGAATAATACAAATAACATAAGCTGGGAGTACCTCCACGCGGTGAAGGCGGTAACAGTTTAGGACTGATTTTCGATGACGATGGTATATCATTGAAAATTTGACTCTACTGGACAAAACTCCCATTTATTTTTTATTTTATCGAATAAATATGCCTTCGGGCTTATGTTATTTGAGTGTTTTATTTCCTTTTCCACTTATCTTCGTGACACGGTAGCCTACCCGGTAAAGCAGGGGAACAGTCACTTAGATTTTAATTGATCAGGTATCTTCACAATAAAACTAAACCATGCCTAGAAAGAGGTCAAATCTTCCCCAATGTTCAAAAGGAGCTAAAAGATTGAGGATCATAAGATCCCAAGAATCTACCGAAGAACGTCAGGAGAGACTTGATGCTGTTCGAGAACATCAGGCTGCAACTCGCTCCGTGGAAACCTCTTCGGATCGCGAAGCACGCCTGCGTTCTCAGCGTATTTACGCATCTACATCCAGGTCTCTAGAGAACTGTGAAGAATATGATGCACGACTGACCGCTGATCGTGAACGTCATGCATTGTCTCGCGTGTCGGAGACGTTCACGGAAAGAAAATTACGCTTGAGTTTTCAGCGTGTATACACATCGACTTCGAGGTCCCTAGAGACAAGTGCGGAACGTGATGCACGACTGACCGCTGATCGTGCAAGTCAAGCATTGTCTCGCGAATCGGAGACGTTCAAGGATAGAGAATTACGCTTGAGTTCCAAGCGTATCTACGCGTCGACTTCTAGGTCTCTAGAGACAAGTGGGGAACGTGATGCGCGACTGACCGCTGATCGTGAACGTCACGCATTGTCTCGCGAGTCGGAGACGTTCACGGATAGAGAATTGCGCTTCAGTTCCAAGCGTATCTACGCATACGATATGGAACGTCTCGAATCGTCTCGCGCATCCCGTTGTTTTCCCGTCCCCGGGCTCTTAGAATTCGACATCAGACGTTTCAGATCTTCGATTTTGACGACCCCGTTGTCGCTGGCATAAGCAACAGGATCCGCGTACGAAGTCGCGGGCAGAAGCTAGTAACAAGTAAATACGTAAATGATTTTTCGAATTTATGTGCGTTTTGTATAATTATCACTTGCTGCGGTGAAGGAAAACATCGTGATGAAATCATCAAGCCTGAGAGATATTTCGCGACGGCATGTTAAGCCAAGTGAGATGCTCATGGGCAGCATAAAAACTCTGACACCAGGTTAAGCACCAACCACACGATAAAGAAGAAGAATTATGTCAACAAATTCATGTCTATCAAAAAGCAGTGCACAATAAAAAAATACCAAAACAACTCCTTTACCACCGAAGAAATAAATCTCAAGACATAACACAACATAATAAAAACCCGACTAAAGTGAACTAAGAACGAAATTCAATTTGTATCGATGTTCCGTCGCATCAAAGCCACCTTGGCCGAATAGTTGAGAGTTTTCACTTAATCCTCCACCCCTTCACCCCCATACATGCAAATCACCCCACTCTCCCCCTTTTACGATCGTTATAAAGAATGTAAGACGGATTCCTTAGGAGTATAGTTCATGAATTATGTCCTTTTTATTCTCCACAAATTTTTGGTTTTAAAATGTAATGTAGAAAGGGGTGTTTTTTGGTTTTTATATACTTATGGACATCTTGTAAGTTTTTTTGCATACTTATACTAGTAATTAGTGTCTGTATAGGACCCGATGAAGATCATGATAGCAAAACCATAATTGATTAATTAATTGCCATTCAGAATTGATAACATTTTATTTAAAAAAAAAATCTGTTAATAATGTTAGAATGCACACCTTAGCCCTGGGATCGAAAAAAACTGGGAGTCATGGGGAGAGGCCTTTGCCCAGCAGTGGGATGATACAGGCTAACAGTATCAATATCAGTAACAGCATGAAGGTTCTCTCAAAAGTTATCATTGTTTAATGTTGCATGTTTCTGTTAAAAACTTTCTATTTTTCTGAATTTACTAACTGTAACTTGGCTTTAGTTTAGTAATTGGTATAAAAAATATTACAATGGTATTAGGCTGAGACTCTAGCTTCTGACCTACAGTTCGTTACCTAGTTTGGGTTTCAGAGGCTTCATATCATTTTGTTACACCATTTATTATGTAAATATATATTTTTTTATTGGTAATTTAAATAAAACACAAGGGTTACCTAGAGCCCTTATACGTACAGATAGCTCTTCCACATTCAGCCAGTTCTGTTTAAATCCCATTTAATAGGGGTAATACTGCTTCTACTACCCAATAAGTACTAATTAACTTTATACCCATACTTCAACAAACGAGCTAGACCTTTACATCTACTGAAAAGCGTAGACCCTACCCTCTACGTGCGTAGCAGCCTACGAAGTGTCTACGCGGCTACGACTTTAATTTCAATTCTAGATCAGAATGTTGTTTTACTGATGACATTGTTTAATTTAATTTTATAGACATTGTTCGTGTTTTGTCATCTCTTGGTTTCTTTTCGTAAGTATAAGAAAATCTTAGGTATTTTCTTGGCGGAACATTATGGTTCAGTGAGTCTGTTAAGCGCGTGTGTCGTGAAAACCAATTTTCAAGTATCTTATACCTAACAAAGGAAAATCGTATCGATGTTATTTGTGCCTAACAAAACAGTATGTAAATCAATAACCTGCACGCGCGTAAAATCAAGGTAAGTATAATCTGAAAGTTATTTTCAATACAGAATGGGAACCGTATTAAGTTTCCACATATATTCACAGGGTGACATCAATTTGTGAGTCTACATCCAATCATAAATAACGGTCTCATTTACATAAGAACACTTTGTTAGCCTGACTCTATGTACAACAATGTCGTCTTATATAAGCCAACTATCTTTAAGAAAAGTCGCCACTGTCCCTTTCTAATTTATATAGCTTAACTCTTCTAACACATAGGGAAAATCAGCGGAGCGCGCAGATGGGCGGAGTTTCAAACGCAACCATTACAAAAAGAGCTTTGAAAATATACAATGTTGCTCCTCTGGCTTCAGTATTTCGTGGACGGCAGGAGGTGAGGCAGGTCTAGCAATACTGGATGTACTATATATCGCCTGAGTGCACATTGGCTGATTCAAACCACGCCTACATGGAAAATGCATTTCCAAGATTGCTATGCAGATGGTATTTCGTAAGAATGGCGGATGGGAAGTTTCGCGTTCGGATTTGGAATTCGAACGCTGTAGTTTTTAGACTAATGGTATGGCTTTGCCTGGGGACAGCCAGTCTGGATGTAGGCTTTGAAACACGGTCATATTCTTTGCTTTCTGAAAATCCTACACATTTCTTCTTTTCGGGACATCGGAAATCTCGACAGACGTACGCTTCAGCAACATGCCTAACTATGCAATTATACGTGTGAATGTGATATGTTTGTAAATCTAACTTAATACATAATATACGCGTTCTTCAAACCTCCCACCTATTGTCCGTAAATGTGTACTAGACAGCATTAAAAATTGGTTTAAAAATCTCTCTCAAGTAAAAACATTAAGCAGAGATTGGCACACTGAAAATACATTTTCCACGGTATTGTTCAGTGTATGACTGAACTTTTATTATAAGTAACTTAAACTGCGTTTTCATCATAACTATAAAATTAACAAAAACATTTTCGTACGTCCGTGAATACCGAAGTAACTTGGCAATATCGGTCAGTGACCTATCTGGATAAGTGAGCAAGATGAGTGACTACCGAAAAAGCCTTCTAACCTTGACCAGACCCATTTAACGGACCCCATCTTGACCGAGAAACTGGTAGACCCGACATTTTGTCACTTGAGAAAATTGGATTAAAGTCAGAACATGCTGGGCCTGTCTCAGTTTTGAATTGATAACAACCGTTTGTATCTACAAGGTGTAAACGGACCCTTCACGAAGCCGTCAACCAAAGATATTGTACATCAAACTAAGTAACTCTACGCAAAAATTATTGCTGGCAGGGAAACGACTTTTTGGGGTGAAAAATTACGTTTTACAGTAAGACTCTTTGTAACACACTCAACACATTGTGCTGGTGGATGCGTTGAATAGTACGGGGTTCGTGAAGGTATTTAAAGTAAAGTTATAATATTAAAAACTTGTATTTAAAAAAAAACTTGTGAAAAAGTTGGAACTTTGACCCCCAATATCTTCGTAACTAGAAGTTTCCCAAATATGGCCCAGAATAAAAAAATGGTCGCAATAATGGGAAAACAAGTACCTTTCGGCTTCGTTAAGGGTATAGTTACACCCATTATGTGCAGATATGACAAATAAAAGTATGGTATTTCTAATGTACCTACAGGTAATGCATTTTTGCGAGAATGTTAAGCAACTTTGTACCATTAATTAATTCTAACTACGGTAATAAGGACGGACGTATATTAAGCTTCAAACTGATATCTTTAAAGACAATGATGCCTTGATCATGTTGTTCATCTTTGATTATATACATAATTTATGTGTCTAAATCAATGTCAATTGTTAATAGAAGTTACAGTTCAAGATAGGTGTTGATTTTACAAGAAGCATTTATATTTAAACATTGCGCATTTATTTATTAACAAAATACGCAAAAGCAGGTTATTTGGTATGTAATTTTACTTAGATATCTTGCGACTAACATTTATTTTGCATTCTGTTTCAGATCACCGATGGACCAAAATCCCCGCTGTAAAATCAACAACAAACTCATCACCACTTCAAAATTAATAAGCAAAACAATGTATTTCTACACAACTACAATACATAACGCTATATCAATAAGGGGCTTACTGGCGGGTGTAACGAAGTGTGCGCACAAATCGCGTCAGCGCAGCGTGCAGTGGCTGCACATGTGCTCACAGGCTTATGAACTTAACTGCCCACTGCAGTTATATATGCAGGAAGGTAGTGTTGTAATGTAGATTGGAATTTGAAGAGTTCATCAGCAGGGAGATGGAAGAATTTGAATGTGCCAACGCAGGTCAAAATTGTGCCTGAATGACCGATCGTTGGTGCGGTAATTTTTTTTTTTAATATTATATCCTAATTGAAAGGCGTCGTTATGGCTTTCCGATGGCGTGCCACTAATAGTTCACATTGATAAACGTAAGACTTGAGTTTTCGGTTGTTATTTTGACCACTGAGTTTTTTATTAACTTGTTTCATTCGATGCAAAGCCAACGTGACCATTATTATTTTAGAAAAATATAAACTTTTGGTACAATTATCATGACGTTTTTGTGTTTTAGTATTATCAGGAGGCCGTGTACAGGCTTAGAGTTGCACAGAGAGCCATGGAGCGTTCTATGCTTGGCGTACAACTTGACCGAGTTCCCAACGTCGAAATCCGAAGACGTACTGTCGTAATGTCTTCGATATTGAAAATCGCGTTATGGAACTCAAATGGAGTTTGGCAGGACACCTAGCAGGGCGCAGTGATGGCAGGGGGAGTGAAGCTGTGATCGAGTGGCGTCCAAAGAATGGAAAGAGAAGTGTTGGTCGTCCGGCAGCGAGATGGGCAGACGACATCATTGCCATCGCGGATAAAAGCAGAATGAGACTGGTACTTGAATAAAAGGAACATCCAAGAAACTGGCATACACAAAGAAAGAAAGAAAAAGTATTTATTAGATTTGCACAGGACAAAACAATAAAAAAAAAATTAAATAAAAGAGAACAACAAAAAATTAAAAATACTAAGAGCAAAGAGAGGCGGTGGATGAAGTCGCGCAGTGGATGACGATGATAATGATGTTTTAGTATGATTGTCATAATGGCTAATCAATGAAAATAGCAGACATGGCTCACTGCTTGCAATTATTGTGTTTTGCGTCAAAAAGACAATTATCGATTCTTTCGTAGTAAAAGTAGATAAGATTTGGTTTGACTTTGTGTGTCACTTTTGCATCTTATTTATAAAGAATTAGGTCCTGTTTTCAGTTTTGAAATATCTATTCAACATTTATTAATGTCTATCGGTAAATCAGCGAGGCCTGAGAGGACCTTACAAGCTTCAACTAGGCATTACGCCGTCGGAACTAGATATCGAACAATTATTTAATTATATATGATGCTCAAAAACCGGATAGCCTACGGACCATTGACCTCAACGCAAAACAAATCTTTGAATTCTTCGATACTTACATAAAGGTAGCAAAAACGAGAGTCATTACCGTAAATAATTATTAGTTAAATGGTTACTGTTGTTTTTCTGTAGGAACAGTAATATACCTACTTGAAAAGCTGTAAAATTACAAGGAGATCATCGCAAGTTCATCGTTTACTTAGACAACATTATATTTAAAAACAGCTGAATCATCAACATTTTTTAATCCGAAAACCAACAAAAAATCAACCATTCCAACCTAATCAGACGAATCAAACCGCATATGTCGTATAATACCACAATTTTAATAACAATACTGATCTATAGCACAATGCTCGCCGCCCGGGTTCGTCCGCTCCGATGGGTTTCAATCCCGTACAGCACGTTTTTACCCCCATTCTATTCACTTTCCACCCGACGTAATCTAGGAAATGAAAAGATTTCTTTTTTTCTTCCTCGGTAAGATTAGTTCCGTGGTCCTTCGAGCCGGATTCTTTTTCTTTTTTGCTTATTAAATACTTTTTTCTTTTCTCGTTTTATGCCAGTCTGGGAATGTAGGTTAATCTAGGTCTGACTTGAGTGCTTTTAGTAATAGTTTGAAGATCTTTTTCTCATTAAAGTGACTGGAGCTTTTAAAGTCGATTCAGGTTACACCGTTGAGGATTTTTCTGCTTTCGATACGGTTTTTCTTTTTAGAACTTTGATTTTTGATAAAGCTTTTAAGTTAATGAGGAAATGTTCACATTTGCCTGGTTTTCTACCATAAGTTTTGTTTAACTTTACTTTGATAATGGAAATCTTCATGACTTTTATGAATGTATCGAAGTTTCAAGTCATTGCCATTACTTAGAACTGGAATCCTTGGTGTTCTGATGGTATACTTTTTTTAATTGTTGTGGTACCTACTTGTTTATTTTGAAGTCGCAAAAATACTAATTCTGCGACTTCAAAATAAATACTTGAGAAGTGACATTATTTAAAACGCAAGACTTTTATCGTTATTTCTAAATTGGCAATAGAATTTCAATCAGCCTTAGAAGGTCATTATGCAAAAGTAGTAATGTAAAATTTAGACTGTCGAAACTTGAATAATGTCGTATGGAACATTGACCACGTTGTTGTATTTCCAACGTTTGGCTCAGCGTCGAAAATCTAAAGTCCAACGCATGCTGCATTTGAAATATCCACGAAATTTTAAACCGGGGCCACGTGTCGTGTCGGAAACGACCCGGACGAACAGACGGACGGACGGACGTCATCTATTACACGCACGTATCGAGTTTATAATCTAAAGTTAGAGGGGATGTAATGATGATGTTAGAGTGGGTGGTAGGAACTTTAAATGTAAGAAATTATTTACTTACGGGTATCAAAACCCGTGGCCACGAGTTACAGGCTCAAGTGACATGCGTCTTGTGACAGCAAGCGTAAAGGAAACTAATGAACTGTTTTTTATAGCTCATGCCGTGATGGACGCGAGGCAGGTGACACGCGTGCGTTGCACGTGACGCAAGTTGCGTCGCAAGTCACTGGCGCTTAGAAGATAATACTATGATTACGATTACTATATTTTCTTGAGCCATGAAACAATGGTTTCTCAAACTTGTTCCGTTTGTTGTTTTCCAAGATTGATGTTTCTTCATGAACCTGAAAAGATGCTTTCGTGTGAATTCTAATACTGTAGGTAAATTAGAATGATTTATCTATGTATGTGTCAGTCCCTAAAATACCAATGAATATCAGTTTCATCGTCCTTTCAATCATTACGTGTAGGTTTGTATAGGTTAAATCGTTCAACTTATACTGTCACTTACTTCCGTGATTGAACAAACAAAAAAAAAAGACCAATCACGGAAGATATCCCATAAGTGACTATATAAGTTTAGTAGTAAACCGTGAAAGCTTAAAACAGTGTTTGGTAAAATCGTTATTTAACCTGACAAAACATAATCTCACATCATGCAAAAGTAGCATTTAAAAAAAAACACATTTTTTACAAAATTCTAAAAACACATCTTCCCCAAAGTTAGGCACATAAAAATTTTAAAGTTGAAAATAAATCGACAAACTAGGGTACTTTGGACCCCTCGCCCACATCCGAATAGGCTGGGCCATTGTCATTTAAATGCGGGCCGCACATCCCGACACTTTGCTATGGAAAATTTAAATAATAATCACACTGAATATTATGTATTATTGTAGGTATTTTTGGGGTTTTCCTCTACTGAGTGTTTATGTACTGTTAAGTAAAAGTGAAGAATATTTTCGAAATTACATAATTTCACTCCTCGCATGAATAACACTTTGTAACAACACCAATTTATCTCGTCTGCTCGACGTCCGTATGTCACTACAGGAATCCAGCAGAATATCAGCGTCAGGTCCATGCCTGACACATGCTGAGCTGGACTCCCATTTTATGCAACCTTGAGACGCACACCGCACCTTGTATACTCGTTATTTGATTTGAAGTGTATCATGGTGTTACTATACTTTTTTCATAAATATGTTTTTCTTTTTATATATTGGTTCCTTGTTTTTTGTATGGTTGTATAGTCGTGTGATTCGTATTATTTAATTGTGCTTCTATTTATTTATTTATTTATTTATTGAAATCTCCCTTACAACTATCATTACAGGTGTATTCCTAATGCGATAGTGCGGTCTTTAAATTTAAACTTATTTACAATTAAACTATACAAAACGTAAAAACAAAAAAAATAAATAAAAAAAATACTAGTAGTAAGTAATTAAAATAACATCTAACAATCCTAAGTTCTATACTAAGTTCCCTAAATACACTAAACACAATATTTAAATTACAAAACAACAACATTTAGCCTACTCTAATCTACACTATAACATAAAATAAACAACAGTACTTTTGCGAACTTTCTGTGTGTTGTGCTATGTCTTTTGTGTGCACTAAATAAATGATTTATCTATCTATAATACTTAAAAGACCCGCTTCACTACTGCGTCGGATGCGGGGCAGCGACAATAGTCTTCTGAGCATAGTTGCTAGCAAGACTGAAAGCCATGGGGCACCTGTTCGCAGTGCATATATTTTTGCCGGGTGTCTCCAGGATGTGGTGGAATTAAGTATGATTAGTTAAAGTTTAGCGTTGTTATTTGTTGTGTGTTTTAGTCAATTTATACTAACATTGGTTAAGGGATACTAACAAATTTATGGGTTATCTACCTGAATTAAAGATATATGTATAAATAAAATGTTCAAACTTGAATCTCGATATGGATAAGTAAAAGTCTACCAGTCATGATATTTTGAATCGATGTTTCTATAATAGTGGCCCTGGAATACCATTGTGTTATTCCAGCCTTTGTTTGATTTTGTACTGATACTCATACATTTAAGTAATTCAATAAGTTGAAGGGATACAGGTTAAGCGTCACATCAAGATACAACTAAGTTGAAGTAGATGCTGTTGTAAGAAAACTGAAAAACACAACAACATCATAATCATCACGGCTGTAATCTCCAAAGGGTACGGCTGAGGTGTAACTAAATAGTACACTCACATTTCACCAGTTATGTTAAAGTCCCATGTAATAGGGGGCGAACCTATTACCATCAACCGGGCACAGATCCAGACTCCGTGGCTGCTACTGACAGCAGTCGCGCTTGCGATCACTAGACCAAAGAGGCAATAAAAAAAAAAGAATTATTATTTTAAAGCCACTTAATAATCCAACTACACATAATCATAAACGATACTGTATCAAAACTTTTTATCACGATATTAATATTTATGACACTTTAAAACACAATAAAATGTACAAAATGCACCCCTTCACAGAGCGCTTTGGGGTGCAATTCAAAATATGTATTTTGTATCTCTATGACTGATATGACACATTGAAGGCGTTGCGAATTATTATAGTTTACTTCAACAACTTTAAATTTCACCCCCAAATTACACCCACTACTCTTACTTTGCAAGAAATAGGGTTGTATTTTGATTAAAATTTAGTTTTTTCCTCGTAAAAGTTGAGTGTTTGATGTGTATTATATCTTATTGTGTTTTTAACACTTCGCCCCCGCTGCAGTGGGGTGTAACTTGGGGTAGTTTGCACCCTCGTTGATTAGCGTCCTTAATCTATGGGGGATTTTTGAATGGTGTCATTCAAAAGTGATGCATTGTGAAGAGAATGATGTGTGGTGGCATTATTGTAACTATCTTCAATTTACACCTGTTTATAGAAAAAAGTGAAACGAAACAGACTGCTGCGAAGAGGAACTTTAATTGATAGTGTTTTTTTTGGGAGGTTTAACAAAGTGATGAATAAATGCAGTGATTGCTATCGTTCAATCACTAATTAATTATGTATTGTACGTAATACCAAGTCAACAACAACCAGTCTCACCAAGGGTATCGAATTACCCAGTACTAACTGAGTTGTGGAGGTCAGATAGGCAGAACTTGCTCTATGTAAAATACTGGTATTCAGCTGCATCCGGTTAGACTGGAAGCCGAGCCAAATATAGTTAGGAAAACCATAGCATGAGTTTTTTTTTTAAATTGTGCAATATTAAAACCTTTTTTTAAATACCTTTTTAACAGGCACGTTTAGATTGCTGTGCTTACAAGCATCTTTTTCTCCTTAATTTTGTGCTTAATTTTTTTTGGGTATGCGTCACATTTAGAGTAAATAAATGTATTTTCTTTCTTTTTTTTTAACGTGCGGCTAAAGTCGGACTTAACGCCGCCATTTTTTTTTATTCGAAACAATTTTGCAAAAATATTTAAGAACAATTTTAAAATCCTTGTAACATTATAATCTCTACTTTGAACTAC
This sequence comes from Noctua pronuba, assembly GCA_905220335.1. Classification (NCBI taxonomy): domain Eukaryota; kingdom Metazoa; phylum Arthropoda; class Insecta; order Lepidoptera; family Noctuidae; genus Noctua; species Noctua pronuba. The sequence goes on along the minus strand of LR999906.1, from coordinate 9,427,295 downwards.
ATGACTCCCTCTCACATTACCCCATCCAGTTATCCAATAATATTTCGTATGTTTACTTAACATCTTAAACTGCTGCTTAATGAACTACTGTTTAAGCTTGTTGTGCAACATGTTCGTTTGTCTGTCTGTATGTCTACACAAGACAGGATTTGTATTGTGTTGTGTGTAAATACATGTCAGTGTGGTAATGGTTTTAAATTCTGATGGTTAAGTTTTAAATGTATTCCTTGATGGACAATGGGTTTTATCTGATTTACATTCTTAGTTTACATTGATTTGGTGTAAATTGAATTTTTGAAAATAGAGCTTTGATGGTCTTTAAGTGGTTTATAAAAACTAGCGGCCTGACCTGGCTTCTCACGGGTGCCTAAGTTACTTAAGAATAATGTAGCATTCTAATGGTGAAAGAATTTTTGAAATCGGTCCAGTAGTTTTTGAGTTTATTCGTTACAAACATACAAATATTTCCTCTTTATAATATCAGTATAGATTAAGAACATATCGTAGCAGTAACCATTAACAAAGATATCACTATTTACCATCCACCATCTGTTTCACAAGCTTAGAATCAAAACTTCCATTGTATTTCATGTTGAAGATGCAGAGCCCAAAATGTTAAGGAAAGTTGTAGCTTTTCAAGCATATTTAAAAAAAAGTGTGTGACAATGCAAAGTTACGTTTTTCTCAGATACTTAAGTATCTACATACGATCGATAAGACACTCAGGAAAACTAAAACATTGCACTTAAAGATCATTAAGTAATGTCACAACATTATAATTACGTCCTAAAGTACCCCTTTATTACCACGATTTATAACCCCTACTTCCGTTACCAAATATCGTGCAAAAGCACAATAACACTAAAGAATCCCACCGCACTCATTAACCGCTATATTTTCGGTAAAGCCGCTAAATTGCATTCGGATATATCCGCGAGACGCTCGGATATATATCCGCGACATTAGGTCGGCCGGAAGCGGTGCGCGCGCGCCGGATACCGGGGCCCATCTATTGTGATCTGACGTCACTTCCGCCCTGCATGAGGTTTGCTGCATAACTGCAAAGTGAGGAGTAATATACTGGGAGTAACTGGGTTAGATGTGGAAAAGGAATTTAGAATTAAATCCTTGTTATACTTCTAGTGTAACGTAAATGGAATTTCGCCAAAACAGCTTTTAACTTGATAAAAGAATAACATTTATTTGGCAACAGTTCGTAAATACAATACGATACGCCAAAATAACAACAAAAGAGTGCTTTTAAAAATCACAGTCTGCCTCTCGGTTGCGTCGAAGAGATTTAAAATACTTATATAGCGGACATTGGGGATATACAAAGAAATTTAAAACACATATAGAGAGGACATTGGGAATATTGTCATACAATAATTTTCATCCTGAATATTTTCGATTTTGACACACGAATGCTACCTGACAAGCGGGCGTATGACACAGATGACACTAGACAGAACGAATTGTTACTAAGTAGTAACAAGTTTTGGATTACGATTTTCTTCGTCATGACCCGTCTATAGCTCGGAAATATTTAAATGTCTTTGTGTCATATGAATGCGACCTAACAAGGCGACGTATCGCACTGGACTGATCGACTTGTTACTAATTTGTAACAGGTTTTGGAATTGTCAGTTTCTTGGTCTTGTCCCGTCTATAGCTAGTTATATTTGAATGTCTTTGATTTTGACACACGAATACTACCTGATAAGCGGGCGTATCACACTAGACAGAACGATTTGTTACTAAGTTATAACAAGTAGAATAGAGTAGTAGATTATGATTTTCTACGTCCGTTGTTCCATCTATCGCTCGTAAATATTTGTATGTCTTTGGCCAAAAAGGTCAATGTCACCAATAATGCCAGACAGCTGATGATTTTCGTTTCGTTCTATGTCTATTCTTAATGAATTATGAGTTTTATGATGCATTTATTTTTTAAGATCGCTAATAACTTTAGAAATGTTTTCATTCAGACAAATTTTCTCCAATCTTCACAATCGACCACATTATCACTGCCTGTCATATCGAACAATCATTAACAAAAGTGATTTACAGACATAACCACACTCTTAACTAAAATTTACCACATCCTATTCATGCAGCCGTATCTATTCGACAACTTAACAATACGATCTCATCATTCGACACGGCTACCGAAAAATTCGATTCATTAGACGAAATTGTAAAAACCGCGAATTTGACACGCACCGACCGTATTCGCACCCACGACAAGTGCAACAATGATGTCATTAGAAAAATATTCCAAATACAAAAGACTCTTACAATCATGAAAATAAGGTTGAGAATAGATTTGAAGAATAAAATGAAATATTTTGGAGTGTGTATGAATTTGAAAGTAATAATACGTCAGCGTTCCCTCAGTCTTTTGGGTCTATCGTTGCGTATGTTACGGTTGTACGTTGATTTTGATGGGAAGGTATGTGTTGTTATCATTGTTGGTGACGGCACGAGAAAAATTGCAAGTAAAATATTCCCGCATTGTTTTTTCTGAAAGCAGTCCAACCTAGATACATCTATGTATTAGTAGATACCTACTCATTTGCTGGAAGCTGAATTTTGTCAGAAGATTTTATTTAGTAAGAACCGACAAATAAATAAGTTTCAAATTTTCGTTAGTATTCCACAATATTGTTTATACCACAATCCATATTCTTCATTGTAGCTGAATACACAACTATTATTTTAAAAATACCTAGATAAACCATTTCTAAACCACACACAACGAAAACAGAGCCCCCAACCCAATGGCTACACTCGCGTGAATTTAAATCTCGCCCCGGGTGTTAGGAAGCCGTGATTTGTGGTTATTTACCACACTTGTTAAGTTTCCATTTTCGCTGACAACTCGTGCGGAACCCGCGACGATTTCGATTCGAATTTCGTTTTTAATTTTCCAGAATAGGTCCCCGGGAATGTATTGTTGTGAGACTAAATAATGGATGCAGATTACATACGCCGATGGTTCCGAATTCGAATGGCTTCGAATGTGGTCGGATTTGAATTTTTACTTTTTATATTTTTGTGCATCGGTGGTTGTCAATGTGACTATTGAAATGGGTCAATTATGTTGGGGGCTACGTGTTACGATTGGTTGGATGTATTATTTTATTGTACTCTGTTTGACTGATGAAACATTAAATACGAGGTCAGTTTTTACGATGAAATTTTTGCAGGAATCTATAGCAGCAGGAAGAACATTATTTGCCTATACTGTCCCACTGCTGGGCAAAGGCCATCATTTCTTCCATCGGTGACGATGTGCCTACTACGCTTTGCAGAAATCACATAATGAGGATCAATTATGTCTACATTAAGAAAACAGGTTGTCGGTTTCTTAGGTAGGTACATAGGTACTATAACACCTTAAAATTACGTAAATATTTCTGGAAGAAACACTTCTATCTTAACAACTACATAAACAAATTACGAAAATACTTAAAACTCCTCATTGTTTATCAAACAACTTACCTATATTTCATTCCACAACCCGTTCATCTTAAACCTTATTAATTTGCCAAAACCCCTCAAAATTCAAATTCAAGTAGGTAATCTAATCAGGAAAATCGTGAAATTCGTAGCAAGAATTCTGTTGAGTTTTCTGTGGACGGGCGCGGGGCAAAAACCCCTTTTGTCCAAACAAGTCGGCGGCAGGAGCAAATGTCACCGGGTGAAAGGCTGTGACATCCTCATTGAAAATTCAGTTGGTACCCGCGTTGAGATCGCGCACTGGGAGACGAAAACGTTGCGGTTTTGGAGTTGTTTCAATTTAGAAGATAGTCTGTAGGAAATATGATGGTCTGTAGGAATTAGCAGTACTCAGTAGCAGCCACGGAGTTTCGATTTGTGCTCGGTTAATGAAAATGCTTGCCCCTATTACATGGTACTTAAACATTACTGGTGTTTCTTTTTCGTGTGGTTAGTGGCCCGCCTGGTGTCAGAGTTTTGGGCGTTTGAGTTGGGCTCTTCACTTGCTGTCGTGAAATATCTCTCAGGCCTGTTGGTTTGGTTTCCCAATAACTGGTGGAATAAGGGTACACAATTACCACTTACTTCGATGAAGGAAAATATCGTGTGTAATCCAGCATGCCTGAGAGTTTCTCGACGGCATGTAAAGCCAAGACAGCCTAGAGGCCCATGGGCGTAAAAACTCTAGTCACTAGGTTAGTCACTAACCACGCGATAGAAAGAAAGAAGAACTGGGGTACACCTCTGCCTAACCCTTCGGGGATAACAGGTGTGATGCTATGTTGTGTAACTCATTAGCACATAGCTTCAACAGTTTTTTTTTCGGCTGTTCCCCATCAGTTCATAATAGTGTGATATTCTGCAAAATTCTCTCAAACCGCCCTGCGAACTTAAAACATAATAACTTACCTGCCTATAGTACTTCGTCTTAGTCCCTTCAAAAGACTGATCGCGATTCGTAGAAAGAATGCTACCTCCAAATAAAATATTCTGAAACGCTGCGACCATCTCACCTAGTGCGAATTTGAGTAAAATTTGCATAGCGCTCCCCAAGAAACCAGCAGACTTTAAATCTAGTAAATTTACTAAATCTAGGCTTGAACTGATTCTACGTTGAGCCCAGACGGCGCTCCGTGCCAAAGACTAACCATTTTCAGACTTGATTTTGCAAAGATAAGAAAGATTCCATTCTTTTCTGCGATATTGAAAGATGTTGGTGCCTACGTAATAAGATTTTAGAGAACATATGGAAAATACACATGGAGAATACAAAGAATAGATGTTTGAGTAAAATCACAAATCCTGGGTTATGCACATTGGGCATTTTTTTTTGATTTTGTATACAGTAGTTTGTCTTTTCGCAACTGACGTGCTTACCTATGTATGACTGCATAGGATTGTAGCAGGTGGTGTTCTGTAGTGTCACCCTGAGAAAAAGGCGTGAATATATGTTTTTGAATATAGGTCTCTATTACATGGGACTTAAACATAACTGGCGAAAAGTGGGTGTACAATTAGGTACACCTCTGCCTAACCCTTCAGGGATTACAAGGCGTGATGTTATGTTATGAATGTAGGTATAACCGTCAGCACATCTAGCTACTACAATCTTTCAAATTTCTTTAATAGATTTTCAACTTTATCGCTAAAGCATTAGGTTCAAGGTTGATTGGGAAAATTTGGTAGTTTCGGGTAGCTTGATGTGTTGGCGTCTGTACAGCAGGCTGGACCATGAGCTGCATACTAACACAAAAAGTTCACGAAACCTCAAATAAGCTAGAAAAACCTCAAGTCGGGCCTGTGGACGGTGAGTAATGGGCTAGCTCGCCGTCCATCCGTCAGGCCGTGTCGACGGCGCGTTCGTGTTCCACGCGCGCCTCAAAGAGATGTCAGCAAAAAGGAAGGGGCCCGCAAGGGCCGATGCCTGCCGGGGCTGTGGGACTGTTCGAAAGAGATACCGCGGCCCTGAAACACAAAGGGCAAATAAGGAACATTGATGGGTTTTAGTCAGTACGAGTCTGACGCTCCCTTCCACTCCACCCAGAGCGGCGGGGTCATTTGATGATTTCACATCCGAAAAAAAATTAAAAGGTAAAACCAAAGCAATTAAAAGAAAAGAAAAGAGCACATGGAAGGAATTGGGGGAGGCCTTTTCCCAGCAGTACAGGCAACTACAAAAAAAAAAGAAAACCAACGCACGAAAACTTCCCAATAATATTATTCTTTGTAATCCTTTCAGCATTTTACCTGAATATTTGTTCTGTGCGGCGGTACACAAATTGATTCCTGAATCCGATTTGCGTTTGACGAGTTGTACCAATAGTTGTGCCTACTCTGTTTTGTTGTGTCATCATAGATTCATGAGATTCTCCGTCTTGTGGCAAAGTAATCTTATTGGTTTAGTTTGTATTTTAATTGGATTTGTAGTTCTTTGTTTGTTTTTGTACGGATCTAGAAATAAATGTAGCAAAAGATGTATTTATTTTTAGATCCGTACTAGTAATGAGATCATGATAATAATGATATCACATGACATGAATGATTTCATGTTTGTCTACTAACACTACTATTTAAGACCATAGTTACTAACACTATGGGCGTAGCCCGAAATAAATGATATTATTATAATATCGTATGTAAAATGCAAGATGACGATGGATGGACTGTAAGAAGGATGATATGGCTAGAAAGGAGATGACTGCTGAGATGACGAGTAATAGAGAAGTATGTATGACAGAAGTATATACGACATGCTGCGCCGACCCCAAATAAATTGGGATAAGGGCAGGAGAATGATGATGATCTAGTTTGGGAAGATAATAGGAGAGACAAAATGACTTAGATGTGAGTTTCCTCTGCCTACAGTTAATTTTATTGCTATTCTACAACGTCACTAAAGCCACCAATCTCACGCAAAATCGTTTTTAAACTTCAATATAATTTGAAATTAATTCTAAATTCATTTCTTCGTTCATTCTTCATTCATTCTTCTTAATGTTTTCTTCATTTTGATACTTGTACATATTTTTATTATTATTTTAGATCTATTTGTAGTTTATAAATAATATACATAATTAATTCAAATAAAGTTATAATTGGAACATTACCAAACCTGTAACGACTTACATCCAAAAGAATACTTACAGTAAGTACTCCAATGTTCTTTACATGCCACGGTACAAAGTAAAATTAATTTGTGTATTTTTCATACTCATATTCATACAACCCTCGACATGAGTCTCTTAAACCACAAAACTGAAACATGACATTCACCCTTATGTACTCGAGAATAGAGATGAAGATCCTGTTTTGGTTTTGAAGGGTTTGTATCAAATATGTTGGATGTCTGTACATCGTTTGAGTCTACGAGTGTCTCCCATATCAAAGCTCGTTGTTTTTAATAACAAAGAAATGACAGTATGTTTGTTGCGTATGTTATTTGCTTGTGAATTTTAATTTTTTCCCTCGTTTTTTATACTTTTTATTGTCTTTTTGTCCTGTGTTCGTCTGTTTGGAGATCATTAATTTGCAGGCTGAAGTGATGTGGAGTTTATTCAAAGATTATTTGTGGTTAGCCGACAGAGGTGATGGTTAGGTAGAGGTTCATTTTTATACGTACACACACACTACACTATCTTACTCTCTCTCACCACAACACACCACATATACACGACACCTTCCACTTTACACTCACATTTACAAACAAACACACGAACTTTTTTTTTTACATTAGTGCCTTTTCTTGTTATTCTTTTCTTACAATAGTCCTACATTTATTTATTTATTTTTATTTATTTATTTACAACTAATTATAGCAACATTACAGACCAAGTCCAATACGATGCTATAAGACATAAAATAAAACAATATAGAAAAAAAAAAAATCACACCCAGTAAAATATTAATAGCTATAGTTAAACATGACCAAGTTTATAGTTGCATACCTTTTTCAATTTTCATTTGTCATGTCATGTCCTACGTTCTACATATTTTCATAATTCACATCTCGGTGAGGGGGGCCAGGAGTCCATAGCACAGGGTATCCTAGTTTGGATTCCTGACTCCCACAAACCTTTGTACTTCCAATATTTGGAACACCTCTGTATTGTAATTGCACTTTGTGGGAGAAAATAAATCTTATTATTAACTTTTGACAGTTCTAACTACATGCAATTACTAAACTACAGAATAAAAATCGTATCTTAAAAAAAAGAGTGGACAAATGTTTGACTTAACATAAAATACTCCATAAGGCGCGAATTACACAGAAACGGCGTACGGCGAAGGCGCGACGCAGGCATGATGCCGCTTCGAAACGTTTTTATACAAAATATACGTAGGCGACGTGTCGTGAATCACACTCAAGCGGCGCGGGACAGGCACGCCGTTCTTTCGTTTCCTTATAAATTCCATGCCCGCGCTGCGCCTTACGCCTTACGCCGTTTCTGTGTAATTCGAGCCTTAGAGTAGGCAGTAAAGTGAAAGAAGAAATTAGTTAAAATTACCTACCTGATGATGATGAACAAAAGTATGGGAGATGAAGACATGCTGCATCATCATGCTGCCTTTTATCTTTATTGAGGTCCGCTTCAAGTCTCACCGGATGCAGCTAAATACCACGTTTTTACATGGAGCGACTGCCTATTGAATTCCACAACCCAATTAGTACTGGGTGATACAGTATCCCTTGTGAAGACTGGTTGTCAGACTTTCTGGCTGCTGACTACCTGTAACGGCTGTCAAAGATCTAGAAATAACAGCCAGGCCAACGGCTTAAGGAGCTTTCATGATGATGGATGGTCACCCATCTACAGACTGCCCTGAGAGATATTTCTTGACGGCATGTAAAGCCAAGTCAGAGACCCATGGGCGGCATAAAAACTCTGATATTAGGTGAGGCAGTACCCACACGTTAAAGAAGAATCAGGTACAGCACTGCCTAAACTATCGGCGATTACAGGCGTAATGTTACATTACTATATTTACTTACTACACACAAACATAAAACAATTACAACTAAACCCAAAAAACGCTAGTCACAATTGTCACAAGTAACCGTACTTGCCTCGGGCAAGGGGCAATCAAACCGTCGCCAAACGAGATCAAAATAAAAATCAAATTAAGAGTCGCAGTTATTGCATAAAGGGACCCCTGCCTGCCCCTTATTGCGTTAGTCGTGAGGGCCCGGCCTACTAATTATAATCGCCTGGATATCTCTGTTTGCTGTGTGAACTTATATGTCATTATGTTTGAACGGGGTGGGCTGTTTTTATTATTTTTTGGTATGGGTGTAAAATGGGTCTAGTTCCTAATATCGACATCGACGGTCGCTGTATCGAAAACGTTTCAGCGACAGGTTAATGAATCGACAGTACCCCAAATCGATGGTACGCTACATCAACAGTACACCAAATCGATAGTACACTACATCGACAGTACACTAAATCGATAGTACACTACATCGACAGTACACCAAATCGATATTACGCTACATCGACAGTACACCAAATCGATAGTATGCGCTATTATTGAACATAGTATAAAAACGTATGTAGAAAAACTTATCTAGTCAGCCATCTTCTGTTCTTTACAATTACCTAAGTTACAATTACAATTGCCTAAGTTTAACCTTACCCATGAATACAAGACCTGTTCCTTATTTTCAGACGATTTGCAACAATTTACTGGTACCATTCGTTTTTAGAAAAAGTTCTTAAATTACATTTTGTCAGTTAAAATCAAATAAATTGCAATGAGAAGAATCTATGAATAGTCTCATTATAGAATGTTCTCATTACAATTTAGTTTCTTTCTATAGATTGTTTCATGTCTCTATACTGCTAACGCCATCTAGTTATTATCTCAAACACTATTTTTATTTTAATAAAAAACCGTCAGCCTTTTTATTAGCTTTGTTTCCAAAGGCCAAAATACTCTTCAAAATGAATGTTTTGAACTTGATTATCAATCGTTTCTGTAAACTTCTTCACAACACGACTAAAACAATAACAGCACAATAATAATCCCTGATCAAAACTGTACCACACATCCCCAAACTATGAAGGTTCACTATCAAAAAACGAAATCAACTTTGGAGAAGCAGACCGCACACAAATTGTATTACCAAAAACGCATTGCGGCCCCATTGAAATATAATGAATTTATACAGAAATTTGATGGTTTATAGCAGACTACACAATGAAATATTGTGGCTGGAAGAGAATGGAAATATTATGGAGTTATTATATTTTGTTTGAGTGATATCTATACATATTTGTTACTAGCGGCCTGTCCCGGCTTCGCACGGGTGGACATTTATTTTCCCCTAATTCCCGCCCCCCCCCCCCATTTTTTCTAGTAATAAATATAGCCTATGTTACTCAGGGATAATGTAGCTTTCCAATGGCGAAAAATTTTTTGAAATCGGCACAGTTGTTTTTGAGTTTATTCATTACAAACATACACACACACACAAAAATACAAATCTTTCCTCTTTATAATATTAGTAAGATAAGATAGGAAACGAATGTTATGCCAGTACCTAAGTACAAGAGAGAATTATTTCATTGCTACTGCTCTCAAAACCGTGACGGAAAACATCGTGAAGACACCATAATGTCTTGGAATCTAAATTCCGTCCAACTGTAAGATTATTGTAGGCAAGCAAAAAAAACGGCCTAAGTACTTTCTGTAGTATTTTCTGCAGAAGCAGGTGATTTCTTTTCAGGAAGCTTGATTTGGCTTTAAAACCTTAGAGTTAAATGTTTTCTTCTTCCCGTTACATTCAATATGTGTAAATGTATTTAATAAAATATCTACATGTATTTCGGAGCATGACTTGTGGACGGCTCGACCGATAAGGCTGTTTTTTTTCTTTTGTTCGTAATTTCAGGGAAAGGTTTGTAGATTTTTTTTCTAACCTAACTTTTCATCGATTTTCTAAATTAGAAAATTGTACCCGTGCGAAGCCGGGGTGGGTCGCTAGTAAGAAATAAATAAGTAAAATCGGTGAAAAGTAAGTTACAAAGAAAAGTTTTTTGTCTTATTTAGCACGTGTGAATGTGCTTTTAGGTACACCTCTACCTAACCTTATGGGAATTACAGGCGTGATGTTATGTTATGTTTAACACGTGATACTGCCAAAGTCCTTTTGTAAGATAGAACCTCAAACCAATAAAAGAACTATGACGATCAAGGACCGACTTTCAATTGGGACACATAGCGTCCCCATATCACGTTTTCATTGTGATGTCCATTCAAAATTCGGAACTATAAGTTGCAAGTAAAAATTAATCTGAAGGTACTTAACTTTCATTCATACCTTGACTATACCAGTGTACTCTTCTACAAAAACGAGCAAGAAACTCAGATCCTTCCAGCAAACTTCCACAGATGGGCAGGGTTGCCCAGTGGGTGGCGTGGGGTGGCAAAGACAATGTGGAACTAGCAGTAGTAATCAGTTTAGTGAACAATTTGCGTCTCCAGCGATGCGTGGTATATGCCCGCGTAATCTGTCCGTGCCCTGCCCGCCCGGCCATCTGCATGTATGTATTGTTTTTTAAATGCTGCCATAGTTTGTACGATTGCTTTATAGTTTCGAATGGAATTGAAAGGTTTTCTGTGTTTGTTATTTTCTGTTGTCTGCTGATGGAGTCATGCTTTTGTGTATTGGATCTGAGAATTGATTGAAGTTGTACCTAATTTTGTTTGAATCAATTTTCAATTAAATGTAGCGGTTCGACTGTAGAAAGCTGCCTAACGTTACGTCTTATAATAGTAGAGGTTCATGAAATCTAAGTTCTATAATTATATCAATAAACGATAGAATAGCTGAAACAGATGGGTGATGGAAAGCGGAAGACGATGTGTTGCAGCCTGGGAGAGATCTACGTCCAGCCGTGGGCTGTGATATGCTGACTTGCTTGATTTTGTATTACTAATTTGCTGTCAAATTACTTTAAACGTCACAGTGTAAATCGACTTATGTTGCTTGCTTTCCAAATGAGGCTTTAGTAAGTTAGGATATTTTACAAATATCGATTATGTAAGATACAATACATTTTTTCATTATAAATAGTACCTGGGCGACTGAGTGCTAGTCGGGTGAAAATAGAGAAAACTAATTTTCCCAGATACTAAACTGAGCTGGATTGATTTTTCGCCTCCGTAAACCAATATATTGCAACTTTAATCGAAATCATTAGAGCCATTTTCGAGAACGTTATTACAAATATTGCTCATATAATTGTAGGTATAGGATATAGGATTAAAACAAAATGATGTCTCCATAATAGTGCGGACAATTTCCCCAAATAATGACAATTTCCCCAAATAATGATAATAACAATACCCAACAACGATCACTGACAAAAAATAAGCAATGTCATACCTAATTACTGCCAACAAAATCCCGATTGAGTCGTCATACCAGCGCGACTGTACGATTGTGACCAATCGCGCTGATCCGAAGTGCGTGCCTGTCGCGTGGCCGGCGCGTGGCGCGACTGTTGCGCGTCTGTCGCAGGCGCAACATCGTTAATTATTGCGACTAAGATGAGACGCGTTTTCCTAGTGTATTGAGAAATTGTCGTGTAATTGGTCGCGTTTTGTAGAACTTGGATGAACTGGGCGAATTGATGGGTTGTGTAATGGCTTTGTGTCAGCGCCATCAGAAGATTACCTAAATGTTATGTTTATTTATGACGCCAGCACATCAAGCTACTACAATCTGTCAAATGTATTTAATAGATTTTCAACTTTATCGCTAAAGTAGTAGGTTCAAGGTTGATTAGGAAAATTTGACAGTTTCGGGTAGCTTGATGCGTCTGTACAAGTATTCCGTAATTGATGTTTCTCATTGATGTTTGTTCAACGGCTAGTCTTATCCTTCAATCGTTTGTATTTTCACATAGTAACATTATGGCTGAACAACGGAGAGCTGAACTGCGCATCCTCCCACTAAGTAAATAAAAATGCTGGATTTTTCAATCGGGATAAGCTTTTCACAGAGGAGGAGCTCGTGGCTAAATAATAACAGCCGCCCGGATCGATCTTTAGGTCAAGCAATGCTTGCCTAGGTTGGTCTGTGGATGGGTGACCACCCATTACATACCGAGTTTCCTCCGTGCCTCGGAAAGCACGTTAAGCCGTTGGTCCCGGCTGTCATTTGTAGATCTTTGTCACTCGTTACAGGCCCAAAAAGTCTGAAAACCCGTCTTACCGAGGGGTATCTTATTACCTAGTACTAACTGGGTTGTGGAGGTCAGATAGGCAGTCGCTCCATGTAAAATACTGGTATTCGGTTGCATCCGGTTAGACTGGAAGTCGACCCTAACATAGTTGGGAAAAGGCTAGGCAGATGATGATGATAAGCTATTCACAGAGCTGATATAGAAAGGTTTTGGCAGTTCAGAAAGTACATGAATCGGCAATGAATAATTGCTTGGCAAAGTAGACCATAACTATACACCGTGTTCCGGACGATGTAGATAAACTTAATGTACTACTTACCATAATTAGCTGTATAATCACCTTTCTCATACTTTCAGTTCCTGCTGATACCTTGTCTTTTTTTAAGCCAATCGATTGCATCAAACAAAAAATCTGCAAATGAAATCTCAACACTCCTAATCCAATAAAAAACCCTATTCTCACATAAAAAAACCTAACATTAATAACAACAATGATTTTATTATACGTGTGAAATATCATATAATAGTGCCACGCGACTTTTAATGGGTTAATATGTGTATTAACGGACAAAAGATATAAAAAACCCGGCGTATACGACTGGGTGACATTGATATCATAATCAAAATATGAAATGATATTTCTGGGGGTCGATTGTACCCCTGAGAGGGATTAGGCCTCGCCCTAGTGTTTGTTTGTTTTTAATGATATTTTATTTAAATTGATAGTTTATTTCTCTGGGTTTGTTAAAGGATTACATGTGTATTTTTGAAGTTGTTTGCTTTATAAAATGATTAAACAATGAGGAATTCTTTCGTATTTTATTTACGTTTATCGAAGGTTTGAAGCTATATTTTTGTTAAATCTATTTAAGTCGCGAGTTAATAGGGTTCTTTTGAGTTAGCTCGTTCCATCGTCGACCTCATCTGAGGTCAGAGTTGACCCAATTAATGTTCAAAAAAATCTAATTTTAAAATAGTTCTGTACATTATCTAAAAATCTCTTGTATGAATACATATGTAAGAAAGAGACTTTATTATTTCTTACTGCAAACTTTTTTATAGATTTTTATGGATGAATAAACTTAAAAACCGTATCACCGCACTGTATTGAACAAATGTTCTACAAAATGGATCTTTAAACTACTGTCAGAAACATACTTCAAGCCTTCTTTTTCCCAGGATAAGTCTTCACACAATACCACACTACCCATCGTCACCCATTGTAAGACCAGTCCACACCAGACCACTTCGTTCGCACGAAAATAACCGATAAAAAACGAACAGCGCCACGTGCCAACGCATTATACGATAACCGTCGGGGGCGGTATTAGGAATTGGGGACAACCCTAATTTTAATCTGCGTTAGAATTATGGAAATTCGACTTTAGTGTGAGGAAGGTAAGATTGATACTTGAACGGCGGAGTTTGATAAGTCGTTTTGCATATTAGTGAAGGGATATGAGACTTTGTGATGATGTGAACAAGGTTGGGTTTTCGTTGATTTGTGATCATAAGTTTTCATTACAGGGTTGTCGAAGATTTCTCTATTTATTGGTGGGAAAGGACGCGTGTCAGATCTAACACCAGTTTTAATATTTTAGGTCGCGTGGCCGCCACGCGTTGCGCTTTGGTAAAAAACTAGACGCACGTAATTCGCGTTTTATTGTCGTATTCTTGTTGTTAAATGTTATGGCGATTTTTTGTCGCATTGTGCGATTTTTTTGCGGTCGGACGTCGGTCGGTTATGTCATTAGTCGCAAATTGACTGATCTCGAATGGACGATGAATGAGTTGTAATGAGTTAAATTTTAACTAGTTTCATTGTCAGTATTTTAAATTGGGGGCTAAAATCACATTCGTTTACCGAGATTACAGTAGTAAAATACTGCTTAAAGGATAATAAACCAGCGTCAGGTACTAGTTGTCCGGCATTTTGCTGAACTGGGCCAGTACACACAGTGTTACAGTTTTTGTTTAGATTTAAGTTTTTTTTCTTATACTATTTTTGTTTTATATTGTGTGCACTTGTGGCATGTCCCAAATAAATGTATTTTCTTTCTTTATTTCAATTTGTTTGTTATTTAATCGTACAAATCCTGAATATTTCACTTGTTCTGTTTCAAAAAAAGTTCTCCAATACATATTGTTTATTAGCTCAGCAAAATATTCGGAAGGAACGCTTACGTATCGGCATCACACTGATCGAGATCTGAGCATTATATAAAGCTTAAAAACTGTTTCCCTTCTACTTCCCTGAAACATAAATTAATTGATCCTAGGCATATCTCAAAAACTCTAAGAGCTCGTGGCTAAATAACAACAGCCGCCGGGGTCGATCTTCAGGTTAAGCCGCGCTTGCATAGGTTGGTCCGTGGATGGGTTACCGCCCATTACATAACGAGTTTCCTCCGTGCACGTTAAGCCGTTGGTCCCGGCTTTCATTTGTAGATCTTTGATTTTGATTCGTTACAGGAGTCAGTGGCCCAAAAAGTCTGACAACCAGTCTTACCAAGGGTTATCGTATTACACCTAGTACTAACTGGGTTGTGCAGGTCAGACAGGCATAGTCGCTCTATGTTAAATACCTACTGGTATTCAGCTGCATCCGCCGGAAGCCGACCCCGACATAGTTGGGAAGAGGCTAGTCTAGGCTAGATGATGAGACATATCTCAAAAATGCAAACTACCAGTGTTTATTTAGAATAAAAAATAAACAGGTTAAAGTTTTGCGATATCGCTTTTGCAAATAACTAAGCTCGATGCAAGTAGCGCCATCTATCGCTTAACGATATGAGGAAGGAGTTTGAAAGGATTTATACATATTTATTTTCCTACCTTTTTTTAATAACACTAGTTTACTCCTGTTACATTTAATTAGGTTTGTTTTGTTTTCAGGAATAATCGTAAGTCCTGATAAAGGCGTTATTGCAACGACAAAACCACCGTTGTTGTACCGTAACACTTTTCTTCTACACATCTCACCGATTCATTGCGGCACCCAGATTCGTAAACTTTTTGCTGTGACGGTGAACAATTATTTCATGACACGACTGGGGCGTGCCTAACGCCATAGAAGATGATGGCACGCCTATTGTGCCACCAGCCGTATGTATAAAGAAATATAGGTACTTACTTTGGTTTTTTCATTGATTTAGGGTCAATTTATACTAGCGCAGAGTCGAAGCGCATCGAAGCGTCAAATTCTTTACAACTAAAGCGAAGCCGCACGAATGCGCGCGTATTCGCGAGAATACGCGCGCACTCTTTTACGTGTAGTAATGGGCATCAACAGCAGTGCTATTACGCAGGCCAATTTCCGACTGATGACGCGTAGGTTCGCTAGTGGGCGCATGGATACGCGAGAATGCGCGCGCACCAATCAGCGTTGTTGACGCGCAGACGCGCGAATTCCGAAGAATGCGCGCGACTTTTTAAAATCTCAGAAGTAATGTGTGCGTTACGCTGTGGAGTTAAGGTTGAATTTGTTATGTTCAGTTTTGCATAGACGCTTCGATGCGCTTCGACTCTGCGATAGTATAAATTGACCCTTAGACTTGATCGAGTTCAGTTGACATCAAACCAAGGAAGTGAACTGCAAGATACGTTGTTTTAAGCGGTTTTTGTATAGCTAATCTACGTGTTTTCCTTGAAATTCAATTCAAATCAATTCCTTTATTTCACTCACCAGTTGGATCATATAATAGCATTAGGTACATTAATTAAAAAATCATTAGAAAAATAAGACAAAACACAACACATACTTTCATTAATACTGACAAATTAAATTAGAATAGTCAACAAATTAAAATTAGCAATAATCATACAATTAGTAGTTACATACTTAAAAAATAGTAGTCAGTGAAATGGATGGGAAGTGACTTTATAATTCAGATGTTTCAAACCTTTTGCAATATTTATTTATTGAACTGAAAGGCAATACCAGATACCTAAACAGTAAACACTTTAATGCCAAATAAAAACTAACTTGACAATCTGATTCCAGCACAATATTGATTGACTATTAAAATATTGATATTGATTACTGAACTGACTGCCTCGTTGGTCTAGTGGTCGCAAGCGCGACTGCTGAGCTTGAACTCCTGGGTTCGATTTCCCGGTCGGGCAAAATGCAATTGAGTGTTTCCGTAAGGAATTTGTCAGTAGCAGCCACGGAGTCTGGATTTGTGCCCGGTTACTACCTACCTACTGTTAAGTAGGTACACCGCTGCCTAACCTTTCGGGGATTACAGGCGTGATGTTATGTTTGTATTACTGAAACACAATAATGACAACATCGTGAGGAAACCAGCATGCCTGAGAGATATTTCTTGACGGCATGTAAAGCCAAGTCAGAGGCCCATGGGCGGCCTAAAAACTCTGACACCAGGTTACGAACTAACCACACGATAAAGAAGGAGAAGAATAATGATAATGACTATTGAAATTCTATTCGATTTCCAAAATGAAAAAAAAAAGATTTCAATTTTATTGACAAGAATCTTATTAATTTTAACGAGTAGATGCTAACAAATAATTCTTACAACAAAACTCCCTATCTTCAATCGCCTTTTTCGCAACACCTAACGCCATCTACCGCGTGCACTCCGCACTAAGCCCCAGTAAGGGTGGCACACTCCGAAAGGGCCTATTTCCGTCCACGTGCCGACAACAATGCGAGACGCCGACGATATCGAGACGATATCATACACGTCATCGCTACGTCATAATAATATCCCGGATTATTTACATGGACGACAGGAAATTGCCTTTTTTGGCCCTAGTGTATTGTGTAGGCATTTTTATTGATAGATTTTGTTGTTAAATTGTAATGAGCAGTTCTTTTGTTAAGTTTAGTGGGATAAGTCGATAATATTTTAGAATATTATTATTGGAATTTTATTATAGTCATTAGTTTTTTTTTAATGAAATGTATGCACGTTGACGTACCAAAAGGACTACTTGTGTAAGGTTTCTAGATTCTGCCGTACTTATTCGAATGTCGTGAGTTTATGTATTTAATTTTATTTTATTCAAAATACATACATAATTATGTTGTTTGTTGAAAACTTGGATTTTAAAAGTAAAACCAAAATGTCTCATGCTCAGTAAAAATATAATGTATTTACAATTTCGCTTAAAACTAAATCAATCAAAAAACCTCATCGTCTTCAAATGCATGAATATAACTAAAACAAACAAAATAATTAAATAAACTATGTTCTGTTTCTTCATTCTGAGTCTGTCAAGTTGATGCCATTCTGAAAAGAAATTATATGAATAATTATTATTAAAAGCTTCATTTTTTGTTTTATTTCATCACCATTGCTCTCAAAAAGGTGCAGGAATCTTAGCGAGGAATATAACCGAAAACAACCAACCGGGAGTGAGTCCACGTCATGGATTATAGCCCGCGCCCTCTCATAGAGAGGAGGCCTGTACCCCGTTAGTTCCCCGTTAAAGGCTGATTATGTTATTGAACCACAGAAATTTCCCTTTGCGAACACAAAATGCAGCAGCTCCACATGTGTCAGCTACTGCTATGGCTAACAAACCTATTGACCACGGTTGGTAATTTTTGCGGTATTATTAGGGCAACTTAATTAAGGAGCCCATGTTCAGCAGTATTCATATTGTATGTATGTGGTGATTTACTAAACTATGGCTCTGGGGCTACGAAATATTAAATTTGCGAGGTGTTTTCGTTTGCTAGAAAGATGTGACAAAGAAGGGGTGGTTGTCAGCAACTCACAGAGGTTTCCTTACAAGGTGACTTGGGACAGTCGTTCTTTGTTCAAGGAATATTATAATGGGTGATGAAGTAGGATAAGCAGAATTGGGTATTTACCAAAATCCTGGTCTTGGCTTAGCAATTGCAACCTCCAGTGATGTTCTGAGTATTCCAGGGTTATAGCACCGCAGTCTGGTGGTGGGATTTTATTATATATGAGAGAAAATTCTACCGCTGAACATGGGCCATAGAAAGTTACCACGATTGGGAAACTGATTTGTGAAGGTATACTGTGGCCTATAATAATATTTGCCTCGTTTCAGCCAGGCCAAACAGTAAAATATTGTGGCTGGTGGACTGGGCAAAGTCCACCCCGACAAGAACCGAAAAATTTGAATCAAAATACAGGTTTCAATAGCATCCTTGCGATGACAACGTAACGCGAAGTAGTTTCTTCGCTTTAAATTAATCGGTGGGGTATACCTAAAACTCCAATAGTTCAGTGGAAAAAGGTAACTTACTTCAAACTCTCCAATAAAGATGTCAGAGTCGTCTGAAGGTGGCGCCTGGTCGATGTTGTCGACTGCAGTGATCTGAGGACCTGAAACACGTCACATATTTTGTGTTTTTTGTGATTACTTACATAATTCATCATTTCTGCTCAGTCTTTTCCCAACTATGTTGAGGTCGGCTTCCAGTCTGACTGGATGAAGCTGAATACCATAATGCTGTATTTTACATGGCGTGACTGCCTATCTGACTTCCAAAACCCAGTTAATATTGAGTAATGCGATATCCCTTGGTACTGGTTGTCAGACTTTCGGGCCACTGACTACTTAACGTCTGTCAAAGATCTAGGTATAATTAACATCCAGGACCAACGGCTTAAAGTGCTTTCCGAAGCACGGAGGAAATACATAATAATTATGATTGCAAACCAAACCAATAAAACTGAAATTACGGAGCACAGGTCACTATACACATTATTACACATGTCAAATTCGTTTTTCAGTTTCATCCCATTAGACGAAAAGACCCCAAATTAGTTGAGAAAAGGCAAGAGACCAATGCATGTGGTTTATTAAACTTAAGGTTAAATTTGCAGGCGATAGATTCGATATGCCAATTTATTTCCCATGCTCACACTTTTTCACAACGGAAGGCATTTACTTGCTGCAGGAACCGTTTACTCTGTTCGACACTAATAGCGCCATCTAGTGACAATTTCAGTAATTAAAATTTTTATATTGGAAGTTCCCTTCAATTTGCTGTACGGAAATGATGTAAAAGTACTATTAACATCTTTTGGTGCTGAAATGACATTGTGTAGCGGGCAATGTTTGTTAACATTTGTTGAATTGACAGTGGAAATTGTTTTGAAAAAAAAAACAAGATGACGAAATTAGCTCACGCCAAAGATTCGTGTACACTCATTCATACTCTTTATTGTACACACAATTTATACACAAGGTGCATACGGAACCTCTTTTTTTTTCGGATTGGTAATCATCAAATAACCCCTCTCCGCTCTGGGCGGCTCTGGGCGGAGTGGAGCTTCTTTGCCTTTTGTGTTCCAGGGCCGCGGTATATCTTTCGAACAGTCCCGCAGCCCAACGGACCCTTTACCAAGCATTCCGTGTATCAAACTAAGTAACTCTACGCAAAAATCATTGCTGAGAAACGCCTTTTTTTGGGGTGAAAGATCACGTTTTACGGTAGGTCTCAATGTAACGCACTCAAAACATTGTGCTGAAGGACGCATAGAATAGTACGGGGTTCGTGGAGGTATATAACGTAAAGTAATAACATTAAAAACTTGTATTTAACAAAAAACTTGTAAAAAGGTGGCTTTGACCTCCAATGTTTCCATAATTAGAAGGTTCCCAGGAATGGTCTAGAACATAAAAAATATCGCAATGATGGGGAGAACAAGTGCCTTTATGCTTCGTTAAGGGTATTTTTCACCCATTATAAATTGCAATGATATTTTAGCTTTTAAGCAAGCGGTTAAGACGTGCTTGCCTAGGTTGATCTGTGGATGGGTGACCACCCATTACATACAGAGTTCCCTCCATGCCTCGGAAAGCACGTTAAGCCTTTGGTCCCGGGTGTCATTTGTAGATCTTTGACAGTCATTATGTAGTCATTGGCCCAAAAAGTCTGACAACCAGTATTACCAAGAGGTATCGTATTACCCAGTACTAACTGGGTTGTGGAGGTCAGATAGGCAGTCGCTCCATGAAAAATACTGGTATTCAGCTGCATCCGGTTAGACTGGAAGCCGACCCCAATATAGTTGGGAAAAGGCTAGGCAGATGATGATATTTTAGCTTTTGCACAAAGGCGAGCTTAACCCAGAATAAGGTTGTACTCAGAATTGAATAAGATTAAAAATAGATAAATTATTACCTAATGGTATGCACTCCATCGGTTCGAACAGGTCCAAGGAGATGAGGTCCAGTGGAGGAGACGGCGCAGGAGGCGGCAACGTACAGGTTGATGAGATTCGAGTACCTGAAGATAGGAAAAAATGATTAAAGTGCCTAGAGTAGGTAAGTAGTTAAGTATACACGACGGCCAATCAGGCTGTACAAAATCAGTTTATGCGGATCTCTCATTGTATAGGAAATCTAAATAAAAGCGAGGTCAAGTTATACTTGAAATGTACAGCTTCATGTGCCGCCGTGTGTACATAGGATTGTTCGCTTTTTTTTAATTCAGTACCTAACTACAGAATTATAATATTTTACATGGACGTTTGAGGTCCTGGGAACAAAGGTTTTTAAAAACTTAATTACCGTACAGTACTAATATCTAAAACATGTTTACGTTTTTGATTTTCAAATAAAGTAAAAATTCAAAATCTATAGAACACGACCCACGATTTTGCTGTCATTTATGACTCATAACTCACAGCGTCATCATGGAGGCTCATAAAATAATGAGACTCACTGTTTTCTTCCACACATTATATTCTAAAAACTCATACATCAATGCCCTAAAACAAGTTGGTTGGTTCCAGGTCTTACCAGTCCTCAGCGCGTCATCAAACTCGCTGCAGGGGTCCAGGAGTCGCGGCGGGTCGGCGGGGCGCGCGGCGTGCGCGCACGGGCCCGCGCGGGGCTCCTCGCGAGATGAGCACGGAGCCACGTTCACTTCACCCACTGAACACAAGATACCATCTATACAATACAAATAAATACAAAATAACAGCTTTTTACTGAATGCAAAGGTAATTATGAAAGTACCTAGATACGGTACTTATACCAAAAATACTCTTTTTTTTGTCTGTCCCCGAAACGGCTGAACCGATTTTGACGGGACTTTTACTGGCACATAATTAATATTATAAGGTCTAACATAGGCTACTTTTATTTTAGAAAAATAATTAGGGTTCCCTGCAAAAAAATTAAAACCCTTGAAATTGGTAACAAAATTCGATTAAAAAAAGGGAATTAATATGGTTTTTTTCATAATAATTTCACGCGAACGAAGGTTGCGGGCAACGCGGGTACTTAAATAAATGAATAGGGTCTTACAGTCAGCAGACAAGGCAGTGTGGTAAGCATGATGCGGTTCCTCCACGGTGAGATGCAGTCTGCCACTGGGTTGGATCCTGGGCACCACGGTCGCTACTACGGGGACTCTGATCTGAACGGCGCCGTTGGGCTCCAGTCTTGGTTTTATGGGACCGTGCTGGAATACAAGACATTTTAAGTTATTTCCTTGTAATTCTACAATAAAGTTAAAATTTTAGTTCTACAGAATCTGGTATTACCAAAGGGTATCCTATTACCGAGTAAACCCTTTGGTAAGTGGATTATGGAGGTCAGATAGGCAGTCGGCTTCATGTCAAATACTGTTAATCAGCTGCATCTGGTTAGAGTAGAAGCCGACCCCAACATAGTTTGGGTAAAGGCTAAGCAAATGGATTACTACAGAATCTGGTGGATGATAAACGAAGAGCCACAAGGATATTAAATGTCAACTTATTTTTTTTTTTTCTGTAAACGCCGTTCTTGTCCTGATTGTTGTCCGTGCTGGTTATTGCAAGATGGGTATTCTTCTGGCATGTTTTCAGTCTCATCGGAAACTACAAGTTTCGGCATAATATTTTGGCAAATCGTGTGAATATTACCTGTGCAACACCGTCGTCATCTTCATTATTTAAAACAATTTTGCCGCCGACTCTCAAATCTTCAGCTGTTGCAGGTACTAACATCTGGAATTGAGAATAGAACGAATAACATTAAGCAGGGCGGCTGCATTAAGACTGCCTCTTGGTCGCAAGCACGACTGCTGGTCCTGGGCTCGATTCCCGGGTCGGGCAAAGTGTTATTGGGTTTTTCCATCAGGAATTTCTCGGTAACAGCCACGGAGTCTGGATTTGTGCCCAGTTGATGGCAATAGGCTCGCCACCTATTACATGGGACTTAACATAACTGGCAAATGTAGACCAGAGCCATACCTATCTTCTCTACCTAAATATGTAAGTACCTATTTATCATCAAAAGTGTTACCTGTTTCCCACCCGGCAGCTTCGTATCAACCACCTTCACCAACACGGGAGTTCCATTCTCAGGCTTCAGCAACGCAAACGGGGTCTGTCTAGTAGCCAACGCGACCCCCATATGGTATGTCTTTATGGGGTCTACAACCACCCCGTTGCTCATAGAACCCAATGGACCCTCGTTCCAAATATCTCCTAGTTCGTGGAAAGCCTTGGAAATCTCCCAGATGTCTGGAAGGTGGGTGGAGCTGGGTTTGATAGACCAGTCTGATGTTGAAGGGCCTCCCACTGACGGTAAGTATGGTCCCATTGAGGAGGTTACTTCGCAATGTTCTGCTTGAGGTCTGATAATGAAAAGGACATTTGTCATTTCGTACCCAAAAATGTAAGTACCTGGCCAGAAAAAAAAACGATTTTCATATTGAGAACCGTCTACCATTAAGCCTTCCGGTGCTTTTTAAGTTTACTAAAAACACAAAAAACCAGAGTTTTATTCAGACTTTGAAATAATATTGTCTGTTTTTCTTATAGCGATATGCAATTGAGTATGATGATGATGATTGAGTGTGATGCAAATTAATTTTGAGCTCCACAAGTATTTAAAGAGTGTCTAGATGAAATCAATGCTACAGAGATGAATTCAAACGAAAAATGTCTGCAACGTTAATTTAAATAGGTACTTAAATATTTTAGTATCTTTGTATTTAAACTAACTTTCTTCTTAGTCTAGGTGGGTTTTAAAAATAAACTATGTACTATATAGGGTGACTGGTAATTAGTGACCGATATTTAAACACGTGATACTTTTTTTTAATACTCGTTCACTTTTATCCCAGTAACACAGCAGCCGTATGAAATTCGCGCGCGCGCGCCTGTGACCTATTAGCCGTTAGCCGTGTAACGCCGTTATGAGGCGCGCGCGCGCCCGAATTTCATTGGGAAAGTTGTTTGTTATCATGAGTACAATCACGTGTTTAAGTATCGGTCACCAATTACCAGTCACTCTATTTACTTAAATTAAACTGACACTTCTGAAAAACTTTAAATTTCATTTGATGTCGTAAAAAGTGAGTAAGTACCATGAATCTAAGTCCTAGAGAGATATACCAAGATTAAAATGATTAAATGCAGCGAGAGTAATTTGTAGGAACTCGTTAAAAGTTTTCATATTACTTGTGAATCTGAGAGTGCAACTTGTTAGTAGAACTTTAACATTTAATATATGTATTACATTAGACAAGTTAATGTTAGACATTTCAACAGATTCAAACATGTTAGTTCATCGGTACTATTTGATTTTATAGAGAAGCTATGTGTGGAATAAGTCCCTACAAACAATAGTTTTTTTTTGGTAATGGCATCTCGCAGGTCAATTCATGAGGCAGGCTTCTGCTTAACTTGACTATACTGTGGGTGCCTTGATTGTAAGGCCTCCAGCCAGGGGCAAAAACCTTATCTACCAAGCGACAGCGGGCTAAGGGCACCTCCCTGTCGGGTACGGGCCACGGCTTAGGCCGTCGCTGGCGGAAGGCAGAAAAAGGACAGGCTGGATCCGAGTGATATCATTATTTGGGGATGGCACAATGAATAAGAAGCTCTATGTCCCGCAGTTAGGGAGTCTTTTAGCTAAAAAGATGTTGATGCGGCCAAAAGTTAACATTTCAAAAGCTTACCTAGTAGAGTCAGGCAGTGTGTCTGTAGATGATCGAGGAAGGCGCGGAGTGGTTGATCTTCCTCGAACAGGCACCGTGGGACAAGTGGACGTGTCCTCTGGATGAGCCTGGTGTACAAACAGTTAAAGTTAGTTTTTATAGCGGGCAATACTTTTAGGAACTCTAATGAAATCACACTCTTACCCTTAGTTGAACATTAATAATGTGAACTCGGGTATGATAATGCTGATTGTCGTGACGGCCAATGGCCTTATGGCCAAGAGCCTCGACGACCATCTTTCGGGGCTCTCCTTAGGCGGTTGGATCAAGGGCCTGATTCAGAAGAGAGTACTCCTCGATACAGCTCACATTGTGAGGAGGTTCCTGTCTCCTATTCTGTGTGTGTGAGCCCTAACCACCGGTAGTTTGGACCCTGCTCCCGACACCGGTGGACCGCTATTTTTTATATTTTTTAATGTTTTTTATATGGTTTTTTTTAAAGAAATATTTAAAAATGTTAAAAATGTGTAGAAAAATGAGTAAAGGAAAATAAATATTAATTAAGAGGCTACCCCTTCTCAATGACCTTGAGCGTTTAGTCTTTCCCACACCCCACCTACCCGTACTTCACCTGATAAGGATTACGTAAAAGTCATTAAACTTAGCCATCTACCGGCTCAAGATTGAACTAATAATAAAGTCCAGGAGCTTGCGTACATTTTGTGATCATACATAATTATTGGTAGATAGATCTTCTTCATGTCGTGTCAAACGTTTAGGCTCCAAAATTATATTAATTTTGACCAGTAGGTACTCTGTACTTTAAGTAGGTAATTGTGTGAATGAAACAAAATGTATTTGGATATATCAATTATCTTTTATTTACTCATAAAAAAAAACTGTTGTTAGATTTAGTGCAAAACTGTCTGTAAACTTAATAAAGTTAGCAGGACAAAGTACATGGAGTGAAAGAGGCCTGAATCTACTATCAATAGTAGAATTACTATATTACGACATCAATTATATAGGTACAAGGCTTTCTCTTAAAATATTATTGCAGATTATAAAATAATTTTACCTTATAGATTTAAGATCTAGACAAAAAATGGAAGAAAAGTTACACAACTTATTAAATAATTTAATTTGTAACAAAAAACAAAAATGGCTAATGAAAAATCTGATAGATAATTTATTTATTTATTTAAAATTATTATATAACATTTATTAGGTCTTTATGGCAAAATATTTTATAATATTAAACAAATTAAATTATTTATTAGATTTTTCGTTAACCATTTTTTTTTTAGTTTTTTTTTTTTTCAATTGATTTTTGTATGTAGTCCGGATCTCGTATTTGCAAATTCCGTGGATAGCGAGGGTCAACCAACTCTGGAAGCAAGCAGTTCATGTAAAAAGTCGTCAACTTTTCTTCCATTTTTTGTTTCCAAAAATTATCATCTCTTTCGACAATCGCAATTCTCAAACATTCGTTTTCATTAGCCCTAACAGCAAACATAAATTTTTTTCGTTGCGTTATATGTAATTGGCCTTGGATTTGGTAGAACCAATTATGAGTTTTGTTGACTTCTATTTCGCCGTTTTTATTAGTTTTCTAAAAAGTAACTTTTTTTTGTTCAATTGCTTGATTTAGTCCCATTTTATATGCCGTTATTGGGCATTTGACTTCCACAACTGAGTCGTCACCACATAGCCCATCGGATGTGGCACCAAGAAAAGGAAGATTCCTGTCGATAAAAAGGCCACATCGTTCGATTTCTTGATTTAGTTGAACGTTCAGTTGAATGATGGCCTTTCTTTCATTTTCTTGGCCATGTTTGATCGATGCCACGTGATCCAAATTTTCTTTATACGAAAATTCTTTCACGGTATTTACGCAACTTGTATTTGGTCTTCGCTTCATAATTTTTCCGAAGTTTGAGGCGGTAAGTAGAGAGCGTCGAAGCTCGAGCCACTCACCACTGTCGCTTTGGAGTATTGTATTTTTTTGTATTTTGTCCATTTCTTCATCTGTTTTCTTCAAATTATTTAAAAAAGCTTCTTTAAGTTTATTATAAGGGTGAATATCACAGCAGCAAATTTTACGTGTCCACGTTGAGAATCGAGGTGTAAAATGATAGGATGTTTCTTATTTTTTTTTATAGTGAACTACGTAACTTGGTTCAATTAGGGCCACATTTTTTGTTTTTATAAGTATATATAAATAATCAGGGAAAAAAAAATCACCTTAAAATTCAAGTTTGGTGGCTTGTCCCAGTTCCATTTTTTGATATAATTGCATTCACCAAAGTAACAATTTAGGGTAAAATAGCAAATAAACAATTTCCTTAGTATATGCATAAGACAAACTATCTAAAAACAATTAAACCATATTAGGAAATCTAATTTAAAAGCACAGGACACTCGATCAAAGTTTGTCCAAGCAAAAACCAAAATTTTCGTGGCACTTTTTCAATTTACTATAACATGAAGTTTCGGGCGTGTGTGATCAATCGTGTTTTATTATTTCGCATCTCTAAGTCTTGAACCAGCACTTTCGCGTAACAGGTATGTGATTAGTGCTGTGATTACCCCCCAAAAACGTAAGTACTCACCTTGGGTGGGAAGGGGGACAAGAATTGTTCAATTTTGGTGGATCGATTTGCTGTCGATTTTAAAGTGTTTTAACAGTAAGCTTCACGTTATAGCTAGTGATTAGGGTTTCGTATAATTCAGTAAAATCAATTTAATTGGAACTTAAAACCCCTATTTTTAAAGATTTTTTTTATGCCTGGTCCCAATTTTGGTGGCTCAATTTTGGTGGCTTTGGTGGCGTTTTCCCGCCACCAAAATTGAAAACGAGCCACCAAACTTTAAGTATGTACTGTATATGTATGGTTTGTACCTATATAGGCAGTTTTTACGTTGCAGGACAGTTTTATTAGCAAACAAATAAATGTTATGTACTTGGCAGTAAGTAAGACCAATTATTATAAGGGTGGCATAATAATTATCAATTTACTTATTAATATATTTTTATTTTGTTCCTTTTAAGAATGCCAAAACAGACCAGCGAAGAGAGTCTGGTTAAAAAGAGAATGGCAGAAAGAAAAAAAAAATCAAAACTAAAGAGCTGTCCCAAACAAGCTGAAACACTGCGAAAAAGAGTTGTGAGGAAAAAAGAAAACGGGTGTTTTCTTGTTTTTAAGTTTTTTTTAGTAAAGATGAGAGAAGATTTATAGTTGAAAACTACAAATTCCTTTCTTAGATTTAAAGACTGATTGTAGAAACTATTGATCTAGTCTGGTGATTAGCATCCAAATATTGAGTAAAGGTTTTTTAGTTTAACTGAAATCTGCAGAGCGTAGTCACTAGAGCGTTGGTGAAATGTTAATGTTCTGATTGCTGTTTCACTGTGTCTCTCCTTGGATTTAATATTTTTTATTTTGTTTGGAACAACAAAAAATTACATAATATAGCATTGAGTCCAAGCATAGCCCTTTCCATAGCTCGCTGAGCGACCTCGAATTTATGGACCAGCCGTACCGAGAATGTCCACGTTTCAACCCTGTAAGTCATAACAGGTAGGACGTACTGGTTGAAGACCTTAGTCTTTAGGCTCTGTGCAATACGCGACGAGAAGAACCGATGAAGTTTCCCAAAAGTTGCCCATCCCAGCTGAATTCTTCTGTCAGTCTCCCTCTTAAAATTGTTCTTACCAAACTGTAGAGTTTGCCCGAGATAAACATATTCTCGAACAACCTCGAGAGAACCGCCATCGACAATAGGTCCTGGTTTCGGGTGACGTGTTCGTTGAACATAACCTGGGTTTTGTCCAAGTTCACCCTGATATCAATGCGTATTCTCCCATCCAAAAAAAAAAAAAAAGGTGCGTTGGTGAACCATTTTGGCTAAATTACGTCCCCTTGGCTAACCCCCTGATGCAAATGCATATGCTCTGTTTGCTGGTTCTGAGTTTGAATGGTCATTGTGGTGCAAGTCGACTTGGCATCGCTGCAGAGACTCCAGAACTGCCCAGGTCTCGACAGAGTCAAAAGTCTACTCGTAGTCCACGAATGTAAGACACAGCGGCCGATTATACTCTTCGAACTTCTGTATGATCTGCCGCACTCTGTGGATGTGCTGAATCCTCCTCGAAACCCGACCTGCTCCGGTGGCTGGAAGTCGTCGAGTCTTCGCGCTAGACGATTCGTGATGACTTTTGAAAACAGCTAATACACGTGGCTAAGGAGCGAAATGGGTCAGTTATTCTTCAATAGGGTCTTGCCCCTTTTTAAAGAAAAGAACGATCACGCTCCTTCACGATGCTTCTGGAGTTCTCCCAGAGAACAGGACCGAGTTGAAAAGCTCCCGTAGCTCTCTTAACACAGGACTTCCTACCACTTTCAGGAGCTCAGTCGTTATCCCATCCTCACCAGGCGCTTTTCCATTTTTAAGCTGTCTAAGTGACGCCCGGTTTTGTTTTGGCTGAATTCTGGCAAGTCTTTTGTGAAATGGTGGGTTAAGGTGGCTCTGGAATCCTTATTTTCGGGATCAGGTTGAGATGCATGCGATGCGTACAACTTGCCGTAGAAGTTTTCGACTTCCGACAGAATCTCCGGCTTCGAAACGACCTTATCTCCACTAGATTTGGTCTTTATCACCACTTGGTCTTTATTATTAATTTTGTTTACAATAAAAATATTTATGTTTTTTTGTTTTCGTTTTTTTTTTGTCATAAACTCATAATGATAGATCAAATAAATAATAATAAATATTTTTTAACAACTGAGAGTTTTATTAACCGATGAAGTTATTGATGAGAATGAGAATTTGTGAGATTAGAGATAAGATTTCGATTGATAGATGATTTAGATTAGATAACATTGAGCTTTATTAGTGAGATTGAGGTTTATGAGGGAGAAATTAAATTTTGGTGCCACTGATTTTCAATTTTGGTGGGCACTTTCGATTTTGGTGGGCGATTTTCAATTTTGGTGGCCACACTAGACTTTGAACTAAAATATCTCAAAAAGTTATCGAGATTTTCTGAGCCCTCTTGAAGATCCTTCCAGCTTGGAGTGTCTATTCTTATACCAGCCCCTTATATTTCACGAATAATGAAGAAAAAATTTCGCCACCAAAATTGAATAAAAATGCACGTTGTTGATATTCACCCATAAGTTTCCTCGTCCATGTCCGGTTTGATGCACCATTCTCCATACTCTTTATCTGTTTTTCCTGAACCTGAAGCTTGAAATAAACGCTTTCTTGGTTTTTGCCTTTTTTGAATTTTGTTGTAAACGTTTTTCTTAATTCTCTTCTCTTCGAATTTTTGTAATTTTCCGGTGGGGCTCTTACCACCATTTATCGATTTGGTTTGCAAATGCCTTGATATTGGTTTTTTTGCATTAAAGGCTACTGACGCCGCATGGACTCGTAATGAATAAGAATTCTTTTTGGAAAAATTAATTCTTTTCCCCCCAACATACTTCGCGACAACACTATGAAAATTTTCGACGCGGTTACTGTCAACGTCATGGATTAAACTCCGTGAACGCGCAACACAATGAAATTTACGCGCTGCCACAGAGCACTTGTGAAAAAGCCATCTAACACTTTATTTTTATCCACCTCTGCAACTTTAGTGCAAAAATATGCCTTACATTTAGTATGGTCACCGAATGCATGCGTTTGGCACCGTAAAATATCGTCAAAAAGGAGTTCGTAGCCTAGTTCGTAGTATTCTCGATATTATTTTATATTATGCATTTCCTTCACGTATGTAAAATAAAACAAGAAAAAAAAATTTTTCGTACAATATTGTTTTATACATGCTATAAACTTCTCGAGATTATCATTAAATTATCACTATGTCGGTTGAAATTTGACAATACTGTAGTTTAATTGTTACGTGTGCAAAAATAATCAGTCGGCTGAGTGCGGACAGGGGAGTTCTCGAATAATCTGTATCTTTACTGATTGTTGTTTTCGTACTTTTGATAATTTTAACAATCACTTTGTTAAATTTCATCCGGCGTACTATAACTTTATTTTACGTGTTTCGTTTACAAGTTTATGCGAGCGGCTGACGCATAATCCCCCCTCCACCATGCAGCTGACGATTTTTCTTAAGCTCAGTATGATGTAAACTATTTATGAAAAAAGTTTCAGCCGGCGTACTATGACTTCAAATCGTTTTTCTTTTTTACCACTTCCGGAACCATCCACATCCGCACCCATCACGGTTGCGTCAGCTGACGCTTGGTTCACTTATCAGTCATTCGAAGTCTATTGTAAAAGATGGCAACCGATCGGCGTAAAAACACTACCTAAAATGCAACGCTACCTCCCGGACTATTAGGCATGATGACAATTGATAACGCATACTGGCACACGATAAAAAAAAGCTGATGAGGTGTCCTGTCACGAATGATTACACTGACACATAACCTAAAATACGTCCTTTCGCTTATTTTAATCAATAATTATAACTAAAAATGTGTCGTGTCACTGTAATTTTCCGCACTAACACTAAATAATAAAAAACAAAAAACTAAACTAGATTAGCAACATATTCCAGTGATAAAAGAGTACTTAAATAAATTTGCGCGTAAGAGCAGCGAGCGATCGAGAGCGACACAGGTTCACCGTACAAAGGCCTCTGGCCGTCTGCCCCCCGTCGCCCGCACAGAGACCCGCGAACCAGGAATTCTATTGGTGCGATTTTCTAATAAAATAATGCACATAATAAAAAAACTCTTCTGTCGAATTATTAAGTACATGATTCTTAACTAATATAAAAATGTTTCACTACTGTAAGTAGTAAAATTAGGAATGCTATACGATTTTTGTACGCGAAAAGGGGTCTAGATAAATAATTATTTCTCTTTATTTAGAAAGTTATATATATTTATCTTACAGTCACATTAATAAACTAAAATCAAGTTATAACATATATTTATTTGATATTTTTTACGTAACAATAAGGTATACTTTATAGAACATGAAAACGGCCGTATTTTTCTGAGATCCCCTTAAGCAACTGTATGAATTAATTTACACTATAAGGAGGTTCTGTAACTAGAATTCTATATTATCTCTAAAATAGACAGTTATAATAAGGAGAGAAAAATGAAGAGACTCGTACGAAAGGCTAATTTTATTCATATTGTCGTAGTTTACCTTGTTTTTATGGCAGACCAAGTTGGACTGCTGGTTGAACCCCTTCAAGCAGATGTTGCAACGGTAAGGACGCTCGTTGGTATGTGTGAATAGATGGTTGCGAAGATTGCCTGAAGAAAAACAAACATCAGGAGATCCTTCTATGAAGTTTACATCCTTGGTAAGGTGGCTGGTATCAGCACCCAGCATACATGACATGAACAACCTACTTAATAAAAATCCCTCACAGTCTAGAAATAATAAATTTTGCTTAAGGGTTAAAAAAACGAAAATGTGATTTTTGAAAATTAATTCCCAAAAGAGGATTAAAGTGGATGCAGGGAAGTTTGTCATTCTTGCTGATGGAAAATCCCGTCGGGCGCGTCTTGTACACACGGCGACACACCAACCTATATATTTCCAGTATAACATGGCCTCGCTTTATATAGATTTCCCGTACAATGAGAGATCCGCATAAACTGGATTGTATAGCTTGACTGGTCGTCGTGCGTATTAAGGCGCTCTCTCACCGGGAGCATTTGCCTATAATGCAACAGTTAACGATTCACATATAAATCTTGGATTGGACATTAGGTACATGCAATTGCTCCCGGTGAGGTAGTACCGTATGGTATAAGTTTCATGAAGTAGAGGGAAAAACGGAACGGACAAAGAAAGGTAACCTTTTTGATGGAATCCTTTGGGACAGATGTGACATTTGTATGGCTTCTCATCGGAATGGGTCTTGCGATGGGAAATCAGGGTAGAAACACGGTTAAAGGTTTTGTTGCATACCTGCGTGATGTAAGGAATCAAGGATTAATGATGAGGAATGATGGCGTTGGAGGATTGCGTATACAAATAGCAGTTAAGGGTTGCTTGGATTCTGCAAGCAGCGTCTGCTGAGGTGAAATGAGTGACCATTCATAACAATATTACAAACCGAGACCCCTTCAGCCGTTGATTCCGGATGTTATTTATAGATCATACTGGCTGTCAAAACTCCGGAAGTCGGAGAATCGTTCTTACCAAGGTGTATCGTATAACCCTGTGGAGTTTAGATGGGCAGTCGCTCTATGTAAATATGTACTCAGCTGCATCATTTTTCAACAAAGTCGGAAAAGGGCTAGGGGCAGATGAATGCAGGTGAAGCATAAACTTGTATGGTATCATACCTCGCAAGCATAAGGCCTCTCAGCAGAATGTATGGCGCGGTGCTGGCTCAGAGTGGACAGTTGTCTGAAGCTCTTGCCACAGGCGGCGCAGTGGAAGTTCCTCTCGTCTGTATGTGTTGGCAAGTGACGCATCAATGTGTATTGGTGTTGGAACTCGCGACTGCCTAGAAGTAAAAAAAATAGGAATAAAATAATCGTTTTTCCCTAACACGCCTGATTTGTCCGTCACCACAACGGTGTTTTTCCGTGAGTTGAGTCTTGAGTGGCGTACTGTAATACTGGACCTAGAAACTTGGACAAGATAAGTGAAAACAACATAAGAAGAGGTGAGAATATTTACAAATATTCTGGTAAGCATAAAGAGACCAGAGAAAGAGCAAATTCACAACAAATAGCGTCCCCTCTAGTAAGTGTGGGGCTGGGGACAGTATTCTGCAGCCAGAAAAACTTTCATACATCCATCATCTTCCTGTCCTTGTCCTATTCTATTTGGGTCGATTCAACACGTTTTCTTCATCCATTCTTTACTTGTCAGACGTCACGGCAACATTCACTCTTTTCTCTTTCATATAATTCCTCGCACAATCCATCCATATTTTCTTTGGCCTTCCTCTCCCATTCCATCCAATAACATTCAAGTCTATCACTCTTTTAGTGCGCGCGTTTCATCCCTCCCATTACCTGTCCAATGTCCATACCAAGACAAACGACTTCCTTTCAATTCAACTTCCATACATCCATACCTAGTAAAAACAGGAGGACATTCGCAGATACTTACAGATGCCACACTCCCATAGCTTGACGGTTCGTCCATGTCTCTTCACGTACTTGACATAGTGGAACCTGGAGCGGGGATCTGCCTTGTCCACCTTGCACGTGTTCTGGCCTTTTGGCTTCTCAGGACCTGTTACAAATTAAGAAAGTAATCAACAGTGATTTTATCGTCTCAAAAGTGGAGATTTAAGAGTAACTTAGAAAATTGATGCAGGTTTCCACTAAAATTTGGCGACTCCTAAGTAAATGCCAAAATAAAACGCTGTGTTAAATTTTCAACGCTTAGTTCAGCGCTGAGTATTAAAACTCAAACGGTGCAGCGGTGCTATATACTATTAGTAACAACAGGCATGAATGGAGTTCATTCTTCTTGGCATTAAGATAGGGAGAGCGTTTACAAACATCGCGCGCCCGTGCTAGGGCCCCTGTTACAGATGTTTTATAACTCGGTGACGGGTAAATCGTTAATTGTGAAGGTATGTAATCTACATTGTTTTATGTGCAAGAACTCAGAAGCGATCAGTAGGTATAGGCAGATCCACCTTCACGCAAACAAACATCTTCGTCTTCATCGTTAGAAGTTAGCAGACCAGTCTAATCTAAGGAATAAACTAAAAGTGTGAACTCGTCTTACCTGAACCAGAACCTGCTGAACTTGGACCAGCTGATGTAGAAGACACGAGGTGGGGCTCTCCGTAAATATTCTTTTTACTAAATGTTATGCCATTTCTGTTACTAGGCTGGAGCACCGCACTTGACGTATCAGCTTCCTATGAAAAGATATCAAACTGTTCGTGTTAGGAATACCTATCAATGAATAAGAGTAAGAGGAACTCTGGAAGTGCTGCAGGTGACATAATATGTATGGAAATCGGATGTGTTAGAAAAGTTTTGAAGATGGATGTGGATGGTTAAAAGAGAAAGAAAAGAACGTGGAAACGATATTATATTTAGTGTTATTGATATTGTATTTGTGTGAAATAAGATATGGCTTAAAGGAAGATTACATCCGAGATGACGGCTACTAAGTACTAAAGAAGTCTGAAAAAAACCTTCTGGATTACAATGAGGACTGTCAGATGATGATTTTAACGATAAACACTAGCGTATGTTAGGATCGTCACAGGTGTGGTTCCGTAAGTTTCTGCCTACAACCCATGGAAAAACTGCGCAAGTTTATGAAACTATATGGTATATGCGTTTTCGCAAAGAATGATGAATTTTCGCACCGGAAAGTGGATGTTTAAGGCTAGTATAGATTAGGACGGACGACGTCGCAACACAAGGCATTGCAAATTCCTCCAGCATCACATTCGTACATTTTGTATGAACCAGCGCACACTGCAATCACTGCGCTTTTTTGGGTTGCAATGTGTTACGGTTGTAATATGTACTTAGCTTTTTTTTTTGTCATGGGAAATCATCAAATAACTCCTCCCGCTCTGGGTGGAGTGGAAGGGAGTGTCAGACTTTTACTGACTAAAACCCATCCATGTTCCTTCTTTGCCCTTTGTGTTCCAGGGCCGCGATATCTCTTTCGAACAGTCCCGCAGCCCGGCTGTACTTAGTTTACAGGCTGAAAATGACAATATGAACCGTTGGGTACTTGCCTTCATTTCACTCTTAAGAGCAGCGTCCAAATCTTTTCCAAAGGTAGTCTGGCCAGTGGTACCAAACCCTGGTTCGGAGACCAGAGACGCGATGTTGCCATCTTCCTCAGTCCAAGCGAATCTGGCCTGCTGCTGTTCCAAGCCATCGGAGAAGAAACCGTCGCGGAATATAGAACGATGGCAGTCCAGCTGGTGGTAATGAGGATTTTGAAAACAGGTTACATTGAGTGCCTTCAATCGACTAGGGGACTGTTGCCGACTATTGGTACTGGATTAGGTCCCCTAGTTAAGTATTGGGAGTAATGTGATGGTTTGACGTAATAACCTGGTCTCCCTATAACATGGGACTAAGCCACATTTAAATATAACCAAAAACTAGCAAAATATGAGTGGACTATAAACCTCTGTGGCTCTACCTACCCCTTTTGTAAATACAGGCATGATATTTGAACCCCCGCGCCATTTACCTATTTTAAAGGAAGCAAAACACTTTTTTATTTCTTTTCTAAGTAATTGAACAGTGCAACTGTCGTAACGCGACACAAAAGTCCGTCGCACCGACGCTTGTTGCCCGATAGCGTTGCTGCAGGAAACACCATCACTAACAAATTTTCAGATTGATAATAAGCCTCAAAACTTGTGATACAGCGATACAGCCAAAGGCACGAGCGACCCAGGTACTGGCGTCTATAGAAAGAAGCGTTGATGGCTTCAGTTTAGGAGATTTTTCTATATTGTGACATGAACTTTTGTTTATTTACTTGTACGTAAACGTCAATTAGACGTTTAAAAGTCAAATGAAGCATAATTTGGCAGACATTTCTCTGGCAGGTAAAATGACAAAGCCTGTCAATCAAACTGTTCTTTTGCGAAAAGAAATGACGAGGTTTTCGTCACAACAATTCATGACGAATGCTCCTCTCACTAAAATAAAACTATTAAATATTTTTCTACGTACATCGTTTCTGCTGGAATTCGATAGCAGCGGTTCCCCATTAAATCCTAATTCCTTCTTGTCAAACTTATCATTCAGACACACTTCACGTATGCTGAAACAACAAAATTAACATAAAACAAAAATAAAACAAACGTAAAACAAATCAGGATGGCCGCGTTTCAACTATTTATCTAAAAAAAAATCGAAGATCGCACCTTATAATCTCATCACCCGGCCGCATGTAACCACTCTCCGGCATTTCTTCTTTTATTTCTTCATCGGAAAACATCATTTATTTTTGCAATATTCAATTATTTTTCAGACAAAAAACAACACGGCGTCAACGTCAAACAGTCTGTTTTTTCTCAACGAGATTTTTGTTTCTATGACGATCAGAGTTCTTCATTTGAAATTTTAATTTTTTAAATATTTTTTTTATAAGTTGCGAGTGGCATTTTTGAGCTGTCAGCTGCAATGTGAACTCATTTGAACTTTTTGAGGTTGGTGCCTTATTTATTAGTACAGTTTCCATCCTGCGGTTTTGCCTGCTTAATTATTTTAAATTGTGATTATTCCTTTTAATAAAGATTTGTTTTCATAAGAACTGAATATCGTTTGTTTCATTATTCCATTACTTTACAGCCTATGAAAATGAACCTAATTTGGTACTTAATAATACTCATGTAGACGAGAAACTATCAAAACACATTTCAGGCTATTGTCCTGCAATTTTCAATTCGTAATTTTGAAAGCATCATTCACAAAAATATGAGTGAATAAAATTATTCAGTGTATTTTCAAGTGGTTTGTTACAACGTCTAAGTGGTCTGCTCATTTCGTTGCGAAGCCCACTCGAATGACTGAAGAATACTTCAAGTCCAACTTACGAGAAGAAAAAATATCTTTTGAGTAAAGAATAATTTTTCTGTCTGACTCAAGAGGCGAAATTTTAAAATTGCTTGTATTTTCGTAAACCACAATCAAGCCTGTCTTAAAAATTTGAGTTACAAGGGCATAATGAGTTGAAATTTGGCAGATACTTAGGTAAACATGACCTAGGTAAGGACAAAATACACTCTTATACAGGGTGTAAGCAGACCCTTCACGAAGCCGTCAACCAAGCATTCTGTCCATCAAACTATGTAACTTTAAGCAAAAATTATTGCTGGGAAACAACTTTTTTTTTGGGGTGAAAAATTATGTTTTACGGTAAAACTCAATGTAACGCACTCAAAACATTGTGCTGGTGGATGGATTGAATAGTACGGGAGTCATGGAGGTGTTTAAAGTAAAAATCTTACATTAGAAACATGTATTTAAAAAAAAACTTGTGAAAAAGTTGGACCTTTATGTATATACAAAACAAAAAAAAAAAACACGAAAAAAAAACACACGAAAAAAAAAAACACACACACACACACGGAAAAAATGACTTCGATTCCGTTTTTTTTTTCGTAGTCGATAATTTTTAGTAAAAATGTTAATTAACCTGTTAAAATAACTCATAAGCTTTTAGAAATAATAAACAGAATTCAAATCGACCCATAAACTTCGGAGATGTGTCAAAAAATAGAAAGCAAATCTACAAACTCTACTTAAAAAATTCAAAATTGAATAACATGAAAAATGTTATAGATAGACCCCCGCTTTTGAAGTTTATTTTCGACAATTCTTCATGAATATTCAGAAAATTACGGGCGGTCACATGCGCATGGGCGACATTGTATATACCTGTTGGATAACTTTGACCACCAGTATCTCCGTAACTAGTAGGTTCCCAGGTATGGTCTAGAACAAAAAAATGATCGCAATGACGTGGAGAACAAGTGCCCTTCGGCTTCGTTAAGGGTCTTTTTACACCCCATGCGCGAGAAGTCGTTGGCAAAAGCTGCTAGGTAAAGTATATGAGTATGGAGTTGCTTAAAATGCAGGGTACCTAAATATTTGTACGGTCTACTATAGACCGATCACTTTAATGAGTCCTCCGCCTTGCCCCATCAAAGGCACATTAAGCGTCCACAAAGTCCTAACAATATCCCACAGGTTATTTGCTTTAAAATAACCATAATCCACGTATGTAGGTATTACGATACAAATAGAACGAATACGGGATCAACCTTCAGAATATTCCATTTAAATTGAAACCTACCTTCGCGAGGACAGATTAAAGCGGTCGGTCTATAGGTGTCAGGCCCGATTCAAGTCAAGGACAGTGGGGAGTAGCGAGTACAAGGACAGGGGCGAGAAGTTTACACCACTTGCACTGTACAGCTGTACCTACTTACCTACCTATCTACTGCTAGTTGGGTTAACACTTGCTTGACCAATGTAAATCGGGGTTTAGAGATGGACTAGGGGTCACATCAGCAAAATAAAAAAGTCGGGTAAACGAAAGCACGTACAGTACCTAAAACTTTAATCCCTATCTGGGTAGCTATCCAACGAATCAATATTATTACATACGAGGGTAAATATAATACGGAGGACGTGATTGCTTTACAAACGTTAAGATGCTCACGGACCGTTGGAAATGAAACCGACAGTCGCCGGAATGTCTTTGATTGGAAGACCATGTGATTTGATTGAAATACCTTCCACGTGTTTGACTGTCTAGGTAGGTACATATCAAGGTACCCATCTTCTGAACGTTGTCCTAGATTAAATACCTTAATATAGGTACCTACCTACCTACACAACAGTAGCTAATGTAGCTATCCTGTCTAGTGTTAAAATTATTTTAATTTACTTACTTACCCTATTTATAAGCACTTTAGCGTATGTTGTGTCATTTAGTTTAAGACACAAAATGCGTGAAATAAAAAAATATTGTTGCCTTACCACGGTTAAATTTTAATTTTGAAAAAATAGACATATAGACAGGACTAAAAAAAAAGTATATAAAAATCAAAAAAGTTTTGTTGTATACTAGTAGCTCCCTCTGTTACCAAAACTCAGCACTTAATACGCCATCTATGATTCTTATGGAGAACTAAGAGGTTTGTTTCGCACCGGAGAGAAAGAAAACTTGAAGCAGCGCCATCTAGGTTTACTCTGTTGTACTTATAGCGCGAGCAACACGTATGTCATCACTTTCGAGTACGTTCAAGTAGTTGCCCTTAGATGGCGTAAAAATAAATTATTAGTTTACATATATTATTTACCTACTTAACTCTTAATTAAATAATTAGAAGATATTCTATGCAGATGCTACGAAATGTGAAATTAAACTTTTTCAAGTACAGTAAGAATTTGCAAGAAATATTGATTTACGTGTTCTCTTTCTCAAGCTTTTCAATTTATCAAAATCTTTTTAGTTGGCTTTTACTTTTAGCTTAGTTACTTTCAATGTCTTTCTTAAATAGTAGGTGCGTAACGCAGAGGTAGATTTTTAGCCATTTTTACCTACACCCACATTTCGCCAAAATGTAGGTAGGTGGGTCTAAATAGGAAGAGGAGAATTTTTAGTTATGTGGCGATTAATATTATTATCGACTTGCAGTGAATTCTGAAAAAAACGCTACCAACACAGTTGAAATGGCCAAAGCTAAAACACAGAGAGCATCAACGGGATTAACTGAGCAATGTGGGTTCCCTTGAGTGAAATCCTCGATCTAGAAAAAAAAATTACACTCAACATCACTACTACGTAGGTATTTAAAAAAAAAACAACTGTTCCATAACTTTTGACCATGTAGGTATTGAGCTTTTGTAGGAAACAGCCGATTTAAAAAAAGAATCCGATGCAAACTTTTTCAGAACGATTCAGATAGACGTACTGAATACGTGGTAACCGTTATCTTGCGTCGGTGTCCTTTTCACCTTATACAGAGTGTAAACAGACCCTTCATGAAGCCGTCAACCAAGCATTCTGTACATCAAACTAAGTAACTTTACGCAAAAATTATTGCTGGGAAACGAGCTTTTTTTTTTTGGCGTGAAAAATCACGTTTAACGGCAGGACTCAATGTAACGTACTCAAAACATTGTGCTGATGGATGGATTGACTAGTACGGGGGTCGTGGAGGGGTTTAAAGTACAAATCTTACATTAAAATCATGCATTTAAAAAAAAAAAAAACTTGTGAAAAAGTTGGATCTTTGACCCCCAATATCTCCGTAATTAGAAGTTTCCCAGGTATGGTCTAGAACAAAAAAATGGTCGCAATGACGGGAAGAATAAGTGCCTTTCGGCTTCGTCAAGGGTCTTTTTACACCCTTCATAATTGCAAACCACTAATAAAAGAAAACCTACATACTGCAACCTCATAGCAACTATGTATCTCGTTTAGTCACACGCTTAAACATAATATCTCCTTCTTATTAAAACATCGAAGAGGCCACTCGATCTTAGTCTATTTGACAGAACGCCTTGCCAATACCCGTTCTGCGATGCCTAACATAGATAATAATATGCACAATCATTCCTGTACTGTATTTGCACTTGAATGCCTTTATTTACAATGGGTATTGCTGTATTAATCGCATGTTAAAGATGTATGTCGTACATAAGACGGGTGCTGTGCTATGTTTAATTGCAATCGTATGTGGAGTGTCATTTTGTTGAGTAAGTTGTGTGTTTTGATTGGCGAATGGCTTGCGGTCTTTCTCTATTTCTTTAAAGGTAATCGTCTTTAGGGTCGGCTTCCAGTCTTGCCGGATGCAGCTGAGTACCAGTATTTTACATGGAGCTGCGTATCTGATCTCCACAACCCAGTTAGTACTGGGTACTACGGTACCCCTTGGTAAGACTGGTTGTTAGATTTTCTGGCCACTGACAACCTGTAACAACTGTCAAAGATATACAAATGACAGCCGGGATCAACGGCTTAACGTGCTTTCAGAGGCACGGAGGAAACTCGGTATATAATGATGGTCTGTCTACTCCACTGGCTACTTATACGTTTTTTTACCTGACTACGCCAAAAGTAAGGGTTATGATTTTAGCAGTCTATGTATGTTTGTATTTACGTATGTTCCTCCGTAGCGTCAAAACTATTCATCCGATTTTGATGAATAAGGTGTCAATTGATTCGTTATTATGGCCCGGGTAACTGGCTACATTTTAACCGACTTCAACAATAGGAGGAGTTGATTATACCTTGTAAATCCCGAATTTAATTAGAGCGTGTTTTTTCAGTAGTCGGGTATTTTAGTTGTAGTTTGACACACAAATTCTTGTTATGGGTTAAGTAAACTTAGCCGCCATTACAAATGATAAATACTGAGATAAGGTATGCAAATTGATGAACTCCTTATTGTTTTATAAACACCATACATAACTATGGATTAGAGTTTATAAGTTGTTTTAGTGAGTTATCTTCCTCTTACTAAAGTGTCAAGCGTAATCTAAATAGAATCGGCCCAGAATTTGGCACCTTCAGTAGCGCCCATCTTTACAGGAACCAAACAGATAACAAGAAAGACGGGACCCGATTCTAAGTGTCCAATCGTTTGACGTACAGCACACCCGGCAACACATCAACCTATACATTTCCAGTATCACATGGTCTCGCTTTGTATAGATTTCCCAAACAATGAGAGATCCGCATAAACTGGTTATGTATAGCTTGATTAATCGCCTTCCGTACCACATACATATAAACTCCAGGGCAGTGTCAACATCTATGATATCTGAAGCTGAACTGGTTTTCCTTGATGTAGCCAACCAGTGAGTTTTCATAAAAATGGTATGAACACGAAAAAGCATCGACAGATGTCAAGTGTACCGTAAGCTTGGGAACCTATGTGTAGCCAGGTATCTTGCAAACTACGTTATTAGACTGAGCTGATTGAATTCTATGATTTACCTCATCCTTGCCTCCCAAGTACCAATCTCATTGGATCAAAGTGTGACCATTATACTTCAATCTCAACGAGAAATGACAATCTCTTCATACTTATCTTCACGGCAATAGTTTCAGCAA
Source organism: Noctua pronuba (assembly GCA_905220335.1). Lineage (NCBI taxonomy): Eukaryota > Metazoa > Arthropoda > Insecta > Lepidoptera > Noctuidae > Noctua > Noctua pronuba. The sequence goes on along the minus strand of LR999906.1, from coordinate 9,385,133 downwards.
AATATTTCCCATACAAGTTTCAATCGTTTGACAAATCAGAGCTAAGTTGGACAAAATGGCCGCTGATGACGTCACGGACCAATAATGCCTGTGATTGGTTCGCACGTGACGTTCGGTTACGTCAGTACACTTCGGTGCATAGGAAAGGATACAGTGCTACATTTGTAATTTGGATCAGTGATAAATACAAAATACAAATCTTTTATTTGCATAACACAGGTTCAGAGAATGTTACAAAAAGTTCATAAGGTACCTACTATTATAACCATGACAAAACAAATATTAAGAACATTATGAGATTAGAAAGATTAATATTCAGTTGTTATGAAATTAAAACGTCATTCAGTATTAATGTCGGTGGAATAGGAGTACTGCCGCGTCATAGGAAAATCTTGACTTACACTCAATGAATAGGTATTAGTTTCTGCCCGCAATTTCGTCTGCATATTACTTTACCAAGATAAAAAGTAATCCAGATTATCAACTCTCTGTGTGCTAAATTTCACCCAAATCCGTTCAGCCGTTTTTGTATGATTGAGTAACAAACACCGAAACATAAAAAAAAAAAAAAAAATGATATTAGTAGGATAGCAGGATAAGTCTGAAATCACCAATCCTCCTTGCACAAGCGTAAGACCGTATAATTACTGATTTATCGTTTTGAATCAAGTGTTTTTGTGTAAAAGTCTGTTGAAATTACAATATTATTCCAAAACAGAGTAAGAGGTGAATCGACGACGAACAAGAACAACCCACGATGATAGATTGTCACGAAATCCATGTAACAGAAGTGCATAATTAGCAGATTATAGTGAATGAACGCAGTAAATTATGTCAGTTCCATACACCGTTACTATTTGTAATAGACTTAATTAAATCTTTAAGCAGATTTACGAGCTACGTGAGAAGATAGGCTCTGACATGTTTTAGATTATTGCTAGATACGGGATACCTATCTCAATTTATATTAAACTTACTGATTCCATTGCTAACTCTGAGAGGAGCACAACTTAAGCGCCACTCCAGTTCAGTTTGATTTTTTTTTAGAAGTCCAGTTTTAAGGTAATGAAGAGCATTCCCAAAACCCTTGCATTGCAAAACATATGTGTAGGTATTTTTCCTTTATATAATGTTCCGGGCTCAAGTTAAAAATAAAAACGTAAAGACAGTAACTTCAATTTCTACTCATTTCCAGGTTCTGTTTTAAAGCTGACCACAAAAGAGACTGATCTTTTTTTTATTTTTTCGGATGGGAAACCCTCCCGCTTTTAGTATCAGACTTTTACTGACTAAAACCCATCCATGTTCTTTCTTTGCCCTTTGTGTTCCAGGACCGCGGTATCTCTTTCGAACAGTCCCGCAGCCCCGGCAGGCATCGGCCCTTGCGGACCCCTTCCTGGTTGCTGACATCTCTTTGAGGCGCGTGGAACACGAACGCGCCGTCGACACGGCCTGTCGTCATAAGACGGACGGACGGCGAGCTAGCCCATTACTCACCGTCCCCAGGCCCGCGAAGAGACCTTTGAATTTCTTTCGGTGTTTCTTCTCAGAGCAGTCAGATAGGTCTCACCAGCCTCATTTAGTTTTTTTTTTTTTATAATTGTTTTTGACTTGTCATTCAAAAAATAGTTACAGATAATTTGGAACACGAAGCTTAATAAAATTATGACAGTAGGGAGGCAAGAAAGCGAAAGAAAAGGAAAAAAAAATCTAGTGTTACCATTTCTCTGCACTGCAGTGTAAAGCGTATATTGTACGGCTATGAGAAAGCGTCACATCCATTATCCGCGGCTGACAATAATTCCGTATCGCACTACGACAAGACATTTGCTGGATTTGTCTCCGCTTGTCAATGTGGAGGGTGTTATGTGGAAGGTGTTGGAGAATTTGTGGGTTTCATTTATGTTGATATTATAAGATTATTATGGATTTAATGTTGGTGTTAGCCAGATGTCCCAACAACCTTAAGAAACTGTGTGGAGAGAGTATGCAGATGGCGGAGGATAGGGTGCTGTGGTGCAATTGGAAGAGCCAAATGAGTAGCAGTGGACAGCGGAGAAGATGGTTGGAGTTTTTAACCAACTTCTAAAAAAGGTGGTGGTTATGTAATTGATTATTGGTCCGATTTAAGTGATTTGCGCGGTGGTCCCATATAAATTTTATTAACTTTCCTTAGGTACTTAATGAGCTATCCTCTATCCAGAATATGCATTTTTCCTTCTTCGTCTGTGTGGATGATCTGCTAATATTTTCTAGTTACAATGTAAAATTGACACTTGGCAAGGATTTGTGTGGGATTTGTCTGTGTGATACCACTACTAAAAAGAAAAAAAATTAAAGTAATTTTCCAAGAAATCCGTTTTTTTTTTGCGAAAAAGTTCATTTAAACTTTTGAATTAAAATATAATTTTGTATCACACATGATTTTAAATTCCCCTGTCCCCTTCTCACATAAGTCCACCACCTGATCCAATCTAGTTAGTAAAACGCTAGCGATACGATTACGATACGATTACGATGGTGTCCCACAATGGTGTCACGTCAGCATAACAGCCTCAATCATCGCGAATACGACGTGCCGATGTATCAAATTGTTTAGAAGTATTTTGTAATGGTTCGGTACAAGTGTGTGATGCTGTCGTTGTGCGGTTTTTGTTTTATTGAGATCTCTCTCAGTTTAACATTCTTGTCGTGATATTCAGTTAAAGTAACTAGTGTAACGAGCCAGTTATCTCACGGTATATCACGCTTAATCTTATGAAGATACAAGCCGTGAGCCTGTTTGGATTTCCCATTTTCATTGAGAGGAGCTCGTGGCTAAATAATAACAGCCGCTCGGGTCGATCTTTAGGTTAAGCCGTGCTTGCCTAGGTTGGTCTGTGGATGGGTGATTTCATCCCACCCATTTCATACCGAGTTTCCTCCGTGCCTCAGAAAGCACGTAAAGCGTTGGTCCCGGCTGCAATTTGTAGATCTTTGACAGTCGTGACAGGTAATCAGTGGCCCAAAAAGTCTGACAATCCGTTCTACCAAGGGGTATCGTATTCCCCAGTACTAAATGGGTTGTGGAGGTCAGATAGGCAGTCGCTCCATGTAACATACTGGTATTCAGCTGCATCCGGTAAGACTGGAAGCCGACCCTAACATAGTTGGTAAGACTGTTTGTCAGAGTTTTTGGGCCACTGACTACCTGTAACGACTGTCAAAGATCTACAAATGACAGCCGGGACCAACGGCTTATCGTGCTTTCCGAGGCACGGAGGAAACTCGATATGTAATGGGTGGTCACCCATCCACAGACCAACCTAGGCAAGCACGGCTTAAGCTAAAGATCGACCCGAGCGGCTGTTATTATTTAGCCAAGAACAGGGTACGGAATGCAAGTTACCTACCTACTGTCCAGGTCAAATGGAAGAACAAATAAAAATCTATTCTGTATCCGATAGTATATCTGCGACCACACAGTATGAGATTCACGATACACTCTGATTTCTTCTACACGAACTAACCACAAAAAAACATACCCCAATAACATTTGCATAATATTCTACACAAAAGTAATTAACCATCAATTCGAGCTCAACTGACCATCAAATTACCGAAGAACCCATCATGAAACAATCAAGAACATTTAAATACTTTTCGTGATTAAAACAAATATACATACTTTCTACTCACGAATCGAAAAAAATTTAGTAAAGAGTTAGTGAATTATTAATTTTATTTGTTGTAACCGTCCAATGTTTGTAACAAGCATACGATTACATATGAGCCGACTTGCCACAGGTTATTAAACATTATTCTAAGCTCAAGTTTTACAGACAATTTAGTAGAACAAATTATAAGGCGCGGTGTAAGTTGAGAGCGGATAGCGATTTCCTGTGCTCGCAACTGTTATTACTGTATCGATCAGAATTGCTCAATTACTTGAACAGTTCTTTGGGATCCGCCCGATTGAGTGCTTATAAAGTCATCAAACAACTGTAGGTTCCTGAAGACATATTTGTAATTTTGTTGTCTTGTCTTTGTACAGTTTGTGTTGACAAAGGATTTGATAACAAGTTTTATATTCCGGGAGCCGTAATTAATCTTCTCTGTAGATAAAAGAAAAATAGAAAAATCTGTCTTATACAGATAGAAAAATAGGAATACGATATGGTAATGAGCAAGTTTATGAATCCTACTAACATTATAAATGCGAAAGTTTGTGATGACGGATGTTTGGTACTTTTTCACGCAAAAGCTATTGATCGGATTTGGATGAAATTTGGCACACATATAGTTTATAACCTGGATCACACATAGGAAACCTAGTACTATCCCGTGAAGGCTTAAGCTAGTAATGTAAAAGGGTGAAACTAGCAGGCTAGCAATATTTACTGGTTTTTTTTGTAGGTATTCGATCGTTCTCACGACAACCCGCTCCCTCTCGTGCCTTTCGCCAATCTCGAGTCTACAGTGCGCATACACAGCTCAGCGGGGCGCGATCTCTGACAGTAACAGACACACGGTTAACCTTTAGATTGAGACGTGAACCACAATATAATAGCTTCGGGTTGAGCATCATCGTGTATGTACGAGCGGTCGTGACAATGGTCAGCTGCTTCTTTAATAGGCTGCGGATCCAAAGCTGGTGGAGTCGAAGTGATGGGAAGATTGCGAATAAATCTTGGCTATTTCTCAAAATGTTGACAGGCTAATCTTTTAAGAAAGAAGCTATTCTGGAGTAACTTGTGTCGACTCAAAAGAAATGGCAAGGTAGTGATAGGGATCAGGCCTGTGGACGGTGAGTAATGGGTTAGCTCACCGTCCGTCCGTCTTATGACGTCAGGCCGTGTCGACGGCGCGTTCGTGTTCCACGCGCGCCTCAAAGAGATGTCAGCAACCAGGAAGGGGCCCGCAAGGGCCGATGCCTGCCGGGGCTGCGGGAATGTTTGAAAGAGATACCGTGGCCCTGGAACACAAAGGGCAAAGAAGGAACATGGATGGGTTTTATTCAGTAAAAGTCTGACACTCCCTCCTACTCCACCCAGAGCGGGAGGAGTCATTTGATGATTTCCCATCCGTAAAAAAAAAGGGATTACAAATGTACAGACGCCAGCACATTAAGCTACCCGAAGCTGTCAAATTTTCCCAATCAACCTTGAACCTAACGCTGTAGCGATAAAGTTGAAAACCTTTTAAAGATATTTGACAGATTGTAGTAGCTTGATGTGTTGGCGTCTGTACTGTAATATTGTGCGATATGTTTTTGTGTTGTGATGCAGTGGCAGGATCTGTGCTGTTGGCAAGCCTTTTCATACCAATACAACTACTAATTACTTACTTTCCTTAGCCTACTCGTCCGCTATTCTTTTCTGATTAATTTCGTTGCAGGATCCTAGTTTCTCTGGGACTTCGTTGAGCTTCATTGTCTCGGCGCATTTCTGGTGGTCGCCACTGCTGATTCTGGCTTTCAGAAGTTGCAGTGGTTTGGGAATAGAGTGGCGGGCTGGTCCCAAAAAAAAGTATTTTCATAGTCCACTTCTTCAGCTATATTGTAGCAGTAAACGTTTTAGCCAGCAAAACGACCTTTGTTTTAGAAGGCATAATCCTATTTACCATAAGCCAACGGCAACGTATAAATAAAAATGTAGGTGCAGTGCAGTGTCATAAAAGGCGTCATTTATTTATTTATAGTTATTACTAGCTGCCCAATTTATTTTCCTTTATTTGTTAAGCGCTTACTCGTAAATAAATGAATGTCGACGACTGCTAACTGTTTCTTAACTGAGTTTCACAAAAAAAAACATACTAAATCAAAGCACAATAATAATTCATAAATAATCAAATAAACTACCTAAATTAAACCCAGACTCATAATTCTTAAAACAACATATTATCGTAATCGAATTTCCGGGAAGAAATACCTCTGTAAGTCCATTTCTTAAAAATGAAAGTCAAAGTTAATAATATATATAAGTAACAAACAATAAGAAAGCTTGTTTCAAGTATAAAAAATGTTGATCTCGTAAAGGCTTGACCCAAATAATTAGACCAACCTGACTTATAAATCATCTGACGAGAAATATTTATGAAGAAACACAATCGGGTGGCCTGCGGGTTTGTAGTCCAGTAATCGGAGATAGCGACGCTATGATATTTTATTTTCGGCGCTGTTGAAAATTTAGAAATAAATAGTTAACGTAGTAAGTTCACAAAATTCATAGATTGTATGCAATTGGAACAAGACGAAATACTCTAGGATATCTACGCACTATAGTGTACCGAGTTGGTCAGTTTACATAAAGGGTGTCTCCCCGTCTTTGCGATCATTTCGTGTTCCTGGGAACCTTCTAGTTACAGAGATATTGGAGGTCAAACTTTCAATATTTTCACAAGTTTTTTTTTTAAATTCATGTTTATTAAGTAGGAACGTCACTTTAAACACCTCCACGACCCCGGTACTATTTAATCCATCCGTCAGCAAAATTTTTTGAGTGCGTTACAATCCCCTACCCTAAAACGTTATTTTTCACCCCAAACAAAAAAACTCGTTTTCCAGCAATAGTTCTTGTGTAGTGGAGGGCCCGTTTACACCCTATATGAAAGATAATTGTTTCGCAACATCGATGAAGAGGTAAGAAGTTGTTCATGATCCAGATGCAATTTTATTATAACCAAGCAAGCAATAACCCAAACTTCAAACTTATCTGATAATACAGCAGAACCCTGAATTATAAAGAACAAACAGGTTACCCGAGGTGTTTTTATTACTGTTTCACATCCATAACCTCACTCCATCCAGGTCTAGTTGAAAACCAGCATCGGGCACTAGATGTCCGGCATTTTGCTGAACTGGACCTATTTAGTGCAGCCGTGAGGTACACAGTGTCACATTTTTTTTTGTTTTCTTTTTTTATACTGTGTGCACTGATGGCTTTTCCCAAGTAAGCTTTTTAAAGTATCGCATCGCTTCTCACAACCACTGCACCAGCACCTTAACAAAGCAGGTGTCGTTAATTTAAACCGCACAATGTATGTGCATTATAAATAATCACTTCATATTATAGCTGGCAACACCGACGACGTCTTTTACTGCTAACGGTACCTCCATCCAATTGTCTCTATTTATGGCAATTTTGCTGGGATATTAAGTATCCATTCATACCGTTGTATTGGATATAATAATTATAATCGCTTCTGAAACATCTTCAATCGAATACATTTTATTCGTTACTTTTGTAAAGGTAAAGGAAAATATCGTGAGTAAAGTTGGATTAAAGACTGAAATCGCCGCACACGCATTGAGCAAGCATGGTCAATGTGGCTATTAATGCTTGTGAATGAGACTTCTTTCATAGAGGTTTTAGAACTGCAGTGATGAGATAGTTATATAGGTATTTATTTATTCTATTCAATGTGTAATAAAAATAGTATTCATTTAATATTAAAAGTCTTTTATTATTCCTTTCTAATATTTGTGGCTAAATAAAATCCACACGGTTGATCTTGAAGCAGCGCTTCCCAAGGTCGGTCCGTAGATGGGTGACCATTCACTCCATAAACCAAATTACCTCCGTGCCTCTGAAAGCACGTTAAGATGTTGGTCCCGGCTATTATCGATCGGACTTTGACAGTGGTTACAGGTAGTCAGTGGTCCGTAAGTCTGACAATCAGTCTTACCAAGGGGTAGCGTATTATCCAATACTAAATGGGTTGCTGCTTACCTTTGCTTTCCTTCTCTGGTCTCTCTGATCAAAAACACATAAATTGCTTAATATGTATCTCAGCTCTCGCAGGCGCGACTGCTGGGAATGAGGTCCTGGGTTCGATTCCCGCGTCGGGCAAACTATTATTGGGTTTTTCCACCAGGAATTTCTCAGTAGCAGCACGGAGTCTGGGTTTGTGCCCGGTTGATGGCAATAGGCTCGCCCCCTATTACATGGTACTTAAACATAACTGGCGAAATGTGGGTGTACTATTAGGTACAGCTCTGCCTAACCCCTCTGAGATTTCATGCGTAATGTTACCTCAAGCAAAACTAATTAACACACACATTAATTTACAGCCACAATTTAATCATACTTTAACCAATAAAATTTATTTAATTTACAGACAATACTCCACTGCTAAACTAAATCACAATTTTCGCAGTAAATAAATATCATTGAGTAGAACATTTCACGTTTTACAAGACATTTAAAGGCACTTTGAAATAATTAGAGTAAACTGTAATGGCTGTGAAATAACGCTTCTCTTGAGCTGTCTCGAGTTCTGACAAATAAAACTAAGTACACTGTTGATTAGGAAGGGTAGATGTAGTAATTGTTGACTTAAGTAAAGATTATTATCTTGTAAGCCATTTATTTTGGACCAATGTCAAGTATTCCATTATTGTTCAAAATCATAATTCTCATCATTCTCCGGCGCGCATGTCTCCTGCTTCCATATAACTGGTTTTCGAAAGCTTTACCTATTTGTATCGAAAGATATTTTTATTTACTATGTTTACTATTTCTGTCGAATTCCCGGTATTTCGGCGCTATTGCAAGCGTGGCAAGCACCATTATCACGGATAAACAAAACAAATCGTAAACATGGTAAATCCAGTTTTCAGTGTTAATGATAATATTAGTGACTATGTCAGTTTAAAAACTTATAATAAAATATGTTACTTATACATTGTATATGTATGTATTTTACAAGCTAAAAGGTGGACCTTTTAGCTCCAATATGTCAATGTATTAGAAGAATCCAGAATCACAGAAGACAAAAGATTCGTCCAACGGGAAAAAGTGTCCTGAAAGCATGCCACGTTGGATGCTAATGCTGGTTTTTCAGAGAGTTCTTCAGGTAGTTTTAAGACCTTCAGATCTGCAGCCTATTTGATTGGCAGACAATCGATAAGGAAACTATATCTTACGTTTTTATGGGTCAGCAAGGTAGCGTGTGTGCTTGATACATTATTTAAAAAAAAATACAAATTCGTGTTTCTGCCGACTTCTCACTGTCTCCATACCCTAATAAACAGTATTGCCTGTCTATAGATCCATACAAATCAATAAGAATCACGTTTCAGAATGGACTTGTTCCAGTTTTCCGTTTGGGCAACTGTCAATGGCGACACATACAAGTGTCAGTTTGTGATATAAATTATATTGGTAACTGCTCTGAATGTAATTGATGGAGTGTTGCGGTGTTTAATCTTAATGTGTTCATTATCAAGTGTTTTATGGGTTTGTCATTTGCATTTAAATTGAGTTAGTTCATGTTGTCATTCATGTTATAGTAAGCCTTATCTAAAGATAAAACGCTTGGCATAAAGAAGAAAGAGTAACAAAACTCATTTCATGTTATTCTCAATGGACATCCCATTGAGAAATGTTTAAACTTAAAAATAAAAAAAGACTTGAAAACAAAACCAACTTCTTCTTTTGTTTCTCTAATTCTTGATTCCGAAGGGAAAGTATGTCTACAAAGCCAACAATTTAGTAAACTACATTATGTTACATTGATAGACACAGGTAAGCATTTATATGTATTGTACAACGGGCTGGTGTCTGCAACTCCACGTTCATAGCGCGTATTTTGCGTACGACCTTGTGTATTTAAAGGTAGGAAAACATAATAATTTGCATGTTATCGAGTAACCATCATCATCTTCCTGCCCTTGTCCCATTATACCTACTTTGGGCCGGCGCAACTCGATATCTTCTTCCATTCTCCTTTGCCTATTTGTAAGTTTTAAATACATATTTGTGTGAAGTAAGGTTACACCTAGTTCTAGCTGGCTATGTAAGGTTACACCTAGTTCTAGCCGGCTATACCTAGGTGCGGCCGGTAACTATCCTTTTTATTGGTAGGACACACCGACCAAATGAATTAGGTTAGGTTAAGTTAGAACTCACGCGCACTTAAACGCACGCGAGCCGAGCGAGCGCAGCATACGGTGCAACGCCAGCGGCCGGCGAGCGCTACATCCAAATTGGTTGTATTATAACAAACTGTTACCAGCTGCACATAGGTATAGCCAGCTAGAACCAGATATAACCTAACTTCGGCTTTTAGCCGTAACATATATACAGATGTAGGTATTAACAGTTAAGTTTGCATAATTAAATAAATAAATACATTTTTCTTTCATATCATTTTATAAAATTCCAGGAAGCAGATGGATGAGGGACGCCCAGAACAGAGACGAATGGCAGAAGAAACGGGAGGCCTATACCCGACAATGGGTGATTCCGGGCTGAAATTAAGATGATCGTTAACACCAGAAACGTGATATTTACCATGTTTACTGTTTGTTTATATCCCGTTTCAAGTGATAATGATAACGTAAGTGACCATGACAGTTTATAAAACTGAAATGATGATGATCATTCCAGTCACCTTTTGAAAAATTAATATAAAACCCAGTCTACATTACCCACGTAATTCCGCAATTTCCTTACCCTTGCAACAATTTAGCTGAACTCAACGCTGCGAGCGATCATAAAGTTGATGGTGCATTAAAAAGCGCCTCCAACCGGAATATTTGTTTTAAAGACGATAAACAAACGTAACGATGTCGATAACAAGTCAAAATTACGACACCACTGTTGTGTGCTCACACCCTAAATCATATACATTTTGTCTGAGGAAGATCTAGAAAGGGCAGTTTGCGAAATATGAAATCGATTTTAGGGAATTGAAATAACTGAATTATTAAAGCTACATGAATTGATACTCATGGTTAAGCAACGCTTTCCGAGGTTGGAATGTGGATGGGTGACCATGACATACCGAGACGTCTTTTTACCTCCAAAAGGACGATAAGTTGTTGGTTCCGGCTACCGTTCGTAGATCTTCGACAGTTGTTACCGTTTGTGTGAAGCCCGAAATTCTGACAACAGGTCTCGCCAAGAGGTATCAATATCATCCAGTAACTGAGTTATTAAAGTCAAATAATCGTTCAGTTATCTTCTTCTTTGCTTGTCGATAGACTCAAATAATACCCGTTCGTTCGTTCTTTCGTTGGCTTCGTTTAAATCCTGGAGGTGGTTCTGCACGATGAGCAAGAAAGGAGGTGGGGCATATCCTGCAGAAGTGCTCCCGTTCAGTTATAAAATACTAGTGCTCAGCTGCATAAATAATAACAGTAATATAGAAGTGATGCCTTGTGGTGTGACCGTCGGACTGCCAAGTTATAGGTCCCAAGTTCGAACCCAAGGCCTCTGATTTTTCGGATTCATGTGCGTATTCTCTAATTATCACTTGGTTCGGTGAAGGAAAATATCGTGAGGAAACCAGCAGCCAGAGAGATATTTCTTGACGGCACGTAAAGCAAAGTCAGAGGCCCATGGGCGGCATAAAAACTCTGACACCAGGATAGGCATTAACCACACGATAAAGAAAGAAAGAATAATAACTACAGATATAATACTTTTTCTTTCTTTCTTTCATAATTATGATAGACACTGGAAGCGAGCCCCAATACTGTTGGGAATGGTAAGGTGACTGCGTGACCGATATGCTCATGATCACGACAGTGTAATGGGTACAAACATAAGTATTTACACGTCTTCCATTCGATTGTTGTCAATAATCCATTGTACTCTACATAAGCATTTATGTTTTCTCCCGAATAACAAACATCATCTGCCTAGCCTTTTTCCAACTATGTTGGGGTCGGCTTCCAGTCGAACCGGATGCAGCTGAATACCAGTATTTTACATGGAACCACTGTCTATCTGACCTCCACAACCCAGTTAGTACTGGGTAATACGATACCCCTTGGTAAGACTGGTTGTCAGTCTTTTTGGGCCACTTACTACCTGTCACGACAGGCAAAGATCTACAAATGACAGCCGGGACCAACGGGTTTACGAGGCACGGAGGAAACTCGGTATGTGGGTCTCCCGAATAACAAATGATGTCGAAAATAACCGCTTTGTTTTACGAAAGTCACGAATTACCTCGTGCCCGTGCCATAGCTACCGGCGTAACGTGAACACTGAAAGTCAAGCGTTCACTAATGATTGACACCCTTATACAATACCCATAAGCTTTTACTGGTATTTTATGCGATATTAAGGACCTTTGACTGCTTGCTCTACTTGTGTTCCGAACTTAACAAAGTAAGTAACATGTTAAGTCAATACGAATGATTAGGAGAAAAACACAAAGCAAATAATATTCACACTTTTAAATTCAACGTGAAGGAAAACGTACAGCTTTTAATCTTACTCGATCTGGAAGATTTTTACAAGCGATTCGTCACTAGATCCATCATGGATCTGGCCAATGGATATTCTGATATTGAACGGTTTCCTAGTGAGGGTTGCCCCACACTTTCCCCCCCAATTTTCTCCTGTATCGGTGCGTTAACAAACATTTAAAGACATACACAAACAACCAGACCCGGAACTACTACCTGTAGGTCATAGAAATATTTGTTCCGTCCGGGGACCGAATCCGCGATACGCAACGCAGCAGCTAATCGCTCAACCACTGCGCCAACCGTATCGTCGATTGTAAATGAAATTGGAGAGGTAGATATTTATTGTTATAGAGTCTGTTCTGGATCTGACACAGACAGTTGGAGGACGTGGAAGAACTAGAAATTCAAATCCAGTGTGAGATGGCTATCTGTTCTCATGTTACAAACTACATTTACAACAAATTATCACCCAATACAAGCCACACCGCCACAATTAAACCAAAACCCTAGTCAATACAATCGACCCAATTACGTCCCAACCCCACTAGTCCATCAAACCGCTACACCACATCCTTACTAGGACAAGAAGTAATTGAATTTTCATCCAACCGCTTTGAAAAGCATTCCTGCCGACATACCACTAACTGTACCTAGGTAGAACTTTGTTGCAGTCGTTACGGAAAGCATAATTTAATGCCGTACATTGTTGTGCTAAAACGCACAATAGTTAACGATATGACAGAGACTGGAGTCGTGAGGTGTCATTTAAATGACGTTCATAAACTGTTTTAGTCGAGACTCGGCTGTGAAATTTGTTATACAGTTAGGCTTTTCATTGTAGTGTGTGGTAACAATAACGATTACTGTACTTACTATCAGATTTTAAAATAATAATTATTATACACATAAGACATTGTGTAATGTGTATACTTCTTCTTCTTTATCGTGCGGTTAGTGCCTAATCTGGTGTCAGAGTTTTATGCCGCTCATGGGCCTCTGACTTGGCTTTACATGCCGTCGAGAAATATCTCTCAGACATGCTAGTTTCCATATCGTGATATATATACTGTAATAAGACATCTCAACCAAGTCAACCTTGAGTGTTGTCACAGTCAACGAATGCCTTCAAAGAAATAGGTACCTATTCTCTTATTAATAACTGGGAACATTATATCGCAGACACTGAAAGAAGAAAGAAGAAAACACTGATGAGTGATGACATCATAAATCTGATAGCGCGGGAAAACAAAAATGCGTCAAACCACGCATTCACTTGCTATGCTGAATTAGAAACAGGTAGTCACCACTCTGGGCTACTGCTTATATAGGATAATGTTTCCAAAGTTAACATTCTTATCAAACCTGCACCAAAGAAACTTATTACAGCCAAGGAAGAATCCTAATGGTATTGCTTGACATAATTCCGAAGTTACTTTGTACGATGCCCATAAAAGTAAATATGGAAGCATGTTCTCGACACAAATTAATATCGCAATGACGCAAACGACAGAACTGTCCAGGTTGCTACGTACTGGTCGGACAAAATCTGAGTCATCGATTCGAGAAGAAGAAAAAAATACCCCAATATTTTAAAGGCATGTTAAAGACATAAATGCCCACTCTCGTCATCATTATTAAGTCTTAGATAAAGTGCTCCACAGAAACTGGGTTGTGGAGGTCAGATAGGCAGTTGCTTTATGCAAAATAGCAGTTAGACTGGAAGCTGTCCCACCATACAGTTGAAAGTCTATCTTCTTAAACTGGTGTCAGAGTTTTTATGCCGCCCATTGGCCTCTGACTTGGCTTTACATGCCGTCGAAAAATGCTGGTTTCCTCATGATATTTTCCTTTACCGAAGCAAGTGATAACAATACGCACATTAATCCGAAAAATCAGAGGTGCGCAACTTGGGTTCGAACTTGAGACCTATGTCTTGGCAGTCCGAGGGTCACACCACTAGGCTTCGAAAGTATATTTTTAAAACATGAAGATAGTGCAATTATTGAGACTGGTTTTAAAATCCTCCTCTATACATACCAAACTCTACAGATCGAGGCGTTGTATGCAAATAAGTGTGGCCAAAGAGAACTTACGACACATGGATGCCTCACAAATACTTCTGTCCGTCCGTTCGTCCTTATTGATTGTAGGCTCGTTTAAAAAATATTAGCGTACACACTCATAAGGTGTGGCGTTCTTTATGAGAAAATGTGCGTGTTTGATCGTATTAGAGAGGTTTTTGCATTCGTTTTTGGGAACATAATGGTGACAAGTGAATAGAAGCTCATAGAAATAGCAGGTGCTTAAGCAATATAGGCTTAGATCTAGTAATAAACAGGACATTAGATAGCATTCGTGTGTTCTGAATCTTATAAATAGAAGATAAAAATTAAAAATAAACTTTCATAAAAAAACTTTTAAAGAACTTTGATAAAAGAACTTTTCAAATGTGACACGTTTTTTCGAGACAGAAAAATCTTGCGAATAATAAAAATCACTTGTGGATATTTTTTGTAAGCATAGATCTTTATTACTGCTATATATGTTACGGGCAACGTGATTAACTGGGAATTATTAATAAGGACCGGCCATTATTAATAATGCCCAAGAACGTCGGGCAAAGTGATTAATTTATCACTTTGACCGGCCATTATTAATAATACCCGACGGCCCGTGGTCCATGTAATAAGTCAGTATTTGAGATAGCTTGAATTTATCACTTGGACCGGGCAGTATGAATAATTCCCTGGTGACCAATCAGTTCACCAAACATTAATTCATTTTTTTTTACTTTACAAGCAACGATTGGCAAAAACATTATTTGTCATTTCATTCTACAACAACAAGTTTACCAAATATTTCACTTATAATTATCCGATAAACTTATATTTAATAACGTATTATTTGACAAACAATTCATAATTTTTAGCATAATTGCACCGGACTTTTCTAAAAAAAGAGAGAATAAATGAATTTTGTTTTCTATAAGCATAAACCCCCCAAACAAACACAGATGCTGACAGAAACCCTAACCCTAGACAGTCGACGTCAGGGGCACCCCGAGGTTCGGTTAGTTAGGTTCCTTTAAACCCTGCAGACAGAAATAGGAGCCCCGCGCAGCGGGGCTTCGTCGACTGTATTGTAATTAAATGATATTTAGTAGAAACGTGATTTATCCTAATAGTTCACCTATTTTATTACTTTGCCCAAGATAGGGTGGGCATTATTCATAATGGCCGGGAAAAGTGATTAATCATGCTGTTTTAATCACATTGCCCAATTGAGTCGGGCATTATGAATACAGACCGGCCATTATGAATAGTGCCCGGATTTATCAAATTGCCCGTAACATATATATTTATAACTTAGGGACTTATTGTATGTGAACCGTAGTTCCTGCATGAAATAAGTACATTAATCACATCTTAAACGAGACAACTCCGCCTCCTAAGTGTATCTGAAAACATACGGTTATTCAAAACTGATGTCGATGTTAGTATAATATCAGAACTACGTATAAAAAGATCCAGAATATTAGTTTTTAAACTGGCATGGACACTAAAATTATCATCTGCGCCGAAAATTCGGGAACTCAAAACAAACAGTAAACATGGTAAATATCCCGTTTCTAGTGTTAATGATAATTTAATTAAATAATATAATAATATTTATAAATAATTTAATTTTTTCTCTTCTTCTTTTACACACTATGTCTACATCTCTTTTTTTATTATCTCCTTTCGCAGGTATGCTGCAAGAGATTTCTTTAGAAATAAGCATCACCTTTGTACTATTTTGTGTTCCTTTCTTCTTTTCTGTATATATAAATTGTTAAATACATAAATAATCCAGAACATTGGCTCATATCGTCAACAATGTAAAGCTAACCCAAATCCAGTCTATATCACACCAGTCTTTCTACATTTTTCTACCCTACAGACAATAACCTCTTCATATGCAGCTAACAGTTAATTTCCACAGCTACTGTCAATCACCACAGAGCACGAGACGGCGGAAATTCTTTGATAGAAGCGTGGTTGTGGCTGCGGAGGGGAAATCAACTCAAATCAGGTGGAACTGTTGCGAGCGCAGCCACCCTTGATACAATGTCGTTGTGGAGCTATTTTGAGATTTGGAGAGGTAATTGTTCAATTGGATTTGGGAGACGTGAAAGAATCGGGTTTAACGATTTTTTTTTTTGGTTGGTTACTATTTATATTGGATTTTCAGTAGTTATGGGGATTAGTAAGTCTTCATTTCTGCTTATTTTATTTTGACTGCTGAGCATGAGGTCTTGGGTTCGATTCCTGGGTCGGGCAATGTGTTCTTGGGCTTTTCCATCAGGAATTTCTGAGTAGCAGCCACGGAGTCTGGATTTGTGCCCTTTTGATGGCAATGAGCTCGTCCCCATGAATTATAAAACTTCCTTTGGATTCCTGTAAGGATTGAATGACTTTTACAAATGTTTTCTTAAGAATATGTACATTTAATGTATTTGAGGAATAAGGAAAATGTCGTGCTCGTGAGGAAAGTTTTGAGTATGCACATAAGAGTAGAGGAACATCAAAGAAACGATAGATGGACTGTGTGAAGGATGATATGTCAAGAAAGGAGGTGTCTGATGAGATGACGAGTAATAAAGAAGTATGGAAGAAGAAGACATGCTGCGCCGACCCTAAATAAATTGGGATAAGGGCAGGAGAAAGATGATGGTATTCGGGGTAGGCAACCCCGCTATGCGTTCACGATTTATTTTTTTCTCTTTATTTGTTTTGGGGTTTTTGTCTTTTTGTTTACTATTTGTGTCGACACGAAGTTGACCAGTGGACACACACACAGTATTATATATCTAGCCATGTACATAACAACATTAAACAAAACAAGCCCTACTTTGTTCGAAAAGCTAATATATTATCTGTTAAGCAGCAAGTAATTTACATACAATATTCGGATTAATATGTACTTGTGCTGCAACTGGTTTAAGTACTTACTTAGGGGTAATAAACGGCGATTGTCTTAGATTTATTGTTAGTAAATGTCTTTTGTTGCTAAATAATGTTTCTGTAATGTCAGGAAATAGGTGATTGCTCAAATGGAGCAGTGACAGCCCGCTAAGCTTACGATAGTGAGTTCGATTCTGTAAAGAAAATGACAGTCTAAACCGCTCATTTTATTTGATGTTCAGTGAAGTTATGTAGTACAAAAGCAAGGCATTCCACGATGTATTAATTTTGTCTAATGTCACGACAGCTTTCCTTCATCATCTTCCTGCTCTTGCCCCATGTTACTAGGGGTCGGCGCAACACGTTTTTTTCTTCCATTCTCCTCTGTCAACCGTCACGCTATCATTTACTTCTTTATCTTTCATATCATTCCTCACACAATCCATCCATCGTTTCTTTGGTCTTCCTCTCCCTCTCCATCCATCAACGTTTATATTCATCACACGACAGCTTTCCTTAAATAATGTAATTTGATTAACTTACAATGGTTATTGCCGTTATAAGTTAAAGTCATCACATTTATTTGAGGTCGGCGCAGCATGTCTTCTTCTTCCATACTTCTCTATTACTCGTCATCTCAGCAGTCACCTCCTTCCTAGCCATATCATCCTTCACACAGTCCATCCATCGTTTCTTTCTTCGATTGTAAGTTAAAGTAATATCATTACCATTATCATTTGCTGCGGGAATGTTCGAAAGAGATACCGTGGCCCTGGAACACAAAGGGCAAAGAAGGAACATGGATGGGTTTTAGTCAGTAAAAGTCTGACACTCTCTCCCACTCCACCCAGAGCGGGAGGTGTTATTTGATGATTTCCCATCCGTAAAAAAAAAAAATATATCATTAAATAAATAAATGAAATCGCACTGGGTCGCCTGACTTTAGTCATGTATTTACAAAAATATTATCGACTAACGATCATTAATCAGTTGTAAAATTGGAATTACGTTATTTGTACTTTTACTAAGCCTACTTACATACATATTATATAACTGTCTGCATAATACACTTTATTTCCTTCTGTCTAAATTGCAGACATTGGCTACCGCATTGAATTACGATGACAATGACTGTGTTCCAATACACAGACAGAAAATAATACCCGTGAAACAATAATTATCACATAATTTTGTACCCCAACCCGCTACATGTAACATAAAGGTCTGTACAGACGTGCCATCACACCACAGTGGCAAAAATTGTATTAAAATATGTTATGTAGTTTAATTCACACGCACAACGATTTGTAAATGAGCAAAAGCGGTATGGACTAGTCGCGGACTTTAGACACTTACAGATAGTGTACTGAATTATCTGTCTATGTCCATCGTCCGCATTCGGTCCGGAATTCGTTCATACCAGTTTGACAGATCTTTTATGTAGTCAATACCAATGACATAAAGAAAGAAAAAGAAAGAAAGAAAGAAAATTTATTTATATGGCACATGCCACAAGTACACACAACAAACAAATAAAAATAAAATAAAAAACTTAAATCTACACAATATAAAACGTAAATTAAACAGAAAAAAAGAGACAAAATTGTGTGCCTCACGGCTGCGCCAAATAGGCCCAGTTCAGCAAACTGCCGAGCAGCTAGTGCCCGACGCTCTATATGCTCTCTAAATTAAAATTTAGGGAGGAAATTTAGTTCATCTTTACCTTACACTTATCTTCACTAGCCACTACCCGGCCACATTTTTGCCGCTCTCGTGGGTTGTGGTTCTGCATCGTCTGAACGGACCCTTAGGCCCCAATTAAACTGTATGACTAATCAAATGCACCGTTAATTCAGACGTTTGAAGCATGTGATCTACTCCCTATCATTGCGGCCATCTTGAGCAGGCTTATAGCTAGAATTAATATCAGTGGCAGAAACAACGTCATCGTTACGTCATCGGGACTTAATTTGTTGGCTATAATGTAGGGTTGTCGTAGTATGTACTCATTTTGTACGATAATGACGATAATATCGATGAATAGACATATCTATACCACATATAATAAGACAGTAAAAAAACTGTGTCTGTACATTGAAGATATTTTAAAAAAAAAATTGAGGGGGGTTTAGAAACAGTAATAGAGCAGGAATCCAAAAAAAAAATTCTGTCTGTTTGTCTGTTTATCTGTTTGTCTGTTTGTCTGTTTGTTTGTACACGCTAATCTTCGGAACTACTAGACGGATTTGAAAGATTTTTTTTTTGTTGTGTAGGTATTAAGTTTGGGCAACATATAGGCTATAATTTATCTTGAAAACTTGAACACCTGATGCAGAACCGCAATAGAATAGCTAAACTATAAGAGTTACAAAAATGGTACCATAACAAAAATTGTTCCACGTGATGAGCATTTTCTGCTGAGAGAATAAATTTGAAGATCTGGAACACCTGATATGGAACTCCAA
Organism: Noctua pronuba; assembly: GCA_905220335.1. Lineage (NCBI taxonomy): Eukaryota > Metazoa > Arthropoda > Insecta > Lepidoptera > Noctuidae > Noctua > Noctua pronuba. Next base: position 9,365,541 of record LR999906.1, on the reverse strand, counting down.
GAGTCCAGCAACACTATAACATATATAGGAATGACGTCTTAGCAAAAATTGTTCAATCTGATGAACACTCTCTGTTGATTTATAAAAATCGAAGATCTGGAACACCTGTTGTGGAACTCCAAGAGCCCAGCTACACCATAACACATATAGGAATGACGTCTTAGCAAACATTGTTCAATCTGATGAGCACTCTCGGTTGACTTATAAAATCGAAGATCTGGAACACCTGTTGTGGAACTCCAAGAGCCCAGCTACACCATAACACATATAGGAATGACGTCTTAGCAAAAATTGTTCAATCTGATGACCACTCTCTGTTGATTTATAAAAATCGAAGATCTGGAACACCTGTTGTGGAACTCCAAGAGCCCAGCTACACAATAACACATATAGGAATGACGTCTTAGCAAACATTGTTCAATCTGATGAGCACTCTCTGTTGATTTATAAAAATCGAAGTTCTGGAACACCTATTGTGGAACTCCAAGAGCCCAGCTACTCCATAACACATATAGGAATGAAGTCTTAGCAAACATTGTTCAATCTGATGAGCACTCTCGGTTGACTTATAAAATCGAAGATCTGGAACACCTGTTGTGGAACTCCAAGAGCCCAGCTACACCATAACACATATAGGAATGACGACTTAGCAAAAATTGTTCAATCTGATGACCACTCTCTGTTGATTTATAAAAATCGAAGATCTGGAACACCTGTTGTGGAACTCCAAGAGCCCAGCTACACAATAACACATATAGGAATGACGTCTTAGCAAACATTGTTCAATCTGATGAGCACTCTCTGTTGATTTATAAAAATCGAAGTTCTGGAACACCTATTGTGGAACTCCAAGAGCCCAGCTACTCCATAACACATATAGGAATGAAGTCTTAGCAAAAATTGTTCAATCTGATGAGCACTCTCTGTTGACTTATGAAAATCGAAGATCTGGAACACCTGTTGTGGAACTCCAAGAGCCCAGCTACACCATAACACATATAGGAATGACGTCTTAGCAAAAGTTGTTCGGTCTGATGGGCTTTTCCTGTTGACTTATAAAAATCGAAGATCAGAAACATCTGATGTGGAAATCAAAGCTATCACTAATTTCACTGTATAATTATAAAATAACATAAGCTGGGAGTATCTCCACGCGGTGAAGGCGGTAACAGTTTAGGACTGATATTCGATGACGACGGTATATCATTGAAAATTTGACTCTACTGGACAAAACTCCTATTTATTTTTTTACTTTATCGAATAAATATGCCTTCGGGCTTATGTTATTTGAGTGTTTTAGACTTTTTCCACTTATCTTCGTGACGCGGTAGCCTACCCGGTAACGCAGGGTAGATTTTAATTGATCAGGTATCTTCACAATAAAACTATAACCATGCCTAGAAAGAGGTCAAATCTTTCTCAATGTTCCAAAGGAGCTAAAAGATTGAGGATCATAAGATCCCAAGAATCTACCGAAGAACGTCAGGAGAGACTTGATGCTGTTCGAGAACATCAGGCTGCAACTCGCTCCGTGGAAACCTCTTCCTCTCTTCTCTTCTCTTCCTCTTGGATAACGAAGCACGCCTGCGTTCTCAGCGTATTTACGCATCTACATCCAGGTCTCTAGAGAACTGTGAAGAACATGATGCGCGACTGACCGCTGATCGTGAACGTCACGCATTGTCTCGCGAGTCGGAGACGTTCACGGATAGAGAATTACGCTTGAGTTCCAAGCGTATCTACGCATTGACTTCTGACTTACAAAAATGAAAGATCTGGAACGTCTCGAATCGTCTCGCGCATCCCGTTGTTTTCCCGTCCCCGGGCTCTTAGAATTCGACATCAGACGTTTCAGATCTTCGATTTTGACGACCCCGTTGTCGCTGGCATAAGCAACAGGATCCGCGTACGAAGTCGCGGGCAGAAGCTAGTTATAAAGTATGTTACGTTGAGTTGTACGTTTAGCTGAACGAAGACTGTTTGGCGCATGGACAAAGTCGGTAGGTACTAACTCCACCATGTGGTTTTTTCAATACATTCCACAATTGGATTGCCCCGTTGGTCTAGTGAGCGCATTCTTTACTGCTGAGCATGAGGTCCTGGGTTCGATTCCCCGGTCGGTAAATTGTTATTGGGTTTTTCTGTCAGGGATTTCTCCTAAAATTTATCATTTTCCTTAAATTTTCCACTATCATTACTTCCCAGAATTTGATACCTATTAGCGACTCTATCGAATAGTGAAATAATAAAGTGTGTGTTTTTTCCACAAAATCAATGGGTTCGATTCCTGGATAGGAATATTGATTTTCCAAAAATCTAATGATGCAGTCTTAGTTTTCATCGGGCTCGAGACTCCTTTGAGTATTTTTCGTTATTCCTCATAGTTTCGGATTTGGCCATCCACGCCCTTGAGAAATTGAAAAAATCACCCACTATATCAGCCTAGCTTTTTCCCAACTATGTTGGGGTCAGCTTCCAGCCTCACCGGATGCAGCTGAATACCAGTATTTTACATGAAGCGACTGTCTATCTGACCTCCACAACACCATCAGCTGCTGTTCTATAAAATTAATAACGGATATTAAATGCATTAAGCTTTAAAGGTACCAATATAAATCCTTTATTTGCTTGTCCGGGACAATATATCGAGTTAACTAGAACGAATGCTTAGTATAATTAGATCTCGAGCTATCAGCTGCTAATATAACTTATTGATCTAATTTAATAAAATTGTACGACTCTAGAATAATAATCGAGTGATAAACAAATAAAGAAAAGTGTTTCCAGCTGCACTTCCCCTCACGCGATCGAAAACAAGAATTAGGCAAAAAGGCAGCCAGGCATAAGAGTGTTTTACGATACGGCATTTCATACAAAATTTCAAGTCCTTTTTTTTTCGAAATGACTGAACCGATTTTAATGAACCTTCATACGCATAAGCATGATACTTAGCTTTAAAAATTTATCGTATTTTCGAAAAATAGTGTTACAACTAAATTAGACCGATTTTAAATTTTCCATTGAAACAAATCTCCAATTATCTTTTTTTTAAAGACATTTCGCCGTCGTGTTCCACGCGCGCCTCAAAGAGATGTCAGCAAATTCGAAGGGGTCCGCAAGGGCCGATGCCTGCCGGTGCTGCGGGACTGTTTGAAAGAGATACCGCGGCCCTGGAACACAAAAGGCTCAGAAGGAACATGGGTGGGTTTTAGTCAGTACAAGTCTGACACTTCCTTCCGCTCCGCCCAGAGCGGGAGGGATCATAAAAAAGGTAAAGACCTCTCATACCTCTTCACCGGTTATCATTCGAACTTCGTAAGATCGCACCTCTTAGAACCTCTCTCTCGAAGCCCAGAAGGTCCATCATGCCTTGTGCTTGAGAAGCCGATCTGATGGCCCAGTCAAGGTTTCGAGTCAGTCAAATAGGTTCCTAGATTCAAAGTCTACTCATCACCACTACGTAGGAACAAGGTGTCTTCATAACCACGTAAGTAGCGCTCAACAACAAATGTATGAGACAATAGGCATAATAACTTTTTACCATACACATTAGCGCTGCAAGCTGGGATGAATCAGGAGTGACTACTTGCCAATGAAATAACGGCATTTGGTCCCGATGCTGCGTTCACATGGGAGAGTAGACTCGAATAATCAAGCTGATTACGTTCCACTAATCACTGCCTTGATTGTAATGAGATAAGTCGATTAGATGTAATCAGAATGTAAGTATGCAATTATACATTTGAGTTGTAGAGGATGAGGAAAGTTCTCGTAGTTAAATAAATAATTTGTGAATTATCATTGAAATAATTTTATTATCTTGATTTTTGTGTGAACGTGACTTTATACTTGTTGTGACGGTAAGGTAATGATTCAATATTATATTTAAAGTCTTAAATGCAGTTTGGACCTTTTTTCGTGCTTTAAATACCAGTGTAAATAAGTACTTAAGTCCCATAAATGTATATTTTATTAACTTATACCTATGGGTAAGTGTAACTTCCTACATTACAATGAAGAAACCATTTTATGGTATAACATAGTTTTCCCATCAAAAAAGGACATCGGTCTTTATTTAACGATGTTCACTTAGAAATAGCTTGTTAACATTTAAATGGAAGATCCTTTCAAGTATTAGTGCTATTAAAAACAAGTGCCCCCAAGCGCCCCCCTTAATTTATTTTTATAGCTTTTTATAGGTTTTCCTGTAATCTATAGGCAAAAAACTATTTTAAGGGGGGGAAATGGCCAATTTCCGTCTATTTTCTTTAATAACTTTAAAACAGTTCATTTCCAAATTAAAAAAAATATATTTGAAATGCTCACAATGAGTCCTTTCATTTGATATGTAACACGATATAGTTTTGCGACACGATATTTTTTTTTCGTTTTCTAATTTACCCACCAAACGTGGCCCCCATGTTTAAAATTCATAAATTTACGTTACACGTCCATCTTTGGGTCATCGACTTACATATGTCCACCAAATTTCAACTCAATCGGTCTTGTGGTTTCGGAGGTAATTGGCTGTGATAGACGGACAGACCGACACGCGAGTGATCCTATAACCCTAAAATATACCACCTACTAAACTCCCCTATTCCACTCCCCGTTCACAATAAAGTTCGCAACCGTTCAAACGCAGCACTCGCTTAAGTAACCCGGCCGATGATGAGGTAAGCTTAAGTTATTGTTAAGCTAATGCACCGCACATGTGTCCTGGCTTAAGTTAGCAAAGCGGCTTAGCATTGTCGGCTTTATCGATAACTTGCAAACTGGAAATGTGTGTTTTGACAAGATTGTATAATATTTTGATGATCTTTGAGTATTATGTGTTTCTTGTATTATAAGGTGTTATTTATTGGCAATATCAGAGTAGAGGAGGCTCGTGGCTAAATAATAATAGCCGCTCGAGTCGATCTTCAGGTTAAGCCGTGCTTGCCTGGTTTGGTCCGTGGATGGGTGACCACCAATTACATACCGAGTTTCCTCCGTGCCTCGGAAAGCACGTTAAGCCGTTGTTCTCGGCTGTCATTTGTAGATCCTTGACAGTTGTTACAGGTAGTCAGTGGCCCGAAAGTCTGACAACCAGTCTTACCAACGGCTATCGTATTACCCAGTTCTAACTGGGTTGTGGAGGTCAGATAGGGAATTAGGCAGTCGCTCCATTTAAAATACTGGCATTCAGGTGCATCCGTTTAGACTGGAAGCCGACCCCAACATAGTTGGGAAAAGGCTAGGCAGATGATGTAAGAGTAAAGTAGGTAGTCATCTGTCTAGATCCTTTCTTGTGTGTTATGTGGTGATAACTATCAATTATCATACTTGTATTATGGAGAAGGGATTCCCACGGTAAACTTTGACGTAGCTTTCTTTTCTACATCCACAATATTTCCTCATCCAATCGATTTGATAACTAGATAGGTATTTGTACATAATGTGCTTGTTTGATCTTTTGTCTATCGAATGAAGATTTCCTTGACGAGACAACAGATTTTCCAATGGTTTTTTTTTTCTTATGGCATCTCGCAGTTCAACCTAGGAGGCTGGCTACTGCTTAACCGGGCTAATCCTGTGGATGCCTTGAGTGTTAGACCTCCAGCTCCAGCTCCAGGGGCTTAATGGGTTCCCTGACGATTCAATAAGCTTTAAAAGGTAACAGATTAGCTTTGCCCCGCGTTTTCACCTGCCGCGCGCCGCTCGGCTCCTAAGGGTCGTGGCGTGGTATGAAATGGCCTATAACCTTCCTCAAAAATTGGACCATCAAATGCAACATGATTTTTTCTAATCCGGCTGGTAGTTCTAGAGATCAGCGTGTTCAAACAAAGTCTTCAGCTTTATTATAATGATGATCACTTGACTCATCTTATTTTCGTTCAACGTCAATATAGATTTTCTTAAATATCAAACATCTTTGGAAACTCGTACCCGTATTTCGTTCGTTGTTTTGAATCCATAAAAAATCATGAAAAGTGCTATGCAAAAGCATTCAATGTATCAATACATTTTTGTCAACAATCGGTCCCCTAATATCCGCTGTAAAATTGCCCAAACAGGGACGAGAAGAGGAAATTGACAATATTTTGTATTTCTGATTGACAAACCAATTGATTGACGTGATTGACAATATTTTGTGTTGCTCGCTGATTGAAATAAATCGATTGATTCGATTGTAGGGTTCTATCGGAATTTGTTCGATAGATTTGTAATTTGATTTCTCTTTAAATGTGTCTAGGTATTTTTGGGGGCTAAAGAGTAAGTACAATACAGTGGTGTGTATAAATACAATTTTCTAGTTTATATTATGGTGGGCCCCCTGTTAAATGGGACTTAAACATTACTGGCGCAATGTGGGTGCACAATTAGGTACACCACTGCCATACTCTACGGGGATTACAGGCGTGATGTTATGATATGAGTTATATTGTATTATGGTTTTTGAAACATGTACTATGTTCGTAACACCATAAAACTTCTGTCAATAGATATTTCAAGAATTTAATCGCTTTTGAATCTTACGAAGTGTCATAACCATAATGCTTGTAAATATTGTACAGCTTTTTTATGACGGTTCCTTTGTGGGCTTAAACAGATGACTCAAAATTATAATTTTTAAACATTGTTGATCTTCAAAAGTGTTGTCACATTATACAACATTAATTTTTATCCGCAAGAATGTATTCATCACCTGTTCACAACGCGGTAGGTTAAACAATTAATATAATTATATCATAAATTACCGACATTTTACGCTAGAACAATAACAAGCGTGTCTGCATAAAATATTCGCATAAAAACTGGGTGATTTCCCTACAAACTAGTATTGTTATTATTGTTAAGCCTACGACCTCTCACGGTATGCTGTCAGTTCTGTCAATCTAATTACCAATGACAGGCAAAAAGTGCCGTTTAGCTCTGTAATTGGCATTATTTTCTGTAATTTTCTCGCGTCCGATCATTGTACCTATCTTGAACACCTGTTTCGAGCCACTGTGGTCGATTATTTATCAATGGCGCTAGTGTTGCGGTTACATTCATAAATATCGCGCGCGCGGGAAACAAAACAAAATGGCTGCCGGCTCCACGGCGACAAGTAAGACAGGGTTGCAAGAATAAAAAAATAATTAATTATAATTATTAAACGCTGGCCGTAATTTAATTAAATGAGGATTCTCCGATAAGGAAATTACTGTTGTTAATGATCTGAGTCGTCTCTACATAATTCATGAAGTGGAGATACTTAAGATTTATTCAAGAATTTGTTAATTATATATATTCGTTAATAAAACCTTTACAATTATCATTATGGATTACACTGACGAAATGAAACTCAGTGCGGCTGCATTGCGAAAGATCTACAGTTAAAAAATCCCTCTCGATAGGTTTTGAAGTAAGATTTGTATATATAAGCGAATTCGTTCCCATTTATGAGTAATACTTTTTCATAGTTTACTTCACCAAAACCTTATTCCTTTCTCACCATTCCTTGAGTACGAGTTTCTTCACAGGCACCAAGTAGTCCTGCAGTTTTAACCCCTGAAATAAAAACATTTAATCGTTAGATCAGCAAACCATTTGTCCAACCCTACCTCCGTCTAAGCGGCCAGCAATTAAAACAAGTTTAAAATCTCGTTTCACTGACAAATTGCAATAAATAAGAATACTTAAATCTAAACTGCCAGTGGTTTAGACATGGTGCTCTCTACTTACACAATTTACACCCATTAACGGAGAAAATAACCTCTATCTCCTTTCTCATAGAGGTCTTAATCCCATGGCAAAATGTAAAGTAATGACAAACAGGTTTAGCGAAATGTAAATCGCTCTAAGGGAATTAAAAAGTTGATTTCATATGAAACTTTGATACCATGGAGGCAGCTATAAATGATATGGGAATGTTGTGTGCAATCTGGGGCCGTTCACTGCGTTCCCATGGTCTATGTATGAAAGAAAGCTGGCTAGGATTAAGACTGGAGTATCAATCTATCTACAAAGAATACGAACAGTGACTCATATCGTTGTCATCATAAGTGTATACACAAGTCTATCGTTTCTTGGGAGTCTAAGATATAGACATCGGTATTAGGTGATGCAATGTATTCATTCATCTTTGCTTCTTGTAGCTTCGTGGATCCATCCTTAAGTTCAGGAGTCAAGGTGAGAGCTACATAGTTTACCACCAGCCCCTTATTATCATGGTCGATGGTATTTCTTCTTCTTTCATACGTATCGATAACTTGGCACGTCGTATCAAACAACTTGGCTCCAGAACGTAGCCCACGCTAATCGTGGCGACTGTAGCGTTTTTCAAGTCCTCTGTGCAGGTGTAGCATTCCAGCATTCCATTCCATTCCAGCAAGTGGGCTATTGGTCTGGTGGTCTGTTCTTGGGTCATCGTTGCGGAGTCATCCTTAGGGGAATATATACTTGGTCTCTCGTCATTGTTGCCTGAACAACTGATTTCCTATTCCACATTTTAACAATCAAGAAAGTTTCTATAAAACAAAGAAAATGAAACTTTAGCAAAGTTGAGTCGACTTTCTGTTTTTAAAAGTTATTACTGAATTATCACTATAATAAACGATTTTATGTTGACTACAAAGGGTGTAAAAAGACCCTTAACGAAGCCGAGACGCCCCGTCATGGCGATAATTTTTTTGTTCTAGACCATACCTGGGAACTTTCTAGTTACGGAGATATTGGAGGTCAAAGTTCCAATTTTTTCAAAAGTTTTTTTTAAATACAAGGTTTTGTTGAATGTTGTAATTTTACTTTAAAAACCTCCACGACCCCCGTACTATTCAATCCATCCATCAGCACAATGTTTTGAGTGCATTACTTTGAGTTTTACCGTAAAATGTGATTTCTCACCCCAAAAAAAAAAAAATCGTTTCCCAGCAAAAAATTTTGCGTAAGGTTACTTAGTTTGAAGTACAGAATGCTTGGTTGACGGCTTCGTGAAGGGTCTGTTTACACCTTGTATACCAATCACTACGCAACACCTACCACAGGTTTTATCACTGAGAATGAACCTGCAGTTCTAAGCTTAGTGTTATCTTAGTGGGGGTCCACTATTATTCTTAGTTACGCGTGAGTCATACTTGATTGAGGGAAATGACTTGTTAAATACTCCTTGATAAATTGTCCAGTGATTGGCGCTTGGGCAATGTATTTTGTAATGCGCATTCATAGTTAGAAGAGGAAAACAAGAACGGTACTTATTTAGGTTAGGTACAGACGACAGCACATCAACCTCTTACAATCTGTCAAATTTCTTTAACAGTGTTTTAACTTTATTAGGTTGATTGGGAAAAGACAGTTTCGGGTGCTGGCGTTTGTACATGTACATAATATGTATGTGGTAATAGTCTACCAGACTGAATTTTGGCAATCTCAGCGGAAACCAGCGATTTACGAAAGGGATGTACCTAATAACACAACATCAACTTTATTCCAGTATTTCCTGAATTGGTTAGCACAGGTGTCCAGTGCACTCACAATATTAGACAGTTGATTTACATGGAGGGAGCCTGTTAATTTTGATAGAGGAGCTTGTGGCTTAATAATAACAGCCACTCGGGTCGATCTTTAGGATAAGCCGTGCGTGTCTAGGTTGATCTGAGGATTGGTGACCACCCATTACATACCGAGTTTCCGCCGTGCCTTGAAAAACACGTTAAGCCGTTGGTCCCGGGTGTCATTTGTAGATCTTTGACAGTCGTAAGGTAGTCAGTGGCCCAAAAAGTCTGACAACCAGTCTTACCAAGGGGTATCGTATTACCCAGTACTAACTGGGTTGTGGAGGTCAGATAGGCAGTCGCTCCATGTAAAAAACTGGCATTCAGCTGCGTCCGGTTAGACTGGAAGCGGACCCCAATATAGTTGGGAAAAGGCTAGGCAGATGATGAGCCTGTTGATTTTGCTGTCTTGTAATCAGGGGAAATAAGTAAAAGATGCTACCAGAACTTCCATGAAATTAAAAGCCAGGTAAATTGAACAAAAGTATTATAACTAACGGTGACGATACGGAACATAAATACCCATTGACAGCCACTGTTGGCCGCATCGGCCAATGAATAAATATTTTCTAGCTAACTTGTTAGGCAAGCATGTCAGTGACCGTTTGTTTTGTCTTTCAGCCGGTTTGACCCCCTGCAGGGAAAAAGCTTGCTTTTCCTGTTTGTATTCTTTCTAGTCTTGTGTCACTACGTAAGAGGCAAGCCTTTGTACTTATATGCACTATAGTAGTCTCACCATAATCGCTTAGGTTCATTAAAATACTGCTGGATGGTGAAAATCGTCCTGGGATCCACGTGGTTGTAATTTTTGGCGTGCACCTATCTAAGTAATACACTAATGACCGTTTTCGGTTTCACTGATGCTAGGTGTAACGTAAATTAATGCGTATATGCGGCTGTTGGATATCAACGCCCACGTCGAAAGTAAAAAATACAATAGCGCACTTTTTATTAAGGACTATTAAAATTTTCACCGGTGAAGTTGAACGAGATCACTTCTAAAGGCGTATCTACAGGAGATGTCGGTGTCATCATCATCATCTGCCTAGCCTTTTCCCAACTATATTAGGGTCGTCTTCCAGTCTAACCGCATGCAGCTAAATACCAGTATTTTAAATGGAGCGACTGCCTATCTGACCTCCATCCATCCATCTGATATCCTTTGGTAAGACTGGTTGTTAGACTTTTTGGGCCACTGACTACCTACCAATTGTCAAAGATCTACAAATGACACCGGGACCAACGGCTTAACGTGCTTTCCGAGGCTCGGAGGAAACTTGGTATGTAACAGGTGGTCACCCATCCACGGACCAACCCAGGCAAGCACGGCTTAACCTAAAGATCGATCCGAGCAGCTGTTATTATTTAGCCACGAGCTCCTCCTCCTCATTGTTGTATAATATTGATACTAACAACTCCTGAACAAGATTCAGTTTCATTGGAGAAATTCACACTAATAATTATTGTCTTGGAGAATTTTAAAATACAATAAAACAAAAGACAAATACAGCATAACTTATTTTGTTCAACATGACTCGTCCATCACGCATAACGTTAAACATTAAAATATTGTTATCGAAATAAATAAAGCTAATTTGCATGCGGTATCACGCGATGGCAATCAAGTTATAACAAACAAATAAGTTAGAAAAAACTGTGTCACGTGTGGAAGCAAGAACATTAAATAGAATAAAATACAAGGTGTAAAAGGACCCTTCACGAAGCCGTCAACCAAGCATTCTGTACATCAAACTAAGTAACTCTACGCAAAAATTATTGCTGGGAAACGACTTTTTTTTTGGGGTAAAAATCACGTTTTACGGTAAAACTCAATCTAACGTTCTCAAAACATTGTGCTGGTGGATGCATTGAATAGTACTGGGGCCGTGGAGGTATTTAAAGTAAAGTTATAAAATTAAAACTTGATTTAAAAAAAAAAATTGTGAAAAAGATGGAACTTTTATTTCTATAAAATTTTCTTTGACCTTCCTCTGCCTTCCGTTGTCTGTCTCCGAAACTCATCATCAGATCTTTATGAAATTTAAATGGGACCATTTTGGAATAAACCCCTTTCGAACAAAAAAAGAATTTTGCAAATCCGTCTATATACATATATGACGGAGTTATACCCGAACATACATAAAAAAATAAATATATGTAAACATCCAAATTGATAACCTCCTCCTTTTTGAAGTCAGTAAAAAATTGGTCCCAAAATAAATATGCCACTGGAATGCAACTGTTTCATGTAACAGTATAAATCATAATGTGTGAATATTTTATCAAAAAGACACAAATACTCAACTTCAGAGACCCCACTTAACCTTCAATATAAACCCTAAAGCTAAAAGCCACACCATCCAAAGTCATTTGCACCACAATACCAAGACCATTATCTTCATAGGACACCTCGTTGACAACGGTAGGAGGTATACCAACGTTGCGTACGGTGCCGATTTGAAACGGATAAGTGCGTCCTCGGGCGATGGTTGGCCGGCCACCTGGGCCTGTCTTGAAATGAGTGGAGATATTGTTGTTAGTGGCTTTAGCAGGCGAGTTTATGTTGAAAGGTTATAGCACTATTATGATCTACTAAGTTGGAAAAAACTGAATTTATGAATAAGGACTATATTGGGTGACTGGTAATTAGTGACCGATACTTAAACGCGTGATTGTGCTCATGATAACAAAGAAACATTTTTTATACTCATACATTTTTAATAAAAGTGAAACTTACGAAAGGGGCTTGCGAGCTGCGCGGGTGCTCTGCCTTCCCACTGTTGCACGGTAGGATAGTATAGTGAGACAGAACGACGTCACGCTAACAGCTGATAGGTCAAAGGCGTGCGCGAGTTTCATACGGCTGATGTGTTATTGTGATAAAACGGAATAAGTTTAAAAAAATATATAATTTATGGGAAAGTTGTTGTTATCATGAGTACAATCACGTGTTTAAGTATCGGTCACTAATTACCATTGTCCTATATAGTTACAATGGTCTATCTAGGTGGTTATTGAGTCATCCTAGATTCCAAACAAATAATGTTCACAATGGGGCTTAGCTTTTCCACTTCGCAAAAACCAGGAAGATATATTCGCATACAATGGTCAAGCAGAGCTTCAGTATTGAACCAAAAAGCACCAAAAGACGCAGAGAACCACACGTTTATAATAATTGTGCAACTAGGTGCTAAAACTAAAATCATCTTTCAGAACCCCTTTTCAAAGAAATTTTCGTGCTATATGTCACCTTACCGTACCTTATAAAAAAGAAATGAATCACCCTTAGTTACTGTACCGACAGAGTACCCACATTACATTGTCAGTGTGGGAACACAATAAGCACCGCCACCGCCAGGCATGTCATTAACAAAACCATTACCATTATTACATTAACACCCCGACACCAATAACCTTTCTGCCTCATCAATTCAAGTCACATTGTCGGAAAAAACGCATTCCATGCGGAACTGTATCAAACCGTAAATAAATCAAATTGACCCCAAATCCGTTCGCTTTCGGCAAATTTCGGCCATTATCGGTGGTGCTCGGTGCAAAAAGAGCAATTCGGGTCACGATTTCAATGGTTTTTTTTCCTCCGAAGTCCCGTAAGAGCAGTGGGCCCTGTTGATTGTAATTGTTGCACTCATTGTTCTTTTGAAAGATAAAGCCGAAACAAGCTTTTGTGTTTAATTAAAATTTTGTTTCGCTCATGGGAATTTCGGCGGTGCATAATGATATACTTTACGTACTTTTGAAAGTTCAACGGTACTTATGGCGGAGGTAATGGCCGTTTTAGACCTGTTCTCAACTCTTAACCTCGTAAAGGGAAATTTCAAGGGTTACACGGAGCTGAAATGCCGTTACAATTTTAAACTGTCGATGATAGCTGAATTCGGAGCTAACTTTTTTTTAATTGTTCACGTACCTAATTTTTGAAATACGAATAAAAATAGAACCGCACCATCCTATGCAATAAAATATTATCAATGAAAAAAGCTAAATAAGCTTGATTAGAAACGAAATCCGAATTCAAAGATCGCTTGTAAAACAAACACTACAAAGTTTATAAAAATCTTGACCAATTTTCCTCCTCATCAATTTCCTGCTTCTGCCCCTTTCTTCGTCACGTACTTGGACCACACAACGATATAATCAAGAGCCATATCAATACAACCGAAATCAAGGCAGAATAATTGCACGACTAAACTTTACCGAAACAAGTTCACAATCGTCTCATTATAACATTGATACAGGAACAGGTTGGAAAGCGATCCATTCCGACAAGACTTCATTAAAATTCCCGACAAATCATATATCTGGACAAGTAGTGACGTAATTGGGGGCAAGACAGGCGCCCGGGGCAGCGTCAGAGCCTTGGTACCAAGTTCCAACCGGGACACTGCGAAACTCTATGAATAAATTAGTGGTCATCTATGTGGAAATTACCTATCTTTGCTAATAAATCTGTGGGCAGTTAGGTTTTTCGATGGCGTAATAATTGTATGAGTAAGTATATTGTTTTGTTATTTCTACTGTGGCTTCATTTTTCGAGGTTGCAAAGGGTATAAGACAGTCAATATTTTTTTGACTCTGAAGATACATTTTTAGAACAAGCTTTGCTGTTGAGGTCTGTGATCTCTAAAGATTCAAATTCAAATTATTTATTAATATCATGTACATTATACATAGCAATTTGAACGGTGATCCCCAAACTAGACGTTAGCCTGTATCTTGGGGATCAGAGTTGTACATTTTCGTTTTATTATTAGTTTTATGAAACAATTAGATATTCGAATATTCTTTGATATAGGATATAGAAATTCATGTATAAAAGGTTTGTTACAAGGAATTTGTCACTGAATGCCAAGAATCGATATTGTGTGTAAGTCACAAAGCTTTAGTTTGAGCTGCTAAATACATTCTAAGGTTATGCATTAACGAAAGACAGTTGCAGAAGCAAGAGAGACCAGAAGACCTAGACCACAGATATACCTAGAACTCAAGTATCACGATCCGTATGAAAACTAAATTTTTTGACTACCTACTATGACGTCATAAGCACTATTTGGTTACTATATAAACAAGTTACTATACAAAATAGACTACGGTTAGTGCTTGTAATCTCTAGAATCTATTTCTTGAATTGTACTGCAGTTATTTAAAAAAAAATAGCTTGCTTGGACAGTAGCCACGGTAAGCATAAAATGCTTAAGCCGGCCAGCAAAGTAGATGCTCTTGTGTTATCTAGATAGGTACCTATATCTATTTCTGTGACCTAGACAAATTATTATCGGAATGACAGGTATAAAGCTGCTAAAAACCATTATGTCAATCTTGTTGAAAGTCGTTCCAGAAAGACACTTTGGAACTTCGAATGTCACTTGTCTATACTGCCCTGGCGAAAAAGACTGATGGTGACGACATCAATTATAGCAGCAACCAGCAACCTCCTTCTCGCATTACACTTACTGTAGGTAACCTCCAATTTAGCAGCACTGTAGGCAAGGTGGGTAAAAGGCCGCTTTCTTAGGTAGGAAAGCTTAAAACAGTGTTTGAAAATTCGGCCGTTCGTTAAGGGTTCTGGATTAAAATGGACGTATTTATTTACCATTTTGTATCAATAGGTCGATATATTTTAAAAGTGGATGACAAATGGCTAAGCTCAAGTCTTCATCGGAGCAAAACCCTGCTCCATTAATAACATTTTTATGCACAGTTTGTCATTATGTCAACGCAACTAAACGAAAACAGGAAATCATGCCAATTTATTGACATGGCAATAAGTCTATTAGTCCCAGCTATCAATCATTCAATCACACTGCTTACCCCACCTACGCTAATTACTATCACTCAAAAACCAATTAACTAATAGGATAATGAGACAACATTACAAATCATTTTTCTATTTACTAAAACAAATTGTTTTCTCTACTTCAGAGACGGTAGCCGTTGCAGTCGCTTGAGGCTGCGTCCGCGCAGGGCAATTACCGAGCGCAGCCGACCGCGCCCGAAGCCGCCCGAGGCAGACCGACGTGATAGACATTAATTGTTCCAGAGATATTAAAGCTTTAGTAATTATCTTAAAGTTATTGTAAATTTTATAATGTGAGAGGGAATTTTAATTCGTCGCTACTGTTTGTTTCAATTTAAAATAACTAGGTGTTTATTTTCGTTTTGAGTAATGAGAAACAGGTCTTTAGGGTTGCTGAATGCAAATAATGTGGAGTGTAGTTCGATCGAAGAGATGGGAGAGTTAACTTGATAACTCTATGGTTTTTGGAAATGTGCTTACCATACAAGTAGCCTGCATCAATGCTTTCAGCATAGATCGATGATGAAAACTGAAATAAATATAAGATTGATTGATTATGTTTATTTCAGCTTTTCCAATTCGTCAACGCGGCTTCGATCAAAAATCATTACAGCTTTGGAATCATAACTGATTTGAAATGCAGTAAGGTAAGTGGTTATTTGCTAATTGAAATCCTGCAGTTTCTCAACTCCTTTCATAATTAAATTCCATAATATCCATATTCGCAACACGTAACCTTGCAAATGGTCAAAGAGATAGGCATCTTACATAAAAACTCATCTCATAAAAAGTACGAATAAAAATAAAAACGCGCCTATAATAGAAAATGCACTATAAAATTACAATTGAAATAAAATGAAAATTGTCCCGGGTTTGCCGACAGAGGGTGTTGTAAAAAACTCATTTTATTTGTCTGGGAGACAGTTATACGGTTTTCATAGAGGACGATTAAGCTCGGGATGCACTTTAAGGTACCGCCTTGAGGCACTATTTTTAGTTTTATAGTACTTTTTGAACCAGGAGTTGAGGACATTTTTGTGAAGACATGTATCGTTCAGAAATGTGGCAATATTTTTAATGATTTAGGTGGATGTGCTTGTCTTGAGAGAAAAAAAACACATTTTTTATTTAGTATTTCAAATACCTTCCTAGTAATTAAAATTAGGTACTGCCGAATTCTAGGTCAGTTTTCTTGATGAGTTATTTAGCGAAAAAGTAAACGTACAGCTTGCTAGACTTGCTGCGGGACTGTTCGAAAGAGACACCGTGGCCCTGGAACACAAAGGGCAATGAAGGAACATGGATGGGTTTTAGTCAGTAAGATGTCTGACACTCCCTCCCACTCCACCCAGGGCGGGAGAAGTCATTTGATTTCCCATCCGTAAAAAAAAAAAAAGCTTGCTAAACTTAAGTATATGCGAAATAATCACAATATTATCAATTAAAAATCCTAAATTTTCTGTTAAAAATTAAATTAAAGAGCCGATAAATAATGAATAGAATTCTAAACCAAGGACCTAGACAATTTGACATTTTACAATACCTAACAATAATAACAATGATGGAAAAACCAAAAATTTTATGGTTTGAAATAAGCTACCAAACCGAATCGACCCTGTTGAAAGTCGTATAAATACGAATCGCTTTGAAAGCAATAATTGTCACTAGTCCACGCCTTCTGTGTATTATAATCCCAAGTATTTAATAAAGCCTAGCTCCTAGCCTATCACGAACGTATTGTTAAAAGTTACACTACCATCTAATTATCGATAAAATTTTCTTATTCATAGCGTACAAGTGACACGAGAACCTTTAATACCCTTGAATGGGGATAAATTTTACGATTCTACGAGAATTATAATAACATGTTATTAAAGCCCTTTTATAAGCTTTCCATTTGTTAGTTTATTTTTATAATAAAGAAATTGTGTCTTTTAATGACACGATAAAAGTTGATGGAAAATTTTGTAAGGCACCTTGCTTCTTTTGTGAGTAAACTTATCATTATGTTTTCAAGCATTGGTCAAGCTCGATGGCCTATTGACTATGACTTTTGAAAGGTTGACAATCAGGAAAATGTTACTTTCCTATGGAATCTTACGACAAATTGAATACTTGTACAATATTGCCCAGATATGACTGCAAGATCTACAAAAACTCTTTAATATTACTATACTACTCAATAATTTACTCCATTTTGTTAAGAGGTAGTATGACTATTACTAAAAAGTAGACAATCAAGTAAATCTCAACGACAATAATAGACCGAAACTAATAGACCAGCCTAGTCCAGATCAAAGGCACAACAAAAAAACAAACCACTCAACAAAAATCTATAAAGAAAAACACATGACAAGTAAATAAATATTTTCCCTTTACAATCGCGAGACGAATTCAATAAGCCTTAAATCGTCTTTCTACAGCTGTAAACGGCAAACAAGCTGTTCACAGATCGTTGCTTTAAGAATGTCGAAAAACTCAAGACATTACACACAAAGGGACAACGTTACTAAGGGAAAACTAAAAGGCTTACACAGACAGACAAAAAATAAATAGGCTAGCTCCTGCTAAGTGTTTTGTAGACCAAAGGGCACAACAAGAAAACAACAAAAATCTCTTCACAACAGAACACAAAGTAACACAATATAATAAAGAAATATTTTCCTTACAACGCAAGGCGTATTCAATAAGTCCTACAATAAAACTCCTGCGCACTACAATGCTACTGGTAGTCGTCTCCACAATTTACGACTCGTCACTTAGACAATAAATACTGATTTTCGCATTTCTACTGAAGACACGCACGGACTTAGGATGTAAATGGATTTGGTTGAGGGTCTCGTCACAATGGATAATTATTTTGATGGTATTGTGTAAGTAAAACTGGAAGCTGGTTTTATGGTTGGAATGTGGATAGGTTTGTCGGTGTTCGTGAGTATCAGCTGCCAAGCAAGGCGGTGATGATAATAAGATTGCTTTTGGAAAAAAAAAAAATTGTGCTTCGATGATGTCTTTTTCTGTGGTTACCAGTTCCCAGATTTCCTGGGTTGCTAACCCAAGAAAATTCAAAATATTTTCAGATCTTGGAAAACCCATACCTACTCGCGGCACAGTTACTTAGTTTTATTAATCGTCTCATTGCAAATTGCGGTGAGTTTTTGCTTGGTTTTACCAGATTCCATACGACGAAGAAGAAGATACCAATAATACGAGTTTTGCTATTTGTGCTGCAAATTGCTTGCTACTGTAAACCTTAGTTTTCTTCAATTGCTGCTACTATCTAAATTATAATCACCTGTTGCAAAAAGACCTTAACCCTCCAGTTCCTAAAAATCCTTACAAAAAACAATTATATCGCATCAACGCAGCACTTTACGTCCTACCTAGCGTGTCCCGCAAAGCACGTTTACTATTGTGCAGCATATAAGGCTCGGAGAAGCGACTCGATATTTTTATACGAGGCTAGATGCCTTTGTCGACCGTCTAACTGTTTTGTAGGCACAAGTTCCGTGTCAGCTCTACTGGGAACGAATGGTTGATTTTATTCATTAAGTGACTGGTTTCAAACGTTGGTGTGGAGGTTTTTTGGTCTTATCGTTTATTTCATCATCATCATCTGCCTAGCCTTTTCCCAACAATGTTGGGGTTGGCTTCCAGACTAACCGGATGCAGCTGAATACCAGTATTTTACATGGAGCGACTGCCTATCTGACCTCCACAACCTATTTAGTACTGGGGAATACGATACCCCTTGGTAGGACAGATTGTCAGACTTTTTGGGCCACTGATTACCTGTCACGACTGTTAAAGATCTACAAAGCGCTGGGACGAACGGCTTTACGTGCTTTCCCAGGTACGGAGGAAACTCGGTATGTAATGGGTGGTCACCTATCCACAGACCAACTAGGCAAGCACGGCTTAACCTAAAGGTCGACCCGAGTGGCTGTTATTATTTAGCCACGAGCTTCTCTTATCGTTTATTTATTTACTTTTAGTTGCCTTATCGCTGTCGCACAATACGAGAGCTCAGCTTAATTTGGATTTACAAAGCTTAATTATTGGTCGTCGTACGTACCGCTCTATGTTGTTGTATCTTTTGGCGCTTGGATGAAGATGATAGGGGGCATTTAAGGCAACATTTGTGTTTTTTTGCCGAAATTGTATTAAAAAAACCAGAAGATGGCGATTAGTTCTGATGGGGATTAGTTCTGAATTTGGCCGAGTGCCTAGATTCACAGGGCTTTTACTGTACGAAGTTAAGTCTCTGACAAAAATATACTCAAGCCCCTCCATCTTAGTAATATGCACTATCGGACTCAATTCAAGTCATTTAATTCGCTGTCCGCGTTTATTAGAAACCCTATGCGATACATTAGGTTACAATGTTCGTATTAACAATGTAAGCCATTCAGATGCGTTCGTATTAATAGGGTCCAGTTATACGTTTTGGTTCGACACGCAATGATTATAGGGATGTGGTTTGACTGTGGGCGGGAGAGAAAAGCGATTTGGAAAGTCGTTTTCCGGGAAAGTGTGGGAAAGAATTTCTTGGGATTGCACCTATTTATAAGTTGAGATTTAGATTTAATTATAGTGTTTCAGTAGCTCATGGCTGAGGAGCTCGTGGCTGAGGAGCTCGTAGCTGAGAAGCTCGTAGCTGAAGAGTTCGAGGCTGAGAAGCTCGAAGCTGAGAAGCTCGTGGCTGAGGAGCTCGTGGCTAAATAATAACAGACGCACGGGTCGATCTTCAAGGTTAAGCCGTTCTTGCCAAGGTCGGTCTGTGGTGACCATCATTCCCACCAACATACCAAGTTTCTTCAGTACCTCGTAAAGCACGTTAAACCGTTGGTCGCGGCTGTCATTTGTAGATCTTTGACAGTTGTTACAGGTAGCCAGTGACCCGAAAGTCTGATAATCAGTCTTACCAAGGGGTATCGTATTTTAGAATTTGATGACTATGCAGTCATTCTTCTGTTTGTGGATATGAATGCAAGCGCATTCAAATCTTCACACAGTGAACGATTTACGAGTACAAATTCAACAAAAATCATGCACAAAAAACTAATTAACTGACTTACTGACTGCCGATCTCATTAATTATTGTACAACAACTTATACTTACATTCAAAGCAAATAAAGTTCTGATTCTGATTCTGCAATCCGCTAATCGCTAACCCTACCACCAAAGCCTTAATCCATTTTGCCGGTGAGCACTTACTTCTTAAGTCAAATGCGATTGTTTCGTAATTTATGATCCTCATTTGCTTGAAATACTCAACTAGGTAAAATAAGGAAGACACTGCCCTTTAATTGACTAATTAATGATCCGATTGAAGAATTGTATCTGTCCTTAATGATTCCCTTTATTTAAATTGAAAGCCCGACTTCCAATTAATTGAATGGTTAACTTATTAAGCTTAGAACCTGGTTATAAATATTGGTTTATTTAAAATTGATTATGTTTGGTTTTTAATTAAAGACTTCGTTTCGTGGTTACGAAATTTAAATAGGAAATTGAATTAAATTGAAGTGTCTGTGTGTGGTTTAATTATTTTTAATTGCTTGAAGTTCTGATGACCTTCGTTGTTTGAGTTTTTTTCTCACGGTTTGGAAAGAAAGGTGAAATAAAAGATATTTTGATACAATTGAGACAAATAGCCTAGACTTATCTAGTCTATTAATACGGCCCAAGTTGGCATTTTAGCTGACGTCTACATTTTCAGTATGCAACTCTTAATTGGTGACTATTGTCGTGGATTAATTAATTAATGCATACCAGTTGTTTTTACCGTTATAAAGTTTAACTCTAGAGAGAGAAGATATATCGATGCTGTCACGCTGACAAAGGGTACTTAGAACCTTCATTAGAAATCTGATGCCATAAATGAGTAGGTACTTATTTCTAACGGACGTAGTTAGAAGTACTTAATTTTGTAGGTATTTTTTGAAATTCCAATTCTTTATTGCGAACTAAGTGTACAATATTTTGAAGATATTAACAATAGGTAGGTTCTTAGAACATAGTTGCCCGTTAAGGCATTGCAAATTAAATGGTTTAAAAAATATATATACTAGCGGCCCGTCCCGGCTTCGCACGGGTGGACATTTATTATTCCCAAATTCCCCCCTACCATTTTTTTTCTAGCCTATGTTACTCAGGGAAAATGTAGCATTCTAATGGTGAAAGAATCTTTGAAATCGGTTCAGCAGTTTTTGAGTTTATTCATTACAAACATACACACACACAAAAATACAAATCTTTCCTCTTTATAATATTAGTGTAGATATATATACATACTTAATATTACAGTTCATAACAAAGATACAGGTACTCCACAAGATCTCTTCATAGGCGGTTTGGTAAGTAAAGCGGCCTCTTTCAGTGCATCCACAGCATCTAAGATTTATCGCATTCGTATAAAAGGAGATTTTCCACACTTTAAAATAAACCTAAAAAGAAATTGTATTTTTTCGTTGAATACGTTTTTACAATAAAAATAACATAGGAACTATTATTTTGAAGACAAACTAAGCATAATAAATTATAGGTACAAACTATGCTCGCAGGGCATAACCTCAGGGCGCGGCTTGTCTAAGATAAATCTGCCTAATCCATCGTCTGCCCAGCTCCTACAACAGACCAGCAACCAACAATAGTTGCGAATCAGCATGCAACCATTACATAACTGCCTACCGCCTATTATGTAAAGCCGGAAATTAAAGTTAGAACTTAATATCAAAAGCTGGGCTAGCTACACAAATCAGTGTGTGTGTAATTAACATTTAACATGTTGTACAACACATAACAACATACAACACATCGATAACAACACTGGCTGTGTTAATGACACAGTGGAGGAGTTTAGAAGTAGGGTAGTTTTAGTTCTTATACTTTAAAGTTATAAAGATCTTGTCTCACATTGACAGGGACGATGTTGGTGAACATTAGTGAACTTGTTTTGCTGAAAAAAAACATGTTGCCAAAAGGTCCTTGCACAATTACTATCAACGGTCTAAAAAACGTACGGGTAGGAAGGTACGGTAATACGGGACTTCTCACTCCCGCGTTTCATGGACGTTTTGCCAGGAACTTTGTAATAATTCTCCTAGCCAGCAAAAAATCTTCGAAAAATTACACGAACTAGATGACAAAGCGAGCTTGATTAAAGCTGTGAGCTGTGACCAAATGGCTTCCTAGGACTGGAAAAAGAAGTGAGCTCCGGCACCGAGATGAGCATACTGTCTGGCTTTGTTGCCGGGTAAAAACCTGGATGATGATGGCACAGGAGCGTGAATATTGGAACAAGCAAGGAAAGGCCTCACTAAAACATTAGTGGGTGAAGTCGGAATGTAGATGATTTGACGACGAAAAGCTCATTTCATGATCAAAAAGACAAAGAATCAACGAGATTAATACAGAGAGTACCAACTGCCAATTGTCATTGCTTATGCAATTTTATGTGTGTATTTTATCATCATTCAAAGCCAAATAAGTTCGAAATAATTTTGTCTAGTCAGTTTGTTCGACGTATTCAATATATGATGTCGTAAATGAAGCATTTACTCCATACTCCTAGTACGTACAGCAAGTTTTAAATTTAGGCAAAGCACATTACATTTCACTGTGGCGTCAAATTCACCTGCTGTTGTACATTCCCTATGGCAGGAGGTCCGGCGTTGCAAAAGACACAGTACATCGTGCAACTCAACCCTTGTGTCAATGCAGCTCAGTATTGTGTCAACTTTACCTGCTGCTCTACATTTGCTGTGGTAGCAGGTATCAAGAGGTGCGGCGTTGCAAAAGGCACAGTACATAATGCAACTTAACTCCGGTGTTAATTCGCTAAGCCCCGCCGTATGACAGCCCGCTGGATGCGAAACTACAAAAGATATAGTCGCATGACATGTTGGAAATGTGTGGATAAGATTTAGTAGGTATTGTGATTTATTTTAGGATTTTTTTCGTTGTGGTGACTAGGGATTGTAGTGTATGGATTACGTAGGATAACCGACGCATAAATGTAATTCTTAAGATCATGTTTTAGGAAGCCTCTGAAAGGGTTTTCTATTTGCTTCTTGTGATATGGCATAAAAAATCTTAAAAATTGGCAACGCACCGGTGACTTTCTCTTTTTTTTATCGTATGGTTGGTGCCTAACTTGGTGTCAGTGTTTTTATACCACCGATGGGCATCTGAATTGGCATTAAATGCCGAGAAGATATCTACCGGTGACTGAAAAGTGGTGAAGGTAAATGTTGTAAGAAAAGTTTTGAGTATAATATGGATGGCTATAAACGTAGGGGAAAATCAAAGGATGGTCTGTGTGGAAAATGACATGGCTGGAAAGAAGGTGACCACCAAGATGACGTCTCATAAAGAAATATAGGAGACTCCAAATAAACAGAGATAACGGCAAGAGAATAATGATGTTCTAGAGCCTCAAATTACTGTAATTGAATATAAATAGAACGAATCATAGAAAAGTCTTAAGATTCATAGATTTCATAAATCAGTCTTGCAGTGTCTTATCCACACAAATCGTGTACGAGAGAGACGTGCGTGCGACGGGCTATAATAGTCTTGATATTTTCTTTATCTGAGACTCCTCAGTGTTCCCAGTGTCCGTGTAGCATTACCAGTTTGCGGATTATTTGCAAATATTACGATACTAGCCGTGTTCTTAGTTTTCATAGGCTTTAGGACGGGTCACACGGGCGGTGTCTGAGACTTTATAGCGGGATTTTAAAGACCATTGAAGATAAATTGATAAATGGTAGATTTCTGTTGACTAATCGATAGGAAATCATTGCTTTGCTTTACCATCGTTGGTTTTATGCTTTTTCTTTTAATTTCGTTCGTCACCACATACGTAATTAAAATGAACTCATTTTAACAAGTTATTTTTTCGTGAATTTATTCAATAGTGGTAAAAAAATAGGTTAAAAAAGAGGTTATTTTAACCTCTATTCATCCAGTCTGAATTCACCTTCTATAGGCCTCTCTTTTGAAAGTTAACCTCTCAATTCTCTTTATTTTAACCTTACTAAGAGCATCTAATTAATCTAGATATTACATTTTTCACTTGGATTCGCCGCCATCCGTCCCGGACCTGGAGCTCAGTCCTGTCCCTACCTTTAATCTGCCACTTTGTCCGAGCACATCACAGAGATACGGGTAAGTGTGCGATTTCATTTGTCCGTTTTATTATCATTTCAAACGCGCCCGCGCACCCTTTGTGTTTGTTTTAGTAACGCATACCGATGTTACTTGCCGAGGATATTTTTGTTTTAATAACGATTTTTTTTGTAATGAATCTGTAATGAAGTTCGATTTTGTTTGCTGATATCGATGGTAGCAAAGCTTTTCTACTTGTATGTATAGCAAAAGGAATTTTAATGAGATTCGAGTAAAGCTTTGCTCTTGTGCGTTGCTATTCTATGAAGGGAAGGTCGGTTTCTAGCAGGCCTGAAGGCACCTAAGAAGCCTATTCCTGCCGGCTTCCCTTCGGGAACAAGGCACTCTACTTAGTATCTAGGTGTCTACTACATAGAAAAAAAAAACGAAAAAAAACAATTAAAAAAAAACAATTCTCATTTTTTTTCTTCGGCTTCCCCTGACTCTCTTGTCACCCTTCGCCACTGGTTTCCAGTCTAACCAGATGCACCAGAATACCAAGTATTACATGAAGCAACTAGACCTCAAAAACCAAATTGTCTTGACTGGGTAAGTAGACAATATCCCACGGCAAAGACTGGTTGTTAGATTTTTCAGGTTTCTGACTACCCCTAACGAGTTTTCTGAAGCATAGAGGGGTCTAGGTGTGCTAGGGATGATTAACAAAAGGGAGGACAAAGAGATTGATAAGAAAGGTGACGGCAAAATTTTGAAATGGGTTTCCAATCTCAACACATTGCTCGTAAAATCGAGTTGGTAGACTGGTTACCATAATTTGGTCAGACATCCTGTCGACTAGACAATCCGTCACTGTACAGTACAATTTCAAACATAGATTAAAGTCAAATTCGGTATGTATATCATTGTATATTTTTTGTATAGAGTCATTCCCAACCAATAATAGGCCACCCTTTAGGATCACAAGAGATGGGCTACTACATTTTCTTCATGTTTTTAACGCAGTCTTAAAAATCATCTGACTACCATTTTTCAATTACGTTGGCGTCCAGTCAATCCGGGTGCTGCTGAACACTAGTATTTTACATGAAGCGACTGCCTATCTGACCTCTGAAACTCAGTTACTGGGCAATTCGATACTCTGTGGTAAGATCGCCTAAACGTGGTTTATCTACAAAATCATTCGTTTAATTTTCTGAGCTTTACTGCCACTTATGTATTACGCTCTAGACGTAGCTGGAGCCTATATAAAAACTGTGTAGAATTACCCACGCTTATTAATTCCAAAACATAGTTTTAATGTATGGGATCAGAAATAGCCGGTCTATCTTTGTCCAGTGGAGTGTAATCAGCTGATAATTGCCGAAGAGTGCGTGATGCATCCATCGGAGGCGATTGTACGACGCTGGTGACGTCACTTACCTAAGTAGCGTTAACAGAATAAATCTGTAAGTTATTTTGTACCCACTAGCTTTTACTCACGTTTTCACTTGCGTGGATGTCGAAAACCGTCCGTATGTAATGTCTAACCGGGATAAAAAGGGGAAATAATAAAGCTTCCGAAAAATAAAATAACTTCCATCGATCTGTGGTTGCCTGTAATACTAAGGTGTGTTAAAACCTTTTTTTCCCTAGCCTGCTCTCTGTCCCACTCCTGGGCAAAGTGTTAAAATTAATTACCGAAAAATTAATACATTTTTTTTTGTTAGTTTGACTGTCCCACTCCTGGGCAAAGGTATCCCCCCATTCCTTCCACTAGTATACCCTGTGTCGCAGGATCCAATCTCTTTCGACTGTAAGTATGTTTGTTTGTTTTTGAATATTCCAAAGGGCTGGATGGATTTCGACAATTAAGGTTTAATTCGATTTTTCTTAAAAACCCAAGTGCCTTTAGAGAGGCGTTTAAAAAAAAATTGCGGATTTTTGGCGCTATATTGTAAGGTCGTTAATTTTTTTTTCAACCAAAGCTATCGAGTAGGGTATCAAAATGAAGGAAATTAAAAGGAGATTAATAATACAATTTGTAGCCGGGTTTTTTGATACTTTCAATTAAACGTTACTTGTGATTGAGACGTTTTAAATAGTCTCATAATTATGTTATTCGAAGTAAAAACCTAGTGTACTACTAAACTTTAAAATCTTTGGTAGTTCGGTATGTTAAATAATTAATTAATTTAATACTTAGCCCTAAGTTATTTACTGACCTTACACAGCAAGCTCATCTTCAGTAATCAACCAATAAATATCTCCGTATACTAATACAGAATATAAATGAATAAATATCTAATAATATACAATAATGTGCATAATCTCTCTTTATAATCAATTCAACCTGTTTTAATTGATTTTGATTTACGACTTACTCAGCCAAGGAAACTAATGTGAGATAGTGAAAATCAATAAATTGATTTTAATTAGCAATTGTAATTAGTAATTAACCCGTTGAAGAGTAAATCGTGAGGGAAAGGCAAGGCGTGATACGTGATGGGTGTGCGTGGTTGTGCTTTTACTGCTAGGCTGTGGTTAGATTTAATTTACATGGAGGTTGATTGCGGGCACGTTATGATTGTATAAGCAAAAGATCACACGTTTGGAAAATTTTGCCATAGTAGAATAAAATCTTTCAAAAAGTTATAACACTCCACTGTTTCGTTGGCGGTTAGAAAGGAAAAGAAGCATATTTCTTTATTTATCAGTTTATGTACACACTTTATACAGAAAACAAGAAAGGAACAGAAATTAAACATAGTTATTTTCATAGCAACTTACTTTTGCTACAGCCATCAAAGCCTGACATGCAAGGTTGTTTTCGTTTTTCGATGTTATAACAAATCATTTAAGAAAAAAGGTATCTAGTTATTACGGCAACAAATAAAAATAATTAAATGTCACATAATCTTTGAGATTCAGAATTAAAGCTACGTATCGGAGCAGTTGCAGAAATTTGCGTTTGCAATACTTTTTGACATTCAGCATTTAATACGGTACCTAATTTTCCACTTAAAACTAAATGAACGCACAAGTTTGTAGTTCAACATTCCATATTATTTAAATAACATATTTCTAAAAAGAATCATTCCATATAAATAATTAGAATCATTAAAAACTAAAATCTTATAATAATCACGAAGATGAGTTACAAATTCGAAATAACGAACTCTTTATGCTCCACTAAATAGTAAATAGTTTTTGTTACACAATTACTAATTACGAATTATTATTCAATATTATAATGTTGGTTATGGGAACATTAGTTTTTCTATTCTATTATAGGATGGATCATTATACTTTTAATTAGGAACCCAACTGTGTAGCTGATTGAAAAATCTCCAATGTTGCATCGAGTTAGTACCTCGTTGGTTTCAAAACTATTTGTTATTGTCTCAGTATTTATTGTTTATTGTATTTGTTTAGTGGTGATTCCGTTGAATAAGTTGTCAGTTATTCTGATGCGTTTTTTGTTTTTAACTTAGAGTGATAATAATAAAATTCGTGTTTTATTTGGATATTTAAATAGGTACGTGGTGGTGTCATATACCTAAAATATACTAATACTTTACTTGATATATTAAATAATAAGAAGGTGGGAAAGTTTAAGTTTTGCACAGTGATGGTGGAGCTTAACTTTTTTACGGGATGAGCATAGTGACTTTTGGTAACTCTCTATGTCTCTAGGTTTACTGGTCCACGGCAGGCTTCTGAACTAATGTTTTTTTTTTAAATTACTAGTCTTCATCGTGTACCACTGCTGGGCAAAGGCCTCCTCTTTCTTCTTCCATACCTCTCTATCCTGTGCGATTTTGGGCCGTGTTAGCCCCGCAAACATGATCAGATCGTCACGCCACCTTCGCCGTGGTCGACCTCGACGGCGCTGTCCTTCTTCAGGCGTCCAGTGTGTGACAATATTTGCCTATTTCCCCGAGTGCATCCGTGGGACGTGGCCTGTCCACTCCTACAATCAAATAATGATATCTCATTTAAATTAAGACTAGATGGTATTGATACTTTAAGCATATAAAATAATTACCTATAGAGAGAGAGAGAGACAAAGCTAGAGCTCAGTCTCAATAATTAATGTAAAAAACATTCAAGCACAACAAAAAACCCGTAACCACAACCACACATAAATAATATCCCCGTAATAATAATATTTCTAATACATTCCAAAGTTTATTCAATAGGGACGTCAACAAGTAAAAATAAAAGTAGCCATGCGAGCCATTTACAACAATACATTGCGTCTCATCACGCGAACTTTGCAACACAGAATACATAAATAAATTTAATAAATAAACGCAGTCCTGAACGGCAGGTGGAGTCACTGATTCTTCGCAGATAATTTGCCTAACTGGTTCTTGGTCTGACACTTTCCTGTACTGTGGCATTTTTTGATCGGCGACGGAAAGGTTTTGGGCAACATCCTTTAGAGGTTACGTTCGAAAGGGTGATGGGCAAATAAGCGTGAAGCCAGCAATGTAAGACGGCTGTTTTGTAAAGGTTGGGTGAAAAGTAAGATGTGAAGTGGCCAGTAGCATCATTCTGCGTCCGGCTGATAACACGGCTCCTCATTGCGACATTTAATTATTATGATTATGTATATGATTCAAAGAACAGAGGAGGCAGGTTTTCTTAAACGCCTTTGTCCTGTAACATCGTTGGAAGCTATTATGTTTCTTTTTGTCGCGAATTCTTTCCTTGTTGTTTAATAGTGCGTTGGATAGTGCGTAATCTGACGATCTGTAGATTTAAGAGATTTGGGAGATTGTGCCAATTTCTGAATGCAGAAAGAGTGACGGATGGTCAGTGTTGTGGTGGACAGTTTTCTTATGGTCTAGCTGAATGTTTGAGTTATTGTTTTCGTAAGATTGGCATCTTCCTTTTATTTGCTTAGTAATTTACTTACTATTGAGATTATTGATTAAGTTCTTCTTATATTTATTTCGGTCGGAATCAGAAGTCAAAGAGGAGTTTGTAGCTTAATAATAACAGCTGCTCGGGTCAGTCTATAGGTTAAGTCGCGCTTGCCTAGGTTGATCCGTGGATGGGTAACCGCTCATTACATTCCGAGTTTCCTCCATGCCTCGGGATACCGAGGACTAACTGGGTTGTGAAGGTCAGAGAGGCAGTCGCTCCATGTAAAGTACTGGTATTCAGCTGCATCCGGTTAGACTGGAAGCCGACCCCAACATAGTTAAGAAAAGCTAGGTAGATGACGAGTCAGAAGCCAAATACTTTTTATTTATTGCATGTCAACGTTAGTATTCTTATACACCAAAATTCTATGATTATTTACGATTGATCAAAAAACTAAAAAGTTTTGCAATAATTCTGCAGAAAATCTGCTGAATTTAAGTTAAACTCAATGAGGCAAAGGAAGCCAACAATTCAAAACAACGAATCTTCCCTCCAAATCTAAAACAATACCCCACAATTAATCCAAGAACCCAAAAACATCTCAATCGATATCTAAACGGTAAGCAAACATCACGACTGCACATTAGCGCGGGCACAACAGGGCACAAGGCACAACGGGGCACAAAAACAATCGGCTATAGTTAACTCAGGGCGAGGGCACAATATTAAAGGACAATGGCCAATTAACGCTGTACGCAATTAAATCAGGCTGGACCTCAACAAAGAGTTCTTGATGGGATTCTTATGGAGATGATGATACCTTTTTTGTGTTTTTAGATGGCTTTGTTTTTACTTTTTGAAGTGGTTTTTTATTAGGAACTGTAACTTTGATTAATACTGTTTAAAAATAAAGTAATAATATAAAAATTCGATTTTCATTTCAGAGCAAATTTTAATTTTCAGAGAAAGAAGGGACATTTTGTTACTTAGCTAAAGTCTGTTTTTAATCTCGGAGACTAAATTGACAAGTACAAATGGCAAACTGACATAGATTTCAATAGAATTGAAGTCAGTTTTGACATTTTCACTTGTCAATTTTGTCTTCGAGATTAAAAAACAGACTTTATGTGTCCTCACAATTTTTTGACGTGCGATTTAATCGTATCAGTCAGTTTCATAGCCTTATGTTTCATTTTTATTGTGTTAACTTCTAGGCTCTAAAGTCACTCCTTTAGGAAAAGGACAAAGTTGCAGTCCAGCAATCTGTCCGGCCAGTAGTCTTTACCATGTAGCGAAAGTAATTTCAAGATTTTCGGCAATTTTTTTTTTTCGTTTTGTATATGTATCTGTGTATCTCGCAGTTCAACCTAGGAGTCTGGCTACTGCTTAACCAGGCTAATCCTGTGGATGTCTTGCAGGGGCGTGCCGTCCATAGAGGCAATTAGGCCTAGCCTACCTTATCAATCCTATCATAAACGCCAACTCAAGTGCAATTATTATACCTTTGTAATAAAAATTATTTTAAAAGTTAAAACTCCTGTTATAACACTTATAGCAACTTGTCGCGCCCGTGTGACGTAACACTAACACAATACTGTGAGCTAACCTCGCGTCGTCAATTGTAAGGCGAAATCGGTTGTAGAGTATTTTTGATTCATAAATTTACGCACACTGGTGCATATTTTCGTGTGTATAAACGGCACACATGTCTAGATTATAGGCGTGTCTCCCGGGACAGGAGACGGCCTGTGATTGGTTAAATAGATTAACATGAATGAAGATCAGAGTTGCCATTTGTAGAAATTAAACCGAAATTCCGGCGAATTCGAGAAACAGACTACACACAAACACGATAGTTTTCTTAATGACTACTATAACCAGTTAAAAAAATAGGGTGGTATTTTTGAATTTATACCTAAAAAATAGCAAAAGGCCTATAAAAATAATTAAAAACTATATGAATTTTATTTTTCGCTTTGATTTTCGGGGAGTTTTTAAAATAAGTATGACAAGCACGTGCTGTCAGACTCAGTATTATCCGGCAAAATTTTGTTAACAGATTTTACATATGATTTAGGTATGACAATGATGCAATTTAATTTGGAAGTGTTTTTTTTAACAAATTACGAATTAATTTTTTCCTAGTCACGCCATTATTATTTCATGTGACAAGCAAATTTAAATGCGATTTTGAATGTTATCATATCTTACCAAGTTAAACCTTATCAGTTATTCGTTTTGAAACGAACATTAATGTAAATATTATATGTTGTTTAGTATTTGTTTATTTACTTAAAAATGGTGTTCTGTTGTGATACTTGCGCAGAAAATGTGTGTTTGTTAGAAGTTAAAAGCAGTAAGTTTTCGCAATTATCGTTTAATGATAAGATTCTTGTGGTGTCGAAAGGTAGATGTACACCTGAATTACGAGAATTAATCCAAAAATCTGATAATTCAGCTCGTACCCGCCATTTCAAACCTCAAAATTATGCAACATTCAGCTGGCTATGTGGTTGTATACACACAAATAAATTATTTTGTTTTCCGTGCATTTTGTTTAATACTTCCAGTAAGTGGAGTGAGGGGTACATTGATTTGCATAATTTTCATTCCTCGGCAAAAAAGCATGACCTATCAGAAAAACATCTAGAGGCTTGCTTAAAGTTAAATACATTTGGTAAATCACGTATTGAAACTAGTATTAACGGCCAGTTAAGGTTAGATATAGAAAAGCATAATTCTAAAGTAGATAGGAATAGAAATATTTTTCAAAGACTGATCGATGTTGTATGCTTTCTGGGAAAACAAGAATTAGCTTTTCGCGGCCACGATGAATCACCATCATCACTGAATAGAGGTAATTATTTAGAAACAGTAGATTTATTAGCAAAGTATGATGGAGCTTTAGAAACCCACTTACAAAATGCAAGTACCGCATTCACGGGCATGTCGAACAGAACGCAAAATGATTTGATCTCGAGCGTTGCATCTGTGATGACTGATTACGTTAGAGACGAAATTAAAAAGTCCGATTATGTTGCTGTCATGGTGGATGAAACACCGGACATAAGCGGCCGAGAACAATTAGTTCTGATTTTAAGATATTTTCGTGATTCCGAAGTAGTGGATCGATTTATTAAATACGTAGATGTCAGCGCGGATCGCACCGCTGTAGCTTTAAGTTCTCTAATTTTGGAAACTTTAGGAGATTTAGATTGTCATTCTAAATTAATTGCACAAACTTATGACGGGGCAGCAGTATTATCATCTGAAATTAACGGCGTGCAGGCTTTGGTGAGGCAAAAATGTCCGCAAGCTATGTATGTTTGGTGTTCCGCACATGTATTAAATTTAGTTTTATCGAAATCTTTTGAACGGGTTCCTGAAACAAAACGCTTCTTTAGTATAATAAAATCCATTGCGGTTTTTTTTCACACTAGTACGAAACGAATGGCGTACTATAACGACTTTGCCGTTATGAAAAAGCTGCCTCGTGTCGCCGAAACAAGGTGGACATATCACTCGCGCACGTTAAATATAATTAATAACGAGTCCACACACCTCCTTCAGTTGTTTGAGGAAATGAATGAAAATACACAACACTGGGATGGTGATACATTGTCACAAGTCACTTCATTTTTATTTAACATGAAAGAATTTGAATTTAATTTTTTTTTTAAAAACATTCGCGGATATTTTTGCTGAAACCGATATTTTATACGATATCATACAGAAAAAAACTTGTGACATCGCGTATTGTGTTAAAAAGATAAAACAATTCGAGTCATTTTTAGCTCGTTACAGAGACAGGTTCGAGATCAATTATGATGCAACTGCCCTCATAACCGGACCACCCAAAAGAAAGCGCAATGTCGATGATGTAAAAATACACTATCGGCGAATTTTTACCGAAATAATTGATAATGTACTCAGCGAATTAAGAAATCGTTATCTGAATATTAAAAATTTTAAATTCTTTGAGTTACTTTCTTGTGAGAATTTTAGTAAATATAGTGAACAATTCCCTGAAAAGGAAATCAGAGAGTTCACTAATACATATCAGGCAAATTTTAATTTTGATAGATTAAAAAACGAATTGCGCTGTATTTATAGATCGCCTGAATTTGCGAATTGTAGCATATACAGTATCATTCAAAATTTGTATAAAAGTAATTTAGATAAAGTTTTTTCAGAAGTTTTACGTTTGGCGAAGTTTATTGTTACTATCCCAGCAAGCAGCGCATCGGCAGAACGTTCATTTTCGTCCTTAAAACGAATCCACACCTATCTAAGAAACACACAAAGTCAGCAACGACTCACAAATCTATCTTTAATTTCTATAGAGAAAGAATTAATGGTCGAACTACGACGCAAGACTAATTTTTATGACGAGGTCTTAAAATCATATTTGAAAAAAAACGGTAGGCGCGCAGATTTAACTTATAAATGAGTTGATTTTTTCACTGATTTAAAACCCGTAATTAATTTATTAAATATATTTATACATGCGAATCACATGAAATAGGGCCTTAACAGGCCGCTTCGGATATCTTGCAAGTGACGTGTTCTGTAACTATCACCCACCCACTTGGATTAGATATTTGAGGTGGCCGAATCTTTCTTCTGTTTGCATCGTCAGAAAATAGTGATTTGAACCTTGAATAAAGTGGTGAGTTCTTGTATTTATAACTTTTGTTTTTACAGGCTGATTTTCAATTTTTTTTTTTCTTTTTTTTTTTTGGTTACCGATACCCGCGATATATGTGCGTGGCGGTGGCCTACCCTCCGTGGTGAACCACTGCACGCCACTGATGTCTTGAGTGTAAGGCCTATAGCCAGGGGCACGGTGGCAACATAAAGCAGTGAGTTATAAATACCAGTGGTGCCCAAAAATCCAGATCACGGTATCACCATCTCCATATAATTCCCGTCAATAGGTCGATAGTATCCACCGCCCACACGTCCGCTCAGCGTATTGTTCAGTTCAATCGAGCAAGTTATTATTGCAGATAATACTTTATTTATAACGAACAGGCTCGAGAACAATGCATCGGACGCGTCATGTTGTACATCCACAACCGTGCTCGACTATGTTGTGACGACTGCGAGCATGTACAGGTTAAGACGGTTACTTGCAATTGTGACAGGTTATAAATACAGTCGCTAACAGTGACCTTTTGATGTCTGTGAGTGTGTTTGTAGAAGATAATTGTAGGGGGGAATAATTTTTGTCAGTTATAAGAGTGAAAACAGTGAGTTATAAATATAGTTTCCTTTGAGAGGTGAATGCTATTTATGATTTTCGTAAGTAGGTTTTCATAAACATAAGGAGCTCTACATACATAATAACTGTCGCTCGGGTCGATCTTAAGGTTTATCCGTGGATGGGTGGCCAACCATTATATACTGAGTTTCCGCTGTGCCTCGGAAAGCACGTTATGCCCTTGGTCCCGGCTGTCTTTTGTGGATCTTTGACAGTCGTTACAGGTGGTCAGTGGCCTGAAAGTCTGACAACCAGTCTTACCAAGGGGTATTGTATTATACTCAGTACTAACTGGGTTGTGGAGGTCAGACAGGCAGTCGCTCCATGCAGAATATTGGTATTCAGCTAATTCCGGTTAAACTGGAAGCCAATCCCAACATGGTTGAGAAAAGGCTAGGCACATGATGAAGTTTCCATAAACAATTTTTAAGGTCAATATACGAGGTCGTTGTTTCCAATCTGACTACTCTGAGATGAATCAGCGAAAGAAAGTATTAGTTAGATAAGGTTTTGTCATCATCATGCAGATTTGTGTCTGAGATGGTCTTTTGAACCACAAAGATTTGAGTGGTCCTCTGTCTCAACCTGTCAACTCTGTCTGTCTGTGGATCTGTGTCTGTCTTTCCGTACACGCATTATTTTAACTAGCAGAAAAAAAAGACATGCAAGTAGCTTGCAGAAGTGATTACAGCTTTTAGTTTTTGCGCTTGCAGCATGAAAAAGGTACTTGTTTTACTTGTGTAAGTCGGTTACGGAAGTAAGCTTGCAACATTTTATTTTATTGTCAACACGAATAATTTCAGTAGCAGAACAATGCGATGTTTTCTTTCATGTTTTAACGCTACAACAGCTTTTTTAACCCTTTGTAAAGCCGCGGCACGACAAAGCCAGCAAGCTGTTATATTTAATGTTATTTTTAAACAGAATTTCAAGATGGTTTCAGTTATTACAAAGACGAGTAGAAAATGTCTTCCGTAAAATTAATTTTGTAAGTATGAGTTTCTTTTATTTTTCACAGAAGTTGTTCTTACTATCGTTCAAATAAAATGTCCAAGAAAATGGACTATGCTCATGTTTTGTGGTAGAATTTTCGTGTTTTTTTTTTTAGTTATTTTAACACTTTTGAGAATGTGACTGTTAAGGTCGTTACTGTCTCATTCAAACTCAGTCTGTTTTTCTTTGCTTAATAATAAAGGCGATAAAGCAACTTGCTCTAAAATACAACCTTGTGGAATCGGAAGTACCGTACTATAAGTATGTGCCCGACCCTGTTCTCGAAAATGTCTGTGTCACATTGTACTGGGATCGATCTATCATCACTGACAAGACTATTGTAGCCAATAAGCCTGATATAGTGGTGGTGGATCGATCAGAGCGGCGCGCAATGATTGTTGACATAACGGTCCCACATGATGAGAACCTCGTGAAAGCCGAGAAAGACAAGCAAATCAAGTATCTTGATTTGGCTCACGAGGTTGTCGACTTGTGGGATGTGGACTCAGCGATCATTGTGCCGATAGTTGTATCAGCTCATGGCTTAATTGCCAAGAGCTTCGACCAACATCTGAGGAGGCTCTCGTTAGGCAGCTGGATCAAGGGCTTGATTCAGAAAGCGGTACTCCTGGACACGGCTCGTATTGTTAAGAGGTTCCTCTCTCTGGAGCCCTGACCGCCGGTAGCTTGGACGCTGTTCCCGATACCGGTGGACTACTATTTTTTATATTTTTTTTAAATGTTTTTTATATTGTTTTTTCTAAGAAATATTTAAAAATGTTATTGTATTTGTATATATTTGTATAGGAATAAATAAAGAAAGAATAAGGCGATAAATTAAGCATCTAATCAAATTTTAAATTTCAGAAGTTCAGTCTTAAAAAAAAAGCCTTGAAATGAAATTTCAGGCCCTTCAGCTATAGCTCTAATATCTTATAGGCCTAATTAATTATAATGTGTCTAATACATTTGTTACCATTTATTGTATATTCTATAATTAGAATATAAAGTCAATTACGCCCATTTATTTATTTAGTACAGCATAACTAATTCCTTTTATTCGGTTTTCTCATAGAACCACAAACATCTAACATTATCGTCTTCCGTTCATCAGCAAACAAGTCCAATCCAGGGTTGGTCTCCACGAGTCATAGAAAGCCTTACAACATATTGTTATCATAGCATGTATAGTTGTTCTATGTCCACACTAAACGCACCATATAAGTAGGTGAGAACTTCGTACCTTGTTAGTCGCGTATTTTTTAATTCTACTTCGGATATTCGCAAGAAAATCCTAATTCCTAAAAATATGTCATGTAAAATTGAATGCCAAGACTCGCGTGCTAATAACAGACAGAAAACTTATCAGATCTTATGAAGAACCAAGCCCATCCCTCTTCAAGCATTCATTAACTCTACAAATTTTATCTATTGGTCAAAAAGTACGGCTTGGGCTACATCTATACTAATATTAAAAAGAGGTAGTTTGTATGTAGGAGCTAATCTTCGGAACTAACGACTAATAGAAAGATACATTATTCGTGGATGCTAAAGGATATAAATTATATTTATATCATATTAGCCAAGCTATCATAATTGCGGACGAAGTCGCAGGCGAGTGCTAGTTTGGTTATATTTTGAAAACAAAGAATGTATTCTCAATTCTTTATTGCGTACCATAATGTATGTAGTTGGTATGGAAATAAATAAATATATTAGTCACAATTATGGACCCTGTCGGGCACAGCATAGAGAAAAGTAGGAGAGAAGAGAGGAGGAAGAACATTGGCTGTTTATTGTGATAAATTTTCTTAAGTAAGTTAATACAGGATTGAATTTTTATAATTATTGTTTTATAAATTTTATACATTTATTTATTTAGAAACATTGTAAAACGATTTTTTTTCTTCTGGATCATTCATTACTGTTTTATTAGCTTATTTTTATTTTTATTTATTACGCAATTGATATACGAGATGACACGTTTTAATTTTAATTTTAATTTTAGACACGTTGGCTTCTGGACCGTGGTTTCGATCTTTAAAAAAAGTTTTTATACACTCATTGCAAAGCCTTAAAAACCGCACACAACCAGGGACATTCTCCTCTCCACAAAAGGACATACTAACAGCAACAAACTAGTATTAATCAATACGCCACAACGTCTGAACAAGTTAATAGTGAGAAAGCTGACCTTTTAAGTAGTTATTTGTGTACAGTGCCCGGATGGGTGCCCAGTAGAATTTAGATTGTATCTGAGATAAATGGTGGCTGTGTTACTTAGTTTACTGTGTTATAGTACCGTAATGGAATCTGAGAAGGTGCTGCTTTTAATGTTAAGGGTATGTTTTTAGTGGGTACTTAAAAAAAAACCTTTTTTTTAAGTAAAGGGCATAACCTACCAAAATGATTCACCTATTCCCCATTGTTTTGTTTTAATTCAATTCAATTAATTAATTTCAGACACGTTAGTAAAAAATAATGTTAGTAATTAAATAATCAAAGACAAATCAGACCACACAATACTATTACATCTCAAAATAATCTA
This sequence comes from Noctua pronuba, assembly GCA_905220335.1. Lineage (NCBI taxonomy): Eukaryota > Metazoa > Arthropoda > Insecta > Lepidoptera > Noctuidae > Noctua > Noctua pronuba. Next base: position 9,327,417 of record LR999906.1, on the reverse strand, counting down.
CAAAAATAAAAAAAGTAACTTAATGTAATACTTATCCATGTCAAATAAAATGTAAAATGTCCACAATCAAAATTGAAAATTTAATAAAAAGAAAAAGAAGTTAAATTAAAAACAATATACTGTTCGTAATATAAACTGTGAATAATAAAATGTTTCGTAACCAAAGCAAAGATAACAATGATCGATTTTAACAGCTTTTATTAGCTTCATCAGTAACTATGAAAAAAAAAATTAAAAGTTGAATTTGACCCATTTCCCGGTTTTTGTTTAAGCTGAAATTTTGCATACATGATTAGAATGGCTGAAATGATGACGATGGTAACTACTTATTTGGCCCAGTTATGGAGTTATGTGCGTATTATAATTTTTGACGAAGTTTTAAAACGAGCAGAATATCTATAGTCTATAATCGAGATTCTAAAAACATAACCACTTTATTGCCCCATAATTGCATTGCTCCAATACAAAAGCTACATTACATACACATTCATGAAAGATTAGACCGGAAGCGAAGAGGTATTACGATCATTACCTACCTCATCATACCTATAGAGAGTTTATAATTAAATCATTTATTCAATAAACGTACTTATTACTATTAAGGGTTGTGCCATTTCTGGAAACGGTATGATTATATCGACATTGCGGCTTCCACCGGAAGCTAGATAATATTTAATTGGCGTGAAAACTCAATAATTGGAGATAAAAATCAGCTGCGGAGCAAACCAATTATAGATGGCGGTGTAGTGGCGGCCGCGGTCGGTCGTCGCTCAGTGCTGCCAGTGTTGGGCGCCTGGTGGAGGTATTTATCGATGTGTAATTAATTATTTGTTTCTGATGAATATGATTAAAAACTTACATCATGTTACATGTGAGTGTGTATTTTTATTTATGCTTAAAAGTTTACCATCTGAGTTAATTTAAAGTGTACCTACTGCTTTTGTGTTACCTGGTTAAATACTTTTTTCCTAGTTGTCCTCTTGCCACGGAAGATAGAATTATTTTTCCATCTGGTATTTCAATGAAAATTAATGTCGAAATCATGTCACAAAAAATCATCATCTGCTAACCTTTTCTCAACTATATTAAGGTTGGCTTCCAATCCAGTTGGATGCAGCTGAATACAAGTATTTTACATGGAGCGACTGCCTCTTAGAGCTCCACAACTATGTTGCTGGGTGATACGATTCGCCTTATTAATACTGGCAGCCTGATTTTCGGAGTCGTGGCAGAAAAAAAATCGACGTATAAATTCGATACTTGTCGACTACGTCACATCCCTACTTATCGCATGTGTGTATTCGGCGGCAGTACTAACAAGTCATTAGCCACTATCACCGTCGGCACATTTGTGGCCGCCGCGGCTTTAGCGGCAGGCTAATTGTTCTAATTTCACCTCCGATTCGCTAAAGCTCGGATTTTGTTGATTATAGGGTGCGTTAGTAATTTAGCGTACAGAATCCCTACTTCCTTACTAATATTATAAACGCGAAAGTAAGTTTGTTTGTTTGTTACGTTTTCACGCCTAAACCACTGAACCGATCAACCTGATATTTTGCATATACGTTGTCCGGTGTACAGAAAAAGACATAGGGTACTAATAATCTCGGAAAAGGTAAAGTACTGTTCCCGAGGAAAACAACAATAACGTTCTTATGATAATAGATGGCGCCACGTGTCTTTACATGCAGAGTACAATAGTAATTCGGGTGAATTCGTAGTCAAATTCTAAATTAACGAAGCAAGCGAAGCTAGTTTTAGGTATTATATGAGAAAGATGCAAAAACATTGATTCAGATTCCAGTAGTTTAAAAATATTTTTTTTATAATCGATAGAATTTCAAAATGGCAATGATAATGATATGATGGCCGCATTTCCAGGATGGGTCAGGAAAGATTGGCCAGAATCGTCACACAGTGGGTGCCTGAAGACGGTCATCGTGACCGAGATAGGCCAAAGAAGCGCAGGCGTGACGATTTGGACTCGTTCCTGACTAGCCAGAGAAGGTAAAACACCGGCAGTGAGACAGAATAGGCTAAAAAAAAAAGATAATGAAAGCATGACGGTTGTCAGGAGAGAATGGATAAAATTAAACGATTTCCGCCGACCTCAAGTACCACGGGGAAAGGGCAGAATGATCATGATTGTGATGATAAGTTAAAAGTTCAAATATTCATGTTTGCAAAAGATAGCCGGAAATAATCGAATTATAGACTTTGCTTCAGTAGATTTCCTCCTTAATACTCAGTGGCTGAAAACCCTGAAACACTTATCCCTAATGACCATTAACTTTCTACTTCTCCAGTTCTTTTTGTTATAAAACTGAAGCATAAACATCATGTCAGAAAATTCCTTACAAATACGGCCAAAAATATCCCTTGAAGTGTAGGAGACTAAAGTCCAAAAAACTGAACACCAATTACTTTAAATGTTATCAATGGAACAATTTCCGAATTCCTTTATTTTGTACCAAAAATCAGTATTTTATCGTAACGTTGTGTGCAGGTGACAGTCTTCGTTCAACGCGCAAAATATTCTCCGTCGTGTATCGATATGATCGCAAATGCACCGAATATCGAGCTCGCATCTCTAAACGGTACTGCTGGTTCTCGATTGGAATTACAAGATTTACTCTGATTTTTATTCGTAAATACACAAGCTTAAAAAAACAATTTTCCCCGTTTTTGCAACATTTTTCATTGATGCTCCGCTCCTATTGGTCGTAGCCTTATGGTTTGTAGTAGCCTATAGCCTTCCTCGATAAATGGGCTATACAACACTAAACGATTTTTTCAATTCGAACCAGTAGTTGCTGAGATTAGCGCGTTCAAACAAAAAAAATCTTCAGCTTTATAATATTACTAGCTGTTCCTCGCGACCTTCGTCCGCGTCAAGTTATTAAAAATACAATTTTCCCCGTTTTTGCAACATTTTTCATTGCTGCTACGCTCCTATTGGTCGTAGAGTGATGATATATAGCCTATAGCCTTCCTCGATAAATGGACTACCCAACACTGAAAGAATCATTCAAATCGGACCAGTAGTTCCAGAGATTAGCGCGTTCAAACAAACAAACAAACAAACAAACAAACAAACAAACCCTGCAGCTTTATAATATTATAGTATAGATAATATATATAAGTATAAGTATAGATACATCAGATCATCATTTTTGTAAACGCCTACGGCTTGTGCGTATATTAGGTGACTGGTAATTAGTGACCGATACTTATACACGTGATTGTACTCACGATAACAAAGAACTTTCCCAAAGAAACATTTGTTTTTATAGTTATTCACTTTTATCACAATAACACAACAGCTGTATGAAATTCGCGCGCGTCTGTGACCTATCAGCTGTTAGCTGCGTGACGCCGTTCTGTCTCATTACCGGTCACCCTATATAAATCACTTAACACTGTGGAAGCTGAAACGAGGCAGAAATGAGATTCACCAATTTGGACACTTTCTGCCTATTTTGAAAGTGATAGATAAGTGTTTTAATGATAGATTCAGAGTATTCAAAAATATTACCAGAGGCCCAGCACGAACTCGCGGTGTAAAAATAATGTCGATTTTTTCATTGAAAATACAACTACCCTATAGCATTTAAGTTAAATTACAAGCACAATAAGTATCATCCATAGATATTAATACACTTAAAAAATATGGAAATACAGGGTGTAAACGGACCCTTCACGAAGCCGTCAACCAAGCATTATGAACAACAATCTAATTAACTTTTCGCAAAAATTATTGCTGGGAAACGAGTTTTTTTTTTGGGGTGAAAAACCACATTTTACGGTAGAACTCAATGTAACGCACTCAAAACATTGTGCTGATGGATAGATTGAATAGTACGGAGGTCGTGGAGATGTTTAAAGTAAAAATCTTACATTAAAAACATGTAATTAAAAAAAAACTTCTGAAAAAGTTTTAACTTTGACCACCCATATCTCTGTAACTAGATGATTCCCAGGTATGGTCTAGAAAAAAAAAATATCACAATGACGAGGAGAACAAGTGCCTTTCGGCTTCGTTAAGGGTCTTTTTACACCCTTTATTATGTGTGAAGCGAGTATTTTTTTATTTTGCTCATATTTACGCTAGCACTTCCGGTTAGATTTTTAATAAACGCTAGGTAGACCTATGCATTAAACCACAGAGTCGCTACTTCCCATCGCTAAAGCTTGAAAACAATAGTACATAAATTATTAATTAAATAAGCTTCCTTTCAAAACGATCTTATACTGATGACGTCGTTTGTGATTGTTATAATTTCTAAACCACTTAAACTCTAAACATAATGTGTAAACTAAAAGGTTATGCAAATACGACAGTTAAAAGTTTCTACCGTTTTAATATAATTTATTGCAGGTAAAAGTCAATGAATTGACCTTACAAACAATTTATTTGGATTACTTTTTAAAAACTAACATGAAATATTACTCTAGAATTAACTTTTGTCTCTACTCAGCCCTAATTTATGATTCCAAATTTCTAATGCATAACAAACAAGACATTGGGCGCAGAACAACAAATCGATTCCCATTCGATTTATAATCGAGTTTCCGTAGTATCGAATAAAACGTCGCGTAATATTCGAAGCTCGCGTGAACGATGCCATCGACTCGCTCCGGAATCGAATACATTATCTCGAATGAAAGAATCCGCAGTCGCATAATTTGTACCAATATTCCTTGGAAATGCTCGCCGTGTGATATGGTAACCCGAGCGATTTAGATCCTTGAGAAAAACAAAGACTTGCTTTTTGAATTCGCAATTATAATTTCAAGTAGATAGGGTTCATAATGTAAATTATCTACGTTTTTTTACGTTCCGCATCGCGTGAATGCGTAGACATCTAAGATTAGGAGAGATGTATAAAATCACGCTTAGTAATCTCAGAGGGGTTAGGTAGAGGTGTCCTTCAGGCCCTTTAGCAGAGACGCCTATTGCCATCAACATTATAATTGGTGTTTTATCTGCAAAACCTCATACTCGACTTCATTGGTCTGCCTAAATGTAATGTATTACACTGTCCTCTAACGTTCTAAGATCCCATTTTAAGTTTGTACCAAAGGGTAGTTCATCGTAAGGGTAGAAACAACCCGTCCGGGTGTAACCACAAGATGTCTGGTAGTACCCAGCCAAATCCATAGATGGCGCTAGGTTTAACAGTTTGTGAAACTAATGAGTTTCTAAGGTTATGAGGTTCGACTGCAAATGAGATATTGTGAGCCGGAAATGTGATATAAATAAATAAATTAAAAAATGTAGTTATAAAACTCCTCTGAAAAGGAAACTTAGTCATACATCTGAAATAATCTATCTAAATAAAGGAGCGATGTGATGAATAACACCGCGGCTTAAACGAAAAATATAAAAGTTCTACTCGTATACATAAAACGTAATCGGTGCATAAACTCCTATTCGATTTAATATTGTATGTAGAACAGCACTATGGTTTTATGATTTCCTATTCCACACACTAAGTGCGTTTATTCATACAAAGCCTTAGTGCTTGCGATTTCAATACCGATTCTTCGTATTCGTAAGAATCGATTCAAGTTTACGATTATGCATTCGATATTCAATCAAGAAATGGACAAAGGGTGTCTACGGGTGGCACTGTTCAGATTTGTCGACAACATTACATTTACATTTCCGTAACAAGTCATTTATTGAAATTGTGTCATGTGTATTTGTACATAAGGTCGTCAGGTCTTGTTAAAGGGTTTTCTGAGCTGCAGATGGTAAGTTTGTTTTAAGTTTATTGCGATGTTTCCATAAAGCGCTATGTCAAAGCATCTCCGTTAGATGGGCTATAATGCGATGCATCAAGTACTTCTATGTAGTACAATAACGTTTATATTATAATTGCAAATGGCTATTGTTAGGAAGATGGCGTTTTCCTGGTACATTATCTAGGAGGACCGGCGATTGATTGTCGTCGACAAGAATATATTGCGGCGTAGTTGGAATATATCCGCAAAAGCAATAAAGTTTATTAACGATTGCCTTATTGTTTGTTGACCTAGTGCTAACGAGGTTAGATTTGAATTGGTAGTAGGTATTGTTGTTTTCTTAGATAGGGAGCTCAGGTATGGGCGAAGATAGTAACTATGAAATAATGAGTGGTCAAAAGCCTTAGGGTGCTTATGGGTCGTAATTTTGGATAGGACCGATATTTTATTGACGTATTCTTTATTGATTGCGCAATCGTTAACCGGTGCTGCAAAATTTCTGCTGGACCTGCAACATAATAACTTTGTGCCATGGTTCATTTCATTATTATTATTATTTGTATATGATTGAGTTTACTAACATAGACATAAGTCAAATTGTTACTAAAACTATGATTTATTTTACTTGAATAAATAATCGAATTATTATTATTTATTGCTGAAGAGGCCTATTGGAAAGTTTAATTTCCTAAGTGTTAGTAACATACATAGTTGCCTTTTTTTCATGTGGAAGTCTTCATGGATATGGTCTGTCCTCAAACGTGTGGAAGGGTTTGTAACAAAAGCAACAACATTTGCAACACTGCATTTGCAATTGCATCTGCATCTGCAACTACATTAGTTGTGTGTGCTGAAACACTTGTGCAGTTCAGTGACTATATAGTATGCCTAATTTATGTAAATCACCCCCCAAACTTACAAAAATAGAGTTACTCACTCCATCACTAAACATTTGAAAGTTTTTTCGTGAAGTTAAAGCTACACTAAATTTCATGAACGCTGCCTTATCCGAATTTATCTATGCTAATTGAAAGCTCATTACAAACCATAGTTCAGACTTTGAAGTCTGACACAAAAATATCTCAGACTTGAATATGTACTATTAAGGAGAAGTACATTGATCTGAACCAGGATTACCTGCCTTTTGCATTGTAAAAGCCTTAGAGTTTTTACGACTTACGGCATTTCATAGAAACTTTCAAGTCCTTTTTTTCGAAATGACTGAACCGATTTTAATGAAACTTCATACGCATAAGCAGGATACATAAGTCTAAAAAGTCATCAGAGAACATTTTCGAAATGTCTTTAAAAAAAAAGATACTTGTAAATTTCTCTAAAATCGGTCTAACTTTGCAATTTTTCTAAAATGTTCTCTGATAACTTTTTAGAACTATGTATTCTGCTTATGCGCAAGAAGTTTCATTAAAATCGGTTGAGTCGTTTCGAAAAAAAAAGGACTTGAAAGTTTGTATGAAAAGCCGTAAGTCGTAAATGCTCAAGTGTTAGTAACACAATCAATATCGTATTTCAGTATCAAGATCTGTTCACCAAACTTATTCCAGTAACGAACGCAAAAGAAATAAACTCCTCGAAAGAATTACGCCATAAAACAGTCAACGGTAAAAAGAAAGGTCATTGTGAATTAAATTCATTATTATATCAACACCTGGCTACCTTGAAATCTAATCTTTTATCCGTATTACACAACAGTGATTCTATCTCAACATATTATTATCTAAATTTAAATCAGAATGTGTTTAAGACACCTTTGTATCGAACTGAAGCATCGATGAATTTATCCACTGCTTTCCTTACTTGACAAAACCTTAGGACTTCTATAACAAAACCAGCAATGGACATTGCAATACTAAGTAGGTAAGATTAACTCCAAATAATACTCTTAATTTAAATGATAATTACAGAGAAAGCAGAACACAATTTGAAAAATATTGTCATGAACAGTCAAAGAATGTTAAACATATACAAGATTTTAAAGAATTTCTGAGGAACGGTACTCGCATATCAATAGATTAGATTAAGTTCGGTGTAAGATTAATTATAAACGCAATTTGGAAGTAACCAGTACGAGAATTTGTTTAAATTGGAAACAATTCGTATGCAAATTCAATGGTCGTATAAGGTAATATTATATGGCTGGTTGAAAGAAACTTGAGATGGTCAAATGAAGGACTCCGGGGGGTTTTGTTTATGTCGATTGTTAACCTATTGTCACCTTGAGGTAACCCTTTTTTATTGGATGGGAAATCATCAAATAATCCCCCTCGGTCTGGGTAGAGTGGGAGGGAGTGTCAGACTTTTACTGACTAAAACCCATCCATGTTCCTTCTTTGCCCTTTGTGTTCCAGGGCTACGGTATCTCTTTCGAACAGTCCCGCAGCCCCGGCAGGACCTATTGTCACCTTGAGGCAACCCATACGTAACGTGCATATGTAACGAGTTACAACTCTTAGCAGGAGGATGAGAGTTCGAGAATTGATCTGAGTGGCATTCGTTGGAGAGGCCTATGTCCAGCAGTGAACTGCTGTAGGCTGATGGTGAAGATGATGAACGACTCGTCAGACTTTCTGCCCTTTGAGAGCTACGCTTTGTAAGCGTTGTTGTTCTTGCAGTAAGATAATAAGTACATGACAAACATGAGTATGTGGAGTTTATCTTATCTACAGCGTTGTTAGGACGCCTCCAGGAAGTAATAGCGGAAGTGTGTACTTTGTGCTATTTAAAATAAAAATATTAGGTGTTAAAACTCCATTTATTTGATTTTATATTATGCCTTGTGTCTGGGACTGTAGCTTTGCCTTCTTTGTTTTTCTGACATTCAAAAGTGCCTGTTATGGTCTAATTGAAATAAATGCTTTGAATTTGAGTTTGAGTTTCCAACTATATCTTTTTAAGACTCGTAATCAACTAATTGAGTAGTACCATGATCAAAATCGTTGGACATAGTATTTGGAAACTGTGTCAAATTATATTAAACCTAGTAATTTGTTACAGGAGGAGATCGAAGACAGGCAGGAAGCCTTGAAGAACACGTAGAAAACACATTGGCTCTAGAACTTCAAGGAGTCGGGTTTTTATAAATCTCCTAGAAAAAAATGGAAGATGTAGGCACAACGTAAGAAAACTGCAGAATTACTTTATTAAATATTGAAACAAATTAAATCGGTTTCTGTCAATAGCCTTGTAAAATTTAAAAATGCTGGTCAACTAAAAGCTTGCTAGCTGCTTCCACAATAAGTTAACAGCTCGTTCTTTTATATTATTCAGAAACACAGCAATATATTTGTTTCGACAACTTTTACGCATAGGTGAACCATCAATACCGTCACTAATGTATTCGAATAATGTCTACAAATGTTTTTCTAATATTTATGAGTGTAATATAAGTATCGCCTTGTCTTTAAACCTCTTGGCCACAAACTCAAGTAACACGCGTTTTGCAACAGCTACTGCAAAGAAAACAAATGAAGAAGTTGGATAGAAAAACATGCCATGAGTCACCGCTTGATCGGATCCAGCCTGTCCCTTGCTGTCCTCCCCTATCTTCGCCCTAAACTGAGGTTCGTACTCCACAGGAAGTGTCCTGGCTGGAAGCCTAGCTCTCAAGGCACCCATAGCATTGTACGCTTAGCAGAGGATCTTCTTCTCTTAACAGACTTCGAACCCAAGTCGACCAGAGCTAAGACAATCTCTGCAGAGGAGTGTTCATGGATGGCTAAGACCTCAAGTGCGTATGCGGCATCTCCTCACAGACAATGGCCCACCTTCCATCTTGCACTGCATGCCTTATCACCTGCGCTCTTGATGATATATTTACTGCATCAGTGAGCGGGGTTCGCGTGGCTGAGTTTTGGGTTAACACATTTGAACTTTTTGCCATCAATATGCTAAGAAGAAGCAGAGGATAATCTCCTAGGTAGACCTGAGATTTGTAGAGCAACAGTACTCACGTGAAGGAAACAACTGAAACGCGCGTAGGTCTGACGCAGGTCGCAACACGCGAGGACGTAAACGGGAACTTAGTAAAAGCCTCGTAGAACATTGTCCCAAAGAATTCTCGAAGAACTTTAACTGTTAAACATTTAAGTTTAATTATTGCCTAATGACATTTGTGAGTATTCACACGTGGGAAAATGTTAGTTGTCAAGATATGCAGCAGGTGCATACGATTAGCATATATTAAGAGGCTATGATATCTCATGTTGGGGGTCATAACTTTTTATTTGGCTCTTATGTGCTTTGCTGAGAGATTGTTAACGAGGTAAATGCCTAATCAGATGCCTGCTTATTACGGTTCTAGGAATAATTATGTTACATTTAGTTTGAGAGAGTGTGTACAAAATGAAATGATTAAATTTTTTGGGAAAATGCAAATGGGTATTATCTATTCGAGTGTTCGTAAGAAAAGAAATAACTTACTTTACAGGTGTTATTTTTCAAGCTAAGCTTTCGAAAAACTATCTTTTTCGTGATTTTTGCTAGTTGGTGAACTTAATATGGCTTTATAAATGAAATATTTTGTGACCGATAAAATGTCGTAATGAAAATTGTGTTTTTTTTTTTAAATTAAAGATTGGTATATGTAGAGGAAATTTCTAACAGGGAAATATTTTCCGCAGGCAAACTCAAATGAAGAAGCAAGTTTGAAGGCTTAATAATCCTCTATCTTTGATCTAAGATATTTACTATTAAAAAGTCAGTAAAAGTAAAATAAAAAGAAGTTGTGACAAAATTAACATATTATTGTCTCGAGATTATTTGACTTTTATTTTTTCTAAGACATTTTATAGAGCAAAAGTCTAATTTAAATAACCTGTAATGTTGTTTTTATTTCAAAGAATGGCATTGTAAATATCTGATAAAAGAAAAAATGTGTTATGTACTAAAAATAGTTAACGATTTGATCTCGGATAAGAGAGGAACATAAAAGTTTTATTTTGTTGAAATTATGTTAGGTTTTAAGCACGCATTTATGCGTTTGATAATGGCGCAAAGATAGCTTGAGCTTAAGCACCATTTATGTGAAAATTCCACATCATTTTGAAGATCCTGTTTGTGAAGATTCTGCTTTCCTTTGCGATCAAATGAATATTAACGTTTTATGATGGCTACTGGATCTATCAACAAGCTTTGGATCGATTGATCTTCAAATGCATTGTGCCTAGTTAGGGTCCCGCTATTAAATCTGTAGGAATTCTGTGGGTTCTAACTAAACACCAAGTTTGTATGTAAAAGCTAAATAAATAAAACACTTTGAATTCAATAACATCTAAAATCACACCTAGGCTAGGCTGATCGGTGAGGCCCAAGGGTAAGGCGGAAGTGACAACCTATAATGCACCCATATTTTGCGATTTATTTTTAGACCCAAGCAATAAGGGGCTTATTGCTGTTAACCGGGTACAAATCCAGACTCTAGGCTTCTTCCAAGTTTCTGATAGAAAAACCCAATAAAACTTTACTTGATCTAGGAATTGAACCCATGAGGTCCTAGACCTGGTGGTTGTGCCTACAGTAGCACGTACTCCATAAAAAAAATCTGATGGGAAATCATCAAATTATCCCTCCCGCTCTGGGCGGAGTGGTAGGGAGTGTCGGACTCGTACTGACTAAAACCCATCCATGTTCCTTCTTAGCCCTTTGTGTTCCAGAGCCGCGGTATCTCTTTCGAACAGTCCCGCAGCCCGGCAGCACTTGCTACATACTTGGAGAAGGTGTTAACACGCAATCATCGTGATTCTTATTTGATCATAATCATTAAGTTGCGGTACTTTCATAAAAGCTTAAGAGCTTGGCTTGCCCTTATGACTTATACTATTCTTCATGATGTCAGGGTTTTTGAACAGTCTACTTACCCTAGGGGCTTGCCATTGTTGCTGTAGTCATTCTCCTGCCTTTATCTCAATTTATTTGTAGTTGGCGCTTTTCTCACTGTTATACTTCCATACTTCATAGAGAATATCCTGTCAAAACACCTCCCATAACATAAACAAATAAAAAGCAGCACAAACAGGCCACACGGGTGTAATCTCAGTAATACGCCAAGATTACCGGACGCGCGTGATACAACTGACCATTGCCGGCCAACGCCGACCATCGCCTTCCATCGTCGACCATCGCCGGCTATTGTCTACGCACAGCACCTGTCCATGATTGCATGTTTGAACGCTCTAACGTCGTACGCGACTGAATTACGCGTGAATCGATAGTGGACGAAAGATTTATATGGATTAGAATAATTCTTCCTGAGACGCTTCAATAATAAGTTAAGTTTTACAATTTTTGAGGTCCTTGATCCTTAGTAAAAGTTTGTGTCATATCTACGCAGTGAAACCTTAATATTTACATCTTTTTATCACTACATATTATAAAACAAAGTCCTCCGCCGCGTCTGTCTGCCTATCTTTTCGCGATAAACTCAATAACCACTGAATAGATTTTCATGCGATTTTCACTAATAGATCGCATGATTTATGAGGAATGTTTAAGTATATCATTTTTATAGGTTCTGTGTAAATTGTTTGAAATATGACGATAATAGTTGGAAGTGTCGGAAAAAGTCAATCCGCCTTGCTCTACTCTACCCGTGCGAAGCCGGGGCGGGTCACTTGTCATTCAATAAAAGCAAGAGGCTCAAAAAGCCAACTTAGATATTTTGAGCATGTTTGTTTTAGTTAAGTATAAGTTGTTTTATTTTAAATCTTTTGCATGTCTACGTGGTAAAATATGGCTGTACTATTTTATGTTTTTTGTCATCGTTTGAGGTACAGCCATATTTTGGGTGTATATTTACAAAATAAAGTTATCTTTATCTTTATCAGAAAAAACTGTGAACCAAAATAAAACTTAATTCCCGGATACGAACTAGGTAGGTTCCGTTCTATTTTAAGAACAAACACGAAAAACGAGAAAGCCCACGCGTCCTTACGCGTGGGCTCATGAAACATTATAGATTTGGGGAAGGTTTATACCTAGGAGTACGACTGACTAGGCGAATAAATAAATAATGACATAGGTAATATAACATCAAGCCTGTAATCCCAGTAGGGTTAGGCTAGGGTGTACTTATATAATATAATACCAGCCTGTTACTGTCCCACTGCTGGGCAAAGGCCTCTTCTCATACAGAGAAGGCACGAGCATTGATCACCACGCTTGCTCAAGACGGGTTGGCGATTTCAGACTTATATTAATTATAAGTCCAGGTTTCCTCACGATGTTTTCCTTCACCGATGTCTGTGGTGTCCAAGATAAACTTAGAAAAGTACATATGAATTGAAAAAGTCGCATTGGTACTTGCCCGGATTTGAACCCACAACCTCATGCAAGAGAGGCGAGGCCTTAACCTCTGGGCCATCACAACATTAGGGTGTACTTAATAGTACCTACACATTTTGCCAGTTATGTTTAAGTCCCATGTAATAGGGGGCGAGCCTATTGCCATCAACTGTGCACAAATCCAGACTCCGTAGCTGCTACTGGGAAATTCCTGATAGAAAAACCCAATAACGCATTGATCGACCTGGGAATCGAACCCAGGACCTCATGCTCAGCAGTCGCGCTTGCGACCACTAGACCAACGAAGCAGAACGAGACAGGCAACAAAATAAAAAAATAAAACAAAATCCACACTAATCGTACAGCTTAGAAAGCGATCATTAGTTCGTCATAGCTCCGCCGGCGGCGCTTCAGTATTATGGTGTATTCAAACCTATCGTTTGAACAATGAATTGTAGATCTGTTATTTTGCTCTATTTCTCATGTTATGTCTATAATGCTCTGATTTTGTGTACAGACGGCGCCAGGCGCCAATCTTGTAGTGCTATTTGAAAGTTCTGCTACTATCTTACGGAAGCAGTTTTATTTGTTGACCGAAGAAATTTCATTTAAATGTGGAAGTTTTAGTTATCCTAACAAATATTATAAATGCGAAAGTAAGTTTGTTTTTTTGTTACCTTTCACACCAAAACCACAGAAAGTATACTTTGTCAGGTGTACAGAAACGGACATATACGTAGGGTACCTTTCATCGCGAAAAAAGTACCTACTGTTCCCGAGGAAAACAACAATAACATTCTTATGATAATAGATGGCGCCACATGTCTTTCGAATCATGATTGAATTATACATATTATTATAGAAACTTTACTAGTGTGTTAAGAGTTTAATTGTAAAATTCTAAATTAACGCGAGCGAAGCCGCGGGCAAAAGCTTGATTACATATTTCTGAAACATAGAAATTATCATTAATCACTAGATACTATTCAAACTTACTGTCCGATTTCAAGATTCTAGTCTATTCAGTAAACAAAATGACGTCTTATGCTCAACGATCACGTTTCGAAATCATTTGACCTGTAAGAGAGTCTTAAGATTACTCCTAAGATTAACATCAGCTTTTCTATATAAAGGGTGTAAATAGACCCTTAACGAAGCCGAAAGGCACTTGTTCTCCCCGTCATTGCGATCACTTTTTTTGTTCTAGACCTTACCTGGGAACCTTCTAGTTACGGAGATATTGGGGGTCAAAGTTACAACTTTTTCCGAAGTTTTTTTTAAAATACTTGATTTGAATGTAAGATTTTTACTTTAAACACCTCCACGACCCCCGGACTATTCAACCCATCCATCAGCACAATGTTTTAAGTACGCAACATTGAGTCCTACCGCAAAACGTGATTTTTTACCCCAAAAAAAAAGTCGTTTCCCAGCAATAATTTTTGCGTAAAGTTACTTGGTTTGATGCACAGAATGCTTGGTTGACGGCTTGGTGAAGGGTCTGTTTACACCCTGTATAACAATAATAGAGGTACCCTTTTTACTTTTTAATTTTCAGATCATTCAACCCGTATAAAAGAAAACCTTTTTCTAAACGTAATCCTTGTACGATTCCAAAGGCGATCAGGACACCACACTTAAAAAACCAATCGTTATACAAAAGTAAAGTATATCCCACTTTATAAAGAGTCTCATCTCCCGTCTATACATATGCAAATGGCCGTCATTGCTCACTAAATCGATTTCATTCGGTCATCCATTCGGTCTTTCGGTCATCAATCACTGAAGAAGATTGAACGAGTATCTTCAGAGGGTACTTAGAATATTTTATCTAAGGTTTTACAAAGTTATTCTATTTTTTAGTTGTAACTGCTGTTTTTAAAACAATTTAGGTAGGTAGGTATCTATCGTACGAATGATCGTGCAATAGTCATGACGTAATTGCGTTCTATCAGGAAAAACGCAAACGTATTGAAAAAGCGATGCCTTTAAATTAGCTGAGTCCCATGTCTGGAGGCCTTAAACTCAAGGCACGCACAAGATAGTCCGGTTAAGCAGAAGCCAGCCTCATAGGTTGACCAGCGAGATGTCATTTCTTCTTTTAGCGTGTCGATGGCAATCTAAATAGTGTTAGCCCAGAACTGAGCTAGTAGTTTGGCGCTTTCGGTAGCGTCCATCAGTTCCTGTAGTATACAAACAATAGGACATGCAGGGCACGATATTAAGTGCCCCATTGTTTGTAGAGCAGCACCTCATGAACACTCCAGAGTCATTAATTAATCTCCACCTGAGCAGGTTTATACCTGAGATGCCATATAGAAAAAAAAATCTGGGAATAGCGGTAGCTCAAAATAATGAACAAGCACGGAAGATATCCCTTAAGTGACAGTATAAGTTTAGATGAAACAATTAAACTTAAATTAATTAAAAGTCCAGATTTCCTAACAATGTCTTTCTTCACCGATATTGGTAAAATTCCTTTACTAAAGGGCTATCCTTCATCATCATCTTCCTGCCCTTGTCCCATTCTATTTGATGTCGCGCAACCCTTTTTATTCTTCCATTCTCCCCTGTCAGACGCTAGAACTAAAGTGCTATCATTGCCATTTTACAATTAAAATATTACCAAGCAAAACAACCAATTCTATCAGTAAACTTTAAAAGCAACAGTTGCACAATCCTGAATCAATTACCATGAACAGCTATTCCACTATGAAATTGTATTAAAGAAAGTGTACAAGAAAACTCGTTGATAATTGCTGACCACGCTTAGGTACTGTGGTCGTTGTAGTGGTCTATCTGAACTGGTACAGTCACCCACACCTCCATGACGACAGACAGCATCTTTAAGTCGGTGTTGTAAGGGTGGTTTTTGTAGGTAATGCTGTGTGTTGATCGTACTAACGTTTCTTAACCGCACCATCGGAATGAAACGAGTCCCAGAGACACTTGTCTATTGACAATCTAATTGCAAACTGATATCTGTATAGAGCTGTTGGTTCTTGTGAAGGATATGGTTTTGTTTGTGAGTGAATTTCCAGACATCTGAAAAGTTATGAATAGTTTTTAATGATGCATGAAACCTTTATAGAGAACTACCCTTTTTAGGGAAATCAATATTGTTGAACAAATTGACTCAAATTATTATCTAAAAATTCAACACACAACTGTCAATCTTTGACAGATGTATAAATGGCTGAACCATGTCAAATTGTGTTGTGTGATAATTTGATAAAGCAAAAATTTACCTAAAATGTCCATAAAAACTCCATATTTTTTTAAGAATGGATTTCGAATCAAACCCTGTTGTCCATCCCACTGAAGTTGTAATGAGACTGTGTCAGCGCAACATAAATATTTTATCTATACATATCTATACATATAATAAAACAGTAAAAAAACTGTGTCTGTACATTGAAGATATTAAAAAAAAAAAATGGGTGTGGTTTAGAAACAGTAACAGAGCACGAATCCAAAAAAAAAAATCTGTCTGTTTGTCTGTTTGTCTGTTTGTTTGTACACGCTAATCTTCGGAACTACTGGACGGATTTGAAAGATCTTTTTTTTGTTGTATAGGTATTGAGTCTGGGCAACATATAGGCTATAATTTATCTTGGAAACTTGAACACCTGATGCAGAACCGCAATAGACCAGCTAAACTATAAGAGATACAAAAATAGTACCATAGCAAAAATTGTTCCACGTGAAGAGCATTTTCTGTTGAGAGAATAAATTTGAAGATCTGGAACACCTGATGTGGAACTCCAAGAGCCCAGCTACACTATAACATATATAGGAATGACGTCTTAGCAAAAATTTTTCAATCTGATGAGCACTCTCTGTTGATTTATAAAAATCGAAGATCTGGAACACCTGTTGTGGAACTCCAAGAGCCCAGCTACACCATAACACATATAGGAATGACGTCTTAGCAAAAATTGTTCAATCTGATGAGCACTCTCTGTTGATTTATAAAAATCGAAGATCTGGAACACCTGTTGTGGAACTCCAAGAGCCCAGCTACACCATAACACATATAGGAATGACGTCTTAGCAAAAATTGTTCAATCTGATGAGCACTCTCTGTTGATTTATAAAAATCAAAGATCTGGAACATCTGTTGTGGAACTCCAAGAGCCCAGCTACACTATAACACATATAGGAATGACGTCTTAGCAAAAGTTGTTCGGTCTGCTGGGCATTTCCTGTTGACTTATAAAAATCGAAGATCAGAAACATCTGATGTGGAAATCAAAGCTAACACTAATTTAACTGTATAATTATAAAATAACATAAGCTGGGAGTACCTACACGCGGTGAAGGCGGTCATTGAAAATTTGACTCTACTGGACAAAACTCCCATTTATTTTTTTATTTTATCGAATAAATATGCCTTCGGGCTTATGTTATTTGAGTGTTTAATTTCCTTTTCCACTTTTCTTCGTGACACGGTAGCCTACCCGGTGACGCAGGGGAACAGTCACTTAGATTTTAATTGATCAGGTATCTTCACAATAAAACTATAACCATGCCTAGAAAGAGGTCAAATCTTTCCCAATGTTTCAAACGAGCTAAAAGATTGAGGATCATAAAATCCCAAGAATCTACCGAAGAACGTCAGGAGCCGTT
Source organism: Noctua pronuba (assembly GCA_905220335.1). NCBI lineage: Eukaryota > Metazoa > Arthropoda > Insecta > Lepidoptera > Noctuidae > Noctua > Noctua pronuba. Next base: position 9,309,744 of record LR999906.1, on the reverse strand, counting down.
CGTTTCGTCGTTCCGAACAGCATCAAGTGCTCAGCATCGCTCCGTGGAAACCTCAAGTGCTCAGCATCGCTCCGTGGAAACCTCTTCGGATCGCGAAGCACGCCTGCGTTCTCAGGGTATTTACGCATCTACTGTGAAGAATATGATGCACGACTGACCGCTGATCGTGAACGTCATGCATTGTCTCGCGAGTCGGAGACGTTCACGGAAAGAAAATTACGCTTGAGTTCTCAGCGTGTATACACATCGACTTCGAGGTATCTAGAGACGAGTGCGGAACATGATGCACGACTGACCGCTGATCGTGCAAGTCCATGCATTGTCTCGCGAATCGGAGACGTTCAAGGATAGAAAATTACGCTTGAGTTCCAAGCGTATCTACGCGTCGACTTCTAGGTCTCTAGAGACAAGTGGGGAACGTGATGCGCGACTGACCGCTGATCGTGAGCGTCACGCATTGTCTCGCGAGTCGGAGACGTTCACGGATAGAGAATTGCTCTTGAGTTCCAAGCGTATCTACGCATCGACTTCTGACTTACAAAAATGAAAGATATGGAACGTCTCGAATCGTCTCGCGCATCCCGTTGTTTTCCCGTCCCCGGGCTCTTAGAATTCGTCATCAGACGTTTCAGATCTTCGATTTTGACGACCCCGTTATCGCTGGCATAAGCAACAGGATCCGCGTACGAAGTCGCGGGCAGAAGTTAGTAACAAATAAAAATGTTATAAATCTAGATTCTTAATACTATGTATGCATTTTAATTTAGCATAAGACAAATAATACTACCGCGGTAACAACATCTCTATAAAAATACAAAATAATTTACAATGTACACGCAAGCTGCGATTATTGTGCGACCGGTCGCCACTGACAAATACAGGATCCTGTTGTTACGCAATTTATTATTTTCCATACAATCCTGTTGGACGGGAGAAAATCACAGAGTAAAACGTTGTGAGGGGGCTGTCGCGGTTGTTGGACCGCATTTTTTTAGACAGTGGCTGTGTTTTTCTCAAGTGAATGTATGTAATCTAATTTATTGGGTAGATTTATGAATTCATTAATCTAACAACCAACCAATTGGTTTGAATGAAACGGATGTTGATTGATTGTAGAGTAGGTTAGTATTATTTGCATATTTCAAAATTATGGAACCATGCATGAAAAAGTATGACATGTTTGGGTGATTCTTGTTTTCTTTATTTACTCATTTGATATCAGAATACTGCATGAAAAACTTACCTGCATTGCCGTGAATTAAATATTGGTGTTGTGTCATTATTTCTTTTCGGCTATTTAGCAAAAACGACACTCTGTCTTAATACTCACTCTTATTTTATCACACAGCAAAAATGTGTAGAAGAAAGCCTTTTGATAGCAAAATAAATAAAACTTTCCAAAGTAAGGATAAAAAGTGTTTACCACTACAAAAATACATTTAAAAGCTTCATTTACACACACTACATAAAATACATAAAATCTCGCCTTTTACCCGTATTCAATCTTTATTTAAGGTATTACCAACTCTATGTAGTTCCTTCTAAAGTTGTCGCCCGCCATAACTCAGGGCACAGGAACACTGGCGCCTCCTCGCTTAGATTATCACGTTGTTTAAACAATCACCTATTACTTGTAACGAGTGCTTCAGTCTTTGTTATGTTATGTAAAGGGATTGTAATTGCAAAGATTACGAGTAGGTATTCCTTTACATATCCGCACAAATTAATGTAATTGTGGCACTACACTTGGCAGATCTGGGCAAATATTCGCCTTCTATCATTAAAACAAAGTGAACTATATCGCAATAGGCATAAAAAACATTTTGTTTTGATCCGATATCGCGAAAATTTTGACAAATACGCCAAGTGAAATGCCAGCATTACATCAGGACTATATACAAACTCACCTACAGTACTTCAAGGATATTTTGGCGCTCGAATGACAGTGACAGAGTGGTGTTGTTGTAGATCATTTGTAAAATAACATAACATCACGCCTGCCATCCCCAAAGGGTTAGGCAGAGGTGTACTTAATAGTACACCCACATTTCGGCAGTTATGTTTAAGTCCCATGTAATAGAGGGCGAGCCTGTTGCCATGATCCGGGCACAAATCCAGGCGCCGTAGCTGCTACTGAGAAATTCCTGATGGGAAAACCCAAAAACACTTGGCACTTCGCATCTTGCCACCACTAGACCAACGAGGCAGTCAACATGGTAATAGAACAATTAATTGGGGTAAGTTTAAGTATTATCATTGGCAAGTCGTTTTCTAGATATTTTTTTTTGCTGTGGGGTTAATACACCGTGACTTTTTAGTCGTCTTACAAAGGTTGTCTCCTCAATGTACCCAACATGAACATTTTTTTGTTACCTAGCCTATAACAGGTACAAAGAAAAATAAATAATACATTAGAATAAAATTAAGAAACATCCTTTTAATGATGTTTTCGAGTCAAACGGGAGAACATTGCTCGTGTCGAGTAGATAATCGCTCGCAACAGGGTGTTTTAACTACGTCATGCGTCATAATACTGAATAATATTTTTATTTTTAAATTATTAAAATCTCATAAATAAATAATTCGCTCTCTTTTTTGTTATGAGTAGTCATTGGATACATAAAGTGGGCTGCCGTTGTAAGACGACTAAAAAGTCACGGTGTATAATGATATTTTACCGATTCCTATAGTGTTGTGTCAAAAATCGTGATTTTGGCCACACCTATAATGTCTGTTAAAATATCACCTACAATTTTGTTTTCATGCCCCATGACTGCATATATTCTTGAGAAAATAATAAATTATGAGCACTCGTAACACAATAAACACTCAATAGTAATGTCCCTTTAGTCATTGTGGTGATTATGCCATATACAATTAATGTAGCGGGTAATTGCAAGCTAATAATGTTAGGCTATGTGTATTTTCTATGTCTTGATTATTGTGTAAACAACTGCACGTCTTACTTAACAAATAATAGTTACATAAGGATTTTTGAAAACCTGGGAAGCTCTATCAACTCTTGTGCTGGTATATTATTAGAGATTTATTTTGCAGGCATTTGTAGCATAACATTTCGCCTGTAATCCCCGAAGGGTTAGGCAGAGGTGTAGCTAGTAGTACACCCACATCGCCAGTTATGTTTAAGTGCCATGTAATAGGGGGCGACCCTTTCCATTGCCCCATCACTGTTTATCTTCTTGAGAAAACAATAATTTATGAGCACTCGTAACACAATACTCAATAGTACTGTCTCCTTCGTCATTGCGGTGATTATGCCATTTGCAATTAATGGAGCTGCTAATGGCAAGATGTTCTGTTATGTGCATTTCCTATGTCTTGATTATTGTGTAAACAACTGCACGTCTTACTTAACAAATACTAGTGACAAACATTTCTGAAAATCTGAGTAGCTCATCAACTTTTGTGGTGCTGGTCTACTACTATAGATTCCTCTCGATACGGCTGGTCCTGAGAAGTTTTGGAAGCGCTATGCCGGAAAGTTTTCTTGGGTGCGTGGGCCCAGCTAGTCCAGCCAATTCAGCCAATTTCAACGCCTCCACAGCAAGATGCAATCTCTGGTTAGAGCAGTTTAAACCCCCTGACAACTTTAATGATCCATCAGAAAAGTTTCCACCTGTGCACGTTTTGACGTGGCCGACTTGGAAGTCCCTAAATAGACTTTGAACCCAAGTCGGCCGGAACAAAGACAATTTCTGCAGATGGAGGTTCAAAAACGGCTTAGACCTCAACTGCGTACGCGGCGTCTCTCCACAGACAATGGCCCACTTTCCATTTTGCGCTGATAGGCTAACAAGAAGATTGTAGATTTACTCTTATTTGGCAAGCATTTGTAGCATAGCAGTTTATCACATTATTTTTAAGGGTTCGGATAAGTAAGTAACTACTGAAGATACCTACGTTCTCGTATCCATCAATGGCATGCCGATGATTGAGAGAATATCAGCGCAGTAAACGTTTTTCAGAAATAATGAAGTTCGGTCTGTGACAGTTCTTTGCAAATCGACAAAGAGAAAGGTATACTTAAAAATAGAGAAGTAGGTTCATCATATGCCTAGCATTTTCCCAACTTTATTGGGGTGGGGTTCCAGTCATGCATACATGCATTCATTCATGCAGTGACTGCCTACCTGACCTCCACATGGGGTTATACGATAGGTACCCTTTGGTAAGACTGGTTGTCTAACTGTCGGGCGACTGTCTACCTCATGTAACGACTGTCAAAGATCCAGAGACAGATGGGACATACGGCTTAACGTGCTTTCCGAGGCACGGAGGAAACTCGGTATGTAATGGGTGGTCACACAACCACGGACCAACCTAGTCAAGCATGGCTTAACCTAAAGGTCGTCCCGAGCGCCTGTTATTATTTAGCCACGATAAAAAAAAAATATAGCACCAATTTCTAAGGACAGACCAGTGTAATGATTGTGACAGAATATTCACTGCTCTTAAACGCGGTTAAGATAATATGCTGATCGCGTTTAGCTTCCTTGGTGAAATTCGCCCTTTAAAACCTATTATTGCAATAGTCAGTATAGAAGATCCTTATTCTACAAGAAGTTTATCAACAATAATGGTGCAAATTACCTTTCTAATTGAACGTTGTTTATTGTTAACAATAAATAGTTCCAATAACTTTAGAGCACTCGAGAAAGACTGCAAAGGGAAGTAGTAACTATTATTATTTTATTAACGACTCCACTTTTATATTTATTCCTTCCTAATGTACTAAAATGGGAAGTAGACGAGTGGCCAGTACCTATCGGGGCTAGTTTACATCTTTCCTGGTGGCCACAAAGAAGATCTTATCTAAGAGTTGATGGCAGTATCCTTCTGTCAAGTAAGGAGCTTCTGAGATTCACAAGTCATCATCATCAATCTTGCTGCCCTTGTCCCATGATACTTGGGGTCCGCGCAATACGTTTTTTCTTCCATTCTCCTCTTTCAACCGTCACGCTATCATTTACTCCTTTTAATTTCATATCATTCCTCACACAATCCATCCATCGTTTCCTTGTTTCTGCTGTCTCTCTCCATCCATCAACATTTATATTCATCACTCTTTTAGTCACACGTGATTCGTCCTTCCTCATCACATGTCCACACCAAGACAGTCGATTCCCTTTCTGAGATTCACAAGTACAAAAAGTATCGAGCATTGAGTTTCAGCCAATTTATTTGACAGACCTCAAAAACTTACAAATATATACAAGATGACTAGACTGTAAGATAAAAACTTCATCAGACACGTTACCTTTGAATTTTGGTTGGCTAACCTATTGGTTTTCCTTGTGTAGATAGATCTAATTGAATTCTAATATACGAGAATATCGAATCTTTTCGCTGAGAAATATCAAGTGGTATCTTCGTCTTTATATACAAAAATTACCGGTACTATCATCTCTGTCAGTTCCCCAGCGACTTTTCAAGCGTCAGCCGGTACCATGGGTGAACAGTAGTCCGTTGTAATTGCTACAATAAAAAATAATACAATAAAGATAATTTTAATCTAGTGGTGTCATCACATTTATGAACATAATCAATTTCGATATTATTATCGGTATACAATACCCACAGCTCTTATTAAATGGTATTATCATCTCTATAGCTCTTATTAAACGGTATTATCACTTCTATACTTTGTATTTATCGGTATTATCATCTCTATAGCTCGTATTAAACGGTATTATCATCTTTGTAGCTCGTATTAAACGGTATTATCATCTCCATAGCTCTTATTAAACGGTATTATCATCTCTATAGCTCGTATTAAACGGTATTATCATCTCTATAGCTCGTATTAAACGGTATGATTACCTCTATAGCTCGCATTAACCGGTATTATAACCTCTATAGTTTGAATTTATCGGTATTATCATCTCTATAACTTATTAAACGGTATTATCATCTCTATAGGTCTTAATAAATGGTATTTTCATCTCTATGACTCTTATTAAATGGTATTATCATCTCTACAGCTCTTATTAAACGGTATTATCATCTCTATAGCTCTTATTAAACGGTATTATCATATCTACAGCTCATATTAAGCGGTTTTATCATCTCGATAGCTCTTGTTAAACGGTATTATCATCTCTATAGCTCTAATTAAACGGTATTATCATCTCTGTAGCTCTTATTAAACGGTATTATCATCTCAGTCGGTCCCGGGCGAGTTGTCGCGCGTCAGCCGGTTGCGCGGGTGAACAGTAGTCCGTTGTTATTACAGGCCACATACCTACATACGCGGGTGCATTGACTCCGTTTAATAGTATATTGCGTACTCGACGGTGTGCATGCAGGTTTATATGGCGGTTGTTAGGTTCTAAAAAGAGTGTTTTAATTGAAAATTGTGTGGGGAAAAGTCCCAGGACCTATTGGTAACGGACGACTTAGCCTCAAGGTTTAAAAAAAAACACGATTTTCATCCTATCATCAAGAATCAAGCTGATTTTCCGAGCGCTACCATAGCTCTTATACATCAGATCAGGCCATACTTTTTGTTTTTGCCTATCAAATCTTCTGATTAATTTATTCATTGTTACGATATTTAATGTTGCAAATTAAAATCAATATTAAGTGCAATAGTGAACTAAATGTCATATTTTCTTCCGATATCATCATCTGCGTAGCCTTTTCCCAAACTAGGTATGTTGGGTTCAGCTTCCAGTCTAACCGGATGCAGCTGAATACCAGAATTTTACATGAAGCGACGGCCTGACTAGTATTTTCATCCATCAATTTTTTTTTTTTTTTTTTTTTCAAACAACAAATCAATAAATCAATCAATGCTGACAAATGAATAAAAATACTATATCTACATATTTGATACCTGTTTACGACATTGCCAAGTTTATGATTACGACATTGCCAAGTTTATGATTACGCCATCTCCTAAATAGACTGACTCCAGTTTGAAGAAGAATTCTTCATATTGTAAGAAGAACTGAGTTTACAATCAACTAATTTGAAAAGCTACAAATTCATCCCCAATCCAATCTCAGAGTGGTCTCCTCACTTGACGTATTACCCACCGCCATGTAAGCCCCCCACAATAAGGAAAAGATTGGCACATCTTGGCTCCCGTTGCTCCGGGCGCCCGTCTTACGTAATCACACTTATTATGTATGTATTAAGTTACGGCACAGCTTCAGATTAGCACATAAGTGCCCAGTTATGTACCAGCTTATAGTTTTTGTCCACTCGACTTATCGGTAGTCATTTTAATGTTGACTTCCAATTATGTTGTCTTAAATGTTTGTGTTTTAGATCTAGTTTTTGTTAGTATCGTTTTAGGATACGTTTGGTTGGTGTAATATGTTACGGCTAAAAGCCGAAGTAAGGTGACACCTAGTTCTAGCCAGCTACACCTAGGTGCGTCCGTTAACAGTTTGTTATAATGCAACCAATTGGATGTAGCGCTGCCGCGGCACCGCTCGCTCGGCTCGCGCACGTTTGGTCACAGTTCTAACCTAACCCAACCTAATCCATTTGGTCGGTGTTTCTTAACAATAAAAAGGATAGTTACCGTCTGCACCTAGGTATACCCAACTAGAACTAGGTGTAACCTTACTTAACCTTACTTCGGCTTTTAGCCGTAACAGATACATAAGGAAAATTAATTGGTTTTTATGTGATTTGAAGGAAAACATGCAGCTGCAAATATTAAAATGATCAAAACGTGATTATTCCATCAAGAAAAATATAGGTCTGTTAGGTTGTAAAAGAGCCTAAAAGGTGGACATGGGTAAATTATTTAAAAATCGATCATATTTCTAACGGGTTTTTAACTCTATTTACTAATAGATAAATGATATGTATGGGCTTTCCCTGAGCTGTTTATGTTTTTTTCGAGGCAACACTTGCCTTCTGACTTCTGCCTGCCGGCTTCTCTGTTGCCCGATCATTATAATCTAGATCTCTTCAAAGTTGGAGTGAATGAGTTTCTTCTAAATCATAAATCATATTTATTTCTGTAATTCTAGGCAAGCGTGCTCCACCCTAGGCCGCGTCATGGCTTCACATCAGGAGAGTTATGGCCAAACGCATGACTGATTAGAATAAAAAAATAATTTAAAAAATCTAAATAAATAAAAGAGAATTCAGAATTCTGGTTCTATAGTGGTAATTTAAGTTTCTTTAGATTCCATTTAACATTTGGTGTGTCGGCACCATACATAACCTAGTAAATGCATGCTAGGTAAGTAGGATACTCGGGAACATTTCTGCGACGATGTATCTTACACCGTGTTTATCTCCAATTCAAAAGAAGAATCAAGTAAAAGTACTTTCAAGTACCTATAATATCTATCATAATCTCTAAAACAAAGAACAATCTCATAGATAATGCATGTTTACATTATTACGGGTATCGGGAGCTGTCGTCTGAATTAAAGCAATCAGTTCCCAATGCGGGTAGTTACACGTAATTCGAGCCTCCGTCGTATAATCACCTGCGTTCGACGCAGAACATCATTAATATAATAGTATTCTATTATCAGCTTGGATTAGGTGAATGCTGGATACGATGTTTTGAAATAGAGAGTTGATATTTTGATTAAGATTTTTTATTTTTGACAGCAGGCGCCCTAAATTAGGGGTATACCCCAAAGCGCAACTATTTTTAAGCGCAACCAACTAAGCGCAATTAAATTATTCCTCAAAGTGCAACTATTAGTTGCGCTCACAAATTCAAATTTGTGCAATACAAAGTTGCGCTTAAAAATAGTTGCGCTTTGAGGAATATCCCCAAAATTTAAATGGGTTGCCTTAAAAGTGTGGGCGAGTACTGTAACAAATCTGTTTGTTCCGTCATACATACACACATACATACATACATACATGTCCTTCCTACTTTAAAGATTTGGAAGTTGAAGTAAAACCAGAATTCCTGAAACTTACGTTTTTTTTAACAGAGAGGAGAAAAGTATGGAAGAAGAAGACATGCTGCGCCGACCCCAAATAAATTGGGATAAAGGCAGGAGAATGATGATGAAGAGGATGATGCCGTTTTAACAGTGGTAATACGCCCTTTTTTTTTGTTTAAAAAACTGAAAAATCGGAAGACTTAAAACAGATTACTTAGTTGGCAACAGTATTATATAAAAGTCAACATTAATTCCAGATTTCCAGAATATATTATGAAAGCTAGATACCCACCAATCTCCATTTCCTTATCCGCTTCTACAAATCCAAGAAAAGTTATGTCTACATCCTCATAGATGGCTATCCACAGGTGATTTTCCATTGAAAGCAATTTGCATACAAATGAATTCAGGCAGTTTAACTTTTTAACAGTAACGGCTAAGTTAATTGCTGGTTAGATCTTAATTCGGTAGAGATTGGAAGTTAGATTATAATGCTTTCACGCTTGTCGTGGTAATAGGAAAATGTAGAATTTATCAGCCTTTAATTATATGGCGGGGAATGTGGTTATTATAGGGCGGGAGAAAATCACTAAATTGAAGTCCGAGGGTCATCGGTTCAAAAGGCCAGGTCATTCATTAGTAGTAAGGTACCAAGATAAACAATTAATGTGCAATAAGTTGTAAGTAGAAAATCTGTGTTTGTGCACTGTTTAATGACCAGCACTGTAGGTACAGTCACGAGCACCAATATGTAAACACTTAACAACTTTTAAAAGCGTTTTTCTCCTACTGTTCTGATTAAAATATCATGTTGTTACGAACTTAGTATTCTGGAACTCATATTTTATGAAAAAGATCCTACCTCCAACGTACAATCGTTATTTCTCGTGAAAACTGCTTTTAAATTTAGGAAAGTGTAGACTGTACTCCTGTCCATTTTTCAAAACTTGTGCTTATTACAAAACTATTTCGAGGAATAAGTTCCCTAATTATTTATTTCTCATTAAAATCAAATAAATACTCCCTATAAATTTATATTTTTGAAGAGATGTTAAAATTCTATGTTTTAAAATTGTTTTAACTAAAATATACTGGTTAATATACAGGTTAAATTGCTTGGACAATGCCCTTGTTGTGCCCCAAAGCTCTGTAACAATTTTGGTGTGCAATAAAGTATTATCTATGTATTAATCTGTCTATGCATAATAAAAACACAGGTTAGTGGTTCCCTCCGGCTGTACACCTGGAACACCCCAAGGGGTTTGGTCCCAGTTTTGCTAACCCTAACCATAAAAAAATAATTTTAAAACATGCTTTACTAAATTGTACAGTAAAATTATACAGGGGTAAGAACACCACTGTATAATTAATGCAGTAATGCAGTTTAAAAATGTCAACATATTTTAATGACAAATATCATTGGTTTTGACATACATCATTAGAAATCTTAGGAAAATACTCATAACAAAAAGAAAAAAGCTTCACCCAGTCATACTAAGAAACAAACGAACTATGAGAAAGAGTGGGCTGTAAGGGTTGAACCTCATCTATCAGCACGGAATTACATTTTTCCATGCTGCTATACTTTTCCGTCACTCAGAACCGTCATTTCCTAGAACAAGAAACAGAGCGGGTGGCAGCATCGACGTTACGCTTGGCAGCTCACGAATCCGTGCTGAAAGATGTAGTGCAATCCGGTGTGGGTTGACATGTCTCATTCTGTCTACGAATTTTTGGTTCTAGAACACGTCGTGTTCCTTGTAGAGATATTCTTCTCCGTTTTGGGAGCAGAAGTCATAAACTAAATAACAAAAACTGCAACTGCAGCGGCAGCCGAACGATACCAAGTAAATTTTCAATGCTCTTACAAAACCAGTAACAATGCACCCAGAAATTCTTCCATTTCACAACAAACCATTCCCAGAGCAATCGTATTAGCTAAGTGATAACCGGTATCATAAATAAGAGGCAATGTTAATAGCCCGTAAATATATTGAGGCGTTAAAACAGCCGGGAGCTCGAAGCTAACTAATAGTGAATGTGATTTACGTGTAGAGCGTTAGAAACTTTATATGAATGAAGACCAATCTGCAAGTGTCGGTGAAGATGGAGTGGTGTAAAAGGACCAGTTCTTCTCTTTACTGGGACTGAAGTAGTGCCATTTGGTACAACAGTTTTTGTATTTGGAGTAAAGATAGCTGAGATAGAGCTCAAAAAGCACGTTAAGCCGTTGGTCCCGGCTGTCAGATCTTTGACAATCGTGACGTAGTCAGTGCTTCGAAAGTCTGACAACCAGTCTTACCAAGGGGTATCGTATTCCCCAGTACTAAATCCAACCATCAGCACAATGTTTTGAGTGCATTACATTGAGTCCTACCGTAAAACGCGACTTTTCATTTCAGCAATATTTTTTGCGTAAAGTTACTTAGTTTGATGTACATAAAGCTTGGTTGACGGCTTCGTGAAGGGTCCGTTTACACCCTGTATAATTCATAGAAATATGTAAAAATAGGCATGCCGATCCAGTTGCCTCAGCTGTTATGACAAAAAAGTACCAGGTTAAATATTGGTTTTGACGCTGGTTTCTCAACAAATAAAACATTTCGAAAGTCATAATTTTATGAACATTTCTCGATTTATTTTATTACTGCTCTCCATTGTTATCAAAAGGAAGAGATTTAAGATACGATATAGTTTTAATTTATGAATCGTTAAATCGCGATATGGTTCCACTTGCGGTCCAAATTGCTCTATACCTCAAGGCGATTGTTTTAGATTATCTCTGTGTAAATACCCGTTGCGATTGTCTAACGGTAGACCTTTCTTTTTCGCGAATATTTTATCTTTTTGGTCTTAGTAAACAACAGGTTTTATTAATCTGAGATTAGTTGCTAAGGATGAATCAAATATTTTGCTGGTGATGGAATCGTGACCCAGACTTCAAATTTTAGTTTAGAATAGTATTTAAAATGTTCGGATATATTATCACTAGCTTTTGCTCGCGGGTTCGCTCCCATTATCTATGGAAAATAACCCACGGAAATGTTTAAAATGTAGCCTATGACACTTGGGAATAATGTAACTTCCCGTTAGTAATTTTCTTTTTTTTAATTTTGATTTTTTTGCTTTATATTATAATATTAGTATAGATTACCATTTACCTCTATGTACCAAATTATGTAATGATGTTCAATTTAATACTACACAACGCCATCATCAGTACTTCTACCGAAAGGCGTCTACTGACAGGCATGGGCCCCCTAAGTGTCACCACATGGACTAGTCCTGAGCTTTTCTCATCCCTCGCATTTCCGCGATGTTCTAAAGTTCACCTTGTGGGGTTCTTCGTTTCAATGACAATTAATCCTTCTGCTTCGTTGGTCACAAGCGCGACTGCTGAGCATGAGGTTCTAGTTTCGAGCAGCTACGAAGTCTCGATTATTATCCGGTTGATGGCAATAGGCTCGCCACCTATTACATGGGACTTAAAAAACATAACTGGCGAAATGTGGGTGTATTATTCGATACACCTCTGCCTAAGCCTTCGAGGATTATAGACGTGATAATTATGTTATAAGGCGGTCAATGTGGCGTCCCTTGGGGGAGGCCTATGTCCAGCAGTGGACGACTTTCGGTTGAAATGGTGAAGATGATGGTGTAAATAATTCTGTATCTGTTGACGACTAAGCTAGCTCATACTAAACTTACCTCATCTTTGAAAAAGCTGAAGCCACCCTCCTTAAAACACGCAAGTCACGCCACATTTCAGATAGCCACATCCTGCTGATTCCTTATCACAAACGCATTACAAAAAGTACCAATGTACTCAAACTGTTTCTTCTACATGTATCGGAAATTAACACTTTTATTGTACAAAGGAAACTCGTTCTGAAGAACAAAAATAGAAAGCCATTATGATTTTATAATTGGTAAGGGAACCTGAAGCCAAGCGTTGATAGCTTTAGCAATTAACGTAAATATAAGTTTTAATATAACGCTATTAAGTACTGGGGGAGTTTCTTTGCATGGTGATGTGGCTAGCCTAGTAGAAAATAAAGAAGCTTAGTTAGTTATTGAAATAATATTGTATTGCTAAGGCTTTATGTTATTTAGGTCTTGTCTTTTCATAAAAATACAAACTTATACTGTCATTTACGGGATATGTTCCACGATTGTTCATTATTTTGAGCTCCCGAGATATTTCGACGCTGTTGCAAGACACAAACACGGAAAAAACAAACAACCACGGAAGAAAAAAGAACGAAAGATATCCCGTAAGTGACAGTATTAGTTTAGTTGTAAACCGTGAAAGCTTAAAAAAACAGTGTTCTGAAAAATACAGATTGTTGAATGAATTAATTATACATTTATTTGCAAGAATGTAGGTAGCTAAAATAAATTCTTAAGATTTATGGGTTTCACTTTATTCGGCATTTCAGCCGCACAAATATTTAGATTTTATATCGTGGTTATACTTATAGCATGCAGTGTTAAATTCATAATGCGTAGTGCACAACATCCAATTTTTTTTTTTTTAAATTGTTGCCTGCAAAGACAAAGTTTTTTTTTATTTCTCGATTTGATTGTCAGCTTACTTAGCTGTTGTATAGCTCCTTCTGAAGATTAGAATAAGGGATATGACGACTGATTGTCCACTATTTACTAACTTGAAAGTATACACGAGACAGAACCATTATTTGTACGTCTAACCCTAACTTATCCAACAAAACTGAACTACATAACTCCCACCCTGTTGACCAAGTCTGTCACTATCAGAGTCGCTTAAGGCATATAAAGATAACATTAAACCGAACTACTGCACAACACGAACACGGACATTAGAAAACAACATAATAATCACAAATGGAACCCAATCAATGTATATATATTCGTGTACAATGTTCCTTTTATCAATCAGGTACAATAGCCGGGAGAAATGTCGCAATGTTCGGGCTAAGGGCCCTTGCCTACCGTGACTTTTTGCAGCGATGCAATCGCAAAACGGTCGCGATATAGTCGTGATGCTGTCTTCGACTGTAACCGCGATTCTGTATAGCTAATTGCGTTATTGTCACGTATCAGTTGCGACGTAAACGCGACGCGATCGCGATGCAAACGCGCAGCATCCTCACTCTTGGTTCCGTTTTGCACATCTTAGTTTCTCCGGTATCATCAGAAACAGTCGCACGTTGTCATCGATACAGTAGCGATTCTGATGCGATGTCAACACTTCATCGCGCGTTGCGAAATCAGCGATATAACAATAACAATATAAAAATTTAATATAAAATATAAACAGAAGCGCGTTTACAAAACGCACGACAATATCGCTCCAAAAAGACGCCGTGGGCGAAGGGCTTAAGCACTGGTAGGAGTCGTAACGAAATCTAATAAACGCTCTGCTATGCAAATCAATCGGTTGCGCGAACGCAAGCCTTTGTCAGTTTAAAGACAATGCAGGGACCTGTATGTAGGGTTGCCGGGCTTAATTAATGAAAGGATTGTGGCGGATGTTTTTTGAATGTAACAGGTAGGATTCTGAAAATATGGATTTTAGAAAAATGTATTCATTTATTGATTAGCATTTAAACAAGTGGTCTTGGGCTAGTTTATAGTAAAAATAAACAGGCAATGTTATTTTTTTCAAGTAATGAATGTACCTATATGGCTACTAATTGTAACTTGTGTTACGTTAAAACTTGCTTAATATATAAAATAGTTCCCCATTCAAAATACGCCTGTCACTAACCTGTTCCTTATGGTGGGAAGAATTTGAACAGTTTCGAAATAACTATGGAACCAAAGCTTCTAAGATACATCAATCAATATAGGAACGGGAACTTCAATTGTAGTACTAATAGAACTGTAAGAGGCACAACCATAAATAACAAATTTTGATGAGTCGATTGCGACCAAGTAGATGATTCGGAGCAGATCAATAAAAATACGCAATTAAATATCAAGGCATCGGTTCTTTAAAACCGGACGAGACCGATATAAAATATCACACTCATCAAGATGCGATACATAAAGAAACAAATTCTTCATAAGACCTCATATATCTTGCGTCATTAAAGAAAATCAGAAGCCAAGCCCTGGTTGTAAAGTATGTCAGAATGGACCAGATGGAAAGATAGTGAATGATTCTGAGCAAGTAATGCTACCAGGCAATAACTCAGTTGCTATTCTCCTTGCGGCTAAGAAACCATTTCGTGTTGATTCTATTGTAGAAATAAATTCTCGAGTAACTCACTGTACAGGCGTTGCAGTAGCAGCAAAAACAAAAGGCATAGAAGAACAATCGATGGATGAATTTTGAGCTTTATGAGAAGAAATTACGGAGGAGGATAGAAATAGAACACTAACTGTGCAAAATGATAAACATCAAAATGAAGGGTTTGATTCAAACAAGTATAAACTCAAGTCCGATCAAGATAAGGTTGAATTTGGAGCAGTTGGAAAAGTAATAAGAAGACAAGTAGATGAAACTGGTTGTAGTGTTAGTTGCTCGGGGCATCGTTTAGTATGAGAGTAGGGTCTGCAAATTTATGTGGCATTAGTTTTACACTCAAAACGTTGTGCTTTGTTGTGACTTTCACATAAATATATTAACTAATATAAATTATGATCAGGAGTGGTTGATTGCAGAATGAGTTGGCATTACGCATGTAAATATTTTATTACTATGTTATCGTTGAATTAATACAGTGGTTATAAAATGTTCCTGTTTTGGAATTGCTTGTCGTTTATTGAGTAAATGTAGTCAGAATCTAAATACACTTCAAATAGACTAGTACTAACTGGACCTAGTTCTCGTTTATTATCACACATGAATTTACTTGTAAATTGGTTATTATGAAGTTAAGTTAAATTTTCTCTGTATCTGCATATTTGTCCTGTGTGCTGATTAACATTATGATGTGGGGTACTGATTATCATTCATAAAATATTATATGACAAGCCTCACACTAGTTGACTGATAATAATTTATTCATTTGTTATTTATTGGTCTACTTTTTGCTGGTCAAGGTAAAAGAGAAAAGGAGCGTGTGTGCTCCCGTAAGTTGTAGGTACTTGGGCTCGAGAGTCAGGACAAGAGCCAATTGCTCAAATTGAAAGCGTATTTCCATAATGACTTTCAATAGAGTTAAATTAATAGCCTTTTTGTATCTTAGGTATGTCAGTCCCATTTATCTCTCTACCATCATCGTTATCATAAAATGACACTTCTTCGGCCATACTGTATTAACTAACATCCTCGACTACTGTCACTACAAAAGGATTGAAACAAAAACCTTTACATCTAGCCAGAAACAAATTGATGTGCTTTTGTTTCATACGAACGGATCATCTTTTTAACTGACTTCAAAAAAAGGAGAAGATTCTCAATTCGGTTGTATTTTTTTTTTATGCTTGTTAACTCATAACTCTGTCATTTATGAACCGATTTGAAAAAAATCTTTTTTTAATGTGAAAGGAGATACATACTTTCCGATTGGTCCCATAGAAATTTCATTAAAATTGGTTCAGTAGTTTGGTTTTTTATTCTTGGCCCATGTTGTCTATGTTGACGACAGGATGGTTCCATAATAACTTCTTAAAATTGTTTCAATGAAGACAATGAAATAAACGAAGTTGCCGACTTCCAAAAGTAAAGTTATTTTATACTTTTTTTGTGTTTTTTTGGATGTCGGTTTTTTTTTTGTAAAAACATTTTGTATTATTGTGATTTGGAATTCATTACTTTCTATTGGAATGTACAGCTTTGGGATGGTTCCGGATAAAATATTGAAGAGATTATATTTTCAATTCTACTCGTTTTCTTTAAAAAATCAAGACAGAAGTATTTTTCAATTCGTCGGAATTTTTTGTGGCTGTTCTAGATGTTTTTTACGGTCGCTTAATTTCGAAAAAGATTAAGCAACATTACTAGATTAAGTGTTAAATTATGGATCATCCTTATCTCTATCATATTAAGCACCTACATATTTATAAACCCAGACGAAAGTAGCTGTTTCGATATTTTCATGGCGCGTGTCTCTATCACTAGTTTTAATCAGCTCAAAGATCTTTACGACTTCAATATTGTTCTTATTTCTGCCGAATCCTCATAAACTACTTCATTATTGACGTCATCGGCACTAAAAATATATGCTTTGGGGCTGTTAGATTTAGCTTGTCTCTTTTTTCTAAACTTGTCATCGTGCATAATTTTGGATGGTAAATTATGTTTGTGTGTGAAATTTTACATGTTTATTTCAACGGGATTAGTTCTTTAACAGTTATTGGTGCTGATTGTACCTTAGATAGTGCAATGTTAACAGTAAAGTGATCCAAAAGAGATTATCTCTGCTTTAATTTATTTGATTATTCAGAATCGTCATAATCGTAGTCCATAAATAGCATAAACTTCCTAGCCTCATCGAAACATAAGATTAAGTATCTGAAACTAGAATAACGGCCTAACAGGACAAGTATTTATGACAATTAATGCCAAAGTTAAGGACTGCTTCTGACATAAATATAGGTGTGAAAGGTTGCACCATAAATTAATGAAAGGTTAGTAGCCCCTGCATTTCCTTGTTGCCTAACCTTCTTTAGACCATTTTCGTAACAGATACACTTGTGTTTTGAGCTGGAATCATTTTTCTAAGATTTAGGGCCGATATCACCGATAAAAGTTTTATGGATGCGATTAGTTTATCTAAACTGCGTTCAAGAGCTGTCACGATGGAATATTGACATTGACTTTGATTTAGATGTGATGTCGTTCAGTTTCATTCGACCTACTTCTTAATGGAATCAAACATAGATGAGGAGAAGATGGGACGAGCTGTACTCTTTAAAAAAAATTGGTCTTTGGCAACTCTAGCCAGATAGCTGGAAAGACGGTAAAGATCACCTTTGCCCAGGAGTGGGATGACACAGGCTAGTAATTTAATGAAGAAAGTCGTATAGCAAGTCTTCAACCACAAATATTAAAAGCCGCAACAAAGATAACTCGATAACAACCTAAAATTTACCCCAATCTGCTGATAATGTCAAAATAACTGTTTGTTGAAAGTAAAGTAATGTAAAAAATAAAGTATTTTTGCCGAAAATTGCGAACAGTTTAAACACTTAAAAACATCATCTGGTATTATTCGTAATTATTTGGCGAGCCCATTTCGTTGCGGCATGCGGCACCTGTATTTTAAATCATGCGAGTATGAGCGAGTCCATTACATTGAAAATAGGTAATTTATAAGTTATTACTTGGTGTTCTCGAATTTTGGAGATTTGTGGTACTACAGAAAGGCTGGCTGTAGAATTTTTATGGAAATAATGTGATCGCCTTGAAGCAAAATTGCCAAATGCCAATGCTATTTTGACACAAGCAATAATTAATAAAATCTAATAAATCTCAAAAAATCTATCACTTTTTTTGTGTTCCCCTAATTTTACCGGTGTGTGTAGAACTAGACGGTCAAGCGAGAGAGTAGACTCTGGCTCTCGCAATATTTTTTTAGCAGTGTTATTTAGTTTGATGTACAATACTGATTACTTAGTTGACGGCCTTGGTCCTATTACATCCTGTATATTTCTAAAGACAACTAGAACTGCTCATATAACGAGCCAATAAATCAAATGGACCTACGGGTGGTCGTTTTCTTTCCTTTTGATTATTTTTTGTTCTTCTGCCATCCTTTCCTCTGTTACTATGAGATGACCTATGAGTATCTGTAGACGTCCTACAGTCTCTGAACCATAAAGGGTGTAAAAAGACCCTTAACGAAGCCGAAAGGCACTTGTTCTCCCCATCATTTCGATCATTTTTTTGTTCTAGACCATACCTGGGAACATTCTAGTTACGGAGATATTGGGGGTCAAAGTTCCAACTTTTTCACTAGTTTTTTTTTCAAATTCATGATTAGACGACCCCCGTACTATTCAATCCATCCATCAGCACAGTGTTTTGAGTAAGTTACATCGAGTGTTACCGTAAAACGTGATTTTTCACCCCAAAAAAAAAGTCGTTTCCCAGCAATAATTTTTGCGTAGGGTGACTTAGTTTGATGTACATAATGCTTGGTTGACGGCTTCGTGAAGGGTCCGTTTACACCCTGTATATAATATCTTGCAATGTAGTCACATTTCAAATTTCATCTCGATCGTTTCTCGCTACAAAACCGGTAGTAATTCTTTCCAACAATTTGGGCCGACCGCCTGAGGTCCAGATACAAAATAACAATTATTTAGCAAATTTATTCAGATGATCGCCCTTTGTTTCAACATAATGAGTGGTTGTGCCGGCCGAATTTAAAATGCCATTACTTTGGTAATGTCCACGGTGAAAAATATATGCGATAACTGTTCAGTTTTTGCGATAAAATCGTGCACATGATCAAGGTAAAATGTGTGAATGAGTTTAATGTTGTAGTTTTTGTTTTTTAGATTCTGAATTACCTATATTGAATAATGTGTTGAATTTACTGAAATTGAAAATCTGAAAATCGAAATATATTACGTAACAGTTTTTGGATTTATTTAGCTCGTTGAATTCATTTCAGAAACTTTCAACAATTTTTAAATGCATTGAATCCTTGTTCTATATCGTTAGATAAAATAAAAATTTAAGTCGCTTTTCGTTCTCTCTTCGTCTAGGTCACCGCGTTTTGTTCTAAAATACGCAACAGATTTAGATGTGATTTTCGTAATCATTTAGAGCATTGAATTTATTCGGAAAGGTTTATGTGTATAATATACATAATAAAAAACACAAATCTCCTCATTTTGTGAAATGATAAAATCCGTGCGTAGTAAGGGGGGTAATACGCTACCTATGAATAAAAGATGTTACAAAACATGTTAATTTAGTATACTAGCAGGAGTCAGAATTTTGTCATAACTAGCTAATAATCAATTGCTTATTTATCACTAAAGTGTCCAAAGTAGAAGATTTCCAAGTAGAAATTAATTCAATCGTAAACGATTAGACAAACTAAATATTTACAGAATTGACAACGACGACAAGAGTACATTCAGGCGTTAAAGTGCTCCTGCGCATCGCAGTCATCCCGGAACGTGTCCAGAAGACTGGCAGCATAACTGTAATGAAACCACTGATCAAATTGTAATGGCATGTCAAATAACATTAAAAAGTGCCCACAAATCAGAATTAATTGTTATCTAAGTAGGTACCTAACATTATTTACAACCTACAAATCCATAATAGTAATAAAAATATGTACTAGTATCAAAAAAATCGTCCACATAGCT
The DNA here is from genome assembly GCA_905220335.1 of Noctua pronuba. NCBI lineage: Eukaryota > Metazoa > Arthropoda > Insecta > Lepidoptera > Noctuidae > Noctua > Noctua pronuba. Next base: position 9,289,594 of record LR999906.1, on the reverse strand, counting down.
GTAACATAACATTTATATTTACTACCCATTACGCTATTTAAGATATAAATTGCAATTATAAAACAATATCATAAAGTCATCTAGAATGACACAGATATGTTGTACAATTAGCATTTCTGAGATAAGTCCATCGTTTCACTGTTTTGGTATTTTTTTTTTAATTTTAGGTCGGACAAAAAAACACCAGTTTATTGTTTTGTTTTAGGCAAAAATTTGGCAAAAGCAAAAAGTGGAAACTTCTCATGTGTGTATCTTTAAAGTCTGTAGCACTAAAGCTGGTGCCCACAATTCATCATCATTCTCCTGCCCTAATCCCAATTTATTTGGGTTTGGCGCAGCATGTCTTCTTCTTCCATAATTCTGGTGTCATCAGTTGGTATACCTAAATATTTTCAGGGTCAGACCCTTATAGTTTAGGAATAAAGGAAGGTATCCGATCTTTAGTTTTAATTGTAAGTCAGAAGCAAATTTCGACACTGAATGAATAAACAATTGTATGAGAATTTAGAATGGTACAGTCCCTGTATTATCAATCACGAGTATTCACAAACTAATTGGACAATGTATTCACATCGTGTGTTTTAACATCTGTTAATTGCCATGAAACACAGTCAAAATGCGACCAAGAATTTATCGATTTTAATTTTGTTTTCTAGACATTCCTATAAAGCATCGTATTCACGATGTTCCCACAACATGGCTAGCCAGTGTCAGCCTAAAATCATAATATATAGTAATAATATATTGTATCGGTCTATGGTCTATTATATAGAGGTCAGTTATGTATGGTAGACCATATACGTAGATATTTATTACCGATTCTTTCAAACTCTGAGAGACATATTTATGTAATGTATAAAGTTATTATCATAATGAGAATTAATTTGATGATACTGTTTATTTATTGATGAGAAAATAGTGTTGTAATGTTATGTTTATTAAGCTTGTTTGAATAATGTAATAATCATACAATAATATTACTTTGTTGAAATGTAATGAGATTGTATATGAATAATTATGATTATTGACCTCCTCAAAGACCAGATCATCAGAGACAAGATCTTAAAAAAGTTTTCACTCTTTATAAAGAAAATCGATACCTCCAATCGATAGATTTTGGGTTAACCTAGACTTCACCATCATCATGTAAACCAGTGATAGCCTAGTGGTGTGACCCCCCGGGAGTCGGGGGCTAACAACCAGGAATGGGTACGCAAGGGCCGATGCCTGCCGGGGCTGCGGGACTGTTCGAAAGAGATACCGCGGCCCTGGAATACAAAGGGCAAAGAAGGAACATGGATGGGTTTTAGTCAGTAAAAGTCTGACAAAACCTTCCACTCCGCCCAGAGCAGGAGGGGTGACGATCATTTGATGAAATCCCATCCGAAAAGAAAGAAAGAAAAAAAAGCCTAGCGGTGTGATCGGTCGGACTGCTTAGTCCTAGGTCTCAAGTTCGAACCGAAGACCTCAGATTTTTCGGATTCATGTGCGTATTGTATATATCACTTGAAGGCGGTGAAGGAAAACATCGTGAGGAAACCAGCATGCCTGAGCGATATCTCTCGACGGCATATAAAGCCAACCATAGGATGAAGAAAGATCATCATCTGACTATTCTTTTCCTTATTTAGTTTGGGTTTGGGTTGGAGATTCTACTTGTAAGTAAAAGCAGCTGAATACCAGTATATTGTAGTGACTTATATCTATTCTAGTTACTTTATATATAGTGACTGCCTCTCTGACCTGCACAACCTAGGCAACCTATCCACATAACCTAGGCTTAATATGAGGGTAATTTGAATGTTTTTTTTTATTTTATCTTATTTTAATTTCAATGTATTTAATTTTATCTTATTTTAATTTTGATTTTAATGATAATTTATTTTATTTTAAATTTTTGAATGTTAATTTTTTATTTTTGAATTCTGATGTTGATTTCAATGTTAATTAATTTTATTTTTAATTTAAATCGGACTGTAGGTATGGATCAAGTTATCTGAAATAAATGTTTTTTTTTAATTCAAAGCTAACTGGAAACTGAAATAAGCTCCTAACGTAATTTTTATCAAACATCAAAAAACTTACCCAGTTACCCAAATCCCTTATTAAGTCATTACAACAACCCCAAAACGCCAAAAAACACAACAATTTTTCAGGGCGAACAAACCCGAAAATTTCTAAAGATTATCTGTTTAATGTAAGTACGTTCACGGCAATATCTTGGTGGAAGCTGGGCTTGGTCAGCATGTATGACTTGAATACAAATGTTGATTATGGCCGGGGAAAAAGTAGCGGCCATTGTGCGAGCCCCGGGCTACTCCTCTGAAGGAGTTGCCTCCGTGAAATGTTGGAACGGACAGGGCATGGAATAGAGATGATTGCGATTTTAGATTTTCTTAGAAGGCGTTTGTTCAAATGATGTATTTTGAGCATCATTTATCAGAAGGGCTGGCGAAGTTTCGATGACTAATTTTTATCATAGTCTCAATGACAAGTACTGAACAAGATTAAATGACAAATACTGACGGAGATTCAATCACGAATGCTGATAATGGTTCAATGACAAATACTGAAAAATTTCAATGAAAAATGCTTGCAAAGTTTCAATGACAACTATCGAAATTGGAACTACGCTAAAGTTGACTGTATAGGTATTTCTACTAAACCATCATCAGGCTTAATTTTATTTGCCTCGTAAAATCTTAACCAAACTATACGGGGTGTAAACAGACCCTTCACCAAGCCGTCAACCAAGCATTCTGTACATCAAACTAAGTAACTTTACGCAAAAATTTTTGCTGGGAAACGAAATTTTTTTTTGGGGTCAAAAATCACATTTTACGGTAAAACTCAATATAATGCGCTCAAAACTTATTGCTGATGGATGCTTTGAATAGTAAACGGACCATGGAGGTAATTGGAGTAAAGTTAGAACCTTAAAAAGTAGTATTTAAAAAAAAACTTGTGAAAAAATTGGAACTTTCACCCCCAATATCTCCGTAACTAGAAGGTTCCCAGGTATGGTCCAGAACAAAAAAATGATCACAATGACAAGGAGAACAAGTGCCTTTCGGCTTCGTTAAGGGTCTTTTTACACCCTTTATAACTACATACACTTTCAAAATCTCAATAATCTCTACATAATTGCGACTTATTCTATCTCACCTAACAGTAGCACATTTTAATCATAATTTACCCAAGTTCTAGAATTAGTAGCAAAAAAAATCACCATCCAACATCGACTCCACGCCACCTGTATCCAACTGTCGTCTCTTCGCTTTGGGCGCGCATTGTCCGCGGTACAAATGTGATCAAATTATAAAGACTGGCGGCTAGCCGCCGGCTACACAGGACGGAGGCGCGAATAATCGCAACACAGGCCACGTATTATAAATGTATTATCTTGTACCTACACGAGGTATTGTGAGATGATTTTTATGTTTTGGTCAAGGTTTATGGTTTTGCATGTTCGAGCGGAGAAAAGGGAACAATGGTAAGCTGTGTTCTTAGTTAATGCGTGTATCATGCTGTTGACATTTTACAAGCAATGTCGTTATGAATTATCAAATCCCTGCAGGTACTGTCAGTATGAACATACGGGGTATAAACGGACCCTTCACGAAGCCGTCAACTAAGCATTCTGTACATAAAACTAAGTAACTTTACGCAAAAAATATTGCTTGGAAACGATATTTTTTTGGAGTGGAAAATTCCGTTTCCTCGTTTTACGCGAGGACTCTATGTAACGCACTCAAATCATTGTGCTGATGGATGGATTGAATAGTACTGGGGCCGTGGAAGTGTTTAAAGTAAAAATCTTACATTAAAAAAATGTTTAAAAAAAAAACTCGTGAAAAAGTTGGTGCTTTGACCCCCAATATCTCCGTAACTAGAAGGTTTCCAGGTATATTCTAGAACGAAAAAAAAATATAGCAATGACGGGGAGAACGAGTGCCTTGCCTACCTTTATATACTTAGCGTGTTAGTAAAATATTCTGAACAGTGAATCCCAAAGCCGACAAAACGGGTTTTACGAAATGTCATCGATGGAACCATGATACCGCGGTTTTGTTCCAGAAGTGAATATTAAATTAATTTCAATAACTTAGCAATTGTTTGTTGCTAAGTGATTCTTATCATCTCACTAGAACATCAACACACGTACCTAGTCCAGCAGTTTTCCCTAAAAGATAATCAGTAGCAATACATGATAACATCACCAGTCCACCTGCTAAGCGTGGTGATTATCCCATTTCCCTCCACCATAAGTTACAGCAGCCTACTAAGAATTCATGTGATGACATGGAGTAGATAGACAATAGAGACCCCACTTTGTAAAAAATGTAATTTGAAACGGTACGAAGGAAGGGATAAGCTAGTAGACCAAACAGCTCAGTGAAGGAGTGAGTAAAATCAACCCAGAATTAACTTGAGCTGGTCAGAAAGAGCTTTATGTCCACGTCTATGCAATAAAAGTGAATAGCCCGACGAGGCGGTGTCGCATATCCATGTCCGAAATGAAGTGAATAATGTCAGTCTCGCTTTAATTGCATGCAGATTCGTCGATAAGTTTTATCACTTCCTATATGAACTAACTAGTCCAAGCAAACGACAATCAGCCAAGCCAAAAGAGTGGACAACTACGCTCACCGAGTGCACAGATCAACTCATCCAATGAACAAATCAGCTCATCGAGTGCATTAATCAGCTTATCGAGTAGACAAATCAGCTCACGGAATGGGTAAATTCAGTGATGGCGTGGTTATTTTGTAAACATAACTCATTTTCATTATTGAGATTCCTATAACACTTATTATAAAGGGTGAAAACACCCTGGGCTGAGCCTTTTACTATTCAATGCATCCATCAGAACAATGTTTTAAGTGCGTTATATTAAGCGCTACCGTAAACCACGATTTTAAAAGTCGTTAACAAGCAACTATTTTTGCGCAGTGATATTTAGTTTGATGTACATAACGATTGGTTGACGGCTTCGTGAAGGTCCCGTTTATATCCTGTATGAAGCTTAGTCTCTGTCACAAATCTACTCATGTATTCCAATAATGTATGTAAAGCAATTAAACACAACGATATTCAATCACGCTATATAAAAAGTTGCCATCATTAATTCGACCCACAAATGATTCTTAATTGTGAAATTTGGTATGCACCGTAGCTAATCAGAATCGTACGTATTAAATTATCAATAGGTAGCATACAAACAGACTAATTACGCCATTAATCATGAACGGTTGTACGGCACCATTTCTAATAGTGTTGGGACAGAGAAAAGCAATCGATTCGTGTTATTAGTCGATTTAAAATGTCGAAGTCGCCAACGCATAGTTAGTTAGCGTCTCATCAGTAAAAGTTTCTCATTTTTGATAAAATATACTTTTTTCACAGAACATCGTAGAAATTTTACGGTATGTGCCGTTCCAAACAGACAGAAAAAATTGTAGTCCATCGAATAAATTGGTCGTCTACAATATTATTGTATTTCTGTTATTGCTAAGGTCAACCCTGAATTTATTAAGAAATCAAATTATGCATATATTAAGCAACATCTTCTCAAGTCAATACAATACTTAGCACCTATAATTTGCTTAAAAAACCCATCCAATTATAAAAAAAAAACTCGTGCAATTCGCATCTCCCCATCACTAGCCAACGATTTCCCATACCGCTGTAATAAATTCTATAATTTTACCGCTGAGATATGACCAACCATGGGAACCTTCGGAAGCTGCATTAATATGCAGTTTGATAACGCACCTTATGTATAGAAACCGCTATTATGTATCGACATTGTAACAGTAACTGTGTGACCAAAGTTGGGTGAAACGTGATTTTCTCTATCTTTGCCGTATAATTGTCATATAGAGACCATTAGGACGGTTTACCTCGATATTGAAGGCAGTCCTTACATGATTTATTAAAAACTAGCACTTTGCCCGCGACTTCGTCCGCAAAAAATGTGATAGCTCGGCTAATAAGCATGAAAAAAAAATATAGCCTTCAGCGCCCACGAATAATGCAGCTTTCTATAAGTCAAATAAAAAATTAGAATTGTATCACTATTTTCGGAGATACCTTACGTACAAACTTACAATCAAATTTTATCTCTTTTGTAATATTAGTATAGATAGGACATTATGTGTCTGAATAACTACATAAGGAGCTCATTGCCATTGTGAAAAAAAAACTGCATTTTCCAGTAATAAACACTGCTGAAAATAGACTATGCCCACTTACATAGACACTGCGCTTGAATAATTAAAATAAAAGATTGCATTTCGACTTGTGTCTGAGTAAATTATTGGATCAGTTCATGAGTAAACCAGACTACTAATTACTTCCTTCTTAAAGATTTAATTGAAATTATTTTCTGGTAGATTAGTATAGATCTATCAAGTAAGGAGAAGCTTTGTAAAACCTCAGCTTAGTTCATTTTAATTTCATTTGAGTTTTTACTGTCGTTAGCCTGTTCACTAGTTCTGCTTCTTCTTTCCAGGTCTGAAGGAATCCATCCAGTTTGTCACATCATCTCTTTCGTGGTCTACCAGCAGCTGACCAGCTGTTTAGAGCTGCACAGGCCTGCTCAGAATTAGATTCTTCATGTCAAGTCTGAAACATTACATGATATTATTACTACCTGATCAAAGTCAAACATCATCTGCCTAGCCTTTTCCCAACTATGCTAGGGTCGGCTTCCAGTCTAACCGGATGCAGCTGAATACCAGTATTTTGCATGGAGCTACTGCCTATCAGTCCTCCACAACCTAGTTCATCATCATCATCCACAGCCCGACTTCACCCACTACTTGGTACCTATAGGCCACTCTTTGCTTGTGCCAAGCCCCACGTTCTTGTGCCAGCCTCATCCCGTTACAGCCCAGTTACCACAACCCTGTCGTGGGTAGTAATAAAGATCCATAATTGGCAGCCAGTACCAACGGCTTAACGTGCTTCCCGAGGTACTGAGGAAACTCGCTATGTAATTGGTGGTCACCCATCCACGGAACAACTTAGCCAAGCTCAGCTTAACCTGAAGATCGCTCCGAGCGGCTGTTATTATTTAGCCACGACCTGATCAAAACCAAACATTATACAAATTCTACTTGTACATTATGCTTATCATTTCACTTCACACTTACAACATATTATTATTATAGTCACGAGCAATTCGCCCGAGCTGTCAGCGCAGGCGCAGGTCACGTGATTTTGGAAACTGTTATCCGTTCGTTAAGTGATGTCTCACTTTAATGTGGGAACGTCGAGCTGCGGTAATAGAAAAATAATGGTCGACGCACATTGGAGAACATGTAATACTAAACCGAATCAATTCAAGTAAAGTAAGGAATTTGATGTCGATGTACAGACAAGTGAACAAAAATATTTTATGAGTGAAGAAAGAAAGAGTCATAGAGAAACCTGAGGATGAGTAGGTAGAAAGGTATTTCTGACTAGTCTAAATATTCTGACACTGAGTTTTTTACCCAATCTAGATTGTAACCTATAGTTTACTAGGTTTCATAGTACTTTTTTATTAACAACTGATCTTTCTAAATTAAATATTGATCGAAGCTTAATACTGTTTTTTTCTAAATTTGTAAATAGATACCCAGTCTATAATGGGTGTGAAAGTACTAACTACCTACTGTACTACTGTACTTACTAGTGATAAGGGTAAGTACTTTATTTTTCTCCCTTTTTCATAAGTTTTGAATGTTATAACTTTACTTTAAATACGTCAACAACCCCGTACTATTCAACGCATCCTTCAGCACAATGTTTTGAGTTCGTTACATTGAGTGCTACCGTAAAACCTAAAAAAAAGTCGTTTGCCAGAAATATTTTTTGCGTATAATTGCTTAGTTTGATGTACAGAATGCTTGGTTGACGGCATCGTGAAGGGTCCGTTTAAACCTAGTATTACACAAAGATCTTAATCTTTACTCTTTATGCCAACATTCGTTTCACCTGCTACACTTGTCAGTCAAACATTTCATCTGAATCCCTCTATATTAAAATTCGCAATCACGAAGCCATCTTCCCTGATCTCCATACACAACACATAACCTCTCAGACCGGCAGTCGGTTGAACTTTCCCACTGTCTGTTCAACTTTAATCTCTCCGCTCCGACTGACAATGATGTATTGTAGCGTAGAGTCAAAGGTTCGATTCTATTAACATTTTATAATTTGTTTATCCGCTTACCATGTGTGTTGGGGTCTTGTTGGGCCAATGTTGGTTGAGATGATGTTTGGTTTTTTATTGTAGATTTTTGCTCTTGAATTTGTGTCCGGGTTAAAAGCTCAAAAAGTACAATACAAATTTTCAACAAATTATTAGTACCTACATCTATTTGAAAAACTCATAAAGCGGAGTTTTTTGGGATTAAAATACCATGTCATTTTCAAAGTGTTGTTCCTCTAGATACAGTCAGGGTAGTTTACCTCCTGTTAAAAAAATTACAATTTTAGTAAATTTTCCCCGTTACAACCTGACTTAGAATAGCTGTTATTATTAGTATAATAACAGCTATTGCAGACATTTAAGGTGGTAGTCACTTTGCATAAAAATAATTAATTTAAATAATTACCCTGACTTTACATATAAATGTGACGCATGATATTAAATAGATCCCTTAACAAATACAAACCATCGACCAATCATTGGCCCCAACGTTTGTCCAACAACGGATTCAACCGACTACAATCAATTTGTCAAATCGAAACACGCGTACCATTACTTTTATATCTATTTATATGCGACCCAAGACGTATTGACACGACATTACAACAGAACCGATATAATTTATACAATATTAGGGAAATACCTTATTTTAATTCAAATATAAGTTATGGCAAAAGATTATTTATAATTTCTTTGAATCATTTAATTCGTTGAAATGAATTGACTAATCGCATATTTCTAAGGATTAGTCATTGTTCTTTGTAAGCTGGTCAAAGGTTCTTTTTGGAGTATTTGTTAAGTTTGTATCCGGGATGACGATTAAGCGACTACTAGTTTTTTTGCTTGGAGAACAGTTAAAGTTGGCTCTTAAATTGTTACTAATAAATTGATAAACGAATACATCCTTAACTTAAATTAATGGTTGTATGGAAGCTTCGATTAAAACACCATATTTGACGGTTATTTGCTGATATCAGTAGGTATCGCAACAAGACTTCTTATTGAGATACTGAGTAACCCAATTAGATGTCTAGACCACGATTAAAGAGTTTACAGGTAGCAAAAGATATAGTGCTTATTCTTTCAAGCGTCTTCTAAACCCGATACCACACCACCAAAAACCATAAAAAACACACCACAAAAAACACCACTTGAGTGAATCGTTCACTTGAGTGACTGTTGCTCTTGCTCTATAGATTCTAATAATTTCTATTAGAAACGAAAGATGTTTGTCTATCATTATGACTAACTTAATCAAATGAAATTATCATAAATAAGTAAAAAATTTTTTTTTAAGAAAACAGATTATGAATCAGTGTTCATTATTATCTGATAATTAATGTATTGATAATTACGAACCCTGGATTTGGATCTAACTAGGTACAAATTCCCAACAAAAAAACCAGAATCTATCGACTAAACGGCGAAAAAAACTCCGCATAATCTTCGTTAAGAATCACTTAGGTTCCTATATACCCAACGCCAATAAATCATAGACAGTTTTATAACTACGCACCTCACAACGGTAGTGAACAGCCTGGCGAACAGCCTAGCTCACATCCTAAGTAGTTACGCTGTGTTAGCAACTGGTAGCCAATGACAGCACTAAACTGTTAAGTCGACCGTCAGGCCCTGAGGCAGATAGATAATATACCAAGTCGTAAGCGTTAGGCTGTTCGACAGTTAAGTCTTGACGGAGAAAAGTATTGCCTGAGCATTTAAATGGTAGTAGAAACAATGATGATGACTGCCTTAAAATGGAGTAGAGTAGTGGCATCTCTAACATAATATATGTCACGCAGAAGTTTACCTGTAATACGTCCCCATTTCGCCGGTAGTGTTTAGGTCCGAAACGCTAATTAGGCATAAGGATCTATTATAACTTGACATTTTATCCATAAACTTCAGTTTATGATTAATAAGTCACAGAATATAAAGACCTCGAAAACTTGCCAGAGTTCGAAATGATCAAGACAATAATTTTCTTAGATATTTTAACTTACAAATGATATTTTTTTTACTTAAATATTATGTACTTAGATTTATAATTAACAATTGTTTTATTATCTAAAACTAGCATAAAACGTAACAAAAAAATTAATTTATTTTTGGTTATCAATTGATTACGTAATTTTTTTGATAAAAACAATGTTTGTGACCTTTTTTTTAAGTTGACACTTAACACGTTTGAATACGCGTGAAAGCGGCAAAGCGCATTCGGAGTACAGGAGAAATTTATGGTTTTATCAAGATTTTAGTAATTATCAAGATAGTCGTAAGTATCAAAATTATAATATATGTATAATATGATAATTGTCGAAGTATCAGGGATACTTAGAAACATAAATTGAAAAAGATTTAAAATACTGACAAAGAAGAATCTATCATCCTTTCAAACTTATATAGAGATGGATTCCAGTCCAACCCCATACCCTATCGATATCTTTGAATACAAACAAAAAACAACCTATATACACTAAAAGAAACTTAACCAATAACTTCATTAAACAACCGCTTCCAAGCAAACTGCACATTAATATCGATAAAACACCTCATTACGACGAAACCAGCAATAGCAACATACATTTATATACTCAAACAGTAGCAATGCTACACGAAAGTATCGCAGCAACCATTTATAATACTTCAAGCCATTTAATAAAGACATCAGACGGCGGCGAACATGAAACGTTAAACGAAACAAAAAATAAATCGATCTAGAATCGATATGAGATCGAGAGCTTAATCAATTCAGTAAAACAATTTAATCGAGCGACATGCGAGTTGCAGATGCAGATGAGTTTCTCACATTTGTGAATGTCTGTTAGATGTATACGTTACTTTGTTGAGTATAAGAAGTAATTAAGAATTTTAAATGAGCTTTCTTGGTTTATTTTTTACCGGAAATACATTTTCAAACCTTTTTTTTTGTATTAGAATTTAACTCCAACCGTTGAAACTGCATTTCTTTCCAATCAATCAGTGTTGATTTTGAAATCATGCATATTTAACTTTACCTACCTATGTTTAGGATCTTCCATCTAACTATTAACAACTTGCATGAAAAATTCCTTCCATAAACGACCTGATATAAACCCATAAGAAAGATCCTACACACATTACATATGGGACTTCACAATTTACATACTCAGTTTCTTACGCCACTTACTTCTTAACAGCCTATGCTCCATTATTATGATTAACGCCATCTATCGGCCGATAAGATCAGCACATCACCGCGTCGCGACGCCTGCGCAGACGGTAGCCCCCTCGCGTTTAATTGGCCACCAATATTTATTGTTGAAATGAACATATCACGGCAGGATGGGGACATAACTCAGAGCTTCTGTACATCGTGATTCTCCATTTTGTATCGGAGTGTGCGATAAGTGGGACTGGGAATGGGGTGGAGACGAAAGATTTAATTTTTTTGAGTTAATTAAGATTTTAGTCAAGTTTAGTCAAATCAAAGGAGCTCGTGGCTATTGACAATAACAATAACAGCCGCTCGGGTCGATCTTTAGGTTAAGCCGTGCTTGCCTAGGTTGGTCTGTGGATGGGTGACCCCCCATTACATACCGAGTTTCCTCCGTGCCTCGGAAAGCACGTTAAGCTGTTGGTCCCGGGTGTCATTTGTAGATCTTTGACAGTCGTTAGGTAGTCAGTGGCCCAAAAAGTCTGACAACCAGTCTTACCAAGGGGTATCGTATTACCCAGTACTGACTGGGTTGTGGTGGTCAGATAGGCAGTCGCTCCATGTAAAATACAGGTATTCAGCTGCATCCGGTTAGACTGGATAACCCCAATACAGTTGAGAACAGGCTAGGCAGATGAGTCAAGTTTAGTCAAATATATTCTGTACACAAATGGCCAAAGTGGAAAATATTCAGTCTAAACATTTTTTCATTTTCTCCAAGTACAAAACTAAAAGAGGTTGATTTTAAGAGCAGACCCTGAAGTCCTATTTATTCAAAGACCATAAACCACTTGAATATAACTGAAACAGTCAATAACGTTGTTGAAAAAAACATAATTTAAAGCCATTAACTTCAACAAACTTGAATACAATATCTCTATTGTATTCCACACACAGAAAAAATGTACAACAAACCCTACTCCACTGCAGCACAGAGTCAGGAGATAGCAATTTAACGAACCAGCATCACAGCAACGTCTTCATTTATTCAATAAGAAACAAAAACAAAACGAAGCAAACGGATTACAATATCAATTTAGGAAAGTGAATCGAGTGATTTATTGTAATGTTTCATGTAAATATTGCCTGAGGCTCGAACCGTATACGTTTTGCTGAGGCTAATTACCAAGGTTCGATCTTATGCGGCTCAGATAAGTCATAAATCAATTGTGACAGATTATGTCATATTTAGTTTTTAATGGCTCTGTCTATGTTGTTGGTAAAAAGTTGTTTCACAGTTGATAGAGTTGTTGTTGTGTAAAAAGGAAGGATTTATTGTAATTGGGATGTTGGAGATGGTTAGACTGGTTCCTGTATGTACATATTTTAGCCCCGGTTTGTTGTGTCGAACTAGACGGGTATATGAGTTCAATTGCCTTTGTGGCACTACAAAAAGTAATATAGCGCTATCTATGATACAAATGAAGAACTAATATCAAAATTCTAAATCGCGCAGTTAAAGTTATCCGCGACTTAAGAGTATATTGAAAACACCCGACAACAACACTGTCGGGTAGTAGTCCACCAGACACAATACCCGTCTGGAGGATCCTCCCTTTTCTATGGGGGATGAAGAACTTCGCAGCCTTATACCTTTTTAGTGATCCGTAGCGAATCAGCAAAAACCTAAGTATTAAACTGGTCGTAATTTAATTGTAAGAAAGTGGTTTGCCAGTAAAAATACCGCAACAGAAATAAAAAAAATATCAATTTTTCCCAGCGAAAGACGCTTGACGTTTGAGATGTTCTTAGCATTGGGACTGGTTTCTTGGTTGCTCCTAAAATAAAAGCTGTCGTCATCAGATTCTTTAGCTTTCTAAAGAATCTGTTAATCCGCGGACAGCACAAGGCATTGCCAAAAACAATATTCACAATTTTTAAAAAAAAAAGTCCTTAATCTTTTAACACACTCAGCAACATGCTAAAATATTACCATAATCCTGTATTAACGCATTTTACTACACAAGGTCAAAATGCAAATTCACAAAATGACATCATTTCACCTGCTAACAATAATGTTTATTATAATTTACGACCTCTTCGTCTTTTTCTCACAGTTTTTATAGTATTTCTCTATTGTGACCTAAAAGCTTTATCTTCAAACTTAATCTATTAAAAAACGACTATTTTTCTCCATATTAAATGACTTTTTTATCTTTGTCAAAATGTATAGTGTCATTTTTATTAGGTAGTTATATTCTACTAAATTCGTTGAACCCGAAATCGATTAACAATTGTCATAAACCTGATGGTTATGATTAGGTTGGATTTGTTTTTAGGGTTCCGTACCTCAGTCGGAAAAACCGGTACCGTTTTCTGTTTATAGGATCACTTTGTTGCCCGTCTGTCATTCGTCATGTCAGTCTGTCTGCCCGTCCGTATGTCACGGCCACTTTATTCCGAAACTATTAAGACTACACCGTTGAAACTTGGTAGGTAGATGTCCAGTACGATTTAAATTTTTTATACAAAAATAAAAAAATAAAGATGTACGTTGTGGCTCCCCATACATGCACCTTAAACTAAAAAAAAAACATCAAAACTATGTGCGGGATATAAGATAGGTCTTTAAAAATGACAAGGAGGTTCTTACAACCATGGTCAATCGTTTGAAAGATAGACACTTCCAATTGTAAAACATAAAAAAAAATTTCAAGGAAAATTGGTTTGAATAAGATTTGATGTTTAGTTTTTGAGATATGGGACTTTTTCATCAAACTGCAGCAGTAACTTTGTTTTTGATTAACATACTATGAAAAACAAATTTAGTTTTGCCGTTGAATGTAATACAATACAACGTATGAATGAGCCTTCAAAATATTTTTACCGTAAGAACCCTCGGTGCGTGAGTCCAACTCGCACTTGGCCGATTTTTTTATTGTCTTAATTTCGTTTCCAAGCACACCTGGTGAATATAAAATACATTCACATTGTTTTTTTTTGGGTTGATAAGTTATCTTGGATCATCATCTTGCGTCATTAACTACTTTTTTTTGAACGGTGTAATAATTTCTAAAACAAAACCAAAAATCAACACATTTTAGTGACAAATCGAGAGATGATAAAAGGATGATTAAAAATCGCATTTAATAATTATTTTAAGAAACAAACAAATCATCAAATTTTTACAAAAGAAAAACAAAGAAAACGTTTTTGTAATAAGCAGAGCATCTCCTAATTAGATAATTATGAAATAAAGACCAATGATTTCATGTTACTGAAAGAGTGATGGATATAAATGCTTATGGATGGAGGAGGAGAGGAAGGCCAAAGAAAAGATGGATGGATTGTGTCAGGAATGACATGAAAGAGAAAGGAGTACATGATGCCGTGACGTCTGACAGGGGAGAATGGAAGAAGAAAACGTGTTGCGCCGACCCCAAGTAGAATGGGTACTATTAACTTGTAAACAAAACATATCCCCAAAAATGATCATTTAAAATCCCTTTATTTTTTAATTTAACTTCGTAAACATAACCAACTGAATACTTTCAATCCTAACACCAAAACAAAAATTACATTTCCACGAAAACAGAAACCCAAAAATACATATTCACAAATTCGCCCGTGCATGCATTCGCCTATTGCTCTATTGTTTCTATATTGCCTCTCTGAAGTATCAATCAGCAGACACAAGCAATTTGCTGTTTCAATACGACACAGACTAACAGAGTCAGTGCATCAATGGCGAGTGATTGAAACTATTTTTGTACGGGAGTGTTAGTTGCTGTTCTGGGCTACTGGTTGTTGTGTGGTGCAATTTGTAAGCTGTGGCTTGGTTTGTCCTTTCTATTAAAAAATAGGGAAGCTGGATTCCAAGACTTTCTGGTAATCTGCGCCCCTGGTGTTACCCCATTTGTCTTTTAGCTTAAGGCTTGAGTGTGGAGAACTGAATTCATCATCATTTTCATGAAGGTAAGCAGAAACTACAAACCATTATCTCCTAAGATTCTTAGATACTCGTCTTGCTTCATCCATGTTCTTACCTCTGGTCATACACGCATGCTCGTCATCGTCGACATCATTCATCGTTTATAATCTTCGGGTTTCAAGAGGTTTTTTCCAACATTTATTTAGAAGCAGCTCAAAGACTAAAATAATGATGAATATAAACGTTGATGAATTGTCAGGATTGAATATATGAAAGAAAAAGGAGTAAATGATAGAGTGACGATTGACAGGGGAGAATGGAAGAAAAAAACGTGTTGCGACGACCCCAAGTAACATGGATAAGGGCAGAAACATGATAATGATTTAGAGGCAGCTCAACTGCTTCCTCTGTAAACTTCAAATATCAGAACAATGTGTCGAAGTTTTTCCAGGACTACCAACCTATTCTGCTAAAAACCAACTTGTAAATGTTACTCCTACTAATATTATAAATGCGAAAGTTTGTGAGGATGGATGGACGTTTGTTACTCTTTCACACGAAAACTACTGAACGGATTTAGATGAAATTTGGCACATAGATAGTTTATAACCTGGATTAACATATAGGATACTTTTTATCTCGGTAGTATGATCCCGTGGGACAGTTCTCGAACGGCATAAGCTAGTAAGAAATAATACCACATTTTCCAAGTAACGTCTTATGCTCTGTACCGTACAATGAAACAACTAACAAGTACTCTGTCATCACATAGAGCAGGTTGTCGGTATGCAGGTCGTTGCACCGGCGCACGCGTTTGGAAATACGCGACATTTCACCAGACTAGCCTCCGAATGTAATTGGTGAAGACCTAGAATCTAGAATAGTGTTACAAAATCTTAGGCCGGTATGACGTCCGTTTTTATTATTTTATGTGGGTTGCGTGTTTTTAAGTGGGTTTTGTTTGACGCCATAACGTGATATAAGGATTGTGTCAAAACGTGCGTCATTTTATATCGTGAATTATCAAACTATTAGGTAACAATTTATGATGGTTATCTACCACATAAAAAAAAAACTTTTCACAAATACTCGTACGGGATAGACGGATAGAAGATTTTATTCGTGTTATTGTCATCTTACGAATAATATCTTTAAAACTGACCGAGGCAGTGTGTCCTAAGTTCCCAGAACCGAGTGAGTCACTATGTAATTGGTCCAAGTATGAGTTTGCATCCAGCCTCCGTATAGTGCAACTACCTTTAACCATCTAAAGTTAACTTTACAGACCTGATAAGATTTTCCAGTCAGAGAAAAAATCGAATAAAACTTGTCACGATGCCGTGACAGTACTATGATCACGTCAACCAAGTAATTATAAAGGTACAATGTATAACACAGTAATCCGAAACATAAACGTTAATTACAGCAATTATAAAACCATCAAAAACATCTTAAACACAAAACAATACTCCTTGGACAATGCACTTTATTTTAAAAGGTTTCGATCAAGCGGCTTCCTTTAAAAACTTACAATATCTGGCTCTTACTCACGAATGCAATCAACGTTCACGACACGGGGATGGGCTAAAAAGATAAAAGATAAATAAAAGGCAAGGCATAAAAGAAAAAAGTGAGTCTTAAAAATAAAGACACATTTAAAAATAAGAATAATAAAGTTGCATAAGGGGCGCGTTGGATCGGATTTGCATT
Organism: Noctua pronuba; assembly: GCA_905220335.1. Classification (NCBI taxonomy): domain Eukaryota; kingdom Metazoa; phylum Arthropoda; class Insecta; order Lepidoptera; family Noctuidae; genus Noctua; species Noctua pronuba. Next base: position 9,272,617 of record LR999906.1, on the reverse strand, counting down.
TTTGGCTACCGCGACGTAGGGCGTGTTCATACGGGGCCATTTATTAACGCGCTCGAAATATGTTATTATTTTTCGATTATAACACTGCCTCTTGACTTAAATTATCTGGATTACATGAGTTAATGTTTGGTGTTCCGGATGTATGGCTTTTGCACGTCTGTGATGTGATTTAAGTTGAATTAATGATAAGAATTTGAATTGAGAGAAATTGAAAATGTAATTTGAAAGATAGAAAATACATTTATTTGACATATACCATAAGTGTATACAATTTCTATACGTTTTGAAAAAACTAAATGAGTCTCGTTATTTAGAAGATAAACAAATTGCAAGGAATTTGTTCGAATTATCATGAGTTCCTTTCCAGCTCACCATGGAATCAACTTAGTTTATTTATTTATTCAATCAACAATAGTGTTTTGAAACTCTGTATGAGTTAAGGAACTAATAAGACTTAGGGCCCATTTTTAATCATCTGATAACGGTTCTTGTCTGAAAGCATTTGTTTTTTCTCTTCAGAAACCAAAAAGTTGTCCAACAATTGAAAATACAGCCCTCATTTGCACAAGTCCAATCCTATTTTCCATCTGGCAAAAGACTCCATGCGTCTGCGTCATAGACTCATGTTTTTTTTTCAAATTATTTTGTACTCTATCACAATGTTTTCTTATTTAACCCAAAGGTTGACTGGTAGAGAATGCCTTGTGGCATTCAGTCCGCCTTTATACCACTATTGTACACACGGCGGCACATGAAGCTATACATTTCCAGTATAAGTTGGCCTCGCTTTGTATAGATTTCCTATACAATGACAGATCCGTATAAACTGGTTTTGTATACCTTGATTAGCCGTGTGCGTACATGAAGTTTAAATAAATAAAAATTGCCAGCGATGTTCTGTTCCAAGTAACAATCCCATTGACATCACAGGGGCACGAATCCGGATTCCATGCTGAAAAATTCCATTACCACCCAAAAAAAGAACCAAACAGCTTTTCATCCCTGTGGACACATGCTTATACCTGTCGGCAGTTCGATCGCCCTTAACATGTTGTAATAAACTACACTACCCGTACTAAAACTTTATACGCTTTGACATCTTGAAAGACTCTAGAACTTACTTTGTTGCTCGGTTGATTATGTCGTCTGCTGTCTCTTCGACTTTCATTGTAGTATGGTAAATGGGGAACGGTCCATACAGGGGCTGTGGATGATGTCTTTTTCGTATTGAGAGACAAAAACTTGCTCAATAATTCTAAAATGGCTTACGTCAAATCAAGCAGGATTAAATGAGGTCTCATCCCTGTCAAGTTAGATTTGGGAGACGTAAAGGGATCTCTGAATAGTAATGCACTGAAACGGTAATTTGTTCTGGAATGAGTTATTTAGACATCTTTGCAGCCTAATAAAGAGCCGAGGTCCATCTCGAGATCTACAAATAGACCTCCAATGGTCTAGGGCGTTATGAAGAGCTAGCAAGAGCTAGCAACACCTCTGAAGTCAGAGTCGACAGACTACTCAGGTTATGACATGTGATTCCTGAAAAAAGAATACATTTTAGAGTTTTGTCGAAAAAATCAATAGCTTATATAACTATCTGCTTTTTTGGTAACAACTCCACAGTAAAGACTTAAAAACAGTAATAATATAGTAAAAATAAAAATTTACATAAAACACGAAAACTGCAGACAGAACCAGTCAAAAAAAGTCAATTAATGAATCAACAAAATATATCTTTTATCCCAAAAAATGGTCAATTCTAAACCAACAGACTAACATATAAACCAGTTACTTATTAATATTTTGAAAAATGATTCCGTTTCTTAATGTATGTTGCTAAACCAGTTGAAATCGAGTATACAAGACTAACCGTCAGGTGTTTTGCATTATTTTATTGTCTAACGAACACTCTAACAGTCTATCCTGAACCAAACCTTAATTCTGATCCACTAGGGTCTGCTTTCCTCTGATGGAAGTCTAGATTCTATTTCACAGCGTATCACAGTGGATAACCGAAGTATTTGCATAGTAGTTGCAGATGCGGTTACGATAGTAGTCACCATTGATTTTTCATGCTGATCGCAGGATAAGACGGGGAATGTATTGGCTGTTGGACATCGCGACGAAGTTGTAGGACGCAATTGTGGGGGAGGATAATGTGTGTAAACGTGTAAGTTAGTTTAATAGCTTTTCTCAGCATTTATGATCTAGATCCCGCTCTATCACTTTAAAGAGGCTATTTTTGACGCAATTGGCTCAATTTTTAAGTCGTTGCCAACTTTCCCAAAGTTATGTGTTACTACATATAAAAGTGTTGTCACTGTGGACACTGTGGACCTGTTTTATTCAAGATAATATACATTTAATACTATTCTAATTAAGGTTATTTTAATTATAAACAAACTACGAATAGATCTAAAATAATAATAAAAAGTAAATACCTACATAAAGGGTGTAAAAAGACCCTTAACGAAAACTACCACATATTCTGCCCATCATTGGGATCATTGTTTTCTTCTAGAGAATACCTGGGAAACCACAGGTTCTGGAGATATTGAAGGTCAAAGTTCCAATTTTTTCACAAGTTTTTTTTTTAAAAACACTTTTTAAGGTTTTAACTTTACTTTAATTAACTCCATGGCCCGTTTACTTTTCAAAGCATCCATCAGCACTAAGTTGTGAGTGCGTAACATTGAGTTTTAACGTAAAACGTGATTTTTCACCTCAAAAAAAAAGTCGTTTCCCAGCAATAATTTTTGCGTAGAGTTACTTTGTTTGATGTACAGAATGCTTGGTTGACGGCTTCGTGAAGGGTCCGTTTACACCCTGTATATACAGCGACGTCAATAGGATACTTAGTCGTCAAACTACTCCTCCGCATCGCAGTCATCCGGGAACGTGCCCACAACACAGGCAGCATTACCACGTTGAATATGTTGTTCTATTTAAATTTTGTTTATTAAAGTTTACTTACTTGTAGAACAAAAATTTCTAAGACACGTGAATTCCACCTACCTGCACTGGGCCCGTTGTGCGTTGGGCTCGCTCCCTCTCACAAATAGGAGTCCTGTCTCCAAGCAGTAGGCTCGTTAGATAAAAACATTAATCAACTTATTTGAGGGCTATTCTATTCAAATTTTATTGAAACAATTTCTATCTGCAGTGATGTAATACTATTCAAGTGCTTATTCCAAGCGCTTGGTAACCCTACAAACAAATTGATGTGTCTCGATACTAGAGTTCGATAGTGCCAAAATTGAACAAATGATATTCAATTTGAATTATTATGTTGAATATCTGAATCATGTAACAGAACGACTTTCCAAGCTTTATAAATGTCATTAATCATTTAGTCTCTGTTTAATCAGTTAGGAAACAAATCATTTAATAGGAAATGGTGACTAAAGGTAAACGCACTCAGAGCCAGAAAGAAGCGGAGCAGCCGAAAGATTCGATTTAAAAAAAAAACCTATAAAACCTCGCACACTCATCCGCGAAGAATCGGACGAATAGATAACGATATACGTATGAAAGAACGTTTCGTTCGGTGCGGTAGAATCTTTCGGCGCGGACAAGTGTGCGTTCATCTTAAGGTACCTGGCAAAACCCTTAAAGATTAAGAAACAGCCTTACAGCCAACCTAGTGGTAAGTGGTGACCACGGCCTGCTATTACATAGACGTCTTAAAACTTATTCATTGTCCGCGAAGCAGACACAATAGCTAAAGAATCACTGTGAATTATAATAATGAGGTTCTCTTGAACACACAGTTTTCAGCACTGCCTTGGATCCACAGCAGCAGAGCAGTTTGGAGTAGCTTCGGATCCTTCATATTAAACTCCATACTGCAATGCGTACTTATAAGCATAGTACAGCATCGCCTCTGATCGAGATCAACTAAGTCAAACTGAGCAGAGACAACGCTGATCCCATGCATCATCTGCCTAGCCTTTTCCCAACCGTGCTAGGGTCGGTTTCCATCTAACCAGATGCAGCGGAATACCAGTATTATACATGGAGCGACTGTTTATCTGACCTCCACAAACCAGTTAGTACTGGGTAATACGATTCCCGTTGGTAAGACTGGTTGTCAGACTTTTGATCAAAGATCTAAAATTGACAGCCGGGACTAAAGACTTGACGGAGGAAACTCGGTACGTAACGCACGGTGGTCACCCATCCACGGACCAACCTAGGCAAGCACGGTTTCACCTAAAGTTCGACCTGAGCTGCGTGGCGATTTATATTTAGCCACGAGCTCTTCTCCAACGCTGATCCCGTGCACTGCTCATAAATGTGCGTTGAAACATCTCATGAGCCTATTAATTCCACGCCCTCCCATCCCTTCAATCAGGACCACAATACTGCTATATGGTAGAACAGGTATGATGGTACCAATTCCCCGAATAACCTTGATCCTGCCACTCTACCAGATATGCACATAAGAAAACCCGTTGACGTAAATTCCTTGAAGACAAAATCCCTTAAGGTATCTTTTTCTGTATCCTTGGCGTTTTCCCATGGGTTTGTTATGGTCTGATATGCTCATTAGCAAGTGCACGACCATTTCCTTTATCCGAAGCCTATTCCTACCTATATGGTGTTTATCTAACTCCGCGGGGAACGACATTTAGGGAAACTGGGTTGGAATAGCATAGAGATATCACTGTGCAGGTGGATGCCTTTGGTTAACCAGTTGATTTATTGTTTTTGGTTGGTCGTGACACCTGAGAAGTCAATAATAGTCAATTATTAATATTTAACCACAAGAAAAAGTCTTTCTGTCTGTCTGTTATCTTTTCACAGCTTTTCATGTTAGGTCGTGGGTAAATTTTTATCCGTAAGCACATAATTTCTGAAGTAAAGCGAAACCGCGTGCCAAAGTTAGTCGGAAATAAATAACATTAATTGAATGGTGAAATAAAATAGAAATTTAAGATTCATTTGATAAAAAATCTATGCGAAAAAACGTCACACTTTTGTTGCACATCAAATAATTTATTATAATTACATAATCTATATTTCTTGCCCGCCACTTTGTTCGCGTGATTTTGATGTGTATGGTGAGAAAAAAAAGGAGCTTATGCACATTATGCACATATATTCCCGACTATAATAATCTACGGGGTGTAAACAGACCCTTCACCAAGCCGTCAACCAAGCATTCTGTACATCAAACTAAGTAACTTTACGCAAAAATTTTTGCTGGGAAACGAAATTTTTTTTTGGGGTCAAAAATCACATTTTACGGTAAAACTCAATATAATGCGCTCAAAACTTATTGCTGATGGATGATTTGAACAGTAAACGGACCATGGAGGTAATTGGAGTAAAGTTAGAAACTTAAAAAGTAGTATTTAAAAAAAAACTTGTGAAAAAATTGGAACTTTGACCCCCAATATCTCCGTAACTAGAAGGTTCCCAGGTATGGTCCAGAACAAAAAAATGATCCCAATGATGGGCAGAATATGTGGTTTTCGTTTTCGTTAAGGGTCTTTTTACACCCTTTATACATGTGCCAAATTTCATCCAGATCCGTTAAACCGTTCTGGCGATTGAGTAACAAACATTCATCACTGTCCAAACTTTCGCATTTAAAATAGTGATAAGATTCGTTTCGGTTACTTTTCAAATTCCACTTTCAGTTCCATATTTCCAGGATCTTTTTGATTCTTAATGCTAATTTTATCTAATGTTGATCCCTGAACACTCGTACTCTATTTATTAGATTTATGTATTTAAGACATTAGAGATACGTAAAAACCGCAGCCGTTACTTTCTTAGACGTTCAAAGTCTTAACACAATATCCGTCTCAACTAAACCAGCCCCAATCAGCAACACAGCCTGATAAAAGCAACCAGTCTATCCACTAGGACCTAACAATGTCCATTCAGACCAACAATCCTAATCTATCCGCTTCATTAGCAGTATCAAAATAAATACGTCACTCGATATCCGACCGTAACAAGACTTAGTTTATCACTTATCTTAAGGTAGGAAAGTGTTAAATTGTCGTGATTATTTTGATTGCCCCCGGTGGCTGTCCTCCGAGGAATCTGGTGTGCTTTAATTGCTTTCAAGCGGGATCTGTTTGCGTGATCTCTGGACGCGGTCGCCATTAGTAACTGACTTGCGGCGAAGAGTAACCCTTTGTCTCTTTTTTAGTGATGTGCGGAGTACGCTCGGTGAGGCTGAGCTCGAGTGGGTTCGAATGTTTTATGACAGATGTCAAAATTAAGTTGTACTTTTATCTGTGTTGCAACTAAGATGCACTTTTTTTCATAAATGCCAATGTGTTTATGCATATTTACACTGTTTTCCCTTCGTTTTTACCAGCTATCATCTCTTTAGTTGCATTTATCTGTTTTCGTCAACGTTGTCTCTCGGAAAATTCATCTATGGCGTATTTAGGTCTTCTTCTATTTTTTCTTTAATTAATATTTCTCATTATATAGATCTGCAATTAAAATAAAATAAATTGCGAAGGACTAGCAGCAGAAGAAGCTAGCTAGAAGGCTTATAAATATTATAATAGAATCCGATACGTGAAAAGCTAAATCAAATTATGATCGTCATGTAGAAGTTCATTTCATAATTAAGACAATTTTTATTGCAAGATCATTTCGTAAATGGAATAAAAGTCTTGAATGGTTCATGTTATTAAACATTAGTAAATAGATATTTAATAAAAAACAAAAATAAAGAACTTACAGCAGTCATTGTGCCGATAGTCGTGTCGGCCAATGGCTAAATAGTCAATAGCCTCGACCTGGATCTTAGCAGCTGGATCAAGGGCTTCACTCAGAAAGCAGTACTTCTGGACACGGCACGTATTGTTATTAAGTTCCTTTCTTAAGACCCTGACTACCGGTAGCTTGGACCCTATTCCCAATACCGGAAGGCCAAAATTTTTAATGTTTTTATATTGATTTTTTTTAAAGAATATTTAAAAATGAAATTAATTTGTAAAGAGATAAATAAAGACTAAAATAAACTTGCAACAATCAACCTCACGCGAGTCAAACTTGTCTCACAAGTTACGAGTTGTGTCCCATCCTTACCGCTGGTATTTAGAAGCCAACTTTTTTCATTGTTGCTAAAAGCCGTCGCATGTATGTATTTGTTATTGTCAGCGTTAAGTATGTGTGGATTATTTTATTTATATGTGAGTGTAGGCTTTGTAAATATAAGGCTTTGACACTGCATGTGGCGTTCATTGAATAGCTGGTCTCTTAGCTGTTTTGTTTTAATGAAGGGAGGTGAGAAGTTGTGTGATGGCTGGAAACATAGCCTTGCAGTTGTCGGTTTAAAAAAAGAATATTGCTGAATCGAGCAATAGTTATACGGTTTGTTATTTTATTTAATCTATTTTTATTTTATTTGTTAGGGACAAAAAACAGTTACATGCTAAGCTTAACTAGAGATTCTTAAATTAGCACAATACTCAGAAATACATTTATACACAATCTATTCCATATTTATGTTACTACACATGTTACCCACAACATTGTCCACGAATTCACAAAAAAAAGTTAGTGTGCATCTTAAGATTACTAAGAAGAAGAAGAAAGAAAAGAAAAGATATATACTTATGAATTTGGTCACTGCTACTTAAAAATTCCCGATGGAAAAACCCAATAACAATTTGCCCGACTCGGGATTCGAACTCAGGACCAGTCATGATTGCGATCACTATAGCAAAGAGGTAGTAACAACTAGTTAACAAAATCAAGTTTTGGTTATAACATAACTAGGGAGTGGATATTCTTATTATGGATGCATATTTACCTAAAGTACATTTTTTCCCGGCAAAGGGCATAAAACTATGGAAGCGGCTTCTTATAATATTGTTTTTTTTTCCCGATTTCATAAAAATAACATAGCGCGTTTAAAATGTAGTCATCATCATCTGCCTAGCCTTTTAACCACTATATTGGTGTATAAAATGTAGTATGCCTAAGAATAATAAATATTTCTACCCTGTTTAAAACTAGGCCAGAAATTGGCGGAAACACGTAAAAAATGACTTCAACTTTAAGATTTTGTTGCTAAATAACTGAATTCATATATTGCCCGTTGCCTAATACCAGCAAAATATGCCAAATAAAATGTATTTACTAACATAATTTTTAAGTTGTTTTGTTACTAATAATGGTTTTTGGCCGAAATAAACACTTAATATTAAACATGACTGGGCTTTTAATAATGACTATTTTGATGTTCGAACTCGCACTCCGAACTAGTCAACACTCAAACTTTAGGTAAATATGCATCCGAATATCCGATCACTAAACATAACACACAAGTAATAATAATTATGTCTTATTATACTGCACAGAAACGAAAATCAAGAAAGTCAATCAACACAACGAAAAGACGAACTTTTCCTGCCAACAATAAACCCAAAATAAACTGAAACGGAAAACATTTTTCCAAGACATCCTACCCTCCTATAAATTAAGCAACAATAATCGCCATTTTCGTTCGTCGTAAATATGTTAATACAAAGAACGTAACGATGTCCCCCGGGAGGAACTGGGGCGACAGGGCACAGGGGACGGATGGGAACAGGGGCCAAAGAGACAATGGGACGAAATTACAACCGGCCAATTGAGCTGCTTGTAAACTTGATCCCCTGTATTGTTTCCGCACTTGATACGGTGAGAGGACGAAGAAGATTTGATACTTGCAAAAAAAATGGAGTATTTTTTGTTCGAAAAAAAAAGTTCTTGGGAAATAAAAGCCTATATTCTTCATTATTATAATGGTTTGGTAGACTTCCACTGCTAGACAGATCTTCGACTTAACCTAAGGTTAAGAGCTGCATTGCCACAGTCAAAACATAATAAAGAAATTAATTACCAAAAGGCAATTGCTCTCGTAATCAACATATTAAATTGTTACGACACTTTACGAAAAATTATTTCTTGTCAGTAAAACCTTTGGAGATCTTAATTCAGTTACCAAGGTTTTATAGCAGACTAAAACAACAGCATCCACTAAGTTTCACAACGTATGGTCTTCACATCCTATTCAGTAATTACGACATAGATTTAGACCCATCCTAGTACTTAATTACGTTGTTTACCATATTGTAATATTAAGGCATAAATCACTTTGCTAATAGCAACACTATAAATAGTTAACCACACATAAAACCGGACTTTCTACACGGAAATTCTCATGGAACAATATTATTGAAAATACCGGAGTGATCATCAATTATGTTCTCTTCCTTGACATCTTTTATTATTTACCGTATATTTTGTACAATAACATTTTGTTATGTAAACACGCTGTTTGTTGTTAAAACTCTCTTAAGTACGAGGTGTTGGATAATCACGGTGTTGTGTAATGCTTTGTTAGATATAGAATGGATGGATTCAAGTGTTGTTTATCAAAACATGGTTGGTTCGATTTATTGGGACTTTCAAAAGTAGCTGTGAGAATGTCAGAAGGTTACCTTAGTGAAATAACATACGAAATGTGGGTGTCGATTGTGAATTTAGTAGAGTATGTTAAGATTGTTGAGGACTCTTCTCAAAGGCTGGTGTGGTCGGGGTCGCCTCTTAAGAAGCTTATGAGAATTTAATCGATACAAACCTGGTTAGCACGGCTTATGAGCTTACGCTGCTCCTGTTTCTTCTCGAAATGCAGGGATGATCGTTTTCATGACATCCTTATCTTAACATGGCTGTCGCTTATCAGTAATCTGATTAGTAGGTATGCTGCTATGTCAGTGAATTTTGACTAGTCTGTTGAATTAATTCACTGAGAAATGTTTCAATAATTCAGCATCACAATCATTCAGAAGTGATGCGGTGACTGAGGAATATGTCGTGAGGAAAGTTTTGAGTATGAATGTGGATAAGAGTAGAGGAAGACCAAAGAAACGATGGATGGACTCTGTGAAAGATGATATGGCAAGAAAGAAGGTGTCTAATGATACAAGTAATAGAGAAGTATGGAAGAAGAAGACATGCTGTGTTGACCCCAAATAAATTGTGATAAGGGCAGGAGAATGATGATGAACTACACACAGAAGTGAAGATTCCTGTTAAGGTGAAATTGTTTTTAGTGAAACTAGATGCTGTGCACCTGCTATTAAGAATCTTCTATTACCTTACTGTAGTGAACTAACTTATTGCTTTCAGAAAATTTTGTAATACAACTTTTTTTTCATCCTGAATTTCTTAGCAGCTGCACTGAGCCTGGATTTGCGCTCGGTTAATGGCAATAAGCGCTAAATGGGGGTGTACGCATCTGCTTTAACCTTTAGGATTTACAGACGTGATACATAAGCCTCCTTAGATCTTCTAAATTATACCTAGACTAAAATACTACAAGATGGGTACGGGTTCCAAACAAAATTGCTCATTGCTCTTATTGTAGCCACTTTTTTATATCAAAGTATCAACTCTCCTCGGTCGCACTACATAGGTGCGATATAGCTCGTCAATTTGTTCGCGTCAACGCGCCTCTATTTAGCCCCGCGTTTGTTCCGTGTGACACTCGCTTTATTCTTTTATTGGCTTCATAGATATTATTTGATATTATTATTTGGTATGACAAGTTTTCTTTAGCTTAAACTAAGAGCAGTCATGGATAGATCTGGAACCAACAATCTACAAACGAGTAGAACCGATGTAGCAACCGCCAAATTGTTATTCGTACCCAGAAATATCGCCTGCTGAGCATGAGCTCCTAGGTTCGATTCCCGGGTCGGGCAAAGTGTTATTGTGTTCTTCCATCAGGAATTTCTCAGTAGCAGTAATGGAGTCTGTTGATGGCAATAGGCTCGCTCCCAATTACACGGGACTTAAACATAATTGGCGAAATGTGGGTATACTATTAGATAGTACACCTCCTAACCTGCCTAACCCTTCGGGGATTACAGGCGTGATGTAATGTTATGTTATGTAAATATCGCCATAGTACTATAAGGAGTCCACCAAAAACAATATTTTGATAACAGCATGTTGAGTAAAAGAAACTCAATGAAAATTAGAATCTAGTTTTATAGAATTCTAGCTTTTCATTGCCACTCATCATCCCTTGTTCCATGTTACCTGATCCCAAGGTGGGTGCCCCTGTCAACCGTCACCCAATCATTTACTTCTTTTTCTTTCATTTCATTCCTCACACAATCCATCCATTGCTTCCTTGGTCTCCCTCTCCCTTTCTATCCATCAACATGTTGCTTATAGTTGCCACTAGAAATCTGAATCAGAAATTAGTCTTTAATCATTTACACAAAAAACGGGATATTTCCTATGTTTACTATTTATGTACAGTAACCAATATCAAAATAAACACCATCACCATCCATAATGTATTGTGGAGGAGCTCGTGGCTAAATAATAACAGCCGCTCGGGTCGATCTTTAGGTTAAGCCGTGCTTGCCTAGGTTGCTCTGTGGTAGGTGACCACCCATTACATACCGAGTTTCGTCCGTGCTTCGGAAAGCACTTTAAGCCGTTGGTCTCGTGTGTCATTTGTAGATCTTTGACAGTCGTTAGGTACTCAGTGGCAGAAAAAGTCTGACAACGAGTCTTATCAAGGGGTATCGTATTCCCCAGTACTAACTGGGTTGTGGAGGCAAGATCGGCAGTCGCTCCATGTAAAATACTGGTATTCAGCTGCAACCGGCTAGACTGGAAACCGACCCTAACATAGTTGGGAAAAGGCTAGGCAGATGATGTTTGACTTTAATCAGGTAGTAATATTATCATGTAATGTTTCAGACATGACATGAAGTATCTTATTTTGAGCAGGCCTGAGCAGCTCTTAACAACTCCCAAACAGTAACTAACTGTATTGCAGTTGCTCCATGTAAAATACTGGCATTCAGTATCCGGTCAGACTGGAAGCCGACCCCAACATAGTTGGGAAAAGGCTAGTCAGATGATGATGACCAACAATAATGTATCGTACTAATGAATAAGTTTAATTTAATAGTATGTCTTGTATGTTTGTGTTTTTATTGACATCTTGAGCTAAAAAAAAACACTTTTGTACTATTTTTCTGTTCCTTTATCCTTTTCCATATAATTATAGTGTATACAAAAATAAATAACAAAATGGTAGGTACATCCCGTGAATGTTAGTTTTAGTGACTGTCAGTTATAAAACTTATAAAACTTACATTATAATTATTGTGTAACTAAATAACGCTTCGATAAGCACCAAATAAAACTATCACCGTCTAAAGCACACGACCGCTCAAATACAACATTTAATGCATTTCCTAATAGTGCCTCCTACATCATACCCATTGAAAGTGTCCACTACTTAAGCCTCGTCATTATAATCCTGGATTGCCTCAGATCCAGTTCTAGAATAAGTCCTAGGTATAAGTTCTAGATATTGCGTCGCGTCGTTAATTCGTTACGGGTTGGATTAGCCATTCCTGAGATTATTAATTATCTTGAGTTTAAGTGATGGGTTTAAATAAAGTATAAAGAGTTCTCTTTAGTACGAATGTAAACCTGAAGGTTTTTATTATTGTTTTCGAGACATTTAGAAAGTTAACTTAATGTTTGGTGGCTTCTTTAGAACATGCACATTAATTATTTCATAATTTTCTACTGGTTTTGTTTGCGTTTCACAGTTTACACTTTAATGATTGTCTAAGTACTAAAATAACGATATTTTGTGCTGAAAATTTAAGCTGTCAAAATTTTTAACAAAATGGGTTGTTTTAGAGTCTTGGATTTTTATGATTGACACAAAAAAAGCAGTGCTAGGAAAAATGTTTTTCAATTTGCAGAGTTACTTCAAACGATTGAAACATAACCAGATTTTAACTCAACAATACATAACAAACCTCATTAAAGCAGCTTTAATACAAAAAACAAAGGCACACACCCACCGCGGCATACAGCCATACAAACCGACGCACATTCATGGAAATTCTTCGACAGCTAACGAGTGTTCATTAGCTGCAAAAAGAATACAAAAATGCTTTCACAAACACCTCATACGTCCCAATCAGCGCCACATCAGCGCTAAAAGAAACGTCTCCGCAACAAATCACTGACAACCCTGTGTTAGTTCAAGTGACATACGGACAAATAGTTCGGCTAGCATTTTGGCAAAAAAAAACTGACTGTAGTGATAGGCTTTTTTTTGGCATTTGAATGGCACGGATAGGAGGGTGATGTTAGTTAAGAGGGAAGTGCTAGGGTATCCCGCAAAATTTTAATTATCTTACGTTTTCAGTGTCAGGTTTTATATTGATTAAAATATGGCTTTCCCGAGTTATAATCCCATTCAATGACTATTTACCGTTAGGTACCTTGGCACTTTCACGTTAACATTTGTGAAATAGTCCGTATGAATTCAATTGAAAAAAAAAATGGCGCGTCAGTTGTATATTATATTGTATTTTCAACTATACGTTGTTGTCAAATCACTTAACAATATTTTTTTTGGGTTTTTCATATTTTGTGCATCGTGAATATTTCATAAGTTATCAATTAAGCTATAAAAGTTTTTTTAAATATCTTGAAATAACACTGGCGTCTGGTTCATAATAAATCTTTCTTAAATCAACCGTTTCTTTTATGTTTCGTAAATTGGGAACTTTTCTGAAACTATGTAATAAGGTTCTTACACAAATCAAACTATCAAACTATTTGCTTGCAACAAAAATGATGATAAAATCGGCCAATTAGCCAATGCAAGTAGGACACAACAATTATACGCTCATAAATCATTTATGAAGAAACAATGTTATCATTACCAACAGCTTACACATTAATATATATCCGTTGAATGACTTAATCCGTACGAAAGAAAAAGGCTCAGAGATGAATCTCATGCTAGACGAGTACGTCGGTCTTTTTATCTCATAATTGAATCGGGTTCCTGAAGGATGCGCATCAATTATAAAGTAGATCATGCGCCGGATATAAGTTATGTTGCGAACTTTATTTATGTATTTATATACTTAAATAAAAGGATTTATTTATATTTTCTTATTGAAAAATCCTTAATGTTTGGTATTTAAAACTCAATAAATAAAGAACTGCCTGCCTCGTTGGTCGAGTGCTCGTAAGCACAACTGCTGAGCATCCTCATGCTCCTAGCTTCGATTCCCGCGACGGGCAGTGTTATTAGGTTTTTCCATCGGAATATCTCAGTAGCAGCCACGGAGTCTAGATTTGTGCCCGGTTGATGGTTATAGGCTCGCCCCCTATTACATGGGCCTTAAAACATAACTGGCTAAATTTGGGTGACCTATTTGGTACACCTCTGCTTAACCCCTCGAGGATTACAGACGTGATATTTTATTATGTAAATAAAGAAAGTGGCTTGGTTAGATTAGATGCAGAAGGCGTTGTCTGAGTTGATTGAAATAAAAACCACCAAGACTGCAATAAGAGAGGAAAACCATTATAAAACGGACTAGCCAACATTCGACGTAATCACTATTCAATTTCATTTTGATCGTCACAAAAAGACTTCAACACAATATTTTTCACATCAATTAAATTCACAAGTTGACTCTCCATCCCTCGAACCCGTGTGTCCACACCATGTAAAACAACGCGACACCCAATTAAGGGGGGTTGAAGAGCAAATTTTTCACTACGCCGACAACCCTATAAGGCCTTACTCGCGCCCGTCAAAGTACTTCCCTTGCACTCATACAAACGCCGATCAAGTGTACATTCTTAACACTCCTATACTTCTGTATAAGGAACCGCTTCTTAAATTAGTACGAGCAATTGTGTACAACTGTGAGCCTTGTTGCCGCTCGATTGTCAATCGAATTTATCATGTTGTTAAGCGAATGTTGTTTAAATAGTGTTTATTTCTGTGTGGAGTGTAGATTCATTAGGTGGATATGTATGTAATTGTGAGGGTGTGTTGTGAATGGGTGATGCGTTGTGTATGGATGACGCTTGGATGGGCTAGCGGTGGTTGTCGGTCAGTGCTAAGGTAGTTAGGTGTTGTGTTTACATCTCGTATTAAATTTACATTGATAATAACAGCCGCTCGGACAGATCTTCCAGTTAAGCCGCGCTTACCTGGGTTGGTTTGTGGATGGGTGACCACCCATTACATACCTAATTTCCTGCTTGCCTCGGAAAGCATGTTAAGCCGTTGGTCCCCGCTGTCATTTGTAGATCTTTGACAGTCGTTAGGTAGTCAGTGGCCCAAAAATTCTGACAACCAGTCTTACCAAGGGATATCGTATTACCCAGTACTAAATGGGTTGTGGAGGCCAGATAGGCATTCGCTCCATGTAACATAATAATCTGGTAATCAGCTGCATCCGGTTAGACTGGAAGCCGACCCCAACATAGTTGGGAAATGGGTAGGCAGATGATGATTACATTTACATTGAAATGACTTTGCGATGTAGTAGGCAGTGAAATTCCGAATAAGTACCAGTCAACTATATTGTTATCTGGTAATTTTATGACCACCACGCGAAGCACAGCACTTCCATCCTTTCTCTACGAAGCGAAGAGTAGACTCATGTTCAGTTTTGATATTTTTCTACAGTACGTGATTCTGTCTTACATTTTTCCGTAGTCATACTGCAAGAAGAAATAGCATTTTGGGGGATGCACTTTTTCATTGCCATACTTCAAAATGGTATTTCGTTTTTACTGGAAATGTCTCAGTTTTGCTGTAACTATGAAGATTTGCTGCAGTTTGTATAATAACGTTGAACATGTCTTATTTATTCTTTCCCATGCATTATTTGTCTACAGTACACCGCGTTTGGTGTCAACAGCTTCCCTTAAATAGTTCACATCCAGTTTTTGCATTGCATCTGAATAGGAGGTAACTGCCTCGTTGGTCTAGTGGTCGCAACTGGGACTGCAGAGCATGAGGTCCTGGGTTCGATTCCCGGGTCGGGCAAATTGTAATCGGGTTTTTCTATCAGGGATTTCTCAGTAGAAGCCACGGAGCCTTGATTTGTGTCCATCATGATCATCATCATCCACAGCCCGACTTCACCCACTGCGGGGTATAGGCCTCTCTTTGCTTGTGCCAAGCTCTAGGGTCTTGTGCCAGCCTGATCCAGGATATTCCCGCAACGGCAACAATGTCGTCTGCCCATCTCGCCGCCAGACGACCAACACTTCTATTTGTGTCCAGTTGATGGCAATAGACTCGTCTCCTATTACATAACTGGCGAAATGTGGGTATACTATTAGGTTCACCTCTGCCTAACTAGAAAACAAAACTACATTTCAGATAGTAGTCAGACACATGAACTATCGCTTACTATTGAATCAAATAATTGTTCGTAATACCGGCTAACGTAAGTTTAGCTATGCACATAGGGCCAGCATCAGATAAGCCTCCCAATAAGGCATAGTGACTTCTACAGATGTTCGCGCAGTTCCCACAGTTCTTTTGCTACAATTGGAAATCGAATGCTAAAGCTACGGGGCGACCAGACAAATGAGGCAATTCGAAAGTGTATCATTTAAATAGAAACTAGATTCTATGACACGTTGAGCGCTAGAGTTACCAGCTTTGAAGCTATTTTAAGGACTTGTCGAGGAGCTTGATATGAAGATGTCTTGCTTTGGTTTGGCAAAGTGTGTTTAATGCTTGACTTTTGAAATGAAATAGATTGTTCAGAGTTAGAGATTGAGATATCAAATCGGCCTATAATGGTTTTTAGTTGCAATTTTGCTAATTAAATAGAGTAGAATATTGAGAGAAAAGTAATAAATATTCGTGAAAAAATATGGGGAAAGTTTTTGGTAAGCAGTGGGACTTATAAAATTAAAAGCTATGAAAAAAGAAATAAAAATTTCGAAGGCGTGTCGTGGCAGGCAAACGAGTGAAATAAAAGCAATTCAAATTGTGTCGAAATTTAGGGGTATCTATCGAATTCCTACTAAAAAATCCTACTAAGAAGAGCTGCTGTCTATGTCAGATTTACCAACTGTGAAATAGCAAATAAAACCGGTCAAATGCGACTCGGACTCGCGCATGAAAGGTTCCGTAACATCGTAGTACGAGAGCCCCATTTAATTTATTTTTATTATCTGTTGTTATAGCGACAACAGAAATACAAATTATGTGAAAATTTCAACTATTTACGTAGATTCAAGATTCTTTATTCTGCTTGGAATATGATACATGATGGTCTTATAAATAAAAATGTTTCACATATTTCGCTGACTTCTTTCAGCATGCAAACTTAAAATTAAAATAACTATTACAGATCATAAGATACAGCCCGACTGACAGACAAACGGAGGGACGGACTTAGTAATAGTCCCTTTGGTTACCCTCCCCCGGGTACGGAGCGCTTTTTTTTTTGGATGGGAAATCATCAAATGAACCCCTCCCGCTCTGGGCGGAGTGGAAGGGAATGTCAGACTCGTACTGACTAAAACCCATCCATGTTTCTTCTTTGCCCTTTGTGTTCCAGGGCCGCAGTATCTCTTTCGAACAGTCCCGCAGCCCGGGTACGGAGCCCTAAAAAAGCGATTTCTAAAAACGCAAATCTTAATCAAATCAGGACCTTCCACAAAACCCTCACACTCCTACCCCCCCTACATCTAACAGTTACCTACTACCTACTTCTAATAACTCGCCACAGAAATTGCGACTCATATGAACGATATATCCTTTTAAACGCCTGCAACACTTAACGATCGAATCTATAGGTGTGCCGGAGAAATTATTTAGATGTTTGCTTTTCCTGCTGGGACCGCTTTTCGTTATGAGGTAATTACACGTTGATTTTGTAGCGTGTAGTGTGGAGATTAGTTGCTACTTTTATATGATTGAAAGTGTTAATATAATGTTTGTTTTGCAGAAGGGTTTTGTAAGAAGGGGTCAAAGAAAGAACATTTAAGCGTTTTTCGACACATTCCTTCACAATAGGCCAAAGACCAGTATTTTACATGGAATCACTGCCTATCTGACCTCCACAACCCAGTTAGTACTGGGTAATACGATATCCCTTGGTAAGACTGACCTTTTTGAAATGTTATATCCATTAGTGGTTTTGGTGTTGTTTTAGAGTTCAAAATTGCGAATTAAATAGAGCAGAATATTGAGAGAATAGTAATAAAAATTCGTGAAAAGGTACGGGTTAGGTTTTTGGTAAGCAGTGGGACTTTAAATGCTAAGAAAAAGGTATAAAAAATATTAGTATTACTTTGTTGTAAAAATAATAAGTTGCAAACAAAAACTTACCTTAAGTTGCTTAACATTTTCAAGCATTGACTGTATAGCAGGGAAGAAGGTGACTTGGAAGAACTAGGTTTGATTGGCATCGGATGAATATTGGCATAGTACATAAGTACATTCTATTGGTCTGAAAATTGTAGCAGGGTTTGAATGATAATATGATAAATACATCCTGTATCAAGATGATACAAAGATAATTATGTAAAATACACTTCATGTTTCTAAAGATACCAACCGTGTTGACGGAAAAAGAAAACGTTCATAGTTGAAACATCATAGTCTCTTGCTATACCTAGGCGCTGCCGGTAGCAGTTTCTTAAACTTAAATGTATCCTTTTTATTGCTAGGACACACCAACCAAATGGATTCGGTTAGGTTAGAACTGTGACCAAACGCGAGCGACCCGAGCGAGCGCAGGGAGCGGTGCCGCGGTAGCAGCCAGCGAGCGCTACATCCAAATTGGTTGCATCAAACCTCAAAATTTAAAGCCGCACCTAGGTATAACCGGCTAGTACCAGGTGTAACCTTACTTCGGCTTATAGCCGTAACATATCCATAAAGAAATATGCTTATAGCAAAAGAAAGAAGAAAGATGCTTAATTAGCTAGCGATTAAGTTAATCTATGAACTAATGAACTCTCTGATCTCCAATCAGTCTACCACACTTTGTAGTTATATGGCTCTATGGCTTCAAGGAATGTTGTCTAAATCTATCATCCATGTAAGTGCAGCGACGGAAATCGACAGCCAGTTATGGAAAGAGACTTATTAGATTGTGATGAAATAGAATAACTTGTAATTTAAACTTCGACGACACGGTTGGCGCAGTGACTGAGCGATTGACTGCTGCGCTTCGTGTCGCGGGTTCGATTCCCGCACGGAACAATGTTGTATGGCCTACAGGTAGTTGTTCCGGGTCTGGCTGTTTCTGTATGTGAGTTTAAATGTTTGTTAACGCACCCACAATACAGAAGAAATTCCTAGGGTGGGGCAAAGTTTAAAAAAAAAAAAACTTTGGTGAGTAATCTTTGCCAAATCAATTTTTTTTGGCTCTAGCCACACTGAAGGAATTACGCACGGGATCCGAGACTCAATTGTTTTGATAATAAAGTCACCCAACTGTAGGCGACAGTGTGAACCTCTTCATAAAAGTTCAGCATCAGACGCGGGATTCGCCACAGTTTGACCGGAGCTTTATTTATTAATATAAACATAACATCACGCCTGTGATCCCCGGAGGGCCACATTTCGCCACTTATGTTTAAGGCCCAAGTAATAGGGGGCGAGCCCATTGCCATCAACCGGGCACAAGTCCAGATTCCGTGGTTGCTACTGAGGAATTCCTGATGGAAAAACCCAATAACCATATGCCCGAAATGGGAATCGAACCCAGCACCTCATTCAAAGCAGTCGTGCTTGCGACCACTAGACCAACGAGGCAGTAAAGGTATTCATTAATTTATTACACTATAAGCCATTTATACTAAATGAAGTTAAGAAATCCTTTTACTTGGTCTTCTCACAGAACCACAAACATCTAACATTATCGTCTTCCATTCATCAGCAAACAAGTCCAATCCAGGGTTGGTCACCACGAGTTTTAATTTCCTAATGAGCATAACAGTGATCCTAATATTGATAAACAGAACTACAACTAGCTAATAAATCTTCTTTCAATAAACCGATCAACATCCAATCAAGACAAGACCTCAATTTCCCACAATCATTTACATTTGCACCACATCCATAACACATGCGCGTACGCAGCGGAAAATAACGTCACCGATGAATGATAGTGTGATAACATTTGATATAACTTCCTTTGCCACGACTTATTGAGATACAACTTTCATACCGAGAATTATGATTCGCTAGTGTATAAGTGCTTTACGCACAATGTTCGAGTATTAGTCATTGGAACTTTCTAGAATGTGTATGTTGTGTGCTTTATGTGTGGGCTAGTTTGACCTGTTTGTGGGCTGACGACTTCGTATGTCAACGTCTGGGGAATGGGTGAAGTCGTGTGTCAAAACGAGGATGAAAGTGGGGTGATGTGGGGATTGGACTGCTTTTCACCGCTCTTGGCAGTTGGCTTTAAATTATTTTCACACGGAGAGATACATAGGTTCTTAAATACAAGGTGTCAACGAATCCTTCATGAAGCCGTCAACCAAGCATTATGTACATCAAATTAAGTAAAGTCTCTACACAAAAATTATTGCTGGGAAACGCAGAAATACATAGGTTCTTAAATATAAGGTGTAAATGCACCCTTCACGAAGCCGTCAACCAAGCACAATGTACATCAAACTAAGTAACTCTACACAAAAATTATTGCTGGAAACCTCTTTTTTTTTGGGTGTAAAATCACGTTTTACGGTACAACTCAATTTCAACGCACTCAAAGCAGGATGCATTGAATAGTAAACTGGTCATGGAGGTATTTAAAGTTTATAAACTTAAAAATTGGTATTTAAAAAAAAACTTGTGAAAAAGTTGGAATTTTGTACTCCAATATCTTAGTAACTAGAAGGTTCCCAGGTATGGTCCAGAACAAAAAACTGATCGCAATGTGCCTTTCGGCTTCGTTAAGGGTCTATTTACACCCTTTATTCTAATTACTTTAAAATCAAACCAAAACTATTTTTAATTCATTTTCGGTTCTCGGAAAATTGATGGTTTTTCAACGGACGGTTAAGAGGGTAAAATAATGCAAGTTACGACCAACCTATGGAATAGGCATTTCTCTAATATTTTTTTAATCTACATATCTGTCATCATCTACCTAACCTTTTCCCAACTATGTTAGAGTCGGGTTCCAGTCTAACCCGATGCATCAAACCAAGGTGTTATAACGAACGACTGCCTATCCGTTCACAACCCAGATACTGTGTAACTGTAATTTGACACTAGTTGTCAAATTTTCCTACTTCTGACTACCCAAAACGTCATCAGAAGTGGGAAAATCTGACAACTAGTGTACCAAAACGACTGTGAAAGATCTACAAATCATAACTTCTATCTGTGTATTTAGTAAGTTTATGCTATGATTAACATCCACCAATAGATCGAAATACCCATGTTTGGACGTCAAACTATTAGAAAGTTCAAACTATACAACCGAAGATTTAATACAGGAGTTTCAAATGATATACCAGTATCACATGTCAAGAGACTGGCATTACCGTTGCATGCTAAATTCGTGAAATAATAGACGTGGCATATGTAAATAGAGACGGATCTACATACATCGATCTCCGACGATGCCCGATACTGGGAAAGGGACACGACATTGCGTTTTCCATTGATGTCGACATTACGTCAACGAAGGTTTATTTTGTTTTTTAATATTTCAATGTAAATTACTAACTTCTTTATAAACTTTTCATTTGATTACTTAATTGGAAAATTTCAGTCAAATCCTTCATAGTCTTTATTTTTGTTATAAGGAATCCATGAGCATAATTTCAAGCTTTAGATCCAACAGTGTAGGATGTACGTTGACTGTCACTAAAGATAAGATTTTTATTAAGTAGATGATAGTCAAAATATTCCTATGAATATTTGCGGTGCACTAATGCATGAAATTAATAATCTTTATCATTTTAAAAATCTAAATGTGGCATATATCGAATTTTTAATTTTATTAATCCAGTCAAATGACGTCTTTAAGAAATTATTATAAAGTGAGATTAGCTTTAAATTACCAGAAAATGATATTTTTATTACAAGGGAATACCTAACGTAGATATTTTAGACTTCCATAAAAAAACTGTAATATTATCTAATTCCGTAAATATTTAAACACACATGATGTCACTAATTTTATTAATCCAGTCTCAAAATTGCATTTATAGTGGATTTAGCGCAGATAAGCGCCGATTAGAAAAATTTAAATTCAATAAATTATTATGTTTAAAGATAACGTACACCGACGTGTCAGTTTTATCTTCTTATTTAAATTATTCATGGTATTACTAAAAAATAAACGACAGAAAAATAAATATTTTGCTCTAATTTAATTTTAAAAGCGTCATAAAATGATTTGAAAAAAAAATCACATCTTAATTTTGTTTATCAGTAAATTCCACTACACAAACAATTTTCCCCAATCGTGTCGACAACAGTGGAAAAAGTCACCAAAGTAGTCTAGATGTGGGAATGTCCTGAGAGAGATCTTCTCAACTGTTTTGAATACGGCACGCCGGTGGCCGACGACACACACTTTTTGTTATAACCACCCTAATTTGGTTTTGTCTTTATTTCTTGTTGTTTAGTTGGCTAACAGGAATCCCTAGGAGAATTGAATAACTTACATAGACGTTACTATTTGTATTGAGATTGTAAGCAAGATTTTGAATCTATTTTCTTTAGAAGCTGGCATTGGCACCCCGCTGCCGTATAGATTTTTCTGTGATGAAACTGGTAAAAAAAATCGCATATGCCAACAAAAGCCAAAAAATCTCCATGGATTATTATTTTATCTCTTGACAATACTAAGGTGAGAAAGGACTTGTGCCTATTTATGTAATATATCATAATCAGATTATCGGCGATTTTAAGGTGGAAGCGCTAGGGTAGCCTTTGAATGACTTTTTCATGAAATAGTTACAGAATACGGTTCTTCTTCTTAGCGTGTCGCGTCGAAAACTCAGCCACGCGAACCCCACTCACTGATGCAGTAAGCAGATCATCGAGTGCGCAGGTGATAGGGCATGCGATGCAAGATGGAAGGTGTGCCATTGTCTGTGGGAAGACGCCGCATACGCACATGAGGTCTGAGCTGTCCATGAACCCCCATCTGCAGAGATTGTCTTTGGTCCGGCCGACTTGGGTTCGAAGTTTGTTTAAGGATTTCCAAGTCGGCCACGGCAACGCGCGCCCAGGTGGAAGGTTTTCTGAAGGACCGTTGAAGTTGTCAGGGGGTTTAAACCGCTCCCGCCAGAGATTGCACCTCGCTGTGGAGGCGTTGAAATTGGCGGAGCTAGTTGGGCCCACGCATCCAAGAAAACTTTTACGACTTAATTTTTTTAATAGGGTACTACATAATACGTGATACTTGCGCGACTCATTTTTCATCAACATTATAACCTGACACTGACTTGCAAATTGCAAAAAACGTAAGAAAATTTGAATTTCGCGTGGTACCCTGGCGCTTCCACCTTAAACAAAATGTTACCTACAACGTTTTCAATGGCAACGTTTAAAATGGAGATTTAGGCCAGCCTAACGGCTAAATAATGATACCATCAGAGTCCCAATACAAATATTAAAAATCCAGTATGATAATCTCATTCTTCTCTTTTTTCGGATCAGCAAAGGAACATCAGATGTTACTGTCATAATAACTTGTTTCGGTATTCTTATAAAACCCGAACTGAATTTATTTTAAACGAAAGATTGACACTTTTGATCAACGCGAGTGTCATAACACGCACTGTGAACATTTTCGGAGGCACAGTTTGACAACATTGAATAAGACTTATGCATCGCTTTTTATGTTGCAGTAAAATACGTAATGGGTGATTTTGGGAAATTGCTGTTTTTGTGATTTTTTTTCAGGTTTCAGGAAATATCCTAAAACTATGGTTATTGCATGTACGGATGTAATTTTGTTGACTGACGCAATTCATTAAGAATTCTTATAAATAAATTGAATCTATTATTACTTAGTGACTTGTCTTGTATTTCATTGGGTATATAATGCATTTCTTGTTGAATGACGGTGATCTCAAGGAGGAACGGGCTATGCTTGGAGTCTCCCTGAGGGATTGCATCCAGAACGAGGTGACCCGATAGAGGGCCAGAGTTGATGACATAGCTCACAGTAAGCTGAAGTAGCAATGGGCCGGCCATATTAGCCGTAGAATCGATGACCGTTGGCAATCGGCAAGCGTAAGGTGGGACGCTTTCAGGCTCGGTGCAGCGACAATCTTCGCAGGGTGGCAAGTAGCAACTGGATGAGAGATAGAGAATCGAGTTAAGTGGCTTGTGATTGAAGAGATCTACGTCCAGCCGTGGACTGTTGTAGGCTGATTATGGTGATGAGTTATTAAAAAAAAAACAGGACGCAAACTACCGATATTTCATAGATATTTTTTGCAACATAAATTGTACTTAAAAAAACTACCAACAGCCAGTACTATTACAAATACCCTCAACACAACATACCTGCTACCTACCTACCTCCGACTTTCGGCGACACAGAGATGCCGCGATAACATTTGAATAATTGTTTCATTAATAAATTGCTTCTTTAATAAAGGTAAGAAGTTATGTGGAAACGTTCAATAAATAAACACCGCTGTAGATGCGATCTTGTGAAAAAAATGATCATTACCAACACGACATTTGGACTGGGTACAACGGGGAACAATGTGGGTTGGAATCTGCGGAGTTGATGATACCGCTTACGTCTTTGTGTTTTGGTGCGAGCTTTTTTGTTTTTTTAATCAGCAGTTCAAAGGACTTTAGTGGTTTTATTCGGCAATACTTAAAGTGTTACTTTGTGTATAATTTAAGCCAATGCATTATCTGAGCATCAGTAACTTTCTTTAACTAACGTCCTTTTAAGTTTCATATCTCATTGCTACAAGTAAATTTATCATGGTACATAATTCTCACTCTAGTCTTCATAAGGGACCTACTGTAAGACAAATTAAAAACCTAATTGAGCTACCAGCTCCAACAGTAAGACAAACAGCTATTAGCCTAGTAAAGATGATAAATTCTTAACTCTAAACGCATTTTTTAACCATTTGTCACAGCTATTTGTTAAAAAAACACACTGACGACAACTCCACAAAATCCTGATCAGCCGAACCATCAGTACTCGCGAATGCCACGAATTTTTACTTCGAATGTTTCCAAAGATATTAATTACGGTCTTTACAGGCCTTACGATAGATTTCTTAAGATATTTAGATACGTGTTCTTAATGGCATCTATAAGCGGCAAACTCGACGAAATGCCCATAGGAAACACATTTTTTTTCCTTTTAATAACATAATTAAAGATTCCCGAAGGACCAGTGTAGATTGACCCCTGATTTCTATAAGATTAGCTTAGAAAACAGGTGTTATCTCTTTTGTTTTTAAATTTTAGAAAAAAATAATACACATTTGTATTTCAAATTAGGAATTTTCGAACATAGATAAACTTGATAAATTCTGTTTCTTTATTTTTTTTCAAAGTTGTTTCACATTGTTAACATGGGTTTGAACGAGTCATTCTTTTTAAAGATGGCGTTAAAATAATGTCAAAAAGATATTTAAAATCTCCATTACCCATATTTTACAGGAATGTTCACGTTAAAAACATAAATTGAATGCTACGTAAATTATATTAACTGTAAGATAATTAAAAAATCTATCAACACTTATTAAAATCCCGTCTATCTAACACAACCATAAACTATAAAACAGTCCCTATTATTAAAAAATAATCATAATAAACTACTATTATCGCATCATTAACATCCCCCACTTTTATCCCCGACTGTACCTAGCTAAGTACAGTCATAGAAAGTTAATTATTGTCTAAGACAGAAGCTGCTGCCTAGACTGGTTCCTAGGACAAAATAATAAATAATTCCAGTTATATAACAGGTTTCATTAAGACAGCAGTAAATCAGGCTACCTGAGATGCGCCGGCGCAAGCGTATAGCAACATTATGACGGAGCGTTCGCAGAAAAATGTTTGAGGTAAAATTATTTGACGTTTTGTGTGGGGGTTGACACTTAAGTAGTATAATAAGCCTATGATTTTCCTACTACTGGGATCCAAGCCTGATCTCTGGGTGAGGTGGTTGTTCTACCATTGCGGGTTGGTGGATGACAAATGACTACGAAATTTCGGTTCTAGGACAACCCATTTTAATCTACATTTCATTAAACAAAGACACACTAGGCACACTCACACGTTTAGTACGGTTTTTTAAGTGATCTGATAAAACAGTGTTTTTATTTATTAATTTATAGCCTTAATTTAACATTCTTAGACTAGTTTTAGTCTAGGTAACTCAAGATTGTTTTGCTTTCCAGCATAGGCCTCCCCTAGAGTTTTTCACTGTATTCGGTTATGTGCTTGTCTCATCCAAGTAGTACCCGCCGTTCTAATGTCATCCTCCCATTTGCGACTGAGACAGTGTAAGATAAAGTTTTTTTTTGTTGTAATTTCTGATAAGTAATCTTTGGAATGGGTCACTCATTTCTTACTTATATCGTCATATAAGTACGAAATGATTGACTGATTCCAATTTTTGTTAGATAGGCATAATTTTGTAAAACTGAAAAATAATATTAAACAAAAACCGATGACCAATTTTACAAAATAAACGGTCGCAAACAAAATTACCGTAGTTTTCTTCTTGGTACCAAAAAACTCAACTTGAAAATTTTGAGAAGCTGGAAATTTTCTCGAGAATAACTGAACACTTCGCAAATTGTTTCAGCCAGTCCCTTTTAAACACAAACTTCGGTTATTGCCACAATTAGTTCCCGTAAAATATTCCCTCTGTGGCTAAATTTGCTGTAAAGTATACGAGAAGAGATTATTATTATAATAATCTTAAAGAGACTCCTTTGACTTGCAATAATACAATTTAAATGTTAAGGTTTTGCGTCCAAAGTTTTGTTTAATGACTGTATAAAATTCCAAACAAATTTTTATTTTATTAGTTCGTTTATTCATTTCAATACACATTCTTTATATTTTTACATATTTTTTAAAAAACACATTAAAAATATAAAGGTTTCCGCCGGTGTCGGGAGCAGGGTCCAAGCTAGCGCTGATTAGGGTTCCAGAGACAGGACACCTCCTCACAATGTGAGCCGTATCGAAGAGTATTGCCTTCTGAATCAAGCCCTTGATCCAACCGCCTAATGATTTTTTGTCTTTTTTGTCTTTCTCAGTATTATTAAGGTTTTCCATTGCTATTTCTACTTTTTGTAAAACTTCGAAATCGAAATATTTTGTATAATAAATCTGTAGTAATTATATTAAATAAACCTCTGTTATATCAAAGATCATGTTTGCAAAGCCATGGAACATAGACATGGCCATTGGCAAACAAAATATTTTCTTCTAAAAAATTACGAAAAAAAATAAAAATCTTCTATAAAAAATTGTGGACCTATTTTGCGAACCATACATCGCGTCTAATCTTTTTAGCTATTTGTGTTGGCTGGTGAGTGGAAACGGTTATTAAAAGAGTACATCTTCAAGCCTTATCCCTGGGGCATCGGCAGAGGATGCAGTATCGTTTTGTTTTAACTTTGCTCATGAAACTCCTCATTATGTGGTGTTTTTCTAATTATATCTCGCGTTAGACTGGAACACTGAGCTGTGATATAATGCGTGAAAGTATAGAGGGCCGTGTTTAGGATTGGACATTTAGGTATGGCTTATTATTAGGATGACGTTATAAGAGGGGATATTTTGTCTTACCGGGAGGCGTTTAACTTCATAACGTCAGAACTGGCTGGCTATTAGGTTCTAAAAAAGAGATTTAAAGTAAAATACGGCGTTAGTTTAACCCACCAGTTCGCTATGACTGCTAAAGTAGCAAGTTTGACACTTTGGTAGCACTTACTTACTCCTTTTAAGTAGGTGGCTTGACATAAAGTAAAATAGTGAACTAATTAATAAAATCTAATTTCGGAAAAATAACTGCCATCATTTGATTGCAGAGATAGTTTTATTAGAGAAATGTTTTAATTCTCCGTCTTTTTGGTTAATTTAAAAATTGGTTGCAGAAAAAGTTGCCCCTTAGCTAAAATATTTTTTTCTGGATAAGAATAATAAATATTGTGATTTGGCATGTTAAAAATAAGAGTTAAGATTTGATTAATAAAAAAGAAATTAGAAAACATTTATTTTAGACAAAAAAAAAAACTCATAGGCAAGGCAATGCAAGGTTGTGTGATTGTGATGTGTTGTAGCTGTTGTTGTGATTAATGGTGATTACAAAGAAGGTTTCTAAAAACAAACGTTTGTTGTTTAACTTTGAATAAATATGTGATGGTAACATAGTGGTCATTTTTTAAATCGCCTGAAAATCTGAAAATAATGGCAAGACGTCGTGCCCAACCATGAAATTGCATTTAACAATTTTATCTGCATAGCACGAATACTTTACAACTTACAACTAAGTTAATCAGTTTTAATTTCTTTTGTATTGAAAATGTACAGTTAGATTTTTCTGCAACCGATTTTAAATTAACCCGTTTATCTGCAAATACACTATTTAAAACTTAATCGAAAAAAAAAATGTAAATCCAGGAAAAGTGACTAAATGTACTATGATCGAATTCCACCAATTAAATGACTTAATTTAGGAAGGTTACAAATTATATTGAACGATAGTAAAATATGACACGAGTAACTACTCCTAAATTAAGATATCCCTTCATAACTCATCAATTAAACCTAAACAGCATACTGCCAAAGATTGAAATATCGCATAACAGCGGGACGAAAGACAATAAATAACAAAATCATAAGTGTCGGGCCGCGACCTCGCGTGTTCGTGTCGTTTGACCCCGGATAAAGGGTTAATCTTCTAAGGGGTTGCCCTATAAATCATGTTACGTTTTGAGTTAGTAGGGCTGACTGTATAGAGAAATTGTTTGGGAGTTTAGTTGAAAAAAAAAAAAAATTGTCGCAGGGAAATGATGTACATATAATATGTTACGGCTAAAGATGGGTGAAGATGGGTGGGATAACTATAAACATACAACGCATAAGAAATATTAATATACAACAGGAGGTAAGATCTGTTGTGAAAACTTGGGGTATCTAAAATTTGTTTCAATTTTCTACAGAAAATAAATATTTCGAATTCATTATGTTATTACAAATAAATTATTAAGAACTAGCTTTGCAGTTTCGTTCCGTTTAAATGTAGCCTATAGCACTCGGGGATAATGTAGCTTCAAGTTAGCGAAAGATTTTTTTGAATCCGATCAGTAGTTTCAAAGATACCCTACATACAAACTTACATACTTTTATCTCTTTATAATATTAAGATTAGTATAGAAGTATAGATGAACTTGCGTGTTATTGTCTGCTACATTTTTTATTTATTACAGAAGAAATCACGTGAAAATTTTGAAATGATTTTACAAGACAAAAATATATTTGCAGAAGTTTATTACAAGGAGTATGTAAAAATATTAGGTATAAGTTGTACTTGAGCAATTCCAAAATACAATCATAAAGCTAAAATTAACGTAAAACAATAACCCGAAAGTGCTCAGCCGTTTTACAACCCACAAAACAAAACACGCGACAACCCTAAAATAGCAGTATAATAAC
Organism: Noctua pronuba; assembly: GCA_905220335.1. Lineage (NCBI taxonomy): Eukaryota > Metazoa > Arthropoda > Insecta > Lepidoptera > Noctuidae > Noctua > Noctua pronuba. Next base: position 9,243,120 of record LR999906.1, on the reverse strand, counting down.
TCATTCAGTTGACACAGATGGCGCTGCTGTACATCAAAATGGCCGCAGATTACTGTCCTGCATGATTTATTCCCATCAACTATTTGTATGCAAATCTTTATAGCTCCCGGTGTTTAAGTCTTCATAGATTTCTCTTTTTTTATGTCGTAAAGTATTTCTTATAGATAACTTTATAATGGAGTGCAATTTTAGTAATATATTAATTGGGATCTTGTGTGAGAGTAATTTGGTATTAATAGATAGTATTTATTACATGCCTAGGTTCTCTTTCTTTTTAATAAAACTTTAATAGAACACTTTCCTTATTTACGATAAACCTAAGTTGTGCCAATCGAGGCAACCAGCTGTCCAAATCGCGTAGGAAAATTGTGGAAAATCTCGTGTAATATTTTTGGCAGAGGTAGGTTTCATTGTAAGGTAGTCAGTGGCCCAAAAAGTCTGAGAACCAGTCTTACCAAGGGGTATCGTATTACCCATTGTGGAGGTCAGATAGGCAGTCGCTCCATGTAAAATACTGGTATTCAGCTGCATCCGGTTAGACTGGAAGCCAACCCCAATTGGCAGATTGATTGGTTGGATGGATGGAGTTGGCTAGGCAGATGATGATGGTAGGTTTCATTGTTCAACATTTTAGTCACTTGCGGGAAGTAAAACAACTGTTGATTATCATTTTAAATCCCCAACGACCATTGAAGCACTCAACAAAAGAGCAGTAAAGTGCACAACGATAAAAAAAAAACAATCAAATCAATGAAAATTCTATTGAACATGACAAAATACATTATGCACCCATCTCATTTTATATTCCGTATATCAAACCGGGGTTGTTTTGACGCAATAATTCATAAATTGAGCCGATTAATTGATATCGCAGCGAAGGGTTAAACCCTCCCTGGGGTTGTAGTGGCGTTTGTTTTGACAAATACATGACGATGTATTTGAGGGTTCGAGTAATGGATTGATGTGATGTGATGGTATGTAGTTCAATGATAGAAAGCTGTTAGATAGTTTTTTTTTAATACTTAGTAACTTTTACTTATCTATACTATTCTATATAAAAAAGATATATTATAAAGCTGAAGAGTTTGTTTGGTTGAATGCACTAATCTCAAGAACTACTGGTTCGAATTGATAAATTCTTTTAGTGTTGGATAGCCTATTTATCGAGGAATGCTACAGGCTATATAACATCACGCTACGACAAACATGAGCGGAGCATCAATGAAAAATGTTGCAAATACGGGGAAAATTCAATACGCAAGCGAAGTTGCGCGGGTCAGCTAGTTAAAATATATTTTTAGAACTTTGTGGAGCAGCTTTAGATAAATAATTGTTCTATTTAAAACCTTCTTACATTGCCAAACCTTCTAGTTTACATGTGAATGGTTAAAAGTAAAAAAAAACAAGCGTTAAGTACTTAGCTTCCACGTATCTTCCGTTTTAGAAAAATCATGACTAACCAGTTAAATCATGATTGATCTTTGCAATAATGATTATCAATCCATTCATCTTTCTTCTTTATCATGTGATTAGTGCTTCACCGGGTGTCAGAGTTTTTAAGCCGCCATGGGTCTCTGACTTGGCTTTCAAGAAATATCTCTCCCAGCTGGTTTCCTCACGATGTTTTCCTTCACCGAAGCGAGTGATAATTATACAATACGCACATGGATTCGAAAAATCAGAGGTGCGTGTCTTCGGTTCGAACTCGAGACCTATGACTTGGCACTCCGACGCTCACACCACTAGACGATCACTGCTAATCCATTCACATCCGCATACAAACTATATCCTACAAAAACCAAACCCACCCCAAAAACAAAACATAAAAACCCCCATTTATAAAACATCACAAATATTTATATTTGTCCCTCACTATGCCTATTTGGTTAAACTGATGTGTCCACCTGTCCATCGTTACACAGTGTGCGGTGATTACGCTAATCGCCAGTCGTTTCACTAATAACCACAACGAGAATGCTACTGGTGCAGTTTTTATTTTACTTTATGGCTGCTTTTATTATTTTACTTGTTACCCGCCCCTGATTCGAACGGGTTGACGACTTGACAGTGTGGCGGCAAATGACCTGAAAAATCTGTTTAATGTTAATGTATGTAGGTATGTACATATAACTGTCTCGTTGGTCTAGTGGTCGCAATCGCGACTTCTGAGTCGACTCCAAGAACTCATGTCTTTTTTTTTCGGATGGAAAATCATCAAATGACCCCTCCCGCTCTGGGCGGAGTGGAAGGGAGTGTCAGACTCGTACTGACTAAAACCCATCCATGTTCCTTGTTTTCCCTTTGTGTTCCATGGTCGCGGTATCTCTTTCGAACAGTCCCGCAGCCAGATCTCATGTCTTGGAGTCAATTCCCAGGTCGGGAAAAGTGTAATTGAGTTTTTTATAGGGAATTCCTCACTATCAGCCATAGAGTCTGGATTTGAGCCTGGCTGACGGCAATAGGCTCGCTTCTTATAACATGGGAGTTAAACATAGCTGGCGGAATGTGGGTGAACTATTAGGCAAAGCTCTGCCTAACTCTTCGGAGTTTACGGGAGTGATGTTATGATAATGGTGATGGTTGAAAAAAAAAACAAATTCGCATCAAAATTCGTTGCGCAATTTTAAAGAACAACACGGCCCCACCGATACACGATTGTAATTTATAATTATTTACATTTAGATATAAAATGAGATTCTAGTTTGGAATTATATTGTGCAATCCGTTACCATATTTATCTGTTTATTTATTTATTTGAGAGATATCTTATCTATGTAGGTAATATCGATGCATTTGATTATGCTTTCCTAATAAATTGAATCATAAATGTAAAGAATTTTGTTTTAATGAGACCAATAAAATGGTTATTTAATTAAAATGTTTTCGTAATTAATGCCTCCTTAAAACGATCGGATTAGATTATAGTATTTGCATTAAATATGGATCACGAATGCAAAAAAACTTGTATATTATAGGTAATTGACCTGCATTGGTATTAAAGATAGTAATATCAATGAAGATTTTATAGTTTAGATTATTTTTGGATCTCTAAATCGTCCAATATATTTCCCATAAATATATCGTAAAATAATTCTAGATAAGCTCTTATCTCTCGCTATTTCTAATGTCATAATTATATAACGAAAAGAAGTATTTAATGTCTCCTTTGTGTCTTGTCGAATGTCATCATCATCTGCCTAGTGTCTTCCCAAATTAATTGGGGTCGGCTTCCAGTTTTACCGAATGCAGCTGAATACCAGTATTGTACATGAAACAACTGCCTATTTGACCTCCACAATCTAGTTATTACTGGGTAATGCGGTACCCCTTGGTAAGACTGGTTGTCAGACTTTCGGGCCACTGAATACCAGTAACGACTGTCAAAGATCTACAAATGATAGCTGGTACCAACGGCTTAACGTACTTTCCGACGCACGGAGGAAACTAGGTATGTCATGATGGTCATCATCCAAAGACCGATATTGGCAAGCGCGGCTTAACCTTTGAAGGTTAGCTGCACGGGTCGATCTTCAGATCAGCCCGGGCGGCTGTTATTATTACCACGAATTGTCGAATATCACCAATAAAACTTTAATTGAACCAGGTTCAAGGCTGTCTTTGTTAATATTCCATAGCAGTGAAAGGTCTTCAACGCGGTTTAGATGTACTTATCTCGTTCAGTTTTCTGGTGAAATTTATCCTTAATGAACAAATCAACCCTCAAATCCCTATTAATTACAAGGTCCTGACAAGCGACCTCCCACGAAGACTTTATTGAATAATTAAGTAGTACACTTTGTTATAATCAAAACTGAATTAAAACAAGCAAATTACACATAATGCGCCATCTAATGCTTTTCGAATGGGGTCATGAAATCGCTGTTTAATAATGCATTTTGGTAACGAAGGGTGGTAGGAACACTGTTGGAATTTGTACCTTATTTTGTGTGGTTTTAAAGTTGGATTTAGATTAAGGTTCTACTCTAAAATCCCATGATAGATGACTCGTCTTTTGCCATGTGCTACGTTGATTTAATTCGATTGTGAATGTTTGAAATCTTAGCTCGTCACAAACTCACAATATAATTTATAAATGTGTCATGTCTGCCTTGACAAATGGCGCCTCTGATTTATTTACTCGTTACACAATATATGGTTTTGTTATGTTGTTTTATTGTTTACTTGCCGTTATTTATTGGTAACCTTTAGCTGTGAATCTGTTTGTTTTTCGATGTCAGTCCCTAATTGATATGGAGAATTAGATAGATGTTTTATTATAAGCAAATGGGTTGTGTTCGAACAAAACCTTTGACAAAACAGGACAACAACATTAATAATAAAATTATGGTTTTTTTAAAATAAATATTTAAAAATGTGTAGATAAATAAATAAAGAAAATAATGTAGACGTCAAAATAAATACAGAGTGGAAGGGTCTCCGACGCACAAACCAAATAAGAATGATGTTCTAAATACCTAAAGACCTGGCTTTAGGTCACAAGTTCATGATAATTGATTTATCATTGATAATTATACCTTGATAATAACAAAAATCATTACCTAAATAAAAATGAATAAAATCACGTTTTACGGCAGGACTCAATACACACTCAAAACATTGAGCTGATGGATGGATTGAATAGTACGGGAGTCATGGAGGTGTTTAAAGTAAAAATCTTACATTAAAGTCATGTATTTAAAAAAAACTTATGAAAACGTTGACCCCCAATATCTCCGTAACTAGAAGGTTCCCAGGTATGGTCTAGAACAAAAAAATTATCGCAATGATGGGAAAAACAAGAGCCTTTCGGCTTCGTAAAGGGTCTTGATACACCCTTTGTCTTTCTTTACATAATATTATTGTAACGAAATTAACAATTTTAAGTAAAAAGTAATATTTAGAGATCAAATTATGAATCAGCATTGATAATTATCAAAGAAAATAATTCACAGGTAACAAGCTCTACCGTATTTCAAAACCATTTTAATTTCAAACCCATAACTTAATACCTGTTAACTCCTAAATCTCTACGTTGAAACAGTCATCCATCACTGGTAGAGTCTGATTAGCTCGTACTGTTTTGGTAGAGTACGGCTCACTATTATTGCACCCTACATAGCGATGCCTTCATGGGCTGAATATAATGATACAACCGCTTTAGTAGAGTCTAGGCTACAGAAATTGTAGAGTTGACAGGGTTTTTGTGTAGATTTAGATATGGTATTGGATTTTTTCTTCTGTGACTGCCTCGCTGGTCTAGTGGGGGTAGCGACTGCTAAGCATGAGGTCCTGGGTTTGATTCCTGAGTCGGGAATTTTTTTATTGGATTTTTCCATCAGAGGAATTTCTCAGTAGCAGCAGAATCTGGATTTGTGCCCGGTTGATGGAAATATGCTCGCGCTCTACTAAATGGGCTTTAACATTACTGTCGAAATATGGGGTGTACTATTAGGTACACCACTGCCTAACCCTTTGGAGATTACAGGCGATATGTTATGTTGTTTTTTCCAGTCGTAAAACTACCCAAAAAGGGGCGGGTCATTAATTGAGGATTTAATAACTATACCAAATTTAAAAAAGAAAGTTGAAAATGAAACAATATTGAGTGTAGTAAAAAAAGTTTATTTGTCGGATCTGTCAGGATTTACTCCGTTAGGCTAGTACAACTCCGCCGCGATCAGACACTGAATGTCGCCCTCGCCTCGAGCTGAACATCAGGGCTCTTTAGAAACACGCTGTGGTGTAGGTAGACTGGTAAGTAGGTCGCCTCATGCCACCAGTGCCCACTGGCGTGTTTGCCGATTCATTTTATGTTCGTACTAACGACCGGATCCGACATATAAAAATCTAGAATCGTTAAATAATCCGATTAATTTTATAATCATGTTAAAAGCAGTGACCGGCTTTGCAAGACTAAGTAGGCACAGTTTTCGCTAGAAGTCATAGTAAAAACCAGATTATGTAATACGCTTAGGAAACGTTGGGTTATAACAAAATAACACACAATCTGACCACATTTCACCCGTATGATAAAATTAGGCATACAGTTTTTTCTCAGCTATTTTACCTGTTATAGCACCAACTGAATTGTAACTTTATTGCTATGAAAATAAAAAATATTTTGATTGAATAGACGTGTCACTGACAGCAGCGCAAAAGTACGCACGACGGCCAATCAAGCTTTATAAAACCAGTTTATGCAGATCTCTTTTTGTATAGGAAATCTATACAAAGCGAGGCCAAGTTATACTGGAAATGTACAGTTTCATGTACCGCCGTGTGTACCTGACCTTATTAGAAAGAAAATAAAGATCAGAGGTAAATCAGAGGTTAAAATAACTCCGACCCATCAACAGTACCATGTTTTGGCGCGTGGCCATAGTCGGAACTAACGTCGCCTTCTTTTTTAGGGTTCTATACCTACCTCAAAAGGAAAAAGGAACCCTTATAGTATCACTTTGTTGTCCGTCTGTCTGTCTGTCTGTCTGTCAAGACGCTTTTTCTCAGGAACTCGTAGAGGTATCAAGTTGAATGTTCTATATTCTCTTTCAGCTGTGAAAAAAATCAAACTTGTAAATCAAGGAGAGCAAAAGATATGACATGATATTTTGCGATTTCACAAGATAATCAAAACCTACCCGTACCCGATACTTACCGTTGACCTAGAATCATGAAATTTGCCAAGAAGCAATGTCTTACAGCACATGTAAAGGAAATAATCGGAATACCGTAAATCTGTAATTTAATAATAAAAAAAACCGGCGTGCATTATGAAGTTTGTACGGAGCCCTCGGTTCGTGAGTTCAATTCGCACTTGGCCGGGTTTTTTTCCAATACAATTTCCACTAACGACAACAAACAACTTCCCTCTTGACCATGTAAACCACCAATTCTATCACATTTCAAACACAACGACATTCACAGTCTACGCAACCAATCAGGAAACGCTCACATGTCAATCACCAATTACAGCGTATTTTGTCCCGCGTCACTCGACGCCGACCAATCGGCGCGCTGAATTTAAATCATTGTTTGGAATTCGAATCGTGCCGCATGGACCGTTTGGCGCACAAAGTTGTTGGGTTTTACTTAAAGTGGACATAGTAATGGAACCGTTGAATAACAATCAACTTGGGAAATAGGTATTAGTATTAAACAATAGATCAAGAGCCTGAAAATCTGACAACCAGTCTTACCAAGGTATATAGTATTACGCAGTAACTGGGCTGTGGAGGACAGACTCAGATAGGCAGTCGCTCCATGTAAAATACTAGTAGTCAGCTGCATCCAGTTAGACGGGAATCCGTCGATAAAACAATAGATTTCTATACTATGAAACTGTTTTTTTATTCTGTACTATTTCGACTATGCTATAATTTGACTGCTCATTCTCATTACATTCATCAGAAAATAATGCGGAGCGTTAAAAAGTAGAATGCTGAATCACTGAAAAAAACATTGCAATTTGGAACTATAACTTGAAGTTTCAAGGTACTTTGCAATGATAGTAGGTATATGGAATTTTGGAAGACAGAAAATAGGAGGTGAATGATCTACTTTTTTGTTTTAGCAAACACGTCATTCTTGAAAACCATATCACACCCATCTTAGTTCATTAAACTCCAAAAATTATCACCGGAACACATACTTAAAACCATAATTACAACATACTCAAACCATTAATTATTATATGCTATTTTCTCTTATAAGACATATTCATTACTAAAATATTTTACACTACATAATCAGCTACCTATTAATTCTATTTACGCAAACATACACTTACGAACTGAACATATACTGGTGACTAATTATTTCCCTGCCTAAGAAAGTGAATTCTTTAAAGCTTGGTGTATAACGTCGAGAATGTGCACAAGCACATTTTTGTGCAGATTATGTGTGTGGGAACATTTCTATATTGGCGTACGAACATAGTAATAAACAACACATTGAAGTATTCCGGGGGGTAATAGAATTAATTGAATTGGTGGTGATAGTGAAGTTGTTAAGCAATGAAAGAATTATGTTGTAGTATCAATACCTACTATTTAGAGTTTCTATTTCTTGGCATTGTAAGAAACTGTAATGTAGGTACGGGCTGATATATTATCAGGTGAGGTGCGTTGTACTCGCAACCGGGCGTGCGTGTATGACCAGATGTATGAACGTTGACGATGCAAAAAGAGTATTAAGAATCGTAATAGGTCGCGTTCTGTGGTTTCTGCCTACCCCCATAGGAAAAACGCGTGAGTTTCTGTATGTACGTATTTATATTGAAAACTTAAAAGCCTGTTAGTAGGAACTATTATAGTGCGTTGTATCCCACTTCCAGAGTTAGTACGTGAAAACGATATAATTTCTTTTTTCAAGTTCACTATATACTGACTATGTTGCGCATTTGCTTCAGAGTAAACTTGGTCAGTGGGTCGTCTTAGTCGGTCGTCTGGGCGAATTTCAGGTACCTAAACTTACACGTATAGGGTTTGAAGACGAATATAAGTTCCCAATCCCCCAAAGAAAAGAGAAAATTCTCCGCCCAGACGAATCATATTTTTCCTAGTCTTAAGTCGCGGATAACTTTAAGTGCGCGATTTAGAATGTTGATGTTAGTTCTTAATTTGTGTCAAAGATGTCGCTGTAGAACTTGTCGTACTTTGTAGCTGTGGTACTCTTAGTAGTGCCGCTACACATACTTAGATAGACGGATGAATAGGGCTTTTTGGCCACCCATGCATATTATGCACAAACATCTACGAACAATTGACACCTCACACATGCACCATGCCTTATCCGCCACACCCGTAAGTTTTACTCCTAATAGGAACTACATTGCCTAATTCGAATGATAATTATGTATATATCTAGGCTAAGCTTCCTTCACATAAGCTTTATAAGCCAAAACTAGCCAGTTTTTTGAATAAAATTGCCTATGACAATGTGTAAATGGCGATTCCATTTGGTAACTGTTCCAATGCACGGTTGGTTAAGTTTTTAATATAAAATACCTCTTTAAGTTGGTATGTAGGTGACAATTATAAATATTAACAACGGATTTGTGTAATTCAATTACCTTACGTTTATAGTAGTCGTGTTTCTAGAATGGAGGTTATCAATAACCATTAGACACAAAACTGTGGACATTTTGTATCAATTTGCCTCGTTTATTCCGAAATTGGATTTTTCGACTGTATTTCGCTACGAGTACGTACAGTTTATATTTTTAACAGTGGTTCCAGTTTGTCGACATTTCTGTGCCGGACCTTTTTGGATGAAGGACTGGTCTTTTCCGTTAATGCATCAGATTTAGAAGATTTGAATAGCTTTTGCCACAATCGCGACTGCTGAGCATGAGTCCTGGGTTCGATTCCCGGGTCGGGTAAATCGTCGTTATCAGGCTCTCCTCATATTACGTGGGACTTAAACATTACAAGCGAAATGTGGGTGTACTGTTCACGGTCCACCTCTGCCTAACACTTCGGGGATTACAGGCGTGATGTTATTTTATGTAATGCATAGATTTTAATCAGCGTGGATGAAGGATCCCAAAGATTCCCCGAATAAAAAGAACTAATTCGTCAAATTTAAGAAACACCAATACGTATCACCTTACTTAAAACTTGGTAACTATGCATGTATAACTACGTTACTAAGCAACAAAATGTCACTAAACGAAAAACACATAAACTAAAAGATTTTCACACATAAAACACGAATTACAAATCCGACCCAACTTAACATGTTGTTTCTCACGTATTCCTTCACAAGTTAACATACGACTCTGAACTATGAGTTGGTATTATAATAAATTTCGTGTGGAATCAATTCCCATAGTGATAATGGAATCAGAGACTGCATATATCAGCTGTGGTGCATGCTCCGACCTCCGTCCCCATAAGTTTGGTTATGTTTTAAGTTTTGACGGTTGGTAGAGGTCACATTGATAAGCGGTAGCGTGGCGAATAAAGTTTAGTGTTGTGATGTGTTTTTCATGGACCGTTTTGTTATCTTTTGACTGCCACTTAGTTTGACTTTTATTTAAACTAGTAACTAAGCTGTTATCAGAAGAAATATCACGGCAAAAATGTGATTTCATGTTACAGATACACTTTAAAGCTGAATGACATCCCTAATTGGTAATTTTGACACATTATACTTCTTTCTTTATCGCGTGGTTAGTGCCTAACCTGGTGTCAGAGTTTTTATGCCGCACATGGGCCTCAGACTTGGGTTTACATGCCGTCGAGAAATATCTCTCAGGCAGGCTGGTTTCCTCCCGATGTTTTCCTTCCGAAGCAAGTGATAATTATACAATAAGCACATGCATCCGAAAAATCAGAGGTCTTGGGTTCGAACTCGAGACCCATAGATTTGGCAGTCCGACGGTCACACCACTAGACGATCACTGCTGCTTAGTTTTACTAAAACTAGACGAGAGAGCAATGACCAGTACTTACAGCTCTTGGAAGTAGATTACGATTAAGTCCCGGCCCATTTTCGCGCTGATCCGTCAATCGTTATGGTAGATTCAGCCCAGAGAGGTTTTCAGCGAGTATATTCAGAATGAAAACTTGCTAGCTAATTAGATAGGGCGTAATGAGAGAACGCTAAAATTACACAATGCAAAGTTTCAGACGGAAGCCCGTCGGTCACGGGCCCACTTTCACTTTTCAAAAAGGACCAACAACTGGAAGAACACCATTAAACATGACATCACGCCCGTAATCCCCGAAGGGTTAGGCAGAGGCGAACCTGATAGTACACCCACATTTTTGCCTCTGCCTCGTTGGTCTGAGCATGAGGTTCTGGGTAAGATCTCCAGGTCGAGCAAAGTTTTATTGAGTTTTGGCATTAAGAATTTCTCAGTAACAGCCACGGAGTCTGGATTTATGCCTGGTTGATGGCAATAGGCTCGCCCCCTATTACATGGGATTTAAACATAGCTGAGGAAATGTGGGTGTAAGAACATTATAATTCTGATAAATCCACTATTATGTTATAGAAAAGTAAATGCTCTTCTCATAACGCTGTCTGTTCCACTAAAACCGTACCTTTATGTCAAAAGTCATCACATATACATCACAACACGAATTTTATCACAATTGTTATCACATTATATGCCTGGTAGAATGCTTCACTAAATATATTGCGCTATTCGTATCAATTTTAATGCATTACCTATGATTTAGTGCGCTTATGCCACGCAATATTGTAGATAATTAATTGAATTAATTGAATAAAGCTGTTATGATTAATCAATATTGATTCGAATTTACGACCGCACGGGTAGGCAATAATTATTGTGGATTTGTGTGCAAACTTATTTGTTTTATTTCATACTGTGTAAGAGAAAATAGGGCTTTATTTAATTAGTAAGCAACCCCCAAAATAATGCGGAAACATAATAATATGCCCATGTTCTAATACGTGTCACGGTGTTTGGGTTGTGCAGTACACCTCGGAGGAGCTCGTGGCTAAATAAAAACATTCGCTCCGATCAATCTTCAGGTTAAGCCGCGCTTGCCTAGGTTGGTATGTGGATGGGTGACCACCCATTACATACCAAATTTCCTCCGTTCCTCGGAAACCACGTTAAGCCGTCGGTCCCGGCTGTCATTTGTAGATCTTTGACAGTCGTTACAGGTAGTCAGTGGCTCGAAAGTCTGACAACCAATCTTACACACGAGCTCCTTTGTGAGTGCTAAATGTACTGCAAATCTATTAGATTAACTAACTAACGTTCAATAACAAACGAAAAAACAAGTGCATTTATAATGTTCGTTTCGTTACTAAAGAGACCTTATTAAATGAAACTGTAAACCTAGAAAATGTGGGCGACGACATAATACTCAGTACGACATACTTTCTACAAAATAAAAATGATTACATTGATACGGTAATAGTACCAAAGAGTTCAATAATGAGATGGGAAGAGATTAAAACAGTATTCTCAGTAATTTCGCTTACCTACCTACTCGTCTGTACAAGACTTTTTGAACATAGATGATCAAGTTTCTAAGAATTTTCAATTAATGTTGAACTTCCTCAATTATTGGTTTGTCGAGAGCTTAATTAATTATGTGAATTAAGTTGTTTGATATGAGTAGGTATCGGTTCACTGGGAAAATATTCTTAAACTAACATTGGAGGTGATTTTGTTGAAAAAAAATAGTAATTCAAACCTCTATTTTGAATATTACAAACGCGAAATTTCATCCGTTTGTCTGTATACTTTTTTTTTTTTTTTACGGATGGGAAATCATCAAATTACTTCTCCCGCTCTGGGTGGAGTGGGAGGGAGTGTCAGACTCTTACTGACTAAAACCCATCCATGTTCCTTCATTGCCCTTTGTGTTCCAGGGCCACGGTATCTCTTTCGAACAGTCCCGCAGCCCCGGCAGGCATCGGCCCTTGCGGGCCCCTTCCTGGTTGCTGACATCTCTTTGAGGCGCGCGTGGAACACGAACGCGCCGTCGACACGGCCTGTCGTCATAAGACGGACGGACGGTGAGCTAACCCATTACTCACCGTCCACAGGCCCGCGCCTACGGTGGCCGGGAGCCACCACGTGGCCCCCGACGCCGGGTGCGTCTCCCGCGGCGGCTGGGACGTGAGATTCTCTCCCTCTCACGTCCCGCCACCTCCTTCGCTAGCATGACTGCTTCGCAGAAGGAGGTGACGGCTTCCCACTCCCTCTCGCTCCGGACCATGGCCTGAACCAGGGCCGGGGTTGTCTGTAACCCTTACATCTGAACGGATTTAAATGTAATTTAGCACATTTAGTACAGTACAGTTACCTGGGTTAGGATATGTTTTTGACCTGGTAATACGTTCCCGTGGGATTATATTGATCATCAACGTCGCTGGAAAAAATCTAGTTTATTTTATGAATTTCTGATAGTTCGTTTATGCCCGCGGCTTCACCCGCGTGGAGTTCGGTAATTGTCCCACGGGATCGAACTACCGGGATAAAAAGTACCTATCCTATGTGTTAATCCAGGTTATAAACTATCTGTATGCCAAATTTCATACAAATCCGTTCAGTAGTTTTTGCATGAAAGACTAACAAACATCCATCCATCCATCCTCACAAACTTTCGCATTTATAATATTAGTAGGATAGTAAGATAAGATGCTTGGTTCAGACTTCAGAGGTAACAAAAACGCCAATAGTGCAACTGATTGAATGCCAACTTACGACTTCAGATTTTGAACTATCATCTTTGAGGTTCATTCGTATTCGGATTCAGACCTATTTCGGTCACAGTGAGGCATAAAGTCGATGTAAATCATGATAATTCAAATTATTTTCTTCACCTCCGAGAAACATGGATAAATAATTTAATAATAAATGAATTTTGCTCATTTTACTAATTTATGGTGTGAATTGGTGGCTATGGCGCTGCACGGTAAGCTCGTAATCTATGAGTATGTCTGTATTATTCCCATACTTTAAATCAATAGCTTGACAGTGTAACTTAACGCACGACACCACTTTTAAATAAAGTGATATTTATGTGAGAAAACCTCTACTTGGTACGCGATAGTTGCTGTTAAAAACAATAAAACTACTGGTGATTTTTTTTATTTAAGTACATACTACGAAGTTCAAAGGAACTCGTGGCTAAATCATAACAGCCGCTCGGGTCAATCTTCAGGCTCCGCGTTTGCCTAGGCTGGATCCGTGGATGGGTGACCACCCGATACATACCGAGTTTCCTCCGTGTCTCGGAAAGCATGTTAAGCCGTTGGTCGCGGCTGTCATTTGTAAATATTTGACAGTCGTTACAGGTCAGCGGGCTGAAAGTCTGGCAACCAGTCTTAGCAAAGGGTATCGTATTACCTGGTACTAACTTGGTCGTGAAGGTCAGATAGGCAGTCGCTTCTTGTAAAATACTGGTACTCAGCTGCATCCGGTAAGACTGGTAGCTGACCTCAACAAATTTAGGAAAAGCAAAGCCAGACGATGACTATCAAGTGCAAATTAAAATTTGAAATGATTAATTATTGCAATTTTAGAAGCGGATTAAACCAACAATTACAAGAGTAGAGATTTTTTTCATGACCAATCCACAGCAGTTTCCCGTAAATATTCCTTTAGTGAGTTTTGGCAACACTGTCAAGCTTAGATGTTAGGTCATGTGAATGGTACTACCATAATCATTTTGCAAATATTTTGTGGTCGGCGGTTCAGGTCATTTAATGGCTTCCTGGTTTTAAGAGCAGGTAGTCTTTCCACATCAAAATCACAACTGTGACTCTTGGTGAGGCGGTCGCCGAACAATATTTTTAGAAGGTTCTTTGATAGGTTATCACATTACTGACAGCCAGCAACAGAGATCTGTATCGATGAAGGAGTTCGTTTACTCAACGCCATAAATAACAATTTATTAGCACGTCTAAAAAAAAAAACTTTTCCTTCGCGAATTATGATAACATCTCCGATCACACCTTACGAAATAACCAGAGAAAGGAATCGACAACCTTTCAAACGTCGTGCACAACACCTCATTAACTTATATTTCTACTCACGAATTCGTCTAGATACTCTTAATAACTCGGTCGCTACGGTGGTCACAAAAAATGGTTGACGAGAAATAGGGTTGCCAAGAAGCGGTACCACGGTCCACGCGTGATCACTTGTAATTGGCCTAGACTGATGGATGAGACAACCTCTCCTCATTACAGTAAAACAAACTTAAACCTACACCCCAACAAATCACCTTTTAGCTCTATGCTTCAGAAATAGAGCTCAAAAAAGTTTTTTGAAGTGAAGAGCTAAGTTGGTTGACGTCGAGAAACAGTTGGTAATTATTGGCAGCCCTGGAAAGGTATCTGTTTCGAACAGGATCTTGTTAATTTTGCGCTTTAACTATATAAGTATTTATTGAATAAAGTGTACTTATACTGGCTAATAGAAATTATGTAACGTTGCAATTTCTTGCATGAATTCACGTGTTGTAACATATCTTTTATATTCGATTCGTGGAAAACTGTGGAGCAGTCAGTTTATTTGAAAAGCGATTCCCAGAAAACTGTTTCCTATATTCATACGATGCTTGGTTCGCCGAAGATTAATACAATATGGCTTTTGCTCGATTCGTCAAACTGGGGTTCTGGGTCTGTACACTGGGGTGGGCTTCGCCTGCGGTCATGCGGACTATTGGCGCTAAATTTCTCTGCGGGTGAATTTCGCTCAGCCCACGCAAAGTTAGTGGATACAGGTCTGAATGAAGCGTGGCGGATCATCACTGGTTGCCTTAAACCGACCCCGATACAGATGCTGTATCCACTGGCAGGCATAGCGCCACCAAGTTTGCAGAGCGCTGGCAAACACTAGTGAAAGAGCCAAAATGGATTCCGACGCTAGACATTCTGTACACAATAACATGGTCGTGCCTCAAAGACTGAAAAGCCGTAACAAAAGAAGAAGAAAGTGAGGGAGAAGTATGTACCCCCGCTCACTGGCAAATGCTGTAAGTAAAGACTAAAGCTGTGGCGAAAAAGTGTTTCTCCACCCAACCCTTTGTGCCACTTGCTGAAAATCTCCACCTGGATAGGAGTTGTCATGACTGACCTGGAAGTCTTTAAATAGACTCCGGATACAGGTTGGCCGAAGTATGGAAAACCTGTTCAGGTGGAGGTACATAAATCACTCTGGCTAGAGTATAATGTGGTATTGCCCCACAAATGATTGGACACTTGATATCGTGTCCTGCCTGAACCGATGCTTGCATATCACAGGAGTTGATGGACGCTACCGAAAATGTCAAACTCGTCGCCAAATTTTGCGCTGACTCAATCTGAATTGTCATCGACGCGCTAAGAAGAACATATGAAAAAGTTACCTACAGCTTTTACTTTATAAAAAAATCCTTATCCATATGTAAAAGAAACATTTGAAAACTATAACTTTTAATAGTATTAGGAAAACGCAAGAAAACTTGGAGGTAAGTTTGAAAATTGACAACCTGTCTTTGATTTAAAATCATACGAATTCAGCTAGCAAAGTACCCTATCGCTATTCTGTATTAGAAGGAGTTCTGAACTCACACACATGCAGTCAGCGAGCATGGTGGTCTAAGACTTGTTTATTATCTGTATTAGACGAAGCCCTGCAACGGGACAGCTACAGACAGATGAAAATACGTTTACGTGTCTTTCCCACAATTAGCTACCACAGAATATAGAAGTTCCACCCCACTAATAATCCAAAACACACCGATACCCATCAATCCCATCTTAAACACGCTAAATGCACATCTAAACATCGCATTGTCACACAAATGCGGCCCCCATAACCTCAAACAATTCAAGGCATTATTCACTGTAGGCGATCTGTCAACGGCTTAATGGCACCGAAACAATTTCTCAACAAAAAAGGAGGAAACACACGTCCCTACACGCCACTTCCGTTTGCCTGCGACAACAAAAAAAGTAACAAAACTGAGTACGAAAAGAAAATCTTGGAGACTTTTAGCACATTTACCCTACATTTTTCTGGCAAGGGAATTTGTAACTTAACATCTTGGAGATATGGTTGAAGATTGTGTAATAAATTTCTGGTGGTTAGGGTAAGTACCCTCATAAAGGAAACCATTATTTTCGAGGGGTTATACCGAAGGCATTTGTATTGCGAATTTGAAGAAGTTCGACAGTTTGTTTTCGAGTGCATTTCGTCATTAATCAATGTTTTGTTCCCGTTTGGCGGGAGTTTCGCTGAAAGTTTTATATTTGGTGTTTTACCTGCTTTCCCGGGAATTTCGCTTTGACAGTTTTCCCTTTGTAATTGATTGTTTGGTATAATTTCGTGTTTTATTTGTGCTTGTTCCTTTATGAAAGGATTTATTTTATTGTGCTGGATTTTACGTGGAATAATACTTAATTCATTTTGAAGTGCTTCAATAATAATTATTATTTTCTGTATGACTGAGTTACTAATTATAGTGCTGCATGGTTATTTTGGCCTTACCCGGAACAGATGCCATAATCAGGTTTTTTCAATAGTAACCCACAATTTCCATAGACATTTTCACAAATGATTACCGCAGCACCCTGCAGACCAACCATGCAGAACAGTAAACAACAGGGCATAGGTACCGAGGTAGGCCGAAGCAAGGAAAACCTGATCAGGTGGAGATTCATATGTGACTCTGCCCTGGAATGTAAATGTGGTGTTGCCCCACAAACGATGGGACACTAAACTTGATATCGTGTCCTGCCTGTCCTGTTCTTTGTACATCACAGGAGCTGATGGACTCTACTAAAAGTGCCAAACTATAGACCAACCGCTTTAATGAGTCCTCCGCCTTGCCTTGCCATCAAAGGCACATTAAGCGTCCACGAAGTCCTAACAATATTCCACAGGTTATTTGCTTTAAAATAACCATTATCCACGTAGGTATTATGATACTAATTGAACCAATACGTGATCAACCTTCAGAATATTCCATTTAAATTTATACCTTCGCGAGGACTCATTAAAGCGTGCGGTCTATCACCAAATTTTGGACTGATTGATTCTTTAACTGCACAGTAGGTGCATCTGACGAGAGACCTGATACTCGAAGCTAAGCTTCACCAACACTTCATAAACTTCATGTAAGTGCCGAAATCCCAAAAGAAACTTCACAGAACTCATCAACAAAAATCACTTTCAAAACTGATCTATCTAAAAGGTCCTGGGAACAGCAAAAACTTGTGGTAGCCGTAGTTATTACAACATGGACACGGCAGCTTTGAGCTGAATCCACCGGGTGGTATTGAGAGATTTTCTATATCCGCCAGCTTTCCTTTATGCTACGTGCAATTTTATCCGGCGGTGCCGTTATGAACTTGCTAGGTGAGGCATAACGTGGATGTGACGGTGTGTTTAAAATTGTGGATAGTTTTAGGACCGATGTCAATAGTCTCATGGTACTGTAGTACAATGAAAGACTAATTTGGCACTAGGAACTTTAAAAGCAACATAACATAGCATAACATCACACCTGTAATCCCCGAAGGGTTAGGCAGAGGTGTATCTAGTAGTACATTCACAATTTGCCAGTTGTGTTTAAGTCCCATGTAATAAGGGACTGTATGACTGATATGCGAGCCTGTTGCCAGCAACCGGGGGCAAATCCAGATTCCGTAGCTACTACTGAGAAATTCCTGTTGGAAAAACCCAATAACAATTTGGACGACCTGGGAATCGAACCCAGGACCTCATGCTGAGCAGCTCATGCTTGCGACCAGTAGACCAACGAGGCAGTTAGTTTAACAAGTAATTGGTGAATAAAACATTTTCACCACTTAGTCATCACTACTTTTAAGCCAAAGAATTACTTACTAACTTCTCAGTTAGGTACATTGTCATAATATTGTTTTGACTGTCTTATGGTATCTTACTTAACTATATTTTCGCTTATCAATTACTTGGAGACCGTTCTGCTAAAGAAAGCGATATTAAGTAACAGCGGTGTCCAACTGGGAAGGGTTCTAGATTTAACATTTTTGCTAATATTTGAATTAAAGCCCTTTTTTTTCGGATGGGAAATCATCAAATAACCCCTCCCGTTCTGGGCAGAGTGGAAGGGAGTTTCAGACTCGTAGTGACTAAAACCCATCCATGTTCCTTCTTTGTCCTTTGTGTTCCAAAGCCGCGGTAACTCTTTCGAACAGTCCCGCAGCCCTGGCAGGATCGGCCCTTGCGGGCCTCTTCCTTTCTGCTCACATCTCTTTGAGGCGCGCGTGGAACACGAACGCGCCGTCGACACGGCCTGTCGTCATAAGACGGACGAACGGCGAGCTAGGAATTTAAACCCTTACATGAACAAAATAAGTGCACCTTTTCATGTCATATCCTCTTTAGTCTGCCATGTGATCGGACATCATTTTCTTGGTTCCTTTAAGAAAATGCAGCTGACTGGGAGTCTCTGTATAACTTCATCTATTAGTATACTCTTATTTTTATTAATATCCGAAGCAGGTACCCTATTTTGGCTCTTTGATAGCAAGCTAGCCAGGCCTTTGAGCCAATCATGAAGATGACTTTCTGGTGTATTAGTTATTGATTTCTAGGAAGACGAAGTGCTTAGATAGGTACAAAGATTTGCTTGTGAGATAAGGATCAAAGAAAAATCTAAGGGCCAAGTTCGTTGACCATAATTTTTATCAGTGTGGTGTTCATGTATAATTTTAAAGAAGTGGCCTCCATTTTTGATGGCTCTGGTGAGGTTGCTGATGAATTTTGGTGGTTTATTGAAATTATTATGAGCAGATAAGGTTACAAAAAAAGATGATCGTGGAGCTGTAGCTACCTATTAGGCAATTGTAATTTACGAAAGTAATGGACTCAGGTGATTCTCCCACTACACCGTTCCGTCCGCGCGGTCAGGCGGAGGCGGCGAATGCATGCTCCGCGCGGAGAGTCGGTAAACGCCGCTCGTCCGCGCGGTCGTTCGGTGTACGTGTGTATTTCATAAGAGCCAGTGCCGACGAGCGGTGTCTTGTCAGAATCATCTTACATTCTTACGACAGCCAAACTATCACCAAAACCTTCTAGGAGTTTACCTAAAAGTGCTTTAACACTTTCGCTGCCCAGAACCCAGCATATGAGTCCAAACTCCATACTACGCGGGGTGTTGGGCAGCGAAAGTGTTAAAAGTCAAACGATAACACTAAAGCTTAATTGATTGAGGAGTACTTCTACAATATCTCACAGCATTTTCCTCAAAGTGATATCTAAATAAAAATCTAACGAGGCGGGTAGAGCTCACATTTAGTGCCAGGAGACCAATAAATTGAGAAACGTACACCGGAGCGTGGGCCGTCCAATTTAACATGATACCCGCATAGCGAATACTTATATTTTTTCTTTCAAGAATGTTATTAGGAAGAGGACAATTCAATTAAAGTAGATACTTTTTTACTTAGAAATTAGACAAGTTAGGGTGATAATGTAGATAGTAATTTATCACCTACCCCCCCTACTTACCCCCCTTTTTTACTTTCACAAGTTATTATGCCTTGTGACTGTGATTGTAGCTTCCCTTTTTTGTTTTTTTTTTACATTGTATTGTATTGTATAACGGGCTGGTTTCCGTAATGATAATACATTAAAAAGTGTCTGTAATGGTCTAAATGAAATAAATTCTTTGAGTTTGAGTTTATCACCAAATGTATTATCATCTAAAACTGGTAATTTTTGGATTAGTTTATAACGTCGTAAACTAGTCGTCTTTCCATACGTGAATAAATACGAATAAAGTTTACATCAATATGTCAATCTGGTTTCATGGATACCAAGCCCATTGCGAGTTCTTCATATGCAATTACCGAATTCAAGTGAGTATATATATTCTTGCAATACATTCTCCTGACTGCTCAAAGGATAATTTCTCGCCGCTATCTTCTTCATTCAAGGTCATCTCCACCATTTAAAAAATGACCCCCATTACTATGACGATCCTCCTCAATAAAAACACAAAATCACTCTCCACCTCAACGTCTTCAGTCACATAACTCCCAACCATTTGAAGGGCTGTCACTAAAGTACCACTAAATATGGTAACTATCTACATAGTGGCATCGTCAAAAAGTATTTGGTTACTTACAAGAACTACCGCGCGATGGTAATCTACGAAATCTATGTGTATGCAGCTCTTAGTGTATGGTTTTGTGTGGACAACACTGTAATGTGAGACCTTTCGTACTTTATTGTTGGAATATACGGGTGCGATTTGCGACGAGCTTGTGAGATGACTTTGGCGTTGGAATGTTACTAATTGGGAGAGCTCGTTTTAGTTATGGGGTGGTGACGATAAAATGGTATTAGCTACGACATCATCGTCTGCCTTGCGTTTTCCCAACTATGTTGGGGTCGGCTTCCAGTCTAACCGTATGCAGCTAAGTACCAGTATTTTTCTTCTTCTTTTGCCAGCAGCCTCTTGGTCACTATGGCCGATAGGGCGGACTCCAATACTCAGACTCTGGACTAGGAAACAGGTATTACCATCCAATCGTGCCTTAAAACAATGTTTCTTTTATATTATTTTTTATTAATGATTTTGAGATGATTAATGGTGATGTTAACATGATTGTTAATGATTTTGACATTATTAGTAAATAGTACCAACATTTTCCAAATATAAATGTACTAACGTAGTGTTTAAGATGTGTATGTATTACTAACAAATTAGATTTTATGATCTGTTTAATTAATGATTTGATTTAAGAGTTGATGGCAAATATGCATATGGCCACCTTTACAGGTCTTACCAAAATGCTCTCCAAAATAATCACCCGTAGACCATCAGCTAGAACAACGCGTAACTTCAGTCGAAACACCTATAAATCGACAGTTACTCCATATTAATTAGTTCGCGTGTTCCCTTCGCTACTGTACGCCAGTGTACGCCCGCTGAGATTTACACCCATACCAGCAGATATTTAAATTTATTTATGAAAAATGTGTCCATTTATTTTGTAGATGTGTTTGCGTGTACGCGTGTTTTGTTTTAAAAACAGTCGCATGTTCCTCTTTAGTTTATTTTATTGGGTTTGTTTATTTGTGGTGTATTGTGAAAGGTAGGTTTGTCTTCTTGGGTTTGACAGTCTATAAGTTTATGTTAGTAACTATTTTATGTGTTGGGGTCAATTGCTTGACAAAAGTTCTTACTTAACCTTTTTGTTAAATCATAAATCGTATTTATTTCTGTAAATTGGTTTTACAAAACAGTTTTACACGTCACAACAGGCCGGTGTGTCGTACTTGACTACTCTGAGAAGAAACAGCCGAAACAAAATCAGAGGTCATTGTTGTGCTGTGTTTTTCATAATCTATTTTTAACATTTATTTATCCCCTTTTGTCTACCTGGGTCCCAGCAGTTTCTGAATAACTACTTAACTTACTTTAATTCTCAGTATTTTTCTATAGTTAGGTTATTACCTAGTTATATCAAATTCAATTGTAAGTATATAAGCTCATAAAGATATCTCATTTATTACAGACAACTATCTGCTTAAGGCTCCAAATAAAACGACACACATTTCATCACCATTTGCAACTACCACAGTTATCTGCTAGAAATATGCAATTCTGCATACCTCAATCATTTCTATTTGAAAATATTATCACCTCATCTACATCATAGAACTATTTATAAACATTCATGAAAACATTAATTGTATCTGCAACAGGACAAGTCAAAAGTACGAGTATATTTCATTCTAATGGTATATTTGCATACATGCACGGCACGGTGTTCTTGTATCGCCATTTTATCGTCGCGTGATTTGAACAGCTACCGCAAAATGGCCGCCAGAGTTAGTACGTCTTACTGTCTTGTGATTTTTTGGTTTTGTTTTGTTGAAGTAAGATGAGATGGCTATTAGTCAAGTACTTGATTGTACTGTTATCGTCTGATTAGTACTTAGATAGAAAGCCATTAGGAGTTCATTCATCTGCAGTTGGGTTGTTCAGGGTAATACTATAGGCTTTTGTTGTATGGCAGAGGATATCTTAATTGTTAACTAACAATAGACTACCATAGAGCCTAAGGACTAGTATGCGTAGCATAGGTAATTATTATTTCTATCTCTATGTACTGCAGTAGGCAAAATGACGTTTATTTTCTACAACCTGTCAGTTTTACTATTAGATACAGCTCTGCCTAACCCTTCGGGAATTGATGTTATGTTATGTACTGTCATGTAATACCGTTTCGTCTTTTTCGCGATTTCAGAGCGGGATTTTTACAAATACTTTCAACAGGACTGACTAAGCTTTTCTGTAGCTTATGATTACATCATCTTCATCGCTTATAAAATATCCCTTTGTTTGGACACTCAGGTATATTTTCTTCTACATCTGCCTTACACTTCATTTTGATAAAAATATCGGTCGCGTGATAACCTTCCATCGAAATTGCCCAAAATAGAATCCAAATATTTTATCTATTATCAGATAATACGTAAACTTGAAAAGCACTTACTAACACTGTGTCGATGTCTAGATAAAATCTGGATCAATTCGCTAACAATTTCTCTTGGGTGAATAATTACTTCGCGCGGGTAGTTCTTCTTTATACGTTACTTAGCTATAGTCTATCTGGTCAAATGTAAATGTGTCGCGAATTAAAACTACTGTGTGTAGATTGTTATCAAAAAAGATAAAGATTTCATTTAGGCAGGTGACATTTTGCACCATGGTTGTAACACCTAGCTGTTTAGCTTATATTTTTCTAAGAATAAAAAATACTGCCTCGTTCGCTTAGTGGTCACCATCGCAATTGCTGAACATGAGGTCCTGAGTTCGATTCCCGGGTCGGGCAAATTGTTATTTCGGTTTTTTAATCAGGAATTTCTCCGTAGCAGCCACGGAGTCTGGATTTGTGCCCGGGCAATAAACTCGCCCTCTATTACGTGAGATTTAAACATAACAGGCGAAATGTGGGTGTAATATTAGGTACACCTCTGCCTAATTCATCGGGGATTACGGCGTGAGGATAGATTAAAAAAAATGCAGGTATTTCAGGCTACCCCAGCTTTGTTTATAGATTGTTGGCTCTATAGCTGCTATAGCTACGAACTTCATTCTCCTGCTGGAATCGTTATTTATTTGTAGTCAACGCAATCTGCTGTGTTTTAATACAGGGTGTAAACGGACCCTTCACAAAGCCGTCAACCAAGCATTATGTACATCAAACTAAGTAACTTTACGCAAAAATACTACTTTACTGGGAAATGACTTTTTTTTTGGGTGAAAAATCACGTTTTACGGTAGGACTCAATGTAACGCACTCAAAACATTGTGCTGATGGATGGATTGAATAGAACGGGGTTCGTGGAGGTGTTTAAAGTCTCATCATCTTCCTGCCCTTATCCCATGTTACTTGGGGTCGGCGCATCACGTTTTTTTCTTCCATTCTCCTCTGTCAACCGTCACGCTATCATTTACTCCTTTATCTTTCATATCATTCCTCACACAATCCATCCATCGTTTCTCTTATCTTCCTCTCCCTCTCCATCCATCAACGTTTATATTCATCCCTCTTTTAGTCACATGCGATTCGTCCCTCCTCATCATATGTCCATACCAAGACAGTCGATTCCCTTTCAACTTTTCTGTAACTGGCGCAACTTTTAAACTTCCTCTAATATACTCGTTCCTTACCTTATCCATTCTTGTCACACCACACATCCACCTCAACATTCTCATCTCCGCTACATGCAATCTTTTTTCATCCATCTTCTTCACAGCCCAGCATTCCGATCCATACAGTACGACAGGTCTAGTCACGGACTTGTATATTTTCCCCTTTAACTTGAGGGGCATCCGTGGGTCACAAGTTGTTCCAGTGACCTGTCGCCATTTCATCCATCCTGAGTTGATCCGATGCGTTACGTCTCGGTCTACTTCGCGGTGTTTAAAGTCTAAAAATAAAAAAATTGACATTAAAAATATGTATTTAAAAAAAAACTTATGAAAAAGTTGGAACTTTGATCACCGATATCTCTGTAACTAGAAGGTTCCCAGGTATGGTCTATAACAAAAAAAATGATCGCAATATCGGGGAGAACAAGTGCCTTTCGGCTTCGTTAAGGGTCTTGTTACACCCTTTATATTATTTCTATCAGAATCAATATTCATCACCTTTCTAGGCATTTCTGTCATCATCATCATTCTCTCTGACTTGGGATCGGCGCAGCATATCTTTAGGGATAATATCTAGGCATTTCTTTCATCATCAGTATTTTTTCCTCTTCTCTTACTCGCAAAGTCAGATTTTCAATGTAGATCCAGCCAGCCCAAATGAATCCAACTTTCTATCTATAAGTAAGTAGCTGCAGTTGAATTATAAGTAGGTACAAATATCATCTTAGTATTTTTGAACGAATAATAAAGGTGTAAGAAGAGCCTTATCGAAGTCGAAAGGCACTTGTTCTCCCCGTCATTGCGATTTTTTTTCTGTTCTGGACCATACCTTCTAATTACGGAGATATTGGAGGTCCAACTTTTTCACAAGTTTTATTAAATACTGGTTTGAAAAGTCTTTATATCTTCACTTTAAATAAGTCAATATTACTACTACTACTATTCAAAGCAACCACCAACACAATGTTTTAAGTGCATTACATTAAGTTTCACCGTAAAACGTGATTTTTCACGCCAAAAGTAGTCGCTTTGCAATCATTTTTGCGTTACTTAGATTCATGTACAAAATGCTGAGTTGACGGCTTCGTGAAGGGTCCGTTTATACCTTGCATGTTTCTTTTAGCCTAAGGCTTCACAGGTCTCAATAAATTAAATACAATAAAAGCCATGTACGAAGTCCCGTATTTCATGCAAGTGGATCCACATGCTGCAGCTAGTTATATAAATATATTGGCAATGGTTATAAATAACTATGGACTTGGTGTTTATGTTAATTAGAGTAGCCGATGCCACTGCAACGAGAAGACACGCCCGGTGATACCGTGCGATTAACGTACGTTTAGTAATTAATTGTTAAACTGTACTGACAAAATGCCAGTTAAGACGAAATCTAATCGTTGAAATGTTTTACTAATTGATCCACTAATTGTAAATGTTTTAACTGTAGTTTAAATTAATGAGAATGTGACTAATTTTAAAGATAAAGATAGTATCTTTGTTCAGTAATGAGTCGTAAAACCTAAAAAAATTGAGATCGTAATAAATAAGGAAACTAAAGTTAGTTAAAATTGATGTCCTGTGCTTTTATTCATCCATGTATTGTTCATTTTATAGAATATTTTAGACTATAAAATGGCTATAAAGTGATGCAAAAATATACAAATACAGCCATTTACTTTTAAATCTGGTTTCGATGCTGATTTACGACGCTGAAACTAACGCTTTATATTCATGTTTAGCTGTTATAAATCGAGGCATATTTTTGCCTTGCATATTAATACTAAGTTTTAACACATTAATTAGTCTAATTTACATATTAATGACAAAAAGCCAATGTCGGATGGTAATTAAATTTTGAGATAGTTTTTTATGATAGTGTCTAAATAAATGTTTGGATGAAGAAAACTGAGAATTCACACGGCCGTAAATATCGTTTTTCAATTTAAATTCATTAAGTATTCGACCTTATCACAGTTAACAACACAAAAAAAGAAATTAAGTTGGCATTTATTATCTCAATAATTACATTAGAAAAAGGTTTTAATGTTATTTGTTTCAAACTTTTTCCCACGAGGCTGCAAGAATGAAAACAAGACAAAGCTTCGTAAACATTTAATAAAATTTACTCTGCACGTTAAACTCACGTATCTAAGCGAAAAAAAGCATTGTTCCGAAAGTTATAAGTTAGGTATTGGTTGCAAATTGAAACATCGTAAAGTAAAACTTATACTCCCGATATTTCAACCCGCGATCATGGCGCTTGCAACAGTTTCGAAATATCGGGAGCTCAAAATAATGAACAATCACGGCAGACATCCCGTAAGTGACAGTATAAGTTTATTTGTAAACCGTAAAAGCTTAAAACAGTATCTTAAAGAAAATATACCAAATCCCAAGAAAACGCCAATAATTTATAACACAGTAAATCCTCGGTAACTAAAACCACTAATTAAGCAAGGTGTTGCAGTGCAATCGGTCAGTGAACACCGGGGCTAAATCTTCGTCGACCCCCAGCAAGACTAATGTTTGCGCCGGGCTCCGTTCGTCGCATTGTGCTTTATTTGTATTCGCTTAATGTATACAATCTCTAATTACACGCAACGCCTTCCTCCGTTTAGGGCTGCTAGATTGTGTTAGATTTAGATTTAGCATTGCGATCTTTGATCCTAAGGTTTATTGCGTAGCTTAAGAACAAGCTGGGTAAAAGTTCAACCGTTAAATAGCGTATGTGGATGGATACTTGTTCCGTAATTACTTATCTGTTTAGGGTAAAGATCTTATTGCAAAACGGGATTTTTTAGAAACAGAACTGTTAGCTAGAGCCAATTATCATCGTGAATCTACACGTGTCATCATCTGCCTAGCCTTTTCCCAAGTGTGTTGGGGTCGGCTTTCAGTCTATCCCGATGTAGCTGAATACCAGTATTTTACATGGAGCGACTGCTTACCTGACCTCCACGAACCAGTTAGTACCGGGTAATAAGATACTCCTTGGTAAGACTGGTTGTCTGATTTTCAGGCCACTGTCTATCTGTAACAACTGTCAAAGATCTACAAATGACAGCCGGGACCAACGGCTTAACGTCTTTTCCGAGGCACGGAGGAGACTCGGTTTGTAATGGGTAATAGCCCATCCACGGGCCAACCCAGGCCAGCACGGCTTAACCTAAAGATCAACCCGAGCGTCTGCTATTATTAAGCTAGAAACTCCTCATAGTGAATCTATTAGAGTATTATAGCGATTTACTTGTGGCAAAAAAATAAGTCTTATCGGCTCGTCAATGCCCTACTCGAGTTACTTTTAACTTGCAAGTTCTGACAACATCGAGCCACCTGGACACGGTGACTAATTGTCTTTGCACTTATCACTCACGAGCGTCTATATTTTATCCATCTCTAGCTCTTATCCACTGATAACAGCTGGTTAAATTGTATCTTTCGGCTTCGTTAAGGGGTATTTCTGTGGTCTCAAAGTAAAAGGGGATGAGTCAATAAACACAACTTTTCACCAGGAACGAATAAAGAAAACGCTCTTTGGTTTCAAAAGATAAATGTATTTTAATTAAGAATATAAAAGGTACAAACTAAAATTTGTTATTATTTTCATTTAACAATGCCGTCTTTTGTTTATCGTAATGTGAAAACATATTCTAATTTATTATTAATTAAAATAATTGACATGTCTCGTTTTTCCTCAACAAGAAAAATAGATATTATATGACTTTTTATTGACTTGTCTCGTTATGCAATATTTATTTAATTTTCTTGTTTTGTTTAATAATCAGAGTTCTTAATTTTTTTTTAATATAATTTGGTAATATATGGTATGGTGGTTTTGGTATTCCTTTATTCATTTTCAAACATATAATTTACATTTTAAAATATAAAAAATAGTAGCCCACAAGCATCGGGAACAGGGACCGAGCTACCGTTGGTCGGGGCTCTTGAGAGAGGAACCTCCTAACGATCGCGCCGTGTCCAGAAGTACTGCTTTCTGAATCAAGCCCTTGATCCATCTGTCAAGCGAGAGCCTCCTCAGATGTTGGTCGAGGTTATTGGCTATTAAGCCATTGGCCGACACGACTATCAGCACAATGACTGCTGTACTCACGTCCCACATGTCGACAACCTTGCGAGCCAGATCTAGATATTTGAATTGTTTATATTTCTCCGCTTTCACAAGGTTTTCGTCATGCGGAACCGTTATATCAACAATCATTGCGCGACGCTCCAATCGATCTATCACCACAATGTCAGGCTTATTGGCAACAATAGTCCTGTCAGTGATTGAGTGATGATAGATCGATCCCAATACAACGTGATATTACCATCATCAAGAACTGGTTTGTGCGCATACTTACATACTTACATAGTATGGCACTTCTGATACAACAAGGTTGTACTTCAAAGCAAGTTTCTGATGGACAATCCTGGCAACGAGGTTGTGTCTATGCAAGTACTCTCCGTTAGCCAGATGAGAACACCCAGAAATAATGTGTCGGATCAATTCTCCCGGACGGTGGCATGCCCAACATATGTCAACCGTGCCATCCTTCACAACGTATTTCCGGTAGTTATTCGTCATAACTTCGTCCATTATTGCACAGACAAAACCTTCGGTTTCCTCGAATAGGTCACCGAAGCGCAACCAAGATACGGACACTAAGAAATCTACATTGGGTCCATATAGGGCCCGGTAAAAGCGTCCGTGAAGCTCCTTCCTCTGCCATACCTCCTTGCGATCATTAGTGTCTAATACTGTAGGCTTGCGCCAGTTTTCGTTAGCCAGGGAGAGCGGGGTGAGGCCCTTGTCCACTGAGACCACATCTCGGTGCATCCCCACGTCGGCTTCTAGGAAGTATTCCCTTAGACTGCATACCTCATGGTTGGGCAGGGTCTTAGCATTTAAGAAGCCACGACCCCCGCACATCTGTGGGATATACAGTCTCATCACCGACGACTGTGGGTGATGCATCCGATTTGCGGTCAGCAGTGCACGGACCCTCCTATCCAGGGCATCAAGTTCCGTCTGAGTCCATTTGAGTATGCCGAAAGAATACATCAAAACTGGCATGACCCAACCGTTAAAGGCGCGCACCTTGTTTCCGCCTGACAAGAGACTGCCTAGCACCTTATTCAGGTGGCCAAAGAAGCGCCCCCTCAACGATTGTTTCATGTCGGCGGTTTCTGTTGGGGAGAGGGATCTAAGATGTATGGAATCCGAGAGTTGCGTTCCCACGGATTCCATAATCTCCCCTCGCTTCACATGCATGACTGCACATTTATCCACACCAAATTCCATCCTGATGGCGCTACTGAAAGTTTCCGTTACCTTCAGTAACTTCATCAGTTGCAAATTGCTGGGGGCAAAGAGTTTCAGATCATTCATGTAAAGAAGGTGAGATATGACCTGACCACCTCTCCTCAACCGATAGCCTAGACCTGAACCCTCCAGCCTCCAGAGTGCTGAGAGGGTTCAAGGCTAGACAAAACCACAATGGACTCAGACTATCACTCTGAAATATACCGCGCTCGATCCTTATCGGTTCGCTTCATTTTCGGGCTTCGCAAGTACGACCATGTGTCGGAATTTCGGAAGCAGCTAAAGTGGTTACCTATTCGGCAGCGTCGAGATTGTCACACTCTTTCTTTTCTCTTTTCCATTCTTCACAATTCTAAAGCTCCTTCGTATCTTCGGGAACGCTTTGATTATCTTGTTCCTAGAGGTAAACCTTGTCGCTCATCATGATCTCTTCTCCTTTGTTACCCTCCTGACTCCTCAAGTCGGTATATCTTATTAATTCGTTTCATTTCTAAGCATTTCAACACTGATAGAACACTAGAAACACAACTTTTTAATTTTTTTACGTAGGTCGAAATACGTCAACTTCGCGCGCGTAATGCAACTGATGGATTACGATGATACGCATTTAGGGATGAGTCGACTTATCTCAATATGCATAACGCAATAAAAAAATATTACGAACGCATTAATGAGATGAGTACACTTAACTCTTTGTACCTTTTTTTTATTTTGTTGTTTCTGACTAGACTCGATTTTCAATTTGAGTTTTACGAAATTGTGATACAAATACTAACTCATCTCCTTTTTACCTTAATAGATATTAATGTTTAGTATCGAATTACGCAACTACCTCGTTTTTCAATATTTATGACTTATCCCCTTTTACCTTAACACCACAGATTTTACACCCATTATAATTCCGAATTTACTCTCCTTTATAAAATTGTCACTATCATCACAAGTTTTCGCTATCAAACAGCTGAGACACTCCAAGATTGACGAAGCAAATAACAAGAACATTTCCCGATAACGGTGCAAAGTGAGACCAATCTCATAAATAAATATTGATGGTGTTAATTTTCTCGTTTTCCCACACTCTCCATCTATTGATAACTTGGCCCTCTTAAATGTAATATGCAAATTAGCTGCTACACTCTACGGTAGATAAGCAGGACATAGGTTACGTCAATAAATTGAGACGGTGCAGATAATGCTACCTAATGAGTGTGTTGTGTCAAAGTGTGTGTGAATGTAATGGATTGGATGTTTATTGGGACTTGCTTCTGGTCCTAAAGGTGGTGATTTGGAACGGTTTAGGAGGAACTTTATTGTTTAAAGCAACGAGAGTTTGATTATTGTATTGCTAGCTCTAGAGAGACAAAACCAACGACCAGTGGCCCACATTAGCCCTAGATCGAAACAACTGGAGGTCATGGGGAGAGGCCTTTGCCCAGCAGTGGGATGACGCAGGCTAACTGTATCAGTATCAGCTCTAGAGATAATGTGGAAGTCGCATGTGATAGTAATAAACTGCATCGGCAAAACACTTTGAATCACATTAAAAAAAAAAAAATTGTCCATTTCTTCTTTCATCCAGTCTTACCAAGAGGTATCGTATTACCCAGTAATAAATTGTGTTGTGTTGTGTTGTGAAGGTCAAATAGGCAGATTGGAAGCCGACCCCACTCCAGATGGGAAAAGGCTAGGCAGATGATGATCCATTTCTTCTTTGAAAACTTCTGCTCGACAATTTAAATAACACATTTTCAAAAGGAGTATAGCTTTGGGATTTTATGCAATTACCCTGCTGAACTCCATACTATTCAACTAAAACATAGCAGTATTATTTGGTAGCAGAAATAGGAAATAATGATGGTGAATTTATACGGACAATTTCTTCTAGAAATGCTCATGTCGTCGCCTCAGTGCCCAATTTAAGGAGATGAATTAATATTAATTATTCAACAGAGCACAACAGCCTGACTAACAGTCGTATCATAGGAATATCATATTACCCAGTTATTGGGATGTGGAAGTCAGATAGGCAGAAGCTCCATGTAAAATCCTGATATTCTGGTGCACCGGTCACACTGAGCGCCGACCCCATCATACTTGAGAAAAGGCTAGGAAGATTTCGCCAATCCGCCATATTTTTCGAAGAATAGCATCACCTTCCAGTCTAACCGGATGCAGCTGAATTCCATTATTTTACATAGAACGACTGCCTATCTGACCTCCACAACGCAGTTAGTACTGGGTAATACGATACCCCTTGGTAAGACTGGTTGTCAGACTTTTTGGGCCACTGACTACATAACGACTGCCAAAGATCTACAAATGACACCCGGGACCAACGGCTTAACATGCTTTCCGAGGCACGGAGGAAACTCGGTACGTAATGGGTGGTCACCCATCCACAGACCAACCTAGGCAAGCACGGCTTAACCTAAAGATCGACTTGAGGAGTGGCTGTTATTATTAAGCCACGAGCTCCTCTTTTTCTCTTTTTTCGAAGAACATCATTGATTTGAAATCCCAACAATTCAGAGCAGCAACCCTAAAACTTTAACGCCCAGGCGTTTAGAAGTTGAGTCCCGTAGGTGTTGTCCTGCTAATTAGGAGTACTTAGGTGTTGGAATCCGTGTTCTCATTCTATTCTGGAACGAGGTGCAGATGCTTTTGTTGAATTAAAAGCTGGTGGGGTCCATTTGTTGGTTGGGGTCAACTGTATCCGCATAGCGGGGTCAATTCGTAAGCTTGTAGGCAATTAGGGAACGGGTGGGAATAGGTGGGTTTGCACGCATTGCGATTGTAATGTGGGGTTAGTGAATATGTTATTCTGCAAAGGCATGGGAACCGTAGTTATGTAAAATTGCCATGTGCCATGTGCTTAGACGCAGTTGGCATTTTTTACCGACTTCCAAAAAGGAGGAGAGAGTCTCAATTCGTCGGAATCTTTTTTTTTTATGTATGTTCACCGATTACTCGAAGACGCCTGAACCGATTTGGGAAATTCTTTTTTTGTTTGAAAGAGTATACTTCCAAATTGAAGCATTGGGTGCAACAAGGGCGTTACACAAAAAAGTGAGTTTTGAGATAATTGAAGTTGAAGTTTAAGATGTATTATAAATTCTAAATAAATTAAGATAAATCTCTAGCACTTTTAAAATTAAGGGCACCATGAGTAAGTTATAAGATTCTAGTATTAATATTATTTTAAGATAGTTAGAAACTTCAAAATAACATATTTTTTTAAGACATGTTATCCGCCCTTGTTGCATCCAACCCGTAAATTAATTGGGCGTTCATGTTTTATGAGTTTTTGAAGGCTTTGGGAGCTTAAAAGAATCATTTCTATATAAAAGTAAATCACAGCACTCATTTGGTTTCATTATTTAAAAGTTTAAACAGATTTGTGTGTATGTTCTTCAACTTCTTTTTTCCTTCATTTTTTGGGGGAACATAGTCAGTCTGATCATCATCTGCACTAAAATCACTGATTTCACTGATTTTGGACATTTGTTTACATTAAAATAAACTTTCGCAGGCAGTAGGTCGTAATATGTTTGAAATTCAAACGGATATCATAATCCATGCCACAACGGCGTAGCGAAACCCTCTCAATAAATATCTATCACGCCATCAAGAATCAATGAATCAAAATGAGTTTTTGCCATATGAAACTAGACGGCGCAATGCTTAATTTGATGCAATAATATCAAAACGGGCTTTGGGTGCCGAACGCCCTTGTTGCTCCCAGTGCTTCAATTGGTCCCATAGAAATATTATGATGATCTGATTATGGTCTTCGGAGACATAGAACGGAACTCTTCAATAATAGGCAGCGAATCTGTCTTGATTGGTGCAATCGCTTGGATGTTTATTGTTTACACAACATCATAACATAATATCACGCCTGTATGCTCTGAGAAGGTATGCAGATGTGTACAGTACACCCAGATTTCGACAGTTAGGTATGTTAAGTTCCATTTGATTGGGATAAGCCTATTACCATGAAATGTATTGTTAACAATGTAAAATAAATGCATAGAGAATATTTGTATACACACATCAACTAAAAATGGAAAAATAAAAAAACTTTTTTGCAAAAAAAGTTTTTCAGTTTATTACATCGAACTAACAGTCTTATTATTATAACGACGCAACGTGTGACCTGCTGTGGTCGATTTGCCATTTGTCATTTCCCTGACTTTATCGCAATTTATTTGGGGTCGGCGCAGTATGTCTTCTTCTTCCATACTTGTCTATTACTTGGCATATCAGCAGTCACCTCCTTTCTAACTATATCATCCTTCACAGAGTTCTACCATCGATTTATTTATTATATTGAATTATCTTCATAAAATATATTATTTAAATACCGAAAATCGCGGAATATTTAGAATCCACTAGTCATGTTTTGAATTCCATTTACTTTTAAATATCTTCAATAAATTTAGGATAGGTGTTTTCGAAGTTTTGGTCAGAATTATGGCTTCCGTTACACTTTATTTGTGCTAAACTCTCTTAAATTAACTTTTTGTCGTCAGATAGCATTGGCGAAATCACTTAGACTTAGGTTGTCGATATGTGGGATGTGAACTCAGCGATCATTGTGTTGATAGTCGTGTCAGTCAATGGTTTAATTGCCAAGAGCATCGACCAACACCTGAGGAGGCTCTCGTAGGGCAGTTGAATCAGGGATCTGACTCAGAAAGCGGTACTTCTTGACATGGTGGCGACCATTGTAAGGAGACTCCACTCTCCGGAGCCCTGACCTGCTTGGACCCTGTTCCGGATACCGGTGGGCTACTATTTTTATATATTTTTATGTTTGCGTGACGGCCGCGTTGCTCAAGTGGTCGCAAGCGCGACTGCTAAGCATGAGGCCCTGGTTTTGATTCCCAGGTCGGATAAAGTATTACTAATTTCTGAATTTGTGCCCGGTTGATGGCAATAGGCTTGCTTCTCATTACGGGACTTAACCATAACTGGCGAAGTACGGGTGTACCTTCTATTAGGTAACGTGATGTTATGTTTTTGTATTCAAATATTAAAAAATACACAAAATATTATGTATGTTCAGATACCAAGAAAGGAGATATATATTCATCATAACTATGAATATCAGCTAAACATAAAAGGTTGTGAACAATCAACCTTTTCGCAGATAAGATGTTCATGTAAGAGCCCTATGAATACGAGTTCGTGGCCTATGTAAATGATCTTTAACTTATTATCAACAGTTTTACATATTAGGAGAAGCTACATGTAAGCGGATTGTAAACATGTTCCGTTGCAAGATCTGATAAAACTTGTGGATGATTCAAGTTAGTTTACTTAGAATCTCTTGAGATGAGTATGAATAAGAATAAATTCATTAAACCACAGTTACACTTTCTGGAACTCTGACACAGCCAGAAGGTATCGCAGCTGACATCGAAGAAGATGGCGGGACGAGCTGGACAATACCAACGACCAAGTGGTCCACATTAGCCTTGGATCGAAACAACTGGAAGTCATGGGGAGAAGACTTGCCCTGCAGTGTGATGACGCAAGCTATCAGTATCAGTATCATAGTTACAAACTTTTCTTAATCTAACATTTTTATGGATATCCTCACCAAAACAAGGCTTATGTTGGGGGCCGGAGTTCCGATAACTTTAAATTAAATAATATATTTGTTAATGTGATAATTAGTCATTTTGGAAAGAAGGTAATTGGATTACTTTGATTAAAATAAAATGAAATAAATCTGAAGAGTATGGGAAGACCAATCAAACGAAGAACGGATTGTGTGAAAGATGAGGTAGAAAAGGGATAAAGACTGAGATGCAGATAGATAACAGATGTATGGAAGAGGAAGAAATGCTGCGCGAATCTCAAAAAAATTGGGATAACGAAAGGAGCTTATGATTCCAGATACATGATGCGTTTTGGTCTTACAGGAGTTTTTGTTGTATGAAGAGCTGTCCCTTTTCTGCCCTATATCGCAGTGGACAACTGGACATGTCAATTATTAGATATTTGCGTAGTTTTGTTGTCTAGACATTGTAATATCTATGGTAAATGCTGGAGGTTCTTTAGGAGTACCTGACACCCTGCGATTAATCAAATACAGGTATAGTAAACAACATAATGTTATTACTATTATGTAAACTTTATCAGTAGGTATCTAAATGATTACTCACAGAGAAGTTACAGACGGTCTTATGACGTAACACCGTCTGTGCCTCATTAGCATAAAATATACAAACCATTAAAATTATTTAAATATGAATATATTTACAAATTATGAAAGAGGAGGGCAATTGCCGACTAGAAAAATGATTTCACCGATAAACATGGACGAATCAAACAGTTACAAGTTGAATTACCACGAATTAGAACGTCGACTCCGGCGCAGAAGAGCGTGACGGAATTTTTTATGTTCTATTGTTTTTCAAATGGCGTTCGCTGATTGGCCAAGAGAAGTATGGGAGGCGCGTTCTGACACCTCATTGGCTGAGACGAAATGAATGCGAAATAATGATGGCTGCCCGATTGGTGACAAGACGTATTGTTGAATAAATTAATGTTAGCAATAGTAATAGTTTTATCAGAACCTGTTCTTTTAATTGTTGCGTTCCAGTTAGATTAATAGTTCGGTTGAGTTTACAGTTAGCCATCGTGTTTGTAAGTAAAAAGTGAGTGATTAATGTGTGAATTTGTTATTATGTTCCGTTTAATACGTTGCTCGTCTTTATTTTGTCGGCCTGATTACTTTTCCTGTTTGGTTGTAGTGGTCAGTTTTCCGACTTTTTACGACTTGTGAGTACAGTCAGCGTCATGAAGATGTATTGATAATGATAACAGATTTATTTTATTTTCTTGAACGTAGCTGTATCTAGTTACTTATTGACATTATGTAACAATTGAACCATTATAAAGTCAAAAGAAAAATCCGGAATTTTCTTTTCTTTTTTAAATAAGTACATCTTGCTACTGCCGCAGAAACACGCATTTTATCAAATTACAAAATAATAACACACCTGATAAGTACCTACCAAGACCAACTCGCAGACAGACACAAAGTTGACAGACGCGTACGATTTTCTAACAACACTTTTCTATACTCCAGAATCGAATTTACACCTCAAGTTTCGCAATTAGCATGTTAGGCACTGAACTATTGAATCAAACCGCTATGAAAAAATAATCAGCCTGTAAATGTAGTAGGAAGTTAGTGCTACTACAAGAAAAGGTAATCAACCTAAATGTGTAGTAGCATGTTTTAACTATATGAAAAAGTTAAAAGCTGTATAAAGGGTGTAACAATACCCTTAACGAAGCCAAAAGGCACTTGTTCTCCTCGTCATTGTGATATTTTTTGTTCTTTACCATATCTGAGAACCTCCTAGTTATGGAGATATTAGGGGTCAAAGTTCCAACTTTTTCAGAAGTTTTTTTTAAAATACATGTTTCCAAAGTGAGATTTAAACACCTCCAGTACCCCTGTACTATTCAATCCATCCAACAGCACAATGTTTTGAGTGCGTTACGTTGAATCCTACCGTAAAACGTGATTTTTCACCCCAAAAAAAAGTCGTTTCCCAGCAATAATTTTCGCGTATAGTTACTTACTTCGATGTACAGAATGCTTGGTTGACGGCTTCGTGAAGGGTCTGTTTACACCCTGTATAGAGTAGCAAGTCCTAACTATATCGCTGCGTTTCTCACCCATTAAGCTTAGCCAATCCTTAAAAACCTCCCATAGATCATGCTACTGCCGCTGAAACGCGCTGCGTATCAAACTACAAAATAATAACACGCCTGTTAAGTACTAACTCACAGACAAACACACACAAGTCCGTGTACGCATAGTATCTGTCTGTCTGTGGCTGTCAATATATCATACGACGGCTAGACATTAGCATCGCATAGGGTTGGCGGTTGACCTTCGTCAATGAATGGTGTAAATTATGGTGGTGAGCTGCGTACGTATTTGTTTGTAGTTTGGTAGCTGGTGGGTTTTGTTTGAGGGTTGTCGAAGCTATTACTCGTATTGATAAAAAGATCTATTTGATTCCCATTTTATTAAAAAAATCCGGCCAAGTGGGAGTCGGACTCGCGCGCGAAGTGTTCCGTGCCATCGTAGTAGGGGATCCCCTTTAATTTTAATTTGTTGTTATAACTATTACGGATCATGAGATACAGCCCGCTGACAGACAGACGGAAGGACGGACGAAAGGACAACGGAGGCTTAGCAATAGGGTCCCGATGGTTACCCCTTGCGTACGGAACCCTAAAAAAACTAGCAACCTGCCCCCGTTTTTCACAGTATTAACGACTTGAAAAAACATTAAGGTTTATTTATATTGAGAAAGTTTAATATTAACGTGATTTATACACCTTCCCGAATAAATACTCTAAGAGACGGTGAAAACCGTATACAAATCCGTAGCATAGTGACAGACACGAAAATCGAGTTTAAATAGTTAATATTATGCATGTATGTATGTGAAGTAGCTTAGGTATAGAAAATGCTTGAGCAGTTAAAGCTTGCCTGAAAAACACTTCTGCAGGAACCAAGATGTCCAATAACAATACCAGATGTTCGGGGAAAGTCCTATTTCAATGCGTTCCATTTCCCACCCTACTGGGAGACCAAATCATTCTACACCGTGTGGAAAGTTCTAAAAAATTCAGTGTGCGAAGATATCCTCTACAATCTGCAACACACCTCCGCAATCATTATTCACCTGTCCCATTTCAGATTAAAACATTACTGTAAACACAGCCAACCCTACACAGAACCGCGCGGACGCACATCGGCCATCTTTTATTTAATATCCCTGCGCCGGCGCACGTGGGAACATGCGTGAGAAATTATACGCGTATGATGCGCGTGATCGTGATTGAGCGGCGCTGGGCTAGGTGTGCTCGATAGGAGTCGTTCAGGATGTGGATGGCAGTAGCGATGGAGGGATTTTTGCATACAAGTAAGTATAACTAGGGATTATTTAACAGAGGACAATATTGGCCAGGTCTGTGATGATCACCATATAGACTTTTCTTAAGAAACAGATGTGACCAGCACCCCAATAGAATAAAACACTTCAATAACACTCAAAACATTTTGTATGAAAAATATGCATATATAAATAACTAATCCATTGCATTGGAGTACGTAAGGATCGTTGCAGATGGCGTTCTGTGGTTTCTGCCTAATCCCAGGGCAAAGAGTTTATGTATGTAATGTCATCATGGGTTTAAATAATTGGTCTGCTTAACAAAGCAAATAACGCAACGAATTGTTGAAATGTTGAATTGAAAGGCATTGCGATTGTTAATGTGTTAGGTATGCAATTACCCTGCCTCTGTGGTCAGAACTTCCTTACCGGTGACCCCATGACCACATGCCTACATAGACTTCTTGCTGAACGGTAACTGAACTATAGTGGTTACCACGAATGTCTTCCAGCTTGGAAAATTTAAAATGCAGAAGAAACTGTCGAGAAATTAACGATTATACCTATCATAACAAAACATCACTCTTGTAATCCCCGAAGGGTTATGCAGTAGTTCACCCACATTTTGTCAGTTATGTTTAAGCGCCATGTTATAGGGGGTGAGCCTATTGCCATTAACCGGGCACAACTCCAGATTCAGTGGCTGCTACTGAGAAATTCCTTATGGAAAAACCCAATAACACTTTGCCCGACCTGGCAATCGAACCTAGGACCTCATGCTCAGCAGTCGCGCTTGCGACCACTAGACCAGCGAGGCAGATTAAACCTATCATTAAAGCAAATCCTGAGAATTTAATCATACAGTAAAGTCCAGCTCAAAATCCACCTAACTTTATAGACATGTAGGTACCAGACACTTCACGCTACAACCGTACATTAGACTAACTGTACCTTTATAATTGATTTCCGTTCAAACTCCACACGGAAGAAAGTGAGCTTCACGTAATATATTCCCAACTATTAATTAGCATGTTAGGCCCAATCTTGCATCTATTGTAGGAGTTCTCAAAGGCCGTAAGGCTCGCATACCTGACCTTACACTATCTTGTAATTATTGACAATTCAATTTCGCACATTATCTGATCCGTTCGCTCGGGGTTTAATTTCACAGAGTAATTAATAGAATGGACAAATTGTGTGCCGTGTTGATAGTGGTGTTGAAATTAATTTGCCAGGGTTCTGTTTGGAGGTAAAGTTATTATTGTGTTGTAATTTTGTTGGTTTTGCCGCTTTGGATTTCGAACAAGATTTAGTCGTTTCAGCTAGATACAATTTGTGTCTACGAGGACAAACAAGACGATGTATCCTTTTCCTAGACGCCTAATAGAAAATTTTAAGTGAAAAATAGAGAGAAGTACCTACTGGTGATTTTTCGGAGTTTAAGGATACAATTAAAAACAGAAGATACTGAAATACCTCACCAAGTTTCTACAGCAATTGTTGTTGACAAAAAAAAATAGGACTGTTAGTTAAGAATTGGTAAAACAAGTCAATGTATTAAGCGACACAAAATCACAAACTACCAGCTTGTGCCATTTCTCCTTGCAGAAACATATGCCGTTAATCCATCTTTCACGCAGAAAACAACAATACCTATCTTACCGAGAAGCGAATCCATCACGCGTCTAGACCCAGCCGTGTCGATTAGTAGCTTGTACGTGAGAGAAAGGTGTACTATGTACCGTACGCAGGTTGCAGCCTAACTAACATCATTGGCCCGTCTTGAATACTAAGGCACTGTAAAGTGTAAAGTATCACCTACTTGGAGGAGCTAACAAGATGTCGGGAAACGCAAAGAGGGATGTAGAAAAATCTAACAAAGTAAGAAATCCGCAGTACCTATGTACTCATATAATATTATAATGTTATTTTCCTGTGTTCTTCACTGTGTGTAAAATAAAATTAATAAATCTTACTACAATGTAACATAAGACAATCGACACGATTTATTGGTGTAATCCGGGACCGCGGTCCCGGTCCCAAAAGCCCCACGACCCTGCGTTTTAGGTATTATTTCAAGTATGAAAAAAAAAACAATGTCACTTACATTGTTTGTCTAAAAAGTCTATAAACTTCTACTGTACTAGTAAAAAGTATGAGTTTACAAATGTTTTTAGAACCTATTTAAAAAAAAAATCTCTTTATGACCTGACACGACAAAAAATAATTATACGTGAAGCGTCTGATATTGGCTTAACCATTAATATTGCGATACTCATATAAAATGCAGTGCCATCCCCACAACATCAAATCACCAAGATTAATCACCACCCAATTAATCCACATTTAATACATTCACAATCAAGACCCTATAAAGACTTAACTCCGCCAAACCAACCTGCTAAACGTCCATAAAGGTGATCAGCACATTAATCACCACCCAGCTTCGCCGTGTTCTGGCGAGCTAATCACCGAGGCTGTGACTGATCACCGACGTGCCATCGCATCCGACAGCCAGCCTAGACGTTGTACCCTGTAATTATTTTATTTATGTTACAAATAGTTTCCTTTATGAGCGTGACATTGGGCTTGGTGTATTTATTGAACGTTATTACGGCGCAGGCACACTTAGTTAATGATCTAATGGCGGCTGTTAAGGAAGTTCGTGTACTTTGTGATGCTTTGGACGGACGCTGTGAGATGCTGCCAGTTTCGCAGTTAGTTTTCGTAGTGTTGCTTCGGGTGGGAGAATATTGATGCCGTTTTCGCAGCTAGACTTCCTTGAGGTACGATTCTTCAAATTTAATTCTAAAAGTTTTCTGCTACTTAATAGCATTAATAAATTATGCCATCGCAATGTGTTGACTGGTTTATTTTTTCAATATTGCTCTGTCCCACTTGTGGGCAACTGGGCAAAGGCTAGGGTTCTTTGCCCAGTCCTTCCATTTTTCGCAAACCCGTGCGTCTATCCTCCAGTTTTGACTGATAAATGATAAAAACAACCTATTTGGCTCTTTAGTTCTGATTCTTGTGTCTTTATAGAGATGAGTAAGGCTGCCTGGTTGAATTTTCCTCTCCGCCTCCAAGATTATGTACAAATTTTTATTGGGTTTTTCCATCAGGAATTTCTCAATAGCAGTCACTGAGTCTGGATTTGTGCCCAGTTGATGTCAATAGGCTCGCCCCCTATTGCATAGGATTTAAATATAACTGGCGGAATGTGAGTGTACTATTAGGTGTACCTCTGCCTTACCATTCGAGGATTACAGGTGTGATATTATGTTATATGTTATTACTCCAAAACAAAAAATAAACAAAAATCACGCCCCCAGTCCTATAACTGGCTGTCACCTACCGTTACATGCGAAGTTGAACCTGAAATTGTATTGTAAGGAGCATAATCGGCAGTGCAAGTAACAATGAATGAAGTTTGCGCGGGCGTCGCTCTGGGCTGCGCGCGCACCTGTATCTGAGTGCACGCGATCTCGGGCCGAGTGCACAGTGGGGTAACGTTGATTTGTGGTTGGGTTTATTTATTGCTGGGTTGCTGGTTGGATGGGATTGTGATTTAATGTTGGTGGGGGGAAAGTTGCAATGATGAAATGATATTTAATCCTTACTCCGAAAGATATGTCTGCACTTTTTATTCAGATAATCTGTCTGTGTAAACTTGAACTTCTTTTTTACGTGGTTCGTATGAGTTTGGCACCGCTGACATGTGGCATTGAGCCCGCATGGTCGATTACAGCATAGTGTGATTACGCTGTATGAGTTTGAACATAAGTAACTATGATAGCAAGGCCACGCGATGGTCCTTGACAGTGTTGTGGTCCTTGCATCAAATATCACAACAGTATGCCAAGAAAGAACTATCATTTTTCTACTTATTATACCTTTGCCTAAGTCAAAACCAAATAATCTCTGATGTGAACGCATCCTTATCCTCGGTGCACGTCGCCTGTGATTACTTGCGAACGGCCTCCGTTTAAACGATTCCCTTTTTAAAAACTCGACGTTCCTGTTTTAAGAACCAGCGCCATTATTCCCGTTCCTTCCTCGTTTTGAATTTGGAACGGACAATGCACGGTTTTTCGCGGGAAATTTTTTTGTTCTTTTTTTGCGGAGGTGACTAAATGACGGGACAGTCATGCAAGGTGTTGCTAGTTTAGAAATTGAAATGGGAATAAGTGGGTTTTTGCAAGGAAATCTTTATGAGAGTGTGGACCAAGAAGACATGCGTGCTTGGGCTTGAAGATCAACGATCTTATATACATAAACTCACGCCTTTCTCAAATAAGGGATTGGCAGAAACTACAGAATGCGATCTGCTACGATCCTTACATACTCCATGGTGATCAATATAGTTGAGTTTTCATTACAACTAGTTAAAAAGTTAAGCCTAAAATATGTTCCAGATTTTTAGTGAATAAAGAACAATCAAGTTGTTGCGACAGGTGAATTTTTGACTATATTCATAAATTTTACATCTGGCAACTCTGAAATACTTGTGATGGCCTACGGACCCACTACAAAGCTTTACAAAAAAGTCACTTAAGTGAAGACCAGTAGTCCGAACAAACCTCTTTTGTCGAACTCTTTGCGGTTTCCAAATAAGGTGTAAGGAAACAATTCGTCGTGGTTCCCTTCCAATTTATTTGATTTTTTTCTTATTTACATCTTTGGCAAATTGGGAAAATTGCGGAGACGGAAAGATGGCAATTTTTTTTCGGTTGGCTTTGTTCGGTTCGAATGCTTCCGTAAGTAGGCAGCTCATTTAGTTGCAAATTAGTGAGGGAGTCGGAAAAAAATTATATATTAGTAGTAAGGAAAGACCAGAGAGACGATGGACCGATTGTGTGGAAGATGATTGTTATGGTGAAATAAGAGGAAATAATGAAGAAGATATGATATGACTGCCTCGTTGGTCTAGTAGTCGCAAGCGACTGCTGGACATGGGGTCCTAGATCCCCGGGTCGGGCAAAATAATATTGGGTTTTTCCATCTTGAATTTCTCAGTAGCAGCCACGGAGTCTGGATTTTCGTCCGGTTGATGGCAATAGGCTCACCCCCTATTACATGGGACTTAAACATAACTGGCGAAGTGTGGGTGTACTATTAGGTACACCTCTGCCTAACCCTTCGGGGATTACAGGCCTGATGTTGTATTTTGTTAAGAAGATATTATGTTCTGTTGTCTCCAAATAACTAGTGATACGTGTATTTAGAAATGCACGTATCACTAGTTTTTTCAGAGCGCATTAGTCACTTGATTAGTATTTAAGAAATAGATATCACTTTTAGACAGATTTAAACTTGAAAGACAAAGTGAAGAAGAAA
Organism: Noctua pronuba; assembly: GCA_905220335.1. Lineage (NCBI taxonomy): Eukaryota > Metazoa > Arthropoda > Insecta > Lepidoptera > Noctuidae > Noctua > Noctua pronuba. The sequence goes on along the minus strand of LR999906.1, from coordinate 9,199,390 downwards.
GATCAAAACAACTATACCTTTACCCAGTAGCCACCCTTTTCAATCCAGGCATTATAAAGACCTATTCAAACCTGAAGACCACACAAATAACCTCTAGTTTCCTCAATAAACCCCGTATAAAACAAAGCGTTTACAAATAAACCTCTGAATAACAACGGGAGCTAATTTCACAACATGCACAAACATCGAGGTACCAGGAGATAAGAATCGCGAACGATTTTTCATAAACAATAGCCTTTTTAATATAGCAAAAAAGTCGAAGAGTATAGGCTATTGATAATGCAAAAAATGCAATAATAAATTACCGGGCGGTGTGGTATAAACAGCGATTTGCTCCGGGCGACTGAGGGAGCTACCAGTGTGTTACAAAGCGGTAGGAGCAAAAAGGGTACGTTAAGCTGTGTGGAGAACTGAGTGGTGGGTTCCGCTTGTGAGTTTGTTGCGAGATGAGAATGGATCGTGATTTGAAAAGTTAAATTAAAGTATCGTTTGTACAGGGATAATTATAAATCAATGTTGCTCAAGACCATTATTATGCATTTAGCTTGTAACAAATGCATACAATTTATGGAGCAACCTTCTTTGGACCTCCTTTTTTGGGGATTTTCACCCTATATAAACCTCTCAAGTTTGTGTATATCTTAATATCTACTAAATTCAAAGACTTCGCTTACCATTCGCATATTTGGTATGGGTTAGTTAACACTTCGCTAGCTGTCTTAAATTTACCACAAAAAAAAAAATTACGTATAATTCTGATCAAGTTGATGAGAGAGTAGAATATATTTGAAAATGAGAATAATCGGGAACTTAGCGTTCCAGGCAAAAGGAACAAAAACCAACAAAAAATCAGAGACCGAATCAGATTTTCCTACCATCCAAAGGATCCCTATAAAAACCAAGTAAAAAAATAATACACTTAATATCAAAGAAGGTGTACTTCGTTAATGCATTCGCCTTGAGGCCCGTCAGTCCACTGAACATTGTTTTCTGGAATGCGATTTTAAAAAGTTATCGTTCTTTTTTCGAACTTTTTTTTTCTTTCGCCGAATTCTCTCGAGATATTTTTCGGGTTGAATTCAAATGACATAATTAGAGTTTTATTAGCGTATTGAATTTTAATTTTTGTAGTCGTATGCATATTCACGGTGTTGTTGTTTTCTGTGGGTTGCATTTTTTTTTTTACTTGTTATTAGAGACCACAGAGCATAGCACGGAAACATAATTATTACCGGCCGGTGGTTGGGGCAACATTGTCAGTTTCGGCGCCACGATTTTTTTATGTACTGCAGTCTTTATACAATGCCCTGTGCGGTGATTTGGTACTCCGTATTAGAGGTAGTAAAATAATTATGAACGTTATGCTAAGTCTACCACTAGTCAGTGACCCAAAAAATCTGACAACCAGTCTTACCAAGGGGTATCGTATTACCCAGTATAAACTGGGTTGTAGAGGTCAGATAGGCAGTCGCTCCATGTAAAATACTGGTATTCAGCCGCATCCGGTTAGACTGGAAGCCGACCCCAATACAGTTGGAAAAAGGCTAGTCAGATGATGATGATGCTAAGTCTACCACTATTCAGATATCCATTGTAATTAAAAATGCAACATGTTACGCTGATATACTAACTAATCTTTAAGAGGCATTTACACAAAATAAATTCGCCACAAGAACTTTTCACACATTTCCCCTGCTAATAAATGTTCCACGACAAAAACATCGCTATTCAAATTACTATTCCACCCGCGACGTGCAAATAATCGTCCCCTCACACTTTAAATAATTGCATTGTTTCTCATAGCCACACAATTAGCTGACTAGTGGCCGGGACACACCGGGGTCGCGACTGCGATTTGTCGCAGGTAACGAGCAACAATACGCGCGTTTCGGTCGCGGCCCCCCGTCGCCTCGCATTTGTATCGAGATGTTCTTGTGGCATACTGGGATAGGTTTGTTTGTAAATGTTGGTATTAAAATATGAGTAGTCTTTTGTTTTGTCGTGTTAATATGATTGAGTGGTTTTGTAGCTTAGGTTGACTTGTGGATAAAATGCGGTACTGGGACTGTTCACCGTGAGATCTCAGTTGCAGAGTTTTTTATACGCATTTTATGGCCTATCTGTGTTTTAGAGGTAATTATTGTACAATACTAGATGCTGTAGATTTAGACATTGTAAACACAATTAATTTAACACCATCGATTTCATGAATGAAAGAATCAGTCATGCCCCAGAATTTTCTAACTTTTTTTCTAAAGCTTTTTTTTTTCAATACATGTCACAAAAGTTTTTGCGAATGTTTACCAAAAGTATTCCATTTTCAACGTCATTTAAGTACTGAAAGATCCATGGAGATCTACGCTCGATGTGTCCCCATCCGATAGGCAGGTTGCACCACGGCCTCGTTAGAGTTAACTAGGCAACAAACTATCGGTTATCCATAACAGTTATTGTGTTATTCTTTTGACAAATGCTCCGAACACTCCTCGTTAATACGAGACCCGATACCTGACAATTATTTGTCTTTTAACTCATTGTTTTGTGGTATTGTTGGCAATATGTTTTCGTGTAGATTGGATTTGATTTTGTGTTCGGTTATGGATCCGTTGGGGAGTCCATCATAGATTTTATTGTTGCAATTAACTTAATCCAACTTCTTGACTGCACAAGCATGTTCAATGTCAATACAAACAGGATATCATACATACATACATAAACTCACGGTACCAAAAAACGACGATCCCTACATACTCCCAACCAACTGTGGTTGTTGTGACAACTTTCAATAAATCGACTCAATCTACTGGACACAAGGATTTACAAAGTTGCGCCACAATAGGCGGTACTAAGCCTTCCGCCTCCAGTCAGTCTCGATTCTCGAAGAAAACTATTGCGATATTTTTTTTGTTCTAGACCATACTTAGTTCCAACTTAAGTTTTTTTAAATACATGTTTTTAAAGTAAGATTTTTACTTTAAACACCTCCTCGGCCCCCGTACTATTCAATCCATCCATCGGCACAATGTTTCGAGGGCTTTACATTGAGTCCTACCGTAACACGTGATTTTTCATCCCAAAAAAAAATGTCGTTTCCCAGGAATAATTTTTACGTAGAGTTACTGAGTTTGATGTACATAATGATTGGTTGACGGCTTCGTGAAGGGTCCGTTTACACCCTGTGTAGCGCACATGACATAGAACTTTCCGTTTTATCTTTTCTTGATCTGTACACACAACCGTCTTTAATCGTTATATTCCTAACAGACAAATCTGGTGTGAAAGTTCGTTTTACATTAATCTCTAAGAAACAAAGCTTCCCTCATAATAAAATTACCTTCAAAACACACATAACTTATAGTCTACACGTCCAATAAACTATTCGTTCGAAATCTTCCGACTTCGGCCGGATCCGTCCGATCAGCATTGGATTCAAATTACATGGAACAGTGATGTTATTATCAGTGCGTTGCAAGTGCGATCACGTGCGATCGGCCGCGATCGTCCGATCCGATCGCATTGTGGCGCCAATGAATAGATCGTCCACCTCTATTGTACGTTAATGTATCGGGACAAGAGTTTGGGAGACATACGGGAGGTTAGTTTGTGAAGCTTATTGGTTTGCACATCAAAGATAGATCGAGAGAAATTACAGATTTTTGTGATGCTTCGTTGTGTTGGTCTTCTTCTTAGCGTATCGATGGCAATCTAAATTGTGTCTGCCCAGAACTGAGCTAGTAGTTTGGCGCTTTCGGTAGCGTCCATCAGTTCCTGTAGTGGACAAACAACAGGACACGCAGGACACGATATTAAGTGCCCCATCTTTTGCAGAGCAGCACCACATTTACACTCCAGGGCAGAGTAATTAATGATTCCCCACCTGAGCAGGTTTTCCCTTCTGCGACCAACCTGGGTCCGGTGTTTCATGTTTTATAGATGATTGATCTTTTTCAAAAAACTTGTTGCTGTTTAGAAACCCCTATTGATAAACCTTCAGATGAATTGTTCTTACTTTACTCTGCGTTAACAAGTAACGTGGGTAGCAACAACAAAGCATACACATCACCATCCTATTAACTTTTAACCAATACTTGACCACTACAAGAAAGTTGCCCATCCTGTCCACCCGTGTGTCCGCTCGCAAGTCGCCTCACAAGAATGGTGATGCAGCTTCAACAGGAAGCCTTCAGCTTTTGTTCTCCGCACGAAATGATAAAAACGTCAAGCAACGCCGCGCGGCCAGCATTGTTTTGCAACCGGTTTTTAGTTTTCTTTATTGTCCCTTTATTGCAGCGTGCGGTGGCCACCGGCCATCTTATAAAATATTATAAGAAAATCTTTTTTGCAATTAAAACAATGTTGCAAGTTATGAATTTTGCCTCAAATTGATTTTTTTGCGCTGGCAATAATATGAAGTCGTTATATTTCTTTCTTATTGCCACGGAGCTCATGAATCAATTTGAAATTTAATGTGAGTAATAAAATAAAGGAAGTTTTGTTACCGTATTAATTTGGTCGTGGAATGAAAGGTTTCAGTTTTTTAGTTCGGAGATTCTTTTATTGTTGAGAGCGTGGAAATCGTTTCGGTGTTTATTTAGACAATGACGTTTTTTACGATACCGTAAATTAAACGCCACAATATAATTTAAAATCACGGTAGTTACTAACTTAATGTATGTAAGCAGAAAAGAATAAAACGTGAGTCGGGTTCTCATATTATCTTCTTTCTGGATAAAACAGTTTCCATGTTATTTCATTTTATCGTAGGATGACCATTGGTCTTTGACCCAATTGTAGAAACGTTAACTGTTCCTCATTTTCACCAGTTGACCGTAGAAAATTCAATCTCGAAACTTCTAGAACCTTTATTTACCCCTTACTTCTCACGCCTTACAATACGGCACCTGCAGTTACCGTCATAACATCCTCTTTAAATTCATCAGTTCACTTCAGCTCATTATCGAAGCTTCGAGAATCTTCTAAGCACCAAAAAAGTATCAAATCTTTACCCTTTACCTCACACACACGACATAGCACAATTGCCGTTGCCGCTGCGGCTGCGCCTTATTGTGTCATTGTGCCGCTCGTAATTACTACTCATCACTTAAGTTATAGGTAAGTTATCTACCCTCACCAAAGTCATTCCGCAACTACTATCCCTCCATACTTAAGTACTCATGCTGTAACAAGATAATATTGTAAAACCAAATCATTTTATAAGAGTAACCATGGAGTTTCTTGCCGGTTCTTCTCCATAGGAAACGACCAACCCAAACCGTGCACTTTTTTGTCGACGTTTTACTAGTGCCCATGTGAAATAAAATATTTTGATTTTAATTTTGAAGTCGTCACACTACCCCGGATGATTCCCGAAACTTCAAAAATCTTCCCAAAACTTCAAAAAATATGGAAATTTTGCCCTCTATCTTGAACACACGATATGAATACACCACCTGCATTCGCCATCCTTACATCCTCCTCAGATTTATCAGCTTACGTTACCCCTAGATCATTCTCGAAAGTTCTAGAACCTTCTCGAAAGTTCTAGAAACCAAAAAATATGGAACCTTTACCCCTTACCTCGCTCACACACACGACAATACGGCACCTGCCGTTGCCGCTGCGGCTGCGCCTGATTGCGGCATTGTGCAGCTCACAATAACTCGATTAGACTCGGACGGCACCGGACGTGCTCCTGGCTATGTTAGGGTGGATATTCCTGAAACCGATATCTGGTATGATATTATTGGAAATTAGTAGTGTGAAAAACGTCATGTGATAAATAGATTATTCTTTATTGTACACTAGAATCGTTACGTGCAATGGAAGGTGCATTAAAACTCTATAATTACTGTTGGCGCTGATTTAATTTTGAACTTTTGGAGTAGTGTTGGTGCCCAACAAGTATATCAGTGTAGATTCAATTTGGAATTTTGAAGATTCATTATAGGTCTTTAATAGGTCACCGACACGTAGGGTCCTCTTAGGACTCTATAATATATATAATTTCCTGGTAAAAATACAGCATACTAACCGCTGTTCTATATTCCAGGAGCACTAGCAACCTCCGATACATTATGTCGAAGTTGCAGAAAGACTCCCACCGGGCCATCTGCTGCCATGGCCCAATTGCGAAGCCAAGTGGGCCGCTGGTCCGGTGGGGGTATTCCGATGAAGTCATGTGTGACTGCGGTGCTTCAAAGCAAACTATGGCTCACCTCCTATCCTGCACTGTGTGATTCCGCGTGCACTTTGAGGGACCTGTCCGAGGCCAACACTAACGCCGTCGAGGTGGCAGAGTTCTAGACAAAACAAATTTAATTTAAAAAAAGAGAAATCATCGACACGACGAAGAAGAAGAAGACTAGCAAAGCTACCAATTTAAAACACAAATTCATAGACAAGTCACATCCACAGTATCCCAACACCGCACCACCCCCAATTAGGTGAGGACGGGGCTACGAAGCACAAAGGCAAAGATAATGGTCAGTTAACTTAGTTCGGAAGATAGTTCACTTAGAGCCAACTTAACTTTATCAAGTTGCAATTAAGTTCGCCCGCTTAATTGAATATTCTCACGGCCCATATCACAATTACGACCTCGTGAACTAGACAGTTTCGATTGGGGCTTTGGTGGTGAGGGTGTTCCTGTGTTATTGGTGGGTGCGTTTTTGAAAAGGTTTTCGTGTATGGAAAACGGAGATGGAATATGATTTATTTATTTAAAAATAGGTACGCCAACAGTACATATATTTTACATTTAACAATAAAAGTATACAGGTTAGGGTTCTTATGTAGGTACCAATTATAGGTGTACCTACACAACATTCTCTCAAGAAAATACAGCTATAAAATCTTAAAGTTATAGAAATAAAATGTAACATAAAATAGAAAACATGTCAACTTTGACTTAAACCAAAAAAGAGATCAAAAGAAAATAATATGATGACGTAGGCGGTCAGAATATTTTGCATTATTCTGGTTGAAGAGTCTCGGAGGGAGGAGCTCGTGGATAAATAATAACAGCCGCTAGTGTCCATCTTTAGGTTAAGCCGTGCTTGCCTAGGTCTGTGGATGGGTAACCACCCGTTACATACCGAGTTTCCTCCGTCCCTCGGAAAGAACGTTAAGCCGTCAAGAATGGTATTTTGGGTGGAGAAAAAAACATTCGTTATTAAAATAGACATAACATAACATCACGCCTGTAATCCTCGAAGGGTTAGACAGAGGCGTACCTAATAGCACACCTACATTTCGCTAGCTATATTTAAGTCCCATGCAATGGGCGGCCAGCCTATTGCCATCAACTGGGCGCAAATCCAAATTCTGTCGCTGCTACTGAGAAATTCCTGATGGAAAAACCTAATAACTTTTCGCCCGACCCAGGACCTCATGCTCAGTAGTCGTGCTTGCGACCACTAGATCAACGAGGCAGTCGTCGAAGATATTTGTTATTATAATATAAAAAGCGGCCTACAAGTTTTGGTCTCTACAATGCCACATAGGAACAAACATACATACATACACTGATAAACACATTACCCTCCTTTGCGTCGCACAGTCGGGTAAAAAATATGCAAGGCTTATTCATTCTTTGTTGTTGATTCATTGTAAGTTATATTTCTGTTTATTTGGTTAAGGAAAGACAGTAACAATACAATTCCCCAGTAATAACTCGCCAACGCTTTACAACGTTGTTAAATCGTAACGTTGGCAACGTAAGAATCTGAAATCTTCATCTCTTAACGTTTTATTATCGGTTTAAAATATTAATTTACTTTACTGTTTGCTGCCGTAAATAAAAACGAACTTTATTATTGTCTGTGTACACTTTAAACTGTTATTCAAAATGACCAAATACCAAGTTTTTTTTTGTTTATGGAATTTGTCTGATTTCAGTCTGCAAGAGAGAATTTACTTTGAGAGCTCGAGATGTTAGTGTTTTCATCATATTTTGTCGACACCTTAGCTACTTATAGTTTAACTAAGTTTGTGTTATTACGTTTTAAGTCATAAGGTCGGATAGGACTGACATGTGGATAAAAGTTCCTAATAACAAATAAAGAGAAAAAAAAGTGGCTATCTACTAGTTTTGTAGTTTTGTATTAGTTTTTTCTCAACTTGTTGTCTTTCACAAGCCGTTTGAAGTACGATTTTCTCATTTTTAAACGTGGTTTGCTCTTAATTTTTTTTATTGCAATTTTACGTAGTTGCAAGCATAGTATTTTGGACTCCATACTATTCTATGTTCTGTGTTAAGGGATTTGGTTTCCGCACTTAGTCCTTAAAGTGGAACATTTTACGTGAGCCATGGTGGCCGTTACTCCAACCAGCCCACCTCCCTCCAGAAGCAGATCAAACTTCCCGGTCTCCCAGGACATCCGCAAGGGATCTTGGTGTTCCAAGAGTCTCCTCGCGGATCTGGGTGACGCCGGTGCACTCGAGGAGTACATGCGCCACCGTTTCCTCCGCCTCCATGCACGCTCTGCACAGGGGACTGTCAGTGATACCTAGGGTGTAGAAGTGTTTGTTCAGTGAGCAGCCCGCCAACAGTCGCAGGCTATCTCTGTCCAGGCGCAAAAGGCGCTTGGTGTGCTTCCTATCCAGGGATAGCATAGCTTCTTTGGATTGCCTACACCCTGGTGTCGAGGTCCACCATTCTATTGTTACATCGGCTGAAGCTGACTGGGAGCAGTCAGTCTGATTTTGGCAAAACAATGTCGCGAATCGAAGTGAACTACAAGTGCGATATCTAAGTGAATAGTGAACGATTTATAAGTGTTTTGTGTTAAATAAAGATATTTGGTGTTTTTGGTAATGTTTCAATTTATCCCCAGTTCGTAACACTGTTAAGAAATTCATCGTCACAACAGTGTTACAGTCATATCTCTAAGTTGCAATCGATAGTACAGTCACGAGCACCAATTTGTATACACTTTCCTAAATCAACAAGCAGTTTTCGCGAGAAATAACGATTGTAAATTGGATATAGGATCTTTTTCATAAAAATATGAGTTCCAAAATGCTATGTTCGAACAATATGAAATTTTAATCAGAACAGTAGGAGAAAAACACTTTTAAACGTTGTTAAGTGTTTACATATTGGTGCTCGTGATTGTACACGAGGGAATCGCTTTTGAATTTTGCGTGTTAACATAATTATTAGTGCATATTAAGTTTTAGGTTGCAGCCCAGTTGAATTTAGCAGCTGATTGCTTCGATATGCAGCAAGTGTGTGTGAGGATACATAATAAGTAAGCTGACCTTTTAAGTAGCCATTATATTGATGTTAAAAATAACTACACATTTTGACTTAAAAATTGATTCATATGATGAGAACGATCGAAAGTGGAGCTATAATTTATGTAAACCGTTTAATTTGAGGCTCTTCTTGACTTTCAAGAAACACATAATTCATCCCCTCAAAGATTAAATCGAAAATAATATATTTTTGCACATAATTGCAGTTTACAGCCTTGTCAAGTAATAAAGTAATGAATTTAATCATATTTATGATAATAGCTTTGCACCTGAGATCCTGTAATCCATGTGCAATTTTGATATTATGCCTTCTTTAGAATTAAAAAAATACGACATCTTCTTTTATACACCGTGACTTTGTAAGACGACTAAAAAGTCACGGTGTATACGCTACAGGAGCCATTAAAGTATGGTCAATCTATGTATCTGATATAGGAACTTGTTATTTTAGCATTATCATCATGTCAACCTGTAAACATTCAATTTTGAACATGGGCCACCCATTTACTTCATTTTGTTTTTATCATGACATGAAAGATAAGAGGGATAGCAGCTGAATTATTTGCGCTGTTTACTTTGGTGGCAAAAAAAAAACGTGCGAGAGTAAGAATCATGAAGAGTAAGAACTGAAATATCTATTGTTTAATCCTACTAATATTGTAAATGCGAAAGTTTGTGATGATGAATGGATGGATGTTTGTAACTCTTTCACGCAAAAACTACTGACCGGATTTGGATGAAATTTAGTATACAGATAGTTTATAACCTGGATTAACACATAGGATATTTTTATCCCGGTAGTACGATCGCAAGGGACAATTATGGGACTCCTCGTGGGCGAAGCCGTGGCCATTAGCAAGTCTGTAATAAACACGCCTTAAATTAACGTTTGGCTTTTAAAAACACGCCTGCTTTTATAGAAAATCAGAAAGAAGTCTAGCAAAGCCGACACTTCAATAGATTTTGTATATCCCCGCTTCATACAACAGTAAAACCAACATAATTGGCTAATGTCCATCAGTTTTGAGTGAACAAACGAACTGATGCGACTGATGCTCCATGAATAGTGAGCAATTATGTTCATTTTACGAGTAAGGAGCATTTTTCCCAACCGCCCACATTGCACTAAGTACATGCCAATCTGTCAGGTTATCTGTCCTCTCGTAGTAGATAATATGCAACAAATTGGCACTATTGCACCGTGTAAGCATTAAACTGAAAAGCCGCATCGATAAGGGGGTGGTACGAGGTATGAGAGACAGCGAGTTCATACTGAAGGATGTCCCAATGAAACTTTCCTAATGTAAACTAGAAATAATTTTACTCAGACACTGCCGAAGTATTTTTATCCTCAAATATCTGAAATAACAGCTGAAATTTGGATGTAGTGTAGACACACCTTTGCCGAGCTGTTTTTCCGGATGGGGAATCATGAAATGACCCCTCCCACTCTGGGCGGAGTGGAAGGGAGAATAGAGTAGAATAGAATAGAATAATATTTATTTGTGTAAAAACATGGTACAATAAGGTCTTATAAATAGGGTTGTGATAAGTTCACATGAGTGAGACTCTTACTGACTAAAACCCATCCATGTTCCTTCTTTGCCCTTTGTGTACCAGGGCCGCGGTATCTCTTTCGAACAGTCCCGCAGCCCACCTCTCCCGAGCCTTTCGGAAAAAAAACAAACGTGATGTTATTTTAATACTCATATAAGTTACTAATGTAAATAATTGTGTACAGGTTTTTTATCAGAGTTCACTACGGGAATTAATGCTAACCAACATAATAGAAAGTTTTTTTTGGAAATTCATATACAGCTTTTCTACCACAGATCCAAAAAAATAGATTGCTCATGCATAAAAAGTTCTTCACTACTTTTAATCTTATCTCAACAATTTGATGCGGCCATCAGCCCACCTCAGTCATGCCTCATCCTGGCTCTATTTATGCTAGTTTCACCCACAGCACCCCGTCCGAGCCCACTCCCATTACGGAGTGCCCTAGCTGCTCTCACTTAGCTTATCTAGGCTCTCAATTGTTCGGTAAAACACTAAAAGCTATCCGATTACAGCCACGACTACTGCAAAGGACTTCTGAAAATAAAAAGAAATGGTTTAGGTACACTTTACAACTTAATGTTTCTATAGAATATTGAAACTGGGGATGGTATTTGGAATGCTCAATGTTTTATGTGTTAAAGAAGATCGGCTGTTTGGGGCTCTGTTAATTTCAGAAGAGTTCATCAATGGAGTATGTACATTATATGAAGCAATTGCGGGGCTTTTCTTTCCATGCAACATCTTTTTTTTTTATTAAGCTGCACAAAGTAAAAAAAGAAGTAACAAATATTTTACTAAATCTGAACATCTTAACGATCGATACCTTTGTGAAATGTATTGAAAAAAATAAGAAGGCGGCGTTAGTTCTGATTTTGCCCACGCGACAAGTGTGTTTATAAATTGTGTTATTCTAGCCAAATCCAATATTATAAAATAAGTTGTGATTACTTTTTATCTTAATTTGACCGAGACCTATCTTTTGGGAGTATTTTTACGAATGTACGCGAGCTCTAAGAGTTGTCCCCAGATTGCAAAAGGCGTTGCCATTGTTGTTTGGTCTAGTTTATTTTGACGTGTATTAAAAGAGTCTTTAGTGAGGAAAATGCAACACTAGATGTAGATGGCTATAAGAGTAGAGAAAAACCAAAGAAACGATGTATGGGCTGTGTGGAGGATGATATGTCTAGAAAGGAGGTGACTGCTGAGATGACGAGTAATGGAAGAAGAAGACATGCTGCGCTGACCGCAAATAAATTGGGATAAGGACAGGAGAATGAATAAAAGAGTCTTTTGATAACCTTTCAAGTACCCACCTGTCACATATTACTTAAGTAGGAAGGCAAAACTTTTCTCTTATAAATACCTATGGTACCTAGCTACATTAGCACACAGTTCATTGGACTGTCATCCCAATTTTGTGATTAATAAATATTTTCACTCTCCATGGTGGCTTGGAAACAGGCACAACCCAAGAAAACTTAATTTTCAAAACTAGCTGAAAAATAAGTGTTAGATATAATAAAATTATTATGTATGTTTTTCCAAAAACCAGTCGTCAAACAGATTAAAAACCATTTTACTACATATTTATTGGCACAAAAATCAATCCACATTTTACACACAATAATTTCCTTACAATCTAAAAACACACCACTATCGCCATTTCTACATAGATCTCTTCCCGTCTAATCCTGTTCCCTATCTAGGATAAACCTAGAATAAGTGTAAAAATAACTTAGTGGTCCAGTAATCAGCATCCTCGTATCTCGTGCATGTTGGACGGTGGATGCAAGAAAGCTCCGGTCGGCTACACCTGTTCGTCAGGCCTTTTAGCTTGCCGCGAGCATTGTCAAACTTTGTCGTTGGACAGAGGTGGGGTGGAGTTGACCCCCGTGTCAGCTCTACAAAAATCTTTATTTTTGTTGAATGTTATTTAATGATTCAAGATGTAAGTGTTGGCTTTTCATGAGAAAGATGGCTTTTTATCTACTTGTCATTTTATTGTTATGAAATTGGTTTGGTTTTATTGAGACTACTAAATAGAAGAAGTAAATCATTAAATTCATTGAACATCATTTCAATTTATGTGTAAGTACGTGGTCATGACGAAAAACAAGTAAAATTAAGCCAAAAAATCAATAGTAACAATATTTTTAAACGAAACATTTGGATAAGAAGGATGTCTTTTAGTATTAGGCCAGATATTATTATGTAATTAATTTTCTTACATTTAACTTACATGATAACCAATTTTGACAGCTGTCATAGTAATAATCATTATTAAGTAGGCAGGAATTACGAACGTGTTACATAAAATTAAACTCTTAACTAATTTAAATTATAAAAACTTCTACTATTTGTTTTAATTATTAAAAACTTATATTTTAAATAATGTAATACCCTCTCCACAGTTTCCCCAACGAGCTTTAATCAATTAAAGCGTAGCGGCAACCTTGTATAAAACACATGACATCCATATCTGTACGCTGACGGATCGCCGGTCGCTGCGACAAAGGATGAGTGTGAACGACCTTTAAGTGAAGCCTATCTAATCTTTTGTTACCTTTTAATAAAGTTTCCGATGTTGGGGAAGATTTTGAGTATTGTTATCCTTTTTAATTAATATTTAGATTGGGAGAAGTTGTGACTAGTTTTGGTTTAATTTGATTATGGCTTGGTTGTTGCAGTGTTAGAATACCTACTTAACTTTTAGAATCTACATCAAGAACTGCCTTAAAAATGTAATGGGAATTTCCAGTGAGGTATATAGGGTGGAAGGTACATCGACGTACATCATTCTGAACCTCCCATATATAGAAATTTTTCATCGGTAATTTAAAAAAAACTGCTGTTTCCTACTAAAGTGCAATACTTTCACGGCCAAAATGAACGGCAGATTTTTTTTAAATTACGGATAAAAAAGTCCCTCCCACCCTGTAGGTATATTGTTACTGTTAGTCTGCTGGGCTAAGACCTCCCCATGACTTACAGCTCCTACAATCCAGAGCTAATGTCGACGGCTAGTCGTTGGTTTTTCCATCTCGTTTCGCCATCTACAAAACAGTTTTAATAAAGATGTGTTTATTATTACAGTAAACCTGTACTGGCTGCTCAACAGAAGAATGGGTGACACATCGAGACCTTTTCGTATTTCCAAGAAGGTTAATACTAAGACATCACCAGTTCTCTAATAATGATGAGTAAGTCACTTTTTCGTAATTTAAAAAGTGCGGACAAAAACCCGGACAACTCCCGCAAAAAAGCCCCGACATTTTAGCTTTTGATCTATGTTTTTTCTGCGATATACAGGGTGTAAACAGACCCTTCACGAAGCCGTCAACCAAGAATTCTGTACATCAAACTAAGTAACTTTACGCAAAAATTATTATTGGGAAACGACTTTTTTTTTGGGGTCAAATATCACGTTTTACGGTAAAACTCAATGTAACGCACTCAAAACATTGTGCTGATGGATGGATTGAATAGTATGGGGGTCGTGAAGGTGTTTAAAGTTAAAATCTTGCATTAGAAACATGTATTTAAAAAAAAAAACTGGTGAAAAAGTTGGAACTTTGACCCCCAATATCTCCGTAACTAGAAGGTTCCCAGGTATGGTGTAGAACAAAAAAATGATCGCAATGACGGGGAGAACAAGCACCTTTCGGCTTCGTTAAGGGTCTTTTTACACCCTTTATTTATTTATTTTACTATTTATGTACACACAGTAGACAACACAGGAAAATAACATTATAATATATGAGTACATAGGTACTGCTTATTTCAATTTTCTTGTTAAATCCTCTTGGTCTGGAACTAAAGACAAGCCTAGACCAAGTCCAGAAAGCCCCTATCTTTTTTGGGCAAAAAAAAAAACAAAGCGGTAATACCACAAAGATTCAATATAGAGTAGCAATTTTAGCTAACCACGAGACGATGAAAGGTTGCCACGCTACACATGTAGAACACAGTAAGTCAGATAATACACTAAAGGCAGCTAAATTGCTAGACAAACGTGTTAACTAATCCACTGGTTGCAACCTCGCTTTAGAACAATTTAAAATGGTGGCAAGTAGGCTTGATACGGGGAATTAGCTACCGTATCGTTGGTGCTTGGCTAGTTGGCAAGCGCTTTATGATAGTAACGTTTTTAAGGTCTAATTTACTAAATCAGCTTGTTTTTTGTACCTATTGTCACTACAAAGGTTCTTATTGTACTACTTTTAAAAATATAATCTAGAAGTAGATTCAAAAAAGCAATACTTTGAAACAGTTAATAATACTATGCTTATAATATTATGCGCATCCTTTACATTTTTAAATATTTCTTAAAAAAACATTTAAAAATATAAAAAAAGTGTTCCGCCGGTGTCGGCATCAGGGTCCAAGCTACCATAAAAGTTATTGTTGTTGTTTATATTTAAAAATAGTGCCTGAAAATTGTAAAAGCTACACTCCAATCTCATTTTCATCTAATAATCTGTGAAAATTGTTAATTAAAAAAATATTTAACCGTTAGTATTGTAAAACTTCTGTAACCGTAATCAAAATTCCAAAATCAGTTTGAAAGCAAGCAATTTGTAAGAAAGCTAAATAGCGGTTGCGTTTGACAACCCCATAAAAAGGTTGGTACGAAGGTATGTGAGCAACAAACCACACTTAATTTTTCAGTTTCATTTAAAGTACCCATATCAGGAAGCATTCTTTATTCGCCCTTAATTGCCTACTAATTGATTTTAAAAGTTTACATCATTTGTATTAATTAACTTGAATTTGAAACAAAGAAATGAAATACAACGTTAAATGAAGCCATTCATTTCATTCACTCATTTGCATTTCATTAAAATTAATTACGGACCAAACGTCGTTAAAACACGCGACAATTCAAAATAAAATTTAGGCTTTACAGCGACAACAATGTCATACAAAAAAAAGAAAAGCAATAAACACTACAACATTAAAAGACTGGTTGAAATTTTATATGACGAAAAAAAAAAAAGAAAAAACCAAGATGGTGGACAAAAGTTTTTGAAAAAAGAATCAAAATGAAAAAGGATCTAATCTCAGCTGTCATCGGTAACAAAAATAACGTAGAATATGAAGCCGGGGTCTAATGAGACAAAGGGTTAATGAGAATAACAATGGTTGGGCAGTAAACTATTGGATTTATTTACACTGGTCAGGCGGGACGATGATCTGATAACGCGGCAAATGCTCAGTTAAGGTGAGGATGCTGCTGTGTGTCACCGGTTTTATGTTTTGAGTATTGTATAAGTCGTAGCTTTATCATCGAAAAACAATTGGGTTTGTTTAAATTAATGTAAATGAAAAAAATAAGAATATTTTGCCCTGCCCATCATGGTTTTCTTTAGAATCCTTGGATTTTTGCGTAGAGTTAGTTAGTTTGATGTACAGAATGCTTGGTTGACGGCTTCGTGAAGGGTCCGTTTACGCCTTGTTTGCACTCGAAGTTTGTAAGTTTAGGTGTGGGAGATAATTACCGAAACTACTAATTATTTCATAGTGGGACAGTTATACCATTGCCGAGTGTCGTTTTCTCACAGTTCTATGGTATTTACAGTTGACTGCAGAATCTAGTATTTATTCACAAATTAAATAAATAAGCAGTGATAGCCCTGTGGTGTGACCGTCGGACTGCCAAGTCATAGGTCTTAAGTTCGAACCAAGACCTCTGATTTTTCGGCTTCATGAGCGTATTGTATAATTATCACTTGTTTCGGTGAAGTGAATCATGCCAGCAAGCCTTGGAGATATTTCTCGACGGCACGTAAAGCCAAGTCAGAGGCCCATTGACGGCATAAAAAATAAAGAAGAAGAAGAAGAAGAATCACCAATAGCGCTTAATTCGTATAAAAATCTCAACAAAATAATACCAAAACCAGCCTCCCCCTTAACGGATCACCGTAGCGTCGGTCGCAATGATCAAATTTCGTTTTTATTGTTAATCCCGGCCTCTAAATGAGCAACCACATATTGAGTTCAAACAACCACATCGGAATACAAAAAGAACAACACTTAATAATCCCGGATTCCGGGATTCGATGCCGCTGTGGTGTTTTGAGACATTTTTATATTAAAATTTTATTCTTTAGCTTGTGTTGTTTTGTTGTTGAAATACCAGAGTGCAAGGTGTTGTGTGCATTTATAGGAGTTTGTGTGTTGGTATTTTTTTGCGGGGAGAATAGATGCTTGGGTAGACTGCAGATAGGAGTAACAATATGATAATGTTTTAAACTATTGTATTTGTACCAACCAAAATGGGGCAAGGACAGGAAGACGTGTGTGATTGTTTTAGAACATGCAAAAATGACTGTCTTCGTCTTCTTCGTGTCGCTGGCATGACATTATTTGTATTATGTTCGCCCAGAACTTCACCTACTCCACGCGTCGTCAGTGGCAGCGCCGATGTCACTTCAGCTGCATGTTTTTATTGTTATAAGTACCGTATATACTTTCTTATGGATTCAGTCATCAAACACATAACCCTCTTTTTGGGTTTCGCCGCAATCGGGTAAAAATCTGTGGTTTTAAAATTATAAACGACTTTATTTATTTGTACAGATATCGATGAATAGAAAGAAAATCGAAAAATAAAGAAATCAATGTCCTACCAAAAGGCCAAGAAGTGTTGTCTAGTATACCTATACTGAAAAGTATAGGTATTTATTGTCGTGCTAGACAATTATTTCTTGTTTCATTAAAGCCTAGTAAGATTACAGTTACTTTAATAGCCACAGACGTATAAAAATCATGGAACTAGTAAGTAAAGTTTAAATTATTTTTACTACATTTAAATATTCATATCACTCATACAATATATAAATTCTCATTTTTATATATCTTAAAAAATTATATTGTAATAAATACAGAAGCTCAAACAACAATTTTTTTATCATGATTTGTATGTAAATTCCTATCCTAATTAATGTTTTTAATATTATAAAATTATTTAAATTTTAGTCTAGACTAATTAATAGTTATTGTGATAACTTATTGTATAGTTTTCTGTCTTTCTTGTTCGGTATTTTAGCAGATAAGCTAAAAGATTAGGCAGCCCGTTAAGTATTTAATTAATTTGTTTTAACTCAAAATAACACGAGATTTGCTGTATTCGTTATCATGCTTAACGCCAAATAAGTCAAATGGTCTCACCTCAAGTCCTGGATATATATATATATAGTATATAGAATCAGGTATGTTATTATTGCAAATCCACTTTTATATAGATGAAGAGATTATGTAAGCAGCATTTTTTAATTTGGATTTATTTCTAAAATTAAAACTGTACGACTTAAATATTTATAGAGCTTTTTACTTTAATTATTTATTATGTCGCATCATTGAGATTTGAAAAGTAGTCCTAAAGATATTTTTTCAATTAATGTTAAAGAAAAAAGAAAGAAAGACAATAGTATTTTGTATCTGGAACTAACACTCATTTTAATAAAATTATATTTCTAAACAAATGTCCACTTACCCTGATATGATACTTTAATCCTATCATCTTCTCTGAAATAGGACTCTCAAAATAAGAAACAAAAATATTAAATCATCATAACCATGTTCTTTCAACTAACTTATCAATCAATTCGAATTTCCTATTTAAGAAACCATCTTCCAAACATATCCATAATAAATGCGTTACAAGCGATTCGCGGACGAATCTGTTTGTTCATTTGTCACAGGCAATCGAAACCATTAGTGGTAATTACTGCCCTTGCTCAGTTATCGACGCAATAAAATGAACGGCTGGTGTGGGGGAAGGCATGAGATGACGCGGTTTGGGAGTGACCCATGTGGTTAGAGGAACTTTAAATTATACTGTGACTTTGACATTTAAGTCAAAGACAGATAAGTCAAAGAGAGTTCAAACTCAAAGCATTTATTTCAATTAGACCATTATAGCCACTTTTGAATGTCACAAAAAAACAAAGAGCGAAGCTACAGTCACAGACACAAGGCATATAATTTGTGAAAGTACTATAGTTGCCCATTCCAAGGCGTAGATCTCTATGGAGAAGAAACTCCATGGACACTCTTTTCAATCAAAATATTGTTACAAAATCTTGGTTACATCATTCATGTGGAGACTACACATTTATGTGAGAACGATGTATAAAGAAGTGTAAGCTAAGAGCGTCCCGTTAAGTCAAAGACAGTTAAATTGTGTGGCAATCGGTTGGCATGGTATGGGCATGTGATGCGGAGGAATGAGGAAAATGTCTTGAGGAAACTTTTGAGTATGAATGGGGATGGGTATATGATTAGAGGAAGACCAAAGAAACGATGGATGGACTGTGTGAAGATTGATATGGCAAGAAAGGAGGTGTCTGATGAAATAACGAGTAAAATAAAAGTATGGAAGAAGAAGACATGCTGCGCCGACCCCAAATGAATTGGGATAAGGGCAAGAGAATGATGATGAGTGACTTTGACAGTATTTACAGGTAGTCAGAGGCCCGAAATTCTGGCATCCAGTCATGACAAAGGGTCTCGTACTCTTTGGCATGACTGGATGTATGATGACAGGATGCTTCGTGTAAGGTATAAGTTGGAAGCCGATCCCAACATATTGTGGGCAAAATGATAGAGAAGCCTTCATGGTAAAGTTTGGAAGAGTTAAATTAAGCCTCAACCTTATAAATACTTTGAAAATTAAATTAATAATGATCTTAAGAATAGCTGAAGACAAACATGTGGGAACAGAAGAGGAAAGGCTTTTAAACCCAACAGTGGGACATTACAGAGTTAGACATAGGCATTCGATAGATAGATATTGATACATTATAATCCTAATTAAGACATTAAGATATCAGCTGTGATGTCGTCTCTAAAGAATTTATAAAAAAAGTTATGTGAAACACTTCGCTAATTAACAAATAATAATTAAAAAGATAATACCTGCTATTAAGAATTTAGAATATATAAGCTACGATTGTAGTTTACATAAATATGCCGAAAAGTTTATCGACTTTTGCTGCTGACTCTAATAGGCAAATGATGGTAATAAATTGTAAATGAGTAAAGAATCTCCCTGCATTGGTGGAAGAAAACATCGCAAGGAAACCGGCACATCTTAGGACCCTAAATCTGGAGGTATGTGACATCTACTAATGCGCACTGGGCTACCGTGGTGGATTGCAGCCCACTCCCTCTCATAGAGAGGAGGCCTATGTCCCAGCTGTGGAGAACTGACTGATTATGCTTATACTCCTTGTATCACCATGCAAGAATTACCCACTTCTGTTAGGGGAATTATAATTGGCAGCATTAATTTTGCAAGAATTTTATTTTTGTCTGGAACTCAATTCTTCGTTCGTATCGGCTCCATGAGTCGATCGTGTGAAAAAAACTGCCTGACCGTCTGTGCAGGGTGTACCAGATGATATTTAAAGTATCGCCAGTCGAGGAGTCTATTTTAAAACACATCAGACATTAACAGTCTTAAACTCATACGCAGTTGAAACAATGCTTACAAAAAAGCAAATGTAAGCAATAAACACAAAGTAAGTACTATGACATTGACAAAGACGTTAAAAGGATGTCATATTCCGAACATACATCATACATCCACTGAAGAACATGGGCCTCTGTCATACAAATGTATTAAATCATTCAATAATGAAGACAATGCGCAGGAGTGCACTGACCACGACCATCGGCGCAGGTGTAATGACATATTTTTTTAAGAATATTTTCAATTTGAATTTAATGCGAAATGTAATCAATAGTGAATCTAATTAGATGTTTGAAAAACAATTAATACTTCAAATAAGTTGAATGAAAGCAATTGGAGTCAAATATCATAATATTTAATTATATTCGAGGACGTCATTGTAAAACTAAATATTTTTAAAAGAGTAACCTTGTAGTTTCTTGCCGGTTCTTCTCCATAAGAAACGCCCTACCCGAAATGCGTTTGCGTTTCTTTTCTCGACGTTTATAAGTAAAATATTTTGATTTTGAACGAAAAACATCGCAAATAACATACTAACTTTAGCATGATGTAGAAAAGCTCATTGAGTTCGCAAAAAGATATGTGTTTACGTGGAAGACTGTGTTTGGATTTGAGGACCCGAATGGTCCAATGTTGATGGATGTCAATTTTGTCTATACATCAAGGAATACTCTTATTGCTGAAGATGTTAGTAAGGTGCTGGTGGTGGTGGTGATTAGTAATAAAGGGTGTAAAAAGGCCCTTAACGAAGCCGAAAGGTATTTGTTCTCCCCGTCATTGCGATCATTTTTTTGTTCTAGACCATACCTGGGAACCTTCTAGTTACGGAGATATTGGGGGTCAAAGTTCCAATTTTTTCACAAGTTTTTTTTTAAATACTACTTTTTAAGGTTCTAACTTTACTCCAATTACCTCCATGATCCGTTTACTATCCAAAGCATCCATCAGCAATAAGTTTTGAGCGCATTATATTGAGTTTTACCGTAAAATGTGATTGTTGACCCCAAAAAAAAATTTCGTTTCCCAGCAAAATTTTTTGCGTAAAGTTACTTAGTTTGATGTACAGAATGCTTGGTTGACGGCTTGGTGAAGGGTCTGTTTACACCCCGTATATTCCAATAGGCAACCAAACAACCTGATTGTAATAATCGTTTATTTATATAAGGGGCAGAGGGTTATCTTAATAATTAAAATAGAACTAGGTTGAACCTGTGTTTCAGGCTGCAAAATGTATAAATACCTACTTAAAATAAATAAATTAACATTAAGTTTAAAGTAAAATACTAAAATTAAAACTTACAGAAAAATAAAAACAGCGCGTTTAGCATCTGAGCATAATACATGGTATGAAAAAAAGATATTATAGATTTTTACACCTAAAATAATTAAATTTTTGGATATATAAAGGGTGTAAAAAGACCCTTAACGAAGCTGAAAGGTATTTGTTCTCCCCGTCATTGCGATTATTTTTTTGTTCTAGACCATACCTGGGAACCTTCTAGTTACGGAGATATTGGGGGTCAAAGTTCCAACTTTTTCACAAGTTTTTTTTTTAATACATGTTTCTAATGTGAGATTTTTACTTTAAACACCTACACGACCCCCGCTACTACTATTCAACCCATCCATCAGCACAATGTTTTGAGTGCGTTACATTGAGTTTTACCGAAAAACGTGATTGTTCACCCCAAAAAAAAAAGTCGTTTCCCAGCAATATTTTCTGCGTAAAGTTACTTAGTTGGATGTACAGAATGCTTGGTTGACGGCTTCGTGAAGGGTCTGTTTACACCCTGTATATTTTTTAAATTTAATCTATTGTACAGAAAAAAGTGTAATAGAGAGATAGATAGATGTACTTTATTGTGCACCAAAATTGATATTTTATAATAACATAGAAATGGTAATATAGTTTGATTAAAATCAAGTGCGATAGTGGTCAAACGCAACTTAAAAAATAGTCCCTAGTACACAATGCAAATCACTTCAACACTACTTAGTGTGCCGACCCCCTCAGAAACAAAAGCGTGATGAGTGGTCAGATAATAAGAAGTGTAAGCGCAGGCGCAGTGAGCCGGTGACGTGTGCAGGTGACGGAACAATGTGATGTTGTATTTCACTACTACATTATGTTCACAAGCCTCTTCGGTGTCCACTTATGTTCAGATCGGCGTGCGGTCGGGTTCTATGGAGGACATATTTTTGTTGGAGACAATGTTTGTGGAATTATATGGTGAGGTTCTTTAGAATTGACTGAATTAAATGGTTTGATGTGCTATCACCGTAGTAAGGTCGCGCGATTAATATGATTTTTAGTAGATGACGACTAAAGAAACGATGGATGGATTGTGTAAAGGATGATATGGCTAGAAAGGAGGTGTCTAATGAGATGACGAGTAATAGAGAAGTTTGGAAGAAGAAGACATGCTGCGCCGACAATAAATAAATAGATTGCGATAAGGGCAGAAGAATGATGATGATTAAGCGAGACAATATTTATAACTATACGAATGTCAGCATTTTGACGCGGTAGAGCTAATCTAGCTATTGAAATCATTGGTTTTTGTTTTTTTCCTTAAAAATGATGGTGTGTTGACTTAGATGTCTAACTTAGGAATAAGAGTGAACGCAAGCACACTTTAGATTGTTGTAACGAAATATTTTCCCTTTTGCCCAGCAGTGTCTCTATTTTTGGATTTCCTATAGGTATTAATTATTAAATAAGTATTCAGTGCCTGACGTCTCCAATTATTTTCTGAGGTGCAGTTTTAACTCATTTTCCGCAGACAAAAGACATAACTATTCTGCTCAAAAACGACAGCTTTCCAATTGTCAATTCAATTTCCAATATCACGGTCAACTATCACCTATGGAAGGATAATACTCATTGGAGTGCGATTGTTCGATCATTGTTTAGCGATGACCTCCATTTGGCTTAACAAATTATATCATCAAAAGCTTCAGTTACCTATCCGTGATATGTGAAAAGTTTTCGCAACAAGTTTTAAATCGTACGTCGAAATCGTTCGTCGTCCTGCTGGGGTTCTGGGTTCTGGTTTGCCAGATCGGGCAAAGTGTTGTTGGGTTTTTCCATCTGGAATTTCACAGTAGCAGCCAAGGAGTCTGGATTTGTGCCTGGTTGATAGCAACAGGCTCGCCTCCTATTACATGAGACTTAAACATAACTGGCGAAATGTTGGTGTACTATTAGGTACACCTATGCCTAATTCTTTGGGATCCAAGACAGTTAAATTGTTTCTCTGTGAGTTCGTTGAGTTTCATTGTCTCGGTGATGGTCGCCACTGTTGATTCTGGCTTTCAGGAGTTGCAGTGGTTTGGGAATAGTGAGGCGGGCTTGTCCCAATTAACCCTTTGGGGATTACACGCGTGATGTTCTGCAATGTTATGTGTTTTGATAGTAATTAACAGTTGAACTTTATTATACACATAACAACGTTCTCACCACCATACAAACCAAGCTTAACCTCTCTCATTGTGGCGGCATTATCCATTGAAAAGGCTACCTATTGTTATTTCACTTTAATATAAAACAATACGCAAACCTTTTACATTGACTGTGATCTTTTATTTGCTCTGCCATCCTTTGTGGTGCCGCCGCGGCATTTTTTATCTCTGGCAACTCATTAAGACTGGCGACGTTTTTGTATGTCAATGCTCATTGAGTATTTTTATTGTGTCGACTTAGATGGATATTCCATTCATTCATAGTTGATTATCTGTGGACGATGATAATGTGAATCTGTGGCAAAATGGCGCAGTGGAATTAAGATGGCGCGGGATTGTAGTTTTACAAAGGATTCTATTTTAAGAATTGAAAATAATTACAATGTTTCGAGAAATAGTCACGAGAAAGATACTGCGTTTTTGTTGACATTGAGCAAATATTTCAGAAGTATCTAGTTATAAAAAATTGTATTGATACGAATTGTAAATAAATATTTTCGACAGGAAAAAAGTTTAAGCTGTAAACCCAGTGCACGTGCTTATTTTATTGCTTATTGTAATTGAATATATTGCACCTAAAAAATAGGAACCATATGTATACAGCACCAAAGCATTTAAATAACATTTAAATGTAACTAACTGATGCCCGCGTCTTCGTTTGTGTGAAAATTTTGATGTGTATGGATGAAAAAGACAAAAAAAAAGTAACTTATGTGCTATTCCAGACTATAATCTATCTCTGTGCCAAATTTCACCCAGATCCGTTCAACCTTTCCGGCCTGATTGAGTAACAAACATTCATACATCCAAACTAGTAAGAGGAACAATTAGGTAAAAAAACTAATCTAATCTTTCCAATCCGGCTGGTGTGAAAAACGCCTTACTCCTCCCGTCTCGTCCGTGTAAATTCCCCTTTATTCCAATTCACATTACTCCAACTATTAAACCCTACAGATCCACATAAGACCAAAACAATGTTATTGCTTGTATGCAAATATCTTTAGTAATAACATATACCACGTCCCTGATTACGTTCTATCTTTGTATGTAACTTAATACAATTGAAAAAAGTATACTAGTACAGGTATAGTCCTTTCAACTTTAGTTTATGCCTGATTGCAGTAACACAACTACAACCTTATCTCATTGGGAATAAAGATCATTGTTATTTGATAGAGTTGTCAGTGGCTGCAACCGAGTAGCAACTTTAATGTGGCGAAAATAAAATTCACTATAATTTTGATAGTGAACGAGTGAAGTGAAGTAAACTAAATTTAAAAGAACAGTACTTATAATGTGTTATCTTGGGTCGTTTATGCTGGCGTTATCTTTGAACAAAAGGCTGATGCTGGATAGGTAGGCGTTATTCTGCTTATACGTGAGTGTGCTGGGAAGATAGACGTAATAATATTTGATTGTGTTGATACGTCGAGGAGCTCGTGGCTAAATAAAACCAGGCGCTCGGGTTGATCTTTAGGTTAAGCCGTGCTTACCTAGGTTGGTTCGTGGATGGGTGATCACCCGTTACATACCGAGTTTCCTCCATGCCTAGGAAAGCACGTTAAACTATTGGACCCAGCTGTCATTTGTAGATCTTTGGCAGTCGTTACAGTAGTTGTAGTGGCCCGAAAATCTGACAACCAGTCTTACCAAGTACTAAGTGGAGGTCAGATAGGCAGTCGTTCCATGTAACATACTGGTATTCAGCTGCATACAGTTAGACTGGAAGCCGACCCCGACATAGTTGGGAAAAGGCTAAGCAGATGATGATGATGTTTTAATACGATGTCCGAGAATTTTTAGCACGATTCTCAAGTATAGTTGTAAGATGGAGACTCAATACTCATTATAATGGTCAGAACTTGAGGGTTCTTCATCTTCAGGCGATTCATCATCAACATCATCATCATCCACAGCCCGACTTCACCCACTGCTGGGTATAGGCCTCTCTTTGTTTGTGACAAGCTCCACGGTCTTGTGCCAGCCTCATCCAGGATATTAGTATAGGTTAATACAAAAAGCGGGACAGGACACCCAAACATCTTTAGTCACATAAGCATTTTTTTCTAGAACACTTTCATAAATGCTGAATGTAATAAAATAGGCGGAGTCCAAATGATATTTTGTCAATCGTAGCCAGAGCCACACGTAATCATGGCTAGAAGTCCCCACTCTTAGTTTAGAGTTAACACAAATAAATAAAAATTATTTATTTAGAAAATACAATAACAATGAAGATTACACATTGCCATTTAAAAAAGGACATTCAACAGGAGCCCCAACTAAACTGCAATTACTTTCACATAAGCGTTTTTCTATATTAATAATCGTACTAATAAAAAAGCAAGCACAATTTTACAGCATCATAAATAAATTCGTGTTTTAATCATTAAAGTGGTTACCGGCCACAATATATATAGTCCAAAGATAGTATTAAAAGAGCTAATACAAAGGTTTATCTGGGTAACAAACGTCGACCAATAAACCGAACGATGAACCGAGTCGGTAGTAACGTATATGAGAAATGTCGACGCGTTCAGGGGATTCTTTGGAGAGGATGATACCGCACTGAGAATATTTTTTATAAAAAATAGTCTGTACTGAGTCTGAGTTATCAGATTTTTTATTTGAAGAAAAAAAACCGTGAGGCACGTCTAGGAGACACAGTTTTTTTCGTACTTCAATCTAATTTGGACTTTGTTCGTTCCAGCAAATAGGCTCTTCCTCTTGTTGACATTACAGATTTTTGCAAAATCGGGGTAGCGCTTTTGGACTGACATAACCAGGGATCGGATATTCGGATGCATATTTGCCTTAAATTTAAGTGTTGACAAGTATAGAGCGCGCGTCAGCACGGAAAGAGTCCCGGTTTATTTAAACACATAGTCTTTTTTTCATTTTTGTGTTTTAGTTCAAATGAATTGTCATATTAACCATTTTGTCCTATACGAATATTCAGCAGCAAAAATTTAAATCGTATAATTTTGTACTTTTACGTGTTATTTTCAACAAATTGCTTGCCTGGTTTTAAATAGATTTTAAATATTAATTATGCTTATGAGTACTACATTTTATACACACTGTATCATCCGAATATCCGATCACTACACATAACATTTTAATACTTAGCTAACACAGGAATGGGTCTTCAGAGTAATTTGAAAATTGATAGCAAGCAAATCTTAAGAATACGAATTAGTTACATGCATATTTAATTACCGTAACATCTGAAACAGTATAATAATTGCAGTTTTGTTGTTGAGATTTGGTTTAAAACGAAGCATTTCTGGAGCCATGGGTCGATTATATCGAATCTAAAGAAAAAGATTCCTTTAACTATTGCTCGGATATAAACACACCAAACCAACCTGTCACACCTAAGTTTCAACAGCTCTATAAACACCTTTAAACCTTGTGAAGTAAGCCGACCGGCGTGTTGCCGATAATATGGGGACAAATACAAATTGATAAACAAAAAGAAACACATTAACGTACGTACACACATATATTATAATATGTAGCTCGGATAGACGCTCGGACTAAATATATATTTAATGGATGGAAGTACATTTACACCTTATAAGATTTTTATGCAATACTTTTGAAGAGAATTTTCCATTAAACTTTTGATGCCTTTACTGGTCTTACTATCTTAGATTTACGAGTATTATAATATCCAAATGTCCACTACTGGAAATGAGCACAGTGTGCTTAGACAACTAACAATAAAATATAGATCCTTGGATCCCATGAACATTGATAAATAGATAGATAAATCATTAATTTAGTGCACACAAAAGACATAGTACAACACACAGAAGCACAATTCAATAGTACAAACAAACACGACTAGTTAATTATATAAAACAAGATACCAATAAACAAAAATAAGAACATACTTACGAGAGAAGAATAGTAACACAATAACTTACTTCAAATCAAATAACGAGTAAACGAGGTGCGGTGTACGTCTCAAGGTTGCACCAAATGGGAGTCCAGCTCAGCATGTGTCAGGCATGCACCTGACGCTGATATTCTGCTGGATCCCTGTTGTGACATAAGGACGTCGAGCAGACGAGATAAATTGGTGTTGTCACAAAGTGCAGTGCATTTGGCAATCAGATTTGCAATCCTTACAAACGTGTAAAATTCTCATGAGCATTGAAAATATTGTCCCCATAATAGATGTTTTGGGGACGTTAAGCCGTTGGTCCCGGCTGACATTTGTAGATCTTTGACAGTCGCTACAGGTAGTCAGTGGCCCGAAAGTCTGACAACCAGTCTTACCAAGGAGTATCGTATTACTCAGTACTAACTGGGTTGTGGAGGTCACATAGGCAGTCGCTCCATGTAAAATACTGGTATTACGCTGCATCCGGTTAGACTGGAAGCCGATCGCAACCTAGTTGGGAAAAGACTAGGCAAATGATGATGAACAGTTGTTTGGGGAAGAGAATGAAAGATCTGGCCATCGCGGTAATTTATAACCTGCAATGTCGTAATCAGAGCTAAACGCTCTTTGAAGTTTTAGGTGTACAAAATAATGTTACAATCCCCGTCTGGTAACTCAGTTTTTCTGTCGACGAATTCGCAATAGTAACCGAATTGTTGAAAAGTAGATGGTGTATTTATGGTAATATATTACACCATCATCAGCCTACAAACATGCAGCCTACGACATAGGCCTTCTCAATCGCACGCCACTCAACTCGATTCATCTCGATCTCATCTAGTTGCTACCAGCCAACCTTCGAAGATCGTCGCTCCACCGAGCCTGAGGGCGTCCCATCTTACAGTTGCCGATTCGCGGTCTCTACGAAGGAACACGTCTACCCCAACGGTCATCGGTTCTACGGCTAATATGGCCGACCTATTGCCACTTCAGCTT
The DNA here is from genome assembly GCA_905220335.1 of Noctua pronuba. NCBI lineage: Eukaryota > Metazoa > Arthropoda > Insecta > Lepidoptera > Noctuidae > Noctua > Noctua pronuba. The sequence continues at coordinate 9,170,747 of LR999906.1, read as the reverse complement.
ACTTATTCTGTGATCTATGTCGATTACAACATAGCCTTAATTTTTTTTGTAGATAGAACAACAAGGAATTAAACTTATACTGTCACTTACGGGATATCTTCCGTGATTGTTCACTATTTTGAGCTCCCGATATTTCGACGCTGTGGCAATCACGGGTTGACTGGAGAATGCGGGTGGATGGAAAATAGATGGACTGGTGGGTGGATGGTGCTGGTGGATAGTTTAGTTGTAAACTGTGAAAGCTTAAAACAGTGTTTGAACAAGGAATTAGTTTCCCAACTGAACATTAACTTAAAATTACGAAATAAAGGCATACCAGATCTAACAATTTCCAAGTCGGCAACAAAACAACTTGAATAACAAGTGTTTGCAATACGAAATAATAGTGTAAATACCATTACAAAAATCATCTATCACCCAACTCTTGGAACACGACTGCTAAATGGTCTTAGGCGCCTGCCGCACCATTGTGTGTGTACAGACGGACGGATCAATGGTCGCCCCTAACTAGCTGAGCTGAGCCGTGAAAACGTACAAATGGCCGACGGACATCGGAATTCAATTCTAAGGTTAGTTGTCCTGTCATGTATACGATGGTCACTTACTAATTGGTGTTCGAATCCATTTTTCTTTAGAATTCTTCGGCAATAGTTGGTAAAGTTGATTCAGCGGCAAGTGTTTCTGATCCAGGTTATGCAGGGGTGGTAAACCTTTTGGTTTTGTTTCCTGTGCATTTTTTTTGTAGAATGGAACACTGGTCTTTTGAGTTTTCATTTGTGTTCCTCCTTCTGGCGGGTAATCTTATTGTTTTCTTCTCTTTTATCGTTCTTTTTGGAATGAATGATTTTCTATTTTCACAATGATCATCATCAGCCTGGATGGAGGCTGTGGATGAAGCAGACCCCGGCCAGTATAGGCCTCTCTTTGCTTGTGCCAAGCTCCACGCTCTTGCTCTCGCTCTCTTCTTCCTCTATTCTATTTTATTCCAATTAAATTGAAGTAAACACAGTGTTTGCCATTTAAGCTGCTCAAACGAATTATTTATAATTATGAGTGAATAACTACACAAAAAGTACTTTATCATATAAAAACTACATTACCAGTTTACCAGCAATTAAATATTTCTTACAATAGATTTTGTAAATATAATTAAATTATTCCGACGTATTAAATCAAATTACTGAATCAAATGTTTTTTTGTTGCAAAAACTAGTCGAAACTACACTTTATTTTGTGAGCAGACAAACTAAAGTCATGATTTAAACTGTAAGACAAAAAAAATGGGGTCTAGCAAAAAGTTTTTCTAACATCGAACAATAACGTTCTTCTCAATACACAATCTGAAAAAAAGCAATAAATTAAATGGACTATAAAATCTGAAATAATACCATTTAAATGGTTGCGCACTGTGATGGTTGAGCAATGGGTATGGTTAATATCTGGTACAGTTTGAGTGGTATCTGTGGATCGAAGGTTCCGTCCATAGTACTGCGAGAGAGTGCACAATACGACAGGAGTGCTAAGGTTTTCCAAATGGTTACACACGGAACTATTTTGGAAAATTTGAGAAAACGGTAATTGATTGCTTCTTAGTAATTAATATTCGCACATCAAAATCTCTTTAGTGCAAGATTTTTCAGAATCAGAACAGTAGTTCCGAAGATGACTCTACATCCAAACATACAAATTTTACCTCTTTATAGTATTAAGTATAGGTGTAAGTAGAACCTTCAGAACTCCAAGATAAAGGATCAATGAGGAAGACGATTTTTTTTTTCATCTGATTTGAATTACATGCCATTCGCTTGTAGAAGAACCTTCACAGCAATGTTTTTTTATCTCAACCTAACCCTAAAAGATCTGCCCAAAGCCTCAGGCCCCAAAGTAATATGAAATCAAACACCTATCTTCGCCATACATGATACTCTAGTATCATTCGTAATTACACAGTATAACCCCCCAAACGCGTGCCCGCCATTACTTTTATATCTAGTAATAACATGGCACTTATCAATTATTTCAATTATTTATAATTGTAATGTAGCATTCGGCACAATAGACGCACGTTAATGGTAAACATTAAGATTTACAATATTTTTTACGATATTGGTTTGGCTTTTGGAATTTTTATTGAATTGTTTTTGATATTGTTTTGATGTTACTTTGGTGGTCTCTGTGTTTCCATCTCGTAGTACTAAAACGGTAAAATAATGACTTATAATATTCCTAATTATAGGTAGTTAAACATAAGTACGTAAAAAGTGACCTCTAAACAGTAAAAAGGTAACAAGTCTACCAAGTATATATTAATAATATAATTATTTTAAACCTAATTATAAATAACCTTTAAAATCATTTCAATCATAAAAACTTGAAACAATTACAAGTAATCGTGGACATCGCTGCAAAAAGAAACTCAATTTAAATTGCATCTTAAACTAAAGTAAACACATTCAACACAAAGCGATAAAACAAAAGAAAATTAGGTGTAAATTGTATAAAACAAAAATCAGTTCAATTAGACCGGCGCCCTTAGACATTCCATACCAAAATCAGAGGCTTAACGCTTCGATGCACATGTGTATCTACCGACCCCAAACTCCCACATAACCTTTACGAAAACAAACATAAGGTGTAAAATTGTATGCGTTTGAGTTTAATAATGTTAGACTTAAATTGGTAAGCCTATAGTGCGAGATTGCACGTAGTGCACGCGCTAAGTATTTTTTATTACGACAATTACAGGGTTAACAGGGCATGTAATAGTGTGATGATTATTGTTGATTGGTCGAACAAAAACTGGGTGTGTTTGTTCGCGTGATTATACAACCATTGTCTTGTCACGCTCTGACGGTTTTTACATTTTTAATATATGAGTGATTTTATCTAAGTGGCTCGTTTAATCGACGACACGTTTTCATGATAAACGTTTTTAATGTAATTAGTATCTTGTGAAGTTTTTCTGTGTTAAGGTTATTGAACATAACGTGTAATATAATTAGTTGGTATTAATTATTGTGTTGTGTTGTGTTGTTGAAGTTTTATGCATTAAATTGCAGTTATTTGTGATGGATGACGGGTTATCATTGTTTGAATCTGTGCCACTGCACGTTAGGTGCCGTTTATTGCAGCTGCACTAAGTTTGGAATAGCATTTGAAGGGTTAAATGATTTATGTATCAACCTGTGTGTCTAAAACTTGGTCAAATTGAGAGTTGATTACAATAATTAAACATAATAATTTGTAGAACATAACAAGTATAGTATCACTGCTTAAAATTATACAATAATAACACCAAGGTGTTTGCTTGTTTAGAGATTTCTCATAAAAATTGACAGATCACTGACCCGTGTTAATATAAAATCGGAAAAGCCGGTTTTTCCGATTTTTCTCACACCTAGCCAAACCTCTGATAACCCTAGTTTTAAAATTACAATTTCTAAATTAAATTGGAGCCATTTTGTTATCTTGATCATTATTTTTAACATGAAATCCGTGCCTAATTAATACAAAAGTATCGATTTCCTCTATATTTTCTTATTTACAAACGAAGTTCTCATGATCAAGCCAGCGAGTACTAGCAACTAACTACCAACAAATCAATGATCGGAACACATCCAATTAACGTTAAAGTGGCATCCGACAACGCGACTTGTCAACAACGTGTCGCCGACGTATTGTCGCGTCGCATTCAATGTTGCGCTTGCGACTTGTCGAGGAAAAACGCGACGGAAAAATGTCGGCGCGTTTGAATAGAGCCCGTCTTTAGCTTTAGTTGGTGTTTTTATGCAAACATGTGTAATTGTGTACTTTGTACACTAGTGCGGTTAGATTGAGATTCGATTTTTGAAATTGAATGGTTATTGAATAGATTCGATTTGACAGTTGTTATGTCTAATGAGGGAGTGTTTCTTTTTTGTTTTGATTTTTGTTTGTTGCCATTTTAAATTAAGCTTATAATTTCCCACTGGTAAGACAGGTCGTCTCTCTGTGAGTGAGTGGGTCGTAATTCACCACACGGGCCCAGTACGAGTATTTGGAAAATGCAAGTTTTCTTACGATGTTTTCATTCACCGTTTTGAAAGCAATTATTCCGTCACCTCTTGATGGAACCATTTTTAAGAAGATCTTGCGAGTTTTGAACCCACTACCTATAATTCAGGTCCTGACCATTAGCAGTGGACCACCAGTTCTCTCGGCCTTCTTATTTAATCAATTAAAATGGTTTAACTATAGAATGCCGGGTAGTCACTGAAAACTGAGATGAAAGATAATAGAATATGCATGGAAGGAAGACCTGCCCCGACCACTACAAAATTGGGATAAGCAGGAAAATTATGATGACTTGGAAGATAATAATTAAGTGATGACTTGAAGGACTTTTTAGTAATAGTTAAATCATGTAATTTTTTCGGTCTGTCACTAATGTCACTACATATTTTTATACAATTATGATACCCGTGTTATAAAAGGTTTTGAGCAGCAACAAATAACTGATATTTTTCTACAAACCATAAGAAGATAATGAGCGAGTGATTTATTATTCCATAAATCACGAGCGTGATTAATCAATTGTACAACTGCCCTTTTAGTTATTAACAGCAACTGACTACTTTTATAATCACAATGACCTAATGACGGATTTACACAAGGTCGTGATCTCATCACTTAAAAATAATAAATGGACCCCGACACAAGCTTTAATACTTAAAAGCCACTGTTTTAAACATAAAAGTTTCTAATCTAACTATAAAACCTCTTTAATAAAATAAAAAACAAATTGATTTTTTTTAAATAAGAACCTAAAAGCGATTCGTTGTTTCGATTACAATTCGAACTTCGAATTCGGGTGACGCTATAAAACCGTCAAGTTTTTGACTTTCACCGTCAGTGAGGCATCGTCTTCCCACGATGTTAGTTGTTTAGTAGGCAACAATTAGACAATTGTCGGCCATTTTAACGATCAACCATAAAATCGGGTTTCAGTCTCTCATTAACCGCATTCTTGTGATACTTCCGCTTTTATAGTTTTACTAATCAACGCTTTGAGATTAATACGGTCCCGTATGTAATGGCGTTGGCTGTGTTCAGATTAATTTTATTGGTCCGAGCTTCGGACAATTGGTCGTATAGATAATTGAGTTTCGGACGCCGCGGCTTTTTTAAATCTCTATGTTTACTGTTAAGCCACTTTGGTACAATCTGCCGGCTGGCAAGCGACTAGAAACTTCTAATTTAGATTAATAAATGGACCTGTATTTACTTCTTAAGTTGTAAACGTATATAAATGTAACGTAACCAGTAAAAAGTTGTGTTTTACTCGTTGTCAAAGCGGCCGGCCGATTTCTTTTATCGGTACTGTAAAATTTACCAATAAAAATATCATAAAACTTTGATATTGCTCCCCGTTATTGGGAGACAACTTTATTTACCTTTTAATAAACAGCTGATCTAAAATGGGAACGTCGAGTTTTGTTGAGATTTTTGTTGACGTGGGAAAACCAATTAAACTTTTCCTTGTGTATTTTGAAAAAATAAGGCTATATAGGGATTAAGGGACACCGCGCCGACGCGGAAACGCCTACCACATACTCAGTACATAATTCCGAATAGTCTCACATAAAAAAAAAAATTAAAAAAAATAGCTGAACTCTACAAAAGTGCCTGTAGATGTTTTCAGAATGAATCATAGTTTTTACATATTTACTACTTTGTTCACAGAAAGTCTGCTACTATTCATCAATTTTTTTTCGAATGGGAAATCATCAAATGACCCCTCCCGCTCAAGGCGGAGTGGAAGGGAGTGTCAGACCTGTACTGACTAAAACCCATCCATGTTCCTTCTTTGCCCTTTGTGTTCCATGGCCGCGGTATCTCTTTCGAACAGTCCCGCAGCCCCGACAGACTATTCACCCTTAAGTAATAAGGTTGAGAATTGGTCGACCGCCAGTGAACCTAGTAGTACCTTACTTGTAAAATGTTGAACGCTACTAAAATATTTACAACTCTCCGAAATGATGTAAGGGTTTTTTGCCAAACTTCGAAATAGCTGTTACTGTAACTTAACTGTTAAATCCGTTAGAAAAAAGAATCCAGTTATTTACATTTTAACTTCTTCATCAGCTCACGGATAACTTAAATAAAATAAACAGAAACATTTGATCACTTGTCAATACATTCAGAGGTCAAATAAAATAATTATCGGCAAAATACCAAAGAGTTTTTGTAACGGAAACCCATAATATAATACCTACTTACATAGAGAAGAGAGTTATTAACGATTAAAACTTTTCATTTTGATGGCCAGTAATTATATTTTTGGTTAAAAACGCTTCTGATTTTTGATTAATTATTCATCATAATTTGATCATTGATCATTTTGTATTTGATATCATTATTTGTATTTACATATAAAATATTGTTGATATCAATTATGTAGCGAAAGGCTGATGTTTTTCATTAGTGTGTTTAAAAATCATAAGTTGGGGGTAATATTTTTATGTATTCTGGACTTTCTTGTGTAATAAAAAGTAGTTAGCAGTAACGTGTCAACGTATTTAACTACCTCACCATGACTTTAGGCTGCTGTTTCAAATGTAAACCCTCGTCTTGTTTCAGGAAACCTCGATCAAACAGTTGGAACTGGAAAAATAACTAGAAGCCTTCCTATGAAGATGAAGAAGTAGAACCTACAGTGTGATGACTGAAAAATCATATCGTCCGGAAAACGTCCATAAACAAAATAACAGGACCATTAGTTACTAATCTGGAAAATGAGAAAGAAAAGCTTTAGCAATACCTAAAAATACTTGGAAAAATGAAAACTAGAAACTAACAACCATTTGCTTCATGCTTGATCTAGAGGTCGCAAGCAGCGACTGCTGAGCATGAGGTCCTGGGTTTGATTTCCAGGTCACGCAAAGTGTTATTGGGATTTTCTTTAAGATTTTCTTTAGTAGCAGGAGTCTGGGTTTATGCCCGATTGATGGAAATAAGCTCGCCTCCTAAAACACAGGACTTGAACATAACTGGCGAAATGTGGGTTTACTGTTAGGTTTGCCTCTGTGCCTAACCCTTCGGGGATTACAGGCGTGATGTGATGATATGTTAGCTTCTGAAAGAAAAAACAAGTTCATGATTCACCTATATTTTAAACCCACGCACCAACTTGGTGGTCCCCTATATTTGTTAATAATTGACACATTAATGAAATACAACCATTTTTAATTATAACAGCTGGTGTAATTTCTTGTAATTGTGTTTTGTATTGATTTATGCGCGTACGCCGATGGGCGGGGCGTGGCAATTTTATTGTTTCGGTAACAGTTAACGGTATCCTGGGTGCTGTTAACTTCGGTCATCGTGGGTGACTTTTTGTAATTATTTTTTATCGGGAAAATATTGGTTGTCATATTAAAAATGGATTGCACATTTATTATGGGAAGATGAATGTGCTGGACCGCCTTTTTGGTTTAGTTCAGTAGGTGGGTATGTGGTAGGTGTGGTCTCCAAGATTTGTGTTCGAGTACTATTTTCAGAAAGTGTTGAATTTTCTGCATTTTACAGTGCCACCTTAGAAACAGCAAAAGTGAACTAGGTAGCGCCTTAATTGTTCACACATGACCTCTTTGAAAGATAGCGCAGCAAATGACGGCACGGTTGGCGCAGTGGCTGAGCGATTGGGGATTGCGGGGATTGAACCTGCGACAAGCAGCGTAACAGCTGCTTGTCACAGGTTCAATCCCCGCACAGAGCAAATATTTGTATGACCTACAAGTAGTTGTTCTGGGTCTGGCTGTTTGTGTATGTGAGTTCAAATGTTTGTTAACGCACCTACGATACATGAGAAATTCCTAGAGCAACCCTTTTTTTTAACGGTAGAAATTAGGCTCTATGGAGAAATAAATACCCCACCCCTCTACACTTCATAACTCCAGCAGATCCTGCTCCTCAGTCACTAACTGAAGTCTATAAACCTACATTAAGGCATCCACACAAGAAACTATATAACTATAACTATAATATATAACCCGAATAACCAATAAAGTACCTAATTGAAATAAAATTTGGTTTTTTTTTTCAATCCGCAACCGTTTCGCACACTATTTCTTTAATAATGTCCCATAATTCTAACCTATCACATATTTTATGCTCATGACATCATTTTCTGTTAATCCGTTTAGAGATGAGTGTGACATATCCGGTCGAGTCGTTAATCAAGAAATAAAACTTAATTTAAACTAATAGGCGAATAATTTAGTTTGTAATCACAAAATATTAGAACATTAAACTTTAGTTATAACTTGCTATAATAACACTAAGTTAGGAACTTTAATGTACCTACTTTAATGAAGTTGGAAACATGTTGTCATATTTATGTCAACTTAATTTTAAGGTGATATAATTATATGCATTTTTTATATTGCTGTATCTGATTCATAGATAGAGTCAAAGCTGAGCGGGATACACATTATTACATTATTTACTAGCGACCCGCCCCGGCTTCTCACGGGTGCAATATAGATATAAACCTTCCTCTTGAATCACTCTATCTATTGCTGAAAACTGCATTCAAATCCGTTGCGTAGTTTAAAAGATCTAAGCTTACTACAGCGGGAGCGACTTTGTTATATACTATGTAAATATTATAGCTATCCCGTATTGTCCCACTGCTGGGCAAAGGCCTCCCTTAATTCCTTCCAACGGCCTCGATCCTGTGCTTCTTCTTTCAAATTCTCAAGGAACACAGTCAGTTCGTCCCACCAGCTCCTTCGTGGTCTACCGCGACCCCGAGTCACAGTTTCAGGGTCCCAATCCTGAGCTTTACGAGCCCACAGCTCGCTCGGCATGCGACGGATATGTCCTGCCCAGTCCCATTTCAGTCGGGCAGCCACGTTGTGCCAGCGCAGTGTAGTGTTTCGAACTCAATCTGTTGTTGTTGTTTACACCTAAGATACTGCACAAGAGATACTACCTGGTGTACTCATATCAAATCTTTTATTTGTGTCATCTGGAACTGACGTACTGGTCAAAAAAAGATAAAGAATACAACACCTGTCTTACTCATTGCTTGTTGGGCATACCTTTCGAGAACTCCACATTTCATAAAGAACTTCATCATTAGTCACTGGTGACAGAGCAACCCAGAAAAAAGGTAAACACACATATTTCATAGCATACAGTCAATCAATCGACTCAGCCTATCACAGTCTACAGCTGGACATAGGCTTCTCCCAAGCTACAGCACAACATCTTATCCTACGCCTTCCACATCACTGCTTGCTTGCTTGACTGGATAGTCATAACATAAACATACATAACATCACGCCTTATAATCCCCGAAGAGTTAGGCAGAGGTGTATCTAATAGTACAGTTACATATGTTTAAGTCCCATGTAACAGGGGGCGAGCCTATTGCCAACAGCCGGGCTACAACAAATCCAGACTCCGTGGCAGCTACTGAGAAATTCCTGATGGAAAAACCCAACAGTTTTCCCGACCTGGGAATCGCACCCAAGACTTCATGCTCAGCAGTCGCAACCACTAGACCAACGAGGCAGTCATAGAGTATATAGTAAAAGCCTTCCGCATCCAAGCAGTATAATAAACAGAACGCGATAAATAAAACAACAGTACATTACAAAAGGTTCCACTACTTTCTTGTATCCTTTTCCCAACACCCTACTTTTTCTTCAACTCTAAAATCAGCATGGTGAGCATGGGCACAAATGACAACCATTACCATTTACCACTGTACTCATGTAGAATACTGCCGCGCCTCTCCTGCAAATGTTCCGTATTTGCCATAAGTGTTAAACAAAAAATCTCCTGTTATACTAAGTCTACAAAGATGGGATAACGATGGGCAGAAGTGACACTCCTTGCGATACGCCATGTGACAAAAACATTGGTAAGTATGTAATCCATGGTTGACAGTGGTTGTCCTACAATGTTCACGTTAGTCTCGATACTGATTTAGATTTTTCATGAAAATGAAAATGGACAGACCAATATAAGGAAAACAAGTACAGTCATCATCTTCCTAACCTTTTCCCCACTATGCTAGGGTCGGCTTCCAGTCTAACCGGATGCAGTTAAATACCAGTAATTTACATGGAGCGACTGCCTATCTGACCTCCACATCCCAGTTAGTACTAGGTAATACGATACCCCTTGGTAAGACTGGTTCTCAGACTTTTACAGTAAACAATAAAAATTCAACTGATATGATTGTCTGCAGCAGTATCAAACCAGTCCAGGGAGCCTTCTTTTCTAGGCACATAATGCCGCTCTTAGGTGTGTTCTCTGCCGTAAATTTTTGTGTAGCATAAGTTCATGCAAAGCCCCTGATAATCGAAGCTCAGAAGCCTTCTCTGAAAAGATAGAAGAAGTGCAAGCTTCAAAAATTTGCGTGGTCAAAGTTAAAAAAAATACCAATTAAATAACCGTTCTAAGCATGGTAAGATACTACAGCCTGTCTACACAAGTACATAGTGCATAGTCCTGGGCACCTAAAAGAGAATGGCCAGAATTACCCCAGCGTCCAATAGCGTTAAGATATACCAATGGATAGATCTCTTTAAGAATAACATTTCTTCTCGTTTAACATCATGAACATCTCTTTTCGGTTCAGAGTCAGAGAGGAGCTACAGAGCTCTAAATAATGAGAAACTAAGTAAAATTAAATACTGTTATTTCGTCAATTAATTAATTTTATTTGATAAATATTCAGAAAACACTTTTCAAAGGAAAAACCTAATACATTTTCTTCAGGGAACATCGCAGTAAAGCATGGCTAAGGACCTTCTGCCACTCCTTACTCTTTGCAACAAAACACTAGTAACGACATCTCGGACGTGTAAGGCGAGCACTCGACTGACTACACACTGTTTGGGGAGCGTCCACTTTTTGTCCCACCCAGTGCTCGGGCGCATTGTATTACAAATTGTAATATTCCCCCTGTAAGGAGCTTGTTTGTTTAAAGGTGGGGTAATTATGTATTTACTGTCACTAACGATATTATATGTACTTTGTGTAATGTATTGGGCGAAGTTTCTTTTGTCATGGAAATTGGCTGAATTTACCATCCAGTATTAAGGATACCGTTTATTAGCATTTGTTTTTTTATGATTCAGGAAAGAAGGTTTTATTTGTGGAAGAAATAAGCCCTTCGTTGTGGATCAGACACGGAGGCGAGAAGAATTAGACCAAGGAAGGCCTGACAGCTAATCTTCTTCTACTTATCTTCTTGTTGGTATGAATTTCAAAAGTAATTCAAGTTGTGATAAACAGCCAGACAGGTAAGGAGGTTCATTGTGAGGCTTAATGCCTAGGTTACCCTGGATCATCATCTTCCTGCCCTTGTCCCATATTAGTTGGGGTCGGCGCAACACAGTCTTCCATTCCCTCCTGTCAACCTTCACGCTATCATTTAAACGTTTTTCTTTCATATCATTCCTCTCACAATCCATCCATCGTCTCCTTGGTCTTCCTCTCCCTCTCCATCCATCAACATTTATATTCCATATTATATCCTAGGATGCGCTGGATTATCCTGTGGTCTGACAAGTGACTTTCTTAAGTCACTTTTAGAGATTTTTTCAATCTGAAAAACACTGATAACATGGACTTCTTCTACGATTGAAGACTATACGAGAGACCCAAGTAAGTACTGTAAATTAACGTGTCAGTATCGGGCATGTTAACTACCATTTATATCCTAGTGTTGCGATTGTGATATTTTGGCAACTCATTGGTGATTAGACTATGTAACTGGTGGTGACTAGCATTGTCGACGATATGCCTTATTCTAGATAAACCCAATGACAAGAAACCACGTCAAGTATTTCCACAATGATATTGCATTGTGGTGGTTATTACAGTAATTTTCCTAACGTTCACCAAACTGGGGTGTCTCCAGACCACAGCTATGATCGCTTCTTTGTTTTTCCGTATTTATGGCGCATAATATTAGTACAAACCGAGTTATTTGCCTTAGTTATTTGTGCGTTTCACGCTATACGTCAAAAAATCCTTTTTTGTTTTATTTACAGTTGTACGAGTAGTTTGTCTATGAAAAAACTGAATTTGTGTTTTTAAGAGGTGGTTTCTTCGACCTTTTCGATTTCTCTCAGATCGGTTTTTCCCATTTAGTTTAAAATAATCATGTTTCCAATATTTGAGTTAGCATCGCAGATGGTGGGGGACAAACTGGACAAAACTACGACATTGGCCCTGAAGAGCCAGAAGTCTTGGGGAGAAACCTTTGCCCAACAGTGGGATGATGCAGGTTAACAGTAACAGGTAGGTAGATGCATATCGCAAAATGTTGTTTATTTAAAGGCGTTTCTCATTTACCTACTCTTTATTTTAATCCCTGAAGTTTAATCACAAGTGTTACTTCAAGAGCTTTTTTATGTTTTTTAGTATGTGAAATCATCAAATGACCTGTCTGGAGTCTATCACTCCCTTCCTCTCCGCCCAAAGCGGGAGGGAGTGACAGACCCTTGCCCTTTGAGTTCCAGGGCCGGGGTATCTCTTTCGAACAGTCCAGCAGCCCTTGCGGACCCCTTCCGGTTTGCTGACATCTCATTGAGGTACTTCAAGAGCTTAAGTACAGTAATAAATGTCAATACAATAATCTATTGACACTAAAAAAATTACTGACACGATTAATAATAACGTTAAAGGCTACCTTTTCAATTTACAATCTTAGTATCTTACAGGTTTCTACTATAACAAGAAAATCACATTTGAATACTTAATGAGTAGGTATATCGTAAAATCACTGGCTGTTTGACCCGGGAATCAAACGTGAACCCTTGCGATTTGTTGCTTAACGCCAATTATTAGCTTTGTAACTTTATGCAGGCAATACTTGATTGGATATATGACCATTGTTTATGTGAATGTTTAAATGTTACTTGTTACATCATAATAATGTAGTTATTTAACTGCTAATGAAACTTCATTATTCCATTAGGTACCTGTATTAAAATCAACAAATAATTGCAATTGAAGAATTTCAGAGCATTGTGCCTTCAAATTTTGTACTAAGATTTTCCATGAATGTTTTATAATGGAGTTAAAAGGTACCCTTGAAAGACTAGAGAGGGGTTAGTCTCAAAGATTGTATTGTCTACTTAGTAACCATTAACAGGATCACAATAATAATATATTCTAGGAGGTTCCTCCCTCAAGAGCCCTGACCACCGGTAGCTAGGACCCTGTTCCTGATGCCGGTGGGCTACTATTTTTTTTTATATTTTTAATTTTTTTTTTATTTTACTTTGTATAGGAATATTTAAAAATGTAAAAAAAATTAGAGAAATAAATAAAATAAATATATGTACTACTCTTCTGAAAAACATAACTTATCTGAACTTGAAACGAAGAAAACAGCCTAAAAAGGTAAATCCCGTGACCTCACATTAAAACTTTTTCTGTGAAAATTAGATATTATGAAAAGTCTGTCGTGGTGGCTTCGGCAGATATCAGGTAACAAAGTTGTGCTAAATAGCTACTAAGTTACGTCATACTATATAGCGTGATTTTCTGATATTACATAAGGGTTAGTATGATGCCGTGTCGACGACGCGTTCGTGATCCTCGCGCGCCTCAAAGAGATGTCAGCAACCATGAAGGGGTCCGATGCCTGCCGAGGCTGCGGGACTGTTCGAAAGAGATACCGCGGCCCTGGAACACAAAGGACAAAGAAGGAACGTGGACGGGTTTTAGTCACTACAAGTCTGACACTCCCTTCCACTCCGCCCAGAGCGGGAGGGGTCATTTGATGATTTCCCATCCGAAAAAAAAGGGTTAGTATGATACTTCACGTCCTCCACTGCCAGACATTTTGTATGGTGGAAAACCTCCGCCAGACGCCTTTAACGCATATTACATTATTTTATTGAATGTGAATATTATATACATTCGTTACTTGCGCAACTATTTGAAGCAGTTTGAGTTTTTTTGGTAACTCGTGTCAAACTAATACATTATGACACTTCCTTCACCGTCATCGCCGATAGAACGTCATTATGTCAAGGTCCTGGTGAAGATTCATCATCTGCCTAGCTTTTTCCCAACTATGTTGGGGTCGGCTTCCAGTCTCACCGGATGCAACTGAATACCAGTATTTTACATGGAGCAAATGCCTATCTGACCTCCACAACCCAGTTAATACTGGGTAATACGATAACCCTTGGTAAGACTGGTTGTCAGACGTTTTGAGCCACTGACTACCTGCAACAATTGTCAAAGATCTACAAATGACAGCTAGGACCAACAGCTTTACGTACTTTCCGAGGCACGGAGGAAACTCGGTATGTAATGGATGGACACCCATCCACAGACCAACCTAGGCAAGCACGGCTTAACCTAAAGATCGACCCGAGCGGCTGTTATTATTTAGCCACGAGTTCCAAAGATTCTAACCTTGAATTAAAACATCAACTCCTAAGTGGGAACTTGATTGGTGATTCTTATAATTCTTCAGAAGCAAGAGAAATCATTGCGTACATTTTCTAAATTCACAAAGGACGCAGGCGAAATCGCGAGTAAAACTAGTAAGAAACAAAAGTAATCTTGCTTGTTACATGTAAACTGATCTGCACAAACAGATGATTATCTTCTAGCCAGGATTCCTTCCATTAGAACTAAGTTTTAATGTAATATAAGAATGTAGAGTCGTAATCCTTTCTATTTTGCAACTTAATGGCCGATCTTAAACGTCTGGCATTGTGAGAAACAGAATGTAGTTGGTTTGGATCCTGTTTTCATTTGTATCTAGGTAGATAGAAGATTTATTTTAATTAAAGATGATTTTCAACAACATTCATTTCCTTTATTCATTCTAACACATATTATTTACATTTTTAAATATTCTAATATAAAACAATATAACAAAAAGCATTTAAAAATATAAAAAATAGTAGGCCACCAGTACTGGGAACAGGGTCCGAGTCGCCGGTGGTCAGGGCTCTTGAGAGAGGAACCTCCTAACAACACGCGCCGTGTCCAGGAGTACCGCTTTCTGAATCAAGCCCTTGATTCAGCTATTATTAATATATATATCTTAATATATTATTTTATTCAACAACATACTTATTATGTTCGTTGTTCATCAATATCGACGTCCACCATTGGACGTAGGCTTTTCCAAAGCGTCGCCATATCCCTGGTCATCGATGATTTCTTGGTTTAATTAAAAGTTATTTATAGTGAAAAGAAAACCTTATATAAAACCGTGGTTAAATTAATAATTGTAACAGCGTTGAAAAAGCAGATAAAATCCAGACATAATGACATGGTTATCAAGCAAAATTCAATGTACTATGAAATAGCAAAAAATATGCGCGAACCGACCTCAGTCAGTAACCACACTTTTAAAGAAGCCTCGTTTTCTAACCGCACCGTCTAGGCAAACACTACGTTTTCACCGTAATCCTTGTTCTTCGACCATCGCCGACCAACCATTAGGAACGGTCAGAACTTATAAAAAAAATCACACATCTATTAAACTGATTAGATTCCTATACGTAATTTATTGTCAAGTTGCGTACCACTCGCTGGACCGAGCACAATGCCCGCTAGAAAGAGACAGAAACATGTTTAGAGCGAGAGAGGTATAGTGGGCCTTGCAAGGTGATTTCAGTTGCGTCTACGCAAGCTTATGGTCAGGTTGTTACGCACACAGTCGCGTTTTTGACGCGCCCTTATACGGCGACGCGATCGGAAAATGAAACGCGGAATGTTACGTTTCGAAAAATATTTTTTTCGTATGTTTAGGTAATGTATGGCTGTAACTTGTGCGTTTACGTTACACCTGTAACTTGCATAGAGACTTGGTGCGAATAATTTTTGATGATAAACATAATTAAACATTGTTTTGTTTAGTTACAGTGGACTATGTTGACATATTGTAATACCTAGATCTGTGAGAGTGCCCGAGTGTATGTAACCCGATGTGACTTGTGAAATAACTTCTAGTGAAGTGTAATTAGCTTTTAATAACAGAGGACTATAAGGTATGTGCACCTTTTGTCGGTAACATAAATGCGGTAATATAAACACTAGTTTATGTTGCATTTGTAACTGTTAAGTGCCTTTATTTATTGAAAGATTTGAAATACTTGAGATAATTATTTGAGTTGAAATCTGCAATGTTGCTTTTTACACGACGGCAGGTGTAATCGCAAATCCAATAAGAAATTGTTTACCGTACTTGGGTTAGAAAAACAAGAATCAAAAGTTATGAATCAATTCTTAGTGTTAATTGATTAACTAATTGATCTTCATCTCATTTACGATTTTAATATTTTATTAAGAGTTTAATTATAAAAGCGCCACTCATTAAAAACTTATAGTACCTAGTAGCAACAAGTTACTTCAAAATGAAGCTTAATTTTTATCTTATTAAAGTTCAGAATAATTTGCAATAGAAAACACATTCGATATTGACAGTTTTCTAAAGCGGTATGTTTTCAAAGCTTTTATCATGATATTGCTAATAAAACGACAATAAAAAGAAATATTTTGATTTGAGACCCCGACGTATCGAAGCTACCAAATCTTTGGTATAAATGTTTTGACAGGTTACTAATACACTCTACCAATTCAATATCAGCTGCGGAATAAATATATGCCAAGTAAAAGGAAGATACTTCTTAGAGTTTGATACTTACAAAGAATATTTGATTTCAATAAGTACGAATGTATTTGGTCGATCGGGAATTATGCTTGAATAAACTTATACTGTCACTTACGGGATATCTTCCGTGATTGTTCATTATTTTGAGCTCCCGATATTTTGACGCTGTTGCAAACGCCATGATCGCGGATTGACTGGAGAATAATGAACAATTACGGAAGATATCCCATAAGTGACAGTATAAATTTAGTTGTAAACCGTGAAAGCTTAAAACAGTGCATGTGTGAATAGTCTTGACATTTTATGTAATCTTACCGGTAAGACTTTATAATTTGCCATTAGGATGAGGAACAAACAAACAGTCTTAACATCAACATTTTAAATGGAGCGGCTAGTTACTGGGCAAGAAAAAGCCTATTGATAAGACTGATTGTCAGACTTTTGGGTTATTTTTACTGACTACCCGTAACCACTGTCAAAGATCTACAAATGACAGCTGGGACCAACGGCTTAACGTGCTTTTCGATGCACGGAGCAAGTCCACGGATCTATGATCTAAGATCACGGATCTTTAGCAAGCGATGCTTAGCGTTGAAGATAAACCAATTCCATCCATGCAGCTGTTATTTCCATCCCGTGGATGATGAGCAAACAATGATCATTTGGTTTATTTTGTGGAATGATTTTGTTCTATTGCAAATATTCCGAAAAAGTTTAATCTTTGAAAGTGTTAACTGAATATGAATCCACCATTACTGTTTCCAACTCTTGAGACATGCTTTTTACCGCTTAATTATACAAACATTATTATTTGATAACAGTAAATTATGAGCTTAAGAGTAACCAAAGCGATTCTGTGGTCAAATCCATTGGCGATGTTCTTGGGAATTCCTATTACAAGTAAGTAGTATCGCTGGTAATTCCCAGAAATTCTAGAAGATTCTCTCTTCGGCACCTTTTATCTGTTAATCACTGCCTTCTAAATGACAGAAGCTTCTGATTAACCATATATTTCTGAGGTTTTACTATAGTATAGCTTTTCTCCGCGTTTATGTTTATGAGGGAGTATGATTGGTTTGTTTTTCCGTTAGTGTTCTTAAGTTGTATGAGAAATTATTCGGGTTAATTAATATTTTACGAGAATGTTTTTGATAAGAATATGGCAACTACATCTCTTTCCGCGAATGAAATGAGATTAAAAAGAGTTACCCAAAAGCCGTCGCTTTGTAAATATTTTCAAATGCCTAGTCGCTTTTATCTTCTTTTATGAAAATGATTGATTTGTTTCAAAAATAACGTTTTAGTGCGAATTATCATTATTTAATGTAACACAGACCTCTTCAGAGTGCGGTTTGGTGTATGTCATACCTATATCTTAATATTGTTGGTTCTAGGGCATGTCGGCATCCTTACAATGTTTTCCTTCACCGTTATATTTTACGTATAAGTTCCTAGCTAGATACTAGTAGTATTTTTGCTTTCAGGATTAAACCTGTGCACATCATTTAAGGCGCAGATGTTTCCTTTAAAAAAATAATTTGCTAACAGATGAATTGCTATTCGCTATCAGTTAATCGAACCACACATGTGATCATTCCCTTGTTTTCCTGTGCACCCTTGGCTGTTCCCTTGGCCGTGGAACTCGACCAAATTAAACGAACAGGGGTTATTATAAAAAAAAAAAACTTATAAACAATATTTTCATTATTTTTTTCTGTTACGCATATAAAGAAGAATAATCCCTTTAAATATTTCTCTCGCGCAAAACGAAGACATGTGAAATTCTCACTACATCAATAATAACTAGGAACACGTATCACTTTTCCTTCACACATGCACAAACAAACAGATATAAAGTGGTCTTTTGTTACAACCTGTTATCTGGCAGTGGACCGAGACTGTTTGGTAACCATGGCAACCGATACAAAGGTGTCAGATGAAAGCTATCGTCCAGTAGCGCGGGTAATTTTGACATAGGGTTTTGTTGTTGAAATGTAATTAGAGCTAGAGAGAGTAATGTTCGACTGAATTTTTGTTATTTAAGTAGTACTTCTGGTGTTGTGATCAAGTTTTGAGATAAAGGCGTTTAATTTAACGCTTTCACGGTTTACAACTAAACTTATACTGTCACTTACGGGATATCTTCCGTGATTGTTCATTAGCGTGCGATCATGGCGCTTGCAACAGCGTTAAAATATCCAGGAGCTCAAAATAATACAAAATCACTGAAGATATCCCGTAAGTGACAGTATAAGTTTACTAGTCATTTGTTTTACGGGGAGTTACCATACTTATTGTTAATTTATTCTTTATATTGTAAAGTTTGTCTATCAAAAGAGCCATATCTATGGCCTAGTTGAAATAAATAATTTGAATTTGAGACATGAAAATGTAAAATCTTAATTTCTGTTACATCTGAAAGGATTTAACAATAAATTGTCAATTTGGTTTTGCTATTAAGAAGATGTAAGATATGAAATAAAAAAAGCTTATCTCTTAAAAATTCCAAACTACAAAATTAAATATACTTAACGTTAAAATTTATAGTCTTGTCAACGTCTTACATCTCTTATCTCCTTCTGGTTAACTAATGCAAAAGAAATTTGCACAAAAATGCGAAAAATGCAACTTGCAGTTCAACTAACTCAGACAAATAACGGTTCAATAAAATACCAACTTAGAATAAAATATCGATAGCAGGTATGTACTCAATTAATTTTATTTGCATAAGAAACGATAGAATCTATTTCAACTCAATGCAATTAATAAAAACAAAACTAGAATTTGTTATATTACGATTTATGGTTTGGAAACATGCTGTATATTGATGTTTCTGAGGTAACAAAGGAACGTTTTATATTAATATTTCGTAATAATACAAAAACTAATAAAAATGTTGTAGGTAGGTTTTTCCGATATTTTCAAGTCATCGGATTTTACGTTTCTTGTAAAATAACTTCTCCCAAAAATCTTTACATAGTATAAAACAAAGTCGATCCCTCTGTTTGTACGCTTAGATCTTTTAAACTACGCAACGGATTTTAATGCAGTTTTCAGCAATAGATAGAGTGATTCAAGAGGAAGGTTTATATGTAGATGTGTATCTACATTGCACCCGTGCGAAACAGGCGGGTCGCTAGTAAGGTATAAACTAGCTGACACAAATAACAAAAAAATGTACGTATTAGAATGATTAATAAATAACGCACATAAATGAAGTCGGTTAAAAAAGACCTAAAGTTTTAAACTTAAAACTTCGTTCTTAGGTTTCATAATAAAAATTGAAAATTTTGATTGTTATAAGATAATTTCTTTCTAGTTTATTTTTTTATTTCATTTAAACTGCTTTTTCTATTTAAAGAGACAAACAAACACTGTCTTAAAAAAAACTATCTCAAGAAATATCCTGCACCTTTGTATCTCGTTGAAGTCTTTCCTAAGAACGTTGATTAAGCCGTCCGTGCGTCGTCGTAAGCGCAGGCCAACTCGCTACCAAGACGCTACAGTCTTTTCACAGGTATTTAACCACTGACTTTGTAGCTCTGGGGCCGTGGGGTCCGAGTGCTCAGAGCTTTTTTAACTTGACTGGCTGGCTTTTATCTTGGCCGGAGGCTAAGTATTGCCATACAACGTGGCAACGCCGTCAGTCTCTCGGGCAAATTACCAGCTGACAGCGTTGAGGAGGAGTTTTTTGATGTTCGATTAGTTATTCTAGTTTATTTAATCGTTTTAATTGTTATAATAAACATTCTAACTTTGCATAACTACCATTATCATTGTGATCTTTATTTTTGTAGCAGTAAGGTTGCTCTTCGGTGAATATGTCACTGACAAAACTGTCAATGAAAAATTTGTCTTTATTGGTGTAACAATAAAGTTGATTTTGGATTGCTGTTGTCCAGAGGTAAAATAATAATGTAGGGAATGTAATGTTTACTTGACGTTTTTTTTAATCAATTTTATATACAACAACAACATTTTTCCGTTCCATACATAATACATAAGTTATAAAATATTGATAACGTTATTAATACTTGTTACTTTCTGTAAATAATGCAAATCGAATGATTTGTTCGAGTAACGAGTTCGATAATCGATGAAAAGTTTCCGATGTAATTTTTTATTAGGCCATTTATTTTGAACATAAACAGTTTCGTAGTTTTATTTCTTATCAGTACTTGATATTATTTATGATTTCATAATTATTTAGTTTTGTTCGGAAAAACGTGAGAACTGATTGGAATGAAACCTGGATTGTTTTAGCACCTTTCTAGCTAGTTTGGTATTATGAAACTTTATCTTTTAGTCATTAGATAACTGTTATCTTTAAAACATAATAACTTAATACATGGATTATAGTCACCAACAAAATTTAATAATATTAAAAACAAGGTAATAAAGATTACGAAACTAACATACAAAAAAAACATTTTTTCTTGAAAGAAGAAAAATTTATAATTTATAATTATTTCAATAATATACCTATTAATTAACACTTAATATGGTTACGGGAGCAATCTGCGAACATTAAGTTACATTATAGCCTTTAGCATTTCTCGTAGGTGTCTTGCAACCTGTATTGATTCACATACATTGTGTTATCTCGAAATAAAACCCTGCACTCACAATACATGTGCCGCTGGTTAGGTAGCTAAACTACCTGGCTTGCTGGAATTTTATGTTGTAAGATAATTTGAATCACACAAGCCACTCATTATTGATCAAATCAATGGGTCTTCATAATAATATGTCAGACCGTAGATGTCGCATAATAATAAAATTATAGTTATTATTCTTTGTAACTGAAGTTACTATTTTAATCTTTGAATTACATTTCGGTGACAGAATATTCCCTATGGCATTGAGTCTGCCCTTGTGCTATTTATTTCTTCAACGATAAATTAAAACCTTCAGCGGTCTGGCAATTATTCATAATGAAAAACAACTGCATTTTTTTTTAAGATATTGTCAATGGACTGCCGTTAGTGCGAGAAGTAATAAAAAAATAAATTAAAAAAATTGTCCCTGGGCAAAAAAATATTCTTTAACAAAATAAGTACGTGTGAGACAGTCTTTATTCTCTCTAAGTATTGCATTGTGGAACGCAACGAACAGGTGTAACTTTATGTTTAAGTTTCTTTATTTTAAACTTAAGCATTATGGACACCGCATGAGTGCATGGCTATTTCACACGTTGCGTTATTTTCAATTATTGACTATAAATTGTTATGTTTATTTCAGCCATTATAATTAAATGTGTTGGTTAATTAATGTTTTGGGTTAGCTTTAGGTTAAAAGTGAAGTTGGGAAAAATGAAGAAGCTCGCTGTAAATAATATTTTTAAAGCCATTTTTAAAGAAAATCGGGAAGCAAGCAATGCATAAAACTTAGTTTAAAGGCACTTTTAGTAGTCTTAAAGTGTAAATAATGTTTTTTAAACATTATTTTCTATTACAAGACATTAAAGATTAAAAAAATAAAAACGAATTAAAATTTTGGTCACTTAAAAAAATATATCTAAATGTTTGAAAATAATATTATCTTATACCTTAGGATTAATTAACAAATAATCTATAACACCTTTTGCTTTTTAGATTGGTAACAAATTTTTCCGATATTGTTTTATTTAATGGCACTTTATATGGGCCTAAGTTTTTTTTTCATGTATTATTTGTCGATTATTTGAAAATTTATGTGTGTCTCTTCACTTTAATATCAATTTAATGTAAAATTTATGAACTAATTTCAATTAATTATGTAGATTATGTTAAGGATATTCGTACTAAAATTCGATCACATTATTTTAACAAATAAAATTTTGTCACATTGATTTCGCGATATTCTACACCATTTGGATATTGGCGGAATAATTGATTCCTATCATTGTGGTTTTTTATAAAGCTGTGTGTATCATTTCAATAATTTGTGATCCGTCGGTTACCATTTTAGTTTATCATAATAAAGTATTAGGAATTTATAATGACTTTGAAGCCGTGCGCTGCTAAATATCGATGAATAAAAAAACGATAGCCAATATTTTTTAAATAATGAAAATTAACATCTCACGGTGAAAACCATATTGTCTTATTGGAAGCTAGTCTCCTACTTACTACCTGACTTTTTGTAGTGTAAAGAATGTTTGAAGAAAAGAAGAGGCAACAACTTAATTTGTATAATTCTGAAGGCTAATAATTATAAAGTGTAAGTTCGTTGAGTTATTTTTTATTAAATTCGGACTTATGCCATTTTAGCTTAGCAGTGCAGCTATGCTGTTGTATAACTTCGATAGGCCGACAATCCAGCGTGAATGCGCAGTACGTTAGACAACCCACTAATTAAATGTTATTCTTTTCTCTTTACAATAATATTACTTGATTGAATCATTATCTTGATTTAATCCAGAAATAGTTTTAAGTATATTATTTTAGTCTATTCAGTTTAAATAATTAATTCAATGATTATCACTTAGGTACTGTTTATGTTCACTTAGGTACTTACTGACCCTATAAAGATTACTGTATCTTAATATCCCAGTAGCCTGGGGGAAAATTATCGAACCCCGCAGGTCCTAGTTTGCCAGGTGGATAATATATTTAGAATGGTAGTAGGTAGTCTTTGGTTTTCTGTGTATGGTTGATCCAGGTTTAGTGTCATTTAGTGTTTATTTTCTAGCTGCGCTACAGTTTATACTTTTGCAGCTACCATCGTTTTACTTATTGTACCTAGTCTTGTGTTTTTGTCCCGAAATATACTTTTATTATTATATATTCCATCATTTTGTGAAATCTGTCTACAGTTAATATATCGCTGCCGTGATTAGCTTGTTGTCTTTTTCTTTATTTGAATTCGCGCGAATGCTAGAGAATCTGAAAGAAAGTTGTTTCAGCCAATCACAGAAACAAGCAACGTCTCTTTGTAATTTGAAGTGAACACAAATTATATAATTGTGAGGTACCATTACATGGTATAATTATGTCGTTTTTTAAATCTCCTGTAAAGTTGCAATTTTTGAGTTATGTGCTGTTAGATCTTCAACGACGATAACCACTTATTTTTCACAAATCTTTCACCACCCAAAACACAACTAAACGAATAAAATGGCAAAATTACACGTTATATAAATATAGATTACAAATAATACACTGTAATCTGTGCATTATCGAACGGAGGTTTCAATTTACTGCTTCGATTATGGGATGCTACAAAAAGTTGAGCCCCTCTCGTGCGAAACGGAACGCTGCGCGCACGCAACGCCGCGGCTCCTGTTCCAATGTTTTTCAGTTTATTTGTGTTTATTTTGTGTTGTTTTTAGTTGTTGTTTTGTAGTAGTGTTGTGCTTTTGTTTCGAGTTTGATTGTTTTACGTTTATGATTTTTGTGGTATTCGGTTTATTTGTTTTGTTAGTTAAAATGTAACTAACTGTCATATCCTAACATATGTTAAGAAGAGGTGTATTTTTAGTACACACAGAATTTGCCAGTTCATGTAGTTATGCCACAAAGCCGTGTAACTATAATTTTTGTTATTCGTTTAAATAAAAACAGTTTTTCTTATTATTTCAATCTCAACATTATTAAGTTATAGCTTGGGAATCGATGCCTTAAACGTACACATGTACAGAATAAAGTCTCATGAAACAAAAGAGGGCCAATAAATTGATTACGCAGCCGCACATTCAAATTGCGTATCTCCTTTTAACTAAGTTACATCACAGCAAAGAAAGTTCTCACAGACAAAGCCCACTAAAATCTAGTTTACAGTACATAAATCGATGTATAAATCCTATTACAATAAATTGTATTTGCAATATTGTTTCCTAGACAGACCTTTCACCTGACATGTCGTTTCTCATTTCCCTCTATCAAGGTTTAATGTGTGTGTTTCATCTGCGACCTAAAGCTGACCGTCCACTACTGAGGGAGCTGTAATTTATAGCTCGTAAATATTTTATCTTTGTAATAGATCGTGGTTCATTCATTTAGTTTGGCGTAATGTTTGTCTTGTGGTACGTTTGTGTAGGCTGTTTCTATGCTTTGTGGGCCTAGCGTTTTGATTTTGAAACTCTTGTCAAGGTACTGTTTTTTGATCTATTCTGTTATGTTTTAGCGTGATATTTTTCTTTACTTATGATAACTTATTATTTTGATAACAGGAGATGCTTACCAAATATACTTTGGGACGATGATACCCCATTTGGCCAGATTATTTCTACAGCGTCCAATCTGGGCCCGCAAACGGTTAAGTAATTTCCAGATTGGCCACTGCAGTTCCTGTCCAGGAGGAAGATGTTCTGCTGGATTGATGAAGTGAGGAGGGTTGGGATGTCTGTTCTTCCACAATTCGCATCTTTCATCTGACGCACTGTCCTCTGAGGAAATCGTGTGTCTCACGAATGGCAATATACTGGTCGGGTATTATTTGAGTCTATCGACACGCAGAGAAAAAGACCAAATATAGTTGAGTAGAATGAAAATTCACTTAGTTATATTTAGGTGACACTATTAAGGTTTCAAGAAATTCATCATAATCATTGTTGTTAGCCTTATTTCGCCAGTACTGAGTATACAACTCGTCTTTTTTGTGCTACGCTTCCCTGGTCTGTGCAAGTCTCATCCAGAAATTATTGCAGAGGAATTGCATGTTAATCAATGCCCTACCAAAACTAACATCCTTACTAATATTATAAATGCGAAAGTAAGTTTGTTTGTTTGTTTGTTACCTTTCACGCCTAAACCACTGAACCGATCATCCTGAAATTTTGCATATGCGTTGTCGAGTGTACAGAAACAGACATAGAGTACCTTTTATCCCGAAAAAATGGACTGTTCCCGAGGAAAACAACAACGTTCTTATGATAATAGATGGTGCCACGTATTTTTAGAATCATTATTGAATTATATTATTACAAGCAGAATACAACCCGAATTGATTGTCAAATTCTAAATTAACGCGGCAAAACCTAGTCCTTGTCTCCACTTCCTCCATCATCTGACATTTGATAGCCTTTAAAGATAGTATCGCCTCTCCATCGCCGCGCCCTATATGACGGATCACCTCAACTCATCAACTTTTTGTCCTGTATGACTGTGTGTCAGTTATTATTGCACTGCAGTGTAAGCCTATTCTACTGTTTTACTCACCCATTGATGGTTCATAATGACGTTTTTTAACTACTGCAAATGTATTATTGTGAATTATAGACGAGATGTGAATTTCAAGATGTGTGCAGTCATTTGTAAGTTTTAATGGAGGTAGTTTCAATCTATTATTGTTGTTGTAATTTCGTAGGTTTTTGTTGTTTAATGTACCGTTTTTAGTTTTTAAGTAAGAGAGCCTGCATTCTCAGGTGAAGTACGTACAAGTACCTAGCCGGGGAATGGATGCGATGCTGTGTTTCAAGTTTTAGTTCATGGGTCATATTAATTTTCTTCTCTCTTACTTCCTTCTGCAGATTTTTTTACTGAATTTAATGGTTTTGATAATTTAGCAAAATGATTATTTCGTTAATTTTCATGACTTGATCTACTGGGGAGCATTCCACTCTAGGACCTATTATTTACATTATTCCTATTTACACATATTAATTACATTAAATATTCCTATAAAATTATTATTATTAGGCATTTGTGTCTCACTGCAGGGCAAAGGCCTCACTTCCCTATTTTTACTTATCCCTGTCCAATGCTGTTATTCGCCAACGGCAAGAGTCGAGTTCGTCCCGCCATCTCATATTTACATAGACTACTTTTTTTAGATTACGCCGCGATTTAATATGAAAAAAAAAATTAAGGAATACCACCATTCTAACCAAACAAAATCTCTCCAACCAAGAGAAAACATCACGCACTTACAACAAGAATCATCTAAGTTCCAGCACATTTCCAGTTACCACAACTTTCGAAGCTAAAAACAATTATCATCAGGACAATAAATAGTCCCACAATAGTACGCTCTAAGACAGGCTGCGTTCCAGTTTTTAGATCGTCTACCTAGCCGTATAAGGCCGTGCGTCCACTTCGGATTTCTTGCAAAACCTACCTTGATTGTCGAGTGACGCAGTGTCGCTAGTAACTTACGAGTCGGATGGCTTAGTGCGGGGTAGACGCGGACTGAATTTGTATGACTTAGTTTGTGATACGGTTTTATTTTGTTAGAAGTTTTTTTTTGTGTGGAACATGCTTTAGAAAAGTTTTGGGGGGAAAGAAATGAAGTGTTCGGATTTGTCGTCAAATATTAATAAAAGTGGCGTTGTAGGTCTTGCTGGTTATTATTTTGTACCAGTCATAAAAAATCTAATTTTCTCCTTGATTGTCGAGTGATGCGGTGTCGGTTGTAAGTTACAACTTGTAACCGAGTCGGAGGACATAATGCGGGGTAGATGCGGACTGAATTTGTATGACTTAGTTTGTGATACGGTTTTATTTTGTTAGACGTTTTTTTTTCCAGAAGAACCTGCCTTAGAAAAGTTTTGGGGCAAGAGAAATGACGTGTTCAGATTTGTCGTCAAACATTAATAAAAGTGGCGTTGTGGGTCTTGTCGGTGATTATTTTGTACTAATGATAAATATATAATTTTCCCCTTGATTGTTGAGTGACGCGGTGTCGGTTGTAAGTTACAACTTGTAACCTACGAGTCGGAGGACTTAGTGCGGGGTAGATGCGGACTGAATTTGTATGATTTGGTTTGTGATAGGGTTTTTTCGGTGTTCAAAGGTTCCTTTTTCTGATTTAATTGTGTAAAGTTTAGGTGGGAAGGTTTTTGTGGGCGAAGTAGCTAAGTATTTTATTTGAATTCTTTGACTAACGTTTTTTGTCAAACATTAATAAAAGTTCTTTCTTTTGTTGGCTATAATTTTCTCCTAATCGACCTAAATTATAATACTAAGCATTAATAGGTTTTTCCTTGATTGTCTAATGACGCAGTATCGCTTGTAACTTACAAGTCAGAGGACTTAGTGCGGGGTACACGAAAGCGGACTGAATCTGTTTGACTTATTTTGTGATAATTATGGTTTTTTTGTTGTTGGTTTTTTTCACGTTTTTTTTTTGTTGTTGCTGTAAAACAGGGATTCAAAGGTTTTGAGTGAAAAAAAAATGTTTTTTTCATTATCTGCCCAACACTGATAAAAGAGGCGTGTGTCAGTGCAGCAACACTCACGTCGCCCATTAAAATCCACACATTTATCGTAAAAATTATAATCCCAAACAGTTTTTTAATATTAACCGTGCGTTTACGATACCTATGTCTGAGATTAATGCAGAAAAAGTGGTAGATAACAAGATATTCAATGATAGGTAGGTAGGCAACCTATTGTAGAGGTCGAAGTCCTGTCGTTTGTCTCAAAATACAATTTTAATAACTATGATTAATATGAGTTACGAGCTTTTTAAATTATAACGTGTCTGAAGTGGCAGTAGTAGGAGAAATAAAATATTAATTAGTCTAGATTTTTTATAGGTTATTTTCGATTTTATGATCCATCGTTTTGTATTGAAATGTTTAGATTGATTTTTTATTTGTAGGCTTCGAGGTAAAAACTTAAAATCATGCAGTAACTTGATAGGTACGAAATCGAGAATTTTAATTTAAACTGAATTCAACAGACAGGTTTTTTTTTCTTTATTTGAGGGGGCTTGTTCAATTTGAAGATGTCGCCCCTGTAACCCCCTGTAATCCCCTGTGTGTATTAAAATATTATATAATTCGAAATAATTCTACAAAATAATTGTTCTCTTTTATTAACAGTTAAAGCTGATATTAAAAACTGTCCAAATATTTTATTGATCCATTTTAAAACATTTTATTCGACTTTTTCTTAGGTTTTAAATGAACCGTGGAAGTCTACCCTTACCAAAAAATAGAGAAACGTCTACCAACCGATTCAAAATCCTTATTGTATTCCAGTAATGTTAGATTTTCATATTATTGTAATTTTAGTGAACACTGCTTATAAGGCAGAAAATAATAACTACAAGTCTTGATGTAACTTGATATTTTGATGAAGTCTGGAGTCGGAACATTCTCATATTGTTGTACATGTCACAATATAAAATAAATCTTAAAGAAACAGGTAGGTGGTTGATTTTCCTCATTTTGATTTTTGAATATTTTATTATTAAATCGATGGGTTAATATAAATAGGAAAGCATTAATTTATAAAATAAATTAAGAATAAATTAAGAATAGACAAAACTGTACGGACAAATTTAGACCGCGGCTCGGGACATGGACACCTCCATACTAATTATTTGTAACGACTGAAGCATCCGTCTGCAACCAGTCCACGATTTGTCCGTACCAGTATGATAGGATCTTCTTGAAAAGCCTTCTCTCTTATAGTATTTCAATTTTTTCTCTCTTTATTAGCTTACCTTCTTTATAAAAAGCTAGGCTGATGATGACTTTGTCCAGCTTCGGATACTCTGTCAGCAAGTTTCTACCATAGTTTCTGTCGATGGGTTTCCAAAGGTTTTGTCAATCCAATACATTTTTGACTTTTCTATCATCATTATTGCTGATAAAATGTAATTTTCTCTAGGCCTTTTGGCTGTCGAGTTTTATTGTCCTTACTTCGACTGACTTCTATTGATTATTAGTAAGTTCTTGATGTGTTAGCGGCTTGAAATTGCTGAGAAAACAAACAAAAATGCATACATTTCACAGAAATTAACGCTGCTAGACTAAAGTCTCATACGGAGACTTCCAGAACAAACTATTCTGAGCTAATACCTCTCTAATGGATACCCGTATCTGTATCTTTTTTCTTTTCCATTAAGAATATTAAATGTTGTATAGAAAGATATTGCAAGTGAAACGGTCAAACATTCCCTTTTGTCAGCATTCCCCAAATAGCATCCAACAATACCCCTCACGGATTAGCATAGAAAAATCATAAAGTACTACAGTAAAGATACGACAAAAGTTACTTATTACAAGGCAGAGGTCAGGTCAGAGGCAGACATAAACATTTTCTACTACTTTCGAGGCAATGTTATTGCTTAAAACGAGGCAGTTACGCGTAGTGCCTTAAAAGTAAAGAGCATTTATTTATGCTTTTTATCGAAATACAACGAAGGTGGAAAGAGTAATTCTGATTTCAAAATAGATTTTGTAAATGGTAATGTTGATGGCCATTAGTTAAGATGGATCGATTGAGTGGAACATGATCTGATAGGAAACGAAGTTAACATTGAGATACAAACTGGTAGAAGAAATACGGGGTGTAAACGGACCCTTCACTAAGCCGTCAACCAAGCCTTCTGTACATCAAACTAAGTAACTTTACGCAAAAATGTTTGCTGGGAAACATTTTTTTTTTGGGGTCGAAAATCACGTTTTACGGTAGAACTCAATCTAACGCACTCAGAACATTGTGCTGACGGATGGATTGAATAGCACGGGGGTCTTCGAGGTGTTTAAAGTAAAAATCTTACTTTAAAAACACGTATTTAAAAAAAAACTTGTGAAAAAGTTGGAACTTTGGCCCCCAATATCTCCGTAACTAGAAGGTTCCCAGGTATGGTCTAGAGCAAAAAAATGACCGCATTGACGGGGAGAACAAGTACCTTTCGGCTTCGTTAAGGGTCTTTTTACACCCTTTAGAATGCGTGGAAGAAATAGATACTGAGATGGTCCGAAATCAATGGGATGAAGGCATTTAGACGATGATTGCAATGATTCATTTTGGTACATTATTTTTTATTTTTTGTTACTGCCGTAGCCAAACACCACGTGGACAGAGATTATTGGATTTTCAGAAAACAGTTCCTCATTCTAACTCTCCGTTACTCTCCCTTGGTTCGCGCTCTGGCAATGCTGATCCTCTACTGCCATCGACACCGGACTGTGATTTATTTGCCTCGAAATGGCAAGACGTATGTCGTGAATGTTTGAGTTTTTGTGAGAAAATGAACGAAAGATGACTTTTTCTTGTTATTTTTACGTGTTTCATATAATATTTGTATTATTCCTTATTGTAAATATGTTTCTTTTAACTGTGCAATAGCTTGGTTATGTTTTCTCAAATAAATAAATTATGCTTGTTCTGCGATGCAAGGCTGAATTATTTCTTATGTTCAACAGTAAATAAATTGCTATAAATTTCATAATAAGTTACTCAAAGTGAGGCAAACAATTTTCTTCAAGAATATCCTTCCAGGATTAAAATTTATTTACGTTATTATTGTATAACATATTCAGTTCGTGACTAAATCTATTGTAAATATTTATCGCATACCTATTGGTATAAGGATTACGTTTGTAATCGTTCATAATGGGCCATTGTGTACGCGGCTGGGGAAACATTGTGATTATCTACGCCATATCAATAATCTTTGTATTTCTATTATTTATATGTTACGTAAAAGGTTACTTGCTTGTGAATTTGTAATGTACCTATGGAGTGTGACTGATATGTTTGTACTGCGCAGTTTCATTGTTTTGTATTTATTAGAGGAAGATATTTGTATTGTATTGTTTTTATTCCTTAATTGGCTTCCATAAATACCTATCACAAATCTAAACAGAGAATCAGTATATCGTAGAAGGAAAAAACAACAAAAACGTAACAACAACAAACAACAACAACAACAACACAAAAACAACAACAACGCAACATAAAACGTTTGCTACGTTTTAGAGGACTTAAGTAAGAAAAGAGAAAACCAGAAGTGTTCAGTTTGAGGTAGTACAAATATTTCAGTCTGTCGTAATTTCAGGCACTGCAGAAAACTTTTAATTCTAGTCAATGTTTCTTGAAGGGTGTCTGAAAGACCGCATTACACCTACAGATTTCAGGACATTAAAGAAGAGCTGTGTTACAATTTTGGTGTACAATAAAGAAAAAAGAATGAATGAAAAAATATTGTTTTTCCGCATGGACACGATGTACGTACATACAAAATGACAAAAAAAAATCAATAAACTTAAAACGCATAACAAGTATTTATAAATACAACAGGACGGAACAAATAAGTTGCCAGCTTGCACGTAGTGACTGCGACAAGCAGGTTACCACTCAGCATGATGATGTGCTATGGAGGGCCTAAAACACAGCACTGGTTTTCAGTGGTCATCCGTGAAAAACCGTACGGAAGCCAAGATACTTTGATTATATAAATATAAAGAACATTCAATCTATCAATTATGATAAACTAGCGACCCGCCCCGGCTTCGCACGGGTGCAATGTGTAAACCTATACATTTAAACCTTCCTCTTGAATCACTCTATCTATTGCTGAAAACTGCATTAAAATCCGTTGCGTAGTTTAAAAGATCTAAACGCACAAACAGCGGGAACGACTTTGTTTCATATCTACACTAATATTATAAAGAGGAAAGATTTGTATTTTTGTGTTTGTGTATGTTTGGAATGAATAAAGTCAAAAACTATTGTGCCGATTTCTTGATTGTGCCTGAGTAACATAGGCTACATTTATCCCAAAATGTTTAAAAAATAAATGTCCACCCGTGAGAAGCCTATGTTACTCAGGGATAATGTAGCTTTCTAATGGTGAAAACATTTTTGAAATCGGCACAGTAGTTTTTGAGTTTATTCATTACAAACATACACACACACACACAAAAATACAAATCTTTCCTCTTTATAATATTAGAAAGATTAGGCACAAAGTCTTTGTAGATTATTTTAGGTGCTTGTTTAAACATTGACTAATCAAGGTTTTAAGTGAATAGGTACACAATTACAGATTTTCAATCATTTTCAAAGTGATGAGTAGGTACAGAGAGTTAAGAATGATTGTATGATGCAGACAGTGGATCATTACACGGGATAACGTTAATTGTTGCGCAGGCGCCCTACTGCGCGTAAATACAATGTCGGACGGGTTGTCAGTGATGGACGAACTTTGCACTCCGCACTCTAGGTGAGGTTTTTTAGGTGGGTAGGTATTTGTGTTGGTAACGGTTCTTATTGTAACGTATTTTTCTGTGTAAATTAATGGAGTCTTAATAATTTTCAAATATTTAGGAATTTTAGGAAGACCAAGGATTGTGTGAGGAATGATATGAAAGAAAATGGAGTAAATAATTACGTGACGGGGAGAATGGAAGAAGCAAACGTGTTGCGCCAACCCCAAATAGGGACAAGGGCAGGAAGATGATGATTAATTTTAATTTTTTTCTGTCTTCAAAAATAAATAGGTACAAGACATTAGGCCATTGTTGCTGCGAAAAATGACTTTTATAAGTCTATTCACTAACAAATGCTCCCTTAGGCAGACTGAAAAATGCAGACATAGGTAATTTGACATAGCTATACAGACAGCTTAACAGCCCTTTATAAAAACCACTGAGCAATGAATGAACACAAAACAATTACCTCTTTTTTTTTTTTTTTTTACGGATGGGAAATCATCAAATGACTTCTCCCGCTCTGGGTGGAGTGGGAGGGAGTGACAGACTCTTACTGACTAAAACCCATCCATGTTCCTTCATTGCCCTTTGTGTTCCAGGGCCACGGTATCTCTTTCGAACAGTCCCGCAGCCCCGGCAAAACAATTACCTCTCACCCTGATTAACAACAAAACAATTACCCATAACTCATCAACAACTAAACAAACAAACGATCATTACTAAAATGCTCACTTCATTTAAATATAATTCAAAGTAACTGCCACGCGCATTCTTTGCCCGCGTTGGGTTGCCCGGGCAAGGCAGTCACAGTACAAAGATTAACCAGTAAACCAACTCGACTCCCTTTTAGTGAAAGTAAAACACGCGTGTTAGGGTTGTCAACCAAACTTTTTGTCTTGTTTCAGTACGCATTTCTCTTGACACGACAGCCCCAATGATATTATATGTATATAAACTGAGGCAGATGTGTAGGTAACTAGCGCGTGCATTGTGAGGACTCAAAAAGGTCCCAATTGGGTCATCTTGTCTTTAATCCGCGTCAAGAAAATCATAGATATGCCTCGACGAAACATTTGAAGTGCAATCGTTCAAATGATAGCTATCTCTTTTACTTTCGTGCTTATCCTATCTTTTTTACTATTCATTAGTGGAACATGTCAACATGTGTGCTCTACAGGTATATACCAGCGCGAACAGATTTTAAACATCGATAACTACGAACTGAAATTGGACAACCCCGACTTGCTTACAAGTGACCCGTTACCAGAAGCGTGCTTAGTCGTGTTTGAGCCGATCCGACAACTTTGTTCATAGTTGAATTTCTATATGTTCTTACTACTGTGGCTCTGTCGGGCTGTAATCATAGTCGTGGGAAACAATAGCTCAATCATAGTTACGTGCGTGCACCTGTCCGTCTAAGCTGGGCTTGTCGTTATAATGGGGCCTACTAAGTGATGTAGACAAAGGGTCAGGTTTTGGAGTGAGTTTTGTGGATGATATTGTTGTGATGAAGATTTTTGTTGCGTTCAAAATCTATTATAACACTTATGACAGTTTTTTTGTTTTTTTTTTAAAAAAAAACGTTGCTCTTTATAAGGATTTGCTCCTGTATCTTGGGTGCGTTAAAAAACATTTAAAGTCACATAAAACATCAGCCAGACCCGGAACAACTATATGTAGGCCATACAAATATTTGTTCTGTACGGGGATAGAACCCGCGACACGCAACAGCAGTGGTGCAGTGGCTGAGCAGCCAGTTGCTCAGCCAATCGTGCCGGCAACAGTAAGAGTAAGAGTAGAAGATTGAAGGAACGATGGATGGTAGATAATGGAAGATTAATGCTGCACCGCACCGACGACAAATAAATCGAGATAAAGGCAGGAGATGATGAATCTTTCTGTTTCTTTCTCCAAGATATCGAATTTATAAAAGTTCCTCAAAATAAAATTAATTCAGAAAATGTAAGTAAGCTGTAAGTTCAATTTGAAAATAGCCTAAAGAATTCAGATAGCAGAAATTACGCACAGAGTCAGAAATTTAAATCAGATTTCTAAAAACAATTTCAAACATAATTCTTTTGGTCATCATTGTCAAATTATACCATTTTGAAAATCAATATCTAATAATACTTACCCGGTAGTTATTACCAAAAAAATATGTCAGTAAAAACAAAAAAAAAAACTAAATCATTTGCCAAATAATTTGTATAATAAACGAAATAAATTATACAGTTGAAATTAATAAGAGTCTTCAGCTAAATTAAAAATAGACAGTTATGTAGTACTTTCCAATCGGGGATTAAATTCTAAATGTGAAAGTGTTTTAGATATAATCACTATTTATGTATATTAGTGTTGCTGTTTAGTAGTTCACATTGATTGTTAGATTAAAAAAACAATCCGTCGAAACCTCACGGTTCAAATAAATTAATTTATTAATGTCGGATCGGCAGATAAACGAAATCCGAAAATTAACATAAATTTTAAGATAATAGTCTGAATTTACAACTTTCTGCGGTCTCTTTTATTACTACTACATCTGGATGAGTTCCATTCTATATTTCCATATCACTTTATAAAAGTCGAGGTTACACCTTTTCAAGAAGGCATGTATATGCATTCTTGAAAACTTCTAGACCATAGACTGTGTCTATTGGGCTGCGGGACTGTTCGAAAGAGATACCGCGGCCCCGGAACACAAAGGGCAAAGAAAGAACATGGATGGGTTTTAGTCAGTAAAAGTCTGACACTCCCTCCCACTCCACCCAGAGCGGGAGGAGTTATTTGATGATTTCACATTCTAAAAAAAAAAGGACTGTGTCTATGCACAGTCTATGACACAGAAACAGGCATTAACCCTTCTTTTTTATTACCATATATTTTTACACATACATATATTTTTTATGACCATAGACTGCGTATAGACTGTGTCTAGACACAGAAACTGGCATTCCTTATTAACCCTTATCTTTTTTTAAAACAATTAAATAACTACGTTTCTGTTAACCTTGGGTCTGTTAAGTTTGAAGTTAAACTTAGTACTGTTACATTTCTAAGTAATATTATGTTTTCTGATCATAAATAAGTGAGTAACAATCGTGTTTCCATAGTAGTGCCCCCAGCCCACCTGTCGGTCATAATATCAGTGGTTACGGCGTCTCAACACTTACTATCATCTCAGATACGTTGTGAGTTGAGACAAAGCCCATTAGACGTTATAAATTAAAACTGACTTTATTATTTTGTTTATTAAACGCTCTAAAACAACAAAATCGTGCCATGTTTTTCCCGTTTTTTTCTATGTCAGACAAGTTTATTTATTTTAAAATCAGTAGACAAAGACAATAATAATAAAAAATAGTAATTCCATAAATTAGGAAAGACCATAACCAATTTAAAGTCAATAAAAATGCAGAGCATTATATCGGTACATAAATTCCTTTTACAAACAATAAAAACAGAAAAAATGAAGATGACAACAGACTGAGATAACAATTAAGTGTGTAATATCGTAAAAGAAAATAAGAAGTCAATATATGCAATAAAGATAGTATCTAAAATCGTAGCACTTCAGATATAAATATAAATCTAAGATTAGTACTTTCCATAACAGGTTTTAATCATTTTTGGAGAACGGTCCACCTGTTGTCTGATGACATAATACTGTGGCTATCTAAGAATTGCACCATAATAAGAAACAATACACAATATAAATTAATTAATACAAACAAACCTGTCTTTCGAATCTTATGAAAGGTTAATGAGCACAAGATCAATTATTTCTGCCACTGTGATATATCTAAAACACACATATTGACAATAGGTGTTTTTAATATATCACAAGTCATAGGCCTCAAGTTTGAACCCAAGACGCGTGACACGTGTAATTTTTTTTGGATTCATGTGCCTTTTGTATAATTATCACTTGCTTCGGTGAAGGAAAACATCGTGAGGAAACCAACATGCCTGAGAGATATTTCTCGACGGCATGTGACGCCAAGTCAGAGGCTCATGGGCGGTATAAAAACTCTGATATCAGGTTAGGCACTAACCATACGATAAAGAAAGAATATATCACTCCTTATCAATGGCAAAAAATCACTCAAGTAGTGAAGTATCATCTAGTTATCTAGTGTACCTAATTAACGTTCACCTTAATGTTCATAACATCACGCCCGTAATCCCGAAAAGGTTAGGCAGAGGTGTACCTAATAGTACCTAGTTACAGCCACATTTTGTCAGTCACGTTTATCTCCTTTGTAATAGGGGGCAAGGTTATTGCTATCAACCGAGCTCAAGTCTAGACTCCTTGGGTACTTCTGAGATATTTCTGATGGAAAACCCAATAACACTTTGCTCGACTTGGGAATCAAACCCAAGATTAAGCTACGCACCGCAGCTTGTGACCACTACATCAACAAATACTAAACAAATCGCCAACACTTAGCTAAAAAAAAACAAATGACTTCTCTCTCTCTTCTTCAACCTATGGCCACCCAATGTTGAGTGTAGATCTCTTCTAAACTCCACTTTTGGCGGGTTTGTGTCATAACATTTATCCAGTTTCTTCAAATTAATTCGTTTTGTTTCAAACAAGCCGTTCTATTTTGAAAACAATATTCTCAGAGCGTCAAAACATTTTGTCGATCATTGTACTGGCTATCATAATAGCCAATGGGCACCCAGCGAGGCAATTGTGACATTAAATGACTAACTATATCGTGGGAGACGCAACTTATGGTCAGAAACGGATAATCCATATTGATATCATAACCTCAATTACAACACATAAACTAATAAGTTTATTTACATTGTCAGGTCTGATTCTTGATTAAAATATTAACACTGACACTGGAAATTGAATTATTAATAGACGTCATATTTTAATAGAAATATGACAGGTCTTTGTGGCAGAAATTGTCAACAAAATATGGCTTAGCTGAACAGAATAACAATTATACCGCAATACTTCTAAACTATGGAGCTGACCACCTCGTTGGACTGGTTCTGAATTTGATTCTCACATCGGCCAAGGTGTGATTCGGATATTCCACTAGAAATTCCAAAGAATTCCCGGGCATTTGATTGCAATCGGCTCACTTCCTATTAAGTGGGACTTAAACATAACCTGGTGTATTATGGTACACCTCTGCCTTACCCTTCGGTGAAAAACTGGCGTGATGTAATATTGCTATAGATCTAAGATAAAAGTCCAAAATCTGCTAAATAAAATCTGCTCACAAAACTTAACCTTAAAAGACACAAAACTTAATCTTAAAAGCTACAAAACGAAGCAACGCATAAACTTAAAATGTCACACGCTTATTGTCACTAAAAACTATGCCTATTCTCAAAAGCGTGAGATCCACAGGTGATACATAAGAAACACATTAATTTCTATATTTTATAACATTATTTACGCATTTTAAGCAGAAACACCGATACAATGTCTTGTCCAATAAGAGAAACCGTGGGCGGAATTGACCGACTTATTTTATTGTCGTACTGCATAATCAAATTTAGTGACGAAGCAGACGGGCTACTTTGTGGCTACAGGTTGTCTACTGAACAGTTGCCGGTAGTTTGTTGAACAAGTCTTAAACTATCGTGAAGAAATGGAAACTTGAGAACAGGTTGCGTTCTTGTCCTTACAATGTTGCAGTCTTTGGATCCTTGGGTATTTGCTTGCTTGGGTACACGCTTTGGATATCATTAACATAATCTACGCGAGTTTCCATATTAAATCTACTTATTTCATAGATGTATCATGATAATAAGTTGTTATAACTTGTTTAGTATTCTGTATAATTAGCATTAATTTATTTTATCAATCGTGTGCGTTCATTAGTAAAGCAATATCTTGAAAAAAAAGACGATTGTTTTCGAACCTCTCTTGACAACAGTTCTTGTAAGCAATTTTATTATTAGTGGTCACAGTTGCTCGTCTGTTCTAAACCAAACTTTATAACTTTTTATTAGAGAAATTTTCGGTACGCGCCTACGAGTGACGAATTACATGTCAAATCATTTTAATTGTATGATTAATTGGGTTGTAAATATGTTATTTAAAAATCAACAGTATGATTTAAGACATACGGTTCGGTTTGAACAAAGGGTTAAAAGATTTTAGAATTAATTACTTTGTGATCAATTAGTCTGAAAGTGAAGAATTGACAGGAGGATTGGACTTCGGTTCTATCTTCTTCGGACTATCTTAACGAGGTGTGCGTGTGTGTGTTTTCTGTTTGAATCAATGTGTGAGTTTGTTGACATGTGATACTATGCAAATTCTAATTCTTGAAGATTTTTCGTTTCTAAGCCCCGGCTTGCACTACAAATCACTGAAAAACAGATTTGAAACATCGTTTTGTTTCTGTCAATCGTTTGAAGATTGAATGATGGTTTAAGTATGTTTAAGCGCTGAATGCTTTTATTGGTTTGTGGTGTCATCATCATCATCAGCCTACAACAGTCAACTGCTGGACATAGGCTTCTTCAATCGCACGCCACTTAACTCGATTCTCGGCGACTCTCATCCAGTTGCTACCAGCCACCTTGCGAAGATCGTCGTAAGAATGGGTTTATTTTTCATTGTTACAGAGATGACCTTTAAGCTAATCTTAACTAAGAATATGATAATCGGTTTATATGATCAGGGGTCCCCAAACTAGGTCATATCTGTACCTTTAGTACCTGATGTAGTAAATATTAAATATAGAAAATTGATTTCTGCAATCAGAATTTAACCAAATAATGTAATTGGAACATTTATATTGTTTTCATTGTTTCAATGATGTTCGTATACTAAAACAACAATAAGGCAAGAAGGTATCCCCACCTACTTATGATTCAGATCAAATTAGTGTTGACCATCTACCACTAAGGGCAATACGTGGGAAGATAACAATACTGTTCTCAAGTACTTCGACGATACTTAAATGGTGGAGCAACAATAAGCAATAAAAGGTGTACAACAAAATATTGGTGTATAGGTACATTCAAGTAGTGGTATAAAATCTTGGCTTGTTTTTCTTATAGTTCAGAGTGATAGTAAATTCTGCCTCGTTGGTGTAGTGGTCGCAATCCCGACTGCTGAGCATGAGGTCCAGGGTTCGATTCCCGGGTCGGGCATATAAAAAACTTTCTCGATTTATGATGGAGTCTACTTCTCTTCGCACATAATTGTTATCTTGTAACTTGATGATATTTAATAAGATTAAGTTATTATTTTTTTTACTCATTATTATTTTCTCTAATCATTCTTTTTTTATATATGTGATTATTTAATCAATTAATGTTACCTCCAATGACCTAAAATACAGGATTACCTAGTTCAGGCACAAAACATGGGTGAACTTGACATAGATTTAAGAAAAACAGTAAATGTTGTGCCTTATATTTTTGTCTTTTTTTTTTTAAACAAAAGTATTCAAAACATTTAAAAATATAAAAAAAAACAGATGGCTCATGGGCATCAGGCACAAGATCCAGGCTGCCGGTGGTCAGGGCTCCAGAGTACCTAAGTTTATTATTTATGTTATTAAAAATTAAATGGCATCTTGACCTTTTATTGCAGGTAGGTACGTTTTTATGATAGTGTTAATTGAAAATGTGCCGGTCATTACAAAGACTAGGTATCTGCTAATATAATTATATCTAGACTGTTTAAGTACCTAATAGCTACTGATTATTTTTAATAGGATTTTCTTTTAAGGACATAACATTGTTAATCAATTTATAGTTGTACAAAAAAGGATAACAAAATAATTGATAACAAAAAATATACTTTAATGACTTTACAATTACTACCTGTGTTGAAGAATACTTGCATTTCTGGTTTTTGTTTAGCAATAAATTTACAACTACTTTTTTGAGTTTTTGTAATAGTATTCGTACATACACAATCTTGTAGCGATTAGCAGTGTAAAAATGATTTATGTTGGGAACCTACTACTATTTTAATACGTCCTTAACCTACATGTATAAACAACTTATAAGAAATATGTTAAGTTTCAACTATGATTTGTGTATTAATCTAGTAATAATTTAATTCAAAGAAAAAATTCAAAAATTTTAACCCTTGGTATTTTACTTCAGCAATAATAACAGCAATTTTGTTGCCTCATTGGTCCTGGATTCGATTCCCGGGTCGGGCAAATTGTTGTTGAGGTTTTACATTAGGATTTTTTCAGTAGCAGACATGGAGTCTGGATTTGTGCCCGTTGTGGCAATAGGTTCGCCCCTTCATCGCGGCTATTACATGGGACTTAAAACATAACTGGCGAAATGTGGGTGTACTATTAGGTACACCTCTGCCGGGTTAGGCAGAGACACCTCTGCCGTAATGTTATGTCAAGTTATTTGTAATTTTCTGCTAACACGATTTAGTACTGGGCAACTTT
This sequence comes from Noctua pronuba, assembly GCA_905220335.1. Taxonomy (NCBI): domain Eukaryota; kingdom Metazoa; phylum Arthropoda; class Insecta; order Lepidoptera; family Noctuidae; genus Noctua; species Noctua pronuba. Next base: position 9,129,820 of record LR999906.1, on the reverse strand, counting down.
TTTACTCGAAAATCCACTTACATTTACCCAACACATACAAGTCCATCGACGCCACAGAAACAGTAAACATGCAAATAACCGGACAATCACGTTGTTACAAACTTGAACACCAAAACAAAAATACTGTGTAGGCCGAATGTCTCACTCAAAACACATGTCACTTGCCGTATGCGCACTTCAAACTATTGTTCTCGAGAACAAATCAGATTATATAAAGCGTGGGTGAAATGTTTGATTAAATTTTCTTATTTGTCGAAGTGTTTCATCTATTTGTTTTTCAAAATAAAACTAGTTTGAACCTGTGACTTCTTTTACGGTTTTGTATTGCCTCATACAACACTTTTGGTGTAAGGGACGCATCTGTCTATCCCTTCGGAGATTACATACGTGATGTTATTTTATGGGCCGGCGATATTAGTCGTAGAACCGATGACCGTTGGTATAGACGTCTTCTTGAGTGGAGACTGAATCGGCAAGCGCAACGATCAAGAGGGACGTGATTTAAAAATCGCGTTGATTTTTTCGTCAAAAATCCATCCGATACTTACTTGTATTCTCTTAAAGACGATAAATTTTTAAATTTACATTCCGAATTGGGAATAAAAGTTAAAATTATTAGTTGTTTATCTACTGGCGAGTCGTAAACGTCGGGAATGGGTACTCTGATACTTAAAACGTTAGTTCTATGTAATCTAAAACAGTAGACATTGATATGGCAATAAATATTATGTCTATGGGTTTTTTGCTCAGATTTTTTTGTTTAGTTAAGAAGAAAATGAAACTACAAGAAATTGGATTTTATTCTTTTTCTTTATTGTACACAAAAATAAAAGATAACCACATAAATTGAAATATACTCGTATAGCTTATGTGCAACGGGGAGCTTAACCCAGATTTTGATTTTGTTAAGATAACATTTTTTTCTGATTTTTTATCAGGGATTTCTTAGTAGCGGCTGGTCTCAGGCTTTAGGCTTTAAGCCTTGTCCTATTAAATGGGACTTAAACAAAACGGCAACGTGAGGTTCTGGGTGCGATTCTCGGGTCGGGAAAGATGTTATTGGGTTTTTCCATCAGGAATTCCTCAGTCGCAGCAACGAAATTTGGATTTGTGCCCGGTTGATGGCAATAGGCTCGCCCCCTATTACATGGGACTTAAACATAACTGGCGAAATGTCGGTGTATTATTAGGTACACCTCTGCCTAATCCTTCGGAGATTACGGGTATAATGTAATGTAATCTATTGTTTTTACTATCCAGATCTACAGATGAATCATATATAACTGCATCTCAAAATTTACTTCACTCTGTATAGACATGCTCGATAAAAACCAACAATTCAATCACTGGTCACTGATTTAAAAAATCAAGAAATGTTCCTAGAAGCCCTTTTGTGGGATTGCGTCAACTATCTCCTATTATATATGTGCATAAATTCTTCATAAATTGTTTAAGATAGCACCATTGAATTAGTAAATATAAATCTACATTTTATTGGGTATTACAGTTTATTTTGAATGATATGTAGCTTATAAATGACAAAAACGTGTGGTATTGTAATAGATTTTGTCCCTCTTGAACTCTTACAGTAAATAAATATTTTCTTAATATCCATGTTGATTTTTGGTAATAAAATAATCATGTCAAAAGTCAGCAGTTTGTCTTCTTGAGTATGGGAAGGTACAGAAACAATTTATTCGTTGAACAGCGGTTGGTCGTTGAAAATGTAAATGATTAAAGCAATAATTTCTCAAAAAATGACAAATGCACTACTGATTGGGTCTCCTAAGTTCAGATGATTTATGCTGAATAACTAGTACTACGATTTCACACAGCTCTGATAATCACAGTCCACTACTAGACATAAGCCTGCCCTCCACCTGCCTCCACAATCCAGTCTGAACCTAGCCATCTTTTTAAACCTGGGTTGGTCTACCTGCATCCAGACTTCAGACACCTGTACAGCTGTACAGCTCTAACGTTGTCTTCATTTTAATTGTGGAAGTTGCAGGTGGTAGTTCAGGATGGGCAGACACCCTTACAGATGACCTCCTCTCCAGCACTCATTTGCTCCTTGAGCTATCGGTCCTTTCTAAAAACGTGGAAAACCCACTGCAACTTCAGCTTGCTTACTCTGTAAGCTGTAACAATGTTTCTCTTACAAACAGTTTAACTTAAAATAAAGGTATTACCTACATATAAGTGAACAGATGCCCATCATACAGCTATACCGATTGACGTCACCACAAAATCATTTCCCACGATCATAATTATCATCTTAAAACGTTTTCCACAATACTCATTTCTCGAAACTAATACCTATTATAAAAACAAAGTGGCCGTTGTCAGTTAGTCATTAAATTAACATTTTAATTCTTCACACAACTTAGACCAATCACCGTCCACAAATAGTCGAAGTAAAATATGACAACGAGGAAAGTAAAGGAGAATTTATATTGTTTCCAAGTGTCTCCGAAGAGGAATTTTGTTACTAGCAAAACTATAAAACAGGTTGAATAGAAAATATTTTCCTTATAGGAAAGGAGTCGATTCATCATTTACATATAATATGCCTGACCTAAGGGACCGTCTTTTTGCCTATAAGTTTACTACCTAGATAGGTAATAAATCAAGTATTGGACAATTGTGATGAAGAAAAATAATACAAAGATCGTATTTTGACACGACATGAAGTTTCTGAGGTGTCAGTTTTGTATTATAGGACGCACGTTAATTTTCTGCAAAAAATCTACTGTTTATATACAGTACATTGCAAAGATACAGCTGAAACATTTAAATATCATAGAATTTTGGCTTAGCATTAACATTTTCAGCCCAAATGAGCCTGGAATACAGGCCTCGGTTCTGTGAGAGCAATTGGGCCATAAACCACGCGGGCCTGGTGCTGATTGGTGGATGTCATTATGTCAATTTGGATAATTGAAATTTTCTAAAAGGTGTAAGTCTCCTCACTAAGTTTCATGGATTAATAATTATCATCTATCTTTATTCTAACTTAGCCTAAAACTTCCATCCCTGTATGGTCTTTTTACTTTGACCATACACCACTAGACCATTAGCAGCCACCAAGGATAAACGGCTACTAACAGTTCAACATTCCCACCAAATAAAAGCAAGGCCCTTTCACAACACCGCATCTGTCGGATCGACAACATTGACAAATAAGTTAAAAAGCCCCGCGCGGTGTCTCTTAAACTCCTACGCAGCTAGTTTGACAGTCGTTTGTTAAAGATTTCATTCGTTTTTTTACGCCACTTAGCAAGTGACAGTGTAATAATACTTTTTGATATTTTGTTCGGGTTTTGTGACGTCAGAGTGTGACATGTCAATTTGTGGGCTTTGATTTTCTTTTTTTTTATCGTTTGTTTGTTCTCATTTTGAATGAATTGTTACCGGACAGTAACGGTAAGTAAGGAGGTTTATATCCAGTGGGTGATGTTAGAAATAGTGATAATTAAAAGAAATTGGAATAGCTTCTCTTTAATTAGAAAAGGTAAATGAATGTGCGCCCACATTGTACTCATTACGTGACATTTTGTTTGCTGATAACAATCTTAAAATAAAGAGTGTAGGCGATATTTAGAAATGTATAGCTGTTGTTATCTATTTCTCTAATATAAGGCTGCACTGTGACCTACGCAAAGTGATGTTTTAAAAAAATTATAATCTTAAATTTTCTCTTTTTGTCTCTGCATCTCCCAAATATTGACTGGTAGAGAATGGCATTGGTATTAAGCCCGCCTCTGCTGTGCTTAAAGTACTAAATAAATAAATGTTTATGGTGGGCCAGACTTATCCGTTAGTATTGATGATGGTGTTTAATCATCTCATGCTAATCAAAATGCTGCTAACAATGGACAACTACTACGGTTACTTGACGCCAACGCAGATGATCAAAGAGATATTCAATTCAAAAAGCAGGAATATAAAACAAAGCTACATACAATCAATACTTCTAAGCCCAAACAGCAATAACAATAACATTAATATTCTGAAAGTTGTTTCCGAAACGAATATGTACTTACATTAGCGCTCATTACAAACAAACGCTATGGGATACAATAGTAGAGATATAAAGTACGCGGCGGATGTGAACTAAATGAAGAGGACCCTAACAAGCGGATACAGGTAATAGAAATATTGATTACGATCCGAATCAAGTTGTAAGGCTGGGGTTAGACTAGAAGCAAAGCGGGGCTTTGAAACAGAAAAGAACAACTACAACATGAACAATAATATGTATCAATGGAAAACTAATTCTCATTGTATATAATCGATTTTAGATGAAACAGATGTTAATGATAAAGCCCGCTGAGGAAACAAGAACCAACTAAAGGTGAAAACTAAAAAGAAAATAATATTCCACTGACTTATCCCGTTAATATAATGATAAGATAATCGTCATGATAAAAATATTGAATAAAACCAAATTCTCAATATTAAACATTGTTATCCAGGAAACAGTCCAAAGAAAACTACCATCAAAAATCCAAATCTACTTTACTAGAAAGCACACAATTCTAACCCAAGAAACTACAGTAACTTTTCTAACATACTCAAAGCACAGAATCACAGACGTAATAAGTTTTCTGATGGACAAGGAAGCAAGAAAATTGCAGTAACATTTACAATGGTAATGGCCACGGCAGCCACCTGTTTTCCAACTAGCCAACAAGCCAATTGGGAACATTTGCAGTGCACAAATTGTTTCTCTAGTTGGTGGTTGATAACTTGATTTGATTATGATGGATGTGGCGTGTGGGCTTCATTAGGATGAACTTCAATTTTGAAATTGTCTTCGGAGAAGATAGGACAGATGTTTTTTTTGTTTAGTGGCATTGTTATTTATTTTGCTTTGAGTACGGTTAGTTGTAGAATAGTGTGGCACGTTTCTTTGAAGATTAAGATTGGTTTCGTCATTGTTTATTTCTATTGTCACTAGATTTGCTTCTTACTGATTAACGTGACTTGAGTTTTTACCAGCTGCATCATGACTGTGTAGTATTAATAATATAAACCGGTGAACTTATCTCGAAAATTTAGTCTTCATCCACAAGGATAATTAATTTAATCAATGATCACGAAAAGCAATACCATAAAAATTATAGGAATGTGCACTAATTAAAAGAACTCAATAAAATTATCCTATCAAGAAGTAAATGATACTTGACCATAATTATATTAATTAAGGATCATAAAATAATGCCGTATCCATAGAGCAAAGTAGTTTTATTCCATCCGGAGCTCACTGTAAATGAAGATTCAGTTATAAACTTAGATTTAACATTACCGCATAACATTACTCCTTGCGGTACCCCTTTCCATTTAACTAAGACCTCCTTTCTACGTACAACGATATCATAGTTAGAGATCAATGTATACTGGTGGCTAAAGAATTATGACCACGCACTTTTGACCTACACAGTCCTTTCATATTCTTTATAATGCCGCTCATCTTACACTGGTCTGGCCAGAGCTTGTATTGTAACTGTATGGGATACTAGTTTCTCTTGTTAACTTTTAATAACAGAGTTATAAGTGCCTGTGTAAAATTGACCGTAAATCAAGATGGAGGTGATTTTAGTAGTTGAAATTATACTATTCAGATTATTTGTGTTGCTTAACCCTGGGTAATGAATCTAAAGGTTATTGCACACTTATAAGCTCCGCACCGGATTGGCATCGCATCACCTCATTTTTAGGGTTCCGTACCTCAGTCGGCAAAAACTGAATACTTGTAGGATCACTTTGTTGTCCGTCTGTCCATCTATTTGTGTCAAGTAAGGCCCTTTTCCCAGAAACGCGTGGAGGTAGCAAGCTGAAATTGATATAAATTACTCAAGCCTGCTACCTCTTGGAGCAGTGAAAAATCAAACGATCAAAAGATTTCACAAGGGAATCAAAACCTATAGGGTACTTTTCGTTGACCTAGAATCATGAAATTTGGCAATAACAGTCTTATAGTACAAGTAAAGGAATAAATCTGAAAACCGTAAATATGTAGTTTAATAAGAAAATGTGTGCGGTGTGCGAGTCCAATTCGCTCTTGGCTGGTTTTTTATTAGCTGATCCCAATCCAAGTCGATGTCGTTACGATGCATATAAGTGTACGATACAGTTTGGAATTAAAGATCCCTCCGATACACATTGCGAATGCGGTGCTCCCGAGGCCCGACAAGACCGTGTCCCACTAGCTGAAGTGTCCAAAGTCTCCTAACACCTGAACTCGAGAGGAGCTTCGGAGCTCCAGAGAAGCCACGATTAACGTGACCACCTATAAGGCCCAAGAAATTTAGCATCAGTCGTACCATCGATACGAAAGAATTGTTGAGGAAAGGCAAAGCGGAAAATGTTGAGTATTGTAGATGGCTATAAGAGTAGAGGAAGACCACAGAAACGATGAATGGACTGTGTGAAGGATGGTATGCAAGGAGGTGACTGCTGAGATGAGTAATGATAGAGAAGTATGGAAGAAGAAGACATGCTGCGCCGACTCCAAATAAATTGGGATATGGACAGGAGAATGACGATGACCATCGATACAAAAGAAGAAATATGGAGTTTCATAGAAAGATTCCCGAACGGCAGCAATGCTTATAACTGTGCGCTGACCTTAAGAGTGTACCTAAGGGTTTCATCACCTGCTAATTAGTGAAGTGGTTGACAATGAACAACCTCCCATTATTTGTAACCTCGATCGAGTTTTGTTTTAATTTTATATCTTTCAAGGCGTAAGTATCTTTAATGATTGTTTTTGCTTTATAATTAAATCTGACGCAAGAAGCAGCTATTGTGCTTTGTCATCAAAATCACTAAGAACGTACTTTTTATGTTATGATACATATAGGGTGACTGGTAATTAGTGACCGATATTTAAATACGTGGTTGAAACATTTTTTTTAAACTTCAACAGCTGATAGGTCACAGGCGCGCGCGTGCGAATTTCATACGGCTATTGTGTTATTGTGATAAAAGTGTGTGTATAAAAAAATGTTTCTTAGGGAACAACTTTCCCTAAGAAACATTTTTGTTATCATGAGTACAATCACTTGCCATAGTCAAAACCAAATTCATACTACATAGCAACTATGTCACTGTTGGTAGTTTGATCCTTGAAATATTATGAAGCAAAAAAATGTTTCTTAGGGAAAGTTGTTTGTTATCATGAGTACAATCACTTGCCATAGTCAAAACCAAATTCATACTACATAGCAACTATGTCACTGTTGGTAGTCCTATAGTATCCTTGAAATATTATGAAGCACGGAAAGAAATGCTGATGGGTTATTTTAAGCCAAAGCAACGATATTGCTATACCTATTAGAAAATACAATAGAATGCTTAAGTGAATAACATACTATTATAAACGTTATGCAAGATACGATAAGCTTAAGATATTTCAATTTCGAGTCAACTATGAATGTCTCTACAAAGCTTACTTAACAACAACAAAAATACAGATATTTTAACATTTAACATCCCGGATATCGAACTTTCTCTACAATTTACTCACACAAGTCATCTTGACTAACAGCTCTACCAGACTCTACCAAACGTAACTCTAGATTCAGAACAATACGCATTAACTTACACATTCCACCACACTTTGTGGGAAAATATTTAGAAAAAAAAAACAACTTAATTTATTCAAAACCGTAACCGAAATAAATGTAGAGATGACTCTATCGAGTCTATTCGCTCGCTACATTGTTGAAAAACGTCGTCTCTACATAATCGGCCATATTTTAGATATTTATAACCGTTTGGAGGAAGTTTTCGGGAAATTGAATAACATATTGTATAAAAGTTAGTTTTTTTTTTATACGTTGTGAATTGTACGATTTAACAAGATTATTGTCATAATTTTGACCGTTGATTTGCTTCGTTATTATTATAGTTTTTTCTATATACAGGCACGTATTTTTATACTTTAATTTATATCAATGTAAAATAAAACACGAGTTTAATTTTGGAACCACTCATTTTTCCTCACAAATATGAGACTATTGATAAAGTAACAAATATCATAACAAAAAAAAGACATTATAATATCATAATACATCCTGTATAAGAAAACTGTCACGAAATTCATATTAATTTCAAGAATAATGTCATATTTATAAACGTTTAGCACACTATTTTTCATCGCTTTATTACACACAGATTGTAACAATTACGCAATTCTCGCATCCGGGAAATATCAACGTCACACAATGACAAACTCGATTAGTTTTTATTAAAAACATGTAACAATTTATATTTGTAACATCCTGTTAATATGATTTAGAATAATGGGGACAAAATGTTTTATAAAATGAAAATGTTTTTCGCGCCAGTTGTTTCATAAAGAATACTAGTACTATTATTTTGTACGAATGGTTGGCAGTTTCTCTATAAAAATCAACGTTATACGGGAAGATTGAAAAGTACTATGTACGAGAAGAGCTCGGGGCAGGTCGATCTTTAGGTTAAGCTGTGTTTACCTGGGTTGATCCGTGGATGGGTGACCACCCATTACTTCACCATGCATGTTATTAAGAAAGGCGGTTCTAATAAGATTTGTCAAAAACTGTGCAAGATATGAAACATGTTAATTTGACCACCCTTTTTCGACCATTAGGAATTTTAAACAAAGGGCTATGGAAGTGAAAGTTTTTAAGTGTTTATAGCAGCCTGGCGCAGGAATAGCCCTTACGGTGGTCAGAATCATTTTTTGGTGATAGTATCTATTAACCAAAATCACTGCCAAATATTTCCAGTACGCCAGTTGCATGCACTTTTGAAAAGTCGAAACAAAGACAACAATAAAATAAAGCTACAGTCCCACTCACAAGGCATAATAATTGTGAAAGTACTGCAGTTGCCCATTCCAAAGCGTAGATCTATCTCTATGGAGAATAACGTGCAAGAAACTCCATGGATAGCCTTTTAAATCAGAATATTGTTACATCATTCATGTTGAGATGGTACGTTATGTGAGAACGATGTAAGCAAGACGTGCACGTTAAAAATGTCCGTAGTAAAGACAAAATAGTCAATATTGTGAACTGAAATGTGAATTAACTTCATTTTCAAAATGGTTGTAAATATGACAATATAAAAAAAAAAGTTGCAAAAAGTTATTAAGAACCAATTATGTCAACATAGGCTAAGAAGAAAAAAAACAAACTACTGAATTGATTTTGATGAAATTTCTGTGGGACCAATCGGAAAGTATACCTATCCTAAAATAAAAAGAAGAAATAAAAGAAGAGTTTCACAAATCGGTTCATAAATGATGGAATTATGAAGTAAAAACATTAAAAAAATACAACCGAATTGAGAACTTTCTCTTTTTTTTTTAAGTCGTTTAAAAGGCAAAGCCTGTTCCTTCAAAATCATCTTTAAACAAAAGAAATTCCTTAAAAACAAAAGAAAAACGACACGGTCGTCCCTAAAACAGTCTCACACGGACCTCAGGTCAAAAGTCACTGTTAACGTTAAAAAAAAATAATGTCATCAACCTTATCTTTTTACCGATAAAAATCAAATGACACTTTAGAAAGACGCATGGCCCTTCGACTCGATACATTGATTCCTACGTGTATCGATTCAAAGATCGATGCTTAAGGCTTTTTAATTGACAAGCGAACGATTAAATTATTCGAGTATATTTTAAAGTATGATGTCGTGGTTTTGTTTACATTAGGGTGTAAGTTTACATGAGTAAATATTGTGGTGAGGTCGTTGGTCGCTGGGGTTATGATCATCGTGCACAGTTTTTTAACGTGTGAAAGTGAAATTTTAAAGTTAACTATCAACTTAGTATCTCGCCTGTAGATCGCCAAAGGGTTAGGCAGAACTGTACCTATAGTAAACCAAGTTCTCCGGTTATGTGTCTCATTATATATGGGGTAAGCCTATTGCCATCAACTGACTACAAATTCAGACCGAGGGCAGCTGCTGCAGGGGCTGCGGGACTGTTCGAAAGAGATACCGCGGCCCTGGAACACAAAGGGCAAAGAAGGAAGATGGATGGGTTTTAGTCAGTAAAAGTCTGACACTCGCTTCCACTCCGCCAGAGCGTGAGGGGGGGGGGGGGTCATTTGATTTCCCATCCGAAAAAAAAAAGCGCAGCTGCTGAGTAATTCCTGATGGAAAAATTCTATGCACTTTTGCCCGACCTGGGAATCAAGGGAGCTTAAAATGGTGTACGTGTTTTACTTGTAAGTGTTTTGTGGACTGCCTCGTCTGTCTTGTAGTCGCAAGTGTGACAGCTGAGCATGTAGTCCTGGGTTCGATTTCCAGGTCGGGCAAAGTGTTACTGGGTTTTTCCGTTAGGAGCTTCTCAGTAGCAGCCATTGAGTTTTGATTCGTGCCCGGTTGATGACAACAGGCTCGCCCCCTAATACATGGGACTTTAATATAACTGGCGAAATGTGGGAATACTATTAGGTACCCCTCTGCCTAACCCCTAAGAAGGGTTTCTGGGATTTCAGGCGTGATGTTATGTTATGTTATATTTTGTATCATAAAAATCACAATAATAAATAATTTATTTTATTGTATGCTCACTGTACCTACTCAACGTTCGCCGTAGTATCTTGGTAGCTGGGAACCTATTACTAACAAGAAAGGGACTGGTGTGATTTGATCTCCCATTCTCATCAACGAGTCTGCAATAACTTGCAAACAGAAAGAAAAATAGTTCTTTTTTTATGCAATTTCATTTGTCTTTTCTAGTAGTCAAAAGCTACTAGTGTAACAAGATGCGCCTGAGCACCAGACAATCAATCACCGCACCGGAGCGAAACCTGCGCTATCATTTGCCGATCAAAGTTTTAAAAAAAAAACGCTCAATTTCAGACTGCATCAGCAATTATCATTTATCACTAAAGTACTTGTATCATCTCAGCCTCATTTATTGTCAACCTACGAAAATAAAGGTAGATTATACTAATCATGAAAAACATACAAAAAAACTGTCGCTGTTTCGCTACTATCTGCGGTTTTATTCGCTGCAATTACTTATAGTAATAAAATTTAGTTCAACCACACTTAATATATACCGTTAATCACTATTTATGAGCACGTACATACATGATCATGGATGTAATGTATGTAATAACCTGTCATTTTTGTCTAGACGTTCTGAAAATCGTTTTTTACGCCAACTGTTCAGTATTAATATTAAAATATAATAAAAAAATGTTAATAAATACTAGCGGTAAGCGTTGTAACATTATTACAAATTATATATTTTTGTTATTGGAGAAGATTATTTGGTTTTAAGATACACCTGTCTTACGAGTTATTAATTAGTACTCAGATGATTATAACTATTGTGGATGAGTGTGTACGTTGGGCAACGTTTAGATGAGACTGGATTCCGTACACATATTATTCTTTTTTCTACGATGCCTTTTTAGAGAGATTTCACAGTAAATACTTACCAGTTTTTCAGTAAATTTTCTGGTATTGCGTTATGTTGGATATTATCCAAAACCAGTTGAAAAGGGTTTTTTTCCTACAAAAATGTCGACTAGGCGTTAAGAAAGGTCACATAACTAGTCGAATTTTGATGACTCCAGTACTTCCATGTTTTGAATAGATTTAAGACTACAAGCATTTTTACGTAATCAATATCCTCGATTAAATGTATGTTTTGGAAATTGACCACTCAACGTTTCTACGTGCCATTGTAACGATTGAAATTCCACTAACTATGCACAAAAACACCACTTTTTTGGTCATCAACAGCACACTGCATAATCTCCCAACGTCAGAACTCAAAGACACAGTACACACATACCCACTACTTATTCAAACATTACTTCAATTAACGACTTGCAGCCAATCAAGCCATCAAATCACCGTCCCAAGCCTGAACAGTGAGTTCTTGGGACAGACAGACAGACACACGGATTAAGGGATTACTATCAATCATGGCAACAAATTGGTAGTTCTTCTAGTAGTCAGGGATTAATTCGATGGTCTTTTGAAGGCTTACGATTGTATAAAGTAACAGTTATTGACATTTGGAAAAAGTTAATTGTGTGGAGTGTTTGTGTGTGAGTATGTGTGTGTGAGTAGGGTGTGTGAGTGTGTGTATTTAGGTTGATTGATGAGGTTTTATGAAAGTGCGGGAGACAAAGGATTGGACGGAAGTTCTTCAGACGGGTTGTTCTAGATACTGATAGATTTTTTTGGTAGACTTACCAAATAGATTTTGTAATTTGTTTTACATGATAGAATTACTTTCGGGACGTATTACTCAAAATAATCCTATCATACTAAAATTATAAATGCGAAAGTTTGTGGTGATGGATGTTTCTTACTCTTTCACGCAAAAACTAGTGAAAGGATTTGGGTGAAATTTAGCCCACAGATAGTTTATAACCTGGTACTACGATCCCGTGGGACAGTACCGAACACCACACGGGTGAAGCCGCGGGCATAAGCTAGTTTATTAATAAGCCTGTCAGATTTTTGCGCTTTATTCTTGGTCAGTTAAAAACTTTTTCCATAGTATAGTACGTCATTAAAACCAGACTTACTTGTAACATGTTAAAGCCCATTTGTATCAAACTGCTGTAATATTTCAGTGATATTATAGTAAACAGCACAACCAACCAATAAAAATGGCGATAAAACTCGTGTTAAAAGAACCACTACTAGAACTAATATACATTCTGGATTCTTATTTAATCATTAAGTAAGTGAACGAAGTCAGTGAAAGGGTCTATCATCAGATATCATTTCATCATCAGATCAAGACAGCTGATACACATGTAACAGAAATTAAAACTGTTTAGTATCATCGTATCATAACATTAACATCTATCATTTTGACCACCAACGCGGTCCTAGGCAGGTCAATTATACTATCAGACAGTTTTTACAATTTATTACCCCCATTCGTATTGTTTCAATTAGAAAAAGAGAATTAAATGTATTCTTGGGACGCCCAAATTACTATATCGCTGTAATGATTTAAGATAACTTTCTATTGTATAGGTAATTTATATCAAAATATCAATAAGTGTAGCCCCCGAAGCATCGTTGCCTGGCTCTTCGTCCCGCCTATACGGTGTAACGCGGTCCATTATTTTAGATTATCGATTTGAGTTTTCGTGTTGATAACTCTACGGTACTTTCGTTGACCTCTGCTAGTATAATTATAAATTAGCAAACATATAAAACTATTTATATAAGCAGCATCTGAGTTCTTGAATGTGTGAATGGAGAATGAAACATGATAGTGTGTAACACAGTTTGGCTCAGACTTCCGTCGCGAAATTAATACTCTGCTGAGCATTCACCGAAATGCTCGTCACACGTAATCAATATCTTGTAACGTTTTGTTTGAAGTGTCTTGAAGATAAAAAAATATCGATTGCATCAGCGCATTGTCTCTTTTGCTAGGTTAACTTACCTCACCATGATATCTCTGAAGACTTTTAGAGAATTTGATGAGAGTTCTCTAGCCTCAAAACAGTTAGCCTAAAAATCTGACTAAACTTTCCGTAGTCACAACATCCAGGGGTCTATTTAGGAGACAGACAGGTGAAAAGTAAAAAATTAACAATTCTTCTTAGCATGTCGATGACAATTTAAATTGGGTCAGCCCAAAATTTGGCGACGAGTTTCGCACTTTCAGCAGCGTCCATCAGCTCCTGTGATATGCAAGCAACAGGACATGCAGGACACGATATTAAGTATTTACAATTTCACACGTTTCTTTCATAATCATCATTTTCTGGTTTATGAAACAGCACTTGTCGGGAAAATCCAGACAATTTTGTTTATATTTACAAAATAAGATAAACAAAAGTTTTTTAGAATAATTTATCAATTTTCAACCTTTAATAGTATTCTTCAAAGTTGGTACCTAGTTTTACAGTTCAGGAAAGAAGTTATAAACGTTATCTCTCACGACAAATTTATTATTTTGAGGTTCTTAAAACACGACACTCTAAAATCCAAACACTACTTCTCAGATTTATAATTACAAAGATAATAACTATGTACTGAAGGTTACTATCTAGTATCTATCTATCTATTGAAACCCGTATGTAGTATGTAAGTGTAATTACTTTCATAATGTGCGCTACCTATAAAGTTATTTCGTCAATGTGTGGCGGCAATTTGCAAAATTATAGCTTTTACAGTGTTTGTGATTAGGTGTAACGGCTTTCATTAGTGTTGTGCCGCCTACTGCTCGATACGTCGGCTTTGTTTGATAGTATCGATACTAAGGATCGATGTTATCGATGGTTTTGTTGATAGCGGTTTTATGGGTTGAAACGAGTCTTTTGTCTGATTGAGAGGAATCGTTTTCTTAATTGTTTGTTAGTTACTTACTTGATAGGTTTAAGCTATGGAAAGATTTGATGATGATTTATGTTGATGTGTGATTTTAAAGATTCGATAGATACCATTGTAAGAGATAAAACATATCTAGACTCTTTAAAAGCCTTAATTACAATTCACCAGCTCAGGTGGAGATTCATACATGACTTTGTACTGAAGTGTATATACGGTGCTGTTCCACAAACGAAAGGGATGGTGCAGAATATCGTGTCCTGCATGTCCTGTTCTCTGGACGTTACAGAAGCTGCTAAAGGTGTCAAACTCATAGCCAAATTTTGAGTTGACTCAATATAGATTACCATAGACACACTAAGACGAAGAAGAAGAGGAATGAGCATATCATCATCATCATTCTCTTTCCCTTATCCCAATTCATTTGGAGTTGGCGCAACATGTCTACTGCTTCCATACTTCTTTCTTAAACAAAGAATAAATCGACTAACTTAGAAATGCACGTATTAAACTAAAGCCCATCACTACCACACTACATCGGCGTTTCGCCTTTGGGAATGATTTTGTCGAAAGTATTTAAATAACTAAGATTACATAGTATATCGGTTTAATGGCTCCACATGATTGACAGAGCCCATAGTAATAAAATTAAAAAGTGAACAATGTTTATGGTGTTACAAATTTTTCCCGTACTAATAAAAAAAGTTTGTTGATTGGAAGTTTGAAGTTCATCTGCGTTAATTAAGATGATGTTACGAAACATTTATTGAATTTATTTTACATAATTTGCGTGAGAAGGAATGTTAGCTACCGGTTACTGTTATGTCGTAAATATTGGGAAAAGAAAATTAAGCTTTTGTGCATTTAAACCTAGATTTGAAACTGGTTGTTAAACATTGTTCGGATACATCTTGATTAGTTTATGGTTTTTTTTTTTAATAGATAGATTTAACAATCTAACTTTCACAATACTTTAGTTGAAATAACTGGTTTCATGGACTTATCTTAGTGGGGCAATTTTTTGTATAGAACTCTCTGATCAACAGTTTGAAAAAGAAAGGTTTTCTGATTTTTCTAATAGTATTTTTTAAGAGTTTTTCTGTTCGTGTCTCTATCAAACTGATTTCTAAAAAAAGTGGACAGGAATACCTCAGTTATTAATAACATCAAGGAAAACAGTATCTACCTACACAGGTCCTAAGCAAATACATATTTACTAAAGGCGTTGGCTACCCAGACCAGCTTTTTCCAATTTACCCAAGAAAAAGTGGAACCTACTATAATAACGTACCAAGTGCTTTTCCTTACCGTTTTATAGTGCAGGCTATATTCAGAGTATTATAGCCACTAGTAAAAGTATAATGATGGATAATTACTATGTAGCATGGTGCTCGTCTACTGCTTGTAAGTTGAGGCAAGTTTCTCTGTCTATAAGTTTCATATTTAGTGTAGTTTACTTTGAAGTTTTATGGAAAGAAAGGAAAAGGTTTTCTAATCTCCCTGCAGAAGTTAAGAGTGACAAAGGTAAGACCAAAAAGAGGATTCCTGCAGTATTTGGGTAAATTCTTCACCGTGACTTTCAACACGGACAACGGCAGCCCACTTCATGTATCCATCATCTGCCTAGCCTTTTCCCAACTATATTGGAGTCGGCTTCCAGTCTAACCGGATGCAGCTGAATACCAGTATTTTACATGGAGCGACTAAAAATTAAAATTTAATTTTCTTAGTTCATTTTTTTTTAATATGTAACTACTCAAAACAGAAGAATATTTAAAAAAAAACTAAATCCCGCAAAGCCCGCAGGCCTGCGGGATCGTGATTTTGATGCGCGATTGGATTCCCTAGTCGCGTGTATCGGGCTCTAACGGGTTCGATGACAATTTAATAGGTTTTCTCTGAATAAAAAAATATGTTGAGTGACTACCGACCGATCAACAAATTAACACCAAAAAACTAAACCTATCAAAAAATCCCATCTATCTTCGAAATTCTAATTAACAGCTATTACAATATAAATTAAAACAATATAGCCTTCGGCATTCCAGTCCGTCTGTCACTATCTATCAATACCACCGCTGGACAAGTGGACATAGTTGGGCAATGTGACACCTAGCAGTGGCGGAGGTGCGTAGAAAGCCAAGCCACAATGAGTGGAAACTCTCGCATACCGCGGATTCAATTGAATCATTCTACCATTAATTATGTTGCTTTGTATGGTTAGCAGAGGAAGTGATAGTTGGATAAAATAATAATAATATAAGCCCTTCTGTATCATTAAAAACAATTGTGATTTTTTCAGTTAAATATCTAATTTTGATTGGTATTAAAAATTAAAAAACGGTTAAGAGATTTATAACCAGAATGTAAAAACAAATATATGTGGGAGGCTCTTGTCCAATATATTATTTTGTAAAATCTTTATATTATGAAATGCCATAAGCTAGCCTTAAAAATATAAAACATAAACTATAATAACGATACGCTCCTTGTACGACACAATAAATAAGTTAAACGATGATATAAAGCAGAAAATCGTATGTCTAAAACCCTAATTGAAACTGTATTTAATCCTATTATTTATAAGATGTCCCATAAGATACCAAACACAGCTGTTAGACGTAAATAGGCCAAAAAGCTTTAGGACAACATTAATCACCATAAAAATCACATTTGATTTATGACTGCATTTAAGTGGCAAAAGGCCATAAAGCTTAAAATAAAAATGGCGGCAAACAATTTGACAGCTCGATGACGGAATGCGTAAAATTGTCGCGCAAACATTGTACTAAGTGGAACGTGGCAAGTGGGAGTCGGTTTTACGATTTTGTATATTTTTTACAACATTAATACCTCGTACAAATTATAGAATCAACATTCATTATTGAGACACCTTTTACAAAATCACTACGAACTTTTTTACTGTAAAAATAACAAATAAATGGTAATTAGCACTGCAAATATAACATTACAAATTCTTTTGTCAAGACTCCGCGAATGAGGTTCGAAAAACAAACATCAAAAAACTGGCTGGTTGTCATTTTTTTTGGTGTCGCTACAAAACTTATCAGTACCCACACGTGAATGATTTTTAATTTAATTGTAATACTCGATTTTGTCCAACCGAGCGTATGAGGCAGCCCGAACCGACAGATGTCAATCCACCGCTAACTTTTTTATATAGATAATACTTTATAATGTTTTTTTTACGACACATGAATGGCTGGGACTTGGCCCGCTTTTTGTCTTTTTATTGTCAAGTGTAATGAATTAACGATAGACAAGAAATGATATCGGCATGTGAAATCGTTTGGACGTTTTTTATTGTAATACTTTAGTCACCTAGTTAAGACGACATTAGGAAGTTAGTTAGCGTTAGTTTGAAATGCTTTTAGACTGGTACGAAATTAATCTGTGGACAAAAAGAAATGACACATGGTTTTACTGGGATTACGATGTCAATCTGTAGCGACTTGACAACGCTACTGTAAATATGTTGAGAGCAAGAACTAAAGTACACACTTATAAAGGGTGTAACAAGACCCTTGTTGAAACCGAAAGGCACTTGTTCTCCCCGTCATTGCGATCATTTCTTTGTTCTAGACTATACCTGGGAACCTTCTAGTTACGGAGATATTGGGGGTTAAAGTTCCAACTTTTTCACAAGTTTTTTTTTTAAATACATGTTTTTAATGTAAGATTTGTACTTTAAACACCTCCACCACCTCAGTACTATTCAATGTATCCATCAGTACAACGTTTTGAGTGCGTTACATTGAGTCCTGCCGTAAAACGTGATTTTTCACCCCAAAAAAAGTCGTTTCCCAGCAATAATTTTTGCGTAAAGTTACTTAGTTTGATGTTCAGAATGCTTGTTTGACGGCTTCGTTAAGGGTCTTGTTACACCCTGTATAAAAGTTTCCAGCAACAGTTATAGGTGATTAATTATTTTCCTTTAGTGAACAATAACAGTAAAATCTCCTAATTGCTAAACGTAATGACAACACTAATTCCATTTTCCTTTTTGTTTCAGGTAAAAAACGGTAATTGTCACCAACCAGTAATAGCCACATAGGCCCCACTCTTACCAGCAATTTTCTATCAATTGTGCGGCCTAAGAACACATTTTCATAGAAATTATCCGTACTACTCCCCTGTCCACTTTCACAGAGCTTCGTTCACACCGTTCCAGTTAACTCGCTTGACCACTCGCCTCAACCGGCACTTACATTGTAGTGGATCACGATTGTAACACGTCATTATCTGTGACTCGTATTTAAAGACGGCCTAATGAATTAATTAGAATTTTATTAGTAGCTTATAGAGTTAGTTCGTTTGTGAATGTCCCCAGTCTGAGACATAGGGCGTGTCTAGTTGTCTCGCATATTACCGTGAAGAAGTTAATGGTTTAATCTAAATTTTACTGCATGTTTAGCTCGGATTGAGTTTTAAAACCGGGCTCCGTAGATTTTCGTAATTTCTACTTATAGAGCTTAACTTCGAGCTCGTTTACCTTTACGAGCTAGGAATATTTGCAACACCAATGATATGTAGAGCTTAAAATACCTCTTGCAATTATACAAAGTTGTGTCAGGTTGTTAGATTTCGAAATATAAGTTCTTGTTTAATCTCTTGTATCGTAGACGGCAATGTGATGATCTCGAAGTTACTTCATTTCAGTATCTTGCATATTACGTAATTAAGAAACTGCAAAGAATAGATGCCGAATATTTTTTTTTAATCTAGAAAATAATCAACAACTCCTTACCAAAAATTTCACTAGTAAACTGCTAAAATTCTAAATATCATTAGGTAATGTTAGTTTTAGTAACAAAACAATTTAGCAACAACCTCGTAAATCAGCCCAACAATGCCCCGTTCAAACGCTCGCTCCAGTAACTAGACCTGCAAACACCCGCGGCTGTGCAGTAATCGACGACATCCGAGTTACGCGTTTGCGCAAGTCAGGCTTATACCATTTCCTTTGTGATTACGCCACTGCGTCGAGCAAGATTTTTCTCAACCAAACCAGTAAGTTTGCAGCAGGAATCTTTGTGGATTTTCTAAGACAGGTAGTTAATTATCGTTATGATTCATGGAGAATTACGTCTTGGGGAAAGTGTAAAAGGAAAATTATTTCACTTTTTGTTCGTGTACTAATGATTGTGATTGCTGACTATGTGACGTATCCTGTTTGTTTTTTTCTATAAATAGGGCAATTGGTTTAATTACTTGGAAAACACTATTTAAGTTCTGAAATAGACAGGATTATTGCTCAATTAGAAATGATGGTTATTGACAACATAATCAAACGGATTTTTCTTTTGATTGATAGCACTTTTACAAGTCAATAGAAAATTTTTCTTGGAGCATTCAGAGCTCGCAAGAACAGCATTAACGAGACACGTTTAAAAAGTACAAACATGGTTAAAGTGTCGGAGAAGAGACAGGCTGTAATCCCATGGTGAGAACGCCTTAGTAATTAGTAGGTTATGCCTGCACAACTTATTGCGGGATGTGCGTGAAGTTTACAAGATTACTGACGTTGTGACGTTGCATTTAACTGTACCTTTTACGGAAACGTCCAAACGTTATAATTTATAACAATATTCAAAAATATTTTGAAATTATAAGTTGAAAGGGAACCGACTGTCTTGGTATGGACATATCGCATGTGACTAAAAGAGTGATGAGTATAAACGTTGATGGATGGAGAGGAAGAGGAAGACCAAAGAAACGATGGATGGATTGTGTGAGGAATGATATGAAAGATAAAGAAGTAAATGATAGCGTGACGGTTGACAGAGGAGAATGGAAGAAAAAAACGTGTTGCGCCGACCCCAAGTAACATGGGATAAAGGCAGGAATATGATGATGGTTCAAAGATATTTTGAAACATGGAAATGTGCTTGAGTTTGTCCATTGTGAATTTCTAAGAAAACCCTGGAATCTTGAAATGGGCTGGATTCATTAGGGTCATCCCCGTAAGAAAATTAACATAACGTGCGGAATGTAGAACTTCTATAAGCACACCTCTATCAGCCTCTTCCGGAATTCCAAACGTGTTATAAGATCTTCAGCACAATCATCAAACCATTTTTAAAGTGAGGACGAAAATATTCCCAAGAATTTGGCCCATTATGGATACCACAACAATGACTGTCTCGTTAGTCATACCTGCTTCTCAGTAAACTCTATAATATTATAGTATCGTTTTCCTTCTAGAAACCAGCTGACCGTCGACCTCGTAAAACAAAAACCTATTGTCTGAGATAAAATAAAAAAAACTGGCCGAGTGTGAACCGGATTTTTTTACCATGACCAGTTTTAGTAAAACTCAGCTGGACAAGACATTACCCACGGTCAGGGGTATTTTTTTATTAGGTGCTGATTCTCAAAAACTATTAAGGATTTGGTGGTTACTATTATCAAGGTAATATTTTAGATTCCTAATCGTTTAAGTGGATTAATTAAAATTCTTGTAATTTCATCCTTCTGTCTTGCGAATATTCTTGCCCATATCTTACTTAAAACTGCTAAGAATTTATTATTATTATGTATCTAATGTCCTAAACAACTGCGAGGAATTTCAGAAATAAAAAATCATGTTCGAATTATTCATGTAGGTACCTATTCATGCAAACTACTGGCGCCAATCACCTTTATTTATTTCCTGGTTTTATTAAATTTTTCAATCTCCCCATTTTACATTCTACAAGATGCAATTGAAATAACTCAAACCTGAAACTAGTTTGTTCAGAATTTAGAGTGGAATGAATTAAATGTATTTTTTGGTTATTTAAGATTATTTAAAGTAGATTAGAACAAGTAGAACGGCCAAAACTGCAAAATCCTTTTACATTGCAATAAATTATATATTAAGTAGTCATGAAATGCAAAATGTAAAAATACCTGGCTGCAACATCCTTTTACATTGCAATAAATTATACATTAAGTAGTCATGAAACACCAAATGTGTGAATACCTACTTGATATACCTATCAATTTATTTCAAGAAGAAACTCTTGGTTTTCTAAGGTAATCAAAAATACAATTTTTTGATAATTCATGTAAGTATCTCTTTTGTAACAACACAGTTATAAATACTGGATGTAAAAAGACCCTTAACGAAGCTGAAAGGCATTTGTTCTCCCCATCATTGCGATCATATTTTTGTTGCGGACCATACCTGAGAACCTTCTAGTTACGAAGATACTGGAAGTCAAAGTTCCAACTTTTTCACAAGTTTTCTTTTAAATACATGTTTTTATAACTTTACTTTAAATACCTCCACGACCCCTATACTATTTAATGCATTTATCGGTACAATGTTGTGAGTGCGTTACGTTGAGTCCTACTGTAAACCGTGATTTGAGACCCCAAAAAAAAAACATGTTCCCAGCAATAATTTTTGAGTAGAGTTACATTGACAACTTGTATTACTAAAATACAGTGTAAAACCTCAGAAAAATTAACTATCAATCTGTTACTCACAGATTTACACCTACTTAAAGTAAGCTTTACCAAACTACACACATAATACCTTCTACTCTGTATAGTTTAGTAAGTACCTACACATAATGCGTTCGGCATTGTGTGATGTATTCATATTTATGCGCAGAGCCTTAACTGCGGTATCTAGTGGCTTAAGTATAGGCTGTAACAAATTCCAAATTAATAACTATTCCCTGGGCGACGGTGAGCGTCTTCTAACTTCTACAGGGTGATGTTTTACTGAGTTATTTTTAATAAAAGTCTAAGTTAACTTATTTCAATTTGGAACGTCAAAGTGTATAAAGAAATAGAGTTGATTCTAGTTAGCCATTCGCAAATGTAGTTTTGTATGGAGAAGAACGTAATAATTTTATGTAGGTATGACTTGTAAGATAATAATTAATGATCTACTAAAAATTTTAAGTGGCTATAGAACTCATAAATATAAATGAATCTTGGAATTTTTAAATGCTATTCCATGCAAAAATGCAATACCTACCTAATTAAAATAAAAAATACGGAAAAACAAATATAGTTACCACCTACACGTTTTAAAAGGAACACTTATCTATGTATGTTTTTAGGATGCTTGAATTTTTGTAATTTGAATGACGAAAACATTCCACTCATTAAGGATTAAAATATATTTCTAAAAAGTGTTAAGAAATAATTCAAGAAAAAATGCTGGTCAATAAAAATGCGGTTTCGTGAAGAATGCAGCACTCTGAAACTGCTATTACTGCTCATGATGTTAAGATTTATTTAAAAAATAAGGTGAATGAATGAATGAATGCATAAATGAATAATTTATCAGATTCTACAATCTACAGTTGCTTTCATTAAAATAAGATAAACTTTGACTTCATTCATAACTCTTTTAGGTACTTAAAATACCTCCTTATTTATTCAGATTTAAAAATAGCTTAAAAATCTAAAAAATATAAAGTATCAGCAACGCTAACATCATTGTATTATCCCTAAGATACAGAAAATTCTTAATTTAGTGATCTCCATATTAAATTATTCTAAAAATATTTTCGAAAAATACACCAAGTAAAATCAACACCATGTATACAGCCCAGAACACCTGTTCAACCGGCCTATACGAATAAATAACCCAATCCGAGTGAAATTACTTTTGTCCACATCGCTAGAAAGCAGCATTGTACCTTGATTACAGTCCTTTCACAGATATACAACCTCTGACTGCTGCAATCTACAAGCAACCTTATTTGTAACGAAAATAGAGATCACTTTAATGTTGACAGACTTGTCGCTGACATCGACCTTTATCATCTACCTAGCCTTTTCCCAAGTATGTTGGGGTCGGCTTTCAGTCTGACCGGATGCAGATGAATACCATATACCAATATAATACTAGGAGCGACCGCCTCTTTTATCCAAATTACTTTGAAGGACTGTAATAAACATTGGTAGCTAGTGTAGCTACTCTCATTCGATTTACAATAACGATTCGATTCACCAATCGATTCGTATGTAGTGCGTTCAAAATCGATTTACGTAACAGAAGTCGTGAAATTTTAAATTCGGTAAGGGTATTCTGAATTTGGATTAAGAACAACGTTTTATTGTTTAGAAGTGGCCGTTGGTGGGTCGTTTATTTTATTACTAAAGTAAGTTTAAAAAAAAAGGTTTGTAAATCAGACATAGTACCAGAATGAAAATACATCCATAACAGTATTCTTATGTGGGCCATTTTCTATAAAAAAAATTGTTTTAAAAAAATACAATCTGATTCGTTTCAAATTATTTCATCCCGTTTTTTTTTTGATTCACACTAATAAAATTATTGCGGACGACGTAGTGCCAACGTAGTTTCAATCCATAATAATGGCGTTTTTAACTATTTTTGCAGTTGCAAGTATTAACTTGTAACAGTATACTCATTATAGTATTATGACGAAACCAGTAGTCAAAATCAAACCAGTAGTCAAAATCGTAGACCTGCTTGTTAGATAAACTGTTACGTCAGTTAGTCTCCATTCCACGTCTGGGCAAAGGCTCCGCAAACCTTCCAATACTTTCAATCCAGAGCTAACGTGGACAACTGCACGCATAGTATGACCACTGTAGAAACGGGATTCTTTGACGGAAGAATCGACAAAATGACAGATTGTGAAAATAAATCTGTCATTTTGTCGACACAATCTGTCATTTTGTCGACACAATCTGTCACTTTGTCGACACAATCTGTCGTTTTGTCGATTCTTCCGTCAAAGAATCCCGTTTCTACGGTGGACATGCTACTCGTGCTGGTCATTAGTTTAGTCCAGCTCATCCCACCATCTAACATTACCCACATGCCAATAAATATCCCGCAACTGCAATACACTACAACCTTTACAAAGTCCAACTGACATTTAACAGCACTATATTAAGGACAATTTACATCCGTACGCTTAATCCGAGCACGTAGCTTATTAAAACATAATTCAGACAATGCGACGATATACATTTATACCTAAGTAGTTATGTACCAGTTGCATTGTTCTAGGACATGAGATAAATCTTGCCATAAGGAGGTCGGAGTGGTGTGACCAGGATTTGGGTATGAAGTAGGACGGTGGTTAGTGAAAGCGTAAATAATCATTTGCATTGGTATGCCATTTGTAGATCGAAAAATAAATAACACTGACTATTATATATCTACTGTTACAAAACGAATAAATAGAAATATAAATAGAATAAGATTATTTTAAAGACACACACTGTATACAAAAGGCTTCAATGACTTGAAAGGATGAAATATCATTTGATTCATTGCCTGTTATCGTCATTAGTTTAAAATCTCAACTATAACAGTGAAATGACCATAAATATTGACGGCACGGTTGGCGCAGTGGCTGAGCCATTGACTGCTGCGCTGCGTGTCGCGGGTTCGATTCCCGCACGGAACAAATATTTCTCGAGTTGTTTGTGTATGTGAGTTAATGTTTGTAATCGCACCCATGATACAGGAGAAATGCCTAGTGTGGAGTAACGTTTTTAAACATGCAAAAACTGCAATTAATTACCTCGTAACCCGCCCAAATGAAAACTATAATTTATAAGTAGGTAGTAGCTTAAGTTTTACAACATTCTCATCATCATCATCATCATTCTCCTGCCCTTATTCCAATTTATTTGGGGTCGGCGCAGCATGTCTTCTTCTTCCATACATCTCTATACTCCTCATCCCAGCAGTCACCTCCGAGATGGCGAGTAATACAACATACGAGCAGTTTTACAACATACTATTTTTTATACACTACATATTACAAAATGCAACACAACCAGACAAAAAAAAACAATCATCTACTGTACCGATTAACGCTTCTTTCTATTACACTTTTTACTTCGAAACAGCAACCTGTATTAACAGTTAATGCCGCTAGCTACTTCAGCTAAACGTCACTAAATAAATCCTAACAAAAACAAGCCACCTGGTGACTCTATTCAGACCAAAATGTCATCCAAATCTGATCGGATCTAAGGATCAGATCAACAATGCGCGCACCTGTTTCTTTATCCATGCCACAGTACACGTATTGTATTAACATACAGAATTACAACTAGGAACAAAGGAACTGCTGTTGGCGAAAGGGGTGTCGATAAATAATTGAATGATATATGGGGGAAAAAATACCCTTGAACCGCAAGGCACTTGTTCTACCCGTCATTACGATATTTGTTTGATCCTGATCATACTTCGGAATCTTCTAGTTACGGAGATATTGGGGTCAAAGTTCCAACTTTTTTCTTGTTCCAAGTTTTCTATGTAATAACATTACTTTAACTATCTCCGCGACTTCCGTACTATCATTATTTAATTTATCAATCAGCACAATTTTTTGAGTGCGTTACATATTGAGTCCTACCGTAACACGTGATTTTTCGCCCAAAAAAAAAAGTCGTTTCCCAGCAATAATTTTTGGGTAGAGTTATTTAGTTTGATGTACAGAATGCTTGGTTGACGACTTCGTGGAGGGTCCGTTAGCACCTTGTTTTATTGTGGATGGCTATAAGAGTGGGGCAAGACTAAAGAAAAGAAGGATGAACTGTGTGGACGATGATATGGCTAGATAGAAAGTGAATGCTGGCATGACGAGAAATAGAAAAGTATGGAAAAAGAAAAAGATATGCTGCCGACCCCAAATAAATTGGGATAAGGGCAGGGACTGATGATGATAATGATTTTAACTAGGAACATATAGTCGTCTCACAGTATGCAAAGCTTTTATACGAATTCTAAGCATGCTTTCAGGAGACAGGTTAGTCGTGGGCGAGCGACTTCATTTTATGAGTAAAATAACATAACACCACGCCTGTTACACCGAAGGGTTAATAACAACTGTCATTGGACAACAAGTTCCATGTACTAGGGTGTGAGCCTATAGACGTCAACCGGGCACAAATCCAGTCTTCGTAGCTGCTACTGAAACCGAATAAAACTTTGAGATTGGAGTTGGTTTACTGTTTATCTTTACACTGTGTCGGTGGTCAGTTTGACGCACATTAACTCAAGCGCAGTAGATGTACCCGTATTGATAGGTGAGATAGTGTTGTGTAGATGTATGATTATAATGTCGCCGGTCGCGGGCTCATCTTGTTTGTTGGTTGGTTCATCTAGTTGGGTTCGGTTGTATATTCGTCTATTTCTTTTTCTCTGATCAAGACTGAGATGTGCCTGTTTTATTACACCCACATTTCGCCAGCTATTATTATTTATTTTTTTAAACCTTGCTCCACACTAGGAATTTCTCTTGTATCTTGGGCGCGTTTACAAGCATTTAAACTCACATACACAAACAGACAGACCCGGAACAACCTGTAGGTCATACAAATATTTGTTCCGTGGGGGGATCGAACCCGCGACACGCAGCATTGCAGCCAATCGCTCAGCCACTGCGCCAACCATGTCCCATGTACTATGTCGCGACTCTACTGTCACCAATATTGTCCTGTTATTGCAGCATAATTCTTGGTAACTAAGCTGCAGGAGCAGCAATTTCTCTCTCTACTCTCTCGCTACTCTCCCATTCCTCAAAGGCTTACACATGGCGAGACTTACTTAAGTTTCAAAGGCTTACTGGCTCATTAAAGGACTTATAACTAAACCCATTCGTATCTGACCATCGAGGCCGTGCACAAGAAGTCCAGTTCCCACGAATCGAATTCCTTACTTACTTACAATCCTGACCACCCTAAAAAGGTAAGCAGCGTAATGTTAATCTAGCCTTGTTGACTTCATCTTCAAGGCTAGAATAGATTTTATTTGAAAGGTAAGTGTAGGCTACACAACTGGTTTGCTGGTGACAGTCAATTAAAGTCACTTTGTTTGTTCCATAAATCATAGAATGATGAAATTAGATCCGATCTGATTTAATTGAACAAGTATTGAGCAATTGCGGTAGGTTTTGATGATTTTATGGGATTTGTTTGGAATTTCTTGGTAGAGGCAGGTGTCTGGTGACCGGTATTGTGTGACTTAAATATAACTGTCGCTGAAATGTAATTTAATTTAATACATCTCTGATAGTCCCTTGGACGAACTCAGCAGTGATAATACTCGTAATAAATGCTGATTCTTCTTCTTAACGTGTCGATGGCAAAAAGTTCAAATGTTATGTTTAGCCCAAAACTCAGCCACGCGAACCCCACTCACTGATGTAGTAAGCAGATCATCAAGTGCGCAAGTGATAGGGCATGCGGTGCAAGATGGAAGGTGGGCCATTGTATGTGGGGAGACGCTGCATACGCACTTGAGGTCTGAACCGTCCATGAACCCCCATCTGCAGAGATTGTTTGATGACAAATGCTGATTAGATTACACATAATATGCAAAAGAACATTAATAGCAATCATTACTTATAATAAAACTGACTCTACTAACTGATTGATTGACTGCCTCGTTGGTCTAGTGGTCGCAAGCGCGACTGCTGTGCATGAGGTCCTGGGTTTGATTTCCGGGTCGGGGATATTTTTATTCGGTTTTTACATCAGGAATTTCTCAGTAGCAGCCACGGAGGCTGGATTTGTGCCCGGTTGATGGCTAAAGGCTCGCCCCCTATTACATAGGACTCAAATATAACTAGCGAAATGTGGGTGTACTATTAGGTACACCTCTGCCTAATCCTTCGGGGATTACAGGCGTAATGTAATGTTATGTTACAAATAACTTTACTCTGTATTTCTTTACCCTTTCACATCTAAACAGCTGAACAGGTTGCATGCAATTTCACAAATACGATCAACCAAAACCTGGGTTAGGTCAATTTTTTTGTCTCGACCAAAGACATTCAAATATATCCGAGCAATAGACAGGACAAAACGAAGAAAATCGTAATCGAAAACTTGTTACTACTTAGTAAAAAGTCGGTCTGTCTAGTGTCATACGCCCGCTTGTCAGGTAGCATTCGTGTGTCAAAATCGAAAATATTCAGGATGAAAATTAAATAAATAAATATAAATAATAATATTATAATAATATTAATTTAATAAATTTTATTTTAATTTGTATTTAATTTGTATTATTTAATTGTGCTTCTGTGTGTTGTGCTATGTCTTTTGTGTGCACTAAATAAATGTTTTATCTATCTATCTATCTATCTATCTAAAATTATTGTATGACAATATTCCCAATGTCCGCTCTATATGTTTTAAATCTCTTTGGTCTCGACCTTCCCACGGACGAAATCACGTGCAAAAGCTATAACCATACAAGTCTAAGATTAGATTTAATAAAACAAAAGCTGAACTAAATAGAACTCCGATAATTACAACAATTCCTTTTAATTAAACTAGTACAGGTGGCCAGTGTTAATACACCTTCTCTTTTGATTTACAATTCACCGCCGGATGTGGTATTACGGACAATTAAAACATATTCAATGTTGCTATAGCCTTCTAAACTGTAATATTAATGCCTGTGAAATTAAAATCTAATCTTTTATGAAGGAGGTTTTATTATCTCGTATGTGTTGTTGCTAACTGGCTATTCAGCAGTGGTCCTGAGTTCGATTTCCAGGTCGGCCGACGTTCTACTGAGTTTTTTCATTTCATTCAAATTGTGACCGATTGACGGCAATGAGCTCGTCCCTTATTGTATGAGACTAAATTATAACTGGCCTAATGTGGTGCACCCAATCTTTTAGGGAAACAAGTGTAATGTTTATTTTAATTATAAAAAAACATAACTCAACTTTGAGCCCCTTCAAATTAAAATATTACACAAACCAAGCCCATGGACAGGATATATGAATTTAGGCTTATAGGCCTAATGTCTTAAAATCCGGTCCCATAGACAAACCTGCGTAACACAGAACACACACCTACGTACATTAGAAAACAATATTGAAGTCTTACACAACCACGTGAGCAAGTGTGTCTCAATCTTGTCGCGAGCATTATCATAAATCTTGATCAACATCTACGCTTAGATGTTAATGGGACCCCTCGATTTATTAATGCACCATTCATTTGTGGAATGTTGACGACCGCTGGTCCAGGGCGCAGAGTAGATAGTGGCAGAAGGCCAGGTTTATACAACGAGCGAAAGCCTACCCACACATAGTCACCCAATTCTGGGTTAAGCTCGCCATCGTACATAAGCTATGTTATCGCAATTTGTATGTATATTTTTTGTTTTTTGTGTGCAATAAAGAATAAGAATAGTCATGATTCGCCTAAAGCAGATTGCAGGGCAGTGTTCAGCTGGCTGGTAGTACAGAGTTTCAATACGATTTCAAGCTAATTTATACGGTTATGAATGATATGGTTTTATTACCACTGGCGGCCTTTACTTTCCGACCGACTTATTCCTTGACAATACAAAAGTGCCTATAGATTGTTTATTGTACATAAATGCTTTGAGTTGGTTTCTGGTGTAAACGCTATTGGTATTCTTTGGAGAACTTGGATATAGTTTGAGAGCTCAGAAAGTACGCGTCTGTTTTTGTGTGCGCCAGTTTTCATTTCTTGAAGGTTGAACCTTCTGTGGTCTATTTATTCTGTGTCCAGGCGTTCCATTGTTATCTCGATTCTCTGATAGTTATTACCTAATGAAATTTCAGGGATCGGGTTACTATTAATTGTTTGTATCCATATATTTTATGATATTTTCTGTTTATGATGTTTTGGACGGTAATGGTGGTCTTTAGTGATAAATTAGTATTGACAGTATTGATGGGAGTTAGGGAACGCCTACGGATGGTAGGTAGTTTTATAAGTAGCTGTTATGTTTTCTTCGTTTGACGTAAATATGCTTCAAGAGATGCCTATGTTAAGATTGGATAGCGATAGGAGGAGATAATGATGATGAGTTTAACACAAACTATTCTGAATATTTTATACGTTTATGGTATTTATTGGTAGACATTTCTATATTGTCAAACTATACGTTGCTTTATAAGTATTTACTTGAATAGTAAAAACTGACAGCGAGAAATGGAAGGAGTGGGGGGAGGCCCAGGCGTGGGACAAAGCAGGCTAAGAAAAGAAGAAAAGGCAGTATGACTGCCCTATTGCTCTAGTGGTCGCTAACTCGACTGGTGAAAATGGTATCCTGGAGTCAAATCTTGGATTGACCAAGGGTTACCAGTTTGGCCATTGGAAGTTGGTGGAGCAACTCCCTCACTCAAACTTCTCAATGTGTACATTTTTGACGCTACTCCACTACAGTGAGGGCACATCTTACGATTTAAATCTTTAGTTTTGAAACAATAGCATGAACGGAGCGAAGAGTTAAGATGATGGTAACTGTTACCAGCCAAGGAATTCCTCACTCAAAATGCATTTAAAAAACCTGTCAGGTTGTGACTAATAAACCAAATAACTGTTTCAAGTATTCGTTTTAAATAAATATAGTTATTACGTGTTAGTTAAGCGTAAATGACACTTACAACAATGTATGGTATCAATTTTATGGTGTGATATTTGTTACCTATAGATGTATGAGATGTATTGTATGTAAGGGTGCTTGCATAAAGATACAAGTTCCCAGTACGGATAAGTCGGTATGGATTGGAGCCGATCGGCACGGGTATATTAGTTCCTTATTTTCTGCAGGAGCTCGCACAATCAGGCCCCATTCACACGGATCTGAACTATACAGGATGTAAGGGACAGCCCTCCACAAACTGATGGGGTGAATTCAGTACATCATACTAAGATACCAGAGAGACCAGCACAAGAATTTTTTTCGGGAATGTTATGAGAATCCAATAAATTTGATTTGTTTTATTTCCTCATACGCAATGTGTCGTTACCGTGGCAAAACGCACGTAGCGAACGGCAAGCGCGACGACGAGTTCAATGAACTCTGTAGCTAGGAAGTGAACGTGAAGAGTGAGATTTCACGCGTCGTCGTTCGTTAGAGTATTTCAACATCAATTGTTAGATTTTTTATTTTAGCCGTATTATTTACATAAATGGGGTAATTTTACATTGAAAGGAATTGTAACTGAAAAAAAAATTGGAACTATTAAACCCGCACCGCCTTCACCATACTGGAAGCCTACATCTTTGTGGAAGCGCCCTATGAATGTATGAGTTATATTGTATGTGATGTGCATGTAAAGATGAATGTCGAGTGTTCAAACTTGACCTTCAATTAGTTATGTTTATTGTTCAATGTTTGTTTAAGGTATGGTGATTTAGGTTTAGTGAGAAAAAATAAAAGGATTAAGTCATCCATCCGTGATAGAGTATTGTTTTCGAGTTCCATAAAAAACCTCCTTATAGCCGTAGAGCACGACATCTACCTGACTCAGATGCCAACGTTGATTGTGGATACACACACGTACGTGGACACTCACGGTACGGCTCGTCCATAAATTCAAGGTCGCTCAGCGAGCTATGCAACGGGCTATGCTTGGAGTCTCTCTGAGGAATCGCATCCGCAACGAAGTCATCCGACAGAGAACCAGAGTTGTCAACATAGCTCACAGAATAAGTAAGCTGAAGTGGCAATGGGCCGGCCGTATTAGCCGTAGAACCGATGACCGTTGGGGTAGACGTGTTCTTGAGTGGAGACCGCAAGCGTTAGGTGGTACGCCCTCAGGCCCGGTAAAGCGACGATCTTCGCAGGGTGGCTGGTAGCAACTGGATGAGAGTTGACTTGCGTGCGATTTAGGAGGCCTATGTCCAGTGGACTGCTATGGGCTAATGATGATGATGATGATGAACCACTATGTCAACTTTTGTCGTAAAGCTCTTGACAACAACATGAAGAAAACAAAAAAAATAATTCATATAATTATTGACGGTGACAAGCCTAGCCCAGGCAGATCAAAGGTGAGGTAGTTCAATGACTTACTGTTGTAGGTCCGTAAGATCTGGTAGCTGGACCACGACCTAGTTAAGAAACTGCCAAAGTCTGTTTTCTGATACTTATGACCTAGTGGAATAATAAGTTACTTTAAAGAACAGTCCTTAGTGAGCCAACCAAATATGAAAAGGTCAACATTACTGATGATATTTTCCCAAAACATCCATTACAAGACTATGCATGACCCATACTAAACCTATCTTGTCAATCTGCGTACCCTACACCAATATAGTCGTGAAGCCACAGTGCTTGCGCAACCGCCTACCTGCCGCGACGTTTAGTCCGAACAAACAAAGCTCAACAAACACTATACGCTGTCAGCTCCCATTGTCTGTGTGTTGTCAAACAACGTGGGCTGATATGATGGACGGCGGCTTACGCCTCTGCGTTAGTTTGTGGTGATTTTATAGGCGTTGATGGCTAGAAAAGTAAGTTTTCTGAGGTTTTATCTAATCTTAAGAACAAATTATTTACAATTAGCCTACTTCGCGGCTTCGCCCGCGTGAAGTTCGGTAATTGTCCCACTGGGTCTATAACGGGATAAAAAGTATCCAATGTGTTAGTCCAGGTTATAAACTATCTGTGTTCCTAATTTCATCCAAATTCGGTTAGAAGTTTTTGCGTGAAAGAGTAACAAACATCCAGACATCTTTACATCCTCACAAATTTTCGCATTTATAATATTATATATCGTAGGAAGTAGGATATGCAACAAAAACCTATTAAAATCCAGCAACTAAACCAGTAATTAAACTATTATACTAGCTGACATTTTCGATGTTGTCAAAAAGCGCAATACCTCTTGGAATTGTATTTTATGTTCAATCTTACCTAGAACTAAATACGAACGCAATCACCAACAAACGAGTTGTCCACGAGTCTCCTGATTTTATTCCAAGATTTTTTTTGCCTCAAATCTCCAAATCAAGGTAATGGCGCCGACGAAGCAAAAGCGTGGTTGGCGGCTTAGATTGTTAGATTTTTATCTGACTTGTTTTTCCTGCCAGATTTCACATTACCATTTAAAAAAAATCATTCGAAGGTAACCCAAAGTAAACCACCTTTCAAGAGTCTTTTACGTAACACCACAAATAAATTCTCATAGATTAGCGTTAGCTATTTTTGAACAGACCGGCACTCAGGTGACACCAACAAACAACTAAGGGAAATACCAATCAACAAAGTACTCAAAATTCAATAATATCTAACAATAATATTCAAACAGTTTTCCTTGGAACAACAACAATGCTATTTGCCACATCTGAACGGACCGTCTTTCCCAGCGCACTCACGCGCAGGTCGTACGCACACTTTCAAGCTTTTGTCTGCCCACTGCCGCTGGACAATAGCGTGATGTCATAGAAGGGCCGCGTACGAGTACAAGGATTTGCATGGAAATAGGAGTGATGGAAGTGGCTTGGGAATAAATTATTTACTTTGTATGTGGCAGTCTAGATCACGGAACTAACTGAACTCATTATATTTATCGGCTTTCTTCCTGCTTCACCAGCGAGAACTATCACTCCTCTGTTTTTTTTTTATACTTAGCAGTTTAATCAGATCTCAATGGTCCCACTGCTGGAATGGAACTTAGACCTCCTCTCTGTGAGAGGTGGCCAGTGGACCATAACCAATGCGCGGGCCCTTTACGTGTTGGTGGAAGTCATAACTCTTCGAATTTCCCGTTCTAAAACTAGCCGGTTTCCTCACGACGTTCTTCTTTATCGTTTAGGGATCATTGGAGAGCTAGAACCTCCGTTACTACGCACCTCAACAGCTTTAAAATTCTGTCTTTAAGATGAAGTCACTTCTAAAATCTTTAAGTCAGCAATGCCACACAAGTTTCAAGTGCACACGTGTCGTAAAACCAATGTTAGCGCGCAGCCATTCCGTCACTTCACAATGTGGCCGCCAGCTCGTTGTGTAGCCCGGTGGATTTATGGCGCCCTGGTACTCCGCGGCTTTATATTACCTTAATTGATTTGATTTGTGGATTTGATAAATAAAATACTGGCCATTTTTTGATGTTGAAATCTGTTTTAATTGAATAAAAACATTTACCTAATATTTATGGTTCGCCGATAGACCACCTTAATTATTTTTGGGAGATACAAAAGACGATGAAAGAAATAATAAAATAATGAACACACGAAAAAATAACAATACAAGGCTTGTTACTTGTAGAGTAATTTACCTTTTAGGACACCAGCCCGTTACACAATACATCATCAACATCATCTGCCTAGCATTTTCCCAACTATATTGGAGTCGGCATCCAGTCTTACTGGATGCAGCTAAATACCAGTATTTTACATAGAGCGACTGTTATAGCATATACAATACAATAGGGCTTAATACTTCTTTTCATTCACTCTTCCTAGATGAAGAAACAAAAAGAAGAAGTGGAATTAATGAAGAAGTACTGAGCTCACTCTAGCCTTAGTTTACTCCACTCGAACGTTAAAACAACAGACTTTCCAAAAACAATCAGAACTTTCTATGTCTTTCTACGCCCATTATCAAATCAGGAAATATGAGGACCAGGATATAAATATGTCCTAGGAGCTCTGGACAGATGAATGACCAATTGTATTACAGTAAGACCATTTTGTAACTATGTAGAAAATTGAACGTTATACAAATTATCTTGACGGGACTTGAGAAGGAAATTGTTTCCTACAATGTATTGATAACGTTGGCCAGTATACTTGCTTCAGATAATGCCTTCCTTATTAATAGTGATCTCTTAATCGTTACATACTTTATGATGGTAGCTACCCATAGATTACATATTAAACAAGATTATTCCATCAGGTAGATTTCGAAACATAATTTACAACTTTCGGATGCAGTCATTCCATTGATGAAAATAATATATGAAGGATTCCCCGCAGGTGAACGACTTTTCAAACACTCTGGAAGATATGAAATTGCCTAGCCTTTTCCCAACTATATTGGGGTCGGCTTCCAGTCTAACCGGATGCAGCTGAATACCAGTATTTTACATGGAGCAACTGCCTATCTGACCTCCACAACCCAGTCTAGTCAGTTAGTACTGGGTAATACGATAACCCTCGGTAAGACTGGTTGTCAGACTTTTTGAGCCACTGACTAGGTACCTAACGACTGTCAAAAATCTACAAACGACAGCCGGGACCAACGGCTTAACGTGCTTTCCGAGGCACGGAAGAAACTCGGTATGTAATGGGTGGTCACCCATCCACAAATAAACCTAGGCAAGCACGGTTTAATCTAAAGATCGACCCCGAGCGGCTGTTATTATTTAGCCACGAGCTCCTCAAAATATGAAATTGCCAAGAGCCAATAAACACATTAAAGGTTAAAAAACACATGACAAAACATCACCGACAAAAACCATTCTTTAAAACAATCCTTAAAATCAAAAAGCCCAAATTAAGCATTACAAAACTCAACCGCTCAATCAACGAAAAGCCTGCTCCTAAAGCTGGCAATTTTGTACGTTAGCCAATATTCCAATTACAATCTTTTCAATCGCGTAGCCTGCTTCGAATCACAATAGAGGTATACAATCAACAACGAATTAGGCATTCAACTTGATCGATCGGTCGAAATCAAACAATCAACCAAATCTGTTTATTGACTATGGAAAATCGCAAACTACCTCTATAAAAATGTATGGGCTTGTGTGACAGGGTTGCCAGTATTGTTGTGAAGGATACCGATGATTTATGGGCTATAAGGAAAGAATATTTCTTTGAAGAAACCGCGGCTAAAATTAAAATTAATACGAGTAACAGTAGTAGTAGCTCTAATGACGAGGTTTCCGATGTAACAAAGGATAGAAAAGCTGAAGCTCCTTTTAAATGACAACCTAAGAACTAACAGAGCATTTAAGAAACTGCCATGACATTTGGATAGAGATCATCAACAAATCAACTATCATCATCACCATCTTCCTGCCCTTGTACCATGTTACTTGGGGTCGGCGCAACACGTTTTTTCTTCAATTCTCCCCTGTCAACCGTCACGAAATCAATAACACCTTTTTCCTTCATATCATTCCTCACACAATCCATCCATCGATTCCTTGGTCTTCCTCTCCCTCTCCATCTAACAACATTAATATTCATCACTCTTTTAGTCAAACTCGATTCGTCCCTCCTCATCACATGTCCATACCAAGACAGTCGATTCTCTATAAAACAATTAAAGCAGACATTAAAGTCTACAAGGTCCATCTGCCCAGTCACATGGACTGTAGACAGCAATATTAACAACAAATTTTAAAAACAAGTGGTAGAATACTACAACTATAAATTCCTCAAAACTGACATAATATTATCTCCTCCCATCAGCCATCAAACCACCAAAAAAAAACGCAGCCAACCCTGCAATGCTCAATTTCACAAACCCAACAAATAAAACCGCGGTAATTTCCCCAGAAAGTGCGCATCGCCCTAATGATAGTTTATAGCGTAACTGTACGCGTGCGGCCGGCGCAAGAGCATCCACCAATTATAATCAGGAGCGATTCGTGGGTTATTATTTTCATGCCCGATTTGAACGTGTCCGTTTTAATACGTCACGATTGTGATGAGCTTTTTTGGGTTGTATTTTTTTTACTTTTTGTTGGAAAAAAACCGGATTTTTAAACGACGCGGCAAAATAAGGTTTTGATTGAAGTGTTACGGGTTTGGCAACGCGAAATAGATTGCTATGGTTCATATTGAAGGTGAAAGTGGTAATTAGAAGATTAAAGATGATTTTCATTACATACCTGACCGTAGCCAGGTATGTAATGAAAATGTTTCTGTGGCATTAAATAATTGTCAGTCTTTGTGTAATATCACAATCATCCTTCATCATAAATATAGAATTTCCAAAGTTTTATTTTAAATCGAGTGGATTACCTATGGTGTTCCAAGTCGTAGATTTATCTGTCGAAAGATGGACAGCACAAGATTGAGATACCAATAATTGTATAGTCACTGGTGAAGTCTCTTTCTGACAACCTGCTACTAGAAGAAACAAAACAAAACTAACAAAGTTACAAATCCCCACACTAATTACTTATAATTCCTCTCCCACAAGAAACATACCCGTTACCGATGTCTAAACGAAGCCGCAGATCGAGCGGTATTTTTCATTTTACTTCACAATCACACTGAACCGGTTACACTGTCCATCCAACAGCGTAGGACGTCCCTTATCTACACCGACTTGAAAACTAGAATTGTCGTTGCGCAAAGTAAATTTAGATTTCAAAAAGAGACTGGCAATACGATAATTTAAAGGACGTGCTTTTAAATTTATATCTTTGGCGAATGAAAGAAGGTTCTTGAGTCGTAAAAGTCGGGGAAAACGGATGGCTGTCTTTCTTCGAAGGCGTTACGTTTGCAATTTGTCAGTGCTTTTATTGCGTTGAGTAATTAATTGGAATTTATTTTATGTTAGATGTTTGTCTGTGTGGTCCAGCTTTGATGGTAGTCTTTTGTTAATTACAGCAATGCCATTAATTATCAAGTGGTTATATAGAAATTGATTTAAGAATTTCAGTATGTCACAAATAGATTTATTCTTTTGTATTTTCTTGTAGTCATCATGATTCAAAACCACCGCATACCAAGAAACAGTTAATCCTCTCTGTATTTATAATCCATCTTCTAAACTAAACGCAAGATTAATTTCTGACAATTAGACAAATTTTCATTAAACAGATCCAAGGAATGCAGTTAAAAACATACCTTCAATCTTTGACAGTACCATACCGAGGCCCGACTCAGTTTATCTGCAAGTAATTCTGCCTTTAATAACCGTTGCGCAATTGACGGGACCAAGCTTTACTCAATCGAAGGCCTGTCCCAAGTCAGTTGAAGAAATCAGGTTTCTAAAGTGATCGTCCGTTTTCTAACGTCCATACTTAATTGTTTCAGGTACGTGGTTTATATCGCATCAAGAGGTAACTAGTTGGAGTTGTTTTAATATTAATTGAAACTGCCTTAGAGGATGGGAAAACAAGCACGGAATGGGTAGGAATGGATGTTACTACTGTATTTACAATAATGCTTATTGCAATTTCTAAAATGAGGAAAGAGGTTTGTAATCTAACGATGATTGTATAAAAACTATTTAAAACAAATAACGATCGACCGTCTGATTCAGACAATGTCTGCACCTGAAAATAGTCTTCGATCTCTGAGTTTGTTTCGGTGTTTCTTATCAAAGTAGTTAGCTACA
Organism: Noctua pronuba; assembly: GCA_905220335.1. Taxonomy (NCBI): domain Eukaryota; kingdom Metazoa; phylum Arthropoda; class Insecta; order Lepidoptera; family Noctuidae; genus Noctua; species Noctua pronuba. Next base: position 9,091,455 of record LR999906.1, on the reverse strand, counting down.
AAACACCATTGAAATAAACATCACTTATGACCAAATAACAATGACAACCAACCAAGGAATTTTTGAGAAAAAAATTACGAGAATAGTAATTTTTGTTGATACCACGAGCTATTTTATTGAGAGAAAGACTTATTACTAAGTAAAAGTTGGTAGCACAGATTTACTAGGGATCCCAACGCGTTGGTAGGAAGGCTAGGTACCAAGAGATAGGCGATAATAACCTGTCATTACACGGAGCAGTTTATCAACCAACCACCCACACACATTTGTGTTCAACACGGTTCCAACAAGTAAGTAGAGCTTTGACACTTAATATAACTTTAGACAACACCAAAGATCATGAAAGACTTTAATCTTTCAGCTTTTCTGTCGCTTTTTATGTTGATTGAAAACTAGCTTTTGCCCGCGGCTTCGTTATATAATTCAATCATGATTCGAAAGACACGTGGCGCCATCTATTATCATAAGAACGTTATTGTTGTTTTCCTCGGGAACAGTACTTTTTTTCGGGATGAAAGGTACTCTATGTCCGTTTCTGTTTACCTAACAATGTATATGAAAAATTTCAGGATGATCGGTACAGTGGTTTAGGCGTGAAAAGGTTACAAAAAAACTGACTTTCGCATTTACATTATTAGTTAGGATTAATATTTCAATAATGATTATCAAATTAAAACTTTAAAATCAGGTACCTATTTTTCACAGTACAACTGTCATGATTGATGCTTTGCAGAGAACATACCTCTTTTTCATTAATAAGCGTTTTCTTTGAGGTCCTTACGAGACGGGCAATCCCTTAAAACGGGAAATAGGTGTGGCAAACTATAATTATGAACCATGTATATCTCATGTCGGTGAAGGAAAACAAGGTGAGGAAACCACATTAGGCCTCCGTGGTGGATTAAAGCCCGCTCCGTCTCTCAGAGAGGCAGCCAGTGTTTCAACAGTGAAAACATTCGGCGTTGGCATCTGTAACAAAAACATACAACATTTAAATTAGTTTACGCAATCCCACTATTAAAACAGATTACAAAATTAGGTATGCGACTAAAGTACGGCATCCAATTAATTAAATCAATGACCATAATTTGACATAAACAAAGATCTTGAATGAAATATCTTAGCTTGAGCAACTTGTGCTATTCATTAAAGAGTATACTCTGAGAGAACTGTTACTTTCTATATAAAGCTGCAGGCCTCTTACCGGTTTTCTAGGAACATGGATGGCCACATCAGTAGTTAGTTTTACCACCTCATATAAAATCTTACGCATCATCACCTCCTTGGCTCTTCTCAGGTAAGTAAGCTGGGTTAACTTCCAGTCTAACCGGATACAGTATCAGTATTTTACACGGAACGACTGCTGCCGTTTGACCCCTTTGACTAGAATACCTGTGTTTAAAGATACAAGGAAAAAGCTCATAAGAAAAATCTTTTATCCGTACTACTATTTTAAATGCGAAAGTTCATTTCCTTCCCTGTCTGTTACATTTCTGGCATTGACAGCTGATTTTGAATTTGGAAAACAGGCAGTCCTTGGTCTCGAATAGGACATACGATACTTTTAAAAGGGGACAATATTAGGACATACGATAATTTCCGACCTCACCCCAAACTCACAAATGAAACGTACTGATACTGATATTGATACTGCTAGCCTGTGTCATCCCACTGCTGGGCAAAGGCCCTCAAAAGGCCTCCCCATGACTTCCAGTTGTTTCGATCCAGGGCTAATGTGGGCCACTGGTCGTTGGTTCTGTCCAGCTCGTCCCGCCATCTTATGAAATCATCATCTAATGAGACGTAATTTTAATTATTTCAACCAAAAACAAAGTCACTTCTACACAATCCCAACTAATTATTCCGTTGAAATAATTACATATTCTCAAGCTTCCAATGGAAAAAACAGCGAGGTTCGCTCTCGCAATGTTCGTGTTCGTCCCGCAGTTGTTCGATTCGGATTAGCGAATGAGTTTACCGGCTATTAGTGCGTGATTTATGACGTGACTCGCAACGAACGGGCCCGATGGACCGGGACGGCGCTGCGTGAGATCTAGGGGTAATGTCGATAGATATCGATACTTGATCGGTTATCGATAACGCGGTAGCGGATTGGATGTCGATAAATTGGAGATTAGATTTTTGATAGGTTTGTGGTTGTGTTTTCTGGATTGTTTGTTGTTTTATCTAGATAAAAGTTAAACTGGTATTACATTTTTGCTAAACAATGAGGTATTGTGACACCACAACCAACCTCTTTCCAGCACACAGTTAAATTGCTTTAAAGTAAGGTGTTTCTTTATTATTAATTTATAATACCTCGGATGCTTACTTGCTTAATAACTTTGCAAACTAATTCATCAATAAATACCGTAAGTTTTATATCACAAACAATAAATCAAACTTATCTATTCATGTACAAGTTATCGAACCACAAAAAAACGCAACTCAATAAAATAAAATGCAAACTATCGACAGTGTCCCATCCCTAGCGGCCCGCCGACCGGTACAGGTGCGTTAGGTTCTCACCGCTGCGCGTACGCAACACACACGACGATTTGTCCGCAGATAACCATCTCGGGATCGCCACTTTATTTGTCGCTCGCCGCGAACCGCGAACTGACCAGAAATTAAAACGAGGCCGTATTTCAATTCAACGTTTTCCTTTTTTCAACTATGGTGAAGCGAAAACGAGTTGCCATATTTTTTGTTTTTGAAAGTAAATTCAACGAGAGGTGTCAGTTTTTATTGTAGTTTTTTGTTTTATCGAGGATTAGAAATGCAAAAACGTTTAGAGTAATTTAACATGTTTAAGATAAGATAGAAAGTTTTTAATATACGACGGATTAACAACTTTTACTCGGATAGAATCTTTGACATTACAACTTCATTAAGAATCGTCTATCTCGACAATAAAAATCTTTGTATCATTAAAAAGATAAACATTTCAATAAAACGTATATATCGAATTTAAAACTGAAACGACGTACTTATTAATCGAGATCCAGTCTTCTGTCTCTATCACGTCTCTAATGACGGTGCTGTCAAACGTCTAGAAAGCACTATTAGCCGGAATGATTCAATTAAAATGAGTTATTGACCATCGATATTTATCGTACCACTTGCTTAAAGTAGGTACGTAACTATTAGAATTAGTTACGATGTCTTTCCCTTCCCTATCGCGGCGTCGATATTTTTTTTAAATGTTTTTATTTGCATATTAATTTACGGGCTAATTAATTGTCGTATGCATCTGTGCTGCGGGACCTTTGAGCATTTTTAGTGTGGTTATAAAAAATACAGGTGGTGGAAACGCGTTGTGAATACGGCAAATATAATCTGGGTTTGTTTCGTCAAAGTGTCAAGTGAGAGCGGTGATCATAATCTTTATGTCATCATCGACTTCCGCTAAGTTTTATCTCGTAATAAAAGAGTTTTGTTATTGCTGTTTATGTAATTAAGCCGCGATTTATGGAAGATTTTATTTTATTTTTATATTTATTGAATATAAATATTTCAGTAATCAGTAATCTTTAATCTAACATTGAACTGGTAATGGCATTTTTGGATTATAAAAATGCAGTAAGAAAAGTTTTTCTCACGATTCGATGTCATATTTGGGCGTAGTAAAATGTAATAGCTTAATTTTGGTATTAAAAAAAACACACTTGAATTTTGTATTTATTTTCTTACATGTGCAGGCGAACTTAAAAACTGTATTGGATTTGATTGCATAATGATTTTAGCTCCCAGACTAACTCATCTATTTATTTTGAATACTAGATATTTTTATTTTCTATACATAGAAAAATAATGAGCAACAACCAGTCTCATACCTATTAATTATAAAAAAATATTTAAACCACCAGGTGATCTAGCCATCAACATTGTACTGATCACATCTCTACAAAGACATGCGTATCACTTTATCAAAATACCTGCACCGCTACTTAAAACTAATTATGTTACCATACTCAAAGTTACAGGTTAATAAGCGATTACAATAGTCGAATTTATCTTAAGACGTATCTTGAGATGCTATCTCGGTAGGAGTACAAAGCAAACATGGTGCGGATGACCAGACCTGTATATGTGACATTTATTCATAGCCCTGACTATGAATTTTAATAATAAAAAGTTTAGAAGGTGTCAATTTTTTGAGGACACTAATATATAAATAAAATTGTGATGCTGGAATGTTAATGAATAAATCATTTAAAAAATCTAGTTATTTTTTTATTGATTTGTGTGCCAATGAGCCGATTATACCTTATAAATACGTAGTTGTGTACCGTAAGACAATTATTTACTTCTTCTAAGAGTTTATCATAAAAATTGTTAATAGCAGTTTTTATAATAAACTAATTCCTACACCACAAAATTAAAATTCACAAAACATATCATTATTCTATTAATCATACTACAAGCGCTACTAGCAAAATTAATCATCAATTTAAATTCACAAACAGAAACATTTTATGATCCAGGCCAAACAAAAAAACAAAACCGGCTGAGAAAAGAAAGTCTGAAAAAAGTGTTTATCCCAGGAACAGCGCAAAAAAAATGGAAATTAATAAACACGGAGGATATGGGGGAGGCCTTTTCCCAGCAGTGGGCCATACAAGGCTATTAAAATAAAAATAAAATAAACAAGAAGCATAGCCTCAATTTCTAACAAAAAAAAACTACAAGGCTAAGAGTACTCTTATGACCTATCTCTGCAATCAGCATAGTGAAAACAATGTTTAAACATAATCAACTTATAACATTCCCACTCCACCACACACACCTCTTTGTAAGAGGAAGTGTACCATAATCCACCACGCGGGTCTATTTATACAATAAATTAATATCAGAAGCTGCACTATAGACTAGGCAGTGTAAAAAATTATGTAGAAAGTAGTATGACAACGCACACTAGTGAGCTCGGCCGTTGATTAGGCGGCTGTGTGAACGAGGCACCGGTGTACAGTGTACAAGTAGCTAGATGCGACTTGCAATTTTTAGTTGAGTCGAGTGTGGTTCGAGGGAAGAAGTGAGATTGGGAAAATGTGTAGATGAGATTTGTGTGAAGGAGGAATTTATCGTGTGGGTTATAAGATAGGTTTAGACTATGTATGGTTATAAGATTGTGAGGTTAAAAAAGGAAAATACTTTCAACTACTTTTACAAAGGTTATAGAAAATTACTGGGCCTGATTTTTCATTTTTGTGTTACTGAATAATACTTCCCATAATTTACGTTGTTAGGTAATGTTTCCAATAAATTGTTGGTTTCAAAGTTTTTGAATTGTTATGGTTTTATTGTTGGGAAATCGCTCGCCCCCTAAATAGGACTTAAACCTATGTGTGAAAAGGTGGTGGCCTCCGGTGGTTACCTCTGCCAAACCCTTTGCGAGATTACAGGTCTGATAGTACTTATACGATGAGATTCTTCCGCGTAAATCACAGATTAAATAACAAACTGGAACTTTCCGACCTCCAACATCTAAACCACGCTCAAAAAAGATCATCCTAACTAATATTATAAATGCGAAATTAAGTTTGTTTGTTTGTTACCTTTTCACGCCTAAACCACTGAACCGATCATCTTGAAATTTTGCATATACGTTGTCAGGTGTACAGAAACGGACATAGGGTACCTTTCAATCCCGAAAAAAGCACAATTGCCGAGGAAAACAACAATAACGCTCTTAAGCTCATAGATGGCGCCACGTGTCTTTCGAATCATGATTGAATTATATTATTATAGAAACTTTAGTACAGTGTTAAATTGTAAATTAACGCGATCGAAGCCGCGGGTGAAAGCTAGTCTACAATAAACTTAACTGTAGAACCACATCCAGTAACACCTCAGTAAGTTACACACATGTAGTTACCCCCTTTTACAGTTACCTGTAAACAGATATACCGAAGATTAAGGATGTAACTGTTTAACCATAGTTAACATTGTATCTCGTAGTATATTGTCGTTATTATGGCAGAAGCGATTGCCTACTAAGCATAGCTGTTAATAACGTGCTTGCAGATATTAGGTCATTGTGTTTTTTACTTTGTATTAGGTAAGTAAAAGGAGGAGCTCGTGGCTAAATAATAAAAGCCGCTCGGGTCGATCTTTAAGTTAAGCCGTGCTTGCTTAGGTTGGTCTATGGATGGGTGACCACCCATTACATACCGAGTTTCTTCTGTACCTCTGAAAACACGTTAAGCCGTTGGTCCCGGGTGTCGTTTGTAGATCTTTGATAGTCGTTAGGTAGTCAGTGGCCCAAAAAGTCTGACAACCAGTCTTACCAAGGGGTATCGTATTACCCAGTACTAACTGGGTTGTGGAGGTCAGATAGGCAGTTGCTTCATGTAAAATACTGGTATTCAGCTGCATCCGGTTAGACTGGAAGCCGACCCCAATATAGCTGGGAAAAGGCTAGGCAAATGATGATGAGGTATGTAAAAGGTTCACATTACTCACAGGTATTGGTCGAGTATTTTCTCTGTCTTTGGTCTAGCCCAGGACCTTATTCCTGGGGTTCGCTTTCCAGGTCGGAAAGTGTAATTGAGTTTTCCCATTATGAATTTCTCAGTAGAGGCTTCGCAGTCTGGATTTGTGCTCGGTTGATGGCAATAGACTCGCCCCCTGTTACACATTTCGCCAGTTACGTTTAAGCTCCATACTTAAACATAACTGGAGAAATGTGGGTGTACTAGAAGGTATACATTTGCCTAACCCTTCGGGGATTACTGGTGTGATGTTATGTTCCATGTAACTTTGTACCTTGGAGTAAATATGGTGAGGTGATTATCTACTGCGAATATAGCTTGTAATAAATAATATGTTTGAGAATGTGTCACTGTGTTTTTTACCTTTTACTAGGTAAGTAAGAGGTATGTATGAGTCATGTTGGTGGAAAATTGATTGTCATTTTGTGATGATTCAAGCCGTAAAACTAATTGTTGGTCTAAGGTAGTCATAGTTGATTTATTTATGTCGTTCAATTTGCTGGTATCAAAATACATAACATCACGCCTGTAATCCCCAAAGGATTAAGCAGAGGTATACCTAATAGTACAACACATTTAGCCACATAAATTATCTACTTGTGATTGAATTAATAATTAGCAAGAATTTTACAATGATAATCTGATAGAGTAGTACAGCTACATTAATTTCAAGAATCACTTCACAATTTTTACACTAAGTAAGTACTCTTTTGTCAACCTCTTTCTTTTTTATTTATCTTTAATAGTGTTGTACAAGCTCTTGAAACTTGTTAAAGATAACTAATTAACATTGACTTCTTATAATGAATAAATTACAATAAGTACCTACGTCTTGTGTAAACTTTAATTTTATTTCGAGATTGTTTCAAGGGGCATTCCTATAAATTCTAAGGGGTCATGCTTTCTAACACCAAAGCCGTTTATAATAAAATAAAATGACATATTTAATATTAAATTTATAGGTGGCACATGATTATGACACCGAGGTTAAATCGTTCGCCCTTTGCTGCGGTCGTTAGTATCAAAAAAACGTTAAAATAATGAAGCATAACATTCTTAAATTGAATGTTTATTAATTTAAATTTGTTTGTTTAAACAAATAATATGTGGGAATAAGGTATTTATTTTTACAAATTGTATCTTGTGACGCATCTGTTAAAAATAATCAGCAATTAAAATAACAAATTAATAAAAGGCTTTTGCCCCGCAGTGGGACATTAACGACTAATATAAAAATTAAAGATGATGTCGCCTGTCCTAACTCCCAAGTGAGATGTTCAAGAACATGCATTTTCTGTTATTTTCAATATTTCTTATTCTTTTGTATCGATCGTATTTAAATTTCTTGGGCCCAGTAAGTGGTGTTAATCAGGCGTCTGTAGGGTTTTAGGTCTTCTAAAGTGCAAGTGTTGGGGCATTTCGGATAAGTGGGCCATTTCGGACAAGTGGGCCAACGTCTATTTTCAATTAAGCAACTTTTTGGCATAAATACGAAGATAATTACTGTCTTAAACTTATACAGCTCGTGATATTTCGACGCTAGACGCTAGCGTCGAAATATCGGGAGCTCAAAATAATGAACAATCACGGAAGATATCCCGTAAGTACAGTATAAGTTTAGTTGTAAACCCGGAAAGTTCAAAACAGAATTACCGTCTTAGCTGAACCGCCAGCACCATAAGCATCCCATAACACAAACAGAAGGGAAAGCTATCACAAAACTATTTACCATACGCCACTCAATAAAAATAACATAATAAAATATGTATTAGCCATATATTTCTCGGCAACACCTGTACAATGTCCCATGATCAAAAACACAAACGATTCACCTCCTCATAATCATAATTCAGAGAAACCGTTAAACAGACGGTGGGTCGCCATTTAAAGAATTTTAAAATATTTAAAATTATTTAAAAACCTCTTTTCGGCCTTGACCTCACCTTCAGAATATATTCGGAGTATCGAGAAAGTTGTAAATTGTCATCGATATGTTATATACCTACTAAATCGTTTTATGGTTTCTAGATTCCTAACTATGCGAAATATTTATGGAAAATAAATATAAAATGTGTTATCTAAATTATTTATGTTAAAATTTTTGTGATCTCAATTTTTTGAAACGGTAGGTGCGAATGGAGGATCAATTTCACAATTTATAGGCATGTTTCGATAAGGTTTATTGCATTAATGTGTTTTTAATTGTTTTACATAAAAGCTTCCAAAGAACAGAATATAAAAGAAAGGCCAGCAATTCAGATTAGCGGTAAAAACAGATAACATGACTGTTGTTGCATTTATTAAAATAATGTCTCCATGAGTCACCCGCATTCAGCTCTGTTGCCACATCTTGCTGGCTGGCAATTTTGTTACTATGGTGTAAACTAGTTTGTGCCAAAATTGAATAATCCTTGCAATCTTTAGTAAGATCTTCATGCAAGGAAACTTAAAAAGAGAGAAGAAAATTGTGTCCTTAAGTCTTTCTTCTTTTTTATCATAATATGCCTGGTGTCAGAGTTTTTATGCCACCCATGGGCCTCTGACTTGGTTTTACATCCGTCGAGAAGTATCTCTCAGGCATGTTGGTCCTAAGTCCTTAGAAATATTTCACTTTTCATGTACAGATAGAGTAAAGTATACAGAGTGTATTTTGAAGACGGGCCAAGTACCTGAGCCATTGTTAAAAACTTTTATGAGTCAAATGAAGTTACTAGAACACATAACATAACAACACGCTTGTAATCCCAAAAGGGCAGACGTCATCCACATTTCGCCAGTTATGTTTAAATCCCATGTATTAGGAGGCGTGCCTTTTGCTATCAACCGGGCACAAATCCAGACTACGTGGCTGCTACTGACTGATGGAAAAACCCAATAACAATTTGCCCGACCTGGGAATCGAAACCAGGACCTCATGGTAAGCCGTCGCGCTTACAACAACACAAACAGCAACAATAAAAAAAGCAACAAAGCTACAATAAAAGTCACGAAACGCAAGAAACTTTCCCCTCATGTTTTCCTGTAGCCTAGAATCAAAATCGTAAAATTACGTTGTCTCAAAAAATCGTAAGATTATATTAGCTCCGCATCCACAAACGTGCGAACTTACTAGTGTGGGGCAACGTTAAAAAAACTTGACGCACAGACAAAGTTTGGTAACGATTTTATTAAGACATGTTGATACTGATAGGTTAGTCATGATTGATGATTTCAATCACCTATCACTCTCTCCTGATATCACATGATGATGACCGGTCGAAACGTGAAAGGTCATCTATCATAATATCTAATTTAGTTAATCGAAGCTGCAGAATTAATTTAATATCGTGTCTTAAATGTAATAATATTATCTAATCAATTAATTAAATTTTCGCTTTTTTTCGCGTCTGTGTGATAGTCGATTGATAGTGTAAAGTTAGGTAGATTAATCGTCACGTTTTGTGTTTATTTTTCAAGTTAACTATAATTTGTTTTCAAGCAGGAGACAAGCTTTTTTCTGTTTTCAGACAACACTATCATCATCTGCCAAGCCTTTTCCCAACTATGTTAGGGTCGGCTTCCAGTCCAACCGGATGCAGCTGAATGCCAGTATTTTCAATGGAGCGACTGCCTATCTGACCTCCAAAGCCCAATTAGTACTAGGTAATACGATACCCCTTTGTAAGACTGGTTGTCAGACTTTTTGAGCCACTGACTACCTGTAACGCCCGTCAAAGATCTACAGACCAACCAAGGCAAGTACGGCTTAACCTAAAGATCGACCCGAGCGGCTGTTATTATTTAGCCACGAGCTCCTTCGATTTCAGACAATACCATTAATGTAAAAAACAAAAGTAATGCTTTAAAAAATATAAATTAAATAGGGTGGGAAGAAATCAGCGGTTTCATGATACAAAAGTACGATTTGCAGTCAAAATGTAAGGAACAGTTGTTTTATTTTAGTACTATTCAACAATTTTCTAAGCTGGACTGGGAGATTTACAATAATGCAATTAATTCATGGTTAGTGTGCTAGTTGAAGTCTAAATAAAAATATTCTGTTTACACAACAAACGAAGTCGAAATTATGTTTTTCCTACTCCTCCGATATTCATTTCTGATTAATTTCGTTGCGGGATCCAAGACAGTTAAATTGTTTCTCTGGGACTTCGTCGAGCTTCTTTGTCTCGGCGCTTTTCTGATGGTCGCCACTGTTGATTCTGGCTTCAGGGGTTGCCGTGGTTTGGGAATAGTGTGACGGGCTTGTGTAGAGGAGATCGTGGCTAAATAATAACAGCCGCTCGGTTAAACCGTGCTTGCCTAGGTTGGTCTGTGGATGGGTTACCACCCATTACATACCGAGTTTCTCCATGCCTCGGAAAGCACGTTAAGCCGTTGGTCCCGGGCGTCATTTGTAAATCTTTGACAGTCGTTAGGTAGTCAGTGGCCCAAAAAGTCTTACAACCAAGGGGTATCGTATTACCCAACTGGGTTGTGGAGGCAGTCGCTCCATGTAAAATTCTTGTATTCAGCTGCATCCGGTTAGACTGGAAACCGACCCCGGTATAGTTGGGAAAAGGCTAGGCAAATGATGTGGCGGGCTTGTCCCAAAAAAATACTCAACAAATATGATTGTAATTTTAAACATATCCTTTTGCGCTGTAACACTTGCAATAAATAAACACAAACCTGTACCTATTATGTACAAATCCAATTCATTATTGTTACTTCTAACCTTTTATATGCAAAGTACCTAACGTTCATTATATTGTGTGCACTTCAAGGTGCCCTGGTCAGTGTTCCATTGTTTGTTGGTGCAAACTATTAATCATGTTCGACGTACAATTATAACACGAAGCTAACGTAATCAAAGATCTTTTATTATCGATGTTGTTGCAAAAACTTAGGATAATCATAGCTGTAGCTAGGGTTGGTTTATTTTTTATGGCTGCAATAAATTTATTATTTTAGAACAATACAATGCAGTATATTATGAACGTACGCATGGCGGGCAATCAAGCTATACAAAACCAGTTTATGCAGATCTCTCTTTGTACGGGTAATTTAAACAAAGTGAAGCCATATTATACTGGAAATGTATAGCTTGATATGCAGCCGTGTGTACCTAGTTCTTCAAATGAAAAAAAAATACATGTTTTATGATATTTTATTACTGTCATTACAGTAATTGTCAGTTAGGTTTTACTATAACACTACTCTTATGCCTATAAACATAATATATCTTATTAATTGCTAAAAAGACAGCGTTTCGTAACTTTATTGTGAAAAAATACAATGTGGAACACTTTTAAATTTACATATTTTAAAATTAATTAATATACCTACGACTCCAAACTATACCTTCCAGCTCTTATTCTGCCCTCTGTACCGCAGTACTCGCAGTCAAACTACCCTCTGCGCTGCCCCTGCCACCGACGACGACGCTGCCGGTGAAGTGACAGACAAATACTATCATATCAACAACACAATAAAAACGAACTAGCTAAACCTAATATCAAGAAAACCATCATAATGAATAATTTTTAAAATCTTGAATTTCATACTAAAACGTATCATCATCAATATCTGCCTAGGCATTGCCCAACTATGTTGGGGTCCGGTTACACTGGAAGCTGTCAGTCTAACCGGATTTAGCTGAATACCAGTATTTATTAATATGTTCTTTATTTATTTATCCACACATTTTTTTTACATATTTAAACATTTCTTAAAAAAAACATAAAAAACATTTAAAAATACAAAAAATAGTCCACCGGTGTCGGGAGCAGGGTCCAAGCTACCGGTGGTTAAGGCTCCAGAGACAGGAACCTCCTCACAATGCGAGCCATATTTATATTATTATTTATTTATTTAATTTTTCATACTAAAACGCAAGTTCAGACTTTATTTTACAGCTAAGCTAAGAATAAAGAAATCAAATAAAATCCAGCCACGTTTCTCACAAAACCCAGCTTTCTATCGCACCGACAACAAGAGAGGTCATAGTTACAAACGTTAAAACACGGTAACGTGCCTTTTTTGTGGCGGAACTAAAACGAGTGAGCATGACATGTGGAATTACCAAGCATTACATCGGATACCGCGGTTACTGACAATCTGTCATCGATGTAACTGCTGACCCGCACGATTGTTTCATACGTGATTGATGTACGGATCCACTGAGCACCTGTCAGGCTGATGTGGGTGCAAGTGACGAGCTGGGAGCGTCTGGGAATTTGATTGGACTTTGTTATGACGGAACTTCGCAAGTGACGTTGCGTTGCGCGTTAATCAACTGAAACTGAACATTGAAACACTTTCACAGGCCAGACCTCTGACTGATGAACTGTCAATAGTAACTATAGTCTAGTTTCGAAAATCTTAAAGTTGAAACCTATTTTTGAAAATCTCTAACCACCGGTAGCTTGTACACTGCTCCCGACACCGACCCTGGCGGACCAATATTTTTTATTTTATTTTTTTAAATTAATATCTCATAATTATTTAAATAAGTTTTATAAACATTAAAATTTTAAACGACTTTGATTTCATACTGTATATTGTGAACGGCATTTCTCTTTACTGCCTCATTTTCTTCATTCGCTTTTTCTTATGACATGTCCCACAACCGTAACCAGCGCGGCAACAGTGTGAAATCAAACATAGCTGAGCTAACAAATTGAAAATCATACGCGTATAAACTTTAACATTCAACTACGGCACATACCGTATCTTGTCGGATAATATACAACTCTTGCAAAAAACTGCAAAATTAAAAATCGTTTACGGAATAAGGTGTGATCTTCAAAAGAACCACAACATCTCGCCTGTAATCTCCGAAAGGTTGGACAGAGGTGTACACCCACATTTCGACTGTTATGTTTAAGTCCCAAGTATTGGGGGGCGAGCCCATTACCATCAACCGAGCACAAATCCGGACTACGTAGCTGCTACTGACTGATGGAAACATAGGAGCCAACAACTGGGCTCAGACCCAAAGCTGTTGCTGAAAGACTCCGATGGAAAACCCAATAACACTTTGCCTGACCTGGGAATCGAACCCAGCTCCTCATCCTCAGCACTAGCCTTTCCGACCACAAACGAGTCAGTCACTGTTCAAACGAACCATGTATTTAATTCAGTAGGTTTATATTCATTGTTCTCATACATGTTATGTAAAGAGAATGGCTAACAGAATCAGTTTTTAAAGATGCTGTTTTTTGCGCCCAGAGAGAGGTAAGTGTCATGGAGGATGTTAAAGTGTTGATGTAGCCTCAGCCTGAAGTTTGGTGAGAAAATATTTAATGAATCTTGTTATGGAGTACTCTTTAGCTTTGATTATAGAGTTTTTTTAAGACTGGTGGTATTTTGAAATGGTTTTTTAGTGTCACAATTTAAAAATCTAGATTCAGATTCATTTATTTGCCTGAAATATGGTATTTTACAGATTTTATAATATACACAATAGTTCTTCATAGGTATGCTGCTAGATAGGTATACTGGTCATGGTCTGCTAATCCGGGGACCGGATAGTGCGCTTCAAGTGGACCTAGGCAAGACATCTTGCTAGACGCGGAGATGGCCGATAGAGCAAGGCTTTGAACGAGTGCTGGCCAAGATCAGGCCAAAGAGACCAGGGCCGTCCTAAAGCTCGTTGGGTCGATGAGATCGTCAAAGTCGCGGGAAACACCTGGATGAGGGAAGCACAGAGCCGGGAAGTGTTGCAGAAAAAAGGGGAGGCCTATACCCAGAAGTAGGCGATTCCGAGCTGATATCATGATGATGATGCTGGTGTTTAACGTCAATGATTTTAAAAAGTATGGTTGAGGGCTCTTGCTCGAGAATCGAAAGTTTTCAGTTAAGCATCAAAGATTATTTCTTAAGAAGAGTTGCCGACTGACTTCGTGATTTAAGTTGGGTTCACAATAACCAAATCCTAGACATACAAAAAACCAAATTGTTTCTACCTCCAATCAATACACACACTTCGGAAAACACAATACCCATCAAAATATCTTTATTCTACAACAAAAGTCGACATTGTCAAAAGTTCGTTGACCTTCAATATTAAATGTACATTAATGATTCTACAAAAAGGCTACAAACGCATTGTACTAAAGGATTAGTGGAAAAAAACTTGGGTTTTTCACTTTGTTAGTGTGCTAATGACAATATTATTATAAAGCAGACGTGTTTGCAGCAAATAATACGTTATTACCGATAACTTATTCTTGTTTTGTTAACCATTTGATGCGTTGATGTCTTAGAACTGAGTAATCATTCATAGATGGAGTAGGGTTCGCAAAAAAAGTTTTGTTAACAAGAAAAAAATAACAAAAATGGAAAAGGTCACGTGTATGCTTAGGATCCAATTAAAATAGATACCTAGAGGAACTTCACAGATTAGGTTTAATTATAATTACAGTTGTCCAAAAAAACATTATACTTGATATTAATTTTTTCTTTGTTTTATCATCTTAAGATATCAATTCTCATCACGCCTGTCGGGTTTCGTTAGCTAATTAAGTTTAATCCTGTATGAAAAAAAAAAATACTTTCAAATTCCATACATAGGTATGTCATCTTTAAAATATATCTACGGTCGAATGAAAGCTCTATTGACTTAAATAACAATACAAGATACGGCCTTACAAAAATATACACTCTCACTATTGCAAAAGAAATTGTTTTCGTTACCCATAAAAGGTTCTAGCGTCCGGTGATCGGTATGTTAAACTATACTTATCTGCCTACGCAATCATTGTGTAGTGCTACAAAAATGTTCAGAAAACTTAAGTATGTTATTATTCTTCATTAGTGACACCTACAAAGGCTTTAATAGAATCATTAAGAATTAAGAGATTGAAATTTCGTATAATATTGCGTTAAAAGTAGACTTAATTAGGTGGAATCCAATTTTGTTTAAAATAACCAGAGGCGATTTTTGGTAACAGGGCCTTTTACAATAGAAATTGTCTTTTTAACGTTTTATTTTGAAATAAACAATTTTTAATTCGTAAATAAATAAGTAAAAAACTTTTCTTTCTCAAAATATTTTAACACCCTTATTTGTTGACGCTACAATAAAAAACTAGCGTCGATACAATCAACAAATCAGAATACAATCTGACAATTAGATTATCAACCAAAAACTGCTCAGTCATCACGAGTCCATTGTTGTTGCGCACGGTACAGCAATAAAAATTCCTTTTGTGAATCGGTAGCCTCACTGTTTTGTTGACCATACAGTAGGCATTCAAAATACCATAGTCATTGGAATAAAGCGTGCTTCCTTTGTAGTTCGTGTATTAATATTGTAGGTTATGTGCAATTACAAGAATTTTCCTTTTGAACATGTTCGGTACTGTTTTGAAATGTCTTATTAAATCTTAGTCAGTGTTAGAAAACGATGACCTGGCATCTACTGAGCTTTGGTGGTTAACAATTATTTAATTTGGTACTAACAACATACTGTGATCATCTATTCATTCGGCAAACTTTCCCATTGTCATTTTACTCAACATTTCCCCAAGTTATATTGCGACTTTTCTCATTGCTCCCCAAAGTTTGACCCGTGGTTAACAATAACTTAATTTGGTACTAACAACATATTGTAACAACATATTGTCATCTATTCATTCGGCAAACTTTCCCACTGTCATTTTCCTCAATATTTCCCCAAGTTATATTGCGACTTTTCTCATTGCTCCCCAAAGTTTGACCCGTGGTTAACAATAACTTAATTTGGTACTAACAACATATTGTAACAACATGTTATAACAACATATTGTAACAACATATTGTCATCTATTCATTCGGCAAACTTTCCCACTGTCATTTTCCTCAATATTTCCCCAAGTTATATTGCGACTTTTCTCATTGCTTCCCAGAGTTTGACCCGTGGTTAAC
This sequence comes from Noctua pronuba, assembly GCA_905220335.1. Taxonomy (NCBI): domain Eukaryota; kingdom Metazoa; phylum Arthropoda; class Insecta; order Lepidoptera; family Noctuidae; genus Noctua; species Noctua pronuba. The sequence goes on along the minus strand of LR999906.1, from coordinate 9,075,073 downwards.
AATAATTTAATTTGATACTAACAACATATTGTAACAATATATTGTAACAACATATTGTAACAATATATTGTAACAACATATTGTAACAATATATTGTAACAACATATTGTAACAATATATTGTAACAACATATTGTAACAATATATTGTAACAACATATTGTAACAATATATTGTAACAACATATTGTAACTACATATTATAACAACATATTGTCATCTATTCATTCAGCAAGCTTTCCCATTGTCATTTTACTCAATATTTCCCCAAGTTATATTTTGCAACTTTGCTCATTGCTTCCCAGAATTTGATCCATAAGCGACGCTATCGAATGGTGTAATAATACAGGGTTTTTTTCAATATTAATGGGTTTCGATTCCTAACTAGGAATATTAATTTTTCAAAAATGCAATGATGCAGTTTTAGTTTTCATCAAAATCTGGCTTTGAGACTCCTTTGAGTATTTTACACTATTCCTCATAGTTTCGGATATGGCTACTCATTCCGCGATTAACGTGGCTCCAAGGAATTTGATACGATATAGGTACCATCGATATGAAAGAAGATGATTCTATTAAACTACCTAACCCATCACTCGTCATCTACATCTATACTAATATTATAAACAGGTAAAAGTTTGTAAGTTTGCATGTAGGGGGTAATCTCCGGAACCCATGACCCAATTTTAAAAATTCTTTCACCGGCAGAAAGCTACATTATTCATGGATGCTATAGGCTATAAATTATATTTATATCATGGATATAAGCCGAGCTATCACAATTTTTGTGGATCAAGTCGCGGGCAAAATGCTAGTGTCTAATGAGACGCGTCTCAATATCACTATTTGCATTTGTCACTTATCCTCCTATATATTAAAACAAGTTAATTTCTCAGCTTCTCAATTCCCACGCCTACCTTAAGATGGTCAAGCTACAAACGTGTTGCCATGATTACTATTTGTAGCTACAACTCCAAGTTAATTAAATTATGAGGTTAGAAACTAATGTGCTACATTTGATTGGCTGCGAATTATTTATGGAGAGGAAGTCGTTATTACTTACGGTATTAAATCTTGGCAAGTTCTTTTGTGTTATGTTAAGTCGGTTATTACTGTTATTAGTCTATATGCACAATCTAACCTAATTAGTTTTTTTAATATTTATTTAATTTGTTGCAGTTGCCATTTTTTTTAGAGTCCCACTGCTGGGCAAAGGCCATCCCTTTCTTCTTCCAAACCTCTCTGTTCTATGAGATATCTGGCCATGTTCGTCCGATCAGATCGTCATACCACCTTCGCCGCTGTTGCCAATATCATCACGACAAACTGTACAATGATTTTAGCTCTATTTCCAATGATAATAATGACAACTTGTTTTATACCACAGTAGAACAATGGCCAATTTTACTTAATAGAAATTTACTATTTGGCACAGCCGTGAGGCACACAAATTGTCACATTTTTTTAATTTTTTGTTTAGTTTTTTTTTTATACTGTGCCGAATAAATGTCTTTTCTTTCTCTCTTTCTTTCTTCTTACTACCTAGTTAATTCACATATCATCTTCACACTAATAAAACCCATACCGTACCAACCAGAACCCATAAAATAACCCATAAATTGACCTTTCTAAAACCCGTTAATGAAAGCACAGACACTCATTACGGTCATTACCCGTTCACAGCGAAAATTATTTCGCATTCTAATCTTACACAACACTAATAGGTGTAAAAGCGCAACTTGCTCGGGAATCGAACCGGCGACCTCTACGGGTCACGCGGTATAATTGATTTACGCCGCGGCGGACTATGCATTAACATAAAATAATGCTTGACCTCTGACCTTCGTTTTAAAGTTTCCACACCATTATAGAAGGCGCCTTTGTTATGTATTCTAGTTAAGATCAGTATTCAAGTGAATCAGAATCAGAACTTTATTTGCTATGAAAGTAGGTATAAGTAGGTATAAGATGTTGTACATAAATTAATGACATCGGCTACAGTCTACCTTACGTCGTGCAAATGGTGAAATTAAGTATATGTGATGTGTGTGTTTAGTGTATGTGTGTGTGTGTGTGTTCAGTTAGTTTGATAAGGTTATCTGGGGATCTAGTTTAGTTTGGACCTCAGTCAGTCTGTAGTCTTGCACTGCTAATTAAGGGACACCTGATTGACATGAATTTAAGCTGTCGCTTGAGAGCTTTGCGATAAGAGTATTCGAGGTTTCGACAATTTTTTATTAAGATCTGTATAAAAAAAACCCAAATTTTATATAAAAAAAACAAGTATGTTAATGTTAACAAGTTATGGAAGAGTGGAGTCTCCTAACACAGGCTTTAGACGCCTAAAAGGAAACTCCAATCTCTAGTTTGTAAGAAAAACTTGGCAAAAACAATAAATCACTTTTTATTTTCATTAAGGCTCTACTATAAACTACTCAATCTTTTCCTGACCAATTGCTAAAAGTGCTTGTATTTTGACTGACTGGTGTCTGATTAAATGACGAAACCTTGAAATAAAAAAGTTTGCAACAAGATGGCAGGTATCATCTTCATCACTTTTTCCTCGACACCATTGTAGACAAAAACCCAAATAATAACACTAGAATTTCTCTAACAAAAAAGGTCTAAATCCGCGTTCGAAGTGTTTCACAGCCTCCGCCATAACGAGGTGTCTAACTACACTGGTGTAGTGGTCTCTTGAGCTTTTTTACCTATCAGACAATGGCGTATGACCTCAACTCACTGAGTGCCTTTGAATTATTGTTGTTTATTTTTGTATACGTCTTTGTACATAACTAGTGTTGGGATTAATCGCTTGTCGAGTTATCGGTTAGAGTTTATATCGATACATTTTGTTCTATCGATAATTTTGGGAGCCTTTTCTTTTCAAATTAGTTATGCATCATTCTTGTGCTATCGTTTAGGAATCGTTGTCTTATGATAACAAGCTACATACGACAGTAATTTCCTAAGTTGAATCAATAAAACTGACGTCATTCTATTTTCTTGTATTTCTTAATAAGGAGTTTCAACTATACTGTTGGCGTGGTCAGTTATCATAGTTTTTTACTAGATACACACTCATAGGATCATGACCTCATGCTGAGTTCCTTCGTACGTACCTACTCCTATCTAATGCCGTTTTTTTTCTATCTGCCTATGTAATAAATCTGTAGCGCAGATATATAGATTTACATTGATTTATTTTAGAGGTTTTAGGTCCTGTCTTTACTGAGTTTTTTAATTGTTTTTCATCGTGTTTGATAAATAATGTGAAACGTGTATAAATTCATCTTCATTTAAAATTCGAGACATAAAGTAGGCATAATTTATAGATAATATCAATAATATATTTTACTATCAATTTACCATCATCGAACATCTCATATCGACTATAATCTTTACGCTAACACAGTTATCGATATCTAAAGATAGTATCGATGTTGAATAATATGAATCGATTAATTCGTTTTACGAGCATCACTATGCATATGGCTTTGGGATGGATGATCTCATAGTTTTTTATAGATTTGCTTAGACAGTAGACAACAGTAAAATGCAATCATAGAATCGTAATTAATCACTCATTTTTTTTCAACAAATCTTATTGTAAAAAGGATAAGAAAGCTAGACAGACTTGATAGAAGATATTTTCAACAATTTATAGCAGGTATAAATAAAATGTATATGAAAATATACATTGTATAAAAATATATAAATGTAAATGGCTGATGATTTCGAACATCAAAAACTCGGTTTTAAGAGATTTCATTTCCTTGTAATCGTTACCAAAAATATCTCATCAAAACAAAATATGTTGGTAAAACTGTAATTTAGTTTTACCAACATATTTTGTTTCTGTAAAGGGTAAGTAGTAATCCAGCTGACCACAGAGCTATCTTAAAAAGACTGTTTTAAGCTCTCATTGTTCAAAACTAAAGTTATACTCACACTCATCACCTACACACTCACACTCATCACATACACACATACACTTGGTCATCTTTTAGTTCCAAGTTTAATTAAGTTTACTGTAAACGTTGCATTTGTTCTATGTTTTATTTTACAATTCATATTTTCTGTCGAAAGAGACTGGGTTCTGCGACACAGGGTACCCTAGTGCGGCACCCAGTGTCATAGATTCATTGATGACTCTGCCCTGGAGTGTAAATGTGGTGCTGTTCCACAAACAATGGGGCACTTAATAATGTGTCCTGCGTGCCCTGTTGTTTATTCACTACAGGAACTGATGGACGCTACCGAAAGCGCCAAACTACTAGCTCAGTTCTGGGCCGACACAGTTTAGATTGCCATCGACACGCTAAGAAGAAGATCCAGTGTCATACCTAAATAATGTAACACAAAATTTTTATTTATTTATTTACTTACGGGATATCTTCCGTGATTATTCATTGTAAGAAAGAGAAAAAAAAGAGGAAAGAGAAAGAGGGTAGATAGATTTGTTTGCACCTAACAATTTATTTATCATCCGCATTCTCGAGTCATCCCGCGATCATGGCGCCTGCAACAGCGTCGAAATATCGGGAGCTCAGAATAATAAATAATCACGGAAGATATCCCTTAAGTAAGTAAGTGACCGATATAAGCGACAGTAGTAGTAAGTTTATTTTTTTTTAAGTATAAGTTTATTATCTCAACCAAATAAACTACAAACCTAACACCTCAATGACCATAAATCTTTCGCAATTCAATAACCTCCATTTCGATCATAAATTCGTCATTTCTAGGAATAGTTGCAGCTACTATAATAACCTCAAACGACAAACCTTTCACTACTCATTTAATACTCTACAATATCCTTGATCAACCACAGAACCTCTAATCATCATCCAAACCGCAACACAAGTTGCTTAACCTCATGACGTAACAATATAAGACGTCTCCAATAAGATGTATTCCCCACACTTAATTCTATTGTTAAGTAATATGACTCTGTGGCCCCATCAGTAGTTTTGCTTTCTCGGTCAAAGGCCATGGTTCAAATTCCAGTTGAGTTTGTAGATGGTTTCCGTCATTGTCTGAAGCCGGAGAAGATTCGACATGTTGGTTGTTAGGTGGGCACTAGTGATGGCGAAAGGGTTATCGATAAATATTTGAAACATATTTACATTATTGTCGATGACTGTAAGAGAAGGAGCTCGTGGCTAAATAATAACAGCCGCTCGGATTGATCTTTTGGTTAAGTCGTGCTTGACTAGGTTGGTCTGTGGATGGGTGACCACCCATTACATACCGAGTTTCCTCCGTGCCTCGGAAAGCACGGTAAGCCGTTGATCCATTGCGTTGGCCATTTGTAGATCTTTGACAGTCGTTACAGGTAGTCAGTGGCCCAAAAAGTCTGACAACCAGTCTTACCAAGGGGTATCGTATTACCCAGTACTAACTGGGTTGTGGAGGTCAGATAGTCAGTCGCTCCATGTAAAATACTGGTATTCCGCTGCATCCGGTTAGACTGGATGCTGACCCTAACATAGTTGAGAAAAGGCTAGGCAGATGATGATGACTATAAGAGGAGGGGAAGACTAAAGAAACGATGGATGGATATGACTAGAAAGGAGGCGACCGCTGAGGTGACGAGTAATATAAATAAAATGGAAAAAGAGGACATGCCACGCCGACATCAAATAAACTAGGATAAGGGCAGGAGAATGATGATGATTTATATTACGATGGAAGTCGAACCTAGTATACCTTCTACTGATATGATTTCCAATAGTAATGATAATTATATTTGACTAAAGGAACCCTAAATTAAAAAGGAAGATGATGTTAGAACTCGTGCTTAATACAGAATTAGTAAAAATACGGAAATGGACGATATGATGCTGATAATTTATTTTGGAAGTACCAACAGATTCATCTAGGTGCGAATGGAGTCCTAGGATGGATTAAAATAAAAGCAATTCTCACAAATAAGTGGAAAACCACCCAAAAATTTCTTAGATCTAACATTTATTAGTACTTGACGCAAATTAAGATGAATTTCTTTGAGAAAGAAAGATTTAACCAACACCCTCGAGCCCTTGTTCATTCAAATAAAATTATTCATCACCGTAAAGGTTTCATACTGCCCCCATATTTACTTGATTCTCCAACAAACAACACTTTCATCTTCTCACACATTACTGCTACTAAATAAAGGAGTTGTCGCGATTATCAAGTTACTTAGACAGTTTTCATTTGAATGAATAATTTCAACTAGTTTTCCCCTCTTTCGTATTGCAATAACAATAACACGCGATCCCTTATCCACTTTCTCGATTTCACTTAAAATTAATCGAGCTTATTGAGTTGACATAGTACGCCGTAAAAGGGTTTGACAAACTCAAAGTACAGTCTGTCTAAGTCCAAGTAGGCCTTTTGTGACTTACCTTTCGCATGTACAGGTTAATTGTGAAAGTTGCTTAAACAAAAGCCGTGAAAACATACTCTAGCGGACAATACGCGACAACTGAGGTGGTCCACACAATTGTTGGACCACCGTAACGATAGTTCGGACACACACCAAGTTTTCTTGTTTGATTAGCGTCCGTAGTTGGTGTGTTTACCCTACGACGCATATTCATTTCAATTTTGAGTGTCATGGATAGTGTATTTGGCTACTTGTGCATTTTTTAACGTATTGGGCATAGTCAAGAGGAAGTGTGCATTCAAAAGAAAATAATGGTTGCGCTTTTCAAACATAAATCTTTCTTCAACCATCCAAAGCGCAGTCATTCAACTTTCATTTGCCTTTAACTGACTAAATTCCTCGTAATACAATACAAATTTGCGTAAAACAACAAAAAAAAAGTAAAAAACCCTTTTGTATTGTTATCTCACTAACCACTTAACATTAATTTGCATCTTCAAACCAACTTATTAGCTTACCTCAAATGGTCATCAGTCAACAGAACTATTGTTCTTAGCCAATTTCTAATTTCATTCGAACGACAGATGTTCGGAGCCAATATTTGTTCAACGGTACTTTTTACTTCCATACGGTCCTAAGATTTTGTTTGTCCGAAGCTCATTCGTGTCGTAATTCGGACCGATTGTCAAGAGCACTCATGCGCATTGTCAAGTACGAACTTTACTTAACATGTACAGAATGTACACTATTTCTAATACCACCTACATACCACCAAATATGTGATTAGTTTGTGGGATGTGCGATGGTGTGAAAGATCTTTATGATGTGATCTGTGTGTGCAACGGTCCTAATACCTTGTTGAGTTATTAGCAGGAAATGAAGGAATGGTAAATATTGTTGAGTAACATAATTGCTTTCATCATCATCATCATATCAGCCCGGAATCACCCATTGCTGGGTGTAGGCCTCCCCTTTTTTCTGCCACACTTCCCGGTTCTGTGCGTCCCTCGTCCAGGTGTTTCCCGCGACTTTGACGATATCGTCGACCAAACGCGCTTTTGGACGGCCCTGGTTTCTTTGGCCTAACCTACCACCACTCGGTCAAAGCTTTGCTCCATCGGCCATCTCATGATTGCTTTAGTAGCCAAAAACGTCTTTAGTTTGGCCCTCAATGACCATTTTTCTAAATATGATTCATTGTTGACTACTTTTAGATGGTCTCAATATTGAATGCTCGAAGTCAGCTCAGTTAGTCTATACAATTGCCTACTTTCTTTCTCAAACATTGTTCACTGAACCACTTACTCATTTCGGGTTACACAACGCTACCATTCTAATGAGCGGTACTTCAAAACTGTCGTTGACATGAAGCAGTCTCTAATTTATTACAAGTATCTCTTCAATCAGGTGTACAATGATTACAATACGAAATATTTCGCGGAGGTCAAGAGCTCGGCAACTCTTGTTAATATTCCGGACTGCTTCAAATGTTTGCTTTACTGTTTTTTCAAGTCTTTGTATTATGAGAGCGTGAAGTTTAAAATAAGCATGGACATTTTTAGTTACAGTTACGTTAATTTTCCTTTCTAATTCCATACTAATCGATTTAAAGACCATTGCTTATGGATCGAGTTACTGCCTAGTCATAAATAAGTAAACATTTAACATAATTACTGGTATTAAAGCCATGTTTTTAGACTCAGCAAATATTATAGGAGCCATCTTTTTTCTACACGAAAAAACGATTTATTACAATGTAACATCTCAATTTGAGTTAAAAAATAGGCGGCAAGGCTAATTTATTAGTTGTAGATGGAAATACGGGTACATAATATTCGTGGCTGGTACAATATCGATGAACGATTAATATTTATGCGCTGACATAGGAGAGTATAGAAACATCAGCTGTCAATCAAGAATGAAGAATTAATGTGCGCTCGATTGCTTGTATGATGAGTTGGTACTGTGTTTTGACTTTAATTTTACATTGTAATATAGTTGGGTTGCACCTGTCTGGGAAGCTGGAATGGTCGTGAGAGAAGAATCCTTTGGTGATTTTTCTCCAGTTTTTCTGTAAGCCGTATTGGTATCGAAGAATATCCATGAATACGTTTGGCTCCGAATATGTATTTATGCTCTGATACCTGTCACTAATGCTGCATCAATGTATTAATCCGATGAACAAATACATTGATCCAGCATTGGACTCCAGCGATAAAATGAATTCAGCCTATGTTTATACAGGCTGTCGTTTTGCATCCTCGTCAAATTCAAGGAGGTATGCTAATGATTCTCAACACGAGTCAATATTAAAATTTAAAAAGTTTTTTTTTTTGTTTACGGAAATCGGTAGGTTTGAACCACCAGTGTCTGATCCTCGCCCTATAACCGCGCTTACACACACATGAACAAACTCAAACATTTATTCGATAATTTCTTATTCCCTGAACCACTTTCCCCCGCCTATTCTGTTTTTTTTTCTGTTTTGAAGGCGATTATTCTAATAGACTGTCAAATTTAAAGAACTAAAAAAAGTAGCGTTTATTAATTATTTACTGATCCCGTAATTTAAATTGATTATGTTATGACAACCTCCTGAATTTTGACGAGGATGCAAAACTACAACTTGTATATGAGTCGTTATAAATGGTTTTGTCACTCATTTCTCTATAAGTTAGATTAAAATATATTACTTTCATAAAGTCACAGATTTGATGAAGAGCCGTATAAGGCTGTGTGCAACATTCTGCAAAGAAATTATGACTCTCATTTTATTGTCTAGCAGATATTGTATTCGATAGCCCGTTAAATCCCATCACCTATCCGAAGTCCTGATCTTTAACCCCCACATATTGCTACATGCAGGTTTGATTGGTGCCATTTGCGGGTTATTCACATCGTGAGCAGAAACGAACATGATACCTAGTAAATAATCTAAAATGCCATAAACTATGCACTTTCTCTTGGATATTGTTGTTAAATAGGCAATACCTAAAAATAGTTTTCTTATAGAGTATCTTACGATATTTTTTGTTTCTGTTTGATATAAAAAAAAAGTTGTTCATTGAATATCTGGATCATTATATTATCTTCAAGGCATTTAAATCTTAAATTAAACGAATTTTAAAAAGGTCACCTATTCGGAAGGATTATCATTAATTATTCGCAGTAATACTTTTTATAAGTATAGCTGGAACCGTTACTTTATAAACTAAAAAGTAACTGTTACTGGCAGCAGACAACGTAGACTGTCTGCCGCCTCAAAACTTGGGTCAGACTATCTGACGTAATATGTCAAGATTCATAGTTTTGTGGTCAAGAATGATGTGTGACCTAGAACCATGTCCATCAGTTTAGATAAAAAAAACCTTTCAAAATTTTACTTTGCTACTGCAAATATGCAACAAATTAATAAGCCCTAGTTATGTATATATGAATAATTTCGGTTTTAATACCGCTAGGTAACTCAAACAAGCACATTCTGGGAGGAATATGTCCAGCAGAGGACGTCTTTCGGCTGAAATGTTGAGGTTAGGCACTAACCACACGATAAAGAAGAAGAAAGCACATTGTTGGAATTTCAACTATCGGTGTTGAGCCGGGTCATGAGAATTCAACAGTGCGCTTGTCTTTTGGAATCCGTTTTGGTGTCGTTTATTTTACTGAAAACGGGCATAGAAATATTTGGATTTTTTTTTTACATAATAATTAGGTCTAAATAATTATTATGTATTTGTTTCGCTATGGAAACAAACATCTAAATCATCAAAAAGGGAAAGGGCAGACATTGAAAATAGACTAAAATTAGATCTTTTTTTGCAGATTATCTTAGTTTTGCATTATAATTCCTGATAATGCAAAACTAAGATGTTTCTAAAAACATTTTTTTCTATTTTAAACAAAAACAATAATACAGGATGTTCTTTAGTTCTCCATTAATTCACGATTGTTACTTAACATTAAAAGTTTTGACAAGCATTGTTAAATTAGCTGATGCGTTAAATTGTAATTAATAAACAGCTCGTCATAATAAAGTTTAATACTTATTGTTACTTTACGGGGTACTAAGATGCTGCTTAGAATTATTAAAACTTAACAACAAGCCGTAAACATTAAGTGTTAACAAAATTAATTAATTACTAATTAACTAATTATGAAATCTAATGGAACTTGAAAGGAATAAAGGGGCTGTAAAGTTACTATTTTGATTAGATATGAAATTCTACTGTTGTAAATTAAAATAGTAGGTACTTAAAACTCATTCTTCTCTCTGAAACACACTTTCACCATTTTTTTAACGTTTTTATATCTCGGCTTTAGACTTTGAGTTTAGACTTAGTGTAGAGAACCAAAAGCAGATCTATCAATCAACTTAGCCTATTGTAATAATTCAAAACAGGTTTCACGTTATAGAAGTTACAACTTTCTTTTATTGTATAAAAGTTGTATTTAAAAATGGCTGTTGAGGAAAAAGCTCGTAGAAGAGTTATCAAACTTTAAGGTGTAAAGTTCCTCATCCCCTAGAAAAGGTGACCAGATTAGTTTTATGTCTAGTGGAGTGCTGCCCGATAGCTGTAGTTGGATTATACTATACGGGGTGTAAACAGACCCTTCACGAAGCCGTCAACCAAGCATTCTGTACATCAAACTAAGTAACTTTATGCAAAAATTATTGCTGGGAAACGACTTTTTTTTTTGGGGTGAAAAATCACGTTTTACGGTAAAACTCAATGTAACGCACTCAAAACATTGTGCTGATGGATGGATTGAATAGTACGGGGGTCGTGAAGGTGTTTAAAGTAAAAATCTTACATTAGAAACATGTATTAAAAAAAAAACTTGTGAAAAAGTTGGAACTTTGACCCCCAATATCTCCGTAACTAGAAGGTTCCCAGGTATGGTCTAGAACAAAAAAATGATCGCAATGACGGAGAGAACAAGTACCTTTCGGTTTCGTTAAGGGTCTTTTTACACCCTTTATATCCTTGTCTTGCGGATAATTCTAATAGCACAATGCATGATTTTAAGTTCTTAATTTGCGTTATAGATGTCGCTAGCGTAGTATGTTCGCTACAAAACTATTAAGCCCATTTATACCATTAATTGCTGCAATCCTTACGTAATTAATACGACCCCTATTTAACATTATTATATCTTAGCATAGGTCAGTTTAGAACATATCGATTGCCAAAAATCCCATGCAGCATTTTACCGACCCAATACCCTATCAAGCTTTTTGCGTTATCAAAACATGATTTGATGTTAAACCTGAACATCCCGGATCAGAGGTTGTACATTGTTATTTGACATTGGCATTACGTATTACTTAAACATAAGTAAGTAAGTAAGTACAGTAAACAGGTAAATATTAGGTACCCATTATTGTTGAAGAGTTTTTAATAGTCATGCCGAGTGGTCACGAATGGGTAATAATGAAGTGTTAGTGCATGTATTGTGTGCTGCGCTTCATTAGGATCGACTGCACTTATCTTTTATGACTAATCATATTGTTAGCAAGATATTTATACTTTACACGTATTCACAAGCGTCAGTTTTAGAATCACGACTCTATTTTGACTAGGTAGGTGCGAAAACTGCATGACTGCGAGTGAAAATTCTTGAGTTCAGTTCTCAACAGTTGTATTTCGAATATAATTATTTAATTTTAGCTCTGAGGAAAATAGGAAAAGCGAATGCATACAACACTTCTTTACCTTTGAAGTTTATAACCTTACTACTTATAGGTCGAAAATTATCCCATGGAATCGTACTACAGGGATAAAAATGACCCTTTTTCCTAAGCCAAGTCATGATCGATTTGTGTGCCACATTTCACCGAAATCCCTTCTGCCGTTAAAGCGTGAAAAGTCAGACAGGCGATACTGTCGTTTTTTAGAATATTGAGGGTAGTATAGATGAAGAACCCATTGTAAGCTCAAAATTAATGATTACGAAAAGACATTTCACTTGAGACCCATTTTAAATAAAGCCATAAATATAAACTGATTGATTCTTCAAAATTTCGATATCAAATGACTTTTAAATATCAATCGCATTACGTTCAGACGATAATGTATGGGTTCATACAAAGTGGTGTTAGTAATGTTGCTATAACTATCGACACGTATAATATAACTTCATATAATACTAGACCAATAAATATAACTAATCATAACAATCAATTAGGCAGATTGCGATAGATTGGAGTGGTACACTTTCTGTTTGGGAATGTAGACTTAAGAACGACTAGATGTGTCATTTAAAATAACGATGATCTCATTAATCCATTATCATTTAATTTTAGAGTGACTGCCTGGTTGGTCTGGTGGTCGCAATCGCGACTGCTGAGCATGAGGTCCTGGGTTCCATTCCCGGGTCAGGCAAATTGTTATTGGGTTTTACCATCAGGACTTTCTCAGTAGCAGCCACGGAGTCTGAATTTTTGCCCAGTTGATGGCAATAGGCTCGCCCCTTATTACATGGGGCTTAAATATAACTGGTGAAATGTGGGTTGACTATTAGGTACACCTCTGCCTTACCCTTCTGGGATTACAGGCGTGATGTTATATTATATTTAGAGTTATCTGAGGAGATATGGTACTAAGTAAGGTTTCTTACTGTCCTTTACAAGAGCTCAAAAAGTGCCCTAAAATTTCTCAAGTACCAAATTAAAGTTTATGTTTTTTCAGGTAAATGAATGCTATTGTAGCTTTGAAAGTAAAAACAGTGGCGGTAAATCAGAAGCCTGCAAATAGTCGTAACTCTTACTCTCAAACAGAAGAGACATAATTATACGTAAAACTACTAATACTAACTACTTCTTGGCTACTGAAGGTTTTAACTCGTTGCCATATTCTGGTGCAATTCAATTTAGATTGTCATCGGCACGCTATGAAGGAGAACTTAAAGAGTAAACTTAAATGACATTGACATACTTCTTCTGCACCCGTTGTACTGGCAATGCATTATTTTTGGGCTTGTACAATTATTTTAACCTGAAACTTACTACAACCTTGCTGACAGCCTACCACGTGCATGGGGTTGCGGGACTGTTCCAAAGAGATACCGCGGCCCTGGAACACAAAGGGCAAAGAAGGAACATGGATGGGTCTTAGTCAGTAAAAGTCTGAAACTCCCTTCCACTCCGCCCAGAGCGGGAGGGGTCATTTGATGATTTCCCATCCAAAAAAAAAGCCTACCACATTCATGACAAGAGATTTAAGAGAAGCAGAATCTTACTCACCCATCATCTTCCTGTTCTTATCCCATGTTGCTTTATTATTTAAAAAAATCCATATCCATTCTCCCCTGTCAATCGTCACATTTATTTCAACTCCTATCCTCGTCTACACGTCTCCAACTCTGTGGCTCAAACAAAAAACCAGTTATCTAATATGTTCGCAACTCTCGATTGTTTAGCGCTTGCGCAACGAGGAGCGTCCACTTTCTGACGCGGGGTGTGGGCGCGTATGTGTGTATGTATAGTGTGTGTGAAAATGTACGGGCAGAAGGTATGTGGGACATTTTTATCATGACTGTAGCTTATTTGGAAAAAAACAATAAGGCAACAAAAGGATTTTTTTTTCGTAAAAATGTAGGAATTTTGTTCGAAGAATCCGACATGTCCTAGACCCGAAAAATCGGAGATATGTGCCACCCATCACCCATCTACCAACCCATTGTAGACCTGCGTGTAGGATAACGACCCAGTCGCTCTCAAAGTGAGGAGGCCAATATACTAAGGCTAAGTTATATTGTTACTAACACAGTGGACCTCTCTGTAGTCTGAAAAATAAATAAATAATAATAATAATATATCCCAGCAATGAGAACGAGATGGGTTGATTAGGGTTTTTTTTCCTACAGACAACATGCTGTAATAGGAACTTGATTGGAAATTGATACCTAGGTCAGGATTTATATTTACTTACTACATAGTTTTATATTCAGATAATCATATATAGTAAACTGCTGAAGCTGATGACCTGACATTAACTGGTTTTTTTTTTGCGCCTTACACTAACCTACCGTGTAGACTAAGTTCTACTTGATAAATGTAATATTAGATAATCAAAAAAAAGACGACTTCAAAAAATGTATGTAGTAGCGAGTATTAGTCAATTTAATTGATCCTGGTCAAAGAGATTTAAAAGACTTATAGAGCGGACATTCACTGATCAATATTTTCATACAATAATTTTGATGTCGGAAATTTTCGATTTTGACACACGAATGTTACCTGACAAGCGGGCGTATGACACAGATGACACTAGACAGAACGAATTGTAACTAAGTAGTAACAAGTTTTGGATTACGATTTTCTTCGTCATGATCCGTCTATAGCTTGGAAATATTTAAATGTCTTTGTGTCATATGAATGCGACCTGACAAGACGACGTATCGCACTGGACTGATCGACTTGTTACTAATTTGTAACAGGTTTTGGAATTGTCAGTTTCTTGGTCTTGTCCCGTCTATAGCTAGTTATATTTGAATGTCTTTGATCCTGGTGTACTACATAATGATTGTGACAAAAACAAGGCTATAAATTATATTAGAAAGTCATTTGGTGAAATCTAAATGGCTAAACATATTTTCCTGTAAGTATCTTAAAATTAAAAACCCGGTTATTACAGGATAATTGTTTTAAATTATATGAATTATGTATGAGTGTTAGGTATGAAGTTCTGTCATATTTCACATTTAGCCTGTCTTATGCTAAAATCATTGCAAATAAAACAAAATTTATTGTTAATAACAAGAAGTGGCCAACAAGCGTTAACCAGAATCAGGCCACTGATTTGCAATTACCAATATCAAATTGTTTTGTCACCTATGTGACAACTAATTTCCTCACTAACAATCAACCCAATTATAGATCTTTATCACACTAACTAATTTTAAGAACAAGATAATTATATTTGTCTCTGGTTATAATTGAAACACACTGTAGCTGTGAGACCTAGTGTTAACGCAAGGCTGCTCTACTTCGCACTTAAAATAATTTATTGTGAGAAATCAATAGTAGTAGCCCGTGAAACCGATCGTTTCGTAACACAATTATAGTATAAATATTAGCCGTGCCCCCAGGCTTTGGCCGGATTTCATCGCTGTAACTTCACTTAACGGGTACTTACTAAATCAAAACTATTTTAACAAAAATAAAGCTTGCGAGGTTTGGTAATAAATTAGTCAATAGTATGAAACTAGTTTTTTTACTACGAGTAGTATTACTTGTTATTTTTATAACATAACATCGGGTAACGGTTGTGACATTAATCCTCGAAAGGGTATCGGAGTGTGCAACCGTATTGTCACCTCTAAGTAGACCAACTTTCATAATTATGTGCTTATACAGGATGATAATTATCTTGCGATGAAGCCATGAGGCTTAATACTTTGAAATATATAAAAATAAGGCAAGCACAAATTGTAAAAAATATTGTGTTGTTGTACATACCAACTTTGACATTTTTTTCATACCTACATCAAACTTTGCCATATGCTACTGTCAAAACACAAATTTATAAAGAGTAAATTAGAATTTACCTACGATTTAGAAGTAACTGGTTTATGTATCTACACTGACTCACAGGAAAAGCCAAAGGTACTATTGTAGACTATGATCACACGCCAATTAAGACCCATTCATCATTATAATAAGGTTTTAAGTCTATTAACCTCAAAACGGTAGTTCTCGCATCCGCGACAGATGGCGTGACCTATCACACTATTACAAATGCTTAAAATTTATTATTAGCTTTTCGATTTTCTCACGATAATTTCCTTTACAATCTGGTTATTGATTGTGTAAATAAATATTTATTTTAACTTTAACTTAATTGTAACGGAACCGATGGAGGTAACGACCTTGGTAAGACTTAACATTTTTTGTATCGATAACTAATTATGAATGCCTATTTATCTATAATCATTTTCGAAAAAAAAAACACTTTATTTCAAACATTTGTATACCCATGACATTTTAGTAGAACTTGTGACACTGCTAAAGTACTGCTAAACAAAAAAAAAAAAATTAAACTTGTGAAAGTTTAATTTTTTTTTTTGTTTTAAACGTTAACTTAAATAAGGAATGAGATGTTATAAACGTAGTTCCAATACTTTTCAGTTTCTGTAACTTTTACTGGCATCCGAGTAACTGCTACCTACATGTTTTAGCCAGAAGATTTAGAAAATATTTTAATATTTAGTGAGTAGTTGATGTATCTGAAATAAAATCCTTTTGCTCTCAAACCCCAACTGTTAGATTAAATACATAGTTCCATTGACCAAGTACTACGGAGTTTTCTGATAGTCGAACACATTTCAACCATATTACGTAGGGCATAAAGGTGAAAGTGGCTCACCGTCAGTGAACTCCATCGTGGCTAAGACACGCATGCCTTTGCTGCCTAGCCTTTCAAGACTATGTTGGGGTCGGCTTCCAGTCTAACCGGATGCAGCTTAATACCAGTATTTTACATGAAGGGACTGCCTATCCGACGTCCTCAACCCAGTTAGTAGGTACTGGGTGATACGATACCCCTTGGAAGACTGGTTGTCAGACTTTTTATGAGCCACTGACTTCCTTAAGCTTGCTTAACGTGCTTTCCGAGGCACGGAGGAAACTCGGTATGAAATGGATGGTCACGCATCCACAGACCAACCTAGGTAAGCACGGCTTAACCTAAAGATCGACCCGAGCGGCTGTTATTATTTAGCCACGAGCTCCACTCTCACGTGCCTTAATACAGTCTAAATTGTCCGTCAAAATATTACTAATCAATCGTCCAACCAAAATAATGACGAGCACTTTTTAACTCCCAATCTTTATTTACTTTGCGCAACAATTAGTTAATACATAGGCAATATAACATACAGACACACTGTAATATAGTTTTATTATAGACAAAATATTTTATGATACTAACATTTTGATTTACTGAGCAGTAGTTGTCTAATTAAAAGTTAATATTGAAATCTTATGAAACATTGTGGGAACGAATTTAGTGTTTAGTTACGAAATTAATAGAAGATTAGTTTCTGTTGTAAAAAATTGAGGGATTATGTAAGCCATGTGTGTAGTTTGATTACTTAGTAGGTTATATAGTAGCTTATAAGATATAACTTATTACCCAGAAGCCAATTTTGCTTGAAGTATGTTAACCGGTTTTCAATCTATGACAAAACAATATCATTATTAATTCATTTATTTCTGATAATTATAATCCATAAATACATTAAATTAAAATCAATTTGCACATTTATACTAACACTAGCTTATGCCCGCGGCTTCGCCCGCGTGGAGTTCGGGAATTGCCCACGGAATCTTACTTCTGGGATAATAAGTAATCTATGTATGTATAGTAGATACATGGTTTTTATATAGTTGCTTATAACTTGCAAATATTAGTTCATAGTAATATCAATTAGGTACTTTACATATTGTTATGTGAAATATTGATACCTTGGTTTGAGATTGGACACCGGTGACGAAAATCAAATGATTAATTAGGAATCTATTTATAGACATAAAACTTTTACATAATATTTAATATCAATGTCGCGTATCACGAGCCAACGCGAAAATCGGTGGAATAAACCATATTTACAGACGTCTACCTCAGAAAAATCCTACCTACTTACTTAATAGGTAAATACTCCCGCGCCCGCACGCCCCGCGCAACAGTGCGCGCCACGCACGTCTACGTGAGCTTCGAAGCCATATTTGACTCTGTTGGGGCATGATTTTGATTTTTGAAAAAACTGTGATACACGTATCTCATAATTTTAACTGAAAAGTAATGTATACAAATTTTCAAGTCAATCGACTTAGAGAATAAAAAGTTTCACAGAATATTAAACACCCCATTTCACCCTCTTAGGGGTGGAATTAAAAAAAACTGTTTCTTAGCGGATACTTACTCTTCACAAAGACCGCACCCTCCAAATTTTATGTCTCTAGGACCAGCCGATTGGGCTGTGCGTTGATGTATCAGTCAGCCAGTCGACAGTGAATTCTTAAACTGGGGGATGATTTTGGAAAAACTGTGATACACGTATCTCATAATTTTATCTGAAGAGTATGTACACAAATTGTCAAGTCAATCGACTGCGAGAATAAAAAATTTCATAGAAAATTCAACACCCCATTTCACCCTCTTAGGGATGGAATTTCACCGAAAAACCCTTTCTAAGTGAATACCTAGTCTTCACAAAGAATACTCGCTTCAAATTTCATGTCTCTAGAACCAGCGGATTGGGCTTTGCGTTGATATATCAGTCAGCCAATCACGACATTGAATTTTTAAATTGGGGGATGATTTTGGAAAAACTGTGATACACGTATCTCATAATTTTATTTGAATAGTATGTACACAAATTGTCAAGTCAATCGACTGCGAGAATAAAAAATTTCATAGAAAATTCAACACCCCATTTCACCCTCTTAGGGGTGGAATTTCGAAAAACCCTTTCTTAGTGGATACCTACCCTTCACAAAGAATACACCCTCCAAATTTCATGTCTCTAGGACCAGCGGTTTGGGCTGTGCGTTGATATCTCAGTCAGTCAGTCAGTCAGTCAGTCAGGACTTTGAATTTTATATGTATAGATTACCTAACATTAAATAATTTACAATTAAATCAAAATTGTGTTAGTATTGGACATAAACAGTGTGTTAGTGAGCGTCCAAAACAATACGTATCCATTTATTTTGGATAGCGAAATCCGAGCGAGATACAATCATCTGCAAGATACCGTTGCTACTGCCTCGCACACGTTGTAACTAGGAAGCTGCCCTTTTGCGTACAAAGCCAAAAATAGGGTACAGTCTTTCGGTTAAAGCTCAAAGCACACATAAAAGCATCAGCTCTATCTCAACTTTAGCCGTTCACCATCACCATTATTTCTATAAAAAACGATACTGCAACCCACCCTTATAAGAACAACCAGAGTGACGACATTCACAAGAAAGAGACACAAAGAGACTTCAACGAGAAATAAACAAATAAGCAATGAGACCAAAATGGGATTGAGTAGGCCATTTCTGCCCCCACAGCTGTGGGTCCGAATATCGCAAAACTGGACCCCTGAAAGAGCTAGACGGGGTCGCGGTAGATCGAAGAGAAGATGGCAGGACGTCTTGGATGGCTTCCGCGCGAATTGGCTAAAAGAAGCACACCTTCGAGAGAAGTGGAAGGAATGGTGGGAGGCATTTGCTCATGAGTGGGACAATATGGGCTAAATTAAAAAAATAAAAAAAAACATTGAGTCTTAGAAACGTTAAAGAAACTTTTTGGAACAGTTCAATTTAAGATCGAAGGATGTGTTTAAAACAAAACGAAAGTAACACAAACAAATGATCGGCATGGCGCCTTCATTCCAAGCCTCCTTTCGCTCAAGAATTCCCATCAAACAAGCTTATACATCATTATCCACGATAAAATCCGATTTTTAATTTATTCACAGCTTATAAAACAATCGATCAGTTCGCCGCCTCTCTCGATCATGATCGATTACTTGTCGCCTCTCCGATACGGCGGGGAATCGATAAATTAATCGTTACGAACCGAGTACTATCGCTCGTTGTGATGTAATTGTTGTTTGTTCATTTGTCCCGGCGATTTTTCGATGTATTCATCATGTTAGTCAATAGCTTTGACATTTGAGAGGAAAAGTGGCTGTATTGTTATCCGTCATAATGTTAGGGAATGATTGTAAAAGTGAGTGTTGTATGATGAATGATGAAGTTTATGTAATTTGTGATGTCTTTTCTTCATCTTGGTATATCTCCGGTGAAGAAAGTAGTCTTTGTTTAAGAATTTTGTGATTAACTAACGAGAAAGGTATTCAAGCTTAAGATTAAGCTTCGAGCATTTCATGACGCTCTTATTTACAATGCTGTACATGGTTTAGGTCATTATATCCTTAATACAATAGCTTCCTTAGTCCTGTTCTCAAAAAGTTAGGCATACGAGTACTTTAACATGTATTTTTGGTGTATGCTTTGTAGGTTGTCCTTAAATAAAGAAATAAATAAGTGTTCAACTATAAAATGAGATGGATCTTGTTCAGTAAAAATATCATTATCAACAACTTGAAGTTTCTTACCTACCTGCATCCAGAAACCACTATTATCCATTTTTCTCTATATTATTAACAAAGGTACTACCAGGTCAGTGACGATCAATCACTTTTGGACCTTATTACTAATGGCATTAGGGCGAAAAATGTGGCAGACCGTCAGTGAACTCAATAGCATAAACATAAAACCTTCCCACGAAGATAGGCAGATATCATAAAGTGCCACCTGTTATGATCCTCATACTCCTTTTAACTCATCCATGTTCAATTTTGTCATCATCTACCTAGTCTTTTCCCAACTGTATTGGGGTCGGCTTTCAGTCTAACCGGATGCAGCTGAGTAACAGTATTTTACATGGAGCGACTGCCTATCTGACCTCCACAACCCAGTTAGTACTGGGTAATACGATACCCCTTGGTAAGACTGGTTGTCAGACTTTTTGGGCCACTAACTACCTAAAGACTGTCAAAGATCTACAAATGACACCCGGGACCAACGGCTTAACGTGCTTTCCGAGGCACGGAGGGAACTCGGTATGTAATGGGTGGTCACCCATTCACAGACCAACCCAGGCAAGCACGGCTTAACCTAAAGATCGACCCGAGCGGCTGTTATTAATTAGCCATGAGTTCCTGTTCAATTCTATCCATCCATTAAAAACAATACCTAAGACATCTAAATTGCATAACTAACTTAACCTGAAGTCAGACTCAATCACAAACCAGCCTAGATCCAAGTAATCTTACGTTAAATGTTATTTTCCGTATCTTGAACGGTTATAAGCATGACATATAATAATATCTAAGAGCTTAAGAAAATGTAATTATGCAAAGGAGGCCGTTTGTGTTACGTTTGTGGAACGGACGTGGATTTCTTTAAGACTGGTTTGTTACTGCTTTTGTAACACAACCGTATGATTAACATTGTTTTTTAAAGGTCGTTCTTAATCAAGAATAACACAAAATTGTAGAGAAATAAACTTCCAAATAGTCCTCTTCTTCTTCTTTGCGTGTCGATAAACTCAAATAATACCCGACCAGTATATTGCCAACTGCACAGCTCTGTCGTTTGCTTCGTTTAAATCCTGGAAGGTGCAGGTGGTTGTGCAGGATGGGCAAGAAAGGAGGTGGGGCATATCCTGCAGAGGGGCTCCACACTGACATTGTGTTTGGGACGGGTCGATGATACCCCATTTAGCCAGATTATTTCTGCAGCGGCCAACCTGGGCCCGCAAACGGTTAAGTGATTTCCAGATTGGCCACTGCAGTTCCTGTCCAGGAGGAAGATGTTCAGCTGGGTTGATGAAGTGAGGAGGGGGGGGGGTTCCAAATACTTATATTACTATTATTAGTGTTGAAGCTTATCTGGCTAGCTGGTATCAAATAAGATTGTAAGTTTTATAAAGGGATTCTATATTAACTTCATTAGATAGGTAGCTTCTAGGAAATTCACAATTCAAAGGCATCCTGTATACTGTAGATGTAGATGGCCGGACGAGCTGGATTCCACATTAGCCCTGGATGAAAACATTGCAGTCATGTAGCGGCACTACAAAAAGCACTACGCCAACATAGTAAAAAAGCTACAACGCCGTCTATGCCACAAACGAAAAACAACACTTTCTAAATGACGATATTAAAGTTATCAAATCAGAAAAACCCGACAACTGTCGAACAGTTAGCCCACCAGACACAACGGCGGATCCTCCCTTTTCTATGGGGGATGAAGAACTTTACACTCTGATCTTCATGGGTCGTGGGGCTTTTGGGACCGGGACCGTGGTCCCGGATCCCACCTATAATTGCAATAATTATTTTTGAGTAGTATTTTGGGACCACAAATAAAATAAACAAAGTTATGTCTTGGGAAAGTACGCTCAACCAAAAAAATTTGAAGTTATACTAAATACATAGCCCTCTGGTCATGAAGAGAAGCCTTTGTTTTGCGTGGAAGCAGCGGAAAGACGCAGGCTAGCAGTATCAGTATCCTGTATATTAGAATATAAAGCAGCCCATCATGACAGTCTGTCACAGTTGACCCTAAATACGCTTCTACCAAGTTTGTCCCAGATTCCAGTTTTCAATCTTTAGCCGGCGACCTGAACTCACTCTATCCACTATATCACACAATTTACTTCTCCTATTAAAATATTTTATCAAGAAATTACCATAATAATCGTCAAACGAAACGATTACAACATCATTATTTAAACAGCTTATTTCTATTATTGTCGCCTTGTTAAAGTTATCAGGCACTTAAAATTAAGTTCCCATAAAATGAGCTTAAAGATTTTAATCTAATTTCAAACAACAGTGTTGTACCATTCGCAGTGTTTCCCTGTGAATTATCTAAGTAATAAACTACACTTAACATAAACTTACGTACTTACAAAACTTTTGGCTAAGCACCTGTGCACGACCTACATAGGTAACATAAGTTAAACAACAATATAATATAACATTACAGCTACGCTTTTAACAGATGTTGTACGTAAATCAATTTTTCGCAACAATAGCCTACGATTTTCTACGAAAAGCCGTAACTGCGTACCGGAAAATAGCGAACAGTGATCTTTAAAGTTGCAACATAAGACATCAAATCGATTGCTGTAAGATTTGCAGATAGAATTTTATTGATTTAGACAATGTGTCGTAACTACACGCTTCTCTCATACGAAACCCGACCTTGTTTCTAAAGATATAGAATCTTTACTCTTATGTAACACATAGTGTAGATAGGACGTTATTCTTGATACAGAAGGTAACAATGTGCACTTGCGTCCACTCGAGAAGCATGAATGCTTGCGCCAGATTTGAAGCGAAGTGCGGGGACTAAAACCAATGACATGCTATTGTTTGATGATTTATTTTATATTTTCAATTTATTCTTAGATAAATAAAATGTTAGAAGTGTTTGTTTATGGTGTTAGAAGTATCACAATAGGCTCGCCCCCTATTACATGAGACTTTAACATAACTGGCGTACGTGGGTGTACTATTAGGTACACCTTCGCCTTACCCTTCGGGGATTGCATGCGTGATGTTATGTTATGTTAGAAGTATTTCTAGGAAAGCTGTAAATTCAGGTTTTTCTTTCTAGAAGGTATTTCTCGAATCTCTACCGAATGAAAAATTAAACCATGAATCCGCCAGTTGTTTTTTTTTCTTCAAATCAAAGTATTCAATCATTTTATCTCTTAATATTATATCAATTAATAATCTTTTAAGAAAACGATACAAAATAAAATTTAAATCTGAATAAATAGATTACCAACATATTCATGACATTTATCTCACTGGTTATGTTCTTCAGAAAGGTCAGATGCTTAGTATGGGCAACTGGCGTGCGTTTATAACCAGAATCCAGATGTAATAACAACAAAACAAAACTTCAATAGTTTCTACCTACCCTCAAAAAAATAAAAAAACAAGCTTATATTTAAATGAAAAGATGAAAAATAGATACATTTATCAACATTGAACGCGCATACAAAGTTTCGTGTCCGTGCTATTAACCGTTGAGGAGTTCTTTCGTGAGGAGGCGATCCTGGCTGCAGAATCAAGTCATGTCTATCATAAAAATGTATTGTCACCAAAACTAAAGGTGTACGCCAAATTTTAGCTCAATCGGTTGGGGGGAACCGGTTTGAAATTCAGTTGCAAGATTTGAGCACTACATACTAACTAACCAACCAACTAACTAACGTTAAATAAAATCTTTTAAAAGACGTGATTTTATGCATGTTAATGTACATGTTTATGTAAAACATGCGAACATTAAAACAATTACAAGATCAATACCACCTATTACTTAACACATACATTTAACACTACTTAATACACGAACCAATACTTAAACTCCGATCAGATAACAAATAGAGCAGTTAATTCACACATAAATACTTGCCTATCACTTAAGAAATCAACCTCAATTGATACCACACTCATATATGTACAGAATAAAACAATTAAATAAAGATTATGCAAATCATCGCAAGCAATGTATACAGTCAGGAACTCAAACATGTGTGCACTTTTCAAAATTAAAAGTGTTTTGTTTTTAACTTTGCGATAAGAGTTAAAATTTTCGAAATACTGTATTCGTACCAACATAAACAAATGACAGCGTGTAAAGTTACTATTGGATATACCGACGCCTCGGATTTACATGCGGAGCGGTATAAATTATTACTTCCAAACAATTATAATCACTGTAGAAAGCTTAAATAATTTCCTATTTTGTCTCGATCCGCGAACACCGCGTATGCTTGAGATGCTCAACGCGCTCGGAAAGACCAACCCCGGATTGGACATGCTTGCTGATGAATGGAATGTTGGTGATTCTGTAAGAAGACCGAGTAAAAGGATTACTTAATTTAGTATTAATGGCTGATGCTCTAAAAATGTAAAAAAAATAACGACCAATACAGTAGATCTTCTTTATCGTGTGGTTAGTTGCTAACCTGGTATCAGAGTTTTTATGCCGCCTATGGACCTCTAACTTGGCTATAAAGTAGATGAAAATCACTATCATCTAATGCTCAGTGTACACATGTTAGTGCCCGTGACTGTACCTATTATAGGTTGAATGCGTACAAGACCTTGACATGATATTAAATGTATTATGTAATTCGTTCGTTTTGTTTAATACTCGTTTGTAATGAAACTGGGTATTGGCCGCGGTTTTCTTCGCACAAAATAATGATAAAATTATGATTTATTTCCATTATGGTGATAATTTCTTATTCCATTATGCCTTCCAAATGGGAAATAAAAAAGAAGTGTGGTGGAACAAACTTACCAGATCTACTTTCCAACGTTTAAAACGATACAGGGGTTGTTGTTTTCAACGTGTATGAACCCACGAGCTTATGACTCTTCTTCAGATGAAGATAGTTAGAGCCAGCAAGCTTTGACAGACCACATTTTCTACGACAACGCGTGGAAATCATAGTAGACGACTGAAAGAAGGAGTAGTGGGGCTAGACTGTGTCATTCTAGCATCTTAATTGTTATTTGTATCTGACCTTTTTATTCATTTCATCACTTTGGGCCCTATGCTGATAGGGCCCAAAGTGATGAAATGAATAAAATACCAGCGCTGTCACATTCTTTTAAATATTACAGCACCATGCTGAGGGGCCTTTTGGTCTCGTATAGGAGCAACTTAGTTGAAACTAAGTTGCTCCTGTACGATATAAGAGACTCGAGTCGTCTTAATTATTATTTTTCTTATATTTAATTTTTATTTGGCGCAGGAGAAGATTACCTGGAAGGATAAGGGGGAGGCCTTTGCCCAGCAGTGGGATATTCAAGGCAATTGAAAAAAAAAAAATATAATGTTGTTTTATTTTGAATTTAATCATTTTGTTTTGTCCAGTGTGAGACAAATAAGTACTTGTTCTTCTTCTTCTACTTATTTATGGTACTGAAAATTGTGTGCCAATCCTGTGGCAACTCTTTTTAGACATTCAAACGTTTTGAAACGATTGCTTCTTGGTAAGGCTCTAAGGTGTGTCTGAAAATCTTTTCTTACTACCTAACTCTCTTCAAGTTTTTTCATTGTTTTTATTAGGTGTTGTCTGTTTGTCAGTTATTAACCTACGTAGTGAGATAACTTGTCTTTGTTCCAACAAGGAAAATAAGTTAATTTAGCGATCATTTGTTTATTTGATTGATGGATCGATTCAAGTCTGGATTTAGAAGTCTTTTGTATGTACGAATTGTAGGTATTTATATTTGCACTGATTTGAAGTGATGGGCATACAAAACAGATATGTATCAGCTCATGTCTTTGTCTGCGAAATTTTATCATTATTATGAAGAACGGCATCGAAATCGGCATCGAGAGGAGCTCGTGGTATAATAATAACAGCCGCTCGGGTCCATCTTTAGGTTAAGCCGTGCTTGCCTAGGTTGGTCTGTGGATGGGTGACCACCCATTACATACCGAGATTCCTTCGTGCCTCGGAAAACACGTTAAGCCGTTGGTCCCGGGTGTCATTTGTAGATCTTTGACAGTCGTTAGGTAGTCAGTGGCCAAAAAGTCTGACAACCAGTATTACCAAGGGGTGTCGTATTACCCATTACTACCTGGGTTGTGGAGGTCAGATAGGCAGTCGCTCCATGTAAAATACTGGTATTCAGCTGCATCCGGTTAGACTGGAAGCCGACCCCAATATAGTTGGGAAAAGGCTAGGCAGATAATGATGATGAAGAACGGCATCCTGTACCTATGCATAATTGCTGCGTGTTTCTGTCGGTGCATTTGTTGGTGAACTAGCCACTAGTTTAGTCTATTTACTAAGACAAGATCTACCTACACACGTACATAAACACACAACTTTTCCCATGTGGGTACTTCATTCAATACAAAGTCCCACGTGCCGGTGTGACACGTGCAAAAGCAAAAGAAGTATCTTTGGATTGTGAACCTTAGATACTCCTTTTGTTTCATCTACGGAGACAGTAAAGTTAGTAATGCAATAAATCATCTTTTTCATTGGCAACCTAGTTCCACCCACTGCTGGTCTTCTGTCTTTTGTACCATGCTTCTATGGAGTACGGACCTCAACCCCGGTATTACCCTTGATCCTCTTAAAACAATAAATAGCAGAATCAGATGACACGCGATGGTCTGCTTCAGTAATATTCAAGTAGCAAAATTTTTAAAACATTAAAAAAATGTCCGATCAACAACGTCTCCACGCATGTCGCTATTCCGTCGGCCTGATAAAAAGGTTGACAAAGGATATTGTATGGAGAGAGCCTCTCTATTGTTGTTTGTTTTTAGCAAACCACAACGCAATGCGGTGACAAGTTGTTGACTTGGGAGGCTGAGGCGGTATGAAAGCTGCTCTACTTTAATTTTACAAAAGAGTGACTGGTGATTTTGGTTTATAGCACTAGTGTGACAATATTTAGATTTCACATTGAGAAGGTATAATTAAATTGGAAAGCATTATCATTAAACATTTTATGAGCCTCTTAACTTTAACGAGCCCATTTAAATACTAACAATAATAACTTACAATTTCATAATCTTAACTGTGCTTGTAACCGAACGATTCGTCTCAAAATAAACAGAATTACTATAAACCAACTTCATAACTTACATCTGTAGGTTTTATCAATACAAAATTAACACCATCACTGTTGCTAATTTAACGCTCAACATAAAATTTACTGTTTGATTTTGAACCTTAAACTTTTGGGCTATAAGAGCTGTCGTGAATTTAACCGACGATTAAAGTGTAAAGTGAATTAAATGCAAGTTAAACGGCTGATTAGATGCAGATCAACTTCCAGATCAAGCAAATCATGTTAGAATAAACATGGATAGGGTTCGACAGGCTTATGTACGGCCCTTCGGCGTTGCATTGTGCCAGCAACCGCCGCAACTGGTTGTTGATTGCGTTGCAGGTTGCACATTGACTTATAAATCGTTGCTTTGTACTGTTGATGTGTTTTATATCCGCTGGTATTGTAGTGAGAGATTTATTTGTTGTTGTAGGAAGTCTTGGACTAGTTCTAGAGTGTTGAAATGGGAAGTTTCGTAGTTGAAGTTATGCCCATTGCACATTAAAATGGTTGTTTTATTAAACGCGTTTTACGAACGTTTTCACCGTTCGTTGAAATTTTAACATGCAATAACAGTGTTTAAGCATGTTTGGCTATTTAATTGCTATTGCTATTGTATGTTTCATTATACTAGGCGTAAACGGACCTTCACGAAGTCATCGACCAAGCATTCTGTACATCAAAATAGGAAAACAAATTAACTAACAAAGTCTGCGTAAAAAATATTGCTGCGAAACCACTTTTTTTTGTGAAAAATTACGGTTTACGATAGGACTCAATGTAACGCACTCAAAACACTGATGAATGCATTGAATAGTACGTGGGTCATGGAGATATTTAATAATAGTAAAAAACTACCTATTTAAAAAAAAACTTATTTAAAAAAGTCGGAATTTCGACCTCCAATATCTCCGTAACTTGAAAGGTCTCAGGTATACTCTAGAAAAAAAAAAACATAATGACGGGTAGAACAAGTACCTACCTTTTGGCTTCGTTAAAAGTCTTTTCACACCCAGAAGCACGTCTAGAAGCTGGCATTTTAGAAAATAAACAAATGCTTTTTTTTAGATGGAAATAAATCAACAATTTCAAGTGACAATGGATAAATGAGGACATCGGCACACCCTAGCCCGGCAGTCTAGCCACCCATCGCACAGTTACTATACAAGAATAGAAAGCTTATCAATCTGAGTAATTACATCGTTTTAAATGTTTAATGTCTATCAGTGTTCGCACTACAGCCAGTCATAAATCTTGACAATCGCAAAAAAGTTTGACATTCGATGTCTTCGTCAAAAAAGTTTAAGTAGGTAGGTAGAATCAACCTTCGATTATGGGTTATTATTATTTTAGATTAAATCAATTATGAGTGCTAAAGGAGAGTAAAATCTCAAGCCTTTTTAATTAGTTTAAGCAATTTTGGTTAGTCATGATTCTCCGATCCATGATTAATTAAAGTAGCTTTTTGTTTGTATTAAAAATAACTGGTGGAGATTAATTATTTATTACTCAACCAGTTATATCAATTTCACTTAGGTTTTTACATGCACGTTCCAATTTTGTAATCGTCTTGTAACCAATATAAATATTAGAGTTGGTACAAAAATCAGTAAAAACTATTTTATTTATAGACACCAAAACAGAAAGACAAAGAGATTATTATTAATAGTAATAAAATGCATGGATATAATTTTCGGATAGAAAAAATGAATCAGTGGCTATGTCACGCGCTTAGAAGCAAGCGAAAACTATTCACGACACGTATTATAGTTCACTAGACTAGTACCTAGTGCTAGACTAATTAGGTAATACTCTTTTAGGCCTATTGGTAGGTGTTGGCCTCAGACCTGACCATAAAATATTAAGAACAACTCGTCATCTGCCTAGCCTTTTCCCAACTATGCTGGGTTCGGCTTCCAGTCTAATTGAATGCAGCTGAATACCAGTATTTATACGTGCCTATATGATAATATATGACTGACTCCACAAGCCAATTATTGGGTAAAACGATACCCCAAGTACGGCCCAAAAAATAATCTTGAAAAAAAACTGTCAATCGAAGTAGAGCAACTTCCGTACACAGTCACCTGCGAGAACAATAGAACTTATAGTGGGCAACGAGTTAAGATTGCATTTGAAATATTCACAAACTCATTCCGCGCCCGTCTGTCTACCTATAACCGTGTTACCACCACACTATCATAACCGCAACACATTTGAAAATAACCCCTATGCTCAAAACAAGAAGGTCTTAAGAGGATGTAAATTTAAAGTTGTTGGGTACGAGAAAACTTTTCGAATGTTTGCTACTTTAAGATGTATTTATGCATAGCTCGTGTGACCTCAGATAGCGTGGAGCAGTGACCCATGAGAAATTGATTTTGGGCCGTTTCGGTACAGATAAGTATTAATTTGTCATACATTTAAAAAGTTTGTGTTGAGCTATTAATATTCTTAGTGGCTTTGAAGTTTATGGCCATTTTTTGTTGCACATTTTTAGGTGATGAGAAAGGTCTTAGTCACCACCAGATTTGGCTGTCCGTATCTATTTAATCGGTTGTCAGCTTAAAGCAAAAAGCAAAACTGGAAAAGATAAGCATTTGGATTTTACACTTAATCCATTATTTATTTTCAACTAGATTTTGCCCGCGGCTTCGCTCGCGTCAATTTAGGATTTGACAATTAAACTCTTAACACACTACTAAAGTTTCTATAATAATATAAGTGAATCATGATTCGAAAGATACGTGGCGCCATCTATGAGCTTAAGAATGTTATTGTTGTTTTCCTCGGGAACAGCACTTTTTTTCGGGATCAAAGGTACCCTATGTCCGTTTCTGTACACCTGAAAACGTATATGCAAAATATCAGGATGATCGGTTTAGTGGTTTAGGCGTGAAAAGGTAACAAACAAACAAACTTACTTATAATATTAGTAAGGATGCAAGAGAAACACCAAATAGGAACTGTAGATATTTTATGAAAGATTGATACAAAAACAGGCTTTTAAAAAGGATTCCTTTGCAGATAATGGTCAACGCTAATCGGACATGTCAAAGACATTTTCATTTTTAGTTTTCTAAAGACAGTTTCGGCAGCACAGGAGATGAGGCTTCGTTCATGGTGGATCTTACAACCACCCCTAAATACATAACATAACATCACATCTGTAATCCCCGAAGGGTTAGGCAGAGGTGTATCTAATAGTAGCGAAGTAGTAGCGAAGGGACACTTTTTGTAAGAGGTATGTAAGCCGGAGTACATATCTTTAATGTGATTATATTATTTGTCTATAAAATACTGACTGTGCCATTTTTTAAAAGGAATCCGGTAGAAATCGAGTTACATGGAACCTTCGCCACTGTTGTACATCCACATTTCACCAGTTATCTTTAAGTCCCATGTAATAGGGGGCGAGCCCATTTCCATCAACCGGGCACAAATCCAAACTCCGTGGCTGCTACTGAGAAATTTCTGATGGAAAACCACCCTTAATTAGACATGTAGAAATACTTTGTGGTACATTATAGGCAGGCACTAAACTATGGTATTAACAAAACTACCTATTAATGACTCTAGCATATTTCAGAAGACGGTCAAAATGCCGTTTGTCGTAATAAAACAGTGGGTGCCTCGCAGCATCACCATGGACTTTAATATGCCCATCATTTAGCAATATATTAGCCACTAGCCACTCTCCTACCGTCGTTTTAGTAGCCACTCATAATTTTATGACAAAATTATAAGCATCTAATTATTTCATGCGTTTATGATATTAATAAATTAATTTGAATTAATAATGGTAATATTAAAGAAAGTATGGTTCTAAACCGGGAGAGGTTAATTTTAACCGCTTGATAAACTTCTGGTTAATTTATAACAGTGTTGAAAGTGACGCTTGTTGGTACGTATGTGGTTTTATGTTGTAATTTTAAGTTTTATGATATAATAATATAATTTTAATCAGTGTCTTGCGTGTGTTAACTTTTTTATTTACGTTTACATGTCACCATGCGTTTTTATACAAGTCTTTCTTTATCGTGTTTTTTTTCTGCAAATGATGGGGCACTTGATATCGTGTCCTGTTGTTTGTTCACTACAGGAACTGATGGACGCTACCAAAAGCGCCAAACTAGTAGCTCAGTTCTGGGCTGACACAATTTAGATTACCATCGACACTCTAAGAATAAGATCGTGTGATTAGTGTACCTGGTATCAGAGTTTTTATGCCACCTCTGAATTGGCTTTACATGTCGTCGAGAAATATCTCTCAGGAATGCTGGTTTCCTCACGATGTTTTCCTTCACCGAAGCAAATGATAATTATACAATACGTACATGAATACGAAAAATTAGAGGTACGTGTCTTGAGTTCGAACTTGAGACCTGACTGCTGCTTGATACAATAGTAACTATCTACCATTGCAATCACAGGTTTCTACAGCCTTATCAACCAAAGAACTTCGAATTGACTGCGATTTTGCTGGTAGTGGAAATCATTACTAAAATCTCACTCAATTTAAAGTTCTGAACTCTTAGTCGATGTCATTTTGTTGAATAAATGTTCAGCAATGTTGAATATAATTTGCTTTAAATAAGTAAGCAATAGACGATGTATCCGTCTATTTCTTACAGATTAGTTATTCAGCGTTTATAGTCTATTATAACTAAGCATTTACTTCTGAACATATTAATTGCTTCGGTAAAGTACAAACCCCCAGCTGACAGCTTACAAACTCCTTATGAAAGATAAAAATCTCTCTATAATTCAAACCACTTGCTCCCAAAATAAATGGGAACAACAAATGACCTGTTTATAAACATAATTTAAACAATAAAAAAACTTAAGTCCTACAATAAATTTAATCATTGACAATACTTTATTCTTAACTTTACACCTAATTTACATAGGATTAAATGTCAGTGATTGAGTGTTACTGTAATCAGTAGATATAAAATATATTTCGTATATTTATTGTAAAGAGGATAGAATACGGAGAAAATAATGGTCTTTCTCGATGGGGTTAAAGATCAAAATATGGTATTAAAAGTTCATTGAATTGTGTAAATAATGAACAAACTTTTATTGTGTTAGAATATTTAAATGCTGTGGAATTTTTGTATAAAAATGCTGTTTGTTCAGACTCGTTTTAAACAGCATTTTTGTATCCTAAGATCTAGATTTCAGTAACGGTAATTTTATATTGATAAGGCCAAAGGAATGCGATTGCATTTAAAATTCGAAGATGAATGGGTGGTATTAAGTAAGTGGTGGCGTTGGAATATTTATTTTATTGATTTAGAAAACATTTCGTTTGGTTGATTACCAATCAATGTTGATTTACAATCATACATCGCTGTCACTTCGTGGAACGGTTTTGTGCAAACATTTCTGGTGTTTTGGCTTACTAATCACGAACTTGAAAGAATTTGACTCAAATACCAATAGATAAAAAAATAACCCGTTTTTTCTCACTGGTATGTAGATCATGAATGTTTCACCTGTGACACACAATACATGAATTTAAAGTGAATGCGAATCTATTGTAGGACTACAACAGACACTAAATTGTTTTTAGTTTTACTAGAACAGTTTATTCTGGGACAACAGAGATTTTAATGACTTTATTCCGTGTTTGTGGTCATTACAAAAGTCTCGCTTTAAAGTTAAAACTCATCAGTATAGAACTAACATCGGGAAAAGAGTAAATTAAACCAAACAAGTAATTAACATAACAGTTTCATTAAGTACCCCATTCAAAATTCAATTTATAACCTAAAAATACTTAAAACTCGTTTGTTTCCTATCGGATTTCATTTTAAAAGGGCCACCATAGCTCAAAACGATAATCATTAGTTAGAACTATTTGTATGTTAAACTTCAGTTCTGATTGCTTATGTAAAGTAAAGGAAATTATTTAATTAAGCCCCCCTGAGACTATTTATTATTCATTTGTGTAATACAACATTCTGACCAGTGTAACTTGGTCTTAAGAAGAAAATATGTCTGGAAATTTTCGGATAAAAATGCTCAAAATTGGAGGTAGTTTTACAATGGGCGTCAAAACCGTTCGTCATAGGAAATAATGTGGAATAATTTGTTGTGTTTCTCACATAAGCTGTCGTATCAACGGGAGGCATTACTAAAGGTGGTGTTCGCCGCTTCGGTACTAATAATTGCTTGTTTCCCGATTGAATTGAATATTTGAAAGTACAGAATAGTTTGGGTTAGGTTATTAAACGTTTATTTTTTGTTTTTAACGATGTTATTAAGTCTGTTTGCATGTGGGTCGGGAGATTGTGGGTACATGTTACGTCGTGGGGTGCCTTGGTTTGGGATAAAGAGTTCTTAAGCTTTAATCGGTATTAAAGTCTTTTAATGATACTTTGTTCGCATAATGAGGTTGATTGCCTGTTTGGCAACAATTTTAATAACATCACGCCTGTAATCGCCGAAGGGTTTGGCAGGAGTGTATACCCACATTTCGCCAGTTATGTTTATGTCTGAAGCAATAGGGGCGAGCCTATTGCCATTAACCGGGCACGAATTCGGACTCTGTGGCTGATTACTAAGAATTTTCAGATGGAAAAACCCAACAACACTTTGCCCGACCTGGGAGTCGAACTCAGAACCTCATGCTCAACAGTCGCGCTTGACAACGAATTTCGATTACATTTTTAGAAATTCCATTCTTCTCAGAATTTTCGTTATTTTGTATATTACAGTAAAATATGTGTCGGTGTTGTTCAAAACGATTTAATTTATTTCTATTAAAGAAACACCTTCATTATTTATGATATTTTATAATTTTTCCGTCTCAGTTTGACAATAATTTTAATAAACGCCTTCCTACGAACTCTTCAATGAAATTTTGCAATACAACCCTTTTCCGAGCTCGTCACAACACGAGAGTTCGTCAAAAACAATTCCGTTTTCGACCCTTCCATTTAGCAACATAATAGCTTCGGGATAATAACAGGGGGTGCCCACCGGAACTACGTCCAGACGGGAAATAGATTTTTGAAAGTTTCCATCAATGGAAAAATCGGATTTGGATGAACGTTGCAGGGTTGAAACGCATAGGGGATGTTTGTTCAGGTAGTTTGTAGGGATGCCTCGTTGGTCTAGTGGTCGCAAGCGCGACTGCTGTGCATGAGGGTTCGATTCGAGGTCGGGTAAATTGTTATTGGGTTTTTTCATTAGGAATTTCTCAGTAGCAGCCACGGAGTCTAGATTTGTGCGATGTTGATGGCAATAGGCTCGCCCCCTATTACGTGGGGCTTAAACATAACTGGCCAAATGTGGGTGTAGTATTAGGTACACCTCTGCCTAACCCTTCGGGGATTACAGGCGTGATGTTACGTTTGTAGGGATATCGTGATTTGTGGTTATAACTTTTTTGTCAAGGAAGTTTTCTATATACTTACCTTTCTTCAATGGATGTCCTACTACGTGGGGCCGGCGGAGAGGTCTGTCAGACTCCTACGGCGTTCCTCCTCGTCACTTCTGGCTGGGTTGTGAGGACACTATTACATTCTCCACAATCCCGCCAGTAAAGTTTTCTACATTTCTAAATTAACTATGAATGCTCAAACTTCAGAAGTTCTGGAACTCTAAATGCTTGAAAGTAATGTTATGCCTATGGTCATGAACCATCAACCATAAGTACCTATGATCTCTATTGAAGAATTGTGTGAGTTCAATAAACTAGTTTACCAGCCAAGTCATCATCAATCTCCTGCCCTTATCCCAATTTATTTGGGGTCGGCGCAGCATGTCTTCTCCTTCCGTTCTTCTCTGTTATGCGTCATCTCAGCAGTCACCACCTTTCTAGCCATATCATCCTTCACACAGTCCATCCATTGTTTCTTTGGTCTTCCTCTACTCTTATAACCATGCCATACCAACCAAGTACTCCTAAAAGAAAACGCAAAGAAAGCACATTCTTCATCATCATTCATCTGGCTCTTGTGATACAGAAAATCCTAGTACAAGAGCCAGGGTGACAATGATGTATGATCAATCACTTGTTAATAAAGATTTTTATTTATTTATTTTCTGAAACATTCAAACAATTTTAACAGTACATGTCCCTGACAAAATTAAGACCTTGAAAATGTTCATTAAAAATCATTACACATATAAAATTTTACAATACCTTTTAACCTAAATACCTGGTGTACCATCAAAAGGTACCGTGGGTACTTTTTTGGTACCTTTCCGTTATAAATGAAGCAATTTGCTATGTTGTGTTGTGAGATATCGTCCCTTATATGAGACAATGGTGCCATAAGTCAGTGACAGCATGCTTGACGAAGTAATGGTTCAATTTTAAAGAGAGTCAGGGGTAATAAAATGTACTGTATCAGTTTTTGAGAGGATGTTACTGGGGAGTCTGAGGTTTTTGGAACAGTCAATGAATATTTTCGTGATGGTACGGATGTTTTTTCTTTTTTTGCTTTCTTGCTCGTGGCTAAATAATAACAGCCGCTCGGGTCGATCTTTAGGTTAGGCCGTGCTTACCTAGGTTGGTCTGTGGATGAGTGACCACCCATTACATACCGAGTTGCCTCCGTGCCTCGGAAAGCACGTTAAGCCGTTGGTCCCGGCTGTCATTTGTAGATC
Organism: Noctua pronuba; assembly: GCA_905220335.1. Lineage (NCBI taxonomy): Eukaryota > Metazoa > Arthropoda > Insecta > Lepidoptera > Noctuidae > Noctua > Noctua pronuba. Next base: position 9,038,913 of record LR999906.1, on the reverse strand, counting down.
TTTGACAGTCGTTAGGTAGTCAGTGGTCCAAACAGTCTGACAACCAGTGAACTTACCAAAGGGGGTAGTATTCCCCAGTACTAACTGGCTTGTGGAGATCAGACAGGCTGTCGCTCCATATAAAATACTGGTATTCAGCTGCGTCCGGTTAGACTGGAAGCCGACCCCAATATAGTTGAGAAAAAGGCTAGGCAAATGATGATAGGATCAGGTGTCAAGCTGAAATTAATATCAAATACTCAAGTTCGTTACTCCTTGAAGCAGTGAAAAAATTAAACTTGTAAGTCAACGCGATCAAAAGATATGACCGTTTATGTCGCATATTTTGTGATTTCACAAGATAATCAAAACCTATAGGGTACTTCCTGTTGACCTAGAATCATGAAATTTGTCAAGAAGCAATGTTTTACAGCACTTGTAAAGGAAAAATCTGAAAACCGTAAATATGTAGTATGTAGTTTAATGACAAAATTCCAAAATTTACTACGGAACCCTTGATGGGCGAGTCCAACTTAAAAGGAGGGGTTATGATTTTAGCAGTCTATGTATATTTGTATTTACGTATGTTCCTCCGTAGCGCCTGAACTATTCATCCGATTTTGATGAACAAGATGTCAATCGATTCGTTATTATGGCCCGGGTAACATAGGCTACATTTTAACCGGGCAAAGTGTTATTGGGTTTTTCCATCAGGAATTTCTCAGTAGCATCCACGGAGTCTGGATTTGTGCCCGGTTGATGGCAACAGGCTGGCCCGCTATTACATGGGACTTAAACATAACTGGTGAAATGTATGAGTACTGATGGGTACACCTCTGCTTAACCCTTCAGCGATTACAGGCTATGTAACTTTTATATGTTTTGTAGTATACGATAGTCACTACAAGTACCTTTACAGGATACAACAATCACTCCATCTACAGGTAGCGTAATAGTTACCTACAACAAAGCTTTTCAATTACAACCGCCATGATTAATCCTTTAACTATTGTAATTATTTGTGTACAAATCCTTGATTTCAATCGAAATTATTTCCATTGAAATAGCCAATAGTCTACGAAGCAGGCATATTGTTTCATGTAGAACAATGGGGGTCGCTCTATAATGGTGAAGGTGCAACAGCCCAATTGTGGCTTAATGACTGAAGCTATAAGCGTTAATCGTTGAATTTAAGGCGGTTCCATGGTAGAGGCGGTAGCGGGCGCGGTTTGGGAGGCTGTTGTCACTTTCGTGTGTGAGAGTGAAAGTGTAGTTTATGGTAGGAAGCTGTTGGTTGGACAGTTGCGAGAGGAATTCAGACATGAGTGTTGTGTGACTAAAGATTTTATCAGGAGTCAAAATAGCATCATTTTTGAGCTCAATAGAAAATTAAGACGTCAGCATAGTGCTGTAATGAAAAAGTCGTGATTCTTCCGTCGTGGTTTTTCAGGAGTGTTTATTTAGACTAAACGATTTATCTTACGATTACAAAGATACCTACAGAAAATCTTAAACAAAAAGAAAAGGTGATACCTAGCAGCAATTTACAATTTTTTATTAATTTTTACGCAGCGATTTTTTTTTTAAACCCACTTTCATTTTAACAGCGGTCTATAAAAAAACACAAATCGCTTTTCACCTCTACCTTGCACCACGAACTTAATCGTTAAAATAAATCTTGATACGATAATGCCGGACTAACGAGTGAGGATACAATGCCGCGACAATCGGCGGCGGCCCCTTTCATCTCGACACTTTGTCTCCTGTAGTCCGGCCGCAGAGCATTGGCGCGGGACGCCGATAATTGGCCCTGAGATATTCGTAATTATTTAAATGTTTTCGTTGTGTTGCTGGACTCTGGAGGGCCTTTTTTGGGCCTGATAACGTTTGAGTGAATGACGGAATTTGTAAACATGGTGGGTGATTAATTCTGCAAAAAATAAATGGTGGCTTGTTAAGGAGTTTTGTGCTATCAGGGCAGAGCATTAGCGTGTTCCAATGTTTTGTTTCTCAATTGGAGGTGTTTGAATGAGTTTCTGCCATTTTTTTGTACTGAAACAGTGGCAATTCTTAGTTTAAATGGAACCCTGAACAACAACAGTTAATTGCTAGTCTTTGGAACGAACGAATACGCCATGGCTATTACATCAGTCAACATAATATGTTCTGCGATTTGCTTAAAATAAATGTAACACCCAAAATTTTCCACCACTCACCAAAATCTAGACCACACCATTCCAAAAACAAAACCAGCACCATCCCAAGCAATTACGAAAAACGAAAAAAAAACCTAATCACTGTCCAATCTACACCTGCATGACTACACGACTATTGGTTTATCAGATGCCGCTGCAATCTGCGAATTTCGAAAGACGGGCGGCACTTTTGTTCTTGCATTTTTTCAAAATCACTTTTTAAAATTATCGTCTTAAGAATCGATTGCGGCAACTGAGGCTCGATCAGAATTCACACGGTACAGCTCAAAGGCGAGTGATTGCACTGCTATTTAAATGTTGCTTTTTGTTGATTTGTTGATAGATATTGCCTGTGTGTTGATATGTTGTGTGTGGCTGAGGAGGAGTATGCTCTTCCTGTGCTTGAGTTAGCATACCAGCACGTTGTTTATGGTACAGTCACGAACACCAATATGTAAACACTAAATAACTTTAAAAAAAGTTTTTCTCCTACTGTTCTGATTAAAATATCACGTTGTTACGAACATACTATTCTGGAAATCATATTTCCATGAAAAAGATTCTATTTCCAAGTTACGATCGTTATTTCTTGCGAAAATTGCTTTTAAAAGGAAAGTGTATACATATTGGTACCTGGGGCTCACAATTAGTGCCTTGAGACTGATTTCACACCTGCACTATTTTACATCAGTGGATCAATAATAGTAAAGTATTCACAAGTACAACATATAGGTCGGAGGCCTCTTCTAGAGTTCATGTTGGTAGATGCATCACACGTCTTCGATTTTTTGGTTCTAGGACATTCCGCTTGCTTTCCTCTCAGTTTTTCTTTACCGTATTGAAATAAATTACACAAAGAACCTGCTTGTATTCGAACCCACGGCATGGGATGACACCTCAGGGCCACAACTGTTCTAATAACTTTCACACATTCCAAATTGATACAATTCGAAAAATGAAGCTCATTCTCGCTTCGAATTCTAAATTTATTGGCTATGCATAATTAATTAATTACACATACAAAACATATTTTGTCACCAGCCAAAGATGATATACTACTAACCTAACATTGAGAAAGATCATTAGCATTCTACACCAGTAAACAGCGGGAATGTATGACGGCATGCGTGTGATCACAATTTCCACGGTATCATCAGCGAACTTCATTGATTGGTCCGTTTAAATATTGGCTCTACCAATTATATTTGTTTTGATGATTGTTTTAGAAAGAACGATTTCATTGAAAACTTGTGTGGCTAATGTATTTCACGGGTTTGTATTTTTTACTTAGATGCGGTGGAACCTACCTACCCACTGAAGCTAATGGACGGTATGTAGGTGTGAAGAAATATTGTTTCTAAAGACAATAAGGTTGATATTCCTATGGTCTTGGTCTATGTTACTCCTCTAGAGTCTTAAGTGGTCAGCTTTGACCACAGCCTAGCTTAACTAAAGGCAGGATCAGATAAGTTAGTACATAAGTGACCGAGCTCGGCTCGGGTGAAAATAGAGAAAATGAATTTTCCCAGATATGAGACCTAGCTAGATCAATTTTTCGCCCTCGTAAACACCTACATTGCAACTCTCGTCGACATCGTTAGAGCCGTTTTCGAGAACGTGATTACACAATTTACAAACATACATACATATACACAAACAATAATGGTATTTTAAATTTCAGGTACAATCGCGAAATGAAATTCATTTGAAGATCTTCGGGATGAGTTAGAAAAAGGTAAGACTTTTGTAATGACTTCTTACTTAAAATTAAAATGTAATGAATTATGGTAGGCTATGTAGTATCTTAATTTAATTATGTGATGTTGATGACAGAAAATAACTGATCTCTATCTACGAGAAGTTACTAAAGCAAGACTCATCATCTGCCTAACTATATTGGGATAGGCTTCCAGTCAAACCGCATGCAGCTGAATACCAGTATTTTACATGGAGCGACTGCCTATCTGACCTCCACAACCCAGTTAGTACTGGGTAATACGATAACCCTTCGTAAGACTGGTTGTCAGACTTTTCGGGCCACTGACTACCTAACGACTGTCAATGACACCCGGGACCAACGGCTTAACGTGCTTTCCGAGGCACGGAGGATTCTCGGTATGTAATGGGTGGTCACCCATCCACAGACTAACCCAGGCAAGCACGAATTAACCTAAAGATCGACACGAGCGGCTGTTATTATTTAGCCACGAGGTCCTCAAAAGCAAGACTCTTGAAGGATCAGTATGAAAATATTTTGGTAATTTAATAAACATTCTATTCAGTCAGAGCAATTTAAAAATAATAAAACCGTGCATTTCGTCTGACATTCGTCTAGGCTAATTCCCCTTTCTCAATGAAAGGCGCCTGCCAATTTAGACGAAAATCAAGAATTTTTATTTCGAATCCATTCTCATTGTAGGTGGTGGTAGGTACGTAATTACGTTGATTGCCTCCAATAAATTAATGAATTGTTGTTCGAGATCAATAAAACACGCTAACCAAATATAACTCTAACAATTACTTCGTTAATTGACTATAAAAACATAAAACCTGTTGAATAAATTAAAGAAAAATAGTTCTCTATGTAAAGGCCTAACCGTTAGTTTTGGAGGTCCGCAATGAAATCTTAGATAAAAAAACTAAACTGACGAACTAAATTATTTGTGCACTTTAAAAGAGTACCTATGTAATAATTATGGTAGGCATAATAATTAGCCTGCAGCCATCTCATCATCTGCCTAGCCTTTTCCCCAACTATGTTAGGATCGGCTTCCAGTCTAACCGTATGCAGCCGAATACCTGTATTTTACATGGAACGACTGCCTCCACAACCCAGTTGGTACTGGGTACCACGATACCCCTTGGTAAGACTGGTTGTCTGACTTTCGGTCCACTGACTTCTTGTAACGACTGTCAAAGATCTGCAAACGACAGCCGGGACGTGCTTCCTGAAGCACGGAGGAATCTCTGTATAGAATGGGTGGTCACCCATCTTAACCTGAAGATTGATCTGAGCGGCTGTTATTATTTAGCTAGTAGCGCCTCCAGCCATCTAACTACAATAAAAAACCTCCCTTTAAAAAAAAAGTAAGCAGGAAATTTGAAGTGTGAGTCGTCAAGTCACTAATAAGTTGATCTGAATAATGAGAAGTAACACTTTGTTTTATTGTTGGAGACTCTGTATAGTACAACTGCCTTGCCATTGGATACTCTCCAAAGGCACCTAGGAAAATCTGAATACTTAAAAAACAAAATGGAATATTCACTAACTTACGCTTGACTAAAAGCTAATGACAAAGTTGATTGCCATCGCTTGTTCCTTTATAGTCCAACTTATTTTATTTCCCTTCTACTGTAACAATACCACTTCAGAAAATCTCGCATCACAAGCAACAATTAAGAATCAAGAGTTCAAGTTATACTAGTATCTGACCTTATGAATCCAATAACTTAGTGATGTTTATATCTTAATAAGATATTTACGACAGTGACGCGATCTCAGATGTCGATAAATGATTTTAAATAGGTATATCGTAAAATAAAATGTACTGTTATGTAGTTTTATGTGATTTTATTTTAATAGTTTGAGGAAAATTAGTTCTTGGTGTGTTTGCTCTTTGCTCATATAAAGTAAATTTATCTACGTAATATGGATTTAGTTACGACCGATTATATTTTTTTATCGATACTAAATAAATGGCCTGCAAAAAAGAAACATCATTATGTCGCAGTAATATAGTTTTAGCCATGAAATAGTTATATCCCTAGGGATATAGCTATCTCGGAAGATAGTAATATGAAAACGATTTATAACTATCTTACTAGACTCTAATCTAGTGAAATAATTATACGTATTATATTTCTTATACTTTATTGCACACAAAATAAAAATAAACATAAAAATTGCAATAATGTAGCTTTAGTACAATGGCAAGCTTAACCCAGAAGTAAGTTAAAGTAAGAAGTAACAAAAAAGTAAGTATTATATTTGATGCAAGAGCGAGCGAAGCGAGCTCGGGACTTCGGAAAGTCGCTTTCATATCGATCGATGAAAGGAAACCTTTTCGTTTTGATTGTGGTTGTAACACAAATAAAATAATACACGAGAAGAAAAAGTACAATTTGGAAAAAAACTTTCGTATCAGTCACGAAATATGTATTATATTTGTAAGCAAATCGAGCACTTTGTGAGGTCAATCGTGCTGCTAAGGTTACTTACTATAGAAGCCACAATTTATCCAACCATTATACTGTTGTTAAAAGTAAGTAAAAAAATAATTTCAAAAAGTAATATTTTATAGCCTGTTATTTCTGCACGAATGCCTTACTTACATTATAATAGACCTCCAATATCTATAACGTTTGTTGATTGGTCGTAAAATTCATCGGGAAATAGAAAAAACGTCACGCGAAAACAAAAAAAAAAAACTAGTTTATTTTTAACTGACTGTTCTATTGTCCAATAATTATTAATTATTGCCCGTTGATACAAGATTAGTTCAATGTAACATTATTTTACTTATATTGAGATTTAAATCAGCCTGTACCTTGCCTAGTTTTACTATACAGGGTGGAAGGTCAGTGGCCCAAAAAGTCTGACAACCAGTCTTACTAGGTTAAGGGGTATCGTCTTACCCAGTACTAATTGGGTTGTGGAGATCAGATAGGCAGTCGCTCCATGTAAAATACTGGTATTCAGCTGCATCCGGTTAGACCGGAAGCCGACCCCAGCATAGTTGGGAAAAGGCTAGGCAGATGATGATGAGGGTGGAAGAGACACCGACGCTAAAACCACGTTTACCACGTGTACATCATTCTGAACCCCCCCAGATAAAAATTTTTCATCGGTTATTAAAAAAACAGCTGTTTTTTTTTTCAAATGACCAAATGATGTACTGAATACGAGGTAACCGTTTTCGCGCCGTTGTCCCTTCCACCCTGTATATCAAACACTTTCTGTCGTACTAAGTATATTATTTAAACGAAAAATTTATTACGCCTTCACAAACGTCAATCTCTTATATTCTTATTGCCGATTTTTTTAAATAACCGACAAAATATATCTATGTGGGGGGAGAATGATGTACTGAATACGTCGTGATAACCGTTTTAGCGTCAGTGTATTCCACCTTGTATTTTGTACCTCAACCCAACCATCGAGTAGGCAAGTACCTGTAAAGAAAGTAACCTCCTAAGGGGTTTATGGGCCAGTACCTATCACTAGGTACTTATGCATAACTGTGCCCTTTGACCCTGCTTACCCATTTTATGCACTTCTACCGGGCCTGTGCACTTAGTGTTCAAACAGCTTACAATTATGCTAAGTTGCTAACGAAAAGCACTAATTTACATCATTATCGTAACGACTTGATCTTTTACAGGTAATAAACAAAGACATTATTATTAATATCTAATAAACAAATACAATATTAACAATATTAGAAATATTTAAGCATTTATATCAAGTACCTACTTAAACAATGAATAATCAACTGAAAAACAAAATTATATTTTTTCTTTGCTATTTGGCAGACAAAAAGATAATAGCACGTAATAATAATGTATACCCATAATAATTATAAAATACGATACTAATTTAATACCCGCCCTTGCTTCGCACAACTTGACAAAAAATCGAGATTCCTTTACGTGAAGTCAATATAAATTATTTTAATATCCACATAACATTTACAAAATTAATTATCTAGATAAATGTGAAAACCCCATCAAAATCCGCGACTATTTTATAGTTTTTCATGGAATTCCTATTTTACAAACGCAACGCAACGAAACAAAAGAAAACCGCTGTACACCAGGAAAAATATCACGAAAAACAAGTATAAAGTCAAATAACTACTTCATCCAGTAAAAGTCCTGATCTGTAATCGCATACACACGCCGTTCACTTTTACACTTTTTAGAAAACCAAAGGATCTAACCGAATAGTGAGGGGAAAGGAAAATAAAAAAACGGTATCGGTATCGGTATCCGATCTTTGGCCATTTGCTAATACCGCACGTGCCTTTGTGGGTTTCCTATCTAATGGCAGACTTACAAAAAAGTGTCGGTTTCGTCCAATGAGAAATAGCCGAAGTTTCTAGAAAAAGTTTTGAAGCAAAACGTACTGTTATTGGGCTTTCAGGTTTTAAATAGGTATCGAAAAATAATAACAAGTAGATACTTTAAAGATTTTTATCCATATATATATATATTTAAATATACTTTTGAAATCTGCAGGTATTGATTAAATTAACTATTTATTAGAAAAAAACTCGCAGTTACAAGAAATCAAGTTTTAATGAGGAAATCAGTCAAGTTCAAGCCTTTATTTACTAAACTCTGATAGATATCCATTTAGATAGTTCTTGTTTCTTTTGTCTTCGAAACAGTCAAAAATGGAATAATAAAGAAATTTATCTAAAAACCCTTCCTTAGCACTCGGGTAAAAGATGCACACGCAAAAATTATTTAAAAAAAAAACAGAAAAACGGCCGCATCGTTTACAAAAAAAAGTACATATATTATCATTTCTAGAATGCGCAGGCAACCAATGACCAATTTCACCGAGTTCAATGACATTATAGGCAGACCAAATGTCGCCGTATTCGTGAGAAAATCACAAATATGTCGAACATACAAGTTGTATTAACATAATCGTGTTTCACCTTCATAAATTTACGAGTATGTCCAACCGGCCTTTTACATCGGCTTTCCGAATCGTAGGGTTAAGTAGCTGCTTGTTGTTTTTTTTTTGTTTATAGGCATTTTTTTTTAGTAAAAGAGCTTTGGTGTGTTTTGCGAGTTGACTTGCAACGATATTTTTAAAAGATTTTAAGTGGTTTTTGTCTAATTGTTCACTTGCGTCCAGTGTTTTTACTTATCAAGTTGAAATCTAGATCAGTTTATTGATTGAACTTTTTTACTAGAGATTTTAATAATATAGAAAAATTATACAGGGTGGAAAGGTCATCGACGTACAAACGATTACTACGTGTTCAGTACATCATTCCGAACCCCCTCACATAGCAATGTTTCGTCGAAGTAGTCGTATTGAACTTTTGTAGGAAACAGCTGTTTTTTTATTCACTGATGAAAAATTTCAGAATAACGTCCTGAATACGTGCTAATCGTTTGTCTGCGATGGGTTCCACCCTGTATAATTTCACCCTGTATACTGGTATCGATTTGTATGTAAGTACCTATTGAAGACGAGTCTAAACATTGGCTTGTTTAAAATTTAATCAAAAGAAAGCATCAAAACGCAGTGTTAATGAATTATTACGATTATTTAAATAAACGATTGTAGGCCTTAATGATATACAATGACAAGTTCTAACGCTTTTAATATTCTAAATATCCGGACAAACTCACACTAAGTTAAATGTGTGGTTTTAGTTTCAATGTTTTCCCACAGAAGATTAGCTTAAGTTGGTGAAAATATTATTTATATCTTTCTTATAATATAATTTCTGTAGTTTTTTTATTTCTCATTGACCTCGGTAACAAAAACCGGCCAAGTGCGAGTCGGAGTCGTGCATGAAGGGTTCCGTACCATCGTAGTAGGTGTCTTTAATTTATTTTTATTATTTGATACACATTCTGTGAAAATTCAACTGTCTATCTATTAGGGATCATGAGATACAGCCCGCTGACAGACAAACGGACGGACGGACGGACAGCGGAGGCTTAGCGGACCCTAAAAATGTTATGTAATGTTATAATTGCTAGGCCAAAGACTTTCCTTTCTTCCAAATCACATTTTTTTTTCGCTTTCGCCTGAATTGACTCCTGGGCAAAGGTCTTCCTCATACGTTCCACTTCTCTCGGTTTTGTACTTCTTCTGATTTAGAAGTGAATTTCTAATTATAAGGACAGCTTACTTTTTTAAACTAGATTTTATTTATTCTTATAAAACTTTTTTTTTTGTAATTTTCTATCGGTACCACAAATCAACAATAAAGAGAAGCGTTGACACAATCTTTGACAAAATCAAAATACCACGTTTCTAGTACAATATTATTATAATAAACCTATACGTATGTTAATAGATAATTTAGATAATTCTAACGGAGAATTGTTCAGAAATATCTGAGATAGCATTCATCACAATGGAATGGAATGTTATTTTTTCTAAATTGTTTAAATAATATACTTAATTGGCGTTTGGATGATACGGTATAATATTTATGCGCCATATTGTGGGATATTTTAGATGATTTTTTTATTTCAATGAAACATTTTTGTGAATGGAATCTTTATTTACGAAGGCGATATTGGTTTTGTTAAATATTTTTATGATATTTTCCTTTTTTGGTGAGGTTAAGTACCGTGACCACATAAAAATAATTATGTTATATTTATTTAGCGGACTGAATTCGAATGCGTAGGAGATTTTTCCAACCATTTTTAACAGACCAATTCTAAATTTAAAAATAGAAACATATTTTTAAAAATACGATGACAAAATGCAAATAACACACATGCTTATTTTTCACATTTTTCTTACTAACAATAATGTATTTTATTAATCTAAAGCAGAGTAAACGCTTCATAAAAACCGTGTCTACATAGAACATAATTTACAACTATCATAAATAATAATAATTAGCAAATATAATAGTCCCATCTCAAAAAGTATTACATTACAATACTAAACATATTTTTATGACACCTGCCTACGTTTTTATATTTGTGTATGTGACATATTTTACTGCTTTATAATGTAGTAAATTAAACTATTATTATAACTTTGACGTCAAACGTAAGAAAATAGAAGTTAAATAATAAAAAGCACTATGTGTTATTTTCTTGTAAATATTTTAATCTTAATAGTTTAGTGTTTATCACCCTTCACCACAAATAAAATAATACATAATGTAAAAATGTTGATACTAGGTTAGACATATAGCAAAAATTGTACAGTCTGGCAAATTAGGTGTAAGCAAATTCATGAAACTGCCATCAAATTATAGTCGTGATTTTAATATACGGACAATTTAACTAGTAAGTCAATTTGTTTACAGTTTCCTTTTGTAAACACAATCGCATTCTCCTAAACACAAAACAAAAATCAATAATTTCAAATAATTACAAAATAAAACAGCAAGTTTTGAATAGTACTAACAAAGCTACATATACCAGGAACGTCTCAATAGAGAGTATCGGTTACATAAACTAGCGGGCACCCCCGACGTCGCCGATAAAATGCCGATCAGTGCATACTCTATGCGCTGAATTATGCCAACTGCCGGCGTCTTTGATGTCCACAGAGTAGAGAAAGACAGAGACGCTCTGAAATATAATTTCGTGTCTTTGAAAAGTAAAGAAAAGAAGACTTACTCCAAACAGAGGAGCTAAATAGGAAGTAGGTAATGATTTCGATTAGTATTTATTTTATTCTAAATATTTTTTTTAACGGCTTTGGTTAATACCCGCTTTTTTAATTTTGCCAAGATTTAGACAAATAAGCGGGTGTAAAAATAGTTTTTTTCTTTGCAAAGAGTACGTGGACACAATATATTGATACCATAAATTGAGCTTCTCTCTGATAGAGTAAAAGATAATAAAACATTTGTGACTGACACACTCAAGTTGCTGCAATAAACGCATGAATAACTGAATATGTGTAATGTATTATAATTTATTTAAATTCCATTCAAAACTTAGGTACTCACCCGATAAACATTTTATATTCCTAATAAATAAAATCTTTTTATTTTATACCAATACGCACAATATACTTATAGTGAAATACATATTCAGTATTAATATTTTTTTTGGAATAGCAGAAACAAAAAATATATGTTTTCATTCCATGATCGCCTTCTTTTTTTGTCAGAAGGATTCATTGTTTTATAGTCAAACTAAAAGTCCATAGATTTTTCCATCACCCCTTCTACGAGTGAACAATACAACATTTTATCCACCAAATCTGCTCAACTTGTAGTCTTGTACCACCTAATCTGTACAAGAATCATTCTTTTATTTTTTCAACACTAGACTATTAAACTCCTTATACAACGTTAACTCTCTGTCATTTCGTTACTCTGTGCCCAAACACGGCTCCCATACAGTCGGTAGGCTTTCTTTGTGAATTATTGCGGGTTCCGTAAAGGAGCGGACTACCCGCGTCAATACCTTAATGGCGAGCCGTGTTTCCACCTGCGGAACTCTAAAAAATAGTAAAAAATAGCCTACGGGCAAGGGAATAGAAAACGCTTGGATTGAAATATTTGCTTGTATGTTTTGTTTTTCTAGTTGTGAATTTTGTGTTTGTGATGACTGAGGTTAAAATATTTTTTTTTAGTTTTTGTGTACTTTTTTTTTGCCGGTAAAAAGTATTAGCCTAGTGCTTGATTTTATGTAATTTTTGCTGTTGAACGAATTGAGAAAGGCACCTGTAAATAGCAGGGTTCGTAATAATCAAGATATTTTATTTTTAATTTGTTTATTATTTTCTTTGATATTATCGGATAATTAACCACGGCGATTCATAACATGATCTCTTAATTATTTTTTGTGACTTTCACATGATAATTGCTTATAATATTGTTTTATTCTTTAGGTTTAACATAAATAAATAACAAACATTCTGTTAATTAATTCAACATAATGTTTGTGAACAGTTTTTTAAAATTGACTCTAACACATTTGGGTATGCGTGGAAGCGGAAATCGCATTCAGATACCTACACGTGAAGTTTATTCATGGCAGTTTTGTGATTTTTGTTATTATCAAGATAATTATCAAGGTATAACAAGCAATAGGGTATGTGCCTGAAAAAATCTATTTTTGTCCGTCAGTAAGATTATTTATCAAACAATATTGGACGAGTATTTCTTCTTGTGTCACATAATCAAAAAATGACGACGATACGGCGCATCAAAGTTCAAGAGAGGGGGCTTGTGACGTCACTGGACAGTAAAAAGTAACAGAAATTATTACATCACGCGAGATTTCAACGCTCTAAATCGTAGTAATTTTTCGTTTACATGACAAAAGAAAAAATATGCAAATACCCTATTGTTATCTTGATTAAATTGTCAATAATTATCACTTCGAACCCTGATAAATAGTGATTAACTTGCACAATCATCATTAAGTAAACATATGATCACAAACTATTATAAGCTTCTATCTGTTTCACTGCATTACTAGATGATGATTAAGATATCATTAAGATATCATCATATATTATATATATCATCACAACCGGTTAAGCTAATTAGCACATGTGTGCCTGAAAATCCTAAAACTCTATTAATCTGTTCAATGTAAGTCTAACTCTCATTGATATTTTCACAGCATTCTTGAAAGGCAATTATTTTGAAACCAAATTAAAATTTTACACCCCAAAAGATAAACGGTCCCAAAAACCAATATCAATTTACAAAATAGACTAGAAAGGGTGAAACGAAACATATCTTCGGTTCTCCTTGAAATTTTTATTCGTATTTATACATAACGACCAGTTATTTTCGACCTCTGGCTCTCCATGCAATACCCCGTTTTCACCCCAAAATATTTAAGTTGAAGAAAGGGGAGAGGGGTCGAAATAAAATGGTGGTCGTCCATCACTACTCTTGGAAGGGGTTGGCTGGATTTACAACCCTTTTGCAGCAGATTTATGTGGCGATCGCAGGGTTAACTTAACCCTCAAATGCAGAAAAGATCGCGTTTCTTTATTTTATAAATGGCCGACGAAAATAGACTGCGTTTTTTGTGCCGTTCGCTACGTCAATTTTATTTGAGAGACGTGTTTGTTTGGATGCAGGAAAACGAAAAGAAAAAAATACTAAAGTGATATATTTTCAGTCATCCACATCGTTGCAATAATTTTCACTCCACTGTAGTCATGCAAAACGGCACTACAAGTAGGTACACTGTCGTGCAAAAAACACCTAACTTTCATTCCAACTAATATCGTTTAATTGTTCTCATTAAAATGTACTTCAGTGCAAAAAAATGTTTCTCTAAATACACTGGCGTGCACTGAGGCTCGGTATCTCGACTCATTACGTCCATACCGTGCAGGCCAGAGCATGTACGCCGTATCGATGTCAGTTAATTTTCCACCAAGTGTAATTACCGTGTTTCGCTTTGTTTTTGCTACTAACTTTATTTGCATAGTGGAGTAAGGGGATCGGGTCCTGTTTCATCGGATAGAGAAACACGTGGAGCGGATTTTTAAATTTAGTTTTATGAAATTTTTGACTTTGAACCATGGTTCTGCCCTTTGGCTTTTTGTTGATTTTGAATATGAATCAATTAATCGATATGTACTGTCTGTAATTTTTACTTTAAAAGCAACAATACATCATATCTACTAGTTGGTAGAAAATTGATTTTGGTTGCATTTAACTGAATTCTAATACGATAACATGTAGAATATATCGTTTATTTTATTTGCTCAGATTCAGATAACGCCCGTAATCCCTGAATCTTCCTCTACCTAACCTCTAAGAGATAAACCTCATAGTACAACCCACCCACCTATCCAAAAAAATCAGCTCCACAAACCCCATTCATTTAATATTATACCACCCAGTGCTATTTCTAACAAACTAATATTTAAAAGACATGCTTTCACTATCTAGTATTACGCTAGAAGTTGTTTATAAATAACATGATGTACCTAGAATGATTGTGCTGCATTTTCTAGTAAACAAAATACTGCGTATTTATTACCTCATCTTATAGTAAAGGAAAATCCTATAAAAATCTAATTACTTAATAAATGCGCAATGCAAGATGCGAAATCACCTGTTTCTTACGAAGTATTATTGTGTCTCATAAACAATGTTAATGACTTCACAGTAATAAGTTTAAATGCATGATAAAATATACAGTGACTCATAAATCTTTGCCTCTCGCTATTTTATAACTACTCAGATCCACGATTACTATTGTTTTCCATACATGGTGTTTTCTATTCTTTACTATTTATAAGTGTGGTATAGAAACATTTTTAATGTTTTTTTATGACAATAAACAATACTGGCAAGCACTTAATTGTTTAAATTAAAATAATGCTTAAGCTTCATATTTGTAATCTTCTTTGGTTTTTCAAAATCCTAAAGAAACTTATGTATTAACCGGTTCTTTCAGATGAGTTGAAAAACAAATCACGGCAAAAAAATGACATCACAGCCCTCTCCACAGTTTCCACAGTCCTGATCTAAAACTCCAGAATAAGCTAATAGAGACATTGTTCGGGCGCTCGTTAGCCGCATCAAGATGCGCCCGCGCCACGGGGGTCTAGCCTGCGCGCGCGCACCTATAACTAGCTACCCTCCTATATGTTGCATAGAATACTGTCTCTAGCAGGATTATTCCACTTTGCCCCAACAATTTGTCAGTGTTTAAAATTTTGATGACCACTTTGCTCCACTAACCGATTTATTGAAATCAGTGTGTCCGGGTTTTTTATTTTGAAATAAAATTCAAGAAAAGTCAGTTTGATTGATTTAATTCAAACACTACTAGAGAATTCATAATAACGGCGTGATTTAACTTTGACTTTGACTTTAAAATCAGTGTGTCCGGGTTTTTTGTTTTGAAATAAAATTCTAGAAAAGTCAGTTTGATTGATTTAATTCAAACACTACTAGAGAATTCGGCGTGATTTACTAAAAAAAAAGTACCTATGTCAGCTATGTGACTGAAACTTTTCTTGAATTTCATTTAATTGTTTTCTCGTATTCACAACATTATTTACAAACTCACTTAGATCGAACCCTGCCAGCCCGATCGCAATTAATCAATTAGTGGGAAAACGACATACATTATTTAAACATCCCACTTTATCCCACTGATGGGACAACATGCTGGGACAGAGTGGAAGAATCCCCCCAGTATTAGCGTCTAAGGATATCTAAATCCACGAGATGAAGCTTTAAGTTTAGAAGAAAAAGACATTGATTTGTCAACGAGCTTCATTAAGCTGACATTTGCATTTGTACACACCAATTAAGTGGTTGAAGCTTGTTCTACAATGTTTTTGATGGGATTCGGGTAGGGAAGTATATAGAGATGATACGAAATTGCAAAGCAAATTGTATATTTTACTTGAACTTGTTTTGTTAGATTTTACAAACATCATCATCTACCTAGCCTTTTCCATCCACTTCCACCATATTGGGGTCGACTTATAGTCTAACCGGCTGCAGCACCAGTATTTTACATTGAACGACTGCCTATCTGACCTCCACAAACCAGTTAGTACTGAGTAATACAATACCGCTTGGTAAGACTGTTTGTCAGACTTTAGGGCCACTGACTACCTGTAACGACTGTCAAAGATCTACAAATGAGAGTCGGAACCAACGCTTAACTTACTTGGAGGAAACTCGGTATGTATTTATGTAATAGATGGTCACCAATCCACAGACCAACCTAGGAAAGCACGGCTTAACCTAAAGATCGTCCCGAGCGGCTGTTATTAATTAAGTAAATTATAAGCCTATTACTTCTAAAACATTGTTTCAACTTTCAATCGATAAGGTATCCATAAGGAAGACCAGCAGCGTTCCATTTTAGAATTCTGGTATTACCATCGTTTGTTAAGCCCGTTTTAAAATGACTATACATTTAGTTACTCAGTCATCTTAACCTGTCAAATGGCTCATCTTAAAACATCATAAAGAAACACTCTTCCTTTGTTTAAAATCATAATAATGTAACTAAAATTTATTTGCTTAAGCAACCGGACACCAAACATATCCAGTTCAGCTGGCTGAAGCTTTCAGGGTTATTTCAGGACCGTATTAAAACCGTTTTCGTCCGTCATTTGACATAATATGACAATAAACATATTTCGCTTCATTTTGTCTTGTCTTGAGATGTGAGTGACGTGAAATATATTTATTGTTTTAACTATTTTTGGGCGACGTTTTAGTCAACGGGTTAACTTTTTTGTTTTTTTTTTGTTTCGTGTTGGGTGAGCGTTTTCAGTGAGAGGTGCGAGTATCTTTTGTGGAGTGATTTTATTTGTTTGATTGATGACTGTTTTAATTTAAGATGTCAGTCTATGATATTGTCTTTTTATAAAAATCTAGAGTAGATAAGCAGTATACGCACTTTTTACTTTTTCACTGAAGTAGATATGTATGTTACAGTCAAAACTGTGAATCGGTCAAAACCACTTTTGACTGGTGTAAGTCAAAATCCTTAATATGTTAAAATGCGTTTTCTCCATTTAAAATATGTTGTTGTTGTTTAATTACCTAGTCCTAGAATTACTACAACATAATGTTTTGCAAAGGGTCACAAAAAAGAACATAAGAACCTAATAAGTTTCTCAGTAAATGTTAGTTATTGTTAAAATAGTTTTCACCGGTCAAAAGTAGTTTTGACTGATTAACAGTTTTGACTTGTATGCTGATTTTTACTCTATCAATCTCCTGGCGTTTTGATTTAAATACCTCCAGAAATTTTACTGATTTGGAAGTTTTTGCCTTTAACAACTTTCACATTTAAAACAATACCTAAAACTCCATCTGATCTAAGTACCAGACACACTGGAATCAGTATATAACGCTGATTCAATTCAGGAAAATTCAAGCAAGAATCACCATAATAAACCAAAGTAAATATGAACATAAAGCCTTACATACACTAACGTAAATTCAAAGGGGAGGAACACTTGAGATGCAATGTCGGGGTCTTAAACCCCAGTGCACACGGCCGGCGCTTATCTCTGGTATCTAGGTCAGACTGAAGATATTAAAGTATTGGAAGCTCTTACACTGTATGAGTATTAAAAGTTTGTTGGGAATAGTGGAAAATGGTTGAGGTACGTTTACTTTGATCTTGAAAAAAGGTGATTAAATATTATCATCCTACATTTATAAGCATATTATTTTGTATTTTCTTAATACTACCCAAGTACTACATAATTGTAAGGTTGATTAATATCAACAATTTCTATTTATGTGCTGAAAATGTTAAGAAAAAAAAATTGTTAATGGATGTAGCCTAGACCCATATATAATACGTTTTAAGTTAATTTTAATTACCTACCTATGTATAGAAAATTAATAAAGTTATTTTTTATTTACTTTAGCAATATTAAAAAGTTTTTACAATTATCTACATATACCTATATTTTAGACAATTTATCAAGAACAACTATAACTTACAATTAATTACTGTACGAGTGCATGTAGTAGACTAATGAGGCGATGTAATAAATTAAAGTAAGCCTAGTGATTGACTTGAACGTAATTTTCCACATTAGGTAAAGCAATAGGTATACAACGCACACAAATCACCACCGCATACAACTTTTATAAAATGTCCATTTATTCCACTCCGATTAAATAATTAAAGTTGTTTCTTTTTAATTTTCCCGGTAAATAACACCCAATACCCACATGAATTACCACTTACTTACAAATTAACGAAAAATATTATAGATTTTGTAATTAAGCCGTCAAAACATCACAAAAACAGACAAACACACATACAAACTTTCGCATTGAAAACCAAGAATTTTTAAACAAAAATTTTCGTCGTGCGTGCGGTCCATGCATGCCCATAACAAGCAATAAAACTTGCTACACACCAATAAATTACTCAATTAACTGTCTAATTACGGCAAAAAACATCGCATAAAAATGTTTGATACATAGATAGAAATATGACCGCCAGTTAAAATGAATATGCGGTATAATTGAGGGACAATGACAGGGGACGGCCTGAAATAGACTGAACAACAAACAGATGTGTGCTTTGTAAAAAATAAGTCGCGAGAAAAGGGTTTGAAGTACAGGAATGAGTAGGTGGAAGTATTATGGTACCGGTAAAATCGTTACGCCTGTAAATCCCTAAGGAATAAGCAGAGTTGTAAACTTGATTAGGTGATTATTTCAACAAGATATTTTATGTAGATAATATAAAAAAATATCATGAGATTGTCATTAAGAAACTCAAATTTGCGCGCTATTTCTGAAACACCACAAACAAGCATCATTATTTTTGCTTCAATTATACAATTCAATGCCTTTATTTCAATCAACCGTTGGATCATATAATACAGCATTAGATACTTTCACCGAAAAGCAAGTGATCGTGAGGAAACCAGCATGCCTGAGAGATATTTCTTGACGGCATGTAAAGCCAAGTCAGAGGCCCATGGGCGGCCTAAAAACTCTGACACCAGGTTACGAACTAACCACACGATAAAGAAAGAAGATTAGATACTTTAAATAAAAATATTAGAAAAATAAATAAAATTAAGATAAAACACAACACACACTTTCATTAGTACTTACAAATTAAATTAGCAAAGTTTTCAAATATGTAAAATTATGAAAGAAACTCAAATCTTACGCACGATGTTTGAGTTTACCAATAGTACATATATAATTATTATGTTGTAGGTACCTACTCCATTAATCAATTAAATATAAAGTTAAGACCATTGACAACGACAAAAACTAAAATTATTCAACACAGGATGTGACAGAGGTGTTGACATTTTGTGTTTCAATATTCGTGTCAATAATTTCAATAACATTTCTACAGCATTGCTCAATTCAAATGTTCTACTATTTATATTTAAAATGTCAAGTTTATTTGTTTTTATATCTAATCTTGATCCGATCTATGACGTTGTTACAAATTAGAGGTTACAAGATAACGATGTAAAGAATCACGGAAATTATGGAAATTCTTTATCAGCTGTGTTTAAAAAAAAACTTTTGACATTAGTGTCAAAAATAAATGCGGCAGGTGTCGTTTTATCTAAAGTATATTCTAAAAAATTCTGCTGCGTAAAAGGGGTTCTAAATTTAACCCATCTTTGTTTTGTCTATAATTGTCACTATTTATTGTTTCAAGATTCAGATTACTGCAGTAAATTACAAAAAAAAGTTCCTCTCAAATTACAACAGTAGGAAGCGGTTA
Source organism: Noctua pronuba (assembly GCA_905220335.1). Taxonomy (NCBI): domain Eukaryota; kingdom Metazoa; phylum Arthropoda; class Insecta; order Lepidoptera; family Noctuidae; genus Noctua; species Noctua pronuba. The sequence goes on along the minus strand of LR999906.1, from coordinate 9,018,832 downwards.
AAATTAACCCTAAACTGCGACCAATTTGTTAATTGTTGGGGTGTTTTTTGTCCCGTTTTATTTTTGTTTGTAATATTTATGAATTCAAATGGCCTCTGAAGACTAAGGGTTGACGGTAATTCGTATTTTATGAACTTTATTTTTACGATTGCAGAAGGGGTAAAATCCCGTGAGACATCATCAAAGTGCAAGATGTTTTTTTGAGTGTAATTATAGATTTCGATTTGTTTGTAGACCGTTTCGTACTTTTTGAGTTTTTGTTTACAAACATGTTTCATTGAATTTTATCCTGATTGATTATTTTGCGCCTGTGTTTTTACTTTTACAAGAAACTACCAAACCAGAAAGATTTTATTTTTGTTTTTCTTCAATTTGTACAAAATTATGATTTATGACAAATACTTTTCTCAAAACGCGTACTTACATCAAATGATTTGTGCAAAAAAATTGCAACATCATTTTTCGCCATTCTTCCTCCACAAACTCCAGATAACAGGAACACCCTCTTCCCTATCCCATCCATAACACCCATACATATAATAACTACAACAATAATAACCCCCTTAATCCAGTGGCTCATAAACCGTAGAACAGTCTAGCAAGTTTGATTAGATTGCCAATATAATCCGCTAGGTGGAGACACTGGTAGTGACCGGAAGATTAACTCACAGACAAAACTTATTAACTTGAATTGAACTTGCTGATTGGATAGCTATATTTTGTTAATTTGTTTGTAACTGGTCGAGCAGTTGAGGGTTGCCGTTGTTAATGGTGATCGGTTTTGTATTAATTTTGTGACGGGATTTTATTTATTTCGGAACATCCAGTTTTATTTTGATGGCATGCATGTCTTTTTGTATTGATTTTTCTAGAATAATAGTTCTTTTGTTTTGTATTATTTGTCTTTCTCGTTGGGGTAGGTGGGTCTAGTGGTCGCTGAGGTCCTGGGTTCGATTCTCACGTCAGACAAAGTGTTATTGGGTTTATCCATTACTCATTTCTCAGTAACAGATACGAAGTCTGGATTTATAACTGGCGACTTGTAGGTGTCATTGTACAACCTCTGCCAAATCCTTTAGCTATAAAAAGCTTAATTTTATGCTACGTTATGTAATTAATGAAAAAAAAACAGATCACTGCCCATCATTATATAACGGTTCAGGAACATTAACGGTACTTACACAACGAAAAATAATACGCTAAATTGTCTTATCTTGACTTTATCAGAATGAGATAGAAAAAAAGTTAAGACAACAAAAAAGTGTAATTAGAAATAGACAATAAAAAACGTTACACTACAAGAACTCAAAGTCTAACGTATTTAACAAGCATAGCTGTTAATGTGCGCCAAAAAACATATCTGCTTGTTTTCGAAAGGAACTTTGTGACACTTGAGCGTTTTTATAATCGACTAACCACGAAACTATTTTTTATTAATCAACCTACATCATTGTTAGTGTTAATAAAAAACATACATTACCACAGAATTATTATTAGACCATGTTTTTGTATATCTCTGCAACTGAAGCGTATTTCCTTCTATAACTGTTCATAATTTACTTTTTCATTATTATCTATGTTTCCTGCTTTATACAGTGTGTAACACATGCGACCCCCAACTCTTTAGTGTTGACAGTAATTGGGCATTATTTAATATTAACACTAAAAACATTTTAATAAAAATCTACTAGAAATTAACGGACCAATTTAACTAGAAAAGATCAAAAGGATTCGAAAGAATCTCTTGCTAATGACAAGAAAAAAATGCTTAATTTATTAAAGACGGAAACAAAATATAAAATAAACAATAAATCGTAAAACAGGCCGCCTTTTCATGATATTTTCTCGACGATTACCAATAAAACTATCAAATTATTGCACGTCACGTCATCAAGTTTTGGTTCTGTAGAAATAAACAAGAACTTTTTATTTATATGAATTATTTTATTATCAAGTACAATAAATTCTTTGTCCATTTGTATCTGGATCGAGCAATCTTGATATTTTAATTAGGTACCTCATATCTTACTTAATTTCTTCTCTTTTTTATCGTTACGGATAACAGTGATTAACGTAATTATTTTTCCATTGTTTAAGGGGCAATATTCTTTTGTTTAAAAGAAAATCGCCAGCAAAAAAATCTAATCTAATTAGGTCAACGTGACCTACGATGACCTAAAGATATTATTTGCTTTTAAAGATTTTATTTGCTTTTTTTATATTATTTGCTTGTCTCTGTTCCTCTCGAAATCTACTGATAAATTCAACAATGCGAAAAAGTCTCATTAAGCGAGTTACCTTTTACTACATACGACGGGAGATTTGTAGCACTACTGTATGATGTTATCCTCCTTGCGCATCAATAGTTTAGCCGTAGATAATTACTATATGTGTCACCGCCAATACGGCTTTGACATTACTAACTGTACCAAAATATTTAAAATTGACAATTCGTTATAGTCAACGACTTTGTTATAATATTTATTCTTATCTCTCTATGCATTTAACCATTTTCACTTAATAAGCCTTTCAGTGGCAATCAAGAATGCGATATGCATCTCAAAAATTGACAGGTACGATAACATCTTTAGCGTAGCCACAGTGAGCATCGACAAATGTTCATTAGTAGCACTTATCTGGGAGATAACTGTCTGTTTTTTTGTTATTAAATACATATGTAATGTATGTTCACACAATAACTGGCGTGCTAAGAGTACAATCAATTGTAACGTTTTTTGTATCTCATTTTGAACACAGATGGAGATAAGATCTCAAAATCCAAAAAAATCTATCTTGTACTGTTATTTGAATAAAAAAGCTTGAGGGTAACAAAAACCTAGGTGTAATGATTCTTTATTAATAATACTAATTTTTAAATAATAATACTACCCTATTATTATTTAACGCGATATTAAAATTTCAATGGATACATAAAACTCCTTACTCCACTTATACTTTTTGTTTATTAATGGAACAATCGACTCGGAACTCTATTTGGATTAGATCCTTTCTGTTAAACTACATTCAGTTGATTTAAAATTTTTCTTTAAGTATTTTTTCCCCATCTACTCTTAGAACAATAGAAACACACAATAAATTAGCTTTTAGACATTGTTTTTACCGTTACTTCGCTTTTTGGGAATTACCTAAATCTTTATTGCATTTAATCCTAAAACTCACAATACCAAAACACAAGGCATGCAAGTATCAAGGATGCAGTCGCGCTATATACAGAATGATGAGTTACGACCGCGGTCTGTTCCCGTACGACAGAGTACAAAATTACACCCAGACTAAACTATTTATAATATTATAATAATTTTCTGGCCCAATTATTTTACCGCTGACACGTTTTATTAGTTTATATACGATTGTTATGTTTACCCCGACCATAAATTATACTTTTATAATTTTCTCTCCGTGACAATATTATAAACAAAATTTTCTGTATATGATAAGTCGTAAATTATATAATTTTGTCATACGAAAAAGACAGAAACACGAGTGTTTACATAACATGACAGCTCAGTCAGTTTTTCGTTATGATTTAATGATTTTTTTGACGTTTTTGTCTTATAACTTTGGATCAGTTATGATATTTTTCGGTGCATCTTAATCCAAGTTGTGCGTACAACAGAAATTACGACTTCTGGGGTATTTTAAAGAGTACTTTATGTTTTCGATGTGGGTAGTTGGAAAAAATAGAATATGAAAGCTCCTATCTGCATAACACAAAATATTTCTCACAAGATACTTATTCATAATTTTATAATGTAGAGAAAAACAATATTTAAAATTGTTTGAATTCATCTAGATCTAAAATTGCGTACTTTTATTCGCGAACCATAGGGCCTAAACAAACTGACATCCTGCTACTTGTAGGTACAGGTCAATGCGAAAGTTTGTGAGGATGGATGGATGATTGTTACTCTTTCACTCAAAAAGTACTGAACGGATTTTGATGAAAATTTACAGTAATATAGCTTACACATCAGAATAACAAATAGGCTATATTATATCAAGTTATTGTGTCAAACAAATGCATTTACGCAGGTGTAGCCGCGAGCTGAAGCGGGTTCAACATACAAGGTGTAACATAATAATCGTTTGGTCACTCAGACCATGTTACTGAACAACTTTTGTTCTGTGACTTTTGGAAATTCATAACTTTCTTTTAGTTTAATTGATTAGGCATTGATCAGCATATAGGAATTGATGCGATATCAATTCTTATAGTTATTCCTGCGTTGCACTGCGAATCTTAAATTCTCAAAACATAGTCTAGGACAAAAAAATACCTACTTCATGTAGTGAAACCGACGGCACATTGAAACAGGTATTTTGACACACTACCCTATGAGGTAATATGCAACTACTAGTACGGTTTTTAAACTCTAAAAGGTACGCCATTTAACAATTAATCCAATAAAAAATTAGGAAAAAATATAAGTATACGTCAAAGTTACAAATAGAACAAAATGTGAGAAAAAAACGGCAATTTCAAAGAAAAACTGCAAATTATATTGTTTTCTAGATTATTATTTTCATCAATAAAAGCTGTCTCCAAAAGATGCAGAATGCAAAAAACTAATATTTCATTCTCAATTGTATCCTCATTACGTATTCCTGTTTGTCTTTTCCAACGCCATTTCTCACACATGACAAGATGGCTCCTAACACAGCAGGGTATAAGGCACGCCATGCACGGTGCGACAGAAGCCATAACACGGCCGTGTGTTAATCAAACGCGGGGTGAATGTCGCAAGTATTGTGTCGTTAAGACTGATTGCTATAGGGCTGTGGTTAGACTGGAGATTAGCATGGGGTACTTTGGGAAATAATAAGTTTGTTAATATTATTTATCTTACCTAATGAAGGTAATATTCTTTGGCTTTTCTGACAGTATGTTTTGTGTGTGAGGAGCTCGTGGCTAAATAATTACAGCCGCTCGGGTCGATCTTTAGGTTAAGCCGTGTTTGCCTAGGTTGGTCTGTGGATGGGTGATCACCCATTACATACCGAGTTTCATCCGTGCCTCGGAAAGCACGTTAAGCCGTTGGTCCCTGCTGTCATTTGTAGATCTTTGACAGTCGTTACGGGTAGTCAGTGGCCCAAAAGTGGCAGATGATGACAGACAGTATATTTTGTGCTCTATGTAGTGAAACGGTATAAAGGGTGTAAAAAGACCCTTAACGAAAACGAAAACCACATATTATGCCTATCATTGGGATCATTTTTTTCTTCTAGATAATACCTGGGAAACCACTGGTTCTGGAGATATTGAAGGTCAAAGTTCCAATTTTTTCACAAGTTTAAAAAAAAAAACACTTTTTAAGATTTTAACTTTACTTTTGTTAACTCCATGACCCATTAACTATTCAAAGCATCCATCAGCACTAACTTTTGAGTGCGTAACATTGAGTTTTACCATGAAACGTGATTTTTCACACCAAAAAAAAAGTAGATTCCCAGCAATAATTTTTGCGTAGAGTTACTTAGTTTGATGTCCGGAATGCTTGGTTGACGGCTTCGTGAAGGGTCTGTTTACACCCTGTATACTGGTACCGAACTATTAAACTTGGCCAAATTTAGGTCCCACTGACTCCTGCTCTATCAAGATTTAGTTTAAAGAAGCTTAAAGAAAGTCAGTTTAAGTTTTATTTGTAACTAGCTGTTGCCTGCAACCTTCATCCGTGAGAAGTTATTATAAAAACATTACTTCCCTATTTGATTCGTATTTTGATACCTAACAATTTTATGGGTTTTTATTTTTTGCAGGGTACCCTAATCTTTAAAAAAAATTAAAAGTAACCATAATCCATCATCACATCAGCTATCTCCCGTAAAAATCAGTCCTGCCGTTTTGGAGATTAGCCGGAACAAACAGACAGATAGACAAAAATGTAAAAAAAAACTTATACCGTATGTACTTCCATATGCATTCAGTAAAAAATGATTATTTTTGAAATCACATGTATATAACTCCCATAAAATATGCAACAGTATCTTGTCAATTTGACAATCTTACCAAAACCAAACGTCCAATCCAACATATTTGTCCTTTGTGAACAAACCCTAAACCATACAAATATTAGTCATCTTCCGCAATGGTAATACCGTTATAATCCGGGCATTATTACACCCCCTACAACTACCCCATAGTGTAAGTAGGTACTTGTACTTGTGTCGTGTTATCGAATGAATATTTTTTGTTGCATAAGTTTTGTGAGCTTTTCATCTTAATCTTTATATAAGTTGTGCATACAGTTTTACCTTTATTTAATAGTACGGTTCATAACCCTTCATTTCAGCAATATTCACATTTAAATTTTTTTTTTTTTTTCTTCAGATAAAAATCAAACTTGATGATATTTCAATTGTCAAACTATAGAAAATTATATTTGAATCAAACAGCAATTGAAAACCATACCCATTTGTAGCATCATAGTATTGTGGATTTTACTGGCTAGCTTTATAGGTAGGTGTTGACATCTGCGTACGACCGAACCACCAACTTAGTATTACACGAATACCGTAATCAAAAACCCCTACACACAACTTTAAACCCACTCCCACCACCAAAGAAAATGGGGAAGCCGTGATAATCCCTAATATTGAGCTCTCGATCATAACATGGACTTGAGCCACAAAGGTGATGTAATAACGACAGCTAATCCCCTATTGTGGCGCCATCTCTTGACGGATTGCCACCGATTGAATGGGGCGAACCCAAAGGGCGCTTTGTTCACCCCTATATTAGAAAAGCCTATTGTGTAGGTCGGATAATTTGTTTTTCGAAAGGTTTTCGTTTCGTAATAAAGTTGGATAAACGTTTTGTTTTGAGCTGCATGTAACATCACGCCTTTAATACCCGAAGAGTTCAACAGAGGTTACAAATAATATCTATAAAAATGTATAATTCGCCAGTCAAGTCCTTTGAAATAGAAGGTTAACCCATTACTAAAGCACAACCGAGCACAAATCCAGACTTCACACTGGTACTGAGAAATTTCTGATGAAAAACCCAATAACTCTCTTCCTTCACTTGGTAATCGAACCCAAGATGTCATGCTCACCAATAGCAGTTGCTACCACCAAGCCAAGAGCAACGAGGCAATCCTATTTGAATGACAGCAAGAAGAAAATTCATTAAGAAATGGCTAGGAAAATGTCTTACCACTGTCCACTACTTAACGTTGGGTGTTGTAGTAGGAAATGGGATGTAATAAAATCATTTCCGTAGGCAAAGGTTGCGTAGGTCAAGAGTTCCCGGTGAAAATAGAAAGCATCATGAATGTAGGAAATAGTTTGAGTGCAAGTCTAGATTCTTATTTATTCATTTAATAAAGGGTGTAACAAGACCCTTAACGAAACCGAAAGGCACTTGTTCTCCCCGTCAGTGCGATCATTTTTTTGTTCTAGACCATACCTGGGAACCTTTTAATTACGGAGACATTTGGGGTCAAAGTTCCAACTTTTTCGTTTATATTTTTACTTTAAACACCTCCACGACCCCCATACTACAATCCATCCATCAGTACAATGTTTTGTGTGCGTTACATTGAGTCCTACCGTAAATCGTGATTTTTCACCCCAAAAAAAAAAGTCGTTTCCCAGCAATCATTTTTGCGAAAAGTCACTTGGTTTGATGTACATAATGCTTAGTTGACAGCTTCGTGAAGGGTCCGTTTACACCCTGCATAATGTTGTCGACATAGCTCACAGAATAAGTAAGCTGAAGTGGAATGGGCCGGTCATATTAGCTGTAGAACCGGTGACCGTTGGGGTAGACTTGTTCTTGAGTAGGAACTGCCAATCGGCAAACGTAAGGTGGGGACGCCGTCAGGCTTGGTGGAGTGACGATCTTCGCAGGGTGTCGAGTGGCGTGCGAATGAGGAGGCCTATGTCCAACAGTGGACTGCTGTAGGTTGCTGGTGATGATGAATATAATGTCAGAATAGTGCAAAACATTAAACTCGATTGTTTTGAGAGGTTATATAAGTCTTTGCTCAAATCAATGTAATAGACTCAGTGTTTGTTTGTTAGATCTGACTGACTGGAGCTCGAGCTATCAGCGTGAATGATTTTTGATCCAAAAATACAACTATCCTATAGCTTTTTGATTATTTTTTTGCAACAAGCACAACGAATGTCACCCATAGATATGAATAAACTCTTAAAAAAATAAGTAAATATCATTTATTTGAAACGGGTATTTTAAATTTTATAATAGTTCGTATTTACGTCACGCTCGTGCTAGGGCATCTGTTTATAAGTGAGTGTTCGTGTATAACACGCCTAACCGGGCAGATATGGAATTCCAAACTCGATATAACCAAAGTGAGTGTAAACATAATATAAAGCCGCTAATACACTCATTCATCAACCCCATGAATGCGACGTTGTTTTACCCCCACAGAATTAAATGTTTAACCCGAAAATTATTTAGTTGTGTCACACGTCTCCGATGATGGATCGCGCCAATAATTGCGTCATACTTGACGCGTTTGGGGGTGAAAGGGGGTGTAATTTGTCGGAAGTGGGGGAGAGGGGTGTTGAGTGAAGACCCGTTATTGATGGGATCTCTAAATAGCGGGTTACGTCGGTATTGTTTTTTATTGTACGAATTTTTCATTTTCTTGATTTTATCTAAGTAGTTTACATTTATTTAGATAATAATTCCACACAATATACTTTCATTGGTATACAAGTAACGTTAATAAACTTTAGAAAAAAGGTAAAAAAACAACAAAAACGGTAATCGCAATAAAATGTAACACATCATAAAAATTACACAAAAATTCGCGGACTTCCAAATCAAAGGCGAATTTTTTTGCACTAAAGGTACAGTCAGCTCCATAAACAACATTTAATAAAACATAAAAGAGACGCGTCTTAATCGAAATTTGCGCGCGTAACATAAAATTGGCCATATATCGTAACTGAATATCCAATTTGTGGGAGTAAAATTAGCACTCGGTTATTATCATGCGTCACAAGCCGTATATTTAATAAAATCAACGTTTTTAGTTTCATTAAACCGCATGTAATATTTTTGCTGACTGTACCTTAAGAGATTTCTTTTCGTTAGAAGAGAGAGAGAGAGCGAATCGAAAAATAGGTATTAAAATTGTTTTGTAAAAATACAAATTTTTCCTTCAATTTTATAGACCCACATTTTGGTATAATAAGAATAACTCACATTTAATAGAATATTGTTCTCGTGAATCATTTAAAACGATTTTATTAGTGTTAAAGTTTATAGTTTGGAGACAAATTACCAATTTAATACTATTTAATGAACTAAACAAATATTTAAAATAGTTTAATAATATACTGTTATTATTGTAAAAATATAATAAAAGAAACTATTTAAAAATAAATTACAATAATAAATGAGACATTATTCTAAACATTGTGTGTTAAGATGAATGTGATTCTTGTGGAATCGAAAAATTGGATTCCAAAGATTTTATTCGAAAAATATGCTAAACAGTTATTAATATTCAGAGTGCAACTTAAACGTTTGTTTCAAAAACAATGTTTTTTCATGTAAAAATACGTACCTGCGAATAAAAATTTTGTTGAACTGTATCTAATTATACTTACTTCTACCTAAATTCCTACCGAGAAAAGTGTTTCGGGTTTTTTGCTATTTTTATAAAAGTAAAATTCCAACAAAAAAAAAATCTTGTAAAAGGTCAATCCACTGGTTCCTACGTAGTTGCACGTAATAACTTCACAAAAAACAATCTATGACCACAATAGCCAACATTAATCCAACTTTTTAATTATTAAATCAGCTAAAAACTTCTCCTTAACACAAATCAGTGTGTCACATTAGACAAGAATTATGAAGCTAAAGACGTGATACAAAAAATCCTAGAACATTTGTTTGACGTCAACGGAGCGCTAAAATGTATGGCTTTGAGCCATTTATTAATTGCTTCTACACAACGATTGATTGCTCGGTTCACTTCTCTATTACGTTTTATTTCTCTATGACGTCAAATTTTACTTTACTGTGTGCGCCTGCCCTATATTCTAATTCTGAAATGTTTTGTTTTATTTTCTGGTTTGCGACTTTTAATTTAAAATAAGAACCTAGCGTGTATATTTATAGGTTACAATTTAGTTTTAACTATTTTATAATTATTTAATAACAGTTTAGGATTAACATTGAATCATAATAATTAAGTACATATTTTGACAATTCTATTATTTTTTTATCTGACCGTAGGTAATTTAAAAGTTAAAGGGGTTTTAATAATACAAAAAAAAAAGTCAAACTAAATGTTAAGGTGAAGTATAATAATACAAGAATAACAAATAATATATAATAAAATTCATACCTTGTAAAATTGCACTACATTTTGTCATACATTTTCGTGCAATTATGTCATTCCATGAAATATCTTATAATATTTTGGATCTTATATTATTAAAAAAAAACTTTATTTTCATGTAAATAACCAATTACATCACCACCTACTTCAGTAACAACAAAAAAAAATGATTATTTTAGCCAAAAAATAACAAAAACTATTATTCATTTTAAAATTCGAACATTATGACAATCCAATCAGTTGGTACAAAGATAAACAAGACACACGCTCAACTGAATTACCACATTATCTCCATTAGCTACAGTCCAATATTGCTTGAAACGGCTTAGTAATTTTTCTCGACTAGTGATGTCCTAGTGTAAACACACGCGGCACGTATTTCGAGATGTGTCAAAGTGTACTTTAGATGACATCCGCCTTGAAGCAGTAATCTCTGAGATTAACTCACTAAAACGATAGACGTTTCTCGTAAGCGGCGAATAAGTCATTGTCCGAATAAGAAAACAATATGCTCAGCATCAGATATTTCATGGAATGACAAAGTGGATAGATTTTTCACGTTTTTGTTTCGATTCGACGAAATTCCGTGGATGTTAGAAAGATCTGTGCATGCTCAAACACGCAAATCTAAACGTAGGTTTGCTTTTATTGATAAATTCAAAGAAAGTAACAAAACTGATGAAAACTGCTATGTATTTTCACTCACGTTTATTATAAAAGTGAACTACGTATATCACGTTAAGATAGCATGTAGCAAAGAGATCAACCTTTAATTAATCTAAATGTTTATTTGGGACTAAGCTCATCCAGAGCCAAAATGAGTCAAGAAGATATAGAAGTTCATGAACATCATTCTTTTTGTAAAACGAGGCTTTCATCTTTGTAAAATATTTCCCAAAAAATGATCTGCCAAAAATATTGTGATTACAAGATAAAATATTACTGCACGTAAAACTTTCAACTTAAAAACGAGAAAACAACGGCTAAGCCCGTACTCAAGACAAAAGCAGTAAATAATAAAATTAAAAGTCACTTTAGTCCACGGAGGCGTACAAATTATTCTAAAGTAATAATCCCATATATCATATTAACATTAACACTGGCCGTAAATAACGAATAAAAGAAAAAGAAAAAAGAAAGGTCTGTTTATTTTTATTATTCATAACGAACAGGAACAATGTGCCAAGAAAAATGAAGAAAAAAATCCACGTTACGGCAATTTGTCACTCAGTTGAAACAATACTGAAAATTCCATTGTCTTCGTTAAGCCTGTCTTCGATTATCAACTGTCAACGCGTGCAGGCCTATTGTAGAGGCGACAACAATGTTTCCAACACGATTTTTAAAAACAAAACATCTGACATCCCAACAAGAAAAACATCCAGTTTGAATCTTATCTGACTCATCTTAAAGTTCACAATCTGTGTCTACCCCAAGAGAGTTATTCTAAAATCAAAATGCGCGAAGCCATTAAAAAGACTAACAGAAATAACACGAGATTTTTTTAAAGTGAAGATTGAATTGTTTTCTACTTTTAAAACAATGGCTGGGATATTCGTGGATACGTTAACAAAAGTGACAGGTGCTGATTTGTTAGTGATTTCTCGAATACCAGAATAGAGCGGCACGTCAAAACAACGGGGTTAAATAGAAGAAATGGCTTTTGTTATTTTCTTTCGGTAGTCGCTAATAATCTTACAAATAGTTGCATGTCTGTTATTTGAATTCCTCCTATTAATTTACGTGCTAAAAGGCTAAAATGTTGTAAGTAAAATAACACGTTTGTTATTAATTATGATTTTAGTTTTTTAAATAGAAATCTTTATCGAATGTCTCATCAATATTTTTTGCCACGGAAGATCTTAGACCTACTTTTTCAAACACGTTCTATATTTTTTATCGCCATGCGATGCACCATTAATTGCCATTAACAATGTGCTAATAATAAAACACACATTAACAAAAATACGAGGGGAACTCAACACTAAATCAAACACTGCATTCTCAGAGAAAAACTTTTTCTTTATTATTACTAAACACAGCCATAATTTCAGCGTTATTTACGATTTACATGACTAAAAAAGTGAATTTATTATATCATGTGGTCGCGTTTTACTTGTTTTTGGGACAATAAAACTAAAATATTTAGGAGGAAGAAAAAAACTAGATGAGCCTCCTCATAGTTTATAATCGTAAAAACCGTCGACGCAATAAAGTGTCGAGTTATTGTTTAAATAAACAATGGGCAAGCGACAATAAAGAGCTGTAGAATGGCCCACAGAACGACACTGTGACTGACGTGTGAAAATGTAGATAATGTTATAACGTGGAGATGGGCGCGTAGGCAGAAAACGATTTATTTTTATTGACTTAACTTTTTGATTGAGATGACTGGCAAATCTTCTGAAAATTTGAAATTTACATTGCATAAATATTGTGTCGCTTGTTTATTGCCAGTCTGCATTTACTTTGCACAGTTAGAAACAAAATTAGGATTCATTTTTTTCCTTTCCGTTTGCTTCCTAACCTTTAATACTTTTTGTTACTTTCTTCCTTACATTAACCAAAGCTTAACCAGCGAGTGAGACGCGACATTTATTAAAACATTCTTAAAAAATATTTTTAATTATTGCTTCTTATTTTCACGCTCTACAAAAAAGATAAAAAAAATCGGTAAAAAAAAATTAAAAAAAACACCAAACAATATCGCATCTGTCTCCCCAACACTTTTTTAATCTTTGCACAAACGAAGGAGGCGGTCTTGCAACGAAAATAGCCGTTCAAAAATATTGAAGAGCGTTGAAAAATACACGTCAAACTTGTATGAGAATAATAAGAAGCGTCGACAAACACTCGATATCTAGGCTACTGTGTTACCGTCCAATTTGTTGCTTCATTTCTTATGATTCTAGTGTTTTGTGTATGCAGGCGATATCGCGTAAATCGAGATGTATGCATCGATTTAAATCATTAGATTCGCTTTAACGCTCCAAAAAATGTTTACGTCTCTAATTCGTTGACCATGAGATTTTAATAGTATTGTCTCGCTCAGTCATATTGCACATCATCATTATAATATGCCTAGCTTTTTTCTCTACTATGTTGGGGATGGCTCACAGTTTAACCGGATGCAGCTGAATACCAGTATTTTACATGGAGCGACTGCCTATCTGACCCCCAACACCCAGTTGGTACTGAATAATACGATACCCCTCGGTAAGACTGGTTCTCAGACCTGCTGGCCACTGACAACTGTCTTTAACGACTGTTAAAGATCTACGAATGAAAGCCGGGACCAACGTGCTTTCCGAGGCACGGCACTCGTATGTTATGGGCGGTCACCTGTCCAGAGACCAACCTCAGCAAACGCGGCTTGACTTGATTGACCCGAGCGGCTGCTATTATTTAGCCACGAGCTCCTCATATCTATCGTGTCATGCGGGATATAAAAGCTCATTCTTCTCTTCTCTACCTAAGTTCGGCGACGGCACATCTATGATTTAAATCTAACGTTGTATGTCACAAGTATTGTTGGCACTGCGTGGCTGTTACAACGAGTTATTAGTTCGAAAGTTTCTTTGATATTTTAATGCATGGCCGCATAACTAAGAAACTAGTGAGAGGGTTATAATTTGCGCAAAAATAATTGTAGTTACAATAAATAACAATGACAAAATTACATTATACTTAGTCAAGTCTTCCGCATATTTTGTATTGTAACTATACGAAATTTTCACGAGGAATTCACAAATTAACGTGCATTTAAGATGGATAACAGTCACTGAGTCATTTTACATTCTAGAACTTAGTTATTCATTTTCTTCAAGCGACTTAAACATCATCCATTTTAAAACAGCTGGTTTCACACAATTTGCTTCCCAGTCTTCCCACATACCATAAAAATCACATTTATAATATCACGTTAAACTCATGGGACCTAATTATCTATATTTGCTTAATAATCCCAGTTAAATGAACTACACTGAATCAAATAAATAATTATAGATATGAGCCTATTGCTGTCCCACTGTAAGGCAGTTTTGCAGGTAAGTCACACAAACATACACACACTCAAACACTTTCAAATAAATCTTTATTGAACACTTCGCTTGTTCAAGACAGATTGGCGATTTCAGACCTAAACTTGTCTATTATGTGCAGATTTCCTCGTGATGTTTTCACCGTTGTACGGAATGTCCCAGATCAACTTAGAAAGTACAACCAAAGCGTGCACTTTAAAAGAGTCTTTATGTGTTTATTCTCAGAACAACAAAACAAAAAAATTTCATAATTGACCCAATGTCTCGGCCACCGACTTCCCGCTTCAAAAACTAAAATTTCACGGCTCATATGCTTTTATAATTAATGCATAATTATAACATATTAATATTTACCATGTCACCACTCCCGGTCAAGCGTACAGTCACCTACATTTGCTGTGCGAAAACCGCCCTTTACTGCTACGACATAAAGGCGAAAGCTCTGATCGAGCATGGTACGCCCACTTGCAACTATTTGTGGCCGACTGGTGCCACGATTATCACTGACGCAACACTGCACCCGCTAATTGCAACAAAGATGCTGATAGTTTATCATGTTCAGTTATTAGACCAACGTCCTGCCTCGTTGGTCTCGCAAGCGCGAATGCTGAGCATGAGGTCCTGGGTTCGATTCAGTCGGGTCACCAGGTCACCCAGGTCGGAGAAAGTGTTATTGGGTTATTCCATTAGTAATTTCTCAGTATCACCCATAGAGTCTGGATTTGTGCCCGGTTGATGACAACAGGCTCGTCCCCTATTACATGGAGCTTAAACATAACAGGCGAAATGTGGATATACTTACTATAAGGTACACCGCTGCCTGTGTGGATTACAGTTATGCCTTCAACCGGGCACAAATCCAGACTCCATGGCTGCTTCTGAGAAATTCCTGATGGAAAAACCCAATAACACTTTACCCGATCCGGGAATCGACCCAGGACCTTTGACCAGACCTACCTCTATGCCATTGAAAATCACGAGACATTCCAAATTTGAAGTTCCGTGGTGCATATTGTTTGATTATCTTCCAGAGGGTGTAAATAAGTGTCAATCGTTTTCAAACCTTTTCGAATTTTCTACCACCCAGTAGGACGGATTGTTTTTCCACAGATTATGTCCATTCAAAACATTTTTAACTTCTCCTCTTCTTGTTCTCGTTATCGGCGATAGACACAGTCTGAGTTATCGATTTCCATTCATACGGTTATTGACTTACGGCATGCCCTAACATTTCTCCACTAACCTGACAATCATTTCCTTGTTATATTCTACACTAAGACATAACAAGAGATGCACTATCACAAAAAATAAGAAAAGCACGTTATTCCCAACATTACGAGCTCCCAAAATACAAATTATCATAAGCTGCGCGTGCGTCGCTTCCGCGGTACATTTGTGGGATTCACCAGTTGATATATTGGATGCACGATGCGCGCCATTGAAATAAAGATATTAGATAATGTCGTTTTAAATAGTTCCGATGTTTTCTTGATAAAAATATGCTTTTTTTGTTTGGGTTTTTAGTTTTTGATGGCTGTCATGTTTTGTAATATTTGTGTGAAGTTTTTGTAGTTTACCTTATTTTTCTGTCATCATTCCATCAGACATATAATTGTGTTTATCGGGACAAGCCCGGCACTCTATTCCGAAACCACTACAACTCCTGAAAGCCAGAATCATCAGTGGCGACCACCAGAAAAGCGTCAAGATAATGACATATTTATGACCATTTAGCATCATAATTATGAGGCCATTTGGTTTCCAATATCAAGCCATTCAACGGTATTCTTGGCAACATCCAGATGCTACCCTACGAAGATCGAACCTATAGATTAATCAGCCTATAATATTCCAACTACTGGGATACAGGTCGTCTCTCTGTGAAAGAGAGTATGCCATGAAACTCAAAAAAAAAAGACAAATAAAAACATTTTTTGGGCGAACATCGTCACACACTGGACAGCGTCGTCGAGGTAGACCGCGGCGAAGGTGGCGTGACGATCTGATCATGTTTGCGGGGCTAACATGGCTGGAGATCTCACAAGATAGAAAGGTATGGAAGGAGAAAGGGGAGGCCTTTGCCCAGCAGTGGGACATCAAGTAGGCTACCAAAAAGCAGTAATCTAAGAAAAATGCGTTATTTCTAAAAATGCAACAACTGCAAAGCTGTCAATCAGTACAACTCAGCGACAGCACCTAATTAAAAACACAATGTTCCTAAAACGGACTGAAGTTTTTTATCGTCTTCTCTCGAACTATTTTTCCCATAAACCGTCACTAATAGCGGGTGCGCGGGCGCATCCATCAATCAGCGCAGAGCTGCTACTATCTTGTTTATAGGAATGTTAACCGTGTTTATTCTATCTATGACGATTCTAGTTGATACAGGGAGGGAGACGTGGAGCTTTTTTATAGAAGGAACATTCTTCTTAATTTTTGTGATGATTTGGAATCTGATTATTATATTATTATTATAAGCCTATATTGTCCCACTGCAGGGCAAAGGCCTCCCTTCCCTCCTTCCACATTTCGCGATCTAGTGCGATTGTAGGCCAATCCTTTGCGAAAGAGTCCAGCTCATCCCGCCATCTCCTACTGGGCCTGCTGCGTTGTCGTTTCCTGCTATTTGGTATCCACTGAGTGGTAATTTTTGCTCATTGCGCCTCCGACATGCGGCAGATGTGCCCAGCCCAGTTCCACTTCAACCTAGCAGCTGTAAGGCCAGCATCAGCTATTTGAGTTTTGGATCTGATAATGAAGATAATAAAGCACAACCAGATGGAATTTTATAGCACAATATTTAGATACGGACAAGATACTACTATAGCTCAATTTCAGCTCAGTGACATTTGTGATAAACCTTACCTTTGGCTGGTATTTTTGTGCCATAGTTACTGATCAACAATATAATCTGTAACAACTCCGTTTTTTCCATCTTGATCATCTTCAACAGTGTCGCCATCAGCTCTTGGATCACGTTTGCTGCAAATTTCACTTGATCTGCTGGTATTTTCTACCATATTTACGACTAAAACATTACTGATCAAGAAATCACCATCTGTCTCGTTCTAATCTTAGTTTTACCTATCAGTATCACCTTCAGTAGCTTCCCCATCAGCTTCTACATCAGCAACTTTACCATCTTCTGCTATTTCTGTACCAAAATTATAACTTGTAGTATTGACCATAATAATATCTGCTATGTTTCCATTTATTCGTTCTTCAGCATCTTCTTCAATCGCTCTAGTAGCCTCTACGTCAAAGGTGATTTTTGACAAAACATTATTATCAGCTGGTATTTCTGTACCACGTTCACCATTTACAGTACTGATCACCAGGACACCCTGTACGTCGGATGCGGAACGGTATCTTGATAAATATAAGGCGTTCCGTGACAAATGGTAACAGAGTGTTTTTATATATTTTTAGACAACGCCCGCTTTTGCTCCGTTGTGCTACTAATTGGACACACAATACTTCAACGTGGGTAATGTGTTGTTTTGTATCCTTCGAACTGTCAGCTTCTTGGTTAATGCTAAAATAATAGCTGGCTAAGAAAAGATTACCTCAATATTTCCGTTAGTTAAAGTTCAAACTTTATCAAAAGTCACTCAGTTTTCAATATTGTCTTTTATACATTGTGTCGTTCGTAGGCGATCCAGCTGGCTAATTCAAGTTTTTTTCCTACATTTTGAACGAAGATGTCATCATCATTCTTCTGCTCTTATCCCAATTTATTACTTCTCTCTCTCTCTTCCATACTTTTCTATTACTCATCATCTCATCAGACACTTCCTTTCTGGCGACATCATCCTTTACACAAACTTATACTAAACTTTAACGTCACTGTTATATTTGACTTACGGGATATATTCCGTGATTATCCATTATTCTGAGCTCCTGGTATTTCGACGCTGTTGAAAACGATAATAAAAAGACGATACACTTTATTTAACATTGAACAAACAATGATCTCTGTACCCTGCATAGTTTAATTTTTGCATTTCGAATTATTACATGAATCCTCATACAAATAACAATAAAACTGAACCCAGAAACATTATTGAATGAACCAGAACTGCGAGATATAATTCTGATATTATTTCACCAATATATCAAGCAGAAACTGGGTAAATGTCCAACTTTCGACAAAATTATCGTTTGCATTAGTCGTTACGAAGCTATTATAAATATCACATGAATAAACCCATATATTTAAAATCTAATATTGCAAGCAATAACAGTTTAAACGGAAATAACTTGTATTTATCGGATTTATCACTTTACATACCAATAACGTAGTGCGAATGACATTATGTATTTTCATCTCTGTTCTTATGACAAATGGTGAAATGTTTCGTAATGTTTATGTATTAGATGTTAAAGTTTTCTCAACTACCGTTTGTTGGGAAACAGTGTCTTCATCGGAATTACGGATTATTTCTTCAAAGCTCACATCGGGTAAATATTAACATCATTTCAATTATTTTGAGAGGGATTGTTGCAAGCACTATTTGAATTCATCACAGCATTAGCAAAAATATAAAATGTCATTGTCTTTGTAATGTTTTTTTAGCTGCATCCAGTTGTGTGGTAATCGGTTGGCTTGGTCATGCAAGCATGATGGCATTTGATGCGGAGGAATGATGAAAATGTCGTGTGGAAAGTTTTGAGTATGAATGTGGATGGGTATAAAAGTAGAGGAAAACCAAAGAAACGATGGATGGACTGTGTGAAGGATGAAATGGCAAGTAAGGAGGTGTCTGATGAGATGACGAGTAGTAGAGACGGAAGAAGAAGACATGCTGCGTCGACCCCATATAAATTGGGATATGGACAGGAGAATGATGATGGTCAGTTAAACTGGAAACCGACCCCAATATAGGTGGGATAAGACTAGGCAGATGATGATTGTTATTGCAATATTTTATCTGCAACAACACATTATTTCTGCTAGAACAATAAATATATATATATATAAATATTATATAGCATAATGGGTCAACAATTTTCTCTAAGATAGAGAGCGGCTTAATCCTCCAAGTGGGTCCATTGCAGGTTGATAAGATGTATTATTCCATATCACACTTACAGCATTTTGACTACCGTGTATCATCTCATTGGAGACGCAACACCCAAAAATATGGCTCTAAATTAAAAATTACTTTAGACACGAATTTTTCAAATCATTAACACAACGTATTTGTTAAGTGACAAAAGATACAATTTTTCATGCACACAACGTCAATTTATAAGCATTTCCTGTTTTATTATAAATTTCTAGTTGACTTCAGTGGACGGAAGCCTATCAATAATATAATAACAATTTGCCTTATTCTGTCAAAGAAAATGTCCAACTTTTCTTCTTGGGCGGCTACAGATTTATGGCACACGAAAATCAGCCTTATTTCAACGGATAAAAGATCATCTACTGATAGATTAAGAACCATTCGTTTTGGACTTTTTATTATTTATGAAGGAAATTAATTGCATCAGAATATGTATGTGAAAATATTAATTTTATGTCTGCTTTTACTTTTTAATGCGTTTACATAATTATTTTAATGTGATCTGTTATTTAAGATGCAAAGAAATTAATTTTCTATTTTCCGAAAGTTTTCCATGGAATCTAGGTTTATGTAACTAAATGCAGATAATATGACTTCTCAGTTTTTCTGGGCAGTTTGGATAAGCCATCAAAGGTACTGAAACTAAACCTTGGTTTGCACCACCAATTTCTTTAAGATAACCGTCGTCGGCAAAAGTATCAACAAAATAGCTGTCAAATAAAATCCAACACAATCAAAACCAAGCTAAAACTGCACTTAATCTAAATATAAACGCAATCTAACGATAGATCAAGGGAGCATCCGATATTAATTGTCCAAAAACTTGTTATTTATGTTACCATCTTGGTTTCGTCTATCTTCTCTTAAAATAGACAATCGGCCCACCCAGCCGGCAGTACATTGTCACAGTTGTAAAATTAAGTGGTTTCTTTAGTATTTTTATTGCTATAGCTACCTGATATCTACGTTTATTGGTACTCTACAATTTATTTAATTACTACGAGAAAACATTAAGGGAATAAAGATTATATAATGAGTTACAACTATTAGGTATAGTCATTGCACTGCACTAGCACCCTATTTCCATATTGAACCTTATTTCTAAGTTACGTAGAACTCACTCTTCTTCTCCGTCTTTCATATCGATATTACTAAGCCATGTAATTTTACCGATTAAGCACTCGATTTTCTTAACGATTATCGTAAAATATTGTTCCGTTTTTCTTATTCGACGAATTAAGTTTTTCCCACGCGTTACCAGTAGCTACTTTCGTGTTTTATTCAACTAGGTATACGGTTACGAGAAATCCATGGAAATTGTTGACTATAACTCGTAATGTGAAAAGGAGATAAATGGTTGTAGCTTTTACGATATTGGTTAAATTAACTGTTTTAGTACAGAGTTAAGTTAAGTTGAGGCAGTAATTAAATTATTATCTATATTGTTTTTGGCTTGTAATTTGTGTTTATAGATAAGGTTGACAAGAATTATGTTAAGTAAAAACATAAGCTACCAGTTAATTTCTTCGATGGAAAATTCTTATAGATGCTTATTCATCGCGGTAGAACGGAGGACTGAGTCGGAGTTCTAGTCAAAAAACCCATCATATTTATTATCTCACCATGATCGGAGGGCTGTGTCGGATATTTTTTATACAGGGTAGAAGGGATACCTACGTACGCAGAAACAATTACCACGTATTCAGTACATCATTCTGACCCCTTTCGTAGAAGATTTTTATAGGTTATTTAAAAAAAAAAGGTTTTTCCTACAAAAGTGCAATACCTACGCGGTTAAAATGTATGGAACAGCTGATTTTTTTCCTTCCATTCTGTATACCAAAGGTACTACACTGTTATAAGCCCTGCATGGGATGAGCATCGCCTCAACTCAAACCAATCGTGATTCTTTTTATGGAACTCTATCTTCTTCTTCGTGTTGATGATTCCCTTTTTTTAATTTAATAAATTGTGATCAGAAGTCTACCACCTCGACGGCGTTGGTGGCGGCCTCGGACAGGTCCCTCAAAGTGCAGGACAGGAGGATAATTTGCGTTGAGGCAACTCCATACTACCCTGCAACGCACATTTATACACGAAAAAAAAGTATCAACGTTTTTTATCCGTTTTGAAATAAGAAAAAAATTACACGGTTTATAGATTCAACATTGAATAAACAATAAAAAAAAAAACAAGAACTAAACAAAAGAACTGCAACACTGAACAAAAATACAAAATAATCGCCTCTACCTTTGTTACTTCAAAGCTATTTCAAACCATTACTTAACTATTCACAGACAGTTAACAGAATGCAATAAGCCATTTAATTAGGCTCAATGATTTGCAGAATCATAGTCAAACGAGAAGGCCTTCTAAAAACATAGTTAATAGGTTAAGTTTGAAAGTTACGCAGATAATAGTCGCGTGGAGGTGTAAAAACTAGCTATATTTGTGTGTGTTTTTTGTATGATCGTTTTTAGTGTAGAATATTAAAGGGTATTTAATGGGTGGACTGAAATTTTGTCAGGTTTTGACTATTGCTTATAAGTAGAGTATTTATAATATAACAGCACGCCTGTAATCCCCGAAGGGTTAGGCAAAGGTGTACCTTATAGTACACCACCATTTCGCCAGTTATGTTTAAGTCCCATTTACTAGGGGGTGAGCCTATTGCCATTAACCGGGTACAAATCCAGACTCCGTGGCTGCAACTAAGAAATTACTGATGGGAAAACCCAAATGCACTTTGACCGACCCCGTAATCGAACCCAGAGCCTCATGCTTAGCATTCACGCTTGCAACCGCCAGACCAACGAGGCAACCAGTAGAATACTTATTTATAGTCTTAATTTAGATTAGACGATAAAACAAAGAAACACAGATTCACAGAAAATTTGCACATACCTAAGGTATTAAGATTCTGAGCTCAACGATTTTTCTAGCGGTTTTTCTGCCTGGTCAAGTGAATTTCGAAAACAAACGATGAGTCACAATCTACTTGTCAGGTCCAAAGTTTTGTAGCTTCGTTTCGTTCTACGTGAAAACAGTAAATAGTAAAGAAATACATCTCAAAAGCAATTGTGCCGAATGAGTGACTTGCCAAAAACTTGAACAGAATTAGTTTTAAGGTTACTTTCGACACTTAACCCTTTACGTTCCGAAGCTAACAAACCGTGACTTTGACAAAGCTGTTTCTTGATATTTTTTTACTTTTTTTCCGAGCGGTAAAATTTTTGTTTGTTTGCACTACAGAACTGTCAAATTGGATACGTTGTTTAGCAAGAATGACCTAATCAAAAAGTGACAGCCGAACAAAGTCAAAACATTTTGACTTTTATCAGAAATATCAGGTGTGACAAAAAACAATGAAATAATGAGTGACAAAATAGATAAAACAAGATAACAGTAGCAATAATGGAAGGTGTAACCTTTCGTTGAAGAGTGTAACCTTTCACGACGCGATATAGAACAAGACTACGTCGATAAAATTATCAAAACCTTAATGACTACGTGAAAACACCCTATAAAATGAAAGTGCAGTAATTACTATGTCGAATTACCACAAACACATGTAAGAAATAACAATTACAAAATAAAACAACAGCACCTGTTTGCATTATGTTGCTGCAACTAAATAACCCTTTAAATGCAGCGTATAACGAGGCGCCGCGGCCGGGGCGAGCAACGCGTAAATCAGGTCCCGAACAAGTGCCAAATAATTTCGCGAAATTTTATTATAACAATAAAGTACTGCTGACGTTTTTAAGCCACAAATTTGCGCGCTCAAAACAAATCCCTGTGAACTTTCGCTTTTGAATTTTTTCCCTGTGAAATAAGAAAATTTACTAGCGTTTGCGTTTCATTATGTCGCTCCTTGTTAGTGGGTTAATTTAAGTCGAGTGGTTTATTGGATCAATTGTTGTGTTTTGCTTTATAAAAGGCTAAAGTATTTAAATCCGCAGACATTCCATTTGCATTTTGTAAAAAACAAATTGGGCATATATAACAAGCGACTGTTTTTTCGCTCTATGATCTTCACAAGATTTGTCATCAAACAAAACACACAAAACGACAAATGAGAAATTAATATATTTCAATAAATTAATATTCCATATGCAGTCATGTAAATTAATAACAGCTTATAAATAATTTATGCGCTACCATGTAATAATTAGTCATAGCATACTGAATTTACAATTTCTATATTAATATCGCATGTCAATTAATACATAAATTTTTCTCTGAGCATATTTTTTCTATGAAGTCAATAAACTTGAGAAAGGCCGCGCAAACCAACAAAAGTGCGTAAATAAAGTTCAGTGCTCAATTAAAGACAACGAGGCATTCTGTGTTGCCTCGTGATTTACGTCCTCGTTCGAGGCACAGCGTCTGTTTAGGGTTAATTAGAGGCATGCTTAGTACCGCGAAATTTATGCAGTCGTCGCAAGGACAATTGATTGCGACTTGTGACGTTGTGGGGCCAAATATTTGTGAAACTTCGTGGTTCCGTGTGGGAATTAAAATAGTTGTATGCTATAATGAGATGGGGATAAAAATAAGTTATTTTTACGTTTAGTTTTATTTCGGGTTTTGTGATTGAACTTCGCCCATGTCTCACAAATGTATGACGCATTAGCAGTATATTTATAGTTTTGTATGCAAAAAACGAGAAACTGTTAGTGTGTTTTTAATATGTCATAATATTTTTGGACTATTCATATTGTGTCAAAATAATACTTCTTCACACTAAGAACGTATTATTATTATATTAAAAATTACTAAAAGGATCCCTTGCAAACTCACTTAAAAAAACAATACAAAACACCCGTATTTGTACAAAAGCGAGCATAAATCGAGTGTTAGATGTGCGTGCAGTCTTCTTTTCGCCGGCACTAAAATGACTCTAAGATCGGCAGTAAAACGGGTTGTTAACAAAACGTCCCGCATAAATTTATTGTAATTGTAACACCGGGTCGCAACGACCGTCGTGACCGCTGAACGAGTTAACAATCAAAGCTTCTTAGATGACCAACATAACTTGAAACATTAGCCTTTTGAACGACAGAGCATAAACACACGCGTGTCCTCCTCGCAACGCCACAATTTCACCTACTATTTTGTCATATATTTGTGTCATTTGGCGTACAGGGCACGCGCTTGCTTGTCTCATATATGTGACAAAGGTATCCAAAAGTTTAAGGTGGCTCTATATTTAAGTTTAAGGTGTCAAATTCTATATATTTCAAACGCAGTTCGAAATTCCTCTACGTCTCAAGAAATGTTGGTCATAGAATATATACATATTTTAGTATTAAATATGCTAACGCATTATGCTGTAGGTTATTGTAGCACTATTCTAAGGTATCGGGTTACAATATGATATTTTATACAGTTATCTGTTATTCACTTTGATCGGTATTTTTTAATTAAATATTTGCATAGAAAATTGAAAAGATTTAAATAATTTATTTGCCTAAACCTTTCTAGATACAAAATTATTAATAGACACAGAGCCAGCTAAAAGTATTATTATATTTTTACATATCACAAAAAATGGCGTTCCCAATCAAGATTATCCATCCTTGATGCTCATTCACATTTTCGGAAAATGCGAAGCGTATGTTTGTTACACTCTCGAGTACCACTTAACGCACATGCAAGCCCAGTGAATACACAGTCAGCAGATATATCAAAATTTTATACAGAAACAGGTGGTCAAGCAATTCTCTTAACAAATTATAATATTGGTACTTATAATAAGATAAAATTATAAACATTAAACTTACCTGCATATGATTTGAGACCTTCTTAGTTTTCAAAATCGAAAAATATTTGATTATAAACATTATCTTTACGAGTACTTACCCTCTATTCGCACTTCTGAAAATCACAATACCATTAATCTCTAATAAATTTTATAGTCATATTTATTCGTCATGACACTCAATTAGCGCGTATATTTATGACTTCTGATATTATCTGCTGTCAATGATTAAGTTCTTGGATTTACTGCCTAGCTCCTGACCTAGCGGTCACCTGGCCCGCGTGGGGACTTTCACGAGGTTGGCTGTGAGGAGAAAGATCTATTGTTTAGATTTAAGATAGGTATTGTACATAATGTTTAAGCTTAAATGAGTAAAAAAACAAAATGTATCATAGGTACTTAGTACAAAGTAATTCAATAGTGATACTTATGGTAAAGGCTTCCGTGATATCTTTCCAGGTGCTCTTTTCGTGTGCCACCTCGAACCAGGAAATTATAAATGAAAAGGATATAGGTATTATACAGAGTGTGTATTATATTGACAAAATATTAGAGAAATGTACGTACGTAGAAAACTTGGCTGATTCTAAGTATTTTACAATTCATTTGATTACTTTTTTGCTTTATTCACTTCGCTACTTAATACTTACGTCATTACAACTGAACCTGTATTTTTTCAGTGTCGTAAACTAAATTGATATTATTTAAAGAATTAAACTATTAAAATATCACATTATTTAAATACTGATTACTTGTAATAATACGATGAGGCCTAGTCTCAAAATACCCGCATTCCGATGTCGATCCCACACTATTAATTTCAGCAGTATTAATGCTACTGTTTTACAAAAATCTTTCGAATACCACAAATAAACTACATTTTATTAGTTTCTATTAATCACCAAAGAATTAAAAGTAGGAAAAGATAATTCATTTTAACAGTAATAAACCATGAAAACACAACAAAAATATAAATTATATGATTTATATAAAGTTAAAATGACCTCGAGGACGAGAAATATATATCAATACAATGTTGAATATATCATATAAGAAAGAACAGACATTAACAGAAAGTCACGTAGAACACAAATAATTTAAACAAAACGATTATATTTAAATCCATTATGACACTCTATGACAAACTATCCTCGTGCAACGTGTATTTCTGAACCTATTACAATATCTATATTCATATTTAATTTTTCATATTTATTATGTCTTTTAAATAGCTGCTGTTTTATGTATTTTTGATCTCTTGTATTTATAATAATATAAAAAAATCTAGGTGGAAACCATCTAAAGGAAGATTTAAGCTTAAACATACATAATTTATTTTAGCTTAAATCCTACATCAAAAACAGCTGTATCAAGTTTCTTTTCATAATTCCTTGCAATTGCCTACAATCAATTATACTTCGTCATTTCAATTTCATGCAAATTAATAACATTATGGTATTCTTCATTTACGTCCACACTCGCCCTAAATTAATCTAGCCCATATCTTAGAAACCTATACATGCATGAGTAAACAAACAGCAGAATAGCAACTGATACAGCTCGTGCGGCTTGTTTCAAGCTGTAGAGCGAAGGAGGTAGGCACAAAGGGCGACTCCTGTTTACACTCTCAAATCGATTGACGTGTTAAAGAAAGCGAGCCACTAAACGAGCTGTTACAAGAATATCATTCACTTGTAGTTACCTATCAGCCTAGTTACCTAACTAGCCGAAATATCGGGAACCCAAAACAATAGCAAATAGTAACCATGTCAGTTCAAAATCTTGATTCTACTTGCTAATTAATTTACTTTTTATTTCAGCCAGTAATATTAATATAATTATTTTTTGATCATTTGTTAGTGTTTCCACAGTGTAGCACTTTTCATGGGGAACTAATTGTCTCCTTCAGTAAGACAAGCTGAAAGGAATCGTGTACCTGAGAGGTCCTCAAATCCATAGAATCGTAGCTAATTTCTTACTTAACAAAAAACGTGCAGGCAAAGCTGTAAGAGTGTTAAAATACTTTCGAATGTCCTATTTCTTTTCATTTCATTTATTCGTTAACAATTTACATTGCGTTGAATATATACACATGCCATTTACATACAATTATAAGAACTATGAATTATTTGTTAATTTTCCAAGAAATTCAAATATAGCCAAATATAATGTCAAACCGTTTTAAATACAATGTCATACAATTATAAGAACTATGGAAGGAAGGAAATTATCGCAGGAATCAAACAATTATTGGTAAAACTTCAGTTAATTTCGTTAACATTTTTAGTTTTTTACTTCCCGCCTATTCCATGACCCCACACGCACCTCCACATCCCCACACCTCCACAAGGGTGTATCCGCAGCCTAATGTGAGAAGCCATTAATCATTCACTTTTATACAACTGACTTCGGTTTTGTTGGGATCTTGACAGTCGCCGAGTAGCCAGATTATACCGATACAATCTAGCGTTGCTTTGTATTGATTTGTAATTAGTTGGATATGTTTACGCCTTTATTTGAAAGGGTGAGCACTGGAACCTATCATCACCATCTGTCTAGCCTTTTTGGGGAACAACACAGTTGGGACTATGTCGGAGTCAGCTTCCAGTCTAACTGGATGCAGCGAGATGCTATTATTTTACACTAGCACTTCGCCCGCGACTTCGTCCGCCAAAATTTGTGATAACTCAGCTAATTTGCATGATATAAATATAATTCATAGCCTATGTTACTTCCTGATATATCTTTCTATTGGTGAAAAAATGGTTAAAATCGGTCCAGTAGTTTCGGAGCTAATTCGGTATAAACAAAGAAACAAAAAAATCTTCTCTCTTTATAGTATTAGTATAGATGGAGCCTTTATGACCTCCACACCTCAGTTACTGGGTAATACGATACCTCTTGGTAAAACTGGTTGATTGCCCGCATATAAAAAATGATATTTTTATTTAAATGGAAATTATCACCCACAAGAAATATTAATGGACAACAAGCGAAATTATTTTTTTTTTTTTTTTTTTAGCTGGCACTATAACATTGTTATTTGAAATTGTGTAATTTTGAAAACATGTTGTAATTCTACTTCATAATAATTCGGTGAAAAGCTCCTTGTTATGTCTAAATAATGGTGTTTTTACAGTACTATTGAGCGTGTCTGCTTGAGCCTTTAGCGATCACAAAAGCACATAATTACAATTTTATCCTTTGTAAAGAAGTTACTAAAAGCAAAAAAGTTTTTATCCCACAAACTTAATGTCACCGGAGTCCTGTTAAGAATATCCCTACAAAGCAGTACCGTGAAGACGAAGGTTAAAAAACAGGTAATTAACTCAAGAACAATCACTCGTTAAGAAAACCACGGAACTTAAAAGAAGTGTAATGAGGTACTAAATACATACATTATTCAAAAACAAAGTAGGTATAGTAGGTACTATCAGTCTACCAATACTCTTAAATTAAAACAACTGTCGCAAAAAAGTCCTCATTAATTTGTCGTTTTGTAAGACGCATTGTACGTATACAGGGTGTCCCATTGGGAGGCGCATCATAATTACGACACGACAAAGTGTGGTTGACATCAACTCAAATGTTTAAGGGCCTGTAAAGTCTATACAACATCCACAATGCCTTTGAAGCGACTTTGTCTCACTTCGCAATTATCACACCCCCTGTATATCTCGACATACTTTACTTGTGCGGTTCTTGAAATTGTAGATATGACTTTCTTTGATGTAATAAGGTCGATTTTTTGTTGAAGTGTGAGTAAATGTAGTTTGGTCGGTTATAGGTATTAAGAACACTCTTGTTATGTAGACGTGGTGTTTTTGAGTAAAAATCTATTATTTGTAGTGTTGCCAACATTAAGAGATAATTAAAAGAATTTCCCCTCCTTTTATAAAACAAAAAGTAGTAATTACACAACGCTGTTTTTACATAATTATTACGGAGTTTTCTTTATGTATTCTTGTTCTATATTTGATATTAAGAAAAAGCATCTGCACCTTTTTTAGGTTTGTTTTTAGTTAAAGACAAAATATCCTTTGAAATTTCACAAAATAACAAACTACCCTCATTCTAAATCCGTCATAAAACTCCCATTCTTTCGTTCAATCTCATTCTCCTCACATTACATCGTAACACCAATATCTCCACTCAATAATTTACACAACTGACCTATCCAATATCGTATAACACAATATCAAAAAAGAGGGTAGATTCGACTAAAAATTTTACGTGGTAATGAGAGTGGGCCAGCACATTCATATTTAATTGGCGCGCGGGCCCGGCTAGTTTATAGCACTCTATGGTCGAGGGGTGATTTTACATTTTTTTTTTCAAATGCCCGATAGGCTCAAGAGGTATTGTGGAGAGGACAGTGCGTTCGACGTTCGAAATTTGATGATAAGACCTTTTTGGTGCTAATTTTGACTGAAAAACAGTTTTGCAATAGGTACGAAAGCCGATTTGCTAAAAATAAAATTGCAATTTAAAGTTATCAAGAGTATAGATAGATTGGGCTCTGGTAATTCTACTTTTTGGACTGGCTAATCATTTCATAAAGCAAAACGAGAAAGAAGAACAATGCTGTTATTAAAAGATATATTTTTACGATCTTAAAACTATTTCAGTACAAGCTGCATACTGGCCTATAAACAATACAATAATATGACACCATAAAATTGAGACAATAAACAATTATTCGATTGCGATAACGCCAACATTACACCACCGTTTACAGCTATAAACTCCCCCATTTTAGGCATAACCTAGTAACACTGTCCATATCAGACATTTAGTACTTAAAAGACGACACTTTGTCCATTACAGCCGCATAGTACAGACGACGTTCAATTGTCCATTTTATTGGTTATACACCGTCTTATCCATGATAGTCTGTCCATATAGAGTAAGAGCGTCGCGGTAGCCCATTGGAAAAAAAATACGCGAAATAATATCGAAAAGCTATAAAACGGAGAGCAGTACCGCTATAAAACACAAACAAATAAGAGATAATCGGACGAGTGCTGTAACTTATTGTGGAGTCTTTATGTGCATCATAATATTTTAGTACGACTTCTTTGGTAAAAGCTTTTGCAGGAGCGCCGTGGTGTTGCTGCTTCTTTAGTTATTGCTCACTTTTCGTATCGGATGTTTTATATAGATATGTCAATGAGTAGGAAACTGAATTGGAGGCCTACTGGTAAATTGGTTCTTGATGGGATTAGGAATTTTATCTTGGCCTGGTCGAGTTTAGAGTAGCTTGGTTGGACGATGATATTTTCGAGTAGATGAAGTGTGGAGGGTCCAATGGCCGGCAATGGGAACACAGTTATAGGATAAGATAGCAGTTCATTTCTGCATATACGATGATTGTACACAACTATAATAGTTCCTATCTAATATTCAACATAAGAAATCAGTGCAAAGACAGGCAGTCCTCCAGTAATCTTCTGCAGCTGTTTTCAATTATTTTGACACACAAAAATCTTCCTACTTCCACTAATTCCTTCATAAATCCTAAATTAGATGCACCACATCTATTATAGTGTAGACACTTATGTATCTTTCAAAATTCAATTTATATTATCAATCTGTCAACGGAATGGTTCCAACTTTATCTGTCCCCCATAAGAACAGGTTCTAAACTACAAAACGTTACCGACTCATCTACAAAATCCCCATAAATAACATATAATCCTAAACACCATTGAAGCTAGCGATCGACACTGTAAAATACTGTTTCTGGTATTATAACACCCTGTATAAAACGTTAAGCCCCATAAACACAACTTACATTACTTATTCCCTTTGACATTGTCAAATGATCGTTTGAATAAAACCAGCGTTGGTCTCGAAACTAATCGATGCGGTTGCAACACGCATGGGTAACATCAGTTTTAGATGTACAATGGCGGACAAAAGTACGTACTCACTAATCCTTGTATTGTTAACAGGAATCCAATTTAAAAGTCCATAGAGGAGTCAGACAAAGCCTGATTGATTGCGACTTAAAATGTATTTGCTAGTAGCACGCAATGTTATAAAAACAACTTTATAAGCGTTTGATGTGAAAACATCTTTGTAGTAGCACTTTGGCTGTGACTTCGACTCGCAATAAATCAAGTTTACAATAAAACAATATTGCAACATTTTTATTCCTAAAATGTAAACAGAAACGACGTTTTTAATGTTAACGTCTGTTACTCTTTTGACATTAATTCAAATATTTGCTTTGATCAGGAGAATGTGGGGTGATATTGGTAACCACATTAATACTGTCAGTGTATTCTTGTGTCAAGATTTCATTCATAGACAAATCCAAATATAACTAGCTAACAAACAAGTCCCACTAGATACTCCGTGTAATCCTATAGGACAATTACAAATAGAAAGACCAACCCTTGCACTGAGCGCAATAGATTGACCTTTCCAAGCCAATTACATACAGTGCTCGTCACCCAACTGAATGGGCCGGCTTTGTATTTCAGTTTCATATTCAAAGCTGTCTTATTGCTAAAAGCCGCCTTCCGGTGGACAATTGCCAAGAATCGAGTTAAGGACATCTACCATCCCTTTTTCGCTTTCGCCATATCTGTGTCTCCGTCCCTGTCTTGCCAAGAGAATTCCCTGAATGAAAGGTCCTTTTCATCGTTTTGCAATACCGTTGTATCTTGGGCCAACTAGTGAGTGAATATAATTTCGTCAGTCCTCGAGTATGTGGTAATGAGGGCTCTTAATTTCAGCGGAAGTTACTTAGTAGAGGACAGCCAACGTGTGGCCCATTTTCCTTGCTATCAATCAGGGGTGAACTATTTACATAAATATCTAGAAGCCAGGTGTGACTATACAGCTGCTGCTGTCATTCTTCATCATCTTTTTGTGTAATAAACACTATGTTTTCTTCTATTACGTGGTATATTTTCTCCAGTAGTAATAATGTTCAGAGCGAAATTAGGTCTCGGGATATTAGTATCATGTAATTCTGGCGTGTCATTTGAGTGACGAAAGATGTCTTCCTCGTCTTTGAATACAGAATTAATCAACGATATAAATCTTTAGAGTCGCCGGACAGCTTCAAAAATTATTATCTACGTTTCTGTTTCGTTGACAATGACATTTAATAGTGTTGTCCCATTCTCTCATATTGTAAATCGTAGGTATGTGCGAGGTCACTCTTCTCAATCAACTCTCTCTCTATGCTCCTGTCCCATTTTATTGGGGTAGGCGCAACACGGTTTTTTTTTCAATTTTCCCTTGTCAAGCGTCACGCTATCATTTACACCTATTTATTTCATCTCATTCCTCACACAATCAATGCGCTCTCCTCAATGTGAACACTTTCGCGTGACCAAACTACGGTGAGAGCACATCTAAATATCAAAATCTTTGGTATATTTCAAACTGTTGTTGGAATTAATAATTCTGTAGTAATAAACTGAAGATTTTATGCGTGATCGCTTCGAATGGCCGATGGTTAGCTACCCGGAACATCTGATAGAACAATATCTGTTATTGTCACTTCTCCGTTATGATTTTCCATTTACATTTCGATTCTGTACTGCGGATACTTGTTGTATTAAAATGGAATGGATTGTACATTGTACAAGGAAAGGATCTGAGTGAGTTTAACTTTCTTAGTGTTATTGTATCAGTAAGTATTATTGTGTTTATTAACCGACTTTATTCAAAAAGGAGGAGGTTCTCAATTCGGATGTTTATATATATATTTTTTTTTTAATGTATTTTCGGGCATAACTCCGTCATATATAGACAGATTTGCAAAATTCTTTTTTTGTTCGAAAGGGGTTTATTCCGAAGCGGTCCCATTTAAATTTCATATAGATCTGATGATGAGTTTCGGAGACAGACACCGGAACTCTTTAAAAAATGACAGCCAATCAACCGCGATTTCTGCTATCGCATAAATATGCATTGTTTACGAAGCGGTTTTTAATTTTTTTATCACAACTAAAAATGGAAAAATAGAAAATGTAAGAGTGAAAAATAACTTTAGCTTCAGAAGTCGGTGACTTTTGTTTGTTTGATTTAGTTTTTTTGTCACCGACTTCTGAAGCTAAAGTTATTTTTCACTTTTTTGTGTTTTTGAAGTCGGTTTTATTTTTAGCAAAAAAGTTATTTTTGCGAGATAGAAATTGCTTTATGGGGTGCCAAAAGCGCTGTATGATTTATTTAAATATGTTTTTTTTTTTATGACTCAATACCTTATAGGGATTGACGAGATAATAAGCAATCGTTGCAATAATTTGTCACTCATTTGACCCAAACGTGCTCTCGATGAGGACGGGTTCCGGTTCGCCGAACAAAATAAACGCGACGTAACGCATCTGGCAGTAACTAAAAGTGATAAAATACCTACTGATGCTTCAGCTTGCTCCACCTGAAAATATAATAATA
Organism: Noctua pronuba; assembly: GCA_905220335.1. Lineage (NCBI taxonomy): Eukaryota > Metazoa > Arthropoda > Insecta > Lepidoptera > Noctuidae > Noctua > Noctua pronuba. Next base: position 8,985,198 of record LR999906.1, on the reverse strand, counting down.
ATCACATTTCTTTATTATTCCAATTAACGTACCTATTAAATAAAAAAAAGACTATCATGTCGTACAGTTCACGAGATTAGTTCTACAGAGCATTTAAATGAATCCTGCAGTAAAAGACAATGTCTGTCGAGCGCATTGTTGATACACGAACAATAAGACTTTGGTAGGAAATGCCCTCAGATAATCATCGCACTTCATCTTCCGACAAAGTAGACTGATGAAAGGTTACAGAATCCTACCACAGTATTTATTTATTTAAGAGGATCTGATCATCTGAGAAACAGCTTCAATTGTGAAATTGTTGCAGATGTTATATCCTAATAATTGTAGATAGTAGATACTTCCAGCATATTGTAAAATTTCATCGTAGCTTCAATTTATTCCTGATACTAAAATGAGTGTAAACGGGAAGCGTTTATATAAGGAGGGTAGGCGAAAGCTACGTTTCTACTTATTTGCGTGTCGATGGACTCAAATAATACACGACCAGTATACAGCCACCTGCACAGCTCTTTCGTTGGCTTCTACCATCAAATACGTTTGAAATCCTCATCTGTATGCATACATAAAGAGTCATTCAAATATTAGAGTAAAAATTAGAGATTTTTTCTGAAGTTGAACTGTCTATCACTTTCATAAGTCTACAGTCAGTAGCGGCCACCGACTCACGCGCAGTATATTTCTGGATCTCCATCAATGAAAGTGCGATTCATTCAGATATCCACGTTACTTTGGTGCAGTCATCCTGCCGCTCTCATATCCCTCAGCGCCGTGATAATAAACGTGTTTACAAGTACTTCGGATTATTGTTAAAAGGTTTTTAAATCGTTTAAAAAAAATCAAGTCTTTCAAAGACTGATTAAAGGAATCCAGAAATACGGTGTGACTAATGTAATGCATTGATGACCCAGTAGAGACGGCAAAAACAAAGACGTGCACTTTACTTTGAGTTATTTATTTCATCACCACTGCTTTCAAAAGGGTAAAGGAGAACATCTTGAGGGAGAATTCGAAGATATCCAACGGCCTGGTGCATTTACCAATCCACACTAGGATCACGTCGTTGATTATGGGGCCGTAATCCACCTCAGAGAACAGGCCGGAGACTACAATGGATCCATCATAATACACTGTCATGCACTTTATAGATTTTCAAATATGACTAGGCGCATCTCGGCAAAAATGGGCGACAGCTGCGTTTTAAATCTTTCATATTGCATTTAAAGTTTGAAATTGAAATTATAAATATCATAGCTATTTAATAAAATTTTAGCGAAATGGTGAGGTGATTTCAGCAAGACTATCATCATCCCATAAAGTTTGAAAAAACCAGAACATTTCAAGGACAATGTAAATTACAAACATGACGTGTACTGCAATGTTCGTTTTTCCTTTGTTTATTATGTATGTATTTTAGACTGCAGCAAGATAATAACAAGCTGGTCCATCAATGTCTTCATTTCCAAGTTAGCAGATGCTTATTTTAACAACCCTCCACCTCAACACTCATTGTTAAACTCATGACTCAAAAAACCGTCGGCAATGCCAAACGTTTCACTAAAACTGATTCATTCCCTTCCACCACTTATATTAAGCCATATTTCCTCCACCATATTACAAAACTTTACAAGTTAACGTTAACACATTTATTGTTCAGTCGGTCTGTGCATACAGACGGACAATAAAGAATCCTGATTAGCAAAGAGATTCTCCTTACAAGGTTTTACGTTTGCTTTACTTTATTAACCCATTAACTGTCATGTGTTGGAGGGAACTATTGTAGTAAATGTTGCGTGTAATGTTAAGGCCTGTTATGGTGTTATGGCTGTGTTTTAAGTTCTTGAGTTGGATGAGTGTTGGGAGGGTTAGAGAGGATATATTGTGAGTGGTTTAATATCTCTGTAGATTATACCTGGATGTCTGTGTATGCCTTCAAAGCAAGAGTGAACAGAGATCTTCTGGGCACGGTCGTTTCATCATAGACCTCATCTACCGCTTTCCATCAGGCGTGATCGAGGTCAAGAGCAGCCCCATTTTGTAATAATAAAAAATGCTGGCCTGTGATCTAGCTAGAACATAAACTGAATCTATTGCAGTATTTAAACATCTCGAATTATAAAATAATGAATTCTACTGCTCCCAAAGCGGTCGCCTGATCTTGTTTCGTCCATAATTATGTAATGTGTAAATGCTACAGGCATTTTTTTCTACTTTATTCTATTGGCATACCATAATCTCACGTAATTAATGTCTAGTAAGTTTTTAAAGCAAAGCCAACCTTCACCAGATATTTTTCCTTCGTAAAAATGCCACAACACCTACATTCAATAAACTTCACACCCAATAAAACAAATAAACAACCACGTTGTCTAATTACATCGTTTTCACTAATCGACACTTAAACTGCCCATTCAGAACACGCCAATCTAATAAATATCTATGGACAGAGACAATTATATTATCCCCAAGTAAACGCAAACAGCTCGGCGTGTGCGCACGACAACCATAAAACCTGGTAAAGCCGATCTCGACCGAAGTTGACACGACAATTGCCGAGTGTTACAACTATTAAATCTTAGCAGACCGCCCCATAGCGTGGTTGACCCTAAGGATTGCAAGATTTTGCAGATTTTTAGCGAAAATTGACTGATAATATTGGTGTATAGCACATGTTTTCAGGACAGAAATAGAACTTAACTTGCATGAAAGTTATGGCCTCTCATACAAATCGGTTCCATTTTTGACGTTTGGCTAAGGAATCTTAGTAAGAAAACATCTTGGAAAACAAAGGCTTAGCTCCGTAGGTACTAATAATTTACGAGAAGATAATCTGGCTGTTTTGAGCATCAAGAAATGCGCAGCAATATTTATTTCTCAAAAATTTCACACATACGCTTCGAAATAATGCTCAAGAGTCTAAACATTCTAAAACTCGCTCATAAAATACGCTTCGAATAATTTTTCGCATGCTCGTAGAACATTATTCGAAGCATGTCCGTACTAGCATACAATGCGAAGCGTGGGCGGAACAACTCAATCGCTTGTCCAACCGTGTTGTGTGCCGTGTTATCGTAAAGTAGATTGTTTTCCCAAATATGTTCACAGCATTATACCTATTGAACATGGCGATAAAGTTAACGCGAGTAAGTTAAAATATTCGCGTGAGAAATTGTTTAAATAGACTGGTGTTGGTGCTTTCTCTGTTAAAGGTAACTCAGGTGTACCTTTGGTTTTTGTTATGGTCTCCCACATATTTGTTACACTGTGTCGTAAAAGATTTTTAGCAAGACTTGAATATGACGCTCTTCAGTTGTTTCATAATAAAGTAGGTACAAAGAGTGCTTTGGATTTTATTCGTTGTGTATCGCTTTTTACGTACGGGAGATCCAATGGAGTATTCACAGATTTTTCTTTTAAACTTTGCCCCATACTAGAATTTCTTCTATATCGTTACAAACATTTACTGACATACGCAAACAGCCAGACCCGGAATAACTAACTGTTGGTCATACAAATATTTTTTCCGTGCGGGGATCGAACCCGCGACACGCAACGCAGCAGCCAATCGCTCAGCCACTGCTTGGTGCAGTGGCTGAGCGATTGGCTGCCGTGCCATAATTTTTTAGGAAGTGTCTTTCTTTCATTCTTCTTTAACAGTTTGAAAGATTCAACTTGAGTTGAAAGAAAGTTTTAATATCGTCACATTATCAATCTGCATTGTATGTTTCCCATCACTCGTGACATTAATCAATTTGACAGCTACAACAACGTTCAGAAACATCACTAAACATCATCTAAACTAACAACTAACTCCCTTCCCACCTCAGTAACACTGTCTAATCAAACAATTGCCTTGTTGCAGGTAAGCGTCGCGTGACAACTCCACATTACGCGCGACAGCCGACAGGCCGACAGGCTGGCAACCCTGAACGCCATTAAACTGACCCAACTTATTGTTGGGGGAGCAACAAGTGGAAGTCATCGCTTGTTGCTAGGGCTGCCACTGGTTTATGACGGTACAGTATTGCATGATTGTTCTTTTGTTTTTGCGGATTTGTTTTTTATTAGGACACAACAATAATAAGTGAAATAGATAAATAGTCTCATTCAGAGGTAGCCTGTGTAACATTGGGGACTGTGGGAACATTATAAACTGATCAAACGTATGCTTATACTGTGATAATAGACAAAACGATAGCGGATTCTACTTCCCGAAGAACGCTACTTCAATGATCAGCTTGGGAATACTCAGCTCATCGCAACCCATTGCTGGACATTAGCATAACCCAATGCTGCTCCACAATATCCTGTCCGTCAGCCTCCGCATCCGTTTTCGATCCGTCCCGCTGGTGGGCTATAAAGGGTGTAAAAAGACCCTTAACGAAGCCGAAAGGCACTTATTCTCCCCATCATTGCGATCATTTTTTTGTTCTAAACCATACCTGGTAACCTTCTAGTTATATTGGGGGTCAAAGTTCCAATTTTTTCACAAGTTTTTTTTTAAATACAACGTTTTAATGTTGCAACTTTACTTAAAACACCTCCACGACCCCCGTACTCCAATCCATCCATCATCACAATGTTTTGAGTGCGTAACTTTGAGTTTTTCCGTAAAACGTGATTTTTCACCCCAAAAAAAAAAACGTTTCCCAGCAAAAATTTTTGCATAAGGTTACTTAGTTTGATGTACAGAATGCTTGGTTGACGGCTTCGTGAAGGGTCTGTTTACACCCTGTATACTAACGCGAGATACTAACTTGTGCAAGACAAGATCATCAAGGTAATGCAACAGAATTATTGTATTGTCAGACATTTTCACACAAAAAAGCAACATTCTATACGTAGAAATCTACTACAAAAGTTTAAAAACAACTAAAATATTTCTAAGTCCCCCTTAGCAACCCTATAAACAATGCACCCCTAAATAATAGGGGTTGGAACTCGCAAACATTTGTCTTGTTGATCGGTGGCGGATACATGCGTTCAACAGGTTAACCGAGGGGATTATGGTAATGCCACCACGGTGTTTCCACTTTACATCGATGTATTGTTTCTGCTCCTGAAGTTCTCATACAAAATTGTGCAGAAATATTCTAAAATGATTAGTCATTCATTCTACCGTATTTTTGCTCTGTTGCCACTGTAGTTTTCATCATTCTTTGTATTTACCTCAGCATTTCTTTTGGAAGTTTCATCCTGACAAAGACGGCAATGATTGGCCAACAACTCTGCAAGGATTAATATTTCCATAACAGGGAAAATGTCGACAAAACAAACTTAATCAGTCTAATGAATTAACTGTTTACACAAAATCACATTACACACTGCGACTTCCAGTCCCGAAGCATTCTCAATATTTAACCCTTCCACGCAAACAAAATGACGAATTTCTCTGCACCGCAAAAACAAATGAAGATCGAACGAGCTGTTAAAAGAAGCGACGTAACCTGCGCGCGCGCAGGATGCGGTGATTGTGCGCGCGAGTTGCGATGCAGCGGAAGCGCGCACGGTTCGCGCCAAAACATCCGCCATTAGTGCTGAAAAAATATTGCATGCGGCACATGAAATATGGCGGGAAGACTGCCCGCTGATTGATATTAAAATGAAATGTCCATTCCGTCGGTTTGAATAAGTACCGACTGGTGGGTTTGTATTGTTTTATCTTTATTTTATGGGGACTGTTTATTTTCTGTATGTTTAGCCAACTAAGTTCATTTGTTGGGCGTTCGTACTTCGTACTATCAAACACGCATCACTGGTAACACTTGTCTTACGAAAATCACCCTTAAAACTACGCCATACAGACACTATCAATAGTAAATTGTTACCGCTGATGTGCGACTGATTGTGCGATTTCTGCAACAAAGATTATATTATTAATTGAAAGTTTATTTACTCAAATCATCCTGACACAGTTGGGAACAGGCTAGATAGAGGGTGCAGATGTGAGTAGATTTTTAACCAAGTAGATCATATACACACATAAATATAAAAATAAAAGCTACCAAAGAAACAATAACAAACTTCCTAAAGCATTTAAAACTACTAACAGAGAAATACTAAAAGAAACAATCAACGCAAATCACAACAGTGCAACAGTATCTGCAGTGTCAATACACGCGAGCTTCACAAAACAAGAGACGATCTGAACGAACGCACCGTCCATTCTTAAGCGCGCCCGGCACAGAAATAGAGCACAATAATTCATAAATGTTACGCCGACCGGCGATAATACTGTAGCATTGATCGGTCGTATTGGTATGACAACGTATGAGAATCTTGTTGGAAGTGTAGGGCTGGTAGTTTTGAGGTGCAGGGGAAAATGAGCTGTATTGACTGTGATGTTCAGTTGATAGGTTTTATTAATTTTATTGCAATTTTGTACACAGATTGATACTATAATACAGTGCGAATATTTAATATAAATTCATCTCCTATATCGGTTTCAAAGGAATTGTTAAAAGTAGTGACTTTTGTGAACTTCAACTAACAATTTTTATCGTAGGGCCTATAGACCAAAATGTTCACCATTCTGATTTAAAAAAATCTTGGGGCCTTACCATAATTATTTGCGTCTGCATAGCAAGTCAGTTGATGTGCAGGGCAAGATTCTACATTGTAGGGCTTTGGGAGAGTCCTATGCCCAGCTGTGAACTGGAATAGACCGAGTTGATTTACGTATAACAAGTAACAGAGTATCATCATTCTCTTGCCCTTATTCCAATTAATTTGGGGTTGGCGCAGTATATCTTCTTCTTCTATACTTCTCTATTACTCGTCATCTCATCAGACACCTCCTTCCTTCACACAGTCCAGTACATCCATCGTTTCTTCCTCTACTCTTATACCATCCACATTCATACTCAAAACTTTCCTCACGACATTTTCCTGACAGTAACAGAGTAGATGGCAACCTAAAGCACAGCCCTAACAAAAATTAAATTGATCTACCGCAATAAATTAATATAGTAAACTAGCCAATCCACAACAGCATGAGTATGATATTAAAACAAAGCAGTGCGCGGCGGTGCGCAGTGCAATAATAAGCGGAAACGATGCGCAGGAGTCGCAGGCGCACGCTCCACTAACTAAACTATATATGGACTGTGACAACGATGAATGTATTGTAAGTGAAATATTTATACTAATCCTTAACAGCTGATCAAGTGTTGGTGGTCTTCGCATAGAAATATTATAATTTGATGATAAGTATGATGAAGTAGACCATTATGCTTTTTATAGGCATTTTTAACGAATCCCCTGACTTGAAGGACTAAGCCACTGACTTTTCATGGATGGTAGCCAGAATCAGAATTGAGTGGTGGTGGACCAGTGGTATCGGTCCACTACCACTCACCACGAGTTGTAAGTCGAACCCAGGCGCCTGGGCATTACTTTGTGTAATTTACTTCATCACAACTGCTCTCAAAACGATGAAGGAAAACACCTTGAGAAAACACAGTTAAAACAAATATGCACCTACCAACCCGCGTGTTGGATTACAGCCCATTCCCTCTCATAGAGAGGAGGCCTGTGTACCAGCAGTGGGAACATTACAGGCTGATTATGCCAAACCAGCCAGGATCGATATTTAAAATAGTGAACCTAAAGAAAGACCGCTCGGGGGTCAGTTTCTACACAGTGAAACAGTGTTCAGAGGTAGGGCTGTCCTCGTTCTACCCCTGGTGTTGAAGATGACCGTTCTTGTAAGATATTATTTTTGCATCTCAACGCCATCTTTTGTCTTTTTATTATCTACTGGTAAATTATACGCTATACACAAACCACTAAAATTTGAAAAGAATGGACACGACATAGCCATATTCCCCACACCAAATAAGCAGTTTTTGTTATCATCAGAGTGCAGGACACTATCACCTACCGCAGCAAAGGAACTAACACTATCTATGGGAAGACAATTTTATCATTTTCATTGTAGTACCATACAATCTTTATACGAAAACTATTGTCAAGATGAATTTTATTGTCTTTCCATGAGTCATGCTACAAAGACACAATACCTCATTGTTGTCTTATAAGACTAAAACGATTTTATAGTCTTACCAAGAAATCTAAAAAGACAGCAAATGAAGACATCAGTGAGACATAAGACATGGTAGTAAGACAGTAACAGGAGGAGAGTTCAAACATTGGAGAGTCCAATAAAAGCGCTGCGACAAGTCGTCAAACAGGCTAAGCATTGTTGTCGCTCGTCTGGTTCTTGGAATGATGGTCAGTAATAAACGCGGATGTCGAATGCTGTGTCGTACGCCTTACAATACTTGTTATTACTATTTTAGGTGGACAGGACTTTTGTTTTTCTTTTAGCACTCAATATCGGCGAGGGAGTGTCAATTCTTACAGGAGACGTGTTGAAGATCAAAGCAAATCAGAACTTTGGAGAAAAATATTTTGTTTGAAATTGAAGAAATAAGCTTTACAGCGTTATGTATGACTTCTTTTATTGCTAAAAATTTCGTTTCATTGGAATATTTTGGGTCTCAAATGACATCTGCTGGATTGATATCGAGACTGGCAATGTGTGAAACTCTTGGCTGTTTCTAACAAGACTTCTAAGCTGTTTTACATACAGAAAATTCTTCATTGACTATTACGTAGAAAACCTACTTATTAGAATCTTCAACATCATAATTCTCATCCGACAATTACTAATCACCGTCATCATTATCCCAAACCGAAACCATCCTATTTCAATCCTCGTCTCGTTCAACTACAACCAAAAAATCTTCACTTATGACTTACTCAACTGAATGTTTATTAACCGTTTCACTGAAACCCATAAACCCCCTACTGGTCTGTCAGCTGGTGTCAACGAAAAACAACAATTTACGAGTTAATGAGCAAAACAAGTGTCCTACCTTGAACTAAGCTCTCTTCAGTCTTCGGCTAACTTAGACCAGAAAAGCAATTGGAGATAGGCGATTGGATACTATGAAAAAGATCGTGTGAAAATTAGCTTAGAAATAATTCTAAGAACTAGACTAGCAGATTTGCGAGTGTGTAAGGTTGCTCAGTACGGTATTTCGAACCTTGTAGGTATTCTAAAAGGCTGCGAATTGAAATGTATTAGGCCTATGATCGACCTTGTGAAAACCGCGGAAATCCGCTGGATGTGGGCGGCACAGTACCATTTGATGAAGCGAAACGGTGATGAGGCTTACGACTGGAAACCACTGAAAATTTTAGGCACAGCCAACCGCGATTGGCTTCATTTGAAGTCTTTTTGCCTGTTGATTTAAAAATATGAGCACACAGAAAAGGGCAATATTTGAATGTGCTACCGGGATCACTGATGGTCGACTTTCAACCTCATTACACAGGGCATAAGTGGTTGACCGTCAGTGAAGTCAGTTGGTACATGTAGCACACGAACTTTCAGCTTTCGGTTACCCTGCAACACACCCTAAAAATCCCACACAATGCGCATCTGACAGCTATGACTCACGCTCCACCATACAAATATTACTCGCCTCGCTTACCCTACAATGTAAGGCCTAAACCGTAGTTTTATTTGAACTCAGATTTAGCACAGACAATTGACTCGGCGACCGTAAGTCACACATGAAACGGATGCCACTGTCAAACCACCTCTCATTGTTGGCATCAGTCGTATTTATTGAAATAACATCGGGGTTATTATTGGAGTGCTAAGAGTGCTTCAGAATTCTAGGGCAGGTATTAATTATTGCATTCACGTGTGCGTATTTGTATTGTCTTTTCTATTAATGTGCGTAATGGAGTTTATATTTATTGTTAGCACGCGGAGTTGCGGGCGCATTACAAAACAATGTGTTATATGAGGCTTGCTGAATAGTATTCTACGTCACCCGTTATAATTATCCTAACCGAATCTGGATAAGAATTTCGCAACATTTTTAACGAATTTTTAGACTAGGAAACAGTTATTTTTCAACACATGTATTAACCAGGATATATGAAAATTCTAAATAAAACCGACTCCATAATCTACTTTTCTGGATCAATAAATCAAACACATTTTTTTTTTCGCTAGCCCATCTAATAATCATATTCACGGCGCACTAAACTCCCCGGGGTGGGCAGAAGAGCAAATTATAATAATTTATGACCAATTAGGCGACGAGGACGCACTTAAACTTCGGTGTCAAATGTTAATGCCGCATGTATTTTGGCCACCGTATATTTATTATTATTATTGTACTAAAGATTTATAAAGCAACATATTTTTTCCATAATTACACATTTATGTTTAATCGTAAACTTGGTATTTTATTTTAAACGCCATTATTAATTTAATAATTATTGTTTTTGTAATAAACAATGCGATGTGCTGTGACTATTATAGTAATGAAATTATGGGTCGTGTCGTTTAATTTGTGTCGTTATCGTATCTGGAATCGTAAAAGTAGTTATTCTAATGTTTCGACTGCTTTACTTTATGGAGCATTTTAAGTGTAGTGACAATGATCAAATTATAACATTATCATTTAAAAATTATCAAGTACTCAAAAGAAAAATTTGGTGTCCATCGACCCGTCTGTCAGGACCGTTTTTTGAGGTACATCCAAATATGGAGTCCCGTTTCGTCAACCATTGGAATGAAAAACCACGTAGCATAGACTAAAGTTCAATACAAAGTATCAGATAGCGTCCCATACTTCCCCAGTGCATAAACAGCCGGTTGGCAAAAACTATAAATTATTGCAAGTTTCTATGTAACCAAATCAAGGTGGACCCATACGGCCACGATCTTGTGAAGGCTGCGGGAATTCACTGGATGCGAGACAAGAATCATGCAGAACCAGTCGACCTGGCGACGCTCGGGGAAGGCCTATGTCCCGCAGTGAACGACTTTCGGCTCATGTAATGATGGTATACCCAGAAAACCGCTACAGGTAGCCTTTTTTTTTTTCGGGTGCGAAATCATGAAATGACCCCTCCCGCTCTGGGCGGAGTGGAAGGGAGTGTCAGACACGTACCGAATAAAACCATCCATTTTCCTTCTTTGCCCTTTGTGTTCCAGGGCCGCGGTATCTCTTTCGAACAGTCCCGCAGCCCCAGCAGGCATCTGCCCTTGCGGACCCCTTCCAGTTTACTGACATCTCTTTGAGGTACTTCTTATAGGTAGCCTAAATATTGCATGAAAACTAGAGTAGACTTAGCACGCTTCCAATTAAAAGAATTAAACTACACCTATTTCCAACCCAATTATAATAGCAGCCAGTGTTTATTCTACAATAGAAGCAACATATCGTCGAAACCAACAATAAACATTAGCCCCCGTTATTATTATTGTGCATGATAATATATTCCTGAAGCTTGCCCTGACATTTGCGACGGACCGGAACACTTTTGTTTCATTCATAAGTGACCACGTTTTGTCTTCAGATGTGGCGTGTAGTATATGGAAGATTTACAGATGAAATCATTTAAATTACTTACATAATATGTTAAGGTGAAAGAGCCAGGGTAACCGAAATTCAAATTTTATAAATAAGTATAGGTCCCGTCGCTAAGAACGCTGAGTGACAGTGAAGAGGATGTGTTTGCGCACGTTATATAGTCGCGTCCTAAAGTACTAAGCTATTGTTTTATAATATAAGTATAATTGTTTCATTGTAGAATCGTAATAGGTACTTTGCTAGCTACTTAGTACTTTGGAAAAGGCTGGAATAAAAAAAATGAGAATGTTTGTTTGAGCGGTCAGCGTTCTTTTTACGTGACCCTATTATCAGGGTTGTATATTGGTTAAAATATGATTCACAATCGTAACAAATATCTCTTTACAGAGTTATAATCATTAAAATCATCAATACAACCCTCTTAGTTCATTTTACCCCATTGAACTGACTTTTTCATGAAATAGTCATTTATTGGGATGGGATTAAATGAACTTCGGGGGTTGTACCTACATATTGATGATTTTAATTATTATAATTTCTATAACTACATACGTATAACGGTCGCGAATCGTATTTTATTCAACAGTAGAGTACCGTAGTAGCTGCGTATAATGTGCAGCACAAAAACATGACACTGCTTTTTTCCTTTCCTTGTTTCTTTCTCATAGCTGCCTCTTAACTGCCTCGTTGGTCTAGTAGTCGCAACCGCGACTGCTGAGCATGAGGTCCTGGGTTCGATTCCCGGGTCGGGCAAAGTAGTATTGAGTTTTTCCATCAGGAATTTTTCAGTAGCAGCCACGGAGTCTGGATTTGCGCCCGATTGGTGGCAATAGGCTCGTCCCCTATTACATGGGACTTAAATAACTGGCGAAATGTAGGTACACCTCTGCCTTACCTTTCGGGGATTACAGGCGTGATGTTGTGTGTTCTCATCGCTTCCTCAAATCCCCCATATACTGGACTCACCTTCCTATAAATAACAATAGATTAGGCACACATTAAACGCGGCTGCCAATGATATTATGATGTACAGTCGGATCGCGTCACATCACCCGCCTTCCCATTTATCACCGCTCCTCTATTTGCTTTGGCCAACTCTTTGATTTCTCTTGCGCTGACGAACGGCCTGAAGGTGGTAATTTGCAGAGCAGATTTGCAGGTGTAATGAGCTTGAGTGGAAAGTCGGCCATCGTTTTTGAAGACAATATGAAGGTGGTGTTTTGTTTCCTACTATTCCTAGAGAATTCGGAGAAGAGACATAAGAAAAATTTGTCTGAACTTTGGTTTGACATGCAAGTAACTCCCAGCAAGTGAACTTGGCCAGGAACAACCTTTTATGGCCTGACTCTACTCATGATTTTAGTGGATAAGGCAGATGTGAGTAGCAATGCCAGGAGGGGATACCCTAGAAGGACATCATTATCTGCCGAGCCTTTTCCCAACTATGTTACGGTCGGCTTTCAGTCTAACCAGATGCAGCTGAATACCAGTATTTTACATGGGGCGACTGCCTATCTGACCTCCACAACCCAGTTAGTACTAGGTAATACCCCTTGGTAAGACTGGTTATACCCTAGAAGGAATACACTGACCTTATTGGTGAGGCTCTTCAGAAAGTTTATGAAAGAAAGCTTGTTTAGTAGTGGGTCATACAAGATGGTATAACAAAGCCATCTTTATTTTCGTTTTTACTTTGGTTTTTCTCAATTATTTACACTAATATTATAAAGAAGAAAATTTGTATGTTTGTAACGAATAAATTCAAAAACTACTGGACCGATTTCAAAAATTCTTTTACCATTAGAATGCTACGATATCCCTGAGTAACATAGGCTATATTTATTACTAGAGAAAAATAGGGGGAGGGGGGAATTAGGGTAAATAAATGTCCACCCGTGCGAAGCCGGGACGGGCCGCTAGTCATTGATAAAAAAACTATCAAGTTAGGAAATACTGCTCTACAAAAGAATCAACGGATATTCCAAAAATCTTGATACAATTTCAAAGAAAGCAAGCTTGAAACTGAGCTAGCTATACATACGTATAATTAGAAAGTTAATTATGTGTCTAAGTAGGTATGTATGTAAGCGTACCTTTATGAATCAACACAAAGTGTCTCTTAATTTCGCGTCCCCCACAGTCGGGCTTTACAAAGTTGTATCTGTGAAGTAGGGATAGCAGAAAAAGTCAGTGAGTTTTTATTTGTGATTTTTTTGATAAACTCTAAATAAAGTACATAGAAACTTAAAATAATATTTAAAAAACATAACCGGTCAAGTGCGAGTCGGACCATGCACAATGTAAGGTTCTGTAGTTGCCCATCAAAATATGCCGATTTACCTGCGAACGATGCTTTTACCACTTTGTCGGCGTAACTAATCTGTATATTCATGCCAAAGTACTGCTTTCTAGCACTAAAAGTCTTTGAGCTAAGCTGCGGACATACAGGCGGACATGGCGAAACTAAAAGGAATCCTTTCCTTGTTGACTACGGAACCCTAAAAATCGTATCATAAGTGGAAAATAATTACAACTAAAATCCTGCAGGCCACCAAAAATAGCTCTACACACTTTTTATTCATCTGCAGTAATTTGGTTGTTTGCAAAAAATTTAATAAATTTCTAGGCTAAGGTCAAAATGGGTCAAACAACTGACTTTTATTTCTATTTCTACTGTTATTTTCTTTCAAGCTTCCGTATTGATTTAGCCTACAAATTGCGTTGTACACAAAAAGCCTTCTCACTTACGCCGTAATAAGTAAACACGCTACGTAAATACTAAAAAAAGTACGCATAAATAAAACATTCACTGCAAATTATCACCACCTCCCCAGCGTGAAAACGAATGTAAATAACTCTTTATATTCAATAAAAACCAGCCATTTCTTGCATTAAGCAATTTTGTTTTACCATAAAATAATTAACGCCCCATACGATTGAGGCATTTAGCACAATTATTAATCACTTTTCTCAATTATACCAATTTATTTTACATAATTTCCAAATAGTTGTAATATTGATGTAAGTGGGAAAGAACACGTTTCGAAGTGTTCAATTTAATAAACATACATAGTTTATTCAATTTATTTTTGTTGATACTTTGTTTTCCTTATTTTACAACGGGAAAATTGGAATAACGGTGAAACAGTTTTACTTAATTGCTAATGGAAATGATAATAAAATCTTGTTAACTTAATCGGAACTGTAAAAGTGAAACACAAGATGGTCATTTCTTGGTTGACTTTTGTGGCGTAATTTTTTAGTCTCCTTTCTTTAGCATCGTGCAAACCAGCAAGAGAGATATTTCTCGACGTCATGTAAAACCAAGTCAGAGGCCCATGGGCGCATAAAACTCTGACACCAGATTAGGCACTAACCACACGATAAAGAAATAAGTTTTTAGTTTTGTGTCAAGATTGCAGCTCTCTCACCTCATCTTTGCAAACGAATACATTAAAGTAGGCATCTCTATCGGAGTAGCTATTTTAAATATTTTCAAATTTTCCTGTTACAAAAATTCCTCTTCTAAAAAAAAACCGCCTCCAAATCGGTTCACCCCTTTAAGAGCTATAGTGCCACAGACAGACACAAACATATAGCGGTGAAACTTATAAAATCCTCTTTTTGCATCGGGGGTTAAAAAGACGCCTTTGCTCTGCAGTGGGTCAATTTTATGCTAGTATTAGATTTTGTAAGGACCTACCTGAACTTGTATAATAATTACAGTTTACAACATTATACCATGTTGTAATATAACATTTCACCCCGCTTCTCTTGCTGACCGTACCGCGGGAGGGTGCTACACAAAGGCGCGGCTGCTCTTTTTCACTTCTTCCTTCCACTTTTTACTTTTTGGTCCCTCTTGCCTCCCCCATGTCCTCTGTCCTCTGTCCAACCATGCGATGGAATTTTTGTCCTCTTTTTGCCCTTATATACAAAGTTTTGTTTCTATTTTTGTGTTATGTTAGCAGCAATTTTCCAGAGTAAGGCCTGCATTTTAATTAGTATTTTAGGATCTGTTCTGGAGAAAATTAAAGAAAGAAATAAAAGATTTTTAAAGGTTTTTTCTGTATTAAGAGCTGAGGGTGTCGATGAGTACATGAATAGGTACTTAGTTGAAAAGGTTGCGAGTTGTGTAATGCAACTGAAAAACTTGGATTCGGTTGAATCATATTTAGATAAAAGCATTATGGACAATGACGTGTGGTTGGTCTAAATTTGTAGTTCATACATATTTTGACAGGTGGCGCTAGGAGTTCTGAAGCGAACCGTGAGAAAAAAAAAACTGGGAATTTGCGTTTTTTTTTCCCCGTTTACAATTTACTCGAAAATTACGTTTTATTGGTTTACAAAACACATTATTTTCCTGATAAACTTAATGAAGAATTTCGAATTTCGTCGGTGGAGTATTACTGTTTTGCCTATACTTACTCCATAAGACAAAGGACAAAGGCAAAGGTCATATGTTTAGAATTCACGAATTCAAAACATGACCTTTTTTTCTTCGAAGATGTCACTTTCTTCAGCACCCAATCTCAGTAATAATTCTCCCAACCTTACACCATCAAACAGAACCCTCTGAAAAGGTTCCCCGAACATTTCTTGAACAAAACCTTCAGACGGTTGACACAGCCGCACAAAACATAGCTATCTATCTGTTCCCACATAAAAGAGACGGAGAATAAAAGGCAAACAAAACATGTATGAAGGCAAGACTAAACATTTCCAAGACGCTGCTCTGGGGGTGGCCGCCCAGCCCAGGAGTATGAGAAGGTGGCACATGTACCACGAAACATACCACAAAGTTATCTGAACAACAAAACAAACGAAAATCAACCTTAGTACCACGAGATAGAGTTCAGTAGAACCACAGTGTAATATTTGTGTTTCGCAACATAAAGCCCATATAAGAAAGACCCGTGAAAATGCATTACTTTACCCCGATTTTCTCCGTTTTATGTAGAGTTTCGGGGGAGGTGGTAGATCAGATGTAACTGGTTAATAAGGTTTTTAACCGTTGCCTGTGTGTGTGGAGTCGTTTATTTGAAATGAAGCAAAGCTGCAGAATACAGGAGGAATGTATTCTTCTTTGTATGCGGTATTCTAGCTGTTCGGGAAACTGGGGAATTCTGTTGAAGTTCCGTTTGAAGTATTTATGTTATATTAATGTTTCCCAACGTTTTACTCATTAGAGAAAAATATAAGTTTACATGTCGTCAAAGGAGGATGGGTACTGTTGTTCCAACTGTGTGGTCTCCAGAAAAGATTTGACCACCCCCATATTTCCTGTAGTCAATGTAGAACGTGACATGGAGATAGTATCAGATTGGAAACGAGTGTTTGAAAGATGGCAGCTACCATGAAACTAAAAACGATATTGCAATCTACAGTGAACAAGACGGGTGGCTGTTTTCAAAATATTGCCTAAAATACTCAAAAATTACCTAGATCATAACCCAAATCAAGCTCACAAAGTAACCACTTTTAATAAATATAACGCAAAACATTACTAACAAAAAAATACTACCCTGTACCACGACACTAAAAACCATTCCAACCGAAAGATTCCATCGATCGCCTGTCGTTCCCTCTCGTGGTACAGGGTGGGGCAGTCAGCGACACCTGTTCCGAACATCCGGTCACAGATACTATGCCTATTGCACTTCTTAATGAGTGCTCTCGTTACTACAGACGGTAATATGCTCGAACCAACGCGTTTTAGTTCGGCCTCTGAGGAAAATCGTTCGGTCACGTAACGCAAACGCAGTCAGCCGTGTTCGATTTTGAAGTCCGTTTTGCGGTCGCTTTTATCGTTTGCGTTTCAGTTTGGTTTGGGATAAAAATTGTTCTGCTTTATAACTTTAACGTGTTCTGCTAACTTAGATGCCTGTAACCTTTTTTAAATAAAGAATCAATCACGCGTTTAGCCTGATGAGTCTTTATTTAACTTAGCACAAAAATCACGTTTACGTTAGCATCCCACAAAAAAATATAAGATGACGTAACTTAAACGCGTTAGTTAACTCCGGGTTATTGTCTTATAAAGCCGCGGACATATTAGGTGTAGTTCTAAATATAGAAGGTTCTATTTAAAACTAGTTAATAGACAAGCGTTAAGTGCTGTGGATATGTTAGGCTGTGCCTATTATTACTTTTTATACGGGGTTGATATTATCAATGAATGTTTTTAGTTCGTTTCTGTTTCTTGGTGAAGGAATTTCTGTCTGGTTTTACTTGAATGGTGTGGAAGCGATTGTCAATTGGTTTTTTTTTACTTTTATTTGTTTTACGGGATCTTGGACTTAAGTGTGTTTGTATTAAGGTTTTTTTTTTGCTTTGTGGGTATCTATTAGGAGTTAGTTAGGTGTACTGTTCTCAGTCGTGGTAGCTTTTAACTAGTACTTAATAGTAACTATTACTAGTTAACTTTTGTAATACCCATAGGCAGATAGAAATAGGTGATTCAATAATTTATGTACAACGTACTTACGTACACCAACACACCTTTGTTTTTTTTTACAATAGTGTGGACCTGTTATACCTACACAAAGCTATCTTCCTACTTTTTGGAGGTAGAAATGTACCTAACACCTATGAAAGGCATGATGAATGAAAAATAAACGCCTCATAAAAATCTAAAATGACCAATACCTGTGATTTTTTTTAAGTACCTACCTATCTAATTTCAATAATTACAGGTAATATAACTTACCAAATTTTCTACTCAATTATACCTTTGAAAATCCCTGAAATATCTAAAATTAAACAAATCAGTTCTCAACCACGAAGTAACACACCTACACAGAAATAGAACACGGTAAATGCCAAATCAAAAAATTTGAACGCGGAACAATACGCGCACATCGCCAATCCGACAATAGAAGTGACGCGGCATTCCAATTCGGTGCGCTATTGTTGAATACGACGCCCTGATTGGCTGGCTGGCACAATGGGCCACGCCCACCACACAATGCCCTATTGTCGTGGCGGGACGCACCGCCCAACAGCTCTTATATTTTTTTATAGAACATTAGATTTTATTTGGCGTTTTGGGTGTTATATTGCTTCTAAGGAAATGTATATTGAGTTACTATTCCCATTTCGATCAGTCAATAAATTAATTATCAGTTTTTCAAAGTACTTGATTAAGCAAATTACCAATGCTAGTCGTTTATTATCAAATATATGAAAGCTTTTTCTATAAACTCATCCAATTTTTTGTAGTTAATCTACAAAAAACGTAAACATTAAAAGCTCAAAGAGCGTCGGAAAATACAATTTTAATAGTAAACATATAACAAAATCAAATCGGGAAAGAGACGATTTTTAAAAGCCAAAAACACATTAATACAGAAAGTAAACTGGTAATAAATTAAAAAAAAGATCGCGCCCACTTAGGCGCCCCAAATGGAAATGGCAGCTACTTATTTTTTTCCGTAAAAGCATCGTTTAAAACTTGGTCAGCTGGGTGTCGGCCATAAGGGATACGGTTCCGCAGCTGAAAACCGGTTTAAATAATATTCAGAAATAAACATCAAAAAATCTTTTGTATTCATATTTTGTTACACCGGATGTTCGGTGCAGGCAATCGATGTTGAAATCTAAGATGCTACTAATAAAAAATGTGATCCAGATCCGAAATATCACTCTAAACTTAAGTAGATTAGTTAAGTTTTCAGTTATTTCAGACAACAAAATCTAGTCCAAAGCTCTTCTAACCTAGTAATAGTCCACAACTTTGAAGACACAAGTAACATTCCCTACGGAACCCAGGATTTAGGCAAAACGTTGACCGAAACAGCGGTAATGTTGCAGAGGGTCCACAAATAGAGATTAGTACGGCTAATGGTGCCATTTCGACGTGTTAGTACCTATATTTTTACGTCAAATGTACGTAAAACGTTTCGGGATTGATGTAAGCTTTCAATAGATTTATTTTGTTGATATTGTTTGGTTTGAAGTTTGTGTGGTGATCATCCATTATTTCAATCGTGGTGCTGAGGGTGTGAGGATGGTTTTAGTTAATGTGTTTTTTATTTTTGGACTTAAAACTTTGCTTAAGTGATTTAATTCATAAGCACGTTTGAACTTGTGCGTTTCTCCGAAACGTTACTGTAGAGTGGATATCCTGAAAAACATATGAAAAAGAAAAGAAAACTGGGTGAGGATCAATAAGGTTCTGAACACCAGAATCTACAGTAAAATATCTGCTTACCGAAGTAGAATTACAGGTCTACTAATAAGTTCATAAGTCCCTAGGCAAGAGTTCAAACAACATACATTTTCCATTACACCAATGCTACTAAGCTTAGGTACTATCTACAACTACTTTCACTGCTAGAAACAATAAAATAAACATCCACTTTCATATTACAACAAACAGTATTAATTTTTCAATAAATTAACTAACCGTTTTGTAAGGTCAATACAGGGTCATGGGAACCACTGCTGTTGGTCTCCCAAGCCAAAGTAATGAATGAACAGCAGGGGTCAACGTTACCTGGTTGGTGGTTGATGACAGATAAGATAATTAATAAAGTGGACACGCCGTACCTAATTAACCAGTTGCTTGCGGTTAAACAGATGCAGATGTTGGGCCAATATTGGTTTGTGGTGTTGGCTCGAATGTAGTTATGCATTTGGTTTTTGACGCGTGAATGCACAATGAGGACTTTACTGAAGCAAGTAAAAATACAAAAATCTTTCTCGTCAATATGAATTTACAATAAAAAATGTAAACACGAGATAATTTTATCAAAACAAATAAGAAAAACACAATACAATTTCGAAAAAACCTTAAAAATTCCATTAAACAAGGTGGCGCCTCCATACAAAATAATCACGAGTTTTTTTTCATCCTATATATTAATGCCTCCTGTCATGTCTCTTGACAACCCACTACCAGTCTTCTAATTACTAAAATATATAGCAACATCACGTATTATCTAAGTATCAGATGTGTAGATAAACAATCTTTCAAGGAATTTAATAACGAGCTAATTATAAAGGCGGCAGTGAAACATCAAAGCCTTATGTTTCATAAAAGGTTCTTCATATATGTTTTCATGTACTCCTACTTATTCGTCAATGTGTGAACTGTATGTAGCTATGTTTATATGTGTATCGTCACCATTAATAAGAACATTCAGGGATTTTGCAAAATCCTTTACAAGAAACTTATGGATTGAGCTACTGAAGTCACTTTCTTTCTTATAACTTTTTTTTTCTGCTCACAAATATCAGGTAAATATTATTTTTTAAACTGTCATGGTTACTAACATTATCATTAACTTTAGAAACGGGATAAACATGGTAAATATCCCGTTTCTAAAGTTGATGATAATCAGGACAATATTCAACAGATTAGTGGAATTGATGATCTGATCAAGCAAGACCTTTTAATGACTCTGATACCAGACAAAGTTCACGATACATCTGGCATTCCACCCCTAGATCAAAAGGGTGATAATAAAACCCTGGTACAATCACCTAATTCCTTAACATAATGCCGTCATAAAAGTAAACCGCATGGAAAACCCTTCAGTGAGGAGTAAGTTTCCCATCAAACTAAGTTTATATCATGGGGACGAAAACGGAAGGGTGGAAATGAACCCGTTATGTGGAAAATAAGGAGGGGGTTCATATCAACTGGTAGGTTGTGTATAATTTGAAGGAAAGGGTGGATTAAAATTTAATAAAGACATGAGATATAGCCAAAGAACGTAGAAAGACAGAACAAGAAATATTATTTCTAGATAAAGTCACCAATGAAAAGTATTCTGCAGTCACAAGATAATTCATTCTCATTTATAAATAAGTTACCGTTTTAATTAATAAAATTAACTTATCTTTTAGACATTTAACACATAAGTCTGCTAATTATAGATAGTACGGCAATAGTTAACTTGGTACCTGTTTATAAGTACGACTAGTTAAATTACCAACATGACTTAACTTTCTAAGATTAGATACTACCGCACAACGTAATTATATTACATGTTATACTCGTATATGAGTACTAAATTGTGTGGACCTGTTATTATGTGTTGTAAGGTTTACCATGGAAAAGCTACAGTTTCTAAAAGCTATGGTACTTATAGATTCAGCCTACAGGTACAATATAAGACAGTTAATATAGAACAGCTGTGTACTATTAGTCCGCCAGCCAGGGTACAAATTTGGTCAATAATTTCCTCTCGGGCGATAACTTGTAAAATGCTTCAGAGAGTTTTATCATGAAGCTCCTTGAACGTCAGCTGCGGTTCGGTGGGTGGGCTAAGCAGCGGTACTCTCCCAAGAACTTTAAAAAAAAACATTTCCTACGCATCATTTCCTTCATATCTATACACCTAGCCACATTAAAATAAATAAACCCTAAAAACACCAAACAAAATCTACAAACACTAAATCTCCCACTAAAGTACAGACAATACCAGTTCTAAACCTAACCATCCGAGTAAAGCCCCAACAGAATTACTTGACGAAAAAAACGGACAATACCTTTAAATCAGCTACCAGTCTCAAGTCCTAATTAAACAAAAAAACAGCCACCATTGAGCGCAACAGAGGCGGAAATGCCACAATGAGACATGGACTCGCGCGGATTAGATTCAAAGCGAGGCAAAGATCTTTAAATAGATAGGCCGCGGACGCGCTAAGTGACGCCAATTAGCCAGCGCGCCCTCTCTTGACATCGGTTAAGGTGAAGCGGCTTCCAGTTTTAAATTTTCGGCGTTCGGGTAACTTCGGGATTTGCAACGGAAAAAAGTCGAGATTTAATTTTAAATATTTTTTTTTTGTTTTAATAAATGGTGCATACCGTATTCTGTTTTGTGACAATATTTTTTGTTGAAACTTGTATGCATCCGAAAATAAATATTTAAATTAAATCTATAAAAATAAATCACGGTTTGATGTTGCAGAAGATTGCTTACCTCAATTTGCAACATTAAAATATTTTTAAATAAATTAAATTGCATTTTATTTTATACATTGAATTTAAAACACGGATTGTTTTATCTTTATTTTAATTGCAATTTAAATCCTCTGATTTTACGATCACTAGATTTGATTTTAATGGTTAACGGAAACTGCATTTATCTGTAAGTTAATTTATTTATTTAATTGCTTAATGGAGCCTGCATCTCTCTATAATTTTTATCTAATAAGTAATTAAAAAATAATTATTATCCGAAAACAAGTCTATAATCTAAAAACCACAAAATAATCCCAATCGTTAACAGAAAATAAAATAAATAAAACGCTCATAACATAATCAAAACAGAGGCTAGGTAAAGAAAACATTATCAAAATTCAGAAATCTCTTTACGGGCAAATAATCTTTGGAACTGACGAACTTATAAAGGAGTAGGGTCGGCTCAAACAGACCCATTCTCCGAGAGGGGAGAAGGGGGTTAAACAAAACACCAGAAACCAATCAAGTAATTGCCTTGGCCCCCGGTTTCGGTCGCTTCCTTAGTCGATAATCTTCATTAGTGGGACAAAGGGGGAGAATGGGGGAATTTTACCTGAATTTGGGTACTTACCCATTTTCTTTATTAATTGAGACGTTTGTTTGTAATATCTTAGGTAATTGTAAGTTGTTAAGTTTGTGGTTTTGTTGGTTATGGTTTGTGGGTACTTGGCGTGAGAACTTGTTATACCCAAGTAGGTAGGTAGGGTGCATATACAATAACTGTAAGCATGACTAAGAGGAACGTTGTGACTAATCAGGGACCAACATGGTCTTACCGACTGTCTCGCAGCTGAATGTTTTCTGGATAGAGGAATGCAAAATAACTAAATACTGATTATATTAAAAACAGAGGAGGAGCTCGTGGCGAAATAATAACAGCCGCTCGGGTCGATCTTTAGGTTAAGCCATGCTTGACTAGGTCGGTCTTTGGATGGGTGACCACCCATTACATACCGTGTTTCCTCCGTGCCTCGGAAAACACGTTAAGCCATTGGTCCCGGGTGTCATTTGTAGATCTTTGACAGTCCTTGTTAGGTAAGTAGTCAGTGGCCCAAAAAGTCTGACAACCAGTCTTACCAAGTGGTATCGTATTACCCAGTACTAACTGGGTTGTAGGGTCAGATAGGCAGTCGCTCCATGTAAAATACTGGTATGTAGCTGCATCCGGTTAGACTGGAAGCCGACCCCAACATAGTTGGGAAAAGGCTAGGAGATGATGATATTAAAAACACAAGAAAATAAAAAAAATCGCACACAAAGAAAATAACAAACATAATATTTGGTAAGACAACATAAACAGAAATTAAACCTCCTATAATACAACATACATAGACACACAAATACTCATTACAAACCATCAAACAAAAAGTAATTTACCCCCGTACGGGGGCTAATAAAAGCTTGGAACACAGCCAGGGTCCCCCGACCCGGGCAGATAATACCCCCCACACGGCGCGGGTGTGGGGGCTTGGGGGACACCCCCGAGACACACATTCTTACACGCGTGCGCGTCTATGTGGGTCACATTGTCCCGAAAGGAAGGCTTCTTGTCCTTTACTAAGTACAAAGGATTCATGTTATGTATGTTTTTGGGTAGAAAAGGTTTTATAGCTATGTTTGGTGTCTATGTAGAATGGGAGTATATAATGTATTGATTTCTGAATGTGCTCTTTTATTTATATTTTTAACTTCTAGCTGGGCTTTATAAGTAAGCAGGTGTGCCTAAACATTGTAGAAAGAGTGAGAATCCATTTAACGTTTCATTTCTTGAGGATTTGAATCTATGACTTCCAACTTGTAAGTGTAACCAACCGATCAAAGTGACAGTTTTTTTTAATCTATTACCTAAATAATGTAACTAGGTAAAATGGCATTAAAAAAATATTAATAGGTTACCTACCCGCTCGGTGGTTTACTATAAAATTAAGTTAATAAAATTAATTTATTATACGACGTTAAGTGCAAAAAGCAAAATAATAAAATCTTGCACTGTGGTCCAAATACGGTGCACCGTCGCCAAAAAGAAAAAAAAACAAATTACTGAAGAATTTAATTAATCCAATAAACATTTAAATTTTCAACTTAAAAATCATGGGAATATGTCAATTAACACACTAATTAGCTAAACATACACACCGATTCATTAATTTATATAATATTCACATTATTTAAGAAAACAACTTGCTTTCCGACGACTTGCTTACATTTTATCGTCCTAATCTTTATTTTATTACATTTAAATCGTATAATAAAAAAACCTAGTGTCGTAAAGTGAATCTCTGCTGTGTTTGAACTAAAATAAAGAGTCTATTAACTATAAAAAGTGATAATTAAAGAGATAACGTTTTAAAAGTTGCACGTGAAACGCCGCCGCGAAGAAAAATTATGCTATCAAGTGTAGTACTGAATATTCATGATTGTAAGGTACTGAGAGTAACTGTCTTATTGACATGTATGTAGGTAATAGTACAAGATTTGTAGTTGGCATGTCTTTCGACTATCTATTTTACTGTTTTCTGCAATTAAATCTTGTTTAAGTAATTGTAAGCACGACTCTGACACAGTAGTAAGAAAATCTCTCGATTTACATTCGATTTCGCTCGAAAAATCAGCCGAATCAGCAGAGTAATTTAATGCTGGTTCCAAATTGTTTAGAAACCGTGAATTGGGCGAAATCTTTAGGGATTACGTCGTACTACGTCCCAGTTACAGTTACTCTAAAATCGTGTCGGTATAAATAGAAGTTTCTACATTGAATGTCAATGTCAAAATAAATTTAAATTTTTCCCTTTTTTTACTTTACGCGTATCATTATCTCATTGTAATTCAATACGGACTGAATGAAATCGTTGTTGATTAATAGCTGCGTATGCAAATATCAAAAGAGTCGGTGACATCAAAATGTTCGGCTCGTTTCGGCGTCACATTACAGGTTTGGTGGGAAACCGTTGTCTCGCACAACAATAGAGACTCGCCAATAGCACAATCGGAGCGGCACACAATAGAACGTTTTCCTGTGGCCACGCCTCACGACACAATGGCACAATAACACGCCCAGTTAGATCCTCCAACATTCGTGAATAAAGAAAATTTTCTCCACAAATACAAACGTAACGGAGATTGTATTGACTTTTTAAACGCCCTCATAGAGCGCACACCCACCTGAGTTTCATTGTGGTGTGCGAAAATGGTTTCACAATGCCCGGCTATTCACCGCGGTACGCACACTGTGCGGGATCGCCAGCTCGCCGCACTCGAAGACGTTCGCAGGGCGGAGCTTAGAGCGAGACGGCCGCTGGCCTAGCCGGCGCGCGCGCCCGGGCGGGAGCGAGCGCGCGAGCCGACACGCACACATTGGCCGCTAGAAAAGGATGGGCTGAACGGCTTTGTATAGATTCCGCGGGATGAAAGCTGTTATTCCGCATAGACAATTGATTGTAAGCGTTATCATGAATAGAAGTGCACCGAATTTTCATGCAGGCTGATAGTTCCCGGTGTGCTAATTTGGATTTCGTGGTCAAAATATAATGTTCAATTCATTTTCTGAGAGAACAGGGCTCCGAAGGACGGCATTGTTCATAGGGCAGTGACATTAGGTCGGTGCGTCCTTGTCGCACGTGGGAGCGCGGGGCGGGGGGCGGAGGGGGGCGGGGGGCGGTATTGTAGCGCGCGCGTATTGTCGACCCGCTTCGATCTGCCAGCATTGTGTATCGGCGCCGCGCGTTCATAAGACGTGTATCACGTTCCTATTTGAATTTCCCGAACGCGTTCGATCGCGGAGCGCTCGCACGAACTCTTACTCGAACGTTACTGCGAATATTTTGTGTTGGACTATTGTTTTTAATTTGTGTTATTTTTATTCTTGTGTGTTATTTTTTAGTTTGTGACTTTAACAGTTAGAACTATAGAGTTATGTTTGTGAAAATAATGCCAAAGAAACGGTGTGATCGGACAATTTAACGTGTTGTAATAGTTTTGTTACATTTTATTTTTTATTTTTATAAGTATTCGTCGCACTTCGATTTTTTCTGATGTCTCGAAAAGCAAGAGGAACGATGGTAACGCACCTGAAGGTAAATTACTTTTTTAATGTTTTTAAATGTGAACTATTGAAGTTTGCAGTTTTATTTTCTTTCTTAGTTTTTTTATGCTACTGTAGCTGCTATAAATAGGGTTTCTTATGAATAAAAATTACGTTTATGGAAACTTAAAAAACCAGTGCAATTACCTGTAAAAATAAAATGTAGAACCAGTGATTTGAATAAACAAAATGATCTAATCAGACTTTATTAAGTAATCAAAACTTAAGAATTATTTAAAATAACAGTTACACAATATTTCCTTACAAGTTACAACTTGCACAGTGGGCTAACGGTCAAAAATTGTGGACAAAAAGAAAACGTTAGCAACTTTTTTCATCTTATTATTTCGCTATAAGAAATCTTCTTGTGGCGACATGTTTTATAAAATACCTAGGTACTGTGCAATACTATTGTGTATATTTGAATAGAAACCTGTTTGCCTTACTGGACATTAGCGACAATTGACATCTTCGAATGGGTTTATTTAATTTACAATAGATTCTTCGCTTGCTTGAATTCTTACAAAGTTTTTTTTTTGTACGTTTTCTTTGATCGCAGTTAGATATTTTTAATCAATAGCTAATCTTTATTTGTAGAAGAAGACATTTAGTGCAATTATTTTTTTAGTTTTTTTTTAAAGTTATGTGGTGCATTTAACTCAGCAATATTTTACAAATTTTGGGTAGTTTATAAGTGAGCAACAACATCTTATTTAAGTTCCCGTAGGCGTATAAAACAAAACATGACATAGGTATGTAATATGCAAACCGCACTTACGCAAGTGACGATTTCTAATTAATAAAGCAATTCACTTAGTAATAATGACATAATACCTAACTGCATACACCTGCATTTAGAACCTACTTAGTCCTTTAATTGTTTACCAATTATATTTTCATATAGCTAATAAACTAAATAATAATACAAACTTATCACTTATCACTTCATGTAACTTATTGCAATAAAATTATTAATATAATAACTGCATTAGGCTACATTAACTCTTTAATTACACGTCTTCATTTTTATTACGAATATTTTAACCAAAATTTTAATTAATTAAGAAATTAACAACACCTGTTACAGGAATATTTCAGGTGCCTTTATCAGTCTGTTTAAGATAAGAGATGTGACTGATTATTCACACCAGTCTAATTAACGACTAATTTCAGGTGACACTCCTTAATTGGTGGGTTACATAACAAGTGGTAACAAACGGTAAAAGTTTACAATGACCGCCACCATGGTAAAATTTTACTGCCCCAGCATTGTTGGTGAGGTAAATTGACTTCGAAATTACCGCAATTAAATTTAAAAATTAAGTAGGCGGTAAATTAAAGGGAATTGATCTGTTGTTTGTCGAAATCGTTCGGCGTTCGGAACACTGTTTATTCCGTTCTTAAATTTCATTTAATGATCCCCCTGTTTTTTTTAGTAATAAAAACGTGTCAATTTGTTAACGACATCGACAGTGAGGTTTTGAAAAATACGATCGGGCGCTTGAAATAAAGTATGCACGCATTCGGGACTATTTAATTGGGCCTTTTTGTCTTCTTAATGAGGGAATGTTTGAGAAATTAATTTATTGTACTTTGTATGCATTCGGCTTAAGTATGTTATTTGGGCGGATTTTTTATATCACAGGAAATGCTGTAATGAACCCGTGTTCTCACTGTACTTATTATAATTGTGCATATTGTAACTGTGCATATTGAACTAGAAGTCTCTTATAAGGTAGAATAAAAATATTTTAAAACTATGAAGATAAATAAGGTAGACCGGTAGAAAATGCCTAAGGCGTAAAGTTTTCATAAATAAATTGAACTTTGGAATTGCTGCGTTAATATTTCACCTCCGTCAATCTGAACTCACCATTCCATAGGACCGCTTTTCGTTTTAGGTAAACCTCGTAGACCTCGACCTGCAGATAAAGGCAATTACTTCATAGGAAAATGAGACCAAAAAGCCGACGAAAAGAAAATAAATTAATGAAAAAAGAAATCATTTGCCTAATTTTGATTAATCTCATAAAGTTTTGTTTAAAACTTAATCAAAAAGTAACCACAGTGCCTGAAAAAATCGGCAAGATATTCCATACACATTCACATCGTGTATTTTTGATGGTAATGAGTGCTAGGAATGTTCTAAGCTATTTCTGTGTCCAGCATTAGTATAGGAAATTCGTTTAGTTGTCGGGCTGTCAAACGCAGGGCGTATCACCGCTCGCCACGACACTCATCAATTAGCGCCTCCGTTTTACGAGTCACATACACACAGACTAACATACATAACGTACTCTGCATTTACATTCTACACAAACATATTTTTTCTTAGCCTGTAATTTTTACACTGTGTACACTTTAAAAGAATAAAGAATCAATGACAGATCTTGTACTAGTTTTATTTTTTTATTGACTTTTTTCTGTTTCGGAAATGAGCAGTAGAATTTAATGGTAGTGTTTCACTTCAGTAGATGTAGGTAAAACATTAAAATATGATGGCTACTATCAACACTTAATAAATATGAAAGAAGATAAAAGAAGGAGAATTCGAGGAAATCGTGTTTTCTTCTCTTGGTTTCCGCTTTTAATATCGAAAAATTTGCGGAAAATTTCCTTGGGATGTTAATTCAGTAACTGTTTTAACCGCTGTATTAATGAATTTAATAACGGATTATGTAGAATTTGACCTTTTGTTCTTAAAAAAGCAAACTTACGCTTTAAGCCTTTTTTATCTACTTTTGTTATTGTCGATCTCATTTATAAGAAGTTATCAGAGACATGCTTGAACAATGCGGTCATTTAAAATGTTGTATTTTTACTTCCGTAATATGTTATACAGTTATTAGAAACTTTACAACCGCCAAAGCAAATCAGGAAGACGGACTACCCACAAACCTGAAACATTACAATAATAAACGTGCACCAGTTCCAGTAACTAGGATAACTACACCAATTGTTTTTAATAAATATTATTTTTGTTATTAACCAACAGGAAACGGGGAACGTATTTATATTAAAACACCACGCAATGAAAACAGTCGTAAATCCAATCGAATATAAACCTTTGCATGCACCGGATGCGAGGAATATTAAAAAAAAAGTAACTTCAGTATCTATTTAACCAAACGTACTAAATAGGCAACGTCGAAAAGTTCATAAAAACTGAAGTTGCGGTTGATTTTATTAACCGATTTATTAGTTTTTAATAAAATCTTGTAGGATGTGGTTTTTGTCCTCAGATGTTTGAAAATTAAACACTGTGGTCACGATGCGACTTTTAATGTTTATGACTTTTCAAAGTTAACGGGTGTAATGCCTGTAATGTGTTTTTGAGTGGAGTTTTCATTTAGATATTAATAAACAGCTTTTGGTTTCGACTGAAATGCTTTATGGAATAGTTTTGACTTCGTTCTTGAAACCTAATTATTTTTGTTTGATGTGCTCAAAATATTAAACTTATTTATCATGTTTAGTTCTTACATGATATTTGTTTCACATTTAATAACTAAGTACCATTACCTATATTTTTTCTTATTCGATATCAATAGAACAGTTGCATTGAAAGAGCAGAAAATTAAAAAAAAAAAAATAAGATTGATAACACGATATTAATCTTACATTAGGTACTATCTACATAATATAATATTTATAAGATAAATTCTTCTCATTAGGTTAGTAGGTTCATAATTTCTAAGAAGCTGTGTCGTAATCTCAAGCAATCATGTTCAATTTAAATACATTTGTTACATTGCAACAAATTGGCTAAGATTCGCTAATGACCATATTATCAGGTACTTCTCGTGTTGATTTCAATGTTTGAATGTGATTATACAACTGTTAATTGGCCATTTATTATCATTGAAAAAACTAGGTATCCAATTAATAACTGAGACAGCATGAATTAAAGTGATTTGGAAATTCTAATTTATGTATATAACTACTACCTTTCCGAGTACGTCTCCTAAACTTTCTGCGACTCACAACGTTGCGGTTTTTTTCGCATATTATTAATCCAATACAATACTAAGATTATTAACTGTTTATAGCAACCATCTACAAAGGGTACACTCTTACTACAGAAAATCTTTCCCAGCTGAAAAATCCGAAAAGAAAAAGACACCATAACCCTATTATTAGGATTCTTATCCGACACACCCATCCGATTTACAAGACAAATACTTGGGACTACCCGGCCAAATCGCATAGGTAGCTCACGTCTCACATCACAATTGTGACATCCCGTTGACGCAAACTGGCAGCATTACCGCCACCCTACCTTTGCCCTCGATTTTTTTTTTATTAATTCCCGCCACGTCTTCGCTTTGTTCGTCCCATTGTGAATACCATGTGTAATAGAAATACGCCGTATGCTTATTGAATGGAATTTTCGTATTTTGTCCTCAGCTTTGTCGATTTGGATCACTGTGCGGTGTGAATAATACATTTAGGTATAACGTCTGAAGCCTTTGTAGTACCTTTTAGGTACTTCTTCATGAGAAGGCTTTTATATTTTAAAGGAGTAAGGGTATTTCTTAACAGTGGTTGAGTAGGTATGCTTGGTGACTGAAACAGTCATGTCACTGACTCATGAATTCATGATTTAACTGAGAGATGGCACGTAAGCACTATAACAATGAATGGAACTGAAATCGTAGTGTTTAGGATAGCGTTGTTCAAATATGACATACAACTATCATCTCCTCCCGTCAGGAACAGTGCATGTTTAACCACTGTCACATATACGTGACAAGCAAGCACGTGCCCTGTATGCCAAACGGCACAAATATGTGACAAAATGGTAGGTGAAATTTTGGTTTGGTGTGGAGGGCACGCGCGTGCGTTTATGCTCTGGAGTTCAAAATGTTAAAGGACCGGTATAAAGATTCGTTTAGTTGCAAATTCTAGTCTATTGTTACAAAAATCCGTTTTAGACATACATATTTAATTAAGAAGTCAATCCATATTCCATATTCACTTGACGATAAGAACAAAAACGCATACTTCACCCGACGCATTAACACCTCTTTAAAATTTATTTGAACAGAATTTTATGCTAAATAAACTTCATTGTCACCCCACAATGGATAGCGCCCTTTCGACTTAACCCTCAAATAATTCCACAATTCCCGTAGACAACGCCTTCCGCTTCTTTCATTGAGTCTTAGAAAAGGACAAAGAGGAATTGGTTTAGAAGTTATAAACGATTAGCGAGTTTTTAAACAAGTACTTGCCAAGCAAAAACGATCCAATATCAAGGGGGCTGTGGGACTGTTCGAAAGAGATACCACGGCCCTGGAACACAAAGGTCTAAGAAAGAACATGGATGGGTTTTAGTCAGTACGAGTCTGACACTCCCTTCCACTCCGCCCAGAGCGGGACGGGTCATTTGATGATTTCACATCCGAAAAAATAAAAAAGGGGCCTAAAATGACCGCTTTAGCAGAATCATAATAGCATAGTCACACACACAGGTCACAGACACAGTTATGTTATGAATTGTCACTTTGTGACCATTTTAATAATTGTAACGTAATTCGTAATATTTTAATCTTATTACGATTCTACTGAAGCGGCCATTTTAGACCCCCAGTTTGGGACGTGTTTGCTTCGTGAATAAGATTTTAATAGCCCTATTATAGACGAGATGGGTTAGAATTGACAGCAAAATAAAGGGTACACTGTAACATTAATAAGGAATTAGAAAAAATATTGACACATTTCAAATCACTTTAAATAAGTTTGCGGACGAAACCACAATAACTCAACCAGAAAAACTTGTGATACGGTTTTTCCAGCCACGGAATTTGCACAAATAGACCCCAACCCTAAACTAGTATGGTAACCTTCTTTAGTTCTCTCAGCAATGGAAGTTATTTAGTCTACTGTCCCGTATGTTCGATGATATTTTCTACGGGCAAAATAATTTACTTCCATAAATAAAAATCTAATAAATAAAAATTAAATAACTATTTCATGAAAAAGTAATTCAATGGGGTTAAGTGAACTTAGAGGTTTGTATTGGTGATTTCAATAATTCTAATTATGTAACTACATATGTTTTACTAGCGCGACTCGTATTTCATCAACATACAACCTGACTGACACTGACCTGCAAATTGCTAAAACGTCAGAAAATTTCAATTTCGCGGGTTACCCTGGCGCTTCCACCTTAATATTCATATTCCTTTATCTTCGTTGTAAAATCAACTCATATTAAATGTTCATTCTCCTAGACCCAGTGGTTTAGGCCATGCTTCGTCTATCGAAAAATCAATAAATTTCAATTTTTTTATCAACTAAGTAGGTACATAAATTCTCAATTGTCTCACATTCTTGTACAAACCCGCTTCAGTCTACCACTTGTACCATTCCCAACCAAACGAAAGAATCCCCAATAGGTGTACATTTTAGGTGTCCCTATTATTTGTAGTACGGAACCCCTTCTGTTTGCTAGCACGTGTTTTATTGTGTAGTTATTGCGCAATTATTGGAGGGCGACTGTAGAATGCTAAGGAAGTGCCATTGTTGGTGGGGAAAGAATTGACGGTGCCAAGTGGAACATGTTTATTGTGGCTGGCAAATCAGCAAAGCTCGGTGGAATTCCCATGTACTGACGAATGGTTGTTGCTGTCCTTGATAGGATCGTTTTGCTTATCAATAGCAACAATCTCATGCCCGTTTTCAGGAATACCTACTAGATTGCTCATTGTATTGTAAAAGAGTAGTGTTGTATTTTCAGCAGTCGGCTCTGCACCGAGAGCTTTTCATTAAGGCTTAGCTTGAGTCGCTGCGTGTTAGTTAAAACGGCCATTAAGTACCTACTTGTGAAATAGGGTCTACCCGTATTTGTCCTTTAATGTGTAAGCTACCTTAGATTTTCTGTTTAAGTATATTGTTAGGTTTGGGATTTGCTTCATTGTATGTAAAGAACATAAGTAATGAAACTAAATAATCAATAAAATAAAGGAAAGTATAGTCTCTAGTAGGTACCCAGTAATATTTTGGAAGGTTCAATGAACCTGAAACTAATTACGATTTCCGTGTATATCCATCCATCGCATCTGCCTGACAGCGTTTCGCACGCGTAGAAATAATACCCGAAGTCTGGTCAAATAACAAAGTTGGGGTGACTGCCAAATCTGAGAAAACTTTCAATACAAGACATATCACTAGAAGATCAGATAAGAATGTCAAATCATCTAAATATAAGGGAGATAAAGACAGTCTTTATAACGTTAATAAGTATTTGTCAAAGATCAGTTGGTAGCTTTATTCCGCAATTTTGAAAGTCGACTGTGTTAATCTGCCAAGATTAGTTTCGTTCAAACCAGTGCAGTCAGATTGCGGAATGGCTACGGACACACGGACACTGACAGATGTTTCAGTAGGTACATTATCTGTCAGTTTGACTGAACTTTTACTTTTTATGTGGTTTCTTGAGTAAGTTTCAAAGTGATCTCTCCAAAATACCACTAAAATACGTGGGGCATATTCTGTTCGACTTACCAAGCTTACTTGGCAGTCTTATCAAAACGAACCATATAATTTCCATTGTTCATCTCCACATTGAGCCCACAATGGAAGTCTTCTACGTGCCGTCTCTTCTCCTGCGTGGATATAGAAAATAAAGAGTTTCCTGTACAATTGTCGGGGGACATTCGACCCTGCTCTAAAGAAATACCTTTACTCACGGGACACGTGTGAAACAGGGTCGTGTTCGAGCTGCGAGTCAAGTTTGATCTTATTATTGATGATTGTCCCAATATTTGTGGGATCGATGTCTGGGAATTAGAAATCGGTTAAAGTGATGTGACAAAGATGAAAAAAGTGTGTGAATCCGGATGCATTTCTTGTGGAAATACTACTTATTGCGAAAGTAACTTGTATTAAATCTTACAAGATTAGAACTAAAATAGCTTCATCGTATTAATTATAATCTTCTATTATTAAAGTGTTACGTATAAACACGAAGATATTATTCTATCCCGACGCGTTCCAAGAAAAGCCTCATAACATTTTAGTATTGTCATTCTAAACCATCTCGGTATTACGCACGATAGTCCGAATCGCTCCAAAATTGAGTTAAACAAAGATTAATGTGATTTCCCTATAATTTATAGCTAAAGTGACGTTTGAAAGTAAACATGTTACTATCGAACGGACGTCTGTTTGTTTGAACGAGGGAAAAATGCCTGTCGGAACGAAATCGATTGACATATTGCTCATGTATTGTATGGAGATTGATTTAGAATCGAATAATTATATCGTTGGCTCTGAAAAAAGCGGGAGAAAATCCGGCTGCACGTGTTGGCTTAGTAGAAAGATTAATTCAGTTTTGCTTATTATGAAAATATTATTTGACAGATGGAATATTACAGCTATATTATTATTGACTTCAATGTAGGTAGGTTCTAATAATAGCCATGCTCGATGAATTGAATCTAGTAAGAAGAATTTTGTTAGTGGTCAGAATGCTTGGCAAGAAAATTGGAGACCCGATGATCATGGTTAAGACAGCCTAGCAGACAGAAAAATAGTCCAGTCTGATCGTATAAAACTAAATCGTGTGAATAGAAGATTTATCTATTTAAAGATGGCGCAATAGAAAACATTCACAGATGTAAGAAAAGTGTTTGATTAAGAACTAAATGAAACTTTCATGTGATGTCTTCCTTTAAAACAATTGCTATCTCTCTTTGTTTAAAAGAAAACGACATTAACAGCTAAGATTTATTAAGCGTTTAACGAAGTCATGTTTTTATGAACAGGGGGTAGTAATTTATTACCCTATATTTAAATTTACATACTGATAGGTAGTTAAGAATAGTGTTTAAGGGCCAATTATGTGACATAAATTATTATCATTTTATGAGCTTGAATTGAAAATGATCGCCGTGTATCAAATCGCGATCGGTAAAACCTATACTTACCTAGATTGCAAAAATCATTAGTTGAATCTTTCATGTCCAATTATAGGTTCCTGTACACACAGTTTTATTATCAGCAATCTGTGATAGACATCATTACTTCTTCTGACGCTTTTCAGAGACAGAGGAAAAAGGAAGAAAAAACCGTGTTGCGCCGACCCCAAGTAACATGGGACAAGGGCAGGAAGATGATGACTTCTTCTGAAGCTTTTCATTTACCACATCTTGATCCTTATGATCTTTGAATACTGCATCAAACTGTTGTCTACCTATTACTACTTAACTGTTAGCTTCTCCTTTCGCCTCATCAGTCTTCTGAAAGATCAGTCTTCCTCCTTCTCTTCCTCAAGTCGTACTCCTGATTACTGAGGGTCGTGATCCTCCCTTGAAAACATCTTTTCCCTGACTATGTTTCGCCATCTCTGACTATCCTTGACCAAATGAAGCGCATCATGAACTTTAGTATAAAGAGAAGAGCTTATCTGGTCGGACCATCGTAAAGAGCTGCGGCCTCTTGGTCTTTTACCATCCACCTTGCCGGTAACCATCAGTAGTTCGAGGTTATTGTCATCTTTTCTCGCTATATGGCCGATACATTCCAAAACGCTAAAAGAAAAAAAAAGAAAAATTCTGAAAGATCTAGCTAATTGAAAACATCTGTACTATGTTGATGTATAGTATACCTCAGGGTCCTCTCACCACGTCATCATCAAGGAACCTCAAAATACGCTTTGAAGAACCTTGATATCAATTCTCGAAAAAAATCGATCATAGTAAAAACGCTATAATATTTTAACTGCTTCTTAGATTAAAGCCATACATTGTTTGATAATCCTGCATCCTGTAGATATTTAGTTTGCGTTCGATGTTAGCTCGTAAAACTCTTTATTATGCGTCTATGTACGTAATAGTTTCAATTTTATGGTCAAAAATGTTATCATAATAATCCGAGGCGTTTGTTATAGGACTTCCGTTCAAGACTTGCGTCTGCGGGGTTTTTTACGTAGCATACTATTGACGAACTGCAAATTCTGATTTAGTGTTTGTTGTAACGTAGGTACAGGCCTCCTCCTTTGTCTAGCAAAAATCTGTGTTTTCATTGCAGAAATAAACTTGGCTATTAGACGAAAAAAATTTTAGCTAGAGAACAAAAATTCAAATTTCAAGTTAGTAGCTAGGCCAGTGAAAATAAACTAGTTACTCCCCTATTGCAGCTTAAAATGATCAAGAAATGGTAAGTGCATCACTATATCACAAAATTTATCGCTGAAGAGTAAATGATTGAATCTTATAGAATAAGAAGCAAGCTAATTATAACTATCCTTCCTGCTAAATATTTCTAAATCCCCTTGAAAACGCTGCAATTCATTTTCTTGCTCGTCTCTTTCCTCCACATCGTCAACATTTTCCTGTCCAACCGCTATCGGCTCCTTACAGGCCACGGGCCTCTCCAATTTTGACATTACTTAACCAACAGCTAACTTCATAAAGGGCCCTTTTCCTTCATTTCCTGAACATAATTCCCTCCACACGGTTCTTCCTTTTTACGGCACTAATGACAGATTTTATGGGTTCCACAGATACTATCAAGTATCAGTCCATTTTACACTCACTAAAACTATTGTTTAGAATGTCTCCTTGAGTTTACACGACTATATATCAAGCTATAGATTTCCAGTATAAGCTGACTTCGCGTTGTGTAGGTTTTCTGAACGATGAAAGGTCAGGTTATGCTGGGAACGTGCTACCAAGATATGTCTTGGTGCGTACTTAACGATGCTGATCATTGACATCTGCTGATTTAAGATGGGGATGAAGTAAGGGCTGACTAATGATGTTTGTATTAAGGCTATTAAGGGGGACTGTTTAGGGAGTGAAAGATTCAGTATTAATATTGTGAGTGTTAAGTTGTTTAGTACTTGTCGAATCATCTTTGGTTGTTGTAATTGCAAGTTCTTGAAATTTTTGATCTTGATTTATATTTATTTCTACGTCAAAATCATTGTCTTCCTTGCGTCAAACATTTATGTAATAGGACCAGCATTGGGAAACAATTAATTCATTGTTTTGATAGGTAGACATTAGAGATAAACTGCGAGGCTCTTAGCAGCCATAGGGAAAATCCCAAATTAACATATAAAAAAGAATTCCATTCACCACAGTTCTGGGTCAATAATAAAATTAAACATAAACCTACAAAAGATCCATAATAAAAACAGTGAGTCACCAGTCAAGCAGCATAACCAATACCAGACGATTGCGTACCAGATCCAGTCTACGATACCAATGAAAAAAATTGATTCATAATTTAATTAAACAAAAGATGGGAGTCTATAAATAATTCGAGCAAGACAAGGCATGAGCAGGCATCCAGCCGTATTGTACTGGCGATAAAACGAACACATGTACTGCATTAACACATCTGGACGCATCGCGTATTGGGAAAAAATAATATCGAATTTCTATTCGAAACCTGGGCTTGCCATTTTTTATGACACCCATGTGGGTGCTTTGTTAATTTATTTAAGATTTTATTGAGTTAATGTATTGATTTTTTTGTTAAATATTTTTAAGCGTTTCCATGACCCGAAGATTTAATAAATGAGATAAGTTACAAAAAAATATCTTCACATTTTGCACATTGGGTTCTTCAAGGGACTATACTAAGACCAACCCTGAAATCCTATTGGCATGAAAGCAGTCTAAAGCTGGCAGCTTCCTTGAAGTTTTCCTTAATCATCTTTCACGTTTTGCAGCATTCAGCTACACCGATAACCAGCCTACTGATACAAAATTTGGAAAAAGGAAAAAGCCATAATCCCAAAATACAACTATATGTATTAAGTACATTATTTACTTATCTCTAAATATTTTTGTTACAGGTAAATAACGTCCTCGTCGTCACTTTAATTAGAATAAGCTGATGCCTATGCCTGGGTAAGTTTTAAATACAATAGGTATCCTGCCTCGACAAGCCAACGTAATAGGTACCTAATAGGTATTTAGGATACATACGCATGCCACGTATACTAAAAGAACCTACTACACGCTATACGTGCGTGTAGCTATTGCCATCTATTGGCTATTAATCGGGATATTTGGTAACAGAAGATGAGAAAACAGTATCGACCCTTAAGTCTAAAAAAAACTACAGTTTAACACTGTAAAAGCCAATTTTGATAAAGTTGTATTTAAAAATACTATTTTCTCTTAATTTAAACTAAGCAACATTTTTAATCTAACTACCAATCAAAAAATTAAACCCCTCATCGTATCCCACGCTGCCCAAACACAACACCAGAATCAAACCTGATTAATTAGAATCCATATTAAATTACCGTTGGCGCCTGCCATCGGTACAAAGCCATTTTGTCTTCGGTCAAGTATTTCCAGACGTCTGCTTGATAGACAATAACATCTTTGTTACGCCCAGTGTTCACATAAAGAGCATTGTGGCCAAATCAATTAAACCATAATGTTTTCATTGTGTAATGTACCCTCAACATTGTCTTAATGTAACTCACTCGTGTATCGTAAAATAATTTTTATTGGTCTATTTATGGCTGCATCTGAATTTATTGTCCAGATACGTTACGGTAGTTGTTACTACTGTGCAATGGTTATTTATATGTTTTGTTTGGTGTCGTTAAAATATTGGATGATGTAGCGTATGGGAGTGCTCGGGCTATTTTGGCGGCCATTTTAAACTTTTGGAAGTTTGATGAAGATGAAGAAATCATTGTTTAAGAGATAGACGCACTAGATATTAATATAGCGGACGATGAATCAGAAACAACAACAACATCCATTGGTAGACCCACCTACGCATTACGAGATTCTGAAAAGAATACGAATTGTCACGAATAGCAATACAAACATCACCTGTTGATGACTGATGACCAGAGCTATCATATTCCACTAAAAACTGTAAAAGGTGAACATCAAAAAGAAAGGTGCATTGACACCAGTTTGGAATTAGACTCAACCGAAATCTCGTAATGGACGCTCCAAAGCATGAGAAACTGAAGAGCCAGTCATTATTGTGAAGTAACTTAAAACCGCCACATGTGTCACATATCGTCCAGGATTGCGATGCCACATGTGAAATGAGTGAAAAAAAGACAAAAATCTGTTGTCACTACTCCCTAAGGTACGAACAATGCCACTCAGATCCTGTCCCTGAAATGATAATCAAATTAAACCCTAAAACGAATGAGATAGAATATAAAATCGAATTTCTGATGAGTGTCTTACGGTCGATTTCTTTGGAACATGGTACGTTTTGTGGTGTTTTTTTGTGCAACCTTCCGTAACCTTTAGCCTGTGACACGGATTGTAGATTAGGGATATTGTTGACCTTTTTTGCTTCCATTTTAGTTGCACGTGTAGTTTTGTTTTTGTCGGAGTCCCTCTGAAGAGGTTTTTGTTTTTGTTGGGACTTGTACAAGATTTGCATGTGTGCTAAACCGTTTGGGTGACTTTTTGAATCGAACACGACATTTGCGTCGGTTCCCATCGAATTTTCAAGTGAGACCGTAAGCTTGGGAGTTTTGAAGTGCCTTTTCTATATTTTTATTGTTAAAAATATTTATTAGAAGAAAAAAAAAACTACTTCCATAGCATTTTATTATCACAGACTAAAAAAATTAGTGAAAGCAAAATGTGGACGGAAATGTCTTTCGTTTCTGTCAGGATTATTCGCAAGTTTATGTTCCTCAATGTGAGCTTGGAAAATAAACATAATTTAACCATACAGACATAATCACATTTTTCAGTATGATAGAACAATTCAGTATGTTAATAAAATACTTCAGCGGTCACATTCGCTTACATTATATCGAATCTCGAACATTTTTTTCTTTTGAGCGGAAGTTCTAATATTGTCGCGAGGCGTCCAGCCGTAGCCGTTGACAAAATTAATGTTTTATTATGAAACAATGAACAGAACAGTGTTTCTTATAAATAATGCGTGGCGATCCACATGAAAGATGCTCCCAGTCATACATACGACGTTTGCCGACCAAAAATAAGAACACAAATGTTCCTATCACCTATAAATTATTTTCTTCTACATGTTTGATGATATTCAGGGATCCATAGGTTTTTATTATGATTTACATATAGTTCAAAGCGATACAAGACTTCTTTTCAATAAATTCTACCGGCATGCGCCATGTCATTTTTATCGGCGCCAAAATATTTGAAACTGGAAGACCTTGGAGCGCGGTATTTATTTTTAAAGTTAATGGCACCTATAATTGCAGGAGTTTTTATTTTCGCATGCTATTTATAAAAAACTGCTTGCGGGCAGGGAAATGAAAAAACTATACGGATTAGCACTTGTAATGTGCATACCTAATTGAGGGCGATGATAAAGCATTATGATTAACATCTACTTATAGATTTCGAGACATACAATTAGTATTGTATGTAAAAACTGTTGATAAAGAAACACCTAAAACAAAAAACAGCCCATCTGAAATTCTTAAAACAGAGACTGAAGAACCACATTCAAAGTTCCCAAACCCAGTTCACAATCATATCCCACAAAACAAACAAAACGTATTCCATGAATGATCTCATTAAAGAATTTCAATTAGGTGTAAAACGCCATAGCTTCTAGGAATCATTACCATACCGAGCCGAGCCAGATTCACGTATAAATCTACCAAGATATGTTACGAATAAAAATAATAGAATTGTCGTATCTAATAATATTACGGCCGTTTCCGTTCGCTCGTTTATTTCAGTTTGTGAACGCGAATATAACATATTATAAACGTTCATTCATGACTGTGTAGACGATTTCTGTGTTGCCAACGGTTATACGTTCGTTTGGAAGGGAAAATACCTGTCTTACCTTTAGAATCTTTATTAAATGATTCAGTAAGAATACGTGTAATAGATTCTACTAATGGAAATTTCATATCAATTACATTATCTTGGGCGTCTTTGTGAACAACTTTCTTTTTCTTTGATTTAGCTTCTACAGGAAATTCAACTACAGATTATAATTGGATTCGTACGTTCACGGCTGCTATTAGAAGATCCATAACGCCGGCGTCCTCAATATGTGTGTTAACAGCATGTCCACGTTTATTGTTAATAGCAGATAATGTAAGGTTAGCGTTAATTACTTTAACTCTAACTACTAGTTTGTTGTTATTAACACTTTATGAAACTGTTTCGTAATAAACAAACTGGTTGTTTCATAGCTTTGCTCGGAGTCGTGTAAAATTATTAT
Source organism: Noctua pronuba (assembly GCA_905220335.1). Taxonomy (NCBI): domain Eukaryota; kingdom Metazoa; phylum Arthropoda; class Insecta; order Lepidoptera; family Noctuidae; genus Noctua; species Noctua pronuba. The sequence continues at coordinate 8,943,566 of LR999906.1, read as the reverse complement.
TTTTTATGTCGGAGAAATTCATTTCGTCATCTTAATGGTTGTTAATTATTGTGATTATAATTGTTGGATGTTGGGGTCGAAGTTCACGAAACGGTGAGAATTTTAAATGAAGATCTGTGTAAGATATTGCTGAAATTAATTGCCGATGAAGATCTTAGTTAAAGAATAGATGCTGGCTATCTGTGGAATCAAAGAAATACTAAATTTAATGATAATTCTGATCAAACTAACAAAATAATAATCATTTCATCTTCCACTGCAGAAAGACAAACAACCACTCGAAATCTTACGAAAACAAACAAAAATAACAAGAAACAAATGACACACATTTACAATAATGTGCTAACATTAATATGCATTGCTACACATAACAAGTCACATTTGCATCCTAATACTCTAAGATCCAACAAATCTCTGAGATATAGAAAGAATGTGTTGGAATCCAGAATCCATCTTGGATATTATCAAGGGCGTCTTAATCCGCACAAATGAGCCGTGCCGGTGGAACAAAACGAATTCTTATGACTAATGTGGCGTAGAGATGGGACCTATCGATATTTGGACCAGATCTAGACCTGTTTAGTCGGTCTTGATCTTGAAGCTAGAATCACAAAGAGACACTTAGAGACACAAAATTAACACAATCGAGAATATTATTGATTTTTGTAATCTACTTGACTAAATTGGATCTAAGAAAACCTTTCCTGACACTGTAAGGAAAAATCAGAAACAATAACAGAAGAACATCTTAATTCAAATAAAAATAACATTGATATCGATACTGGAGCTAAAAGTATCGATAAAACTGAAACCCAAAAATAATTCGAATCACATCTAGGGGCGTCACTACAAAGAGTGTAACAATAACATGCTAACATGATGAATGCTACCGGTGGCTACACAAAAGAAAATAAAAAGAGATCAGATGTAGGCGATAATTCATAAAAAACAATAATAAAGGGGTAATATTGTTCTCGTCTGATTTATTTAGTGGCTGGCTGCAGTGACGTAGCACTTTGTTCTTAGTTAAATGGGAGCTTACATAAATGTTTAGGTATTTATGTAGGTGCTTTGTTGTTCGGATTTAGCTTTAGGTAGGTACACCGGCAGTATTTTTGTAGACTCGTGTAGATCCGGTAAAAATACATTAAAGCGACTACCAACTACCAAAATTCTAGATTTTAATCAAAACGTGTTATGAACATTATTCTATTTGATAATCTATTTAATCAGTCACGAACTCTTTTTCGTATTCTTACAATTTTTCATCAAACGCAAACTATCAAGTTACAAAAAACATCTGCCGCGTAATCTTTACAAAAATCAGCACAAACATAAATACAAAATCACCAAAAACAGTCAAAGTTATTACTACACATATTTATGATCTAAAAGATAACAATATAAAATACGGAACGAATAAAATGTAATACAAAAACATTGTAGAAATAAACGTCGTACAAAAATATACTATAATCTGTTGGATTAGAAGAAATTAAACAGTGCATGGTAATAAAAAGTTCATCCTTCTAAGAATATAGAGCACTTTTGCCAGTGTTGAAGTAGTACCGACCACTTCTGTTTTATTGTTGGAGCCATATTTTATGACTGGATTGTGTACAGATTTAGATTGTTAAGAACTCTACACACAGTGATCCGGTTTGTCGCTGCGTTTCTGATGAATTGGGAAAAAGTGTCTGTGATAATGATTATATAAGAATACAATCGAACGAGGTTAATGTTTATGTTTACGTTTGTTTGTGGCTGGGATAGACGTGAACACAAAAATGTCGACTGATGAAATGTGAGAAAGAAAAGACGTACCAGATAGTTATAATGGAAGGAGGCTAATGTCTCCTTACATCAATTTACACCTAATTAATTCAAACCTAATCGACTAAAGCTCACACATCATCATAGAATAAATAATAAAGACAGTAAAGAAGAATCAAATATATAATCTTATTCATAATTTAGGCTTTCAATAAGCTTACTTAAACTTACAGATTTTATTAATGACAATCTCATCAAATCTAACACGAGGATTAATAATTAAAACGACTCTTAAATTTTATTTCAAATCTTATTTACTATAAATCAGTATATGGAAATCACTATTAGATAATATTTTCTGTTATTATAAAGGATTACATAAAACTAGTTACAATGCTTTCGAAATTATGTGGTTTTATTTAAATATAATAATCGATAGGTAAATGTAAGTAAATAAGGTTTAAAACTTAAAAATAAAAGTACCTACAGCTAATAAAATCTAATCTAATCAAAAGATTCATATTTTAAATACTTTCTATTTATATCAAATGAAATGACAAACATCTGGTCTACAAAATTTCATGTACCAAGGACATTTATATTTGTCCAGTGAAACAGCTGTTGGGTCGCGCGATCGGGCGCGCTTGTGAAGCCCCCCTAACGTTCGGAGATGGTCGTGCGCACTTCTTGCACGGTGTTCAATCATACGACTGCTCTGCTATCTCGGATATTATAATGAAACTTTTATGACTTCAATTTTCGTTTTGAACAAAACTTTGCCCGAACAAAGATCTCTCTACACGTTTATATGTATTTTATATAGGTTTCGTCATAAAATTTTATCAATTGTATCGATGGTTTATCGAGAATAAATGTATTTTGCACGCTTTCGTATTTTATTTGCGTATACAGCTGCAGGTTTCAGGATTAAATTGAAGATAGCCGTAGTTACAAATTGGCCTGTATTTGCGCAACTAGGAACAATTAAATTATATGAACTTAACTTACTCCTATGAATAGTAATCACGTATTCTCAAGCTATCACCAGAATTAGAATAGATTACATAATAAAGTCAATACTCACGAATAAATCACGTCGTATAATTGGGATATCATAATCTATGCAAACTGTTTATCAGTTTGACATATTTATTGATCAGTCGGTAAGCCCCGCACCGCAACCCACCGTCTCTTGTTTGATCCCAACAATATTTTATTGTTACTAAACTATAGTAATAAAAATCCAACTAAATGTAATGACGATGTAAATTCTGAAGATGAAGAAAAAAGTTGTACAGACAAAATAAAAACCGGCACAACAATAAGTATTGTGCTACCGGTTGCAATCATTAGTATTGATGACGCAAACGTTACTCAAAACAGTGTTGAAAAAAAACTGAGAGCCAATCAAGAGAGTGCTCACAATGCTATGTCTAATAAAGAATAAGATGTGTACAATGAAGTATTACCGCGTAATAAAGACGGGGAAGGCAGACACAAAGGTAAGGAACGTAATGATTTGGAAGCGAGTGGATGTAGAAGCGTGAATGTGAGGAGCGAACCATGAAAATTACATGCGGGGCTCAATCGCAGCCGCGCTTTTGTGTAGCACAATGCGTACAATGGACGGTCAAGGACTTGATGAAGGACAAAGGGTTATAAGATGGGAAGGTAAAATCGGTGTAACTTGTGAATTTTCGATGATGTGATAATGTAAATTATGATTTTGAAGACACTGTTTTTCAAATGTAACACATAGGCAATTTTTGATGGGACGGAAATAACCTTGAAAATGTCAATTAAATAACACTGACGGTGAAGAAATTAAACAACCTTATCAAAAACAAAGTAATTCTAATAAAATCCTTCGTCAAAAGCAAAAATAAATCCCTTAAAACGGTTACTATGGACCGAAGCATGGACATCTTGAATTATGCAAATTCCACTCATGTAAAATCTGTTGTGACTCACACGGGGCATTGTACCGAGTTAGAAGCATCAAAGTGAGATCAACCTGAATAAAGGCATCCGCGCTGGACCGTCGAAGGGGTAGTACAATGTCGGCGGGCGAACAAAAACTGACATCACAATACGTTGGGCCAACAACAGTGGCCGCTCATAAATCAACCTCAGACAAAAGTAACAATAGTATTGAGGGTACCTTATAAGAGATCTTAGCATTGTGCTTATTCTTTGATGTTCACTAATAAAACCTTTGATTAATATCGTATAGACGGAACCAGTTGGTATGCAAATAATGACGTTTGAGGGACGGTAGTCGGATCACACGTGCTGGGGTGTGAACAAAAGCTAATGCTACATCTTCCTCACAATTCTTTTGTTGGTCCACTGTTGGGCAAGTTCAAGTTGACCGATTTGGTTTTGTTAAATTCTTCTACGTGAACGGTCTTGTTGGAATATTCCGTTTGTCCGTTCCGTTCTGTTGCTGCTTGTCTGATTCAATTGAATGATTAATCTCTATAGATGTTCCTTTATGTACCTGGGTAGTTTGGCGGGTGTTTCCTAAGGTAAAATCAGGTCCAGTAACACTGGTTTAGTGACTAAGCCTGCCTTTGTTGAGGTTCAAGGTTAGTTTACCTCTAAATTCGCGAGTGTTACCAACCGCAATCAATGTTTTTTTTTGTTATTTTAGATAAAATTTTAACGTTGTATAAATTAAAATCTTAAATTAAGTAATCTTGCAGTTTTCGAGTGTTTTATTATCACTTGCCGCAAGTCGGGCGAGACTAATAAGTTGCAATAATAAATTATTATGAAAGAATCCGTATCTAAAGTTTAGGTGTCTACAAAATGTTCAAAATATGGGTCGGTCGATCGGTGACCCAAAGATAATTATATTTTTTATAGTTTAAATGTTTTATTGTTTCCCATTTCGTCTCGTTTATCAATTATATTGTGCTTGTCAATTTAGGTTAGTAGATATCAGTGCAAGCTATTATGATTGTTATTATTTAGTTGTTAAGGAAATCTGTATACTTTGTCACCTCTTGAATTGAACTGATCTTAAAGTTTTGGGTCACTTGGATAATGAAGATTATGATGTAATTGTTTAATATTATTATTTATATTTGCAAATCGGTGCATATTTTTGTTGTTGTTGTAGAAATATTTAAGTGATGATTCAATTCGATTTGTAAATATTATTGTAAATTTGTAAGAATAATAAAATTGAATTAACAATTTAGAGAATTGTCCTGTTTTTCAAAGCCATTGACGTAAGTTCAGAGTTGCACAATACAGCCGGTACTACCTTTCTAGGTTATCTAAAAGCGCGGTATTTTCCTATTTACCATAAAATAACTAAATATTTAGGGTTATCGTTACATTTTTATCAAATGTTTTGTTTGTAAACGAAATGTTCTGTAACTTATTGTTCGTTGTTATCCTATTATTTGGTAATGAATTTGCATTTAGTATTTTAAATAATGTTTTTTGTTCCGGTTTTTTTGTTCCTGTTTTGTCAATATTATTGCGTCCAGTTATTTGAGGGATTTTTAAATTCAAGTTTACTATTGCGTCACAATTTGTTTATTTATACCTATGGATTAATTCTTAAAATGCGTAATTTGCTTCATCTCTTACCAGAATAGTATTAATAAATGAAATTCCTTGAAAAGCGCTATTGTTTGCATCTTCGCATTTCGTTATAATTGGAAAACAGTTAGTTTGTCATTACCACTGAAAACGGGATATTTACCATGTTTACTATGTGTTTTGAGTTCCCGATATTTTCGTACTGTTGCAAGCACCATGATCACTGATAAACCATGGTAAATGTCCTATTTTCAGTGTTAATGATAATGTTAGTTAGTGACCATGTCAGTTTAAAAATTTAGTGCCAGTAATTTTATTGGTCGGGATAATAACGTATCAGAACTAAAGGAAAATTTATGTTGCCCAATTTACACGAAATGCTAAAAAAATGATCGGAAAATATTCAACGTAGGTGCTTATTAAGATAATCCAAATCTTACAGATATTTTAGATTATGACCTACTTACTAGCTTTTGCCCGTGGCTTCGCTCACGTTAATTCAGAATTTGATAATCAATTTGGGTTGTACTCTGCTTGCAATAATATATTTCAATTATGATTCGAAAGATACGTGGCGCCATCTATTATCATAAGAACGTTATTGTTGTTTTCCTCGGGAACAGTACTTTTTTCGAGATGAAAGGTACCCTACGTCTGTTTCTGTACACCTAACAACGTATATATGCAAAATTTCAGGATGATCGGTTCAGTGGTGTAGGCGGGAAAAGGTAACAAACAAACAAACAAACTTACTTTCGCATTTATAATATTAGTTAGGATTAGGATTTGACAGAGATAGTGCACTAGAATATTTAAACTGTTTATGGGATTAGTTACTGCCTGTTACAATACTTTTCATTCATATAAGTTTAAAACAACTATGAAACGAGTACCTAACAGAAGTTGATTCAAGCCACCAATGATACACATCTAATTTTAAAATCAACAGATATTAATAAAATCCTTGAACTAACGGTTTTACGATTATATTTATTCGAACAGAAGAATATTATTCTTGAAAACGAATGTACGTCTGTGATTTTTTTATTGAAAACTAAACAGATATGCAGACACAAAGTCAAATATAACAACATCCGTTTCCTATATGCTTTTTTTTGTTATTCTTTATAACAGAATCTTGTCAGTATTTTGTTATTAGTGTATGACTAACTAGATTTTATTGCAACTGAATAAAATGTTGGAACATTGTTTCATCTGCAATGTTTGGTCGTTTGTCAGATTTGGTCAATGCGTTGCTTACATCATCTTTAAAATTTTAAAGACATCATTATTTTCGCAGTAAATATAAAGGGTGTAAAAAGACCCTTAACGAAGCCGAAATGCACTTATTCTCCCCGTTATTGCGATCATTTTTTTCTTCAGGACCATACCTGGGAACCTTCTAGTTGCGGAGGTATTGGAGGTCAAAGTTCCAGTTTTTTCACAAGTTTTTTTTTTAAACACTTCTTTTTAAGGTTTTAACTTTACTTTAATTACCTCCATGATCCGTTTACTGTTCAAAGCATCCATCAGCACCAAGTTTTGAGTGTAAAACGTGATTTTTCACCCCAAAAAAAAAGTCGTTTCCCAGCAATAATATTTGCGTAGGATGACTTAGTTTCATGTACATTATGCTAGGTTGACGGCTTCGTAAAGGGTCCGTTTACACCCTGAAGTTTCATGCTTATCTTTAACAACACTCTTGAAAAATCTGCGAACAAAACGAGCTTGTTAATGTTTTCCAATGTTGAACAATATATTCTGTACTAAACGATAAACTGAATACGAAGTCTACCAATGCTCTCCAAGAAATAATAATCAATTACAAATATAATTGATCTACATACATACACACACAATGATCTCATTCTTGCAATTTTACTATGAAATCATGTACACTGGCAGTATTATTACTGAGCAAGTCGTGTTATGTCTCAGAAGAGGGTAATATGTTAATTATCGCCCTACTAAAAGGACTAGCTATATCAATGGACACTCGTGATATTAGGCCAGTGCATATGGCACCGATATTCCTACAATGTTGGAGAAAATGTCAGTTGTTTTCGTCTAGGGCTGGCGATCAGGAAAACAGATTACATGTTTAATGGAACCTATGACATCCATTTCTTTGAAAATTCGAAGCAATGAGGCATCTACCAACCTGCACTAGTCCGCGTGGTTGATTACGGTCTTCCCTTTCATGGCAGCCTGTGTCCTGGGTCCCAGTTACCATTTCAGAAAAGCTGTCGAATTTTATTTATTTATTAAAAAGAGAACCAGCAGCTATAATGGATAACAATTGTATTTGTAACACAGAGCCAATATTTCACGAGGAAAAACAGAAAATGTTTTGGAAGTCTTAGGACCTCTAACAAACGTAATAAAAAAAGAAAGGGAATTCAAATAAGCTACAATATGCGCTTTTATACATATGTGCAGAATAGATTTTGCTTGTAAATTGGTCAAATGAGAACTCTTTACAAAGAATATTAAAGTCCTAACTCGCTCGCACTATCTATGAGTTTTGTCTGTAAGCGTAATTAGATTCTTGTTTTAATTAAGCATTAACAGTCTTTTATATTTGTCATCATCATCATTAGAACTGTGTTGTCCTGTACCTATCCACAGTCAGATTTGAGACTATATACAGGAAACCCCATATGAAGTTCATCGTTAAATACCACAAACGCCGAATAAGGAGCTCCTGATAACACAATTATTTTATTTTGCTTAATTTGGCGTTAAAAGACTTAATCCATTGTTTGAATTCAGGAAAATAAACAGCAAAGGTGTGAAAAGATTGTGTTGAATAATTTCCTGTTCGTGGCATCCTTGTCGTCTCTGATACCAACTATAATTTTATTTATCACTCTCTTTGTTGTGTGCGTCTTGTGTGCCAACATCACATTCTATTTGTTCGTGAATATCTTCCGTGATATATCGACTTAATGAAATAAAAATTGCTGTTTTGCTCGTAATTCTAATGCTGTCAAATTCTCCGGTTAATATAGACCCATCCTGTATTTTAGGGGGCTCTTAATATTGGTGGAGGTGACAGCTAGCCGGTTGCATGGCTCATGTGTCATTGTAAAAGTCGCATGCCACGTTGTTTGGGTAATTTTAATTTGTCAAAGTAAAAAATTGTATCTGAAACATTGACCGATTGTGTTGAGGACGGTCTGCTGAGCTCATTATGATTATATTAGACTTCGAAATCTTTTATTATGTTCTGCGGTAGATTTAAATTTTATTCTTCGTAAAATATGATTCTTATTTTTTTCTAAACTAACTAAAAGCTCAAAGATAACATCTGGTTCACAATTAAAACGTCAAAAAAAATAACAACAGAAAACTTTTAAGAGGAACGTCAACGATAAATCTCTCGTTAATAAGGCGTCACATAAACAATGTTCTTTTTGTCGCCATTTTCAATTTGGCACTGCGTCCGCGCAGGCCATGCGTCGTTGCCTCCTAACATTGACCAATTATTGCACACACCACTCAGTCCCCTTTGATGTCTAAAACATAAAATTTGTAAAAAACTGCGAAAGTCAATGATAATTATTTATTATTTTCTTCGAAACCATTTAGGAGTGAAGGATATTTATTAGTGTGGAACAAAGTGACAACTGACCGGCGATGACATGGCGGAGGTGCCAAAAACAATAGTGCTTGTAATAACAGATCGAAGTGATACTTTGGGAAATAGTCACCCATTTTTTTGTAACTTTTGTGTAATCATGCTTTCCTGTTGTTTGTCAAGACTATTAGTTTCTAAAGAATAATGGACAGAACACAAAACTCGAACATACGAGGTGCATAAAACGCTGTCTTGTGCAATAAACTGACAATCTGTTCAGTATCACGCTACATGACTTCAAACGAACTCAAACAATTTTCAGTACTTACTGTTATTCACTTCGCAAAGAATATAAATGACAATACATAATACGTTAATGTGCCATTAGCAAAGATTTAATGTTTATTATGGCAATCTTGACCTTTTTTAAAATTCGTCAGCATTACTTATGTGTCCGGTGTTCTTCCACAAGTTACTTTGTATATCATATATAATTTTAAGAGGCTGTAACACTTGGTATGTGTCCAACTAATTCTCATCATTTATCACCAGATCGTCAAAGTCATCATTAAACATGTTATCACTCTTCACGTCAATATCATTACGAGTTGTCCATTCAATTACAATCAGAAAGCTTTCGTGTTTGATCCTATTATTGAAGAAACATACTATAGAAATTCTTTGAGAAAAATTGTTAGAAATATTATTGGAGGTCGCACAATAGAACCTCTCGTCTTTGATGTGACAAGAGGGTCTAATCAATGGTTATCGATAGAAACATTCTTTTTGATGTCTAAAAGCCGATAGATGCCGTAATGTTTCCCAGACATTGGATGTTGATAATGTCCGATATTTTCATTAAAATGTAAAGGAAGAAATAAAAAATTGTATCTAATAGCTTTCCGCGCGGGAACGAAATTTTTGTGTCAAAATTGTAAATGTCGACAATCAATGCTGGAATTTTATTGTGGACGTAGGACAAGCATATTAACTGTTCTGTAATGTGCACTTCAACACATGGGAGTGACTTCAGGAATTTGAATGGTTATTTATCTTTCAGGCGACTGTAACGGTCGTTTTTACACGATATGTTCATTAGCAAAAACAGGTTTACAGAAAAACGGACCACACATGATTTTTGTTACTTTTTTTAGGTAAACACCCATTTATTTATTGTTTATTGTTCAGTCTAATTTTAATTAGATATGAATTCATTCCAGCTGAATCATCTTCTCTTTACAGAATTTCTTAAATCCCCAAAAATCAGAGGAATGCAAAAATTATTTGACATAGTTGAATTGCAAACTTATTCACTATCAATCCCAATCTTTAAAAGAAAACATCGGTTTTCTACGTAACAACATAACAAGGCAACAGTGCACACATCACGGAAATCGATTCTAATTCGAACGTCTGTATCGACGCACCGCGGAGCCCTCTTGTTTGTCGGATCGATTATTCCACTTCATCTCACACTTATTGGGTTCAAACAAGTCTATTGCGAAGGCATTGGTCACACGATTATTGGGATGATTATGTAATTATTCGATTTGACTATGCTGGAGTGCTTTATTTGCTTCAATAATTGATAACGTTTCTTCTGAATGTAATTCAGTAACCAATTTTTTTACATCATCATCTGTTGCCTTATTGTCTTTGTTTATTGAATTTTCATTAAGTGTGGGTCTCTTTTCTGTATCTGTTATAACATCTAGTTTTGTGTTTTTCTTATTTTTCATTATATCTTTAGGATTAGAAAAAACATTAGTTCCTACTATAGCATTATTAGTCAACATCGTTCATTACTATTCTTCAGAAGCAGGCGCTAGGCCTCCATGTTCTAACCTAACTATTGAATATAACCTTACAATTTCTATCCCGACTTCTCTTGAGAATTCCTCAGTTCGTGCAGTTTCGCCTCGTTTCAACGTATTGTGTGGCTCTATTCATTTCAATAATGTAGTGTTATTGTTCTTAAGTTCAGCGAAAGCGTATTGTTCCATACAATTGTTAATGTTTGTGACAGTTCGCCGCTGACGTGTTTAGGGACTAATTCATTTGTATGCGACGTTCATTACGGCCTGCTCAAAGCATTGTGGTGAAATAGTTGTGCTTTATTATTGTTTTGATATTTGTAATTTAGTGTAAAATTCCTGAAATGCGCATTCCAGAGTATTTTTGTGCTCACACCCCACTTACACCTTGCTAACTAATATTTTTACCATGGCTTGAGATATACTCACAGTTATTCTTCTTTCGAAGATTAACGTCACTTCATTCCCATCTCATCTAAACATTCGACATCAAAATTAAAGTGCATTCAGACGGTCCATTACAAAACATTTACACACAGATCTTCAAAACGGCCGCACATTTCACACTTACTAACATTACAAGAGCATAAAAACCCCATCACAATATGCTTAAACCACAAACAAGCATTTTTCAAGCAATCACCAAACCACAACCAAACGTTTAACGTTAACATTACAAAATAAAGCCGAAATATTAAACAAATTCGTTTACTTTGCATTAACGGGTTGACAAATAACCGCAAATTGCGATTGTGACTTGAAAGGGGTTAATAATGGTTTTAGTCGTAAGTCGCGGGTTTCTGAAGTAATTCAGTTAGACGCGTCTGCAGATTGAGCCATTGTGTCGGCAGATTGATTCCATGTCATTTGGACGAGCACGGTGTAGTTTGCCTCTGTAGCTAACAAATAGTTAGTTTGCTCTTTGTTTGGTTATTAATTACTTGTTGAGTGCACTACTATTGAATGAGAACTATACTTAATTGGGTTAGGGAATTAAAATTGTTTTACTGAAATACCTGCAAATATATTTCGTTTCTGAAGGAAACTTTCTTTCTTTCTTTTGTATTTGTTTTGTAAACTGTCTGTCCGACCTCTGTTTTTCATGACAATTTTTTTTTACTTATAGTATAAATTTATGTCATCATCATCTGCCTAGCCTTTTCCCAACTATATTGGGGTTGGCTTCAAGTCCATCCGGATGGAGCTGTATACCAGTATTTTACATGGAGCGACTGCCTATCTGACCTTCACAACCCAGTTAGTACTGGGTAATACGATACCCCTTGGTAAGACTGGTTGTCAGACTTTTTGGGCCACTGACTACCTAACGACTTTCACAGATCTACAAATGACACCCGGAACCACCGGCTTAACGTGCTTTCCAAGGCACGGAGGAAACTCGGTATGTAATGGATAGTCATCCATCCACAGACCAACCTAGGCATGCACGGCTTCACCTAAAGATCGACCCGAGCGGCTGTTATTATTTAGCCACGAGCTCCTCCAATTTATGCCAATGTATGTATGTTATACTAAATTAATAAATTTATTTTGAAAAACACAACGCCCTCAAAAGTTAAAAAGAAAAAAACACTTAACTCATATTTTGCCCTGCCCACCCCCATCTTGTCCTCATAGATTAACCTCAAGGATTTCATCCCCCAGTTATCCTCAAATGATAATATTTTATAGGACAAACGCCGACCGGCCAGCCCCTGCAAAAATAATATGTGTCTGCAGACTAAATTATTCACGGCGGTGTAGTGGCTTCCCAGAGCCAAGCGGATGAATAATATATAAATCATTCGATATTATTTGATGCAAACTTTCCACGTTTCCCTATGTGTTTTCGTGATAAACAAAATTTTGTGCCTTTTGGTAGGACGTTTTTTTAAGGTGCTGTTGCCAAATGGCAAAAATGGAACCCGGGCACACTACCCTTTACGTCAAGTTGTACCTACATACATTGTTTCTTATTTCATAAGAAAATCAAGTACTTTCGTCTCTTAAAAGTCTAGGTTTTAGGCTTTTTCAGAAACATACGTACTGTTTTCACGAAAAACTGTTTCGATTCATAATTTTTACTTTTAAAACATTTTTTTTTCTTAATCATCACGGACGATTAAAAACACCATTCGTTGAAAAATAAGCAAATAAAACCTTACCTTATTAAAAGATAATACAATCAGTGTTTCTATTCAGGCTGTGATTTGGGAAACGCCTGAGATATATACTGACGTCAGTTTTTTGAACTATTTCATTCATTCGTTCATGAATATGTTTAAAATGCATTGATAACTTAAAAGGTATTTAAATTATTCATAACAATATAACTTATTTTACCTCTTACCGCAACTGAAACTTATCACATAATGTAAAAGCCTGAGATATATAGTGACGTCAGTTTTTCAGAATATTTCATGAATTACTTAATTAATGTGGTTAAAATGCATTGATAACTCAATTGTTATTTAAATGATTCATTACAATATAATTAATTTTACCTGTTACCCCAACTGAAGATTATCACGGAATGTTATGTGAGTAATTTCTAAAGTTTTGCAACATTATAATGTATCTTTTGAAAATGTGTCATATTATAACACATTTGTTTTACATAGCACAAAATTACGTAAACTACATTTGTATGCTTCATTCAAACTACTAGCTCACCAGACAGACGTTGTCATGTATTTTTCTTGATGACGACAACATATCGGATTTAATTATGACTAGAAAACCATTCAGGTAAATTCATAAGCACTTACAACAAAAATCATCAAAATCAGCCGAGCCGTTTAGGAGAAAAATACTTACAAACACATGCACACTGGTTTTTTTAACGATAAAATTATCCAAAATACAGATATTTGTTTCCAGTAGTGTAACCATTACTCAACTATTATAGATCCTTCAGTTTAAGCACCACTAAGGCAAGATGTCAGTCTGTGATGACACAATAACTGACCCCAGGGGTTAACTCGATCGTCTGCGCTACCCCTTAGCCCTTAGCTTACGTCTCGCGGTTTCGAGGAAAGGGGTGGAGTGGCTTTAAGGAGTAAATATTTTAGGAGTTATTTTATATGGAACAGTAACTCTTTTTTTTTTAATAGAGATACTGGATGAATTATTGACCAAAACCAATAAAACTGATTGCAGTACATCTAAACCACGTTCAGTAAGTGTCAGTGTTGTTTATGGAAAAAATATTCCATAGCAATGATCGCACTAGAACAAGCAGCTTAAATGTGCTCAACGCGTTCAGTTTCTATGGTACGCCCATAGAGTATTTCTAAAAGTTTACCTAGGAAATACTATCATATGAAAAATCCATGCAATATGGACAAGCACCACATACTAAATTAATAACATTACAGCTATCAGGTTAAATTCCTTTGAGATGTGTAAAACTATTGCACTTAAGCAAATGCCACTATTCTAAAACATCAATAGTGCCCCTTCCTTCGAGTAGCAGCCACCGGGTCGCATGGCCCCTGAGATTTGACAATAATTCTCGATAGCTCCTCTATTCTACCGCTCCCAATGAATACCGAATTGAGACCAACTCCGTACATCTTAGACACAACCTATTTCAATTTAGATTATTGCTTCGCTGTTCACGATGAGATGCAATATCTTAATAGAACCCCCACACAAACTTCAATCAGCATTTATTGAAACGCTCACATGCGGAGTAACAAAAAAAGAAGCTTTATTTACTGAATGTTAAACGTAATCAAAGCTCAAAGATGAATAATGAAATCCTACTGTGTATTTTATTCATTGACCTTCCAAAATTAACAGAGATAACGCTCACAAAGGCTCAGATTGAAAGGTGCCCCTTTCACAGATCCGTCACTCTTTAATCTACAATCGAAACAAAACTCGGGTTCTAACGCGATTGTCTGTCCGTTCATTTACTTAGTAAATTATTCTTTGTCGAACGGAAGAGAAGGCTTTGAATCCATTAATTCCCTGATGGGGTCACAAAGAGGTGGTACGAATTAAAATAATGTATTCTACGACTTCAATGGAGCTCCCTTCGTCCGGTGCGCGGCTGTTATTACAAGAATAATGTATTTAAATCAGAGTCGGCTTTCAGATGAAGATGGCCCGCTTTGTGAGTCCACCGAATAAGTGATCACGTACGTTGCCATTAGGATACGTTTTATGTGCAAATTATAGCCTACCATTTTTGAGCTTGCTCTCGGATTTCCTCGCAGACGAGCCGCGAACAATCTGGGTTCGTTAGAAAAGTTTTAATACTGCTATTATTGTATGCTCATGTTTGCGGACAGAAATGTGTGTACAATAATATGTAGGTATGTAGATACAAATGAACACAGATGTGTAGATTCATATAGGTAGTCTTATTAATTGCAAATCCGTTCACAGAGACAACCGTACGTACACAAACAGCAAATTAATCCTGCCGTCAAAAGGGTTTTGAAACTACCCTCTGTTAACAGATAATTTAGAATATGATCACCCCATTGCCGAATATTTCCGAACAAACATTTCGATGTATTTATTCTGGTGTTTATTTTGTAGCGTAATATGTCGTGTTCCACTTTGATGTCGTGAAATCGCTTCTGTTCTTTGTCAGCGAACCAAGGATTTACATCTATTACGTTAGTCATTTAATTCTCGGTTTTACTGCCATCTATTTTCGATTTAGAATCCTTTGTAACATGATAGGGGGTTACAGCTTTATCGTATTGGCTGCTCCTGTATGGAATTATTGCATATGGTTGGTTGGAGTTTGTTTGGCAGAATGAATGGTTCATTATACATAGGGATACGTAGCGCGGGACGGTTATATTTGCGATGTGAACCATTGTTTATGATTTGGACAATTGTTTGTGTTGCACTGTCAAAGGACGTGCACTTGTTTATTTTATCCTGAGGGGAGGGAGATGAGACGAGTAGTATAAACAATGTGATGTTTAAAGTAGCTGAATGACAATCGGTGACTTGCGCGTCATTACTTTTTTGGTCGGGCAATGACTTTTTTTGAATAGAAGCTAGAAATGAATGGCTATTACTACGAATACGTTGATCGAATAGTCCTCAAGTAGTAACTCTGTGCCTGTAGGTGATTTACCTGTTCTGGGCCAGCATCTCTTCTACATCTGAAAAAAAATCTAGCATTGAACACACCAGCTCATACTTCATCTATGCTTCCACATGATGGTTTCTTCCTCCAAAAACCAGTCGGGCTCGTGCCTGATGATTTAGAACCCCAAAGCTTTCATAATCGCGCTTTATATAATGTCATTTCTCAGAATCCTTTATATGCAAAGTACGTTTCCACGAAGCCTCTTATTTCTACAACTTCAGCCACATCGTCAAACAATTAAACTTATTCACCTGTACAAAGGATCAGGGAAGCTGAAGTAGTTCTCGCAAACCAAATTCCTCAGTTCTGAGCGTTCCTTTGCGAAACTTTGGAGCACATCTTGACTCGAAAGCACCACTCGGTTATGTTCAACTATTTTTCTACTTCGCTATTTTGTAGCCACTGTTCCCTTTACTGTTGGCTTTTGTGCTCAAGTTGATGGAAAATGGTTTTATTTCCATCGATTTGGAGGTAAGTGTTTTAAATTTTTTGGTTTATCAAAGGTATGCGTTTTTTTTTAAATCTGGAAATGTGATGAATTCCATAGCTTGTGCCTCAAGCTTTTGGCTGGCTTAAATGGGCTTATTAAGGTGTAATTAAAGTTAAAATTTGATTATTCTTTGTTGCGTTGTATTAAAAAGAAGATACCTACACCGAATAAATGAATCAAGTATAATAATAATGTAATTGATTAAATGTAATTCATTTTTGCATCAATACTTTCATAGTTTTGTAAGTTTCTCTGCTGTCTGCATCCTCGCGATTTGAATCTTTTTTCACGAATCAGGTGTCGTGTTTGGTGGAGGTGCCCTAGTAACAGTAATAGCTACCCCACTAAATAAATGATGCCTAAATATCACAATACATAACTCCACAGCTACATCGTTACATCAAACTGATAACAGCTTCGACCCATTTCTTTTAACAGTGAAAACTATGTTCTAAAAGTGACGTAACATTATGAAAAGACAACCAATATTATGAAAAACTGCAAAAAGAAACAAGCGCCCGAGTTGAATGGCGTTTAGCTGCACTACATTCTCATTTGGTTCGTTTCGCTAGCAATTCATTTCGCAGTGACCTAAGGAACACAATGACTCTCATCAGACTGGCTTGTTGAGGGAAAATCTCTGGCCGTCGTAATATCGTACCGTCTGTATACGGCTTAATTGTTGATGTTATCTCTTATATTGATGCTGGGAGGAGTAGGTCGATAGTTTTCCAGAATTATGACGCTATACTAGCGTAGTATTAACTCTCGAGGAGCTCGTGGCTAAATAATAACAGCCGCTCGGGTCGATCTTTAGGTTAAGCCGTGCTTGCCTAGGTTGGTCTGTGGATGGGTGACCACCCATTACATACCGAATTTCCTCCGTGCCTCGGAAAGCACGTTAAGCTGTTGGTCCCGGGTGTCATTTGTAGATCTTTGACAGTCGTTAAGTAGTCAGTGGCCCAAAAAAGTCTGACAGCCAGTCTTACCAAGGGGTATCGTATTACCCAGTACTAACTGGGTTATGGAGGTCTGATAGGCAGTCGCTCCATGTAAAATACTGGTATTCAGCTGCATCCGGTTAAGACTGGAAGCCGATCCCAATATAGTTGGGAAAAGGCTAGGCAGATGATGACTGGCGTAGTATTAACTACATTGATGATCCACATTTTTCTGAATCTCAGTCTATCTGTGCCGCGCCGGTATGGCTTATGAGACAATAATAGTTACCTAAACGGCATGGATGGTAGTGGGGCTAAAAGCCTTTAGCCTCACTATATCCTTGCTGTCACTGGTAAAGGCTCTTTCTTATAGACTCTTCTCTAACTTTCTAATAGAAGGTCACTCACTAATAGATAGATAGTTAGGTAGACAGATAGATTAATCGTTTTTTTAGTGCACACAAAAGATATAGCACAACACACAGAAGCACAATTAAATAATAAAAATTACACGACTAATACTCCATAATCACCAAACTTAGCTCACTTTTCAAAGCTTAGCCCAACATAGCCTGATCCTTTCTATGTGTCGGCATCATCAAATAAAATAAAATAGAACATTTTCGTGAACTACGGGTACATTTCAATACAATTCCTCTCCTTCATCAGAAGCTTTTCTCCTCTCAAAATCAATAGCCATGCCTGCACCTTGATTAAAGGCACAAGTAGCAACCTGTAACAATGGCTGCCGGTGATTGGGCATTGTGTCGTATTAACTGCATTGTTTGTCTCCCAGTCATCATAAAGCGTCTCAGTGCCCTCCAAGGGTCGGGAGTTAGGGTGGAGATGGATTCTGTCAGATAGGCGGGCCAAAAAGTAAGAAACAATTTGAAACAAATACACTCACGTAATAGAAGTGTAAATCAAGAAATAACGAATAATTATGTTTGCTGAACATGAGTTTTATTTAACATTTGCAAATTGTTAAGCAACTTTCATTATAGTTCACTGGTTCTAATAGTCAAATATTCAGGGTGCAAAGCTATTCGTTTTATAGTCGCATCGCTCTTCGAACATAAAAATACCCTACATAACTACTCACATCGAAGAAACCAAAATTGTATTTAACAGACACCCGATAAAATACAGAAGTTCCTAATTTTTCACGAATATTGTATTACAATATCATATTATGTAAATATTAACGACTCAATAGCCATTAACGCACAACACATTAACCAAAACTTTTGAATATAAACGAGTAGACTCCATACTAGCGAGCCGGTTCGCCCACTCGACGCGCGTTGTCGCGCACCCGATGGGTAATTTCCCCCATTGTCAGGCACAAGAAAATGTTCACAACAATCTGTAATTCACTAGAAGCGACTTCACCTACTGACCTAAAAATATATCAAATAAATTAATAGAAAAAAAAACAATAAAATATTTTTTGCAAGCTCCAAAAAAATTCCAAAGAATTTGAGTACATTATATTTCATACAATACACGGTACACCTGTTCACGTTGGCAACAAAGAGAATATTAAATAATAGAAGTATGTAGGTGTGGAGCAAAGTACTAATAAAACTGAAATGTTGCATTTTTCTTTAAAAAAATAAAATATTCTATTATCAAGAAAAAGTAAATTAGCTACGTAGGTAAATTATTTCAATTTTCCTCACAGTAATCGTTTTATAGAAACAATTTAGTGCTAAGCAATATTTCGATTTCGAAAAGAAGTTTATTGGAGATCAAAGGTTTCAGTAAGTGGTGCGGTACAAAATATAGACATAGTTTTGGTTTCTGGATATTACACATGACAAATTATATAAGCATTTCAGAATGGAATGGATGTTTTGACTTCGTCCACATGTTTATCCACTATTTACACTTATATTTTTTTAATTATATTATTTATGCATGCTTTCTGGAACCTTTTCAAACACGTTATAAACTAAGATTTAACGGCTTTTGGCTTAGCTTATGGTTTCTCTTCTTTATCTGCGGTTAAAGAAACTAAATATTCAATTGTTATTGATTGTCCGGAAAACCTATATAAAACAGAAGTTTTTAGTGAGTTTATCGCTTTCCAGTTGGCAGATCAGGTCATGGTTATTTTGGAATGGGATTAAAGAAATGGTTTTCTATAATAAAACGTGACACACTAACCAAAACAATATTCACGGTTCCACTATAAGAAAAACGTTTATAAAGTTTTCTTGCCTTCGTGCTATGAAGCCACATCTAGTAGCTGCGACACGTTTCGGCTGTTACACTTGTAACTACATTTTGTTCGGGTTCTGTACGAGGGAGTTTTCTTGTAATTTGCCGTCGATAATTCCACCTCCCTTCGCTTCACTCAATAGAAGCCAATTGTGCGATGCAGTGCTTGTTTTGACATGTCATTTTGTGTTTTTCTTTGAAATAACTTTTTCTGACAGATTATTAGCATTCATTCATTCATCGGGGTTGCTATTGAGAAAATATGAAATTAAGTTTGATTTTTCTTGGAAAATAGATGTGTCATTAGGAAAATGTACCTGTGTCTGGGATTCACGTGGATACAAAGGGTTCATGGTATGTCATAGGTTGCTTCACCAATTTCAGAAAATAAATTAACGAACAAATTGGAATGCTAACGAACAAACAAGTAAATGGGAAAATCAAAACCTAATTTGCAGGAAACGCTACAAACATTTCATTCCACCTTATTGTGAATAAACTTATTATAGAATAGGAATAATTCCGTTACAGGAAGATTTCTGCCGACGATTTTTTTTCTTCTCTCACCAAAGCGAAAGAAAATGTCTCGTGCCTCATTCAATTACTGGCGCTTCACAATATTTTCTATTTAATTTTTATTTTCATTGTACTTGGCCGACTCTCCGGGACTTTTATTCGCTTATTTGATTTGAGCTGTTTTTATTATGACGTCTCTTTTCGAAGTGTTTTCATTGGCCGTTTTGATGCCATTTTGCTCGTGAACGATAAAAAGTTTAATGGAACTTTTTACAGCGTTATAAGTACTGAATTTTTCGCTCTTAATTACAGAGGTGCCTTTACCATAAATTGTTGACAAAACTTTTTGAAGAACAACTGGCAATGATGTACAGGCGCCAGCACGTCAAGATACAACACTCTGACGAATTTCTTTTATAGATTTTCAACTTTATAACTAAAGCATTAGGTTCAAGGTTGTTTGGGAAAATTTGACAGTTTTGGGTAGCGTAATCTGAACGGCATAATATTAGACACATTCAAAACATTATCCCTACTTTGCAAACCACATTTAACCTTTCAAAACAAGCAAAAGCAATTCAATCAATCAATCAGCAAATCTACAAGATTTAAGAGCGAGTTCCAACAACTTAGTTACACCAGATGACACTCTAATAGGTGCATACATAGCCCGGGTAGGAAACTTTAGCCTAACCGTTTATCTAAGACGGGCGTCGGCAATTTCCTACGTCAGATAGATTGGAGGCTAGGCACTCGTTACCTTTACTTAAATGTATGTCCGTTCGTCCGTCGCTCACTGATTAATTTCTAAACGGATGTACAAGTTAATATTCTCGTATAAATTAGAAGACGGTTGGGAGTGTGATATGTTGGTGCGACTTGTTTGGGCAAGGATCGTTGGTGGATGGTGGCGGAATGTTGTAGGATCGTGGAAGGACAGTCTTGGTGGATGATGGTATGATGCAATTGAGGATGCGGTATGGCAATGGAATCCGTATCGTGTGGCTGCTAAACGGAAGGGCCCTTCATTCCTTGGTGTAGGTACCCCGTGGGGCGCCAACTAAGATGTATAGGTATGTTCTTAATATACTATGATTTCGAAACTGTATATTTTCTCGTTTTAAATTTTTGGTTGTTTGAAAAATGAAAAGTTAGCTCCAGGGCTATTTTAAATCTGTCAGAAATCTATTAATTTAACCCCTAGTTGAAAAACAATAAATTATAAACTAAACCTACTTAATTACTAATATTCATAGTTAACCTGCTGTCTATTACCATCGCTTTAAACTAAAAAAAAAGATAATCCTTTTATCACCGCCAGCAAACCATTTAACAAGAGGAGGCGTTTACAAAAACAATTTGCTGGCAATTCTCTGACGTCATTGTGACGTCACCCCACTGCAAATTGAAATTGAGTTGCACCATTGAAGCTACGAGTTATTGTTTTTGATTGTACTTCATTCTATCAATAACTGGTGCAAATTCTGGTAAGATTACTCTCAGTTAAGACATATAACTGAAATACTACAATTGAGGAATATTAATAAAGTTCTTACGCACTCAAAATAACATAAATTCAAAAAATAATACATGAGTATAAATTCGTTCGAAAATATATTTCAGTCAACATTACATTAAGGCGTGATCAATGCTATGAGCATTGACATCATTTAAAAAATAATGTGCATTTAATTTGACGCGAATTTCCTGTTACCTATAATACAGATATTTGTAAATGTCAATCACCAAAAATTATGACTAACATTATCATAAACGCGAAAATGAAATGAAGAGAAATAAACATTTCCGAACGTAATATAGGCCTGTCAAATTTCCCGCCAATTCGGCATATTGTTCGCGCCACCGCGTGACGTCATTGTGACAGTAATGAAAAGGAAATTAGTAGTTACAAATGACATATTTATTCATTTCTTCTGTCATGAATCTTAGGTTGATACGAATAAGAATGGTATTGCATTGTCTTGGGGAAACATAAGTTTGCAAGGAGTGGAACTATTCAATAATAGCGACTTGTGTAGTCGGAAATTAGATTGTAATGATCGATTGTCAAGTGAATGCTGATTGATATTACTTTCTACTGTTGAGAAATTGTGATGGGTAGTATCTACGTAGTACTTAATAATGCAAAAAAGCAACACAAAAATAAAAAATAAGTTGCTCTTCCATCAAGTCCAAAAAAATCTGAGGCAAATGTGTTTCCCTGCCTTTTAAGAGAAGCTGGAACACAGATTTTTGTTGTAGAAAGTTATATATATAAGTTGATTTTTAAATTTAATGACAACGGCAGCGTCGAAGCGCAGCCGTAACCAATTGAATTATTGCCACCGAGGTAAGAACTAGCTGTTGATAAAGGCAATTGTTAATTTAAATAAAATGGTGAATTTTGTGGTGGTAACAACAGTATTTTTAAATATGTTTATTTACAACCCCAAATAAATTAGGATAAGGGCAGGAAAATGACGATTTATTTATTTGGGATATCCCTCCAGGGTCACACAACAATATATGTATATGTAGTTTATTGTATGTTATAAGTTATTTTAATACTCAAGTTGTTGCACGTTTTGCAGCATTAGGATAATAAATAATTATACATTGTATCATCACTTTGTGATAATTACATATTGCAGAGGAAAATTACCTAGTCAGAAGGTTTTCCCGAAATTACAATTGTTAGGGTCTATCTAATTGCAATTAATGAACGTTCAAAATAGTCGAATCATTATTAGGTATTAATTCTAGTAGATTGGAATCAAATAGAAACACTCTGTAATATGCTGTTTATTAAAATTGCTGGTTTTATTTGTTTCCTAGCTTCTCGTCCCACCATCACCCCCTTTTGTCTCAAGGGCACTAACGCAATTTGTCGTGCCAGTGTGCTAACAGGCCTTTTAACGTCAATATCGATTTGACACCTTTCTGTGCTCGTGCAGACACATAAATCGATACGTCGGTATCGTAGGCTGTGGCACCTATAATTGGTTGCGTAATTTAAAATATTTTTTTAACAATCTTTTGAAAATTATTTGTTTTTCCTCTGCCACATTTTCGAATGTTGTTATATTACAAGGCATATTTTTGTTTGAAATAAAAGCAATTTCAACCTTTCCCTTTTAAACCACTTTGTATTTACTTTGCATACAATATTCTATACATTTATAAATTAAAACAACCTAAAGTAACTAACTCAACAACACTAAAAAATTGCGTCAAAAAACATTTGATTAAAAATTTTCAGAATCACTCATAATAATTTTGAAGCTAACACCAAATATTTCAATTACAAATTTTCATCAATCAAAACTATTTTAATTATATACTTTGCCTTAAATAAACGCTTCATATACATAGACCTTAACATTTTAATGTTGATTCTTCATTTACTTGTCAGATCTGTCCCAACTTTGCAGACTTCGAGTAAACTTGGGAACACAAACAATGTTCTGTATGTAAATAATTGTAAATGGATTTAGTCTAGTTTCTCAGTATTTAGTATTAAAGGACTTTAGGTCATAGTGTCTGTACCTAAGTATTAGATAGGTAAGTACTCATGTAATGATTGTAAGGTTATAATTTTAGGATTTTTTTTTAAATGAAAAAAGTCATGTTGTGGCAACAATATTGATATATGTACGTTAGGTATAGATGTGAATGAACCGAAGTTATTTCAAATCCGCAGTAGTCTGGCATTTTAACAAAGAAATTGCGACCATGCCAAAATAGTCTAAACAGCTCTACGCGTAACGATGGATATCCTCTAAATCTGTTTACCTCATTTGTCACTGAAGTTCAAAGGATGAAACATTCCGGCAAAAGGATGACACCGCGTAAACGTTTCGAAATAATCACATCAATACTTACTGCAGATACGTAGACAAACATCAAAGCTGAGCCACCAGACACTATGCGCAAAGGAACTGTTTGTTAACACAATCAATGAAGACGTTTCCAACTCAAATCAGCATCAAAGTACACATGTTAGTCTATAATCGTACACACACATGCAATATTTAGAGTACCACACACAATATCGGCCAATCCAGTATAGCCCAACACCCACACAGACACAAAATCAGCTAATTTATGAAGACCCTCCCCGCCCCCCTAATTCCTTAACAAAATAGGTGTTACCAACGAAATTGAAGTCGTATTTAAGGATCTATCTCGAGTGGCGGGTATTACATGGACCGGCGGACACCTTAAGTCCAAAGGAGGCAGTAACTGCAATTAGTACAATTAGTAGAGCCCAATTAGGTGCTTTAACGAAGCGAGTTTCGTAACTAGTCGGGGGAGTTTGGGTGACAAATACTACGTTTGACGTCTGACCCGAGATCTCGATCAAACAGTGATACTGTTTGTAAACCGTGTTTGTATTTTGCATTTACAAGTATTTGTACGAACACAGTCATGCTAACGAATAGAGCTGGATAATTAGGACATCTCCACACTTGACGTCACTGACTAGCTATTAACCAGTCCTGAGTCTTGACAGCACTTAGTAAGTCTTGCAGACTTAATAAATGTCACATGACTGTATCCTGTTACTCTTTGATTGCTCTTCAACATAACTCAGTTGCTAATCGCTTCTTTCTTTTGCAGAAACATGTCATCTAAACGAAAGTCACCACCGTCGAAATTGCAAGAAGGTGCCGCCGAAACAGAGAAGCCCGAAGCCGGCCCAGCCAACCTAGACTTCCCTGAACATCAGGAATCTGATGACAACGAGCAGCATAGCTACTACAAATTCTCGCCCAGTTGTTCTACTAGAAGTTCTATCAGTGAAGAGGATACGAATTACGAAGACGAACGGCCGTCAAAGAAGCAACGATTTGAGCAAACATTAGACATGACAAATAATCTTCTAGTCCCATCATCTTTCTTAAGTCTTCATCATCAAGTGAACGACCAGGCTCGGAGACGAGGCTCATCAGAATGCAGTAGTCCTGGGGCCGAGGCGAAGGTTTTGGGACTGTGTAACAACAACAACTCACTGCTGAACCACAACAGTGCCCTGTCGCTGAGTAACCCTCACAAGCGTTCTATGGATGACGTGTTGAAGAGGCTAACATCGAAAATGAACAATAGTACGATTAAGGAAGAGAAGAGGCCAACCCCATCGACCACGCCGGTCAATAAGAACAAGTAAGTCCAAAACTTGAATTTTTTATTAAACGCTCATAAATATAAGTCCTCATCATTCGTTTTTTGACAAATACCTGCGTATTTTTTGATGATACTTCACAAATTGATTAGCAAATTACATTTTATCTAACTTACTTCTATATTTCTTGCTACTGTTATAAATACGAAAGTTTGTGAGGATTGATGGTTGTTACTCTTTCACGCCCTTTTTTGCGACTTTTGCGAAGCCCTGGTGATAGGCTAATAAATTATATTTTCTACAAATCAATCCGATGAACGTCACAACAGTATCTAAATAGTTAAAATGTAATACCATTTCCTCTACAACATTTAATTACTTGCGAAAATGATTAGACTTCTCTCCCGCTTCAATTTAAAGTCATTTAACTACAGTAAATTAACCGCCTGATTGCCTATCAATTACATTTATAGACACATACGTAACAATTGCTTGTCCTCTGTCTATCATTGTTCGCTACCTCATTAAGAAGTCAGACACTACATTACTATCAGCTAATTGATCTTGTCACCTTCCTTTATTGCTAATATAGTTTCCTACATCAACATTAATATCAAATGTTTTGTTACAGTCTGTTTACAAAGAGATACGGAAATCATTATTAGATGATAATTTATTATTCATCTCGTTAGTGATAATGTGTTTATGTCAAATTAGGGCTCGTTTCCTAGGTCCGGTAAGCTTTCCATTGCGTAATTGATTATTTTATCGTTACCTGAAATTCTTTTGAGCGCGTGTTGAATGATTTTTGATTGAACGGAACAAAACGGCTTTACAACTTTATTTTAACATATTATATTTGCATAAACATCCATGTTCAATTTTCATTAATTGATAATAAAACAAGCATAAGTTTATGCTCTATTATTAAAAGCTATTTCATTATGCTGATCGCGGTAATCAACAGCTTCAACTGCAGTTACCAAAGTAGTGAAAATCGTAGGAATATCTTAACGACTCTTATCTGGTATATCGAAAACAATGATAATATCATAATCAATGTTGTAATTGTCAACAAAAATGACGCCTATTTCTCTATCCCTTTTGTTTTATCCACTATAGGTACAGAGAGGCAACACGCTACCCGTTTTCATTACCCGAAGAAGCAACGTCGTCGACTACTAAAATAAAACGGAGACACTTACACCATTTCAAGTTAGTCGTTTACCAGAATTTAACTAGCCATATTACTGCACATTAAAAACAATGTTAGGACCACCGCAAGTTTACTATAAAAGCGTTAAACGCTTGTTAAACTAGGCTTTTATAGATATTCCGACGTTAAAGTATGTCTACTGAGTTCGGGTGACGGAAATCGTAAAGGACGTTAGTATGTTGCGCTCAGCGGATTTGCTTGGGAGATCTTTGTTTTTATTTTACTTGGCAAATATGAAAAAAATGTTTCTAAAGCAGTTACTGCAACAGAAAACTTAATAAAGCCATTGCTGTATAAAAGAGTAAAAGTCGTAATATGAACATTTAATGTGTGCGAAGAAAAAATTTATTTAAAAAATATCTACATTGTACATTCATAGTCAAGTTCAATGCTATAATTTGATTTATCAAATATCTTTTGTGAACACAATGTTAATATAAAATTCAATACATCTAATCAAGCCAATAGAATTGTTCACACTACTCATATTAGAAAAAATATCGTGAAACACACGTAACAACAGTTAACCTTTTAGTACCATCATGACATAGTTCAATAGCCACTATAAAAAGGTCATCTAAAACATGTTATTTATAATACTACACCACGTTTACTTACTAGTTTCATAGCTAATACTATTACAATTTTACGCCAGTTTAAGTGGTCGCACAATTATTTACAGGCTATAACTTTAATGGAGAATAGCATATAAGTAGTAATTAAACCAATGTGCACTACGGCCGAAGACGGTAAAGGAGTAAAAAAAAATGAAACGGTGAACGATAATTATGAATATTAATTATTCGGCTTACAGTTTCATTGAAATAAGAAAATCATTATCGTAATTTTCGAATATATTAACGTGTGAATATGATTAAGTGAAACAGGACAAGTTTGTTTCAATAAGCGTCTTGCCCGGGGCGGCTGTCAAGAAAAACACTACTGCGATAGAAGTTCTTTACAAAGTTTATCTTAATTTAGCTAAAGACGATAAAATGAAGATAGGGTTAGATGCCGCAGTAGATGTAGATAACAATGATGTAATACATGATTTATTTATTACTTCAATCTGCTGTAATAATGAGCTACGTTTCCTTAGAAGTGGTCATGTAGCGCTCAACGAATGTGTAAAGCGACAATTCTACCGTTTATTGTCGGCGAGATGCTAATGCGTTAAGACAACGGTTAAGCGTGAGATTATCACCGGACTAATTACGCTCGTTTGCAGTTTAATGCTCGTCAAGCGTTTTGTTTAAGTCTCTTTTTAGTAGGTATTGTTTGCGTTGAGAATTTGCGTGGCTTTGTCGGGTTTAACCGTTTTAGCATTGTTCTGATCTTTCCTGATCAAAAATTTATCTTTTACACCGAAATTACGTTGCAGTTCAGAAGGATTTGTTGTTTCATTTTGTATGATATGTGTTGTAATGAAAACATGATCATGTTCAGCGAGATCATTATTCTACCATTTAATAATGAGTTCGACTTCTGCATAGATGCAAACGATACTAAATAATCGCATATGGGCTAAGTAACAATGTTCAGAAAATCTTATATCTTACCTTAACCAGACATCATCATGCAAGTCCCGAAGTTCATTATGCTAATATACTTGATGGTTTTAAGTAATAGTTCAATAAGATTAGATTACTGCTCATAATTTTAGTTTTAGAGCCCACAGAAGTAGGCCTTTATTGTTAAAATATTCTAGTCATTAAAATACAAATACAAAAGCTCTTGGCATGCCTACACACTTTTCCATTATAAAGCCATATTAGGTAAATTCGGCTAATCTAATGGCTTAAACAACTATATCAAATACTCTATTATTATGCCTGTCACCATCAATATTAATAATGGTTTTATAAAATTCAATATTGACATCTAAATTATAAATGTTGCAGAAAACAGCGCCATTTTATCCGCCATGTTGTATTCCAATTTTATTGACTAACACAGTCAGACTCCTCGTCGACTCACTAAAATATGATTTTATTATCTAAGCTTTATAAACCGAAGTATAATTGAGATAAAACGTCTGGATAACGATCGGAAACTAGTTTTTTATTGGCCTTTCTATCTGCTATTATTACTCTGTGCAATTAGTTATATGATAAACCTGCCCGGAATTCAACATGGTATCAAAGTCCGTAGATTAATCAATAGTCCAGGGACATTAGCGGTGCTAGTATACATAGAACTGTTATAGAAGGTATTTGCAGAACTAATAGGGTTCTAGGTAGGTTCTGCAGTGAAATCTGATACAGACTAGATCTGTTCGCGTCTTTTTTTGCAATCTTGAGCAATTAAATGTAAATCGTCTATAAATATCTTGAGGTCCTTAGCTACAAAGTTCGATGGACATGCAATCTATTGGGTAAACGATACTAAGACCTATTCCTCTTAATTTAAGACTGCTTACCTCAATATCATTGAAGGCATTCCTCTTTATCGTAATTGTAAGGAAATAACCGATATAAACTAAGGAGCTTCCTTAGTTTTAATTTTGTCTGTCTAGAATTCCAGATCCTGCTTCCCACCTGGCATAACATAAGTGTCTGTATGTCTTAGGGCGCGCCCTCGCTGCGAGTAGAATCAATACATTGCATAAGGTTAGGCTAGAAGGTACCAATATTTTTCATGAGAAAATAGACAAATTTGATGTCACCAGTGTTAGTAAGATATTTTGCTGAGATCACCAACGCGTTGAATTAGTTCCTATCAGGGCAATAATTATTACCCTCACAAAATTGTTATTGTGGTAGTCAAGAAGAGGCCCACTTTCTGGCGTCTATCCGTAGATAAAATGATGATAGATTCATGCACAAATTACTAACAGATTTTAATAGTTACAGATTATGTTCAATAATAGAAGATAATTATAATAGAGGTTAAGGCGGTGTCATGCGTGATCTATGTCAATATTTACGTGTCAACCGTATCAGTGGCATTATCAGTAATTAATAGCTTTTGTTGATAACTATGATTGTAGTCGCGGATATGTTGTTGTACGTTGCCAGGAGAAACATTGTCGTAAGTGTTATCAATTGAGATATAAACATTTGTGATAAAGGAAAGGAAAATATTGAATGAAATATTCCTTCAATTAATTGAAATGACGTAAAAGTTGAGAAGATACTATGCCATTACGTTGACGACAAAATAGCTAACAAAGAAGTGTCTCCAGACAAAACAGAAAACGGACAACCAATCTCCGATAAAAGCTATGTTAGTTCCTACAATACTGACCTTACAGATAGCGAATATAAATATAATAATCTCACTCTAATCAGCAAAGGTGAGTCAGATACAAGACAGCTATCTCTAGCTAATTACAAACAAGAAACGACTGAAACAAAACAAGAAATCAATCAATCACCATACATCATTGCAGCAACAATCATTATTATTTCACCATCAATTATAGAGCATGTTAAACAATTGTAATCCTAGGAGATAAATAAGTCATAGCTGAGACAATAAGGGCCAGTTTTGGCGTATTATTAAAGCCGGCGCGGACTATTGTCTGCACTAATTAAAGGCACCGTAATAGCCGCCGACGAGATTAAGACGTGAGCCCGTAATGTGCTACAATCCATCTCCGTTATGCTGGCTTTGGGTTCGGATTGTGGGGTAAGGTTCGAGAGAACAGCGGGTTTCAAAATAAGGATAATTGAGACGGTCTTCGTGAAACTGATGAAAGTGCGAGAATTGTTAGGCGGCGAGCCATTGGGAAAACCTTGGGAAATCTTATGATTAGATGACGTTTCATTGAATTTGGGGTAACTACTACTGTAATCAATAACGAAATGTCGTCAAGGTAAATGAATCAATTGACGACGAGATTGTCTACTAAGCTAATTTTAGAGATTTCTTGTACATACATACAGACTATTGTCCATGGGCAATACTGCCCAGGGTATGTCGCTATGCATTCATTCTTACGATCATCTGCAACTTTTTTAGTTTAAAGTCCCATCTGCTGAAAGCTCTTCACTTGTGCCTCATCAGTCAACAAAACGTTAACAATAGACAAAGTCATAATTTGTACAGTGATATATAACCAGAAAGCACAATATAATGTTACAGATTACAGAAGACGTAACATTAGTTAATATGAATATCTTATTTATAAACCCGATGATGGACGCCCGGAGGCGTTCTAACCGTTTTTGTTCTTATACCATGAGAAATGTTTTAACACACGAATAATGATGGGAATGACAAAATAAGTAATGTGTTTTATGGTGTTTTAATTTTATTTTAGATTTGATGTTTTAAAGGTAATTTAGAATACCTTAATAACTAAAAGTAACGTCACGACGCGGACGCTTGTTGTTGCTGATAATTCGTTGACCAACTTTAAAATTACACTAGGTACGGAAAATATAAGTTTATAAATCATTTCGACGTTTATACAAGTAAAGGATACCTCACAACTCGATCAAATATCAGATTTTTCTCCACTACTCCCCACACTTTCAAAACATCTCATCACTCAAACGAATCAATACTGAAATAAAACAGATTTCAAGGTAAACTACACCTAACATGTCTCTGTCACGAGACCAGAGACAATCAACAAAGCTAGGACAATACCCCTTTGTGTACCACAATAACTCTTTATAGTATTCACAAAGTCGCCTTCTGCAAAGATTTGCCCCACACATAGGAACACAGAACTCACGTTGTTCACTGAATTGTTCGCTTGTTACATGAACACTACAATTGTGCAAATTGAAATTGTTTTCATTGTTGGAATGTTGGTAATCGTAATGTTTTGTGCGACAATTTGTTTGGAATGTCATGTCTATTTTTGAAATAGCATGCGCAAGGCGTGTGATTGCTAAATCGGTTTTCAGACTTACTAAGTTTTCTTCTTCTGTCCAGTCCTATTACTAACCTAAATTATTGATCTCTATTCTACACTTTGTTGTCTGTTTAAAGAAATAATATACCAAGACTAGCTGTTGCCCGCGACTTCGTTCGCGTGGAAATTTTGGTATATATGTGTAAGACTGCCTCGAGTGGTCGCAAGCGTGACTACTAAGTATGAGGTCCTGGGATCGATTCCCGGGTCGGGCAAAGTGTTAAAAAAAAGAATGTTTATTTCAATTAGATACATAAAGTTATGACACACATGATTTGGAGATCACCTTTTAAGCAAGGAGATGCTTGGGTTAGGGGGCGTCCATTAATTACGTGAGGCAATTTTGGCGATTTTCCAACCCCCCCTCTCCCCTTGGTGAGATGTCGTGAGATTTTGCTTTTAATTTACAACATTAAGAAACTTTTTGCGAGAGCCCTTAGACCACCTTAATCCAGCCCTGCCGCAAAATCCGTTCTTAGCAGACTTTTACTGACTATTTATTACCTCCCTGCCAAATTTCAAGTTTGTAGCACAAAAAATGAAGGACTTTCATACAAACTTGCGAGAGCCCTTAGACCCCCTTAATCCGGCCCTGTCGCAAAATCCGTTCTTAGCGGACGTCTACTAACTATAAACTACCTCCCTGCCTAATTTCATCTTTTTACGTCAAGCGGTTTCGATATTTCGTGATGAGTGAGTGACCTTTCGCTTTTATATATTTTTGCTTTTATTTTTTTAATATTTTGCTCTGAAGTTAAAATGCTAGTGCAGCCACATCTAAACGTTAAAGACGTGCCGCGAGTGAAACAGTTATAATCTCAGTTATTAGTTATTTTCGTTATTTCTCTTCACTCCACAATTGTAAATAAAGTCTGCTTAGTATAGAAAAATGCCTAATACAGCCCCCCCCCCAACTGCTCACCGAATGAAAAATATGTTGAATATACATAAAAAAAACTAAAGTCATCACCAATAGCGTAAAAAGTAGGGTTGAGGTAGATGGGCAAGAAATTCACTATAACGTCGATGAGTACATTTGAGTTTGAGAGTTGCCGAGTCGAGAACGCCTGGAAGAGCTACTGGTCCATGAAGTCGCTGATGAAGGGTGACCTACCTTTATCCCTGAAGCACAATCTCATCGACATGTGCATTCTGTCCATCCTAACCAAAGGTAAAAAGTATTCGCAAAAGTCCAAACTCAAGGTTGGCCAAAGGGCAATGGAACGTAGCGTATTGGGTATTAAGCTCAGCGACAGAATTCGCAATACCACAATACGCTCAAAAACTGGAATCGCTGATGTGGGCGATAAGATTGCTAGTTTGGAGTGGGATTGGGCGGGCCACGTCTGTAGAATGCATCAGGACCGGTGGGCCAGAGTCGTCACGCAGTGGGTGTCAGAAGACGGGCGTCGTCGCCGAGGGAGGTCTAGAAAACGCTGGTGTGACGACTTAGAAGCGTTTGTGACAGATTGGACGAAGATAACCGCACGGAGAGAAGAATGGAAGGCAATGGGGGAGGTTTTTGCCCAGCAGTGGGACAATAAAGGCAAAAGAAAAGGTTACATAAAAATTATAACGAATGGGTTGCCTAATCATTAAGTCAAGAATATTTAAAACTGCGACAGACGCTAGGCTTGACCGCTTTTACTTAGACAACGTTATACTTTCCAATCACATTTAAGCGTAAATTTGTCGACCTGTGTATCCTGCCTATCCTAACCTATGGTACCCAGACATGATCTTTGACGAAGGCTGAAAAGTCCAAACTCAAGGTTTGCCAAAGAGCGATAGATTTTAAACATCAAAATCATCGATTGAATACGCAACACCACAATGCGCTCCAAGACAGGCATCGCCGATGTTGGCGATAAGTGTAAGAAGTTCAAATGACTGAGCGGGTCACATTTCCAGAATGGGTCAGGACAGATGGGCCAGAATGGTCATACAGTAGGTACCTCAAGACTGTCATCGTCACCGAGGCAGACCCAACAAACGCTGGTGTGACGATTTGGATTCGTTCCTGACTGATTGACCAGAGAAGGCAAAACACCGGGAGAGTTGGAAAGGAAATGGGGAAAGCCTTTGTCCAGCAGTGGGACAGAATAGGCTAATTAAAAAAACAAAACGTTATACCATCGTATTTGTTATAAAATTACCTATCTGTTTTTTAATACATATTTTAATGAGAAAACAGATGAGTGTATATAGTACCTAGTAGTACACCCACATTTTGTCAGTTATGTTTAACTCCCATGAAATATTTGGCGAGCCTATTGCCATTTTGTATAAAGAACAGGTTGTAAGGTTCTTCATCCCCCATACAAAAGGGAGGATAGTCCGACCAGACGGGTGTGATGTCTGGTGGGCTATAACTGCCCAACAGTTGTTGTCGGGTACTTCTATATAGTCTTAAGTCGCGGATAACTTTATTTGGGCGATTTATTTGACCCAGGCAGAATTTAGACGTATTTTGATGTTTAGTTCATCACCTGCGTCATAGATGGCACTGTAGTACTTTTTGTTATTTGTTGTTTTTGTACTTTTTATAGTGCCGATACACCATCAACCGGGCACAAAACCAGACTTCGTAGTTGCTACTGAGAATTTGCTGGTGGCAAAACTCAATAACACATTGCCCGACCGGGAATCTAACCCAGGACCTCATGCTCGCTTCTGAACACTATACCAATCTATAAAAGAACAATAAAATCTATACTAATATTATAAAGCTGCAGTGTTTGTTTGTTTGTTTGTTTGTTTGAACGCGCTAATCTCTGGAACTACTGATCCGATTTGAATGATTCTTTCAGTGTTGGGTAGTCCATTTATCGAGGAAGGCTATAGGCTATATATCATCACGCTACGACCAATAGGAGCGTAGCAGCAATGAAAAATGTTGCAAAAACGGGGAAAATTGTATTTTTAATAACTTGACGCGGACGAAGGTCGCGGGGAACAGCTAGTTCCAAAATAAAATTCCAAACTGCGATTGATTATTGATATTTTGCAAATCGAGAAGGAAACAGACTTCTAGTAAAGCAAGAACTGCCGTTGTCCCAATTTTTTCGGGGTCGGCGCAGCATGTCATCTTCTTCCATACTTCTCTATTACTTTTTGGAGAAACGTTTGAAGAAAAACGGAAATGCAAACGATGTCAATACAAAAAAAAAATGGAAATCTAAAAGCATCAAAAAAAATATTCAAACAAATTACAAAAAAGTGAAAGTAATAGTGGGGTTTGAACTTGCGACCAGTAGCTTACAGAACGTTCAAGAACCCGCTAGGCTGTTTTCTCTGTTGACATAAGCTTTAAATAGCCATTCTGGTGCTTGTCATGACTGAAACGTCAAACAAATGAAGGATACTGACATAATGCATTATTGCTCACCCCCTTAAGCGAGTAGCGTGATAATATATAGCCTAACATGTGAAGAAACTTGTAAGGAATATTTGTGCAAAATTTGAACAGGATCTATGCAGTAGTTTTTGAGCCAAGTCGGAACATAAAATTGGATTTTTACGATTTTATTATATGTATAGATTAGTCTTGGAATGTTACCAGACCACTAAATTTTTATGTGCTTTGATAGGCAGTTCACTGTGTCATTGATTGTGCTTTGTGTCCCAAAAATGACAAAAACATTCACAATTAAAGATTACATCATAATACGGTTGTTATCATTGTGTTGTTTGCTTCTTTTCCTTGAGTTTAAACTGTTTAATTTCAAAAGAGTATAAGCCTTTACTTAACCGACGTTTTCAAGGTCATTTCTATGAAAATACCAGAATTGAACAAAGGCAGCAAAACTCAGCCATATTTTCGTATATCGCAGCGCTCTCAGCCCTAGTAAGAAGTGGCGCCTCTGTATATAAAATCATCATGCATCATCATCTTATCTCCCAATGACAGTTGAACTATAATATCGAACTAAAGGACTGCAATTTTTTATTCACTTTCCACCGGGCACACGCCCCAATTACGAGTGGAGACAATAACAATATAACAGATAGCGATTCACAAAATATAGGAACAATAATTTCGGTTGTGGCAGAGGTTATCTCATCGGCTGGCCCGCTAATAAATAACACAACAATTAGTGCACTGTTCGAGAGATATTATTAATTATAACAATAACATAGTTACTGGTAAAAATGGGGATTTCGTGTGCGCGATTTTTTTTATCTACTACATCGAGATGGAATAAAGCTGCATTTTTTCTTCAGCGCTTTTCCGGCCTTGAGCTCTGGACATGATACGTTGCGGCTAGATTACGCAACTATTGCCGTTAAAGCCTTTTTAGCTTTACATTTCTAAACAAATATCTCATCAATTCTGCAACCAAAGTGTTATAATTATTCTCTACACGTTTTATTAGACAAAGATATTATGCATATGCATGAGTTTTGCAATTGATAATTACTAGACCACTTTAATTCACTATTAAACTGGGTGCTGAGTGGTTAGAAGACACTAATGTACTCACAATACTAATAAAACGCAGGAAATTCTCTTACTGCGTCCTAATAATCGGCCTTCCAATTATGTCCCGCGCTATGCCACCACATACCTGTTCGGAAAACCAATTTGATTGTGTAACAACAAATTATGCCTATTGCACGCCATTGCAAAACACACAACTTTGTCGCTGTTTCCCGCCTTCACGATTTCAAATTGGAATGCAACGTTAAGCGCAACGCGGTGATTGGTTCATACAATATTCAGGGCGGCCAATCGCAGCGCGGCTGTGTCGCCAGTGCATCAAAAATTCCATCTGAATATACCAGTGTGGCAAGCACTAAAAATGATAATGCCCTAACATGGCCATACAATTTGAAATGAAGAATTCATGCATCGTTCTCGTTTACATTTGGGATGTGTTTTTATTGACGCTGAATCGGACAGGTTCGGTCCATTTTATTTATTGAGCAGTGGTTTATGCAGTGATTTTGGCGAAACTATTTCGTATAAATAAAACTGGTTTGTATGAGGGGATAGAAAAATAGCCGACCGTTTTTGTTGAAACGGAGGTATTATCGTAAATTGGTGAAAGCAATAATCGAAACCGGAAAGGTCTGAATCAAATAGGAATGTATAAAAAGAGATAAGTGGTGGGAAACGGACGTTTATAGTTGATAAGCACTAGAATTAACTTATTTTCTTTAGAGTTATAACCGATTTATTTAACGACAGTACATTTTCACATCATAGGTGTGCACTTAATCAAAATCTTTGAAGAAATGTTTTCGGAAAACAAAAATAGTGACGCCGTGTTTAATATAATACATGTTCAATCTTTAAATATTTGGTTTGTAATGCACTGTAAATCCTGCAAAAAAATTGTTAAAGAAATTACTATAACACTAAATTGATTTCTATCATTTAACACTAATGGTGGACTCTCAGTGCAATATCACTTAGTAGTAGAAACAGGACTATTAGCAACCACATCGTACATCACAACCGTCATTACATCTTTAGAAAATAAATTAAAAAAAAACTCTATCATATAATATATAGACTCTGCAATTATCTAACTACCGTAATTAGTACCAGGATCAATAAACTAAACGGTACCTATACATTCCGGTTTTATAGAAATTACCTAAGAACAACATTATTTCAATTAACAATCGAGATGTGATTCGATGATTGCTATCATACGTAATTGGGGTCTTTTATTTGTAAAGCAAATGTATATATTTTTGTTGATTTCAATTAGGAGTTGATGATTTGTGCCTAATTGCATGTCATGACAAATTGACAACTTTAGGTTAGGACACAGATTGACAAGTCTTGGAACAAAAGTTATGTGCTCTTCATAAAAACTGTGATGTGGTCTAAAATATGATTTAAAGCATTTCATTTTTTAAATGTGTCAGCGAATAGTCTTCTAGAAGAACATCAAACGTTATTCTTAATCATAGACAGCTCGTTCATACATACATAATTCTACCTATCCTGCAAATAGCCTACGCCAGCTTTGTCAGAAAACGATCCTCCCGGGAAATGACGCAGTTTCCGAATTCAAACATTTCCCTCCCATACATATCTAAGCCTAACTTTGACATCTAAACAAGGTCGTAAAAGTGTCCGTTTTTGCCAGCTTTTTTCGAATCAAAGTGAGCACCGTTCGAAGCCAGTTGTTGTTGACCTTAACCTGATTTAAAATGCTATCAGTCCCCCTTGTCGGTACCGTACCGCGTCGAGGAGTGCCGAGTGTAGCCGAGCGGTGCCGAGCAATGACGAACTCAATAAAAACGGGCTACATGACTGAGTATGTCGGTAGCAAGTTGTTAAATTCGTAATGAGTGTATTGTTGGGGGAAAGGTAAGGATGGATTTGTTTAAATAGTAAAAAATGCAATAGTTCGTAGTGACTATGTAGACTCTTGATCACATTGAGAGGAAATAAGTTGGACCCTTATAATTCGACTACAGCTTCATTTCGCAACTTAAATACGCTTTTATCCAAAATGGACTTTAACTAGTGTTTCTTAAATGCCAGGATTAGAAATAACGTACCCATCCCAACTAAACTCCAAAACTTTCAAGAGTTCATCGATTCCACAATAATAATTCGTCAGCTAGACATAAAAAAGCGACGCAACAAAAAGTCCTAAACAACACTTTTTAATCATATTCCACACCAGGGCAAAACCAAGAGGATTCTTAAAAGAAAAATGAGCATTAACTACAATGCTTTTTGAATGCCTCCTGCATTTTCACCACCAAGCTTTAAGACTGCCTCTAGCTTTTTCTTCTCCAGAAACTGTAAAAAAGGCACATCCACACTAGTCCGCCGTGTCTGTCGCGAGGGGCAAACAAGACGGATAACCCTACGCCCGCCGTTGTCTCGCGTTAAGGGATTTTTTATTGTTGCCCACAAACTGTTCGCCGTCAACCCTAGCGATGCATAGTTTATGCTTGTCGACTCACGGTGACAAACAAGTGAATACCGCTTTATTGTGGGAGATGGAAGTCGGAGGGAAATCACTTTGTTTAGGAATTGGTGATAATATGTCTTTTAATAATAAGTTGGGTACATGGGACTTTTTGTTTTGGGTTTTACAGTGTCCTGTGTCTTTTTTTTCCGTGTCTTGAAAAAGATGGCTGTGTTTTTTTTCGATCATGAGTTAGTTCATTTTTACATATTTTGAACCATAAGACTACTAAATAATTATTAAATGATAAATTCTCTCTAATTGTTGTTATTGTCTAACCTATTTGTTAGGTACTGTGTTCATACGTAAAACGTGTACAAAACATAAACTTTATTGGAAGCAAAATTCACAATAAGTAATTTGACTTGTTTTTGTGTGCCAAAGATTAACTTTATTGATTGTAAGTAATTCATGAAATTCACAATAATTTACGAATCCCTGTTCATAAGCAGACTTATCGTTTATAAATTCAAAAGATTCAACAATGCCACAAACCACATTTTATACTCCCTATTCAAAATTCCCGACTCAGAAAGATTACAAAAAAAAACAGGGTGATTCCGAAATTAATTAGAACGATCCCCAAAATTGAGATAAAAAATACCAAATATCCTCAAATCGATAGCTAATTAACGTACAATTATCGCACAGATACGGTTTCAAGTCCATAGGTAATGCCCCTCAAAGGAAGCGTTTGCAAATAATACGGAAAGCAATTATTATCTCATTTGCTTCCTTTTCTCTCTCAGCTTTGATGCTGAGAATTTTGATCGAAATCCAAGTAGGGCTGAAATCAAAGAAATTTTTTAAAAGACTCTATTTATAAAATGAAGGTCGTTTAATAAGAAAAATGACGTAACTGTACAACGTAAAAAAAAAAGATTAAAAAAATCTTACATTTTTAATCAAGATTTGAGCGAATAATGACAGTGACAAAACATAAAATTACGTAAGTAACTAAATAAAACAAAATTAAAGATAAGCGCTATCTTCTTAACCCTAAACTGCAGCTGTGTTTCCCCAATTTTGAATACGACATTATAACTGGCACTTACGACATTATTCTTGTACACAGCAACAATATTTTTACAATCACGCCATCGACAGGTGGGAGTGACAAGCCGTAATATCGGATCGGCTTTTTAACGACTTTCTTTTAAAAGTCCAACTTCGATTATATAGAGTGCTCCGATTTCCTTTGCCTGTAATTGGCGAAGTTTTTTAAAGGTCAAAAGTGATCGACGCGTCATCTTCTATTTTAATGAGATTCTGAAATATTCATGGGACACATAGAATAAATACAATTTCATACAACATTCTTTATTTATATTTTACCAACATATACCAAAATACTACTATCAAAAATCAATCGGTTTAATCTGCACGAAGCTTAAAAGTCATAAAAACTACAGCCAAAAGACAACAGATTTACAAACCACAGAATTCTTGCTTACCGAGAAAAATTATACACGCAAACATAAAAAGAACCTACTGTATAATGTCAAAATACATCGCGCGGGTCCCCTTGCATCCATTTTAATGACATCACCCCTGTTCCCGGCGCAACCCTTGAGATTTTCAAGACACCTCTTTACCTTTTGTTTTGTTACAAACAAAGCTATTACCGGACCGCGTTGTTGTCTGTTAAACCTCGTTCTAGGATGAGAGGTGAGTGTGGAATAGAATTTATGATGCTTCTATTAAGATTTGGTCAAACTTGTACTAACGGGTAAATTGTAGACGGATTGCGGACACCGGACACTAACAAATATTTCACTACATTATCGTTCAGAATCCAATATCCGCAGCTTAAAAAAAACAATTAACAATAAGTAGTTTTAATAGATAAAGAAATGACACAACTCATCTGCCTAGCCTTTTCCAACTGTGTTAGCGTCGGCTTCCAGTCTAACCGGATACGGCTGAATACCAGTATTTTACATGGAGCGACTGCCTATCTGACCTCCACAACCCAGTTAGTACTAGGTAATAAGATACCCCGTGGTAAGACTGGTTGTCAGAAAAAAATACTACTATTTAGGTTAATTATATTTAAAAATTAGGAAAAAGTAGATATTCTATCATTCACTTCACATTTCACTTATTAAAACAAACCTAGCTAATAGGTCTTCCTATTGTGTCATCAATATCAATAAAAAAGAAAAAAATAGAGCTTCCAAAAACAAACATCGATAAACAGTAAATTAACGCAGGCAGTGCGCTTCGAATCGGAATAATCGAATCGATTCTATCGAAACGAAACATCGAGTGGTAGTGAATTGGTCTATTAGTTCACCCTAGTTTAGTTACGAGTCCCCTCTCTAATGTAGTTACTGTTAAGTGTATTGTTTTTGGCTTTTAGTGTATGTCTATCTAGTTTTTTTTTTTGTCATTTAGCTGGCTGGGGTCATCTTTTTCGGACAGAGAGTTACGAGGATTTAATGTCATCACGTTATTATAAATGAAAACACAAATGTTGCTTATAATAAAATTCTGTGTACATTATTTCGTATTTTAATTTTTTAAGTCATTTTAAATAAATATTATTTATTTAAAATGACTTAAATAATAAATGTAGCAACCAAGAAAAAGTATGCCCTATATAAATGTAGCAACCTTTTCGACCAGCCTTTACGACCAAAAGTCTGCCAAAATTGTCTGTCTGAGTGACAAAAGTGTGTTTCTCTAAATCAAGAATCAAATATAAGAATCATTTAAAAAAACACTTCTGTAACAATTAAAAAGCCACTCCCTCACCGACATGGTGTATTTCCCACAAACGTACCTAGTGTGATATCCTATGGGGTTACAAATAGTGAAGTAGACAGCAAAACACAATAAATCATACGTGGCGTACCACTGAACAGGAAAATAAACGCATTTCTTCGAATTGAGTGACACGAATTGAATCGTGTGATCGATACTGCTCTTATTTTTGTTCGAGTTTTTATTGCTTTTCATAATACTCCGAGTTTCAGATATAAAAAGCAGGGTAACTAGTGAATTTTTAAAACCGAACTTTGTTCATCTTTTCCTGTGTCTGTGTTCTATAATTTAATGTCCACCGGATATAAATACCTAAAGGATTGATGATTACACCACTCGTTTGAAAGAAAGTTACTTACCTATTTTATTGTGCTAATCTACTCGTGTTCGTTACCTTAGTAATTTTAACAATGTCTGCTATTCCATAATCTATGGTGTTGCCCTCCCATCATTTCTTATAGTTTTCGGATCGTTTCACACTAAACATAGTAATATTTATTTTCTAAGTCAGAGTAAGTCGGACCAAATAATAAGAACGGGGGACCAATCACAGAAGAGCGCACAGTTAGATTAAAACTCGTATTTTCACAACTTAATTTTCAATTGATTGATTACTTCGCAGAACCAATAAAACTTAAAACCGATAACTTTATTCCACAATTTTCACTTTGAACCCAATCGTTTAAACAGAATTCTCGAAAATTATAAATTGGTTCATAGTAAAAAATGAGATCTTTAATTAGGTACCGTTAATTTATTATTTCTCTGAACTGGTTTCACAATGAGCCCTTTCTTTAAGAAAGTGGTCCAATCTTTTGTATCGTGAAAAATAAAAGAGGCTGCGAAATATTCTGACAAGCAGAAACAATCGTGTACCTTCAAGTTTTTGCAATTAAGGAGCTTACTGATCATTTCTCAAAATTGCTGAATCAGTTCAAATTAAAACCAATCTTCTTTGTGATATTTGCATGATCATGGATCAGTTTGAGTCAATTATCCTTATACCTAATGATAAGTAAACAGTAACTTAATTGCATTATAGGTTCTATAGAACCTAATACAAAACTGAATTAAAATGACAACCGCATACAATTTCTCGCTACCAAGAAACCTCAATAAGACAAACGTAGCTAAACCCTACTTCTATTAAAGAAAACTTCAAAGCCCCACATTAAAGTATAATAAATGTAAAAAAATGTAAGCCAATAGAATTCATAGCGGAAGACTAAGAGGTTACATCATAACCTCTTGAAAGAGAGGAGGTTGGTGGTTCAGACCCAGACCACAGCATTAATAATTCAGAGGCGTCCTCTGATGCATTTGTTTGCGGGCCCCAAGTAACGTGCCTCTACTACGGAACTCAAATGGAAATGGAAGACTTCTTGAAAGTTTCAAACGTATTGGTTCGAGAGAAAAGCATTGAGAAGAAATTACGTACTTAGCTGGAGAAGTTTAAGACTAAAATTTGTTAAATTAGGTTCGGGTTATTTAATAGAAAAACAATAGATAGAAGAACACATGGTAGTCATAATATGTGACTATCATTTGTAGATGTAGATTGTGATAAGAATGATTTACAAGAAAAGGAATTGAATGATAGCGTGACAGGTGAGAATGGAAGAAAAAAACGTTTTACACCGATCCGAATGTCATAAGGGCGGAGAGATGACGACGATGAATGGTGCGAAATTGGCTGAGTTACTTAAAAAGACGAACATAATTATTTTCTCAACCGCTAGAAAACATATTTTCAGTTAAAATATTTTTCCACGTTTATCGAGTTCTAAAAGTAGCGCCAAGCGAACGTGCCATCACAAAATCTTTGTTGTTGATATCATACAGCACTACCCTGCCGCCACCATGAATTATTCACACGAATTCGTCTGCGATACGAAGTTACATAATGTTATACATTTTGTATTCCAAACCGTCATATTAACACGGAATGTTAGTTTACGAAATTGCATTAAACTTTATGTGCAAGGATCATCAAACGCTTGTTTATACGAGTTTTTGCTTGCCATTCTAATTTGAGAACTGTGTGTTATTTGGGAGTGTTATTTTCATGCAATGCTTATTGAATACGTATGAAAATTAGCACTAGCTGTACCGTTTCAAACATAGAAAGAAGGTCTAATTAACAGTTTGTGTTTATCTATCAATTAGGGTGCCACCAATGAAGTAAAACAAATATTGGTTAAGGCAAAAGGACTGTGTAAGGACCATAACTTGCAAGGAGATAACAGATTCAGAACTAATACTCACGTCGATTTTTTACAAAATCCTTCCCACATGAACCTCCGTTATCTAATGTTAAAATGGAATCAAAAAAAACTGAAGTGTATCTCCTTGTCCACAGCGAGCGACGAGCAGTGCTAGACGCTGCAGCATTGCAAGCACTGGCTGGAGAAAGTGTACTGGAGAAAGAACGGCAGCTGTCCGAGATGATCCTGCAGCTGCAGATGGTGAGGGAGCAGCTGTTGGCGCAGCAAGAACACGCTAAGGTAAGGATTGTCAAATAGTCATGAATCAATTGGACAATTATCTCGCATCAGCCTAAGTCCAAAGGTCTATTTACATGTGCTCATGACAGTAGTATGTACAGAGTAATGTACCATCGATATGAAAAGAAGAAGATGAATAAGTTGGAAGGACAAAATAACTACATCTGAAACTAACTTAAAAGACAATAAAGAAAAAGATATCACTTATTTTAGATGCTTTAGAACGGCTAATGAAGTTTTAGAT
The DNA here is from genome assembly GCA_905220335.1 of Noctua pronuba. Classification (NCBI taxonomy): domain Eukaryota; kingdom Metazoa; phylum Arthropoda; class Insecta; order Lepidoptera; family Noctuidae; genus Noctua; species Noctua pronuba. The sequence goes on along the minus strand of LR999906.1, from coordinate 8,899,895 downwards.
AGGTTTCATGTTGCACAAATTGAAGCTGAAAATATGACTGAGAATGTAGAAGAGATTTTGTTAGAAAGCTGACTCTGAGTCAGAATTTGCCACGTTTCAACACATTCATAATTTTAGGTGACCCAATAATTTCTGATATTAATAACAATCAGACATATCACATCAGTTTCAGCTTACGAATTAAAAATTGATCTGAATCTAGTTGACGCGTTTGATCTACTAGAAAAATGGCTGATACCAATTTTTGTCACGTCTTCAATACTATCTGATTTCATATTTTGTATTAAAAATAAAGTACATAGATGACCTCGTTTCCAGCTGCCAACTTGTTGTAATGAAGTTTGTCGGATTAACATCGCGGGAGATAAATACGTTCAGGATTATTCTGTCTTCTTCTGTTTCCGCGGCAAAGGGATTCTTAATTCGAAAATCTTGGCCAATGTTACGGTTCGCTCTTGACACTTTATTTTGTGGGTGGGTGTTATGTCTATGCATTTTTTGTTTGTTCTTTTGATTTAATAGTCACCTGACTTACTTGTTACGCAAAAAATGTCCATACGTTAAGTACTTGCGATTTAAATTACACTTTTTTTGAACTTAAACTAGTTTAATGTACATTAAACTAGTACTAATTTATCAAATGTCTAAAAAGTATGCAATCAATAAATAATTGCTTAGCTATTAAACGTAATACTCTACAACTAGTTAATCATTGATTGGGATTTCTACAAGTAGCACCTAGTAGTAATTTATCGTAATTTTTTCGCAAAATGAAATACCTTTCATAGTACATAAATCATACGCTCAAATTATTTTAAACGGGAACAAAAACGTAATAACCACTAGGTTGTTGACGCCTGTGCCAAGCGCCATATTTTTCTAAAGACCGAACGCCAAGCAAAACCAATCACATTATTCACTAATTAGAATAGCAAGAATACTAAAATAGAGGTCCACGATTGTGTTTGACCTCTCCACCCCACTTAGGAACGAGTGGTAATACTTTGTTTTCAAAGGCTTTTATCTAGCCCCAGACATCTGTTTTGCATGCTAGGTCACGAATTGAAAAGGGCTAAAGGAATGAAGGTTTATTCCTGTTTTGGAACTTTACGCTTAGTTCGTAAACTCGTGGTTATATTGTTCCATTTCATGCACATTTATGGAGTTGACAGCTCCACAGTGTCGTTTAAATGGCCGTTTTACTTACAAGAGTCCAACTGTACATCATAACATAAATTTTCTACAATGCTATTGATAATTGTTATGGGATATTGCGGAATTTCTTTCCAATGAAGGCGTTTTGTCTTTTTGCGTAGTTAAACTTAATGTATGGATGATGCATCGTGGTTCGTTAAGTACGCTCCTTTGTACTTCATTATGTGAAAGGTAAAACTACGGGTATACCAGAGTCCAGGTCTGCAACGGTTGGTCTTAAAGACGTGAAATTAGGATTATGAGAAGAATTTAGACAACTTTAATTGCAGAATCTTCGTTTCATGAAAAATATTGCCACCATCAATATAAAACTCAATTTAGCAAAAAAAAAACAAAAATCAGTAGGCTTATAATCAAAACATGACAACTGGTTTTGATCTTAAAAGGGCCGATGCAGGGACAAGCTTCTTTTTCATTGTAATTCCTCCCTCAACTTCAACTTTTTGTTTACCCTTTTTACAAATTAGGTTTGTTCCGGGCCCGTGGTTCTTTTAAAAGACTTTGTCATTTAGACGAGGCTGTCAAGTGGCATTGTCCTTTTTGTTTTTATGTTTATTTAGCTCGTTCTTTGGAAGAATTCATTAGCTGTGTTCTGGAAGTTTATGTGTGATAGTTTTTATGATGCGATACCTACAGTTTTTTTTTAATTCCTATGCAGTACCTACAGTTTTTTTTTAATTCCTACGGGAAGAGTTTCCCGTTAGGATTATTATTACCCTATTTATTCCCAATCAAAATAAACGTTTTGTCCCATATTAATTTCAGTAGGATATATCAAACGAAACTGCACAAAGGCTCCAACAATAGATAGATTACATCGAATGCTACATAGCCCCTAATTACTGGGTTCACATTCATTTTCAATTAGCAATGTATACAATGGCGTGTATCCTTTCATTTCGAATCAATTTTCATGTTGAATGCATATTGTGCCGGGCGGCCGGCGGCCCGTGCAGTCGGCAACAAAGACACTCTCATACTAATGAATCAGCGATAAAAACTCGAACAACACTCGATCACATGCCCTCTGTGCAGGGTTGCCAGAAAAAAAATGTGTTTTTTTTTCTGATGCTTTACTTTCGATGGAGATTCCATGCGTGATTTGATTATTGAAAAGTGATCATGCATTCGGTTTTAGGTGAAATTGTTTTCTCGATTCGCCTATTGAGATATTTTACTCGGCTCGTAACCAGGAGATTCTGTCATATAAAGACGATTGTATTAAATCTGGACTGCACAGAGAACTTGTATTTCTAGTTTCAGCTCAGATAAGTACGGTCTTTAAATCTACAAAAAGATATCATCCGGGGGAGTGCTAAGCCCTAAAAAACCTGCGTAATTCGCCTAACATAGGCAGCAGCCCTACAATTGTTGACGGTATAGATTGAAGAGGCCCATCTATAGCGGTGCAAATGGGAGCGGCTAATGGCGGGCCGCGTTCGTATTCGCGCGTTTTTTTCAGAGCGTCCCTTTGTTGACTGTGCTCAGTGCTGGGTGCATTCGGAATAGCGTTCGATACGGCCGCGGCGCGTTCGATTCATGGACTTTTTTATGTTTTGTCTTTAGAATGCAGACTGTTTTGTTTGGTCCATTTGGTGTTTCATTTTGACGGATGGTCCGAGGGAAAGTACATGTTATTTGATGAAAATCCTAAAATGTTTGTCATAAAAGTATGACTGAAAACTAAAGCTATAGTTAAATAACAATTTAGAGTATATTACATAAAAAAATTGACAAATGAGGCTAAACAACAATGTAAAAATACGAATACTTACGATTCAAATTCCATTCAAATTAAAATGCAAATATTGAATAGGTAAACAAATCATTCATCATTGCAGAGGTGATTGACTTTTCCTTAATTTAATTACTTCAATTAAAATGAGATCATAATTTTTTCCTAATATGGCCTACGTACCCACCTACCTACTGACTAATATGTGCATGGTGTGAGTGTCTAATTGTTTTGAGAAGTAATTGAGTGACGTCCATGATTACTTCACAGTTTTTTCCCGGCATTGCCCTAACTTGTAAACAAATGTACATAAAAAACCCTAACGCTACCGAACAGGTAAAAAAATAACAAACATCAAAAAATTTAATCCGGCTACGGAGGCACTCACTCGAATTAAAATATCACCGAAATAAATGGAAAGCATCGGCATATGCAGCGAACACCCTATATTGTGCCCTCCCCGCAGGGCCAGACAAACGGAAATATGAAAATGAAACGTATAAACGGAAAAACGCATCAAACGCCAGTGCGCGACGGCTACCGGACAAAAAATGAACACAAACGACCGCTTAATTCGCAAAAAGCCCGTTTGATGTCGCTAATTGACAATCAGTCGGAGGACGCGTCTCATTGGTCCGCTTCCTCGTTCTGTTTTTAAAAATTAAAAACAAATAAATTAGTAGGGTGGCCATCTTTGTGTGTCCGTTATTTGTGTTGTGAGAGATGGAGGGATGGGGGATGATAACTGTCTGGTTCTATGTAGGTACTTAGGTTTAACCAAGTTGTTGTTGTATCTATCTAATAGGCACGTACGAACGCACATAGAGTACCTACCTGTTTCAATGGTGTCCAAAAAAGCACCTAATCATTAAAGTAAATTCCATTGTTCTTCCTCTATTCACAATATCAAAAGCTAGGTAATTTAATGAACAAGTATCTTAACCTTCTATGAAGGTGACGTAGGCAAATACATCTCTGAATATCCCAACAAAAGACCAAAAAGCAATGATCTCGTCACCTGCTACATTATCCACAACAACTTCCATAATATTAAACCGAAAAATATAAAAGCTTCATTTTTTTTAAATATTTCAAAGAATTAACTGTCGCATCAAAAACTAAAACAGAAACAATTTTTTTAAAAGGTGTCATTTCCCATTAACCGTCAAAAGCGACCGGTAAAGCGAGTCAACAAGTTGCTCTTTAAAAAATATTTCAAATTAAAAAATATATATATCCCTCCACATTCGAGGGGTTAAACCGTGTCAGACCAATTAGTTTCTGAAAGAAAACTACAGGAGTGACGGACAGACATGTGTTGACAACGTTTTTGATTAAAAAACTTTAAAAAGATAATATTAAAAGTTGGTGGTAACTCGTTCTTTAACGTGGTTAGTGGTGTGGGCTTTTAACCGACAGGCGGAGCGAAATGGTTTATTAAATCTCGGTTTAGGTTTCATTATAACAAAATATTTAGTGAAATGCAGACATTTACAATGTCAACAGTTTTATTATAGTGCAAGCATTGTTAAAGTTTTTAAAACCAACCAAAAAAAGCATCACACAGCTATTTGAAAAGTGAAATTCTATTTTCATACTTTCGTCGTTTTTTTTTAAATTTGTTTTTCTTTAAAGAGCATTACTTCAACAGCCAGCTTTAAAGTTTCGAAACGGAACATCACGCGCTCGATGTACAGAATATCGATTACTTTACTGACAGAACGATTAGTCATCGAGAAACGATTTATGATTGGCATCCGCCATCACCCCTATTTGTTCCTATGAACCACACCATACATCACGTATTACACTATTTAAGTATTTTAACCGTTCCTCACAAATTAGAAACACGACTTAAGTTATCTTAAGTAGAATTTTAATAGCTTAGACGTTGCCTAACGCTGGCACTAAAATTACTAAACGTACTTTGTGGTTTTAATCGATTTATTGCAGCAATTTAATAGTTTGTCAACATCATAAAAAACTTGTGCATTTTTTACGATCTTTGCTCTTAGTGTTTTTGCTTTGTCGTTATTTATAATTCTTCAGGTGCATAGTTTGTAAGTAATAATGCGCATAAAACCTTAACAAATACCTAAGAATCTTGTTGAAGTGAAGTGCCTATCAAAGATAAGGATTTTTTGCAAAATAAAGACAGCAGTAAAAGAAGAAAAAAAAAACTATGAAATAAAACCAATCGTGGATTTGTTGCCAGTAATCAAATATCAAGAGCGTGGAGCTTGGCACAAGCAAATAGAGGCCAATACCCAGCAGTGGGTGAAGTCGGGCTGTCGATGATGATGATGATGAATCAAATATCTCTATTTATAAACCCTATCTAAATATATAACTGAGCATTACTGAAATGTCTATAACAGTACGTAGGACTGGAAATAGTGCATCACTTATGAAAGAAAGAATATATTATTGCGGAATTTAAAATGGTATCTGACCGAATCCAGTTTTAAGGAAAATTGTAATAACTGTTTTAAGCTTTCACGGTTTACAACTAAACTTATACTGTCACTTACGGGATATCACTCACGGAAGATATCCCGTAAGTGACAGTATAAGTTTAGTTGTAATATGTGATATGAAAATGACGGCGTTTTACGATCAGTTTTACATATAATGAGTAATAAATAGTACATATAAGCACATTTTTTTGCCTTTAAGTGCGTTTTTACATAATCTTATATTATAGTGCGTTGTTGGATTGATCTGCGAGCTGTAAAAAATCTTGTAGCCATCACATTTTCTCACAATCGAAAGTTTTTGTGAAAAGAAAATCCTGAAGAACAAAACCTTTGGATTAAACGTCCATGTATTTACCTAGGCATTATTATATATGTGTATCTATTGTTACACGCCCACAACCACGAACCGGAAACCTTCAGAAACCGTGAAATCATAACCAAATAGACATGCGCACACAATTTTATAACACATCACTAAACCGGTGTAAACGGACGAATAGAAGAAAATCCTCGCCACAAAGGCGTGCCCATTTCCACCGAGCATTGTGAGAGAAAGCAACAGAAGTATACACCTGTCCTGCTCACACAAAGTCGCCGCCACGATGCGCAAAAGAGATAGCCGACACAATAGACAATTGTTATCCCCACTTCTGCGTGACTCTATTTGTTTTTCACGCGATTATAGCTTATAGTCGTTGAAAATACGGGCGTTTTTCCTTTGGTGTGTTGCAGCCAATAATTTGATTCGCTAGTCGTCATTGAGAAAACAATGGGAGAACGTTAGGTATAAATAGAAACTTTATGGTTTGCACGAGACGTTTACTGGCGTCGTTTCAGCGCAGACGTTTACGATGTTTGGTTTTTCATAAGCCGTTTTATACCGAGCAACGTTAGCGGTTGTAAAAATCTGGGGAAATCCATTAATACATTGTTTGTTGTACATAGTGTTGGTTTAGCTATAATTTACCTACTCGTTAGCGATTTGGGGCGTTACGAATATGAAAATCTAGACTGATTTTTTTTCCATATACAAGGGCAACGTAAATATTTGTATTTTGTAGGTTCCTAAACAACTATACTTTAAAACCTAAAGCACGATTTATAGCTACTGCACGTAACAATATCGATTCACAAAAGCAATTCTTCGCGACTGTACATTACAACAGACAAAACGGGCGTGAACATTACCCCATACATTACAAAACTCCAACTAATTACCTCACTGACCCGCAAACTAACGGAAAACGCACATTAGAATCGACAAGCAACTGCGCATAATACCACGAACACATTTTATCGGTAGTTTCATTTAAATCCAACATATTTCCAATCCTAGACAATATTCGAGGTACCGATACCTCCCGCTTAACATTTGCATACATATTAAAAGCAATAACACAATTTACAATGTTATTTACGGCAAGATAGGATAATCTTCGTACATTCACAGTAGCACGATTTCACCTTTGTAGCTAACTGGCGGCTAGCCCATAATGGCAGTATTAATCTGCTGGAGCCCATCAAATATGCGGTACATTTCCTTTACATACATTTTAATAACTTTGTAGGTTTATTACTGTTGATAAGAAAGATGTTTTGTACATTTTTAGTGCTTGCTGCTATCTGTTAACGGAAGTTTTGAAAAATCTATCCGCTTTTAAAAGATATAGTAATTACGGCCTGTGTATAGATGAAATAGAAACGTTTGCATCAATCCCGTTTTAATGTAATCGTTTTCTGCTTATAAATTCCTAATAACATCTCTTTCTAAGTATATGGTATATTAAAATATGACAAGTAAGATTTATTGAACCGTTTTTTGTTACAAACGTAAACTTGAAATTAATTTTATCTGCACCAGCATCATATCTTCAAGTAAACGTATTTAAAAATCAACATTATTGTGCAGAAAAAGAAAAAGGAAACTTGTCTGTCCCCTTTTGGCGAAGTTGTAGGAAAATGCACGAGGTTGAAAAGGGGCTTGTTTCGTAATTAAGTAGTGAACGCTTAGTTAACCGAAGAAGCTGGAAAAGTTTTGTGAGGAAAAACCCTGAATGGCATGTTCAAATAGGTAAGTGCCATTGAGAATTCTTTTGCTTTTTTCTTTCATTGTTTGTGGGAATGCTTCTAGATTTAAAATTGGTGTTATCATCGTGGTTTGTATAAAGTGAAATTGAGTAGGTGTGTTTTGTAGTATAAGGAAGCACCTAATAAAATTACTTTCTGGAATATACTACGTCATCGGTTAAAAAGTTTTTTTTTTTAATGATTCACAAAAGAATTTTACTGGTAATTCCCATAGAGAGAATTTGTTTTAAGGAAAACAGTACAAACTTTAAATAAATCCTCACAAAAACACGTAAAATAAATGGAAGTACCTACTACAATCAAAAGCCATACAATATACACGAAAATAGAACCTCCTACGTACACAAACAAAACCGTACTGAAAAGTAAATTAACCTTTCTGCAGTACGAAACTCATTTACCGATACAAAACAAGACCCGGGCCAATAGAGCTGCCCCAATCGGAAAATACCGAAATGAAAAGACGTCTGAAACAGGTACGGAATCAACTGAAACATGCTTCTTTGTATGTATTCAGTACACAAATGCTTTTCTTGGTCGGCATTCATGCTTTTCTATGGGGGCAATAAAGGTTCCCACGGACACAATGAGCCGGGGAGCCAGGAGAGTGATGAAAAGTTGGGAATCTGGGCCGCGTTCCCGGGGCGACGTAGGGATGCGAACATCCTTGTGTGCTTTATCGATAAATGTGCTGAAAAGAAAATTGTGTGCATGTAAGGAAAAGCTGGTTGGAGTTTTATAGTGGGTTTTAGAATCGAGTTCGGTGACTGTCTCGTTTTATCTGCTGAAAAGCTCTTTGTGATTTTGTACCTAAATACATCAACCGATATTTGGCGTGGATTCAGGGAACATTTTCGGATTTTTCAGCTGGACACGAGAGACTGAACACACGTGTGACCAGTTGGTGAAACTCAAAATTAGTATCACTTATTATTTCGTCATCAGGACACGTCAAGATTTTTACGCGTGGCCACATAGTGAAACCTAAATTAAATCACTTTTATGTTTTCACCCAGTTTTTTTTTGCAAAAAAAGGATACAGTCAGGTTAATAATCGCCTCGTTCATTGGATTAATGAACGAGGCGATTTCAAGAAAAAGGTGCCTCACTTTTTTGCTTGAAAAACCTTATTGGCTTCTATTTAAGACAAATTTTGAAAGAAAAAACTGAAAACACGTTTGTCCAGTTAGTGAAAACCAACTGAACACGTGTTTTCAGTCTCTCGTGTCGATTTGGTGAAAAACCCACATTTTCGATGTTAAATACTCTTTAGGAAGTTTTTGTTTCCATTCCACTCGCTACTTACCAGTGCCACCATTCTCAATCTACAATATCGACTATACTTTACTTCACTAAACCGTAGTTATTCCCGTGATCCCGTCTCTTTCCAATTATTTTTGCGGTCTTTCTTCGCCACAGACTACAGTCCACATTGAATGGGAACAGAATGGAGTCGAGCTTTAAGGAATTAACAGCTTTGTCCCAGAGAAGCGGGCAGCACCGCCCCGCTGACCACATTGATTAGCGGGGCGGTGGCGAATTGGGTAAATTAAATATCGATAAAATATTTTCAGGACTATAATGACACGAAAATGTAAATAAGTAAGCCTTGTCGCAGCAACGTTTATCAGTCATTTGCGATAAATTGCGCGTCAAGAGAATGTATGACTGTTGTTCTTGCTGGTAAACTGAGTTTGTAAACGCAACCAAAACCTTATGAAAATTAGACCCAATTTCCGTAATTTTTCATGACATTTTCCGTAACTGTTGTACTTTCTTTGTTTTCCGAACGTTATTTTCTTTACTTTTTTTTAATGGAAGCTGACCCCCAAAATAGCTGGGAAAAGGTTAAGTAGGTGATGATTTTCTTTACTTTTTATCTTTAAACCTGTATTTTAATCGTCTCTTGTAATCTGCTTACAAAATGCCCATACCTACCACTTATTTATACGGTGTGGAAGGGACACCGACGCGAAAATGGTTACCACGTATTTACTACATCATTTTGAACCCACATAGAAATTTTTCATCGGTTATTAAAACAAACTGCAATACCTACACGGTCGAAATGTATGGAACAGCTGATTTTTTTATTAATTTATACATGAAAAGTTTATATGTGGGGGGGCCAGAATGATGTACTTAATGAATACGTGGTAACTGTTTTCGCGTCGGTGTCCCTTCCACCCCGTATATCTGAAAAGCAGGGTACGTACCCTATATAGATATATCTACATAATAAATCGCTACCGCTCCGTCTCCGCGACTACGCGCGCTTCCTTAGTTTTCCTTTTCCACCAACTTGCGGTTAATTTATTTAATAAGTTGTTTCTGAATAGAGCACCAAGCAACGAGCGCCGGATGAATCGGACTTTCCATTTTTCTTTCTTATTTTTTTTTCTCTTTCAACACAAAAAAAAAATCTTCAGTATTTTGTTTTTGAAAGGAAACAGAAGCTTTACATTTATTCTTTTTTTCTCTCTTTTGTGACAGTTGGCTGTATCGTGCTAATTAGTAGAGGTTCTATGAAAATTATGAAAGAGCTTTTTCTTATAATATTGACAATGAAAGCAGTTTTCAGAAACGTATCAAAAGATTGTTAGTTGGTAATATGGCTGTTTTCTACGAAATCGTCAAATAACAAGTGTAAAAATTAATGTCATTATGTTCTTGTACAATATAGGTAGGCACACGTAAATTATCTCACTATGTTACATTTACTCACGCCAAAAATTTAAAAACAAAAACCCGGTAAGTTGTTAATAATTGGTTGAAAGTTGAAAAGGCCGGCTTGTAATTCTTGTAACATTTTTACTGATGGCAACACTCGCGATTTATTACAGGTTGTCACACTGTGCATGAAAGGAACACCGCACAATAGCCACCTACAAAACTGACGCCAGATTTTAACTGTGTGATTGATAGTAGTAATAAACTGTTGTTTATATCTCTCTCAATTGTACACTTGATGAATTTTTAATTGCTTTGTTTTACTTTTATTGTTTTCACTTATCCTGGTATTATTTTTAATAGTGGTAAGTTTAACATTGGTAATTACTGGCGGTTATTGTCTTGAAATGCGAATTTAACTGCTTTTAGGGTCGTCTTGCTTAGAAATTGTTGAGTAAACTGTACATAAACATAAAACAGAATATTTTTCTAAACTCAACATTCTGTTGTACTAAATATAAATGCCCTTTTAACGATTTCCCTACAACAAAAGACCGTAAAGAAAAGAAAACAAAATGGCGTAGGTGTGTTCGAAATTGGAATTCATCAAAATAATGCGCGGAACGTGATCTCGTGCGAAGTGCGCGGATGAGCGTATATTTCGTGATGCGTTACTTGTAGGGTTGCTGAACTTTACAAAAAATATAGAAAATATTTTTTTACAAACTTATGTTTTGACTGGAATTAGCAACGATTTAAAATAATGTTATTGTAATGTATGGATTTAGAAAACCAAAATCTATTTTTCACTAGGAATAGGTAAGTTTAGTATCCATCGTTATGGGCACTTTATAATATCTGTTAGATGAATTTTTCGTCGTTCATTTTATGTCTGTTTGTAAATATTGAGAACAGAAATGTCTGCCAACCCTAGAGTAACGTAAGGTGCGCGGGAGTCGCGCGTTTCGTCCCGGTTCCTTTTTTTAAAAAGCCGTTTTTATTAATTGCCCTCCATTGTTGGTGGTCGGTGTGCGTATGGGAATGCGCAACGTTCCGTCGTGTCCAGGATTATCCTTTACTCTCACAGAAATAGATCTTTATAATTCACTGTTTGAAGTACCGTAATTATTGTTTCAGTGAGCTGACATAATAAATTGCATTTTTTTTAATGTGAAGAAAAGATAAGGAAACATAAATTTCACATACTTGTGGTGTTGAATGTAAGAATTTAATGTGCAATAAATTAGTGTATCAATCTTCGGAGTGGTCGACCTGCGAAGTCGTTAACCTATCGTCAACGCTAAATGCGTTGACATAAAGCTTAGAAAATTATGGCCAAAATATTATAATTTTGCAGTAACGTGACGTCGTTCACAGTTTTTACGAGGGTAAGAATGTGGCCAAAATGTCCTCTCATTGTTTACAGAAGGAATGTTAATAAATCTCTTTTATTGCACGTCTCGGATTCCGAACAGATATATTAACGATCGTTACTTAATCTTTAAGATTAAAAATCTTGGAGAAAGCAAAAACTTGTACGATATTTTTTATGACACGGAAAGGTCATCGCGATATAACCCCTTATTGCCAAGTGGTGAAAGAAATTTAGATTGCCACAAAAAAAACACATTTCTGAATAATTTGTGTTTCTTTTCATTTAACATTCATTTTCATTTGTAATGCTAATATAAATATTTCAAAGTGTTGTAAGTAGTAAGTATGTAATACTCGGCCGTTTCCTGTCCTATATCTTGGGACAAAACTATAAAACTTTGTATAATAATTGTAAATAAGTTAACAGAGCAATTAAATTTTATTTTTACTATAAATACAACTGCAAATAAAGCTGTCACAATAGATAGTCTACAGAATAAAATCAAACAAAATGACTGACAAGGAAAGTCGCCCAAGGCATAGAATATCACCAATAAATAAACTAGATACCTACTTGTATCTTAATATTAGAAAATAAATATTACTTTTTATTAATAATATTTTTTTATAAGTAAAATTCAATGATTACTAAAACTTTCCTTTAGAGGCAAACAGGCAAAAAAAATTCATCGCTTTTTCACGCGCTTTTAGCGTATCTAGGTGGATCGATGACCTGGTGAAGGCTGCGGGGATCCGCTGGATGCGAGACGCATGGGACCGGTCAATGTAGCGACACTTGGTAGACACTTTCGGCTGAAATGATAGCGTAACTAATAGACTGAAACCCAGTTCACTGGATTTATGACTATTTTATCTAAACAGAGCATAATAGAACAATTTACCTCACCATCCGTTTTTCTATGCAACGTCTTAACTCCCGTCAAAATAATACGACATTTGTCTGTCCTCGCGTCATTTACTTCTATACCCCACACTCGAATAGATGTTAATTCGGCCCAGCTGGACGGATTTACGAGCTCATCCCTCTATTGTGACTAAACATTATATTATTATCCAGTTTTCCATTTGTTTTTCTTTAAAATATAGCATTTAAAAAATACGTAGGCATAACCTGAGTCAACGCTTGAGGTAAAACTAAATTGCTTCGTATTAGATTGATATTGGCACATTCCTTTTTTTATGTTTTATAAATTTCTCTTCTACTGACACTCGTTGACTTTTAGGTGATTTTTACGGTTACTGATGTCGGTTAAACAGTGTGATATTAAAGATAATATTTATGGTTTTTTTAAACTATATTTATCTTGGTGAGAAAGTTGCTGGAAAAGAATTTAGGGTTAGCAAACGATACTGTTGTTTTTTCGATGGTTTTAAAATTACACCAATTTGTTTTATGTTTTGTGAAATAAGTACAGGTTTAAAAAAATACTCACGTGATCAAAATATCACAAAAAAATAATGTTAATGTGATCTCATTTAAAACAGCTTGTAAAAAGAAGTCGTCGCCATCCAGAAAAAAAAGAAATTAGTTAACCTTAAACAGGTACCTAGCAAAAAACTTTTTACCGTTCAGTAATCAACACATAAGTATTTCATCATGTGTATAACCACAAATTTTCAAAGCGCGAGACAAAGTTCATTAAACGTTTAGTTTGTGTAAAGTAAGAACAGAGCATTAAAGAAATGTATTCAGTTACCTACTTGGATTACTGCTATCTTAATCTTAACATCGTACGGTTACTATTTTGTACAAACGTTTTTATTGGCCTACCTTTAAATGTTTTTTTTTCACTTTGATTACATCGGTAATGTTGATTGAAATCTGGTTTTACATTAGGATTTCTTAATTTTGTTTTCTTTTGACTTTATTGCCTGTTTTGTGATGAACTGATTTTCTGTACAAGCTTTTTTTTATTAGAATTAAATCAACGGGACTTAAATCTCTTGAAGTATTAAAATGAGAACAAAAAATCGTAGACTGAATTATGACAGGTCGTTCTTTTAACAAGAGTTATGTTCTACAATTAGTAACAGTAGAAAAAAAACTAAAATTGCTCACTCTTCGACTCGCAAATGGCACAACAGTAGCGAAACACATTTTGTAGACAACCCAAAGAAGATAATATATTGATCGCAAATAAATCACGGACTCTGGCATAAATTCTGCGTTCATTTTTTCTTAATGAATATCAGTGACAGATCGAACCGTCAACATTGTCAGGGTTGAACTAAATTAAATATCCTGTCATAATTTCGTTTCGTTTGACGATGTCACAGATCAAAGGCGAGATCCTATTATTATGAATATTGTTAGTCTACACACGCCTACCACATTCTAACCTAGAAACAAGGAGGTTCATTAATATAGAGCGGTATTTAGGGGAAACATCCGCTTGTTTGCTCGGATTTGTTCTAGTTTGCAAATGTGTGCTTTAATTACAAAATCCCGAAGCGCTATCGTATTTTTGTAGAATAGTTTTTTTCCAACTAAATGATTGAGGTACGTTTAGGGATACCGTGCGTTTTTCTTTACCCACTAACTCCAAACATTCACCTACATTGCTATAGAACTTATACACAAGTAGGTACTCGTACTTATTGAGCTTGTTTACTTTTCCTCTGACAGATAAAAATAAAAGAATGAATTACAAACTTTTAACTGGAGTTTTTTTTTAAACCATAAACCTTACTTAATAAACAACGGCACGAAAGTAATGTAAATTTTCAAACAATGAAATAAATATGACAAAACAAAAATGTCCTCAATTTTACCACCTTTACTTTTCGCACATGGTCGCCCTACGCGCGTAATTTCACGCGAGCATGTCAAGTGTCAGTGTCATGAGTGTCACACAATCGATTTCCGGTGTCGACAGTTCGACACGGTGGAGTGTCATAAGAGGTCAGTAGTCTAATGTCAGTGTAAACATTCTAGCAGAGGTTACAATGTAAACTAGGCAGTGTGAGGTGCGCCTTTGATGTGTGCCGGCCGTAGTGTTAGGGTTGTACCAATGTTCTTTTTATGAAAATGTAAGACTGTGTTTAATTATAAGTTAATCGTTTCGTAATTAATATAGTGTGGTCGTAGGATCATTATCTTAGGGTATAAAATTCTATTAATTGAATATTATTTATAGAACAAGGACTGTTATTACCAACCTGCTCTAATGTAGCAAAACAATGTTTGTAGACGACGTTGTATGGTAAAGGTCAGTAGAATTAATAAAGGAATAATTTGGATATTCCTAAATGGATCTGGACATGCGGCAAAACTACTCATCTCAGAAACGAATCAAATTCATACATTAAGATTTCGTTTGTATACTTTGCAATAAAATATTAAAATAATCTGATTTTTACAGATGATCTGAATTTTAAAATCAGAATCTGGTCTCTGATTCATACACTTCAAGATGTAACGATTTCACGAATAATAAAATGGAGCGATAACCCTAAGCGGTACAGAGTAGTCCATAGAACAGAGTTTACATTGGCATCATTCAAATGTATGAAGTTGCTATTTACGTTTGACCAGAGCACTCATTACGGATTGTTATTGGAATAATAAAGAGAGAGGCATCGCATCCGTCTAGCTATGAGATCGTAACGTGGTTCCGAGTAACGCTCTATCCATTGCGAAATGCTATCGCTTTATTCTCTTCAACGATTCCGCGAACTGACACTTCTGTTGTTGTTTATTAATCTGTGTTTATCTGAGCCAGTTTCATTCTTTGATAGAATGTTTGGAATTGAAAAGTGTTATTTTTTTAATTTAAATATTTGACGCAGCGTCTCGATTGACACGACTTTATGGAGAACTATGAAATTTAATCTACGACGACGTGCGCTCGAAGGTGTGCAATCACGTTGATTTTAATGACGTGACAATATTGATAGTTTTACTAACTAGACAGTTGGACGGTAATTTACTGTTGGCTTTTATTGCCACACATAATTTACCTTTGAGAATGCCTGAAACGCCTACGTGAAATCCTTTAAAATGCACGAAAATATGTGACAATATTTTTTATAGCTCATTATCTTGTGCTACTAGTTTAACCCATTTTTTATCGTGACTAGTGACACGCCCAAACATCGCTCGAGAGCAGTTGTGACAGCAGCTGAGCTAGACGAACGCGTTGAAATTATCTATTATTAAAATTAGTTCAAAATATTATAATAACAAACTAATTTCAGCACAATATCCGGATGAACGCTTGTCATACAAAATCCTTGAATGCCAGAGTCCAGAATATTTCACAACCAGTCACACCTTTTTGTTGTAAAAAAAATAGAAATACGTGAACATAGATTTCGATGTCACCCTAAATAGGTTTGCGCACAAATCTGTCGTCGTGGTGTCGTATAGCGGGTTGTCATCGCCATTTCAGTTGTCAGCAGGGCCACGATAAACTGAGGGAAATTAACCAAGGGCCTTCATTAATGTGTCCCCAACGTCCAGTAAATTATTGACATTAATCAACATCGGTAACGGAATGGAACACACGAATAAATGTAAATTCTCACATTTTAATAAGGGAAATAGGCGATAAATTAACTTTTATTTTTGTTTTACACGTTGAATTGGTGCGTTTTATTGGTGATTTGAAGGTGACGGTGAAGTGTTTGTTACCAAAATAACTTTGTGATTGCTTGAATGAATCTTACTTACTTTTTATAAATGCGAAAGTTTGTGAGGATGTATGGATGTTTGTTCCTCTTTCACGCAAAACCGGTTGAACGGATTTGGGTGAAATATGGCACACAGATACTTTATAACCTGGATTAACCCATAGTATGCTTTTTATCCCTGTAGTACGATCCCGTGGGATAATCACCCACCTCGGCGCGGGCGAAGCCGCGGGCATAAGCTAGTGAGTTATAAAAGTCGAATGAATAGGCCACAAGTATTTTAGTTTTGTTCCAAATAATAGGCTGTCTGATATGGCATTATGACAATAGGTACTGACTAACTAGGAACAACCCAATTCCTCCCAATGACTCATGTAACAACCTATCCTCATTTAAAAGTTCCCAGTAATCACTGACGCACAAACCCCGCCCATCGCATTCAAACAAACTTTTAAACCATTTCATAAAAATATTAAATTAATGACATCATCATTAAAACCGTTTCATATGTTTAAAGACAAAATGTACGTAATGTAAACTGCACTAACTACAAAAATCTTTATGAAACTACCCGCCGTATATTAGGAAATGGAAGGTAAAGGCTAGGGCGACGACAAAGTGCCTTAAATTTTTTAATTGCGAGCCGCCTTATGTTATTATATGTCTTTGTGCATTCAGGGCGTGTGTGGAGGCTTTGCGGGGTAATGCGCGAACACTGAGACGAGTGGTGCAAGGTGTGAGAAGAAAGCGGTATGGAAGAATGGAAATTTGTCGCGACTTTTGTTGAAGCGTTTTCATTTTAATATGGCGTTTAGTTTTACGACAAAACAATCTGAGAGGTCTCTCAGAAATGCTAAGCAAGTGAGAAATTAACTCGTGCTCCATCATAGCTAAAATTAGGAAGCATAAGTGTGATAGGAATTAATTAACGATGTAAATTATTAATAAATAAAATTATGATGATTATCTAGTCAGATAATTATTAAGCTTTCTTAAAAAAAATTTGATGGTACAAAAGCACTTATCCAAAAATAAGAAATGCAGTGCGTGTTTTCTAGAAAAAATCATCCCCGCTGCCGCTTATAAAAACGCTAACGTCTCTCAAATGTACCAGGGCGTTAGAATTTAATAGAGTCCCACCTTGTCGACACCGTGTGTGGACCTAACAAGACTCTTGTGAGCCGCACAATATTATGAATATTATGCTCATTAGTGGGCAGGCATTACACCAGGTCGGCTCTCGAGGACAGGCCAAACTGATTTTATAGAGGTAAATAACAATTAAATGATCGTATACAAACTACAATGGGTGGTAAAGGGGTTTTGTAAGTATATCTGCCTTGCCTTTTCCTAACAATGTTGGGTCGGCTTGCAGTCTTACTGGATACAACTGACACAATCCAGTTGGTACTGAGTAACTCTACCCCTTGGTATGACTGGTTGCCAGACTTTTGGGCCACACACTACCTGTAACGACTGCCAAAGATCTACAAATGACAGCCGGGACCAACGACTTCTCGTGCTTTCCCTTTTATTAATCTTTATTTTTTTCTATTTTCAGGTAAGTTCGAACTCTCGAAGCCACACTAGTTTTCCGGTAAGAAAACATTTTGGGATACAAAATTCAATTTTTTTTTAATTTAGGTGTTATCGGCCTCTTAGTGAGTCATCATAGTATAAAAGCGTATTTTAGTAGATAATGTGTGTTACAATACCCTTAACGAAGCCGAAAGGCACTTATTTTCCCAGTCATTGCAACCATTTTTTTTGTTAAATTCAAGTTTTTAATGTTATAACTTTACTTTAAATAACCCACGAACCCCGTACTATTCAACGCATTCATCAGCACAATGTTCTGAGTGCGTTAAATTGAGTCTTACCGTAAAACGTAATTTTACACCCCAAAAAAAAGTCGTTTCCCAGCAATAATTTTTGCGTAGTTACTTAGTTTGAGGTACAGAATGCATGGTTAACGGCTTCGTGAAGGGTCTGTTTACACCTTATATAGTTTTCCCACGGTATCAAAAAATAATTGGTCCTAAGCCTTTCCAAACAAACTTTAGATTATCTTGATCCTAACAAGAGGAAGCTTCCAACACAAAATTCTTCTAAACAATCCAACTCATCAACTCGCTAACTAAGCTACGATCTGATAAAGTCATATAACACCGCGGTTCTAAAGTAATTAACAATGAAAGTTTCCCACAAATGTACCGAGAAACTCGAGATCACAACGTTTTACTTTTAATCTGTGCCTTTAATTGCCTTCACGACCATTAGGCTGGCAACACTATGTTAATTTGTACAGTTGTCAAAACAACTTGTGCTGACCAAAGCTTAGAATACATTGCTTCTTTTGTAAGTAATACAGAAAAAGAGCAATGTAAATTATCTTTTAGTGCAATAAACATTAATTAGAAAAAGACATCAAACTTGGCGGCACATTGTTTCTTTTTTTTTTAAGTGCAACATTATATTTTGTGGTAACAACCTCTATATTGCTACTGAGTAAAAAGGTTTTAGTTGGCAATTAGTAAAACCAAGCACAAAGCCCGCTGACCTTTTGCAAACGTCAATGTATTCCACGAAAGGCCAACTCTTTATTCATAGCTGCCAAAATTGACGTTTGACCATCATTTGACAGTTCTTCCGCGGGAACTTACATATGTCAACTTTATTCCTGTGATCAAAGTTAGTTGACAATAAAATAGCCCTTAAATCTCATATTTTATGTGTATCTTATTGTCTTATCTACTTAATCCGGGACAGGATCATTTAAAGATCATTGTCACTTTTTGGTTTAAAATTATAAGCGTATAAAAAAATTCTTGAACAAGTTAAAACCATTGGTTACTAAACTTAAACCTAACTCATACATAAATATGACTATTAAACACATTCTCTTTTATAGTTTTTTGTCAATATTTATAGCTTTTATTTAAATAATAGGCCGATAACCAGTAACTGGGAACGTATACGAATCTTAATACACACTTGAATATGTGTTTATTTGATTGTGAGCAATAAAACGCCTCTCAAAATATTCAAAACGGAACGTATTTTAAAAATTCGTGAATTAATACAACCCAATATTGTCTTAAAGCAATGGTTTTTAATTTCACGGCTTCAGTTTCAACAAACACATTATCATATATATGTCAAAAGCGTACCTTCCGAAATAGATTTGGAAATTTATCTTGCAATAAAGTCGGACCTACTGGTGTGACAAAGCAGTCGTAAAAGATTAGTTTCGATAATACTCCCCCGCGATTACTGTTTCAAATTAAACTTTATACGACGTGTCACAAGGTCGGATTTAATTTGTCGTGTGGTTAGAGTGTTCGATAAAAAATCGAATAAAAATATAAATAATGGTGATAGCTAGTTCACACCATGGTGATGGCCAGTCCCACGCTCCGACAGATTGGACAGAACCATCAGTGTTCTCAGCCCACTTGACAAACGATGTAACAAGATAAGGCTGGATGCTTTTCGTCAGTGGCGCCTGCAGGGTACAGCATAAACCGAAATTAACTCTTTATTACTTAGGTGTTGATTCTCACACATGTTTTAATTGTCTCTTGTCATCGACAGATTCAACGGATTTAAATTCCCTGATCTTTGTTTTTTATTTATATGCTCTTAACGCCTTTTTGAATAGATTTGCAAGCATAGCTTTTCAAGTAAACAAAAAAACGCAAACTGAAAGTGGAGCCTTAACGATAGGCTGCAAGTTGAAACCAAAATCCATGCAATATTTTCGCTACTATTGTGTTGCAACTGAACTAATGTCCTAAACACCTCATACCACACGAAAAAAGTCCAAGGACCACCGGCTTCAGCAAAAATAATAATCTCTCACAATTCCATCATCAGCCACAGAGAAAACACTATTAATAAGATTTCTACCAAAAGCTCAGAAGACCCGTAATGGGGCGACACAAATAACATAATATTAATATGATTTATTCACAATTCTTGCCGCGTTAATGATGGCAGCTAACTTGTTTCCAAAACGAAATAGATGGCGACTCTAAGTAGTCGTTACTCGGTTAATAGGCGAAGGGAAAGAGTTCCGTGTTGGAAACCGTGGATAGCGGCTTTGTGATAAATTGGACTATTAGCATGAATATTGTGGGATCGGAACCAGAAAGGTGGAGAAATACTGGTGATTGTGGTTTGGTTAACTAATTTCATCGACAGGCTCAGTTGTAGTACAAAAGCTTGTTAAAGTTAGCATATCTATTCAGGATATAATCGGCAGGAATTGAATGTCATCAGAAATACACAGTTTCTCGAAATTTTTGCTATGCTAATTTCAGAAAAATAAATAAGACATTTAAATATTCGTCTCAAGTTTTCATGCCCAGTTTACTTAATAAGCATACATTTTGTTTGGATAAACAGCATAGAATCCAGTGCAACACCATGCCTATTACTTTACTAATTACAGGTTTACAGTGTTCAAAATGACTTGGTCAATTTTGTACATAAATAAGCAAGATGTAGAAATGAAATCATACAACAAATCTTCTCAAACAATAACCGGATTTAATCGACAAAATATCAGTTTTCTTCTTATAAAATAAGTCTGTTGTAAAAAGACAGAGCTGAAACAACGGAAACATTAAACAAACGCGCATAGAATATTTAACCTCGTAACTAAGAGTATTCACAAAGTGCCTTCCTGCTTACATAACTATTCAAAGGCCGTCTTTTCAGTTGTCTGTCTGTCTGTCAGCAACAATGAGGATGACAAAACAAGCGATATATTCCCATATGGGCGCACAATGAGGTTTTGTGCTTGCGCGCGCATCTCTACACAATATGGCCGCTCTTAAGTATTGTTTTCATGTTTCTTAGTATTCAAGTGTGTTACTGATCTTGCATTGTTGAATTAATTAACTTTTTACCAATTGAAAGTGGTCAGTAAATCAATCGCGTTTCAAAAACATGTTTGTTAGAACAAACGTGTTTTTATTTTAGTTTAGTTAAGAAATATTTTTCATAATCGAGAGCAACCTTAAAACATTTAATAAATTCACACCAATAAAAATCCGCATCTAATCTGATCGAACACAATTTTTTATGTTTTGCATTAGTATAAAATTGCTATAAAATATGTATTTCCTGTCGTTCTCTCGGTCGATAAAAACCACGTTTATGCAAAGTTGGTAAAACATCATAATAATAATGTGACGGAGATAGCGCGACTCATTTTAATTATGTAAGCGCAGTATTTCATGCCGTGAGAATTTCGCAAATATTTGCAAAGCTTTTCTTTGTTCTTTTTAAACACATTTAATGATTCCGCCGACGCATCGCACGACAATACACCGCGACGGTCGACAAAGGAGTGAGCCGAGCGGGGCATAGACAACGAGCAAGGGTTTTGTCTCGGCCCATAGACAAAAGCTCTTTCATTGGTGGAACAATGACGGGTCGTCTTTGCCTCATTTATCATACAGGCAGGTTACTTTCATCCAATAATTACAATGTACTGAGGATTCAGACGTTCAGAGAGGCTGTAAAGGTTTGCATTGTGGGAATTAATTATACACAACTACTTAGTATATTTCATGGCTTTGTTACATAAGTAGGTTATAAGCACTCCATTATTGTTTTGAAATTGACTGGTAGTATTGTTTGTAGTTGGCCTACGTATTGCTATACATTGTTTAAAGAAACAATTGACACCATTAAGGCCACCTACTGAATACTGAAAGCAGTCCGTATCGTCAAAAGATATTAAATCTCACCATATTAGTCTCAAAGTGTCCAGCTACTAAAATATAATTTATGATTCATATTGTTCAAAAGTAATTATTAAATTCTACGTTTAGCCTAAACGAGCATTCTTGTTAGGAAGGCCCATATAAATGGTTAAAAATCATTAACATTTGAATATCAAATTACATAAAAACTCATTAGACAAAGCCAAAAATTATAAATCCCGATACCATCTTGACCAACGCATTCTATAAATTTAAAGTAAGAACATCTTTTAAAAAACGAACAATGCTGACCAATCAGAACAGGTTTTTTAATTTTTTAATCTCGGGTTCTTTGAGCGGTGGTTTATTCTCATAATTTAACGAATTATTGCCTAGCATTTAGTAGTTAATGTAACATTAGTAAGATAACAATTCTGAGAATCACGCCACTTGTTTTTGGACACAAGAAACTTGATGTTAATTAAGAGTACATCATTGTCGTTAACACAAGACACTTACATACGTTTTGTTATTATCTTTTCTTATCAAAGCTTTTGGAATGTTCGTCGGTTTAACTAATAGTTAAGGATTTTCGTTTTGTTATCTAGATAAGTCGAGTTATTTGATCTGTGTTCTTTTTATTGCTTTATTCTATATTTACACCGTGTTTGATACTCAGAGAAAATGTCAATTTGTTCCTCATAAAGTAAATATATGGGGAATAGAGTAAGAGGCTGGAGCTATGATTACAATCAAGAGAAAGACATTATAACGGAAGCACAGCTTAGTAAATGCTTTATTGCTGTCAAATAAATTACCATTACACAATGGTGGATAGTGGATACCGCATTTCTAGTCTTATAAGGAAGTATTCTTCTCAAGTTTCATAAACTATCTAGCTCCCTTAATCAATTAATTTACGCGTTGCTTATTGTAATTTACAGTGGGTACATTTTCCGCCATTACATTGATAAAAACAAAATACAACCCCATGTTTCACACAATAGAGCTTCCAATTCCAATGAAGAATGAGCACCAAAGTATGCAGATTTGAGCATAACAAGTTCTTTTTTCAGTGGTTTTGGTTATGGTTGTGTTTTCCGTCAGTTACATAATCAGTAATTTCTAAAATTGATACTCTCTTCGTTTTAGTTATTTCTAAATAGAGAACTAAGACCATTTCTCACTTACTGATATTGATCTAAAAACAAAGTACGCAGGCGTATTATCTAGTGCCTGGTTCTTATCTTCTCGTGTCGCGAAAATAGCATGGGAGTCGATAACAGCTCGCGATAGCCGCTGACAATGAAGTAACGACCTGTCAATACATACAATTGCCGCCCACTTCTGAAATCTATTTCTAATATCGATGTCGCAACGGTTTGTTTCATTCAGAAGTAGGTAGGTACTGGATACCCATCAGGACAACATTTGAATGCAATCGAAATAGGTTTATTTTATGGAATCTCACTCATTTGCAGGCTTATGTTGTAAAAAAACATAATTTATTATGGGATTTTTAATTTAGGCAAATGTGTGATCTTCAGAACATAATCATTGCAGACTATACAAGTGCGGTTTAATAATTGGGTCAAATAGCCAATTACATCGTTTCATTCTTCAAATACTCCAAACTGACAACTTTAAATTAAAAAGAAAAGAAAATACTTTTTTGAAACGTCAAAAATTCTATGCATTCCCACAGATTAAAAACAAAAGCGGCTGGCAATGTACACGCGCTGTTGAGCCACGGGCGGCGACGGAGGATGCAAAGGCAAAGGCACGATGGTTTGCAGCCAGTCGGAAGCTTTTGCACCACTCTTGCCGCTAGAGGGACGCTCTATTGCCGTTGTTCTGAGAGCACTTGTGCGCTAATTGTTTGCAGAAAGGGTTCCTCGAGTATTGTTCCGATGAGTTTTTACCGTCAGCATGATAATTGTGAAATTATTATGTTTTTTCGAAATGAAAAATATTTTCCACTAACGTGTGGTGGGTTTTCTGTTGGCGAAGTAATAAAATCTGATTAATGTGAATTTGGTTTCAATTAATCAACAGTAGGCCTAAGTTTTCATTCAGATTGAAAAAAAAGAAACAGCACTTCAAGAAAAGCCATTTATTTCTATGACAGCTCCGAAACTTTCAATACATCGACATTTATTCACAGCTGTCATCTATCTGTCATTTTTTTTACTTTAGATAAGGCACAGACTATACTATCTGACTGTACACACGGTACTTGCGCATTTCACCGCGGCAATTTTTCTCTAATTAAAATTATGGCGATTGTCGTTTCTATCCGCCGCGTTCGTTTGTTGTGGTCCGTGACGCGTGCCATTTGAAGCGCTCTTGTGCTTTTTAGTGCCCGCGTTTACCCCTCATGCTCGTATCCGAACGAACTTTGTGCCATGAAAATAATGGTTTTTAAAGTCATGTTTTTATTTCCGCATTATGCTGGCAAGGGTTAGTATTTTGGGAGAGAAAAAGGTTTGTGCCTTTTTTTTTGCTGTTTACCATTTTGCTGATTTCAACTGGATTGCATTGTAATTATGTAACCTGTTTGGATGGCCAATTCTTTTTTTTGTAATGCTATTAGTGTTTGGCGTACCGCTGTTATAATAAAAGTATACCCACCTATTATTATTAAACTCATAAAAAATATGAAAAGCCTAACTACGCTATTTTCCACTCACAAATTTCATGAATCCTGAAACATTTTCCTTACTTTACAAATTAACGCATCATAAACGTTTTCCTACAGAAAATTACCGAACAAAAAATCGCGTTCAGCGTTCGCTTTCATCGCTTATCTCGCAAAAGTTACTTCCAACACATTAGCTAGCGAAAAATTTACGCATATTGTGCGTGTGGCGATAGCACGCGTTCGCGGCAAAAAAATCGCGCGATAAACGCCGACAAATCGTGGCGGGATGACGCGGCAGGCGCTAATGACGTCACTGCTATCTTTCGTCACGATGACGGTGGGGACAGATGATTTTAAAAAAAGAACGAGGGGTGTAAAGCGGCCTTTGTGGTCGCCATGATTGGGTGTTTTGTCGGATTTTTCTCACGTTGGGGATGTTCGTAATTGGAATTGATGATTGTCCGTGATTTCGAGATGTTTTTAAGGGGGAAACTATTTTTGTTTGCGGTTCAAACGCGGAGTATTTTGAGTGTGATTAGTGTTGATAGTTCGCTTATTTTTAGATGCAAGCGTTTTTAGATTGAACACGTGTAGTTTTAAATTACCTGTCAGTGTTTTTCGTAATGTTAGCTGTTATTTGTTTGTTTTAATTTCCCGAAGGAGCTGTTTCTATTTACTCTGTTCGGTGAGAGTAGTAAACGGAATCAAAACAGTTCTAGGTACTATTATACTGACAACAAGCAGGTAATTTTGTAGTTTCTTCGCTGTAACATCTATTCATGAAAATTCTTGTATTGTTTTCGTTTTACATACGAAATATCCCTACCTAGGACAACTAATTTCTATTAGCAAGATAAAAGGTAGAGCAAATGCTCTAAAGCTTCTAATATAGCGTTTCTGAGAAAATCTGCAAGAAAATCCGACCACAATTCCAAATAAATCACAAAAACTCACATGTTACTCCCACATCCACATAAATCCGTACGCAATAAGTACTTAAATCTCTGTTAACCGTAATAACAACAAATAAGCTGCTTACAATATCATACGACCGCATTTTCATAATCGTATCTTCCGTCCTTATCTTTCCGAAACGGATCGGCGAAACAAAACAACCCCTATTAACAAGGGGGTTAACGAAATCGTAGGCATCATCAACCGTATTACCCGATCCCATTAAATAGGCACCCCTGAACAGGGCCAAAAGCTAACAGAAGGAGCATCTTTGTTTAACCAGATAAAATCTCTTTGACAATTTGTGCTTATTCAAATAAGGAGTCCCCTGATACATAATGGTTTAATATTCTGTCTTACGCTTGTATAGGTAGTGATATTTTAATTAGGTGGGTGTGTGAGTTTGGACTTTATGAAGGAATCGATCAAAGAAATGGCTAATGGCTTCCTGACGTTACAGGGCATTTTCAGTAGCTGCATGTTTTGAGAAATTCTAAATAATACGAAGGAGTAAAAACATAAAAATATAAAAATCCAACTGGGAAAGTAATTATAACCCAGCAAAAAAAAATAAACACAAATCGAAACGTTATTTGCATAAAAATAAAAGCCAATCAGTTCCGAAACAATTTTTTTACATACACACTTCACAATATATACAAAAATGTTTTCCATTTATTTGTGCGCTGGAACAAACGCTCAATAATCGTTCCCGGGGTAAAGCAAACACAACTTAACCTTTCCTTTTCCCGAGGTATAGATGAAAAACACCGACAGACGACGTTGAAAATTAACAAAACAGATTACATTCGACATTTTCAAAGAGACCGGGGAGCGTTGTTTGCTGCCGATTCTTTCCATTTACAGAACCGCGGGCCTGGAAAGCGTACCCCATAAAACACCTCGTCGGAATTGGCGGGAAGATTAATGTCACAGATAAAATAAAAACCATAGATTCTCTCTTTTTTTTCTTCTGACGCAGGTGTATTATGTTAATGAGCTTATCATACCTTGTATTTTAAATATTTGTTCGCATTTTGTTATTAATTTTGACAAGTTTTAATAAGACCTAATTAATATTTGAGATATTTTAATTTTATCACCAGATTCTTAATTATTCATGTGCAATTTTGACAAAACATTCATAAAATCATTATGACATCCGGTGAATGCAAATTAAACTGAATTGTCTTGTTTCCTAATCAATAATGTCTCAATTTTTAATTTTAGTAGGTATTTCGATCACAGTCTCCTAAATTAAGTAATTCATACAATTTGCCGTAGGTAAAATTAACATTCAAAATTCAAACACGAAGTATTTAGCTTATCGAAGTCGTTTCAAAGCGTTTGTCAAATTACGTATCACCCTCCCCCGCGTCCCGCCCACCCCTCATTCGCGAATTCAAAGTCTATCTTTAAAATAACTGATTGTCTGTTTACATTTCTCTGTATTGAATAAGATGCTTATTTAAGTTAGGCCGTGGATTTTCATTTGCTCACCCCTCTGTGGCCCTAGCAGTAAGAACGTGCGGGGGATGGGAGGGATCAAAATAAAATGGTGACTTTATTAGCGTTCGGTACATAATCGTTCTGAAATCAAAGGCGTTCGAATTTGGAATTCTGATGATTGTGTACTCGTAAGAGCTTTAGCAAATTAAGCGATGTTTGTTTTTTGTTATTAATAATATCCATTCAGTAGTTAAGTAAACATCATTTTCATTTGCCTACAATACGTTGATTAGGTACTAAAAGTAGCTGCATAAACTTATTGCAATAAAAAAACATTTTATAATTATAATCGTAAAAGGTCTAATTTTAACACCAAGACAATATATATTAGGTACCTAATGTTAGATTAATTTTATAGCAAACGTTAAGCTTCAAATAAAACTACTTACGTCATATTGTCTGCTTCTAAGGATATAATTCCATAATTATATGTCTTTATGAGATTGAAGTAAAATTAAAGAAAATAACAAGGTAAGTCATAAAAATATCGTAAGCACCTTTAGATAATACATGCAATGTTTTTTCATTAAACGAAATGTCTTAAGTCTATTATCTCACAGAAAATGATTCCAAGCATAATTCCTTTTGAGTTCCGCCTGAAAAAACCTCGTCGTAAAGATAATTGATTTTATTCTAAACAGAATTTAATGCACTTAACATTTTCTTAAGACTCTCCGAGCTATTCATGAAGGATCTGTTTGTATGGGGAAAATCATTTTATGATTAAAAGGCCCCCATTCAGCAATCGTTGACCACTTGCATAAATTATTATGTTGTACAGTCAGGGCCGTAAGTAACTTTATTTTGTTAACATTTACCGTATGTGAATCAGCGAAAATTTTGTTTAAGTATGTGTTATTAAAGCTATTGTAGACGTAATAAATCACGGCTTTGCCAAGTTTTATTGTATGAAGTCATCTATTAATATAAAGTGAGACTAAAAAAAAAAAAAATCTTCCTTGATTTTCTTCCAAATAAAACTACAAACACAGATGATTAATCCGAAAGAAATCTCAAAAACATAGCTAACACCATTCTTCCTTCCTTTTACACAAAAAAAAAACTAACCCCGTGTCATTTGCATACCGCCAACGACTGCGACTGTACAAGAAAGTCTATCAAAGAGATAGCCCCTTTTGTACCAAGAAACGGATCGGGGAAATTAATTTAGACTTTTTTTTTACAAGAGCCCCCATTATAACTGTTATTATGAAGATCGCTCATTCCGTATTGACGTTCTTTCTTTGATCTACCCAGTTTTGAGATAATGACATTATATTTCTTTGATATTCTATAAGAGAGAGATGATATATTATTTTTATGTTCTATTTCCTATCTTAATTAGGCTTTTGTTAGTATTCGTATTAATCGACACTTCGTTGGTTGTTAGGGTTGTTTGATATTGTTAATGTTGCATAGGAATTTTCATTTCATAAATCACTAGAATATGGTAAAGTTTCCGCAGTTTTTAAGATAAAAACAAAAAAAAAGAGAAGAACCGTATTTCAAAAACATAGTAAAGGAGACGACGCCTTAAGTAAGATTAAGCTATTTTGGTAGATCAAAATCGTTTACACTGATTTGATAACAAAATATCAGTGAAACAGTGTCCCTCTCCTATAGAAGCATTTTACGCTGACTGTACACCTATTTGTCCCCAAAATTGTAAATGAAAGTCGGTTCGATGGCCAAACACAGTCGGATGAGCCTTTACAATGTGAATGTGATACATCCCCAATCCACAATGACTAAATGTCTATTCAAAACCCACAACATTCCACATAGTACATTATGTACTGTTATTTGATCTAAGTGACAAGAAATACCAGTTTAATATAGAATATTCATGTTCGTACGTAATCACGATAAATAACGCGACGTCAACACCTCTTCTGCGAACACACTATCACAATGAATGAGTTTCATACTATTAATGAGTGCAAATTCAGTTTTAGAAGAACCATCAATGAAAGCTCTCAGCCACACTAAACTCAACCCTATCTCACTTACAATTAAGATTGTTATCTCATCATCAATTCACACCGGTTACATCAAAGACGTCTCACTCAGGATGTGAGATTGAAATTCCTGATCTGACTAGTAATAAACTTACTTCAGCTTAAAAGAGATTTCAAAAGAACGAATAAAGAAAGCGGAGATGTTGTTATTAAAATCGTTGCGGACGGAAGAAAGGGGGCTTAAAATGACACAAGCCATTTTGTGCGATACCGCGCATTATTAAGATGGCCGACAAATCTCAAAGTTTATTGAGATTTAAATTCGGATTCATCGGCACGGTCAGTAAACGATTATTTTTTCACGTTATAAGGCAATTGTTTCTCACGCACAAAAGTAATGGTAATAAAATTCAGAATACAGGAATCCCTTTATTATTAAGTGGACATTATTTTATTACAATTGGTTGCAGTAATTTGTGCATAATTGGACTTGCCACTTAAGTACAAATGATGGCATTATGAAATATTTTATGGCACATTTTGTCCGATATGGCATGCCGCTAAGATCTCAAACGTATCTCTTGAAAGCTCATACAGTAAACCCGAAGAATTTATAGTTGGTATGGCGTAGTTTATGTGCCGCACTGTACAATAGTAGCCTGCTTGCTCGAAGCCTAGAAATAAATGGCATAAAAGCTGTTTTTTCCCTCAATGAATTTTACAACTGGTAAGAGAAAATAAGCAGATCATACATTCCGTGTTATTCTTCCATTCAGCAGAAACAGACTGAACACACAGGTGTTTTTCAGTTTGTTTTGACAATCGTTCGAGCTGTACAATTCCAACAATGTTTCATTAAAGCTCGCACTCTTTCAGGTATGAAATCATTCCACAGATACATCATTGTGTTTTATCGCCTCTCGCACTGTTGGATAGACAAAAGCCCAGTGTTTAGATAGAAAGAAGTATTTAGATCCGTCTGATAGTTAACACTGACCAGCGATCGCTGTTTGTTATTTTATGAAGTGTTCGTTCCTCGGTACATTTATTGTAATGCCCGTCAGTAGATCACAAAGACCACTATGTTTATTCTAAAGGCAAGTGGCGGCTTACTGTGTACGTTTCCCAAATTTTATTCGTGGACTATTCTTAAACTTTTAGTTTCGTTGCTGGAGCACCTACGGACTACGGTGGGATTGTATAAAAATAAATATTTACATTTCACCGCATATTGTTGACGGGAAAAGGTTAATATCTTTATAAATAGAGGCTCGCGCCGATCGATAGTGAAGATTGAATTATAATAATTTTATTATTAGACATTTTACTTTTGGTTCGGAACTGGCACTGAAGTTCGTTTTCTGTTTGCATTTTACAGAAACCGACGATCTTGATCAAAGAGGAAAAGCTTGACTGTTGCTTTTATAAGATCTAAACAAAAGCTTTTATATTATTAAATGTATATTTCGCGTTTGTTGAATCTTGAAAAATTAAATTTATGCAGTTTTTCAAAATTGGTTTCTTTGTATTAATTTTTTTCCGCACCTATCCTATCCATCTTTTATCCATCAAATTAGTAACTACTGTTCATCTCATCCAAAACTACAAAGTAAGCTTTTGATAGTCTAAGAGGCAGCGTGGCAATCATCGAAGCCATTATAATCGTTTTAATAAACAATAAATAAAAGACTGACGCACGCTGAGCCGTCGAATGACGGCCGTCAGTCTGACGGATTTGACGAATCATTGTGTTCGTGTCAGTCAGCGGCCCGCGGATAAAACGCCCGGCGTTTAATAAACGCATTTATATTTTTGTATTGTTTTGTTTATATGTAGATTGTTTAGTTGCTTAGTTAATATACGGTCTGAAGCGAATTGAAGACAGATTACTCGTGTCGTTGTTAAGGCGATTGCCATTGTTCGTGTTGATTCGTAAACAAAATTCAGCTGTGTTATGAGTGTAAACTGCCCTAAATCTAATTTTCCAGAAACTAAAGCAACCTCAATGAAGAATCTCTCAGTATCTGATATTACAGGGAACTTTAATTTCATGAAATGTAGTACATACACTTTGTAAAAGATGAATTCTTAGAAATAGTTCCGCCTCGTGCTTTCAAACAAGTATTTTAATTATGTTGGTAATAATATTTTTTTACTGAAATGTTCATGATTAATTGTATGTATACAGAGATGAAGTATTTTTTGACGTACTCAACTTCTAAGAATTTTGTATATAGGACGGACGACTATGTTATTTTTATGAAGTAGTTACTAGTTGTTGATGATAAATAATTACAATACTATTTCTTAGACGCTGATTAAAGAAATCACGAAAATAATGAATGTGTCATTACGTTTTCGTACGAAAATTAATATCTAGAGAGGACTACATAAATGATTCGCAAATCATTTACTTTGATGTGGATTTTGTGGACGTCGTCATGATTGAGAACTGTGTTGCGGCTGTAGAAGTGTACAATTCAAATAATCCGAATTTCTTACTAGCCAAATCTCTATCTGCCCTGCTATTTCATTGGAGAGCAAAGGAGAAGACCTTGTTCTACCACACTTCTCTTACCTTTTACATAATAACATAACACAGAGCAATACCGCAAGCAATTCCAAAATATTCTTCGAATTTCCGCAGCACTTCTACTGACGTACTTTGCTCAAATATACAGCCAACATCCAACATTTGAGCCAACACTCCCGCCAATATTTGACGCCACAAAGCCATACTTCTTGAGAGAAGCTCGGTTGCATCCTCGTTACTGCATTTCGCCCGGCTTGTTACCCGGTCTTGCCTTTTTACCCGGATAACTCGCTTGTTACCCCCATCCGGGTGGTTAGCTCGAGTCTCCTCCAATTATTTCCAGCTCAAACCGGTTGGAACCGGAATGTAACTTTTAATTTTTGGACGCTTCTTGTTTGGCAAGTCTGGAGAGGGCTAGCTCCTTGACTTCGTGGCTACTAAAGTTTGACTAGATTTATTTATTATAGATGCTTTTAGCAGCGTAAACAACATTTTTCTATGACGTTATATAAATGGAACTTATGAAAATTCTGAAGTCGGTTAGCCATTAGTTTTATAGTTGTAGAAATTCGAACGATTAGGAATGCAGTTTTAGGAATACACTTTATGTTATAACAGTACAAAAAAAACGTGATTGCGTACGAACTTTGATATTATAAGAAATTGATGATTTATTTCTATAATGAAAAACAAAAGCCCTAGTACAATATAAGCACACAACATAACAAAATAAAAAGAAACTATAATATTTTCTTATTTTTCCTCACCGCACTATTTCCCTCGAGATTAGAGGCGGTCCATTAGCGACAAAGGACAGGTGTTGAGTGTGTTCTAAGCTTTATTAATCTTTTCTCTCGACCGCGGTAAGGTTTCGCACTTTTGTGGCGTCGCCCATTGATGTGCACAAAGCCTTTGAGTGGGTACAGTGTGGTATATGCTTTACTTGTTAAGCCGTTAAAGATTTTGTAGACAATAATATTTCCAATTGGCACTGTCGTGTGGTTTTTGAGGTGTAATATCGGTTCCTGTGAGGGTTCTGCTTATTGCTTGATGAGGCTTTTGTTTTTAATAGGTTTATTGATCAGGAACATGTTTCGAGATATATTAAGACATTTCTTCGTTGCAGATGGTCAAAGAGTCACTGACACAAAATGAAAAATCTTTACTGACTCGTGAAAATCTCTGTCTTGTTATGATAAAATAACAACAGTTGTAACCTTAACTTCGTAAAAAAAACCTCTAAGTACTCTTCGCCCATAGCTAAAGTGCTCTTCCTACCTCAATACTTACATAATCATTAGTACGAATTCTGGAAACAGAAAACGCGTAATTGAGAACAGTAAAGCGCTTAATTAATGTACATTCTACGGGGCAGGCTTGTTCTCAATGCACGATCCTCTTGCTCATTTGTTTTCTTTTTAATATAAAATGTGGTAAAATATAGAATTGAATGAGAACAGAATAATGACGCCACTCCACAACTCTATCGCCTACAAAAGGTCATCTTGGGAATACGAAAGAATATTGTGGAGTTGCAGCCTTGCAGGCGGAATTCGCTCGTATATCTCACATATACAGGTACCTTAAATGCAAAATAGTTGATGAATGTAAGCTAATTAAATAATTATGTAATGAATTTTGGGATTTATTAATAAACCAAATTTTAAGAAGAAGCACATAATAATATTATCGTAGTTCCATAAGCGACAAACTTGGCACCGGTTGCATCGCCGTGTCATAAGATGATGTATTTCTCTCAGAGTTGTGTGTGGGGTAGGTCAAAGATTCCATACTTACAGCATGGAACTATACATTCCCGCATGTCCTCAAAATGCGACTAAAAAGGTGACAGGAACGAATTGGATTATCAATCTTTTTTTGCTAAATTGTAGCACCGTAAGAATTTAACCGTTCTTGAAACTGGATGATTTTGGAGAAACATCAATAATTAGGTACCATTTTATAGTTTAAACAACCCAAAAAAATCCTTATTAAACTAGGTAACATCCACAGCATCCTAACGCCATTATTTCCGCCGGCTAACGGAAAACAAAAATAAACATAAGAGTAGGCAAGGAATAAAAGAAAAGCTCAAGTGGGACGAGCATCCGGGGCTAGCAAGAGGCAAGACAGGGGGGGTGAAGCAAAAGGGGGTATAAAAGAGGGGGGCGTTATAGATGTTTGTCTGTAAAGGTCTCGAGGGACTGTCATCGGTTGGCTGGACGGCCGGCACGCTTTTGTTTATACGTTTTTGAACTCACATGATGTTACTTGAAGTGGTAATTTTTTGGGCTTGTTAAGTTTGTTAGGGGTATGTTTTGAATTTATTTTTAGATTCTAACAGATATTTTTTATATTTAGGTGGGAAGAAATATATTAAAATAATTAGTTGCCGGTATCTAATGATATTATTAAGCCCTTTGGTAAGAGGTAATTTGATTTGAAGACTTTTGGATTAGGTAGTTTCATAGAAAGTTAAACAAATCCTTATGACAATAGCATAGCTTATATGAACAGTTTTCACTCAGTTACAACCCGAACATTGTTTTTTGTTTCAAAACAACGGCAAGGTATTGACAAAAAGCTCCGAAAAACGCTTTCTCTAACATAATCGATAACAAAAACATGTTTCAAATTATAAAGTCGTTACTTTCCGTGCGTTGTCGTCCGGATGTCTAAAAATTGTTGTTGCTTTAAAAAAACGTTCAAGTCAAAAGAAGCGCCGACGTGTGATGTGGCCGTAATAGCTTAATTTCATGATTTACTGCCCCAGCTCGTTTGATATGTCCCATGTCGAAGGGAAGCTGTAAAATAATGGAAGGTAAACTGTGGAGTTAGAGGTGACTTCAAATGAAATTTCTTTGTTAATATTATAATGGCTTTCTTTGTTATACCCGCTGGAGGTTCAGGTAAATTTAGATTATGTCGAAGAATGGAAATGATAACGTGAGAAAAATAAAATTAAAAAAACCAATAAAAATCCCAATGACAATACACATCAAATCCTTCAAATCAAAATAACAGACAATACTGGCACAACAAATTAACAGTTTCCTTTAGCAAAGCAACATGAAAATGCAATAGGTAAGCTCCTAATTCCGGCTGCCACGTGCCCGACCGTCGTCCGATACCAATCACTGCGCTAATTTGAAGAAACCGCAGGGTTGCCACTCTTCGATCCCACTCTGCAGGGTTGCCACTCAAAGGGCTGCCACTATTAGCGCCTACAACCGTCAAGTATTGTGTGATTTAATAACAATTCAACGACAGAAGTGGGCGAACCCTTAATATTTTGACTTTCATGTTGATTGAGAATGAGTACCTATTGTGGAGGGTTGTTCTGGTTTTTGCAATCAAAGTTAGAGAGATTTTGACTTCTTTTATAAGATGTTTTGTTGTTATTCCTCAAAGACATTCAAATATTTACCAGCGCTAGTCAGGACAAGATGAAGAAAATTGTAATCCAATACTTATTACTACTTAGTAACAAATCTTTCTGTCTAGTGTCAGGTAGCATTCGTGTGTCAAAATCGAAAATGTTCAGGATCAAAATCGCTGTATGAAAATATTCCCAATGTCCGCTCTATAAGTCTGTTAAATCTCTTTGTTATTCCTCGAGATTCCCGCTCCATGTAAAAAAATCGCGCACGAAATTAATTTTATGTCAAAATGATAAGCTGTCATTATCGTAAAACCTTTTCCCAGTGGCAACAACCTCTCGTTAACGAATTTCTGCAAACTTACCACGATAAACAAAATAAAATATGAACGCTGTAAATATAAAACAGGGTCCGAACAAGACAAAGCACGCATCGATTCCATTATGCAAAATGCATAATCACCGCGGACATTAGATAAGATCAGCGCATTCGCGAAGCTGCGACTCATGCGCATCGCGAGGATAAAGCATGTGATAAGCGAACTCCTGCGGGGAGCGCCGGGTGTACCGCTTGTATGCCCCTGGCAGTTTAATTGGGGGACGTCATAATGTTTTACTTGTGCTTCGTAAATGTCATATATTAAAGCCGTCTGTTGTTTGATACCGGTGCTTTCTTGGTTACTATAAACTTAGAGGCGCCCGTTTTAGCTGTAAACTAATTAGTATTGGTTGGCACGCCTGGTTCCTTGCGGGATTTATCGTTTGTATTGAAGGTAATAAAACAGATCTGTCATCTTTGTTGTCACCTGTTGGATTAAGGATTATCTGCAACTTTGAGGTCAGTTCTGTGATCTTCTTCGGCTTCAAGAGGAGTTTTTAATGATAAGATCTAAGCTAAGATCCAAACAGTAGATCTAATACTTAACTCAAATAGAATTGCAATCCTCACACAGGTTTAGGCGCAAAAGGCCTAATTCTCAAAATGGCAACAGAGGCGCAAAAGGACTAGTTCTCAAAATGGCAAATTCTCTAAAAGCCTAATTCTCTGAATGGCCAATTCTCTAAAAGCCTAATTCTCTGAATGGCCAATTCTCTAAAAGCCTAATTCTCTGAATGGCTAATTCTCTAAAAGCCTAATTCTAAGAATGGCCAATTCTCTAAATGGCTAATTATCAAAATGGCACATTTTCTACATTTTACCCCGCTTTGGATTTGCTAGTATATATGCCTCAGGCAGGTAACTGTGCGAGTTTACTCTCGAAGATTACGTAGTAGGAAGGACAAGTAGGAGATGAGAAACATGGATAGTGAAGTCTCGCAAACTACCAGGAGGCCAGAATCATGAAGGAGGTATTGTATATTGTTAATAGGAATTTCACAATCAAGTAGGTATACATAATATATTTTCTTTTTGTGCATTTCGATTATCATGCAGCAAGCAATTTAGAAGAAGATAATACTTCTTCATGATTCTGGCCTCCTGGTAGTTTGCGAAATCTAGTCTTCAAAAATAGTAATAAAAATAGTTAAAAGTGGTTGGTTTCTTGGAACAAATTGAGTCACTGTCCACCAGTGGTGGCTAGCGGGACTATGAAAATAAAAGTCATGCACTGTCCACCACTAGTGGACAAGCCGGAGGTGGACACCGGGAATCGTCGAATTTTTTTCACAACCAATTTTGTTAACACATTGTCATAATGTTACTCAAAAAAACAATTTATTAGTGAATATTAGTAAAAAGATAATCTATTTTTAAAAAGAAAGAAATAATTAAAACTTTGATTAATAAATAATGACTTAATATACATGGAAAATATTCCTGATGCATTCTCAGTAGAGAATTGGCCATTAAGAGAATTAGGCTTTTGGAGAATTGGCCATTCAGAGAATTAGGCTTTTAGAGAATCGGCCATTCCGAGAATTAGGCTTTTAGAGAATTGGCCATTCTGAGAATTAGGCTTTTAGAGAATTTGCCATTCTGAGAATTAGGCTTTTAGAGAATTTGCCATTTTGAGAACTAGTCCTTTTGCGCCTCTGTTGCCATTTTGAGAATTAGGCCTTCTGCGCCTAAACCCTCACACATACCACAAAGTATAACAAAGTAGTAGTAACAAAGATTCACAACTCAACATAGGTACCGTACAAACTATTTCGATATTAAAATGTACTTAAACAAGAACACAGAGAAGAGTGGAGTTTTCGTATTCAATTAAAAAGTTGAATGAAAATTCATCTTTTTGCACTCGTCTAATAGTCGTCAGCTATGATCAGATCATGTTTAGCAAAAAGTCTTGCAAGTGAAAGCACTAATTGCCCAATTTAATAGATACGCTTTTTACAAGCTAAAACTAAAAGTACCTAATTAATTTCAATGTTTTTTCAGTACTTAAGCAACAAAAAGTCACTCACGAATAACGTGTCAAAATAACTTTCTCCAAACTTTTTATCATCGACAAAAAAACATGATAGATGCAACTCTACGTGTTCCTTGTTCTCAGACGTGCATTAGCGATTCATTTTGATATGT
The DNA here is from genome assembly GCA_905220335.1 of Noctua pronuba. Taxonomy (NCBI): domain Eukaryota; kingdom Metazoa; phylum Arthropoda; class Insecta; order Lepidoptera; family Noctuidae; genus Noctua; species Noctua pronuba. The sequence continues at coordinate 8,862,468 of LR999906.1, read as the reverse complement.
CATCGCTTTGCACTGTGTGTAGCGCCCTTATTTCCATGCACCCTTGAAATCATGTCAAGCCCTTTTTAATATTGCATTATTCAAATTATCAACACTTTAGGGTCACGGAATAAATAAATTATTAGTCCGCTGTGGTTCAGTAAGTGGATAGACAGGCTGCTAATAGGATTGGCTACCATACAAACTATTGGTGGGTTTTCTAGAATTATCGAAATTGTTAGTTTTTGTCTCGTTCCCTTATAAGGTCATCAAATATTAACATAAGGCCGTCTATAAAAGTCACACGGTGATCGATCATCCTAAATTAAGAAAACTTTGCTACCTAAACTACTGAACGCAAATAAAATGTTGAACATCACTATATTTCAACCTATGGGTACCAACCTATATGTCGTCAGCCTCGCATCCATAAATCATGAGATTCGACCTCCTTGATAAGGCTTACACAAAAATAGTCTCTTACTTTAACAGCTTTAATAGATAAATCTCGGTCGGCAGGAAAACTACCGAAAACCTAAATCTATTACTTACTCGAAATAATCTATCTAGAATGAGAGCACGTCGGCATGTGACAGTAAATATTATGATTTCACCCAAAGATCTGCATCTCTTACGTCAATGTGACGTCTGTTTCATTATACAGCTTTCCGTGTATTTTCGCCTAATCTTTTCATATAACACCATCAACTCTTAATCCGACCACGTAAGGGTCAATATCGTTAGTCGTGTATTTAAAAAGTGGAATTACTATTTTGATATCGGCGCCCACATTATAAATTATGTCATGGTATGTCCGGTGTTCATCTGTGATCTCTTTGTCCACTATATATTCTTCAATTATATTGTTTTTGATGTACGCTTCAAGCTAATCCGCGGTTTCGTATAAATCATTAGGGTTTTGTGCGTCTGTTTCATTGACAATAGCTTTATGGGGATTTGTAGCTTTAACCGCGTGTTCAATAAATCTTGCAAGTTATGTATTATTAAATGTGTTGACATCTGATAGAACTTTATGTTTTTGATGAATTTCAAATATGTTGGTATCACATTAAACACGCATCATTTGAACATCTAACAGTGTTACTATTCCTCAGATCTGTCTCTGGTTTTATGTCAAGGTCCCTTGTATACTTTGCTTGAAGGGCGACTAATAAAGATATATCATTAATAATATTTATATGATTAACTTCTACATTTCGTTTAGCGAAGAAATATGGGAAAAGGAAATCGTTCTTTACATATAAGCGACAAGGGCACAATAACAGAATTATGTTTTCGCTTCCATTTATATCCATCGTCATCAGTATTGACAGAACATCGGGCGGTGCTTCTCGCCAAATCACACCCACCTATTTCCATTGGCACCGGTTCCATTGTTTCAGTCAGAATAACGACGCCACTCCATCTTGGCTGTTTCGCTTCCATATCATATTTATGACGAAGCGACCCACCTGCGTCGTGCAACAATAAATTGTGACGCCACAGCTGGTCACCTCTATCAAAAATCGCATTTTTATATCATCTCAAACATTAATAATGCTATCAAAATACGGTCGAAATGCCAAAACGACGGTTCGCTGTAAAATATAAGCGCCAATTGCTAGGACATCTCCGCAGAGCTATTAAATAAAAGTCTTTTTACATTAGATAAATCGCGTACGTTATTCGGGAACATCTGTCCCTTGCCGATTACGCCCATACATTATGCTCAGTTTGTTGTTTTTAATAAAAAGTTTAATCCGTTCGGTTATGACGGCAATTTGTCAGGCCGATGGAAAAACTTGCTCGATTACCGGTGGCGCTCGATGTATCGCGGTATCGCCGAAGGGACGCCTATTACACTCTGCCGCTCTTTTTATTCGCACGATTATGTCACGTTTATTTATGCATTCGCTTTTGTCTTCCATTAGCGCTTTTTCTTTTTTATCTCCGCCGACAGTGATTCACTTAAATGTATTCCCACTGTCAGGACCGCATTTATACGTTTGCAGGAATCTTTAAAAATGGCAAATCCTTTTCATATTTCGCATCGTCGTTCATCCGGAAACTTACATCGTCGAGCTGTTTTGATTTCATCACCTTATAACGTCTTACTCTGTACTACCATTAACAATTCAATACTGTCTTAATGAAGAGCCGATAAAATGTATATTGTGTTATTCGTCACGACTCCCAGGCAATTAATTGGTGTACTTTTTTTTGGGAATTCGCTTTATGGTCGCCGTGATTTAGTGACGGTCCCGCCGGTTGATTTGTGCACACATTTTAGCTTATTCTTTGTGTTGGGAAGTGCTTAAGTGTGCAATATATTGTGTGGAACAAATATCGCGTCGAAAGACTCGTTAAGACTGATAGCAGAAAGTTGCGGAGCTTAAAACCTGGCGTGTATGGTGCCGCCGCCGCGCGGTGCCTTTTGTTAGTGCATATAAAGTTATTTTATTAATGACACGACAGTCAAAATTTTTCATGGCGCAAATGAAATTGCGTTTCTTTTATGCTCGTTTCAATAACACTATTGCACTGCTCTTCATGACCTTAAGCTGACACACGAAAAATAGCAGTACCCAAAATAAAATCCATTGCAGAATCGTAAACTCTTGACACTGTTGACATCAAAATGGTGCATGACTAACAGCTCCCATTTCCTTGTTCTAGAACATTGGTAACGTGACAGCTGAGCTGGAGCTGCAGCGGTTACAGCAAGAGCAGCTACATCGCCAGGAGATGGTGCGGCGCGGCCACGGCATGTACCCCGGCCCACCACTGGGACTGCTGCCCTTGCTGGAGCAGATGCGGCCCCCGCAGCAGCAACAAAACGTGAGTATTAAATCACCTATTCAAACTAGCGTAGATCGTTATCATTCAGTGGGCACAGGATTCGTTATTGTAGCTTGGGAGCCTCAGAATATGTACTTACGTACAGCAGAAGCCTAGACATCTCTTGGCTGAATACGACGACGATCATGATGACGTTCATGATTGACGATCATGACGTAGATCACGAAGAGACACGGTAGAGATGAATGTGTTACAGTTTGATTTAGAAAAAAAAAAAAACAAGTTACAATAAAAATGAACCGTCGAAGAAGAAAACAGAGGAAGATTTGGTCACAAAAAGATAACCAATTAAGCCACCGTATCTCCAACAAACCGTACTTGCATCGCCAAAATATCTGACTCATCAACTTTGTAATAGTCACCATGAGGATGAAAATGTAATAAACAAATTGATTTGGCAAGCGACCATCACGTATATACTTCTATATTGGCTAATTTCCTGTGTTCAATAACAGCAATAATTGACATTGTGTTTACCTTTACGTAAGGGTTGTCTAATGAAAGTTCTTATACGTTATTGTGTGGCAAATGTGAATACAGACATATTAAGTATTACCAATTATTATTATCACCTGGCAACATTGTCTACATTCTAGCAATATTTTGTCTATACTTTGGGACTCCACTAAACAAAACACTACTTTCTCGTCGTGTCGTGCCTGTTTCGGTACAAATCAATATTCTTTTCAGATTAAACGCTTATGAAAATGAGTTCAGCTGTAAACAATTTCCAGCAGCAGGTTTTTCCCCTTAGTTAGCTCTTTGAGGCCAAAACCACTGTAATAAAATATTTTTACATTGCACAGCCATCAGAAAATTACTAACGGGTTCATATTAATCAAATCTCTAAATTTAATTTCGATACCTCAATCAAGCAGCACCCTGGATGCTGCAATCGACATTGCCACTGTAAATACCATCCGAAGACGTGATATTAAAACGAAAGTTGTTCTCAAACTAATTACTACAACAACCGGTGTTTGTTATGTAAAGATATAATTAGATGCGTCCAAACCCTGTGTTGCTGAGAACGTCCAGTTTTGACTATAAGCGTCATCGGCGACTTGCTTGACGCAAGTGCCTTTTACTATTATATCATTGATGAGAGTGATTGTTTCTTCAGTTTTTATGTGTGACGCGATAATCTTGATCCAGTTATTTTGATCACAAGCTTATATGTAAATGGTTCTAAATCAAATGATTATTGAATTATTAAGATTTATGTTAATTATTCTCGTCTCTGTGTATTACAGCAGGTCTGTTAATTTATAGAAACATTTCCATTCATATTATTTTTGATTCTCTAAAATCTAAGAGAACAAATGGTAACATCAGTATCTTGTTTGGTATCTAAACGACGTTCAACACGATTGACATAAGGTTTTCAGTAGCTCATGTCTATTCAATTAATTAAATTTTGTTAATATCCTTCATCGTTATGGCTACAAGAATGTCGTCGACGTTATCTTTTGCTCTACCTAGTTACATTAGCAAACTAACATTAAAATTTTATTTTCTAGGCAATGCAAGCGAACCAATGGCCAGCGACGGCTCAGCTCGCTCAGCTCACTGCTAGCGCTCGCTCGCCACCCCCCCAGGACCCCGACACGCCGCTCAACCTGAGCAAGCAGCGCTCACCGTCACCCGCTCCGCAGATGATGATGCCGCGCTTCGTGCCCTACCCGCCCATGGACGAGAGCCAGTACAGTATGCCGAAGGAAGAGGAATATAATGCTCAGTGCAACAGTGAGTATAATAGCTTGATAAACTATACTAACCTATTTGTAGTTAACTTGTCCCCGAGACCGTCACGAGCACTTAGGCTTGTTTTAGCAGATATATGTGAAGAAGCGCAGCGGTGAGTAAGGAAAACATTGGCTAAAGAGCTTCTCCATTTTGAAAATAAAGCAATCCTATTGGTGGATTGTTTTTGCTCCCTGCTCAGGCTTCGCTTAATAGAAACCTTGGCTCTGGTAGAAAGTCAGACCTTACACAATTCTGGTTAAGATGTTAGTTGAAAATCATTTCCACTGTATGTCGACAACTAAAGTGTAAAGATCTGGTTAGGTACCACCGTCTGGTACTTCTGCTGTCTAAGTTGTTATTCCGTCTCCAGAAAGCGATTGTTCATTAGCCTTAGATCCCATTAAAATCAGCTAAATGTGTTCTGTGGCTAATAAATGATTTGATTAGACAGCCGTACCTACTAATAATTTTGGAACTAGTGCGCAGTGACGCACTGTTGACGTCATCATTATTATCTGATTCACTTGTTACCTAGACACGGATTCTGGGTGAACTGGGAACTATGTCACTGGAGTACTAATAGCTTTCGTGCGTAGACACATGTAAAACATTTTTACGACTCTCAATCTAGAGAGAGGAAAGCTTGTCACAAAAGATGTTTTATTCTCGTGCCATTACATATCCTCAACAATGACTAGTTAAGCAAAATAACTACTAAAATACTGAGACAGTTAACTTCTAAGGTAGTAAAAAGACAATGCGTAACTCGTCCATTAAAAGCCTAGATCGCGGTCAAAATCCTAGCTTTTTGAATAAAAACCAGCTGTGCTCAGAAGACACAGGTTCAGGTTTTAATCATGTCGAAATAAATTCCGCAAATTCTGTATCTCTGACCCCATAACTCATTCAATAAAATGCTCGAATATCTAAAACATCAACAAAGAGATAATAACAGGCTTTAAATTAACATAACTAGTATAAACCCAGGTATTTAGGAAAAAGGTGATGTTGGAGAGGAGCACCTAAAATATTGTATCAATTTATTTAATTAAGTAATTAATGCTTGGAATACAACATGGTTCCCGTTACAATTTACGATAACAATAAATCTTGTGTGTTCTGATTTTTAAATGAATAGCAATCAATCAGTCAATGGTGTGTGTACCTAAATCGTTTGTGCTGTTTTCTGATCGATAAGTGTTTCAGTTGATTTTTTCGCCAAAAAGTACCTACATGTAATAGAAAGCACTTTCTTCGGCACTTCAAATGCTTATTGTCAAAACAATCTATTTCTGTATCATGAGTCTATTTTTTGACAAACACACATTTCGACGAATTCAAACCGGATGATATTCTCTCAAACACAAATCAACACTACACGATATTATGTAAATCCGAATCAATTTTAATATCAAAACGAGCGAGTACTTACGAAATGTTACGAACCGAAATAAACAAGGAATATAGTCTTAGATAAATAGTGAGTAAATGTTAAAATGAAGAAATGTCCCGTGTCGCCGCCAAACATTTTGATGTTTCGCATTTAATTGCTAAATATAATTAATACGTCTTATACTGTAAAACAGTTACACTCCGGTAAATATCGACTGAAATATAGGCCAGGCGATTCATCGCGTTTCCCTACTCGAATTTATTGCTACCTACGCAGTACCTAGGTGATTATTGAAGCCTGGTAGGTATTAAAATGCTACCTGAAACGACCTGTAAATACATTATATTTTAACAATAGCTCGACTTAAACCCGAAATCATCAAGTATTATAATAGAAATATCAAATAGATTGACAGTTTTCCCAATTTGACTTAAAACTTGGTCTTTTTCGCCCTTTTTTACAGGCTGAAGTTTTATTTTTATATAAAATGATTTCAAATAACTATTGGGTAAATGGGCATAGATTTAAATAGTACATTGTTGTGGTAGGTAAGTACTGTAATTGCTTAGGTAAACGTGATCGTTACGTGTCTTTTATCAACGACCTGATAACCTACCTAACCGATGTACTTAGATACCTACTCGAAATCGTAGGTTACCTCAGTGTCAGACACATTAGTGTCAACCCGGAAAGTTGCGCAACACGATGTATTAGATATATTAACATGTAACGTGAAATATTTCGTTACTATCCGACACATCTCATGTAGGATGCAAGTCTGACAAAATTGAAAGATACGTAAATTACTTTAGAAATATTAATTACCAACGGTAATCTTGAAACTCATCTGTAAATCTTACGGGCCCAAGTTTTATGTTACAAAGTTTATAAAGTTTCGTTTTTATTGCGTCCCCCGGCGATTTGATGACATTCCACCTCGAGGATAATGGTCGAAGGCATTCCAATTATTTTAAAAGTTAAGAGGGAATATTCAAGAGTGCATTTTTTAAGGTGTTCACTGGGAAACAATAGTTTGCCGTATAAGTACTTACTTGAGTAGATACAGATTTATATTTCTTGCGTCAGCTCTATGTGTAGCCACGGAACTGCAGGACATTCATTACGAATATTAGATAAACTTTAATAATTTATACATATAAATAATTGTGTAAGATGGTGTACAAAACAAATATGTACTTTAAATAGTTGGCGCGAACCCAAACCGAATTGGTTACAAAATCGCAAGTGTCGTTTCGTTTCCTTTAAAACAAGAGAATCGCGTGAAACGTGAAATAGATGGCGCTGGAGACGCAAACTTCCGCTCGCTGCACCGTCCCGCCTCGGTGGACAGTCGCGCACACATGCCTTGCCATTAGAATATTATTTAATTGTATTCGCTAGTTCAACTCCAAACATAATTTATCTAGATTTTATTTATGAACCCTAATTGTGTGTTATATTAAAATCTATAACCCACATTCTCTGCAGATTTTTATCTCCGAGACCTAGTTCATTAGCATATAAATGCTAAGCTGATGGGACACTTAAATTTTTCCGGCTTTTCTTAATGTTTGTTTACAGGAATATAAATAATTTCCACAACTTTCATGTTACAATAAATATGACAGCTGTAACATTATACGGGGTGTAAACAGACCCTTCACCAAGCCGTCAACCAAGCATTCTGTACATCAAACTAAGTAACTTTACGCAAAAATTTTTGCTGGGAAACGAAATTTTTTTTTGGGGTCAAAAATCACATTTTACGGTAAAACTCAATATAATGCGCTCAAAACTTATTGCTGATGGATGCTTTGAATAGTAAACGGACCATGGAGGTAATTGGAGTAAAGTTAGAACATTAAAAAGTAGTATTTAAAAAAAAACTTGTAAAAAAATTGGAACTTTGACCCCCAATATCTCCGTAACTAGAAGGTTCCCAGGTATGGTCCAGAACAAAAAAATGATCACAATGACGAGGAGAACAAGTGCCTTTCGGCTTCGTTAAGGGTCTTTTTACACCCTTTATTTTAAGTCATAACGTCACGCAAATTCCTAGATAAAACACATAATGACTGACACTATAAAATGAAATGGCCTGTAACTGTATCTGAATCACCGACTGTGCCGTACTTGACCTGTCACGAGGAGCTAATTATTGCCGTCATTCCAGGCGAACGTCATTAATACTAGTTGTTAGCGTGACAGCCGCGTAACGGAGACTAAAATAAAATGGGATTGACGTCATAGGCGACATGCGATTTAAAACTGTGATACCCAAAAAAATAAGGGCGTAAGAGTTTTGTGCGCGAGAGTGTCCTCATCGGCGGTCATATTAGAAGTGTATCGCGCGCGTATCAGGCGCTGTAGGATGTTATAAATTATCTAACAGCGCTTCAAATTAATTCGAGGAATGTCCCGCGCTTTGAGTGCGGCATGTTTCCGCGGTGGCTTATTAATCGAGTGGACACTTGGTAGCGAATCCGTCAGCTCAAATGTTAGCCGGACATTTTCCACTGTGACCCACATAGCTGGACGTGGGGGGAGGGGGGGATGTGGTCGCAATAATCGTTTCGGAATTTGATTAGTGCGAAATTTAATGCGCGACATTCGTGACGTAATTCACTCTATATTGCTGTTTGATTAAGTCTGGCGGTTTCAGGATTGCATTAACAAAACTGTCCGGAACTTTACCAACTTTGAAAGTTCAAGGTGTATCTACCTGTCGATTTTTTCATATTATGAGGAAAATAGGTATCTGTAAATAGAATAATCTAAAATTCCCAATATCTAAACTGCCTTAATTGTCTACCAAACTAAATCCATCAACAAAATTAAACGCCTATGAATTAACTTTTAACATAAGAACCGTGAAAACTCGAACAACAAATTAAGAAATACGACTTAAATCTACATTCCAAAACTCTTAAGAAAAATACTAACATACTCAGCTTACGCTCCGCTACAATACTTAGTAATATCTTTGCTTTTGGTACCTAAGCAGTGACTTGGTATGTGAGTAGGCATAATATCTATCTACACTGATTAATACAAAATGCTAACCCTGGATGTCGTGAAAAGCGAAACAAAAGATCGGAAAATGGAAAGCTGTAGGTCACATCCTCTTGTTACTATAACTCTTACGAATTATTATCAAAGAACACACTGCAACTGCGATGATTAATTAGGTAGGTACTTATTTAGCTAGATAAGGCAAATTGGTGATAGAACAGCAGTCGGAGTAGCGACAATTCAATTAGGACCTATAATATTAACGTGTATTTGAAGAAACCAACCACTTATCATCGGGAAAGTAGAATTTACCGAAGAAATTAGGTCAGTCTTGTACAGGTACTCCATAAATATCCAATCAATTGCTATATTTTATAATTTATTCAACTAGAAAGCTGTCAATTTAAGGGTAAATGGATACTGGTTTAACGCAGGCTATGTGTATCTTGACTTCAATAATCTATTCTAATGAATTCATCAGAAATACAAACACACGATTCTGCTATAGATGGCTACCAACCTATTAATTATAACCCCTCTAGTCTCGTTAATGACAAATATGGCAATAAGCGTCATTTTAAAGACTTCTACATGAGATTAGTTTACGACTGGTTGGTAGGCGTTTGATTCTGTTAGGGTAAGGGTCCGTTTCCACCAAGCGTAAACATACCTACTCGCGCATTTTTTTTATTTCACTGATTCAGTATTGTCTTAAAGTCTGAAATTGGGCGTTCGCGCATCACGCGCGAGCTGACGCCTATCTATGCGTCGAATTTTATACTTATAGATAATACAGTCCTTTATTCAGTGACATCAAAATAGTTCACGCGATTTTCCGCTTGGTGGAAAGGGTAGTAGTAAGTAGGTAGGAGCTCCGAACAATTGAAATACAATATACCTAAGTACAAAATGTAGGAACGACTAATACTTCGTGTCCCACCGACGCGATATCGGGCGAAACACCAATACTTTTTAATTTGTGTCTATAATTACGGTATACGAGTGGTATGTCACCTCTTTTATACAACCGCAGAACATAAGTGGGTAGCTAGTAGAGCTGGAAAATCTTTGTCCTTCTCATTTAAACTGTAGGTACTTATCACTTGGAAGTGGTACCTAGGTGGCTTGCTTCCGTCATTCATCGGCAAAATGTATATGTAGGTATAGCTACATAACATTGGTACCTACCTATAGGCACCAACCTGTACATTACCTGCCAACTGCACAAAAAGCAGCTAAACTAGGTATATCTATTCTTTAGATACAACTACCTACCAATATAAAATAAAATGCCAAATAGAATTTTAACTCTCTGGATATAAATGGAAATGTTTGAAATAGTCACACAATCCCAGTTTAACGATTGTTTTACGGCCGACATCCATCGTTTGCGATAATTTATAGCTGAGCTAAGAGCGGCTTCCGATTGTGTTCTCAAGCAACTGTGCGACAGACAGTTTTCATATCTTATTTATATTTTTGTTATATTTCCATAATTTTAGTAGGCGTCGGAATTTCGTTTACACTCTTTTATAGCATGGGGCAGGGTATCACTCAAGCAGATTATGTTTCATTGACAGATTATAACCATTGATATCCCCTGAGCCGTAAATTGAGTTGTTTTTACAGTTGTCAAAGAGTAGGCCGCCTCTTCAGGTTACGAAGTCCTATTTATTAAAAGTTAATATAATATAAAACTTACCTACAACTATAAGAAATTGGTCAAGATCTTTTTTTTAATGCAGTAATAGGTACTGTTGCGTCAGTCCCATAAACTTATAAGTGCGGAATCTTTAACCACACTTACTGTTACAACTACTTCTGCAAACGCATCTACTAACAACAAATTTAAACATTTCAGCATCATCATGGAGCCAATCACCATCCGAGGATGCGGAGAAAGCGAAGCTGGTCCGCCAACCACGCCGCGACGAGACCGGCAAGCCGCATATCAAGCGACCAATGAACGCGTTCATGGTGTGGGCCAAGGATGAGCGCAGGAAGATCCTGAAGGCATGTCCTGACATGCACAACTCCAACATATCCAAGATCCTCGGAGCCAGGTGGAAGGCGATGTCCAACGCTGAGAAGCAACCCTACTATGAGGAGCAGTCGAGACTGTCCAAACAGCATATGGAGAAACACCCTGACTATAGGTAATTTAATCATGTACTTGTTCATCAATAATGTGCTAGCAAGATATCGATTACCTAGGTAGAGCAAATTCCATAAATTCTCAGTCAGTTAAAAACTTACGGACAACAATAACAGAAGAAGACACTCTCTTCTATGGTTTATAATTTCTAATTCTGTGTTAATATTTTGTGAATTAAACTAACATATTTCCGTTTCATTTCCAGGTACCGACCAAGACCAAAAAGGACATGCATAGTGGACGGCAAGAAGATGCGGATATCCGAGTACAAGAACCTGATGCGCACGCGCCGGCAGGAGATGAGGCAGCTGTGGTGTCGCGACGGCGGCAGCGAGCTGGGCTTCCTGCCGCCCGCGCTCGCGTCCCCCGGCCCCTCCAACTCGTCGCCGCCGCCCAACGGGGGCAACTACATGAACCCCGGGTTCTCCCCGCCGCTGTCCCCCCGAGAGGACGATTGAGGTACGGCGCGCGGCTGGCCCTACCCGCACGCCGCGCCCCTCTCCTTGCCCCCCTCTCACCACCCCTGGTAATAACGCGGACAGTTCTAGATCTCTAGAACACTCTGGATTACATTCATAAAGACTTGGAGCAGGAATCTCTAGTGTTGCCCTCGATCCCGCCCCCTCGTGTCGGAGGGAGGCACACGTATAGACGGTAGCTATATTATTTTGTGAATTTTTGCCAGTGTCTCAAATTGGATCTCTCGTTTACAAAATACTGATTATTAATAATGAGATTATTCCATTAGTGAATTAAGAAACTTCTAACTTTGGACACTTTCGCCCGTATATTTGATGTGCTTACGCAGTGTTTGTCCCAGTGAAAAATTTGTTCAGAGAAAAGTAATAAAATCCTCAATTAAAAAAATCTTAGTACAGTAGCTAACCTATACAGTTCAATGTGTAAGACTTTTTATCGAACCATACGTTTTCCATACTGTACTAAGAAATTGGAAAAATATAATTAGTAAAAATGTCTTAAATTACTCTTTAATTCATAAGTATTATGCGGGTGTATAGTTCTCCTGTTATGTAAATAGCGCCCTTTTTAGGTTCGACCTATAATCTATCAATGTTTCGATTAGAATCGTAGATTTTTGGCACAAATAGATAATCCCTTTTACAAAATAAATTGTGCCAAATGTTGTATTAAACCAACACATAGATAATTAGAAAAAGAAAATGTAAATATCTACGTACATAAGTAAATCATTTTGAATCAATATAATAAAGTAGATTGTAGCCTAATGTAACCGGGTTCAAGTGGATTCTTTGTAAATAAGTAAAATTCCCTTTGTAGATAGATTACATTTAAGTTTTATTCGAATGTTCGGCTAAAGGTTTAGTGTAAGATTCAGAGATTAGTTGTTAGTGTTAGTCGTAATGAGTACTTTGAATCTTGACTATCGCGTGGCCATGTATAAACTTAGAGCGAGGTTCTATTTGTAATGTAGCTGCTTTAGACATGAAGCAATTTAAAAGTATCAAACCAAAAATTTGAAGCGGATTGCTTGAAAATTTAAGTGTTTTGAACACGGCGAACTGTTTTTATTTAAATTCAGTGAGATCTATATGCATAATGGTTATGATTAAATACTCATAGACTTAACTAGTTGAGATTGGTAATAGACCCTTTTATAATAAGCAGTGCTAACACAGACATACCTAATGTTAAAGGAATAATCAACATAGCCAATGACATAAAATTGAATTTATAAATCATAAACGAAGCTAAGGAAAATTGTCCACCAGTTTGTAAAATGTAATCAAGGGAATATTGTTATCATACTGTCAAAATTTTGGTGTCGATACAGATCAAATCTTTTGTTCCTGACAGTATTTTTTTAATAAAAATAATTGGTCAATTGTGAAATTGTCAATTTGTTTATACATAAAGACATTTCCTTTTTATTGATTTGTTGAACCCCACCGACATAATGTGGGATAATTTTAGGGCTTACATCACCTTACTAAACTAATATTTTAAGTACTTAATTAAGTATCAAAATAATAATTATAATATTTATGTAGAGAATTGGTCTACTTGTGAACATGACTATTGTATTGTAACTGCAGCTTTTTGAATTTCCTTGGCTGAAAATGTAATTTATTTTTTTAAATTGAGTGTACACCCTTTTTCGAAACATTACTTTTTGAATAGAACTTATGGGACATTTTATTAGTCAAATCTTAAATGTTAATAAGTACTTTCTCAATTCAAGTGATGTAACGCCCTTAAACTATTATTAATATAAACAAATATTCGCTTTATCGAATCGTGCAATTTATATAAGTAGATAATAGTATCTAAGCTGTAGTAACGCATAATATTATCTACATTTTTATATAGCTCTTAGTAAACAAACTTGTATAGATACCTATTTCGAGAAAAACTTAAAAAAAATTGTTCAACGACGTTGATTGCCATTTTTGAATTATGTTATTTATTTTTCTAATTATATAAAACTTGTTTTTGTTTTTTTTTCATCTTTTTTCTTTAATAAAAGCTGTATGCCAGTAATTGACGTGAAGTAGCGTTAGTATGAGTAAATAAAACTTACTGTGTATGTGAAACTTAATGTTTATAAGTAGTGTGTATTCATAGTAAATGTGTAAGGGTTTAGAACAGTGCCGTTAAATTATTTATTTTTTATGTTGAACTCATGTAAATACGCGTATATTTTGATGTAAACGTTAGTAATTGTGGTTATTTAATGAACGATACTTAATTTTGGTGTCTCCATTGTATGAGTTAGGATCTCGAACGAGTTTTATTTCTATTTATTGAAACAGATGTAACAAATCAATTTGTTTGGTATAGTATCCACGCATCTTGCCATATAGAGTACCTACATTAATTCTAAACATCACGATGTTGATTCACAACTGATATTTTACGTACTTAAAAACAAACGTTGTTATTTTTAATAGTTTTTTTTTTCAAACTATTTTCACAATAATTTGTTGACATTTCCATTTTAGCATGCCGTTATACTTAGCATTCGAAAATGTTTCAAATGTGTAAGTAGATAGAGTTTAGGTTTTATTACCTAGTGTAAACCAGGACACATTGTTTAAAATTGTGCCAAAACCCAAAAGTATATTAAAAAATAAATAATAAAAAATATTGATTTGTTTTATTTTCTGTGCCCTCGCTGCAGGACTATGGATGGAGTGTAAAGAGCCTAGTGTAAGATGTTAATATCAAATATGGCACAAATGAACCTTAAGGATCCTAACATCTTTACCCACTGTTTGACTGTACATAATATTGTAAATTCGAATACACATTTATTACTAATTAAAGTATTAACGTTTAATTAGACCGAATAAGTATTTTTTATTAAGAATATAGTTACATTATTGTTCGTACATTCATAGATTTCAAAATACATCGAGTATCAGAATAAAATAATGTTATTACATGATATGGATACACTTCCTCGCATATACAAAAATATTATTTATAATTATGTACAGCATGTTTTCACTACATAGGCACGTTCAATGGCCTTGACATTTGCTAAATTCAGTGTATGTATAGAGTAGGCTCCTACATTGTAATTAAAAAACGGTGTCCCTACATACTTGCAACATGTTTTGCCAAAAAGAACATGTGACATACAAGTAGAAAAATGTGACATCACACAGTAATCGATTCTAAACTTCCAAGGAAAATCAAAACTTGTCGACACAGAAATATATCAGCTCCTTGGAACTTTACTAGGAGGAACCTCAAATCACCACGTTTTCAGCAGATCTGCCGGTGGTCGGTTTCATCAAAGGATTTCTGTGAACTCTGCGTTGACGCGTCGATGAGATGAGAGTGAGAACTATCGCTGGTGTGATCGAAGAGTTTAAAGCTGTATTGGAACTTTGAATCCACTTTTTGGGTTTTTCGCAAATATCTCAAAAACAAGATGCCCTAGTAGAAAAATAATAACATTTTCGTTTCCCCCTGGGTCGTTTGCCACCAGGTTACTCACTAGATGATCGTTAATTGACCGGTTACCATAACTAAGGTTATGGGTCCACCGCCTAGTTCCAGACTCCAAAAACAACTAGAAGCTAGAACACTATTAATTTGGAATGTTATCCTCATCATTAAAAGTCTTTGTAAACATTTTGTCTCGGCAGAAATGCATTCAGGTTCGATTTGTAATATGAGAATGGAGTGGTGCTGAGGACTTCGCCAACCGGAAATTTGCGGTGAGGAATTACTTAAGAGTCAGAAAACTGGTTGAAGGGAATTGAACCAACAGAAGATCATCATCACCTGCGTTGGAGTCGGCTTCCTGTGTAACCAGATGCAGCTGAAAAACAGTAATTTACATAGAGCAACTGCCTATCTGACCTCCACTACCCAATAAGTACTGGGTAATACAATACCCCTTGGTAAAACTGGTTGTCGGACTTTCGGGCCTCGACTACCTTGAACGACTGTCTGACTACAAATGACAATCGGGACCAACAGCTTAACGTGCTTTTCGAGGCACGAGGGAACTCGGTATGTAACGGGTGCGTACTCATCCACGGACCAACCTAGACAAGCGTGGCTTAACATAAAGATCGACCCGAGCGGCTTTTATTATTTAAACATGACCTTCTCAATGAGAACCGTGACATATTGAGTTTTTAATGGTAGCACCATACTAAACAAGCAAGTGAATCTCACCCAATAAAGATGTAATGGTTCCTTATGATGGAACAACGCAAAACCTTTGTTGGGACCAACGAGTTTATTCTATGATCTCTAGTTTTCAGAAAGGAAAGAATTTGAATAAAGAGCTCTTTCCCTACCACTAAAAGTTGAGCACTGAATTTAGCCAAAATGTTAAGGCCACTTAGACGATCTAATACAAAATTGTTTAAGTACATAGTTACAATAGGATACAAGTTATTTTTTGGTATAACTATAATTTATTGATACCTTATTAATAGATGTGAGATTATTAAAACAAATATCATCCATATTTCGAGTGATTTAGCATAATTTATCATAATATAGTCGCTGTCTAGACAAAAGGCAAGCCCAAAATATAATATTTTTTATACAATCTTAGTGTATTGTCGTTAGGTAGCTTCGGTAGCTAATATAAATTGGAAACAAAATAAAAGCCAAATACGTTAAAAATCAATACAAAACACACAAAATAAATTAAATCGCTTTGTTGACAAACAAACAATATTTCACAAATGTATTTACATAAAAACGTAGGAACAAGCAGTAACATAATAATTTAGTACTAGTTTTTCTGTAAAATATGATTTTGATAAAATACACTATTACGTTTTGTATACAGTATCAGCTGCACACTTCATGATGTCGAACGAGTGTCTGCTTGCGCTGGCAATATTCTTTTTTTGTTGATAACGTTACTTGTTTAATGAATTTAACATTTGGAAGACCTTATAGAAATCTAATAACTAAAAAATTACCAACAAATCAAGATAGGAAATATGTACTTAGGTACTTCATTTAAAAAAAAAACATATTTATATAAAGTGTGTGTTGGTAGTGGTACACATTGCCAATACATAGTTAATTAATAAAAGTTTTGGTAAAAAAATAAGTGTTTATGTAAAAACATACGGATGTTCCGTACATTTTTAGCAGTAATTTGGCAGCAGAAAGTCGTTCGAGATCGCAAAATGGTACTCCATCATTTCTTAACATCACGCCTGTAATCCCCGGAGGGCTAGGCAGAGGTGTACCTAGTACCTTCATTTTGCCAGTTATGTTTTAAGTCCAGGTAAGTAGGAGGCGAGCCTTTTGCCATCAACCGGGCACAAACCCAGACTTCATCAATTTTTTCATAATAATATAATATAATATCATAAGCTGCATCAAAACGTGCTCTAAAAAACCCTTAAAAAAGGCAAAAAGAAATAACAACACTGGCTTCTAGGTTCTAAAAAGATCATAACAAGCCTTAAAAAACAAATAAATTATTGTGCTCATCGGCTAAGCCTGTACTTACAAAAATAAAACTTCATTTAACAGGCGAACACGAAGGACATAGTTTCACTTTGTTCAAATCTAAACATGCGCCGTGAAAAGTATGGCCACACTTAAAAACCCAGAGTCCGCCATCTTTGATTAGAACGGTATTTTGCAGTGGCAACCCACATAATACACAATCTGTTACGTTATTATTGATAAAGGATAAATTGTCTAATATATTGCTAATCAAAACATCTGTTATGTACTCTTCAGTAGTTTCGTTGTCCCCGGTAGCTTTGGTCGCAGTAAGTGGTCTCAGGCCCCAGTGTTTGGACTTCGCTGCCGCAATTATTGGTAGCGCAGTGTTCTTGGGCTTGCCATTTAAAGTGCTGCGTAGTAGTCTGCAAATCTGAAAATGAGATTTGTATTATTTGCAATATCTTCTGAGTAAGATAGAACTTATATGGTCCAGGAAAAAGGGCTGGGTCAGAATATGACTAAGACTGAGAACCAGGTGTTGTAGCTGAACTACAGGCTGAGTTAATTGATTGAATCGGAATCCTATAAAATAATATTTAAATAACCAAAATTTGTGAGGAGGCAAAATAAATCTCTTATGTTAAGAGAAGTAAATACATAACATAACAATTCGACTGTAATCCCCGAAGGATTAGGCAGTGGTGTACCTAATAGTACACCCACAATTCCCCATTGGTTATGTTTAAGTCCTATGTAATAGGAGGCGAGCCTATTGCCATCAACCGGGCACAAATCCCGACTCTGTGGTTGGTACTGAGAAGAAAGAGATTGAGAGAAGTGAAAATATATTTAGCTAAACCCACAGATAACTAATTATTGAAATACTAGATGTGTGTTATTATGTATTTTCCTGTACTCATATGTATGTACTTAATCATATTTCAAAAAAAAAAAACAATTACATTTTGCCCGACCAGGGAATTGAACCCGGGACCTCATGCTCAGCAGTCGCGTTCGCGATCACTAGACCAACGAGGCAGTCTAAAGTAAATACTAGACTGCCAAAAATGCTATGAATGTTCTGTTATTCTACAGATGAAAGAAGCACAAAACCAGTACATCATATCCTTACCTCTATCCTCGAGTCTTCAAAGTTATAACAGCTATACAGGGTGTCTGTCAACTGGCCAGTGATAGAGCCGTCATATCTCTCATACATAGTCACCATCAGACATGTGTGGTAGAACTTCACAGTGATCGCGCCCTCGTCTATGAGGCTCGCGTACTTCTCCATCACCTTGATAGCATTCCTACCGCCGATAGACTTGATCATTAGTGCCCCTAGATCGTCCCAACTCAAAGTATCCCTCACAGATATATGGTCGAACTTTTTCGAACAATTTAAACACATATTCGCATGTAAGGTCGCATATAACTGCACAGTGCGCTCCCAAGTATCCAAAGTAAACTGGGGAAGAAAAGAGTGTAGCAAAGCTTCATCCAACATTTGCAGTAATATCCTCAAAATATTCAACAAGTCTTCGTTTCTCCTCAAATATAGAATCTTCCTCCACAAGTAAGGCATTCGTTTACAAATATCGTAACACTGGTTTCTCGTTTGACTCGACCATTGCTTCTCTATAAATTCGTCTATAAGCTCAGAAAATATTGGTGCTTGATGAGTTCTAGAGTACGGGAGAGGGAATCCACAATCGCAACCAATGTTCGACAGTTTCTGACTTTTCATATTCACAGATATACATGAATCTACAAAGTATTTGTACAGTGTTTCGTCTTTAATAATATAATCGAGTAATTCCTCTTTTCTCTGTGATTCATTAAGGTAACTGAGAAAAATATTATTAGGTACAAATTTAGATTCATCAAATGCTCCTATATTAATACAATAACTTTCTAATTGTAACATAAGAGTGTAGATCTGACTAATATCACAGGCATAATTTTCGATAGTAGCAACTAAATTCGATCGATCTGATTCCTTACCAACTATGCTTAATTTATAATATTGATACAAACTTTTATTCACTTTATCTCTTTCTAAACTATTATTGTCTATTTCTATGGCCTTCTGACTAGATTCTTTGTAAATGATATCGTTATCAAATACAAGTGGTGTTTGTTCAATTGTTTCATCTGCAGCGATTTGTTTTATGAGATCTTGTGTCTCTTTTCTTTCTATGACTGGTTCCTCTTTCACTTCCTGGTGCTTATCAATACTAAGGTGTTTCATTTTGCCCTCAAAGTCCTCCCATTTTTCTTTCAACTTCTTTTTGCTATTATTTAATTTATCAGACATACTCACACTCAGATCTTTTAACGTCTGCATTGCTTCTGGTGGTAGTGAGCTGAATTTAAAGTCTTCGTTCAGTTTTGTGTCGCTCTCTAGTAACGATGACTGCGCGTGATAAGTGTTATCAACTATGTATATTCCTGATTTCATTTGCGTAGCATCATTAGTCTTCAAACTGTCAAACTTATCTAGAACATCTTTAATGCTGTTTAGTAACTCTTCATTATCTAATTTATCTCTCAAACTCACTAAAATATGCAATTTCGGTGACAAATTGTTCGCCAGCAAATAATCACTGAACAAGGCACACAGTTCTGCACAAAGCATATATTTCTCTTCTACATAACACTTGACTAAGAACTTGTCTACTTTCATGTATTTCAAGTTAACTAGAGAGCCATTAGACAGCCATACATACAGCATGTCATGATACATTTTACAATCAATTATATCTTTATAGTTGTCAAACCAAATTGTATGATCAACATCATATATATTTAAGAAATACAAAGCATTCTTTCTAAACGAAAATATGGCACCATTTGTTGCAACAATTTTGGGGAAATTCACCGATTGCCCTTCACCGTCACTCACTACTTCATCTATGGCGACTTTCTCATTCTGATATGATTCATTTGACACAAGTTTCATTGGTTTCTTTGCAAGTACTTGTTTAAACTGATGAGTCCTGATAACAGTGCCATCTATGGTGGCCTCCCATACCCGAGAAGAAGGTCTTGCACAGAATATAAATGTATTCTCCAAGTCTTTGCCTACAGCAAAACCGGACTCATCACTGACTATGTTATATTTCCTGACTTCTGTAAAGTCTTGTGCTGTGTTGGTTGTGTGTTGTTCTGTATTTGTTTCTTGGTTGACGAAGCAGGCGCCATACTCTCCATCCCTAAGTTTCTGGCCTATCTGACGGTACTGTTCTCGAGATGTATCACACACATAACACCTTGTAAGAGTAGACACAAGGAGCATGCAAGATTTCATGTCCAGTTGACAAATTCGAGAATCTAAACTCATTATTGTAAGTGATGAGCTCTGGAACATTGTCTTGGCCTGAAAAAATAGATAACTTCTATACTAAACAGAATAGGCAAGAGGCAATGTCATGGCGGTAAACTCCATCAGTTTATTATAATGATAGAGCATACTATTGTGGTCAATGAGTACTTTTTGAGCAAGTTTCTTTTTTATTTTTGAATTATAGGTTTCTAGGACTTCTAAATTCAAACCATTTTTACTGCCACTCTGAATCAGACAGAAGATAGTTCTGAAAAATGTGCTTGTTCAATGTTGATCTCACTAATCTATATTCTTTGTGTAATACCTATTTTGTAAATTAATATGGAAACCAAATTCCACACAATGGGACATAAAAAGAGAAACCTAGATTTAGATTAAATTGTTAGCTGTTTCGTCATTATTTTCACACAATAACTCCACAAGTTAAAGTAAAATCGTCCTTGGAAACATTTGAATACACAGAAACAAATAAGCAGGAAAGTTTATTAACAAAACATCAAACCGGAATATTATCTTATTGTTTTCACATCTGAACAACTGGGGCATCATTGTTATGCAAATTAACTTTATATCTGCATGTCATTGTCGATATTTGTTGTTCCATTGGCGTTTTATAAGCATCGGACCTAATGTGTCCCAAGTCTATAGAATTGTATTATGTTCTTGGATACAATTATTGTATTCTCGTTTTTAACCTAAATCAGCAGTGTAAGTCTGCTTATTTATCACAACTCCAGCAAGTTCAAATAAATGACTAGCACCACATAACTGTAACAATAGTTAGGAACGAAACTTAAGAACTTAGGCAAATCAAATTTTCCATTAAAAGGAAAGCCTTTGAAACAAGCAGCAACAGCATAGCATAATCAGCTTATAATGTTCCCACTGCTGGGACACCCCGGCCCAGTGCGAGCTGGTAGGTGTCAAGTCTTCGATTTTTTTATTCTAGGACATGCCTGTTTCCTCAGGATATTTTCCTTCACCATATTGAGAGCAATGCTGATGAAACAAATTACACAGAGTAATGCGCCTGCCTGGGTTCGAAAAATTCTATTTCTTAGTTGGACCAAAATTCAACTTAAGAACCAAACTCGGAATTTAACTTAACAATTAATATCTAAACGCTACTAGAAACTACTTACAATAAAGTTCTGCGGTTGTAACACAGATATTTTCCCCACATCATCTCCCATGAACAACAAATGGTTGGTGCTCCAGATCATGGCGGTAATCTCATTCCCTTGATGTTCTTTAGACACAACAGTAGAGTGACTACTACTGAGGGATTGGTTACATCCTGCAACAGTAGCCAAACCTCTACCATTGGCAAAACCAATGTGTTTCTCATCTGTGGATATAGCCAGGCGGGTGATTGCGCCATCCTGGAAATTTAAACAGTGGATTAAAGGACATTAATATGCATGGACCTGAATAGCCCAGTTACCTAAACTGAGTTACTACAGTGCTCTTCCAAGGCCACTGCAATCTCACTGCATTCAATGAGAATGCTTCTATCTGTCACCATTTTCATAGATTTGCACAGGAACCAGTTCTGCTATCTTCGGAAGTCCACCTTTATACACATAAAATAATCCAAATTCACATACCTTGTTGGGTATAAGTTGTACAAATTCACATGGGATCCGATTGAAAACATAAATGCCTCCACTGGTGGCACCAAATGCTATTAATGATCTTGATATGTCGAAACAGGTATACTGAAATGATATACGAAATCAGTGTCATCATCTACATTTTCACAAATATGTTGGAGTCAGCTTTCAGTCTAATCAGATGCAACGGAATACCAGTATGTATTCTACATGGAGGGACTGCCGATCTAATCAACAAAAATAATATTAGAATAAAATTTTTTGTAATCTACAATGACCCATGGCTAGGCAGAAGCTTCCCCAGATCCTCTGATATAATATTTTCTTGTGCCACAAATTCTAACGCTAACTGTGTGAAAATGGTGAAACTTGTTAAACTAAGTTTGGAAATTAAGTTTAACATATTGGTTCTTTGCAATATTATGATTTACTATCTTTTTTTTTTCTTTTCCTGCCTGGAACATCAATGGCATTTCACCCAACACAAATGAACTAGAATTTATCCTAAAAGAAAACAAGATCGACATTTCCCGATATCAGAAGCACACACAACCGTAAGAAGTGAACTATATATTCCAGGTTTCTGCGTGTACCTTATACCACTCATCAGTGCTATCGTAATAAAAAAGTCTATATGAAATAACAAATTGTGATTTTGATTTACTTTACCTACATGTATTACGTCTATCACTCATTTTCAAGTGTTCATTAATGTCATGAAAATATTAATGGCCATGTTTTCAATGGACAACATTACAAATATTCGGTTCTAGTTAAAAACACAATAATTCACAAAGTAAGTGTAATGATTTCATAGGCATAACATAGTTAATACACGGTTTATATTTATAAATAACCTCTTTTCAGACTTTTAACACCTGATCGTGGTTATAAGAGTAATCTGTTACACCTTTGCATAGTTAATAAATAGAGCCTACGGATAATTTTAGACAATTAGCCAAATTATTTTGACCAAAGGCCAAAGATGGGAATATTTTAGACTAACCTTTATGCGTTGAACATTTAGTATTGGATAATTTATACTTTCTGTAATATCTGGAAGCTCTTGTAGCAGGTATGGTGGCAAATTAGATCCAGACATTTTTAAAAGATCATCTTTTAAATTTTATTTATGTTTGAATCGTTTTTCTTCCTGTTTGAAGTAAAATTCAGCAGACAGACAGGACAGTGAGTGTTTTAAGCAAATGTCATTAATGTCAAAATCGAAATGTCAAATAGCTTTATTTTTATTTTTAGTGTTGCAAAACAAAAATAACCTACTAGCTATTCACATCCACTCGATCGGCCGTCATATCCATTCTATCGACAGTGTCCCTTAAACGCTATTCACAATCGATATGACGATAATACATCAATCGTGCCGACAGCTATTTAGTGTTGAAAATGAAATCGAACCAAAAATAGAAGTACTGTTAACTAATTTAGGCATTGTCTGAAGTAAGTATACGTAATTTTATGTAGTCTTATTTTGATTGCTGCATTTTTTTTTTCTTAAATTGAGGTTAAAATATACGTACGTAACCTTTAAAAGTACTGGGTTTGATTTAAATTATTTGGGTGCTGCTGGCTCTATCTAAGTAGATGGAGTACCGGATTCTTGTGATCTAGGGACCATCCGCGTGGTGCACATCAACAGAAGCAGAAAATATTATGTCTTCAACATAATTATACCACTCCGTGGATCTTGTGGCGCCATTTAACACTTTACCGTAAACAAGAATCGTTGCGAATCTATTTATTAACACGTCCACCAATACTGCTGAGAGGGCCCACTTGCTGGCTGTGGGTGATTTAGAGTCGGGCCTATGGCTTCAAAAGCTATCGTCACTTAATGCCTGTGGTTTATGCTGGGTGACACATAACTTTCCTGCTCGCACGTTGTCTGCAATTGGGCTCTCCTTGTAAGGCTTCATAGGGCTGTCATTGTGGTGGAGCAATCGACTGCCTTGGGCACCATGCCCTTTCTTATAATAAGAGTGCGGGTAGGACTGCGCGGCACGCTATCATTAATGAACTCATCCATCGCACTCTTGCCATAATGCCATTGAAGTTGTATTGGCCTTTGGTGTGGGATGCAACGAGTGTTGTCAGACGACACCATCGAATATTCCTAGCACGGCGGGCTGTGCTGGGGCGGCTGGTGCAGGTGCTGAAAACCTTTAACGGCGCAATTACAAAAACTTAATTTAATAGTCATATTATGTTTGAGGTTGAAAGGATCATGGGGTCCGAGTGCCGACCTAGTCTTTCGGGATATCGCCAAGCACTTGGTCGACACTTCACGCGACCAGAAGGCTGGCCTTTTTTTGGCCAAAGAATCAGCATTGCCAAATTTGCTATTCAACGTGACAACGCTGCTAGGCTTCTTGTTGGCACTTTCCTCGTTGACAGCGAAAAAATGTTTATAAGTGTATATAAATAATTTGACACCCTGTAATTATTATCCCATTTTGATAGTAAATTGTACATTTATTATTTTAAGTCTTTCTATAATTTGTAAATAATGTACAGACGCCAGCACATCGGGCTACCCAAAACTGTCAAATTGTCCCAATCAACCTTGAAACGAAAGCTTCAGCGATAAAGTTGAAAATCTATTAAAGAAATTTGACAGATTGTGGTAGTTTGATGTGCTGGCGTCTGTACATAGTATATAGAAATGAATTGGATTTAAAATAAATAAAAAAATTTGACTAATTAAATAAATCATTGAGTCTTTTTTTTAATACATACATAGATATATAATTATAAATATAGTTACTAGATGGGTCTTCAATATAATCTTCATTGATATTTATTTGTCATTTGAAATCTACCAGTTTTAGTTTTCTACCACGGCGATCGGATTTACAAATAGTGTTTTGTCCGTCCTTCCGTTCAAAAATTAGATAGTTAAACAAGAGTCAAAATTGATTCGGGATAGATTGAATTGTTTGTGAATAGCTATGCTGCCGTACAGACGCCAGCACGTCAAACTACCACAATCTGTCACATTTCTATAATAGATTTTCAACCTTCAGAACCTTCACACAGTGGGTGCCTGAAGACGGGAAACAGTCTCGTCGAGGCAGGCTAAGTAAACTCTGGCGACTCTTGCTGCCTAAACATATGAGAGAGACCTTTGTATTTTTTTTTGTGCTCTAAAATGAGAAAGCATAGGTGAACAAAAAAAAAGGAAAAAGGATCTGATGTTTTAGGTAACACTAACAATCTTGTAGCTTTCATCTTTATGCTTGTTAATAAAATAAATTAGTTGCTAGATTGTTGTCACCACAAGACGACCGCATGGCTGTTGGTAGAAACCATTTTTGTATGTATCTGTCACCGTAAAATTGTAAATACCGTTAGATTATAATCTATCTCGCGAGATTGTAATCTGTCGAAAGATTGTGAACCGTAGCATATTGCTTACAATTTAACGCATTGCTTTTTGGTAGATTATAATCTATCGAAGTGAAACCGTCAAATAGTGAAATGGCATGCGACGGAACGCACCTCGCGCGCTGATTCACTGCTTCCGTCAGGGCAAAAAACTTACAAACTAAGCAACTACACGCTAAGGCAACCCCCTGGGGGTACGAGCCTCGGCTTAGGGCGTCGCTGGGAGAGGACAGCAAAGGGACAGGCTGGATCTGAGTGAAAGACCGCTCCCGCAAACACGACGGCTATTTATATTGCGAACGATCCTTCGACAAAGTTGCACTTTTTGACATCGTAAATGGAATTATTAAGTAATACGTAGTACAGCACTGGTCCACTTTGTGGCCAACTAAATGATATAAATATTATTATGGATCTGTGGTTCTGTAGAAGCAAAAAAAAACTGGAAAAACGCGGGAAGAAACTTTAAGAAATAAACAAACAAAACACAATCAGTATGTACTTATTATTTATTCTTTTGTTTCGTTTGAGTGCTTGAAAAAAATGAAATTATACCACTATGTAATCGTAAATTCGTGTCATGTGATGATCGGAAAGTAACCTAACCAAGTCACAGAGGTAAGTAACACTTAATCATGTTTTAATAAAGATTTTTCAAATTCAATGCACTCCTCACATTACTGGTGCAGGGTGCTCTATGTTTAGGCAGCTAAAATGAAAGTGCTTATTGAATAGGGAATCTTTTGTCGTAACTAGCTTTTTTTATTAGGTCGCTTAATGTTTTCAAACATCAATCTTTATGAATTCGTGAAATATACCGAAACTATCGAAGTTTATCGAGGATCGGTGGCCTGTTGCCAGATCTAATGATAATCGAAGATCCGTGCTGGCTTCGCTCACTAGAGAGGTACCTAAATAACATTTAGGTAGTAAACTACCCATGCGCGATGAGACTTGAGACTCGCGTAGAATAGGTAGGTACCTAAAACATTTCAAAAGATAATAAAAAAGAATACATTTAATTATTATCAGATTTTTATCATATTATAATTAGTAGAATGATTAAAAACCTAATATTAAGTAGGTAGAACGTACCTTCCCTATTTAATATTAGTTTTTTCTTATTCTAATTTCTAATATCTTCATAGCGCTCGGCCGCTCAGGTCTCAATTTATCGTGCACGGGTTATACATACTAGTCTACCTACTCACATTATATGCCTCATTAGGCCTGAGCTAGGCACTGATCAACGGATGACACTAAAGCCAAGTAAGTGGGTAGATCAGTTACAAACCCACCTAGACCTTTCATAAACTTGTATTTTTAATGATTTTAGTTATTGATGGCGAGTTGGCGAGAGAGAGAAATTCTTGAAACTTGCTCAGCCGCAACCGCGCTCAAGAAGTCAAGAGTTCAAGATTTGTCGCCTGGAGGACGTGACGCGGCGCGGCGGCGCATATTGGGGTGAGTTTGTTTAGTCATGTTATACCTATTCGTAGGTTATCGACCGATTAGACGGGATTCCAATTTTGCGACACTATAATACCTAGTAGGTACCAAGTGTACATAGAAAACTAATTTCACGAATCTGTCCGGGTACCAGATTTAATCAAGATTTAATTGAGAACTAAAACATTGGGGAACGATACTCTAATAGAATTTTAGAGGTAGGTACTTATAATAAAAAATATAAACACGGAATCATCACGTCGCGTCGTCGTCGTTTGGACTTCATCTGATATAAGCTTATATAGCCCCCTTTTTAAATAATAAGTGGATTGGATACGTAGGTACTCGTCGTTGAATGGAGACACCCAAGATGAGAATTATTTATTATCAAAGTAGGTACCTACCTACACCTACAGGAAAGGGTGTCAAAATGGGCGGCCATCCACTTGCCGAAAACCTTCAGATTGACTAAGTACATAATACGTATAATGGAAAGAAGGAGAAACCTACCACCTATGGGATTTTCTCGTCTGGGTCATTTTATGTCATGAACGTTACTATTATGTCATGTGAAACACTAAAGTGCATTTCGACTATGTAGATACCTAATAGTACACTTTGATATAAGTGGGGAAACTTTGTTATTACATTCGAGGCGGAATTAACATCCGAGCTGCAGGGCCGGTGTTATGAAGCCGAGAACTGCAGTAACAACTCCCCGCGCGTATCAAACGACGTTTTTCAATACACGTTCGAAAAAAATAAAATATCAGAACGGAAAGTATTTTTATCAGGAATTATTAGGAAACTATGATTTAATTTGCTTTATAAAAAAACAAACACCGCCGTCTATAGTCATTGAACCCATTTGGACTTATAAAGGGTGTAAAAAGGCCCTTAACGAAGCCGAAAGGCACTTGTTCTCCCCGTCATTGCGATAATTTTTTTTGTTCTAGACCATACCTGGGAACCTTTTAGTTACGGAGATATGGGGGGTCAAAGTTCCAACTTTTTCATAAGTTTTTTTTTAAATACCTGAAGTTAATGTAATTTTTTTACTTTAAACACCTCCACGACCCTCGTATTATTCAATCCATCCATCAGCACAATGTTTTGAGTACGTTACATTGAGTTCTACCGCAAAACGTGATTTTTTACCCAAAAAGAAAACATCGTTTCCCAGTAATATTTTTTGCGTAAAGTTACTTATTTTGATGTGCAGAATGCTTGGTTGACGGATTCGTGAAGGGTCTGTTTACACCCTGTATAGTATAAGTATCTGTGGAAATTTATATTTCCGCATGTGTGCGGAAAAATATTAAAAATTCACGCGTGTGAATTATATTGCATGTTGAACTTAATCGTAGTGCGATAAGAACCAGTTTTCGACAAAGTGTACCTACCTATTGAAAATTTGTTTTTCAGTTTGTGCACATTCGATGGTGACTCATAATCATAAGCTATAGCTAAACAACTACGGCAAAACCAGAGGAGGCTTATGATATTATATGTGATGGTTCCCTAGTTAGGAAGCCTAAAGTATCAAATCAAATAAAAAATAAAAAACAAACATATTTTATCATCATCATCCTAGCTTAAGTTGGAGTCGAAACAACAAAATAAAATAAAACAAACATATTATGGTAGTAACTATTTTTTATTGAATATTAGTATTTGAAGGTGAAGGTGTACGTATTTACTGGCATGTACCTATTATTATAGGTACCTGTAATGTTTTCATAATATTGTATTTGTGTATGACGTGTTTTCTGTATTTGTGCAATCCTGGTGGGTCCTTAACATAGGTATAGGTCCTCCTTTACATACGGACTGTACTGGCCGGTTATACAATATTTATTTTATCGAGCACTGAATCGAGGGGTTCTATAAAAGAAATTGTATATTAATATTTACACTTGTAAAGTAGTGACTAATAACTTGATAGAGAAAATCAATGATTTTTTTTATTAAAAAACCATTGCCTTCTACAAAAAGACAACACATTTTCCAGGCTATTATTGTTAATTGAACAGACCTGCAAAACGTCTCGTTTTATGAGTAATGATTACGCAACCAAACTGAATAGCTTACCTCCAATGTCGGTGCTGTGAATATTAAATGAACTACGGAACTCTGCTAGCGAGCAGCAGTAAGTATACTTGTCGCTGTCAATAATCAACCAATCCTCATATTTGTCACAGATATGTTGTGTCTTGCATTTGATGTCCTTCTCTACTGGTGTAGGGTCGTTGACGTGGACTATAGCCACTATCTCATCGTCGAGCCTTATCAACTGAAATAAAATTCCGTTAATATTCCATTTCATTAAAGTCAATCTTGACGTGTCATAATTTTAATGCGGTTCCGATAGAAAAAAGAGGTATGGTAAAATAATTTAGGAGTTTTCATTTCATCATAAATTATGTCGAATGTACGTTGTTTTAACCAGCGGTATAATAACGGATGTAAAAAGACCCTTCACGAAGCCGAAAGTTACTTCTTATCTCCCCGTAATTGCGATATTTTTTTTGCTTTGGATCATAACCTGGGCTGGGAAGCCTCAAAGTTCCAACTTTTTCATAAGTTATTTTTAAGTTTTTTATTTTAATGTTATAACTTTACTTTAAATACCTCTAAGACCCCTGTAATATTCAATGCATCCATCAGCACAATGTTTTGAGTGAAATTCGTTGAGTCCTACCGTAAACCGCGATTTACCTCCAAAAACTCTTTCCAGCAATAATTTTTACGTAGAGTTACTTAGTTTGATGTACATAATGCTTGGTTGACGGTGAAGGGTCCATTTACACCTTGTATAGCGTTAGACTTCTGGTTATTTGGATTACACTTGACATGCAGGAGGCATTTAATGGTGTAAAATAGTAGGTGTAGGGTTGTTGTGTAATTAGAATCAGTTATAATGCGTACCTTCCATAAATATCGTGGTATAATAGCTCCATTTTTCTCTTGCAACGTGTGCGTGCCAGACCAGGTGACGATGTCAGTGTAGACGGACAGCTGGGATCTTACCATCTCATTGATATCTCCCCATGACGGCTGAAATAATACAATTCATTTCAGGAATGCTTAAATAATATTCTGTAAATATTATAATGAACAAGTATTTTCTAATTATTATTCCATATAAACATAACGTTATGCTTATAATCCCAAAAGTGTTAGGCAGCGGTGTACGGGTGTACCCTATACAGAACACCTACATTTTACCAGTTATGTTAAAGTCTCGTGTAAAGGCGAGCCTATTGACATCAACTGGGTAATAGCCAGACTCCGGTTTGCTATAGATAAATTGCTGATGGAAAAATCCAAAAACCCTTTGCCAGAGCTGGAAATCGAACCCAGAACCTTATGCTCAGCAGTAACAGTTGCCGCCAATAGACCAACAAGGCAGAACAAAGTGTTATAAAAAAGTGCTTACCCTTGAAGTATTGCAAGGAAGCCAGACCGGGATTGCATTCAGAGGATCTATGAAGGCGCTCTTCTTTGCGCCATCATTAAAGTCGACTGAGTTCACAAGCTGGGATTTACTATAACAACACGATGACGACGTGTCCTTGCAAGTGAATCCTCTGTTAGTTTTCGCGGAGTCTATACCTGGGTAAGTGGACCAGCTGTAGCCGGCACTCAGACCATTGTTGTTTGTGTCAGTCATTACAATGCGTGTATATGATGGCATATGTTTTGCGTGGTCGAAACAGACTTCGTAAGCCTCTAAGAAGTCAGGCACGTTGTAGCCCACTCTTATTAATTCGGAGGTGTCCGTTGAGCATTTCACTTTCTTTCTGATAACGGAGGGTTGAATGGTGTTAGTGCACTGTAGGTCTGAGAGCTTATAAATTTTGCCTTCTATTAAGAAAGAGTCTTCTTTATAACAAAATGCTTCCAATTTGCTTTTTTTAGGGAAATTCTTGAATGCATTTGGCGTCGACTGACTTGGACAAGAAAACATGATTTGTACTTCTTGGTCAACTCTAGTATAATGTTTCGTGTTTTGGAATTTATGCCAAGATTTGTCATTTAGCATGAGTGGCATATATTGCGCATTTCCTAAGTTCCTGGATATCAAACATTCTGTAACAAAATAATATATTTTTAAATGGGTAGCGCTATAATTATGTAGGAAGGTGGCTCGTAGATAAAGGTACTCTCTATCCTTGATTTTATTGATTTGCTATACTGAGCGCATTTATGAGTCTTCAGCATTATATGACACACTGTGCGGTTCGGCATCGCCTGCTGCGCAGTTGCGTAGGACAAGCAGCGGTGTGTACTAGACAGATTTTATTCAAAAAGGCCGGGTAATGACATGACGTACAATTTTTTTTTTGTTGTTTCGGCCACGAACGGGTAGGCCATCCCCAATCCCTTGTTGTAACTCGCAGATAAGTTACGCATGGAGACTATTAAGCTTCCACGAGGAATGCCAATAAACACAAATAATAGAAACTTGCCTGAAGACTTGACGTCAAATGTCTTCTGTATTGATCCGTGTACGTTGGTTACATTGCAGGTATAGTGACCTAGGCCTGCCGAGTTGAGATCGGTTAACACTTTGCCATTAAATTTCCATTGAACCTGAAAATTACAAAGCTTTTAGTTTGGAATGCCAGTTGGTGCTATTTAGTTTTTCCATAATATTTTCACATCTGGTCTAATCATCATTCTTTTAAATTCTCATCATTATAATGAGGCAAATAATGAATTTCAGGCATGCAAAGTTTAGTGCATTTCCATTATTATCATTTTCGTTTATAATGAGCCAGCTTTTGCTCCCCACGTGGAACGTACTACCGATATAAAAAGTAATTTATGTCCCTTCTTAAACCAGGTCATGGTCTACGAGGTAACAGACAAATAATACCTATGAATTAAAGTATGGATGTGCGATTAAAACTTACGGTAGGCACCGGTTTCACGTTCGCCTGAACCTCGCAGTTTAGCTTGATATCTGATATTTCACCTTGCCAGTTGTTAATAGAAGTAGCATCGGTAGTGAACTCCGGCTTATTACCGACGTCCACCACGTATGTATGTGTTTGTGTGTTTCCATGCTTGTCGCTCACACGACACGTATAGTTGCCGTCGTGCTCGGAGTCTGAAGCGTCTGTTATTTGCGTGTATGGTTCCTTGTTGGGTGCTTCCTTAGTCTGTGTTAGCGGAGAAACATATTTTAGTTTACTTTTTTAGACAATCAAATCATGGGTACTTGAATATGTATAAATACAAAGATTCAGAAAAAGTTGCTCCATTTGCAGCAATATTTTGATATTTATACAAGCATTGCACTTTTGTAGAGAACAGCTTTGATTTTTAACCGACGAATGATTTTAACTTCTGGGTTCTCTACGGTATAATGTAGGATGGTCGGTCTCTGCCTTGCTGACTTACAATTGTTCGCGGCGTCGTCGAAAGATCCTTGCTCGACTCGGTTGTAACCTTGGTGTCGCGCGACGATGGGGTGGTACTCAGAGACGGGTCCCGGGTGCGTGGGCGTACTTTTGTCTATAACATTTTCAACAGGGGTATTACACTTTTACCTTGTTATGATTAAATAAAGTTAATTGCTTAACTATTTATTACGGCACACATCTGTTTATCCGACTTTAAAAAAGACACTATAATTTTAATGTCGCTTTCTCCGCTCTTTCTTACTTTTTTTTCATTAAGATCACACTGGAATCAATGGTACCAAAACTACTTTCATTCCTTTACACAGTGTATAAATTGCCGTTTGTATGAAGGATAATCTCTTGAAACCGGCTTGATCGATTTAGTAGACTTTTTTATTTGTGTTCGTAATTGCCAGGAAATGGTTTTAAGAAAGAAACTTTATTTTTTCTGGCTAAGCGCACTTCCATTTTCTTCATTCGTAAATTGTACCCGTACGAAGCCGGGTAGGTCGCTATTTGATAATAAAACTAATTAAAATAAAATGAGAATATACTTACAACAAACCATTTCACTGATTGAGATTTAGACTTATACGCTTCACAATTTATTTTTTTAGTATCGCCTTCTAATAAGTATACGAAATGTTCTGTGCCGAAGTTCTTGGGGACCGCTGTAGAAAAACAATAGATATTTAAAATAAACAACATTAATAATGCAAGAAAACAGTCAGTCGTAATGAAATATTGATTGCATAATTCAGAATTTTTGATCCAATTGGGATACGGAAAAAATATTGTATTTTTAGTTTGTAAGTTATGAATTAAAAACTCATTTTGAACTCACATTAAACTAAATGCTAGCACTTTAGTCCAACCGAAATACGATATATCAGATTTGCTGGTTATGGTCACACCCATTTCCAAACAAACGCACTTGGAAGACGACTATTAGAAGATACTCAGTAATATAACTTACTTTCAACTACTGTTTGGAACGTGGCGCTGACTGTACTGATATGGTTCTTAGCTTCGCACGTGTATGATGAAGAGTCTTTTGTAGTCGGATTCATGATAACTAGAGCTCCATCCTCAAATGAGTACTTCGAATCTGAAATAAAAGGCATTATATTAGACAGCGTCTTTTTTTTAGACGAACCAAAGCACAATGCTCAAATTTTTTTTTTAACAAAACTATCATCAAATTAAAAATCTTAAAGATGTTTCTAAAATGATGAAAACTGTTAATGTTAGGCTGATTGAAATTAGTTTTGTTATTGTGTGTGTTGATTAGGTCTCACCCACTATTGGTAGATGCTGAACAACCCTTTGTGTGGTCTAACATGAATAGTGAAAAATATTCTATGTGTGATTCGGTAGATAATTAATTGCTTTGTTGTATATGCCGATTCTTAAATTTACGTACTGGGTGTAATTGTGGCGCCTTTTAACTTCCATGTAATAACTGGTTTTGGAACACCGTTGACGTTACAAGGTATCCTCATAGCTTGATCTCCTTCGATTCCTTCTATTTTTGAAGAATTTGTTATAATTGCTGGTGCATCTGGAAAAATAAGATAAGTTAGGAGAGTAGTTCTTATAAAATAAAAAAATGTGATCTTAATGAAAAAGAAAAGTAAGAAAGAGAGGAGACAGCGGTATTGAAAAACAAAATTAGATTGTATACGCACTAAAGGGATTTAAAGGTACTACACCACTAGGTTGACCAGAAAGGTCAGGTCCTTTAATACTCAGAAACAATGGGCGCGTTAGGACGATCTTTGTATG
Organism: Noctua pronuba; assembly: GCA_905220335.1. Classification (NCBI taxonomy): domain Eukaryota; kingdom Metazoa; phylum Arthropoda; class Insecta; order Lepidoptera; family Noctuidae; genus Noctua; species Noctua pronuba. The sequence continues at coordinate 8,828,396 of LR999906.1, read as the reverse complement.
GTTTAGACGTAATCTAAACATGAAAGCGCTGACATGTTCAGCCACTTGCGTGCATATTCAGTCCTTCACTTACATTCAACAGTCAGCGCTGTGACGTGTTCATCTGTTCCGACGGTATTCTTTGCTACACACTTGTAGCTCCCCGTGTGTTTTTTCTCCGCGGTTGGTATACGCAGCGTGGTCTCTGAACCGGCGATTGGGACATACTTTGGAGCAGATACATCCTTAAATAGCCACGTAATTGTTGGTTTTGGTTCACCTTTGACGATCCTGAAAGGTTATACGTTCATTGAAAAATGTTCAACTGCTTCTAACCCTTTGAAGAACATAGACGTGATGTTGATATGATTATGTCAATATTACAATTTATTGCAAAAAAATCAAAAAACACGAAGTACTGGTCGATATTTCAGATCATCCATTTATAACTAATTTTATGTAATATACTTGCGAGTTCTTTAACAAATAAAGTGAAATGAAACTATGAGAAAACTTACTTGCACTCAATACTAGCAGGGGTGCCCAGTCTCGCGTTCTTCGAAACATCTCCTGATAATTTTGGAAGCTCTGAAAATTAACATAATTTCAAGTAGACCGAAATTTAAAAACGTTCCGAGGTTTTGAGTTACAATTAGCTAAGACTATAACGGCTCTTCGGCATTTATTTAATGATTAAATAGTTATTTTTACCCGACTACGGCAAAGCCAAAAAGAAGGGTTATGATTTTAGCAGTCTATGTATGGATTTTTGCAAAATTTTTATGTTCTATACCGAGGGCCGGAAATCAAATGAAAGAAGATAACATAATATACAAACAAAAACTCAAAATACTCGAAATAAAAAATAAAGTTGAAAACTTAACCCAACTGCGACAAAAACGGCATCTAAAAATGTATTTAATAAACAAGACTTGATGTCATTTTTTTTTCGGTTTTCGTATAACCAGAGTGGACCGTATCTGTAATACAAGACTTTAGCAATGACGTGTGACTCCGTTTATTTCTTAAAGTTGGGTTTTAGTTTTCAACTTAATTTTATAAAGATATTATTGTACTCACGTCGAATGTACGCTCTGAATGTCGCTCTGACCACGTCCACTTCGTTCTTCGCCTCGCACGTATACGTGTTAGTGTCGGTCACCTTCGGATCTCTTATTATGAGCGCTTCAGCCACTATAGAAAACTTTGCGCCTGAAACATAAAATAATGTCATAGTGAATAAAAGCAGCTTCTTTTTTGATTTTCCGACACTCAATCGTTAATTTTATTTTTTATTCACTTATTTGGGGAGTCACTGTAAATTACATATTATTCATTGAAATAGGAAAGAGCTACAGAGTGTATTTTAAGCAGCTTGACAACACTGCCCACTCTAAGATGTGGCTGAGTAGTATGAAATATAGGTGTAAAATTATCTTACTTGGATTGATGACACGGCCGTTTAGCTTCCAAGTGATGCTTGGCTTGGGAAGACCAGTTGCGACACAAGGAATCCTCAACGAAGCGTCTCCCTCAATACTGTTATAAACGGTAGAGGCATTTGAAACTATTCTTGGCGATTCTGTGAATAGATTGTTTACAATATAATTAATTGTTTGTCTCTGCTAGAAATGTGACCACAAATAATCATAATTAGCTGTTTACAACATCTCCCTACCTTGAACGTCAAGTGTCGTGATGTGTTCACTGCTTCCGAGGCTGTTCTGTGCCACACATTTGTAGCGCCCCGCGTGACTGTTCTCCACCTTTAGAATGGGCAGCACTTTGTCGGATCCCGGAATCCGTACAAACGTTGAGCTAGAGTTGGCCATAAATTGCCATGTTATTGTTGGTTTAGGTTCACCTTTGTCCACCCTGAAATATGATTAAACAGTTAGTTTGTGCGAAGTTGTATCATCATGTATCTTTATTGATAAGGTTATTAAATAACTGGACGAAACGTGCAACCGTTTGCCTAACCAATATATTCCGGCTAAACGGATTTCCTCACTATAACTTAAGAAATGTTATGGGTCATACACTAGTTTTGTATATTTAGGTATATATTTTAAACAGTGAAAGTATTTATTTATATACTTACGAGCACTCTATAGTATCCCGCGTTCCAATTCTCACTTTCTTAACAGCGACTCCTGATACGTGTGGTGCCTCTGTAATTAAATAAAGTGCAAATGTCAAATGCGATTTTGTGCGTACCGGGCAAATCTCAGTAGAGATGCCACGTGACCGTTTGGTCAGAAGGATATTATTTATCATAAGACAACACAACACTTACGACGGATGTACGTTTTGAACGTCGCACTAGCTGAGCCGGCCTCGTTCTTTGCTTCACACGTGTACAAGTTAGTGTCGGTCACCTTCGGATCTTTTATTAAGAGCGTTCCGTCCTCTATGGAATACTTCGAGCCTGAAACATAAGAAAACGTGGCGGCTGAAATTATCCAAGTATATCTCAGGCCCCTGATTAATTAGGACACATCGAGTACTAGTTATTTTCTAAGACTAATACGCGTGTGGTGGTGGTTAAATACTTTGATCAGTAACCGGGTTTGTGATTGAGGTGTGAAAGTTTCAGCCACTCACTTGGAATAATGCTGTGTCCGTTCAGCTTCCAAATGATGACTGGTTTTGGGACACCAGTTGCCGGGCAAGGAATCTTCAAAAGGGCATCACCCTCGGTAGCTTGGTATACCACGGAGCTCCCCGTTGGAATTTTTGGCACATCTGTAAATAATTACGAAGTTCATTAGTAATATACAGTCCATTACAGTAGCTGCATGTATGGTACCGTGCGGATATTTATGGAAATACGACTTTGAATTTACCTTGAACAAATAATGTTGTTACGTGTTCATCTTTGCCTGCTACGTTCTCCGCCACACACTTATATTTTCCCTCGTGTTTGTCCTCCACGTTTGTTAAACGCAGAACACTTTCAGAACTTATGGGTGTAAATGTTGAACCTGATTTGCCCCCAAATTGCCAAGTTAATTTTGGTGCTGGTACACCACTCACAACTCTGTAAGAATAAAAAAAAAACTATATAGGAAGGAAGCCAGAATATGTAAACGTTAAATTTAATAACTCGATCTAAGTATTTTTCGACGCCCTGTAAGTTCTATGGCCCTTTTGATACTTGTTCATATTTTTATTATTCATTTAAGTTTGTTTATAGTTTGTAAATTTTACTATAAAAGGTGTAAGTGGACCCTTCACGAAGCCGCCAATCAAGCATTCTGTGAATCTTTTTGGGGTGTAAAATCTAGGTTTACAGTAAGACTCAATATAACGCACTCCAAAAATTGTGCTGATGAATGCATTGAATAGTGCAAGGGTCATGGAGGTATTTACAGTAAAGTTGTAAAATTAAAAACATGTATTAAAAAAAAAGTTGGAACTTTGACTGCCAATATATCCGTAGCTAGAAGGTTCCCAGGTACGGTCCAGAACAAAAAAAATATCGCAACGGCGCCGGCGGTTAGAACAATCCTTTCGGCATCGTGAATGGTCTTTTTACACCCATTATAAATAAATTACGAAATAATAAAAGGGTCCTGGTTAAAATGGGCCTAAGTCTTACAGAACTGAAATTTATATGTATATCTAATCATAAGTCACAAAAAGTTCTCTAACCAACTAGCCAACGCATACTGCGACAAGTACCAAACTCACCGGAGACCAGAGCTACGGCCAACTGATTTGACTAAAACAGTCATTTCTTTTTAAATTAGATCATGTCGAAATCAATGTATTGCTAGCCCACAGTAATGAACCCGAGCTCGGCCGCTGAGGTCCTAGACTCGACTAAGGACTGAAGAGGCTGGGTTACGGAATCCCCTTGTAATACTAAGTTTATTATTATTTGAATAATATGTAGGCGGGTCGATCTCCAGAGGCATTTTTTTTCGTGTCGGACGGGATAAACCCATTTTAAAATCGAAAAACGTTTTCAAAATATTTTTTTATAGACAGTTCGGTGTCTAATCTACATGGTACAAGGCTAATATTATGAATAAGTTTATTAAAAATATTAAAAAAAAAATCTTAAACCCTAAAATCCTGATCGCTCTGGGTTGACCCAACTCCCGATTGAATGAAAAAAATATTCTTTAACTTTTTAATGAGAAGGATCTTATGAAACGACTTATTTAGATTACATAACAAATAGTTAATCTTCATAGTAATAATTTTTATTTTGTTATATTTACAATACTTTAGCCACAATTTGAATTTAAAATCGTGACCGGGCATTTTATCTCATCGCTCTGCGCTGAGGTAAAACATCGCCCTCATCCATAGTTACGCATTATAGACACTCTATTCCCCTCCCGCGGGGCAGCGTCGGTAGTGGTCTAACCGCCGAGGAGGATACCTGTGTGCCACGTTCCCGCGTTCCAACATTACGAAGGTAAGTTTATGATTGCTCTGGATTTGGTTCTCGAATTTTATGATTGCTATGGCACGTTACTTAAATTCAATAGTAAGCTTGCGAATGTGTTTGTTATGTGAATTAAGTGATCGTTATGATGTTTTTTATGAGACGTAATAACAGCTTTCTACTGGTTTTAAATTAGGCTATATTTATGATTTTGTGACTTTTTCTGATCGCTATGGCTCTGATTGCTCTGTCCAAAAAGACCAGAGCGATGATATTTTGCATTAACTGTACGTTATAAATCTATTTTAAGTAGAAGTACCGGACTGTAATAATGACAAACGATGAACTATGCATATAACCTTTAATTTATAACCTTTCCTGGGTTTCTTCGGATAACATAAACCCATAAACAGATTTTGACGTATTTTACCTTGATACCCTGCATTTAGCTACCACAACTGTATACCCTTCTCTAAAATTTAATCGATACTAATGTTGCAGATTGAAATCATGCCTCGCAATAAATTATCTATTGAAGAAAAACGTCTTAGGAAGAAATTGGCTGAGCGTCGTAGAATGGCCAAGATAAAAAATTATCCAGGGCCTCAAGTCTGCTATTACAATAGTGTCAGAATGGTCTATCATTGATTTCATAATTGTTGATTTTGACAAGTTTGGTAATCTACTAATATAATGGCGTCATAATGACTTTCCAATGGTCAACCACAGACACTCCATTTTAAGAAATGACATAGAATGGTAATCTCGTACATAATGACAAATGAAAGACTGACTTAGGCAGTAATCTGCTAAAATTTTGACAGTTCCTTTGATCAGTGACCTACCATTAGAACGTCATTGTGCAGTCATTGCTTTTAATTCGTTACGAGTACCGTGTTATCATTATAACAATGATCGACCATTATGATTTAGCAGATTACGAACTTTTAGCAAATTGACAATGGGATCGTGTTGGAATGACGAGTTTATAAAAAATAGCAGACTTGGGCCCCAGATCTATACGCACAATGGCTTGTAAAGTCAATAATACATTTCTCTTACATATAATCTTGTACAAGTACACTGAATATGACTGAAAACGGCTAAATAAATAATATTTTATCAATATTTTTTTTTTTGTTTCACTGATTTCACCATTTATGATCACTCTGGCACCAATTATGATTGCTCTGGTCGCGAAAATTTTTGAACTTAAATATTTCCATAACTGTTTGTGTAAATTGAAGGCCACTAGTAAAAATATACCATTTGAATATCGTTCTTTTTAATGAGATACGTAATTACCATTAAATATCAATATCTGAAAAGCACCAGAGCGATCACACGAATATGCCCGTTTTGGAGATTAACCCAGGCCTTTTATCTATTTATTGGTAATGCAACATATTTCAAATAACTCTATTTCTGTTCTCCGGCGACTCAGTTGTTTTAGAATGAATTGAAGTTCTAATAATTTTATTATAAGCTACTATTTGAGATAATTATATTTCAATTCTGTTGTTTTCGTCCTGAGTTCATGGGAAAATGCCCATGGTCAACGTCAAATTATTTCCAAGTTGCTTGTTTTGCTACTTACAAGTAAAACCGACATAAATATGTGCTACTTACTTGCAGTCAAAGACAGCAGTTTTACCCTTGATGATTTTCAGCTCAGTTGCTCCCTGTACCTTAGGTGGAACTAAAAGTAAATAAAAAAAAACATTAGTTTTTTTGTGGGACGATGGAGCTCATATGTTTTCAGAAGTAATAGTAGGTACTTACTTAGACCATCAATTTGAACTCGAGTATAAAATTGTTTTTGCACATCCTTCTTGTTGGTCAAGGCAACTTTGCAAGCATATCTGCCCACTAAATCCATATCCATCTTTTTTATTTTTAGTTGAGTGCGACTTGCAGATATCTCGTACTTGTCAGAGGTTACTATCTCACTAGTTTGTCCTGTCAGCTCGTTGGAGTAGTACCAATGGATATCCATCGCAAGTCGCGATGTGACGCCGCAAAAAATGTTGCCTTCTCTACCGTAGACCAATTTTGTTATCCCTATCAACAATAAAAGTTTAGAAAATTCTCATATTTCATAGTAAAATATTTGACATAGAAACGGACTTTCAAAAAATACTGCTAGATCTAGGTCAGGTATGTACCTAGATCTTAGGTGTTGAGTACGTTTAAAAATCCTTCTGATTCTGAAATATGGATGATACAGGAAATAAAGTAAAACAACTTACCTGGAAGAGGTAATGTAATAGTGAACGGTTCTTTAACAATAACATTTATAGTGTTCTCAGCCCTTCCTACATCGTTTGCGGCATAACACTTGTATCTGTCTCCTTTTACTGCGTTTGAAATTTCCATATAACTTATGTATTTATATGGAAATTCTACCAGTGCGCTCTGGAAGGTAATACATATATTTTAAGTTGATATTCTTGAGAACTTTCAGAAAGGGTTTACTAAAATTTTAGGTGATTAATATGTGTTTATATCGTGTTGATATACCTAATTATTTTATATTTCTCTGAATTAGTAAGAAAAATATTAACAGTGAAAAATAATTAGGTAGGTATGTCACGGACAAAGTGATATGCCTTTCGTGATATTCATAATCAAACCCAAAAAAAAAACAACAAATGTTCCAAATGCTACCTTAGAAGGCATGCGACCTCCGCTCATGTTAATCCACTCGATTTTAGGCGCTGGGAACGCTACCACTTTGCAAGTTAACTGCACCGTGCTATTATACTCTATTTCTGTCGTCTTGCCTTCTACTATTTCGACGGTCGGCTTTGTATTGTTTGGCAATTCTGCAAATTTGTATAAAAATACATATTAGTTTTATAGTAGAAGAAGAATCAGGATACATAACACTAAAGTTCAGTTGGCCAAAAACCCGAAAGCAAATGTTTTAAGGACCACAAACACCAAACTTTGCAGTCAATGTAAAATCAAATCAAGTCTAATACCCAAATGACAAAAGCGAGGTTCCTACTCTTCTGTAATTAATTAGTAGTATATATGTTACGGCTAAAAGCCGAAGTAAGGTTACGCCTAGTTCTAGCCGGCCATACCTAAAATATATTTAAATTTGGAGGTTTGATGCAACCAATTTGGATGTAGCGCTCGCTCGGCTCGCGCGCCTTTGGTTACGGTTCTAACATAACCTAATCCATTTGGTCGGTGAGTCCTAGCAATAAAAAGGATACACCTAAGTATAACTAACTGTTACCGGCTGCACCTAGGCATAGCCGGCTAGAACTAGGTGTAACCTTTTTTTTTTTTACGGATTGGAAATCATCAAATGACTCCTCCCGCTCTGGGTGGAGTGGGAGGGAGTGTCAGACTCTTACTGACTAAAACCCATCCATGTTCCTTCTTTGCCCTTTGTGTTCCAGGGCCGCGGTATCTCTTTCGAACAGTCCCGCAGCCCCGGCAGGCATCGGCCTTTGCGGGCCCCTTCCTGGTTGCTGACATCTCTTTGAGGCGCGCGTGGAACACGAACGCGCCAACTAGGTGTAACCTTACTTCGGCTTTTAGCCGTTACATAGATACATAAAACGATTCCTGGGTCTCGTTGCACTAGGCGACCCTTTCAAGCTAACCTTTTTTTGGTTATACGCTAATACAGAGTGTATACGGACGGCCTATCTATGAAATAGCGAGAAATACTTGCAGAAAATAAAAATAAAACTAAAAAGGTAGCTTTGATTTTTGAATATTCTTTAAGTTTGAATGGTGCTAATAGTCTTTGCGGGACATCAAAATTGAATGCGTTTAGTGTCTCTGAACTTTTTTTGTAGAGGTGTTAGTTTGTGTATCAAACTTATCCACAACTGAACTTACTTTTCGGTGGTGCTGCGGGTGTGATGGGGATTCTAACTATCCTTTTAATAGGTTTGCCCGTAGCTTTTACTATCCCATGCACCTAGAAAACAAAAAATACAAATAAAATGTCTTGGTTGTACAGAATTTTGAACTTCTAAGGATCGATCGCTTCCAACTAATTGGATAGTAACTAAACTTTTTACAAAATGATAAACACTTGAGTTAAAACGGAAAACATTACAATACTGTCTAATGGTGCTTATGCGTTCATAGTTACTAAAGCGGTACGTTGTATAGGATCTTAGCAGCAAGATTCCAGTTTACAATTGTATTGGTTTCAGGTTAGGGTTTCATTTCAAAATAATAAAGTGTTGGTACTTACGACTAATTTGAATCTTTGCGATGGTGCAGTAAACGGACTCGTTACGTAAAAATCTTTGGAGACTTCTGTTAGAGGCATTGGGACTTTTAATGGGTTTTCATTCATGTCTAAAATCTGCGCCGATACTATTTTTACTGTGTGATGGTCGTCGGTGACGGATATTGACAGGTAACCGCTTGCATCTGAAAATATATTCATACAAGTTATTTAATGTTGACGCCTGGTCTTGTAATAGGTCATGTCTTACATCTTCCTTTCGCCTTTATTCTTGTCTAAGCAAGCCACCCAACTCTCTACACAAGGGTGCGATCTGCTTAACATACTTTTCAAAAACTCATTTCATCGGGGTGCCTTTTAATCGTAATTTTTAACACATAAACCTTCCGAAATAAATTCTCTTAATAATGGCGAAACGTCATAAAAACACAATTGATTAGTTTAAAAAACTACGAGAACGAATGTACAGACACGAAAGCCGTATTAAGCACTATAAATAGATATGATATACTAATGAACTTACCAGCTATGGGTTGCACAGCCGTATCGCCCAGAGACTTGGGTTTTAGCTCTGAGAAGCCATGGGTAAAGAGGAAGTCAGTCCTGCCGACGATTACCACGGATGTTTTTGTTTGGCCCATCACAGTAGCTACATATGTCCCAGGCTGAGCGTTACTTAATTTTACCACCTATAATTTATTTTAAAATAACTATGAGTTGGTAAATGATTAAATAAATTAGTAAGTCAGCGTAACCAAAATAATTCAGAAAAGCCATTATTACATACTATGGCATTCAGGGATAACTAACCCATTAGTGAAAGAATTTTTGGAATCGGATAAGTAGTTCCGGAGATTAACGTCACATCCACACTTACAAACTTTACCTCGTGATAATAATAAGAATAGATTGTATAATATAATAATACATAAATCGAAAATGAAAAGAAAACATAAATGGCATGCGAATTTGTTGCTTTTAAGTAATAATAGTAGTAATATTTTGTAGAAATGGGTATTTTCAGTAAGAGCTGCAATCAAACTACTAATGAAAAATTTATCAATTTTTTTTATTACAAATCATTCTGAAATCTCATGCCAGCACAAATGGTGTGATTTCCACTTTCCGATCTCACCATCGAGCGTGGATTTTACAGCAAATTCACCGAACAAAGTGTTTTAAAAGTTTTATATTTGTGCCATAGTAGAATTGAGTTTCAAAACCTACCTTACTTGCTGTTTTGATCGATATTTATAAACTTACCTTTCCATTAGCGTTCCACATTATTTTGTCTAAATTAGCCGAGGGTCCTTTAACATCCAAATAAACATTTCTGCCGGACACGGAGACGATGGCGTAGTCCGTGTGGTCATCTATTATGAACTGTAAAACAACATTACAATATGACATCACGCTGGGTTACAGTTAGACAGAGACTTTCATTTACACGGCAAGTACCTAGTGACAAGACAGAGTGGCTAAATAATTAACTCCTTTATTATTAAACTTAATTATATATTAATATTAATAAAACACCCCCATCAGTTCAACAGTTCTCATAAGTAAGGGAGAAGTCCATTTCCAAGGAGATCCAACCAATGCTGCATGTTTGAAAAAAATCACCTGCTCGACAGCATAAAATAACGCAATGGATATTGATGATTTGTCAAAATGAAAGGGATTGTAGGTATACAATAGTCATGGTAGAAAACACTTGTCTGTGACTCTATTGGATGTATCTCGTATCTTGGAAGCAGTGTATTCAATTGTTGGTGAGCCAAATAAATAAAACAAATCAATAAAATACATTAGATAAATTCATGGTCGTAATACTTACCGGAATATCTTTTTTAACGTTTGCTGGTATTATCTGCGTACTAATCACAGTCTTGTTGCCTTTTATAGTTTCTTCTAATATTTTGAGCACCTAGAATAATTGACAAGGATTTTCAATTTCGTATTTTTTTAAACATGGTCCTAGTTGTTAGTTTTAAGATTTTAAACGGTGTTACCTCTTCGACGTTAGTCTTGGAAACGTCGAACGCCTGCCCAGAACATGCCTGTGCTATTTCATAGTAAACATCGAAGGCTTTAGCGTCATACATATCACCACAGCGACCGGTTAGTACAAACGTTATCTGGAAGTACAGGGATTGTTCAGTTAATAAGTATTCTATTGCCTGATATAGAGACATAAAGCTCACGCTCAATTCAACATCAAAGATAGAAACTAATACGGATTATAAGCACTTTTAAATTCTATTCTCATAATATTTTAACCCTACTGAAATGGGTTAATTTATAATAAAAAATTGAAGACAGTTATCTACCGACCCACATGGTACGTGTGGTGGCTTACGGCCCGATCCCTCGCTCATAGAGGAGGCCTGTTTCTCAACGGCGGGGACGTTTTGGGTTGATTTTTCTAATGCTTATGTTCTAGGTGAAAGGTAACCAATGTGGGTGACCAACCCGTATATTCAATCTGTGGGAATAGTTAAATAAATATTCTTTTTCGGACTGTACCTGGCTCTGTTTCTGTTGACACAATTGTTTCACGTAAGGACTGTCGCGGTAATCCTTAGCTGGAGCATCGGTAAATACGTAGATAAATGAGTTGCTGTTACTTTTTTCTAGTGCTAGGAGTAATCCTCTCATTGACGGTTCCCAACAGTCTCGATTAACAATATTGTGAGCACGGACTGCGCCCAATGTTCTTTTAAAGGTGTAGCGATTGTTGGTCACCACCCTCAGTTGAGCATCTGAATGAATATATAAAACAAAAACGCTTAAAAATAAGTAAAATGTTGCTTCAGTGGTAGCTCTTCAGTTATTCTGCTAACCTAAATAATATATCTTGAGTTTCTGGTACAGGGACACCACCATAAACCAGTGCGCTTATTTTGTGAGAAATTAACTGGGGTTTGACCGGAAAATACATAAATTAGTTAGTAGTATGTATCATCATGGTATGAGCATCTGATGCTGAGAACTGAGGCAGGTTATCGAGTTTCGAGCATGTATTGGCTTCTAGTAGTAGGTAAAAACCAAAAACACGACGAATGGACTATGTGACAGATGATTTACCTAAAACCTGAATTAGTGATATCTATTAAAACTAAGAGCTATAAAGAAAAGTTTATTTTTGACATAAGCTAAATTCGTTTCTAGAAGCCTCATTTTTTAATTTTACTTAAATATATTATTAACTGGTTATCTGCTGTTAGCTGTTTTGATAATCTATTTTCAGCAGCCAACCAAATAAAAATCCCCTTTATTATTAAACGCGAAGTAATGTTTTGCCAAACTCAATCCTCGAAAACGTATTGTTAAACTGAAGTTTAATAAAAATCAATTGCCACGTGTATGGCGGAGCATCACTTGAGGACGGCTCGACTGATTTGGCTGTTTTTTTTGTTGTGTTCGTAACTGTCAAGGTTTGTATGAATTTTTTATTTTTTTTTGCTTCGCGCCTTTCTTTTTTACTTCATTAGAAAATTGCACCCATGTGAAGCCGGAGCGGGTCGCTAGTGTACATTATATTAAAATAATGATTACTCCGCGTTACATATTCAGGAAGAAAAGTTCACACTTGATTGGGTTTCAATAAGTACGTAAATTAATAAAAAATAAACATTACCTGGATCGTTAAATGTGACCAGCACCATGTTTTCGATCAGACTGGACTTTTCAGTGAACACAAAATCGCTGATTCTGTCCACACTATGTCTAACTCCTCTTATATCGTCACTCATCGACCCTGTATCATCAATAAGAAAAGTTAAACTGCTAGTCCCCTTGCATGATACGTTGAATATAATATTTGCTAGAATTAGCAACACCGCGTGCGGATATATCCGCCCCCACATTGTGATTCGATTCTATTACGAGTCTCGTAATAATACTGTACCCTACTAAAGCGCAATCCACAATGGGGCAAAATGTAATATGGAAGGTAATTTATAGGTGCGTAACTGAACAGTGATAAGTATTTATTTTGAGGATTTTCCCATTATTTATTATAAATCCAGACTGACGTTATACTTATAATTAAATTACCTATTGGTTTTTTTCCATGGAATTGTTGAATTAATTACCAAAAGGATAACTACAAGCTTTCAAAACCGCATTTCTTTGCTAACAATTATAAATCTACAATATGATACCAGGGAACGTAGGGAAAGTTCTAACTCCGGGCATTACTAAAATGGTTATCTAACGTGTCACTAGTAAAGCGTGTCACGTGAAAAACTTCGTCACTTTCTTAGCCCGCGTTTTCGGTAATTGTCACAAGGGATAAAAAGTATTCTAAAGGGTGTAAACGATATTTTTTTTGTTCTAGACCTGGGAACCTTCTAGTTACGAAAATATTGGACGAAAGTTTTAAAATTAAAAACTAGAAATTTAAAAAAACTGGTGAAAAAGTTGGATCTTTGACCGTTCCAATTTTTTCACAAGTATAAAAAAAATACAAGTTTTTAATGTTATAACTTTACTTTAAATACCTTCACGACCCTCGTACTAGTCAATGCATCCATCAGCACCATGTTTTGAGTGCGTTACATTGAGTGCCACCGTAAAACGTGATTTTTTACTCCAATAAAAGAATCGTTTCCCAGCAAACATTTTTGCGTAGAGTTACTTAGTTTGATGAACAGAATGCTTGGTTGCTTTGTGAAGGGTTCTTGCTATATATGTATATAATTATATTATATGTGCTAATGCGGGTTATAAACCGTCTCTGTATCTGTGTATCTTTAATTAAAATCCGTTCAGTAGTTTTTGCTTGAAAGAGTAACAAACATCCATCCATCCTCACAAACTTTCACAACCATAATAGCAGTACGATGATGATGAATAGTAGTAAGATTTAACGGATTGACGTAACCACCGTGCGCTGTCTGTCGCGGTAGATCATATATTTACCGCGACAGACAGCGCACGGTGTATTCTGATTCAGTGTACTAGGAATCCCTTCAAATGGTTTTCTGATGTGTATTAGTAAAACGTCTGACGTGAAAAGCTTCGTCACTTTATGAATAACTTAACCGCAAACAACTTAGGCCATAACATCGCAAAAGTGAAGGAAATAATGACTGAAAATCCTCACTCAAGTTTGAGAGGGATAGCCGCTGAACTTTCTGTGCCTCACGAGTCGATCCGTACCATTTTAAATAATCACTTGGGTATGAAACATGTTGCCGCTCGGCTAGTCCCAAAAGACCTGGATTTTCTCCAAAAACTCAAACGCATAAGAGTCGCTGAGGACATGCTAGAACGAGTCAATTCCGACCCAACATTCATGAAACGCTGTTACTGGTGACAGACGTGGGCTTACGAGTTTGACATGCAAACTAGTCAACAAGCTTTGGAGTGGCGCCTTCTAACCGAAACCAAAAAAACCACAAAGTCGATCAAAAGTCAAAGTTATGTTGACCGTTTTGTTTGACTATCGCGGTGTTGTGCACTCGGAATTCTTGCCGGAAGATCAAACAGTAAATATAGAATATTATTTGAGCGTTATGCGGCGTTTAAGAGAGCAAATTCGGCGAAAAATGCCTGATTTGTGGAAAGAAAATTCTTGGATTTTGCAGCACAATAATGCGCCATCGCACAAAGCCATCATAGTGAACGATTTTTATACCAAAAACTCAACAAATACCATCGAGCAACCACCTTATTCACCAGATATGGCTCCAGCCAACTTCTTTCTTTTTCCTAAACTCAAATTACCACTTCGCACCCGTTTCATTTGGTAGAAGACATAAACGAGAATTCGCGGCGAGAACTGAACTCAATTTCGGCAAAAGCGTTTAAAAATTGTTTTTTGTTGTTTTTTGATGATTGGATTATTCGTTGGCGTAAGTGTACCGTTTCTGAAGGAGCATACTTTCGCCAAGGGATCTGGAGGCGATAGTCCTCGCGCTCCTGCACGAATGGCGCGCGGAGGGGGTAAGGTTTAGAATCGCGTCCTCCGAATTGGTAGGTGTGGGAGGTGGGAGGGGGAGGGGGGGGGAGTTGTTGAGTCACCCCCCACTTCCCCCCCCTGCCGGAGGCGCATAGTTTTTTTTTTATAAATTTTTTAAAATCTCAATTTGGTGTTATGATTGCTTAATGTTTTTGACATTATAAACCTGATTTATAGGGGGGAGAGTTGAGTTCGTTATTGCCAGTCAACGTGGCGCAGTCGAGGGAAGCCAGGTCGACGGAGCCCCGCTTCGCGGGGCTCTTACTTCTGAATGGTTTACAAAAAAAATAACCTCGAAGGGAATGGCGGGGTCTATTCGCTCGCTTCGCTCGCTCACTCGACCCCGCCATCCCCTTCTAACCTAACCTGTCCGAGTCGGGGTGCCCCAGGTCCCGGCTCGCTTCGCTCGCTCTTGCACTCAATGAAACACGAAAATATTGACTTTTATAATTACTTGAATTTATAAACATAATTTATAGCTTGCACGATTTTTAAAAAAGGATCTTTTCGATATTTCATTCAAAATCATATATTTTACGCATTTTGAGATGATCTTGACAGATGTAACGTCAAAAACGTTAGACTTTAGTTAAATATTCGTCCCGTTTCACGTTTAGTTAGTGATTTACCAATATTTTGAGAAAATAATTTTAAATATTTCCGGCAGCTAAAATCGCATGGGGGCGCTTCAGATAAACCCCCTTGACCCCCCCACAGTGACAGAATCCTCGAATTCAGAGGACGCAATTCTAAACCCAACCCCGCGGAGGCACTACGTCGGGGGGAAACTCCGCTGCCGCGGCAAATCACCGCTCAGCGGACAGACCTCCGACGGGATCTCATGGCGACATAGAGTGAGCGACAACACCGTGCAGGGCACGCCACAATAGTGGCGATAAGTCCCCTCTTTGAGGAGTGGCTAGAGAGGCGCCACGGCGCCCTCACCTTCCGCCTGATGCAGGTCCTCACCGGACACGGTTGTTTCGGGAGGTTCCTGCACCGTACCGGGCGGGAGGAAACGCCTGGGTGTTATCATTGTGAGGATCGTCCGGAGGACACGGTGGCGCACACCGTGGAGGTCTGCCCCGCCGTGTCCTCATAGCGGCGATCGGCGGCGGCGACCTCTCGCGCCCGGCCCTGGTTCAGGCCATGGTCTGAAAAAAAAAGCGAATGAGTTTGTATATATTTTGGCAGTATGTTTTCAAGAGATGGAAAGATTGACGCAGATGTGGAAAGGAGAATAAATGCGGGAAATAAAGTGAACGGTGCTTGTGGTTGTGACAACCAGTCATTTAAAAAAAAGACTCGTCTGGCTTTTCACAAATAGCAAAATAACGTCGAATCGGATTTAGTGGCCGGACACCCATTTCATTTAATGGATTCATGACCAATCCCTGTCACTCAAAATTGATTTATTTTGGCCTGTGTAAAAAGGGACTTTTAATAAGGAAAAGTACAAAGAATAATAAAAATCCTAGTGCGCATTCAGTTTTGTTTTCATATATGTATTATAATAATATCTATTGTAATTTTAAATATATTTATACAAATGAGGAAATTATCAACAATATTACGCAGCAGACCCGACAGGTACGTATTGTTGCCTTATTAAGTGTTTGCTTTTGTGGTATTTAAGCTCTATTTGATGTACCCGTTTTGCTAATAATGAAAATACAAATTGGGATTTCCTATGTTTCAGAATAATATCCCATTATGCCTGATTTGCTATTTACAAAACACAATACTCTTTTGTTAACCGACTTATAAAGGCGGAGATCAATTTGACCCGTATGTAATATTATTGTATTTGCACAATATTCGTTATTTAGTGGAGGGTGATTGGTAATTCGGTGCATTGACCCCTATCCTATAACTTGGCGGCCTAACAGGGTTGTTTTGGAGAAATCAAACTTTTTACGTTTTTTGGAAATTTACCGTCTCTCCTGCTGATTGTGAGAAATTGCGCCGGTCAGGATGTTCAACTGATATTTTTCTGATAGCTTATGAACGAAACAATCCTTCAGAAATCAATTTGTCAAAAATGTACATCTACCTTTGGAAATTAAGCGCCGTAAAGTTCATGTTCTCTAATTTTCTTGAAACTCCTCTTATTTTTTCAGGCAGTTTTCCCCCTCAACTTAGTAGTGAATACGCGGTAACCGTTTATGCTTTGGTGTCATGTCCACCCTGTATAAAAGTCAATTGCCACATGTACATTTATGACGGAGCATCACTTGAGGATGGCTCGACCGATTTGGCTGATTTCTTTTTTGTGGTGTTCGTAATTGTCAGGACAACGTCTTTATAAAAAGAAAAAAAAACTCATTTTCTCTATAACGATTTTGCACCCGTGCGATGCCGGGGCGGGCCGCTTGCTAGTATTATAATCACGGAATTTGTGTTTTACCAAATACACTGTTACAAAATTATATTCCATGGTATCTACAACCATTAAAAATGCAACTCTATCTCACCATCGTGCGTTCGTATTTCGGAAGGTAGGTAGCCGAAGCGCATAACTTTCATATTACTGACTATCATAGGAGTAACTCTGATAAAGATTAGACTCCCGTAATTGTTTTACATATTTATTACTGTAAATCATGGCTAATGTAGGTAATGTTCGTACGGAGCGTTAGTTTATTTGTTGCAACAGAAACCAGCCATATCAAACTTACCTAAAGGTCATTAAATCTATTTATTTACCTCGAGTCGCGCCTATTTATAAACATCGTCATTGTTTATTTTATTGTCATTTTAATTACTAACCATTTATCCGCCATACCATGTATGTATTGATAATGTCCGATGCTTGTGCTTTTATTATTTCCTTTATTCGTATACACATATTAATACCCATACACTTATTACTTACATTTTTAAATATGCCAATCTAAAACAATAAAATATATAAATATATAAAATAGTAGCCCACCAAAATATCGGGAACAGGCTCCAAGCTACCGGTGGTCAGGGCTCTTGAGAGAGGAACCTCCTACTAAAACGTGCCGTGTCCAGAGAGCTGCTTTCTAAATCAAGCCCTTGATCCAGATGCCAAGCGAGAGTCTCCTAAGATGTTCGTTGAGGTTATTGGCTATTAAGCCATTGGCCGAAACGACTATCTGCACAATGACTGCAGTACTCACGTCCCACATGTCGAAACCTCGCGAGCCACATCTGGATAATTGAATTGTTTATCTAACTCTGCTTTCAGGAGGTTCTCGTCATGGTTATATCGATCTATCACCACAATGTCAGGCTAATTGTCAACAATAGTCATGTCAGTGACGATAGGTCGATTCCAGTACAACGTGATATTACCATCATCGCGAACTGCGTCGGGCGCATACTTATAGTATGGCACTTCTGATTCCACAAGGTTGTACTTCAAAGAAAGTTGCTGGTGGATAATCCTGGCAACGAGGTTATGTCTATGCAAGTACTCTCCGTTAGCTAGACGAGAACACTCAGAAATAATTGTGTCGAATCGATTATCATGTCCGACATAAAGTCAACCGTGACATCCTTCACAATGTATTTCCGGTAGTTATTCGTCATCATAACTTCGTCCATTATTGCAGACAGACAAAACCGTCGGTTTCGCCGAAGAGATCACCAAAACGCAGCCAAGATACAGACGCTAAGTCTACATCAGGAAGGTGTGTCCTAACAAAAATGGTTCCTATGTTGTCCCAAATAAAACAATTTATTATTTATTTAGTAATACAATGTTTATTAAGTGTACATATTTATTAAAATATTAGAGCTACTGTTAAGAAAAGATAAATTTGTTTGTTATTTGAAAACTGAGTGTTATCTTTATTAAATTATGAAAAAAATGGTTCAAATAAAATAAGGTTCATGTGTTTTAAGATATTATTATGTAAATAACTCCTCCTAAGTAGGTTAGACTAGATTCTAAATAAATTCATTTAATTCAGAAAACACAAATTCATGTTCATAAAATTAATTCACAATGTTAGTAAAAATACAGAACTTACTTATCTACGTTAGTATTTAAACTTAAATGTAGGTTGCTCCAAAACTTATGCGACCGACTGTCCAGTCTGTTACTAAACTTCGCCACAATGATGTTAGGGCTGCGCGGACTCTGCAGCGCAAGGCGGCGCACCGCTTGCGCAAGATGGCATGGAAACCGTCCACCTATACATCCGCAAACATCCCTGATGCGCTGCATGCCCGCGGCAACCGTAACAACACCCTAAACGCGTTATTGTATTGGATGCGTAAAGCATTGAACGATCTTTGCGTATGCTTACTCCAGAGATTGCAGGTGTACAGCGATGTTATGTTATATTAGGCTCGAAAAAGTATAACTTTGACTTGACCTGTATACCGATTGAATCTACTGGAGATCATATTCGCTCTTGTCGCCAATTCTCTACGCTCTCGTTCAATATCCGGACCATCACGTAAATCCTCTATAATCAAATGCCCAAGGCATGGTAAACGTTTTAACCCTTTTCAGAGGTGTACCATTAAGTGACACTGTGGGTACATACGATGGACAATAAAAAATAACTCCCTCTCTTCTCTCTTTTAACAAATAACTTCATAATTAATTAAAATCAGTAAGTGGGTACAATTTAAACATAGTGGAACTTAACCTATTGCAGATTTAAATTTATGGTTATAACTGTATGAGTGACAATGTCTAGGTGGAACCACTACTACGGTATACAGTGTGAATCCATAGACGCAGAGTTATACGTTGCCACAGGCCTGCTACATTCTTAATAAATAATTCAGACCAAAAGAACCTGAGCAAATCTGGTTTCGGTACCACAACTGGCTATAACGTGCCACAACAGACGGCACACTTTTAGTGGATTAACCAACATTTCGATGTAACTTCCACTACATATCTTAGCTCTATTGCTGCAGTTTTGTGGCCTTTTTTTATACCTTCTTATTTGTAACTTTTTCTAGAGGTATTTATAGTTATACCATTAATTGTAGTGAGGGTGCAACCATAGACTAAAACTTGCCCTCAATATCGATGTAGTGAATATCAAACTCTTTAAAGAATTCTGACAGTGAGCAACAGTAAGTATATTCGTCACTGAAATCAATATTATAATCAGCTAAATATTTGCTACAATTGCTCTTGCATTTGATGTCCGTCTCTGTTGGCGTAGGATCGTTAACGTTGACTATGGCCACTCCGTCTTCGCCGAGTTTTAGCACCTGTAATAAAATCGTTTGATGATAAAACCGTTCTCAATGAAAAATCAACGTGTGCAGAAATTCATCATGTCCTTAGGTTTATCTCCAGTGTGTTGGTATATTGGCTTCCAGGATAACTGCATGCTGCTGAATAAATCGAGTGATTGCATACATGTATTTTCCCTCTACTACCCAGTAACTGGGGCTACTACGTTAACACGATAAAGTTTAGTGGCCGTCAAACTTTTAAGCTTCTACTCGTTATCAAATTATTGTTTCGGTAAACATGTTCTGTTTCTTAGCCCTTTTGCCGTCTGTGTGACTGTTGTGCGAGCTCCTGTGATGTGTTGGATGGTGTGCCGGCAAGAGCTGATAACACGGGCCTAGGCCAAGTGGTTATCAGTTGGGTTAAGTGTTGAAGGAATTACAATAGATGTAGTGCGGTTTCGCGCAAAATATTGGATTGAAATTATTTTCTTATTTATGTATTCCAAGTCCTGGCTTGACCGACGAGCAAGCTGTCAACTTTTTTCTACAGTCCTGTTGTGTTTACACATATGAGTTATGCTTTGTATGTATCTTGTATATTATTTTTTTGTTGCTATGCTGTATGCACGTCATTTCCACGCGATAAATAAATATAGTTTCTTTCTATTAGTTTGTAGGCTGTGTAGATTTATTGTTCACCAACAAAATACTATTGGTTACCAGAATCAGAGAGGCAGATCCCTTTTTTAAAGCGTCCGATTCTTCATTCATTCTAATCGTTGTCTGCCTTTAATAAATAAATAATTTTGACATTGATTGTTGCCTGAATAAAATTCCGACCAGATTTTGAATGTTTAATTAAAAATTACAAGAATTGGCATTTTGATTAACGTACCTTCCATAAATATCGTGGTGTAATAGTTCCATTTATCTTCTGCAAAGTATGCGTGCCAGACCAGGCCACGATGTCATTAAAGATGGCTAGTAGGGATCTCGCATTGTCGTTTATTTTTTCCCATGTCGGCTGAAATAACACAATTTTGACTGTTTAAAACGTGTTTGACTTCAGCTGGAACAATATTAATTAAGAACATAAGTAATTTAGTTCTTTTAAAGTGCATTGAAATATATTTAAAAAAAAAAATTAAGAAACAATGATTATTTTACTGTCATAAAAAGTGCTAACCTTTGAAGCATTGCAAGGGAGCCAGACTGGAATTGCATTCAGAGGATCTATGAACGTGCTCTTCTTTGCGGGGCCATCATTAAAGTCGATTGCGTTCACAAGCTGGGATTTACTATAACAACACGATGACGACGTGTCCTTGCAAGTGAATCCTGTGTTAGTTTTCGCGGAGTCTATGCCTGGGTAAGTGGACCAGCTGTAGCCGGCACTCAGACCATTGTTGTTTGTGTCAGTCATTATAATGCGTGTATATGATGGCATATGTTTTGCGTGGTCGAAACAGACTTCGTAAGCCTCTAAGAAGTCAGGCACGTTGTAGCCCACTCTTATTAATTCGGAGGTGTCCGTTGAGCATTTCACTTTCTTTCTGATGACGGAGGGTTGAATGGTGTTATTGCACTGTAGGTCTGAGAGCTTATAAATTTTGCCTTCTACTAAGAAAGATTCTTCTTTATCACATAATGCCTCTAATCTGTTCATTTTAGGAAAGTTCTTGAACGCATTGGGCTTCTTTTGGCTTGGACAAGATAATGTGATTTTTTGTTTGTTTTCCACTCTAATATAATGTTCCGTGTTTTTCAATTTGTGCCAAGATTTGTCATTTAGTATAAGCGGCATATATTGCGCATGCACATCTCTCAAGTTCCTAGTTATCAAACATTCTGTAAAAGAAGAATGTAATTTGCAAAGACATTTTTTATGGGTATATAGAGCTATTCATTTATTTTCAAAGAAATGTCAACTTGGTACAGCAGAAATAATTAAACCTTGCCTGAAGAGTTGACGTCAAATGTCCTGTTTTCTGATCCGTGTACGTTGCTGACATTGCAGGTATAATGACCTATCCCCGCCGAGTTAAAATCGGTAATCACTTCGCCATTAAATGTCCATTCAACCTGAAAGTAACGGTAGATATACTATTATTGTTAGAAGTTAGTGCTAAAAATTAAGGTACAATAATTATGCTGTGAACTCCATGTGAAACCATACGTTTTGTTCTTTATACGAGGTGGTGACGGCAATACGACGATAAATGAAAACACTGGTACTACTAGTTCATAGGACTAAACTATCAAACTTAAACTTATCAAATAATTTAAAAAATGTTTTTTTTTCACACAAACTAAATAGCATAGAACTGTTCACGAAATATTAATAATATAAAATAAATAAAATATTACTTATTAATATTTTTTTGTTGAATATTGGTTCACTAATCTTAGGTAAAACTAGCTCTTGCTGGCGACCTTCGTCCGCGTGAAATTATTATACAAATATGACTTCCCTAATTGAATCGATTTTTTTTTAATAATTTCAAAGGATAATGCAAAAAAAAGATGTACAATAGTGCAATCGCACTAGATCGCGGAAAGAGGAAGGAGGGAAGGGAGGACTTTGCCCTGCAGTGGAACAAGATAAGCTTATAACAATAATTGTGCAATGCAAGCTTACTACGGGCGTTGGTTTTGCCGTGTTATCCTCTGCTAAATCACAATTCCGCTTGATATCTGTTATTTCACCGTCCCACTTGCTAATAGAAACACCACTTCCTTCGGGAAGCACCGGCGCATTACCGACGTCCACCACGTATGTGTTTGTTTGTGTGTTTCCATGCTTGTCGCTCACACGACACGTATAGTTGCCGTCGTGCTCGGAGTCTGAAGCATCTGCTATTTGTAAGTAGGGTTCTTGGATACCTGTGTCCTGTAGGCAGAAATTATTTAATTTAATATGCGTATGAGACAAAAAACAAAAGGCAATGCTTGGAAAATCCAGTTATTCAAGACAAATAAATAAAATAAAATAAATAAAATTGAAGTGTCTGTTATTTTGTTAAATAAGTCTATTATTTTGTTTTGTTGCGTTATATATACGGCACTTATAACAAAAACACATTTTTAAAATTTTTGTGTCTTGCTGTCTGTTTGTTCCGGCTAATCTCCGAAACGGCTGGACCGATTTTGACGTGATTTTTACTGGCATGTAGCTGATGTTATAAGGAGTAACTTAGACAGCATCCCTGCTGTCGGTGCCTCGTTTTGCCCCTAGATCCCATGCTGTTCGGTTTGATACTTACAATTGTTATTGTTTGAGTGATTCGATCATTAGTGATCGAAGTCCGCGTCGTCGTCGTCGAAGGATCATCCGTGCTCGACTCGGTTGTAGCGTCTGATGAATCTGGTTCCGCAGGCGACGAGGTGGTGGTAGTGGTCGATCGATCCAGTGCGCGCGTCTATAATATAATTATTTTTTATTTATCTTGTGTATTTTTGTCATAGGTGTTCTTTTATTTAACTTGCAAAGTTTGTATACAGGGTGCAAACGGACTCTTCACGAAGCCGACAACCAAGCATTCTGTAGGTACATCAAATTAAGTAACTTTACGCAAATTTTTATGCTAGTTTCCCAGCAAAAAAAAATGCGTAAAGTTTTAGTCACTTTTTTTTGGGGTTTAAAAATCACGTTTTACGGTAGGGCTCAATGTAACGCACTCAGAACTTGTGCTGATGGGTGGATTGAGTAGAATGGAGGTCGTGGGGGTTTTTAAAGTAAAAATCTTACTTTAAAAACATGTATTTTAAAAAAAAATTGTGAAAAAGTTGGAACTTTGACCCCCAAAATCTCAGTAACTAGAAGGTTCCCAGGTATGGTCTAGAACAAAAAAATGATCGCATTGACGGGGAAAACAAATGCCTTTCGGCTTCGTTAAGGGTCTTTTTACACCCTTTATTATGTTTGTTTAGGTCAAAACTTAAAACTGACTTTTAAAACAGTTATCCCAAACCGAGTGAGCTGAAATTTTGCAGACACGTTTAGTTTGTATGACAATGCATGGCTAGCTAAGTGACGTCATTCTAAAACCGATATGGCGGACTCCCAAAGATGGCACGCTATGGGTATCAACTAAAGGGTTTGCTGAGGAGAATACGAAAATAACTTAAAAATAAATTAATCGTGAAAAAACATTTTTAAACACAAGCTTTTATTTGAATGCTCTCAAAAGAAGAAAATAAACTTTGAATTAAACCAAACCCATCAACTTATTACATTATACAATTTTAATAAAAGGCTTGTCGCAAGATAATTACTTGTGTAAATGAGCAAAAAATAATAATAAATATGTAACTTGATCTTGATAAAAGTACCTAACACTAACAAAAAAAAATGTATTTCGTAGAATTTATTTGCACAGGTAAATCTCGCGAAAAGCTTTTATATCATATAAATGGTATACTTAATGTAAAAAAATGATGGGTTTGATATAATTTTAAGATTTTATTATTATAGATAATTTGACTTTTTGTCATATAAGACGCTTCTGTTTAACTGACGTACCTATAGTCAGTATACTTTCATAAGTAGGTACCTTGTACAAGCAAGAATAACGAAAATTCACTTGTAAATTGACTGTATTAATACTTTCCCTAATAATAAATCTTGACGGAAATAATGAGAAAATACTTACCATAAACCATTTCACAGATTCAGATTTCGAGCTGTACGCTTCACATTTTAGTTTCCTAGTTTCACCCCGCACTAAATAAACGTAATGTTCTGTGCCGAAGCTCTTCGGGTGTTCTGCAGAATAAGAATGAAACATTTATAACATAACATCGCGCCTGTAATCCCCGAGGGCTTAGGCAGAGGTGTACCTAATAGTACACCCCCATTTCGGCAATAATGCTTAAGTCCCATGCAATAGGGGGCATCGAACCGAACCCAGGAACTCTTGTTCAGCTGTCGCCAAACAACGAGGAACCAGTCATTCAGAAAAATCATCAGCTGCCTAGCCTTTTCTCATGTTATATTGGGTTCGGCTTCCAGTCTAACCGGATGCGGCTGAATACCAGTATTTTACATGGAGAGTTTACAAAACAGAAAAATATATAATTTAAAAATATTTAGCGTTATCATTCGTGATAAAACAGTTAAATAATTATAAAAACGGAAAGCTCGCTCGTGTGATGATGATGGTAGGCACTTTCGAATGTCCAAGGACTGTCATGGTCGTGTCCCTATAATTGACAGTGGCGATACCCAAAAGTCATCTTAAAAGATCGGTTACGGGCATCTCGATAAGCTATTACAAGAGCTAGTATACCTTTGTTTCAGAACGAATTTACAATGTAACTTACCTTCAACTACTGCTTGAAACGTGGTGCTGACAGAACCAATATGGTTCTTCGCTTCACACGTGTATGACACAGAATCATTTTTTGCCGGGTTCACAATAACAAGAGCTCCATCCTCAATGAAATATTTTTCATCTGAAATAGGCCACTCACATATTTAATATGAAGGATGTATACGGGTAATATTTATTAAGCGATGTAAGTGAAATAGCTGAATATTATAGTACTGTAGTACTTAATGACTATTTTACTTATTACAGGCGCAAGTGCCGAGTTTGAGAGAGTTTTGGAATTGATAAAATTTTCTAATATGAGTGTGAGTGATTTACTCGTGTTTGTCGCATGTTTAGACCTCTTATGCAGTCGAATAGTATTTCCGCGATCTTCTCAACAACTAATAATCAATTTAGACGATTGATTGCTCACCGGGTGTAATTGTAGTGCCATTTTTACTCCATGTAATTTCTGGTTGTGGAATACCAACGACATCACAAGGGAGCCTCAAAGCTAGATCTCCTTTGATTCCTTCAACTGTTGTTGGTTTTGTAGTGATGCTTGGCAGTGCTGTAAAGGAAAGGTCCAGTAGTGCAGAGAGAGAAATGCAAGAAGAAAACATTGTCCTTTGTATATCAACTAAAATGGACGAAGTTACAAGTCCTTGGGACAAAATCATAGAGCACGGAGAGGCCTCGGCGGCAGCTGATACGCACAACTGGTTCATTACAATCTCAAAGCTTTGAATGCAGTCCAAGGCAGCTAGAATAGAATTTGTGCGCTCCGTGCACTTTCGAGCAGTATGAATTTTATTTCAACTGCGATTTCTAGACGCTGTTTGTTGGTGCGGAGATTCCGTGCATTGTGGACAACAATGATAATTAAATACCTACATATTTATGGATTATGTTACTTACATTCAACAATAAGTGTTGTGATGTGTTCATTGCTTCCAACACTGTTCTGGGCTACACATTTGTACCGCCCCGCGTGACTGTTCTCCGCATTTGAAATATGAAGAACGTTTTTCGATCCGGAAACGGGTAAAAACTTAGAGCCGGATTTACTCATAAATTGCCATGTTATTGCTGGTTCTGGTTGACCTTCGACCCTGAAAGAAAATAAAACATTGCGCAAAAACCCAATTTATAAAATAAAAGTTAATCCTATAAAAAAAGTCGTTAGTACTTATTATATTCATTGCCAAGGCTTGCTTTGTTTGTTGACTTACTGGACAAAGGAAATCAACTTTCAAGCGCAATTGCTTTGGATAATCAAAACTGACTAATTTTGCAAACTGATGCAATATAATTCTAGAGTTGTCAATTTATTTGGTTTCGTAGGACTCGTGGGTACTCCTTATTAACAGCCGAAAAAAACACGAGCCAGTTACTAAAAGTCGAGTCCACGAACTGATTTAGGTAAGCGTAGCTGAACCTTCAATCGACAGAAAGTAAGAAACTCACAACAGTATGAGAGGCGAGGCCTTAACCTCTGGGGGCCATCATAATATTCTCTTATTAATAATAATAACATCACGCCTGTTATCCCCGAAGGGTTAGGCAGAGGTGTAAATAACAGTACTTACACCCCCATTTCGCCAGTTATTTTTAAGTCCCATGTAATAGGGGGCGAGCCTATTGCCATCAACCGGGCACAAATCCAGACTCCGTGGCTGCTACTGAGAAATTCCTGATGGGACAAGCCAATAACACTTTGCCCGACCTGGGAATCGAACTTAGGACTTCATGCTCAGCAGTCGCGCTTGCAACCACTATATCAACGAGGCTGTCTCTTCTTGATAAATACTCAAATTTTTAAAGACCCTTACGTGCACTCGACACTAGTTGGCGTTCCTACTTTCACTTTCTTGAGAGTAACTCCTGATACTTGTGGTGCCTCTGTAAATAATTACACGCCAAATGTCATAAATTAAGTAACCTTTATAAACTTTTTTTTATTTGCTCTCAACAGTTTCTTAGAAGATGACAATCATAACACTTACGACGGATGTACGTTCTGAACGTCTCACTGGCGACGCCCAGTTCGTTCTTCGCCTCGCATGTGTACGTGTTAGTGTCGGTCGCCTTCGGATCTCTTATTATGAGCGCTTCGTGCTCTATGGAATACTTCGCGCCTGAAACATAAGGGATAGTTTATAAGAGAACGCAATGTAATTTATACAGCTCTGTTACGATTATCGCCCTTGGCGTTGCATGTAGCAACTAACAACGGAACGTATATTGAAGCATCCTGATATAAATAACACTGAAGTTCTGAAGTTACTTAAAGATGTGGCTAAGTAGGAAGAATTAATTTAAATGTAAGTATCTTACTTGGGCTGATGACACGACCGTTCAGCTTCCACGTGATGCTTGGCTTGGGCAGACCGGCTGCGACACAAGGAATCCTCAACAAAGCGTCTCCCTCAGTGCTTTTATAGATGGTAGAATGTGTTGAATTGATTTTTGGCAGATCTGTAAATACATAGAATGTTAGATTAAACTTCATAGCACAGGGTGTAAAGGGACCCTTCACAAAACCGTCTGTCTACCAAGCATTCTGAACATGAAACTAAGTAGCACTGCGCAAAAATGATTGCTTTATTTGCGTATCTCTCAAGGGAGTCGTCTGTCTTAGTATGGACATATTTGCATATTTTTGATGTTCGTTGCTACAACTGTGATAACAAAGATTTATGTCTGTTTTCGACATCTCCCTACCTTGAACCTCTAGTGTCGTGATGTGTTCACTGTTTCCGACGCCGTTCCGTGCCACACACTTGTAGCGCCCCGCGTGACTGTTCTTCACCCTCAGAATATGCAGCACTTTGTCGGAGCCGACAATGGCTGAGAACGTAGAGCCTGAGTTCACCATATATTCCCACGTTATTGTTGGTTTCGGTTCACCTTTGTCGACCCTGAATATTATGACACGATTGAACACTCAATAGTCAAAAATGAATTCTTCTGTAAAGTCAGACCATTAATTCATCTGTATTGCTAAGATCTGCCGTGTTTATGAACTAACTGATCACAAGCAATCAAAGCGGCACGCACGTTAAAACTGGTTTTCGTTATAAGATTCTTGAATTTTCGATTTAATTGGTAATCCATAGTTAGCGAGTTTAATATATTTCAAGAACGACGGTTTTCATTCAAGTCGTTATAACAAACACTTACGTGCACTCGATACTAGTCGGCGTTCCCACTTTCACTTTCTTGAGAGTAACTCCTGATACTTGTGGCACCTCTGTAAATATAAGACGCCAAGAGTCATAAATTAAGCAACGTAGATTTTTTTCAGTTTCTATTGATTTCATCCAAACTAAATAGATGATAGAAGGCACTTACGACGGATGTACGTTCTGAACGTCTCACTGGCGACGCCCACTTCGTTCTTCGCCTCGCACGTGTACGTATTAGTGTCGGTCACCTTCGGATCTCTTATTATGAGCGCTTCGTGCTCTATGGAATACTTCGCGCCTGAAACATAGGGGTAGGTCTATAAGAGAACGCAATGTAATTTTAATCAGCTCTGTTTCGTTTATCGCCCTTGGCGTTGCATGTAGCAACTAACAACGGAACGCATATTGAAGCATCATGATACAAATAACACTGAGGTTTTGAAGTTACTAAAAGATGTGGCTAAGTATGAAGAATTATTTTGAATGTAAGTATCTTACTTGGGCTGATGACACGGCCGTTCAGCTTCCAAGTGATGCTTGGCTTGGGAAGACCGGCTGCGACACAAGGAATCCTCAACAAAGCGTCTCCCTCAGTGCTTTTATAGATGGTAGAATTTGTTGAATTGATTTTTGGCAGATCTGTAAAAACATGGAATGTTAGAATAAGCTTTATTCTTTTCGCATATTTTTGTTATTCTTTACTAAAAACGTTATCACAAAAGATCATATTTGTTGACAACGTCTAGAATAGAAATAAATAATAAATACTTTATTGTACACCAAAATTGAAACACAACTGTTTTACAATATTGCTAATTCTATGGACACAATGGCATTCTTATCGCTGATAGGTGTATATTCCAGACAATCTTTGGTTGGTCTGTGCGCAAGTTAAGTTATTTATTTGAATAATATATAAATACAATACATAAATAAATATAAATTATTTAAATATTATGTGTTAAAAGTACAAGTTATGTGATCAATTTTGACTTCGAAAATAAATAACATTCAGTACAGTGAAAGAAAATAATTTGCAACTAAGGTTTTAATAGCAACGAGTGACTGGGCTACCGTCTACCTACCTTGAACCTCTAGTGTGGTGATATGTTCACTGCTTCCGACGCCGTTCCGTGCCACACACTTGTAGCGCCCCGCGTGGCTGTTCTCCACCCTCAGAATATGCAGCACTTTGTCGGATCCGGCAATCGTTGAGAATGTTGAGCCAGAGTTCGCCATAAATGCCCATGTTATTGTTGGTTTTGGTTCACCTTTGTCGACCCTGAATATTAGACACGGTAGAACACTCAAAAGTCAAGTCATTTGTTAAGTCAGCACATTCATTCATCTGTATTGTTAAGATCTGCTGTGTTTATGAACGATCTGATCACAAGCAATCAAAGCGTCACGCACGTTAAAACTGGTTTTCGTTAGAAGGTTCTTGACTTTTCGATTTCATTGGTAATCCATAGTTAGCGAGG
Source organism: Noctua pronuba (assembly GCA_905220335.1). Classification (NCBI taxonomy): domain Eukaryota; kingdom Metazoa; phylum Arthropoda; class Insecta; order Lepidoptera; family Noctuidae; genus Noctua; species Noctua pronuba. The sequence goes on along the minus strand of LR999906.1, from coordinate 8,798,672 downwards.
TTAATATACAGGGTGTTTGGTAGATGGGTGCAAAGCCTGAAGGGGGTGATAACTTAGACCATTTAGAACTTATTAAGCTAAACTTGTCTTAGACGAAGTCTGCTCCTTGTATTTTTTTTTTGAAAGTCTAAGGTTTTTAACTATAATACCCATGTTTTTCAATTAATTGTTAAAAGTGTCCAGTAAAAGCTGTTATGTTATTATTTTTTATTTATGTAATGTGTGATTACTCAAACAAAATAATTCCCAAGCATCTGTGTCATCAGAGAAACATTCTACGCCATATTCAAGTTTGAGAAACTTTTAAAAATCAAGACAATGTTTTGTTTACGGCATAATAAAAAAATTAAAAAAATAGCCTCAGTTGTTCAAACCTTTTTAAAAACATGCTTGGTTATTGCCCTTTCTTTTGAGGTACTATTTACGCAGATGTCTCATCAACTCTTGGAATTAGGATGTACAAAGCAAATTGAGGTCGAATATTTAATTTTTAAACAGACCGAAATAATGCAACATTTTTGTTAAAATAATTTATTGTTCATGTTCAAAATGTTGACCACGGTTTCTTATACAAGCGCGTGCCCGTCTTCTCACTTCTGTAGTCGTGATTTTTAATTTCATCTCCTGCTTCATGACTTGAAAAGCCGTTTGGATTCTTTCTATTAATTCTTCTCTAGTTGAAATTTCAACGTGCGTGTAGACGAGCTGCTTGGCCCGTACCCAAACGAAAAAATCCACAGGAGTTAAATCCACCACATAACTCACACCACATAATACCAATATTGGCAATGAGAAGACCAATGATTTTTCAACAAGATGGTTATCCAGCACACTGGACCCTTAACGTGAGAGAACAATTAAATAATTGTTTCCCAGAGAGCTGGATTGGCAGAGACGGGCCCATCCCTTGGCCACCTCGATCACCGGATTTAACTCCTGTGGATTTTTTCGTTTGGGAACGGGCCAAGGAGCTCGTCTACACGCACGTTGAAATTCAACTAGAGAAGAATTAAATGAAAGAATCCAAACGGCTTTTCAAGTCATGAAGCAGGAGATGAAATAAAAAATCACGACTACAGAAGTGAGAAGACGGGCACGCGCTTGTGTAAGAACCCGCGGTCAACATTTTGAACATGAACAATAAATTATTTTAACAAAAATTTTGTATTATTTTGGTCTGTTTAAAAATTAAATATTCGACCTCAATTTGCTTTGTACATCCTAATTCCAAGAGTTGATGAGACATCTGCGTAAATAGTACCTCAAAAGAAAGGGCAATAACCAAGCATATTTTTAAAAAGGTTTGAACAACTGAGGCTATTTTTTAATTTTTTTTATTATGCTGTAAACAAAACATTGTCTTGATTTTTAAAAGTTTCCCAAACTTGAATATGGCGTAGAATGTTTCTCTGATGACACAGATGCTTGGGAATTATTTTGTTTGAGTAATCACACATTACATAAATAAAAAATAATAACATAACAGCTTTTACTGGACACTATTAACAATTAATTGAAAAAACATGGGTATTATTGTTAAAAACCTTAGACTTTAAAAAAAAATACAAGGAGCAGACTTCGTCTAAGACAAGTTTAGCTTAATAAGTTCTAAATGGTCTAAGTTATCACCCCTTTCAGGCTTTGCACCCATCTACCAAACACCCTGTATATTTCAAGAACGACCGTTTTCAATGAAGTAGTTATTTCAAACACTTACGTGCACTCGATACTAGTCGGCGTTCCCACTTTCACTTTCTTAAGAGTAACTCCTGATACTTTTGGTACCTCTGTAAATAATCAGACGCCAAATGTCATAAATTAAGCAACGTAGATTTTTTCAATTTTTATTGATTTCATCTAAGTAGATGCTAGTTGGCACTTACGACGGATATACGTTCTGAACGTCGCACTGGCGTTGCCCACTTCGTTCTTCGCCTCGCACGTGTACGTGTTAGTGTCGGTTACCTTCGGATTTCTTATTATGAGCGCTTCTTGTTCTATGGAATATTTCGCGCCTGAAAAACATGGGAATATCTTATTGAGAAATTAAGATCACAATTACATTTGGTTCAGCTCTGTTTTAGTTCCCATCTTTGGTGGTACATGTAGCAGTAGAGCGTTTAATGGTTATGACGCAACCTGGCAGAACGAAATGCTGCTGTTGTGAAAGTTTTTCAACTCACTCAAAATATGTCGGATGAATTGTTAGTGTAAGCATCTTACTTGGATTGATGACACGGCCGTTCAGCTTCCAAGTGATGCTTGGCTTGGGAAGACCGGCTGCGACACAAGGAATCCTCAACAAAGCGTCTCCCTCAGTGCTTTGAAAGATGGTGGAATATGTGGAATTTATTTTTGGCAGATCTGTAAATAAATAGAATGTTAGATTAAACTTCATAACACAGGGAGTAAAGGGACCCTTCACAGAGCAGTCTGTCTACCAAGCATTCTGAACATGAAACTAAGTATCACTGCGCAAAAATGGTTGCTTTATTTGCGTACCTCTCTAGTCGTCTGTCTTGGTATGGACATATTTGCCTATTTTTGATGTTCGTTGCTACAAATGTCATAACAAAGATTCATATCTGTAGTTAACATCTCCCTACCTTGAACCTCAAGTGTCGTGATGTGCTCACTGCTTCCGACGCCGTTCCGTGCCACACACTTGTAGCGCCCCGCGTGACTGTTCTCCACCCTCAGAATATGCAGCACTTTGTCGGAGCCGACAATGGTTGAGAACGTAGAGCCTGAGTTCGCCATATATTCCCACGTTATTGTTGGTTTTGGTTCACCTTTGTCGACCCTGAATATTATGACAAGATTGAACACTCAATAGTCAAAAATGAATTCTTCAGACCATTAAATCATCTGTATTGCTAAGATCTGCCGTGTTTATGAACTAACTGATCACAAGCAATCAAAGCGTCACACATGCTAAAACTGGTTTTTGTTATTAAATCGAAAACTTAAGAATCTTTCTTGAATTTTCGATTTCATTGTTAGCGAGTTTAATATGTTTCAAGAACAACCGTTTTTAATCAAGTAGGTAGTTATTACAAACACTTACGTGCACTCGATACTAGTCGGCGTTCCCACTTTCACTTTCTTGAGAGTAACTCCTGATACTTGTGGCCCCTCTGTAAATATAAGACGCCAAGTGTCATAAATTAAGCAACGTAGATTTTTTCAGTTTCTATTAATTTTATCCAAACTAAATAGATGATAGTAGGCACTTACGACGGATGTACGTTCTGAACGTCGCACTGGCGACGCCCACTTCATTCTTCGCCTCGCACGTGAACGTGTTAGTGTCGGTCACCTTCGGATCTCTTATTATGAGCGCTTCGTGCTCTATGGAATACTTCGCGCCTGAAACATAAGGGAAGGTCCATAAGAGAACGCAATGCAATTTTAATCAGCTCTGTTACGTTTATCGCCCTTGGCGTTGCATGTAGCAACTAACAACGGAACGTATATTGAAGCATCCTGATACAAATAACACTGAAGTTTTGAAGTTACTAAAAGATGTGGCTAAGTAGGAAGAATTATTTTGAATGTAAGGATATTACTTGGACTGATGACACGGCCGTTCAGCTTCCAAGTGATGCTTGGCTTGGGAAGACCGGCTGCGACACAAGGAATCCTCAACAAAGCGTCTCCCTCGGTGCTTTTATAGATAGTAGATTGTGTTGAATTTATTTTTGGCAGATCTGTAAATACATAGAATGTTAGAATAAACTTTTTTCTTTTCGCAAATTTTTGTTGTTCTTTACTAAAAACGTTATCACAAAAGATTGTTGACAACGTCTAGAATAGAATATGGGTCCATATTGGCTCACCTAAAGTTCTTTACCCGAAATTGTTCTTCCTAACGATTTGTAATCCGAATGATCACTCTTCCTAAAATTTTTCATCCTAAAGTTTTCATTCATACTATTTATAGTGCTACCGGCGATGTTCATAACACTCATGTTTCCGAAAATTGTAATCAATAATATCATTAATGTAAATATATTTAAACTCCTACTGTTTTTTATCATAACGCTTTTATCCCTAAACATAATTACAGGTCAGAGTGTCGTCTTGGGGGCACTATGAAAAAAATACTTAGAAAAATTTCGCGACCAATTTCGAAGTAGGTCACAGTTCTAACCTAACCTAACCTATGGATCCCTTCCACATCGTTTTTACGACAAACGGTTAGTCCGAGACAAAAAACACCAAGACACTTTTAGCCATTTCATTTTACATTTAGGTGCAAGTCATTTTTACATTTAGGTGTTTTATACGATAGAATCTAGAAAATAAACGGTTTGCAAAAATAACACTTTTTTGGCTAAATTTTTCTTAAGTCTAAACAAAGAAATATAAACAAAAAGATATGACTTTGTTGAATAATAGTGTAAAAGATGGTTATGTTGAGAAAATATAGTAAAACAAATAAAAGTATAATAGATGTTTATTGCTACTGACATTATGAAGTTGAATGCTTCGGAATTAGGAACATTAGAGACAGAGTAGTTAGGAATTGTGATTGTTGGGATGAAAAAAGTTAGGAAGAACATTTTCGGATTTCCAATTATCGGAGTTGAAAATTTAGGTGAACTTTGGCGCACCCATAGAATATACTTTATTGTACATACACCAAAATTGAAATACAACTGTTTTACAATATTGCTCATTCTATGGACACAATGGCAGTCTTATCGCTGATAGGTGTATATTCCAGACAATCTTTGGTTGGTCTGTGCGCAAGTTAAGTTATTTATTTGAATAATATATAAATACAATACATAAATAAATATAAATTATTTAAATATTATGTGATAAAAGTACAAGTTATGTGATCAATTTTGACTTCGAAAATAAATAACATAAAGTACAGTGAAAGAAAATAATTTGCAACTAAGGTTTTAATAGCAACGAGTGACTGGGCTACCGTCTACCTACCTTGAACCTCTAGTGTGGTGATGTGTTCACTGCTTCCGACGCCGTTCCGTGCCACACACTTGTAGCGCCCCGCGTGGCTGTTCTCCACCCTCAGAATATGCAGCACTTTGTCGGATCCGGCAATCGTTGAGAATGTTGAGCCAGAGTTCGCCATAAATTCCCATGTTATTGTTGGTTTTGGTTCACCTTTGTCGACCCTGAATATTAAGACACGCTAGAACACTCAAAAGTCAAAAGTCAAGTCATTTGTAAAGTCAGCACATTAATACATCTGTATTGCTAAGATCTGCTGTGTTTATGAACTAACTGATCAGAAGCAATCAAAGCGTCACACATGCTAAAACTGGTTTTCGTTATAAGATTCTTGAGTTTTCGATTTCATTGGTAATCCATAGTTAGCGAGGTTAATATATATTTCAAGAACGACGGTTTTCAATCAAGTCGTTATTACAAACACTTACGTGCACTCGATACTAGTCGGCGTTCCTACTTTCACTTTCTTGAGAGTAACTCCTGATACTTGTGGCCTCTCTGTAAACATAAGACGCCAAGTGTCATAAATTAAGCAATGTAGATTTTTTCAATTCCTATTGATTTCAACAAAACTCTAAATAGATGCTAGTAGGCACTTACGACGGATATACGTTCTGAACGTCGCACTGGCGACGCCCACTTCGTTCTTCGCCTCGCACGTGTACGTGTTAGTGTCGGTCACCTTCGGATCTCTTATTATGAGCGCTTCGTGCTCCTTAGAATATTTTGCGCCTGAAACATATGGAAATGTCATAATGAGATATTGAGATTACAATTAACACTTACAATTAAGGAAACACTCCTACTGTAAAAGTTATTCATTTTCACTAAAAAATTGTTGGGTGAATTGTCTTACTTGGATTGATGACACGGCCGTTTAGCTTCCAAGTGATGCTTGGCTTGGGAAGACCGGCTGCGACACAACGAATCCTCAACAAAGCGTCTCCCTCAGTGCTTTTATAGATGGTGGAATGTGTTGAATTTATTTTTGGCAGATCTGTAAATACATACTCGTTCAATGAAACGTTATTCTGTTTGCATATTTTTGATGTTCTTTACTAAAAATGTGATGATCACAAAGGATCATAAATATCTGTTTACAACATCTAGAATAGATTATACTTTATTTTACACCAAAATTCAATCACAACTGTTATACTATATTGCAAATTTTATGGTTACAATGGAGGTCTTATCGCTGATAGCCATATATTCCAGACATCCTTTGGATGGACTGTACTTATACTGGACATAAAATATAAACGGTAGCTAGTCATTGGTGCACTGCTAATACTACACAGTTATTTATATGAGTGATATAAAAATAGAATGCACAAGTAAATATTTGTTTTATAAATATTATGTGGTAAAATTACAAGATAGGTAATAAATTTTAACTTGGAAATTAATAAAATTACAGTGTCAGAAAATAATTTGCAAGTATGGTTTTAAAAGCATCGAGTGACTGACCTACCATCTACCTACCTTGAACCTCTAGTGTCGTGATGTGTTCACTGCTTCCGACTCCGTTCCGTGCCACACACTTGTAGCGCCCCGCGTGGCTGTTCTCCACCCTCAGAATGTGCAGCACTTTGTCAGAACCGACAATGGTTGAGAATGTTGAGCCAGAGTTCGCCATATATTCCCATGTTATTGTTGGTTTTGGTTCACCTTTGACGACCCTGATTTATTGTTACAAGTTTGAATAACGTTTCAATAGTTAAAAATGAATTCTTTTGAAAATTCACCATTCTCATCAATTAATTGCTCAGATTCGCTTTATTTGTGTACCAATTGGACAGGTAAGAAACCAAGCAACTATTTGCCTTAAGGATATCTTCTGGGCAAACTGTTATTCTCTATATGATTCTAGGCAAAATCCCAGCGGCTATTAAAAAAAATAAAGCACGGCAGGGGCAAACATATTATTTGGTATCAAATTCGTTTTTTGAACCTTTTTGTTCCTGGAGCTAATGCATCAAAATATGAATCTGGGGATCCGATAGGCGTAATGACTAAACTTAGTCTTTAAATATAAAACTGCACTGGGGGACTTCGAACGCCAGTATCAGCGGCTGGTGGCCAAGTTAATAGGCGCGGCGGGCGCGCTGTCAACGTCAGCCCAATTACTGCCTGCAGGCAGGCAGGTACGTGAGGATTATGCGATCGATGGCCCTTTACCGGGTTCCGATGTGGTCGACAGTCTTGACGCATTTGGGCATACTTAGTATTTTATAATACTAAACAAAAAAGTACTTAGTTCTAATAAACAAAAAACTACTATTTTTAATTATGATGTAATCCACTTACGTGCACTTCATACTAGCAGGCTTTCCTATTCTCACTTTCATAACAGTAACTCCAGATACTTGTGGTGCCTCTTTAAAAAAATACACGACAAATGTAATTAATGACGTGACATAAACTTTTATTTTGTTTGTTTTCAACAGTTATAAAGTAGATGATAACCATAGTACTCACGTCGGATGTATGTTTTGAACGTCGCACTAGCCGAGCCGACCTCGTTCTTCGCCTCGCACGTGTACGAGTTAGTGTCGGTCACCTTCGGATCTCTTATTATGAGCGCTCCATCCACTATTAAATACTTCGCGCCTGAAATGTTATAGAACGTCTGAATAAGAACGCGCACTTTTCACCGGTCCTTTGGAACGTAGGCAATTTTTCGTTACGGTCGAACGGCCCGTAGGCCATTCGATTCGGGCCGTTCAGACTAAATACCCTGATATTAATATTTTGTTTGCCGTGTTTGGTGGTAATTGTGGTTGCAACGCGTGTCATGAAGATAACAACACAACCGACACGTGGCCGAGTCATTCTTCTTTACAGTCTTGAGAGCACCACCAAACTGCTGAGTTTTCCCCCATCATTGCCATCTGGCCCTGGTCTGCATGAGTGTCAACCAGGTGTTAACTACGATCTCCCAAACGGCTTCACACTTGCCATCTTTCGGTAACCATTCAGTGATGGCTCTACTCCACCTGCCATCACCACGTCTTGCTAAGTGTCCTGCCCACCTCAATCTGCAGGTTCTTTGTCAAATCTTCTCAGACAGAAGTAAAGAGGTTGTCCCCTTACCGAACACATCTTTTATTGTAATATTGTCAGTTAAAGAATGAATACGCACTTGCATGTCGCCGACCTGTACAACTGACAGCGATGAAGTGATTCGAACACAGCTCAGCTACAAAAACTTTTTCGTAGTAATACGAATGCAAAGCAAAGGGGTTGGTTGTTGATACTCGCTGCATTTCTCTATCAACTGTTTCACGGGGTAGATGTTGACTTCGGAGTATCCGCTCCGTTAACCTGTCTGTTCTAAGTACCTAATAATGTAAATGTAAGTATCTTACTTGGATTGATGACATGGCCATTTATCTTCCAAGTAATACTTGGCTTGGGAATACCGGTTACGGTACAAGGAATTCTCAACGAAGCGTCTCCCTCAGTGCTTTTATAGGTGGTAGAAACAATTGTAACTATTTTTGGCAGATCTGTAAATAATAGAGAGATACTTAGAAAAATCAACTTTTCTTCAACTTTGGCTGCGGCATCGCCCACGAGGGGGTTGGTATTCATCCCACTGGAACGTTCGACCGAAATTAAAACTTTACTGTATCCTAAACCAAGCTATTCGAATGCTAAATATGCAAATCCTATAATATTAGTAGCGAATATCTAATTTTGGGGGTCCAATAAGATATTGAATTTACCTTGAACAAATAATGTTATGACGTGCTCAGCTTTGCCTGCTGCGTTCTCTGCCACACACTTGTATTTTCCCTCCTGTTTCTCCTTCACGTTCGTTAAAGGTAGCTTTTTACCAGAACGACTTAAAGGTATAAACTTTGAACCTGATTTGCCTCCAAATAGCCATGTAATTTCGGGTGCTGGGAAACCACTCACAACTCTGAAAGAATTAAATGTAAAAATATTTGATTATGTTTGAAGGTTCTTTACTTCATTACTTCCGCTAATTGTTACGGCAATTATTGAGCGTGTCAGCGTAGGCAACTACTTAGTTCATTAACATAGGGCGTTAATTAACACTACTTCTATTTTTCTCCTCTGAAAAACTAAATTCTCCTCTGAATTACTAGGTCAGCCACCATCAATGTGCGTCCAAAAAAATATTTTTCAATACACTTTCTCGAAAACTGGTTTTTATCGAACTACTACTAGATTCAACATGCAATGTATTTCACACATGTGGATTTTTAATTTTTTTCCGCACACGTGCGGAATTAAAAATGTCCATAGATAACTTTACTTATTCCAAGTGCAAATGGGTTCAATGAGTCGGCGGTGTTTGTTTTTTTTTAATCGTGGCAGAGATATTCGTCTTTACGGCGTAAATATTTTTTGAGTATTGAAATTGTGTTTATAAATAGAATATCATAGATAAACATGATTATTTGAAACAAATATTTACTTTTATGAACAAATTAACATTTATTTGTGATTAAATTCAAAGGGCTCAAATACCCTTAATCTCGACCAACTCTTAATATGTGACGGGTTAAAATTTAAGTAAAATAATCAACTGTTTTATCGAAACATTCATTTCGTTATACAACTATAAGGAAAATCTGTATTAAGACTTAGAGTAACACAAAAATAATTTGTTCAAGCCGAGGCTCGAACCTGGCACCCTAAGCGTACACCGCTTAGGTAACTGCAACTCCAAAAAAAACCGACCCTTCGTCTCTCGAACAATGGAGTCCTACATCGCGCTATTAAAGTTTTCTTAGCTCGTAACACCAGTACGATATTTCGCGCGTTTGTTCTGAGGAGTCCGTGTCTACACAGTGAGACAGTGGTCAGTGGTCAGGGGTGGGGCTGTTCTAAACCCACCCATACATGAATCGATAGGCTGTAAATGAAAGCTATCGTAACAAAAGAGTACAGCAGAGTCTGTTCCCCGAAATGAAACTCCCCTGGTGGGCAATGTGAAGCCATTCTGGCCAATGTGTAAAGACTGCGTTGTGAACAGTCGATATGTGTAAAAGTCGGGGCATGCGAAGGAGGAATATGACCCTCCAACCCACTGTAGTAGACGATTTGACTCCTTTTTTACGGTTTTTCTAATTGAACAGCAACTGCGACCATAACAATTTATTTATACATAGGTCTCGTTCATAAAACCGTTTTTATCGAAAGATTGCAGTGATAACCTAGTTGTGTGACCGTCAGACTGCCAAGTCATAGGTCTTAAGTTCGAACCCAGACACAAACCTCTGATTTTTCGGATTCAAGGGCGTATTGTATAATTATCCTTGCTGCGGTGACGTAAAACATCGTGAGGAAACCAGCATGCCAGAGAGATATTTCTCGACGGTATGTAAAGCCAAGTCAGAGGCCAAGTCTTTATAGGCATATCAACTCTGACACCTGGTTAGGCACTCACCGCACGATAAAGAAGAAGATCGAAAGTAAAAAAAAAACATTGTCACATTGTCACATAACATGTCATTGGAGGACCATATTCCTCCGTAGGACTTATCGTCATGTCGTCTGGTCACACACTGAACGGCTTACATTCCCAATGAGACTTCATCTCGAGACGCAGACTCATTGCACTCGATATTCCACAATAGCTTACATCCATAGCGTATTGTTTCAACCAGGCAGGGTGGGATTAGGACAGCCCAACCCCGAACACTGTCTCATTGAGTAGATGCGGACTCCCCAGATAAGACACGCGAAATGTCGAACTAGTGTAACGTGGCACGAAAACTCTAAAAACGCGATTCAGGACTCCATTGTTCGGGAGCGAAAAACGAACGAGACTAGTGGTCTCGTCTTCGAGCCCCACGGATAGCAAATATTTTTGAGTTGTTGGTTGCCTTGTACATTGTTGCTATACATTCCGTTCTAATATTTTATTCCTCCGAAAGTTTGTGAAAAACGTCGTTTGATACGCGTGGGGATTGGTTACTGCAGTTCTCGGCTCCATAACACCCTCGCCTAAAGCTCGGGTGTCATTCCACCTCGAATGCAGTAACAAAGTTTCCCCACTTATATCAAAACTAATGTTAGCCACTATACATAATCGATGTAAGCAACAACCTAGCATAGTAGTTATTTCATAGCATCTATCACATACAACGTGTCCCAAAATTTAACGGTAAGCGGGCACCAAAAGTTGGACCTGCTCATAACTATTCGAGAAAAAAAGTAAAAAAAATATCTCAATTTTCTTTGATATTACAAAAAAATGAAACTCTTCGAAAATTGACGCCCCTTATGATATTTTTAATGACCACAATTTATCAAATTCATATTTCTGTTTTTTTGTATCGACAACCTAAGTAGCACTGCTATCCACCACAACCCTTAAAAATCCCAGAATGCCTGTAGTTTTGACCCAAAAATCAATCACCGCCCTTTCACTCCTTCACCCACTTTCACTCATCGTTGTGTAAAAAACAAGTATGGACACTACTATAGCAAGTTTTTTTTTAAATTGATGCAACTAATCAAGATTTCAAAGTACTATAATACTCTAGGAAAACTAGGCACAAAAATAAAATACGTATTTTTTCTAAACAAAAACCCATAAATTGTTGTTGTTGTTGATAGTAATCACTTTTACTATGTGCCCAAAATAGGGTTTTTGTTGTAAATTCTTGGAATATGAATGGGACATGTGGATAGTTATCAAATTTAGAAGTTAGAGAGAGATAGCATAAAAATTCTTCCGTCTTAGTTCACTCGCTTCGATCACTCTCAAACCCCCGCCATCCCCTTTATCCCGTTTAGGTTACTTTAAACCTAGCAGACAGAAATAGGAGCCCGCCGATTACGCCTTATTACCACATTTTCAAATTACCTTGACGTTGATTTTATTCGTGTTTTATTTATTTTATTTACAGAGCATTCGCTTTATACATTTCCTAGTATCAGTATCGGAATTGCATACAATTCCTAGGAAATACTACTAATTTCATACATTTCCGGTAACCTATACATTATTACTTGGTATTTTCAACAGTACAGAGGTCATGGGTATATGTATATAGTTGCTGCCAGTTAAGATGGCAATAGCGGTCATTGCTCTTTCCATAATATCTCTTCGTACGAACCAAAACAAATGAACCATGTATCGTTTTTCATTAGAAAAGATGTTGAATATCACGATAGATGACGATTCAAGACATGAACAGGCTTATTTGTTGATTTCAAAGTTAAGAACTTTAATAAATGTAGGTGGGTCAATGACCGCCATTGCCATCTTAACTGGCAGCAACTATAGTAATACGAGTATTGATGTATAGTTTTCAATGCTATTACTGGACTCTAAATACTTACCTTACTTATATACTTACTTAAATCTTAAACCTTTCGGTTTATGCGTAAGTATATAAATCTCATTAAAATCAAAATACTTATTTGGTGTTTGCTACTTACTTGCATTCCAAGACAGCAGTTTGACCCTGTTTGACATGCATGACAGATGCTCCCTGTAATTTAGGTGCAACTAAAGGGCGAAAAACAACACAAAACATTAGGTTTATGACGCCATCGAATTGGACAAATAACTTATTACTTACTGCAATTGAGTACCTACTTACGATTGGTCTTTCTAATGTTTGCTGGATAGACTGATAGGTACATAGAAAGTTGTACAAGTTGGGACATAGGCTATTAGTAGTGGTGGCGAGTCTCTTTGATACCATAAGAAATTAGAATTAGATATCTGTAGGTACTTAAGGATGTTTTTACAATTCACAGGTCAGTGTCAGGTTGCTGTATGTTGATTAATATATGATTCGTGACCGTAACAAATATGGCTTCACAGTGTTATTATCATTAAAATCGTCAATGCAACCCTCTTAGTTCATTTAATTCCATTGAATGATTATTTCATGAAATAGAAATGTGTTTAAGTTGAACTGATACTGTCAGTGATAGCCTAGTGGTGTCACTGTCGGACTGCCAAGTCAACGCACCTCTGAATATTTGGATTCATGTGCTATATTGTATAATTATCATGTGCTTCGGTGAAGTTAAACATTATGAGAAAATCAAACCACCATGCCTGAGAGATATTTCTCGACGGCATGTAAAGCCAAGTCAGAGGCCCATGGGCGGCCTAAAAACTTTGACACCAGGTTATGCACTAACCACTCGAAAAAGAAAGATATCAAACTTACATTTTCGCGGCTCCTCCGGTTTGACAGGGATTTTAGCAGTCCTGTGTATAGTTTTTTTAGTAGCTATAACTATACCATCCACCTAAAACAATGGAAAATAAGTAGTAATGGACGATTATCTAAAGGTACGATCAAACTGTCCGGACCAGAATCTTAACTAGCTCTTGATCAATAATGACACTGAACTTCGACAAATATTTCACTACATTAAATTTTACGCAATTGGGTTTTCTTTGTTAATTCTAATTTTCAAAATTCTAGTTGTTCATCAGCTGTTGTTCCACCAGGAAATGCTCAGTCGCATCCTAGAGTTCGAGTAGAATAAGCAATATTGTAAAATAGCTTTGTATCAATGTTGGAGTACAATAAAGTATATTCCATCTATCTATCCTGGAGTATCTTTGAGGGTTTGTGTCCTGTTGATGGCAATAGGCCCGCTTCCTATTACAAGGGATTCAAACATAACTGGCGAAATGTGCGTATTTGCCTGCCATTGAAGCTGTTTAGTCAATGGAAATTTTATGTTTATTAGTGAGCGCGTGAATAGCGTAGGTGCTGATGATTTCTTACAGTCTGATAAAAAAACATAAATTATACTTACGACCACCTTGAACATTTGTGATGGTACTAAAAACCGTTCCGTTATGTAAAAATCTTTAGAGATCTCTGTTAGAGGCAGGTCTTTTATAATTGGTTTTTCATCCATGTCTAAAATCTTCGCCGCTACTATTTTCACTGAGTGATCTTCATCAGTGACAGATATCGACAAGTAAACCTTTGTATCTGGAAATATAATTAGTTACAAGTTTTATGATGTTTTCGTCCTTACCCATAACTTGTGGGGTCTACAGAATCTTGCTTATGAAACATCAGCTCTTTTTTATGAAATCAATTTTCGCCCAACAATATTTTAGGTGAAGTATGAATATTGCCCATAAAAATGAGTAAAGTTGACCAAAATGTATTATAGTGGTGTTTGACTTGTAACGAGACGCTTTAGAAGATTTTTTCTCATACAATACTTCATTGATGGCAGTTTTTGATTCATACAGGTTTTATCAGTGACTAATAAATTTGTTTTACCGAAATTATTTACCATACCTTGATAACGCTCACAGATAACAAGACAAGCCTTTTAAGTGCTTTTATTGAGGGGCTCAAGAGGACCATGTCATCGGCGTATCTTATTATTAAAGCACACGCCGCCTATGTAGCAACCGACATCTGCCCTTCTGAGCTCCTCAATATGACCATTCATATAAATATTGAAAAGGTCCGGAGAAGTCAGCCTACCCTGACGTACGCCACACTTCAACCTAGACTCCTTGAACTGGTCGTTGCCCCATCTAACGCTGTGACACAATTAAACCATCCTTACGCGAAACAAGCATGATTTACAAATAAAAAAACGTGGTCAATTTATTCATTTTCATGGACAACTCACACTTAACCAAAGGATTTAGAATGTCAAAATTTTTCAAACATCAATAAAGAGCCAAAGTTTCCTAGAAAGTTTCCCGGTATGTATGCCGTGGTAGGTTTCGTTTTTCCCCCTGTTGTCCAAATTAAAATAATCACTGTGTACCTTCGCAACACTAGGGTATCCCCGGTTATGTTACGTTTTTTAAATAGCTTCTGCCCGTGACTTCGTCAGCGTTGAAGAAACATCCTATGGCACTCGGTGATAACGTAGTTTTTAGCAGTAAAAGAGTTTTGGAAATTGATTGAAATCCCGAATTAGTGTGTGTAACTGTTTTATCACATTACTGAATCTAAATCTATATACTATTACTGAATAGGTTTACTCATAAACTCACCAGCTTTTGGTTGCGGTGACGTATCGCCAAACGACTTAGGTTTTGACTCGGAAAATCCATGAACGAAGAAGAAATCAGTCCTGCCGACGACACTGACGTACGTTGTTGACTTACTTTTCACAGTAGCAGTGTAATTGCCAGGCTCAACGTTACTTAATTTGAAAACCTATAATTTTATTTATTTCATTATTTGATGTTACTAAACCTGCTGCACAGACAGGTGAATATCAAAGCCGTGCCTTCACAAAGAGCTTAACTTAGCACAGTTAAAGTTTTTGAAAGCCACGCCGTAGATTTCAAACTAAATAAAAATCCGAAGAATTTTGAAAGCAATTCCTCATTAATTGCTACATAATTGCTTTTAAAAATTAAATTCGTCTGGTCGACAACTAAACAACGCTATGAATGTAGTTGATATAGATATTAGAAAGAAAGCCGTTGTTTACTTACTTTAGCATTATCGGTTGACATTACTTTTTCGAGAGAACCTGAGAGTCCATTTATTTTTAAAGTAACATCTTTGCCGTTCGCGGTGACGATGACATAATTAGTATGGTCATCAATTACGAACTGTAAATAACATTAAAAAAAAACTGAAAACTTCTCAGATTATAGGGCATTGTAGAGATACGAAGAAAAGGGTATACTTCATCCCTCATAGAAGAGGGAGGATCCTTCGACCAGACGGGTATTGTGTCTGGTGGGTAGAACCATTGTCCTAAGTCGCGAATAACTTAAATAGCGCGCTTTAGAATTTTGATGTTAGTTCTTCATTTGTTTCATAGATGGCGCTGTAGCACTTTTTGCACTACATGTAGATTGTAATAATGTTTAACTACCGCCCGAAGTTAATGTCTCCTGTCTTATCTCGTTTCCGACCTTTTACTGCTGGAGGTCGCAAGTTTATTGTCCGAAAGATCTCATATCTGCGTGCCAATTCAACTTGTCTATGCTTTCCCGTCCCGTGCCAAATCGACTTGACTTTGCTCTCTTTTCCCATATAAGGCGTTATTGAAAGGTCTGAACGAACTTAGAATCTTCACGTTTCTCACGATGGCAACGGATCGGAGCGAAACGCTCGAAATTTGAATCGGTTCATATAAATTGTTCCATTACCAGTGATTTTAAAAATTTATTCGAGATGCGTTTGATGATGGTATATGGCTATGTTGTGTGGTCACTCATTTACTCTCGACTTACTGCCGCACGTGCACGCAATGAAAGTTCTCCCAAAACAGTTGGTGCGTATGGGTGGAGTTATCATCCACTTTTGTCTATTTTACCGCTTCATGAAAAAGATGTGTCCTTACCCCAATCATTTTGGAAATGCCGGCCGGTACTGTCGCCGTAGTAATCACAGCCTTGTTGCCTTTTATTATTTCTTCTATCGGTCCAAACACCTAAAATAATTACCGAGGTTATATATTTCGTATATTTTCATCATAATTTATCGTAAATAGTATTAAGATAACGAACTCTTTACCTCATTGACCTTTTCCTTTGGAATAATGATCACAAGTCCAGTGCATGCGAGTGCTATGTTGAAGTAAACATCCATGGCCTCTGGTGGATAATGAAACTTTCTACAAAGTTTCCCGGTGAGCACGAACACTATCTATAAGTACAGAGCATGTTAAGTTAATCATCTACGAGTGGCGGTACTATAATTTCCATCTGCTCCACTAGGCCTTGTCAGCGCAGTTTACCTGTGTCTGTTTCTTTTGGCACATTTCTGTCACAAGGCTGCCGTTGATGTAGTCCTTAGACGGGGCATCAGTGAATACGAAGACGTAAGAGTTGTTTTCACTTTTGTTTAGTGCTTGGAGTAATCCTTTCATTGACGGCTCCCAACAATCGAGCTCTGACAGCTTCGCCTCATTGTGTGGTCTTATGGCGTCTAATGCGTGTTTAAATGCATCAGGATTTTTAGTCACTATCCTATCATGAACACCTGGAGAAATAAAAGAAATAAAAAACAAGTAATAATTACTGAGATGATGTTTCATGCTCTAATTAGTTCTAATAATCCTTACCATGCACAATTTAAAAAAAAACGAGCAAATTCCACGTAAAAAAAGACCAAAATAATGATACCATGTCATCATTCATATTTGTAAGTAGTTTAAGTATTAATAAGTAAAGATACAACAAACACATTACCTGGATCGTTAAATGTGACCAGCACCATGTTATTGATTAGACTGGACTTTTCATGTAAAACAATATTTTTAATCCGGTTCACACTCTGTCTAACTTGTGAGATATCGTTTCCCATAGAGGTTGTATCGTCTATGAGAAAGGTTAAACTCCCATTCCCTTTTCCCTTGCACGACACGTTGAATATAATATTCGCGAATATTAGCAACACCGCGTGCGGAAACCGCCCCCACATTATTGATGCTATTATTTTAGTACTTAATCCGCAATAATACAATACTGATCTGTACTAATGCCCAATGCACATTGTGGCAAAATGTAATATTAATGGTCAATTTATATTAGCACTTTTCTGTCTATCATGCTCGTAAATGTTCGGTATAGGTTTTCCTTTTATAATCATTATAGTTCTAGGCTTATAATGATTATATGACCTTAATTAGTTCATCGGTTTTAATTTAATTATCTGTTACCTACTTTGTTTCTCTAAAATACACTCGCGGAAATAATGCAAATAATGCGGGTCGACAACGGCATGACACTAACTTTATATTACAGAGAATTTTAATATCTTATGAAATAAATCCTTAAGTGATCTTTTTTTTTTACGGATGGGAAATCATCAAATAACTCCTCCCGCTCTGGGTGGAGTGGGAGGGAGTGTCAGACTTTTACTGACTAAAACCCATCCATGTTCCTTCTTTGCCCTTTGTGTTCCAGGGCCACGGTATCTCTTTCGAACAGTCCCGCAGCCATCCTTAAGTGATCTTCAACGTACTAATTTGCGGATGTTTTACTTTTGCTTGTTTTCTCACTTTTGTTTTTAATATTTCAAATTAGAATGATTAAAGGGGGTAATTGTCGTCTTTAACCATCATTATTGAATTACTATCATGTCGCTAGCACCAGAAGAATGCACATGTATCGTACCTGTGTTAGAAGAAGGCAGAAGTCAGCGAAGTACAGCAAGAACAATAGGCGTGTCACTTTCTACAGTGCAGTGAGTCGTCGAACGTTACCGAGAAACTGGAAACATAAGAAGACCAGCAACCGGCAGATCGAGATGTATTACTGCTCGAGGGGATCACACATCCACATGGACACATCGCCACGGCGCCGCCGCCGTGAAGGGCACGTGCGCACGTGGCGGTGTCGTGCCGTGAGACGGTGCCGTGGGATAGTGCCGTGTACGGTGCGCCGCGCCGGCTCACGGCAGCAACCATCGGTTCAAACGTGTACTCTAAGGGCCCGGACACATCGCCATGGCGCGGCGTCGTCCCGCGGTTCCTTCTTCTTCCTTCTTTTTAAAGTTCTTTCAGCGAAACTAAATTCCGCCCTGTCTTCGTTTTTTAACGACGTTGAATTACTCTAAGTTGTACTTATGGTTTTACCAGAATGTGTACCAGGTATCTGTCTATCATCTTCAACCGGTCTTACCAAGCTGAAGGAATCATAGCAGATAAAGTAGTTGAAAAATTTATAAACGAAGGAGTATCTTCCCATAATAATATAACATGTGGATTGTGTTCCATAATAACGGATCGTTATTTTGCTTCTACATACCTAGGAATAAAAGTCGTAGAAAAAAAAACAATAAACTTAATGATATAAAACTTTTTTATTATTATTTTCACTTCCGCGGCCACGACTACAACCTGTCGCATGACGGCCGCAATCTTGAACAAAATTGGTCGGACGTCTGGTCTTGCAGCCAAAAGTCGTGGTTGTGCGCGAGGGCACTAAAGGATGATTTCTTCCAAACGGCTCGCATCGCATCGGATCGGAACGGATTTTACAATCTTTAAACGATATTAAATAGTGTACACAGTATTTAATGTCTATATTAATAAGCCGCGCACAGCAGCTTGACCGCGGGCGTCTCCCGTGACACGCGATCGTAGCCGAAAGTATGCTGCGACGCGGGATCGGATCCGTTTACCTGTCGTCGTATCCGATCGGAATTAGAACGTGTCAACACGGTAGGACTGAAACTATTTCACTAGGCGTAGAAACGGATACGTTCGCAAGCGACGGTACGGAGCCAATTGTATGCGTATCGACATCCTGTCGGACGCGATCAGCTGCCGCCGCATCCGTTTGTATCCTTTCCGATCGGATGCGATGCGAGCCGTTTGGTGGACATAGGTAGTCTGGATTAAACGTTGGGTATTTGAAAAAAAACTTAACTAGTAACTATGTGTTTGATCCGTTGGGGTCGAAACACTGGGTCAATGGGGTCCGAGTACCAACCTAGTCTAATTCGGGATATCACCAAGCGCGGTTGCTCAACACTTCACGTGAGCAGAGGGCTGGCCTTTTTTGACCAAAGAATAAGCATTGCATCCAACGTGGCACTTCTTCTGCTTCTGGGCACTTTCCCGTTGATAGCGATGCGGACGTATTTTTGACGCCCTGTTATTCTTTTCCCATTTTGATACTTGTTCATATTCTTATGATAATTTGAAGTTTATGTATAGTTTGAAATTAATGTACCTATATACGCAAAGTAAATTATTGAAACATTGTATTTTTATTATCTTGGTATATTTCTGATATTGAATTTGACGTTGATGTTTTGAAACTCAAATTCTTTTTCAAGTGTTGCCCCGAATTATTCTAGAAAGAAAAGCTTCGATTAGGAAGTTAGATAAAATAAAAATGGATTGTTGATCATGTTTACATAACAGGCTGAAAGCAAATAAATAAAAACAGGCGAAAAGATAAATAAAATCCTTGGAACTTGCCTCTAAAGTCGATCATGGGCATATCAAACGCTTTAATAAAGCTAGCCACTGTACAACAGTAAGTGAAGTTATCGTTTGATGTAAACCAATTATATTCGTCTCCTGTTGGGCTGATATCTTCGCATTTAATATCCTCGGCGGTTGGTGTTGGGTCGTTCACGTGGACTATCGCAATTGACTCTTCATCGTTGAACTTCAGCACCTGGCCACAAGGCAAGATATGATACGGTTTATTAGCATATTACGGACGCGAAAGATTGTAGTACGTTCTATATTTTATATTCAAATGAAATTATACCTTCCATAAATACCGTGGAACAACAGCTCCATCTTTATCTTGAAACGTGTGCGTACCAGACCATGCAACGATGTTACTGTAGACGGGCAACTGAGACTTCACCATGTCATTGATATCTTCCCAAGTGGTCCGCTGACATAATAATAAAAATGAATTATATATTGTGTTTGTATTTTTGCACTTCAGCAAAAATCATTTATAATATTCTAGTTGTCAAGTCTTATATTTGGTTTGAGTAACATGCCCGCCAAAATACCTATGCGAAAATTTCTTCATAATTAAACGTTATTAGTACGAGATGGGGCCTTACCATTTTGCTAGTTGCACAAGGGCGCCAATATGGGACTGTGTTCAGGAACTCAAAGAACGTGCTCATTTTTGCATAGTCGTATTTAAAATCACTAGGATTTACCAGCTGAGTTTTATCATAACAGCAGGTTGAATTAAAGTTTTTACATGTAAATCCTCTATTAATTTTACCATTTCCAATTCCCGGGTATGTATACCAATCGTGGGCAGCACTTAAACTGTCGTCTGTCTCAGTCAATAACACGCGTGTGAACAGGGGCATATTTTTAGCGTGGTCGAAACAGACTTCGTAGTTCTCTACGAAGCCAGGCTCCACATTGTACCCCACCTTTATAAATTCAGAGGTGTTTGTTAGGCATTTGTTTTTTTCTCGTACAACAGAAGGTTGAATAATCTTACTACAGAGTAAATCTGAAAGTCTGTAAGACTTATCGTCAACTAAGAACTCGTCTTGTTTATGACAAAAAGCCTTTAGCACACTTCGTTTAGGAAATTTTTGGAAACTATTCAGTGCGTCTTTGCTTGGGTGAGGACACGAAAATGTGATCTTATCTCCTTGTTCAACAATTAAATCGTGTTTCGTAGTAAGCAAATCAGGATAAGTAAGTTCATCAGTAACCAAGAGCGGTATGTTTTGTTTATCTTCAAGTTTTTTATTTATTAAACATGCTGTAACAGAATGTAAAAGTAAGTATTATAGTCACATAATAATATTTTTCAATCAGCCTCGGTTTATCAAATATTTTGATAAAGCAGTACTTATCACACATTCTATCATAAGTCATATGGAAAAACTTACCTGATGACTGAACATCGAAACTCCTCTGTGCTGATCCATGCACGTTTGTCACAGTACACTTGTAGTTTCCCCATTTAAAAGTAGCACCCACTGCTGTCAAGTTTTGATAACTCAACACTTGGCCATTGAATTCCCATTTTACCTGAAAGTTACAGTAATATCCATAATTTAGTATAACTTAACAGCACAATCTAACTAATAGGTCCGTAATATTGGCTGTAAACAAGTATGGTATGAGACATCAACTTCACTAAAGTACTTTAAGTAAATGAGTAATGAACTTTTTAAAGTGCCGTAAAGTACTGATCAAAGTAAGATTATGATTTCTATTTATTATTATATATTTCATGTATAAACGATACTGCATTAGCATTACCCATCAATGCCCAAAAATTAGTGGAATGTGAACTCACGTCAGCTTCGGGTTTCGCGGTACTGTCGCAGTTTGATAAGATGTCAGTTGCATCACCACGCCAGTCGTTAACAGAAATTTGTTCATAAAGTGTCGGTGGGTAACCAACGTCCACCACGTAGGTATACGTTTGTGTGTTTCCATGTTTGTCAGTCACGCGACACGTGTAGTTGCCGTCGTCTCCAAATGTAGCTTTCACCACTTCTAAATATGGTTTACCTGAATAAACTTCCACGTCTTCCTGTAAATAGAATTTCAATTATTAACTAATATTGACAATAAAAGAGCCGTGGTGGACCAGTGGTACACACGGCGGCACATGAAGCTGTACATTTCCAGTATAACTTGGCCTCGCTTTGTATAGATTTCCCATACAATGAGAGATCCGTATAAACTGGTTTTGTAAAGATTGATCGGCCGTCGTGCGTACAGGGCACCGAGTTACTACATAGGTAGTCGGTTCGAACCCCAGGCTGATTCTACTTTGTGTGATATCCACCACACTGCTCTTTAAATAGAGCGGGAACAAATCGTGAGGAAACTGTGATGTCTTGGAACCAAAAAATCGAAGACATGACATTCGCACTGGTTTCGTGTGGTTGATTAGCGATGATTGCGACACAATCCCAGCAGTGGGAAAGTTATAGACTGATTATAATATAAGAAATAACGCTACAAATAGTGTGCAAAAGTATCATTGAAATAAGGGAGGGATGACCTACAGGCGAGCTGTATTAGAATTACATATAAAAACAATATAATACACTTACAATAAACCATCTAACTGATTGAGATGTAGAATTATACCCCTCGCACTGCAGTTTTCTGGTATCGTCCTTCAATATGTACACGTACCGGCTGTTAGTTTCTAAGCCGTTAATTAAATCTGAAATATTAAATAACAAAAAAAAACTTATTAGCTAGGTTCTTACTAAAGTCATCATCATCATCTTCCTGATGCCCTTATCCCATGTTACTTGGGGTCGGCGCAACACGTTTTTTTCTTCCATTCTCCTCTGTTAACCGTCACGCTATCATTTACTCCTTTATCTTTCATATCATTCCTCACACAATCCATCCATCGTTTCTTTGGTCTTCCTCTCCCTCTCCATCCATCAACGTTTATATTCATCACTCTTTTAGTCACAAGCGATTCGTCCCTCCTCATCATACTTCAAAAAAAAGCTGATGATGATTGACCATGTTGAAAAGTTCTAAATAAAGACCAAAAGCTGAACGTGGTTAAAAATAACTTGATCATACCTTCAACATTAGCTGTAAATGTTGCGTGAACTGAACCTAAATAGTTTTTAGCTTCACACGTGTACGATGTAGAGTCCTCCTTTACCGGATTCAGTATTATTAAAGATCCGTCCTCAATGGAGTACTTCTTGCCTGAAACATTCGACAATTTATATAATACACTATCATGAATTTATGAGCAGTTGAGCACTGTATTATTTATTGCATTTATATCGTCGGTCGATGGTAATCTTGGTGGACCTTGACATCGTCTAATGCGGCAACTTGCGGTCAACCGTGCCTTTTTATCAAATATGACTGTATTGTACTTACTTGGTGATATTCGATTGCCATTTAATTTCCATGTGATAACCGATTGTGGTATACCGACCACATCACAAGGAATCCTTAGTGCCAAATCCCCTAGTAGTCCTTCAAATACTGTAGATGATTTTGAAATCATTCTTGGAGCAACTGTGGAATAATTTGTTGGTAAATATAATAGCCTAAAGTGGAGAGATTTGAAAGAGCTTGCTTTGCACTCATCATTGGGCGGCCTAAGGTTGGAGAAGAAGAAGATGACAAAAATAGCCATGCGTTAAAACATTAAACATGGACGTCCTTATCAAACTGCGAAGTCAACACAAATAGAAATAGTCCCACTATTTCAACCAGCAAGTCCGAAAAACAAAATAAGCTAAACGAACGCCGAAACTACTGTGTGCTGTGCGGGGGTCAAGAAGCATGAAATTTTGCACAATAATTCCTCATTTATCTGAAATGAACGCTAAAGAAGGATTTTTTCTAAAATATTCAACTCATCTCCTAGGCCCCAAGGCTCAGGAGCCTTCTCAGGAGAAGTTGCGGATGGGAAATCGAATTAGACAGACTAATCTCATTAGGCAGGCGGTTTGTGTTATAGTAACATGTTATCGCTTACATTCAATAACAAGTGTTGTGACGTGCTCATCTTTTCCTGCTTCGTTCTGTGCCACACACTTATAGCGTCCCGCGCTTTTTTCCGCCACGCTCTTCAGACGCAGCACGTTTCCAGAACTGTTTATAGGTGTAAACTTTGAAGCGGTCAGGTCCCTATATTCCCAAGTTATTTTTGGCTTTGGTATGCCTTTAGTAATGCTGAAAATAGTGATAAAGGAAAGAATATGATGTTTAGTTTCGTATTTGATTTTCCAAAACTTGAGCACGATGCTTTACATATGACACAATTAATACTTACTTGCACCCTATTGCAACATTAGAACCTCTGATAGCCCTTATTTCAGTTATTCCCGTTATTTTAGGAGCCGCTGAAAGTAAACAATGTAGTAAGTAAGCAATGTCGAATTACCTTTTACTTTAACACATTCAGTGCCGGGAACCCACCTGGTGGGTTCACTCAAGTCGCACTTGCGATGCCGGGAACCCACCTGGTGGGCTCATTTTAAATATAGCTTTTTCTTAGCGAAAATATCATCAAATAATGTAAAAATAAAAACCGTTGCGTATTTTAACAAGATTAATAAGAATACGGCGTGGTTTCAAATTACAAGCATTTTTATTTTTAATAAATTTTTGACCTCTTCCTAGATGCCGAGAACCCACCTGGTGGGTCCTATTTCAGGGGTGGAAAACTATTCGCACGATTTTAAATATTTTCTTAAAATTATTATTTTTACATTTTAGGACATGAGAATGAGTCGAAGTCGAGGCTTTTCAGGGTTCGGTATCCAAATAATTAAACACAAATAATTATTATGGTGCGACTTAATCTGCCTGCCCGTTTATCTGTCACAGCTATATATTTCAGAAACTTCTAACGCTACAGACTTGATATTTGAAATAAATAATGCTTAGAATTTTTAAGGTTAAATTAAATTGCCTAGAGAAACTTAGAAGCCGTGAAACTAAAAAACTATATTATTTTTTGGGGTCAACTAATACTAATAGTGTAGCATGAGATGGGAAAATCAGTTTGTGTTTAACCGACTTCTTATAAAGGAGGTTATGTATTCGGCGTCATCTTTTCTTTTTTAAAGTACACCGATTTCTCTGTGGTTACTGATCCGACTTACGTGATTATTTTTTTAATTGGTAGAGGAAACTTGCGCTAGGGTCCCATTTGATTTTTATTAACTTTTCTTGGGTAGTTTATGGGTTATTTTATCTTCTTCGTTTATGTGGATGATCTGCTAATAACTTCTAGTTACAATGGAAAATGAATACTCGACAAGAATTTACATGAGATACAAACTAAAAAGCCTAAAATTAAAAGTGCACAAAAAGAGTGGAAAATTACTTTAATTTTGGAAGTCGGTGACAAAAAGTCAATGAAACAAGCAAAAGTCACCGACTTGCGAAGGTAATATTCGCTTTTTTACGGTTTTTTTGGAAGTCGTTTTTTATGCAACATTTTAAATTGTATATCGTGTTTATAAACCTATCGGCCCTGAAGTTTTAAAAAAGCAAGCTTATCTCAGTGTGAACACTTTTTCGCGCGAAGTACGGCGAGGCGACATCTATGATTTAAATCTAAATTGTCTTTGAAATAAATGCACTACTACCAACAAAATATCATCAAATCTATTTTTTGTTAGAACCAACACGTCTGCGGAGTATCGCTAGCTAATTTAATTTAACCCAGTATAACAAACTTACTGGGTGGTTCACACAAAACTAACTGTCAAAGAACCTACTTATAAATGCAATGCAACGTTTCAAATTCAATTAAAAGTTTTAAAATGTTATTTATTAACTTCGAAAATAAACAATACTTGCGATTAGGTACGTAACTTGAATTAATAAAAAAAAATGCGTGAAAATCTCACAAAAGGTTGAACACCCCTGTCGCAGGATCAGAGCGCGCGATTTTACTTTTTCAATTTTTTTAATTTTTTGTTTATTGCATATCTCCCAACCCACTAGGGCATGAAAATACCCCTACAGATTGTAAATGTAGCGACAATACCCCCTGAAAACTCCATTTTACCACTCATTTAGGATTTTAAATCTTAGTCTCAATCCTAATGCCGAGAACCCTCCAGGTGGGTTCATTTTTGCGCAAACGTAATGCCAGTGACCCACCTGGAGGGTCCACTTGCAATATGTATGGTGGGATGGCACATGAGTTCTATGAAACGGGGGTGGACTCGAATGGGTTAAGTAACTTTTATAACTAAAGTATCAACTCATATTTTGGGTGCTGGATAGACTGTAATTGTTATCATAAAGAAGTTTAAAAAATAACACATTCAGTACTTACTTTTGACTCTTGCTTCAAATATCGCGTAGTCTAAACCGAGATAGTTTTTAGCTTCACACCTGTACAACGTAGAGTCTTCTTCTGTTAGGTTCCTAATTATCAGGGCTCCATTCTCTATGTTGTATTTTTCGTCTATAACATTCGATAAAACAACATTTTTGCATTATTATATTGTAGCTTTAATTAACTTCGTTTAGCTCAGAAGCACCTACCATACGGAAGTTACCCGAAGTGGCTGAAGTGGCCTATATGAACAGCAATCAATCGGTTGCGGATCGAAGTGGGCCAGCAAGCAAAATTTTGCGAAATTGGAGATTATTGAACTCTTCGACACCAAATCATGTGCCATAATTATGTTGAAGTGTCCAAATACTTACAATTTTGTGGATTTAATAAACGCCACTGATACTACGATTGGCGTGGCCACCTGCTGAGCCCAACTCATTTAATATATTAATTTTAAATGTACATTAGACATCGACTCTACGGGTAGTTTTCTACCAGAGAGGGTGTTACTAGCGAGGCAATGCGAGGAATTGTAGCATCCTAGTGAAATGGTGTGGTGGTTTTACGAAAGCCTTTTTCTACCAGCGACACCCTAGGCGAAGCTAGGAAAAAAAAAAGTACATAGTGCTGTTGATGGTTTTTTTTCCTCGAGCACTGCCTACCTACCTGGCACTGTTCTAGTGGAAACGCAGCCCTATGAAGAACAAGAACAAGAATTTTTTGTTGAATTAGAGTTACTTACTGGGTATTATAACATAGCCATTTTTTATCCAAGTGTTAACTGGTTGTGGTATACCGACTACATCACAAGGAATCTTTAAAGCTGCATCTCCTTCAAAACCTTCAAATACTGCAGAAGATTTTAAAATGATTCTTGGCGGGGCTGTGGACAAATCAAATAAAATCTATAGGTACTTATTTACTCTTAGATTAAAATTTACATCCCACTTTTGTATGTACTAACAACATGCAACAGTACAGTACAGTAGGTTGTATATTCTAGTACAGAATAAAGATGAAGCAAGTCAGTTTAAAATAGGTATAGACTTACAATCAAAAAGATGACAAAAGAACATTTTAAAAGGCACCCTGAAACTTTGTCCTATTTATTTGATTTCTATCAAATACGGCTACTTTTTGTAGAGAGTGATCACTGCGAGTGATAAATAAAGAGTTTCCTTACATTCAATAACAAGTGTTGTGACATGCTCGTCTTTTCCTGCCATGTTCTCTGCCACGCACTTATAGAGTCCAGCATTTTTGCCTTCCACATTCGATAGCCGCAGTAAGTTTCCAGAAATGGGTAGAGATGTGAACTTTGAAACAGTTTGATCCATATATTCCCAAGTTATCTTTGGCTTCGGTAAGCCTTTAATAATCCTGAAAGAAGAGTAACATTGTTAAAACCATAGATCTAGAACCTCAGGCCCTAGCCTTTTAGTCTCCACTGAAATATGTCACAACAGTATAAGTACTTACTTGCACTCTATCACAACATTTGCACTTCTGATGATCCTCTTTTCACTCTTCCCTGTTATTTCTGGAGCGGCTAAAAGTAGATATTACGGTCAGATTAATGAATGTGTGAAATATTGTGAGCTACCCTTCATAAAATAAATAAAATATAACAAAGAGAAAAGCCCAGGAGTGGGACAATTCAGGCTGACAAAAAAATAAAATAAGAGAGAAGCTGGGTGAACTGAAACGTAACGTGTAGCGTTCTGAGGATAGACTTGCAAAAATTAATAAAAAAAAATCAAGAAGACTTACTTAGAACGATATTAACTTTTTGAGTGTAGGCAGCTGTGCAAATATATTTCCCAACCATATCCAAATCCATTTTTTTTATTCTAAGTTCAGTGCCATTTGTAGATATCCAGTATTTGTCTGAGGGTACTATTTGGTTGATCTTGCCTGTGATTTCGTCGACGTAGTACCAATGCATATTTATTTGCACGGAAGACTTGATGTCGCATGTTATGATGGCTTCGGAACCGTATCCCACATTTGTTGTACCTTGATATCAGCATAGTCGAAGATTAAGCGTTATTGTAATACCCATCTTTTAAAACTTAGTAAGAAGTATAGTAAATAAAAATGAACAGTTACAAAGAAATAAAGCACCTAATAGAAACCCAAATAAAGTAATAACTTGCTTGATAAATTCATTTTATTTTAGTGCTTAAATTAAACGATATTAACGTTAGCATTTAAATTAAACATGATCTCTTTGATCTTGCCCAAACGAAGTCTCAATCCATACCTGAATCGTTATTTGTATCTAGCAATTTATGGTCGATCATAGAGAAAGTGCTATCAGTGGTGATGGATGAGTTGCTGGTTCTCTCGCTTGATGCCTTGAAGACACTCGTGGAAATCAATATGAATACACAAATCCACATTTTTAACACTTCTATATTTTGTCGTTTCCTTTAGTGCTCATATCGTTCAAACTAACCACTGCCATATTTTATGGGATTATTCACGTTTTATAGGTATTGTTCTGCAGATTAGCATCTATTTTAGTCTTATTTACCCGTACTAACTATGGAGTTTTCAAGTTTTTTACCGGATTATTTCCTTGAATTGAACAATATCCCTGAAATCAATGACTGGTAGGTATTGTATTGTTTTTTAGACTCGTGGTGCTTGTTAGGCTGCAACATCCGCAAGTTCAGGTACCTGTAGGTCTGTGGTTTTACCCAACTAAAGGCGTTTTAAGGAGTAGGAAACAGGATCGTTTTTTAATTAAATACATCGGAAATTTAGTGTGTTGTTATTTTATTGTATCTTTACATACATATTGATACTGTCCGTGCCAACATCGTTATCAGCAATACATAGATACGATCCTTCGTTGGTGTAACTCACATTGTTTAAATGCAGAAAACTGGAAGAATTACCCCTGAAATCATAAACGTTTATCATTAGAAACTATTATTACGATCCCTATAGTGTGAACGCAACGGACACACATTCAGAAATACGAAATAAGCATTACCTATACAAAACCTTAGTGGTTGAGTCTGGAGCTATGAACTCCCACTTTGTAGACGGTACAGGGTTTCCATATAACACGTTGCACGTCAACACAACATTGTCACCAGTCCGCGCAACCACAGTCTCAAGTTTTAAGGCTTCTATGTAGGGTGCAACTGCAGAAATTATATTAACTTTAGTAAAGGGCATTTTGTAGCAACTTTAGTTAGGTATTTTACAAATTATTAAAATAAGTGATGAAGATTTAAGAATGAATTCTTAATTTTTTTATTGCCTAAATTTTTAATCATTTATTTTTGTCTTAGTGATGGCAGAGAGCGATGACTGTAATTTAATTCCAATCCTCTAAAAAGTCTAAACAAAACTCAACGAAGGAAAAAACAACCAAAACAGAAATCAAAGCTTTTTAAGGGCTAGAATAGACTCACCCAAGACGTTAACTGTAATAGTTTTCTTGGCCGTACCGATATTATTCTCTGCAATGCAGTTATAGTTGCCAGTGTCTTTCCACAATGCTTTGAATCTGTCGAAAATGATAATTATGATATAAGAAATATTGAATGCAGTCATAAACCAAGCATTAAAAACCACCAAACTCATCTTATTAGTTATTATGTACCAGCGCGGTGCGTTACCTATTCTAAGTAGAAACTTTCAATGCAGGCCTGACGTCCTAACGTAACAGCTAGATATATTTAAGGATAGGTTCTAGTGTTGAGGTGTCCTTGTGGCTTTATTTGGTAGCGAAAAAGCATAGACAGTGACGACACAATCAAGTTTACCTGTGAGTGTGTCGACGATCTGTCCGGTGTCGGTCGTCCAGCGCTATGATGATATCATCCTGGGTCATCTCCCAACGCACGTTGGCCTCAGGCGACGCGTCCACCTCGCACAGTAGCGCTACATCATCCTCTTCCTTTACAGTCACAGTACGGGTATCAACGTCGTTGGATATCGATGGAGGATCTATCAAATATAAGTTGGATTAATTACTCAAGGGAGAATAAGATCTCGACCCCCAAGAATTGTATAACAAAACAATAAACACTGTCTTGTATTTAGAAATTATCAACCTCGCCTAAACATTGTTTGCAATTAGTAGAAACCTTTTAAAAATAATGTCTTACATTCCAGTTGGACAGTAATATCAGCAGAATTTTGTCCTTCTATGTTAGTAGCGTCACACCTGTAGACACCCTTGTGGCCAGACTGTGCTGACGCTATCTTCAGTTTGGCGTCATCTATCGCCACGCCGTCCGGTAAAGAACCGAAGTCGAACCCGCTCTCAGATTTAAACGACCATGTTATGGTTGGTGCGGGCTTTCCTTTGATAATCCTGATAACAAACCAAACAATTATAATTTTTGCGTTTCGTAGAATGCCACTTTGAGGCCCTAAGGTCTGTTGACAAGGTCCAATAATCAGGGATGGGAGCCAAAACAAACTTACAAAATGTTAATAAGTTTAACATACAGTCAGCCCCAAAAATATCTAAACACGGACAAGGCGCGATTAGGGTTCTGTGCAAAAAATTAAAACCCATGAAATTGTTAACGAAATCGAGATTCAAAAGGAAGTAATATTTTTATAATACTTCCTTGCGGACGAAGTTCGCGGGCAACAGCTAGTTTTAAATAAACGAGATAAGCGTTGATACTTGAGTTTTACCTGCATTCAAGGGAACTCGAATCTCCCAGCTTCAGAGTCAAACTTGTTTTTTCTACTTCCACTTGAGGTGCCTCTGTAAAATTTGTTTTCATAACTTAAATTAACTAGCTTTTTCATTCACCTTCATTGCGACTGACCTATTTTTCAGTGACATTATTTCAAAAACTATCAAGTAAGTAGCTTACCTATTCCAGAAATTGTAACAAAAGCACTGTAAGTTTGATTGTTGGCTTCGTTTGTCAATTCACACCTGTATTCACCGATGTGGCTGACAGTCATGTTTGTGATCCACAAGGTGTTGGTCTCGGGGTCTACCTGCAGATCATCAGACGTGGTCACCGCAGTGTCGTTGTGGTACCACTTTGTCTCCGCCGCGGGGTATGCTGACACTTCGCAGTATAGCTTACCATCATTGCCATATTCTATAGTGAGGTCTGCAAAGATAGAACCGTTTACCTACCTATTACATGTATCAAAAGCATCAAAGAATTAAAGAGCATCAAAAATTTTGTATGTTGGATGGAAATGCTGATATTGTATTTGTGCTGTTTGAGGTTTTCAGCACATGCAGCAGAAGCCCGGCACGGCCTGCCGTGCTAGGAAGAAGGGATGGTGCAAAGAATGTCGTCACATGTTGCATCCCACACCAAAGGCTGATCCAATGTCCAAGGCGTTATGGTCATACCGTCTGGTCTCTTCCCATCGTCGCGTGCTAAGCCTAAAACAAGTCCGTCTAGAACAGCTGGCACCCCGGCGGTGGCAAGAGCCCGACGGATGATGTTAAGAGCGTTTATACAGAAAGTGCGCAACGTCGCAAATAGCTGTCAAAAATTTCGCTATTTTGATTAATTTGGCAATAAGAAATATAGCTAACTATGAACTAAAATATTGATGATGATAACAATGATTTAACTCGGAGAAATATTTGAAATAGAATAACGTTGCGAAATAATTTTAAATTAATTGTTTATTTCATACTTTCCTCAACTAAATAAAAAAAATATGATTCTACCTAATAATTATTTTGCTTGAATAGATACCTATATAAAATTATTTACCAATAACATAAAAACACCACGAGTCACCTAAACTAAATTATATTAAAAAAAAAACAACTGATATTCGAATTGCTATTTATAAAGCTTAGTTTTCCTTGAGTTAACAGGATGTCATTTATGTAATCTTGTTTGTGCCTTTGCTTTTGTAAAAGTGAGTACCTAGCCTGTGATAAATTATAAATAACACACTCGAATTAGGTAGGTTTTACCTAAGTGCGATTATTTTTGCTAATACCCTTATGAGCGAAAATACTCACTGTGGGCGGTGCGCACTACCGCTAGCAGGGCAACTAACTCTCGTTTAATTTAAATGCCGATTTGCCAATTATCGGTATGGTAATTATCGGTTATATCGGTTAAGTAGGTATGCCAGCCCACAGAAATGTTTTTTCCTTATTTATTATCCTACACATTGGGTATACTATACTACATACTTAGTTACTACACCATAGTTTTGATTACCTGCAGGGGTTTGAATGACGTCAAATGTGTATGGTCTGTAAACATACACATTTAAACTATGTGAGTCTTCACCTTCCGAGTTTTTAGCTTTGCAGGAAATTGTAGAATTAACTGTTACTTCTTCTATGCTTGCGTAACTTATATACAGTGATGGTATTTCTAACAACACACTCTGGAACAAAAAAAAATAATGTCATCAACTCACGGAGTTAAATAAGCAAATAAGCAGTTATTAAAAAACAAGCTGGGCTGCGAATTTTCAGTTTGAAGTTTTGCAAAAGACACGAAACTGGTATCGAGACAAACGAATATCAGTCGAAAGAGCCAAGAGAAACAGGGACGTCTAGCATGTTTTAATCCCGCTATCATCTTCATCAGTTCTGTTGTGATTCCGTTATCTATATACATAAAAATCAATTGGTGTTCGTTTGTCTCGCTAAAACTCAGAAACGGCTTGATCGATTTCGAAGACATTTTACACAGTTGTTCTACATAGGTCAGGGATGGTTTATAAGGTAGTAGGTAGGTAGGTGGTAGGTAGGTGGTAGGTAGGTGGTAGGTAGGTGGTAGGTAGGTGGTAGGTAGGTGGTAGGTAGGTAGGTGGTAGGTAGGTGGTAGGTAGGTGGTAGGTAGGTGGTAGGTAGTAGGTAGGTAGTAGGTAGGTGGTAGGTAGTAGGCAGGTGGGCCGAGTAGTAGAAAATACAAGGAGGTAGAAAAAATTGCATTGCAACGCATGGCCGGGTACAGCTAGTATTAAAATAAAAATCTCCATATCTTTCCTACTAATCTTACCTCGGAAGGCAACGATACTCCGTTGTCATCTTCCCACAAAATGTTTGGTGTTGGGTAACCAGTAACTTTACATGCAAATGTTGCGTTTTTACCGTAGTCAATCAGTGGTTCGTTGTCTAATATTTCCGATTGCGGTTTGGTCCACCTTGCATCTGTCGCGGAACCTATGCAAGTATTAAAATTTTGTATAGGCAGAATTAATTGAAGACCTTGAGCCAAATGCCGCGATTTTGGCAGTATGAATGATCAAACAAATAAAAAGCAAAAGACAAACACGAAATGGTAATCGAGAAAAAAAAAACAAAAACCTTGTTGAGGGATGAAATTTTCCGATGAACCCTTAATCTCTTGATTTGTAGACGTGTCATAGCCCTTCACCTGAAATTAAAAGAACCTAAGTCTTGCAGAAATATAACAATAAAAAAATGGTATGAAACAGTCATGTCACATTTTAATTATGAAAGTTAATGAGATCTGCCATCAAATACATTTGCAGTATTGCATCAATACGAGGGCTGTAAAAGGATGAAAATGTGACTGTTAAAGTAAAATTTAACATAAACGTGTTAAATAAATCATATTTACCCAAATACAAAAAGCCTTGTCAGGTTCAATGAAAGTTTCAGTCAAGTACAAGCCTGTGCTGGAACTTTCTTCAAACAGCAATGCTTTCTTCCCTTGTTCATCAGTTACCTGTATCTCTATTGTTTCCAATTTCATGTTACTTTGCGAAGCATCTATTAATATTTTGTTGGTTCTACCTAAAACAAAATTCAGTGATTGATATTTTTGCTGTCCAGTAAATTTCATACCGACAACTTTCATTTGCCTTCAATTCCGTGCTTACATCAGATGTTAGCATTATTTTCATTTTAGATATAGATCTATTTCCATAGCATCCACTTTGACTTTGAGAAAAGTTAATAAAATCGAAGTCGTTTACCTGGCATTGGTTTACTACTAGTTTCGCTCATACTTCTAGGCAGCTTAGTGGAGAACCCAAATCGCAACGGTAGCTCATATCTTTTGTATAGTACCGCAGACGTTTTATTTCGACACCTGATTGTGGCTTTGTAGTCGCCTATTGACGGCTCTGTCAAGCGGACAACCTTCCATGAAACAAAAATAACAAAATCTGACAACTGGAAACTTGAGGCCTAATTGTAACATCCGCACCGGTCGATCTTCATAGGCAGTCGTACCATATATTTTGCTACATTCGGTTTGACCGGAAGCCAACCCAAACATACTCGGGAAAAGGCTAGGTAGATAATGATGGTTACTGGATCACACCGTTACAGTAGGCACCTATCAAGTTCGTTTCGTAACCGTAATTGTTTGGTTGTAGAATAAACGCACTCCTTACTCTGACGTCGAAAGGAACAGTCTTTCTGTTTGTTCCTCAGCATAACATCACCAGTTCATAGTACCGATGATTGCCAACACGCAACCTTCTATTACCATCTCTCTAAGTTTTATTATGATGTTAAAATTATAAAACACATATCTACCTGTGTGTGTCTGGTGCCCAAAATGTTTTCGACTGCACTATTTGAATTATCCGGTGTTGATACTTCCAGTGTAGGATGATCTCCGGATACAACTAACAAGACAGTCTTGGTGAATGAATCAACTGTAAACTAATTTTGTCAAGTTAAATTTATGATCTTTCAGCTAGTACCGGTTTTGGATTAATAATAGAATCGAAGGTCTAAAATGACGATGCATATAATGTTGTGTTTTCTATTAATTTATGTTTTTATTTAGTGCAGCAGAAAAAAAATATGTACGAGAAAGCCCTCTTGTTTGCGAGAACTAGGGAGCATTGGCATGGCATGACCAATACTAGCTGCACAGCTATTTACCTACTCACAGCTAGATTTTCATATTACCAATTAGTAAGAAAAATGGGTTTGCTAAACCCTGTGAAAAACCCGGATATACATATATATGTAGGTAGGTACGTAGGCCCGAAATACTTACAGACAATTCTCTGTATTCTGTAAAAGTATCGTAGCTGATAACGTCAGTCCATTCCACGTTTATTACTTCTTTTATGTATTTGAACGCCTGAAACATTGTTTAATAACCAGGAAGTTAAAGAAGTGACATTTACTGAAATATGTAAACATATTATGTGTTAATTGTACCTAGTGCCTTACCTGTCTCAACGTTGCAGGGTCAAAATGAACGACTGCGCCTGAGCAAGCATTTGCAACGTCGTAATAAACTTGTTCATTCACGGTAGGTGATGACTGCGGTAAACAGAAACCACTCAGAAATATAACCACCTGTAAACGAGACGTTAACTTTATACTTACTTAGTTAGTCTTTGGCAAACAACACATATTATATGATTGTGAAAATCCAAAACTCAAGTGACAATATCTTAAGATAACCTGGTGTAGGTATGTTAATATTCACAATTCATTCAATCATTTTATTATCAGGCTACTAAGGCCCCTAGACGCACGTTATGATCGTGTATTTGAACGAAGTTAAACGCGGTGTACTCGCGTTGTCCGCGCACGCTCGATTTTGGTGAAGTTCTCGCGATAAGTATGAAATTATTTATAGCGAGCACTTCACCAAAATGACTATCAAAGAATATGCACGAAGGCAAAGATCCGTGTTTATTGTTGCCTACGATTCCGGAAAGGAATGTGTCTCGTAACGTAAGTACCTATCATCATCATTCTCTTATCACAATTTATTTGGGGTCGGTGCAGCATGTATTCTTCCATACTTCTCTATTACCCGTCATCTCAGAAGTCACCTCCTTTCTAGCCATACCATCCTTCACACAGTCCATCCATCGTTTCTTTAGGCTTCCTCTACTCTTCCATCTACATTCATACTCAACATTTTCCTCATTCCTCCGCATCACAGGTCCATACCACGATAACCGATTACCACACAACTTTTCAGTCACTGGAGCCACTTTCTGACTTCCTCTTATGTACCCACTCATTCCTTATTTTATCCATTCGCGTTACACCAGACTTCTCCCTTAGCATTCTCATCTCAGCCTTTCATTCATCCCTTTTGTGGCCCAACATTTTGATCCATACAAGACAGAGAGGGTCTAACCATGGTTTTAAAAATCTTGCACTTGATTTTAAAGGGAATGCGGGAATTATTCGTTGGTAGTAGTAAGTATATTTTTTTAAATTGTATTGATTGCTTTCTTTGGTATAACGGAGCTACCGTTAAGAGTTAATTGAAAAGAAACTTTAAAAAATAATAAAAATCCGGAGAAAAATTCCGGTGGAATATGATTCATAATAAGGAGCTGGATGCACCCTGTGAGTTTGTGGAGGGCTGTCCCTTACACCCTGTATAGGTACCTAATCAGTGAAATGATAACAAAATGCAAAGAGCAAATTGATAGGTAGCTATTTTTATAGCTATTGCGAGTTGGGTTTTCCAAAGAATAGTTATCCTATACACACACGTACTAATCGCTTGTTTACCTACTGGGACTGGGACCGTTTTATTATTTATTTATTTTATTATGCACTTAACATAATAATAGAATTTAGTCAGAGACTGCAGATCAAAATAATTACGATAAAGTGCCTAACTAGTGTAGATTTGGATCGTTTCGTTGTTAATTAGGTACAGAGGAAGATATTTGATACTGAACGCAATAGTTGACCGTCTCAGTGTAATTTTAGATTACATGCAATAAAGATCTAAAATTCTGGCCTGATTGTAACGGTGTACACAATCTTGCCATAATTAAATGTGAGGTTACCTGACTGCGAGTACTTCGACACAAGTTTTCAATAGAACCCAGTTTGCTGACATCCTTAGGGTAGGCGTCCGTAAACACAAATATGTAAGATTGCTGCTTGCTGATCTGCAGTGCTTTCTCTATGCCTGCAAGGGAATTTTCCGGACATTTGTGTCCACCTCTGACTGTAATAGCATTCACTGAAGATAAAAGCTCTCGTGGAGTGAGTACCACTGCAGGCTCCCCTACATCTGTAAGAAAAGCAACTATGAATTAATGAAAAAAATGAATACATAACATAAATTCACGCCTGTAATCTCCGAAGGGTTAGGCAGAGGTGTGCTAGTAGTGTATAGTAGCCAGTGTGCTATGCTGTAACCGAATTGTTGAGCAGCCTGTCGACAGCCACGTCAAATAGGTGACATCCTCATTTAGTTACAATCAACGGTTTCAGAACAGTAAATACGTGTATACTGGTGTAGAGTAGCGCCATCATTCGGCTACCGTGCAATCATGCGCGTTCTAATGACTGCCGCAGTCAGACATCCTTGGCCGCCTAGTGCGCGGCTCCAATATACCATAATACATCGGAGTGGCTGCCGCAGCCAGGCTGCCTAGTGCGCGGGTGGGCAAAAGGAAAATGAACGAAGAGCAAAAATAAGATCTTATATGTAGTAGTTATTATATTATTTTGTGTACAAAAAAAATCTGTTTCATACAGTAAATTGTTCACAAATTTCCCTTTACGATCCATAAGATAGAGCCAAAAGAAACAATCTGTAGTTATTTTCAGGAGTTGTAAAGTGTTACTTTGTAGTTGAGCCAGATAAAATATCACAAGTTATATAATCAAATTCAAATGAATGGAATGTGTCTGCTACTGCAACACGTGTAAAATGCACGCTGACACATTATGATTCTATCACTACGTCATACGTTGATCCATAGTTCTGCGTCAATTGTAACTGGCCTAACAGTCTCCCAGGCTGACCGACAAAGTTCCAACAATAAGAAGCTTGTTTTTATTCTTTACTTATAATACGGTGGACGAAAAAGCGAGCAAGTGTCGCGAGGGTCTGACTTTGGGTAGCCAAACAAGGAAGAGAAGAGTTGGAGTGTGAGTTTACACTGTTTCGATGTATGTATCCCTGGAAGCCGTAGCATGCAATCACGAACAACATGTCTCCCCCACAGAGGTTTCCTTCTAGTTTGTGCCATCTCTTGCCCTAGGCAGGGGATCCCAGCAGGATTTTCAGCAAGTAGGATTTTCCGCAAGCAGGATTTGATGGCTGCGTAGCTTAGGTAGGGCGTGATGAGAGAACAAAAAAAACCATTTCTGCTATCGACTGCTAAGTTGGATAGCTTCCGATACACAGCTCTACACCTAACCCTCGTGCCGAGTACCTTCATGAGAACCCATCACTTGTCGAGATATAGTTGTATGTAAACAGGTCTATGGTCTTCTTCTTCTTTACATAGTATAAAACAAAGTCGCTCCCGCTGTTTGTACGTTTAGATCTTTTAAACTACGCAACGGATTTAATGCAGTTTTCAGCAATAGATAGAGTGATTCAAGAGAAAGGTTCATATGTATATTGCACCCGTGCGAAGCCGGGGCGGGTCGCTAGTAAATAATAAGTTTAAGCTGAATAGAAATATGCTTACCCGGATCGTTAAACGGGACCAAAATGTAATTGGTAATATCCGTGTTATTAGATGCCTTGATCGCCGATGGTAAATTGATTTTGATAACATCCAACTCGTCTTGCATAGATGTTGTTGTGTCAAGCACAATTGTGAAACTTTTGTCACACGAGATGAGTCTGAATACCCAGAAATAGATTAAATAACACTTGCACCACATCGTGCAAAACTGTCTGGAGACGATGCACTTATGAATATCAAGGCAGCGTGTCAAGAGTCCGCAGTCATTGTTAATTGTTAAGGGGAAGCTCGCAAGAGTTGCTGGATAAATAACACATGAACTTACGAGCAATAAATACTCACTATAAACAATGACTCCAGTAATCCCGAAGGGTAGAGGGGGTGGGAAGAGTGCCAGACACATATAATCATTTTGTAATAGGGGTTAACCCTATTGTTTCTAACGGGTATAAATCCAGACTCCATAGCTGCTACTGAGAAATTCCTGATGGAAGACCCAACAATACTTTCTCCGACTTGGAAATCGAACCCAAGCCCTCTTGCTTAACAATCACGCTTGCGACCACTAGACCAACGAGGCAATGAAATTATTCCATCATGCCTTTTTCCTCTAACCTCAAAGGAAAGGCAAATAAGGCCAGTTCACCTACACCACTTGTTACATCAGATTGTGCATATAGTATAATATTCCATTTGCACAGTAGTAAAGCCACATAGGAACATACTTGCCGCATGTTAAAATAAACGTGAGAGATATTTAGCTTGCTGCTACTGGGAATTTCAACATATCAAATGTAATATTCTGGGCAATTTAATAAAACTGTCGCCGCACATACATCGTCTAGACAAACTATTCAGACAATAATAATTAGATAGCTAGTGGTAATTAATGTAACCTCGGGAATCCCCATAAAAGTATTTTGTTCAACTCTTTACATATCTAACCTTGATTAAATTGTATTTTATTAGCGACCCGCCCCTACTTCGCATGGTTTTAACGGCTTTTTAAGTATCTTTATTTTATGTTATGTATGTTTACAAACAGGAATTCCGACTTTATTTTTCAATACGTATGGAATGAAACTTGTTGAACTGGATTAAACCCGAGTAAAGTAGGCACCTATTCCTACAGAGTTATCGTCTTGGTCTCTATACACCGTGACTTTTTAATCGTCTTACAAAGGTGGTCCATTCAATGTGCCCGACATAAAATAGTTCAAGGCGCGATTTTTTTTTTTTACCTACCGTAGTAGGTACAAAGAAAAATAAATAAACATTAGAAAAAAATATGAAATTAATGATGTTTACGTGTCAAACGGGGGAATATTAGGTATATTCTCCCGTTTGAGCGCCCAGCCCAGCGCTCGATTCCAGTCGATTATTGCTCACAACAGCGCATTAAGCGCGGTGTATCATATTCAGGGTACTGAAATATTGTTTTACAGGCTGAAAGAACACGTTTGCTAACTTCTGAGTCGAGATGAAGTGGAAGTAAAGAGAAAATAAAATTCTAGTATTTACATTAGGTGATGGTAGGTATTCGAATTGTATTAGTGCCTACTAATGATTAAGCTTCGCCTTAACTATGCAATAAAGTATCTGCAATGTTGCACTTGATAACTTTTTGACCCAAGAATATTAGTCGTCTGCTTGTAGGGCATTCTCCTTAGCGCCTGGCACGTTTATCATCAGTACCCTTCTGTTTAATCTGCAAATCAGAAGTGGCTTCAAAGAAGATGGTAAATTAATTATTATTAGGCTTGTTTATGTATCTAGGTAGGTACCTTAATGCCTATCTATGGTGGTACCTTATTGAATTGAAATATAGCAAATTCGCTCAAAAGGTGCCAGTCTAGTCAGATAAATGTATTTTTGAGAATTACCACTATACCACATTACTTCCCTGATTGTTTTCTTTAAACTACTGAAATCGAATAAAAATACTTCTGAAAAAGCGTTTTCTCTGGAGAGGCGTAGGTACTACTCATTAAATGTTCGCATATCGGCGTCGGCACTACCGTACGGCAACATCGAATGGTATCGTTCAGGTCGTCATTGTTGTTCAACAAATAATGCCGAAAGGAATGTGCCGAGCCATGTACATTTGTATTACGCACCATAAACCGCTCTTTGCTATTGATCTAACTGATAAGTCATTGCGTTAAGATAAGTCATTGCGTTAATTGATTAACCAGCAATGAGAAGACTGTTTTGGAAGAACGACTGAAAAAGAGTGATTCCAACGTAATTTTGATTTTTATACAAATGGAGTTGATTATCTTATACAGCGTGCTTGGTTAACGGTTACCGATACTTTAAGGGCATATTATATGCTCATTTCTATCGACAAATACACTTTTATTAATACTCCTTACCCAACACCCCGCGAATGGCAGCTATCTTGTTTTTTACTCGGCTGATCTAGGGTATGTTCAATGAAATGCTGATATCTTTGAATATAAAAGACCTAGATACGTTCAAATGATCTTGTTGCAAAGATAAACGCCAGAGTTATCGAATCACTAAATATTTTTATCTGAATAATATCCAAAAAACGCCTAAAAAATTAAGAAAATACAAATTTTGACACAACATTTTTACTACTTTTTTTTACGTTGTCTGCTCTAGTGCAAAATTAACCCCTGCAAATGTTAAGTCAACCTACTTACGCGAAAAACGCTCAGTGAGTTACTGTGCGTTTTTGGTTTAATCGCTTTCGTAGTGGAAATTTCGACTTGAAGAATGAATCACGAGAAAGACCAGGCACTAAGGTGAATAACGAAAAATTGAAGTCAAAAAAAAAAAAAAACCTTATCAAACAACTAATGAATTAGAGTCGTGGTTTGACGTTACTTCACCCACGATATTGATTCATTTGCACCAAATTGGTAAAAATAAAAACTCAGAAATAAGTGCCTCATGAATTAACCAATGTGCAATTGTGCATAGAGGAGCACGCGTTGAAGCTTGCCTTGCTTTGATAAATAGGTCATAGAAATGAAGGGATTTGGGACAGAATTGTGTCGTGGGATTCACAAGTGGAGAACGCAATGGCTGAACTCAAGTCAAATATAGCGGAACAATGCCCTAAAGCGAAGCTCACCCATAGAAAAGTTACGGTAACTGTTTGGTGGTCACTCCATGGTTTAATAGCTTTTTCAGATTCAGAGAATCAATAACAACAGATGTCCATTGTGAAGAACATCGAACAATGATAGTGTAACTCGCAGAGAAACAACCCCGACTCGTTAATTTAATAGGTCTTCGCCATTATTGCACCATGATAACGCAAGACCTCACACTGCTCAACAAACCGTTTTAACATTACAAGACCTGGAGTTAGAATCTATTCGTAATCCATACTCGCCAGACGTAGCCCCTACCGATTACCATTTATTCGGCTATTTCGGCAATTTGGACAATTTCCTTCAAGGAAAAAAAAATGGGCTCAGGAAGTTGCACACAATGCCTTCATAGACTTTGTACAGTCCAGATCCCCAGAGTTCTATCGCAAAGGCATAACCTGATCTTCCCTCGAGATGGCAGATATGTTATACGGGGTGTAAACAGACCCTTCAACAAGCCGTCAACCAAGCATTCTGTACATCAAACTAAGTAACTCTATGTAAAAATTTTTGCTGGGAAACGAAATTTTTTTTTGGGGTCAAAAATCACATTTTACGGTAAAACTCAATATAATGCGCTCAAAACTTATTGCTGATGGATGCTTTGAATAGTAAACGGACCATGGAGGTAATTGGAGTAAAGTTAGAACCTTAAAAAGTAATATTAAAAAAAAATACTTGTGAAAAAATTGTAACTTTGACCCCCAATATCTCCGTAACTAGAAGGTTCCCAGGTATGGTCCAGAACAAAAAAATGATCCCAATGATGGGCAGAATATGTGGTTTTCTTTTTCGTTAAGGGTCTTTTTACACCCTTTATAGATAATGAGGGGTAAGAAATTCGATTAATTTTTTTTTTTTCTTAGAAATTGTTTGAATTGTCCACCAAAAAACGGCAAGTTCATACTTGAACCCCTTATATTAATGGTGGAATTAAACTAATGACTACTTACATAATAATATTTCGAATAAGTCACTGGCCACACAAACGCTTCAACGACGGAAAGACTTAGGAACAATAGATAACCGATTAGCAGGGAAGTTAGGTAGATCAGTAGTCAGATAGGAAACTTCGACTTCATGTAGTTTATAGAACATGTTGACAAGTGAAAGTGTTTATTAACCTTCATACAATAATCTAATGTTATCATTTAACTACATAATTATTTAAATAATAGCAGCGTCTCGGGTCGATCTTGAGGTTAAACCTGCTTGCCTAGGTTGACCCACGGATGGGTGACTACCGAGTTCAGCACCGATATACCGGAATGTCCGGTACTCGGTGTGTCCGTTTCGGTCAACTGTGCCTCGGAAAGCACGTTAAGCCGTTAGTCCCACCTGTCATTTGTAGATCTTTGACAGTCGTTACAGGTAGTCAGTACTTTGTCCCGAAAGTCTAGTAGTCAGTACTAACTGGGTTGTGGAGGCCAGATAGGCAGTCACTCCGTGTAAAATACTGGTATTCAGCAGCATCCAGTTAGACTGGAAGATGACCCAACATAGTTGGGATAGGGCTAGGCATGATGATTCATTTGATGAAGTCAAACCAGAGTAGCTAAAGCGCACTCAGGAAAAATCAAGACCTGCTACTTATTAGTGTAGGTAATCTTCCAAAAGTATGCGTGTTTATTGCCTTAACAATAAAGGGTGTAACTGAGGAGGCTCGCGCTTGGCAGCTGGATCAAGGGCTTGATTCAGAAAGCAGTACTCCTGGACACGGCGCGTATTGTTAGGAGGTTCCTCTCTCAAGAGCCCTGACCACCGGCGGCTCGGACCCTGTTCCCAGTGCTGGTGGCCTACTATTTTTTAAATTTTTAAATGTTTTTTTTATAGTATTTTGTACTTAAGTATATGAATATTTAAAAATGTAAAAAATATGTGTAAAAATAAATAAAGGGTGTAAAAAGACCCTTAACGAAGCCGAAAGGTACTTGTTCTCCCCGTCATTGCGATCATTTTTTTGTTCTTAACCATACCATACCTGGGAACCTTCTAGTTACGGAGATATTGGGGTTCAAAGTTACAACTTTTTAACAAGTTTTTTTTAAATACATGTTTCTAATGTAAGATTTTTACTTTAAATACCTTCACAATCCCCGTACTATTCAATCCATCCATCAGCACAATGTTTTGAGTGCTTTAAATTGAGTTTTACCGTAAAACGCGATTTTTCACCCCAAAAAAAGCCGTTTTTGCGTAAAGTTACTTAGTGTGATGCACAGAATGCTTGGTTAATGTCTTCGTGAAGGGTCTGTTTACACCCTGTATAATAATAATATAGTCCTCAACCTGTAAATTAGCTAGATACCTAGTGGGCTGAAAAATATTGCGTCACTTGTTATTTGAGGGATTCCCGGACCATAATAC
The DNA here is from genome assembly GCA_905220335.1 of Noctua pronuba. Classification (NCBI taxonomy): domain Eukaryota; kingdom Metazoa; phylum Arthropoda; class Insecta; order Lepidoptera; family Noctuidae; genus Noctua; species Noctua pronuba. The sequence continues at coordinate 8,754,599 of LR999906.1, read as the reverse complement.
TAATAAAGAATCTGCTGAACTCTCATATCATCGGGTCACTCGTATCAACGGCACATGATACCTATTCATTAAAGTTTCGTATTACTGGAGCATATATATCAGTCCACTGAAGCAGTAGCATCAGTGTTGACCATGGCTTCTCATGGTTTGTGTTTTGTTCTTGTTGTTCTAATTGTACAAACATGTGTAGTTTATGTACAAGGACAAATTATAAAAAGCAGTTTAACATTTGTTATTGACGATACGGGATCAATGTCGGAAGAAATACGTCAAGTGAAAGAGGAAGTTAATATAATATTTGAGAAAGTGTTGAGTTCCAAGGCATCGCAAATAGAGAATTTCGTTATAGTCACATTTAACGACCCTGGTAAGTTCCAATGTTCACTTATGTGTGTTAACATCAAAAATAATAAGCAATGAATTTCATCGTATTAATTTTCGTCCGTGAGTACCTAATCATAACAGGTCCTGTACCTACCTACATAAGTTGTCAGTTTGCCACCCTTCGGCTTATTGTTCACTAGGTACTTATTATCAGAACAAAATAGTCTGTGTTCATTACAACTGGCCATCCTTTATTAGGTTTTCGTACAGTAAGCCACGCGTCAGTCGTAGCACCGGTCACAAACCTATAATGATATCTGGCCCCTGAATTTTACGTCACTTTATACTACGCTAATAATACTTCTCAAGGTCAAGGTGTTACCACCAAGACTTGTGACTGGTCTACACATAAACTGTCAAAGTCGAGAGTACTATTAAATTAAAATATCAACCCTTAGATAATAAAAATTCTGTGTGTGCGAGACCGACGCGCACTTGGCCGGATTTTTTATACTTAACTTACTTGGTTTATGTGAAAAAAAAACATGTGCATTTTATAAATCATCTACTTTATATCCAATAGCTTCGACTTAGGGTTTCATATTTTAATTTTATCTGCAGTTTCACGTTTCTGCTTTCTTGATATTTTTCATAGCACTAAATGTGCGAAGACAATACATCTTATCATGGACCTAAGTATGAGAATGTGCAATATTCTTAGCGAGTACCATTGTACTTAGCCTATATTTGTTTTTATCTTATACATTTTTTAAATGTTTTTTTATATTATAAACTTCCAATAATATTATGAAAAAGATAGCTTCGCGTTCTTATCAAAGTTTTGTTTATACGAGTATTAAAGCTTTAAGATACGCCGATGACCTTGAGCAGCACACTGACTGACATGAGAATGACGCGTTCTCGTTACGGACGTTATATTTCGAATAATACAACAATCGAATAAACAGACGTACGAGGTGCTTAAAAATAATGTTACCAGGGGAATTCTCATTTCTTTTAACTTCCTATCTTTGAGTGTAAGAACCGGTTAGACTGGATTTTTTTGTGATGGCGAAATTGCGGACTAATAGACGCTTGAAATAGTACATATTGATACAAGGGGGGAAGCTTTGTCATTGTAGCAGAGGCAGAATTCACACCCGAGCCGCAGGCGAGGTTGTTATGGAGCCGATTGTGCTTGTACGGTATATTTTAACGTACAAGCACAATCGACATAGAGCATCTACCTCCCCCTTCTGGCTAAGCCCATGTAGAGCGATATGAGCCATGACAAAAATTGTATCATTCAGAATGTTGCAAATTAAATTAAATTCGGCTCCTGACGCCAAAATAAGCCACTCTTCTTCTTCTTCTTTATCGTGTGGTTAGTTCGTAACCTGGTGTCAGAGTTTTTATGCCGCCCATGGGCCTCTGACTTGGCTTTACATGCCGTCAAGAAATATCTCTCAGGCATGCTGGTTTCCTCACGATGTTTTCCTTCACCGAAAAGCAAGTGATAATTATACTATACGCACATGAATCCGAAAAATCAGAGGTGCTTGCCTTGGGTTCGAACTCGAGACCTATGACTTGGCAGTCCGACGGTCACACCACTAGGCTAAATAAAACTACTAACTACTACTAACTAGGTTAAATTCTCCATATTATGAGTGATATTTTTTGATGTTCATAGAATTTGTAATTTTTTCAGAATTTTGAGTAGAAAAAACTGATTTGGCAACTCTTAAGCCCGCCCTTAGTATGTTGTACCTAACTGTGTAGGTGCTCACTTAACGGTTACTATTTATGATTTTTTGCATAGGATATCAACTCAAAAATAACTTCTTATGCGTATTCGCATCATGATAATAGTATATTTGTTTCAGATGCCGAAGTACGAACCGTCACTAAAGATCGAGATACGTTTAAAAAAGCTTTGGCAGACATACGTGTCCATGGCGGCGGTGATTGTCCTGAGTACGCCATGACAGGCATCGAGCTGGCTCTCACAAACAGCTTGCCGCTTTCCTACTTGTATGTGTTCACTGATGCCTCCGCTAGCGACTACAAAAAGTTTGATCAAATCAAGAGTATTTCTCAGAAGAAACAGAGTCAGGTCATTATTTTTAGTTTTAGCTTGTTTGGAGAACGTATAAACTACAATCTACCAGCCGATAGACTTCATCCATTTGTATGAAAACTACGTTGCTAATGAATTTAAGGTTTTCATGTATGTTGATATTTCCCGTTTCAGGTTGTTTTTTTGCTGACTGGGCAATGTGGATCAACTAGTGATGCTCAATATCAAGTGTTTCACAAGGTGGCACAGGCTACGGGTGGACAAGTTTTCCATATGATGAGAGACGACGTCAAGGACGTAAGATTCCTTGTATTCTAGCTTTATCAGTCATGTAATACATATGGTCAAGTGGCCCGCGATCATATCTAATTATTTTCATAAATTTTACCACTATAGGTCGTGAGTTAGAGGCAGGACTTTGTGTAATTTGTTTCATCACTACTGCTCTCAAACGAGAACGAAAACTTCGTGAGAAAACCGACTGATTGGACCGATTTTAATGTTTATATCTAATTATTTCTGAATTATCTGACCAACTTGTGTTTACTTCTGTCAACAGATCTTAAAATATATTGAGGAGTCTATTACGGGCAGAGGAGTTTCCCTCTACAACAAAAAGTACCCACCCGGCACCCACAAAGTTAAAGTTAGTACCGACGTGTTTTTATCTAACAGAGGGACAAGTGTAGTTATGTTCTTGGATCAGCTCGCATTTACGAGCTTGTGATTACTATCAGTTGTGTGTATCGGAACAATATGAATTAAATGTTTATGTTTGTTTTCAGTTTAATGTCGATGCCCATACTGGAGCCGTGTTGATTTCTCTAACTGGATTGGGTGCTAGGATCGGAGAAGTAACAGGTCCAGGCGGAATCAAACCACCCACGGAACCTATTGTCTCCGGCAAAGATAAAATGGCGGTGAGTACCGACCTATCGCATAATGTGTGCATGCAGTCAGTACTCATAGCACCCTACTTGCTCAATTTTAGAAATTCTCATGAAAAGGGTAAACCATTACCCTTTTCATGAGAATTTCTAAAATTGACAAAATATAATAACTGCAATTCTCTTTTCATTCCCTTCTGCTATATGCGACATCGCACATAGGAGTATTGCACGTAAAAAACCGGACAAAATCGAAAATAGTGATGTTAATCCAACCGCACCCAAAATACATTTTTCTCTATCTACGATAACCGGTTTATCAAAAGGCAGACCCCCAACCCTCAACTCCTGCGCATGTGCCATACAACGTCAGTCGGAACCCAGTCATCGTATTGTACGCGTGTCTTTGTTCCCGGCGCTCTCGTTTGTGTTATCAGTTTTCTGTGCTAAAATGGCTTCGTGTAGCAAACAACAGGAGATTAACTATTCGGACATGGATATAGAAGGTTAGTACTATATACTGAAGTATATTTTATTATGTTTCTTCCAAAATTTCTACTTGTATAGCCATCAATAAACAGCGGCACTTTTTAACTCGTTTTTTAAAGAAATTTGAAATACATTAGTGTTTTTGTTTATGTGTCGCGGCTTGTCGCCTCAAAATTTTTATGTGTGCATAAAATTTAGACTCTAAAGAAGTAGAAACATGAATAAAAAGTCCCCCCAACGTACCCCATATTTTTTTATAGTACTTCAAACTATATGGGGAAGATTATAATTATATTTACAAAGCTTATTTTTTTGTTTTCTTTTGTCATAGGTCCTTCGGAAAGAGTGAAAAAAATCACCAGAATGGAGCTTTATACTATTATTAAAGAGTTCAAAGGAAAGAAGATTGAAGAAAAATTTTTGTTGTTGGAAGAAAGACTTGCGCAACTAACTTCATGTCCACCCGAAGAAACAGGTGTTCTTACCCGTTCTTTGAAATATTTCAAGACCAGTTTCAAAGAAAGATGGTCGGCTGCCCGTAATACTGATAAGAGATTCGTAGAAAACAATATGGAATGGCTAAATGTATCACTGGAACTACCAACTTGGACCCACAAAGCAGGCCGACCAACAAAAGAATTCCGAGAATTGTGTGATCGAAGCAAGCGTCGAAGAACAAAAGATTTACGGGACCGGGTACCTCTTGAGGAATTGACGTACGCTGCAAGCGTGAGTCAAGGTACTTCGGGAAATGTTGATGCGTCTAAGATTATGAAAGAAATAACGTCAACGCCTACCAGAGCTAAAAAGTTCCGAAAAGCAATATCGTCAGCTGAAAAAGTACCAATCGCGAGAAAATACACACCACAAGAAGCATTAGCGTTATTTGTAGAAGGTAATTTTACAAGAGGGCAGTGGGAATTAATACAAGGTGGCCGAAAAGAAATTTATCCTTGCTATTCGCTTATACAAAAAGCGAAAAAGGAGTGTTATCCCGCCGAAGATAGCACAAAAGTTACTGAAACTAGCTTTGAAGTGGAACTTCAAGCTTTGCTGGACCATACGGCTTTGCGACTACTTCAATATTTAAAAGAAGTTATTGAAACATTGTCAGAGTTTGAGAAACAACATCTTACCTTAATATCAAAATGGGGCTGTGACGGATCTAATCAGACACAGTTTAAGCAGACATTTGCCAACACTGGCGACGATGATGCCAATATATTTTTAAGTTCTCTTGTACCTGTGAGAATGGTTGTTTCTATTAATGGAGAGACAAGAAAAATTTTATGGCAAAATCCAGTGCCTTCTTCAGTGAGGTTCTGTCGTCCTATCCGGGCTCGGTTCATTCATGAAACAAAGGATATCACAAAAGAAGAAATCACCTATATTGAAGAACAAGCAAGGAATCTCAAAGAAACAACTGATATGGAAGATTCCATTAAAATAAATCACACCATTTTGCTCACAATGGTCGATGGAAAGGTGTGCAATGCCGCGACTGATACGGCTTCAACAATGAGATGCTATATATGTGGACAGACATCTAAGGACTTCAACAAACTTGAAAGAAGTAATGTTTGTGAAGAGTCTCTGAAATTCGGAATCTCCATTCTGCACGCGAGAATTCGTTTTTTCGAGCTATTGTTGCACCTGGCGTACAAAGCGCCCTTACAGAAGTGGCAAGCCCGAACGGCAGAAGACAAAAATGTTTTGAAAGAAACAAAACAGAAAATACAAAAAAGCTTCAAAGAAGAGATGGGCCTTCTTGTTGACATACCCAAAGTCGGTTACGGTAATAGTAACGACGGAAATACGTCGAGAAGATTTTTTGACAATCCTGAATGCTCATCTCGAATTACTGGAATAAATATAGATTTAATAAAAAGGTTCCAAATCATTCTTGAAGTGATATCAAGCGGATATGATATTGATCCAGCGAAATTCGATGACTTTGCTCACAAAACTGCCAAACTGTACGTAGAACTGTATGGTTGGCATCCCATGTCACCTACAGTTCACAAGATACTGATGCATGGCGCTCAAGTAATATCATGTCACATTGTACCTATCGGACAGCTATCAGAGGAGGCTGCTGAAGCCCGGAACAAACATTTCCGTAAATATCGCGTAGACTTTGCAAGAAAATTTTCAAGAGTGGACTGCAACAGAGATATTTTAAATAGGTTGTTGCTGACATCTGATCCCTTCATCAGCTGCAACAGAATAAAACGGAAGAAGAAAAGCAAGTCTTTTTCCCAGGAAGCTATTAGTATGCTTCTACCGGAAACACTGAATTGTGACAGTTCCTACGACGAAGATGATGAGGACCACTCACCTGTGAACTCAAGAGACAGTGATTCTGATTGATTCGGTCTCATGATTATCCTCTTGAAAACAAATCCTGTTTTAAGAGTAAATACTCTCTTATATTTGTAACTTATTTTTTTGTAATAATTCCCTAATTATGATGAATTATTGACTTTTTCTTTAATTAAAAAAAAAAAAAACGTTACCCCACACTAGGAATTTCTCCAGTATCGTGGGTGCGTTTACAAACATTTAATCTCACATACACAAACAGCCAGACCCGGAACAAATACCTGTAGATCATACAAATATTTGTTCCGTGCGGGGATCGAACCTGCGACACGCAGGGCAGCAGCCGATCGCTCAGCCGTTGCTTTTATGTCATAAAATAGTAAAATAAAATATAAAATAATTTTGTCCGGTTTTTTATGTGAAATACTCCTATGTGCATCGGTTACGTATTATAAAATGTAAGTGTCAGTATAACTATTTTCGAGAAAACTAGGCTCAATATACCTACTGTTTAAAATACCTGAGGATCGTTTCACAGATTTTTTAATAACTAATGAAAGAAATCCATAAAGGAGAATTCACCTACGGTTTATTAAACTACAACTAATTAACCTAAGGTTCATTAAGCGAACGGATGATTCACCTACTGCTGATTTGTCTGTGGTCAATATTTGTAGCAAAGTAAACAAGGCTGTGTGGCACAAAAATTCTGAAAAAATACTAAGTTTCCGAAAACATATGTTCGCGTGCGATAAAAATTACGCTTATTAGCCAAGTGCGGGACGGTTTTCGTCGCGAACGCCGTTGGGCGTCCTCCGCACCTCATTAGGATAATATAATACGCCGATCGTTTCAGCACTGTTTAAAGAAATAATTAAATTAAAAAATAATAAATAAATAAATTCTGTTTAAAAAAAAATGTGCATCTATTGCAAGTATAATGTTTTGTGACTTATTTTTGCCAAGATATAAGCAATTTTAAAAAAACGCCGATGGGCGTTTTTCGCACCTGAATATTAAATCAAAAAACGCCGATAGGCGTCCACCGCAGCGAATGGGTTAAGCTCCATAACTAAGGACGCAAGAGCGAGCGAAGCGAGCTCGGGACTTGGGGCACCCTGTGGTAGGTTACTTTAAACCCTGCAAACAGCAATGGGAGCCTCGCGTAGCTTGGCTACGGCGACGACGCCTTATTACAACATTTTGATAATCAGTCTACCGCCGCGTAAAGCGCCACAACTAACGGCAACTACCCTCCAGTTTAGAAATCAAACTAGCGCACAGTATTAATATCAACCTTAGTTATCTCGAAAGTAGTTAGAATACGTACGTAACTTTTTGGTGCACTTAATGGATTATACTTCATAACTTAAACGTGTGACATTTGTCTGCGAACTGTACTTAAGAATAGAATAGAATAATAATTTATTGTTGTTGTAGGTGGATCATAATTCTTTAAGTATCTCTTAAACATTCCGTTACTTAGGGTGAACAATAATAGTAATAAAGAAAATAAACGAATGAAGTTTTCGATCTGATTGTTGAACAATATTTGTGTCGACAGGTCAGGAGACTCAATAATGCAAAACCCGGAGAGTATGAGGTGGAAATCGAAGGCAGGGGTGAAGTTCACATAATCATGATCGCCAAGAGTGATCTCAACTTTCAGCTCGGGTTCTCTATTGACAGTCCCTCTTCTATGAAAGACACTGTCACAAGACCGCCGCCAGGTACGATTAAGATATTTATTTATTTTAAACTAGCGACCCGTCCTTTATTCCAGCGACATTAACAACTTGTCAATGTATGTTTGTCTTCGAAAAAAATAAAAGAGTCCATACAGACCCACTAGCTTACCATTTAATTTTTAATTGTTAGTATTGAATTTGTTTACTATTGGATCCTACTTGAGAATTTTCTATAGTTACACATGCTGCACTGCATGCGTTGCAATGCAGCTTTTTCTACCTACTCCTTGTGTTTTTACTTCTCTACACCTACCCAACCTAACCTTACCTATATAAATATATTATAAGCTATCTTGATACCAAATTTCATCCAAATCCGTTAAGCCGTTTGAGCGTGAAGGAGTAACAAACATACACATTTACAAACTTTCGCCTTTATAATATTAGTGTGATTTCTATTAGAGAATAAAATTCTTAGAAGCCGCCCGGAGTGTGCGGTTTTTTGTCCGGTTATCACGACAGTGAAGTTTAATTCTAATTCACCCTGAGCCAGATGGGATCCATGGGACAGAAAAAGGGTTAATGACATCTCCCTAGTACAGCTATAGTAACTAAATATTAACCATACATTTTATTTGATGTTTCAGGAGGAAACGCATTTTTAGGTATCAGGTTACTTGGGGAGGGAGTCGAACTCACTACAGCAAAAATCGTCGATTTGGACAACAACGTTATTGCAGAGCTGCCTCTAACACTAGTCGACAAGAAAGAACAATTCTACCTTACTCCGTCTTTCAATCCACCGTCAGATAAAATGTTCCTTGTCACTGTAAGTTTTAATTTATAGTATCTTATATCAAAATCTAGTTCAAGCTCTCTATGCTAACGTACTCTTACGTGTGTGTGAAAGATAAAATGTCTAGAAAACGTAGATATCTACTAAGAGCAAGGTATGAAAGAAGAAACAAATTGGGGAGATCATAATGATGGATAAACCATTATCATAGCCATTAATTACTAATGATTTATTTAACCATCCATTAACCCGAGAAATGTCGTATGAATCGACGATAGTTCATAAGGACAATGTACTCGAAATGACAAAAATTTAATCGTGAAAACCTTGGAACCCTTACGAGGAGATGACGGATGGTTGGCAATCGCTTAACATCATCATTAGTGTCCTCTTATCCCAATTTATTTAGTGTCGCCGCAGCATGTCTGTTTCTTCCATATTTTCTCTATTAGTCGACATTTCATGAGACATGACATTCAACTATATCATTTTTCACACAGTCCATTTATTGCTTCTATCAGAATCAGAACTTTATTTGCTATGAAAGTAGATACAGGTATAAGTGTGTTGTACATAAATTATTGAGATCGGCTACAGTCTACCTTACGGCGCGGCGTGCAAATTATAACAGAAATTAAAGTGAAGTCAATTAATAATATTATAATAGTATTAGTCATTATAGTATTAATAGTTATTAGTCAGGTACATACATGGTCATACATAGGTCTTACATGGTTAAATTTGCAATTCATTTGCGATAAATTCATATTATTTAGAAGTCTTTCACTGAGTAATAACATTTGTCTAAAAGTAGTGCAGTTACCTTAGATTTAAAAATGTTTACAGAATAACATTAACCATGAGGTATTTTATTATAAATGCCAGGTCCCGTTGTCATAATACTTTTCTTTTACTTTTTTTAGTACTGTTTTGTAATTACCAAAATTTAGCAAGTTCTTGTATTAGGATCTCAAGGGAACATTGCGTGTTCTTATATTGGCCAGTGACGGAAATAAGTTTATATTAGCTTTTACAAAAATTGCCACCTCCAATATGTACAAACAAGCAAAATCAGTATCCTCAAAGACCGAAACAGGTCCACAGCTGTCTGTGCTTTTAAGGTTTGACATAGATCTAATACACCGTTTCGGGGCCTTAAAAATCTCCTCCCTCTCACTACAGTTACCCCAAAATAAGATTCCAAAACTTAACACTGACGCAATCAACCCATGATAAGCTAGTAGAAGTGTATCATTGCTAACTTTGTGTGATAGGTTATACAATACGTAAGCTGATTTTTTTGCGATTTCCAAGACAAATTGTTGTCAATCAGGGTGCCTAGAAATTTCACTTCGCAAGTTGTATCCACTTTTTGACCATTATAACTAACATTTATATCATCAGAGCGTATCCTTTGGAAGATGCGTTAATTTCGTCTTTTTTAGATTATTATTAAGTTATTTGTAACAAGCCAATCTTTCATAGTGTTCTTTATTGGTACACTTACCTATCGCTGTACTATCGTCTGCAAATAATACCATGGGTTATCGTGTCTGTCGTGGCAAGTCATTTATATAGGAGAAATAGAGGAGGTCCCAAGACACTCCCCTGCGGTGCACCGCTTTTGACCTCCATATCGGGTGATATATATCTAAGCTCACATTTGGTTTCAAGGTATATTCTGGACATTTCTGTATGTCGAGTTCGACCAGTAAGATAGGAGCTTATTAAGTCTAGGACATTTCCCCTTATACTATAACCAGTGATCGGAGTAGGTAGATTGAACTGGGGTCATTGATCCGAAACGTATATATTACTATGGACATTCCTCCGGAATTGGTGGATTATTGGTGTGATTGTTTTTATTATTCAACAGATAAATAATGAATTAATTTAGTTTTGATACCTTACTTTAAATTTTGAATTGAGTAGTAATAATATCACTACCAACATTAACAATATTTAATTGAATCTGGAAATACCGGAATTACTTTCCGGAAAAATGGCTTATCCATGTTATTCTTTCTGTGTGCATTTACGATACAAGTACCAAAAATCAATCTACCTACTCCGATCACTGACTATAACTATATCGTTTTTCCAAAAGGTCGTCATGGTTTACGCAGTCGAAAGCCTAGACATAGAGAGAGTAGAGTAGTAGTAAGTGTAGAGGATTGCTGACGCACACATTGTGTATTCGTTTGGAATTGTAAGCGCAGCGAGCAGTTGTCCCGTAACTAGCAATACTATGGCGCGCCTTTCGGTCTTTGTAAAGTATTTCAACTGTAATATGTACCGTGTCTAACAGACTTTGATTCTTTTAATTCTCTCTGTACATATTTTCAAGAACATTACACGCATCCACAAAATTGGTGACCCCGAAGTGATTAAAAAAACAATGCGATATCTCATTATACATTTATGTGAACCGACGTGATCAACTGAGGAACGACGTGACAGTGAATTCAGACTTTGTGAACTCACAGTTGTGTTTTCTGTGTGCTCACACTAATCACCGTCTATGTGTCGTGGATAGGAAAAAAGGTTAGAACTTTTTAATAGATAGTGGTGCAAATGTGTCGGTGTTACTTCGCAAAGCCGTATTTAAAAAAGATAACGCAAATAGTGTAGTTTTAAGTTGTATGCTGCGAAGGGTACTTCAATACGTACGGTACATATAGTATGGATCTAGACTTAAATCTTAGACGGGCGTTCCATTGGTTATTAACGATAGCAGATGTACAGGAACCAATATTAGGTGCTGACATGGGCGTACCCACGGTGGGGCAGGGTGGGGTACTTGCCCCAGCCTGCTCTCTGACCCGAAGCTAAGAATTTTTAGGCAAAATTAATATAATGACAAAGTTAAAGATTCATATCGGTACTTTAACAGTTTTCACGTTAAAATAAAAACTTAGCTAAGGTCAACAATGACAGAATACTGTCTTGTCGGCCTCTGTATTATGAGTGTGCATAGAAAGAAGGTTCTGGATTTTTTTTAGCTAGATTTAGCCAGAACCCTCGCAGGCTATTATTGAAATAAGGTGTAGTGTAGTCTATAAAACATATCAGTCTGTAAATAAAAAGTATTTTTAATTTCCTACTACTTAGTTTATTAACTTCTGCCCCACCCGTTAAAAAATGCTGGGTACGCCCATGGGTGCTGACTTCTTAGCTAGTCATAAATTGTTAGTTGATTTGAATGGACGAAAGTTAGTTGATCAGGTAACTAAATTGACGACGAGAGGTAATCTCTAACAGCCAATATTATGACCTGTTATGCAAGTTTCCGGAATAATCTAAACCTATTTCATATAAGGTGACACCGACACATGGCGTGTGTCATCACATTGAGACAACAGGACACTCTTTCGTGCACGCACGAGCTAGATAGCTACCACCGGATAGGTACATAAAAGTAAAAAATGAACTTATACTGCACTTACGGGAAAACCGAGAAAGCTTAAAACAGTGTTTGAGTAAAAAATGAGTTTAAGGTTATGCAAGAGCTTGGGATTTGTAGGCCGAGCAGTAGCGTTTAGGTAAGTCCTTTGCATGCAGCCAAGAAGGACGGTAATATTAGGCCATGTGGGGATTACAGACGTTTAAATGCGATTACCAAACCGGAGCGTTACCCTGTGCCCCGTTTCCATGATTACGTATATTTTGGCTAATAAGAAGGTTTGTCCGAGCATATAATTGCATATCTGCCGGGGATAATGACATTGAAAAGACGGCTGTCATAACACCTCTTGATTTATCTTTTGGTTTACGTGACGTGGCGCAAACTTTTCAGCATTTCATGCATCATACAGTCATGCAAGGTTTAGATTTTTTATTCAGTTACGCTGATGACGTAATAATTGGATCGGAAAATCAAACACAAATATAAAGTACATTCACGAAAAGCTTTAGAACGATTTAATGATTTCGTTTTTTGATAACAAGTGGAAACCTTTAGTAGTAGATACCTATGATAGACAGTTATTACCAATTTATTTGGCTATTATTCACTTTCGCAATATGCTCGAAGGTCAAGACGGCATATTAGTGGGAATTATAACATTGTAGCAGATACTTTATCTGGAATAGCAACAATATCATGCCCCACAGCTATAGATTTCACAGAACTCGCAGCCGCGCAGGTCGACTAACAGCTTGCAAAAATGCAAGGCGAGTTAAATGACAATAACAACTTGTTATTGAAACGTAATTTTATTCGATACGGATAAGTAGGTACGTAGTTTGTGAATTGTCAACTGGTACTGCACGACCATAATTGACTGAAAAATTTCGGCGTTTTGCTTTTGATACAATACATAATTTGAGCCATCCAGGTATTGGAACAAGCAGGAAATTGGTTAGTAATAGATATTTTTGGCCAAACATTAACAAGGACGTAGGAAATTGGGCTAAAACTTGAACTTAAAAGAGCGAAAATACAAAAACATACGTATCGGATTTAGAAAGGTTCGAAAGTACTAAGCGCTTCGAACACATTCATGTAGACAGTAGGATCGTTACCAATATCACCAGAAGGACATAAATACTGTTTTAACTATTATAGATAGGTTCACGCATTGGCCAGTGGCTGTTCCAATAAAAGAGATAACTGCAGATGTAGTTGCAAAAACGACATTACACGACACACACACACGACACGAGGTTTGGATGTCATAGTAGGGTTAAAATGCAAGTCGAATTTTTAGTATTTTTTTTTTTAATCTGGGATTTTTCATAAAAAAAACTAAAAATCCAACTAACTCAAAAACTACTGAATTTCGGTAGAACATTTGGTGGCTTAATTTCTTGCATTTTAACCCTACTATGACGTCCTGCAAGGAATACGTCGAGTTACCAGTAACCCTGTATATAGCACAGATAGGAGTCTTAATATCTACACTTGGCATTATATTGCATTAGAAATAGTATATTGCCATATTAATGTTTCTATTTTTTCTAAAACCCATTTGTTCGTTGCATTAAAAAATTATTATGTTTGTTTAAAAATATGTATTAATGATTCGTAAATAATCTTCTCAAATACTTAAGATAAGATAGGGATTAACGCTACAGGTCTATAGTTGGACATTTCCTCTTTGTTATTTTTTTTTCGTCTTCCCCTACTCAAATACCCATACATAGTCAAAACATTCCTCACGGCATTTTCATCATTTCTCCACATCACATGCCCGTACCATAACAATTGATATTGTTCTTTAAATACTACTTTTAATACGGTTGTAGGTTGATAATTTGAATTGCTGTTTTTTAGGAGACGTTATTAAAGTTCTTTTTTCTTCTAGATAATTGGAAAGGATTTGAAAACAGGGACGCCTGTTATAAGAACAGGTCCAACACCCATTGCACGACAGGATCCAACAGCAGGTACCTACGAAGTCCCATACACCTTATTTTACACAATATACCTTCTTATTTTTCTTGGTTCACCTTCAGATACCCAAAACCGAACTAAATAACTATTTCCTATTACAAAAGAGCATCCTGGAGAAATTGCAGGCCATTCTTTGTATGATCTCATAATTACAGAACCTGCAGTAAACACAGCACCTGAGATAACGATTCAAGGTGCACCGAAAATAATCGCAGAATACGATGCTCCTTTGAAGCTGAAATGTAACGTTCACGGCTATCCAGCACCCGATATCGTTTGGTCAGAAAAGGATACTGGAATCCTAATGCCAGCTGAGGTATAGCAAACTTTTAGTTATTTCACTGATTACTCTTGGAACTCGTATTAATATAAATATTTGGAAGGCAGTCAAGCGAACGTAGCGCGGCTGGCTACTTAGGTGCGTGCAGCGCACATAAAGGGTGTAACAAGACCCTTAACGAAGCCGAAAGGCACTTGTTCTCCCCGTCAGTCATTGCGATCATTTTTTTGTTCTAGATCATACCTGGGAACACTCTTGTAGATATTGGGGGTCAAAGTAACAACTTTTACACAAGTTTTTTTTTAAATACATGTTTTCAACATGAGATTTTTACTTTAACCACCTCCACGACCCAGTACTATTCAATCCATCGATCAGCACAATGTTTTGAGTGCGTTACATTGAGCCCTACCTTAAAACGTGATTTTTCGGGTAGTTAGTCTGAACGGCCCAAATTGAGATTTTTCACCCCAAAAAAAATGTCGTTTCCCTGCAATAATTTTTGCGTAAAGTTACTTAGTTTGATGTTGATTGGTTGACGGCTTCGTGAAGGGTCCGTTTATACCCTGTATACATAGACATGAAGCGCGAATTATTGGCTAGCATGAAAATCTATACATAGATATACTGGAAGACCCATGCGCAAGTCCGCAAAAATAGAAAGAGTTGTGAGTAGCCTTTGCCCAGGAATAGGACAGAGCAGGCTACAAAAATACAGAGTTGAAAATATCCTGGGATCGATCTTCAGCTCGAGCAATATTATGATTTCTCTGCATCCACCCGGAGGTCAAATTTTTCCAGGTTGATTGCAATAGGATTGTCCCCGATTACTTACATGGATATTAAAATAACGAAATGTTTGAAAACCTCTGTGTCTCTGTCTTGTGTGAATATGAATGTCAATATTCTTTGCAGGTGCATTCGGTTGATGTTCCCTACGACTATGGCAGTATTCTGGATATAAATAAGGCAAACAAAAATGTGTCCTACCAATGTAAAGCGAGTAATAGTTTTGGCACAACTATTAAATACGTAGAAGTGGAAACTGAAAGAAAGATATATTTTGATGTTATCGAGGAGCCAAAAGGTAACTTGTTAACGTGTTGTAAATTAGTAAGTAGCTAATGAAAAAATCTACAGAGTAATCATAAAAATTCAATGGGTACCTAGTAAATTACGTAGCTACTATTTTACAGTAAACTAGTAAATAACGCGTTAGTAAGTCGCGTCGTGTAAAGATCGGCAATGAAATACCTACTGAGTGGGATGTCAATTGAAAGAAGAGAAAATTCTGAGTTCATTAATAAAAAAAGCGAAATTGTCGAAATACAAATCGGAGTCACACGTATCTGTAATCTATGACTTTAGTCTTCTTCTTAGCGTTCGATGGCAATCTATTGAATTGTATAGGTCCATAACTGGGCAACGTGTTTGGCGCCTTCAGTAGCGTCTACTATTTGGTGATGCGTTGTGAGGTTTTAGGCTAGCACTCTTCGCTCCCAGCATCACGTATATCTTTTTATTATTGAAAAGATCTGATAGTTTTAGAATGTGTTGTAATAAAGAAAAAAAAATGTTTTTAGACATAATTTCACTCATTGGAAAGCTTTTCAGGGAGAAGTTTTGCTACTTCTCCTAATTCGTGGTCCGTCCGGTAATATTTTTTATCGAGGGGCGAGGGAGAGAGAAGGGGTAGGAAATAGAAGGAACCACCGCAGGTCGGCCCCTGCGGTAGTTCCTTCTATTTAAATACAACGGTTGAGGCCTCAGGTTATTTGGGGTCTCAGATATAATTATCCGAATGTAGTTGCCGGTCCTCACATTTTGCATTCTCAACCACTTACAGCGGCGCCTGCACTAAATATCTAAAATTGTATCTACAAATGACAACTGACGGTCATTACAAAATTGTTAGGTACCTAACCAGTAGTCACTACTATAATAACACCTGGTAATTTCTGAAGCTCTTCTAGCTAGACATACACGGTGACGCATTTTTTTTTGTTTCTAGATATTCGTGTAGAGTATACCAAAGCGGGCAGTATCGTTTGCAAGATAGACGCCTACCCACCAGCAACTATAGCTTGGTATAAAGATGGCGCAGAGTTCTCCGGTAACACGAATGTCTACATAGCCAGTGACAAGTCCATTCTCAGTATAAAGAACATGCAACCTGAGCTGCAAGGGAAGTACACGTGTGAAGCAAAGAATGCATTAGATCGGAAAGTTTTTATAGCTAATGTGGCCATTTTTGGTGTAGGTAAGTGAGCTATAACATTCTAATGTAAGGCACTACCGATAAGGTTATATAGTTATAAGACTTTACTATTTGTAAAACAACCGACACTAATTGTAGCGCAGACGGGTATTGTTAGCAACAAGCCGCTACTCCTGCCTTTGGTGAGATGGTAACACTCCCAATGAACATACGTACTACTCTGAATATTGTCCGGAAAAACAACCCCAGAAAAAGATGGACAAATAGAAAATTAAACCATGACTTAAAATGTATTAAACATTTCAGAGGAACCTGTCATTGATAAATCACACGGAGTGGAACGTGTGACAGAGACAACGAATGCGGAATTATCTTGTAGGTAAGTCGATCAAATTGTCCAAATGTTACTGAGAATTTTCTAATGGAAAACGCCAACAACATTTTGCCCAACCTGGGGGATAAGATGCTGAGCCCCCATGCCCAGCTATCGCACGGCACTGGACTAAGGATGCAGTTAGCAATAAATAAATCTCATTTTTTTCAGAATTCTAAAAGGCATCCCAAAACCAGCCATACGTTGGTCTTTCAAACCCGCAGGTACGACTACTTTCATTGTAATGACGGAAGCCACTGAGACTGTGCACTTGAACAACGTGCGCAAGGACCAAACTGGAACATACAAATGTAGCGCGAAGAACGCTCAGGGATCAGACAGCTTCACCATGGAACTAGTCGTAGAATGTGAGTTGTTTTTTCCACTAACAGAATACATCTAATGTAAGTTGCCTACCCTATATGCAATGTTTTAAAATGTCCAAAACAAATCTCAAATCTGAAAAAACCCGTTGTATTTATTTTTTATATAATGTAGAGGTATCTATGTCATCATTCCCCTGCCCTATCCCAGTTTATTTGGGGTCAGCGCAGCATGTCTTCTTCTTCCATACTTCTCTATTACTTGTCATCTCAGTTGTCACCTCCTTTCTAGCCTATAAACCTAACTATGTGTTTTGTAAAAATATGTGGAGAAAATAAATAAAATCAATAAAAGTATCTAAAAACTTCGTAAACCTCAGTCATTGATATTTTCAGACCCACCAGAAATAAAAGAAGATTACAAAGAAAGAAACAAAGAAATCAACGCAGGCGACGAAGTAAGAATACCGTGTGACGTCACTGGCGAACCTGCCCCGACAGTGACATGGTTCTTCAAGGGCACCAAACTCACTAGTTCTTCAAAGATCCTTATATCTAGCGACCACAGTATCAAGTACGTCGTCAAATTTTACTTTTGTTTTTAATCTTGTTAGAAATACATACTTGAGTACGTAATCCATCCCCTCAAAGCTTGTTACCGATAACAAATCGTTTGTGTCCGACCGAAGGTCGATTTCTGGCCGAAGCCGAAGGTTTATTAATCCTAAAAAAATCCGTTCATGATTGGTTTAGAGTAAATAATATAATGACTTTTTAAATTCACCGTTTATGTTGACTGTATACAAAAAACTAATAAGATTATAATTCAAATTCATTTATAAGCTTACACAACAGAATACAAACTAGGCACAGCCTGTATCATATAAATTAAATTAATAAGCAAAATGTGATTACAGAAAGAAAAAATAAAGATGTGAGATGATTAAAATAACCTTGCGACTTAAATAATAACACTTCGAAATGTTTAACCTCTGCCTCCCGCGCGTCGCCTCTTCCACCGCGCATTCGTAACAGTGTGTTCCATTTCGGCGCTTGTTTCGGCCCAATTTGGCCAAAGCCGATGCTTCAGTCGGACACTACGATTATTCATCACATATTCTCGCAATGTTAGCGCTTTAAGGATTTTTTACAAAGATATTGTTTTCCATTCCCTTGTGTCAGATATGGTATAACCATTTAAAAAAATATTCACGTAAATGAGTACTCAACAAAAAAGAAAATGCTTTCAGATTTAAAGCAACACCATCAGACATTGGAGATTACACGTGTGAAGCTGAAAATAAAATTGAGACTGCAAAGAAAACGGTCTCCCTCGATGTGTTGGGTAATTATTTGGTAAAAAATTTAAGTGACACAACACAACAGGTTCAAATACCCGTCACCACCAAGGTTGAATATCACAAAATAATACACTACTCAACAAAGTCTAGGGAACAAGGATACTTTTGCAAAATATTTTTTTTCAATGTTTTGTCTTAGGTGTTATATTATACATCAACAGAAGCGTTGTTTAAAACTTTTACTGCGATTTAATAGGAAGTTTGTAAGTAAAAAAATATGAAAAAAAAGTGAGGCGAAAATTGAAAATTTTAGTTTTTTAGTTTTCAGTTAGTCGTAGTGCCTCAGGAGGTCCCTGACGTCCACGACGACTCTACGTCGGCGTCGTTCCTCGGTGACGTTAGGCGACATATTTTTAGTAGCATGATATCAGTGTCTGCAATTTCGCGTTGATGGCGCCGGCGCCCAGCTTCCAACATACTCACATCCCTAAGCATCTCTCCACGCGTGTTAAAGAACGACATGACATAATGCTCTAGTCAAAAAAGTTACAAGAAACAAGCAATCATTGTTATTTTACAAAAAACAAAAACTAGAACTTACATTAACCCCTCAACTTTTCCGGTACAAAAGCCCTACTTGGCGACCAAGTTAAGTTTTCTTACCAGATTACAAAAATGCTTGTTTTTTTTAATTTCGAACCTTTATTAAATGGAGTTTTAATCAATTTTTTTTTGTGGCCAGTACTTTTTTGAAGAATTTCCTTAAATCATGGTTGCCGGTTTCCCTAGACTTCGTTGAGTTGTGTATATTATTGTTATTGCTTTTTGTACTGGACCATGTGTAAGTGATGATGGACACAATGAAATGTCCAAGTCTCGAAGTTTTTTTTTACGTTTAATTGCAAAAATAATATCTTATGAATGACTCAGAACTCGAATGGTAATTAAAAATTTCAGAAGCACCTGTGATTGACAAATCTCCCGAGGTGAAACGTGTTACAGAGAAAACAAATGCTGCGTTATCTTGCAGGTAAGTCCAATTAACAATGAATGGGCAAATGCTAGCTCAAAACTTAATTATGTGAAATGAATTTTAAATAAATTGGAATCCTATACATAAGATAATATGAATCAAGAAATCAAAAGTCAATCAAGAAATTCTGAGTACACACTCCAAGACCTTAGCCGGAAGATCGGGGAGCCCTTAAAAATACATGTATTTCTTTGGTTAATAGTTGAAACTGTCAGGCAACTTAATAATAAACTATTTACGTTTTAGAATTCTTCGAGGCAACCCAAAACCAAGTATACGTTGGTCTTTCCAGCCCGAAGGTACATATACGTTCAGTGTAATGACGGAAACCACTGAGGCTGTGCACATGAACAATGTGCGCAAGGACCAATCTGGAACATACAAATGTAGCGCGAAGAACGGTCTGGGAACAGACAGCTTCACGACGGAACTAGTCGTAGAATGTGAGTATTTTTACCCGAATACGGGAAAGTCATAAGGAAGGGTTAACATTTATAACAGACTACGGCGGATATTTATTTTATGTTACAATTATTATGAATAAGGTGTTAATCGGTTCGTTGTTACGGTCCGGGTGACATGTAGCATTTTATATTATGATGCTAGACCAAAAAAAGTGGCGGTGACTGAATTGTTTTTGGCTAACCGTTCGAGTGGGATGTCAAATGTCATGTGGAAACTATCTGAGTTCATTAACACATTCGTGTCCAACCCCGTTTCAAAGAGCACATGTGCCATCCCAACATTCATATTGCAAGTAAGTAGTGGTCCCTCCAGGTGTGCTCCCCGGCACTGAAGGTGTATGGTACAATAATAATAATAAAACCCCTACGGCAGAAACACCACTAAAAATGTATAAACTAGACATTGATGTCAGTTTTTTCGGTTTCCGTATAACCGGACTTGCACGGATCTGTAAAACATGATGACATTATTAGTAAGACGTGTGACTCCGGTTATACTGTTTAGTTTTTCGCTGTGTAAGTGGTACTTTATGGTGTCAGTTGAGAATGATTAATTTAGACACAGTTTCACTTTATGGCTTTTCATCATTTAAGAAAAGCAAATTGTATTTTCAGACCCACCTATAATAAAAAACGATGTGACCCTAATACAAATCAAAGACGACAATGAAGCAAGAATATCATGTGACGTCACCGGTGAACCTGCTCCAGCAGTGAGATGGTTCTTAAATGGTTCCAGGTTTGACAGTACTGCGATGGCCCGAGTATCCAGCGACCATAGTCTCAGGTAATTCCTAACAAGAGAAGTTAACAAATACGAAATTATGCTGACTGCTTTTAACATTGCAATATTACGCCATAACACATTACCACCGCAATTATTGTGTCAGTCTCTTGATATCGAGTGTAACCGGCCGAGTCAATAGGCTCTCGCATATTTGGGCGGACGAACCGCATTGCAATGCTTACTAAAATACTCATTAATAAATCGCTTTTTTGTTTGAACCATCGCACACTAAGGCGGCCCCATCGTAATGCAAAACAGTAGCCCCAAAAGTATGCCATTTGAAGTTTTTAGCGATCCGCCAGTGCATACGCTGCGGCCCACCCTTATCTGTGCTAGCCTTCAATAATGTGTATTTTAAATTATAGACACAAATAAAGAGTATTCTATTCCTATTAATGACAACAACTTCAGAATAAAAGTGTTCAATTGCAGATTCAGAGCAAGGCTACCTGACATCGGAGTGTACAGGTGTGAGGCAACAAATAAACTTGGAAGCGCAAAGAAAACCACTGAACTGCAAGTATATAGTAAGTTTTGATATGATGCTTATTATTTACTTATACAAGGTCTAATTGAATTAGCTAGCGAAACGCCACTGACGTGATACCCATAGTTTCGATATCTAAACATCATAAAACAAAAAAACAAAAAACCGCAAATCCCGCACGAGATCCCACACAATTGACTGGTGAGATTAGTTGGATCCCGGTGTTGCACTTTCTACTCGCTGTCTGTGTGAGTGTGTAAACACGGACGTGGACCATAAATAAATGAATTTTGAATATAGGGGTCACTTCAAGGGGGTAAATTAGAATAAAATAAAATTATCATGTGACATATTCATCAAATGGAAAGGCATTTGTGAAGATTCACAAATGCCCTTCCATTTGATTGAATTGTTTCCACACAATCATATTTAAGGATGAGTTAGCCTTAATAGTTAGAGCTACATTCATTCACACCATGTTTTATTGCCTTTCAGTCCCAGTAACCATTGACTCTCCAAAGGATAGTAATATAGAAACCATGGTTGGGAAAAGTCAGATTTTAAATTGCCGAGCTGACGGATACCCTGAACCTGACATTAAATGGACGTTCCAAAGCTCAGATCCAACGATACCAGCTAAAGATATAACGTAAGTACTTCTTTATTATTATCTCGTTGTTCTATTGAAAGTCAGTCGTTAAAGTCGACCCTTGGATGGGATGGGTGACCGTCCTTTGCACACCGAGGCCTTTCCATGTCTCGAATACCACGCTTAACCGTTGATCTCAATCATTCACAGATCCCTTACAGTATGTGGAGATCTAATTGGCAGTCACTCCACGTTGTCCATATAAGAGTTCAGCTGCATCCAGTTAAACTGGAAGCCAACCCTATTATTATTAGGGGACTATATTTCTTGTCACCAAAATTTATATTTGTCACCTAAATTTATATCGTCACGAAATATTTTCGTTCTCAGATAAACAAAAAGTGTTCCCAGGTATGAATTATCAAATTAATGTTAATATATGTTTAAAATAAGAGATGGATTACCAATAAAAATGTAGTGCATTAGATGAACATAACTTCGTTCTTATAATAATAGTTTTATTCCTTAAACTAGCTGTTGCCCGCGACTTCGTTCGCTTGGAAATTTTGGTATGTATGTGCCTCGTTGGTCGAGTGGTCGCAAGCGCGACTACTAAGCATGAGGTCCTGGGATCGATTCCCAGGTCGGGCAAAGTGTTAAAAAAAAAGAATGTTTATTTCAATTAGGTACATAAAGTTATCACACACATGATTTGGAGATCACCTTTTAAGCAAGAAGATGCTTGTGTTAGGGGAGTCCATTAATTACGTGAGGCAATTTTGCGATTTTTCAACCCCCCTGAGATGTCGTGAGATTTTGCTTTTAATTTACAACATTAAGAGACTTTTTGCGAGAGCCCTTAGACCTCCTTATTCCGGTCCTGCCGCAAAATCCGTTCTTAGCGGACGTCTACTAACTATAAACTACCTCCCTGCCTAATTTCATCTTTTTACGTCAAGCGGTTTTCGATATTTCGTGATGAGTGAGTGAGTGAGTGACCTTTCGCTTTTATATATTTTTATTTTGCTCCGAAGTTAAAATGCTAGTGCAGCCACATCTAAACGTTAAAGACGTGCCACGAGTGAAACAGTTATTATCTCGGTTATTAGTTATTTTCGTTATTTCTCTTCACTCTACAATTGTAAATAAAGCCTGCTTAGTAAAGAAAAAATGCCTAATACAGCCCTCCCCCAACTGTTCACCGAATGAAAAATATGTTGAATATACATAAAAAAGACTAAAGTCATCACCAATAGCGTAAAAAGTAGGGTTGAGGTAGATGGGCAAGAAATTCACTACGGCGATGAGTACATTTGAGAGTTGCCGAGTCGAGAACCCTGGAAGAGCTACTGGTCCATGAAGTCGCTGATGAAGGGTGACCTACCTTTATCCCTGAAGCGTAATCTCATCGACATGTGCATTCTGCCCATCCTAACCGATCAGAGACCAAGTTTGAGCACCGTAATGCTCAAACTTGGTCCCTGACCGAGTCGCAAAATTCCAAACTCAAGGTTGGCCAAAGGGTGATGGAACGTAGCGTATTGGGTATTAAGCTCAGCGACAGAATTCGCAATACCACAATACGCTCAAAAACTGGAATCGCTGATGTGGGCGATAAGACTGCTAGTTTGGAGTAGGATTGGGCGGGCCACGTCTGTAGAATGCATCAGGACCGGTGGGCCAGAGTCGTCACGCAGTGGGTGCCAGAAGACGGGCGTCGTCGCCGAGGGAGGCCTAGAAAACGCTGGTGTGACGACTTAGAAGTGTTTGTGACAGATTGGACGAAGAAAACCGCACGGAGAAAAGAATGGAAGGCAATGGGGGAGGTTTTTGCCCAGCAGTGGGACACTACAGACTAAAAGAAAAAAGATTATATAAAAATTATAACGAATGGGTTGCCTAATCATTAGGTCAAGAATATTTAAAACTGCGACAGACGCAGGGCTGAACCGCTTTTACTTAGACAACGTTATACTTCCCAATCTCATTTAAGCGTAAACTTGTCGACCTGTGTATCCTGCTCATCCTAACCTATGGTACCCAGACATGATCTTTGACGGAGGCTGAAAAGTCCAAACTCAAGGTTTGCCAAAGAGCGATGGATTTTAAACATCAAAATACGCTCCAAGACAGGCATCGCCGATGTTGGCGATAAGTGTAAGAGGTTCAAATGGGACTGAGCGGGTCACATTTCCAGAATGGGTCAGGACAGATGGGCCAGAATGGTCATACAGTAGGTGCCTGAAGACTGTCATCGTCACCGAGGCAGGGCCAACAAACGCAGGTTTGACAATTTGGACTCGTTCCTGACTGATTGGCCAGAGAAGGTAAAACACCGGGAGAGTTGGAAAGGAAATGGGGAAAGCCTTTGTCCAGCAGTGGGACAGAATAGGCTAATTAAAAAAACAAAACGTTATACCATCGTGTTTGTTATAAAATTACCTATCTGTTTTTTAATACATATTGTAATAAAAAAACAGATGAGTGTATATAGTACCTAGTAGTACACCCACATTTTGTCAGTTATGTTTAACTCCCATGAAATATTTAGCGAGCCTATTGCCATTTTGGGGTATAAAGAACAGTTTGTAAAGTTCTTCATCCCCCATAGAGAAGGGAGGATAGTCCGACCAGACGGGTGTCCTAATGTCTGGTGGGCTACTGCCCAACAGTTGTTGTCGGGTATGGACATAGTCTTAAGTCGCGGATAACTTTATTTGGGCAATTTATTTGACCCAGGCAGAATTTAGACGTCTTTCGATGTTTAGTTCATCACCTATGTCATAGATGGCGCTGTAGTACTTTTTGTTATATGTTGCTGTAGTACTTTTTATAGTGCCGATACACCATCAACCGGGCACAAAACCAGACTTCGTAGTTGCTACTGAGAATATTTGCTGGTGGAAAAACTCAATAACACATTGCCCGACCCCAATCTAACCCAGGACCTCATGCTCGCTTCTGAACACTATACAATCTATAAAAGAACAATAAAATTCCAAAATAAAATTCCAAACTGCGATTGACTTCTAGTAAAGCAAGAACTTTTTGTAGAAATCATCATCATCATTCTCCTGCCATTATCCTAATTTTTTCGGGGTCGGCGCAGCATGTCATCTTGTTTCATACTTCTCTATTACTTTTTGGAGAAACGTTTGAAGAAAAAAGTAGAAAAACGGAAATGCAAACGATGTCAATACAAAAAAAAATGGAAATCTAAAAGCATCAAAAAAATATTCAAACAAATTACAAAAAGTGAAAGTAATAGTGGGGTTTGAACTTGCGACCCGTAGCTCACAGAACGTTCAAGAACCCGCTAGGCTGTTTTCTCTGTTGACATATGCTTTAAATAGCCGTTCTGGTGCTTGTCATGACTGAAACGTCAAACAAATGAAGGATACTGACATATTGCAATATTGCTCACCCCCTTAAGCGAGTAGCGTGATAATATATAGCCTAACATGTGAAGAAGCCTGTAAGGAATATTTGTGCAAAATTTGAACAGGATCTAAGCAGTAGTTTTTGCGCCAAGTCGGAACATCGAATTGGATTTTTACGATTTTATTATATGTATAGATAATAGCTTTGTGCTCAGAATGGTAGATCTGTCATCAAATAAATCGATTATCGATCCGCGGATTGAGTTTAGAATCGCGTCCTCTGAGTTTGAGGATTCTGTCACTGTGGGTCAAGGGGGTTCATCTGAAGCGCCCCCATGCGATTTTAGCTGCCGAAGCAGCTTCGAAGTATTTAAAATTATTTTCTAAAAATATTGGTAAATCACTAACTAAACGTGAAACGGAATGTACATTTAACTAAATTCTAACGTTTTTGACATTACATCTGTCAAAATCATCTCAAAATGCGTAAAATGAATCTCTAGGCCGGTCGTTTTGTTGCCAGTGACAGATATACTTTAAATTATAAAAGTTAATATTTTCGTGTTTGATTGAGTGCAAGAGCGAGCGAAGCGAGCTCGGAATCTGGGCACCCCGACTCGGACAAGTTAGGTTAGAAGGGAATGGTGAGGTCGAATGAGCGAGCGAAGCGAGCGAATAGACCCTGCCATCCCCTTCGTGATTATTTTTTTTGTAAACCATTCAGAACCGGGGCCTAGACCGCGAAGCGGGGCTCCGTGGACCGGGCTTCCCTCGGCTGCGCCACGTTGAGTGGCAACAACTGACTCAACTCTCCCCCTATAAATTAGGTTTATAATGTCAAAAACATTAAGCAAACATAACCTCAAATTGAGATTTTAAAAATTGTATAAAAAAAACTATGCACCTCCGGCAGGAGGGGGAAGTTGGGGGCGACTCTACAACTACCCCCCTCCCGTCTCCCCCACCTCCGAATTTGGAGGACGCGATTCTTAACCTTACCGGAGGCATATGTCCAGTTAAGTAGTAGACTCTTGGTTGAAACGATGATGACGACACCCTAATTTTCTTTGGAACTTTATGAAATTTTCTAGTGACATAATATATGATTTATTGGTGATCTCTTTAAATTAGTTTGCTTAAATACTTATTTGGACAAACCTATTATAATACATACAAAAACATTTATTTGGTACTAGACCCTATATCTCCATGATTTTAGGTGATTTATTGTGGAATTGATTTTATATTGTTTGGTGTCTACATTTTGGTAACAAATCTACTATTTTGAGGGCAAACCCTATTATTTAAGAAACACAAAACTAATTAAATTGGCGATAGCTTAAATGATACCCTTATTATTATAAGCCTATATTGTCCCACTGCAGGGCAAAGGCCTCCCTTCCCTCCTTCCACATTCCGCGATCTAGTGCGATTGTAGGCCAATCCTTTGCGAAAGAATTCAGCTCACCCCGCCATCTCAACCCAAAAAACCAACCGCCAACCCTAACATACCTAATTTGAAAAGTCTAAGCAGGTCATGACTTATGTCAGTATCCTCCTGCCCTTATTCTATTTTATTTTGAAAAGGGAGTTTAACATATACTAGCGATCTGCTTCTGTTTCACCCGTATCCAATAGCAAAATGTCAATTTCTATGCTTTATATTTATATACTCGAAAATCGCAGAAGGACCAAGCGGTACGTGACCGCTTGGTTCTTCTACATCATGAAAAGCCGTTTTATTTTACAGTGTGTTTACGTATCAATAAACTGATATTTATGTTATTGGTATGTTCCCTTCCATAATTATCACCGCAATAATGAAAACGTTTGAATAAACAATATCCTTCAGGCCTACCGGTGGTGTAGCGTCGGTAGCTCTCAGGAACTTGCAGTTGGACCAACAAGGATTGTATACCTGTGAGGCAGAAAACGGTATCGGTGGATCAGCTAGTATCACGTACGATGTTCAAGTGTATGGTATGTATTCAATCAATCATTATCAGGCAATTGAAGCCCTTAGATAAAAATACACAAAATAATCTTTAACAATAATAAACTAATACACATTAAAAACCTTATTAAACTACAACTATACACGTAACGTTGTCGGCGACGTGTTTCGCTGCGTGGTGTCGCGAAACTGTCCTCGGAAACGTCGACATACGACACCTTTCGGCCAAAAGTCCTCTTTCAAGAAGGTCTGTAGATGGTGGGTTGGAACTCGTACCACGAACGACTTAAAGTTGATGTTATGGCGCGATTCCAATTTATCGACGAAGCTCAGAGTATTAAATAATATTATGTACAGTAGGTTAAGTATTGAACTGCCTGATAAGCGTTGTTACTTCTACACTAACAGTCTAGTTGGTGCTAACTTTAAATCATTACGAACTTTGAAACATTTTTGCGCCTTTCATGTAGTCATACTATACGGCAACTGTATTAGAGTAAATACCGAGGATAATAAAAAAACGGAGCAAAAACATTACCCTTTCGCACACTAATAAGGCCTAACTTAGCCCATTTTGATGTTACTGAAGGATTAATCCTTCAATAATGCTAATCTATTTTTATTTTAACCTATTCATTTTATCTTCATTTTCGCATATGTATGCAATAGGCTCTGTTACATGGGACTTAAACATAACTGGCAGAATGTAGTTGTACTGTAGGAACACTTCTGCTATGTTTCAGCTCCACCTGTTATCGTGAACACATATCCGTACAAAAATTTTGAGGCGATGGAAGGAGACATGACGCTCCGGATTCAGTGCAAAGCTACGGGCAGCCCAAAACCTTCGATTGTGTGGATGAAAAACGGACTCAACTTAGCTATGGGTAACTTTCTCAAATAATTCGAACATCTAGCTTGTTCAGGGAGATTGAATGTCATCTTCTGCCTAGCCTTTTCCCAACTATGTTGGGGTCGGCTTCCAGTCTAACCGGATGCAGCTGAATACCAGTATTTTACATGGACCGACTGCCTATCTGACTTCCACAACACAGTAAGTACTGGATAATACGATTATAAGTACGGGAGTTAAGTCGCGGATAACTGTAATAGCGCGATTTAGATTTGGATGTAAATTCTTGCGTCATAGATTGCGCTGTTGTACTTTTTGTACTATGCCGCTACTATTTGTATGTCGATTAACGCCGTCACGCTCATGGGGTTTCGGCAGCTAATGTAATTTGAGTGTGTATTATATGTATAGTAGTTTTTCTAGCAAACCTTAATTCCTCAGGGTCTGAGTGGTACGATATGGAAGACGACGGAACTATAATCATCAAGAACATCGACCGCGCGGCAGAAGGGTCTTACGTATGCCACGCTGAAAACAAATTGGGACATGTTACCGAGCGATACGAAGTTACAGTCAGAGGTGAGGGAAGTTTTTTGTGGAATAGTAGATTTTTCTAAGGGAGCTCTACCAGATAAGTACTAATACTTTGGAAGTAGCAATTGATAGAGTAATTTGCAACCTTGGATATGCAAACAACTAGGGGGAAGCCTATATCAAACAATATACGTCCTTTAGTTGAAAAAATTATTTTAATACTAATACTGTTATCCCACTGTCTTCCCAATTTTAGTAGGTACACTGTGGAAGACTAAATTATAGTAGAAGTGTATCTTCCTAGACGCAGTTGGCAGTCGTTGTGCCCCTTCGTACTAGCATCTGTTAGTACTTAGTGCATTTGTTATAGACCAAGTAATATAAGAGGGCTTTATAAATACATCATGCCCGTGCATTATGAAAAAAATTCAAAGTCAAATTGGGCAAAGTGATTAATTGTTACCGAAACTTCTATATTTATCAAAGTGCCCGCCTGGTCATTATGAATATTGCTATCGTCGGGCAATTTGATAACACGTGACACGCACTGACCAATCACAGCGCATATTGTTATTAATACTACAATTATAATATTTTCTGCGGTTTACGAATTAATTTAGTGGCCAAACCCGATCTCAAGCCAAATTAGTTTGTTTTAGACCTATCGGTTACACTGCGACTAACCGCGCGGGGTTGGTCACAGTTCTAACCCAACCTAACCCATTTATTCAGGGTGCCCTATAATCATATTTTTGTGATGAATCCTAGCCTGATACCCTTATGAGTCTGATTATTAAACTTACGATTTAAGTTAGTCATTTTCGTACTAAACATTTTGATTTAAATAATTGTAATAAAACGTGTATTTTTATCCTGGCCGATAGGTGATGCCAGATATAATAATATGAATAATACAAAATTAATCAGTTGCCCAATTGATCACTGGTTCCATAGCAAATATACCTTACGTAAATGCCGTAGCAGTTCATCCTTAATAACGTTGTTTCAGATAATTTAGTACCAGTGGTACCCACAAGCACTATAAATGTAAAGGAAGGCGAGACGGTTAATATCAATTGTGACATACCGCACACCAGGACGGATCAAATGCGATGGTATAAGGTACGTTGTAGCTTGTGATAAACCGTATTACGATCACAAACATGCAGTCAAACTACCTACTAACGCCGCCATCTTGTTTATTCACTACCTTTCACAAAACAACCACAAATGTTCACCAACAGGACTAAAAGATCCATAGAGCATTGTACATTGTTTTGTTTTGTCCTGTGTGAGTCTAATAAATACTTTTTCTTTCTTTCATTGGTCCCTTTTTTTAACAGAATTTGACATATCTTAACACAAACTGAAACTTTTGCTGTTTCTATAGTAAAAATTTAATAAAAATCATTTTTTGGTGCATTGAAATTCGAAAGTGACATCTACAAACCCGCACTGGGCCCCTCCCTCTCACGGAGAGTTCTGTCCCAGCATTTAGACCACGTTAGGCTGATGATACCTTAAACAATTGTTTTAGGATAGCCTAGAAATAGCGAGCGAGGAACTGACCTTGTACAGCGTGACACGCAGCGACGACGGTGTGTACACGTGCCGAGTTAGCAACCCGACCAAGTCTCGGTCAGTCTCCACTAAAGTGGTCGTAGGGTACAAACCGGAATTCACCACAGAGGAAGAAGAGATCGTTGAATTCGTCCATGGAGCCGATGCAGTAATGCTATCTTGCGAAGCTAATGGACAACCAAAGCCGACGGTAAGGGATCTTAAATTTACATTTAGATATAGATGACACAGATGTTAACTCGGCGACCATAAAATTCACTGACATTCTCACTATAACTGTAGAAAAATAACGTGTGAAGTTAAAATCGGTGGGAACCTGGCGTGTATTAAACCCTGGGCCACCTGGGCCCTGGGCCGAATTAGTGAGTTGCGTACATCTCCGAGATAAATTGCACAATGATTGCAAATTCCACCAAAATGATCCTATTCAACTCAAAATGTACACTCGATATCGAAAGTTGTTTTCCAAACTTATACACAATATCAGAACTGACTTCAACAAACAACTAATTTATGACAATAAAAACACCAGTAGAAACTCATGAAAGGTTATAAAAGCAAGTGGTACGATATCCCTAAAAAAATAACGACAGCTCCCGATTACTAAGCCCCAACAAAGAAAAAGCTGCACTCGACACGTGCAATACATGTTTAACATCAGTAAGCTCCCGACTTCAGACAAAATACAAAAATTAAATATCTTACAGGAATCGTTAATTAACTCATACAGGGCTGACTCATCACTTCCACGTTCTTGAACCAACAGACACTTATGAAATACATACAATCAGCTCCGAACTCAAAGACGACAGTGCGTCAGTCCTAACGCACAATCTTGATCTCAGTTATTTTAAATAAATGAGCAATTCAATCCCTAACAAACCGCTCACAGGACCTTCCCCAGACTGCCAGAATTTTGGAAAATAGCTAGCTAGTTGGATGGTAGCTGCTGTTGGGCCTATGCATAAAAATGGAAATAAACACGAACCGAATAACTATAGACCTATAGCGCTACTAAAAGCTCAATCTAAAAAATACTAGAGTATTCACTCTCAGTGAATTTTCATCTGATCTCCTGTATTGAAAAATATCGTCTTATCTCTGATAGACAATTCGGTGAAAAAGTAGGTCAACCGAAGACGCTGCAACTCTTCTAGTGAACTGTATTTCATGAAACATTGAAAAAAAAAAATGTGTTGCCATGGTTTTGATCTTGAAAAAGCATTTGAAACAGTTGCAACTGGTCTACTCCTTAAAAATCCTCCTGACTTATAGGAGATAGAGGAATCTGCCTTGAGTGGTTTATGAACTAATTACCAACCAAAAACAGGCCAGACCCTTTCACCATTTACACAAATGACATATTAAACCTCACTGTCAACGATGCTAATATCATCACGTACGCAGATGATACGGCCCTTATATTTCACGGGAAAACCTGGGAACGAGTGTACTACTTAGTGAAACTGGTACTGTCACTGGTGGCGAAATACCTAGACAGAAATCTTCATATATTAAATCATTAAAACCAAATTCGTTGCGTTTTCCAAGACCGACCGCATTAAATCCTCCAGATCACCTTACCCTCAAACTACATCACTGCCCTCCTGGTACTTCTTCTACTGCATGTAACTGTCCTTATCTCAAACGCCCCACTTCTATTACTATCAAGTACCGCGGCATTATAATCGATCAACACCAGACATACAAATCAAATCTCTGAGAGGATAAAAAACACTATGCGCAAACTACGGGATAATTTACCATCAGACGTACTAAATTAGGTTCATCTGGCTTTTTTCTAATCAATTATACAGTGCTATACACAACTGTATTAGCGTAGTACGAGAAATACCTACTTTATCGAAGTTGAAAGAGCTCAGAGTGCGTTTCTTAGGATAAAAAGCCCCACCGGGCTTCAACTGACTTACTTTACCGTGTGACGAGAGTACTCACAATCCACCAACTTTTCATTCGTTACGCAATTACGCAACCATCAAAAGTCAAAACTCACAAATATGTAAAAAAAACAGACCTGAAAAACAAACGAACCTATAGAATCCCAACACCTGACAACACTTCACTGCTAGCTGGACGATGTCTGGCTTACTCTCTTATTATCACAGACAACCAATTCTGCAAAGTATTTGACATCGAAGACGTTACAACGCTTGGTTGTAAAAAAACTTTAAAGAAAATGTTTAAAAACTTTATTCATGAAGACTCGGGACAAATAATATAAAGATCTTGAACTGATTCAGATCAAACAATGGGAACAAAATAAAGATACATCACACACACACACCACGTACACAGATACAAACACACACTTACACATAATTCGGCTCCACTACATTCCTTATAACCTCTATAGTCTCCACTCTGGAAATCAAATACCGAGCCCCAAGATACAGACAAACTTTCTACACAACACAGCAACAACACTATTATGGTAACTAGTTTTAGGTAATATGTCAATCCATGTATCATCTGGATTATAAACATTTTTCCATCATGTAAGAAAATTGCTATTATATGGTCAACTGCAACGCACACAATATAAAAACTTCAACTGACGAAAATTACGATTTTTAGTGCTCATTTGCCGTTGGTTATTCATGATTTAGTGTTTATTTTTTTCAGAAAATACTTTCTTTTATTTATAATATTAGGTGAAACTTATTTGAATGTTCATTAACAGACGGCGACTTGGAAGCACAACGGCAAAACACTGGATTCCACGGAGATGTCATACCCATTGGGAATGGTGTACGGTGCAACTGGGACTTACGAGTGCGAGGTCAGCAATGCATTCGGCAGTGTTCGTCGCACCTTTAAAGTGACATCTAGAGGTACAGTATATTTTACCAAACATCATCTTCCTGCCCTTGTCAATCCATTTTCGTCATAGTTCACCATTTAAATGGAACATGATTGAATGCCAAAAAAACCGGCCAAGTGAAAGAAAGAAGAAAGAAAACGTGTTTTTTTGGCACATGCCACAAGTGCACACAACAAACAAATAAAAAAACTGAAATCTTACACAATAAAAAACTTAAAACTAAACAGAAGGACGCCTTCACTGAAGATATCATCGTTGCTGTGAGACAACTATCATCGAAGATCGTCATGTGGCATATCGAAAGATAGAGGCGTTATTAGGCATCTCAGAGACCATTCAGAAGATTTTGCATGAGGCGCTTGGTGTGAGAAAGCTAATTTCCCGTTGGATCCCGCATTTGCTTTCTGAAGATCATAAGGCGTACGGCGTCAGTTGGTGTAAGAAAATTCTTCAAAGGTTCAACCGAGGAGAGTCTAATCACGTCTACGACAACATCAGTGGTGATGAATCTTGGATCTATGCCTACGATCCTGATTCTAAACAACAATCCACAATCTGGGTCTTCCACGACGAGCTCAAGCCGAATAAAGTTGTTCGCTCTCGAAACGCCTCAAAGAAGATGGTGGCTACTTTCGTGGCGAAAACCAGTCATGTTGCGACGATTGTACTTGAAGATCGTAGAAAGATTAATGCAGAGTGGTATACCACAGTTGTTTATCACAAGTTATCGCCGAACTTCGGAAATCTAACCCAAAGCGATGCATCATCCTACACCATGACAACGCAAGCTCACACAGCGCTCGTCAAACGATTTGAGTATTTGAAGCAGGAAAACTTACAAATTCTTTGCCACCCTCCATACAGTCCTTACCTAAGCCCTAACGATTTCTTTACATTTCCCAAAATTAAGGAAACTCTTCGTGGTCAAAGGATCCAGTCCGGTGAAGAAGCAGTCGACGCTTTCAAATCAGCCATTTTGAACACCCCTACTTTGGAGTGGAATAAATGTTTTAATAGCTAGTTCGAGCGAATGGAAAAGTGTATTAAACTACATGGTGAATACTTTGAAAAACAATAAAAAGTACTTTAAGGTTCTAGTTGTTTTTTTGTTTGTTCAAACGACAAAACTTAAAAGGCACGCCACGTAGAAACATAAACCTGTTTCGCACGTTCCCGACTTGTAAACGCATAATATGTTCATTTCATTCATCATTAAATCATGGATTCATATTCACTTTCATACTTGACCAAAAAATTAAGTATTCCAAAATTGTTTTCATTCAAAAAAGCTAAAGTTTCCTAAGAAAGTTTTTACATTCGGATTTTATCATACTATGCCAGTTAAAAGAAACACCCTGTAGAAATAGAACCTAATATTCATACACCGTGTTTTATTTTCGTTTATTCATCTTCTTAAATTTTATAAATATTCCTTAAAAAATCAATAAAAAAAAATTATGTTGTTGTTATCTTAAATAAGTTTTGTTTCTACAATAGTATAACATTAACATTAATTTAGATTAAATTAAATTTAGTCCAACTTAATCCAACATTCTGCGTGCATTTTACAGATTGTATATTGGACATCAAGAAAGACTTCCCGGAGAAACAACCCATTATGTTCTCACCGTCTCTTACTTGGCCAGTGTTCCCAGTGAACGATGGGTACATGATCATACCTCACAGAGATTATTTCTACATGAATTGCCCTTCACTGTTCTCCGACCCCGCCCTCCCCGTCTACAGAGTCATGGCGTTCTGTGAAGGCGACAACAACATCAAAATCAATGGAAATATATACAATTTCGCTGATATAACATGTAAAGAAGAAGTCAAGCCTCAAGTCTCTAGAACTGGTATTCCGTGTCTCCCCGGCAAGACAGAGTATATAAAGGTCGGATACAAAGTACATAGTGAATTCCTTGGAGTATTCGAAGTTTGTCTGGACACGAAGAACAACGTGCCTTTGTTCACGAAACACAAGCTGTCTCCCCACCATACGGACAGGTCTACTGAGGCGGCATGGTCTAACAACCTCTTGCCTCAGGACTTCGACGCCTTTTACGATTGTAGCAGACAAATGTCTGACATCAGTTCCACTTTAGGAAGAGGGTTGAGTACTCACGACTCTTGTTGTTTTGGAAAAAGACAACTCGTGAACTCCCACAACTTGCTGCCTGGCGTACCAACGTCATCGGCGTATGACTACTTGAATGTCATCCCCCACTGGAGCACCTGTAATTCCAAGGTATGTTGGCTTTATTTTTCATGCATAGGTACGTAAGAAAAAAAAAACTTGTAACCTAGTAATCATAAATCAATCAACATGTGCAATCGTGTTCGCACAAATTGACCGAACGTTAAAAGAGTACAAAACCAAACTCTCTATTTGTCTTCAGAATTGGGAAGATGTGGAGCAAAGTGTGAGAAACCTAGTGAAATCAGCTGGTCGTGATCTGATAATATCCACTGGAACTGCAAACCCTCGCCGCGGTGGAGCATCTCCCGGTATAACCCTACACGACGGCCGCGGAGAGAAGCAATCGGTAGCACCGTACCTATGGAAGGTTAGACAACTTGTTGTTCTGTTGTGACAACCCTCATTGTGCAGGTACTCCCATGGGAAACATTTGGGATAATAGTTGGTGTAGACACGCAGATAAGTTCACAGGCAACTAGAACAACTTTTTACCCAATGTTATGCGTGTGCTCAGGAGTCAAGTCTTTCATAACATAAAACATAACATCACGTCTGTAACCCCGAAGATTTAGGCAGAGGTGTACTTAATAGTACACCCACATTTTGCCAGTTATGTTTAAGTCTCATGTACCCAACCAGGCACAAATCCAGACTCCGGAGCCGCTACTCAAAAAACTTTGCCCTGGGAATCGAACCCAGGACCTCATGCTCAGCAGTCGTGTTTGCGACCACTATACCAACGAGGCAGTCAAGTCTTTCATAATGAAAATATTCCGTATTGTTGTTGATTATTTGCTTAAAGGTTTTTTTCAAGTCTAAATACATTGTACTCACTCTTCTGCTGACAGTTAGTTTGTAATAAGATTAAGACACGCTTTATCTTGCTTTTTAACTCACTTTGCTGACTGATAATTTTGTTAATTCTCAGGTGGTTCAAGATCCCGCTCAGACAGCATCTCTCGCGATAATTCAGATCAACATTCCTGAATTGACTGCAGCGGAAGCCTCGAAGCATGTTCTGTGTCCTGACATCTGCGGAGCTGGTATCAGCTGGATAGAACCCTCTAACTGGCAAAATGTTGAGGACGGCTACACGTATTGTTGCTCGATATTAGAATTTGAAAAGGCATTCGGTTACAACGGACGCTTCAGTCCTGACATGACGTATGTTCTTTTTGATGGAAGTTTGATGCCTTCATCGTATATGCCTTAGAAGAATAGTATTTAGTTTTTTTTATGTCGAAGCATTTATTTGCAAACATTATAGTATTGTTATTTATTTCATTTTACGAAAATAATCATTCAATCTGTTACTACATTTATTTAAATAATAAAATTTACATAATATATTATACAGAGTGTATTAGGACCCTTCACGAAGACGTCAACCAAGCATTCTGTACATCAAACTAAGTAACCTTAAAAAGTGCTATTTAAAAAAAACCTTGTGAAAAAATTGGAACCTTAAATATCTCCGTAACTAGAAGGTTCCCAGGTATGGTCCAGAACAAAAAAATATCGCAATGACGGGGAGAACAAGTGCCTTTCGGCTTCGTTAAGGGTTTATTTACACCCTTTATGTTTTCATTCCTATTCTTCAAGATTGCTCCTACTGAATGTGACTTGTTTTCAAACTATCATTTACAGACTTAAAAATCATGTGCTTGAGAACTGAGGGACCACACAGATATCAGGGGTCGAAAGTATTCCTTCAATCCCTTGGGAGGAGCCGGAGAGACCTGACGAAGTTGACAAAATCTAGTAGGGATATCATCGTTTCGAAGCCGGAGATGATATTTCGAAGTGACGGAACAATGGATAACCGATTATCAGGGAAATTAGGTAGATCAGTAGACAGAAAGGAAACTCCGGCTTCATATAAATTATACAAAATGTTGACTCAAAACTCAAAATGTTTTACCAACCTGCTCACAAATAGAAATGATATCATTTCATCATTTACGTTCATAATCATTTCGACATCATTTGATTTCATCATCATTTCATTTGAGGAAGTCAAACCCGAATAGCGCACATGGGTCAAACCGAGACTTTTGACTTATAATCGTCGTATGGCAAATCCCCAAAAGAATGCGTGTTTATTGCCTTAACAATGTCATAATAATAAAGTCCTCAACTTGTTAAATCAGCTAGATAGTGGATTGAATTAATAAAGATTGCTGCGACACTTGCTAGTTAGGGATTTCCGAAACAATTCTAATAAAGAATTTGCTGAACTCTCATATCATCGGGTCACTCGTATCAACGGCACATGATACCTATTTATTAAAGTTTCGTATTACTGGAGCATATAAATATTTGCCCACTGAAGCAGTAGCCTCAGTGTTGACCATGGCTTCTCATGGTTTGTGTTTTGTTCTTGTTGTTCTTATTATACAAACATGTGCAGTTTATGTAAAAGGACAAATTATAAAAAGCAGTTTAACATTTGTAATCGACTATACGTTGTCAATGACGGAAGAAATAAGTTCAGTAAAAGAGGAAGTCAACATAATATTCGAGAAAGTGTTGAGTTCCAAGGCATCGCAAATAGAGAATTTCGTTATAGTCACTTTTAACGATCCTGGTAAGTTCCAGTGTTGAATATTTTATAACGTATATTTAGTTATGTCTTGGTACATCAAAACAAACAATGGATTATATTCTATCATATACCTCATCCATCGCTTTCCATCAGACGTGATCGAGGTCAAGAGCAGACCCAATTTGCAGTAAGTAAAAAAAATTGTATCAGTCATGAGTACTTATTGCTGAAAGTAAAGTACAGTTAGGAATAAAATTGTTAGTCACTAAGAGCCAGTTTCTTCATCAACAACTAAAGTAATCAGTTGACCATTACTGATATTATAGCAAATGTGTTCATTCAAGTAACAGTTAAGTAAAAGTCAATTAGAGTTGCCACAACAAAAACGTTGTAATTAACGTTGCACGTTGTCCCGAAAAAATAGTAGCTGTGTGCGGACAGCACTGCAATATCACTGTCAAGTACTGCCAAATGTCAAACTTTGTAATGTGACTATTTAACTGAAGTGTGAAGTTCAAGGGTGGCTGATTGTCAAGAAAACTTACATCCATATGTCAAACTTGGTACATTTACTTCAGTTCTGTGGTTTCCCACCTGCAGATAAGTTGGTTGAAGTGTATATGTTTCTAAATATATACGAACTGATTTATATCTATTTTAATATAAAAAAATGTTTGTTTGTTTAAACGCAATTGTAGCCCAATTCTTTAGAAAGTTATTCAGCCAATCCTTGCGGAAGGTTAAGGCTATTTAACATTACGCTACGACCCTTAGGAGCCGAGCAGCGCGGGTGAAACCTCGGGTCAGAACTTATTAGTACTGTATAACATAAGAGTTTATGAACAAAATGTAGACATAAACTTGACGCCTAGGTATGATGTCCTTATTTTAATATTTAATGTTTTATCCAAGAAGAGATTTCTGGAGTAAATAGGACCTGCGGGCAGATAGCTACTTACCTAACATACATTATTTTATTTTATAGTAAGGGTAGGAGTATAAAACACAAACTGAAGATAAACTTACTTTACTGTGGTCGGGGTCAGTTCTTGCAACATTATGCTGAGGAATGCAACTGCTTCCTTTTACATTCTGTATCGGAATGGAAAATCAGCCTCGTCCCATAAGAAATGATCTTTTCGAAGGCTAAACTTTTTACACCTACTTATGTCTATAACTTACGATATGTACATTGTCTAATGAACTTGGACTTTTACTGGACAAAGATCGTGATAAGATTTTATTAGTATCTAAACTAAACTACTAGGTAGCTAAATTACTAGGTTAATCGGTATCTGCTGACTGGTCTGCATCGATGATGACTTGATTAAGCTGTCTTGAGTTCTGCGATTTCTTTTTTAAGGTTGTCAATCTTTTCTTTCATGGGTGTAGGTAGAGTATATGATCACTAAATTGTGGCAACTGAGGTACCATGGGGCTGTGCCTGCAGGAGAATCTTGTCTGACATTATCGCCAACTCGGGGATATCTGAAGGTTTTACGATGTTATCGCTGACGGTGAAGACTGCTCGTGCAGATTGTGATAGGCTGTTAGTCCAGATAATGCGCAGCGCTGATTCAGAATTGTTTGCGCCGGCGAGATTTCTCATGCTACGGAACAAATGCGAAGGTTTTAAGTCACCATGTGACATGATAGCTCCGAAATGCGCAAACCATAATCGTATCAAGTCTGGCCAGATAGGTGCGATGCGCAGTGACGTCGAAACACCAGAGACTTGAACTTGGTCTTTTTCACAATTTTTTCGCTTGAATTTAAATTTTAGATCTAGAGTTCCTTTTTTTATTATCTCGTCAGAGTTACCAATAAAGCGCACGGGAACTTTTAAAAGGAATTCACGATTCCTTGGTGTTCCTACGAGTATTTATTACAATGAGTTTACTCAATGTCATAATTCTTCATCGTTATCATTAACACTGAAAACAGGATAGCATGTAATAACAAATATAATAACTTTAACCATGGGTGTCGAGAGTCTGGAATCCAGTGGTTCAATTGTGTAAAAACCGAAAAAGTTCAGTAAAAAGTTTGCGAGTGGACACAGTGAGTTTCGTGTGTCGGGAACAAATATACGAGTATTTACATAAAGTAGTTTATGGGAACAGAATCGAGTTGTGAGTGACAGTGGTAGCGGACGTAGGCGTAGCGGTATCGAGCGCAAAAAACGAACAAGAAAGAGGGTACCGATTTGTCTGCTCATAAAAAAACACCCGCAATAACTTCAGTTTACTTCAGTTTAAAATACAACAGCGCCGAAATATCGGGAACTCGAAACAAAGAGAAAACTTGGTAAATATCCCGTTTTCAGTGTTAATGCTAATGTTAGTGACACGTTAGTTTAAAAACTTCTTCTTCGTAGACACTCGAGGGGCGAGCTGCCACCTACAGACCTAGAAACATGTCACTGCAGCCGGCGCTGCAGTGACATGTTTCTGCTTTTAAGATATTTTCCATAGCCATAAATATGCAACGACATCTTATCATGGACCTATGAGTACGATGATATCTTTCAGCAATTACCATTGTGCCTAGTTTGTAAATTGATTTATTATCTTTTTAATTTTTTATTTGTGTCAAAACAATAGAATTTTAACATTAATATGCGCGTCCTTATCTTTGGGTTTTACCAAAGTTTTGTTATTTGTGAGTATTATGTTTGCTGTAACTGTGAAGGTATCTTGACGTGACCTGACTTTATCGCTACTATTGAAACAGTTTTTTATTGCACATTATTGGTCTGATACAATTAACCACTAATCTTGATATTAATGTCTTATTTCAGAAGCCGAAGTACGAACCATCACAAAAGATCGAAATGAGTTTAAAAGTGCTTTGGCATCCATTCGCCTTAATAGTGATCATAATTATGATTGTCCCGAAAAATCCATGACTGGCATCGAGCTAGGTCTCACACACAGCTTGCCGCTTTCCTACTTGTATGTGTTCACTGATGCCTCCGCTAGCGACTACGAAATGTTAGAACAAATCAAGAGTCTTGCGCAGAAGAAACAGAGTCAGGTCATTATTTTACCTATAGAATTGAAACATTTGTATCAAAACTAAAAGCCTACGTTCCCATCTTAGTGGTAATTTACGGAGACGCGGCTCGTCGGGCGGCGTGTTCTGCGGCGCGGCCCGCTTTCAATTCAAACATATGGCGATGTATGAGAGCGTTTAAGGAGAAGCGTTCTTACGCGCGTTTGCTTGAAATGCAGCGTTGCCCGCCGATTACACCGCCGCGTTGGCCGCGGCGGTGAACGCGGCGTCACACGCGCAAATAGGAACATATGGCAGATGACACCGCCGCGTCGCACGCGGCGTTCGTCGTGGCGGTGCACGCCCCGCGTCTCCGTAAACAACATCGTACATTGCCATATTTTTGTGTTTAGGCGTGTGATAACGCGGTCCGCTGCACGCGCCGCCTCTCTGTAAAAG
This sequence comes from Noctua pronuba, assembly GCA_905220335.1. Lineage (NCBI taxonomy): Eukaryota > Metazoa > Arthropoda > Insecta > Lepidoptera > Noctuidae > Noctua > Noctua pronuba. The sequence continues at coordinate 8,713,421 of LR999906.1, read as the reverse complement.
GAAAAAAACGCGCGACGCCCCGTGCAACGCGCTGCGCGACGCCCCGCGCAACGCGCCGCCCGACGCGCCGCGTCTCCGTATATGGGCACTTAGGCCGACCTTCACTGATACCGAAAGAAAAATTTTTTTTTAGCAATTTTAATACATAAATAAACATAATAATATTATGAATAGGTTGCCTGATGAAATTAACACTTGGATGAAGGACGATATTAGGCGGGATCTTAGAATATAAGTTGCTAATGAATTTAAGGTTTTCATGTAAGTAGATATTTCTTTTTTCAGGTTGTATTTTTGCTGACTGGTGATTGTGGATCAACTAGCGATGCTGATTATCAAGCGTATCACCAGGTGGCAGAGGCTTCGGGTGGACAAGTTTTCGAGATGATGAAAGACGACGTCAAAGACGTGAGATTCATTGGATTCTAGCTATTTCAGTCATTTCATACATATGGCAAGTGGATCATATCGAGTGACCCGCTATCAGATTTAAATAGTTTCATAAATGTTACCACCGTAGGTCGTGAGTTAGAGGCAGGACTTTGGGTGTTTCATCACGACTGCTCTCAAACAAGAAAGAAAACTTCGTGAGAAAACCGGCATGTCCTAGAACCGACATTTCTGAACTGACTGGACCGATTTTAATGTTTCTTTCAAATTATTTCTGAATTAAATGACCAACTTGTGTTTACTTTTGTCAACAGATCTTAAAATATATTGAGGAGTCTATTACGGGCAGAGGAGTTTCCCTCTACAACAAAAAGTACCCACCCGGCACCCACAACGTTAAAGTTAGTACCGATGTGTTTTTATCTAACAGAGGGACAAGTGTAGTTATGTTCTTGGATCAGCTCTCATTTACGAGCTTGTGATTACTATCAGTTGTGTGTATCGGAACATTATGAATAAAATGTTTGTTTGTTTTCAGTTTAATGTCGATGCCCATACTGGAGCCGTGTTGATTTCTCTAACTGGATTGGGTGCTAGGATCGGAGAAGTAACAGGTCCAGGCGGAATCAAACCATCCACGGAACCTATTGTCTCCGGCAAAGATAATATGGCGGTGCGTACCGACCCATCGCATAATGTTTGCATGCAGTCAGCACTCATATGACCCTACTTGTTGACTGGCTTAACTTTATCATAAGATAATCCAAGAATAATTCAAAATACACAAACTGTCTTTTTATTTTTTTTCTCTTAAAGAAATCCATTATTTTTTGCCGCAGTGGCTGATATGACCGTTTCGGCTATGTGTCGCGAATTTGAATTATATTTCCATAATACCTCATTATGTTGTACGATTCGAACATTATGATATTAGATATAATAGCGTTTCTTCCCGTGTAAACAATATTGGGTGACATCTTTTTAGGGTTCCGTAGCCAAATGGCAAAAAACAGAACCCTTATGGATTCGTTGTCTGTCTGTCCGTCAGTATGTCACAGCCACTTCATTCAGGAACTATTAGGACTACACAGTTGAAACTTGGGAGGTATATGTATTCTGTGACCCCTTTACGAGTTTTATGCAAAAATAAAAGATTAAGGTAGCGCTCCCCATACTTACATGGAACTGAAACTAAAAAAAAAAAACATCAGACTTATGCGTGGTGTGTCTATAGATAGCTCTTTAAAAATGACACTGAGGGTCCTAAAAACCATTTTTTCTCAAAGACAATCGTTTAAAAGATAGACACTTCCAAAGTGATTAAAAATGTGCCCCCTCCCCATCCCTCTAATTTCTAAAGTAAGAGGAGAAAAATTCAGAAAAAATATAGGATTGTAAAAAACACTTTGAACGAAAATTGGTGTGAATAAGATTTAGTGAGATATGGGACTTTTTCATCAAACTGCAGTAGTTACTTTGTTTTTCATTAACATACTATGAAAAACAAATTTAAATTTGCTGTTGATTGTAATACAATACATACATGTTTTTATTATATTGTTTGGTGCTGCGGAACCATGTGTGCGTGTGAGTAGGTAGTACTAGCACTTGTTTATTTTTACTTTTGCAATAGTTAATGACCAACACTAAGTACCAATAAAAACGAAAGTGCACAATGATTCTACATTGTATACCTACTTTCTGGGTGGAATATACTTCATAAGTTGAACCCGTGAGATTTGTCTGCAGTCTGTATTTTAGACCTGATTGTTAATCCATATTTATGTCGACAGGTCTCGAGACTCAATAATGCAAAACTCGGAGAGTATGAGGTGGAAATTGAAGGCACGGGTGAAGTTCACATAATTATGATCGCCAAGAGTGATCTCAACTTTCAGCTCGGGTTCTCTATTGACAGTCCCTCTTCTATGAAAGACACTGTCACAAGACCGCCGCCAGGTACGATTAAGATATTTATTTATTTTAAACTGCCGACCCGTCCTTACTTCCAGCGGTATTTGCAAGTAGCCAATGTATGTCTTCGAAATATACAAAAGAGTCCAGATAGGACCGCTAGTTTACCTATTATTATAAAATGTTTGTTTCCATTGGGGAAATCATAGGACCAGCGCGTATGTGAGTATGGTTTTTTTTTCGATTATCACTGTCACTGTCTGCGAAGAAGACACAATAATTCACCCTGAACCACATGTGGTCCATGGGATAGGGAAAGGGTCAATGACCCCCCTAGTACAGCTATAGTATAGCAGGCGAAATATTATCATGATTATCTTCTTTTTGTAATTGAAATATTTGCTTAAGCTTTATATTAACCATACATTTCATTTGATGTTTCAGGAGGAAACGCATTTTTAGGTATCAGGTTACTTGGGGAGGGAGTCGAACTCACTACGGCAAAAATAGTCGATTTGGACAACAACGTCATTGCAGAGCTGCCTCTAACACTAGTCGACAAGAAAGAACAATTCTATGTCACTCCGTCTTTTAATCCACCGTCTTCAGTGTTCCTTGTCACTGTAAGTTTTAATTTATAGTATCAAATATAGTGCCTGTAAAAGATAACATGTCTAGAATGTTTCGATACCTACTAAGAGAAAGATACGGAAGAAGATAAAACTAGGGGGATCATAACTAACTTAATTACTAATGATTAATTAACTCCGCCACTGCCTCGTTGGTATAGCGGTTACAAGTGCGACTGCTGAGCAAGAGGATGGGGTTCGACATTTTCCACATTTCTCTACATCTCATGCTCGTACCATAACAATTGATATTGTTCCTAAAATACTGCTTTTTAATACGCTTGATAATTGAGTGACTGTTTCTTAGGAAACGTTATTAAAGTTATTTTTTCTTCTAGATAATTGGAAAGGATTTGAAAACAGGAACGCCTGTTATAAGAACAGGTCCAACACCCATTGCACGACAGGATCCAACAACAGGTACCTACGAAGTCACATCAACCTTCTTATTTTACAAAATATACCTTCTCATTTTAGTTTGTCCACCTTCAGATACCCAACACTGAACTTAACAGCAATTTCCTATTACAACAGAGCATCCTCGAGAAATTGCAAGCCATTCATTGTATGATCTCATAATTACAGAACCTGCAGTAAACACAGCACCTGAGATAACGATTCAAGGTGCACCGAAAATAATCGCAGAATATGATGGTCCTTTGAAGCTGAAATGTGTTGTGCACGGCTATCCTACTCCTGATATCGTTTGGTCAGAAAAGGATACTGGAATCCTGATGCCAGCTAAGGTATAGCAAACTTATAGTTACTTTACTGATGTACTCTTGGAACTCGTATTAGTATGAACACTTGGATGGCCAGACAGACCAGTATTAAAAGGGTTATCTATTAGGATTTCTCTGCATCCGCCCGGATTTTTTATTTTTCCAGGTTGATTACAATATGATGGCCCCAGGATTATAAAGGGTGTAAAAAACCCTTAACGAAGCTGAAAGGCACTTATTCTCCTCGTCATGGCGATCATTTTTTTGTTCTAGACCATACCTGGGAACCTTCTAGTTACGGAGATATTGGGGGTCAAAGTTCCAACTTTTTCACAAGTTTTTTTTTTTAATACAAGGTTTTAATGTTGAGGCTTAGAAATAGCCTCCGCTGTCCGTCCGTCCTACATGACCCCCGTACTATTCAATCCATCCATCAGCACAGTGTTTTGAGTGCGTTATTTTGAGTTTTACAGTAAAAAGTGATTCTTGACCCCAAAAAAAAAATCGTTTCCCAGCAAAAAATTTTGCCTAAGGTTATTTAGTTTGATGTACAGAATGCTTGGTTGACGGCTTCGTGAAGGGTCTGTTTACACCTTGTATAGTATTTAAACTATCGAATAATTGAAAACCTCTGTGTCTCTGTGTTCTGTGGATCTGAATGTCAATATTCTTTGCAGATGCATTCAGTTGATGTTCCCTACGACTACGTCAGTATTCTGGATATAAATAAAGCAAACAAAAATGTGACCTACCAATGTAAAGCGAGCAATAGTGTTGGCACAAGAACCAAATATGTAGAAGTGGAAACTGAAAGGAAAATATATTTTGATGTTATCGAGGCGCCAAAAGGTAACTTGATTCACGATATAAATTAGTAAGTAGCTACAGAAGAACTCTGCCGAGGAATCATAAAAAACAGTAGGTACCTGTAAAGAGTACACGAATATAGATTGGGACCTACGTGGTACCCGCTGGGCATTCGCGGGCTCTCGAACCTCACGCTCCTGGATAATTTTGACTCAGGACACACAGAAACAAATGAAGATTGAGACTGGTCTATTCTTGTGTAGTGGGAAAGGGCCAAAATTAATCATTAGAAAAAAACGGTTACAGACTAGCGGCGAAGGTAGTCTGGAAAGTTGGAAATTAATAAAAAAAAACAGCGGTTTCTTACAGAAGTGCAATAACACATATTTTTGACTATTTTTTAATAGTTAAAAATATGTTTCACATTGTAGACATAAGGAATCTAACATTTCGTGAGGTTCAACTGTATAAAAGTGATTTTATTAAACAATCTGCAAAATTATAAGAAAAGTTTGGTTGTGTTTAACATGGTAAGTGTTAAATAATTATTTTATTATTATTTTCCTAAGAGATTTCTTCTCTTATTCGTGTTTTTTTTTTTGTAATACTATAGAGTTATTTTCGATATCAGAGCTACTTGTTCTTAAATTCTACAAACCATTTTATTTTTTACTAGCTTCTGCCCGCGACTTCGTACGCGGATCCTGTTGCTTATGCCAGCGACAACGGGGCCGTCAAAATCGAAGATCTGAAACGTCTGATGTCGAATTCTAAGAGGGGGACGGGAAAACAAAGGGATGCGCGAGACGATTCGACACGTTCCATATCTTTCATTTTTGTAAGTCAGAAGTCGATGTGGAACTCAAGCGTAATTCTCTATCCGTGAACGTCTCCGACTCGTGAGACAATGTGTGACGTTCACGATCAGCGGTCAGTCGCGCATCACTTTCCCCACTTGTCTCTAGAGACCTGGATGTCGATGCGTAGATACGCTTGGAACTCAAGCGTAATTCTCTATCCGTGAACGTCTCCGATTCGCGAGACAATGCATGACGTTCACGATCAGCGGTCAGTCGCGCATCATATTCTTCACAGTTCTCTAGAGACCTGGATGTAGATGCGTAAATACGCTGAGAACGTAGGCGTGCTTCATTATCCAAGAGGAAGAGAAGAGAAGAGAGGAAGAGGTTTCCACGGAGCGAGTTGCAACCTGATGTGCTCGAACAGCATCAAGTCTCTCCTGACGTTCTTCGGTAGATTCTTGGGATCTTATGGTCCTCAATCTTTTAGCTCCTTTGGAACATTGGGAAAGATTTGACCTCTTTCTAGGCATGGTTATAGTTTTATTGTGAAGATACCTGATCAATTAAAATCTAAGTGACTGCTCCCCTGCGTTACCGGGTAGGCTACCGTGTCACGAAGATAAGTGGAAAAAGTCTAAAACACTCAAATAACATTAGCCCGAAGGCATATTTATTCGATAAAATAAAATAAAAAAATAGGAGTTTTGTCCAGTAGAGTCAAGTCAATGATAAACCGTCGTCATCAAATATCAGTCCTAAACTGTTACCGCCTTCACCGCGTGGAGGTACTCCCAGCTTATGTTATTTTATAATTATACAGTGAAATTAGTGATAGCTTTGATTTCCACATCAGATGTTTCTGATCTTCGATTTTTATAAGTCAACAGGAAATGCCCATCAGACCGAACAACTTTTGCTAAGACGTCATTCCTATATGTGTTATGGTGTAGCTGGGCTCTTGGAGTTCCACAACAGGTGTTCCAGATCTTCGATTTTTATAAGTCAACAGAGAGTGCTCATCAGATTGAACAATTTTAGCTAAGGCTTCATTCCTATATGTGTTATGGTGTAGCTGGGCTCTTGGAGTTCCACAATAGGTGTTCTAGAACTTCGATTTTTATAAATCAACAGAGAGTGCTCATCAGATTGAACAATTTTTGCTAAGACGTCATTCCTATATGTGTTATGGTGTAGCTGGGCTCTTGGAGTTCCACAACAGGTGTTCCAGATCTTCGATTTTATAAGTCAACAGAGAGTGCTCATCAGATTGAACAATTTTTGCTAAGACGTCATTCCTATATGTGTAATGGTGTAGCTGGGCTCTTGGAGTTCCACATCAGGTGTTCCAGATCTTCAAATTTATTCTCTCAGCAGAAAATGCTCATCACGTGGAACAATTTTTGCTATGGTACCATTTTTGTATCTCTTATAGTTTAGCTATTCTATTGCGGTTCTGCATCAGGTGTTCAAGTTTCCAAGATAAATTATAGCCTATATGTTGCCCAGACTTAATACCTATACAACAAAAAAAAAATCTTTCAAATCCGTCTAGTAGTTCCGAAGATTAGCGTGTACAAACAAACAGACAAACAGACAAACAGACAAACAGACAGAATTTTTTTTTTGGATTCTTGCTCTATTACTGTTTCTAAACCCCCCTCAATTTTTTTTTTTTTAATATATTCAATGTACAGACACAGTTTTTTTACTGTCTTATTATATGTATAGATTAGTAAGTATCTAGATAAAAAACTGAAAAAAGATCGAGTTAGTTTTTTTTGATTATTCAGTACACACCTTTACATTTACCATTTCCTAACATTTACTGACAATACCATTTCCTAACGTACCAACATTTTTTTGGATATGACTGGCCGTGAGGTTTTAGGATACGATTCCTCTTTTTTCATTATTTGGGGTCTCAGGTATAATTATCCGAACGTAGTTGCCGGTCCTCACATTTTGCATACTCAACCAGTTACAGCGCCTGCACTAAATCGTTTAAACTGTGTTTCTACGAATGAAAACTGACATTCGTAGATACACTGTTTACGTGACTAATATTAGGTACCTAGAAGTAATCGCGACTATAATAACACATGGTAATTTCTCTTCTAGCTAGACATACACGGTGACGTTAATTTTTTTTTTCTAGATATTAGTGTAGAGTATACCAAAGCGGGCAGTATCGTTTGCAAGATAGACGCCTACCCACCAGCAACTATAGCTTGGTATAAAGATGGCGCAGAGTTCTCCGGTAACACTAACATCGACATCTCCAGTGACAAGTCCATTCTCAGTATAAAGAACATGCAACCAGAGCTGCAAGGGAAGTACACGTGTGAAGCAAAGAATGCATTAGATCGGAAAGTTTTTATAGCTAATGTGGCCATTTTTGGTGTAGGTAAGTGAGCTATAACATTCTATTATAGAGCACTATCGATTAAGTTATACAGTTATAAGACTTTACGATATTTGTAAGACAACCGACACCGATGAATTTGCTTTTTCGAGCTATGTGTAAATGTTATACACAACTAAAAACAGACTGCTGTAAGCGCAGTTTTAACTCTTATATAGACTGATGCGGATGTTATTAGCCACAAGTTGGTACTCCTGTCATCGGTGAGATGGTAACATTCCCAATGAACATAGAGGTACTGCTCTGAATATTCTCCGGTAGGACACTCACAAGAACAAGATGGATGATTAAACAATTAAACCACAACTTAAAATGTATTAAACATTTCAGAGGAACCTGTCATTGATAAATCACACGAAGTGGAACGTGTGACAGAGACAACGAATGCGGAATTATCTTGTAGGTAAGTCGATCAAATTGTCCAAATTTTACCTACTGAGAATTTTCTAATGGAAAAACCCAACAACATTTTGCCTTACCTGAGGGATTAGATACTGGCCCCCCATGCCCAGCTGTCCCGCGGCACTGAACTAAACATGCATTTAGTAATGATCAAATTTTTTTCAGAATTCTTAAAGGAATCCCAAAACCAGCCATACGTTGGTCTTTCAAACCTGCAGGTATGGCTACTTTCATTGTAATGACGGAAGCCACTGAGACTGTGTACTTGAACAACGTGCGCAAGGACCAAACTGGAACATACAAATGTAGCGCGAAGAACGCTCAGGGATCAGACAGCTTCACCATGGAACTAGTCGTAGAATGTGAGTTGTTTTTTCCACTAACAGAATACATTTAATGTAAGTTGCCTACCCTACATGCGATGTTTTAAAATGTCCGAAACCATAAATCTGTGTAGGTTTTTTTTTCTACGAAAAACCCATTAGAAGTATTTCTTTCTTAATAAAATAAATTATTTAATTTCAGACCCACCAGAAATAAAAGAAGATTACAAGAACAAAGAAATCAACGCAGGCGACGAAGTAAGAATACCGTGTGACGTCACTGGTGAACCTGCCCCGACAGTGACATGGTTCTTCAAGGGTACCAAACTCCACAGTTCTGCGAAGATCCTTATATCTAGCGACCACAGTATCAAGTATGTCGTTAAATTTTACTTTCAATTTAATCTTCATCTCAAAGCTTGTTACTGATGACAAATCATTAGTGTCCGACCGAACGTCCATTTCTGGCCGAAGCTGAAGGTATAATAACCCTAAGAAATTTTGTTCAAGATTGATTTAAAGCATAATGACTAATAATGAGTAAATATAATGACTTAAACTATAGCCAAGATCCTCGATATCCCGATTCAAGGACTTTTGCCGATTGCTTGTGCGTTTAAAAAAATACTTACGTTTATGAGTACCTACTCAATATAACAAATACTTTCAGATTTAAAGCAACACCATCAGACATTGGAGATTACACTTGTGAAGCTGAAAATAAACTTGATACTGCAAAGAAAACGGTCTCCCTCGATGTATTGGGTAATTATTTAGTTAAAATAAAAGCGATACAACAGGCTCAAAGACCCATCACCACCAGGTTGAGAATGACAAAATAACACACTACTCAACAAAGTCTAGTCTGTCGGTGTATGCAGGTGTAATTTTTCTTATGTAGACAAAATCTTAGCCAAACTACTGTCGGTGAGGGATGACCATTGCCCATAGGTTATGCAAACTCGTCGTGGCATTGCTTTGCATTTAAATTATCAAAACGAGATTTGATCTACTACCCAGGCTAATTCCAGCCCAGACCATAAGCATTTATCCTTGGCAAGGATGAAGTTCCTGAGGGTTTCGTGATCGGCTCTGGTGACCAGAATCTCGCAAAAGACCCACTCACTTTGAATCAGGATGAAATCCGTAGTAAAACAGATCACTTGACCGGTCTAGTGCACATGTGCGTACACCCACAATACACGACGCCCTCGATTTTCACGACGCAGTGCTGGCTCTTAACGGTATGCACTCGTAATGATTTAATTTCTGTTATCAGCTCCCAGCAGTTTGGACACTGATAACTACTTGGTACTGGGACTGGAGGCCACTTCCTCATAATTTTCTGCAGATAATGATATTATCTCTGGGCAGTAATCTTAGATCTTCCTCGGTGACGTTAGGCGACATCTTTTTTAGGCCTATAACGAGCCTATAATCTGCAAATTACTCTTGGATGTATGTGTAGTGTGTCGTAGTGTCCGCAATTTTGCGTTTACGGCGCCCAGTGTCCAGCATACCCACATCCCTAAGTATCTCTCGCGCGTGTTAAACTACGAAGTAACATAATGCTCCTAGTCACAAAAATTACAGGAAACAAGAAATCATTGTTACTTTATCAGAAAAATAAAAACGAAAACTTACAATAAAGCCTCAACTTTTCCGGTTCAAAAGCGCTACTTGGCGAGCGAGTTAAGTTTTCTTTCCAGATTACAAAAATACTTATGCGGTTTTTTCAAATTTCGAACACTTTTTTTGTGGCCAGTACTTATTTGAAGAATTTTCTTAAATCATTGTTAGCGTGTTCTATAGGCTTTGTTGAGTACATAGTGTATATTATTATCATTGCTTTTTTTACTGGGTCATGAATGTGTAATTTAAGGTTGAGTGACTATAGATATAATAAATGTCCAAGTCTCGAAGTTTTATTTACGTTTTATTGCAAAAATAACATCTTAGGAAAAACTCAGAACTCGAATGTTAATTAAAAATTTCAGAAGCACCTATGATTGACAAATCTTCCGGAGTAAAGCATGTGATAGAGAAAACAAATGCCGCATTATCTTGCAGGTAAGTCCAATTAACACTGAATAGGCAAATGCTTGCTCAAAACTTAATTAAGTGTAATGATATTTAAAAAAATTGGTATTCTATAGGTACATAAGATCTAAGGACCAAAAGTAAATAACGAAATTCTGACTTCGCACCCCAAGACTTAAGCCGGAAGATAAGACAACCCTCAAAATTCTGTACTTTTTAGATTAATAGATGAAACTGTGTTGCAACTTAGTAATAAACTATTTATGTTTTAGAATTCTTCGAGGCAACCCAAAACCAAGTATACGTTGGTCTTTCCAGCCCGAAGGTACATATACGTTCAGTGTAATGACGGAAGCCACTGAGACTGTGCACTTGAACAATGTGCGCAAGGACCAAACTGGAACATACGAATGTAGCGCGAAGAACGCTCTGGGAACAGACAGCTTTACCATGGAACTAGTCGTAGAATGTGAGTATTTTTTGTCATAAGAGCCATAAGAAAGGGTTAGTAATTTAGGAGACTACTGTGAAGGGTCATGATGGTCTGTGAAGGGTTATAGCAGTGTATTTGTAACATAAATCATAATAGTTTTTTTTTTTGTTGTCAGTTTTAAATTAGTAATATAAGCAAACTGACTTTTCAGACCCACCTATAATAAAAAACGATGTGACCCTAATACAAATTGAAGACGACAACGAAGCAAGAATATCATGTGACGTCACCGGTGAACCTGCTCCAGCAGTGAGATGGTTCTTAAATGGTACCAGGTTTGACAGTACTGCGATGGCCCGAGTATCCAGCGACCATAGTCTCAAGTAAGTTTATTCCTACCTGGAGACGTTAAGAACTACGATAGCAACGTAATAATTGCGTCATTCGGCTCTTGATATAGATTGTAACCAGACGAGTGCAATGGATAGGCTCGTGCACATTTGGGCGGCCGAGCCGCATTGCAATGCAAAAAAATACTCATTAATCACTTTTTCGTACGAACCATAGCACACCTGGGCGGGGCCTATCGCAACGCAAAACAGTAGCCCTAAAAATACGTTCAAGTTTTTATCGATCCGTCAGTGTACGGGTACGCTGCGGCCCCACACTTATCTGTGCTAACCTTAACTATAATAAGTATTTTAAATAAAACACACTTGTTAATGTAAACAACTACTGAATGAAAGTGTTGAATTGCAGATTCAGAGCAAGGCTACCTGACATCGGAGTGTACAGGTGTGAGGCAACAAATAAACTTGGAAGCGCAAAGAAAACCACTGAACTGCAAGTATATAGTAAGTTTTGGTATGATGCAATACCTTGTTCTAATGAAATTGCTAGTGAAACGCCACTGGCGTGATGGCCATAGTATCGATATTAAAATATTTCATGGTTTTTTTTGGGGTAAATGGCCGCATGTGTTGTAGTAGATTATATTGTAGTCAATGGTGTTCTTACATGTCAGCTTTGTGCTCGGAGTTTTTGGGGCAAATTTGGATATGCTAGTCACTGGAACCACCTTAGACAACCCATCTAATGCAGCTGCCATGACTGAAATCGGCTAGATAGCATCATCGGCTACTTTAAATTTAAAAAATCCCTTAGTACTAACGTGTTTAAATACATTGCAAACAACCACATTTAAGGACGAGCAACATTGATTCACACATGTTTTATTGCCTTTCAGTCCCAGTAACCATTGACACTCCAAAGGATAGTAATATAGAAACCATGGTTGGGAAAAGTCAGATTTTAAATTGCCGAGCTGACGGATACCCTGAACCTCACATTAAATGGACGTTCCAAAGCTCAGATCCAACGACACCAGCTAAAGATATAACGTAAGTACTTCTATATTATTCTTTCGTTGTTCTCTTGAAAGTCGTTTGTTAAAGTCGCCCCCTGGATTTGATGGGTGACCGTCCATTGCACACCGAGATCTTTCCATGTCTCAAATACCACGCTTAACCGTTGATCCCAGTCATTCAACGATCCCTTACAGTATGTACAGTACAGTACAGTACAGTACCCTTACAGTCACTCCATGTTGTCCATATACGAGTTCAGCTGCATCCAGTTAAACTGGAAGCCGACCCTAACATATCTAATTTGAAAAGTCTAAACAGGTGATGACTTATGTCAGTATCCTTCAGCCCTTTTTCTATTTTATTCTGAAAAGGGCATTTTACATTTTGTACATATAACATAATTATACTAGCGATCTGCTTCTGTTTCACTCGTATCCTATAGCAAAATGTCAATTTCTACGCTATATAATTATGTAGAACTCAGGCCCGGCCGGGTTCGGCCCGGCCGGGCCCGGTTTGCAATCTCTAGCGGTCACGTATACAACATGAAAAGCCGTTTTATTTTTCAGTGTGTTTACGTATCAATAAACTGATATTTATGTAATTAATACTATGTTCCCTTCCATAGTTATAACCGTAATAATGAAAACGTTTGAATAAACAATATCTTCCAGGCCTACCGGTGGTGTAGCGTCGGTAGCCCTAAGGAACTTGCAGTTGGACCAACAAGGATTGTATACCTGTGAGGCAGAAAACGGTATCGGTGGATCAGCTAGTATCAAGTACGATGTTAAAGTGTGTGGTATGTATTATATTATGTACGGTAGGTAGGTGATATTGGACCGCCTCATAAACGTTGTTTCTTCTACAGTAACAGTCTAGTTTTTGCTAACGGTAAATCCAGAGTTAAAAGATCGAAACATCTTATGCGCCTGTTATACAAGGTGTAACATAATAAACGCAATACCTCCCGTGTGGTCTTTCAGACCATGAAAATGAACAACTTTTGTTCTATGGCTTTTGGAAATTCGTAACTTATTTTTTTGTTTTACCATACATGTTGATCAGCTGATCGCGTCAATTCCTATAGAAAGTACTTTTTTTTTTTCGAATTTCGAAGAACTCGTAGAACAAAAGTTGTTCAGTTTCATGGTCCGAGAGACCACACGGGAGGTATTGCGTTTATTATGTTACACCTTGTATATGCATACCTATTATACGGCATCTGTTTTAAAGTAAATACCGAAGATATTAAAACACAGAGCGAAAACACCTACACTAATCTTTAAAACCTTTCCTACACTTATAAGGCCTAATTTAAACCAGTTTGACGTGAAGAAGGATTAATACTTCAATGACTCTACCCTTTTTAGGGTTCCGTAGCCGAATGGCAAAAAACGGAACCCCATATAGATTCGTCATGTCTGTCTGTCAGTCCGTATGTCACAGCCACTTTATCCCGAAACTAACACAGTTGAAACTTAGTAAGTAGAAGTATTCTGTGAACCGCTTTACGATTTTTATACAAAAACAAAAAAAAAAGTTTAAGGGGGGCTCCCCAGACTCCATATCACCAGTTACAGGTTTATCATTTCCTTTTTCTTTTCAACCTATTCATTTTCAGCTCCTTTTTGCCTGCCTTGCTGGTCTAGTAGTCGCAAGCACTACTCCTGAGCACGAGGTATTGGGTTCGATTCGCCAGATTATTATCTATTTTCCAACAAGAATTTCTCAGTAGCAACCTAGACTCAAGATTTGTGTCCGGTTGATAGCAATAGGCGCTCTGTTATGTAGGACTCTAACATAATGGGCAGAATGTGGGTGTACTGTAGGAACACTTCTGCTATGTTTCAGCTCCACCTGTCATCGTGAACACATATCCGTTTAAAAATTTTGAGGCGATGGAAGGAGACATGACGCTCCGGATTCAGTGCAAAGCTACGGGCAGCCCAAAACCTTCGATTGTGTGGATGAAAAACGGACTCAACTTAGCTATGGGTATTTTACTTTCTCAAATAATTTGACAATCTAGCTTGTGCAGGGAGATTGAGTGTAAATGAGAATAATACCAAACCAATATACACTTTTACATTGCTAATTAATATACCTAGTGTTGTATCTGTGGTACAATTGAAGATCAACTTCCATGGGAGTGTCTCAACAATAGATATTTAATTGTGTTTGGATAAAATAAAGATGAAATTAAATTAATTAGTGAAATTATATAGACGTGATGTTTCAAGTGATGAAGAACGGGGTGTAAAGTTCTTCATCGCCCACAGAAAAGGGAGGATCCTCCGACCAGACTGGTGTTGTATCTGGTGGGTGACAATTACCTTAGTATTGTCGGGTTGGAATAGTCTTAAGTCGCGGAGAACTTTAATAGCGCGATTCAGTTTTTGATGTCAGTTTTCCCTTTGCGTCATCGATTGCTTACTTTTTGTACTATGTCGCTACTATGTGTATGTCGATATCCGTGACGCCCACGTTGTTTCGGCAGCTAATTTAATTTGACTGTGTATACCCATAGATACACATGTTTTTCTAGCAAACCTTAATTCCTCAGGGTCTGAGTGGTACGATATGGAAGACGACGGAACTATAATCATCAAGAACATCGACCGCGCGGCAGAAGGGTCTTACGTATGCCACGCAGAAAACAAATTGGGACATGTTACCGAGCGATACGAAGTTACAGTCAGAGGTGAGGGAGGTTTTTTGTAATTATTTTGCTAGGAATAGTAGATTTTTCGAAGAGTAATCTACCAGATAAGTACCATTTTAGAAGAAGCAAATAATAAAGTAATAATTAAACACCTTGGAATTTCTAACAACTTGGGGGAAGCCTATATCAAACAATAGACGTATTTTAGTTGAAACAATGATTTTAATACTGATACTGTTCGCTTACGTTACTACTACGCCAGTAGTACCTAGTGTATCTTTTTAGACGCAGTTGGCAGTCGTTGTGTCCCTTCGTACTAGCAACTGTTAGTACTAAGTGTATACGGGGTGGAACAGACACCGAGGCGAAACAGAATGATGTACTGAATACGTGGTAACCGTTTTCGCGTCGGTATCCCTTCCACCCCGTTTGGACCAAGTGCATTATTTATTTTATTTATTTACCACCACATGTTGTGATGGCCCAGAGGTTAAGGCCTCGCCTCTCATGTATGAGGTTGTGGGTTCAAATCCGGGCAAGTACCAATGTGACTTTTTCAATTCATATGTACTTTCTAAGTTTATCTTGGACATCACAGACATCGGTGAAGGAAAACATCGTAAGGAAACCTGGACTTATAATTAATATAAGTCTGAAATCGCCAACCCGTCTTGAGCAAGCGTGGTGATCAATGCTCGTGCCTTCTCTGTATGAGAAGAGGCCTTTGCCCAGCAGTGGGACAGTAATATGCTGGTATTATTATAAACATGACACGAAAGACACGTGGCCCCACCTATTATATTAAAACGTTCTTGTTCTTTTCCTCTGCTACAACAGTACGGGATGAAAGGTACTCTATGCCCGTTTCTGTACACCTGATAAAGTGTATACAAAATCTCGGGATAATCGATTCAGTGGTTTTTTAGACGTGAAAAGGTAACAAACAAACTTGCTTTCGCATTTATAATATTAGTTAGGATTAGGATGCTCAATTAATCACTGGTTTCATAACACATATACCTCACCTAAATGCAGTATCCGATAATTGTAAATAACGTTGTTTCAGATAATTTAGTACCAGTACCCACAAGCACTATATTTGTAAAGGAAGGCGAGACGGTTAATATCAACTGTGACATACCGCACACCAGGACGGATCAAATGCGATGGTATAAGGTACGTTGTAGATTATGATATTTAGTATATCTTTTAAATCAATTCTGGGGTGTATTACGATCACGAAGGCGTGCATAGGCTTTCAATGCTTTTTATAGCTGTACAAGGGCTTTTAGCATTCAGTCAAAATACTATTAATAGTTACTAACTCCGCTATCTTGTTTGTTCACAACCTTTCACAAAACAATCACAAATAAGCAATAATAAAGCATTGTACATTATGTGTCGGTATCGGCATTGGCCCCGTTTTTTAACAGAACTTGATACTTCAAAAAACAAACTGAAACTTTTTGCTGTTTCTATAGTAAAACTTTCATAAAAATCATTTTTTTACTGCATTGAAATTCGAAAGTGACATCCAAAAACCCACATTGGGCCCCTCCCTCTCACGGAGAGTCTCTGTCCCAGGATTGGGACCACATTAGGCTGATGATACCTTAAACAATTGTTTTAGGATAGCCTGGCTATAGCGAGCGAGGAACTGACCTTGTACAGCGTGACACGCAGCGACGACGGTGTGTACACGTGCCGAGTTAGCAACCCGACTAAGTCTCGGTCAGTCTCCACCAAAGTGGTCGTAGGGTACAAACCGGAATTCACCACAAAGGAAGAAGAGATCGTTGAATTCGTCCATGGAGCCGATGCAGTAATGCTATCTTGCGAAGCTAATGGACAACCGAAGCCGACGGTAAGGAATCGTGAATTTATTTATTAATATAAATGACACAGATGTTAACTCCACGACACTAAAATTCACTGACATTCACTATAACTATAGAAAAATAACGTGTGAAGTTAAAATCGGTAGGAAGCTGGCATTTATTAAACCCTGGGCCGCACCCGGATGAGTGTGACCGGAGTGAGATGTATGCGTCTCAGTAGGTCAACCGAGGACGCTGCAACTCTTCTAGTGAACTGTGTCTCCTGATACAATGAGAAAAACGAAAAATGTGTTGCCATGTTTCTTGATCTGGCAAAAGCATTTGACACGGTTTCGAGTGGTCTACTCTGAATTTTGAAGGTATAAATATTGATAGAGGAATTTGCCCTTAGTGGTTTAAGAGCTACTTGACGAACCAAAAACAGTACACTAAAGTTGGTGCCTTCTCAAGTGACCACCACCTATCGACTGAGGTGTCTCCCAATGTAGTTTTCTTGATCACACACTTTTCACCATTTATAAAAATGACATATTAAACCTCAGCTAACCTAGACAGAAACCTTCTTACACTGAATGACAGCAAAACCAAATTCGTTGTTTTCAACACAACCGCTGCATCACATTCTCTAGATCACCTTACGCTCAAGCTACATCACCGCTCCTGGTACTTCTTCAACTTCATGTAAATGTTCTTCTTTCTAACGCCCAACTTCTATCAAGTACCTCGGCATTATAATCGATCAGCACCCGACATACAAGAACCACAAATCAAATCTTTGGTAGGATAAGAAATCTATGTGCAAACTACGGGTTAATTTACCATCAGACGTACTACATCAGGTTTATCTGGAACTTTGCCGATCAATTATACAGAACTGTATTAGCGTGTGGGGTTGTGCGGGAAAGACCTACTTGATTGAAGCTGAAAGAGATCCGAGACCGCTTGTTAGGGTAAATTTTAAAAAGCCCTACCAACTCACCGGACTAACCTACTATGAGATGAGAGTACTACTACTACTAATACACGTCCATTATAAACAAAATAACCTTTAGAATCCCAACACCCGACAACACTTCACTACTAGCTAACTGACGAAAATTATGGTTTTTGGTGCTCATTTGCCGTAGTTTTGAGTGAGTCCGTCAACTTTACCGGTTTCAAATCCACCGGTTATTAATGATTTAGTGAAATTGTTTACAAAATACTTTTTGTTATTTGCAGTAAGTAAGACTTATTAAATTTGAATGTTCATCAACAGACGGCGACTTGGAAGTACAACGGTAATACACTGGATTCCACGGAGATGTCATACCCATTGGGAATGGTGTACGGTGCAACTGGGACTTACGAGTGTGAGGTCAGCAATACATTGGGCAGTATCCGTCGCACCTTTAAAGTGACATCTAGAGGTAGGTACAGATAAATTAGACTGTCAATAAACATCATCTTCCTGCCCTTGTCCCGTGTTGCTTGGGGTCGGCGCAACACGTTTTATGTTTTACTTTTGTATTTATTGTATATTTCAATATCCAATTAATTCATTTTCGACATAAAACACCATTTAAATTCAAATAGGACACGAATGTGCGTGTCGCACAGTGTAGGGTTCCATTGTTGGATTAAATGATTTAATATATTATATTACTTAAATTACATTATTGCTTTATATTTATTACATTAAAAATGCTTTCAATTCCGTAAACAGGGATACCTTGTTGACAGAGGTTCAAAAAGAAATATAATATAAAGCTATAGGAACCCCTCAAAGTTACTCTGTGCTGACAACCTTTTGGAATCAACCGTTGGATGCCAACAGGTTGGCCCTCTTGGGCCAGTCATTTTTAGTTTAGCAATTAATCCAACTATTCGGCAGCTAAATTCTAAATTCAACGTATGGTATTTGGGTGATGAAACCCTGGGACGTGATGTGGACACAGTTCTTAAAGACTATTTTAAAAGAAAAATTCAGTTCCATTGACCTTAACCTTTCGATGTGCGAAATTTACCTTCTTGAAACCACTTACAGACAGGTTACCATTTCTAAATTAACTCTAAAACTAAATATTTGAAGAATGTTTTCCGTCATTCCTTGGAAAAAAATCAAAATTTGAATGATGTTTCGGAGAGACTTTTCAAAATTAACATTCATTCGGCCTTCACACTTGTTCAAGTTGTAGAAGTAGTACCTAATAATGACCGTCACAAATACACCGTGCTTTTTATTATTATAATATTTTTTGTTAACTTAAAAAGGTTCTATTCCTACAATTGTCTGACATTAACATTAATTTAGATAAATTTAATTTAGACCAAATTAATCCAACATTTTGCGTGCGTTTTACAGATTGCATATTGGACATCAAGAAAGACTTCCCGGAGAAACAACCCATAATGTTCTCACCATCTCTTACTTGGCCAGTGTTCCCAGTGAACGACGGGTACATGATCATACCTCACAGAGATTATTTCTTCATGAACTGCCCTTCACTGTTCTCCGACCCCGCCCTCCCCGTCAATAAACTTATGGCGTTCTGTGAAGGCGACAACACCATCAAGATTAATGGAAATATATACAATTTTGCTGATATAACATGTAAAGAAGAAGTAAAGCCTCAATTCTCTAGAACTGGTATTCAGTGTCTCCCCGGCAAGACAGAGTATGTAAAGGTCGGATACAAAGTACATAGTGAATTCCTTGGAGTATTCGTAGTTTGTCTAGACACGGACAACAACGTGCCTTTGTTCACGAAACACAAGCTGTCTCCCCACCATACGGACACGTATACTGAGGCGGCATGGTCCAACAGCCTGTTGCCTCAGGACTTCGAAACCTTGTATGATTGTAGCAGACAAATGTATGACATCACTTCCACTTTAGGAAGAGGGTTGAGTACTCGCGACTCTTGTTGTTTTGGTAAAAGACAGCTCGTGAACTCCCACAACTTGCTGCCTGGCGTACCAACATCATCGGCGTATGACTACTTGAATGTCATCCCCCACTGGAGCACCTGTAATTCCAAGGTATGTTGGCTTTATTTTTGATGCAAATGTACGTAAGAAAAAATAAAAATAGCACTTGTTTTTATATTGATTAATCTAGGAATCACAAATCAATCAACATTTGCAGTCAAACCTGTTCGTCACTTTACAATATTATTATGGATAAATTCTGTCAGAATCCAGTGACCGGAGCCGTGTCCGCGAATTGTCCGTCGTCGTTTGACCGATTGTTAAAAGAGTACAAAACCAAACTCTCTATTTGTCTTCAGAATTGGGAAGATGTGGAGCAAAGTGTGAGAAACCTAGTGAAATTAGCTGGTCGTGATCTGATAATATCGACTGGAACTGCAAACCCTCGCCGCGGTGGAGTATCTCCCGACATAACCTTACACGACGGCCGCGGAGAGAAGCAATCGGTAGCACCGTACCTATGGAAGGTTAGACAACTTGTTGTTTTGTTGTGACAACCCTCATTGTGCAGGTACTCCCATGTGAAACATTTGGGACAATAGTTGGTGTAGACAACACTGCAGATAAGTTCACAGGCAACTAGAACAACTTTTTACCCAATGTTATGCGTGTGCTGAGGAGTCAAGTCTTTTATAACATAAAACATAACGCACACACACACGTCATCACGTCTGTAACCCCCGAAGGGTTAGGCAGAGGTGTACCTAATAGTATACCCACATTTCGCCAGTTATCTTTAAGTTCCATGTAATAGGGTATGTATAGTAGGGGACTATTACCTTTCGGAGCACAAATCTAGACTCTGTGGCTACTACTGAAAAATTCCTGATAGAAAAAACCTTAACCCGAGTCTTGGCCTCGTTGAAATAATTACCTACGCTCCATTGCAGCATTAAGCTGTCTACACACCGAAGCCGCCGGCCCGCCGGCACAAACCGCCGGGTGGACCCAAGAGCTGGCAAGATCGTTAAAATCAGGCCTTGCCCGCCGGGTTCGTGCCGGGGGGCTGGCGGCTTCGGTGTGTAGACAGCTTTAGGGTTGACACTCTTAATGTTTTTGAAATTGAAATTTATTTAGGTAAACATTTCTATTCTGTAGTGTAGTGATCAAACAATCGAGTTGAATTAACTAGTTTACAAGTAAAATTTGAATATATATGTATGTTTTCTCATGGCGTCGGATATTTCAGTAAAAGACGATAGTTTATAACACGGAACAGTTTAATATAAAGCAACTTGTAGTATATATCCTTAGCTTTGTCAATATGGCTTAGCCTTTTACATGTTTTGGCGTGAGCCGCGGAAAGACGAAAACGTTACGTGCGCTCCTCGTAGGCGCAGGCGCGCGCTAAAACAATTAGATTAAAAAAATACCTTTATTCTCCATAGTTACAAATTATTCACAAAAAAATACTTTCGGCTTCTACGACACGTTCGGAATGCTTTATTATAAAATTTTATAGTGTAACAAATTCTCATTCATTCTAATGAATAAATAAAAATCTCATTTTAAATAAACTGCTGGGAAACAAGGACAGGATACTATAAAACCGGTTTTGTCTAATTCTTTGTAAATTAATACAGCTACTTTGCAGTTTATACGTTCTCTTTTAAAGCAACAATAAAATATAATGTCATCCACGCGGCACTCTTTAAAAAGATTGCGGAGATAAACTTATAACGCGACCACTCGTCTTGACGCGGCACTCACGACTGACAGCACCGCGACAACCGCTAGGGGTCTCGTCGATGCGCGTATTTGTGTGAGTGTGTCGTTTCGAACGTTAGTACGTAGTTTCTGTACTGTCCGTATTATTGACTGCATGGTGCTCAGAAGCTTTATCTTTTTTTTCACTTTGCTGACTGATATTTTTGTTAATTCTCAGGTGGTTCAAGATCCCGCTCACACAGCATCTCTCGCGATAGTTCAGATCAACATTCCTGAATTGACTGCAGCGGAAGCTTCGAAGCATGTTCTGTGTCCTGACATCTGCGGAGCTGGTATCAGCTGGATAGAACCCTCTAACTGGCAAAATGTTGAGGACGGCTACACGTATTGTTGCTCGATATTAGAATTTGAAAAGGCATTCGGTTACAACGGACGCTTCAGTCTTGACATGACGAATGTCCTTTTCGAAGGAAGTTTGACGCCTTTATCTTATATGCCTTATGCTTAGAAGTATAGTATTATTGAAAATTGTTTTTTTTTGTGTTGAAGTATCTAATGGCTCTAAAAATACCCTTAACAAAGTTTAAAGGCTTCCCCATCATTTGTACTCTCCGTTATTGCGATATTTTTTTTTGTTCTGGACCATACCTGGGAACCTTCTAGTTACGGAGATATTTGAGGTCAAAGTTACAACTTCACAACTTTTTTTTAATACAAGTTTTATATTATAACTTTACTTTAAATACCTCCATGACCCCTGTACTCAAAACATTGTGCTGATGGATGCATTGAGTACAATGCATCCATCAGCACAATGTTTTGAGTGCGATACATTAAGTCCTTACATAAACAAAAATGTTCCCTAGCAATAATCGTTGCCTAGAGTTACTTAGTTTGATGTACAGAGTACTTACCTAGGGTCTGTTTACACCTTGTATTTCAAATCATCATAGTATTCTTAATCATTTCATTTTACAAAAATAATCATTGTTATTTCATTTATTTAAAAAATAAATTAAGATGATAATTAATATATTATATGGTTTCATTCGTATTCTTTAAGTTTGCTCCTACTGAATGTTACTTGTTTTCAAACTATAATTTACAGACATATCGTTAGTATTGTACAAATTGATTTAAATTTTGTTCTATTTAATGTTACTATAAATGTGCAAATTGATTTTAATTTTATTCAATTGAATGTTAGTTTAAATGTGCAAATTGATTTTAATTTAGTGTATTGTATGGATTATAATTATCTGAAATAAATAAATAATAATAAAAATCAATACAACTAGGTACCTACTCAGGATCAACCAATTACTGGCAATACAAATAATTTATTGGTTGGTTTGAAACTTATGAACCTGGAATGTTCCTGTATTTTAACACAAATACCCCAACTTTGGGCGTAAATTAATAACATTAGTTTAATGAAAAGCTGAACAGGACTGAATAAGCGTAGTTAGTGCCTTAGCAGTCCTTTGGAAAAAAGTTTTTCGCCGGTGATGATATGGGCATCTGACTTTCTCATACGGCGCTTAGTGAGATGGCAAGCATTTTTGGGCAAGTTTGACTGAGCAGCATGCGCACTCTTAACATTTAACACAACTATACACTTGAGGACAAAGAATACGGCTCAGTACGAAAAACTAAAATTGCTCTTAAAATAATAGTTAGTGGAATCAATGAAACTGTATGTTGTAGATAATTTACCAGCCAATAAAACAACACCAAAATGTTGAAAACTTTTTAATTCGTCGTCATAATTAAATAGAAAAAAGAAGAAAATACTTATAATTGTTTTGTTGAAAAAATAATGGTTAGTACCTCGCATACAACACAAAAACAATTTTTTATGAATTATTTCAATATTTCATGTTTAAACACCATGTTCCAAAATTTTTAATTATTTTGAAAGTGTTAATTTTTATACCTTGTATACTGTAAGGAACGTAGTATGTATGCGTTGCATACTATCGGTTGCAGTTTTATTAATGTCTGAAAACTTATTTAAAAGGCCAAACATAGGTATCTACACATCAAGCTATACATTTCCAGTATAACGTGGCCTCGCTTTGTATGGATTTGCCGTACAACGAGAGATCCGCATAAACTGGTTTTGTGAGGATGTTGTTGGGGCTGCCTCGGTTTTGCAACGCATCAGGCATATTGCTGAAGCGAGATTGGACGACTTTAATGCCGTCATGCGCAAGCGATGTGCATCTATACTGCGGCGATTCAGGTGCAGCCCAACAATTTCGGCGAGCCGCCCACTACCTGAAAGCGCCCCAAAAGGTGGTAGCCGTGAGGCTAGTCCGGGGGTACCGCACAACTAACGAACGGACTACGAATTGGCAAAATCTAGTTACTGGCAAAGGCTCTCCTTGAAAAGCTCTATCCAATGGTTTATATTAATCTTATTACTATTAGTTACCCAGAAAACCTTAATTGGTTGCCTAGAAAATCTGAACTTCGGTGTCCAGCTGGTTACCTACTTAAGCCAATAATTCCGAACGAACGACGAATTGCCAAAAGTCGTGTTAGTAACAAAGGTTCTTCTCAAAAGCTCTTTTCAATTATGTGTATCTTGTGGCTATTGGACTTTAAGGCAGATGCCTATACTTCAAGCCCCATTCTCCTTTCATACCGACAACTTTCATTTGCCTTCTATTCCGTGCTTACGTCAGATGTTAGCATTTTTTTTCGTTTAAAGTATCTATTTGTTATTTAGATCGCTTCTAAATTTCACTAAATTGTTAGTCACTGACTTTTCTAGGCAGCTTAGTGGAGAACCCAAATAGCAACGGTAGCTCATACCTTTTGTATAGTTCCGCAGATGTTTTAGTTCGACACCTGATTGTGGCTTGTAGAGAGGGGGGGGGGGGTGCTCAGAATGATGTACTGAATACATGATAACGTTTTCGCGTCGGTGTTCCCCTTCTACCCCGTATAGTAGGTACCTACATATAACTGTGAGACGTCTTAAAGAACGAATCGTAATCCATCGTAACACAATAATAATAAGGTTTCTTCTGACAGTGAAAAGATAACAAAGTGCAAAGAGCAAACAAATGTTTTTAATGTGATATTATTTTTATGATTTATAATTTGTCAATCAATTTGGGTTGTACCTACTCTGGTTGTCATAATATAATTCAATCATGATTCGAAATACATGTCCCTCCATCTATTATTATAAGAACGTTATTGTTGTTTTCCTCGAAAGGTAACAAGTAAACAAACAAACTTACTTTCGCATTTATAATATTAGTTGGGAAGGAAATAATTATGAGAATTAAAAATAATTACTATAAAGGGTGTAAAAAGACCCTTAACGAAGCCGAAAGGCATTTGCTCTCCCCGTCAATGCGATATTTTTTTTTGTTCTAGACCATACCTGGGAACCTTCTAGTTACGGAGATATTGGGGGTCAAAGTTCCAACTTTTTCACAAGTTTTTTTTTAAATACATGTTTTTAATGTAAGATTTTTACTTTAAACAACTCCACGACCCCCGTACTATTCAATCCATCCATCAGCACAATGTTCTGAGTGCGTTATATTAAGTCCTACCGTCAAACGTGATTTTTGACCCCAAAAAAAAAGTAGTTTCCCATCAAAATTTTTTGCGTAAAGTTACTTAGTTTGATGTACAGAATGCTTGGTTGACGGCTTCGTGAAGGGTCTGTTTACACCCCGTATAGTGCCTTACTAGTGCCGATTTGGATTGTTTTGTTTAAATTAGGTACGGAGCAACGTACTTGATACTGAACGCTGTACTTGATCGTTTCAGATTCATTTTAGAGTACATGCAGAGGGCATGCATACAGAAAGCGTCTACCAGGATCCATGCAGTTGGTTTCGACCTTTCGCTGCATCTCAACCTTTGTCGATCGTACTGGTCTACCAGTCCATTAGACCACAGAGGAAGGGACGTGACGTGTGTACCTTCGAACTGCTTGTCCACTAAAATCCAATTCACGTACAGATGAGCCATTCTTTCTAAGTTCTTCGTTTTGTGCAGTTAAATTCATGATCGAGCTCTCTATGTTAAGATGCTGAATCTCCGTTAAAGTTGTGATCACTTTTTGATCTCATCGCTATGTTGTACTGAGAAAAGCGTCATCATCTTCCTGATTTCCAGCTTAAAATCATCCAGTTGTTAACTCGAGAGTTTCTTCAATTTCTTCTGTGGTTCTCTTTACAATTTGAAAAACGTAATTTGGCAGAGTACTCAGTACTTTCCCCACTAGGTTTACTTCTGAATCAGATAGTGATTTATCCATGGACTTATCCATTTTAGTGGAATATTCAAATGTTAGTGTGTAAAAATTCAAATTCAAATATCAATCTGGAATGTAAAATCACCTGCGTGAAACCGAAGTCTTCGATGCTCTAGTTCTGGACTAGTCGAGTAGGTTCCTGGAACTCTTTCGGTCAGACGACAAACTACGGTTGACAATGACAGGTGACACTGACTGATGACACTGAAACACAGGGAACGGCGTTGACAGGTGACAAGGACTGAGAAACACTCACACTTGATGTCGCCGATGCACGCTGCCGCTGGCGTAGTGGAGATGGTTGTAACATCCGCGTATGTGTGAGTAGGTTAACGTTCACCGCCGCACGTTCACCGCCGTTTATGCGCTCCTAGTACTTCCACGGAATTATTTGTATTTAATTTTTTTATTTAAAATGCGTTTATTTAATTTTTGGTTCACTAATTACACGTCCACATTGCTTAGTAACCGAGAGGGGAGAGCTTATGTTAATAAAATTTTATTCTTTACTTGATTTTTTTCATACAGAACCCTAAAACGAAAAAAGTGATAAATCATTTAACCTTTGACACGCTTGCCTGTATCATTGGGATTTTTCAGATGATTCACAAAACATGTATCATTGATACGACTGACCCGATGCTATCGATGGCTCCGACGTCGAACGTGGTACATGATGCCTATTTACTAAAGTTTCGCATTACTGGAGCATATTATATTAGTCCACTGAAGCAGTAGCATCAGTGTTGACCATGGCTTCTCATGGTTTGTGTTTTGTTCTTGTTGTTCTTATTATACAAACATGTGCAGTTTATGTACAAGGACAAATTATAAAAAGCAGTTTAACATTTGTAATAGACTATACGTTGTCAATGACGGAAGAAATACGTGCAGTGAAAGAGGAAGTCAACATTATATTTGATAAAGTGTCGAGTTCCAAGGCATCTCAGATAGAAAATTTCGTTATAGTCACATTTAACGACCCGGGTAAGTACCAAAGTTGAATATATTAACTCATTTACAAGGTGATTGGTAATTGTGTGCATCCCTTGACATAGCTGATACCTTATTTGCAAAAATTTTGACCCCGATAACTTAGGGTTCAAACTGGGTTGTTTTGGAGAAATCGAACTTTCAAAGTTTTGAGTTTTGGATATTTTCCATCTCTTGACACTTGCGCGACTGGACTTTTGCGTAACTTAATGGCCACTGAGATTTACTCTGTAGTTCTCGGTTCCATAACACCCTCGCCTGCAGCTCGGGTGTTAACTCCGCCTCGAATGCAATAACAAAATTTTCCCATATATATTATATCAACAACAAAGAAAAAGTTATCTGTGGAAATTTTTATTTCCGCACGTGTGCGGAAATATTAAAAATCCACGTGTGTGAAATACATTGCATATTGAACCTAATCGTAATGCGATAAAAACCAGTTTTCAAGAAAGTGTATTGAAAAAGAATAATCGAAATTCCAAACGATTGGTGAAGATATGTTGGGTGTACTGTACACATGCGACTGTGCGTGCCCCTTAAGAGCATACAGGCGTCATAATATTATGTTACATTATTGTGATAATAATAAACATAGAAGCGATTGCAGTAATCACGCGACAGATTTGTTGTCTATTAATTGAAGAGTTCCACTGTATACCTGCGAAGATCAGCATCAAATCTTCACCAAAGAAGAAGGATTAAAATTACCCACTTCTTACAGCAAAGCGAAGTATCTCAAAAAAAAAAAGATAAAAATGGGTATAAAAATACATACTTCCAAACTCCATCCTTACAGTCTATCATATAAAAAAATGCAATGAAAATTCCTTCAGGGGCAGTCATCTGCAATGAATTCAGGGTGTAACGGACCTTTCACGATGCCGTCAACCAAACATTCTGCACATCAAACTAAGTAACTTCACCGCGAAATTATTGCTGGGAAACAATAAAAAAAAAAAAAAAAAAACAAGTTCGATGTTGGAATTCAATAATTGAAGTCAAATCAAGATAGCCAAGTATTTCTCAATATTGTAATATATATCCATCGTAGATATTACTGCCCCTGAACGAATTTTCATACCATTTTTTTTATATGCTAGACTGTAAGGATGGAGTTTGGAAGTATGCCATCTTTTTAAACCCATTTTTATCATTTTTTTTAGATACTTCTCGTTGCTGTCGGACGTGGGTTAATTTTGTACGGACCGTGCTCCTTCTTTAAACGGGAAATAATACTCTTCAAAACAAAAAAAAAATCATCGAAACCGGTTCGCAATTGGTGAAGATATCGCTGAACATACATACAAAAAAACATGCTGTGACTTGCCGTTACGGCATGTTTTTTTGTTTGTATAGGAGTCGGTTTTACTGCCAAGGCGCACCAATAGATGTTTCACATCAAAAAACATTCAGACAAATTGATAACCTCCTCCTCTTGGAAGTCTGTTTAAAATATGTACAAACTAAAAAGGCTCAAACCGAGCAGCTGCATATTAACTAATTACGCTGTGCAGTGTCACGTTTCTGTTTTCCAGATTATTTTTCTATAATCATGCAAAGACAATACATGTTATTATGGGCCAATGAATACGGTGATATCTTTCAGCGTTTACCATTGTACCTAGTTTATATACTTTTTTATTCTTTTACATATTTTTTATTTATTTCCGGCAAAACAATAAAATTTCAGCATTGTTGTGAATAAGATAGCTACGCTTTCTTATCTTTGGGTTTTAACAAAGTTTTGTTATTTATGAGTATTATATTTGCTGTAACTGTGTAGGTACTGACTTTATCGCTACTACGTATATAAACAATTTCTTATTGCACGTAATCATGTGCGATAAGAAAGTGTGAGACTAATTAGTCTGCTACAACTAAGTAAAGAAAAAAAGTCAATCATGATATTATTTATCTTTCTTTCAGATGCCGAAGTGCGAATCGTCACAAAAGATCCAAATGAGTTTAAAAAAGCTTTGGAATCCATACGTCTCCATAGTGATTTTAATTTTGATTGTCCCGAAAAATCCATGACAGGTATCGAGCTAGGTCTCACAATCAGCTTGCCGCTTTCCTACTTGTATGTGTTCACTGATGCCACCGCTAGCGACTACGAAATGTTAGAACAAATCAAGAGTCTTGCGCAGAAGAAACAGAGTCAGGTCATTATTTTTGGTGTTTGCTTGTTTGGAAAACTTATTAACTAAAACCTATTACTATAGAATTGAAACATTTGTATCAAAACTAAAATCCAAAGATCCCGTCTAAGGCCGACCTGCACTGATCTGTTTCCAGAATGAAAAATATTGTTAAGCAATTTTAATATATTAACTAACGAAACTATATTACGAATAGGTTGCCTGATGAAATTAAATCAAGACTATTTAAAGTGCGACTACTGTCAGTCTTGATCGATTTTACTTGACAACTTAAATAGCACCGTGTTTGTAATAAAATAAAATTTTAATAATAAATATATTTCAATATGAAAACATATAAGTGTACATACATAGAATCAATTGACCCCCAATAACACCCGACAACCCTGCGACAACAACTGATGACCTCCAACAACCCTGCAGTAAGGACAAAAAGATAGGCAACACAACATTTTCTTAATCCTTACCTATGCTTTGTACTTTCAGTCAGTATTGACTTCGTTTAGAAAATAAATTTCTTTTTTTCTAAAGGTTTTTTTGATAAAAATTTGACTTGACTTAATTTCATCAAGTAACCCATTCCCAACACGTATTATTCTTGAAATAAGATTTCAAAAAGTATTTTCATTCGGTAAACGTAAGGGTGAAGGTTAGCAACCTTCACCCTTACGTTATATTAATTTAAGGTTTTCAGGTATTTCTCTTTACAGGTAGTTTTTTTACTGACTGGCTCATGTAAAACAACAACAAGTGATCCTAAATATCAAGCGTATCACCAGGTGGCAAAGGCTTCGGGTGGACAAGTTTTCCATATGATGAAAACCGATGTCAAAGACGTAAGATTCTTTGTATTCTAGTTATTTCAGTCATGACAAACAAACGGAACGCTTATCATTGTCAAATGACCAGCTACTTTACATACCTTTTACCATCATTGGTCGTAACTTCGAACCAGGCACTTTAATTTGTGTTAATTGTTTCATCACCGTTGCTCTCAAACGACGAAGATCTTCATTAAAATACCGTCATATCTTAAAACCGAAAATTCGTACACGTGTCGCACACCAAACCCGATAAGGTTTGCGTGAAAGATTATGACCTCTCTTACAGAGAGGAGGCCCAGCGGGAACGTTATAGACTGATCGACACCCCTGAACTGACTGGACCGATTTTAAGGTTTTCTTCATATTATTTCTGAATTATCTAACAAACTTGTGTTTACTTTTGTCAACAGATCTTAAAATATATTGAGGAATCTATTACGAGCAGAGGAGTTTTCCTCGGCGACAAAATGTACCCACCCGGCACCCACAAAGTTAAAGTAAGAACCGACGTGTTTTATCTAACAAAGGGACAAGTGTAGTTATGTTCTTGGATCAGCTCTCATTTACGAGCTTGTGATTATTATCAGTTCTTTGTATCGGAACAAAATGAATTAAATGTTTTCGTTTGTTTTCAGTTTAATGTCGATGCCCATACTGGAGCCGTGTTGATTTCTCTAACTGGATTGGGTGCTAGGATCGGAGAAGTAACAGGTCCAGGCGGAATCAAACTACCCACGGAACCTATTGTCTTCGGCAAAGATAATATGGCGGTACGTACCGACCTAAGCATAATGTTTGCATGCTTCTTTACCTTCTTCTATGTCCATTGTCGGTGTATTCCCGTTGGCCCAACCGCTCCGTCTCCACTGGTGGGGACAGCGGTAATTGATAATTAAAAATTGTTCCCGTTGGCCCCACCGTATTTTTGAGTAATAAAATATTACTCAAAAATCATGCAGCAAGCACTGAAGATAATCCTTCTTCATGATTTTGGCCTCCTGGTAGTCTGTGACACTATTATCCTTGTTTCTCATCTCCCACTTGTCCTTGCCAATTTCCTAAAACGTTATCTTCTTCTTTAATTAATAGGCGTATGGCAGTGAGGATAACGGGAACAAAATTACAGACTTCCGGTTGTCCCCACCAGTGGGGTGATAGTGGGGTCAACGAAACGACGTTTTTGATTTTACCGTTGTCCCCGATCCGTGGGGACATGGCAGTGGGTTCAACGGGAATACACCCGATTATCTAATTTCTTGTTGCAGTGGTTGATGTGACCGTTTCGGCTATGTGTCGTATATACAAAATTCCCAAATTATGTTGAATGAACCGACTGTTGTAAGCGTTGTCTTAACATAAAAAATATATTTATGAACTAATCATTTTTTTTTTTAATATTTTGCAATATTTAATACCCCGCTCTAACTACCACTATAATCGTAAGTGCACAATGTAGAATACTCTAGGTACCCTATAATGGAACCCGTGAGATTGGTCTGCAGGCTGTATTTGAAACCTAATTGTTGATCCATATTTGTGTTGACAGGTCAGGAGACTCAATAATGCAAACCCCGGAGATTATGAGGTGGAAATCGAAGGCACGGGTGAAGTTCACATAATCATGATCGCCAAGAGTGATATCAACTTTCAGCTCGGGTTCTCTATTGACAGTCCGACTTCTATAAAAGACACTGTCACAAGACCCCCTCCAGGTACGATATCTTCAAACTGGACAACTTTCTCCGTGAGCCCAACTTCGTTATCGCGAAAAAATAATCCGCCGTCCATACTTTTAGATCCAGCAGGTATTGTACGTGACGATTATTTTTTCGTGATAACCATGTTGGTCCCATAAAAAACAGATGTTCTGTTTGATGGTCTGTGCCGCCACATTCACAAATATGAACACACATTTCTACATGATGTATATTTTATTTGATCTTTCAGGAGGAAACGCGTTTTTAGGTATTAGGTTACTTGGGGAGGGAGTCGAACTCACTACAGCAAAAATCCTCGATTTGGACGACAACGTCATTGAAGAACTGCCTCTAACACTAGTCGACAAAACAGAACAATTCTACGTTACTCCGTCTTTTGATCCACCGTATTCTATATTTCTTGTCAATGTAAGTTTAAATGTATAGTATCAAATACCAACATCTAGTTCAAGCTGTCATTGCTCGTGTGGTAAGATGAAATGATGATAAGTAAAATGTCGAGAGGGCGAGGATACTAAGAGAAAGGTTTGAAAGAAGAAACAAAAAGGGGAGATCATAACGATGGATAAATCATTATCATAGCTATTAATTACTAATGATTCATTTAACCAAATGATCGATTCATACGACAAAAGTCGTCGACGTCAAACGTCGTCGTCGTCGTCGACGACGTCTAAATAAAACAAAACCATTGAGCCCTTAAGAGGAGATGACGGATGGTTGGCAATCGCTTAACAGATTAAGAAAACTCTAATACCAAATTAGGCCACCATCGTCAGTCTCCTGCCCTTAACAGGATTTTTTTGGGGTAATGTCTTCCTCTTCCACATTTTCTCTATTAGTCTTGATCTCATGAGTTCTTCCCCTTTCCAGATGTATAATTTTTCACACAGTCCATTTATATCATTTCTTTCGTCGTACCCTACTCTTATAGTCATCATCGTCATTCATCATCTTGCTCCAGCCCTTATCCCAATTTATTTAGGGGAGGCGCCGCCGCCGGCGCAGCATGACTCCTTCTTTTATACTTCTTATATAGACATACATACTCAAAATATTTCACACAATATTTTCCTCGTTCCTCCGCACCAAATGCCCGTACCATAACAACTGATTTATTATCTTAAAATATTCTTTAATTATTTTTTTTTACTCTTTTAGGGTAATAACTGAATTATTGTTTCTTAAGAGACGTTATTAAAGTGATTTTTTTATAGGTAATTGGAACTGATTTGAAAACTGGAACGCCTATTAAAAGAACAGGTCCAACACCCATTGCACGACAGAATCCATTGGCAGGTACCGAAGTCACGCATATCTTCTTATTTGAATAGGTTGACTGTCAGATACCCAACCCCGAACTTAAAGTAATTTTCTATTACAACAGACTATCTTCGAGAAATAGCAGGACATTGACTGTGTGATCTTATAATTACAGAACCTGCAGTAAACACCCCACCTGAGATAACGATTCAAGGTGCACCGAAAATAATCGCGGAATACGATGCTCCTTTGACTCTGAAATGTAACGTGAAAGGCTACCCTGCTCCTGATATAGTTTGGTCAGAAAAGGATACTGGAATCCCGATGCCAGCTAAGGTATGGCAAACTTTTAGTTACTTTATTGATCTATTCTTGAAACATGTTTCATCTCGTATCGTGATTCAGACTCAGGCTCAGGTGCGTGCAGCGTACTTATATATATATATAAGAAAATGTAGAGCCACTCAATGGCTAGTTTAAAATTCTAACCGTACACTCGCGGACAAAGAATAGTAATTCAATAATGATGGCGAAAGACGACCATGACCGCCTGTTATCATTTTGATTTGACAGATTGAAAACAAAAGTGAGAAGCAAAAGTAAAACAACCGCGACTTGAATTTATTTACGAACTAGCTGTTGCCCGCGACTTCGTTCGCGTGGGAATTTTGGTATGTATGTGTAAGACTGCCTCGAGTGGTCGTAAGCGCGACTACTAAGCATTAGGTCCTGGGATCGATTCCCAGATCGGGCAAAGTGTTAAAAAAAAAGAATGTTTATTTCAATTAGGTACATAAAGTTATCACACACATGATTGTATTATCAGAAACACGATTTGGAGATCACCTTTTAAGCATGCAGATGCTTGGGTTAGGGGGCGTCCATTAATTACGTGAGGCAATTTTGGCGATTTTTCAACTCCCCCCCCCTCTCCCCTTGGTGAGATGTCGTGAGATTTTGCTTTTGATTTACAACATTAAGAGACTTTTTGCGAGAGCCCTTAGACCTCCTTAATCCGGTCCTGCCGCAAAATCCGTTCTTAGCAGACTTTTACTGACTATTTACTACCTCCCTGCCAAATTTCAAGTTTGTAGCACAAAAAATGAAGGACTTTCATACAAACTTGCGAGAGTCCTTAGACCCCCTTAATCCGGCCCTGTCGCAAAATCCGTTCTTAGCGGACGTCTACTAACTATAAACTACCTCCCTGCCTAATTTCATCTTTTTACGCGGTTTTTGATATTTCGTGATGAGTGAGTGAGTGAGTGACCTTTCGCTTTTATATATTTTTGCTTTTATTTTTTTAATATTTTGCTCCGAAGTTAAAATGCTAGTGCAGCCACATCTAAACGTTAACGACGTGCCGCGAGTGAAACAGTTATTATCTCAGTTATTAGTTATTTTCGTTATTTCTCTTCACTCCACAATTGTAAATAAAGCCTGCTTAGTATAGAAAAAATGCCTAATACAGCCCCCAACTGTTCTCCGAATGAAAAATATGTTGAACATACATAAAAAAGACTAAAGGGCAAGAAAAGTACATTTGAGAGTTGCCGAGTCGAGAACGCCTTGAAGAGCTACTGGTCCATGAAGTCGCTGATGTGGGCGATAAGACTGCTAGTTTGGAGTGGGATTGGGCGGGCAACGTCTGTAGAATGCATCAGGACCGGTGGATGCCAGAAGACGGGCGTCGTCGCCGAGGGAGGTCTAGAAAACTGGTGCGACGACTTAGAAGCGTTTGTGACAGATTGGACGAAGAAAACCGCACGGAGAGAAGAATGGAAGGCAATGGGGGAGGTTTTTGCCCAGTAGTGGGACAATAAAGGTAAAAAAAAAAATACATAAAAATTATAACGAATGGGTTGCCTAATCATTGAGTCAAGAATATTTAAAACTGCGACAGACGCTAGGCTTGACCGCTTTTACTTAGACAACGTTATACTTTCCAATCTCATTTAAGCGTAAACTTGTCGACCTGTGTTTCCTGCCTATCCTAACCCATGGTACCCAGACATGATCTTTGACGGAGGCTGAAAAGTCGAAATTCAAGGTTTGCCAAAGAGCGATGGATTTTAAACATCAAAATCACCGATTGAATACGCAACACCACAATACGCTCCAAGACAGGCATCGCCGATGTTGGCGATAAGTGTAAGAGGTTCAAATGGGACTGAGCGGGTCACATTTCTAGAATGAAACACACACATGACACATTTCTAGTAGGTACCTGAAGACTGTCATCGTCACCGAGGCAGGCCCAACAAACGCTGGTTTGACGATTTGGACTCGTTCCTGACTGATTGGCCAGAGAAGGCAAAACAACCGGGAGAGTTGGAAAGGAAATGGGGAAAGCCTTTGTCCAGCAGTGGGACAGAATAGGCTAATTAAAAAAACAAAACGTTATACCATCGTGTTTGTTATAAAATTACCTATCTGTTTTTTAATACATATTTTAATAAGAAAACAGATGAGTTTATGTAGTACCTAGTACACCCACATTTTGTCAGTTACTTTATGTTTAAGTCCCATGAAATATTTTGCGAGCCTATAGCCATTTTGGGGTATAAAGAACAGGTTGTAAAGTTCTTCATCCCCCATAGAAAAGGGAGGATAGTCCGACCAGACGGGTGTAATGTCTGGTGGGCTACTGCCCAACAGTTGTTGTTGGGTACTTCTAAATAGTATTAAGTCGCGGATAACTTTATTTGGGCGATTTATTTGACCCAGGCAGAATTTAGACGTATTTCGATGTTTAGTTCATCACCTGCGTCATAGACGCACGTTCAAGAACCCGCTAGGCTGTTTTCTCTGTTGACATATGCTTTAAATAGCCGTTTTGGTGCTTGTCATGACTGAAACGTCAAACAAATGAACTCACCCCCTTAAGCGAGTAGCGTGATAATATATAGCCTAACATGTGAAGAAGCCTGTAAGGAATATTTGTGCAAAATTTGAACAGGATCTATGCAGTAGTTTTTGCGCCAAGTCGGAACATCGAATTGGATTTTTACGATTTTATTATATGTATAGATTAGAGTTTTTTTTTTAATCATTTGTTTTATTTCATAAGATATTAAAATTATCATTAACACTCATAACTATTACATACACAACATACATTACTATACATTTAAAACATATTTAGATAAAATTAAATTATTACAAATCAGATTTATGAAACTAATAGGTGATAAAAACACAAAAAAACGTTGTAAAAGTAGTGATTACGAAGAATTGTTCTTAGAATGTAAGATGTTGCCGGTCTATCGTAACGTGGTGTTGCTATTGGCTATAGAAAATTATTTCAAGGATGAGTTTAAAATCAAGACGGTAAACTTACGACCTCAAAGGAATAAACACATTAGAAGATTTGTAGTACCCACTTGGACTAATTATTATGGGCAAAGATGTAGAAAATGCTTAGTCGCAACAATTTTGAATGACATGCCAGTCGATTTAGAAAGTAGCTGTACCACAAAAATGTCTTTTAAAAATAGAATGGGGAAGTTTCTTTTTAACACTTTTTGGCAAAGCCTCATAAATGGAGATTCATAGATTATGTCATACCTACTATCTTATGTTCGCGGCTTCGCCGGTGTGAATTGAAATGGCATTGCGTGGTTTAGGGTGTTATTATCTAATGCTGATAGCATTTTGAATTGCGTAGTGGCGTTTCAATTCACTACCAGTCAGCCTTTGTGATATTAAATTATTTTTGTTTAGTTATAGTTAATGTTTAACCTTGTTATTGGTGGAAAAGTTAGGAATAGTTGCATAGAACTAAAGGTACCTATTATTGTATATGGGAGCTACATCTGCCAACAAACTGCTTTACAGTTTGGCAGAAGTAACATTTTTTTGTAATGCCTAGAACCACGAATAAACGCTTTTTCCTTTTTTTTTTTTTTTTGTTTCATTTGTTAGTGGCCATGTCAGTTTAAAAAGTTAGATATTAAAATTCTCTGTAACAAAGTTAGTTTCATGCATGTGCCTTAATTAATTTGCAAGTTGCAAAAGATATGTAAGTATATAAATATCCTGGGATCAATCTCCAGTCTCCAGGTAGAGCATGGAATTTAAACAAACGATATGTTTGAAAACCTCTATCTCTCTGTGTTGTATGGATATAAATGACAATATTCTTTGCAGATGCATTCGATTGATGTT
The DNA here is from genome assembly GCA_905220335.1 of Noctua pronuba. Classification (NCBI taxonomy): domain Eukaryota; kingdom Metazoa; phylum Arthropoda; class Insecta; order Lepidoptera; family Noctuidae; genus Noctua; species Noctua pronuba. The sequence goes on along the minus strand of LR999906.1, from coordinate 8,676,616 downwards.
CCTTACGACTATATCAGTATTCTGGATATAAATAAAGCAAACAAAAATGTGTTCTACCAATGTGAAGCGAGCAATAGTGTTGGCACAAGTATTAAATACGTAGAAGTGGAAACTGAAAGGAAAACATATTTTGATGTAATCGAGGCGCCAAAAGGTAACTCATATTATACTTATTCGTATTCTTATTCTTTATTGCACACAAAAACAACAAAAATATATATACAAATTGCAATAACATAGCTTATGTACAATGGCGAGCTTAACCCAGAATTGGGTTATCTTACAGCAAATCAAATTTCGATAGCGAAATTTGCATAAGAGGATATACCTATGTGCATTAACATAACAAACATCTCGTTACTTAAATTAATTAATTTTATAAACTAAACTACATACATACAGTATAATACACGTAATACATACAATATAAACTAGTAAATAACGCGTAGGTAAATCGGATCGTCATTGAAATACTAGTGCTGCTATTACATGCCGGCTGCTCACTGGTGATTTGAATTTTGCCGTGGACGATGAACATTAATTATAAATTAACGCACTAATCGTCGAATGAATGGCGGACGGATCCATTTGGTGAGTTCCAAAAGTTTCTAGGGCCGAACTAAATCAAGGATAACAACCTAATAACATTCTATTTTTTAAATTTAATCTCCCTTTATTTCTGTTCAATTTTGATTGTGGATAGGTAGCTAGAGAAAAGTTGAGTAATTTAATGTCATGATAGTTTTGTATCTTGTTTTAGAGCTCGTGGATAAATAATAACAGCCACTCAGGTCGATTTTTAAGTAACGTCACGCTTGCCTAGGCTGGTCAGTGGATGGGTGGGTGGCGACCCATTACATACCGAGTTTCCTCCGTGCCTTGGAAAGCACGTTAGGCCGTTGGTCCTGGCTGACATTTATAGGTTTCGTTTCTTTAAAAAATCTCAAAAACTGTGTTTTGCCGAATGACCACTGACAGTCCCGACTAATGTTAGGTACCTAACAGTAGTCGCGGCTATTATTATGGCACCTGGTAATTTCTGATATGTCTCGTGACGTAATTTTTTTTTTCTAGATATTAGTGTAGAGTACACCAAAGAAGGCAGTATCGTTTGCAAGATAGACGCCTACCCACCAGCAACTATAGCTTGGTATAAAGATGGCGCAGAGTTCTCCGGTAACACTAACATCGACATCTCCAGTGACAAGTCCATTCTCAGTATTAAGAACATGCAACCAGAGTTGCAAGGGAAGTACACGTGTGAAGCAAGGAATGCATTAGATCGGAAAGTTTTTAGAGCTAATGTGGCCATTTTTGGTGCAGGTAAGTGAGCAAGGCATTTCGACATTACAAGACTACGATATATTTTGAAAGTCAACCGAGACCGACACAACTGGCTTTTTTGAGCGACGATAACCCATTATAAACAGACCGCGGTAAGCGCAGTTTTAAATCTTAAAAAGACTGTCGCGGGTGTTATTAGCAACAAGCCGCTACTCCTGCCATTAGTTAAATGGTAGCACTCCCAATGAACATATGTACTGCTCTGAATATTGGCCAATAGAACATTCACAAGAACAAGATGGATGAATAGATAATTATAACAAAAGTTAATATTGTTTAAATATTTCAGAGGAACCTGTCATTGATAAATCACACGAAGTGGAACGTGTGACAGAGACAACGAATGCTAAATTATCTTGTAGGTAAGTCGCTTAAATTGTGTCTAAATGTAACTGAGAATTTTATAATGGACAAAATCCAACAATATTTTGCCCAACCTCCCCAGGTTGATCGAATTCTGGGCCCCCATACCCAACCTAGTATTTTTTTTTTCAGAATTCTTAAAGGCATCCCAAAACCAGCCATACGTTGGTCTTTCAAACCCGCAGGTATGGCATCTTTCATTGTAATGACGGAAGCCACTGAGACTGTGCACTTGAACAATGTGCGCAAGGACCAAACTGGAACATACAAATGTAGCGCGAAGAACGCTCTGGGATCAGACAGCTTCACCATGGAACTAGTCACAGAATGTGAGTTGTTCTTTCCACTAAAAAATTACACCTAATGAAACTTGCCTATCCTATAAACACAGTTTTAAAATGTCCAAAAAAAAAACAAATCTGACATGAAAACTTAAACTGACATGGTCACTAATATTATCATTAACACTGAAAACGGGATATTTACCTTGTATAACACCCATCCGCAATAACTTCAGTTTATCCGTGATCAAGGTGCTTGCAACAGTGCCGAAATATCGGGAACTCAAAACAAATACTAAACATGGTAAATATCCCGTTTCAGTGTTAATGATAAATCTGTTTAGGTTTTTTTCTATGAAAAACGGATTGTTATTTCTTAATTTAGGAAGGCTTGTACATATTTATAAATAAAAATGTGCGGAAGATAACATTAAAATAGGTTTTGCCTTCATGTTTTTCTGAAATTTCACAATAATATAATTATGTAGTTAAAATCTAAAATGCCGTTTGGGGTTGAAACTCTAGGACCGTGGGGTCCGAGTGCTCACAGCCTTTTTAAGGAAATATCAAATCGCTTAGTTGACACTTCCCGTGACCCAAGGGCTGGCTTTTACTTTGGCCAAAGGCTTAGCGTTGCCATACAACGTGGCAACGCCGCCAGTCTCTTGGGTACATTACCAGTTGACAGCGTTGAGGAGGAGTTTTTTGACGCCATTTTTTAAGTTAGTTAGTTAGTTAGTTACTTTAGTTTATTTTAATTTATTAATGTATATATATATTATCTGATAAAATAAAAAGTTAAAATCTATACTAATATTATAAAGCTGAAGAGTTTGTTTGGTTGAACTCGCTAACATGAGGAACTTCTGGTTCAAATGAAAAAAAATCTTATAGTGTTGGATAGCCTATTTATCGAGGAAGGCTATAGGCTATATAACATCACGCTACGAACACGCTACGAGCATCAGTGAAAAGTGTCTTTCTCTTATGTGACGCAGACGAAGTTGCGCGGATCAGCTAGTCAATAATATTATTAAAGTAAAGCATTTATTCGTAAACCTCAATCATTATTAATTTAATTTTTCAGACCCACCAGAAATAAAAGAAGACTATAAAATAAAACAAATCAACGCAGGTGACGACGTAAGAATACCATGCGACGTTACTGGTGAACCTGCCCCGACAGTGAGTTGGTTCTTCAAGGGTACCAAACTCACCAGTTCTGCGAAGTTCCTTATATCTAGCGACCACAGTATCCAGTATGTGATTTAATTTTTACTTTCGTTTTTAATCTTGTTAGAAATATATTCCATTCCTTTGCCAACGCATGATACCGATGACAACCCATTAGTGTCTGGCCGATGCCGAAGCCGAAATTTTAAATTTAACAACCCTCCCTTATAACCCATAGAACTTCTGTTCAAGATTGGCTTGATGTTAATAATATCTTACTACTTTTTAAACTTTCAGATTTAAAGTAACATCATCTGACATTGGAGATTACACGTGTGAAGCTGAAAATAAACTTGATACTGCAAAGAAAACGGTTTCCCTCGATGTATTGGGTAAGTATTTGTTAAAAAAATTAAGTGATACAACAGGTTCAAAGACCGCACCACCAGGTTGAGAATCACAAAATAATACACTACTCAACAAAGTCTAGGGAACAAGGATATTTTTGCAAATATTTTAATTTTTTTAAGGTTTTTTAGGTGTTTTACTTGTAATCCAAAAAGGACTACATAAATAGAATCTAACCTCGATACCTAATAATACCCTCACGGATCGGACAGGTTTTTTTAAAACATATTGTATATCAATAAAAGCGTAATAATTAAATAATTATTTTAATAGTGACGATTTAATAAGTAGGCACATAGTTTGTAAGTAAAGAATATGAAAAAATAAACTGAAAATGGGGCGAAAATTGAATATTCAAGTTTTAGAAATTAACTAAACATTTCATTAGAAAAAAAACATTTCTGGGACCTTTTTAGTATTTAGTTGGAGTTGCGTAATAGACCGAATATGCGGTCATGAATAAGACTGGCCGCATAGGCTCGGTTTCCTGATTCGGAGTGCCGTGAGACTAGCGCATACGTTCGATTTTTTAAATTAAGAATTTCGTTGCCAGTAGGTAGACGCTTTCATGGACGAAGAATGATTACTAATAATTGCACTTTTTGGAAAGGATGAGTTACTACAAATATAAAAAAAAAACTCCCAAGTCTGGATTTTTTTTTTCTGGAACAATAACATCTTATGAATAATTCAAAAGTCAAAGGTAAATTAAAAATTTCAGAAGTACCTGTGATTGACAAAACTCCCCGAGAAATACGTGTGACAGAGAAAACAAATGCTGTATTATCTTGTAGGTAAGTCCAATTGACACTAAACAAGTAAATGATACCTTAATACTTACTCGTAAAATGAATTTAAAAAAATTGGTAACCACTATACAGGGTGGAAGGGACACCGACGCGTTACCATGTATTCAGTACATCATTCTGAGCACTCCTACGTTGTAATTATCATCGGTTATTAAAAAAAAATGACCGTGTAGGTATTGCACTTTTGTGCAACAGCTGATTTTTTTTAAATAACCGATGAAAAATGTCTTTGTGGGGGGGGGGGGCTCAGAATGATGTACTGAATACGTGGAACCGTTTTCACGTCGGTGTCCCTTCCACCCTGTATAAGAATAAAGGAACAAAAGTAAATCCAGAAATTCTGTTTACTCACACCAAGACTAAATCCAAAAGAGAAGCAACCCTCAAACTACACGTGCTTCTTGGGTTAACAGATGAAACTGTCTGACAACTGAGTAATAAACTATTTACGTTTCAGAATTCTCCAAGGCAACCCAAAACCAAGCATACTATGGTCTTTCCAGCCTGCAGGTGTGGCTACGTCCAATGTAATGACGGAAACCACTGAGATTGTGCAATTGAACAATGTGCGCAAGGACCAAACTGGAACATACAAATGTACCGCGCAGAACGCTCAGGGCTCAGACAGCTTCACCATGGAACTAGTCGTAGAATGTAAGTATTTTACCAAAATATGGATGAAACTGATATTAATGTTTTACAATTCTGACTTCTCTAATAGCTTTCCACTTTAATTAAGATAATCAATTCCGTGGCATTTGTATATTTAGTTTTGGGTGCAAAGAAGCCGTTGGGATCCTTTCAAATCCTTTTTTAAGCTTAAAACTGTTTCAACTCCTATTCTTGTAATTGCAATTCATAATCAGTATTTTAGTGCAACACAGGAAACCAATTCAAAAGTTCTTCAGTAATATTCAATGAATAAATAAAAAATCTTTTGCTGTTATTTGTGATGCAATAAGCCTGACATGGTCGGTCAGGACTTACAACTACTTACTTGCTCGGTAAATACACGAGTCTGAATAAAAAATAAATATGACAATCATAATCATCGTGCTTATTTGATTCAAAATATTTTCATAGGATTAATAATTAAGGCACAGCTTTGTTTGAGATTTTCTTAAATTTCTTATCTTTATCATTCAAAGCACTTAAATTTAGCCATGAGTTCATTTTCAGTTCCTCCGATTATAATAAGCGATGACAAAGTAAAACAAATCGAAGTCGGTGACGACGTAAGAATACCGTGCGACGTTACTGGCGAACCTGCCCCGACAGTGAGTTGGTTCTTCGAGGGGACCAAACTCGAAAGTTCTGCGAAGTTCCTTATATCTAGCGACCACAGTATCCAGTATGTGATTTAATTTTTACTTACGTTTTTAATCTTGTCAGAAATATATTCCATTCCTTTAAAGCATGATACCGATGACAACCCATTAGTGTCTGGCCGATGCCGAAGCCGAAAGTTTAATAACAACCCTTCCTTATAACCCATAGAACTTCTGTTCAAGATTGGTTTGAAGTAAATAATATAATGACTTGTTAAACTTTCAGATTTAAAGCAACATCATCTGACATTGGAGATTACACGTGTGAAGCTGAAAATAAACTTGAAACTGCAAAGAAAACGGTTTCTCTCGATGTATTGGGTAATTATTTGTAAAAAAAAATTAAGTGACACAACAGGTTCAAAGACCGCAAGGTTGAAAATCACAAAATACTACACTACTCAACAATATCTAAGGAACAAAGATATTTTTGCAAATATTATTTTATTTTTTTATATTTTTTTTAGGTGTTTTACTTGTAATCCAAAAAGGACTACATAAATAGAATCTAACCTCGATACCTAATAATACCCTCACGGATCGGACAGGGTTTTTTTAAACATATTTTATATCAATTAAAGCGTAATTAAATAATTATTTTAATAGTGACGATTTAATAAGTAGGTACATAGTTTGTGAATAAAAAATAAAAAAATATGAAAAAATAAACTGAAAATGGGGCGAAAATTGAATATTCAAGTTTTGGAAATTAACTAAACATTTCATTAGAAAAAATAATTTCTGGGACCTTTTTAGTATTTAGTTGGGAGTTGCGTGATAGACCAAATATGCGGTCATGAATAAGACTGGCCGCATAGGCTCGGTTTCCTGATTCGGATTGCCGTGAGACTAGCGCACAAGTTCGATTTTTTAAATTAAGAATTTCGTTGCCAGTAGGTAGACGCTTTCATGGACGAAGAATGATTACTAATAATTGCACTTTTTGGAAAGGTTGAGTTACTACGAATATAAAAAGACTTCCAAGTCTGGAATTTTTTTTCGTTTTATTGTAACAATAAAATCGTATGAATAATTCAGAAGTCAAAGGTAAATTAAAAATTTCAGAAGTACCTGTGATTGACAAAACTCCCCGAGAAATACGTGTGACAGAGAAAAAAAGTGCTGCTTTATCTTGCAGGTAAATACAATAAAGACTGAGCAAAAAGTAAAAGTTTTTTATTTTGGAACATAGACAGTTGACAGCAAGTGAATGCTAGGTTTAAAAATTGGTAACCTATCCATAAGATCTAAGGACCAAAAGTGAGTCAAGAAGTTCTGACTACACACGCCAATACTGGAAGATAAGGCAACTCTCAAACTTACTTGTGTTTCTTGGGTTAATAGATAAAACTGTATAGCAACTTAGTAATAAACTATTTATGTTTTAGAATCCTTCGAGGCAACCCAAAACCAAGCATACGTTGGTCTTTCCAGCCCGCAGGTACATATAAACTTAGTGTAATGACGGAAACCACTGAGACTGTACACTTGAACAATGTGCGCAAGGACCAAACTGGAACATACAAATGTAGCGCCCATAGCGCTCAGGGAGCAGACAACTTCGCCATGGAACTAGTCGTAGAATGTAAGTATCTTATAAAATGTGGAAGAAACCAAGAATTCTTCATTGAAATTAATTTTGTTTGATAACTGTAAACATAGCTTTGAACAGGAACACGGTCACCAATAGGACCTCATCATTCTGTTACATCAACATAATCTTGTCTCAAAGAACAATGTTTTAAACGGTTTAAAACTAAACTTATTCTGTCACTCACGGGATATCTTCCAAGATTATTCGTTATTTTGAGCTCCCGATATTTCGATGCTGTTGCAAGCGCCATGATAGCGGGTTGTCTGGAGAATGCGGGTGGATGGAAAATAAATTGTTATGAGCAGACAAATCTGTCAACCCTCTTTTTTTGTCTTGCTACGCGCACTACTGAAACTCGACACAAAGTCACGGCAAAGCACACTCACAGTATCACCAATACTATTACGATGCCGGCTGCTACTTTTGAACGTACTCAAAACTGGATTCCACTTGATTTAAATTTTTGTGTTTTCTTATTTCAATGGCTTCTCTTGTCTGCCTTGGTAAGTAATGTTTGTCCGTTGGAAAAATACGTGGCTTGTGAAAGTGGCGTGGGAAGATATCCCGTAAGTGACAATATAAGTCTTGCATTCTGAAAGTTGGCCACATTTCAAATAGCTTTCAAATGTTCCATTGTTTTAATAAATAAATCGATATTACTGAGCGAAAATATAAATGCCTGCGTTGTATTAAAGTATTGATTATTAATTAAAATAAACAATATCGTGGCACTGGGTTTTTAGTTTTAAGTGCAAAAAAGCACTTGGGATCCTTTCAAATGCTTTTTCTAAGCTTAAAACTATTTCAACACCTGATACAGTATTTTAATTGCAAATCATTATTTTAGTGCAACACAGATAAAAAATTCATTTTTTTGGTTAATACCGAATAAATAAATAAAAATCTTTTGCCGTTACATATATTAGTTATTTGTAGTGCAGTGAGCCTGACATGGTCATGATTTACATCTACTTACTTGCTCGGTAAATACACAAGTCTGAAAAAATAATAAATAATTTTAAATTCCTTATCATCAGTATTAAAAGAACCAACTATTGGGTTATTTTCAGTCTCGCCGATTATAGAAAACAACGACAAAGTAATACAAATCAAAGACGGTGACGAAGTAAGAATACCGTGCGACGTTACTGGTGAACCTGCCCCGACAGTGAGTTGGTTCTTCAAGGGTACCAAACTCACCAGTTCTGCGAAGATATTTCTGCCTAGCGACAATAGTATCAAGTATGTGGTTTACATTTTTCTTTCGGTTTTAATTTTGTCAGAAATTCATACCTGTCTATGTAACCGATTCCCTCAAAGCTTGTTACCGATGACAGTTCATCTTCAAGATAACCCTCGGCTATAATAAACTCTAGTAAAGCTTGATAAGTTATATCCAACTAATTTACAAATTATTTTACAATTTATTGCAAAGTTATTGTTGTTTTAAACTCTGTGGTTGTTATAGTTGAACCTAGAAAATTCCTACAATCGAACAGATAGATACACCCGTAAATATGTACTAAATATAACAAAATGCTTTCAGATTTAAAGCAACAACATCGGACATTGGAGATTACACGTGTGAAGCTGAAAATAAAATTGATACAGCAAAAAGAACCGTTTTTCTAGATGTATTGGGTGTGTTTTTTTGTTTATTTTTTTGGTTTCCTACGTTTCCTGAGTGCAAATGTAAATACGTAATAATGAATGAATGTAAAAATGTAAAGTATGTTTTTCCATATAAAAGTGTAAAAAGAATCATCGCCGGACTAGCATCGTATATTTTTCTAGTCATATTTGTTACGAAGTCATGTACGTGTACCTAAATGTCAAGCATCATCGTAATTGATCGTAATTATAGTCGCGTTTTATATGTGAGGTAGTGCAATAACTCAATGTCCATTGAAAATTACAGAACCACCCGTAATCGATACACTTTTGAAAGATATACGTGTGACAGAGAAAACAAATGCTGTATTATCTTGTAGGTAAGTTCAATTAACACCAAACAAGTAAATGATAGCTCAATGCTTACTCGTAAAATGGTAACCACTATACAGGGTGGAAGGGACACCGACGCGTTACCATGTATTCAATACATCATTCTGAGCCCCCCTACGTTGAAATTATCATCGGTTTTAAAAAAAAAAATGACCGTGTAGGTATTGCAGTTTTGTAGGAAACAGCTGATTTTTTTTTAATAACCGATGAAAAATTTATATGTCTTGAATACGTGGCAACCGTTTTCACGTCGGTGTCCCTTCCACCCCGTATAAGAACAAAGGAACAAAAGTAAATCCAGAAATTCTGTTTACTCACACCAAGACTAAATCCAAAAGAGAAGCAACCCTCAAAATACCCGTGCTTCTTGGGTTAATAGATGAAACTGTCTGACAACTGAATAATAAACTATTTATGTTTTAGAATTCTCCAAGGCAACCCAAAACCAAGCATACTATGGTCTTTCCAGCCTGCAGGCTTGACTACGTCCAATGTAATGACGGAAACCACTGAGATTGTGCAATTGAACAATGTGCGCAAGGACCAAACTGGAACATACAAATGTACCGCGCAGAACGCTCAGGGCTCAGACAGCTTCACCATGGAACTAGTCGTAGAATGTAAGTTTTACCAAAATATGGATGAAACTGATATTAATGTTTTACAATTCTGACTTCTCTAATAGCTTTCCACTTTAATTAAGATAATCAATTCCGTGGCATTTGTATATTTAGTTTTGGGTGCAAAGAAGCCGTTGGGATCCTTTCAAATACTTTTTTAAGCTTAAAACTGTTTCAACTCCTAGTCTTGTAATTGCAATTCATAATCAGTATTTTAGTGCAACACAGGAAAACAATTCAAAAGTTCTTCAGTAATATTCAATGAATAAATAAAAAATCTTTTGCTATTATTTGTGATGCAATAAGCCTGACATGGTCGGTCAGGACTTACAACTACTTACTTGCTCGTTAAATACACGAATCTGAATAAACAATAAATATAAAAATCGTAATCATCGTGCTTATTTGATTCAAAATATTTTCATAGGATTAATTAAGGCACAGCTTTGTTTGAGATTTTCTTAAATTCCTTATCTTCATCATTCAAAGCACCTTAATTTAGCCATGAGTTCATTTTCAGTTCCTCCGATTATAAAAAGCGATGATAAAGTAAAACAAATCGAAGTCGGTGACGACGTAAGAATACCGTGCGACGTTACTGGCGAACCTGCCCCGACAGTGAGTTGGTTCTTCAAGGGGACCAAACTCGAAAGTTCTGCGAAGTTCCTTATATCTAGCGACCACAGTATCCAGTATGTGATTTAATTTTTACTTACGTTTTTAATCTTGTCAGAAATATATTCCATTCCTTTAACGCATGATACCGATGACAACCCATTAGTGTCTGGCCGATGCCGAAGGCGAAAGTTTAATAACAACCCTTCCTTATAACCCATAGAACTTCTGTTCAAGATTGGTTTGAAGTAAATAATATAATGACTTGTTAAACTTTCAGATTTAAAGCAACATCATTTGACATTGGAGATTACACGTGTGAAGTTGAAAATAAACTTGAAACTGCAAAGAAAACGATTTCTCTCGATGTATTGGGTAATTATTTGTTAAAAAAATTAAGTGACACAACAGGGTCAAAGACCGCACATCCAGGTTGAAAATCACAAAATACTACACTACTCAACAATATCTAGGGAACAAGGATATTTTTGCAAATATTATTTTAATTTTTTTTATGATTTTTTTAGGTGTTTTACTTGTAATCCAAAAAGGACTATATAAATAGAATCTAACCTCGATACCTAATAATACCCTCACGGTCGGACAGGGTTTTTTTAAACATATTGTATATCAATGAAAGCGTAATTAAATAATTATTTTAATAGTGACGATTTAATAAGTAGGTACTTACATAGTTTGTAAGTAAAAAAAAAAATGTGAAAAAATAAACTAAAAATGGGGCGAAAATTGAATATACAAGGTTTGGAAATTAACTAAACTATAGACCGAATATGCGGTCATGAATAAGACTGGCCGCATAGGCTCGGTTTCCTGATTCGGACTGCCATGAGACTAGCGCACAAGTTCGATTTTTAAATTAAGAATTTCGTTGCCAGTAGGTAGACGCTTTCATGGACGAAGAATGATTACTAATATAATTGCACTTTTTGGAAAGGTTGAGTTACTACGAATATAAAAAAACTTCCAAGTCTCGAAGTTTTTTTTCGTTTTATTGGAACAATAACATCTTATGAATAATTCAGAAGTCAAAGGTAAATTAAAAATTTCAGAAGTACCTGTGATTGACAAAACTCCCCGAGAAATACGTGTGACAGAGAAAAAAAATGCTGCTTTATCTTGCAGGTAAGTGCAATAAAGACTGAGTAAAAAGTAAAAGTTTTTTATTTTGGAACATAGCAAGTGAATGCTAGGTTTAAAAATTGGTAACCTAGCCATAGATCTAAGGACCAAAAGTGAGTCAAGAAGTTCTGACTACACACGCCAATACTGGAAGATAAGGCAACTCTCAAACTTACTTGTGTTTCTTGGGTTAATAGATAAAACTGTATAGCAACTTTGTAATAAACTATTTATGTTTTAGAATCCTTCGAGGCAACCCAAAACCAAGCATACGTTGGTCTTTCCAGCCCGCAGGTACATATAAATTTAGTGTAATGACGGAAACCACTGAGACTGTGCACTTGAACAATGTACGCAAGGACCAAACTGGAACATACGAATGTAGCGCCCATAGCGCTCAGGGAGCAGACAATTTCGCCATGGAACTAGTCGTAGAATGTAAGTATCTTATAAAATGTGGAAGAAACCAAGAATTCTTCGTTGAAATTAATTTGGTTTGGTAACTGTAAACATAGCTCTGAACAGGAACACGGTCACTCATAGGACCTCATCATTCTGTTACATCAACATAATCTTGTCTCAAAGAACAATGTTTTAAACGGTTTAAAACTAAACTTATTCTGTCACTTACGGGATATCTTCCATGATTGTTCGTTATTTTGAGCTCCCGATATTTCGACGCTGTTGCAAGCGCCATGATAGCGGGTTGTCTGGAGAATGCGGGTGGATGGAAAATAAATTGTTATGAGCAGACAAATCTGTCTACCCTCTTTCTTTGTCTTGCTACGCGCACTATTGGAACTCACGTCTCTCTTAGTCACGGCAAAACACACTCACAGCATAACCAGTATTATTAGGATGCCGACTGCTACTTTTGAGCATACTCAAAACTGCCTTGGTAAATAATGTTTGTCCGTTGGCAAAATACGTGGCTTGTGAATGTGGCGTGGGAAGATATCCCGTAAGTGACAGTATAAGTGGTCATTTACGGAGACGCGGCGCGTCGGGCGGCGCGTTGTGCGGCGCGGCCCGCTTTCAATTCAAACATATGGCGATGTATGAGAGCGTTTACGGAGAAGCGTTTTTACACGCGTTTGCTTGAAGTGCAGCGTTGCCCGCCGCGGCGAACGCGGCGGTGCACGCGGCGTCAAACGCGCAAACGCGCAAATACGAACATATGGCAGATGATACCGCCGCATCGCCCGCCGCGTCGCCCGCCGCGTCTCCGTAAACAACATCGTACATTGCCATATGTTTGTGTTTGGGCGTGTGATAACGCGGGCCGCTGCACGCGCCGCCTCTCCGTAAACGGAAAAAACGCGCACCGCGCCGCGCGACGCCCCGCGCAACACGCCGCCCAACGCGCCGCGTCTCCGTAAATGGGCACTAAGTCTTGCATTCTGAAAGTTGGCCACATTTCAAATAGCTTTCAAATATTCCATTGTTTTAATAAATAAATCGATATTACTGAGCGAAAATATGAATGCCTGCGTTGTATTAAAGTATTGATTATTAATTAAAATAACCAATATCGTGGCACTAGGTATTTAGTTTAGTTTGCAAAAAAGCATTGGCATCCTTTCAAATGCTTTTTAAGCTTAAAACTATTGCAACACCTGATACAGTATTTTAATTGCAAATCAATATTTTAGTGCAACACAGATATAAAATTCATTTTTTTTTTACTAATACCGAATCAATAAATAAAAATCTTTTGCCGTTAAATATATTAGTTATTTGTAGTAGGTACAGTGAGCCTGACTTGGTCATGACTTACATCTACTTACTTGCTCGGTAAATACACAAGTCTGAAAAAATAATAAATAATTTTAAATTCCTTATCATCAGTATTAAAAGAACCAAATATTGGGTTATTTTCAGTCTCGCCGACTATAGAAAACAACGACAAAGTAATACAAATCAAAGACGGTGACGAAGTAAGAATACCGTGCGACGTTACTGGCGAACCTGCCCCGACAGTGAGTTGGTTCTTCGAGGGTACCAAACTCACCAGTTCTGCGAAGATATTTCTGCCTAGCGACAATAGTATCAAGTATGTGGTTTACATTTTTCTTTCGGTTTTAATTTTGTCAGAAATTCATACCTGTCTATGTAACCGATTCCCTCAAAGCTTGCTAGTAAAGCTTGACAAGTTATATCCAACTAATTTACAAATTATTTTACAATTTATTGCAAAGTTATTGCTGTTTTAAACTCTGTGGTTGTTATAGTTGAACCTAGAAAATTCCTACAATCGAACAGATAGATACACCCGTAAATATGTACTAAATATAACAAAATGCTTCCAGATTTAAAGCAACAACATCGGACATTGGAGATTACACGTGTGAAGCTGAAAATAAACTTGATACAGCAAAAAGAACCGTTTTTCTAGATGTATTGGGTGTGTTTTTTTGTTTATTTTTTTGGTTTCGTACGTTTTCTGAGTGCAAATGTAAATATCTAATAATGAATGAATGTAAAAATGTAAAGTATGTTTGTCCATATAAAAGTGTAAAAAGAATCATCGCCGGACTAGCATCGTATATTTTTCTAGACATATTTGTTACGAACTCACGTTAGTGTATCTAAATGTCAAGCATCATCGTAATTGATTGTGATTTTTTTGACCGACTCACTTCCTTTTCGAGTCTCCCGTGATTTAAGGTAAAGTGATAATGAACATAATAAAAGCACAAGATTTAATTCGCATGATTTTTTTGCATGTTACAATAGTGCAATAACTCAATGTCCATTGAAAATTACAGAATCACCCGTAATCGATACACTTTTGAAAGATATACGCGTGACAGAGAAAACAAATGCTGTATTATCTTGTAGGTAAGTCCAATTAACACTAAATAAGTAAATACTATCAAAATTCTTACTCGTAAATTGAATTTAAAAAAATTGGTAACCACTATACAGTATTGCACTTTTGCAGGAAACAGCTGATTTTTTTAACAACCGATAAAAAAATCCATGTGGGTGGGGCTCAGAATGATGTATTGAATACGTGGTAACCGTTTTCACATCGTTTTCATTACGGGGAGTAAATAGAATTTCTGGATTTACTTTTGTTCCTTTGTTCAAGAAAAAAACGAAGAAAAAGACTTTGTCTGCTTTTTGGGTTAATAGATGAAACTGTTTGACAACTGAGTAATAAACTATTTACGTTTCAGAATTCTCCAAGGCAACCCAAAACCAAGCATACTATGGTCTTTCCAGCCTGCAGGTGTGGCTACGTCCAATGTAATGACGGAAACCACTGAGACTGTGCACTTGAACAATGTGCACAAGGACCAAACTGGAACATACAAATGTAGCGCGCAGAACGCTCAGGGATCTGACAGCTTCACCATGGAACTAGTCGTAGAATGTAAGTATCTTATAAGTAGATGGAAGAAATTGAGGAATTCTTCAGAAAAAATAAAATCGGTAACGGTGTACATGGCCTTGACCAAATTCACTCATAGGCCCGCATAATTCTGTCTCATCAACATCATTCTGTCTCTGTGTTTTTAATTATTCACATTAATTTAATTTAGACACAGTTTTGTTTTTTGTAATTTTCTTATATTATCATCATTACTCAAAGCACCAAAAGTTAAGTCAACGACATTTTCAGACCCACCGATTATAGAAAACGATGACAAAGTAAAACAAATCAACGCAGGCGACGAAGTAAGAATACCGTGCGACGTTACTGGCGAACCTGCCCCGACAGTGAGTTGGTTCTTCGAGGGGACCAAACTCGAAAGTTCTGCGAAAATCTCTATGTCTAGCGACAATAGCATTAAGTATGTCTCTTAATTTTTTCTTTCGGTTTAATTTTTTTCAGAAATACATACCTGTATATATGTAACCGCTTCCCTCATATTCATTTATTGTACAGGTATTGTTTTTTAAAGCTTTGTGGTAGTTTTAGTTGAACCTTAAGAAGTATTCCTACAATTGAACAGATTTACACCCGTAAATGATTATGTAATAAATAAAACAAAATGCTTTCAGATTTAAAGCCACACCATCTGACATTGGAGATTACACGTGTGAAGCTAAAAATAAACTTGATACTGCAAAGAAAACGGTTTCTCTCGATGTATTGGGTAATTAGTTTTTTCTTTAACATAACACTTTTCTGGGTAAATAATAAAAGTGATGTAACGGGTTCAAAGACCCAACACCGGGTTGAGAATCACAAAATAATATGTTCCTGTAATTGTTTTTTTTTAATGGGTCATGTCTGAGAAACTAAAGGTTGGATTGACTATGGATATAGTAAAGCTCCAACTCTCGTAGTTTTTTTAAGTTTATAAATAACTCAGAACTCAAATGCTAATTAAAAATTTCAGAAACACCTGTTATTGACAAAGCTCACAAAGCAATACGTGTGACAGAAACAACAAATGCTGCAGTACCTTGTAGGTGAGTCGATAAACTTGAGCCCAATGAACACTGAACTGACAAAATATAGCCATAAGTACTAACTTGGCTTTAATTAGATCAAAACATAATGATTCCTAAAGAATGTGCCGCTTTTAAAAGCCTTAAGGGCCAAAGTGAATCACTTGTGAAATTCTGATTACACTTTCCAAGACCAGAGCCGGAAGACGAGGTCTTCATCCTTCCTTCTGGAATAATTTTAATGCTTGAGCAAGGAATCAAACTGTCTAGCACCATAGTACTACCACGCTATTTATTTTTTAGCATTCTTCGAGGCAACCCAAAGCCAAGCATAGTTTGGAATTTCCAGCCTGCAGGTACGACTACGTTCAGTGTAATGACGGAAACCACTGAGACTGTGCATTTGAACAATGTGCGTAAGGACCAAACTGGAACATACAAATGTATCGCGAAGAACGCTCAGGGATCAGACAGCTTCACCATGGAACTAGTCGTAGAATGTAAGTATCTTATAAATAAATGGATGAATTTTGGGAACTCTTCAGAAAAAATAAAATCGGTAACGGTAAACATAGCCTTGACCAAATTCACTCATAGGCCGGGCATAATTCTGTCTCATCAATATCATTCTGTCTCTGTGTTTTTATTTATTCACATTAATTTAATTTAGACACAGTTTTGTTTTTTCATTACTTAAAGCACCAAAATTTAAGTCAATGACATTTTCAGACCCACCGATTATAAAAGTCGATGACAAATTGATACAGATCAAAAACGGCGCCGGAGTAAGAATACCGTGTGACGTTACTGGCGAACCTCCCCCCACAGTGAAATGGTTCTTCAATAGGGTGGAGCGCTCAATGTATGAAAAATATTTTTTTTTGGAATTCCTTTTTTGCGGAGTTATTAAAAGTGGCCAATATACTTAAGCATTACGTATATAAAATATTTTTCCAAATAAGCCATTACAAGTACTGCCCCCAGGCCCTCACATTTTCAAAAAAATACAAAAATCTTGAAGTTTTCATAGGGTCAATAAAATGCGAACTAATTGATTTCCGTATTTTGTTTTAATTTAAAATCAGTAATGAATAGACACAAAAACCAATATAACACAGCAAAAGCCACATTTGATTGCGACTCGCCTCTAATATTTATTTTCTAAAATCTCGATATTTGGCGCAATAAAATCACTTCACGCGAAGCACTGTACCCCCGTGTAAATGCTGACAATCAACGAAGAAACACCTACTGAACGATCAAATTCTTCTACGGAGCTAATTATTGAACGAAACTGTGCAACTATAAGTGACATGCCGTCGACATCTTCTATTGTATCCACGCCAAGTATCTCGGTGCTACCAGGAAAGTCGTATGAGGCAGTTGCTAGAACATTGGATCGTTTCGGAGTTTCTGATAGAGCTGGTGCTGCCATAGTCTCTACCACGCTCCAAGATATTGGTTTAGTGACAAATGAAAACACGAATAATATTGTTGATCGGTCTAAAATTCGCCGAGTTCGATCGAAGATAGGAAAATCATTAATAGAGAAAAGTGTGACTGACTTTCAAGATAATATTGGTATTTCGTTTGATGGCAGAAAGGATAAGAGATCAATTCAAGACGAGAACGACAGAAGGAGAGTCATAGTTGAAGAACCAAGTCCAAATACTTGAGTCACATCTCCTTAAAGTCTGGGAATGCTAGAACAATAGCCAATATGCTATTTGGTTTTTTGTGGAAAACTCAATTAGTTTGATAAAAATTGTGGCTATTGGTTGTGACAGAACCGCCGTTACTACGGCAAACAGTATTCTGCGGCTCTGTTTCGACCGAAAACCCATCTGATTATCTGAAAATCTTGTCGGAGTTCGTAAAAGTCTACGCTCCTATGTGGTTCCGTATTAAAACTCAGAAGCATTGCATTTATGGAGCCAAACATTTGTTTGATAGAATTAAACTATCACGATACCTGCCAGATAGTCTAAAATAGGTGATAGATCCCGTGATACAGCGAAATGGGTATTTTGGCCACTGTGATTAAATACTAATTGCCATGTTAGCGGACGATCGAAAACATATTAGAGAAATTGCCCTTCGAAGAATTTTAAAGATACGTGATTGTTCTACTGGCTTTACTCCTTTGCGTGCACAAGATTTTACGGATCTCATATATTGGAAAAACCCTACGGGACCTACTCTTACCAAAACGATTCCTACCGAAGTGATTTTAAAAGCCTTGGCAGATTCCCATAAAGTTGATTCCAAAATTTTATCAGTTTTTACCGGGATCACATTTGCCACACTCGAACAACCGAAAGATGCATAAAATTAGTTACAGAATCTTGCTCAGCAGTCTGTGGACCGGTAAGAAGGGAAGACTGGATTAGGAATAAGTTGGAGTCGTGTCGTATAACGCCCGCGTTCAATACAAAAAAAGAGTACAAAATTGAATAAATTTTGTTATTTTGTCACTTCTATGTTGTAAGAACTAATTCTAATTATTATAATTTTTTGTTCATTTTAGTTTCCTCACATCTTGTTAAACAGCAAACTGTACTATTTTTATTAAAAAACACTCCGTAGAATTTTTATTATTTTTTTCTATTGACCTAGATTTTTTCCTTTTTTTTCTAAATTCAATGGCCTTGGGGCAGTACTTCCACTAATTTAATTTAAATGTCCCCATAATAACTTTTAAACCTGATACCAAGATGCAACTTTCCCGCTACCCGCCATTTCAAAAATCTAAAAAAAAAGAAAACGCTCCACCCTATTCTTCAAGGGCACGAGCCTCGCCAGTTCGGCGAAGATCCTTATATCTAGCGACCACAGTATCCAGTATGTAGTTTTTATTTCGTTTTTATTCTTTCCAAAAATACTTGATTCCATTTTCAAGGCCCTGAAAGCTTGCTTCCGATGACAGTTCATCATCATTTCATTTTATATTATTGCCTTATTATACTTTAGCAAAGCTACCAACTCATAGTTACTGCACTCTCGAAGAGATATTTTGAACACTGACTACCCCATTGTCCAGCAGTGGCAATGAAGTCGGCAATAAGAGGCTATCAAAGCTCCGAATCGCCAACGACATTGTCGTTTTTGACCCCACAGCCTTGGAACTGCTGACCATGCTCTAAGAACTGAGCACGGTTAGCTTTAAGGTGGGGCTTGCAATAAATCAATCTAAAACCCAGATGAGAACACCAATAGCACCAAGGATATGGTCGACTTAGACGAGTAGGAAATACATTATATCGTTGAGTACTTATATCTATTTGTGCCAACAATCTTTCAGATTCAAAGCAACACCATCGGACATTGGAGATTACACATGTGAAGCTGAAAATAAACACGACACTGAAAAAAAAACCGTTTTTCTCGATGTATTAGGTATGTTTTTATTTCATTTTTTAGTTTCGTACGTTTTCGAAGAGCAAATGAAAATGATTAGTAGTAAAAAGAACCATCACTGGACAAACAATGTTTATTTTTTCTAGTCATAGTTTTGTTACTAAATCATGTCAGTGTACATAAATGTCAAGCATCATCGTTATTGGTCATGATTTTTGCTGCCCCCTAACTCCCTGTTTGAGCCCCACGTGATTTAAGTAAAGTGATACTGGACATCAAAAAAGCATAAGATTTTTTTTCACGTTTTGTAACATTATAATTATTTTACATAGAGAGATAACTCAATGTCTATTGAACATTTCAGAAGTACCTGTGATCGATAAATCTCTGACAGAAATACGCGTGCCAGAGAAAAAAAATGCTGTATTATCTTGCAAGTAAGACCAATTACCACTAAACAAATAAATGCTAGCTCAATACTTCTCACGTAAAATGAAATTTTAAAAAATCGGTTACTAATCCATAATCAATAACATCAAAGGAACACCAAGTAAATCAAGAAATTCCGACTACATGCACCGAGACCAAATCCGGAAGACGAGGCAACCCTCAAAAATACCTGCGCTTCTTGGGTTAATAGAGAAACTGTCTGGCAACTGATTAATAAACTATTTATGTTTTAGAATTCTCCAAGGCAACCCAAAACCAAGCATACGTTGGTCTTTCAAGTCCGCAACTATGGGTACGTCAAATGATATGACGGAAACCACTGAGACTGTGCACTTGAACAATGTGCGCAAGGACCAAACTGGAACATACGAATGTAACGTGGAGAACGCTCAGGGATCAGACAGCTTCACCATGGAACTAGTAGTAGAATGTGAGTATCTTTCAAAATATGGATGAAAATTAGGACTTCTTTATTGAAATTAATTTTATTTGGTAACGGTAAACATTGCCTTGAGCACAGTCACTCACAGGACCGCATCATTCTGTTACATCAACATACTCATGTCTCAAAGAACAATGTTTTAAAAAGGTGCTTTCTGAAAGTTGCCACGTCGCAAATAGCTTTCAAATATTTCAGTTTTTTTTTTTAATAAATCAATATTACTGAATGAAATTATGCAATGGTGTTTAATGCCTGCGTTGTTCTAAAATATTGATCAAAAATTAAAAAAAAAACAATATTCCACTGATTATTTAGTTTAAGGTGCAAAAAAGCATTTGGGATCCTTTCAAATGTTTTTCCTAAGCTTAAAAGTGTTTTAACACCTAATTTAGTATTTTTAATTGCAATTCATAATCAATATTTTAGTGCAAAACAGATAAACAAGTGATAATTACATTCGTAATATTGAGTTAATAAAAAAACTAAAATTTGGCCTTTAAAATTAAATGTCTTTAGTTATTCGTGATGCATGAGCTTGAAATCGTCATGACTTACAACAACTTACTGGCTTGTTTAATGAAAATCATGATTATCTTTCTTCTTTATAATATTTTATAGGATTAATTTGAACACAGGTTTGTTTAAGTTTTTTCTTTAATTCCTTATCTTCATGATTCAAAGCACCAAAAGTTAGTCATGAGTTTATTTTCAGTTCCGCCGATAATAAAAAGCGATGACAAAGTAAAACAAATCAAAGTCGGTGACGAAGTAAGAATACCGTGCGACGTTACTGGCGAACCTGCCCCGACAGTGAGTTGGTTCTTCAAGGGTACCAAACTCGAAAGTTCTGCGAAGATCCTTATATCTAGCGACTATAGTATTCAGTAAGTCTCTTACATTTTTCTTTCGGTTTTAATTTAATAATGATGTTATAAATAAAACAAAATACTTTCAGATTTAAAGCCACACCATCTGACGTTGGAGATTACACGTGTGAAGCTAAAAATAAACTTGATACTGCAAAGAAAATAGTTTCTCTCGATGTTTTGGGTAATTATTTTTTCTTTAACACAACACTTTTAATGGTTCATAATTAAAGTGATGTAACGGGTTCAAAGACCCATCACCGGGTTGAGAATCACAAAATAATATGTTCCTGTCATTGATTTTTTTAATGAATCATGTCTGACTAACTAAAGGTTGGATTGACAATGGAAATAATAAAGCTCCAAGTCTTGAAGTTTTTTAAGTTAATAAATAACTCGGAACTCAATTGCTAATTAAAAATTTCAGAAACACCTGTAATTGACAAAACTCACAAAGCAATACGTGTGACAGAAACAACAAATGCTGCAGTACCTTGTAGGTGAGTCGATAAACTTGAGCCCAATGAACACTGAACTGACAAAATATAGCCATAAGTACTAACTTGGCTTTAATTAGATCAAAACATATGATTCCTAAAGAATGTGCCGCTTTTAAAAGCCTTAAGGGCCAAAGTGAATCAATTGTGAAATTCTGATTACACTTTCCAAGACCAGAGCCGGAAGACGAGGTCTTCATCCTTCCTTCTGGAATAATTTTAATGCTTGAGCAAGGAATCAAACTGTCTAGCACCATAGTACTACTACACTATTTATTTTTTAGCATTCTTCGAGGCAACCCAAAGCCAAGCATAGTTTGGTCTTTCCAGCCTGCAGGTACGGCTACGTTCAGTGTAATGACGGAAACCACTGAGATTGCGCACTTGAACAATGTGCGCAAGGACCAAACTGGAACATACAAATGTACCGCGAAGAACGCTCAGGGATCAGACAGCTTCACCATGGAACTAGTTGTAGAATGTAAGTATCTTATAAATAAATGGATGAAATTGAGAAATTCTCTGTCTCTTTGTTTTTATTTATTCACATTAATTTAATTTAGACACAGTTTTGTTTTTTCATTACTTAAAGCACCAACATTTAAGTCAACGACATTTTCAGACCCACCGATTATAAAAGTCGATGACAAATTGATACAGATCAAAAACGGCGCCGGAGTAAGAATACCGTGTGACGTTACTGGCGAACCTCCCCCCACAGTGAAATGGTTCTTCAAGGGCACGAGCCTCGCCAGTTCGGCGAAGATCCTTATATCTAGCGACCACAGTATCCAGTATGTAGTTTTTATTTCGTTTTTATTCTTTCCAAAAATACTTGATAGCATTTTCAAGGCCCTGAAAGCTTGCTTCCGATGACAGTTCATCATCATTTCATTTTATATTATTGCCTAATTATACTTTAGCAAAGCTACCAACTCATAGTTACTGCACTCTCGAAGAGATATTTTGAACACTGACTACCCCATTGTCCAGCAGTGGCAATGAATTCGGCAATAAGAGGCTATCAAAGCTCCGAATCGCCAACGACATTGTCGTTTTTGACCCCACAGCCTTGGAACTGCAGACCATGCTCTAAGAACTGAGCATGACGGTTAGCTTTAAGGTGGGGCTTGCAATGAATCAATCTAAAACCCAGATGAGAACACCAATAGCACCAAGGATATGGTCGACTTAGACGAGCAGGAGCATTATATCGTTGAGTACTTATTTATTTTTTTACTTTTTATCTATTTGTGCCAACAAACTTTCAGATTCAAAGCAACACCATCAGACATTGGAGATTACACATGTGAAGCTGAAAATAAACACGACACTGAAAAAAAAACCGTTTTTCTCGATGTATTAGGTATGTTTTTATTTTATTTTTTAGTTTCGTAATTTTTCGAAGAGCAAATGAAAATGAGTAGTAGTAAAAAGAACCATCACTGGACAAACAATGTTTATTTTTTCTAGTCATATTTTTGTTACTAAATCATGTCAGTGTATCTAAATGTCAAGCATCATCGTTATTGATCATGATTTTTGCTGACCACACTCCCAGTTTGATCCCCACGTGATTTAAGTAAAGTGATACTGACATCAAAAAAGCATAAGATTTTTTTTCACGATTTATAACATTATAATTATTTTACATAGTGAGATAACTCAATGTCTATTGAACATTTCAGAAGTACCTGTGATCGATAAATCTCTGACAGAAATACGCGTGCCGGAGAAAACAAATGCTGTATTATCTTGCAAGTAAGACCAATTACCACTAAACAAATAAATGCTAGCTCAATACTTCTCACGTAAAATGAAATTAAAAAAAATCGGTTACTAATCCATAATCAATAACATCAAAGGAACACCAAGTAAATCAAGAAATTCCGACTACATGCACCGAGACCAAATCCGGAAGACGAGGCAACCCTCAAAAATACATCTGCTTCTTGGGTTAATAGAGAAACTGTCTGGCTACTGATTAATAAACTATTTATGTTTTAGAATTCTCCAAGGCAACCCAAAACCAAGCATACGTTGGTCTTTCAAGTCCGCAACTATGGGTACGTCAAATGATATGACGGAAACCACTGAGACTGTGCACTTGAACAATGTGCACAAGGACCAAACTGGAACATACGAATGTAACGTGGAGAACGCTCAGGGATCTGACAGTTTCACCATGGAACTAGTAGTAGAATGTGAGTATCTTACAAAATATGGATGAAAATTAGGACTTCTTTATTGAAATTAATTTTAATTGGTAACGGTAAACATAGCCTTGAGCACAGTCACTCACAGGACCGCATCATTCTGTTACATCAACATACTCATGTCTCAAAGAACAATATTTTAAAAAGATGCTTTCTGAAAGTTGCCACGTCGCCAATAGCTTTCAAATATTCCAGTTTTTTTAAAATGAATCAATATTACTGAATGCAATTATGCTATGTTGTGGAACGCCTGCGTTGTTCTAAAATATTGATTATTTATAAATAAAACCAATATCGTAGCACTGATTATTTAGTTTAAGGTGCAAAAAAGCACTTGGGATCTATTCAAATGCTTTTTCTAAGCTTAAAACTGTTTTGAAATCTAATATAGTCTTTTTATTACAATTCATAATCAATATTTTAGTGCAAAACAGATAAACAAGTGATAATTACATTCGTAATATTGAGTTAATAAAAAAACTAAAATTTGGCCTTTAAAATTAAATGTCTTTAGTTATTCGTGATGCATGAGCTTGAAATCGTCATGACGTACAACTACTTACTGGCTTGTTTAATGAAAATCATGATTATCTTTCTTCTTTATAATATTTTATAGGATTAATTTGAACACAGGTTTGTTTAAGTTTTTTCTTTAATTCCTTATCTTCATGATTCAAAGCACCAAAAGTTAGTCATGAGTTCATTTTCAGTTCCGCCGATAATAAAAAGCGATGACAAAGTAAAACAAATAAAAGACGGTGACGAAGTAAGAATACCGTGCGACGTTACTGGCGAACCTGCCCCGACAGTGAGTTGGTTCTTCGAGGGTACTAAACTCGCCAGTTCTACAAAGATCCTTATATCTAGCGACTATAGTATTCAGTAAGTCTCTTACACTTTTCTTTCGGTTTTAATTTAAAATAATTATGTAATAAATAAAACAAAATGCTTTCAGATTTAAAGCCACTCCATCTGACATTGGAGATTACACGTGTGAAGCTAAAAATAAACTTGATACTGCAAAGAAAACAGTTTCTCTCGATGTTTTGGGTAATTTGTTTTTCTTTAACTCAACAGTTTTCTAGGTATATAATAAAAGTGACATAACGGGTTCAAAGACCCATCACCGGGTTGAGAATTACAAAATAATATGTTACTGTTATTGTTTTTTTTTTTAATAGTTCATATCTGACTAACTAAAGGTTGGATTGACTATGGATATAATAAGGCTCCAAGTTTTGAAGTTTTTTTTAAGTTTATAAATAACTCAAAACTAAAATGCTAATAAAAAATTTCAGAAACACCTGTAATTGACAAAACTCACAAAGCAATACGTGTGACAGAAACAACAAATGCTGCAGTATCTTGCAGGTGAGTCGAGCCCAATGAACACTTAACTGACAAAATATAGCCTTAAGTACTCACGTGGCTTTAATTAGATCAAAACATATGATTCCTAAAGAATGTGCCGCTTTTAAAAGCCTTAAGGGCCAAAGTGAATCACTTGTGAAATTCTGATTACACTTTCCAAGACCAGAGCTGGAAGACCTTCTTCACCCACCTTCTGGAATAATTTTAATGCTTGAGCAAGGAATCAAACTATCCGACAGAGACTGGAAGCACCATAGTACTACCACACTATTTATTTTTTAGCATTCTTCGAGGCAACCCAAAGCCAAGCATAGTTTGGAATTTCCAGCCTGCAGGTACGGCTACGTTCAGTGTAATGACGGAAACCGCTGAGACTGTGCACTTGAACAATGTGCGCAAGGACCAAACTGGAACATACAAATGTACCGCGAAGAACGCTCAGGGATCAGACAGCTTCACCATGGAACTAGTCGTAGAATGTAAGTATGTTATAAGTAGATGGATGAAATTGGGGAATTCTTCAGAAAAAATCAAATCGGTAACGGTGTATATGGCCTTGACCAAATTCACTCATAGGCCCGCATAATTCTGTCTCATCAACATCATTCTGTCTTTGTGTTTTTATTTATTCACATTAATTTAATTTAGACACAGTTTTGTGATTTGTAATTTTCTTATATTCCTTATCATCATTACTCAAAGCACCAAAAGTTAAGTCAACGACATTTTCAGACGCACCGATTATAAAAGTCGATGACAAATTGATACGGATCAAAAACGGCGCCGGAGTAAGAATACCGTGTGACGTTACTGGCGAACCTCCCCCCACAGTGAAATGGTTCTTCAAGGGCACCAGCCTCGCCAGTTCGGCGAAGATCCTTATATCTAGCGACCACAGTATCCAGTATGTAGTTTTTATTTTGTTTTTATTCTTTCCAAAAATATTTGATTCCATTTTCCAGGCCCTGAAAGCTTGCTTCCGATGACAGTTCATCATCATTTCATTTAATATTATTGCCTAATTATACTTTAGCAAAGCTACCAACTAATAGTTACTGCACTCTCGAAGAGATATTTTGAACACTGATTGCCCCATGGTCCACCAGTGGCAATGAATTCGGCACTAAGAGGCTAACAAAGCTCCGAATCGCCAACGACATTGTCGTTTTTGACCCCACAGCCTTGGAACTGCAGACCATGCTCTAAGAACTGATAACGGTTAGCTTTAAGGTGGGGCTTGCAATGAATCAATCTAAAACCCAGATGAGAACACCAATAGCACCAAGGATATGGTCGACTTAGACGAGCAGGAAATACATTATATCGTTGAGTACTTATATCTATTTGTGCCAACAAACTTTCAGATTCAAAGCAACACCATCGGACATTGGAGATTACACATGTGAAGCTGAAAATAAACACGACACTGAAAAAAAAACCGTTTTTCTCGATGTATTGGGTATGTTTTTATTTTATTTTTTAGTTTCGTACTTTTTCGAAGAGCAAATGAAAATAAGTAGTAGTAAAAAGAACCATCACTGGACAAACAATGTTTATTTTTTCTAGTCATATTTTTGTTACTAAATCATGTCAGTGTATCTAAATGTCAAGCATCATCGTTATTGATCATGATTTTTGCTGCCCTCTAACTCCCTGTTTGAACCCCACGTGATTTAAGTAAAGTGATACTGGACACGTTCACGTTTTATAACATTATAATTATTTTACATAGTGAGATAACTCAATGTCTATTGAACATTTCAGAAGTACCTGTGATCGATAAATCTCTGACAGAAATACGCGTGCCGGAGAAAACAAATACTGTATTATCTTGCAAGTAAGACCAATTACCACTAAACAAATAAATGCTAGCTCAATACTTCTTACGTAAAATGAAATTTAAAAAAATCGGTTACTAATCCATAATCAATAACATCAAAGGAACACCAAGTAAATCAAGAAATTCCGACTACATGCACCGAGACCAAATCCGGAAGACGAGGCAACCCTCAAAAATACATCTGCTTCTTGGGTTAATAGAGAAACTGTCTGGCAATTGATTAAAAAACTATTTATGTTTTAGAATTCTCCAAGGCAATCCAAAACCAAGCATACGTTGGTCTTTCAAGTCCGCAACTATGGGTACGTCCAATGATATGACGGAAACCACTGAATTTGTGCACTTGAACAATGTGCACAAGGACCAAACTGGAACATACGAATGTAACGTGGAGAACGCTCAGGGATCTGACAGCTTCACCATGGAACTAGTAGTAGAATGTGAGTATCTTACAAAATATGGATGAAAATTAGGACTTCTTTATTGAAATTAATTTTAATTGGTAACGGTAAACATAGCCTTGAGCACAGTCACTCACAGGACCGCATCATTCTGTTACATCAACAATACTCATGTCTCAAAGAACAATGTTTTAAAAAGGTGCTTTCTGAAAGTTGCCACGTCGCAAATAGCTTTCAAATATTCCAGTTTTTTTTTTTTATAAATCAATAGTACTGAATGAAATTATGCAATGGTGTTTAATGCCTGCGTTGTTCTAAAATATTGATCAAAAATTTAAAAAAAAACAATATTCCACTGATTATTTAGTTTAAGGTGCAAAAAAGCATTTGGGATCCTTTCAAATGTTTTTCCTAAGCTTAAAAGTGTTTTAACACCTAATTTAGTATTTTTAATTGCAATTCATAATCAATATTTTAGTGCAAAACAGATAAACAAGTGATAATTACATTCGTAATATTGAGTTAATAAAAAAACTAAAATTTGGCCTTTAAAATTAAATGTCTTTAGTTATTCGTGATGCATGAGCTTGAAATCGTCATGACGTACAACTACTTACTGGCTTGTTTAATGAAAATCATGATTTTATTTCTTCTTTTATATTTTATAGGATTAATTTAAACACAGATTTATTTAGTTTTTTTCTTTAATCCCTTATCTTCATGATTCAAAGCACCAAAAGTTAGCCATGAGTTCATTTTCAGTTCCGCCGATTATAAAAAGCGATGACAAAGTAAAACAAATCAAAGACGGTGACGACGTAAGAATACCGTGCGACGTTACTGGCGAACCTGCCCCGACAGTGAGTTGGTTCTTCGAGGGTACTAAACTCGCCAGTTCTGCGAAGATCCTTATATATAGCGACCACAGTATCCAGTATGTAGTTTACATTTTACTTTTGTTTTTATTCTTTCCAAAAATACTTGATTCCATTTTCCAGGCCCTGAAAGCTTGCTACCGATGACAGTTCATCATGATTTAATTTAATATTATAGCCTATAATATAGGTTCATGAAGAAACTAATGAAAGGTGATCAACCGATCTTCCCGAAGCGTAAACTTATTATATTTGTGTCCTGCCCATCCTAACCTACGGTGCTGAGACCTGATCGTTAACAGAGTTGCAGAAGTTCCGCCTTAGAGTTTGCAAAAGGGCAAAGGAACGCATCATTTTAAACATATAAAGGCAAGAGTTCGAAACATCATGCTGCGATCCAAAAGGGCACAATGGATGTTGGCAAAAAAGCTGCCAGGCTGAAATGGGATTGCGTGGGTCACGACAGTTGCATGCACGACAACCGCTGGGCAAACGTCTCCACACAGTGGTATCCAGAAAATGCAAAAGCACCTCCGAGGCCGGTCCAGAAGGTGTTGAGGAGGCCTGGACGCATACTGTGAGGTTCAAGTCCACGTGACGCTTGATAAAAACTCCTAGAAAGACTTGGGAGAGGCCTTTGCCTAGCAGTGGGACAGCATAGCCTTTTTAAATAGAATCTTAATGTTTTAAGGATTCGTCACAAAGGTATTGTTGTCACTTTGTGACAATTATCGTTTCAACATAAACAAAAGTATTTCTGTACTAAATAAAAACAAACTTTCAGATTCAAAGCAACACCATCTGACATTGGAGATTACACATGTGAGGCGGAAAATAAACATAACACTGCAAAAAAAACCGTTTTTCTCGATGTATTGGGTATGTTTTTATTTTATTTTTTAGTTTCGTACGTTTTCGAAGAGCAAATGAAAATGAGTAGTAGTAAAAAGAATCATCACTGGACAAGCAACGTTTATTTTTCTAGTCATATTTTTGTTACAAAATCATGTCAGTGTATCTCAAAGACAAAATCTCTTTGGTGTATCTAAATGTGATACACCAAAGAGATGATTGTGATTTAATTAAAGTGATACTGGACATCATAAAATCATAAGATTTTTTTTCACGTTTTATAACATTATAATTATTTTATATAGTGAGATAACTCAATGTCCATTGAAAATTTCAGAAGTACCTGTGATCGATAAATCTCTGACAGAAATACGCGTGCCGGAGAAAACAAATACTGTATTATCTTGCAAGTAAGAACAATTACCACTAAACAAGTTAATGCTAGCTCAGTACCTCTCACGTAAAATTAAATTTAAAAAAATCTGCTTGTGGGTTACTAATCCATAAGATCAAAGGAACACAAGCAAATCAGGAAATTCCGACTACACACACCAAGACCTAATCCGGAAGACGTGGCATCCCTCAAAAATACCCGTGCTTCTTAGGTTAATAGAGAAACTGTCTGACAACTGAGTAATAAACTATTTATGTTTTAGAATTCTCCAAGGCAACCCAAAACCAACCATACGTTGGTCTTTCAAGTCCGCAACTATGGGAACGTCCAATGATATGACGGAAACCACTGAGACTGTGCTCTTGAACAACGTGCACAAGGACCAAACTGGAACATACGAATGTAACGTGGAGAACGCTCAGGGATCTGACAGCTTCACCATGGAACTAGTCATAGAATGTAAGTATCTTACAAAATATGAATGAAACTTAGGAATTCTTTATTGAAATTAATTTAAATGGTAACGGTAAACATAGCCTTGAGCACAGTCACTCACAGGACCGCATCATTCTGTTACATCAACATACTCATGTCTCAAAGAACAATATTTTAAAAAGGTGCTTTCTGAAAGTTGCCACGTCGCCAATAGCTTTCAAATATTCCAGTTTTTTTTAAATAAATCAATATTACTGAATGCAATTATGCTATGTTGTGGAACGCCTGCGTTGTTCTAAAATATTGATTATTTATAAATAAAACCAATATCGTAGCACTGATTATTTAGTTTAAGGTGCAAAAAAGCACTTGGGATCTATTCAAATGCTTTTTCTAAGCTTAAAACTGTTATAAAATCTAACATAGTCTTTTTATTACAATTCATAATCAATATTTTAGTGCAATACAGATAAACAAGTGATAATTACATTCGTAATATTGGGTTAGAAAAAAAACAAAAATTTGGCCTTTAAAATTAAATGTCATTAGTTATTCGTGGTGCATGAGCCTGGAATGGTCATGACTTACAACTACTTACTGGCTTGTTAAATGAAAATCATGATTTTATTTCTTCTTTTATATTTTATAGGATTAATTTAAACACAGATTTATTTAGTTTTTTTCTTTAATCCCTTATCTTCATGATTCAAAGCACCAAAAGTTAGCCATGAGTTCATTTTCAGTTCCGCCGATTATAAAAAGCGATGACAAAGTAAAACAAATCAAAGACGGTGACGACGTAAGAATACCGTGCGACGTTACTGGCGAACCTGCCCCGACAGTGAGTTGGTTCTTCGAGGGTACTAAACTCGCCAGTTCTGCGAAGATCCTTATATATAGCGACCACAGTATCCAGTATGTAGTTTACATTTTACTTTTGTTTTTATTCTTTCCAAAAATACTTGATTCCATTTTCCAGGCCCTGAAAGCTTGCTACCGATGACAGTTCATCATGATTTAATTTAATATTATAGCCTATAATATAGGTTCATGAAGAAACTAATGAAAGGTGATCAACCGATCTTCCCGAAGCGTAAACTTATTATATTTGTGTCCTGCCCATCCTAACCTACGGTGCTGAGACCTGATCGTTAACAGAGTTGCAGAAGTTCCGCCTTAGAGTTTGCAAAAGGGCAAAGGAACGCATCATTTTAAACATATAAAGGCAAGAGTTCGAAACATCATGCTGCGATCCAAAAGGGCACAATGGATGTTGGCAAAAAAGCTGCCAGGCTGAAATGGGATTGCGTGGGTCACGACAGTTGCATGCACGACAACCGCTGGGCAAACGTCTCCACACAGTGGTATCCAGAAAATGCAAAAGCACCTCCGAGGCCGGTCCAGAAGGTGTTGAGGAGGCCTGGACGCATACTGTGAGGTTCAAGTCCACGTGACGCTTGATAAAAACTCCTAGAAAGACTTGGGAGAGGCCTTTGCCTAGCAGTGGGACAGTATAGCCTATTTAAATAGAATCTTAATGTTTTAAGGATTCGTCACAAATGTATTGTTGTTACTTTGTGACAATTATCGTTTCAACATAAACAAAAGTATTTCTGTACTAAATAAAAACAAACTTTCAGATTCAAAGCAACACCATCTGACATTGGAGATTACACATGTGAGGCGGAAAATAAACATAACACTGCAAAAAAAACCGTTTTTCTCGATGTATTGGGTATGTTTTTGTTTTATTTTTTGGTTTCATTTATTTTCGAAGAACGAATGAAAATGAGTAGTAGTAAAGAGAACCATCACTGGACAAGCAACGTTTATTTTTCTAGTCATATTTTTGTTACAAAATCATGTCAGTGTATCTCAAAGACAAAATCTCTTTGGTGTATCTAAATATCAAGCATCATCGTTATTGATCGTGATTTTTGTTGACCCCCTCACTCCCTGTTTGAGCCTCACGTGATTTAATTAAAGTGATACTGAACATCATAAAATCATAAGATTTTTTTTCACGTTTTATAACATTATAATATTTTATATAGTGAGATAACTCAATGTCCATTG
This sequence comes from Noctua pronuba, assembly GCA_905220335.1. Lineage (NCBI taxonomy): Eukaryota > Metazoa > Arthropoda > Insecta > Lepidoptera > Noctuidae > Noctua > Noctua pronuba. The sequence continues at coordinate 8,644,461 of LR999906.1, read as the reverse complement.
AAAATTTCAGAAGTACCTGTGATCGATAAATCTCTGACAGAAATACGCGTGCCGGAGAAAACAAATACTGTATTATCTTGCAAGTAAGAACAATTACCACTAAACAAGTTAATGCTAGCTGAGTACCTCTCACGTAAAATTTAATTTTAAAAAATTCGCTTGTTGGTTACTAATCCATAAGATCAAAGGAACACAAGCAAATCAGGAAATTCCGACTACACACACCAAGACCTAATCCGGAAGACGAGGCAAACCTCAAAACTACCCGTGCTTCTTAGGTTAATAGAGAAACTGTCTGGCAACTGAGTAAAACTATTTATGTTTTAGAATTCGCCAAGGCAACCCAAAACCAACCATACGTTGGTCTTTCAAGTCCGCAACTATGGGTACGTCCAATGATATGACGGAAACCACTGAGATTGTGTACTTAAACAATGTGCACAAGGACCAAACTGGAACATACGAATGTAACGTGGAGAACGCTCAGGGATCAGACAGCTTCACCATGGAACTAGTCATAGAATGTAAGTATCTTATAAGTAGATGAATGGAATTTAGGAATTCTTTAGAAAAAATACTTTTGGTAACGGTAAACATAGCCTTGAAACACAGCTACTCATACATCAACATGTCGGATCCGGTCATTAGTACGAACTTGGAATGAATCGCAAGTACGCCAGAGGTAACATCACGCGACCTATTTCCAAGTCTATCTACACCACAGCGGGCTTCTACAGAGCCGAAATGTTTTAAACTCGTGCGAGGATGACATTCAATGTTTGATCGCAGCGGAGTTATGACGTCCTGTAACTGTACCTGATTCATTGTGCCACAAGTAATTTGTTAGTTTTAGAAACAGTGTATCGCACCCAGTGTATTTTCATTTCACGAAACCCATCTTCTGCCCACATGATGTACGCCTAACGGAATAAATCCTGACAACCCGATAAACATAATCTTTTCTCGCATAAAAATGTTTTAAAAAGGTGCATTCTGAATGTTGGCACCGTCACAAATAGGATTCCAATATTACACTCTGTTTTGATAAATAAATAAATATTAATTAATGAAATTATAAAAAGTTGTGAAATCTCTCGACAACGAAAATTTTCTTCTTTTTTTTGGGGTTTCAGGGTTCGAATTAAATGGCTTGCCTAACTTCCGCTATTTTAATTTTTTTCAAAGTTGCGGCTGCGCATAAAACCTATATAAATCGACGGCTGGTATCAATATAAACAAGTTTTGCATGAGACAAAATGTTCTAAAGTGTCACGTTTTCGGGGTAGGTTTTATGAGTGGCCCCTATTTTAAATTAGAATGGCGGAAATTAGGCCGGCCAGGCTTTATACAAAAATCTTCCAACCCCTTTCTTAAGCTTGGCTAGACTCCGCTTGCCTTTCCTCTTAGGTAAAGACACGAGTTCGAAAAAAAAAATTGCTAAAATTATATCTTACTTTTTTCCATTTAATATTATAGTTTTACTATTAATTAATTTAGACTCAGTTTCACTTTATGATTTTTCATATTTTTCATCATTCTATCTAATTGTATTTTCAGACCCACCGATTATACAAAAAGGTATGACGCTAATACAAATCAAAGACGGCGACAAAGTAAGAATGCCATGTGACGTCACCGGCGAACCTGCCCCAACAGTGAAATGGTTCTTCTATGATCCCAGACTTGGTAATATTGCTAAGGCCCACAAATCCAGCGACCACAGTTTCAGGTAAATTTATTCCATCTCTCTACGGCAACTTTTTGTAGCGATGTTGTCGCGTGCCATACGTACTTGTAACCTGCGACAGAAGCGTTGTAAACGCGCGACTTTTTCTGATGATAACAGGGGAACGAACAGGCATTTCGATATCGATGCCGAACCGCGTTTGCATTGCGACAACATCGCGTCTGAAGCTCGGCAGCATAGCATCTGAAGTACGGTAGCATCGCGATTGTATCGCGGCCGTTTTACGTTTGTTAGTACTGAAAACGAATGCTGAATGAATGTGTTTAATTGTAGATTCACCGCAACGCTACCTGACAAAGGATTTTACAGGTGTGAGGCAATAAATAAACTTGGAGTTGCAAAGAAAACCACTGAACTACAAGTATATAGTAAGTTTTGATATATAATTATTTTATTACGAATACAAGAAAAGGTAAATACTATAAACGTAAAAAAAAAAGTGAATACGTCGATTTTTGAACCGAAAATACTATTATCTTATAGCATTTAAGTTAATTTGTTTGAATAAATTTGTTCAATGTTACCTTTGGACATTGACTCAGCACTCGGCCTGACTCACGCGTGGCCCAGTTAAAATAATGATTTGGTTGCATCTTACACGCATAGGACACAAAGATTTTGTGTATTAGTGTGCATTAAGAAAAATAAGTATGTAAGCTGTAACATATTGCAAAGAAATCAGATTTGAATTTTATATTCTTGTCTCATTAACCTGTGGCCAAGACACCTTTAGCCATCTCTGATCAGTCTCGTGAGTCTGCGGGACTGGCAGTGAGTGTCCCGAACCTGGAAATCCTGTCTACAAGCCGTCTGTAACCTTAGGTCGCATGATGGAGACATCCTGAACTTATTTATATATTTATTTATCACATACTAGGTATATGATAGGTTAGGGCTGTAGGGCTTTTAGGGCTTAGGGTCGTAGGAACTGTTAGGCTTGTAGGTCTTTGTCCTTTAACTTATCTTATATTTTCATGTACCGTCACACCCTTGACAGTATTGCGGCCTTACGTGACATTTGTTAAGGGTGGATGGATGTACAAAATTCTTAAAATTATGAAAATATTATAAGTGAGACAAGTATTTTTAATTTTAAAATCGAAGTATTTACGTTAAGTTTACACCGTGCGCTCGTGCTAGGATCTAAGGTCTAGTTAAGTTAGCTAGCGAAACTCCACAGACGTTATGGGTATTGATATCTAAACATGCTAAAACAAAAAATGGCTATAATATTTTGATAAATTACCGCAGGTTTTGTAATGTCGTCAGTGGTGTTCTTATGGTCTTTGTGCTCAGAGTTTTTCCATACATTGGCCCTTAAATACGGGCCCGTCCTTTGATGGCCCATTTAGGCTAAGGCCTGTGGACGCGCATATTACAACGCGCGCCCATGTGTGTGGTTGCTATGTTGTTTTCTGTAGGCGCACCACAGCGCTGTCGCACTGCGCTGCTTTCTTCACGATGCCCCCAGCTGGCAGTCCCCCCATATATTCGAGGTTGGCCCAGCAGGAGACGACTAGCGACAGAGGTGCCGATTTCGACGCACCTACAGTGGATATGTTCGCCTCTTTTAAGAGCTAGCCGGTCTTGGCCCGGAGTAATGAGCCATCTACTCGAAAAGTATTGCTGTGGAACGGCTTTTTTTTTGGGCTGAAAAATAACGTTTCACGGTAGGACTCAATGTAACGCACTCAAAATATTGTGCTGATGGATGCATTGAACATTACGGGGACCGTGGAGGTATTTAAAATAAAGTCATAACTATAAAAACTTGTATTTAAAAAAAAAACTTGTGAAAAATTTGGCTCTTTGACTTTGAGGTATGATCCAAAATAAAAAAAATGATCGCAATGACGGGGAGAACAAGCGCTTTTCGGCTTCGTTAAGGGTACTTTTACTCCCATTATAATAATGCCATTATTTTAAAGCCCTTTAGAAACAGTCACAAGACTCATCATGCCTGTAGACTTTTGCTATCTAATTTAACTTGACCTACGTATGTAGTTATAGAATTATAATCATTAAAATCATCAAAACAACCCTCTCATATAATTTAACCCCATTTAATGAATTTTTCATGAAATGCTTAGTAAAAATCTTAAGAAATTTTTAATTTCGCTGGCAACCCTGGCGCTTTTACCTTAAACACGATAGTTTAAGGATTAGTTATCCGTAACCGTTGGAGTAACATTAATTCAGACATGTTTTATTACTTTTCAGTCCCAGTAACCATTGAAACTCCAATTAATAGTAACGTATACATCACGGTTGGGGAAACTGATATTTTAAATTGCCAAGCTAGTGGATACCCTGAACCTCACATTAAATGGACTTTCCAAAGCTCAGATCCAAAGATACCAGCAAAAGATATAACGTAAGTACTTCTATGTTATAATCTCTTTGTTCCCTTGCCAAAGTCGGTCCGTGGATGGGATTGCTGAACACTCTCCATGTCCCGAAAACCGAGTTAGCCGTTGATCCTGGTCATTCACAGATCTCTTGCAGTCATTCCGGTAGTCAGAAGCCTGAAAGTCTGACATGTTTTCCATGGAATGCAGCTGCCAGTTAGACTGAATCTGACCCCAACATACCTGTGCATTGCAGGGAAGCAATATGTTAAAATATCAATTTATGTACTATTAAAAGTGCATTAAAATTCATTTTGTAGGTAGCTTAGAAGAACTAAACGATACGAGACGGACACAAAAATCTAGTTTATTTTATTGTGTATTTACGTATCGATATATCAACTGATATTTAATTTTGTCGTAACCATTTATTCTTGTCCATTATTATTATCACCATAATAACTAAAACGTTTGAGTGAACAATATCTTTCAGGCCTATCGGTGGTGTAGCGTCGGTATCCCTAAAGAACTTGCAGTTGGACGGACAAGGATCATATACCTGTGAGGCAGAAAACGGCATCGGTAGCTCAGCTAGTATCATGTACGATGTAACGGTGTATGGTATGTAATCTATCACGTACGGTAAGTAGGAGCTATTGGGCCGCCTGATAAACGTTGTTACTAGGTAGAACACCAACAGTCTAGTTGTTGCTAACGTTAAATCTTAAGTTGAAAGTTTGGAACATCTTATGGGCCTGCTATAATAATACATAACTAATCAGAACTTCCTAAATATTGGAAAAACCGAACAAACAAACCAGAAAATAACTAAAAAAGCAATTCCGAGCAATGACGTCAGTCAATGTAGCGAAAACTAAAATGAAAAACAACAAGAAAAATAGCATGAAATAAGACTACGTCGCACTTGATAGGCTGCACTCAAAGGTCGACCATATCGTCTTCACTCTGTCACAAACTGCGGTGCAAACGTCAGCTTGGTTGCCACGGTAAGTAGCCAGTGCAAAGTCCGACTGAGGATCGCACTGAAGGATACGCTTCGTGGGTATTGATCCACTCCTGCCGATCTTCGACCCCATTACCATGGTTGCACATGCAGAAAAAAAAAACGCGGTTTGGGAGGCATTCTCGGGGACTGGAATCAGTCCTCGAAGATTTATGTCCGTTGATTGCAATAGGCCCTATTACATGGGACTTAAACATAATTGACTGAATGTCGGTGTACTATAGGAACACTTTTGCTATGTTTCAGCTCCACCTGTTATCGTGAACACATATCCGTCTAAAAATTTTAAGGCGATGGAAGGAGACATGACGCTCCGGATTCGGTGCAAAGCTACGGGAGGCCCAAAACCTTCGATTGTGTGGACAAAAGCGGGACTAAACTTAGCTATGGGTAACTTTTTCAAATAATTCGAACATCCATCTTGTTCAGGAAGACATGCTTTGACATTGCTCATTAATATAGTGTTTATCTGGGGGACACTGGGGATTGTCCATTTTTGAATAAAAATGCTAACTGAAAACCATATCGAGGAATAAGGTCCCTGTAGTATTTAATTGTGTTTGAACAAAATACGCGATGAAATTAAATTAACTAGCGAAATTATGTGAACTTGACGTCGTGCATGTCGATATCCGTCACGGCTACGGGGATAAGCAGATGTTTATCTAGCAAACCATATTTTCTCAGGAACTGAATGGTACGATATGGAAAGCGACGGGACTTTAATCATCAAGAACATCGACCGCGCGTCAGAAGGGTCATACGTATGCCTCGCTGAAAACATTTTAGGACATGCAAGAGAGCGATACGAAGTTACAGTCATAGGTGAGGGAGGTTTATTGTAATTATTTTGCTAGGTATAGATGATTTGTTCCTGATATGTACTGTGAGGATCGGCTGTATCTTGAGTGTAAATATTTGGCAGATTTAAATACTTATTTGGATATCAAATAAAACCATATTCTTACAAGTCGTTCACTTTTGACGCACACCTAGCTGCCCCCAAAGAATGGATTACTTATACCAAAAGGAAGCTGCCCTTTTACCTTTCGTGTGCCGGAACGTAGATCTACACGAAACACAATGACTTTTTAATTGTGTCTGGATACTCGGCATACGAGTGGTTAAGCTTTTCTTCTTCTTTCCACCTTAGTTTTTATTTACTTTTTACTTCCAACGTGCCGGAGTTAATTCCTTAATGACCACAAAGACAACCTCAGTCTTATTATTTTGGAAGACGCAATTGATAAAATAGTTACACACTTCGAAATTGCAAACAACTTGGGACAAGCCAATATCAACCAATAGGCGTGTTTTGGTTGAAACAATGGTTACTACATCTTGAAAACATTTACTACAGTAATAGTGCACCTTCGACACAGTTGATAGTGTTGACTGTGCACCTTCGTACTAGCAACTGATAGTACTTAGTGCATACGCCTTACGTAAATGCAGTAGCGGCATTCATTCTAAACAATGTTGTTTCAGACCATCTAGTACCAGGGGTACCTACAAGCACTATATTTGCAAAGGAAGGCGAGACAGTTAATATCAATTGTGACATAACACACTACAGTACGGATCAACTGCGATGGTATAAGGTACGTTGTAGATTAAGATATTTATTTGAACAATACTTCGCGGAACTCGGATAAATTAAAGACCGATACCTTGACAGTATAAAATAACTTTAATAGAGTACAATCCCAAATTCAAAAAAAACAAATAATCAAACATCCTTATAGGTGAATCGACGGAGAATCTTAACACCGCGATCTAGGATTGGTGTCTCAAAGTACAACGCCATCTAGTGACGTGAGTTAATACTAAATTTCGTTAAACACTTTGGTTCTCAAATTAAATGCCAACATACCGCCCACCAAGGACATAATAACATGTCCTTCATAACACAAGACCGCCCACCATGAGGTCAAGGGCTTAAATTGGAAACACAATAAATTAAGTGTGCAACGACATGTGACAACTTGAAATCAAAATAAAAAAATAAAACAAATTTTATGGACTGTACAAACTTCTCTAAACTTCAACACTTTGTGGACTGTATTAACTTACATATTTTGCAATTTACATTAAAATAGCTCAACCAAAACTTAATGTGTTCTTTATAAAGTTACCTTGCATTACTTTGCAATTGGCAAAATGCACAATTTTGAAATGGGTCGTTTAATATAGGATTCCTTACACTTGAGGGTCACCACTCGTGTAACCTTATCCAAACCAGGATGCTTGTCTACAATTTTGCCCAAAAGCCAACGTGCAGGAGGTAAGTTATCCTCCTTGATTAAAACTATATCTCCTATATTTGGTTCTGGAATATTTTTTGCCCATTTATGACGCTGCAATAAAAGAACCAAATACTCATCCGACCATCGCCTCCAAAAATCTTGCAACATGCGTTGTGTGAGCTGCCAACGTCTCAGGTTGCTGATGTTAGAACTCTCATAATTGCGTTCAGGCACTGCTATCAGAGGCTCACCTATCAGGAAATGACCCGGTGTTAAAGGAGTGGGATCTATGGAATTGTCAGGCAACATTGACAACGGCCTGGAATTGAGGCACGCTTCTACCTGGGACAAAAGTGTTGATATTTCTTCAAACGTAAGTGTAGAATTACCTATAACGCGTTTTAGGTGGAATTTGGTCGATTTCACTCCAGCCTCCCACAAACCTCCGAAATTAGGGGAATGAGGCGGAATGAAATGCCAAGAAGTACTGTTGTTGCCTAACCACTCTCTAATCTCCAAAGCTACTGAAGATTTTTCCGCAGCGACTAGATGCCGAAGCTCCTTAGAAGCGCCAACAAAATTAGTTCCATTGTCGCTCCAAATGTCACTGACAAAACCTCGTCGAGCCACAAATCTTTTAAAGCCAGCGATGAAACCTTGCGACGTCAAATCACTGATGGCTTCTAAATGAATAGCCTTGGTCACCATGCAAACAAAGACACAAATGTACCCCTTGTATGATCGGTGGCCTCGACCCTTTGACGTTCGGATGTTGATGGGACCAGCAAAATCCACGCCACTCTTTAGGAATGGTCTTGCTGGAGTGACTCGACTAGACGGTAACTGACCCATAAGTGGGGTTTGAATAGACGCCCAGTACCGCCTGCACTTTACACATTTGTGTACATGAGCCTTAATCCTTGATTTGGCAGAAAGGATCCAATATCTCGTACGCAGTTGATTCAACATTAGTGTTGGTCCCCCATGTAAAGTCCTCTTGTGGGCTTCATCAATCACTAGATTGGTGAAGTGACTGTTAGGTGGTAGGATGATGGGGTGTTTGACAGCCTCGTCTAAATTAGCATTCTGAATTCGACCGCTGACACGGAGAATGCCTTCATCATCGATGACTGGACAGAGACTTTTAAGCTTGCTTTTCGCTTTGACACTTCCTGTTTTCCTTATATCCTTTATTTCTTCGGAGAACTCTTGATTCTGAACAAGTTTTATACACGTTTTTGTTGCTTCTTGTATTTCTTCCTTGGTTAGATACCTTTCAAATCTCTTTTCACCATGTGAATGTTTCCTCCAACTCAAAACTCTTCTGCAGTACGCTATAACCCGAACTAACCTTTGTAGTGATGAATACCTTGTCCAGACAAGATCCTCCTGAGGAGGTTCAGTTACGACGTGAACCTTGATTGATCTTTGCTCTGTGTTGGTGGCAATTGACCTTGGTCTTGTGTATTCTATCGTTTCATTATGGAGCCATGGGGGTCCTTGACTCCACAGTGAGCTGCATGCAAGTTCTTGTGGTGTTACACCTCTGGATGCCAAATCTGCAGGGTTATGCGTAGATTGGACATGAGCCCAATGTGAGTTGTCGACTTGCGAGAGAATAGTGGACACTCTGTTTCCAACGAAAGTAGTCCAATGGCTGGGATGTTTACTAAGCCACGCCAAAACCACTGACGAGTCGGTCCAGGCGTGTATTTGAGGGGGTGCGATTCTCATTACTTCAGCGACTTCAGCAATGAGTTCAGAAAGCAACACTGCCCCCATCAGCTCCAAACGCGGAATTGACTGCTGCTTGACTGGTGCGACCTTAGTTCGAGAGGTGATTAAACTAACATGAATGGTTTTGTGGGCATCGATGACTCTAATATACACTACAGCGGCATAAGCAACAATCGATGCGTCACAGAACCCATGCAATTCTACCAATAGATCGTCGGCTTTTGTATTAACCCATCTGGGGATGCTGAACTTGTTCGTCTCTGCAAGGCTTAAACGGTAAGTTTCCCATTCTGATAGAAGTTCCGGAGTTAATTCTTCATCCCATTCCAGGCCAGCAAGCCAAAGTTTTTGAATGAAGATCTTGGAGGTAACGATACAAGGTGCCACCCAGCCAAGCGGATCGAACAGGCGTGCGATGTCGGATATTACCTTTCTCTTGGTGACTGGAGTCTGCTGTGGGTCAAGTTGCACTGAATATTTAAATTCATCACTCTCACGATCCCATGAAATTCCTAAAATTTTTATGACCGAGTCCAACTTGATATCCTTTCCCTGTTCCTCTACCTCATTCTTTTTTACCTTAGTTACCGTATGGTCTTGAATTCTCTTGTTTAATTCATCGCAGCTGCTAACCCATTTCTGTAGTTGAAATTGACCTTTGGTAAGTAACTCTGTTATTTTTCTATGTATGTGTAAACCTTCTTCAACTGTCTGACACCCTGTCATTAAATCATCTACATAAAACTCATTTTTTATGATATCACATATTTCAGGATGGTCACCGTCTGCATCCACTGCCACCTGCTGTAAGGACTTCACTGCAAGGTAAGGAGCCGCTGCTGTACCAAACGTAACTCTTACTAATTTGTATTCTTTTATTTCAGATTCTGGATCGTCGCGCCACACTACTCGCTGAAACTCTGCATGTTCAGGAGAAACCTTCACCTGTCTGTACATTTTTATGATGTCAGCACAGAGACTTATGGGATGCATTCTCCATCTCATAATGATATGACGTAACGGAGGTTGCAATATGGGACCAACCATGAGATCGTCGTTCAGAGACACGCCATTCAACCCTTTCATTGAAGCGTCGAACACTATTCGAACCTTGGTTGTGGTTTTGTCTTCACGTACCACGGCGTGATGTGGCAGATAAACAGCTGTACTCATATTACGCTCATCACCGTGTACAGGCTCCATATGTCCAAGGTCGATGTATTCTTGGAACACCTCTGAGTATCGAGCTTTGATTGTCGGGTTCCTCTTGAATTTGTTTTCAAGAAGATGAAATCTTTTTATTGCGAGGTCTTTCGAACGCCCATATTGGCACTGTGGATCTTGATTGCGAAAGGGAAGATTAACCACAAAGCGACCTTCCCCATCACGGTACGTAGTTCGTGCATAAATATCCTCACATCGTTGATCCTCCTCTGAAAGGATCTTCTTATCAGGGATAATAGACTCAATTTCCCAGAACCGTCGCAAAAGTGCGTTGTCATCAGCCTGATCTAAGCTGCTGTGAATGACGTGATGACAATGAATAGTGTCACGGCTTGACGATGTCTGTCCAGAAAGGATCCAACCCAGGGCAGTATTCTGAGCTACCGGTAAGTTTGGTGGACCTTGAATTAAACCATCTCTAAGAACTTGACCGTATATTTCTGCACCAAGTAAGATGTCTATCTTTCTTGGCGTATGGAACTCTGGATCGGCTAAAGTTAAACCCTTTAGCTCGGGCCAATAGGATTCCTCTAATTTCTCTGAGGGTAAAACCGACGTAATGGAACCTAATACAAAAGCATGGACTTGGACACTAAAGTTTGGATCTAAACGTGAGTGAATAGTCATCGTGACTGTAAACTTAGAAGCAAAAGCACTTCTCTCACCGCCTATTCCAGATATAACCGACTTGGTCGGCTTCTTCTTTAGTCCGAGCAGCTGCACTGCTGATTCTGCTATGAATGATGCCTGAGATCCTTGATCTAATAGCACTCTCAGCAGTTGTGTATTGCCACTTCTTGTCTGTGCTTCGACAAGAGCAGTAGCCAATAAAACTTGAGTAGGTACTGACCCCTTAGCAAAATGTGAAACTATACTTGAAGTTGATGGTTCGCTTGCTGATAACGATGCCTGAACACTAGACACCGCTGATTTGACTTCAGCTGCTGTATTAGAGCTTTCATTTACTACTTTGGAATTTGAGACCGAGTTTGGATGCAGTAGTGAATGATGCCTTCGCTTACATATACGGCACGACGCAGTTTGTCGACAAAACTTAATGGAGTGATTAGAGTTTAAACAATTATAACACAAGCGCCTGGTTTGTGCAAAGCTATGACGAGATTCGTAACTCTCTTGGGCAAACTTTTTACAATTGGAAATTTTGTGGATTTCCTTACAAAATGGACAAGTTGTTATATCGGCCTTATTGTCGCTACTAACTATATTATGGTGAACATTTGTTTTAGGTCTACTTGACTTAGTGCCTAAAAACTCAAGCGCACGAAATCTGCTTTCCAAAAAATCTCTGAATTCCGAGAGCACGGGTAACTCATCTTTGGAGCTAATTTTAGTCTCCCATTGTTTTCTGGAATCGGAATCAAGTTTAGAACTAATTATAAAAATTATTATGCTGTCCCACGTGCTGACGTCAATTCCGAGATTCTTCAGACCATTAAGACATTCCATTGTAGTGTCTAGTAAACCCTTAAGGCTATTTGAGCATTCTGTTACATCAGTCTGACTCAATAAGCGCTTTAATAAACAATTCGACAGAAATCGCTTATTGTTATATCTACTATGTAGCAATGACCAACATTCCTTGTAATTGTCTGAAGTAACCGCAATATGTCTGACAAGTTGATCTGCTTCTCCCGACAATAAGCCCTTTAAATAATGCAATTTTTGCACGTCTTCTAAACTATCATTATTGTGTATCAAAGATGTAAATAAATCTTTGAACGTTGTCCACTCTGCATAGTTGCCCGAAAACTTTGGAATGTTTATTTTTGGTAATCTGACACTATTTGATATTGTGTGGTCGACATTTGTCCCTGGACTTCGATCTGAATTATTATCGCTAAATTTATTTAAAACTTCTTTTAACTGTGTTTTGTGGAAAATGTATGTTTCTTCAGTGTTATCATAAACATCATTTACAAAATACTTATCAGATTCTTGTTGAGCATCTGTGACGTTCTGTATTATACTCTTGTGAGTTGACGAGAATTCTTTCCACAAAGTTTCAAGTGCTTCTAATCTAGTCTCAACGTACGTTTTAGTTACTCGGTCTTTAGGTGATTTCTTAAAGTTAATCTGAGCTTTTTCAATAAGAAGCTTTGTGTTATTTTGCAATTTATACATAGCCTCCATATTTATTAAGACCGTAAAATAAAATTTCAATACGACAAAATAAAATTTCCACTAAACTATCAAAGACAAATGTTAACCACATTCACAAAGAATCGATGTTTCGAATATATTTATCTTAAATTCCCTACTAAATTCAATTATTTAAACACTACCCAGTTTAAATATTACAAGACAAATTCAATTTTTGCAATTGACTCAATATTGCACAACAATGCGCAGCGCAGATTGGTACATAAAATATCAACACAAACAAGTTCAATCAGGTAAACAACAAATCTACAAAGTCCAATAAACCTTTTCTTTCCGACGAATTTTTCTATCTTCTTGCAAATATAAAACAATAAATGTACTCACGATTTTGCCTTCAAACCTCACTTCACTACCACTCAATCACTCCAATGGAGACTGCGTCACCCGGGTGTAAACCTGCCGCCCTGCGCCTTACTCAGCTGGTGCTGATGATGTCCAGTCCGCCCTCACTTCGCTGGTGTCCAACTGCCTGGCGCCCTGCACTCCTCCTCAACTGCTGGTGCTGGTCCACGCCAACTCTGCTTGGCGCCCTGCGCCAACTCCTGGTGCTGGTCCACGCCAACTCAGCTGCTGCAGCACTGGCCACTTCACTGTGCACACCAGCTTGGGTGTGCGGCGCTTCAGGGCAATCCACCCTGGTTTCTACGCCAAAGATTCACAAAACACTCTCTGGATCTCACTTATCCGACTCGATAAGGACCATGAACAATACTTCGCGGAACTCGGATAAATTAAAGACCGATACCTTGACAGTATAAAATAACTTTAATAGAGTACAATCCCAAATTCAAAAAAAACAAATAATCAAACATCCTTATAGGTGAATCGACGGAGAATCTTAACACCGCGATCTAGGATTGGTGTCTCAAAGTACAACGCCATCTAGTGACGTGAGTTAATACTAAATTTCGTTAAACACTTTGGTTCTCAAATTAAATGCCAACATTATTTAAAAAAAACGGTTTTGGGCCGTATTATGATCACGAAGACGTGAATTATAGGCCTACAATGTTTTTTATAACTGTTCAAGGGATTTTGGCGTGCAGTCATAAAACTACTGTCACCAACGCCGCCATCTTGTTTTTTCAATACCTTTCACAAAACAATCACAAATATTTACCAACATCACTAAGATAGCCACGCAGCATTATAAATTATGCGTAGGTTCCGTCCCTTTTTCTCAACGGAACAATACACACACGAACCTGAAACTTTTTGCTGATTCTAAAGTAAAAAATAATTGCTGCATTTAAATTCGAAAGCATGTGACATCCACAAACCCGCACTGGGCCTGAGCCTCTCACGAATTGTTCTATTTTCTAGCATTGGGACCACATTAAGCTGATTGATGTATAGATTTCTTTCCTTACACAATTGTTTTAGGATAGCCTATATCTAGCGAACGGGGAACTGACCTTATACAGCGTGACACGCAGGGACGACGGTCTCTACACGTGCCGAGTTAGCAACTCATACAAAACTCGGTCAGTCACCACCAAAGTGGTCGTAGGATACAAACCCGAATTCGCCACGACGGAAAAAGAAATCATTGAATTCGTCCATGGAGCCGTTTCAGTATTCCTTTCATGCGAAGCTTATGGAAAACCGAGGCCGACGGTAAGGATCATCAATATAATTTTAGATATGTAAGAACATTGTCAGCTACACTGCAATACCACATACATACAGGGTGTAAACAGACCCTTCACGAAGCTGTCAACCAAACATTCTATACATCAAACTAAGTAACTTTACGCAAAAATTATTGCTGGGAAACGACTTTTTTTTTTGGGTGAAAAATTACGTTTAACGGTAAAACTCAATGTAACGCACTCAAAACATTGTGCTGGTGGATGGATTGGTGATAGTACGAGGATCGTGAATGTGTTTAAAGTAAAAATCTTACATTAGAAACATGAATTTAAAAAAAACTTGTGAAAAAGTTGGAACTTTGACCCCCAATATCTCCGTAACTAGAAGGTTTCCAGGTATGGTCTAGAACAAAGAAATTATCGCAATGACAGGGAGAACAAGTGCCTTTCGGCTTCGTTAAGGGTCTTTTAACACCCTTTATATTTCGGGAGGATATTTTCTATGCAATTTTATACTGAATGAAATTCATTTGTAGTCGTTGTCTATTAATATCCACTGATCATCAAAATGTAAGTCAACTGCCGCACCCATGGTTACAGCATGTCAAAGTTTGGATTCCCCCATTTCCGGAGTAGCTTACGCAAGGCCCACACTGTGCTTTGGTAAAACTATTATTAAATATGATTTTCAGCCAGTATAAAATTACTTCTTCCGATTAACAGTACCTCCTCCCGTACTAATACTAACTTCAACTGACGAAAAGTAGCTGCTCATTTGCTGTAGTTTCGAGTGAGTTCGTCAGATATGAAAAAATAATTCACCGGTTATTCATGATTTAGTGAAATTGTTCACAAAAAGCTCGCTTTTATTTATAGTAACTAAATTTTTTTTGAATGTTCGTGAACAGACGGCGACTTGGAAGCACAACGGTAATACACTGGTTTCTACGGAGATGTCATACTCATTGGGAATGGTGTACGGTGCAACTGGGACTTACGAGTGCGAGGTCAGCAATGCATACGGCAGTATCCGTCGCACCTTTAAAGTGACATCTAGAGGTACAGTATATTATATTACAATTAATTAATATTTTTCATTAAACACCATTTAACGTAGAACATTATTGATTACCAAAAAAGTATCACACAATGCATAGCTAAGTAATCTCCGACAATATCAATCTGCACAGCAGCACAACAAAATTTGACCCACTTTTGTGGGTCAAATTTTATCAAAAATACTATTTAGTTGCTGCACGCGATCCTGGTCCGCGAAAAATTATAAAAAATATTACTTCCCTACATATTTGAATCCGATTATTTTAACAATTTTATTTTTTTTGCGCAGAACCTTAATATTTTTCTAAAATAAAAGTAGGCTAACTAAGTTACTCCTTATAATATCACCGTCAAAATCGTCCGATTCTGAACAATTGGGCTACTAGTGCTCTTGTATTTCGTACAAATTAAAAAAATAAGATAGTCCAAATTAATCCACCATTGTGCGTTGTTTTACAGATTGCATATTGGACATCAAAAAAGATTTCACGCAGAAACAACCCATAATGCTCTCACAGTTACTTACTTGGCCAGTGTTCCCAGTGAACGATGGGTACATGATCATACCTCACAGAGATTATTTCTACATGCACTGCCCCTCACTATTCTCCAATCCCACCATTCCTGAGTACCCCATGGTGTTCTGTGAAGGCGACAACACTATCAAAATCAATGGAAAAATATTCAATTTTGCTGATATACAGTGTAAAGAAGAAGTCAAGCCTCAAGTATCAAGATCTGGTAATAAGTGTCTACCTGGCAAGACAGAAAATTTAGAGATCGGATACAAAGTAAAAAGTACATTCCTTGGAGTATTCCAAGTTTGTCTGGACACGAAGAACAACGTGCCTTTGTATACGACACACAAGCTGTCTCCCCACCATACGGACAGGTCTACTGAGGCGGCATGGTCCAACAACCTGTTGCCTCAGGACTTCGACACCTTGTATGATTGTCGCAGACAAATGTATGACATCAGTTCCACTTTAGGAAGAGGGTTGAGGACTCGCGACTCTTGTTGTTTTGGTAAAAGACAGCTCGTGAACTCCCACAACTTGCTGCCTGGCGTACCAACGTCATCGGCGTATGACTACTTGAATGTCATCCCCCACTGGAGCACCTGTAATTCCAAGGTATGTGGGCTTCATTTATCTTGGCTTCATTTTCGTAAGAAAATAATAACAAAAACTTACTTTTATATTTTATTAATCTACATAGTTACCACAAATCAATCAACATTTACCTACAGTCAAACCCGTTCGCACAAATTGCGGACAAGCCGCCAACACCGGATACTTTAGAACATTATCTGTCTAAATGCAGTGACCACGTCCGTAAATTGTCCATCGTACTGGGTTTTACCGAAAATTAAAAGAGTATAAAACAAAACTCTCTATATGTTTTCAGAATTGGGAAGATGTGGAGCAAAGTGTGAAAAACCTTGCGAAATCAGCTGGTCGCGTTCTGACAATATCGACTGGAACTGCAAACCCTCGCCGCGGTGGAGCATCAACCGACATAACCCTACACGACGGCCGCGGAGGCAAGCAATCAGTAGCACCGTACCTATGGAAGGTTAGACAACTTTTTGTTTCATTGTGACAACTCGCATTGTGTAATCACATTTGTAGTCTGGCCTGATCAATAAATAATCAGCGTTTGACGATTTGAATCGTGCTATCGACAACTA
Organism: Noctua pronuba; assembly: GCA_905220335.1. Taxonomy (NCBI): domain Eukaryota; kingdom Metazoa; phylum Arthropoda; class Insecta; order Lepidoptera; family Noctuidae; genus Noctua; species Noctua pronuba. The sequence continues at coordinate 8,627,613 of LR999906.1, read as the reverse complement.
CATGATAATGGGCAAACATTAGTGATCATATACTTACATTGTCCACCGGGAGAGGTGCTGATGTCGCCATGTAGACAAAACAGATGTCAATAGGCACCTAAAATCCTCCAAAATACTCTTTAACCAATGTTATGTGTATGCGGCGGAGTCGTTTGTTTCAAGTCTAAACATTTTTCACTCTCTTCTGCTGATAGTTAGTGTGTGATAAGACTAAGACACGCTTTATCTTACTTTATAGCTTACTTAGCTGACTGATATTTTTGTTAATTCTCAGGTGGTTCAAGATCCCCGTCAGTCAGCATCCCTCGTGATAATTCAGATCAACATTCCTGAATTGGCTGCAGCTGATGCTTCGAAGCATGTTCTGTGTCCTGACATCTGCGGAGCTGGTATCAGCTGGATAGAACCCTCTAACTGGCAAAATGTTGAGGACGGCTACACGTATTGTTGCTCGATAACTGAATTTGAAAAAGCATTCGGTTACAACACACGCTTCAGTCCTTTAATGAGAAATGTTCTTTTCTAGGGAAATTATCCTTACAAGAAAAAATAGTATTATTTTAAATTGTATTTTTATGTTGACGCTTAAGAAAAAAAATTGCGTTGGATATTTGCAATCTTCTCATCATAGTATCGCACCTTTATAAACAAACTGTTATTAAACCAAAAGATAAAATTACCCAAAAATAAATAGCACCAAGTAATGTAGTAGTTTTAACGCTCATTCAGTATAATACTTCAATTTGCACTCAACAGAAAACCTAAATTGGTTTTTCACAGTATCATAATGAAAAAAAAAATTACTGCTGCATTTTTGAAAGAGTCCCATATCTCAAAACCTTTTTGGGGTGGTTTGGATCTACCTCCTAGCGGTCCACCCCGGGCAACGGTACCCCGCTTCTTTACGGACTGTGGTGACGGCTGAAGATCCCATAGAGCGGTGGTAGGCTTCGGCCGCTTAGAGCGCGAACACCCTCTTGCCGGAGTCAAGCGCCAAACCGCTTGTCTTTGTTCCGTCGGTGAGCGAGAGTGCCAGTTCCATTGGGGGATGGAAATGGACAGTTGCGCGGCTTTGGAACAGTCCGGGTTTCTATGTAACTCTGTACCGGGTGACTCATATTGTAGCGGGATCCGGCACGGTCTCTGCAGTTGGCCGACCGCAGTTAGTAGGGGGCCCAAGTTCTGCGCCAGCCACGTGGGAAAGGCTGCCCGGCTAACCCGAAATGCTCCACAGTGCCAGTTGGCGACTGGGTGGGAGGACCCGGTGGCCATTTCGGGGGGCTCTGGCGTCCCTGCACTCTCCATATAATGAGTCATCCATAGATCAGAAAAGCGGAAGAGTTACGTTGGGTAACTGAGCCGCGTCTCGACCATCAATCTGTTTCCCCAATAAAATACTCCGCATTATGAAAACGCTTAAAAAAAACGGTTTTGAAGCGACACACTTAAAGGCACTTCCTCCCACTTAAAGTGCATTTCACAAAGATCAGGGGGTTGCACTTAAATCTTGATCCGGTCCACCACCACCTCGAGACCGAGAAGCCGAACCTATTATTTATAACGAAGTAGCAGATTGCGACTCTTTTAACTAAAGCTGTATTTTTATTATTATTATTTAAAGTTTGTAAATGATCATGTAAATATTCATAAAGATAAATAATAAATAAACATGATTAATTATTTAGTTTCATTTGTATTCTTCAAATTTTCTCCTACTGAATGCAACACGTTTTCATGACGCCAGCTTTGTACAAACACCAAACGATTTAATTTATTTTTTCCTGTATTGCGGTTGCATTTACAAACATAAAGCTCAATACATAATTGATCCTGGGTAATTTACTCAGGACCATCTATTCCTGGCTACACAAATATTTATAAATATAGTTCCTCGAAAACTGACTCTTACTCCACTACTATTAGGTCCAGAATGCAATGTATTTCACATTCGCACTTTTTTTTCATTTATTTCCACTAGTGTTTTTTTTTTGGCCACAGACAACTTATAAACTAAATCCAACGTGGTTCAATTGTTAAAGTCTGCGGTAGTTTTTTTTTCCGGGCAAAGAGGGACATGCCTTTAGGGCCTAAATACATATTTTATGTATATTAAAATTTTATTTATAAATAGAATATCATAAATAAACTTATTTGCAAATCTTAAAATTATTTGCTTTTATCAACAAATTAACATTTAATTGTGTTCTAAATTCAAAACTATAATTTTCTATTTTTAATATTAGGTTGTTTTGCGGCCTCATACTTTTGCTTTTCTTTCAACCTGCGAAGGCAGAGAGCGGAATAAAAAGGAATATTAAATCATAATGTTATAGAATTAATGTCAAAAATACTTTCCGTGAACAACGCCTCGGCTGCAATGACAAAGTTTGCCACTTGTACCAAATTGTACTATTGTTCAGAGCGGAAATCTAACAGGCGGATTATTTGTGTGCTAAAGTGACCTTAAACACAATCACAGGTTTAGTATAAATTAGTAATTAAATCACTCACGTTCTGCAACCCTAACACGATGTATGAACTCTATGGTTTAGTAAGATTCATGGCGAATCTCATGAATTAGTGGTGCGCTCAACAATCGACGATCAATGCAACACGTGAAGGCTGTGGCAATGACATTACGATCAGGACGACCTGGCATTAACATGTAACACAACTATTGCTGTTAACAATTATTTTGTGTGTACAATTATGTTATCGAGAATAATTGTATTATCTAACAATCTGATATGATGCAGAGCTGCCAATTCAAAAAAATTAAAACAACTTATTTTTTGCAAAAGGCTAGATTTAGACGAGACGAATTGACATTCTGAATAATTTTAAAAACTTTGAGTGTTCTAAGCATTAAAGATGATTTTGAAAAACGTCTGCTGCAGACGTACGAAATATTCCATCTCAACCAAATATTTTAAAAAACTGTAAGGGCGAATTTTACAAATGAAACTGAACGTGATTAGCTCATAATTGTAAATGCTTGGTATCCAAAAGTTGTCAGTGGCAAAATTCTATAGCAATTAAGGCACTAACAGCTCTTGAACTCTATATGTTTATAAATTGGCTCTTCATCTCATGCTTTTAAGATTACTAGGTACCAACGTAGTTACAAATCAAATTCACTGTATTTTTTATGTAGAAGTGCAATATTGAAACTTTTGACAAATACCGACGAGCATTCTAATGCGTCCATGTACAACTACTAAGTAATGTCAAATAACAATGACCTCATTTCAACAAGCTTCATAAAATACCGTCAAATTGTTGCAGAATGTTTGCCTTGCGACAATCATATCAATATAATATAACATAAATGTAAATATTTAACGTCCGATTTTAATTCGAATTATTTGTTTCAACATCTTTTGAAACGATTCAAATCCGGCCTGTGAGTGTCACCTAAATGACATCGTCGATTTAAAGTTTATTCACATCTTGATAATAATTTGCTATTAAACATATTACTATTACCCGTCTTGAGCAAGCGTGGTGATCAATGCTCGTGCCTTCTCTGTATGAGAAGAGGCCTTTGCCCAGCAGTGGGACAGTAACAGGCTGGTATTATTATTATTATTATTATTAAACATATTAATTAACATAACGTCATGAGAAAGGAATTTAGCAGGATTATGTTTCTACTTATAATTTTTATTGAGTTGGGTGTATTTACGTTCTCGATAATTACCTAACACGTATATCTGCTGCATTCTGGTCATGGTACCTACCTAATTGTTTGAACTTTACGAAATAGTTCATTTATAGTCCCTTAGAAGAATAGGTAAAGGGAGTAATACACCCTTGACGAAGCCGAGAGGCACTTGTTCTTCCCGTTTTGTCCTTGTAGATACGGAGATATTGAAGGTCAAAGTTCCAACTTTATCACACGTATTTTTAAATACAACTTTTAAACGTTATAACTTTAAATACCTCTATGACCCCTGTACTGTTAAATGTAACCATCAGTATAATGTTTTGAGTGCGTTCCATTGATCTCTACCGTAAACCGTGATTTTTCATGCAAATTATTTTAAACATCGGTTTGAATTTAAAAACTAGTTTTTACATCACATTTTTATGTAAGTAAGGTAAAACACCCAATTATTCACCCTTAAGAGATTGTTCTGTGTAACTCACGCAAAGAAAACCACAGGGCGAGTTACAATTGAAAGTAAATGTTTTTAAAAGATAAAATAGATACTGAAGAATGTTTATAAATTTCTATAAAAAGTCATTTATGTATGGAAAGTATTATTTTTCTCAACTTTACTTTGCCCAAGTATTGACACACTTTTCCCAATTATTGTCATTTGAAATACCAATTTATTGACACCTTTACTATTCAGGAAACCTTCTGATTATTCATTATAAAATATCTAATATTGGGATGGGTTGATGAAAAACAAATAAAGATAAACTTATTGTTCTTAATGAAGTCTTCTTTTTCATAAGTAATGTTATTATCATTAAGTCTTTAAACTCCTTAAAAAACGTTCCTACATTTTTAACATTTCTCGTAGGTTTTTTTATCACTTTGCTTTTCTGCTTTTTCTTCTTAAATCTTATTCCTCTCATGGTACTGCGTCCTTCCTGCTGCAGATGATGACATGGGTGCGGGTAGAATTATTTTCAGAGAGAGCAGCATTATCCCCACAAAGCGAGTTTAAAGATTTCTGCACTCCCCGTTATTTGTCCATTCACGCAAGAAGTTTTCATCTTTGTTGAATAATGCAGAAAAGCTGACCAATTAAGAGAACATAAGATGCAAGGGCAATGGAAGCTGCTGATGGAGCTGGAGCTCGCACTCTACCTCGATTAGAGTGGGACCGAGGTATATTTCAGGGCGATAGTTGGATTCCACTTTGGTTTTGCTTAGCTTTGAATCCTCTTAGCACGCTGCTGGAAGATTCCGGTCTAGGCTGTCGGTTGAAGATAGGTGGTCAGGTTATATCTCACCATGCATGTAAAGCGAGGGGAGTCTGTGGAATCTGTGGGAACCTCGGCTTACATAAATCTGAGATCTCTCTCAGCAACTGAAACCTATAAGTATTTGGGTATGTCGGAAGCGCTGAGCATCAATTATTTTTGAGGAACTCGTTGATGGTACTAAAATTCACTTCAATCATCATCATTCATTCCTGTAAGCTAAAGTGTTATTTTAGATGTAACGGGTGAAGGTCAACTTCCAGAAAAAACGAACATAGCCTGTTACACCATAATTATTCCTGTAAGTATCTAGCAACAACTCATCAAATCCTTAAGACGACGAAAAACCCCAAACAAATTGATATTTATTATAACTTGATACCTATTAATTTTTTTAACCATCCTACGCACATGTCAAAGGTGAGCCCAACAACATAAATTGATACAGCACATTATTATTCAACACGTAGCTGTCAAAATACAAAGAAAAAACATAAAACCGAATCCTATTCAAACATATACCAACTGATTGATTTTCGTTCGCACATTCGTTATAACATTGTTATAATAAAGTACTTAGGTTAAAATGCCAATTGTAATCAGCGCTAATGTTGAAGAATTTTCGAACTCATAATAATATAATACTTAGGTCGAGGTTCCGTATGATTTAATTTATTTCACAATATAAATTCATCTCGATGAAGTAATATTGTGAATGCTGATTTAATATTTTATCACTTTACTGTTTGGATTCGTTTCTAAGGCCACTGGGCAACGCCTTAAAATATCTGTGCCAAACCAGCTTAGTCAGCCAGCATTGTTTTTGAGTTTGAATATAATCGTAAAGATAGCTTTTTCTTTACACCTGTACAGTGTGATATACCGATGTAGGTAACTCCTATACTTGCTTATGAATGTCTTGTTGTTGACTTGAGACAATGCTTTAATCAGGAAGACCCTAATTAGATATTTAAAAATGAAGATGAAATCTGAAAAATGGGACCCTCGTGGACACCAAAGATTAGTTACGGAACACAAAATTATAACCAGCTGAGTAGTTGTTTTCATGAAAACGTCAAATTCTTATAATATTTGAAAGGACATACATAACAAGAGTATCATACCTATGGGCTCTACAAAACCCACTGCTGAAACGGGCCTTTAAAAGGCGTCCGGGAAGGGGGTGAAAACTGAAGCAAGTACCTAACATCTCATGGTACAACATTAGGAAGGTCAACAAGAATAACAGATTGCTTTACCAGCAGCAAACACTTGCAAAATCAAATTAATTCGCTTGATGAAAAATTTCATCTATTTCTTAATAATAAAAGCCTTATTGAAGACATTAAGGGTCGGTTCATATCTAACGGAATATGCGTCGCGTATTATCGGTCGCGTAACGCCAGAACTGACAAATGTATAGAAAAACACTCGACCGTTCACACTCAACCGGTGATACGTTAGTGCGTCGAGCGTACAGCGTCTATTCCGTTTCCGTCAACGCATTATCGGTCGACGTAAGAGCGCAACGTCGCGCGCGCCACGCTCTACGTGTATTTTGATTGATGCATTCAGACTAGGCGTAACATTAGCAGAGATCGTTTGTATACAGGCCGTTCCAAGTTTTTTGAAAATGTTCTAGTGGCAGGACGGATGATACGCTCGACGCATTTTCCGTTTGATATGAACCGACCCATTCGACCGAATAGACGCGACCGATGATACGCTCGACGCATCATCCGTCAGATATGAACCGACCCTAAATGACAACTATCTAGCGAGCGTTATTATCGGCGTGTGTCATAAGGCAGGCGTATCGCTTGCTCGTGTCAAAGGTTGCTCAGTCTGAGTGCTGCTGGAATGTTAGTGCTTGTGAAACAGTCTAACCTTCAGTGTCTTCTTGAACAACGAACTGTTAGGGTCGATGTTTAATAAAAGTTTACTTATTTTTATGACAAATGAAGATTGAACGTTCAGATAGGAAAACTTATTTTGAAAGTTCTTTTCTGATCTATCTTATTAGAAGCGATGAGTATTTAGTAGACTATGAAGTTATAGATTCTCAAACCTATTTCACCTGCTGCCCATTACAAGATATTTCTTTTTTCTATAGTCTTGCCAGCCCTGTAGACCAGTAAAAGAGTTCGCCAAAGATGAATCTTGCACCCAGTCCATTATGAAACCCCGCCCGTAAAGGCTAACAGTAATAGATCGTGATAAACAATCTGAAAGAATCACGACACATTACCGCCGTACCTCGTAGGTACTGTCAATTACTGAACTTTTGACCTCCGCTGTAACACGTACTGTTGAATGGACGCAACGTTCGGCCATCTTTGGAGGACAATGAAACTAAAAATTAAATATTACTAAACGTATTAATTCTTGGATCATTATTGCAAGTGGCTGTTATTATTTGTACGTAATACTGCACTGAAGGAAGGTTGCTTAAGGTGCTAAATTGCAAAAACGTGGTAGTTTTGATGCCATCGTTTTATAGTTAGTTGTGCTTTTGGCTATAGATTCAGCCTCAAAGTATTTGTTTCAAAGTTTACGGGGGTTTACTTTTGATTTGTTAAAATATAATTAAAAAGAAGCCACAGTCCCTTCATAAAGCATACTTACTGTGAAAGGGCTGTTGAAGTTGAAGAACGGGGAACAAACTCCATAGACACTCTTTTAAAAAGTGAATTGAACGATTTTTTTTGCAATTATAGGTATATCTACTGGGCGTATACGTAGCAACTTAATTAATCCTGACCATAAACTACTACTATAACTTTAAATATTACCTAATACATAATTTATTTATAATCAAACGGATAGTCTATTAGAAGACATTAGACAATAAAGTAGATAAGGATTTCGGGGACGACTATCTACACCGGAAATAACGATACCAATCAAGCATTAAAAAAATCTAAAGATTCCCAATTGCATCATCGAGACATTACAACAGTATCATGAACTATATGAACACCTTACAATACACTTGACCGCTTTTTATGATTGAGATACGATCGACCTCCCATATTAGTAGGATTTCCTTATTTGAACAAAGGTCATAAGGCGCTCTTCGGTGATAATAAACATTATGAAGAGTACAAAAGCTTTATTGCCGAATTCAGCACCTACTGCTATTTCATAAGTCACAAGATTAGGATACAGCTCACAGAATATTATTCAGCCAAGACTAAAACGCACATTATCGCAGTCCTTGCGATACAATTAGTGTAATTATTTAAAGAAATGTAGACAGGTCAAACGTTTCAACATTGAAAAATTTAACTTTAATAAAATTGGACATTAATAGATTCGAAGCATTCAGTTTAGGCTCTTTGTAAAGCACTAGGTACTTACTTGTATAAACTAGAACATTTAATTTCGAAACTAATTGCATAAAAAATCCTGCGACATGAACGGATTATGTAACCGTTACAAATTGTAGCATTGTAACATCTTTCTTTACAATAATCGATCAAAATTAAATTGCTTTAACATCTGATTTGTCATCGCAAAAGGCCCATCATTGATCATTTTTTTTAATATTGAATTGACATATCAATGCCCTCAACTTTGCCATTTAAGTCATCATAATCATTCTTCTCAATGTTGTATAGATTCAATAGTTAATTGAAATTTATCATAGACTAATAATGACGCACAATGAGAAATATTCTCTTTATCGTACCTACCTATGCCTATTATATAAATATGTCGAGAAAATTATGATGAGTAGGTATGTAGGATCATGGTATAATACCAACATTATATTATTACTTAAACGTCATCTTGATCTTGATACCTAACATGATGATATAGATGAATAGGTAAGGTCTCGTTCTTATTCGAAAGGGAAGCAATATACAACCGGGTAAACATTGTTTGACAGAGACCGCTCATCGGCTCACTCTGACCGACCACGGTACCATGCTGACCGCGTTGACACGATTGAAGATCGTCTGAAGAAACAATGTTTGATAAAGTAGTTTTCATAACATAAATCCATTAGGTAGGTGCCATCGTCATGTCACATCATGGCACATTTTATTTATATACTTACATTCTACTATTTAAATTGTCTAGCTGTGATCTAGGCAGTTTGCATACTTAGGTAGTAGGAAGAAAATATCCTGTTTGATAATAAATATAGAAACCTACTTAGTAACAAGCACGACGTATGAATTAAAGTTATAAGAAGGTAGGAGGTATGTGAACTTTCTTAAAAATAAATAAATACTTACCTACGTACCTACCTACATGTCCTATCACGTAAACGTCTCAGGATATCCCGACTGTGTAGTTTTGAGCTCGGTTGAAGTCTAGTCTCAGGAGTACAGCAACTGTGAACAATAATTAAGACGAATAAATCTCACGAAAGTAACAATACTTGGGACTTGTTTAAGCCCGCGTAGAGTTCGGTAATTATCCCATGGAATCCACTACCGGTATAAAATTTTTTTTTGTGTTAATCCAGGTCGTAAACTACCTATATATGTGCAAATCACAGTTCAGTAGTTTTCGCGTGAAAGAGTAATAAATATTCTATTTAGGAAAACAGATTAGAACCACAACTACGAAGCCGCAACTTTAAAATTGTAATATAGTTGAAGCACATGCTCTAGGCTTGAAGCGGATGCGGTCAGAGCGGCGACCTTCACCAGGTGTGCCCTTTCAACCGACCGGGCAAGCGAGCGGGCAGATGTGTCAGAGGCTGGGCGCCATCGCCGGAGCAAAACGATCATTCAAGGCGCTGCAACGCAGACGGAATGACTTACTTGTCGTTAGTGCAGAATAGAATATTTGCAAAGAATTTAGGTATACAAATTAGATGTTGCAAACGCTTAAAGAGTCCTTGTACATTCTGCTCTTAAAGCATCCAAACTTAGTGTGAACATTACAACTATAAATAAATGAATTAAATCTGACAATGCGAAGTAAATATTTTGGTACATCATACAGTCTAGGGCTACAATCTTTATAATAATTGAAGATGTGCATCATGTCCTGGCAGAGTGTGCGCGGGGGTCCAAAGGCGTCAAGCTTTTGTCAATACTTTTTCTATAACTTTGCACCATTGTCCAATGAGGCTAGAACACTTTATTATATTATTATAATGGTTATAAGGGTGCGGGTAAGATAGTTTAGTATAGGTACATAATATATGAAATTGAATTGTATTCAATCATCGGGGTGACAAATTCTTCATAGATTAAACCCCGAAAAGATTTAAAAAAAAATGTAATAATGTAAAATTCTAAATCTAAATAAATTCTTAATTAAAGTGACTTATCAACTTATATTAATAGTATTTTTTTAAGATGCTTTTGAAATATTCTAAACGATTGCTATTTAATATTGTGAGGTAGGTGCAGTTCGTTGGAAATTATGTGTAGGTAGTAGATAGCATGAAAAGAAAATCACTCATAAAAATACTAGCTTGGTATAATTATGATTTAATCCCCGAAGCACCCTAAAATGAGGGTTTTTTCCCTACCCAACTTTGGCTTGATATTTTGTGTACATTAAACATTAAATACTAACCCTAGCGACTCTTTTACCAGTGTGTAAAGAAGTCGCTAGAGTTGGTAGTAGGTAAACATTAGGTAGGTAGGTGGGTATAAAGAGTATGTATTGTGCCAGTTCACAATACATACTCTTTTACGCATGTCCACTGTTAGATATTTAGTTTCCCGAGATATGCTACATTTTAACCCAATCATTAGGATTTTAATAATTTGAAACTTTGAAATTGACTCTTACTGTATCTCAGTCATCTGCCTAGCTTTTTTCCTACTATGTTGGGGTCGGCCAGTCTAACCAGGATGCAGCTGAATACCAGTATTTTAGATGGAGTGACTGCCTGTCTCACCTCCACAGCCAATTCTGGGTAATACCATTCCGCTTACTAACGAGAGCTTACTCTCGTTATTCGGTACCTACCTATCCACATATACCTAGTTTCAGGTACTTAAAGGTTTCGAGGAGTAGAAGTAGCACAGTTCATTATCGCTCATTTCAGCCTTGTAACGATAAAGTTAAGTGACTAATAATAATAACCAATGCAAAAATTAAATAATTCAGCGGTTAAAAACGATTTTATTACTCTGTGATATATTGACTATTTAATAAATAAACTAGTTGGCATTGCCTTATATACATTCAAAATGACAAAATCACCGACATTCATCACTGATGAGTTATTTATATGCATTCTTTATGATCTCAATATTAATAAACTAGCGATACGGTTTAATTAACAAACTTTATCGGATTATTAAAAGAGGTAACTTGATTGATTCATAAATTAAAGAATTATTCCATTCAATATATTTTTTAAATACATTTGCCATGGCAATAACATGGTTTTTTTTTTCAAAAAATCTCAGTCTTAAACTTTAATTCAGGAGTATGTATTGGAACCCTGAAGATTGTTGCGGCAGATCGCAGTCTCTTTGCGTAAATCTGCTAATTCATGTTAAGGGCCTCACTGTTAGCGTGAAATGCCAGTCCATTTTTTTTTTGTCAGCCTGAATTGTCCTACTTCTGGGCAAAACTGGCTGGCTGTCCGTCCCCATTTCAAAATCAAAATGTTTTATTTCACATAGGCCCGGATGGGCACTTATAAAACGTCGACAAAAAGGTGCACGGTTCGGGTTGGTCGTTTCCTATGGAGAAGAACCGGCGAGAAACTCCATGGTTATTCTTTTCAAATTATTTGGTGTTACAATATTATCATGGTATGGTATTTCTTCCACTTTTCTCGATGTTGTGCCTCTTCACACCAATTAACGAGAAAGCCATCCAAGGCGTCCTCGGTCTGCCACGACCCCAGTCCATTAGATTACGTTTTGTTTTCAAATTGTCGCTAGTTGCTATCTTAATAAAGAGCTTACATACATATTTATAAAGCCACTCAGTGTAAGTTACACTGACTATGTTGAGTAAATGCATAATAAGATAATGGGACTAGACTAAATGATTCATCTGGAAGGTGTGGTTAACCAGCAGGTTTTAAAAATATCTCTATAATAAAATTATGCGCGTGTGTCGAAAACTATTCATAAAAGTAATTTATAGCTCAGGAAGTCTAGATAATAACATATATGGGTCACCAAAAAGGCAGATTTAGATGTCGTGGGAAACCTTATTTAGAAATCTCTAGCTATGCTATTACTTCCTATAAATATATCTCACGAATATACAAATGATAAGAAGTCATCGTTTCCACTGAAATACAAACAATATAACTATGATAAAAAGTACATAATAAAAACAAACAATCACGATTACAAAATTTACAGTCTCAATCACGCATAAGCACAATTGATGAGTACAGACACTAATAGAAGTGAAGAGCCTACAGTTCTAATTTTACTAGTTAAGTACGTTCTGTAAATCTGGATATGTTACTTAGACACGTTATGTAGTATTAAAGAATTATAACATTTGAGAAAGCACATAAATACCGTGTGTTTGTATTTTGTTATCGAGTGCTTTCCTTTAGTATTCGTTTTGAAGGTAAGAGTCTCGAGCGATTATGAAATCGCTCGAGAATAGTCTCGTCACAGGGGCGTGTATGGAACACTACGTTAAAAAAACACCATGATTGTTATCGTGTGTTGATCCTTTTTGTTTATAGTTTCCGTTGTATTTTTTTTTCGTATTTTTATGAATAAAGGATTGTTGATTTATGGATTTCTGCCTGGTACCGGAAACTTTAAGAGCGTTCATCCAAAAAGTTGGCAACGTCGCAAATAGTTGTAAAATATTTACCTATTTTCATTAATTTGGCAATATTACTGTATGGGAATAAGACATGGCTAACTAGTGAAGTATATTACTAATGACTTGCAATTAAAAAACTGAATTTGATGTTGTAACCGTTTTAGGTGCAAAAAGGCATTTGGAAAGTTTCCATATACTTTTTTACATCTAAACCTAAATATTCGGAGTTACGATATTAATTATTGCATTTCATAATCAACATTTTAGTTCACTAGTTAGCCACATTTCTTATTTCCATACAGTAATATTGCTAAATTAATCAAAACAGCGAAATATTTGACTGCTGTTTGCGACGTTGCCCAGTTTCTGTATAAAAGCTATTAAGGCACAGCCGCTAATGCAGAGCTATGCTGAATTTTATATAATTATTTTCAAGAAAACCTGTTAACTACAGCACCACAAAAACAAATCAAACAAACGACAGATTCTATGACTTTTAATATCAATATAATTCGATTGAGTGATTGAATCCAACCAGCATCATAATTATTACCAGCCTGCTAGATAACACTGACAACTTGTACAGTAGTGTTACTCGGCCAGTAATAACACTTTTCTACTCGACGTTACTGCCGCATCTGTTAGTACGTTTTATAGTGTACATTATATCCGTTACCTACTTAGGTCATCACGTAAAAAAAGTATTTTTTACAGCTATATCATAATAACAAGTTAATTAACTGATTTTTATTAAAATGAGCTAGGAAGGTACTTTTTTGTTTAAATTCAATTGCCTTATTATTTAGTGAGAACGCGTAATTAAGGTCAAGGTTGTTTTAAATCATTGAACTTTATAATAATATTAATAGATTGTTTGATGTATTGTTTCACGACTTGACTATTTTCTGTGTTACGATACTTATAGGTTTTATTTATTCGTAAAAGATAAATCTATATCTCCAAAATCATACACTAGGGACGTCGAAAACTCAACTTGTTTAAGAATAAGCTCTTAGAAACAGTATAAAGCCTTGATTTTGTCTAAATTAAAATATATAATTTAAGCAAATACTTATACATCATAAATTAATATACGAATAATCTAAATTCTAAGAAATAGCAAAATCTAGAATACAAAATAAAGTCACTAAACGTGTGACAAACTGGTTTATTTAGTATTTTGATGAACGTTCAAATTTTGTAATAGAAACAAAACGTGATGTCCATACATATCGTGTGTAGTTGCCTATCATCTTATACTTCGAGGATATACTCCACATTGAATGTAGTGGAATCCACCTTTGTTTTGTTCACAAAAGCATAATTAGATTGTATCGACAGTAGGAATCCCATTTTTCTAACTCGCACCGGTTTTAAAACGAATCGGAGCGTGACGATACCCTTTTTGCATACACGTTTGAAATTTATGTCAAATACACAAAATGAGAAACAAAACTGGAAAATTTACTTATTATTGCTTAAGAGAAGTTAATTTGAAATCTTTTCGGTACCCATTCACCTGAAAGTTTGAACGAATTAAATTAACCTGGTTTGGCAGTACTTAACAAACTCTTCTTCCTAGCTCTATTCCACTTTAGGTGGGGTCTGCTCTCCTGATCTACGAAGCCGGGGGTCGTCCTCTACATCTCTTATACAGATAGTTGCAATGCTATCTAGTAGGGGTTTCCTCTATCTGACAGACTCCTGATGCTCCGAAATTTATTTGGCTTAACACACTTGGCATAATCTTCTTTAAACGAATATGTTTAAGTCATAAAAATGATTTAATATAATTATCAGACAGAGAGAGTGTCAGACTTTTACTAACTAAAACCCATCCATGTTCCTTCTTTGCCCTTTGTGTTCCAGGGCTGCGGTATCTCTTTCGAACAGTCCCGCAGCGTGATGTAGCCAGCGTGTTAGCCTAACGGAATAAATCCTGACATATCCGACATATAAAGTTCTGCTATAGAGAGTAGAGTTTCGTTTTTAGTTTGATGACTTTTTTGTCCACTTGAATAGCGATAACCAAAATAATATTAGCAGCCTTAAATATAAGTTTCTATAAACAATTTGACGTAATTTTCAATGTAAATAAAACATTTTTTGTCACAGTTAGACTAATGTCGAAATCGTCAAGTCCGCTCGCTATATTGTTTGGAAATCACTCGTGTTAGCTGGAGGGCGATAATTGAAAACGCATTGACTTCTACAGATTGTATCAAGTGTGGGTAATGTTGCCCAATTTGTGGATTACCCACCTTATCGCACTGTAATTTTATTGTTTGATCTGATCTTATTGTCGAAAGTCATGCTTTTTGAACTGTGAATGACTTCATAATGTTACCTGTGGTTACAGGTCAGTGAAATTAATCTATGCAGGTCCAACATAAACCCATGGTTTGTAATATTGATGAGGACGTGTATGAAAAAATTGAGCTATTTTTAAGCTGAATCAGATTTAACAACTCAGAGCTACAAATCAGACTTATTTGACGGGACTCTAGTTTAGATTCAAAAACGCAGTCCAATACAGCGTCCGTATAGAGTCTTGGTTTTGAAAGCTAAAAAACTGTTGTCATAGCAAATAGAGCTAGCTAGTTTGACTGCAACTATGTACCAAAGAGGTGGCAATGTTTATATTTGATACAGCAGGTAGGAACTAACACTGATGAATACTTACAATTGTTTACAAAACATATCTATATCTATACATATAATAAGACAGTAAAAAAACTGTGTCTGTACATTGAAGATATTTAAAAAAAAAAAAATGAGGGGGGTTTAGAAACAGTAATAGAGCACGAATCCAAAAAAAAAATTCTGTCTGTTTGTCTGTTTGTCTGTTTATCTGTTTGTCTGTTTGTCTGTTTGTCTGTTTGTCTGTTTGTCTGTTTGTTTGTACACGCTAATCTTCGGAACTACTAGACGGATTTGAAAGATTTTTTTTTTGTTGTGTAGGTATTAAGTCTGGGCAACATATAGGCTATAATTTATCTTGGAAACTTGAACACCTGATGCAGAACCGCAATAGAATAGCTAAACTATAAGAGATACAAAAATGGTACCATAGCAAAAATTGTTCCACGCGTTGAGCATTTTCTGCTAAGAGAATAAAATTGAAGATCTGGAACACCCGATGTGGAACTCCAAGAGTCCAGCTATACTATAACATATATAGGAATGACGTCTTAGCAAAAATTGTTCAATCTGATGACCACTCTCTGTTGATTTATAAAAATCGAAGATCTGGAACACCTGTTGTGGAACTCCAAGAGCCCAGCTACACCATAACACATATAGGAATGACGTCTTAGCAAACATTGTTCAATCTGATGAGCACTCTCTGTTGACTTATAAAATCGAAGATCTGGAACACCTGTTGTGGAACTCCAAGAGCCCAGCTACACCATAACACATATAGGAATGACGTCTTAGCAAAAATTGTTCAATCTGATGAGCACTTTCTGTTGATTTATAAAAATCGAAGATCTGGAACACCTGTTGTGGAACTCCAAGAGCCCAGCTACACAATAACACATAGGAATGACGTCTTAGCAAACATTTTTCAATCTGATGAGCACTCTCTGCTGATTTATAAAAATCGAAGATCTGGAACACCTGTTGTGGAACTCCAAGAGCCCAGCTACACAATAACACATATAGGAATGACGTCTTAGCAAACATTTTTCAATCTGATGAGCACTCTCTGCTGATTTATAAAAATCGAAGTTCTGGATCACCTATTGTGGAACTCCAAGAGCCCAGCTACACCATAACACATATAGGAATGAAGTCTTAGCCAAAATTGTTCAATCTGATGAGCACTCTCTGTTGACTTATAAAAATCGAAGATCTGGAACACCTGTTGTGGAAATCAAAGCTATCACTAATTTCACTGTATAATTATAAAATAACATAAGCTGGGAGTATCTCCACGCGGTGAAGGCGGTAACAGTTTAGGACTGATATTCGATGACGACGGTATATCATTGAAAATTTGACTGGACAAAACTCCTATTTATTTTTGTACTTTATCGAATTAATATGCCTTCGGGCTTATATTATTTGAGTGTTTTAGACTTTTTCCACTTATCTTCGTGACACGGTAGCCTACCCGGTAACGCAGGGGAGCAGTCACTTAGATTTTAATTGATCAGGTATCTTCTTCACAATAAAACTATAACCATGCCTAGAAAGAGATCAAATCTTTCCCAATGTTCCAAAGGAGCTAAAAGATTGAGGATCATAAGATCCCAAGAATCTACCGAAGAACGTCAGAAGAGACTTCATGCTGTTCGAGAACATCAGGCTGCAACTCGCTCCGTGGAAACCTCTTCCTCTCTTCTCTTCTCTTCCTCTTGGATAACGAAGCACGCCTGCGTTCTCAGCGTATTTACGCATCTACATCCAGGTCTCTAGAGAACTGTGAAGAACATGATGCCTACTGCCGACTGACCGCTGATCGTGAACGTCATGCATTGTCTTGCGAATCGGAGACGTTCACGGATAGAGAATTACGCTTGAGTTCCAAGCGTATCTACGCATCGACTTCTAGGTCTCTAGAGTCAAGTGGGGAACGTGATGCGCGACTGACCACTGATCGTGAACGTCACGCATTGTTTCGCGAGTCGGAGACGTTCACGGATAGAGAATTACGCTTGAGTTTCAAGCGTATCTACGCATCGACTTCTGACTTACAAAAATGAAAGATCTGGAACGTCTCGAATCGTCTCGCGCATCCCGTTGTTTTCCCGTCCCCGGGCTCTTAGAATTCGACATCAGACGTTTCAGATCTTCGATTTTGACGACCCCGTTGTCGCTGGCATAAGCAACAGGATCCGCGTACGAAGTCGCGGGCAGAAGCTAGTTATGTAATAATTATGTGATTCTAGCTCCTAAATAGTTGTACTACTAGCTATAAATTAAACTTATTGTTAAAACTTTTTTTTGCAAGTAAGCTTAACCTTTGTTTTATTTTACAAGTGTCGTTAATTTAATAAGCATGAAATTTGGTAGGTATTAATTTTAATTTTATCGTCTCATCAATTATTACTCGTTCGATCACCTCCTTGATGTTTCCAAAAGTTCAAGAGACATCCTGTATACATAATTAAATGTGCCCATTATGTTCTCATCTCAACTTATTTCACATTAAATATATAAACAACTTAGTATTTTACCATTTGCACAGAATTACTTTTACATATTAATTACGCAGGTGATGAATGGTAACAAGTTGCTCGACTATTACTATCACTTGGGAATTTTTGGTCTAATAGCTGCTGCATTCTCGTATAGGTGTTCGATAACTTTATTTTTTATTTATTTTTAACTGGAGGATAGAACCTGTTAATGCGCTGTTTGTAAAGTTAGTTGAAATATTTTTTTAAGTTTAATAGAAATAAATGGAAGTGGTTAACTTATTGCTTAATAAATCTAATTAAAATGAATCAATTAAAACGTTTTTAAATTAATCAATAAATTATAATTACCGTGATTACGACTATAGTCGTACACTCCACAAAAAGGTAAGGTAGCTCTAATCAGTAGGTACTACTGACCGGTAGTACTAAGCACAAGCTAACTTTGTTTGGAAAGAATTATAATCATTATCGTATTATCGTCATTACAAGCTTCACAACATGTTGCAACAAGAATGTTGAGTACGTACACATGCGACAATAATTATGCATTATATCATTAACATTTCATACATCTTATGAAACTCCATATAAAATAAATATAATTGTCGGTATTATTTCATTATAAGGCGTCATCTGCGTGCTTCTTCGGATAAGTGGCGTAAAAACAAAACATGAAGAGGCCTTAGGCAGTAATTAAACGTCTACTCCATATAACTACGCGTGAAGAAGCTTGAAATGTCAAGAGCTTAGGCAAAAAAAAGTTCACCTTACCTTTTTATGCACGGGCAAATTATATTCAGCCTTCTGGGAGACTAGAATCCTAGGCTAACGTAAATAATAAATCTGACTGGACAAACTGTAGAGGAAAAATTGGTGAAAACAATTGTTAATTTTCACCGTTTTTTCCTCCAAGGTGTTATCACAAATGTTATGACTAGAGATCGGATATTTGGATGCATATTTACCTAAAGTCTGTTTTTTTCGGGGTACAAAAATATGAAAGCGACTTCTTAAAATGCCAATTTTTTTCGGGATTGCGGTAAATTATACATAAAACAGTGTGTATAAAATGTAGTACTCATAAGCATATAATGAATATTTTGAATCTATTTAAAACCAGGCACGAAATTTGTTGCACGTAAAAAATACAAAACTATACGAATATTGCTGCTGAATATTCGGATATTACAAAATGGTAAACATGACAATTCATTTGAAGTAAAACCCAAAAATTAAATAAACCGGGACTTTTTTCGTACTGACGCGCGCTCTATACTTGTCAATACTACTTTACTTGTCAATCTATTCAGCACGCACTCGGCTGAATGCTTACTTTTTTAAAAGCGCGTAGTGTTTTTTTCTTTTTTCCCCGTGTCATTAATGCTTAACCTGGTGTCCGAGTGTTTAATGTGCTTATTGCATTTTATTTTAATCCTTTTTATTTTATTTTTATCGTGCTTGTTATCTAGTGATCCTAAGATTTCTACTATCTTTTCTGTGTTTACTCGTGAGAACCTGTAATTGACTCTATGTTGCTTATACAATTGTTATTCATTTGTCATAGCTGTTGGTTCTCCTATCTATAAATAAATAAATACAAATTTTAGGTAAATATGCATTCGAATATCCGATCCCTAGTTATGACAGTAATTTACAGTGTGTAACAATGTAAGAATATTAGAGCTGAACAAGCTCGTTTGGGAAGTACTATCACTGTACCTATTTGTGCCGCCAAGCATCGTTTCTGTATTCTGTTTTGAAGAGTGTGGGTGCCGATGCCGGTGTGATTACAAGCTCATGACATATTTTAGATTAGTCTCTGCGATGTCAACGTCTCTACAACACAACAGAGGGCCTAGCAATCGCTTTAAATAAAACGGTTTGTTTTATCAAACGACTTTTGACAAAATTGTCATACATAGCTTAGCAAGCTTTTCTGTAGTTTCAATTTAAACAAATTCAAACAAATTCAATCCAATACATTTTTAACTTCTCCGTCATCGTCACCGCTGATAGAATATAATTTTTTCTAAGCTCTCAAGTAGGCCGTCGCGTCAGCTTGTTTGTAATCCACTAACATAAATATGTTATTTACAAACATATTTATGTTAGTGGATTACATATGTATAAATATGTTATTTACAAACATAGTATTACGCTGGCACACTACGTCATCGCACGACCACATCAGGGTGTTTTAGATCCTGATGCGTGATCGATGTTCCACCGATAACGGAAGCAATCGTGGCAACACTGATTGATTACTTAGCGTGCAACTTGAGAGTATTGTAAACTTAGTAGTATTTTATGTGATCATCTGAAGGTGGTCCATTGGCTGTGCAGTAACTACTTGATCAACAATGATATATGGAAATCTACAATACCAAAAGCTTCGCAGATGCATTATCATCCTGCAACAATGCTGAATTTCCTGTGATGACATCCGCACTCTTATGCTCTGCAAACTAGAAAAAGCATTGCTACTTGTCGCCAAATGAAGGAAAGACAGTACTTGCTCGGACGTGCACCTTTATTAAGATCTCTACTATCAATTAATTCTATTAATTTCTACAAATACCTACATTTGGTGATAAAAAGTTGAAATCTTAACATCACGAGAAGTATTTCCAACCATAGAAACATCATGATCAAAGTAAAAGGCAAGTATAGAAATAATATTGAGACATTACAACGAACAGTACCAATGCAAGATAGATACATGATTGTTTGTTTTGCAAAATCCATGTGTAATGAACCTCAAATCAGTATCGTAAGTTAAGAAATAATGGTGATTATTGGATCAAAATACTTTAACGATGTGTCTGGCCAACTGAAATATCATTCGGACAAACACTGATATTTAACAACGATTTAACCTATTAATAGCTAACGGCCGAGATAGTAATTGTCTGACATTTTTCTCGTAATGGCCTACACATTGGATTCGTCTTCTTATGCTCATAAACCACAAGGTCTTTGTTAGTTCATCTTAAAGGCCGAGTTGAGATTTACAACAATGTTTCTCACATGAACTACATCGTAAGAAATAAAATGTGCATCGAATTTATATATTTTTTCGAGGACTTTTAAAGTTTATGGCGTATTGGCAATACTAGTAGAGCACGCGGTTTCATCCACTTACAAAATTTTCTGGTTAATATGTATTAACCAGAAATCCTAATCCTATGTAGGATATATTATATCATGTAACACATGTAATCACTAGTTATAGGATTACTTAGGTTTAAAAATCTTAAATATTTTCGTATTGAGCTCAAATAAATGTCGTGAAACAATCATCATCATCTATTTGGTAAAGCACTAATTTTGAACAGATCAAAGCTTGCCGACGAAGCTGAATGAAGTTCCAATACGTAGTATAATATTTACTTTAATACATAATGTATAATACAACGTAGAGTAATTCCAGTGCTCTAATAATTGTAATTGTGAAGCAAACCTGTTTTGAATGAATCAATAAATTGCTATGACTCAAACAGTGCTAGATATCATATACCTATCTGAATATATTAACATTCGTATGATTTAAAACTCATCTTAATATAGCTAGATAGGTATAATAGATGAAGCCAATTTAAATAAGGCTGAACTTTAACACGTTTATACATAATTATCTATTCATAGTATTTTAAACAAAGTCGCTTTTCGGGTGTCTGTGGCCGCGAAATTATTTTAAACTACTCAACGGATTTAGTTACGGTTTTCACTATCATTTAAGCATAAAAATGTGTACAATACATTCATATTAAACTTCTACATAATGAATAATGTTTTGTCAAGTCTTAAAATGCGTGCGAAACAGGGACGGGTCGCTAGTTATTAATAAACGGTTGAAACTTTAGTGTGTGATGCGACTTGTATTGCCAATAGTATCGAGGATATATTGTAGTCTGTTTCATCATCGATGCGTGTGCCAGAGTATCTTAAAACGTGTTAAATCTCACCTCAAGACTCCACCCATATTATGTAGGTGTTTAAATGTCACAGTCATTCATAAATCTCAGACATTAATAAATTGACTAAAACGACAATAGCGACCGTGATTTTTATTGTTTCTATATGTCAATAATCCTGTTTTTTTTCCAATCTTTGGAATTACCCAAGCTTTTAATCTTCACATCTGAAGAGTCATCGTATTACTATGTAATCAGGTAAGCCGAGCCTTTTCCGAACTGTGTTAGGGTCAGCTAACAACCTAATCAGATGAGGCTGAATTGAAGATTTTTCACGGCACGGTCTTGATATGTAAAGATCACTCCAAGGCTTGATTTTGTGAGAGTTTGCACAAACAATACTTGACGAAAACTAATCCATTTGCTAAACATTTAGACTAGACCATAATCGTAAATGCGCAGAGTAACAATTTTAATAGCAAAATACTACTCTCAAGGAAATTAAAAGTATACGTACTTATTTTTCAGAAGAACAAATATCAACGTTTTTTCCTGTATCTTCCTTCTGATCTCTGAGCCTGATCCCATAGAGCAAAAGGAAGATAGGGAGATACAGCTCCTTTAGTAAGGAGCACTGCAGTTCGCCATCTTCTTTAGGCTGAACCTAATATATCGTGTTTATTGAGACAGTTAGCATACAACTATAAAGAATACCTGGCTCCTGTGCTAGTTTCAAATCAATTGTTTTACAAATGCCAGTTTTCTTCTAAATAATTATTTGATACTAGATTGTAGTAAGCCAATAGCAAAAAAGGAAAAGGGACCTAACATCATCACGTTACCTCCCGTGAGCAAAACAAAGCTGGCGACTTACCAAAGACCCGATTTATTATAAGTGTTCACAACACAACAGGTCGGGTCTGCCTCCCTTCGGTAAAACATTTTTCGTTCGATTGTTAAACAGAACGAGATGTATTTCAAGATCGATAAGATATAAAACTGATTCGTGCCGATTTAAACCAACACGAGCATCGGTTTGTTCAACATTAACATTTCGTGTTTATTGATCAAAGTCGTGTAACTAATGGCATGTCTATTATTAAGTAAAGAGAGATTACCAAAATAGTGAGATAAGTATTTTATGGGTGTTGCGTGTTACCTATTACATTAACATTTCATTATTTGTATATTTTATCACATAAAGCAGTAATTGAAGATTGCGTTTTGAATTTTTACACATCGTAAGTAATTAAAATAATGATAGAACTATTGGTAAAACTGTGTGACTTGAATATTTCCATGCAAACTTACTCAGCTGAGGTAATTTATTGGAAGTTACCAAAAGTATGCAGACACATTGAAGGTTAATTAAATTTATTAATTACTCCTGTAAATGTCAACACTAGCTTCTTCAAAATTAATACCCTATTTACATATAAACTGTGCTGCTTGATATTTTTATCAATACCTTTAAATCTGCATAAATATAGTAAAATTTAAAGTTCGGTTTTTTTTGAAGGTCAATGCGTCGTGGTGCATTAGAGCATCTGACCAAAACTGTGGCTGGCCGCAGAAGGTCAAACGTTATCGCCATGAAAAATTAAGAATATCGTTTAAATTTATTTCAGTAGTTTAAAAACATTGTTATTTTGAGTTATTTTGTTGTTTTGCAATAAACAAATCCGGAAGGCATAGACAGAGTTCATCACCTTTTCAATTAATTTCTGATATTGTTAAAAAACTACTGCTGCTTTGGTGAATAAGCATAATCATGACGATGGTTTTTCTGAAGAAGTACGCAACAGAATAAATAGCAAAACTTTAGTACCTGTCCTGTCATTAGACCTGTCCAATTATAAAGTAACTATTGTAACTAACTTTGAAAACATGGGGTATGTTAAAAACTGGGCACCGTCAACGCGATATTGCGGACTGTTAACATGCAACCAAGATTATAAGTCTAAAAAAGATGTCGGCTAACATATAGGATCAGTGCCTAAAGATAGGACGGTTTTCTGCAGAATATTGCGAGGAAGCAGCCTCAAATTTCAGCTCGCCAGCTGGTAGGAAGACTCCGTTCCAGTATCAAATCCAAACTGGCAGAAGATGATAATAGAAGGTCAAACTTTACGCTCGCATACCGTTCGCAAGAGTTCCAGCTCTGCGACGTGGAAATCGAGAGGGTCGAGTATTGTGGGTTTACGCACATTTGTACTGGACCGACCTCCGTTTTCCGATAAGTTTTGCTTCAAATTACATCCTGATTCAAGCAGAGTGCCTGTTTGGAGAGTTCCTAGTCGCAAGAGCCGATTACGGAATCCTCATTAACTTCATCCTTGCCAAGGCAGAACGCTCATGGTCTTGGCTATATTTCGCCTGGGTAGAATAACCGATCTCGTTTTGATAGGAGGCAACTTAAATGCAAAGCTATACTGTGACGAGATTTCGTAACCTGTGGTCATCCCTCACCGACAACAGTTTGGCTAAGATTTCATAAACTCACGAAATAATGCGCCTGCACTGTCCGAAAGACCAGTAAAAATCTGTTCAACGAACACAATATCACGGTATAAAAGACCGGCCTGCTCAATCCGCTAATCAGTCCCTTTGAGCATACGTGGGATTTGATAGAGAGAAGGCTTTCAATAATCTTCACCAAAATTTAACTCACCAGAAAAACTTTTTACACTTTTTTCCAGAGAATGAAGACTTATTAAGTAGGCGACAAATTGATAATCGGTAACCTCATTTTCGGTATGTCACGCCGATGTAGAGCGATCAGTGCCTTAGGAGATCCAACTGAATATTAAAATGCTAATTTCCAAAAACTAGATTTTCACATTTTCACCCCATTTCAGTATTTTTTCATACAATTTATTTTGCAATATAATGCTTATTTTATTAAATCATCTCAATTAAAATATGTATTAAATTACGCTTCTGTTTACGTATAACACCTTAGGCAAAACATTTAAAAAAAATGCAAAAATGTCCTTCTTCACTAGACTTTGTTGAGTAGAGTACTATCACAAATAAATCTTACACAAACAAGCTGGGAAACCGCGCCATAAGTTCCATATGTTACGATATGAACAAATCACTAATAGCTTGACCTTATCAACCTGGCAACTAATACGGCCAATGACCAAACGCACTTCGCACTTTCAGCCATTGTCTACGTTTATTACATTCACGAACTTATTATACAACTGTTTTGTATGTCAGCCGGTAGCACAATACAGCGATTAATCATCGGCATGTGTAATATGATCTTGTGAAATACGCACTTGGGAAGATATGAGATGGTATCAGTCAACGTATCCATCTGAGCATTGTAGGGTTGGATCAATGGAACCCTTTGTCTTAATGTATCAATCTCGTATGCTTGTAAATTTTCCGGGTTAATGACTACGACGAAAATCATTTATCACACAATGTAATGCAACATCAGATTGAGGAGCTCGTGGCTAAATAATAACAGCCGCTCGGATCGATCTTTAGGTTAAGCCGTGCTTGTCTAGGTTGGTCTGTGAATGGGTGACCACCCATTACATACCGAGTTTCCTCCGTGCCTCTGAAAGCACGTTAAGCCGTTGCTCCCGGGTCTCTTTTATAGATCTTTGACAGTCGTTAGGTAGTCAGTGGCCCAAAAAATCTGACAAGTCTTTCCAAGGGGTATCGTATTACCCTGTACTACCTGGGTTGTGGAGGTCAGATAGGCAGTCGCTCCATGTAAAATACTAGTATTCAGCTGCATCCGGTTAGATGGAAAAGGCTAGGCAGATAATATAATGCAACTTCAGATCGAATAGAGCTGTCTGAGCAACTGTACAAGGAGCGGACGAAACCAAAATGATTTCAGACTGTTTTCAGACTGACGGACAAAAGGTTTATCAAACTGTGTTTCTGTTTGATAAACCTTTCGGCCGTGATCTCAAACATTAATGTAGTTTATGACCACGGCACATAATTTATTAGATGATTTAAAAATGTTTCCTTCCGCATTTGGATTCCACGTGTTTTGTGGTCGTGATTGCCATGATTATAGCGATGACCACACCATATAACTACAAACCACGAGCTTTATGGACCCCTCTTCTCAGGAACTAATTTGGAACAAACTTATATATGTGGCGATGTGTGTGATTTCATACTAAATATCGTACAACTAACCTCGTCGTATCGTGAAGAAAAACATCGAAAGGTCATCTGTAGTTGGAGTTTTTAATAATACTGATCCTGAAGTGGGGCTATTAAGGCATTACGTTATATAAATGTTTCGAGTCTCGTTGATCTAGTACAAGTACTATAGCTAAGCATGACGTCCTGGGTTCACCTACCGAAGAAGTTTTGATTTTTCCAGAATTTTCCCAGTAACAGCCTAAAGTCTGGATGTGACCCCGGTTAATTGGTAACAGACTTGCCCCAAATGACATGACAATTAAACATAATTGGTAAAACGTAGTAGTGTTATAGGTACGCCTCTGTTTAACCCTGCGGCGATTACGTTGATTGATAACTAACTGACTTGTGCTACCAATTTGAGACGACTTGGCGACGCATTGTCCAGTCTAGTCCAGGCAGATGATGATGATGATGAATGATTTATTAAGTAGTGTCGGGTGATTATTTGGACTATACTGAAATACGCCACTTCAGTATATTCTTCAGGCTTCAGGCTTCTAATTTTATGATAAAAAATTACTTATAAGATATGGTACTATACCTAATAGGTATTATTATAAAATAATGTAAAGTAGCTAATTGCAATCAATATTATCCATAGAAAACCAACCATAAATAGGTAGATGAAGTAGAAGTAAACAATTAATCCACATTTTTAAACAAACTTATAATATTTAAAGTATCGCTCATACAAAACTATGTCATTGCCGGAGCTTTTATAAGTAATTAAAAAAAAACTGCGAAGCTTCGCCCAAAGTTCATCTCATTGTTTCGGCCGCCCATAAATCCATTGCAGGCGACGAGTGACGTCACTTCGTGCACGCTTGCAACTAAAAGGCTATATAAGCACTTTCACTGCGCGAGCGCGTGAGTCGCGGGATGACACCGCGGATACACGCATGCGCACTCTGACCCCAGCTAGCGCGCCTAACGGACATTGTAGATTTGAATTTTGATTTATATTTTTTGTGTGAGTGACGTAGTGTCGTGTATTTTCTTGTGTGCAAGGTGAGTTCTTTTAATTTACTTTTTATTGATTTGTCCTGTGACATTGTTTTTTTAGAAAAAATATATTGATTGGTGGAAATATTTAGGTTTATTTTTAAGGTCTAAACACAGTTCACCTAAATCAAAAGAAAAAATCCTTTGGGAATTTATTTCTTGAGAAGAATAAATTTATAATTTAAAAAAAATACAATAGCAACTCAATTAAATACCGTAATAACAATATATATTAAAACAGTCTAATCTTCAGCTCAGTTCCTAAAAAAATAGAAATAAAAATACTCGCACGTTCGCGCATCAAAAAGACATCAACGCGCAATCGGCGCATTGACACATGCTTACGATTGAACTCTCCCGCGCCACCCACAAACGTCCGCAAGTGACCGGAACAAGTATGGCAGGAAGAATAGTGCTTACATTGCTAAAGTTACTATTGCTAGCTTTTATGCGACAATGTAGTACCTAGGTTTATGATAGCTACAGTACATACAACATAGGACATAATTTTTTGATGAACGGAAAAAAAACGTTGTTTTTACTTTTTATTAGTCTCTAGTAACATAATTTTTGAAATAATTGTATTATTTATTTGCCAGTTTATTAAGCAGTAGTCACACATACGTTGTACTTACGTGTATCTCGACATTTGGAGCCCATTGTAGCGTGTTAAATCGCTGGTGACCCGGGTAACTGGGTTAAATCCACATTTATTATACAATATGTAAAGACCCTGTTCAATCCGAAAGGGGCATATAGGTATACCATTCACAATACCAAATAAAATAAGAAACATAAAATATTCTTGACAGTAAAAATGTCAAAGAATTTTAAAATGCGCGATTTTTGCCCCGAATTACCACTTTTTCCCTAAATTCTAACAAACTTGTAAAACATGACGACAACAGTATCTTCGGCATTTGTATGTTCGATTGTCAATTGTTTTTTTTATGACATCACTATCCGAGATGCGACCGGTGTGTTCCTGTGTTGCCAAGTACGTTCCTTCATTTTAGTACATTTTATTTAATTTTCATCGGGGTATTTTTTTACTTGGTATCCAAAAAGGATTAAATGAAAAGAACCTAATCACGGATCGGACAGGATTTTTTTAACATATTGTGTTTGCGTAAAGAAAATCGTTACGAATTTCTATTTTGATAACTCAATGTGTCTATGTTATTCTAGTAATTGCCGTTACCAAATGTACTGTTAAGATTACCATTTCGCTAATTAAAGAATAATGTAAGGTACTAATAATTAATTTGGTTGTAGCAGGGACAGCAGATTTGCAGATTATTCTTGGTTTAAAACATTACATAAAAAGAGAAATACATTTCTGAGTTCACTTCAAAGGTCAAATCTTCACTTGACACAAATAAAAATCCCAATTGGACATTCTAATAAATAATTACTTACAACCTTCAAATACCTTTCAAATATTCCATTAAACAAAATATCTATCAGTATGCACTAACCCTATAAACATCAAAGGCGAGCTTTATCAACTTTTAACTCGTGCACGTGAATATATGCACCCACTATTGTTTTATGCGGCGCTTGCGACCTTTACTTATTTATCGAAGATGTGAAGATGTACCATGATGAATACTAAAAGGAATTGAAACAGACTAAAAGACTATTGCGAAATCACTATTAAATATTTACTCGTAAAACGTCTACGCATCAAATTTACATTAGTGTTATTTGATTTTATACATATGGTACTTCGTATGTCATTACTATGCAATTTATTATGGGTACGACACATCGCGAGTACGCCTACGAACTTATTTCAATTCGCTGGAAAATGTAAGAGGTCACAGTGTAGCGATTTTATACGTTAAATGCCAAGCCCATATAGCAGAATGTAGTAAGAAAATCGACCTAAATGGTTTAGCATTTGAGTTAACAGATGATCTGCACTGATATCAAATGGATAATGGAACGATTTCCATGTATACTTATACTTTACTTAACTGCATAGCAAAGGTCGCCTCAAAAGAACAATTTATGCATTGTGAATTGATCGCAATGGTGAATCTACAATTGCATGAAAATGGATACAATTTTCTTTATTATAAATCAATGGTGTACTAGATAACTAAGCACACACAACTTTAATGACAATTTCGGTACCTACTTTTCAAATACTGAACCCATTTTAGTGCGAAGCCAGTGCTTTAATTTCCCGGTTTATCATTTTAATTAACTAAAATCTGTAAGCACAACGATTTAATTAGAGTTTTTCACGTGGGATTAAGACGTATCTTTTGACAACTCGTTTATCAAAATCTATTGAGCCATCCAGATCCTACGTGGGAACTAACTGACACACTTTACTTATCTTGCTGCATAAATGGTATAAAAACTTACACTATCTTCGCATGTGAATTCCCGTAAAAACTGTTGTAATTTACACGCGGAGTACGCGGACTATTAGTTCCAATTATTCAAAAAATGACAACCTTTTGAATATTACGCACATAATAAGTCCATTCCAAAAACAGATTATTCAATCAATTTTTTTTAATGGAAAACGTTTACGAAAACGAGTTCGGTATTCACGTGGTGGATGCAAAAACTGAACATTGTGCATAATAATAATATCATAACGTCATTAAGTCATCCTTATGCGATATGTCATTTATCTTACATAAGAACATACCTATACCCAAAGCAATAGTTATAATGATAGCTGTGTTGTACCTACTTAGGTTTCATCTATAATGAAAGAAAGTTCGACGATTAGACCCACTATTTCGACCTTTGACAAGTGGAAGACCTGTTTGTGATGCACAAACTCGCAACGTTTCCACTTTCAGTTGCTAGAATTCTGTCTGGTTATCGTAATTTACCCCCCACTTTTGTGGTCATCTTGCCGCATAAAGATTGCGCAGACAATTTTATTTCAAAGAACTATACAGATATTGTTGCCATAGTTCGATCTTTTAAGATGCGTTAATTTATGTCAGATTTAATCAAAGATATTATTACTCAAGATCATTAACATAAAATTACCTTGATTTAAATGGATAAAACAAGGAAAAGTTTCTGCATATTACAATATTAAAAGTAGGTCCATCTATCGATAAAGACCTAAAGACTAGAATTTTATTTTTAGTCAAGGTCGTATTTAAGTTTAGGAATCCTAAAAACATTGCCACACCTAAGAGTCACAAAATTGATAAGACAAATTTTTTTTTTGGGCATTACTCCAAAGAGGCCAAGATCGCATTGTAAATAGTCGGAATGTCTAAATGAGATGACACTAGTGGCCTGAATCGTAGCTTGTTAACTATTCGTACGGCGGAGTTCGTTAAGTGGAGATGAGAGATATGCCTGGAGCTACGCAACAATGGGTTGCGTCGGGCGCGGGCCGGCCGGCCGCCGTCGTCCGGTAGCGAAGACCGTACATCATGCGTTTTGATTACATGAGACTTACTACTTGCCTGTTTACGGGTTACGAGATTATTTATATCTGTCTGATCGCTCGGATAACTGTAGGTTTATCTTACTAGGGAGATTTATAAAACTTAGTTAAATTAACAGTAAAGGTTTAGCTAATTTGTATAATAATGCGCTTTTTCCAAAAAAAATCTCCTTCGCATTGACATATGCGCTGCCTAGCCGTTTATCTATAGTTTTAATACGCTTCGAAATCGCGAATATTTTGGAGGATCTGGATACGCTAGCCATTAGAAAGGCGATTGTCTTTAAATAAAACTGATAATTGATCAGTATCATAATATGAAGCTACCTTTCATCCAACAGTGACGAATAATCATTGGAGTCACTTGTAGTCAAAGTGGTTGTATTACAATAGACCACCGTATTGTGTGCTCACAATCTGTGCGGTACGGTGCGGTCGGAGGCTGCCTGCGGCCGTTTGACATAATGATGACATTACAGAGGCTCATTTGTCGCTCAAAGGGTATTTCAACGTGATTTGTTACTCCTCTAATATTGTGACCGATTTGAATTATTATCATGTAAGTACGACGGCAGCAGCAGCTTCATGTGCCGCCATGTGTACTCTATGCGGCCGCTTATATGAAAACAGCCCATAAAATCACAATCCCGCATTTTCTTCTTAGATCTGACAAACCTTAATTAAACACGAAAATAGTTTACAGTGGATGCTCTATGTAAACGAAAAATGTACCTACTGCCAGCTTTACACCCATTTAAAAGAAGTCGGATGCGCAAAAGTGCTTCCATTTTTTTAACAAAAGTAAACCCGTTAAGCTCGTACAAAAAATACAATGTCTTGTTACGTATGTGCGACAAGATTCTTCAAACAATCTCTGAACTTTAATCTTAACAGGAAACGTGCCTAAGTTTGCGTGAAACAGTAAACTACACCCGGTAAATAATACCACACCAACAAAGTAATTTACTTAAGACAATTAGCAATTATAAACAGTACTTTTTATTCAATAGAAAAGTGGGTGTAATTGAGCTATTTGTACTATACGTAAGTACTTCACTTTCGCTCTTTAGATCACTTACACTTTTCGCAGTATCCATTGACGCATTGTTAAATTCTTGACGTACGAATCTGTTAAATAATACCATTTATATGTGTAATATTTAAAGATGGCTCTCACAGCTTTTTGTTATGTAATAAAATTATGAATAATGCAATCAACGGAAGCTCGTAAATATTTACACAGTCATTTAATATTGACGGGTGTCAATCAAGAAATAAAGTTTTTAATCAAATAATTTACGTAAACATACTGCGGAAAGGCCGTGTAAAAATATTTCAAGTAAATCCTTTGAACTGAATGAAAACGAAAGTAGACTGAAGATTATTTAATAGCGCCCAATTAAAACATGAACTTTAGAATGATCAAATAAGAATCTTATTGTTATTTTATAAATAGGTAGGTGAAGTCAAACACGATCTTGCAGATAATTACTGATTTATTTGTCTGTACGGTTTGCGAACTAATCATTGTTATGAGGCTATCCTCAATGTATAATAATAATTCTTGTACGTTAGGTAGGTACTGCTTGCCTAGGTAATTTCATTTAGGTAAACATAAATAGTACCTACCCGCAACTACTTAATATTATAAATGCGAAACTTTGTGAGGTTGGATGGATGTTTGTTACTCTTTCACGCAAAAAATACGGCACGGATTTGGATGAAATTTGGCACATAGATAGTTTATAATCTGAATTAATACATAGAATACTATTTATCCCGGTAGTATGGCCCCGTGGGGCAATTATCGAAAACCACGGGGGCGAAGCCGCGGGCATAAGCTTATAAGTCATAAAGTTATTTTCACACGGCTCAGACTTGTATGAAACTGGTACTATCCTCACTGACCTCTAGACTCCATTGCATAATATAAGAGGACGGACACAAAAAGATGGTGACTTTATGCTCAGCTCATGGTCCTTGCGACCGACGCCTACGCTAGTTTTTGTTTTTACCACAGCTTTTTGTAGGTCTAATATCTATTCATCTACATGAATAATTAATTAATTTAAATAATAATAAATAACCATATAAAAGCAGAAAGAATGAGTAATGGGAGGAGGCTTTTATATTACGTCATTTTAAATATCTTAAAAACATATCCCCTAAGATTTGATTTGGTGTCTATACATGTCGCCTAAGATTTGATTCTGTAGCTAAAGTCCATCAATATGACTACTTTACAAGAGTAATAAATTTTTCAAAAATCGATCGACCTGATTTTGAATGCACAGATTTGCTCACGTACATCCACCCCATGTAAGTGCAACTTTTTCACTTTAAATCTAATAACGCTTTAAATAAACAAATAATGAGCTAGGCTGAAAAATCCAAGCCTCTACCAAGGTTTTCCTCTTAGCCACTAGTCTTGCAAGTGCGTTGATGTTCAGTCCATCTGTTTAATTATAAAATACTATGCAGAATGTTTCTTAATTATATTTCATACTACATAGTATATTTACACTTGACCCAGCAGATGCATAATTTATTGGTCATTTGTGTGTAAATGATGCCAGTTGATACCTACCCACTTTATTAACATTTGCAGAGCTAAGATGCACTGGTAGCCTCCAACAAATGGTTATAAAAACATCCGTTGACATTTAAACTTGATCAAATAAAGCAATTTAAACAGATTCAAGTTTTTTTTCGCAAACAAATAATAAAATAACGGTTGTATCCTCCTTATGACTTCTCAATGTTTTTGAGTATTTGCATTTTCATATAATTCTTATTGCTTCATTCTACATGATGTGGATAATAAATGTAAGGTACGTAGGTGGTAGGTATTTAAATACTTGTGATATACATTTATTCGGAGGTTAATTTCTGTTTTATAAAGTTCTGTAATTCGTATTCTTTAAGTTTATAAACCTTGATGCTTTAAATAGGCTCACATAGAGCTGTGATAATTCCTATGCCAAATATGTCGCTGACCACAATGATTACTGCTCTGTGTACTTAATTCGCTAGTGTAATGTACGTGCTAGGAGCATGCAACAATATAACTTCCAAATAAAACGTATTCTCGTCGCCATTTGTCGACATAACTCTAAAATTAATTACTTCCTATGATATTGAATTCATACAAACTTCATCTCATTAAATGTTAATATTATGCGTCATTTTTGTATTCACTATAACTTCCTATTTGCCGCTGATGAACATAGATGCCTAACGTTTCTTATGAGATAAGAACCCCCAAGGCGGTCTTGCAACTAACTCGTAGTTTTGACACTATGAGCTCGGTAGAATCATTAATATTGTTTTAGAGTCGTACAAATGTAGAGAGACGCTGAACATTTAGACGAGATATTTCTTTACATGTCTGATATACCTATTTACCGTTATTACTGTTACATATATCTGTGCCTTTTTCCTGTTCGTTTCATTTGTAACATGTAAAAATAGTTACGAAAACATAATAATTACACACATAGATTAAGACGATTCTCTTTTGATTACACAACATTATTTACGAACTTTGACTTCTCCAAGGAAACCAGCGCCACCCACGGCTAAACGAAGGTCTCCATTTATTATGGAATTTATTTATTCCAACTTATTATCACCCAAAATTATAGTCAAGAAATTGACAAATGAATCTCAGCATGTAGCCGAGGTTAATCGTAACTTTGGTAAGTAACATAAAGTTGAGAAATGATCGTGCTTGCAATGGCCCTTCTGGGACACGTTCGCAAACAATCAATCCATAAAAATTGCAGTGACCCAATTCAGTCTTTCGTACCATAAATCACATAAAAAGAATGGTCTAAGCGGTCCAGTCATCGGGTAATGTCAGAGGTCGAGACATAGCGAAAGCGGAGATGTTACGTGTCGCTTACGCAATGTTATCGCACGCTGACATGCCGCTACATTGATTACAAAGCGATAGGCAGGTTACTGGGTAACGTGCTAATGCACGTTTACCCCCCGTGCCTAAGTCAAACAATGACATCGTAATTGCATTTGTTTGGTGAATGGAATGCATGATTGGCGTTAACTACCTAATAAGTCATGAGTATTTGTTTCCACAATGGATGGTTGTAATTTAATCAAATTCAGTAAGTAAGATGTTTTGTTTTTTAATTGCGTGGCATACTTAGAAATATTCTGCAGTTCGACAAACTGTGATTAGTTTAATTATGATTCCTATTTTGCAAACAAGTTAATATGCCATCGTGTATACTTAGCTTCAACAATATAACTGAAAACTAAAGGTTATTGATATTTAAAGCCACTGTGCTAACGCACGTCGGCAGTAAACGTTTAAGAATGTTATGGTTGCGTGTATGAAGAAACACCTTCTTCCATTGTAAATTCTGCAAATAACATAATCCAAGTACACTAAAATTTTACTACATTTCCTACGTAACTACACAATGTAGGTAAGTGTGACGGGAGAAGAACGCGCCTTCCGTGAGAACAGCCCGTGAACAACAATGACAGATAAAATTCGACCGACCCGACCAATTGTAAGTAAATCAGTTGATTCTGAACCTATTTATTAAGTTACTAAATACCAAACCCACAATTAATCTAATTTTAGCATAAAACAATGTTTAGTTGCTGAAAGGTTAGTTACAGTAAAGAAAATCTCGTTTACAAAACGCAAGATGAGCACCGTTTGTATGCTCGCTTCCGTAATTAGTGTGATCCTTTACTGGCATTATAAATCATACATATTCATCGATGAATGTGGAGATAATTATCTTGATTGGTAAGTAATTACGTAGAAATGTAAAGCTATCGAGACTTTTATGTCTACGAGGAAGATTCTAATGAATATAACCACAAGCAGTCAGTAATACGTAACGTTACTTAACGAAGATTTCATAAAAATCTTCGTTGACCTATAATGTTGATTCTTTAAAAAAAAAACGTATGAAGATGTTTGTAAATGTCAGAAAAAGTTAAGGTAAATATATTAGTGGTAATAAGTACATATCCATACATTTTAAATCAAATACGTTTGGTATTTTATATGAGTAGACAAGTGGCCTTTTATATAAATAGGTAACCGTAAGAATAATATTGGCACTTATTATCATTTTTAGATATAGGAAGTAATATATGACAAGATGTAGCAAAACAAAATAAAAAACTATCAATATAAAATTATACAACCTTGTATAATTTTATGTTCTTTAGTAATTTTTACCTAAACACTCGATTTCGAAGAATAGACCCGGAAACTATATCGATACAGGCATCTATTTAATTTTCGAGGTCAGGATTGGAAAAACGTTAAAAATCACGAAAAAATGTCAATAGGAAGATTATTTTAATCAGAAACTAAAATATGCTTGCTTATGATGCAGGCTTTGTTTATGATGACGTAGTACATAACAAATTATGTTTTATTACAAAATACTGAATAGATTTTAATTTTTACTGTACCTATACTTTTATGACCACATACTAATAAGCATTCCAACATATTATATATTCATAATCATTAATAGTTCCCTTTATACCCAGAAGTCGTCGCATGTCATGATTTATGTCTGCCCTATAAAAATAAATATCAACTCGATCATAAAATTATAAACGAGTATTTATATTGTGTGAATCCAGATTTGTTTGGAGGTCAACATCTATTCTAGAATGTTCAAAAAATATAAAATCTCAATGTTAAAACCATAGAGCACCTAATCACCTATTGAAAATATCTAAATTATAGGTCATACAAAGTCGTCAGTTATTAAGAAACGCTATTTTTCGCTACAAATAACAATATGGATGAAGTAACGTCTATTATTAAAGAATTAACACTAAGCTCCCACGCTTGGGGCTAATTTACCTTGGTTGGAATCGTTACGAATGCTTACAAATAGACTATTGCAACCTATTTTGAAGAATTATGGGATTATTTCGGAAGTAAATGTCTCTTTAGTAAAAACATCAGTTTTTTTTTCTAGGCACTAGCTGTTGCCTGTGATTTCGTCCGCGTGTAATTATTCTAAAAATATTACTGCCCTGTTTAAATCGGATGTTGGTAACAATTTCATATTATTTTTTTTTTTTATTAAACACTATTCCTATTTTTATAAAATAAAAGTTTAAATGTAGGTTACATTCATATGCATTCATTCTTCGTCTTTGCGTGTCGATAGACTGAAATAATACCCGACCAATATATTGCCACCTACCCAGCTCTGTCGTTGGCTTCGTTTAAATCCTGGAAGGAGCAGGTGGCTGTGCATTCATTAAAAAGCTGTTATTTAGAAATCACAAACAGACACTTCAATTTTTTATATAAAGTAAGATTAATCGCTAATGAAAAAAAAAATAACGATTTCGTATGTTGTTATTGGAATTCTGTTTTGTCATATATTCTGTTGTCAACACGATATAAAAAAAGGAAATGAATCCATAAACATTTTTTATTTATTTCTTCAAATTCGTAGAATCAGGATTCACGACAATGTCATGGATAAAAAAAACACTTAAATGCAAATAAAATTACTAAAAGTCTGAATTAATCTTATTTTGATCATCATCAATATTCAAATCTATAACATCCAAGAGTTATTAACTATAATTTGTAAAACTTTGAATAAAATCTGCGGCATCTAATCAAATTGATGTGAGATCACGGAATGTATAAATAAATAATTTAAATATTAATGAAAATCAGTATCATCAGCACCGACCTTGACAAAAACATTGACAACGCCCACCTTTAAATGCCTAAAATAACTTTTAATTGAAGGTATTTAACGAGTAATTAACAAATCAAAGAAGGTTTGTTTTTTTCCTGTTGCTATAAAATAATTGGATGGAAGCTCCAATCAAATAATTAAGTTTATAAGTTAATTGGTAAATTATGGTAGTTGAGATGAGCATGTGGTACAAAATATTTTGTACCTAAATACTCAACATCATCATCTGCCTAGCCTTTTCCCAACTATATTGGGAAATATCAGTTAGTACTGGGTAGTACGGTACCCCTTGGTAAGACTGGTTGTCAGTCTTTTTGGGCCACTGACTACCTAACGACTGTCAATGATTTACAAATGACAGCCGGGACCAACGGCTTAACGTGCTTTCCGAGGCACGGGCACGGAGGAAACTCAGTATGTAATGTGTGGTCACCCATCCCCAGAGCAACCTAGGCAAGCACGGCTTAACCTAAAGATCGACCCGAGTGGCTGTTATTATTAAGCCACGAGCTCCTCAGTACCTAAATACTTACGTTAGAGGTTAAATACTTCCAGCTGCAACCAATAACCTGAACCCTATTAGCAAATCTAAACGGGGCGTTCAAGACAGGCCAGTCAATGTAAATATTCTATAGCAATAATAACACTGACAGGTCTTCAGATCCTCTTGATCTTATTTAGTTTCATTGGAGAACATTCACCAAACAATAAAAGTTACGTTGCTAAGCAAATCTAAGAATGTTTACAATATTACTTACATTATGTAAGTTCAAGGCACTTCATTAACAAATGCATGCGGAACAATACATCACCATCGCTACTCGGTGGTCTTAATATAAATTCATATTATTACCCTTCTAATTGTCTATTACCCATTTCTAAAAGAGAAAAATTCAAATGAAGAGAAAGACATTATTCACATAATCCGTCCATAAAGATTTAGAAAGCATACAGTAATTTAGAAGAAAATACACAAGGTTCTGTATATGATTCGAAAATTGATGTAACTAAATTTTTGTCACGCTTAATTTATTTATTTAAACTTCATGTACAAAAGTGGTACATAGGCCGACTTAATGCCACAAGGCATTCTCTACCTTTGGGTCAAATAGGACAGCATTGTGATAGAGTACAAAAAATATTAATAAGAAAAATACCATTTTGTTAACATAAATAATTGATATATATAAATAGGTACATACTAATACACATACAAATAAAATGAAATGAACTAATATATATTATAATACATACAAA
Source organism: Noctua pronuba (assembly GCA_905220335.1). Lineage (NCBI taxonomy): Eukaryota > Metazoa > Arthropoda > Insecta > Lepidoptera > Noctuidae > Noctua > Noctua pronuba. Next base: position 8,589,284 of record LR999906.1, on the reverse strand, counting down.
TAATCCAAAAAACGAGAAACCTTATAAGTACCTTAATTATTTGTCAAAAGCTCGAAATCTACTCCGTGTAATAGATTCGTGTATGATATATACTTATTTGTTGACTGCATTTAATCAGTCTTTCTAGAACAGAGAGTGAGGGTTGGGAAACAGGACTCTTCCCCTGTTCCTGAAAAAAATAGCTATTGTTGGTATTTATTTCCCTTTTCTTAGCCTTCTTGTGGAGCTCGTGGCTTAATAATAACAGCCGCTCAGGTCGATCTTTAGGTTAAGCCGTGCTTGCCTAGGTTGGTCTGTGGATGCGTGACCACCCACTACATATCGAGTTTCCTCCGTGCCTCGGAAAGCACGTTAAGCCGGTGGTCCCGGGTGTCATTTGTAGATCTTTGACAGTCGTTAGGTAGTCAGTGGCCCAAAAAGTCTGACAACCAGTCTTACTAAGGGGTATCGTATTACCCAGTACTAAGTGGGTTGTGGAGGTCAGATAGGCAGTCGCTCCATGTAAAAGTCCAGTCCAGTCTAACCGGATGCAGCTGAATACCAGTAATTCACCTGCATCCGGTTAGACTGGAAGCCGATCCCAATATAGTTGGGAAAAGGCTAGGCAGATGATGATTAGCTTTTTTGCTTAATTTAAATATTGTTCAGCTCAAGCCTAATTAATATTTTGACTGAATTTAACTACACGCAAATATGACAACACGGAGAATATTAATTTGATAGATTTTCGATCAATGTAGACACAAATTGAATCATAGTGAGTAACAAAACGTAATTACTAAATGTGAAGGCAATATATTGGTAAACTATTGATGTGAGATTAACACTAGCGATTATACTTAATGACGAAGTTTGGACGAACTATCGAAACATTCACGAAGCCTATAATTTGTTAATAGGCCGTTTTAGAATCTGTTACAAAATCGTATATTTCTATTGCGCGAAATTATCCGTAGGGGCCGATATGATTCGTGAGAAAGATTTCGATTTATTTCTCATGCATAGATGGACCTTGACTTTTTAAATCTATTGTAATTTATGCCAGTGCTACTAAACTGTTTACTAATTAATTAGATTTTTTAAAGGTAAGTTGTTTGCTTCTTAATGGATCGAATCTTGCTTGCTTCTGTCTAGACTAGACGAACATTCATCAATTTTAATTTTAATATTTTTGTCGTTCTTATTGAGCTAATTTACTCTCAAATCTAACCAAATCTGATAAAGACGTACTACAAAATATTAGCTCTGAATATTATCAAATTATAATCAATGTTTTTTTTAGCCGGTTACAATAAAGTTCCGCACATAATTTTGTAAAAAGTTTCTTCCGTTAGCAACACATACATACATAACGGCTCATTAACGCGGGCACACACCTCGGCGAGTGTTTGTCCAATGTTATAACATAACACTATCTTGTCCACAACGCACTCTTCAAAACTTACGTGTTGTAATAGGAAATACTTATGCAATAACTAACTGTCGATCTTAGGTGCTCATCTCCTCGAAATTATTCCCTTAGGCTTGCAAGTTGCGATATACATTCAAAAAGCTGAACTTGGCTAGGTGTGGCTTCTGTCTGTGTGTGGCACTCTCAACTACACCCTAAATACTATTAACGAATGCTTAAAAAAAAAAAAAAACGGAGCACAAAGAGACCATTAACGATTAATTTGTATTCTAATGGTTAATGCTTTTGTTCGTTGTTAATTAGTTAACTGCATCTTCTCGTTTTCATGCAATTTAACTTATTTGATACGGATTATTTACGTTAAAATCGCAATACTTTTTCTATCTGTACTAGTAGCTTGAATCTCAAAAAGAAGACGCGTATAAAACTGAGAAGACCAAATTCAATCCAATCGAATCCTTACTATTCTTGATGATTTTGTTCATTTATCCCATCTTATACGGCATTGATCGTCTTACAACTTTATTTGGCACGCGATTGTTCTTGTTGCACAAAAACATGACTTACTTAGGCTCTGTCTCGTGTTCTCATTGCACGCGAAGCAATGTTGAAGCTTTTGTGAATGTTAAATAATGTCAACACAAACAAAATGATGAGTAACGCCCCAATATGTATTGGGTGAATTTAATGTCCCACAATAAGTATATACGGAATGTATCCAACCTAACGTGTACATGCATAAACATTTATCGCTAAGCAATTTGTTCAGCATAACATCACCGTAGGCTATGTAGATACTTAATCATATGCTAGGCATCACCGATTGATCACACACGTAGCTTCAACCTATAATTCGAATACAAATTATCCTTAGAACAACAGTGTTAAAATGTTTTGGAATGCATCATACAAGTTTTAAATATCGTTAAATTATTTAAAAATACGTCTAGAATTATAGAACTGAATAATTTATTGCTACTTTAGAAGCAAGTCTAATAGCCATGACCACTCTACCAAGAGTGGAAACCGCGTATCGGGAAGAGAAGTGAGGGATCTAGCTTCAAAAATACCGATGACTTGAAAAAGATGGCTGGGAGAGACTGGACGCGGAAGACGAAGGACAAGATTTTGTAGCGTAGCTTGGGAGTGGTCTATAGCGAGCTGAGACCTACCACAGACCGAGTCAATTGATTGACTTAGTCAAAAATACACGATTAGAAGTGAATTACTGTATATTTTTATAATTAACAAAATACTGTGTCTACGTAGTCAATAAACTCAAATGAAAATGAATCCTCTAGGCTCTAGAGGATTCATTTGAGTTCATTTTACGACGAAACCCTAAAGTCTAGGTTTTTATCGTAACTTTTAATACTATGCAAAGCGCTTTCTCAGATAAAATCTAAAAAGGGTAAATAGTATGAGGATAAATAATCACTAGTAATAGTTATTTTTAAATCGGTTCATCGGCCAGGACGGCAGCAGGTATAGTGTGTCCTGTTTGACCAGCTGTATTTTAGCATAGTTAACCCTAGCCTGCAGATATGACCGCAAATGGCTGTTAGGTAACCTATGGCACCTAGCTGCAAGGTTCAGCGTTAGGTACGTATTAGTTAAGCATCTGAGAAAATTATTATGATCAACGAAATTATGGAGTTGGCATGATAATCATTTCCTATCCTTAAGTATTGAAACTGATACTGAAACAAAAAGCATTGATAGTAAAAAGCGGTAGAAATACAGATTGATCCTAACTTCCAAGGTTAAAAATCCAGCTTGAGAGTTGTATTATTATTCCACGCATTTAAATAAATTTGCACAGCAATTTATCCATTATTTTCCCGTGCTGGGTCAACGAAAGTACAATTATGTTGGCACTACGCGACGTGCGGCGCGCGTACGCAGTCAAAACAAACGCCATCTGTCAATGGATTCGTCACACTTGGAAAGCGAAAGTGTTATATTATGTGTGTGGTATTTACTCGCTAGGATGTCGTGATTTGGCACATTCAGTTGGTTTTGTGTATTCCGTGCAAAAAGTGATACATGCTGCTTTTTTACACATATAGTTCTCAGTTTTTGACCTTTTTCTCAAGGGGATAGGCCCACATGTTTTACTAGGTAGAAAAAAAAACAAATAAATTTATTGTGGTTTTCCGACTATATGATACGAGAGCATTTTATCATCATCTCCTGCATAAACTGTTCCAGCGTGTCTATTTTTGTTTGAAGTTATGAATAGATAGGTACTTATGAAATATAAAGTGTAACCTATGTTGTAACGGCATAGTTATCATTTAATTATGAACGTAAGAATTGTGTTCACTTAATTATAATTACAGTGGGTCTCACACAACTTAATCAAGATCTTATTTGGTACAAAAGTAAAGTTCCTATTTATGAAATACCCTAGTTCTCGGGTTCTGAGGCAAAATCACCTCGATTTAAAAATACGGACAAAATCACTCAAATCGTTTCTCAATTTAGAACCTTTCAATTCAGAATGTTGTTAAATTTTAAACTTTACTGGAAATAAACGCCACAAAACTTTGATTGTAGCACACGATTCGCACTTGGCCTTATTTATAATGAATTCCGATGTGAAAAAAACTAAAATTTTCACACAAAGATCATGCCTTTATTAGCCATTTTTATCAGATTGGTACACATTATTTTGTAATGAGCAACAACAGTTTTGGGATACTTTAGCCTTTGTTCAAGACATGAGAATCATAATCTTGACAGCATGGATTAAATAAAAATGTGTTGCACGAACTGAATATTCGATTTAAAAACTCTACCTCAACAAAATCCAGCCATAGTTTAAAGCATAATATACATACATACTTATCTACCAACAAAATGATTGTGACAAAACAATTATTGATAAGCTACATTCAATTGTTGAAACGACGTCAAGCAATAAAGTGCGTAAAATACTGTTATTAGGTGGATTGTCGGCCGCCAATACACCGTGGTTTCTGCTAAAAACAGTTATTCCAAGCATTGCAAATTTCATAGCTGTGCGGCTGTGGCATGCAGCCACAATGCTCATTGTTAATAACAATAAGTTGACGAACATAGGAAACTTACGCAAGTCTACGTGCCTAGAGTTCGGGATCATAAGGATCAACTTTTGATAGCTGATTTTCAACGGTTTACTTACCTAGTTATTTATTGGTTGCACGGTGATTATGAAATTTAGGAGGACCCTTAAGATTCTTCAGTTTCATGGGCCGTAAAGGATAACTTTTTTACCTGTCAAACTTTATATAATTAATGCAATTAGTTTTAAAAGAGCATATACTCAAATAACAGACTGGACAGTCAGTCGTCGCAGGTAGTCATTGGCCCAAAAAGTCTGACAACCATTCCTACCAAGGGGTATCGTATTACTCAGTACTAACTGGGTTGTGGAGGTCAGATAGGCAGTCGCTCCATGTAAAATACTGGTATTCAGCTGCATCCAGCTGCAGACTGGAAGCCAACCCCAACATAATTGGGAAAAGGCTAGGCAGATGATGATGATACTCAAATAACAATCAATTCAAAATGACTAGTCAGCGATATCAAATTAACTTTGGCAAGGGCACTGCCTTGCCCCCGGTTGATGTTTAAAGCTATATAACAGGTTCATACCTAGTCACCAGAGTACTCGTTCACATAAGTATCTTATCAAATAAATAGATTCCCGTGGGTATCAGGTATCAGCAAATGTAAAACATTAGGCTGTCCGCCCAATGCAAATTAATTACTTACCTTATGTAAAACTTAACTACAGTCAGGGTGCGACGTCTTATTAACCTTTAAATTAAGTTTTAGGATAACCAGTAATCATCAGTTTCCTGTATATTTTAAATCCATCATAATATCCTTGTATTTGCATACACAATGTTATTTTAAATAAGACATATCGTCAATTTATCTACTCATTGTTAATATGTAGCTGTTAAGAAAACGTAAACAGAAATAACAACTAAAACATTATTTATAAATATTGTAAAGACAAGAAGTGATCATGAATTAACTGTAATGCTTAATAACAAAGCTTGTTCAATTAGTTTTAATTGTTTCTTTATATGCAGTAAAAATATCTAGGTTTCTAGGTTCACGTGAACTGGCAGTCTTTGCAAGAAGATTATTCGGAACGAATCTTTAAATTTCTGTAAAACCTTCGTAAAATATTTGACTGACATGTTGCCTCTATTAATAGTTTCGTGGAAAAATATAATTTTATAACACGCTATGCCTGTTACCTTATAAAATTAACAAATAAATAACTTTATTTCAACAAATTATGTTATTCGCTCGCTGTAGTCGTAAATCTGCAAACCATGGCATTTCGTAAATGATATTTGCATTCTTCATGGTAAAAATCTTTTACGTATGATTTATTGACATGCAATTCAAAAATTCTAAAATTAATAAACTATCAGTCACACATTGATGTGTAACAGCGTTTTTGGAAAATCTGTTCATTTTTATTATTTATGTTGTGCTATTCACCATAATGAGCATCATTAATCTTAAAAGCAACACGATTGGAAGTGTGTGAGCATAAGCTCCATAAAATTATGCAAAATGCCTACTTATTAAACTGGTTTAAAAACAAAAATGGCTAAAACAGACGAAATTATTAACATAATAGACTTTAAGCAGATAATTTAAAATAAAAAAATAATAATGGGTATTCTGCCTTGAAACTTAAATCACCTAAAAACCACAAGGCGCACCCAGGTACAGACAAATAATACAGTAGGATGATGTTAAATTATATATTACAAGAGTTCACAATCAAAATAGAAACCTCAGAAGCATCTCGTAAAACACTTGAATGGACTTATGAATGATACCTTCATTGTGAAAGAGCACTAAACGCGATGGCAAATAGTGCAACATTGTTTTTGTTTGTGTAATAACTGCAATGCATCATCTGTCACACTCTTGAACAATGGTACTAAGTGTGCCTATTGAACTCAAGTATTCTGCAAGGTATGTGCGGATAATTTAGGTAAAGTTTTTACATAATATGTTGACACACCTACATGCTAAACTATTTGTCGAAGTAGTGATAACTATCTCATCTTACTCTGCCAACATTGTTATAGAAATGCAATAGTTGCATGTCCCAATGTCTGTCTGTAATACCTTTTACTTTACCGTCTATGTTTACCTTAAGTTTAAGTCCGGTCAATTGGATCCTTGAAACATCTCAACATTCTTCGTATGAAAAAATAAAGGAGTGCCCTAAGTATTTTAAAAATTACATCGTCAAATAATGACGGCTGATACATCTTACTTACAGATACATACGACCTTTTCGGGTACCTTACTGGCAGCTTTTGTAATATTTAATTATGATGCCATAATTATAAAATTACAGCATTAACTGTCACGTATATCAAAAGTGTACATAATGATACGCGTGTGGAATGATCTCTGTCTACTTTTGTCGTTTTGCGCAATATTTACATAAATTAATTTGTTTAACGCGTCAGCAGTGGGTCATCTTGCAAGAGCGCACTAGACACTCTTACAAAATTCATCTGTATTGCTTGTGAGCGATAGCAAACAACACAAGTAAACACTTGATGTTCACAGCAATCGGCTACCGAGGACGGCTGTCATGTCAAAGGATTACGCAGAACGTTGACACAAGAAATTAATGAGTTTGTCATAGATATGGTTTTGTTTATGTGCTCACTTGAGCTTTTTACGTAAGGTCCTTTGTCCGTTCTATTATGATTGTATCTGTGATCTCAAATCTGTAATTCAACAATGGATATTCGCGTTTCCACATCATTTATTATACCGATAACAAATGGGCTTCTTTCGATAAGTGAACAATGTTTTTTGTATTATTTAACTAACGCTTGATTAAATTGGGAAACTTATTACATGACACAACTTTCAATATTACATAACCTTTTCAAAAATACGATGTTTCTGGATCGATTCACAAAAAAATTACCTACCAAGATGAAACCTGTACCTATAATATAATTTTACAAAAGTCACTCAATAAATGATACCTGTCAGTACAAATAAGAGAAACAAAACTATTTGATTAATGTCTGTAGTCTAGCCCAAATACATATATTTCAACTTATTTTTAAACTTAAGGTCATTTTGTGAACTTTATAAATTAGGTATTTGAACACTACATTAGTATTTCGCGTCTGCAGATATTATTAAAACATGCAGCTACTCAAATAACGTCTTCCACGTTTTGAATAGTTGGATGCGTTAATGAATATTCATATCCATTTAGATCTACGACAGATACATAATTTGTGTATTTATGTTCGTCACCACGGCCGGGTCGCGTCAATGTTTGAATAATCACTAAAAATGTCATGTCAACCTTTAATTATTTATTTGACCTTTTAGCTGTCCATAAACAGGTCCACATCCGTAAGCTTTGTCGGTTGGGTCGTAAAATAGAGACCCTGACTTAGAGATGAGTCAATTGGAGTCTTCGAATTATACACAAGTGCTAAGTGCACTAAAATAGTAAGAGGCCACGGTTAAGCAGTTCCGCAAGAGAAGGTCACTAGATGTGACAGTTCACATCGTAATTTATACATGTTTTATTTATTATTAAATGGCATTATTGAAAAAACTTTAAACACATATGTAGGTGTTTAAGTTTTTTTAATAATGTGTAAATTTATACTCAAAACGTGAAGATGCTTAAAAAAATTGGCAAAGTTTTAATTTTTTTACAGAATACATTATTGGACCTGTTTCTGCAACCGATTCTCAGAAATCAAACTTATGGATGTTGCTACACGTGTATGTGCTGGTTGATAGATATTTCTTGAATTGTAGAGACGGTTATCTTGCAAAATTTTCAATGCATAGGCATTGTAAAGAACTGACACACTCACAAAGTTAATGCAATTAATTTATATTCAATGTTGACAGCTCCAACTAAATTACGAACAATAAATAAAATACTCATTAGATTGCTAAGGCACGTCCAAATTGATTATGTCCAATCATGAACTTCTCTTTCATGATTGATAATATTATTTGGATGAAATCACAATCATCAAAACTAAATATGATTTTAATATACGTGTTGTAAACATTACAAAAAAAATCATGTTGTGAAAAGCCTTGACATGTGATGTGTTTTAAAGGTGACTGTAATAAAAACATCAACCTGTGGTTAATTTATTGTAGCTGCGAAATATCGCACGATATTGATTGACGAGATCCGAAATTTGGTTTTTCGCACAATACGAGGTTACAACTTTCCGACTATTTTAGTATTGTTCATTCAACTTCAACCTATCAAATACACCTTCGATTTATCCATCGGATGCTATAACTCTGAATATTGGAGTGGACAACACAGGATTAACATAATTATTATGTAAATGTGAATTTTAATGGTGTTTTAATACTATAATACCACACCTACTGACATTGTATTTGTACAACTTACGTTGAAAAATATTCATTCATCGTCCGTTTCAACCGTAAATTGAACTTCCATATTGGTCGAACTACTGATTGGTTTTTTTGGTTGATATCGTCAACTAAATGTTGACGATATCAACCAAAAAAACCAATCAAACTTTACTAACTTATCGAGCTGACTTTGACTTAATGCTTTAAAATCTGTCTGTAATTAACTAACTTTAGTTCGCGGCTTCACTCGCGTGGAGGTTGGAAAACGACATCATCGAGAACGCCTAGGCACCAGGGACAGGAAATATTATATGTTGTAAATCCGTCCAAATTCAAAAACTCTCAAAGTCACAAATATACAACCTTCACACTATACAAAATAAGTAAGTATATACGATGTTTATAATACAAAATAAGTAAGGATATACGATGTTTATAAATAAATGGCACATCAAGCATCAGGGATGAAAGTCAATGTGAAATCACAACGGAAATGACACACGAAATGATCAGACGCACCCAATCATCCATCGGTAAAAGCTGTCCCGGAGATGAGCGCGCGCAGGTCTGAAACGGTCGATCACGACAGAGAAAGTGTGCTGGGAAATAGGCACGATGTCCTATTGTCTGTCGGTTACATATTATTGCGAAGTATTTATTGGTTTCTGTATTGAACACTTCTCTAGTGTTTCTTAAGCTGTTGGTCCCGGGTGTCATTTGTAGATCTTTGACAGTCGTTAGGTAGCTTATAACTTTACTTAAAATAACTCCATGACCCGTTTACTATTCAATCATAAGCACAATGTTTTGAATGCGTTACATTGACTTTTACCGTAAAAGGTTATGCCTATTTTACCCCAAAATAAAAAGTCGTTTCCCAGCAATAATTTTTGTGTAGGGTTACTTAGTTCGATGTACAGTGCTTGGTTAACGGCTTCGTAAGGGTCCGTTTACACCCTGTATATAGAAACGGTAACATATAAATAATGTAAGTCATATACACTAGTTACTATAATCGAGTTCACACATCGTCTGATTCTCGTGTATTCCCACAAGCTGTCGACTCATTTTCGCTGCAATATTCATTTGCATGCAGAAAATTTATGAGGAGTTACTTTTGTGAGAAATATCTACGTGTGGAAATCGATTGATGTTTTGTGAAATATGTGGTTTTGATTGCTTATTGTTTACGGTTCTTCAAGGAGCATGAAACGAACGATGAGATATCAAGAGTCTTGTAACGAGCTCCGAACTCCGGGCTCTCACAGATAGTGTACTGAAGTATCTGTCAGTGTCCTATCTTCACATAGCCCGTAGAAGGCATCAGGCATTTTTCACCTGAGTGTTAAATGTAGATAAACCTATCTAAATCTTTAAGCATGTATTGCCATATTTTGTGAAACACTAAATTCAAGATGACCATAACAGGTTATCTACCTGGGTTCAAACATAATTATTATCTAATAAGGATTCATAAATTTGCATATTAAATTATCCCCTTAGAATATCAGTTTAGAACCGGAATATTTTCTCTCATCTTTAAATGTTTCTACCCATAATTAAAATAATTGCACAAATATTTCACCAAGAAATCGGCTCGACATTTGAATATTTTTAAACTATTATTTTTGGAATGTAAAAATGTTTGAAGGAAAGACGAAAATAGTACCAATACAAGTTCTTGTTGTTGAATAGAACTCTAGAATGGCTTTCGGTTCAGTACACAATGAGTTACAGGCACTCCTATGACATACAAACCATAAGATTTCTAACATAAAGGGCATTGTGCAAATACCTTTTCAGTCTTCAGCAATAAGTATTTATTAGGAAATTAGTATTGAGATTTATTAATTACCTAAGTAGTAACTTACTAGTACTAAAGATACTTATTACTTAGTTCGTCATCTTTAACATTGCCTATATAATCTATTGTTTGTTTGTAGACGGCGAATTTAATGTCAATGTAAATGACTTTTCCTCAAACAGCCTAGATAAAAACTTAGGCAACAATGGTAGCTATTTCAGCAATCATTATCAAGTCTACAAAATCTGCTGAAACATACCTAAAGCTGTTATCGTGATTAGTTTATATACAGAAAATCATTAATCATATCATACCTAATTGTATCAAAATTTTAATATGAATTAAAATACTTACCAATAAAACGGAAAGGTATATTTTTTATTTCCGAAGAATGTTAGAAACGCCATAGGCTAGACAAGTGTGTTATGTAAATATGAACTAGGTGCATATGAGTATGACTATCGTTTTCAAATGTTACGCAATGGGTATTACAAAATAATCGTCGGATGGCATACCTACTATTATGATCAACGTTGAATAAACTACCTGCCAATGTGATAATTAAAAGCTAAGTGACCTGCCTATACCATCTTGAAATAGACGAACCGCAATACTTCTTTGGATGTCATTTTGTAAGAAAAAGCAAAACTGTTATAAAACTGTTTATACTTACGTAACTACAAATAGTAACATTGTGCCAATCCCTATCATACCAACATTATTCCTAAAGAGTATTTACATTCAGCAAAAGCAGTCGCTGAATCCGACATTGTCACAAGTCTTTTTGCTTTTTCAAAATCATTTTTCACTGATTAAATTCAATCATTTAATGAGATTAGGCCTGAGTAATAGCGACACTTTGCTGGTCCAATACTTTGATAGTTCAACAAAAACTTTTTCGTGAATTAAATAGAGATGTCCTATCGCGCGCGGAATAACTTGCAGTTACACGCCTATACAAAGTTATTATTATTGCATAACGATTGATAGATTGAGATTGACAATAGGGAGTATCTTTTGTACTTACTTTTACTATAGACTCAATAGGACCATCTTTCCATATAAGATGTCAGCTTTCCATTTTGACATTTTGATCAAATCAAATACGCAATAACCCACGTCTGATCGTCTTCTTGATAAATGGTCATTGGTCAAGTTTCGTATGACAATCATCCATTGTCTTATGTCATTAATGTTCTTCGTTAAAAGTTGAGTAAGTCAATGAGTAATGCATCTCTCACCAATACGTACTCCTTACTCTACCATTACTTTTGACATTTCAATTTGAAACCCACATCATAAATCTACACTAATATTATAAAGAGGAAAGATTTGTATATTTGTAACGAATAAACTCAAAAACTACTGGACAGATTTCAAAAATTCTTTCACCATTAGAATGATAAATTATCCTTGAGTAACATAGGCTATATATATTATATATATATATATATTAAACGTGTTGACACCCGTGCGAAGACGGAAAAAGCCGCTAGTTAATAATAAAATTGTAAAGGCTACGGTAGACACTGGCCTCCCGCTCATAAAGGGTGTAAAAAGACCCTTAACGAAAACGAAAACCACATATTCGGCCCATCATTGGGATAATTTTTTTCTTCTAGACAACACCTGGGAAACCACAGGTTCTGGAGATATTGGAGGTCAAAGTTCCAATATTTTCACAAGTTTTTTTTAAATACTTCTTTTTAAAGTTTTAACTTTACTTTAATTACCTCCATGACCCGTTTACTATTCAAAGCATCCATCAGCACCAAGTTTTGAGTGAGTTACATTGAGTTTTACAGTAACACGTGATTTTTCACCCCAAAAAAAAAAGTCGTTTCCCAGCAATAATTTTTGCGTAGGGTGACTTAGTTTGATGTACAGAATACTTGGTTGACGGCTTCGTGAAGGGTCCGTTTACACCCTGTATGTCAGTTATCATGAGAATATTAGATACTTTACAAGGTATTGGTAGGTGAAAGCCTGGAGAGGTTAATAATAAACCTTTTTGCAAGTATCAATGACCCCTTAATTACATTAATTTAACATAGTGACGAGATAAATTCATGTTTAACTTGTTCTGCCACATTATTCATACCTTTAAAACAGGGGGTTATTTATCTCAGTCAATTGAAAAGATTTCTTTGTAAAAAGTTATGCTATTTTTTCGTGTTTTTGACACAGCATTATTTTGCAATGAAACTTAAGTGGCTATTGATTTAAGTTTACAACAAAAATCTTACGTAATTATATTTAATGCATCGGATCTTGAGCCTTTGTTGTTTTTTAATGGACTGATCAATAATAACACACACTAAGCCTAATCGTGCATAACAATGACCTCAATGACTAAAATGTTGCCCGGAAATATGTTAAAATTACACCGGAACAATATTACGACATGGATTTAAATCCATGTTAATGAAATCGTGAACCAACTTTAATAACGTAAACGGATGGAATGGATGGTAGCCATTTGCAATGCATTCGTGATTCATCCCGAGTTCTCAAGATCCGACCTCTGGTCTGACAGATATGGCATTTACGATTTTTTATTGTCGAACCACTGAACAGTCAATCTGCTTGAATAACCTAACATTTGGCTGGTAATGTGCCTGATGTTGAAATACTTTGTAGCTGTTAAAGTGATGAGTGTGGGAATTATTACTGTGATGACACGGTTAAAGAAACCAATGAATATTATGCGAATTCTTGAGCTATGTTATGTAGGCACCTATCAATTTTCATTAGTATAATTATATGTTTTGGTTACAAATCCACCCCAATCTAATAAAATTTTATGACCATTTAGTGGCCATAATTATTTTAAGCTTTTAAAAAACAGGTAAATGTTCGATGTCGTGAGTTGCCTAAGTAATTAATGTGTCCATTAATTTAAAAATAGAACTTTACGAATAGGTTTTACAACTTCTTCGAAAACCTAAAAAGTTGTCAAATACTTAATTAATCCAGATAATATTGACTTAGCGACTACATTGAAGGTAAGCTTTTTATAGAAATGATTATTCCTAATGATATGTTTGGCAAAGATAAAAGATATCTGTGATAGGACACAAAAAAAAGCTCAAAAAAAACTGATTCTAACATAAATGGAATATTTCTCTTTTTTATTCCTACAGGTGTATCATATAAATCAAAGTCAAGGTCACATAAACTCAAGCCATTCATACATATAGATGAAAGTCAAGACCGGTTACCGAAAAAAGTGGACAAACATGTTTATTTAATAGCGAAAAAGCAAATAAAATTACTTTGTGTTGTTGCCATTTGCCCCGGACCTATCAGCTTTATAATCTGAATTCAAATAAAATTAACAATTCGTAATGATAATATATTAGTGAAAGGTCAAGGTTAATCAAGCATTTGTCGACGATAACAATAATATCTCACATTATTATTTTTCAATTAACAATAATGGTAGTTCACATTATCCAGTGTCATTCATTAGGATTAATTGTTTTATTGAACGTGAGTGTCAAAGGCATCAGTTTCAAGGGAGAAAACGAATCTAACATAGCGAGGACATTTTAATCAAATAACCTCTGGATTCGAACACAAGAAATGATTCCTTTGAATAACGCTGAAAAGAAAACTCATCGACATAGTGCATCCTGCCCGTCCTAACCTACTACGGTGCACATATTTGGTCACTTACTTAACAACAGAAGTCCAAACTCAAGATTTGCCAGCGGGCAATGGAGCGCAGCATAATAGGTGTTAAGCCGACAGATCGCATAAGAAACATTACCCTGCGCTCCATTTCTCAAGATGCAGATGTTGGAGAAAAACCAGCCAAGCTGAAGTGGGAGTGGGCTGGCCACGTAGCACGAAAGCTCCCGGAGAAATGGGCAACGATCATCACTCACTGGACGCCTGTCGGAGGAAATCGCCGTCGAGGTAGACCGCGGCGAAGGTGGTGTGACGATCTGATCTCATTTGAGGGGCGAATAAGTCAGAGTAAAAAATCCGAATAATTTCGAAAATCCGAAATAGAAAGAGACGACTGGCTGTGAACTTTCAGCGATATGGTTCTACTTTTTAATTCTTAAGGATATGCCTAAAGATGATTCTGACTTACAAAATTATGAGTCTTGAATGTATGATAAATGAGTGTTTGCCAAACGATTTTCTGCGAAACGAAGTTTCTGCTTTCCGCTGTTATGCAAAATAATATTATGACATAAAAAGTTCTGCTATAAAGGGTAGACCCCATTGGTTTATGTGATAGTTAAATCATTCTAACCTTTATGAAGTTTCAATTTACTGGGAATTATGGACAAAAGAGGTTAAGCGTCGATTACCAACGTACTCGAGTAGCTACTATTGTTTGCTAACATATTTTGCCGTAAATATTAAATATTTACACATAACATTCCTCTAACATTTCACATCAAAGTGAGGCGGCCCTGAGCGGATTATCTCAATCTATCCATAAAGCGCATGAACTGTGAACTTTATAAGACAAAGTGCACAATCCAGGAAGACAGATTATGAATAATAAATTTAAGTTAATCACCATATTCGGAGTAATTCAATTTGTCAGTAGGTATAATACATATTTATAGATATTTTCAACATCAACTTATGACAAATCGATATAGAATGAAGTCAGTAAGAACCTTCTGCGACATACGGAAACACAATACGATCGCAATGCAGTCAGGCAAAAGGGTTCCGAATAGACTTGAAAAATATGGAGCCCCAAAAAGTGGATGACATAATCGAAAAAACAAAGATATTGCTACGGTACCAGCTTCACATGAATATACCTCCCGTATTATGTATTAAAGTATTCATCGAACGACTTCATTAGTTTCCAAGTCACGTGAGTACTTTGTCATTAGGAAACTTAACGTATGAAATCTGAACATAGTCAATAAGGTTTGCTATTTTTAGTCAAGTCGATGATTTCAATTTATTTAAAACCGTATACATTAAAATAACTTTGTCTGCATATCTGCAAATCGGATGAAAATGTCCTCCAAATGCCAACCGCGGATAATTTAAAAGGCACTTAAATTATTGTCTAATGGTCATCTTGTGACACGGTTAGGTAATATTTTGACCTTTTTTATTGCGGTTTACTGATGACAATAAACCACCTGTGTTCATTAATAAGTCAAGATTTTTTTAATTCTTACATTTTTTATCTGAAGCGTGTTTGGACAAATTTATTGTTGCTAGGAACGAAAACTTGCTTCAAATTGATCAGCGATTACACACTTTTCTAAGGTGTTCGAATGGTAGGGATTTATCATTAAGGTAGGTGCATTTAGAGGTACTTTGCGACCACCTGCCACCAATGAATGCCCTCCAAACATGGCAAACTATACTGTGCTACTGTCCATCTAAAGTCAAATAATTACGATATGCTAACCGCATCCGTTTGACCATATTTCGTCATTTAGATTTGCGTTTTTACTTTTTAGCGAGTCTGTGAGAAACCAGTGGCACCTTCCATTGTCCAAGGCTTTATGAAATGACACCCACAGATTGCCCAACTGACTCCGCCATTGTTTTAACTTTACACGGCAATAAATAGACACGCCCTTGAATATATCTAAAAACGTTGTAATTAAAATCGAGCGATATTTTGGTATAAACATCAATACTGTGGGAATTCTTGTTATCCGTGTTGGGAATCAAACGTTGCACGTTTATCTTCAACCTACTATGGATGGTGCAAACCTGCCATATATGTAGGTAGTTTAATACATATACAAAATTTAACCTTTACTTGATCGACGACCGACTTCGTAAAGCTTTATTGCTCAGCCAAGTTGCGATGTATCATCTTTATTTACAAAGGGTAACGATGTAGGTAATTAGATTGCTTCATGGTTTCACGGTACGATATTAAGTTTCACGCCCATGATGATTTCATGCTAGATTTGAAGGATAGTTAAAATAAGTAACCAATTCAGATGTACCTAATATGAAAATGATTTGATCATAAAATAAATAACTTGAGCAACTACGGAGGATTAAGCAACCCAATTATAGAAGGCATGAATGCAAATAAAGTTAATAAAGAACCACAAACTACTAAAGATGAAATAAATTCTAAAGCACGTGACTTTAAAGGTAATGATTTCGTTAATAGTATCAGTCAATAGGAGATGGCTAAAAATACATCAAAAGATAAAGCTAATGAACGTAATCGTGAGAACGGTACCCTACTTGAGCAAGCTGCATCGTTTGTGAGCATCGTAGAGAATATCAGCGTAAACTTACATGTTGCGACAAAAGGTCTTCAATATTTTAAAGCGATACAAATGAACTGAGAATATCACTTGGCAACAGTTAAATCTAAAAGAACAGATCATTAATTGCCTAGTTCTTTACAAGCTCGTTAGCATAATTTGGAAAGGGATTCTATAAACTCAGTAGTCATATTAGAGATAAGAGCTTGTTTATTAACTCGTACAATGCACATAAATCCTACGCGAAATGTTATGATTTTCATTCATTTCAGTTAATATGTTTACCTATCGCTCCAATTGATTCATAATGTAATCGTGTCTTCGTGTAAGTACTCAATGAGAAACATGAGTACATTCACACAGGTGAATGGATGCGTGGATTTATTGGATGATCTTTACCATCGACCGTTCGGTTCTGCGCCCGCGCCGCCATGTCTGACCTGACACGCCGCTGTAAAGGTTACACAGACCATTCTAAACCAATGACGATGCATGGATGTAACTTATTTAAAACTTCACGATAACTTATCCAATATTTTAATTCCAATTTGTTCTATGTTATAATTGTCTTCTCTTACCTTCTGTTTACGGATTCCACGTTTGTCCAAATTATGCTCGTCCTTTAAAATTTATATCATAATAAAACCATGTTTGTAATCTAATAGTTTATTGCAGCGATTAATTACAATTTAAAAGGCGTGTGTAAATTATATATTGAAATAGAAAACCGCAACCAATCAATTGACCCAATACCGGGGTCGATAAGTGGGCAAAGTTTCATGCGTTCTGACCGACTTGCACCAATTTTATACACGTTTAGATCTTTGATTATTGCTGCGTCATGAAAACTATAAAATGCATTATTATAATATGCTAATTTAAACTGGGCGTAAATGGTATGAAGACATAAACACGGTTTTGCGTTACGTTGCTGATGGAGTCATAAAATATTCCACATTAAACATTGCATCAATGATTGAGTTTGTCTTTCAATGACATATTATTAGGAACATCGTGATGTTCAATAACTACCGGCGTGACTCGGATGTCCCTTCTATAACCTTTATGTGTTTCGATTACTGTATCTATTGATTTGATTGTTAATAATAACGCAGCTCTTTGTTTAGTAAAAACTGTTGGAATTGTCTATTAATAATTATTTGTTTGTTGTTCCAGGTAATTCACCAGTTTCATCACTGCATTGCCAGGCAGATTATTTTGTATATTACCGTAAGAAGTTGTTAAGGCTTACCTTAATTGGAATACAATTAAGTCGTTATATGTTCGGTGTTTAAATAGTCATTCCACTTTAAATATTTGCTTAATAATCATCAACTTCAAGTTAAAAGTAATCTGTGTACTATTGTGAACACGCAATATTATTGCTTAAATCGTATTATAAGTACCGGTCAGAAGTTCACTAACTGTGTACCAACTATGTGTTAATTTATTTTGCCAAGAAGTGTAATTTTTTTTTAATGAATTATGGTGCTTTTGAGTTATGATGGATGCAACTTAAATAATAGCGTATGTAAGCTAGATACAGATAGCATTTCATTGCTTATATGGAGTGGAAGGGAGACCGACGCGAAAACGGCTACCACAATTCAGTACATCATTAAAAAAAATCAGCTGTTCTATACATTTTGACCGTGTGCACTTTTGTAGGAATCAGCTGGTTTTTTTTAAATAACTGATGAAAAATTTTCAGCTCAGATTGATGTACCGAATACGTGGTAACCGTTTTCGCGTCGGTGTCCCTTCCACCCCATATTGCCCAGCTCATTTTCATAGGAGGATTAACATCAGCATTTTTCATAAATCTTGGTAAACGACACGTTGTCACTGAAAATAATTGATAAATTCTCGTTAACTGCATCCCAATATAAATTACCCAAAGCTAAGTGATTTCCACTGTTAAACACGAAATTATAAGATTCTCCATCGGAGCCCGCAAAGTGTTGTAATATTGGTACCTACACAAATTGCCGACCACGAATTAAGGCTCAGAGTTATAAGGTGTAATTAAGAGGTCGGTACACTGAAGATTCATGGCTTGACCGCCTTGAAATATTGAGTAACAGCGTTATGAAATTATATTATTAAGGAAAACTGTCCCACGATTCTCATAAATGTTTTAAATGGTTATAGTTCGTGAGGTTTGCCTTGAAAGCGATTGATATAGGATTGTATGACGTAAATTGTTATTATTTAACCGAAGATGTAGCTGAAGTTAAGAGGGAGGGAAGAGCTCGTGGCTAAATAATAACAGCCGCTCGGATCGATCTTTAGGTTAAGCCGTGCTTGCCTAGGTTGGTCTGTGGATGGGTGACCACCCATTACATATCGAGTTTTCTCCGTGCCTCGGAAAGTACGTTAAGCCGTTGGTCCCGACCTTCATTTGTAGATCTTTGACAGTCGTTACAGGTAGTCAGTGGCCCAAAAAGTCTGACAACCAGTCTTACCAAGGGGTATCATATTACCTAGTACTAACTGGGTTGTGGAAGTCAAATAGGCAATCGCTCCATGTAATGCTCCTGGTGTTCAGCTGCTTCCGGTTAGACTGGAAGCCGACCCTAACATAGTTGGGAAAAGGCTAGGCAGATGATGCAGCTGAAGTTAAGAAATATTTTATTATTTTATTTTTGAAATCATTTTTCTCAATGAACTTGCAACAATTTGTGTCGGGTTGCACATAGGTACTCCTTTCAGCCTATTCCCGGTATTAGAGTTTTTAAAATACTCTTGCAAGTACTCGGAACATACCAAGGGCTTGTTTCTAACATGAAAACTACTCCACTGGAAACTCATTTACTCTATTTACCGGCATCGCAAGATAAAAGGGTTTACGTAACGTCCAATACCTATGCAAATGTACTTATGTAACTTTTACTTGCTCCTCGTACTTAGGTACAGTCATTTGCATTCTTTTAAATGGTATGGAACAGTCACACTGCCGGCGCCGCGGTAACATCAAAACTAAAGTTTATGTGAGAACTTAAGAAAGATTTTGAACGGGTTAAGGCCGGCTACACGGACTGCTCGATCAGTTAGCCAGTGATCAACATACACGGACCGCTATTGCATTCGTAGTCAACAGCGACTGCTTGACGCACGATAAAATCTGACCGCGCTGCCAACCGCCCGAAGCAGTTGCAACTGCTCGAGCGGTTCCATGTATGTGTGTACGTAGAAGACTATAGTTTACTATGCAGTCGCAGCTTGAAGCAGTCCATCCTGACTGCTTCAAGCTGTCCGTGCATGGCCGGCCTAAGGGCTCAGCCAAAGTAACATTCTATCTGAAGTAAACGATGATGGAAAAATCAACAATATACAAAGTTACCGAAAAGCTTACGTCAATCTTGTTGACAGTCGTTAAAGAAATATGGAACGCTTTTAAAGTGATTGACTCTTGTCTAGACCTTCTGGTCAATCTTGGAAATAAGAAATGATGACTTGTCTGTAGTTCATACAAGTGTACAGGTCCTTCACGATGCGTCAACTAAGTATTTGTAACTCAATGCAAAAAACATTGTTGGGAAACGTCTTTTTAAGGATAAAAAATCACGGTAGGGCTCAATGTAACACAATCAAAAATATTGTGCGGATGGATGCAAAGTACAGGGGTTGTGGAGGTATTTATAATATTAAAAATTTGTATTAAAAAAAAAAAACATGAAAAAGTCGGAACTTTGACCTCAAATGTCTCTGTAACTAGAAAGTTCCCAGGTACGGTCCAGAACAAAAAAATATCACAATGACAGGGACAACAAGCTGAGAAGACACCCATACACCCATTATAGGAAAAGAAAACATAATCGCCTTAATTGCTTAATCAGGAGAACACTGGTTAGATATAAATAAGTAGGTCCCCAGCAGTATTTATTTACAACTGATATCATCGCATCCCGTATAAAGACATTTACTTTAACCGACGTCATAGATTTCCATCTCCAAGAGTTAAGAAGAACCTATTAGTTCACGATGGGGTCATGTCAAGCCCCGCTTCCTTGTCTTATGCAGCCCATTGACAATAATGAACGCAAACCTATTCTGAATCACAATATTCCCACGTTCAATTTAGAATAAAATTTAATTACTATTGTAGAACTTTGTCAGTAATTAATAATGTAATTGTTAAACCGTGAACATGATAATTTACGCAACTGTGCGTCGGAACAACAAAAGCGAGAACAACGATTCGTAAACAATAACAAATTGTTGGAAACATTGTGACTGACCATTCGTTAAGGATTCTTCACGTGTGCGGAATACGGATTTCGAAATCTTTGAAAAGTTTTGTTGGCGTTGAGTTATGGGCGGACACTTTAACTTCATTCATCACTAATTTTTGGTCATTTAGAAGTGTTTTCTATTTCATGAGTAATAAGTTATGCTAATAATATGTCACTTCTTTATGACTTAAATGTCTAATTTACCTTGTAAGTTATGATTTTTTATTCACGACCGATCGATCATCACTTTCGCTTTTAGTGTTCCTTGCAATGTTTACTCCATATTATCCTCCTACGTTCCTATTTATTTGATTGAATTTAGAATTAGCATGAAATAAAACGACACCATTACCATTAGATACAGGAATGCCAAATATCAGGCCCTTCACAAGTGGCTGACATTCAAGTTCCTAACCACCTCGTGACGATAGAAATATATTCATCTGCATGAGACATCTTTGGATCCTTTACAAAATACTTTAATGAAGAATGCTTAGCCTAAAAATTGTTATGCGAAGGCGAAGACTAGTATCTGTCTGTATATTATCAGAGTTTAATGTGGGTAAGGATTGCGTGTCGCATTGTAAGCACGTAACAGCACCATTATAGCACGTTTCGAACTTCACTTGTATGGGATGTGTCGATAACAATCAAATAAGCCCACGGCCCTTGTTTAACAGATATACGAATGCTGTGTCGCGATTCAGGGCGTATCACCAATATATTGCGATGCACATCAACCAGTCGAACCGGTCTAGGGCAGAGGGTTTACGATTCGATGAAGTCACGGCGGCCGTGACACACTAAACATTGAAATAATTCGATGACACCGCCTCTGAACATCAATAAAAATCTAATTTTATTGAACCCTGACATGTGTTAATAGAACATCACAATAATATGTTTGCGTACAAAGTAATCAAGTGCTCTCCGAGTACGGTAAACAATGGTAGACTGTACTTAGTCTAAGGTAATGTTGAATCATATAGAAATACCTTGCCTTATAAAGCCTAAAAACAAGAACACAATTAGCTCGGGCACCGAGGGGTATTCACACAATTACAGCAAAAACACGGATTACTTAAACACGTTGACCTCATGAACTTTACCGAATATATGCGTGGATTAGATGTAATTTATGTAAAGGCTTGTTAAACAACGTTGACCTTGGTACATTTGTGGATCATTAAAGTAATTACGTAAATAATCATTAAATCAGTGTCTGTATTTAAACTTCTGGTGCTCGCTAATTACTGAGTTCTCCAAATAGTTTGAGCTCGTTAAACACCTAGGCTTAAATAACTTTTGAACTTTTTGTAACTACGGTAAATTAAGCTTTCCTCATTCAATTCAAAGGTCAAATATACGAAATATTTTATTTATTCTAAGTATTTCATTTCTTACAAATTATCGCTAAGCATCGGCTTGACCTTTACAGCCTAATACACGCAAATTAATAATGTGTTTTGACATCATCTTATATGAATACATTTTAATGACATAAAGCACAATAGTGCTTGTAAAAAATCAACTTTAAAGTTTAATACGTTCCCATACATTACCTATATTATATTTTTATAATAAGAACGAGTAATTAATTCACACTACTAATGAGTTATCGTTAATCAAAAGATAGGTTACTAAAGAATTGATCGTCGTGTAATCGATCACCCTTGCGGGAACAATACAAATTAGTGTTTCTTCAACGTGAATACACAAAAACTTGGGAAACACTAGGAGTTGCTATTGTTAAGGCCGATTAGTATTAATTACTGAGATAAAACCAAAAGGTATTTCGTACGCAACCAAGTCACAGTGAGCTACAAATGTGAAGAATCTTGTTTGGTGAAATATTCAGAAAACAACAGCTGGTTTCTTAAATACATTGACAAATCAACTGCCAATGAATTTCAAATTGCATCACACAATGTCACATAGAAAACAAATCTACATTTTCCAATATGTCGGAATGCCTTGAAAAGAAATTAACGAGCTTCTAATATTACGTTATGACATTTTCTACCATTCTCATGATAGTGTGAAACCATCTTAGCAGAAACCTGACGTTGTTGTCGTCAAAAATTTTAAAACGTATCTTATTTCATCTATACTTATATTTTTTACTTTATTGTATATATTTTTTTACTGATTATCCAGTCTTACCAAGGGGTATCATATTACTCTGTACCTACTAACTGGGTTGTGGAGGTCAGATAGGCAGTCGCTCCATGTAAAATACTGGTATTCAGCTGCATCCGGTTAGACTGGAAGCCGACCCCAAAATAGTTGGGAAAAGGCTCGGCGTATGTATATATATTTTACTGACTGATAACTTTTCACGCCCTAACGGCTGAAAAACTTTGGATGAAATTTGGTTTTTATTTATACAGATACACCATGACTTGGGTTAATACATAGGATAAAGGAGAATGGGCTTCGATGTATAGGCATCTGCCCCAGGGTCCAATGGCCATAATAATAATATAATACCAGCCTGTTACTGTCCCACTGCTGGGCAAAGGCCTCTTCTCATACAGAGAAGGCACGAGCATTGATCACCACGCTTGCTCAAGACGGGTTGGCGATTTCAGACTTATATTAATTATAAGTCCAGGTTTCCTCACGATGTTTTCCTTCACCGATGTCTGTGATGTCCAAGATAAACTTAGAAAGTACACATGAATTGAAAAAGTCACATTGGTACTTGCCCGGATTTGAACCCACAACCTCATAATATATACATAATTGAAAAGAGCTTTTTAAGGAGAACCTTTGCTACTAATACGAGTATTAACGTAACGGTCTGTCCAAACTACTGTTACTGTAAGGATTTGCTCCTAAAATAGCATTTTAAGATGTCAATATTTTGAAAATGGCATTTATAGGCTTATAATATGATGTTTGAAACGTACAGTATCAATGAAAGTTAATAAATTGACGAAAGAACAGTATTTAGTCTAACTTAATTTCTCAACATTAGAGCTCTGTAGCTCATCTCTGACTCTGAATCGATAGAAGTGCCATAATAAGAAATGTTCTTCTTAAAGAGATCTATCCATTGATTATCTCTATTGGACGCTAGGGCAATTTCGCCCATTCTCCTCCATCCATTTATCCCGATATTCATAAGTTTCCGTGAGATTCTGATCTACAAACCACGGGCAAAAGCAAGTCTAATAAACACGATGGTCATCATAATCAAATCAATGAATAGTTATTAGGAAACCTAAAGAAACTTCAAGAGAAGAGTGTCGAAACAGTCCTGGAACGTTTAATTGAAGACCCTATGACGAAATAACACGCGGAAACACTTCAGGCGCGGTTCACGAGACTGACCTCACGAATCTAAGATGCAACCTTACAATTAAAGCCTCTTCGTGAGCTGCCACTTAAGCCATTAACAATATTATCATAATAGACTCTATGAATGCGAAGAACTCAGATTTAATAATAGGAAGCCTTTGATTGATTGAGGCGTTAAAAATATTGTCACTGAATATTAATCGGTTTATAATTTGTTGCTGATTAAATATGTGTTGAGGTTTCATTATGAATTTGTTATGGCAGTTCTGTTTTTTTTTTACTATTAATCATGGCTTTTATGTTATGAAGTCTCATAAATTGGATTATTATGAATATTAAGAAACTACATTAATTTAATTAGTGCTTTTTGCAATCTTTGTTGCGTTATGTAATCTCGGAGGAAATTCCCGAGCTTCTTCGTGGAATTTGATTATCTTTCTTGAACTGTAATTGTTTAATAGTACTGTTGGCATTTTAGATAATATGAATCCTGCTGAAAGTCTAATACTTGTATTATATGTCATTATTCTCTTAATTAAGATCACTATTCTTATTATTGTAAATAAGTCACGATAATGAAAGCTGAGAAAAAAAAAAAAATCTCCACTTTGGCACACGAGGTTGCCGACATGTGGAATGTGAACTCGGCTATCATTGTGCCGATTGTCGTAAAGGCCAATAGCCTTATGGCCAAGAGCCTCGACGACTATCTTTTGAGGCTCTCCTTAGGCGGTTGGATCAAGGGCTTGATTCAGTACTCCTCGATACGGCTCGCATTGTGAGGAGGTTCCTGTCTCTGGAGCCCTAACCACCGGTAGCTTGGACCCCGCTCCCGACACTGGCGGACCACTTTTTTTTTATATATGATTTTCATATGTTTTTTTAAAAGAAATAGTTAAAAATATGTAAAATGTGTACATCCAATGAATAAAGGAGTCACGATAAAACATTCGCATTTATATTATTTGTAAGGATGTATTTTTGTAAGAGCTTAATTGATGTTACTGGTAATAATTGACCTATGAAGAAAAACTTGTGAAATGATCATTACCAAAGTTCGTTTCAATTTAACACCGAAAGTTTTGAAATATTTCAGTATAAAAGTTCTATGCAAGCAATAGTTACTAAGTTTATAATTTCGTCAATACTAGTAATCGGTATATCTGAGTGACTGATTGAATAAAACATCGTTCCCTCATTCATTTCCTCATGAAATGTCTTTCAAAGCTGTTGAAGAGCCCATTACTTCTGTCTATAAGATAAAGGCTGTCTAATTGAGAAACTCTTCGCATTCAGTATTAATTGTAATTGATTATAGTTTTCGTAACATCTATTTCGTAGCTTCATCATAATTGTAATTTTATGTGTATTTAATATGATTTTACGGCAAATAAAATTCAAGGCGAAAACTTACGGTACGTGTTGTAGAAATTGTTACGGTATATTTAAAAATTAAATATAATATACAGACGGAACGGTTATTCATGGCAAAACTAACATCCTTCGATAATCGATTAAAAAGGACTAATCCAAGAAAATGGGTATTTTTCTCCACTAACCTTAGAGGCACCCGATCGGAAAGAAGTTCTTAAGTCGCATAAAACGAAACGATAGTGTTGTTTGTTTTCTTCTAAACCATTTCCTCTTTCATTTTCCTGTGTTAAAATGCGTGTTTTCTTAATTTCAGGGCCCCATGAAGCGGCTGTCATGCGCATAGCGGCACTGATTGCACTCGTGCAGGTATGTCTCACTCTCGTTTATATATCTACAACAATTATAATTAAATGACTTATGCTTAATCAATGACTTATTTATATTCCACAAGCTTTCGCCCGCGGCTTCGCTCGCGTTAACTTAGAATTTGACAATCAATTTGGGTTGTACTCTTCTTGAAATAATACAATTCAATCATGATTCGAAAGACACGTGGCGCCATCTATTATCATAAGAACGTAATTGTTGTTTTCCTCTGGAACATTACTTTTTTTCGGGATAAAAGGTAACCTATGTCCGTATCTGTACACCTGACAACGTTTATACAAAATTTCAGGATGATCGGTTCAGTGGTTTAGGCGTGAAAAGGTAACAAACAAACAAACAAGCTTAATTTCGCATTTATAATTTTAGTAAGGATTACTTGAGCCACGGCATGTTTTAAGAAATTGAATTACGAGATAAACCTACAAACAAATAATTAGGTTAATGAATAGTTTATAAAAACTATTACTTCGCTGACCCAACATTAACCAAACCTTAACATCAATGGTGCACACATTCTCTCATCTAAATAATTTCGTAACAATTTTCCTACGGCTTCCAAAACACCGCAACAGCGAAATGAAGTAATATACAATTTCAATTTATTATATTTTGATAGAGATCCCGAACTTTCGATGTATTTTAATAAGCGACTTCGTAAGCATTGTTTCTTAACTTTTTATTTGGAACTATATGGCTTGATGAAATAGGTACTAGTGATCATTTCGACAACTTTAAGCTTGTGTCGTGATAATCCTCTATAGAAGCCGTTGCTTTATAAGAATCGTGATATTTCATTCGATTGCTTGATCAATAATTTTCATAAGCATCATTGACGATTAGAATCCAAAACAGCTGTTGTTATTTAGCTTAGTGTTCTGAACAATACGTAACTTTTTCACTAAGCTTAATTTGTTTTTGGTACTGATTACCGAAGGCGCTTGGGAATTTATTAGAAAATCAAATAAATAAGCGGTAAATGGTCGGCTTCTTTAGAACTGTCATTCGTTTGACAATAGTATTCGAAAAATGCAGGGTTATACATTACACACTACCTTTTTTTAATTAAGTTAAAAATTGGTAGTGTGTAATGTGGGTTGCCAATTTTTAACTTAAATCAAATATATTATGCCTTAGGAAATTAACTACAAGTACCTATATTTTCATAGTCATATTAGAACATGTTTTAGTTTTCATATTGTGCGGTGGTTTGTGACACCAAATTAAGTACGTGAGAGTTAGTGCTCATTGTGCAGCCGCGAACAATAAATTACAGATTGAACGATAATAATAAGAAGTGCCGTCACCTCACACACAGATCCTTGTGTGTTTGACGGAGGGTTACATTGAGTTGTATTTAAAAAGACACAATTTTAACATTCCATCTATTCTAAAAGAATACCTCATTCCTATTTCATTTTGAGCAAAGTATCAAATTGTAAGCTACCCTGGCCATCTTCCCTATTTGTTTATTATTTACTCCGAGACCTTAGTAAAACGCGCATAAAAGTTATTAAGTAGGTAAATTCTAACAAATTTTTAATCGCATACACAACTATCCTAGAACATGGTTAAAAAAATGGAAAGACGAATGACGATAGCGATGCCGATGACGATGGTGGAACCGTTTATATTTTTGCAACATACGCAATTAGTAAGTAGGTATAAAGTAAATAGGTTGAGCGAAACAAGTACTTTCAATTTTAACATCGTTCTCCGCGGTTTCATAGAACATTGTACACAAGTTTAAGGGCAAATACTATACCTATCAATGATTAATAGTGTTCAGTAACAATTTATTAATATATAAATGTTGCTGTAGCTGTCGCTCGCTACAGCTGTTTCAGATGACTCACAAACGCTCACCGCGGTTGAGCTAAACCGCGAGCTATCCGGCGACAATGCGCTCTCACCTTTCTACGAAAGCAGTGAAGATGCTGGGGTCGTGTTCTTCAGAGGGTCGAGGGCCGTCGACACGCCCTTGTCCCCTGACATAGATGTGCAATGCTCCGGCGACTATATCGACGTCAGTGTCGAGTTCGCCGACATTTTCGATGGTATCATTTACAGTAAGGGATTCCTAAATGATCCGAAGTGCAAGTAAGTACAGTTATGCATTAGAATCTAGTTCTTCTAACTTAGGAGACAGATTTGTTCCTGGGGAGTTTGTTCCGCCAGTTCGTCTCCCCAGCTAAAACACTTGAAACAGGTGAAAGGTGAGCGTTTTGGGGACCTGTGCGCCCCTCAGAATACCCTTTAACCTTTTTATGTTCATAAAGTGCTAATTCTTACCCTAATTTGAATAAATCACTTTTGATTTTGCAAAGAATAGAATCATTTACAAAATCGGGGGCCGTTGTAAATATGTTACTCTTTCTGTCTATTCTGGGCAATTATATGTAGTTCCTCATTATAAAATGAGTGACGATTTATTATTGAGACCCTGTTGATGCTTTAGACGTTATCGTTTAGAAATATATAGCTAACCACTCGACTAACAATAAAGTTCATTATGACGTAGGCCCTCAAATTGAACTTTGTGGATCCATCAAACCAAGAACTAAAGTTTTTTTAAATCTTTCCAAAACATGCACTTAGTCAATAACTTGAAACTTTTGCAGGTACGTGACATTAGGCGGCAGTCAGTCGCGGTACTCATTCCGAGTGCCCCTGAATGGATGCGGTTCCCGGCCGCTTTGCAACGCGTGCGGTACCATCGACAACGTGCTTGTGTTCCAAGCTGACGACTTGCTGCAAGGATCCCTGGACTTCGCTCGCAAGGTACAAAATTTAATCAAAATCTAGAACATTTCTGGATACTGTAATATTTGAATGAAAGATTGTAGAAGTCTTTAGTGATTTTATTTTAGTAATTATGACTGGTTTTAATATGAATAATTAATAGTAATACAATCTCACAACGGTCTCTGCGGATGTGTCCGTGCAAGCGCCCTGACGTTTCCTAACTCAGGTTACAATGACATTGACATTTTAAATTGTCATGATGTGCGTTCCGTTTCTAACACAGATACAATCCTCATGACAGTGACTTCCTAAAAAGATGAGGCTTGCATAATATTTTGTGTTAACGTTTTCGTTTTCTGACGTTTCGACTTAATTTCCAACGGGTTTGCTACATCCAAATCCAAAACTATAGGTACTTACTTACAGTCTTTTGGTTACTTTACCTGTCAAGTTTAAATTATAAGATGCCAGTGATTTCTTAAAACAAAATCCAGGACTTACCACTCCAACTTTCATATTCCAGGTGTCATGTGCTCGCACTTCCATAGAAGTGTCGACCGGAGTGGTCACCTCGAGGGAGGAACACACGTTGAAACTGAAGCCTTTCATGGTTGATATGCTCGATGTAGTCGCCGTCGAAGGTCCCGCCGGAGGAGTTGAGTGCTGGATGGACATACAAAAGGGAGTTTTTCCTAACGTAAGTATAACGGAGATGTTTTCGGTATAGGAATCGATGTTAAAATGATGAATGGCAGAAACTTACTACATATAACGTGATAACATAAAAAAATATAACTTTTAGCCGCCCTACACATATGTTTGGGGCAGCATAATTCGGCACAGTTGAGTAACAAAATATACATAAAATTTTGCCACCCAGCCTGGGCGTAGTCATCCCGAATTAGGAGGACCCGAACAAGAGTGCAGCAATCCCACACTCCAGTATTAAGTAATAAAAGAATAAAATATAGCAACATCGTTAACTTTATAAATGTTTTCAGACGACTCCATTAAAAGACTCGATCAAAATTGGCGAATATTTAACCATCCTTGTGTACCTCAAAGATGTCAGGAACCAGTTCAGTCTAAAGATCCATGATTGTTGGGCTTATGACAGCGACAGCTACGACAATCCTAGGACCAGCAAGATTCAACTTACAGACAAGGAGGGTTGCCCCAAGTAAGTAAACTGATAATTTTTTACTTCACCTCATCCAGCCAGCCCTTTCTAAACTATTTATGGGTCGCGCTTCAGTCTAACCGGATCCAATTTTTTTTTTTATTTACCAATCCAATTTAACTTAAGGTATTCCGTGTGTTTATACAGGAAATCAATTTAAAATCAAGCAACTTAGAACTAGTAATTATTTTAATAGAGGTCCCGACAGTTTGAATGTATAGACCGATTTTAAAATGAAAATTTTAATTACAGGAAGAGGAAACTCATAGACTTGTGGCAGAAAACCACAAACACGGGTAAAAGCGGGGCGACTTTGATAGCTTACAGCAAAGTGAGCGCTTTCCGTTTCCCCGAAACCGATCAGGTCTACTTAACTTGTAATGTTGAGGTAAATATTTTCACCTTAAAAATTAACTTAATATTTAAATCCTTCATTTTTTGGAACTGAAAATTTAATTGGAATTCCTTTCTGTTCTTCATTGCAGTTATGCACAAACAACTGTGACTCCAGCTGTGATGGAATAATCAAAGAGGTTTCTACCACGATAAGACCAACACAATGTTACCCGGGATCACGCGACCCTAATTGTCAACAGATAACGGTTGAACCACAATTTAAGTGTTATCCTGGTTCTCCTGATCCCCGGTGTCCTCAACAGCCAACGCCTTCTACACCAAACTGTTATCCAGGAAGTACAGACCCACGGTGCCCGTCACCGACAACACCTGTCTGCTACCCAGGCTCACCCGACCGAAGATGT
The DNA here is from genome assembly GCA_905220335.1 of Noctua pronuba. Taxonomy (NCBI): domain Eukaryota; kingdom Metazoa; phylum Arthropoda; class Insecta; order Lepidoptera; family Noctuidae; genus Noctua; species Noctua pronuba. The sequence goes on along the minus strand of LR999906.1, from coordinate 8,558,441 downwards.
CCTCAACCACCACAACCAACGACACTTAACCCGCCTACATACCTACCACCAACATCGCCAGCACCTAAGTGTTATCCTGGTTCCAATGATCCTAGATGTCCAAGGCCAACCACACCTGAACCACCTCGATGCTACCCTGGATCCAGCGATCCAAGGTGCCCCAAACCAACGACTCCTGAGCCACCTCGTTGCTTCCCCGGTTCAAACGATCCTAGATGCCCCAAACCCACAACACCTGAACCACCTCGATGCTACCCTGGATCCAGCGATCCAAGGTGCCCCAAACCAACGACTCCTGAGCCACCTCGTTGCTTCCCCGGTTCAAACGATCCTAGATGCCCCAAACCCGCAACACCTGAACCACCTCGATGCTACCCTGGATCCAGCGATCCAAGGTGCCCCAGACCAACGACTCCTGAGCCACCTCGTTGCTTCCCCGGTTCAAACGATCCTAGATGCCCCAAACCCACAACACCTGAACCACCGCGGTGCTACCCTGGATCAAGTGATCCTAGATGCCCTAAACCCACAACGCCAGAGTCACCTCGATGCTACCCAGGATCAAGTGATCCAAGATGTCCTAAGCCAACGACTCCTGAACCACCGCGATGCTACCCTGGATCAAGTGATCCTAGATGCCCTAAACCCACAACGCCAGGGCCACCTCGATGCTACCCTGGATCAAGTGATTCTAGATGCCCTAAGCCTACGACTCCTGAACCACCGCGATGCTACCCTGGATCAAGTGATCCTAGATGCCCTAAACCCACAACGCCAGAGTCACCACGTTGCTACCCAGGCAGCACAGATCCGAGATGTCCGAAACCAACAACGCCAACACCAACAAAGCCTGTGTGTTACCCCGGTTCCCCTGATCGAAACTGTCCGCAACCACCGCGACCGACAACATTTAATCCTCCCACTTATCTCCCACCAGTGGAAACTACACCCGCGCCTCTGAAATGTTTCCCCGGTAGCACAGATCCAAGATGTCCCAAGCCGACAACACCAGAGCCACCTCGATGCTTCCCTGGCAGCACTGACCCTAGGTGCCCAAAACCAACTACACCAGCCCCACCAAACTGCTATCCCGGTAACACTGACCCACGTTGTCCTAAACCAACAACGCCTGCCCCGCCTAACTGTTATCCGGGAAACACTGACCCACGTTGTCCTAAACCAACAACGCCAGCGCCTCCTAACTGCTACCCTGGCAGCAAAGATCCAAGGTGCCCAAAACCAACAACACCAGCGCCACCTAACTGCTACCCCGGTAGCCAAGATCTACGTTGCCCTAAGCCAACTACACCTGCCCCTCCCAACTGTTTCCCAGGTAGCACAGACCCACGTTGTCCCAAACCAACAACGCCGGCACCACCAAGATGCTACCCAGGTAGCACAGATCCTAGATGTCCCAAACCAACAACACCATCACCTCCCAAGCCGGTTTGTTACCCCGGATCTCCTGATCCCAAATGTCCTCAACCACCACGGCCTACAACAGTAAATCCGCCTACATATTTGCCACCAGTAACACCTGGACCCAAATGTTATCCTGGTTCAACTGATTCTAGATGTCCTCAGCCAACTACACCAGCTCCTCCTAATTGCTACCCCGGCAACCAAGACCTTCGTTGCCCTAAGCCTACCACCCCTGCACCACCAAGATGCTTCCCAGGCAGCACTGATCCTAGGTGCCCAAAACCAACTACACCAGCCCCACCAAACTGCTATCCCGGTAACACTGACCCACGTTGTCCTAAACCAACAACGCCAGCCCCTCCTAACTGCTATCCTGGCAGCCAGGACACTCGCTGTCCTAAGCCTACAACTCCTGCACCACCAAGGTGCTTCCCAGGTAGCACTGATCCAAGGTGCCCAAAACCAACTACACCAGCCCCACCAAACTGCTATCCCGGTAACACTGACCCACGTTGTCCTAAACCAACAACGCCAGCCCCGCCTAACTGCTATCCGGGCAGCCAGGACCCTCGCTGTCCTAAGCCTACAACTCCTGCACCACCAAGGTGCTTCCCAGGTAGCACTGATCCAAGGTGCCCAAAACCAACTACACCAGCCCCACCAAACTGCTATCCCGGTAACACTGACCCACGTTGTCCTAAACCAACGACGCCAGCGCCTCCTAACTGCTACCCTGGCAGCCAGGACCCTAGATGCCCTAAGCCTACCACTCCTGCGCCTCCTAAATGCTTCCCAGGCAGCACAGATCCAAGGTGCCCAAAACCAACCACACCAGCTCCACCGAACTGCTACCCCGGTAGCCAAGACCTACGTTGCCCTAAGCCAACTACACCTGCCCCTCCCAACTGTTTCCCAGGTAGCACAGACCCACGTTGTCCCAAACCAACAACGCCGGCGCCACCAAGATGCTTCCCAGGTAGCACAGATCCTAGATGTCCCAAACCAACAACACCATCACCTCCCAAGCCGGTTTGTTACCCCGGATCTCCTGATCCCAAATGTCCTCAACCACCACGGCCTACAACAGTAAATCCGCCTACATACTTGCCACCAGTAACACCAGGACCCAAATGTTATCCTGGTTCAACTGATTCTAGATGTCCTCAGCCAACTACGCCAGCTCCTCCTAATTGCTACCCTGGCAACCAAGATCCTCGTTGCCCTAAGCCTACCACCCCTGCACCACCAAGATGCTTCCCAGGCAGCACTGATCCTAGGTGCCCAAAACCAACTACACCAGCCCCACCAAACTGCTATCCCGGTAACACTGACCCACGTTGTCCTAAACCAACAACGCCAGCCCCGCCTAACTGCTATCCGGGCAGCCAGGACCCTCGCTGTCCTAAGCCTACAACTCCTGCACCACCAAGGTGCTTCCCAGGTAGCACTGATCCAAGGTGCCCAAAACCAACTACACCAGCCCCACCAAACTGCTATCCCGGTAACACTGACCCACGTTGTCCTAAACCAACAACGCCAGCTCCTCCTAATTGCTACCCAGGCAACACAGATCAAAGATGTCCTAAACCAACGACACCAGCTCCGCCAAATTGTTATCCCGGAAGCACAGACCCTCGTTGTCCAAAGCCGACCACACCTGCTCCTCCAAAATGCTTCCCAGGTAGCACGGATCCTAGGTGTCCCAAGCCAACTACTCCGAAACCCGTCTGTTACCCCGGGTCTCCTGATCCCAAATGTCCTCAACCTCCACGACCGACAACATTGAATCCTCCCACTTATTTGCCACCAGTAACGCCTGGACCTAAATGTTATCCCGGTTCCACGGACTCCAGATGCCCTAAACCCACTACACCAGCTCCTCCTAACTGCTACCCCGGTAGCCAAGACCCGCGTTGTCCCAAACCAACCACACCTGCCCCACCTAATTGTTTCCCAGGTAGTCAAGACCCTCGTTGCCCTAAGCCTACCACTCCTGCACCACCAAGATGCTTCCCAGGCAGCACTGATCCTAGGTGCCCAAAACCAACTACACCAGCCCCACCAAACTGCTATCCCGGTAACACCGACCCACGTTGTCCTAAACCAACAACGCCAGTTCCTCCTAACTGCTATCCTGGCAGTCAGGACACTCGCTGTCCTAAGCCTACAACTCCTGCACCACCAAGGTGCTTCCCAGGTAGCACTGATCCAAGGTGCCCAAAACCAACTACACCAGCCCCACCAAACTGCTATCCCGGTAACACTGACCCACGTTGTCCCAAACCAACAACGCCAGCTCCTCCTAATTGCTACCCAGGCAACACAGATCAAAGATGTCCTAAACCAACAACACCAGCTCCACCGAACTGCTACCCCGGTAGCCAAGACCTACGTTGCCCTAAGCCAACTACACCTGCCCCTCCTAAATGCTTCCCAGGCAGCACAGATCCAAGGTGCCCAAAACCAACCACACCAGCTCCACCGAACTGCTACCCCGGTAGCCAAGACCTACGTTGCCCTAAGCCAACTACACCTGCCCCTCCTAACTGTTTCCCAGGTAGCACAGACCCACGTTGTCCCAAACCAACAACGCCGGCGCCACCAAGATGCTTCCCAGGTAGTACAGATCCTAGATGTCCCAAACCAACAACACCATCACCTCCCAAGCCGGTTTGTTACCCCGGATCTCCTGATCCCAAATGTCCTCAACCACCACGGCCTACAACAGTAAATCCGCCTACATACTTGCCACCAGTAACACCAGGACCCAAATGTTATCCTGGTTCAACTGATTCTAGATGTCCTCAGCCAACTACGCCAGCTCCTCCTAATTGCTACCCCGGTAGCCAAGACCCTCGTTGTCCCAAACCGACCACACCTGCCCCACCTAATTGTTTCCCAGGTAGTCAAGACCCTCGCTGCCCTAGACCTACTACTCCCGCCCCGCCAAGATGCTTCCCAGGTAGCACAGATCCTAGGTGCCCCAAGCCCACAACACCGGCTCCTCCTAATTGCTACCCTGGTAGCCAAGACCAGCGATGCCCTAAGCCAACCACACCTGCTCCACCGAACTGTTATCCCGGTAATCAAGACCCTCGCTGCCCCAAACCTACGACTCCAGCACCACCTCGATGCTACCCAGGCAGCACCGATCCTAGATGTCCCAAACCAACAACGCCTGCTCCTCCTAATTGTTTCCCAGGCAGCCAAGACCCTCGTTGTCCCAAGCCTACAACACCTGCTCCACCCAACTGCTACCCAGGCAGCCAAGACTCCCGTTGCCCCAAGCCTACGACTCCCGCTCCGCCAAGATGCTTCCCAGGTAGCACCGATCCTAGGTGCCCCAAGCCAACAACTCCTAAGCCAGTTTGCTATCCCGGTTCTCCTGATCCCAACTGCCCACAACCTCCGCGGCCGACAACATTAAATCCTCCCACATATTTACCACCAGTTACACCTGGACCTAAATGTTATCCCGGTTCCACAGACTCCAGATGCCCTAAACCCACTACACCAGCTCCGCCTAACTGTTACCCCGGTAACCAAGACCCGCGTTGTCCCAAACCGACCACACCTGCCCCACCTAATTGTTTCCCAGGTAGTCAAGACCCTCGCTGCCCTAGACCTACTACTCCCGCCCCGCCAAGATGCTTCCCAGGTAGCACAGATCCTAGGTGCCCCAAGCCCACAACACCGGCTCCTCCTAATTGCTACCCTGGTAGCCAAGACCAGCGATGCCCTAAGCCAACCACACCTGCTCCACCCAACTGCTATCCAGGCAGCCAAGACTCCCGCTGCCCCAAGCCTACGACTCCAGCACCACCTCGATGCTATCCAGGCAGCACCGATCCTAGATGTCCCAAACCAACAACGCCTGCGCCTCCTAATTGTTTCCCTGGCAGCCAAGACCCTCGTTGTCCCAAGCCGACAACGCCTGCTCCACCCAACTGCTACCCAGGCAGCCAAGACTCCCGTTGCCCCAAGCCTACGACTCCCGCTCCGCCAAGATGCTTCCCAGGTAGCTCAGACCCTCGTTGTCCAAAGCCGACAACACCTGCCCCCCCAAGATGCTTCCCAGGTAGCTCAGACCCTCGTTGTCCAAAGCCGACAACACCTGCCCCCCCAAGATGCTTCCCAGGTAGCACTGACCCTAGGTGTCCCAAGCCAACAACTCCCAAGCCAGTTTGCTATCCCGGTTCACCTGATCCCAACTGCCCACAACCTCCGCGGCCGACGACATTAAATCCTCCCACATATTTACCACCAGTTACACCTGGACCTAAATGTTATCCCGGTTCCACGGACGCCAGATGTCCTAAACCCACTACACCAGCTCCTCCTAACTGCTACCCCGGCAACCAAGACGCGCGTTGTCCCAAACCGACTACACCTGCCCCACCTAATTGTTTCCCAGGTAGTCAAGACCCTCGCTGCCCTAAACCTACCACTCCCGCCCCGCCAAGATGCTTCCCAGGTAGCACAGATTCTAGGTGCCCCAAGCCTACAACACCGGCTCCTCCTAATTGCTATCCTGGTAGCCAAGACCCGCGATGCCCGAAATCTACCACACCTGCTCCACCTAACTGTTATCCCGGTAATCAAGACCCTCGCTGCCCCAAACCTACCACCCCATCACCACCTCGATGCTACCCAGGCAGCACCGATCCTAGATGTCCCAAACCAACAACGCCTGCTCCTCCTAATTGCTTCCCAGGCAGCCAAGACCCTCGTTGTCCCAAGCCTACAACACCTGCTCCACCCAACTGCTATCCAGGCAGCCAAGACTCCCGCTGCCCCAAGCCTACGACTCCAGCACCACCTCGATGCTATCCAGGCAGCACCGATCCTAGATGTCCCAAACCAACAACGCCTGCGCCTCCTAATTGTTTCCCTGGCAGCCAAGACCCTCGTTGTCCCAAGCCGACAACGCCTGCTCCTCCTAATTGTTTCCCAGGCAGCCAAGACCCTCGTTGTCCCAAGCCTACAACACCTGCTCCACCCAACTGCTACCCAGGCAGCCAAGACTCCCGCTGCCCCAAGCCTACGACTCCCGCTCCGCCAAGATGCTTCCCAGGTAGCACCGATCCTAGGTGCCCCAAGCCAACAACTCCTAAGCCAGTTTGCTATCCCGGTTCTCCTGATCCCAACTGCCCACAACCTCCACGGCCGACGACATTAAACCCTCCCACATACTTACCACCGGTTACACCTGGACCCAAATGTTACCCCGGTTCCACGGATACCAGATGCCCTAAACCCACTACACCGGCTCCTCCTAACTGCTATCCCGGTAGCCAAGACCCTCGCTGCCCTAAGCCAACCACACCTGCGCCACCTCGATGCTTCCCAGGCAGCACCGATCCTAGATGTCCCAAACCAACAACACCTGCTCCTCCTAACTGCTACCCCGGTAGCCAAGACCCTCGCTGCCCTAAGCCAACCACACCTGCGCCACCTCGATGCTACCCAGGCAGCAGCGATCCTAGATGTCCCAAACCAACAACGCCTGCGCCTCCTAATTGTTTCCCTGGCAGCCAAGACCCTCGTTGTCCCAAGCCGACAACGCCTGCTCCTCCTAACTGCTACCCCGGTAGTCAAGACCCTCGCTGCCCTAAGCCAACCACACCTGCGCCACCTCGATGCTATCCAGGCAGCACCGATCCTAGATGTCCCAAACCAACCACACCCAAACCAGTTTGTTACCCCGGTTCCCCCGATCCAAAATGTCCACAACCTCCGCGCCCTACGACATTAAATCCTCCAACATATTTACCACCTACGACACAAACGCCAGAGCTACCACGTTGTTACCCTGGTTCCAATGATCTTAGATGCCCCAAACCTACAACACCCGAGCCACCACGATGCTTCCCTGGCTCTAATGATCCAAGATGCCCGAAACCCACAACACCAGCTCCTCCTAACTGCTTCCCAGGCAGCCAAGACCCTCGTTGTCCCAAGCCAACAACACCTGCGCCACCTAGATGCTTCCCAGGCAGCACCGATACTAGGTGTCCTAAGCCAACAACGCCTGCCCCTCCTAATTGTTTCCCAGGTAGCCAGGATCCTCGTTGTCCCAAGCCGACAACACCTGCTCCTCCTAACTGCTACCCAGGCAGTCAAGACCCTCGCTGCCCTAAGCCAACAACACCTGCACCACCAAAATGCTTCCCAGGCAGCACCGATCCTAGGTGTCCTAAGCCAACAACGCCTGCCCCTCCTAATTGTTTCCCAGGCAACCAGGATCCTCGTTGTCCCAAGCCGACAACACCTGCTCCTCCTAACTGCTATCCCGGTAGCCAAGACCCTCGTTGTCCTAAGCCAACCACACCTGCGCCACCTCGATGCTACCCAGGCAGCACCGATTCTAGATGTCCCAAACCAACCACACCTAAACCAGTTTGTTACCCGGGTTCCCCCGATCCAAAATGCCCGCAACCGCCACGACCCACGACATTAAATCCTCCCACTTATTTACCGCCAACTACTCAAACACCAGAGCCACCGCGTTGCTACCCTGGTTCAAGTGATCCTAGATGCCCCAAACCAACAACTCCTGAGCCCCCTCGTTGTTACCCTGGTTCCAATGATCCTAGATGCCCCAAACCTACGACACCCGAGCCACCACGGTGCTTCCCTGGCTCTAATGACCCTAGATGTCCTAAGCCTACTACTCCCGAGGCACCTAGATGTTACCCTGGTTCATCCGATCCTAGATGTCCCAAGCCTACAACACCAGAGCCACCTCGTTGCTACCCTGGCTCTAGTGATCCTAGATGCCCGAAACCCACAACACCAGCCCCTCCTAACTGCTTCCCAGGAAACCAAGACCCTCGCTGCCCTAAACCAACTACACCCGCACCACCTCGATGCTACCCAGGCAGCACCGATCCCAGATGTCCTAAGCCAACGACTCCTAAGCCAGTTTGTTACCCGGGGTCACCTGATCCAAAATGCCCGCAACCCCCACGACCCACGACGTTAAATCCTCCCACTTATTTACCGCCAACTACACAAACACCAGAGCCCCCTCGTTGCTACCCTGGTTCCAATGATCCTAGATGTCCCAAGCCTACAACACCAGAGCCCCCTCGTTGCTACCCTGGCTCAAATGATCCTAGATGCCCGAAACCTACAACACCTGCTCCTCCTAACTGCTACCCAGGTAGCCAAGACCCTCGCTGTCCCAAGCCGACAACACCTGCTCCTCCTAACTGCTACCCAGGCAGCCAAGACCCTCGTTGTCCCAAGCCGACAACACCTGCTCCTCCTAACTGCTACCCAGGCAGCCAAGACCCTCGTTGTCCCAAGCCGACAACACCCGCTCCACCTAACTGCTACCCAGGCAGCCAAGACTCTCGCTGTCCCAAGCCGACAACACCTGCCCCACCAAGATGCTTCCCAGGCAGCACCGATCCTAGGTGTCCTAAGCCAACAACGCCTGCCCCTCCTAATTGTTTCCCAGGCAGCCAGGATCCTCGTTGTCCCAAGCCGACAACACCAGAGCCACCTCGTTGCTACCCTGGCTCCAATGATCCTAGATGCCCTAAACCTGCACCCCCAACTCCAAGCTCATGTTATCCGGGATCCAGGGATCCCAAATGCCCACAACCGTTTGCTCCTAGCAGTACAAATCCCCCTTCAACATACTTGCCGCCATTCCCCGAAGAAAATGAAATCAAATCATCAAGGGTCAGCAGACTAGCTCCTACGGACTTTGATGATGAGAAGTCTTACGAAGATACGCAATCAGAAATCGGTAAGAAATTACGAATAGATAGGTAGTACGTTTCATTGCAAATATTGCGACTGTCGCCTCTAACAATTTAGTACAATGGATGTTATTACGACAATTATTTAGTACCCAACGTTAATTCATTGGATGCGTACATATGCAGGGTGGAATTTCGAGATGGGGCAGAAAGGGCAGGTACCTTTACCGTTGTATTTACAGAAAAACAGGTATTCTGCCCTTACAACTCCATCTCAATATTACCCTTTATATTATGCTCTCAAGACGGTAATTTAAAATTATTGTGATAATAAGTGTTTTATTTTTCATTATTGGTATTTAACTTCGTGTTTTAATAAGTTAATTTTTTTACAGATTCCTTTGAATCTTCGCGAACACAACCGAGGTCGAGAAAGGTACGTGATATAAGCGGCATCAGCGAGAATGCCGCATTCGCTACTAGCGGAACTGCCATCATTTACATTGCCATGGGCTCTGCTATAATAATGACTTTATCAATTACACTTGCCATTTATTTGTACAAAAATAGCAGAAAACTAAAATTAAGGTCAGTTTACGCAGAAGCGACAGTTAAAACACAGAACCCTTGTTGAAATTGTGAATAACTATTAATGTGTTTAAATTAAATATTGTGATATTTTAATTTTTATGTTACCACTTGATGCATTACAATTTGCAATTTTTTACAAAATATAAATGGCTGCGTTATATGGATTTATTAACTTTTAAAATGACTTTCACTGCCTTTTAAGCTTTATGTAATATTATTTCGGGCGCTTTTGCATGCCTATTTTATCAATATATAAAATAGTGCCATAATATTATCTAATATTGTATTGTGTGTTCTTTGATGCATCCTCACAATTTATAATGTTTATTTTTATCCCTAGTCAATATTTTCTATGTACTACCTATGTATAATATGTTCTGAATTCATGATGTATAAAATCAAAATTAATCATTGTTTAAATATACTCATTTGTGATATTTTTGTGTAAATACATAATATATTTACCAGTACGCTGATGTGGCCATTGAATGTATAGTGTACGTATAATAATTAATGTAAGATGACTTAGATATACTCTGTTTTACACGAGTTCACTGTTCAAATTATTGAAAGTTTTGAAAATGTATATTTTTCATTGCAGAGTGTACCTAACGTCCTAAAATCTTATTTTCAATGATTTTGTAATGTTAGTACCTAAGATTGCTTGTCGAATCAATCTAAGTAAAACATTCTATGAATGTCAAAACACTTGTTTTATTTTATTTCATTTAGAAGCTATTTCTAACCCAGTGTCTTAAGCCTCTGCAAAGTTACCGATTTCTCAGAACACTACGTAAGTTCTTAAAAAGGTTTTGTAAAAGTCATAATATCTAAACAAACAATTCTAATTGTAAAGTCAGCTCACCGTGTTGTGCTGCCGTTATGACACTTATACCCGACTTCTGAAAAGCCAGCAGCCAGGCGTTATTTTACTGTTTTTTCAGAGTGACTAAGTTATTTGGGAAAGTATAGTGACCTCGTAATTGCTTTTCCACCGCAAGGTTCGATTTCACTTGCATGTCATAAAACCGATTCTTAAACCAATCATCTCCGTCTTATGTGTTGCTTGCAATGAATTCTTAAACGCATTGTCTCCATTTTATGTGTAACTATAGGGAGTTTGTTGCGCGACTGATTCATCTTAAATAGTGACAGGGACGTTTGCATAGTCAAAAAGTAAGCTGCCTACAGTCTAGCCATAGGCATAATAACTGAGAATGGACTGTAGTTGCCCTTTCTAGAATCGTAGATCTCTCATGGAGGATAAAAAATGTATCTACTGAAATAAATAGTCCCCATTATTTGGCCAAGGTCTATTTTGCTTTCATATAGTTCAACCTTAGTGAAGTTTTAACGTACTGGGGTTTTTTGTCAAATGTGGAAAAATCAATTTCGTGCTTGACTATACTTACAGCCTAATAAGTAGATAAATGTGACTTTGGATCAGAGGGTAAAAGGACAATAAACAAACCTTATCAAAATTACTTACCTTCTGGTAATTTTATTAACGAAAAAATACAACTCCATCACAACATAGTACAAAATACAATGACTACAATAAAATATTTACATTCTAAAAATCTAGATTAAACCTGTCCATGGTAACTAATAAAATATCACCTTACATGATTACACATATTCCACCTATTTATAAAAGTTGCTTGTACATAAGTGATTACAAAAACTATGGTTAATTCATAACCTAACATTAAGCAATATTTATAAATACGGGGGAAAATAGTCCAACTTTAGTACATTTTTAGTAGGTACGCCGAAAATGTTTCAGGCGCAACAAACAAAAGAAAAAACTCAACACATTGCCTGTGTTGAGTTTTTCACCTTTTATACAATATTATTTCAAATATCTTGATATCGGAGTAGACTAAATATAATATATACTATTATACATATTTTCCACTCCTGAACATGTTTCATTTTACTGACATAGCCCAGGATAATAACAGCGATTTTTATTTGTTTACTCACATAATATTATCCCAATGGTCTTTTCACACTGTATTTCTTACATAGAGAAAACTTCACTAGGATTTATTTGCAGAAAACGTCTTATTTTCCTGGACTACAATAGCTGTTAGGTATTGAATAAATAAATAAAACAATAATGTATCAAGTCTATAAGCACTAGACTAACAAGGAAAACTTCTAGGAGCACAACAATACCTAAGACAAACAGTAACTACTTAAATAATAATTGGAAAAATCTACCGGTCAGTAAGTTTCAGTCTTATAGGCCCGTTCGGCGTATACATAGGATGTATGTGGTAGTCCAGTGGCTCATGTTGATACCCCATTTTGAAGGCTTGCACCATCTGAAAGATAAAATAAATTCACTGTGAATAAAGATCTACATTTATATTACTGTGATGCAAAATATTCACATAAACACGCACATGAAAATTTTCATAAGTCTGCAACTCATCTAACAAAATATTTGACACGTACCAATCACATTAACATAATTCATTTTTTTTGAAGACACAAAATACATAACGAAGCAAAACAAAATGAAATCAGGAACAGTCGAAAATCATTTTTTTTTTTCTTAATTTTATTTCGCGCCTTGAAAAATGTCAAGCAGATCTTTGCTTTTTTTTTAATATTTTATTCGTTCTGATATTCGAACAAAACTACAGGATTGTCTTTTTTAATTTTGGTGAATATTTATGACCAAGGCGTTCCTGTGCAAATAAAATGTAAATGCGTTTTAATATACCTTGCAAATGACCGTGTGGATTTCAAGTTCAGCGAATCTTCTGCCAAGGCACATTCTTTTTCCAAAGCCAAACGGTAGGGATGCGAAAGGATGATGCTTTTGCGAAGGAGATCTGTTCATCCACCTCTCTGGTCGAAACTCTGATGCATTGGTGAAGTAATCGTCGGTATTGCCCATAACATAATGCTGGAATATTACCTGAGTCTGAAAATAGAAAACATTATTTAATTGATAGTGTTTTTTTTATACTCCGTAAATTACAATGTTTTTACAGTAATAATTCTTACAGTCCGTCTTTCGAAAGTTTAATCAAAGTTTTAAATGAAGACCGAAATTTTATATTATGATCATCTATTTGCAAAAATTGTACAGTCGACCGCAGGTCAGTGGTAGGACTATAGAGTTGTATAAAGTTTCAATAGAATAGTAACCCAACTTGAGTTTTTTTTTTTACCGATGAAATACTGCACCTACGGTCCCTCACACTTGCTCTGCTGTAGTCTATCTAAGTGTAATATTTTCAATTTTAATTGTTAAATACTTACTCCTTTTGGTATATTGTAGCCACAAATGACTGTATCCTTAGTTAGCTGTCGTCCATTGCCGATTACAACTGGATACATTCTGAAAGACACAAATATTTGGTATTTTTTTATTTTGGTTTGAAATTAATTACCTACGACTGATCAAGTGGCAATCGCTTTCAAAGCGCATCGTTTTTCGACAACGCCTTTTAACAGGATTGACAGGATAATCTTTTCGCTAGCTAATGTCAATCCAGTACATTTTTGATAGAATGTCACTTACAGACTTATGTGACGCATTTTTTAATAGTAATCTATACAAAGGTTCTTATTCCAAAATGCGGCACATAGGTAATATTCCATCTTAAAGAATACATGCGAAGCCATAGACATCAACAACAACGAGATATCGTTTTTTGTTGCAAAACGAACTCGAAGCTCAAGTGTTCGAGCGATCAAATCAAATCATCTATTTCTTTGCAAACATGGGTAATAGGTACACAGATGTTCTTTTATAATAAAGTTCTCCACATTATGATCCCTTTGATTAAGATGCGGCCTGAGAGCCCTAGGGTTAATGGTGTATTATGATTCTCCATTAGAGACCCAGCCCTACATGATTATAAATACACAGGCATGATTTATGAGACCTTGGTCTTGCTTGACCTTGCTTGTGTGGTGGGTTATGGCCTTCTCGCTCTCTTAATGAGGAGGCCAGTCCCAGCAGTGGGAAAATTAATAGCTGATTAAACTAAAGTAGGTATGCTAGTCACTATTTCATGATGCGAGGATGGGTATAAGAGTAGAGGAAGGCCAAAGAAACGATGGATAGACTGTGTGAAGGATGATAATTATGGCAATAAAGGAGGTGTTTGATGAGATGACAAGTAATAGAGAAGTATGGAAGAAGAAGACATGCTGCACCGGCCCCAAATAAATTGGGATAAGGCCAGGAGAATGATGATCACGAACCTCATAACTTCCTTCACACACGCCTTTAGATACGGCATCTGGTTGACATCCCCCGGTTTCATCGGTCTGTCCTGTAGTACTTTGTTGATTTCTTCGTACAATCGCTCTTGTACTGATGGTCTTAATGATAACTGGTACAAAATTGAAGCTACGGCGTTTGATGTCTGGAAATTGATTGACAAATAATAGAATTAGAATATTGTCCCATTTCCCAGGAAGATGGTGGCGGAAGGCCTGATGGGCATTACAAAAGCGGGTCGCAGCCGGTCCCTCAGGAGGTCCAGAAATAATCCAGTGGTATTAGTGAGATTATTTGAATCTTCTTATTTTTTTTTAAATATATATGTATACAAGGTCTAAACAGCCCCTTCACGAAGCCGTCAACCAATCATTCTGTACATCAAACTAAGCAACTCTACGCAAAAATTATTGCTGGGAAACGACCTTTTTTTACGGTAAAACTCAATGTAACGCACTCAAAACTTAGTGCTGATGGATGCTTTGAATAGTAAACGGGTCACGGAGTTAATTAAAGTAAAGTAAAACCTTTAAAATTGGTATTTAAAAAAACTTGTGAAAAAATTTGAACTTTGACCTTCCAGGTATGGTTCAGAATAAAAAAAATATCGCAATGACGGGGAGAACAAGTGCCTTTCGGCTTCGTTAAGGGTCTTTTTACACCCTTTATATCTAATGTATTTATGACATTAAAATCAGTGCCTGTTATTCTAGGCATCACTAAACTGCGTTCTGCAAAATATTGTTATAAGTTTATCTCGCGAAGTACCAAACGCAATATATTGCTTTTTATGAAGTATTGCTACAAGATTTTTATTAGGCGACTTTGGACCCTTTCCGTATTCGACTAGAATTCTTTTTTTTTCTTGTTTTTTAAAAACTGTGATAAAAGACGTACTATACAAATGCTTGGTTGGGCTTGATATGACACAACTGTTTGGCAAAATATATTCAATTTTGCCGCACGGTCTGGGCTGAATCAGGCCCATTCACGTACACGTATGTGGCACCCCATAGATAAGCTCTTACCGTGTCTATTCCTACTAAGAACAGATCCAGTGCTGCCACGGCTGCTACTCTAGGACCTGCAGCCGCCACCAGGTCTTGCAGCAGTGACTTACTGCTGCCGTTAGCTTCGCATTCCTTTAGCGCCTTCTCCACATGTCTGAGAGTTACGCTGTAGTGAAAATGTACAACTGGTTATTTTTGGCAGTAAAGAGTTTCTGAAAATGAGGGCGTTAGCAGTCACAATTTCGCCCGCAAGGGCCGATGCCTGCCGGGGCTGCGGGACTGTTCGAAAGAGATACCGCGGCCCTGGAACACAAAGGGCAAAGAAGGACCATGGATGGGTTTTACTCAGTAAAAGTCTGACACTCCCTCCCACTCCGCCCAAATCGGGGGGGGGGGGGGTTATTTGATGATTTCCCATAAAAAAAAAAGCAGTCACAATTTTTTTTTTTACTTTGGCAGTTGCATCATGTTTTATTTTCGCGTACAAGAGTCATTACGACATAATCTCACCATGTTGTAGAAACTGCAACAATAGGTAAGACTGAAGTGAATTACTGGTTGTAGATATGAATCAATTTAGGGACCTAGTATCTACCCGAACAGTCCCACTCCTGGGCAAAGGCCTCCCTCATTCTTTCCATGCCAATTCTTTTACCTTTATCTTGTAAATAATACATGATTAAATCGGCATATTCAGTATCCTTACCTAAGGATGGTATCCAATGCGGCGACATACTGCCTGAACATTTTTGTTGGGTACAGTCTCCACCAGGGTGCGCGCAGTTCGAGCTCACCCACACTTAGAAAGAAGGTCTGGACGGCGTGGATCAGGCTCATGCTCTCGGAGTCCTCGGAGGCATCAAAGCAGTTGAGACGGGTGTCTAGGGCTATTAAGCCGAGGGCTGAAAAATTAATCTAGATTTAATATGAAGTCTGTCTGCATCTAAATTTATTTTTCAATACAATTCCTCAAAAACTCGCTGTTCAGAATGCAGCGTATTTCAAACTCACGGTTCGTGGCTTTTTTTAATTTTTATTTCTACAAGTGTTTTATTGTGGCCATAGATAACATCAGTTTTTTTTTTAATCTCAGCAAAATGACGCTGCTCTTAATGTATATTAATATGAATATTTAAATTTTATTTATAAATAGAACAGCATAAATGAACCTTATAACTTATATGTTTTTTGCTTTTATTAACAAATTAACATTTATTTATATATTTGTGTTGTTATATTATTTATTTGTGTTCTATATTCAAAAATAACACGTCGAAGATCTTGCTGAATGTTTCCAAGTTAATAGATCTTGCAATCGAAAACAAGCCCGAGAGCAAATAGATTTAAAACACATATAGAGAGGACATTGGGAATATTGTCATACAATAATTTTCATCCTGAATATTTTCGATTTTGACACACGAATGCTACCTGACAAGCGGGCGTATGACACAGATGACACTAGACAGAACGAATTGTTACTAAGTAGTAACAAGTTTTGGATTACGATTTTCTTCGTCATGACCCGTCTATAGCTCAGAAATATTTGAGTGTCTTTTTGTCATATGAATGCGACCTGACAAGGCGACGTAACGCACTGGACTGATCGACTTGTTACTAATTTGTAACAGGTCTTGGAATTGTCAGTTTCTTGGTCTTGTCCCGTCTATAGCTAGTATATTTGAATGTCTTTGCCCGAGAGACATGTGTCAGCTGGTCGGATTTGTTAAATGAATCAGAAAATTCTTTGATTTAGGTTATATCTAGGTCAGAACCCAGATGTCCCGAATCAGTATCTACTCACATTCCAAAGACCATTTGTGTACCTCGTTCAAAAAGTCACCAGGCGTTTCCGAATGTTCATTTCTTATGCTACGTACTCTGAAATAGATAAAAAAATAATAAGGTAATTATATAAATAAAATTATGTTAATATAATTATACAAATGATTCGTAAATAATATTATCAAATATTTAAAGATAAACAAAAAATTTTATTGCACAAAACGTTACTTATAAAGAAAAACTAAATCACACAAACACTAAAAGGACAAGTTGGGCCAAAATATGCGTCTCATTTTCTCAAAAAGCCATGGTTCAGCATAATGCTGTGACACTGTAGGAAACAGAGTCACAGAGTATGTTATTTCAGTGATGAAACAATAATCAAGATACGATAAGAAACGTTAATCAAGTTTTTATTTATTTATTTCAACTTCATGTACAAAAGTGGTACATAGGAGGCAAGACTCAAGGCATTCTCTACCAGTCAACCTTTGGGTCAAATAGGACAGCATTGTGATAGAGTACAAAAAAATAAATAAGAAAAGTACCACAAATAGGAAAAATAAATAGGTTCATACATACATATTTACAAATAAAATGAAATGAACTAATATATATTATAATACATACAAATAGTCCAAAATACGAGAAACCTTTTAATAATTAGGTTATTTTCGAACATTACCTTTGGACGAAAGCGTCGGCCACTTCAGCGACAGGCACCGTGTATTGCGCTGCAGCACCAGCGCTTAACGCCACACGTGATACTTTGGTTCGGAAAGCTGACCACTGCTCACCGTGCCTGAAACATAGACCATTTATTTATTTATTTAACAATTTATGTACACACTAAATACAGAAAAGAAGAAAGGAACAGAAAATAAAGAAATCTTTTCCAGCATACCTGCGAAAGGAGATAATAAAAAAAGAGATGTAGACATTTTCTTTAGTAAGTACTGAAACAGAAGCATAACTGTTGGCATTGTTTTTAATTGAGTTGCCTGGATTCTGTCACCGCCTTCGTTTACGCTAAGTGTAGAAAAAAGTAGGCATTGCTGGAATATATTTAATTATCAGTTTAAACTGAAATAATAGGTTGATAATTACTTACACTGCAATAACACCAGCACAGTTTTCTTCGGCACCGAAGAAGTCTTTCCTCAATGTGTGTTTGTAGTAGTTCAAAGAAGGCATCGAAGGCCTGAAAATTATCAGGTAAATGTTGTATTTTACAGGACTAATAATAACAAGTTTCGGCTCTTATGAGCGTTTACGACTTACAGCATTTCTGTATGAAAATGCTGTAAGTAGTTTAAGTTAAAGTCCTTTTTTTTCGATGTGACTGAACCGATTTTAACGAAACTTCATGCGCTTAAGCATAGGATACATAGATCTCATTTGAGAATATTTTCGAAATGTCTTTAAAAAAAAGATAAGTAACTGGAACCGTTTCTATGAAAAAAATTAAAATCTGTCTAATTTAACTGTAACACTATTTTTCGAATAACTTTGTAGAGCTATGTATCCTACTTATGCGTATGAAGTTTCATTAAAATTGGTCCATTTATTTCGAAAAAGAAGGACTTCAAATAAATTTTAAATGGAATGCCATAAGTCGTAAACGCTCTTCTAAGTGCATAGTCCCTTTTCCTCTCTTATTTACTCCGTACACGAATTACAAAAGTGCACGGGATATCTGTCGCTTAATTTTCCTATTTTCATACTATTGTTTACTAAAATATTTCTCACCTGTGTGGAGCCGCGTCTTCACCTCTAAACACTCGTTCCACCTCGCTGGCATCAAAGACGAACAGCATGTCAGGTCTGCCCAGAAGGCCGGTCATCTTCACACAGTTCCCGAACTCGGCGCGTAGGGACAGACACACCTTGTCGACATGCTCTACGGAATAGCTGCCTGAAATAAGAGGTTTCATTAATTCCATCACTTCTCATCAGGGAAAAGTATGAACAATGCTCATAGTTAGGAGAGGAGTTGCCCTACCAGTCGCGCAGGGTCAATTTTTGTAAGAGGCAAGCCGGATATTTTTAATGTAATTATATTATTTGTCTATAGAACTTCTCCTTGACTGAGCCATTTTTCAAAGGGAAGCCGGTAGGAATCGAGTTGTACGGAACCTTCGCCACTGTGCCCTACAGAGGGGCAGTTATAGTACCAATGATTATTATTTTCATGATTTCATCAATTCTGATGACCGAGTTAGAAAGATAGGAGGATGTTGTTAGTCCCATCTTTTATCCCGCTTTCTAATCAAAGCAAACGGTCCCAAGAATACGCAATTATCGCGTTCTTATGTCACTCATTTGTTCGGAAAACCGGAAAGCACCTTCGCGATCATGTTCAAGGTCGTAAAGCCCACATTTCGTCCCTCAATCTTGTCCATTAAAGAAATCATGGATGTAGTGGCTAAGGAATCAATTAATCATGAACGGAAAAAAATGCCAACAAGTTCCTATATAGCATACAGTACCGTATTAGGAACAATTAACATAACATTCAACCAATTGAAATAAACTGTTCATTCTTTCACGCAACATTTATAACAGCGTAAAACATCGACTACAACAGTGTCAACAGAGTTTTTTTTTATTTTTAAATGGTTCTCATTAACAACTGTTTATGTCTATTATCATTTTCCTTCTACCGCATTGGTCCGTACACTTCAGTAACGTGAAAATACATTATCGATAAATTATAATGCTTGAACAAACAAAGGTGTTCCTTTGCTCATAATATTAAAGGCTAGCATAATAAGAGGGTCCATTATGTAACCGCCATTTTACTCATTGGCGCTCTTTGTGTAAACCCGTCTATTTCAGTGTCAGCTCCATATACTCCGATCGCAACAACTAACCATAGAAAAGCCTTGGTAAAAGAAAGTGTCGTAGGTCTAACCTATACCCATTCACCTAGACCTTTTACCTGCCAAACGTTATCTGATCTGAGTAGAAACTATACACCGCAGTACACACGGCGACACATCAATCTATACATTACCAGTATAACATGGCCTTGCTTTGTATAGATTTCCCGTGCAATGAGAGATCCGCATAAATTGTTTTTGTTCCCTACAGTTTCACTTTCAAGAGACTTGGTCAGTAGTCACCTCTCCCTAAGAAAGTGAGAGCTTGATTGGACTCATCGTTTCTCGTTTATCGATATAATTAATCGTTAGGTATCGGTTCAGTTGCTTCGAAAATCATCGTACAATCTTTTTTCGCTTTAGAAGTGTTTAGTAAGAGCTCTGAAACTTCTCGTCCGAAAGAGACTAATTTCTAGTAAAATTTCTAGTTTACTTTATTAATCCTACCTACTCGATTGCTAGGTATCTAGAAGAATAATTTTATTACTAAGAAAATAGAGGCTGTGTTAGATCACATTAGATCGAGATAACTCAATAGTGTAACAAACTAAAAAAGTATTATTTCAGCATTCTATTTTTATGAAGTTCAGTTACTGCATAGCGTTTAATGTTCAACCATAATTATAATTACAACTTCGGCCGCTTATTCCGTGGGGCCTTTCTTGTAGCGGGCAGCGGGGCGTTTAATGGACCTGTCCATGTAGCGCCCCGCTGCACGCTGCAAGAAACGCTGGGCCGAATTTGAGGCCTAAACTGGAATATGATGCTGATCAACAATTATTTAATCTGAAATTGATCTTGGGGTTTCCAATTAACTAGTATCTATTTTCTATAGCATGCAACTGAACCAGATTGAATGAAGTTGTTCTAGATTTCAAGTCAAGTTACCCCGTTTTAGGTTTTTCTAATTAAACTACTTAAGTGAGGCAAGTGTTTCGCAATGAAGTGCATACCGTATCTAGTTCATTACAAAAACGAAGCATGGTAGCCGTTTTCTCAAAGGTAGGATTTTTTCGAGACATTTTTGTAAATAGGCGAAAATATAAAAAAAGTCTTCACGTACAGCCTAAATGCGTACACAGAATGATTAATTAGAACTTACTTTCACAAAACAAAAATTGCATTTGTATGCACATTGCACATTATGTACATTCATATTTTCAGTAAGTATACAGTGAGTGCATTGTTTATTAACCATCATAACATTAACTTTCACATCCATCAACAGAATACATATTATAAAGTTCGAAAAATGCATTTTTGATGATTCATTTTTACACTTGAAAAGCACAATTTAGTTGCATTAGTATTATTTTTTTTTAAATGTAGATAGTGCACAACTATTGTGATACTGTACATGGAGAAGATATATTACTATAGGTAAAATTCTACTCGTGGCAAAATAATAACAGCCGCTTGGGTCGATCTATAGGGTAAGCGGCGGTTGCATAGGTTGGTCCGTGGATGGGTGACCACTCATTACATACCGAGTTTTCTCCGTGTCTCGGAAAGCACGTTAAGCCGTTGGTCCCGGCTGTCATTTGTAGATCTTTGACAGTCGTTACAGGTAGTCAGTGTCCCGAACGTCTGAGAACCAGTCTTACCAGGGGGTACCATATTACCCAGTAAGTTAGTACTGGGTTGTGGAGGTCAGATAGGCAGACACTCCATGAAAAATACTTGTATTCAGCTGCATCTGGTAAGAGTGGAAGCCGACCCCAATAAAGTTGGCAAAAGGCTAGGCAGATTATGATGTAGTTACTACTTGTTACTTAAGTTTGATGATAAACAAACACTATGTCATATATTTACTTAGGTATCCGAGCAACTAACAAGCAAATACTAATATTACCAAACCTTAGGGCCTACGACCTACCTACTTAGTTAGTACCTACAGTAAATACCTGTTTCACATCAAAACCAAAAAACGTTTAGTTACCAAACCCTTTAAAGGAAATCAATCATTACCAAAATTGTTTAATAAATACTCCGTGGATCCGACACAAAAGGAATTAACGTGGTGATTACCGCTATAGTAACCATTGTTTTCTCTTCAGTGAGATATCCCTGAAGCGGCTTTACATCACACACAATTTTACTACGTAATAAAATATTATTGGCTGTGAGTATTTTATTGTTATTGACTCTACGAGTTTATAGATTGGTTAACTCTATTTAAATATGCGTAGACGCATCTTGTGAATTTGATTAAGTTAATAATAGCTTTCAATAGTATTGAAACTAAGAGATCAGTTTCATCATATTGCCATCAACCGTATAAAGCATAATATGATGCCTGTAATCCCCGAAGGGTTAGACAAAGATGTGCCTTAATAGTTATAACCACATTACGCCAGTTATGTTTAAGTCTCATGTTATAGGCGAGCCTATTGCCATCAATTTCCAATTTTATGAAAAAGCTCAACAACATTTTACCCAATATGGGAGTCGTTTCCTATGCGACCATAAGACCAACAAGATCGTGCCGTACAAATCCATTCATTCATTAAATATGACATAAGCCAGTCCAATGCCTGCCGGGGCTGCGGGACAGTTCGAAAGAGATACCGCGGCCCTGGAACACAAAGGGCAATGAAGGAACATGGATGAGTTTTAGTCAGTAAAATCTGACACTCCCTTCCACTCCGCCCAGAGTGGGAGGAGTTATTTGATGATTTCCCATCCTTAAAAAAAAAAACAGTAATACAACTATTTGAATAAATTAACATAGCAAAAGACTACAACCATCTATCATTGCATCTGTAGGTTTAACTTCAAGTAAGTAAGCGGTCTACCACAAATATTCCCGACCCGTTTAGAAATCTTGAATAGATATCTGATCAAGATTTTCCATTTTCTATTCTGAGGTTTAGAACAACTTAACCCTCACGTCAGGTTGGTAGGTCTACTTTCTAATTGCTTCTCTCATGTTACCTGTTTTTATTGAAGGTATTGCACTCACTTTAATTGGCCCTTGAGAAGGTTTCACGATATTTACTACCTAATAAAAGTTAGTATTGATTGATTACTGGAAGCTATATTGTCTGACTGCCTCGTTGGTCTAGTGGTCGCAAATGTGACTGCTGAGCATGAGGTCCTTAATTCGGTTCCCGGGTCGGGAAAATTGTTATTGGGTTTTTCCATCAGGAATTTGTCGATGGCAATAGGCTTGCGCCCTATTACATGGGCCTTAAACATAACTGGCGAAATGTGGGTGTACTATTAGATACACCTCTGCCTAACCCTTCGGGGATTTCAGGCGTGATGTTATGATATGCTATGTTGTTCCAACAAGCATAAGAGCTTACACACATTAAGTTTAGGTAAACTATATTCGTCTTTATTTGGTTTACCCCACAACTGTAGTATACAAATGCTTAGTTTTCAGGGACGTGGAATTACATCGCCATGAATTAGATTGACAAACAATTTAGACAAAATTGCTTCTGGAAATAATGATGTAAATGCTTACCAAAATGACGCACTAAGGATAAGCAAAGATAGGTACCTAATCTAGTCATGAATTTCATAATAATAAAAATAGCACGAAATAAATTGGCGAAACGCTGCTGTGGCGCGGTGCTAAAAACGCACGTTTAACAGAATGAAAGACACCCAGTATTCCCATTTTAGGCTAACAGTTGGCTACCGTGGTCCGTCAACCGTGCAGCGGTTGCACAAGGAAGGGAAACCGTTGCGTGTAACGCGTAATTCCGGAACCTGCTCCTATTGCAATTTACTTGTTTGCTTTGTCGAATCAGCTGTTTGGATGGACTGGCCCATCATTGTTTGATATGACAGCACATTTTGCAGTAACTGCTGAAAAAAATCGTAACATTTTATCCACAGAATGAGGTTCTAATTTATTTTTGATAAATGAAAATTTTAGTTTCGCGAAAGAAAATTATGCAACGTCATCATCATCATCTGCCTAGCCATTCCTCTACTATGGTGGAGTCGACTTCCTGTCTAATCGTATGAGCTGAATACCAGTATTTTTCATGGAGCCACTGCCTATCTGACCTCATCAATCCAGCAACTGGGTAATACAACACCCCATGGTGAGACTAATTGTCAGCCTTTCTGACTTCTGGCTACTCGTAACGACAAAAATTATACAACGTATTTACCATTATTACAACTTTTATGGTCAACAATAAGTAGGTACGGTTTTCACGTGTATTTTTTCACTTCCGTGTACCTTATTTAAAGCCTGAAAAATTACTATGACTTTGCAGGTGTCTATTGAATATATTGCAGCAATAAAAGTTAATGACGAATCTGAATACCCCGCAAAAAATAACAGAATAATTTAATTTACCATCTCATAAAAATGTCGAAAGTGTCATCAAGGTAACATGAAGATGAGATACAAAATTCATTGTTGTCGTGCATAAAGATTAAAATAGCGACCTTGTCCTAGATAATATATTTCGTAATGGAAGCGATATTAAAGAAAATTGTTATGCCGTCTGTGTCCACAAGCAGTTATGAAATCAACAACAATGGTCTGATGGCTTATTACTACGTAATTATTGAAGATTGCCGCGTGCGAGCTATCACAGGCATCTTAATGGTTTAACATGCTGTACATAATGACAGAACAGTCGTTAAGATTTAAATATACAAATAAAACTATTATTATGTTCTTTTAATGAATAAATAAAACGATGCTTACCTTAGAACATAAACCTACTACGATTTGCTGCAATTACTTTACGTAGCCTTTAGTTAAAGTTTTGTCTAACGGCAGAAGTAATGCCATGTTAGAAAAAACCATTTTGGAAGAAAACCAATGGAAATTTTAAACCTAGGGGACATGATTAAGTGATTTTCTTTACCTTCGAAAAGTGCAAATTTTCGGGAGAATTAAATACATGGCTTTTGATTTGGATCTCGTTTAATCCCTATTTCAAATTGTAGAATTAAGTTTATTAAAAGTAAGTAACACACCACTTCATAAGATTAAATATATCGAGTTAGCTTTTAACCAATCAAACTGGCTTGTTATTTAGGACAGACAGCAATTAGCTAGGGCTCTTTCTGCTGGACAACCCAAGGTGTGGTCAGATACAAGTTTCCGTCGTTTTCCATTGCAAAATAATCAACCAATTAACAAGACATGAAGATTATTTTATCCATAACAGAATAACTTAACCTTAAATAATCATAATGACATTTGAATGGTATCCAGTAGGAATCAATTGTGAAACACTTTGTTAGGCCTATAAATATATTTCTTAACATAACCGGTGTGGGTTCGTTGAAGAGCCATCGATTCGCCCACTTGTTTACTATATAAATATACTCAATGTTTAAGTGATAGGATTATGATAATTATGTATTTTTGAGGCAAATATCAAACAATTTGAATTGGTTTAGTGTTTTTTACGACGGCAAAAGTTTCAAAATTATTCAAATACTTCAAACGCAATTGTTTGCTGCATACAGAACAGTATTCTTTCAAATATTTTAATTAACTAGCTTTTGCCCGCGGCTTCGCTCGCGTTAATTTAGAATTTGACAATTAAAGTCTTAACACACTACTAAAGTTTCTATAATAATATAATTTAATCATGATTCGAAAGACACGTGGCGCCATCTATTATCATAAGAAAGTTGTTGTTGCTTTCCTCGGGAACAGTACTTTTTTTCGAGATGAAAGATCTGTCCGTTTCTGTACACTTAACAACGTATTTGAAAAATTTCAGGATGATCGGTTTAGTGGTTTAGGTGTGAAAAGGTAAAAACAAACTTACTTTCGCATTTATAATATTAGTTAGGATTTCGAGGCAAATTTTTAGTTAGACTAAGAAAATAATAACAAATCGACCTGGCGTTAAAAAACCGGAATTGATGTTCGTTGTGTTTGTTGTTCGATCAGTAATCATCCGTTACATTCCGCAATCAATAGAATCAAGTTTTGCTATTTTTTCTCTCTTGATAACCCATCTCTACACAAATTCTCCATACGTCAGAGTTCCCGGTTCCCGGTTTTCCCAACCCACATCCCATGTAATTCTACCACTAGTCAGCATTCTACCTAGTGTTACCATTACCTCAGTGTAAAGGCATTTCAATAGGCATTTCCTAGAGGAGCTTAACTAGAAATGAGCTCAGTATTATTACCCTCAGCTTCAAGTTTACCAGTTCACGGCCACAAGGCTATTACCATAACACAGCTACCTACAGTCAAGGTCTTAAGGTAGGTTATTTATTGCCACGTAATATGTAAATTGTTTTGTAATGACTACGTTTCGTAACTGAACTATTATTTTATGGCTATGGATAATCGTTACGGTATCGTCACGTTTGGCTCATCTGTGATTCAATTATTCGATACAGGGTCAAGTTAAATTAGATAACGAAACTTCACATGATTGATAGTTTTGTGGGCTCCGTCCGTACCCGAAGGGTTGGTTACCCTTAGGCTGTATCTCATGGTCCGTAATAGGTAGACATTTGAAATTTTCACAGAATGTGTAGGTATAACAAATAATAAAAATTAATTAAAAATTAAAGGAGGTTCCCCTACTGCGGTGGTAGGGAACTCTTCATGCGCGAGGCCGACTCGCACTTGACCGGTTTTTGATATCTAAATATGTTAAGATAGAGCAACAAAAAATGGGGTCGTCAACAACCACGAATGAATATAATATAGATGTCGATTAATTTATTATCGATACCTATCACTTTTGTGGAGTTTCCCTAGATAATTTCATTTCACCTTGTGTGTTACGTGGAAAATAAACAGTTCATCACGCTATTAAATTTTTTGGCACCTTTAACTGTATTCTTGTCTGAAATCTGATCGTCCTGCCCCCGTCTGTTGCAGTCACAACACGCAAAAACATCCATGTTATACAGTTAATCTGGTCGTCTGCCGCAAATAATCCGTAGAGCTTTTTCATTCCATATTCCTAAAAACCACAAGTTTTCTAAGTTTTCGATGTGCCCAAGGGGGGATCGTTTTCTCTACAAAGATCTTATTGCGTTGGTGACCAGTTAATTTTTATTCGTCTGTTCTTAGGAATGTGCAACCATTGCAATACTTACTACAAACGGTACTTTTGAAGGTACCTACATACACTAATTTCGTAGAACGGTTCCTTATGTGATCTGGTTGTAAATGTGGTATTTAACACGCATATACCGCAGCAGAGATAAATTTTAGTGAACATTGAAAGAATTTTAAATAGTTAAAGTTCCTACTGTTGGGCGAAATATTTAATCGTCTATTTATGAGAATAATAATTGTGTTTTTATTTTTCGGTATTCACACTTAAAAATAAATAAGTACATTCAAAAAACTTAGACATCATTATATTTTTATTCATTCAAAGCAATTACTATAATTTGATCGTATATTTTAAACGTCAATTTCAGTTATTTATATATTAAGTACTTTCAGAAATATAAATTACGAGCTTACTTGACATTTACAATTTCAATGCCATTTAGTAATATTCGAATACCTTTATTTTTAGGCAGTCTATAAAAAAAAAAACGATTTGGTTCCCTTCTACGACCTCGCATAAAACTGCATACGTGAACATACATACACAATATTTTGATTACACACTTAAAAACATGAAAATGCGATACAAAACGTGGATAATCATAGAAATTTTTTAGTTATAACATAAAACAAAGACGCTAGAAATCCTAAAAAAGAAAAAGTTCCATTCCTTCACACAAACATGAAAGTTTTAAGCTTTTTTGTTTCAACGCTAATGTGCTGTGATATTCAGCAGCTGCTAATGATGTTTTTCTCTCTCGACCCAGTGTCTATTGAATTCCCTTTCCTTCTTTGTACAGACAGTAACATAACATAACTCTTTATATTGATGAGGTCTTGCTAATGTCCAAAGAAAGAGCAGGCTGTGAAACTGTCTCTAGTGCCCGTTTCTACTACACAAGAGGATACTTAAATAAACTAAATTGGTTTTTCAACTCTAAACTGCAATTCTTTCAGTCAGGTGTTGTCTAGTATTAGAAAAAACAGTCATAATTCTCTCAGATGAACATAGGCCAGATATTAACATCAACTGTGGAATATGGCGCTTTTGCAAAGACTGCTACAACCAGCAATCACCTGGACTTAGTGATAGTAGATTTTTGCGCTGACCTCTGAGGATGCTTGCTTCTATTTAAGCTGTCACAATACTGAAATACCATCGAACTGAAGACACTACAAGGATTTATGCTAACCCTTAACCATTTAATTTCCAATAAACCTTCAAGAGAGCGGTGGTGGCCCAGTGCTAAACCTTCGACTTATGAGTTGCAGGTCATGGGTTCGAACCCAAGCAGGCGCGTTACTCTTTGCAATTTATTTCATTACATCTGTTCTCAAAATGGGAAAGGAAAATATCATGAGGAAACCGGCATGTCCTAGAACCAATAATTCAAGACTTTTGACTATATCTACCAACCCGCACTGGGCCCGCGTGGTGGATTACAGATTTACAGCTTATTCCGTCTCACAGAGAGGAGGCCGATTTCAAAGCAGTGGGAATATAATAGGCTGATTATGTAAAAACCTTAAAAATAAACAGAATTGCAACACTTACCGATATAAGGAGTGAACCGCCACGTGTTCCCCAGCAGCGGCAGAGGCCTGGGCCCCGGCACGTCATCCCAAGACTTGATGGACGGAGCCATGTCGAAGATTGACGTATCGATAGCCGCGTGCGTCGATCTCGCACGAATTCCCTGCACCGGACACGATTGTACTGGTTTTGGGCCTGTTGAAAAAACATGGTGTGTCTTTGAAAGTTGTTAAGAAATGAAAGAAGGGAATAATAGTTTGTCAAATGCCCTTGTTTGTTTGGAATAAAAGCGCCGTGAAATCTTATTGTGAAGCTATGAAAGATCTGTGCAGTACCAAAGGGCTTTACGTTACGTTTAATAAGGCTCTTAACGGGCTTTCTAAATGTAGACGTCCATTACCTTCAAATAATTTCAATAATGACAAAATAAATAGAGCAGGCAATGTACGGCGAAGCTCTGCTCTAAAGCGATTGCGTGGTATGACAATAATGTAAAAACAAGATCTAGTTCCCATCAATTGTATCGTAGCTCGTATATTGTCTCAGCTGACCTACTTTCGTAGTAAAAAAATTATAATTATTCGTTAGTACGAGAAGCAACTTGAAAAATAATCGAATGATTTTGCCAAAAGTGTCTCCGTGGTATCGCACGAGTTACATTTTAGAGTCAGCTACGCCTTAGGACATAATTATTTTGTCACTTATAATTGCTCTTTTCTCTCCTTGTTAACAGTGACAAGCAAAGTTTAAAAAAAATATCTAACCCAAGTGTCAACATTTTACATCGTTATGTAATCTTAAAAGTCTAGATCTAATTATTTCATGCACAACTATCACTTGCATGCTCAGACTGCGCGAACTCTTGTGCAATATGCCAACCATGTTTGACAGGACTGGCACAAAACTCGACTTCCTTGAAGGACTTAAAAGTTATAAAAAAACAAGCTGTGTTGCCAGGTCTATTAATAATCTAGAGAAAGATTTGACCTTTATTGTCAATTTGAGAGAAGTGGTCAGAATGGGGCTAGGACAGTTTCAGGGTTCGATTATACTGCACAAAAAAAAACTGTAGGTATGAGAAATGTGTTCCAAACTTCCAATAATATTAATTTTAGACTCGCTAGATCTGAAATGTTCTTTCTACACAATTATTTACAAAGCATCCTTGATAAATCTTTCATCAATAAATTGTACTAAAACTACATGATCATGGACCTCGTGTACGTCAGGCCACAATTATACAGGTGATTGGCATTAATCAAGTAAAGGAAATCAATAAACACTACGCACTGATTTCTAATCCACCGTCGGAAGCCTGGCTGGCTCGCGCTGTGGTGGATAGGTGGCGACCAGGGCTGCAGATGTTGCGGAGAGGCCATTTTACTACGCTGACTCGATTCCGCATTATAATGGCTTTCCTTCCTGAAAAAAAAAATACACTTTCTCGAAAACTGGTTCTTATCGCACTACGATTAGGCAATGTATTTCGCACGCGTGGATTTTTAATATTTTTCGCACACGTGCGAAAATAAAAATTTCCACAGATACTATATCCAAATGAAGGATAAAACACGCCTGTTCATGGCTCCATAACACCCTCGCCTGCAGCTCGGGTGTTAATTCCGCCCGAATGCAATAACAAAGTTTCCCTACTTATATCAAAATGTACTATTATTACTTTCAAAACATCTCTTAGAAGTTGGCGGGAGCAGACGGTCCAGAAAAAGTGCTATACACGACAAAGGTGATAAAAAGGTCAATATTGGTTTGACATTAGCTAATGAGAACGTTTTTGCGTAGAGTTACTTAGTTTGATGTGTAGAATGCTTGGTTGACGGCTTCGTGAAGGATCCGTTTACACCTTGTATAGTCGTGAGATTTTAAGGCTCTTAAAACAATCTTCACACGGCCGACAAAACGAAAGGTGATGAGTATCTTCAAACACAAAGGTCGTAATACAACCTTCTTATCTCTTCAAGATTACCGTCACTCACGTAATACTCTTCAAAAGAATCGTACATTAGTGCCATTACAGTGTACCTAATCTGTATTTAATTATATTTTCACTGCTTCTTTTGTATCCGGAAAAGTTTACTGAGATCATTGTCTAAAGTATATGGGCAATTATGAGCAACAATGCAAGGAAAATTATCGTTGTTGAGGTTTTCAATAGCTGCTTCCATTTCTACAGGGTGTTAAGGATATTACGAGCAAACAGTTACATGAATTCACTACCAGAATTCTAGACCCGTCAGAGTTGATTCGTCGCATATTAACAGGGACCATGATAAATTAGTATTTTTTAGTTCGACTTATATTTTAGACTTCTTGGTTCTATTCTAATTCTGGACCTCCCTTCATCATTCGCCAGCCTCGTTTCATTCTTCTAGTTCTGATGGGATCCATCAATTTATGCTGCTTGCATTCAGTACGTTATACACCTAGCCCTTATAAGATCTGCAAATATTCTTCTTCTTAGCGTGTCGATGGCAATCTAAATTGTGTCGGCCCAGAACTGAGCTACTAGTTTGGCGCTTTCAACAGCATCTATCAGTTCCTGTAGTGAACAAACAACACGCAGGACACGATATTAAGTGCCCCATTATTTGCAAATATTCTAAAATTGAAATACTCTGACTGAGTGGTTTATGACAGAATTATGTCCAGAGGATGCGTAACGAGTGTTTTCCTATTCTTGAAGGTGATTAGTTGATTACAGCAATATCCTTTTTGGCCATTCACTGACACATTCAGCAGTATTCACATATGTTTGTAAATACTCTAAGCTTACGCCCGCGGCTTCGGAACCTCGGGAAATATTCCTCGGGAACGTATTACTACCAGGATATAAAAAATCCTATGATCTAACACAGGTCGTAAATGTAACAGTAACGCCCGTATCTCTAAACAAGTCAAAGAGTTAACATGAGTAAAAGTCATTATTTGAGTTTAGTAATTGCTTGAAGTTAGAACTGACAAAAGTTAGAATTCTTAGTTTTGCTTTATTTGAGGGTTCTTACTTCGTTTAAATTCTTGTCTATTGCATAAAAATGTTTGCTTAAGTATTTACTTAAACTCAAGTAATTACTTTGACTTGACTATAGATACGGATCAAAGAGTTACTTTCGCATTGAATAATATTAGTTTCGATGATCTATGTGTTAAATAAAAGCACATTATATTATCTTGCTATCGTATATATCAAACTTTTACTTCAGCATTAAACCGGTGTTCGACGTGTAGACAGCAGTATTACACTCTCACGTCTATTTCACGGAATTATAACACATACATACCAAACTACATATACCTATATTATGTACACATCGTAACAGCTGAAGGGGTATGTAATAACAGCGTGAATCGTGTACAATAAAGCATTTAAAAATTAACTGGGATTAAAATTAGCCATAACTGCTGATATATTGTTAATCTTTTTTAGGAGTTAGACAACATGTGAATTTTGACCTTTTAGTAAGCGAGGCCAAGCATTTAGTTTGGCCTTATTTTTGACTAGCTTCCAAAATTAATGGCATAAAATAAATTATAACGTTTATCTATCCATCGACGGATTGGCTAGTCTTAGGTTTGTAAACTTCTTTGTAATTTTGAGAAACTTTTCATGACGTTAACACGTGTATGCGAAACTATACTTCTAATAATAATCCACTTACACTAATTACATTGCTTACTGTATTATTTTTAATTACCTTATGCTACACTTTTGTACTTAATTGTTTAATTTGTTGCATTTTGCAGGAAGCATTATTTAGGTTGTGCAAACCTGTACCTTCTTAACTAAATGAAACTGAAACCTAAAGCATAACATGGAAAAGTCCTTTAAAAAAAACCAAAAACCCTAAATAAAAAAAAACAAACCTTTCAAAAAAACCTTGTACTCCTTATCACTCCACACTTATCACAAAGCACTACAAAACGTACGGTATCACTGTACTATCACCAGCACTCTCTGCCGACCCCCTGTGTGCCCCTAGCAAGCCGAACATCGACTGAGCTTCCTTGATCATGAGTTAGGTGCTTGCTTTCTGCGCGAGTTTCCATTGTCCGTTCAAAATCTTTCGTAAACTGTTGTTGCTATAATTCTGTAATTTCTACCTTTCTTCTGGTTATATTTTAATCGTCATAATGATAGGCTCTACAGAACTAGGGAAATTGGGACGATATATGTTGCAACCGTGACGTGTATACCGTCCTGATTTTTTGAAAAAAGATTGATAAAAAAACAATGGTTATTTACCAATATCATGCAAACTATCATAGTAGTACTAATAGAGCAGTTCCCGGATTTCTCCTCACTTAACCCTGTCTTATATATTATGTAAAATACAGAAACTGTACCATTCTTGATGTATGTTATGAATAAATGATAAGTACTACTGGTACTCATAAGTAGTAGGTATAATTTGTTTTATATTCATATATATCGTAGACTATTTATTGAAATATAAACTCAGCTTTTTTATTTCATAATAAATCAAAAACCAGAAAGAATGAATCAAAACACAAAAATCTCGTGTCCCTTAAAATGCCGTGTAACAATGGACACTCCAGCCAGACGTAGCGACAACGCACGACCGAGCGGCTACGGTACCTATGCGATGTACCGAACGAGATCGAAAGTATCTTTCTCGTTCCTAGGATTAACTAGCTTTTACCCACGACTTCGTGCTTACAGATGTTGTTGCTCTCCGTAATCTTACGATCTACAACCATCTCTAAAACTTAAAAGCTTTGCGACTTTTAGACAGGTGAGCTCTTTTTTACGGGGCTGCGGTTCGAAAGAGATACCGCGGCCCAGGAACACAAAGGGCAAAGAAGGAACATGGATGGGTTTTAGTCAGTACGAGTCTGACACTCCCTACCACTCCGCCCAGAGCGCGAGGGGTCATTTGATGACTTCGCATACGAAAAAAAAAAACTTTATTTCTGAAGATGAAATGATTTTGCAACGTCTTAGAGGTAAAATGTTAATAAATGAACAGAAAAAGGCCATAATTAAAATATGGATGTATTGTGTGAGGAATTAGGTATACAAAGGGAAATCATGTTAATGTTAGCAACAATTGTCAGGATAGTATGCTTAAAAAAACATGGAAATGTGATAACTGTACTAGGCATTTGAGGGTTCTTTTAAATAAATTTATTTATTTATTTATTAACATAGGTTCACCAACAGCTTGTTGTACTGTGTACAACTTATCTTAAGTATATATAAGTTTTAGTCTTGGACTTACACAGTCGCCAATTACAGGTTCACCAGCATTCACAAAAATAAGTGATAACATAAGAGAAAAAAAAATCAAAACTTAAACGAGTGGCTCAAGATATAAAATTCAACAGTAACCTCCTTACATTTAAGGGTTTACTTAGCTTACGAAGTATAATATAAAGAAATATAAATATAAATTCGCGAGGGCCATCTGTAACTTGAAATCAACATCCAGCTACAGAAATTGAAAACAGATCATGTGAATTTAAATGTGCGTGCAGAAATACAATACGGGTTTAGTAACTTATTCGTGAAGGTTAGTGTGAAAAAATTGAAGGTTTTCTTATAGAAAAGAAGCTTAATTATCTTTACGAACGCTAGGAACATAATTACATACTGGTACCAATTTTTGTATAAATATTTTGGCACTAGTTTGACAAGAACTCGACTGTTATCAAGTTTCGATTCGAAAGTATTACAAACATTCCTAACTCAATTATTTTTTGCAATAATTAACGAACGGAACTGCGAATTGCATGACTGCACTTTACATAATCATGCCGATGATTTTACGCACATTGATGAGTACAATACATAGTTCTTTTGTTTATAATCATTTACGGTAAATCCAACTCTGTTTTTCTGATTTAGAGTCCACTTTCTTTTCAGGGACCTTTGAATCTATGTTAACGTATTTATGGGCTTATAGGTATGTATGGACTTATTTAAAAACCTATATGGAAATGTATTTCATCATCTGCCTAGGCTTTTCCCAACAATATTCGGGTCGGCTTCCAGACTAACCAGATGCAGCTGAATACCAATATTTTACATGGAGCGACTGCTTATCTGACCTCCACAACCCAGTTAGTACTGGGTAATACGATACCCCTTGATAAGACTGGTTGTCAGACTTTTTGGGCCACTGACTACCTTACGACTGTCAAAGATCTCCAAATGATACCCGGGACCAACGGCTTAGCGTGCTTTCCGAGGCACGGAGGAAACTCGGTATTTAATGGGCCAACCTAGGCAAGCACGGCTTAACCTAAAGATCGACCCGAGCGGCTGTTATTGTTTAGCCACGAGCTCCTCATATGGAAATGTATTTCAATTACGAAATATCCTATTGATGTCTTTTTAAGCTCGGGGATGTACCTGACAAAATATATTTACTATCTAAAGCAGTACAGGTCAATGAAATGACCTCCTGGCGTTAAATATTTAATATATTATTATTAAAATCTGTTAAGCTTGATTACATAATAAACCTTGATAATTTCATCATTTGTAACGATAGCTATTCGAAAATCTCATCACGAATTATGATTGGTAATTAATCCTCAATACTCAATCCTTTTATTGCATTCCACATTTTATTCTTAGGTGGTAAACTTATAATTAGATCATATTATGGACCCTGTCAGGCGCAACAAATTACGAGTTGCTATTAAATGATCAAATAATATAGATTGCCAGTACTAAACTAAGTAATGAATCAATACCCAAGAATTTTATGAACATAAAAATCATAATTGCAACCTGATAATGATTGCTAACAAAATCTTTCGTCAGAGATATTTCAGAGCTGTTGTAAAACAGGGCAATTTTATTTCAATTTTCTTATAAAAACACGTGTATCGTGGAAAGTTATTTATTTTTAATGACATTTTTGAGTGGGTGAACTGACTCTTTGGTTTTGACCTCCAAATCTTAATTCATTCTTGCGCAAAGACTTAGTAAGTAACATAGCTTAATAGTAAGCTATGTTAGCCAAAAGTCTGTATAAGTTTTCGTAGATACGATATTTCATCTTCTTTGATTAAATTCATACACTGATCGACAATACACGGCATGTAATTGTACACCTGAGTTTCTTACATTAAAAAAAATCGAAAGTACTAAAAGGATTTTTGGACTTCATCGCGTACAGGGAAAATCCGCCATGTTTGCCGGTAGACCTATCTGGGACATGTCGTGTACTGACATAACTTACCTACGGTAACTCTTACAAGCATAATTTTAATAACCCAAAAAAAATTCCTCTTACATCGCTTCACGTGCAATGAGTCAATCATTACGAAGACTTGCGTCCAAAAAATAGTGGAGCGCCAATTCTGTTCCGTAATCGCATCCTGAATTCTGAAGACATTGCGTTGATGCGGGCAGATGATTCAGAGGCCTTGTTACGTCACATAAAACAAGTGCTTGCGCGTGAGTTGATAACCATCGGCTATTGGGTGAATGTAGGATAATTAAATGCATAATTTGTCTCTTGTATGTCTGGTAAGGGAGTGATCACAGTGTGTACCGCCAGCATGTGTGAGATAAGAGAGTCATCTGTGTGAAACGTTTTCATGGTGTTTGAATACTCTCATAATATGTGTGGCTATATTCTGGTAAATAGCAACAATGCCTTAAAACATCTAAGTCAAAGAGATTTAAAAGACTTATAGAGCGGTCATTGGAAATATTTTAATTCAAAAATTTAGATCCCAAACATTTTCAATTTTGACATACGAATGTTACCTGAGAAGCGGACGCATCACACTAGACAGACCGATTTGTTACTAAGTAGTAACAAGTATTGGATTACGATTTCCTTCGTCTTGTTCCGTCTATCGCTCGTAAATAATTGAATGTCTTTGATCTAAGTCAATTATGGATTAATTTATAAGACATTTTCAACGCATTAGTCATTGAAAGCATTTAATTTATTTCACACTTCTTGGAATAAAGAGAAAAGTGTCTAAAGATTTACGTTAGTTGCAAAACGAAACAATCATATCATAAAACATGACTGACATTTGTTGTTATGGTCACGTTAAGCCGATAATTTAGGCCTAAGTAAGTGTTAAGTGGCAAAAATTATTGCCTATTCAGTCAATTGGTCGACGGTAGGCAGATTAATTAGAATTAGTATGACATTTCGCGACATTCATTTCTGATCTGTTAATTATCAAAATTAATTATTCCCTAACATATAGTTATCTGGACAAGTGTGATACAGTTAAGAAGAACAGAACACCTAAATAAAAAAACGGATATGTTTCGAAAGACATAAAACGTCTACTTAAGTAGAGATTGCGCTTCTCTTTTACCGATTTTGGTAAGTAGTTGGCTCTAATTAAAAGGATTAATAAGTTAGGTTACAGAGTATTAATTCCAAGGATTCGATGTAACTAAATACTCGTTATCAATGCAAAATGATATCTAGACCAACCTAAGACGCTATCAATTTCAACTCTACACCTGACTCACTGTTATCGAAAGTAATCTAACAACAAAAAAGAGTTTCTTTTTCAGATCACATACAAGAAAAGAATCCTCACATTGTTTCCCATTTCACCTTGAAAGCATCGGCTTATTATTTGAGCAAACTCTCCGGTTCCGTAGTACTACACTTTCTATTTCATTTGACGGCCAAGTGCGAACGTACGCACGGATGAATGGAAAAGTGTGAATGACCCTTTCATTATGATACGACTGTTATATTCGGAAGTGTCGTTGTATTTGTATGTATGTATGACTGACTTATTGACACTGAAATACGGAATACAATGTTTTGTAAATCAAATTGTATTATGTGTAAGTATTTTCGTTTGTTCATATTTCTAACTTACTAATTACATTTTTAAATATTGTTATCAACAAAAAGTATATGAGAAAACATTTAAAAGTATAAAAAATAATATGAAAATCAGTATCGGGAACAGGGTCCAAGCTACAGGCGGTCAGGGCTGTATGTGTATGTTATATTATTATGTTTTGTAGTTATGAACTTGTATTTACTCTGTGAAGGTAAATTGTTTTGTACATCGCTATTTCAGTATATGATTATCACCAGTCTTACCACGGGGTATCGTGTTACACAGTAATTGGGTTCTTGAGGTCAGATGGGTAGGCACTCCATGTAAAATACTGGCGTATCCGGTAAGACTAGGAACCGACCCTAACATAGTTTAGAAAAGGTCGGTCCTGGGCAGATTATGATGATTACTGTCATTTTTGGTGCCTAACTGTCTATAGTGTCCACCTAGGTTGTTTGACCAGTTGGAAGACGTCAACATTAGGGGTAATTTTAGACTCACCGTTATTTATAACACTATATATCCAAAATCGATACAAAATACTAGACTACATCTACATAACAAGTTTTATTAAGTTTTTGCAAGCTTTAGAGGTCAAAGATAACTACAATCCGTTCCGAAGTATTAGACACTAGCTGTTCCCCGCGACCTTCGTCCGCGTAAAATTATTAAAAATACAATTTTCCCCGTTTTTGCAACATTTTTCATTGCTGCTCCGCTCCTATTAGTTGTAGCGTGATGTTTTATTTTATTTTAGCCTATAGCCTTCCTCGATAAATGGTAAATCCAACACTAAAAGATTTATTCAATTCGAACTAGTAGTGCCCGAGTTTACCGCGTTCAACCAAACAAACAAACTCTTCACCTTTATATATTAGTATAGACTAAAAGTTTAATCAGGTCAAGCGTGAATTTTAAAATATTTGACAGTTGCTTATCGAAGGTTGGAAATTTAAAGCTTTTTTTACTGTTACTCTTTGATCCGTTAGGTTTAAGATATCTAACAGAACCAGATATTATAAAAAAAACTTATCGCTGACCTACTAGTATCCTACAAATTTTTAATTAAGGCACACCTACATATTTCTTCTCATAAAATAAGTTTATGATATTATAAATTAAGAAACTTACCAAACTAATTAAAAGAAAGAGGTAACCATTGTGACTCAAACATTTCACATCCTAAATCCGTGTTTCCTTAATGAAATAAACTAAATCAGCTGTACCATACAAAAGTACAATAGCACACGGTCTAAATGTATGGAAGGTACCTCAAAAGGAAAAAGGAACCCTTTGTTGTCCGGCTGTCTGTCTGCCAAGACCCTTTTTCTCAGGTAAGCGTAGAGGTTTAAATTTATATCAAATACTCGGGTCTACCGTCTCTTTCAGCTGTAGAAAAAACTTGTAAGTCAACCTGATCAAAAGATATGAGCGTTTATGTCCCATATTTACGCAAATTTTGCGATTTCACAAAGGAATCAAAACCTATAAAGTACTTTCCGTTGATCTACAATCATGTAAATATGTTGCTTAACAACAAAAAATTGCCCTGCATTATGCAGTTTATGCGGAACCCTCGGTGCACGAGCCCGACTCGCACTTGGTTTTTTATAACCTCGCGTATATTATTGAATAAAATTATTAATAATTATAATATTATCTATTTTGGTAAGGAAAGACTTACATTTATGATGAGAAAGCTGAACTTAGAGAAACTGATTCTCGATTAGAATACAATTTATAATAATTTTGAGGTTCACAACTTGAAATCAAACCTGTTCCACCGGACAACAAAATGTCTAACCTCAATTCTTTTCAAATTAAATCAAAATCTAGGTTTAATCATCACATTTATATGTTAACATGGCAGGTTTTAGGTTTTTTTCTAATCATAAAACTGTAAAAAAACAAGAAAATACCTTAACTGTACTGATGGGTAAACCCAACACCTTCAATCCCACGTTGACCCAGCCGTCGATCTTATGTCCACGTACATCAACCATTTTTCGTATCACGAAATTAAACAAGAAATTGTGTGGTATACTACAACTAAAAAACCCGACTATTGAAAAATCACGCTCTAATTAAATTCGGGGTTTACAGGGTAAAATCGACTCTACCTATTGTTGAAGTCGGTTAAAATGTAGCCTGTGTAACCCGGGCTATAAATCGATAGACACCTTATTCATCAAAATCGGATGACTAGTTTAGGCGCAACGGAGGATCATACGTACATACAAACATACATGGACTGCTAAAATCATAACCCTTCCTTTTGGTTTCGCCGTAGTCAGGTAACAAAAGAATGACATTTTATCTGCTTTCGCACAGTAGAAATGCGGCATCATAAGGCAAAAGGAAATTACTTCGCACAAAAAACTTCAAGAAAAGTCATTTTACTGATGACTGTATTGTTTAGAAAAGTGTCCATGGAACTTGTCCATTCTTCTCCATAGAGGTTTACGTGGCATAGTAACTAGCTTCAACTTTTTGGCCAACTGATTGATTTCTTTCTTTTTTTCGAATGGGGCATCATCAACTAACTCCCGCTCTGGGCGGCTTTCGAACAGTCCCGCAGCCCAATTGATTGACTCTTTTTTTTTTTTGGGATGTGAAATCATCAAATAACTCCTCCCGCTCTGGGTAGAGTGGGAGGGAGTGTCAGCCTTTTACTGACTTAGAACCCATCCATGTTCCTTCTTTGCCCTTTGTGTCCCAAGGCCGCGGTATCTCTTTCGAACAGTCCCGCAGCCCAACTGATTGACTCCTTGATAATACAAAGATGGGTATAAGTTGGTGTTTTGCTATAATAATGAATATTCTAAAAATATATTCTTAGGTCAAGATTATAAATCTCACTAAATGGCTCATAAATACGCAGCCAGGTCAAAAAAAATTCAAATCAGTTGTGGCATTTTAAATATTTTTAGCAAGTTATTTACACAATATTCATCGCTTCGAACATCATTATCACCACAGATATTAACATTTCAAAATCTACATACAAACGACTAGAAAGCTGGCAGTTAGTTTTGGATGCTGCAATTTTGCGAATCAAATGACCTTTTCATAGCGTTTTACATGGGTAATTTGCAAAATTGCGTAATTTCCACACTCGGACAAAACATAAAGCAACAAGCAATTACTTGCAAACTGCTCAACAGTTCAGTCATGGTATGTTAGGCAGCACCAGGGGAAGTATTTACATTTGACCTTTGATTTTCAAAAATATCCCTGGCCTGTCTAGCGAAAACTTTGGCCTTAGGTTGGATTTGAAGTTAATATTATGATCGCCACTCGATTGACACAACTCCTTGGTCAGCATATGAAGTGCTATTATACCTGGGAAACTTCTAGTTACGGAGATATTAGGGGTCAAAGTTCCAACTTTTTCACATTTTTTTTAATACATGTTTTTAATGCGCGCCGTACTATTCAATCTATCCATCATCCCAATGTTTTGAGTGCGTTACCTTGACCTACCGTAAAACGTGTTTTTTCACCCCAAAAAAAAAGTCGTTTCCTAGCAATAATTTTTGCGTAAAGTTACTTAGTTTAATGTACAGAATGCTTGGTTAACGGCTTCGTTAAGGGTCTTGTTACACCCAATATAATAAACCAAAACGTTCTCCAAATGTAAAAAAACTGTTAGGTAGTATAATTCCTTGGCTTTATAAGTCAATCACCAAGGTTCGACTGGAGTAGACGAAGGGTGTCAATAACACGCAAGAGAGTGTTTCAAAATGTATTGTTGCATTAAAATCGGCTCTCGTACTTATACTTACGAGCTAGGTGATTGCCCAGCAATGCTTTGACACAAGCCCTATCATCAAACAAAGCATCCTGTACACGGTGCTGCGCGCCGACCTCCCTAGCGGCGTCAGCGTAGTCTGTTACGCTGACGACACGCTGGTACTGGCACAAGGGAGGTCGCACGAGGCGGCGGCCGAACTGATGACACGCGGGGTTGCGATAGTCGTTGAGAGGATCCGGCAATTGGGTCTCGAGGTGGCCTTGCACAAGTCCGAGGCCATGAGCTTTCATAGGCCTCGGAATGCGCCACCGTCGGGATCCACGCTGACGGTAGGAGGGGTTCCCATCGGCGTCGAGTCGACTTTGAAGTACCTAGGACTCGTCCTCGACAGCCGGTGGAACTTCGTTGAGCACTTCCGACGTTTGGCTCCCAAACTGGAACGGGCCGGGGCTGCCTTCAAGCGGCTCTTGCCCAACCTGAGGGGTCCAAACGCCTCCTGCCGTAGGCTCTACGCGGGGGTCGTGCGGTCCATGGCCCTTTACGGGGCCCCGGTGTGGGCGCGTTCAATTAAGCGGCGTGCCGCGCACTACCTGAACGCGCCCCAAAAGGTCGTAGCCGTAAGGCTGATCCGGGGGTACCGCACGATCTCCCGCGAGGCGGCGAGCCTCCTAGCCGGATTGCCGCCATGGGATCTGGAGGCGATAGTCCTCGCGCGCCTGCATGAATGGCGCGCGGGGGCACTACGTCGGGGGGAAACTCCGCTGCCGCGGCAAATCACCGCTCAGCGGACAGACCTCCGACGCGATCTCATGGCGACATGGAGACAGCGACTGTCGCAACCCAGTGCAGGGCACGCCACAATAGTGGCGATAAGTCCCCTCTTTGAGGAGTGGCTAGAGAGGCGCCACGGCGCCCTCACCTTCCGCCTGACGCAGGTCCTCACCGGACACGGTTGTTTCGGGAGGTTCCTGCACCGAATCGGGCGGGAGGAAACGCCCGGGTGTTATCATTGTGAGGATCGTCCGGAGGACACGGTGGCGCACACCGTGGAGGTCTGCCCCGCTTGGGCGGAGCTCCGCCGTGTCCTCGTAGCGGCGATCGGCGGCGGCGACCTCTCGCTCCCGGCCCTGGTTCAGGCCATGGTCCGGAGCGAGAGGGAATGGGAAGCCGTCACCTCCTTCTGCGAAGCAGTCATGCTAGCGAAGGAGGTGGCGGGACGTGAGAGGGAGAGAATCTCACGTCCCAGCCGCCGCGGGCGAAGCACCGGGCGTCGGGGGCCACGTGGTGGCTCCCGGCCACCGTAGGCGCGGGCCTGTGGACGGTGAGTAATGGGTTAGCTCACCGTCCGTCCGTCTTATGACGACAGGCCGTGTCGACGGCGCGTTCGTGTTCCACGCGCGCCTCAAAGAGATGTCAGCAACCAAGAAGGGGCCCGCAAGGGCCGATGCCTGCCGGGGCTGCGGGACTGTTCGAAAGAGATACCGTGGCCCTGGAACACAAAGGGCAATGAAGGAACATGGATGGGTTTTAGTCAGTAAGAGTCTGACACTCCCTCCCACTCCACCCAGAGCGGGAGAAGTCATTTGATGATTTCCCATCCGTAAAAAAAAAAAAAAAAGCATCCTGTACACAAAACATAAAATACACCTACCATTACCCCATAATGAGTATTCACACATCATTAAACGTACTTAGATGACATAACAGCATAGAGGAAACGTTTGCATAGGCTAGGCGTGGTCGTAAAAACAAAGATATTATTCTCTAAGCAAGCACCGGACACATATTGACGGACAAACAGACAGAACATGACTTTGGGTTCTTTGGCTTAGGTCGGTTCAATTTGGAAGGACGACCTCTAAATTTTGAACAAGTCTTTTAACGTCATGTTTTGGTAGAGAAGCGGAAAATTGGTCCGAAAATACATAAAAGCTTTAAAAGCACGTATGGCTAACCAAACGAGAAAATTATCAGGCAGAAATTCTAGGATCTAGAAATATTTTTGCTTATGTAGCGATCATTAGCCCTGGATTGAAGCAACTGGAAGTCATAGGGAGAAGCCTTTGCCTAGCAGTGGGATGACGCAAGCTAACAGTATCAGTTTCAGTATGTAGCAATCAATAATTTGCCCTAGTTCTCTAGCGGCTTTTTTGATTCGCCCACTTTACAGCATCAGTTACTGATAAAGATTTTATTTCAAATGGTAAGCTTTCAGTATCAGATATTGGGGAACTAGTTCAACTTGGTGAATGTACATTGATATACACATACATATTTCTGTATGTCATATTTATTTTTATTTTCTCTTCCTAAGAGCGGTTGAAAAACCTTCGAAACATCCCATAGTGGACAGTGATTCGGGTCTAGCAATAATGTATTGCATAGTACATAGTATATACTTACGATAATTATGGCACAACCACAAAATATGTCAAATTGCATGTGTGATGGTAATGTGTCATTTGTGGGCCTTTGTGGCCGCCATTTACCTAAATTATGATTTGTCTGTTGCATAATAAAGTTTACGCTTGAATGTAACAAAGTATCCAAACAATGCCCCATTCTACAATACCTTAAATAGAGAAGCTTCATCAAGTATCTACATGTGACCCTAATATATAAAAAAACTACTTATGACTCACGTAGACTTGCTCGATAAAGTCAATTGAGTGTTAAAATTAGAAAACAAAAAAAAACTGAACTTAAAAAAAATCTCTAAGCAATCTCAAACCATAACATACATAATATACTGTTATTTTGTATGCACCTACCTATAAAATGGAGCTACGAATTTGGTGCCTATACAGTTAGTATGCATAATTTAAAATGGATTATTTCATAAAGGTGCTCCCGCACCGGAATCATTCGCTTGTAATGCAACATTTTAAATAGTCTATTAGAGAGTAACCGAGCATTACAGTGCGCAACCTGTAACGTTACAAGTTGTAACAATCACTTGTTTCTGTACCAAATTGAATCCTGGATTGTTACATTGCATTGCGGAGCGCCTTAACATTCCATGTCGCTCAAATAAAGTAGAAACGCCTGTAAATAATATTATGTAAAATATGACGTTCCATTGTTTTCACAGTTAGGTGCAAAGAGCAAATACTAGTAGGCGTCGGGACAAACAAAAGGCGTTTAACATAATTTATCTGCAGTAAAACTAAAGTGTGGTAAGGTAACCACATAACTTTCTTTACAAAGGTAATAACAGTTTTGTTCTTTTAGAAAGTTTAACCACGGACGCTACT
Organism: Noctua pronuba; assembly: GCA_905220335.1. Classification (NCBI taxonomy): domain Eukaryota; kingdom Metazoa; phylum Arthropoda; class Insecta; order Lepidoptera; family Noctuidae; genus Noctua; species Noctua pronuba. The sequence continues at coordinate 8,514,410 of LR999906.1, read as the reverse complement.
AGGTACTGATTATATCGATAGGAACTTTTGAAGGCGTATTTCGTGGCAATCAAAAGATTTGTTCATGTGGATACCTAATAATAAATAATTTTCTCATGTCTTAACAAGCGGTAAGAGTGACTCGCACAGGCAACAGTTCAAAAAATAAACGGGCAGTGAAGGTCCTAACGAAGTGTTTAGACATTCAGCTCGCCGTGTAAGTCGTGAAGTTTTGGGCCAATAGATATACTATAATGTAGTGATAGCGCCACGAAGAATAAAGCTTTGTAAGCCCAGTAACCATCAATGATGATTACGGCAATGACTATGCTTTATCAAAGTGAGATCTACTTTCAGTTCGAGCTGCTCTCTTAGCAGTTTTTCTCAAGCACAAAAACAAAATCACTCCAGTTGCGGCATTACAAGTAAGTCAACTTGGACTTGTATCCCAAAAGTCCTGTATGTAATTTGCGAAACAGCTCCCGAAATCCCCCAAGCTCTATGTTTCGCTAGAAGTTCAAGTGGGATTTTAAGCAAGGGTTTTAAATAAAGATCAATAACAAAATTAAACTCTTTATTTACATCTTAAATAATATGCCATACAAAATCACCTAATTTTAAATTATTTTACTGATATAGAAACACCTTATAAATCAAATTAGGTATACCATCTTTAACTTATCCACCTTTTCTTAAAAGGCTTCATAGTTCTTGTTCTCTTATTTAAAAAATAAATCTGATTTATTCTTCATAATTGTACGGTACGCGGGCTTTAAGGCACGTCGAGTTTTAGAAAGAGTACGAAATAGCGTCGTCTCTGTCACTCATAAAATAAATAAAGATGTCCGGTATGTCTCTTTCTAAAGCTCTATGTTTATTGACGCCCGGATGTTGAGGTTTCTATCGCTCAATCATGCGCAGACGCAGCGGGCCGTCTGGTGCGTACATAAAAGTGACAGCGTAGTCGAGTGGCTCGTGGTGGTATTCCAGACGATATCGGCGGATTAACTGCAAAAAAAATACGATTAATTAGAAGAAATCAAAAATAGGTACTTATATCTGCGCCTGGGGTGTTGAGAGCGGATTTCACCAAATGACAATAAAGTTGAACACGATCAACAAATCAAAACGGCGTTCAAATTGTATTCTATTGATTGCAAATATGACAGTGACAGATCTTAAACGCGGTTTAGATGAGGTGAAATCCCCCTTGACAACTAAATGGTTATGTTGACTTTACTCAGAAAATGGGTAGTTTTAAAACCTTTAGTGGAACACATTGATGTAGATTGTGAACCTAATAGTATGACAAAAGATGCAAAAGCTGTTGAAACTGCAAGTAGTGCAAAATTCGAAGATATAGTGACACAACAAAATAAGAACCATGAATTTATTCACACCTTGGCTAGAAGAATTTGTATTTCCAAGTCAGCAAATCTTCGGCCCAGGCAGATCCTGGCTCCATGGCCGTAAGGCAGGGAGGCGAAGGGATGCAAGCGTCCACAATTCTCCAGCCAACGTTCCGGCTTGAACTCCTCAGGGTCGGAGACGAACTGCGACATGTTACCCGTCACGATTGTGGGGAATACCACTTGAACCTGGAAACAGGATAAGATTAATATTGGTATTGAGCAAATAAACAACCACAAACTGCAGCGACAATGTCACAGAATCGCAAAATAACAAACCGCAGCAACATGACTGGTGTTGATGCAAGTCTATGAAAAACGTGACAGGCGGCAATATTGACATCTACTGAATCGTTTTGCTATTGTGTTCGCCTTTGGATGAGCTTCTTCCAAGGCATTTTCCATAGAAATATTTTTTTGAATATTTGGTGGTACGAAAGGATAGCTGCTGCCGATAATACTACTGAGAACTGTCGAAAGTCGTGAGAAAAATTTTAAGCGCATTATACTTACACCTTTGGGGATGTGATATCCACAAATGACGTCATCTTCTTGAAGTGTTCTACCGTTACCAATAACTGTAGAATACATTCTGAAAACAAATCAAATGTCAGTATAATGACAATATTTTGAGCAAATAGTTAAATGTAAAAAGGCTTCGCAATCCTTTTGAATTGTGAAGAGCAGATGATCGCAGAAAAATAACTTAAAATGGCTTTGAAAAAACTTAAAACCGAAATGTGTTTACCTAAAAACTTCTCGAACAAAAGCTTTAGTATAGTGCAGCTTATCTAAATCCGAGTAACTCAACGGCTTGCTGGGATCAGGCAGTACTCTCCTGATCTCTTCTGCCATCTTCTCTTGCTGCTCCAGTCTGGTCGCCGCTTGGTACAGGATCGAGCACACTGCCATTGATATCTACAATGAAAGCCAGACCATCATAATTAATAATAGAAGTATGTTTGATATTCATGTGATCAATTTTGTTTTGCGGCATCAAAAAAATAATGTGGAATGTAATACCTGTGTTTAAATATATTAAGATTTCATTACGTATTAGTAGTTAATGAACATTCCTATTTAAAATCACATTCTATTATAAATAACTATAATTGCAGTTCAGGGATGCAATGCCTACAATAAAAAAAAATACTATAATTATGTTATTAAATATTACAAAACCAACATTTTGTTTTGCTACTTTTAATTGTCCCAGTCCTGGGCAAAGACGAGTGTCCACTTCCCTATCGCCACCCAAATGCTATGACTGAGGTGGCAGCACTAGTTTTTCTAAGAAAATACACGCAATGGCGTCGCTCATCTTTAACCGACTTCCAAAAGGAAGAGGTTATTTTAGTCCCTAGCTGATAATATTGTCACACAAGTAAGCATAAATATTGAAATCTTTCCTTACCGTATCAATTCCTACTAGGATTAGATCAAGCGCCATGATAGTAGCGATCTTGGGGTCTCCCTCACTCCTGAGCACGCGCTCAAGCAGAGATAGATCATTCTCTGACGTCACTTTTTTGGTCTTTAGCCGTTCCAGAGCCTCGTTTATGTATTTGCTGCAAAGCCTGAAATTATATAAGCAAACATTTTTAAATAAAGCCTCTGAAAAAATATGAAGTGTGAGTAGGCTGCATAACCATATTTTTTATGTTAAAACATCTCTTAACTTCTGGCAACTTTTAGAATTAAGGACAAAGAATGTGGTATGGAGTTTACTGTTGTATTTTGCGCGTTCATGTCTTTTCTTAGAGTTTAAAATGTTTAAAAATATATTATATAATGTTAATAGGGCTTATAGAAGCAAGCTTAGAGAAGTTTTAATCCTCTTAGTCATCATTATTGTTGGTAAGTTGTCACAAGTTGTTGTGAACTTCAAAAATTTTAACTACGTATCATCATAATATAATGGACCCAACAAAATTTAAAAAAACTCACTCGACAAAGAAGTTCATATTGTTAACATATTTGGTCCACAGGGGTGTCGGGATATATCGCCAGTACGGTGCCTTGAGTTCCAACACGGCAACGTTTCTGAGCGCGTACTTTGCCGCGTCAATGATGCGCTGTGGTTCCGAGTTGCTGGTCAGGTCGGAAGACAGACAACCTAGCCGCGTGTCGAGGGCTACACGGCCAATACCTGGGGAATGATCATAGATGGCGTTGTTAGTTTGCCTCTATTGTTTTACGACAGCTTGATTGAGATTTCGATAGATGACAGCACTAAGCCGTATAGTCCATGGCTGGCATGGGGTCCAGGAGTATAGACGTCTAACCCAAAGCACTTGATAGCTACGCCAATCATTGAAGATAGGCATGCCCAATTATTTCAATAATTATCTGTTACACATCTTAAGATGAGGATTTTTCAGAGATAGGGCCGAAGACAGTCGGTTAATATCAAAATTAGTAGTACTAATTCTTGCCTTGTTTACATTGGAAATCCGTTCTATCATAAGAAATGCAGATTTTATATACTTTCTTCTCGATAGACTAAACCTGTCATATTATAACGGCTTAGCTCCATAAGTAGCGCCATTGCTACGCTCGAACGGACAATCTGTTAGTAGAGCATGATTGATTGAAAGCTACTAAGATTTAATTGCATCTATAACACTAACCAACATCTATTTTGATACATGACTGTATGAGCATTTATTCATTTATTGAACTGGTGAAGAATTCAGGTTATTTTCGTAAAAAAAAGATCGTGAAAAGAAGAAAGGTGCTAACTTTCCTTTATTCTTTCCAGATGGTTAAGTGGACGGATAAAGATTAAGCTTCCTACATCTTTAATGTCAGTCCGGCCCCTAACCGAGTCTAATTCCCTATAAATGGGAATTTTGTCACCAACAATTAATATTAATCAAATTCTGGCTCGCTACCACTACTTACACTCAAGAGACCACCGATGGATATCATTATCGAACTCATGCGGCAGGTCTCCGTTCTCATCTCTTGCATTCTCCATGTACTTAATGAAGTCTTCGGTGACCATCTCAATGGGAGCTACGTACTTCTTCACCGTTTGTGGCTGCAGGATCGGTCTCTGAACCTTCGAGCGAAACCGACGCCATTGCTCGCCATGTCTGTGAAAATAAAACAATAGAGGTTAAAGGTTGTACGAAAGAAAAAATGGATGGAACCTGTAACAGATGATAATGGTTAGAAAGGATGTGACTAGTGAGATAACGACTAATAGAGGAGTATGGAAGGAGAAGACATGCTGCGCCGTTCAGGAATAAAATGGGATAAGGACAAGGAAATTATGAACGAAAGTAAGATATCGTTTTCAGCGATAAAACCACCATTGTGTTCAAGTTTAAGAATATTGTTAAAACGCTGTGTAACAAGGAGACAACAGCGTATACTCTAATCGAACTAATGAACTTTTATTCGAGAATTTCTAGAGAAAAAAACAGTAATACGAGTACCTTGCCTGACCTTGGAATCCAGCCCAGGACCCCATGCCCGACAGGCCAATAAAACAAAATAAATAACCACTTTGAATAGAAAACGATTCTGTAATGTATTCGTGAACCAATCAACAGGTAGTGCAGTAAAGCATATACGTCAAAGCTATAAACTCGTCTCACAATAGAAAATATGCATAAACGTGGCAGCCAGCCGTTTGATTATCCCATGAAAGCTCAACTCAAGCGATTAAATTGTAAAATGGTTTCTGGGTTGTCCATAGCTTTCTAAATTGTCTTTAAATCAAAACCTAGAGCAATAAAGCGTCGACAAAATGACATTCTATCAAAATCAGAAAAGGCAGTATTGTAAACCAGAGAGAAGTTTTGTCAATCTTATTGAAAATCTTTGTCATCGTTTCGTTTTTTTTCATTCGTCAGGCTACATTGACAGAAGATTGTGTACCAACGAAAGTTTACAGATCTTCTGTAGAGAATTCTGGATTTAATTACGAATCTCCTTCATTCAGGATCGATGACACCTTTATGGATCATTCCTCTGAAGACAGAGTGAATGCTAAGCAAGTGGCGCTAACTTGGCAACTAGTATATTCCGTGTCGCAAGTCGGTCGCCCCTGTCTGGCAAGCTAAAGGAAAATGCTAATGCTTATGTCCTAACTACCTGCCAGTCCTCATTCGCTGTCTGCAATTTAAGAATCAGTATTTTTTGTCGTGTATAATATTTAAGTTTTCACCAGCCCAATGGAAATATCGAACTACGAGCAAGCAGATTACCTTCCTATTTTCAAGTATACAGCAGTCTACTTTCTTCACAAGTAAACACCCACACCCACTGCAAACACAGTTGATTACATTCCTCTTAAAAGAAACTAAATTAATAATGACAAAAATCCCCAAGAACTATGAAAGTAAAGGCAAATGTTTCGAGGAGTTTGAAACCTGTAACCTGTAAATTAACCAAATAGATAGAAAGAGAAAAACATGAAGTTATATATAGCCCTATTATTTAAGGGGCTTGTTCATTTTGAAGATGTCGCCCATATAGCCCTATTATAAGACTACGGGGAATAAAGAATACATATTTAAATACCGAATAGGTAAAAGATAAGCCAACTGACACGTTCGTTAGTCAGACCGAATAATTAGCAGCCTAAGCTGTCTGTACTTTGCTAATTAAAATGGATACAGAGAACACATTCATAAAAGATACTCATCATAAAACAGAGCAAACACCCTATGCAAAGATTTAAATGTACACTATAACTATAAAACGAACGTAGGAATTCTTAGCAAAGATCGCCAGTGATGACGAGGATATGACGGCATAGCTTCGAAGAAATCGTCTTAGGAATAAAAATGTGTTTGAAGCTCTTGCGTGAGAAAATGTGACGGACGCAAACGCATTGATATCTCTTAACTGCACGGCTAACATTGGCGCGTGGAGTAAGTCGACCGTCCACTACTACGTAGGATATGCACACATTTGAATTTTGTTACTGAGACAAACGAACAAAATCCGCAAACCGCTTTCAATTGCCATCTGTTGGCAGTCGGTGTTCTTCTTAGTGTGTCCATGACAAAAATGTTTAAATACGTTTGACCCAAAAGTCAGGTAGGTACGCGAACTCCGCTCGCTAATGCATTAATAAGATCATCAAGTGCGCAGGTGTCAGGGCAATGCAAGATGAAAGACAAGTGTGGGATGTGGGATCCCAGTTTCAAATGAAATTTCTTCTGCTAGCTGCTGCGCGGTTAATTTGTTTGCCAGCCACATATCCGTGCATAGCGTGACCGTGGGTTTCAGAATCCCACCTACCAATTAATTCAAAGCAAAGATAAGTGCAGGTACGTAGCTTAGCCGTGGGCTGCTGTGGAACTTCGAATGTATGTCCATCGCTCCATTTGCATACATAATGTTCGCTTTAGATTTTAGTGATTCTTCGAATAGATTTTGCTCATATTTATATGCATAGCGCGTTTGCGTATCGTGTGTGGTGTGATAATGGACGTGCTTAGGCTTTATTTTTTTCTTCTTTTTGTTAAAAGAAACTCCTACGTGATCTGGGGAATATATCATGTTCTGAATAACTTTAACTTACTTTATAAGTTTTGTTTTCTTTGTCCGGTCTTTTAAATTTGTCTAATATTTGCGATCCTTCAACTGTGTGCTTTAGTTGTCTATTGTATAACTTACGATTGTCACCGGCCTTCAAATTATTATCTTTAACAAAAACGTTGTGTTTCAAAAGTTTATCGAAATTGCCATAGCCTTGACAATGCCTTTGGCGGTGAGAAGTTGACTCGACCTGATTGACAGAATATCTTGAGCTAGAAATTTAAATGCAACTCTGTATTCAATCGAAAGACTTTAGGTACTTGTATAACTTTAAAAGCGTTGATCATATATTTTAAAAGCTTGAATTTGAAATCGAAACTAAGGTACGCTTTGCAAACATAAATAATGCCAAACCATGTCATTGAACTTTACGAAAAGCAAACAGTTTAAACTTTCTCTCGTTTGCGGAACATATTAGGACTACGAGTACGTAGGTACTCGCCATTATATCCAGTTGTTTTCTAAGAAGTGGCGAAGTGGTACATAATGCTTTATTGCAACTATCATCTTAGCTGTTTCCGAGTTCATTGCCTCCGCAGTGAGCCGCTTCAATGCAGCCGGATAAGAGAAATCAGTATTCTTTCTCTGTCTAGACATATGATACGTTCCTATTTTTCTAAAATAAATTATTCTTCTTCGAGCAACTTTATCTGTAAGATAAACTAGTAGAATTCTTGCGCAGAATTTGCTCTAGTAATTGAATTGCAAGGTAGTAAAAAACTGGCACATGAGAAAACTCTACTTGAAAAGATTGACGACTGCAATAGTGTATATTTGCCCGACTAGTATCTAATGTATTTTAGTTGTATTAATGAAAGCAGTATCTAAAAATGTTTGACCTCAATATAATCCTGCAGAATACTGCTACTTTCCTAATCTAATCTAAACAAATAAATAAAATTGAAGTGACTGTTTGTAATATCAAAATAACAGCTTTTTACTGAATACATATGAAAAAATATACAGCACTTATAACATAAACACATTTTTTCAATTTTTTTCTGTGTGTTTGTTTGTTCGGGGTAATCTTATCGGGGGACTTTTACTAACAGATAGCTAATGTTATAAGATCTGACTTCGGCTACTTTTATTTTGGAATAACAATTAGGGTAACGTGTAAAAAAATGAAAACCCTTGAAATTGGTAACAAATTCCGATTCAAAAAGGGAAGTTGGAACAGCTGGTTCATCAATAAAATCTGAATCATCTCACGAAATCCCAAGAAGAAGTGTTAACAAGTAACCAAACACAACATTTTCCTTGATCACAATGAATCATAAAACGTAAGTGATGTACACTTGTAAAGGCACTACATTATTGAGACATGGAGTATGTCCACAGCATTATTCAAAGAGGTTGTTTGCACATCGGCTCAGATAACTATTGACTCTTCGAAGATCCGCTAAGATAAACCAAGTAGGTGTTACGACTGTCTTCGCAACACATGATTTGCAAATTCCTTATTTCCAATTAGTGAAATATTTTGAGAACAAACAAAGGTTCGACTGTATTTTGGACTTTACCGAAAGAACTTAAATCAAATAGTACGACTACGATGGCAAAAACTATGGTGATTATTATTTTCGGAATAATTTAATATTCATTGGTGATTGTCTTGTTCATATTCTCTCAATAAAAATCTTAAATATATTAATTCACTGATAGACAATGAATAATAAACCTAAAGCTCGTTGGGTTGACGATATAGTCAAAGTCGTAGGAAACACCTGGATAAGGGACGCACAGAAACGGGAAGTGTGGCAGAAAAAAGGGGAGGCCAATACCCAGCAGTGGGTGATTCCGGGCTGATATGATGATGATGATGATGATGATAGACTATGCACAGCCTATAAACCAATAGTTGAAAACGCAGGAAGGGTTAAATCGAGGATGAATAAAAATTGTATGGAAGTTTGTAATTTATGCCCATGGAAAATCTTATCGAAAGCACAGCTTGTCTTCCAAAAAAAAACATGACAGAAAATAAGAAAAAAAAAACGTAGTTTCGCTTTCGCATTTTCAAATATCAAAATGCCATCAAACTACTTCAATCCGTAGATAATACTAGCCCTTCTCAGCAGCACTATAGCTAAGAAAACATTTACGCAAACTTCGTTCCTCTTAAGTCTCAAGCTAAGTGGTTCTAGACGCCTTCTGGTTTCGCAACCGGTTCACCTCTCTGCACTAACCGACATATTATTCAGTTTCACAACGACTAGAGTAAATTGTATCCATTAAAGTAGATTGTATTACATTTCATTTTTGAATAGAACGAAGAAGAAATAAATAGGAGCTAAATGCAAGTCAAGAAGCCAATACAATTTGTGTATGTTTGGGAACATCGAGCAATGTTCCCGATTTTCGTATATGATTTCAAAAAGAAGCCGGAGGAGGAGGAGCTCGTGGCTAAATAATAACAGCCGCTCGGGTCGATCTTTAGGTTAAGCCGTGCTTACCTAGGTTGGTCTGTGGATGGGGGACCACCCATTACATACCGAGTATCCTCTGTGCCTCGGAAAGCACGTTATGCCGTTGGTCCCGGGTGTCATTTGTAGATCTTTGACAATCTTTAGGAAGTCAGTGGCCCAAAAAGTCTGACAACCAGTCTTACCAAGGGGTATCGTATTACCCAATACTAACTGGGTTGTGAAGGTCAGATAGGCAGTCGCTCCATGTAAAATACTGGTATTCAGCTGCATCCGGTTAGACAGGAAGCTGACCCCAATATAGATGGGAAAAGGTTAAGCAGATGATGATTTCAATAAGAGGCAGTGTGCATCTACCCAGATCGTAACCAACTGTACTAAATGTCTCAATCTGCAAAATTATATACCCATGCTAACACATTGCCTAATTTATAAATTTCTTAACGTAACTCTGATCTCATGTCAACAGTTACTTAGAAAATAATGAGCCTTCGCGTCGATAGTCTGTGACGGTATTTTTATATAGCTTCCATGTCATAACCACAATGGTTGCAATGTACCACGATATTAGTAGTACAATCAATATGCAGACCCAGGTGCGTAACTACCTCAGTTACTTCACGTCGTTCTCTTAATAGCTATATGTATGTACTGCATACTTAATCTTGTCCTTTAACTTTGGGATTTCCTGGTTACAGCTTTTGTTAACGCTTCAGAAATAACTGGTCTGAGCAAGTACCTACACGACTTTCTTATGACGTTTAAAACGTGGTTTTTGGCCTTCACAACTCTTATTAATTGCAGTTTTTTGAGATGGTAATAAAAGTGCTGCTACCAGAAGGGAAGGGTTAATTTTTTTAAGAGGTAAGCCGGAGAAAAAAAAACGAATGAAGGTAACGAGTAACGAGTAAAACAACGAGTAACGAGTAAAACTTCGTTTAACGAGTTAATGTGATTTTATAATTTGTCTATGAAATACTCATTGAGCCCATTTTCAAAAGGAAGTCGGTAGGAATCGAGTTGTATGGAACCTTCGCCACTGGCTGCTACTTACATGAAACCGAGTGGAAGGCGATATTATACCTTAGATCGATGCAAGGCAACATTGTAAATTGCATGATACTTCAGTCCAATATGCTCTTGAACAAATAAATCTATTGCACCTTCATCTTATTGTTGCAATACTCTTGAATGTGTTCATTGTTTGTTACTACATACTTACTTCAAGATTATGACGCTATTAACATGATATAATGACTATGATGAGACACCGTATAATATTATGACTCCTCGTTAATGCACAGAGCAATAGCTATATAAGAGTTACATATTATCATGAACTACTACGAGAACGAATATTGCCAAAATAACCTTATCAAGCAAATTGATTGACAGAAACTGAACTGTTAGTTAGTATCGTGTTTTATGATACTTACCTATTTATGTTCAAACTGGTCATTAACTAAGCATGTTCAATCAAACACGCTATCTCGTATAAAATTATTAGAGTTACCCAAGCATGGTCGTGCATCTGCAAATAATTTCAGATTAGCTTTGGATCTGCAATTATAAGACCCATCTTTGATGACGATCAGACCATGGAAGGCCGTACTGTGTCGAAATGAGTAATTATTTTGTCAGTCGTTGCAGTAGGTGTAGATAAAACATTATCTATTGCAAGACATGTAATTAAATTGTTATGGCTTGCTTTGTTGTAAACTTGTTGGGTACATAAATGCTTATGCTCTTAATGCAAAGATTTAATTTATTGAACACCTTTGGAGCTGAAATAACGAATAGAACAGTAAATAATGTAGGTACACACGCAAATAGAACATGATTAAATCTGGCTTGAAAGGTGTGCTGCTACACATGGATCAGATAATAATTTCAGCCTTCAATTTCAGTGTTTTTTCGGATGGGAATTCATCAAATGACCCCTCCTGCTTTGGGCGAAGTGGAAGGGAGTATCAGACTCGTACTGACTAAAACCCATCCAGGTTCCTTCTTTGCCCTTTATGTTCCAGGGCCGCGGTATCTCTTTCGAACACTCCCGCAGCCCCGGCAGGCATCGGCCTTTGCGGGCCTCTTTCTTTTTGCTGACATCTCTTTGAGGCGCGCGTGGAATACGAACGCGCCGTCGACACGGCCTGTCGTCATAAGACGGACGGACGGCGAGCCAGCCCATTACTCACCGTCCACTAATCATCACGCTTGGCAAATGCATCGGTCATAGCACACAGTAATCAAATTATAGCTAGCATGATAATGATAATATTCGTTCCAAGTACCAATATTGATAGGATTTTCAAATTAGCTTTTCCAACTTTTCACTAAACACAAAGCTGGTCTCAACCACTGCGCAAACTCAGAAATGTAGGCGTGCAATAATAAAGCATAAATTCTATCTAACCTTCACAAATTCATTCATGTGTTTACTCTATACCCCGGCTCATTCTTTCATAATCAAACGTCCAGAGATAATTTCTCCGTCCATTTTGGGCATGTGTCATTACACTGCTCGTCACGTTTTGCTGCGCATACGGCTTTCGCCTCGCCCTGTTTCCCAAGTGGGCCAAGTATCACTGTGTGCGAGTTCAACAATCATGATGATGTGTTATGATCTTGTAGCTGTCTGGCTGGTGAATAGAATGAGACGACAAATTGATAATGCAAAATGGATAGGTGCCCACTTAAATATTATAAAAACAGGTATTAAACTTGTAATGGGCATTCTTAACAAGACATTAATGCCCTTTGCCATTGATACTAAACCAAAGACGATTTGATACCTAACCTTTTAATCGTAAAGGTTTAGATATTATAGAGATTTTCTGATGAAAAGAGAATTCTGTTAAAATAGTCTGCTGGCTTTTCAACCCTTGTTTGTGAATTCATCATCATCATCTGCCTAGCATTTTTCCAACTACATATGTTGTTATCGGCTTCCAGTCTAAATACCAGTGTTTTACGGGAGTTTTTTTATGAATGAATTGTAACAAAACATCTTACTATCTTCAAATGAATGAAACTTTAAGTTATTTGGCATCTAGTTAGCTTCATTTCATTCTAACTTAGCATGTAGGTTGTACGTTGTACGGGTCTCTTACATGTCTATTCCACTTAGTTAATTCGTGCACAAAGTAACAAGTAGACGAGTGTTCATTCACCAGTGGTGTAGTAAAGACTTTGCTAGACACAAAACTATTGGACTACCATCACTCAAAGGTATAGTTGCACAAAGGCATATTTGTGTGGCCAAAATCATTTCATCAGGTTTTTTCAATACTTAAAAAAAATCAATAGATAACTGACAGAAGCCCCCCCCCCCCTGTCATTCAAACGCCTAAACATTTATTTATTTATAACTCCTTACATCCATGCAGCATTGCAGATGTAAGGAGTGTTATTAGATAGGATTCGAAAATTGGATGTTTGAATCATTTTAGAATCCAGTAATATCGGGTAGTCATCAAATATGGTATTGATGTATATTCAAATAAAAACCCATCAAATAACGGGAAGCCGGTATCGAATTATCTACGCTCAAGCTTTCACCGCCCGCAGCCCGCAGCCGCAGGACCAGATCACAAAAAAGGCAACGGTAGTGATTCAGTCAAGCTACGAATACTACGCGATCGTACCGTACCGGTAAAGCAGCTCCTATAAATACCTCAGACGAAGGTTTTCAGCAACACAGCTTTCGAACCCAAACCGGTTGATGCAACTTAACTTTGATATTTTAATATCTACAATTTAAGCATCGCCGTAGGATCCTGTATGTTTGATCCCAGATCAAAAAACCTACGTCAATATATTCGCCCCAAAAGGGCCATACCAACCAGGCAAAAACCTACGTCAAACTCAAAAACGCATTGCATTACCCAATGCGTTTTTGAGTTTGACGTAGGTTTTTGCCTGGTTGGTATGGCCCTTTTGGGGCGAATATATCGGATTTAACTTATGCCTTTTTAGTTACACGTCTGCCTAACTCTTTAGAAACTTCAGGCGCGTTATATTGTTTGAAGCATCTCGTGGGATGATCCAGGGTCGCTTACAACACCAGGGAATCTTCAACCTCAGAATGACAACGCATAATATTCAATGGCAGATGTTATCTCACGCTCTGACCTCAATAAAAAGTGCTAATATCTGAAGTCATACGCATCATTGTGCTAAACTAGCATTGTCAATAGTTATAGCGTCAGTTAAGTGTTAAGTAGCTGTAATTTGCATTGTCTATTTGTAGTAATAAAGGTGACATTGCAAGGTATTGATATAAACAATGATGGAGACGGAAAGATCTACTTTGTGGGTGATTCCCGAACGGGATGACTTATCTAACGGGACTCAGATGAATAATGTACTGAAATATCTGACAGTGTCCGGTGTCTGGTCGTGTCGGTTTCTCGTATCGGAAAACGCTATTGGAATAGCCAATCAGTAAGAAGTAGGAAGTGACTGCCCAGAGGGCTTAAAACTAGTGGCAGTCGCTTTTACAGTATGATCGCCTGCACATGCTGATAAGTTGGTTGATGTGTAAAGCATTACGAATTTCTACAGATAATTTCCACAGGATTAACTTTCGGTTGCTTTACGGTAGTCCAACATGGTTAACTTTCCAATCATCGTTATCGCTGGTAGGAAGGGTTTCTTTAGGTCCTCAGGAGTCTTTTACTTTTAGTAGTATACCAGAGGAAGACTATAGCCATTAAATAGGCTTGGACTAATCATCAGAAAATCTCTATAACAAAAATGTTAATTTAGTAGAACTATAAACACAAAGTTTATATTTTAATTTAATTTCAAACACTTACCTAACTGTTCTTTTATAACTGAATTGTTTGAAATTCGCAACCAGGTGCTGTTGCAATAATTTTTATGCCGGTAGGTTATAAAAATTAAACGTAAATAATGTGAAAATTAACAAAAATCCTGATAAATAGCAATGATTGAAAAAAATGCAGAATCTCGTTAAGGACAATTTTGAACCACGAACGATGCACCACCAAATAATGTGAAGAGATTGGGAAAAAGATCGATCACTATTAATAGTAAGTTGTCACTTTAATTGTTTTATAGCAAACTAGTTGCATTGCAATGCCCTTTTTCCGAAACCTTCCCCTGCGTATGTAGAACAACTGTGCAAATTTCATCAAAATCGGTTCAGTAGTTTAGGAGTCTATAGGGTCCGAACGAACAGACACTGATTTTTGTAGATTCATTCCTGCACGCGACTTCGTCCGCGTCGATGATCGTATTGCACTCGGTAACAGTGTAACTTTCTAACAGAGAAATATTTTTTTAAATCCGAATGAGCCCTTTCGGAGATTACCTCGTACATACAAACTTTACTTTTTCATAAATGATAATATTCAGTATAGATTGATACCAAACCAAAACTTGAAGATGCAACCAACTTACATGAACAAGAATGACAAGGCAATATTTCAGAGCTTCTTATAATATACTAAATGCCTGATAAAGTGTTAAAGGTACACACGACGGCTAGTCAAGCTTTACAAAAACACTTTATGCGGATTTCTTATCGTGCAGAAAATCTATACAAAGCAAGGCCATGTTATACTGGAAATGTATAGCTTGATGTGCCGCCGTGTTTACCTAGGCAGGTTGTGCTAGTATCACCTGTAAACTTCGTGAGATATTTTAAGATGACGAAATACCACCGACGGTTTACTTACTTTCAAGTAACTATACCTACATCCCTAACAAGAATTTGCTTGCTTACCAAACCTGTACGGCTATACTACCAAAAGCCGACCATACCATACCTAGATGGAAGTAACTGAGATTGTAACTCTTGAAAAATAGGCTCGAATAATAAAAAACATTACTTTAGTTATTTCCACCAAACAACAATTACCTTAATAGCAAACCAAGGATATCGACTGACATCTAAATGAAACCTATATCACATTCGCACTTAGTAAGTGCAAACAGTTCGTACCTACGTAAGGGCGTCACGCACTCGACTCGTACGCATGCTAAACAAATCGAACGTAGGGCTAATGATCTTATGCAATACTTTGTGGGTCTAGGATACTGGCTGGCGAACAAAGAACTACAAATGATTTGTTCTTTACTAATATTATAAATGCGAAGTTTCCTGTTACCTATTCATACATAAATAAATCAACGGATTTTGATGTAAGTAATTGACACGTCATAGCTAGACCATAATCTAGGTTAGAACTTAGAATACTTGTATCCCGATTATAATGCCAAGAGGTACATAATTTCGATAATTAAATATACGGGGTGTAAACAGACCCTTCACGAAGCCGTCAACCAAGCATTCTGTACATCAAACTAAGTAACTTTACGCAAAAATTATTGCTGGGAAACGACTTTTTTTTTTGGGGTGAAAAATTACGTAATTACGGTAAAACTCAATGTAACGGACTCAAAACATTGTGCTGATGGATGGATTGAATAATACGGGGGTCGTGAAGGTGTTTAAAGTTAAAAAAAATACATTAGAAACATGTATTTAAAAAAAAACTTGTGAAAAAGTTGGAACTTTGACCCCCTATATCTCCGTAACTAGAAGGTTCCCAGGTATGGTCTAGAACAAAAAAATGATCGCAATAACGGGGAGAACAAGTACCCTTCGGCTTCGTTAAGGGCCTTTTTACACCCTTTATGTAAATCGAACCTTTCTTAAGGCGAGGTTAACCCGAGCGCCGTATGCATTAATCGCATACCCCAGCCCCCGGACGGAGGGGCGATACGTAACAAATTACGCGACGCGGGAATCGCGCGCGCTCCGCGCACTGTTCAATAAGTTCACGACCTCGGTAGCCCGTGTAGGTACTAAGTTGCGTTACAGAGTAGAGCAATGCAGTAAATCAACTTGAATTGATAAGTATACGTTTACTTTGTTTTATTTTTCTAGAAAGTACCTTTTGGTTATTGATAGATTAGGCACTTACGTATTGTATAAACTTGAACCTAATTACTAATAACTAAAAATAAGTTGGTATAAGTACTTATTTATATTTGTGAGTAACGTAAATTTAAAATCTGACTGACACTAAGATCATGTACGTCACGTAAAAAGAACGCTAAGCGACAGTGGAGGGGATATGTTTGCGCACGTTATACAGCCGCGTCCTTAAGTACTAAGCTACTGTTTTATAATATAAGTGTAACTGTTTCATTGTAGAATAGTAATAGGTACTTTACTGGCTACTTAGTACTTTGGAAAAGGCTGGAATAAAAAAAAATGAGAAAGATTATTTGAGCGGTCAGCGTTCTTTTTAACCGACTTCCAAAAGGAGGAAGTTATCAATTCGTCTGAATGTTTTTTTTACGTGACGGGATTTTTGTTTGTTTTTAAATCAAATGGATTTGCTAATAAAAGTAAACACTTTTCAAAATCAATCACAACATTTATTTCAAGTAGGCCTGTTTCAGGCACTTTTAAATTGTCAACCTTGATAACATCATTCCTGTTGAGATTCCTGTGAGAACGCATATGCTGCTGAACTTAGCCGCCCCGCAAGAGTTGTTAACCGAACCGAAACCGTTTTATCTATGAATTCTAGTTACTAGTTTTTTCTATAAAGTATTTATAAATAGAACTAAGACAAAATATAATAGCGGCATCAAATTTTGACATAATTTGTAAAAGAAAACTGTCCAAAAGTCTGAATATAAAGTCTGTAGGAAAGTAATTATTGTGATCGAATCAGAGAAGTGCGACAATGCAGAAAATGTCAATATAAATGTTGCTGCAACCACTGGCATTATAGCTGCTGGTGTTGGATTTGCGCAATTTGAGGAGATACTTTCTGCTATGGACGTGCCGGTTTTTTCACAAAAATTTTATACACGTCTACAAGATTTTGTATATGAAAATTGGGAGAAAACTGCAACAGAATCCATGGAAAAGGCTGCCAAACGTGAGAAAGAAGCGGCCATTGCTGACGGTCGAATGAAAAATGGATTGGCTCTCATAGACGTGTATGTTGATGGAGCTTGGGGATTAAGATCTTATGGTAATAATTATAGATCAATGTCAGGGACAGCAGCAATCATAGGAAAACAATTCGGAGAAGTGCTTTATATGGGAGTGAAAAACAAATACTGTCTGGTTTGTGCCAGAGCCCAAAAACAAGGACTGGCGCCTAAAGATCACGCATGTTATAAAAATTATAACGGATCCTCTAGTGCCATGGAAGCTGACATAATTACTGAAGGCTTTAAATCATCAGTTGAAATGTATGGATTAATATATGCAAGAATGATTGGAGATGGAGACTCAGCTACTTATAATAAAGTGTTGGAAGCAAAACCCTACGACCACCTAAACTATACCGTAGAAAAAATTGAATGCAGAAATCACATCCTACGAAACTTCTGTAATAAATTGCGAGCTATTGTAAAAGAGACAAAATATCCAGTAAAAGATAGAAAAACACTTACAAATGTGAAAGTAATGAGCATGCGAAAAGTTATTGTAAAATCAATAAAATTTCACAAAAATGCAGGAAATTCAAAAAACGTTGCTATACATTTGCTGCATAAAGATATCACTAATTCGGCGGCGCATGCTTACGGTGATCATCGACTTTGTTATGATTATAACTGCTCAAAAGAAAAAAATCTTAATAACAGTACAATGAGAGAAATTCAAAACTCTACTTTCTTCTTTCGGATCAATGCTATCATCGCTACTGTAGCAGGTAAAGCACGAAGCCTCATTGAAGATGTAGACACAAATGTAGTAGAACGGTTTAATAGCGTTATTGCCAAATTTGTAGGAGGAAAAAGAATAAATTTTTTTCATCATTGCAGGTTTCCATTAAAGGCGCTTTATTATGAAGGCGCTTCTGCTTACTATACTAAGCCTAGATTTCTTTAGCAAACAAACTGGTTTTTTCAAAAGAATTTGAAAGCAATTTTACTTGTAATGAATAGACTTTACCATAAAGCTCAAGGTTACGTAATTAGTCTATTTGCTAATTACTTATGTGACCCAAAGACCGGTCGTTAACGCAAGAGATGCTTACGATTGCTATTAGGTTTAGAAATGGGATGGATCTTTGTACTTAGATAGGTGTACCGTGAGCGGTTGCCATGGATGTATCCAAAAAAAAGATACGCACCTACAGCTCTGACTTACCTCAAGTAAATTGTGTTAAGAGTAGGCGGACGACGAATTGATGATAGAATTCATTTTTATTTAAATGTTTTCTGATATTATTTTTAAAACTCTACTATTGATACCTAAGTGTTTAGGTACTCAATCAATTAAATATAATTGTTAATTAGTACTCTCGTGAGTTTCATATTAAAATCTTTGTTTAAACGAGTCCAAGGATCGCAATTATTGCTGATCATAAACGTTTAAGTTATGCAAGATGAACCGTGGTACCTGCCTACGTTTGTACTTTACGTTCCTACTCAACTACTGATTGCTTCTTCAGATGCTGGTAATTTTCATTTCAATGGGGTAACGAGTATTCCAGCTGAATGAGTAGCGTACACAAGTAGCAAAAGTTGACAATGAATTTTCTTGAAAGGCTGTTTTGAAAAGATGGACTGAAAGCACGTTAAGCCGTTGGTCCCGGCTGTCATTTGTAGATCTTTGACAGTCGTTACAGGTAGTCAGTGGCCCAAAAAATCTAACAACCAGTCTTACCAAGGGGTATCGTATTACCTAGTACTAACTGGGTTGTTGAGGTCAGATAGGCAGTCGCTCCATGTAAAATACAGGTATTCAGCTGGATGGTTACACTGGAAGCCGACCCTAACATGTTGGGAAAAAGGGCTAGACAAATGCGAATGGACTGAGCTCACACAGAGCTGAAAGCGGGTAATTTTCATGTTTTATCCTCAGTGTGATAGAAGTCACGTTTGTGAATAGTTCAAAAATTATACAGTCACAAAAAGTAACGGATTTTCTGGAACCAAATAAAGAAGTGAAAATCGCCCTCTTTCTACACTAAGGTTGACCAACTGACATCTAGGACCTCTCGACGAATCCGTTATTGTCGTTGATGTTTACAAGAATATGATAATGATGACGACACCTTTGCATACAACACTATAAACTGCATCATTTCTGAGAGCTTTGGCTACTTTGTCCGTAATTTTAAAATGATTTCCTAAAGATTACTTCTCGCCATTGTGTTTTGACGCACAAAGGCTTGAACTTTAACCCACACACGAAATTGCTACACACATAATAACATGTATTTTAGATTAAAATATTACAAAGACTGGAAACCGATGATCACGTATAGTTGCAAAATGAACCTTGACTTTAGGATGGACGGAATGGTATCTTATTAACCTTGTTTCAAAAAGTCTTTCGTAACGAATTTATTAATTCACATAAAATTATTTAGTGTATATAAATTAAAATATTATGTTGAATGATGTCTATTATCGAGTAATGAGGTTGTGCTTAAAATCTTAAATGTCTATTTTTATACCGCTTCGTTTTTGCGGAGTGAAAGTTCTGACATTCCGGTCGTTAACGGAACTTCGACTTTGTTTCGTTAATCCGAGATTCTTTATGAATGGCCGATTTTGGCGCACTTAAGTTTGTGCTAAAAGTTTTGATTAAATCTATAATAATTTGTCTAGAAGGTAAAATAAAGTATCTACTTAATCGCAAATCAAAATCCACACCTTAGAACCGGTCTATAAGTAAAACGAAAATAAAATTGAGCCGAATCAAAAAGTAGGTCATGAACTCAAAGCGAAGCTTTTAGCAGTAGATACCTAAATAAATTGTGACTACTTACACTCCAACAACTCCAGGCAGTTCCCCGAAGAAATCCTTCCTCACTTCCGACTTATACTTGACGAGGCAGGGCATCGAGGGCCGGAACGGTGTCGGTCCTTCCCGTCTGTAGATCCGCTCAATCTCATCCGCATCGTAAACAAACAACAGATCTGGCCTTCCGATCAACCCTCCCAGACGGACGATCCTCCCGTACCTCTCCAGAAAAAGTTTAGTCACTTTCGCGAATTCAGAAATGTCGAACTGCCCGATGATAGGCACCATCCGCCACGTATTCCCCAGGATCGGAATGGGTTTAGGTCCTGGTACTTCGGAGTAGGGTTTTGCATTTGAGAAAATTTCCTCGGTCAATTCCGCGGTTGGGGCTATTTGGGATCGCTCCCGTTTTGTGAACGGGCAACCTGTGGTTGCGGATCGGGCATGTCTCACTATGAACGGCTGTGTGTACACGGCGAACGTGCGGAGAGAACGACCCATGGCGGTTAAGGCCGCAACTACGACTGCGCTCGCGCCGCGATCGAGATCCCAGGGTGTACCGTTGCGCGGGAGTCGACGTTGTTTCTGACATTGCAGTCATGGACGACAATTAACAGCCGTTCTCTTTATGTCTGAGTGAATTCTTAATGGTTTGTTTTAGTTTCAACGCAGGCTCGCTCTACTTTTCTTGTATCTTATTTGGTTTAATAAACAGACGGAGGAGTCACACAATTTGTCATATCGACTCACATACCCATAAAAATTGCAACCCGCATTTTTTTTGCGAGCGCGAATTGAATCTGCGACTCTTGGTGTAGAAGCCCGATAGGTACTCAGCATGCCATGTAAATAGACATCGACATAAATACTGATCCAAAATTAAAATGACTTCTCATCCCTTAAATTATTAAAGGTACTTATCTCATTCTAATTGCAATGAGGATGTTGGCTTTGTGGGTTAGATCCATCCGTCCCCGACTGCAATCACAGAAAGCAAAAGTATAAGGCGCGAATTACACAGAAACGGCGAAAGGTGAAGGCGCGGCGCAGATATGATGCCGCTTCAAAACGTTTTCATACAAAATGTACGTAGGTGAGCGACGTGTCGTGAATTAAACTCAAGCGGCGCGGCGCAGGCACGCCGTTCTTCGGTTCCTTATAAATTCCTCGCCTGCACTGCGCCTGCGCCGCACCGTCACCTTACGCCGTTTCTATGTAATTCGCGCCTTAGGTCGGAACTAATTCTCCACATTCCCTTTAGTTAGTTGTTTCATAATAAATTCAAAGAATTTTCAGTGAGTTTTCGAAGAAATACATTTTCTAAATCAATGTTTCTGCCCACCCTCGTAAAACATGTCCTTTATTTGCAAGCACGCCATCTGATGGATAATACAAACATCACTTCCGTTCTACAGAGGCAACATTTTTCTAGTCTGGTAATTATTTGTTGCAATCAATGTCAAGGGTATAAAAAAAATTGAAACGTCAGACAACGAAAATAAACAAACCTGACTGAAAAGTTTTCTGTTTGAATTGAAACAGTAATAAAATGATTTCAGAATTCGAAAAGGAAAAAGTGTTCTGGACAAGGAAGATGAATCTGAAATTGGTGAAATTTATGGAGAGCAGACCGAATATTTGGAATCCAAAACATCCGAAATACACTTCAGTTAAATACAGAGATAAAACTTACGCAGAATTTGCATCAAAATACGGCAATGAGTTCACAGGACAGGCGGTTAAAGATCGCTGGACGAATATTAGGTCTACCTTTGCCAATTACCTGAGAAAATTAAAAGCCAGTCAAGCTAAGGGCACTGGGGAGGTAGGTGCCTTATTTTCATATTCCTATGCATAATATATTATATACTACTAATATACAATTCCTATGATTTATATACCATTGAAATATGAGCTTTATTGTAGGCCATTTACTTCCATCGAATAAATGCTATAGTTTAAGTTCCTACATTGCTAATCTAATTAGGTACTTTTAAAATCTATTATATGAAAACTTTCATTTCCTTTTAACAATTATTTATTTGTTCTAGGAATGTAAGATAACATGGCACTTATGGGATGCCTGCAAATTCTTACTCAAGGTAAACAAAAGCATCTCACTGGACACTCACACAACAGATTACAATAATGACTATAAAGTAAGTAATGTTTGACCATTAAATTTTTTATGTTATGAGATGGACCAAACCCACCCAAATAAAGTAAAAAAATTAAAGATTTTGAGTTCATACCCCCAAAAAATGGCATTAATGCTATGACCCTGGTACTATTACAAGCAGGCTTAGTCTAGTTGACAGTAATCTTCTTGTTGGTACAAATATTAAAGATATGTTTTCTCAAAGTGCATTTCAACTGTTAATATTAAACACTAGCGGCCCGTCTGGACTTCGCACAGGTGGACATTTATTTTCCCCTAACCCCCTCTTTTTTTCTAGTAATAAATATAGCCTATGTTACTCAGGGATAATGTAGCTTCATAACGATGAAAAATTTTTTGAAATCGGCACAGTAGTTTTTGTGTTTATTCATTACAAACATACACACACACAAAAATACAAATCTTTCCTCTTTATAATATTAGTGTAGATATAATTTAAAAGTTTAAAACAGTGTGGTCAAGGGGTACACATGTCTAGCAAGAGTGTTTGTGTTAATACCTGGTGCGAAGCAGACACATTCAATATTAACCATAATAATTTTTATCATTACAGGATGATATAATAGATGAAGAAAATGCATTCAGTGATGAAAATTCTGACCAATCATCAAACAAAATCGATACTACATGTCAAAATATAGCAAATGGAATACTAAATGTATTTCGAGGAGTCCAAAATGATGCATTTGGTATAGAAAACACTAAACATGGACAAATAGGACAGCAAGTAGCCAGTAAACTGTCACAAATGAGTTCCTATGATGCTGCGCAAATGTCCAGTAAAATAATGGATATATTATTACTATACCATGAAGATAATCCATTAAATCCAAATAATGTTAAGCCAGAGGAAATATAAGAAATCCAAAAAAATAGAAAATAGTTTATTGCCACAATTAGCATAATCATTACTTTAGACATTTGGAGGATTATTCGGAGACCACTCGCTGACTGTACTGGAAAAAAAAAAGTATTATATCATAAGAACCTGCTTATTGTTTATGATTCTGCCACAACTTACCCCAACCAACACCAATCTGAGGGTTTTTAAGTAAGGAAACTCAAGATAGGATTTAGTATTAACGTTTTAACTGCCATAGTCACATATAATGTACATGACAAGCAAGCGCGTGCCCTGTACACCAAACACAAATATGTTGCAAAATGGTACGTCAAAAGCTTAACGGCACATTTTAATATTGACTGCTTGCAAGATAACATGATAAGGCCCTGGGTTCAATTCCCAGGTCGGGCAAAGTGATAGTGAGTTTTTCCATCAGGAACTTCTCAGTAGCAACCACAAAGCCAGGATTCGTGTCCGGTTGATGGCAATAGGCTCTCCCTCCTTTACATGGCACGGAGAGAAATACTCCTCTGCCTAACCCTTCTGGCATTACAAGCGTGATTTTCATAGTATGGATGAAGCTGTAATAAATTATATAATAATACAGGAAAATTGGAAGAAGTCCTATTCCATCATTTCCCCCAGATACAGACAAACGCTGTGTTTGGACCAACCATTCTGCCATGTTTTTTTTTGTTTACTATAATTTTATGTTTTAAAAATAAATGTAGCACCCTCAAGGTACTGTTTGAGCCTCATTAATTAAATTTGTAGGAATGAAGACCTACCAACTACAGGCTTACCATACTGATCATCTTTAGATGTGTAGCATCTAAATAGTGAAGTGTCATGCAGTGCTAGATGTGAATCCCATTGACTTGTACTGCAGGTTGCACAGGTAACGGCAACACCTGCCCTACAAAAATTACAAAGAGAGCGGGTAGGGTCCTCCAGTGTTCCTACAGTTTGTGTTCAACAAAAAAGTTTTTCTTCATTGAATACCCTTTTTTTTAGTCGGGCCATAAAATTTGATATCTGTCATGTATTTGTGACGTTGACATTCTTGACTTGACATGTTGACAATGACAAATCATCAAATTCAAAACAAACAGCACATTTAAGAACATTCATAAAATGCATTATTTATAAAATAATAGGCTAAATATCTAAGAAAAGATTTTCATAGTCGTTTATAGCTGTCATAATATCAAGAACAACATGCACAAGTTAAAAGATTTAACCGGTGATGGTCCCAAAAGTTTTGTGAGTTTGTTGACAAGAAAATGGGACGTAATTCACAAGGATACTGACGTATTTCGATACAAAATCGATAAATTAGAAGAGAGAATTGTAGATGGGAAATATTTACTTCAGGTTCGTAATAATTTTCACTGTTTATAACACAAAAAATCGTTGATTTTACTATTGTAGTGGTTCACCTGCTTGCTTTAATTTTAGCTAAATCCAAACCGCCAAACTAACAGAAGAACTCCTGAAGAAATGACCAACATCTGTCAACCATTTGATGACAAAAAGTTCAATTTCAATAAAGTTTCACCAAAAGAAATATTAATTTCTATAGAAGGGGAAGGTATGGTTTGCAAAATTTGTTTTTTAACTCAAATATAGACTTTGGATTTATTGCGGAAGCAGTTAAAGTTAAGAAGAATTTACTAAAGTACTCTAACCCTGAAAGTCAACAACCAGTCCTACCAAGGGGTATTGTGTTACCCAGTGAATGCGTTGGGGTATGCAGGCAGTCTCTCCATGTAAAATCCTAGTAATCAGCTGCCTCTGGTAAGACTGAAAACCAACCACAATGTAGTTGTGAAAAGGCTGGGCATATTGATAAAGTGTTGATTAAGTATTTTTTTAGTACTTAAATGCTTTACTAATTGATTTCATTTAAAACTATGTAGGGGGCGCAGGAGAAGAGTACCTGGAAGGTTATGGGAGAAGCCAGTTGCCAGTGCAATAAAAGGCTACTTATAGAAAAAAAAATTGTATAATAATGTTTTGCCTTTTCTATTTTCAAACTGTTATCCAACATCGGCAAGACAGCAATAACTCTAAAATTACAGTCCCAAATATCAGTTTTCTAATTTTTCATATCTATTTACAGATGCAGACAGGCACACAGTATTAGTGAATGTCAGTCCCATATCCAGGTACCATTCATTACTGTGCCCATATGTGGAAAAATGTCTACCTCAAGTGGTGACACCTGAGAGCTTGGACCTGGCAGTACAAATTATGTTCTTAGTTGAAGACCGGTGAGTGTAGGCAAGTACACACAGCTTTTGTATGTAAATAGTACCTGTATTAACATTCTATACATACTATGTCAGAATTGTCACTGTCTTTCATATTTGCCAGCACTCCTTTTTGTGGCATACTTCCCTGGTTTGTTTGTGTCTTTCAAAATTTTATTTGTGGTGCGAGTTCATAATATACAAGATTCTTATTAAATTAATTAATTTTATCTTATATTATCTATAGTATATAATTATGTTTTGATGTTAATTAACATAAACACTTGATTGCTATCTATCACTGATAAAAGTAACAACAAGTAGGCGAGAATATTGCGTCTGTACTAAATAATAAATATACTGGAAAATTATACTACCTACTATTTCATTGATATTTTTATTATACATTTTTTTTTAGTAGCCTACCTAGTGTCCCATTGCTTTGCAAAGACTTCCCCTTTCTCCTTCCATACTTCTCTATCCTGAGCGGTCTCTGGCCATGCTAGCCACAAACATGAGCAGATCGTCATGCCACCGTCGCCCCGGTCGGCCGCGACTGCGCTGTCCATCCTCAGGCGTCCAGTGTGTAAAATGTATGTACCATTATTGTTTCAGGGATTTAAGAATTGGGTTCAACAGTATGTGTGGTTTTGCTTCAGTCAACCATTTGCACTATCATCTGTTTGTGGAAAAGCACACTTTGTTTGTGGAGACAGTGGTCAGTATTTCACTACTTTCTTCTTTATTTTATTTGGTACTAGCTGTTGCCTGCAACCTTCGTCCGCGTGAAATTATTATAAAAATATTACTTCCTTAGTTGAATCGGATTTTGTTAACAATTTCAAGGATTTTTTTTTGCTCGGATCCCTAATCCTTTTTCTAAAATAAAAGTAACCAAGTTATAACATCAGCCATCTGCCAGTAAAAGTCCCGTCAAAATCGGTCCAGCTGTTTCAGAGATTAGCCAGAACAGACAGGCCAATAGACAAAAAAGAAAAAAAATTTTGTTAAAGACACCGTATTTACTTTCATAAGCATTCGGTAAAAAGCTGTTATTTTGAAATTACAAACAGACACTTCAATTTTATTTATTTATAGTATAAATACAGAAACCGCTTTTCTGACCATGGGTATGACCAAGTAAAAGCCCAAGATCGAGATTATTCCCAAACAAGGACACGCTGTTATATGAAAAAACTATTTGATCACATCTCGTGATGATAAGGAAGTGGCAGTTAGTCTGCGTTTGCTATTAATAGCTGACCACAGTAACGCAGCTAAGCCGTGCTAATCAAAGCCAACATTCTGTTAAATCAAAACTGGCAGCTGCAAATTTTCCGAACAATTGAGAGTCATGAATGCGATAATCGGACAATCAATTAATTTTTGTAACAAACAGTATGTATCATAATTATGCTTATACTGGTCACATTTTCATATTTTCAGAAATGGCAGCATTTAAAAGGAGACATTTATTGCTTGGATGAAAACTATCCGGTACCAGCATTCTGTTTTGAATTACAAAGAGACTCTTCTGTCCAAATGCTCTGGAACGTTCTGGAACACTTCCTGAAGAAATCTATTGCCCACAACATTCTTCTAACTAAGAGAAGGAGGTTGGGAGGTCGGGAGGATGTGGTGAATGTAATTGTTTGGCCAAGGAGGAATACAACTGGTGCTAAAAAATTGGCAGCATTCAATGTGGCAGTCTTGGAACTGAGCGGCTGGTTCCCTATATTTGGTAAATATTTATTCGGGAAAACAAACAGTTACATAGGTAGCGAAAAAAGAGATAACATATTCATAGATATTGGTTAGCACAATCAGGCTATAATGATCCCACCCAAACCTCTCTGTGAAAGGATGGATTGGGCATTAATCGGCCATGCTGGCCTGGTGCAGGTTGGTGATTGTACCTGATTTGGAAAATTATCAAATAAAACATAAGCAACATTTCAATCATGTTATTGTTTCATATCAATATTATTATGTGTGATGAATCGTTATTCAAATAGAGTCACTCTTCAAAAATTTATGTTATTGACAATTTCGGTATAGAAGTTGTATTATAATGCTGCAGGTTTCTTGAAGAACAGCTAGCTAGAGACACATCACAGAATCGTAACTTAGATTCTATACTCTGTGCTACATTCGTGATAGGCCTCCGTAACCCATAAAAAATGTACGGGTTTATTCATAAACACTGTTCCTAGTTAAGTAATGCTTAGTGAGTGCATGGTTAAACATTTTGACGTTTAAATAACTCTTAACTTTTGCCAACACCTGTGAATAAACCTTGTCCCTTGTTTTAAATAGGTAATTGTTTAATGTTGCTTTACAGATGCAGAAGCATTCAAGAATCTTCAAGCTAAAGATCTTGAGGTAGAGCTGCTGAAATGGGAAAGAGAAGATTTTAAAAATATATGTGAAGAAGTAAAATGTCTGTAAATAGCAATAGCTAATGTAATATCTAAGAATGAATTTATTATATGTATAAAGATATTCAGAATAAGCCTTTTTATTAGCTTAAACACACTCCTTTTCAGACTAATAAGGGTGTAAAAAGACCCTTAACGTTTAAAAGACCCTTAGGTAGTTCTTCTCGTCATTGCGATAATTTTTTACCAATTTTATTTTATTTTTTTCCATTTTTTTATTTTTAGAACCATACCTGGGAACCTTCTAGTTACGGAGATATTGGAGGTCAAAGTTACAACTTTTTGACAATTTTTTTTTTTAATACAATTTTTAAAGTTTACAACTTTACTTTAATTAACTCCATGACCCGTTTACTATTCAAAGCATCCATCAGCACTAAGTTTTGAGTGCGTTATATTGAGTTTTCACCCAAAAAAAAGTCGTTTCCCAGCAACAATTTTTGCGTAGAGTTACTAAGTTTGATGTACAGAATGCTTGGTTGACGTCTTCGTGAAGGGTCTGTTTACACCTTGTATTTGCTGTTCACTATGAAAATTAAGGAATCGTATTACTTTTCCAAATTCATGGACACAAGTATGAAAGCTTGGATTCCTTATACAGGGTGGAAGGCACACCGATGCACAAACGGTCCATACATTTTGAACGTTTATTGCACTTTTATAGAAAACAGTGTTTTTTTATATTACCAATGAAAAATTTCTATGCAGGGATCAGAATGATGTACTGAATACGTGGTAACCATTTATGCGTTGGTGTCCCTTCCATACTGTATGTGATCGTTATGTTATGCTGTGCTGGGCTAAGCTAAAGTATATGTTATCGTGATTTTTTATTAAAAAAATAAACGACCTGAGTGAGCGAAGTGTATGACTGCCTTAAATACATAATAGACATTGTTTTATGAAATGCGTTAACCGACAAAATGATAGATTTCTTTTGTTGATCTGTCATTTTGTCGATGCTTCTGTCGACAAAACCCGTGTCTACGGTGGTCATGCTACGCGTGCTGATAAAGAACCGTCTAATACAAATATTTTGAATCTTTTTCACTTTTGAATTTGAAATGTTTGCAAACATGAATACGACATACAGCGTGTTTCAGAAAGGTGTAGTCATATTTATGGTTGTGATCCGGACCATCAAACTGTACAAAATAATCAGGTGTCCCATACAAAATTTCAATACCTACTCGACCCAAATGTATGGGTCAGTTAATCATCTTTGCGCTATCACGATGTTGGTTTCATGAAGTAAGTCGTCCAGTTCGATGGTCTGAATCAGACCCTTATTAAATATGAGCACACTTTTCTGGTTTACGCTACGCAAAAAAAATAAAGTTCGCATAGGTAGGTAGTCTGCATACAAAAAATAAATCGAATATATCAGTAGTTTAGTCACAGGACATTACTTTTCATATTTAGCATTTAATATTCTTCTACATGATGTATCTGTTAACAGGCTAGCTAGCATCGACAGGTTAACGGCCCCCGCATCGTTATAAACATTGAACACAAATGTTGCCAACTCCCTCTTCAAAAACTTCTCTGGATCTCAGGTCCTTCTTCACCAACAGGAACAATATCATCGGCAAACAGCATGCACAAGGATACCTCTTCCCAGGGGGGAGACAGTTAGAACAAACACAACTTCAGTAAAGAAAGAGTCGGCATCTACTTTTTAGGACAGAGAAAGAGAACTATACTTAGTTTCATGATTATCGGTAGATGTCTCTGTGATCCGAACTTTAATCCAAATAAGAAAATCTAATAATTAAGTTCTCTAATTATAGTATTTTTCTAGATAATAATTGTTACTTTTACATCAAAATTATCACATTTTTATATTTCATAGCAATTATGCCAACCTTATCACGGAAATCTTTATTGTGTAACATAATCTGATAACATTACATCATGGCCGCCGCAACTTGCTTGTGTTTCGTGGGTCCATTTTATGTTTAATTATTACAAATTACAATTAATTACTAAAACGAAATAGTTCGTTAATGTGTACCTAACTGTCAATTCTATTCAAATATAAATGTAGCTGATGAAATTTTTTCTTGTTTTTCGCAAATAAAAGCTGTGTTTACATCGCATGCTGATCAAAATGCAAATCGCGAATAAAATGATGGCTCGTTTACTTTCTGAATCTCGATCCTTAAAATATCAATAATAGAATGTATCATCATTATATTCGCAAATCGCATTATGATCAACATACGACGTAAACACTGCTGCTATTTGCAAAAAACAAGAAAAATTGAATGATCTAAGTAAACAATATACCGATCTATACTGATCTATACATGCATAGCTATCTATAGCCTTAGTTCCCGTTATGAAATCCAGATGGCGTTTCAAATCAGCATGCTTTGAAATGGCACAAGAGGGCTCTCTTCTCCCTTATTATTATTATACTCTTTGCCTCTTCCTGTATATTATCCGACGTCAAACTTCAAAGCGTCCCTAATCACCAGGAAGAGGTACCTACCTATAAGGACTTAAAGTCCACCCTTGATGCACGCCTACAGCCACACTAAACTCGTCGGTGTTGCCAGCAGTCGACCTGACCTAGGAACAAGATTTACAGTACTTTCATACCACAAATTACCTCTACATACTTCTCAGATTCAAATTTAATTCAAGAATTAGGATATGAATAGCTCTTTTCCTCACCACCCAAGAGGTAGAGCTAAAGGTGCGTTTTTTTTATAGTGGTATCCCCAGTAGGCCTAGTCCACTAGGTGGCGCTGAAGTCTACATTTTTATCATCAAATGATTGCAATGATTGCATGTCATCTTTTATAATTCCTAGTCGCGTGCATTTCATCGACATTTATTATTTTTTATTATTACAATATGAATTTATCAAATTTCAAGTTATTCATAAACACAAAAAAAAATCCAATCTTCGCTCCACCTTTTGAGTTTTTTTTGCCTAGTTGCACTCGGCTAGTACCTTAGTTTGAATTTGTTGTAGGTACCTGATTATTTTATAAAGATGACATTATGAAGACAAAAAAAAATATATACCTTGGACTAACTTCTGACCGGTTGACGTTACCGCATTATCTGACCATAAAATTACCAATACTATTCTAAACTAAGTAGTAGTTTACAACTAACTTACAATTTTTTTATTTTTTTTCAATGATTTCAATCATTGATGAGGTATGTGGTGTGCATGTAGTTATGTTATAAGTATTATTATAACTTAAAATTAGCTCTTAAAGTCCTCTAAAGTATAAAATATCCGGGTAGATGCATCTGAAACACAAAACATAATTAAGTATAGGTAATTAGCTTAGGTGTATAAAACTGCTGGCTGTGAATAGTGTAAAATTGAACATCAACAATTTTCCTCATTGGTGTTAAAGGACCCAATAGAGGTTGTTGGCGATTGGACGTGGAGATGCGGACACCACCCCGTTATACAATAGACCCTCTTGCAAACACAACGCAATAGTCCTCACAAGGGGCGCATATGGACTCTGACCTACCTTTGGACCATAAGGGCGTTTTTCCGGTAGTCTGATCGTCTGACTGTATCGAAAAGCGATCATTTTGTTCGTCTCATGTAGTTTTAGAAGTAGGTACACATTGGATCAATAATAAAATGCCATCTATAATCACAATTATACGGATTGCTCCCCCGTATAATTATGTTGATTTTCGGGTTTACTTCATTGACTGACTTAAAGTAATTATGGTAATTACCTACCTGTTAATAACGAATTTTAAAACTACATACAGACAGAAAGATCATCTATTGTGGTCGGAGTAGAGGAAAAACGCCCTGAAGCTTCCCACATTTCTCCGTATTGGGGATGAATGAAGGTGACTTCATGGTCAATACTTATTTCCATCGGTGTCACCGGACAGGACCATCTGCGAATGCACCAACTGACGGCGACGCCGACGGCGGCCCTGCACTGCTCTGGATCCGTCATAATTGTAGAAAATTTAAATTTGAATCTAAAAAATCTGATATACAGTACATGAAAGTACCGGCCAACGCGCGCGGTTGTACGATCCGGAACGCGTTCGAATAGGTACTACATCAATCTCAGTGCCGCCTTCAAGGGATGTGTATTCAATTTTACAACAGATCAAAACTGTTATCAAAATATCATTCGAACTATTTCAGTTTGGCAGAATAACTAAGGAAACCCAATGATCTAAGAAAAGATAAAGTAGTAGATAAAGCTGCATTGCAAAAAGATTAGATGTGGAGTTTCACAAGGGACGGTTCTGGGTCCGCTCTTTGGCTTCTTATTCCAGCTATCGATCTCACCAATGTTGTTAACTGTTTTTGCTTTAAGCACGATGCCTCAGTCTAGCTACCCGTCCATCATACTGCAGACCCTACAGTCCGTACGCATAGACAAGAATAATAATGAAAACAGGCAGCCTATAGGTAATGTTCCCACTGCTCGCACAAAGTCAGACCAGCTGCTTGTGGGTAGGAGTAGGCCGTCGGTACTGGCCGCCCGGTTTGGGTTATCACACACGTCTTCGAAGGTTGGCTTCCTTACGTCAGCTGAAATTCACAGTCGATCCCGCATTATAGTTCTATTCAAACTTTATGGCGGTTCGGAAGTTAGCTGCGAGTTACGGTCTGCGCTGGTATAACAGTTCAAACTTTATGGCTGCGCAGAACACAATTTTAGTTATCATCGGGGCGCAGAGGATGCATTGACTTGACTGTAATAATGCACAGACGGTCAGACCGTCACTAGCAGCTTCCGAGCTGCCATAAACTTTTAATAGAACTATACCACAGACTAACTAATAGTTCCTTACGGAGCTATACGACAAATCTCCTGGAAGCAAAAGTTACCATTCCCCTTGCATTTGGATAAGATAAGGTCATGCAGTGATCGCTCACTTGGATGGTAGCACGTAGCTGCCGCCCAAGTCTTCGATCGGACAGACTCAACGAGTCCCACTCGATGACTCGACTTCCGTCCGGGCCGTCTCATAAAAGGCTTTACTATGGTAAGCCAAGGGATAAGGTGCGTTGCCCATAAGGCTGAGTTGGAAAAAGTCTAAGTAATTCAGTAATTGCTCGTTCCTTTACCTTCAATGACAATGCAACAGATAGATAGATACACTGCGCAAATGCTGCCAAAAATCGGGTCCATATTGGCTCACCTAAAGTTCTTTTCCCGAAATTGTTCTTCCTAACGATTTGTAATCCGAATGATCACTCTTCCTAAAAATTTTCATCCTAAAGTTTTCATTCATACTATTTATAGTGCTACCGGCGATGTTCATAACACTCATGTTTCCGAAAATTGTAATTAATAATATCATTAATGTAAATATATTTAAACTCCTACTGTTTTTTGTCATAACGCTTTTATCCCTAAACATAAGTACAGGTCAGAGTCTCGTCTTGGGGGCACTATGAAAAAAAAACTTAGAAAAATTTCGCAACCAATTTCGAAGTAGCGCTCGCCGGCCGCTGCCGCGGCACCGCTCGCTACGCTCGCTCGGCTCGCGCGTAGTTACAGGTCACAGTTCTAACCTAACCTAACCTATGGATCCCTTCCGCGTCGTTTTTACGACAAACGGTTAGTCGGAGAAAAAAAACACCAAGAAACTTTATTCTTACATTTAGGTGTTTTATACGATAGAATCGAGAAAATAAACGGTTTGCAAAAATAACACTTTTTTGGTTAAATTTTTCTAAGTCTAAACAAAGAAATCTAAACAAAAAATATATGACTTTGAATAATAGTGTAAAAGATGATTATGTTGAGAAAACATAGGAAAACAAATAAAAGTGTAATAGATGTTTATTGCTACTGACATTATGAAGTTGAATGCTTCGGAATTATAAAATTAGAGACAGAGTAGTTAGGAATTGTGATTGTTAGGATGAAAAATGTTAGGAAGAACATTTTCGGATTTCCAATTATCGGAGTTGAAAATTTAGGTGAACTTTGGCGCACCCCCAAAAATCACGACAGTTTGCCGCCAATAATATGCGAGTTCATCCAAAAAGTTGGCAACGTCGCAAATAGCTGTCAAATATTTCGCTGTTTTGATTTATTTGGCAATATTACTAAGAAATATGGCTAACTAGCGAACTAGAATGTTAATAATGGATTGCAATTAAAACACTGAATTTGATGTTGAAACCGTTTTAGGAGTATAAAAGGTATTTGGAAAGTTTCCAAATACTTTTTTTACATCTAAAACTAAATATTCGGTTTTACGATATTAATTATTGCATTTCATAATCAATATTTTAGTTCACTAGTTAGCCATATTCCTTATTTCCATACAGTAATATTGCCAAATTAATCAAAACAGCGAAATATTTGACAGCTATTTGCGACGTTGCCCACTTTTTGTATAAACACTCTTAATGAACATGAACTCTTTTTTAATGCTGAGTTTTTGAAGAGACTATGAAATCAGGCTGTAGAATTTAGTATAATGGCTTATCTGCAGCTGGCAATATGGCGCTGAGATCAATGGAGCAAAAGGCCTGAGGCTTGGTAATCATCAAACGGACTACTTAGGTACCTACCTACTTAGCCACAAAACCAAGGGGTCGACGAATAAAACGGTGTACCAACCCGATCCTCCTGTCTTATAACCGAATAACTTCGGCAGGTCATTCGGGCGGCCGGCGGGCTCAACCTTCGTTATATCTTTGACACCGTGGCTTGTGAGGATGGTAAAAGGTGCGCCCGCCGCCGGCCCACATGTCTTTCTGGAGTTGAAAATTCTATTATATGGGGGGCAGGAGAGTGTTAAGAAACCTCAAGAATGACTCAGAATGCATACCTGGCGCCAAGACAGGTCAAGATATCAACTAGATGGCGCACGATTGAATCACGATCGTAAGCATTTGTGGACTCAGTATAAAGAAGGGTACCTACCTAAAGGAGGTTTAAATAGGGACCTCCATAAAGGATGACCACTTCAATTACACATTGCCTGCCCATAGGTACCTACTAAAGGTCGGAGGTTCAAAGGTTTTCAGTCGATTACATAAGTGTGTGAGCAATGCTCACAGCTAGATCATGAGTTAACATGACCTAATCAAACGTACGCTCAACAACGAAAGTCAAAAATTAACAGTTTTGATTTTGAAATCATATACCTAGGTATCGTACTTCAATACCAAATTAGGTATTCAGCACAAAAATATCAGGTAGATTAAAATCTTATTCTACTGATATTATAAATGCGAAACTTGTGTGCGGATGTATGGATGTCTGGATATTTGTTAGTTTTGTTACTCTTTCACGAAAAAACTACTGACTGGATTTCAGATAGGTAATTTCTAACCTGGAATAACACATAGGATACTTTTTATACCGGTAGTATGATCCAATTCGGGATGTTGGTATGGGACAATTTCTGAACTCATAAGCAAGGCAGTTATTTTATTGAACTATTTTGCGTGATGTTTTGGCAAAGTAACATTATTGTGTGTTATTCGTCTTTTGTTGCAGATAATACAGGACCACCAAACCTAATACCTATTCCGTAGGAAGAAACAAAACCGTAGGTACTTCATAAATACTAGTTCCCTTAAGGTAACAGGAACAGTTGTGAACTTAGGATTTATCTACAGTTCCTGTATGATCCACTGGTCAAGGCACTACACTATCAACCCTCACCCCGCACCTCTCCCGCCGAAGGGGTGTCCAATCCCAGATTGCAACGTCGGCAATCAATAATTAATTGCGATGCAAAATGCAGGTGGAACAGAGATGCAAAAATACTGCGAAGGTCGTAGGTGTGTTCGATCAATAAATGACCTCTTAAAGATGTGGAGGTCCTCACCAAATAACATATTTCAATATTATTACCTAATGAATTTACATAATAGCAAGTTTGATAATTTAATTGATGACTAAGGCCAGATTAATTTCAGAAGCGGGATAAAATGACTTAAATAAGCATCGAACACGAACTATAACATGGAGGTAATTCGGCAATGTTTTTTTTGTTTTAATGGCCATGAGAATTATTAAAAAAGTAAAAATGATACTTTTTGGTGCAACTGATTGGCATTGTAACATTTGGAAATGTTGGTATTTGATTAAAACCTACTAATAATGGGTGTAAAAAGACCCTTAACGAAGCCGAAAGGCACTTGTTCTCCCCGTCATTGCGATCATTTTTTTGTTCTAGACCATACCTGGGAACCTTCTAGTCACGGAGATATTGGGGGTCAAAGTTCCAACTTTTTCACAAGTTTTTTTTTTAATACATGTTTTTAAAGTAAGTTTTTTACTTTAAACACCTCCACGACTCCCGTACTATTCAATCCATCAATCAGCACAATGTTCTGAGTGCGTTGTACATTGAGTTCTACCGTAAAAACGTGATTTTTCACCCCAAAAAAAAAAGTCGTTTCCCAGCAAAAATTTTTGGATAAAGTTACCTACTTAGTTTGATGTCCAGAATGCTTGGTTGACGGCTTCGTGAAGGGTCTGTTTACACCCTGTATACACTACCCCTGCCTCTCCCGTCCCACTGGGATGAAGCATAACCTACCTATTTGATAGAATTTTCTAGTACTTTCGTGACCTTTGACCCATTGTTATGGCAAGAGACTGCAATGGCTGTCTTTGGACTAGGTATGACGGCAATACTTCTAGTAGCTACCTAATTATAAATGATGGTTACTAAGTAATACTAATGTCTAATTACGTGCGTCTAAGTAATACTAATTACGTACCTAATCAATCTAATATTGAAACTTATTAATGAATGACTATTGAAACTAATGAGATTTTCCGAGGAAATAAGGTGGTTATGTTTTTTATAAGATTTGTCTTAGTAGGTAGGTACGTAGGTACTACGTTTGTTGACATCATTACGTATGTATTCCTTAAAAGTATAGGAAGAGGTGTCGATTCCTTCTATAATAGGTATTCCACAAATCGCATCATGTCCCAAGTTAGGTACAGGGGATGGTGAGATTATTTCCAGCAACCGAGCACAAATCCTGGTACCTACCGGCCTGATTCAAAGATATTCTTAATGATTAAACATATATCTACAGACAGTTCGAGTCACTTATGTCAGGAGAATTAGGTGCCTCGAACTCCAATGGAGGCGAGTCTATACACCAAAGCCACCGGTTTTTAGTTCAAGAGAGATATATAATATCTAGATAGATGAGATAATTACGGCAAATATTTATGACTAGAATAAGTAGGCTGGCACCTAATTGTTAGCTATCGCAAATTCACCTATCAAATTGTTCTAATTAGCTAATTTATGAATATGATGGCACCGCCATTGGTCTGGTTTTGTTTTGGTTTTTTGCGCATTGGTATGGAATGCATTACATGACATAGATAGATATGATAGCCGCCATTTAAAGTGCCTAGAAGAGTACCCCCATTGATCAGCGAATGAAGGTGTGGGACGTCGGCTGCGGGACTGTTCGAAAGAGATACCACGGCCTTGGAACACAAAGGGCAAAGAAGGAACATGGATGGGTTTTAGTCAGTAAGAGTCTGACACTCCCTCCCACTCCACCCAGAGCGGGAGGAATCATTTGATGATTTCCCATCCGTAAAAAAAAAAAATGTGTGAGGCGTGACCTGATAAAGGCAATAGATACGGTATCGTCCATTAGCCGCGTCTCCTCCTCGCGTCTTGTTGCTCATTACTGAGGGTCGTGATTCCCCCGACGCGAAGCCTCTGATCTCTGTTTCACGATGTTTCGCTATCTGTCACCCTCGAGCATTATCGTGCTTGGGTGGTGCAGCGCCGTGCTCTCGCAGCAGCAATCGGGGCAGACCTCTCCTTACCAACCGTGGCCAAGGCCATGGTCCACAGCAGGGGGGCTGAGAGGCGGTAGCGTCTTTCGTGAGGACGTGGCAGAAGGAGGCGGCGGAGGAGGCGCCATGGCGAACTGATGCTGCCTTGGAAGGTGCCAGCGGGCGATAGATCGGGCCCTCACGAGTGATGGCGATGTCTCAGGTGAGTCCGGACATCGCCAAAGGAGTTTGGTGCCCGGAGACGGGCTGCGCTGGATGGGTCGCGAACGTCATGCGTAGCAGCTTTCACGGCTCATCCACCAAGGCGACAGTAGGCTCACGGTGGTGTTTTTAGTGGATGCAAGCCCCACATAACCAAACCGTCTCCCCGGACGGTGCAGTACGCGTTAGGCATTTTTCACCGCTTAATAAAATAAAAAGAAATATATATCTTGTCTCGCGACCGAAAAATAATGGGTGTAAAACTACCCTCAATGAAGCCGAAAGGCACTTGTTCTCCCCGTTATTGCGATATTTTTTTTGTTCTAGAGACTATGCCTGGGAACCTTATAGGTAGTTACGGAGATATTAGGGGTCAAAGTTCCAACTTTTTCACAAGTGTTTTTTTTTAATACAAGTTTTTAATGTTATAACTTTAAATATCGTCACGACCCCCGTACTGTTCAATCCATCAGCACCGTGTTACAGTTCTACGGTAAAACGTGATTTTTAACCCAAAAAAAAAGTCATTTCCCAGCAAAAATTTTGCGTAGAGTTACAGCTTGATGTATGTTGCCGGCTTCGTGAAGGGTCCGTTTACACCTTGTATTTATAGTCATTAACATGGGGTGATTAAACTACGTAGGTACTTAAAAATAAAGAACGTTATAGACTGCTTAAGTTATGGCTAATTAAGTAATAGCTAGACACAAAGACCGAGGAATGAATAGAATACCTAATAGAAAATAATGGTTTCCAGAATAGATAATTAGACCGATATAATTATAAAGGTATATAAATATATCACGAAACTAATGAAGAATTGCTAGAAATAACACAACTATTGTAAACAATTTATTCTCGTGTGACATGTTATTTCTTAATTATAAATTAATATCTAACCAGCCGATAACTTAATAATGAATGATTCACAGAATGGACTTTGTTTATCAGCAATATTATGTTTGTTGTGCATCAGTGTGTTATGTTATGTATTACTCATAACTTCCCCTTGACCTCTCGCGCGGGAATAAATTACTTGAGTGCTCCATTATTGAGTTCAGTCGCTGTAAGTTCGGACGTTGCGTCGTCGCGTCCGCTCCGCAAGTCCGCACCAACATGAAGCTTCCGCTACTAGTCGTGTTTACGTGCGTATTCGTATTACAATTACATCACAGTGAGTGCCGACATGTCTCCTCATGGTTCCCCGAAGTGTTCGACAGCCTCACCAACCGAACCGAGCAGATCACAAGCTATGTACGCGAAAGAGGACGCCGACTGAAGAACTATTACGTTGAAAATGTGCGAAAAAAAATCACTTCATATTTAGGCATGAATACCACCCGAGTTGAGCCAGAAATTCAAGAGACGCCGAAAGACAAACAATGGAGGATCAAAAGGAAATTCAGACATTTTCTCGAGGAAGCTGAATCAACAGAAAATAAGATTTTTGATTCCATAGCACCAGAGCCAGAGATGGAGTACAAGTGCTCTGATGATGACCCCACTATCCAAATGACCACGCCGCAGTTGATCGCGATGCACGGCTACCCGGCGGAGTCTCACACGATCGTGACAGCCGACGGATACATATTGACAATACATAGGATACCATATTCAAAAAAATCCAAAAACAAATCAAGTCCTAGGAAGACAGTACTGTTGCATCACGGTCTCCTAGGGAGCTCTGCAGATTGGATAATAGCGGGACCTATAAAGGGGCTGGCTTATATCTTGTCTGATTCCGGTTACGACGTGTGGTTGGCCAACGTGCGCGGAAACACTTACTCCCGAGCTCATGTTTCAAGAAACGTTGATTCGTTTGAATTCTGGAATTTCACATTTCACGAAGTGAGCCAACACGACCTGCCGGCGGTCATTGACTACATAATGGAGGTCAAAGGATGGGACGTCAAAATAAACTACATTGGCCATTCTATGGGAACCACGGTACTGTTCGCACTGCTGTCCACGAAAACTCATTATAACAAGGTGTTGAGAGCAGGATTCGCTTTGGCCCCAGTTGCCTACATGACAGAAATTAAGAGCCCGATAAGACTACTAGCTAAGTACAGCGATAACATAGAATACCTCATGAAACTACTCGGGGCTAATGAGTTTCTTCCTCAAAACTCGGTGCTGAGGTGGTTATCAAAACATGCTTGTGAGATAAATCATTATGAGGAAGCGATATGTGAAAACTCGATGTTTGTTTTGTGTGGCCACGATGAGAGACAATTCAATAGGTCATTGTTGCCGTTAATTCTGGGTCACGTTCCCGCGGGGGCTTCCACGAAGACGTTGGTGCACTACGCGCAAGAGATCAAGCAGGCAGGCAGGTTCCAGATGTTTGACTACGGTCCTAAGGACAACTTGAAGGAATACGGGACCGCGGCTCCTCCTGAATACCCATTACACAAAATCACTTTGCCTATCGCTCTATTCAGTGCTGATAATGATTGGTTAGCCAGTGACGTCGACGTGACGAACTTGTATGTACAACTTGTGAATCCGATAGAACACTACATAGTGCCATTGAAGGAATTTAATCACATAGACTTCTTATGGGCAGTTGACGCGCCTAGTCTAGTTTATTCAAGGTTGTTACAATTGCTAGAAGAAGGTGTTAGTAGCCCATACGCCCCTGATATTTTAGATAATATTAATGTAGATAATAATAATCTCTTAGATGTTAAATTAGACGATTTTATGACCAAAGATAATTAATAAATGATGTTTTTTTTTTGTTCATCGTAATTTTATTTGATGTCTTATGTAACTCGATCTAAATTCACACAAACCATTGACAATAATAATTTATCTAGCTTACATAAATATGTAAGTAATGACTTCTTTCAATAAGCAATCATTTTAATACATTGGTTTGGAAATTAACATGCAGAATGCGAATGCTCAGTTGCGTGTGTTCAGTGCCTAACCTGGTGTCAGACTTTTTATGCCGCTCATGTGCCTCTGACTTAGCTTTACATGTGAAATATCTATCAGGCCAGTACAAAGTACCAGCATTTATTCTGGTCCATTACCGAAAAGGTAACTAATTGATGACGTCTTCTCAGTAGCTATGGCATTCGCAGTGGAACCTACCAACGTCAATATCGACAAGTTACTCAAGAACAACTAGATCACTACTCATCTCATAGAATAGGTAGTCCAGATGGGAGTTGAAGCTTATTTGGTAGGTAAGTTGCCGGTGGGTTAATGTTTCACATAACATCACTCCTATAATCTCCGAAAGGTAGCTATAGGCAGAGGAAGCTATTAGTAAACCCATCTTTCGCCAGTTATGTTTAAGTCCCTTGTAATAGAGGGCGAACCTATTAACATCAACCAGGTCGAATCAACGAATCCAGACTCCGCGGCTGCTATTGAGAAATTCCTGAAGTAAAATTGCCCGACCTGGGCATCGAACCCAGGAACACACGCACAGCAGTCGTGCTTGCGACCACTAGGCCAACGAGGGTTAAACTGTCAATGTTTCAATGCCGTAAAAAATCAGAACTAAGTAAGTTACTCTACCTAAGTCATTATTTAATAACCGTGGCTTTCATTAAATTCACTAGGTAGTAGAGTAAACAAACTACGCAACTGTTTTTTTGTGTAAACAACCGTGTTTATCCGCATAAGTGTCTCAATTTTAAGTCCAAGTTTGTCAGATAATTTAATAGAACAAGTATATCAATGGCTGCAAATATCTACGGACTGATATTATCGCTATCAGTAATATCAGCGAAATGTGGGTTACAAAAACAATGTAACGAAACACCTGATACGCACTATTATTGAATCGCTCGTTTTCGTGTAGCTACTGTTTGTTTTCCAGCAGAACAAAAGGTAAATGGATATCTCGCGCTTTATACTTACAATAGGTGTACCTACCTACCAACGTGCATTGTACAACAGGTCAGTTTAGATAATCGATGCAGTGTCAAGTTCACAACGTGTTGATCAACACACGGCGCACTTACGTACCTACATGCAGCATACATAGGTATCCACTACCCACCTGTGTAGGTACGGGGTACCTACCTACGCAAGCGTACAGTACCTACGTATTGGATTACCTTTCTATAAGCTAAGCGCCTACTTAGTGGACTTTGAACTTAACTACATTATTATATCATAGCCGGCATTCACTAAGTTAAAGCAAAATCTAAGTGAATGCCTAAACACTTGTACAAGCTGTAGGAATTTACATTAGTGCTGAGAACTTCTATCAACTAATGAAGAACTTTATTTTATTGATGATCAAAAGCTGAGGCTGCTGTATCCGAGCGCGAGCATTGAAATTTCACCAGTGCGTGTTTATTTGGGCATCCGTTTTTACTGAATTAATGAATATTTACGGTAACTATTTATATTTTTTTACTTTTTGTCTGTCTGTCTGTTTAATTGTTCCCGCTTATCTTCGG
Organism: Noctua pronuba; assembly: GCA_905220335.1. Lineage (NCBI taxonomy): Eukaryota > Metazoa > Arthropoda > Insecta > Lepidoptera > Noctuidae > Noctua > Noctua pronuba. The sequence continues at coordinate 8,472,176 of LR999906.1, read as the reverse complement.
AACTGCTGGACCGATTTTGACGGGACGTTTACTGGCAGATAGCTGATTTTATAAGGAGTACTTAGGCTATAAAGGGTGTAAAAAGACCCTTAACGAAGCCGAAAGGTACTTGTTCTCCCCGTCATTGCGATCATTTTTTTGTTCTAGACTATACCTGGGAACCTTCTAGTTACGGAGATATTGGGGGTCAAAGTTCCAAGTTTTTCACCAGTTTTTTTTTAAATACATGTTTTTAATGTAAGATTTTTACTGTAAACACCTTCACGGCCCTCGTACAATTCAATCCATCCATCGGCACAATGTTTTGAGTGCGTTACATTGAGTTTTACCGTAAAACGTGATTTTTCACCCCAAAAAAAAAGTCGTTTCCTAGCAATAATTTTTGCGTAAAGTTACTTAGTTTGATGTTCAGAATGCTTGGTTGACGGCTTCGTGAAGAGTCTGTTTACAGCCTGTATATATTTTACTATAGAAAAAGGATTAGGATTCCGTGAAAAAAATTTAAACCCTTGAAATTCTTTACAAAATATGACTCAAATAGGAAAGCATTTTACAATTTTATAATCATTTCACGCGGTTGAAGGTCGCGGGGCACAGCTAGGCTAGTTATAGTAGTTATTACCTATTAACAGAGGAGTTATGTAAAGTCACATTTAAAGCAGTTGAGTTTTTTAATCGAAGATAATGAATTAGGTATTTATTTTATTTCCTTGTTCTGTTGTTCTTGCTCTCAAGGAAAACATGTCGAATTAGATACATTGAAACGTAGTTTTATAGAACTAATTAGTACTTTAGTTCTATTTGTACCTATACCTTAGGTACCTAAGGGAGTAATTATTTACCTACGTAGTTTAAGAATAGGTGTAATGTATTAATTAAAACAGCAATGTTTTTAATTCTCCTAAGTATGTGATCAAAACAACCTAAACCAGTTTTTGTCTTTGTCCTGACTTCCTGATTCGGAAAATTACGTGGCAATAAGTTTTAACCAAGAAGTGGAGCATTTTCCTTAATATATGCAGCTGGACCGGGGCGGCTTTTCATACACGTCTATTCCGGTTTGAAAAAATGTGGGTCTGTAGAACGTAAACAGAATTTCAACGAAAATTGGTTTGAATAAGGTTTAATATTTAGTTTTTATAGATATGGGACTTTTTCAAAACATATTTTAAAGAACAAATTTAGTTTTGCTGTTGAGAGTAAATGGACCTATGAGTGGGGGTTAAAATATTATTATTATACAGTTCCATACATTTTAACCGCGTAGGTATTGCACTTCTATAGGAAACAGCTGTTTTTTTTCAAATTACCGATCAAAAATTTCTATGTAGGGGTTGGGGAGGTTCATAATGATGTAATGCATACGTGGTAATCGTTTAGCGCGTCGGTGTCGCTTCCACCCTGTATTGTTTGGTGCTACGGAACCCTTTGTGTGCAAGTTAGACTAGGTGGCATTGGACAGTTTTTTTATAGGACTAAGCGGTGAGCTGGTATGCTTGTGAGTCGGTATACTCAGTATCTTCTAAGTAGTTATATGTACTTACCTACTTAAGAGTTTTAAACCTATTTAGACTGCGTCGTTGGTCTAAGTCTCGTGCAAAGTGTTATCGTGTTTTTCCATGAGGATTTCTCAGCAGCAGCAACGAAGTCTCGATTTGGGCTCGGTTGACAGCGTTCGGTTCCTCCCTATTACATGGGCGAAATGTGAGTCGATCATCGGTGGACTATTAGAAGGTACACCTCTGCCTAATCGTTTGGGGATTACAGGCGTGATGGTATGTTATGTTAAACCTATTTATGAATGATACTAAGTAGATAGATACCACACAATAGATGCCTACTTGTTGTGAGGTAGTACGATGATTCCTACAAAGGTCATCCGGCCACAAGCTATTTCTATTCAATAGATAACAAATAATAAACAAACAGTTATTAGTCAACATGCAAACGTACAATGATAATAATTTTGATGACTCAAATCATACCAACAAGATGGATACTACAGTTAAACCAGTAAAAGTTTGCGCTTCGAAACTATAATAGTCTGTTTTTTAATCCCTGAGACTAAATTGACAAGTAAAAATGGCAAACTGACATAGATTTCAATAGGATTTATGCAAGGAACTTATATACTAACTGGAATGAGTACGAACAAAATTTTGATTAAAAAAACCGTTTGAAAATGAACTTTATCCCAAAGTCATAGAGTTCGTATTACTTTAATTTATCCAAAGGGGGAAGAAAACTTCAGAGCGAGAAAGCGACGAGAGTGGATTGTGTCCTTGTCTAATAATTGCCAGTAATCAAAAAATAAACAAATATATTTTCTTTTTTTTTTATATAGCAATCGGAAATCACGTTGATAGCTAAACTAGCACATAAATCTTAACTGGAATTATTTGATATTTAAATACCAATTATTAAAATAATAATTTCTTGCGAAATTGAATTCTTTAGTAGTTACTTACATTTTATGAATACCAAAATACATGAAAGCTTAAAAAAAAAAAAAAATGGCCGAAACGGTTTCGCGTTGCAGTCGTATTTTTGCTTGCTCAGGTGCTTTTTATTGTATTTAAGTGAAATCTTCCACTATAAATATGGTGAAATCGTGTTGTTTGAAGGGGTTTAATAGTGCGAGGGGTTGATGGATATGCAGTTTCTTTTTTCAGGTACGTTCGATTAACTTTGTTTACAAATTACGACTAGGGTGACAATGTTTTACATTTGTAAACGGGGATTATGGAAATATTGTAAAGTATACGCTTTTTCTATTATCCATATCGATATTTATAATCTTGTGCACATGCGTATAAAATACAAAACTTTGTTATTTATAATGCAGTAGCAAAACTTAATAATTTACTCAATTTAATATTAGCAAAAGTATGTAACTTCTTGAAAATAAACATTTGAATTCTATCTTTACATTTTTAAACCCTTCCATTTTGGCGGCAACTGTCGATTCAACCGATTTTTTTTTATTCGACACAAAAGTCTCGAGTCAAATCCAAAAAGTCTGAATCTCCTTGGTCAAGTAAAATACTATTAATTTATTTGAAAAAAATCACAGTAATTCATATTAATATTTGGAAATCTAACATAACATCACGCTTGTAAATCCGAAGGGCTAGCTAGAGGTGTACGTCGCGTAATACACTTACATTTCGTGAGTTATGGAAATCATGGCAATATAAATTACTTTTAAGCATTACAAAATAGTTAAGTTAATATTTTTTTTCATAAATGAGAAAAATCATTGTTCGGAGATCACACTTGTTGCGCGCAGTAGTTTGCTGTAACATATTAATAATACTGTTCTGTTTCGGCAACAATGAGAATCTTCAGCAACGGTGGCTTGAAGATGTCCCTTTAAAGAAAAAGTATTCAACCTATTGCCTAGTTAGAACAGAATAACTGTCCCAAATTTAAGTACAAAAATATGGATACCCTATTAGAAAGAGATGCCATCCACTCTCGAAGTTCTCTCACTCGGAACGGCTTTGCGTTGCACGTAATCATTCCAGTTAGTATATAAGTTCCTTGGATTTATGTCAGTTTTGACGTTTTCACTTGTCAATTTAGTCTCGGGGATTAAAAAACAGACATTAAGTGTTGCCAAACGAACTCGAACGCTTCGTCACAGAGTAAAAAAAGCTAAATTATTAACTAACTGTTGTCCGCGTGTTCGTCCGCGTGGAATTTAATCAAATAAATAAAATTGTGACTTTTTTGGAATTTCAAAATCAACAGCGTTTTATTGAAAGCTTATGAAAGTATACGCAGTACTTACTTATAGCAAATAACCGGCCAAGTGCGAGTCGGACTCGCGCCAGAAGGGTTCCGTACCGTACCATCGTAGTAGGGGAGCCCCCTTTAATTTATTTAATTATTTGTTGTTATAGCGGCAACAGAAATACACATTCTGTGATAATTTCAACAGTCTACCTAATAAGGATCATGAGATACAGCCCGCTGACAGCCAGACGGACGGACGGACAGAGGAGACTTAGTAATAGGGTCCCGTTGGTTACTTTTCGGGTACGGAACCCTTAAAACGGAGACATTTTCGAAAGATTTCTCTTTTCACCATTCAGACAAATCATAATAATATTTAACTTTCATTTTCAACGAGTGCATTAAGGTTTTGGAATAATTTAAAAAACTTAACTGTAAGAGCGAGCGAAGCAACCTAGCAAATTTTAGCATCCCGGATAGGTTAGATTTTTTTTTACCATGAATACAGACATCGATAAAAGGTGGTCGGCAGGCTTGTTTCGCCTTGTATGAAAAGTGAGGCTTGTGCCACTCCTCACAGTCTGCCGCCACGGGCCATAGCCAGTAGCGTAGTAAGGAAAATACGTCACTGCGTTTTTGCTGCTCCTAGGCCCCGCTCACTGTCGCCCCCTGAAAAGCTGTCTGCCATGGTCCCCTCGCACGCTACGCCACTGGGTTATAATAGCTCTACAATAGGTCTCATCCGAATCCGTATTTCCGAAGACGAACAGTGATTGTCGAAGCGCATTATTTTCTTGGGAGATCTATACCGCACTGCGAAACTGATAAAACTCAGTGTCAGTGACGGACCACTATCTGCGTAGGATGACTCATTGATTAGAAGGCACTTGAACCCGCGACCTATGGACCTATCGCACAGATGCGTCAAATAAAATAGAACATAGAACGCGAGTGTTTGTAGTCTACAATAGAGTTATGTCAACATACAAGCAAAACTTATCTGTTAACTACGTCATTCCTATTCTGTTTTATTTTCCTTTATTTATTTCTGTACAAATATAGTTACATTTTTAAATATTCCTTAGAAAAAACAATATAAAAAACATTTAAAAATATAAAAAATTGTAGCCCACCGGTATCGGGAACAGGGTCCAAGCTACCGGCGGTCAGGGCTCCAGAGAGAGGAACCTCCTAACAATACGAGCCGTGTCCAGGAGTACCGCTTTCTGAATCAAGCCCTTGATCCAGCTGCTTAACGAGAGCCTCCTCAGATGTTGGTCGAAGCTCTTGGCAATTAAGCCATGGGCTGATACAACTATCGGCACAATGATCGCTGAGTCCACATCCCACAAGTCGACAACCTCGTGAGCCAAATCAAGATACTTGATTTGCTTAACTTTCTCGGCTTTCACGAGGTTCTCATCATGTGGGACCGTTATGTCAACAATCATTGCGCGCCGCTCTGATCGATCCACCACCACTATATCAGGCTTATTGGCTACAATAGTCCTGTCAGTGATGATGGATCGATCCCAGTACAATGTGACACAGCCATTTTCTATTCTGTTTTATTATTACAAGCTTTTATTTTTAACATGCAATGTTTGTTTGTTTAGATCACATCTTGCAACTGAATACCTATTGAAACATTTTTCCCTAACCGATTGAGCTAAAATTTCGACAATACATTTTTATAACATAGGTACATAACTTGATCCTGCAGCCTGCAGGATATCTCCTCACGAGAGAACGCCTCAGCACGTAGCTGCAGTTAATAGTGCGGATACGAAGTATACGCATTCAATTTTGATAGATAATCATGATTTCTATCATGACCTCATCCTGCAATCAGAATCGTCTTCGCACGAGGGAACTCCTCAACGGTTAATAGCATGGATACCAAAGACATTCAAAAATTTACCAGAGATTGGATACGAAAATTTGTATACCCGTCCAATTTTGATTAATCAACATAATTCCTATTATTACTTGATCATTACACGGTATGGTCAAATTTTGCAACTCCCCAACCGATTGAGCTGAAATTTTGCAAACACTTTTAGTTAGGATGACCATGCTAAGTGTCGTCTTTCTAAATCCAATATGGTGAACTCTCAAAGATGGCGGACTAGTTATTTTCTATGCACCTCCCTGATTTGGGTATCAATTAAATGGGATTGCGCAGTAGAAGAACACAACAATAAGTACAATTTAAATAAATAAAAATACATCTGTATAGGTAAACGCCATAAACAGAACGGCTATATCCAAGCCTTGAACATACAATTTGAATAGGAAGTACTAGGAATCTAGCCTCTATCCGACCAAGCCAATGATAGAACTAGGAGTGCAATAGGTACCATAGAGCAATAACAGACACTGTAGGTCCTACATTCTCCACTTTGTAAGTCTTCGTCAAATATTTCTCGAATTATGTCACTGGTTAGTGACAGTTAGTCTGATTAATTTGGTCGGCTTGTAGTTTACAATTTACAAGCCGTACAGCAATGCTTATTTTTTACAGTTTTAAAACTAAAGATATGAATTTAAATTCAACAAAAGCCGCTAATCCTACCGATTTCAACAAACAAAAATTCAAGGTTCATCCTATTGTTACTCAAAAACATAACAAAGGTAAGGTAGGTACTTACTTAACTGCTACTGTACTTGAAATCTTCTTTAATGTTAATCTTTGTTAAAATGTGGTTCAATGGCATTAACATTCTTGCACGAAATGTATGTTTAGAGGTTCCAATTCCAACCAAAGCACGATGGCAATTAGCTACGTGTTAGCCACACGTAGCTAATTGCCATCGTGCTTTGTCAAGGATAAGAGGGATAGCTTTATGTATGTACTTACAACTTTACTACTACTACTACTGATGCCTTCGTGTATTAGCCCCCCATTCCATGCCCCATTCAATGCCCCATTTTCATCGTGCAATACGAGACAAAATTACCGCGAAAATTAGATGTCCTACGTGTGCAGCAGACGTACCTAAGTGGTAGTAAAGCCTCAGTGGCTTCACTTAGCCGGATCATCAGAGATGTGCAGAAAAATGAAGTAAAGTATCTACCTAGACAGGGCCAGCAACAACAGGATCTTCCAAACCAGTTTATCTTTAGCCAATAGATTAGGATTTATTAAATCACTAATAAGTAAGTATAATTCGTTACGTATAAATCATTAAATTCATTCAATTGTTTTGCTAAAAAGCCCTTTATCTAATTATAGCACACCATAGCAGACAGCGTTATTATGTCAGTGTCAGACGTCAAATTGACATTGACAATGACATGCCTCAGAAAAAAATGAAAAAATGAGCTTCGTGATTGTTGATAAAATATAAAAAATTGTAATTACATAAACATGGCTTTCTTCAAAGGCTGGCGATATGCCGCCTTTATTTCTGGATTTGTAGGTTTTATTGGACTTGCACTCTATCCTATTGCCATAGCTCCTATGATAGATCCTTCGGGTTATAGTAAGTTTACCTTTTAGACCATTCTTATTCGTCAAAACACATTTTTTTTTGCATTCGGTATCTTAATATAACTGTTTTTATTCTTTCAGAGGAAATCCAAAAGGTAGCAAGGAAAAATATTAGACAGGAAGACATACAACCTGGGAGTAAGTCAAATTTCTTTTATTTTATAATATTGCATCATTGAAACTATTTACCTGTTTTTGCTTAATTGGTTCCCACTTTTGATACATGCAGGCCTGTTTGAACTCTACTCCAGCCACAGATATTTCATGAAGTTTTAAAAACAAATATTTTGGTTGTTCACATTATTTTTTAGACACAACATTAAGTTTTAATCCTATTTTCTTTCAATTATAACACACGATAAAATTCAATCAAGGTTAAGGCTACTAAAAAGCTGTTAATAAATATCATCTTTTAATTTTCAGATATGAAAGTATGGACCGATCCCTTTGGACGAAAGAAACCAGAAAGTGATTAAGGATACTTAGTTTTTAGTACTTTTATTAATTTATGAATTATAGAACCAAGATAGTGAATTGTTGAGTTTAGTTTTATTCCAACTCAAACTCAAAGCATTTATTTCAAATATACCCGTGACAGGCACTTTTGCATAGTCAAAAATAAGCTACCTACAGTCCCGCCACAGGCATAATAACTGAATGGACTGTAGTTGCCCATTCGAAAATAGTAGATCTCATGGAGAAGAATGGGCAAGAAACTCCATGGACACTCTTTTCAAATCAAGTTATATATTACATAGTGCTGGGTACAATATTGTTGCTTCTATATGTGAGCACAGTGTAGAGATAGGAAAATAAAAAACAAGACTACAGTTAAAACCATAAAGATTAGGATAAGCCCTACTAACCATAATAGAAAGTCTACATGGTACTCACACTTACAAAAACTAAAATAATGCTTCTAATTTATATAAAACAATGGTTATCAAAGTAACTAAGTTTCCAAACTAAAAAAAAAAAGAAATGATAAAATAACTAAAGAACTAAAGGGGGAGCATCTCTTCCAAACATTAAAATCTTAGTATGTGAGCCCAAGTGGCAGTGGAGCAGGACCAGCATTGAGCCAAGCATTTTTATCTACGATATATTCTTCCAACTTATAATATGCTCGCTTACATAGTCAGAATCAGGAGTATTTTTAATCTACTGTCAGCTTCAAGATCATCTAATAATGGTTGAGGGTACGAGCTTCCACAGTACACTTTTCCAATAACTTTTATCACTAACAACTCGAAAATATTTGCTTTTTGTACAAGGAAGCTGATAATAACCTAGTTGGAAAGATACTGTAGCCTTGCCCATTCCCAACTGAGGACGGACTAACACCAAACTTGTTTTCCACAGGTTTGAAAAATGAGTAGTAATTTTATAAATATTTCTGTATACTGGGAGCAAGCGACAGCCGTCCACAAACTTACAGGGTGCATTCAGCTCCGTATTTTGAATCATATTCCACCGGAATTTTTCTCCCCTCTTTTTCAGTTTCTATTCCTTTATTTCAATGTAAAATTACATTCTCTATACATAGCACTCCATTTATGTAAATAATATGGCTAAAATAAAAAATCCAACAATGGATGTTCAAATACTCTGACGAACGACGCGTAAAATCAGCTGTTCACTTCCTGCCTAGCTACCTAGCCCGTCGTCGAGCTTGCCGTTCGCTAAGTTCGTTTTGCTATGGTAACTGTTGAAATTTATATCTAAATAATCAACATTAAATACTGCTACCGACATCTGTTGTCACTAGTGTGAAACTAACCTGTAATAGTATATTGTATCTGTGGCATATTAGTTTTGAATAAAGTTATACGTTCTGTTCTCTCTTAAATCTCAACGAGCTTGTTTCATTAGAGGTTATGGGCCCAGAATTGTGTTTTTTCTCTTGTTCTCGTTAAGAACTTGCAAGTTAGTGCTAGAGGTTTGCACCGGTGCGAGATTTCAACAACCGATTGAATTCACCGGTGATTGGGCAATCTCCGGTGAAAAACCGGAGATCACCGGAGAATAAAGAAATTTTGTTTCTTTTTTTAATTTATACATTAAAGATGAAGAAATAAGAATAATCAATTGATATACTTTATATAATCATTTATTTAAAAAAAAAGTTCATTAAAAACAACAAAATAATGCTGATTTTGATTTAAGAAACACAACATGTCAACAGCGTCATAGCGTACTTGTTTCTTCTACGATATTTTAGTGTTTGTCCTGTCGCCGAAAATACTCTCTGTGACCTTACAGAAGTAAAGCACAGGTAGGTATTTAAAGGCTATTTCGTCTAAAGGCTTTAAATGTGTGTCTTTTATTTGTGTAAATTTATTATATAAACAAAAAATAAGATGCGACGATCACCGGAGATCAATCGGTTAATTACCGATTATTTCAATCGAGTACTTTTACCGGTAAATCACCGGTTATTCTCCGGTACTCACTGCTCCGGTGCAAACCTCTAGTTAGTGCTGTATAAGTTTGTGTGGACTGAGAATACACTGTGCCGGTGAAAATGAGTTCGAATTACGTAGTGAGCGTGCCAAAATTAAAAGGTCGCGAGAACTACCAGGAGTGGGCTTTCGCCGCGGAGAATTTTCTAATACTGGAAGGTACTTCGGACTGTATCAAAGTCACGAATCCAAATGAAGCCGCAGCCGATGCGAAAACCAAGGCAAAATTGATTCTTACGATTGACTCGTCGCTATATGTTCATATCAAGGATGTCGAAAATACGAAGAAACTATGGGAAAAATTAAAGCATTTATTCGATGATTCCGGATTTACTAGAAGGATCAGCTTATTGAGAACTTTAATATCAATTCGTCTTGAAAATTGTACATCTATGACGTCCTATGTTACTCAGATCATAGAAACGAGCCAAAAGTTGAGTGGATCGGGCTTTCATATTAATGATGAGTGGGTAGGATCATTGCTTTTAGCTGGATTATCTGAAAAATATTCGCCAATGATAATGGCGATAGAACATTCGGGCATTAATATAACGGCCGACGCCATTAAAACAAAATTGATGGACTTGGAGGAAGACAGTGGCGACGTTAGCGGAGCATTTGCGAGTTATCAAAAAAGGTATGGCGCCAATACCGGAAGAATTCAGTCGTCAACGTCAAAGTCAAAACAGAAAGTAATCAAATGTTACAAATGCAAACAAACGGGACACTATCGTAATCAATGTCCTAAGGATGTAAAAGATTCATCAAATAACAAATTCAGTGAACGTAAACAAACAAATGCGTTCAGTGTCGTGTTCCTAAATGGTTGTTTCTCGAAGAATGATTGGTACATTGATTCAGGTGCTAGTGGCCATTTGACAGCGAATGAACATTGGATTACAAATGTGTCTAACAATCATACAGTCCAAGAAATTATTGTTGCGAATAAGGAAAAAGTGTCTGTCAAGTGCTCTGGTGATGTGAGATTAACAACATTGACAGATAACTGTGAGTATGATGTTGTTGTTGAAGAAGTATTATGTGTACCTAGTTTGACCACGAATCTCTTATCTGTAAGTCAATTGATCGCAAAAGGCAACACGGTCCTGTTTAAAGATGATGGCTGTCAAATAATGAATAAGTGTAATGAACTAGTTGCTACAGCTCACTTATTAAATGGAGTTTATAAGTTGAGAATGCCTGAAAGGCTGGCTGCAGTGGTGACCTCGAGTGAAATTTGGCATCGCCGGCTTGGTCATGTCAACAGTAACTATTTAAGTAAAATGCAGGAAGCTGTGGAAGGTCTTACACTTGATAGAAAGGCAAAAATATCGAAGTCGTCATGTATAGTATGTTGCGAAGGGAAACAAAATCGTTTACCCTTTCCACATAATGGAAATAGAAGTGATGATCTCCTGCAGATAATACATACAGATGTATGTGGGCCATTCAAGAATGTGTCACTTGGAGGTTCCAGATATTTTATTTTATTCATTGATGACTATAGTCGCTACATCTATATTTATTTTTTGAAAAACAAAAATGAAGCTTTTGAATGTTTTCAAAGATACAAAGCTGAGGTGGAGAATAAATTAAACAGAAAAATTAAGATTCTTAGAAGCGACAATGGGAAAGAATTTGTGAATAAAGAGTTTGATAATTATTTAAGTAAAGCAGGAATAGTTCATCAGAAAAGTAATCCATACACACCAGAACAGAACGGCCTGGCAGAGAGATTTAATCGCACTGTGGTGGAAAAGGCAAGGTGTCTGCTCTTTGATGCTAAAATGGATGAAAGCTTTTGGGCTGAAGCAGCCAATACTGCTGTATACTTACAAAATAGGATAGTGGCGGCAAATTTCAATGGCACACCTTTTGAGATGTGGAATGGAGTAAAGCCAGATATTAGCCACTTAAGGGTATTTGGAAGTATAGTGATGATGCACATTCCAAAAGAGAAGCGCCTCAAATGGAATAAAAAGGCTGTAAAAGGGATTCTAGTTGGTTTCTCAGAGGATGTAAAAGGTTATCGAGTCTACAATCCAAGCACTCAGGATATCACAACAAGCCGTGATGTGATCATAATGGAAAATGCCGAACAAACAGAAAGTGTAGTCCAGATTGAGGAAACTGAACAATCACAATCCATTGAGGATTCAGTGGGAGACACATTTTATGAATCAGGAAGTGAAATTTTTCATGATGATAATGATGAGACTTATGTACCAGATGATTCTTCTGATGACAGTGTGGAAAGTGTTGTGAGTGTTAAAAGAAGTGTTTCCTCTAGGCAAAGAAAGAAGCCGGACAGGTATGGTCATTCTAATATGTGTTTGGAAAGTAGTGTTACTAAAAATGCTTGTGAACTTTCACTGGATGAGGCTCTAAAAGGACCAGATAGGGAGCAGTGGTTAGAGGCAATAAGGGACGAATTACAGTGTTTTGATGATAATAATGCTTGGGAACTTACTGATGCACCTAAAGACAGTACTATAGTTAAATGTAGATGGGTTTTGTGTAAGAAATATGATAGTGAAAGTAAGGTTAGGTTCCGTGCCAGACTTGTAGCTAAAGGTTTTTCCCAGAAACAAGGAGTAGATTATACAGAAACCTTCTCGCCTGTTGTTAGACATACAACATTACGACTTTTGTTTTCACTATCAGTCCAATTGGATCTTGATGTTACACATTTAGACGTAAAAACTGCTTTTTTAAATGGTAACCTAGAAGAAACTATATACATGCAAAAACCTGAATGTTTTAATTCCCAAGATAACTCTAAGAAAGTGTTAAAACTTAATAAAGCCATCTATGGCTTAAAACAGGCATCCAGGGCCTGGAACAAAAAGGTAGATAGTTGTTTAATTGAAAATGGTTATAAGAAATCTAAATTAGAACATTGTATGTATACAAAGAAAAATGAAAATATGTTAACCATAGTGGCCCTTTATGTAGATGATTTTTTTATTTTCTCCAATAATAAAAAGGAAACTAATAGCCTGAAGGAAATATTGTCAAATAAATTTAAAATTAAGGATTTAGGGCAAGTAAAACAGTGTCTTGGTATGAATGTTAAATTTGATAAAAAGGAAGGGTCTGTTACTTTAAATCAAGAAAGTTATATTGAGAGTTTATTAGAAAATTTTCAAATGGCAGACTGTAAGACTGTTGAAACTCCAATGGAGACTAAGTTAAATGTAAACACTGGTCAAAATGTAACTAAACAAGTGCCCTATCAGCAGCTTATAGGTAGTCTAATGTACCTGTCAGTTTTAACCAGACCAGACATAACTTACTCTGTAAACTATTTAAGCCAGTTTAATATTAATCATACTGATGAGCATTGGCATTATGCCAAGAGGATTTTAAAATATTTAAAAAAAACTAAATCATTTGGTATTAAATATTGTAAGAATGGAAACAAAGAAATTAAAGGTTTTGCTGATGCTGATTGGGCAAACAATACATATGATAGACGGTCATATACTGGTTATTGTTTTCTGTTATCCAATGGAGTAATATCCTGGGAGTGTAAGAAACAAAAAACAATAGCTCTTTCAAGCTGTGAAGCTGAATACATGAGTATTTCAGAAGCATGTAAAGAAGCCATATATTTAAGAACTTTGCAGTTTGAAATCACAAATAAAATGTATACTTTAAGTTTGTTTAATGACAGTCAGAGTGCACAGAAGTTGTCGATGAATCCAGTATTTCACAAAAAATCTAAGCATATAGATGTGAAATATCATTTTGCCCGAGAGTGTGTTTCAAATAATATAGTAAAATTATCCTATTTATCGACTGCTGACATGCCAGCTGACTTGTTTACTAAAAGTTTGTGTGCTAAGAAACATTATGCCTTTATGGAGTTGTTAGGATTGGTAATTGTGTAAAATGTTACCTAATATTTTTTATGCTTATGGTTATGATTATTAGATATAGTGGGAGTGTTGAAATTTATATCTAAATAATCAACATTAAATACTGCTACCGACATCTGTTGTCACTAGTGTGAAACTAACCTGTAATAGTATATTGTATCTGTGGCATATTAGTTTTGAATAAAGTTATACGTTCTGTTCTCTCTTAAATCTCAACGAGCTTGTTTCATTAGAGTAACGATACATTGCGTATGAGGAAAAAAACAAATCTTTATTGGATTCCCATAAAATTCCTGAAATAATTTCTTGTACCGGTCATCTTAGTACGATATACTGAATTCACCCCATCAGTTTGTGGCGGGCTGTCCCTTACACTCTGTATTTCGTGGCTTACAATGGCAGAGCCAGCATCTAAAAACTAATGTGGGTACTTAAACTGGCAATGAATTGTAATGGTTGCCCCATCCAGTGAATCTTTTCCTATTCCATTTCCTGTATTTCCTGTTTAAAGCTGTTCTATTTTATGCAAGGAATAAATTCAATAAAACAAGTTTTATAAAAGAAAATTTTAATGTTTAAATTCCAAATAACCCTATTCGGGTACATATCTTTACCCCTAAAGCTTTTATACAAAACAGTGGAGTCCCTGTCGTTTTTACAATTTCATAAAAAAATAAATCATTATTCCGAAACTCCGTATTTACAGTGTCCAAATGTGCTCGTTTTTGTAGCCCTAAATAATTATTACTAAAGTGATTAAATAAGTTTTAAGCTGAGACAAATATCATTATTTAGCTAATGTCAAGTACAAAAACTAATGTGTGACTATTAAAAATATTTACATAATTATACATAAAATATCTTTACATTATAATTTTACACAAGGGCTCATAATGTACTCAATAGAAGCTGATCAATATTTCAAATCTTAAATATTTTCTCAGTTCAAATACGACTATTTGTAAATTATAAATAATGATGAAGAATTTTAATGGCTACATAATATTGGATAATTATAATATAACTATTAAAGAACAATTTTTTCGGACCACTCCACTAATATTATGAGCAAATGCAAAAGGTACAATTTAAAATTGAGCGATAACAATGAAACACAAGGAACAAGAGTGAACTGAGTAAATAAAACTATGATATAAAATGATTTTATATAACAACGATTAATGATAGGCATATAAAATGACGCAAGTAAACATTTATTACAAATTCAGCTAATATAACAGAGTCTCTTAGAAAACTGTGAACACAAATCATCAGACCACAATTATTTATGCTAACGTGGAATTCGATCCACAGTAAATAAAACAGTATCCCATATTAGGAAAACCCTGCGTATATAATTAACTAATTTGCAGAAAATAGCTAAGTAAGATAAAATATTGATTATTGCTTTTATGTAACTATTACATCTATGGCTATTGAACAACAACATCTTTATTGCATTACAATAATAAGAACACATCACAAATATTAAGTTCTTCACAGATAGCGCGAGATTGGACAATCTTGCGACGGCTTCTTGGCGAAATATCTGGGGGCCTTTACTTTCCCTGACCCACCGCTTTTACCCCCATTCAGTACTGAATAGTCTGAATCGAGGCCTCCCCATATTACTGCCATGAAGCATTTGTATTTTTATGTATTTTTTTATTTTAATAGACAAGTTTCTCTCCGTCCTATCCAACATAAATGTACGTATATATCATTAGTCAAGCCTCTTTCGTATTACCTCAATAATAGAAGGTAATTAAAACACAAATCAAGTTACATTTCTATTTGGGAAGCTGAAAAGCTTGAATTTTTTTATTTATGGTGAGCATTGACTTTTTAGGCCCAACTACAGTCCTCTGACTCCTGTCACAATTATTGTACCTTTGACAGCAGCAATAAACAAACAGATACAAAGTCAAGGATTGTATTACGGTCGATCAATGAACGTAATCTCGAGCTATGCACCACACTGGTTCTATCTAAACGTTCGATATCATCAATCGATCGCAATGAAGTCGCACCATTAAAAAGCCCACTTTAAATTCTTCGGAAATGTGACCTTTTTGGTGAATGTATAAATTGGAATGGGTTAAAACAACACTAGAGACATTTTTAAATCATCAAAAGATAGGTATGGTACGGCCAAAACGAGATGAAACATTATTACGTACAACAAAATCATTTATACTCAATCATTTTGAACCTAAGAATAAAAAATGCAATTTAGTGCCCTCTGTCTTTTACCGTTGCGGTTTGAATGGTCTAAAATTTAACGAATGAAAGCCCTGGTGAACTAAATTTACTAAAAACTAACCTTAAAGTTCGGGAACTGTATCTGAAGAAACAAACTAGAAATAAGTTCATAAATTTACGTTTTTGAATTTTTTCAAGCCTTACAATACTTTTTAATATTAATAAAACATGGCAACTTTATTCGTAGAATTTCTTGCCATTATCAAAAATCTTTAGTTGAAAATTCAAGAGATACATTTAGATACAAAATATTTTATTGTTTCTTTCGAGCCAATTCACGAACTTCAAATATATATTTCGTTGACCTTGTAGCATTATCCTAATAACAAAATTAAACATATTGTGCCAGGTTAAAGATAGGTGGCGCTCCCTTAGTAAAACAAATATTACAGGAGGATTTATAATATACTAAAACTAAGCCGATGTCACTACTAAACAGCCTAGCCAATGGATCACTAATAATGGCTCACTAAGACTTAATCATTTAGTCTTTTTTATAATTTATGACTTAACTTTCCTCAATGCCTAACAGTAAAAAGTCCTGAAATGTAGCAGAATATCGAAATAAACAATTCAAGCCCAGAGTTTGCTTCTTCGATAAACCGGTGCATTTCAGTATCAGGAAATAGACAAACACTATTACAAAATAGAGATTTTTATATTAATGATATAATGCGTTATTAACTAGAAATTTTAGTAATGAAACCGGCGCTTTTTATTTACATAAAATTTATGGAAAAATATCTATAATAAGAACTACTATAAGGAGACGCGAGAGCGTGCTCATCAGACGTACAGTTCAAATCTTTTATATTATGTATAGTATTATTTTACTGAAATTATCACGAATTTCAAAGTAAGCGTTGTAACATTAGAGTGTTATTTATAATTATATTACTATATATAACATCACTTTTCACTGTGTTATCACTTATTATAGGCATAACTATATCTTTCATAGTCAATTTATTATTTTAAAAAACATCATTGCAGAAATTCGTCGTCGTCGCCCACCTGAAACGGAAGATAGAATTAATAGATGAATATTTTCTTATTATAAGATATGATAATAATGTTTGCGGGGCCAACATGACCAGAGATGACACAAGACAGGTTTGGATGTAAAAAGGGGAAGCCTTTGGCCAGAAGATCATAATGTAGACAAGCACAAAAGGAAAAAATAAAGCAAAAACACGATTAAATTATTCTTTAAAACTGTTCTATAGTTTGTCATGAATGTTGCATTATTCTACGCAGTAAAGGTCTTTTAAATAACTTGATATTATTGTCTCTGCAAAGAAGCCTAATTAATTTACGACCGAAATTATCAGTTGCGTAGTACTCGCAACCGCGTGTATGACCGTGGACAATGGTAACATGGACCGTGGTAATATGAACGTGGACGAGTCAAAAGGAGTATGTAATGATCGTAGCAGGTGGCATTCTGTGGTTTCTGCCCACCCCCATGGGAAAAAGGCGAGAGTTTATGTATTTAATTTAACTCAAATCTTAATCTACGGTTTTTCGGTCGGTCGGTTGCTTGCGAATCGCCCTCTCTAAGACTCAGATTGGCAAATACAAATTGTTTTATTCAAGAAATTTGTTACAATAATGGGTGGTTGTGTTTGGAGACTCCTTTTAAGCAATATTAGCCTGCAAAATTTGTTGATTGGTTTCAAACAAAATCGGAACCATGACTGAGATTGGGATACATAATAACTTATGGCGTTGATATCTTAGATGGGTAAGCAGCGTCAACTAATAATAAAGTTGGTATTATCATGTACCCATGTAACATACCTGTAGAAAGTATTCAAAGTCGTTGCGATGGCAGTTGCCCTCGGCTGCAAACGTGAACTTGTGGAAAGTGCCGTCTTCACATATCACTGGAAATTACAAACAAAGCATTAATGTTTATTTATTTATTAACTCATCATCACTATCATTAGAGGTATTTCCTAATTCAATAGTGTGGCCATAATTACAGTTGTTGTTGTTATCAATTTAATGGTAATTGCATTCTTAAGTGGTTTCCCGCAACCGAATGGTGATAATGATGTGAGGAATAACAGCGTCCTACAAACAAAACATAACATGTCGATCCACGAAGGGAATACATGTTTAAGTCCCATGTACTAGGAGCGATTCTATTGCCATCAACCGGACACAAATTTTCATTCTTGGCTGCTGTTGAGCGCCGAAACTAAAAATTATGACTTCAGCATCATCTAGCGGAAAAATGGCCTCGAGTTGACTATATTTTACACTTTAACCTTTTGACCACCATAGTCACATATACGTGACAAGCAAGGGCGCACCCTGTACGCCAAACGACACAAATATGTGACAAAATGGGAGGTGAAATTGTGGCGTGGTGTAGTTGTTGGCGTGGAGGGCATGCGCGTGCGTTTATGCTCTGGCGGTGAAAATGTTAACAAGAAACTAAGATCACAAATCCGTCTGCCAAGCGTGATATTATGAGCAGAAGATTTCCTTCCTTCGCCCGTTTAGCCTTTTCTTCCCCTTCAGGATTGCCCCTTAGTCCTTCGTGGAGATAAGTGGAAGGCCCATGTGCGGTGTCCATTTTAATATGATAAGAAGACCCGAGTCCCATAAGCACCCCATGAGGTCGTTCTTAACCTGAATAAAGCCTTGCGGCTCTCTTAAGGGAAAATGGGACTTTACCAATAATAATAACACATGCACTTAATGGTTGCACTATTAGAAAATACTAGATAACGAGGCATCACCATGTGTCATTAAGATAATTATAAAAGGTGCTTGTCACGCGACTTTGGTACTTATGTATGAATAATGTCAGTTTTAGTAGTCGTACGATATTATATGATCATCAGTAGCTCGTATCAGGTGATCATAATGGCAATAAAGTTATGAATTAACTAATCAATGCACTTGGGAACAAATAAAGCGTTTTATGTGATACGCACAATATTGTTAAATGTTGTGTGCCACTTGGCGGCTTGTTTTTGGACAAACAATGATTTTAAGGAACTATTAATTGTTTTGCACGTGTCTATTTGGGGTCGGCTTCCTGACTAACCGAATGTAGCTGAATATCAGTATCTTACATGGACTGACTAGGTAGCAGGGTATCCCTTGGCAAGACTGGTTGACAGCCACTAGTTAGTGCGCCGAAAGTCTGTCAACCAGGTAGTCAACTTTAACGACTGACAAAGATGCTTCC
Source organism: Noctua pronuba (assembly GCA_905220335.1). Lineage (NCBI taxonomy): Eukaryota > Metazoa > Arthropoda > Insecta > Lepidoptera > Noctuidae > Noctua > Noctua pronuba. The sequence goes on along the minus strand of LR999906.1, from coordinate 8,453,135 downwards.
AATGCACGGAGGAATCTAGATTTGTAATGAATGATCACCCATCCACGGGCAGACGTCGGCAAGTGTAGCTTTACCATCGATCGGACTGTGCCCAACGTCACGCTAGGCTTATCGATCCTTAAGTAAAAAAAAAAATAGTTCGTAAATACGTACAGATAGCGGTGTTGTCGTCGGTGAAGGCGCACAGCGCCTTCACGTCGGGGTTGGCGTGCGCCGCGGCCAGGTGCGTCCACGCACCGCGCGCCGTCCACACGTGCAGCGTGCCCTTGTCCGACACGCAGCACACCAGCGAGCCCGACTGGTTGAAGTTTATACTGGAAACAATACAACGAAAGTCTTAGTACAATGACATGTAGAAAACAAAAGATGTCAGTCAAATTCGAGTGGATTTCCAAGACCATAAATTATTTGTCCGCAAATTGTCACTTTGTGTGATTATAAGAAGGTCCATAGTTTTCAAATACTGGGACCACCTTGCCTCAAAAACGCTTCTTTTCGTAAAAAAACACAAACTCATCAATAAACAAGTAATGGTGCCTCGTGCAGACGCGGTGGCTACTGGCTACGACCCATTGCGCTGTACACTCACCAGTAAACATCGGCGTAGTCCGAGCCGCGCCTCAGTTCGTGTAGCATGTGCTTGGCAGCGGTGTCCCATACGCGGATGATGGTGCCTCGTTCGGACGCAGTGGCTAGTCGAGCACCGTTGGCTGATAGGCTGAGGCAGACCAGCTCTGTTTGGTGGCAGCCCATCACCGCTGGAGACGAGGAGTGGGCGCCCTTTACTGCACGCGTTACGTCCTGGAATTGAAATTGTTTTATTATTTTGGGCGTTTAGGTACTAGACGTCAGGGGGTCCCCACTTCATGCCCAAGAAATAAAAGAAAAGTCCCGTGTCTCCGTGCCCAAGTCTCCGTTCAACAGATAAGCAATAGCTGGATATGGCTTGAAATTATTGTAGGGAATGTGATTTTTTTATAATGTGCTGTTTGAGTAGTTTTTTAAAAGTTGTTATGGCTTTCTCTTGCTTAACCTCAATATTTCCAAGGATTACATGTAAAAGGAACCTTCCTATACAAGATACTCACCAGCAGTTGCAGCGATCCCTTCCGATGCGCGGGCGCGGCTAACAGATGCGGCGCGGACGGCTCGCTAGCCAGCGCGCAAAGAGGCCGTGCGCCAAGTCGCGTGCGCACCAGAGCTACGCGGGAGAGGGAAGGTAGTGATAGCACCTGGATGCTGGAGGATAACACCACCGCCACCCTGGAGCGAGAGAAATAGGTATAAATCATGAATAACCAACATACAAATTGCATCCGATGGCCCCAAAAATCGTCATTTAGTAGGTGGAATCGGTGCCCTGCTGAACTTGACCCTCTGAGTCAGACCACCCTAACCTGGCTGTGGGTATTACCATATCGGAAGGAAGGAGCAGGCTGGCCTCAGAATGCTTTGTTATAAGAATTGAATTATAACCAAACGAACATAGAACCAGAACAAGACCAAGAGCATTCCTTTCTTGATATTCTCGACATTTTAATAAAGATAGACCAACAAAAAAAATGTTTTTTTTTTTTTGATACAAAATCTACATATTCTATCTCAAGCTATCTAATTTTTTTGTTTGTCTATACCGACCTTTAAAGGATGATTCATTGGTTTCTTGGTTTCGGACCGAAATGGAAAACTAATCAAACAAAAACCCATCAAAACAGAACTGTACTAATTCGAATGAATACCTAAGCTATGAACACTTTTTGCAAACAAGTTAACGTTTGTTGAAATAGCTGAATAATTATCACATGAATCACAGAATAGTCCTCAAATAAATCAATTAGAATCGCTTATAATAATAGATACACAAGTGCGTCATACAAATGAAAATCCCGCGCAAAACTGACAAAAGTCACACACGATCGTTGTGAACCTTTTGATTAAAACTGTTTCATGAACCAAAATTAATTAATGTTTTCTTAAGACCACACTGGTTGGTTGTTTTTTCTAAAAATGCGAAATATAGGGTGACTGGTAATTAGTGACCGATACTTAAACACGTGTTTGTACTCATGATAACAAACAATTTTCCCATAGAAACATTTTTTTTTGAATACTCATTCAGGATTCAGGAGTATTACGGAGCGGGCTACGAGGGTGCTCTGCCTACGCACTGTTGCACGGTACGATAGTTATGAGATAGAACGGTGTCATGCGGCTAACAGCTGATAGGTCAAAGGCGCGCGCGCGCGAATTTCAAACGGCCCGGTGTTGTGTTGTTGTGATAAAAGTGAATAAGTATAAAAAAAATGTTTCTTTGGGAAAGTTGTTTGTTATCATGAGTACAATCACGTGTTTAAGTATCGGTCACTAATTACCAGTCACCCTTTATAATTTTTCTAAATGGTGGGTCAGACACATTCATTACCGCCTCCGATTACAAATCATGCGCTTATTTACAAAGAATTACCAACTCACTCGAACTTTGCACGTATACATTAGTGGCATATGGCATGTCAACACATTGAAAACTGCATCAAAATTGTGTAGTTTAGGAGATCCGAGCGTTCACGCAGACAGACACAAAAAGTGAATGCAATGAGATATTTTACAAACACTCCATTCATCATCTTACAGTCCCGTTTCATGAGATCATTCAAAATGCCATTAGTGCGAGGTGCATGCATTCTTACACCGTCGCCGATGGCAAATTCTCCAAGGGTATATTACATATGTACATTGTATTTATTTACATTCATTAACCTGTCCATCAATCAGAATCGACACACGTTAATGATATATTTATTACAACGATACAAAGGCGCGAATCTTTTACAATTTATTGGGTTATTCGGTGAAGGCTAGCCTTATCTTATCGTTTTAAAGTTGATTTACTATACTACGTTTATTAATGTCTAGCCAGCTGGGTTGGTCACGTTTCTCGTTTTCAATTTGTACGGCGTAGTTCGTTTGTAAACAGTGCTCAAGATTCGAGTTTGTTTTTGACTCGTTAGTACTTGTTTGGTCCTGTTGAATGTTCTATGTGAATAAGGGGTCAAATGGGCATCACAACCGGATTTCTTTGGACTAGCCGGGCTCTGTCATTTACCGTAGATAAGGCCTAAAATAAAGTAAAGCTAGATAGGATTTTTGTAAATATTGACGTCGCGTTGTTGCGATAAGCGCTATCATATTTTTTGTCTAGATGACTTTCTGATTCCAGTTTGTCTGGACATTTCAGAACAATGTGCTGGCAAATCTCATTTCATGAGATTTGATGTAGGTACTGTAATGGATCTACGGTCGACACTGCAAAGCAAAGCAGTTTAAATACTTTTGTTGTTTCAAATTAATGGACTAAGACTATCAAAACATGGACCCACCGGTTTGTGACTTCTGAGGCCTATATCTACCTTTTAAAACCACCATATAATGCCTCTTTGACCCGTCACATCTGATCCAAACCAGTGTTACGGCCTAAAGCCCTAAAATCATTCGCTAACGAATGACGGTCGAAAAAATGACTAAGCAGCGCTAGATGTAGAAAGATGTCCGCAGCTCGGTGCTTCATTCAATAATTCATTCATGTATGGTACATTCAATACCCTGCCCTACTTGGACCCTCTTACAAAGAAGAATAGGGAAAGAGGGGCCAGACAATCCGCGGCACTAATTGTACCTAGCCTAAAAGAAAAGAAGAAAAGTAAAAAGGTTTCGAAAACTTGTAGTCCAGTCTTACTTGTCCTTCCTCGCCCTCAGTGCTCTGATGGGCGACTTGAACAGCACCTCTGCTTTAAAGGCGCGCTGCTGGTCGTCCAAAAGCATGAGGCTGCAGGGGCGGCGCGCCTTCACCACCAGCAGCCAGTTGGTGCGGAACACCATCTCGCAGAGGGACACATCGCCGAGCTCCTCCTTGCCTGGAGTAGGGGGAATAGACATTAGGAACAAAGCCAATGAGATTCTACTTCTATACCTATGGTGTATGGTGGTATCTTTTATAATTTCGCTTTCTCTGTCTTTCTCTTAGTGCCTAGGTGCATCCCATCCTTTCATTTCATCACTGGCGTTATTTTTAGGTTTAATTCTGATAAAAGCAATAAGTTCAGGGACCCTGGAAAATATTGTATTGTGCGTAGATATAACTTTTGGCGTTACTGTTGCTTTTAATACAACACAGCTGTACCTGCATATTTTATTATTGTCACAAACGTTACGCTTTTTTTTTTTTTTTTTACGGATCGGAAATCATCAAATGACTTCTCCCGCTCTGGGTGGAGTGGGAGGGAGTGTCAGACTCTTACTGACTAAAACCCATCCATGTTCCTTCATTGCCCTTTGTGTTCCAGGACCACGGTATCTCTTTCGAACAGTCCCGCAGCCCACAAACGTTACGCTTACACTAAATTATTTATCAGATACTTTATACTGTTAAATATAATTCTCACGGTAACATGCGCCTACGCATTGCTCGTTATTCGTGATCTATTTGCCCAAGTAATACGGAACAACACACTCGAGCTATGTCAACAAAGGCGACGATAACATACGTTGCTTACCATGACCTTAGAATTTGGTGAACAAACGAAGAATACGTAATGAATGAGTAGGTATGTTAGGTATGTACTTATGAATTCGCTAGTCTGTTGTTTGTTAGTCATAGAATTGGATAAATTAGGAGGAGTCTCATTAATTTGTATTAATCACATGATGAGACTACCGGGTTGTTGGAGAGAAATACAATAATATAATATATATATTAAAATTATATTTAATATATAATTATATGTTTAATAATATTTATTTACATTTATTCTAGTACCAATCTGCTAACAATAATTGTCAACGTTTTCACAGTTTAAAACTTCAAATTAGCATTCACACTTTGCATCGCTCACTTGTTTCGCGTCAGCGTAACCTTTAGGACTTGAGTTCAATGCCCAAAGGGCTGTGAAAGTGCTGAACGGCCCCTCTATTAGAAAATGTCCAATGACCTGTCCTACAGTCTCGAGGGTCTTGACTTTAGAAGATTGGAACATTGCCCTTAGTTTGAATTAGCATCTTCTAAAGCGTACATTGACTCGTTGAAAAGACTGTTTTTTTAAGAACTGTTCAAGTTAAAGTAACAAAAACAACCGGTTTTCCTCAGTTGATGGTGACTCACGCGTCTTGCCCGAGATTGATTACATATATGCGGCCGATATACGTTACTCGCTATACGTTCGCAGTCTTTAAATTCTCAAGATTTATGAAATGTTTCTGTTGTTTGTTATTCGAAACAGCGTCAGTAAGTTGACGCAAATAGATTCTAGTTTAAATTCTATTCTGTAACAAGTGCGTCTAAATAACATTGTGTTTCAAGGTGAAAATACCTTTGTAATTAAACCTTTAGGTACTGAAACCAACTGAAACATATGAATGGAACTTTCGGACTAACAAAACTGGCCGAATACCAGCCAGATTTCCCTGAAACATGTGTAACGGTGCATTTTCATTTAGTTCCACAAACCTAAAGTGCATTATCTATCATTAAAAAACGATAAATCATCTCTAACTTTTGGACCGCGTTCAGATTAGGATAAGATTTCAGTCAAAGATCGCCAGAACGTTCTAAATATAGAAGTTCATTCACTCTGACTACATTTCGAGATCCAATGGTCAAACATTGTGGCATGTGCGAAAGTCATTAGACCGAATTACTATCAATGAATGATGATAATGATGCATGCGTTAGATTTTCAGATCATCAGCATGATTATGGCCATTGATTTGTTTTCAGTCGGTAGGGCTAATTTGTTTTTACTAAAAATGACGTGCTAATTTGACGTCATTTTGTTGACGACGATAGGCTGATGAAATGATGTCATTTTTACCGCAATGATAGCAAAAACTTATTATACCTATCTCCATCGTACGTTTTCAACTGGCACAGGAACGTGGAGATTGGCACAAGAGAGGCCTGTGCATTGTACAGTGATGTACAGAACAGACGCTAGCACATTAAGCTATCCGAAACTGTCAAATTTTTCCAATCAACCTTGAACCTAATGTTGTAGTGATAAAGTTGAAACTTTATTAAATAAATTTGACAAATTGTAGTAGCTTGATGTGCAGGCGTCTGAAGAAGGACATAGCAGTGGGTTAATTCAAGCTGTAGATGATGATGACTTTAACAAATGCTGTATAGGCAACAAACAATTAGTACCTAGGGTACGTACGAATTTTGAGGCTGACTATTCAACATTTTTTTTTAAACCTTGCCCGCCCCTCACTAAAATTTTTACCTGGATCTTGGGTGCGTTTACAAACATTTAAACTCACAAAAAAAATAAGCCATTGTTGCTGTTTTCAATTATTACATAAAGATTTGTTACTGACGATCTTTTTTTTTTAAACCTTGCCCGCCCCTCATTAAAATTTTTACCTGGATCTTGGGTGCGTTTACAACCATTTAAACTCACATAAAAAATAAGCCATTGTTGCTGTTTTCAATTATTACATAAAGATTTGTTACCTACTGACGATCTTTTTTTTTTAAACCTTGTCCGCCCCTCACAAAAATTTTTACCTGGATCTTGGGTGCGTTTACAAAGATTTAAACTAACATAAAAAATAAGCCATTGTTGCTGTTTTCAATTATTACATTAAGATTTGTTACTGACGATCTTTTTTTTTTTAAACTCACATACACAAGCAGACAGACATGGAACAACGACCTGTATGCCATATCTACTAATATTTTTTCCGTGCGGGGATAGAACCCGCGACTCTTAGCGTAGGAGCTAATCGCTCAGCCAACCGTGCTTACCGAATATAATTTTGAACGGCGAAATCACTCTTAAATAAATGAACTCAGCCTATCATACCACTGTAGGGCATACAATTTTTTTTGTAACGCGTCATAGTATACGATTTTCTGGTTTCCGCAAATTCAATCAATTTTTTCATACAAGTTTAAGCATCGCTTATTAGTTCTTTACGTAGGTATCTTAAAAGTTCACAAATGTCAATACATGCAAATGATTTGCGTCGTCAAAGCGATGGTGCGATTTTAAAATGCTAATTTTGTATTGTGTACCTACCTACAAAACTATCTGTTTAATTTTTATACCGTTTATATCAACTTGGTCATGGCAATTTGTTGGTTGATCATGAACTTTTATGCTATGTGATCAATATTAAAACATCACGCCTGTAATTCCCAAAAGGCTCAGCACAACTGTACTGACAGTACACCCACATGCTGCCAGTTATATCAAAGTGCCATGTGCCACCAACCGGCCACAAATCTAAGGCTGCTATTTAGAATTTTCTGATGGAAAAAGGCAATAACACTTTATCTGGCCTGGGAACCGAATAGAAGACCAACTCAGCAGTAGCGCTTGCTACCACTAAGGGTACAAATATAATCATAATAAATACAATTAAACTCCTCCCAATTATTTAATGAGTAAAGTAATTAGTAACTGATAGTACTTATCAGTATATTTCTGTTTACTATTTAATTTTGGACTAGAAAATGAAAAATGTTTTGAGAATTGCATCTGCTTCTAGAAATTGTATGTTTTGGAAACATTTTCAAGTTTTTTCAAATCTTCTTGTAACAGTGAAACTTTGAACCACCTCTCCAAATATAATTAGCATATTCTGCAGTTGTTTGAAGAAAGTCAACATTTGCATGCAAATAATAACATTTAAAATGTGTTGTAACATTAAATAAACTTGAAACAAGGTAAAGTGAAAAGGCATGTCAAAATACCTCTTGCACCAATCAGATCATTATTAATCAAATAAATAACTTTTATTTATTTGTCTAGTCAATCTGAAGTAAAAACATTTCATTTCTTGACTTTCTATTCAACATTAATATTAATCTACACTAATATTATAAAGAGGAAAGATTTGTATTTTTGTGTGCGTGTGTATGTTTGTACTGAATAAACCAAAAACTACTGGACTGATTTCAAAAATTCTTTCACCATTAGAATGCCACATTATCCCTGAATAACATTATTTATTACTAGAAAAAATTAGGGGGAGGGGGGAATGAGAGGAAAATAAATGTCCACCCGTGCGAAGCCGGGACGGGCCGCTAGAATTAAATTACTTGGATTGAGTGCATGAGCAAATACAATTTGAATGTATCTAAACATAAAGTTATACTCTCAGTTCACAATTAAAATACTGTTTACAATGCGCACATACACATTCTAGGTCAAATCTATTTTCAGATTAAGTGTCTGTATATTTACAGTTACCTATCCTTATTTTCATCATGTTCAAGTAGACTATCTGAAAGGAGTTCCTCCTACTATTATGTTCATATAAATAAAGAATATGGTTCAAACTTTCAACTCATCGGGTACTCATATGACAAGTTTCCACGGACATAAGTGCTCCCGGGCACACTAATACTATTATCAATGGAGTATTTCTTTATCCTAAGGGTGTTGAGTAAATGTCTAACCTTTACTGAATTACAAAGAGAAAAGAAATATAGATACCAACATCACAATCACACGATCGACACAATCTGTCATTTTGTCGATTCTTCCATCAAAGAAACCCGTTTCTACGGTGGTCATGCTACGCATGCTGGATACAGAACACTTGCCGTTGCCAAGCGGTAACTATCCTGACACCATCAGTGAAGTATTTCTGATACCTAAGGGTATTGTGTATATAATTTTATTAAAAAAAATATTTAATGTGAAAAATACTTACTGTAGTGAGCTTTCTCGACAAGTGGTTCCACATTGTAGACGCGCAAGCCGGTTTTAAGGCAGCACGTGAAGCAGCCTACAAAGTAATACAATCATTACATTCTGTGATTAACGGTGTGTATGAGTAACTCAGGAAATTATATAGAACAAAGATACTTTATCTAATAGGTAAGACTTTTTGAATAACATTAATTACAATGAGTGTGTTATTGTGCTATGCTAAAACAGTAATTATAAATCTGTTTTTGCAACAACATACACTTAGCATCATGCAGATCATTTGTATGTTAATTTATTCAGTGTTGTGATTTTATTACTGTTACCATATGAGTACACTGTATACAGGACAGCAATTACACCATTAGAAAAAACCTGAATCAAGTTAACATCCCAAACAAACAACAGCTGTTTATCAAAACAATGGGAAAAGTGTAGATAACACTGTGACGTGCATTTGGAAACTGATGAAAATTGCGTTTTAAATTGCAAGTACATGCGCCAGTACGAGGGCAAACAAAACCAACGCCCAAACAATAGCGAGCGGACTCGCGAAGAATGGAAACTGCGCGTGGGCGCGCACTAAAAATATAAACAACACGTGGAGAGCTCAGCTACGCGAGAGCGTGGCGAGGAAAGCTCCGCGCACTGCCTGCGTCGCACACCCAGCACGCGCACTCCACGACACCACCCTCACCCCCTAATGCACCCAGCTCATCCCAAACACGAATAACACTAACACCACCTGAGAACAAAGAACTCAGGTTGACGAACTAGGAAGTAATACAAACCTTGATCCTGGTTAAACCCCAGGCTCGTGATGCCGCTGCTCCTCCGGCGCGCCATGTCTCTTCCACCGTGAATTTATCATAAACATTGAGTTGATTTTTTATCAGATGTCTCAGTGGACATTTTCACACCAATAATTTTAATACGCACATTTATTATGTTACATGTTCTCTGTGTGTGATACACAGCTGATTTGATGACGGGTGACAGGAAAACAACGATGTTGACAGCTGAAAAATGTGAAGTTTGCTATAATGCTGCCATAAGTATAAATATAAAGTGCCAACAAAATCACTTCATCTTTACTGCAAAATCATTCAAATACAAAAAAATCTCAATTTTTTTACAAATTAATACAGTAAAAACATTAATGTATTAATAAATATTAAATTTTGCATTTATAGTTAATTCAAAATGTATTATTTTTCCCCTCAAAATGGAATATTTTCCATCAAACAAAGAGTTTTTGTCAAGTGACAATACTGTCATTAAGCAACTAAAAGTAGAAGTACTCTTTGGAAGTTGGAGGAATACTAAAACTTAACACAATTTAAATTAGTCGGTTGACAAAAATAGGGATTTATTTTTGGTATTTACAGAGAGTATCTGAAAAATGACAAAACTTCTTGAACTGTTCATTAAACACTGTCCGACTTCTGAAGGCAACAAAAGAAGAAAAAAACCGTAAAACTTCAAAAATGTTTTTATCTTCCCTCATTGAAGAAATTCTTTTACAACTCAAATTTTTGGCTTCAAAAGCAATTCTAAATTATGTAGGGTGTCAATTAGCTAAAATAGTAATAACAAATCTCAAAAATATTAATGTAATAAGTTAAAGTGAGTAAGCTTGGTTTGAATGACACTTTGTTGACGGATAAAGTTTATAAATAAGAGGAAAAATAAGTTACGTTGGTTACTTTCAGATACCCAAAAACATCATGGATTTCAGCACCACTCAAACTAACGATTTCCAGTGGCCGTTTCCAAAACCCATAGTTGGAAAGTACGTACAAGTTTTTTTTTATTTTAACGCCTGGCAAAATTGTTATTGCAAAAAAGTATTTTCTCGTACTTTGAGCTATTTATTTAATTACAGTAAATTATTCTATAAAAGATGCCTACCATATCTTTGCTGATCAGGGAAATCTACAGTATCTATTGCACGCGCGTTTGTTTGTGATCTCGGGGCTGACCTGTTCGCCAATAGTCGTGTCGTGGCCCTATTCGTTTGTCGCTATCGCGTGGCCTTCACTGCACTGGTATTCTCACCACATCGAGTTCGCGAGAGAATGGAAAATGATATTGAAGTATAAGGTTTTGTGGACAAGAAATTAGGTATAAGCCAAGGATTGCGTCTAACATGTCACTTGACCGCAATCAGAATTTATAGAATACTTGAAACTCAAAATTGAAACTGTCGCTAAAATATGTCACTGAATTAACGTTGCACACAACATTTCAAGTGGCGCCACAAGCAAACCAAAAAGAGATTTTCCCTTAACTTTTAACATAATTCGCATAACGTATTTCTCGGGAAATGAGTCACATTTTCCGGTGAAAATTATGTGGGGTGGCTCTCACCTCCCCTAGCCTTGTACCTATTAATGCATTCGTGACACTAACGATTGTAAAACGGTAGCAACAGACTATACTTCCCACGGTCGTCATTGATGGATTTCCACAATCCATACTCATTATTATAGGGCAAGCCTTGGTCTAGTCGCACTGCGTATTGATGCATGGCACTTACATACAGGATGGGTAAAAAATCGGGGATCAAACGAAACAGGGCGGTAGTTGGGTTATCAGGGTCATTTTTTGGTAGTAATTTTTTTGTGAGGTTCTGAAGTTACAAATAATTTCTCGTCAGACCTATAAGATATTGAATAAAGTGCCAATTCTCATAAATCATGGCACACACTGTCATAAAAGCACTTTTGTAGTGATGATACATTTCCTAGAAAAAACTAAACACCACTAATTGCCTATTTAGTAAAATTTTTGGTATTTTCTTCTTTTAAAAAAACACTCAAGTAGTCATAACTGTTAAGGAGATCAAGTTAGGACTCTGCCACAGATATATTTTTTACTGCAAATAACCCCAACTATCGCTCTGTTCCTTTTGGTCCACGATTTTTTAACCAAACATTATAGTGTACCTATCTATAAAATCTCGACTTGGACAGTTGTACTAGATACACACAAATCACAATACACAATTTGATACATTGGGACATAAAAAAAATGTCATAAAAATTTAATGATTAGTGACCATTAAGTTTTTAAATCCTTGTATTTGTTTTTACGCAACGCAAACATGAGTATCATCTACTTTCTCTGCCTAAATACCTGGCATCATGGCCCTGATTGGGTATGTCTCACCAAGGAGAGCAATTTTTTCAATTGCTTTCAACTAAACTATGGACATCTCTTTTTGAGGGGCCTTTAAAACATTGAGCAAGCGTCGAACACATTTAACAAGAGATTCACTTTATCGGTCTATAACGTTACCTCGACTGGGACTCAGGCATCTGTCTATGGCGCGAATTACACAGAAAAGGCTAAGGCGGAAGGCGCGGCGCAGGCATGATGAGGCTTCAAAACGTTTTCATACAAAATGTACGTAGGCGACGTGTCGTGAATTACACTCAAGCGGCGCGGCGCAGGCACGCCGTTCTTTCGTTTCCTTATAAATTCCACGCCTGCGCCGCACGTTACGCCTTACGCCATTTCTGTGTAATTCGCGCCTATGAGAAGGACCGTTAGTTACGGCCCATAACCAATCACGCGGGCCCAGTGCGGGTTGGCAGAAGTCAGTGATGGGTGCGGTAACTTAACATTCATTCTCGTTAACTCCAGGCCATGCGAGCCTCCCTCTCCGGACGCAAAGCCTATAGTGCGGCCTGCCCCAGTAGCTCCGTACTGCCACTGCGATGCACACTCATACTCACCGAGAGTGGAGCAGTACAAACAGCTGTTAGAGAAAGAGCAGAAGCTATGCCAGGACTATGAGCATCTGCGGAAACAGGTAATTTAGGAAACTGAAACTGGTAAACTTTAAAATTGTTGTAAGAATACTTATATCGTAAGTAGTAGTGGTTGTAGCTTGACGTAGCTGCGTAGTACAACGTAGCCGCGTAGACTCACTTAGCGGCGTAGTCCGCCATAGCTGCAATGCGTATTGCGTAGTCTGACTATAGTCCTATTTCAGTTAATAAGCTTTGGAAAGGGCCTGTAGCTTAATTTTTTTAATGATTTTTTGACAATTCAAAGTGTCTGTAACTCATATATTTGAAATAAATGCTTCGAGTTTTAAGGCAGCGTAGTCTGACAAAGAAGCGTAATATGAAGTAGCAGCGTAGTATGACGTAGCAGCGTAATATGATGTAGCAGCGTAGTATGACGTCGCAGCGTAGTTTGACGTAGCAGCGTAGTTTGACGTAGCAGCGTAATATGATGTAGCAGCGTAGTATGACGTCGCACCGTAGTTTGACGTAGCTATGTAATATGCCGTAGTAGCGTACAGTGACGTAGTAACTTGGGTCGATTTAGCAGCTAATACGTCACACCATATTTTCAGGTTCTTGTGTTCATTATTTATTACTTGTTGTTCTTATAACTTTGCAGATGGTAAATGTGACCAATGATATTCTGGATCACCCCTGCGATGACCTCGACGGGAAAATGCAGACGATGTATCAAGCCACGTTCAAGAAGAGATGTGAGTGTGAACTTCAACTGAAATAATTATCAGGCTTTTATTTTTCTATGTTGTCGCGAACACAAACGCAGTTATATGCGTGTAACGGTGTAACCCACAGAGTTATACGTGGTAATACATAAAAATACCCACGGAGTACTTAATTTATATAAAATGGTAACGAACGTGGTTTCTGCCCACCCCCGTGGGTAAAGAGGCGTGAGTTTATGTATGTAATGTACCTATGGAAAACAAGCCGAAGTTTCAAGTGGTAGGTACACATATTGTGCTATTTTACAAAATTAATCTTGAAAAAGAGTAGACAAAAAGTACAATAGCGATACTATACCGCTACGTTTGCAATATACCTAATTTGATGTTTTTATTCGATGCGTTTATTTGTTTTTTTTATGTAATTTCCAATTCGAACAATTTTTATTACAAAAACACAGCACAATTTTTATATAAAAATCAAACTCAAAATTATTTTTCCCAACAAATAATAATAAATAAATGTTGTGCTAATGTTATCACACTACTATCTTTCCTTTGTTTAAGGAAAGTTCTCATTTGGCTGATATACGAGTACATATATAATTTGTGTGGCAACGGGAACAATGCGCTTATTATGACTAACTCATAAATATGGCGGGTCAGCACGGGTCGAATCAACTAATTAAAATTACTCAGACAGACTAGGAATGTAATTTTTAAGTGTACACTCGTGTTATTACATCCAGAACTTTCATATGACATGCTAAAGTTTGTCGTTAGTCGTCTTTTAGACCCTCTCTTGCCCTCATATGTAGTTCTGCTTGGAACTTTATTGGGAGTTATAATTAGTATCAGTCAATCACAATCATATAATAAGGAAAGATACGCTACGTTCATACTGAGACAGATAATACTGAACGTATGTAAAAAAGAGATAGCTATTGCGCTTGAAGTACTTAAATTACGACAATTGTGTGAATTTGTCTGCAACAGTTTGCGCGCGCTTGTGCGGTATCTACCTACCTCCTTTTATTTATAACTAGCGGCCCGTCCCGGCTTTGCACGGGTGGACATTTATTTTTTAAACATTTTGGGATAAAATATAGCCTATGTTACTCAGGGATAATGTAGCTTCCTAATGGTGATTTTTTTTTTTGAAATCGGCACAGTAATTTTTGAGTTTATTCATTACAAACACACACACAAAAATACAAATCTTTCCTCTTTATAATATTAGTTTTTTGTTACTCTTTATTTATTTTAAAGAGGATTTGATCAGACATGATCATGATACCCTCATAGGCCTCACAAAAAAAATACTTATCTACGCTTAAAGGATAATTTAACTAATTTATACATAAATTTTGCATCATCTGTCAGAGGACGGGCCAGAATCAAATTACACATGCCCATTTCCCGCAGATCCATATCATATTCCAGCATAAAGCTGAACCTCTCAACCTCGCTCCGGGCACACATGGTAAACATCCTCTACCACGCTACAGTCAGCACACTTTGGAGAGTTGGATTTACCCATCAGAAAGGCGAATTTGTTTGGGGGTATGTGCCCGGACCGAAGTCACAACATCTGTTCTATACAAACCAGACTGCGAACCAAGGCCAGGCTGTATGGTCTTACCAGATGCCTTTAGATAATGACCTCTCGTCAAAATGCTCACTCCGAATCTTTGTATAATTTTCCTTAACCAAGTATAAACAATCCGTAAATAAGAGTAACCTGTTAAATGGTATTCCATTAAAACTAACTTCTCTGGCCAGACGATCAGCTTCTTCAATACCTGTTATGCCCACATGTGAAGGTACCCATTGAATTTAAATTGTTTTGTTAATAATCAAAAATACCTACTAATACAGGGTGTAAAAAGACCCTTAACGAAGCCGAAAGGCACTTATTCTCCCCATCATTGCGATCATTTTTTTTTTCTGAACCATACCTGGGAACCTTCTAGTTACGGAGATATTAGAGGTCAAAGTTCCAATTTTTTCAGAAGTATTTTTTTTAAATAGGTACCACTTTTAAAGGTTTTAATTTTACTTCATTAACTCGATGACCCGTTTACTATTCAAAGCATCCATCAGCACTAAGTTTTCAGTGCGTGACATTGAGTTTTACCGTAAAACATGATTTTTCACCCCAAAAAAAAAGTCGTTTCCCAGCAATAATTTTTGCGTAAAGTTACTTAGTTTGATGTACTGGATGTTTGGTTGACGGCTTCGTGAAGGGTCCGTTTACACCCTGTATGTATCTGCTTGCTTCCTTCCCGCACATTATCACAATTTATCTATAACGCAAAATCATCAGCGTATTGTGAAATGCAAACATTATTGATACTGTTGCATCATCTTTGTAGTAGCTAAATTAACAAACAGAGGGGAAAAAGGGTCACCTTGAACCAAACCGCGGCATGTATATCTACCAAATGAAACTGAGTCTACCTGCGTCTTTTAAAAAAATCCACAAGTACCTACACATTAAAGAACTAAAAAAAAATGAGTCATATGATTTTTGGAGGTCGTCCTCATAAAATTTAAAATCTTTAAACAGGACTTCTAATCAATCTCGATAGGATATCCAGTCTGCCTTCCTGTAGTTACGCCGCGAATTTATGTAATCCAGATTCCCTTCCAACCTTAATAATAAGATGATCGCTGCCCAAGCTGTCATTTGTAGTGGCCCAGTTCAACCTTATCGAGATGTTCAAAGTAGGTACCTACGTCACATCAGGTGAAGATGATGGCAGCTGATTGTTTACTAATTTGATACGGGTGGAACTTGTACTACCATTTAAAATTACAAAATTACTTTCCAAGAGGGCATCGTACATTTGGGAACCTCGCTAGTCCGTTTTGTAAGACCAGTTCGTATGGTGAGCGTTAAAATGACCTAAAATAACACCTTTTTTGTCGTCGCTGTTAAATAGATTATCCCAGTTTGATTGATTGGTGCGAACTGACGGTGCACAGTAAACGGAGAATACATATACAATAAATTCACAGTTGTTAATTTTGACCGCTAATACTTCAATATCTGAATTACTATTCCTAAAAATATGTAAACAAGCTTCTACAGATCTATGTATCAGTAATGCTACACCACTATATGAATCATGTCTATCCTTACGGTATATTCCATAGCCATTTATCTTAAAATCACTATCAGGTTCCAGCCACGTTTCGCTCAATGCCGCAATGTGATTTTTTTCTTGGCATAATATTTGTTCTAATGCTAATGACTTGCGCAGAACACTTTGTGCATTGCATTGAATAATATTAAGTCTTATGAGATTATTATATATTATATTATATTAATATTGGCCAGTCTGAGATATTTTCTACTAAGTACTACTAATATTAACCATTGAACACAGCATTTTAAACAACTTTGTTTTGGTGCTCTGGATACCGGACAGATAATGTAAGGTACTTTTTTTTTTTTTTTAAAACGTTGCCCCACACTGGGAATTTCTCCTGTATCGTGGGTGCGTTTACAAACATTTAAACTCACATACACAAACAGCCAGACCCGGAACAACTACCTGTAGGCCATACAAATATTTATTCCGTGCGGGAATCGAACCCGCGACACGCAGCGCAGCAGTCAATCGCTCAGCCACTGCGACAACCGCGCCGTCTAAGTAAGTACTGAAGTATCGGTCTGAATTTTGTGTCCGCAGCCAGTCCCCGACTATCCGAATCTGTTTCACCGAACTTTAAGGATTTTTTTATAGTTCAAGTGTCACTCTTGTATTGTATTGTATAACGGGCTGGTTTCTGCAACTCCACGTCAAAGCGTATCTTGCGTGATACTCTTACAATGACGCGAAAAATCGTACAGACGTTTAGTATGACGAAAACGTTTTCGTGCTTCACAACAAAATGGCAACTTAGTTAACTTTTTTTTACCGAAATCACATTTTATTTTGTGTTGGGTCGCCCACTGATTTTTCCATCCATACTTACCCAGATATAACTTTATCGTCCAAATACTTTCCTTGCAGCATTCCCAGTGTCGGACTACAGGCAAATAATAGCAGCCTCGCAATCCAGCGCTCCTGTACCGATGGAGGCCCACAGCCTGGGCATGTTACGATGTTACAAGGACCCGACCCACTTCACCGATCATCCTCCCACGGTCCGACCGACGATACAACCTCCAGGTACTTATTTCACGTGTTTAAGTATACACACATAGGCGTTCGCCAGTTATGTTTTAAGTCCCAAGTAAGGGGGGCGAGCCTATTGCCATTAACCGAGCATAAATTCAGATTCTGTGGCTGCTACCGCAAAGAAATTCCTGAAGGATAAACCCAATAACACTTTGTCTGGCCTGATAATTGAACCCTGAATCTCAAGATCAGCAGTTGTGGTTGGGACCACTGCAAGACTAACAAGGCACTGATGTCAGGATGTTTTCACTAGCATTTAAAACGAACTAAGCAAAAAACGGCATCATTAGTTTAGCGCTTACTGCTCGTTAACGTTTAAAACTTCAGTGACTTGTGGTGCAAATGGGCTTTACTTTAATAAAACTATTTAACCACCAGGTGTAATCCACACGGGGCTAGCTCCAAAGTCCATACAGACTTGGTTCACGGAATACCCAGGCAGAACAGAGTACATGGACACATACAGTGCTTCTGCCAAGGCTTGCTGGAGATCTATGCAACGGTTCAAGGAACCTATGCCGTCCACCAGGAGACGGGCCGATGACACTTGCTTCTAGTAGATATTCTTTACATTGGATATTTGTTTGGCGTTTGTATGTTTTTCCGTTTCATGTATAGATCAAAATTAAAATAAGGGAAGATAGTTGCTGTTTCATTGGGGTTAACCACAGCACAAGACATCGCATTGAAGCGGCTGTATTAAGTGCGAATTACACAGAAACGGCGTAAGGTAAAGGCGCGGCGCAGGCATAATGCCGCTTCAAAACGTTTTCATACAAAATGTACGTAGGCGACGAGTCGTGAATTGCACTCGAGCGGCGCGGCGCAGGCACGCCATTCTTTCGTTTCCTTATAAATTCCACGCTTGCGCTGCGCCTGCGCCGCATCGTCACCTTACGCCGTTTCTGTGTAATTCGCGCCTTAATCAAATTTGTGGCGCTGAAAAGGCGTTGATCGCACAACTTCAGTCACGGACTACTTCGTCAGTTTCTGAACGTCATTTGTGACGTAGTGCGAGTAAACAGTGTCAAAGATTGGTTTGTATAAAAGTGTTGACACTGCCGCTTGTAGCAGTGGCCGTGGATTAACAATAACCGTTTGCTTTGTGTTTTAATGTTATTATTTGTGGAATTTTTCATTTTACTGAGAGGATTCGTGTTTTCCCGGAAATTATCATCGGATAATTCTAAAATTGGTCATCAATTGACCAGTCACCAATACCGATTGGAACTTAAACATTACATTTAATAACAATATTTTACCTACGTATTAAGTGGTGACAAACCAGGGTTTCATCAATATCACTCATCATCATCAGCCTAACCTTTTCCCAAGCTATGTTGGGGTCGGCTTCCAGTCTAACCGGATGTAGCTGTGCCAGTAATTTAAATGAATCGACTGCCTATCTGACCTCCACAACCCAGTTACTGGGTAATACGATACACCTTCGTAAGACTGGATGTCAGAATTTCATGTGCGTGTGAACTGAGGGACCACACTGATATGTCGCAAAATAGAAATCGTAGGAGTTAGTAGTAGTCTTAAAACAATTGTAAAACAAATCTGGGAATTTGTAAACAAATATATTAAAAACTACGACCCATAAAGTGTGGTCCCTCAGTTCTCACAGACGATCAGCCAGATCTCGGAAAGTATCTTAAAAAAGAAGGTTTTGTGAATACAGACAGTTAGTAAAGAATTTTTTAAGATATTTTCTAAATAACAGACCACACAGCATTAAAGATAAAAAAAATATAACGATTGAACTGTGGACCCTCAGTCCACGTAACATCGGCTTCTGACTACTCGTAACGGCTGTCAAATATCTACAATTGACAGCTCGGAGTGCTGGGACCAACGGCTTAACGTGCTTTCCGAGGCACCACCCGAGGACCATTCCGAGGATCAATATCACCATCAGTAATATTATGATTCAACAGTTGATCTTACGATGACTATCCTAATACAAATGATGATGTAGATACCCTTTATATGTACGTATACCTAGCAACATTTTTATTTTTAAGATAAGCCGTGGTTACCGGTCAACCATGGGTGAGTATCCCAAATTCACACCATGTGTGAATTAAAACTGAACTGCACTCTTAATCTTCGCCATTTCTTATGAAGTAACCAGAACTTGAAATATTAAGGAGTTAAATGTAACATAATAATTAAGTACAGAAGGCAGCTGCCTCGATGCGGTTTGCATTGTCAAGAGGTACTCCTCAATATGGATTTCTCGAACTGCGCTTGGATTTTTGCATGCCAACAATTTTTTTTTTTTATAATTTTCAATTTTTTTTATGAATGTATTTACTTAGGCAATGTTATACCTAAAGTAAATTGTATTGATGAATCAGCTCTGTTACTCAGTAGTCTGATAGCATATCAACTTCAATTGAAACGAACAAAGAAGGACTATGTCAATATTTATGTTTATCTTCGACAACTATTTAGGCTTTGTTTGTATGTGAATGGACTTGTTGTTTCCAACTTCACAGTTGCTGCTTTAAAGAATCGTTGTATGTCAATTGAAAGAGCTTATTCATTGATAACAATCTCGTTATCTAATGTTATTTTTCAGTAGGTAGGTATTATATAACGGAACATTAATTTTTTTTCATAAATTGTAGGTACCTTGTAAGACCATAACTCGATTGGTAAGAACTTTCCTTTTTACTTAAACTTTGGGAAAAGAAGATTTATTGCCCTATCACCTGCGCACTTGAAGACCATTGAAACAATTTGGCAGCATCAACAAACGGAGTTCGCGTTTAGCTGAATTTTAGACTAAACATATTATTTAAAAAATTTGCCACCCATCATCGATCACTGATCGATACCTCATACGCTAAGCACAAGAAGTAGATTTATTCATATTATTATTTTCTCCGAATACCTACTATATTCGCCATTTTGTGTTATGTAAAAATAAGTCTCATTATTCTGTACTTCCGGAGTGGGCGCTTGATAAGCCTGTAAATTATTAAAATATGACACTGACTTATGAGTTGCTAAGAGAATACTTTGTAGTTAATTATTGTAATCAGAAAATTATAAATTTTTGAATGCTGTATTTTGATATAAAGGAGTAACTAAATGCATTAGTGTTTTTGCATTCTATAAAATATTGTATAGCGAATATCGCTATCAGGACAAGGACAGGGGAGAATAAGTGGTATTCGTGTTGAAACAAACTCGCTTGAAAAACATTCGTGCAATACCACAATATTTTCTTCAGATTTGCTTGTTTAAGTCGTTTTGGTTCAGGCCCCGTACGATAAAGACCAACGTCGCTGAGTAAACCGTTGTTGTCCTTTGCCCATTTTTGAAATCCGAAATATGGCCCCTGTCCGCAGCCTGGAGTTCGCTCATCACCCCCAACCACTCAGCTATTGTTTTCTTTGGTTTAGGTAACTATTGGCTTAAAATAAATGCTAAATAATTTCTCAATTTTTACTTACGTTTATTATCACTGATTTTACACATAAACTAGGAATATAAAATAATTATCACAAGTAGGGAATAGTGATTAATTGCATTATCAGAAGAAAAGTAGATTCGTTTTTCGTATTATTCATAGACATACTTACTTACTTTAGAGGTACAAGAATAATTAAGGCTCACATTAACTATGTAGATATTTTCAGATACAAATTAAAAAGTATTTTATCTAAGTTTTTAATCATCATTTTATTGATAGAAAAATATTTAGATTAAAAAAAATATACTAGGTATATAGGGAAAGTTTCCTATAAAAATACTTGAGATTTATGATTTATGAAATTATATAATTTTATAAATACTAATAATATGTACTAATACTATAAATAGGTGGTTATAATATAGCTGTATTTGTTATAATCATCCGACTTTCCGTTTTTCGATGTGATGTTCTTCTCTGCACTCGTTTCGAGTGCATTTTGTGTAGTTTTGCTAATTGGCGGTAGTATTACATAACTAGTGACTTCATTTACTAGGATAGTAGCACACAGCACCAGAATAAGTACCTGAAATAAAACAAAAATATTTTTAATTTGGTTGCTTCAGAGGAACAACACAACACTCACTGGGCCTGCGTGACGGATGCCCGCTCCTTCTTATATGTATGTTACGGCTAAAAGCCGAAGTACGGTTCACCTAGTTCTAGCCGGCTATACCTAGGTGCTTCCGGTAACTACTATATACCCTTTCTGTTGCTAGGACACACCTACCAAATGGTTAGGTTAGGTTAGAACTGTGACCGAACGCGCTACTTCCAAATTGGTTGCATTAAAACTAGCTGTTACCGGCCGCACCTACGTATAGCCGGCTAGAGCTAGGTGTAACCTTACTTCGCTTTTAGCCGTAACATATACAAATGTATAGCATAATCACTAATCAGCCTAGAACACTACCACAGGTGTGTTTATGAACTCTCTTTCAGAGATATTATATAGCAACGTATCGAACCTGTGACCCATTGCGTAGGAATCGCCCAGCCTCAACTCTTATCGACATACAAATGTAATACTGTTTGGATCGTAAAATAAAATGATTTCACAATAATATTCGACATATATATTCATAATTTTATAGTAGTGCAGAATTGCAAGTCAGAGATTTTCATAGAAGGCTACGAATAACACGTGAAATCATGAACATGTTTTGAGACAAGCCTATGAAATAAAGTTTGGTAAGCATTGATGGCTACACAATTTTGTTGACAATATAATGTCACCCATAACAATGGCTTTATTGGATCCCCAGTAGGCCCCAAATTCCCATGGGCTCATTGCTCTATTGCTGTGTAGCTAATTGACAATAGTCAGTGATTAATGTGATGATACATACCCATGGGGCATATACCAATATCTATACATATGTTTGGCTGTATCTAGATACATAGTTTGATATTGATGATGATTGTGGGCGATTCATGATAGCTTATCGGTTTCTGACCAACTTAGCGGAAATCTTATTTAGGTACCTACTCTTATGTTTTCAATTACTTTCATGCTTGTTTGAATAAACAACCCATCGTTTACATACCAATAAACTAACAGGGTACACTTTTCAGATAACCAATGACGGTTGCTCATCTACACATCTGTATCATCTGCCTAGCCTTTTCTCAACTATGGTGGGCATCAGCGTTTTGCTCGGGTGAATACCAGTATTTAACATGGTGCGATTACCTATCTGACCTCCACAGTCCAGTTAATGGATAACACGATAACTTGACTAATTCTTATCATCACGTCTACACATCATCATTCTCTTACCCTTATCCCAAGTGTCTTTAGTCTCTTACTAAAACTTTATGTAGAAAAAGAAAGATTTTATTTATTTGATTTGGTAATATTCACAAAAATATTTTTCTTTCTTGTGTGGAGTGAGGGACAGTCGTTATATATTTTTTATTTTTGAAACTTTGTGGTCTGCTATTTAGTAACTATCTTTACAAACTCTTCACTAAATATCTGTAGCCACAACAGCTTTATTATCCAGATACTTTCCGAGATCTGGCTGATGGTCTGTGAGGAATAAGGGACCGCACTTTAAGGGCTGTAGTTTTTAATATATTTGTTTACAAATTCCCAGATTTGTTCTACAATTGTTTTAAGACTACTACTAAATCCTACGATTTCTATTTTGCGAAATGTCATGTGGTTCCTCAGTTCGGGTCGGCGCAGCATGTCTTCTTCCATACTTCTCTATTACTCGTCATCTCATCAGACACTTTCTTTCTTGCTATATCATCCTTTACACAGTCCATCCATCATCACGTCTACACATTATTCAATATTTTCGTCTGTCGTTTCGTCAGTCAGTCTGTGTTCCTAACGTTGTTCCTCCAAACTACGCAACGGACTATGATGCGGAAGCATCATAATAAAGAGAATTTATACCGGAAAGTTTCTGTCCAATTTACTAAACTAACACGTAGTTAAAGAGTAGAATACTGACGTAATTTACAAATGGCAAAAGTGTCAAATGTGTAATGGCAAATCGCAAAAACCGATTATTCGCACGGTTTTTGCGATTTAGCGGGCAGGCTGCTAGTTCTAAATAATTCTTACTTTGAAGTAAGATAAAAAATAATTATGAGAGACATAATGGGTACGAAGTGCTAGACCATTCCTTATTATCCATATATTATAATTCTTATAATGTTTCCCCATTAATTTCAAAAACAGCTAAATTAGTCCATTAATAAAACACACTTATAAATTGCAAGGCGGATGTTGGTTGCCATATTACAGTCTCTTGCAGACTCTGAACTTTGGATTGTTCAGAGTCCTGTGGCTCTGAACAAGCCAGCTTCAGAGCTAGCATGACGCCTGTAAAATACGAGAGGTTGGGCAGATGTGTAAGTACACCTATGTAAATTTCTCAAGTTATATTTATATCCCATAATTCCCATATTGCTATACCTGCTACTTCGAAATTCCATACAGTAAAACCCAATAACACTTTCCCTAACCTGGGAATCGAACCCGACAACGATGAGGTAATATTGCAGTAATATTCCATTAATAACTTCAAACAATTAATTGCCTGACGTAAATTACTTCATGCACAAAAACAAGTGAGGAAAAAGTAGTGACAATGAGTAACGTGTTTATTAAAAGTAATGGATTTTTAAGCTGCGGGTCTGGCCGAAAGAGATACCGCGGCCCTGGAACACAAGGGGCAAATAAGGAACATGCATGGGTTTTAGTCAGAACGAGTCTGACACTCCCTTGCACTCCGCCCAGAGCGGGACCCCTTGATGATTTACCACCCGAAAAAAAAGGGAGTGATTAACAAGTTATGGAGTATGTGATACGAAGGCATCTTCAATTTGAAAACTCAACGGCTTTTTCTCGAACTTAAATAAAGTAAACTTATTAATATTGATATTAAAAACTAGCTGTTGCCCGAGGACTTCGCTCGCGTGGTAATTTTGATGAGTATGAGTTAGAAAAAAAACGATAACCTATATCCTTCTCCAGGATATAATCTATCTCCTCGCCAAATTTCATTACGATCCGAGCAGCTGTTTAGTCGTGAATAGGTAACAAACAAACAAAGTTACTTTCGCATCCATACTAATATTATAAATGCGAAAGTAACTCTGTTTGTTTGTTTGTTTGCTACCTTTTCACGACTAAACTTTTGCCTAGGAATGCAATAGGTTTCACCGATTTTCTCACAAAAATTTCCACGCGGACGAAGACTTGGGAAACAGTTAGAGTTATCTATATTTTTGTGGAAGTTTTTCAAATCACTTTTACTCCTATTTTTTTTAAACTAGATGAGAACGGAGTTTCCTGTCTGAATACTCTGAAAAGAAACAGTCAAACAAACTCTAACGTCACAGTCTCTTATGCACTCCGATATATCTACATAGGTTTGATTATGCCGCCAATGTAGCCGAATCAAGCCTAGCTGATTGCGCGCACCCTTAGTATTTTCCAAATTTATTTTCTATCTTCACAGTATGCCAATCAGGCAGTAAAATACGGAACTATTTATATGAATACAAGTTAATTTATGCACCATTGTGTAAAGAAGTAAAGTGGCTAGCAACACGACAGACGATATGGATAATTATATAGCCATGACTTCAGGAACCCTTACCAAGGACAGATGTGTTAGCAACCGGCTCGTAATGAGTTGACAACTTTGTGACAGAAATCTTAAGTAACGATATACATTATTTACTTACTTAAGTACTTACGATAACCTCCTCTATATTTACTCCATTTGCCAGTTTCTGAATTGAGTACCTAATTGAAGTATAAGTCTTACTTGAGGTAGAAGCGCCGGGGAAGCGCGCAAAATTCAATTTTTCTTATGTTTTTTGCAATTTCTCAATCAGTGGCAGTTTGATTTTTTTCATGAAAGAGTCATTCTCTGGGATTAAAATTAATGATTATTTTAATTATTATAACTCATTACAGCTATATTTGTTACGGTCGGCAATTATATTTTAATCAACATACAACGTGACATTGACTTTTTTGCCGTACAGTTTTTGACTTCCCATGTAATAGGACACAAACACAGACTCCGTGGCTGGTACAGAGAAAGTCCTTATTGAAAAACCATATAACACTTTGCCTGGACTGGGAATCGAACCCAGCTACTCATGCTCAGCAGTCGCACTCGCGACGAATACACCAACGAGGGTTATTTTCCACTCTCATTTAAATCTAGATTAAAGATTCCTAAACATGATTTGTTATGTATGACTACTAGCGTGCACATCTTATAAAAAACAATACAAGAAGTCGATGAGTGTTAAATTAATGTTTAGTATTAGTATCTATTTTAAAATCAAATCATATAATTTAACATATGATTACAGTCAAACGTGCTTTTCAGTTTAATATTTGACGTATTTGCTTGGCAAATATATCGGAAGTTTATAGATAACTTTGAGTATCTGGTGGGGGAGGCCGTTGACCAGGAGTGGGACAGTTCAGGCCAAAAAAATGTGTTTCTTTAGGAAACATAATAATTATGTAAACTAAAAGTATGCTTAACCCATATACGCCCAGAACTATTTTAGGATTCCGATTTTGGTAATTTTCAGATAGTTTATGTCGATTTACGATGTTTTTATGACAGTACTACTTCTTGTTTCGTTTTCGAATCAATGGGCATATTATATGGGTTCTTTTAAAGTCATAAACATGTACGTAATCATATCACTACATATACATGACCAACGGGTAAAGTTTAAAATCCTCAACGCTGGTTTTTTTTTATAAATTAAAAACACGGTAGAAAACTAAAGAAAAAGTATTTAGTACTTTGCTGAAATATTCTAAACAAATAACTATGAATAAAAAAAAAATTACACTGTTTACTTTCCAAGACCATATTCATTAACGCACTATGCTTAATCAATAATCATCATAAAACAAATAAAACTCACCGTAGCCCGATTCATCATTGTATTTGGCACCGCATCCAAATGTTTATAGATCTTGTAACACAGTAGAACACATTCATATGTTATTGTTGATCTGTCACAATAATAATAATATGTCGTGTTTATATTCACTAACTATGTTTAACTAAACACGTCTGTCGTCAACGCCCGCTCATACAGGAATGAGCGATGAAGAATGAGGATCTCTGTCCTAAATACAAATGTCATTAATTTATCGTACTTTTCATGCACGTTTATGATATTTTTGGGACGCGTCGGGCGGGTTATAAGTAGCCGCTTGCGCATCTCTTAGTTTCTCTTTCCAATAATCTATTCTGAAAATAGATATTATTGGTATCTATCGTGATCATTCTTTCGTTACATTACGTACTTCGAGAATGAGATTTAGACCCATATTTTGGAGCAATATTCAATCGTGAATCTCGATTGAATAATATAAGGTGGAAGGGACACCGATACTAAAACGGTTATCACGTATTCAGCACATCATTCTGAACCTATATCACATGGAAATTTTTCGTCGATTATACAGAGTGTAAACGGACCCTTCACGAAGCCGTCAACCAAGCATTCTGTACATCAAACTAAGTAACTTTACGCAAAAATTTGTGCTGGGAAACTACTTTTTTTTTTGGGGTGAAATATCAAGTTTTACGCTAGGACTCAATGTAACGCACTCAGAACATTGTACCGATGGATGGATTGTATAGTACGGGGGTCGTGGATGTGTTTAAAGTAAAAATCTTACTTTAAAAACATGTATTTAAAAAAAAAAACTTGTAAAAAAGTTGGAACTTTGACCCCCAATATCTGCGTAACTAGAAGGTTCCCAGGTACGGTCCAGAACAAAAAAAATATCGCAATGATGGGGAGAACAAGTACCTTTCGGCTTCGTTAAGGGTCTTTTTACACCCTTTATAAAAAAAAATAGCTGTTTCCTACAAAAATGTTACCTGCCCTGTTACGAGTACCTACACGGTCAAAATGTATGGAACAGCTGATTCTTTTTCCTTTTTCCACCCTGTATATTTTTATCAGTCGATTTTATTATCATCAAGCAATTTTTAGGTAGCAGCTTGAGTCAATTTATTTTATAACGTTTTGTCTGTACTTAGTGTCTTTACACGACTATGTAAAATCACACACTCGCTGTACTTTCATTGACGATTCTTCTATGCTAAATTAAAACTTTGTATATTTGAACAAAACAAACCTTTTATGAAACCGCAAAATACAGTTTATTGCATTTTGTCATTGATCGTTGTCAGTATATTGAAGTCTGGTAAACCTACTGGATTTAATGTAAGTAATGGATTTTTTATTTAATTTTTAAAGATTATTTTGATTTTAAATATCTAAATTTAAATTTTTTAATAGTATTTTGGTGTGATTTGTCTTTGGTTATTTAATTACTAATTATTTTTAAGTGTACCTACCTACTATCAAAATTATGGATCATTGTGTCTGAAGTAAATAAATTGAATTGAATAAAAAAAACTGCTAAAATATTAGCAGTTTTTTTTGGTTGTTGTCAATGGAGAAATAATAATGAATGTATGTTGCTAAAAAAATGTATGTGAAAATATAGTACTTGGTTGATTACATCTGCAATAGGTGATCAACATTCGCTCCATGTAAAATACTGATACTAAGCCGGTTAGACTGGAAGCCAACCTCAACATATTTGGGAAAAGGCTAGGCAGATAATGAGGTGATCAACATTTTTCGGGATATTCTTGTTACATTTTTCTGCAGATGTTTGATAGATTTGCGTATTTGTTCATTCATTATCTAATTGTTATAATAACGCATTATTGCGTGTGCTTTTATGGTTAAATAAATTATGTAGATAACCTTATACGTACATCATTTCAGTGATTTTGGCCGGTGATTGTGTCGAGGGCCGAAATAAAAATTATATTCAGTTTTTAAATCGAAAAGATTTTCAGAACGTTTCATTAAACTATGAACTAAGAACATCGTAGCCCTTATATTATTAGTAGCCTTATAATCAAAAAGTTTTTGAAAGGTCCATACACTGTAGTACTCCTAAACACTCATGCACGCTGTACTCTTAGCAATGTATGTACCTATAACTATTAAATTGTAAATCCGTAATTGGCTGTAAGATTAGTTTATATATTTTAAGATAAAATTTCAAAAAGATAAAAGAGCTGTGGATTTTGTGAATAATAAATAAATAAATAAATAACAATAAGGTGTAAGGAATGTAGATCCGATGTTTGTGATAGGTGGAACGAAGTTTGTCTAAGATTTTTTAAACTTTTTTGTCCACACCACTTAAAGGAACTCAATAAAAAAATCCCATGAAAATCCGACCTCTTTAAACTTCGTTCCACCTGTTAAGTATTTTAATTTTAATTGAACTCGGCTATGATGACAATCTACTTTTTTCCAATCAATTGTAGAAAAGGAATAATTAAAAAACAAAAACCAAGCTGCACGCACGTATTTTGCAAATCAGATAATTGCTTTCTTAATGAAATTATTAATAAGCATAACACATAAATGATGATGAAACGTCCACCAATAGGACGATTAATAAATTCGACACGTTAAAATATGGAAGTGTATTCAGGACGCCTAATGTGTAACAAGAAATCGATTATAAAGATGCAATAACTAAACGTGTTTACCACCAGCAGCAGCAGGGTGCAAGGAGGTGCGCCTTGCTTTCCAAAGTTCGTCACCTTGTCAATAAAGAAGATCGGCATTTTGGGGCCCAAGATTGCGTGGCAAGATGCCGCGCGTCTCTTCGCTAGCCTCGCGTCACCCATCATCAGGGACGTAGACAGGGCAACTATAGAGAAACCAACTTGTCCGAGGCGGAAAGCAAAAATTTTAGTTAGGTTTTACATCCTAAATTTCCCCCAAGTAGTTAGGTATAAGGAGTGGAAGGGACACCGATGCGAAAACGGTTAACACGTATTCAGTACATCATTCTGAGCCCCCTTTATAGAAATTTTTCATTGATTATTGAAAAAAAAACAGCTGTTCCAAACATTTTGTCCGTGTAGGTATTGCACTTTTACAGGAAACACCAGATTTTTTTAGTAACCGATGAAAAATTTCTAAGTGGGGGGGGGGGCTGAGAATGATGTACTGAATACCGTAGTAACAGTATGTAGTAAGGTCCTAGGCTCAAGTAATGTGTTTTTTTTTTTCCTATGGATGAGAGTGGACCCCTCAGAAGTCCATTAGGAATCCATAGGTCCAAAACACGAGCAGAGCTTAATTTTATTTTGTGAATAACGGGCTATAGAAGTTGGCATGCGAACAAAGTCGCAGGCGGCGACTACAGGGTACATAGCGGAACATGTCACGTGCGAACTACGTGCAGAGTTCAACTTGCACGCGTATGCGCAGCTCGTCATGCGTCAGGCGAATAAAACGGGCCAATTGATAGATGGTAAACGTTTAGTACGTACACTACTTAGTACATGATATTATGTCATTATTTAGTATCATGTGATTCTGGCACAAGCTTTTGCCTTGGCTTCGCCCGCGTGGCGGTGAAGTTATCTTACGGAACGTGCTACCGAGATAAGAAGTATCCTATGTCTTAAATTAGGTCAGGTCATTGTGTATCTGTGTGCCATATTTCATTACATATGTTAAGACCAGAGCTCCCAGCACGAGCGCGCGGTGTAAACTTAACGTAAATACGTCGATTTTTTTATAGAAAATATTTATTTTCTCTTTGAAAAAACCCAACGTCGCAGAATACATGCTCAATAAAACACCTGTTTGCTAGCTTCTGCCCACGACTACATCCGCATCAAAGAAGCACTCCTATGGTACTGGTAATAGGGTGGCTTTCAATCGCTGAAAGAATTTTTGAAATCTGATGAGTAGTTTCAGAGAAATTAACTCATACATCCAAACTTACAAACTTTAGCTCTTTATTAGTATAGAAAGAGAAGAACGAAAATAGTACATTTTTATATAAGTGGGGAAACTTTCTTATTGCATTCGAGGCGGAATTAACACCCGAGCTGTAGGCGAGGATGTTATGGAGCCGAAAACTGCAGTAACAAATCCACACGCGTTTCAAACGACGTTTGTCAATACACTTTCGAAGAAATAAAATATGGAACGGAAAGTATTTCTGTCAGGAATTATTAGGAAACTGATTTAATTTTCTTTTTTTCCGCGCTTCGCTTTCGCCAGGTTGAAGAAGAAGCAAAGGTATGATGCCGCTAAACAGCCTAATATGAAAAATAGAAAATACTTATATTTTTGAATTTATAACCAAAATAAATGCTAATTTGTTCATAAAAGTAAATATTTGTTTTAATAATCATGTTTAACTATGATATTCTATTTATAAACACAATTTAAATACTCTAAAAATATTTACGCCGTAAAGACGCATAATCTCTTTGCCGAGATTTAAAAAAAAACAAACACCGCCGACTATAGTCATTGAACCCATTTGGACTTAGTATAGGTATAGTTATCTGCGGAAATTTTTATTTCCGCACGTGTGTGGAAAAATCTGTCCGCACAGGACAACACTCACAAAAAATGTTTAAATTAAAGTACAACAAAATTATAAAAAATGTAAACATCAGAAAAAAAAACAAATGTGATTGGTCCTGTACGCGGCCAAAAGGGTGGTATCTGAGCATGGTGCTGTAAAAGTTAAAAAAAAAACGTCGTGTCGAGTATAGATGAGTTTAGTTATCTACTACATTTATATGTACGTAACTAGTGATGCTGCTACATAATACGTACTTATTTCTTGTGTATGTTTAGTGATGTATGATTTCGTAGCCGAATCATGGGGCACGTAGAGGTCATCAACCTTGGACGGGTTTTTGCAAAGACGTCTAGTAGGTATCTACTTACATTAGAATTAAATCGAGATAGTTTTTATCCACTCGTACTTAATTCACCGAGACTCTTCTAGAATCTTATAGAGGGTGATGACTTATCTGCAATGTTTGTTTTAAGCAAGTTAAAGCTATTTTAAAGCTGCTGTTTGTTTGTATTAGTACATCCAGCTTGCCTGAAAATATCTACTTAAAACATCTTTCAAATTCATCGCAATGAAACATACAGGCAGATGCTCAGATATTCCTGGAGATAGCAGATACCTAGGAAAGTGGGAGTTTCCGCGAATTTAATACATACACGGTCACCGAAAAAGTTAGTATGAATCAGCACATGATTCCAGACCCTCAAGCCTGAACGGATAAACTGTCTGTAAAACGATGCAGCTAGAAAGAAAGTGATTCATGAGTTTGTGACTAATAAATAAGTATAGTAGTAGCTAGTAGATGCTGCGCCGACTTCAAATAAATTGGGCAAAGGGGCAGGGAAATGATGGATGATCAAGAATCCCAGTTTTTCGTAGGTTATATTAATAAAGAACAAATCAGCTGTTCCTTACATTTTGACCTTGTAGGTTATGCGGTTTTGTATGCAGCTACCAATAAACCCAATTCTGGGTTCAGTTCGCCGTTTGTACATCAGCTATAAATTATTGCAATATTTGTAATTTTGTATTTTTATTTTGTGTTCATTATCATCATCAGCCTACAGCAGTCCACTGCTGGACATAGGCCTCCTCAATCGCACGCCACTCAACTCGATTCTCAGCAACTGTCATCCAGTTACTCCGAAGTACTGCGAAGATCGTCATTGCACCGAGCCTGAGGGCGCCCCACCTTACGTTTGCCGATTCGCGGTCTCCACACAAGAACACGTCTACCCCAACGGTTATCGGTTCTACGGCTAATATGGCCGGCCCATTGCCACTTCAGCTTACTTATTCTGTGAGTTATGTCGACAACTCTGGTTCTCTGTCGGATTACCTCGTTCCGGATACGAACCCTTAGAGAGACTCCAAGCACAGCCCGTTCTATAACTCGCCGAGCGACCTTGAATTTATGGACCAGCCGTACCGTGAGTGTCCCGTTGCGGCCCCGTAAGTCATTACAGACAGGACGCATTGGTTGAAGACTTTAGTCTTTAGGCTCTGTGGAATACGCGACGAGAAGACCCGACGAAATTTCCCAAATGCTACCCAGCCCTGCTGAATTCTTCTGTCAGTTTTCCTTTTAAAGTGGTTCTTACCAAACCGCAGAGTTTGCCCGAGGTAAACATATTCTCGAACAACCTCGAGAGGACCGCTATTGACAATAATAGGTCCTGGAGTGTCGTGTTCGTTGAACAAAACCTGGGTTTTGTTCCAGTTCACCCTGAGATCAATGCGTATTGAAGGATCCACTAAGCCATCCAGCATCTGCTGCAAGTCGTGCAGCGTTTCAGCCAGTATGACGATGCCATTGGCAAATCTCAAGTGTGAGATGTATTCGCCGTTGATGTTAATGCCATATCCTTCCCATTTCAGCGTCTTAAACACATCCTCCAGTGCAATTTCGGGGAAATTACGCCCTCTTGCCTCACCCCCCGTCATTTGTTTTCCACGGCCGCGAATCGGTTCTCCAGATCTGACTGGAACGCCGCAGATCCTAGAATATATCCTATAATTTGGAACATATTTGGATGGAGCCTAACTTCATCAAACGGGTTCGCTCCAGCTTGAAATTCAGTGCCACGAACGATTCTGTGATCACTACTGGTATTGAACATGTTGATCACCGAGACATCTCTGAAATATGCTTTTGATCCGCTGTGATGAAGTCTATCTCATTTTTCGTCATAGTGTCGGGGCTTTGCCACGTCCACTTTCTTTGGGGCTGTTTTTTAAAGAAGGAATTCATCACGAAGATCGCCTCCTTCTCAAGGAAGTTGACAAGTATTTGCCTCCCATGATTTCTGCTACCTAAACCCGCTTTTCGTGTTCAATAAAAATAAAAAAACTGCAGATTTTTTTCAATATTATGATTATGATGGGCTTTTTTCAGCAACGAGCATCAGGTAAATATAATCAAGCTTAATCCTTTCACACCAGTCTAAATAGCTTTTTTGTTTTCAGTGTTTAAGTTTGTTTATGTCAGTGGGTTTTTTGTCATGTACCTATTATTAAATAAATACATGGGTGCCTAGTCACCTACGTGTTAAAATGAAGTTACAACATAGATCACGCGTGTCAGCACACGATGCATAAACACGTGGTCGTATGATCAAAATAATTATCATGTTATTGCTGATATTTTCACGCAGCATTCTTGTTAGTTTATTTTTATACAAAGACATTTTGTTTTTATAGTTTAAAAAATTCATGGTTTTGACAAAGAGGTGCTGCTGGTGGACATAATCGTGAAATTATTTTGTGAAAGTATTAAAAAAGAAGATACAAGGGAGTTGTCGGAAGGTAGGTAAGTAGGTTCCGACTACCATCTACTACGATTAAAATTTGTACGTTGTACCTACTTATATTTTTTTTTGCTCATAGAAATAAACTTTAACGTAAGAAATTTTGCATGATTTGAAGGTAGTAAATAGGTATTAAATATTTATCCTTCGAAAATCGAAAATAAACCGCCCATTTACCTGTTGCACCAAAAAATTGAATCGTCAATTTGGAGGGACCAACTTATACATATAATCGATATTTTTAAAACGACATATGTTTCGGGCAGCCAAAATCAATAATATTATGGTAGAATGAAGGTATTATAGCACTTAGTAGGTAGCACATTCCAGGGAGTAGTGTATCAATTTGGTCCCTCCATCTTGATAATCTTGATATCATGATGGAGGGACCAAGCATTTTGTTAATATTTTATGTATAAATGATGAGGGTAGCTAGAATTATAGAAATGGTAGGAAATAGTAGATTAATGGTATTATTTATATATGTACGACAGACATTGGAGACAGGGTCCCTTCATTTTGACGATTACTTGGAAAACTATATAGACGAATACAGTATTAATCCTTATCAACTTAAATACTTAGTTACGCTAAGCTTTTCATGCTCATTATTATAATCTTTTACACCATTATTATAATTTAAATGAACATCTTAGGAGTTATCGCAAAAAATTAACGCGCGCGAAAATAAATTCAAGCGCGTTTCTCACACCGATGCATTATGACGGGACTCGGTTCATGCGATGAAGGGGAACCGACCTTAATACTAATACGATTTAGGAAAAAAGAAAATTTTATCAGCCTAAGATAATTTAGGAACAGTCATATGTGAGCTTTTCACAAGGACACATTGTAAGTTGCTCTGTCATGTGTAACTTCTAAACAAAATACGTTCGTTTTTACAAGTAATCAGGCAGAAGTTAACAATGTTGTACCTATACAAAGAAATGTTTTAGTTTGTTTTATGTTTATAATATAATATTAAAATACTTAAAGTAGTGTAGACATTATATTACATTTCAATCTAATCCACATATTCGACGCATCAAGCTGATGCGACCATACGACAGACAAAATATGTAGGCAAAATATGCTCTACTAACAAAACAAAAAAATAAAAAAGTTTTTGCAAAAAATACTACTGACTTCCAAAAAGTACTAAAAAAGTGCAATATAACCTTAACACTTAAACGCCGCTTTTATTTTTTAGCCTTTCTGTTTGTGCCGTGGGGGACACCGTGAACAGCGGCATTAGTGCCGATTTTGACCAGGCGCCAATAGAGCCTTATGGCTAAGGCTAATTCTATAATAACCAATTTAAATAAAAGACAACTCGAGTTTCATTTATAAAGATGTAACAAGACCCTTAAAGAAGCCCAAAGGCTTGTTCTCCCCGTCATTGCGATATTTTTTTTCTTCTAGAATCTAGACCATACCTGGGTACCTTCTAATAAGGAGATATCGGGGGTCAAAGTTCCAACTTTGCCACAAGTTTTTTTTTAAATACATGTTTTTTATGTATTGTGTATTCAATCCATCCATCAGCACAATGTTTTGAGTGCGTTACATTGAGTCCTACCGTAAAACGTGATTTTTCACCCCAAAAAAAAAAGTCGTTTACCAGCAATCATTTTCGCGTATAGGTACCTAGTTACTTATATTACTTTGATGTGCAAAATGCTTGGTTGACGGCTTCGTGAAGGGTCCGCTTACACCCTGTATTTTCAAATATTAAGTAAGAATTGGTCATGGTTGTAAGTACTTGCTTTAAAGATACCGACTGTTTCGGCTTTTAGGCGTTGTGCACAGTGTAAGTGGTCGATAGGTACTCGTAAATAATAACCTCGTAGACTGGTAATTCAGATTGATTTTATTTTCGAAAACACCCTATTTTATATACATTTACAATGGTACACTTAGTCTTAGCACGTTACTGTTGTAATTCCTTTTGACCAATAGCGACGCGCCGTTGGGCGAGACGCGCGCGGGGCGCGGGGTGCTGTTTTGCACACGGCACTATTCGCCGTGAAGGCATAAATAGGAGTCGCGCGCCGAGCACGATCCTTTTCGCCGGACGCCGTCGCCGAGTGCAGATGAAGACTACCGATCCGCGGGGCGCGTGAGTCTTCCGCGTCAAGAGTCCACGTGTCCATCTGTGAGGTCCCGAAGCGTGTGGTGAAGATACGGAGGATGCTGGTGCTTGCTTTGCTTGCGCTTACAAACCGCTTCTTTCGAAGCGAACTTATGTGGCACGAGTTGTGATGACGCTCGTGCCGCATCGTGTTTCCTTCTCAGTGCTTTAAAACTGTCTTTTTCAAGACGATTGCTTCCCTGTTTCTTGCAGATTGTCTAAAACGTGGTAAGGTAACTGGTTCGATGGTATGTGGTAACTGGCTCTTTGGTATGTGGTAACTGGTCCTTTGGTATGTGGTAACTGGTTCTTTGGTATGTGGTAACTGGTTCTGGTTGTGACTGTGTGACAGGTACTGTGTCACTACATCACTCCCCCCTAAGCGAAGCGCACGTTGTGTTTTACCGCGCGGCCGGATCGAGTGACGTATGTGTCGCGCGGTGCGCTGGGGGTCGATGACCGCGGTTCGACGGTCGTAGTCGTTGAGCTGTTTGTGCGCGATGCTTGTTGTTGCGCGCATGTTGTTGTAGAAGAAGTAAACTCTTCTTCGTTGAGTAGGTGCGCTGGCTTAAGTCTGTCTATTGAGACAACTGTAGTTCGAAGTGGCATCTGTATGGTGAAATGTTTGCCATCACGTTGAATCACCTTGAACGGGCCGTCGTAAGGAGGGGTCAATGGACTTCGCACGGTATCGTTGCGCACGAAAACATGAGTACATGTCGTTAGGTCCTTGTGTACAAACGTGCTCCTGTTTGTGATACGTGACTTCCTGCTTGGTGCGAGTGATGCCATTGTTTCGGTCAGCCGGCGTACGAATTCTGCGTCATCATTTTTCGGCTGTGAAGGCACGAAGAAATCTGACGGTATTCTGAGTGTCGTTCCGTAGGTCATCAAGGCCGGGCTGACTTGTGTGTCTTCACGAAGCGCTGTGCGTAGTCCAAGCAGCACGGTCGGTAATTCCTCGCTCCAGTGTGTGCCGGCGCCTCTTGCCATGAGCGCGGCTTTCAAGGTTCGATGCCAGCGTTCGACTTGACCATTTGCTTGCGGGTGGTATGCAGTAGTTCGAATCCTGGTGATGCCGAATTTCTTCATCAGTGCATTGAATAACGATGATTCGAATTGTCTTCCTTGATCCGTCGTTATTCGTAACGGGCAGCCAAATCGCGATAACCATCCCTCGAAAATCGCCTTAGCAACAGTGTCGGCGGTGACGTCACGAATAGGTATCGCCTCCGGCCATTTAGTGCAGCGGTCGATCATTGTTACTAAATATCTGACGTCGTTAGATGGCGGTAGTGGTCCCACAATGTCAACGTGAACGTGTTCGAAGCGCGATGATTTTGTAAACTCGCCGAGCGGGCTGATAACGTGTCGTTGAACTTTCCCGCGCTGGCAGCCGATGCATGATTTCGCCCATAATCCCACTTCTCTGTTCATACTTGGCCAAAAATACTTTGTAGACATTATTCTTCTTGTTGTTCGCACACCGGGGTGACTCAGTTCGTGTTGCGCTTTGAATGCTACAATACGATAAGTCGCTGGTAGGTATGGACGAACGTTGCCGGTTGATGTTTCGCATATGATGGGTCGTTGACCTCCGGGCAATGTGATAGGCGCAAACTTTAGTCTTGGGTTGGACATACAGCTCTTCAGTTCTTCGTCATTTTCTTGGTCTTGCGCGAGTTGGTGGTAGTTGATGGTGGAATGTGACAAGTTGACTTCTTCGATGCGTGATAGGGCGTCTGCTGCTTCGTTCTTTTCACCGTGAATGTATTGTATCTTCTCACAGAACTGACTTATGTAGTGTAGCTGGCGTTCTCTTCTTGGTGTATCGCTACTACTCGGTGTTCTTGTCAGCGCGTAAGTTAGAGGTTTATGATCAGTGAATATTATTAGGTTGTTGCCCTCTATCAGTCGTCGTAGGTGTTGTACTGCGGTGTACATCGCTAATAATTCGCGATCGTACACGCTGTAGCGTCGCTGCGTCTCACTCATGCTTTTTGAATAGAATGCAAGTGGTCTCCAAACGTTGTCCAACTTTTGTTGTAGCACGGCGCCGATGCTAGTGTTCGATGCGTCGGTAAATAAACATAGCGGCGCGTTTGGTATCGGGTGAGTCAGTATCGTTGCCTCGAGTATGCTTTGTCGGCATTTCTCAAAAGCTTGTTCTGCTACTTGAGACCATTGTATCGTTGTTTTGTCGTTCTTCTTACTGTTGTGTAGGTATTTATTTAACTCGTGTTGGTACTCGGCTTGATGAGGTAAACAACTACGGTAGAAGTTTATCATTCCTAAGAATCTTCTCAGCTCTTGCACTGTTCGTGGTTTCGGATAGTTGACTATGGCTTGTATTCGTTCTCGAGTGGGTCTGATTCCCTCTGATGACACTCCGTATCCGAGGAACTCGATGTTTTGCTTGTCAAACTCGCACTTGTCGATGTTAAGGCTGACGCCGTAGGTATTTAGGCGTTCGAGTACTTGTTCCAGGTGGCGGCGGTGTTCTTCCTTATTTCTGGAGTGTACGAGCATATCGTCGACGAAACAGAATACGCTGTCATCAAGTCCTCGTAGAACCTCGTGCATGAAACGTTGAAAGGTTTGACCGGAGTTTCTTAAGCCGAACGTCATGCAAGTGAATTCGAAAAGCCCAAACGGTGTTATTATTGCTGTTTTTTGAGCATCTTCCTTTGAAATTGGTATCCAGAAGTATGCCATTTTCAAATCGAGTTTTGAGAATATTTTCTTTCCGTGGAGTTGGTATGTAAAATCTTGGATTCGTGGAATGGGGTATCGGTCTGGAACGGTGACGGCGTTAAGTCTTCTGTAATCGCCGCATACTCGAAGTGATCCGTCTTTTTTCTTCACGATGTGAAGTGGACTCGCCCACGGACTGTTTGACGGTTTGCATATTCCCATCTCGATCATGCGCTCGAATTCGAGTTTTGCTGCCTTGTATTTGTCGGGCGGTAGAGGGCGCGGCCGTGAGTAGATCGGCGGCCCAGTTGTCTCGATGTGATGCGTGACGTCATGCTTGGCTGGAGTTTTGAGTGTCATTGGTCGAAGTACGTCTGGATATTTCTTTAGCAGGTCGTGATGAGTGTGGTCGCGGCTGACAATGTAGATTGATTCTTCTTGGCTGTTTACTTTCATGGCGTTCACACTGAGCTCGGTTACACGATCGATGAGTTTTCTTTGGTGCATGTCGACTAACAGTTTATGATGCACTAAGAAATCGGCACCAAGTAACGAAGTCTTCACATTGGCGACGACGAAAGTCCACTTAAAACTTCTTCGTAGGCCTAGGTTGAGCTCGAGTGTGCGCTCTCCGTAGGTACGAATCTCTGTTCCGTTTGCCGCGTAAAGTTTGTAGCCTGCATTCTCCGCTGGTCTTGAATATTTCTGGTTTCGAGCGGCTAATACTGATATGTCGGCTCCCGTGTCGACAAGAAACTTTTCTCTGTTATTTATGTCGATCACGCATAGGCGGCGGCTGGGTTGGTTAACATCGACGCCCGCCACTGTCGATGTAATTTCTAGTTTTCCCGCTTTGCTGCTAAAGAACACGGTGGTTCACATTTCCGTGCCCTGTTGCCGAATCGATAGTGGAAACGGCACATCCAGTCGGGATCGCCGGGCTTGCGGGCGTTATCAGGACGCTGTCTTGACTGTGAGCGTGAGCGGCTACGATGTGCGAAGTTTTGGCGGGAACGGTGATACGACGAATGTTGCTGGTTGCGGAGTTCGGCGACTTCGAGTGACAATTTCTCTATTTGTTTCGTAAGCATATTGATTTGTAGGGTTGTTATTGCGTTAAACTGTGCTTCATTGCCTGCTGGACTTGCTGTCGAAGGTGTTGTGGAGACTGCGGCGACTGTAGCGGGTTCAAAATGCTCCATCATTTTGTCTGCCATTGCGGCTAACACTTCGAGCGATGACTCGGTGTTGACGGAGAGCACGGCGCGAACTTGTGCGGGCAGTTGGTTGAGCCACATAACTTTCAGAGCTTCATCCGATAGTAGCTTTCCACTGAGGTCTCGCATTTTACGCAGCAGCTGGCTTGGCTTGTTGTCGCCGAGTTCGAGGCCGCTGAGTAGCTTCTGTAACTGCCGGTGGTCTGACTCTTGGTACGTTGAGATGAGTCTGTCTTTGAGCGTGCTGTACTTGCCGGTGGTCGGTGGGTGCAAGATGATGTCTCCGATTTGTTCTAGGTCGCTGTTGCCGAGTAGTGGGACGACGAGATTAAATTTCTGCTCCTCACCTATCTTGCTGGCAGCAACGGCGGCTTCAAATTGCGCAAACCACAGGCGCGGGTTTTGGCGCCAAAATGGTGGTAGTCGTGCCGGAAGTGAGATTGCTGCCACGTCGCTCTTCTCTGTTATGATGCCCTGAGCATCGCTAAAGTCGTCGTTCTTCATGGTGATGGTTCTTCTGGATCTCGATGAAAGAGGCCGATGTTGAAGGAACTCGGCTTCAGCTTCAGGAACGTGTACGGTTTCACGGGGTCACCAATTTAGGCGTTGTGCACAGTGTAAGTGGTCGATAGGTACTCGTAAATAATAACCTCGTAGACTGGTAATTCAGATTGATTTTATTTTCGAAAACACCCTATTTTATATACATTTACAATGGTACACTTAGTCTTAGCACGTTACTGTTGAA
The DNA here is from genome assembly GCA_905220335.1 of Noctua pronuba. NCBI lineage: Eukaryota > Metazoa > Arthropoda > Insecta > Lepidoptera > Noctuidae > Noctua > Noctua pronuba. Next base: position 8,412,727 of record LR999906.1, on the reverse strand, counting down.
ATTCCTTTTGACCAATAGCGACGCGCCGTTGGGCGAGACGCGCGCGGGGCGCGGGGTGCTGTTTTGCACACGGCACTATTCGCCGTGAAGGCATAAATAGGAGTCGCGCGCCGAGCACGATCCTTGAGGACGGATTCGCTAGCGGTCCGAACGAGTCCACGTCGGTTTTGTCTGCGCTCGCAATTTGCTCGGTAGGCCTCCGCTGGCCGGCAGTTGCGCCGCTGCGGCACCTCTGGCATTTTTATTCGCCTACCGCCCGAACCGCTCATTATTTTGTCGCAGAAAATAACGGTCATTTTCGACCGTTATTTTTCTGCGAACAAAGGGAACTCGCTGTGACCGCATGGGTGCCTAGCGCCTGTGCGTTCACAGTCGAGTCCCCCTGTGCCGCCCGGTGCTGTGCACCGTAGCGGTTGCGGTGGACCGCTCCACAAGGCCAACCACCCCAAATTAAGAAAAATGAAGAAGTCTCCACCTGCGGCCCGGTCGATGGGGGGTCGGACGGCGTCGCTCCCGATTATCGGGGACTCGCCGCCCGGCGCTCCGCCGGCTACCGCCGACGATGACGGTGCTCATCACGTCCACCGATCTCCAGCACCCAGGCCGTCTCCAACATCAAGGACAGCAGGAACCTCGGCCGGCTCACCAGCATCGCCGCCGAGGAGCCAACCCGCGGTCCCAGTCCGCCCGCCGGCGTTCCGTCCCGTGCCGACCCAGGCACCGGGACCCGCCGGCACCTGCAACCGCGCACCCGCACTGCGCGCTACTGCGCCGCACCCGCGCCCCGCAACGCAGTCGGTGCGAACAACTGCACCGCCCGCGCCCCGCGCGCCGTCCGCGCACCCCGCGCCCGCGCACCCCGCGCCCGCGCACACCGCGCCCGCGCACACCGCACCCGCACCCGCGCGCACCGCCGCGCGACAGCCCGCGCACGCCCGCCCCGCCACCACGGCGGCCCGAGCAGTGCGCACGGCTTCGCCCGCTCCCCGCCGCTTGCTGGCAGGCTCAGCCGCCGCAAGCCAGGGCACCCTACTGATGTCGCCGCCACCACCTCGGAGTGCTGCCCAGGATTCCCCGGCCGCGATGTCCCCCTGCTCATCCAGGGAAGGGAGTGACATCTCCATAACGTCGGCAGGCTCCACGACGGGAAGATTTCCGCCTAGGAGTACCGAGGTGAGTGGTGTGCCAAATACCTATTCAGAAAGTGACTCCGTGGGCTTCGGGTACGAATTCCATCTGGATACCCGAGCCCAGCGCCGACCAAGAAGCTCGGACGACGACGAGGCCGTGGAAGAGGCGAAGCGGATTTGCCCCGACTCCCCGCTCCCGCAGCGTGAGCCGCGCGGGGTAGCCGGAACCGGCTCGCCCACTTTCGCCGACACGGTCCGTCGCCCGCACACCGGACAGACCACCACCACCCTGACACCCGCCGTCGCAGCCCCTGCTCAAGGCAACGCTGCTAACACGACCAACACAAGAAAAGAGAAGAGGCCACGCTACCCTCCGCTTGTGGTGGAGAGGATGCCAAACTGGGCCGCCCACTTCAGGGCCGTGAGTGCCAAATTGGGCCACCCTCCCAACGCTCGTCCTTACCAGGGCGGGATACGTTTCGTCCCGGAGTCTGAGGACGAGTACAGAGTGGTCCAAAGGTACCTCAACGACCTAGAGAGGTCGAGCGGCCTAAGTTGGTTTTCCTACTCGCTGCCGGCTGAGCGTAGCCTAAAGGTGGCCATCAGGGGGCTGCCGGCTGACACCGACCCGGAAGAGATAGAGGAGGAGCTGAGGACCCTGGGGTATCAACCGGAGTACGTGCGCAATATCAACGCGCGCGGTGGGCGCCCCGGTTGTATATTCCACGCGGTCCTCAAGAGGCAACCGGATATCCGCAACATCTACGACACAACCACGTTTCTGTGCATGCGTGGTGTCCGCATAGAGGCGTGGAGGAGCAAACGTGGGCCCGCACAGTGTCACCGGTGCCAGAAATTTAGGCATAGTTCGCACCAGTGCCACCGCCCGCTCGCCTGCGTGAGGTGCGGCGAGGAACATGCCGCACGCGACTGCCCACGCCCCAGGACGGAGCCGGCCACCTGCGCCAACTGCGCGGGCGACCATCCAGCCTGCAGCAGCGGTTGCCCCGTCTTCAAGAGGGAGGCACGAAATAAGCGAGCGGGCACTGTCGCCATTTCCCAGCAGCAGCGTCGGCCAGCTGGCGAGAGACCAGCTGCCAACACCAACACCGAAGACCACGAAGCCCCCAGCACGACGCTGATGGCGGCAGCAAACGGGCCCACCCCACAGGACGCTCCTGCCTCGAGGCGGAGGAATAGGGCGCGCGGGGGAAGGAAGAAGAGGGGGAAAAAGCCCCTCCCTCCCGCACACCACCAACCTGGCCAGAAGGACCCTGTCCCTGCCATGGCGCAGGCTCAACCCACCATCGCGGCCAAGACCATCACCGACTCCGCTGCTGGCGTCGGCAAGAAGAAGGGGAAGCGGGCGGGCAAGCCCGCCCCACCCACAGAAGCGACTCAATCCGCCACCAACGTGGCGGCCGACACCAGGCCCACCAACTCGGCCCCATCGCAACAAGCCGACGCCCGTGAACAGCAGCGGCGCCGCACACCCCACTCTGGCGCTAACTCAGCAGAGCGCCAGAAGGAGTTCACAGCCTGCGCCATCCAACTCTTGATGGACCTCATAAGGGCCATCAGGCAGGGGCAAGACGCGGGCACGGTGATCCTCGACGGGCTGGCCGGACTTCTCACGCTCTACAATGGCTAGTTCGTTGAGGATTCTCCACTGGAACGCCCGTGGCCTAACGAAGAAGGTCGCCCAACTCCGCCTCCTCCTCCGAGAACAGCGGATCGACGTGGCGCTGCTCAGCGAGACATTCCTGGGGCCTGCGGATAAACCCAGGTTCCCGGGATATATCATCTACAGGAAGGACGAGAAGTCGCCGCTCGGCTACAACTACCGCGGTCTGGCGGTACTGGTTAACCGAAGGGTCGTCCACCAGGCTCTCCCTCTGTCGTCACTGGCCTCCTTCTACGCGCTGGGCGTACAACTGCACATCGCCGGCGAGGATGTCGATATTTACGCCTGCTACTGCCCGCCCGCGGCCTCGCTAGACATAGCTGAGCTGCGGGCGCTACTCTACCGCTCACCGCATCCGACACTCCTCGCGGGCGACATGAACGTCAAGCACCCGGCGTGGAACAGCAGGGCCACGAATACCGGAGGGAGACGGCTCTTCGCGGACGCAGAAACCAGAGGATACACGGTGTCCGGCCCTGACACACCCACCCGCTACCTTGATTGCCAGGCGCACGCTCCGGACGTGCTGGACATCGTGATCCACAGAGACCTCAGCTGCCAGATCGCACAGCAGGTTATGGACGACGATTTGCAGTCTGACCATCTTCCTGTAGTCGTCGTCCTCTCTGAGATGCCGACGCGACTCTCTCCACCAGCGCCACGTCGTAAATTGGACTGGGAGAGATTTACCAACAGGATGGAGACCACCACTCCTACTTGGCCCATCGTCACCGCCGCGGACGTGGACGGGCTAGCAGGGGAGATCACCGTTTGCGTACAACGCGCCTTAGAAGAGGCGACAACGACCAGCACGCAACCGCAGGGGCTTGTTTACAAGCCTCTGCCCAGTCACATCAAGCGCATGGTCGCCCAGAAGAGGCGCTTACGCAAACGGTGGCAGAACACGGGATGCCCGAGAGACAAGTCCGATCTTAACCGTCTCGCGGAGAAGGTTAGGGCCAAGATCCAGGAACACAACGCCGAGAGCTGGGAGGAACATATCAACTCTACGGAAGGGGACTGGCCGTCGATACACAAGCTGTGTCGACAGCTTACGAATACCCCAGCTCCGGTACGTCCGCTACTCCACAGCGACGGGGCGCCAAGATACACTGCAGCAGACCGGGCAGAGATCTTCGCCGAACACCTGGAGCGTCAATTCGAGCCGAACCCAACTAATGACACCGAGCACATCGCAGCAGTCGAGAGGCACCTTGGGGAGTACTTTGCTGCGCCGATAGCCTCAGACGACCACCCCATCCACTTCTCGCCTTGTGCAGTGCGGCGCGCCATCCTGAAAACCAAGCCGAGAAAGGCCCCCGGTGCGGACGGTATCACCAACACAGCGCTGCGCCACCTGCCGTTCCGTACCGTAGCGGCACTGGCGCGCCTGTATACGGGGATACTGCGCACTGGGGTCTTCCCGGCCTCGTGGAAGGAGGGGCGCGTCATCATGCTGCCCAAGGCGAACAAAAACACCATGAAGCCCGAGAGCTATCGGCCGATAACTCTTCTCCCCACCATCTCCAAGGTGTTTGAGCAACTCCTGCTGCGACACCTGAAGATCCACATCACGCCACGACCGGAACAGTTTGGGTTCCGCTCGGAACATTCCACGACGCTCCAGTTGTCGAGGGTACTGCACCTGCTTACAGCGGCATTAAACAAGAAGGAGGACGCAGTTGCAGTATTCCTCGACATGGAAAAGGCTTTTGACCGTGTTTGGCACGAAGGTCTGCTGTTCAAGCTGTCGCGGACAGATGCGCCTCGTCGCTTGATACGGGTGGTCTCCTCCTTTCTCTCCCACAGGACTTTCCGGGTGGTGGTCGACGGCGCTCTATCGCGCGCCCGCCCGATTGCCGCGGGCGTGCCCCAGGGCAGCTGCGTCTCGCCGCTCTGCTACTCATGTTTCACCGACGACATCCCGACTACTGACGACACCACGCTCGCGCTGTATGCCGACGACGCCGCGTACATCGCAACCTCGCTTAACGCGAGACACGCGGCCGTTAAGATGCAGCGCGTGCTCGATTTGCTCCCGGACTGGCTCTCCAAGTGGAGGTTGTCGGTGAACGTGGGTAAGACGCAGGCGATACTCGCCGGCGCTGCCCACCTCCCACCACCCCTGAAGCTGCAAGGACAGGACATCGACTGGTCGCCCCAGGTGAAGTACCTCGGGGTCACCATCGATCGTCGGCTGTCCATGGCCCGTCACGTCCGCCAGGTCGTCGCCAAGAGCAGAACTGCCCGCGCCCTGCTCAATCCAGTGCTCTCGTCTCGCCTCCCGCTGCGTGCCAAGCTGGGCGTCTACAAGACGTATATCCGCCCGCTCATCACGTACGCCGCCCCAGCATGGCTCGCCCTCACTAGCGAGACCAACATGAAGCTTCTCCGCGCGCAACAACACCTGGCGCTGCGGAAAATCGTCGCCGCCCCTCGCTACGTGAGGAACAGCACCATCCAGCGGGACCTCAAGATTGAGAGCCTGGACGACTTCTGCCGACGCCTCGCGACCAACATGTTCGCCCGCGCCGACGCGTCTGCCTGGCCGCATGTCAAGGACATAGCGCCATGGCACGCTCGGCCCCCCGACGCGAGGCGCCTGCCACGCGACCTCGTACCTGCGGACAACGACGACGCCACCCCACCGGATTGACGCACCCGAGTGTGTCGCCCCAGGCTACACGCGACACACTCAAACACAACGACTCCACAATCGCGACACTCACTCGGTTAGCGTCGTGTGCTAAGTTAACATAGGCACGACGCGACCCGCTCCATCCACGCTTAACTCCACATGCGACCAAACACACGCGACGAATGTGCGGCGCGGGCTCGCAATTCTCGCACACATGAGCGGTGTTACTCAGGTACATTGCCGCTCAAACACACACACATACGGCCCCTTAGTCCGGAGCGCATCGGCTCGCTTCGATAACGTCTGCGGACGGGGGTCACACTTCTCGGTAGGGAGCGCCTGAGCCACCTCTGTCGCTGGTCGACCCCCGCTGGGCCTCCTCCGGTTAGCCGGAGGTCTCACCCGGCGGGGTCGGACCGCCGAGGTGGCGCGAAGCAAGCGGCGCTACGTTATAGCGCCGTAGCGCTCCTACCGAACTCAAACGACACCAACACCTAACCAGGCTGCGTGCGCGCGCCTGGTTTCAGCTAGGCCTATATCGGCCCCACAATGAAGTGCCCGTAGTTACGGGCACTATAATTGACACCGCGGGCCCACGGACCAGGTCCATATCCCGCCAGCCGCGCCCCCTGGCGGGGGCGCAGCGAATTCCTAGGCACGATCCTTTTCGCCGGACGCCGTCGCCGAGTGCAGATGAAGACTACCGATCCGCGGGGCGCGTGAGTCTTCCGCGTCAAGAGTCCACGTGTCCATCTGTGAGGTCCCGAAGCGTGTGGTGAAGATACGGAGGATGCTGGTGCTTGCTTTGCTTGCGCTTACAAACCGCTTCTTTCGAAGCGAACTTATGTGGCACGAGTTGTGATGACGCTCGTGCCGCATCGTGTTTCCTTCTCAGTGCTTTAAAACTGTCTTTTTCAAGACGATTGCTTCCCTGTTTCTTGCAGATTGTCTAAAACGTGGTAAGGTAACTGGTTCGATGGTATGTGGTAACTGGCTCTTTGGTATGTGGTAACTGGTCCTTTGGTATGTGGTAACTGGTTCTTTGGTATGTGGTAACTGGTTCTGGTTGTGACTGTGTGACAGGTACTGTGTCACTACAGGCTTTATCGTACAGGAGACGATGTTTTCTCGTAATTCGGGAACAACCTGTGTCTGTTTTATAAACAAGAGGATTTAACACCACGTTTTCCTATATTATGTTTAATTTTTTGAATTATTATCCTGTGGGTATATTGATAATCTATATTTGTTTTGATATTCAATCGACATTGTCATTCTGCCAGTTTAAATTCAAAATTATCCGGTGTCGTTATTTGCTTTATCACTAAAAATAATAAAATAGAATCAGCAAAGAACAGGGTCCAAGCTGTTTTAAAATGTCGCTGATTCAGCGATTTTTCCTGTTAGTCTTATGTACTTTGAACATTCAATATGGGCAGAAATGTAGGCTTAATACTCGGATACACTTTCAGGAGCCTTTACCAGTTATTATAAGAGATGGAAGACTCTTGGAGCCGACAGACAAATTCGGCAATATTGAAATGAATTTCGGTGATACTCTTACCTTGAGTTGCGAAGGAACGGGGAACATACAACATCCTAACGCGCTGCGAGGATTATCTGTTGCTGTGATAAGCTGTGAAGGAGGAGACATGTTCAAAAACGAGGAATGGCTGACTGAACCAAGTCAATTCTCTTATTTCAGATGTAGTTTCCCCCCAGAATATAAAAGCAAACGGACAGAACGCACGTGTTATGATAGAAACCCAATCATCGAAGTTGGCTACAATATCGAAGAACAATTTTATCCCGTTTATGAAACCTGTTTCAACGAAGCTGGTCTGACCCCAATCTACTCAAAGTACACTCAGAAACCTTACAACTCTCTCTTCCAAACTAGAGTAACTCGGCCTTATTTCATAGCGGATGATGTTTACAGGCACATTCCGGTTAATGCCTTGTTCTCACCGGGAGGACTAAGATCGGCAGTGGAGCATCGGGTGGGGACTGCCATACAAAACTATTTTACAAAGACAGTGCTCCTCGACAGAGGACACTTGGCTGCTAAAACTGACTTTGTGTTTGCGTTTGGAGAGCGCGCAACGTTCCACTACGTAAACTGTGCTCCGCAGTGGAAAGGTTTTAATGGTGGCAATTGGAATACTTTGGAAGTTGATCTGAGGAACCATATCCACAACGCTGGCTATGACACTATAATATATACAGGAACGTTTGGTTTTGCTCAGCTTAACAACGATATGGGTCGTCCTGTAGATCTTTACTTACAGACCGATGAGAATAATAATCCAGTGATACCAATCCCTGAGTTTTATTACAAGGTTGTTTATGAACCTGCAAGTAAAAAAGGTATAGCTTTTGTTGGCATCAACAACCCTTACTACACGCAAGGAGAAGCCATCCAGATGTTCTTCTGCAAAGACGTGTGTAGAGGCAACCATGCTTTCTCGTGGTTATCTTGGCATCCTGATAACCCTATTGAAGGCTATACTTTCTGCTGCACCGTAAATGATTTTAGGGCGACTGTACCACATTTACCATCGTTTCAAGTTGATGGTCTTTTGACGTGAGCACGACTAACTAGAAACACTATTGTTTCTAGTTTGTTGTGTATAGACCATGATGTCACTATTAAATCATTTTTAAACAAAGAAATGTTTTGTCATTTAAAGTTTAACCTACTTTTAAAATTCTATGAATAAACTATTCTGTTCTGAAGGAGCTCGTGTTTAAATAATAACAGCCGCTCGGGTCGATCTTTAGGTTAAGTCGTGCTTGCCTTGGTTGGTCCGTGGATGGGTGACAACCCATTATATACCGAGTTTCCTCCGTGCCTCGGAAAGCACGTTAAGCCGTTGGCCTCGGGTTGTCATTTGTAGAACTTTGACAGTCGTTACAGGTAGTCAGTGGTCCGAAAAGTCTGACAACCAGTCTTACCGAGGGGTACTGAATTATCCAGTACTAACTTGGTCGGTGAGTGATAAGCAATCGCTCTATGTAAAATACTCTCATTCGGCTGCTTCCGGTTTGACTGGAAGCCGACTCCACCATACTTGGGAAAACGCTAGGCAGGTGATGACCTACTATTAACATTTTATAATTTTAAAAATATGGGAAAGTATGACTTGTTGTTGGCAGTTTTATTGAAAACATACATTTTTCATGTATGAATAATATCTTCATTGTAAGGGGTTATTGGCCTGACATAAATATATGAATACGGTTACATATTATCAGCTTTGCCGATGGAGTGTCAGCCAGTGTGACCTCAGGGTCTCTTAGGTACCTACGTTCTACTAATAAAATTACTACTTGTAAGATATTGATATATACCAGTCTGCGCGCCTATTGCTCCTTATTACATAGATTCTTGACTGTCCTCTTTGTATTGTAAATTAGCTGGTGCCCGCGACCTTCATCTGCGTAAAATTATTATACAAATATTACTTCCTTGTTTGAATCGATTTTGTAAACAATTTCATGGGTTTTATTTTTTTTGCACCGAACTCACTTTAAAAAAAAATGTAGGCTACGTTTCTCTTTATAACATCCCCGCCAAAATCGGCTCAGCCGTTTCGAAGATTAGCCGGAAGGAACAGACAGACTATAATAAGGACATATAATAATTTCATAATTATGCATTCAGTAAAAAGCTGTTTTTGAATTACAAACAAACACTTCAATTTTGTTTATTTGTATAGATAGATAGATGATGGGGAGCATGAATTCACGAACAGTCACAGAACTCACAGGTTACTTTTAATTCTCGAATGATCTAATATTGTCCGAGATAATACGCAGCTGATATTTTCCTTCTTTAAACCATTAATTTTGATGTACTAAAAATATCACCGAAATTAATTATGCAGATCTCCATAACGTCAATCTTAGTGCAACTGGTTAATGATTGCCTCAAAGGTGATTTATGTCTAGATAGGAATCCACCTTTACATTCTTGTTAATAAATTAGGCATAATTTGTAGAAAAAAGGTGACTCATCTTTGAATCATAATATATCGATCATTAAGGACATAATTATCGTTATAATAATAGCTAATTACCATCTAATGTAATGCGTAGCTTTCTCCCTGTGTATTTAAGTTTATCATAGCAGCACTTGACCACAGTACCTCGTAGACCCTTGGTAGGGCTAGTTTAATATTGTGATTGTAAATACGTATTGTTTGAACAAAATGCAGATTACATCGGTAAGTTTTGATTTTTTTTTTCTGTATATATTTATGTATTTTTTCTTTATTAGTAAAGTCCCGATGCCTTGGTTAACAATTTAAGATAGAATCAAAAGTAACAATAAAATTGGCAAATATAGTGAAAAGTGTACATCTAAGTGTATAACTTTATTTTTTTCTGTACGCAAAATAAGCGTTTGGACGTGGAGTAGCGGACACCAGCCCGTTTTACAATATAACGCCAAGCTTTAAAACACGTTCATATTTTCATTGTTTTCGTTTGTAACTATACTTATTTCTTCTTAATAAACACATTCCTTTTCTACGATTTAATTTGATCTTATCCATAATTTGTTACAGATTCTAATATGTTTGGTAGTACTATCAATAGCCCAAGCGGCCTTGGTGACAAGAATTCCAAAACCGAAGCTAAACTCAGTGCTTGCTCAGAAATTAACGACACCAGAAATTCCAAAACATAAGTCACCAGAAGAAAGACGTAAATTCTCTTTATTTCCAAAGAGCTATATGAAATACGTAATATCACCAGAACCGATCTACAAAATTGCTACTCATAAACCAATAGTGCGTGGAACGAAGAAACCTTTAATGAAGAAACTAAATCTGCATGATAATAAGAATAAACTTGTAGAAAATGAAGCTGAACAGCCAATGGTGAACGCAGAACCTATGAATGAAAGCAATTTAGCCGTAAACTTTAAAGTGAACAATGTTGTGGCCAGTGAAGAAGCAAGCATAGAATCTGTCGAAGACAAATCCGAAGTTAGCAATGAAAAGCAAAATGATAATAGCGAAGAAGAAGATAAACTTAACAAAAATGATAATAATGCATTCAACGCAGCATCAGCCGATACTGCAAATAAGGAAACTCTCATTTTAAGAAATCTTATATTCCCACCTGCGGTAAAACATATTGAATTTAGCGCAGAAAACAAAAACTTAGACGCCTTTGCAGATGTCATGGATATGAAGAACAACTCAGAGAAAGAAATTGAAACGGAATTCATCTTAGTAGATGCCGCACATAAACCAACAGAGAGTGCAAAGATTAGCAGTGAAGAACCAGAGGAATTTGTAACCACAGAATTGTATGAAGAGCCTGAAATCGTCAGGAGTAAAAGGTAACAACTTGCTCTAATTAATTTAAGCTGAATTATAATACATTTGTCAGGAACTAGACACGTTCATCACTCTTTTTAATTTTACTGATGCAATTAAATTTATCATTTAGGAAAGAACTTGTGATATAGTCTATTAAATAAATAGGATTCTAAATTATCGTTTGGTATTTTGTACATTCGTATGGTAATCTGAAATGGATTTCCCTTTATGAGAAATGATCCCAGTTTTATTTAGGTGGAATTAATGTGTCTCATAGATCTAATATGTGTCTATTTGTTCTTCTTTGCTGATTTTAATGTTATTTTCAGGGGTAGCAACATAATTGAAGAGGAAAATCTTGCTTCCACAGTAGCAGGATATAAATACACCTGGAAAGATACGAGACTCAACAACGACGTTGCTTTCAAAAACATTCACTCGTGAATAAAACATGGGCTGGGTCATGCAGGTCAATGAAATATTATTCGTCGTATCGGATTTGAATAATTATTTTTTACGTTGCCAATATGAGGCAAAAAAATCTGTTCGGTTTTGGACTAAACTGTGATAATAGACATTTTAGATAACTGTTGTAGTAAACCAGTTTACGACAACGTATAATGCTTGTACTATCAGTTATTTTATCATGTTGCTGTTCTACCACGAGCATTATTTTAGGTTATGCTGACTATGTACCTATTTGTGAGAAAATAAAACTATTATTTAAAAAGTATAATTATTTATTGACGTTCACTACGAAAAAACTTACATTTATAGGCACCTAAAATGTACATCCTTATCCTAGGTACAACGTAATGGCAAATAATCAATTCTCCACGTGTTTTTGTTACACAATAACATCTTAATGATCACACTATCGAGAACGAAACATAAATAAAATGTAACCTATGGGCAAGACAGACACATACCGGCTGGTAACTATCTTTCACACCGAAGCTAATGTACACATACATATACAGATCGTTTACACGCTACGATTCTTACAGCACTCGCTTTAGCTTATGATTTAAAGGCACTCCACGTAAACAGTAAAGAAACCTACGAATTACTAAAATATTTAACAAATACATACATGTAACGAAACAGAGTCAAAATCAGAACAAACACAACCACACAACACTATAAGAATACAATCTATTATACTTCCTACCTAATTTTTGCAAAGCGAGCATTCGGAACTAAATCCAAAATCCGTAGCGAGTAAACGACATAGAATTACAAAGAATAGACGAAATCATTTATTTATTGTACTTGTAGATCGTGTCGAGGTTGACTTGTAATTGGGGTGCGCTGTCGAGAGATGGCGCTATTTCCTGCTGAGTCTGAAGACATCGTTGAGCGGCGTGTAAGGTGTCCGCGTCGGAATTGCGTTGAACGCAAATGAGGGTTGTGCGTCTGCGCGGAGGATCACGACACCTGCGTAGAAAAAAAACAGTTAAGTACTTAATTGCGAAACGGCGAATTGTTGCCAGTCCAATTTAGAAGCAACAAATTAAAATCTATACAGTGTCCATCCAAGTATCGAACAATTAAATTGTTAGTAACATAGAAACGGTAAAGAACGGGACAAGAATTTAATATATAAAGGTATATCCTATGGAGTTAATCAAACAATTGAATACAAAAATTATGACGACAAACATAAAGAAAATAAAAATAAAAACTTTAAAAAGTAAATTAGCAGGGTTACCAAATGACGTGCAAAATCTATTAACAACACAATAGGAACCTACTGGTAATGGATTAAAAAATGATCTATAACAACAATACGATCGTGTAATACATGCAAAGATTACTATTTCATAGGAAAGATATGAATCAATGGAAAAGCATTTAGTTGTAATGATAATGATCAACAATTAAGTTATGATGAAAGATTAAACGGACATGCGGAAGTAAATGATAATTAGTAACTTAACGTAAGTACTAATAAAACTTTTAATAAATGACTAGTAATAAACTGATTGAGCCCATTGCAATGGTTACTACTAAACTGAAGATGAAAGAAAAGGAAGTAAGTGATAGCGTAATAGTTGATAGGAGAGAATGGAAGAAAAAACGTGTTGCGACGACCCCATGTAACATGAGACAAGGGCAGGAAGATGATGATGACTACTAACAACTGAGCAAGGAATCTCATGTATTAGGCAAGTTAAAGAGCACAGAGACAATGTCAACAGTTTCTCTGTAACTATAGTATGACCACTTTAAGTATGCAGTTCAAGGTGGCGTTGCTTGTCAAGAAAATTTGCATCGTTATGTCAAACTTGGTACATTTGTTTTAGTTCTGCGTTTTCTCGCCTGCACAGATAAGTTGGTTGAAGTGAAAGACATAAATGATGTGTTATTATACGTCATTTGTGCCTTGCACTTACACTATTTCTCTATTTCTTCTGACAGAAGTTGGTTGCTATACGCACGATTTTTTTTTGTACTGCCGGCCGTCTACTGATTCCGTGCTCTATGAAGCAAATACCAGTCAGAAAGTCGTATTATGTAAATGTTATTTTACTAAAAGTGATTTATTAGTGACAACAACTAATCAAAAAGTTGACGTTCTTCTCTTCTTCTTCTTTATCGTGTGGTTAGTTCGTAACCTGGTGTCAGAGTTTTTAGGCCGCCCATGGGCCTCTGACTTGGCTTTACATGCCGTCAAGAAATATCTCTCAGGCAAGTTGACGTTGATGGCAATACTTACAAACTTGTGCTCGTCTCATTGCTATGATTATTAAGGTTACTATGATTATGGTGCTTATAACTTAGGTGATAACTATGTAAACAATTCCTCAAAAAAGAAACACGTCAAACATTTCTGTAGACTTTTTCGATGAATTTGCCGTTTCGTATCGTCCGACCGCATCCTAAAAGGCTTCTTTTACCTCTTTAAAATAAATTATGTAGTTATAATATGTAGTGCAAAGTCAGTAAATATTACAATATTAAAATGTTGTCTCGACCAAAAAAAACAGTTTAATTTGCTCAATCCAAAAGCATTTCAATTGATTCAACCAAATAGGTAAAGATCAAAATAAACTGATGCGAGGAATTTTTTGTCTTTAGTTGCTGCCAATTAAGATCGCAATAGCGGTCATTGCTCTTTACATAATATCTCTTCGTACGAACCAAAACAAATGAACCATGTATCGTTTTTCATTAGAAAAAATGTTGAAGATCACGATAGATGACGATTTAAGACATGAACAGGCTTATTTTTGGATTTCAAAGTTAAGAACTTTAATAAATGTAGGTGGGTCAATGACCGCCATTGCGATCTTATCTGACAGCAACTATAGTCACCAAACTCATCCGATGACAACGACATCGACGATTCAGCGGTCAAAGTTTCTAAGTTCTTGTTGTCAACGATAAGAGCGCTTTTATGTAAACATCCTTCTTGCCATCATGCTAACGTTAACATTTTTTTTTACTCTATCGGATTCGGTCGGACCTCATGCATATTTGACGAAAGGCAGCGTATAGCGGCAGCGTGATACCAAGCCCTAGCAAAGCGGACAAGTGAGACACTTTCTACCTGAGGGATTCACTTTCACTTTGATCTTGGTCTGCGGCGACAGCACGCCATAGTCGACGTCTTCGTACAAATCCTGTTTGAGGAGATTTTATGGCGTTAATAAAGTAACAAGAAAGTAAGAGTGGTTAAATCGACGTTTATAGATTCACTCTCGTTTTTAATTGTAGTGGAAGCGAAACATTATTTTCCTTAAGTTAAATGGAATTTTATTGGTGAGGCATACAGTTTAAATTACTTAATCAATTTAAGTCTAAATGTAGGTATTTACTTAATTGTGACAACACTGAAACTCCATAATATTGAAAAACTAAAACTTTTTCTTTAAATTTTATACTTCTACATCTTTAGCATCATCGGCCAGACCGTTCAGTTCAATAAGGTCCGTTCCGCTATTCCACTGACCCACAAAATACAAGTTACGCTTAGTTTGTGGTTCAACGAATATTATCACAATTATAATATTACTTTTGATGAACTTTACTTTACTTTGATTAAAAGGACATTTGTTTTTAAACCTATCGTTTACATCATCAGTAGGACATACCTCAACCCTATATCCAGCAGGGTTGTTCAGGCCGAGCTCTCTCAGCGTGACGGCGACGTCTGAGGGTGTACCGTCAGTGCGCCGGTTTACAAACGCCACCGCGTATGAGTAGTACTGGCCTTGGATGGGTAGGATCGGACGCGACCAGATCTCGATGCCTCGGTGCTGGAAAAAGCAAGATGAGGTTATTGTGATGGTTACGCTAAACGATTATTGCATAATTGACGAGTTCTACGGAAGTAGTGAAACAAATACACTTTTGAAATGACTCTTTGAAGCGGGTGATGCGTTAAAAAAATGGGATTGGCTAACTTTTATAGTTTGCCGATCCCATTGGTGGTATTACTGGCATAGCCTCATACCAGTAATACCACCGCTTGCAGCATCATTATGCAAGACTTTAAAATTTCTTTCAACGCCTCAAAATTCGGCGTACAAGAACAGAATCTATCTATAAAGCCTAATTTACCTTGTATATCCTCCTGCCCTGAATACCCAGAGGGTCTTGGTCGACTTCGATAATCTTCCTGTTCTGTAGAATCGCCTTGTACTCCGGTCGTATAGTCCTTAGGTCCACGCTCATGAGCAGCGGCGCTGCCAGGATCGCCCAGATCGCGAACTGCGTCTTACTCTGCTCGTATGATAGGCCGAAGTTGCCGATAATCAACTGGAAATGGTTAAACAGACAAGTTAAGAAAGATAAAAATCCTGTCAAATTTTAGCTGCATTTGAAAACTGATAAGTACTAAATGCAAAATATTTCAAAGATGATGTTTGAAAATATGGTGAAGCTTTAGATTGCTCCTGTGTAAAAAATATTTGACGGCAGACATAATATTGAACTGCAGTTGATTGCATTACAACTAAATGGGAGGTAAATTCAAAACATCATGGAACTCATTAGCAGGGATAGAATCATCTACAGTAATTTATTGAAAGACAAAGACTTGCTGATACTTCTCGATAATATGACATTTATAATTTTGTCCATCTAACTACAAATAATGTCTTGCCTGCTTGTCTTGTACAATCACCTGCACCTTCCAGGATTTAAAAGAAACCTAATAGAACTGGTGCAGGTGACTACATACTTGGAGGTCATTTGAGGGGTATTGACAAGTAAAGATAAAAAAGGCAAAGAAATATGATAAATGTATACATATAATATCTATACTAATATTATAAAGCTGAAGAGTTTGTTTGGTTGAAAGCGCTAATCTCAGTAACTGCTAGTCCGAATTGAAAAATTCTTTTAGTGTTGGATAGCCCATTTATCGAGGAAGTCTATAGGTTATATAACATTACGCTACGACCAACACGAGCGGAGCATCAATGAAAAATGTTGCAAAAACGGGGAAAATTGTATTTTTTAATAATTTCATGCAGACGAAGGTCGCGGCTAGCGGCTAGTATTAGATAAGTGTTCTCACCATGTCAGGGTCATTCCAGTGTCCAGGCCCGGCGTTGGGTACGATAACGTCCTGATGGTTTCCGTAGTAGTCTATGATAGACTCGACGGATGCCCACGAGTCTTGTATGTCGTCGAAGTTACGCCACAGGTTGCAATGGTCGATGATCGACGAGAAGTTTGGCTGAAATGTTAGGGTTAGAAATTATAATTTTATCCAGACATATCGCAACTTCTTACTAACATTATAAATGGGAAAGTTTGTGAGGATGGATGGATGTTTGTTACCCTTTCACGCGAAAACTACTGAACGGATTTGGATGAAATTTGGCACACAGATACTTTACATCCGGGAGTATGATCCCGTGGGACAGTTACCGACCTCATTTGGAACATAAGAGGTAATAAAGAATATTTACAAAAAACAAACAAATATACAAGATACGCGCGAAAAACATAACCCTTCATTGGCAGTCGGGTAAAAAAGGATAGGGGTCAGTTTGCTAGTTAAATAATACAAGGCACTATAATACCAGACGTCGCCAGGATAAATACCACGATTTTTTTAGCATTGTAACTCTCAAAGTGCTACCGACTTTACGTGTTCTAGAATGACTTAGATACCTAACAGGTAGCAATCACATAAATCAACAGAACTCAAAAACAGCTTATGTGTAACTGTACTATTTCATCCAACACCTAATGCAAGTTGCTTAACTTCAAATAATTTATGTAGGTACATAGTTTCGCTACTGCTAACTGAATCGCTTGAATAGATATAATGAACGCATTGTTACATACTTCACACATATTATAAACGCTGTATCAACCATTTACCTTGAGTTAGTTGCCATATGGAGGCGCCTTCATGTTCCAAAGAGGCAATTTTGCGCACGCGCCTAACAATTCTCTATTTGCATTAGCAGTGTGTTAGTCAGCATGTTTAGTTTACGGTAAGCGTAACTAATAAACAAAAGATGGCCTTGGTTATTTGGAGACACACACATTTACATGATAATTTGGACAAAAATAAACTGCATACCAAAATAAATATATTCCATACTGTTGTAAATAAAAAATATGATGATGTCTAGTAAGAATTTGGTGATAAAGCAATTTTGAAAACATCTAAGTACCAGAACAGCTACGTCATTTCATTTAGAATACCTGATGGACAATATATCTATATTTTTAAAGATACCAGTTTGCTTGTTAGCCAAAATAATCTCATTGAGCACGAACCTACGCTCAAAAATCGTAGTTACTAAATAGACTCTCACCTGGATACCAGCATATATTTGATAGACAGGCCAACTGCAGGAGTAGACCATCTGTCGACCAGTCAGGTTGAGCTGTCTTCCGAACTCAGGATATCCGTAGTCCATGTCCGCAGGCAGGGCGTAGCATCCATCCAGCTTCACATAGTCCACGCCCCACGCAGAAAAGGTTGCCGCATCTGGAGTGAAGCGTTTTGGATCATTAGTGACGAAAAGGAAACTACCACTGAGAGCATTTTATTTGTATCGATTTCTAGCCCGTCGTCTGTTTTAGGGTATAGATTTATTTTTCATCCTTATCCTACCCTCGTCCCATGTTACTTGGGGTCCGCGCAACAATTATGTAGTCGAGGATTGTAATGCGTTGTAGCTTTATTAATTCTGTGTCGTTAAACTTTTACAGTCTCACAACCACTGTTATTGCCTAAAACTGTTTCGTTATTACGTTTCTTCTGACAACCAATACCAGTTTTGTGTACTACCGGTACCACTGTTTGTTTAATTCGAGCCCATAAAATATTCGGCTTCTCTGTAATTCCGTAATTGGCTTTTAAAAATAAACATAATCAGAAGAATTAAATCGGTGAAAGGCTTTATGCTAAAAGGACCAATAAGAGGACATTTTTGCTTCCGACTTTATAGTACCAGACAGGTTTATATTTACTGTTACGTCGATTAAAACACTGGCCTTATCGAGCTTTCGCGTTATAAAACGAATATCTTAGTGTTGTTGTTATTCAATATAATATTTGGAACCGGATTCTCTACCTTTACCAATACCTTACAAAGCAAGCGAATTTATCGTTGCAACTAGCAGTATTTAAGCAACTGTTGTCTTGCAACTATTACTGCGTTTCAAGGATAGTTTGTTAATTTATAAAACGAGTAGTATGTTAAATCCTGTTTAATGTTTGTATCTTCCATTGTGTAATTTTTAAGATACAATGGATGCCGAATTTGATATTTTTGAATACAAAGTTCCTTTTCCTGGGCTCCGTAGCCACTCCAAGCTGCCTGACAATCTTGTCTGACCAGCTCCCATACTTACAAACGCTTCGATTCGATCCGATTTCAATTCGACAAGTCGTATGTCTATCTCTTTTGACGTAACGAAATTGAGCGTTTTGTGAATACGAGGGCAGGTCGTCGTCGGTCCACCTGGCTCGTTGCCCGACTACTACCTTACAAATGTACTACTCTTTTCAGAGTCATTTTTATAACAATAAAACAATTCCTAAGAAAATCGCAACGATCATTTATCAAAACGACCAACAGATGGCGTTACAATACGAAGTTACAGACATGCTCTCACGCATGCTATTGTATGCCTATATCATTCCAATTATGTGTAGTTACGAAGTTAGAAACAACTGACAGAAAATAACGTAACATATGCGTAATTTTAGATTTGATCATGCGTATCTTACGCATGCGTGTGAGTATTTAATTTAATTTTAGAATCATACAACTCTTCAGTTTGACGGTTGCAGTTTGGTGTACTGTCAATGATGTAGGTAAGTTTGATTTAGTATTTTTGGCTTCAAATATTACCGATAAACAATAAATTGCGATTTGAGTTTTTGTCTAGAAACGAAAAATGATAAGAAAACTGATTCTACGAGTATTTAACCAGTGCAAGTTCCACTGATTTAAAATAAGGAAAACGTATCAGGCTTGTTTTTATAGTTGTGCCTTTCCATCATCATTTATCTTTTAATTTACCAACTAATTATATTGGGATCTCCTTCTAGTCTAACCAATACTGTTGAAATACCAGCATTTTACATGGGTCAATTGCCTTTCTGACCTCCAAACCCCTGGATAACCGGTTACACAATACCTACCTCCTAAGATTGGTAGCTGTTCCACCATATTGTCAAAATGATGTCACTAACTTCTATTTATATTACTTTTACCTAAGTTATAGCGAAAAACCGGACTTGTTGCCACAGCCACATCCGATTTCAATATCCCTATCCGTATGAACACTAGTGGGAAAATATCGTACAAATTAACCTTAATTTATTCATACTTTATTAACAGTGTTCCTATCCTAATTACTTCCAAGCAATTAGCACGCGAAATATGCACGCAATACTCAACTTAGTGTACTATGCTTTATATACTTACACGACGTGCAACGTCAAAGGAAGTCAGGTCTACTTACTAGGTGAACCAACTAATTTACTATCTCAGGACAATTTTTATATAATTTAAGAAGAGATACAATGTATCACCACGTTACCTTTTACCAAACGTGAATTATGTTTACCGAAGACCATGATTCTAGATCCACCAGCGTTTTCATCAATTACTTAACAAATGCTTTTAGAATTTTCACAAGTTATTATGCGGTTTGACTGAGGCTGTAGCTTCATCCTTTTGTTTTTGACTTTCAAAATTGCCTGTTACGATCGAATTGAAATAAATTCTTTGAGTTTGAATCATGTATCTACTTAATTATACTAAAGAAGCAAGTCTAAAGTGGTTACCGGTTACCCATTCCCATGAACAACTGCAATGTCCGAGGCAGCAACGACTTTTCATGTCAAAGTCAAAACTGAACTGAATTTACTCCGAAATACATAATCTTAAAACCGAAATACAATTGTATGCAGTTTGATGTCAGAATTCGGTATGATGGTAAGTACTTTCGCAGAGGAGCTCTCAAATGCAAGAATTACAACAAAGAAATGCACCCCATTTCTTCTGATAATGTGAAAACGTATTTATTTCATTTTTGCTTCAAATGCGCTTCTAAAGCGCTAGTGAATTGGCATCACCATTACTTACATAATATTAAAAACCTCTTCTTATATTAAAAACCAGACATTGCCTGCATATCTATTGTTCAGTTCATTTCACAAAGATGACTTTGAAAACTCCGCGAATAACAATTAGCATATCTTCATCAACACTTTCTTTTTCTTACTTGATTATCTAACTTTAATACAATAAGGATTTTTTGTAAATTCAACACGAGAGCGATGAGTTCCCATTATCTTGTCTGTTCACAAAGTTCTTGTTTGTATCATAATTCTTCTCAGTCATGTCATGATACATTTTCGCCATATCAACATTAGGACATATCCACACAACCCCGCACACGTGGCTACCCTAACAAAGACCTAGTACACACTGTCGGTCAGGAAGTCTCAAGAACTATAAATGCAATGTTGCGCAACCCTTATGATTGATACACTTACACGTACGGCAATATCTAACGTTCAAATACGAAGTTATTGGCTGTCCAAATACTTTTCCCAACATCCTATGAATTTATATCGGTATTAAAAGTATGTATTAGGTCATTCGCGTTGGTACATCGAATAGCTAATTCCGATAAGTAGGCTGAGTTGAGACATAGGTCTATTGTTGTGTCGTAAGTTATCGTACCTATATGTATTTTTAAGTAGTCTGATTACAAATGCAGTGTTTCATGTAGGCACATATGTATTGTGTTTCTTGACTTGAAAGTTTCAACTCGTAAAAACTTGAGTGGTGTATTCGAATGACAAATAATTGGATGTGTCTCAATAAAGTTTGATAAGTGTTTCTCTTAAGCAATCTTCTGGCATTTAAGTTTACGAAGGAATTATAACTTTAAAGTTGTATTACTAATACCTACATCGTTTTATTAGATTTAAGACCGTTTAGTAGAGCTGCTACTACAAACATTCACTTTCGGTTGATTTAAGTTAATCATCATTAAGAACTTTATATACCTTGTTGTTATTTTTAGAACCTATTCGTATAATTGTTCAGTCTCTTTTATCGCAATATTAATTTCGTTTCACTTTCCGTACGTCATCAAACCATATTAACGAATGACTGTAGAAAATGGAATGGAAAAATATACTACGTTCTTATCATTGAACGAAGCTAATGGATGAAGAACATACAAAATATCAAGTCTATTCTCTATGTCTCCGAAGGGTTTGAACAGAGGTGTAGTCTATAGACCTTCAATAGTACACCCACATTTCGAGACCCATGTAAAAAGGGGCGAGCCTATTGCCATCAGCCGAACACAACTCTAGATTCCGGACTGCTAATGAGACATTCATGAAAAACCCTATAACACTTTTCCCGACTCGGGGATTAACCCAGGACCTCATAGAAGTAGGAGGTTCCAATTCCAATTATGAATATTAAAAGAATAATTACCTCCAGCAAGATGGCCGACGACACCAGGGTATCCTGCGCATGTGAAGTTGCCGTAGTCCTCGTAGATACCGAACTTCAGACCTTTGCTGTGTACCTGGGAACAAAACAAAGCAACCATTAATATACACATTCAAACAATTTTTTTTTTATCTGACAACCAGTCTCACCAACCAAGGGGTATAATGCTAATCTACCTAGTAATTGTTATGAAGTCAGATAGGCAGTCGCTCCATGTAAAATATTAGTATTCAACTGCATCCGGTTAGACTGGAAGCCGAGCTTAACATCATCATAATCTTCCTGTCCTTGTCCCATGTTATTTGGGGTCGGCGAAACACGTTTTTTTCTTTCATTGTCCCCTGTCAACCTCAAACTTTTTCATCCATAGCATTCGGAAGCCGACATTAACATAGTTTGGAAAAGACTAGGCAGATGATGATTAAATTTCAAAAAGGCTTAAATCAAGTAAGGCAATCGTTGCTTGAAATGGAACAGGGAGGATAGCAATCCGATTGAAGATATTTCAATGCTAAGACGTAGTATCTTTGCGTGTGAACAAACATGTTCCTCTTACTTTGATCTCTGATGTAGTACAGGTTCTCACTACTGAGGTCAGAAGTTCACAGTACACCATAGGTCACAAGAAACCTACTCTTTGTTAGAATGCACAGTTTTCCTAAGCCCTTTACGTGATCACAAGATGGTAAGCCAATGACCTTCTACATATTTTATGCGCACAAAAAACCACGGAACTTGATCTCCAAAACTTTTTACCAAAATGTCCTCCTCAATCAACCGCTACTCTATTGTTCTTATTTTCATCACTTCAGTGCTCTCAAACAACTAAACGTAATAAAACAAATGACTGCAAAAAGATGCTTGCAATAAAACCTTATACTTTTTGTGCGGTCTAAAAAAAACTTCAGCGGTATGAGCATAGATCTTTCGGACATTGTTAGATAATTTGGTTCATTGTTACGAAATCACTTGCAAAAACTATTATAATGATTATGTAGATTGTTGGAGATCTTGAGTCTTTATTGTGAACAAGTCATTCACTCTTCACCACAAGGCTATAAGTTACTATATCTATAACATTTAATTCGATGTAGTTAACGATTATATTCGTGGGAGATTGATCGATTTTTATAGAGCGTTTTGGCGGTTCAAGGGCAAAATAAAAAGATTTTATGATACAGTCTTTATGTTACGTGCATTCTTTTGTTGTATATTGTGTAACCGAGCTTTATGTTTTGATAAATGCTTATAATATGGCAAGGTTTCAGAATATTTGATTGCTTAGGAATTCTTTGTTATACAGCTATTAAAATTCAATCCGAATTGACCATAACACGATATCAAGAATTTGGTTAGTCAATAGTACCATATTCGTAAAGATACTGCCAAATTAGTCTTTTAATATTTTGACTGGACCAAACCGGTTCAGTTTCAAAACGATCTTTCCATTTCAAAACTGGACCTGGCATCTTAAACTGGATTTGCAAATACCATTCATATAGCTTTTTACCTTCTCACTGATGTTATACTCATATCCAAAAATTGACCCACAAACAAATATGATATTTACCGGCGTGGTGGGGTTACTGCACTCTCCTTTTCACAGAGAAGATGACTGTGATGAGCAGTGATCGGATAACCGGGCGCTAATACACCTAAACTTCACTTTTATACCCACGAAAGAATAATACAGACATGCCTTTCAGAATCCCGGATCCCGGAATCGTTTGAAATCCCTGAGAAATATTTTTTAGTCTTCTGTTCGTTTAAAATACAATAAATTAGTCATTTCGATCACTAATCTGTTACATAAATCAATTTCCACTACTTGACCACATTGTGCATATTATCATTTTTTATTGATATTCCATTTGTTTTGAATAAAATAAGGATACTAAATCGAAATAACCACTGCTAGAATTTAATTAAGTTTGTTATAGTTGTTTTTACAAAATTGTTCAATCCCGGAAACCCGGGATTACTTATTTATTCAGAAGGGAATATCCATATCATGCTTTCGTGGGAAGAAGTTTAGGTATATAAGCGCCCGATTATCGCTCACTGGTGATGAGATGATTATGCTTAAAACTCATATTTTTAGCCCACCGTAAAGACATTCATAAATTCTGCGTGAAGAACTAGAAACATTGTACAAAGATCTAACACTTGCTACTTGTGTAAATAGCAAGCTAACTAAATAATATACCCAGATAATAATATATCACCGTTTAAACAAAGCTTAGTTTCAATAGTAAGTAAACTGCAGTTCAAGGGTCAGAAACGTTCGCATTTAACTGTAGACGCGTTTACAAAGTTAAATGTTTATCTTTAACTGGATAATGACTATGTATGAAACAAAAACAAAAGAAGGGTGCACCTTGAACTTTTTACAAAGGAAGTGTTATTAAGTAAGACTGTCCTCTAAATGTTGGTAATTAGATAAATGCTTCACAGTTATACAAGGTGTAAACGGGCCCTTCACGAAACCGTCAACCAAGCATTCGGTACATCAAACTAAGTAACCCTACGCAAAAATTATTGCTGGGAAACGACTTTTATATGGGTATCATTTAAGCTATCACCAATTTAATTAGTTTTGTGTTTCTTAAATAATAGGGTTTGTCCTCAAAATAGTAGATCTGTCACCAAAATGTAGTCACCAAACAATGCAAAATCAGTTCCACAATAAATCACCTAAAATCCTGAGATATAAGGTCTAGTACCAAATAAATGTTTTTGTATGTATTATAATAGGTGTGTCCTAATAAGTATTTAAGCAAACGCAGTCAGGGATCGATAATCGATTTATTTGGTGACAGATCTACCATTCTGAGCACAGAGCTATTATTGGGAACAATTTTTGTTTATCTGAGAACGAAAATATTTCGTGGCGATAGATCTATTTATTAGGTGATACAACTTGATGACAAATATAAATTTTGGTGATAGAAAATATAGTTCCCCTTTTATATTTGGGGTGAAAAATCATGTTTTATGGTAAAACTCAATGTAACGCACTCAAAACATTGTGCCGATGGATGCATTGAATGGTACGGGATTAGTGGAGGTATTTAAAGTAAAGTTATTACATTAAAAAGTTGTATTAAAAAAACTGATGAAAAAGCTGGAACTTTGACCCTCAATATCTCCTTAACTAGAAGGTTCCCAGGTATGGTCCTGAACAAAAAAGTGATCGCAACGACGGGGAGAACAAATGCCTTTCGGCTTCGTCAAGGGTTTATTTACACCCTTTATTTGCTGCATGCATAGACACAAAAAAAAATAGACAATTTGTTTGGATGAAGTGTCACGGAAGGAAGAAGTTACTGAGGTATTTTCATTCTGCCTTTTTAAACTACTAAAAGGATTTTTCATAATATGATATTCATAAACGCTGCATAAAGTTGAGAGATGTTTGAACGTAAAACAGATAGGTATAAGAAGACTTAGATCCTACAGCGTTTTTTTTGCTCTCTTCTTTGCCGCCTGTCATGATTGTATTTCATCATCATCATCATTCTCTTGCCCTTCATCATCATCTGCCTTGCCTTTCCCAACTATGTTAGGGTCGGCTTTCAGTCTAACCGGATGCAGGACTGCCTATTTGTCCTACACAACCCAGTTAGTACTAGGGTCCCTTATACCAATTCATTTAGGATCGGCGCAGCATGTCTTCTTCTTCCATGCTTCTCTATTACTCGTCATCTCATCAGACACCTCCTTTCTTGCAATATCATCTTTTACACAATCCATCCATCGTTTCTTTGGTCTTCCTCTACTCATATACCCATCCACAGACATACTTAAAACTTTCCGCACGACATTTTCCTCATTCCTCCGCATCACATGCCCATACCACGAAACTTTTCTTGAAGTTTTTTTATTTCAGGAACTTAATTTTCTTTTATGAATTCAAGGGAAAATAGTAGTAGGTGGCTGTACTTGAATATTAAACATGAAAGGAGCTCGATTTCAATAGAGAACAAGAAAAGAAAGTAAACAATTCAAACGTACAATTACAAACATAAATATTACAGTACCCTATCATAAAGAAAATCTACGCACAACAACTTTCTAGCGAAACTGTCTATTCTGCTACAATATTCACTTTCCTTATATGCATAACGTACATACAAAATGTAGATTTACGTTTCTTCGCACAAAAAATATAACTACCAATTACAATGGTCGTTAAAATGATATGTAGGTCTAAAAATGTGTTCTCGATGTCAAAATATAAAAATGGAGGTCAAAGTTTAGGCCATAAAAATCTTTAATGCTGCTTGTCCACGATTTACTCAATAAAAAGTACTTTAACATTTCCTAAAGTTGCAATTAAAAAAAAATCTTATACTTCACGAATTTTAAAATACTACTATAACTTTGTAGTATTACATGCAAAAGAAACTGCATTTCTAAGTTGATACCTTTGTAGGATAAAAATAATAATGATTGTAACTACTAAAAACCAATTCAGAGTGCAAAGTATCTCAACACTACCTCATCTTCAAGTCGTCATAAATCACATAGTTTTTTATCCATAATGATACTCCACAAAGAAGTTACCGTTATGGGATCTCAGCTTAACACACGTACTTGTTACAAAGATGACATGTATGGTAGTTAGGTGAGTATGTCGCATCGTGCCCCAGGCTGTTGCGCAAACCCGTGGGAAAAGCCTGTAGTGACTCCGTTTCGAAACAGACGATGTGCCACTGTACAGAACCTATAATAGCTTCCTTTATCTTCCCCGCCTAGATTTTGTAGAATGCGGCTACTATTGATTCGTAGAAGCTGTAGATCGTGAGATTTTGTATGAGCATTTGGCTGCTTCGTTGGTTTGGTGGCTCGCAAGCGTCGCAAGCGCTACTTTAGAGCATGAGGTCCTGAGTTCGTACCCCAGTTTGAGAAAAGTGTTATGAAGTTGCGTGAAGAGGTTTTACTTTTATGTCAAAACATTTTTTTTTACTTTTTTTACTTCTCGTCAGAAAATAATCTCTCCATCCCGCTCGTATTTAAAGGCTCTCTTACGAATTAACGATTATTTAAAAATGATTTATATGTTGAGGTAACAAAATCTCGATTCTCATACAGGTTGGAATAATCGATACGGAGTCGAATATCTCGACATTCACGACTCGATTGAACAGTCAAATCGAGTTTTCATAGTGACTATATCACCTCGAGTGGGAGATTGGGACAGGTCGGTAGGCCGCCAGGCTCGTTAGGCGGTTAGGCCTCGGCCGATAATCGCTAACATTATTTATTGCTTCCTCTGAGCAAACAACCTGTTTATTTGCAACACATATCGGTCTCGGAGGCAAAAGTTCGATCTCATTTGCATGCAACAAATATATCTGTTACTAGATATATATTTCTTCCCATATCTAGCCTTTACAAGTCTTTGTCGATATACTTCTTCCTAATATAGGGATTTCTGAATGTGCTAGTTTGGTATCAGCATTACTTAACTTATCTACAGCATCCAGCAAAATGATTAGGTATAATGACTAAAAAATAGACTGAATTGCGTAAGCTACAGAATTACGAGTCAGTAAAAAATTATAGATCTTTTTTGGTGCACTCATTTCAGTCTATCTTAGGTACAATGACAATAACCACTAATTGACTAAAATGAGTCATTATGTTGGCTGTAAATTGTATTATAAACAGGTACGTAATGCAGTTTTTTGCCCCAGCATAATGTATTACTCAAACATTATGGACTATTAAAATTATAACAAGTTATTTTTTTAATAAAAACTTTGTCGGCGACTACTGTTGACCATTCTCAACATCCGGTCATTAAACAAACAAAATAATGTACTCGCATTCAAAGGAATCTGTCTCGAAAACTTTTAATCCAATTTAAAAAGGTCGCAGCATTGTCTTATTGCGAACTCTTTTGTTTCATATCTGACACGCGGCGAAGGCGTGGGAACATCTGATCCTACTACGAAGGTCTTAAGATAAGTCGCCAGATAATACAGGTATGTGTGCCTAAGTTGTCAGTTATTGTCTGTCTGTATTGTTAGGCCGTTCACATAAATGTAAGGGCTTTTCTTACAACACTATTGTAACAACGAGATTGCGAATGCAACAGTAAAAAGTTGCAGTGTACATGTTTAAGATACCTCAGTTTTATTGTTCTTATTGACCTTATATTTCTTGTTGGCGAGTACTCCGGTTTCTTCTGTCCATGTTCGTATGACCTGTTCGTTGACGAAACTCGAAATGACGAAGATAAGTTGCCGTAAAAGGGATTCCGTTTTTGGTGTGCGGTAATAAACTTGTGTGACGTATGTGGGGCAATGTAGGTTTGTTTATTTCTGACTGATAATGATCGCTCCATCTCTTCATGCAGATGTTGTAAGAAGACTGAAGAGTTACCTACATCTGTTCAAAAGCAGTCTGTTCTGACCATAATGATCTACCTTGTAACCATGTTGGAATTCATAAGCATTTGATACTGAAACTTTCGTAAAATTCCTCGTGAACTTTCCGAGATAGATGGCTAGTAAGTATAGCATTTGGGGACACATTATCTATGCGTATGTAGGTGTGTCCACATGCTTAGTAAGCCACATAAAGGCTTAAGGTACTAACCTGATTCTTGGTAAGTTTGACAAGCTTCTGAGGTTCACAAAGAACGGTATTTTGACATGAAGCGGAAAACGAAATAAAAATAATTGAAGAATCATACGTAAATTGATAGTATTCGGTAATTCGAGTATCTTGCAACGACATATGTAGGTAGACATTGCATGTTATGTGTGACTGTTTAATTGTTTTGACAAGAAAATTACCGTGACCTCTCATTGCATATTATTATAAATAGTAATTGAGTCAGTTTGAAAAGGTTAACTATTACGCCGTGGGTAACTTGTTAGCAATAAAAAGTGTGTGTAGGCAGTTAATATTGTTATATTGTTGTGTAAACTTTTTATACGTCATTATGCTTTTATGAGATCATTAATTATTGTGAAGGATTAAGTAAAGAGTTCATTGTTGAAAGCTTACTCGAGTACGCTAACTTACTTGATTGCTGACATACATAAAGATAACATCACGCCCGTAATCCCTAAATGGTTAGGCAGAAAAATACTTTTATAACATCCACATTAAGCTATTTCGAATTTCAGAACGCGATTTTTATGTAATAGGGAACGAGCTTATCGCTATCACCCGGGCACATATCCTGACTCACTGAAATATTGTAATCAAGTGATCACAATACTCATACAAGATGTCAGCTGTCAGTCCTGACTGCGTGTCGGATGCGCCTGCGCCTGCCGCAGTGTCAAGGTCACGCGCACATCACTCGCGAAACGTTGACGCGTGAGTGACACTACAATGCTATGTGTAGTGGTTTGACACTAACTAGTCTGCAATTTGTCTGGGTTATGGGAATAAAGGCTGCATAATTTATAAAAAAAAGTAATTTCAATAAATTTTATATCTACCTATGAAGATGACTGTGTTGTCCCATACAGGGTGGAAATGACACCGATGCAAAAAATCGGTAATTAAAAAAAAAACATATATTCCATATATTTTGACCGTGTCGGTATTGCACTTTTGTAGGAAATAGCCGATTTTTTTTTAATTTACCGATTAAAAATTTCCATGTGGCGGGGGGGGGGGGGGAATTCAGAATGATACTGAATACGTGGTAGCCGTTTGTGCGTCGGTGTCTGTGACCCTTCCGCCCAGTATTTAATTGGTCCCGACGAGATTTACCTCGGATGATGAACTTACAGAAAAAAAAAATATCACCTGTCTTTTACGGGATGGATTTTCGAATTTCCTTTCTTAGTGCAAAATTTCAGGCTTCAAGCTGTAAACAACGCACTAGTTGTGTAGAAAATTATGACCCGAGAATAAAGAAGGTCGATGTAGATTTGATTAGTTACCAGATAGAAAAAATCCCTGGTTTTCAGCTAGATTGGACGTTGATACTAATTAAATTGGTAAAAGACTAGCCTAGCGATGATGCCCCCATGACGCCGAATGACGGCCATAACAAACGAGTGATCCATGTCTCCGTGACACGATTTCATACATAATGACAGTGTGGTGAACGAATTCGTTTCGCCTAAGGGTAATGTGTTCCCAACGAGGTAACGCTTTGTTCGTCAATGTAGAACATAATACCTAATTCACTCAGACATTAATTGATTGTGAAGTGGTCTGGGATTAAAGTGTAGATGTGGTATATTTACGACAAAATTATATTTTGCGTGCACGCGTTTTGCTGTTTGCATAATGTAGTGAATATATTGTATAAGAATTCGAATCGTCAGTTTAAAACTTAGAGCACGAAAACGAGCAACTATTACAACAAAAAAAAAACAAAAATATATCTTTGGTGACAGTTCTACTGCAACAGTTCAAAAGAAAGACATCAAGCACCGCCGCTAAAGGAAAAAAATACAACTTATTCAATCTCACAGAGATCGTCTTTCATCCAAAACGAACAATTTCCTATCCAATGAAAGCGTGAAGATTCCGCAATGGTAAAAACTATTGAAAAGCGAGTCTGTTTCCGTGTTTACGCACACCGTGCAATTGCTTCATAATTGGCGTGCACTTGGCCCAGATATAGGCGAGTTGGGCGTTGGCCGTTTTTTACACTT
Source organism: Noctua pronuba (assembly GCA_905220335.1). Lineage (NCBI taxonomy): Eukaryota > Metazoa > Arthropoda > Insecta > Lepidoptera > Noctuidae > Noctua > Noctua pronuba. The sequence goes on along the minus strand of LR999906.1, from coordinate 8,382,342 downwards.
TTACCGCGACCTTCAGGGCAGCCGTTTGGTGGTTTTTCTCACGGTAAGCGATGAGACGACATTGAACCTAATCTGTAACGCGCTGTCGTAGACAATTCTGAGATTCATAAACTTTAATTTTACGCGAAGAGAATTATCATTGCTTGCTGGACAAGAAATTACTTGGTTTCTGCACCACATTTTTTTTTTGCATTTGCTTATGTCAATAGCTAAGTAGCGCGTTCAACGACACATAACAATTTGCATAGACAACTCATTAAACAAGTAGTATACACCTACGGCAAAATTTCACATTAACTCTGTGTATACCGTGTACGGCGCCAATTTTGGACAGCTCATGGGCAATCTGAGTCTATTTCGGCAGCTCAAGGCAGGCTATTTTTGCTCACTGACCAAGATCAATGTGATCAACGCTCAAATCGGGTGAACTGGAGCAAGGCTATGAGAATTACTTGTGGTTTTACTGATCATCAGTTGTATGTAAATTGTTGTGAACATTGCGTCACGTTCCCCAATTTTTGGACTGAGCATTTGTTAAAAGTCAGGGTGAATTCAATAAGCATTGTTAATATTGATATTGCAATTACGGCAGTTTCTGGTTTCTTTGTTGTAAACTATATTAAAGAAATTGACAATAAAACAGTCAGTGATAACGAAACTAGTATGGAAGAAAATCAGTGAAGATGACTCTTTCCCTAGGTAGTAGGCATGTACAAAGAATATACTTACACCAATTCTAAATGTTAAATTAATTTTGAGTGTTTCACTGTTCACTGATAAGCCTGCGTGATCTGCATCATGCAGGTATTTTCAGTGAAGAGCGAAATGTAGAATCAATAAGATTGTGGTTGCTGAAGTTGACGCAGGTCTAAGATTTTTTGCAAGCTTGTTAGTAAGATTATGTCGATTTTTTAACATCTGAAATTGTTATACATATTTTTAGCAAATAACAGTTTTATGGATACAAAGCCTAGCCAAGTGATGTGACCGTCAGACTAACAAGTCATAGGTCTCGAGTTCGAACCCAAGGCACGCACCTCTGATTTTTCGAATTCATGTGCGTATTGTATAATTATCACTTGCTTCGGTGAAGGAAAACATCGTGATGAAACCAGCGAGCCTGAGAGATATTTCTCGACGGCATGTAAAGCCAAGTCAGAGGCTTATGGGCGGCATAAAACTCTGACACCAGGTTAGGCAATAACCATACGATAGAGAGAGAGAGATGGATACAATAATCGTACTAACTAATAACATAAAGAAGAAAGTCGGCAATGAAATGAATGTATAATTTACAGTAGTAAATATTGTTAACAAGATTATCAAGTAGATGGAGAAAACGTAACTTAACGTAGTAAAACATCAAAATGCGTAATAAATTCATGTTTACTGTCATAAAAGTATTATGTTGTAGAACTACTATTAAGTACTTTCATCTCATGAAGGACAGGATGCCGTACGTTTAAAATTACCTGACGCTTACAATCGTTTGAATTAGAGCACTATACAAATTCCTCAAAGAAAATCCGCAAAGCATTGCAAAGTCCATTTTTAAGGTCCATTTTTCCATAAATTTCAGGAAGTCAGCAGCCCTAATCAGGTTATTAAATTTCCAGACCGAACCTAACCTAGTTTGTCAGAATCACAAAGAAAGTTGAAGCCACAAGACAATTTGCAGCCTCCCATCCGTAACTTTGTAAGCCTCGTCTAGAAAACGATTTGGTAGCATCACGGACGATTTGGTTAAAGGAAAGCAGGTTAAGAGGCCTAGATCTTGGATACAATCTGCATGGCGTTTTGTGGGCAGAATCCGTGATGTGGCGGATAGAGGTGTAATGGTGCGTAGTATTTTATGCTGTATTGTCTACACATAAGAAGGTTAATAGCGTAACATTATGGATGATAGGAAGCTATCAAGGAAGATATGACTGATGCTCGGGAAATGCAAGCAAATATTAAATGGTAAGAGAAAGCTTAGTATTGTTACATCTGCATATGTTACGCATGTGATGTTTAGTGATAATTATATTTTATGTAACGAAAGTCTTAAATATGTTGATTAATGTTAGTATTACATAAAACGCACGGTAGATAGATAGAATACCCTTTAGTATGTACAGCATACAAATTACAGGTATAAAATATAAAAAGTAAATAAAATAGTGACAGAATGCCAATATTTAATGCCAAAAGCGATCTTTTAAAAGCAGCCTTTGGAGAAAGAAAGAAGAAAGGGAGAATTAAATTCAATATAGCTTTGGTATAACTTTGTCTGAAGATGAGGAAAGGTATAACTGGGAGCAAAATGATGACAGTGAATGTATTGGTGAATGTGATTGAATCTAGATAAGCCAAAAAGCAGAATAAAGATGTATTTGATGACAAACGAGATAAAAGAGAAGCACTAAACTGAACCTCGAACTAGGAACAAAATTGTGTAGCTCAAACTATGGGAACCGCTTTGACAGAAACCAATGAATTCGCGCATATTTTAGCGTTAAATGCTATTGTGTCTCGTTCGTCAACCTGTGACGAGGAAGTGTTAGAAAATATACCGAAACAAGGAAACTAGTTAGAAGCGACAGCGAACCGTTTATAGCTGCGGGAAACGATGAGCTCTTAAAATTTTAAACGTCTTTTAACTGAAACAATGTTAGTGCGTAATTAGTTAAACATTTGAAGTAATTAGAGTGAATTTGTGCTTAATGAAGATAATAATGACATGCAATCTGCGGAAGAAATGGTTTCCCAGTTACTATTTCTTTTAATTACCTGCTGCGACATTGGTCTAGTGGTCACAAGCGCTACTGCTGAGCATGAGGCTGGGGTTCGATTCCAATTTCAGTTGGGCAAAGTGTTATTGGGTTTATCCATCGAGAATTTTTCAGTAGCAGCCACGGAGTTTGAGTTTGTGCCCGTTTGATGGCAATAGGCTCGCCCCTTATTACATGGGACTTCAATATTAATGGCGAAATGTGGGTGTATTATTAGGTACACGTCTGCCTTACTCTTGAGGATTACAGACTTGATTTAATTTAAGTTATTCTAATACAAATAATTTGATGCTGGCTAAACTTGGAATTTCGGATAGATACACACTCTTTTGTGTTTTATTACTCGGCCAATGCACTGTACGTAAAAATGTGCTAAAAACTTGTTTAAATAAAACGACATTTGCTTACTTGACGTAAATAAAAAAGACTAAGTTTATTCACCTTTTTTATAGGTGAAGTTTAAGGTGACAGATGTTTGCATTAGAAATAAGGAGGACTTTGTTTTTCGTTATTTTACTTTGTTTGAGCTAATTATTTATCACATCTTTGTAAATAAGAATGCTGCCATCAATGACGCCGCCGTGACATTGAAAATTTGAAATACTGAAGTGCAAGCTATACGAAAAAGGAGAAGAATCAAATTATCGTATTGATTAATACCAATATGACATTTAAAATTTTGTTAGTTAAAATGATGAAGACGAAAGAGTTGCTAATAATATAATATCGTAAACCAGCACAGGTTTACGATCAGCGTTCATTACATTTAATAACGCTGACAGTGAAATGCTCCATACATAATGAGAGTAAGTAAATGAAGCTAACAAAATTACGTCAAGCTTTGATTGCAGCATTCAGAGCCAGGTGGTAATAAATAAATAAATTAAGTAACAGTCAAGATGCTTTCAAAGCCCGTTAAATAATAATATTACGGCAAACAAAGACGCTCATTCATCTTCAGCTCGCGATGAAAGGCATCGCTTAAGAGAGATCACAACGCAATTAACAGACTACAATCTAAACTCATCTATCAAAAACATCTAAATTAATACAATTGCTAATAACTTGTCTATTTATTGCACATTAGAGCCAATAAATACATTAAGAGAAGAGCAATGAATAGTCGATGCAATAATACCATAAGTGGAAGAGATTATTTGAAATGGTAATTTTAGACGATGTCGTAAATATACTGTTAGATCTATTTATAGATATAGGTGTGAGAGCTGACAAAACTATAAGACTCAACATTAGTACGTACGAGTCTCTTTGGAAATAAGTTTTCCCATTTCCCCTAGCTGTTTTAGGAAAATCTACTTGAATCTTTGAATGACATAAATATTTATTGAGTTCACGCCATCAATCATAAAGATGTTATCAGGAGATTCTTTGACAGAGCCAAATGTCATCACCATTCTTCTGCCTTTATCTTAATTTATTTGGGGTCGGCGCAACATGTGTTGTTCTTCCAAACTTCTCTATTACTCATCATCTCATTAGACACCTCCTTTCTTGCCATATCAACCTTCACACAGTCTTGACAGAACCAAAAGTCTTACTATCTAAACTACCAGACTATAACTCTTGAAATGACCAGCGAAGGCTTGTACTTATCTAATCAGATTTTTTTCTTTGTTAAGGCATCATCCACAGACAATAGTAAAGGTGTAAATAGTTAAAGGAGTTTACGCGAACCCAAGATTACCTACGGTTGTCGTATAGAGGTTGGCAATGTCAATTCTATTTGTGTTCTTTCTACTTTCTGCGTAACTTTCTCTCAATTCAATAATGTACCGGATTACGATTCGATTAAATGACAATAGACGAATTGACGAAAGTGTTGAGAGTAAAATAAAGTAAATGTGAGTAGAATTTAGTAATTGAGAGTAAAATAGAGTGAATTATTGAGAGTAATTGAAAAATACTATGCTCCAAAATATTTTCGTTACATAAAGTTTAATAGACAGACTTTCACTTAGTAACGTTTCGACAAATGTCAGATTAAAAACATAATGTTTCAAGTACAGCAACGTTATTGACAGTAATCCTAAAGACTATACAAACAAGCGCATTAGCAGAAGACAAAAAATAATGTATATCCGATGAATTCATATTAATTGTAAATTTTTTCTGTACCTAATGCTTGGGCTCTTAAAACCGACAAAAAAAACCTCCATCTATCCTACCTAAGATATACGAATCAATCGTCTCATAACTCATAAACGCGTGATCCCAACAGACATAATATAAAATGAGAGTGATTTATACACTCGTGCCGACAATTAGCGTCATTAAGCCTCGACATCTACTGAATTACACTGTAACATGGCCTTAGATCACACTCAACAGGTAAAGTACAATGACTTGGTAGTTTTCACGGTTGTCGATGACTGGAAAGATAGACTGGAGGAAGATAAGGGAGGTGTTTGTTCGGATCTGTTGAAAGATGAAATTGCGTTAGCTCTTGATGCGGTAGTGGGTGAAGCTGTCCTTACTTCAAAGCAGGAGGTAAAGGCAAACTATCTCATCGACTTCAAAATATACATCACGGAAGAAGTCCTCTTTATGAAATAGACGAAACAAGGTTGACCGACAACTCAATTTACAAATTAAAAAAAGGAACCTTAAATTAATCAGTACAGCAGTCGCAGACATTATTTCTACACAATACAATATGTCAACAGAGTATGCAAACTATTAACAGCCGTTAAAGACGCCGTTAATTTGCAGTTTTATTTTCACAGTTCAAACAAGATCTCGGGTGTCACATAGCACTAGCTTATTAGCAGTAGTAAGTGCAAAAGTCTAAAGTAAATACGTCTAAATCTTGGCACTCATCTTCGGACATATATTTGATTAACTGGACAAAGACACACACAGTACTGATTACACTGGATTAACGGTGATGCTGCTGGTGATCCATCATGGGCTTTTATGAAAACAAATATACTTTCTAGGCATTAGTTCTTTTAATTGACATTGTCTTGTCTAAGTGTTGCCCGTTATACATATTTGTTTTATGATTGAGGTGTTGATCTAGGATACACACGAAACTTTTAACGAAGTAGATGACATAGATTTTTCCACAAATGCGACTTTTTTTCTTTTGTGTTTGATCGTTAGGTATTGACATTTGTATGTATTACATGTTATTTTTTAGAATTTATACAGATTTAGTAACAAGTCTCTCATAAAGTTTCTTCTATTGAAAGTCTGGCGAACACTTAACTTGCTAAACTGCAAAAAATATTCACAAAAAACCTTTCATTCAAAATTCAACTTAACTATTATCTCTACTCAATACGTAATACAGTCGTAAAAAACGGCTATACACATAAGTACAATAAAATCTCACGAATGTCTATTATGTCATGTAATTGATCCGCCACCACTTTCTAGGCACGCGCGCCAACCGCGGGCAAGCTGCGGTAAGAATCAATTTACCAAAACACTTTACTGTGGCAATGGTTGAAGACGAGTTAATCCCTCAGAATCATGATTTCCTGGTAGCATGATATGATAGGTGACGATTGTGACATTAGATTTGTCACGAATAATAGTTGTTACTTCATCATAATTACTGTTTTACGTGTCAACAGCTTTATTGAAAATGAATTGTGTAACGCTTGCAATTTAACCTAAATTTTGGTGCATCTGATGCCTGTGATACCACAAGGAACGATTCTAGGACCTGTAGTTACCGTTACGACACTTGACTGGACTGTTCGAAGTAAGACATTCTATAAATCCCAAAGGGTACCAGAAGTGACGATCTTGGGACCAATTATAGTCTCGCTTACCAAACCGATTTTTTGAAAAAAGATGCTTTGTCTATTATTCGATATACCTATTATCTCTTACGACATTCACGGAAAGTGATCAGGAGAAAACACGGTAAGAGATGTAAACTAAGTGTTTTACGACAACCGGTAAAAAGCTGTGAACGGTCAGACAATAAGGGTGTTGCGTAAATCGTGACACGACTGTGGGTCATTTTAGGGGCATGAGGTCTAATTTACGCTACCGATTGCGTAGTGTAGCAGTCTAGTGGGAGGCCCATGTTTGGTAGTAACATCGCTAATGATGATGATTAGGCTCTAATCCTAACGCTGTGTAAGACTATCCTTAACAACATTACAAAACATGTGAAAGTTTATTTGATTGTTATGCTGCAACTCACAGCTTATAAATTGATAGTTTCCAAAGATTCATTAAGTTTCATCACAAATATAAAATTATTGTTGAAACAAGCAATAAAAAGCTTTGACGGAAGTGATTGTTAGTGGGTAATGTTGTAAATTCTTATTATTTAGCCAGTCGTCACAAAATAAATAAGACATCATTCGAAGAAGCTACTTTAAATACACTTTGTCAAATGAGAAACAAGTTCTCAAGTAGCGCTTTTACAGTTGTTGTATAAGTTGTCATGGATCTTAAGTAGTTAAGTATGATATTAAGTTTGTCGTGACACATAACATGACACTTAGTAAAAATGTTTAAGTCAATGTGTCAAGGAGAAGGGAAACTACATATCAGTTAAATCTGAAAGTGACTATGACTAGTGACTAGATTAAAAGCATGAAGGTCACAGCATGACTAATACCAGCATAACTACATTTTTTTCAGTCTATTAAAATAACCTTAAGAAATATGAATGTGTTTTGAACCTAGAAAACCAGATCATTTAAGGACATATGATAATGTAGGTCTAATTGATACACAGACTCATATTGCAAAACATATCGTTCGTGCATAATGAAATAATGGCAATAGATAAATCTATTTCAATACGTACAATCACGAATGAGGATATGAAGAAGTGGGCGTGGATCAAGGACTAGACAACTATTATAGTTCCCATGAGAACTTATCGACGCCTACTAGGCTACAGCATTTATAAACTGAGATATTATCAGCAATGAATATGTTCGTACATCCAGCTTGTAAATTGACTAACAAAAAGTTCATGCATATTCAATTATTTTGGCCAATGTCTTCCCAAAATTCTGCAACGACCATCCTTCTACTTCTGTTTGTCTAGTTTCATCTGGTTGTGGACTGTGCGGTCTTTCGGAGGAGTCTATTTCATCATGCTATCTCCTAAGAAAGTCGTTTTCTGCCTTCTTGGAACCTGTTGTTGTTTCGTCTAGTTTTTTCATAACTGTCAGTCAATAAACAATATGATGAATGATATAATATATCACTTTTATTGTTTCGTCATTCTACATACTGACAGTTTCATCCAACCAAACTTTTAAATTAAAATTTACTAAGCAGAAGTCACAAGATTTATGCCCGTTTAAGTGTGGGATATATTGCTGCATTTATTCATTTGACAGCGCTAACTTACTTTTAAATTGCTTGCCATGTGTCAAATCAAAAATAAACTGAAGAAATATAAAGTGCTGAATCAACGACTTTTATATTTCCAAATAGATGTTGCCAAGGTTAAAATTGACTGCGTATTTTTTGGCCCGTAGGCAGAACTTTTTGATGTTCATTGTTTCTTATACAAACATACCAATTAAAACTTAGTTGTAGGCGTAATGCTTATTATACTAGTAAGTAGCAAACACGAGCAAGATAAAACAATGGTATGTTTTGTAATGAAATAACGGTTAAGTCTGTTTTTTGAGAACTGTGTAGCGTTTTTATCGTATACAGAATAAAGCCTCTTTTTGAGTGTTTCGGGCAACGTCCTACGAATTCAATTTTAACACTATCATAAGACTTGTGTTCCCAACACGACTGGACGCGCTGGTAGGATGTGCAACTACCCTTGATAACATAATAAATAGATTACACTAAAATGATCGAAAATTACAAGGTAATCATTACCATTGAAAGACTTAGCTCGACCTATTTCAAGGAACATAAATCTCCAGAAAGCTCCAGAATACCCCAGCATGACAAAGGTTGTCTAGTGCATCCGATATATATTCTAGGAAATCTTCGAGGCTATTATTATCATAATAATTTATATTTCTATAACGTTACACATGGCTTTACAAAAGCCCCTGAGGCTTCTCAATAATATGAACCTTCAACTTGCCCGAGGCTTCAACAGGTGAAGAATTTATAATAGCATGTTCTATTGTTTTAAGTGGCACCTAATTATATTATGATGTCGTACACAATGCCTAAGGGAGTTAAGTGGGTGTGGTGTATCCAATGCTGGGCATGGGACAGTTAAGGAAAAATAAAATGATTAAATCTGTGCAGGGTAACGGCCTCTCTTTTTTCTTTATAAATAATTCTTACCTTTTATACAAAGCTTCCAAATATTTTACGACATTATTTTCTCAGTCCATTTTTTTTCCAGAAGCACTAATTATTCAAATTGATGTTTCATTTCCAGTAACTGAATGATATACACATGTCAATAACGAAAATTATATTTAGACTTTTGACTTTGAGATTTCTCCGTAGCAGTCAATGACACGATATAATAAAATACCGAACATCATTTGCAAAAGTTTTTATGAGTTTCAATTATTTTGCGGTTACGGGTTTTTACACTGAAATAAAAAGCAAGTAATATTTTTAATAATTATCTTCAAAAAGCTCTGATTCGTCTTCAATTATTTGTGTCATCTTATGTAAGGGAATCAGTTCTAGAAACTTATGTGTAGAGGAGGATGCGCTATCTTGTTTTTCCTCTTTCTTTCTTTATCGTGTGGTTAGTTCGTAACCTGGTGTCAGAGTTTTTATGCCGCCCATGGGCCTCTGACTTGGCTTTACATGCCGTCAAGAAATATCTCTCAGGCATGCTGGTTTCCTTACGGTGTGTTTTTCCTGAAAAATGTATTTCGTTCTGTGAGCCAACTTCCCACACGCTTCGAAGATATGCAGTGGTCTTTCCCGACTAATTTGTAGTACGTAAGAATCGTAGAAAATTGCGTGCTGCAGTTCCTGCCCCGTGGTAAATAGGCGTGAGCTTATGATGTATGAATGTACAGTCACCAGGCTCACCAGCATCAATATAATTAACATCTTTGAAAACTGTTTTTTTTAAATATTTTAAATGGCCCTACTTTTGACCTCAAACTAGTCCTGAGGACAGAGAAGTGTTTTCTCCTACGGTTCTAATTAAAATTTCACGTTGTTGCGAACACTGGAACTACGTACTTTGGAACTCATATCTTAATGAAAAATATCCTATCTTATCTTCAAGTTACAATCGTCAATACTCGCGTAAATTGCTTTTTAAATTAGGAAAGTGTATACATTATATTGGTGCTTTGGAGTTCGTGACTGTATGTACATACAGAACTTAAAATCACGATTACATAACAGCTTTTACTATCATATTTAAACTCACTCAACACCTGTTAATCTTGCATCTTTAATTTCTACTACGATCGTCGTGAGAATGCCAAACAATAAACAAACGTTCAATGAAAATTTTGCAGCCGCAAGTAAATAACAACACAATGGTGGCCTGTCTATACAGCCAGTGTAAAAACTGAGCTAGTACAGTCGCGACCACAAATATGTGTACACTCACCTAAATTCCACAGCGATTTTCTCGTGGCAATTTTAAGAAAAAATTTTTTTTTTTTTTTTTTTTAATTTTTATTATAATGTTATTTTCCTGTGTTGTCTACTGTGTGTACATAAATAGTAAAATAAATAAATAAATAATTCCTGTTTTATAACAATATGAGTTCCAAAATGTTAATTTCTTAACAGCATGAAATTGCAATAAAGAGAGTATGAGAAAATCACTTTTAAAAGTGTATACTTATTGGTGGACATGACTGTACTATTTGAAGTTGTTAGGTAACCATGTAGTAACGCTTTTGTGTTCCTGACGAAATTCAGAGCGCGTGTTGTTTTACGAGTCATGAAGGGACTGACTGCTGACTGCTAATGTGAAATATTCAACCGATCACTTTCGATGTCTTATCAGGCCCGTCGTCCACGAAGCTTTAAAAACATCTTGCTACACACCAGTAGCGAAGGGTGTTATTATATTATACCCTTCGCTACTGCTACACACTCAAATCACCCATGTGTACCCAGAATGTCACAGCACTATTCAATGGCGGCACTTGCGTACGGGACCGTTCATTGTGGCGACACTTGGGGGAGGCCTATGTGCAGCAGTGGACGTCTTTCGGCTGAAATGATGATGATGATGGGGATTCTAGGTGCTCATCATACATACATTTCATTCATACTTTTTTCTCATGGAGCAGAAACTACAGAACACGATCAGTAGGTACTGTAAAGACTTTAATCTTTGTGGTCATTCAGAAATTAACTCTGTAAAGAAAAAGGAAATAAACATAACATAACATCACGCCTGTGTTCCCCGAAGGGTTAGGCAGAGGTGTACCTAATAGTACACCCACATTTTGCCAGTTATGTTCAAGTCCCATGTAATAGGGGGCGAGCTTATTGACATCAACCGGGCATAAATCCAAACTCCCTTAGATGCTACTGATAAATTCCTGATAGAAAACCCAATAACACTGCCCGACCCGGGAATTGAACCCAGCACCTCATGCTCACAGTTGTGCTTGCGGCTCGATCAACGAGGAAATAAACAATAAGGTTGAAATTAAAATAAGAAAAGTAGAGACAGCTTAGGCGTGCGTCATAGTGTGACAACGTAACTTTATAATTTTCTTTCCAATAATTATCTGAATTCAACCTTTTATTTATTACACACAAGCCTAGCCTTTTCCCAACTATGTTGGGGTCGGCTTCCAGTCTAACCGGATGCAGCTGAATACTAGTATTTTACATGGAGCGACAGCCTAATCTGACCTCCACAACCCAGTTAATATTGGGTAATACGATACCCCTTGGAAAGACTGGTTATCAGACTTTTTGGCCTACTGGACGACTGTCAAAGATCTACAAAATTAAATGACACCCGGGACCAACGGCTTCACGTGCTTTCCGAGGCACGGAGGAAACTCGGCATGTAATGGGTGGTCACCCATCCACAGACCAACCTAGGCAAGCACGGCTTAACCTAAAGATCGACCCGAGCGGCTGTTATTATATAGCCACGAGCTCGTCCTCCTATTTATTACACACTAGCTGACCCGCGCAACTTCGTCTGCGTCACATAAGAGAGGGTTAGAGAGGGTGGGTCGTAGGCACCTATTATACAATCCTAAAGGAGCACATCACACACATGATGAAAATGAATAAGATATTCATTGGAATCAAATGATGTTAGAGCAGATTCGTTCAAAATTAAATACTTCTGATGAATAACGTATTTATTTGGATAAGGATAAATACCATGTTTACAAAAACACCTTTGCAAAAATAATGCATAATTTTTGAAGAAAATTGAGAACCATAAAAAAGATGAGTGTGTAAGTTAAAAGATATACATATGCTATCACGGACTTTTTTTAGAACTTTTAAAAGGAACAATTCCGTCATACATGATTGCTGCGTAACTTTAACCGTTTACGCAGCGGACGCAACGGAAGCTCTCATAAGGAATAAATTTTTGGCGTTTTTTATTTTGTGTGCAATACAGAATAAGAATCACTAAACTATTCTTATTATGTTTTTCCAAATAAGGGCTGCCCTCGACAGCCTTTACGTCTTCATCCTCAGACACTCGATGACAGCCAGAGCCCAGCTAGATCTACAGTTCTCATCAAGGTGCATGAAATGAGCCCGAACACGATATAGATGCTGTAAACTTTTGAGGTCCTATTGCAGCTGCCCTCCGCTCCATCGTCAGACCCTCGATGAAAGTCATACTCCAGCTAATTCTAAAGTTCTCATCAAGGTGTATGAAATGAGCCCAAACACGATTTTTAGGGTTCCGTAGCCGAATGGCAAAAAACGGAACCCTTATAGATTCGTCTTGTCTGTCTGTCCGTCTGAATGTCACAGCCACTTTATTCCGAAACTATTCGGACTAAACCGTTGAAACTTGGTACGTAGATGTATTCTGTGAACCGCTTTACGTTTTCTATACAATAATTGAAAAATAACAGACTAAGGGGGTTCCCCACAGTTCCGATAGTTGTTGAGAGGATCCGGTAATTGGGTCTCGAGGTGGCTTTGCACAAATCCGAGGCCATGTGCTTTCATAGGCCTCGGAATGCGCCACCGTCGGGATCCATGCTGACGGTAGGAGGGGTTCCCTTCGGCGTCGCGTCGACTTTGAAGTACCTAGGACTCTTCCTCGACAGCCGGTGGAACTTCGTTGAGCATTTCCGACGTTTGGCTCCCAAACTGAAATGGGCTGGGGCTGCCTTCAAGCGGCTCTTGCCCAACCTGAGGGGTCCAAACGCCTCCTGCCGTAGGCTCTACGCGGGGGTCGTGCGGTCTATGGCCCTTTACGGGGCCCCGGTGTGGGCGCGTTCAATTAAGCGGCGTGCCGCCCACTACCTGAACGCGCCCAAAAAGGTGGTAGCCGTAAGGCTAATCCGGGGGTACCGCACGATCTCCCGCGAGGCGGCGAGCCTCCTAGCCGGATCTGGAGGCGATAGTCCTCGCGCGCCTGCTTGAATGGCGCGCGGAGGCACTACGTCGGGGGGAAACTCCGCTGCCGTGGAAAATCACCGCTCAGCGGACAAACCTCCGCAACCCAGTGCAGGGCACGCCACAGTAGTGGCGATAAGTCCCCTCTTTGAGGAGTGGCTAGAGAGGCGCCACGTCGCCCTCACCTTCCGCCTGACGCAGGTCCTCACCGGACACGGTTGTTTCGCGAGGTTCCTGCACCGAATCGGGCGGGAGGAAACGCCCGGGTGCTATCATTGTGAGGAGCGTCCGGAGGAGACGGTGGCGCTCACCTTGGAGGTCTGCCCCGCTTGGGCGGAGCTCCGCCGTGTCCACGTAGCGGCGACCTCTCGCGCCCGGCCCTGGTTCAGGCCATGGTCCGGAGCGAGAGGGAATGGGAAGCCGTCACCTCCTTCTGCGAAGCAGTCATGCTAGCGAAGGAGGTGGCGGGACGTGAGAGGGAGAGAATCTCTCGCCCCAACAGCCGCGGGGGACGCACCGGGCGTCGGGGGCCACGTGGTGGCTACCGGCCACCGTAGGTGCGGGCCTGTGGACGGTGAGTAATGGGTTAGCGTCTGAGCCGCGCGGGTACCTTACTCATAGATCTAAACTCCCCTCCCGCACGCGCACCCCGCCTTGGTGACGCCCACTTCGCAACGGGCCGTGCAGCAGAAATCGTAATATTTTAATTTCGCCATAACTTCAAAACCAAACGTCCAATTTGAATCATTCAATGACCAAATATTATCTACATAAACTGTACTTAGTGAGGAAATAATTTATTTTGATAAGGATTATAGCATGAGTAAAATAAATGCGTTTAAATGTAGTCAAAAAAAATTCAAGATAAAAAAATGGTTGTTGTGCCTCACTCGACATAGATAGGTATAGTGTGTCACGGACTTTTTTGTAGATATTTATAAGATCTACAATTAATTTGAACATTTTGTGGTTCTATCTTTTATAGTTTAGGCAGCGTACGCAAAATAAGTAACTTTTCTGGTTGATTTTTTACACTTTGTGTCCGAAAAACCCAAATATCTTACGGAACCCTATATTTTTCCAAAATAAAATTTAACCTATGTTACTCGTGGATAATGTAGCTTTCGAATGGTGAAAGAATTTTTAAAATCGGTCCAGTAGTTTTTGAGCCTATTCATTACAACCAAACAAACAAAGTTTTCCTCTTTATAATATTAGTGTAGACAACACATACTCAAATATAAAATCACAAACAAAGCCGATCCCTACAGTATATACTCCTTTAGCCAGGTTACTCACTGGTGATTTAAGATTGAAGCACGTAACTTAAGAGTAGTAAACTTAACATTTATGTGCAAAGCTTTGTCCAAAGTTGGAAAACTGAGAGATTTCGATCTAGTTCGAATTCCTACACGTAACGCTTTAGCTTAAGTGATCTCATAACTTTGTACACGATGCACCTTCACTGCTAAAAAATTCTGGTCTATGCCAAAAATCTGCCGTTGGTCCCGGGTGACATTTGTAATCTTTAACAGTCGTTCGGTAGTCAGTGGCCCAAAATGTCTGACAACCAGTCTTACCAAGACGTATCGTATTACCCAATACTAAATGGGTTGTGGAGGTCCGATAGGCAGTCGCTCCATGTAAAATACTGGTATTCAGCTGCATCCGGTTAGACTGGAAGTCGACCCCAACATGTTGGGAAAAGGCTAAGCAGATGATGATGTCAAAAATCTGGCAAACGGTAAAGCCATTTGTATGTACGGATGGAAAGTAAAGCTTCATCGAGACTTTACCAGAACAAATAATACTATTTGTTCTGATTTGTTTAAAGTATTTCTATCTGTGTTTAAAACGAGCGCAGACGCAAGAATTTTCTCCAGCAATGCAAAAAAACTTTGTCTTTTACTCGAAGAATCAGACGTCTGGTTCTTACAATAAAAAGTTTTAAACGATTTAGGTAATCCGTTCTCGACTCATGAGTCAACTTAAGATTGGCTGCTGATATTTCTACCAACTAATTAGCAGCTAACACGATATTTTTGACAGCTACTTTGCTGATGAAGGCTATTTCAGTTTTTAATTTTCCTAACGGCTCTCGTGATTGCATCTATACCGAACGTGACGGTAAATCATTTACGAACATAATAGTAGTACGTTAAGTAATCGTAACGGTTCAACGAATCTTCGGACTGCATCGATGCGTGTGCGCAAGCCATCGAACAAAAACTACACAGCAGTTAAGTCTGTTCGGTCTCCGTTCTAGGAAAAATTGTGGCTCAATAAATACCTACTTTAAATTCTTGGTGATAATTCGATTCGATTATGGGTTAAATATCGGTTTATAATCGTTGGTAAGTGAGTGAATTAAGATAATAAGGTGTGGATTCGATTTCTTACGCGTTACATAAGTAGAAACACTTATATACTCACGAAAGAATGTTGAAAAAATGCTAACAAACCGGTGTTCTTCATCATGAATAGAAAAGGCAAGAAAAGAACGACAGTTAGAAAGATGTTCTTTTTTTAAATAGGTTCCTAATGCGTGGATGTATTAATATGGCATATGTTTTTGGTTCTACCAGGGAACATGAAAAACATCATAAGACGAAAATAACATAACACCTTATCACGCGTCTATTCAGAAAGCTTGTCTAGATGGCGACACTGTCACCTGTCCCCGTTCCATATAGTTTCATAGAAACCAGTAGTGTCACTAGGGTCTATCTTTTGGGTGTTGTTGCATCTGCAGTTTGCAGTTGTAGTCACCTTCGGAAGAGTAACTTCATCAAAAACTTTAAACAAATTCACAGAAACATCTTCCTTTACAAAACTACACCTACTGTTTCATCAGTGTTCATTCCAAACGCCAAATATTGGATAACATTGGTAGGAAAACAGTGATTTATAAGCGTTGATTACGACGCCAGATATTATGAATCTATACAAGTATACAGCGCGGTTGGCTAACACGAATCTCGTTCACGTTACGAAAACTAAGTTGACTGCATGTTATGCAAATGCTAGGAAAAGGCTTCTAGTTCTTACATATACGTCTTGTGCCCTAATGCCTGTATTCTGTGGTACTTTTATTCTTAACTGGAGTTTATCTTTTTATTTATTTGAACTTCATCTACAAGAGTGGTGCATAATGGACTTAATGCCACAAGGCATTCTCTACCAGACAACCTTTGGGTTAAATAGGACAACATTGTGATAGGGTGTACAATAATATCTGAAAATAACTACGTATTTTCGAAAATGTATATACCTATTACACAAATACAAATAAAATAGACTATTTGATAGTGATTGAGAATCTCAGCAACCAAGGGTAAGTAAAAATATTGGAGTGGTAATAATGATAGCCCAGAACTGCAGTTACACTAACAATCATCTAATATCTTAATGCTTAGGCATTTAATAAAACACTTCTGACATAATAAATATGAATATGACACAATGCATGAGTTCATTATACAGCTGAGCGTATATTTCACACCAAAGTATAATATGTACTAGGTACAGATACCCTATATCGAATTGCATTCAAGTATTATCCACTCGGTCGCAATCTATAAAAGCCGGTGAATAATCCGATGCGGTCATGCAACCACTGCTTAATTATCATAATTAATAACTAGTTAATCCATAAAATGCTAATTTTCGCGAGTTTCCGCACACCTATTGCTGTAATAAATTAATTGAATCATCACAAACATGCAAAAGCAGGTTATTGATGCCATTTTGTAAATGCTAAACTTAGTTATACTGGTTGTTGGTAAAAAGAAGGGGCCTGTAAGGTATAAACCCTTATTTTTGTTTAATTTATTTAAACTTCATGTCTAAGAGTGGTACACAGCAAGGCATTCTCTACCAGTCAACCTTTGGATCAAATACGACAGCATAGCAGTAGAGTACAAAACGATTTTGTTATCGTAAATTGATATACATATTCTATTACATAATATACTGCTTCTTCATTTAGAGAATTTATGAATAAGCATTGATCTCCACGCTAACTTTTTAAATAGGTTTTTGACTACCGTGTCCAGGTTATCAAAAGATAATGTATTGTCCGTAACCTTTGGTGCCTTAGACAAGCTTAAAAAAGTTGCGTACTTTTACGAAAAAGTCAAATTTGGTTCATGCAAGCCGACCTCCTCTGTAATAAATGTATGTAGAATACCATATTTTACTTTTTAATAATGTTTTAAAATAGCTGGCAACCAATCAGAATGATTTAATTATAAAAGGCAAATAAATGAAATGGAAAGTAATTGGCAAACAACTACATAAAGGTGCTTTGAATTTATATATACTTTCCCTTTCAGCTGTTATCACTAGGGTAAAACCCAGTTGTCGGAAATATCAATTATTGATAGACTACTTTCAAAGACACACAAGTAAGTTGAATGAGGTAGGTAGGTACCAGTAGCGAAGGGTCAATTTTGAAAGAGGTAAGCCGGAGTACATAATCTTTAATGGGATTATTATGATTTGTCTATAGAATAGTAACTGTAATTTTTTCAAAGGGATGCCAGTAGGAATCGAGTTGTATGGAATCTTCGTCTCTGGTAGGTACTGTTGTATTTCGTCATTCCTACCTAAGCCTAAAGTTCTTACTATGTAAACAATAGGACAGGGTATCCTACCACTAACAAACCTATGGTCTAATATCACGAGCTAATTGATAATTAATTGCAAACAAAACCGCCTTGAAAGTACCTGTGACAAGTCAAACCATTTATTTCAATTAGGGAATTAAAAGGCACTTTTGAACGTCAAACGTGTATAATATCAACATCTTCCAAGCCATTTCCCAATTTTATTCAGGCTTGGTATCCAGATTAACCGTATGCATCTAAATCATTTTAAATGGAGCGACTACCTACAACATGATCATCCAAAACGCACAAAAACTAACTTTGTAAAGTAACAGTCATAGCCGGAAGTCAGCATAAAGCTACTTAAAAAGTAGCCTGATGATATCGCAAGCATATTACCTAATTGACACAATTTCGTTACGCAGGTAACTCTAAAAAGACCTAACTGTAACACACAACTACAAATTCACCCACGTCCCAAAAGAACCTATCTCAAAAAACAAAAAAAGCAAGCAATACTCACATAATCAGCCAAGCTCTTCATACCGTACGGAAACCGTTCCCGATCGGGCACGAGCCGGCCGCGGGCGTCACGCTCCCTCTCAGGCCAGCAGTCGTCCACGTTGATGTACTCGTACCCGACGCTGGCGTACCCTTCGGTCACCAGGATATCCGTCATTGTCCGGAATAGACGGTCACTGTGGATAAAGTATGGCTGTTATTACGGACAAGAAGAATTGGAAAATTGAGAAGGAGGCTTAGACGAACTTGTTGTTTTAGGGAAATAATTTCTTATGTTCAACCCAAAGACATTCAA
This sequence comes from Noctua pronuba, assembly GCA_905220335.1. Classification (NCBI taxonomy): domain Eukaryota; kingdom Metazoa; phylum Arthropoda; class Insecta; order Lepidoptera; family Noctuidae; genus Noctua; species Noctua pronuba. The sequence continues at coordinate 8,363,677 of LR999906.1, read as the reverse complement.
ATATTTCCGAGCGATAGACAGGACAAGACGAAGAAAATCGTAATCTAAAACTTGTTACTACTTAGTAACAAGTTGGTCTGTCTAGTGTCATACGGTCGCTTGTCAAGTAACATTCGTGTGTCAAAATCGAAAATATTCAGGATAAAAATTATTGTATGACAATATTCCCAATGTCCGCTCTATATGTTTTTTAAATCTCTTTGTTTCAACCTAAGCATTATTTTATTAACCTATAAACTTTCCGCTGCTGGGTCACGGGTCTTTTCTCTGTGTGCCCTAGCTATGATGTATCTTCAAACACCTGATCTTCTGCCAGGTCCAGTGACTATGGCAATCATCAATCCGTATTCCAAGCTATGGATTATTTTATATCTCACTGACTATTTACTTTTTGGGCGAAAAACTATCACAGAAAATGGTACTTAAATAAACATTTAAGTAATGCTTTAATGTTTTTTAATACTCAAATGTATGACTGTTTTTTCTAGGACGTGTTCATGCCGTTATTCGGAAAAAGTCGTTTCCCATATGCGGAGGGTACGGGGGAGTCACAACAGCATTCTGAAAGCTATAGCTGTAGACGTGTGTGCACCTGTGTTGAAGCATTTCGTTCGTCTGATGAATAAGAATTTTGATTTGAATTTGAATTTGAAAAGGCGGCTGCAGCAGAGATTTAAATCTTTGGTTACCAATGATAACAATGAGAGCTTTTTATAGCATACAGAACTGGTTGGAGTAACGGCCACCATGGCTCACGTACAATGGTCCACTACCACACCACACCACAACAGATAGAACAACAACATAGCATACAAGAAAGAGAGAGACAGTTCTCTAATTCAACAATGTAACAAAATCTCGGTCAAAGATTGTAGCACGTTCTTGTGGTAAGAAGCTCTCAAATGGTGTCAGTGCCAAGCTCAATGTTTATTCTGTACCTTGACGACCCAAGACACGTAACTCTCTTGTATTATGGAAATCACAATGAGTATTGAAGGGCATAAACATAAAACGTAAACATAACATTCTGCCTGTAATTCCTGAAGTGTTCGGTAGAGGTGTATCTAATAGGTGTAAAAAGACCCTTAACGAAGCTAAAAGGCACTTGTTCTCCCCGTCATTGCGGTATTGGCTTCGTAAAGGATCTGCTTCCACCTTGTATAGTACACCTACAATTCGACAATTATGTTTAAATCCCGTGTAATAGGGAGCGAGCCTGGAAGAGACTGAGTAATAGCTGATTGAAAAACTCAAAAACACTGCCCGACCTGGGCAGTCCCGTGACCTAGGCAGTGGGAATCAAACCCAACACTTCGTACTAAGCAGTAGAGCTTGCGCCCACTAAACCAACGAGAAACTGAGAATACAGTAATCACAATAACAAATCCATAGTTAACAGTTAACATTTCTTGTGGATCCCTCCACACACAACATCATCTCCAAGTGGTAGTGATATTTATTATTATTTAAGCAGACAGCATCATCTGCCTAGCCTTTTCCCAACTATATTGGGGTCGGCTTCCAGTCTTACCGCATGCAGCTGAGAGTATTTTACATGGAGCGACTGCCTATCTGACCTCCACAACCCAGTTAGTACTGAGTAATACGATACCCCTTGGTAAGACTGGATGTCAGACTTTTTGGGCCACTGACTACCTAACGACTGTCAAAGATCTACAAATGACAGCGGGGACCAACGGCTTAACGTGATTTCCGAGGCACGGAGGAAACTCGGTATGTAATGGGTGGTCACCCATCCACAGACCAACCTAGGCAAGCACGGCTTAACCTAAAGATCGACCCGAGCGGCTATTATTATTTAGCCACGAGCTCCTTATTTAAGCAGACAGCATGAAGTAATAATTCTCAGTTCTGCAAGCCAAATGAAAGTGGATTAATAATCCCCTGGAGGAAAACATTAGTCAAGTACAATGTTGTATCCGTTCAGCCATTCTAAAGGAAAACAATTTACTACTAAATCAACAGCTAGGAACTAAATACCACAGTTTCATTAAAATAATACATAATCAACAATGTTGTTTGTTATTTATCTGTCTGTTTGTTAACTAGGAAATTATTTCCGGAAAGGTTCAAGGGTTTTCCTAGTTCCCAACTGATAAGACAGTACAGCATGAAAACTTTTATTTTAATGAGAAATAAATAATTCTAGCAAAACTGTGCTTCACTATTCTGGGGCAAAATACAAAGATAAGCTAAGTCTAAGTTTGAAAAGAAGATTAAAGAAAATTACAACAAATCAACGATGTTCAGGCTTGCATTTGCCCGAAGCATGATCTAAACTTCTTTTGAGAATATACACATATTATACTATCAAAACAAGCTGTCTTTTTCGTTGGAAAGTAAATGATAATAACAACACTCACCTAATACAATTATCAGGATCATTTTTACAGTCGGTGTTGCATCTAAACCGCTCCCACGCGAGCCAGCCCATCGGCGGCGTCAGCGCGAGCCCATTGTCCAGCCCCGAGATCTTGCCCAGCAGGCATAACACCACACACACTGTCCACAACCCAACAGACTTCCACGACGCCATCACACGACCCAAACAAACCTTTAAAAACAAATATTATCTACTTTCGGAGCTTATCCGCATAGTTTTTCACTGTCCGATTTTGTACGAACAAAAAATTGCCGCAGAAACGAGTGGTATGCTTTAATGTCAGTTGGTGAGTGACATTTCATCCGTATAGGTTATCACGGAAAGAAGGTCGGTTCGGTGGAGGTTCGCTTCTGTCCTTGCAGCGTGAGTTATCTGCAACAAAAACAAATCAAGTTTTACTTCCATGTTTAATCTAGCATATCTTAAGTCTACTGCACACTGCTGCACTGATACGTAGGATGTTAAGAACTGCGCTATTTATTTGTTTGTCAGCCACGCAATCGTGCGTAGTGTACCCACGGTGGTTGTGGTGAAAAGAGATCCCGCCAACATTTTCATACAAAGTTAACTAGCTTAGATGTAGGCTGCTGTGGAGCCAACTAAGTTCGCGCACCTGCTTTGTGTTTTGATAGAAACGGCTACCACTATAAAAGAGAGAAGCACATTCATTACGCGAACATAGTGGAAACTCAGCTTTAAGTTCTAATCTGATGCACACTGCTTATTAAGACTTCAGTTAAAAAGTTCATAACCAGTTTTTTGGTTTATACAATATGCAACAATAAATATATAAAGTAATTTGGGATATCTGATCCCAAATTACTTTATTTATTTATTGTTATTGCCTGATGTCCAATAAAATGAGCTTCGTTTGATGTCATCAACAATTATTATATTATGACTTGAGGCGTTAATTAGTTTATTGATATTAACGAAGTGCAGTAATTGCGTGTTGTTCTAGTGCCTTACATATATTTTTAATGCTTTACTCATACTGTTGCTAAAACGGTATTTATTTGAAAATGGTGGCAAATATCTAATACCTTTCTCTTGAATGTTACGAATTATGCACATTTATTCCGGCTTTGAATAATTTCGTAATTTGGGGGCAACGGTCATAGATGACATCATCTGAACCTGTTCTACTTTTAGAACAGGTCATTCTGAATCTAAATATGTTTGGTAAATCTAGAAATTAAGTAGAAATTCTGAATAATGTTACAAAAAGAAATAATAATAAGTTATAGATAAGTGTCCAACTGATAGTAAATGGCTGCTGCATACTTTGAACATCTGCAGTGCCCAGAAACATCACAGAAGCCCGGTAGCAATCTCAGAAACAAAGCTGAATTAAACATCTCATGTGCCACGACCTCCTTTGAAGACGGTGCGTCAGACGAGATATGCGAACTCTAGAAAACATACATCCCATTCCTCCAGACTTCATCAACCTGGAAGTACACCTGCCACCCGGATACGAACTGAAGTGGCCAATCTGGGAATCTCTGAACCGATTGCGGGCCTAGGTTGGCCGCTATATATAATAGGGCCAAACGGGTATATCAGTATGTCCTCCTGTCCCGCCTATCCTGCACAACCACTTGTACTCGAAGCAAATATTAGAGCTGTGCAGGTGACTACGTACTGGTCTAACACAATTTGAGTTTCATCGACAAGTAAAGAAGAAGATCTCATGATCACACCGTACCAAAAGCCTCCGAACGGGAATACAGCAACACTACTACTGGCGACGGAATGGTGATCCTTTATGATAGAGATATCATAGAAGGCTAACTCCTAACTCATATTATAAATGCGAAAGTAAGTTTGTCTGTTTGTTTGTTACCTTTTCACGCTTAAACCACTTAACCGAACTTCCTGAAATTTTGGATATACGTTGTCAGGTGTACAGAAACGGACATAGGGTATCTTATATCCCGAAAAAAAGTACTAGTCCCGAGAAAAACAACAATAACTTTCTTGTGATAACAGTCGGTGCCACGAGTCTTTCGAATCATGATTGAATTATATTATCACAGAAACTTTAATAGTGTATAGTGTGTGTTAAGAGTTAAATTATAAAATTATAAATCAACGCGAGCGAAGCCGTGGGCAAAAGTAAGTTGGTAATAAAGGTGTCATAGATATCAAACCGTAAATCGACACCTATTATATCATACACGGCTCACATAAAGGTCGTAAGATTATAGGTGTAACAACTAGTGCTTATCATGTCATCACAAGTCAACCTACTGGTTACCGTGCGTGTATCATTATATCATATCTAGCATCTAGGGGTCGACAGATGTCATTATGGAATTACGCTCTACAGGTGATGATTACTTAATAAATAGTGATATTGAGATGGAACATGAGTGCTACAGTCAGGTCAAGGGAAATTCATGTAAATAAGGCAACAGCCAACGAGCCCAATGGTTAGGTTGCAGACTGGCTACTGAGGGATCGTGAGTTCGAAAGCCTCTGTTAGTCTGTGGTCGGGGACTTGCCTACTCATATCCTTAAACTGAAAAGCCTAGTTAAATGGGAATACTATAGACCGACCGCTTTAATGAGTCCTCGCAAAGGTATCAATTTAAATGGAACGTTGTGAAGGTTGATCACGTATTGGTTCAATTAGTATCATAATACCTACGTGGATTATGGTTAGTTTAAAGCAAATAATCTGTGGGATATTGGTAGACTTTGTGGACGCTTAATGTGCCTTTGATGGGGCAAGGTAGTGGACTAATTAAAGCGGTCGGTCTATATTGATGTGCCAGCAAAATATTCGTATGATACACTTGCGCTATAATGAAGCGAGGCAAGTTGTAGAAAGATTGACATGATGGCTTTAGACTTTCTTACTAACGAGAAAAATGCAATAATAAATCTATACAAGAGCCAAGCTTTTCCTAGCAGTAGAGAAACTTTGAAGAACTAAGCACAAATAAAAAAAAATTAAGGGAGTATCATCATCATCTGCCTAGCCTTTTCCAAACTATGTTGGGGTCGGCTTCCAGTCTAACCGGATGCAGCTGAATACCAGTATAGAAAAATAAACATATCATATTAATTTTCATTTAGTCTAAAAATACCTAAGATATTTAAATACTACATACCGTTGCAGATACACAGGTGTTATCACATCAGACTCACAACGAATACTGAGAAAAATGATGTCCAAATATTTCGAAATTATTGCCTGATCATTAGGTCACTGAACCAGAAACCTGTTTATATCTTAATTAATCGAATTTATTCGCTGTTTATGAACTAAAACATAAAATTTATAATCCGGTAACACCGAAAATGCTTATGATAAGGTTTTTGAACCATAGTGTACCGTTAAGGTTCTCTCAAACCGGTACGAAAAAGTTGCGGATGCGGGTCCGACCACTACTGGACATTTTTTTTTTTTTGGATGGGAAATCATCAAATAACCCCCCCCCCCCCGCTCTGGGCGGAGTGGGAGGGAGTGTCACACTTTTACTGACTAAAACCCTTCCATGTTCCTTCTTTGCCCTTTGTGTTCCAGGGCCGCGGTATCTCTTTCGGAAGGTCCCGCAGCCCCGGACTACTGGACACTGAAAAATACTTCATCTACTGAAATATCCACAGAAATATTCGTTAGTGTCCAGTGTTCACAGTCTGACGACACTGGTATAACCGAATCTATTTATAGACATACAAATAAATAAAATTGAAGTGACTGTTTGTAAATCAGCTTTTTACTGAATGCATATTATGAAAGTACATATATACCCTCTGTTTGTTCCGGATAATCTCCGAAACGGCAGATAACTTATGTTAAAGGAGAAACAAAAAAGTATATTTATATATACATTGAGTAAAAAGCTTTTATTTTGAAATTACAAATAGATACTTCAATCTTATTTCTTTGTATAGAAGATACGTTGAAAATTAACCACCATTGACCATGACTTTATCAAAAAATTCGAACTAAATAACATTTCATAAACTATTTAGGAGCATTTAGTTTTTATACCGTCTGTGATTGATTAATAAAATATTTAATAAAATATAGTTGTAGGCACATGCATTTTGTATAAGTATTCTACTCTTTTGTTACTCGCATCTATTGGCGTGTAGCCTTAATCGAAAAAAACGTTGACATCTTGTTTTTTTAATACCATTTAGAATCATGCAGCATCGTAATCTTTTAGAAAAAAAATCGAGAAAAAAGATAAGAAAATAGCTGTAAAAAGTATAATTAATTCGAAAGAACAACCAGAACCAATTAAAGATGATTATTATATCGCGTTGAGACACGCCATCTTATAATTTAACCTTTATAACCACATTACAGTTTTTCACTTACTGATGTGAAAAGTAGAGGTCTTATAATTCAATAGAAACACTCTACCTAATAGGAAAGCTGTGATAAAAAGTATGTAAGTCAGTTTTGACTTAAAATTTGAATTATAGAAAAGCAAGGCTCGTCTTTATTCTTGTATCACACTAAACACTGAAGCTGAAATATCACCTAAACAAAATTATCCACTAAAAAGTGTATCTGAAATTCTAAATAACGTTAAAAAATATAATTTCAGTGGCCAATACGCACGCTCATGAAAATTGCCGGTATAACATGTAATATAAAAACTGACTCATCCATACGTTGTACAAACTCTTCATTAAAAATGATTTTCTTATTGTCTCCTCTTAATTGCGATCGGCGCTATTTTATTATCCTGTAATTATAATCCTACTGATGCACGACTAAGAAGAGTTTGAATTTCATTTTTTCATGATAAGCTTCGGACTAGACGCGGAGATAGCGTTCTAACTGAATAGTGGCTCAGGTTGCTCCAAAGAAATCAGGGCCATCGAAAAGCACGTTGGGTTGACGGTCTACGTTGTGGAAGACACTTGGGTGAGCGACACACAGAAGCGAGAAGTATAGCCGAAGAAAGCAGAGGGTGATTCAAGGCTGAAATGTTTATGATATACTTGCATGGTGGTTGGGACACACTGAATACTAAAGGCCCAACTGTCATGCTTACGACTAGTAAACCTAAGAGGCAGCCTGGTTAATTATTGCTTAATTCAAACTTTAGCTTTCTTGAGATTTATATCATCTGCCGAGCGTTTTGCCAACTATGTCTAACCGGATGGAGCTGAATACCAGTATTTTATATGGAGCGACTGCCTATCTCCGCAACCCAATAAGTACTGGGTAACACTATACCCTTTGGTAAGAATGGTTGTCAGACATTCGGGCCACTGACTACCTGTAACGACTGTCAAAGATGTACAAATGACAGCCGGGGCCAACGGCTTAAAGTGCTTTCTGAGGCACGGAGGCAACTCGGTACGTAATGGGTTGGTCACCCATTCAGGAACCAACCTAGGCCTGCGCAGCTTAACCTAAAGATCGACCCGAGCGTCTGTTATTATTTAGCCACGATCTCGCTGAGAGTTATATGTGGGTCTCAAATATTATATAATGAAATAACAAACATAAAGGCCTATACTCAGCAGATAAATTGGATGTGGGCCGTTTTGTGCTCCGTGTTAAGCAGATTATAAATGTGGGAGGTATTCTTCTGTCATGTATCTGTGATTAATTGTGTTATAGAACTGGATTCAGCAAGAATTTTAAGGCTCCCACAGCATGTCACCTTTGTTGTACGAAGTTATAATTTATTATCGGTGCAAAACAATATTATATAACATCACGCATTAAATAGCTGTACTGTGATGTGATACCCACAGATATGTATGTAATATACTATTTGACTACAGTAGACACCTAGACACTACGTAGAGTGCCTTGTTCCTCAAGGGAAGCCGGTAGGAATAGGCTTATTAGGTGCCTTCGAGCCTGATACACACACATTTTACCAATCCCGTATAATATATAGGGGGTAAGCCTATGTTGCCATCAACCGGACACGAATCCTGACTCTAGCTGCTACTCAGTGTATTGGAAAAGTCGATTGTATGTTATTTTGATTAATTTACAGTTTCATTCTTAGGTACTCCCTTCATCCCGATTTTGCAAGATGGCCTGAAGAGTGAACGGTTTTATAATATTTTTATCTCTCAAATTAAGTACCATTCTCAGCTTCTTCTTTGTTGTGTTTTATTTAGTTTTTTTCTTTAATTAGAGCCAATCAAGTGATAAAATTTAATTCGTTCCTAAATTCGCTACACTGACATTAGCGCCATGAAATTGTTAATTAATTATGTTTTGTTTGTGTTTCTTTGTAGCTGTATCTTAATTAATTTGGCTTTTATTTTTACAAAATTTAAATTAGGTAAGTAAATATTAGTTATATTTCCGTAGCATTAGAATTTCAAATGTGAAGATGTTAACTACAAAACCTCTTCCATCTGTACCCGTATACATAACAAAACATCACGCCTGTAATACTCGAAGGGTTAGGCAGAGGTGTTAGGCATAATAGTACGCTCACATTTCGTCAGCTAACTTAAAGGAGGTGAGCCTACTGCCATCAACCGGGCACGGCTCTAGACTCCGCGGCTGCTAACGAGAAATTCCTGAAGGAAAAACCCCATAAAACTTTGCCCGACCCTGGGAATCGAACCTTCGACTTGCACTTTATATGCAAGCACTTTCTCTCTTGCTGATCGGAAGGTTTAGGATGAAGGGACATTCTTCCAGCGATAATTGACAATGGAAAGGCCAAAAATATAACGTGAGACTGACAACTAACGAAAAACTGAATTGAGTCAATGTCAATTGTAGAAATACAAAACCTATGAAAGCGTAGGCCTCTTGTGTAGGTAGGAGCCTACGATACGCTGACTTCTCTCTCTGATAAGGTTTTTTTTAAAGAAAAACCTACCGGAAGAATTTAAAGTTACCTATCTGTTTTTTTTATCTAGAACCAGTTTCTAATAACTTAATTTAAAAGGCTCACGTTCACCGACTCACGTGACAAACAATTTCATTGTATTCTACGCTAGATATATTTATCTAGCGCCATTGTTTGAACTACGCTGTTTTATCATGCTCTTGCGCAATTATCGTCATTACGCCTATTATATGAGACACTGGCTTGTTAGAAAGGTGCTTTACTTTTGATTTCAATGTATTCTTTGTGTGTTTGTGTGGTATTTTTGTCAGCAAAGGAAACAAACATTTAAGGTTGATTTTTGAATGATTAGTGCTATTGTAAAAGCTGTAAAAAAGGTTGAATTTGTAGCGCAATCTGAACTTTATTATTAGGAGTTACAGTCTTGTTCAAAAAACTATATAGTTATGTTACTTCTGGTTTATGTTATTCTGATTGAAGACTGATACCTGGTTATTAAATAAATGTAAGGAAGTGTATAATGTCTAGTTTTGTCAATGGCGGTAAGGTATTTAAATGGCAATGTATGTGTGGTATTGTCATGTTATGAGAAATTCAAAGGCGAGGTAGGAAAATTCATGCAAACAGCAAAATACACCAGTTTTGGAAAAGAAAATAATATGCTTACTGAAGCACTCCTCCATTATTTTAGCAATAGGTGCCTACGATGATTTTAATAATATAATCCATTCAAGTAACGCGAAGAAATAAAAAATAATCGATGACTATTTTATCAACTATAGTATAAAATGCAGTCTATTTAAAATTGTACTAATAGGTACACCTCTGCCTAACCCTTTGGGGATTACATGCTTAATGTTATCTTATGTAATGTAAAATTCTATGCCTACCTTGAATCACCCATAATTACAAGAGCACATTCCATAGACGAAATATTCAAAAATATGCAAATCTGATATGAATTTCGCAACAGAATGTTCGATCGGACAGATAATTGCTCTATTTTGCAGTGTGCAACGAACTTGCAACAGTTGCAGAATAATTGCAGTTGCGGGGGCGGAGGCAGGCCGTTGCAAAACATTTAATAGTTGCTTTTCATTCGAAACGAAGCTTCCGACGGCTCAGCATGCTAATTTATGTATTAAATACACTACTTTGAAACGTTTATGTGAGTGTGAAGAGGTGTCGACGATTGACAAGTGTGGAGTATTTATTTATTCAAGTCAAGTTTTTGATATAGTGAGTAACTACCAGTAGCGAAGGGTCAATTTTTGTAAGAGGTGAGCCGGAGTACATATCTTTAATGTGATTATATTATTTGTCTATAGAAGCCTGTGACGTTTTTCAAAGGGAATCCGGTAGGAATCGAGTTGTATGGAACCTTCGCCACTGGTAACTACTGAAGCTTTGTATTACAAGAAATTCTTTAGTTCTCAGTGTTTATGCGGTGCTCCCGATCAGAGCCGTGGCCCACTTGCTGGAGTGTCCAAAGTGTCTCTTTGCCACAATAAATGGGCTACCTTCAGTTCTCAAGTAATGTGACAAGACGTGGGTCTTTTTGATACAAAATAAGAAAATTTGTTCAGAGTACATTCAGAGGGAGTGGGCTGTGAAGATGTATTCCACCATGCTGGCCTAAAGCAGGTTAATCAAGAATGGAGCATACACAAGCAAGCTATTAATGTTTCTTTCCTAAAAATATTTCATTGATGCAGAGATAAGCTCTGATTCCTTCTCTTACTCTACTTAGTTTAATCACTTTTATCCTTTCTGATTTCGTTTTATTTCGTCATAGTTTGAATAAACTACCTCGTAACTTTTATCCAAGGAAGGAAATACCTATAGGCTATTTTCACGCATTGATTAATTCTAATTACTGTTAGGCAGTTCCGTTGTATGTTGAAATAAACGTGTGTGACATCCGTCGAGGGTGATAGGTCAGACAGACATCTTTATGTAGTATTACTGACATTAACAATTTAATTGCATCTTATGCCCGTAGTGAGAGGAAATAATCACGCCTGTATTACCTAAGCAGGGTAGGCAGATGTTTACTTATAGGTTTTGAACAACCCTTTCGTTTCGTATTCTATTCAACGGTTATTTGTAAGAGTGGCCTTGTGCGAAGAATCCACTGTACACTAGTTTTAAACATGTATGTTGCCTAAATTTAAATAAAAAGCTATGTAATAGGGTAGGAAACGACTTACATCTGCTTTTTGCGTTTTGGTTATTAGCGGGAGTTGATTGTAATATGATCACTTTCACCCATGCACCTTCTAGTTCGCTCGTCACTCCATAATTAAAAGGTATTTTCAGAAGCTTAAAAAATAAATAATAGCAAAATCTAACTTAATTCCAAAGCCCTGCAATTGATTTGCCATTCAGTTCAATCGCTGCAATACACGAACACAAAATTAAATTTAAATTGCCCACAATTATTTTATGAATGCCCACTATGTGACCAATTGGACATTTCCATATAGCCACAATGCATAATAGTCGTGAATAATGGGAAATGCACAGAAAACTAATAAAGCACTAATAGCTGGTGTATTACCGTTGATTGGGGCACAATAGCAGTTCATGTTCTATACTGGTATTACGGACAATTACTGGACATTCTAGGTCACACTAGATTACGACCTAACCTTCGGCGGTATATGCTCGAAATTCTTTAATGGACCTTAAAGTTAGGCGTGCTGTTGACCAAATAACAAAAGCGTATAAAATTTTACAAATGGTTATACCGACGCCTCGGATTTACATGCGGAGCTGTATCAATTATTTGATAAAAATAATAATCGCTCTAGAATGTCCCATTTTCTCGCACTGTAGCTCGGTCCACCTCCCCTATACCGCGTATGCTTACGATGCTCAACGCGTTCGTGGAGGCATCCCTGGATTGGACTTGTTTGCTGATGAATGGAAGACGATAATGATAGAATGTTGGTGGTTCTGTGAGAAGACCGAGTAAAAGGACTACTTAATGTAGTATTAATGGTTTATGCTGTACTAAATAAATAATAAATAAATGGAATACTTTTGAGTATGTACAAGCAACAAAGGAAATACTATACTGGTAGCAAATTATAACTTTTAATACCCCTCATTACAAAAAGTCGTAGCTTTTGCGCTGAGTAGTAAAATGATGGTCAAGGTTCGCCTGTGTGGTATGTAGTAAAATGTTTACCAAGGTTCGCCTGTATGTGGGTCTAAGTCTAAGCCCTGCTAACTTTATGACCGTTACAACGGTCTAACTGTAAAATTTTAATTTACCATTATTATGTAAACAAAATTCTTTGACTTTAGTTTTGACTTTTGACCGCACGTCGGCGGAAACTTTTTGACCTTCAGCTGCTATAACAAAGTACGGATTTCAGTAGAAGAAAAGAGAGGGCAACTTATACTGCACCTATTAAGTCCGTCTTTGTACATTATGTGCATAAAGTTTTAATAAATAAATAAAATACTGTACAAACGCATTAGGTTAGGCACAATCACCATATGCTGTAGCGACGACAGGCTACCCCTCTTGGTAGCCAATTAATATACACGTCCTTAGGTACCGACGCATATACTCTTCACTTCCAGTGGGTGTCGTAAGATGTGATTATGGTATAACCGTAATGAGGCTATAAGCTCTGTATTACCGGTCTGGCCATACAAGGATTGGAGTCGTGACGATTATGTGGTTTCACAGAAGTGATAAAGCCATCATAGATCAGCGGGCAGATAAGACTAAGAACGTAAAATTATGCGATCAACATTGTAATAGTATTTTGTGTTCGTCTGTACTAATATTATAAAGAGATATTTGTTTGTAAGTTTGTATGTAGGAGGTAATCTTCGGAATTACTGATCTGATTACGAAAATTCTTTCAATAATGGGAAGCTTAATTATTCCCGAGTGTCATAGGCTATATTTGAAACGTTTCCTTAGGACGTTTCCGTGTGCAAAAGCTAGTAATTAATAAGAACAACACCTTACGCCTGTAATTCCTGAAAGATTAGACAGAGGGTTACTTATACACCCACATTCGCAGGTTATGTTTGAATGAATAAATAAAACGTCATCTTAAATGTTCTTATAGTGTAGAAAATAAAGAGGAATTTAGAATATCCAAGACAACAGCACAAATATTACCAAAAGCGGCTGAAGCTAGAATATAGCAAAAAGGTCAATATTCCGTGCTTTTTGTTTGAGTGTGTGTGTGTGTGTATATTTTACAAACTTGCTTATTGACAGTCGGACATACTCATACAATCATACAGATTTTTTATAAAGTTTCGTAATAATATCCTGTGATAACCTTGCATTTGAACTTTGCGAATATTAAACAACAAAAAAACTTGCACACCCATTAAAATATAAACTCATGCGATTTAAAAAAACCTAGGAATAGTATGATAAAAGCTTCCAATATTATCCTCAACTAGAATAATGCAAAGATTTACACCTTTTCCCCTTGGGGGTAAGCAGAAACTGCTGAGCATTACGATCCTAACATTATTATATTATAATTATTTTATTCTTATATTTCATTATTCGTGCTTCGCCCAAGTTCGTAAAAACATTATTTAAAGCTTTTATCGCCATATATATATTTTAAAGCCGATATCATCGATCGACACTAAATATGATTTATGAATAGTTCAAGACATGGTCTCGTGCTATCGTAGATGAATGAAAACGTGCGCACGCGCGTCCGCCCGTGTGTCCAAGCTTTATGTAACTTTTATGTAATAAACCGGCCCGAAGTGTAACACGGCCGGAGCTGTTACGTGTAACTTATTAGTAACTTAATAAGTACTGCCAATGAGAAAACTTTTAGCAGTATCATTAGACAATGTTCAATGATTTGTGTGGTAAGAACATTTTTAATTATTGTGCAATACTTAGGCTGAGATCTACAGACGTTACTTAGCATGAACTTTGGCTAAGCATTACTCCTGTCACTCTCTGTGGACATAGACACAGAAACAGTGACTACTTTGTTATGGTGAAATACATTGTATGCTTAGTTTTGTTACGGAGCAAAGGTTGTTAACATTGAAATGGCTCCTTGTCCGTGTTTACATCTTTTTGGGGCTGACAGTACAAAATATACGAAGAATTACTTATAACTTACCTAAGTGAGTAAGGTATTATAGCGTGATTTTACACGAAGGAAAATATTGTACGAATTCTTTAAATTGAGAGCACCTACAGTTATTTCATATTTACATTATTTAACTATTACATGTAGGTAATACATAATTATTTGAATCTTTATGTAACGTCATTCATTATAATGAATTTGTTATACGAATATGGTCTAGATTTTTATTTCTAGTCTCATATTATGTCAGCAGTCTAATAATAGCAGCACAACAGATATATATTTTTGGCCGAAATATTTCTACTGCTTACGAAAGCCACAAAAATACTAAAATTCACTATGCAAAATTAAAAGCAATTCACTTTATTTGCATAGATGTTGCAAAATCGATGTCTTAGGTTTTTTTATTACAAAATAGTTTATATTTCCTGCTATACAGCTTTCTATCCATTGATATGTACACTTTGTGCGTACGCGTCGATCGCTACGCGGAGGCGGACGTCACCAGACGGATCTTGATTTCCGCGACACGTTCACAAATCCACTCTCAATTTGAACGGATGGACTGAGTTGCACATATATTTGCATTTTCAATTGAAGTGTTGTTTTTGTAGAAGGTAAATCATATATTGCAAGCGTGGAGATTGGCACAAATAAGGAGAGGTTGTGGATGATGATGATGGAATAATATACATGTGTAGGTATGTGTATCTATTAAAAAGATATTTAAGCAGACAAGAAAAATTGAGGTTTCCGTCGTTTGGGTGCTTCATTTTTATTTTGTCGCTAAATTCTGTTCAGAGAAAGATCCTGCCTTCCTCAGACAAAGGTAATATGGTGGTGATGGAACCAACCAATTAATTGAAGGTTTTCACTTCATCCCATTTTAAGAAAAAGCCCAAGATTTGTCCTCTGGCTACCACATGCTTTTCCTAGTTTATGAACATGTGAAATAATTTGTCTCAACGATTGTACAATATCATAGTTCTATAACTAATAAAAGTGGCGTATTATTTGAGCTGGTTTCTAGACATTGTTATATGGGTCAACGTGAACCGGTTTGTGGACTGTATCGTAATGTTCATATCAGCACTAGAATCGCTGTTTAGATTTTGAAATCTAAAGTATTCGCACAAGTGAGGTCGAAAAGGTGAGCCTTTATTTATTTATTTATTTATTGTATTAGGTCTACCAACAATTGTTCACACTGGATACAGTTACATAAATCATTGATAAATTTAATTACAGCGCAACAATTACTTATAGGTAAACACCACATGCACAAAACAATAAATACGGAAAATAGGCTAAGCTTAGTAAGTAGGTACTAAGCGCCAATATTCAGTTAAATTAAATTTAAATTGGAAATATTGAAAAAACAATTATGACAAAATTGATTACAAATAAAATTGATAAATAAAATTGATAGATTATTGACAATGATAACATTGGTTAATAGATAAAATTAAATTAAAATTGTATTACATTGGAGAATTGACAAAATTGATAAATTACAAATAAAGATCGACAAAAAATACATGACAAAATGAAAAAAAAACAACAATGAAAAATAGATGACATAAAATTAAAAATCATTGAATAAAATTAATAATTTGGTGAATTGTTAAACATAAAAGAGAATAAATTATAAATTTATTAACAGTGGTAAAAATTGACACAATGAGATAATTGATGGTGGTAAAATTGAAGCCTTTAAAATGTTATAAGGTTAATTAGAACAGTTTGAATAGAAGCATAAAGAAAATAATGTCGAGGACATAATTCAAACACTACATAACATCACGCCTGTAATCCCTGAAGGGTTAGGCAGAGGTGTAATTAATAGTACACCCACATTTCGCCAGAATAGGGAGCGAGCCTATTGATTTGCCGGGGCAGCGGGACTGTTCGAAAGAGATACCGCGGCCCTGGAACACAAAGGGCAAAGAAGGAACATGGATGGGTTTTAGTCAGTAAGAGTCTGACACTGCCTCCCACTCCACCCAGAGCGGGAGGAGTCATTTGATGATTACCCATCCGTAAAAAAAAAGCCTATTGATTTAATTAAATTTTTCAATTTCTATTACGACATTATCCAAAACACATAGCACACATTCAATCAACTCATCTTAACACTGACCTCTGCTGGACATAGGGCTCTCTGAACCTGTGCTGTAGCACCCTGACCTCCACCATCGTCAGCTTTTTGTCCATATGGTAGTATTTGGGTGGTCCATAACTGCGTTTTGTACGTGGTCTCTAACCCAAGACTCCTTCACAACCACAGAACAGTTCATCACACGTTACAAATCTGACAGCAATGCAGAAGTACAAGCCAAGTTCAACTATGTGTGTCCTTATTTACTATTCAATATTTCTAAATCTGTTTCAGTTGTTACGAGAGGTATCATGTAACCAAGTAGGCGGGTTGTGGAGATCAGAGCAGTACCATACAAAATACTGATATTCAGCTGTATCCACTTAAAAAGGCAAATTTTCATACTTAAATCACTATTTTCTTGCAATTTACAAGGGAACGACGCAGCATATTCTTAGTCTTTATTGCACACAAAATAAAAAATATACATACATCATCTGCCTAGCCTTTTCCCAACTATATTAAGGTCGGCTTCCGGTCTAACAGGATGCAGTTGAGTACCAGTATTTTACATGGATCGACTGCCTATCTGACCTCCACAACCCAGTTAGTACTGGGTAATACGATACCCCTTGGTAAGACTGGCTGATAAAAAAATAAATACAAATTACAATAATATAGCGTACGAGATGTAGCGAGTTTAACCCAGAATTGGGTCTTCTTACAGCAAACCTAATTTCGTACATATCTTCTACTTCTACACATCTCTGTTACCCGTCATCACATTTCTAAATCACTAAATAACACCAATTACTAGAACCATGATACTGGCAACATTACAAGATTGACTGACGATTTCGAAGCTGGAATGCGAATGATAAATCATTAAACACATAATCAGTAAATTATCCTAAATCTAGAGAACATGAAACTAAGATAACTGCAGTGGGTGGGTAAGTATCAGATACTCATCTTTTATTATTATGAGATGTCAACACGCGATCTGTAAAGGCTGGGTGACATGAGTCAATAAATCAACTGCCTTTAGGCTTAACAAGCTCTTATTTAACTTGCAATGTATGTTGGTTTGAGGAGCTCGCGGCTAAATAATAACAGCCGCTCGGGTCGATATTTAGGTTAAGCCACGCTTGCCTAGGTTGGTCTGTGGATGGGTGACCGCCCGTTACATACCGAGTTTCCTCCGTGCCTCGAAAAGCACGTTAAACTGTTGCTCCCGGCTGTCATTTGTAGATCTTTGACAATCGTTAGACAGTGGCTCAAAAAGTCTGACAACCAGTCTTACCAAGGGGTATCGTATTATGCAGTACTAACTGGGTTGTGGAGGTCAGGCAGGCAGTTGCTCCATGTAGAATATTGGTATTCAGCTGCATCCGGTTAGACTGGAAGCCGACCACATAATAGTTGGGAAAACGCTAGGAAGATGATGTATGTTTGTTTGTTCAGGTCAAATCTTGCAACTGCATCTTAAAACTGTTTTCCACAACCGATTGAACTGAAATTTTGCATACACGTTTAGTTTGGATGATAATGCATGGTTAACTAACTAACGTCATTCTAAATCCAATATGGCGGACTTCCAAAGATGGCGGACTACTTATTTTTTAAGCACCCCCATGATATGGGTATCAATTAAAAGGGTTTGATAAACAATTTTCGGAACCGGATCAGTAGTTCCGAAGTTTACAAGTAGGGGAGGGGGGGAGTTTGTATGTATAAAGGGAACATACAAACTTACACACTTTTACCTCTTTAAGTATAGACTAGCTAGCTCGCTTACTATCCTCACTTAAAAACTAATCTCGTGTTAAACAGGCATTAGATGTACTACTTAGTCCATACTTAGTAATTAAGTTGCAGTAGATAAACAGTTATCTAGTAATTGTTATTGAGAGCTAAGGCTCTTTGGTATTTGTACTGATTTCTTATACAAGCTTGCGAAGTTGCGTATGATTCTTATCTTGATGAACGAGGTCATTATTTGTTGCGTGGTTTTTTTTTCTAGAGGTAGATTGTATAAAATTGTCATGTAATTAAATATAAGGAATAATTATGCAGTTCCTCTGACGAGATTTTTCCAAGGTATCTAAAGGTACGCTTGCACCAGAAATCATTAAATACGTTTAGCGTTATCAGTTTTTAAAGCATTTTTCTGTTTCTGTCTATGGTTTAAAGTGACAGACGGAATGATGTTTTAATACATTAGAAATTGTAGTGAGGTTGAAACTGATGCAAGCTGGCTTAAGAAATATTCCCAAAATATCAAAAGAAAATCTGAATCAATCTCCTTTTTGATAAAATAATAATTTAAAAAAAATCTTTAAACGACTATTTACACAAGGAGTAAACAGACTCTTCACGAAGCCGTCAACCAAGCATTTTGTACATCAAACTAAGTAAGTCTACGCAAAAATTATTGCTGGAAAACTTTTTTTTTTTTGGGGTGAAAAATCATGTTTTACGGTAGGACTCAATGTAACGCACTGAAAACATTGTGCTGATTGATGCATTGAAAAGTACGGGGTCGTGGAGACATTTAAAGTAAAGTTATAACATTAAAAACTTGTATTAAAAAAAAAAACATTTGCCATTTTTAATCATTATACCGCTGTCCGGTTCTATGATACATTTTATACGTGGTAAGAATTTTACAATATAATTTTTGCTCTTGACACAAAAACGTCCATTCTCGTTTTTCAAAACATTGCACATACTTAGTAAGTATTAAAACAATAATCATTGGCCTTATACATATACTAAGTGTAATGATATTAAATGAACGGCATTCGTAAGCTAAACAGCAGTTTATACATAGAAATAGGTTATTTACATTCAAAACAGGGTATTTACACGTTGTGATGTCGTACTTATGCTTAATGCAATGATTTATACTTTAAGGTTAAGTATGATGGGCATAAATAATATCTTATTTCATTAGAATTTGGTAAAATTTATGAAATCTCATAAAAATGAGACCACGAAAGAAAATACTGGAAATCTAAAGGATACCTACACTAACTTACAGTTATATAAACAAGGCACCCAGTTTATAATAAATATCAAAATGATAACAAAATAAAATCTACAAGATATCGAAGAAATCAAGTTATCTAAGTAATCATAGGGTCCGGATACGAAATCAACGGTAATTTTCCGTACCTGTGGCACTTTTTCAATTCTACGAATCTCGAATTTCCACAACAAAACATCAGTGAGACGAGACAAGTTCTCGTTTTACTGACCGTGTCTCGATCTAAATCGCAGCTTTCTAATTAAAATGCCTTCCACAGCATTGTGACCATCAGTTCAATGACATGATTAATGCCGTGTTATCTGTAAGAGAGCGTTTATTTCCACCAGACATTCAACGCGAAAAAGATTAACAAAAGGCCCGCTTGATACGATAAAAAGTTCACGCACGCGCGGACTAAACCACAGACTATCGCTAACAGTATACCAGGTATAAGTAACGAAACTTCTTGGCGCTTATCATTCAGATCCAGCCTGTCCCTTTGCTGTCCTCCCCCAGCGACGCCCTAAGCCGAGGCTCGTACCCCACAGGGGGTGCCCTAAGCGTGTAGTCGTTTAGTTTGTAAGTTTTTGCAGCAGTTTTGAGGCCTTACACTCAAGGCACCCACAGGATAGTCCGGTTAAGCAGAAGACAACCTCCAAAGTTGCGAGACCCAATTCAAACAAAAAAAAAACTTCTTGGCGCAGTGGCTAAGCGATTGGCTTTGGATTGTCTGCGCTGCGTGTCGCTGGGTTCGATTCCCACACGGAACAAATATTTGTATGGCATACAGGTAGTTGTTCTGAGTCTGGCTTTTTGTGTATGTAATTTAAATGTTTGTCAACGCATCCACGATACAGGAGAAATTCCTAGTGTGATGCAACATTTTTTTCAAAAACCTCTCCTACTAGCACAGAAGACGTCTATTTTTGTATTTTCTCTGCAGGTTTGTACCCGCATTCCAAGCTATTGATCTTCTACATTCTGTTACTCTGTGACAAGATGCCGTGCGCCCGCGTCGCGAATAAAATCGAAAGTGCGGAGAAAACAAAACCTCGCGAGTGTGCTGACGTAACCGTTCTACTTTACTTGCTTATTCTGTAACGTGTATCTAAACGGTTCGTCGTAGGTCAGTGTTATAGTGATAAGTGCGTCAAAGAAAGTTTATTATAGATTGTCAGCACGATAATTGACCGTTATGTTAGGGTTACGTAATATTGTAGTAGCGACTGTCTAAGGAATAAGGCCTAGTACTGTTCGATCAATGGCAGTTCCAATTATGTCTTTAATCGGGGATAATTTTTATTTAACTGGATGAACTGAGCTGCTACAAAGGTGGCTCATTTTTGAAGTTAAAGTTAAAATTTGCTTGGAAACTATAGCTCTCAAGTCCAAAGTTCAATAGATCGGTAAAAAAATGTCTAGGTCAATAACCGCTTTTGCAACACCCCGCGTTACGCCTAATTTTCCCGTAGCAGAGTATCTATAACCTGATTTCAATTTAGGTTCTCATTTTAATTACTATTAAGAATTCTTACTTAGTATTTATTGTATTATTAATTTAAAAATAAAAAATTAATATTAAACATAATTAATTATATCTAACATATTTAGAAGGAATATAGGGCGTCAAAAAATTCGTCCACATCGCTGTCAACAGGAAAAATGCCCAGAAGGCTGGCAGCATTGCCACGTTGGATGGCAATGCTGATTCTTTGGCCAAAAAATAGGCCCGCCCTCTGGTCACGTGAAGAGTCGACCAACCGCTTGGCGATTTCCCGAAATACTAGGTAAACACTCCGTCCGAGTATTCACCTAGTATTTCCATGGCCCTAGAATTCTTTGAGTAAGACGGCCATAAATTGAAATAAGCCTCCCCAAACGTCGCGGCGTCGCCACATCTACCAGTCCTGAGCTTCTTTTTCTCCAGCGCCAAGCTACACAACAGCTGCTTCCCACATTTCAAAATAACTGTTCTTATACAGTTTCCCTGATAATTAATAAACAAATGTCTCACATTATCTTGAAAATTATCAGAATAACCCCGCCATCTTTTCCACGTGCTGAGCAAACAAAGAGATGTTCGCTTGCTCTATCGGTGGGAAATATGCAAGTACCGTCAATCCTCATAATTTATAGCTAGAAATGGAAATCTAGCAATGATACACATATTTATCATTCATGCCATCTTAAACACGAAGTTGATTCTCGTCTTGTTTGAATTTGAGATAAATATATTAGACTACGACACGATTTTAATGTATGCGTGCGAGTTGACTGAAAGTACGGCCGAAAGAAATGATGTTCATAATCTATCAGTAGCGCAGGGTCAATTTTTGTAAAAGGTAAGCCGGAGTACATTTCTTTAATGTGATTATATTATTTGTCTATAGAATACTGACTGTGCCATTTCTCAAAGGGAATCCGATAGGCGTCGAGTTGTATGGAACCTTCGCCACTGTAATCTATACTTACATCTTTACAAATAAATACAATTTTAAGTGTCTGTTTGTAATATCAAAGTAAGAGCTTTTTACTGAATGTATATGAAAATATATACGACACATAACAAAAACAATCCACCAAAAACATAACATAAACACAAAAATTGAAAAAAATGTTTACAATTTTTGTGCGATGTTTTTGAATTTCCTATCCAATAAAGAAAAGCCCATTCGCAATACTCATTAGCTAATTTAGCCCATTCAAGTAATCTACAAACATAAGGACATGTTTACGATCTAGAACTCGCCACAAACATGAATCAAACAAAATTAATGACTGACACTTGAACTAAAATCGCTAGCGATGTGTGCGTACAGATAGTCGTACAGTATCAATTTATTTTCGGATCTGACGATTGCGAAATGCATAATTGCGATTATCGTTACGATAGGAAAGGTGCGAGGTGTGGTTTTGGCTTGGTTTAATCATAGGTTTCAACACAAAGGTATAACCTTTGAGTTGAAACCTATGATTAAAACTAACTTTAAACTTTCAACTAATCTCTGATTCATTTAGTTAAATAATTATCATTTGACTGACTGATACTTCCTGTTCCACTGACAGCCAAAACCACACCTCGCACCTTTCCTATCGTAACGATAATCGCAATTATGCATTTCGCAATCGTCTTTAAGTTAATTATTGTTATTGTTTTTAAGTTTATTATGTGGACCGTCACTAATCAATATCTGATATCAAATTATTGGTCATCCGTGATTAAGAAATATTTTTTTCAAACCATTATTTGTATTCTCTCAACTATTTAAATTAACAGAAAAAAAATGATGATGCATAAAATCGTTAATGTTAAATAGTACGTATTTGTAAACTTCTAGATATGTATACTTTTACTGCTTTAGTTGTCAATTAGTAATTGCATAAAATAAATACGCTTAAAAGACAGATTTTTAATAAAAACAAAATATTCAATTGTGTATGTAAAAGTTATATGTGGAGTGGATGGCTATAAGAGTAGAGGAAGACCAAAGAAACGATGGATGGACTGTGTGAAAGATGATATGTCTAGAAAGAAGGTGACTGCTGAGATGACGAGTAATAGAGAAGTATGGAAGAAGAAGACATGCTGCGACGACCCCAAATAAATTGGGATAAGGGCAGGAGAATGGGTTGCGGAGGTCAGATAGGCAGTTGCTCCATGTAAAATACTGGTATTAAGCTGCATCCGGTTAGACTGGAAGCCGACCCCAATATAGTTGGGAAAAGGCTAGGCAGATGATGATGAAGGGCAGGAGAATGACGATGATATGAAATTTAAACGAAGCAAAATAATCCGTATGTACCTAATTAATAAGTAACTTGTTCCGTGACAGTCGATTAGAACGTATTATTACTCTCTGCAGTTCAGCCTGTTTGAACACACTTTCATTGATAAAATAATCACTAACTTTTTTGTTCTTACTTTTTTGTTTTATTGAATAGTGGTTATTGTGACTGTCATAAATACCCAATGAAAATAGAGAATATAATGCTTTGGTTCTATATTGCTGTATCTAAATCATCGTCTAACACATAATTGATATCGGTAGTAAATATAATGATTTATGGCGATTGTCTCCTAGATATAATATTGGTATTAGAATTGAACTGGGTTACATTCAGTTCAAGTTGTTAAAACATATAAGTAACTATAGTGGGGTAATGCATTATTGTGAGTCTAGGTACAAAAATGAAAGACCAATAAGAAAAACCAGGGCATAAATGGAAAATATTGCTGGTGTCAAACACGCGCTTTCGTCGTGGAGTTGCGCTCCACGACGAAAGCGCGTGTTTTTACTTATAATATAGAATTTATAGCCCATTAACACAATCCGTGAGAGCATGACCAAATGTGAAACAAAATATTTAATCATTGTTGAAACCAAAAATTGGTCACGATAAATTGATTATTTATTTTACTTTTACGTTACAAATGTGTTGTAAGGACAACAACTGCATAAATTACAAGTCGGAAAATAAAAATAAACTGCTATACTGAAACAAGTTAACAAAGTAAACAGAAATAACTGACTACCATGTATACAAAGATAATAATCATGACGTTTCCTAATATTCATTACTACATTCAATGATCTAACAAAAGTCTTACGAAAATCTCGTCCAAGCTCCTGCCGTTACCAAAACGTACGAAATGTGCGAGAAATGTCAACGTGTGACGAATTTCGCACGATTTACGTCTGTTTCGTCACAGTTACCTATGATGACTTAAATAATAAAGTGGGTGTGAATCGCGCAATCATTTACGCTAAGTACGTTACGCGTCATTAATTTTGTAGACATTGTAAGTAATTTAATAATTTTATTAAATAAATTGCGACCTTGCCCATTGTTTAAGTAATATGTTGTGAAACGGATCTGTTTTAGTAGGTATTATATCTTCTCGTGGTACCTAATGTAAAGTAAGTATAATGTTCATGACAGCATACGGGAAAATGTTTGGAAAATGTTAAGAATGTGTATTAGGATGTGAAAAATTGCATTAAACTATAGGTAATATTCATATAGGCAAGTGGGAACTTTATGGCTACAAACAAAGTGTAAAAAGACCCTTAACGAAGCCGAAAGGCATTTGTTCTCCCCGTCATTGCGATCATCTTTTTGTTCTAAACCATACCTGGGAACCTTCTAGTTACGGAGATATTGGGGGTCAAAGTTCCAACATTTTTTTTTTTTTTTTTATAAATACATGTTATTAATGTATGATTTTAACTTTAAACACCTCCACGACCCCGTACCTACTATTTTTTGAGTTACTACGTTTTGAGCGCGTTACATTGAGTCCTACCGTAAAACGTAATTTTTCATCCCAAAAAAAAGTCGTTTCCCCGCAATATTTTTTGCGTAAAGTTACTTAGTTTGATGTACATAATGTTTTGAAGGGTCCGTTTACACCTGCTTTGCTAAGAATAGGTTTCCCTTAGTTTAGGTTTACAGCATAAATACAATGTGTTAGAAACATTTATTCAATAAATATTGATTAAGAAGCACTTAGATAATTAAAACGCAGGATATCCTTCGCTTTCAAGGTAATTACCACACAAATCAGCTAGACAGCTGCTTGCCTAGTACGGTGTATCTGTCTCCCTAAATGCAGGATGTGCCTAGTAAACATAGTTATCGTTAGTAGTATACACCGCAGTGCAATCATAACCACACATTTGTATAAAATGACATCACAAACTTATCCATATTTTCGCAAAATTCCTGTGTAAAGTTCATCAGTCATCATCTGCCTAGCCTTTTCCCAACTATATTGGGGTCGGCTTCCAGTCTAACCGGATGCAGCTGAATACCAGTATTTTACATGGAGCGACTACCTATCTGACCTCCACAGCCCAGTTAGTACTGGGTAATACGATACCCTAGGTAAGACTGGTTGTCAGACTTTTTGGGCCACTGACTACCTAACGACTGTCAAAGATCTACAAATGACACCCGGAACCAACGGCTTAACGTGCTTTCCGAGGCACGGAGGAAACTCGGTATATAATGGGTGGTCACCCATCCACAGACCAACTTAGGCAAGCACGGCTTAACCTAAAGATCGACCCGAGCGGCTGTTATTATTTAGCCACAAGCTCCTCGAGATCTACTGGTGGAAATGCTAGCGTTTAAAATGTAATGTCTGTCTTCCAGTTACCAGTACAGATTTTCTGTCGTCCAAAAAAGGCCTTTTGGTACCCTGATATTAGGTTGAAACCTTTTCCTAGTTAAATATGCAACAGCTAGTTTAGTTTTAAAAACTTAGACTGACAGTTGACATTAAAATAAGTCTAATTTATGTCAGCAGTTCTTTTTAAAAGCAACACAAAAAGCCAAGATTGCAACAAAGTTCTTTGACTTCCTTACTTTCTTAAACATTCTCATAATCAATTCAAATTGAATCTTGAAAAACCGCAACATGCAAAGACGTACGCTGCTCATTCACCATACGTGTAGCTGTGATTAACGATGCTGTCGGTGTCTGTAAAACTGTCAGGTTTAAGATACTTATCATCACATTCTGCGTAATGCTTCGCTGATAAGATTTATACCATCTGTGGAGGTATGTCTGTCTGATAGCAACAAGAAAAACAAGCCATGATTGGCAATGACCAAAGCGGGATTTAAAAAAAGAACTCCATATTCGTTGCTCTTTTTTTTTTCTTTGGGATGTTTTTCGAAAGAGTTTTGTATCTAAGTAATCTTTTATTTATTAATTAAATGCAATACTTAACTATTCCGTACAAAACATGCTACATCCTCAATTTAGTTTTAAACGATAAATATCCAAGTATTTAAACTTTAATAAAGAGTCATTATTTAAATTAAAGTACTCGACTGCCTCATTACTGCAATCGCGAATGCTGGTCACATTGGGACTATAAATCGCAACATATCTGAAACTTTGCCCACGATATTTTACGCTAATACCTCCCTTATGGTCCAAGTTTAGTGCTTATTATTGCCTGCACCAAAACGACGTTTGGTGTATATGAACGTCGCCACTGTATGTGAATTCGACCGCTCGATATACTTCTCAAGGTTCCCCTCTCGGTTTATAAAGCGGAATATAACGCAACTTTATATACTAAAATACAGGAAATGTTGCAAAAGTAGTCATATATGCTTTAAGTTTTATAACTATACAAAGCTACGCATAATCGGCGTCCCCAGTTCTGAAACACATGGCTCCTCTCTGCTAGTAGGAGCGGGCCGTAAACAGCCACTGCAAGCCCAGTGCAGGTTGATGATGTCACATGTTTTCGATGGACCACCACTGGACAAAGCTATGAGATCTCAAGCCCTGTCAATTTACTACTGTGTTTATTAAACTATCAGTTGAAGAAACAAGTTTCCTGTTATTTTACAGGAAAAATCAGGCCATACTTTTTTTTTTTTTTTTTCGTCGTATGGGAAATCATCGAATGACCCAGGCCTGGGCGGAGTGGAAGGGAGTGTCAGACTTTTACTGACTAAAAACCCAGCCATGTTCCTTCCCTTTGTGTTCCAGGGCCGCGGTATCTCATCAGGCCAAAGTTCAGTCCAACATTTGATAAATAAAAAAAACCATCCAAGTTCAGTATTTAATCGTACAATATAATACTTAAATATATACTTCAGTAACAATATTCTCTGCCATAACTCACTCAACAATTAAAAAAAGCCTAAAAACCGTGAAGACTTGAAATAAATTAGTAATTAAGTCTTAATTATCTTCAGACACGTGTACTAAGAAAGTCACAGTCTACTTATGATCAATTTAGTTAGATAACAGTGTTACGGAGTGGTTCACTAAAAAGTTCCAGCGAGCATATGTAGGCGAATCTAGTTACGACGCAAAAAGTAGACTACCTAGCAAATTAATAGAGCCTATAAAAAAACGGTGAATCCTAAATTCACCCATTCATAATATTTGTGCACTGGATTTCTGTTCACGTAAGCGGGTACAAAAAATGACGTAGGAATGTGTGTTATTTCTGAAGACTATGGGTATCTATAGGTACATATTATTACCTCCATGTTTTAATTTTTGAGTGATTTTGATATTTTTATTGATTTTTCAGTGATTTTAATGACTTTTTTATGATTACCTCCTTTACTCTTTTTATTTCATCTCAATTTATATTTTTTGTTGTATATGGGTATTTTGCCCGAATTGAAACACAATAGTTTATGTATAATAAGCGTATGTTGTTCCGACAGCTGGAGAACAGGCCTATTTTCTATGCGAGGGAATGGACCATGAATCCACTTTTCAGAAACAGCGCGGGTTGGTAAATGTCTCCTGTCTACGAAGTTTTGGTTTCCTCACGATATTTTCCTTAGCCGTTTTGAGAGCAGTGCCCCGCCCACTCACTGACAGTCCAAGTCACTGGGTCTAGGAGCATGAATGTATGTTTGTATTTGGGTACGATTTTAAGGTTTTAAGAAAGGACGTATTCTTTATTTTTCGCTATTCGGGTGCTTATGGAAACTGTCATTATTATCGTCATCCTCCCGCCCTTTTGCCAATTTATCTGGGGTTGGCGCAGCTTTTATTTTGTCTTCCCCTATCTATTCTTGACTTTTTTTTTGTTACCTGACAACGGCAAAGACACAGACAATTTTTTTATTTTATTTATTATTTATGTACACACAAAATACTTAACAGGACATTACATTAAGATAGAAGAGCAAAAAGGTACTGCTTATTTCATTTAAAAAAAAAAACATTATTATTTTATTTCATTATGATTTTAGCAGTCAATATACTTATATGTTTATATAGTTTTTTAGGTTATTGTTATTACGACAGTCATTTTTACCGGAACCCTTATTTCGTCAACAGAACAACTTACTTACGAAATGATAACTCAACCAAATTGCCATTTCGTCGGTAACTCTTGTATCACTGTATTTTCTCGACGATCAATCATTTATATGTCAGGTCAGACCACTACTAGTGTCCAAAAGGTCGACATCCGTGCCGTACTTTACCTACTGAACTATAAAGGCAGGTTTGCATGCTTAGTTAGGCACGCCTATCGTTCGGCAGGGCAGGCTAGAGTGGCACCTTTACGTAAAAGGTCATCATTGTAGAAAATATAGCAAGCTTTAAGGTATATGCCTGTAATAAACCAAATATTTTTAAAATGACCTATCTACGAAACAGACAGAGAAATTTATATTATTTGTATAAGAGTATGTATAGGTACAGTATACGCATATCTCTCGCATAAGTAGTAAGTATATTCTGCATTTTTTTAATAAGAAGCAATTTTTTTTTTAAACCATTCTGCGTTACGTAATGTAATATAAAACAATTAATGCTGCATCAGTAACATCACTGCTCTTTATCTCAACAGGAGCTGTAAATTCTTCACAGTATTGTGGCTTTACTCCAATTAAACGTTGCGACGAAGATTAATTAATTAATTAATTGTTTATAATATCATATAATTGCTTTAAAGAGTGCTTGTTTGGATTAGAGGTCGCAGGCGCGACTGACATGAGGTCCTGAGATCGATTCCCGGGTCGGGCAAAGTGTAATTCGGTTTTTCCAACTGGAATTTCTCAGTAGCAGCCACTGAGTCTGGATTTGTGTCCGGTTGACGGCAGTAGGCTCGCCCCCTATTACTTGGGACTTAAACATAACTGGCGAAATATAGAGGATTACAGTCGTGATGTTATGGTATTACTTTAAAGGTGTGCAGATTAGAATGGGCCGCGCCGCAACGCATCGCATTGCAAAAATCTCCTACTTCACTTTCGTACATGGTGGTGAAGTTGTTTTACCATCAGGAATATGTCAGTGGCAGCCCAAATTTGTCCCTGGCTCGCCCCAGACATAACTGTCGAAGTGGTAGTACCACCTTTGCCTAACTTTACGGGCAAAACAGGAGCGATATTATGTTATGAATATACATCAAAAACAAAACGACGCGACTGCTCATGTGCTTTAGCTGAATTTTATCGCGACTGATCCACGATAAAAATGTTAACTCTCCATCATGAAATTGCCGCAAAAACTCCGCTATGTCAGATAACATCTAAGAAAAACAAAAACATTGTAGATAATCGCATTTAATCCCGTTTACGTGATAGTCACATTGACTCAATTAAAAGTGGCCCAAAGAAACTACTACGCAAAAAGAAGTCAGAACCACAAACCAACGATTTTTCCTTCACATCATTGATTCGACCTAACACAATGTCTAGGACACGGGGCAATAGTGGGCAATTAATTGCTCTTGACGCTTTCAATTGACCCTGTTCAGGAGCTGATCCCTGATCTCATAAGTAGGTGCAATCGTTTTGTATGCAGAGTATCGAGTAACTTGATGTAGCGTTGACAAACAGCAAGGTTTTTTTGCAATGACTATGTAGAATCCTGCGTGTATTATACTGTATGTATGTAGTTTAGTTTATAAAATTAATTAATTTAAGTTATGAGATGTTTTTTTAATGCACATAGGTATATCCTCTTATGCAAATTTCGCAATCGAAATTTGGTTTGCTGTAAGAAAACCCAATTCTGGGTTAAGCTCGCCATTGTACATAAGCTACGTTATCGCAATTTGTATGTATAAATTTTTTTTGTTTTTTATGTGCAATAAAGAATAAGAATAGATATTTTTATAATGCATTAGTATTCTTATGTTGTCAGAAATTGGGACAAAAATCCTAAGCTGTGCATTTCTGTAGTTAAAAGGATCTATACCATGGTCGATTCATCATCTGCCTAGCCTTTTCCCAACTATATTGGGGTCGGCTTCCAGTCTAACCGGATGCAGCTGAATACCAGTATTTTACATGGAGCGACTGCCTATCTGACCTCCACAATCCAGTTAATACTGGGTAATACGATACCCCTTGGTCAGACTATACCATGGTCGATTGCATACGTATATTAATGAGAGCGTAGCTAAAAATAAATTTATAATCAACAACTTTGACACGACCCAGTTTTCAAAACTGTTATTCAAGTTTGAATTTGAATAGATCCTTTTTTTCAATTTCTGGAAAATCGTATCACTTCTTGTTTCACTTACCATTTTACCCTAGAATCAATCCACATTGTTGCGCACTTGCAACGACCCACTCAACCAAGGAGGTTGTAACTGAACACCTCACAAGATATTGCAACGATACTCAACTGTCAGAAGCCTGTCAGCGTTCCTTCTCAAATTACCGCTCGTTTTTATTCCAAGGTCGACCCTGTTTGTAATCTGTCACAGCTGTTTTATGTGTACTAGCTGAATCTCGAGCAGTTATGTAATAAATAGGTTGGTACTAGGGTTACATAAGATATGTGGAGCTGTAATTGAATGACGATGTTAGGTAATATGAAGATGTGATACTGTTACCGACCTTATTAAACTAGAAACTTCTTGGAACTTCTGCTAAATGGGAGCTAGACGATTGGGCTAAGATAAGTGACAATAATTGCTTTCAGAACTACACTTCGACCATATTTGTGCAGGCGGGAAATTACAGAACTAAAACAAATGAACCAAGTTTGACATATCGATGAAAATTTTTATGACAAGCAACGCCACCTTGAACTTTGTTTATACAAAAATTTTCAATAGGACTGAAACAAGCTTTTAGGTAGCAACAAAGAATAGGGGAGGCTCTAATAGGGCTACTGAGATAATACTCTATTTTGACTCTTCAATCATCGTTATGGCTAATAGATTGTTAGTTTGTGCAGGCCCATAAAAGTCGTAGAGGGGTCTTCTGAAACGCTCTCTTGAAGCCAAAATCTATACAAATATTATAAATCTGAAGAGTTCGTTTGGTTGAACGCGAAAATCTCAGGAACTACTGGGTCGAATTGAAAATTTATTTTAGTGTTGGATAGCCCATTTATTGAGGAAGGCAATAAATAACATAAGGCTACGACCAATAGGAGCGGAGCATCAATGAAAAATGTTGCGAAAACGGGGAAAATTGTATTTTAAAAATAATATCTCTCAGACGAAGGTTGCGGGGACCAGCCAAAAATCAGAAATTAAGTTTTCGTAGTAAGTAAAGTACATGATAAATATTTTTTTTATTATAAATCAACAAAGGTCACAAATCAAGAGTTGAAAATAAACACTTTTATACGTACCTTCATCCAAGCCATAACTGTCAATGTGCCCAATCATGGTCTCCGAACCAGTCATTGTAAATAAAGTAAACCTGATCTTGATTGAGTACTTGTTTCCGGAAATTTCGGTGCTATGACCGTGCCCGTGAAAGTGGTCATGAAAATGTTATAAAAGGAGAACTCAAGGTCCAAGGGTGAGGTTCAGGTAGGGACGTTGGAACCTTGGCGAGGACTTAAGATCGTATATTCGATTTAATGAACCTTAATTGCCGAATTAAGATCAATTTTGGGTCCATATCTGTGTATGATATGTGAGATGCTGCTATTTTGTTGTTAAAAATATCTTATATTGTACTGCTGGCGTTTTATTGATCGTAATTATAGGACAGCTAGTTTATTATACATAATATGGCTGTTCAAAGGCACCTCCATCTTTTATGATTGGCACGGTTGAATAGATATCAAAAACTTTTTTTTATATATATTTTCGAGCTCATGTTCATCGCTATGACCGTGCCTTTTGTTACCCGTTATTCCCGAAATCATAACTTACGAATGCTTATAAAAACATATAGTACCTCAAAAGAAAGATCTTAACCAGAGTTTAAAGCACTAACTGGTTGATATTACATACAAAACAGTATCAAGCTCGGAATCCGACGCAACGACTTTCATTACACGCTGCAATGATGCGTGCGGCGGACATCGGCAATATTGCACTCACGCCTACCACACACCTGTCACTAGAAACATATAAAAAGTGTTGTTCGTACACTTGTTGGTCTAGTGGTCGAAAGCGCAACTGACGTTAGAGCATGAGGTCCTGGGTTCATTACCCAGGTCGGGAAAATTGTAATTGGATGTTTCATCAGCAATTTCTCTGTGTTGGTTTATGGCAATAGGGTCGCCCTTTGTTACATGGGGCATTGGGCATTAGAACATCTCTGCTTTCTCTGTTATGTCAAAGGTAGTTTACACCCGTTGTAGGTCTTTGTATAACCTGCCACGTTAATTATTTTTCTACACTTTGAAACTTCGAAGATAGATAGAAAACGGTGACAGGTTTCGTCATTGCAAACACCTTTACTAGACCTAAAACCTGCCCTGCTCATCAATCTAAACGGTTTCATTATCAATAATAACCACGAATAAAGAGCAAACTCCGCAACGAGGTTACTAAGTAGAAAGATGTTACACGAAACTACAATAGATTTAAAACAATATTGCACACCACACAAAAAGAACAATGCAAAACAATTAAGCAGAAGAATGCGGAAACTGAACAGTGAGACGCAAACCACAAGATTGCGGTTACAATATCAGATGTAGTGGTTAATTCTATAATGTTGGTTTTAACCTTAACTTGTTGCTGGGACTTCACTCTTTAGCTCCCTGTCTCAATAGACAGGGAGCCTTATAGTCTTATAGTCTTCACACCACTCGGGCACGATTCCCAAGTGGAGCGAAGGGGCTCAAAAATTTACCAATAGAATTGCAATGCGGTCACATTACGATAATTTAGTAGAAGTATGTTGTCTTATGTTTTCCTAGGCTATAGGCTACCTAATAGGATGTGAATGGCAGCCGGATTTGTAAATGACTTGTGGTTTTTTAAGTGGACAGTTACTGTGTGACCTGCGCTTTATTGAATTCCGAAAGTGCAGTCAATGATTTTCTATAAAAACAGGATGCGTATAGGTGAAAGGTATTGTGTAAAAGATCGCAAATGATTTTGCCTAAATATATTCAATATAGCTTGTTATCTTGTAACTATAACGGTTGTAAGGCTGCCCCTTGATATCTGAAGAAAATTAAAGGTTTATTCAGTGTTTGTGGTAACCCTGATAACAACCCGGTTATTGAGGAGTGGTTGACGCGATCACTGGCCGGAGTGAGAACAACCCATTTAGCATATCATATCGGCTAAGTGTTGATAGCCAATGATTGACATTATAGGATATATTGCTGGAACTAATTAAGAAAGAAGTAGTAGTTATTGTGAAGTCAGGTTCGTTTCTTCGTTAGAGGGCAGAAAAATAATTATTATAGAGCCTACATTAAGTAATATTGTTATGACTGTCTTAAAATCTTGGTGGCAAGCATAGAACCGGTTGATATGGTGACCCTTTTTTTTCGGATGGGAAATCATCAAATGACCGCTCCCGCTCTGGGCGGAGTGGAAGGGACTGTCAGACTCGTACTGACTAAAACCCATCCATGTTCCTTCTTTGCCTTTGTGTTCCAGGGCCGCGTTATCTCTTTCGAACAGTCCCGCGAGAGGCGAGCTATCCTACTACTCACCGTCCACAGGCCCGCGATATAGTGACCCTTGAGGAGGGCTTGGTCCAACAGTGCACGTCTTCTGGTTGATATGATAACGATAAAAACCTTGGTGCGGTTTTAGGCACAATTTTATTTTTTTGCTATTGGTTCCACCGTTATCTTTTAGGACACCTATTTGGGAGCCAGTCTATTTCACTTCTCCACTATATAGGTAGACTACTTTTTCATGTCAACAAGGAAACTATAAATCAGTCATTTAACAATGTGTCGACGACCAGGAAAATGTACTCGGCATGTGTTAAAATTAATAATTAATGTAGATTGCACTTCCTCTGCGCTTAATCATTGGTTTTGTTCAGCTTGGCAGTTATACGTTAATGCCCCTGACAAGTGACAAGTTTACCATCTAACTAAATACTCAGACGGCATCCTGTTCTGAAGCCAATGTCTAGCCTAAAGTAGACAGCCTCAATGGTATTAACACACAGCAGTATAATATAGGATAGTCTAACTTACCAATGGTTTAATAAAATGAATACCAGTAATTCTTTGGAAAATCGAGGAAACATGCATCAAACACAAAAAACACTAAAATCTTATTGTATAAACGTCCACGTTTTACTTTTCTACGACGTAATAATTATATACAATTTAAATAATAAAAAAACTACAATAACTTCACTCAATTATGTCATAAATACTTCCTTATTGCGAGGTGCATTCGTAACAAGAAAAATACTCGCAACTACATCAAAGTTCAACAAAGATTACGTACCTATTACAAAAAAAAAAAACAATTATTATGTATAGCCCCGTGTGGTCCCGGGCTTAGAATGCGACCACCCCACACCTCCCATGGGTGTCGTACGAGGCGACTAAGGGCTATGTGCAGGCAATTGGTGCAAACCAGCTGCCTACATTCTAGGGTTTCACATCTTAACCCAAAACTTTAAGCTATCAGAGGGCTCGGGAAAGGTAGTATTTCCTGGAGGCCTTGATAGAACAGTCGACATCAGAGCAGGATGTTGACTTAGGGCGGCGGCGGAGGAACATCTTGCATGTCAACGGCGGCGCCTATGGACCCAGTCAGGTGGTCTACTGCTCACCCATCAACCCGCACTAGACAAGCGTGGTGGGTTGAATTGTCTAAACCCCTTCCTAATATGAATTACAACAAGCAAGCCAATCCCCAAGTGCTCGGCGACTCCAGTCAGTGCACGGCTACTGGCAGTATGCAGGTGCACCCTGGGGTCGGGGCGCATAATCTCCGAGCGAGGGTCTACTGCCAAACAACTACGGAACGCAAAAAGGACACCGATAAATTAAGAATCTTATCATTTAATGTACGTACATTACGAACCGAAGAGAGAATCTTAGAGTTAGAAAATGCACTAGAAAATGTAAATTGGGATATAGTTGGCCTAGCAGAAGTGAGAAGAGAAGGAGAAAACACAATAGAAAGAGAAAATAGTATATTTTATCATAATGGAGAAGACACTACCAGACATGGTGTTGGCTTCCTGGTTTCAAAACGCTGGAAGGATAATATTATAGAATTTGTCGCATATTCTAATAGAATCGTTTTGCTCAAGTTTCGTGTGGCCGATAAAAAGATCCTTACATTAATCCAGGTTTATGCTCCAACATCTTCGCATAGCAACGACGAAGTGGAAGATTTCTACGACTCGCTTAATAAGGCATGCGATGAACACAGAGGGACTTGGACACTGGTCATGGGCGATTATAATGCCAAGATTGGTCCAAGAATAACATCAGACAACACAAACGTTCTGGGACCATACGGTTTGGGGGACAGGAATGAACGTGGTCAACGCCTTCTAGAATTCGCTTTCGGGCAGAACTTGAGTGTAGGTAACAGCTTTTTCCCTAAAAAACCACATCGGCGATGGACCTGGCTCTCCCCAGACGGCTACACGAAAAATGAAATTGATTTCTGTCTCTCCTCGAACAAGCATATAATACAAAATGTCGAAGTACTAAACAGTTTAAAATTTAGTTCAGATCATCGCCCACTTAGAGTTGTAGTGAAATTTGACATGAAAATCCATCGTAATAAAATAATTAATAAAACCATAAAACGAATTGACAAATCTACATTAATCGCAAACAAAGAAAAATTTACTTTAGAAATCAAAAATAGTTTCAGCATTCTCGAATCTAAAAACTCAGAAGACGCACAAGTGCAATATAATAATATAAAACATGTCATCAAAACTGCTAGTCACAACATAAAGCGCAACAAGAGCAAACAGAAAAAACTCACTGATTATACAGTTCGCCTTATAGAGGAAAGACAGAATCTACCATATCAGTCTCTCGGATACAGAGAGCTGGACCGAAAGGTAAAGCGGAGCATTCGAAAAGATATCAGAGATTATAACACTCAACTCGCCCATTCCGCTTTAACAAATAACCGTTCCCTAAGGTCAGCCATGCGTGGGATGGATGTAGGTAGATCTTCTATAACACACTTGAAAGACAGTAATGGTGTGAAGCAGGGTGATAGGACAAAATTAATACAAATTTGCACAGAATTTTACAAGTCTTTATACTCAGACGAGGACACAACTTTTCAACTTGCAGATGAAGTCTACTCATGCCCTGATGATGTCCCTATGATAACTGGTTATGAAGTTCATAGGGCTCTCAGTGCCATGAAGTACAACAAAAGCCCCGGTGAAGACGGCATTACAACCGACTCACTGCGAGTGGGAGAGCCAATTTTATTACCACACATATGTAATTTATTTAATACTATTTTAAAAACAGGCATATTTCCAAATAACTTCTGTCACTCCAACATAATTTTACTACATAAAAAAGGGGACAAATCCGATCTAAGCAATTACCGTCCTATCAGTCTTGTTTCTCACTTGTACAAAGCCTTCATCAAAGTTCTGGGAAACCGTATAGCCGACCAATTAGACCTCCACCAACCTCCGGAACAGGCTGGTTTTCGCCGCGGTCTATCCACCACCGATCACCTGCACTCCCTGAATCAGCTGATTGAAAAACACGAAGAATTTAATTTGCCGTTATACCTTGCTTTCGTAGATTACTCCAAAGCTTTTGACAGTCTTTCACATGAAGCCATATTCAAAACACTCCACAAACAAGAAATAGAACCCACTTATGTTAAATTACTTGAACTAGTTTATCTCAATAGTACAGCTTCCATACGCTTAGACACCACTGGCCCATCCTTTGCAATCCGAAAAGGAGTGAAACAAGGCGATCCGCTATCTCCGAAACTCTTCACTGCGACACTTGAAGAAGTTTTCCGAAAGTTAGATGCACCTTGGCGGGACAAGGGCATTGTCGTTGGGGAAAAGAGATTAACTAATCTTCGATTCGCCGACGACATTGTCCTTTTCTCGTCTTCGGCGGCTGAGTTGGGTGTCATGCTCGAACAACTGAGCCACGCCAGCCTCGAGGTCGGACTCAAAATGAATATGACAAAAACGAAGTTAATGACAAATAGCACGAAACGCAAAATAGACATAGGGGGTGTGGAGGTAGAGCATGTCCATGAGTATATATACCTCGGCCAAATAGTCTCCTTCCAGGCGAGGCAAGATAAAGAAGTCGCTCGACGCACCGAAAACGCCTGGAAGAGCTATTGGTCGATGAAACACTTCATGAAAGGATCACTTTCACTTTCCCTCAAAAGGAAACTCATGGATACGTGCATCCTTCCCACCCTCACCTATGGAGCGCAAACGTGGTCATTAACGAAGCGTCAAAAGTCCGCACTCGGGGTCTGCCAGCGAGCCATGGAACGAAGTCTACTAGGAGTCAAAATTTCTGACCGTATACGGAACAGTATACTTCGATCCAAGACTCAAATCGCAGACGTTTGCAACACAGCCGCCAAATTAAAATGGAACTGGGCAGGCCACATCTGCCGCATGTCGCATCAAAATTGGGCCAAAGTGGCAACAGATTGGGTTCCGAACAACAGAACCCGGCGACGCGGTAGGCCCAGAAGGAGATGGCGTGACGAGCTGGACTCATGTCAAAAGGATTGGGCCCAAATAGCCAAAGACAGAGACAAATGGAAAGAGGGAAGGGAGGCCTTTGCCCTGCAGTGGGACACAACAGGCTCATAAAAAAAAAAAAAAAAAATAAAAAAAAATTATGTATACTGTATAACCAAACAATTCATCATTATGGCGAATAGATATATCTTGAAAGTTACAAGGACACGCGTACTACTCGATATTGTCCCTTATCATAACAAAGTATATTTCAAAATGGCCGGCAACTAGTCTTACTGAGTTGCATCGTATTACCTAGGACTGAGTGTTGGAAGTTAGATAGGCAGACGCTCCATGTAATATACTTGTGTTCAGCTGCATCTAGATATACTGAAAGCCGACCCCAACATAGTAAGGAAAAAGCTAGGCAGATGACGATTTAAACAGTCAACTATTATATATATAAATGACTTTCCGAGATCTATTGAGCATCCAATGACTCTTTTTGCAGATGATAGCACAGTCACAATAGCATGTAAGAAAACTGACACCTATGAACTTGACATTAATAATGCTTTAGCTTCTATAATTGACTGGTTGGATAATAACAATCTGAAAATTAATTTAAATAAAACACAAATCTTGCATTTTAGCCAAAGAATACCAGTAAAAAATGACATTAACTTAAGCTATAAAAATCACACCATTTGCAGAGTTGGTAATGCCAAATTTCTTGGACTAACCATCGACAAAAAACTTGATTGGAAAGATCACATTGAAGAAATTAGTAAGAAAATTAGTAGTTCTTCCTACGCATTGCATAAACTCGCCCCAATCGTAAATACGGATACATTGCTTACTGCCTATCACGGACTTGCTGCATCGATCCTTAGATACGGCATTATTTTCTGGGGAAACTCTACATATAAAGACGTTATATTTAGAAAGCAAAAACGATGCATAAGAGCTATGTTTGGTCTTAAAATTACAGACAGTTGCAAACCATATTTTATGAAACATCAAATTCTCTCACTTCCTTCCTTGTATATATTAGAAACAGTATTATTTGTTAAAAAGAATCCCCAACTGTTTCCGAAGTATTCAGATGGTTCCGAAAGAAGTCAACGTGATAATCGGATACTTCGTTTACATAGTTCAAAAACAGCTCTCATGGGTAAGAGTATATTCTGTATGGCCCCAAAACTATACAACAAGGTACCAAAGGCATATAAAGATTTGAATATTAATAGTTTTAATAGAAGCATGAAGAAACTTTTAATAAATAAATGCTACTATAATGTTGCCGACTATTTAAATGATGTAATTTAGACATTTTCGTTATTATTGTATTTGTACGCCTTTCTAGGGAAAACATTTTGAAACTTTATTTATTTTTTGTAATCGTTCCAACTGACTGTAAACCTTCACGTGTTTTTGACAAATAAAAATGTATCTTATCTTACTTATATTGACATAACTCTGACATTCAATGCATGCAATTTTAATATTGACATAGACGACATAAAATTATGTAATGTTATCGTTTGTTGTTTTTTGTGCTGTGTTATTTGATGATTTTAATTATTTAATTAACCAAATTGCATTGTTATTTATTGATTTTTTTAATTTAATTTATTTTTTGACACAATTTAATTTCATGTACTTAATTGGAGAAACATTTTGTATGCCTAACGGCGGGACATAGATAGTTTCTGAATTTTATATATTATACCACCTACCGTTTACTTATGTTCACAAAAATAAATGAATTTGAATTTGAATTTGAATTTGAATTTGAATTTGAACTTATATTGCTATAAGTTCTGAAGCCCATGTCATGATTTCATGAATACACACTCTCTCTTAAAGAGATGAGAGTTCGGCTTGAGAGCTACTATAGATGACTCGCAGGAGGCAAATGTTCATGGTCATTCTTCTTCTTTTCGATAATATCGATAATAATGTCGATAATACTCAAATGGTGTTAGAGCAGCACTATGTAGCCACCTGCACAGCTCTAACATTTGCTTCGATTAAATCTTGAAAGGGATATGGAATATGGGATGCACAGAACCGGCAGAAAAAAGGGGAGGCCTAAACCTAGCAGTGGGTGATTCCGGGCTGATACGATGATGATGATGATGATGATGAAATCCTAAAAGGTGCAGGTAGATGTGCAGGATGGGCAGGACAGTAGGTGAGGCATATCCTCCAAACGGGCACCACACTGGCGTTCTGTTTGGGATGGATTGAGGATACCCCATTTTGACAGATTATATCTAACTTGGGCCCGCAATCGGTAAAGAGATTTCCTGATTTCCTGGTCATTAATACTTACTGGTAAATATTCTTGCAGTCGACTGCGAGAAAAAGAGTTTATCAGTCGAATCTGTAGGTGTAAAATAAGAAAACTGTGACTGTACGTAACGCTACCACAGGTTTTAGTGCATTCGTAACCAAATAGCGTTAACAATATATACGATTACATTGTTTAAAACAAAATACAATGATTGAATCCTATTATATTATCAGTGCGTGCTGGCAGCATGATAAACGCCATTTTTATAAGGAAATATAAAATATATTTTGAGTTTAGAACTGTATCTGTTACCGGCAAAGCATAATCATTCAGTCATTGTGCCAGATAACTAGTCGTTCTATACGGAGTGGAGAATGATTTACTGAATACGTCGTAACCGTTTTCGTGTCGATGTCCCTCCAACCCCGTTTAATGCCGAGCTCGTCTAGGCAACGTAAAATAATGTAAATTATCTATCGTAATAAGATTATGTATCTACCCTGCCTGATATTGATTTGTCATGTTCAATTAATTTAGCTATTATTATTTTCACTGGGTGTAACCTTACTTATTTTATATTGTATGTTTTTCTTTTTTGTGTGTTTATATTGTATGTCTTATAGCAACGTATTGGACGAGTCTGTAATGATGTTATAATTGGCGGTAAATAAATAAATAAATATTTGCTTTGCCTAATGCTTGCCTGCTATACAGAACGTCACCAGGAGATCAGGTAAATTATGAATAATTGAAGGATAAATAAAACAGCTTTTGTTAATTCCATAGAAATCACTACTATGTCTAGGTACTCTTTAGAATACCGGATCATACAGACTGCCGATAACATAATATCTAAGTTCATGATTAGACGTTATTATAAACGAGAATCCTGCATCTTGAGTTAATTCAAGATTTAATATAATCTACATCCTTATTATATTTAATTTTATAATCAGAAGTCAAGGCTATGCTGCCTAATGTTGTATTCAGTGGTCGAACCTTATTATTGCCAAATTTCAGATTCCGTGATACACATATGGAGTGATCACGAAACATTAGAAGTAAGAAAAACCTTAGGAACTTAGGAAACTCATCATCTGCTAGCCTTTTCCCAACTATATTGAGATAGGCTTCCAGTCTAACCGGATGCAGCTGAATACCAGCATTTTACATGGAGCACTGCCTATCTGACCTCCGCAACCTAGTTAGTACTGGGTAATGCGATACCTCTTGGTAAGACTGGTTGTCAGACTTTTTGGGCCATTGACTACCTAACGACTGAACGAAGAACAACTGAAGAACTGAGGAAACTAAGGGCACTAAAAAGAAAGTGTGCTGACAAAATAAAAAATAACTAATTAACAATTGGTGGATTACAGCCCGATACAATGACCGAGAACCCTTCGGGGATTACAGGCGTGATGTTATATTTATGTTATCATCATCATCATCATTCACAGCCTGATTTCACCTACTGCAGGGTACAGGCCTCTCTTTTCTTCTGCCAATCTCCACGTTCCTGTGCCAGTCTCATCCAGGTTCGTCTGCCCATCGCGGCGCCGGGCGACCCACATTTCTTTTCCCCGTTCTTGGACGCCATTCGGTGACCACCTCTTCACTCCACCTTTACATTTGCACTTTAGTCCACCTGTCATTACTGAGCCTTGCTAGGTGTCCTGCCCACCAATGTTACGCCCCCTCATTATTATGTACTAGAAAGTAACTACAACTGTACCTACAAAAACATAAAAATGACCATAAAACGAAACAAACCACACGTTCTACCTAACTACTCATCTCAAACGTGTTGGGTCATAGTTTCGGGTGTGTCGAGATTAAGAACCCGGTAACCTACAACACACATATTACCATAACCTACTTAGCCTACAATTTGGAGATAAGTAACAAATTCCCACGACCTTGTGCGTGGAAACTCGTTAATTCATAAAAGGGCACTTATTAATTCTGAATCTCAGTAGTAAACTCAAGCATAGTATGTATAATCTGTGATAATCCTAATCTACACATTATAAATTAACTAGCGACCCGCCCCGGCTTCGCACGGGTGCAATATATACATATAAACCTTCCTCTTGAATCATTCTATCTATTGCTGGAAACTACATTCAAGTCCTTTGCGTAGGTTAAAAGATTTAAGCGTACAAACAGCGGGAGCGACTTTGTTTTATATTACGAAACAAAAGACAAAACTTTTTTTACTCTACTACCTCCCGGCCAAATTCTAAGTTTGTAGCACAAAAAAGAAGGACTTTTATACAAACTCGCGAGAGCCTTTAGACCTCCTCAATCCGGTTCTATCACAAAATCCGTTCTTAGCGAACATCTACTAACTATTAACTACCTCCCGGCCAAATTTCAAGTTTTTAGCACAAAAAATGAAGGAGTTTCATACAAACTTGCGAGAGACTCCCTTAATCCAGCCCTGTCGCAAAATCCGTTCTTAGCGGACGTCTACTACCTATAAACTACCTCCTTGCCAAATTTCATCTTTATACGTCAAGCGGTTTTCGATATTTCGTGATGAGTGAGAGAGTGAGTGACTTTTCGCTTTTATATATTAAGATAATTGTTATTTTCCTCGCTAGAGAGCTCCAATAAACGCGTACGATCGCTGCTAATCATAAAGTGCTATAGGGCGAAGCGCGGCCTTCGACGCACTATTGATAGGCTCGCGGCCCCCGGCCGGTACAGCCGCAACCGCTATGTCCCTGCATTTTAAATCTGTAATATCTTCGAAAATATTCATTTAAATTACATGCTGTAAAGGGCCATATTGATCTATATTACATGCACAATGTATTTAAGGTACTTAATTGGATAAGGATTAATGCTGAATTGCTTAAAATCGCTTTTTTGTAAATAAGCCATTATTTTCTCGTAAGTAAAGGATAAAAAATGGTTATTGTGGATTATCCCTAAGAGATAGACATATACCATCGCGAACTTTTTTGTAGACCTTTTTAAGGTGTACAATACTGTAGGACATTATTTTGATCTATCTCGTAAGGTTCAGCCAGCGTTTGCAATGTAAGCGCAAAAAAATGTGTTAATTTACGACCTTACATTAAAAACCTCTAAAATTATCAGTGTTTCTCTACTATATTATGCATGTATTATACATATAAACCTTCCTCTTGAATCACTCTATCTATTAAAAAAACCGAATCAAAATCCGTTGCGTAGTTTTAAAGATCTAAGCATACATAGGGACAGACAGACAGCGGGAAGCGACTTTGCTTTATACTATGTAGTGAAGTTGTTTTTCGTGTCTGTCTGTGTGACCGCGCTGTTCTCCTAAACTACGCAACGAATTTTGATGCAGTTTCTACCTTCATTTAGAGAATTTATGGAAGGTTTATACGAGTAATATTTTCTAAACTACGCAACGAATTTTGATGCAGTTTCTACCTTCATTTAGAGAATTTATGGAAGGTTTATACGGGTTATATTTGGTTTTTTTTTAATCTCTATTTTTAGTCAAGTCGTAGACTATTCTTAAATAATTTGTCATGTAATTTGCCAATAAATATTTTATGCTGAGTATGAGACATTTAATAGATGCTTAAAACGCACGTGAGTGTTCGATCATAAACGCATATTAATGTCAGTAAATACTTTTCGTGAGTGAGTGACTTATACATTGTTATTCACTTTTTTTTTGTATTTCGAATGTGCCCAAAAATTCTCTGAATGCATGTAAATATATTTATGCACGTGATTTAAGTCGAATATGATAGGATATTTACAGTAGGCTTCATAAATGAGTTTTTATTGTTATTGAAGATTTTTTTTAACTGCCTCGTTGGTCCAGTGGTCTCAAGCACGACTGCTGAGCATGAGGTCCTGGGTTCGATTCCCGGTTTGGGCAAAGTTTTATTGGGTTTTTCCATCAGGAATTTCTCAGTAGTAGCCACCGAGTCTGGATTTACGCCCGGTTGATGGAAATAGGCTCACCCCATATTACATGGGACTTAAACGTAACTGACGAAATGTGGCTGTACTATTAGATACACCTCTGCCGAACCCTTTGGGGATTACAGGCGTGATATTATGTTTAC
Organism: Noctua pronuba; assembly: GCA_905220335.1. Taxonomy (NCBI): domain Eukaryota; kingdom Metazoa; phylum Arthropoda; class Insecta; order Lepidoptera; family Noctuidae; genus Noctua; species Noctua pronuba. Next base: position 8,319,504 of record LR999906.1, on the reverse strand, counting down.
AGTGTACAGCTGTTTGTAAGTAACTTTTTACTTGTTTCATCACATAAATGCACCAATACCGGTTTATCATCAACATTCGCCACACACTTCGATTCATACATTACGATACGCGTCCATTCCGTGCGTCCGCTTCCGTAACAACACTCCTTTAGAAAGTTTTACACATAAAATATTTATCACCGCACTCGAAAATATTGTTCGCTGTACATTTACGCATAGTAATGGGCCACCCTCGAAACTTCACGTGCTTCCCCGGCGTTGGTTTACAAACAATACGAATTTAACGTGGTCAGTGTACACAAGTAAAGTTGCATGGTACACTCGCGTGAAGAATTCTTTGGACCATATTAGCACTTCAATAGACTACTTAGCATTAAAAAATTGTTAATCAACAATGTCGATGGTTTGTTTATGAAAATTTATTGCCTTATGCGGATAGAGACAATTAAAATGTGTCAATTAGGCACGCGGTGTACCTGAGATTCCTTGGACGGACGTTTTAAATGTTAAAATATTTACCCGTAGTTCGTGAATAGATTATTGAGATTTATAATGATATATTGAGCTATTTATCAAGCTCGGTACATTCATCATAATTTGTGTCATTTCAGTTAGGCCACCCACTAAACTCGACATTCTTTACAAATTCAAACAAACAAAGCATTATGCTTGAATATTAAAATATTTCCGCGTGGGTACTTGTTTTTATATGCAGTCATTGTTAAAATAAGGATATCCATATTTTTACATCGCTATTACATAACATTATTATTATTTACTTTAAATAAACCTAATTTTTCCTGTTAAGTACTATAATACGGACAAACCAAAAACATTTGTAGGTACAGTCGATAACCCGACAAATATGTCTTTCCGAATTCAAATGTTATCAATAATACAAAAATTCGTAAATTTGTGAAATATGAGGATACTGATCGAATACCTACAAAATAACCTAATGATATTAAGAAAAACCTTTTACAAAGGTCACCATGCACTGTTAATTATAAAATAAAACCTGATTTAAGAGATAAAACCTTATTAATGGCTGCTATCAAAATAAAAAGAAACCGTATGGTATCTATTAATGGCGATCTTTGAACCTAACACACTGTTGCTGGCCATAGAGAAACGGTACTACTGCATTTTATGCATAATTTTATTTTTGAAACGTGATGACTGAGATTACTGGAATGACCGTTACATCTGTTTTAAAAATCGAATAAAAAAAAACTAATGACATCATGGTCACGAATGGATAAATGAAGATAATACGTTATTTTATGAACGCAGCAATACAATAATAATTAAAGTATCAACACTCTCTGTAAAGATGAACAAGATTGTAACTTTTATTAAGATTTGTAAGATTATTTATTACTATCTGCATTGGATAAGAAAAAGAACCAGAAAAAAAACACGACAGAAGTACTCGGCTTGTCCAAACTTCTCTTAGGACGCCTTTTCCTATTAAATGCTAACTGAAATTAATTTGAAGGTTAAATATAATGATTTATAACTTCCGTGGACACAAATAACATAACTTTTTGCATGTTTTATTAGACACTAAACTTGCCACAATCATAAAAATATAGTTCTAACTGTCATGTTCCATCTCTGAATGACGCAAATTATTTTGTCAGGATGTCGTATCTCCATTTATTATACACGGATACCATTAACAACTCATAGAAAAATAATTGCTTAACTTCAAAGAAAACGATAATTCATCATAACAAGTACGTAACAATAGTTTTTTTTCATACACTCGTAGTTTTTCCTGTGAACTAGTTAACTGTGGGACCATGATGCAATTTTTGATACTAAAATTACGCATGTGTTGAGCAAAAAATTGCACTTATGATTTTATTTGGGTTATTACAGGTTTGTGTAATTATTTTCGCCTATTAATTTTTAGTTGAACCGGATTTAAAAACGATTACAGTGTTTTTACTTATTGTATAATTATCTAAATAACTTATTATAGATTTATTTTATATTCGTAAAGTTCATTTCCTTGTTATAAAAATGTTAACATTCTTATATATTTGTGAAAGGAATTCATTTAGAAACACAAATACTTTGCATATTTGGACAAAATGTAGATCATGTATTTTAATATGGTCTAGATCTCGACAAAAATGTAGAATCGGCAACCATTAAAAACGTGTTTTTTATGTAACACGTAGGTGACTTGTTATAAAATAGTTATCTCGTAAAGTAGTTGACGCTTATTCCGCATAGGCCTATGCTCATTGGCCAATCCTGCCAGCACTAATCGCATTTATAACCTATGCTCTTTAAGGCACTGTTAATCTCTGAGAACTTTCGTCATAATCCAGCCATTCATTTGATTCCTGCTCTTACAAAACTAATAGTATCTTATATATTTCAAGACTCCTTACTAACAAAGATCTTGTTAGCCGCATTCCCTTTGGAAGAAAAGTTCATTCAGTAAACCTCTTTCAAGTAAAATGCTTCATTCCTTTGCGTCGGTAGGGAAATTTTCTTCTTTAATTAAAAAGTATATTTCTTTGTTACGTTTAAGTCACAGTTTTCTAACATTTTAGATTCTCACATAGTATAGAAAAGTCACTTTTCGGGTCGATTTGTGTAACCGCTTAAATCTTAGAAACAACGCAATGAATTTTGATACAGTTTTTAACATCATTTAGAATATTCATTACGGAAGATTTATGTGCAAAATACATTAATATTTTATTTAGATAAAGCACATAACACTCGAAACTGTTGAGTCTTAGAAACTGTTGAACAAAATTATACCAATCTAAACCATTTTACATTTACGTAACATAAAATATGGATCGAGTTAGTTGATACTGACCAGTCTCACAAACATAATATATAGGTGTTACTGTATATAATTGAAATATGCGGCCAGTATACCTACTACTAATGTAGTTTTTTTACGTAATTTTTCTTCTACTTATGTAAGCTAGATAAAAATGTGCAGCGTTCGTTGATGTCTTTTACTAAGATTTTTTGTGCGCAGGAGTCGTTGAATAGGTAAAAGGCAATATTAGAATTATTTTATGCCGTTTTGCTTATTTATATTGTGACAATAGTCTTATAGATATTCACGAAAAAAACTAAGACTAGAGAAATACAATTTATATTGGCATAAAAAGCTCCACTATGACCAAACGATTATTCGTTCTGTCATTTGCGATATGCGAACCTCATTTCAATTTTTTTTTTTTTTTTGTCTGGCGCTTATGTGATATGTAAACGGAAAAGCCTGTTTTTCATTCTCTAAGCGCGCTCATTTCGCAAACTCGCCTTCCCATTTTATTTCGCGCTTATTTAACTTCGTCTATTCTAAATGACAATGTTTTATTGAAGATTATGTGAAGATTCAAGATTATGTGGAGAATTTTCGTACTTTACGTGTTTATGGTTAATTATACGTGGACGTAAGTCTCACGTCAGCGCAGTTATTCATTCAAGATTTGTAATTTTAAATGTCATTGTAACTTCACAAGCAAAAGAAAACGAATCTCTTCTTGTATCGTTACAGACGCACGCTATCACGTGATAATTAGCTACTTATTATTTTTAATTAAAATACATTCTTAGTTTTTTTAATCAACAAAACACTCACCGTAAGGGAGACGACGTAATTCTTAACACAAAAACTTTTACCAAAAAATATCCTTTCAACTTTCGAATTTTTATTGATGCAACACCGGTTTTTATTTTTATTTTATTTCACGAGTCACTTTCTCGGAGAAAAAAGTCCGCACGCGTTCTTTTTCGAATCGCAGTTTGAAATTTGAAAACTGTGCGGGAACGGGCGAGTGGTTTCGCGCCGTCCGAGACGATGACTGCGAACTGTTGCGAACGGAGTCGGGCGCGTTCGTTCCCCCGCGCATCGGTCAACGCAGGTTGACAATCGTATCGCAATCTCCTAGCGGCTGAAACTTACATGCAACATACATTGCTTCTCATACTAGAAAGTCTACCCACCGTGTAATACTAACGCTCAATGTACGCATTACAGTTTCAGTAAACTTAGTGTAACCACGAGACAAAGAATGAATGCCACCGATTATACGTCCACAGTGAATAAACGATAAATATACTTGAGCGGTTTTTAGGAAACAAGAATTTGTGGATTTAATTAATTTTGTGTGTTCAACGATCCTTGTAATGTCTTCTAAAGAGTTGAGACGAACACTTTATGTAAATTTTTCGTTATTGTTAATTTTAACTGAAGAAATGGATTCACACGGTTATTTGCATACATAAGGCTATTCATTTTATTGTCTACACGTGAAAACAGCCAGTAAATAGGTCCACGACACACGATTTATAAAAAAACGTGCTATGTTCTAAGGTTCGTTATATAGAAAATATGTTTCAATTAGAAATTATGTATTATTTGGATACTGAAATAAGTAAAGTTGATGTCATTCAAACGGAGGAAGGAACTTGATTGATTCCTTATGTATTGTAGTTCAACTGCCCACTAAAGTGTCCGTTTTAAATTAAAAAAATCTTTAACATGGGACTAGGCACTGATACTGATATAGCCTGCATCATCCCACTGCTGGGCAAAGGCCTCTCCCCATTGCTTCTAGTTATTTCGATCCTAGGCCAATGTGGATCACTGGTCACTGTTCTTGTCGAACTCGTCCCGCAATGTTCTTCGAGGTCTGCTGCGACGCTTTCGGGGATTACAGGCGTGATGTATGTTATGTTATTTTTGTACCTAAACGACTTAATAACCAAATTATTTTTAAACACAGTCGTTTGCTCAAACCCTCGAGAGAAGGTACCTACCACTTTACCTCCCGCGAAAGTTGATCAAGACGAAACAAGTGAACTGTGGAAAACGTGTTATCCTGACATTTGAAGACAGCTGCTGGAACCCCATCCATTATCGTGACCTTAAGGTTGGCAGCTTACTGTTAAGCTTACCTTTAAGGGGCAATATCGTTGGAAGACTTGATGCTACGAGTAGTATTGGGAAATCTTGATTTTACATACCTTTCGAATTTTTGCGCAACATAACATAAAATCACGCCATTAATCCTCGAAAGATTAGCCAGAGGTATGCTTAATAATACACCCAGTTTTTTGGCCAGTTCTGTTTAAGTTACAAGTAAAATGGGGCGAGCCTATTGCCATCAACCGTGCACAAATCCCCCTCTGCACTAGCTGCTACTGGGAAATCCCGAATGGAAAAGCCCAATAACACTTCGCTCGTCCTGGGAATCGAATCCAGGACCTCAATCTCGGCAGTTGCGCTTGCCACCACTAGACCAACGAGATAGCCGAAATTACAAGGCGTTGAAAGTAGTTTGTTGACACACACATGAAGAAAAAAACCGGCCAACTGCGAGTCGGACTCGCGCATGAAGGGTACCATCGTAGTAAGGGAACCCCCTTTAATTTATTTTTATTAAGTTTGCTTTAGCGGCAACTGAAATTCACATTCTGTGAAAATTTTAACTGTCTACATATTACGGATCATGAGATACAGTCCGCTGACAGACAGACGGACAGACGGACGGACGGACGGACGGACAGCGGAGGCTTAGGCATAGGAGTACCCGAAGGGTAACTAACGGGTGGTTACCCTTCGGGTACGGAACCCTTAAAACGTAACAATTCAATAAAATTTCCTGGGAAAGACTTCTCCTTTGTGCCGTTGTTTACAGGATTCTGTAAAAATACATCATAATTAAAAAAAAATATACCTTTTTACAAGTGCTAAATAGAGTTTTGCGTTTTGGTCTCATTTGCCATTTTAGTGAGTAGTGGTTTATTAAGTTATGTGGTTTGTATTATTACGGTAAAAGAGTATAAAACAAACTTAAATCTTAATAATAATCTCAAAGTAATTTTGCTATAAAATGAAATTCTTTGTAGTAACCTGTAATCCCATGTAATAGATTGTCGTGAGTATTTGCCCACGACTCTGAGGTGAACAGCGTAAACGCCGCTAATAGTGAATGATTTCGTAAGAGCCGTAAGAGCGCATTATCAACTTTTAGATAGAGCATGACAGCTTCGAGATTAGGAGTATTTTGTCGATTTGGACCAATTGGAATAATAGGTCAAAAGTTAAAGTGTCTATGGGATATAATTATATTTTAATGGTTAGAAAAATAAAATCGCTCTATGTAAAATACAGGTATTTAGGTGCATCCGGTTTGACTGGAAGCCGACCCCAACATAGTTGGGAAAAGGCTGGGCAGATGATGATGATGGATAGAAAAATCAAAGTAAGGAAGTACCAATTTAGTTATGACTTGGATGAACATAAAGCTCTTTTTGATTGGCTTAAGCTGAATCCGCGTCGAAAAGTGAGGTTACTCACCAAACAAGTGAAGTGTACCTACACTTAGACTAGAAATATCAAGGACTTTGGAAAACAATTTTAAGATTTTTAACCACCGAACAGTATAAAAATTGTCGCAATAATAGCAGAAATAAATACGACACAATATCATAAATTTCGATATAATTCCTATCTAATTTCCCCTATAACAATTTAAAATAATGATACAAATTATATCTACCGAACATAATTAATTAAACAATACAGAACAGTATAAAAATTGTCGCAATAATAAAATAAATAAATACGCCACAATATCATAAATTTCGATATAATTCCTATCTAATTTTCCCTATAACAATTTAAAATAATGATACAAATTATATCTGCCGAACATAATTATTTATGAATTAAAGATTACGGCATATTCTCTCGTAGCAATAGCACTAAGTTGCCAACGAGAAGTAATTTGAGCCACATTTCTTCACAAGTTACGCAAAATATATGAAACTTGTTATAGCCTAATGGGCTACATCCGATCCCAACCAGGTTTATTTTATATCTACTTAGAGATGAGTTATGGGTGCAAGTTATTTTTACTAGATACTGTAGGTATAATACTCTATTTCAGGAAAATCGCACACTTTTCTTAAATCCCAAGTCCTATCTACATTTCTCATTATTTCAAAAAGGTCATTGCTGGGGTCAATGATATTATAAAGATACGCTACGTTCATACTGAGCGGCGTCCAAATATTGTTGTGTTGTTACGACTGCGATAGATAATACGGAACGTATGATACAGAAAGAGATAGCTATTGCGCTTGAAGTACTTAAATTACGACAATTGTCTGAATTTGTCTGCAACAATTTGCGCGCGCTAGAGCGATATCTACCTCTTTTTATTTATAATATCATTGGCTGGGGTACGATTTCTTTGAACAGTCATCCATATTTTTTTTTGCCGATATGACGCCTTAAAATCACCTTTCTCCAATATCTCCATAACTAGAACCGTCTAGTTCCCCCCATTGTAAAAAGAGTATACATACCTGGGAACCGTCCCAGATGTACTCTTTGATCTTTTTACACCCAGCAGTTTAGGCTGTGCGTTATCTGTCAATGATATAATTTAATATTTTAATAGTATTAAGGTAGGTATATGGAGATAAAGAAAACAAATTAACGTAAAAGAAACTGCCGAAAAAAATTAAGAAGCACCAATGCGATGCGATACTCTTTTCTCGTCGTATTCACTTTTAAATAAAAATTAAAAGCCAGTTATAATGACTAAATCAGATTACAACATGATGCTAAATCTAGTCCAGGATTAGTATCGAAATAACTCGATACATTAATATACGTTGGATGTTGTGTAACGTAAACAGACAGACGGACAAGGTCATGTATCAGAGATTCGCCATACATTTGTATGATGCAATGAAAATAAAACTCCCACTCGGTACATTCACGGATAGAAATAGCTTGATAGAGCTTTTGTACTTAAACAGATGTTTTTGCAACTGAGTGTGTACTGTGTGTAGTACCTATTAAAATCAAAGAAGTACGAAACTCCAATTATCGTAATTACATATTTTACTGAACATCTAACAACTCAGAAGAGAAGAGGTAATCTTTGAAGTTTAGCGATACGTAAGTAACTTCACAAAAAATGCCATCCAATTTTTAGGGTTGGGACATTCTCCAATGTTGAGGATAAAACGATTCCGGCCCTAGTATCCTGACTAATAAAACTACAATTGGAGAAAACCGAATGATTTCCGATACTTTTACTACTAGTGCAACTATCCATTGACAAAAAACAAATCAAAAAAATATTTTAATTACATTTATAAGCAAAAATTTACTCGAATCGTCATTAACTCGTGTGTCCCACACGCCTGTTTCCGGCTATTTGGTCACATAAAATATTCAAATATAAATAAAAATATTTGTTTTAAATGCGAAGTTGACTTCAAAGATCTAATTTCTTCAATCCTAATAATTTTAAACTTTTCACTTAATAAACAAATAAAAAAATCAGCCTGTTAAAAATTGTTACAAAAAAATCGTCATTATTAAAACAAAATTTGTTTGCAATTTATTTACGTCCTGAAAACTCAAACTAAGTCAGTTCAGTGCCTACGGGCTTCCCCTCGGCGCCCCTCAGTTGAGCCACACACTTTGAATGGACTGCACGTGTCGGATTTCTCTGAAAGGGTAGTTTGAATTTGATTCTCCAAAATGTGTTTTTTTAAAGTCATTATCCTTTTTTAGCATATCGTAGCAATTAACTATTGTGCTTATCATAATTTCTGCTTTCATTATATATCGTTAAAGGGTTTAAATCCCTCTTGAGGTGTTTTAAGCAAAATCGTTTAATTTTCGTTAAGTTACGACATGTTTTCTTGTGATCGTCATTATTGATAACATCATTATCCTGAAAACGTATGTAAAGTATAATGACGGATGGGTTAGATTAATGACGTCCGTGTTTTTAACAATGACAACTTATTAGGTTAATGACGGGTATTGGTAAACATCATACTTATTTAAGTATCAACACTTCTTTACCTAAAAAAGGTCAAAAGACAAGTTGGCAGTGTATAATTATTGGGTAGGTACTACTCTCTCGTACGTAAATATAGACGCTTCCCAAACGCTGCCCAGCCCAGCTGTATTCTTCTGTTAGCCTCCCTCTCAAAGTTGTTCTTACCAAACTGCAGAGTTTGCCTGAGGTAAACATATTCTCGAACAACTTCGAGAGGACCGCCATTGACAACAACAGGTCCTGGGGTGACGTGTTCGTTGAACATAACCTAGGTTTTGTCCAAGTTCACCCTGAGACCAATGCGTATTGAAGAATCAACTAGGCCATCTAGCATCTGCTGCAAGTCGTGCAGCGATTCAGCCAGTATGACGATGTCGGCTGCAAATCTCAAGTGGGAGATGTACTCGCCGTTGATGTTAATCCCACGTCCCTCCCATTTTAGCGTCTTAAACAAATCCTCCAGTGCGTTGGTGAACAATTTCGGGGAAATTACATCCCCTTGCCTCACCCCCCGACGCAATGGAATATGTTCTGTTTGCTGGTTCTGAGTTCGGAAGGTCATTGTGGCGTTTTCATAGAGATTTCTCAGCACTTCGCACAGCGCTGCAGAGACTCTAGAACTGACCAGGTCTCGACAGAGTCAAAAGCCTTCCCATAGTCCACAAATGCAAGACACAGCGGCCGATTATACTCTTCGAACTTCTGTATAATCTGGCGCACTGTGTGGATGTGATCTATGGTGCTATATCCTCCTCGAAACCCAGCCTGCTCCGGTGGCTGAAAGTCATCGAGTCTTCGCGCCAGACGATTTGTGACGACTCTTGAAAACAGTTTATACACGTGGCTAAGGAGCGAAATGGGTCTGTAGTTCTTTAATAGGGTTTTGTTCCCCTTTTTAAAGAAAAGAACCACCACGCTCCTTTTCCACGCTTCTGGAGTTCTCCCAGAGAACAGGACCGAGTTGAAAATCTCCCGAAGCTCTCTTAATACAGGGCTTCCTCCCGTTTTCAGGAGCTCAGTCGTTATCCCATCCTCACCAGGGGCTTTTCCATTTTTAAGCTGTCTAAGAGCCGCCTCGATTTCGTCTTGGCTGACTTCTGGCAAGTCTTCTGTGAAATGGCGGGTTAAGGTGGCTCTGGAATCCTCATTTTCGGGATCAGGTCGAGACGCGTGGGATGCGTACAACTGGCCGTAGAAGTTTTCGATTTCTGAAAGAATATCCGGCTTCGAAACGACGCTATCCCCACTAGATTTGGTCAACTTCGTCAGGTGGCTCCTCCCAAGTGATTGGACGAACACTTTCGACCCCCGGTTTTGCTCAATCGCTTTTTGTATTGAGCGTGTGCTGGAGGATCGAAGGTCGCGTCGTACCAATTTTCTAATCCTTTTATTGAGTGCCTGTAGTCCTGCCGAAGTGATGGGTGGGTTTTCACGTCATTCCGTCATAAGCTCCAGAGTCTCCTCCGAAAGTTTGGACTTCCTGCCCGTACGCCGCATTTTACAAAAACGCGTCCCTTCCTCCCTGAGGATTTCCACCATTTGTTCGAGCGCCTGGTCAACGTCATTTGTGGTTTCCACGGCCGCGAATCGGTTCTCCAGATCTGACTGGGAGGCTTCAGATCCTAGCATAGTTTGGAGCATATTAGGACGGAGCCTAGACTTCATCAAACGGGTTCGCACTAGCTTGAAATTGATATTCACAGTGCCACGAACAAGTCTGTGATCACTACCGGTATTGAACCTGTTGATCACCGAGACATCTCTGAATATACGCTTTTTATCCGCTATGATGAAGTCTATCTCATTTTTCGTCATAGTGTCGGGGCTTCGCCACGTCCACTTCCTTTGGGGCTGTTTCTTAAAGAAGGAATTCATCACAAAGAGTTGGGAAGGAAGTTGACAAGCATTTGCCCCCTATGATTTCTGCTGCCAAACCCGTAGGATCCTACTACCGATTCACTGGAATTTTGTACTCCAACTTTAGCGTTAAAATTCCCCATGAGAACGTTGTAGTGGGCTTTAGTAGTGGAGTGCATGGCCTTTGAGATGTCCTCAAACATTTCCTCCACCACGTCGTCCGAGTGTGCCGAGGTCGGCGCGTAGACCTGAACAACCTTGAGGCTATACCTCTCGGTTAGCTTCACTATGAGGTACGCTACCCTGTTCGATACAGTAGACACTTACACCACGTTGTCACAAAGGGATTTATGTACCAGGAACCCGACTCCGCCTTGAGATAGCTGGTCTCCCTCTCGAAAATACATCAGGTGGCCCGATTCAAGGGTAATTGTGTCCTCCCCCTCTCTTCGGACTTCACTCAGCCCAAGAATGTGCCACCTTACTTTTTCGAGTTCTTCCTCAAGCTGCACCAGATGTTCATCGAGCCGTAACGTGCGTCCATTGTACGTCGCCAAGGTCAGTTGGGTTTGGCGGCCATCCGTAACCCGGGGATTCTTAGCACCCCCTACCTTTACCGTGACCACCGCCAAAATCAGGAATAGCAAGGCCGCCGGGAACTGGGGGCCGTGGTTGATTGTGGCTTGTCATTGAGGGGGTTTGCCCATAATCGCCACGCTGGGCATGCGGGTTGGCGATCGCAGATCACAACTTCTCGCACTAGTGACGCTGCTGCCCGTCGCTAGTCTGTGCTATTTAGTTGTGAACTTTTCGAAATGGTTATACCGCCATTTATCGGTCGTCAGAGCCTCGTTTGTTGTTTAGCAGGATGTACCACGAGCAGGTGAGGTTGACTTGGGGCACTGAGATGGTAGGTGTGCCCCCTTAAAATTATGTTGATTGTTAATTTTGTTTTGTTTAATTTATTTATTTGGACGTTTTTTACCCCCGCAATTAATATTAGAAGTCATTGTTCATAACATTAGTCATTTATCCTCATTGTATTGTCATTTTCATCAACACATGGTCATTATTCTCAACAGGCATTTTTGAAAAACCTTGATTTATTCCCAAAATAATAGCAGTATAATGGTGCCTCTTACATAGATTTCCTTATTATGAATCAAGTAATGATGTTAGCATAAAATAACTGCTTTGCCAAAAGGTTTAATAGCTTTCGTCAAAAACCGGCCAAAATATATTCCGATCAAAGAATGTCCCGGTTCCGTTGCCAAAGGGCAAAAAACGGAACCCTTGTAGATTTGTCTTGAACGTTCTGTCTGTCCTTCCGTATGTCACGGCCATTTTATTCCGAGACTGCTGACACCACACTGTTAAAGTTTGAGGTGTTTTCTATGAACCGCTATAAAAAAAAAGTGAAATAACGAATAAAAAAAATGGATAGGCCATACTCGTACACACGGCGGCACATGAAGCTGTACATTTCCAGTATAAATTGGCCTCGCTTTATATAGATTTCCTTTACAATGAGAGATCCGTATAAACTGGTTTTGTATAGCTTGATCGGCCGTCGTCGTGCGTACTCGCGCGTACGAGTACGGCCAATCAAGCTATACAAAACCAGCTTATGCGGATCTGTCATTGTATAGGAAATCTATACAAAGCGAGGCCTAGTTATACTGGAAATGTACAGCTTCTTGTGCCGTGTGTACATGTATGTAACTGAAGGTTGATTTTTTTTTTCCAATTTTAAAAGTAAGAAGAAAATTCTAAAAATGTGGGTTTCTAGTACATTAAAGGAACTTTCAATGAAAATTGGTTTGAATAAGATTTAATATTAAGCTGTTGAGATAGTGGACTTTTTCGTGAAACTGCAGCAGTAACTTTGTTTTTCATTAATGTCATATGAAAAATAAATTAAATTTTGCTGTTGATCGAAATCGACGTACTAAAAATAAGCGTTAAAAATATTCTTATTATATTGTTTGGTGGTACAAAACCCTTTGTGCGCGAGTCTGACTCGCTCTTGCCTGTTTTAATAGCTAAAAAACGAATAGATGCTGATAAACTTGGTTGTCATTGTCAAGTCACCACTGGAGACAACCAACTCCTCATCTGCCTAGCCTTTTCCCAACTATATTGGGGTCGGCTTCCAGTCTAACCGGATGCAGCTGAATACCAGTATTTTACATGGAGCGACTGCCTATCTGACCTCCACAACCCAAGTAGTACCGGGTAATACGATGCCCCTTGGTAAGACTGGTTGTCAGAGTTTTTGGGCCACTGACTACCTAACGACTGTCAAAGATCTACAAATGACACCCGGGACCAACGGCTTAACGTGCTTTCCGAGGCACGGAGGAAACTCGGTATGTAATGGGTTGTCACCCATCCATAGACCAACCTAGGCAAGCACGGCTTAACCTAAAGATCGACCCGAGCGGCTGTTATTATTAAGCCACGAGCTCCTCACTGGAGACTCAACTGTTGACCCCAAATAGGATTTATGATTGAAAATAAATAATTAATAACCTATTTCTGTATTTAAAAAGGTAGCGCCACAATTAAACTTTTAAATGTCAATCACTGATGAAATAAACATAAAAAATGAACATTTTATCCTCAAATAAATATCAAATAGGTGAACTATAAATAAATCGGATTCAACATTCTTGAATAATTAAATCATGGAATGATCGGCATTCTCCTTTGAAATCAATTATTACAAAATAAATTATTCAATCAACAGCTTTTATTTTCATGGTAATGATTAAAGCCTTTTAAATGTCCATTCACAATACCAATATTGTTATTTAAAATGGTTTTAATGAATATACTAATAGCTCATGTATTTGTATGTTCATTAAAAACGATTTCGAACCACTTAAATCACGATTAATGTAGTAGTTAACATAACATAACATCACGCCTGTAATCCCCGAAGGGTTAGGCAGAGGTGTATCTAATAGTATACCTACATTTCGCCAGTTATGTTTAAGTCCCATACAATAGGGGGCGAGCCTATTGCCATCAACCGGGTGCAAATCCAGACTCCGCGGCTGCTGCTGAAAAATTCCTGATGGAAAAACCCAATACCACTTTGCCCGACCCGGGAATCGAACCTAGGACCTCGTGCTCAGCAGTCGTGCTTGCGACCACTAGACCAATGTAGTATAGATATCGGCTAATAAATCTAAATGAGAGTAATTATGGACGCGATTCTATCGAACCCGACCTTGATTTGATTTGCTTCATCGGCGGTACTCTGTCTGAAACTACTTCTTTAAATGAATACATACGGCAGAAAATTGCAGGGAAAACCGCTTTCCCAATCGTCCCTTTCCATCTATCCTTTGAGTATTTTTCGCTATTCCTCACAGTTTCAGATTTGTATATCCACGCCCACTTGAAAAATTCACCCTGTATACAAGGTGTAACATAATATACACAACCTCTCATGCGGTGACGGACCATGATACTCAACTGTTGTTCTGGGACTTTTGGAAATACATAACTTTTTTTAGTTTTACTATACATGTTGATCAGCTGATCGCGTAATACCTATTTAGAAAATCCAATTTTTTTGCGAATTTCTTTAACTATTAGAACAAAAATTATTCGGATCCATGGTCCGAGATACCACATGAGAAGTTGTGCGTGTATTTTATCACCATGATGCCCTTGCATCTTGTTGTTGTTCCAACTTTTAGTTTTAACTTCACTATTAGCATCATTATCTTCCTGTCTTTGTCCCATATTACTTTGCAACACCGGTTTGTCTTTTCTTTCCCAGGGGAAAGAAAAGACAAACCGACATAACAATACTGATACTGCAATTTAAAAAAAAGACAGTGATGGCAGGACCTGTCCTGCCATCCCGGTATTTGTCAATACCGTTAATCAAAAATTAAACTAGTCGAAACGGTAACCTTTCTCTTCCGTATGATTTTAAAACATCGTTAAATCAAACATGCTATTTCAAAACATTACAAAACTGAGAGATGATCCAAAAATAAATTAGTAGCGATCATCTACACACCTACATTATAACACCTAACTAATATATCAAAACAAGCTATTCATTTGATATATTCGTGTCAAAATGTAATTAAACGATCTGCTTTTAGACGTTATTTTGATTAAAAAACCGGACCTACTACCAATTTGGAAAGATGTAACTTTGTCCATTGACATAACAAGGGCATACCATTTCACATATATTTCGAGTAATTTTATTTGCAACAACATGAAAAACTGCATTGTATATATAAACAAGTCAGATTGATTACTTGAGTAAAAGTAATTATTTATGATACTGTTTTTATTCTGTAGTTTATTTAGTAATTGCTTAAAGTTAGAACTGACATAAGTTAGAATTCTTAGCTTTGCTTTTTTTGACGGTACTTACTTCGTTCAAATTCTTGACTTTTGCATAAAAATGGTTGCAAAAGCAATAACTTAAACTCAAGTAATAACTTTAACCTGCCTGTAGCTACAAATGTAAGTATTAACCAATTCATTAACTAAACTTATGAGTCTGATAGAAACTGGTTTCAAAATACTTTGGAAAAGGCGAGGAAATAGTAAAACTAAAATCGAGTCATAAAGAATATCATTAATTCAGGCTACAAACACCAATTTAAACGAATTTGAATAAATTAAGCGAAAAAACCCAGGCAGCAAAAAAGTAGTTTATCCAAACCATTACCTACCTACTTAATTTTATACAGAAACTCTTTGTCTTCATAATTATTTATGCTATGATATAAGTTACTGGTTTTAATAAATTAAAATTTAATTTATTAACACATGAAGAAGAACGAGAACATCCGTAATCCGGATGACATAACTTAGAACTAGTTTAGTAGAAGAAAAAAAACTGATAATTTGTCTAAGATTGGCAGAAAACATGTTAACGTTGAATATTTATGAAATTCCTGAAGATTTAACATTTGATCGAGTATTTAGTAAGATTGATTCTATCTGCAGAAGTATTTTTTATTTAAATTCTTCCGTTACTAAAAAGGCGGCTTTGTGTACATGGACTTCAACCTCGAGGAAAAACAGATTAAGCAAGACCAGATACAGATAACTTCTCTGATAATAGAATCGAACCGCCACAAATGCTTCAAAATAACATCCTGTATTTTAGCCACTAATCTACATATACGTATAGGGAAGGTTCCAATCTTGCCGTGTTATCACTCCAGTGCCCTAAGTCAGCTAGTAGAGAACGTCCGTCTTTGTACCTTTTTAGTGCTTAATTTTTAAATATGTTTAATGTAAATCCACTGAGGTTAAATCATAAGGATCAAAATTTCTTAAGTAAATATGTTTTTTTTTTCGAAATTTGTGCCGTTCAAAGGGTCACCTATTGTGGAAAGTACTGATGCCAGCACATCAAGCTACCCGAAACTGTCAAATTTATCCAATCAACCTTGAACCTAATGCTTTAGCGATAAAGCTGAAATTCGATAGAATAGAATAGAATAGAATAATTTTTATTTGTGTAAAAACATGGTACAATAAGGTCTTAGAAATAGGGTTGTGAACTTACATGTTTCGCCATAAAATAGCATACAAATATTAGAACATCTTAAACGTTAAATTTTAATACAACATCAATTAGTGTAAATGTTAACATTATTATATGTCTAGGTAATAAGAATAACACTTACAATTCAGGATTCGTATCTATTCGAAATATTAATAATAATAGACTCTTATAATGTCAAAATATCAAATTAAAATATTTTGTAGAACTCAGTAGCCATATCTATCAGTTACTTTTTTTTCAAGAAATTCTTTTACACTATAAAAACAATTGTCAATAAGCCATTTATGTAATTTGGATTTAAAATATTTTAAAGGGAGTTCTCTTAACTGTTTTGGTATGTTGTTAAAAATTTTTATTGCAGTGATAATACAATTTTTTTGGCATAATGTGCTTTGATGTGAAGGTATTCGTAATCTTGTGGGATCTCGACGAGTGTATTTCGAATGCAGGTCACATGCTATAAAAAATTTAGAGTGTTCCTTCACAAAAATACCAGCCTGCATTATGAAAAGACCTGTTAAGGTTAATAGTTTTAATTTTTTAAATAGTGGTCTACAGGATGTTAATGGGCTGATACCGTAAATTGCTCTTAGGCATTTTTTTTGAACAATAAAGGCCCAGTATGCTTCCTTGTGGTACACCTGATTTAGTTTGACTATATTCAGAACTGAATGAAGTGGACTCGTTAATTTGGTTCATTGAGCTTATTTCTACTCTTTGTTGACGGTTAGATAAGTTAGATTAAAGAAATTTGATAGATTGTAGGAACTAGAAGTGCTGGTGTCTGTACAAAGGTGCCTTGGCTACATAGTACAGGTTAGTCCATTAAATACAGGATTACACTTCCATTGCTTTCTAAATAACTACTGTGCTAAGATCAGGGACACATTGCCCTTACGTCTGGAATGTTGGCAAGCGCCATACTGCGACAGACGACATTATAGTGTTATTTATTGGTTCAGTCATTATTGATGTAAATGGGAGATCCATTTCGAAATAAAAATAATACCAGCCTGCCTCGACTGCCTCGTTGGTTTAGGGTTGCAAGCGCGACTACTGAGCATGAGGTCCTGGGTTCGATTCCCGGGTGGGGCCAAGTGTTATTGGGTTTTTCTATCAGGAATTTCTCAGTAGCAGGCGACGGAGTCTGGATTTGTGCCCGGTTGATGGCAATAGGCTCGCCCCCTATTACATGGGAGTTAAACATAACTGGCGAAATGTGGGTGTACTAATAGGTACACCTCTGTCTAACCGTTCAGGAATTACTGGCGTGATATTATGTTATGTAATAATACCAGCCTATTACAGTCCCACTGCTGGGCAAATTCATCTATTGATAGAGAGAAGTCATGAGTAATTGATAATTAATAACTGCGCTTGCTCAAGGTAGATTTGCGATTGACTTATAATAACTATCTAGGTTTCCTATCGAAGTTGTCCTTCACTGATTTCCATAATAAACTTTGAAAGTCAGTAAAAATATCAAAGAAAATATTCGTGAATTTCGTTTTGTAAGTGATCCCATATAAAAGACAAGTTTTATTCGTTTTTCAGTCAAATAACAAGTTCTACAATATGCCTGCCGGGGCTGCGGGCCTGCCGGGCTGCGGGACTGTTCGAAAGAGATACCGCGGCCCTGAAACACAAAGGGCAAAGAAGGAACATGGATGGGTTTTAGTCAGTAAAAGTCTGACACTCCCTCCCACTCCGCCCAGAGCGGGGGGGGGGGTTATTTGATGATTACCAATCCAAAATAAAAAAAAGTTCTACAATATGAGTTAATTAAAAGGCTTTAGGTACTTTATTTAATATCCGATATACCTATATAGGGATACTCGAACAATAAGCAATTACTGTTCTCACAATAATTGCCAATTTCTTGGACTCATGACTCACGTGAGCTCACAACCTCGTCTGTCACTTACAATATGACGTGGCGCAGTAATTATATCAATTCACATAAAAACTACAATAAAGGACATCCGCGCGATCGTAGATTGTCAGTGTAGATCAATAAAACATTAGTTTGTTTGCTTTAAAGTGTGTTTCTATTTATTTATCCTACTTTGTAAACGAACGCGAAACGAAAATTGGGTACTGTCTTCAGCAATCCGATGGTGATACTTAGATTTTGAGCTGGCTTCGCGTGCGTAGGAGGAAGTTCCAAGATTAAGCATGGCACTTATGCTGGTTTTGTTACTTACAAAGTTACAACTAACATGCGCCTTATTTAACAGTCGCCTGTGCATCAAGTTACAACAAACTGTCAAATTTTCTCATTCCATTTTGAACTTAATCAGCAAAATTATACAGTTTAAAATCATTTGGAGAAATTTGACAGTTTGTGATAACTTGATGCGCTGGCGACTGTACGTGAACCTTAAGTGGGAATGTATTGATTTTTGGAAGAAACAATTATCTACATAATAGAACATAGTTATGTTACTTACGAATAAGACAAAGAACTGCTTCAAATAAATTATTTAAACACAATTTTTTTTTTCCGAAATCAAAATGTCAATCCGCCGTATTTGTTTACGAAACAATATAAACAAATAAAAACACACTTTAGATTAGTTACACCGCATATTTTTCTCACGCGTCGTATGCAAAGTATATTTAGAAAGGTAAAGGATTGATTTCAAGGTGGTCCAGTTAACCGAATCTATTCGGTGTTAGGTTCTAAGACTTCTAAGTCAGACTGTTTCGAAATCTTGATATGAATGTCCTGGCTAACACTACGTCATTAATCACTTGAACTTAGAACAGTTCGGAAGTACTTTTTGAAATCAGACTAAATTGCTCACAACCTAGTCATTAGTAGTCATAGTAATTATTATAAGGTTTCTCGTATTTTGGACTATTTGTATGTATTATAATATATATTAGTTTATTTCATTTTATTTGTAAACATGTGTATTAGTATGTACCTATTTATGTATATCAATTTATGTTAACAAAATAGTATTTTTCTTATTTTTTGTACTCTATCACAATGCTGTCCTATTTGACCCAAAGGTTGACTGGTAAAGAATGCCTTGTGGCATTAAGTCCGCCTATGTACCACTCTTGTACATGAAGTTTAAATAAATAAACTTAGGTTTTGTTTGGTGCTACTGGTCGTTAATAATTCTATAGAAAAATGTCTGACAGTCTGTCGGAGTTTATATTTTGTTGAGCTTGAGACAATGCTGTTCGTGCAATATTGATTTTTTTTCATCGTCAAAAAATAATGGTCATATAAAGGTCGTCCAATTTAGGTCACCTATTTATTATGATATTAATTATATTAAGAAGTAAATACTTTTTAAAAAGTGAAAAAAGGGATAAATGTTTGTTTTATTAAAATAAAATAGACGACTTATTGTTACAGGTCTAGGCTCAACGATATAAAGGGTGTAAAAAGACCCTCACCGAAACCGAAAGGCACTTGCTCTCCTCGTCATTGCGATCATTTTTTTTGTTTTGAACCATACCTGGGAACCTTCTAGTTACGGAGATATCGGAGGTCAAAGTTCCAATTTTTACACAAGTTAAAAAAAAAACACTTTTAAAGGTTTTAACTTTACTTTAATGAACTCCATGACCCGTTTACTATTCAAAGCATCCATCAGCACTAAGTTTTGAGTGCGTTACATTGAGTTTTACCGTAAAACGTGATTTTTCACCCCAAAAAAAAAAGTCGTTTCCCAGCAATGATTTTTGCGTAGAGTTAGTTAGTTTGATATACAGAATGCTTGGTTAACGGCTTCGTGAAGGGTCTGTTTGCACCTTGTATACTTACTTAAATAAAGACTGAAATTAGATTTAATTCAATAGGATGGTGTTTAGTGGGCATTTAAAACCAAAAACTACTAAGTAATAACTAGGTAGTCTATAGTATGATAATATTATCAGAATAATGATTACTGATAATTATCACTTCTAACCCTAGTCTACGGGGTGTAAACAGACCCTTCACCAAGCCGTCAACCAAGCATTCTGTACATCAAACTAAGTAACTTTACGCAAAAAAATTTGCTGGGAAACGAAATTTTTTTTTGGGGTCAAAAATCACATTTTAATAGTAAACGGACCATGGAGGTAATTGGAGTAAAGTTAGAACCTTAAAAAGTAGTATTTAAAAAAAAACTTGTGAAAAAATTGGAACTTTGACCCCCAATATCTCCGTAACTAGAAGGTTCCCAGGTATGGTCTAGAACAAAAAAATGATCACAATGACGAGGAGAACAAGTGCCTTTCGGCTTCGTTAAGGGTCTTTTTACACCCTTTATAGTGCCTAATAGTGCCTAATTCAAATTTTCAACAAAAATCGAGCAACTGGTATAAATAACACTTAAAATAGACCCGGTACGTCTACAATAGGTACAGAAAACAAAACACTGCTGAAAAATCTGTCCTAAATAAAGCTGAAATAACAATTATGTGACGTCATTCAAGTGACGTCGTCGTCAAAAATATATTATACAAATATTCGGCAATCAAGAGAATAAAGGTCAATAAAACAATATATCTCAAAACATAAGCGGATATCGGTCTGTGTCGAGGGTAACTAGTGCAAAAATATAATAATAATTATGTAACGGCAGGAAATTATCGATGTCTTAAAAGCATTGACCTTGCGGCCAAATAAATGATGTAGGTATTAAAATTAAATAATATGATTTATAAAATGTTTTGAGATTTATTTTGTTTTTGAACACTAAATTATTATCAATATTTGTATGTATTTTTAATATCTTATATTTGATTTAATTAAGTGACTATTTTCAAGTGTTAACGTCATTAAAGTACATACATACAAGGTGTAACATAATAAACGCAAGACCTCCCGTGTGGTCTCTCGGACCATGAAACTGAACAACTTTTGTTCTACGAGTTCTTCGAAATTCGAAAAAAAAAAGTACTTTCTATAGGAATTGACGCGATCAGCTGATCAACACTGTATGGTAAAACAAAAAAATAAGTTACGAATTTCCAAAAGCCATAGAACAAAAGTTGTTCATTTTCATGGTCTGAAAGACCACACGAGAGGTCTTGCGTTTATTATGTTACACCTTGTATATACCTATTTGAATGAAAGTGGCAGGTTCAAAAAATAAACCCCAATAAATTTAATATTCGATTTTTCAATACATAAAAATAACACCACAGTAAATCTTTTCGCCTTACATACTGAAAAATAAAATAAAAGAAAAACAAACATTGACAAAAAGAATTCCTTCGAGCCGGATTTGAACCAGCGACCTATGGATATCAGCTTTTCGTTACAACTACAGTCCACCGCTCTACCAACTGAGCTATCGAAGGCTTACGGTGTAAGTTGAAATTGTCGTTCGTTTCTTGTGAATACATAATATTTATTAGAAAAATGATAGAAACATTTCGAATTGATTTCAACATACATCATTACAATAATATTTATTGTAAAATGTGGAAAACATTTTTTTAGAGGTATTAATGTTTAGTTTACTTATTTTTTAAAGATGGTATAATATAACCAAAATAGCTATAAAAATGGTAATAAATAAGAAATAACTAAATAAAACTGAAATAAATAAACACTTTTACAATTTTAATAAAACAATGAATGTAAATATATCAAGACTGTGCAAATCCATAGAACAGGACATATAAAAACATAAAAAATGTTACAAACATTACGAAAAAAAATACAAAAAGAAACGCCCCCGGGTGGGCTCGAACCACCAACCTTTCGGTTAACAGCCGAACGCGCTAGCCAATTGCGCCACGGAGGCGGATGATCCTCTCGGCGAAATTTCTAATTCCGATAAGATGATGAAATATAGATGTATAACAAAGTGAAGTAGTATAGTGCTCCGTTTATGAGGCCTATTTATACTACTTGCTTTCCTTTATAAATAAAGCGGAGTAGCAATGAAGCGATTAGGCAACAGGCGATGAAATGAAATTTCGAGCGAGAAGCGACAGAGATATATTCAATAAGCATGGATTACAATTTATGAATGAGTTACCATCTCATCGGGACACAGATATTTATAGTCGCAAGTAAACAAACTGCGTCACCGTAAAGAACGGCCTCCGTGTGTGCGTCGTCGTCCTAGACAAAAGGATCGCGAGCGGCGGCCGCCTGCGTGTGCGCCTCGCTACGCACACACAGTTGGATTCCTTATCTTGGAGGCGGGGCTTAAAGGTGGCGTGATACCATGCCGAGGTCTCACCGTTCATAAGCGGCGGCGGATGTCGTAGCGGTTTTGGTCGCTACACTACTCCCCCGCTGAGACCGTGACTACGGGCGATAGTAATCAGGAAATCTCACTGTCCTGCCGCTTCTTGTCTTTCTGACTGTGTTATCAGGTTGAGCTAGATCCGGAGTTTGGCTGTGACTTTGACCTGGATCTAGATCTTCTCTTGCCATGAATGCTGGTTTGACTCGGTCAATGGTAACCTTCCGTCTCTTCCCATGCACTTCGATGTCCAGTGTCTTCTGATCGCGAGCTAGGACTTTATAAGGACCTGTATATGGGGCCTGCAGAGATCTTCGGCCTGGTCCTTCGCGCAGGAAGACGTGGGTTGCCGTGCTAAGGTTTTTCGGGATGTAGAAGGTGCGGTTGGAGCTCATATGCCACGACGTTGACTGTGGCGTTAGCTTGGTCATGTGTGCGCGCAACCTGCCGACTAGGTCACTCATGTCCACGACATCCTTTGAGGCTTCTGTGAGGAACTGTCCAGGCAAGCGGAGCGGCTCGCCGTAGACGAGTTCAGCGGTTGTTGCGCCTATGTCCTCCTTCCATGCGCTACGGATGCCTAGCAGAACCCATGGAAGAGCCTCTGTCCAGCTTGAGTTCGCATGACACATGATCGCGGCTTTCAGCTGGCGGTGTAGTCTCTCGACGAGGCCGTTAGCTGCGGGATGGTAAGAAGTGGTTAAGTGGTGCGTGGCGCCTATTAATGTGGCTAAGCTCCTGAAAGTGCGGCACTCGAACTGCCTCCCGCGGTCCGTGGTGATGTGTTCAGGACAGCCGAACCGGGCAATCCACCCAGCGGTGAGGGCAGCGGCGCAAGTCTCTGCGGTGATGTCCTGCAGCGGGAACGCCTCAGGCCAACGTGTTGCGCGGTCAACAACCGTGAGGCAGTACCTGTAATTTGCGGACAATGGTAAGGGACCAATTAAATCAAGGTGGATGTGTTGAAAACGTGCCGATGGTGTTTTGAATGCCTGAAATGGAGTTGAGGTATGGCGTGTCACCTTACTCTTCTGGCACGCTTCACATTCCTTTGCCATCTGTCTGCAGTCCTTTCTAACTCCTGGCCAAACAAACCTTTCCGTGACCAACCGAACGCTTGCCTTACGCCCAGGATGGCTGAGGTTATGGAGGGAAGTGAATACCTGCTTGCGGAACGATCTTGTAATAAACGGGCGTGGAGTACCCGTTACATCGCAGTAGATCTCGTCATTAGATGTGGGTAGTTTCACCTTCCTCAACTTCAAAGATGATCCTTCTCTCAGCAAGTTCTGTAGTTCGGGGTCGGTTTGCTGTTCCTTGGCCAGGGACTGGTAATCTAAGGGCAGATGAAGTTCGTTAATGCGCGAAAGGGTGTCTGCAACCACGTTGTCCTTACCAGCTATATATCTGATATCCGTCGTGAACTGGCCTATATAGTCCAGGTACCTGAATTGACGAGGAGGGCAGCTTGAGCGTGGATTTGCAAACGCATATGTCAGTGGCTTGTGGTCCGTTGTGACGTGGAATACGCGTGCCTCAACCATGAAACGAAAGTACTTGATTGCTTCGTATATAGCCAATAACTCTCGATCGTACGGGCTGTACTTCTTTTGCGAAGGGCTGAGCTTCCTCGAAAAGAATGCCAGCGGCTGCCATTCTGCCTTGCTTCGTTGCTGCAGTACGGCTCCGATCGCTGTATCAGAAGCATCCGTCACGATGCTCAGCTCTGCACTTGGGTCTGGATGCACTAAGAGTGTGGCTTCTGACAGGCTCTGTTTGCAGGCGTTGAACGCTTCTTGTAGCTCTGGTGTCATGGTGACTGGATGCGATCCCTTGACTTTAGGACCTGCGAGTAAACTGTTGAGAGGTGCCTGTTTGGATGCTGCTTCTGGTATAAATCGGCGGTAAAAGTTGAGCATTCCCAGGAATCGCCTCAGTTCCTTGACCGTCTTAGGTACAGGGAAGTCTTGTATGGCCTGGACTTTGCAGTCAAGAGGCTGAGTGCCTGAGGCCGATACCTTGTATCCCAAGAACTTCACCTCCGCTTGGCCGAAGATACACTTGCTGGTATTTAACAAAACGCCGTATTTGCCCAGTCTCTCGAACAGTTGTCTGAGGTGCTGCTGGTGCTGCTGGGTGTCCTTGCTGAAGACAAGAATGTCATCAAGGTACCCATAGCAGAAGGTCAGGTCCCGCAGAACTTCATCCATGAACCTTTGAAAAGTCTGGGCAGCGTTTCTAAGTCCAAAGGTCATAACCGGAAACTCGAATAAACCGAATGGTGTTGTTATCGCCGTCTTAGGTATGTCTTCTTTAAAGACCGGTATTTGATTATAGGCTTTTATCAAATCTATGGTGGAGAAGATGGTACTGCCCGCCAACTCGTGAGTGAAGTCCTGCAGGTGCCTGATAGGGTAGACATCCGGAATTGTCCGAGCATTCAGAGATCGGTAGTCTCCGCATGGACGCCATCCGTCGTTCTTCTTGGGCGCTAAGTGTAGCGGCGAGGACCAAGCGCTTTCTGATGGGCGCGCTGTCCCATTTTGCAGCATCTCCTCAAACTCCTGCTTGGCTATCTTGAGGCGTTGTGGGTCCAAACGACGAGGACGGCTAGCGACCGGTGGACCTGGTGTGGTGCGTATATGGTGCACCGTTTTGTGTTTTGTTACACTTGGTTTACCAGCGGGACGAGTGAGGTCTGGATACTCCTTCAAGATGCGATGGTAGTTGCTATCTTCTGTTATGGTGCGTACTGACGATATGGCTTCTGCTGACTTGTGCTGTGGTGTCTGGATTGCAAGCGACGTCAGGTTATCTATGAGTCGCTGGTTTCGGCAGTCGACAATTAGATTGTAGTAAGCTAAAAAGTCGACTCCGATTATAGGCTTGGTGACATCGGCAACTATAAATCTCCAGGTGAATGCGCGGCGAAGTCCAAGGTCTAGTGTGAGAGGATGAAATCCGTATGTGCTGATGACTGATCCGTTTGCCGCAAATAACTCGTACTTCGTCTTCATGCGTGGCTCCCGTACAGCGGATCGTGGAAAGACACACAGGTCCGAACCCGTATCAATTAGATATTGTATCTTGGTGTGGCGATCCGTAATGAACAGGCGGCTTGATATTGCATGGCAGTCGTAAACCGCCCTTACAGGCTGCCTTGGCTGTTTAACGGCTTCTTTGTATAGCCGCACGGTTGTGTGCATCTGCGGGCATTATCACCGAATCGGTGATGGTAATAGCAGTACCGGTTGTCCCTGGAGCGGGATTGCGATCGGCCACGGCTCTGGTTGTACCTGCCTTTGGACCGCGAACGTGACGACCTATGGCGTAACCGCGCGTCCATAACCTCCAGCTTCCGTGTCAGCTCAGCCACGGTCTGGGTCAATGCTTCAATCGCGCTGCCAGGTTGAACCGTTGTAGGATGTGGGCTCGGTACTTGCCCAGGCACTGGCATGCCAGTAGAAGCAACTTGCGTGGTTACTGGAACGATGTCGTTAATTCGGTCCACCAATTCTGCAACCTCTTCTAGACTGGAACTTGCTTGCATTGCGACTATAGTTTGGAGGTTCGCCGGCAGCCTACTTGACCAGATGGACCTGATGAAATCGGTCGGGACAGTGGTTCCAGCCAGCTGCTGCAGGTGACGGAGGAATTGTGTTGGTTTTCTGTCTCCCAACTCCTCATGCATGAGTAGCTGCTTAAGCTTGCGTTCCTGCGAGGCGGACAACCGCTTGATTAGCTCTGCCTTAAGCTTCTCGTACTTGCCGGTGGTGGGGGGATTTATTATGATGTCCCGTACTTGTGCTGAATGTTGGGGTTCAAGCTGCGCCAGGACGTGGTAAAACTTCGTGCTGTCTGTGGTAATGCTGGAGAGTACGAACTGACCCTCGAGCTGCGCGAACCATAATTGTGGGTCATCGGCGTTAAATGCTGGAGTCCTGACCCCCACTCGGTATGTCATAAAGGAATCCTTGTCCTCTTCCGTTTTGTCCGTCATAATTGATGCTACCAGGCTTCAGGTTTCCAGTCTTCAATCCGGAACGAATGTCGGTGGTCACCAGTGAAGTAGTATAGTGCTCCGTTTATGAGGCCTATTTATACTACTTGCTTTCCTTTATAAATAAAGCGGAGTAGCAATGAAGCGATTAGGCAACAGGCGATGAAATGAAATTTCGAGCGAGAAGCGACAGAGATATATTCAATAAGCATGGATTACAATTTATGAATGAGTTACCATCTCATCGGGACACAGATATTTATAGTCGCAAGTAAACAAACTGCGTCACCGTAAAGAACGGCCTCCGTGTGTGCGTCGTCGTCCTAGACAAAAGGATCGCGAGCGGCGGCCGCCTGCGTGTGCGCCTCGCTACGCACACACAGTTGGATTCCTTATCTTGGAGGCGGGGCTTAAAGGTGGCGTGATACCATGCCGAGGTCTCACCGTTCATAAGCGGCGGCGGATGTCGTAGCGGTTTTGGTCGCTACACTACTCCCCCGCTGAGACCGTGACTACGGGCGATAGTAATCAGGAAATCTCACTGTCCTGCCGCTTCTTGTCTTTCTGACTGTGTTATCAGGTTGAGCTAGATCCGGAGTTTGGCTGTGACTTTGACCTGGATCTAGATCTTCTCTTGCCATGAATGCTGGTTTGACTCGGTCAATGGTAACCTTCCGTCTCTTCCCATGCACTTCGATGTCCAGTGTCTTCTGATCGCGAGCTAGGACTTTATAAGGACCTGTATATGGGGCCTGCAGAGATCTTCGGCCTGGTCCTTCGCGCAGGAAGACGTGGGTTGCCGTGCTAAGGTTTTTCGGGATGTAGAAGGTGCGGTTGGAGCTCATATGCCACGACGTTGACTGTGGCGTTAGCTTGGTCATGTGTGCGCGCAACCTGCCGACTAGGTCACTCATGTCCACGACATCCTTTGAGGCTTCTGTGAGGAACTGTCCAGGCAAGCGGAGCGGCTCGCCGTAGACGAGTTCAGCGGTTGTTGCGCCTATGTCCTCCTTCCATGCGCTACGGATGCCTAGCAGAACCCATGGAAGAGCCTCTGTCCAGCTTGAGTTCGCATGACACATGATCGCGGCTTTCAGCTGGCGGTGTAGTCTCTCGACGAGGCCGTTAGCTGCGGGATGGTAAGAAGTGGTTAAGTGGTGCGTGGCGCCTATTAATGTGGCTAAGCTCCTGAAAGTGCGGCACTCGAACTGCCTCCCGCTATGTTCAACTATAGGAGGGTGCCTTGATGTACCGTACACATGAAATATTGGTCGCTGTGGCGAAATCAACTTTCAGGGGATTTCAGCACAGGTTTAAGCTTCATTCTTCACATTTTGTAGATTTTATCGCCTTTTTTCCAAGGTTATGACGTGCATAGGTATCTAAGGTAGTGGGTACATACTTATTGTCCTTCAGAAAACACATCAAGGATGTAAATTGACCCTTAATGAAGCCGAAAGGCACTTGTTCTCCCCATCATCGCGATCATTTTTTTGTTATAGACCATACCTGGGAACCTTTTAGTTACGGAGATGTTGGGGGTCAAAGTTCCGACTTTATCACATTAATATTTTTTTTTAAATACAAGGTTTTAATTTTGTAACTTTACTTAAAATACCTCCACGACCCCCGTACTATTCAATGCATCCACAGCACTATGTTTTTAGTGCGTTACTTTGAGTTTTACCGTAAAACGTGATTTTTCACCCCAAAAAACAAAGTCGTTTCCCAGCAATAATTTTTGCGTAGGGTTACTTAGTTTGATGTATAGACCGCTTGGTTGACGGCTTCGTGAAGGGTCTGTTCACACCTTGTATACAAAATATATGCTACCTACTCGGCCTCTAAAGAGTTTAAAATCGTGAGTTATAAAATCTAAATTTCGCAACGTAGAATCACAAATCTAATTTCAAAACTTTTGGCAACAAACCAAATTATAATTACAAACAAACTACTAATAATTTTACAAATAAAAGGGCAGTAATAGTAAGTACTACACGACATAACCACGTAAGTAGTAGTTACGGTTTAAATAAAGCCGCATTGACATTTCACGACCTACGACTTCGGGGCTATTGTGGACATGATAAGGACATAATAACTTGCCAATCTCTGTACAAAGAGAATGTACAGTATAACCAAGTTCTTATAGGTTCCTACACGTGTAGTTTATGAGGTCACTCACTGAAACAAAACCGATATATCAACTTTCAGGTGTACGCACATTGAATACTACCCATGTAACTAACCATCAAAACAGGCCGTG
This sequence comes from Noctua pronuba, assembly GCA_905220335.1. Lineage (NCBI taxonomy): Eukaryota > Metazoa > Arthropoda > Insecta > Lepidoptera > Noctuidae > Noctua > Noctua pronuba. The sequence goes on along the minus strand of LR999906.1, from coordinate 8,290,757 downwards.
TACACCCACGGCCTATTTTGATGGTTAGTTACGTTGTTACGTGTCTATGTTAACTTCTAAAATGAAATTTAAAAAAACTAAGTGCCCTGTAGGAATATAGTTACGATTAACATAAAATCTCCATATAAAAGCTGTGATTAGAAACAATATTAATTAAGTAGGTACTTACACAGCTTTGTTTAAGTAGGTAGGTAAAAAACTGGGAATTAACTACAATTTTTTTTCAATTTAGTTTAATTAATACCAATTGATTTTCTGAAAAATACAACAGCATCTCCTGAAGTAGTCAGTGCGTCGAGTGGTATATCCGCGCGAGTACAGGGCGGAGAACAGTTCACTTGACCAGATATGATTAGTTGTTGGTACTTCCTCCGACCAAAGCTTTCATTCACTAGCGATTGTACATTGAGACCCGATAAACACTTGAAGTGAGTCAGATCACTAATGTGGAGAAAGCTGATAAGTATCTTACGTAAGACAGAAATCGATTGTTTACTTGTTTTGAACTTTAGCTTTGTTGACCAATTTAAGATCATTATGGGAGGCACTTGGGTACTGTTCGCAGTCGTGGGCTGTGAAACATAGGCTGAGGATCTAAATCCATGGGGCTGCGGGACTGTTCGAAAGAGATACCGCGGCCCTGGAACACAAAGGGCAAAGAAGGAAAATGGATGGGTTTTAGTCGGTAAAAGTCTGACACTCCCTTCCATTCCGCCCAGAGCAGGGGGGTCAATTTGATGATTACCCAACAGAAAAAGGCATCTAAATCCATGGCTTTTTCTTCATAAACAATATCTATAAAATACTGTGTCAATATAAATAAATATTTACTAGCGAAAAATCCATTAACATGAAAGCAAATAAGACCAAAATTCTTGATTTCGAATTATAATAACCTATGCCATTCACAAATAACCGGAAATGACATAATTATGTGGGTGTTCAATAGGTACCTAATACCTACCTACATGTACCATCGTTGAATAAATTTATAGCTCTAGGCACTAATTTCGATGGCTTATTTGGTTTTTATGAGGCTGATGACTTTTACCATTCAAAACTACGTTATCAGGCATAATAAAACTTAAATTCAAAAGTGTAATAAAACAAATCCTAAATACTAATTTGTTTTCAAACGAGTATTTATTGGCAAACAAATCGACTGAAAATATTTAGAACTTCATAGTCGTTTTGCAATGGATGAAAATGGACTTGAATTGTAAACGAAATACAAATGACGTCATGTGATAGAGTTTCTTGAAATCGTACCACAATCCACAGTATCACATCATGTTGTATGCCATATCATCCGATTATGTAATTATTTCGGCCACCTTGTTCCTTTTGCTATCTGAAAAGTTTAACTACCTGCGTCGCGAATCGCGGTGGCCAAATGCATGCTATCATCTCTGTGCCGGGTTCCGTAGTAGCGACAACCACGATCTCTAACCTTTCAGGTGTCACAAGAAGTATTAAACGTTCGTAGCATAAAGTCATAATTATGAAATGCATAATTTTTTGTGCTACCATTTTCTTTTTGAGTGTGAACTCATGAGATGATTAGGCTGATTAGATACGTCGGGAAGATAGAAACCTACCTACTTAAGTACATTAAGAACGACGCTGACATACGAAGAGCAAGTACTTTAGTTATCAACAAAATTATGAGCTCATGTGACATGGTTCCCAAGTGCAAGAGTATTTATTATACAGAGACCCTCAGGGTTCCATTATCTCCACTCCTCAGCCTCGGAACTCTAAAGGGACACACCTTTTTGTAATACAATTATGCGGTACAAAGGTTAACCTATTTGTTTAATCTCGTAACCTTTACGGAGCCTTCACCTTTCCGTAGGGCACGCGAAACTGGGACAGACCGACAGACAGACCAATTATATTCTATCGCTATCGGTTCTGGTAGGTATTCCGTTCACTTCCTGCTGTGAGTCCGGTATATCTTGATTGAACTACGGATTTTGCAATTGGTTGGGCTGATCATTTTCTGGGCATATTTGGCCCTGTAACTAAGATTAGGCGAAAAATTAAATGCCTTCTGTGACTAGTAGTATGTAGTAGACTAGTAGTCTTTAAATGCACCGAAAGTGCCGTCAGGTTACCATTTTGTCGGCTAGTCGTCGATAGTTTAGACGAGCAGACAAAGATCTCGTGCTAAAGCCATAGGAACCGAGTAAGGGACACTTATTGAAGCAAAATTGGCTTGAGCCGGTCAGCCGAAACGAGAATAATGACGGAACCTCTTTCTGACCGGCTCAAGATTCCAATTCCGCATCAATAAGACCAGTGTGGTCACTCTATGTGCTTCTCGTGCCAATGACACAGATAAAAAACTGGAAAAGTGCGAGTTGGACTCGCGCATGAAGGGTTCCGTACCATCGTAGTAGGGGAGCCCCCTTTAATTTTTAATTTATTTTTATTAATTTTTGTTAGAGCGGCAACAAAAATACATATTCTGTAAAAATTTCAACTGTCTACCTAAAACGGATCATGGCATACAGCCCGCTGACAGACAGACGGACGGACTGCGGAGGCTTAGTAATAGGGTCCCGTTGGTCTTCGGGTACCATAAACAACCTAAAAAAAAACAAATCATTCGTACCTTTACAACCAGTAACAAATCATGGGGCGGTCCACAATGATTGTAACCTAATGTTACAAGTCATTACATGATTGGACAAGACAATAGCCCAGGGGCTAATAACATTTCTCATAGATATTGAATGAAATAGTTTAGCAATCCATTGTTCGGATATTGTGGTATTGAAAAAAAACCTCACGCATTTGATATTAGCAAGGTTACAGAAATATAACTTTCGCAATGTGGACATCTATTATCTATCGCGTTATTTATATGGTTGTTGTAACTTTTTTTGTGTGTGGCAGTTCTTTCTTTAGCCTATATTGTCCCACTGCTGGGCAAAGGCCTCCCACTATAGTCTTCCACTCTTTTCTCCGTGCGGTTTTCTCCAGCCAATCTTGCACAAACGAATCTAAGTCGTCACGCCAGCGTTTTCTAGGCCTCCCTCGGCGACGACGCCTGTCTTCTGGCACCCACTGCGTGACGACTCTGGCCCATCGGTCCTGATGCATTCTACAGACATGTCCCGCCCAATTCCACTTCAAAAATACCTTAAATAATACTTGAAAAATTAATGATCATTTCTAGCGATCTAAAACTGCCATTTTCTTTTTTTAGCCCTTTCCTATACCGCTGAATAGGTTATGACGTAAATTCCTGATCCCATTTATAGATCAAAGATAAGTAAGCACCTAGCACTACCTAACTTATCTTTGATCAACAGGGTGTAGGACCCTTCACGAAGCCATCAACCAAGCGTTCTGTAGGTACATCAAACTAAGTAACTTTACGCAAAAATTATTGCTGGGAATCGACTTTTTTTTTGGGTTGAAAAATCACGTTTTACGGTAGGACTCATATAACGCACTCAAACCATTGTGCTAATGGATGCATTGAATAAATAGTACGGGAAAGACTCCCGTACTATACTATACCCGGAGGTGTTTAAAGTAAAAATCTTGCATTAAAAACATGTTCCTATTAAAAAAATGGAACTTTGACCCCCAATACCTCCGTAACTAAAAGGGTCCCACAAAAAAATTATCTCAATGACGAAGAGAACAAGTGCCTTTCGGCTTCGTCTTGTTACACCCATTATAAATTGACTTTGAAGTCTACCAATAAACAAGGATAATAAACAACTTTTCACTTTATCCAAAACGCCTTCACAATGTATTTTGTTCACGTGTCTGCTCTGCCAATTTTCTCAAGGGAATATAAAAATAAGTACGTTTGTGAAGTGAAGGTTAACTGTCAAGTTTAAGGCGGTTCACATAGCCAAGCTTTATTACATAATAGGACTGCTATTTGCCATATCATTTGGCACAGATGTTCATAAACTGACATTGATTTTGCACATTTTTATTTTTTTCTAAATGGACCTGCTCTTGACCTCGATCACGCCTGGTGGAAAGCGGTAGATGAGGTCTATGATGGCACGAGCGTGCCCAGAAGATGCCTGTTCACTCTTGCTTTGAAGGCAGACGAGTTAAATGTGAGAGGGAACACAGATGCCGGCAGAGAGTCTTTTGAATCGCAATCATTAATATCGTTCCCCTGTCCTTATCCCAAATCATTTGGGGTCGGCACAGCATGTCTTCTTCTTCCACTACTACTACTTCTCTATAAGATACTCGTCATCTAAACAGTCACCTTCTTTCTAGCCTTTATCATCCTTCACAGAGTTCTTCCATAATGTTTTTGGTTTTCCTCTGCCCTGGGACGCCAAAGAAACGATGGATGAATTGAAATCAGTAAGTAGACACCAATTATTCAAAGATAACTTACAGGAAGACGAAAATTACGGTTTTTGTTTCTATTTCAGTAATTAAGCAGATTACTCATTAATTAGTATTGTTAAGGCCACTTCAGTTATTAAAAAAACATTATTAATAATGAAGTATGAGTAAGTAATAATTATCTACTTATCCGAAGTGTAGAATAGGCAGGTAAGTAGGTACTTAATTACATATTGCAATTTTATTTTATGTAGGAAATGATCTCACCCTGATTAATGAAAATCTAATTACTAAATGTAATATTATTTTAGGATCTCGTCTTTATTGTTTTGCTTTGGAGACTGATCAGCAGTGACGGCAAGTTTTCCTCATGGAAGCTGACTATGCCCGTTCATCATCATCATCATCATCTGCCTAGCCTTTTCCCAACTATGTGGGGGTCAGCTTCCAGTCTAACCGGGTGCAGCTGAATACCAGTATTTTAAATGGAGCGACTCATCAGACCTCCACAACCCAGTCAGTACTGGTTAGAAAGATTGGTTGACTTTCGGGCCACTAAGTGTAACGACTGACAAACATCTACAAATGACAGACGGGATCAGTGCCACGGAGGAAACTCGGTATGTAATGAGTAGTCACCCACCCACGAACAAACCTAGGCCATCGCGGCTTAACCTGAAGATCGACCTGAACGGCTGTTATTATGTAGTCACCAGCTCCTTACAACAATAAACGACATCTAAATGTAAGGCCTAAAATATACAATTAGTATGTAGGATCAACTATCGGACTGAGCGTTGCGTTAAAAATCCCACAGTGCGCATTGAAAACGGGCATAAATTATGTATACCACATGTGTTCGTAGGTTCCTACCTTCCTCTAGGTACAGAATTTATCGCCATTAGCCTTTCATTCAATCGACTAATGCAGTGCAGCCTAATTAGTACTAATTAGTCACTTCTCCAGACTCTTACGAAAGATGATTGAACGATACACCGACATAGCATGACTAGACGTGCTTAGCTATCGGAATCGCTTGTAAATAACCCCACTAAAACGTTAATTGAATTAACAGCACGTTGTGATGATTTTCTATTCTGTGAATCATTTTGTAAGAAATTCATTGAGGTGTATTATTACCGAATCATGTACTCTGAGTAGAATGCCTTTTGGACTTGTATGTTACATATTCGATTGATTTCACTTACCTAATACAGTACTGACGGTACGGTGACGGTGGTATCTATTAGATACAAATCTTTGAGTACCTACTTTGTTTCCACTTCGGTATGTCCGTAACGACTGTCTCTACTTAGACCTCAGAATGCCTACCGTGATTCAGTTCATGAAACGCCTTTCCAAGCGTTTCCTCGACTCTGCCATAAGGCATAGAAACCCTCTGATCGCATCGGCTGCCCAATACGAACCAAAGCAATAGGGAAACTAGTACTATTTAAACACACAGAAATAAACCCCCGTCATTCCGACCTCGCCGTCGAGGTTCGTCGCAACCCGCGTCTGTTCACGCCACCACTCAACCCTTGCTCGAGCTGGCCCGCGATGCTGAGCCAGTAGTTGACCACTTCGGAGACACAGGCTTCTCCGGGAGATGATGTAGTCTGTAATCCACCACTCGGAAAAAAACAGGAGACACGTGACATCCACCAACCGGCACTGGCGGTTGGTGGTTTGTCTCCGGTTTTTTTGGTTCTTGGACATACCATGATAGGTTTCCTGACGAAGTTTTCTTTCATCGTTGTGAGAGCAGTGGTGCTGTTATATTGAACACAGAGTTATAATAATCAACAGGTAATCTTTATTACACAAGAATGTGGTTACAAAATTGTTTGAAGTCCTTGACTCCTGATAGATCTGTGTTACATGAGCCAGTGTCTTCTCCCAATTTAAGTGCCTAAGTGGGTTGAACCACGATGGTTCGAACTTGCGATCAACAAGTCGAAGTCACCACAATGCCGTTGCTACTGGGCCAACCACCGTTTCTCAGGTACTACAGAGTTCACTGACGGTCGATCACTTTTCAACATTATTACTTAGGGCATAAGGGTTAAAGTCGCAGACCGTCACTAAACTTAGCAGTACCTAAAGGATATGGAAAATAATCTTGGTACCTTGGTACGCTAGCACAGCAAGCCACCCGAAACTGTTCAACCTTGAACCTAATCCTTTAGCGATAAAGTTGAAAATCTATTAAAGAAATTTGACAGATTATACATAGTAGCTTGATGTGCTGGCGTCTGTTGTACATTGGTTAGGTACAATATTTTACCGTTTAGACTTTAGAGATAAATAATTGTAGGTAAGATCATCATCATCATCTGCCTAAACTTTTCCCAACTATATTAGCGTCGGCTTCCAGTCTAACCGGATACAGCTGATTTCCAGTATATTACATGGAGCGTACATGGAGCGATTGCCTATCTGACCTCCACGACCCAGTTAGTACTGGATAATGCGATACCCCTTGGTAAGACTGGAATAATAATAAGTAATTGTAGGTAACATAACTTTTATTGTATTTCAATCACAAGATTTGGCAGGAAATAATTTTGCAAATTATAAGTTAGATTAGTGCGGGCAGAGAAGTATATAAAAATACGACCGAATGCGATTATAGACCATTAAAATGGGTTTTTTACACACATGACTAATGTCCGTTAATAGTTGTGTTCCAAATAACTACGTTATTTCTAAAACGAGGCCTTTGTTCTGCAGGGGGTCAATAAAAGGATAGTATCACGTAGATAATAAAATTGCCTGCCTTGTTGGTCTAGCAGTCGCAAGCGCAACTGCTGAGCATAAGGTCCTGGGTTCGATTCCCAGGTCGGGCAGCGTTATTGGGTTTTTACATCAAGAATTTCTCAGTAGCAGCGACGGAGTCTGCATTGGTGCCCGTTTGATGGCAATAAGCTCGCCCCCTATTACATGGGACTTAAACATAACCGGCGAAATGTGGCTGTACTTGTTAGGTACATCTGTAGATGCAAAACGGGTTCTAAACGTTTTAAACCATTTGGTTTTAAACCGTCTTTTTGGTTTAAAACGATTTAAAACCACAATTAGCGATTTAATATGGTTTCAAATGTTTTTGTTTTGTTTTTATTGTGTGCACTGGTGGCATGTGCCAAATAAATGTATTTGCTTCTTCTTCTTTTTTCTTCTCTCTCCTCATACCCTACGTTATGATTTTGGTAGCAAATTGCAAAATAAAAATACGGCATTGCCATTATATTTTAATAAACACGCATTTCATGATTGTTTTCAGTCTGTCTTATCCTAAAAAGTAGTATAAGTATGATTTCACATATATTAATAAAAATGCTAAATGATTTCAATTAGCCTTTTAAAATAATTTATAATCAATGGATGGCCCACGTTTTAAACCGTTTTAAACCAATTTAAAACCGGTTTTAAACCACGGATTTTGGTTTAAAACGGTTTATTTACAACTATAGGTACATCTCATCCTGCGGGGATGTTAAGGCGTGATGTTATATGGATAATAAAATTTGGCACGGGGTGTGCTTGCGGTAGCAACTTAACAACAGTAGTAAGGTAGGTAGGTATGGACATAAACAAAAAGACTGCTAACTGAATAAAAACAAATTAAAGAAAACAATAGCTTTATTTACCGAACCTCTTTACTTAGTTCTTAGGCAATAGCATGACCAACGTTTTTTAATGTTAGTGTCTACTCATTTCCTATGAAAAACCCAAGAGAGGAGCAAAAACGTGTCAATATACAACTGCCTTCAACAGAAATGAGGTCAATAACACACACCGTAATGTCACTCGTAAAACAATACAAAATGGGCAAAAATTATTTTAAATCTTAGGTAATTCTACGGCAGTTTATCATCTCGATTATTCGTTTTTATAAAATAATGTGAAGAAATGTGTCCATTTTTCCTTATTTTTAGACCATGGAATAATCATAATAATTCGTTAATTGCAAATGTGGATCCCTATTTTACACGAGTTGACACAAAACAATAAAAACCATTATGCAAAAAGTTTTTTTTTCCCTTTTTAGTTGTAGTATACCACAAAAATTCTTGTCATGAGTCAATTATTCTACATTGTAAAGTTGTGAAGTTAACCCCCCAAGGGTTAACTTCTAGTTAGGTGGGGGGGTTAAGGGTTAAGGACCATAATCATACCAATATAGAAAATATAGGTACTAAGAAGAAAAAAAAAACTACTGAACCGATTATTTGTATTATTTGTAGGGAGGCTTTCTTTTGGCAAAATAAAGATTATGATTATGATTATGATTTTGATGAAATTTCTACGTAACCAGTCGGAAAGTATATCCTTCCACATAAAAAAGATTTTTTTAAAGAGTTATGATCATTAAAAAAAAACAACCGAATTGAGAACCTCCTCCTTTTTTTCAGTCGATTAAACATAAGCGGATGCAATCAAAGCGTTCTCTGAACTGATGCTGTTGGCATTAAATAGCAAAAAACCTCAAAGGAAATGAAATCGACCTGTCATAAAAAAACAATCAAAAAACCAGTGTAAATAAATCACTAACCAGAATTATTGACATTTAAGCCATCATCACTATTAAATATGTATGTGAATGTCAAGAACATTGAACTCTGAATTGCTCATCATAATACAATTTTAGATAATTAAGTATGATACCTAGAATAGTTCCATTTTGAATACCTACTTATTCTTGCAAGCACAGTGTTGAAATTTCGATTCCTGCGCCAAACAAATGAATAACGAAAAAAAACAAGTTTTCACATAGGGCATTAAAGAAAATGTTTACAGAATTCAGATCAAAATCGTTCTTTTCCAAAACAATGACCACTGAAAAATAATTCTTCGAGTTTTGTGAAACTGCCATCTATTGTACATTTTATGTACCACACATAAGTTTATGTGTCTTTTTTAGTTCCAGTATGTACTACTAGATGTCACATCGTAGAGAAAACGGTGGCGCCATCTTGTTTAAAGATATTGCACTATGCAGTTAAATGACAAAAATGTTTACTAAAAATACTAATAGATGTCGTTTATGCTTCAATTCTCGTAGCGCTCTCGTAGCACAAAATGACAACGCTACAAAAATACTATACTACGAAACTCTCGACTTTCGTAGGCCAGCCGTAGCGACTACGAAAGTTCGTAGGCCTTAACTGTAGCGATTTTCTACAAAGTGCTAATATAGTTTAGCAAAATATATGCGTAAGGAAACCTAAGATGCGAGACCTGCTTCTGGCAGTACGTTTTAATATTTTTCATTCAACTAGGTTTTAACTTAAATACGATTGTTTTCACTTTAAGTTAAATATTTCATTTAAAACTTCGCACTTATCTGTTTAATAATTCATAGTTTTGCATCTGAAGCAACAAAAAATATCTGGCATTTCATCATCAAGGAAGAAATCAAAGAAAAAGAATGATTACGTATGGTCATTCTTAAAACGTCCAGTCTTATTAAAAAAATACTTTTACAAATAGTGGGAATCATTGTAAATGAAAGGATTAGAACTTCATTGATGCTTCCCAAAAATGATATAAGACTAAGGAAAAACTCCTCATGAATATATTCCAACACTTCGCTAATTCGTGGCGCCTTTTCCTTAAGTGGTGATTGGCGGGTGCGCCGTGACGTCAGAGCGCCCACGCTTTCTCTGTGACGCAAGCCGATCGATAACTATCTCCATCCTTTTCCCCCTTAGGCGTTACAGCATAGGTTCGGTGATTGCCATCCCGTTCTCGCATGTATGAATGCTTTGAAACTCAAAACCGTAGGCGGATCGTGCGTAGTCGGTCGCTGTAGCGAGGTAGTGCGACAGATATTTACGATATTGGTATATTTTAGAGTTTTGTTTTGTTGGTAAATAACTTTGTCCGGACGAAAATGTCACATAAGAAACAGCACCTATATAAACGTCTCATTATGTCTCTCCATGACTAAGAATTAACTTTATAAACGGAGTTATTTATAGACATAATGTAGCTTGTGCTGAGTCTAGGAGTTGCGAGACATTTTAGCAATGACGTCATTGTATCATGACAAACTTCTGTATTGCAATAATAGATTAAATTTGTGTTGTATCAATATTGGAGGCTTGTAGTCTGACTTATTTAACTTAGAAATACTTTCATGCTGAACATGGAGTGTAGGTTTATTTTTAATCTGGAGTTTATAGATACATAACATTCTAAGAATTATTAGATGTTTTGATCCAGCTATTTTAATAGTTCCACTAAAAATCTGTAATCCTGCAATCGTCGTTCTAAAAATATTTCATTACAACCAAAATAACATAGCACCTTACATGTATTGGCCGAAGGTTTAAAGTAAAAACCAAAACATACTTCTTATAACCGAGTGCAGTTTTTCATAGTCTCGGGAAATTTCAGGGCAGTATACTCGCCCTTGTGGTGAGGCCTTCACTCGACTGAAATGATGATGATAATGAGCCCATATACAACAGTGCATACCCAGAGTAATACAATGCACCAAATTCACATATTTCAAGACCATTACATAACTTAATCAAGTCCGAACATTCCTATAAAACCTACGTACTACTTTTGGCAACGAATACAAATTACGTAATATTTTTATTGAAAGACAAGATAAATGAACGTTAGATCTATATATTTTTTGGCTGGAACAGGCTCGTCTGACCTCGGTCTAGCCAGACCGGCGCCTGAGTGTCTGGGCCTGGTCAGAACGCCCTAATCTTCGTGCGTCATTGTAACGGGGATCCTGCAGATGAAACTGAATGGATGGCGGTATTGATCTCAGGACTTGAAGCTGTGATCTTTGTTTGTGAGGTGTGTGAGGATTATGCAATAGGCTATTTGACAACATCGAAAAAGTAAAAAAATATTGAGTCTGTCAGTTGGATCACCAAAAAATATTGGATACGTATTTTATCTTTTGTCACATAATCAAAAAATGACGACGATACAGCGCATCAAAGTTCAAAAGAGGGGGCTTGTGGTGTCACTGGACAGTAAAAAGTAACAGATATTGTGACGTCACGCGAGATTGCAACGCGCTGTATCGTGGTCATTTTTCGTTTACATGATAAAAGAAAAAATACGTGTCCAATATTTTTTGATAATCTTACTGACGGACTAAATAGATTTTTTCATGCAAATACCCTATTGCGGAGATTTGTGATACAGATTTTACGAGTTCCCTTGAAGAATTTAATCTGAATAAATGAATGTATCCAGAAAAAAAATTAAGTTACCGCCATAGTTTGCAGAGAAAGCAGTAGCTGTAGTGGCAGAGGATCGGACATGTCTTTCAAAGGACCGAAAACCGATGAAAAATACGATTCCTGGAGTGCAGACCGCGTATCGGCAAGCGTCAAAAACTGTGGACCGGCTGTTGTGACGCAATTTAGGAGAGGGCTATGTCCAGCTGTGGACTGCGATAGGTTCTGTTGATTTCTAATGACGTTCCTAGTATAAATACAAAACTTCAATCTAATAAAGTTCATGTTCACTATGGTTAGTCGGTTGATCGGCAAAACTCATAGACGACCCCTATTCAGTTTGCTATAAAAACATAACTTTTTAATTCGAATATAATTTTTCATAATTGTCGTATTTTCATTACTGTCGTAATATAATTATGTATGTAATTATGTACGAGTAAATAATTTTATTTACCTAGTTAATTCAGTATTTCATCAATGAACACTGACATCTATCCGAACGTTGGCATATTATACGCATACATAGAACTATGGAAACCTTACTCGACTGCATCACACGACTCTGACGTCATTGACCGGTTCACATGCAGTTACGTATTACTGTTATCTTAGAACGTTCGCAGTTGTGAAAACGCACGTTTTTTAAGTTGTCTACTTAAGGTGGTAGCGCCAGGGTAGCCCGAGAAATTCAAATAACGTAACAAATATGGCTTTACAGTCATCTATGGCCTATTTGACGATGTCCAAATTGCCAGTACTTACTGCACGAATAAATTCAAAAACGTAACAGAATTTGTATGAAATTATCTGCCGCGTAAGTTAACGGGAATGTAATCGTAGGTGGTGAAACAGGCCCTTAATCCTATTGAATGACTGTTTCATGAAGTACTCATTCAGTGGGATTAAATGAGCTTAGAGTGTTGTATTGATGATTTTAATGATTATAATTCTGTAAATACATACGTGATGGTCGGGATCCTAACTAATATCCTAACTAATATTATAAATGCGAAAGTAAGTTTGTTTGTTACCTTTTCACGCCTAAACCACTGAACCGAATATCCTGAAATTTTGCATATACGTTTTCAGGTGTACAGAAACGGACATAGAATACCTTTCATCCCGAAAAAAGTACTGTTCCTGAGGAAAACAACAAAACTGTTCTTATGATAATAGATGGCGCCACGTGTCTTTCGAATAATCGAGTACAACCCGAATTGATTGTCAAAGTCTAAATTAACGCGAGCGAAGCCGCGGGCAAAAGCTAGTCATATTTAATTAACAGACAACCTGACACTGATTGCAAGAAACGTAAGAAAATTTGAAATTCACGGGTGATCATGATCACCCATACATGGACCAATCTAGTGGTCCATGTATGGGTGATCATGATCACCCATTACATACCGAGTTTCGATCATCCGTGCGTCGGAAAGCAGGTTAATCCGTTGGTCCGGGCTGTCAATTACAGATCTTTGACCATGAGGTACCATGTGTAGGTACCGGATTACCCGGTTCCAGCTGGGATGCGGAGGTCAGATAGGCAGTCGCTCCATATAAAATACTGGTATTCAGCTGCATCCGGTTAGACTGGAAACCGACCCCAACATAGTTTTGAAAAGGCAAGATAGATGAAAAAAAGCTTACACTTAAGATATTGTCGATTTGACATTAATACACTCTTGTCATGAGCTAATCTTGAAATTGCTATCATCATTAAATTTAAAAAAGTAAGTGCATGAAAATTAGCAATTTCGAGCCACCAAGATACAAGCGTGGCTTAATTTGTGGCTCACAGAATGTCAAAATTGTGTTGTTACTTTTTGTACGACAAACTTGTGAATTTAAGAGCTACTACACCAATCTAAGAGATGCCACAGAAAAACAAAGCTGAAAAGCGTTCCGTCCTCTATTTGCATCCGGTTAAAATGCCTTTTCATACCCGTTACGATTCCCAGCGTTCCCTCGGAAATGAACATTTCATCAATACGTCCAGACATGATGGTATGCTATGAGCAGCGTCATTTCATTGAGGATGCCGGCTTGCTGAGACGCGTGGGGGCCATGCAATGCAAGCAACGACAGTTTATTCACAAAGACTCGATGGCGTTCTTATACATGTTTAGTTCGTTATGATGGAGAAGCTTATTATCATCAAAGACAGCTTAGCTTTACTATAGCTTTTGCCTAGAGCTTCGCCCGCGTGCTGATAGGAAATTATCCCTCATTATCTAACTATATTGATAAAAAGTACATTTTGTCCTAGCCCAGGCTATGTGTGGGCCAATCAGCCTTAAATGTGGCCAATGGTTACAGACAAGTACACAGAATCATTTCCATCCACGTAATTTGTGATATTAGTATGCATCATTTCAGTTTAGCCTTGGCAAGATATTGAAAATCTTTGTGAACTGAAAACCAAAGTATCTCTGCATACGCAAATACGTTAAAAATCACTTAAAATTTTACCATAATGTATCTGTAAGAAGTGAATCAGGCCATAAATGTACCTAATTGGGTTTAACATAATTCATAAGAGGTACAGATATGGATATGTATGTAGACTTAACCTTTGTGGTAATTTATAAAGAATGACTTTCACATTATTAATAAAGGGGAAATAAACACTAATTTTGGAATTTAAAATAAGACAAATTTAGAAAAAGCTAGGGATCTGTCAAAGTAAAAAACTACGATTCTTCTAATTAAAGCCTTTTATTATTTATACTAACACGGGAAAACTACACACAAAACGGTTACATCTCTACAATACTACACACAACAACTAGTACGTCTACTTAAACATCTCCAGAACATTTTAGCCGTATTTATTTATCTTCACCCGCCTACCCGAGTTAAAAGTGAATCTTTAATGACATTAAAATTGTCTCCTAATAATCGGTATACCTGGATGGACATCCTTTAGGGTGACCTTTTTATAAATGCTGTAAAGGTCGGAACACCGAACCGGCATTAAGGTTTGTTAACAGAAGCTAAAATAAAATACCAGACAATTAAATTACCTACCAAAATAATATTCAGGTTGACATGTAATTGAAATTGATTTATTTTATTTTCGGCCTGAGAGCCGTGTTTGAACGTGCGGAGTTGATAATACATCCGTTTACCACATACTCGTATTATTTCCTGAATTTTAGACCTTTTTCTTAATCATTGTTTTGCAAAAATGAATACCAAACTGTATCTTCTATATTTCGATTTAATTTGATTCTGAGCTAAACGGACCAGTTTTGCTTGTCCGATGTCTAACCCTCTTTGACAAACTAATCAAACTAAAATTTTAATAATCAATACAGGAAAGGTCTTCTAGTAACCATCATCTTCCTGCCATTCAACTTGGGGTCGGCGTAACATATTTTCTTCTTCCATTCTCCCCTGTCAGAGGGCATTGTACCATTTACTCCTTTCTCTTACATTGCATTCCTCACACAATCCATCCATCTTTTCTTTGGCCTTCCTCTCCCTCTCCATCCATCAAAGGTCCAAAGATCTTCTAATATTTAATACAAAAACGAAATGAATTATCAGTTTCACACTTGTTTTCTACATGATGACCATTTCATGTCTCACGTTGTTGTCAAAAGTGTACTTATAAGGTTTTTTCACGAGCACTCCTTAAAGTTAAGAAACGTATACATTTCAGTTAAGCGTTAATCATCACTTAACTTTAAGTAGCGTTTAAGAAAACACCCCATAAACCTAATCATAGAAGTCACTTAAAATAAAATCTACATTTTCTACATTTCGATATTCGATATTCTGACAAATGCTTGCATAAACTCACTCAAATCTGTGTGGTTCTTTCTTCAAAAGACCATCTAATACACTAATCTGCATAGTCCTCATGTGAGTTGACCAAGTTATGTCTGGACTTTAAAATAAACTATGACCTCTGAGTTTTTCTGCTGTTTCTACTCAGAGTAGTCAGGAACGTTATACCAGCCCCATCTAGTTCAAAAAAATAAGTGTAAAAGTGTTTGTAAAAACCTATTTGTAAAATAAAAATCATTTGTCAAGCAAAGAGTTTCAGGACGAGAGAGTACCTACCTGCGTACTGCGTACCATGAGCCCATGACAGATCTAAAAATAGAAAGGAAAACATTGTTTTGTTTTGAATACAAAACAAGAACCTAGCGTGTTTAAATTATACTCGTGACCTAATTATAAGTATTTTATATAAGAAATGTCTATATCATATTGCAATACAAGTAGTCCAAATATGTACTAAATATATATTGCCAAACTTTATCTTTAGGTAGTGATAATACTTACTTGTTGACAGTTTCTTATATGCACTTATACAGATTAAATAATAAAATGTTATATTGTCTTTGCAAAATGGTAAATATAAATATGGAACTAAAAACAAAAACTTAAATGAAAAGTATCTAGTTAAACTAACTACGTTCAATAAAACATCAAACATCTCTTCTATTGTTCATCACATGGTATTGATGTTCTTAGTCTTAACCAAAGTTATAGTTAAGTACATAAACACTAGTTAAATAGTAGTTTTAAAGCACTGTAAAAAGATTAAAAATACTAAATTCGACAAACAGTCTACGCCGTAGACATTCGTAGCGCGAAGATGCTACGAGACTACGCCGCCCATATTTCTTTTCGCGTAGCATAGTTAATGTTGCTACGGTAATTTGGGGTTGTTCGTTTAATTTGAATAAGTTTTATTAAAAAGCAAGATAAAATTGATGTGACAGTTAAAGATGTAATGTTATCTGTGCAACTTTTAAAAGAGAACTACAGCCAACATAACCCATACATGCGCGTAGGTGTATTTTGGCGGGTAGTAGCGCGCAGGCGCGTCCCGCGGCCGTCCGCAGTCCTGCCACCATTCTTCAGTTGCACACTGTCCGCCGCGACGTACCGACGTTATGTCCCCGTGCACAACCAAACGACCGTATTGCCAACAAAAAACGAGCTAAAAACGCATTCACAACAAGAAAACGAGTGTGAAACGGAACATCCTCGCACGGAGAAGGTAGTTGTGTTCAATTTTAGTGTTTCTATGTGCTCAGAGAGGCGTAAAACGGTAAACAAATAGGCGCTGTGGCATAGCGATTTTTGTGAATGAATTTAAGATGGTGGACGGCTGTGTGAGAGTGTCGGGCGACGTCGTGGTTAGGTTCGGTGGTGATGTACGGTGAGTGGAGTGGCTGGTGATGAGCGAGCGGTGGATGTGGCGAGTGGTGGCGAGTGGTGCGCGGGTGTGGTGGGCGCGTGGGCGCGCGTGTGTGCGTGCGATCGAAGCGGATGAATGACGATGACGTGGGGGACCGCGGCTAATGTCTGTTTGATAACGTTCCACACCACTATCTATCCAATAACAGCTCCGGCCCTCCTTGTCAACTATTATTTTTAGATCTGACCTAGCAAGTGTAGGGAATTTAGTATTTACGTCGATAACTCGGAGTATAAGAAAAGAGAGCTAATTGTAGCGTCTCCGTGAGAAACATTCGTCTTGAGAACAACAGTGACGCTATTTTAGGGGTATATTTAGGTATCGATTGTTGAATGAGAGCTATTTTCGGCGTGGATTCGAGAAATCGATTGTTTGGTGCAATTTAGTTATTTTGTTTGCGAAATAGTTGAAGGTGTCGCGTGGGAGGTTATTATTAAAGCTTGGGAGTAACTAACAGCCCATTCTTCAATCGATATTGCAACCTTGTGCGAAATTACATGTACAACATTATGGCAATGTCGAATAATGCATTTAGGTTAAAGGGTTATTGTAATTTCTATAATTTTCCTTCTTTTATTTAAAAAAATAATCATGTTTTTAATTTCAAAGCCGTTTCTAATTATTTATATTTTTATATGTTAGCTAGATTTGGCATTACTTGTAAGTATTGATTTGATTTTTTTCAGAATGTTTGCTTGTTATTTTAAATAAAAATAGAGTGTGGACGATTAACAGTTAAAATAAACTAGACAAATACGATCATAATCAACGGGAAACCAATAACAGTAGTAGCCAGTGCCAGTAGTAGCAAGTCTGCTCGTCTCGGGGAAATTAGCGTGAAGATGTTATGGAGAAAGAAATGAGTTACACCAACACCTATGTTGCTATTGGCAAGCATGAGGTTCTAAGTTCGGTTCCCAGACGGGTAAACAATTTGATCAAAATCAAAATGTTTTATTTCACATAGGCCCAGATGGGCACTTATAAAACGTCGACAAAAAGGTGCACCGTTCAGGTTCGTTGTTTCCTATGGAGAAGAACCGGCAAGAAACTCCATGGTTACCCTTTTTTGTTACAATATTATCATGGTTACAGCATTTAGCTTTTTTTTTTTGATAGGATACAAACTGATTTCAAATATAATTGAATGTCAAAGGAGAATGAATTTAACATTTTCTGTAGCAACTGTTTCCTAAATTGTATATTATCTGCAAAAACTGAACCTTAATGATATACATTATCATAGTCATAGACGTCCTCCCCGTATCCCAATTTAGGGGTCGGCGCAGCATGTTTTCTTACCGTAACTCTCTATCAGTCAAAGTCTTACTATTCACCGTTAACTTTATAGCTATATAATTTTTCCCACAATCCTTGCATCATCTTTTTGATCTACCTTTCTCTTAAGTCATCCCCATAACAGTTAAAATTCAAAACCATTTTTGACTGCTTTCACTTTTAATTTTTTTTTGATACCCTAAATTGTCCACTCCTGGACAAAGTCGATCCACCATTCCTTCCACTTTTCACTTTTTAAATTAAAACGCATTTTTTCCAAGAGCGGTGTGGTGGCACAGTGGTCATAGCTTCGACTTACATGTCGTAGGTTTAAATCTAGGTAGGTTCATTACTTCGTGTTATTTATTTCATCTTCACTGCTCATAAAACTGTCAAGATATATCATATCATGACCTGTTAACTTTTTTGTTCCGTCCTGTTGTATTTATAAATATTTGTTATGCTTTGTATGTTTATTGTTTATAATTAATATAATACTTAACATATCATCGCGCCTGTAATCCCCGAAGGGTGTAATATTACACCCGCATTTCGCCAGTTAACTTTTAGTTCCGTGTAATAGGGGGCGAGCCTATTGTCATCAACCGGGCATAAATCCAGACTCCGAGGCTGCTACTGAGAAATACATGGTGGAAAAACCCAATGACAATTTACCCGACCCGGGAATCGAACCCCTCAGGACCTCATGCTCAGCAGTTGTTTATAATTTTTTGTTGTTTTTTTTGTACGCACGTAATCTCCTTGAGACAAATAAATATTTTTTCAGTTTTTCCATTCTTATAATCAGCCTGTGACTTCCCCACTGTTGGGACACAAGCCGCCTCTCTGTGAGGAGGAGTGGGCGGTCATCCTCTACGCGGGCCCAGTGCGGGTTGGGGATGTTACATTCCTTCGATTTTTTGTACTATGAAATATCGGTTTCCTCACGATGTTTTTCTTCATTCTTTTGAGATATAATTACACAAAGTACCTACCTGGATTTGAACCAACTACCTACACCTCCACCACCCGCCCACTGTTCCAATTACTACATACAGCCATGATAAGTGTCCAATCTGACCTACGCCCTTTGGGTGCCGTAGGTTTTTAGAATTACTATCATAATAACACCTACAACACAACTCTTATATAACATAACATTTGTGTTCCTAAAAGAGGCCGTCAGAGGTGTAGAACCAAACACATTTCACAAGTTGTGCAAACAAGTTCGTGGCAGAAAAAATCTGGGAATCAAACTCACGACCTCTCGTTCAGCCGTCGATCTTGAAATTACTGGACCAAAAATGCAAATCAAATTTTTTCGACATGAAGCAAATGTTCCCGTACGACTGTTGTCAAAACAACTGACTAACGTTTATTTATCTTTTATTTCAGGTATTCACCACTGTAATCAGACATATGAATGAAATCCTACAAACTCCTAAATTCGTGACCCAATTTCTTTAGTGGATTATCCAAGTGACATTAAAATTCCTTTTAAAATAAGCTAACAAAACAATGTAAAACAAACACCAGAGATCCGTGATTTGTCGAGGAAAAGTGTGGGAGATTTGAATCAGCCAATCGCAAGCCACTTTTCAAAATGACCGGAGAACTTCGACGCACGCGCCGCCAACTATGACTGGAGTCTCAGACATCTTGCAACCTGTCGACAGAATATGACAAAGGTAGGTTTAGTTATAATACAATAACTCTTACTTTGGAGGGAGAAAACGGTGAGATTAGGAAAGTTTTATCTATTTATTTATTTAAACTTCATATACAGTAGTGGTATATAGGCGGACTTAATGCCACAAGGCATTCTCTACCAGTCAACCTTTGGGTTAAATAGGACAACGTTGTGGAGGGTCAAAAAATATCTTAAAACAAGTGATATTTAATTAAAAGTATAAAAAAACTCGACTACAAATTGTATTATGTATAAATTTAAACATATTTATTTTTTAATCTACTTTTAATTTCCTTCATTTTGATACCCTACTCGATAGGTTTGGTTGAAAAAAAATATTAACCTGTACACACGGCGACACATGAGGCTGTACATTTCCAGTACAGCTTGGCCTCGCTTTGTATAGATTTCCTATACAATGGGAGATCCGCATAAACTGGTTCGGTATAGCTTGATTGGCCGTCGTGCGTACTAATTTCCATACTACTTGCTCCAGTGTCTTTTATCTAATAAAAGATATTAATATGCCTGTATGTGTTGTAGTCTTCAGAGTCTATTCTTGTCCGAAGATGACAAAGAGGCTATTTTTACGATATTATTTTAATGTTCATAAAGGTTTTATCTTTTTACTATACACATGATATTATTATATCCTTTATGTAGGTCAGAGGTAGCTCTACTTTTAAATCCATCGCGATCGGTGGGAAGACAAGCATTTTGCATACTTACGAAGCGAACATCTACAATATTTCATGAAGCATCCTAAGATTTTGAAGGCTCATAGTAATACCTAAATCACTTGCTATTTGAAAACGATTTTTAACTTAAGTTTATTATTTTAACTTTCATATTATTTTTTAACAAATATTGATTTGGAGGTTGAAGAGAAGCCTCCTATTATAACGACTTTCAGGTCATACATAACATCTCCTTACATCCTAATATAACATCACGTTTCGTAATCCCCGAAGGATTAGGCAGAGGTGTACCTAACAGTACACCCTCAGATCGCTAGAAATGTTTAAAGTCCCGTGTAATATGGGGCGAGCCTAAAGACATCAACCGGGCACAAATCCAGAGTCCGTGGCTGCTATTAAGAAATTCCTGATGGAAAAACCCAATAACACTTTACCCTGCCCGGGAATCAAACCCGAAGTCGCGCTTGGGAACACTAGACCAGCGAAGCAGTAAAAAAAACTTACAATTTAATAACTAACACGTAATTATTACAGAATATTATAAACACATTACAATATTACTATGATTTAAAACTGACCTACCTGTTATCTATCCCCATCGACCCACATAGATAGAAGGTTATACAACTTTTTATCAGTACTAGTAATTTTATTGCACCCATTCGATTATATTGTTTGACATGTGCTTAATATACTATAATAACCGGGAAATTATAACCAAAATCAATAAAAATATAAATAAGTATGCAGAATATTCATCCCAAGATATAGAGTGACTGGTAATTAGTGATCGATCGAAACACGTGATTGTACTCATGATAACAAACAACTTTCCCAAAGAAACATTTTTTTAAACGGCTAACAGCTGATAGGTCACAGGCGCGCGTGCGAATTTCATACTGCTGTTGTATTATTGTGATAAAAGTCTGTGTATAAAATATATAGATTGACAGTACAGGCAATTAAAACAAAGAGCTATTTGCCTACTAGTGACTTTCTTGGTTTACATTTATCTTAATGAATACTCACAGTAGTCAATCATTTTGAAATGACATTACCTGCCGACTTCAATCCAAAAGATTTACAAACCTCACATCCTACATCAAATTTCCATCATCTTTCAATATGCAACAACTTCAGATTCAAAACAGCATACAAACCCGATGTAGTTCATGCCAAAATCCCAGTATCTGTGATATATTCCGAGCTATATCTGTAGTGCAAATGAGGAAAGTTGGAGGATAGACATTCAGTCTGGGAGTAGTGCCAACACCGACGGCTCTAACAGAGCACTTGTGAATGGGCCCTTGACTGGCTCACTTTGATTAATGACTTCACAACCAACAGATAATTATATTTAGGCAAGCCCAGATAATATATTATCGTCACTCAGTAGTGTGATCATGTGTTGTGATGAAAATGTGTTCTTGTTAGATGAGTTTCTTTGTTTTGTGGCCATGGGATGTGTTGTATATTTTTGACGTAAAATATTCGGTAAGGAAGTTTACTCATAATGGTTAGGTAAGGCAACTATGCTTTAACTGTGATTTGTCCAATTCGGTACGTTTAAATAGCTAATGGGTTAAACTCGTAACAAAAAATTATCTAGTAAACAAAACATTTGTAAAGAAAACCAGTATGCAAAAACCCTTCATACATCTATGTTGATACAATACAAGTCTAAGTATTTAAGAAACACACCAAAATCCATTTCACCGTCGAATACAGACTAAAAATAGTCGTGTAGATTTAGCAATAAAACCTTATTTTAGCCGACCTTGGCTGATTCCTGCAGTTATTCATCGCATGATACGCGATGTCGCCGACTCGCCACATTGACTCTGCCCAACAATTTACCTATTCTACTTATATATTGACTGTGGATCGAATTGTCGTGCTACCTTCAATTTGTAGCAATTAAAAACTTTAATGGCGCCCAGCGTGGGACTAATTAATATGTCCAGAAAAATGCTGTTTTTGATGATATCGGTAGATTTTTCTTATACTATTAACATGTAACATAAATAAAGTTATTATAAACCTTTTTATTCGAAAATTGATATTAAACTGATGCCATCAAAGCTACTTGTTTTGCTCAAACGCGTCTGTTACGTAGGTACCTACGATATTTGACCTTTATGTATGGGAGCGGGGTGAGTATGACGTCACAACATGATGACAGCCTTCAATGAAAGCATCGGCTGCTAATTATTCTGTCTGTGGACCGACTGCCAAAACAAATGTTATTCCAATACTCTATTATGTCTCGATTGGGGTTTTTGTAAGCCGTGATATGAATAAATTGATGTTTTATGTCTACGACAATTTATATACACAGAGTATGAATTATACCTAGATATAAATTTGATAATACCTAGATTTTAATGTTCGAAATGTTACGGGTAATAAAGTTTGTGATAGTGATAATGCCAAAGATAGACATCAATTGTATTTTATTTAATGCCTACTAAACAATTAAAATGATTAAACATTAATATTTTTGGACCTAGTCTTTGTGCATATGGCCCTATTGTGATAAATGATTAGAACAGACCCACAATGTCACTACGCTAACTTTTGTCAACGGTTGACTAGTAGCCACAGAAACGTATAATAGTAAAAGTTAACCGTTACGAGCCATTGAAAACCCTTATTTCACCTGTTTATTTTAAGGGCAATTCAGATAAATTCTGTCTTTTCAAAGATCAACATTACTCCATCCCAACTATCAGCAAAAATAGGTACCTGCAGCAGAAAAACTACAAACTTTAAAACTTTCCTGCAACTTATAGTTGCACCACCTAATCTTGATACTTCACCGCCCGCAAACAGAACGTGCGTAAACAAAGCAGCGGTACCAACAGCAGTAAATAATCAGGTACACCACAACTGACTAAGTAGGGGCTCGTAACTCGACATAGTAATTGGGTCGCCGATCGTTGGGCGGTTGGCCAACCACGTTGCCTGCCAGATGCGGTACGAACTCGCCCCTTGTAAATATTGTATGTACATGTGCATAGTATGTACATGTAATGCTACTAGATTTAATTGAAAGATTCGAAAGTTAGTGTTTTAGTTTTGGTTCAAGTGTTTGTTTGTTATTTGGGGATGTTGTACGGCTTCATGAGATATTCGTAAACAACAGCCAAAAGCCTTTGCTTAGAAGTGGGATAGGATGGGAGGATGCAATAAAAAACAAGGGTTGTCAAATGGACATGTCGGCTTACTTTTGACCAGCGAAAATCTATTTACTAATGCTTTATTGCCTCCTTTCACCTTTTCAGCAAAAGAAGCAATAGATAGTATACATACTGGCAATTAATTAATGGAAGAAAAATTATGGCGCTTACCTATACATTTATTGCGCTAAGACATTATTAATGTGATATTCGCATTGGCAAGTTGTTGTGGTGTAGGCATAATAAAGAGTATTTTATCTAGCTATCTATCTTATTGATAGTGAAAGTTACATCTTAAAAGCATACGTATTTATTCCAAAACGATTCATTTGTAAAACCATCTCTTTAAGGTACAAATTCATTTCAATTTCCAGTCTGAAATTCGGAAGAAATCTCGTATTTCCACAAAAGTTTTAACGAAACTCTACTGCAATTAAATATAATCTACGAACGCGAGATATAATTTCGATTCGCGTCCGAGTTCGCGGTCTAGTTGCCAAATGCGTTCCACTTCCGCGCACAGTTGGAACTTTGACAATCGCCACTCATACCCGCCACAACCAAATGACCGATGAAATTGAATTGCTCTGTGATACATTCGTTTTATATCTATCTTTCTTTATCCAATAATAAGATGCGTAGACGATTAACACTACTTATAACAGAACGCCTGTAATCTTCGAAGGGTTAGCCAGAAGTGTATTATACAAAACGCATATTTCGCCAGTTGTTAAGTACCATGAGAACATGGGGCGAGCCTATTGCCATCAATCGGGCAAAATTCAGACTCCGTGGCTGCCTCTGAGACATTCTTGACGGAAAAAACATATAACACTTCAGACCAACGAGGCAGTCTAGTGGTACTTTTTTATTTAGAAATCACCTCACTGCTCCTTCTTGCCTCATATAATAATATTAACCAAATTTATACTTCTATATTGTAAAGAGGTAAAATGTATTTGTATGTTTATATGTAGGGGGTAATCTCCGGAACTGATGTTCCCATTCTAAATTTTTTTCACTGGTAGAAAGTTACATTATTCGTGGGTGCTATAATTATATTTATATCATACATATTAGCTGAGCTATCACAATTTTGCGGATGAAGTCGCGGTCGAAGTCCTAATCTTATTAATAAAGAAGTTTCCTTCTTTAATAACTATCATGTATGTTTATGGGGCAGTGAACAACGCTCCTATGATCAAAAACATGGATATTTTTGAAACAACTGTCGTTGGTGAATATCAAAGCACCGATTGAAAGTACACGTCTGCGACAAGTCTATATAATCGTTTGTCGCTACTCATCAATATTTATGCTATAAAGATTTACTATGGATGAATTCCAGCTTATTTTCTTCTTCCTCCATTTTGTTTATTGGAGCTATAAATACCAAAAATGAATAACAGTGTATAAATCAGACCGTTGGGCGCCAATAGCTCTTGGCGCCCAGCGTGGGGCCGACTAATTTTAATCGGACACTATAATTTTGATACTTTTTAGAGCCAAATAAGTTTATTCGTAAGTATGAAGATTTATCCAAATATATTTATAATTTGAGTGATAAAAAACTATAAAATTTCATCAAGGCAAATAACAGTACAATAGTGAATATCACCTATTTAGGAGAATCTGAAATAAATACCATTTTAGAAACAAAGCACATCTTCTTTCATCACTTTACATCTCTCCACGTCTTTACCGGTAAACAATGACGCTATGCACCAACATAAAAGCTTTTTAAAATTTCCCTTTGAAGTATGCGAAATTTTAAAAGCTCAATGTCAAATGCGGAGGTGCTTCACAAAGAGTCTTTACGTCCTTTTATCTTAACGTTACTTCCAAGATAACGCCCGTCCAGGCTTGCTTCCCTGCATTTTATGATGCAAGCCTCCGCATTTTCATGTTAACACAAACTGAACACTATTTACGGTCTCATTTGTTGAAAACTTTGAACGAATTGGTGCAAAAGTAATAAACTATTTTACGGTTCAGTTTACTTTAGCTTAGTTTTAATGTTTATGTTTTAAATGCAGAGAAAATTAGGGCCACTAATAATGTGTAGTTACTTACATAGTTTCTTTTCGCTCATAATGTGCTTAAATTATAATGGTAAGGAACATTAAAATTAGCCCCATGAAACGTAATTGCATGATAGGGCCGTGAAGAAAATCTTTGGAATGCATTATAGTTCTACAATTAAGAAGAAATATTAGTTACGGTTCGATTTTGTTTATTATTTTGAATTACGACCAGTATGTATATGAAGCGATTAAAACTTGCCAAACAAAATACTTTTGTTTAATACTGCATGGCTTTACAGGCATCATATTTTATCAAAATATACCGGTTTGCTCGTTATAGAAAGCAAAGGTATCCTATAGGCTATATGCTTGAAGGTGAATCGATAAGTGATGACAAATTAGCTGAATCAAATCAACTAGCAATTTATCCATGAGACTGAGTGTCATTAAAAGTTTCTTAGTTATTTGATATTAAATTTTTGAGGTTTCTTTCAACGTACCTAAAACGGTAAACCAAAATTGTGTCATCAAAATCCTGTAGATATTACGAAACCTTATAGGGGTCCTTAATTTGAGAGATTCGAGAATATTTGTATGTATTAGTTTGTTTGTTTTCGTATAATTCTCCAATGAAGATTTTATACTTCGGTAGCACTTCGGTAACACTAATCACAGGTAGAATTTACTGGCTAGTTCACAGAAAAAATAAGACGTTTACAACGGATGGTTCAATACAGGACCGGAGTATAAGCGAATAAAGTTATAATCGAGTTGTCTGTATGAATAAGGCTAAGTCGTGGGAGAGTGAGAGAGGCTAATCTTGTCAGCCGCTAAACGGATTGAACGTCTTCAAACGCGGCTGCATTCATGTTGTTGTGTCCTTGGAGAATTTGTTGCTTGCCCTAGTAGGCTAACTGTTCCATTTTATGACTAAAAGTTCCATTTAATTAGAAATTAGTCTAGCTTAAGAAGTAGTTAATTGAGGTCGGTATAACACCAGTCCGCATTTTTTTCTTCTTCCATTCTCCTCTGTCTACTGTCGCGTTGTTATTCCCTACAATATCACAAACTTTTCTTATATTTTTTGAGCCGATACGAGCTCTCATACTTTCTTATTTTATCGTGTCTATAACTGAGCAAATGAACTCCTAACGCAGGGAAAAATCAAAACGTATGGGGAAGCTACAATTGTATTCAAATCAAAGATTCCCCTTTTATCACCATCAATTCAATTTATTAAGGGGCCGCGTCTTCTATTAGGTGTTTTACTTCATAAAATGGAATATATTTCGTTATATTCTCCATCCACTTATCGATGCTATAGCTTGTTGCCGCCATATTAATTGTGTTGCCTATCAAAAGTACAAAACCTATGCGAAATACATGTTTTTGATATAAGGACGCAAGTAACTTGTACCTTTACGCCTTTTTTTTACAAAATAATTAACTTAAGAAAAGGTACGAAAAAAATAAAGATTGGAAATCTTTCAAAACTCGATGAGACCGTTTTCCGCGTAAACAATAATATAAAACAAAGTAAAATTGACCTAAATATGGTAAGGTATGGCTTGCATAAACTTAAGCTATTCAGATTTCTGGGCGGCTTCCAAATAGGCGACGCCGAGTGATTTACATGTACTGCAAAACAACTATTTAATGACAATCTACTGTGTCTGCTGCACTGACACGATACTAGCTTAAAAACTTCTTATCTTGTTTTTCTTAAACGTCATCATCTGCCTAGCCTTTTCCCAACTATATTGGGGTCGGCTTCCAGTCTAACCGGATGCTGCTGAATATCAGTATTTTACAAGGAGCGACTGCCTATCTGACCTCCACAATCCAGTTTGTACTGGGTAATACGATACCCCTTGGTAAGACTGATTGTCCCACTTTCGGGCCTCTGACTACCTGTAACGACTGTTATAGATCTACAAATGATAGCCGGGACCAACGGCTTAACATGCTTTCCGAGGCACGGAGGAAACTCGGTAGGTACGTAATGTGGTCACCCATCCACAGTCCAACCTAGGCAAGCACGGCTTAAACTAAAGATCTACCCGAGCGGCTGTTTTAATTTAGCCACGAGCTCCTTCTTCGTCTTAAACGTTGACAGAAATTAGTTTAACTTTCGAGATTTCGTCAAACACTACATTTTTGGTCCACATTCCATGGATTTCCCTTTATAATAATTAATTAATTTTCCCCCTTCGTAAAGAAACCAACCAACTTAGGTAACAATTTAAAATAAATATAATATTATAAAGACTGCTGACAATAGGCTCGCCCCCTATTACATGGGACTTAAAGATAACTGGCGAAATGTGTGTGAACTTGTTTGGTACACATCTGGTTTAGGACCCTCCGGGGGCTACAAGGTTTTATGTTATAAAGATTGCCAAGACTCTTACAATATTCAGTAAAATAATTCATTTTAAAATGCAATTTTAAAGATGTAAGTGTGGATATCTGTGCAAAGTTTGCGATAGTTAAACATGCACGACAACGATAACCATACAGTCTTGCAGACACTCATAAATAGTCTGGAAACTGTTAAAATTGAAACAAAAAGTACGGTATTCAAAACACGTGAGACAGTAAATAATGTGGTGTTGTTCCAAAAACGTCACATGTGCAGCTCTTTTGAATGCACCGCCGTCCAATGAGGTCGTCGCATTGCGCGTACGGACGCCCCATTGGTCGGCCGGGACAAGCTCAGTTCGTTCAACTTTGAATCTGCAAAACGCTGCAGGAGCTGCCAAGAAAAATCATTTTATTGTTTAGTTTTTGCAACGGTACCGTGTTGCTCGTAAGTATTGGAATCGTATAAAAGCTTCAACGTGTATCGAAATCGGAGTTTACTGTTGTTTTTAGCTCGGTGTGTTTCGTAAATCCTATTTCGTTTTAAGTATTGCCTTTTCTAATTTTCTCAGTTTTTTGTTCTGAAAGTTGGCGCCCGACATGGGACCTCCCATGTCGGGCGCCAATACAATTTTAACTCAAACACCCGTTTAGTATTTCGTACACTATAAAAGAACATTATTAAAATTGCTGTGCACTTACGTGGTGATGGATTGATGGTAAACTTATAAAGTTCCAGCAGTAATAGCGACGTTTACCACCTCAGAGCAATTTACTGGTACTTGTAAAATTATGGCGTTGAAGAAAAAAATTAGTTTTAGAGCTCGAAAATATTTTGATTACATCGTTTTGTTTAATTTAAAATCTTAGTAAAGTTACTTGAATGTATTCACCTGATCCAAATCTTTATTGTTCCTTACTAGAACTGTTTGCATTTAAACTGGATAAATTCAAAGACGCGCCCTTACCAAAAACTTCGTGTCGTGTCAAGTCGATATCGTGCTCTTACAGATTGTATTCTTTGAAATGGAAATGCTATTTCTGTCCCCGCATCTTTGTATACATTTATGTAGTTATGTAGGTATGTTCACTACTTGTACCATGACAATAATGCAGTATCTGTAGGTAGCTAGATATTTTTTTAGAATGATCCTCTCATCTCAATTTATTTGGGGTCGGTGCAGCATGGCTTCTTCTTCCATATTTCTCTAATATTTATTTTTCTCTATCTCTCATTCTCATTATCATTTAGGAACTAATTCACTTTTGATTTAATCTAAATTTCATGAAGCAAGCGGTAGCCTCTTAACTTAACCAATATCGTATTCTAGGCCGATTTCTTAAGATATTTAAAATGGTCTTCCTGCACATAGAATCGAGACAGAATGAGAATTTGCTCCTTAGTCTTCATTCGCTTTGAGTTAAAAACAAGAACATGGATTGAAAAAATTAACTCAGGCAGAAAGAAAAACATTGTTACTGAACAAAAAACCAAAGATCCTCTTTCTATTCTCCTTTCCTCATCATCGTCATCATCTGCCCTGCCTTTTTCCAACTATTTTGTCGGCTTCCAGTCTAACCAGATGCAGCTAAATAGCAGAATCTTACACATAATATCAGTATTTTACATGGAATGACTTCTTAATAAGAATAAGGATAAGTGGAAAGAGGGAAGGGAGGCCTTTGCCCTGCAGTGGGACACAAATGGCTGATAGTGATAATGAATAATGAATGACTTCTGTTTTCCTTCCTGATGTCAAAGAAAGCACTAATAATATCCAGACTTCATTTAGTTATACACCTGAAGATTTCAAGCTAATACTAATGACGCCAAATGGTATTAATTTCATGGAAACTTAGCATAATACCAAAGGAAATTTAGCAAAAATACCAACTTGGGAAGTTTTAATGGCTTTACAGCCACGCTGCACTTATGTAAAGTATGAATGTGTGCAATAACTGCATCCTTATTGCGTGTTAGTTCCTTGTGCAGATACACAGGTCCTGTTATGTACATCCTGGCGTCCTGTGCTTTACGCGATGTTTGTTTTGTTTTCTTATAGAAGAGGACCTTCTTGCTGATTTTGTAATAATTAACTCAACGTTTAATTATACAAACGTCAGTTTTTCTTTATTACACAAAAAACAATACATACATATTGCAATAATATAGCTTATGTACAATGGCGAGCTTAACCCAGAATTGGGCTTTCTTACAGCAAACCTAATTTCGATTGCGAGAATTGCTAAAGAGGAACCTATGTGCGATACGATCAGTATTTTCAGCAGTTTTTTTTATAATCTTTATTGTCCTACCGCTGGGCAAAGGTCTCCCCCATAACCTTCCATTCTTTCTTCGGTATTTTCTCCGGTGATTACATTACCCAATAAGAAAGAAAGAAAACACAGCAAATACTAGATACAAAAGTAGCTGCGTGTACACTATCGAAAAATAAACTCCCAGAATAGTAATCCAAACGGGGCCGTTAAGAAAATGGGAGAACTATTTCCATATTATTCAAATGGAAACGTTGTAACAGTATCAGATTCCGTCCATATTTCATGGTGGATGTCTGCAGCACGCGGCTTCGGCTGCAAGTAGGTCGCGCGGCCGTCGACCCGCCCCACAGAACGATGCACACAAACGAGCTTTTAATTTAACATTTTAATATTTATATCTCCTACTGTTTTCTGCGCGCCTGGTATCTTGCGGATCTTGCACTTAAGAAACTACTATTCGGTTTTTGGTTTGTTTGGAACTAAATTCGCTGAAGTTTTTAAATGCGAAATTGTACAAAAGCTGCCAGTGTCATCATTGCTTTGGAATGTTGGTTCTTGAGCGCGGTTTAGATGTCCTGATCGCTTTCAGTTATTTTGGTGAAATTCGCTCTTAATGTATAATAAGGGTTGAACCTCATCTAGCAGCAAGGAATCGCACTTTTTCATGCTCCTGTCCTTTTCTGTCACTCAGAACCGTCATTTGCTAGAGCGGGAAACAGAGCATGCTGCCGATCGCATCGTCAATGCTGCCGCGTGCGATAGCAATCCGTTTGGAAATCTGTTTCTCAAAAGTTCAATTCCCTGCGGAGGTTCAACCCTAAGTGGTCATTTACGGAGACGCGGCGCGTCGGGCGGCGCGTTGTGCGGCGCGGCCCGCTTTCAATTCAAACATATGGCGATGTATGAGAGCGTTTACGGAGAAGCGTTTTTACACGCGTTTGCTTGAAGTGCAGCGTTGCCCGCCGCGGCGAACGCGGCGGCGAACGCGGCGGCGGACGCGGCGGCGGACGCGGCGGCGAACGCGCAAACGCTCAAATACGAACATATGGCAGATGACACCGCCGCATCGCCCGCCGCGTCGCCCGCCGCGTCGCCCGCAGCGTTGCACGCGCAAACGCTCAAATACGAACATATGGCAGATGACACCGCCGCATCGCCCGCCGCGTCGCCCGCGTCTCCGTAAACAATATCGGACATTGCCATATGTTTGTGTTTGGGCGTGTGATAACGCGGGCCGCTGCACGCGCCGCCTCTCCGTAAACGGAAAAAACGCGCACCGCGCCGCGCGACGCCCCGCGCTACGCGCCGCCCGACGCGCCGCGTGTCCGTAAATGGGCACTAAGACGTCGCTGAGCCCAAATATTTTTTTATGGGTATAACGAATATGATGATGACCTAAGTAAGATTACATGCATCATCGTGTAGTATCGGTTTCGGAAGGAACTGTTCAAATGAAAGCAATCAACAAGGGTATAAGTTTAAAATTTTTACCTTTCTATACAACTTTAAAACATGAAAATTATCAAAACTTAAGGTAAATCGAATCAGGTGCTGTGCGTGCAGCAAACATAGAGGAGACAAAGATGAAAGGTAAAGCAAGGATTCACCGACGACCCGCCCGCGATGCAAATATGACGAATGAGAATCATGGCACGAATCAATATCACGGGTAATAAGTAGGTATGGTAGGATACTATGTTATTACACGTGCCAGAGGTTTCATCATCTGCCGAACCTTTTCCCAACAATGTTGAGGTCGGCTTTCAGTCTATCTGGATGCAGCTGAATACCAGTATTTTACATGGAGCGAATGCTTATTTTGCCAAACTTCTTGGCAGTATATGATTAGGTATAAATGAGACAAAAGATGTAGTATAGTCTAGTTATAATTATCCAAAGGTGCATCTTATATACTAACGACTTCGTGACGATAACAGACAGTAGAAACATTTAATAGATATTGAACGTGCGATAAAGAACATAAGATTGCGATGTAGATTGTAGATACAGCACAAAGGTATTGTACTGTAACAGTACACCCCCCTTTAAAAGAAAAAAAAAAAAAAAAAAACACACACTTATCTTACCTCCACAACCCAGTTAGTACTGAGCAAGATACCCCTATGTTCTATGTTCTATGTTAGGGATTTGGTTTCCGCACTTAGTCCTTAAAGTGGACCATTGTGCGTGAGCCATGGTGGCCGTTACTCCAGCCAGCCCACCTCCCTCCAGAAGCAAATCAAACCTCCCGGTCTTCTCAGGACATCCGCAAGGGACCTTGGTGTTCCAAGAGTCTCCTCGCGGATCTGGGTGACGCCGGTGCACTCGAGGAGCACATGCGCCACCGTTTCCTCCGCCTCCATGCAGGCTCTGCACAGGGGGCTATCAGTGATACCTAGGGTGTGAAAGTGTTTGTTTAGTGAGCAGTGTCCAGTGATGGTCCCCGTCACCAGTCGCAGGCTGTCTCTGTCCAGGCGCAGAAGGCGCTTTGTCAGCTTTCTATCCAGGGATGGCATGGCCTCCTTGGATTGCCTACACCCTGGTGTCGAGGACCACCATTTCTCCGCTTGTGTTTGGGTATGATCCTTTAACCAAGTTCTTAGCTGCTTGAAAGGAATGGGTACAATAGGTTCGGGTCCGAAGACTTTTGTGCTGGATCCTCTTCTTGCGAGTTCATCAGCTGCATCGTTTCCAAGCGATCCACTGTGTCCTTTGATCCATTGTAGTGTCACGGTGTTACGGTTTAGTACCGTAACTCGTTCTAGGGCATTATGACATTCCAGTATTAATCTCGACGTGATCTGGTTCCTCTTTAAGGATTGAAGAACCGAGGCACTGTCGGAAAGTATACGGATATAGGTATCCGTAACTTCCCTGGCCTCTATGGCGTGTGCAGCTTGGATGATGCCCACACACTCTGCTTGATAGACAGAGTTGAGCATTCCTAGGGGTCTGGATATTTTAATGTTTAGGTCGTCGGAGAAGACTCCGACACCTGTCCCATCGTCAGTTTTTGATCCATCAGTGTAGATCCTTAGCTCCTTTGGGCCTGAGTAGTCACACATTTCCGCTGTGAGCTCTATGTTGTAGTGTTTTTGAAAGCAGTGGGTCTTCAGGGTTCTGTCGCTGGGTGATGCCATCATAGGTTGCTGTTTGATTGCATCCTCCTTCAAGCGTGTATGTTTGATTCTGGAATCTTTACTTAGGGTGCCGGATACTTCAAGTCTGAAAGTCGCTAGGGCCGCCTCCTCTCTTACGATGAGATGTAGAGGTGGTAACCCCAGCATCACCTGTAAAGCGGCGGTGGGTGATGTTCTCATGCCGCCGGTGATTGCTACGCAGGCAAATCTTTGTAGCTTCTCGAGATCCTTCTGGGCTGTGCTCAGGTTGGTCCTGGGCCACCAAACTAAAGAGCCGTATGTGATAATTGGTCGGCAAGATACCCCTTGATAAGACTGGTTGTCAGACTTTCGGGCCACTGACTCCGTGTAACGACTGTCAAAGATTTACAATTGACAGCCGGGACCAACGGCTAAGCGTAAGGCACGGAGGAAACTCGGTATGTAATGGGCGGTCACTAGGCAAGCGTAGCTTGAGATCTACCCGGGCACCTGTAATCCTCGAAGGTATGGTATAAGCGGAGGAGTACAGTCATGAGCGTTAACATGTATACACTTACCTAAATTCAAATGCGTTTTCTTCGTGGACTAACGATTGCAACTTCCAAATAAGACCAATTTCATAGTAAAAAGGGTTTAAAAATATTATGTTAGTATCATGAATTTACAATCAGTGCCATAGAAGAAAATCCCTTTTAAAAGTTGCATAGTGCATACATATTGGTGCTCGTGACTGTACCTAATACTACCTACACCCATATTTCGCCAGTTATGTTTAAGTCCTATGTAATAGGGGGCGAGTCTATTGTCATCAACCGGGCGCAAATCCACTCCGTGGCTGCGACTGAGAAATTCCTGATGGAAAATCTATCTTTGGATAGTTCGCGATGTGAACCAAATTATGAAAAGATTTTATTTTTCTGGCGGTGTGTCGAACCCAGGACCTCATGCGCAGCAGTCGCGCTTGCGGCCACTAGACCAAAGAGACAGAGACAGTTGAGACAGTGAGTGATATTATTTGAGTGAGGCAGTTTGGGATTCACTGGCAAATAATATCAACTTTGTAACCTAGTTGTAGGTAATATTTCAAGCTACTCATGTCATCTCAACTTCCATTAACCTGCTAACTGTGCTACCTGATCAATATACCTACTATTTTCTATAATTACTATTGCGTACAAATCATTTGTGACTATAATTTTGTTCTATACCATGAATACGTCAGCAGCTACTAAGTTCAAACGATCGATTACCCACTACGGATATAGACCATTCATTACTATAAAATGACAAAGCATTCGGCTTAGCGTAATTGTATGGAGACAGCTTTTGTGTATTTATCGGCAGGCTAGTTTTTTTACTACTGCTTATAGGCATTTTTAGTGGGAACACCCTCTTGGTGTTCCTTAAGACGTCTTTCGAATTGAAAAGTTGATTTAGGCAGTTTGATTTGGCCACAACTTACAACTTATAACTTTACTCTTTGCGTGTCGATAGACTCAAATAATACCCGTATATTGCCACCTGCACAGCTCTGTCGTTTGCTTCGTTTAAATCCTGGAAGGTGCAGGTGGTTGTGCAGGATGGGCAAGAAAGTAGGTGGGGCATATCCTGCAGAGGGGCTCCACACTGACATTGTGTTTGGGACGGGTCGATGATACCCCATTTAGCCAGATTATTTCTACAGCGGCCAACCTGGGCCCGCAAACGGTTAAGTGATTTCCAGATTGGCCACTGCATAGGAGGAAGATGTTCTGCTGGATTGATGAAGTGAGGAGGGTTGGGATGTCTGTTCCTCCACAGTTCGCATCTTTCATCTGACGCACTGTCCTCTGAGGAACACAACTGTTATCTACATAACTGTTTTATAAATCGTACTCTTCTTTACATAGAATAAAACAAAGTTGCTCCCGCTGTATGTACGCTTAGATCTTTTAAACTATGAAACGGATTTTAATGCAGCTTTCAGCAATAGATAGAGTGATTCAAGAGGAAGGTTTATATGTATATTAATCACTACACACTGCCCCAAATTAGTATCTACATCGCACCTTTGCGAAGCCGGGGCGGGTCGCCAGTACCTCTATAAAAACAGGACATGGAAACAGTGTGGGGCTCGATTGTGAATTGGTAGGTACGAGTACATAACGAATTCTTGGAGGAGCTTGTGGCTAAATAATAACAGCCGCTCGGGTCAAACTTCAGGTTGGTCTATGGATGGGTGACCACTGATTCCATACCGAGTTTCCTCCGTTCCTCGGAAAGCACTAGATCTTTGACAGTCGTTAAAGGTAGTTAGGCCCCGAAAGTCTGACAACCAGTCTTACCAAGGGCTATCGTATTACCCAGTACTAACAGGGTTGTCGAGGTCGGATAGGCAGTCGCTCCATGTAAAATATTGGTATTCAGCTGCATCCGGTTAGACTGAATACCGATCCCAATATAGTTGGGAAAAGGCTAGGCAGATAATATAGACTGACAAACTGATAAGGTAGACTGGTAGAAAATGCCCAAGGCATTAAGTCCGCCTTTGTACATTATGTGCATAAAGTTTTAATAAATAAATAATGATGATGAGTACATACCTAATTCTTAGCACAAATCTGGCCAACGACAACACACAAGCCTCTTTAAGCCCTGCCAAACGAAATACATAAAACCATAAAAAAATAACCCACAAAAATAAAAACTCCACTACAGAGTTTTCAAATCCCACTGGTCAAACGAGCTGTCAGTCGTTTAGCTGCAAACTGCAAGAGAAATCAATAAATGCCTTTTGAAGACTAATCCGTTTCGAATGATGTTGATGGAAAGGCGAGAGGGCCACAAATAGCTATCCGATAGGCAGCCCGCATTGCGACCCCACTAATACCCGGCTTTGAACGAATAGATATATGTATACATGTAGTTTGTATAGGTATCATGTTTTAAAATATTGATAAACGTTTTGTTGACGAGCGTGGTTATGATTCGAATTTTACTGTATTCTCACGACACGCCTTGGAAAAGGAGTTGAGCATATGGGGAAGAGCTGTTATGATGACGGTTTGAAGTAGTCGAAAAGAAGTTTTAGTTACGTTTGTTAAGGTTGATAATACAGCTGACGTGTTCATACTCATAACAGAAACAATTAGAATGAGTTTACGTTCACATAGGTAATGCTGTATTAAGCTGAAACCTGTAGTTTTAGAAATCACGCTGTAAAAACTATGGACGACCTAAATATGACTAAAGATTTGAATGGTTTCACGAAAACCCATTTAATATTTTTCTAAAACCATACACCTCGATCCATGAAGGTACTTGTCTACATCAAAATATTTTAACAATACACATGAGTTAGTACCTTATATTTGTGCTTGTGCTCTTCACTAACACAATGAGGTTCTCTGTAAGAAAATTCTGAGTTTATCTCGCATTTGCACATAAGTTGTAATATTACAACAATTTCTATGTAATTTTTGCGTACAGTAAAGAATAAGAATCGCTACTCCAAACCCCCCACCCCCCCTCCATCCAGCGTTCGTTTTAAATTTCAAATCCTAACACGGTTCGCGAGTACATCGATATTATCACCGTCGGTACATCGTACCGGTGCATTCAGGCGCCCGCCCGGGGAGGGTTGAAGGTTTCCCGGCGACCCGGTTTATGTCCCAGATGCGTTGCCTAGCAACCGGCACGCTCCCTTCCCGGCCATTCGATTACTTATAAACGTGTTATTATAGAAAACTATGTAAAATTAATCCTGCGAGACCGGCTTTTGTTTAATGGGATTTAGATGGCTGCGGTGTTGTTTATAAAAAAATGTGTTAAACGTAAGAGTTGGAAGATACTGTGTTTCCATAGCCCAATGCGTGCATGCATATCTATGAAAATAAATGAACATCTTGAATCTTGAATTCATGTCTAAGTCCCATTTTTTTTTAGCCTCTCGGTTATCCTTACAAAGGTCGGCTATGTGTAAGTGATACCTTGAAGTAAAATTACTTAGTTACCAATTTTGACACACTACAACAGATTGCGTTTTTTTCTTATTTGTGAAAGATATAAGATGTATTTTGTTTAGAGCTGATAAGATTAGGTAACCTGCATCAAAGCCTCTGCATAATAGGTGGTTTCTTATTTCCAAAGTCTCATCCATACAGTTCTGCCCTAAAAGCGGTAATTTTCTCTGCTTATGGTATATTTTGAACCCAGGCATTTGAAAAGATTCTTAAAGTATTTTATAGCTATGACACATAAGACTTGGTAAGTTTTCTACTCTTTACAGAAGAGCTTCCTCTTCTTTCTCTATCGGGTGGTTAGTGCCTAGCCTGGTGTCACAGTTTTTATGCCGCCCATTGGCCCCTGATTTGGCTTTACATGCCGACGAGAAATATCTCCCAGGCATGATGCTAGTTTGGTTTCCATCAACAAAGCAAGTGATCATTATACAAAACGCACACGAATCCGAAAAATCTGAGGTTTCGAACTCGAGACCTATCACTACTATAAGACCTTCCATATCATGCCATTTCTCTTCATCACAAACAAAATAACTACCCCACTTTACTGAAAACCTTAGCGAAATGCAAAATGGTAATTCCAACGTCGCAGCGTTACATTTCCTCCTATATCCTATAAATAGCTGTCCTTATATTTTAAAGGATCCCACAATAAGGGCAAGGCGCAGATCCCGGACGAACGTTTAGCTGATTCCTAAACTTTGTTAATAAAATGTTTGGGCAAGCACCCGCGGCACACATGCGTCACATATTTTATATTATTCTTTGTTTACTAACGACCAGATCTGATGTTACAACCAATAAAATACATATAACACTTGGAATTTATATGGATTTTGGTCAGCGAGAGTTTGAGTTCAGAGATAAGGATTTAAAGATGGCTTCTATTGGTGTGGTCGCAAATGTTGGTTGGTGTTCAAATTTAGTTGATCGATTTAACAATACTAAGAACTACTCATAACAAACCTTTTTTTATTTAATACTTATGAAACAATTCCTACACGGAGCCGTAGAGACGCGGACCGGAGAGTAGGTCTTTGAGCAGCATTTGCGTTTATGTACCCATTACGAGGGCCAATTCTTCATAACGAGCTATGCTATAGCTCGAAGCCCCCGCCTGAGCTACAGTTAAGTTAAATATTTGGAAAGAAAATGCATTCAAAATCAATGCAAATACTCCGAATACTTGTGAACATTTGCGATCTACATAAACGGCAAAAAACAGATTCAGGGAGTTACATTAAAATTCCAAGAAAACGCTTTTAAATAACAGTTTTAAAAATAAAAACAATAGAAAAACGAACGTGAAACGTCTGCATTCGGCGATAACAATTTATACAATGGCAATATCAAATACGCGAAATTGCCATTGGAGAATTCTGGGGGAGAACTTGCTAGAATGCGAAGTGTTGGGGGCAAAAAGTGGCGCGGTTCAATTTAAGGGAACACGGAAGTAGCGTAGTCACGTCTGTGAACTGTTCAGATTTATGGGGTTAAGTTAAAAGCTGGTAGGCCGGGGCGGGACCGCGGGGCAACGCACAGGGCTGCTTGGTGGAGCGACTGTCTTTTGTTCAATAAACACAGTCACTACACTATTATAACAATGGATAGGCTTTTTGGATTAGCTCTTTGATTTCGTTGTGAATACGAATTCGAGTACGTACGTAAAAAAAAAAAGATTCCGACGAATTGAGAACCTCTCCTCCTTTTTTGAAGTCGGTTTAAAAATAAAGGGTGTAAAAAGACCCTTAACGAAGCCGAAAGGCACTTGTTATCCCCGTCATTGCGATATTTTTTTTGTTCTGGACCATACCTGGGAACCTTCTAGTTACAGAGATATTGATATAAAAACCTCTTTTTAAGGTTTTAACTTTACTTTAATTAACTCCATGACTCGTTTACTATTCAAAGCATCCATCAGAACTAAGTTTTGAGTGCGTAACATTGAGTTTTACCGTAAAACGTGATTTTTCAAAAAAAAAAGTCGTTTCCCAGCAATAATTTTTGCGTAGACTTTCTTAGTTTGATGTACAGAATGCTTGGTGGACGGCTTCGTGAAGGGTCCGTTTACACCCTGTATAATTTAAATCTGTAATGACATTTTTTTTTCCTAATAAATGTTACTTAAAACTAGCTGTTGCTCGCGACCTTCGTTCTGGTGAAATTATTATAAAAAATATTACTTCCCGTTTTGAATCAGATTTTGTTAACAATTTCAAGAGTTTTAATTTTTTGCTCGGAACCCTAATTACTTTTCTAAAATAAAAGTAGCCTTAGTTAGATCTTATAACATCAGCTATCTGACAGTAAAAGTCCCGTCAAAATCGGTACAGACGTTTCGGAGATTAGCCGGAACAAACAGACAGACAGACCGACAGACAAAAATGTGTTTTTGTTATAAGTGCTGTATATATTTTCATAAGCATTCAGTAAAAAGCTGTTATTTTGATATTATAAACAGACAATTCAATTTTATTTATTTGTATAGATATATGTAGATGTATAGATATCCCTACAGTCAATATCAATTGGTAGGTTCACAAACTAGATTATAATTTATTTGATATCTGATTATGTGACATCATTGACATCGGTGAAGAAAAACATCGTGAGGAAACCTGGACTTATATATATATTTTTTTAATAACGTGGGCAACATTATTAAAATATATAATAACGTGGGCACACTAGGAATTTCTCCTGTTTCGTGGGTTCGTTTACAAACATTATTTAAACTCACTTACACAAGCAGCCAGATCAGGAACCTGTAGACCATACAAATATTTTTTACATGCGGGGATCGAACCCGCGACACGCAGCGCAGCAGCCAATCGCCACAGCCACTGCGTCAACGTCATTATTATTCTTCATTGCACACAGAATAAAACATAAACATACAAATTTCAATAATGTAGACGTTAATTAATAATGTAAGTCTGAAATCGCCAACAAGCAAGCGTGGTGATCGATGCTCGTGCCTTCTCTGTATAAGACGAGACCTTTGCCCACAGTGGGACAGTAATAGGCTGGTATTATTATTATTTTATTTCAGTATCCGATTTAAAAAGACTCATAAAAAAACCAACATAAATCATTAAAAATGTGTGGAACTTCATTTTCAGACAAACTTGAATAATCTCAGCAGTAGACATAATTTCCTTGCTGTATTGATACTGAAAAAGTATCAATTTAACAGAAGCCTACTAACTCAATAAAACATCGAACACGTGTGCGCTATTTACCTAAGTACAAAGCCATCATCAATTATTAAGTAAGTAATTTGATTAACCGACCAAAACAAATCAAATTCCCAGGTAGGTTCTAAGTTGTTTTCCCGGAAAATCGTTAACCGAGAAACATCTGGGATGTGGCGCCCCAATCCCGGGATATCGCGGGACTCGGGAGGGGAGACTCGGGTCAGCGGGTCGCGCTACACGTGATAAACACAATTACACATAGCTTTTGTTTATAATGGCGGCGTAATTAACTCCGCCCGCTCAATCATAGGAACGCAGGGGAGGCACGGGTAAAAACTACTTGAAATTATTTATCGAATGTATTGGAACACGAATTGTGATGTACGGTCGATTCGATTGACTGTTTTGAAGACTGGTTGTCGTAATTTTTTTAAGCTTTTGAACTCCATTGTCAGACATATGTGACAAGCAAGCGCGTGCTCTGACACAATATGTGACCAAATGGTTGGTGAAATTGTGGCTTGGCGTGGACACTCGCGTGCGTTTATGCTCTGGCGTTCATAAATGTAAAAAGCATACAAATTCTTTCGTTTGCTCAATTTTGTTCGAAATGTTGATAGATAACATCATTGTTATTATCTAGGCAAGTGCCTACATAAACCTAACTTACTTTTCGAGAACTATATTTAGAGTCTACTTTTAACTCTCAGTTTAACTCGTTCGTGTTGCCCTTTGCTATCTAAGTAGGTATCTCACTAGATACTTCACCTACGCGTGGCAAAACACCCATAAAACAATGCAAAATTATATGTTTCCCATAAACCTAATTCTAATATTCCACAACCCCTTTCAATAAAATGTAAACGACATTATTTATCAAAGAAAACTTTGCGAAAGACAGCTGCAATAGGCACTGCGTCAGTATGACGTCTGTGCTCTATCGCTAGGACAATTATGTCATTATTTCTATTAAAAGGTACATGCAAAGCCTCCTCGTGGCTATATCGATTGGTACCTATGGACCGATGCAACGCAGAAACGCTAATATTGATTAAAAAATCATGAACAAATGACGACAGTCGCGACTGAACCCACGCGAACTGTGTCGTTTAAATTTAGAAAGAGGATCAATAGAAAAACGTTAGCGTCATCGATAAAAAATGCAGTAGTAACGTCATAGGTATTCTGTTTTATCGTCATTGTTGGTTTAGTGTTTTGACGCTTTTTGAAGGTGTTACGATACTAGGTTGGCGAGTTAGGAAACAGTGTTGATCAGTTGCTTTTTAGTAGGACAACATAGCAGTGATAGCCTAGTGGTGTTACCGTCGGACTGCCCAGTCATAGGTCTAGAGTTCGAACCTCGCCATCTCTGATTATACGGATTCATGTGCGTAATGTATAATTATCACTTGCATCGGTGAAGGAAAATATCGTGAGGAAACCAGCATGCCTGAGAGATATTTCTTGACGGCATGTAAAGCCAAGTCAGAGGCCCATGGGCAGCATAAAAACTCTGCCATCAAGTAGGCACTAACCACACGAAAAAGAATAAAAAGTAGGACAATTATTATAATTAGAGGAGTAGGCAACATTATTAACTGCCTCGTTGGTCTAGTGGTCGCAAGCGCTACTGCTGAGCATGGTCCTAGGTTCGATTCCGAGTTCGGCAAAGTGTTAATGGGTTTCTCAATCTGGAATTTCTCAGTAGATGTTATTGTATGCCCGGTCGATGGCAATATGCTCGCCTCTATTACATAGGACTTTTATAGACATAACTGGCGAAATGCTGGTGTACTTTGGTACACCTCTGTCTAATTCTTCGGGGGTTATAGGCGTGATGTTAAGTGTAGACAACATTAGTCAATCTAACAGCGAAAAAGCTTAGTGTGTTTTCCTAAGCAGAAACGATCCTGATGTGCAAGGGATAGGATGGTCACTCATCCTCAGACCGACCGAACCGTATGGCTATTTGGCCACGAGCCTCTTACCAATTGTTTTTAAAATATTAACCAGAAAATCTTGTCTATTTCAGCGTGGTGCAATGGCGGTGCGGTGATGGCGGATGGCGGCGCGGGCGCGGTAGCGGAGGGGGCGGGCGAGTCGGCGGCTCGCGGCGCGGCTCTCGAGCGCGCGTACGTGCATGACGTTTACGAACAAGCGGGCGACGATGGCGACGAGAGCTCGCGTGCGCCCGCGCCTGGGGTGCAGGCCTTCCTGTCCGAGCTTGAGCCCGGCGCCCTTGTCTGTGATGTCGGTCAGTAAATCAACATGTATAAAGAAAGGGGGCCGAAATTACGGCAGGGAAGGCCCTTCGGCCATTACAGACTCAACATGGACGCTATGTTACTTCCTTGGCCTTATCTCAACTATGTAGGAGTCGGGTTTCCAGTATAATCGGATGTAGGTTACTGAATACCAGTATTTTACATGGAGTGACTGCAATATGTATACTAAATGTATTGCATTTCAATCAAAATGCTATCGCTCTCCGACCTGAATTCTAAAGGGTGTAAAAAGACCCTTAACGAAGCCGAAAGGTACTTGTTCTCCCCGTCATTACGATTATTTTTTTGTTCTAGATCATACCTGGGAACCTTCTAGTTCCGGAGATATTGGGGGTCAAAGTTCCAACTTTTTTACAAGTTTTTTATAAAATTCATGTTTTTAATGTAAGATTTTTACTTTAAATACCTTCACGATCCCCGTACTATTCAATCCATCCATCAGCACAATGTTTTGAGTGCGTTACATTGAGTTTTACCGTAAAACGTGATTTTTCACCTCAAAAAAAAAGTCGTTTCCCAGCCATAATTTTTGCGTAAAGTTACTTAGTTTGATGTACAGAATGCTTGGTTGACGGCTTCGTGAAGGGTCTGTTTACACCCCGTATGATGTTAGATGTAATAGCAGCATTCCAAATACTACGAACTGGTAAATCAGAAAATTACTGGAAATCCTATGCTATTGCATATTCGGAGAAAGGCAAGTCCGTTCCCGACAGCAAAGTACATCAAAATCTTCGCTTCAGTTTATTGAATATTCTAAGTATAATTATTTAATATGGAGCTTTTAGACTGCCCAAACTGCTTTGTGAGTTTAATATCAACATACCATAATTAGGTACCTCAGGTATAAAGGGTGTAAAAAGACCCTTAACGAAGCCGAAAGGCACTTGTTCTCCTCGTCATTGTGATCATTTTTTTGTTCTGGACCATACCTGGGAACCTTCTAGATACGGAGATATTGGGGGTCAAAGTTCCAATTTTTTCACAAGTTTTTTTTTTAAATACTACTTTTTAAGGTTTTAACTTTACTCCAATTACCTCCATGGTCTGTTTACTATTCAAAGCATCCATCAGCAATAAGTTTTGAGCGCATTATATTGAGTTTTACCGTAAAATGTAATTTTTGACCCCAAAAAAAAATTTCGTTTCCCAGCAAACATTTTTGCGTAAAGTTACTTAGTTTGATGTACAGAATGCTTGGTTGACGGCTTCGTGAAGGTTCTGTTTACACCCCGTATAAG
This sequence comes from Noctua pronuba, assembly GCA_905220335.1. Taxonomy (NCBI): domain Eukaryota; kingdom Metazoa; phylum Arthropoda; class Insecta; order Lepidoptera; family Noctuidae; genus Noctua; species Noctua pronuba. The sequence continues at coordinate 8,246,631 of LR999906.1, read as the reverse complement.
ACACCTAAATGCAAGGAATACACTTTAATGTCATGTTGTAGGCGTGATAGACAACATTCTGGAAACGAAAAGATGTAGAAACAGTGATAAGTTTACCTAGGGTACTCGGACATGAGGCCATGAAGAAGGCTCATGGAATTTAGGGGAGTGCACATTTACCGACGCGGAATTTGCTTGAGCCGATCACATAACAGCATGTAGCATTAAACTCGGCACGGTGTCAATACTACATCGTAGGTGTGAACATTACCTAACAGAAATGTTCAGTTTTATAGAACGTAGGTATCGTCCCTAACACACAAAACTGTATGACAATTTCGTCTAAATCTCTATCTTCATAACGGCTGCGTCTTGTATTCGAAACGTCTTATATGTAAGACTTCCGAGAATTTAAATGACGTACAGTTGCCAGCACATCAAGCTACCCGAAACTGTCAAACTTTCCCAATCAAACTTGAACCTAATGCCTATGCGATAAAGTTGAAAATCTAATACAGAAATTTGACAGTTTGTAGTAACTTGTGCGCTGGCGACTGTACAACAGCCTGTCTGTACTGCGTCATGCTAGGTATACCAATCATCGACAAACAAATCAGATAACTAATCAAACTATTTATTCGGTTTATATCATTCCGGGAACAGAAATGAGCTCAGTGACGAATCGTTAGGGAAATGTCACGGGGTTCACACTAATAGTGTGTGGGTCTAGCATGAACCCGCAGAGTAAAAATAACGTAAATACCTTCGAATGATTTTAAAATTGGTAACACTCGCTTCCCACATAATATTTATTCATCGTCTGCTGTAAAAGGTTACTTTCCCAACTATGGTGGGGTCAGCTTCCAGTCTGGATGCAACTGAATACCAATATTTTACATGGAGCGACTGCCTATATGACCTCCACAACCCAGTAAGTACTGGGGGGAACACGGTACCCCTAGTTTTAAGATTTAAATCTACAAATAGTCACAAAAAATAAAACCAAAATGCTATAGGATAGGTATATTTCAATACAAAAACCGTTACAACGTTCTGGCTAGATCCTCAAAAAGTTGGTCTATGTATAGCTGTGATATATAAAGGCACGTGACTGGGTATTGCAGCGTTTAGAAACACGTGGCAATAAATAAATCAATATTGTTAGCTACTATCTATAAAATATTTGAATATTTTAAGTTAGGTAGGTACATACGGTAGCTAGGAAGGTACATAGACGTTACATGAACACACGGTATGTTTTAAGAGTTCCGTACCCGAAGAGTATATCAACGTTGTACCTGAGTTGTAGGAACACTGTTTTAAGCTTTCACGGTTTACAATTAAACTTATATTATCACTTACGGGATATCATCCATGATTGTTCATTATTTTGAGTTCCCAATATTTCGGAAGCTGGATGCACTGAAAAACACTATTATCTGCTAAACCTACGAAAGCATTAAACTATTTTCTGCTTGCTAATATTCCCTAGTACGTAGGTGTAACGTGTAGGTTGAAAATCTATGCAAGCGTTATTTTAACCTTTATAACTAAAATAAACTATTGCAAACCGAATTCATGATTTGAAATGTTCATAAAAATATGCTTATACAGGGTGTTAACAGACTCTTCACGAAGCCGTTAACCAAGCATTCTGTACATCAAACTAAGTAACCCTACACAAAAATTATTGCTGGGAAACGACTTTATTTTTTTGGTTGAAAAATAACCCTTTACGGTAAAACTCAATGTAACGCATTCAAAACATTGTGCTTATGGATGCATTGCATAGTAAACGGGTCCCGGAGGTATTTAAAGTAAAGTTATAACCTTAAAAAAATTATTTTAAAAAAAAATGAAAAAAAGTTGTAACTTTAACCCCCAATAACTCCGTAACTAGAAGGTTCGCAGGTATGGTCTAGAACAAAAAAAAATATCTCCATTGCGGGGACAACAAGTACCTTTTGGCTTCGTTAAGTGTCTATTTACACCCTTTATAAATAAGTGTACCCAGAAAACGATTAGAGGGAATGGGCTATAATCTACTGTGCGGGTTGGTAGATGTCACATATGTCTTCGAATTTTTGGTTCTAGGACACGGTTTTCTCACGATGTTTTTCTTCACCATTTTGAGAGCAGTGATGATGAACTAAATTACACAAAGTAATGCGCCTGTCTGGGTTCGAACAAACGACTTCATTAATTAGCTTAGTTTGTCTAAAGCTAATAGCGACTGAATGCCAGTGGGCGCACAGGAAGGTAGACAATTACCTGAGTTAGGTAGGTCTTAGAAGATTTTGTCCCAGTAGGACGTTCCCGTGGGGTAATCTCCGACTCCCACGCGGGCGAAGCCGCAGGTAGACCGCAGTATAAGATAATTATATTAACAAAAGTTTTTTTTTTCTCCAGGCTGCGGCAACGGCAAATACCTGAGCGTAAATCCGTCCGTGTACACGGTAGGAGGAGACCGGTGTACTCGGCTCACGGCACAGGCGCGGCATCACAATAATGAGGTCAGTTCATTGTGTCAAACAAGGATTCAGCTTCTTCTTCTTTTTCTTCTTAGAACCGTAACCGTATCATGGAACGATTCTCAAATTGGAACCTTCTTAAAGCTTGATTCAACAAGGCGAGATCTGTGCTTGAATATCGTTCTATAATACGGGCCCTTGAGTCACTAGCACGAGGGTATTTGAAATTTTGTTAGCCCAAAACTTCAGCACTTCCACTATGTCGTCGGTGGCAGTGCAGAGGTCACTTTGGCTGCATGAAGAACAGAGAGATAGAAAGTGAAACAGTTTGGATATACCAGAACATTCTAGGATGGTCTCAATTAGCTGCAACGAGGGACTTATTCACAATTGGTCTTATTGAATCACTTTGTGGGCATAAACAGCCTCTATCGTTCCTACTGCTGGGACACAGTTCTATGAGAGGGAAGGGGCCGTAATGCACCACGTGAGCCAAGTGCGGCTACCACACGTCTTAAAATTTTGGATTCTAGGACATGCCCATATACTTCACCGATATGAGAGCAGTGACAAATACGAAGTAAAGTAGGTACTTTTTACTGCCGGGAAGACTACTAGACTTAAATTACGATTGGATTATAGGCCATTCCAAATGAATCTTCTAACTTTCCATCTCAACCCTCCAGGTGGTTGCATGCGACAACCTATGCCTGCCATTCCGCGATGAGTCGTTCGACGCAGTGCTGTCCATTGCCGTGGTTCACCACTTCGCCACAGTGGAGCGGCGGGCGATGGCGTTGCGGGAACTGGCCCGAGTCACCAGGATAGGTGGCAGGCTTCTCCTCACGGTGTGGGCCATGGAGCATGAGGGACGGAACTTTCATTCACAGGTGACTGACTAATCTTAATATTTTGGCGTATCTGGTTGTTTTTCAACATATTGGGCCCAGTAAGTGGACATGTCAATAGCAACGTCAGTGCCGTCCACGAGGTCCTCATAAGTGCAATTGGATGTTCACTTAGGACAGTCCAATAAGTAAGTTCATTTTTTAACTAATTGTCTTCGTAGTCTCGCTGCCGTTTGCAGAACATAGCTTAGTAAGCGAAGCAGTCTTAAGTCTTACGTTTGTGATTCAATAATAATAAGAACACTTAAATGTTTTTAATTTTATAAAATATTGTTTAAAATGTAAATAATGATTAAGTAAAAAAATTAATAAATAAAATGAATGACACTTAACTTTTAGATGGGCTAATATATTTTTGAAAAATAAAATGATTATGATAGTAGGTTTCAACTCCTTTTTCTCACTTAATACAGATCCCATGCAGCCGCCAACTGAGTGTTGACTAAATGGGACTAAGTTGTTTTTTTTACTTTTCAGGATGTATTGATCCCTTGGCATCGACCAGTCACACTGTGCCCACCAACGCCGGCTCCAAGATTCCTTTCAGTTGACCATGACCAGTAAGTGTCCAACAATTTCTACTATTTAAATTATTTTTAATACTTGTTTTCAATTTCTTAGATGACATTTGATTTTTTACAGCAATGCTGACCATTGGAAAAGCCGAGATGGTTCCCCAGGATCGTCATCCCTTTCATCACCCAACGAAACCTGCTACTCCTTTGTAAGAAGAGCTCTCCAGCGGCTAGCGGGGCGAAGGTCATTCCTCCCATCGTGGAGTATCGGAGCGAGGGTACCGCAGCGACCCTGCTTGCGCCCTGAACCACCCGCTGCTGATCTACCCATAGAACTACGACGCCTGGATGAAGCACTCCCTCCGAGATTACTAACACAAGCTTCAGACGCTTCAACAATAAAGTCGCGAAGCCTAACAGATATTGCCGACATAGAAAGGCGTGCATTAGTTCGATCACGATCTAGTCTGCCCAGCCTGGGTGGCGAGGAAATCGAACCACCGCCACCAGTAGTTCCAATACCAGAAATAAATGAGCCTCGGAAAAAACCTCGACTTGTTAAACAAAAGAAGTCAATAAACGAAGATGACGCAGAAGAGGATCTAGATAAGCCCACTGATATGAAAAGTATGGTGGAAGAAATGCCTAACTTCAAAGTACACACCCCTAGGTTACAGTCAAGTAAAAAACCTGGCGTATTCAAGCAAACTTCTCTTAATGAAGAATTGATGTCTGTTGAGCGGTTAAGGGAAAAAGAAAGACTTAGAAAAAATATACAGAAACAAGCTTCACTAAACGAAGAGTACCTTTATCGTAGACCTGGAGTTTTAGACTCTATACGCGACTCAATATTTTCCACTTCCGCAACCACTGGCAAGAAGTTCCAATCACTGAAAAACGGCCTCACTAGTAAGTTCAAAACGTCGACAACGAATATAGATAAAGTAACCGTGTTTGTGCGAATGCTTCAGGGCTGGAAGAGTCACGGACCGGCACCAGAAGTTCCTACTACGCCGGGTGACAATAATACCGGAAGTGAAAAAAGTTATCCTGAAAGAAGACATTCAAAGGAGGATGGATCGGATTCTTCAAAAGACAGTAGCCTTCAAAGTGATACTAGTGTTGACTCAGAAGACAGTTTTGCATCTGTAATATACGTCCCGAAAGCTGATGGTTCGAGCGATCCTCTTTCGCCTACACCCTTGTCACCTGGGCCCACTTCACCCAGACTTAAAGTTTCCTCCGTTCCGACGTCACCTAGATTGAAAAGTTCACCGGGATTGCCATCTCCAAGGATCAAACAAGCTTTCCCATTAATAAGACCACCAGCATCTCCAAACTCGGTTACAGCACCAACAACAGTGAATAAGATTTTGGTAGCTCAATACAGCTTGAAGAACTACTCGACAACTACTTCTGTAGCCACAATTCCACTAAAGCCTCAATCTAAAAGTCAGCCTAACTCTCCACCTAAATCGGAGTCCGATGATACAACAACAATAATGATTAAACCTGAACCTCTACCAATCCTAAATAGTAATATATCCATTGATGTATTTGAAGAGATAGATCCTATACCGCCAATAAAAGAGGAAGAAGAAACACCAACGAGCGACGTCACTAAAGAATTACTCGCAGAAATTAATAAAGACATTGAAGAAATACACAAATTAACAGCTGAAACTAACCAATACCAACCTCGAGTTGTATTGCAAGATGTTAAGCCCTACCCAAAAATAACATTGCAAACTGTGGCAGAGCTACCTGAAATACCACAGTTCAAGCCAAAAGAATCATCAAATAAACCAACAACAGACACTTTAGATTCTAGATCTGCAGAACGAAAGCGAAAGGACAGGATACGACAAATTAAAGAAATATTGAACAAGGGTATCCCTTCTGGCAGTGTGAGTAGAAGACCGCCGTTCCCAATAGTTCGAGGAACGAGAAATGCAGAGCCAATAGTAAAGAGTCGGCCTACTCTCATGTCACTGGAACTATTCAATCCTGCCACAGATGACATGGATAGTGACTCGAGTGGTGTTTCATCCCCGGACTCAGTGGATAGCGTTATTAGCGTCGTGCCCGATGAACTACGGAAAACAGCCGCAGAAAAAGGTACGTACTTAATTTATCGATGGCAACGTCATAATCGATAACCATGTTTTACCAATGTGATCTAGTAAGTTCTTATAATCAAGGGGTCAGCTATTGCGTTTGACCTCTTGACTTATGCGGTTGTAAGAAAAACTCGCTCCCAATTATCACATTGTGAAAAAATTTGGTGCAGTGAACAATCTACTTCCGTGTTTCGGGTTCAATTCACCCACGGAACAAAATATATGTGAGGCAAAAGGCAAATATCATAGGTACCTATGCATTTCAGCAGGTACAACAAGGTAAAACAAGAGGACTTGTGTTTAATGTTTGTTTTATTCTTTCAGATCTAGCAAATCCAGCAACATCAGATGTGAAGAAAGGGAAGAAGGAAGCCGATAAAAAAGAAATCGATGAAAAGGAGGAACCAACATCAGAAAAAACTCCTCTACTGCCAACAATAGCGCCTCAAAGTCTAATAGAAGCCGCAGCAGAAGTTGCGCATTCTTTAGATGAAACCTGCGAAACTGTCATCCAAAGTAGCCCTCGATCAAAAAGGAAACACCTTGAAAAAATAGAAAGTGCTGAAGCCATGGCCATCGTACAAGGAACTTCGAGCAGCAGTAGTAGTAGTAACTGGAGCCTAAATAAACTATCACCTGGAGATTTACGGATATTAGAATCAAGATCTCAATCACACACTAGCTCCAGTGGAAGCTCTTCAAGTCTGGAACGACTTTCACCTGGAAAAAGATCCAAAGACCGCTCGCCGAAGCTGGGAAGCACAAGTAATTCTACTTGGAGCTTAAACAGGCTATCTCCTAACAGACCCGAAGGCCGATCGCTTGACGAAAATCTCAGTAAAACCCACAGGAGTCCAACTAGGTTACCCTACGATTCCATTTCAATATCCAGCACAGATTCAGATAAATCCATTTCGAAATCCGAAAGCTTTAATAGGATACAAGCCAACGAGCCTCTTGTGACGTGTAAGTCAGACATGATAGCTACTGAAGACGAATGGCCTGATCAACAAGATCGAAGTCAACATTTGACTGAATTTGCAGAAAAACTAAGTGAAAAACTTTTGCAGGAAATTGACCAATACTCAAAAAGGATCAACGAGGAAGACTTCGACTTACCGAGTAGCAGTAGTAGTGAAAAGAGTATATCATTGAGGTTGAAGCGAGAAGAAGAAGATAGAAACACGCAGAAAATTTTAGATGAGCTATCCGATAGTTTACAACACTTGGAAGATCCGTATATTCATAAAATAAGCACAGAAATGCAAGGCCTTAATAAGCTAAGTGCAGAACTTCAAGAAAGACATAAATACATTGCGTCTTTGAACGAAGTACAAGAAACTGATATAAGCAAGCTATTCCCTAAATGTATGTCAAAGACGAAAAGCAAGAAAAGATCAAAGGATGTCGATCCAATCATTAACAAATATAGAGAACTGAAGAAATCTATGAAAGTCTCAAGTGAAGAGGATATATACCTTAATAATTGTGCCAATATCCAATTCACAGCAAAACCAGTTACAACAACTGAAAAAATACCGGACATTGACGCCAAAAACCCAGATGACGACAGTGCAATTTCGTCAAGCAATGGTAATCCCGAAATCACCATCGACTCTGGTGCGTCATATGATACGAGCCAATCGCTCGAAACTGGATACTCCTTAGAGTCCGAAATTAGTGTAGATTCGTTATGCACCAGTACCGACAAGAGGTCCTCTCTTAAAGTGGGACAGTCAACGGATTCAAGTGATTTGGACAAAATGGAAATAAGTCCTGAATCCGTAACTTCGCGTTCTAGTGCCAGCACGGCTCCATTGAAGTCTGGTTTTTCGATCGAGTCGAGCGATACATCGGCTGGTAGTGACTGGAGCCGGCGAGACAAGACCGGGAGCACAGCATCGCTCGGCTGTGCCAGTTTAGCATCCCTGCCATCATACAGCGAATGCTCCAAAGATCGGAAACTATTGGAGACACGCTCATCGTCGGAAGATACGGCCCCTGCTCCGGTTATTCCGCCGCCCCGTGCTTTCCCGCACGCCCCGCTGTTACCTTCACTGAGCGACGGCTCGGACAGTCTGCCTTCGGAAGGAGGAGCGGTCACGTACCACCGGTACTACCACGTCTTCAAGCGAGGGGAGCTCGATCAGCTGATTGAGAAGTACGTGGAGAGTCTACACGTCGTGTCCTCGTACTACGACCAGGCCAGCTGGTGTGTCATAGCAGAAAAAGTTCAAGTATGGACCATTTAATGGACTTATAGTGTACTCACTCTTTGTCTAATGGCTGATAAAAGGTTTCGTTGCTGGTATATTTAGGGGCTGATGATAATAAATTATTCTGGTTCGTATTCTATAATCTTATGAAATAGTGAAGATTATGAACATTAAATAATGAACATAGGACACTAATAAGTGCAGTGTTTACATCCAAGTGACCTTCATAACAAACTCGTAAGTGAGTGTTAAGGACATTTACACGTGAAATGCGGTTCTTATAAAATGTGTTAACCCTATGCGAAAATGCCAAAAGCAAAGCTTTTGTTTTTTAATAATATATTCTAGTCACTCTATAAAAGTTTACTAGTTGTTATTTCTAATATAATCTTAACAATTTCGTTGCCCACCGCAGAACGTGGATTAACAGGAGTTATTGACGTATCAGTTTCTAGGGGCTACATTACTAGTATGTGGATCTGTGCCAACATATTCGTAATGCATCCATGTCTACGTGAACAGTGTCCATGTTAATAACTCTTAGTTAAAACTACGTTTGCCACAACGGGCATTAGTATTCGATGCGATAATAGAATTCGCATGAATGAAAACTAAGAGCTTTAAATAGTGAAAAAATTAAATATAATATATTATATACTTCAGTGGCTCAATATTATATAAGCTATTCATAGCTTATTTACTCTGACGTTTATGTATACCTACAGAAAATTGTAACGTTATTCTCACATACTTATAGGTATAACGAATTAGACCATACTCCAAGACCAAAATAATTAGGTACAATGAAAATATTCAGATTAATTATAATCGTTCTATGACAATAACAGAGCCGTAGCAATGACGTCATCCAAATTGTTTTTAGTTCCCCGACACATCATGCATACATTTTTATTCCCACTAATATTTCGGTTTTGGATTATGGTTGTCTTTTTTATTTAAATATTATCGTATTAATAATCTGGTGTTCTGAAAATGTAGGTACTTTGTTTCTTCAAAGGAAAAATATCGAGCTGGCCTCTCATTCTCATACAAATTGTATATGTCATGTATGGGTCCACCGTATTATCTTGCCACCGATATCGCAACGTTTATACATTTCATACTAAATTTGGACCATTTAGTAAAGTTAGAGGATTTAGTCGTGGTATTGGCAGTACGGAAATCCCTTTGCCTACGTGTACAATACTTGAGAGTACAAATACATCCATAAATTATTTGTCCAATACTCAGAACCTACTGTTAGTGTACTTTTAAAAATCTACACTTGACTATCCGGAATTTATCTTTTTAGATCTGTGTATCTGTGAAAAGAATTATTTTTACTTTAAACCTTATAAAAAACGTTCACTCTCAAAGCCACAGTACTAAACAGTTTAGTTGAGTTCTTCATTCATTCCGTTCATTATTTTTATTTGAATTTTTTTTTTTAACATTTCCAACCAAAAGTTTTTATCTGATCTGAAGTTTATAAATTTATCATAGGGTCCATAAACTATGTTAAATTTCGTTTCTTAAAATTACGAGGATAGGAAAAGTAATCGAATGTCGTGCCATCTAACACAATGCTAAATTAACATTTTGTTACAATTAGCTTAAAACGTCCCTATACTTTCAAACTTTGCGTTCCAAAATAATACTAATCTTCTTTTTGAAAAAACCGTATTAACATTTTTTATAAGTGAAAATAACGAATTTTAAATTTATTTTTATCGACGTATTAGTTAATAAGTACCTATTTACTTAGATAAGTTAATAAAATATATATGTACCGTGCAGCTACAGGATCATTAAATACATGAACATTATAATAACCATCAACATTTTCTGTTTAAAGAATCGATCGTAACTCATCATAAAAATGCATTTCCTTTTTCAAAATAAAAGCCAAAATAAATTGCCCAAAAAATATCATCTTAAAATAATAATTTGGCGAAAATTTTTAAAGGAACACATTTTTATGATTATTATGTGAAGGGAACGAGCAATGGCCACGGAACCACCGAAGTCCCTCTAATTTGTACAAACTTAACAAATATGGATCAAACGATATGGCAGCATTGCTTACACGGTAATATTAACATTGGAAAGTATTTGGTATTGTACTGTAAATAATCGCTATAAGTATATAAAGCTATTAGAAATTAATTATGTTATCAAGAAATCAAAGTGAGATTAAAATTAATATTATAGTTATAGTAAATATAAAACAATGAACACATGGCTGAGTATTTAATATTTTCTATAATTAAATGAATCTCAAACAGACTTTTGGGGAAAATATTAAATGTACAGATGTCCAATTGTCACTAGAAATGTACGCATTAGTTAAATACTGGACTGTAGCGGTTAGGAGGTATACCTATATATAAAATGCACAACCGTTACTGTACCTATTAATTTAATATCTTTATGTAAGTCTTCATTATAAGTCAGTGACTGTCGACCACGTAAGTGACACTTGCAGTTTATTAAAGTGGAATATTTAAGAAAATATATTTCAGTACCAACTATCGATTATGCCTAAAAAAACGTCAGGCTGGAGAAACCAAAGTACTTTACACAAATATACAAAGTTTCCTCAAAATACATCAGATGTTCAGATCAAATAATATTGTAAATAAATTCTGAATAATCAGTCAGTCAAATCACCATCAATTTACTAAACCGCAATTGTCTCTTCACAAAACCAATATAAGCACATTCCATTAAAAGTAATCGATTAAAAAAATACAATTTTATATTACTTGTGTAAAATAATTTCGAGCATTAAGTCTGTCCGATGGACATTAAATTGATTTTATTCGTAAGTTGTGAAGTTTTTGAAGCATATCAGTGCTCTTTAAGTATGTAAGGGATGTATAATTTTTTCCTATTTTTGTAAATTAAATTGCTTGATACAATTATTTCGTAAATTATGCAGGGTGTCGCTGTCACAAAAAATGGGATGTCTATCAATTATTTAACGCCGTTGCACGTAGACAAATATAGAATTATTATGTAGGTACTCTATTCTCCATGTGACCAAAACTGACACCAAACAAATATATCCGTAATTGTTACTTTACGAGAACCTTCAGTTATATCTTTATGGAGTAATAAATAACAATAAATCTGCATTATCGCGTAATATATAGGAAGTGTATGTACCTATTCCTTTTCATTCCTTATATTCCGAATTCTATCTTGTGTAAATACATATTCATATATAATGTATTTCATATTGGCTTAATCTGTGATATATAATAGAAATTGGCACAAACCCATATTATTTGGAAATTATTTTAAAAAACGAGGTACACGTAATACTAAGGAGACATATTTTGCGGTTGACTTTTCAAGTTTCTTTTTACCGTTATATGTGATATTAATTTTATGACCGCATGATATTCGGTAGAGAAATATTCGTCTGATTTTTATCATTGGCAAGAAGTATAAAGTATTTATATTACAAAATAAACAACGCATATTGTTAATATTTACTTAAAATAAATGGATAGCACTTAGAACAGTATTGTTTATAAAACGACATCAATTTTCTAAAGTGAGCCACGCTGTTCTGAAAAAACTTTACAAAGAGTTCAAACACACTGTTTAACTAATATCGATCAGCTAAAAAATTGGAACACGATGATGGCATGTCATGTGTAGCGTATATTTGCAAAAATATTTACGTTGCTCCCCCAATACAGCCTTTAATCTAAAAGAAATCATGTGTATTTTATATTGGCCAAATAACAAAAACACTAAGGAGGGGAGGGTTCCATCATATATTTTGGAACAGTAAATCTAATACCAACGATGTTTGATGTCGTTGACTTCATAGATTTTTTTATCATACCTAACCTCGCTACACTACGCTGCACTCGTAAAATATTACCAATAGTATAATGCTCATGCTGATATCTTCATATCAATCATGTACTGTGTAGATGGAGCTACGAAATAAACGAAATTAAAAGCTCTGCCTATCCTCATGGGAAAAAGGCGGAGTTTATGTTTGTATTAAAATTTTAATTTTAAACCTATGAACTCGCAAAAAGATTAACATAGTAAATATAATTTTCAGCCACAATTATCATATTGACTGTATTTTCAGCCACAAATATCACATTGGCTGTATTTTCAGCCACAAATATCATACGGGCTGTATTTCGCGTACATTTAGGCTGATTTATACTTTCTTACACTAATATCCGATTCCATATATAAAAAAATATTTGCAGTTGTTTTTTTTATCAATCGAGTTTATTTCGTCGCTCCAACTGCATATACGTAGCCAGTTGAGTCCCAGTTTTACTACGAATCATTGATACTGTTCGCCCTCTTACGAATACGAGCAGTGTTATATTAAATGTAATGAAAAATACAGTAATACATTGTAAGCTTATGTCGTACTGTATCTATACATTATACTAGGTGACAACCTTCACAATAAAATGAAGACTTCAATATTCTATTTGTTTTATTCAATCCTAACTAGAATTATACATGTGAAAATGAGTTTTTATATTTGTTTGTTCTTCGTCCTTCAAGCCTTAACGGCTGGACGAATTTTGATAAAAATTTGTACACGGGTAAACCATTACCTAGGTTACTATTACATAGGACACTATATTTTATTTCACATAGGCCTGCATGGGCACTTATTAAACGTCGAGAAAAGTTGTCACGAGCCGGGTTGGTCGTTTCCTATGGAGAAGACCCGGCAAGAAACACCACGTACTCGATCACATATAAAGTATATACTATTGCACTACTACATACTATTACAGTTTGTTAGTTTGTATGTAATCTGCGGAACTAATGATCCAATTCCAAAAAAAAATCTCGGACAGAAAGATAGATTATTCGTGGGTGCTATAGGCTTTAAATGATATTTATATCAAGTAAATTAGCCGAGCTATCAAAATTTCTGCGGACGAAGTCGCGGGTGAAGTGCTAGTATAGAATCCTTTTTCTTTTTTTTTAACGCCAAATGGAGCTAGTTCAGTTTTACTACCACGCACTAAGCCCTCTGTTGTCAAATATCCAGAGATTTGATTGGCAGTTATTTCTTTTAAACAATTTCAGCTGTCTTATCAATCAGTCTTTTCTAATGTCAACGTTATGTAACCAGATAACCTATGTTAGTACTTAACTAAAAACAGTGTGCAAAGTGACCCCACCAACGGGCTGTCATGCCTCCGGACTACGGCGCTCAGTGCTGTTGGGGCTGCCACGGAGTCTGTTTAGCAGCGAGGCCGCTTAATATAACGTTACTTGTTTCCGTTAGCAGGGCAAAGTTAAAATTCTGAAAATTTTAATAATTATGTGACGTTCGTAGCCGGGGGCATTCTGCAGTTTCTGATTACCCCCTGGGAAAATAAAACGAGGGTATGTGTGTAGATGTACCTACTTCCTACTAATATTATAAATGCGAAAGTTTGTGAGGATGTATGGATGTCTGGATGTTTATTACTCTTTCACGCAAAAACTACTGACCGGATTTGGATGAAATTTGGCACGCAGATAGTTTATAACCTGGATTAACATTTAGAATACTCTTTATCCCGGTAGTACGATCCCGTGGGACAATTACCAAACTCCACGCGGGCGAAGCCGCGCGATATTTAGTTACTATTTCGGGGTATTCGAACTATCCCTATAATATCACTATAACTATAACTTCACTATAAAAATCCCATAATTTGATCACAGAATTAGGGCGAAGTTAGTTGGAAATTCAAAAATTCAAAATTTGTTTAAATAAAAGTTGATTTATTTACTTATTTTACAAATAAATACAAACCAAATAATACACGCTTAGGCTATGTTTTAAACATAATGTGGAAAGTACTCTTAAAAAGAACAAAATGCGAGACATTTTTGTAGCTACCAAAGCTAATAAAAGGAAATACGTAAACGTATCTATGAAGATGTTTTCACACGTTTCAACGCAGCTGGAATATGTGAAAAGATGCAAGATTTAAAACAATAAACTTTGCTAAATAAAAATAACGGAGAATTCATTAAATATAGAATGTCCTTAAAACATATAACTTTAGTTTAATCATTGACATAACAAAAACCTGGGTGCACTGTTCCTTGCAAATGTCACGTCAGATTTTTTTTTTGGATAAATCAAACTAAAAAATAAAACAATCTGATTGACTTAACACAAATTCGAACTTACATCGGTCACATAAAGTTGTTTTCTCATTACGTCACGGCTTGACAGCCATTGTTTTTCGAGAATTGAATTAGAAACGTGACATAACGTGCGCTCCTCGCGTTTCAATATCAACTTTATGTGGTCGGTGTGAGGTTGAATTTACAAGAAGTAAAAGTGCGCACGATTCGAAATTGTGCATGCTTTTTCTGCAGACGTTTTTGAGACCCCGAGTGTGTATCTTGGGTTTTATATACAATGTCGCCCATGCGCATGTGACCGCCCGTAATTTCCTGAATATTCATGAAGAAATGTCGAAAATAAACTTTAAAAGGGGGGGTCTATCTATAACATTTTTCATGTTATTCAATTTTGAATTTTTTAAGTAGAGTTTGTAGATTTGCTTTCTATTTTTTGACAGATCTCCGAAGTTTATGGGTCGATTTGGATTCTGTTTATTATTTCTCAAAGCTTATGAGTTATTTTAACAGGTTAATTAACATTTTTACTAAAAACTATCGACTACGAAAAAAAAAACGGAATCGAAGTTATTTTTTCGGTAAAAAATTGTGTATTTATTTTAAAAAAACTAGTGTAAGTCCATAAATTATCCCGATAGGACGACTTTTTTAATCATTACTTGTAATCTACTACATAACAGCTACAAATTCACAGAACATTGTTGATACCTAACTGTAACTAAATCCAAGGTAAAACTCTAAGAGTCAAATTTAGGAAAAGAAAATGTGAAAGTTAATAATTGAATGTTGCTCTTAGCAGTGAGTACTAAAAGGTTAAACTAATAATGAGGGTGATAATGGAATTAAAAACAAACAAGCAATAGCCAGATTTTTCCTAAAAAAAATAAAAAAAACAAGAATTTTAATCAATTAGATTTTCGAAATGGCCCCCACCCTCCTGTAAACAAACCAAAGCCCTCATGGCAACACTTTTGATTGTACGACGTAATTCTTCACGGTGTTCTTTCATTTTCGCAGCAGCAGCAAAAATCCTAGCCGTTAATTGTTCGCGGCTTTCGATGGGCACGGCATACACTTTCTGTTTCATGTAGCCCCAAAGATAAAAATCTAAAGACCTTACAAGGTCGGGAGATCGCGGCGGCCAAGCAATGGCACCTCCTCTGCCAATCCACCACGGATAATTTTGATTTAAATAATCACGAACTAGTCGTGCGAAGTGTGCTGGAGCTCCATCTAATTGCAGATACATCCGCCTTCTTGTTTCCAGCGTGCAGCGATACTTCCTCCAAAAGCAACGGCAACGTATTGACTATAAAATCTCAAAACGCGTGTTGATCTAGTCTGTTTGGTAACACGAAAGGGCCAATAAGTTCATCGTCAATCATTCCAGCCCATACATTTATAGAAAATTGAGTCTGGAAAGTTGTTTCCCTAATAACGTGTGGATTTTCAGTGGCCCACACATGAAGATTGCGATGATTTGTTATACCCGCCCTTGTTTTTTCTTTAGAGATAGGTATCAACAATGTTCTGTGAATTTGTAGCTGTTATGTAGTAGATTACAAGTAATGATTAAAAAAGTCGTCCTATCGGGATAATTTATGGACTTACACTAGTTTTTTTTAAATAAATACACAATTTTTTACCGAAAAAATAACTTCGATTCCGTTTTTTTTTTTTCGTAGTCGATAGTTTTTAGTAAAAATGTTAATTAACCTGTTAAAATAACTCATAAGCTTTGAGTAATAATATATAGAATCCAAATCGACCCATAAACTTCGGAGATGTGTCAAAAAATAAAAAGCAAATCTACAAACTCTACTTAAAAAATTCAAAATTGAATAACATGAAAAATGTTATAGATAGACCCCCCCTTTTGAAGTTTATTTTCGACATTTCTTCATAAATATTCAGGAAATTACGGGCGGTCACATGCGCATGGGCGACATTGTATATCAATGAGTTTAATACAAAAGTATTAGAGAGTTCTGACTAAATGTTACAAAATCGCCTATATTTAAAATGTATATTATTAATTTATTATGTAGGAATATCTTATTCTATGCCTTTAAAATGGAAAAATGCAACTCAGATCGTAAAATTACAATAATACTTCCATGAAAAACTTAACTTGATCGGAGATTTGACCAAGTTTGCGTTAAATCGGAGGGTAGTATTACAATCACTGTTGAAATATGTATGATGAAGAAATCAACGATGAAATCTGGTATAGAATGTATTACTGATATTATGATTTTGATAGACTTTTACGAACTCTACTTCCATGCAGTATATTTCCCCTCTCCACAAATCGAATCATTATGACATACATTCGACATGCGCACATGTGACATGTTACATACAGATATTTTCGGAACGGAGAGAGCCAGCCCGTCGTCCGGTCGCGACGGCAAAACCAATTGGCTTATGGTGATAATACACTTGGCAGATCTGAGAAAATATTCACCTTCTATCATTAAAACAAAGTGAACTATATCTCAATCGGTATAAAGAACATTTGGTTTCGATTCAATATAGCGAAAATTTTGACAAATACGCCATGTGAAGTGAAAGCATAAAAAAGGTTGGCACAAAATAGTTGACAAAAACTGTAAAAAGGGGGGGTACTGGGAGTGGGTGGAAGTCGGTTCTACACGAAGTACGCGGCGAGCTGCGCCATCTTGTCCTTGGGCTGCTTGTTGCGGTGCTTGTTGCCGCGCGCGCGCCCCCCGCGCCCCCGCGCGCCCGCCGCGCGCACCGCCACCGCGCGGTGCTTCTCCACCTGCGGACGGACGGACTCATTGTCAACTGGGCTAATTAGGCCGATATTGCACCCACGGCACATACTTAATTCAAGTGTAGGGCTTAGTTAATGGCTCGCTCGCACCACAGATCACTATCGCTTGACGTATTTAAAACATAACTCGTGATTATATCATATTCAAATGAAGTCAGAAACATTATAATGTCTTAAAATCGTGCAGCGCTATAACAATAATACTAACCAGTGCACTAAAGGTGGGCTCGCAGTACAAGCAGGCCGTCATCTCAGTGATGGCGGCCGGTAGCCGGGTGCGCTCGGCGCGGTACTCCACGGTGACTTGTTGCGCGCCGCACGCGCTGCACGCGATGTCGCACACGGTCACGCGAGTCGCGTCCTCGAACACGTTTATTATTACGTCGCAGCTGAAATAAAACATGATCTTTTAGCGATAAAATCCAACATCATAGGGGGGCAACGGTCCCCCCTCCGACGATTAGCGAAAAGTGTGTCGAGCTAGCAGTGGCGAAACGTCCATACAACCCGATGCCCATCGGCATTCCTTAGAAACAATCAGTCTACGTTGTTTCTACCTTAGTCAAATAGTACCCCATCCAAAAAAAAAAGCCGAATAGTAAGTACATCTCTTTAAGTATGTATATCTCTTTTACTGACACGAGGCCTACCTCTCTTTTTTTCGGACGGAAAATCATCAAATGACCCCTCCCGCTCTGGGCGGAGCGGAAGGGAGTGTCACACTTGTACTGACTAAAACCCATCAATGTTCCTTCTTTGCCCTTTGTGTTCCAGGGCCGCTGTATCTCTTTCGAAAAGTCCAGCAGCCCCGGCAGTCAACGGCCCTTGCAGACCCTTTTCTGTTCGCTGACAGCTCTTTGAGGCGCGCGTGGAACATGATAATCATATGACGGACGGACAACGAGTTAGCCCATTACTCACCGTCCACAGGCCCGCGACATGAGGCGTATATTAAAGCAAGTTTTATAAACGGACAAATAGACGATAGCTAGTCGCTTCCTCGTCGGCAGGGGAACACAGGTGCCTTATATTCAAAATGTCTAGTGTCATTTTAATAAAAAGAATTCTATCGATCTATGATTATGTACAGAGAAGTAACAAAACTAACTAATAATTACACTTGAATCGAGTTCGTATTCGGTATTCATTCAAAGTATAGTGACGTCATACATACCGGTTGCATGCCAACTTCCACTTGGGTGCAGAGGGGTCCAACACAAGTACCCCCGACTCACACTCGACACAACCCGACACGCCCGTCGAGTTCACGCCGTATGGACACGTAGGATGCGTGCATGAGTTGCAGCCGAAACCCTTCTTCATGTCCCTGGAAATAAGGTTTATAATGAAAAAATTAAAGTTTATTCAATCAATTTCACAGAATTGTTGGGTTGCGATTAGCATAACAATAAAAAAATGCCAAATACAGACGTATTTGGTAATTTAACAAGTCTTCAAACAAAATTACTTTAGTTGTTTCATAATCCTACAATGCGGCCTAAATCCTACGGCCACCGCGGGACGAATGAATGGGTTTGCGAAAGTCACGTCTATCTTTGAATTTTTGGTTCTATACTACCCACTTCCTCACAAAGTTTTCCTTCCAACTGTGGATTTAAAAGGTTAAATTAAATTAACTAGAGAAACTCGACAATCGTGGTGGGAATCTATACATATCTAAATAATATAAAACAAACAATAAACTGCGGTCATTAACCGATTGTATCGAAAAATCATATTTTTTTATTTACAAGCGCCCCATCCCTGCTTCGCACGGGTGCAATTAATAATTAAGAACATGAGAAGAAAAACAAACTAAAATGTCTTTTGATTTTATTTTGACGAATACAAACAAAAACAACTCGGATGGCCGAGCCGTCCTCAAGTGATGCTCCGTCCCGCATGTTGCAATTGATTTTTATTTATACAATAGATTTACACCCATCATATCTGTGAAGTTTATGCTGAGAATATTATGTTGTTGTCCCATGGTGAATGCTGCGTATACCTATAATAGGCATACACATACGGGGTGTAAACAGACCCTTCACCAAGCCGTCAACCAAGCATTCTGTACATCAAACTAAGTAACTTTACGCAAAAATTTTTGCTGGGAAACGATATTTTTTTTTGGGGTAAAAAATCACATTTTACGGTAAAACTCAATATAATGCGCTCAAAACTTATTGCTGATGGAATGTTTTGAATAGTAAACGGACCATGGAGGTAATTGGACTTAAGTTAGAACCTTAAAAAGTAGTATTTAAAAAAAAAACTTGTGAAAAAATTGGAACTTTGACCCCCAATATCTCCGTAACTAGAAGGTTCCCAGGTATGGTCCGGAACAAAAAAATGATCACAATGACGAGGAGAACAAGTGCCTTTCGGCTTCGTTAAGGGTCTTTTTACACCCTTTATACCAGCACGTTATGTTATTTTATTGTTTCAAATTAATTCTTAGTATGTATTGCTGTTGGTGTACCAAATAAATAAATTTAAAAAAAAAGTTTGGCTAGTTTATTTAATCTGACCCTGTATTGAAGATCAGTGAATGAGCCCATACCTGAAAGGCGGATGGTTGTAGCAGTAGGGACACAGCGGGAAGCTCTTGCCCTTGTTGCCGGACGACCAGGACAGCAGCTCGAAGTCGTCGAGAGGACACTTGAGCTCGCGGTATATGCGGACCGTGCCGTTCTGAGGTAGACCGTACGTGTCGTCGCAGTGCGAGCAATGCAGGCGGGCGGGCTTAGCCTGTAGGTGACGAAAACAAAGAAATTATTATCATAAAACATTACATAACATCACGCCTGTATTCCCCAAGGGTAAGGCAGAGGCGTATTCACATTTCACTTCGTTACCTATTGCCATGAACCGGTCAAAAAATCCTCCGTGACTGCTATTGAGAAATTGCTTGAGATTGCTAGAAAATCCCAATAACACTTTCCCCTACCTGGGAAACGAAACCAGGACCTCATGCTCAGCAGTCGCGCTTAAGAGCACTATTCCAAAGAGGCCGTCATAAAAAAATATCAAAATCATTTTTGGATCTAGCTGGACTCCACTCCGTCAGCGAAGGAATCAGAAACCAACCAAAATGTAAAATCGCGCGGGCGCACTGCCTACCCACTGTAGCACGGTCCGATAGTAATGAGACAGAACGACGTCACGCGGCTAACAGCTGATAGGTCAATGGCGCGCGCGCGAGTTTCAAGCGGCTGTTGTGTTATTGTGATAAAAGTGAATGTGTATAAAAAAATTCTTTGGGAAAGTTTTTTGTTATCATTAGTACAATCACGTGTTTAAGTATCGGTCCCGCACGCAAAATACGCGCTTTGACGTGGAGTTGCGGAAAGCAGCCTGTTATACAATACAATACAATAAGTATCGGTCACTGATTACCAGTCACCCTATATGTACGTAGTTTTAGTCTTAATTTAGTCTTTTTTTAAATACTTATTTTATATATTTAAATGTTATTAAATACCAAGTTCCGAAATCCACGCAGACGTAATCTAGGGAAGCTGCACAAAAAAAAACTTTCCTCAACTCACCTGAATATACCTCATATACCGCCTACACTTGCCACATCTAGACAGCGCTTTCCCGCTGGTCTTCAACGAGGAGAAGTTAACCTCGAACAGCTGATCCATCGCCTCGATAGACCTCACGAAGTACTGGAACTTTCTCCTGAAGATCTCCGTGGTGTGAGTGAGGACCGCGTGGAAGTCGGCGCGGCCTACCGCGATGAGATTCAGCTGCTCTTCTAGAGCTGAGCGCATTGTTGGTAAGACTAGTTCGGGGTCGATCTGGAAAGGAGGTTTTATGTTGAAAAGGGTTGAGAGTTCAAAATGTATGGATATAGAAGAAGGAGTAAATAATACCGGAACGGCTCAGGGGAGGTAGGCACATAAAACTGAGTTGCTAGTAGCCAGCCAAACCAAAAAAAATGCATAAAATAGCGATAAAAGTATTAAATTCGGTCGTAAAAATGGCATATTCAGTTTCAGCAAAAGTTTGGCGTTTATTACATTGTCTCAAACTCTTAATATTACGTGACATTCTCTTACTAAAGCTTTACAAGTAATATTCACACCCATATGCCATTTGGCACATCCTGAGTAGCCTCCTACCCTTTGCAGCCTTGTTAAAACTCTTATAGCCGCTATTCGTGACAGTACAACAAAATAGTGTAATGTCCGTTTTCACTATGACTAGGTGACATCAATAAGAGTGCGCTGTTGGATTTTCAACTTTCGACGATGAGCAAAGTGTTGGAAAAAAAAACCAGGCAAGTGCGAGTCGGACTCGCGCATGAAGGGTTCCGTACCATCGTAGTAGGGCCCCCTTTAATTTTTAATAAATTTTTATTATTTTGTTGTTATAGCGGCAACAGAAATACACATTCTGTGAAATTTTCAACTGCCTACCTATTACGGATCATGAGATACAGCCTGCTGACAGACGGACGGACGAACGGACGGACGGACGGATGGACGGACGGACGGCTGGACAGCGGAGACTTAGCTTCAACAGCAGCTTACCTAACACTGTTTTAAGCTTTCACGGTTTAAAACTAAACTTATGCTGTCACTTACGGGATATCTTCCGGAAAAATCACAGAATCACGGAAGATATCCCGTAAGTGACAGCATAAGTTTAGCAGCTTACCTTTTGGTATCCATGCACCAGCACGATGCCCAAGTTAGTGGGCACCAGTTTTCGACCGCTGCCCACTGTGACGTAGTTACGTTGACAGATGTTGTTGATGTGAACGGGAATGGACGCGTCCGTACCGATGCCATGTTTCTCCATCAGGGTGATTACCTGAGAAATAAAATAAGGACGTTTCTTTTTTAATAAGTGCTATGATATAAATCCGGGTAAAATATCAAAAACTCGCAATATACAGGACCCTTCACGAAGCCGTCAACCAAGCATCCGTGCTGGTGGATGGATTGAATAGTACGGTGGTCGTGGAGGTGTTTAAAATAAAAATCTTACATTAAAAAAAAACTTGTAAATAAGTGGGAACTTTGACCCCCAATATCTCCATAACTAGAAGGTTCCCAAGTATGGTCTAGAACAAAAAAATGATCGCAATGACGGGGAGAACAAGTGCCTTTTGGCTTCGTTAAGGGTCTTGTTACACCGTTTATGGAAAAGCGCGTATGAGTTTTTTTTCAGTGTTATTATCAGGTATCAGTCTAGAAATGCTGGAGATTCGCTCTTAAAAATCCGTGTTGTGGAGTCAGTTTTTACACAAAGCAGTTACAAGGAGCGCAGTTGATGCTCGAAGCACATTTGATGCGCGAAAATAGTGGCTTCACTGCTTAACACTATCCACTTGTTGTAACAAGACTAAACATACAGCGTGGCGATTTAGTCACTTGCATCCTTCAAGAATAAAAAATAGCTTTTTATACATGGTGTTAATAATATTCTGCGGGCGAATCTGCGGGCCCAGAATTAGCGCGAACTTCACGTCGGTGCGGCCACCACGCGCCCGCGCCTGCCATATTGCAAATGCGACACCGCACCGTCAACACTTTGTACACCAATTTCTGTAATAACTTCCATTGTACTGTTTTTTTATCATTCGTACATCGCATTATATTTCTGCCAAACCCATCCTACACAAAACACATGCATCGAAACAGTATTTTCACTAATATGAGTTACGTTGAGAAAGTTGTCTAATATGACGGAAAGGATGAAGATGACTAAATCGCCATCCTGTATGTATAAACTGATAAGGCACAAAATGGTTTATTTTTATTCAAGTTTTTTTCATTACTAAAAAGATCGTAGTCCTTACCTCAGATTCAGTAAGGTAGTCGGGCGGCGACGTCTGGCACTCCACTAGTCTATGGTCGTGAGCGCGCAGTACGTCATCTACGTTCAATACCGGCACGAACTCGTCTTTGCCGAACGCCTGTCGAAATACATTAACGTTTGAAATCATCATAGCCACCGCTCATACTAAGATTCCCAGAGGCAATAAATACACAAATAGTAAATGACCATAGTTAGCAGAATAGGTGGCCTGACTTACCATAACGCAGGTTTTTTTTTAATATTTCTTCAGTGTGTGAAAGGTTACTTCAATGGAATCGGATATAAAAAAAGGCTCAGAATGATGTACTGAATACGTGGTAACTGTTTTCGCGTCGGTATCCCGTCCACCCCGTATACTTATTTATCGCCTTATACCGAAACGTTCTAGAATTGCGCACTATCGGGCCATACAAAGAATGCAGTCAGCGGGGACTCTTGAACTTATCCGTGCGATCAACGTATTGTAAATAGTCAGAACCCCGACAACTACCGTCGGGCAATAGCACACCAGTCAACACCCGTCTAACATTTAATGAAATTATATATCTTTTTGTACGTAGGTTATCAAAACACAATTTTTTTTTACGGATGGAAAATCATCAAATAACTCCTCCCGCTCTGGGTGGAGTGGGAGGGAGTGTCAGACTTTTACTGACTAAAACCCATCCATGTTCCTTATTTGCCCTTTATGTTCCAGGGCCGCGGTATCTCTTTCGAACAGTCCCGCAGCCCCGGCAGGATCAAAACACACTCACACTCTATTTTTAATCGGAGGATCCTCCTTTTCAATCGAGGATAAACTTTTCACCCTGTTCCTTATACCTCTATAACGTTTGCCCATACCTGCCAATGCATGATCTCAGTGTACCCGGCATCAACGAGCGTGTTCCCCGTATACTTGAAGGTCTCGGTACCGATCTGGAAGGTGATGATGGTAGACAGGTACTTGCAGTCACGCGACAGGGTGGCGATGAAGTGACGCGTCACGTAGTCGTAGATGCGCCACGCGTCGCCTTCTAGGTCGGACTCCACTGAAGAGAAAATACAAGGTGTAAAAAGAGCCATCACCTAGCCGTTATCAAAGCATTCTGTACACACATCATGCTTGTAACCCTCGCAGGGTTAGGCCCTGGTGTACCCAATAGAACACCCATATTTTGCGAGTTATGTTGGCCCGTATAATAGAGAGCGAGCTTATTGCCATCAACCCAATAACAAATTGTTTGAACTAGGAATCGAACCCAGGACCTCATGACCTCAGACCAACGAGGCAGTCGGTAAATACGAAAAAACAGTAAAGTGGAGAGAAAATACCGGGTGTGAAAAGACCACATTACCTAGCCATCATCTGCAATCTACATAAAATTCATCAAACCGAGTAATGATTTTATTCTTAGTGTATTTACGGGGTCTCCCTTGTTTGACCGAAAGGCATTTGACAAATTTTCACTACCCAAAAAATTTTTCGCGTAATTTCATTTGCCAAATTATTACTTAGCAAAAAATCTATTCACAAAAAATTGTAACGCAAACCTAATGTTTGGGAAGTGAACGTTTAAACAATAACTTGTTTACCAACAAGTACTTTTAACATTTTTTATTTAGTCAAATATTTCAGTTGGAATAACAGTTTTTACGCAAAATCAAATAAGACAAATTCTAAACAGGTTATAATAATATGAATATTAACTATTCTTTTTTTTTAGTTAGTAGCGTTTTTTTCCATTTTTTTTTTTCTATATAATGTAGTCGTTCCTGGAGGTCACAGTTTTAACCAAACCTAACCATTTTTTTTTTTTTTAATAAGTAATTATCCTAATCTAAATAGTTCAGTGCCGGGTAAACTACTAAAAACAATATTTTTTCTATTAATGAAAATCGTTTCTGGCACTCGCCGGCCGCTGCCGCGGCACCGCTCGCTACGCTCGCTCGGCTCGTGCGTAGGGGGTCACAGTTTTAACCTAACCTAACCTACCCTTTTTTTGCCTTAATATTTTTTGTCTTAACAAATCATTTCACCAAACGTTTGTTGTCTGAAGATTGTTTGCTGTAATAAATCATTTGAGTAAAGACCAAATGCCATAATGACATTATACTTGGTAATATTTTGCCAAGTAAAAATTTGACCAAATAAAAATATGCGTACTAAAATCATTCGAAATATTGCAATGGTATAAAAAAAAGTTGGTAAAATTTGTTTGGGTAATGAAATTTGGTCAAAATCTTTTCGGCAAAACGGCAGGCTCCCGTATTTACGGTAGCGCGCAATGTAACGCACAAAAAATCATCTTGGGTCATGGAGGTATTTAAAGAATGCTGTTCTTTAAATACCATTTTTTTAACTTGTATTCTTAAGGAAACATGAAAAAAAGTCAGAACTTGGACCCTCGGGTTCGTTTTGGATCTTTTTACACCCGTTATTTGCAAGACTAAATATTTTATTGTTACCTATCTCATCTGCAGTATCCATTGTGGTTGCAGTAAAAGAAAATATTCTGTATCAAACATTCGGATTGGAACCAAAGAGAAAGCTATGAGCCCAAAGATTTAAGTCATCAAATTTGCCCTGACCAAACTTGGATCACGCGACAAAGCGTCTAAACTGAGATGAGGGAACTCGCACATCCTGCATACAACGAGAGATACAATTTTCAGTACGAGTGAAGGAGACAGTACTATTCAAATGTCACTGTCAACGAATCAGAAATGAGATATTTTTTGACACAGTTGGGCGAATTTAGACTTAAATCTTTGTTTGTACAGAGTTCCCACTATTACGGGCCGTCTTAATAGATACAACGAAGTACTACTACAGATAAGAAAATACATGTGACAGCGGATTATAGTGGGTACACGGCATTAGGCCATGAGCAGATGATGGACTATTTTTGCGCCGAACAGAAATGATCCTGTCCTGGTTGCTGCATTGTTTTTTCATCCATTACTAGTTGCAAATTATTGTCCGTATCTGTCCTGCGGACATATCACTACTCCACCGTTTGCTCAGAGCCATAATTAAAACCAACACTGATCATAAAACCATGAGCTTTTAAATCAAATATCAAATGCTAGAAACATTCATATACAAGTCGTTTACCAGCGGGCCTCATCGGTGTGATAGGCGGATGGTCACCGGCGTCATGTCCTTTCTTAGGTCGGTTGATGCCGTTGGCGATGATGGCGCGAACTTCTGTGCCCCACTTGCTAGAGTTCTGCTGTTGCCGGAGCGTGCCCCTTGGAAGAACAAATGTTGTTTTATTTGCATCGAATATACACGTAGTCTGGATACGGGACGCACAGAACCAGGAAGTGTGGCAGAAAAAAGGGGAGGCCTATACCCAGCAGTGGGTGTTTCCGGGCTGATATGATGATGATGATGATACGCGTAGTCAATTTATATGTAGGTAAGTATTATTTTTTTTGCTGCTGAATAAGACGTCCTGGATTTTCCATCAGGAATTCTCAGTAGCAGCCACGGAGTCCGGATTTGTACCTGGTTGATGGCAATAGGCTCGCCTCCTATTACACGGGAGTAACCATAACTGGCGAAATGCGGTTGTGGGTGTACCTTTGAATACACCTGTGCCTAACCCTTCGAGGATTACAGGCGTGATGTTATGTTATTTGATGAAACTACAGCCAATTACAGCCAACAACCACGGAGAGGCAGTCGAACACGAAGAAGAAGGATTTTGACCTTTGCTACGCCAGAATATAGATTCGAGTTTCGAACACGAGTATCGGCTGGAGACATTCGAATTTCGACAGTTGAGAAAAACGTTTTAAAACGATCATTCCACTTACATCAAATCGTAATTCTCAGGGTAGCTGGTGGTCTCAGTACGCGGGTATGAGATATAACCCTGTGTATACAGGCGCTCTGCTATCTGTAAGCAAAGAACATTTCAATGTTAAGGTACACTACAAAACATCGCTTATTTGATTTGTGAACTACGCACAGTCGAAATACACGAGCAAATTGTACTCAAACAGAAATTGTAGTCAATTCATTGTAAGTTTTCTCACAATCATATTCAATCACTATAATATTTCAATTGTCTTTATTGGTCACAAGGCTATGAAATTAGAAATTAAAGTCTTTATACTGAAGGCTATAAGCATTTAAGATAAATCTTTAAGCTTCCTTACAAAGATAGAAACTGTTCATTTCTTTTGTTTTCTTTGTTTTAACCTGCTGTAGTTAGGCAAAGCCTTCTCTTCTTCTTTCTTTCTTGAGTGTTTTTAGCCCCGCAAACAAGAACAGACGAACAGAACCACTAGGCCACTCCATACAATTCTAATAATATTTCACAATACACACCTGCATCGCGTGATGAGGTCCCATGCCGAGGCCTGCACTAGCCACTCGCATCAGTTCAACTGTGTTCAGGGCAACCGGACGAGGCTTTATTTTCT
This sequence comes from Noctua pronuba, assembly GCA_905220335.1. Lineage (NCBI taxonomy): Eukaryota > Metazoa > Arthropoda > Insecta > Lepidoptera > Noctuidae > Noctua > Noctua pronuba. The sequence goes on along the minus strand of LR999906.1, from coordinate 8,219,224 downwards.
CCTTAGCTTGGATGTTCACCACACTGTTGGACAAACTCAACATTTTAAATAACAGTAAAATACTTTTGATAGAAATCTTAAGCATGTTTTAGGCTAAAACGAGAGAAAATCCAATAATTCCTAAACCACATTTGATTTCTTGAGTTATCTCTATTTTAGACTTGCTATGGAACTTCACAAGAGTTGCCTCTGTTGTTGGATTTAGCTCTTTAATGTATAGGAGATAACTTGCATAGTCATAAAACACTTACACTGCCTCTTTAATCTCTTTGATCCCAGCAAGGAACATATTAGCAATGTCTTTCTCAAAACTCCGCATTCTCTTCCATTCAAGTGGTAGTTCTCTGCCCTCAGAAGTACTAGCAGTAACCCGGAGCACCCAGTATGTCTCGGGCTTGAATGTCTGAATTTCATCGTGACGTTGAACACAGAAGCCTAGGGTTGGTGTCTGACAAGGACCGTATGAAATAAGCGATGCATCCAAATCACCATATCTACCTGTGAATTTGGAAAAAGTTTTGTAAAATAAATCAACAAGAACCAAACCTGAAATAATTAAGCAGTGGATAACTAGATAGTTATTAGTGGATGTGGATATAGCTGCTTTCCACTTACATAAGCCAAGCCAGTTATTTGAACACTTTATTGCTTAAAATAGCCATATTTTATGTTTCAATATTGGGTCAGGTGGCCTTCATAATCTAGTTTGTAAAATATCTTCTTTGATGATGAGTTACTGTAACTGTTTCTATTGTAACAATATGTGACATATCAACAAAAAATATTTTAATCTGTTTTAATGAATTGACTTTAGTAAGTCATTATGAAAACAAGACATTATTTTTTTTATTACCTTGAAAATATTTAGTCTGGAACCGTGTAAACGCACAACCAATTCGTAAATCAAGTTCTTGCCTAGCGTCAACACTCCGAGACTCATTCTCATTGGGCCGACCGAGATTCAACATGGCTGCCTTGATATCCTTCTCTGTGATAGCCGAAAACTTAGCACGGTAAGTCACTAGGGGCGAACAAATGTCGCCTTTCATGTATTGCTGTACACAACTCATTACCTGGAATAGATTTATATTATGTCGAGAAAAGTTCTTTAATTGTTGTATGCATACCCTTACAGTAAATAATTTATATGTTAAAGCCTATGATGAGACTGCTTTTGAAGTCAGCTATGTAAATGAGGAAGAAGGATTGAAAACAATCTGTTTGAATACTGCTCGTATTCAAACAGATTGTTTTCAATCCTTCTTCTAGCTTCTTCAACTAATTTACTATCCTTCTATTACAAAAAAATGCTCTCAACTTACTTCAAAACAAATATTCTCGCCTTCTTTATCGCAATCCAACCACAATATGAGGTAGTCACAAGATTTTGACTCCTGTGCCAACAGAGCAGGTATTCTGAGCCTGGGCATAGCTTCCTTCTTCTCCGTTGGACAACTGAACAACTCCACAGGGTCCACTTTATCCCAGTTATTGTATTTACCGGTGAAATCCAAACTCATAACGTGACCACAGACGGAAGTCATTTTGAAATGAACAGGCTCGTTTTTAAATGTTCCATTCCATTCGTGTATATTACAAGCGTTATTCGATGCTGTCGAAACAAGAATTTATGATTAGATTCTTCACAACAAATTATAAAAACAAAACTGTTACAACAATCTAAAATTGGTTATGACACGAACCTTTAGCGGTGGCGCATTTGCCATTGCTGAGTAAATTAGCGACATTCTGAGCTAAAGATGGCTTTTCAGCCACCATCAAAGCCGTCTTCATCTTATTTTGGTTGACCCAGAGGATTTGCCTATCATGAAAATAATTTCATCCACGATTTGCGATCGACAAAAATCCTGAAAATCAGAAATAATGTCATAAATTGACATGACATCTATTGTACTGTCAACATACAAAGGTTTGCCAAATCAAAAAAAAACTGTTTTGAAAAGTTGGCATTAATGAATATTCTGCAAAACGTTTCTATTTTACTTCATTTTGTTTCGTTTTCAGATATTCATAGAAAGAAGAAATACAGATGTTTTATGTTCATTTTCTACTATAAATAATTATGAGTTGGATACTTTAGAATCAGGGGTATCCAACATAATTTTATGGAAGGCCAAGTTTAGTATTTTTGGAACCGTAGCGGGCCAAAAGAAATGCAAAGTGACCTCTAAAAGTAAAACAAGCTTTGCCGGACTAGACTGCGATGATGCGGTTTGCATTCGTGGGTAAGTGGGGTGGGGCGGGTAGGTAAATATTGCGCGGGAATAACTGACTTAGGGACATTTTTAAACAATGTTCGGGCAATATTTATTCTTCTTCTTCTTTACCTACGTGTCGATGAACTCAAAATTGTGTTAGATCAGTATGTAGCCACCTGCACCGCTCTAACATTTGCTTCAATTAAATCTTGATAGGTGCAAGTGGTTGTGCAGGGTGGGTAGAACAAGAGGTGGAGCATATCCTGCAGAGTGGCTCCACACTGGCAATCTGTTTGGGATGAGTCGAGGATACCCCATTTTGTTAGATTATATCTACAGCGGCGAACCTGGGCCTGCAATCGGTTAAGGGATTAACATTGCGAGTACAATATTTATTGATCCCTTATCAAGTTTTAAATAGCTCGCGGGCCGAATGAAAGACCTAGATGGGCCACTAGGTGGCCCGTGGCTGTATGTTGGACAGACCTGCTGAGATCCTAAATCTTTCTATTTGGACTACTTTGGATCACACTTTGGAGAGTGGTAACACCGATGTTATTGACTTTCGCAGTGTGCGTTCTAAAACTAGGTACGAACAAAATGACGGTGGTTATATCTTTATAATTTAATGTATTTAATTTTATTTTCGATCTGTAATGACTAGTATTAAACTGTTCAAAAACAATAAAAAGTATGTTTAAATAAATTGACGCAGAAATCAACGCGTTGTGGCAAAATTTAAATCCTTAATCTTTTACAGATAGAAATATTTTATTTGCTATTTGAACTTTGATAATAAAGTATAAACGTCATTCAAGTGAATGAAGAGGTGCGCCTGCTCTAGCTTGCATTGATAAATTGTCGGAAAAACCTTGAACGATGCGAAGATCATTATTAAATTGTGCTTGAGTTGATAAATTGTATCTAACACGAGTTTTTGTGAAAACAGTGGGCTAGTTCAATCGTGCGTTATCAAACAGTGAACATGGTAGGGCTGGTGACATCAATGTTTTTTTTCAATTGTTTATTTATGTAACTACTTGCGTAGAATATGTGATAATGTGAAAGTCGTTATATTGTTGCAGCAGAACCCTCGAAGTGAAGTGAACATATGCACAGCGGGGCAGTTGAGAGTGATGTTGCCGACATCAGTGGATCATAGTATGCCTCCACCATTTCTCGATATAAGTGAGTAATTAATTGCAACGACACACGCACTCTTAATTTACATACTGTACGCGATAACAATATGAGTCTAACAAGATTTACCCGTATTGTGTTGACTCATACCTCATATGTTTTATAAATATTGACATTGGTTGAATGGCAGTATTTCATATGCAATCGAAAGCTTTGCTTATAATTGCTATCTGTGAATAGAACTATTTTCCAGCAATCCTAAACATAAGCAGTTTAGAAAAAATACCAAGTATAATACTTACATTTAACTGGAAAAGGATTTTTCATTTTATTATTAAGTTTTTATTATTTTTATTTAAACCGTGGCATTTACGTCACAAATTGTAAAGAAATGTCATTATTCATTTAAAACAGAACAATGGCAGGATGATGCTGTGAGTAAAAACATTCAACCACAATAATTATATACTTAATGATTTTATAATACATCATTTGGTTTAAACGAGTTGACAAAAAAATAAAAAAAATGAAATAGAAGTTTAATTCTAATCTCAATTGAATTTTAACACTTTTAAAACTAATCAAATCAAATCATTTATTTCTTTGCAAACATGGGTAATTGGTACATAGATGTTGTCGTATATTATATAGTCCTCCATATTCTACCGTCGCATGGGCATGCAAATAATATTCAATTCTAAAATTATAGAGAAATTGTATAGATACCAAATAAATTTAAATGTCAAGTATGTACTTATTAATATTTAAATGCTAGTTGTGTTAGTATTTAACTTATCCTAGTTAGTATGTTAGTATTAGTTTTTATTAAAGGTTGGAGACGTAGCGCCATTACGGGTAAAGGCCTCCTCCATCTTTTTACACTTCTCACGGTCCTTGTTGTTTGTTAAATAGTAAGGAGTATATAAGAATCGAAGCAGGAGGTGGCGTTTTGTGGTTTCTGCCTAATCGCATTGGAAAAAGCCTGAGTTTATTGAATGCCTTATTTTTTACAAACTTTAAATAAATTCACTAGGTGATGATGATAACTGTCAATATCCGTCTCAGTCTCCACAACCATCACAACTAAAGTCCTTTCACAGTTATCATGCCTTGTGACTGGGTCGGTAGCTTCATCTTTTTGTTTTAAGGGTTCCGCACCCAAAGGATAACCAACAGGACCCTTTTTTTAAGCCTCCGCTGTTCGTCCATCTGTCAGCAAGATGTATGTCATGATTCATAATAGGTAGACAGTTGAAATTTTCACAGAATGTGTATTTAACAACAAATAATAAAAATAAATTAAATATTAAAGGGGGTTCCCTGCTACAATGTTAAGGAAACCTTTATGCGCGACTCTGACTCATACTTAGCCGGTTTTTTATAATTCATAAGTGCCTGTAACTGGTCTATTTCAAATAAATGATTTTGATTTTTTGATAGAGACAGACATGCAAAGTGCCTTTAATTTAAAGTAAGTTAAGTACAGATGCACTATAACAAAACTATTCTTTCTTTTGTAGATAATCTCCATGACATACCACCGCCACAAGCGGACTTCTCAGCCCCTCCACCTTATGATGTAGCGGCTAACTCCAAATTACCCACTTATGAGGAGGTTCAAAGGGAAAAACAGATGGAGGGAGAGGACCTGCCTCAGGTATTCAACCAGGTATGACTTGAAAAGTTATTTGTTTTTAGTTTCATTTGCTTCTTATGTATACTTGATTACTTGGACCTGGATGAAGAGCATCCCATGTGTTAATCCAACATCCTAATTGCATAAAACACTTTTCTATCACAATACAAAAAGTTTTGAAGTAAATACGTAGGTTTAAAAAACTAATTAAACAATGGTTAATAACACAATGAATGTTGTTGAAAGGAAAAGATAATGAGTGTGCTATGCAATTATCCTGCAAGTCGTGGTTTATTTACATTAAAATTTCATGCACTTTATTCAGCCATTTATAAGTGCTAATTAAATAACACCTTTCTCATTTATGGAAGAAAGTTTGAACTTATGTTTTGTAAGTCGGTACCAAATACCAGAAGCCGCCCCTAAGACGCCCTAGTGACCGAATATTGTTTTTGGTTTAAGTAATGATATGTCTGTTAGTGTCTGCACCTTTTTATATGTCTCATTGATAATACACAATTCTGTTACACAATTTATGATATCCCTAGTGGGTAGTATGAGTCATTACTATGAAGTCCAACATTTAGGTAATACCTATCATAACATGTCAATGTACTGTAGTAACGTGTTGCAAGCTTCAAATATTCAGCAACTTCGGTACTGGTACTTTTAAAACATGTATCTCCTTTATTTCTAAAATAAACATGATTATGGAAAAAGAGGTGCTAGTGGCTAAATAATAACAACCGCTCTGGTCGATCTTTAGGTTAAGCCGTGCTTGCCTAGGTTGGTCTGTGGACGGGTGACCGCCCATTACATACCGAGTTTCCTCCGTGCCTTGGAAAGCACGTTAAGCTGTTGGTCCCAGCTGTTATTTGTAGATCTTTGACAGTTGTTAGGTAGTCAGTGGGCCAAAAAGTCAGAACCAGTCTTACCAAGGGGTATCGTATTACCCAGTACTAACTGGGTTGTGGAAGTCAGATAGGCAGTTGCTCCATGTGCAATACTGGTATTCAGCTCCGGTAGCACTGCATCCGGTTAGACTGGAAGCCGACCCCAACATAGTTGGGAAAAGGTTAGGCTTGATTATGGAAAAAGAAGTAAAGTTATATTCTGAAATACCAGTTGCATATATCATGTTGACCTCATAGACGAGTATTATCCCTGTGTGTGCCACCTTATCTTTATCTAATCTATCTAAGCCATAAAGATTTTATTTATAACCCTACTTGTCAACCATTCATTCATTACTTATTGAATATTGTTTACTAAAACACAGTATTATCATCACTCAGTTCCCTTATCACATGAATCACCATCGTTTTGTTAGTTTGTGATTCATTTTTATTTTATCATAAATAATACCCACTTACCATAGATAAAATTGGAGTACTGTCCTACCTCTCCATCATATCATATTTAAATACCCTGCTCTTGGTTAAAAACATGATGAATCATTAAGATAGTTAATTGTGGATAAATCTGGATGTAGTTTTTGTTAGAGACCTTAAGATTTTGTCGAATTTGTCCTTATTGAATTACTGACCCGTCTCAGAAACCACGTCGCGGTCGTTAATTTTAGAACTAAAAAAAAACTGCAGTCAATATTTTTCCTTCCTTGTGATATCAAGCCTTAAGCCTAAATAAAGGTTTATAACAAAAACTGTATACCATGGATTCAAAATTATTTCAGACAAATACTGTTAAATTGTGTTAGCTGCGTAGTATAATTACCTATTGCGTATTCAGTTGTGCAGGTCAGATGGCAATTAACTAATGTTTGATGCAGGTACCCAACCACAATTTAGTGCGATAAACTGGTGATGCACAGCAAAACATGACATGCAATTGAAATATGTATTTAAAAAGATAAAAAAAAACAAATATTTATTGGGCCAGGACAGAACACAAATAAAACAAAAACAATACAAATTAGGATCTTGGAATTAAGTTTTCTACTAGATTTTGCGCGGCATCGCCCGTGTTAGTCGAAAATAATCCCACGGGCACTTAATACGCGCACATGTATCCTAATGTCCTAACCCAAGTCATGGTGCACCTGTGTGCCAAATTTCATCGAAATCCGTACAGCCGTTAAGGCCAAAAAGGTAACACAGACAAACAGAGTTACTTTCGCATTTATAATATTAGTATAGATGGATATGTTTTTTTGTTCGACCCATCTATTTCGCCGACTCATTAACAGCATATTGTTATATCATTTTCTTGACAAAATGCCTGAAAGTCACATGTTTATTTTACTCAGATGCAAGGTCCTCCTCCGAACCACCCATCTTTTGCTGCCTTCGTAACGGTGGAGCCCACAGAAGGGACGGCTGAACAACTGGATCCGGAGAACAGTTTACTTGGCACAGATATCATGTTCTTAACATCATTCTTTGGTAAGATACTTCCCGTTTTCATAAGTATTGTTTGGGTCAATCTATCGCGAAAATTAAGCCATACATTGAATTTTGCTAAGAATATACAAATGCTGGGTATTCAGATTCACTAGCTTATTATTGCTACACTTATCGACGCTGAATCGGCTTGAGCCGATCACAAATCGCATTTATATTCGGACAATAAAATGGAATGCACTCCCTAAGATGGAAGGAACTTTAAAATCTCTCAATAAAGAACGTTGCACTACAACTTTGGTAGTTCATTCATTGTACACGGCGACAAATAGATCCAGAACATTCGGGCGTACCATACGCCTCGAATTTGTCCAATTTTTTTTTATTTTCTACGCCGAGAAATAATATGCTACACATAAAACTATAATTTAAAATTATCATTAAAGCACAGTCGCTAGCGCATCAAGTTACCACAACTAATTCTCATTCGATTTTGAACTTAACCTTAAACAGTTTATGGTTTAAAATCATTTGGAGAAATTTGACAGTTTGTTGTTACTTGATGTACAGTCGCCAGACTGTACATTAACCATCGACTCGAAAAGAAAAACTCCTAAAATCATCTGAACATTTCCAGTGGCATTCCTATTCAACTGGATCGGTTTCCTACTTCTGATGTGCTTCTGCCATACGGTGGCGAGCCGCTACGGAGCGCTCGCCGGCTTCGGGCTGTCCCTCGCTAAATGGACACTCATCGTCAAGCATTCCACTGAGCTCGCGTCGCATGAGAACTCTTGGCTCTGGTGGCTTATCATGGCGTTTGGTAAGTTGATGTTTTATATTTGTCACTAACTTTTGCCCACAGTTACGCCCAGGTCGCACCGGAACGTACTACCGGGATAAAAAATATCCTATGAACTAAGAAATTCGGGACACGGATTGACCATGTACTGGGTGTACATGGTCAATCCGTGTCCCGAATTTCTTCCAAATCTGTTCAGCCGTTTAGGCGTAAGTGGTAACAAACAGACAGACTGACATAGTTACTTTTTCATTTAGTATATTAGTTTGGAACGCAACTTAGAACAGTCTTCGTCCAACTGCGGTCTGCTATTTGAAAAAAAACCCATACATAACTTACACTGTCACTGATATCTTCCGTGATTATCAAAATTATTCTGAGCACCCGATATTTCGACTATGTTGCAAGCGCCATGATGAACATTCGTCATTAATCAAGTGCGATTCACAATACTGAGAAGACGTTCATTGAATGAATAAAATAATGAGTCAGTTTTTAGTTATTTTTTATTCAGTGATTGAAAGCAGGACAAAAATCAATAGTTTCGAAGCCGCGTCGTAGGTATGAACTAGACATTCGTACCAAGAACTACTTATTGTTCACCCAGTGCTAATAGGTTCTAGGTTACGACAAGTTTTATTCGCTCTAATAAAATCTAGGTACGTGTCAGTATACAGCTGTTTATCAGGTATAGTTTAGGTATGGCTTTTGCTGTATTCGATTTTCTGGATAATAGATTAAATTGACTCAACGTCGAGAATTGCCCATAACATAACATCACGCCAATAAACCCTGAAGGGTTAGGCAGAGGTGTACCTAATAGTATTTCACCAGATATTTAAATCACGGGACTTAAACATGAAGACGAGATACGAGATTAAACCTTTTCACAAAAGTTGGTGTTTTTAACTCGCTGGCAATCCTTTTGAATAATTGTGTGGATTATCCTTCGTAAATAATAAATGTTCAGGTCAAATGATGTCTCTAACAACAAAATAAAAAGGTCATAGACCTTCATTCATAGCCAAATTATAGAAATGTCTCATTCAATCAAGGCTGCCGGTCCTAACATTAACAATCTGTGTCAACGTCCGCTGCCCGCTCAAATCCGCTCAATACTCGTAGCCAGTCCGCTACACCACTTAGCCAATGAGTACTAACCGAGAGGAGACCTACGCTTCTTTGTAAAATAGAACAACTAATTCGAATAGTTAGTTCCGCTGGCTGGAGGCCTTACACTCATGGCACCCACAGGATAATCCGGTAAAGCAGACGACAACCTCCTTCGTTGGCATGAGAGATGCCATTAAAAAAAAAGGCTAGCGACAGTACTAGTAGATAAAGGGTGTAAATAGACCCTTAACGAAGTCGAAAGGCACTTGTTCTCCCCGCTATTGCGATCATTTTTTTGTTCTAGACCATACCTGGGAACCTTTTAGTTACGGAGTTATTGGGGGTCAAAGTTCCAACTTTTTCACAAGTTTTTTTTTAAATACATGTAGGTATTTAAAGTAATTTTTTTACTTTAAATTTTAAAATTTGGTACGATTCTCTACACAAATGTCTAGGTGATTGAACATGTAGGATTGATTGTGATAAAGCACCCATGATAAAGAGTCGGGGAGTCCCAGCCTGGGGCAATGTTTAATAAAGAAAGAAAAAAAAACAAGTGAATGTTGGGTTGTGCAAACGAGGCATGAAAAAAATGAGGCTGAATGATAAATTGAGGAATGAGGCTAAAAGGGAATGTTGCGGTTTAAAAGAAGATGTAAGTAGTGACAAAAATTGATAAGAGTATGCTTAGATGATTTGGTCATGTGGAGAGGATGAGTGAAAGGCAAGGAAGAAAAAGTAGTTCTTCAAAAAGGTCAGGTGCGTAGTACTCGCAACCGGCGTGCGTGTATGACCAGATGTATGAACGTGGACGAGGCAAAAGGAGTATGTAAGGATCGTAGCAGGTGGCGTTCTGTGGTTTCTGCCTACCCCCATGGGAAAAAGGCGTGGGTATGTATGTGAAACGAAATAATTAGAACTGCGATTGTAGCATGACAAGTACCTATTCAAAGTGACATTTCCGTAGATAATTGCAAGAATATTAATTTATAATACCTATGCATTAACGGTGCTAGAGCGCCAAGTCAGAACATCGTGTTCAAACACGAACAAACAATTTGTATTTAAAAAAATCGATGTGTTGCTTTATTTACTACTAGCGGCCGGTCCCGGCTTCGCACGGGTGGACATTTATTTTCCCCTAATTCCCCGCCCCTAATTTTTTCTAGCACTAAATACAGCCTTTGTTACTCAGGGTGAATGTAGCTTTCTAATGGTGAAAGGTTTCTAACGCAAAAATTATTGCTGGGAAATGATTTTTTTTTTTGGGGTAAAAAAACACTTTTCACGGTAGGACTCAATATAACGCACTCAAAAGATTGTGCTGGTGGATGGATTGAATAGTACGGGGGTCGTGAAAGTGTTTAAAATAAAAATCTTACAATAAAATCACGGTAATATTAAATATTACCGTGATAAAATCATTAAAAAAAAACTTGTGAAAAAGTTGGAACTTTGACCCCCAATATCTCCGTAACTAGAAGGTTCCCAGGTATGGTCTAGCTAGAACAAAAAAATGATCGCAATGACGGGGAGAACAGGTGGGTTTCGGCTTCGTTAAGGGTCTTTTTACACCATTTATAATTTATAGCCTAAGCATCAACGAATTATGTAGCATCCTACAGTTCCAACAAAAAAAAAAAATAGAATTGGGTCATTAATTCCGGAGATTAAGTACCACCATACTTACAAACAAATTTTACCTCTATAATGTTAGTATAGATTTTCCCGGCTCTGCTTTGCACGGTTTTGAGAACTTCATAAAATATTGTGTAAGTCCATTCTCAATAATTGTGTAGGACGAAGAAAATACACATGTTAATTAATGTTTCATGGTTCGTGAGACCGTTTTGCTAGCCTGTTACCTTGACCACCTGTGCCACTACTAACGCTATTGACCAATCACACGACACAATCACGTGTTTTATTTGCAGTTACTCTTTGGTAGTCACTAGTCGTTATGCGAAACTATTACGTCAATACTTGTGCGTGATTTGTCTACATTACAAATCCTGCCGGTGCCGAGTAGATCCTTGTTATTGCTGGTATATCTTTAGATGTTTTATTATAGATAGACTGGCGTTTGCCCGCAGCTTGGGTCGTGTCAAACTCAGAAATCGTGTCCTACGGGTAATTATTAGCGGGATAAAAAGTATCCTATATCCCAAAAAGAGATCATGGTAAACATCGCAATCCGTTCAGCCGTTAAGCCGTGAAAACATGTCAGACAGACAGAGTAACATAAACGGCATATTTAAAGACAATAATAACATACCATTCACTGTTGAGGATAGAGGACTAATCTAGCAGCAATGAAAGGCACACGAACACTACTACAAGATATATTGTCAGTATCCACTGGTTTTAAAACTATTACATTTGCTGATTTCGGACAAAGATGGCTACAGTTTAACAATTCTATCTAAAAGCCGTTATAAATTACGAGACTAGTACACTCTTTCGTGTTCCAGAAAGAATGCACACTTTTTTTTTTTCTTTTTTTTTTAGGGATGCGAAATCATCAAATAACTCCTCCCGCTCTGGGTGGAGTGGGAGGGAGTGTCAGACTTTTACTGACTAAAACCCATCCATGTTCCTTCTTTGCCCTTTGTGTTCCAGGGCAAGGGCAGGTTCTTTCGAACAGTCCCGCAGCCCACACTTTAGATAGAATTGTTAAACAGTAGCCATCTTTTCCCGAAATCAGTGAATGTAATATTTTTAAAATCTGTGGATACTGACAATAAATCTTGTAGTAGAGTTCGTGTCCCTTTCATTGCTGCTAGATTAGTCCTCTGTCCTCAACATTCTCTTAATTATGAATACTGAATAACTTGTTGTCGTCAGTCAACAATGTGACGTAGACTCGGACAATGGTTGTTTGCATTCATGGCTACAACTCTTCGAGATAACGCGAGGAGGTTCATTGCACCGCATTGTTTCATATCTCAGCAGCTATCGGAGAAGGAAAACGTGTGGGACATTCATGGGCAATACGTACGCGGATAAGAGAGTTTTACCTTGGAATGTAATGCGGGTTTGGTAAAGGAAATGTCGAATTCAGTACAGTCGAAGGAGACTGCGCAAAACCGGTTTGTTTTACCAATTCTCCATGTGGTTATTTTTATAAATGAAGTAGGCACTATTGAGTATAGTGGAGTGGTGGTGGGAATGCCCCCGGCTAGATGGACCGATGACCTTGAGAAGGTGGCTGGGAGACTGGATGCAGAAACCGGGGGACAGGGTGTTTTGGCGCAGCTTGGGAAGACCTATGCCCAGCAGTGGAGTGCGCTATGCGGCTGTGTTGTTTGATTGAAGTAAGCACTCGTATAGAGAAGTTACAGTTTTAGTTAGTTAAAGAGAGCCAAGGTTCTTCTATAAAATATTAATGCCATCTTTAGCACCATAACGAAAAAAATTACCCTTCTTTTAGGCTTCAGGGCAGTCGGGTAAGGGAATGACCACACTTATGACGAAGAATTAGCTTGAACCGGTCGGAAATAGCTTCATGTCCAATAAAAGCGTGAAGACGCACGACGCGGTGTCGAATCGCGTCGTTCGAACCTAAACGAGGCGAATGACGTCTGTGTCGCTCTTATTAACATGGACATAGTTAAGGCTCTTCCTGACTGGCTCAAGCCGATTCCGCGTCGATAAACTTATGGTCACTCCCTAAAAAGTGTCGGGTGTTATCGGTCATGTAGGTATAGTTACGGCTGTCTTTCGCACTGAAAAATGTAGGTATACAATTTTGTTTTGTCTGTTTTTTTGTTGGTTTCTTTTTAGGGTTCCGTACCCTAAGGGTAACCAACGGGACCCTATTACTAAGCCTCCGGTGTCCGTCTGTCTGTCAGCGGGCTGTATCTCATGATTCGTAATAGATAGACAGTTGAAATTTTCACGGAATGCGTATTTCATTTGCCGCTAAAACAACAAAAAATAAAAATACATTAAAAATTAAGGGGGGCTCCCCTACTACAAACGTTTTTTTTTATTTTGAACGGAACCCTTTATGCGCGAGTCGGACTCGCACTTGAACGGTTTTTTTTCTGTCTGTCTCTAATGACGTAATACCCCAAGTTGATACAGTATCAGCGGTTCATTGTTCAGCTTCTAAACATGGCCTTAATTGATCACATATCAGTTTATGATAAACGTATAATGTTTTTCAGACTATTATGTAAATTATCGCGCATATTCGAATTAATGATACGTTTTATTGCGCAATTACATAAACCGCATGATTAATGAATAAGTCCCATGATAAAATAAAATCCATTTATTACTTATTTTCCTGCATTCAATTCATTTTAGAGTTTTGTACTTCCCAGGGTGGCAAAAACTTTCCGTGTCTTTTTACTTTACGCACCGCCCGTATACCTATGTAGTTGTAAAAGGATCTTTTGGCTCGTGGCCAAAATCGGAACTAATGCCTCCAACTTGTCTCAAATATTTACCAACGATGCCCACTTTACTGTACTTTGACAATATCATTCATTCAGATCCAGCCTGTCCCTTTGCTGTCCTCCTCCAGCGACGCTATAAGCCGAGCCTCGAAACCCACAGGGGGTGCCCTTACCGTGTAGTCGCTTAGTTTGTAAGTTTTTTGCCCTGGCTGGAGGCCTTACACTCAGGGCACACGCAGGATAGTCCGGTTAAGCAGACGCCAACCTCCTAGATTGACCTGCGAGATGCCATTCACAAAAAAAAAGTCAATATCATTAAAGTGCGAGTTCATCTGGTAGCACTGTACCTTTGACTTACAGCCGCTAATACAATATTGTTTTAGAATAAATGACACGATATTTGCATTTATTTTTAGACCACATACTTTTAATATTTCTCCTTTTTTGGCCTCAACAAAATGTTTTATTCTAAAAAAACCTTTACTGTCTGCTTCTTTAGCACTTCTGAGTGATTTATTCATTAGCATTATTTAACAAGTATGTGACACATAGTCGAGCAAGTCCTTTGTTTTTGTTAACATTGTTATAATTGCCTGGTTGGTCAAGCGCTATCGCTGACCGTGCAGAACCCCATGTTCAGCAGTAGCGTTTGCAACTACTTTCGATTACTAGGTTTTATTGGGTTTATTTAGTGATGTTATGTAGTTGATGGCCAAGGTTAGGCCAAAGAAACCAGGCCCGTCCTAAAGCTCATTGGGTCGACGTTATCATCAAAGTCGCGGGAAACACCTGGATAAGGGACGCACAAAACCGGGAAGTGTTGCAGAAAAAAGGCCTATACCCAGCAGTGGGTGATTCCAGGCTGATTGATGATGTAGTTGACGGCTATAGGCTCACCCCTTTTACTTGGGACTTAAACATAATTAACTGACGAAATGTGAGTGTACTTGTACAACCTCTGCCATTCACATTCGAGGAAATAAGCGTGACGTTATGTTGTTTATATGTAGATGACGTAATAATACTTTTGACATGTTTGCGATATTATCGACAACTTTGCGAATTGTTTGCGATCTACCGTTATCGCACTCATAAAAATACCAGCCTGTAAACGCCCTTTGCTTAACATGTGTTCAGGTGTAATTATCGGGCAATGACACACGTGTGGCAATGTTTTGCCATTGCACTCAATACTCTATTGTTAGTTTTTGAACGATCAACGTTAGGTAAAAGCAGTGTTTCCTTACCGGAAACTAAAGGGGTGACTGCTATCATTATAAGACTAGACAACTAGTATAATGTCGAATTTCCTCCGGATAATCATTTGATGTTTCATTTTCGACTTGTTGAAAGTGTTAAAATGGGTGGAGTGAGGTGGACAGATGACGGTCGCGAACGTCATGCGTAGCAGTTCTCGCGGCCCATCCGCCAAGGCGACAGTAGACTCGACTTAGGTCACGGCGGTGTTTTTTAGTGGATGCAACCCCCAAATAACCAAACCGTGTGGTATGCGTTAGGCATTTTCCACCGCTTAATTAAAAAAAAAAATGTGTACAGACGACATTGTTGCCATCGCGGGTAAATCCTCGACGAGGTTTGGCACAAGCCGGAAAAGAACGAACGTGGAGCTTGGCACAAAGAGAGGCCTTTGCTCAGCAGCGGGTGAAGTCAGGCTGTGGATGACGATATGAATTGCTTGATGTTTTTATTCTTTAATTAACTAGCTTCTATAAGTTTTTTAACTGACATGGTCACTAACGTTATCATTAACACTGAAAACTGGATATTACAAATAGTAAACATGGTAAATATCCCGTTTTTAGTGTAAACGATAACTAGCTTCTACTCGCGACTTCTGTCGCGTGAAAAACACATTCTATTGCAATTGGCAATAGTAAACCTCCGCTGTTGTCAAGTGCAATAGAATGTGTTTTTATCAGTTTTTGAAATCAGATGAGTTGTCACATCACATTGTTGTTGTACATCGAAACTTTACATATTCATAATATTTGTGTAGAAAATATTTTGTTTGTTTGCGTTGGTGTAGTAGCCGCATTAGCTACTGCTAACGTGAGGCCCGGGGTTCGATTCCCTGGTCGGGAAAATTGTTATTGGGTTTTTCCATGAGGAATTTCTCAGTAGAAGCTGCGGAGTCTGGATTTGTGCCCGGTTGGTGGCAATAGGCTTGCCCTCTAGTTCAAGGGACTTAAAATTAACTGACGAAATGTGGGTCTACTATTAAGTACACCTCTGCCTAACCCTTCGGCGATTACGTTACGTTATATTTTTACTAATCCTTACAATGTACTTTTTACAGGCATCTTAATCTGCGTGCGCGCCATCATCCAGTACCTGAACATCAAGCGCGGCTGGCGTCTGCTCTCCGGCACGGCCCAGGAGCGACTGCTCTTCTTCTACTAAACTGCACCAGCTTTCTGTCTCACTCACACCTGCATCTCTCAAGCATGGTGCGACAAGGATGAACATTATGTTGCTCGATTAGATTGTAATGTCGTTAGAATCAAGCTTAAAGACGTAACATCTCGAGATATCAAATTCAATTAGAAGTAATTTACGGCAAACGTCTTAATTCGGAAGATGTGTCTTGTCCTTTATGCTAACGATTTCATTTGTCACGGTTATATAATATCAAACCATGGAGACAGTTCTTTCAAAATATTTTACCTCTGATTTGCGCGACAGTGAACTTTATCCTCGTGTGCATAAGGCTGCTGTTTGTTTGTCAGGCGTAATATATCTGAAAGGACTGGTAGTCGGTATTATAATTCTGTATAGAACATCACTAGTGCGTGCCGATATCGAGATGATTTCGTTCTAAATCCGTGTTATCACACAAATGAGCAATGATTAGCTGATTAAGAGCAATTCAATTCTGTACACGGCCCGTACCACCCCTTCTTAAAAAACTACTTTAATGTCACTTCAGTGTGAGAAAGAGATGGCGCTATACAGGACGTCTAGCTCCGTCTCTTTCACACACTAGAGTATGATTAAAACAATACTGCTCTTATGTTGTGCCTTCTGATAGTTGGCAACGTCGCCAATAGCTGTCAAATATTTCGCTGTTTTGAATAAGTTATTAATATTTCCATGAGTTGCTCCGAGTTGTACTAATGTTTTGATTATTAATTGCAATTATTTAAATCGTGACATTAAGACTGAGGCCAAATGAGCGTAATTTTTTGAGCTGTGAGTCGCGTAAAATGAGTCGCGGAATTTACGTTGCATTCGGTTTCATACGTCCTGTTTGTCAACACGGCGAATCAATAAATTACGCTCATTTGGCCTCAACCTTAGGTATCAGATTCAAAAAGGTTACTTGAAAACCTTCAAAATGCCTTTTTCGCCTCAAAACGCAGTTTTACTCTCATTAATTAATTCATCAAAACAAACATGAAATATTTGACAGAAATTTGCGACGTTGCCAACTTTCAGAATACACAACCATAAGAGGTCTTGTTAAGACACCAGATTGTCGTACGCATCACAGTTGTGTTTCAAAGACATGTGGAGCCAATATTTTCCTAGATAGATTTTTAATTTATTACTCTAAGTAGCTCAGCTTTAGTGTTATATTTGAGCAGATATTTTTATATACGCAAGTTTGATCAGTTTGATCGCGAAAGGGATGTCTCACCGATGTGAAATTTACTACTGAGTAATAATAATTATCGGGTACTTATTTTGTAACATAGCACTATTACTGGGTAAAACATAAGACATTTAATTGGACAATTTTGGTATTAAGTTTAATGTTAAATGTAAACTCGAATTATAATTTTTCGATAGCGTGGAATCATTCCGTGGGTATGTAAAGTGGCATTAGTTAAGTGTAGATTATTATTATTATATCGTTATATTTGTAAGCTAATAGTCGCGCCGTCGTTGGTCTTATTATTAGAGGAGGAAGAAATCAAGACATTTTGTCAAATACTATATAGGGTGACTGGTAATTTTTTACCGTTACTTAAACACTTGATTGTACTCATGATAACATACAAGTTTCCCAAAGAAACATTTTTTTATACACACACTTTTATCACAATAAAATAATAGCCGTATGAAATTCGCACGCGCGCGCCTGCGACTCATCAGTTGTAAGCCGTTTAAAAAAATGTTTCTTTGGGAAAGTTGTTTGTTATCATGAGTACAATCACGTGTTTAAGTATCGGTCACTAATTACCAGTCACCCTATATACTATCGCGATCAGGTCAAATGAAAAAAAAAATGGAAAACTCGTAATCCACTGAGTGTGCTGTTGAATTTTCAACTTTCAGCGCTAAGTCTAACGTTGCAAATTCAACAGCGTTCTCAATGTAACTTAACTTATATGCAGGTATTTCCACCTTTGATGTGATGAATCGATGTTATTACAGTGTTTAATTTAAACGAAAACATCAGGTCGCTTGAGCAAATGTCAGTAATAATATATTCATACATTTGCAGATGTGTTTAATATTGTGTAATACCATTATATCGACTACAAATACTTGGAATGCGCTATTTATAACGTACTGCTACTATAATCGAACTTACTCATGTATTTGAAATTGTATTTTGCCATAAAATGAGCTGGACTCATTTTAAAGGATTGGCCTACAATAGCGTCCAGAAGGGAGGCTTTTGCCCAGCAGTGGGACAACGTAGGTTTAAAATAATATGTAAAAATAATAAATAAAAGAGAATCAAAATACATTGGAAAGTCTATCGCCATGGGAGCAGGATATTGAATAAAAAACTAACTGGATGAGGTAATCGTTTTCTAGAATCATACAAATTACACCGGTCATTAAACTTTGTACAAGTGTCCGCGCAAACCAAAACAGAGTAGAGAATTTTGTGAGTACATTCAATATTACACTTTAAAGTAAGTATAAAAAGTTCAAAATTGTAAAAACATCGTTACAGATAAAACTGCTTCTAAGAGGTCCTTAAACGTGCTGGTTTGTACTATAAAGGGTGTAAATAGACCCTTAACGAATCCGAAAGGCACTTGTTCTCCTCGTCATTGCGATCATTTTTTTGTTCTAGACCTTCTAGTTACGGATATATTGAAGGTCAAATATCCAATTTGTTCCCAAGTTTTTTTTTTTAAACCACTTTGTAAAGTTTTAACTTTACTTTAATTAACTCCATGGGCCGTTTACAATTCAAAGCATCCATCAGCACTAAGTTTTGAGTGCGTAACATTGAGTTTAACCGTAAAACGTGATTTTAGACCCAAAAAAAAAAGTCGTTTCCCAGCAATAATTTTTGCGTAGTTATTTAGTTTGATGTACAGAATGCTTGGTTGACGGCTTCGTGAAGGGTCCGTTTACACCCTGTATTTCAAAATAAAGTTTATAATTCAATGACATCAAAAAACCTAAACAAACGTATTTTTGATTAACGACGGCGAGTTGATAGCATAAATATCGTAATGGTGTCTTTGATGGCGGAGATATTAAAACTAGTCTTTAAATCATCTTGGTGAATATTATCCTAATGTACTGTTTACCGATCCCTTTTATATGGCGCCTCCTCGGCATGGAGCCAGGTCCTATCCCCCATCAATAAATCCTAAGTAAAGTTATGCCAAACCTTCCGTCAAATTAATTGTTAAGCAATTTGATACCATATGTCGTTTTTTCGTGTTATAACCATTTCATACACCGGTCAAAAAATTACAGTAATTGATTTGAGCGTACGGACATTTTATATTGGTCGTCAATTCGCATAGCAATTAATTTCCCTGAATTTACAACCGAATACTAACAGACGCTAGTTTTTATTCAGTGTGTAAAGTGACTCTTAGGGGTTGGTAATTAGTACATTTATTAAGATTTTTTTTTTAATATTCTAAATCATAACATCTCATAAAAAAAAACGCTTCATGGATGAACTGTTTGAATGAACTTCCTCAGAATGTAATGCTGGTTTTCGCTAATATTAGGTGACACCTAAATGTATGCCCAAATAGAAAGGCATTGATGGATTTTAAACGCTCGGCTAAGCGCAAAGAGTTGAAATTCAACATTGGTATATTTATTTAGGCATGCATTTAGATATTTCGCTTAGTGTTTAAGAAAACGGTTTTTAGTGTTAATTGTAAGTAATTACTTGTTTTAGTAACATTCTCACCATTTATGAACTAAGGCCGCGACTTTTTCTATTTCGCACCAAAAATTAAATGTCAATGGAAGTTTTGTGATTAGAAAACTTTATTTTTAATATAATGTTTTAGTGCAATAATGTCTAGTTCAGAGTTTCTAGTGGAAATAAATACGTTATAATTATTTTAAAGTTTTATTTTAAAACCTTATAATGTTAAGGTGCTTCAACTCCGCCAACCCTAGTCCACTGCTAGCTTAGGCTTGGTGCTTCAATTCGGCCAACCGCAGTCTACTGCTGGCCATAGACCCGGTGCTTCAACTCAGCCAACCGCAGTCTACTGCCGGCCATAGACCCGGTGCTTCAACTCAGCCAACCGCAGTCTACTGCCGGCCATAGACCCGGTGCTTCAACTCAGCCAACCGCACTCCACTGCTGGCCATAGACCCGGTGCTTCAACTCGGCCAACCGCAGTCTACTGCCGGCCATAGACCCGGTGCTTCAACTCAGCCAACCGCAGTCTACTGCCGGCCATAGACCCGGTGCTTCAACTCAGCCAACCGCACTCCACTGCTGGCCATAGACCTGGTGCTTCAACTCGGCCAACCGCACTCCACTGCTGGCCATAGATCTGGTGCTTCTACTTAGGCAACCGCATTGCACTGCTGGCCATAGACCTGGTGCTTCAATTCAGCCAACCGCAGTTCACTGCTGGCCATAGACCTGGTGCTTCAACTCATCCAACCGCACTTCAGTGTTGTACATAGGCCTTTCCAAGTTGCGCAACAACATCATATGCTCCGTCTTCCACATCCTGTCTGTCCTTGCTACCTTTAAAGGTCGTCAGTCCTGTCAAGAACAACCGTTCATCAAACTATATTATACCAGCTTTTACCCATGGCTTAGTCTGCGTGGAGTGTGGATATCACAGGAGGATATTATCCCGGGATAAAAAGCATTCCATGTGCTGGTCTATCCACGTGCCTCATCCAAATTAGTTCTGTTCAAACTTTATGGCGGCTCGGAAGTTAGCTGCGAGTGATGATCTGCGCTTTATACAGTCAAGACGATGCGTCGTCTGAGCCCCGCAGATCTGCGCAGATTTACGTTAAATATCCGAGCCGCAATTCAAATTTGAACTGTTATGCCTGCGCAGATCGTCACTCGCAGCTAACTTCCGAGCCGTCATAAAGTTTGAACAGTACTAAAATACACTTGCGACCCGCCCACGGGACTCGCCCCTACTTTGTACGGGTGCAAGGGAAACATCGCATGACAAAACTTCGAGATTTATCACCGGGTCCAAAACTATCCTATCTTTCAAGCTGGAACCAACCATACACATTCACAAAATTTATTAAGATTACATCGCAAAAGTGAAGGAAATAGTGACTCAAAATCCTCATTCAAGTTTGAGAGAGATAGCCGCCGAACTTTCTGTGTCTCACGAGTCGATCCGTACCATTTTAAATAATCATTTGGGTATGAAACATAATGTCGCTCGGCTAGTCCAACACCTGAATTTTCTCCAAAAACTCAATAGCATTAGAGTCACTGAGGTTGCACGTCCTCAGCGACTCAATCGAGTCAATTCCGACCCAAGATTCATGAAGCACATTGTTACTGGTGACGAGACTGGGGTTTACGAGTTTGACATGCAAACTAGTCAACAAGCTTCGGAGTGTCGTCCTCCAACTGAACTGAAACCGAAAAAACCACGCCAAAGTCGATGAAAAGTCAAAGTCATGTTGACCGTTTTCTTTGACTATCGCGGTGTTGTGCACTCGGAATTCATGCCGGAAGGGCAAACAGTAAATAAAGAATATTATTTGAGCGTTATGCGGTGTTTAAGAGAGCAAATTCGACGAAAAGCCCAGATTTGTGGACCACCATAATACGCCTTCGCACAGGGCCATCATAGTGAACCAGTTTTTGACCAAAAACTCAACAAATACCATCGAGCAACCACCTTATTCTGACTGTGACTTTGAAGGCGATAAAATAACTTTTGATGAAAAATTAACATTTTGTATATCATTGATCGTTTACCGGTTCTTTCTTGACAAAGTAGTACATATATAAACTCACGCCTCTTTCCCATAAGAGGTAGTAGTCAGAAACTACAGAACTTTGGCTGTACATCAAAATATGCAAGAGAGTGACGGAGTTAGCCCGCGCTCGGTGATTTGTGTCCTTCATTCTGGTTAATCAGCGATATTGAAATGGTTAACCCATATAATAAAAGTTAACCCTTATAATGATTAATCAAACACATAGTTTATAGGTCTCATCGGTTAACCTTTTAACCCGATAAATCGGTCCTGAGGTAACTCTTCATATTACCTCCGCAATCTGCTCAGGCAGACAGGCATCGGTGATGTTGGCGATAAGTCCGTGAGGCTGAAGTTATACCTAAGTACAGATGGACAAGTGTTCCCAAGAAGTGGTCGCTTAAATACAGGCATCGTTACCGAGGCACTCGAAATATCTACCTACAAGCTACGATTAACCTGAGAAATATAAAGGCGAACACCTAAACAGAAAACTAAATAAAACACACGCCGTAGATATTGTGCTTGTGCTCGCCAATGGGCGTATAACAATTCACAGAAGACTTAATAATATATTATGCTCGCACTTGCCAACCTTATAAAAGCGTGTTTGATCCAATAGGCTCGTTAGTTGGCCCCTGATACCAGCGTGGGAAGAGTAGCAGTTGATGCTGCTTTAATACCATCATGAGCACTTCACACTTCACATAGCAATTTTTAAAAGTGGTTTTCTCCTCCTGTGCTGATTTTATTCTTCCTATTTTTTACATTTTTTTATCAACCTGTACCCTTATGAACTGGACCTTACCTCAAAGTTGCTACCTTTATTCCACGATAAAATCGCTTTTGAATTGTGTATATTTAGTGCTCGTGCTGTGCCTACCTTCTAACTGTGGAACCAAAAATAACTTTTAAAATTACAAGAAGCCAAGCCAGGGCTTCTTGTAATTTTAAAATGTTTATCGTTAACCATCAATGACGACAGCAATGACGTCAGTAGATACATCAAAGGCCACAAGTGGCACTTTTCCCATTTTCTGTATCACGCATTCTCGATATAGAAATTCTATTGACAAATATGATCACAATGCAGCTGTGTTATAACTGCAAAACCACTGGCTTGATAAGTCGGTTTAGTGCCAAAAACTACCCAGTGCCATGCCAACCGCCGCGGAGGGTTGACGAAGTGCGTCATAACTGGTTTATCGTCTTTCATAATTTTCCCGCGCCTTTTTGGCGAAACACGTCTATAAGCTCACTGAGTCCTTATGAAGGAAGAAAATTTCGCGAGTTTTCCTTGGGACTTCGTAACAACTTTAACGTGTTTAAAGGACAATAATTTCTACAGAATATAAGTAAGTAATTATGTAATATTTTTTTGTGTCTACCTATCTATTGTTGATCTAACTATTCAGTCTGTCTCGGCACTTATTTGACTTAGTCCAAAGCATACGGTGACTGAACTACTTTTATGGTACCTAGTTAGGTCATAGCTTTGCAGTGTTTTGTGTGCTATGCTGTCTAGGGGGAGACTTGGCAATTGGCACAGTGCCAGTTTCGTTCACCCAATGTCGGCTGCGTTTCAGGGTGTAATAACTTTTCAGTGATCGAGACAGACGACTGAACCGTTTTATAAGTAGATATTATTTATGATCTGAGACTTCTAGGCCGTGAATTAAATTTGTTTTATGTTTGAAAGTAATTTCAATTGGCGGTCAGATTTTCATGGATGAGCTTGTGGCTAAATAATAACAGCCGCTCGGTCGATCTTCAGGTTACGCCGCTAGGTTGGTCCGTGGATGGGTGACCACTCATTGCATACCGAGTTCCCTCGGTGCCTGGAAACGTTAAGTCGTGGGTCCCGGCTGTAGACCTTTGACATTCTTTTCAGGTAGCCCGAAAATGGGACAACCAGTCTTACCGGGGTGTCGTATTACCCAGTACTAACTGGGTTGTGGAGGTCAGATAGTCAGTTGCTCCATTTAAAATACGGTTACACTGGAAGCCGAAACCAACATAGTTGGGAAAAGGCTAGGCAGATGATGATCGGTCAGATTTTCATGTTAATTTAGTTGACTGTGTGATAATGAAGAGTAGTGGTAGCCCAGTGGTATCCGCCCCAACTTACGAATTGGAAGTCGTAGGGTCGAACCCAAGCAGACACTTTGAGTAACTTATTTACTGTTGCACTGCTCTCAAAACGGTGAAAAAGACCTGAACCAAAAAATCGAAGACATGTGACCCACACTAGCGTGGAAATAACCACCCTCTTGAACAGGAGCCTTTGGCCCAATAGTGGGAGGTTGGGAACATAGTAAGCTGATTATGTTACTGTTAAAAGCTGGATCTGTAGTTTGAAGATCTCATACTTAGGAGGTACCAAAGCTACATGCATTCACACAAAAGTTTGTATTTGATTTGTGTAGTGGTGTGACCGTCGGACTACCAAGTCATAGGGTCTTGACTTCGTACCCAAGATGTGTCACAGCTCTGATTTTTCGGATTCATATGCGTATTGTATAATTATCAATTGCTTCAGTGAAAGAAAACATCGTGAGGAAACCACTAACCAGTATACCTGAGAGATGTTTCTTGACGGCATGTACAGCCAAGTCAAGCCCATGGGCAGCATAAAAACTCTGACACCAGCTTAGGCACTAACCACACGAAAAAGAAAAAAGAACAATTAGAACTTAAACTTAATTTCCTTATTCCCCATTTCACCTAATTACTTCAAAATCAGTTTAGCCGGCAAACATACAAGAAGCATTCAAAACTAATACCAACCGAACTGATATTTATTTTGTCTAGTTGCACGACGATCATAATTTTCAGTTGAAGAAGCAAGTCCATCATTTTTAAATGACGGAATCAAATTCCATAATGAAGAATGGATATTAAAGGGAGCCGTCTTAAGAACGCAATTATCTCGTAAATCCTATAATGTGTCTCGCCTAGTCGACGCCTGTACTGCACAGTATAAAGATAACCAGTAAACCAACTAGTTGTTTTTTTTTGTGAAATCAAACGCGGTTGTTGGGTTGGTCAACTAAACTTTGTAACGTTGCATTGCATTACACACATAGAACGTTACAACTTGCCCCAACTTTCTTGTGAGTAAACCCCTGTTCATACGGTCATATATACGTTATTTTGCAGCATACTTTTGGGATCACATGGCAGTTCCATATTGTTTTTTTTTAACCAAATGAATATTGGGTTATTGAAGTGTGATCCCAACTTTTACTGTGAAATGTCGTGAGACAACGCAATGTGAACAGTCGTTGTTAACCTGTTACCTAAAGCGTGGTTAGAATTCGGGTTAACGCATTACGTGTTGACCGGATACTGAACAATTGTTCCCAGTTGATATACTGTATGATGTCTACTGTGACGGTTGTCGGAAACGCCGACTATCGTTGGCGTTTATAACCCCTTGCCAAGGTTTTTAACCCTATGACCCGTACAGCTGGAATTCCGGATAGTATAATACAGTGCCAAGCTTTTTCGTAGCTTGCGAAAAAAAAAGTGAAATACGATTGCGATGTCACTATTGCTGTTTTTTTATGCTTTAAAATTCTTTTGAAGCAGGCCGAGTGGTATTATTTTTCAGAATGACAATAAAACAATAGATTATGATTATTCAGTATTGTTAGTTTAAAAAAATATAAACGGTACTGGAACTAAATGCAGTCAGAACAAAGAATTCTTGCGTTACATTGTGTTTCTATACTAACTAGGTAAATAAAATAAATACATTTCAATATAAAAAGTGTTTTTTCAATAAATAATAACATATGAATGTTATTATTGGACATGGACGACGTAAACATAGGAATTTTGTTAAAACCCAGTCTACGGAATTCGTAGCACTCGTAGACTTTGGCTACGAGCTACGGCTACGAGCTACGAAAAAAGATGACATTCACGGAAATCTGAATACGGGAAAACTCGTTCATGAACTTGCGATCTGTGAATCTTACGTCCATTTAAGATTTGATGGCTAGTACAGTGGTAAAGGGAGTGATGAATTTGTATTGGATTATTGTCCTTTATTTATATCTTTACAAATTCAATTACATTTTTAAATATTCCTTAGAAAAAAAAATTAAAAATTAAAAAAAATTGTAGCCCACCGGTATCGGGAACAGGGTCCAAGCTACCGGCGGTCAGGGCTCCAGAGAGAGGAACCTCCTAACAATACAATATTAGATTTATTGTTGTAGTTTTGTTAAACCAGCTAGTTATGTGTGTACCAGTGCGTCTCATATATGTTTAATTGTTACATTATAATTGATGATTTATTGCTACAATTTATTGGAATCCAAGTTGAGAAAACATTGATCGGCTAGCACGAGTATTGGAATGTGTATAGACCTCTAGTTTACGTTCTTGGTGACCTTTTACTCAGCAGGCAAACGGAACAGGAATAGACACCATAATAAAATAGAGTTATATCGGAAACTCATGAAACCTTATCTTATCAGCCATGAGCCAAGCCAGTTACGTCCTCAACCGTCGAGGGTCAATAAAATAAAGAAATAAAGAATTACTTATCCATCGCACGGCAACATAGTCCTGTGCCCTTACCATGAGTTTGTAAAAAAACTGTCGTCGATATCGAAAACTATCGGATATACTTCTCGTGTCGTAAAACAGTCGATGAATATGAAAGAGACAGCGCGATAGTATTCGATAACGAATAATACATTTCAAACTCATGGTAAGCCCACTGAGTCCTAATTGTAATATCACTAGCAGTCTAAATAAGATTTTGTTGTGTGTAGATTGTATTGCCCTTAACGAATGCCAAGTCATTCTTTAAAGACATTACATCTCACAACTTTTTACGATACAAGAACAGTTAGAAGATTGATTAAATTATTAATTTTTTCTTAGGTTTTTCGTTAATCTACTTTGAACCCAAGTGTTTACTAAATTACCCAATTTTCTCTCTATACACGGTGTAAAGACCTATCTCATATTAGACTTCATCCAGATTCAGTAATCACAGCAAACTAAGCGACCTCGTAAAAAAAATATTGCTGGGCCATTGCTTTGGTGTGAAAAACCGCTGTTTTCTGAAGTGCGACGTGTAACATACTTGTAGGATGGATGCGTACAACGGTACGTACATACATGGGTCATGGGGGATAACGTTAAGTCGTAACATTTGAAACTATTGTTTTCGTAAATAAAAATGTTCAGTACAATAAAAAAATATCATATTGACGGGAAAACTCCCGGCTGGTTGGCGGGATTATACTGGTTACATCAATTTATGCATAGGTACTAACTAAAATACCTATTAGTATTTTCTGCAACGTCGATATCCAAATATATTGCTACTAGCGTATTCCCCCGGCTTCGGCGGCGTGGTTCGGGAATTTCCCACGGGAGCGTTCTTCCAGGATAAAAAGTATCCTAAGTGTTAATCCAGGCTATAAACTATTCTGTGTGCCAAATTTCATTCAAATCCGTTCAGTAGTTTTGCGTCAAAGCGTAACAAACATGATCTATCCATCCTCACGAACTGTCGCATTTATAATATTAGTAGGATTTGTGTATTTTTTTTAAACCAGACAGAAGTAAACACAATGGGATAACTTCATTGTTAGCCTTGTTAGAACTTTCTTCTTAAAAAAAATCTTGTCTGTGCTGTTTACTCTGCGCTAAATAAATACACCTATTCTCTTACTCCCATTTCTTTTTATTAAATGTCTGTCTATCCGTCTGTGAATTTATCATCTCACGAGATGTTATCCATGGAAGCAGTCTATGCTGCGGTATGTGTCCAAGGTCCGCTCTCCAGTCCGCTCGATTTTGCTGTACCTACCTTTTCTTTTATTTTAATTTTTTAGGATGGGTAATCATCAAATAACTCCTCCCGCTCTGGGTGGAGTGGGAGGGAGTGTCAGACTTTTACTGACTAAAACCCATCCATGTTCCTTCTTTGCCCTTTGTGTTCAGGGCCGCGGTATCTATTTCGAACATTCCCGCGCAGGCCCCGGCAGGCATCGGCAAGGCCTTAAGTGTTTTTATACTGTTAGTCAATGATACTTTTCTAGGCGCGGTCTGGACAGACCATGGGCCGACAACCTGTCACTGTAAGATCGATGTTCCCATCATATTTATGCCAAAGTATAGCTTGTTTGGTAGACAGAGTTGAGCCGTTTCCGTTTCATCTTGCGCCAGACAAGAACTCACACTTATGGTACCTTGCCAAATGCCTGTTAATGAAACATCTTCTAATTATAGAGATCTTGAAGAATTAAACGAACTATTATGGAGATCAAAATGGATTCCAGTTTTGATATAGTCACGACGGTTCGTAAACCAACCAACTTGACTCAAGTATCCTCTATGCTCACTAACAACATCTTCATAACACTGTTTTGCATCATTGAAATCTTACGGTGGTTGTAAAGTGGTCTTCAGCATACTCGGTATTCAAACAAATTATTTCTTTGATGTCTGTCTATAAGGTTGTCAAGTTTCTTGGTGATTTGTGAACTTGCTCATACCTCTTTGTATTTTTTTGTATAAATTTTCCAACATGACTGGTTGAAACTGAAGCAATTCTTACTCAATCACACTTTGCCTGACCCGTAATCGAACCCAGGACCTAATGCTCAGCAGTCGCGCTTGCGACCCCTCGACCAATGAGGCAAGGCAGCCCAACCTAATACCTAATTAATTATGCTTTTACTACGCTGAGCTATAAAAAGTTGTGAAACTCGTGATTTTGATAGACGATGTCTGAAGCACGTGCAAGTACCTGTTGTTGGCTAGTTCCCGAGTGTTGCACGTGACACGAACGGATGCATTGCCCTTTAAGACGTGACGTAGAGAGTTCAGAGAAAATAACGTGACATAGACCTATATAGGTTTCATTGGAACGTTACAGGAACGAATAGGTACTCTACCGTCGAGGTTGGTAATAAAAGGCAACGATAAATCTATACTAATATTATAAAGCTGAAAAGTGTTTGTTTGTTTGTTTGTTTGTTTGAACGCGCTAATCTCTGGAACTACTGGTCCGATTTGAATGATTCTTTCAGTGATGGGTAGTCCATTTATCGAGGAAGGCTATAGAATATATATCATCACGCTACGACCAATAGGAGCATAGCAGCAATGAAAAATGTTGCAAAAACGGGGAAAATTGTATTTTTAATAACTTGACGCGGACGAAGGTCGCGGGGAACAGCTAGTTTAATTATATAACCTGTTTGGAATTGATTAACTTTTCTAAGAGGACGGGATTCTAACGCTGCCGTGGTACCTACCTATTATCGTTTCTTCCCTCTACACGTGACTTTGGTTTCCAAATTCGGGCCGCTATTTAATTTCCGCTGGTTCGGTGGTACAGACTAGAATGATGACCAGCTAGGCCAGCTACAGCTATATCCTACAATGTCGTCAATGGTGTTCTGACATGTCCGTTTTGTACTCGGAGCTTTTCGGCCAAAGTTGGATAATTATGCTAGCCACTTGAGAGCACACCAAAGCTCTCCACGAACTCCCTAGGAAGCCATCGAATGCAGTCACTGTGGCCGAAATCGGCTAGATGAACGTGAATCGTGAGAACTGTATGGAATACAGGGTGTAAACGGACCCTTCACGAAGCCGTCAACCAAGCATTATGTACAGCAAACTAAGTAACTTTACGCATATTTTTTTTTTGGGGAGCAAAATGACGTTTTACGGTAGGACTCAATGCAACGCACTCAAAACATTGTACTAATTGATGGATTGAATAGTACGGGGGTCGTGGAGGTATTAAAAGTAAAAATCTTATATTAAAATAAAGTATTTTAAAAAAACTTGTGAAAAAGTTGGAACTTTGACCCCCAATATCTCCGTAACTAGAAGGTTCTCAGGTATGGTCCCGAACAAAAAAATGATCGCAATAGCGGGAAGAACAAGTGCCTTTTGGCTTTGTTACACCCTATAGTAGTACATATAGAACCACAATATTCGTAAAAGCTTCACACCTCACCGACCCGAAAAGAATGCTATGGCTTTAAAGCAGCTTTTGGAACTTTCCAATGTTTTAGAAAGTATGACGAGAACTTCCCTTTCCGCGTCACAGTCCCAAAGAAAATTTTATGCAACAGATACCCACGTCAAACAAACTTACGCTTACGTTACATATCATATTAAAAATTCCCTAGACTGTGACTGAATGAAATGATTTCATACCACGTCTAGTGCTACGGAGCATCTTATCGTAACGAAACAAGGTTCATATTTCGATAACAAAAAAATGATTATAATAATAGCGTAGTGTTCCTGCCAGGTGTATGTACTTGGCTTGTAACGATATTCTAATTTAACTATAGTCGGCAGCCCTTGATCTAATTTGAGTTAGCTAATCGCATGTCTAGTGGGTTTTTAGGTTGAAAACTGTCTAGCAAATATATCGTCTTGTTGAATGAACTAAGTCTACCAGTACCTAATTCACTGACAGCCAAAACCACGGCCTAGAAATGGTCTAGAAGAATGGAACTTGCACAAACGTTCACATACAGCGTGTATCGCGAAAAAAAAAACAGCTGTCTAGTACAAAACTTCAAGAACCAATTGCTTGGGCAGTTGATTTTTTTTTCGCGATTTTATTGGTGGTCCTCTGGAGAAAGTTGTTCAGTTTGATGGTCAACACTCACTGAAACTCAGGTGTGGTCACTCCCTGAAATATGACCACACCTTTCTGGTGCACGCTGCATACAAGATCAGCACATGAAAGAATAGATTTTTTTAAATTCGAACGGGATTTTAACTAAGGAATCGAAGTCTATGAAAAATCGCAATTTTTAGCAACTTTTTAACCCCTCCCGTCCCCCGTGGTGATACGTGAGGTTTTAGAATACTACTATTACTATATTTTGGGTAGGGGGGAGGCCCCCCTACCCAAAATCACGTGTCGTTTTTTGGTACGAATTATCTTAAAAAAAATCAGAATATTATCTTTAAACACAGGTTAACAGGTATAATCTAATTTTAATTCTGGAAAATTAAGCACCGTGATAAAAATGTCAAGGTCACGCACCGCTTTTCGGATATCTCACAACATCTCCCCCCCCCCCCAGTGCTATTTGGTGATGTTTTTGCGAACCCTCTCCCCCCCTTTCGAACCTCACGTGAATAATGGATGACCTTTAAGGAACAGTCTGTGGTTTTTACAAAGCGAACTTAAAATACGAAGTCTTGTAGCTATTTATTTTTTCGAACAGTTGACGCAGCCCTCAATGATGAGTTTATGCCGTAATCACGGTTTCGATTCCTGTAAGAAACAAAATATTGTTTGTTAGACCGTATAGTATTATATCTATCGTTTGTGTAAGTTAGAATCATGTATTTAAATGGTAATATATATCCTAACTAATTAGGTAGCTCGATAAAGTGTTAACACTGCGAGGAGTCAGCTCGCACATCACGGAACTGTTTTTTTATACTTCTATGTCACGGAAGGATTATATATGTACACGATAATATAATTATGTGTACCTATGAGCTACCGAGACAATATCTGCTATTTTAATAACATTGTCAACGAAACAAAAACGCGTACTTTTTCGCGGTAGGTCGAATCTAACGATTTCAATCTTTGGAAATATGGAACGTTATCGTAGGTTTTGAAAATCATGAACAACTGAACCGTGATCCTCGCGCACTACGCAGCCTACCACAGCTTGTCGTATGACCGGCTGCTTTCTTCAATAAAACTAGTCGAACGCCCGGTTGTGAGACCAAACTTTCTTTTTGGTCAAGGCTTCTGGGGCCAACAGTCGTGGTCGATGCCGCGTAGTAAGCGAGGTCCCTAAATGGTAAAAGGGCGTGAGTTGTATGTTTTATGTAGGATTTAAGGTGTCAACATCTGAACGTCCTTTTCAGAAAATTTCATAAGAACGAAGTGAAATAAGACAGAGGCTCATCCCACGGAATCACGTGTTCGTAAGTATGTTTACTTCGATGTAACTTGACAGATAACGGACAATACGATACGATATAAAAGATCAATATTTACAAGGAATCGAGATTTATTTATATGGTACTTCAAAATCTTTGTTTGTTGATGTACTTATCTAGTTACAAGTTCTATTTCTGTACCGTCATCCTGATCGTCGGCTTCCAGTCTAACCGCAGATGAATACCAGTATGCCTAGCTATTGCTCATCTGAGCTCCTCAGCACAGTCACTGGGAAACACAATACCTTTGTTTAGATTGGTTCTCACCCTTTTAGGCTATACCTTCCTACCCACAATTCATCTCCAATGGAAAATTAAAGTAAATTTTAATATACGGTTCAGCAAATTCATTTGTAGCTGTATGTATTAAGAATAGATTTTTCCACCTTCGCGATTCTTTCTTAATTATTATTTTAGTCAATTTTGCTTCGTGGCCATTGGCGGAGGTATTTGATATTATTCTTATGAACTAAGCAAAGCTTTTCTTTATGTATTTACTCATGTTATGAGTAGGAAGTTAGCTTTTAACGAGAGCTCCGCAATGCGGAACAATGAACTTTCGAATCAATACGTCTCTGTACTGACATTAATTTGTTTGCTTTGATATGAAATAAAAGTGAAATAAAAACCGATTATGGATTACAAAAAATCTTCCAATTGTATGAAAAGTTTTGCTAGAAAGGAAATTAACTCTGAGATGACAAGTAAAGGGACAGTTCAGAATATTAGTATTAGTATTACGCCCAAATTAATCTGTAAACAATCAACTGGGTGTTACGTCGCTTTTAAACTGATAATGAGATTCTTCACCAAAGAAAATGCTGACCAAAAACAAATCCCATCTACCGAGGAGGACCGTAAAACCTCATACCTCTAGAACTCGAGAGTAACCATAAGTGTCAAACTGACTGTGTCATTTTCAACAACATCACGTTATCACAAAATTTCGGTTATCAGCAGTCGACTCATTTTTACAAAGAATGGCAATTAAATGAAATAAATTATGGGAGGTGAAATAAATTACAAGAGACAGCTACCTATTACAAGTGAATCTATTAAGTGCAAATATTTTATATTTTGTTTATACTGGGAAAACAATCTGAATCGTGTGTTTGTTGTGGCTCCTATAAGGGTTAGTGAAGTAACGTATTATGTGTGATGTAATAAATCACTAAAAGTTAAAGTACCTTTAATTGCTGCGGGCCTGTTCGAAAGAGATACCGCGGCCCTGGAACACAAAGGCCAAAGAAGGAACATGGATGGGTTTTAGTCAGTAAAAGTCTGACACTCCCTCACACTCCACCCGGAGCGGGAGGATTTATTTGATGATTTCCCATACCTAAAAAAAATAAAAAAGTACCTTTAATTAGTTATAGAATGTTTCTAAGGCTATATCTGCACAAGAAAGGAAGACTTTCAGTTAGTTACAGTGGAGTGTGATATTATGGAATCTCTTCATGTACAGTGAGTTATAGCAATTAACTAGCCCAACTTTGCATAATGGTTGAGATTTTTTAGTATACGAATCGATAGATTTTTATAATTATTTTATATTTTATTTATTTGAGCAAAGTATCCATGAAGAATTGATCCGATGATGAAAATACCGTTCGATGTTCACTACGCGACTACGCACAAGATACTTATTGAATAAATTGATTGCATTCGACAATTGTGAACTTATGTGGTGGGTTTGCAAGGACAAGACATGATTATATAAGACTCAATAAATGAAGCTTCTTACCTTACGTTTTTAGCTTTCGTTACTCGGTTGGTGTCCCTAGTTGTTGTAAAGCATTCTAGTGCGAGGACAATTACATAAATATGGGACGATATGATGCAATCTTAGGATGCCACGCACATGCAGATGGCATCATTCGTTTTAAATTCACACTCTACGCACGTTGTGCAACGTGTACGTAAGACGGCGCCAGGCTAGTATTTAAAATGGCGATACCAGATCTGCCCTAAATTTGCCGACGAATAAAGAATCATATGCGTGCGAAGCTGCAGTTGCCGATAAATAGGGCAGGGATGTTTACTTTTAATTTATCACGAGTCGACGTAACCGGAGTCGACATAGTAGGAATGCTTCGTATACTTGGGCTACGAGTTTAAAAATGTGCTAAATTCCTTTTAAGGAACTGATATTTCAGTCATCTATTATCCGGGTTTCCGAAATCATTTGAGTTCGAAACATTGAGATGAGGAACTTACCATTAGATATAGAAGCTCACCTATTTATGTACCAAGCATTCTGTACATCAAACTTATTAACTCTACGCAAAAATTAATGGGGGTAAACGACTTTTTTTTTGGGGTGAAAAATCACGTTTTACGATAGGACTCAATGCAACGCACTCAAAACATTGTGCTGGTGGATGCATTGAATAGTACAAGGGGTCGTGGTGGTATTTTAAGTAAAATTATAACATTAAAAACTTGTACCTATTTTAAAAAAAACTTGTGAAAAAGTTGGAATTTTAACCCCCAATATCTCCGTAACTAGAAGGTATGGTCCACAACAAAATAATGACGGGGTGAACCAGTGCCTTTCGGCTTCGTTAAGAGAATTTTTATACCCATTTTGTAGTCTCAGAGTGCAGGCCCAATTCGTTCAGATGTTGTGGATATTTAACGACCGTGGAGCATCTGTTAGATTCCCGCACTCATGGTGAGGCACGCCTTAGTAGAAGTCTTCCGGAGAAATAATTACAAACATGATGAAACTATTCCTAATTCACACCTGCCTTTGGTGTAAACCAAATAGTTAATTTGGCCGACTTCCTTGAGTCTCTGGAAGTCTGGAGTGTTGTTTAAGAGACCCGAAACTATTATATTCGGTTAATTTTTTTCGTATCTTTTTCAGAGCGGCTAGCACGAAAATGAAGCGCAATGAATCAAGAAAAAGCGTCCAAATGTACTCTCAGCGTCGCATGAGTGGACAAGGGACGTCCTTTGCCATAGCCGGGTGGCGGCAGAACTCTTTGACTATAAATGCAGTAGCACAGCACTCTGCTTATCTTTCTGAGAAACTTGCAATCGCAGAACTGTACGTATTTTTATTAATAACAAAAACGATACTCATCATTCATAAGAGACCGGGTTATATGTACTTGCATTTGCATATAATATTATTGTGGCTATTTTTAAAGATAATGCATATTTTGACTATAATCAGCATAATATCGCGCAATTTTTTGGGCATGATTCTTTTCATTTTAACTGTATCTAATTAGAAAAATGCAAAAACCGTAAAGGCATTTAAATTCAAATAGTGCTCATCGACCTGCGTGGCTGCAGAACGACCATTGTCAAGTTATGAACATTTTAATTAATGGATGGCTCAATTCCTAAGACGACTCACTGATCATTTATTGTACTACAGATAATTCAGAACAGTGTTTATTTTACCAAAATATGATAAAATCTCACCGAGTAGGTAGTAAATTAAAAAAAAAACATTGTTTTAGTAGTACTTACATACTTATTTTATTTTTATGTTGCATATTAAGGAGAAAGGGGAGGCCTTTGCCCAGCAGTGGGACACTCAAACAGGCTAACTAAAAAAATATTTAGGCAGTTTTTTTGCATATTAGAATGGATATTTCGACGATTTCAAGTAACATGAAATCCGGTCTCTCCTCATCTTCATACCCTTTTTCGCAATGTATTAATCTAATGCCTGCTTAGCGTGCCCCTGTCTTATTCTATCCCTATTAATGACCAATATTAATGACCTCTTTAGTCACCTCCTAGCCATATGATCTTTCACAAATTCGGTGCTTCTTATACCATCGTCAAAGGCAAAAATCTATTAATTATCTCTTATGACTGTTCGCATTTACCATCGATCACACGTACAAATATAAAACGTCGGTGAAGTTCTAACACGTAAGTCAAAAATAGTTACTTTACAAGAGAGTGATAACACTACGTAATTATACCTAGATAACAGTACAACAAAACAATTTTTTACCGTCACTCGCAGCTAACTTCCGAGCCGCCATAAAGTTTGAACCGTTATACCTGCGCAGACCGTGACTCGCAGCTAACTTCCGAGCCGCCATAAAGTTTGAACCGTTATACCTGCGCAGACCGTGACTCGCAGCTAACTTCCGAGCCGCCATAAAGTTTGAACCGTTATACCTGCGCAGACCGTGACTCGCAGCTAACTTCCGAGCCGCCATAAAGTTTGAACCGTTATACCTGCGCAGACCGTGACTCGCAGCTAACTTCCGAGCCGCCATAAAGTTTGAACCGTTATACCTGCGCAGACCGTCACTCGCAGCTAACTTCCGAGCCGTCATAACGTTTGATCAGAACTAAACGTGGTGTTAGAACTTCAACGACGAAATTCTGTATATACTAATGTTGTAGATACTGTATTTTCAAAAGTAATTTAGTTGGTATTTTGTGGTTTTAGTGAAAAAGAAGAAAGGTTACAGTCAGAACCAGTATCTTGGCACAAATTAGTAAGTAACTTTGCAAAATGTTTTACTTTTATGCAACAAAGAAGTTTTCTCAAAAATTCTTCTTCCAAATTCTTTTTTTTTTATTGAAATAATCCTTCTTTTGGATAGCTAATCCAGAAGCCTTTGATGTAGCTTTATTTTGCTCGTCAAAAACATGCGAAACATGTTGAACATTTAATCTAATCATTTAAAGTTATCGACTAGTTAGTGACTGCTTAGCATGAGGTCCTGGGTTCAATTCCTAGGTGCGACAAAATGTTATTGGGGTTTTCAGTCATAAATTTCTCAGTAGCAGCCACAGAGTATGGAACAAGACACGCACCTCTGATTTTTCGAATTCATGTGCATATTGTACTATTATCACTTGCCTCGGAGAAGGAAAACATCGTGAGGAAACTAAACCAGCATGCCTGAGAGATATTCCTCGACGGCGTGTAAAGCCAAGTCAGAGACCAATGGGCGGCATAAAAACTCTGACACTAGGTCAGGCAATAACGAAACGAACAAACAGAGTATGGAGCTGTGCCCGGTTGATGGCAATAGGCTCGCCCCCCGACATGGGACTTAAACACGTATGTCGAAATGTGGGTGTATCTACTTACGTTTCACCTAATAAGGTACACTTCTGCCCAACCCTTCGAGGTTAGCCCATGTTCAAACACGGGGTCTCCAAAGCCTCTATTTATCGAACAAACCAACCTGATATCACAATGATTAATCTCACTCCACAGTATAGGTATGCTAAAGCATGGGAGATAGCATTACTGATATTTGCTGTTATCCTCGCCTGCGTCAACGGCTTATTCGTGCCTCTTGGCGTCATCCTCTATGGCGAGTTCACAGCACTTCTCATCGACCGCACAGTTATGATGGGAACTTCTACCGAGACCATCACCCTGGAGATCTTCGGAGGAGGAGAAATACTGTAAGTTATATACACCGTGACTTTTTAGTCGTCTTACAACGGCAGCCCACTTCATGTCAATCACTACTAAACATTCATTAAAAAAAATGGTATTTATGAGATTTTAATATTAAAAAAAAAAAAAATACAATATGTATAACGTAGTTAAAACACCCTGTTGCGAGCGATGATATACT
This sequence comes from Noctua pronuba, assembly GCA_905220335.1. NCBI lineage: Eukaryota > Metazoa > Arthropoda > Insecta > Lepidoptera > Noctuidae > Noctua > Noctua pronuba. Next base: position 8,181,840 of record LR999906.1, on the reverse strand, counting down.
GGACTCGAGCCCTGGATAGGTATGTTCTTCCGTTTGACACGAATTTTTATTCTACTGTATTATTTATTTTTATTTATGGTAGGTAGAAAAAAAATCACGTCTGGAGCTATTTTATGTCGGGTATATGGAGTGGACCACCTTTGTAAGACGACTAAAAAGTCACGGTGTAATTTGTGTCCCTGTCTCTAAATGAACTACAACTGGATTTGTATGTTTGGTCAGAAGTTGGCATTCGCTTACGTTTTTAGTAAAATTAGACCCCACTTCATCAACTTCTGCTTGTAAATGTTAAAAAATCATATGAGGAATGTAAAGAAGTTGAAGCTACGCGCAAGATTTATAAGTTTTTTCGATCATCCATTCCTGCTATTTATTTTTTGACCAGTCAACAGCATTCATTGCGTTTTTTTCGTTGCCGACCAGACGTTTTCAAACATATTTATTTAGTTGGTACAACAACAGTAATACATATTAAGAATTAATTTGAAACAATAAAAATAACATAAAACTGCTGGTCTGTATGCCTATTATAGGTATTCGCAGCATTCACTACAATTATTTAATAATAAAGCAATACAATATAAAATTTACTTAAAACTAAATGAGATGTTATGAATTATGATGATAAATGTGTTATGATGAGTCTGCTATCTAATTATTATTTACATTTTTGTTAACTTGTTGCAAATATTGAAAGTATTAAATTTACAGAAATTAGTTGCTTAAAGGCAAATTAGTGCAGTCCCGTACCTCAGAAACAGATCTTCTGAACTTGTTAAGGGAAACACCGAATAAACCGGTTTCCAGGGATGTGCAGAATCCCTACGAATTACTTCAAAATCCTTCGTTATGTTATAGAAAAGGGTTTTACACGATTGGGGTCACCACCCCAATCGCCCCAATTTGCTTTTGTTCATGTTCAGCAGTTTACCTGATTTAGTAAGATCCTCATCATCAACTGCTTAGCCTTTTCCCTACTTTTTTGGGGTCAGCTTAAATTCTAATCGGATACAGCTGAATACCAGTATTTTACATGGAGCGACTGTCTATCTGACCTCCAAAACCCAGTTTAGTGAGACACTACATAATGAAAAATTCTAACGTGTAAATGTGTAACAGCACAAATGCATCAAGAGCGGAGAACAGAGAGGCGCTCATTAGGGACTCCCAAGCTTTCGGCATCGGCTGCACAGCGTTCTCGATCGGACAGTTCATCGTCGCCGCCATTAGTGTTGATATCTTCAACCATATGGCACTTAGACAGGTAGGTAAGGTTCAAAGAAGGCATACTTTGAACTTAATTTATATAAATTATAAGCATTATTTGAGTTTTTGTAAGTGTGAGTACCATGTAGGCTTTCTATTATGGTTAGTAGGGCTCATATAAATGGTTCAAATTTTAATGGTTTTAACTGTGTTTTTGTTTTTTTTTCTATCTCTACATTGTGCTCACATGAAGCAACAATATTGTACCCATGGAGTTTCTTGTCCATTCTTCTCCATGAGATCTACTATTTTCGAATGGGCAACTACAGTCCATTCAAAGTTGTTATGCCTGTGACGGGACTGTAGGTAGCTTATTTTTGACTATGCAAAAGTGCCTGTCACGGGTCTATTTCTGTTAGTCTTCGTCATGCCCAGCAGTGGCATCATGAAGACTAACAGAAATTTATTTTTAATATTTTTAAGCTGCACCTCTATATTATCACAATGAACGATTTTTTTCCAGGTCGACAGGCTAAAGGCTTTATTTCTGCGAGCTGTTCTTCGCCAAGACATTTCGTGGTATGACTTGAACACTACAATGAACTTTGCAACTAAAGTGTCCGAGTAAGTAAATGTTGGCATAACAACTGGTGTCAGTTTGCTGTATTTTATAATAGTAATAATTAGTTAATAAGTAATGATGCCAGCACATCAAGCTACCCCAACTGTAAAATTTTCCCAATCAACTTTGAACCTAATTGTTTCAAAGACCAGGGTCTTTTCAGTACCCGTTCGTCCTGGGACAATCTCCCACTACGAAGACCGTGACGACGATATTAAGGTACTGTTCTCTTTTCAAAGTGTTCCCGTCCATCTTCTACCAACGACCAATTTTCAAAATCGTTCGCATTATTTCGCTTAGTCCGCGTAAACATTTGGTCCTTCGGAGCCGGATTAGTATCGTAGAATCAGTGTTAGCCATTCCCAAGGATTCCCTAGGTCTTATTTCGTTGCAAACCCGCGTATTTGTACCAAATACTTTGCCACATGGCAACTTAGGTATGTCGTTAAAATCTTGTTGAACCCGCATTATTTCTTTTGGTTTTGTTGCCCTAGCAAGTAATCGTTACTAGTAAGTATTTCGCTCACCCCCGCAGTATCGTAATTATCGTGTGAATTTCAATTTGTTCGAACACCGGTCTGGTCAAGTGAAGGTCACGCGAACACGTGTACTTTACCGTCCGCCCCGCGCACACACCTGCTGCATCGTAAGTAGGTATTTCTTTTCTTCATTATTTCGTTATTCGTAGACCGCTAAAATAGCACCCCTAGACGCTACTCTGAAGCGACTCGTTGCTAAAAGATGATTCGGAAGAATTCAATAAGGAATCCTTCCTCTGTGACATTAACACATTAGATGCATTGAGTGCAGATTTCAAAAGCGCGAGCGTGTTGAACGATATTGTTAGCCATGAGCTTAAATTAGATCCTGATTACGTTGTCAACTCTCCATAGCCTTCGTACGAGCGAGAGGAAATGAGCGTCGCTGGCGCCGTTGCGTGGCCCGCGAATCTAACTTCAATGGCTGACACGACGCGCGCACGAGTCCATTGTGCTCATAAGAAAATTCGAAAATCGGTGTGTTTCGTCGTTTTTCGTGGTGTCCAACGCTCAAGAAGACTGTGATGAGGATACTAAGGTACATGCCACCTCCCTTTCATGCGTACTGTTGTTTTCTAAGTGTACCGAAGCAGTCTGCGTCCATCTTTTCTCAACGACCTATTTTCAAAATCGTTCGTATTATTTCGCTTAATCCGCGAAAACAGATATCTTACACTCACGACTCGCGACCTCCTGTAGTGAAAGTACGCATTTCTAAGTACCGCCACTACTTGCACCCTGAGACCCAGATGTGGTCTCATCGCCGACACTAATGCTTCAGCGATAAAGTTGAAAATCTTTTAAAGAAATTTGACAGATTGTAGTAGCTTGATATGTTGGCGTCTAGATTGTATTCCCCAGGCCCTGCCTGACTAGGCAAATTGTATTGTTACTATTGTAGAATCAGTCAGGATTTTGACCTGTTATTAACAATGCTCTCACCCCTGTACATGCGACTTCAACATAGCTGTGTGAGCTACGTTTGCCTACCTCTTCAGGAAATACAAACGTGATGTTATTGTATATTATTATTAATTGAACCCTGTTATTTATGTTAAGTGACATCGAGAAGTTTCGCGAAGGGATCGCGGAAAAGGTGGCCATCTTCATCTACCTGGTGATGTCGTTCGTGACTTCCGTGATCATCTCCTTCATTTACGGCTGGGAGCTCACCCTCGTGATCCTGTCGTGTACACCCGTGGTGATCATCACCACAGCTGTTGTTGCAAGGGTTCGTAATTTTTTTTATTGTATCCTTGATGGATTATCAAAAGTGTGTGAAAACGAAGAATTTGGTGACTAAAAATGGTAAGATGAATGTACCCGGCATTCATGTGTGACCAGTTGTCTGAACGTGGAAGATGCAAAAAGAGTACGTTAGGATCTCAGCTGGTGGCGTTCTGTAGTTTCTGCCAACCCGCCAAGGGAAAAATGCACCAGTTAATGAAATCTATGTATCAATTTGCAGGACAATTTTGGTACGGCTTATGTTGATGTTCTGCTGAATGAGAAAAGAAACTAAAGTTGCACTTTGTGGTAATAAAACGTTTGTTTTAGGTGCAATCTTCGTTAACATCTCAAGAATTAAAGGCGTACAGCACAGCAGGCGTTATCGCAGAAGAAGTACTCTCTGCGATCAGAACGGTGGTTGCCTTTGGTGGACAAAAGAAAGAAATAGAAAGGTACCTATCACCGCTATTTTTAGAAGCAACAATTGCTCTTTCAAATGATAAAAGGGACACAGCTGCAGTAGAGATTTAGGGAAATAATATGCACGATACATTTAGCATCAACGTTCGGCAATACAAAACTTAGAAGTATAGAGTCTGCTATGGCTCTCAATAATATTTTTCAGATATGAACAGCGCTTAGAACCAGCGAAAAAGATGGGCATAAAAAAAGGAGTGTTCGCAGGGATCGGCAGCGGGGTTATGTGGTTCATCATATACGCCACGTATGCGCTGGCCTTCTGGTATGGAGTCGGTCTCATCATAGATTGCAGGCACGATGAAAAACCTGCTTATACGCCAGCTGTACTCATGATTGTAAGTCTACTTTTGGATTTTTTCTACAATATTAGTAGGAGGTAGGACAGGATTGATTAGTAGGTTATAAGATGAAATCAACAAAACATCACATTAAAATACTACCTTGTCAGAAACAACTGTTGATTTCTGGGTTTTCACTTGCTAAAAGTATGCACTGTCATTAATTTTAAAAGCTAATGAGACGAAGTTGTGGTTAGAAACTAGTTCTTTGTAATACCCCAAAAACGTACCTTGCTTTCAGGTATTCTTCAGTGTGCTACAAGGAGCTCAAAACGTGGGTTTGACAGCTCCCCACTTGGAAGCTATTGCTACTGCCCGAGCATCCGCCGCGTCCGTCTACGCTGTCATTGACCGAAAGCCAGTAATAGACGTATTTTCCACTGAAGGCGAAAAACCTACTCTCACAGGGAACATTGTGTTTAAGGATGTGCATTTTCATTACCCAGCACGAAGTGACGTAAAGGTATAACTTTATAGAGCAAATCATGCCATTAACTAGACCTATCACAATAACATTTTTAATGGCATGATTTCATATTGCAAGATGGTCAAGACGGGCTTCGTCCACCAGTCACAAAATAAATAAATCATGAATGAATGAATAGTTACATGATATCTAATACCACCCTTCTCTGATCTAAATTCTGCAATCTTAGGTATTAAACGGGCTAAATTTGAGAATAAATGCCAACGAGACGGTGGCATTGGTGGGTTCAAGTGGATGCGGCAAGTCAACCGTGCTGCAACTCATACAGAGGATGTACGACCCTGACATGGGGCAAGTGATGGCGTGCGAAAACGACTTGAGGAACTTGAACGTCAGACATTACAGGAACCATATTGCGGTCGTTGGACAAGAACCTGTTCTTTTTGCTGGAAGCATCAGGGAGAATATTAGGTAGGAACGTTACCTAGATTATATTTACAGCAGGTACAGACTCGTAATATGTCACATCAATCTGTAGAAAGGGAGGGCCATACAGACACGAGCAATAAAGCACACCTTTTTTTATTTTAAACTCAATTTGCGATTTTAACAGCCATTAATTTTCGAACGCCACATAAAATAATATCTGATCAATCATCTGCTGTTAATGAAAAGTAGATAAATTAAATGGATAATGGAACGAACAACAAGATGCTCTTGAGATACTTTTGTTGCACCCTACCTCGGATGGTTAGGTTTTCTTATGACATTTCCTACAAAAAATATTTGGCAACAGAGAACTTTAATTTGAAATAATATAATAATACCAGAGGCCCAGAGCTTGTGATATCCCAGAGGTTAAGGCCCCGCCTCTCATGCATGAGGTTGTGGGTTCAAATCTGGGCAAGTACTTTCTAAGTTTATCTTGGACATCACAGACATCGGTGAAGGAAAACATCGTGAGGAAACCTGGACTTATTATTAATGTAAGTCTGAAATCGCCAACCCGTCTTGAGCAAGCATGGTGATCAATGCTCGTGCCTTCTCTGTATGAGAAGAGGCCTTTGCCCAGCAGTGGGACAGTAACAGGCTGGTATTATTATTATTATAATAATACAGAAAAATATTTTTGATATGCATGAAATTGGCTTTATTTTCCGGATTCGCTTTGCTGCCGTGTCACGCACAACTCTTCTAACTTGAAAAACAGCGTTTTGAGCAAATCGTCTTTGAAATGTTAAGCAAATGAATGTACGTATTCCTTGTGTAAATTGTATATAGTACTTAATTACTGTTGAATAAGCTTTTAAAAGAACTTAAGAATATGGGGCCTATTTCTTTTTTTGTAAATTTTGAACACTTAACGTTTTATTCGAATAAAAAGAGTTGGGCATAACCACTGTTTCATACAAACGTGGTCACGCGTCATGTATTATCTTAAGTTAGAAGATTTTTGCGCAATAAGGTACTACCACGTTATTCCAAGACCTATGTCTGCTAACTAATAGTTGTGTGAGATGTGTGTAACTTGTCAGGTCGGTGGATTTAGAATAGTCATCTAATTTAAGGGTAAGCAGGTAAATAATAAATCATGTAATATGAAAAAAACTATAGTTTTATTAATCAAATTAATCTAACGAGTATTCAGTCATCTCTATTAATTAAAAATTAAAAAAAAAACATACTAAGTAGTCACTTATTGAACAAAATAACCAATCAATTTTTTTTCGTTTCTTTTTTATTAATTATTTATAAGTAATTAAAATAGTAACTATGTTAATTTTTAAAATAATCAATAAAACATTTTAAGAAAACATTAAAACAGTTATATCAACATACTTATGTTGGTCTGTTGTAATAAAATAAACTAAACAAACTCCCATAACAAAAACTTTGTAACACTTAGTAAGTAATAAATTTATAACAATAATAGCAAGTAACTAAACACTAGGTAATTAAAATCAACTGAAATTAACATAAACAAAAAAAGAAACAGATTCATAATTTGAAATGATAAATGAAATTAAGTACAGACGCCAGCAGGTCAACCTACCCGAATCTGTCAGATTTTACCATTCAAACCTTAACCTTCTACTCTAGTGATAAGGTTGAAATTTTATTAAAGAAATCTGACAGATTGTGGTAGCTTGATGTGCTGGCGTCTGTACATAATTAATTATCAAATACAGCATCTAAATCACAGACGTTATCATTCACCACAAGTTCTTCAAAAAATGGTCTACGTGTAATTGGCATTGAATCACACAATTTCAACAGTTCCTTTTTTTTTATTGCACTTATTCCACGAGGACTTTCTTCGAAAGGAATATTGTTAATTAAGTCCACAGAGTCATTAGGATTGAAACATTTTTTGGTCATTACCTTTAATTCCTTGAAATCATTTGAAACATATGAGTTTTTAGCAAATATGCTTGTTGTGCCGCGTCGAAACTCAATAATTTTCAATGCCTTGATGTTGTAATCCTTCGGAAACGTCTTTTTTAATTCGTCTTTAAACAAAATCATGTTATGATGAGTGATTATTTGAACTGTCATATTTTTTCGGGATTTTTTCATTTTATCTGTATAATCTGATATGTCATACATCTCTTTTACCTTCCCAAATTTGTTTGCTATACATCCATGTACAGTGTCAGCCGCCATATAGGTGTGACCTGGTTCAAAATATACAAACTTTATTTTTTCTGCTGATATTAGTGACGGTGAATTAACCAATCTTATCATAGCCGTAAATAAAATTCTGTTCTTATTTTGTGATGAGCAGTTGTCACAATAAAAAATTATTTCACGATAATCGCGTGCATTATTCATGACAAAATAAATATATGATGATGCAATGTTATGGGCTTTTCTCCCGCTTTCGCCTTCATGCCAAACTATGCAATATGCATCTTCATTTTTTCCTGTTGTACTAATTTTCTGGAAAAGTAATAATCTTTTATGGTTAATTTAGGCATGCAAATTGCCTTTTGCATATCTACCGTGTACACTTTTCTAGTTGTGCATTGGTTTTTGAGATCATCTTCTAATGCTTTACGGGATTCCGTTTTGTTCAGTACATGATTAGGATATTCTTTGCATAAAGCACAATTACATTCAGAACATGTATGATTCAGCTCACTGTGGTTCTCTCTATGATTTTGACATAAAGTACACAAATCTTGTATTGGGTTTGAGGTCGACAAATTCATTTCCTTAATTATTTTGTGAAAATACGCCCAACTACATTTGCGGATATTTATCTCGTCACATTGCGAAAGATATGCTTTGTATAAGTCTCTAAAAGATACTCCACATGGAAGATATCGTCTGTTTGGAGCATGTTTGAGATTGTAGTGAGACACAGTTGGTTTTATTTTTTCTATGAACTCTTTGACTCCTTGTGCATACCCTTCCGGAAAACAATTCCATGGCTTTTTAGATCCGCGTTGTTCAGGTGCTGCATCTTGTGTGTCTACATCTATTATCCTGTTCTTGAAATTTGCTTTCAGAACAGTGATCACTGTTTGAGCATTAAAAAATCCCAACGTATTTAAAAAAAACGGTCGACATACCTCAGTATTCCGTAAAGACCACGTCAAAGTATTATGTCGTTGTGAGTTTTCCTTAGTTGTAATTTTTTTAGGATGCTTCCGTACGTTTCTGCTTATAAAATTTCTTTGGTTTTGTTTGCTCAAGTCTCTAAAATTCGACCAGATTTGGTATCTATCTTCCTCTGTAAATTTTTGTGAACATTTTTTTCTACATTTCTGTGTGCATGGCGGTTTCATTTTATATTTATCTTTCTCCAATTGTAAGCGCTTTGTAGCATTTCTTTCTCTCCTCTTCTTACTTCCATTTAACGACTTATTAGTACTCGAATTATTTGAGTTATCTGTTGGCAATACTTCTTGTTGGTTCTTAGAATTATCGATTTCCGAATTTTCCTGATTTTTGGACACACTTTTACTCTTCTTTGTTTTCTCTTTGGACTTCTCACATTCTGAATTTTCCTGACTTTTGGACAGACTTTTACTCTTCTTTGTTTTCTCTTTGGACTTCTCACATTCTGAATTTTCCTGACTTTTGGACACACTTTTACTCTTCTTCGTTTTCTCTTTAGATTTCCGAATTTCTGAATTCTCCTGACTTTGGGACACACTTTTACTATTATTTTCACTCTTATTTATTTTCTCCTTGGAATTGTAAGATTGTTCGATGTTTGAATTTTCCTGACTTTTTGACTTACTGTCACTCTTCTGAAGTCTCTTTTGTTTTGCTAGTCTTTACACTTTTTGAATTTTCTTTTGTTTTGTATTCTTCGTTTTTTTGTTGACTGTTAGTTTTGTTATCACTAAGTTGCTGCACTAATTCTTCTACGCTGTCATCAAATGACGTTTCATGGATAATCGAAGATAGTTGCGTTTCTGTACTAATACGACGCTCTCTGGTTTGCTTTGGAGTTGAAGTATATGGACCAGTGTGGTACTGCTTTACACCAGCGTGAGTGTTTTTTTTTGTATTCGTCACAGCACTCATAGTGTCATTTAATACATGATCAGATCGAAATTGTTTATTGTTTTTGCATGACTCTTGAAGTTCATAATTTTCAGTACATAATTTTCGTTTCTTAACAGCTAAATCCAATAATATGTTCTCATTTATTGATTCCATATCGTTGAAATCAATATCTTCACTAAACGTTCCATTTAATTCTATTAAGTCTTCCTTGTGCAATTCAGGAATGGGTGTCGATGTATTGCTCAATGGTACCCGCGGAAGTTCACAAAAACTAATTGGTAATAATATATTTTGATGATTCAAACAAGCTTTATTCTGTGAATCTGAGACTTCTTCAAATAAATTAGAAACTGGCATCACCAAGTTCAAAGGCACCGGTTGAAGTTCGTGATAAACAGCTGTTGGACATAAGTTTTCCTTATAACAATTTATTTCGTCTTCATTTTGTGAATGGATCATTGCATGGTCTTCCCTTGGTGTTTGAGCTAATACTTGAGAGTATTTTGTTGGATATCCCTTATTTTCCACAACACTTTTATCACTACACATACGTATCAACGTCTTTCCTCGAATAGAACTCATATCTAACAATGTTTCGACGCCTAAACAATCTAAACACTAACTTCTTTAAAAAAAACAACGGAGCGAAGTTACCCGTGGCGTAGTTACGAGTGAAATGAGAGAATGTAAACATAAAACGCGCCCGCGGCGACCTTGGCCACGCGCAACTCTTCTAACTAATATCTAACAGAAATCGAGACACGCTGCGACAGCGACCGCGAGTAATGCACAACTATTCTAACTTGAGTTAAAAGAGTTAGGCATGATTCAATCATTAAAAAATAAAGTTGAACGAGTTTGCCATTACAAATATTTTGGATTCTAACTAAAATATTTGAAATTTTGTTTTAGTATAACGATAGTTATGGTGTATAAAATTGTTTGGCAGTGGTTAGGCGAAACTCTATTATTTTAAGATAACAGAGTTGTGCGTGACACGGCAGTTTGATGAATGTATAAATATGGTTTCGGTCACGTGGCCACCGCGGCTGGCGCAAAATCTCGAGGTCCAGGCGGATTTCGGCAATAATGCATTGAATGTTGGCTTTCAAGTGCTCAATTGTTTCTAATTTCGTTTCTAGGTTCAAAATGATGATGGTCAGAACGTTACTCAACTATGAGCAATACAGAGATATGATTACTAACTTTTCGTGCCTCAGTTGCAAGGCATTAATGTTTTAAACATGTGGCTTCAAAGGACCTAGTCTGGGATCAATAGATAGGTCAAAATGGGAAGAATGCACATGTCCATAATTTTTCGCTAATTTTAGTATCTTGCGGTCCTATCTGGGATAAGTTAAGTTTCTTTTGACAGCCTCTAGCTTTGACAGTTACAGGAACTTATGGTCCCCTTGGATCTTAGGGCCTGCACTGGGCAAGTGCCCAATGTGTCCAGTCAAAAAGATGGCCCTGCATATGTTTTCCAACCGTTATTTTTTTTAAGAGAAGTTACTTTCACGCTTTGTTTCCTATTGTGATCTTAGTGCCTTTTTTTATTCTAGATTGAGTAACCCAGCGGCTACGGAGGCAGACATCATCGCAGCGGCAAAGGCCGCCTATTGCCACGACTTCATCAGAAAACTGCCTGATGTACGTTACGCTTAATTCTACATACGCGAAAACGGTTACCACGTACTCAGAACATCATTCTGAGCCACATAGCAAATCAGCCGTTTCCTACAAAAGTCCAATACCTACACGGTCAAAATGTATGGAACCACTGTTTTATTTTGATACAAGTGGGGAAACTTGGTGACTACAGCTGCAGCGCGGTAGCGGAATTCACACCCGAACCGTAGGCGAGACTGTTATGGAGCCGAGAACTGCAGTGTGTCCACGCAAATCAAACGACGTTTTTCAATACACTTACGTAGAAATAAAATATTAGAACGGAAAGTATTTTTATCAGCAATTATTAGGAAACTATGATTTAATTTGCTTTTTTTCCGCGTTTTGCTTTCGCCAGGTTGAAGAAGAAGCAAAGGCATAATGCCGCTAATCAGCCTAAAATGAAAAATAGAAAATTCAAATATTTTTGAATTTAGAACACAAATATAATATGTTAATTTGTTCATAAAAGTAAATATTTGTTTCAAATAATCATGTTTATCTATGATAGTTTATTTATAAACACAATTTAAATACTCAAAAAATATTTACGCTGTAAAGACGCATATCTCTTTGCCGAGATGAAAAAAAAAACAAACAGCGCCGACTATAGTCATTGAACCCATTTGGACTTAATATAAATATAGTTATCTGTGGAAATTTTTATTTCCGCACGCGTGCAGAAAAGTATAAAAAATCCACACGTGTGAAATACATTGCATTTTGAACCTAATCGTAGTGCGATAAGAACGAGAAAGTGTATTGAAAAATTATTTTGTAAATAATAATGTTTATTTATGATACCCGTTCATAAATAAATTAAAATTTTCATAAAAAAGTAAGGCCTTGAAAAACATGCGCCTCTTTACTAAGATTTAAAAAAAACAATCACCACTGATCCTGGAATCATGTGGAATTAAACAATTGTTTATTGGTATCTGTGGAAATAAAACACTAGTTAAGATTTCAATGAAAAAATCCACGAGTGTGAAATACATTGCAAGTCCTAAACCTAGTGCGAAAAGAGCCAGTTTTCGAGGAAGTGTATTGAAAACAAAAAAAAACATACTACTACTACTTGTCGCAATACTTATGAATTGGAGAACTTATTATGAGCTATAATTTGAGATATATTTCAATTCTGTTGAAGTTACACCCATTTTGTTCGAGACCCTTTTGTCCTAAAATAAAGTGAAGCTACGAGCCTAAAATGTATATTTTACTATTATTACGTCCAATACACAGGGATACGACACCATGATTGGCGAGAGAGGCGCCCAACTTTCCGGAGGACAAAAGCAACGCATTGCTATAGCGAGGGCCTTGGTAAGGACGCCTAAGATCCTGCTTCTTGATGAGGCCACTTCGGCTCTTGATTCTTCGAGCGAGGCCAAGGTACAGAAGGCTCTGGATGAGGCGGCGGAAGGAAGGACCACCGTTATGGTGAGCCACAGGTACATACGATAGTAATAGGCCTTCACTTCGAAATAATTCATTTGTGCTCTTTTGTGAACTACACGATCAATTCCGAAGTTGCAGTACGGCTATTCTAACAATAAAAAATATGCAAACATTAGATGATTACTTAGTTAGTTTCAAACATAACAATCGGATGGACCTACAATTTTCAAAAGGTAGTGACGGCAGATTGGACTCGGACAACGAAATGCAAGACTAGAATGATGCTAAACCCATCAGAACTCCGTCGAAGTCATAAAATTCATTCTTGTCTGATATTACCTTGGGCTGGGTGTTCAAAACCTTACTGATTAGAATTCTGTAATCCATCACACAGGTTATCAACAGTGCGGAATGCGGACCGCATAGTATTTATGGACAAAGGCGAGGTGGTCGAATCAGGCACGTACTCAGAACTAATGGAAAAGAAAGAACGATTTTACCAGCTCAATAAAGAGAATCAAGTACAGACAGGTGATGTCGCTGGCGACATCACTGCGAAATCTGAAGAAAAACGTAAGACTTTCCCATTCACTTATGTCGACTTAATATCTGTTGCTAAACGATTCGGGCTATTAGGTGCATGCATGCATGCAACTTTCATGATTTGGTCTTGCTGATGGATAAATAAAAGGCGATTAGTACACAATATCAGATTACAAAACGTATCTACGTGGAATCTGCAGGGGAAAAAGGCCCGGCGACTAAAAATCTAATAAGGAAGCTGTTTGGTTTAAACAAGATTGGCGCACCGTCATCTGCAAGCGAGTATCGTTTCAAACGTTCGTTAAAAATATCGTCCAGTTTCTGTCTCCCTTTGATATACAATCTAGAACAGTTCAATCAATGAGTATATTTTTCATCTCTTCTTCGTGTTCATAGTCAGTTCATTCGTAAATCGTAATATAGAGATTTCTTCTGATTCTTGATTACAGCTGTTGGAAAACCAAAACATAAACTGATTAAAGAGGAATCTGTAGAATCTATATTAAGCACTGCATCGTCCAGCAAAGCGTCATTGACTGATTCTTTGGCTAAAGAGAAAGAAGAAGAGGAGTATAACCCGACAACCTGGGAGATCATGAAGTTATGTAAGCCGGAGAAGTGGTGGATGGTGACTGGTGTCGTGGCTGCGGTAGCTGTCGGCTCTTCCTTCCCGACATTCGCTATTCTCTTTGGGGAGACTTACGGGGTATGTATTGTTTTACTACACTGGGCTCCACGTACCTGTAGGGACAAGCGCCCTACGGAGTAAAAATCCCACTTTTTTGCCTCATATGGCGCTTTTTCAATCTTATCTATATATCTTCTTCTTCACACACCATAAACACTCAACTGAGGCGCAGGGGGATATGCTTACCCTACTTGCAAGTAGGTAGGGAAGAGCACTGCCACCTTCTCCTTCGGTGTGTGGAGGAAAACCAAAGGACCGGTTCCTATGTATGGGGACCGCGACCCTGACACTTCACGCCGGAGGCCAAACACTCATTCCTGGCACCCGATTCGGGGGCGCAGCTTGCCCTCGATACCCCACTAAAGCCACCTTGTGTCAGCACAGGGAGAGGGCTCCTTAGCCTCACAAGAGACCAATTCCAGAACTCTCCTACGCAATTTCTTAACCAACTTTTCATTTGTCCCTTATAGTGCGCTTCAAAATGTATAATACGGCGTTAGACCACGTTGAAAACTTCGTTCTTCGTCGAAATGTCCTACCCTAGTTTATTATAGGTCTAGGTGGTAATATTTTTTTTTAGTTTTTTGAAAGTACCGACGATGACTGGGTGCGAAGCGAGGCGAATTTCATCGCAATCCTGTTCCTTGCTGTAGGTGTCTACACTGGTATCGGCATCTTCTTCCAATTATTTATATTCAACTTGACCGGAGTTCGACTGACGGCTAGACTAAGGTATATTTATTTTACTTTTTCAATATGTACTCACAAATGCGTCCTTTATATGCTAATTCCACTGAAACGCCATCAGCACATGTAAACCGTTTATTAAATACTAAGGTAGAGCGGGATTGAATATTATGTTATGGAGCCTGGCCTGCTTACTGTCCCTTATTTTATTTTCAAAATGGCAGCCACGCATCAAACCTGTATTTATAACAATAGCTGACGTAATTTGTTCTCACACAACACTAATGTTTGTATATCGATACAATAAAAAAATACTAAGGCAGTCCCCAAAGTGTCCTACCTTTACGTATAAATGCCGGTTATTTTTTGAAAATAATATTTTTGGTAGAGAGTACCAACCTTATGAAACTAAAATCTATCTTAGATCTGTTTCAAGCCGCCATAAATATTTATAATTTGTTTTTCGCTCATCAAATAGTGAACACTCTCACTGAATTTTTGAACATGGAGAAAATTGGTCACCGTGACGTGATACAAGACCTTCCTTCGAGAAACTTCAGTCCGACCAATATCGAAGCTAAGTTAGCTTCATTTACAACAATTAAATATTGGGTGGCCGAGTTTAAAAGAGGCCATATGATCTGCTAGAAGTTGAACATGGCAGTGGTCGACCAAATGAGGTGATTACACCAGAAATGGTGAAAAAATCTAAAAAATATTATTGGACGACCGTCGATTGGAAGTGCGCGAACTAGCAGATAGTAGGGTTTTCTGAATGTGCTGTACATCGTATTGGACATGAAAAAGCTGTGTCCAAAACCGTTGCTGGAGTTACTGAAAATACAACAAAATTGAGTAGTGAAGATGTGTCAGTCGAGTGTTAGGCTAAAATTCGGGGCAATAAAGAAGAGTTTTTGAAAATTTACGTCTAGTAAAAAGGGGACTAAGTAGAAGAAAAAATTAACTTTTTTTGTGTTTTCTTAGTCAGGCCGGGTCGGCGTTACTTCTGGTACTGCCCTCGTACGTCACATTTCCGATATAAAGGGTGTAAAAAGACCCTTAACGAAGCCGAAAGGTATTTGTTCTCCCCGTCATTGTGATCATTTTTTTGTTCTAGACCATACCTGGGAACCTTCTAGTTACGGAGATATTGGGGGTCAAAGTTCCAACTTTTTCACAAGTTTTTTTTTTAATACATGTTTCTCATGTAAGATTTTTACTTTAAACACCTACACGACCCCCGTACTATTCAACCCATCCATCAGCACAATGTTTTGATTGCGTTACATTGAGTTTTACCGAAAAACGTGTTTTTTCACCCCAAAAAAAAAAGTCGTTTCCCAGCAATATTTTTTGCGTAAAGTTACTTAGTTGGATGTACAGAATGCTTGGTTGACGGCTTCGTGAAGGGTCTGTTTACACCCTGTATAAGTTATCAAAGTTAGAATCTATTCTATTCTATTTATCTAATCTATTTGCCTTCAGTACAACTTGATATTACCTTTATTTCGGACGCTTTAAAAGATTTTGTGGCATAAAATACTTGTTTTTATTGATGTTAGCAGTTAGTAAGACAGACAGGTGGCCGCAATTTCGAAAAAAGTTAAAATGGCGGACAAACCTAAGCAGGCCAAACTATTCAATCCTAAGACCCTACAAAGCCGATTTTTTAAACTCAATGTGTTATTTTAACATCTTTGAACTTGATTTCCTGACAAATACTTAAGTTGAAAACATCCATACATGTTTTAAATGGCTTTTTAATTGTTTGATTCATACAAAAACTTTTTAAAGTGTACACAGGTTGGCGCCGACAATACGACAGTAAATGAAAATCATTATTCATCATAGAAATATTTTTTAAATTAAAACAACCAACATCGAAATTTAAAAAAAATACCTAACTAAATAGCATAAAACTGTTAACGAAATACAACACCATTTATAAATATGACCCCTCCTAGTGTCAGACTTGTACTAACTAAAACCCATCCATGTTCCTTCTTTGCCCTTTGTGTTCCAGGGCCGCGGTATCTCTTTTGAACAGCCCCGCAGCCCCGGCAGAGATATCATTGGTTTACTAACCTTAGGTATAATTTACACTAATTCACGTCTGGAAATAAAATTTAAGGAACGAATTTGGCAAAAGTTTTTGACGTAGCGAAGTGGCAATATCTGTTCAGTCTTCTTCAATATCTTTCAGGCTAAAAGCCGAAGTAAGATTACACCTAGTTCTAGCCGGCTAAGTAAGGTTACACCTAGTTCTAGCCGGCTAAGTAAGGTTACACCTAGTTCTAGCCGGCTCTACCTAACCGCGGCCGGTAACTATCCTTTTTATTGCTAGGACACACCGACCAAATGGATTGGGTTAGGTTAGGTTAGAACTGTGACCAAACGCGAGCGAGCCGAGCGAGCGCAGCGAGCGCTACATTCAAATTGGTTGCATATAACAAACTGTTACCGGCCGCCTAGAACTAGGTGTAACCTTACTTCGGCTTTTAGCCGTAACATTTATACCGATGCGGAGGTCGTTTTTCTGTCCGCGCTAGTCTTGTCTATTAATCTATCTATATCATGCAGAAAGTGCTGAAAATGAAAAATAATGTCCTGTGACTGAAATGATGGATATATTCGAATGAATTTTTGTATGCAGATTGGATCGTCTTGATGTACACGTAGTTTAATTTATTGTCGGCGCCATCCTGTATAAGTATATTGTCTGTATTTAAACAAATAAATAAACAACTATATTGTAGGGTGGCAGCATTTGAATCTATGTTGAAACAAGAGATTGGTTGGTTCGACGACGCCAACAACGGGGTCGGTGCCTTATCTGCCCGACTGGCTTCTGATGCGGCTGCAGTGCAAGGGGTGAGCCGTTATATTTCTTTAGGACTTAACCAACGCAACATAATATCACGCCTGTAATCCCCGAACGGTTAGGCAGCGGTGTAATACACCCACATTTCGCCAGTTATGTTAAAGTCCCGTGTAATAGGGGGCGAGTCTATTGCCATCAACCAGGCACAAATCCAGACTGCGTGGCTGGTACTGAGAAATTCTTGATGGAAAAATCCAATAACACTGCCGGCCTAGGAATCGAACGGGACGGAACGTGTCAAATGGGAGAACATACCCAGCGCTCGAGTCCAGTAGATCATCGCTAACAACAGGGTGTTTTAACTACGTCATGCTCATGCGTCATAACATAATACTTAATAATATTTTTATTTTTAAATTATTAAAATCTCATAAATACCATTTTTTTTTTTGTGAATGTTTAGTAGTCATTGGATACATGAAGTGGGCCTTTGTAAGACGACTAAAAAGTCACGGTTTATAGTTGTTTTGTTTCTACTATAATATTGTTTTTGAAGTTTCCGTGTAGGTATATCTTACAGAGTTGAATCTGTCCAGTTAAAAGAACCATCCTTTATATTACAGAGAAATGTCAATTAATTTCAGATTACAGCATCGTAAATAATTAATTCTTTTTATTTTATAACCAGGCCACAGGAACTCGCATCGGCGCCTTAATGCAGGCTGGAGCGACCATACTGATAGGCGTGTTGCTATCTTTGTACTTCACGTGGAAGATGACCCTGGTCTCTTTGATCTCGGTGCCCATGGTCATTGGTGCAGTGGTCCTTGAAGGCAGGATCCTGTCGGTCGGTCTGACCCTCGTCAGAGAAGCCTCGTACAAAGCCACTACGATTGCTACGGAAGCTATTACTAATATCAAAACTGTTTGCGCGTTCTGTAAGTATTCTGTTACAAAAATCTTGAGTTACTTTCTTAGGTTATTGCCGAGAGTTAGAGAGAGTTATTGCCGATTTCTAGGTTATTGGAGAGATCACGGCTTCAGTAATAAATAAATAGTATATCTACGCAATTTTAACTAAAAGGCGTATCCCAAAATATAATTAACTTTATAGACTTGTGGAAGAACGTAAAGTGCAGTCGAACAAGCTATTTGGTATTTATACGAGTATGCTGTTAACTAAAACCTAATTTTAAAAGTGTTTGTATGCTTAAACAGTTATTGCGCACATAGTTAAAATGATTGATGTTGGCTATGTAATAGAAAGATCCAAATTTTCTAAACAAGATAATGATGATGCCATCTAGCCGATCTCGACCACACCGACTGCATTTGATCACTTTATAGGTGACAGGTTTGTTGTGCTACTCTTCAGTAGCGAAGGGTCAATTTTTGTAAGAGGTAAGCCGGAGTACGTATCTTTAATGTGATTTTATTATTTGTCTATAAAATACTGACTTTGCCAGTTTTCAAAGGGAAGCCGGTAGGAATCGGGTTGTATAGAACCTTCGCCACTGCTACTCTTTGATGTACTCTCATTTCTAAGGATAATGTTCTTACTACCTCTGCCTAGGTGGTGAAGAAGGTGTGATGAAGCGCTATCACGACGCGTTCATAGACGGTCGTTTGGCGGCGAAGCAGAGCTTGCGCTGGCGCGGATGTGTCTTCGCGTTTGGTCAGACCGCTCCCGTCGCTGGGTACGCGCTGTCACTCTGGTACGGTGGCGTGTTGGTCGCCGATGGGGAGATACCCTACAAGAATGTCATCAAGTAAGTCTAATTATTCATGATATTGATTTCATTCCTTTCCTCTGTAATCTTCATCATAAAAACTAAGTCAGTATTCTTCTTTTCTGTGATTCGTTTTGGACGACGTTTTAGCATTCGTTTGAGTCCCAAATAGGGAATATGCATATAATTTTTTCTTCACTTAAATCAATAAAATACAATACTATCAACCCAAGAAAATAATTAAAAGTTAAGTTCAACTACTGCTTGTCGCTCAAAAAATAAATTAAACTCCTACAATTTTCTACGACAGTTCAAACGTCCGTGACTGTCGCGGCCATTCATGTCAAGTTAAGTGACGTCATTTACCTCTATCTGCCTTGTTTACATCTAATTTTTTACCCTTAATATATTAATTTGGCAAATTGCATGTCCTTTATTCAAGTAAACCTTGCAATAACAATATTATAATAAAATCTAAGTGAAACTTTAAGTACTTTTCAAATAAAAGTGTTTCTTTGACACATGGTATTTGACGTCACTACCGGCGTTATCGAGGGGCGATGCGTTTTGACTTTGCGTTCCGTTTCACCAAAAACACGCTACATGAAATATTAAATTGTAAAGTAAGTGTTGTATTAGAAAATTAAACAAGTGTACCACAATGTTTTTATGGACCAATACAAGGGGCAAATTGTGTGCAAAGTGCGACAGAAAAACATGAACAGTAATAAAAAAAACTATAGGGAATATACAAGAATTAAATTATTTTTTTTCTTAAAAATGCCTTGATTTGCCCATATATATTTTTTGATATTTTAAAATTTAATATTTTATTTATATTGTAATACTTTGACCCCCAATATCTCCGTAACTAGAAGGTTCCCAGGTATGGTCTAGAACAAAAAAATGATCGCAATGACGGGGAGAACAAATACCTTTCGGCTTCGTTAAGGGTCTTTTTACACCCTTTATTATTGCACTTATGAAACTGGTATTCAGCTACATCCGGTTAGACTGGAAGTCGACCCCAACATAGTTGGGAAAAGCCTAGGTAGATGATGATGATTATTCAACGCAGACACTACAGAACGCTACCTACTGCGATCCTTATACAGGCTGTACGGGTAAACACCGTTATCCTTGAAACCAGTGGTTTGGTTTCATTAATAGAACGTAAAATCAATGAAAAAAAGCAACCTTTTTATGGTTTGGATTTTTTTTTTTCATTTTCTTTGTTGTCAAATCAAATTTATATTTAGACTCGTCACGCAACACCTAAGGTAGCTATTTTTTGCTTGTCCTAAGCCAGGAAAAGTATGAAGGAAAAGTTGCATCACAGGATTCACAGGTTATGTTACGAGTATTGTGTAGGTAGATAGGATGGGCGGCGATTACGTCACTCGCATACCATGATTTCGCGGACGATGTGGGATAATTTATTGTTATTGTTATTTTAAAGTAAATTGCTTATTCTGTTTTTTAACTCGGTCGTATATTTTTTTATTTATGTCAATTACCCATGGTTTGAGTGACAACGTTGTTTACCCTTACATCCTGTATACCTACTCCTTTTGCTTCATCGACGTTAGTAAGCAAGTCGAATGCGAATACAACGCACCTGACCTTTCTCAAGAACACCCTGACGAAGCCCAGGTATTATTATAATGTGCTCATTGTGCAGGGTATCGGAAGCGCTGATCTTCGGCGCGTGGATGATGGGGCAGGCGTTAGCGTTCGCCCCCAACTTCGGCGCAGCAGTGAACGCCGCCGGTCGAGTTATGATGCTCCTGGAACGTAAACCAGTCGTCGTCGACACACTCTCGCCTTGCGTGCCGGAAAATTACGTATGAGCTTCTATTTAAATCAACTTACGACACTTTTTATTATAATATGCTCGTATGCAGCCCCCGAGTTATACGAGCGTACAATAAAAAAAAAGAATCAGCAGTGGTGGACCAGTGGGAACAGTGCCTGACTCATGTGTTCGATCGGGCGGTTGAGCAAGGCGCTTGGTGTAATTATTTCATCATCACTGCTCTCAAAACGGTGAAGAAAACAGTCGTGAGGAATCTAGCAGGTCCTTGAACCAAAAATTTGAAGACATGTAAGAACATCACATGTCCACGCAGTGAATTGCAGCCCGCTCCTTCTCACAGAGAGACCAGTGCCTAGTAACGTTAGGCTGATAATGTATAATCATATCTCGGAGGACTCATCTTTCCGAAGACCCAAATACTAAAGATTAATCTTAAAACGAAGACGAACACAAGGTTTATTGATAAATCATTCTAATTCCCAGGTCGCACACGGCAAGATTCAGTACAACAAAGTAAATTTCCGTTACCCAACGCGGCGTGAGGCTCAGGTGTTGCGTGACCTGTCCTTGGTGATCCCCTTCGGCAAGCGCATCGCCTTGGTAGGACCCAGCGGCTGTGGCAAGTCCACCCTCTTACAATTGTTGCAGCGACTCTACGACCCAGATGAAGGCAATGTGGTAAGTCACCGCCTAAATCTGACAGGCTAGCCTGTCAAACTTTCTGAACATTACATTAAACTGTATGTGTAAAGTATAGTTGTACATTTATAGGATCTTATACGTGTCTTTTGGCACGTGACCTTTATCGGAACTCACTCTTGCATGGTTTTTTCAATACAATGTCCACAAACAGTTTCACAAATGTTTACAAACAATGCTCTTCTGTCAATGTTATTTAAGCTCTTAAAGAACCATGCAGCAATGTAGTGTAGAATCTGTAATGGTGCCCTGGCCCTGGACTGGACCAATTACTAAGGCAGTAAAGTTTGACGTTTCCTTTAGCTTAGGTGCATTCGTCGGTAATCCTCACTGGAATTAATTGACAAGATGGTTTCTTTACTCTGTTAGGGTAATTTTTAAGCTCAAAGCATTTGGCGCCCAACGAAGTTTCTGAAGGTACCTGGTGTTAGAAACTTAGAACTATCAATGATCTATCTCAAAATTACCAAGAAAATAGCCAACGTGAATTACCGATTAAATGTAAAATTGCAAGCAAATATAAAATCATGATGCCTATGCCCCATGCGCCAATTGTTGAGAAATAATATGCTAGTCTGTGGATGGATGACAAACTATAACACCCCAAGTTTCCTCCCTGGCTCGGAAAGCTCGTTAAGCCGTTGGTCCCGAAAGTCTGACAACCAGTCTTACCAAGGGGTACCCAGTTTGTACTGGGTTGTGGAGGATAGAAAGGCAATCGCCCTATGTAAATACTGGTACTCAGATGCATCCGGTTAGACTGGAAACCGACTCAAACATAGTCTGGAAAATGCTAGGCAGATGATGAAGCTATAAGTACAGAAACATAACACGTCTTAGTTTTTTTTATTTACAATCACATTCTCTTGTTTTTCATAGGAGCTGGACAACTACGACATAGTAACGGACATGCGTCTATCTACTCTGCGAGGAAACATTGGATTGGTTTCCCAAGAACCGGTGCTCTTCGATCGCACCATTGCCGAGAACATTGCGTATGGTGATAACAAACGGCATGTCCCCATTGAAGAGATTGTCATTGCAGCCAAGCAAGCTAACGTCCATAGTTTTATCGCGGCGTTGCCTAAAGTAAGTAATAATTTGCCATGCATATAGTCCATAACCAATTTTAGAACATAGGATCTCTTCCGAGGGTTAATTTCCGACCACATCACGAGCGAAGCCGCGGCAATAGCTAGTATTTCTATTTGTCAACGAACTTCGATTGTCACGAATATCCTGACCTTTTCTGCAATTTAGGTCTGTGTTTTGTCTCTTGTGGTTAATGATGCTCAGTTTCTGACTTTCTATTGAATAATTATATTTGTATTACATGGGCGATAGATATCATTAAATACCTGCAACATTTATATAATTAATATTTTTTATGTTTGCATCAGGCATACGACACACGTATCGGCGCCCGCGCATCCCAGCTGTCCGGAGGTCAAAAGCAGCGCATTGCAATCGCACGTGCACTCGTGCGCAACCCGCGCGTTCTGCTACTGGACGAGGCAACGTCGGCTCTCGACACACACAGCGAAAAGGTACAAATGACTGATTTTTGTTATTGATATAAACAAGCCAATTCATTACAACGGCTCTCAAAAAGGAAGGAAACCATCGTGAGGAAAGAGGCATGTCCTATAACCGAAAATTCGAAGACTTCTACCAACCCGCATTGAGCCCGCGTACTGAATTACGACCCACTCCCTCTCACCGAGAGGAGGCGTCAGTCCCAGTTGTGGGGACGTTATAGGCAGATTATTCTTAACTAATCAATGTCCCACCTCACTCCCACCTGAGGCCCAGGCACAAGCGCGGTGTAAACGTAACGTTAATACGTCGATTATTGAATCGAAAATACAACTTATTGTTCTATAGCATTTTAGTTAAACTGTTTGCAACAATCACAATCAGTAACATTCACAGTTTAAATACCTACATTCTTAAAATTATGAAAATATTATTTGTGAAGCAGGTATTTTTAATTTAAAAAAATCGGCGTTTTTACGTTATGTTTACATCGCGCGCTCGTGCTAGGACCTCAGGTTCAAATTCGGAAACCGACAGTTTGCCCATGATCATCATTCTTGTATTCTTTTACAGATAGTTCAAGAAGCCCTGGACAGAGCGAGCGAAGGCCGCACAAGTCTCATAATAGCGCATCGACTATCAACCATACAAAATGCAGATTTGATCGTGGTCATCTCAAAAGGCGTAGTCGCCGAAATGGGCACACACACAGAACTTATTGCTAAAGGTGGCATATACGCGAAACTGTACGAATTGCAGTGTGGATTCGCAGAAGAGAACGAAGAGTGAAACCTTTAGGTGATTTTTTAGAACATTTATGTCTAGCCTGTAGAAACCCAATCTACTAACAAAGCTAGGCGCGCATAGAACCTCTATCGGCCAAACAAAATGGTTTACTCCGGTTGAATTTAACCCTAGAAGTCGTATCAGACATGTGTTAGGTTTAGTGGCGTAGCTAGTCCTAGTAGGACCCCGTATCAAATTTTTTTTGGGGGCCCTTTGAACCCCGAGTGCGGCGAAGTCCAAAAAGAAGAGAAAATCAACAAATTATTTTTGCAAAACTCATTTTACTAAGAGAATGTGTGAGCGAGCAAAGTGAGACAAAAAAACTTGTAACTGACATCATGACTGACTGGATCATGAAGGTTAAGACTTCAATGAAGTGCTAGAAATTACAGCATCCTGAAAGGGTATAAGTGTTCATCGAAAAGCGAGCTCGAAAAATTGGTGTTTTTTGAACAGCGATTGGTGGCGCCTTCATCAAAGAGAGAGCGAAGCGAGCTCGATAAATTGGAGCTTTTTGGACCGTGTTAAGTTATATTTTCAATTTATCTTTTGTCAAGAAGAATATTTGAAGTTGAGAGAAGATTTTGTTTTTGTTTCCTCGTCGCCCGTGTTACTCGGGGGCCCCGTATAATTGATACGGCTGATACGGCGGTAGCTACGCCCCTGGTTAGGTTCCTATTTGGCCGGCCCTACGGAAGACATTTTTCCGTCGAGGCTTCTTGTGCGTTGAAACTTGGACCTCGCAGTACTGTGGCCATATTAAAACAACTAACTAGCTAGCTTTTTTACAAACAGCTTGAGACACGAAGTCTTTCGGCCGGTAAGATCGTCAGGTGCTAATTGTATCGTGTTTTGCGTACCAATTTAATTGAAAGGATAAATGAGTATGTCAAACCCTGTTAGTACTAGAACGTGGTATAAGTCCCGTCACATAAAAAGAACGGTGAGCGACAGTGAAGGGGATGTGTTTGCGCACGTTATACAGTCGCGTCCTAAACTTTAATTATAAAACAATAGCTTAGTACTATAATTGTTTCATTGTAGAATCGTAATAGCTACTTAGTACTTTGGCAAGGCTGGAATAAAAAAAAATGGGAAAGTTTGTTTGAGCGGTCAGCGTTCTTTTTACGAGACGGGACCTATACCTAGTTACAATTCTACGTATTGCTCAAAAATATTCCTCCCATGGTCCTTGACATTCCCTACCCACCCCTTTACGTTCCGTTTTATAAAAGACTATCCTATTTTCAAATAATGTAGATATACCTTTACCCTATTTAATATTACCCAAAATATTGAATGTCTGCTTGAAATAGCTTTAAAACGCCTTAAAAGCATCTTGAATTATTATTTTACATAATACAGCTTTGTAAAATATTTTTACTAAGTACTTAATTTATTTTTCGAATATTTTCTAATCGATATAAAAGGTATAAATAGACCCTTAACGAAGCCGAAAGGCACTTGTTCTCCCCGCTATTGCGATCATTTTTTGTTCTAGACCATACTTGGGAACCTTCTAGTTACGGAGTTACTGGGGGTCAAAGTTCCAACTTTTTCACAAGTTTTTTTTAAATACAACTTTTTAAGGTTATAACTTTACTTTAAATAACTCAATGACCCGTTTACTATTCAATGCACCCATAAGCACAATGTTTTGAATGCGTTACATTGAGTTTTACCGTAAAGGGTTATTTTTCATACCCAAAAAAAAAAGTCGTTTCCCAGCAATAATTTTTGTGCTAGTTTGATGTACTGAATGCTTGGTTAAAGGCTTCGTGAAGGGTCTGTTTACACCCTGTAGGTACAATACGCGAAACATCTTAGATTACGAAAGTGAATAAATTAATGACATTTTAGATTATGCGCTTCAACATAATATTAATATACTTACTCGTATTTTATATCTTTAATTTTTATGATTTTATTGTAAATACGAATTATACAAGCTTTGCTATGACGGTGCCTTCAAAACTTATTATATTAACAGCAGCCAAGTTCGGCTGTAATAACCAAAGAATTTTATTATTAAATCAATATTTATAGGTACTTACTAATGAAAGACTATAACTAATTATTGCTTCAGAATTGTAAAGCATCTTTAATTAGCATTTCTAGAGTAGGTACTGTAACAAATCATCAAATAAATTGTGCTCAACTGAAATGGTGTAACTTGTTGTGATCAAAATGATATTTTTATACCATATTACGATTTATAATTATGGTGTTTTGCTAATTAAAGTATATTATGTATGATGTAGTTGTACAGGTAAATAAACTGTGGATTTTATTTTGTGGTTTTCATTTGCAATCCTTTTGTTAGTGACCTTAGTATCATACAGTAAAACTTTTTGAAATAATGGTGATTTAATTTTTTAATTATAACGTTTTCTGTGCAATAAGGTGGAAAAAGTCGCTCACACTGATTTCAAATCAGAATTGAATAAAGGAAATAATAATTTGTATACACGTGTACTAGTATTTATGTACCTATATCAATTTATGCTAACAAAATGGTATTTTTCTTATATATTTTTTGTACTCTATCATAATGCTGTCCTATTTGACCCAAAGGTTGACTGGTAGAGAATGCCTTGTGGCATTAAGTTCGCCTATGTACCACTTTTCTACATGAAGTTTAAATAAATAAATAATTGATAATATACTACAAGGGGAAAAACTGGACTAATCCATTCATAATGTGGTAGCTACTTTCATAACGATTCCAAAGATATAACTTTTATACAGCTCCCATACGTAACTTTAGAGGTATCGCCATTTTAGTCACACGTGACGATATCGCGCAAGACCACCCAGAAGTAGTTCTACAGATGTGCGATTCGCGCCAAAATCGCCGCCACAGATAACCGGACACTCGTAGTGTGGCATCTGCAATTTGTGCCAATGGGTAAAAGGTGCGTGTTTATGAGTTACGGTATGTAATGGGCTTTCGGTATTTAGCTAACCGGTGATTTTAGAAGTTAGGGCGTTCAATAAAACGCGCGGGTGCACGCTCGCGTTTCTATTTGAAAAATAGTATGGGTAAGAGGCGCGGGCGCTTTTGACGGGTTTTCTAAGCATATTTTGACACTGTCTACGCTTCGGAAGTGGACGTTCATCCATATCTGGGCTTGTATCTCAAAGATAACACATGACATGACGTCACGCCTGTATTCCCCCGAACGGTTGGATTTCGATACCGAAATGAAAAGTCCAAATATAATTTATATCTTTAATAATCATCTGCCCTTATAAATAAATAAACAAATTGAATTTAAAATAATACATGGTGGTATATTATCGGCAGTATAACTTTCCCTTACCTACGTGAAACACTAAAAAATTACATAATATAAAAGTCTCATAATTGTGCATAACGGAAATAGTTCACAAATATGATAATTATAAATGTTTTTATAGTGTATTTTACCCTCTTTCAATAATATCTTTAAGCCAATCTACAAAATGTATTTATTTATAAAATAATATTTCTACTACGTGAGGCCTTCAGATAAACAATTGACTGAAATAAAACACTACACTAGAACATAAAATGCTCAACACACGATTCTGTGGTTAAATGATTTGTTTAAAATATTAAAAAATATAGCACCACAAGCCAATAATAATCATGTAAAAACGACCACCGCGATTTGTTGCGTAAATGTAATGATCCTAGATTGTAGCGTTAATTTCCAGTCAAACTATAAAATTGCCCCAATCCCATACAACATGTTCCACTAAAACATTAAAACTTAAAAATATATAAGCTTACAAAACCAATTTAAATAAAAAAGTACTATTTTCATGATCACTTACGTCTATTAAAAACGGATTTATAAAATATACACAAAAATAATGTCAAAATCTTTACAAATAAAGGCAAGGAACACTTACATTGGGTAATCTCACTGGGTATAGTGGAGCATATTGTATTGGAAAACAGACCTAATTTCCTTGGTGATAAGTGCTCTATTGGCGATTAGCGACGGAGATATGTGTAAGGGGCGTGGTGGGGAGCATGCCTCGGATGATAGGCTCCTGGCAGTCGGCGTAGACGTCTCCCGAGAGCTCCTCAATGCCGATTTCACCATCTGTCTTCGCCAGTTTAGTGGCCTCGTCGACTACTTGACGCACCTTTGAGTCGATTTCCTGTAAAACAGAATAAATTTGTTTATTTTTGTTCTGAATTGATGATTACTTTCCTATAGCGAAGAGTTAATATTGTTTCAAATTTCAAATTAAACTAACAAAAAAATGTTTCTGTACATTTGGAGGCAGGTCCCGCTTTTTTTTTTCCCCGCATATACATTTCTGGTTAGTTTATTTTTTTAGTTAGGTAGTCAGTAGCCCAAAAAAAGTCTGACAACCAGTCTTACCAAGGGGTATCGTATTACCCAGTACTAACTGGGTTGTGGAGGTGCGATAGGCAGTCGCTCCATGTAAAATACTGGTATTCAGCTGCATCCGGTTAGACTGGAAGCCGACCCCAGCATAGTTGGGAAAAGGCTAGGCAGATGATGATATACATTTCTGGTTTCCCGCACATCCGTGAAAAAGAGTTAGCAACCCTATCCACAACACAGTTACTGAGGATATTTAAGTAATCACCTTAAGTTGATCGGGTGTGGTGAGCTCGTTGCTGATGATCTTCTCCTTGAAGGAGGTAATGGGGTCCCTGGTCTGACGGACTTCTTGGATCTCGTCGCGCGTGCGGTAGGACGTGCCGGGGTCGGACATGGAGTGGCCGGAGTAACGGTATGTCTCCATCTCCATTACCAATGGACCTGCGAGTAAGATATGCAAGGAAGCTTGTTAATTTTGATGTTATTTAAAACTAAAAAAATATTATGGCGAACGGCGACTGTTTTGGGGGACTGTCTTACGTAATGTTGCCGTGCAAAAGTTCGGGGTAATTTGAATAAATTACGAGTTTTTGATATTATTTACTAATGACTTTAGGAAACTGGCGACTTGTGGGTGTGTGTGCTATTACGTACACCTTTGCCTAACCCTTCGGGGATTACGGTCGTGATGAAATGTATGTGTATGAGTTTAGAGAAATGTATCATGGTAACATCACGTTGTGCCTGTTGCTAGTCTAATATTGCACTATAGAACATTTTAACAATTCTAGTGCCGCTGACACGCCACCCGTTTCAACATCTCTCTAAATCACATTGTAAAATGATAACGCGATAAATGATGATTTTTGCCTTATCAATTCAACTATGCAGTGCATTTGTCGAGAATTTCCAAAAATTCCCTGGTCGAGCAGAGTTATTGGGTGTTTGCAACCTGTTCCTGCCTGATTGATGGCAATACGCTCGCCTCTTATAACATGGGACTTTAATAAAACTGCCCAAATGTGGGTGTACTACAGGGTGCAACTTTTCTTAAGCTTCGAAGATAACGACCATGGTGTTATTTTCTGCGATACATACCTTTACCACTGGTGCAGTATTCGATACAGAAGCGGGTGGCTTCCCTGGTCGCGAGCACGTCCATGCCATCGACCCAGATGCCGGGGATGTAGTCGCCGCGCGTGTAGTAGTCTGTGCTGGCTGACGAGCGGTCCATGCTCGTTCCCATACCTGAGAGAACACTCATACGTTAAAGAGAACAGTGAACATGTTGATTTCATATCTGGTGGAAAACATGACTTTTTAAAACACGTGAAAAACCCCACTTATCGAGGTGGAATCGGCATGGGCCGAGTAAGAGTTTTATGTGGATGCAATAAAAGCGAATATCGAACAATAACGCGGTGTCGACTCGCGCCGTCCGAACCAATACGGATGGCGTTTTTGCTAAGCAATAAGGTCTTTCTGCCCGGATCCAGCCCATTTCGCGTCGATACAAAGTATTATGTTTTACAAGCTTTAATTTTTTTTCTGCCTTATTGGTCTAGAGCGAATGCTGAGCATGAGGTCCTGGGTTCGATTCCCGGGTCGGTCAAATTGTTATTGGGTTTTTTCTCAGTTACCAATCGAGAAATTCCTGATAAAAAAGATGAAGATGAATGTTTGTGCCCGGTTGATAGCAATAGGCTCGCCAGTCGCCACCTATTACATGGGACTTAAAACAACTGGCGTAATGTGGTTGTACTATAAGGTACACCTCTGCCTAACCCTTCGTGGATTACAGACGTGATGTTATGTGTTATGATATACCCTAAAGCCCTACGGCCAAGAACATGTCGATAAAATAGATTAATCATGTCAATTGGATAAGTGAGACGGACATTCGATGCGGCAGTATTTGTTAAACGATAAAGTCAACCGAAGTAAATTCTACTTATGTATATTCGGGTTTCACTCAGCTCGTGCTGTTCGGGAAACTTCGGTGATTTCCAATCCCGTACATTTACAATCGCTGAATCATGTTCCTGTCGATTCGGCTCAGTTCGTCTTAAGCCGAGCGTACTGTATGCTCCTATCCTTAACCGAGCGTGCTGCCAAAAGCGATGTTACCGCGTGCGACAGCATTCCCGCTGTTTCTCGTTCTAGCAAATGACGGTTCTGAGCGACGGAAAAGGATAGGAACATGGAAAAATGCAATTCCGTGCTGCTAGATGAGGCGCAACCTTATAGCTGAACTTGCCGCTCGGCTGTACGAATCTTGCCGACCCGAACATAATGTGTAACACCCCTGATTCAAGAGTTATGGGGGTAATCGGGCGTGTTTATGTGACGCGAAAAATAACGTAAATTAGAGGAACTTGAATCATGCTATCTAATAAAGTTCAGAATCGAAACAAACAGACTCCTGAAAGTCTAACATAGTAGAGAGGGGAGAGACATTGTTTTTAACAATCATGAAATAGAATTTACAATTACGAACGTAGGCATTCATAACCTCATTATCTATTTAACTACGAAGCCACAATTTTAATGAACATTAATTTAATGAAATTATTTTAAGATCACGACAAAAATTCAGATTAAGATATGTCTAGACAATCATTTCTTAAGATAACAACAAAAAGATGAGATAAGACAGAGACAGACGAAATACAAATACGACAACACGCTAATATCACGATAATTTCGAGGATTTATTAAAAGTTAATGCACCTGAAAAAAACATTGTACAAAGGTGGACATGATGCCTTTCGCATTTTCTCCCAGTCTACCCTTTAAGTGATTTGATTGAACCCTTAAATAATTTATTACTACCACAGGTTAATGCTTGTTTTCAATGACACTATTATTTTACTGTTGGAACCTCAATTCTCAGCGCCGAGTAGAGTTAAAAATCCAAAAAAGCGCTTTTGTTTAGGCATTAATTTAAGTTTAGCCTTATGTTAGTGAAAATGGCATTAATCTCTAACAAACACCGAGCTTAGAAATGTGTACAGAACATTAATATGTACATCAAGAATGTTTTGATTTCAAGATGAAAACAGCACTGAATGTAATCAGACAATTATTATCATTTATATGTCTCGTCGTCGTCAAGATCAGGTAGAGGTCAGATGTGTAATGTAGGTATAATATAATATCGTCAGTTGACAGGTACATATGAAATGACTTTATTTCACTCAGATCCATATTTTTCAACAATATATTGCAAGAAAAACTCACTATGGTCATTAAAAAATGATCCAAAAGACCTGTTTCTGATTATCAAAGAACTGTAGTTGTTTCGGGTCTGGCTGTTTGTGTTTGTGAGTTTAAATGTTTGTAAAACGCACCCACGATAGGTACAGTCACGAGCACCAATATGTAAACACTTAAAACAACTTTTAAAAGTGTTTTTCTCCTACTGTTCTGATTAAAATTTCATGTTGTTACGTACATAATATTCTGGAACTAATATTTTTATGAAAAAGATCCTATCTCTAAGTTATATTCGTTATTTCTCGCGAAAATAGCTTTTAAATTTAGGAAAATGTATACATATTGGTGATCGTGACTGTACAGGAGAAATTCCTAGTGTGGGGCAAACTTAAAAAAAAAATGGCAACTGAATAAGAAAATGGAACTAATAATCACCATTTCAATCTCCTGCCCTTATCCCAATTTATTTGGGGTCATTGCAGCTTGTCTACTTTTCCAGACTTCTCTAATACAGTTCAGTTCTAATTCAGTACAATAATTGCTTCAGGATGCTGTTGGGACTGCCGCGCTATTGTAGTGCGTCCGGTATGTTCGCGTCTGCGCATACTGATGATTTTTACGCCATAAAGCGCAAAAAAACAAATTCCATATTGTCAAGAGCGCGGTCTAGTTCTAACGGCATCCTAAGTATGGTTGTAGAGACGTACGACGCACCATGGTTGTCGCACGCTGTGGAGGTGCTGGTCAGAAGAGCCCATACCTAAAACCTACAATTTTCTTTTTGTTTTTTGTTTCTGTGTTTGATACTAATAATAGTTATTAAGAACAATGTTACTAACAATTGGGCCTAGTTGCCATAAATAAACAAATAATTAATTTATTTTTTTAATTTTAAATTCTCGTCAATCATCTCATCAGACACCTCCTTTAGCCATATCCTCCTTCACACAGTCCGTCCATCGTTTCTTTGGTCTCCTGTTACTCTTGTAGGCCATCAACATTCATACTTCTTCTTCTTTTCGTGTCGATGAACTCAAATTGTGTTAGACCAGTATGTAGCCACCTGCACAGCTCTAACATTTGCTTCAATTGGGGTGCAAGAAAGGAGCCTCCCCGAGCGGCGTTAAAAATAATTCGTATGCGATTCCAAACGCCCGGCGCACCCTGGACAGCTAGCACTCGGTAACGCAGAGTCTAGCTGACTAATCCTTTCACCACGATGACTCAAACTCAAAAACATTCATACTTAAAACTTTTTCACGATGTTCTCCTCATATCCTCCGCATCACATGCCCATACCTCGACAAGAAAAGAAACTAATAAATAATGTTAGAACTCTCACCATATCCATTGTTCTCGCAGACGAACACGGCCGGCAAGTCCCATAGTTTGGCCATGTTGTAAGCTTCGAACAGCTGACCTTGGTTCGCAGCACCGTCACCATAGAGGGCGAAGCTCACTCCGCCATCACCTTTGTACTTGTGCGCGAAGGCTATTCCAGCTCCTAAAGGTACCTGTAGAATGATATCACGTTATTTTAAATATTCTGCAAAAATATTTTAGTTTTAATTGTGCAAAAATTAAATCCGAGCATGGTGGAGATGAATTGGAGGCAGAATGCAGCACCGGCCGCATCATCATCTTTGCATATTTTGAGTTTTGTAATTTATACAATTGTTTTGCTGTATTTACATAAAATTTTACTTTCATGATAACGCCTGATTCCACGTTATTCTCGAATTTATCAACCAATTTTCAGTTGAGAATGAAAATTACCCATATAGCTCAAAACGCTGAAAGCCTTAAATGGGATGGGGTGGGTGCCAGATGCCTACCAAAATAACAATCGAAAATATAAATATAACCAACATGTAGCTGTACCCTATAGTTTGGTCTTAAGGTTGGGCATTTCACGATGGTCAGTAATGCTCAACCTTTGCAAGTTTTTGTTTGTAATTTTTGTGTTCACGAATTACATGAATGAATTAGAAAAAAAATAAAGAAACTTACTTGAGCACCAACAATACCGTTGCCACCATAGAAGTTCTTTGCGTATAAATGCATGGATCCGCCCTTGCCTCGTGAGACTCCACTCTTGCGTCCAGTGAGCTCACAGAGCACACCAGCCACACTGGCACCCATCAGGTGTGTCCAACCGTGGCAACGGTATGCAGTGATCACTGAGTCTACATCACGCATAGCTGCACGCATACCCACTGCTATCGCCTCTTGACCTAATGATTATTTATTTAATTATTTTTATTCATAAAAGGTTAACTAGCTTTAAAGTTTAAATTGTAGTGTTACTATTTCTTTTGCTTATGATATTTTTATTTGGACATTAAACTATACATTAAAAGTATCTCTCCGGCTAAAGCAAAGAATTTAAAATCATGAGTTCAAATCATTCAATAAACTCACGCTTTTTTCTCATAGGGGTAGGCAGAAAGTATAGAATGCCAAATGCTACGGTAATTATATGTACATTTCTACTAAACAAAACGTAATGATGTTTGAAAATAAAAGTAAACATCTCAAATCACAAACCTGAATATAAATGACAGAAGCCACGGATGATCTTCTCCCTGTACAAGTTACCCGATGCGGTTTCAATTCGTCGGATAACTGCCAACTGTTCATACAGTTTGAGAGCATCTTCAGCAGTTAATGTAGCTGTTGTTGAGGGGCCTTTATCCAATTTGTGGAGTTTGAAAGGCTAGTGTAACGAAAGAATTACAATATGAAACACTGAATATATTTTATAAACTTGAATAATTTTTGAATGAATAAAAAACAATATAGAGGCATAGAATAAAGCATGATACATGTTGGCACTGATAGTCTTTTTTTTTATACAAACATACAACTATGGCAACATTATTTTGGTATATTCTTCGTTGGTGAAGATCACACAGACCACTTACAACCACCAAATGAATCCATAGTGTATGTTAACTATGCTCATTTTGTTATCATTGTAACAGGTAACTTACCTACGTCAGATTACTGACAACAAAACACTGTTACACTTGACACAATGAAGGTTAGGGTTACATAATTACAAAACTGTTCAACCAATTTAAATGAAAAGAATAGCCGGCATTTAAAAGGCAAACATTTACGTATTACAATCACCACATAGAACATAATTAAGATTGAAATAGATGAGAAAATAGAGCTACCTTGACTTCAAATGTGGCTTGGCTCTTCGTACTGTATTTTGCGTTAGATGTCGCAGTAACTGGGGCGGCCACTTTCTAAAATAAAAAATTGCATTAAGCATTTATACTGCGACTCCTCCTTCAAGCTTATTTTGATAACACCTTTCATGTTTTATCAAGATAATTGCTGAGTTCCTTCAGCAAGAACAGAAAACCCACCGTAACCGTATTGCCGGCTAAAAGTTTAGCGACGGAAGGGACGAGTTTACTCATTTTCGTTATTAGTTCTTCTAAAAATCCCAGTGTGTTTTGTGATCCTCGAAAAGGATCACTTTTTTCTATATTTTATCCGTTTTTAACTAAAAAAAATACGGGTCGTCCCAGACGTTGCACAGGTCGAAAATGACGTTTATGACATTGACAATTTGACATTTACTTTTTTTTTTAATCACGGGTCGCTAACATAGCCATTAGTCTGCCTTCCTAATAAAAAAAGTCTTTTATTCTTATTAGTCTTTTATAATTGCCTAATTTCTTCTAATTTTAATCTCGTAAAATGTTTTGAATAATTTTCATTGGTTATGAAATATTAGCTTAAAAAGTGACAGAACATATAAAAATACTACGAAAAATGGAGTGAACTTTGTCATATTGACATCACGAAAGTGTTTGTAAAGATAGTAACGAAAATGTAGTCGTATAACAAAATGTAATATTAGTTTTTATTTTTAGTGAACGTT
Organism: Noctua pronuba; assembly: GCA_905220335.1. Taxonomy (NCBI): domain Eukaryota; kingdom Metazoa; phylum Arthropoda; class Insecta; order Lepidoptera; family Noctuidae; genus Noctua; species Noctua pronuba. The sequence goes on along the minus strand of LR999906.1, from coordinate 8,146,639 downwards.
CTTTTACATAATCATTCTAAATTTATTTGATTTTACTATATTTTAACTCTTATACTGTTTTTTGTGCAAAATTGAAAGAATATGGAACAATTTATCTTACTTGTTGCAGTTTGGAAATTACCCGAACATTCTCGAAAAGAACCCGAACATAAGTATTACTGTGAATCGGTATTCGTAAATGCAAGTTATCAAATAAAAAAATGTTGTTTCATCGTTCTTCTGTCAGTTGATGACGAATAAATCGTGAAATTCTTTTGCAACAACTTGTATAAAAGTGTTAACAATTTTCTTTCGTCATCATTGTTTGTTCAACACTTGTGGAAGACCATTTTTTCCCAGAATTTTAATACTTTAACATAAAAACCATGGAGTTCCCTCACATTGGAAAGAATTGTTCCTATTCATCATGCAACAAATTAGGTGAGTTGTGTTTAAATTATTAATATCAAAATACTTTCGTCACCATATCCTTACTTTCCTTGTTGTGTAGTAATTTTATTTAGCAATCAATAAGTTTCAACCATAAGCATAAGTAACATTGGAATATGTTTGTATTCTTTTGTTATTTTAATCAAAATGCGAAAGAATGCCACACTAAACACTTTGTCTATAGACGCAATTAGAACAAGACTTTTCTATCTTGTGATGTACAAACATAATTTTAACCCAAAGTTCCAATTTAGTGGATAATATTATGATTATTTATTTTCCAATGCCTAATAAGGTTTGAATATTCTATAATATTTACTCTCTTTCAGACTTCCTGCCGTACAAATGTGGTGCTTGTAAAGAAGTGTTCTGGTGAGTGATCATGAGGTCATACTTTTTAGTGTATCATTAGAATGTAGAGTTAATTACATTTTAGTATGATTGTGTATTTATTTAATATTCATATGTTTAATGTTCATCAGGCAGTCAATTGAGTAAAATGCAGTAACAAACTAATACAATGTTTTATAGTCAGTCTGTGTAATTCACTGCCAGCCTCTCTGTTTCCCGATCAATATAATCTGGATCTCTTCTAAGATTGAGTGAATCGGCTTCTTCTACGCAAGTGTGCTCCACCCTAAGCCGCATCATGGCCTCACATCAGACGAGTTGTGGCCAAACACTGGCCTATTTCATATAAAATAAAAAATGTGTAAATATATATTCCTCCGAGGCTTGACAGAATTATTTGTTAGTGTGACCTTATTAACAGTAGGTAATATTTATTGCTGATAATTATGATAACAAAACCGACATTCTGCAAAGTCATTAGTAAAGTTGAATAAATAAGTATGGGACTTTTTGGAGCATGCATGACTGATGCAACTAAATCGTTAGTGCCATCGGACATATTATACATACATTCATTCAGTTGGGCTTTTCTCCATGAGAGGTAGGCAGAAACTACAAAACTTACTTTTATCCTTACATACACTTATACTGTGACTTTTTAGTCGTCTTACAACGGCAGCCCACTTCATGTATCCAATGACTACTAAGCATTCAAAAAAAAAATAGGTATTTATGAGATTTCAATAATTTAAAAATAAAATATTATATTATTGATATTATGACGCATGATGTAGTTAAACCACCCTGTTGTAAGCGATTATCTACTAGACTCGAGCGCTAGGTAGGTATATTCTCCCGTTTGACAAGTAAACATCATTAACAGGATGTTTCATAATTTTTTCTGTTTATTTATTTCTCTTTATACCTATTACGGCAGGTAAAAAAAAAAATCGCGCTTAGAACTATTTTATGTTGAGCACATTGAGTGGACCACCTTTATAAGACGACTAAAAAGTTAGGGTGTATAAACAGAAATATAATTTATCCTGCTGTAAATAAAATTTTTAATGTCATTAATAAAAATTTCCCATAATTATTCATATTTAACTTGCCTAGTTTAACAAAGGACGATCTTGTTAACTTATGTTCTCTTTTTGCACATTAGAACAATGAAGACTGCTGTATTTGAAGGGTGATTTTGCAAGCTTGCAACTGCACCTACGATCGGAACATGGGTTCTCCACACATAATATATTAAAATAATAATATAAATAAGTAAACTTTCCAACGAATACTTACGTCAAAATGCTATTTATTACAGTTCTGACCACTTTGCGTATGCAAAGCATGACTGTCCAGCGCCCAACATCCGTAATGTCCAGGTTCCCGAATGCCCTCTGTGTGGGAAACCAGTGCCAGGAAAACGAGGGGAACCTCCAGATGTGGCCGTAGGAGCCCATATTGATAATCTATGTACCTCAGACCCAGCTAAGGAGAGGCGGAAAAAAGTAAGGATATTATATTGATGGATTAATTGAATTTTGTATTAATAACAGAATTAATTTAAAGTACACTACCCAGGGTCTAAACTAGTCTAAAGCAAAATAAAAAATACAGTATTTTGTATCAAAATGATGTCATGGTTAAAACGTTTTCATGATTCTGCCACAATTAAACTTCAAAATGTATATGGTGTGAACCTTACAGAGATGGATAGACTTAACAGAAAGTGCAATGCTCGTTGGCGAAATCCGGGGCCGATTCAATTTAGATTATATTATATATATATTATTATATTATATATTATATTATATTACCATCGACAAGCTAAGAAGAAGATTAACACAAAGTACAAAGTCTATAATATTTTTAATGATTTTCCAGGTGTTTACAAACCGCTGTACATTCAAGGGTTGTAAGAACAAAGAGATGGTGCCACTGGTCTGCAGCGAGTGTACCCTCAACTACTGTCTCCGCCATCGACACGTTACCGACCACGCGTGCGAGGGTCGCCTGGCCGCCAAGAGGAGACAAGCAGCGTAAGTATTAACAGGATCATTACATAACATAACGACTGTAATCATCAAAGGGTTGGGCAGAAGAGTACCTACTACTACACCCACATTTCTCCATTTATCCACATCGTTGTCGTGTTAACATCATAAGAAATTATTATTGCCATGTGTATTACAAGTGTATTACATTATTGTATTACAAGGTGTAAATGGACTCTTCACGAAGCCATCAATCAAGAATTCTGTACATCAAACTAAGTTATTTCACGCAAAAATTAGATACAATGTTTTGAGTGCGTTAGACTCAATGTAACGCACTCAAAACATTGTGCATGTGTATGCATTGAATAGAAAGGGGGTCATGGAGGTGTTTATGATAATATGTAGGTAAGTACGAGAGCGCAATAAAACCAACGACCGTCCGGTATAAGATTCGTATATTACTGCCACAGGCTCGCGGGCAGGCGCGCGGGGCGGCGGGGCGCGGGCGACGCGGCGCGTAGTCACGCTTCCGCCAAGTGGGGATGCATACACATCAGTTTAACCTTTTGAATGCCACTGTCACATATACGTGACAAGTAAACGCGTGCCCTGTACGCCAAACGACACAAATATGTGACAAAATGGTAGGTAAAATTGTGGCTTGGCGTCGAGGGCAAGCGCGTGCGTTTATGCTCTGGGCTTCAAAAGGCTAAAGTAAAGTTATAACATTAAAAACATGTATTTAAAAAAAAAGTTGGAACTTGACCCTCAATATCTAGCTAGGTCCAGAACAAAAAAATATCGCAATGATGGAAAGAACAAGTGCCTTTCGGCTTCGTTAAGGGTATTTTTACACCTATTAGGTATACGTTTTGTATAACAAAGGTTCCTTTTCTGTTTTATTCAGTGAAGCGGCCATGGCCCGTATGAAGGCAGCCAACGATAGGGTGAATCTAAACAACACTCCTGTTGTGGCACCAGTCACTACATTCTCAGAAGTGCAAGGAAACATGGTTCGTATTTCTTTCTAAACCCCCTGCCCCCACAAAGGGGGATTTTAATTACCTATCTGGTTTATGGTACACTTAGCAACTTTTATTTTTAATTGAATGTTGTTACGACACAGTATTTTGACACAGAATATACTGTGTCGTCATTTTTTTGATCTTATATCAAAGTTGTTATTCTACGAGAAATCCGCTACAGAACTTGCTAACTGTAAATATACATTAGTGGCGAAGCTTCCATACAACTCGATTCCTACCGGATTCCCTTTGAAAAATGGCACATTCAGTATTCTATAGACAAATAATATAATCACATTAAAGATGTGTACTCATGTGTGGCTTACTTCTTACAAAAATTGACCCTTCGCTACTGGTATATACATACTATTGCTTGTGACTGTAATTTTACTTAGTGTTTAGAAATGCATTGTGTCAAGATATTGAAGAATCTTCTCTACAGCTTGTACTAGACAGGCTGGTGTGGTTATATTTATATTTAAGGGTGTGATTCAGACCTTCTAAATGAACAATTTTCTTCATGAAACCAACATTGTAATCGCGAAAAAATATTTAGCTGTTCCATACAAAACTTCAGTACCTACCTACCAGTGGCGAAGGTTCCATAAAACTTGATTCCTACCGGCTTCCCTTTGAAAACTGGCACAGTCAGTCTTCTTCTTCTAAAGAAGAAGACTGACTGTGCCAGAAGAAGTAAGTTTGTGTAAGAAGAAGAAGAAGAAGACCGGCTTCCCTTTGAAAACTGGCACAGTCAGTATTTTATAGACAAATAATAAAATCACATTAAAGATACGTACTCTGGCTTACCTCTTACAAAAATTGACCCTTCGCTACTACCCTACCCTTCGGTACCTACTCGATCTAAATGTAGTCCAATCAGTCCAATAGAAAGAGGTCCATCCATCTAAAGGTAAAGCTGACCTTATTAGTGAGGTTCTTCAGAAAGGTCAGGTGCGTAGTACTCGCAACCGGTGTGCTTGTATGACCAGATGTATGAATGTGGACGAGGTAAAAGGAGTATGTAAGGATCGTAGCAGGTGTCGTTCTGTGGTTTCTACCTACCCCATGGGAAAATGGCGTGAGTTTATGAATGTATGAATTTAAAGGTAAAGGCGAGAGATTGTGTGTATAAATAAGTTTTTTTCATTAGGCTATACTGTCCTACTGCTGGGCAAAGGCCCTCTCCAAGTGCTTTTAAGAACTTTTTTCAAGTGCTACCTCGAACCAGCCTCGATACGCCTCCAGGTCGTCACACCACCCATACTAATAATATTTTTACCTTTTACAGACTGAAGACGAGGCGTTAGCGCACGCCTTGGCTCTATCCCTACAAGATCAGAACGGTAGCCTTCACTCGCGGGACAACGCATTCGCTCGCGCGCTCACAAGACAACGCGTTGGCGGCGAACAAAACTCAAGGTGCTCAGTGTCATAGCGACCATATCTAATCTTCGAAGCTTCGCAGAAGAAAGAAAAAGAGGCTAGAAGAATGATTCTAGATGGTGCCACTTTCATGTAAATTGTCATTTTGAAGTAACAACGACGGAGGAGCTCGTGGCTAAATAATAACAGCCGCTCGGGTCGATCTTTAGGTTAAGCCGTGCTTGCCTAAGTTGGTCTGTGGATGAGTGACCACCCTTTACATACCGAGTTTCCTCCGTGCCTCGGAAAGCACATTAAGCCGTTGGACCCGGTTGTCATTTGTAGATCTTTGACAGTCGTTAGGTAGTCAGTGCCCCAAAAAGTCTGACAACCAGTCTTACCAAGGGGAATCGTATTACCCAGTACTAATTGGGTTGTGGAGATCAGACAGGCAGTCGCTCCATGTAAAATACTGGTATTCAGCAGCATCCGGTTAGACTGGAAGCTGACTTCAATATAGTTGGCTAGGCAGATGATGAAGTAACAACGACATTTTATTTCCCTAAAGGGGGAAGCAGGAAGGGCCAGTAAAACAAAACGGCTGCTACTGACAATTTCCTGACGGGTAAATCTAATATCGCTCGCTACTTGACCAAGACCGAACTCAAAGGCACTACTTCTTGTTAACTAAGCGCTAATAACTACTAGACACTATAAAGTTACTGATTGACATTCAGTCTGGATTTATGTATTTGTCACTAGATGATTTTATGTGTAAGTGGCGCCCTCTTGATTTGACGTGGTAATTTTTATGGATCACTCTTTTTTGTATTGTGTATTCACGCCGGGTCAAGGACATTTATGACACATTATAATACTATTTTAACACGCATCATGAATTGTTAGCTTTATTTATTAACTTAAGGAAACTAAAAGTCTGTTAGAATCCATACACAAGCCACCTGTCCGTCATTCTTCAGCCATTCATTTCCAAAATTCATGATTCCTATGATTGTATTAGATCTAATCCTATTCATCGCAAATTATCAACAAAAAAACATAAAAAGACTAATTAGGTACTAAATAAGACATTAATATATTTTACAGCTAGCTGAAATTCAGTGCATGTATATGATTAAAAAAAAAACTAGCTTATTGAACTTTTACATTAACATAATTATCTCTTGAAAGAAGAACTTTGTAATTTGGCAAGTTCAGCCTAGGGCCCTAAAATAACCTTGTATGAAAACTGTATTTCGGACAAATACAGAGTTTTTAAATACGGTGTGGAAGGGACACCGACGCAGAAATGGTTACCACGTACCTATTCAGTACATCATTCTGAGCGGCTACATAGAAATTTTTCATCGGTTATTTTTTTTTAAATCTGCCGTTTCCTACAAAACAATGCAATACTTACATGGTCAAAATGTATGGAACAGCAGATTTTTTTTTAATAACCAATGTAAAATTTCTATGTAACCACTCAGAATGATGTACTGAATAGGTACGTGGTAACCGTTTTCACGTTGGCATCCCTTTCACCCTGTATAAAAATAATGGGAAGGATGAACAGAGACAACGACACACTTATATCGAGTAAAAAAAGTTAATGAGACAGAAATAATATAATATTTTTTTTAGTTATCTCTTTTTGCTATGCAATCTTTGGCTCGCCTTATTAGTTTACAAGTGACTGTCATGGGCTTTCACAATCCCATAAGGCTATAGGTTGAACTGGTTAAAACTGAAAAAATAAATCGGTATGATGGCGATACCGATGATACGACGACACTACTTCATCATAATTCATAGTGCCTGGGCCAGAGGCCTAGTGACTGACTTTACGCTCTAGTTACTTGCTCCATGTAAAGGCACCTTTACTTCTTATTTTAAATTAAATTATTTGATGTTAGTCACTTGCACTGTAACTACCCCAGTGTTCCGTCCAGAAATTGGATGGAAATTTGTTGAGGTTAGGTTCATTGATAAAATATAATCTACCTATGATGACCATTTGACTAGAGATCGGGATTTAGAGATTATTTGCCTAAACTTCAAGTAATATGTGGATAACACCCCCCCTATAAAACTCTGGAATGATTTTTAAGTTCCGAAATCATCATCATCATCTTCCTGCCCTTGTCCCATGTTACTTGGGCGTCGGGGCAACAAGATTTTAGGGTTCCGTACCTCAGTGGGCAAAAACGGAGCCCTTATAGGATCACCAGGTTATCTCGGGTCTGCTACCCCTCGGAGCGATCAAAAGATATGACCGTTTATGTCGCATATTTTGCGATTTCACAAGGAAATCAAAACCTACAGGGTACTTCCCATTGACGTAGAATCATGAAATTTGGCAAGAAGCAATGTCTTACAGCACATGTAAAAGAAAAAATCTGAAAACCGTAAATATGTAGTTTAATAACAAAATACCTACAAGTGTATACGGAACCCTCGGTGCGCGAGTCCATCTCGTACTTGGCCGGTTTTTTCTTCGATTCTCCTCTGTCAATCATCACGCTATGATTTATTCCTTTTTCAAGTTTCAAAATAAAGCTGTTAAATAAGAGGGCCGTACGTGTCTACATGTCATGTTAATTAGGCTAATAAGCTCTACCTAATCCGATCTCTTTAAACTGTACTTTTTGTGTACTTTTTTCACAGAAAGTAAAGAACTGAAAATGAATTTGAGTAATTTACAAATGAATTGTTGAAAGATTTATTCTGTTTGTATTGTATTTTAAGAATATTATAATCCTGTGAGTATGTACGTATGTTTTATTCTGAAATGTTAAATTAAACTGACATATTGTTACTTTTGTCAATATAAATTAGGGGATACGGAAATGAACCTAGCGAAGGACTTTTTACAATAATAATAATAGTGTTTATGAACACAGTTCTAAGGCCTATTGCAGCACGCGTAGCATGACCACCGTAGAAATGAAACAGGTTTTGTCGACGGAAGAATCGACAAAATGACAGATATCTTTGTTGATCTGTAATTTTGTCGATTCTTCCGTCGACAAAAGCCGTTTTGTACGGTAGTCATGCTACGCGTGCAGAGCGAAGCTGGTGGAGCCGCGTTTTTTGATATCCATGGACTTGTATGATAGCGGTCACTGTTCAATGTGCGCCGATCGACACGTCGGCACACGACTGGCCGAACTTGCAGCCGGCGCCCAGCGCATGTTGCGTGCGCGGGTCATTAAAAAGGCTTAGGAAGCGTTCAGAGAGAGACGTGTGCCGGCTGCGCGTACACTCAGACCGAGATCTATAAACCTTACTTACGCATTGACTTAGACATGTTCCTGTCTCTATCTTGAACCTGCAATTTGACTGCTGCACGACAGTGACAGGAATATCGCTTAGCAACAGTAAGTGCTAAGTTACGTTTATAAATCTCGGCCTCATTTCCATTATTGTAAACAACAAGAGCGCACGCGGGCACACGGAACGCTGTGCAAGTATGTTACGACCGGTCTTCACCGCATACAGCCGGCGCCGGCTTCGCTCTGAAAAGGGCCTAAACGTGTGTCGTTCCACAGCTTCGATAAATAATTATTAAACGCACATAATGTTCACTAAAACAATTTGAAACAGTATCTGCTTGTACAGTGTTCAGCTGCAGTTAAGTCGAATATTAAGTTTAATATAAATACAATATTTTTGAGATAAATGTTAAGAAAATAAATAATTTACCAAGACTCACAATTTCTTTTATTTATTAAAAAAAAACTCAACACACACTGCTTGACTTATCTCACACTGTGCACCGTTTATACACTAAGGCCGTGGTCTGTTCAGGACCTCGGTGGATTGGACTTGAGAGGCGATAATAGATCAAGCGATGACATGCCACGATCCATCAGTGGCGACGCGGCCTGTCAGACTGCGCTCGCCTGTCGCACCCACTAAGAGCCTATGCACACCACGTTTTTTTATGCGCTGACGACGCACGTCGTAGCTCTTAAGTCGTATCACACGCTGTCGTGTAGTGCATTTGATTGACTCGCTGGTCAAATAGCTCGGCACTTGTTTCCGTCTCTCGAGTAATACGTGTTAACTTGTGGCACTCTCTAAACAACGTTTTCCATTTGTTTTTTCCGCAGTCGTGTAAGAGTAAGTTAAAAAACTACGTTAACAAATGTATTCGTAAAAAATCTATGACAGGAGAACGTAGTCATTGCCCATAAAAAGTCTTATAAAAAACGTCACTAAGAAAAAATACACGTAAAATGCATTCTCGTCTGATGAGTGGAGCTACGCAGACACCAGACAGTATGTACCAGGCAGCACCGATCCTAAACAAATGAGGGCTACCGCGCTTGAATTTGCCGCTAGAGGGCGTTAGTGTGCAGCAAGATTTGTAATATTTTTCTGTTCCTTCTTTTCTATACTTAGTGTGTACATAAATCTATACAAATAAATAAAATTGAAGTAATTTCAAAATAACAGGTTTTACTGAATGCATATGAAAAGTATATAAATTCTGATTCAAATAGGGAAGTAATATTTTAACTATGATAATTTCACGCCGACGAAGGTCGCGGGCAACAGCTAGTATCAAATAAAAGTACTGGTAGGACCTTACTTGCCAGTGGCGCCCTCTGGTGAGCACAAAAACGATAAAATATATCATTCTCGTAAATGTCGAGAGCATGTACTGGATAATTTTGGAAAAAGGTTCATACAAAATTAACCCTGATGATTTTTTTTCCCTCCCTCACGAAACTCTGATTTTATTAACATGTGTGTGTATATAACTTCCACAATGACATTGTTCACTAGGATTTCGTGGGTAAGTTAATTTGTATCACCGTCTTTCTTTTGTATCGTATCTAAAACTTCTCGTTTGATTTCCTCTACTAAAAAGCTTTAAGTTCTTCGCACATTACACAAACTCGACACCGACTCATAGTAAAGCATTGAAATATGAGCTTTATGTCGTGTTTCAGACATTAGAATTCAACATTTACCTGAAAAAAGGCAATAACTATAAATTATGGCCTTGATGCAGTCGGAATGAAGTCGGTATCGAGTCTGTATAATGAGCTAAGACTCTAAAGTCGTTTTTAAACCACTTCGGCTTATTTCCTGTGTACTAAGCCTTCTAACCGCGTTTACTAAGAGCCAAATGAGGCAAGGGTGCGTCGGGCCGCACGCCTCGGATTGTGGCACCGAGTTCAAAGTAAATGTCTGCCGTTAGTTCTTCCAGGCCTACTTCGGGTTCAGTCCTAGCTACTTTCATAGCTTCGTCAACATCTTTTTTTATAGCTTTGTCGATTTCCTGCAATCAAGAAAATGTTTTCTAAGCATTAGTAGGTATAATCTATCATTTACACTGAAAACGAGATATTTAAGGTGAAAGCGCTAAGAGAGCCAGCCAAATTCAAGTATTCTTACTTCTTTTTTACTTTTTTGCAATTAGCAGGTTAGTGTCGGGTTTTAAAATTAGTCGGAAAGAAATAAAATAAATCAGGGCCGTCCTAAAGCTCGGATACGGGTCCTGGATACGGGACGCACAGAACCGGGAAGTGTGGCAGAAAAAAAGGGAGGCCTATACCCAGCAGTGGGTGATTCCGGGCTGATATGATGATGATGATGTCGGGTTTTATGTTGATTAAAATATGATTTGCGACCATAAGTATCAAGTTTACTATTTGTTTTATCCCTTTTTCAGTGTATGATAGTGCAGTTTAAAAACTAATAAGCATAATCTACCTATAATGTTCCCACTGACGGGAAACAGGCCTTATCTCTATGAGACCATGAGCTGTAATCCACCACGCGGGCCCAGTGCGGGTTGGTAGATATTAACATGTCTTCGAACTTTTGGTTCTACGACATGCGTTTCACGATGTTTTCCTTCACCGTTTAAGAGGAGTGGTGGGTGATTAAATAAATAACACAAAGTTTGGCGCCCGCCTAGGTTCTAACCCACGACCTCCAACTTGTAAGTTTGGGCCGTTACCACGGGGGCGCCACTGCTGCTTGTCTTTGTATGTTCACGCATAAATGTTCCTGCGCGTAGACCTAAAAATAATAGAACCTAAGCGACTAAAACAACATCGCAGGTTTAGTAGACTCAATTTTTGTGGTCCATGTAATAGGGGACTTGACATACATATTATCACAGCGTAGTCACCTTAATTTTGTCGGCAGTTGTGAGGTTCTTGCTAAGGATTTTCTCCTTGAAGCTGGCGATGGGGTCTCTAGTCTTACGGACCTCCGCCACTTCTTCGCGCGTACGGTATGAAGTGCCGGGGTCCGACATCGAGTGGCCGTAGTACCTGTACGTTTCCATCTCCATCACTAGTGGACCTGGCAAGTAATAGATGTTGGGTGTACCAGTATATTGCATTTTTACAATTGGTGAAGCCGGTCCATCATACTTCAGGGTCAATATCAACAAAGTTAATTTTTTGACAATTTTGGTGGCTAAATTTTTTCTTGAGTTTTCGTGAAAAATAAGGACCTGGTTTAAGAATAAAAAGTCCAAACTATAAGGATCCACAAAGCACACAGCCCACCAAAATCGAAAATCAGTGGCACCAAACTTGGATTTCTCTGTCACAAACATCACTTCAATAATAAAGCTCAATGTGACTAATCTCACAAATTCTCGGGAACTATTCAATAACTTTTATCGGTTAATAAAACTCTCTTTTGTTAAAAAATATTTATTATTATTTATCTGCTATCATTATGAGTTTATGACCCAAAACACGAAAACAAAAAAAAAACATTAATCTTTTTATTATAAACTAAATTACTTGCCAACAACTACCTACAAAATTTGCCCAATCAAAACTAAGAAATAAAACATAATTGAAAAAAAGCCTGAAGTCTGAAGACTGCAGGATCATCTCACGCCGCTCCTGCATGAGCTTGAGAATATGATCAGAGAGTTTTTTGTTCTTATGTGCATAACGTTTCTTGAAGAAGTTGGACTCAGTCGTATGGACAGTTTCCACGAACCCATCGTTGTATTCGTCTACTGAGCTTTCTAGTCATTTGAAAATAATCTGGAGTTCAAGCTGAAAGCTCTTGGGGTTTTGTATCTGGATCTGTGCTGGACGGAGCGTAGACTTCATCAGTCGAGACCTTTCAAGCTTGATATTGATGTTCATTGTGCCATTGTCAAAAAAATATATGTGGGCCTAATTGAACCGAGTTACGTAGTTCATTATTAAAAAAAAATATACATCCTATCATTTTACACCTCGACTCTCAACGTGGACACGTCTGACTTTAGCGCTGTACACGTTTAAACTGAACGATGTCGTTCGGTGACTGTACTCCCCATGGACAATTTAGGCAAGATTTTTTTTGGGGACTGTAGTAACCGTGGACATCTGAGTGGTTTGTTGCTGGGATGGGAAAGTTTCAACTTTCGGTTAAGGGTACTCACCCTTAACCGAAAGTTGAAACTTTCCCTTTATAAGACAATCCTTAGTCGATAAGCAAAAAGTGATTTTTGTTAGTACCGGGGCAAATGATATTGTGTCTTATTGCCTTGTGCATTTAACAGAAATCTGGATGGACTGTGTGCAAGGTGATATGAAATTAAAGATGTTACTGGGTGAGTTGATGACTAATCTAACAAAAGATACCTGAACCCGGATAAGGGCAGTAGAATGAAGACAATCAGAACACAAACCTTTTCCACTCGTGACCCATTCGATGGCATACAGAGTTGCCTCCTTACAAGCCAGTACGTCCATGCCATCGACCCAGACCCCGGGGATGCAGTAGAATGAAGACGATCGGAACCCAAACAACCTTTTCCACTCGTCACCCATTCGATGGCATACAGAGTTGCCTCCTTACAAGCCAGTACGTCCATGCCATCGACCCAGACCCCGGGGATGCAGTAGAATGAAGACGATCAGAACCCAAACCTTTTCCACTCTTGACCCATTCGATGGCAAACAGAGTTGCCTCCTTACAAGCCAGTACGTCCATGCCATCGACCCAGACCCCGGGGATGTAGTCGCCGCGCGAGTAGTAGTCTGTGCAGGCTGACGAGCGTTGTATGCTCGTTCCCAAACCTGGGGGTGAAACATACAAGTCAAACAGGAGAGTTTTAGAACCAAATCTATAGATACTCAAGATTTCTCTCATATTATTGTAGTGGACTGGTGGTTGAGATTTCATGCCTCAAGCGTTTTTGTCTTTTTTCACACTTATAACAAACGCTAGGTGACACCAAAAATATATTTAGGTGCTTAGTTTTAGTCAAAACGGGCAGCAGCACTTTTGTGGCACATATATTATTAGTTAGATAGAGACCATTTCCAATGTAATGGAGTTTCCTCACAATCATGTTATCGACGCGGGATCCGCTTGATCCGGATGAACTTACACGAACTGGTAATGACAGGCCCATTAGACATTTCCGATTTGATTTTGGGACGGCACGCAGATAATCCTATAGGAGGCGGTGCCGAGTAAACATGGTGTCACCCTATGTGAAATATTATCTTTTATGAAGTTACCTGTATGGTGTACATAATAAAGAAAATTCTATTCTATCGCAAACAAATTGCTCACCATATTTGTTGTTTTCGCAGATAAATACGCACGGCAACTCCCATAGTTTGGACAGGTTCATCGCTTCGGCTAGTTGTCCTTGGTTAGCGGCGCCGTCACCATACAGTGTGAAGCATACGCCACCATCGCCCTTGTATTTGTGCGTGAAGGCTACACCAGCGCCTAATGGGCACTGCCAAAATAACTTTTTTACCATTGCCACTCGAAAAAGGCATTTTTAAAACTCTCTTTTACTCACTGAGTGAATATAAACATTGAATTTGTAACAAGCACGAATTATGAGCAAAAAATAAAACGTGCCAAGACTGAATTTTGAAAATTGTTCTAATTTCACTATACATTTTTAATGTTTATATTTAATCCTTTGTTATCTTATTATGTTACCGATTTTATAATAAAATGTGATAAATCTTCCTAGACTTATCCCAACTTTATTGGGGTCGGCTTCCAGTCTAATCGGATGCAGTTGAATATCAGTATTTTACATGGCGCGACTGATCTGACTGATCTGACTGATCTGACCTTCACAACCCAGTTAGTACTGGGTGCGTAATAAATACGGTACCCCTTGGTAAGACAGGTTGTCAGACTTTCGGGCCACTCACTTCCTGTAACGACTGTCGAAGACAGTGTCAGCCGGGCCAACGGCTTTACATACTTTCCGAAGCACGGAGGAAACTCGGTATGTAAATAATTAGTGGTCACCCATCTACAGACCGACCTTGGTAACCCCGGCTTAACCTTAAAAATCGACCCGAGTGGCTGTTATTGTTAACCCACGAGAAATATTTATTTTTTAACTTTATTTTTACATGAACAAGGGCCCTATTATTCTCAAGTGCCCATGGGGCCCCCAATTGGGTAACGACGGCCCCCTGCCAGGGAACCAAAACACAAAAGTAATAAGGCTGCCAATGATGATGATGTTAGAAACTTACTTGAGCGCCTACAATACCATTGCCACCGTAGAAATTTTTCCCGTACATATGCATGGAACCTCCTTTGCCTCGCGCGCAGCCTGAGCGGCGGCCGGTCAGCTCACTCAACACTCCCACCGCGGTGCCGTCCATTAAGTACGTCCAGGCGTGGCAACGATACGATGTTACAATTGTGTCCTGGGGACGCAACACGGCTTTCATACCCACCGCTATTGCCTCTTGACCTAACAGTTATTTACTTATTAGGTTGGGTAGTACTGCCAACGTCTAAAATACCTATAGGAGCGCACGAACTGTTCAAATTCAGGCGAATAAGTTTCGTGAAAATAACCTAATTTAAGAATGAAAATAACAATTGACAAGATACTTGACAATTTGCACACAGCGTCAGTACGTATGTGCTAACAACTAAAGTTTTAAAATGTTACTCTGCTACAACATTAAATTCGTTACGAATCATCAAAAGTATACTTCAAAAAGGGTTTATTGTTTCGGATCGGATTCGAATGCATCGCATCACCGAAAGTCGAGTTGAGTATGAACTCATACGGACCAGCCACGAGCCCATATGAATTGCGATGAAATTATTATCTACTATCGTCCGAGTCACTTTATCTTTAGGCACGGTAATAATATCTACAGTAGTGTATCTTCATACAAACGGTCGGAACGCGAGTCATACTTACACGCCTCGAGTTTGGTATACACTCGGTACGCAAGAAGTCGCGAATGCGCCGCACTGACAAATAAACGTTGTGGATCGTATAGAATTTGTAAGCAGTAAGCGTGCGATTTGTGAATATTTGATTGAAATAAGAACAAGTATTAACTAAATATCACATAATGTTATAATAGACTATATTGTGCTGTCTTTGGTTGCTTGAATTCTTCAATAATGCATCCAGAGAAAAAATAATAATACCCGAAAACACCGAAAGGAATATAAATAAAATCTACATCATAGTAGTTTATTCTTAATAAGATATAGTGAGAAAATCACGTATAAAAGCTGCTAAGTGTAGGACTGGGTACCTACTAAATAGGCTGATTTTTTCAAGTGGGCGTGGATGACCAAATCCCAAACAATGAGAAATAGCGAAAAATACTCGCAGGAGTCTCGGGCCCGATTTTAATAAAAGCTAAAACTGCATCATTGGATTATTAAAAAACAATATTATCAATAACAATATTATAGGAATATAGATTTTTGTTTGTACCTATGTCTTACTTCCCAGAATTGGATCCTCAAAAGCGGCGCCATGGAATGTTGTAATAATACAGTACCTATGTGTTTTTTTTTGCAAAATCGATTCCTGGCTAGGAATATTGATTTATCAAAAATCCTGTGTGCATCACAGGATTATAATAATATTGTTTTATTTTTTATCAAAATCGGTCACGAGACTCCTTTCAGCATTTTTCGATTACTAGAGGAATACTAATAAACAATAAAGTCGCACCTGCGTATAAGTGACAAAACCCGCGAATCACCTTCTCTTTGTATAAGGTCGCGGTAGCCGTTTCAATTCGTCGGCAAGTTTGCAAAGTTGTATACATTTGGATTGCTTGTTCACTGTTTATGGTCGACTCTTGAGCGGGGCCTTTATCCAATTTGTGGAGTTTGTAAGGCTAGTAAAACAAAAGACTCGCTTTAGAAACAGCAAAGTTTTGGTTTAGCCTAAGGACGGTTACAGATTAGCGTTTTTTCAGCACGTATAAGCACATTTTTACCCGCGACGCAAAAAGAGGGGTGTTATATGTCTGACCGCTATGTGTGTGTGTGCGTGTGCCCGACCCTTGCTCGACGTGCCAGCCCGCGCCGCTGAGCCTGTAGCTTTAAATTCCCAAAATAATAAAACGACCCAGCCCAACCCTTGCTGTCCCCCAAATGACACACTAAGCCGAGGCCCGAACCCCACAGGGGGTGGGTAATATCCTATTAGTTTGTACGCCCTGGCTGGGGGCCTTAAAGTAATTTTTGGCCACCACAGGATAGACCGGTTAAGTAGTAACAAGTAACAACCTTCTAGAGCTGTTGTACTACGAGAGGCCATTCCAAAAAAAAAAAAAAAAGATATAAGACTCTATCTTTTTTTTTTTTTATGTTTTATCATCAACATTTACTCGTTAAAATGGTGCTACAATGTCGCGGCGGGGTACCGCTGAACACGCTAGATTACTAGAATCTTTAAATAGACTCCGGACCCAGGTTGGCCGCAGCAAGGAAAACCTGCTCAGGTGGAGATTCATTGATGACTCTGCCCTGGAGTGTAAATGTGGTGCTGTTCCACAAACAATGAGGCACTTAATATCGTGTCCTGCGTGCCCTGTTGTTTGTTCACTACAGGAACTGATGGACGCTACCGAAAGCGCCAAACTAGTAGCTCAGTTCTGGGCCGACACAATTTAGATTGCCATCGACACGCTAAAAAGAAGACTAGAATTGCAAAAAAAAAATTGATCATATCGAAACAAGTTTGACGGAAATTCTAGTAAATTAATAGATAGTCAATCGAATAAAGGGTCTGATTTAGTTTAGCAGTCCCGCCCCGACATTGTAGCACCATTTTAACGAGCAAATGTTAAAGTGCCACCCATCTATTTCTATAATTCAAATATAGGTCAACAATAGATATTATTTTTGACTCTTTAAATGTTTGTTCGCTTTTCTTTTTGGCGTTGGGGGTTTTTTAATTTAAAAGACTAAAGGCTTGAGCAGCGCTTGTAGGCGCGTGTACGCGCGTACACGCACAAGTCTTAGCGCTGCTCAAGCCTTTAGCCACACGCGCAACTACGAACGTTATCACGACTTTTGAAAAAGCAATGAGAACGAGCTGTACAAATCCAACGACCAGTGGTCCACATACCTACCTTATGTAAAAAAATGATTTTGCATGCTATTATGATGGCGGAGTATGTCCTGCTTTAAAACATTTTTATAACATCCTGTATATACCACATTTTATACAAATAAATATACTTACTTACTACTCACTTACATAATTATGTAGGTAACGTGGATCGAAAGAACTGGAAGTCATGGGCCTTTGCCCAGCTGTGGGAAGTTGCAGTACCTTAAGAAGGTCAAAGTAATAAAGCTACCTGGATGGGAAATGTAGCACTCGCTGAATTGCGTTGAGCCTTTGTCATCGGCGCCGCCGCTGCCAATGCAACACCACGAAGACGAGAGCTCAACACTTTCTATAAAATCAAAAATTGCAATGAATTTAATATGAGGGTGTGAGCTAGGTGCCCCCGGTTAGCGTGCTAGAGGCTTAACGGGTATTTGAAAACAAAGCACACTTATAAGCACTGCACGGGATGCGTCGTCGGCACAGGCGTTTATCCACGTAAGCACGTACCTAACTGAATCGGTTCAGCATCACTTGCTTCTGGCGTTGAGAATTAAACCCCAAGTTGGAATGTCGGTAATCTCTTCGGGGTAACCAAAGGGCTCGCCTGTACAACTATGGAGGAAGTTTTACTATACCTACCTAAGTTTAATTTTTCTTTTTAAAGTTAATCAATAAAAACAAAACCGCAGTTTAAATTTTTTACGACGACTTACATAAAAGCTTGTCGCGAGATTTACCCATGTAGATAAACAAGTTAATTAAATAACTTGATCTGATTGAAAATAAATTTTAACATATTTCTAAAAGTTAGCTCCGGGCACACCGCGAATTCTTTGTGAACAAAATATGGTTTTTACCCTCTCTAGCAGTGCAGAAGCAGATGTTGAGATCGTCGGTCGATCGGTCGTTCGTGTACAAGCTACAAGGATCGTTTTCACCCGAATGAGTTGAGGGCGGAATTTGGCCACATGTCAAAAGACCCTTATACAGCTATACTACCCGTGCACGATAAGTTGAGACTTGAGCGTAGTGAAAACAGTAAATCATGATCACAATAAAATAAGGTAAAGTATTAAATAAGATTTAACACTTTTTATTTAAATTCAGTATTATATTATACTTTCAATCGAATTCTATTAATTTGATATATTTTTATATTTAAAAACTTTTAGTATTATTGGCGGGTTTCAACTTATCGTGCACGGGTAGTAGCTCCTGAGCTCACCCAGTCTCTCTTAGATTTGGTTTTAAAATGTAGGTATGCTGAAACTACTCGCTGTAAAATTGCAAAGAAAGAGGACCCACCGTTAGCACGTTGCCGCCTCGAAGTGTAGCAGATAGAGAAATAACTGTTGTACACATTTTTATTTATCTTCAGGGTGTCATAGGTAAAACTAAATTAAAATGGTGTATATAAATAGACGTGTAGAACTATAAAAATACAACACAGGTTTATGTTGACGTTTGTGACATATTCATTATGTCATTGAAAATTTTTTCTTTTTTTATCTCAACAGGAAAATACTGAGTTTTGTCGTTAATCTTAAGCACGGAGAAGGTCGTTTGCGTTTTTCTAGTGTTAAGAAGTCACCTTAAGCCCAAATCACACAGAAAGCGGGCTCGTGTCGGGTCTGGCCTATCGCATCAGACGCACTCACACGCAACGCGGAAAAATTTGGGAAGTTCCTCTTCCCAAATTTTACGCCTCTACGGAAAAGGATTTAATATTATATAACTATTGAAAAAGACCGAAATTATTTTATTCATTATGTTATTTCATTGTTTAAAGTTTTGTATTTTAGTTTTGAAACCAGAAGGTTGTCGTTTTGAGTATGTTTTGTACTTCCCTTACGTATGTAGAACAAATACAAAATTTCATCAAAATCGGTTCAGTAGTTTAGGAGTCTATAAGGTAAGAACCGACGACCACACATTGATAATATTTATTAGTCGCAGGGACATGACGTGCATACAAAAAAAAAAACGAGTGTGCTTATGACCACACGACTGAAGTGAAACTTCAGAAAATTGCTTAGTTATACGGAACGTATTTGGCTATGAGAGGAAAAGAGAAAGAAAATGTGCGCGCGCACTGCTGTCTCTTGCTTATCTCCCCCACTCAATTCCCGTTCGCCTCGCCCGATCACACTTTTCGTAACGCTTACGTCACGCGTTCGCCAGCTTACTCCCGAAGTCAAGCTGCGTAAAGAAGTTTCACTTCAAAAATAAACTAACAATAACAGGACAGAAAAAAAGAAAAGTTAACAGCTTGCACGTCGTGACTGCGACAAGCAGGTTACCACTCAGCATGATGCATAGATAGAAAAGCATGCAGTTTCTCAAAATGGAAATAATCGGTATTTCCACTAAAATCGTTTTTTCCAAGTCGATTAATATCGAAAAGAGAAAAATCGATGTCTCAATGTCACATCCCTGTATGTGACTGACTATTCGGGAACACGTGTATTGTGACGCAATGCAAACACACTACACCCGCACCCGACCCGCTCTGTTTGTCGTGGCGGGTGATGGGCGCCGCTCTCGCGCTTTACCCGACCCGCGCACGCTCTGTGTTATGTCGTACATATAAGTACATGAAGTCACACCCGCCGTACTCCCGCGCCCGCTTCCTGTATGGTGTTGCGCTTTATTGGTGTAGTTCTTTAGAGAGGTCAGGTGCGTACTACTTGCAACCGGCGTGTGTGTCCCGTTGTATGAATGTGAACTTGGCTAAAGGAGGATGTAAGGATCGTAACAGGTGGCGTTTTGTAAATAAAATATGGGTAAAACGCGAGAATTAATGTATGTCTACATTATGTATGTACATATATTAATTAACGCTTTTTTCCCATAGACAGTAGATAATCATCCTTATAAAGGTCCTTAAAAATGAAAAAAACAAATCTTAACCCATAATATATATTATTAACAGGAATGATAAAACACTTATTACGTAAAAACATCGAATCAAGAAATATCACAGAGTTGGTTACAATATTAGTTAAGTAATATTAAAACAAAAAAAAAGGCTTTTAGCGAGTTAAATTATTATTGATTATTATCAACGTAGAAAATCTGTATGGTTCCAGCACGGTAATAGATATAAAGGGTGTAAAAAGACCCTTAACGAAAACGAAAACCACATATTCTGCCCATCATTGGGAGCAATTTTTTGTTCTGGACCATACCTGGGAACCTACTAGTTACGGAGATATTGACAGTCAAAGTTCCAATTTTTTTCACAACTTTTTTTTTAAATACTACTTTTTAGGTTTTAATTTTACTTTAATAACCTCCATGACCCGTTTACTATTCAAAGCATCCATCAGCACCATGTTTTGAGTGCGTTACATTGAATTTTACCGTGAAAAGTAATTTTTCACCCCAAAAAAAAAAGTCGTTTCCCAGCAAAAAATTTTGCGTAGGGTGACTTAGTTTGATGTACATAATGCTTGGTTGACGGCTTCGTGAAGGGTCCGTTTACACCCTGTATAAACAACAAATTATAACATCATTCATGCCCGTGTCACTCCCACACTTGTGAAAAAGTGCTCTTCCGAAGTCGCAAACCGTATCGGTGACGTCACCCAATCGCAATGATCGCAGCAACCTACAGGTTTCTATGAAATTCTATGAAAGCGCTTCCGCGGATGAAGAGCTTAGCACCACTGTAATTGGGCGACGTTGCCGCTACTGTTTGATCAGGGTGAAATCATTTACACGCACGGATCAGCACTTTCAAGTATTTGGTAGAGCGAGTTGTCCGGTCGCAAGCATCCGCATTCATTCGCATCGGAAGCACTTCAACGTGCGATTGGATCTCGCACTTGCAAAAAGATGCAAGAAAATGCTGATCTGTGCGTGTAATTGTGTTTTCATCCTTAAAGTTCGATGTGTCATATTAACGCCCAGTTAGACACATACGGTTCCATCTCTTTCTCCTTCCTTCATTTATCTTTTTTTACAAGTTACTTAGAAGCGCTTTATTGTGCAAAGTCCTGAATTTATGATTATCATTCAGATAGCTAGTGATGAACTCCGGAGGGTTTCTGCTTAGGAACAGTTCCATGCTCATGTACCGGGCGGCGGTCAAGCGTTTGCGTTCTGCGTTCGAGCGACAAAGGTTCTTGTGCGCGTGCGTCGCGAAGCTTGCAGCCGCCTTCTCGACTTGTTTGGCTGTAACACGCACCTTCGGATCGTCTTCTAATGGTGGCTGAAATTAAAATGAAGTTTTTTAAGATATTGTAATGATGTTCATAATGTACTTTCTTAGTTTCTTTCGTGGACATACGGTGAAGAAAAATATCAATAAATATGGGTTTAGTGATCTTGACGCAATGGATTAGTCGTCACCGTCGTATTATAAGAGGCCTTTTCGGACCAGGAACTGAGACAATGATATGTTCGTGTTTTTATTAATGTCAAAAATAATCTACTTCCTCTAATCCGACATATAAAAAACTTACAGAAAACCGAATCCACTGCCAGATTTGGAACCTTGATATTTCAGCAGTAGCAGAGTCTTCAACATTGCCGCTATAAAAGAAGTGCCCAATCCCAGCCAGCCAGTAATATATGAAGAGTATGGAAATAGCCACATTATGCTTCAGCCCCTGCAGTGTCACTCCATCGCGGGGTATAGACAATAGGTCCTGAGGTGTTATATTCACATTGAACTTCTTGCAGATCTGATTAGGTGTTGCGCCGCTTTTCTTCCAAAGCTGTAATGTCGAAGAGGATACTTCGTAGATTATTCTTAATTAAGTTTTTAAACTGACATGGTCACTAACATTATCATTAATATATGTAAATAGTAAACAAGGTATATATCCCGTTTTCAGTGTTAATTGTAATATAAAAAGTAAACACATGCAGTAGTATCTTTAAATGCCTAAATAGGCAGTCTTATCGCTAAAAGCATTTTATTACATACTAACAATAGACGGAATCGAATCGTGTAAGAAACGATAACGCGCAGTCTACGGCATTCCAACAAATGAGTTAATCTATCTATACTTATAAAAGCGTTTGTCCTGACTTCTATGTGACCGAGAATCAACGCACAGCTCAAACTACTGGACGGATCGGGCTAAAATTTCGCATACGGGTAGCTACTATGACGTAAGCATCCGCTAAGAAAGGATTTTGGAATAGTCAACGCCTAAGCGGGTGAAATAGGGGTTTTTCATTTGTATGAAAATGCTTCACCAAACGAAGCTGGTGCGGGTCGGCTAGTATTTTTATAAAAGTTTTTTAGATTTTGCTTAGCTAATAATGTTCAGGTGCATCCAGCTGATCATCATTCTCTTGCCCTTATTCCAATTTATTTGGGATCGGCGCAGCATATCTTCTTCTTCCATACTTCTCTATTACTCGTGATCTCAGCATCTTTCTAGCCCTAGCCATATCATATTTCACACAGTCCATCCATCGCTACTTTGGCCATCCTCTACTCTTATAGCCATCTACATTCATACTCAACATTCTCTTCACTACGATGCATCTAGCTATAATTACGAATAATAATTATAAAACGAATTAAGGATAATAAAACAAATAATGTAGAAGTTATGACCTGACAAATACAAAACAAACATTGAATATCAGACTGCACCGTAAGGCACCGCGAGTTTATTCGATTAGGCTACTAATAACATCTAGTAATTACCTAAGTTTGTAATTACCACGATTGTACTAGAATCTTCGGTCTCATGTTGCTAAAAAACATTCGGCGAGTCGTGGTATTGGTAGTTGTTACATTTCACGAACGCGTGTCTTTGCAAATTGAACCTTATAACAATTACATTACGTACTTTTTATACCATGGTACATAACTTGAGAAAAAAGACGATCTCTGTAAAGCGATGAAATTTTCCATGAACGTTACAGTAAGTAAAAACTCAATTTACTGACAAGGCGTTTCCGTAATGTTTCTATTTGTTACGGTTGATTACAAAAAAATATTTGCGTTTAGTTTTTTGTACGCATTTGTAGTTAATAGCTTGAAGAAAGATGGAATGATGAGGGCTGATCCGATCCAGCCTGTCCAATGCTGCCCTCCCCCAGCGATGCGCTAAGCCGTGGTTTGTATCCCACAAGGGGTAGCTTATTTTCTCTGGCTGGAGACCTTACTCTCAAGGCACAGGATTGCCCAGTTAGGCATTCATAAAAAAAAAGAACACCGAAGATGCTCAGTTCAGCCGTGGTCAGTTAGTACCAGGGGCTGTTGGGTTGTTTAAGTTGTATAATGTATAGATAGATGTCTAAGACACAATATGCCAGTGCGAAAAAAGAATGGCGTTATACGTCATGTATGGCTCCATTTCGTTTCGCAAAGCAACGTATATCCTATAGAAAAATTTAAACAAACCTCATTGACATGCGGCACTACTCTTGCGTCGTATACCATGAAGCCATCAACACCATGTTCTATCTCTTTCTGTTTTGCAGAGAGTATCTTGGTTATTATAGCTTTGGATCTGAAATTGTTCGTGAATTACTTCTAAAGAAAGAATATAAGAACATAAGGTCAAAATTAATTAGCCAGCGTAACTATGCAGACACGATGGGTAAGTACACTAATATCACAAAAAAAATGAAAATTGTGTGAAGACTTTTTTCGGGGTCAACGACCGAAATTGTGGTACTTAGTTACTTTACGTAAGAGTTTAAGAAATCAAATTCTAATTTGTTTCTATCTTCACGTCTGCAAAGATTACCCAAAAAGCTGACTTTTAAGCTAGGCTGATATTTCAAGTAGGTATTGTTGCCAAAAAATATCCATCAGATCTGTAGATTTTGGTAGCTGATTTAATTTAACGCTTGAAGTGGGAACATCCAGCACATCCTGAAGAAACTTCCCTTGAACATGAGTTGTTCTTATATTTTGTGACAATACAAAAGATGAAGCAAATTATGATTCTTCACCTATTCATGTTGCATGTTGATTGTTACATACTAGCTGTGCCCCGCGGTTCCACCCGCTTGCTTGGCTCCTAAGGGTTAAATAGCCAATTATCTTCTTCAAGAACTGAGCTATCAAATACAAAAAGATTTGATCTGATCTGACTGGCAGCTTCAGCTTTATTATATTAGCTTAGATTGTTTGCTAGAGAAACAACATCATTACAAAGAAGAAAAGTTGTTATGCCACTTACTCCTTATCAGTTATATCAGATCCGGGTTTCAGCATAGCAGCTGCCATCCCACCAGTAGCCGGGGCACCCCTAGCGTGGCAAGTACTCACAACCAGCTTCAAGTAACTGTTCAGGAAGTGACGGTCCATGTTCACATACTTATTCCTATCTGGCAGTAGGAACTCCTCACGATCACCTGGGAAATTAAAAAAGTAAATCCTTGTCTGTAAAAAGAAGTAGTGATTAATAATAATTATCTAGTACAAAGTTGCATAGGCCCCAGTTGCATTGAACTATGTTTAGACTATTCAATTAAGATGGGATAAAAAAAAACAGTAGAACAGTAGGTAGACAGCATGTTGGTGGGAACCGTAACACTTTGACCTTGAGCTGGCCTGATATAGTATAGAGTTGAATGGAATAAGAGGCCAGCTTATCCAAGTCTTATCACCACTGACAAACATTCAATTAAATGTTTTACAATAACTGAATAAAACTGACTAGTATGAGGTTGAAAGAAAAGTGTTAAGCTTTGTTAAACATGCATAATAAAGATAAAGGAAAGAAAATAAATATAAAATAAAAATAATATTCACCAAACTTAGATATGATAGAGGCACAATAATCCCATATCCCACAGTTGAGGCCCAAAGAGTGGTCTTTAAGTGCATATAAAATTTCTTCAAGTTCAAAACTAGAGACAATATTCTCTATTAAAACACAGGCTTTTATGGTGCCTTGTGGTAGACCAAGTTCATTTTGTGTCCAGATAAATATTTCGTTCCACAGCCGAGCTTCTGAGGCACCCTCTAACTTCGATAGATAGAAGTAAGGGCCACTGTTGGCCTCGTAAAGTGTTTTTGCATTGTGGTACATCAAAATTGCAAAGTCTACTAAGGGTCCAACAGCTTCTTTGCCGTCAATCTAAAATATTTTTATTATTTAGAAATTTGTTGAGTAACAAATTAGAGAGATTGACAAGTTATAGAGTAGGTAGATGATTAGTTAGTCATGTTGCATACCAAAATAGGGGTAAAAAGCAAAAACCTTTATTAGTTGTAGTATGGTTGATGCAAGTATACAAAGTAACAGTAAAACAGGGTGATTAGAAATGCAGGGGTGAATCGAGACAAAACTTTGAGAGGGATTTTAACATTGAATTAATTTACCAATAAGTATTCTATTTTATTTGCCTAATTTTAATTTATTATTTAGAGATCTTTTTGGCAACATACCATATTAATGCAATGTTAAAATCCCTCTTCAAGTTTTGTCTCGATTCACCCCATTTTACGGTAATCAAAATGGTAAAAAAAACTGTTTCCTCACCAAAATATTATGTTCAATCATATTCCAAGCTCTGGGTCTCAACATGAGTACTGGGCTAGTAGTGACAGTGACAGGAGCTCCAAGAAGTTTCCCATTCACTGCCAGTCTTATGTTTTGGTATGCTTGCAACTGGTTCTTCCAAGTGGGGCAGTGACCATCGTCAAAGTCTACTTGGATGCCTTGCACATCCTCATTGAGAGAGGATACAAAGTGAGCTGTGT
This sequence comes from Noctua pronuba, assembly GCA_905220335.1. Classification (NCBI taxonomy): domain Eukaryota; kingdom Metazoa; phylum Arthropoda; class Insecta; order Lepidoptera; family Noctuidae; genus Noctua; species Noctua pronuba. The sequence goes on along the minus strand of LR999906.1, from coordinate 8,120,437 downwards.
TTGATGCTGAGACATCTCCGAGGTCTAGGTGACGGTTGCTATAACCAATTTTTTATTAATGTTTCCTTCTTTATGGTATTATACACAAGAAATCTCAAAATATTTGGTGGATTGTGTTGATGAGACAAAACTTTGTTTACTTACAGCAAGACTGCAGATTGAGAAATAACATATGAAACTTATTAAAGTAAAGTAAGGTAAAGTTAAAAAAAAAAATTGCTGCACATTTTCTTTTATGATGTTATAATCTAATATATTTAGGCATTACATTGATCAATGGCAGACTACTAACTTAAGAGTCAATCACATATTGACGATAATAATGCTAACTAAAAATATTACTATAGATTAAGCTAAGTATAAAATATTTAGGAAACGCAAAGAATTGCCGTTTCTGGAAAAACATCATTCTTCAGGCGATAATAATAGAGATAGAAATACTTACAGTAATCTTGGTGGTAAGGGAGCTATAGTCCAGGACTTATCATTCCTTTCTGGCGAATTTTTGAAGTCCAAAGTCGAAAGTGCTTGTGTTGACACAGTGCGCCGCAACCTATCTTTAAACAATTGTTCGATCTGTTTTTCAAACGTTTTATGTATACGAAATAAAAACTCCACAGCCCCCTCAGCAAAAATAGTTTTCTGTATATCTTCAAATTTTGGCGGCGCCGATTGTAAAAACAGTACTTTTGTCATTTTTAAATCTTTTCTAGAGTGTAAATTTTTCAACTCTTGTACAATGATTCCGAACTACGCCACTCGATCGTTTCGAATGAACTTGTTGTTTGTCTTTATCCTTATCACATTCCTATCAATAAAATTATATCCATCGGTCGCGCGGTAGGTACAATCAACACCGGCAGCTCCCTTGTTTTGTTATTATTATACTCTTTGACCCGGCTGACGGCTTTGAGCGCGATTCACGCGATTGACATTTTGACATAACTGTCACTGTAACTCCTTTACAGCCTTTTTATTATACTCTTTAGACTATAAGCTAGTAATTAGTAGTCTATGACTGTAAAGTGATCCTTAAATGAATTGATTTACGGTTGCTGTTGGGTTGTTATCTGGGTTTCATAAACAGTATCAAGGATAGGATCATGTCCTTTCAACACAGACTTTCAAGTCCACCGCCCGACCCTTGCTCAACGAGCCAGCCAGTGCCACTGAGCCTGTAGCTTTAAATTCCCTTAATAATAATTCGATCCAGCCTGACCCTAGCTGCCTTCTCCTCAATGACGCACCAAGCCGAAGCCCGAACCCCACAGGGGGTGCCCTTAGTGAACGCTCATTTAATTGTACAGGCGTCAGCACATCACGCTACTACAATATGTCTTTAATAGATTTTCAACTTTATCTATAAAGCATTAAGTTCAAGGTTGATTAGGAAAATTTTACAGATTCGGTTAGCTTGATGTGCTGGCATCTGTACAAACAACCTATTTTGTAAGCCCTGGCTGGATAGTCTGGTTAAGCAGTTTGGCAACCTTATACAGTTGAACTGCGAAGGGTCATAATAAGAAAAAAACTTTTTCTTCCATTTTTTGTAACATGCGTATTACGGCCGCCGCGAAACGTGTGGTGTGACTATAGATGCAAAACGGGTTTTAAACGTTTTAAACCATTTGGTTTTAAACCGTCTTTTTGGTTTAAAATGATTTAAAACCACAATTAGCGGTTTAATATGGTTTAAAATGTTTTTGTTTTGTTTTTATTGTGTGCACTTGTGGCATGTGCCAAACAAATGTATTTTCTTCTTCTTCTTTTTTCTTCTCTCTCCTCATACTCCCTAGTATGAGGAGAGAGAAGAATATGGAAAGAGAGGAAAGAAGAGGGAAGTGGAACTCCGTGGCTGCTACTGAGATATTTTTGATGGAAAATCCCAATAATACTTTGCCCGACCTGGGAATCGAACCCAGAACCTCATGTTCAGCAGTCGTGCTCCCGATCACTAGTCTAACGAGCCAGTCTATTTAACTCTTCAATTCCCATATCCAATGTTATGCTTTTTTTTTAATTTTTCTTTGATTACCTAGTTAATAGACGTTTATTGAAGAGGTAAAAGAAGAAAAAAAAAGTAAGGTTGCCCCCCCTCCCGTTTTAGGGGGGTGTCACCTATAGGTGACACTGGGCATTGCGATAGATGACTTATGAGTTTGTAAGTATAATTTCGGCAGAAATAAAAGTTAGGTTTTTATTTATTCAATAGTATATTATGTATTATTTATAAAAATATAAAAAAGGAGCAAATAACTATATCTAATGCTTGTTGTGAAACATGAACCAACATTTCAAATGCAAACCGATATTGCATTTACCGCACATTTTTCTTGTTCGTTGGTGACAGTACCCGCATCTTCGCTGAGAACAGTCGATTTCTGAGTGATCATCCGCAGATCCTGAGCTTCTCACCTCATTTGGCACTCTCAATTGCACGGGGACGCCACAAGCAGAATTACGAGTCGGTGGTTTTCCATATTTCTGCAGATACGTAGTGGCAACATTTCGCCGGAAGTCACAATAGGTCCAGTTATTTTCTGACTGCCTTTTGATCAGCCATGCATTTTGACAAGCTGCATCCAAGCCAAATGCAAAAAGAGGAAACCACCATTTTTTACCACGAAGAGCTACTCTCATGGAGTCAACGTTTTCGTCAAAACGGTCGACCCCACCCATGTACTTGTTATACATTTTTATTATATCTTTTTGGGGGCTGGCCCACATTCCTCTTCTTCCTCGTTTTCCAGGTCTTGTACACGAATTTCTCCAGAAACAGAAGGTCGATTTTGAAACTCAACTTGAGATCTAAGCATGCGACTAGGTAGATGAAGAATGTTAGCATCGTTTTCATCTCCACTGTCTTCATCAGTTACTTCACCATCATCAGAAGGGAATAAAATAATATCACCTGGGTCTTCTTCCCCGTTCTGCAACACCTCAGCAATCTCATCTAATGTCAGACTGTAAAAAAACAACTTCTAAAACACTATTTCCGCATAGCGATATGACTAACTACAAAACAAAAAAGATTAGTTAAAATAGCATAAAAATACATAACATAAATGCCCAGTGTCACCTGTGGGTGACACCGCACATTGTAGGCGTTGTAGTAAAAATACTATTAGTTATTTTTGTCTATAAATACATGTATAATAAAGATTACATATTTATTTATAATATGTAAAAAGAAAAAATACAATACTTACGGTCTAGACATTTTTATATGACTTTTTTTCACAATGAATCACACAAAACTCAGCTCGTTCAAAATAAGCGCGAAACAACTTAGTGACGTTGACAAGTGACAGTTGATGCGAGTTGCCAGATGAAAAAAAAATTAAGTGATGATTAGTAGCATTACTACTATAATGATAGAATTGGAAATAAATATTGACTAGTGGTAGAAAATCACTATTAAAGTTTTGTCACCTACAGGTGACACTGGGAATTGAAGAGTTAAATAAAAAATCGGTGGATAAGGGTATTTTGTTGCTGGATTTGATGACTTTTTAAATTCAGTTCAGAAGATTTAGTGATTTTAATATAGAAGTCGTAAAAAAAGAAAAAAATAACTTGGCGTCATTAATTTGAAAAAAAATTGAACCAATCCATAGAGAGAAAAGAAAGTACTTAGTTTTCTGAACTGGCAAACCCAATATAAACCTAGTCTGTGCTCAATATCCACAATTTGACAATAACACAACAATGGATGGACCAAAGACCACAAGGACTTATCTTCTTATTGTCAAATTGTCAATTTAAAGTGAGTGAATTTTATAATTAAAGCATTCATTTTTTTCTGTGCTATTCTTTCTATAAAAAAGCGAAAGAACTCCTAATTTTATTAATTATATCTTGACACCTTCGTTGTATTGTGTTGGTTCCATCTTGACGTTTAACATAACGTTATTGTTTAATCAAACATGGAGGATACAACTGTCCAAGATACAGTCGTTGAAGAAATTAAGTTTAAACCAAAAAAGAAGAAGAACCTACGTCAACGAGTCAAAGAAGATGATGATTCGGGGGATGAACAATACATCTTAGCCAAATTAGAGGAGACAAAAGTGTTACAGAAACTTCGAGAAAGGCCGAATGGCGTCAGTGTGGTTGCTTTGGCTACGGGTCAAAAGACCACGTTAGAAGAGGAGATCACTTGTAAGGACGTGTTTAAGGTGAAATCTGGTGGTATGATAAACATGCAGGCTTTGAAAAGTGGAAAAGTGAAGCAAGTAGACGACGCGTACGATACTGGCATCGGTACTCAGTTCTCAGCTGAAACAAACAAACGCGATGAAGACGAAGAGATGATGAAGTATATTGAAGAACAATTGGCGAAACGAAAAGGTATGTTTATTCTTTCTGTAAACGATATCTGTCCCACTGCAGGGCAAAAGCCTCTCTTCCCTCCCTCCACTTATCCTTTTCCAGTTGGCCAATCTTTTTTATTACTATACAATAACCTAATTTTGGTCAGAGAGCTGTCACTCGTCTTCTCGTTTGTGTTTCATACCAAATTTCGTTAATTAGCTGGCTATGTGGTATTAAAAAAGAAGAAACAGTTTTCAGGTCTTAAACTGTACTAATATGATACAATATTATCAGTGCACATTAAACTCACAATATTGCTCTAAATAAGTCGAACCAGAAGTTCTTACCTGTTTTCACTGATACCTAGGTGAGACCTAAATAATGCTTTAATGGATTTTGTATGCTCGGCCCATTGCTGAGAATTCATAACCTTAGTGCTGTAATATTGAATGTCACTCTAGACTCAAGCATTACTTAAAACTAGTTTCAACCAATCAAATGGATTGAATCTAGTTTTAAGTAATGCTTAAGTATTGTGTGATGTTCTGTAATACTGGCCTAACTGTGCAATCATTGTAAATTAATTAAGTGTGACTTTGTGCTAGTGAAATAAGCATAAGTATTATATGCCATGTCAATCATGTATAATCACTGGAATTAGAATGGATTGATTGTTAACAGACAGATCAGTGATCATGTTTTTCAAAATGTTATCTATTTCCTCTTTACAGAAAGACATAATGAAGAAATGAAGGAATCCGAGCATAATGACACATTAAAATATTTGTCACCTGAAGAAGCTGCTTTGTTGTCTCTGCCTGAACATCTGCGAGTTTCATCAGCACATCGTTCTGAGGAAATGTTGTCAAATCAAATGCTTAGTGGCATACCTGAAGTTGATTTGGGCATTGATGCAAAAATTAAAAACATTGAAGCTACTGAAGAAGCTAAAATGAAAGTACTGTGGGAGAGACAAAACAAGAAAGATTGTCCATCACAATTTGTGCCAACTAATATGGCAGTGAATTTTGTACAACATAATCGTTTTAATATGGACAGTGATGTTGCGAAGAAAAGGAAAGTAGAGAAGCCAGAAGTGGCAAAAACTGATAGTAATGTTATAGACGATAGTGTGGAAAAAATTGTTAAGAAAGCCAAAGGTGAAAGAGCTACTGATGATTATCATTATGAAAAGTTTAAGAAACAATTTAGGAGATACTGAAACTTTTGTTTTATTTTGTGGAATCCATGTAATTGAGCAACCATAGCAGGCCAGACCACACCAATAATTGTTGTTTAGACCTGTTCGTAACAGTAAGAGATTTTTCCTGTACTATATTGGCACTGGGCACGAAATGTGAGATGAGCTCAAACTGCGTAAAATGCAATCCAGTCAGCAATGTGATAGCAGGACTATCTATGTTGCCATGCAACATATTGTTACTCATTTTGTATAAATAATAATGGCTGCATGGGTCCATCTTCAAGAATAAGTAGCACATAGTAAACAGTTCTCACTGTATCTCGGAAAGCACATTTAAGCTGTTGGTCCCAGCTATCATTTATTGATCTTTGACAGTCATTACAGGTAGTCAGAGGTCCGAAAGTCAGACAACCAGTCTTACCAATAGATATCAGGCAGTCTCTCCGCTGTATCCAGCTAGGCACGATTTGCTTCTGGCTGTCATTTGTAGATCTGACAGGTGTTACAGATACTCAGAGGTCCAAAAATCTGACTACCAGTCTTACCAATGGCTCGTGTATTACCTAGTACCAACTGGGTTTTGCAGATTTACTGAGCATGAGGTCCTTGGGTTCGAGCAGAGTATTATTGAGTTTTTAAACAGGAATTTTCTCAGTAGCAGCCACGGAGTCTGGATTTATGCCGAGTCTAGTAATCTAGTTAATGGTGTAATTGAATCTTCAGCACTTGTCAGAATTGATTTTACTATAGACTAGCCGTTGCCCATGACTACACGTGTTTGAATCTGATTTTGTTAACAATTTCAAGGTTTTATTTTTTTGTAGTCTTGGTTACTCCTTATAACATCAGCTATCTGCCAGTAAAAGTCCCGTCAAAATCGGTCCAGCCGTTTCGGAGATTTGCCGGAACAAACAGACAGACAACATTTTTTATTTTTATTTAAGTACCTTATATACTTTCAGTAAAAAACTGTAATTTTGAAATTACAAACAGATGCTTCAATTTTATTTATTTGTGTAGGTTGTGTTTTTAGCCATTTTATATCTAGACAAAAATTTAAAAATATGTTTTTCTCTTATAAGTACTGTATAAATATACTTTCATATTCATTCAGTAAAAAGCTATTATTTTAAAATTGAGTTTCCTCTGTGCCTCAGAAAGCATGTTAAGTTGTTGGTCCGGCTCTCATTTGTAGATCTTTGACAGTCATTACAGGTAGTCAGTGGCCCAAAAAGTCTGACAACCCGTCTTCACTAAGGGTATTGTATTACCCAGTACTAACTGGGTTGTGGAGATCAGATAGGCAGTCGCTCCATGTAAAATACTGGTATTCAGCTGCATCCGGTTAGACTGGAAGCCGACCACAACATAGTTGGAAAAGGCTAGGCAGATAATGATGATTTTGAAATTATAAAAAGACATTTTAATTTTATTTATTTGTGTAGATTGTGTTTTTAGGGATTTTGTATAGACAAAAATTAAAAAATATGTTTTTTCTTATAAGTACTGTATATACTTGCATATGCATTTAGTAAAAACGCTGTTATTTTGAAATTACAAACTCACACTTAAATTTTATTTATTTGTATAGCTGTTTTTTTTTTAGCCATTTTGTATTTTATATTCGAGAAAAGTATGTTTATTTCCTTCAAAAGTCAGACCATTAAAATTGCTTCGAAAATAGGATCACTGCGCATCTTAATGTTATTATTCGAAAGGTTGCATTTCTAATCAATTGTTTTTGAAAATCAATTTTTATTGGTATCTCGGAGTCTGTTGTCAGTTGTGTCGTCTAGAATCAAACTCCGCTAAATCCAGAAAGCCAAATTTTTCAATAATAAACTTTTTTCCTCATTATATGTTACATAAGTAATTTTCTGTTGTTAATTTGGAATAAAATAAGTAAGACCGATTATAATAATTAGATACATTAATTTGTTCTTAGTCTCGCAAATATAAATCAATTTGTGGCAAAAAAATAAGGACGTGGCGGGTTTTGATATTGAGATATGGATCTGGCGGTTTTTGATACACAGAGTGATGGATGTGGCGGATATTGGTACTCACGACCCCATAGCGTCAATGATTGTACAGGATGTTCTTAAAAGTAATAAAACATTGTTTTAATATGTAATGCGAAGAAGAACGTTTATTAACAGTAATACCTAATATAAACTATTTAAATGTTGAACCAAATTATATGAAATTTTCATTTTCTTCCAATGGAACACATTGCAGATCCTCATGTTCTTCAAAATTGTCATTGCTTTCTTCAATGTCTTTGTAATATTTTAAAATGTCCAGAGCCCTCCAATCTTCACCATAATGTTTTTTCAGAATGTTAGTGACATCTTTTATTTTGCTTTGGTTCACTTTATTACCTTTTCGTATGATTGCGGGCTCGATTTCTGAACATCTTTTTCCTCTTTTAGTCACATATTTTGCTCTATTAAATTCGTTCCGATAATTTTCTTCTCCTTGAATGCTCACATTCTGTCGTCCCTTATTCATTAGAAATCGTTTAGATGGATTAAATCTAAAGTGCCAACTCCCTGGAGGTTTGATGACTTTGGAGACTTCATCCTTCCAATTATAAACTTCAACATCTTCTCCTAAATGGTAAACAGTCGCATGTTTTTTGAAAACATCCACATAATCTTGTGGATCGCATATTATGGACTGTTTTTTGGTTTCTTTTTCAATCTTAGCAAATATTCTATCTGGTGGTAAGAAACTGTGGCCAACCATTGGAAAAACGATTTCAATCTTGTTTACTTGCGGTGGTGCATATGAAAACAGCCATTTAGTGCACATACCTACAAGAGTTGTGTTTTTATTTTGGCCCCCGCAGCCGTCAGCAAAAAGTTTCAATTTGTTTTTATTTTCTGGAATATCCAGTGTAGTCAATTTATGAAATACAGCACTTGCTATTTCGTTAGACGATTTTGAATGCTCATTCTCGCACCAGTAATAGGAATACACGTTATTCGTTGTCAAAGCGGATTTAGAAGTGCCAACGACGATAGTAAAGTTATACATATTAAATTGTCGGCTAAAATAAGCTGCTTGATCCGGCAATTTTGGCAGTGCGCAATTTTTTTGGCAGTCGAATGATAGTAATATAGTATCTTCAGGCTCAGTTTTTAATAGGTTGTAAAATGCCTTGGCTTTTAATGTATGTATTCGTTTCTCTGTTTGAAATTGTTGTTTATCCTGACTTGTAGTGGCAGTGTCAATTTTTCTTGTCAGCTCAGAGCACCGAGAGCATGTATCCTTCAGGGGCGAACCAAAACCAATATTATACTTTCTATTGAAAATATTCCTAAAATAAGACTGTTTTACTTGCAAGTGAGGTGTACCTTGAACTTTATCTTGATATAATTTCCATAATTTTTTTATGTTTAATTCTGGTGGTAAATACAATCTTACCGCCGATTTAGCTCTACAATAGTGTGGTTCAGCTGCTTCGAATGATTCAATAAATGTTTGCACACTTGCTTGTTTTTCCCCGTAAAGTGCTATTTTGTGGCTGCCACCACGATTTTCTTTGGCGATACTGCCTCCATCTTTAAAAGATCTTTGAATAACTCCTGTGACTCTATCTTTTCCTATCGTTAGTATTCCTAAAAATGTATTTTTGCACACTCTAACCTGTTTGTGAGGGTTTTGTATAGTTATATAGTATTCAACGCTTACATTTTTTGGGCCTCTAGATTGATTTACCAGTCTGGTTCTCACACATTTGTTGAAACGACAGTGTTGTAGTATGAAGTTGTCTTGATCTATTTTATTTTTTAATTTGAAAAACTTGCGGTGCGTACGTCCTATATCTTGCGTTTTTAATGTCGAACATTTAAAAGTTGTATTATTTTTGTGATTGCATTTTGGAGCACTTGGAAAGCGTTTTGAAGAATATCTGAAATAAAAAATAAATATTCAGAAATACACATTCTGTGAAAATTTCAACTGTCTAGCTATTACGGATCATGAGATACAGCCCGCTGACGGACAGACGGACAGTGGAGGCATAGTAATAGGGTCCCGTTGGTTACCCTTCGGATTCAGAACCCTAAAAAGTAACACTACGCAAAACGCAATTTCGTTATCTACTTTAATTTCGAACACAAACGATACTAGTAAATAAAAATGCACAATAATAATAACAATACACAAATCATTGTCGACTGTTATGTTAGTAGGTACGTAAAATGACAACATTGTAAACAAACAACCTGTATAGCAAATTCAATAAGAATTTTACTCACAGTTCTCTTCGTTTTTTCTCCTTTTTCCAGTTTTCTTTGTTTACACCCCGTTTCCTTGCATACTCAGGAGCAACGGGTTCAATTTTTTTTGTTAAATCAGCCATTGTTTACTTAATTATTCACAAAAATACAGAACAAAATTACGGAACAAACGCCTTGACGGCCATTGCGAGCTACAACTACGCCATGACAGTTATCTCTCAAAATAAAACGTTCTGATTGGTTAATGCGGATGTGGCGGCGAGTGATAGTGAGTAGTAATGGATGTAGCGGAGTTTGGAACGAAATCCATTTTTTTTATTCAAATTACTCGGGATGTAGCGGGGTTAGGCCTTGAAGAATTTAGTTGGGATTGTTAGAAATTACAAAACAATTCCATAGAGACCAAATACTTTTTTTTTTTTAAATGGATTTGGCGGCGTTTGATTCTAGACGACACAGTTCATACTTCATGTTGTTTTTTCTTTGTTGTGGCTCGAAAGGACATTGGCGAAAATTGGCCCATTAGCATTACCATGTAATGAAATATACAGGGTGAATACGTTCAACGGGGCAGTAAGGGGAACTACCTTAACCATTCTTGCTAAACGAAAATGTCTTAGGGGACTATCCATAATTTTTCGTGAAATTTTGATCACCATTCACAGATTTTCAAAATAATGTAGGTACAGTTAGCAAGAAAATGGCCATTTTATACAAAACATTTTTTGATGCCAATCGATCCTGTTTCTAATACTTATAAAATTAAACATCAACGTTAAGAAAAATGTTTTAATATAAACTGAAACTTACTAAGGAAAATAATATTATTGAGGTGGAACAGTGTGACTTAGCACACAGAGTTATTTCACAGCTGGAACATTGTATTTTTGTTCTCTGTTCTCTCTGTTTCGTACTGCAAAATCGACATCTTTTATTTATTTACTCCAAACATACAAATATCCTTACAGGCTAGACCCAATGCGATATTGTATCACACTTAAAATTTAAACAGTTATTTATTAGCATAGCAAATTATATATGTAGTTGTTCTTGTGAATTCACCCAAAGTGCAACAGAATAAGTCTAAGTCCTCAGCAATGAGGTTGAGAGTGCGGAGCGCGCTCGTGAGCGGCGCCTCGCGCAGCAAGTTTTGTAAGTATTAGTCTCTTCTGGCAAGTGTAGGCCCACATTCAATAAACGAATTTCGTCTGGTACGCCAAACGTACCCCCTTTCTTATTATTTTTTAAAAGTCCACCTGTTTGTGCTTTTCCGTTCCGTGTTGTGTGATTATCTATTAGGGCACGTGCTAAGCGTAAACTAAATTCTCGGTGTCCGTGCAGCGTCGCAACATATGTGTAGTTGTAGGTAATGTACATTTATGATTGATGCATCGAATAAAAAAAAGAAAAGTCTCATCCAGTATTTTCTTGATTTGCGGCTTATAGGATACGATGATCTAAAATGGTCGAATATATCTACTCCGCCCATGCTAAGCGTATAGGAAGCAATTGCTTTCGGGCAAAGAATGTCTGCTCTAGAGCCGTCCTTTTGGGTCCTCTTTACAAGCATTGTATCTAGTGGCTGATGGGCTGTCGTGAGTACAGCCACTTATGTTGTATCAAGCCATTTAATGGCTGTGATTGTCTCTGCAGTAACAGCTGCAAACTGATGTTTTTCCAATCGCAATGGTTTTGGTTGCCTTTTCTTTATTATATGAGGCGTGTAGTTCCAAAAAATGAGGAAGTATTTTGTTTACTTTATTACTTAATAATGCACGGTACTAATTGTACCTGTTAACATTTTTACGAAAGGAAGTAGGTACGATAACACCAAAGAAAGAAATAGAACTGTAGGGTAAACTGGGTACGGTTGAAACAATTTAGCTTTTATCGTTTATAATTTTGTTGTTTATAAACCATTCCAAATAAACTAAAGAAAACACTTCTTAAATCAAATAAACATAAATAAGAAAGAAATAACATAAAGAAAACAGAGCTTAGAGATTAATCAGAGTATTCAGATTCGCAATTGTGGCAAACGTAGCTAAGACCACCTTCTGTGCATTCTTCGTGAGCCCACTGTTTACACGAAGTACATTGTATCCACTTTTCTCCGGATCTGCTCTCTGAATAGGGTGCTAAGCAAACAATACAGAAGTATTCTTCCTCTTCAAATTCTTCCGATGACAAATCCTGCTGAGTATTCTTTTATTTTTCCTTTTGAAATTTTTCCTCTGCCTTTTCTTCCGTCTAATCTTTTCTTAACTTGCTTCGCTTTGGTCCGTTTTAATTTTTCTTCATGCTCTTTTCTTATCTCTTCTTTCTCCGGTGTATCAGTATAAATAGTTGATTTTCTAGTTTTTCGCCCTTTAGTACATTTCCTTGGGGGTGCTTTTGGTAATGGCCTTACTGCCTCCGGAGTAAAAACGATACAATCATTATTAGCATGTGCACTTGTGGACGGTCTTGGTAAAATTTCTTGATAAATACCGATGCTGCTAAGACTATGTGGTGTATTTATCGTTTCTTCTGGTTCATGAACGTTTACTTGCTGGATTATCGGAACTGGTGAGTCAAGGCGAGCTTGTTGTTCAACTGTTGTCTGGAGAGACAACTGTAATTCCTCAGTTAAAAGAGAAGGCGATAGTGGTGGTGTTCCATCTTCGGTTGGATTTTCATTAAATATAGGAACAACTGTAGACTCAATAGTATTGTCCGGATTAGGTCTATCTGTTACGAATGCAGGAGCAAAATCGATCTCAGTAAACAGATTCCGGTTATATGGGTAAATTCCTGTTTTGCGAAAGCCGGCTTGAATGTTGGAAGGTGTCATAGCGAGGGGCATAGCAGACGCAACAATCCCCGGTATATCGTATATGGACATGGGTTTTCCTGGATGGCTTCTCATCCACGCATCACACGTGGAATTTACAGCCTTCTTTAAAGGGCCATATGCGGATCGATCGAGCGGCTGGAGCTTGTGAGAGCAGTGAGGAGGAAAAGACAATAACACAATTCCATTGTTCTTGCAATAGTCCAGTGTGTTTATGTGTACGTGTGAGGAATGGTTATCTAGTACGAGTAAAACTTTGTGTGACAGAGAAACCTTAGAATGCTTTTGAAAGTGTTTTAGAAAATACAGGAATGATTCATCTTGCATCCAACCTGAGGGATTTGCGGTTCTACTAGACCCTATTGGCCCATCCCTAAGAAAATGGTCTTGGAATCGCACTCGCGGAAATACAAAAAATGGTGGGAAAACATTTCCAATGGCGTTTACTGCAAAGGTTACTGTCACTAAAGTACCCCTTTCACCTGAGGTTACTGAACCAACTTGACGAGCACCACGTCTAGCTATAACTCTGTCAGGCTTTTGCACGGTGGTTATGCCGGTTTCATCTGTGTTATATATATCTTGGGGCTCAAATTTATAACGGTCCATGACAATGGACAGATTATCATAGAAGACGTCTACGTTACTTTTATTAAAGCTTGTCGCCCTTGACAAGCTTGTAGCTTGTGCGGCGCGTACGGACAGTTCAGGGTTTCTTCTCATAAACATCCCAAACCATTCCTCACCAGCCATTCCGTTGTCTTCCCAAATTCGAGGTCGTGATAAATTATACTTAATGGTAAGTTCGTAAGCTAATTTTCTCACCTCTTTCTTATACACGCTTAAATTTTGATCGTTTTAATCCCTTGGACCGGTGGTTTAACTTACAAAATACTATTCATCAAAAGCGTGCACAGCATTGTATCCCTTAAAAAAAAAAAAAATTAAGTGATAACGTAATACTCGCAAAATGAATGAATTCAGTAGTAGCCCCACGAGCTAGTTGCCTACGCGTGCGTCTGGTCGTCGTACTGCGTACCTACCTACAAGTTAGGTTATTGACTCGCTTAGCTGATGTTCGCGTTAACAAATTAAATGATTCCAAATTTTCCTTCATACTTTTACGGGCTTAAGACCGTCATAATCGTAATCGTGCCGTTATGGCGAATTTAAAAATGTGGAATCAAAATTATTTATAATGATTTAAAATAAGTTCTGTTACATACCTAAATCACCTTTGATTTATTTAATACTAAGGGACACTTCGCGGTACGTAATAATTGTTCGCGCACTTGATGACTACACCCACTAATCACGTGTGTCAAAAATGTTCATTTCGTTGATTAAATAGTCCTACACGCGTAAAAGTCGATTCGTCCGTCCACAGAATATTAACTTCGCGATTGTTTAATATCCACTGGCATGATTGCAAGTGGTTTGGTTCGCTGTAGAGACGACGAGCCGCTTGCGCATCAAAACCCGCGTAAAATTGCACCATGGCAACGAACTACAGGTTGGAGTACACGTAATTACGAGACGCCATTACTTTCGCGCGACAAGGATTATCGTAACAACAACACACCGATGACGCCTTAGAGAAACTGAATTGTTTACATGACGTAGTCCTGTGATGCCCTTAGCGCGCGGGGTCGCGGGGCGCGCGGCTTTTGCATTGCCAATCAAATGTGGTTTGGGGGCGGGGCTTGGTCTAGGATTGGCTAATTTTTGTGAGTCCACGTTGACTGCGTTTACGCATAATAGCTGTTAGTACCGAATGCTGCCTACTTACGTTTCGCATCGTTTTTTCACTCATGCGAGAATTAATTCGAGTTTAAAAAAAAAAGTATTTTATTTTTTAATTTTATCTTCACAAATCGATAGTGTTTCATGGACCGGATCGATTCTCCGCGGGATTAAAACGATCAAAATTTAACAGTGTATAGTCCGAAATATACAAAGTGGAGCAGGACGATTGACATTTCTTTAACCCACGTAAAGAGTGTCATGTTCTTTACCCGTATAAAAAAAATCAATCAAATCCAATGAATACTTTAGCCACAGGAAATTATTTTTCATTTTCTTATTTTACAACATGATGTAGATCTGAGTCCGTAATAATAGGTAAACATTGTAAGGTCAAGAACCTGTGCAAAAACGTACGATTCTATTCTCTACGTCTCAATATGCTTGAAAGACAGAGAAAGGTGTCATACCATTACACTCTTACGCGCCCCGCCCACTCCCACAAAATACTACAATTAGAAAGAAAAAGAAATATTACTTACGCAAAAAATGCATTAGTGGTGCATAGAAAATTGCGAGTGTGTGTTTGAGCGGAAATTTTTCGGCAAAAAGACCGTTATTGACTCGCACGTCAGTCAGTGCATAGCGGCGCCCTTTGGTGAGCGCACACGCATACATTTGTTATCGCAAGACGAGCCGCGCGCCATTGTTGTGATTCTAAGAAAGATTTTAGTTCTAATTGTGATTAAAGACGATTTATGATAGTTGGATTAGTGCATAGGTTATTGTGAGATATTGTTAAGTGTTAGTGTAATATTAGTTAGTTAATTAGGCATTAATTATTAGTTAGTTTTGTGATTTAGGTTAGGTTTGTGAGTTTTTTAGTTTAATTATGCCTCAAATAAGGTACAAAGCTACCGAGTACACTGACATGGTACTTATGTACGGAGAATGTCACCAAAATGCGGCTTTGGCATTGCGTACATATCGGGAGAGTATGCTCGAGAAGTGAACACTGTGGATGATTTAAATATAAGAATAATTAATGCCTTCGACAAACTTAAAAGAACAGATCCCCATCTGTTCTTTAACTTGTTAAGACGAGTCCGTGAAAATTTAATAAGACGATGTCGCCTGTGCATAATGAACAATGGTGGACACTTTGATTTAAAAATTTGACTATTGATGATTTACGTCCCGCACCGCCGCCGCCCGCTGCACCCCGCCACTACGCCGCGCAAAGGTCAGTGACTTTTCGAAGATAAAGCGTGTTAAGTTTTTATGCAGTCGATTCTGCTATTTATTTTGTTTGAAAATTGCAATTTTTAAATTTTCCATTAACTACTAATTTTCGTGTTTTAAAATGTTTCTATGGACTAGTACTGTGCTCGTTTTAATTTATTGTCGTAAGTCCAGATCCACATTGTATATCAGCACATCAAATCAAATATTTTGATAATTCTCGCTCCTGATCTTCATTGAAAACACGATTGTGTGCTTTATACCCCATACCTTCATCGTCTTTGCCGGACGCATCTCGCTTTCGAATGTATCTTAACAGGGAACAGTGGTTTATACCATGCTTGTCCGCCGCTTTCCGTAGTGAATCTCCAGCTTTTACCTCCTCATATGCATATCTATAGCTCGACAAGTTAATTTCCCCTCTGGAAGTCTTCCTCACTCGAACTCTCGGCATCTACAAAAAATAAACATTTTGTTTCAACCGTACCCACAAAAAATGTTTCAACCGTCCCCAACACCACTTTTGGTAGAATATACTTTATAGTTGCGACAGTAATAATAACACAGTAAAAATAGTCACTATCCCTTATTCTACAAGCTTCATAATAATCACAAACACACACTCAATACATTCACTTACAAAGAACAGATAATATAAGCGTTAATGTCAGAAGAAAAATACTTACATTTGGTAATAAAAAACAATATGGCGTCCTGCACACAACAACAACGGGGAGCGCCGCGCTACTAAATTCGCGTTCGGAACTGCCGTCCGCTAGTGGGATTTGATTTTTATTTTTACTCGTTACGTTTTAGGGGACTTTGCAAGCAACATAAAATTAAACCTGGATGGGTTTATGCAAAGTTTGTTGTTAACAACAAACGATCAATCACAATCAATGTTTAGGATTAATGGTGGTTAGTTTATTAGGTATAATAAAACAACTATGTATAAAAGATCAGAAGAGAGAAAATCAAATCTTTTTATTTTTGCTTAGTTGAAATATTACACATAATAGCTATTATTTTCTGTAAATCCAGGCTCACACAAGTCAGACAAGGTATTATGGTAATTGCTTTCAGGACTTTCAATCATATTTTCCGGTTGTTCTTGTGCTCTTTCTTTATTTTTTTTTATAAAAAGTTAATATGTCCAAAGTTTCCCAATTATCACCGAAATGGGTTTTTAATAATTTCAAAACATGCATGCAACTTGCACCATCTTGCAAATACAATGTTTGAAGGCGCCTCTGCGGTCTGTGTCACGTGTGTACTGCGTCCGTCGCTTTGTTTCGTACGCGAGCGAAAGAGATAGAGGAATCACTGGACTGAGTTTTTGGTGACGAATGCCTTGCAAGTGAACATTTGAACCAGCTGATTTTATAGGTACATATTAGGGCACATAATTAAGACTATCAAACTCAAAGCTATTAAACTCAAAGCTATTTTGTAGGCGAGCACCACGCTTTTTCACATTTGCACTTGATGCCCAGGCGATACAGTTCTCTTTCAAGAGCACAAAGTTGATTTTTAGGGCACAGGATATCCCTCAATAGCCGTGTACGTCAACATGGTCAAAGGTGACCGGTGGTAGTTTATGTAGATCTTTAGCTACGAAAACCGGGAAAATCGATGGATCAGCACTTTTCATCAGGCAAATAATGTCATCAAGATCTCTAGACATTTTCTTCTTACCCTGTTTTCGACTTACCATCTTTTTCACACTCGGTACTGAGTCAGGGAGCAATGTTTTGGCCTTCACAATTTCTGCACCAGAGAAAGACGTAGTACACAGCTGATGAATACTCTCTTCATCCATGAAATCCATAACGTTGCTTAGGAACGTCAAGAGTTAATTTATAACCACATTACAGTTCACACACTTTACTATATTCGAAGACATTTTTCGCCCTCGCACATGAGTCACCGAAAAAACGATATCTACGCGTCCGCGTTCAATGGCGCGTAGCGCATGACTGATAGTATCCATTCGACATGATAGTATCCATCGTCTGAGAACTAGAAATCATTTGAGCAACCGGATCACTTCTTTTATTTTCTTCGCTGTATATTACAGCAACGTACAGCAAAGAGTAATTTTTCACAATTAAATCAGGTTCCTTAAAAATGCTACCAGTTGCGTCGATGCTCAGTATAACTATGTGGTTTTTATGATATTGATTGTATTATATTTCTTGTGACGTAGACCAATCTTACTAATATTATAATAGTAAATAATTATAAAAATGTGGATGAATTGTTGTGTTCTTCTTCTTTTCGTGTCGATGAACTCAAATTGTGTTAGACCAGTATGTAGCCACCTGCACAGCTCTAACATTTGCTTCAATTAAATCTTGGTAGGTGCAAGTGGTTGTGCAGGATGGGCAGGACAAGAGGTGGAGCATATCCTGCAGAGTGGCTCCACACTGGCAATCTGTTTGGGATGAATCGATGATACCCCATTTTGCCAGATTATATCTACAGCGGCCAACCTGACCTGGGCTCGCAATCGGTTAAGGGATTTCCAGATTGTTCACTGCAATTCGTATCCGGGCGGCAGGTATTCTTCCGGGTTGATGAAATGTGGAGGGGTGGGATGTTTGCTTCTCCACAGTTCGCATCTCTCGTTGGACGCACCGTCTACTAAGGAGGTTGTATATCTTAAAAAGCTTTTACGGCTCTTTAAGCGTGCAGGTGGTAGTTCATGCCCGTACAGGGGGTGGCGGTGGTCTCGTTCCTGTTTCCCCTTTTCGATGCGACTTTCTATTTCGCGGCGTACATCTGGTGGAGCTATACCTGCTAGCGGATACAACATCGCAAGGGGTGTAGGTCTTAAGCACCCCGTTACGATGCGACAGGTATCGTTTAGCGCTATGTCAACCTCTTTAGCGTGGGCGGATCGATGCCGCACTGGGCATGCGAACTCACCAGCAGAAAAGGAAAGACATAGGCTGGTTGTGCGGAGAACCTGTGGCGATGCTCCCTAGCTGGTTGATGTAAGGCGACGAAGAATGTTGTTCCTAGTTGCGACTTTCTGTTTTGCTTTCCGGCAGTGAAACTTGTATGTTAATGATCTGTCTAGGGTGATACCCAGGTAACGAGGTTGGGAGCAATGTTCTATGTCAACGCCTTGCCACGATATGCTGAGAGCCCTATTTAATTGACGTTGCGAAGGTGGAAAACACAGGACTGGGTTTTGGATGGATTTGGCCGTAAGGCATTTTCAGCGTAGAATTTTCCGAGTGATTCCAGAGCTACCGTCAGTTTTTCTTCAGCTTCTTCGAAAGTAGGGGTCTGGGCAGCTAGAGCAAGATCGTCTGCATATAGAAAGCGTTCTGTTTGTGGAGAGCATGGTTGGTCGTTTGTGTAGATGTTAAATAGGGCTGGAGCTAACACGCTACCTTGGGGGAGCCCATTTTTCTGACACCGCCACCTGCTTTTGCTGTTATTAAGGTGGACTGGAAAGCGACGGTTATGTAGGATAGCGCTAAGAATGCGAACAAAACCTAAATCCTTGGTGAGTTCACTGACTCTTAGTAGAAGTCGCTTGACGTTGACCGTATCATAAGCTGCCGAGAGATCTACACGAATACAACACCTGTGACATTGTTTGCCTCAAACCCATCTTCGACGAATTGCGTCAGTTGGAGGGTCTGGTTGGTGCACGACTTGCCTGGCCTAAAGCCCGCTTGCTCAGCGATAAGATTTGGTTCGATAACAGGGGTAAGGCGATTCAGTAAAAGTCTTTCAAAAAGTTTGAACGTGTGGCATAGGAGGGATATAGGTCGGTAGCTTTTGGGGTCTTTCGGGCATTTTCAGGGCTTAAGAAGTGCAATCACTTTAGCACGCCTCCAGAATTTTGGAATTTTGTAATCTTTAAGACAGGAATTAAAAAGGGATAACATCCAGGAAACAGCTACCGGTCCAAGATGTTTCAATTGATCGATCGTGATATCATCGAAACCAGGAGCTTTCCCATTTTTTAGGTTTTTTATCCCGTAGATTATGTCTGATAAATTAAAATGGTTGCTTATGTTGGTGACATTGTCATTTACCACTTCAGAAAACTTTTTGGTTTTGGCTAAGCAATGCGGTGGCTTACCATTAAGGAGCAGCTGGTGGGCAACTTGATTAGCGGTCACCTGGCTTGGGTTCGCAGCTGGTGGAGGGCTGTCTGTGAGTTTTTGTATTGTGTTCCAGGCTTTTTTGTTGTGTTATGTGTTTAATATAATCGTAATAGGGTTTTACATTTTGAGCCATGTACAATAAAGCCAAAATTGGATCTTGATGGTAATAATCACTAAGATTACTTTCATATTTTATCTGTCGTTAAGTTCCATGTGAAGGTAGATGAGGTGGCTGAGGATCCCCAACTTCCATTGCGTAACTAATTAATTGTTTATGAACTGTTATCGGAGCCTCATGTTTCATTGTTTCCATCAATTCTTTGCGCTTTATGGGTGACAATTTGATTTTTTTTCTTAAATTATGTTTAACATTTTTACCAAAATCTGTAATTAAACTGGTGCAAGAAGCAATATTTTCTGTAGGATATGTAATTACTACTTTTATTTTAGCATTGCATTCATAATAGGTTTTAAAGCACCAAGTAACTGCAAGGAGATATAGTTTTTTCCCAAATTTTGTCCCTTAACAAGTCTGCCCACTCATGTTTAGGTAATATCCATTTTTTTTGTTTAACAGCATTATTGGCTCTCATACGAACAGAGCATTTTGAGATTGGCCGAATTCTCCTCCATTGATATAAATCAAGTGAGAAATTAAAAGATTTACCTTCTTCACTACATGTAGTTTTATCCACGACATAAAAAATTTCTTCGTTATTTTCTTCTTCAATCTCTTTTTCTGTATCCAACATCTTTCGTAATTAATATATCTTCGTCTTCCGTTTTATTCTCTGAACGCACATAATTTTTATCTTCATTGTTTTCATCATCCTCCTCGGGAAAAAAGTGTTCAAAAATTATCTGGGTATTGTAAACGATGAAGCTTGTATTATTAATCAGGAAACAGTGCAAATTGGTAATTGTTTATCAACTACCCGCATCATATTTTATAATGAACGTGCATTTACGAAGCTAGTTGCGGACGGTTGCTAGTAACTTATTAATATAATAATTATTCGTTTCACACGAATAATATAATTATTATAATTCGTAATTAAAAAATATCCGTAAAATATAAATATATACAGCGTGTAACAGAAAGGGCATAGTCATATGGAAGAGAGTGGTACGGACACTACGTACGATCAAACTGAACAATCTTCTCTATGGGACCACCATCGTAATTGTAAAAAAATAATCAGCTGTAAGTGTATGACTTAGATCGAGTAGGTATTGAAATTTTGTATAGGGTAGTTGATTATTTTTTCGTGATTACGCTGGTGATCCCATAGAGACTAGTTGTTCAGTTTGATGGTCTGTACCTCACTTTTCCATACGACCCTCCCTTTCTGTTACACGGTGTATATTTATATAATTATATCATGATATTAATCGTGTTTACTTGTTTTTAACATTAACACTTGATGGATGAAATGGCGGCAGGTAATGGGAACAGCGTCCATATTTAAATAGCTGAAAGGAAGTAATAGAAAGACGGTAAGTCTTTGGGGTCTTTGGGTTAGGTGGTCTCAGCAGCACAAATAGTTACAAAAATTCCTAAAAATTGTAAGTGACTCAGTTAGCCATAAAAATCAAGTGATCAATCTGAGAAAGCTCCTTAGCTGACTTACTCGCTGACAATTTTGTGTTAGTTAGGTAAGACTACAAGAACCTATACCTATTTGTCTACTTATATAGTGCAACAGACAAATTATTTATTGTATACGGGGTGTAAACAGACCCTTCACGCAGCCGTCAACCAAGCATTCTGTACATCAAACTAAGTAACTTTACGCAAAAATTATTGCTGGGAAACGACTTTTTTTTTGGGGTGAAAAATTACGTTTTACGGTAAAACATGTAACGGGCTCAAAACATTGTGCTGATGGATGGATTGAATAATACGGGGGTCGTGAAGGTGTTTAATGTAAAAAAATCATTAGAAAGGTGTATTTAAAAAAAAAAAACTTGTGAAAAAGTTGGAACTTTGACCCCCAATATCTCCGTAACTAGAAGGTTCCCAGGTATGGTCTAGAACAAAAAAATTATCGTAATAACGGGGAGAACAAGTATCCTTCGGCTTCGTTAAGGGTCTTTTTACACCCTTTATATAGAAATTGTTATTTTTTCAATGCAGGAACAAACAATGGGAAATTATTTCCCACTTTGTTAAACCCAAAAAAATCCAATAAATATTAATGCTACGAAGGCAAAAACCGAAAAAAGCATTCAGAAAACTTTTTTTTCTTCAAAAACTTTCAAAACTCCCCTCAGAACCGACTTTTACGCAAAAAAAATTCAAACTGTGTTTTTGACATTGACACACGATGACAGTTCGCAGCTTCGTACAAAATGTTGCCATTAGATTAGATTTAAAAAATCTGTAGGATTATTTTGTTCCTGAGGTTGGTACTGATCAGTGGCGAAGGTTCCATTTAACTCGATTCCTACCGGCTTACCTTTGAAAAATAGCACAGTCAGTATTCTATAGAGAAATAATATAATCATAATAAAGATATGTACTCCGGCTTACCACTTACAAAAATTGACCCTTCGCTACTGGTACTGATTAGAGTTACCAATAAAGAAATAAAACTGAAATCTTACGGTAGCGTCAAATGGGAAATAATTTCCCAATATTTGATTAAGGGTTAAACTAAAGAAACAGTTACGAAATGAAATTATTCCTTTAAATTCCTAATCAATCAACATTTTTGTATTTATTTAAATTGTTTAAATCTACTTGAACTGTTATTTAACTCAAACAGTAACAGTACGGACATCATTACGGTTAGCAGTATGGTATTCTAGATATTATGGCAATAAAAGAGGATCACATTCTTCCATAAATTCTGTATTTTTATCACTTTCTTCAATTTAATTATCATGCTGCGACGCCGACGGTTCATAGAGTAATCATTTTTTTAATATCTTCTGCCCGAGCTAACTCCAAATTGGATCTGATGTTCATTAGTCTTAAGACTCTTGAATTGGTCAGTCGATTTCAAGCTTTCGTATGGATTCTTTCACTTGCCGCAGATGATGGCGGCACACTTAAAATTTTGATAGCCACAGAAAATATATCTTGATTAGAAGCAAATGTAGACCAATGTCTTGGTTCCGTTAGGTAGGCTTTCATTTCAGCGTAATAATTATTCTTCGTTTTGAATTCTGCCATACTTTGAAGAGTTCTGGCTTCGATGGCGCTATTTGCCATACAAAATTGCCGTTTATTCACAAGCTATTGAATTTTTTATTAGCTGCTGGGCAGAGTAATGTGTAGGTTGCAAGCATTGGTCCTTGCGTCGTTGACCTCTGTGGCTTGAAAGTAATTATCAATAGTCATTTTTCTTTTCTTGGAGTCGTCAACAGAGCGTGGAGTAGGAAATTTCCCATATTCAGTCGCGAACTGGTCCCTTAAATACTTCCATTTCTTCCTTAATTTGTTTTTTTTTTTTTTTAAAACAGTCTTATTATTACTTACAGGCACCAGGGCAACAGGGGCTACATCTACACATTTGGCTTCTGAATTTAGAATGGGTCTTTCCACAGTAAAGGCAATTATAGAAGAAACAGCCAATGTATTGTGGGATGAATTACATCCAGCCCATACCTATAAAGGAGGCTTTCCGTGCAATAGCAAATGACTTCTACAATACTTAGAATTTTCCAAATGTTTTATGGTCAATCGGTGGAAAGCGAAAATATTTATTATTTCGCACCCCCAGTGCGACAAAGGCGTAAGAAGAATATACTATCTTTACCTGTTATTACTGATTTTTAAAATGAATTAATTTGCTAAATGTTTTTCTAATTAAATTTTTTGGGTCCTGACTGTTCTTTGTAGTTCAATTAAATGATTGTTGGATTCTATTTCAAATTGGTGAAAATGGATATCCGGGAATAAATTATATCCAATCAGGGATTTTAAAACCGATCTTATAAAATAATCAGTATTATATTTCGAAGACAACGCTTTAGAATCACTATCTTTAATCGCCCTCTTGATATAAATTTCACAACGACGGCAAATTTCTATGACTTTGGTGGATCCGTACAATAATTTGTTTTTAGTGTCCTTTGGAAATTGTAAGGCGTTTTGGTTTGGTACACCAATTAGCGCTCCAATGCAAGTTTGGCATTTTATTAGCTTTATGAGAGCATTTTTCACCGAATTTAGAGTTAGGTTACATGCTTTCAAGGTCTGAAAAATCTAGGCTCTCTGTCTCTAGATCTATGTTTTGGTCTTTGTATCTTGTGATAATATTGATGCGGTTAACTGGAGAAGTGCATTGCAAAATTGAAATTTGATCAAGAGCGCTGCAATTGCCACTACCACTATTTTTTATTTGCGCACATGTCAGGAGCTTTTTGTATATGCTTTCAAATACCCTAGCACTAGGATTATTGTTTGATCCACCGTGGCATCTTATCAAACAGGTGTTCCAAGTGGTCCTGGTTTATTTTATGTAGAGGAAAATATTTTAAGTCGCACTCTGAGTTCAGAACCAAGTCTTGGATGAGAGCAATGGCACTTTCTATGCACACACAAAATCCTATGAATCCAGTATATCGAGGTGATTTTACGAGTTTGACTTCCTGTTTTACTTTTCTTACAATTATATCTGCGGACATATTTAGTATAGCATCTCTTGCTGTCTTCAATTTAAATATAACATTCGCAGCATTTTCTGCATTTACTGCTCGTTTTAAATCATATCCATAGGTGTGCGAGTCCAGAATATCAAAAAGGTCATTCATCATATCGAGAAATTATGTTGTGGGTGTGACTTCTGGAAAATCTCGTAAATTAAGCTTTTCTTTGCAAAATATGAGTGCATCTGATACACTCTTACTAAAAATTTGGGTTGCTAAGCTTACTTTCATAATTTTAGTTTAAAAAAATATATGAGCAGCCCTTATCCTCCATCCATTCTTCAAGTGCCCTATTCCTTCAAAGTAACATATGTGATTCTAGCTGACAAAGCTTTTGCTTTAAATGAATATACTATGAAACCATTTCCAAGAGATCTAGAAAGGGGTTCCGAGGAAAGAATCTTTAATTACAGGTTATCTCGAACACGTAGGTGTGTGGAAAATGCATTCGGGATTCTGAGCTCAGTTTTTAGAGTTCTACGCAAACCTATGTTACTACAACCAAAGATTGCTACTAAAATTGTTTTAGCAACAATACATTTGCATAATTATTTGAGAAAAAGAACTCTGGCAAGATCACAGTACACGCCGCAAGGATGTATAGATAGTGAAGGAAAAGAGGGGCAATTTATACCGGGAACTTGGAGAAATGAAACTACTTACATCACTACTGCCTCTTAACTATATTTCAAGAAGAGCGGGAAATTTTGCACAACAAATAAGTTCACACCTAGCCCATCACTTTGTTACCAATGGTGCAATATCTTGGCAAAATAGATATTAAAACTTGTACTCACATTTTCAGACATTGTGTCCAATGTTTCATTGGGTAGATCTTTATCCCTCATGAAATTAAAGTCATCGAAAGCAAACCATTTGGAAACGTAAACTTCATTTGTGGCTGTAATATAAATTAAAATTATTTACGTAATTACAAAATGCGTTTTATTTTTTGTTGTAAATGCAAAATAAATAGGTACTTACCAGAACCAGTACGACAACTTTTAGCTATTCTAGATTTTTCTCTTCTGTAGGACGCCAAAAGTGTAGTCATTTTCTTTTTCAAGTCAGGAATAGGTATATCCATTTTCTTACTGATTTCCACCCACGCATCATACCTCAGCGATTTATTGTGGTATTGGGAGGATTTGCTGTTCCACAAATTTTTTTTAGCGCTATACAATTGTATTAGTAAACGGCACTTTTCGTTGTCCATTTTTACGTATTCGCCGCGCGAGCCAAATCACCAAAACTACAACCGTCCCCACTGCGCGCGAGCGAACGAGTGAAGCTCCTTTGACGCGGTCTCAAAAACCGACAGCGAGCGGATCGCCCCGCGGCACGTTCGAGCGCGGCAATGTTCGCGTCGCCGCGCGCGGCGATCCCGTCTACATAGAGCGCGGCCGCCGCGCGCGCCAATGTTCGATGGTTTGCCGCGCTTAAAGCTGCGTATCGACTTCGCACTCCTGGCGCGCGCGCCATGAATGACCGCGCCGAGAGTGCGTTCCGCGGAGCGCGTTCCAAAGATTTGAAGTATATCAACTAAGCGCGCCTGGCGCGCGTGGCAACTGTTCCAGTGTTTGACCGTTCATCATGGAAGCTAGTCGTGTACGAGCAGCAGCAGCTTTTGTAATTATACACAGCATTATAAAAAATAAAAAAGAGAAACGAAAAGTGCGTTGGTGGATAAAAGAGCTGTACCGAAAAAGAATGCAGTATGGAGTGACACTTATAAGAGATATGCAGTTCGAAGTGATAGAAGACTCAATAAAAAACTTCACAAGAATGTCTACAGAAGATTTTTATCACTTGCATAACTTGATAGAGCCAAAGGTGAAAAAAATGGACACCCAGTTTCGCGAAGCTATCACAGTGACTGGAAGGCTGGCTATAACTTTGAGATTTCTTGCCACTGGAGACTCGTATACAAGCTTGCAATACCTGTTTAGAGTTTCAAAGCAGTCTATATCTAGGATAGTCTCAGAAGTTTGTGATGCTATCAGTTAGGTTTTAAAAGATTGGGTAAAAGTAAGGGACCTTACGCACTAGCGGTTGGCCGCTAGGCGGTTAGACTCGAGCGGTCCAACCGCTTAACGCGGTTTCTTCGCGGTTGGCCGCCATAGCGGTCAGCCGCGATGAAACCGCGTTAAGCGGTTGGACCGCTCGAAGGCGCGTGGCCCATAAACAAAATGGACGCCGTCGAGATAGCTTGTGTTATTTGTTTTTACTCCCGAAAACTAATTATTCCCATTGTTTCCGTTTTAAATCTCTATTCATATAAACTGTTCCTTCACAATTCCAAATAGCTTCTCGTTGTTGAATTTCAACAATGAATTTCTCTGTGTCGAAATTCATGGCTGCGCAACTGAAAACACGTGCATATGTACTTCACCGGCGGCTCGCCGCAAACTAACCGCCAGTGCGTATACACAAGATGGCGGCTAGCCGCGAAGCGGGCCGCGGCCCTCCATTCAACCGCCGCGGTTGAAATTTTGTGGCGGTTTAGTGCGTACAATCATAAGCGGTTGCATATTAAACTGGAAAAGCGGCTAGCCGCGCGGTTAGCCGCCCCCGCGGTTAGCCGCTAGTGCGTAAGAGCGCTAAGTGAAAAACACAGTATTAATTAGTATTATATTTATTTAACTTTTTTAAATTAAATTACTTCTCGTTAGCTTGAGTTCACGTACGGGCCAAAGAATCAGTATTTGAACTTGAGAGATTTTGAGGCTCTTGTGTTGTATACCCATAAAGTGGACTGTATTTGCCTAAATCGGCTTCAAAAATTATATTGTTTATTGCCTGTTTGACATAAATTAAAGTATGGCTGTCATATTTTCTTAATTCATTTCCTATGTGCTGGCCATAACTGAAATATGGATCAGTAGCTTGCGACGGTTCGGTTAAAATTTTGAACGCTTCTGTCAACATTTTATCGTCCTCTTCTTCTTGTTTCCTTTTTTTTGAGGTCTTCTTGGCAGTTTTTTCCGGTGCTTTTTGAATAATATCATTAAATTGTTCTTGTGTATTACACTCTTCTGAAGTTTTTTGGGAAGACTCGCCTTTATTTTGTGGTGTAGATTCCTGAAATATGAACGTGCATTTAATTAACTTTGTATTTTATAATTATTTGTAATTTTACAGATCCCCACATCCGAGACAGACTGGTTGGAAATTGCTCAAGAATTTCAAGAAAAATGGGATTTTCCTCATGCTATAGGTGCCATGGATGGAAAACACGTTATGATACAGGCACCTGGTAACAGCGGCACGGAATATTATAACTACAAACACTTTTTTAGTATCGTACTCTTCGCTCTCGTAGACGCGGACTACTGTTTTAGATACGTTGACATTGGTTCCCAGGGGAGACTTTCGGACGGGGGGATTTTTAAACGTACTACATTATACAAAAGACTCGAAGAAAAGTCCATGAAAATACCTCAGCTATCGATACTTCAAATACCATACACCCTCAGAGTTCCATACGTTATTCTGGCAGACAAAGCATTTGCACTAAACGAATACACAATGAAACCGTTCCAAGGGGAGCCAGAGAGGGGATCTCCAGAAAGAATATTTAACTATCGTCTGTCAAGAGGACGTAGAGTAGTGGAAAATGCTTTTGGAATAGCAAGCTCGGTTTTCAGGGTTTTAAGGAAACCTATGTTACTATCACCCAGTAAAGCTACAAAAGTAGTTTTGGCTGTTATACATTTGCACAATTTTTTGCGAAAGAGGTCCAGCCAGAAATACACACCACATGGATCTTTAGACACGGAAACAGTAACTGGAATCACACCAGGTAGTTGGAGAAATGACGGTGATCATTCATCATTACTCCCTCTCACTAATGTACCACGTAGAACTGGGAATGACGCAAACGAAATACGTTTACATCTCGCTCAACATTTTGCCACTAACGGAACAATACCCTGGCAAAATAGATATTGAAATTAGTATGTAACATTATTCACCTGCGTAGCGACTGTTGCATCATCTTTATTCCCATCGTCTTGCATAGTATCTGTTGTATAATTTGGTGAACACTTGTCTTGCATGAAATTGAAATCATCAAAACCAAACCATTTTGATACGTAAATACTGTCCCGACCTGTGAACAATCAACCAATAACATATTTAAAATGTATATGTGAATTTTTATTTATGTCTTCTAGCCTGCCTACAAATATTTCAAAACCAAAATCAGCTAAATCGGTCCAGCCGTTCTCGAGTTTTAGTGCGACTAATTCTTATTTATTATATAGATAGTTAAGTTAATTTCTCCGTAAACTTATCATGCAAATACATGTTATTTTTTATATAAAACTAAAAATAATAAAAAATCTGTATCATAATTACCAGAGCCAGTGATTTGGCTTTTAGATATTCTCCATTTTTCTCTTCTGTACGATGATAGGAGCACAGTCATTTTTTTCTTTAACTCCGGCACAGGGACTCCCATTTCACTACTGATTTCTCTCCAAGCATCTTCTCTAAGCGATTTATTATGATACGAAGAACTTTTGGTGTTCCACAAAAGTTCTTTCGTACCATATAGCTGAATTAACTTACGGCAACTTTGGTTATCCATAATTATTATTCGGAGCGCAACAAACACAAAAAACGACCCGTCGAACACCTTGGCGCGCGTTCCAAACTGGTATCCATTTCGCGCGGCTGGAGCGCGCGCCAATGTTCGATCTCTCGGAGCGCGAAGTCGATACGCACCTTAATTTATACGCACCTTTAGAAAAGCTGCTTTTGTTCTGCAGTAATATATTAGTCTTCGTTTATTTGAAAATAAACCATAATCATATGCCAATAGTGTGGTTTATTATCCACTAGTATATGCAATTGTTTCACGAGCAAGTTCTACTACCCGCCGCTAGATGTCACTACAATGATCTCTACTAATTGCATTTATTAAACCTTTATTATTATCATTATTTTTTATCCTTTATTTTTTTTATAAGATTGATATTTCCGTAACGAGCTCATTACTATTTGTGTGCTATTCGTCCTTTTCTAGGGTTGTACCACTGCCGTTGCCTTAATTATCGACATTACGTTTTATTTTCAAATAAAATAAAAGAGTCGATAAATATTTTTAAATTTCGAAATAAATTAAGTACTTACTTATGTTTGAAATCAAGTGTTATAAAGGAGATGGTATCATAGTTCACCCAAAAATCTAAATGCAATCGATACGGGCAAACTGTGTGCACAAAAAATCCCTAGAACTATCTAAATAAACGTACCCAAGTTGCAACATCCTAATCCCTGGGATATCGGAGATATGGGCTGTCAAAGTATGCAAATACTTAATTCATTTTTTGACTTGGGATTTTCTAGATTGTTCTAGGGAATTCTTGTGCACACAATTTGACCGTATCCATTACGTTTCGATTTTGGGTTTTTGGTCCATACATTTTGGACCACGTCCTTTATAATAATGCTTATGATTTATAGAAAGAATAATTAAGAATTTATTATGTTAATATTGTCATGTTAAACTACTGATTGATTTCGAAAATTATACTATTTGAAAAAAAGGAAAGAAAGGTACATAATTACCACAGATTAAACTACACCATTTGTTACTACGGGTACCTAGTACCTACTTTCTATTGACATTGGAACACTAATAGCTTCCTGGGAAAAAGACTAGCTTTTCTTCTTCCGTTTTATTCTGTTGCAGCTGATGAAGGTATCAGATGTCAGCAACAACCTATTTAAAATATCTCTGTTGCAGTCCACTCTTGAAAGTTTTCTTGCAAAGTCTACGCGATATTTACGGAAATGTTTGTTCCGGGCTTCAGCAGCCTCCTCTGATAGCTGTCCGATAGGTACAATGTGACTTGATATTACTTGAGCGCCATGCATCAGAATCTTGTGAACTGTAGGTGACATGGGATGCCAACATACAGTTCCACGTACAGTTTGGCAGTTTTGCGAGCAAAGTCATCGAATATCGCAGGATCAATATCATATCCGCTTGATATCACTTCAAGAATGATTTGGAACCTTTTTATCAAATCTATATTTATTCCAGTAATCCGAGATGAGCATTCAGGATTGTCAAAAAATTTTCCTTAGATGTCTGTCCACATATATAGCATCTCATTTTTGAAGCCTTATCAGTCGCGGCATTGCACACTTTTCCATCGAACATTGTGAGCAAAATGGTGTGATTTATTTTAATGGAATCTTCCATACCAGTTGTTTCTTTGAGATCCCTTGCTTGTTCTTCAATATAGGTGATTTCTTCCTTTGTGATATCCATTGTTTCGTGAATGAACCGAGCCCGGATAGGACGACAGAATCTCACTGAAGAAGGCACTGGATTTTGCCATAAAAAAATTCTTGTCTCTCCATTAATAGAAACAACCATTCTCACAGGTACAAGAGAACTTAAAAATATATTGGCATCATCGTCGCCAGTGTTGGCAAATGTCTGCTTAAACTATGTCTGATTAGATCCGTCACAGCCCCATTTTGATATTAAGGTAAGATGTTGTTTCTCAAACTCTGACAATGTTTCAATAACTTCTTTTAAATATTGAAGTATTCGCAAAGCCTTATGGTCCAGCAAAGCTTGAAGTTCGACTTCAAAGCTAGTTTCAGTAACTTTAATGAACCGAGCCCGGATAGGACGACAGAATCTCACTGAAGAAGGCACTGGATTTTGCCATAAATTTTTTCTTGTCTCTCCATTAATAGAAACAACCATTTTCACAGGTACAAGAGAACTTAAAAATATATTGGCATCATCGTCGCCAGTGTTGGCAAATGTCTGCTTAAACTGTGTCTGATTAGATCCGTCACAGCCCCATTTTGATATTAAGGTAAGATGTTGCTTCTCAAACTCTGACAATGTTTCAATAACTTCTTTAAAATATTGAAGTAGTCGCAAAGCCGTATGGTCCAGCAAAGCTTGAAGTTCCACTTCAAAGCTAGTTTCAGTAACTTTTGTGCTATCTTCGGCGGGATAACACTCCTTTTTCGCTTTTTGTATAAGCGAATAGCAAGGATAAATTTCTTTTCGACCACCTTGTATTAATTCCCACTGCCCTCTCGTAAAATTACCCTCTACAAATAACGCTAATGCTTCTTGTGGTGTGTATTTTCTCGCGATTGGTACTTTTTTAGCTGACGATATTGCTTTTCGGAACTTTTTAGCTCTAGTAGGCGTTGACGTTATTTTTTTCATAATCTTAGACGCATCAACATTTCCCGAAGTACCTTGACTCACGCTTGCAGCCTACGTCAATTCCTCAACAGGTACCCGGTCCCGTAAATCTTTTGTTCTTCGACGCTTGCTTCGATCACACAATTCTCCGAATTCTTTTGTTGGTCGGCCTGCTTTGTGGGTCCAAGTAGGTAGTTCCAGTGATACATTAAGCCATTCCATATTGTTTTCTACAAATCTCTTATCAGTATTACGGGCAGCCGACCATCTTTCTTTGAAACTGGTCTTGAAATATTTCAAAGAACGGGTAAGAACACTTGTTTCTTCGGGTGGACATGAAGTTAGTTGCGCAAGTCTTTCTTCCAGCAACGAAAATTCGCTCGGAAACGACGCTCGGGGCGCCTCCTTCTGTTAGAAGGCCTGCACGCCTGGGAGTCCCTTTTGATTTTGAAAAATGATCAAAGCTTTTATCAGGGGAAATAAATTAATACAAATAAAATTAAAACAATGTTTTTATTAATTACATTAATAAAACAGCTAGACTAAAAAAAATGATTATTGGCCTTGAAATATAACATACTTGTTAAGAAGTTGCCTTTTTGTTTGTTTTATATTAATTTTAAGTAAATCATGTATCTGCACATTCATGTAGCGTTCTGTAATGGCTATTATCAAGTCAGTTACATGGTTTGATGTGGGGAATTCTCCAATTTGATGAAAAATTAATATTTTCGAACAATTTTTCTCCTACAAACTTTCTTAATATTTTGGCCATTATTTCTTCTTTTTAAATAATTTTCCACCCATTGTTCGAATGACAACTTTAGCCACTTTACAATTTTTTATTATATCGCTTAATGGATATACAAGCCCATCTTTATCTTTGGCTATTATAAATTTATGTAAAAAAATGCATTGATTTGAGATGAGAGCGCCAACACAGACGTCGCAATTAATTTTCTTTATTACAATTCGGGTAATATATCCGGCAATATGTGCTATTGCTTGACAACCAAATTCAGAAATGCTTTTTAGAAGTTCGCCGATTTCTTGCTCTTCTGTGTTGTCTTCTGTCCAATCGTCCTGTGTGAAACCTGAATCAGCAGAGGTTTTATTTATGCGATCTTCTGCGGACGAGCAATTTAGGATAGCAATTGTTCCAACGCATTACAATTTCCTGTTCCGAAATCTTTTAGTTCTACATGAACCAAAAGTTTTTTGTATGCTGCTACAAACTGTCTTGTTGTCGGATTATTATTAGATCGTAGTCTTGAAATCTTCATTCGGAAAAGTAGAACGGAATGTAGTAAAGTTCTCGCAATAAAATAATTTCACAACAACACAGTAATTACGTAAATCCTTGCAAAATTCAAAATGTAAACAAACACAAACACGCGCGTCTGCGATGAAGGGTTGCCAACCATACCTTAATAATAACGTATCTTACTTTATTTTCAGGAAATATAGCTTATACTTTTGCATAAAAATAAAGTATATGAGAATACTCTATTTTAAATCTATACTGTAATACATAAAAAGAAACACTAATATAATAATAAGTGAACTACGTATTGATGCCCTTGAATACGTTTCCAAAAGTGTAAAAATACCTCATGGGAAACTGTTAGTGTATTTTAGCAGCCCATAAAAATTGTTTTCAATACATAAATAAAATTTTGAAAAATACTTTCTATTTCTTTCAAATACTTTTTTTCCTACTGAAAAAATATGATAGCATATTTTTCTTCAAAAATGGCAACCCTACCGCGATGTGGCAGAAAGCGAGCCGGCCGGCTCGGGCGAATTTCGTAACGGTACGCGTACACTAAAACCGATTTTGTCGGCCGACGGCGGACAGAACTACTCGGACGAGTAACGCGGACGTTCAACTGAATACACTGCAGACGATAACGGCCGTTGTCGGTGGAACTTATGAAGTCTGAACTGTGCAACTACAGAGTACAGACGTGTTTTTAATAAAAATGGAGGATTTCGAAGAAATGTATTTTTTAGAAAATGTATACCGCAATTTTGTTCGTCGAAGTCGACGTCGGCGAGAGTGGGTTAATGAAATACTTATACACAGGAAGCAACTGGGCGAATTCCATCACCTTTTTGAGGAGTTAAGATTACAACCCATCAAATTCTTTGAATATTTTAGAATGAGTTATGGTACATTCAATACATTTTAAACGCAGTTGAACCACTTATTACAAAGCAGAATACAAACTATCGGGAATGTATATCATCGACGGAAAGACTTTGCGGTAAGTTTAGCTTACTTATATAGTTTTAGTAGCGGCCGCTCCGGCTTCGCACGGGTATATAACAAATAGATTGCTGGCATCGCTCATACATGATATTTAGTGTTTCTGGGATAAAAAGTAGCCCATACCAGTTCCAAAAATATTACAGTTCTTTTGTAACGAAATTAAATAGATATCAATAAATTATACTTAAAGGCTTTCGAATATTTTTGTAAGAACAATTTATTTTTAAAGTAAACTTAGGTCTTAAAATAGAAAAAATGTTCAATAAAAATAAAAATACAAAACTTTAAGTGGTTTTATTTAAATTAAAATACAAAACATCTAATGGTATTAATAAAACTTATTCCAACATAGTGAAATGAAAATTACCTACTGTTGGTTCATATCTAAATCTGCATACGAGAAAAGGCTCTGGGCAGTTGTCGGTTGTGACACATTTGATGGTATGTTATAGTTTGTGGCTGGTGTCAAGTGGCCCTGCGCAGATGTGGATGTGTGTGAAAGTGTCATTGGATTCGTGGTCAGTGACAAAGGCTCCTTAAAATTAACAACGTATGTCGGATGTGACGCATTTGATGACATTTCACAAGAAGCAGGGCGGCTTAATTCTTCAGAAGAATAGCAGCTTACGGGAGAATATTGAGGTTGATTTCTTTCTTCTTCCATAAAGACGTCTAACAACTTCCGCTGAACAGAGAGTTTTCTATTGCGTGGCACTTCTTTTAAGTATGGAAGTAAACTTAACAAAAAGTTTCGATCAGGGTCTTCTGCTGACTTATCAGCTGACCTGGACTCATATAATTGAAGTTTTCGTTTTTCGATCTGTAAATACTCTTGTTCGACGTCAGTATTTCGCTGTTTCCTAATACGTCCAGTTAACGAGTTGAAACGATAAGCTTGCGTTACAGGTACACGAGTAGGATTTGTGTGTAATGGAGTATGTTGTTGCGACGTTAAATTTTCAGATTGGCTCGAATTTGAAGTTTCTGGTCGTGAACCTGGCGAATGCTCGACCTGTGGTATTGCTCGTGGTTGTGATTCCGATGACAACTCCGAAAACTGAGATGATTCCGAATCATCTTGATGTTCTTGGCTCGCGCTTCCTTCAGGCAAATTCCCACTTAATGGTTTTGGAGCAATTTGTTTCGCAAGGAATAATAACAAATCGTAATATGCCCACGAAGATGATTTGT
Source organism: Noctua pronuba (assembly GCA_905220335.1). Classification (NCBI taxonomy): domain Eukaryota; kingdom Metazoa; phylum Arthropoda; class Insecta; order Lepidoptera; family Noctuidae; genus Noctua; species Noctua pronuba. The sequence continues at coordinate 8,085,419 of LR999906.1, read as the reverse complement.
GATCCGCCGCTGAGCCAGATTTACCTGGTTGAGTACATCTATTATACTCTTTGCGAAATTGGTCCCTCAGGTTACTCCATTTCTTCTTAAGGTGATACGTAAAAAATAAATCATAGCTCGAGGGGCGTGACTTAACCGAAAAAACCGGGGAGCGCCCCGCGCACCCCCGCTTGAATACATCGCGAACGCACCGCGAGCGGGCCTGTGTTTTGAAGTTTTAGAATAGAGAGTGGCATGAGTCGACAATGCATTTTTTTTTTTTCTCTAAATTACTAAGTTATTAATTATAATTTAGTTACATATACTTCTGCTTTATTTGTATGACAAAAAATAATGTAACAACGTACAACAATAATATACCTAATAAGAAGAAGAAAAGAAACCGCGTCAGTAAAAACAAGGCCAAGTGCGAGTCGGACCACGCACAATGAATGGTTCCGTAGTTGGGATGAATTTATCCCTAGAACACTAACACCACACTACACTACACTTTGTATGAACAGATTTTTAGGGTTCCGTAGTCAACAAGGTCAACTAGGAACGGTTATAGTTTCGCCATGTCCATCTGTCTGTCTGTCCAAGTCTTTGCTCAGAGACTGTTAGTAATAGAAAGCTGTAATTTGTAGGTAAAATAAAATCTTGAAAAAAAAATTGTTGTGTACCTTGTCAGAATCGGTTCCATTGTGCGTGGTACGACACACACTTGGCCGGCTTTTCTACTAGCTGACCCGACGGACGTCGTTCTATCAAAAGCTATTTTCTCTTCTTATGAACCTTCCTCGGACTTCAACGAATATTTGAAAATAAAAATTCGCCGAATTGGTCCAGCCATTCTCGAGATTTTGCAATTCATTTTTATTTATAGATATAGATATGCTTTTGGCAAAGCCTTTTAGTTTTATTAAAATTATTAATGTACCTACTGTTTTTATTGATATCACAAACTTTACTAATATTTATTTTAAAACAGCTTTGTAATTTTCTACTACTGTAATGCTAGTGAACAATTTCTTACTATGGTTTTATTTAATTCATAAACTTTACGTGAGTAGTAACAGAAGTTGATCCAAAACAGTACTTTTGTTTTTAAGTGTAGAGAATTTATTTAATTAAATAATTTTGTGACGGATATTTTCTCACGAAAAAAAAGTCAGAGTATATTGAAATGTATGAGATTTATTCAAAAATTACTAACATCTATAACAATTTCACTGTTTTCTGGGAATGCATGTGTCTCGCTTTCGTTTAATATTTCATCAGAGACATTTCCGCCGCATGGATTATTTTCTTTGTTTGTATCCTTATTTTTATTTTTAACATAATCTGGATCACGGATCGTCCGATTTCTCGTGTACCGAGGATCTAGGAAACCCCATTTGCAGATGAACAGTAACGAGTTCCTTTCAACGGCATCAAGTGTGAGTAAGACTTCTTCTAAGAAGAGGGATAATCTGGTTACAGTGTGATCCAACAAAGATTGTAAGTTTCCTTCTGCGCAGGTAGACGTCACTCGTAATGACTCCTTGGGTGGGTAGCAATCTTCTTTGGCCTTCAATAATAATTCATAATGTGGATAGAATCTTTTGTTCGTTGCTCGAATAATTTCGTACTGTCTTGTGGTCAAATCGGCTTCAACAAACATTGTCAGTGCTTGCAGAGGAGTAAGGGGCTCTATTTCTTTAGACTTTGAATGTCTGTTTTTACAATCACTGGCAGACGCAGAAGAATTCGTAATGTCTTTTAAAACAGTAGACGCGTTTCTTTTTCCTTCTGTTTGTAAAATTACTTGTGCCGCGTGAACAATTACTTCTTCGTCGTAAGATGCGCGGACTCCTTCAGTTTTTCTTCTCTTTGTTCTTTCGCTAGATTCGGTAAAAGATTTGGTAGGTCGTCCTGGCCTTTGATGCGTGTCTACGGGGATCTCAAATGTTCCTTCCAACCAAGAATTATTGGCCGCCAAAAAGTTTTCAAGTATTCTATGCGCCCGAGACCACCTCTTTATCAAATCACATTTAAAATACGAAAACTTCTTTTTATCACATTTTTATGTTCTTCTGTGTCCCCGTAACACACGAGTAAATAATTTCCTAATATTTAATTTTTTCATTTATCGATAATGAATGTTGCTCGTTCATTTTATCGAAGAGGTATTTACGAGTCAACATTTTCACCCCCGAGCAGCCAGGTGAACCTATAACAATAAAAAAATAATATTAACACAAAAAAATAAAATCCGATTTTTTTCCTATTTTTGTCAAAAAAAATTCAAACTCGTTTATTTTTAAAACTAGCAGCTGATTTTAGGCAGTTTTCTTTATAAGACTTTATACTATATAATTAAATCAAAAATGTAACTCGGAAAGGTGCGGAAGTAAAGTTTTTTTTCGATTGAAATTGAAAAATAAAGAAAAAACATTTCTAAAAAAGGATATTATTGACGGCTCATTAAGTCATTTATTGACAATATATTTAATACAATTTCATATTAATTTAATAAAGGCTTACCTGTATTATTGGTATCCATCACTTAAACAAGCAAATATGACACGACACATAAAATATTCACCGAAGAATATGATATACGAAAAGGGCGTCAAGAACTTTCACGTGCAGTAAGTGCGACAATCAAGTTTCGACTAATAATGCAGAGCGCGCTCGCGCAGTCTATTTTTATTTGTTAATGTGTTTTGCACATACGATATTGCTGACTTTTCATTAAATTGTACCACCGCAGCATTACACCTTCCTTGATAGCTTCGTTTCAAGGTAAATTTTTTTCGCTTTCCTCCTATAAATTTCGCAATGACATTGTTGAAACATTCGACAAGATTTGTATTTACGTTTTCTATCAAACTTCGTGATTTTACTGCCACATTAGAAATAATCGAGTTTATCCGGAACAGAAATGTTGAATTTTGAATGGTTTTCAGTCCGTCGCTATAAAATTTTTTCTTTGTCACAGTTATTATTAAATTAAAATCAATAGAGGCATATAAATACAATAATATAAATTTAATTATATTTTAGACATTATTAAGGAAAAATCATTTAAAGAAGTGACATCTTCATTTTATTCTTTTTTAAGGTTTCATAGCTTCACCTTGAAAAGGGTTTTGATATACAAACTCTTACATCTTCTCTTGAAGCTAGGGAATGAATGCAGAGTATTTAAACATGCAGGTCAATCTCACGACAAAGCATAGCCAGTCTTGGTTTATACAGTGCCTTCGTCAACATGTCAGCAATTTGGTTTTCTGTACCAATCTTAGCAATCATCATAGTTCCATCAGCTATGGCTTCTCTTGTGGAACATGTGCTTGGTTCTATTGTGGAACTCATATAACAGAATTGTCTCAAATTCTGCTCCTCAATAGGTTGAGATTTGCTCAATAAGGCAGGCAGGAGACCATGTTGTAGAACAAATGGGAGTGGGTGCTTGAGAGTTCCTCCTCCTTGTATTGTTGCCTGTTGTTTAATGACAGTGCAGTTTGCCTTGCCTGCGATTTGAATCTTCTTGGCCACTGCAAAGGTTATATGTGGGAAGCTTGCGGCAACTCTGCTCAGTGTCACATCTTTTGATGCTAGAACCACCCTCTCTTTTCTCTTTCTGGCAGCTCCACTAGCAGCTACAATTTCGGCTTCTGTACTAGAGATCGCAACTTATCTCTGTAATTTACTCCTCCATAAAATTGGACCTCCGTGTGATATTATATTATCCATATATTCACTCTTAAGCAGAGTGTAGTACTAATGTGAAAGCTCTTGTAGTAAAATCTGTGAAGAGTAAGAACAACTTTAGCAAAAAGCAATTCTGCTGAATATCGTTTTTGTGAAGTAACCATTGACGTTTTTTTAGGAGTTTTCAAATAAAAATACCTTATTAATTACAAATAAAACCGTTAACTTTTATATATTCGGTGTTTTCAGTGTCTATTACAATATTGTCCCAGGCACTGGCTGGCCCAACGAAATTCACACTGAGAAAGTTCGGTTTGTGTCACGACTAGAGATGGGAATAAAAGATAGTGTAGTTACGATAATATTGTATTAAAATATTTATTCAGTGATATCAATCAAAATGTTTTTCATTAAAACAGGGCAAGCAGAAGGATTTCTCACACTGGACACAAAATGTAACAATTTTTTTAGTTTTTTTTGCAGCCTAAGTGCTATTTAACGTAAGCCTTAATTTGTCATAGCAACCTGCGCAGCGATACCTCTTTCAGAAATACTTCGTCCAGTGAGTGCTTCAATTATTGATTCCGTGAAATCTTTCTTTGTCATTTTGTTATTATTATTAACCATATTATAAATTATCCAGGCGCTCACAAGAGAAGTACCAAATAAAAATTCTGCCATAACCTTTCGATACCATTTTAGTCCTCGTTTTAAAGTCGAGCAATAGGAAGACATCTGGTCACTGTAGTCTATACCTTTTTTGTTTTCATTATACAAAAGAACACATGTAGGCTTTTTAATGTCTTCGTTAGTGGCTCTTGTTTTCTTGCCTGTATTTACTAAAACAGCATTGTGGCCTTTGCAGGTCGTGATCATTAAAACTTGGCGCTTATCAAACCATTTTATAATTTTTACGCCCTTTAAATTCATTTTTCCTGTAATTTGACCTTTTTTTAATTTTGTGGATATAACATTCTTAGGTAGTCAGTCCTCTACGATTTGATCGGAGGGTACCACAATAAAAAGTTTTCTTTGCTAAAAGGTCTTCAGCCAACCCAACAGAGGAGTAGAAATTGTCAGCAACAACAATACGACCCTCATTTTCTAACCCTATAATTAGTCTCAAAACTGTATTTTTGCCGTGCTCTTGTTCTCAATTGTTGCCTTCTTTGCCTGTATAAATAAGTGTATTGTACGACTATCCCTCGGGAGTACACAATTTATATAATTTGACGCCATATTTGTGTGATTTATTTTTTATGTATTGGCGAAATATAAGTCGTCCGCGCCACGGTATCATTGATTCATCAATGACTATAATTTTTCCAGGACGAAGTACTTGTTGATATCGAGAATTCAACATCTCGTGTATTTTGCGAATTTTATATAATTAATTAAAACTATTGCAGCGGATGATGTTGGTGTTTGCTGTGTCAACGTTTCACTGAGTTTTCTGTCAAAAAAATCCCAGATTTCATCATCAGGATCATTTGTTGAAGTTTGCGCCGTAGATACAGTCGGCAACCGATTTTCTTCTTCAACTTGTTGGTGTTGAACAAGGTATTGAGCAAATTCCTCAAGGACAAATTTAACCGCATTTTCTGCATTGCTCTCTACACCAAAACCTTTTTTTTAAAAGCGTGGATCCAATAAGGTGGCTTTTGCTGCTGTTCTGTTGGACTCATAGACACTTAATCTTCTATCAATGACTTCCAGCAGTGACCGCTGAACATGTCTTCCAGCTTCGGTTTTTGGAGACTTATTGTGAACCGAATTTTGTAGTCCTCTAATTATTGGAATAATACACGATAGCGTCGGATACGATTCGCCAGATAGCACGGACGTGACTTTTTCCATTGGCTGCAAAAGAGCAACACAGTCTTCTATGATCAGCCAGTCATCTGCATTCAGGCTTGGTGGAGGTGACGTAAGCAGAGGTAATGTTGCTGATAGGGGAACTTTGGTTCTTAACAATCTCTGCAACATATAAAAACTTGAATTCCACCTCGTTTGTACGTCTTGTTTTAGTTTTATTACATCTAAGTTCATTTGGCTTTGCATTTCTCTCAGTGCGTTGGACGATTTTATGCTCTGCTTAAAATGAGTGACAATGGCGCGACTTTTTGAAATGACCTCTAACACAGCGTCATTTTTTAAATGTGGGAATGCGTTATTTTCTGTTTGAATGCAGTCTTTGACGGCTAAATTTATGGTGTGTGCAACACAGAAATGATTTCTTTTATTTAAAAAATCTTTTACACCCTTTTTCATGCTTGAGGCATTGTCGGTCACAATAGTAACTATTTTGTCTAAAATGTTCCATTCTGTTAAAATAGCTCGCAAAGCGTTTGCTATATTTAACGATGTATGATATTCGGCGAGTTCAGACGTTGTTATAACAAGCGATTGTAATTTTGAACTTTGAATAAAATGAGCAGTAACACTAATATAACTTTTTTGGCTATCTGAACTCCAAATGTCCGTTGTTAGGGCAATATGTTCTACATCTTGTAATTTTTGTTTTATTTCAGAACTGCATATGTTATATTTTTCTTCCAGCATTTGAGTTAATTTTTTTCTAGATGGCAATATACATGGTGTAAACGGACCCTTCACGAAGCCGTCAACCAAGTATTCTGTACATCAAACTAAGTAACTCTACGCAAAAATTATTGATGGGAAACGACTTTTTTTTTTGGGGTCAAAAATCACGTTTTACGTTAAAACTCAATGTTACACACTGAAAACTTAGTGCTGATGGATGCTTTGAAAAGTAAACGTGTCTTGGAGTTAATTAAAGTAAAGTTAAAACCATAAAAAGTGGTTTTAAAAAAAAAAACTTGTGAAAATATTGGAACTTTGACCTTCAATATCTCCAGAACCTGTGGTTTCCCAGGTAGTGTCTAGAAGAAAAAAATGATCCCAATGATGGGTAGAATATGTGGTTTTCGTTTTCGTTAAGGGTCTTTTTACACCCTTTATTTCAGCATTTAATTTTTTTGAGTATTTTATAAAACCCTCGTTTTCAACGATTTGTAGGGGTTGCATATCTATTGTTAATAGGTCTAGTAAGGCTTCATCACCAGCTTTTTGGTTTATTTTAAAAGGAGCAGTTAAGCGCATCTGTCGCGCCCGCTTTGGAGGAGGCTGAGGAGGCTCAGGAGCAGAACCGCCAACGGTATTATTCTCCTCCCGATTCTCCGACATACACTTGACATTGGCAAGTCAATTCTCGAAACTTCACACTCACTACTTGCACATTCGTCTCTGGGTAAATTTGCGCCAACGGTTTCACTTTATTGAATTATGATTGTGTTTCTTTTTTAAGTGGTTCACTAAAGTAGTGGTATTTCCACTAAATTTGTACTGACAGGAGCATAATTTGCATACTGCTTTTGTATTGTTATCTATTTTCGAAAAAAACTCCCACGCAACACTTTTTTTACTTCCAGGAGCCATTCCGAACTTATTAAAGTCAACAAAACAAATAACATAAACTAATAAAACTGCAACAAAACAATAAACAACGAACAACAAACTAATAATAACAAGAAAGTAAACAAAACAAATAACCGAGCTGACTTTTTATATCAAAACTCTCTCATCATTTCTCTTTGACTGAACGTCTGATAAGAAACCAACAACGAGAACTATCTCTTTCACTCGCGCGCTCGAAGTGTCTCCTCTCCTCTCTCTCTCTCTATATCCGCTGTCTCATGCGGCGCACTGCCGCTCTCGCTCGCGGACTCGTGGCTCGGACGTTCGTCGTTCGGTCGGTCGTCGGGCTGATTCGGGCTGGCTCGGAGTTGTTCGGGCCTCGCGAGTCGCGGGCCGCCAGCCCACCGCACCCCTCGACCCGCGTGCCCCGCGGCCTTCGCCGCGCGCGCTCTCCGAGTCAACTCGGTTTGCAGATATTTTAACTCGGGCTGACTCGCTTACGGTCTAACCCGAGTTACTCGAGTTAGATAACTCGAGTCGCCCATCACTAGTTCGCCGTGCGCTTTGCCTAGCGTACGAAAAATTTTCTTTACTGCAAAAATAAACCTAAAGACTTATAGTAAAGAGTTGAAATGGTTTCGTCATAATTTTGCTAATAGAATAATAATGAACAGAAAGTTAACCAGATAGGTACATTAAACATTTTATGTTTTTTCTGAACCTATTAAGATCTGGCAGTTCGGCGCACGAGTGTACTTAACGTACACCCGGCGCCCCTGTCCACAACTTCAGCTAATCCCTCTTCTGGTCGATTTTTATTTGTTAATGTGTTTTGCACATACGATATTGCTGACTTTTCATTAAATTGTACCACCGCAGCATTACACCTTCCTTGATAGCCTCGTTTCAAGGTAATTTTTTTTCGCTTTCCTCCTATAAGTTTCGCCACGACATTGTTGAAACATTCGACAACATTTGTATTTACGTTTTCTATCAAACTTCGTGATTTTACTGCCACATTAGAAATAATCGAGTTTATCCGGAACAGAAATGTTGAATTTTGAATGGTTTTCAGTCCGTCGCTATAAAACTTTTTCTTTGTCACAGTTATTATTAAATTAAAATCAATAGAGGCATATAAATACAATAATATAAATTTAATTATATTTTAGACATTATTAAGGAAAAATCATTTAAAGAAGTAACATCTTCATTTTATTCTTTTTGAAGGTTTCATAGCTTCACCTTGAAAAGGGTTTTGATATACAAACTCTAACATCTTCTCTTGAAGCTAGGGAATGAATGCAGAGTATTTAAACATGCAGGTCAATCTCACGACAAAGCATAGCCAGTCTTGGTTTATACAGTGCCTTCGTCAACATGTCAGCAATTTGGTTTTCTGTACCAATCTTTGCAATCATCATAGTTCCATCAGCTATGGCTTCTCTTGTGGAACATGTGCTTGGTTCTATTGTGGAACTCATATAACAGAATTGTCTCAAATTCTGCTCCTCAATAGGTTGAGATTTGCTCAATAAGGCAGGCAGGAGACCATGTTGTAGAACAAATGGGAGTGGGTGCTTGAGAGTTCCTCCTCCTTGTATTGTTGCCTGTTGTTTAATGACAGTGCAGTTTGCCTTGCCTGCGATTTGAATCTTCTTGGCCACTGCAAAGGTTATATGTGGGAAGCTTGCGGGCACTCTGCTCAGTGTCACATCTTTTGATGCTAGAACCACCCTCTCTTTTCTCTTTCTGGCAGCTCCACTAGCAGCTACAATTTCGGCTTCTGTGCTAGAGATTGCAACTGATCTCTGTAATTTACTTCTCCATAATATTGGACCTCCGTGTGATATTATATTATCCATATATTCACTCTTAAGCAGAGTGCAGTACTAATGTGAAAGCTCTTGTAGTAAAATCTGTGAAGAGTAAGAACAACTTCAGCAAAAAGCAATTCTGCTGAATATCGTTTTTGTGAAGTAACCATTGACGTTTTTTAGGAGTTTTCAAATAAAAATACCTTATTAATTACAAATAAAACCGTTAACTTTTATATATTCCTTGTTTTCAGTGTCTATTACAATATTGTCCCAGGCACTGGCTGGCCCAACGAAATTCCCTAAATGCCTTCCAATTCCATAGTACCACACGATACTGACGACATGCGCGCAGGCACCAACTGTCCTCATACCCGTCAAACATGAGCAGTAATATGCCTGAATAGCGTTTATACCCTGTGCGTTATTCAGTAGAAAATACGTGTTATAGGTCGCATTTGACCTATGTCTTGATAAAATGCGACCCCTCAGAAGAGTGCAATCTTCCGTGTCTATACCGTATTGATTCATAACTGGGCTTGGAGTTGCACAAACCTCTATATTATAGACGCCGCCACGTAAATGTTCGCTGAACGAAGGGAAGCTGTTAGTTTGAGATGATATGTCCCCAAGCTAAACAAAATATCTTCGTTTGATAATTCAGGGAACGGCATATTTATGGACTCGTCAGTCAACGTCCTGAACGCAGCCCGCTGCCTGTTAACATTTTCTGCAACAACGTAGTTGCCCAAGTCATTATTGGTATGAATTCTGCGACTAATTTGTTCTACGAAGTCTGTGGCATAGACACTATCATGACGGTTCCCTGAAGGTGTTGAGAAGCGCACCAGCAATTCGGAAGTCAGTGAAGAGGTGAGGAAGTGATTTATTGAATATCACGATCCTGAACATTTTAAAGTCGCATTTGAATCTTCCGTTTATCACTTCAATAACCCAGCGGACAATTGTTATTAGACGCGATTTATTCACTTGTTCATTCGTGAGCTGAGTTGCGTTTCTGTCTTTTGTAGGGGGCATGTGGGACTCATAGCCACATTCTTCGATTGCAGGAATTGAGTCTCTGAAGCCTCTGTCTAAAATAAAAGCATCATTTTCTTGGAGCAAGTAGTGAATCGGAGAATAAATGTCAAAAAAGTGTGTGAAATACCTTGAATTAAGTATATTTTCTCTATTTTTTAAAAGTAATTAACAAAACGATTCACTTCACGCCAAGAAAGTAGCAACTTTTTTTGAATCGCTTACTTTGACACTTAAGCTATCCAATTTAGGTTGAAATGTCACGTCATGGTACGAAAAATGAACGAACGACAACAGTTTGCGATCCAATTGCAGACTTGATTTGGCGTCAACCTAAACTAGATCGCTTTAATGACGTCGTGAAAGAGCGAAGCAGTTTATTTTAGGTCGTCAATTGAATCGCAATAATAGTTCATAGTAAGCCTCCAGGTTGCTGAGTTGAAATGTTTTTCATTTTAATCCTCTTGTGGAATGCAGACCAGCTACATGGCTGCTTGTTTTTACGTTCTAAGTGTTTTTTTAGAAATAGAAACATTTGAGAGAGCGTCAGTCCAGTTGGCAAATATCGTCTGTTGGGTGCATGCTCTAATCTATAATGAGATGATGCCGGATGGAATAGTTCAATGAAGTCATCTATCTCTTTCAAATATTCATCGGAAAAAAGATGTTTTGGTTTGTGTCGTCCTCTCAAATCTGGCGCTGCTGATACCTTGCTGCCGAAACTGGAGTTTTAGACATCTTGAAATTTGCTTTCAATACAGCTAGCACTGCTTGATCATTAGTGTAGCCTAAAGTCCTCAGGAACATAGTTTTGCATACATGATAGTTAAGTAATCTGTACGTATAGGTGTGGTTTCTCTTGGTGGAGTTAGAATACCGTATGGCAATTTTATTGTTTTCAACGTTACGCGAAATAAAATCTCTTCTTCTTTGTATATCCATATTCCAGTAGTTATCCCAAATTGTTTGTCTTTGTTCTTCATTTATATTTACTGTACACTTCCTTATGCATTTATCTTGACAAGCAGTGCCCATTAGATGTTTCTCTTTGCTAACTTTTAGTCTATCTTCAGGATCTTTAATACGTTTCTTCTTTGCAGGTGGCGGTTCAATAATTTCATCTTCAGTTACTTGATCCGATTGACCATTTGGGTTTTGAGGATTATTTTCTAAATAATTAACTGCTGTTGACATTTCCTCGTCTTCAATGATTCTATCCTCTTCCAGCTGTAAACTGAAGTGATTGTGTTCTTCTACAGGGGATCGTGTCATTATTATTTTGGGATTGGAAATTTAAATATTCGTTTGTTATTTTAGTAGGTGTAACATTTCTCATTTCCACAAAATCAGGCTGTAGATGTGTTGGTGGTAAGTAATGTGTATCTTCATGTACTTCATCCAGGTGCCAATTTTGGTTTTCAAAAATATTTTCGGTATTAGAAACTGCTGCTGACATGTCTTCGTCTTCATAGAGTCTGTGTTTATCCGAATGTATTTTTTAAATTTCAGTGGATTGCTCGACAGGTAGTATTGCGTCTTCATTATGTTTCTTGTTTGCTAGTGGTAAGTCGTTCTTATTATTTTCAGATTGGTGATTGTCGTTTTCAATTATCCCAGTAGGTTTCGTTTTTTAATTTCTCGTTTCCACATAGGTTATAATTGTAGATGTAACATCGTTTTTTATATTAGGTTGACCAATTGGAATTTCTTCGTATTCTTTACAGTTCGAAGGTAAACGAAAGTTACTATTTTGAATACTGTCCTCCTGAAACAAAACATGGAGAATCCATTTAAATAGTTACAGGTAAAAGCATCATAACATAAACAAAAGTTAATTTCATTCCTTTTGTTTATGTGCATTTCATTAGGTTCAATTTGAAGAGGTCAATGCGCTCCTATTGTATGCCTAACTTAACAAATTAAAACGGAATAAGAGAACTTTATCAAAATATTATGCCGATTCATCGCAAAGGCAATGTCGATCGTACTGTAAGTCCTTACTTAAAATAATTATAGGTACAGTCGTACAGTACGCGACAGCTGGCGAGTAACGGCTGTTACTGCTTGCAGTGCTCGACTAGGTTAAAAAAAATCTATGCCTCGGTCTTTTTTTGTTCTATTACTATTATTCAACCTAAAAAGGGTGGTCAGCCAGATGTGATCATTGCAACACAATTCGAGTTTGTTAGAGCTTTTTTGTTTTATTACCTACCAATAAACCGTCGACCAATAGCCGATGCAACGGGTTTTACAGCTAGCTGTGGTTATCATGTGCATGGTATTTTGTTTTCAAAATGATCAGATTTAAATTCCTCTAATGGTACTGAGCTTCGCCAGACGCCAAGTCTGCGTCTGCCCCAAACCGCAGCACTCTCGCACTGTCGCTTATGTAGGTACTTTTCATATAATATTGATCCGTCACCAAATCTCACAAATAATATAACGTACCAGCTTCTGCCAGCGGCTTCGCGTGATCCCTACGGAACATACTCCCGGACTAAAAAGTAGCCTATATGCTATTCCAGACTATTATCTACCTCTGTGCCTATCCTCACAGGCGTTCTGACGTGAAAGAGTAACGAACATCCATCCATCTATCCTCACAAAATTTCGCATTTATAATATTGGTAGGAAGTATGATTAGTAGGATAAGGAAGTAGGATAGGATGTTATGTTACGCAGCAGGAACCTACCTATTTACGTGTCATCAAGTAATTAAATACCTAATGTTTACCTATCAAACCTATCATATAAATAAATTTAAACACACACTTACCTGTATTCTGTATGAATGATTTCCAAGCACTGCCAAACTGCATATCTTCTTAATGTGTTCATATTTCGGCATTTTGTTAATAAACTGTCACACACGCAACTGCTTAAAGCGATAGATGAACACTAAAATAAAGCAATACAATACGCGTGACGAGTGCTGGCTCTGCTGTTTATTATTATTTTGACAAAACGCAGCAAACAAAGCTTGCAATGTTTTACCAAAATACAAGGACGCGTGAGCCTCACCCGCGCGCCAGCCCCTCCTTCTACCTATCATGGTAAAACGCTGCAATCCAGAGTATAGCGTTTAGCAAAAACAATTCCTCCGAACTTTAGGTTACCGTGAAGTGGAACATTGAGTTTTTTTGTTAATGGAAACCGTTACTCACACTCGTTCCACTAAAATCCCCTAGATCAGTCCCCCAGGGGACTACACAGCACTCAATGTTCCACTACGATCCCTTATGCTGGGGATTCTCTTAGTACTAATAAGTGCTATTCCTTTATAGTCCCTTCTAAATAAAAGAGCCACTTACAAAATAACAACATGTAATACATACGGGGTGTAAACAGACCCTTCACCAAGCCGTCAACCAAGCATTCTGTACATCAAACTAAGTAACTTTACGCAAAAAAATTTGCTGGGAAACGAAATTTTTTTTTGGGGTCAAAAATCACATTTTACGGTAAAACTCAATATAATGCGCTCAAAACTTATTGCTGATGGATGCTTTGAATAGTAAACGGACCATGGAGGTAATTGGAGTAAAGTTAGAACCTTAAAAAGTAGTATTAAAAAAAAAAACTTGTGCAAAAATTGGAACTTTGACCCCCAATATCTTCGTAACTAGAAGGTTCCCAGGTATGGTCCAGAACAAAAAAATGATCACAATGACGAGGAGAACAAGTGCCTTTCGGCTTCGTTAAGGGTCTTTTTACACCCTTTATATATTTGAAAATCTGCCTACAGTAAAGTAAATTACGGGGATAACAATAACGTAAATTACTTTTTTTTAAATAAGTTAGATGTTGAAAAAAAATTACCAAAAGCGTTGAAGAATTTTGCAGGTTCGACCAGTGCAGCGTCTCGGCAGCGTAGTTGGAATCGCGTTCACCCAGATAGTGAAAGACGTGGGTTTGAGTCCCACCTAAGGCGTTCGATTTTTTTCAACGTTTAACTTATTGTACGACACTCGAAGAGGCTAACAAAAAAAAAAACTTACTTAAATTAAATTTAAAGTTATAAAAGCAAAATATCAAAAAAAATTATCGATCTATTCTGCTTAAAAAAATAAAGATTGTAATTCTATTTAATTAACTTAAAAATTGCAAGTTGTTTATCTCTGAGGTATTATCTACTTCATCATTTCTAGAAAATGATATTTGCTTATTCAGCAATTTCATTTGTGACTCTTGAATCCACTGATCTTTGAGTACATCTTCTGGTCTTCGTAGTTTAGCTATTGGGCGGCGCTCTTTTTTTAACGCATTCAAAACATGTACCAGCGTTGGTTTCCGTCCAAATTTTTTATTCAGATGGGAATGCCAGTTTTCCGCAACATTTGTAGTTCTGTGACGTTCGCCAAAAACTGACCATCTTCTAACAAATTTTTCATTTTGTAACCAGAACTTCATATACTTTTGCAGTTTTTTTAGATTTAGAACTATCTAGTAATTTCATCCTTTCTTGTAGTATGTATGACCAACCTTCTTGTGTAAGATTAATTGGCAGCAATGGCAATGTTCCGCAAAGCAAAACGATACTTCTTGTTACTTTTTGTTTTGTTAAACCGAGTTTTGTTCCCATTTTGTAAACGGCTTTTTTAAAGTGAAAATAGCAAGTCTTCACCTCAGCCGTGGGAAAATTCATGTTGATAGCATTTATGGCTGCTAATTCAGAATCCAAAGTAAATTTGTGTGGGTTTAATGTAGGTAACTGCGATTTTATTAGCTGTAAAAGGACATCATAAGATTTTTCTTTCTTTTCCGTCATGAATGCGTACAAAAAAGGAATAATATTAGTTTCTTTTTGTGTGCTTCCAAAGTCCGCATGAAAAACATATAATTGGGCGAATTGTGGCGGACATGATTGGAACGTACCATCAACCAGCACATGTTTTATTTTTGACAGTAATTTCGTGTCTCTATTTTCATTGGAACAGAAAACCAAAATGCGCTGTAATCCATTGTCTTCTTCGTTTACGTAGTCACATAAAATGAAATCTAGGTGGAAATTAGGTACTTCTACCTGGTCTGCTCTAGTAGAAGTATACTTCTGTACATCGGCACTCTTACTTCGTAATTTATATAATCCGCTTTTCATCGCCTTGAAAGATGGCATATTCGCAACCCAGTTATGCCCTTTAGTTATAATAGGATCGAAACATTCATTATAAATCGTCGGGATCGGTCTAAATTCTTCGCATGTTACTTTTTTTCTGCATTCTTGTTCCGCCAAGTAAATTTCAATTTGCTCTATGTTCTTTATACACGACCCTGCATGTTTAGTTCCTCGCACTATTGTATTATCCTAAAGAAACACAAATAAACAGCTTGTAACAATGAACAGTACAACGTAGTAACTTAATAAAATTTTACTAATTTAAGTAGTTCAATAAAAATATTTTCTGTACCTTAATGGTTACATAGCCACCACATTTATTTTTATTCCAATCACTGCATCGCCACAATACTCCGCCGTTTTTGTAAGATTTTTTTTTGTGGTATTTGTAACCATCGTGTAATAGCAGTTCGCCTCTTCTTTGTATTATTTTAAATTCTTCAGACATGAAGTTGAATATACATATAATTAAAATTAATTCAATTTAATTTCTTAATAATTTATGGCGCTGAATATAATTATTACATCAAATATTATATCCTTGTGCGATCATCTTTCGGTAAAAGTCAGTCAATGTCAGTGTTATTCTTGAATTAGCCAGCGCTACATTGTAAATAGGTTTCAACTCAATAATAAGGTTCTCAAACAATTAGGGGATTCAAATGGAAATTAGAGTTTTGTATGATCCCCTAGGGTATCGTAGTGGAACATTGAGTGCTGTGTAGTCCCCTGGGGGACTGGTCTAGGGGATTTTAGTGGAACGAGCGGTTATTCAATAGTAGATCGAACCCGTACCAAGCTAACATCGTGTAGATTATTTTATGTTGTATTACCATAAAACAATGTAACCCGGGTTGCAGTGTTTTGTCGTAACAGGGCCGTAATCTGAGTTTGTCACAAAGGTGTGTTATGTGTGTTTTCCACGAGAAGCTGTTATCTATAACTAAACCCAAGTACTTGTATTCCCCCACCACCTCAATACATGCACACGCACAATTCGTCGTGTCGTCATCATGCAGGCACTCGTAGCTATGCCCCACCACGCGCGGCGGACGTTCACAGCTTTTAAGATAAGGAGACCGTAAACGCATACACTTAGTTTTACTTATATTTATTATGATCCCATTATCATGAGCCCATTTAATTATATTAGTGAAATCCGCCTGGATATTCCTTTCAATTACATGTAATTCCTAAGAAGCTTTTTGACGTCATTAATTTTATTTATGTTAGTTTTTACCTGACACTTAGCGATAACATTTGGGTTTATGTCTTTGGCCAACTTGTTTTTTCCAGTCACCTTTTTATACACTCCGTCACTAATTCCGTAATTCACGTCCCCTTTAATAATAACGTTTCCGTCATTTTTGGATAGCGCAATATAGAATCACGCGTCACCATAGCGAAACTGCAACACTGTGTATTTACCGAACAGAAGCGGTCATCTCTCGGCTGTGTAGACCGACGACTGAGTTGGCTCGGAAACACAAGCATGTACGGGCGTCGGTTAAAAAAGATATATCTGTTTCGCGGGCGCCTCAGAAGCGCACGTATCTTTCTAGGGTTAAGTTTCAAATGCGTTGGTGTTGCATCCCACTCTAGTTGGAGTGTATTCAGGCACGCGGTGCTAAAGCGCCCTTTCAACACCCCGAAGCATCTCTCGATGCAGTTGCGGGATCTTATGTGCAGTTTGGTGTACCGCGCTTCTGGGCTATCGGGCTATTTAAGTACTTCTTTTTTCATTTTACATTATACAAACAAATAGCATGCTAAAAAATTTAACAAGAAAATTTAATTTAACATTTTCAATTGCATCATTAACTTTATCCTTTAACCCTAGATCACTAACCTTAAATCGGAGTAACACTATCACTAACCATTCGATTCACAGACTACGCAATGAAACGCAAATATTTTCAAAATCGTTGTTATTTATGTTATAAAAGAAACAAAAACTTAAAGTCCTTTCTTTAAGGAATCAAACAAAACAATGAAAAATAAACAATATTAATTCTTACAACTACTACAAATAGGAACTGTGTGCTCTCCGCAAATGGCCTTTTTGCAGTATGTACAGTCACGGACTTTAATTGTTGAACCACTTTCAAACTTTTCAATTTTGCAGTTTTATACATTCACGAGATTACACGATTAAACACGAACTCAAACCGATCGGAAACAAGATGACAAGTTACTAATAATCGGAAATAGTCTTATCCATAGAGGTTGCATTATGACTAATAAGTTGTCAATGATAAATCCATACAATTTTGCATACGACCTGACCTCCTTTGAATTAGAGCTCATTAAATATTATTTCTGAAAACCTATCCGAAGACAGTGACAGTTGAAATGTCGAAGTCAGTGACGATAATTTTCGAATTTTGGTGAATCTTAGCCGTACTCATATAGCACTTTTTGGTAGCCGTTACGAAACAATTCGACACTATTGTGTCGACACTTATTCATTCTAGTAACATATTTTGGTCGCCGAGTCGACTTAGTTCCGTCGCTACGACTAAAAATGGGGAACAGTCGACACAGTAACATTTGGTTTTTAAGTTACGTTGCAGTGTGGTAACATTGTTCTTAGTCTGCAACCACTTCTCAGAAATCATTCGTTCGTTCATTCGTTTTCGTTCTCTTTTTGTTCCGCGACTGGCGTGAAGTTAAAAAATAATAAGAAGAAAACATCAGCCATCACTGTATAATAAGGTAAATTTTTATTCATATTTTAATTCGTTTTTATTGTTCAAATCTATGTGGGAAATGAATTTCATTGTGTAATTTGTTCAAATAGTTTGAAATTTTCAATGCGCCACCTTAAAATTGTGATTTAACCTTAACCTTAATGTAAACAATAGTTTGTAAAAACAATTAATAGTTTTACTAACAAGTCTTTACATTCCTAGAGCTTGGAAGCTTTTGCTATTATACATTTAATACTAACTATATGTTATGGAACCAAAAATGAACCACATTATTGTTAAAATTAATTAGAAACCGTATTTTTATTTAGAGGAAATATTCTAGTCACAACTGGTCAGGAAGTTACTAGATTGTGTCGACATATGTCGACGTGAAACCAGAAGTAGTTACAAAGTTACCGAATTCACAAAATGGTTTATTGCTTCCAGCGATTCTCAAACGTTCGGACAGGCCATGTTATCAAAATGTTTTCTATAGTTCTAACTAAAGAGGGCTCGTCCCACCTTATATCGGTTGTGCCTAGTACATGGGTCAACAACAAAGACTCTGTCCTGTTTTGGCCAAGGACGAGAAAAAACAGTGACCTTGAACTATTAAGGAGAAATGAAAAAAGTGTGCCTTCGGAGAACTGGAGAAAATTAAAATGTGTCGTGAAAGTAAAAGGCATAGCTACTTTTGCTGAAGGAATTAGATTAGAAGAACTGTATTCCAATTTTGAGGATACTGAAGATGAGGAGAGGTAAGTTTTACGACGTGTTTTATTCGACGAAGTGACGCGACCTACTACCGCATTTTACAATCCACGGCCCCGTGTACGTAAAATGCAGTAGTGGAGCGCGTCACTTCAGAAGTTCAGACTGGAAGAGCTCATGGACAATGCAGAATACGACTGAGTGCGCGAAGAGTGAGAAAGAGAGGTACGACCACGAGTCGGTCGGTCGAGTCCGTCTAAGGTCAGTTCACAGTTGAGCTGCGCGCTTCCGAAGGAACGCACGCACGTCATAAGAATGTGGTACCGATGAAGCGGTGAAATTTATTACGTTTACTAGACTGAGTGTAGATCAGTGCTTAACTATTGGATTCTATTAATTTCAGGTTAATAAACCGTAAGTACTTTTACACGTTACAAAGAATATGTAAAATACCACATGTTTGATATAAAATGGTATTTTTAACAGTGTTTTATGAACTTAGTGATTTCGAGTTTTCTATAATAATTTAAAATACCTACTTACTTACGGGTTTTTTTTTCAAACTATACTATTATTCATGTCTTGATTATTAAAACATTGCATTAGATTCAGTCTTAGCATTTTAAACGTTGTTAAATTTAAATTTTGTATTGAGACGTTTAGGACATTATGTATGACATCAGGTAGGTAGGAAGGAGTGCCGCGCGGCGCGTCTTTGCCTTTAGGGTTCTTTCAGACGAGCGGCATGTTGCCAATAACTGCAGATACAACTGCAGCCATCGCCATCAGTCGACGACTGCCGCCGCCGCCGACGCTTGTCAGCGGCAGCCGCCACGCGCCGCAAGCATTGCCGCATAAAATATTTTAGGCAGAATATTTTTTTTTTATTGTGGGCGCGCGGCCGCTTCTACAAAGGCTGGCAATTTGAACAGAAAATCAATCGTTTCATCTTTCGAATAGAGTTCATTATTAGTTGTAGGTGCCCTTTTCTATGAACATATTGAACCGAATTAAGACCTTATTTTTATAAAGTTAACCGTGTAATTCGGTTGAGCTTCCTTATTCCTTGTAAAGTCTGGCCACCTGTCGGCGGTTGCCGCCGCGCCGGACCTGTGTCGACGACAGTCGTCGACTGATGGCCAGACTACAAGAAATAAGGATGCTCAACCGAATTACACGGTTAACCAGACGTAGTGAATCAATCCGGTACCTTCACTACGTCTTTACTTACGACTCAGTCACACATGACCAGAATATATATACGCTATGTAGGTATATATTCAAATTGAATTCATTTATTACAACGAAAAGTTAGGGCCCTTTATTTATTCTTAGTAAAGAAAACTAAAAATTACTTAAGACTAGTAATGTGATAAATAATAATATTACTGCGTACGTAGAGTTAGGTATTGCCAGTAATTTTACCGCCAAACGTTCGGCCACCTTAAACATCCATATCTGTTTTTTTTTTCGTTTGGCCATCTCTTGAAATATCACCTCTTAGATAATAATTATTTTTACAGATACTACAAAACTCGTGAAAACAATAGAAAACATCCAGCTGAAAAGTCAATTGTGGAAGATATACTAAATTTAAATTCTGATTTTGAAATGATGGAAGACAAAGAAATTAGAAAAGATAACGATAATGTTACGATCAAAACAACAATGAATGAAGGCGACTCAAATATATATTTTAATCACGCCAGTACCAATTATAACACTATTGAAGATACCGTAACCGAAGCGATTGAAACGGATGCTTCAAAAATAATAGTAACGAATGAAAATTTAACAACAATTCCCGAAACAGAGAGTCAAAGTGGTGAAACTTTAATCAGTTTGAGCTTGATTGAATTCAATCAAATCATAACAGAGAACAGTGGGTTAAAAGCCGAAAACAGTATTCTCAAAGAATCTAATCTAAAGTTCCAAAATCGTAAGTGATTCCATTCGACGTACCTACTTCGCCGGTTTTTTTTTTTTTGCTTGTAGGTGCGTTTTGCAAATACTTAACAAATATTCATATTTTTTCTAGTTAAAGAAGAAACTGAGAGAGGCTTTAAAGCAATACAAGTACAGCTGGACAAATTATATGATATTCTGAAACATAAACAATCTAATAATGAGACTGTTAGTGCTGGTACTTCCGTATCAACAAAGTTTGATGAGGAACTAGCTCGGAGGAATATTGAATTTCCAATTAATTCTATAAAAAACTTAGAATTACTAGAAGATCAACTCATTGACACGGATTTCGAAAACGTTTTGGTAATGGATGTTGTTTTTTTATACTATGAAATATTTATCATGGTTGGTTGGTCTATATAGTATAATATTTATTTTTATTAATATTTCAGGTCAAAAAATTTTCTAGAATATGCGGTACGAGTGGAATGTTAAAAATATCAAAGATTGGATTACAGTTAACGAGATGCTTATTCACGGACGAACTCCTTAACCAGTTAACCTGGAAAGGCATTAAAGGCTGTACTAAAGTACCCTTTATGAACTACATCAAAACAAGAAATATGTTTTTTAAAATTATACATTTGGCTGACAACTGTTGCTCTGCAAAGGATTCTGACGCATTTTTGCAGAACAGTGCGATAAAACATAGTGGCCAGCGCATGAAACGAAATTCGTAAGTGCGAACAACTACTTATTTTCGATTTATTTACATCTGCACTAAGTTACTCCAACTGCGGCTATTTATACTAAATTTAAGTTCTGTTTTACGTTACGTACACACTGTATGTTGATACCTTTATAAATTATCTGCCTTTAACTACAGTGCGCGGCATACTATAATAATACATACTTCAGATAAAGAAATTCTAGATGAAGAGATAAATGAAGGATTGCAGGATGGGATACTTGAAAAGGAAAATAAAATCGGTATGTTACTTAAAGAATAACGACATTAATTTCATATAATTATCTTTAATGAAAACAAATTAACTCTAAAGTCATTGTACGTTTTAACAGATGATACGCCAGACACAAAAAATCGTTCCATTAAAGCATCGAAAACAGTGACAGTACTCTCTGATGTAAAAATAAACAACAAGACAATCGATTCAAAACATGAGACTAAAATGATGAATATAAGTTCTGACGATCTACTTCTATGTACAGTTTTCGAAAAAAATGCGGAGTGCAACAAAATTACAAACAGCGATTAAACTAATCATTTATTTAAGATTTGATTGATGTAATTTAAAGTAATTTACAGTTAAAAATGGTGAAAGGTATAATTCCATCGCATGCAGAAGACAGTCAGCTGCAGCAAACGATGACGCCATCAAAAATTTTAGCGAATTTTTTTTGTTATTTTGTTCTCTTTGCCCGATGAAAGTACCCATGAATATAAACAACTTTTTGTATCGGACCAACTTCCAACACGAAAAAATCAGCTGTCCCATACATTTTGGTGTAGTACCTAGGTGGGTATTAGAATTTTGTATGGAATAGCAGTTTTATTCCAAGTAGAATAGTGGGTTCTTTATAAATAGTTGTTTATATTCATGGGTACTTTCATCTGGCAAAGGTAACAAAACAACAAAAAAAATCGGTGAAATTTGTGATGGCGTCAGCGTTTCTTGCAGCTGACTGTCCTCTGCATGCGATGGAATTGTATCTATGTAACTGAAAGTTTGTAATTGTTTTGAAAAGTTTTAACTGACGAGTTACGTTTGTATGTTTTTTTTTTATATTTTTGATAATTTGGGTTAATTTTTTAAAAAGATTTATCTGATTGTTTGAGAATAAAATTATAATGAATGTTTTTATTTGTTTATTTTCTTTCCTAATGTTGTCAATACTGGAATAAACACCATTTGAGAGTTGGAAACCATAGATGTAAGTTTACATTTGACATCATTTAGATTGTATTTCTTTAATTCTTCAAGTTCGTAAGGAAGTAATGTTGCATAAATATTAATATGGGAAGAATTAAATGGTCGCTCAAAAAAATTACATTTGTTTTTTATATTCCTTCCAACGATTTGTATGTTTCCTTGATCAAAAGTTGCGAATTTCATTTCTACGATATTATTATCGGTAGTTAAAAACCATTTATCTTTCATGTATTTCGAAAGCTGGTAATTCTCACTCATTTTTACAGTAGTAAATACTTTTTCACCCTTATCCAACAAACTTTCATATTTAACAAGAGGATACATCCGTTTGGATTTGTGGTCCTTGATGTTTAGCTTTGACAATTCCTGTATGCGATTCGCTACTTGCGCTAAGGGTTGGTCGCCTTTTCGTAAAAGGTTTTTAATTCGAAACAACATACTTTCGAATGGATATGCACTTAAAGAAGGTAGAGAGCCGAACCTTGAGACATCATTTACAATATGACAAAGATTATGAATATTACTGCTCACAGAATCATGACCGTAAATTTCTGAGAATTTTTCGATGTAATCAACAAAAAGTTTTTCAGCTATGTGCCGGTAAGATACATAGACATCAGAATAACAAATAGTGGCGGCACCACTTAGTTTGGAAATTAAAACTGCCATTAGTCCATCCCAGTAAACATCTCTTCATTACACCCAAATCTAACAAATGAAGAGCATCTGCAATAGTAAAATCGTTAACAAGATCTATGGGTAAATCTTCGATTGGACTTTTTTCTTTATGGTGATCAGGATCTAATCGATTTCTAAATGAATGGTCAGTACGCAAAGGCATGTCAGTTCTGGGAAAACTCATATGCCGACCTTTTCTATCGTATTCTCCGATTACTGTACATTTCATGCATCCGTGGTAGCTATTAAACCCCACAGTACCTGCAATGAAAAATATCACGAAATAAGATACATTATATTTGAAATGCACGGAGGTACGGTAAACTACTTACATTACCTACCTAATCCATAGTAATGTAATTAATTATTGTAATTGTTTGTGGCATGCTGAGAATACCCGTGGGTGTAGGTAGCTACAGCAGTTATTTCGCATTATCGTGTATAGCAGATGAAAATCATGTAGGTAGGTAGTAGGTAGTTTTATTATTTTGCACTCACCTTTTATAAAACACCTCGCAGGTGTATCACATATGAAGCAACGAATTTTGATAGGAACGATTTGCCTTTGAATGAGTAATCCACCTTGAAGTATTATCTTAAGCTCGTTTACAAATGGACGCAAAAATAATTCCAGACACGGTTTTGTGCTTCCGAAAAATATTGCTATAACTAATGGAGCAACATCCATGCCGTCAATTTTACACAAAATTGGCCAAAATTCATTTTTGTGCTGTTGGCTACGGGCAAGCCGTCTATGTTAAAAGACAAAAATATGCATGTCGGCAACTCTGAGTTCATTTGAGAAAAAACTTCTTTTAAACAATTCTCTATACCATTATACCAATATTTTCCATTTCCCATTGGTACTATGTTATTAAATTTTGGCGTTTTTAATAGACTTCTACTGTCTTTTGGTAAGAATTCTTTGAAATTCTTGTTTGAATTGTCTCTCAATATAGTAAGTAATTCCTTTAAGGCATTATGAGGAATCTGGTACTTTAATGCCCATTGCTGAATTTGGTCTCTTATATTTATAGAATGTATTTCGCTGTCAGAATCAGACGGTTCATAGCCAAGTGTATCTGCGTCACATTCTTCAGCTTCTGCTGCGGAACTGCTGGTATCCAGCCCCTCACTGACCTCACATATATTATGAGAGGTCACAACTGCATCTAATTGCACGTTTGACACTTCGGAAGTTGGTCCACCGGCACTATGTAGTTTGGAAATATTCTCTTGAATTTTAAATGACGAAGACGATGCATTTGGTATGTGGTCTGGAAGATATTAATTCTGAATTTTAATGCTGACTTAGACTTATGTGATTAATTACAATACCCACCAAATTTTAAGTGCACGTGCGCTCTATTAATTGGTTTCTATTATTTTTGTCTAATAATTATAATATTATGACCATTAGACAAACAACAAAGACCTTTTTAATTTTATAGGCTACGATTAAAAAAATATTTCATGTGGATAACCACTCAGTAACACTCTCTTACATGAACAAATAATGGAAATAAGTCGGTAGTTAATTTTGATAAAATTTCAGGTAAACACTATAAGATTTTGTATAGCAAACACAATTTATACCGAATAAATTTACCATCTGAAAAATTATGTACTTACTTGGAGAAAGATCTTGTGGAACCAATAATTTGTTAACTTTTCTGTAGAAAGTCGATGTGAGACGGAATCTTTTCGGTTCTTTACTCATTTTCAACTGCAATCATTTGATCACTTGTCGAAACAGTTTGAGAAACAGTGTCTTATTGTAATTTTTTAATTCACATTTCAGTAATATATTGTTCAGTAATAATGACGTAACATTACGACACCTCGTGTAAATACAAATTTTAAGTTATTATTCTAGTAACATGGTGACCACACCGCTACCACGCATTTTTACTCGATTGTACACATGTTACAAACTGAACACTTAGTGTTTAAAAATAAGTCTACACAAATGTTTACGTTACGTGTTAACACAAAGACTACTTAAAGTTACTGAAAAGTTTTCCGGTCAAATTGTGTACGAACTATTACCACACATAGAGACCAAACCCCACACAGTCACCATGTTTCGTAACAGTTACGAAACTGTTGCGACTTGTTACATCTTTATCATATCTGCGACCAAAAAGCGCTATATGGGTAGTTATTTACGCGATAATGCCAGCTGCAGTTTCTGAAGAAATTTGCCACAGAATTGTAACAATGCATCAACAGGGTCTGAGCATTCGTGCGCGTGTGCGGGAATGAGCTCCGAAGGTGTAGGAGAACTGGTTCAACTACCGCCACTTACAAATTCCGTGAATTAAATCAGCAATTTGGAAGACAATACGCTTCCCTGTGTAAGGATTGTGTATCCACAGCACGAAATGGCAAATATTAACTTTATTGTCTATAATTTTATTGTGCCATACATTGAACAAGGATTGTGTTGATATACATCCAGACATAACGGTAATTCCCTGGCCAGCTAAATCCCCGGACCTGAATCCCACAGAAAACCGCTAGGGTTTAATGGTGCATCACCTGAACGAAGAAAAGAAGATCTGGCTCAATATTGCCAAAAAGTATGGGAAAACATGCGAGGGACATGCAATTACGATTGCTAGATGTAATAGACAGCCAAGGAGCAAATATAAATCATACCCGATACGGCAGTATATTGATTGATAAACGAAATAAAACTATTTTTCAAAGGTTGACTATTTTTTTAGCTTAGCACATTTTATTTACTCTTCGGGGATTACAAGCATGATATTATGTTATGTTATGTTATGTTACAAACAATTAGTAATCTATTTTATTTGCTAAATTTTACTTTATTATTTAGATACCTTGTTGGCAACATACCATATTAATTTAACGTTAAAATCCCTATTAAAGTTTTGTCTAACGTGCGTTTCTATTCACCCCGTTTTACGGCTATATTATACATATATGTATGCAACAGTAATCATAAAAGTCATCTTGGTCGCTACGGATAAAATCATGGGTTCAAGTTTTTCCGATGTCGAAATTATCATCAATCATAATTTCTCCGTACGTCAACGTTACTATGGCTACGCTAAAACAATTGTCGCTAGGTTACGGTTGCTGCACCTGTAATTGGTGGACTTTGAGTAGTCACTCTGTACTATGTACGAATATAAACGACTAAACCCGATTTGCATTACACGGCTAAAATACGAATAATGGCAAGTGGCTCAACAATTAAAGTCCGTGACTGTACAACAATATTTTGTCATACGCCTTTTTTTTGCTGGGCAAAATCCACATATTTTTCTTGTTTTATGTAGCTCTTGTACACAGCTTTCTTGTGGCACTTCAATGTTGAGAATATCTCCAATACTCTTTTTCACATCACGCTGCAAAGTCACCGTATTGTAGCGCTCGAGTAGCCAGGGTTTTATTAGTTCATCTGCCATTTGCAAGGCAAATTCTCTCCTCTTGATCGGTTTCTTATGGTTTCGGATCATATTGCATACGTAAACAACATACGCGTTTATGATACTAATGTTTACAGTCTCATAGAACAAGCATTGCGGCCATCTATTGGTTTTGCGACCAGTGCTCCAAAAATATTCATAAAGTCTGCAAAATAAATTTTCCCTTTACTTTTATTCCACAAAATAATAGTACATTATTCCTATTTTACAATTAATAGGTAAAAAACCGAGTAGCGTAAAATATAATAAAAGTAATCTTGAAAATAGAAAAATATTATAACTAAAAATAATGTTACACAGTTACTAACCTTTCGTCTGTCAGACGACGCGACGGCTGTATGTCCTGTTCCAAAGCGCATGCGACCGCCACGAGTGCACACGGGTCACTAACAGGACCAATCAGGAAGGTACTGAGCGGGGGAAGGAGTGCGGGTGCCGCGAACCTACCGAACTATAAAATGCGCGGGTATGCGTAGTCTGAGAGACGAATGGTTAGTGATCTAGGGTTAAAACTTATTGCGGGTAAAAGTCATCTTGATCTAAAACAAAAAATAATATTAAGATAAAAGGCTGCCAGGCTCAAATGGGATTGGGCGGGTCACGTGCGCCGCATGCATAACGACCGCTGGGCAAAGGTTTCAACACGATGGATGCCTGACGATGGACGGCGCCGCCAAGGCCGGCCTAGAAAGAGGTGGCGAGATGACCTAGACGCGCATCACGAAGGCTGGTTCGAGGTGGCGCAGGAGAAGAGTACCTGGAAGGATATGGGGGAGGCCTTTGCCCAGCAGTGGGACATTAAAGGCTATAAAAAAAATTAAGATCCTTCTTTGTTGTTAATAAATATAATTATTATTAAATTGTACGCTTCACCTAAAATACTAAAATACAAGGAATATTGTCATCACATGGGACAATTACTATGTTATTTTCTAATCTTTGCAGAGGCAATGCTTCCGGGATTACTTTAACAGTCTCTTTCAGTTTCAGTTATGAAAACATAATTACTTTTGGTTTTGTCGACACAACATCACTACCCAATAGTATCATGAATAAAAATAACTAAAAATATTTGACTTCATACCTGGAATTTTGTCACCGTCATTGCGAGCATCTAGTGCAGTGATATTGGAGCATAGCGCCATAACCTTCTCGATATCCGTAAAATCTTGGGCTGAAGAGGGCCCGCCACCAGTTTTATACAGCTGTTGCCGATGTTTTGCCATCACTTACTTCGATTCTTTTTTAATGCTCACATATTTTAGCTTTAGGCTCTTCGCACTTCTCGCTGTAAAGCCTGTAGCTGCATTAAATAACAAACTTATTTTATTCCACGCTGCTTCCTTTTCTTTATAAACACGTTTTTTCGGGGTTTTGGAATATATGATACTAAGGTCAAATTTTGTTGAAAGCCGAACAGGGATGAATGTTCTTCACGATTTTTTTTTATTTCTCAGGTATGCAAGCTTTATTACCGATTTCAACGTGGCGCTATGTGACCTTGAGAACCGCATTTAAAACATGTTCGCTGATCGGGTAAAGGGCAATTTCGAACCAAATGCCCAGTCTGCCTACAACGCGGACAAGGGTCCGTCTCAATGTTAATAGGTCCTTAGTTCCCTTTGTTCTCTGTTCCCGCGCGAGTAATTCCCTTGAATGTAATACGAGCCGTGTCGGTCTGTTGCTGCGGTGTGCGATAATCGTCTAAAGCGGACAAAAAGTTTTCGTCTAGCTCATCCGGTCGATCGCACTGGAAGGCCCTCGCATTCGATTGTAAAGCTGAGGGAAGTCCCCGAATAATACATGATACTGTTGCGGCGTTGGATAGTTTGCATCGAAAACACATGGCATTTTTCTCTTGATAATACTTAGTCGTAGTAGCATCACTTTCCAATCCTCCCACGAATAGTCATACTTTTCGAGGCGATTGTACCATTTACGAGCTTGGCCTCGCAGTTTATATTGTAGGTAAAAAGATTTTGTTTTTTCGTCCCAGTCATGGATCTCACCTAATTGATCGATTTTCTTGAGCCAAGTTTGCACAGTACAGTCCTCGTTTTCCGGATCAAACTCAGGAATCAAAGATGCTGCTCGATGTTGTTTAGTGCGGGAAAAAACAGGTACCTCGCCTTCCAGGTCTTGCAGTGCCTTCTGTACTTCTTGTGTCAAAAGACTTTTCAAAATCTTTCTTGCCGGTGGTGTAGACGTGCCATCTTCGTTATCTCTCTCCTCATCCCCAAAGTTGGCTGTAAAAAATTTCCGACTGACACCAGAAATATTCCGCTCCGGGTCGTAGTTATGT
This sequence comes from Noctua pronuba, assembly GCA_905220335.1. NCBI lineage: Eukaryota > Metazoa > Arthropoda > Insecta > Lepidoptera > Noctuidae > Noctua > Noctua pronuba. Next base: position 8,056,630 of record LR999906.1, on the reverse strand, counting down.
TGGTATGGTCGTGTTTGTATCCACTCGTAGAACGTGTTTGCATGTTTGTAGGTTTTAATATCCCAATTTGTAAAAGGGATATATAATCCAAAGTCCTTTTTATACACTAAAATGTTCTTTAATTCACCTAACAGATAACTTTCACAATTTGTCTTTAATATTATTAGTTATTACACATTCACTCACGAAATGATCGTACTACCTAGAACAAAGGATGGCGGGCTATATATAAGGTCTAACTTTTGAAACACGAAATATTTTAAGAGTAACTTCTACAAGTCGTAAAGTCGCCATAGCAACGAAAAAAATGAGTGTTTTTATTGTTACGAAATTATTATAGTTCTAAATATTCTTGCGACATTTTGCATAAAACCTTTTCCCTATTTTATGAATGAGACGCGCCCCGCACACGCCGCGGCGACGGGCGGAGCGCGGCGTCTTGTTTTAAACAAGTTGTTTATTCTATGCTAGGCAGGCAGCGCGCGTGTGAGGTTGTGTTCGCACGTCATGGTAGCGTGCGACCGGGCAAGAATAGTAATAATTTCGCGTCCTGACTGTTACCGCACTTCAACTCCACCCACAGTAGTCTGTGCAGTGTTGCCATGTCCAAAATCTGGGCGACGGTGACAGTGCTCAAAAATACGGTAGATTCTAAGAAATTACGGTGATTGGCCCGGGAGAAAAACGGTAAAAATAACGGTGAACTACTTTTAATAAAACAACCATTTTAAAGCACAATTTGCTTTTTATTTGAAAATCTTAAAGTACAAACAAAGGTAATATAGAACATATGAATGCAACAATCATACGTGTGCACTCGAGTGCAATTATTTACTTATACATTAGTCTGAATCTGTATCTGATACTAACATCTCTTCATTTTTGTATATATTCTGGTTTAATCTTTTGAGCATTTCATCATCAGGTTTAAAATAAATGCAGTTTTGTCCGTGTCTTTTGATGGATTGTTGTGTCAAGAGATTTCCTTTTATTGAGCGGGTTATTAGTTTGTTACGTTTTTTTGTTTTTATATCGTTCACCTTGCTGAATATACGTTCGCACTCGGCATTGGAGTGCGGCAATGACAGCAATGCAAGCATGAATTTCGGTAGCTGTTTAAAAACCTTTCTGTTTTCTTCGCCTATTTGCGCAACCTGATGCCAAAATTTATCAGGAGGGTGCTGACTTGCGTCTAAATCTCTTGGTAAGTGAATAAGCAGCCTGCGCCATTCGTCATCGAGTTCCTGCTGTTCATTTAACGTCTTTGGAGTCAGTCTGGGTAATAATGTAAAAATATGCGCAAGGCTCTCTGGCCTTTCTTCAGAAACACAATTTTCTGGATCTAAGTTTGATATAGATGTCCTAATTGCGTCATTTATTGGATATCTTTTACGGATGGCAGTGCAGGCTCTGATTATAAATTGTTTACATTTTTGCCTGAATATTTCCTTTCGATCTTCTTCAACCTGTTCTAACTGCTTTTGAACTCCAAGGCCCAGATAAATGTCCTTTAAATATTTGTGATTACTTTCTTGAGTTGGATCAATCATTTCTATTGCCATTGAATTTATATAACTAATGGGAAAAATAAGCGATATTAGTTCTCTATACAAAGCTGTCATTTTTGGATTCAATTTCGTAATAACAACAGATTCACTTTGAAAGTAACTATTTACTGTGGTGAATTTAGGCAACATCCATCCCAAGAAGTAATAATATGCTTTCATCACGGGGTCGTTGAGATGGGCATGAAGTTCCTGGCATTCTGAGTCTGAGAGCCATTTGGTATCAAAGTAGAGGCGCAATGCATCCCACTGCTCCAATATTCTGTCAACAACAGCAGTTAGTGAGAGCCAACGTGTTTGGGCAGGCCGTAAAATTCGATGAACATCTATTTCAGCAAATCGTTGAAATGCCACAAATTCACTTTGCCTTTTGTTGCTGTTTTTAAAGTAATTATATACATTTCGGGCCAGCTTTTCACAAGTGTAAGGAAGTTCTTTAGTAGCATCGTTGGCACAGAGATGCAAAGAATGGCAAATGCACTTCAATACGGTGATGCCTGGGCAAAGGAGTCGGAATCGGCTGGATACAGAATTATGGCAGCCCATCATAGTGTTTGCACCATCTGAACCAAAACCAATCATGTTTTCCAAAGGGATTGAATACTTTTGGAAGGATTCGATGACTACTTTAAATATTTTTTCAGCATTAGCTGAATGATCTGTCGTATTTGCCTCCTCAAATAATTGGATCAAATCCCAAAAGCGACTGATAACTTGGCCCAGTTTTGAATCAAAATACCTCACTACAATGGCTGCAGTTTTAGTAACACTGATATCGGTGCTTTCGTCAATCAGTATCGAAAACATTTGCACTTTTAAATCTTTTATTAAATTTTGCTTTTCGGATGCTCCTATACAATTGTTTATAACTGCTTGTACTTTTGTTCTTTTGAGTTTTATACTTTTAGCTATTTTAGAGTCAGGACACAACTGAGGCAGTATATCCGTAAGATGGTCCATAGTGTTTGAAGATATTCTGTGTTCTGCGACGAAAGCAGCCAGTTTCAGAGTAGACATTTTGATAAGATCTTTTTCAGATGGTGTTTGCGTGTTTTGAAAAGCACTGACAATAGATTGCTGTGTTTTTTTCGAGGTGGAAGAAGTAAACTTTTTAGCGTTATTTATGTGCGTAACTGTCTCCTTATGTCTTGTTAGGACACTGAATTCAGCCGACAATGTTCTGTTATTACACGTATTACATACCGCAACATACTCATCTTTCTTGTCCTTCCTTAACCAATCGCGAAACTCTGGTTTTAATAGCCATTCTTCTCGAAATTTCTGCTTGTATTGTTTTCTTTTTTTCTTTGGCACTTCCACCTGAGAATCAGAGTCACTTCCACTCATTGTCTTTTAGTTTGCTATGAAAAAATAAACTTCAAGACTGTAAAAGCTCAAGATTTCACTAGTTAAGTATTTGAATTGAACCTGAAGTAATCAAGGAAACACACCATAAACCAATTAACTAACTAAATGTAATTCTTTTCGTATTACATAAAACAATACGTATTAATGCGCACACTCAAATTATTAGCATTATAACGACACGAAGTGAGTGGGGCCTTGTGGGGAGTACCCGACTACAGATTACATAAACCCGACCCGCCCGACCTTCAAGTCAACTCATTCGTATGGATGCGTTCATAAACGTGCGATTTGTTTACAGAGAATGTTTTTAATTTTTTTACGGCTCTGATTTCGAGACCTTTGCGGATTACGGTAGATATTGTCACCGTTGTCATGCTTCAACGGTAGGTGTTAAATTTTTGCTGAGTACGGTGCATTTACCGTAATTACGGTGCACATGGCAACACTGAGTCTGTGTGAATCTGGAAGCAAACACCTGCCCTGACCTGCTATTACATGGGGCGTAACAATATCTCTAGTGAATTAATGTAGGTAGTGGACATTCGAAAATACACCTCTGCCTATCTCTTTGGGGAATGCAGGCGTGATGATATTAAAAATAGACCAACGTATGAACGTAGGTAGACTTCATAATTCGATCTAGTCTTACAATAATAATAAATGTGAATTTAAATAACAATAGGTACCATCTAAACCTAAGAAGATTTACGTTAAATAAATTCCCTCCGTAAAACTTTACGAAAAGGAACTTAGGTGCGATCAAAACAAATCATAATGTCTAGCATCTACCTATAGTCGAGTGCAATTAGACTTTAAGGTGGAACGAAGTTTATAGTGGTCGGATTTTCATGGGATTTTTTTTATTGAGTTCCTAGAGTTGTGGAGAAGAAAGTTAAAAAAAAAAATTTCGACGCTCGCGAATTTTTTTTTTTTTTTTTTAAATTTCCTTTTGAATATTTTTTTTTCACATAGGAATAACTTGAAATTCACCGGATTTATATTGTGACGAATAGTGGGATCTGTATGCATCCATTAAACGCCAATTTGGTCTATTTCCTTGTTCATTGGTGTTGACGAAATGCATATTTCCAGGTTTTTTAATGAAAATTTCCTATTTTTTCAATTATTTCTAAAATAACGAGTTTTAACACAAATATTTCTTTTGTCATTGGTAAATGATACTTTTTCACGGATAACTGAACGTAAAAATGTTCAAGAAATCCATATTTACGAGTGAAGTGACTAAAAATTCATTCGCAAATATCAGGAAAACGTCTATGTAAAAGTTAAAGAAGGCAATTTTTCTCAAAATGTTTCTGTGGCGGTCAACGTAAATATTATTCTGAAAATATCCTTATTAAATCAGCTATCTACAGAGAATATAAAATAAAAAAAATATTCGGAGGTACTCAATAAATGTTGATTATTGCTGACGAAGGTGGACTGGGACCGCTGGTAAACTCACAAAAATTATCGTAATTGGAACGTAACCATTTCTCATAATTTATATTTAGAATTAGTTGCAAGCTTGGGTCTCTGCGCCCCATTTAATATCAATACCGATACCGATACCGCTCCCAATTCTTAGCGATAGATCCCTTTAGTCATGTTTTACTTTCTCAGCAGTAACTGATATTTAACAAGTATCCTTGAATATTTTTCTAGTCATTATACTTTATTAGATAGCTACTAAAATGAGGTTTTGAAAAATAATTTGCACATTGAGTTATATAGAAAAATTTCGAAAAAAAATGCCTTCATTAACATAGACGATTTTCTGATTTTTGCGAATGAATTTTAAGTCACTAAACTCATAAATATGGTTTTCTTGAACATTTTCTTGTCCAGTTATCTGTAAAAATGTATCTGTTACCAATTTCAAAAGAAATCTTAGTCTTAAATTCGGTAACTTAGAAATAATTGAAGAAAATACGATATTTTCAAAAAAAAACTTGAAATATGAACATTGAACAAATAAACAGACCAAATTGGCCTTTAGTGGATACACACAGGTCTTTCTATTATGCCTCAATATTAATTCGCCGAATTTCAAGTTATTCATAAAAGAAAAAAAAATATTACAGAGGAAATCCAAAAAAAAAAAAACTTGCGAGCGGCGAATTTTTTTTTTTTAACTTTCTTCTCTACACCTCTAGGAACTCAATAAAAAAAGTCCCATGAAAATCCGACCACTATAAACTTCGTTCCACCTTTTGAGTATTTTTTGTCTAATTGCACTCGGCTACTACCTACACATCTGTAAACTAATAAACAGCTGTTTGCAATTCATATTTAAAATTTTTGTAAAAATCTCGAAACATTTCGTAACTCATATCGACTATGAGCGAGCGTCGAACTTCGAATATTCGTCAGCTGATTTTTGGTTGTAGCTATCTACCTACTCGTACTACTGATGTGAACTATCAGTTCGTAGCGCGGATTGATTTGAAAAATCGTACTAGAGAGTTAGGTGTGGACGTGACATACCGACTTAACTGTTGCAGGTGAACGCTGTTTCTGAGAATTTCTTTACCTTCAGAAAACTAGTATTTGTAGGTAAACAAAATTATTAGTCGATCTGTAGTTGAATAATGGCTTTTAAACTCAATGCGATTGGTAGTGTAGTGTTTATCTTAATTTATGAATACCTAACCTAGTATCTACTAGGCAAAATTTGACGAACTATCTGTAGTCTAGGTAGTAATGCGTGGTCTAGGATCTAGGTACAATTCTACACTACACTTGACTAGCAAGACGCGTAGGACCGGTCGCAACAATGTAGTGATTTGTTTATTTAGTGTTTGATTCCGCATGGAACAAATCTACAGATATTTGATTCTGGTCTCGGAGTTCGTGCATACTTAGACATATCCACTACACACCATAAATATTACGTGTGCGGCAATGTTTTTATAAAAAGAAAAACATAGGTTATTGGTTCTAATTCCCCATCACACTTCATCAGGCTTTGGACTGGCGAATTATTGATACAATAATTTGATTAGGTAGGGTACCTACCTGTTACCGTAGGGTAAAGCTGTAGGTAATTACCACAAAAATAATCAATAATACAATTGTTATGGTACGTCAACGTATTTAGTTAGTTGGAAACATGTCTATTTTAAATTAAATTCAGTAACCCTATGATATCCTGCAGGTACCTTTTACGAATTACTGTAACAACAATTTGGCGTGTTTAAAAATTAGAATCAACTTATTTACAATAATTAAAAATGTACATACCTAATACCTACGAAGTTATTACCTATTTAAACACTATTTACACCAGTTGTTGCACATATCCACCCTGCTGTTGGACGCAGACGGCTGCACGTTTTATAATGTGTCTTTGCACTTCTAATAATGTGTCTCTGTCACTAGCCATCACTGCAAAAGCGTTCACAATTCTGAGTTTTAATTGTTCCGCACTAGATATGGTGTGGCCGTCATTACCATAAACCAGGTCTTTAGCCCTACCCCACACATGAAAGTCTAACGGCGTAAGATCAGGAGAACGAGCTGGCCAGGGGACCGGGCCTCCCCGTCCTATCCAACGATTGCCGTACTCGTTAGACAAGTATTCCCGAATGCGCCTATCATAGTGTGCTGGTGCACCATCGTGCTGGAAGTACATCGACATTGTTCTTAAATAAATAAGTGGAATGTCTTCCAGCATGGTTGCTAGTACACCTGTCAAAAACTCCATATAAGTTTGACCATTAAGCCGATCCAGGAAAACAGGTCCCAACAGTCTATCACCGAGTAACCCAGCCCACACATTAACACTGAACCGGGTCTGGAAATGATCCGGTCTAACAACACGAGGATTTCCTTCTGCCCACCAGTGCGCGTTGTGGATGTTGAACAACCCAACACGTGTAAAGGTGGACTCGTCCGTCCACAGGATGCTCCGCGTCGGGTCTTGAAGCAACCAACGGCAAAATTCCACTCGTGGAGCCAAGTCCAGCGGCTTCAATTCTTGCACCCGTAAAGTGGTACGGGTGCAGCCCCTCATCCCGCAGAAGGCGCCAAACCGTCATATTGCTCACGCCGAAAACGCGAGCGGCGTCTGCTGTGCTGGCCATTGGATGTCTCAAAAAAAAATCGAGGATGTCATCCTCAATTGTTGCTGACACTCGTTGCCTGCCTAAGTCTGCAGCTGGTGGTATGTACACCCCATAGTCCTGGTGCCGCTGTACAGCACCTAGGATCGTCTGCAGAGATGGTCTTCTGCCATAACGCTCCAGGAAGAGGGCTTGTGCTTTTTTTTTTTTTTACCGATGGGAAATCATCAAATGACTTCTCCCGCTCTGGGTGGAGTGGGAGGGAGTGTCAGACTCTTACTGACTAAAACCCATCCATGTTCCTTCATTGCCCTTTGTGTTCCAGGGCCACGGTATCTCTTTCGAACAGTCCCGCAGCAAGGGCTTGTGCTCTGAGCAAGACATTTCTAGATTCCCGGTAGCACTCCGCCATGTTCTGGTACTCCTGGTTCGTGTACCTGTAGTTCGGCATTTTTACGATTGTTGCGCGACCGACTGAATGTGTTTTACTAGCGCGTGCGTCGCGTCATGCGTTCCGAGCGGGACTGAAGGAAGAGGCGCGGGGGGTGGAGCGCGGCTCTATTGTATCTAAAAGCCGCGCGCGCTTTGACCGCACCGCCGCGCTGGCGGCGTGGCTTTGACGCCGGCGCCGCCCGCTTCAATGACAGTAGGCAAATACGACGTAGTAGTAAGCTTGCGTAATGGATGTTGAAAAATAAGGAGCCAGTATTATTTTGTGGGTCAAGTAATTTTAATTAATTTATTTTTTTATAAAATACACAGATTAAATTTTTTTTTTCGTTGCTATGGTGACTTTACGACCTACAGAAGTTACTCTTGCAATATTTCGTGTTTAAAAAGTTAGACCCTATATAGGCTGGCTCGTCACTACCCCACTCTGGACTTGGCTTGATAACGTGGCGTGGCTGGATTGGCAGGCAACTATGGCATGTGGAGTAGTGACGTGGCTATTGGCTGGCTTATAGGCTCGTCGGGGCATCCCCGGCTGGTTAGCTGATGGCAGTGCGTTATACAATACAATAACTAAACTTTACACTCGACAGTGTTGCCATTGCCATAATTATCTATGTAACCATACTAAAAAATGACAGTTTAATACTGTTGTTATGTGACTCAAGTCTCAAAAGTCTCGTTATTCTCGTGACCGAAAAGGTTAGTGTCGAGTCTCGAAAATACCAAAAAATCGTCGAGACTCTCGAAATTTTCGAGACCGTGATTCCCGGGATGAAAGCCCTAGTTTGGACCAAGTGCTGTCTAGGAATGTGAATTGGTCTAGTAGTACCGTAGTATAAACATGAACTAAAAAAAAAATTGGTCCCTAGAAAAATAAATAAATCCAGTTTTTGTGATAATGAATAATCTTAATCTTGCATTAAACAACGTTATTGAGATATTTTTTCTCAAAGATGTATTTCAGTTACAATAACATCGTACCGTATCACGTCGAACGAATACAAAAACCTGTTCTTTTGTATTATCTGTCGCGATCCCTCACCTGCGCTTAGGCATGTCGATTCATTTTAAAAAATATCGATCTCCGATTCGATTCAAATCGGACATACTAGAATCGATTCTTGTTTAAATCGAGCATTAAAAGATCAATTTTCGATTAATCAAGCCAATTTCAAACATGACTAGTTGCCTAATAAGGATACAGGACATTATAATGGCTAGCCTGGAACTAAAGTGGTCTATGATACAAAATAATTATTTTCTGTAATCAAACGAAACGCGTTTGAAGTCACAATGTGCTAATGAATGTATGTTCTGTTGATGTTAAACATTTATACTGTAGTTAAATACATAACTTAGCTATCCATATGTAATTTTAGTGATAATTAGGATATTAAGCGACAAAAAATAAATTAAAATAAGGAAAGTTGTCTTTTAGACCACTTAAGAACTATGGCAATTTAGAAAACCCCAAATTGCATAAGGGGAAATAACGATTAAAATTAAAAAAATGGTCATATTAATCAAAAAACTTTTATTAATAAAATCGTAGAGGTGAAACTGAAAATGAATATCGCTTCGTGATGACAGGCAGGATATTGTTAATTATTATCATCCTGCCTGTCATCACGAAGTGCTGGCAAAGCATCTTGTGATTCATTTTCATTTTCACCTCTACGATTTTTATGGGGAAGGTTGAGGTAAAAAGGGTGATGAACCGGTGGTACAAATTTTAACATTTTCTTAATATCCTGCATTTTTTTAAATGACAAGGCACGAATATCACTGTCATTAGTTGGTTCGAAATTCCGCAAAAATACCAAGAACTCTTCTAAGTTTACAGTAGGTTTCTTTAAGTCCACTGATTTATATATTTCAGAATAATCATCATTATAATACATCTCAGATTGATTTTTTACAAACTTAGCTTTCCTCACTCTTGAAATCATAGCACCTTGAGCCACTAAATTCTGATACTCTTTAAACATTGGCTGCAGTTGATCAAATGATACAAATTTTTCCACCATGTTATTAACACCAAACGGATTATGTTTTCTACAGTTTTTTATCAATTCATGCCACTCATTAGGTGTATATACATGGCTTTCTTTTTTTTGGGCCCTACTTATGAATGAGAAATCACCATCATTCGGCAAATATGTGTGGCCCGTAACGAGGTAATGAACACATATTTCGCTAATGTTTGGTAAAGCATTTACCATACAACATACCATAAAACATAACATTCCAGTTTCGGTTTTGCCCACCACAACAGTCGCTAAATAGATTTAGCCTTGTTGCATGGTCATCAATATGATTCTTTAAGTAAAAATACAAACACGACGTGACTTCTTGAGATCCTCTCGCTCCTGTAGTCTCATACCACAGGTTCATTAAAACTCGTTCTCCATCATGCTGGTAAGCATGTATGCCAAAATTAAGCATGTTAAGCTGCCTCAAATAATATACTTCTCCTGTATTTAAATGAGGAAGTGGAAGGGTCCTTTCTAGGTCGAAAGTAATCAACACTTCTGCACTCTGGGGTGAAAGACTGGCTTGCTTATGCATATTTAAAATCTCTCTTGCTTTTCTGGCCAGATTTGTATGTGTATCCAATTCTTGTTTGATTTGCAAACACTTTTCAATATCTCTCTCTGCAACTAATTTAACTTGGAATTCATCACATGTCTTACATGTATCTTTCTTGGGTATATAAAAGTGTAAGTTGAATTCTGTCCTGAACACCTTTTCATACAAGGATTTTTTCAATATTTCCTTACCTTCTGCTTGGCATTTCTCTACAAACAATTTGTACATTTTACTTATGTTCAAATTTGGCGCTAAATATTCCCGATCAGACGATCTCTCTCCATAATGGCTTGTGTATTTAGGGAAAGATTGTATGTGCTCTCTTATCCATCCCAGTTTCTCCTCATTCACTTTATTTCCTGGTATTTTACGTCCTCTCTGATCTTTAGCTGGAATATTTGTGTTAGATGATGTTTGCTTTACTTGCAAAGCATAATCTATGCGATGATTACTGATTTGCAGAACACTTAAAAAGAATTTTTTACACACATGTAAGTTGTTGAGGGTAAACTGGCGAGTGTGTTGCTTGCGGCTTGGTGACCGATTTGTCGATCTTTTTCGAGGTCGTTTTGGAGGTGAGATGGTTACTGCACTACACAACCAAACAGTTTGACTATCCCAAGTGCCTAAATTATAGAATGCATCATGGATTTCTTTTTGAGTGGATGAGGGTACCTTTTCACTGCACTTCAGTCGACATGTACATTCTACAGCTGCAAATACCTTGGCTGGAACAGTATTACCTCTCGTATTTACATATTCCTTCCCAGTTGATCTGCATCATTTTCTTACATTTTTTCCCCAAGTGTGCACATGTCTCTGCCTCTTACGCCCTCTTGATTGATTTGACACAGTAGCTGGACTACTCTCAGTGCTCTCTCCCAGGTTTTGCATATTATCAGATTGTATTAAGCTGTTATGTATTGCAGTCACAGTCTCTAAAAATAACATTAAAATTATCCAAAAATGTCTTAAATAAAACTAACAAAAAGTCTTTATGGTCCATATACATACCTTCATTGTCACTTGAATTACTATCGGGAACACTAGGCACATACAAATCGCCATCGCTAGTAGAGCTAAAATCAGATTCAGAGTCGCTCGTTTCGTCATTTCGCAATGTGGCACCTCTTAGTGTAGAAATAATTCTACGTCGTCCATCCGAAGTAGACGGTTCATCTGGTGAATTTTCTCCACGATTTGAAGCCATTGTAGCTGTGTGTAACTATTTTAATTATTTACCACGAACAACGGGACGAATCACAATCACAAAAGTCGGTTAACTGACAACATATTTTCAAAAATATTTACTTAAGTCACAGTGACATTACTGACCGCGCGACAGTGACATGAACAAGTGTTACCAGATTATAAAAACTAAATTAATTGACATGTAATAATATTCTCTAACGTTATTAGTATACATATTGACGTTTTCGTTTATTTTAATCTCTTATTTAGGTTTTTAATGTAAATTATTCTTAAACACCACTTTAGAATTTACAAACTTATTAGAACAAAGTGGTCTATGTGACTATGAGCCGCTTAGACCAGTTTAGTTTTGACAAATTTACAGAAAATACAGGTCTATGTTACATAGTGGTAGTTAGACCACTTTAGAAATTATTATTTTAAAAATATCAATCAATTCTAAACTGGTATTTTAATGATAACCTTACTTTGGTAACGAATGGACACATAGACCACTTTTGCTGGGAATGATTTATTGTTTTTAAGTTCAAAAATGCTCTTAGATGGATTTAGCCTAAAATGTTACATAGACCACTTTAGTTCCAGGCTAGCCTATTGATGACCATTTACTGCAAATACAAGTAATTGGATAGAAGTATTATTAAATTAATAAACTTAATATCACGCCTATATTCCTTCGAAAGAATAGGTAGAGGTGTGAATCGAACCCAGGATCTTTTTCTCAGCAGTAGTGTTTGCGATCACTAAACTAATGTGGCAATTTAAATTTCTAGTCGGTTAATAAATTAATCAAATTTTGAGTTTATAAAATTTTATTAAAGTTAAATACAAATTTAACAAGAAATTATATTTCCCAGTACTTTAAGTCGAGTGACTTTAAAAAAATTAACTTATCTAATCGCTCAGGATCTAAACGACTCCTTTCGTCAGTAGCAATATTTCCCGCAACAGAAAAAAGCCTTTCACATGGAACAGATGTTCCAACTATGCAAAAGTATTTGTTGGCAATCGGCGTTATTGAGCTGTACAACGAATTTCTTTGGTGATACCAATATGTAATAGGAGCCGTCGTTTTAAAGTCGACGACAGGCTGTGTTAAATAATGTTTTAATTCGTCTTGTAAACCTTGTCCTTCAGTTTCTGCTTGAATTAATTGTAGCTGATTTTTTACTAATATGTTATGGAATTCCCAAATGTTAGATTCTTCAGGTTCCTTCAGCTGGCATTCCAAATTATTCTCTGAATCTTCATTACTTAATTTATTCTCCAATTGTTTTTTTGAAGCTACAATCATACTATTAATTTTATCAATAGCTCTGGAGCATGCTATTCTGTCAGAAAAATGAATTTTCTTGAATCTTGGATCCAGTAGTGTGGTAATAGCTAACACATGTACTTGTTCCACTGTACCAAATCTCTTTTTTAATTCTTCCAATATTAAATTTTTGGTTGCAGCACCGACATCTGTTTCCGTCTTCATTGTACTGTATGTTTTCAAAAGACAGGAAACTATTGGTATAATTTTGCTTGACGTTACAAATTTCTCTACGGATACTTCTTTCGTCACAGCTTCCATAGGTTTTAAAATATTTATAAGATCTTTAATACCATCCAGTTGACTGACTGTTAACATAGGTGGTGCTTTCGGGTAATTGAGTAATATCGGGGCAAGTAGCTCAGATAACTTTACAAACCGAACTAGCTGATAGTAAATTGAATTCCATCGTGTGCAAACTGACTGAATCAATTTGAGTGGTACTGCTGTATCATTTTGCGCTTTACGAAGAGCATCAGCTACATTTACATTTTGTTTACAGTATCTAGTTATATCCTTTACAGTATTTAGTAACTGTTTGGCACTTTCAATACCAGCTTTTTCATCAAAAGGTTTTTGAGCTACTAAATTCAAAGTGTGGGCGAAACACCATAAGTGTTTTTGTTTGCCAAATGCAATTGTTACGGCCTTGACGATATTCGCACCATTATCAGTAACAACTGCTGCAACTTTTTCTGGGGTTATACCCCATTTTTCAGTCATTGTTATTAATATTTGACATAAATAATCAGAATTATGGGGCTCAGTTAAATGGGACACACCAAAATTTATACTAATCAGTTCACTTTCGTGTATAAAATGTCCAGTTAAACCCATGAAGCTTCTAGTATTATGTATATCTGTCCATATATCCGTAGTTAAACATATTGACTCTACTTCTAAGAGCTTTTCTCTAAATTGCAAAGAAAGAACATCATATTTGTCATCTATCATTTGTGTAATTGTCTGCCGTGAAGGAAGCTTATATAAAGGCACTGCTGTTTTCATTAAGTATGTGAAACCTTCTTTTTCAACTGTATTTAATGGCAACGTATCCTTGCAAATCATTAACATGATAGCATTATTTAGTTGTCCATACTTCTTTCCGTTTACTGGAAAAAAAAATCAAAGGTATACATTATCACCGCTCATAAATATACCATGACCATAATCAACAAAGTAAGTAATTCATTACGTAGATAACAAAAATTCTCACCACTAAATGTTTTAATATTATCAACACATGAATCCATAGTTAGTTGATTAAGTTTTGATTTTTTCAGTGATACTGACGATGAAGCTATACTTTCTAAGTCAGAATCATAGTACTCTTTTGAACTGGTCAAACTCAAAGCATCATTTATGTCAAATTTTTCCTTTGATGTCGACGTAGTAGCAATATCTTCATTTGTCTGAAAAGGATTATGTTTTTGTATTCTATTATTATTTCAAATTACAAAATAAATACAATAAAAGGATAAAAAATGCAAGAATATACAATTTTCAAACAAGCATGCATTAATAAAAAAGGCATATGTTGTATTGTAAGGAAAAAGTACGGGTACACACTCCAGTTTTTTTTTTGTCGTCACCAACACCAATACCATCATTTACCACCACCAGTTTTCGTTGACTTACGGACTTAATAGATGGATGTCTTCGTATTAAATGGTTGCGTAAGTTTGTTGTATTCCCGCATGTTTTAACTTCGACATGACAATACTTGCATACGCCACTTGATCCCTTTTTTACAAAGTGATACCATGTACCACTTTTAGTTGACATCTTAGGCTAAAAAGAATAACAATACTTTAACAAAAATGCAAACTGCAACGCAAACGCACATTTCTCGATACATCGATTACAATCAATCTAATCACTTACTTTTTTTCAAATTAAAATAAACACTATATGAACACGATATTATTTATTTCATTACTATAAATTTTTACAGTAAAAATAATATTTATCCACAGTATATTTTTTATAAATAAACTCACTCACAAGAATAGATAGGTTAGGTTTGACAGCCGGATAGAAAAATAAAATGTTTTCTTAACGCAAGTAACGCCACCTTCGGAAGCGTTCATAAATATTTACTCTATGATGCGTTCAAATTATTGAACAAGTACTACCAGTTGCTTTTGCGTCCGACAACAGCAAAAAATTAAAAAAACTAAATACCGCAGCCAATTGAGGAATATTATTGCTAGTTCTTTGAATGGATCGGTCCGATTCGGGAGGTTTATGAATCGATGTAGGGTTCAAAATCGATCTAAAAAATCGATTATATTACTCTAAATAATCGATTTTTCGATTAATCGATTTTAAATCGACATGCCTACCTGCGCTTCCGGTTATAAGCGTCCCTTTGTTACCCAACTACTTTCCCGTCCAGATAAGAGCGTCGCTTTTGACGACTCCTAGAAGGCTGAATGCCTGGCCGACAGCCTGGAATCTCAGTGCACCAACTAATCTCAGTTCATTGCCTAATTTTGTAAGGAAGTTGGACCAAGTGCTACTAGAAAGTTCCACAACTTTCTCGAATCTTCTAGACAGCTCCATAGTGGAAGATTTTAGACTCTAATATTCTAGACAGGTCTTTACGAGAACATTCGAGACTCGCACGTAATCTAGAATGTTCTTGTAAGCAACCGACGTAACAGTATAGAGGAAAGTCACCAAATATGGAATACTATTTTGTTTTTGGGATATAAAAAAAAAACTTCATATAAATTAAAACAGTTTAATGTTTTTACTAATCAGTCATACATTTATATGTAGTAATTAACAGCCTTTAATCAAATATATTAGTTATCAAATTAAAATCTAACATAAAAAACAAAATCACAAATGAGTAACCAAATATGGAATAGGTACCCATATATGGAATATAAGCATAAATCAACATAACAATAACAAAAATGGACATTAATATCTTTGAGATCAATTAAATAAATATAACATATTGTGATAAATGAAAGAAGTTACATAATTACTTGCAAAAGTCACAGATCCAAGTATCAAACTCTGGACCAGCACAATCATAATGTGCCCAGAGCCCACACATCAAGCATTTAATCCAGCTTTCTCCACTTTTATCCATGGAAAAAAGTCTTGAACAGAACATACATTCTGCATCAGCAGAGTCAGGAGGTACTTGGTCCATCAACTCATCATGTTCACTACCTTCATCAAACTGGATAACGTCTAGTTCCTCAGAGTCTTCTTCTTCACTATCATCCTTATTTTTCTTCGTTTGTTTGTTTCTCTTCGCAGTTTTCTTCTTATTCTTTGTCTTGACTAGTTTATTTTCTTTTTCTTGTCTCTTCATATTTTTATTTTCTAAATCAGTTTTGTAGGGAGAAGATGTTATGACTGCTGCTACAGCAGCTTTTCTTCCTCTGCTAGATACTTTTCTTCGTTTCTCTGGCACTGGACTTATGGCATACGGAGACACCAGACCCAAACTGCTGCGATTAAGCCCAGAAGTCGAAGGTACAGGTTCAGGTTGTAAATTAGCAGTTGTTTGTGGTGCAGGTATTTCTACCAGAACTTGACCAGTTTCAGATCTTGATTCCAGCGGAGGGATATTGGTTGTACAACCGTCTATTAAAGCATTTTGTTGCGCAGCAATAAAGTCCACATCACTGAAGACTTTTTTATTTAAAGGCCACAATCCAGTAACTTTGAACCCGTTGGCTGCGATTTCGCCTGTTTGTACTTTCAAATAGGATTTGCCAAACAGCTCCACAATATCATATGGACTTAGAGGTCTGTTGTTGTCTCTAATCCACATGCGTATTTCCTCACTATAGTATGTTTTTAAAGGCCCCATGAAAGTTTTATCTAATGGCTGCAATTTATGAGTCGTATGAGGAGGTAACGAAACTATGTCCACGTTATTTTCCCTAGCAATATCTATTATATCGATATTGTGAGTATGACTATAGTGTCCGTCTAGTATCAGTAAAACCCTCGATTCAGGAGTCGGGTTGGTGTGTTGAATAAAGTGCTTGAACCAGTCTGTAAAGATGTTCATTTGTATCCACCCTGATGGGTGTGCAACTCCGACTGATCCTGGAGGACAGCCTCTCATTAGCTGAGCACTCATATTTTTTCTGGGAAAAATAATGAACGGTGGCACAAAATGACCAGTAGCATTCATGCAAACAACTATTGTCATCAGAGATCCTCTTTCTGCTGAAGTCAGTGCAGCTACCTGGCGTTTACCTTTGTGGCCGATGATTTGTGGTATCTTACTTTGTACTATTGTGAGGCCTGATTCATCCACGTTGTAAATACGATTTGGTGGATAGTTATTCTTAGCGTAAAGCTCTTCAAGGAGGTTGAAAAAGGCTTCCACTTTTTCTTTATCAAATCCAAATGCTCTGGCAAATGATGTACCAGTTGGTCTTCTTATCGAAAGTTTATCTTTATGACGATTTAAAAATAACTTTAACCACTTTTTTCCAGCCATACCTGATTCACCGAAGGGATTCTGCAAATTGTTTCGCTTTGCTAGCATGAACGCCATACGGCGAAGATCAGTTCTTGTTAAACCGTGAAACTTACTCTCCATTATTAGTATGTATTCTACTAGCTGATGTTCAAGTTCGGAGCCCAAGATAGTTTTTCGTCCTAATGTAGTAGCTGCTGCCACTTCTGGAGACTGTTCATCTTTTTGGCAGAGACGAAATAAAGTTGTCCTAGGCACTTGAAAATGCTGTGCCGCTTTCAAATACCCCATTTTCTTTTCCCGGACGAATTTTATAGCTTGTGCCATTTTTTCTTCATCCCAGGTTTTTCGTTTGGTTGATTGTGAACCGGACATTCTAAAAACAAACATTACATATATTTTTTAGCAAGCAAGTATCTATCATATGAAATATTATATCTAATTATGGAATATTCCATAATTAGACACCGACGACTGTCCATATTTGGATTTTTATACTAGTTCAAACTCTTCTAAATATTTTTTTAAGTCACAATATTTTGAAATTAAAAGATCACAAAATGGTGAAATAAACATAATACCGATATACTAAATAGTATAACACTTATGTATACAAACATATCAGCTGGAATACTCATTTATTACTTACCTTTAAAATTTTCCGCACGACAACAAAACAAAACACGCCTGCCACAAGTGAAGTGTTCGCGCAACTGACTCGATGGTGTGAGTGCGATAGTTAGTAGACCGAATGGAACAGAAGATGGTCGAGTGTTGCGTTTCATACTTATAGTCTTAGAGAAATGAAGGTATTCCATATTAGGATACTATTTCATATTTGGTGACTTTCCTCTAATAAAGAAAAAAGATTAAAATTCACCGTGAGTATCAAATGACTTAGATTTTTTTGGCAAACGTTGGGCAAAAGTCAACCGTAAGTTCACTACAAATGGGAACTCTGCAACTATTGCAAGATTTTTGGTCATGCGCCGTTTCTTATATGAACTGCAATTTTTCCTTTTCCTTGTTGAGGCATTTTTAAGAGGACTACTTTTTGAACCAGACTGCTCAAGGTTTTGACCATGCCTCTCAAGACTTCTCGTATCTTTTCTTTTATTCTACGAGGCATTGTTAGTATTTCCAGTCGAAGTTTAAGCCATGGTTCAACGAGTTGTTCATGCAGTTTTTTCATAGTTCTTCATGCCAGTGGTTTACCTTCAGCCACCAACACATTATGACAGTAGATGAAGTAAGAAATGATACTCGTTATATTGAACATATTATAAACAATGCACATGGGCCAACGGTTGGTCTTACGATTACAAGACATATTTGAACACATCTGGTCAAATGAGTCTACGCCGCCTTTTGTGGCATTGTAAAATTCTATAATGTGTGGTTTTGTCGATGTTGGATTCTCAGTCCCTTCTTCGCCACATGACGACAACAAATATACCATTTTGCTTGGCTTCGGTTTGAATCATAGGAGAGTTAGTGGCCCATCATAACAAAACATGGAAGTACCAATTGCTCTACCTCGACTGTTCTTTATTTCTTCCGGTATTTCTCTTTTGTTGGCCCTCAAAGTTCCGACTATTGGCAACTTGTAAGGTTGTTGTAGCAGTTGTTTAGCTAATGGGATGGATCTAAACCAACTATCTGTCTGTGGTAACGTTTTTGTTTGAGCCATGAATACTCCGTGTTAGTTCCTTGACAACATATTCCCCAAGGGGCACTCCTCCGGCATGTATCCTACACATGACGATTTTTGCCACGAATATTAGGTTGACGTAAGTGGATAATGTTGTTGGAAGCAGATGATGAATTCTCACTGAGAGGACGATCATCGGAAGGTGACCTTTCTTGTTCCTCTTCAATATCTAAAGGTGGACTTACTTGCGCAACTTCAGTGTCCGAGGGTTCGTCATAAAAGTCACTTTCAACGTCATCAGGCAACAAACCATCCTCATTTTCACTATCAGAAGAAACATCTTCATCATCTGACGCCCGAACTATGTCGTCATCTGTGATCAACCTCGCAGCCATACTTCACTATCAACGAAATAACTTAAAAAAAAACAAAGCTAAAATCAACTCAAAGCACGTAAGCTAAAAGTCACGCATTAGCTAACCATTCGTCAAAATGACGAGTACGCAGTAGATAAAACATAAGTGCTTTCCGGCTAAATACGACCACCACGCGACGCAGTCTAGCGGACACTAAGTTGGCGCGAAATCGCGAGTGTGTAGGTAAAAAGATGAGAAAGGGAGATGGAGATGTTTATTACATGCTCGTCATTTTGACGAACGTTATGGCTGATTTACGCAGGGTCAGTAGACAAGTCAGTCGCAGCGCCAATGTCGGCGCCGCGACTGACTTTAACTGTTTACATGAAGTAAGTAGTAGTGGTGCGTTTCTCACGGTGAGCACACGTGTGTGAAGTCAGTGGGAAAAATTAATTCGCGAAAACAACTGAAACGACGATTTAATTATTTGTTGAAAAGTTTATCAATTTTGCTGTTGAATGAGTTAATAGAAATGGTAGTGAAGTAGTATAGTGCTCCGTTTATGAGGCCTATTTATACTACTTGCAGTTCTTTATGAATACAGCGGAGTAGCAAAAGAAGCGATTAGGCAACAGGCGATGAAATGAAATTTCGAGCGAGAAGCGACAGAGATATATTCAATAAGCATGGATTAGGTACAAGTAATGAATGAGTTTCCATCTCATCGGGACACAGATATTTATAGTCGCAAGTAAACAAACTGCGTCACCGTAAAGAACGGCCTCCATGTGTGCGTCGTCGTCCTAGACAAAAGGATCGCGAGCGGCGGCCGTCTGCGTGTGCGCCTCGCTACGCACACACAGTTGGATTCCTTATCTTGGAGGCGGGGCTTAAAAGGTGGCGTGATACCATGCCGAGGTCTCACCGTTCATAAGCGGCGGCGGATGTCGTAGCGGTTTTGGTCGCTACACTACTCCCCCGCTGAGACCTACGGGCGATAGTAATCAGGAAATCTCACTGTCCTGCCGCTTCTTGTCTTTCTGACTGTGTTATCAGGTTGAGCTAGATCCGGAGTTTGGCTGTGACTTTGACCTGGATCTAGATCTTCTCTTGCCATGAATGCTGGTTTGACTCGGTCAATGGTAACCTTCCGTCTCTTCCCATGCACTTCGATGTCCAGTGTCTTCTGGTCGCGAGCTAGGACTTTATGTGGACCTGTATATGGGGCCTGCAGAGATCCTCGGCCTGGTCCTTCGCGCAGGAAGACGTGGGTTGCCGTGCTAAGGTTTTTCGGGATGTAGAAGGTGCGGTTGGAGCTCATATGCCACGACGTTGACTGTGGCGTTAGCTTGGTCATGTGTGCGCGCAACCTGCCGACTAGGTCGCTCATGTCCACGACATCCTTTGAGGCTTCTGTGAGGAACTGTCCAGGCAAGCGGAGCGGCTCGCCGTAGACGAGTTCAGCGGTTGTTGCGCCTATGTCCTCCTTCCATGCGCTACGGATGCCTAGCAGAACCCATGGAAGAGCCTCTGTCCAGCTTGAGTTCGCATGACACATGATCGCGGCTTTCAGCTGGCGGTGTAGTCTCTCGACGAGGCCGTTAGCTGCGGGATGGTAAGAAGTGGTTAAGTGGTGCGTGGCGCCTATTAAAGCGGCTAAGCTCCTAAAAGTGCGGCACTCGAACTGCCTCCCGCGGTCCGTGGTGATGTGTTCGGGACAGCCGAACCGGGCAATCCACCCAGCGGTGAGGGCAGCGGCGCAAGTCTCTGCGGTGATGTCCTGCAGCGGGAACGCCTCAGGCCAACGTGTTGCGCGGTCGACAATCGTGAGGCAGTACCTGTAATTTGCGGACAATGGTAAGGGACCAATTAAATCAAGGTGGATGTGTTGAAAACGTGCCGATGGTGTTTTGAATGCCTGAAATGGGGTCGAGGTATGGCGTGTCACCTTACTCTTCTGGCACGCTTCACATTCCTTTGCCATCTGTCTGCAGTCCTTTCTAACTCCTGGCCAAACAAACCTTTCCGTGACCAACCGAACGCTTGCCTTACGCCCAGGGTGGCTGAGGTTATGGAGGGGAAGTGAATACCTGCTTGCGGAACGATCTTGTAATAAACGGGCGTGGAGTACCCGTTACGTCGCAGTAGATCTCGTCATTAGATGTGGGTATTTTCACCTTCCTCAACTTCAAAGATGATCCTTCTCTCAGCAAATTCTGTAGTTCGGGGTCGGTTTGCTGTTCCTTGGCCAGGGACTGGTAATCTAAGGGCAGATGAAGTTCGTTAATGCGCGAAAGGGTGTCCGCGACCACGTTGTCCTTACCGGCTATATACCTGATATCCGTTGTGAACTGGCCTATATAGTCCAGGTACCTGAATTGACGAGGAGGGCAGCTTGAGCGTGGATTTTCGAACGCATATGTCAGTGGCTTGTGGTCCGTTGTGACGTGGAATACGCGTGCCTCAACCATGAAACGAAAGTACTTGATTGCTTCGTATATAGCCAATAACTCTCGATCGTACGGGCTGTACTTCTTTTGCGAAGGGCTGAGCTTCCTCGAAAAGAATGCCAGCGGCTGCCATTCTGCCTTGCTTCGTTGCTGCAGTACGGCTCCGATCGCTGTATCAGAAGCATCCGTCACGATGCTCAGTTCTGCA
Organism: Noctua pronuba; assembly: GCA_905220335.1. Taxonomy (NCBI): domain Eukaryota; kingdom Metazoa; phylum Arthropoda; class Insecta; order Lepidoptera; family Noctuidae; genus Noctua; species Noctua pronuba. The sequence goes on along the minus strand of LR999906.1, from coordinate 8,034,940 downwards.
CTTGGGTCTGGATGCACTAAGAGTGTGGCTTCTGAAAGGCTCTGTTTGCAGGCGTTGAACGCTTCTTGTAGCTCTGGTGTCATGGTGACTGGATGCGATCCCTTGACTTTAGGACCTGCGCTCCATGAAGTTAGTTAGAGCATTCGTCCGCACACCTGCAGATGCATGAGAGCTGAAGTGACTCTCCCTGAGATGGGGGTAATCAGCATGTAGGACTGGAGCATACAATCCGTCCATGTTAAAGTTGTCGTTTAAGGTCGCGTTCCAACCACCTGGACCTTGTCCAGCTTGCGTTGTACAGCAAAAGCCGCGTGCCATGTTATTTCCGGCATTAATTCGACGGCGGTGGAAGCATTCTATATTAGCCTGGTTTGCCGAGGCCGCTCCTTGTGCTCCGAAGCTATGAATGGCGACGTTACGGGTGTAGAGTGGGACTGCAGCGTCATTTAGTGGTCCAGATGACTCTATGAACAAAAAGTTAACAGAAGTGATCTTATGTTGTATTCTATCTGTGACATTTAAACCTTTGTCATTGTGATTACGGCGGTATTCAACCATCTTGAAACGATCTTTCATTTCCGCCAACACTGTGTAGACCCGGTCTTGAAGTAGAGAGACAACTTTATATCTACCTTCAATGGTATCATCATTTGGAAATTGGATACCCTGTAGCCGCGCTGAAGCGCCGGCATTCTGTATATCTATTGGTTCAAAACCAAGTAGATTTCTATTTGGTACTAAGTTCCCAGGAATTAAGGCCTCTGGTAATGGGTGATAATCGGGCTGGTTGTTCATTGAAGCAGTAACTCTCCTTGATGTAACTAACGGAGAGACGTAGCACTCATATGTGTTATGGTTGTTAGCAACTAATGGTCCAAAAGAGCCACTAGGCTCATCAACTCTATCTACGGCAATTGGTCCAAGCGGAATGGCCGTCGCTGGTAGATTAATCCGTATTTCTTTTCCGTCTTGAGTAACGACGGGGGTTACGTGAGATATGTAATCTACTACTGATTGAGGAAGGACCTGGTAATCGGGGAGGACTTCTCTGGCGTCAGTGCGGAGGTTGAAAATGAGATAACTAAAAATAAACGACAATGGGTAAGAAAATGGATTGACGATAGAAACGAAACTGGTGGCTCTGCTTTGTTGCTGAAGCAGTTGCGATTTGAAGATCCTGCTGAGTACAAACTGGCTATGAGGATGTCACCACAGAATTTTGACGAATTGCTGTCAATGATATCGAGCTCTATTCAACGACATGATACATTCATGAAGCGAAAAAAACGTGGTCACTCTACAACGCAGCGGCAGTGACTAACCACGCACTGACTTGTCTGTTTACACGGGGTTTATTTGGCTGGCGCGGGGGTGCGCGGGTGGCGGGGGGCGCCAACTGACTTTAAAATATTCGTGTCCGAATATTCAAGTCAGCGCTGACTTCAAGCCACTGTACTGACTTCAAATCAGTTTACACAGGGTTTTTTTCGGGTCAGCACTGACTTGCATCGAATTTGTAGTCAGTTACTGACCCTGTGTAAATCAGTCTTTAGCTACAGTACCCGGCACGTAACTTGGCAAATTTTGACGTAGTGGGGGTAAATTGGCGCATGGTGCACTTGGTGGTACAAAAAAGTGGTCACTTTTATTTCTTATTTATAATCATATCTGTTTAGAAGAAAGGGGAGAGACACACATATCAAAAAAGTTTGTGATCACTAGCATATAATCTGATATATTTTTTTTAAAGTTTATGGAAAAACAATTGAACTGTTTTACAATCTAAATCTATATTTTATCTTAAAAGAAGAAAAAATCATAAGTTTACCGTAACAAAAAAGATTTCGATTTTTCAAAGCGATCGGAAACTTTTTTGATGTGTGCATGTGAAATGCATTAGGAGTTATAAATAAAATATATGCATATAAAAGACAAAAAAAAATATTAATCAGTTAAATTTCGTCATCACTATCCGGTAACAAAACTGCTACCCCAAGCATCAAATTTGAAGACCCGCCTGAGCTGGTGGAAGGAGTTGGCTCTTCATCCTCAATGAAACTGTCAACACTCTCGTCACTGGAGGAGTCGCTGTCGTCACCGGTGTAAGTTATAAAACTTTCAGTGACTGTGTCGACTATATGGTCACTTTTTACGTAGTCAGCCTCAATTTTTTTTTACTCTCCCACATAACTTTGACCATTCATCGGCGTCCGTCAATAGCACTTTCTCCTTTACCAGTTCCATTACCCTGGTCACATTCCATGTCACATTTTTGCTGGCAACATAACCTTTGATTGCCGCCCATGCCATTTCTATAGGATTTAAGTCCGGATGGTAGGGCGGAACACTATGGTTGTGTTCTGCTAGTATCTGGTCGATACTATATTTTTTGAATCTTGGTTTATGCAATTTGCATACCATCCTCATTGTGTGGTATGATGCATTGTCGATGACCAAAACTGCATTTGGTGGCAGGTTTGGTATAAATTGGGTGCGAAGCCACTTGGTATAATTTTCGTAATTCATGTTGTTTTTTTGTCATGAAAATCTCCAGACTCTGTCCCAGCTTTAAACAGGAGCAGCGCATTGGGAGCAAATCCAGCTTCTGATCCAGCATGACTATAACAATACACTGCCCTTTCGATATGGGTTTTTTAATGATCCAAATGTCCACGTTTTAGAACCTGTAATAAGAAAAAATATATGATAATTGGTACATACCTGCATGAGATGAATCAACATACGATTCATCCATGTAAATAATCGGTCTTCTTTCTTCCCTATATTTAATTAGACTTCTAAAGAACTCTATCCTTAGTAATCTAATATTTGATTTTTCAATTAAATTTTTTCTATTATTTTCGGCTTTTTTCCATCGAAAACCTAAATTATTAATAATCCTGCGGAGACTGCGCTCTGACCCATTAAAATCGATAATAATAATAATAATCTGTGGCCCGAGTGTCAAATTGACAACACGAATTTTTATCATACCGAATTTTAATTTAATGTTTTTACCGATTTAACCCGTATTTAAACCCTAACAAACTAATTTTCATTAACAATGAAAAGGAAAAAAAAAAAAAAAAACAGATACCCATACTGGACAAAACTGGACCCAAAATTAATTGAATATTTGAAAATATGTATGTACATCAATGTCTCCGATGCTAACTAGACGCCGGGCCAAACTACTAGAGACACACCCACCATCTCCGGGCTCGTCACTCAGCTCCGCCTCGCAGCCGCCGGGACGCGCCACATCCGTGAGCGCTGCATCGCCGGTCGCTGCAGTTGCGTCGAGCTCGAGTGACGAGTTTTTCTCCCCGCCGTCGACGCCACCATCACCACGACGACGAGGAAGACGGCCACCAGCGGGCTTGGGACCTCGAGGCCAACAGGCCCCGAACAGGGTCCCCGCTACCGGTGGAAATGTGTCGCGCATTCGTTGGACGCAGTCCATGAACGAAAATGTGATGCGCGCATATTATGGGGCTACAGAGGGAGGTATTAACCTTACAGCGTACCGATGTCGGATGCTCTCTCTGTTTCAGGCACTTGAACCTGCCGTCAATGTCTCTGCCCAACGATTGTCGGATCAGGTGCGCGTCATTCAAAATAATCACAGGTTGGATGATGCTACACTTGACCGGCTGCGCTCGGAACTGCGGATTAGCCCTGCCAGCAACCCTCTCCCATCCCAGAACGTCACACATGTGCCTGCTGCACTACCACTGCGGGCAAATCAGCATGCTGAGGAAGAGGATGACAGGGCTGTATCTGCAGATAACCTATGCAATGAGGAATTAAGGAGCGCCCTGGAAGATGCGATTCGTGAGTATCGGTTCACGTCACCTGATCTTCGGCCACGGTTACCACGTTTGCCCATGAATAAAAAGAATAGAGCACTGGTGTGTGCCCTGGATGCGCTGTTACCAAATTTTATTGCAAGCAGCGCAAACCTTTGCGATACACACTCAATCTTGTATTGCACGGCTGTTGCGGCATGTCGTGTAGCCAATGTCAAATTTCCCAACACTGACAGTGCTACACGACCAAAATCTGCCGTGCCAGTCTGGCAATGCAGGATTGAGCGCCGTATTAATGAGGCCAGGGCTCTTATCGGGAAGCTCATCTGCTTCAGGGAGGGCAATACACGCCCAAGGGTGATGCGCTTTGTGAGGCGGGCATTCTCGGGAACTGATATCAGTCCCCGAGAATACATGTCACGAGTCACAGAGCGCATCGACTTCCTGAAGCAGAAAGTTTATGCATGGGCTAACCGTATCCGTCGATATAGGCGAAGAGTGGATCGATACACTCAGAACCGCATGTTCCAGAGTGACGAAAGGTGGGTATACAGAATATGGGAGCGGCCCGTTACCATTCAAGGAGTGACTGACACGCATCTGCCAGATAACGACGCCATGAGTGCTTTTTGGCGAAGTATTTGGTCGGTACCCGTCAGTCACACTGAGGGTGATTGGATGCGTGTTGTTGAGCAGGCGTGTGACTCAATCCCAGAAATGGAGGCCATTTCTATTAGTCCATTGGACGTAGCCCGTGCAGTCCGTCCGCTACCTAACTGGAAATCTCCAGGGCCGGACGGACTGCACAACTTTTGGATTAAATGGCTACAAAGGTCACATGCTTGCTTAGCCTCACAATTCCAGTCATCCTTAGAGACTGGGTCGCTGCCATCATTCTTTACAACAGGAGTTACCCACCTGCTCCATAAATCGGGTAGTACTGCGGAACCTAAAAACTATAGGCCAATTACGTGTTTACCGACGGTCTATAAAGTTCTTACATCCATTCTGAGAGCAAAAATTGTTCGTCATATAGATAACAATTCAATTATGTCTGTCTCTCAGAATGGATGTAGGAATGGGTCCCGCGGTACTAAGGAGCTGCTCCTTATCGACATGGCCATAAGCCAACAGGTTCGTCGATCCCGGAGGGATCTGTCGACGTGTTGGATAGATTATAAGAAGGCCTATGACTCGGTGCCACATACATGGCTCAGGAGGGTGCTGGAGTTGTACAAAATAGATGCAACTCTTCGCACCTTCTTGGTGTCGTGTATGGGGCAATGGAGTACAGTCCTTCTCTATCCAGGATGTCGGCAGGTTCTTGGGAATGATGAACCGATCAGGATTGAGCGAGGAATATTTCAGGGCGACAGTTTGAGTCCGCTTTGGTTTTGCTTGGCCTTGAATCCTCTGAGCACACTGCTGGAGGATTCAGGTCTAGGCTACCGGTTGAAGAGAGGTGGTCAGGTTATATCTCACCTCCTTTACATGGATGACTTGAAAATATTTGCTCCAAGCAATTTGCAACTGATGGAGCTACTAAAAGTGACTGAAACTTTTAGTAGCGCCATCAGGATGGAATTTGGTGTGGACAAATGTGCGGTCATGCATGTAAAGCGAGGGGAGATTATGGAATCCGTGGGAACTCAACTCTCGGATTCCATATACCTTAGATCCCTCTCCTCAACCGAGACCTACAAGTATTTGGGTATGTCGGAAGCTTTAGGCATCAATGCTACCGACATGAAACAATCATTGAAGGAGCGCTTCTTTGGCCGCCTGAATAAAGTATTAAAGAGTCTTTTATCGGGCGGAAACAAGGTGCGCGCCTTTAATGGTTGGGTCATGCCGGTTTTGATGTATTCTTACGGCATACTCAAATGGACTCAGACGGAACTTGACGCCCTGGATAGGAAGGTCCGCACACTACTGACCGCAAACCGGATGCATCACCCACGGTCATCGGTGATGAGACTGTATATCCCGCGGAAGTGCGGAGGTCGTGGCTTCTTAAATGCTAAGACCTTGCACAACCGCGAGGTATGCAGTCTCAGGGAATACTTTCTCGAAACCGACGTGGGGATGCACCGAGATGTGGTCTCAGTGGACAAGGGCCTTACCCCGCTCTCCTTGGCTAACGAGAACTGGCGCAAACCTGTGGTATTGGATACTAATGACCGCAAGGAGGTATGGCAGAGCAAGGAGCTACACGGACGCTTTTTCCGGGCCCTACATGGGCCTGATGTAGACCTCTTGGCGTCCGTATCCTGGCTACGATTCGGTGACCTCTTTGGGGAAACCGAAGGTTTCGTCTGTGCGATTATGGATGAAGTTATCATGACGAACAATTATCGGAAATACATTGTCAAGGACGGTACGGTTGACATTTGTCGGGCATGCCACCGTCCCGGTGAATCGATCCGACATATTGTTTCCGGTTGTTCTCGTCTTGCTAACGGTGAGTACTTGCACAGACACAATCTAGTAGCTAGGATTATCCACCAGCAACTTGCCTTGCAATACAACCTTGTGGGTACTGAAGTACCATACTACAAGTATGTGCCCGACCCAGTTCTCGAGAACGGTCATGCCACATTGTATTGGGATCGATCTATCATCACGGACAGGACTATTTTAGCAAATAAACCTGATATTGTGGTGATAGATCGCCGAGAGCGCCGTGCAATGATTGTTGACATCACTGTCCCTCATGACGAGAATCTCGTGAAAGCTGAGAATGATAAAAAAATTAAGTATCTTGATTTAGCACACGAGGTTGTCGACATGTGGGACGTGGACTCTGCAATCATTGTACCGATAGTCGTTACGGTTAATGGACTAATAGCAAAGAGCCTCGACCAACACCTTAGGAGGCTCTCATTGCGCGGCTGGGTCAAGGGCTTGATTCAGAAAGCAGTACTCCTAGACACGGCACGCATAGTGAGGCGGTTCCTCTCTCTGGAGCCCTGACCACCGGCAACCTGGACCCTGTTCCCGATGCCGGTGGGCTACTATTTTTTATATTTTTAAATGTTTTGTTTACTTTTGTTTTTTAAAATATTTAAAAATGTAACAAATAAGAAACGTAATGAATAAAGGAATAATAATAATAATAATAATATAATAATACACGACCACGTGTGATGCGCTTTGTGAGGCGGGCATTCTCGGGGACTGGAATCAGTCCTCAAGAATACATGTCCCGTGTCACAGAGCGCATCGACTTCCTGAAGCAGAAAGTTTATGCATGGGCGAACCGTATTCGGAGGTATAAACGGCGGGTTGATCGGTACTCGCAGAATCGCATGTTCCAGAGCGATGAGAGGTGGGTATACAGAGCTTGGGAGCGACCCGAGCAAAATATGACGGACGTGTGCCGCCCGGATGATGCCACCACGAGTTCTTTCTGGAGCAGCATCTGGTCGGTGCCCGTCTGTCATACTGAGGCTGACTGGATGCGTGATGTCGAGCGAATGTGTGAACCTATCCCAGAAATGGAGCCAATTTTAATAACACCACAAGATATAGCCAGAGCAGTTCGTCCGTTACCGAATTGGAAATCACCGGGACCGGACGGGCTGCACAACTTCTGGCTCAAATGGCTTAGTAGTTCACACACTTGCCTGGCATCTCAATTCCAGTCATCCTTAGAGTCTGGGTCCTTACCGCAGTTCTTAACTACAGGCGTTACCCACCTGCTCCATAAGTCAGGTAGTCCCGCGGAACCCAAGAATTATAGACCGATCACTTGTTTGTCAACGGTCTATAAACTTCTTACATCCATTTTGAGAGCGAAAATTAATACACACATTGACAAAAACTCCATAATGTCTGCCTCTCAAAATGGATGTAGGAATGGGTCCCGCGGTACTAAGGAGCTACTCCTCATCGACATGGCCATTAGCCAACAGGTTCGTCGATCCCGCAAGGATCTGTCGACATGTTGGATAGATTATAAGAAGGCCTACGACTCGGTGCCACATACATGGCTCATGAGGGTGCTGGAGTTGTACAAAGTAGATGCAACTCTACGCGCCTTCCTTGAGTCGTGTATGGGGCAATGGAGGACGGTCCTTCGATATCCAGGATGTCGACAGATCCAGGGGAACAATGAGCCTGTATGGATTAAACGGGGAATATTCCAGGGCGATAGTCTGAGCCCACTTTGGTTCTGTCTAGCCCTGAATCCTCTGAGCACATTGCTGGAGGATTCAGGTCTAGGCTACCGGTTGAGGAGAGGTGGTCAGGTCATATCTCACCTTCTTTACATGGATGATCTGAAACTCTTTGCCCCCAACAAATTGCGACTGATGGAGCTACTGAAAGTAACTGAAACTTTTAGTAGCGCCATCAGGATGGAATTTGGTGTGGACAAATGTGCAGTCATGTATGTAAAGCGAGGGGAGATTATGGAATCCGAGGGAATTCAGCTCTCGGATTCCATACACCTGAGATCCCTCTCCTCATCCGAAAGCTATAAGTATTTGGGTATGTCGGAAGCGTTAGGCATTAACGTAACTGACATGAAGCAATCGTTGAGGGAACGCTTCTTTGGCCGCCTGAAGAAGGTACTAAATAGCCTTCTTTCAGGCGGGAACAAGGTGCGCGCCTTCAACGGTTGGGTCATGCCGGTTTTAATGTACTCTTTTGGCATACTCAAATGGACTCAGACCGAACTCGATGCCCTGGATAGGAGAGTTCGTACACTGCTGACCGCAAACCGGATGCATCACCCACGATCATCGGTGATGAGGCTGTACATCCCGCGGAAGTGCGGGGGTCGAGGCTTTTTAAACGCGAAGACCCTCCACAACCGCGAGGTGTGCAGTCTCAGAGAATATTTTTTAAAAGCTGAGGTGGGTATGCACCGAGATGTGGTCGCAGTGGACAAGGGATTCACCCCGCTGTCCATGGCTAAAGAGAACTGGCGCAAACCTGTAGTACTTACTACCGATGACCGCAAGGAAGTATGGCAAGGCAAGGAGCTTCACGGACGCTTTTACCGGGCTCTTCATGGCCCTGATGTAGATTTTCTAGCGTCCGTGTCCTGGCTACGTTTCGGCGACCTCTTTGGGGAAACTGAAGGTTTTGTCTGTGCAATTATGGACGAAGTTATGTTGACGAACAACTACCGGAAATATATTATGAAGGACGGGACGGTTGATGTGTGTCGGGCATGTCACCGTCCGGGTGAGTCCATCAGACATATTATTTCCGGTTGTTCTCGTCTGGCTAACGGCGAGTACTTGCACAGGCACAACCAAGTAGCCAGGATTATTCACCAGCAACTTGCCTTGAAATATAAACTTGTGGAATCTGAGGTACCGTACTACAAGTATGTGCCCGACCCAGTTCTCGAGAAAGACCATGTCACGCTGTACTGGGATCGGTCTATCATTACTGACAGGACTATTGTCGCCAATAAGCCTGACATAGTAGTGATAGACCGATCAGCGCGCCGCGTAATGATAGTCGATGTTACCATCCCGCATGACGAGAACCTCGTGAAAGCTGAGAAAGAGAAACAAATAAAATATCTCGACTTGGCACACGAGGTTGTCGACATGTGGAATGTGAACTCGGCTGTCATTGTGCCGATTGTCGTGACGGCCAATGGCCTTATGGCCAAGAGCTTCGACGACCACCTTTCGAAGCTCTCCTTAGGCGGTTGGATCAAGGGCCTGATTCAGAAGGCAGTACTCCTTGATACGGCTCGCATTGTGAGGAGGTTCCTGTCTCTGGAGCCCTAACCACCGGTAGCTTGGACCCTGCTCCCGACACCGGCGGACCACTATTTTTTATATTTTTAAATGTTTTTTTTAAATGGTTGTTTTAGAAATATTTAAAAATGTCAAAAATGTGTACATAAAATGAATAAAGGAAATAATAATATATTTATTTGCTTAAAACACGGTATAAAAAGGTCTTACATAAAAATGAGATCATACATGTTTAGCTTAAAAATAAAGCATGCAAAATTGTTAAGCACAAGCAAGTGCAAGATGCAAGTGTTGCATGTTGCTAATATTAGTGTTCTAGGAAATCCTTAATACTATAGAAATTATTTTCATTCAACCAATTGTACAATTTAAATTTAAATAGTCTACAATTTAATTCTTTCAGTGTCTTTGGTAACTTATTAAATACACGTACACACATAGCTACACAGTTTTTATTATATTTAGTACACCTAGGCAGTTCGTCAAGTACAAGTGTGTATTGGTCACGCCGACTTCGTGAACATACTTCTTCTGCTGTTTTAAATAATTCTTTGTGTTTCTTTACGAACATACACATCTCATAAATATATAACGATGGCAACGGTAGCAAACCAAGCTTTTTAAATATTGGTTTACACGATTCATCGGACGGAATTCCGTATAAGGCGCGTATACACTTTTTTTGTGCGATAAATGCCCTGTTGTGTTCCGTACTATTTCCCCATGTTATTAGTCCGTACCGCAACGAGGACTCAACGTACGCTCGATAAGACATTACAGCCGTTTTTATATTAGTTACATATTTAATTTTTCTAAGGGCATATACAAATTTATTTATTTTATTGCATACGTACTGAACCTGCGCCTTCCAGTCTAAATATTCATCCAATACAATACCTAAAAATTTAGTTTGTTCGACATGTGTTATTTTACGTATATCCATTTTTAAGTTAAATTTATTATTATGGTGTTTATTAAATTGTATGTATACGGATTTGTCTAGATTTATAGATAAATTATTATTGTTCAGCCAATTAATTAGAATGTTAATAGTATTATTTATGTCAGTTTCATGGTCAGTAATTGAATTATATTTTTTGTCAGCAGTTACAATTATGGAAATATCATCCGCAAAAAGAAAACATCTGTGTTTAGTAATGTCAACTATGTCATTTATATAGAGAAGAAATAAGATGGGACCCAATATGCTACCTTGGGGCACGCCGCGTTTTACACATTGATATTCAGACGTATGCATTATCATGTCTCTATTTTCGTCCAGTTTAGTAACTGCGACACTCTGTTGTCTGTCAGTTAGGTACGACGATATCCATTGATGCGGCAGTCCTCTGATTCCAAGAGCTTCTAATTTTTGTAATAAGTTGGTATGTGTAACAAGATCGAATGCCTTCGATAAGTCAAAGAAAAGCCCCGTTACCAACTGATTTTTGTTTAAACTACTCAGTATTGTTTTTAAGAGTGAGAATATGGCTAGTGATGTAGATTTACCTTTTTGAAATCCAAATTGTTGTTTCCTTATTATGTTAAATTTACTGCAGTAATTTAGTAATCTGAGATACATACATTTCTCGTATATTTTTGAGATGATGGGTATTAATGTAATAGGGCGATAATTGTTCACATCACATTTATCACCCTTTTTGAACAATGGTTTAATAATGGATAATTTTAGAGCTTTTGGGAATAAACCTTGTGAAAATGACAAGTTGATCAGATATGTCAATACTTTACTTATTTCATTGGTACATGTCTTAATTATTCTGGTGTTTAGTTCATCGTAGCCTTCAGAATTGGTGTTGTTCAATGATATTATCTGTTGCCTCACCTCACTTTCAGACATAGGATTGAGGAACATCGAGCTAGCAATAACGTTGTCATTGGAACAACTATTTATTTGATTTTGTGTAGGGAAACAGTTTATGAAATGGTTGTTGAAGGCAGAAGTTATTTCTGCTGGATTTGTTAGAACTGTATTGTCAACCTGTAAACATTCAATATTATCTTTAGGGTCCGTATTTTGGATTTCGTTTTTTATAACTGACCAAGTGGCTTTACATTTGTTTTTATTGTTGTTCATAAACTTGATGTTAGCATTCCGTTTAGCATTATGTATGCAATTTTGAAATATTTTAGAATATGTGGTGTATTTGTTCTTGTTGGTTCGATTTTTGTTTTTGTAATATTGATATCGTAAGGATCGTTTAGTTTTAGAACACAATTTAAGACCCTTAGTTATCCACGTTTGTTTAATTTTATTGTTCGTATTTACTTTAACTCTTACTTTTGGAAAACAGAGATTGTAGAACAGGCATATTAAGTTATGGAAGCTATTGAATGCCGTATTTGCATCATTATCCATGTATACGTCCGTCCAAAGTAAGTTTTGCAAACATTCCTTAAATTTAAGAGTATTATTTACACTGTAATCTCTTTTGTAGATGTAATATATTGTGGCTTTTGATTGAAATCGTAAGGGAAAGCTTAGCATTTGCGCTGTATCGTGGTCAGAAAGATGTAGTGGTAGGACGTTAGCAATTGCGTTGTGTATATTACTTAGTATATGATCTATACAGGAAAATTTGCGCGTGGCTACGTTAATATGAATTTTTAAGTTATGTGTGTGTGCTAAGTCTTGAAAGTCTTGGGTTATTTTGCCTTTTTTCAATGTATTTATATTAAAGTCCCCAGTTAAAACTATCCGCGTTTTCGATTTATATTTTTTGTGTAAATGTTGTAGCATACTATCTAATTTAGTTAAAAATAGGTAAGGGTCTGACTGAGGTGTTCTGTATAAACAAATAATTACTAAATTCTCAAATGCTAACTCTATTCCGCATGCCTCGAAGGTATTTACTGACGCATAATTTTTTACAAATGCTAGTTCTCTAAAACTTATACCCTTCTTAATTAGTATGCAAGTACCACCACGATTTTTTTCCCTGCAAAAATGTGTTGCCATGTCATAATCCGATAACTTGAGATAGTTCTCATATCCTTTTTTGATGAATGTTTCGGAGAAGCAAATTATATGCGGGTCATTCTGTAAATCTCTCATCTCCTGTAACGTTAGTTCTAAAAGTTCCTGTTTTGATAGTACGCTTGCAATGTTTTGGTGGAGTATCCTAAAATTGTGAGAAGTAGGCATCGCGATTTTAGGCACGAAAAAAAGTGTCGTTTTTAATAATTGGAGGAAAATAATAAGGTATGGTACCTTTTTTAGGTTTTTCAGTAGAAATATTAGAAAGAAAGAAAGAAAATACATTTATTTGGCACATGCCACAAGTGCACACAATATAAAACAAAAATAATACAAGACAAAGAATAAAAAAATAAAAACTTAAAACTAAAACAAAAAAATAAAATAATTAACACAGTGTGCCTCACGGCTGCACCAAATAGGGCCAGTTCAGCAAAATGCCGGGCAGCTAGTGCCTGACGCTGGTTTTCAACTGGACCTGGATTAGAGAGGTTACGGATGTAAAACAGTTTTATATGTTGAATCAATGGTGGTATTGAGAAGGTATTTAAATATGTATAATAGGTGTGTACAAGGAAATAAATAAAGATATCATAAATTAGTAGTAAGTAAACTACGAAATAATAAATATCGTGAATGTGCAAAATAAAACAAAAAATAGATAGATAAATGGCACGGACGCATGATAATAGAACCCGTTTGACACGATGACAATTTACGCATAGCATTTTATTTCTCCATGCATTTCGTCCAATACGCTGCAAGTTGCCGAGCGCGGCGGACTAATTTAAATTAACGGAAAGATTTCCTAACAGTGGATCGGTATAAATTTATTTACTGTGATTCGTACATAGAATGGCAGGAAGGAGATGAAAGGTAAGCGCTAGTCAATAATTTTGAAATATGCATAAAATAAGTTAAGAATGTCCTGGATTATTTATAATAATTAATTGTAATTTGACGGTATCCATTCATAATAGTTACGATTTGTCGACACAGAAACCGTATTATGCTCAAGTTAATTTAGGTAGGAACGTATATCAAATAACTGAGACATTTAGGGCAACCATATCCAGCTTACGTTGCGCTTCTATAAGATACTGCCGTAAACGGTTTCTAAATGTGTATATCGTGTTGATTAGTCTCATCGGTGGTGGCAAGTTATTCCATACTTTGGAAGCCGCATAACGAAAGCTGCCTCTGAATGCTGCTGTATTATGCGACTGAGTTGAGAGTTGTTGCGAACATTGTCTTCTCCCACATTCCCGTCTACTTGTTATCCAACTCAGTTTATTAAACAAGTAGTCAGGTTTTTGGTATTTGACCACACCAAATAGAAGGCACGCCAGGTGAAGTTTGCGTCGAGACTTCATTTTTAGAGTGAAATGTTTGTTTAAAAAAGGTGTGACATGACTTCTACGAGGAATGTTATAACAAAATCGAGCGCACGCATTTTGTACCCTTTGTATGAGCCGATCTGTACGAGCTAAGATGCGCGGGCCGTACACAGTGTCGGCGTAGTTCAACCTAGATAAAACTAAGGTTTCCACAAGTTGTTCACGTAGCGGTTCGGATAAATAAGGCCTCACCTTGTACAGAATCTTCAGGCGATAAAAACAGTTTCTGACAGAGTCTGCTATGTGTTTCTCAAAACGAAGGTCTTTGTCCATGGTTAGACCTAAATTACGTGCCTCATACACTCGCTCAATTGGTTCGCCCATAAGTTTTAAGTCAAAAGACATAGGTAGTCGAGCCAGCTGCTGTCTGGTGCCAAATACCATATATTTCGTTTTTGTAGGGTTTAGCGACAGGCAGTTCTCCTCGGACCAAACAGCGATTCGTTGGAGATCCTCGTTAAGAGCCTTGATGGCGCTATCATACTCATCTGGCCTGAAAGAAATATATAGTTGCACATCGTCGGCGTATATGTGGTACTTGCATCTCTGTAGGCATCTTATTATGTCTGCGCAATACAAAATGAAGATAATGGGACCCAAAATAGAACCCTGCGGGACTCCTCTCTCTACGGGAATGAGTGCCGATCTAAGAGAAGTGCCGTCATTCAAACGCAGGTCTACTAGTTGTTCCCTATTATCTAAGTAGCTGCGGAACCACTGAATAGTTTCGGGGTCGAAACCATAATATTTTAATTTTGACAATAATAACGGGATATTAATAGCGTCAAATGCCCTGGAAAAATCAAGTAAAACAAGTAATGTGCACATTCCCTTATCTTGAGCACATAATATGTTATCAGTAACATCCAATAAAGCAGTGGATGTACTGCGCTGTTTTCTGAACCCTGATTGCAAATCAGGTAAAACTTTATTTTGTTCCAGAAAAAGGGTAAGTTGGCGGCTGACGATTTTCTCTAGTACTTTTGATAAGCATGGCAATATACTTATAGGGCGTAAATCTTTTAAGGCTAACGGATTAGGGTTTTTTGGCAAGGGCCTAATTGAAGCAATTTTCCATTGGTCAGGGAACGTTGAAGTCACTATGGAGCGGTTTATTATGTCCGTAACAACATCCAAAGTGTGCGGCAAAGTCATGTTAATCATGTCCAGGTTAATGTTGTCATATCCTTCGGCGTTACTTTTGAGACTTGCGATAGTGCGTGAGACATTGTTCTGGTCCACTGGAGTGATTTTAAAAACTGCTTCACCATGGCTATGATTGTCATAATAATTCATAAGCGATGCGCTAGCCACGGGGTTACCGGGAACAATCAAGAAGTTTTTATTAATTAAATCAGGATCTATAAAATGCGACGGAAGGTCTTGTCTAGGTTTAGAGGTAGATAAGGTGGATTTTAGATTTTGCCATAGCAATTTAGGGTTTTTGATTTTATTATTAATGTTATGTTTGAAGTATGCAGTTTTTTCACTGTACAGTGAATTAATTACCAAATGCTTTAAGTCTTTGTAGTAACTTTTTTTAGAGTCAGATTTCGTTTTCCTATAAGTACTTAGCGCATCGTCACGCAAACGCATCATAACTTTGATTGTATCTGTAATCCATGGATACGATTTTTCCTTTACAGTGCATGTTTTGATTGGTGCGTGAGCATCAAACAGGAAAGTTAGATGGGTGTTAAAGACATGCACCATATCATTAACAGTGTCAAGCGACGAAATAATTCCGAGGTTTAATAATGAAAGATCTACATTAAATCTCTCTGAGCAGATATTTTTAAGAGGCCTATATTTTACTAGGTATGGTTTGAATTTTTCGCGCTTAATGTTAAACTCACTTATTACAATACAGTGGCCGTTGATTGAACCGAGCGATTCTACTGCTGTATACCTTGGTCTCAGGTCAGTACATAGGAGATCGATGAGAGTTTCACTGGATGCTGTGTAGTGAGTAGGTGTTGTGACCAACTGTGTAAGACTGAGGCAATCTAGAAATTCATAAAAAGTTTTGGTTTTCATTCCGTTTGTGTCTAGCAAATTAACATTGAAGTCGCCAAGTAGAATGTAGTGGTCACAATTTGCCAGTGAGCTAATAGAGTCCGTTATGGCATCCAAGAAAAGAGCAAGGTCAAGCCATGGCGGTCGGTAAGCTGTTCCTACTGCAATTTTTTTGCCGTTCAAAGAGATTGTTAACCACATTTGTTCGACCGATTCGAACCTGGGATCGACCGCACTAGAACAAGTACGCGCGCTCATTCCCCGCCGCAGATAAAACCCGACGCCCCCACCACGGCCCGCGCGAACACTAGCTGGACGTGGTGTGTGACGCAAACGGTAGCCCGGCACCACCGGAGCGCGCCCCTCCTCGCCCGGTCTGAGCCAAGTTTCGTTGATGGCTATAACATCAAAACAATGCCTGTCAAGTGCACCAATCAAGTCATCATGACCTGTACCCAATGAGCCAGCATTAAGGAAACCAACTTTAAGATACTTTTCTCCTTTAGTGGCCATTGTAATAATATAAAATTAATTCCGTCATCAAACAAAACCATACTATCATCAGTGCACATTCAATTGTTATTTCATATAATATTAGTGTAAGTCGAATTTTAGGCATGTAGATCGTGTATAAAATTAACGTAAATAGAGGTTGTAAAATGTGGTATGTAAATAGTAGTTTAGGAATAAGACCATATTGTGTAAATAATAAGTTTATAGAATGGAATAGTAGGTACGAGATGGGTAGGTGTAGATAAATGTGTGTAGTGCTATAAAACTGGTTTACGTGTACTTTACTGAGGTGAGCCGCGAGACACACACTTGCCAATACAAAAAATAACTTATAGTACAAATAGAAACAATTTAATGTTATAACTTTTGACAGACTGTCAATTGCTGTAACTAAGCTTACTTTTAAAACCCGCCTAACTACTTGTTTCGAAAAATGCGTAACCTTAACTAGACAAATACTTACAGAAACAAAAACAAACAAAAGAGTAACTCTAAAGTACGTTATCACCGCCGTTACCAGGTGTCGAGGCCGGCCCAAAAGTGCGACGTATGTCCGCCTCACAGCGGATGTGGCAAGTGGGATCACCGGGTTTGTACCGGGCGAGGATACGACCACGCTTTGACCACACGAACTGCCAACCGAGGCGACTGCCCGCCTCACGCGCGCTTCGAAACAACTCCCGGTTTAGTTTAGTAAGGCGCTCGTTGACGTAGAAGCGCGTCGCTGGGCCCGGCAGATCGAGATCCACTGTGGTCATGCCGCGACGCACTCGTGCACTCTCCAGCAGCTCGTCACGAAGATCGCGGCGCGCGAGGCGCACGACGAGGAAGCGGGGGCGGGTCTCCACAGGTGCCGTCGCCTGCGTAGCGTTGATGCGCCTGCCTCCGACACGCTCGGCGCTCACAATATCGCGCGCTTTGATTTTGACGCCAATCTTAGCCGCCACCAACAGGGCAGTGTGGGTAGGGTTTTCACCACTGATCTCAGGTATGTTTGAGATCTGGAGATCATTGGCGAGCAACTCCTGGTCACGGTCATTAATGTCACTCCGTAATTGGCTTATAAGCTCGTCCACATCCGACGATCGCGTCACTTGGGGCTGAGCCAGTTTGGTCTCCATCACTGCTACTCTTTCCTCCAAGTTACTCATCCTGTCATTGGTTGATTTTAGAGAGGATCTTAGCTGTGATAGATCATCACGCAGCTGCTGGAACTCATTTCGCACTATTTTGAAAAAATCCTCTTTGAAACTGGTTAGCTCTGTCCTAAGGATGTCTAGGTTGAGCTCCTGAGTGGCATCTAGGGCTGTGGTATTTATGGGGCTGGTGTCCATCAGGTTGACTAGGCTATCCTCGTGTGGAGCTGGTGTTGGTGCCCGTCCCCGGACCGGTGTTTCAGCCCGGTTATCCCTCACCTGGTTCTTTTTGCACTCAGGGCAGTGCCAGGGAGTCGTTACAGGGCCTGCATTCTGGATGTCTACGCACCCTCGATGGTACCATTGCCTACATTTGCCGCAATTAGCAGCCTCTGCCGACGAGAGAAACTTTCCACAGGCGCCGCACTTAGCCATGGTGTGTTGAAACTTGTTTGTTTACCGAACGAAGCACAATTGATAAGTTCAAGTAGTACCCCGACCAGGCAACAGATGGCGCTATTTGCAGATACGAGTTTATGGTGTATTCTCACGGTGTGTACGATATAGACAGACACCATAGGTTGAGCGCAGTCGGAGTAAAAGTTCGCACACACTGATGTTATATCGTAGGCACTTTTTCCGTTCCCTAAAAAATCACTGTTCATATACTTTTGGTTTCGGGTACTTATGTACTTGCTGGAGTTCACTAAAACGTTAATTAGAGTTTTTTTAATATTTACACAGCAAATAAACACTAGGCAATAATGTTACTTGTAAGTCGCACCATCAGAAGTATTTACAAAGTATTTACACGACAACTTATGCGAATGAAACTGTTTGTTTGTTATTTATTTGCGAGAGGAACACAAAGAGCTTATGGCTGATTGACATCCGTGACGTCACTCTCTACTACGACTCTCGACTATTAGAAACATTATTTACTCTAAATTCCTTACTGTTGCTAATTTTGAAGTAAAACGGAATGGTCCCTTTTTTGGGCTCAATTACCGTTGTTTTTGGTAAAAAGCTTAGTTTGCTACTGGCAAGGTGCTTCCTGATCTCGACTGGATCTAGGAATTTTTTGTTATAATCTTCACAATCTATTAGGTAATTTATTGATTTACAAATGTCAGGCAAGTTATATTTGCTATTGTGTGTGAATTTACAATTTTTATAATATTTACAGATATTTTTGATACTATTGTTTAGTTTATTGACATTTAGGTTGTCATTTTTCAATACACTTAAAACAACAATACTATTTTTAACGAATGTCGTAAGTACACTTTTGAGTTGAGATAATACATTACTAATATAAAGGTCATTTTCGCCCAAACATATTACAATTTTGTCTACTGGTCGGAGGTTAACCTTAGTACAGCACTTTACAATTTTGTCGCTATGTGCATATGGCATCGTTTGGGCAAAGACTCCATACCTTTCATATTGCGTAGACTTTCTTGAATGAAGTAAAGCCGCAGCCAGGCCTACGCATTGTTGCGCGCCAAAGATAGCTATGGTTTTTCCAAATAAACACTGTTGCTGGTTTGAGGTAAAGTCTGTGGTTGGATGTGTCTCAGCAGATAATGTTTGTTTTGGCGTCGTCCTGAGAGACTGCTCTAGTCCCTGTATTTGTGTATTTAGAGCTTTTATCTCTTCTTCAGCGTTTTGAAGTTCTTTTTGTAGAATAGTAATTTTTTGTTGTAGATGTGAATGAATAGCGTCGGTGTTGGTATTTACTGTTAATCTCGGCGAGGAAGGTGTAGATGACACGTTTTGACTGAAGCGAGAATGTTTTTTCTTTTTTTCAGTGTTTATAGGAGTGCTTTCTATAATTGTTGAAGATTGGCAAAGCGATTTTAATATTTTAATTTCCGTGGTCAATTTGTTTACTTGTTTATTTAAATCATTGTTTTCTAATATTGTGTTTTCCAACTCGTTTTCTGTACTTTCTAATTTGGCAGTCAGCTGTGCTATTGTATCCTGCATATCCGACACTGTTGACATGTTGGTCGTGGTACCGTCTACACTTTTTGAGAGTTTATTTGGAGAGGTGTCCGTTTCGTATGAAGTATCATAGTCGGTAAGAACGTGAGAATCCTGTGTAGAAGGTGATGGGTTTTGTTTCTTTATGCAGGTTTCCGGGGGCGACTTTTCGGTAGTACAAGCCGTTTTTTTCCGTATTGTTATATTACACGTATCTTTAGAACTACTGGCCATTTTTCTAATACATGTCTTGCAACGCCATCTGTTTTTGGAGTTTTGGTCCATTAGTCGATATGTTTGCTCCGGATAACCATCGCAGTCTGGTTCATATCTATTTTTGCAAATACAGCACATCGCGGTTTTATTTATGTTCACATTCTTCTTACATTTAAAACATACTACGAGTGCTGGCATCTTGCGGCCACTATTGGTAGTACAGCGCGTCGGTTGAGGTGCCATGTCGATTGATTGAAATGGTAGATCATAGAAATGTAGGTGGCTATTGTTCGATGTAATAGCGCTACTCAGCGATAGATGGCGCTGTTAACAATTTCGTAATGGAATGACTAATGGTTTTTTTTTTTAAAAAAATAACGGTGGGAAAATTAATAACTTTTAAACTAACTTGAATCTGAGTCCAATTAAACAACATTCATCAAGACATAGTACTAATCTTAGGAAAAGTTCTATCACAATCCACTGCAATGTTAATATCATTCAGTTTTTTTTTGTTGTTTTAACACGTAACACTTATTTGTTTATAAAGTCACGATAATTGCACTTTTCCGGAAGATAACATTATATGTTCTTCATTCACACTTATTGCACTTAATTATTAGGTTTATTCTTTAATTTCCGCACTATTACTATTTATTTTCAATTTTTAAATACGGACTCGATGTGAACTGTGCCACTAGCGACATCTAGCTCGATGTCATCTTTAAGCTTTTTTCGTAGCTTTTCTACTGTAGGCAGCTCTTTATTTGTTATGTGATAGTTGTGGATACATGTTCTTACCACAAATTGGTCAAAAGTGTCGATCTCTGTGATCGGCTTTGCTTTATTCCTCTTTTTTCCCGGTGTCCTAAAGACAGTGAGGAATTCGGAATTTCTACTATCTATTTATTTCTATTTTTCTTTCTATTTCTATTTTTTTTTTTTCGTCTTACTGTTTCTTCTGACGTTTTAGTAGCTTCTGCAGTCCGTTTTACAGTTTGTTTTCAGACTGAGCTTCTTTCTCCATAAAACAGTACACATCGTATACCATTTCTGGCATGTCTGCGTAAAACTGTATTGGTTCTGGCATTGTATTCAACGTAACAAAAACTAAATTTAAAACAATAACAAAGGGTACAATTTTCGTGCACGCAAGTGTAACCGGGAGCTAACGGGACGTAGACGCAGTGCGGGGGGCAAAGGTCGACTAACGCACCAATCGCGCGGTCGGATCGGCGCTACCTCATACCCCGCGTCCCGCTTGACCACCAAATAGATCTAAAAAACGATTTCTGCGCATCTAACGACTCTTGCCAACTTACGTGCCGGGAACTGTATCTAGGGTTAAATGTTGTTTATATTGTTTTTTCTAAGGAATATTTAAAAATGTATTTGATATGTAAAGATTAAACAAAGGAAATAATAAACTAAGTAATATAATACAAAAATAATAAATCGTGCTCAGAACAACTGGTGCAACTTTCGTGAGCCCATTTAAGACAGGCAATGCATCGGTACTATTCATCTGTGGACATAGTTTGACTGTACTTTTCGCCACAAACAAAACACTCCGAATCCTCCTGATAGTTTTATTTATGCGTCTTTTTACCGATACCCTTTACCTTTGCTTTTTTTTTGTTTTAATTACTGATGACATAGCCTTATCTGCCAGTTCTTTTTATACGGTGATTCAGTGAAAATTGCGGTTTTTCCACGACGGGCTGATGGCCGCATGTTTTTTTTTTAAATGAGGAATCGGCATGATATCTTTCAGTGATACAAGACTTAAAGATTCTGAAGATTAATTCAAACAATATGCATTTAAAATAAAATTCTTCTAATTTGAATACGATAGAATTCTAGAATTAATCGTTTTATATATGCTTGTCATATGAAAAAATATTTTTTGTGGGTATTTCGGTATTTTTCGCCAGCGCATTTACTAAATTACCCGTGTTTTGTTTTGCAGCTGCTGCAAAACACCGCGCTTCGTAAGCACCGCGCAGACATTAATTAACCCGATTTCCACCAATAATTTTCGCGATTATAGAATTAAATTGTTCTGCTATGTTATTTGTTTGAGCCATTAAAAGACTTTCTGAATTTGTTATGATCAGACTCAAAATGGAAAACATTTCATTTTCAAACCACATTTTTTCATTTCAGGGACTAAATTGTCACCACTTATTCCTTTGCAAAAATAAGGTTTACATTTTTTGTGGTCACCGAAGACCCAGATGGACTATTTAACAAGTCTTGTTTTAACCTTCTGCAACTGAGGTGGGTTTATCATCAATATTCGACTGAGGTGTAGTCTGTCAGGCGTCACTATATACGGCATGATTTGTCTATAACTTTTATAAATAATAGAGCTCTAGTTTTATTTTACGATTAGGGGTTTATGTATAATGAAATAAAAATGAATAAGCATTCTCAAAACAAAAAAACAAGTTTATTATGGAATCATTTATTGAGTTCGGTATTTTCAATATTTTTACGTTCTATTAAACTGTTAATATTAATCTTTTACCGCGCTATCTTATAACGCTAAAACAAAAAACACAACATGATATCACGGTTCAATTAGGCACAAATCAGTCTCAAAGTTAACCCTAAATCTAAAACTTAAGTTTACAGTCTTGACATAGTGGAGAAGAACATTGTAGACAAATTGGTTTTTTGCATGCGCAACAGTGGTACCTTGTTTGCCTCTTCAATTTACTGGGGCATATGCTGCATAGCTTCCTTCCAGCAGGACCTGGAAGCTGAGCCACGGGTGGAGGCAAATCATTGCCTAAAACTCGCGTTATAGTTAGACGGAGTTCTCTGGGCAGTCTATCATTATAAACGCGTTCCCATTATGTGCAGCAGTTCTGCTTGTCCTCGCTATTTCCTTCGTAGACCATAGTTTGCGGGACTGTTCGAAAGAGATACCGCGGCCCTGGAACACAAAGGGCAAAGAAGGAACATGGATGGGTTTTAGTCAGTAAAAGTCTGACACTCCCTCCCACTCCACCCAGAGCGGGAGGAGTTATTTGATGATTTCCCATCCTTAAAAAATAAAAAAGGGTATAATTCCTGCACAATATGCACAGGAATACCTTGCCTTGCCTTATGATGACAATACAAGAGACTTACTACCGCAAGAAGGTGAGGACGAATGATTGATTCTATTGATTTATTGATGTTAATGAAAATTACCAACTATTAATTTAAATTGATTTATTATGTTTTATTTTTATTGTAAAAAAACTTGATATTGATATACCTGATATTATAACGAAGAGTGATAGCGTTAATGACGATTTTTGAAAAACAAGATGAAATTACGACCTTCAATTTTAACTCGGATAGTCAAGATCAACTCCGGAGCTAGTTACGATCAAATCAAATCGAATCAAATCCGGAAGTCCGGAGTTGACAGCGTTATTTTAATCAATAGAAGTTTTATTTGTTAAGGAATCAGTGTTTTTGTTTAAAAATTTACTGACTGACAGGCAGAAGTTATAATAGACAACTAATACGCATTATAAAATATTAAAACAATCATAAAAAATAAACATTTGTTTGGCAAGTTACAATAAAAAAATCTATTTTGTTTGAGATCGATATTCTTGGTAATATTATGTTTTGAGAAACAATAAGGCATTTAAATATGAGTCAGAAAGAGAACTTCTAAGCTTCGTGCCGAAAAAGCCTGCCGCCGAGAATGCTCGTTCTGACTCCACGCTCGTTGGCAAGACACACAGCAGATAGCGGAACGCTTCTGAAAGGTATTTTCCTCTGCATCCGCCATTGTCAAAAATTGCTTTTTCTACTCTCCACTACTCCACTCCACTACTACTCTCTTACGAATCCATCCAGATCCAAATTAGCAGATGGGGTGCTTTGTTTTTTATTTGCTTAACTCCTGCTCCAGTTGCTCTGCAACACTTAGGTGCAACTCTGGTTCATACGTTTCCATTGGTGATTCTGTTGATGATGTAGATGGTAAGTTTAGCGGCATTTTAGTCTTTTCAAAACGTCAACAATTGTCTCAGATATCTGTTCATTATTTGGTTTTCTAAAAGTATCATCTTGCGTTTTTCGTCGTTTTGTAAATAATGTTTACATGGTTTTTGAAAACCGGTTTCAACTCTGGTGTGTTCAAGTTAAAACTCCGGAGTTACGAAACTCCGGAACTCCGGATTGAAAGCCCAGTGCTCCATTTTTCAAACAGTTACTATTTATTTTTTTATTATAATTTTTGAACGCATTTGTAATTAATGTTTTTATGTTGGTATTACTATCATTTCTAGCTGTTAGTTTAACACTTTCGCTGCCCAGAACCCAGCATATGAGTCCAAAGTCCATACTACGCGGGGTGTTGGGCAGCGAAAGTGTAAATGTCATTTCACTTCGCGCGGTTTTTTCTACCTATAAAACATATTTTATTTGGAAGGTTTTAGTGAAAATAATGGCGAACAGAAAAACGTAAGTAATTATGATGTTTTATATTATACTATTGACAATTTAGGGTTTATACACATGTAACATTATTGTTATATCATGATATTATATGTTTTTAGAAAAAAACATTACTAATTTGTGGGTAAGTGTAAGTTTTTAATAATTTTCATATATTAGGTTTTTTTATTTTATCAGTATTGACACGTAATTATGATATTATTTTATTGTAGACTGAATGTGAATCAGATAATCTCGCACTTTGAAGAAGATGACGACAACATTTTTTTTTTTTTTTTTTACGGATGGGAAATCATCAAATGGCTTCTCCCGCTCTGGGTGGAGTGGGAGGGAGTGTCAGACTCTTACTGACTAAAACCCATCCACGGTATCTCTTTCGAACAGTCCCGCAGCCCCGGCAGGCATCGGCCCTTGCGGGCCCCTTCCTGGTTGCTGACATCTCTTTGAGGCGCGCGTGGAACACGAACGCGCCGTCGACACGGCCTGTCGTCATAAGACGGACGGACGGTGAGCTAACCCATTACTCACCGTCCACAGGCCCGCGCCTACGGTGGCCGGGAGCCACCACGTGGCCCCCGACGCCCGGTGCTTCGCCCGCGGCGGCTGGGACGTGAGATTCTCTCCCTCTAACGTCCCGCCACCTCCTTCGCTAGCATGACTGCTTCGCAGAAGGAGGTGACGGCTTCCCATTCCCTCTCGCTCCGGACCATGGCCTGAACCAGGGCCGGGAGCGAGAGGTCGCCGCCGCCGATCGCCGCTACGAGGACACGGCGGAGCTCCGCCCAAGCGGGGCAGACCTCCACGGTGTGCGCCACCGTGTCCTCCGGACGATCCTCACAATGATAACACCCGGGCGTTTCCTCCCGCCCGATTCGGTGCAGGAACCTCCCGAAACAACCGTGTCCGGTGAGGACCTGCGTCAGGCGGAAGGTGAGGGCGCCGTGGCGCCTCTCTAGCCACTCCTCAAAGAGGGGACTTATCGCCACTATTGTGGCGTGCCCTGCACTGGGTTGCGACACGTAATTATGATATTATTTTATTGTAGACTGAATGTGAATCAGATAATCTCGCACTTGGAAGAAGATGACGACAACATTTTTTTGCGCTTACATTGCAAACGCTGGCTGAACCCTACGAGATAGATCAAAATAATGTACTACAGTCTTGTACACCTTAAAAAGGTCTAAAAAAAAAGTCCGCGATGGTATGTCTATCTCTTAGGGATAACCCACAATAACCATTTTGATCCTTTACTTATTATGAGAAAACAATGGCTTATTTACGAAAAAGCGATGTTAAGCAGTACAGCATTAATCCTTATCCAATTAAGTACCTTAAATACATTGTGCATGTAATATACATCAATAGGGCCCTTTACATCATGTAATTTAAATGAATATTTTCGAAGATATTACAGATTTAAAATGCAGGGACATAGCGTTTGCGGCGGTACCGGCCCTTGCAGTTCATTTAGAAAATGGACAAAGGGTATATTTCACTGAGAACAATATACAAGAAGTTGTTAATAACCCACGGGACACAACATTAACAGCATTCTTCAAGTTATGTGCTCAAGATGATTTCGCGAAAACACTGACATATGACAGAGTTCCAAGTTACTATACATGGAACCAGAGTTCTAAAACCTTTCAACGGCGAAAACAAGGTACTGCGGTCGATGGTTTCCCCAGAGTAAAAAAAACGGATGCTCTTGGCAGAGTCTACGTGATTCATCCCAACAACAGCGAATCCTTTTATCTGAGAATGTTACTGCATGTTGTAAAAGGCCCGACATCTTTTGCACACCTGAGAACTGTACAAGGTGTTATTTACAATACTTATCCAACAGCATGCCAAGCTATGGGGCTCTTGGAAGACGATTCTCACTGGGAAAACACATTATCAGAAGCAGCTATTTGCAGTTCAGCTACATCATTAAGATATTTATTTGCCATCATAGTATTTTGTCAAGTAACTGATTCTGTTACTCTATGGAATAAATTTCAAGAAAATATGGCCAGTGATATTCTGATTCGGCGACGGCGAGAGTTAGTTTCAGGTGATGTACAATATGATCAAAACATATTTGACGAAGCATTATTTGAATTTAGTATCAGCATTGCACCCGTGCAAAGCCGGGCGGGTCGCTAGTAAATTATATTTTGAAAACCAATCCATTGCAGATAACACCAAGAAACACATAATATCATTTTTGACTGCGATGATTAATGAAGAGAGTGTTACATTGCCGTCTATGTCACACCAGGAAGAAACGGCAGCCACCAGAAAACCAAATAGCTTGATTTCGAAGCACTACAATAAAACAATGCAGAATTTCCGACCAGCAGGATCAGCCAATAGCAGAGCGATTATTGAAGTGCAGCGGTATTTAGACGACAATGTGATGACGCCGGACGTAAATATTTTAGAATGATGGCGATGTAATCAAAATACATACCCGTATTTAGCTAAGCTAGCCCGGGCAAAACTTAATGCAATGGCTTCTAGCGTACCTTGCGAGCGATTATTCTCCGCTGCAGGGACAATACTTTCTCCGTCAAAAAACCAGAACAGGAACACTCCAGGCACAACTGCTTTATTATAGAAGTCCCATTACACCTTTTTGACTTTTATCTATCACCTAACAATTGGCCTACAAATACATCACTCCAGGAATGGTTCAGCTATCGGAATGTGAAGAAAAAGACTGAATCTGATGAAGCGAACAAATCGTTTTTTCGTGAGAAAAACTAAAATGTTAGATATGATTTTCTACCAAAACGTCCGGGGATTAAAGTCAAGATGTTCGGAAACCAAAAATATACTCCACACCTTCCAAAGTAATGTATTAGCCTTAACTGAGACTAGGCTCGATGACAGCGTGTATGACTCTGAGGTGTTCCCGCAAGAATACGCCGTGCTGCGGTGTGACCGAGTGGGACGCGGTGGCGGCGGCGTGCTGCTGGCCGCGCGCTCCCCCTACTCACTCACACGTTTGGCCTGTGAGCCTGAAGAGTCTGACGAAATAATATGTGCAATAATGACTAAGTCTAGATTACGGTTCGCATGCTGTGTTGTCTATTTAGCTCTTAATGTACCTGATTCTAGATATTATTCTATTTTTAATTGTATAAGAAGAATGATGTGTAACATCAACAAACTGCCTCTAATTGTATTAGGAGACTTTAACCTTTGCTCTGCTAGTGTTACCGTACGTAATAAATTTGAATTGTTTCTTTCTGAATGTAATTTATTGCAAGAAAACATTATTTTTAATGATCTTGGCCGAATGTTGGACCTGATATTAGTTAACTCATGCGTGTTGGGAGTCTCAGTTTCAGAGTGTTCCGGCATTGTATCACCTGAAGTGCACCACAAACCATTAGATATCTCTATCAATATTAACACGCCTTTCGCTAGTTTGAACAAAAATAATACATACTAATCAATTGACTCGACCACTAGTACAACAAAGCGTAACTTTCGTAAGGCAGACTTCCTGGTGTTATACTCTGAACTAGCTGGTATAGACTGGGAGCCAGTGTATGCATGTGTTGATGTCAATGCTGCTGTTGACGCCTTTTATGGGTTAATTAATAACATTATTTGTCAAACAGTTCCTCTAACAAAGAATAAAACTATGCGACTGAATTACCCAAAATGGTTTACATCTGCTTCTGTTAAACTAAATAAGCTTAAAAATCATTATCACAAGCTCTACAAACTAAATGGTAACAACCAACTAGATTATGCATTCTTTACATACTACAGGCGTTTATTAAAGAGAAGTGTGGAAGCAGATTATGCTACTTACACTGACCGTATTCAGTCTAATATTAAACGTGACCCAAAAACATTCTGGACCTTTGTGAAAAGTAATAGAGAAAACAACGAGCTGGCTACCTTCGGAGACATGTCACCAATGCAAGTAGCAGATGCGTTTTCTAAATACTTTAGTAGCGTTTTCCTATCAAATTTACCGTCATTAGATCCCGAACTTGCTATTGCTAATGCAAATACGACTCCTAATAATCTTTCCCATCTTGTGCATATTGATTGCATTACTGAATCTGAAATCCGTAACGCTATGGCTCGGCTTCCTCCTAAATCTACTCAAGGACCAGATGGGATACCGCAGTACGTGGTCAAGGACGGCTGTGAAATTTTCAAATCGCCCCTAAAACATATTTTCAACTTGTCAGTTACATCAAATACATATCCTACTGAGTGGAAAACATCTAAAGTAATCCCGGTACACAAAAGTGGCCCAAAAAGTGACATTAAAAATTACAGGCCAATAGCTGTTTTTTTATCCATATTTGGAAAAGTGTTTGAAGCGATACTTTACAAAAAAATATATTCCAAACTGCAACGCTGGTTTGCAGAGGAACAGCACGGATTTCTTCCAAATCGTTCAACCACGTCTAATTTACTTAATATAACTACATTCATAGCCAAAACTATCGATGACAGAAAGCAGACTGATGTCGCATATTTCGATTTCCAGAAGGCTTTTGACCGGGTTGATAATGACATACTTTTGAGTAAATTGGCTTTTGCAGGTTTATCTATGACGTCGCTTAAATTTTTCGCAAACTACCTATGTGATCGCAAGCAATATGTTACATTTAATAATGCCAAGTCGGCATGTTATTCTGTCACTTCTGGTATAGGCCAAGGTACTAACCTCGGTCCCCTGTTTTTTCTAATTGTAGTTAATGATCTGCCCACGTATGTTAAGCACTCCACAGTTTTGATGTATGCCGATGATGTCAAAGTTGCGCTTCCTATAGCTAATTTTAGCGATACAGCCGTACTCCAACATGACATAAACAACATCCACAATTGGTGCACTATTAACAACCTCAAACTGAATATTAATAAATGCGCAATTATGACTTTCTCTAAAGCCACACAACCCATACTCAATATCTACACTTTGCACAATGAGCCCCTGAAACGCGTTTCTACCGTACGCGATCTGGGTACTAACTTTGACCCCCACATTACATTTAACCAACATATAATACAAACCTGCAACAAGTCCCGCAAGAACTTAGGTTTTGTTTTGAGACAGACTAAAATTTTTCATAATCGGCAAGCCATAACCGTAATTTACAACTCTTTCGTCCGCAGTTTGCTCGAAACCAACAGTGCAATCTGGAGCCCCCATGAAAAAGCCTATAAACTAATCATTGAAAAGGTCCAGAAGTCTTTCATCCGCTACCTCTACTTCAAAATATATGGGTTTTACCCATATATGTACCCTACGCCATTCGTACTAGGTATGGTGACATATCAGAGCTTAGAAGTCAGAAGAAATCTTGCTCTTATTAAATATGTCATTCACCTAATTCGTGGTTCCCTTTTCAATACGCCGTTATTACAATACATCTCCTTTAACATCCCACTACCTATCAGGCACACACTTCGCCCACGCCAACGTCCTCTTTTTTCAATTCCTCAAACCAGCACCACAACCCTTAAAACTAGCCCATTATTTCTAGCCCTTACCCATATCAATTACATTTTAATGTATGACGAATCTATGGATATTTTTGCAAATACTGAACTGAGTCTCCTCAGCACTGCTTCTCGATACCTGGAGTCCATTGCCACCC
The DNA here is from genome assembly GCA_905220335.1 of Noctua pronuba. Lineage (NCBI taxonomy): Eukaryota > Metazoa > Arthropoda > Insecta > Lepidoptera > Noctuidae > Noctua > Noctua pronuba. Next base: position 8,005,058 of record LR999906.1, on the reverse strand, counting down.
CCAGTACTATCTCCTCGAGGTTATAAAGTATATAGTTTTTATGATTATACTAGTTTTGTTCATTTTATTGTAATTTCATTGTGTTTACTCTAATTCTGTCTACTAAAATTGTTTTGTTTGTTTTTATTCGTACGTATACCATATTGTTTACTTAATATTATTACTATTTTTATTTTATTTTTAATTCTAATTTTTCTGTAATCTTACTTGGTTTTTATGTTCAACCAATAACTTGTGTGTGTGGTGTAAACTGTCAATATAAGTTGGTTATAAATAAATAAATACTAACAGTAAGCAGAGACCGACTGGGGAGCCGCAAAGTTCAGCAATTGTTGTTTCTTCACCAAAACCAAAGAACATAATTCAATTTCAACGCTATGTAGTACATATTGTAAATATATAAAGAATACCCTATTGTAAATATGGAAGTGAGAAATTAGAAAACCAGAAGAAAATAACAAAAAATAAGGAGTTGTAAATATATGTAAAAGAAATTATGTAAATACCTACTGTAAATACTTTTTATTAATCACAAAATGAATTGAAACCTTTTAACTACGCCAGCTAATAAAATAAATGAATTATGTAACATTTAACATAATAATATTATATTTACCAGCTGACAGTCCTAAGCCTGTTTTTAAGTAGGAAGCAAGGGTTTCATTATTCATTTAATACCGTGTTAACCTTTTATTGACGAATGATTGTATTTACTAATAAATAAATAAACGATCTTTTAATTACGGCCTTTTATTCTACCTACCAGTTACCACGTGATCTGGAGTAGCGATGTTTACAAACTTTATAACCACATAGGTACTCGAACAGATTTTGTAAGTATTTATTTGTAAACGCGCACTTTTGCTCCTTATTTACAGGAAGTCACGGATCAATTTCCTATGCAAGTATTTTAACTTCCAACAGGGCTTTTGAATATGCGATTGTAATTCTTATTTATATGAAGTCATGGATCAATTTTCGATGCAGATAGAAAATACTTGAAAGTATTTCGAGCCCTGGTTTTTTAAGGTGGACGTACTTGGAAGCCCTGGTACTCGATTTTACAAATACGACCCATGTCTAAAAACTCAGCCCCTAGTACTTCAACCATATCAAATCCTAAATCTTCACTAGCAGTAATAAAACGTGTGCCAGATGCTATAGTCCGGTCATTTTAGACAATTGAAATAAAGAAAATTCCGACAGAGCCAAATCTTCGTAGAGACCTTAGGTTTACCACAAGGAATAAAGTGTCAAAAGTCCCCATCAGTCCCATGTGAGCTTAGGGACTTATTCGGGGCCCAAGGTCAAAATTTTAGGTTTTTTAGATTTTTCTCAAAAACGGTAAGTTTTATCGAAAAAGTACCTCAGAGCAAAGTTGTAGATCTTAAAATTCTCTATAAAAATGGTTCCTATAATTTTTTCTCTAAGACCCACTATTTCCCAGATATTGCGCTTGTAAGAATCATGTTCTACATAGTATGCACACATATGCCACGTATATACATATTTAGGTACTCAAGCAAGCAAAAATGCCTACTCGTGTCTCTTTTATGTATACATTATACTATTCTAAGAAAATTTACTCTAAAATGACCGCCGGTCCCTTACCGAATCCCCTTTACTTGAATAACATCTGGCCTTGAAAAACATCTGCCTATTCTTTTGTCCATGTGGTGTCGTTCACGTATACCTGCTTCTTTTAGTGTTGAATGAGCAGTTCGAGTGACTATACGTATTTATTACAATTGTCTACTATTGAAGTCAGTGCTGATTAATATTTAAAAAAAAATGTCACAATTTTGCTTTATTTGTAATAAACTTTTGACTGAAGATGAAACTGTTGTGGTCAGTCGTGGAATGCCAACTTTAATCGATGCAAGTGTCGCGAGAAGTGATGAGTTTACTGATTATTTAAGAAGCCAAAAGTCCGTTACAATTCACGTGGATTGCAGAAAATCATACACCCGGAAAACTTCAATCTCTGCATCAAAAAGACAACGTGAGGAAGGCCTGTAAAAATACACGAAACAAAAAGCAAGTACAGCTATCTTGTCTTCCTCCAACATCGGCATCTGCTACTCAACATTTGTTTCGAGTATACTATCAAGTTCAGACATGGCAAGGCAATGAACTGAACCCTGAAGACTGGGGTTGGAAATTGATAAATAATACTTTGGAACCGATTCGAACTTTACTGCCCCCTGCTCCAGAAAAACTTCTTAACACTATTTTTTGCAATTGCAAGAAAGGTTGTAGTGCCAAATGTCGCTGTAAAAACGTAGGGTTGCAGTGTTCTCCAGCGTGTACCAATTGCCAAGGTGTCTCTTGCTCAAATCTTCAATTAAATACAAGAGAGGAAGATTCATGTGATTTTGATGCAGAGACAACTGATTCATCTTCATTTGAACAATTTCTAAGCGTTCATCAACAGGAAGGAGAAGAAGAAGAACAAGAAGAAATTGAAGAAAACATGATTGTTGAAGTTGAATATGAAGAGTATGAGTCAGATTAAAGTAATAAAAAAAAGTTAGAACGACAGTTAAACTCAGTAACCCATATCAATAATCTTCATACTATTAAATAATTATTGTTCCTGAAAATAACGTCATAAAGGTTCGTGGAATAGGCCTACCGGGGATACCACGAACCATTTTTTAGAGAATTTTAAGATCTACAACTTTGCTCTGAGGTACTTTTTCGATAAAATTACCGTTTTCGAGAAAAATCTAAAAAACCTAAAATTTTGACCTTGGGCCCCGAATAAGTCCCTAAGCTCACATGGGACTGATGGGGACTTTTGACACTTTATTCCTTGTGGTAAACCTAAGGTCTCTACGAAGATTTGGCTCTGTCGGAATTTTCTTTATTTGATCACTATTTTTATGTCTAAAATGACCGGACTACTATTAGATTGGATGGTAAAGGACATCCGATTGACAAAAAAAAAAAAATCTCGATGTGGTTTATGCCACAAAAATACAACTATGAAGTGTATCAAATGTAATGTTGCCTTACATAGCAAATGTTCTATTAGTTTTCAAACTGAATAACATACCTAATAATATTTTTTATGTAATAATTAAAAGATTTAATAAATAAAAAAGGTGAATACAGTAGTTTTATTTCCAAACGGAATCCATAGTCACTAAAAGTATCTTAAATGCACGTATAATCCTAGTGTTCCATTATCGGAACGGTTACGAAACTAAAAATCTAAATGAGATTTTTTTTTTATATGAAGGTCTTAGCCCGTTAGGTAGCGTTGCATTTTAGGTAGTGTTTTTACGCCGATCGGTTGCCATCTTTTACAATAGACTTCGAATGACTGATAAGTGAACCAAGTGTCAGCTGACGCACCCGTGGTGGGTGCTGGAGTGGGTGGTTCCGGAAGTGGTAAAAAAAAATGAAATCATGGTACGCCGGCTGAAACTTTTTTTCATAAATAGTTTACGTCATACTGAGCTTAAAAAAAATTATCAGCTGCATGGTGGAGGGGGGATTATGCGTCAGCCACTCGCAGGAACCTGTAAAGAAAAACACGTACAATAAAGTTATAGTTCGCCAGATGTTTAACAAAGTGATCGTTAAAATTATCAAAAGTACGAAAACAACAATCAGCTGCGTGGGTAGCGGTGGAAAGACCGTCAGCTGACGCAGTAAAGATACATATTATTCGAGTAATGCACGGTTTATTTCAGGGTCTCCCCTGTCCGCACCCAGCTGACTGATAGTTTTTGCACACGTAACTATTAAACTACAGTCTTGTCAATTTTAACCGGCATAGTGAAAATTTAATGATAATCTCGAGAAGTTTATAGCATGAGTAAAAAAGTATTGTACGAAAATATTTTTTTTCTTGTTTTATTTTACATACGTGAAAGAAATGCATAATATAAAATAATATCGAGAATAAAATGGAAATAAGATAAACTAATAAAAAGGGAATAAAAAAAAAGAGATAGAAATGCACGCACGCTCTGCACAGCCCCCTCTGCAGAGCGTGCATGGAGGCGGAGGAAACGGTGGCGCATGTGCTCCTCGAGTGCACCGGCGTCACCCAGATCCGCGAGGAGACTCTTGGAACACCAAGGTCCCTTGCGGATGTCCTGAGAAGACCGGGAGGTTTGATCTGCTTCTGGAGGGAGGTGGGCTGGCTGGAGTAACGGCCACCATGGCTCACGTACAATGGTCCACTTTAAGGACTAAGTGCGGAAACCAAATCCCTAACATAGAGAACATAGAGGAGAGATAGAAATCGATAACTTTGCCGGAATTATTCGTAATCGATAGTATCGCTATCGTCATCATCCCCAGATGAATCGTCATCAGAACTCTCTTCTGTCAAATTGTTCTCTTTATCTTTTCCGTGTTCCTCATCTCGATACTCTTCTTCATCAGCTGTAAATGAACGTGTTAATCATTAAAATTAGGATACCAGAATATACACGCTCAAAGGAAGTGTCACCGACAAAAATTTCATACCAGTAACATGTTCGCTGCTATCCGTTATACTGCCGACTGATGGGGGAACTTGATCTCCCTCGAGCCATTTGAAAACGTATTTCTTTTCTTTTTCTTCCCATCCCCAGTCAACGGGAGATAATTGAGAAGGCTCTTGTAGGTGAGCATGGCTCCAAAGGTGCGCGATGTATGACGTTCGCAATAAATGTTGGCGTAGCTCAGATTTACACGGTGGGAAGATTGCTCCGTCGATACGGGTTGTCCACTTCAGCATATCGTTCCTGCCATTAATTTGGTAGTTTTTAATAAACTTGGCAACTAGTGTAGCGTTGACATCATTTATCCCTTTGAATCCGTACACACGACAAATGAATTCTTCAATCGTTGGGAAGACCCCGTCTATTGTATAATTCGGGATATTTGTAATAGTACCCAACAATTTTTCGCCTTCATCTGACAATTAAGCATCTCCTTTCGAGCTAGAAGAAAATATTTTGTTTGTTTCATATGAAATGACCTTGATGACGTTAGTATCGTTCATATGTAATTAAATTCTGTCTGATCTATGTAAGAGGCAAATATTTTCCCGCAAAATTTGTCTACGGTAATTTAACAATCTTATTTTAAAGTTGAGAGCAAAATCCGCTAGGTAAATTGAGTGATGATTGTTATGAATTGAAAAAATATTTCTCGTTGCGTATCAACGCTGCAAGCTTCCATTTTATTAATATTAAGGGGTATTAATCAAAACGCACTTAAATAAACATAACTGTCGTAAAGTAATAACATATAACTTAACTTGACGCTGCAGATGCTGAAGGAGTATCAACAGTTATCCTGTATTTTGGCGGTAAAGCGGTGAATTGGCGATAACACTTTGAATGATATTTTTCCAAATCGTTCAATTCTAACGGCACTTTGACACTTTTCGACGATAAATTATTCTTCCGACGAATCTCCAATATAGAGGAGCATTTTTTAATAATTTGCTAAATGATTGTGAAAAATAAAATATAATTGATTTATAAGATTCGGACTTCTTCTCTTCTTCATTTTACACAGTGACATTATATTATGAGACCAATGTAAGCTAAAACATTCCAATAAAATTTAGTGAACCACAAATTGTAAAACATTTTAGAGAAATATCATTTTCTCTTGTGAAAAGGTTGATTTAATTTTCGGAAATTACATTTATTGCTTCTTTATTTTCCGTATTTTTGTTATTCATGATAAAAATTAAGTACTTGCATAATCTTTTTTTGACAATTGTCGCATTTGTCAGCTTGGTGAAATAGGGCCGTGTGCCGTGAAATAATAAAACAATTATTTATATTCTATCTCTGATAGGCAGATTTCTAGGCCAATGGGGATCTATTAATTCAAGCAATATGCATTTAAAATAAAATCCTTTTGGCGTTCATACGATAAAAATACAGTATTTGCGGTTTGTTACTTGAAGCTGTCCCTGTATTTGATAAAAATAATTAGGATTTCTTTTTAATTTTATTTTATTTATATTAGACGGATCCTAAGTGCAAAAGGTAATTTTATTTTCATCTATTGCTTCAGCTGGCGTAAAGTTTGCCGCGCTTGCAGGGCACTTTATTTCGACGATAGCGTCATCACCTATCAAACCATCTGGGCTTGCTCCGAGAAAAAGTAGTTTTTCATTGAAAAACAACCCAGATGGTTCAATATTAAGCCCTAAAAGTTTCTCAGCATCTTGCAGTGCGATGGGTTCATTTTGAATCCCATATTTTGTGGCATCGTTGCCTTTAAATTTACTGTATAAAAATTGTTTTATTATGTTTTTGCCAGACGTTGTATCTCTAAGTTTACAGACTTGACCGAAGAATGAAGCTGTCAACCTCATTTTTCGTTGCTTCAGCCATTCTTGGTTGGCTCCTTGACCCATGGTTTTTATGTGAATTTAAATAAGTATTGCAAAAACTTTACAAAGGCATACAGGCAATAAAATCTTAATTCTTATGTAGGTAACATGAACTGTTTCTTGAGCTTTAATAAATCTAAGTATTTTTTTAAAAGTATGCTTAGTTAGGAACAATGTCATTTAGACTTTAAAATCAACAAATTAAATAATAATAAAGATACAAAATCACATGTTGTACTTATATTTACTTACATTAATAACAAATAATAAAATTTTATAAATCCAAAAAAATTTTGGAAGAGTAAAATAATACTTAGGTCTATCTATTTAGAAATCAGTCTTCAGATTTGAAAGTCTTTTCAACATAATATAAATAATCATTTGTATTACCTATTTTAATTATGTTTAAGGTTGTCGTAGAAGTAATGGTAATCCCGGTGCATGTAGTTCTTTAATGACTGTAAGCTGTCATATTTTGTATTGTCTATTTTTCTTGGTGTGTTGTAAAGAGCTGTGAGTTTTATGATAGTTCGCATTCTTCTTTGAGGTAAAATTTGCCATTCGTCTGGATGGCGTAATTTGAAAAAGATGTTTCCATCTTTATACAGTAAGCCTCTGATATCTGTAACTACAAGGTCACCAGCCTTTTTTCCTGGTCGTATTGAATCAAGCTGACATGCACGCTCATAGTTATTGAAAAAAATGTATTCCAGGTCATGAATTACATAAGGTTTTGATGGTCGGGCTTGTGCCATGAGATTGATGTAGTCATTGGGTGAATAAATTAGGTTTAAATAGATGTTCTAATGTCGAGTGCACGCTATCCACTTGCATGATTGGGTGTCCTTTTTCTAGTATTAGCTGCTCAATTTCTATATTTTTATTCGCGGAAAGGTTCAGTAATGATGAAGACAGCACTCTGTTTCTATTCTGGTAGCTGCAGCCGTCCGATATCAATATAATTTTTTTGTATCCTTCGTCAAGTTTAATGTTAAGAAAGTTGCCTTAGCAAGTGGTGAATTCGTTTGCCGTTACTCCCCCATCGCCTTCGTGCCATAGATATAAATGGAGGTCTTTATCGTTGTTACAATACAAGGTGTAATTATGTATTTGCAGTTTTTGCTTATAGTACTGTACAGACACCTGAAGTTTTGGTGATAGTAGCACACTTTGCACATCCATAGTTACCACTAAAACTTCAGATGAACATAAGGACTGTGCCTTCTTCTTGGCTTCGTATACTTCTTCTTTCTTAGCCTTGTGAAGTTCATATTCTTCCAGCGTTAAATTTCCTTCTTTGAACGAGGTACATGTATCACACTGTAATTTTTTACTTTAAACACCTTCACGACCCCTGTATTATTCAATCCGTCCATCAGCACAATGTTTTGAGTCCGTTACATTGAGTTTTACCGTAAAACGTAATTTTTCACCCCAAAAAAAAAAGTCGTTTCCGAGCAATAATTTTTGCGTAAAGTTACTTAGTTTGATGTATAGAATGCTTGGTTGACGGCTTCGTGAAAGGTCTGTTTACACCCCGTATGTCAGCTGCTGTCACTTCATCATCCGAAGCTAAATCATTGATTAAATCAACGATTTCATTTGTCGTTAACTGTGTGTTTCGCCTAAAACAAAAAAAAAAACAGATTTAGTACAAGTCTCACCTGTATATTTGCCCGACGCCGCGACGTATCGTTTTCGAAACACGAAAGTTATAAAGACAGTATAGGTATTTATAAATTACTAGCTGACCCGCGCAGCTTCGTCTGCGTCACTTAGGGGTATGAAAAATAGATGTTGGCCGATTCTCATAGATACCGGATAAGCACAAAAAATTTCATCAAAATCGGTCAAGCCGTTTCGGAGGAGTATGGCAACGAAAACTGTGACACGAGAATTTTATATATTAGATTATTTACTCATTCTAAATACACAAATAAGTTTATAATTTACCCAAAGGACATGTCCGGAAATGGTTTTTTATTATTTAATCATTCTAACCAGGGTAATTTAAATATATTTGGAAAGACATCTCAAAACCTAGTGCTTCTAACTATTACACTAGCTGTTGCCCGCGACCTTCGTCCGCGTGAAGTTATTTTCCCCGCTGCTATTGGTAGTAGCGTGATGTTATACAGGGTGTTTGGTAGATGGGTGCAAAGCCTGAAGGGGGTGATAACTTAGACCATTTAGAACTTATTAAGCTAAACTTGTCTTAGAAGAAGTCTGTTCCTTGTATTTTTTTTTGAAACTCTAAGGTTTTTAACAATAATATCCATTTTTGTTCAATTAATTGTTAATAGTGTCCAGTAAAAGCTGCTATGTTATTATTTTTTATTTATGTAATGTGTGATTACTCAAACAAAATAATTCCCAAGCATCTGTGTCATCAGAGAAACATTCTACGCCATATTCAAGTTTAAGAAACTTTTAAAAATCAAGGATATGTTTTGTTTACGGCATAATAAAAAAATAAGAAAAATAGCCTCAGTTGTTCAAACCTTTTTAAAAACATGCTTGGTTATTGCCCTTTCTTTTGAGGTACTATTTACGCAGATATCTCATCAATTCTTGGAATTAGGATGTACAAAGCAAATTGAGGTCGAATATTTAATTTTTAAACAGACCAAAATAATGCAACATTTTTATTAAAATAATTTATTGTTCATGTTCAAAATGTTGACCGCGGTTTCTTATACAAGCGCCTGCCCGTCTTCTCACTTCTGTAGTCGTGATTTTTAATTTCATCTCCTGCTTCATGACTTAAAAAGCCGTTTGATTCTTTCTATTAATTCTTCTCTAGTTGAAATTTCAACGTGCGTGTAGACGAGCTCCTTGGCCCGTCCCCAAACGAAAAAATCCACAGGAGTTAAATCGGGTGATTGAGGTGGCCAAGGGATGGGCCCGTCTCTGTCAATCCAGCTCTCTGGGAAACAGTTATTTAAATGTTCTCTCACGTTTAGGGCGGCCGAAGGTTGATTGGTCCCCACTTTCTGCCAGATAATTTAAATGGAGAAAATTACCTGGAATTCCTTCAAAACTATCTTCCAGAGCTTCTGGACGAGAATGAAATACCAATATTGGCAATGAGAAGACCAATGATTTTTCAACAAAATGGTTGTCCAGCACACTGGATCCTAAACGTGAGAGAACATTTAAATAACTGTTTCCCAGAGAGCTGGATTGACAGAGACGGGCTCATCCCTTGGCCACCTCAATCACCCGATTTAACTCCTGTGGATTTTTTCGTTTGGGGACGGGCCAAGGAGCTCGTCTACACGCACGTTGAAATTTCAACTAGAGAAGAATTAATAGAAAGAATCAAACGGCTTTTTAAGTCATGAAGCAGGAGATGAAATTAAAAATCACGACTACAGAAGTGAGAAGACGGGCAGGCGCTTGTATAAGAAACCGCGGTCAACATTTTGAACATGAACAATAAATTATTTTAATAAAAATGTTGCATTATTTTGGTCTGTTTAAAAATTAAATATTCGACCTCAATTTGCTTTGTACATCCTAATTCCAAGAGTTGATGAGATATCTGCGTAAATAGTACCTCAAAAGAAAGGGCAATAACCAAGCATGTTTTTAAAAAGGTTTGAACAACTGAGGCTATTTTTCTTATTTTTTTATTATGCCGTAAACAAAACATATCCTTGATTTTTAAAAGTTTCTTAAACTTGAATATGGCGTAGAATGTTTCTCTGATGACACAGATGCTTGGGAATTATTTTGTTTGAGTAATCACACATTACATAAATAAAAAATAATAACATAGCAGCTTTTACTGGACACTATTAACAATTAATTGAACAAAAATGGATATTATTGTTAAAAACCTTAGAGTTTCAAAAAAAAATACAAGGAACAGACTTCTTCTAAGACAAGTTTAGCTTAATAAGTTCTAAATGGTCTAAGTTATCACCCCCTTCAGGCTTTGCACCCATCTACCAAACACCCTGTATATTATGCCTTCCTCGATAAATGGGCTATCCAACTCTTAAAGAATTTTTTAATTCGGACCAGTAGTTCCTGAGATTAGCGCGTTCAACCAAACCAACTATTCAGCTTTATAAGATTAGTATAGATTATTAAAGCCCTCCAATTTTTTGAAAAATCGTTTTTTATTTTAGTGAGAATTTACTTCTAAAACGAACAAATCTTTCTAATTTTCTAGGTAAAGTGAACACACCCAAAAAAAAGTTAACTTGTCAAAATTGACACAGGGGAACTGACATTACTGTCAGTGTCAATCAATATTTGATTTAGTATGTCATCAATGTAAATAAAACAATAATAAAATGCTATTACATTATTTTTAGTCAAAAATGTGTAGCATTATCCATCAAGATCTGAGACCACACTATATAATTATGGTGACTTCACTGAATGTTCACGTGTAAATTACAATATTTAACTAAGACCCCGGTTAACAAGAAGTGCATGTGGGAGCCTGCCGTTTTGCCGAAAAGATTTTGACCAAATTTCATTACCCAAACAAATTTTAGCAACTTTTTTTTATACCATTGCAATATTTCGAATGATTTTAGTACGCATATTTTTATTTGGTCAAATTTTTACTTGGCAAAATATTACCAAGTATAATGTCATTATGGCATTTGGTCTTTACTAAAATGATTTATTACAGCAAACAATCTTCAGACAATAAACGTTTGGTGAAATGATTTGTTAAGACAAAAAATATTAAGGTAAAAATAGGGTAGGTTAGGTTAGGTTAAAACTGTGACCCCCTACGCACGAGCCGAGCGAGCGTAGCGAGCGGTGCCGCGGGAGCGGCCGGCGAGTGCCAGAAACGACTTGCATTAATAGAAAAAAGAGATTGTTTTTAGTAGGATACCCGGAACTGAACTATTTAGATTAGGATAATTACTTACTTATTTAAAAAAAAAATGGTTAGGTTAGGTTAAAACTGTGACGTCCAGGAACGACTCCATAAAATAGAAAAAAAAAATATGGAAAAAAACATTACTAACTAAAAAAAAAGAATAGTTAATATTCATATTATTATAACCTGTTTAGAATTTGTCTAATGCCTTTCGGTCAAACAAGGGAGACCCAGTGCATGTTTCAGCATATTACACAAGAGCTTATAATCAGCAGAAGATAATTAATAATAATGTTATCTACTGATTGAAACCATTGTTCAAATACCTAGGGGAATTCGTTTTATTTTACTAGAAATCGAGATCGGTGTGGATGAAAAGCCCTTCGAAAATTATGCTATTTAAAAAGTGATTAATGGGTAAGGCCACGAAAAATTGTTCAATAACACACGTGAAACCGAACACTTGAAATAATATAACACACCGGAAAATAGTAAAGCCTAGTGCACATAATTAATAAAAGCTAGTCAAGATTCTAATTTACCTACTAAAAAAAACAGAAATAAATACTAAAAATCTTTATTGGAACTTAATGGTTACAAAACTAAGATTCATTTAAGTAAGTAAACTCACTGGTAACAAAATCAAAATATAGGGACAAAAAAAATTGGTAACACTTATTAATCTAATTACAGTGTACAAAGGACTGTGTTATTTTATCATGCTTGAAAGTGACGCGTTTAGAAATTTAAAGAGTTACAAAATACACTGGTCAAATATAATTTAAAGTAGGTATACATTCTAATTCTTTTTTAGAAAACTTATTTTGTAATCTATTTTTCCACTCGTTTCTGTTATGTCTTCGACGAATCCTATATAGTATTTCCAAGAACCTCTTTGGTAATATCTGACCAGAACCCTATCAGTTTTTCTTACTTCATTATCGTCTTTCTCTTTTACCGTTTCTTCATTGTCATAATCCCTATAGTCACTTTCTTAATGTAGTCGATTAAACTTATATCATCAATTTTTTTTTGTTTTCAGCACTTTCATCTCATTCTCATTTAGTTCTTTGTTTCTTACTGGACACAAATTTAATCTCATCTGCAAATTTTCATCTCTTAAAAATGAGTCATCACTACTGTTTTCATCCAGAATATTATACTCATCGTCATCAGATTCTCTCAAAGAATCTATTGTGCTACTATCTTGCTGAAGTTTACACTTTTTTAATTGTTTTTTCGGTGTTACTTTTTTTCTTTTCTTTGTTTGTTTCCACCGGAATTACACTCTTCAATTCTTGCAGGTGTGCAAATTTTGTATCAGTGATGGGGAGCTTATTCCGATAAAGTTGTTTATATTGTGTTACGATGGGAATTTTGGTAACTCGCTGAGGCAAACATTACCAATCATCAGAATGACTGGTTTTATACTGTATCTGTCCTTCTGGAACATACATCAATACTTTTATATCCGTCACCTTTGGATCCCCTCGTTTTCTCCCTGGTCTGATAGAATTATAACGCCAAGTTGACGTGTCTGTGTAGTCTTTAATAAAATAATAATCAATCATTATAGTCTCGTAAGGATAAGGTTTTTGTCTAGCCTCCAAAGTTGCAGATAGATAGTCACTGGGCAAAAATCCTGTCATGTGGGATATGAGCTCACCGATGATTGTGCCGATAGTCATTCCAGCTAATGCCTTAATTGCCAAGAGCCTCGATCAATTCCTGAGGAGGATCTCGTTAGGCAGCTGGATCAAGGACTTGATTCAGAAAGCGGTACTCTTGGACACGGCTCGTATTGTTAGGAGGTTCCTCTCTCTGGAGCCCTGGCCGGCGGTAGATTGGACCCTGTACCCGATACCGGTGGGCTACTATCTTTATATTTTTAAATGTTTTCTTTTATATTACTTTCGATTGAATATTTAAAAATGTAATTATTGCGTACAAAAATAAATAACGGAATTAGAATATAATCGACAGTCTTTATCTAAACATTAAAAAGGTTAATAATATGAATCATGTATTAAATTTAATAATAATATTTCCTTTTTGTCTTTAAGATACTACTTTAGAACCATATTTTTTCTAGACAATGACCAATATGTATCTGGCCATTTCCTGCAATGTCAGTATGATTTTCTCTTTAATCATAATACTTTCTGGAGATTTTTTTGAAATATTGTTCGAATTTTTAAATTTTTCCCAGTAAAAGTTACTGCCTTTTCTAATGCCCTCCAAAAATTGCTACTACACTATTCTTGATTTTGGCTTTAAATATTTTTTTACGTGGTCATTCTACACTTCGACAATATTGTTTGTTTTGTGGACCTCATCATAACTAGACATTAATGTTGAATAAATATCATTTTCTAACCATGTGTTGACAAAATAATCGTTAAAAGATGTTATTTTGCTGGTCTTCGGACATTCTTCCATTGTGTAAAGCCAACCCTGACTAATCAAATGTTGCGGAAGGTGGGAAAGTGCTGAACACAACTTCAATCTATTTTTCCAAGTTTAGATTTGTTTGTACCCAACTGTTTTGCTTTTCGCCATAATATAAACTTCTTGTAAAATGAAAATAGCAACCAAGTATCTTCACACCTGGGATAATGCTTTGAAGTGTTAAAATAGCAGATACTTCAAAATCCATGCTTACTTTCAATGAGTTCCACTGAGGTACGCGAGTCTTCATTAAAGAACAAATAATCTCATATGTTGCACGGGTTTTGTCAGGTAAAAGTATGTAGAGTACCGGGACCACATTGGCAAAAGAATTGTTGCTGCCAATATCTGTATACATTGTATACAGCTGATAAAAGTTTTTCTGACACAGTTTGAGAGTGCCATCAATGAAGGAGTGACTAGATAATGATAGAATTTTAACATAATTTCTTTATTACAAAAATATCTATTTTTATTTAATTTTTATGTTTATAATCAGCGAATAATTTCATATCTTTTGGGAATCACGATTGCCTTTAGCTTCGTTAGCCTTTGGGCCGAAATATTCTGGAGTGGCTCCCGCGAACCAGAAGACGTTGCGTTGGAAGGCCTCCCAATAGGTGGACCGATGACCTGGTGAAGATTGCAGGAATCCGCTGGATGCGAGACGCACGGGACTGGTCAATGTGGCGACACTTGGAGGAGGTCTATGTCTAACGGTGGACGTCTTTCGGCTTAAATGATGTTGATGATGATTGCCTTTTGAAACTCTATCTTTTTCACTCCCAGTGCCATATTTCTTCTCTAATATAAAGTTTTCTTGCGATTTTCAAATAATGGAATTGCTGTTGTAGAATTCAACCCTGCATGTTTTATTCTGTCAATGGTCTCTTCGAAGATAGTAGACACTGGTGTTGTAATATTCTGCTGTACATTTTTTAAACATAGCTCCATTTCGGATTGTATTTTAAGCTCAGATTTATTTTTGGAGGGTGAGTTTGGTTGTCACTTTCGTGAACAATTGTTTGATTTAATATTTTTATAGTGGCGTTGCACATAGTATTTTTACGACACCCCATCTTAGCCATATTTGTTTTTTTTTCTAGACCTCTTGTGTATGTATTTAAAATTACTTGTATAAAGCTATCCATCTTTGTGTTTTATACACTCATCAAAGAAATGACACGAAGTGACGTTTATTAAAACAAAAAACCAGAAGCAATTCTACAAACATAACATAGGAATATAATGAGCAGTCTCGCCAACTTACAAACAAAAACATACAGACTATAAATGACATTCTTAAACTGGGGGTATTAACAACTTAACAAAATAACACCGAAGCCGGTACCAACAAGTGCTTACACGCCAACTGTGTGAGTTGGGGATAAGCTCCCTCATAGCTTCTTCAGGATTCTAAAAGCTTAATTCGGATGTCTCTGACTGTGACTTTGGCTGGTTCTCGTAGTCTCCAACAACAGCTTGCTGTGGATTTCCCAAATGTCATCATTATCGACATCATCAGCGGCCGAAGTTATTTACAGTGGGCAATGCTCAGGTTCTCGGTTTTCTTCAATGGATCGTCTAATGTAGTTTATAGTTCTTGCCAAAGATGCTCCGTCATCAAGGTGTACTTTGAATCAAACTCTTTAAGTCATTCTTTTTTTCGTTCTGATAATTTTAGTCTAGACTGGTACAATGGTTTCAATTGGATGTCTTTAAGGGTAACATTTCTACGTAAGCGGGATGAACGACTATTATAGTACTCAATTTCTTTAAGTTCTGTCTGAGAGAATGAAGTTTTATAATAAACACAGACGTTGTCAAAATCTAACTTTTCAAAGAAGATTGGTTTTTTAGGGCCCAGTTAATTTCAGAAGCGTTCATCAATGAAAGTATGTACATTATATGAACCAATTACGTGGCTTTTCTTTCCATGTAATATCTTTTTTTTATTAAGCTGCATAAAGTAAAAAAAGAAGAAACAAATATTTTACTAAATCTGAACACCTAAACGCAATCATTTGAAACATCGAAACGTAGAAACAGTTACGGAAGCAATGGAGTTACCATATTCAACAGAAAATGGAATTTCTATAATAATACTAATTAATGATTTTGCTGGTAGTAATAGTGAGCACCATGATACGTTTGCTACCTAGTATTACAAGACAAGCCGTTTACATTGCTGCGATATCTTATCTGTTTTGTCTCATTAAATCCAAGCTATTTTGAGTAAGACTCCTCCTATCTTCGGAAACACATGTTTTCTTTGCTTTTAAGTCAGCCTCTTATTCGATTCGCAACATATATATTATACACGCAACATATATGTTACTAAATAATAATTTTGTTAAATAAATACTAAGTGACTACTGCTATTAAAAACATAAAGTATGTACAAAACGTTTTTTTGGAGAATTTAGCTTTAATGGCAACATTCAAAAACGTCTATGAAAACAGAATATGTCATAAATGTCATACATATTGTCACTTCTCTGTCTTGATCAATTAAAATCTAGATGTGTGGTTTTGTTGTGGATAGTTGTGCTTTTTATTAGTTTAATAGTCTTATTTGTTTCCGAAGCCGACCCCAACATAGTTGGGAAAAGGCTAGGCAGATGATGATGAGTCTTATTTGTTTCGTGGTGAAGTATACAACATGAGAAACGCTCAGTGAAGGTGTATAGATATGATAGAGGCTAAAACAATGCCATTGGGTAGTTGCTGCTAGCATGTACGTTCGTTTTTTAAAGTTTAAAAATAATAAATTTATCAGTTTAGCTTCTTGTAAGTACGACGATTTCCCTTCATGCTTTAATTTAGGCTTAGGACTAGCAGAAAAGTTTTTGAAAACATACTATAATTATGTCAATTATTAAAAGCTAATTTTCTGGCGCATTTAAAAATCGTCTTATTTACAATGATTGAATATTATAATTTTTGATTGATTCATTCTGGATGAATTAAGAATTTGCATTTAGAAATGCAAGCTGCTTTACTTTTTCTGGCTTTAGACGACATCTTCGCTCATTTATGATAAGCCCTGTCTTTGAGAATAATCGCTCGCAGGGCACTGACGTCGCTACGATGTTACATTTCACAGTTCGTTTACAGTTCTGAATAAATGCGATAGGTGGGGGTAAATTATTTTATGGTCTCTCCACCATTGCGATGGGCTATTCCAGCAGTTCTTTCGAGGTAACATCTCGTCATCCAGGTACATGTGGAGTTCTCGGATGGCTCTCGCTTGGGCATTACCTTGGGGCTTGTTTTTTTGAAGTAGTTCATCGAATTTGTCCCAAGCGCTAACTTTTCCAGCAGTTACCGGTCTTTCTTCTCCTATGATATTTTCTGTCAATTGGTTTTTATTGATGATGCCAATTATTAGCATGTGTACATGTATTTTTATTTCTGCGACAGCTTGTTCATTTTTAAAACATAATAATTTAAACCTAGGGTCTAACAGCGTACAAAGGCCAAAGGTTTTGCTGTGTTCGACGCCAGAAAATCGTTCTCTCAAACCTCTTTGTAGAGATGTGATCACATCCACAACTACCGGATAGAAGAGTTTGTATTCCTCTTTGTTCAAAAAATCATCACAAACTTCTTTCAAACAGTTTGTGACCACTATGACCAAACTTCCTGATAGATATTCATCACCACTTATTGAAGAAGTGATCTCTTCAAAAGGTTGTAAAACTGTGCATAACTCGCTCGTTGTCTCCCAATCTAATGCATTGATTTCAGGCCAATCTTTCTCAATTAGTCCCATACAATGTTTTACAGCTTCTTTTAGTAAAGTAAATCGGCGCAGCATATAATATGTGGAATTCCAGCGTGTAGGCACTTGTTGCACTAGCCTTTTAGGCTCACCACTGTCTGACATATTTTTTATCTGATAACTGAGGAGCATATCTGTAGCACTCGTACTTCTTTTAAAATGCGCTACGATGTTTTTTTATTTTGTCCATTAATGCATCTAATGGTCGTAAAGCAGCCGTGACGATTAAATTTAAAGTATGTGCATAGCAGCCATAGTGCTTCCACTCTAATTCTGTTTCTATCGCCTTTACAATATTGCGAGCATTGTCCGATATGGCAAAATTAACTTTTTGTGTTAAATTCCATTCGTCTGTTACTCTTTTTAATTCTCTGGCTAAAGGAGAATGGGCGGAATTGCCCTGACGTCCAATAGCGTGAAGACATATACCAATGGATAGATCTCTTTAAGAAGAACATTTCTTATTATGGCGACTTCTCTCGATTCAGAGTCAGAGAGAAGCTACAGAGCTCTAATGTTGAGAAATTAAGTTAGATTAAATACTGTTATTTCGTCAATTTATTAACTTTCATTGATACTGTACGTTTTGAACATCAAATTATAAGCCTAAAAATGTCATTTTCAAAATATTGACATCTTCAAATGCTATTTTAGGAGCAAATCCTTACAGTAACAGTAGCTTGGACAGATCGTTAATACAACTCCAACGTCCAATAGCGTTAAGATATGTATTAATGGATTGATCTCAACAAGAAGATTATTTCTTGCTTTGACAACTTTTCTCGATTCAGAGTCAGAGAGGAGCTACAGTTCGATGCCTAATCAACTACCTAGTTAGATCAATAAAACCAATCAGACTACGAATTAGGAAATGTTGTATAGTAGCAAATATTATAATTGAAAGCTCCTTCGAATGGTGTATGTCTTAAAGCTATTGGTTACCCAGAAAATGTTAACTTCGGTGCACAATTAGACACACATTTGGGTAAATAATTCCGGACAGACTACAAATTAGCAAAAGTGGTGCTAGTAGCAAAAGTTCTCTTTGAAAAGCTCTATCCAATGTGTTTATCTTATGACCATTATATCTTATGCTCATAAACTCTTAATTGGTTGTAAATAAAATTTTAATTTCGGTGTCCAACTCTGACCTATTTAGGTCAATAACTCCGAACAAACTGCGAATTAGCAAAAGTTATGTTAGTACCAATAGTTCTCATATAAAAGATCTCTCCAATGGTGTATATTTTATTGCTATTGGTTTCCCAGAAAACCTTAACTTTGCTGTTCAAATAGTCACCTGTTTAGGCCAATAACTCCGAACGGAATACGAATTAGCTAAAATGATGCTCATAGTAAAAGTTCTCTTTAAAAAGATCTATTCAATGGATTATATGTTATTTCTATTGGTTACCCAGAAAACCTTAATTAGTTGCCAAGAAAATTTTAACTTCGGTGTCCAACTAGTCAGCTATTTATGTCAATAACTCCAAACGGAAAAAGAATTGGCGAAAGTCGTTAAATGACAAAGGTTTTCCTTGAAAAGCTCTATACAACGGTGTATATCTTACTGCTATTGGTTACCCAGAAAATCTTAACCTCGGTGCTCAAATAGTCACCTATTTAGGTCAATAACTCCGAACGGAATACGAATTTTCAAAAGTCGTGTAAGTGGCAAAGGTTCTCCTTAAAAAGCTCTATCTAATGATGTATATCTTATGGCTATTAGTTGCCAAGAAAATCTTAACTTCGGTGTCCAAATAATCAGCTATTTAGTTCAATAACACTGAACGGACTGCGAATTAGCAAAAGTTATTTTAGTAGCAAAAGTTGTCATTCAAAAGCTCTCTGCAATAGTATATATGTTATTGCTATTGGTCACCCAGAAAATCTTAACTTCGGTGCTCAAATCATCACCTATTTAGGTCAATAACTCCGAACGGACAAAGAATTGGCGAAAGTCGTGTTTCTGGCAAAGGTTCTTCTTGTTAAGCTCTACGCAATGAATTATATGTTATTACTATTGGTTACCCAGAAAACCTTAATTGATGCCAAGAAAATGTTAACTTCGTTATCCAACTAGTTACCTGTTTAGCTCAATAACTCCGAACGTACTGCGAATTGCCAAAAGTCGTGTTAGTAGCAAAGGTTCTCCTTAAAAAGCTCTTTTCAATTATATATATCTTGTGGCTATTGGACCTTGGGGCAAATGCCTATACATCGAGGCCCATTCTCCTTTGAACTAGTATGACTTTCGTTAAGACTTCTGCATTCCAATAAAGGTGTGTCCAAACATAAAGCGGCGTTCGAGCGCGGCTGCCGCGCGCGGCTAGCCGCGCTATGATTGGACGACTGCCGCGCGCGGCAGCCGCGAGCTACCTGCCGCGTGCGGCGATCGCTGCGAACGGTGTTAGTGTTGGTTCGCCAGTGGTTGTATGTGGACGGATGTATTTTATCAGGTAAAATGGATAACGAAACTGCAATTCGTCTTATTGAAATTTATGGCTCCCATAGTCCATTATGGGATACTAGACGTAAAGAATATCACAATAATAACGTGAGAGAAGACCTATGGGATGAAATAGCAAAAACATTTGTACAACCAAAAGCAGCTTTAAAATTGAAAATGAAAAGTCTTTTGAGTTCTTATAGAAGGGAGAGAAACAGAGAAAAAACAAGTAATGTCACTGGTTGTGGTAAGTTTAATCTTATTACATTTTATAACAGTAGGTAGGTACTTTAAATTTCTGGCTGTTTACATTTTCACTGTACTAATTCTTAATTATCTCTTAAACGCGTAGACCGATTTAAATGATTCAAACTGATAAAATGGTTTTAGACCTAGACCTTTCATTTGACACCATAATCGTTAAGATATCTCAACAAACAAAAAATCAAATTTTCAAGTTGCTCTCCTGATTATCCAACATGTATGAAACGCGTAGTTCAATTCTTTTAAAAACTATCTTATCAAACGTTAAATAATTTGTTATCGCTGTGGGTACGGCCGAGTGAAGGCCTGCTCGAGGGCTAGTTAGTTAGTTATAAAAGTAGTGCGAGTAAATAAGACACAAGATCAGCTTATTGTTCAGTTATTTTAATAATGTTCTTTTTCTGTTGCAGGTAGAAACAAGGCCTATAAATCTAAATGGTTTGCTTATGAAGCATTCAGTTTTTTACATGACAGGAATAACCCTATTGATGCAGTGGTAAGTATGTACCTATTTCTTTTATTTTTTTATTAGACTATAGCTTTCCGCCAGCGGCTTCGCCCGCGTGGTCTGGTTGTTTCTTGTAAATTATAACCTAATGTTCCACAAATTTTCAAAATCGGTCCAGTAGTTTTTGAGTTAAATCGTAACAAACAAACAAATCTTTCCTCTTTTTAATATTAGTTTAGATGTAACGGCCATATTATACATACAGCCAGCAAATCTATGAGATCAGATAATGCTAAGGGGCCATTTATTAATTACGTTAGGATGATTTTTAACCTAAGGTTATGTAATTATTTAATATCTTTCTTGCCAATCAATTGATCCGTTTGTCATAAAATATCTTGACAAAAAAATACGAATATCAGAAGGAGTGGTAATAAATTGATTTGGAGTAAAGGTAGCTGCTTCATTCGTTGAATTATTTGATTTTTTTAATAAAGAGTCTCTGCGAAGAAAGTTATGCAAGTGAACAGTAGCTAGAACTATGGTTTTGGCTGATTTTGGGCTTAAAATCATTGTACTTCTCAATACTCTAAATTTTGCTGACAAGATTCCAAAAGCATTCTCTACTACTCGGCGTGCTCTTGATAGTCTATAGTTGAAAATCCTTTCTTTTGACCCTTTTGGATGAATTCCTGCAAATGGTGTCATCAAATGTGTGCTTAATGCAAAAGCTTGATCTCCTAATATTACATATGGTATGTTAGTTATGTAGGGTATTTGTAAAATTTCTGGTGCTGGTACATTAAGTTGATTATTTTCTAGCTTTCGATACAATTCGGAATGTTTATAAACTCCTCCATCTGAAATTCGACCTTGGCTTCCTATGTTAACATACATAAAATTGTAGTTTGCGTCTACTAATGCTAATAGCACGATGCTAAAGAACTTTTTATAATTAAAATATTCAGTGCCGCTACGAAAAGGAGCTTGAATAGTTATGTGTTTTCCATCTAACGCCCCAATGGTGTGCGGAAAATTCAATTTTTCCTCGAAGTCTTTAGATACTGCTTTCCAATCTTGCTCTGATACTGGTAGCTGAAAAAAAAAGATTAATAACGTTTTATTTATTTTGTTAT
The DNA here is from genome assembly GCA_905220335.1 of Noctua pronuba. Classification (NCBI taxonomy): domain Eukaryota; kingdom Metazoa; phylum Arthropoda; class Insecta; order Lepidoptera; family Noctuidae; genus Noctua; species Noctua pronuba. The sequence continues at coordinate 7,983,322 of LR999906.1, read as the reverse complement.
TTTTGTTTCAGGATTGTGGCTCACCCTCAGAGCCGGGTAATACAGAACAAGCTATTCCGGAACAAGGCATTTCAGAACAAGGCACTTTGGAACCAGGAACTTCGGAACTCGGCACTCGAGACCAAGATACAAATACCAGGAAGTCGTCAAGAAAAGAAAAGCCAGCTAACAAGAGGACATACCAAGAGTCAGAGTATGATGCTGAAAATCAAATGATAGAAGAAGCATTAGAAGTAATGCGAAAACAAAATGACAGTAATAGTAATGATCCTTACATTGCTTTTGGCATGCACATAGCAGCCGAACTAAGAAAATATGATGCCACTATGTTTACGAGAGTTAAACATTCAATAAATACTATACTATACGAAGCTGATATGGAGCGCCTCAATCAATCATCAACACAAGAATATAACGCTGAAAACAGACGAGGATATTTCACTTCACAGTTTACCGATCTTGACTCATCATCTTCTAGTAACATGGGTACTGGCCTTACACAATTGATTCACGATTTAGACACGGATGTAGATTAATATTGTGAATTAGTTGAGAGCAACTGTGATTGATGAATGATGATTGTGTTGTTTTTTAATTACTACGAAATAATAAAAATAATATAAGTAATAAAGTTCATAAATATTTACCTGTACCATGTCCTTAAGAGCTCTCACTATGGCATCGCACACTTCTGGAATTATTGTTGATATTGTTTGCTTTGATACGTGAAACGTGTATTGTAGGCTGGAATAGGAGTCTCCTGTAGCCAAATATCGTAACGTTATTGCAAGTCTCTCCTTCGACGTTATTGCCGTTCGCCAGTGAGTATCCATTTTTTTTATAAATGGTTCTACCAATGTATGTATGTGTTCGAATTCTTCCAAAGATAATCTTAAAAACTGGCGTTCGGTAGTTGATTTCGTAATAGATCACTTCCAGATTCTTTGTCCTCTGTTGAAAGAGTGGTCGCATCCAACACTGCCTTTGTCTAATACACTTTCTTCTATTCCTTCTTCTACGTAATTTACGAATAATAAGCAGAGCAACAACAAACGCGGCCGCTTTCATTGTGTTTTGAATACGAAATAAAGAGCGCGGCGTGTCTCGGACATGCCGCGCAGCACTGCCGCGCAGAAGGTCTAATTAGTCGCGTGGCAAATTTGTGTACCGCGAATGCCGCGCGTAGCTGCCGCGCACCTTGCACGCCGTGTTTGGACACACCTTAAGACTTGTTTTGGTTCAAAATTACTGTCAATATAATGAACAGTTACACCAATGTAACTTTCTGTTTGCGATGATGTCCAGCAATCGGTGGTCAAGCAAACGGACAAAGCGTCTTGAGATAGAATTTCTTTCGTTTTATTTAATGTGTCTGTAACTCTGTATATAAAGCTGGAATCATTGAAGTTGATATAGTTTGTCTGCTGGGCAGCGTATATCCAGGTATATTCTTTGAATATTTTTTAAATCCTTTGTCTTCAACTATGCGAAACGGTTGGTAATCACAAATAAATAAATCGAGTAAATCTCGATCTATGCGTTTCTTTTCATCAGGGGTAATTTTTTTAGTAGCATATGCTTGTATTGTCCTTTTGTCGTTTGGCGGCGCATGGCCGCTGCACTAATGGGTGGTTTTGGTTACCTTGATTTACGATGGCCCCATTGCTGGTAGAAGCAGTCGCTACATCTAATGCATTTGCTTCTGCAGTAGATGTACTTGGCACGGCATTTTCGTTAAGTTCCGAGATATTTTGCCTCGCCAAATAAACAGAAGCATGTGCTCTTTTTAAATGAGAGTTCAAATTCCCGGTGGTTGATTTAAATGAAAAGGAGAATGCCCACGGCGCTATGGACAAATGTACTCAATTCAACATTGCTGTGTCTTCATCAAATCATCTTTAAAATACTCGAGGGCATGTCTAAATACTACCTCAAAAGATTTAACACAAACCACAATAGCATTTCCGAGATATTTACAAAAATGAAATCACTATTTTGAGGTTATGTTTGACCAAAAATTAGTTGGAAAAAGCTATTTGAAACGGTCTGAATTGGTTTACGGGTGAGCTTTGTGCCTTTGAAGCACATTTGTGTAAAATCTGTAACGGTTTAGCTATGTCAGGTGGCCAGTTACTGGTGACCACCTGTGACTACCTCACCAAGTCTTACTGATTTAGATTTTGAGCATCTTCGTGCTTTAAAATCTTATTCGCGCGTTTCATGAAATTGCAAAGCATGAAAGAAATCATTACTAAAATAGTTAATCGCTCAGTGTTATATCTAGATCCTACTAAAATCATAGATTGTGTAATTCATTACATATTTAAATAATCATAATTCTGTGCAACTCTAGTCTTAAATGAAACAACATACAATTAATATTGAGAGGTATCTCAGAATACACTTAACTGATCGAAATCAACCATCCTAGTTTATAATTTGTTCATTACCAACACATAAGTAGGAGGTTCCTACCTACATAAGTATTTATTTTAAAATTCGGTAATTCAACTGGTGAGGTGAGGAACAAACATACAGACGTAGATTGTACTTTCGTCCTCTAAGATTTGTTAATGGTACACAAACATAAAAGCGCAGTTCCTAAGTAAAAAAATCATACTACCTACGTTAAAAATACAATGTTTATTCTTACCGGCGTTGGTGAGATCCAGACTCGTAAAATATTCATGATGTTATTGGGAATCTCCGACAACATGAGTCTGCGCACAAGTGGAGTTAATCTCAAAGAGCCGTTGAGACATCGCACCACAGTCACACTCGCAATGATCACAAAACAAAAAGTCCTTTCTTTAGTAATAAACAATACCACTTGGCGCCCATGCCGCCATTGACAACCACTGGTACGAGAAATACCAGCAACTACATGTGATTTAGAAGTCTGTAATTACTTTACAATAATAGATTGAACAATCAAAACAAAATCGTTATCATTTTTTTTATGTGGGTAGGTAGGCACTTTACCCGTAATAGAATAAATTGACATCCCTAGAATGACAGGTGATAGTAAAAAATGGCGTACTTTATAGTCTGAAACTTAAAAGTACTAATTATTATTCAAAAAACTATGCCATTATAAATAATCATTAAGTGTTATTTAAAAATTATATTTTTATTTTAGATATTTCCTGCCGTTTAAGGTTTTGAGACACAAGTAATTTATCAAGAGTACTGTCCATGGGCAATCTCCTTTGTTATTGCAATATTTACACACAGCTCCACCAACAGCATTGTCTTTTTTATCAAAATGAGTCCATATCTCACTGGCTTTACGCGACATTGTTTATACCTAATTAATCTTAATATCCTAAATCTCCTAAAAAATCTTTAATTTATTTACACTAACACAAATGTACACTGCTTAGACCGATAGGTATTAATTTAAATGTTTTATACACACACTAAAAGTTTTATATTACTTTTTATTTACAATAAGTACCTAAATACAAACTATAAAACTAAAAAAAGGCAAAGAATTATCGTTAAGTAGGGCACGTGTCACCAAGGTCAAGTGCAACTCAAAACAAAACTGTCTAAAAAATACAAATCAAAATTCATTCGATGCAATTTCTTATTCCAACAACAAATTCAACCTTAAATCTATTGAACGTAGGGCTAGTTTAAAGAATGAATTTCTCCCTGATATCGAATAGCCGCCGGAAAGTTGCTAACTTATGGAATATTTGTTGTAACCAAACAAATAGAAACTAGACCTTATTGCTAGCGCGTTAGGATATAGATATTACGCACGCACTATTATTAACCAAATAACCAATTACTAGCCGAAGTTACGTAATATTCGCTTCATCACTTTTACGCCAGTAAAACATTGAATGGTAAGACAGAGACAAAGCGAATAAAAACCGTCGATGTCATATCGCTCGTGATGTGAAGTTTGCGTTTTGTTCGTTATTACTTATTCGACATTATTCGTAGTTCGTTCTCGTTGTTGCGCTTTGGATAAGCCATAGCTCGATGAAGTTTTTGTGAAAACGGTGATGTATATTTAGATATCGATATGGTATGATAATAAACACATATCCGATATAAGTTACGTTTTGATATGTCGAACCCATGCCTATTGCCTTTTCTTTGCTGCTCAGTTCTTTTTCAATTTGGTGTTGTTCATACTTTGCTTGTAATTCTGGATTATGGTCTACGTCATTTTTATAAGATGTGCATAATTCACATTGATCTTTCTCAGGTTTAAAGAAACTAATATTATAATGTTCATTAAAAATTTGTCTATAAATGTGAACTTTAGCAGCTTCTTTACCATTATTAATGCATTCTGTTTGGTAGTCTTTATATAAATCCGTCAGATTTTTTCCACCCTCTATATATTCGCGTGTCGTTTGTTGTCTCAAGTAATGCGACTCTATTCTAGGTATACTATCTATGTGCCTTTTAATGCCTTGTTTAATATTGCAATCAATTTCATTATACTTGCCATGTTTGCCTCTTTTTTCTTTTTCGACAATACCCGATTTATTCTTTTTTGCAATGACAGTTGCTATTGGTCTATTATTTATAGCTAAAGTACTTTTAAAAAATAACTTACAGACACGAATTTTAACATTATTAACTTCGAAGCAAAAATAATGTTTAGGATCCACGCTGACGGTAGGAGGGGTTCCCATCGGCGTCGAGTCGACTTTGAAGTACCTAGGACTCATCCTCGACAGCCGGTGGAACTTCGTTGAGCATTTCCGACGTTTGGCTCCCAAACTGGAACGGGCCGGGGCTGCCTTCAAGCGGCTCTTGCCCAACGTAAGGGGTCCAAACGCCTCCTGCCGTAGGCTCTACGCGGGGGTCGTGCGGTCTATGGCCCTTTACGGGGCTCCGGTGTGGGCGCGTTCAATTAAGCGGCGTGCCGCCCACTACCTGAACGCGCCCCAAAAGGTCGTAGCCGTAAGGCTAATCCGGGGGTACCGCGCGATCTCCCGCGAGGCGGCGAGCCTCCTAGCCGGATTGCCGCCATGGGATCTGGAGGCTATAGTCGTCGCGCGCCTGCATGAATGGCGCGCGGAGGCACTACGTCGGGGGGAAACTCCGCTGCCGCGGCAAATCACCGCTCAGCGGACAGACCTCCGACGCGATCTCATGGCGACATGGAGACAGCGACTGTCGCAACCCAGTGCAGGGCACGCCACAATAGTGAGGCACCACGGCGCCCTCACCTTCCGCCTGACGCAGGTCCTCACCGGACACGGTTGTTTCGGGAGGTTCCTGCACCGAATCGGGCGGGAGGAAACGCCCGGGTGCTATCATTGCGAGGATCGTCCGGAGGACACGGTGGCGCACACCGTGGAGGTCTGCCCCGCTTGGGCGGAGCTCCGCCGTGTCCTCGTTGCGTCGATCGGCGGCGGCGACCTTTCGCGCCCGGCCCTGGTTCAGGCCATGGTCCGGAGCAAGAGGGAATGGGAAGCCGTCACCTCCTTCTGCGAAGCAGTCATGCTAGCGAACGAGGTGGCGGGACGTGAGAGGGAGAGAATCTGACGTCCCAGCCGCCGCGGGCGACGCACCGGGCGTCGGGGGCCACGTGGTGGCTCCCGGCCACCTTAGGCGCGGGCCTGTGGACGGTGAGTAATGGGTTAGCTCACCGTCCGTCCGTCTTATGACGACAGGCCGTGTCGACGGCGCGTTCGTGTTCCACGCGCACCTCAAAGAGATGTCAGCAACCAGGAAGGGGCCCGCAAGGGCCGATGCCTGCCGGGGCTGCGGGACTGTTCGAAAAAGATACCGTGGCCCTGGAACACAAAGGGCAATGAAGGAACATGGATGGGTTTTAGTCAGTAAGAGTCTGACACTCCCTCCCACTCCACCCAGAGCGGGAGAAGTCATTTGACGATTTCCCATCCGAAAAAAAAAAAAAAAAAAAATGCCCCCTATTGCTACTATGCACTTTATACTGATATCTGGGAGTAATCACTGAAATACACTTTGCTAAGAAATCCCGCTGTCTCGTCAAATCACTAAGTTTCCAATACTCTTCAAATAAAAACTCTCTGTCCTGTTGCGTTATTTTCTCAGTGCACTTTAATCTGCACTTATCCGCACACGGAGTTCCTATCTCTCTTTTAGGAATAATCTTTTTTGACTTGGATAATGAAGTGTATTGTTGTCCACTGTTACAAAGCATTTTAGCTTCCTTAATTTTAGAAATGTTTCTTTTGCGTTTTCGTGTGCAAGAGGTACTCACACTTGGCTGCTGGATTGGATCAACTTCTTGCACTACCTCGTGAATCCTTGGCTGCTGAACTGAATCAACTTCTTGCACTAACTCGTGATTCCTTGCCTGCTGAATTGAATCAATTTCTTGCACTACCTCGTGCCTCAAAGCTTCGATATGTACTTGCTGCATACCATTATCATGTTGAAGAAAAGAGCTAGATGAAGATGTTGAAACACGTCGTGTAAGTGCAACTGGTTCTACGTAGTCAGGATCGTTATCTGCTTCATCAGGGGAAAAGTCCTTACCTGAGCGAAAAAAGAAAGCAAAAATATTTACAACACAGTCAAGCACACAACATGAATAAATTAGGTATATTTTTAGGTACCTACCTGAAGATGTACTAGATGACGACGATGAAGATGTGCTAGTTGACGAAGATGTACCAGAGCTAGAAGAATCAGACCTTGGTCTGTTACTAGGCAGACAATTTTCTGTCTCTATCACAAACAAACCAGTACCACTCATAGATGTCCCCGGCATCATCTCATTTTCTGGATGTACATTAAAAAACACCCACTAATTCTTTATGAGATTTTATTTAAGGTGCGGCTGCAGTAGATGATCTCAGTTCTTCAGGAACAGCAAAATTTATCAACAGTGGTTGCATCTCAAGAGAAGATTTGTTCATTTGCACAGTAGGTTCAGAAGTACACAAACAACTTGTTGGTTCAGTTACTAAACAAGATGGCATTTCAGGAGCCGTTTCATGAATATGCGAATTTTCATTTACAATATTATGAAGGGGATCATCTAGGCAAACATTTTCATCCTGTGATGAAGCTTCTTCGGCTTGCATTGCAGCCACAATAAGTTTTATGCGTGGATTTCTTAGATATGACATTATCTGAAGCAAAAAATATGATAAGCGTTATCTTTTAAGAATGTCTTATTATTATTCTAATAAATATTATATAATATAATAATATTGTTATCTTCCTAATAAAACTCTAGAGACTGACTGACAGATAACGCACAGCACAGCCACCTAATGCTAATTGTCACCGCGTTAAATAGAAAACTGCATCTAACCTAAAAGTCACACTTTTGTAATAATCAAAACGATAAACTCTACAATTTGTTTACTCATAAATTCTACTAAGCAAATAATCACTATTTTATGCTAAATATTAATGTCATAGTTTTATCCAGAATGTAAGATAAACGGACTATCCAAAAAATAACAGTTTATCGTACAAAATTTGAAGAATCAAAGTATACACTCTAAGTTAAAAACTGTGACTAAACCAAAAACCACACTTTGTCAAATAAAAATAAGTAAATAATTTACCTTAATGACAAAATCAGCCGTAGTTAAACAAATAGTTACACTTTTTTATAAAACTGTATGTCGACTCCTTACGTGACAGGTGACAACTGGTGTAGTAACGGTTTCGTCTGTATTTATGTTTTAAATTTCAGTTTAATAGCGTTTTAATTTACATCTACCAAAATATTGGGAAATTAAACAGACCTGTCAAATTAATTCTGTAGATTTTGCCGTTATAAGTAAGATGGCGTTATTATCTCAATTTCGTGAAAATTTCGTTTAGTAAAGGTTTCGAAATGAAGGTGCCATATATTGGTAACGGATTGTAACTTTTTGATTATAATAGCTTTTTTCTCCTCGTATTTTCCATCAATAATGCCGGTTATCGTTTTACGACATGGGATTTTATATAATGGTGCAAGTAATTTAATCAATTTTCCAAACCCTTCTCCTTCGACCACGCTGAAAGGAAGATTATCGCGGTATATGAATTCTGCTATAGCGTCTGTAATCTGTTCGTTTTTTGAACCCCCTGATCCAAATTCTAATATTTTTGGGAATGATGCTTCTATGCCCATTTTTTGTCGTTTAGGAGTTGAAGACCCTACACCTACAGGATCTTCAATTTGAGATGCGGAAGTAGCCGATATAATAATCATAGAGTCTTCAGAACGTGTAGATGTCGATGGCTGAGCAAACAAGTCTGCAATTGATTCTTCCTGCGAATCGTTTCCCGACTTGACAGTATGATCCTACAAAAAAATTAAAATTGGATGAAATTATCCTTCAGCATATGGCCACTAACAAAAAAATATTTTTATGTGAAAATAAAAACGGACATACAGTTTGGTACTGTGCTTCACAAAATTGTTAGTCTAATTTGGTTACTTACTATGATTGTAATCTTGTACTGAAAGAAAAACCTCATAGGTGTCACTCTAGTAATTTCGATAATAACCAATTTTGGAGAAAATTTACGAATGTTTAGAAACAGCAAAAACTGAGAGTACTCCTGTGCCTACAGTTTATAAGGAAGCGGTAGAAAAACAGAGTCTACATCTACAGGATAAGACTTAGTCATAAAATTACCAAAATACAACAATTTCAAGAAAAGGATGTAAACTACATAATAAAGATCTGCAAACAAAAAATGTGCGATTTTTGAAATTGAAAGAAGACAGTTCCTGGTATTTACAAAGACTTTTTGCTTGCTGAATATAGCGAAAAAAATGATAGCATTTCACTGTTTGCCACTGAAGAATCCAAAGAAATTCTCAAGAAAGCAAAACATGTATTTTGCTATGGCACTTTTAAAGCCGTTTTGTTTCTCCCTTTAAGCAGTTGTATACGTTACATGTTGACGTGGGCAGTACTTATACACATACAATTATTATACCAGCGGTATATGCCTTATTGCCAAATTAAAAGCAATCAAGTTATGAAATATTCTTCCATCTCATAAAAAGCAAAATTACCGAATTTGATCCCGAGTCAATCACTACTGATTTTGAAACCAGTGCGATGACAGCATTTGATAAAGTAACTACTCGTATGTTTCATTTTAAAAAAGCTTAACTGATTGGAATTACAAAAAAATCAAACATGTCAAGGGCACACGTGAGGGGTTGTACGGCGTTGGCATATCTCGCAAATACTGAAGTTTCAGATGGTTGACTTTATGTTTTGAGTGAGTATATAGAAAAGGATTATAAAACAGCGCAATTTAACCATTAATTTCAAAATACTTGGATACAGAAAAAATCCATCTCGTCTGATAAATGGTGATTTTATAATATCCGGCACAAAACTAATAACGCTATAGAATGGTGGAACTCGAGACTGAATGGGACAATAAAGAGCAAAACTAACATAGCCGTTTTATTAAATACTCTTAAAAAGATGCCAATCTGTGATGATTCTAATCTGTGGAAAAATCAAGGATTTATTTCAAAGAGAACGAAAGAAAGCATACTGAAGGAAAAAATAATAATAGCAGTTTGCGAGATTTATTGATAATGAAATTAACCTTGGACATTATAGAGAAATTATCATACTAGCGTCGTAGTGGTTAATTTTTTGATTTATCAAGTGCCGAGGAAGAAGAGGAGGCAGTAGACCCGGCCGGGACCAAGTAACAAAAGAGACGAGTCGGAGAGTGAGAGTTGTGAGCCTCATATTGAGTTAACCTTTAGGCGACGTCCCTTTATGCAACCTGCCCGTAATGAGCGTCGCGTAGACCAGAGAACGATACAACCGGACTATCGTTGAGAAAGCCAAGTGTCTACTGTTCGATGCAGGTCTCGAGAAAAGCTTTTGGGCAGAGGCGGCACACACTGCAGTCTACTTACAGAACAGGACTGTGACCACATCATTAAATTATAAAACTCCTTTCGAGATATGGACAGGCTGAAAGCCTGATGTAAGTCATTTACGTGTTTTCGGTAGTACAATCATGGTACCTGTGCCGAAACAAAAGAGATTAAAGTGGGACAGAAAGTCTGAAAATGTATCCTTGTCGGCTATTCCAATGATGTCAACGGGTACAGGATTTACAACCCGAAGTCTAATGTCATCACTACCAGTGGAGATGTTATAGTATTGGAGAAGATAGAGTCAGAGAATGTTCTGGAGGTATAGGAAAATTGTTCAGATGAGGTGAATATGGTTCCAGTGGGGGAAGAAGATTTGACACTTCAGGAAGATTCACTTGAACAATCTGAGAGCTTGAACACAGATGACAGCGGTGAACTGTATGTACCTTGTGAAAATGATACATTAGATAGCTCAGAGTCTGGTAGAACAGACAGTGAAGACTCCATTATACTCAACAATGTCAACATAACAAGTGGTCCTCGGCGTAGGCAGTAGCCAGACAGATATGGATTTGCAAGTGCTGGCATAGAAGATGACAATATGTTCACGGGTGAGATATCGTTGCAAGAAGCCTGGGAAGGTCCTGAGAAAGCAGGTATGTTTCTGGGTGAAAGTTACAGTAAAAATTATACTATAGGTAAATAACGGTTTAAAAGACGCATCAAATAATATATTCCACATGTATACAATGTGTCCGGACATGGACTAGCGATAAATTATTTTAAAGTACAATTATATTCTAGGCTTGGGTCACTTCCCCGCTATGTGGCAGCCATTTTGTTTTTTTTTGTTGAAATATGCTCTATGCGAGTACAAAAAAAATTATATCTCTCAAGTTTTAGTCATACTGAGATAAAAAAGGCTTATTCGAAAGGCAATAATATTGTCTATCGTCTGCATTACAAAGCAATGTGTTCACGAAAAAATTAACGAAAAATTATGCAATTCAACCAATAATTGTTAATTACAACAAAATCACCCCCGACAACTTTTTATTTTTTTTACTATGTCGACAGATTTTGAGCTAAGCTACAATACAACATAACATTCACAACTGTATGTCTAATATTTTAAGAGTTATTGTTGTTTGAACATAGCGTATGCGCAAGCATAAAAGGCCTTTGTTAACCGCTAGAGTGACATTTATGGCATTCACTGTATTCCATCCGAGAACAGGCCAGAAATACTGTTCATTACTACCGTGAGTGAGCGAGATAGAACGTATTAGTCCACTACCTGGAACAAAATCAAAATTTTAAGGACAAATGATTAGTTCACAACGCAGGGCGAGGCTCGCCCTGCGTTGTGATCGCTACTTTCATTTACCGTCCGTATTGTTTACGTGCTGCGTTAGTGTTTATCTTTAAAAGTGTGAAAAAGTATGGCACAGCGTCAATATTCATCGCAACATATTGCTGACATACACATACACGAGATATGATTTTTTTTTTCTCGCATAGAACATATTTCAACAAAAACAACAAAATGGCTGCCACATAGTGGGGAAGTGTATTGGACCAAAGCCTAAATAGTTTTTGGAATTCGGCCCTTTTGAATTTAATTAGCGATAGGGGAAGGTTGCGATCATTGGACTAGCGCTTTCATTGGACCACCAAGGTATTTCCAAAACTGTGCAAGCTAGCAACACCCAAACTAGTCGAAAGGAGTCCGTGGCGACTCAGTTGCACCCCCCTCTTACCTCAGTGACGCTGCGGCACGTAGCGAGAAGTGACGCGTGTGGTTGTGTTTGCGGCGGTCGAAATCTTATAATTTCACTCAGGACAATTTGACGTAAGTATCATTGTATTCATATTTGTCTGCGTGCACTGTTATTAAATATTGGACAGTTTATTTGAGATTCCATGAGTATTATTCAATTCTGTCTAATCATGTCCATGTTTATTTCAGTTTATTTTTTCTAAACCCATACCTTGTTGCCATCAATGGACCTCAAGAGAGTTCCACCATTGGACCGGTCCAATCATAGCAACTTTTTTTTGTTGGTCATGATAGGTAATTAATATAAATTTAAAATTCCAGAATGTCGCCAAAGAAACGAAAGTTCTTTGCGTGGAATGAAACAAGTATGAACCTTGCTTTAGAGTCAGTAAGGAAACAAAGAGTTGGTTTAAACGAAGCAAGCAGAATATATGGAGTGCCGAAAGCAACTCTTAAACGAAGGTTAGACGGAGTTAATCAGAAAACTAAAGCATGTTTATTTTGCAATTACTGAAAGTAACCTTATAATATGTTGATTGTTAAATTAATATTAAGTAGAAAATTATGTTTTAATCACTCATAATGTAACCTTATAGTGATTGTACCTTAATTTTGATGACTTATTTGATCTCACTAAATGTGCCAAATGTAAAATTTAAATACTAAATATGTAGCCTATAACTATAGTTTGTTTGCTTGTCGTATGTGTATAAGTATTGTTTGTTTCTCTTTGTGTCTCGTAATTTAGTAATGTAGATAATTATAATTAGTTGCCTCGATTGGACCTCTAGAACAAATTTCTCGAAGTCCATTGATGGCAACTTGGTGGTTCAATGAAGGTGCTCATGGTCCAAAGAAGGCAACAGCCAAAGATTTAGTTTTCTACGTTTATATAAAAAAGTGTTAGCCCGAATTGTTTGTGCGTTTGATTATTACAAATAAAGATGTTACGAAATAAAATTAATAAACTGCTTTCATTTTAACACTTATACTTTTTGAGATTTGAGGTCGTAAAGTTAAGTGGTAAATTCATAGCAACCTTCCCCTATGTATAAGGACATGTGAAGGATTTAAAGTGTTGTTAGAAATGTATAAAACGTTAAGTTATATCTGATGTGATATTTTATGGTAAACTCGATACACTCAATCATTTTACCAGCGCCATAATCACTTTTATTCACCTTCTCCGTTTAATTCATCAAACACTACATTCACCGCAAAATCGTATGCCAACGTTTAGTCCTATACCATCACCAACTCACTAATCATCGTCAAACGCTCACGTATCTGCTCAATATTCATCTCACCAGCCAACATCAAACTACCAAGATCCAGCACGGAATCCGTCACAAACAATGGAGGTTGGCAGTGATGTAACCGTTGACGACCCTGAAGAGTTTTTAAACTACCTTCCTGAAAAAAAATCATTCTAATTTTGATACTAACTCTTCGACTAATATAATATCTGGTTCCGTAAATATACTGAAAAATTACCTAATTATTAAAGCCAAGAAACCTAAATAATAAAAAAATCCCGCTGTTCGTCTTCTTGATTGTGATTTCAGACAGAAGCAGAGAGAGTGACAAACGATATGTGATTTTAGAAATAAGATTTAAGTGTTTTCCTTACCTTGATCATTTCCTGGTGGGGGAACCACTCGTCGTAGTACCAGATTCTAATTATGAAACCTCGAACATCCATACTCTGCGGCGATGGCAACTCCACCAGCGAATGATGCAGGACTTTTGGCGCAGCTGGTCGCAGGATTATCTTCATCAATTTCTACAAAGGAATAAATGGGAATACCAAAACCCAGAACCATCACTAGGCGATGTAGTTTTAGTTAAGGAGGACGATTTACCTCCCGGAAAGTGGTTGTTGGGCAAAGTGGAGGCCAAACACCCTAGTCCGGATAAAATTACACGGGTAGTTACCATCCGTACCAAAAATTCAACTATTAAAAGACCCACATCAAAATTATCGATATTGCCCATAGCAAAATAATTTGCTGTTTAGTATTACTTACTTTAGACTGTGGCATGGTGGGCGGTTTGAAGGACATTCTGCATTATGTCCTTGGTGGGCGGTATGTTTAAGTGTGTAGCGAAACCACGGCGGGATAATATACGCTAATTAAAAACGCTAATATAAATTAATTCAATAAGTGTCCAGAGTTGACCTGTGAGCTCGATAGATGGCGTTGTCGTCGAATTAGATCTCGCTATGGTTTCGTTACCGCTGTTAGTATAAGTAGTCTAAGACATATTTTTTTTGGGTGAATTGTTTCAAAGAATATACGCTAAGGAGTACTAGTGGTACTAAAGTCGTATTATTTCTCGCCTAACGGAGCCATAGATTTGTTCACCATTTAAGAACTTCCATGAAAGAAGAATCATTCGATAGCTCAAGCTTTTGAAGATCATATTACCATAATTTGTTTTTTTTTTTATGAATTACGTAATATTATATTGGGTTATTTGATTATTTTAAGATATTTTGTTCATTTTTGTTGTATTATATTTGATTTATACTATTGTTGTTTAATAAATAATTGAGCTGATTTTCCAGTAAAATCCGCAACCCAAACGCCTAATTCAGGACGTGGAAGCTAGGTGGAATTCCACTTTTTTATTTGTTGAGCAGATTTTTGGAACTGAAAGAAGCAGTCCGTTCTACAATGGCCCTGGTGGATCGAGACTTGCCGCAAATAGGTGTTTAAGATTGGAGCATTTTGTCTCAGTTAATCACTGTCTTACGGCCTTTTGAAGAGCTGACCAAAGCTATGAGTGGCGAAAAATATTTGACCGCAAGTTCGGTTATCGTTATGACAAGATTTCTAAAAGAGGCATTAAATGTTATAATGGAAAAGACAGATCAAGAAACCGTCAAGTATCTTGTAGTTTTATTAAAAGCCGGATTAACTGAACGGCTAAAGGGTATAGCACAAAGTTGTACATTTTCACTATGCACATTCATGGACTCGAGGTTTAAAATGCAGGCATTTGCGGATCAAAACGAGGCAGTGAAAACAAGAGACCATGTGAGGGCGCTCGTGGCTGAGATTATTGGCAAAGAACAAGCAAATGAAGAAATACTCAAACAGAACCATGAACCGCAGCCTCATGACGATATAAGCCCTTGGGCTATTTTTGATAAGTTGCTTGGGCCTACTGGGGAAGGCACGCCGCGTACTTGTCCGACGAGAGGTTACCTCGGTAGAACTGGGCTGGGTACTGGAATTGTCCATTAGAGTGGTGGAAGAACCGCAGCCCAGTCTATCCACTTATGGCCAATCTATACATCAGCTACTGCAATATTGTGGCAACATCCGTTCCCTGCGAACGGATGTTTTCTAAATCGGGTTAATAATTAATCAACGCAGGACACGGCAAAGGTAATGACTTGATTAACTTAACAAATCAAATTAAATAAATCAATGTATCGCATTTTCAATATTGGGAATTCACCGAATATAAACATTCTGTGCAAGGTTTGTTCTTTTTATCTCGCTCACTACTATCGTTTGGACGGATTCGAAGGAGTTCATTCATTCAATGTGTCGTTCTTTTAGAAAGAGTTAAAAGTTATCGTAGTTTTTATCATTTCTTATTGTGTGTGTGTTGTTTTCCAGTAGTTACTGAGTACTTTTTCAGATAAAAATCACTGAAGTTCCGTTAAAAAAAAAGTATACAGCCAGAACTACAGAAAAGAATGGGAAAACTTCGCGGAGTTCAAACATTGGTTAAACCCCGCGCCAGGTGACTCTAATAAAGCATTTTGTAGTTATTGCCATTCCGAAATGTATGCAAAACTTAACGATTTGAAAAAGCATTTAGAAACTAAAAAACATAAACTAAAATCCGAATTGCTTTCTAAAAATAAGCTACTGTCATTTTCTCCAGGACCAGCAAAAATATGTAAGAGTTGCACAAGAGCTGAATGTACGTTAGCTTTATACATAGCTGAATATAACTCAATTTGTGATATTGATCACTTGACTGTGTGTAAAAATAAAAATGCTTTAAGGATTCGAATTCGACAAACATGAAATTACATAGAACCAAATGCACAGACATAATAAATTTTGTACTGGCACCACATTTCAGAAAGGATCTCCTGAATGACATAGGTGATCAAAAATATAGTTTACTATTAGACGAATCAACAGATGTAAGTGCACAAACTACCTTGGAATCGTCGCAAGATATTTTAGTTTGATTCAAAACAAAGTAATATCTGCGTCACGCATCAGAAAACATATTGCCACGCAACATAGAGTTTCTGGTCTGTGAAACTTACAACTGGTTTTCACACTCGTCAAAGCGCCAAAGTGTCTGCCGCGCGGCTTTTACAAGAACCGGCAAAGCCACACAGTCGCAAAAAACGATGGTCAGATGTCGACGAATCAGAAATACTAAAATTTCTTGGTGTAATTCTACTAATGGGTATAATACCCTTCCTAACGATAGAATCATACTGGAAAAAGGATGTAATTTATTATCATCCATAACTTCATAATATCAAAATGTCGTACAACAGATTCACACTTATACTAAAATGTTGGCATTTTTGCGACAATGAAGCGCCTCGACGCGAAAATGATCGACTATACAAGATTAGCCCCTTGCTAGATCTTATTATTATTGATAATTCTAGATCGATTTACACGCCTAGGGACACCATAGTTGTTGACGAATCAATGGTGTATTTTCGTGGCAGATTAATTTTTCGCCAGTTTATACCGTCGAAGTCTCATTAATACGGGATCAAAATATATAAGTACTGGATTTGTAAATGACGCCCGAATTTGAATTCAGCACCACTTGTAAATTCTATTTTATATGGATATTCCTTGGACCATGTAGCGTCAATAAAATACGGCAAAGATAATGAGGCAAAGGCTATTGAGCAACTCGCTATACAAGAGAGGATAACCATCCAAAAATGTGGTCTTTTCATCGATGAGACACATTGTTTCTTAGGTGCTGCACCAGACGGAATTTGTGAGGAAGGACTTATACACGGTTAAATTTTGATCGTTTTAATCCCTTGGACTGGTGGTTTAACTTACAAAATACTATTCATCAAAAGGATGCACAGCACTGTATCCCTTAAAAAAAAAAATGAAGTGATAACGTAATACTCGCAAAATGAATGAATCCTGTAGTAGTCCCACGAGCTAGTTACCGACGCGTGCGTCGCGTCGTCGTACTGCGTACCTACCTACAAGTTAGGTTATTGACTCGCTCAGCTGATGTTCGCGTTAACAAATTAAATGATTCCAAATTTTCGTTCATACTTTTACGGGCTTAAGACCGTCATAATCGTAATCGTGCCGTTATGGGCCGAGTACATGATTCTGACAATGGAATATTGAGAGCCATATATGAAGCTAATTTTTTATTTGTATACGACTGTCAATATTCCTGCTAACAATTTTTTCATTAATTTTTTTTTTTTTCATTAATTTTTATTTATTTTATTTTTAATCATTTTAAATGCAATTGTTATTTTTTTTTTCTATAATTCTGTAATTTTTCTAATTTTCTGAAATTCAATTCAATTATGTAATTTGTTTAAACTTGCTTCCGTATGGGCGCATCATGCCTGAAATAAATGTTTTTTTTTTTTTTTTTACAGAATTTAGCACAAAAGTTGTTGAATACATAGCAGGTTACATCGTCCACGCTTTGATAAAAAAAATTAAATTAAATGCCAAATTTGTATTGGAGCGTTGCTTGGAGGGCCAAAAGAAGATAGTCTACAATATCAGAAAGATGTCAGAGACAAACTAATGTATGCTTCAACAACAGTAATAACTATATGTCGCCGCAGTGAAATTTACATCAAAAGAGCCCTGGCAGAATGCGGCGGAAAAACTTTGACATCTAAATTCAATTCACATTACTTAGTTATGATGGTTCTTTAAAGTTTTGTGGGATATGATTTATTTCCAGATATAAATTTTCACCAATTTGACGTAGAATCGACTAACCATTTAATTGATTTAGCTTCATGTGTAGCAAAAAAATATATTGATACTCGACTGACATTTATTACGAAAAATAATACAAATCCAAAGGATTATATAAGAAAAACATATTCAAAACTAATCCATTTTAAAAACCAGTAA
Source organism: Noctua pronuba (assembly GCA_905220335.1). Classification (NCBI taxonomy): domain Eukaryota; kingdom Metazoa; phylum Arthropoda; class Insecta; order Lepidoptera; family Noctuidae; genus Noctua; species Noctua pronuba. The sequence continues at coordinate 7,965,576 of LR999906.1, read as the reverse complement.
ATATATTATATTTTTTTAAATACAGTCTTATAAGTTTAATAATTACCTGTTTTATTTCAAAATCGAACCCGTAATCTCTGTATTGCAAACAAATCGTTATAATACTAATAAGTCAAACAATTATCGATATCGATACTTTTTCAATTACTTTTATGGAATCCCTAGAGAATGAGTTGTCATTTGGTTGTCAGTTCGTCAACCAATCACAGAGTCCGAAACGTACCTCTCCCCCCGCAGTATATTGGTGACTTTGATTTAGAACAAAAACGTGCCTATACTTTCTCCACTGGTTATTTTGCTCCATGTTTAATATCCACTGGCATGATTGCAAGTGGTTTGGTTCGCTGTAGAGACGACGAGCCGTTTGCGCATCAAAACCCCCGATCGCGTAAAATTGCACCATGGCAACGAACTCCAGGTTGGAGTACACGTAATTACGAGACGCCATTACTTTCGTGCGACAAGGATTATCGTAACAACAACACACCGATGACGCCTTAGAGAAACTGAATTGTTTACATGACGTAGTCCTGTGATGCCCTTAGCGCGCGGGATGCGCGGGGCGCGCGGCTTTTGCATTGCCAATCAAATGGGGTTTGGGGGCGGGGCTTGGTCTAGAATTGGCTAATTTTTGTGAGTCCACGTTGACTGCGTTTACGCATAATAGTTGTTAGTACCGAATGCTGCCTAGTTACGGTTCGCATCGTTTTTTCACTCATGCGAGAATTAATTCGAGTTAAAAAAAAAAGTATTTTATTTTTTAATTTTATCTTCACAAATCGATAGTGTTTCATGGACCGGATCGATTCTCCGCGGGATTAAAACGATCAAAATTTAACAGTGTAGAAATAAAATGTCCCATTTCTATACGCGTAAATGAACCTGATGAAGCAATTCGTCAAAAAAAAATTGAAATGTTTTTTATTTGATGGTTATAACGTCATTTTTAATGTTAACCATGACTGGTATTACCAAGTTCAGGGCAAACTAAATATTGCTAACAAAAATGTTTGTTTGTTTGCGGTGTACACTGATCCTGAATATCCAATAAAAATGCAAAAATTTACAAAGACGATCAATTTTGGAAAGAAAAAATGATTCCTCGTTTAACAAAATTTGATTATTTGTGCGTACTTCCCGAAATAATTGATCCCAGAAAGAGCCGATCAAGGGAATTGAGGGAAACTATTTTATAATTTATACAGCTTTTTTATATTAAATGATTTTCTAAACACAACATGATAAATCTTTATTTAATTACCCACCTACTTATCCTCAGCATAAAAATCTACAACCAACTAGAACTAATTACCAACACTTCAATAGTTAAAATTATTAATATTATGTTTCTCCTAAATAACTTGATTTGGACCGATTTATGCAAAAATGATCCAACCCACAATCTCGACAATTTCGAGTTTTTGTGACTTATGTACTCTAAATAAGGTATATTTTAACATATCAAAGACTCGGAACTCTATGTTAATAATTGACGAAAATCCGTATGGTCCAAACCACAACTGTCATAGCGAACATCATTTTTTCATAATGCATAAATGTTTCAAGCTATTAGAATCATTTTTGCATTTTCTTGGTTGCCCTGATATAGGTTTTTTGTTTTTTGCTATAATGATTCAAACTACTTGGAACAATAATGCTTTTTATACAATATGGAAAATATTATAAAAATCATTCTGCTTAAATGTTCCAATAACCTTGAATCATTTTAACTCAATTCCAAATAACATTCGACTACAGAAGTATACTGATTCAGACCACATGACTATTCTATTTAATTAAAGAAAAACGAAAAATTCAATTCTTAAAAAACGATTCACGGTTAAATATAAAATTATCATTAATATCTCGGCTAAAAAGTAAACAAAATATTATTTTTATACCGAAAACTTTAATGAAATACGTATATAACTATTTAAACCTTCTATCTTTTATTGCATTTTTTTGTACCTGCAATAAAATTGTATGTTTTGCATGAAAGGACAGTGGGCAAAATACACCCACGTCCGCCACAGCTTAGACTACTTTTATTTGAAAGGTATCATAGCCATGTTCCTCTGTGCCAAAGCTCATCAAATTCTGTCCCGGGGTTCTCTTTTTATTTCAAGTTGAAACTTACCGAGCATTATTGAAACAAACCTAACCTAACCTAAGTCTAATCTAAACCTAACCTTAACATTTTTTTTTCCATGGCGTGGAAATCCCCGATGGATGTCCTCCGCCATGGAGAGAGCGGAAGGGTCTGTCAGACTCGTACTGACTAAAATCACACCGGTGTTCCCTCGCACACTTGCGCCGGGAGGCAGCGGGATCTAATGCGACTTCCGCTGCCCCGGACTAGTGCCGGCCCGCTTACATCTAGGAGAGGCGCGCGTGGAACACTACGCGTTGCCGTCTCGGGTCTAGTGTGATGGAGGGTGACGGATGTCCCTGAATCCATCGCCCCTGGACCTATTTAGGGGGGCCGGAAGAGGGCGTCGTCCGCCCTCTGCCGACGATCTATAGATATATATATGTGTCGCATCCTGACACATAGGACCCTGGCCAGGACGTACTGAGTGACTTACTTAGTGTCAAACAGTTGTGGGCACAGAATGGGATACGGGTAAACTAGAGAAATAGCTCCTTTAACTTGTACACAGTTCATTGTTACAGAGAAAGTAATAGTAGTAGTTAAAGTAGTCTAAGCTGTGGTGGACGTGGGTGTGCCCCAAAAGTAAAAAAAGATTAGGTTAGGTTAGGTTAAGTTTGTTTCAATAATGATCGGTAAGTTTCGACTTCAAATAAATAGAGAACCCTGGGACAGAATTTGATGCGCTTTGGCACAGAGAAACATGGCTATAATACTTTCCAAACAAAAGTAGTCTAAGCTGTGGCGGACGTGGGTGTGCCCCCAAAGTAAACAAAAGGTTAGGTTAGGTTTGTTTCAATAATGATCAACTCAAAATAAATAGAGAACCCTGGGACAGAATTTGATGCGCTTTGGCACAGAGAAACATGGCTGTGATACCTTCCAAACAAAAGTGGTCTAAGCTGTGGCGGACGTGGGTGTGCCCCAAAAGTAAACAAAAGGTTAGGTTAGGTTTGTTTCAATAATGATCAACTCAAAATAAAAAGAGAACCCTGGGACAGAATTTGATGCGCTTTGGCACAGAGAAACATGGCTGTGATACCTTCCAAACAAAAGTAGTCTAAGCTGTGGCGGAAGTGGGTGTGCCCCAAAAGTAAAAAAAAGGTTAGGTTTGTTACAATAATGATCGGTAAGTTTCGACTCGAAATAAATAGAGAACCCTGGGACAGAATTTGATGCGCTTTGGCACAGAGAAACATGGCTATAATACTTTCCAAACAAAAGTAGTCTAAGCTGTGGCGGACGTGGGTGTGCCCCAAAAGTAAACAAAAGGTTAGGTTAGGTTTGTTTCAATAATGTTCAACTCAAAATAAATAGAGAACCCTGGGACAGAATTTGATGCGCTTTGGCACAGAGATACATGGCTGTGATACCTTCCAAACAAAAGTAGTCTAAGCTGTGGCGGACGTGGGTGTGCCCCAAAAGTAAACAAAAGGTTAGGTTAGGTTTGTTTCAATAATGATCAACTCAAAATAAATAGAGAACCCTGGGACAGAATTTGATGCGCTTTGGCACAGAGATACATGGCTGTGATACCTTCCAAACAAAAGTAGTCTAAGCTGTGGCGGACGTGGGTGTGCCCCCAAAGTAAAAAAAGATTAGGTTAGGTTAGGTTAAGTTTGTTTCAATAATGATCGGTAAGTTTCGACTTCAAATAAATAGAGAACCTTGGGACAGAATTTGATGCGCTTTGGCACAGAGATATATGGCTGTGATACCTTCCAAACAAAAGTAGTCTAAGCTGTGGCGGACGTGGGTGTGCCCCAAAAGTAAACAAAAGGTTAGGTTAGGTTTGTTTCAATAATGTTCAACTCAAAATAAATAGAGAACCCTGGGACAGAATTTGATGCGCTTTGGCACAGAGATACATGGCTGTAATACCTTCCAAACAAAAGTAGTCTAAGCTGTGGCGGACGTGGGTGTGCCCCAAAAGTAAACAAAAGGTTAGGTTAGGTTTGTTTCAATAATGATCAACTCAAAATAAATAGAGAACCCTGGAACAGAATTTGATGCGCTTTGGCACAGAGATACATGGCTGTGATACCTTCCAAACAAAAGTAGTCTAAGCTGTGGCGGACGTGGGTGTGCCCCCAAAGTAAAAAAAGATTAGGTTAGGTTTGTTTCAATAATGATCAACTCAAAATAAATAGAGAACCCTGGGACAGAATTTGATGCGCTTTGGCACAGAGATACATGGCTGTGATACCTTCCAAACAAAAGTAGTCTAAGCTGTGGCGGACGTGGGTGTGCCCCAAAAGTAAACAAAAGGTTAGGTTAGGTTTGTTTCAATAATGATCAACTCAAAATAAATAGAGAACCCTGGGACAGAATTTGATGCGCTTTGGCACAGAGATACATGGCTGTGATACCTTCCAAACAAAAGTAGTCTAAGCTGTGGCGGACGTGGGTGTGCCCCCAAAGTAAAAAAAGATTAGGTTAGGTTAGGTTAAGTTTGTTTCAATAATGATCGGTAAGTTTCGACTTCAAATAAATAGAGAACCTTGGGACAGAATTTGATGCGCTTTGGCACAGAGATATATGGCTGTGATACCTTCCAAACAAAAGTAGTCTAAGCTGTGGCGGACGTGGGTGTGCCCCAAAAGTAAACAAAAGGTTAGGTTTGTTTCAATAATGATCAACTCAAAATAAATAGAGAACCCTGGGACAGAATTTGATGCGCTTTGGCACAGAGATACATGGCTGTGATACCTTCCAAACAAAAGTAGTCTAAGCTGTGGCGGACGTGGGTGTGCCCCCAAAGTAAACAAAAGGTTAGGTTAGGTTTGTTTCAATAATGATCAACTCAAAATAAATAGAGAACCCTGGGACAGAATTTGATGCGCTTTGGCACAGAGATACATGGCTGTGATACCTTCCAAACAAAAGTAGTCTAAGCTGTGGCGGACGTGGGTGTGCCCCCAAAGTAAAAAAAGATTAGGTTAGGTTAAGTTTGTTTCAATAATGATCGGTAAGTTTCGACTTCAAATAAATAGAGAACCTTGGGACAGAATTTGATGCGCTTTGGCACAGAGAAACATGGCTGTGATACTTTCCAAACAAAAGTAGTCTAAGCTGTGGCGGACGTGGGTGTGCCCCAAAAGTAAACAAAAGGTTAGGTTAGTTTCAATAATGATCAACTCAAAATCAATAGAGAACCCTGGGACAGAATTTGATGCGCTTTGGCACAGAGAAACATGGCTGTGATACCTTCCAAACAAAAGTAGTCTAAGCTGTGGCGGACGTGGGTGTGCCCCAAAAGTAAACAAAAGGTTAGGTTAGGTTTGTTTCAATAATGATCAACTCAAAATAAATAGAGAACCCTGGGACAGAATTTGATGCGCTTTGGCACAGAGATACATGGCTGTGATACCTTCCAAACAAAAGTAGTCTAAGCTGTGGCGGACGTGGGTGTGCCCCCAAAGTAAAAAAAGATTAGGTTAGGTTAGGTTAAGTTTGTTTCAATAATGATCGGTAAGTTTCGACTTCAAATAAATAGAGAACCTTGGGACAGAATTTGATGCGCTTTGGCACAGAGAAACATGGCTGTGATACTTTCCAAACAAAAGTAGTCTAAGCTGTGGCGGACGTGGGTGTGCCCCAAAAGTAAACAAAAGGTTAGGTTAGTTTCAATAATGATCAACTCAAAATAAATAGAGAACCCTGGGACAGAATTTGATGCGCTTTGGCACAGAGAAACATGGCTGTGATACCTTCCAAACAAAAGTAGTCTAAGCTGTGGCGGACGTGGGTGTGCCGCCCATACATTTCTGCCCACTATCCTTTATTCTATTTTTTTAGAATAATGTGGTCATGTAGACAAACTTATTGAAGATCATTTTTGCATATTTCTAAACCAACCATTTCAAATGCGCTAAAGTTTTGCAAAAAAGATTCAAGTGAGGTGGATCGTTTTTGTAAAACTTTAAGCGCAGTGAAAAATTACTGTTAAAGTTTTACAAAAACGATCCACCTCACTTGAATCTTTTTTGCAAATAATGCTGCTGCGTGTTTTCTTCATTTAAATTTTAACACAAAATGAACTTCAGAGCTTGAAACGTTTTTGCAATTTTGAAATGAAAACTATATTATACTTTAATTGAATAAACAAAAAGGATCCACTTCGCAATTTATGGCAAATTTGTTTATTAAGTAATTGTTGAGTAAATACTATTGTGTCATTAAATATTTTTCAAAACAAAAAACTGCACTCATTGCAAACATTATTACTTTATTAGGTTGTGGGTAGGTACTTTAAATAAACTTACCTACTCGCGCCGCTGCAAACGCGTAATATGTGCGGCTGCAGCGGGCGGAGTGGGGAGCGGGCGTCGTCATTTCGTACTGATCTCGTCTATTGAAACGTTGTGTGAAATTTATTGCTGCGTAGTAAAAATAAAGAAAAGTGCATGAGTAACATCTCATTGTAATTGAATTTGTTAAATTGTGTTTTGTAAAGTTGGTGATTCGAGTTTTTATCAAAAGTTTAGTCTTAAACCTAGAAATGAATAGAAAAGATTCAATATTAAAAAGTGTACGTAAAAGAACAGATGCAGGGCAAAAAGATGATGGTAAGTAATTTTATTATTGTAGATAGCTACTGGTAATAATTATTAATATGTCTCGTAGATATTTTACGATCGCGTTGTGTTTATGTACCTACTCATATTCTTTTAAATTGTTTTCATTGCAGTAACTTCTGTGGTTTATGTATTTTATAATCATATTTTGTTACAATAATTACTATTACGTGCAGGTGACATTATCTACTTAATCTACGGATGAACTTTTAGGTATATTTAGCCGCTAAATAACCTTTATGCCCGGCTTGCTACCTATACATTTTACTCAGAATAAGTTGGTAGGTACCTAGAAACACAGCTATAGGTGAGCTCCAAATTATTTGGAACTAACCTACCTACTATCTAACTACAGCCGACCGTACGTACCTACTTACTTATTATTTACCTATTTGCATTTTTTTTGTTTTGCCGTAGAAGGTGGCGGTTCGCTTCTTAATTATTCACATCTCTCAAAGAAATGTAAGAGGAGTGATAACATTATAAGGATGGTTCAGAAAGACTATTGCAATAAAAACTCTCGTCAAACCGCTCAAAGTAAGCTAGGTAAGAACACATAATACTAGGTATCTACTTATTTCCACATTGTTTTTAAAGTGTTTTTTAGAAAAAAAAACAGCTGTTTTATACAAAATGTTTATACCTACTTAACCAAAATGTGTGAAACAGCTGATTTGCTTTTTCGCGCTTTGTTTGAGACCCTATATTGAACGTGGCCCGACGTAATTTTAAATAGGTGGAACGTAAAGAGTTAAAGTACTTATCAGGGATACAAAAATATACACGACGGCTCCATATTGTTTCAGATGACGAAAATCAACAATCTTGTACGTCATCGCCAATCAGAGAAATGTCTCCAGAAACGGAAAAAATTTTCAACATTTTGACAAATGAGATGCTTGAAGAACCTTGTGAAGACTCTTTTGTTGAACGGTGCTCTGAAAATCCACTTCAGGGGATTGTTAGTATTAAAGATAGTTCACATTTTAATGAAAGGCAAACATATGTAGAAGCAAGCGACAGTAATGATGAGGAAACGGTATGCCCTTTTAAGCCAAAAGATGTCATAAACTCTATGTCGGGGTCAGAATGCACAGTAGTTCAGCGCATTGACAATACTCAAAGTCGACAAGAAACATATATCGAGGCAAGTGATGACGAGGAATTAGCCTCTTGTTTACAGCGAGATTGCACGAATGAAGTACGTAACTTGAAAGATCGGGAAAGATCTTTTATTTTAGAGAATGCTATTGAAGAAACCGAAGTTAACAAATCGCCAATCAATGTTAGCCAAATGGCTTCTGGTGAAGTTTTCCAAAAACGAATATCTGAAGGTAAGGTACTATTTAATACCAGGACAGTAAAATGTTCGTTAGACTAAAGTTCAAAATACAATAATCAACATCTTAATTTTATTGCAATTAATCTTTCAGATAATGATGATGTCAGTAGTCCAACGCTACTATCCAATTTGTCAATTCCTCCGCCGTCATATTCACCTCTGACTCCACATATAACAAAGAGTGTTCCTAATGATGCGCACATTGCATTTGACCAAATAGTTGAAGAACCAACATCACCGAGATTAGAAGGTACTATTATTTACATTAAAATTCCTAAATGATGACTGTTTTATGTATGTATGTATGTATGTAAAATTATTATTATAAAAACAAAAAACCCGACTGCTTAAAAATAATGAACTGAAAAGGGAAAAACAAGTCTCACAATGTATATTCAAATTAGTTAAACTAAATACTTTAAGGCGCTGCAGGCGGGGACAAACAATACTTTGTTACCTACTGGCACAGAAGGATCTAGCAAAACTACGTTTAAAGCAATCCCGATTAATATCATATTATTGTTAAGAAAATTAAATTGGATTGTCAGAACCACTTATTTTTCATGTTTCAGATAATGATGGCGTTACTAGTCCAACGCTACTTTCCAATTTGTCAATTCCTCCGCCGTCATATTCACCTCTGACTCCTTATATAATGAAGAGTGTTCCTAATGATACGCACATTGCATTAGACCAAATAGTTGAAGAACCAACATCACTAAGATTAGAAGATAATGATAACCTAACATATAACAGTGACGATAGCGTAAGAGATCCAGATTTTATAGCACAAGATACCACAGATTCAGAAAGTGACACTGATTGTGATGAAGTAAGAATCAAAACCACACAGGCATTAATCCATTCTCCGAGTACGGCAACTGAAAAAAGAAAATCAACGGAGAGACTTAATGTTGAAGATGTTATGGAAGAAATAGAACGTGAAACAGAAAATAACACCGAAGGAAGTGAAGAAGCGGAAAAACAAATTAATTACCGACAAGAAATTGCTAACGATATCGTATGCAGTTTAGAGAATGCACCAGAAAACGAAAATGAAGGTCGTAAAAAAAGAGGAAGGAAACTCAAACAAAAATACAGTCGTCAGGAAATTAAAGAAAGGAAATACAAAAATTTACCTTACCAAACTAAAAAGAAGGAAGTATCATCTAAAAAATTCATAGATTTTAAATGTTCATGCAAAAAAGATTGTGCTAATTTAGTTTCAAAAGAAGATAGGGAACGAGAATTTCATAGATTCTATTTCATAGATCTTGAATCGTACGCATCTCAAGTTTTGTACATAACATCTAACATTACAGAAAGCAAAAAGAAACGAAGTTACGTTACATTATGCTCCCCGTCGAAGAGGAAACCTCGCGAATTTATTCGCACGTATACACTTGGCAATATACCTGTTTGTCGAGACATGTTTTGTAGAACTCTGCAAATAACACCTCAAAAAGTTACTGTCAGTCTTCGAAAAAAACGCAATGACAGAGAAATAAAAGATAAAAGAGGAGAAACAGCAGGCGGATGGAATAAAACGCCACAAAGACATATTGAGCTTATTATCGATGTTATCAAAAGGTTGCCAAAATACGAGTCACATTATCGTAGAGAAAAGAACAGCGATGCTTTATATCTGCAGCCAGGAATGACGGTACCAAAAATCTACGAATTGTTCAAAATAGAATTCGAAAAAGAATTTGGAAAAGATGAAAAATGTCCATCCTTCAATGTTGTTAGACATATTTTTGTACAAAAATTCAATTTGAGGTGCAAGAGCCTTAAGAAAGACACGTGTAACAAATGTGATCTTTATGAAATGACATTGAAAAATTCTACTACCTCAGCTGAAAGAGCAAATGCCCAAAGAGAAAAAGAAGAACACCAAAAAATTGCCGAAGATTTAAGGAAGAAGCTGAAGGAAGATTTTGAACAGGCTAAAACTTGTGAAGAAACTGAATGTCTGACTTACGATTTGGAGAAAACCTTGCCTTTACCTAGAATACCGACCAATATAGTTTTCTACAAAAGGCAGTTATGGGTATACAACTGCGGTATACACTCGGCTTCCAACGGTGTTGGGAACTGTTTTGTTTGGGCTGAAGGCGAGGCAGGCAGAGGGGCCCAAGAAGTGGGTTCATGTTTGAGGAAATATATTAAGTGCGTGCTACCTCCTACAGTAAAAAAATTGATTTTGTGGAGTGACTGTTGCGGAGGGCAAAACAGGAATATCAAAATCGTTTTGATTTTAAAGGCTTTATTAAATAGACACCCCACTCTCGAGACAATCAGCTTCCGTTACCTAGAATCAGGACACACTTTCCTACCAAATGACAACGACTTCGCTAAAATTGAGACTCGACTCAAGCAATATGAAAGGATATACTCCGTGGATGATTATATTGCCATTATGAAACAATGCAAAAACAAAAATCCTTTACAGGTCCATAAAATGGAAAGTTGTGATTTTGTTGGATCTCAAATTCTAGAAAAGAAAATAGTTAATAGAAAAATATTTAATGATAAGAGCAAAGTAAACTGGCTCAAAACAAAAGAAATTTTAATCACAAAAAAGACTCAACATTCTTTGTTCATGAGAACTTCCTTTAATGAGGACTACAAAGAACTGAATATTAAAAAGAAATTAAAAGGTGTTGATTTGGGTGTCATAGAAGAAGATTTGCAAGAATTATGGCCTTCAGGAAAACTGATTAACAAAAAGAAGTTAAACGATTTGAAATCGTTATTCCATCTCATACCAAATGATTGCATTGGTTATTATAAAAAACTGAAGGGAGACGATGCAATAATAGACGATATAGATGGTTATTGTGATGAACCCGACTTTGATTTGGATGAGGAGTAGGGTAACATTTGTGTTTTTTTAAATAAAATAAAAATAATAAACATTTTTAAGCTTTTATTTTTGTCATAGTTTGGAACATTTTTGCATTTTTCTTTCCGCAGCCTACACAGCTAATTCCATACAAAATGTATTATGTAATAATGATCCACGCGCAAGTTTTCTTGAATATCTACGAAACTATTAAAATTTATTTACTAAATACATGCATGTAAATTAGTTTAGAACACTTAGAATAACATAAAATTAAAAACATAACATTTAGAACTACAAAGCCAGAGAAATACCGAAATAAACTTTAAACTCTATTATCTCGAAATGAGGTTAGTGTGGACTGAATCATTTTTGCTTAAATCGGTCCATTTTGTCTGTAGAGGATTTCAGATAAGTAAAGTTGGCAAAATAATATTTCATTTAAATAATTATCTATTTATCATAAATCTACAAATCAATAACAATAAATTGAAGTTGGATTTAACTTCCAATTTAATTTTGAAATAATAGTACATTTTTATTGCTCTAAAGCGACCGGATTAAAATTGGTTAATCTAACTATAAAGAAAGCGAACGCGGCAACTCTACGCACACATTTAGTTACGCACGCTTCTGTTTGAGTGAAATTTGCAAACAATTACCTAAACTTGACGTTCCGCGCTAGGCGTAAACGCTCTTAAAGCAAGTTCATTTTGTGCCCAAGACCCAGTGACTACTATAGAAAGATATGATAAGAAGCAAAAAAATAGAGTGCTTGTACCATGTCCCAATGTAATAAAAGTGTACAACACACATATGGGCGGCGTCGACATCGCTGACATGTTGACTGCTTTGTACAGAATTCACATGAAAACAAGACGTTGGTACATGTCAATATTTGCCCAACTATTAGACATCGCACTTAATAACAGCTGGCTACTACATCGTAGAGACTGTGTTCAACTAGGTGAAAATAAATTAGGCCTAAAAAAAATTCGTGTGCAGTGTGCTCTTGCGCTTATGAATACCTGTACAAAATCTAGATTCAACGTAATTACTAATTCACCTAAACCGGCCACAGTTAGCAAACCGGTCCAGCCGACACCTGTAGATGATGCACGGCTAGACTGTTACGATTATTTTCCAATATTTACGTCGCAAGGCCGGTGTCGTCTTTGCAAAAATGGTAAAACCATGATTATGTGTACAAAATATCAACAAAGACTTTGTCTAACCGCCAAAAAATCTTGTTAAATCTTGTTTTTCGTTATAATTTTAGATTTTGTTATTTTTTTCGAGAAGTTGATTGTTTTGTTTTATTTTTTTTAATTTTACTTAAATTTTGGGAACTATGTTGTAAGCTTGAAGTTTTCGTAAGCCATTTTTTTTCTTCTTTAAGTTTTAACTTATATCTTGAGACTGATGTGTAAAGGCTGATTCTAGAATGTTCCTAATTATAATTTGAGAATTATTAATATTTACCTCCTGCCTCGACTGAGTCGTACAAAATGCTTTATTGTTAAATTTTAAAGTATAATAAATCCGCATTCTTATATAAAGCTTAATTAAAAATTGTTTTGGGAAACATGGACAAGGTGGAGAAAATGGAATATCTTTTACTTGGTTATAGATACCTGCAGCTACTTTACAATTTACATGTTTGGTTTTAAGTGAATTTCGGAATATTTCCTCCATTTTTTCTATATATTCCACAAAATCATCGTTGGGTACGCACGACGGCTAATCAAGCTTTACAAAACCAGTTTATACGGATTTCTAGAAAATCAGTTAAAATCAGTTTATGGGAAATCTATATAAATCGAGGCCAAGTTATACTGGAAATGTACAGCTTCATGTGCCGCCGTGTGTACAATCAAATAAGTTCGCGAATTAATCTTACTGTAGTCCCGGTACCTTAAATACCGACTCTGTGAGCTGAAATTGTGGCTTTTTTGATCGGGTTTCACATACGATTTCAAAGCATGACAATCATCATGTTTCTCCAAACAACGCTTTAAGAAGATACCCACAAATATAAAAAAGTGTTTTTTTTTTCTGGTTTAAAAAAACTTATGTCTGGATGCGTTATTGACGAATTCATACAACCAAAAACAGCACAATATTTCCTAGTCGTCATATTAACTGATTTTTAGAGAAAAAATCGCGCGGTTATTGTTAAAAAAACAACACACCGTCCGTTCGACACTGCGGTACAGCCGTGACTGTCTGCGCCGCGAGCGCACCCCGAGATCGAGGCGCGTAGGTATAGCTCGCGTTTCGTCCGTTTGTATGAAGTTGGAGTACTGTATTATAATCACGGAGTAAATACAAAGAGGAGATGGCCTAAGCAACTGTGCACTGTGATTCTCAACTAGGTCCTGACGTCATCATGTGGGCGTGGCCTTAGTCAGTGTATTGTTGGCGTTCGTCCTGTGCACAACTTTGTGAACGTTCCCATTTTACAGCATTGTTCGCGCTAGACGAAAAAAAGAAAGAAGTGTTGTGTTTTGTCTTGTAAAAATTACTCGGATAGACGTTCTGATGCTATGGATGGCATCACATTTCGTTTGTAAGTAATTTTATGCGTAATTTATTAAAATAGTTCTAGAAAAATCTCCTAGCGTCGGCGTTTCCAAACATAATCCTACCCGACACTAGATGGCGACACTTTGTGTCATGGAAATTAAAAATATTTAGGTATGTAGAGCTCAGAACTAACATATTTTAATAATATTAATACTGAAAAGACAATGCCCAATTATGGCCCACATATTATATGACACACGGACACATTTTGAAAGAAAATCAAAAAATATAAGTTTTTTAAGTAGGAATTATTCGTTTAAGTTCTATCTCTAAATATGACGCCGTGATCATAACAAATAAATAAGTAATTTAACATTATCAATGCGAGTTTCACTTCCAGGCGAAGTTTAGGGTTGCCATTATAATTTTGTTCAATTTCATTTCATTTAATAAATATAATCGATTACGGATTAATCCAATCGATTAATTATTAATTAATCCATATTAATTAATATGGATTAATTAATTCATTAAAAATGAACCTGTGTGCATAGTGGCGTGCAATCGAAGGACAAGACTGTTATCCAGCCGTAGAGTAAAAGAGGTTGATGATGATGATGAACAGTGTAGATACACTTCTGTCCTATTTCATGTACACTTAACACTTTCATCTTATTTAGCTTTGACTTTGCTGAGAAACTATATTGCGTAAAATAAAATATAAGATTAGTATAAAATAAAAAATACTTAAAAACTAAAACCGTCAGCGAAAAAAAAAAAGCAACTTGTCGGCTAGGTACTATTTAAATTAAAACTTAAGTATTATAAGGTCTTGACTTTGGGAAGCGCTTATAATATTGCTCAATACGTTAGTCGGATTCCTGGTTTTTAAACTGATTTTAAATATTTATATGGTTAGCGAAAAGTTTTTCTGATGTCACGGCCATTTTAGTTTCTTTGAACGAAACCTACTCGATCTTTTAAGACAAAACTATTATGATCATAAACACCTCAGAACAGAGATCCTATAGTCTACACATACATAAACATAGAATGATTAAATCACTGTATCCTTTACGGCTTTGCCGTATTTAGATGAAAATTCATTTATTTCATTTATTTATTTATTCACATGACATGTTTCCTTTGCCATTACAGATAATAAATCTAATGCGACAAAGTAACTTATATTATCCTTTATTAAATTGATCGAGACCAACAATCGTTGCAAATAATCGATTTTATTTCTAAATACGGCAACATTGTCCTTTGACAGATGCCATGGATTTGACAGAAAGCTGTAATCCCCCTCCTCGTTAGCGCGTTAGCTAATACTCGCTATCGTAGTTTTCTTTTTGCCGTGGTTTGTGCTCTTTTGCGACCTTTTTTACGACAATGGACTCCGATCAACCTCACCCGAATGACGACCTTCGCGCGTACTTGGACCCTGGCTCCTCTTTGAATGACAACTCTGATGAGAATGTGGAAATTGTTGGCCCTACATCTAATGCCCTCGCACGTATTTACTCTCGCCCCGCTTTTACAATCCGCTCCGGCGCGCATATGGATCCGAGCAGCTCTGCTGTCTCGAGCGAGTCATCGCAGGGCTAACTGGCGGCGGCGCAAGCAACGTTCGCTGTGCGAATTGTAGAGTGGATATGAGGCGCTTGAGATCTCATCAATTAGAAATTGTCGAAGTACGATAAATTGTACATTAAACATTATGTACTTACCATTCAAAAGTGATTGCAAGTGTATAGAATACGTCTGTGCTTAAGAAAAAATAAATGTTATAAAATGAATTAAGACTGTTTTATTTCCAAATGGCGACTTATTTTCTTAACTGATAAGTACTAGAAGGTGATCATAATAACTTAAACTATAATTCCATAAACTATTTATCAGTGTTTACTGAAGGCCACGGTTGTTCTAATAAGTGGGCAATGTTCTTTGTTCAACATTCATTCCTAAAGACCCTTTAATGGCCAAAATGTTATTTTTGTAGTTTTCATATCATTTTGTAAACAGGCCGCCATCTATCGTCAACTATGAACAACAAACATACACATAACAAAAAGACAGGGCCGTAATTAGAAATCAATTATTTTACTGAATGTCCCGCGGCTGCGGCTGTCTCATAAATGGAAAGTACTTAAAACATTAAATACACTGGACATAAAAATACAATCTCCTATAAATTAAATATTCTATCTACAATTATTTTATTTATTTTAACTACTTAAAGCCCTCCTAGTTTATTTAGTTAAATTTTAAATGATTTCTGTTTTAGATTTCCATCCGAAGATAATCTAAGACAGCAATGGATTACAAAAATTAATAGACAAAACTGGTCTCCGACTAAATATACGAAAATTTGTTCTTGCCATTTTAATGATGAAGACTTCATAGTGACAAAAAAAGGCCTTAGAAAATTAAAGAAGGGAACTTTGCCGTGTTTAAAACTGGATATATCGGTTCGTTTCAATGCAGTTTGTATTTACCAGTTTCAATTCATTTGGGAAAATTAGTAAACTTCGTATTTATTGTTTTATCCTTTATGTTACAGCTTAAAAGGAAATTTACAGACCCAACAATATCATCACCTAAGCCTACCACACCTACAAGTGATTTAAATGAATTTCTGATAGTGCATGATACGCCAAGAAAGAAGAAGTTAAAGCATGAAATAGCACAACTTCGATGGAAAGCAAGAGCTGATAGATTAAAGATCAGAAGACTTCAAATGAAAGTTAAGCGTTTGAAGAAGAAGGTACCTGTCTAGTGGCGCTATTTTCGATTTTTGTCTAAGATGATATTTTACTAAATCAAATACTTTTTCATATTTTGTTTCAGGTTCAAAATTTAAGTGCCTTAATTAAAGAATTGGAAAGCAAAAGCCTTCTGTTAGGAGAGGAATCAGAAATTTTAACATCAATAAATGTTAAGTTGAAAGACTTGGTTGGGTGTCAGCTAGCAAAAAATTAAAAAAAACCATTGACGAAGCAGTATTCTCCAGCTCTCCGATCATTCGCTTTGACACTCCATTATTTTTCGCCAAATGCTTACTCATACGTCAGAAAAACTTTCAATACTTGCTTACCGCATCCGAGAACTATTTCTAAATGGTATGAAAGTGTCAATGGTGAAGCTGGATTTACAGCTGAAGCTTTTAACATATTAAAGCACAAAACTAACTCCTCAGGCAAACGCGCTTTGTGCAGTCTTATGATGGATGAGATGGCTATTAGGAAGCACGTTGAATGGGATGGAACAAAATATCACGGCTATGTTGATCTCGGCCTTAATGACGTACAAAACGATAATTCGGATCAAGCTTCTCAGGCTTTAGTGCTGTTGCTTGTATGTCAAACTGAACGCTGGAAATTACCTGTGAGTTTCTTTCTTATTCGTTCTATGACCGGGGAACAACGCGCTTCAATAGTTCAACAATGCCTCTACAAATGCCAAGAAAATGGTGTAGACGTTGTTTCACTTACGATGGATGGCTGCGCTGCAAACATTGCTATGCTTAAAAAGTTAGGATGTTCGTTAGAATCTCAGAATATGAAAACTAGTTTCAAACACCCTAGTACAGACTACGAAGTAGCAGTATTCCTTGACGCATGTCATATGCTAAAACTTGTGCGCAACGCATTTGAAAATAAAAAGAAGTTTCTTGATCATCAGGGTATTCTTATTGAATGGTCTTATCTCGTCAAGCTCAATAACTTACAAAAGTCAGAAGGCCTCCACCTTGGGAACAAGTTAAAAGAGAAACACATAAATTTTCAACGACAAAAAATTAAAGTAAAATTAGCCAGTCAACTTTTCAGTAATAGCGTAGCAGATGCACTCCAAGTTTGTGAAAAATATAATGTTGAATTCAAAAATGTGGCGGCTACAATTACTTTTATCCGTTTAATAAACAACATCTTTGACCGTATAACCGCCTTATTGAAAAAGAAAAGGTCCTTAAATATTTAACTATGTACAAATTATCGCAGGATCATTTGGAACTATTTTTTGGGGTATTAAGAGCTCATGGAAGGGCCAATAATAATCCAACATCACGTCAGTTTAAATCAGCTTACAAAAAATCCCTGATAAATACAGAATTGAAAGAGGGTTTCAGAGGAAATTGTATTCCTTTAGAGGATATTTCCATTTTAAAAGAATCCTCTGTAAACAAAATAAATATTACTACAGAACGTTATCGAATTTTGCAAAATGACTTGATCGAGGCATCATTGGATGATGAACCCATGCCTGATGATTTGTTGTTAGAATTTGATGAGCAGTTAAATACAACGATAGGTGATTATTTGCGCCGTCAAATAGTTGCATATATTTCTGGTTTTGTTGTCAATTGGGTGATCCAATTCATGAAATGACTAAGTCCATTTTTAACGGTTTCGAGATATCAACACTGGTTTATTAAGTTTTTCATTCCCTTTCGAATGGTCTATTCAAGATTTTTGGGAAAAATCTCTAAGTGCCATTTCTGGCGATACACGGTATTAAACGAGAAAGGTTGGTATGTAAAGTCCAACATCAAGAAAAAGAATTTCTGATGGTAGAGGACGCCAAAGCAATCCAAAGATTGATGTAGAATCTGTGAATAAAGTTCATAAATTCATTGAGAGTTTACCAGCCCGACTATCACATTACTCTCGTGCCTCGAGTAAGCATAGAAAGTTCTTAGATTCGCATTTAAGCATTGCTGAGTTGCATCGAAGATTCAGTCTTGAACATCCTGAATGCATTGTTCCTTATGAAAAGTTTCGATGCATATTTAACCAAGATTTTAATATATCTTTTGGACTACCTAGGAAAGATATATGAAACGACGTGTGAAAAATTTAAAGTTGACATTACCTCTGCTGAATTAGCGAAAGATACAAATAAAACAAAACAACTTAAAGGTGCACATGAACTGCATCTGAGAAAAGCTGAAGCATTCTTAAAGACACTGTCTAAAGTCGAAAAAGAGAAACCATCAAACAGTTTATCACTGTGCTTTGATTTCCAGAAAAATCTGCCTCTCCCTATAACTAATATCACAGACGAATACTATTTAAGACAGTTATGGCTGCATAATTTTGGAGTGCATAAGTTGTGTCAGAATACTGCAGCTATGTTTCTATTTACTGAGAATTACGCGCACAAAGGACCCAATGACGTAATAACTGCACTGGAATATTACATTACCAAAGAAAAAAATCCGAATCAACACCAGTTAGATCTTTACTGTGACAACTGCTATAGTCAAAACAAGAATAGATATATATTCACCTTTTTGGATCAACTGTGCGCAAAAGGAGTGTTTGAGAAAATAACAGTCTCATACCCGATACCAGGACATTCAATGATGCCCATCGATCGTGATTTTGTATCGTGTAAGTATGACAAAATATATATGTTACGGGCAATTTGATAAGTCCGGGCACTATTCATAATGACCGGTCTGTATTCATAATGCCCGACTCAATTGGGCAATGTGATTAAAACAGCATGATTAATCACTTTTCCCGGCCATTATGAATAATGCCCACCCTATCTTGGGCAAAGTAATAAAATAGTTGAACTATTAGGATAAATCACGTTTCTACACTTTCTACTAAATATCATTTATTTACAATACAGTCGACGAAGCCCCGCTGCGCGGGGCTCCTATTTCTGTCTGCAGGGTTTAAAGGAACCTAACTAACCGAACCTCGGGGTGCCCCTGACGTCGACCGTCTAGGGTTAGGGTTTCTGTCAGCATCTGTGTTTGTTTGGGGGGTTTATCCTTATAGAAAACAAAATTCATTTATTTTCTCTTTTTTTAGAAAAAAAATCAGCTGTTCCCTACATTTTGACGAGTTATGCGAACATATTATGTGAACGTATAAAATGATGAGTACAATGACCCCTTTTCGGGTTTAGTGTAAACAAAAAATAATGTTGTATAAGAGAAAATCTAATAATCTTCATTCGTCATTCATCAGAAACCTTTTTTTTTCATTATAAAATCACAATTTAAATTAAAAAAATACGCATCAAGATGGTTCGCAAAATTAATTTATAATAAAACAGTACTCCCCGGTACGAAAATTCTGAGTACGACCCTGTTGCATCCTGCACTTAGTGACATCTAGTGTGAGATAGTTACGTAACTACAAAACAAAATCGACAGAACGAGCGAATAGTTTTGCTAATGACCGGTAGATGGAAAATAGAGAAGTGGGCGGGATCTAGCACCCCCTCACCCCGTAAAGTGTCACGCGTTGTTTCCTAAGGAAATCTAATTAGAACATCTCTTCTTTGTATTTACTCCGTGATTATAATATTACCGTGCCCATACTCAGTAAATGAGTTTTCCTATAATGATTTTATATCCCTGAAGAAGTTACATGCAGAACTACACTTCGGTACGGGTAATATGAAATTGAAAGACGTGTCGTTAAATTCATGAAAGAAACACCTTGTGTTCTTTATTACAAGAACTCTTATGAAGACGACGGATTTTCGGAATCTAAAATTTGGCGAACACATCCTGAGGTTTTGCCTGGACTAAAGCCTGCTTACGTCAGACAGCTCTCAATAAGCGAGAGGCAGAAAGCTGATTTGATGAGTTTGATTTATAGTTATCAAATATACCACGGTTCTATGCGCCTTTTTACAACCAATTGTAATTGAATATTGAATTACCTAATACACCTAATTTTTTTTTATAATTTATACACCCTAATTGGGTGATCCAATTCATGAAATGACTAAGTCCATTTTTAACGGTTTCGAGATATCAACACTGGTTTATTAAGTTTTTCATTCCCTTTCGAATGGTCTATTCAAGATTTTTGGGAAAAATCTCTAAGTGCCATTTCCGAAAGTATAAAAAAAAAAACAAAAAAGACGGATCTTCCATTCATAAAATCCCTATGTCCAAGAAATCACTAAGTCGTAAGTTTTTTTTGGAAGAAATCGCTAAGTCCATCGATTTTTGTTTTTAAGTCCTAATGGCAACACACATCAATACGTCAAATTACATGACAGATTTTTTTCGTAACGGTTTTTATAAGTTGTCACCGAGGTTTTGTTGCGATTTTGGTTAAAATCTTATGTGTACGTGCGTAGTTAAGTTAAAATGGATCCTGATGACAAACTGAAGAGGTGAGTCTTTTGTTTTACTAACTAGATCTATTTTCAAAAGGGTAATCTGGCCCTGAAGTCTCGACATTAGATAGCGACAAAAATCAACCTTATGCTACCGAAATGAAGTAGAAAATCTATTAAAGGAATTTGACAATGATACGACTTAGCGACCGATTTTTGTCGCTATCTAATGTCGAGACTTCAGGGCCTGGCTAAGACAGTTACCGATTGCGAGATTGTTTTTTCATTATTACAGAGTAATACAACAAAGCGGTCTCTTTGACTCTGAGGAAAGTACCACCAGTGATATTGGCGATTATTCTGCTTCATCAGAGGACGAATGGACACCCAAAAGAACTCATGCGTTCAAAAATAATGTACCTGCTTTGAATAACGAACGCCCGTCTTCACCAGTTGATACCTTACCATCAATATATTGTTCACAATTTCATTTTCTGGCATTACACCAACATGCATGAAGCAGAATGAGACAGATATTGGCGACTATTCTGATTTAGCTGAGGAGAAAAGGACACTAGATTCAAGTCGAAAATCGTCCATAACTATTTTGGCTGATGTACACCTACCCGCTTTCTCTAACAGGTATTTACCTACCTCAAAGTTTCTTCTACCATAGTTACTCTTAGTCCATGAGACAAATTATTATATGTTTTCAAGTGATAATCGACAGTAAATTTTACGATATCTACATATTTTGTTACCGTAATGTAGGTCTTATTGTTTTATTTTATAGTTTTCAGTTACCGCAAAGTAATCGTGCTTTCGAGAATAATGTATCTGCATATTTAAACAGCGAACAGCCGTCTTCACCAATTGCAACGTTACCACCAATAGATTCTCCACAACTACCCTCAATTTCTGGCATTACACCAAAACGTAAGAAGCTAAATGAGACAAGTGGTTTATTTGAATCTGAATCAAATTCAGAACAAGATGATGCCGAAAATTTCGTATTAAACCCTGAGTCTGGTTTGTTCGAAGCTGTTGAAACTGAAGCTGTAAAAAGTACAAGTTTAACTCAAATTGGCAAAAAGAGAATTTCTAGACAAGACCAATGAAAAAGGACCAAAAAAATCAAAAGAAATCTTAAAAAACATTGTTTGAAGGATCTTCCGGATTGCCGCTGCAAGTGTAAAGATAAATTGAGTAAAAAGCAGGTTGAAACAACATTTAATAAATTTATTAGTCTTGAAAGCCACACGGAACAAAATATTTATCTGCAAGGATGTTTACAGGAAGTCAATCCTAAAAGATTTCGTCCACGGAGTAAGGGGAGTTGAACGACGTCTAGGATAAGAAGAGTGTTCGAATATGTTATTAATTTACCAAAGAAGTCCGTCAAAGTCTGCCAAAAAGCATTTCTGGCGATACACGGTATTAAACGAGAAAGGTTGGTATGTAAAGTCCAACATCAAGAAAAAGAATTTCTTATGGTAGAGGACGCCAAAGCAATCCAAAGATTGATGTAGAATCTGTGTATAAAGTTCATAAATTCATTGAGAGTTTACCAGCTCGACAATCACATTACTCTCGTGCCTCGAGTAAGCATAGAAAGTTCTTAGATTCGCATTTAAGCATTGCTGAGTTGCATCGAAGATTCAGTCTTGAACATCCTGAATGCATTGTTCCTTATGAAAAGTTTCGATGCATATTTAACCAAGATTTTAATATATCTTTTGGACTACCTAGGAAAGATATATGAAACGACGTGTGAAAAATTTAAAGTTGACATTACCTCTGCTGAATTAGCGAAAGATACAAATAAAACAAAACAACTTAAAGGTGCACATGAACTGCATCTGAGAAAAGCTGAAGCATTCTTAAAGACACTGTCTAAAGTCGAAAAAGAGAAACCATCAAACAGTTTATCACTATGCTTTGATTTCCAGAAAAATCTGCCTCTCCCTATAACTAATATCACAGACGAATACTATTTAAGACAGTTATGGCTGCATAATTTTGGAGTGCATAATTTGTGTCAGAATACTGCAGCTATGTTTCTATTTACTGAGAATTACGCACACAAAGGACCCAATCAGGTAATAACTGCACTGGAATATTATATTACCAAAGAAAAAAATCCGAATCAACACCAGTTAGATCTTTACTGTGACAACTGCTATAGTCAAAACAAGAATATATTATATATTCACCTTTTTGGATCAACTGTGCGCAAAAGGAGTATTTGAGAAAATAACAGTCTCATACCCGATACCAGGACATTCAATGATGCCCATCGATCGTGATTTTGCTCTTATCGAAAGAAAAAGGAAGAAGTATGACAAAATATATACACCAGAATATTATGTTCAGCTCATTATAAATAGTACAAATACAAACAAATTTGAAATAGTATTCTTAGAGAAAAGTTTGATGAAGGAGTACTCTCCTTCATTAAACCCTCATGATGTTTTGAAAGTAAAAGACTATAAAAAACTGTACGATGCCGTAGAGTTATTTTCAAAAGAAGCGGCAAACCAGAGTTTGCTGTGTCTTTGAAAGGTCAAGATTTTAAGCCGTTTTCATTATATAAGGTCGGTTACAGCAGATTAGTCAACGAAACGCCTGATGACTGCTACGACGCACCCTTAACTATAAAGGCTGCTAAATTGCAAGATGTAAAGCGGTTGCTAGAATCTGTTCCTGAATCGGAAAGGTATTTTTATGAGGATTTATTAAATGGAACTCGGGACCCCATAACTGCAGAATTCGATTCTGAAGAAGAAGTAGAATGATAAGCTGTTTTTGTTTAAATGTTGTACTGTGTAAAGCAATAATATACCTAAGTCCACTATTTATCGCTCTAATATTACTAAGTCCAGGGATTAGAAATAAGTCCAAGTTTTTTTTATATTTTATTAAGAGACTACTGTTATATACAATGTCGCCCATGCGCATGTGACCGCCCGTAATTTTCTGAATATTCATGAAGAAATGTTGAAAATAAACTTCAAAAGGGGGGGTCTATCTATAATATTTTTCATGTTATTCAATTTTGAATTTTTTAAGTAGAGTTAGTAGATTTGCTTTCTATTTTTTAACACATCTCCGAAGTTTATGGGTCGATTTGGATTCTGTTTATTATTTCTCAAAGCTTATGAGTTATTTTAACAGGTTAATTAACATTTTCACTAAAAATTATCGACTACGAAAAAAAAAACGGAATCGAAGTCATTTTTTCGGTAAAAAATTGTGTATTTGAAGTTTATTTTGAAGTTTATTTTCAACATTTCTTCATGAATATTCAGGAAATTACGGGCGGTCACATGCGCATGGGCGACATTGTATATTTAAATTGTTTTTTTTAACCAACGCATGTTATTTCAGCAGACATTTAAAACATAAAAATTATAAATATCTCAAATGTCACTTTTAGGACTTAGTGATTTCTTGAATTGGGCCACCCAATTATTTACATTCCAAAATCAAATGTGAGAGCTGCCTTCATGAATTATATGCTGATAATTACGATGATGTTGACCTTTATTTGATAAAAACTAAAAATAAAGGTGGTCTTACTTTCCCGTCTAAAGATGTCATAAATAAATGTATACGAACCGAATGCAGCATCCGTTGTGTTAAATCGCAATCTTTGAATTTCCTAATTTCCGTAAACATAAAATTATAACGAATCCCTTATTGGACAAAATTATTTCGAAAAATCGGTGAACCATATGTTCGATCAATCACCGACTGATATCATATTATTCTTCTGACTAAAGCTATAGCTGAAAAATATATAGATTTTCGTTTTAAGCATTTTGCAACCGTAGAAAACGATAGAGCAATGCTAGTCGAGAACTTCGTAAAAAAGAATAAATTGGACACCCCATTCAATAACAACAAACCGGGAAAGGATTGGTTTATTGGTTTTAGAAAAAGGAACAGGTTTTCTATTAAAAAAGCGCAGCCAGTAGAATACGTGCGGAAAAAAATGACAGACCCGTTTGTTGTCTCCGAATATTTTAAACTGCTGGAAGAAACGTTGACTTCCTTAAATCTATTTCAAAAGTCACACTTGATATAGAATTTAGACGAGACTTCGTTATCACTTGATCCAGTCCAAACGAAAGTAGTTGGTGCTATAAACAAGCCATGTTCAAGGACTACGGGCGGCCTGGAAAAGAAAATATAACTGTATTGACGGCTGTGAGCGCCGCTGGCAAAAAGGTGTCGCCATATGGGATGAGTGGATGGCACCAGCAGAAAACTACGATTTTGAACTGGCATATGCAGCTAGTACCAAAGGATGGATGGAGTCGGAAATATTTTTCAACTATATGAAAAAGATTTTAATTCCAGCTCTTGGCCCAGAACGTCCTGTGGTAATCATTTATGACGGACATTCCACACACGTGGATGTAAAAGTTGTCGAGTTGGCCATAGAAAAAAATGTGACCATTTTGAAGCTGCCTCCTCATACATCCCATTTCCTTCCTTCCCTTCTACACTACTAAGCCGCACCACTGGTGGTGTCGTGGGGATTTTTTTTTCCCTTCTACACTACTAGTCCAGTGGTACCGTAGGTAATTGTAAAATACATGTATATGCGTTCCCTTCCACACTACTAAGCCGCACCACTGGTAGTGTCGTGGGTATTTTTTTTCCTTTCTGCACTACTGGTCCAGTGGTATCGTAGGTATTTGTAAAATACATATATATGCGTTCCCTAATTACACTACCTAATCTGTTTTAGAAAAAAAAAAAAATGTAAATATTTTGGATCTATGCTAGATAAACTTGTAGGTATTGCGTTTTTTTTTTTTTTTTTTTGAACGCGTATATATGTATTTTACAAACACCTATGATACCACTGGACCAGTAGTGCAGAAAGGAAAACAAATACCCACGACACTACCAGTGGTGCGGCTTAGTAGTGTGGAAGGGAACGCATATACATGTATTTTACAATTACCTACGGTACCACTGGACTAGTAGTGTAGAAGGGAAGGAAGGTCCCATTTGCTACAACCACTCGATGTGTCAGTTTTCAAATCATTCAAAACCAAATGGGATGCTAAACTTGATTAAGAGTGGTATAAAAAGGCTGGCATTTGTCCATACGACCCTCAAGTTATACCAGTAGATAAATAATTTTTGAGAGTGTTTTGCACTTGGGCTATAAACTAAAAGTTCAAAAATACAGACAGAAAAAAACGACAGAAGAAAAAGACTTGGAACTGGCCGCTTAACAAAAAATCCAAGACAGATTTAAAATTGAAACCGGGTTACTCATTGACATGCCCAAGTCCAACTATGGGAATACAAATGATGGAAACACCAGCCGTAGATTTTTCGAGAACCCCCAATTGGCCTCCGACATAACTGGGGTGAACTTCGATTTAATTTACAGACTGAGAGTCATTTTAGAAACGATTTCAAGTGGATACATTATTGACGTCAAGAAATATGATGAGTATGCACTAGACACCGCCAAATTATATGTGCAGCATTATTGGTGGCACCCGATGACTCCTACTTTGCACAAAGTGCTCATACATGGTGCTGCCATAATAGAGAATTCACTTCTCCCAATAGGTCAATTGTCGGAGGAGGCTCAAGAGGCCCGAAATAAGCACTTTCGCATGTACAGAGAAAATTACGCAAGAAAATTTTCCCGCGAGCAGTGTAACCGAGACATCTATAATAGACTATTATTGAGCTCTGATCCGCTCATTAGCAGTATTAGCATAAAACACAGGAGAAAAAAAATGTCTAAATCCTTTTCTCCGGAGACTTTAGACATGCTTTTACCCACCAAACCCAGCAGGCTTACTCTCGACACTCGATCTCAATCGGAATTGGAAATTGGGATCGAGATCTTGTCATTTGGCACTCTTGAATGCTACACTAGCTCACGATTGGAATCGTATTTGGTGGATTTTTTTGGAACTAAATGAAATCGACTTAACTCGAACGAATGCACTTTTTCGGTACTCTTGACGGGATTTTGACGTTGACATATCGAGTTTGAATTCGTATTTATGTCAAAATTGACCGATTACAAAATGTCTACTTTTTTGAGATCGAGTTTGTTATTGTGACTGATTTGTGAAGTTTTTATTGTAAATAATGGCACGTTTAGGACTCATATGTGATATTTTGGACAATGCTCATAAGTTAGATATGAGACAAAGGCGGAATTTGAGATGAATGGCGCGTTATGCAGACAACGCGTTTGCCATGACTGACGATGAATTTAGGAAAAATTACCGAGTAACTAAGGAGCTTTTCGAAGTGATATATAGGGATTTGGAACCTTTGATGCCCCAGCCTACTCTACTAAGACTTATTCTATGTAATTAAAAATCTAATTCAATTAAACTTATTTTGTAAATTACTATCATACTACTTATATGGATGGGTAAATACTTATGTGACCAAGACTTATTACTCTCTTTTATTATAATCTTAAGATATTCTATCGTGTTCATTGTATTGCTCTATCGTGTTGTTTGGTTTCTATTGTGTATTAAATAATGTAATGTGCTGTGCTGAGGGTAAATAATAATCAAAAACACAATAAGATATAATCAGTCTTTTATAATATAAGTTCCTGGTACAATTAATAAAGATCTTAAGTTTAAAATGCAATCTCTAATTAATATTAACAAGTAT
Organism: Noctua pronuba; assembly: GCA_905220335.1. Lineage (NCBI taxonomy): Eukaryota > Metazoa > Arthropoda > Insecta > Lepidoptera > Noctuidae > Noctua > Noctua pronuba. The sequence continues at coordinate 7,938,364 of LR999906.1, read as the reverse complement.
TTGAATAAATGTAATTGCCTTTTTATTATGTATTTTTAATTTGTATTCACATAAAGGCATTGAGATAAGGCCCTCGCTGTAATCGTTTCTGCTTCAACCCTCTGCCTCTCTATCTCTGCAAATCTGTCCCGGTCTTGATCCAACATAGTCCTTGATCGGACACGCTGTCCCGGGGGCAAGATTCTAGGACTATGTTCTCTTGATGTTATATCTGCCAAATAAAATAAATAATATTTATGAAAGTAATTATATCACCATGAAAGATGGCATACATAGTGTGAAAGAAATTACCTCTTACAGTCCCACATTTTGGGTGGGAGAAGCATGAGACTCCAATTCATTTGCATCCAAATTTTCCTCATTGGTTGGTACGATAAATTCTAAATGAATGTCACTTTGGCTCTGCAAATATGTATTTAACAAATTATAGTACAAGTACTTCATTATGAAGGTCTGTTAATTTTTATAAAGTTTACAATAATAGGTAATAACATTTTTAACTAAACTGACTTACTGGGGATGGAAATGGATTGGGTGTTAATGCAGGTAAATTCTCTGCAACCCCACCACCCGTACGCTTCATCGACTGTGCATGCTGGCCACAAGTCTTCTTTAGGGTAAACTTTTTGTCAGACCAATACTAAAAAGAAAATACATGTACTAATTATAGTAAATGTTGTCGTATAATTAAGTGAAAAAAAAATGTTTATTAGTGTATAGACAGTACCTTAGCCCAGCCTTTACCATCTTTCTGCACACCGCCTATTGCATTTAAGGATACTGCTATCTCGTCCCACTTTCTCTTAGTCTCCTGCTTAGCATGAGCAGTGCGCAATAACCCCTTGGCAATTCCGGGGTTCTGTACCAGGAAATCCACTAGAGTCTCCAGCTGTTGATGTGTTGGCCTACTCATCCTGCTAGAACAATGAATGTTTGCATTAAGCAAGTGTTTAACATTAAAACCTAAAGGAATTATAATAATACATTTAATAGAATTGTGGCCTTACCTTGATATTATTGTCTTCCTCTGTTGAATACTTCTCATAAAATACAACTAACTTGAACTTGTGCATATAAACGTACTTTAAAACATTCCGAACTAAACACTTGAAAACTTTTAGATAACATCGCTTTGAAACTTTTGTTTACCACAACAGTAATAATTCACAGTTTTTATTCAAATAAGAACCCAGACCCAACAAGATTTTGAAGTGGATGACAGATGACAAATGCGCGAGAAGTTGTTTTTTAATGTAACGTAGCCGTAGGCAATGGCATGCACAGTCAGCCAATGCTGCCTAAATATTTAGTGTTAAAATACATATAAATGCAAACAAAGAACACTTAAATGATTACATATGTTAAAATAAATATCAGAACAAATTTATTAATAGGTTTAACGAGTTATTCAATATTTTTAAATTTGGTAATTAACGTTTTGATTTATATGGCCACCCCATGTCAATCAGTATACTCGAACATGCAGTCGATTCCAATCTCAATCTCGATTTCGTTCAAGAGTGCCAATTTTCTGAAGATTGGAATTGAAACTGGATCGGATTGGAATACGATCGAAATTGGGATTGATTTCAAGAGTAAGCCTGCAGACTCCGCTTCACCAGAATCCTCGGACGATCTGGAGTAACGAATTGGCATGGAGTATGTTGGCATGGAGTATGTGTCGACTGTCGAGGGGATACGTCAATTCATTACTCACTAACGTTTAAAATTTACATTTATGAAATATATTTTTTTATGTATGTGACGTTAGGTTTTTGACTTTTTTTTTTCATAAATATGATATTTTTTAAAATAAATATTTAAAATTTCAACCGAAAGTTGTTTTTTATTATCAACTAGCTTCTGCCCGCGACTTCGTACGCGGATCCTGTTGCGTATGCCAGCGATAACGGGGTCGTCAAAATCGAAGATCTGAAACGTCTGATGTCGAATTCTAAGAGCCCGGGGACGGGAAAACAACGGGATGCGCGAGACGATTCGAGACGTTCCATATCTTTCATTTTTGTAAGTCAGAAGTCGATGCGTAGATACGCTTGGAACTCAAGAGCAATTCTCTATCCGTGAACGTCTCCGACTCGCGAGACAATGCGTGACGCTCACGATCAGCGGTCAGTCGCGCATCACGTTCCCCACTTGTCTCTAGAGACCTAGAAGTCGACGCGTAGATACGCTTGGAACTCAAGCGTAATTTTCTATCCTTGAACGTCTCCGATTCGCGAGACAATGCATGGACTTGCACGATCAGCGGTCAGTCGTGCATCACGTTCCGCACTTGTCTCTAGATACCTCGAAGTCGATGTGTATACACGCTGAGAACTCAAGCGTAATTTTCTTTCCGTGAACGTCTCCGACTCGTGAGACAATGCATGACGTTCACGATCAGCGGTCAGTCGTGCATCATATTCTTCACAGTAGATGCGTAAATACCCTAAGAACGCAGGCGTGCTTCGCGATCCGAAGAGGTTTCCACGGAGCGAGTTGCAGCCTGATGTTCCGAACAGCATCAAGTCTCTCCTGACGTTCTTCGGTAGATTCTTGGGATCTTATGATCCTCAATCTTTTAGCTCCTTTGAAACATTGGGAAAGATTTGACCTCTTTCTAGGCATGGTTATAGTTTTATTGTGAAGATACCTGATCAATTAAAATCTAAGTGACTGTTCCCCTGCGTCACCGGGTAGGCTACCGTGTCACGAAGATAAGTGGAAAAGGAAATTAAACACTCAAATAACATAAGCCCGAAGGCATATTTATTCGATAAAATAAAAAAATAAATGGGAGTTTTGTCCAGTAGAGTCAAATTTTCAATGACCGCCTTCACCGCGTGGAGGTACTCCCAGCTTATGTTATTTTATAATTATACAGTTAAATTAGTGTTAGCTTTGATTTCCACATCAGATGTTTCTGATCTTCGATTTTTATAAGTCAACAGGAAATGCCCAGCAGACCGAACAACTTTTGCTAAGACGTCATTCCTATATGTGTTATGGTGTAGCTGGGCTCTTGGAGTTCCACAACAGGTGTTCCAGATCTTTGATTTTTATAAATCAACAGAGAGTGCTCATCAGATTGAACAATTTTTGCTAAGACGTCATTCCTATATGTGTTATGGTGTAGCTGGGCTCTTGGAGTTCCACAACAGGTGTTCCATATCTTCGATTTTTATAAATCAACAGAGAGTACTCATCAGATTGAAAAATTTTTGCTAAGATGGTATTCCTATATGTGTTATGGTGTAGCTGGGCTCTTGGAGTTCCACAACAGGTGTTCCAGATCTTCGATTTTTATAAATCAACAGAGAGTGCTCATCAGATTGAAAAGTTTTTGCTAAGACGTCATTCCTATATATGTTATAGTGTAGCTGGGCTCTTGGAGTTCCACATTAGGTGTTCCAGATCTTCAAATTTATTCTCTCAACAGAAAATGCTCATCACGTGGAACAATTTTTGCTATGGTACTATTTTTGTATCTGTTATAGTTTAGCTGGTCTATTGCGGTTCTGCATCAGGTGTTCAAGTTTCCAAGATAAATTATAGCCTATATGTTGCCCAGACTCAATACCTATACAACAAAAAAAAGATCTTTCAAATCCGTCCAGTAGTTCCGAAGATTAGCGTGTATAAACAAACAGACAAACAGACAAACAGACAGTTTTTTTTTTTTGGATTCGTGCTCTATTACTGTTTCTAAACCACACCCAATTTTTTTTTTTTTAATATCTTCAATGTACAGACACAGTTTTTTTACTGTTTTATTATATGTATAGATAATGTCATTTAGAATAGTAATAGCAATTAAAATAATTTTGGCCGTATAAAACCTAAAAACCTATCTATGTGCGGTGCTTCGAAAGACATTTAGCACCAGACGCTTTAAATTTCGCAAAAGATAACGGAGTCACATCGCTCACGATTCCACCCCATACTATCCACAAACTCCAACCTTTGGGTGTGCCAGTATTTGCAAACATACTACAACACAGCTGCAGATTCATGGGTGACGCGGAATCCAATTACAATTTCTATTTACAATCTCTCTCTTTTCTATTTTTTCTATGAAAATGTTTGCATGCCGAAAGGTGAATTATGGCAGAACTCTGATGTATACCTACGACTACCTACTTATGTATTACCCATATTTGCAAATAAATGCTATTCTATTCTATTCTAATATAGCAGAAATATTAGGGCTAGCATTTGAGAAAGCTATGACACCTGCAAATATTAAATCGGGATTCTTAAAAACAGGATTCTTTCCGTACAATAGAAATATTTTTTCTGATGACGATTACATGCCAAGTGAGGTTACCAATGGTCCTATTGAAGCAGAACCTTCTACAAAAGAAATGAATCGAGCAGACAAACTACTAGAAAATGCAACACCTGGAATAAGTAATGACAGACCAGTTGGAAATACTAGTTCATTATCGAATACTGAATCTCATCCAGTAAATTCTGCAAGACAAGAAGAAACGAGGACGATAAAAAATATATTGAAAAGACCAATCTAGTGAAAACTTTGGAACTTTGACCCCCAATATCTCCATAACTACAAGGTTCCCAGGTATGGTCTAGTCATCTATAACAAAAAAATGATCGCAATAACAGTGAGAACAAGCGCCTTTCGGCTTCGTTAAGGGTCTTGTTCATTTATTCAAACAGACACGATTTGGCTTTGACCCGTAATCTAGTTGGCATTGCCTTGTTCTTGGCCGGTAAGTAACATTTTAAAGTAAGTAAAGTGTAATTCCATTTTAAAATGTGTAACTTGTTTTGAAAAATGCAACTTCATTTATTTTCGATACATATAATTTACATTTTTAAATATTCCTATACAAAATAATATAAAAATAGTGGTCCGCCAGTGTCGGGAGCCGGGTCCAAGCCACCGGTGGTTAGGGCTCCAGACACAGGAACCTCCTCACAATACGAGCCATGTCGTGGAGTACTGCCTTCTGAATCAGGCCCTTGATCCAACCGCCTAAGGAGAAAGATCGAAAGATGGTCATTGAGGCTCTTGGCCATCCAGACCATTGGCCGCCGACAATCGGCACAATGATAGCCGAGTTCACATTCCACATGTCGGCAACCTTGTGTGCAAAGTCGAGATATTTTATTTGTTTCTCTTTCTCAGCTTTCGCGAGGTTCTCGTCATGCGGGATGGTAACATCAACTACTATTACGCGGCACATGCTTCGGTCTTTCACCACTATGTCAGGCTTATTGGCAACAATAGTCCTGTCAGTAATGATAGACCGATCCCAGTACACAACTTCATTATTATTACATTTTTACATGATTTCTATGCCTTGAGTAGAAAATACTGAACTGAAACACCTATTTGATAACATCTTATTTAATGATACCTACATTGAAAAACAAAATTGATTTGATTTCAATAAAAGGAAATCATTGGGATGCCTATACCAGGCACACTACTTGAAAAAAATGAAAAGACGCTACGCTACAGAATGCTATAAACATGAACCAAAGGCTCTAGGCGCCCAGACAATCATACCCCAACTATTCGACCACATCATCATAATCACCTGCCGAGCCTTTTTCCCAACAATGCAACTTCCAGTCAAACCGGATGCAGCTGAATACCAGTATTTTACATGGAGCTACTGCCTATCTGACCTCCACAACAAAGTTAGCCACCACATGACCATGTATCTCCAACGAAAGCCACACAAAACATGTCATAAAGAATTGACTACAAAAGGTACTGAGGTGTATTCCTTCACTTATGCATGTACGTTTTATTTTTGACAATTTTTTGGGATAAACACACAATGATCTCGATTGTTCCTCTAGGTCTAGAGTTACTTAAGTTAAGTAACTTTGCACGGATGTTGAATGTTTTATTTTTCGGCATCACTTGTAGATTTCGAAGTGCTTATGACTGGTTTGAATATAATACTCACAGAGTACTTTTATATAATACTATAACCTTATAGGTCAATGAACATACCACATAGGTAATATATGGTATATAGGTAATAGAACAGAGAAATAAATGTAGATTTTACACCAACGACTTTCAATCTTTCACGAAACAATCCTCCAAGCTCATCTCTCTCATCTCACCAACAACAACGGCCTCGTAGTAGTGTCAGTGTCAAAGTCACTGTCCGTCAATGTCATTAGGCGCTAGTGATGGGTAGCTATAGCCATAACTAGCTAAATAACGGCTATTCACAAAATAGCCACGGTTACGATATCCGTCAACACTATAACTAGCTATTGGCTACTGGCTAGCTAGAATACGGTATAGCGGATAGTAGCCACAGGGTATAATATAACTACTTCGTTTTGCAGCCGTCCCGGTTTTCGGTAGCCGGCTAGCTGGAGTAGCCGAGTAGCCGATAGCTGACTTAACTGTGTGCACTGTTGATTTTCGTTTTCTTACAATAATAATACGTACGACCTACGAGGGGGAGTCATTTCTTTTCAAAAGATAATAAATTAAATAAAAAGTAAATTTAAAACGAAATCAAGACATTACCTAACTTATTATTCACATTTAGACTTGTTGCCGCGGCGAGGATCGAACTCGAATCGCAGGACAGTTGTTCGTTATTCATTCAATTCTGTAGTCCACCTAGCTACGCCGCTGCGCCGCTAGCGAGCGCTAGTCGTTATTGTTCAATAGCCAAGTAGCCAAAATAGCTGGCTAGCTAGCTGGCTATTCCACCACAAATAACCGGCTAGCTAAGCTATTGAAATTTCGGCTAGTTACCCATCTCTATTAGGCGCCATTCGCCAAAACTCCAAAAGATCCTCGCAGCCATAAAGTCATGGACAGTTTAGTATAATAAACAATCAAGTAAGTTTGGCTATGGTAACCAAGGAACTTATACTAACTGGAATGATTACGAACAAAATTTTGATATCAAAAAACCGTTTGAAAATTAACTTTATGTCAAACACATAGAGTTCGTATTACTTTAATTAATAAAATTCAAAGCGGGAAGAAAACTTCAGAGCGGTAAAGCGACCAGAGTGGATTGGGTCCTTGTCTAACAATTGCCAGAAAACGAAAAAAAAAAAAAAATATAGAGTAATCTGAAATCACGTTGAAATTCATGAAACTCATATAAAAACTGTATAGTTATGAAATAAATAAAAAAAAACAAATAATATGACCGAAACAGTTTCGCGTTGCAATTTTTGCTTTCTCCAGCGCTTTTTATTGTATTTAAGTGAAATCTTCCACTATAAAATATGGTGAAATCGTGTTGTGTGAAGGGGTGTAATAGAGTGAGGGGTTTGGTGGATATGGAATTTCTTTTTTCAGGTACATTCTTTTAACTTTGTTTAGAAATTACAACTAGGGTGACAATTTTTTAAATCTGTTAACGGGGATCATGAAAATATTGTAAAGAATACGCCTTTTATATTATCTATATCGGTATTTATAATCTTGTGCACATGCGTAATGCAGTAGCAAAACTTAATCAATTACTCAATTTAATATTACCAAAAATAACTTCTTGATCTGAATCTTGATAATCTTTACTTTTGCTTTGCTGGCCTCTCTACCTTCACGAAAAAAAGTTGATAAACGTTCCGTTTCAAACTAGACTAATGAACACTCGTCTCGCCACACGACAAAGCAAAGTGTGCATTCCATAGAGCAGCGACTCTGACTCATCTCATGTTAGCGTGTGAAACGAAACCCTTCATGGCGCCGCAGTCAAGTGAAACTTAACCTATAGTATTTAGATTTGTTTGATTGTGATATTTTTCAGCTTTCTGCTCAGTTTAATTGACTTGACTTAAGGAATTAAGCAGTAAAAGTGACGAAAAGCGGAATGTTATGTTACTCCCCAAAAAAAAGAAAGCTGCATTATTATGAACAAAAATATTCACACTTGTGGGAAAAAGACAAAAAGTATTCATCCTGATGATAATTAATAATTTAAATAAATTGTATAACAAAACATTCGTTTTATTCAGTTGCCTATCCTCTTCATTTCTTAAAAAAAAAGTACGTAGATCCCTAATGCCGGCCACACACGTTCCAGTATACTTGCGCAAGTCCAGACTTGCGCAAGTATACTGGAACGTGTGTGGCCGGCATAAGCAAGTGTTACTAATTCTACTAATTTTCTATTCCGGCCTATGCCTTTTTTAAATCCGAGTTGGCAACATTGATGTTAATATTAAACCATTCAAGTATACCTATCTGATCTTGCATGTTATCAAGCTCGGTGGCGATATTTTGAACTAACGAAATAATAACTCTGAAAAGAGGCTCTCCCTTTTTTGTACAACGACAGCAACGCCGTCACAACACCATAAGCCCATAAGGTATGCTATACTAACTAATATAGATTTATTTAAGTTCAAAACATTTTAAAACAATTTCAAAATAAACATCAGTGAGATGCCAAATGGCTCATAAACAAACAATAATGCAGCAAGTAGCAACACTAAACACTGTTTGCAGTGTTAGTAGATTGGGGATATTTTTAGCTTATTTGGAAAAAAATAAGTTCTTGGAGAAATATAATCCTTGATACAATATCATAGGTACTTAAAAGTCTCAACTTAGGAAATCAAAAGATATATTACACAAAAAGTGCAATTCGATAGTTAAAAGTCAACACTGCGAGTGTCTCGTCCCTTTTGTGAATAAAATTGTTAGTTATTCCCTATTTCTTGAATTTTCTGTTACAAAATGAATGAAAATAAAAGTGGCACCACGTATCATTTTAGGAAAAAAATATTGTATATGGGGAAAATTCAAAAAGTTAAAATAGCACTGAGTATATATGTTCAGTGATCTAGCAACCCTGCCTGACTGTTTGTTTGGCATAATTGATTTTCGCCATAGACTACATAACGTATTGATTTTCGCCTTTCTTTTCTTCTATTTCTTGGACCTGTCCGTTCGATGTGTTTAATCTTGATTTCTTGAACGTTTGGGGCCCTTTTCGTTTCGTTCAGGTGTTCATTTGAATCTATTGTCTTGTTTAATACCGACAGCTATAATAACTACACTTGCCGTGGTATTTCAAGTGATCATACTGTTCTGCCTAGTGTTGACTTATGTGTCTAGAGGAATCTGGCTGAGGTAGTTCGCTTATTCTGTATAAAATGGAATCGTCAAATACACTCTTGTGGTTTACGTTGTGTCCTCTAAATATTTTGGTTAGGTGTGTTGTTTTTCTCAAATGATTGGTTGTACATTGGGTCAGAATGGCGCCCTATATGTTATTGATTTTCTTTTTTGTTAACGAAGAGATTACAAAGGTCGTAAATATTTGAATATCTTTGGTACCTAGTTAAAAATTTCGCTACTTAGTAACAGTCTAGTCTACACTCAAACATAATAAAATGATCTCGAAAAATCAGAATCATCATCATTATCATTTCAGCCGAAAGACATCCACTGCTGGACATTGGCCTCCCCCTAGTGTCGCCACATTGACCAGTGCCGTGCGATTCGCATCCAGTGGTTCCCTGCAACCTTCACCGGGTCATTGGTGCACCTAGTCGGAAGCCTTCCAATGCAAAGTAATGTCTTCTGGTTTGCAGTCAAAATAAAAAAGTTAGGGAAAAATATTAATTACATAGGTACTGTAAAATGCTAGTTAAATAATGTGAATACATTAACACATTATTTTAATTACCAGGACTATTTATTGTTTCAAAGAATATTGTTGGTCAGAAGGTTGTTAGTTTGTGCTGGTTTCTCGTCATAAACCTCTCCAATACAATATTGCGTTTAGGGCGCTGCTGAACCTGTCCCGGTTCTATTGAATATATGAGATGTCAGCTGAGCTGCCAGTAGTATACACACCGTAAAACCATGCACATCGCTGGTCCCCAGGGTTCAGGCCCGCTCTAATGGCAACCTGAGGGTATTCATGCAGAAATTTGATTGTCAGTACCTTAATCATTGCTGTATGTTTCATTTACTGAGAAATCTCTATTTAGTTTTATTTGATACATTTTTCTGACTTACTTTTTACATTTTCAAGCGTGGTAGCTTGGACTACCGGTGTAGTCAGGGCTCCAGAAAAAGGAACCTGCTAACAATATGTGTCCGGGAGTAGCGCTATTAGCGGAGTAATATTATTAATGTATTGTTTAAAATGGTTTATACTTTATTTGATGATGATCCATTGTTGGTTGTAATAAATGCATAATATTCTATTCTAATACTATGTATAGTCACATTAGTATTAGACTACTATAGTACAGTGGGTCATAGTGCCGCCTTTGGAATGGTTTCTTGGTGTATTGTGTCGTATTCATGTATTCAATACATGAATAGTGGGTAGTATAAGAGGTATTTTTTAAAAGTGTTTACTTGTTATGATTATACAATTTAACTGTTCCATTTCACATTTGAATGTTATAGTGATTTACAATCATGACTGAATGTTGTAGCTCCACCCTATTTATATCATAATCGTAAAATACGAAATAACTACACAGAAAATAACTAGGTATGTAGAATAAATGTAGAAAATTAAATAAAACCTTGCCAAAATTTTATTGTCTAGACTAGAAATAAAATCAAATTGAAAGAAAAATACACCCTGTATTGCATAGAAAAAGAAGTTTACAGTATTTAAATTTTTTGCTGTTAGGCATATTATGTTATAGAGTTAAATGAAACAACAGAACGTAATATACGGGGTGTAAACAGACCCTTCACCAAGCCTTCAACCAAGCATTCTGTACATCAAACTAAGTAATTTTACGCAAAAAATTTTGCTGGGAAACGAAATTTTTTTTTGGGGTCAAAAATCACTTTTTACTGTAAAACTCAATATAATGCGCTCAAAACTTATTGCTGATGGATGCTTTGAATAGTAAACGGACCATGGAGGTAATTGGAGTAAAGTTAGAATCTTAAAAAGTAGTATTTAAAAAAAAACTTGTGAAAAAATTGGAACTTTGACCCCCAATATCTCCGTAACTAGAAGGTTCCCAGGTATGGTCCAGAACAAAAAAATGATCACAATGACGAGGAGAACAAGTGCCTTTCGGCTTCGTTAAGGGTCTTTTTACACCCTTTATATTATTGAAATTTTATTCGTTTAAACTGCCTAAAGTGATAAAAGACTCGGAACCATCTGAATCGTCACTTAATTCATGATCTGACTCTGTTACAGATATAATTAACGGTGACTCTATGACCTTATTGATATGGATGTCACGGTCACAGGCAGACATTATGTCCCTTTTTGTTTTATTCACAACCTTCGACCTGTCTTCCGGTTGGACATTGTGGATGGCCTCTTGTAGTAGTGACAACATCTTGTTCCTTGTGAAGAGGAGCGGTGTGGCCTAAAAATTAACAAACTTGTAAACCTTAATTTCTCCAATTTGGGCCCAATTGAATTCAATGGCGTTATATTGGCAGAGGTAAGGCTGTATTCGTACAAACTGCTGACCTTTTTCTTTCGCCATTTCATCTAGAGCAAGGCTGCTCAACTTTTTTTGAAGGTAGACCAAAATTTTGATTCCGTATCAACCGGCTTCTGTACCTATCTAGTAAATAAAACTTTGATGTATTTGATAACAATTTATACATATTATCATGAGATTGTTGACTTTTGCATAGAAGTTCCAGAATAATCAAGAAACATTAGGATGCATTTTTTACACGCAGCCTCGTAAATATTAGATTTTCATTAATTAATTAAGCTGGGCGGCATGCTAAAAGAGTGCTTGTTTCAAGCAAATACGGGGTGTCCCTCTCAGTTAGCGGCCCGGGGCCATGGCCTGGCCTAAAGGTAAAAATACGCTACTGTTGCACAATAATTGTGAAGATACTTTCAGAAAAAATGTATCCAAAAGTGTGGTTTTTGGAATTCTGTAATTTCTATCTGGATATTGGATTGTTGAGGATGGGTTAATAAATACGCATAATATTGCTCGCAGCAATATTATGCGTATTTATTAAAATTTAAAAAAAATCGGGTTTGAAATTCCGAAATCTGTTAATGTTGTTTTAGTATAATATAGTATCTACATATCTTGATGTTCAAAAAGATGCGCTTTAAACATTAGTGCAATATACTATACATGTCTAACTTACAGATCGTTTTGGGTGAAAAATAAAACAAACAATTGGAATGAAAGCAATTATCAAAAGTTAATCGTTATGGAAATGATAAAAGCACTTTCGCTTAAACTCAAACTCAAAGAATTTATTTCAAATAGACCCGTGACAGGCACTAATTATTTGGGATAAAACAAAGTCTAAGCTGATTTTGGTACAAAAAACATTTGTTTGCCTTTTTTACAATACTGACAATGCCCATAAGTGGTACCGGCTTATATTGTGTTAGAGCCTTTACGCATCGCCACTCTTTCCGTATCAGATGTCATGGGACCATTCATTGCTGCATCCACGAATTTCATGCTGTTTTCTATCTGCGTGGCTATTGGCTCACTTAGCATTCGCTTATTAAGGTGTGGCTGCTGTAGAGTGATTGTCTGCTCTAAGTTAAACATGTACCAGAATTGTCTCAGGGCTTGTTAATCAGATGGTTGACTCTTACTTAGTAGAGCTGGCATCATAACATGTTGGAGAAAAAATGGCATGTTAGCAATTGCCACACCATTGTTGTTTATTGCTGCTTGCTGCTTAATGGCAACACAGTTGCCTTTCCCTGGGATGCTGGTTTTCTTTCTTGGGAAGCTGGCTGCTATTTTGCTCAGATTTAAGTCATTGGAAGAAACACCACCCTCTTCCGGGCTGCTGCTTCAGAATCGTCATCACTTTTGATTGATTATGCAGTAATCTTGTGGCTGATGGCTTTCTCGGTATCTTTGCTAACAGTCTTCAAAATCTTGAACAGATTATTGCCTCTAACTAGGAATAAAGTAGCTAACATCTGCACATTCTTAGCTAAATCACACTTGTGGTGTACCTCGAACGTCAAACCATCAGCCCTAAAAGAAAATGATTCAGTCGTTGTACTTTCTGTCATCTGCAGCTTTGTTGGCTAACTCGATTAGACCTATATTAGATTAGTCTGGGGGTTGAACCCATCCTAAGCAACGGCAAAGGCAGCCAAGCTTTTAAAGCAATCCTCAGAAACCTTTCCATGGATTGCATCTAGTGCAATGTGTTTAACTATTGCATACTGGATGAAGTTGCCCACATCATCATTTAAGGCTTTGATGTGCTTATCAACACAACACGAACATGATAATCACAGTGTGTATGAATAAAGGAGGACCTGCTGTATTTTTTTCACAGGTATTGTATTATTACTTTCAAGTGATCAATTCTATACTGAAGCTAAGAGTTGCATACGGCTACATCAACCATGGATGAAAAAATCCTAGCGTCCACTTGTTTGTTCGGTATCTATAGGGACACACTGCTAAAAGGCGGTGCTAAATGAGACAGTATGCTGAAGTTTGATCGGGTATCTCTGAATCGCTCTCAATTTCTACTGTCAGATCCATAACCGAACCTGTCTTTAGATTATCCGCTTCTCTAGAGCAATCAATGACAAATAGCGATGCTAAATCTTTTAAACTGTTTTTCGCTTAAAATTGAACTCATAATATCTTCAAAACAAGACCCGACTAAACCTGTGACTCGGCGAAGACTTGCGACTAATTAGCGACAAAATTTGGGAGAAAACATATTTTCGCTAGGTGCCCTAGTTTTTGTCATATAAATGTGGTCAAGCTGGGGAGACTCCGCAGATTGGCCAGCTATAAACCCTTATAACTTTTGAACCAGTGACCCATAAATTCTTGGCGACAAAGGTCATTGGGCACCTTAGTATGGAAACCATACCCATGGCGGACACAAATGAAATTAGTAGAGTGTAATGATATAAGGCTCTGATTTACTATGGCATTAGTCACATTAATGTGAGCCACGGGAATCTTGAAAAAATCAAGTGTTATAAACTGATATGAGGAATATGAATAAAATGCTAGTTCATTAAAATATTTTTATTCAATTTGATCCAAATCAAGCATAAGATCATTTAAGAAGGCAGCGTCTGTTGCTTCCTGATGTCTGGCCCAAGACAGATAATAAACTATGCTAGCGATATGGGCGCAGCTCCCGACAGTTCGGCGGCCGTGTATACATGCACTAGCAGTAGTACTCTTCTATACTTTGTCGTCCGTGTTAGAGATGTTATATTAGGGTCATATTTGGGTAATGCTATTATTGAATATATTAGTTTACGCATATTAGGATACCATACCTATTACTGGATATTAGTCAAATATTAGTGAACCGATTCATTATAGCTACTCAATCTATTATGCATATCTGCGTAATATCGGTAATAGTCTCCATAATAATTAATATGAAATACGAGATTCTACACGTTTATTATTCACGTATGACTATGAAAGAAGTGAAACGGTGATTAAATTTTCCTTCATACTTTAAACAGGCTTAGGACTGTCAACGTTGATTACGTTGGCGTATTTAAAAAGTTAATCACCTATGTACAATTATTATCGTTTTTTTTTCTCCTACATTTTTTTTTTTTTTTTTTTTCAACTATTTTTTTTCGTTTTTTTTTCATGTTTTACTATGTTATATTATTTATATATACAGTCAAAATAGGCAACGCAACGGCGTCTATATCTACCTTTATACGCACTTCTCTAAAGTGTTGCAAACAAACTAAAATTATATACGTACTGTTTAAAAAACATAATATCGATGGTCAAAGGTTGACAACATGTAACTGCAATGTGTCAAATTTTACAGGAGAGGGAAAAAACTGTATAATATCGAAAATAAATTCAAATAAAATAAAATGAAAAAGTAGTTGGTAGTAAATCAAATTATTTATTGATATAATTTAAAACAATAAAAAGGCCACATAGGTTTTTCATTAAATAATCAATACAGAAACAGTTACGAGTAAACAATATTAAAAAAATCTCACTACTAACGTGTTACGAGCAGTCAACAATTACTTACAAGTTGTCAACTTAAAAATAAAACACTATTTTATTAGATTGAAACAATTACATGTGCGGCAAATTATCATAGAAAGAGTGATAATCTGAAGGTATTACAGTTTTAAGAGCTTGCAAGTCATTAAATTTGCATGAAGTAAGTTTAGGCGACTCCTTAAAAAGTTGCTCGTAGGTTGTTACGGGAAAATTAATATTTCTAGGCCTACTTGGCAACAAAGAATAGTTTTCGTCGCAAATATTAATTTTATAGTAAATTTTGCCATCTGGTTTGTACAATAAAACTTTAAGATCTGTGACAACAGGATCTCCTTTTTTCTTTCCAGGCCTGATACTTTCATAACGCATCACTTTTGGATCATCAAACTTTTTGAAAAAGTCAAATTTTAACATCTTGACGTCGTATGGATCTTTGCGTGATTTCCTAGTTATGTCTGCATATTGTGATGGAACATAAATAGCGTCATATTTTTGAATGCCACGTTCGATGGCAGCATGAACGCTGTCCACTTCCATCTGCGTATGTCCAGGTTCTAGATATTTGTGGTAAATAACCACATTATTCACAGCAGCAAAGTTGGATAGAGCATTTGCTAATACTGCATTCCTATTTTGATAGGTGCAACCGTCACTCCAAATAATGATAGGCTTTGTTATAAATTCGCCTTCAGAGTTGAAAATCATATCATGTAAGTAGTCTAATATGCAACTAACAAAAACTGATGCCTGAGTATCAGAGTTGACTTCTGAAAACCAATAACATCTTACTTTTTTGGATGGATATTCGTAAACCGTAAAATTGTGGTTGATCAACTTTCTTCGGTAATAGGCGCTGCTGGCTCTTATGTATGGACATACTTTCACAGCTTGAACATCCTGTTCTAAAACAATACATTTTCCTTCACCTGCCTCCTTTAAATCCTTTTCTTTTTCTTCTCTTGCATTTTGTTTCCTCAGCTGATGATCTCTATATTGCTGTTCTGATATTTGTTTAGTGTGGTAGCTTAGACACGTATCACACAAATCTTTTTTCGGCTGCTGGAAGCCAATATTTTTTTCTTTTACAATCCTGTCAAACATAGTTCGACATAACGGTACCAGATTTTTTATTGTGCTCGCTTCAGTGTAGGTCTTATACACTTCCGCCATACCTCCGGGAATGGGTTCTAAGTATGTTTTACTGGTGTCTTTGCGGCAGTAGTGTGATGGGAGCTTTGGTAAATTTTCTATAAACTCGACTAAAAATTCACGTGACAGTCTTTTCTTCTCTCCCCTCTTTTTTTTCTCTATTTGCTCAGTACTTTCTCTTGCAAACATACCACTATCGGATTTATTAACCCAGCTCCTGACCGACCACTCTCCAATACCTAAAGTATTTAAGTACATTTTCTTACACACTCTCAATTTTATATCCCCTTGTTTCAAGTAATATTGAAGTGACGCTCCTCTTCTGGTACTTCCGTTGGGTCTTAAAGTTTTCATTTTGTCAGTAGTGTTAATCACAAATATTTTCTTTTGATCCCAACTTAAACTCCAAAATAGATCAAACAATCGCTGTCTACATTCTGATGTAAATTCGTGGCAGTAGCGTTCTTTGGAAGACCGACAAAATGCAGAACTGCAAGTGTCTTTCAATGTTCTTGCTGCTCGTGGAGCATTATGCGTATTACATGAATTTTCATTTCTTCTCCACCCTATGTAGCCTTTTCCATGTTCTCGTAAATTTTTATTCAGACGAGCTTTCCAAATCTCTGATTCAGCTAAACCTTTTCTTTTCTTTGTCTTCCTTCCAGTACTATTTCCTTCATTTATACAACAATCATCATCTTCAGAAGAGCAGGACGTCTGATCCGGATCATAGTTACGATCATCAGTCGTGCTACTACTCGTGGGTACTACATGAGAGGTTGACCCAGGATCTAAGTTAAAATCATACGAGTTCAAAATAGTAGGAGAGTCAGAATCAGAATCAGAATCAGAATTATTTATTTGTAAAACATAGGTGGTGGTGGTGGTGGTTCCAAATTCAAAATCATATGAATTATAAATAGTAGGAGAGTCTATATCACGCCCTGTCTCCTCCTCAACAATATCAGAAGATCCAAATTCAAAATCTTTTGGATTCAAAATTGTAGGAGATTCTGCATCAGGTATGACTTCTACAATACTCTCGATAATATTTTCCGAGTTATGACGTGGGCTGGATTCTTGTGATTGACTTTCATAGATAAACTCACTCCTCTTATTACGAGAAACGATAACAGTAAGTCCTTGTTCCTTCACGCCAGTTACAACTTCATTAAAAAGCTCTTCTTCACTGTTTTTCTCCATGATAAGACTAAAACAAAAGAACTATTTAAGTACTTAATTATCCCATTGCCTGCCTATAAGATCCGTGTTGAAACTTTATCGGATCTTAATTGGTAAAGAATAATATTAAATCAGTGCGTAAAAATGAATACAAATAGCTACCTATAGCCTTTATTATGATTATTACTCAAAATATTATTGAAAAACTCAGTAGTTCTCATTAATTAGTATTAAATTAATAAGTGGATGATAGGATGGCTTTAAATTTCAATAGTGAGCTTTCATTGAGCGTTTTACGTAAAATAACAAAAAAAAATACTTACCAATTTACCTTCAGGACACTTTTCGGAAATAAATAGACGTATTTAAAGTTGTAATTACATATAAAACTATTTTTAAACAATTCAAACTCGCGCCGTAATCTTACTCTGTCAGTGAATTATTGCGAACTGCATTTGCGTTGATAGTTGACACCTCGTAACTCGCGCACTAGTGAGTTCAAGTTAATACCTGTTCATTGTGAGTTGTCAACAGTGGCATAAATTGTTCGAGTGACATTTTTTGTGCATTACGAGTTATCAATGGGAAGATTTGGCGCTTAATTTGAAAATTTTTGATGTACATAACTCATTTTGCGAAAAAATGAGGGTTACGAGTTGTCAACGTATGACCATCGATATGTAGTTTACATATTTACATTTAAAAACATCAATTGTTTGACTTTCTCCGATTTCAGCCTCGTTCGACGTTCTGAAATTATATTTCCGGAAGTCGAAAATATGCGCTCGCAAGACACTGAAGTGCTCATTGCGCAGCATTTACTGCGATATAATTGTGCCAAGTTTGGATACACAAATTGGTGGTTCCTCCACCAATCGGAAGGATCGAGTAATTTTCCGTGGTCGTCCTTAATCGGCAACAACCTATCTCCAAGGTATCGTTGCACTTCTGATATTGCAGATGCTAGCGGAGAATGCTGAGTTGACTCGACACCCACAAACATTTCGCTTATGTTATCCCATATTGATAAGCTGTCTTTAATGGGTTCCCTGGACGTGCTTGTACTCGTGGATGGTTGTGGTGACGCTGACCTGATGCTACTTTGGGATTTCTTGTTGATTTCGGCAGTGACGAGTACTATAAGGGTTTTTTTGGCTTTCTCAACAGCAGACTTATCTTTAAAGCAGTGCATTTTATATCTGGGATCCAACAATGAACAAATTGAAAATGTACCACTGTGTTCTATATGCCCCAATCTTCTTTTCAACTGTCCTACAATTATCTCAATGGATGTGGCTACATCGGGGTGGATTGTAGATGGAATTTTATTTTCATACACATTTAAAAGGACTCTTGTATGCTTTGTATGAGGCGCAAAGCCGTATGATTCAGCAGAGCTTGGAGTTCAACATTAAAACTCGTCTCTGTAACAGTTATTTTTTCATCATCTGGGTAGCATTCTTTTTTAGCCTTTTGGAGGAGAGAGTAACAAGGGTAGATGTTCTTGCGTCCACCTTGTATGAAATTCCACTGGCTTCTTGTGAAGTTACCTTCTACAAATAACTATAGCGCTTCTTGCGTTGTATATTTCAAGTCCACGAGATCTTTTTTAGACGAAACTATCCTTCTGAACTTCTTGGCTCTCGTTGGTGTTAAAGTTAATTCTTTTATTATTTTCGAATCATCTGCATTTCCGGAAGTGCCCTGACTTACACTTGCAGCGAAAATCAACTCTTCGGCAGGTACCTGGGCCCGTAATTCTTCAGTTCTCCGCCGCTTGCTCCTCTCACTTAATTCATGGAATTCTTTAACTGGACGTCCAGGCCTGTGTGACCATAAAGAAAGCTTCAATGGTACCCTAAGCCATTCTTCGTTGTTTTTCAAAAATCGTTCATGAGTGTTATGAGCTGTCGTCCATTTCTGCTTAAAACTTGTCTTAAAATACCTCAATGAACGAGACAAAACATCCCTATCTTCTGTTGGACATGAAGTCAGCTCAGCAAGTCTATCTTCCATCAAGGTAAATTTTTCGTCCATATTCTTCCCTTTGAATCCCTTTAGAATATTATATAGTTCCAGTCGGGTGATATTTTTCACGTTTTCCGGAGAACCTACAAAAAAAAAGATTTTTTTTTTTTAAATTATGCATTTAACTAAAATAATTTTAAAAAAAGTTGGGGTGGGTCGGGGGGAGATTTTATTTTTAATTCAGATAGGCAAAGGTTCAAACTTTATTACCACATTTAAAATGTAAGGCGACAAAGCCCGACACATACACAAAAACACTGTTGTTTTAAACTTTTGTTAAAAATATCACGTTTTTAAGAAGGAAATTTTCAACATATGTCTAAATGCGGAACTCTGACGAGAAATTAACTGTAACATATTTTTATAGAAAGTACATACCTTCAACATCCATATTCAATACGATTTTTTCTGGTAATTCACCATACGAAGACATATCAACACAGAGAAAGATGTAAAATAATCGAAAGCGCCGAGAACAAAGACACGCGTTACACACAAAGGCTAGGTTCCGACTGATTATGTGGCCAGAGTCTGGCCAGAGTGTTGCCATGTCCAAAATCTGGGCGACGGTGACAGTGCTCAAAAATACGGTAGATTCTAAGAAATTACGGTGATTGGCCCGGGAGAAAAACGGTAAAAATAACGGTGAACTACTTTTAATAAAACAACCATTTTAAAGCACAATTTGCTTTTTATTTGAAAATCTTAAAGTACAAACAAAGGTAATATAGAACATA
Organism: Noctua pronuba; assembly: GCA_905220335.1. Taxonomy (NCBI): domain Eukaryota; kingdom Metazoa; phylum Arthropoda; class Insecta; order Lepidoptera; family Noctuidae; genus Noctua; species Noctua pronuba. Next base: position 7,918,334 of record LR999906.1, on the reverse strand, counting down.
TGAATGCAACAATCATACGTGTGCACTCGAGTGCAATTATTTACTTATACATTAGTCTGAATCTGTATCTGATACTAACATCTCTTCATTTTTGTATATACTCTGGTTTAATCTTTTGAGCATTTCATCATCAGGTTTAAAATAAATGCAGTTTTGTCCGTGTCTTTTGATGGATTGTTGTGTCAAGAGATTTCCTTTTATTGAGCGGGTTATTAGTTTGTTACGTTTTTTTGTTTTTATATCGTTCACCTTGCTGAATATACGTTCGCACTCGGCATTGGAGTGCGGCAATGACAGCAATGCAAGCATGAATTTCGGTAGCTGTTTAAAAACCTTTCTGTTTTCTTCGCCTATTTGCGCAACCTGATGCCAAAATTTATCAGGAGGTTGCTGACTTGCGTCTAAATCTCTTGGTAAGTGAATAAGCAGCCTGCGCCATTCGTCATCGAGTTCCTGCTGTTCATTTAACGTCTTTGGAGTCAGTCTGGGTAATAATGTAAAAATATGCGCAAGGCTCTCTGGCCTTTCTTCAGAAACACAATTTTCTGGATCTAAGTTTGATATAGATGTCATAATTGCGTCATTTATTGGATATCTTTTACGGATGGCAGTGCAGGCTCTGATTATAAATTGTTTACATTTTTGCCTGAATATTTCCTTTCCATCTTCTTCAACCTGTTCTAACTGCTTTTGAACTCCAAGTCCCAGATAAATGTCCTTTAAATCTTTGTGATTACTTTCTTGAGTTGGATCAATCATTTCTATTGCCATTGAATTTATATAACTAATGGGAAAAATAAGCGATATTAGTTCTCTATACAAAGCTGTCATTTTTGGATTCAATTTCGTAATAACAACAGATTCACTTTGAAAGTAACTATTTACTGTGGTGAATTTAGGCAACATCCATCCCAAGAAGTAATAATATGCTTTCATCACGGGGTCGTTGAGATGGGCATGAAGTTCCTGGCATTCTGCGTCTGAGAGCCATTTGGTATCAAAGTAGAGGCGCAATGCATCCCACTGCTCCAATATTCTGTCAACAACAGCAGTTAGTGAGAGCCAACGTGTTTGTGCAGGCCGTAAAATTCGATGAACATCTATTTCAGCAAATCGTTGAAATTCCACAAATTCACTTTGCCTTTTGTAGCTGTTTTTAAAGTAATTATATACATTTCGGGCCAGCTTTTCACAAGTGTAAGGAAGTTCTTTAGTAGCATCGTTGGCACAGAGATGCAAAGAATGGCAAATGCACTTCAATACGGTGATGCCTGGGCAAAGGAGTCGGAATCGGCTGGATACAGAATTATGGCAGCCCATCATAGTGTTTGCACCATCTGAACCAAAACCAATCATGTTTTCCAAAGGGATTGAATACTTTTGGAAGGATTCGATGACTACTTTAAATATTTTTTCAGCATTAGCTGAATGATCTGTCGTATTTGCCTCCTCAAATAATTGGATCAAATCCCAAAAGCGACTGATAACTTGGCCCAGTTTTGAATCAAAATACCTCACTACAATGGCTACAGTTTTAGTAACACTGATATCGGTGCTTTCGTCAATCAGTATCGAAAACATTTGCACTTTTAAATCTTTTATTAAATTTTGCTTTTCGGATGCTCCTATACAATTGTTTATAACTGCTTGTACTTTTGTTCTTTTGAGTTTTATACTTTTAGCTATTTTAGAGTCAGGACACAACTGAGGCAGTATATCCGTAAGATGGTCCATAGTGTTTGAAGATATTCTGTGTTCTGCGACGAAAGCAGCCAGTTTCAGAGTAGACATTTTGATAAGATCTTTTTCAGATGGTGTTTGCGTGTTTTGAAAAGCACTGACAATAGATTGCTGTGTTTTTTTCGAGGTGGAAGAAGTAAACTTTAGCGTTATTTATGTGCGTAACTGTCTCCTTATGTCTTGTTAGGACACTGAATTCAGCCGACAATGTTCTGTTATTACACATATTACATACCGCAAAATACTCATCTTTCTTGTCCTTCCTTAACCAATCGCGAAACTCTGGTTTTAATAGCCATTCTTCTCGAAATTTCTGCTTGTATTGTTTTCTTTTTTTCTTTGGCACTTCCACCTGAGAATCAGAGTCACTTCCACTCATTGTCTTTTAGTTTGCTATGAAAAAATAAACTTCAAGACTGTAAAAGCTCAAGACTTCACTAGTTAAGTATTTGAATTGAACCTGAAGTAATCAAGTAAACACACCATAAACCAATTAACTAACTAAATGTAATTCTTTTCGTATTACATAAAACAATACGTATTAATGCGCACACTCAAATTATTAGCATTATAACGACACGAAGTGAGTGGGGCCTTGTGGGGAGTACCCGACTACAGATTACATAAACCAAACCCGACCCGCCCGACCTTCAAGTCAACTCATTCGTATGGATGCGTTCATAAACGTGCGATTTGTTTACAGAGAATGTTTTTAATTTTTTTACGGCTCTGATTTCGAGACCTTTGCGGATGACGGTAGATATTGTCACCGTTGTCATGCTTCAACGGTAGGTGGTAAATTTTTGCTGAGTACGGTGCATTTACCGTAATTACGGTGCACATGGCAACACTGGGCCAGACGCAGTAATGCACGCGGGTTTGGGGGCGGGGAAGCGGTGAACCGGTTATTGTTCTTACTTAAACATACATTGTTTGTGTAATTTTATGAATTTTAGAAAAACCACTTTTGACCGGTTTTTTGGCTCAAATACCCGTTAGTGCGACGCCGACGTGTGAAAGGGACAACGCTATACAGTTCATATAGCGTTGTTTCTTTTTTTTTTTAGCAGGCCATAGATTAATTTCACAAATAGTTCGTTCTTTCCCAGCCCTAAGCAGGAATACAATAATATTGAACAATGAAGGTCATGGTATGAATATGAGTAAGGTTATTATAAGCTTGAAACAAAACTCTCTTGAAATAAGATTGTTTTGTAAAAGGTTGTGGTCAGCCTCCTGGTGAGTAGTGCAAGACTATGTGAACAAGTAAGTAACGAAAACGTGCTTTGAGAAGCCCAATAGTGCGCTCTATAATGTTCCTTGCATGGACATGTAAGTCAGTGTAGTGTGCTTCTGGTGAGTCAGGTGCTGCATCAAGTATTGGCGTCATCATGCTCTTTCTTAAAGGGTATCCGGAATCTCCTATAACAAAGTTAATTAAAATTATTATTGTCCAGTTACAAGTTGAATTTAAATACAAAATGTTTTTTTTTAACAAGGATGATGAGTGTGTAATACATACCAAGAAACCAAGTATCTTCTGTGTTGCTAAGATCTTCCAAGTGAGCTCTTAGTGGATGAATAGCCCATATAAAAGAATCATGAGTTGCACCACCATGACTTGCATCTACACTGATTATTTGCATGTCCGCATCACAAACCTAAAAATATATAGTCTATTATCTAAAAGACTGTCAAGTGCCATATTTATGATTAAGAATTGTATGTATGCTCTCTTATAGTAGTAAGTGATTATAAAACTCTTTATGTTTTGTTTAAACCTGTTTTTTTTTTGTTTTATTTATTTTCAATACTTTAATTAGTTAACTTCTACTTGACACTAAATAAACACTTACTTACTAAATAAACTCATGTAGTACTGGGCGTACTATAGCTACTTGGGTACAATCTATACACCCTAGAACCCCAGGTATTCCAAATGTATTGTAAAATCTGCAATAGATAAGTGGATTTAAAATTTACAATTCCTCTCAGCCTATTATAGTCCACTGCTGGGTTTTATTAATCACTACAAAATTATATGCTACAGTGAGTTTAAATATGCTTTTATTTTACCATTGAGCCCATCCAATAGTATTATCTAATTTTACATTTTATTTTTGTAACTATTTTACAAAGTAGGCATTCTGTATCTTCACTAAACATAATATTGAATAAAAAAAGGTACATACTTCATTTTAATCCTGTTGCGTTCTTGATTATTTATTGGGAACTTTATGTATTTCTGTCTCATCTGCTGTAGGTTAAGACACGCAGTAACCTGTGCGATGACAGAAGAAACTGTCTGCTGAGCCACAAAATGACCCTCATTACTGCCTACTGGACGTTGGTATGAACCAGTTGCATAGAATGATAATGCAATTAATACCTAGACAAAAGGAATGTACCAAGTTAGTACCTATGTATGTATAAAAGTGATAAATTGCACATATACACTTGCCACTTTAGTGTTATTCGCGGTAGAAATAAGGGTTTTTACCTTAGTTTCTACAGACAAGTCTGTAGATCTTTTAGGGTTCTTCATCAGTGGCCTCAATACATCGCACAGGTTATATGCTAGATCTTTTGTTAGTCGGTACCGTTTAACAAACTCCACATCATCTAAGTTAAAGGGGTCGCATTCCTTACGTAGCTGCATACGACCCCGCTTCCTTGTGCTGTGAACTTCTGCGTTACCAGCTTCCAAAAATTCAAATAATTCGTATGCATTCGCCATCTAGAACCAAGCAAGAAATTAACCAAGTACCTATGTACTAAAATCACTAGTTAAATAATTCACTAGGTAAGTTTACGTAAATAAATACATTTTACTTACTTTATATGACACGAAAATGTTTTTTTAAAATAGTTATTTGCAAAAAAATAATACTTCCGTCGAGCCAGAAGAACTTTTTTAAGATTGCTAAATTTGACGTTTAAACAATATTGCTTGTTGTCAAAAGTCACGTCGTGGTACGAATTGAATGAACTTTTTAGAGGTTACGTCACCAAAACCGCTAAGAAAATAATATTGTTTTAAAATTATAATAAGCTTATTTTAAGAAGGTCATGGTACGAAAAGTCAATGTAAGATTATTATAATACTGTTATAAGAGCTGGCGGTAGGCCTCCTGATTACAGCTTGCATTCGTTCTGGCATACTTTGGATGATGTTTCTAATCTCAACTTGTGGTATGCTTTCCCAAGCGGTCAGTGCTGCATTTCGAAGCTGGTTCAGAGTTTCAGGCGGGTTGGAGGAGGACTTTATTTTTCTTTTAAGCATGTCCCAGATATGCTCTATTGGATTTAAGTCTGGACTACGAGCTGGCCACTGCAATTTTTGAATACCAACCGCTGAAAGGTATTCCTCCACGCAATGTGCAACGTGTGGGCGCGCGTTATCGTGCATTAGGAGGAATTCGTCGAACCCAATAAACCCTGAATATGGAATCCTGAAGAATCTCCTCGATGTATCGTGTTGCCGTTAATCGGTTATCGACGATAACTAACTCCGTACGTGCATCGGAACTTATTCCTCCCCAAACCATTATAGAGCCTCCATGAAAACTAACAGTTTGTGTGGTGGTATTGGGTAAAAACCGCTCTCCTCTTCTTCTCCACACTCGCTCCCGACCATCTGGAGCTCGTAAAGCGATTCGACACTCATCTGTGAACAGTACTCGAGCCCACTGCTTATGGGTCCAGTTGACGTGTTCTCGTGCGAATCGAAGTCGAGCTACTCGGTGACTTCTGAGAAGTTCTGGGCCGCGTGCTGGTCTACGAGCTTTTAAATTCACTTCCTCCATTCGTCTTCTCACTGTACGTTCACTAACATTGACACCTCTTGTGAACTGAGTCGCTGGCGTATCTCAACAGCGGTGAGGTAGCGGTTTCTCAAAATTTCCAGGACAATAAAGCGGTCATCCCGGGCTGATGTGCATCTGACGCCTCCACTGCCTGGTCTGCGGGAGTAGCGGCCTGTCTCCTGGTATCGTTTCAGCGCATACTGCATCGATGAACGTGGTACATTCAGAATAACAGCAACTTCTCGCTGTGTCAGCCCTTGTTCGATCAATGCTACAGCTTGTGCAACCTGTGATGGTGTTAATGGCATTTTTATTGGAATTAAATCACCTTTAGTTATTGAAGTAACAGTACGATATCACAATAATTGAATAACATAACAATAAACTTTCACAAAACACAAATTTAAAACAGCAACTTAGTCGCTCAGATGACCGGGTTCAACTAAAACTTAAAAATAACGTCATATTGCACTCAAACATGATAAATTACCCTCTTGAACTAAAGGTAAACATTTTTTAGACCAACTTTCATAATAAATAATCATAGGAAACACTTAAAGCTCTTGTTATCGCGAAATACGCGCTTGGCCAAGATTCCGTGCCGGTGAGTGTATATGTTCCGTCGAACACAAGAATAGCTGCCACCAAAAATATGAGTTGGGATACGAAGATTTCGTGCCACCACTTCTTCTCTAGTTATATGATTTAAACCCAGGTAACGTGGAACAAAATCTTCAGTTAAGCATTCTCTTGCTGTTTTTAACTTCCTCTCTAATGTTCTTCTAGATATTTGGAATTTCGTAGCTAAGCGCTCATCAGATTGACCAGTTCTTATTTTAGTCAAATACATTCCTAAAGTGGTAGCAGGACGATCAGACCTGTTACGAAGAGACGGTGTTTGGTCTAAAATAGTCATGAACTGATTTTTAGTCAAAGCCGTCCAAAAATGGAAGTGGTTGTCATCAATTGTTTCAATATTTTCAAAATTCATTTCAGACCTGCTTTCTAATCCCCATTTATACAAATTGATTATGTCAAGTACATGAGCATTATTAAAGCTTTCATGTATTGTCGGGGCATTCACAAGTTCTTCCCAATCATTTTATTCCTATTTGGCACACAACTTTATCCCAGTGGTACAGTTGAACATCTTTTATAACTGGACAGCGCCAAAAACCATTGCTTTTTTTCATACAAGAAATGAGAAGTCCTTCTTGAGATTCATCAATAATCTGACCAGGATATAAACGTTCATTCCAAGTGACAAGAACGTAATCGTCAATAGTCAAACGATTTTGGAGCAACTTTTTTGAACTTGGAGACATAACGATAGAAACGGGACAATATTGTGTTTCTTTGATAGCTGCAACTACCTGAATTTGCGGCAATTCTTCTGCATGAGGGACGGTCCTTCTTTTTTTATTATTTTGATTCTGCTCTAACTTTAGCACTTTTAAAATTTCGTCTAATTGATCTGTGAGCTTTTGTTTTGGTACCGGAGCTGGAATTATAACTTCTTCTAAAATTCGAATTTTAAATCTTTTATTTTGTTTAAGTGGTTCAACTCTTTCAAATGCAACTCCTTGAATGGGGGAGCCTTGTGCTTTTATGATTTCAGAATGGATTTGGATGGAGGAGTATTGTGATGTTGTTGGTTCGGGATATTGTTGAACATATGAGTCAGGAGATTTCAGTACAGGTGCTGCAAGGATTACTTCGGAATCTTGGGCTGTAGTAATTTCAGGACAGTGTTGGTCGGAAGAGTTTGAAATTCCTAATACAGCTGCAGTTGAGATCGTGTCATTATAATGAGTGACTTTATAAGAGTAACCCTTTGAGGGAATTCTTACTTTTCTGAGCCTGCTGGATTCTTTTTCTGCAGAATTGTCGTTCTCAAATACATCTGTTCTATCAGTTGTTTTAAGTTTTTGTTGAGAAATGATAGGCAAATCTGTAGTCTGACCCGGAACATTATCCAAAATTTCGTCTCCTTCAATCTGGACAGGTAGCTTGGTACCTTTAAATTGAGAACTCGCTGAATGAGGAGGATCACACACAGGGTCATCTGTCTTGAAAGACCCAGTTTCTTTACATCATAATTGAGACCCCGCTGAATGAGGAGCATCACATACAGGGTCATCTGTCTTCAGAGACTTATTTTCTCTACATTCTAATAGAGAACCCGCTAAATGTGGAGGATCACATACCGGATCATCTGTCTTCAAAGACCCATTTTCTTCACATCCTAATTGAGAACCCGCTGAATGAGGAGCATCACATACAGGGTCATCTGTCTTCAGAGACTTATTTTCTCTACATTCTAATAGAGAACCCGCTAAATGTGGAGGATCACATACCGGATCATCTGTCTTCAAAGACCCATTTTCTTCACATCCTAATTGAGAACCCGCTGAATGAAGAGGATCACATACAGGGTCATCTGTCTTCAGGGACCCATTTTCTTGGGCAATGTTGCAGTATACGATTTCCTCTAAAAGTTGAATTTGAGATGTGCAGGATCGCGGCGTTTGCTCATCTTCATGAAGTGTGACGTCTTCTGCCGATTCGGGAAACGGTTTGTCTGTCAACTTTGATGGAGCAAGTGCCAGTGGATTCACAGCTGTTCTGTTAAATGGATAGATAACCGCTTTTTTGAACCCAGCTCGTATGTTCGATGGCGTGAAGCTTTTTTCAAATGCAGGGGTAAAAAATTTATGAAAGTCATAGCGGTTTGGGGTGTTGCAAGGATTATTCGTTTTGTGAGTTTCGATTACCGTCCTCCAGGCGACTTTCAGAGGTCGATGAACACTGACACGTCGTACGTCGTACCCTTTTCTGCGTATGTTCTGTTATAAACATATTTTTTTCCAATGCTTGTCACAATTTTGTTGGGTTTATTGACATACACCAGACCAGTTTCATCGCAGTTCCATATTCTTTCGGGTGGAATGTCATGTTCGTTTAACACTTTTTCTAATATTTCATAAAAATCTTCCAAAACAACCGGGTTTGAGCAAATCGCTCTACCTGTTGAAAGATTTTCCGGTGTTCGCAAAGACAACCCGTAGCGTTCTTTAAACTTCACCCACCAATTCCAATCTGCAGATCCCTTTTTGTCATTAAATGTGCAGCTTATATTCGCAGCTTTTGTTAAAGACAATGCAATTTGCTTTATTTTGGTAACTGTAAGACCAAAATCACGTTCTTGCATCTCAATAATGTAGGCCAGTAACTTTTGTTCTATTTCAACAGGTAACGCAAACGGCCTTCCTATCTTGGACATTACGATCTGTGCATCTTTATTACCCTCTCGTAGAGTTTTGTACTTCGTCACATTCTCTTTTAACGTCGACCATGGAATCTTAAACTCCTTAGAAGCTCTGTAAACTGTCATTGTTGAACTCAAAACATTTTCAACGGCGGTTTTGAGATCGAACTCCGAGTACTTTCTGTTCTTCTTGTTGGGGTCATCCATGATATCTAAAAGTAACCAAACAAATTATAATAATAAATACATTAGCCTGCTTAGATTTATGTGTCTGTTTAAATTTGCAGCTCGTACTAATCCAACAAATGCTGCGAAATTTGGTAATAACACTACTCACTTAATTACGTGACAAGTCCAAAAAGTGTCACTCAATTCCGTGATAGCAAAATATATAATATTGGCTCAAAGTCCTCATTTTAATTAAGACAAGATATAACTAATAAAATAACATCAATCTTATCTACTAAACTCAAAATAAGTCAATACTCTCAGTTAAAACAACTAATAATTGTACGTTACTACTATAATTCTGTGATGGCACAGAAACCACTCAACCGATAAAACTCTAATATTTTTGACGAACAAAATAAAAACTATGACGATTTTTTTACTGCCACATCAAGGGAATATCAATTACAATTCACTTTATTCGAAAGAAGCTAAGAATTCGGTTAAATACTTACATAAATACAGCAAAGTTCGCCACCAATTCACAAACACTGCCGAAACCGCCGGTTTCGGCAGTGTTTGTGAATTGGCGCAAATTTCGCCGGTTTCAAACCGCGAAATTTGCGCGCGTACTGTCAAAACCGTTAGTTGTTGCTATCTCGCTCACTCGAGCGTCCCCAAACTTTACAGTTGAATTTGAACTTTAATACCGCGGCTTAGGGTTGTATTTCAAGTCATTGATTTCACTCGTACAGCCCAGTGGTAGCGCGCAAACCAAATATCACAGAATTAGGCGAGTCACAGAATTAGATGAGTTCACCCTACTTGGTGGTATTCATGTTAAAAAAACCTGATTTTTCATACATTTTTCAATCAAATGAATTAACGAAAACAATGAGGTACCATAATATTTTCGCTTAAATGAATTACCACACTAACAAACTACGGACTAGGGTCCATAACAGAACATTTCATTTTGTTATGGACCTTAGTCCGTAGTTTGTTTGGGGGGTTGTAATAAAATATGAATAGATTTTTATATGTTTAATGTAATGTATTACAATAATAGCTTTGAATTATTTCAATAAACATATTTTAATATAACATAATCGATATTATTATTAAACAATTGTATCAAAATCATCTGGCATAACAATGATATTCTCTAATCCCAAAGCTGGTGGAGCTATATTTTGTAAATGTCGAGCATAGCTCATATACCATATAATACACATTATATGTGTCGATACATATCAAACGCACCTAAGTCACGCATAAACAACTTCTGGGAAAACGCGTTTGTTTCTGTTTGCTTTATCCATGACACTTGAATAAAGAGCAATACTACCAACACTCTCATAATAATGTCTACTGGCAACATTGTCAAAAAAACGGGTGAAACAACCGTCAGATTTTAAATTAAACCGGTTTTTATTTTGGACTTAAGCACTTTTGATGGAAACGATGTGGATTTAAGCTTGTTTGAAAGCAACTGTTATTGGACTTAAGCGAATTTAAAAAAATACAACGTGACTTAGGCCGGTTTGATGTAATTGAGTAGTAAAGGGACGTATTTAGGTTTTGAATCTTAGGAATAAAAGAAACACGCATATTTATTATTTATTTCGGTTCAAAGTCTTAAACCGATTTAAATAGGTATTGTCATTATGATTGTATGCTTATCGGCTATTGGTAAAGAAAGGTTCAACAATAAAAATGCCACAAGAATTCTTTACTTATAAGAGTACATTATATTCCTTCGTACGTAGTTAGGTACTAACATTGTAAAGTCTTACAATCATATCAATATCAAATTATATAATAGATAGATACATTTATTATAATCAGAAGGCGAAAATTCAGTAAACCCTGATCCAGTAAATGATAACGATTAATACGTTAAACAAAATCCAAAATTTCTTCTGGCAAGTACTCAGGAATTCAGGATCATCTTCATCTTCTTGTTGTTCCGGCAAGTTTGCATTATGAGCCAGTACAGTTTTGTAGTATTGTAAATCAGGCAAGTCACTCCAAGCTTCACCATAATGTTTTTCGAGTAGTTTTTTAACATCTGTTAGTTTTTCAGCTTTAACATTAAATCGTACTTCTATTATGTTTGGTTGGATTCCGGATATATGTTTCCCACGTTTAGTTATGCTTAGTGGATTGCACATATCATTTCTATATGACATTTCTCCTCGAACTAAGATTTTCCGACGATCTGTTCTATTTAAGATAATCCGCTTCGTTTTACTTATTTGAAAGTGTAACGTTTGAGTGTTTTTCAATACATCTTTGCATGCTGTTTTCCAATCAAAAATTGGCACCTCAATGACTAAACGACGGATCGTCGCATGAGACCCCATGATATCAATATATGTCTGAGGGTTAGATATAGTTTCTAGTCGTTTTATTTGTTTTTCCACAAAAGCAAATACCCGATCGGGTGGGATGAAACTATGTCCAGTGACAGGAAATACTATTTCTACTTCTACTATGTTTTGTGTTGTTTCATGCAGCCATTTAGCAACCATTCCCAGCAATATCGAATTCTTATTTTGGCCGCCGCAACCGTCAGCAACAAGCCTTATCTTCTTTTTGCCATCAAGGTTTACTCGGTTCAGGCAGTGGTATAAGCAAGACGATATTTCATTAGAACCCTTGGCTGCCACGTCTTCAGTCCATATATACGAAAAAACATTATCTTTAGTCAGGCTTGCGTGAGAATTTCCCTCGACAATTGTAAAATTATAAATATATAGTTGTCGCGAATAATACGCCGACTGGTCGGGTACTTTTGGTAGAGGTAAATTTTTTTGGCAGTCGAAGGACAAAATGAGCAGTTCTGGATCATCTTCCTTTGATTTCTCAAAGAAGCATTTTGCTCTTATTTTGTGTATTCTATATTGGGTTCGCAAACTCTGTTTTTCACTTTCGTTTTGAGTTATTTTTAACTTTTCTAGCAAATGTAAACAGTCTGAACAGACGTCTTGGCGCGGAGACCCAAATCCAATATTAAAAGAGGTATTGAATACCTTCCTGAAGAAACTTTTAGTCACTGAATATCCCGGCATCGATTCGTCTTCATACATCCTGTATAGTTTACTTATATTTAGACTGGGATCCAGATATATTCTTTGTTTAACTTTGCCTCTGCAATAGTGACTATCTAATGGCCGAAATTTCTTTATGAAATTCTGTACAGCTTCTCTCTTAGACCGAAAAGCATGATATTTACGGTCCCCTCCACGCTTTTCGAAAGCTGTTTCTCCTGTAGCTGCGTATCGATTGGAAACGCCTTTAACACGGCCTTGTTTGATTTTTAAAATGCCACAAAACGCAGCGAGGCAGACAGGAACTTTTTCTTTACTACTGTGCTTAGTAATGAAATACTGCTTTGAGAAAGCGCGTCCATTTCGACTGTTATTTCTAGGGCGTTTTCTTTTAACAGGAGCCAATAGCATATTTTGTAAAATATAATTATCTTGACTTATCTTGTTAGGATTACGGTAAAACTTTTTGTGGAAGTAAAAAACATCATTAGAAGTCAACGTTGCACATTTGTACACACTCTTTTTGTTGTGATTACACTTTGGTTTTTCTGGCAAGGTTTTTGCAGAGTACCTGGAAATAAATTGAAATGAAGGTATAAAATTAAATGTGTAACTTTCTACGTCGTAAACAAATTTACATTGTATCGCTATCTCTTAAAGAGGCGTACAACGTTCAACCTATTACGTGACATCTCGTGGTATACACTCATTCAAACACAAACCCAAAAAAAGTGATGTTGGTACAAACTTAAAATTTGCTAAAACATTGTCTACCTTATCTTAGAGAAAAACACCGATATAGGTACCAATCAATATAGGTACTAAATACCGAGTGCAAAACCCGTACTATTAAGTTATTTAAGTATTAACCAGCCTACTTGCATTGTAATAAAAATATCACCCTTTTTTGGCAGTCAGGTAAAACACACAACAATGACATGGATGGCCGATCCTAATGCGAGTCCGACCCTGTTCATGGACATGCAAAATTTAATATCACATCGCCCTACCGAAAACAAAGTGAAATTACAACGTATTACTTACAAATCTCGTTGTTTCTTCTTTTGTTTTTCATTTGTCTGGAGTTTTAATTTCTTTTTAGCTAATTCAGGCCTCACAACATTTATTTCTTCTTCCATAATTCGATAAAAACGCAAGCGCACGAAACAAACACCACGACACAAAGCCAACAACTGCGGCCATGACACTATGCAGGGCTGTCTGTCATTGGTCGAATCGGACTTAGGCGAGTTTGATTTAAAATGACGTTGTGACTTAGGTTTGTATGAAAACAAAACGAATATTTTGAGCCTTATTTATACCAGTTACAGCTACACTATATACTACTATACTTAAGCTGGTTTAATCCAAAATAATATTTAATTTTTTGTACAAAGAATCCGGCCAATCAAAAACATTCATTCGTTACTATAGTGGACTTAGGCACGTTTGATATGTATCGACACACATGAGAACAGCACCCAATAGTTCTTTTTCCTATGACGCACGTACAGTAGTAGTGAGCGATGGCTTGTCTTCCCGATAACGTTTTGTCCACTACAATATACGTATAATGGCTGATTTACACAGGGTCAGTAGACAAGTCAGTCGCAGCGCCAATGTCGGCGCCGCGACTTGTATATCAGCCAATCTAGCTTTGGATAATATTTTATGGATCTCTTCTTGTGCACTAACAGATTGTTCTTCAGACAGTTTTTTTAGTTGAGCCGCCACATGTTTACCGAAAATATCAGCGTCAGACTCTTCTTCAGATGGTGACATATTAACATCATTTGACACACTTTTTAAGTCCTTTATCATGGCGGCCATCTGAGATATTTTGGAGCGTTTTGATCGCTGAGGCCCAGATTGATTGGGAGCTGTCACAGAATTTCGAACTGGCGTCTGGATGGCTTGAGTTGGCGTTTCAGTAGAATTATCATTATTTTCAGTAGATCTTGATACATTTTCAGCTCCGTCACCAACACCCTCAGCTTCACCCAACTCAGCGTCATCATTGCTGGTTCCTGAGTTATTCTGTTAATGAGAATAAAATGTAATGTTTAATAAATCATTAGTTGATGATAATACGTATTTAGGTTGTAATTTTTTTTTTTTGTTTACAGATTCCAGAACGAGAGGAAGAATGGAAAATTATTGAAGACGGTTTCAATACCAAGTGGAATTTCCCTTCATCTTATGGAGCAATCGATGGGAAGCATATTATAATTAAAGCTCCTCCAAATAGTGGAAGTGAATTTTATAATTATAAAAAAACCAATAGTACAGTATTGTTGGCACTTATAGACCACGACTATTGTTTTTCATATATAGCCGTTGGAGCGAATGGAAACGCCTCTGATGGAGGTGTTTTCAAAAATTCCTCATTATATCGTCGGTTGGAAGATGGATTGCTTCCTACAAATGGAGTAATAGTTGGTGATGCAGCATTTCCACTGAAGAATTATTTACTAAAACCCTATCCAGGTACGCAGCTAAGTACTGCCGAAAAAGTCTTTAACTACAGGTTGTCGCGTGCAAGGCGCATAAGTGAAAATGCTTTTGGTATACTGGTTTCTAGATTCCGAGTGTTCGAAAAAGCAATTCCAACCCATGTGGACACAGTTGATGCCATTGTCTGTGCAGCCTGTGCCCTGCATAATTGGTTGCGAAAGCGTTCAAGTTCCTACATAACATCTACTTGTGTAGACAGAGAGGACAATGATGGACAATTAATAATAGAAGGAACATGGAGATCGGAAATAAATCCACTACCAAGCATTTCAGAACAACAAAGAGGCAACCATTGTATGACTGCTAAAGAAAAAAGAGACCTATATAGGAACTTCTTTATGACTGGTGGAAGTGTGCCATGGCAATTGGATAGAATTCATTAATTTTGTATAGGTACCTAGGATGGAAATAAAATAAATAAGTTACAATAAATACTTACCACTGTTTTCCTTTTTACAATAGCATTTTTTATAAAGCCGTCCAGTTCTTGAAACCACTTGACTTTTGGGACATATACGTTCCCACCAGCGCCAGATCTGGTGGATTTTTGTATCTTGTCGAGCTCTAAATAATATGTAGCCCTTATGGCTTTAATTTTATTTTTTACTTCAGTAGAAGTGAGCCCTTCGATTTGCATTTGTTGAGCCATATTTTGCAACGCTGTTGACCGCATTTCTTTATTGCGGTAATTTAGGGATTTAATATCCCAAAGGCACTCGTTTTCGCCATATAATTGCACCAATTTTAAGGTTTCGTCTTCGCTAAGCTTACGTGTCATTTTTATCGCCAGCGAAAAAAACGTGGTCACTCTACAACGCAGCGGCAGTGACTAATCACGCACTGACTTGTCTGTTTACACGGGGTTTATTTGGCTGGCGCGGGGTTGCGCGGGTGGCGGGGGGCGCCAACTGACTTTAAAATATTCGTGTCCGAATATTCAAGTCAGCGCTGACTTCAAGCCACTGTACTGACTTCAAATCAGTTTACACAGGGTTTTTTTCGGGTCAGCACTGACTTGCCTCGAATTTGTAGTCAGTTACTGACCCTGTGTAAATCAGCCTTAATATTGTCTTGCTCTGACATGCCATTTACATTTACATTGCAATCGCCCACGAATCATCCACAAATCATTTCCCTGCTCCTGCAACTCCGTCAGGTGCTCGCCTGGCAAATCATTGCTAAGCTCAATTGTAAAAGATCCGTTTTCGAGGATATGTTCGCCATAATAGCTCTTCGCTTGTTTTAATTGGTATACCCCAAGCGCGAATAAAAACAGCTCGTGCTCGGTCATCCTTGGGAATTCAGAGAACTCTTCCATATCCGCTGTCATCGCCCTGAATTGAGCACGTCTGCGGTTGTAGTTGTGCCGTTCTACGAGTGCTGCCAATCTGTTTGGCATATTTATCCTTTCATGGATAATCTCCAACATGCTTGTAATATGTGGATTGTCCTCAATTAAAACATGAAAACGATTTAATATTGCTGCTGCAATCTTAAAATAATCGAACATGCTTCTCAGCGCTCTATTATTGTACACGTTCCGTAGTAGTCGAAAATCTCTCTTGAATCTGCCGTTGATCACTTCTACTACCCAACGGCAGATCGTAATTAATCTTGATTTATTTGCCTGATCCGTGGTTAATTGAGTCTCATTTGGATACTTAGTTTCTGGCATATGTGTTACATAACCGCAAGACTCGAGATTTTCTACTGAGTCGCGAAATCCACGGTCTAAAATAAAAACATCGCCACTCCTATAAAACCAGTGGAATGCACTGTCCGTATTATTTACTAAGCCATTCATGATATCCGCGTCAGATGTAACAGCAGCGTATGGTCCAATTACGTCGATAATATGTCCATCGCAAGAAACCAAGAGGAACGGTTTGAGGAGATTTCTGTACTTGTGATGGCTATAAGACTCACGTTGAAAAAAATAATTGCCACTTTTTTGCAAGTACACATATGTACCATCAACAATAGTTATTGCTTTTCTTTCTGCTTCTGGACTCGAGGGGTTCCCGAACAGATTGTTGGGCAGTGTCAAGTTCCGTTGTACTACGTCTTCACGAGTCATGTGATCAAACCCAAGATTTAAGTGCACGAAATCTTCCAAAAAAGCATTCCGTCCTATTTGTAACCATCTGTGGAATGTTGTTTCGCCACATTTGAATATATTAGCAAGCCTTGCATTTGAGTCTCCTGTTCTTAACTTAACTAATACTGCCAATATTGATTTTCTTTTGTTTACTGATCTCAACCGTGGTAAGTCCTCAAGTAATTCCGCAAACTGGTTTCGACTTAAACCTATCCAGGTATAAAACTCGTCTGGTGTCATATTTTCGTATTGTTCAAAATCAATAATATCTTGAGTAATATGTCTTTGTAGTATTGAAACAATACTACTTATCTGTGCAGCAGTGAATTCCGTAGATGCATTGTCTTGCAATGGCAGTAAATGCCACAGATTTTGCTCCAAATATTCACTGCATACACGTGCACTTTCGGGTACAAAATAACTATATCGGCACAGCATGCGAAGAGAGATGTTTTCGGGAATACGACGGCGAGATTCATTTACACAATTCTTATTCTTTATTGCACACAAAATAACAAAAAAATACACATACAAATGTTGTTTATACACAATGTTGGAATAAACAACAATTTGACGTATTTGGTGCGCGAAGTAGACCCGGCAAATCCAACGAAGCAGGTATTGGATTTGTATTTACGGGTTGATTATCTTCTTGGCCAACTTGCTCTTCAACATCTCGAATACGTCGCCGGTACCTTCTTTCTGTTCTTTGCCAACATGGTCGGCAAATGAACTCAGTACGTTCCAACTGAAAAGAAAAAGAAAATCGTTTTCATTATCAAATTAACGTATTTTCAAATGCTTAATCCAAAAATATTACATATAATCGTATATAAAATGGCTGTGATCTTACCTGTCTATCTATCAATTCTCCAATCACTATTTGGGCGATATCAAGATGATCCCTTTCTCGGGAAGTCCATTCATATCTTCGCCGATTCTCTGTCGGTTCACGACACAAGATACAGTCTTCCATGAGTCGTGTTTATTACCCACACTGACACGTAACAGTCAATAACAAAGTCCAAAACGTAACAGAAAATATTAAAACTTAACAAAGGTGATAACAAAAACAACATAAGAACGTAAAGCGAGCGGGAGCTAGCTGAAAAATCACACAAACGTACACGCACGGCAGTTGACGGCAACGTTGCTCTCGGTACTAAGGAAATAAACAGGCGCGGGCGGCGAAACGAGCGGTGCAAGGGTTGGGGGTCGGGGGAGGGGTAACACAGCATTGTATGGCGGTAGGGTAAAGGCTATTTTTCTTGTATCTACCTGCTTATCTTTTGTAGGCCCGGCCATTGTTTTAATTCCAAAAAGTAATAACCCACGTCTAGTTTCAACATTACTTTTCTATTGGTTGTAGGTACTCCTGGTATTTTTGGGTATGCAGTGTATACGACAATAAGTATATCGTGTTCAAAAAAATATATATAACATCATGTTCTGGCAAGATAACTTCTTTTGTTACAGTTAGTAGTTTACTCGAAATGTATGAAAGACGGATTTTTAGAACTCAAATAATACCAAGTATAGTGATGCTACAGCTTTGGTGTCATACAAAGAAATTCTAAGGCGGACAAGTTCTATCAGAATAAAACACTTTTTTTATTTGGCCGGCACTTTTACTTTTGGACCAAAACTGTATGAAATGTGGATGATGTCCTTTAAGTCGCCCTCTCCATAGCACCATACTCTCGTCCAAAGACAACTCTTTCGCAGGATAATAGCAGCTATCCATTTTTTGATTGAAATAATCAATCACGCTGCGTATTTTGTACAGTGGGTCTGTTTCATTCACTGACTCTGAGCTGAAGTGGAGACATCTCATTATAAGTAGATATCTGTTTCTACTCATACATAAAGGGTGTAAAAAGACCCTTAACGAAGCCGAAAGGCACTTGTTTTCCTCGTCATTGTGATCATTTTTTTGTTCTGGACCATACCTGGGAACCTTCTAGTTACGGAGATATTGGGGGTCAAAGTTCCAATTTTTTCACAAGTTTTTTTTTAAATACTACTTTTTAAGGTTCTAACTTTACTCCAATTACCTCCATGGTCCGTTTACTATTCAAAGCATCCATCAGCAATAAGTTTTGAGCGCATTATATTGAGTTTTAACGTAAAATGCCTAAGGCATTAAGTCCGCCTTTGTACATTATGTGCATAAAGTTTAATAAATAAATAAATAAATAAATAAATAAAATGTGATTTTTGACCCCAAAAAAAAATTTCGTTTCCCAGCAAAAATTTTTGCGTAAAGTTACTTAGTTTGATGTACAGAATGCTAGGTTGACGGCTTGGTGAAGGGTCTGTTTACACCCCGTATATTGCCCAAAAATAGGTATTGAAAATAATCGGTTCGTTTTCCAATAATCTTGTAGTCGTGGCAGTTGAATGAATCCCATATGAAATAGTAAGCCCAAGAATATTCTCAGCTCAGGAATATTCAACTCCTTCCAAGCATTTATTCTTGAATTTGCTAATACAGTATTTCCTAATAACTTGGCAGCTTAAACTTTAAATTAGTTTTTTCACAAATCATAGCAAGAAAATCATCTTCGAAGAAAAAGTTGAAAAATGTAATTGGAGTTTGTCCAGGGTTGCCGAAAAACGCATTCTGTTTAGTGAAATCTATATTTTGTAACTCACATGTCGTGGTTCACCCTACTGTAGCTGCTGCAGTGCTTTCTGGTGGTTGCGACTCTTCGGATGGGCTCGGAGGCTGCGACAGTGGTACCAAATCCATAGCTGCATTTTGCTGAATATGCCGCCGGTCAGCGGCCTCTTCTTCGTCATCTGATGAGATATCCAAGTCCTCAAAATGGTACTCATCAGTCATCGTCACTGTCATCATCTCCAAAGAGCTGATCTTCAATATCACTTTCCGTAATGTTATAATTTAGTGGCAATTTACATCGTTTTGGCCTTGACGGCCCGGCTTCGTCATCCATATTTGAACCTTATTTATTTGACAATAAAAGTCAATATTTAAAAACCGCAATTTGTAACGGTATTTTATATTATTCAAGCGTAGGGCCGGCCTCCAAATGTGTCGCCAAGCGCAGTGCCGAGCGCGTACTAATTCTAATGGCGGCTGTACACACTCGTCGAGAGCCTCTCGTCGAGAGTTTCGGCCGGTGATAGTCTCGGCGAGAGCGTACTTGTACACACTCGCGTTTTCATTTGTACGGAAGATTTCTGTGACAATGGACGTGGAAATTGCAGCTGCTGTTTGCCTTTGTGCTGTGAGCTATTATAATTTTTTATCCATTTACCATAGAAAGAAAATTCTTAAGCCATGGCGAAGGAGAAGATGGTGGATGGTTACTATGCACCGCAATAGAAGCAGGTAAATACTTAAAACATAAGAAAATGCCAATAAGACTTAACAGTTGATTTTTAATTTATCTTACTTTTTTTTACCTGCATGATTAGTTAATCATATATATATATCTTTATATTTCAGAAGCACCATGGAAAATCAATTGGCGGAACTGATAGTGGAACCCTCGGGTCAATTTAACAACTTTACAAGAATGTCTATAATAGACTTTGAATATTTACTACAACAAATTGCTCCATTCATAACTAAGAAGAATACGCCTAAAAGGGAAGCAATCCCAGCCAAAATTCGCCTAGCAATTACTTTGAGATTTTTAGCCACAGGCGATAGTTTTGAAAGTCTACATTTCCTGTTCAAAGTTTCGAGTTCGATTATATCAAGAATTGTGCCTGAAGTATGCATTGCACTAAACCAAGTATTGAAAGATCAAATTACGGTAAGTGTGTGGATACAGAATAATAACAACACTTACTGTTTATAAACTTTATTTATTACAGCAGCTTTTTAACAAAAAAAAAAAAAAAAAAAACCGACGAAAAAAAGAAAATTAGTTTTTAGGATTTAATTAACTATGCTTGATGAAATGCTTGACCGAGAATGTCGTAATCTGTATCTGTTGGTGGGCTCACAATCTCATTAGACAAAATTTGTATGGTATTTGTATTGGAAACGGCTGAAGAAGAACGTGTTGCTGACATGTCTGGTTCTGAGTATGAGGTACATGACGATTCAGGCCGTACGTAATATATTGGTGATGTATTCGGATGTGATAATTGAAGTCGTTGTGTTGGCTCTGAATACGATGAGTAAATCGGTGAAGGCCGTGCAGAGTATGTGGGTGTAGTATTTAAACGCTTAATAAATAATCCATCAATTTCATACATGATTTTTAAGCTTTCTGATTCAGATAGTTTACGAAGCTTATTAGCAAGAATCTTGCCATACCGATCGAAATCGTCTTCTACCACTTGTGGTTTATTTAATACTTTATGCAGTGAACTTATGGCTTCCTTCATAGTCTTGCCGGCTTCTTGTAGTTCCACTGGATTCTTTCGGCGCCGCGGTACAGTTGGCAATGGAGATAATGCCGTAGGTTCTGATTGATGATCATTTTCACCTAGATCATTACTGGCAATTCCACTCTCAGGCGTAGGTGGATTCTGAAAATAACGATATATTATATACATAAAATAACAATTAATATTTATTTTACAGATTCCGGAAAATCCACAGTCGTGGTTAGAAATAGCAAAAGGATTCAGAAAATTTCCAAGGTGTATAGGAGCAATTGATGGCAAACACATCGTAATGCAATCTCCTGCACATAGTGGTTCGGAATACTACAACTATAAAAAGAGTTTCAGCATAGTACTTCTGGCTCTGGTCGATAGTAATTACAATTTTATTTTTGCTGAAATTGGAAGCCAGGGAAGAATTAGTGATGGTGGTGTGTTTCGTAATAGTCAACTATGGCAAAGAATTTGTTCAAATAATCTAAATTTTCCGATGCCAAGACCACTACCACGGGGTACAACAGACGTTCCGTATGTTTTTTTGGGAGATGGAGCATTTGCATTGACAACTCATGTGATGAAGCCATATCCAGGAAGCCATAATGAAGGAACACCAAAACGTATTTTTAATAAGAAACTTTCATCCTCACGCGTAGTGGTTGAAAATGCATTCGGGATACTAGCCTCAAGATTCAGAATATTTAGAAAACCTATACTACTGAACCCTGAAAAAACTACTATAATTACTATGACCTGTGTGCTGTTGCACAATTTTTTAAGAAAGAGTAGTACGTCATCAGCAATATATACACCTCCAGGAACAATTGACGTTTACAACATAAACGACCAGCTGGTCGTGCCAGGTTCGTGGAGGAATGAAATTGAAGACATGTGTGCTATAAGACCCTTGCGACAAATACCAAGAAGACCAGCCCAAGACGTAAATCAGATTAGGGAAGAATTTACATCATATTTCGTCAATAATTATATGTAATAATAACTGATTATAAAAAAATTAATAGATATATTGTGTTTAAATAAATTCATAATGTTTACTTACCTGAGTATCCGTGTTCATAGTCTTTCTACATTGAAAAATATCATTTAAGAATGAGTCCACGAAATCGAACGCGAACCATATCGGCTTATAAACCGATTCAGCAGCAGCTCCAGACTGCATAGATGCTAGAATCTTTCTTTTATGGCTCCTGTACGTGGCCATTAGCGAATCTCTTTTCTTTTTTAACTCTGCTACAGAAATTTCCATTCGCTCGCTTACTCGCATCCAAGCATCGTGAACACCTTGCTTGTCCTTATGTTTTACATGTTTAGAATCCCATAATATTGGTTCCATTTGATAGTACTCCAGAAATTGTAATTCACGTTCATTAGACCACATGGCGAAGCCCGTCTTAACGCGAACACAGTCGGCGATAAACTAACTGAACAAGTGTGTACATGCTCGCTCTCGTTTTCCTCGCGAGACTCAACGAGACCCTTTGACTCGGGCGCAAAAAACCGACCAGTGACCGAGAACAACCGAGGCGAGACACGAGAGAGCGAGACAAGACGAATGCACCGTGTACACGAAACAAAGCTAATAAGTTTACATACGCACACGTTGGTAACTGTCATCGCTGTCACATCTTACATGTGTGAGTGAAGTCATAGTTATTATGCACACAAACACTAAATAAAACGAGCGAGCTCTGTTTCTATTAGTGTGCGTAAGGCACTTCAATAACCGTATACCAATATATAGTAATATCATTCATCTATGTTACCTAATCAGATATAATATTTCGCACAGTATTACTATCGTAATCATGGCACAATGGCTATAGTATTTGATCAGTGAACGAGAAGTCGTAAGTTCAAACCATGGGTGCAGCAATGTTCTTTTTGTATTCATTAATTTGTTAAAACATTAAATGCAGTATAATATATAACGATTCGAACCCGTCTATGGATGAGTAATGAAGTTTGCAACGTTTGAGACAACCACAGAACTCTCAGCAGGACATTTTATTTTGACTGTTAAGAAAATAACTACCGACATTTAAAAAAAAATAGTTTCCAAATACCTTAATTTATAAAAAGTGTGTGTTCTTAGTTGTCAATCTACGAGTATTTGCTTAACTGAGTTTATTGATCTTATATTCGTGTGCGGATTTATTTCTAAGGATCCAACCATGCACCATTTATCAATGTTTAAAAAGGCAGAAATCGTTGTTCTGCATGAGCAAAATGTATCTATACTTAAGTGAAATTGCAAGGCGCTTAATGATATCGGTGAGTAACAGTTAGATATTACGTTGATATTATATTATCTACTTCAACTTAACTAAATCATCTCACCTTTCGATGTTTACCTAGGAATAAATAATTAATGTAACTAAAGTGGAATACCTACCATAGTTATAATAATACTTAGTATCATAAATGTATTATATATTTTTTATGTGATGATAATGATAAAATTAACTTGGTCTAGCCCATTTTTTCCATGGTGTGTCCTACTACGGCACGTGTCTTTAGACAGATTAAAGAAAAGCCTTCAAATAACGTAAATAATAAAAAATAAATAAAGATTATTATGTTTGCTAATGTCAGTGCATATTTAAAACATATCTATAAGTTTTTTAACTTGTATATATATGTATTGTATTTAAGTATTTAATATTAATTAGGTATATTTATAAGTATATTATATAATAGTGTAGGTAAATAAAATATATTTAAATATATATATATATATATATGTATACATTTATTAATAATAAAAGCTATCATTCTAAGTATCTTAAAAAATGTTTTATTTTGTATCCACAGAGGAGAACCGTGCAGTTATGGGTCAGCCGATTTGCGGATTCTGGAGATGTGGAACATCTTCGACGTGGCCCCAAACTTAAGGCAAATTCTTCGGCTCGACACCACGACATCGTGGCAAGGCACAAAGCTGATCCGTTCTTGCCTACCCGCGTAACAGCCACAGCACACAATGTGTGCTTACAAACTGTTAGGAATCACCTACATTCTGCTGGTTTACGTTGCAGCAAGCCAGCGCGAAAGATTTTGCTTTCCACTGCGCACCGACAAAACCGACTACAGTTCGCTAGGTCATACATCGATTTCGATTGGGAGAACAATGTGGTTATTTTTAGCGACGAAAAAACGTTTAGGTCTGATAAGGATGGGCGTAAAATATTGTGGGGAAAAGTTGGGAACGGTATAAAGAATGTAACCTTCTGCCTTGTAAGACTAGTGGCCGAATTTCTGTCGGGTATTGGGGCTGGATGTCTTCGATGGGTCCCGGTGACCTCGTAGAAATAGCGGGTCGCAGTAACAGTCATGATTACTTGGATATATTGAAAAATGTCATGCTGCCCAAGAAGTAATAGAAAACGAAGGTTTGCCAACGCATTATTAGCCGAATTTATTATATTAGTAGACGATTATCAATCTTATTTTTATGCACATAATGTTCATATTTGTTAAGCGAATGTGAACAAATACAAACCTTAGGAATAATTACCTAGGTATACGTCATGTTGCCATAATCCTAGTTTTAAAACCACAACTCGTATTATTGAAAGTCTGGTGAAGTGATGTTATTGTTATGCGGTTAGAAGTTGTCATAACTTCTTACTATCTAACATGTTGATTCACTTCACCTCTAATTTTACTTTGATTCAATTTATATACCTACCTACTTTGACAATTTATTTACGCCCATCCTTACCGCTAAAAAACTTTTTCTTTGTAAAAAAAACTGGCAAACAACAGTGTTTTACTCATTCGAACGTCTATTATGGATAGCTAAAGCGTATGAATGTTTAAAACCAGTTTTCATTAAATCATTGTATCGGCAAACAAGTTTTTTTTGCTTACATTATAGCCCACACCAAATTGAACCTTAAAACAACCAATGCAATGTAAGGAAGGAACATATTGGAGGAAACGAGACGGATCATTTGCTAATGACCCGCTCATTCCAAGCAATACTTATGTTTATCTAATAAAAAATCAAATTATTTTATTGGTTTTATTTAATTACCTTTCTACTTCTTTGCTCGAGTGATTTTATTGGCCACAAAATTAATTTAATAAAAACAAAAATTAAAAAACAGCAAAACAAATTCCTCAGCTGGAATCGAACTCACGTCGAGATTTGATCAATAGCTGTCGTAGCCGCTTACACCATTCAGCTATGGTAACCATGTTTTATTGGAATAAAATGTTGGGTATCATTGTGGACCCGTTTATTTATACCCGTTTATGTTTACGCACACAATAATAATGAGCGACGGTGACAGTTACCAATGTGGGCGTATGTAAACTTATTAGCTTTGTTTTGCGTACATACTCGTTCTCGGCCTGTCTTGGTGTGTCTCGGCGAGTGTGTACAGCCGGCATAAGAAACCGAGCGGCGCTACTCCGCATATTAGCGGGCTCCCCGGGCACCCCGCTAATTCGCGGAGCTGGCAGCGAAGTTGTTATTGCGATTGAAACAAAACTAAAATCACAGACACTTCTGAGAATTGTAAAAAAATCCAAAACACTTTTGAGGTTATAATTAGGCCAATAGAAACTGCGATAATAATTGCGAGTGACAAATTGACGAGACTGTCATTCTGTGATTGCTATCAAATGTCAAAGTGTCATCTGTCAATTCATCGACTGTCAGTGTCGATGTTGCTCGCACAGCGTTTACATAATCTGACCAACGAAAGCTGTCAAGAAAAAAGGCGGGAATATTAAAAAATCAAGAGCTGTCAACCCTCGCTATTCACTGCTTAAACGGAGTTGATACGAGTACTATTTATTATTCAAGACATTATGCGATATTTAGATCAGTATTTCATATTTATATACTTTGACCATAATAACCTTATTAACCTTGATATTTACTTGGAACTGTTAAGGTGTGTACGGACAGCGCTTACATTGGTACCCGTAGTCGGTTACGCGTGTCCTGGAACGCCATGTCCATACTTGCAGCTACGCGTACACTCTTAGTGCCCATTTACGGAGACGCGGCGCGTCGGACAGCGCGTTGCGCGGGCAGTCGCGCGACGCGGTGCGCGTTTTTTCCGTTTATGGAGAGGCTGCGCGTGCAGCGGCCCGCGTTATCACACGCCCAAACACAAACATATCGTCGTTGATAGTCCAATTCCGCGTAACTAACACTGTTAAATACTGCGTAAGTACACTTTCGCTGATTTTACAGGAGGGCCAAAAAACTAATTTTCTAAAAAACGAATCGACCGATCTTTGAACGAACTTGAGTAAAGGATCGTTTTGTTTTCTTTCATATAATGTACTAATTTTGAAGTCAGCATTATCAATATTTTAATTAATAAGTCACTTACGCTGTATAGTTTGAAACGATTTTGGATTATAGACTGTACTTACGTGAAATTGTAAATTTAAAAAATAATACCACAACCTCAATAAATCATTTATTTAATAAAATTAAGAATTTAAATGATTAAGTTCAATCTTAAATACTATATATTTATAAAAGAACAACAAAAATCTACCAACAAGTATGAAAACATATTGGAAGTAATGAAGAGGGAACATTATTTCTTTTATAAACTTACTCAGCTTATAAATGCTGCTAAATTGCAATTATTAACTTTAATATCAAATAAAAAACATACATAATTATTAAATAAAATAAATCTTTTTAGGAACTAAGAATTAGCTGAAACCATTATTAATTAGGAACAAATCAAAGTCTCAAAATTATAACTTTAACTAAAAATCACGGGGTATGACATTTTTCAGTTGTTGCAAGTGTTCATATTTTGTTTTCTGAATAGGTAGTTTCGATGAATAAAGAGGAGGATTGGTGGATAGAGGTGAAGCAATATTTTTAGGCCTCCGAGGTAGAGGGCTAAAATCTGCTTCAAAATGATTTTTGTATTCGATTGTTCCATTAGGATTATACTTCAACACGCGGAGATCAACAACACAGCCATCACCAACCCCTCGTCCAGGTCGTATCGAGACGTATATTTGGAACTTCTTAGCGCTGTAATCTTTGAAGATCGTGTGGTCTGGTTGGATGACAGTGTAAGGAAATGGTCTTCTCCTAGCTTCTTTTGTTATGGATGCATATTGCGACGGTAAAAAAATCTCGACGTTTTTTAATTTCCTTTCAATTACAGAATGTACTGAGTCCCAGTCCACCTCCATCTGTGTGTGGCCTTTTTCTAAATACTTTTGGGTTATGGTCACGTTCTTTTCCGTTGCTAAAATTACACAATTTTAGAATAAAAACATCCCAATTTTAATAACAATAATGTATAGAATACGTGTGATACACTGCCGGCCAAAAGTTTGAGACCACTTGTAAAAATCTTTGTCGCCATCAAAATATTTCAAAAGTACACATGATAAAGAGCTAATTTGAACACCTAGGTATTCTATTGTTATTAAAGAATTTCTAAGAGTTATTATTTCTGTATATTTTTAAGTTATCATCCTATAAAGGTCCATTATTTCAAAACATTAACGAGTGCCGCGCAAGGACCAGGTGTTAGAGTCATTGTAATATTTTTATGTGCTACTCATTACTAATTATTTTGGTTTTGTTTCACGTTAACCGAAATTCAGGTTTATTTTAGCTTCCTAAAACATGATTATTACCTAAATTTTCATGGAGTAATTTTTTCTCTATCTTGGTTAGTCTGAGCTCGTCGTTGTTACAGTAAGACATCTTAAAATGGGAAAAGTGCGCGAAATTAGCAGTGAAACTCGTTCTGCCATAGTTGTTTTACACAACGAAGGCAAATCTGAACGTGTGATTGCCTCTCAACTTAAGTTGTCGAAGACTTGTGTTCATAACACACTAACTCGATATAGGGAGACTGGCAGTAATCAAGATCGTTTGCGATCGGGAAGGCCGCGAGCTACCACTTCTAGCAAGGATAATTTCATTGTTATTACCAGCAAGCGGAATAGACGCCTAACAGCACCAGAAATCCACGCAGAAGTAAACAAATCCTGGTCTAAACCTGTGACATTGACTACAGTAAAAATATGATTCAGAGATGCTAAGTTATTTGCCGCGTCGCCGTTCGGAAACCACTACTAAGGCCATAAAATAAAAATAAACGGATGCAGTGGGCCCTTACCCATCGAGACTGGACAGAAGAAGACTTTAAAAAAGTTGTTTAGTTAGGTGAATCTAAATTTGAAATATTTGGAACAAAACGACGGATTTTTGTTCGATGTAGCGCCGAGGAAAAGATGCTGCCAGCTTGTGTGGTGCCAACAGTCAAGCATGGTGGTGTTTCCATTATGGTCTGGGGTTGCTTCTCGGGCCATGGAACCGGAGATTTGGTACGAGTCGAACGAATCATGAAAAAGGAGCAGCATAAACGAATACTACAGCAAAGTGCCGTTCCGTCTGGTTTAAGATTAATTGGAAATGGATTTTTTTTCCAACAAGATAATGATCCAAAACACAGTTCAAAATTATGCAGGGGTTATTTAGAACATAAAGAAACAGAAGGGGTATTAAAAACATGGTGTGGCCACCTCAGAGCCAGTATTTCAACCCAATTGAGCTTTTGTGGGAAAAGCTTGATAGAAATGTGCGGAGTTGTTGTCCCTCCTCGCAAGAAGACATGTGGAAGGCTTTTCTAGAAAGCTAGAACAATATTTCACAAGATACAATCGACAAATTGATTGATCGCATGCCGAGACTAGTGAAAAAAGTAATAAAATGCAAGGGTGGGTTTTTTGACGAAAAATCTGTTTAAAATATGAGCGGCATTTTAATGTATATGGTTGATATTTTCCTTATTTTTTCTTTTTCTTCTTGATGTATTTGTATTAGTAAATAAGTATTTTAATTAATAATTAAACCTCTTGCTTTCTATTTAGAGTTTTGTTTCATTTTACTTCTTTGATGTAGGTGGTCTCAAACTTTTGGCCGGCAGTGTATACTTACATTAAAATAATGCCGTGATGCCGTATAAAAACAATTTTTAACCGGAGCGTCACATAAACACTGCACTTTCTTATACAAACTGGCGCGAATACGCGGTTTTTGTGTCGTAACTTGTTAGTCCAAAGATCCGCGGTATTGTTATTTTTGATTTACTCCTCTTCTAATTGGTCAATTAAAAAATTTGTCGCACGGGTCGATGCCAATCACAATCAGTTACCTACAACCGCGAAATCTCATTTTTGCTTTTTTTGTACTTACGCGGTTTTCAATAGTGTTAGTTACGCGTTATTGGACTATCAACGACGATATGGCAATGTACGATGTTGTTTACAGAGGCGCGGGGCGTGCACGCGGCGAACGCCGCGGGCGACACGATGTTCGTATTTGCGCGTTTGCGAGTGTGACGCCGCGTGATCTTGTTCCTTCAAGTGGTCGAGTAATGATTGCCACATAATCGACTTCCGTGCTCCTGACTGAAGCATATCACCTGACAATAAAAAGTGCTTGTGAGACATCAGTTATTATTGAAAGGACATAATCTCACCAATTTAAGTTTCGAGGTTCAGACACAGGCTCTCTTGATTTTTTGGCGGCAACTGCGTTATTGTATCCTGGTAATTCGAAGTTGCCACAAATACTTTGATTCAAATCGACTCAACTTACGTGCTCCGGACTGAAGCACCTGACAATAAAAAGTGCTTGTGAGACATCAGTTATTATTAAAAGGAGATAATTTCACCAATTTAAGTTTCGAGGTTCAGACACAGGCTCTCTTGATTTTTTGGCGGCAACAGCATTATTGTATCCTGGTCATTCGAAGTTGCCATCTTGATCAACTACCAGGAAGTTTTCGTGTTTCGATGGTGCACTTATTCCTAAAATTATTTTATCTTGTTCCTTCAAGTGGTCGAGTAATAATTGCCACATATACTTTGTTTCAAATCGACTCAACTTACGTGCTCCTGACTGAAGCATATCAACGGAAAATAAAAAGTGCTTGCGATACATCAGTTATTATTAAAAGGAGATAATTTCACCCATTTATGTTTCGAGGTTCAGACACAGGCTCTCTTGATTTTTTGGCAGCAACTGCATTATTGTATCCTGGTAATTCGAAGTTGCCATCTTGATCAACTACCAGAAAGTTTTCGTGTTTCGATGGTGCAGTTATTCCTGAAATAATTTTATCTTGTTCCTTCAAGTGGTCGAGTAATGATTGCCACATATACTTTGTTTCAAATCGACTCAACTTACGTGCTCCTGACTGAAGCATATCAACGGAAAATAAAAAGTGCTTGTGAGACATCAGTTATTATTAAAAGGACATAATCTCATCAATTTAAGTTTCGAGATTCAGACACAGGCTCTCTTGATTTTTTGGCGGCAACTGCATTATTGTAACCTGATCATTCGAAGTTGCCATCTTGATCAACTATCAGGAAGTTTTCGTGTTTCGATGGTGCAGTTATTCCTGAAATTATTTTATCTTGTTCCTTCAAGTGGTCGAGTAATGATTGCCACATATACTTTGTATCAAATCGACTCAACTTACGTGCTCCTGACTGAAGCATATCACCTGACAATAAAAAGTGCTTGTGAGACATCAGTTATTATTAAAAGGAGATAATTTCACCCATTTAAGTTTCGAGGTTCAGACACAGGCTCTCTTGATTTTTTGGTTGCAACTGCGTTATTGTATCCTGGTAATTCGAAGTTGCCATCTTGATCAACTACCAGAAAGTTTTCATGTTTCGATGGTGCAGTAATTCCTGAAATAATTTTATCTTGTTCCTTCAAGTGGTCGAGTAATGATTGCCACATATACTTTGTTTCAAATCGACTCAACTTACGTGCTCCTGACTGAAGCATATCAACGGAAAATAAAAAGTGCTTGTGAGACATCAGTTATTATTAAAAGGACATAATCTCACCAATTTAAGTTTCGAGATTCAGACACAGGCTCTCTTGATTTTTTGGCGGCAACTGCATTATTGTATCCTGGTAATTCGAAGTTGCCACAAATACTTTGTTTCAAATCGACTCAACTTACGTGCTCCTGACTGAAGCATATCAACGGAAAATAAAAAGTGCTTGTGAGACATCAGTTATTATTAAAAGGACATAATCTCACCAATTTAAGTTTCGAGATTCAGACACAGGCTCTCTTGATTTTTTGGCGGCAACTGCATTATTGTATCCTGGTAATTCGAAGTTGCCACAAATACTTTGTTTCAAATCGACTCAACTTACGTGCTCCTGACTGAAGCATATCAACGGAAAATAAAAAGTGCTTGTGAGACATCAGTTATTATTAAAAGGACATAATCTCACCAATTTAAGTTTCGAGATTCAGACACAGGCTCTCTTGATTTTTTGGCGGCAACTGCATTATTGTAACCTGGTCATTCGAAGTTGCCATCTTGATCAACTATCAGGAAGTTTTCGTGTTTCGATGGTGCAGTTATTCCTGAAATTATTTTATCTTGTTCCTTCAAGTGGTCGAGTAATGATTGCCACATATACTTTGTTTCAAATCGACTCAACTTACGTGCTCCTGACTGAAGCATATCACCTGACAATAAAAAGTGCTTGTGAGACATCAGTTATTATTAAAAGGAGATAATTTCACCAATTTAAGTTTCGAGGTTCAGACACAGGCTCTCTTGATTTTTTGGCGGCAACAGCATTATTGTATCCTGGTCATTCGAAGTTGCCATCTTGATCAACTACCAGGAAGTTTTCGTGTTTCGATGGTGCACTTATTCCTAAAATTATTTTATCTTGTTCCTTCAAGTGGTCGAGTAATAATTGCCACATATACTTTGTTTCAAATCGACTCAACTTACGTGCTCCTGACTGAAGCATATCACCTGACAATAAAAAGTGCTTGTGAGACATCAGTTATTATTAAAAGGAGATAATTTCACCCATTTAAGTTTCGAGGTTCAGACACAGGCTCTCTTGATTTTTTGGTTGCAACTGCGTTATTGTATCCTGGTAATTCGAAGTTGCCATCTTGATCAACTACCAGAAAGTTTTCGTGTTTCGATGGTGCAGTAATTCCTGAAATTATTTTATCTTGTTCCTTCAAGTGGTCGAGTAATATTTGCCACATATACTTTGTTTCAAATCGACTCAACTTACGTGCTCCTGACTGAAGCATATCAACGGAAAATAAAAAGTGCTTGTGAGACATCAGTTATTATTAAAAGGACATAATCTCACCAATTTAAGTTTCGAGATTCAGACACAGGCTCTCTTGATTTTTTGGCGGCAACTGCATTATTGTATCCTGGTAATTCGAAGTTGCCACAAATACTTTGTTTCAAATCGACTCAACTTACGTGCTCCTGACTGAAGCATATCAACGGAAAATAAAAAGTGCTTGTGAGACATCAGTTATTATTAAAAGGACATAATCTCACCAATTTAAGTTTCGAGATTCAGACACAGGCTCTCTTGATTTTTTGGCGGCAACTGCATTATTGTAACCTGGTCATTCGAAGTTGCCATCTTGATCAACTATCAGGAAGTTTTCGTGTTTCGATGGTGCACTTACTCCTGAAATTATTTTAATTTGTTTCATTCAAATGGTCGAGTAATAATTGCCACAAATACTTCGTTTCAAATCGACTCAACTTACGTGCTCCTGACTGAAGCGTATCACCTGTCAATAAAAAGTGCTTGTGAGACATCAGTTATTATTAAAAGGAGATAATTTCACCAATTTAAGTTTCGAGGTTCAGACACAGGCTCTCTTGATTTTTTGGCAGCAACTGCATTATTGTATCCTGGTAATTCGAAGTTGCCATCTTGATCAACTACCAGGAAGTTTTCGTGTTTCGATGGTGCAGTAATTCCTGAAATTATTTTATCTTGTTCCTTCAAGTGGTCGAGTAATGATTGCCACATATACTTTGTTTCAAATCGACTCAACTTACGTGCTCCTGACTGAAGCATATCAACGGAAAATAAAAAGTGCTTGTGAGACATCAATTATTATTAAAAGGACATAATCTCACCCATTTAAGTTTCGAGGTTCAGACACAGGCTCTCTTGATTTTTTGGCAGCAACTGCATTATTGTATCCTGGTAATTCGAATTTGCCACCTTCATCAACTATCAGGAAGTTTTCGTGATTCGATGGAGCACTTATACCTGAAATTATTTTAATTTGTTTCATTCAAATGGTCGAGTAATGATTGCCACAAATACTTCGTTTCAAATCGACTTAACTTACGTGCTCCTGACTGAAGCATATCACCTGACAATAAAAAGTGCTTGTGAGACATCAGTTATTATTGAAAGTACATAATCTCACCAATTTAGTTTTCGAGATTCAGACACAGGCTCTCTTGATTTTTTGGCGGCAACAGCATCATTGTAACCTGGTCATTCGAAGTTGCCATCTTGATCAACTATCCGGAAGTTTTCGTGTTTCGATGGTACACTTATTCCTGAAATTATTTTATCTTATTCCTTCAACTGGTCGAGTAATGATTGCCACAAATATACACCAGGTAGCTCCGCTAACCTGGCAAAAGCATGGTCCGGGTGCAGCATCAATACCTCGTATTATTCGACGGCGGTGCATTGCTTCAAAGGATGACTGATTGGCAGTTGCTGATCGTTGAGCCGAGTTCGAATATATCGTAACTGTCTTCTCATGTAGTGGTACATGCAAAGGGTTTGCGGGTCCTATGACTCAACAAATGTTAAATTCGCTGCTGTGATCTTTGAAAATATTTTATACAACGTGTAACAGATTAAGCGCAATACCTCAGACACCCCAATTAGAATATTAAATTATAAGTCTAAAACAACATCCGTTATTAAATAAATTTAAACCAAAGCTCGTCTTTTTTTAGGAAATAGTTATCCTTACTAAACGCAAAACGTATGTGCAACAACATCCCTACACACACACTCATGCAATGTTAGCAGCCGACGCGACGCGACGCGACACGCACACTCGAGCGCCCGCCAGCTGACCATAGCTCTGTAGGCCCTAGGCATTAAGTAGATGTGCGTTAGTTAGTTCAATGAACGAATTTTACGTACCTAAAATGTCACAGGCTGATATTATGAATAACTTTTGATACTTCATTGAGTTTACCGTTTAATGATTGATAATTTTCTAGCAAGTGAAATTACCAACACGAATCTAAGACTTTAGGCTTAGTTTATTGTTTGTACTACAAAAATATTCAAAGACGGCGTGTTTAAAAGATTTGAATCATAATATTAAAGTGATAAGAATACAATCGAATTGATAGGAAGAAGTAGGTGCTTACAGAACTGGACTATTTACACTGGACACTTTGCACGCTTTCTTAAATTGTATTTCAATTTTGTGAGCACTTCAGTATCACTTTTCACCGTCACAAATGCTTGTTCAATTTTTGTTTTTAGTTCCTCGACACTTGTAGATTGACTGACGTACACGAGCGATTTTATGCGACCCCACAAATCACACCCTCGAAGATGGAATGGGTGTTCACAACCAGCACGCAACGTTCGCCACATGTACATATGGCTGCAGTCGAACTGGGGTGCTGCTTCTCTGGATGTTCGTCGAAATGGTCGAGAATACGCTCTTGCAGACGAGTAGTCCGCACATTCGTCCCTCTGTCCAAAGCCGTATTAGGAAGGACGTCCCAGAGTCCCTCAGTCGCTGAGTTGCAGCCAGCATCACAGGCTCTCTTGATTTTTTGGCGGCAACTGCATTATTGTATCCTGGTAATTCGAAGTTGCCATCTTGATCAACTACCAGAAAGATTTCGTGTTTCGATGGTGCAGTTATTCCTGAAATTATTTTATCTTGTTCCTTCAAGTGGTCGAGTAATGATTGCCACATATACTTTGTTTCAAATCGACTCAACTTACGTGCTCCTGACTGAAGCATATCACCTGACCATAAAAAGTGCTTGTGAGACATTAGTTATTATTAAAAGGAGATAATTTCACCCATTTAAGTTTCGAGGTTCAGACACAGGCTCTCTTGATTTTTTGGCAGCAACTGCATTATTGTATCCTGGTAATTCGAAGTTGCCATCTTGATCAACTACCAGGAAGTTTTCGTGTTTCGATGGTGCACTTATTCCTGAAATTATTTTATCTTGTTCCTTCAAGTAGTCGAGTAATGATTGCCACATATACTCGTACTTTGTTTCAAATCGACTCAACTTACGTGCTCCTGACTGAAGCATATCAACGGAAAATAAAAAGTGCTTGTGAGACATCAGTTATTATTGAAAGGACATAATCTCACCAATTTAGTTTTCGAGATTCAGACACAGGCTCTCTTGATTTTTTGGCGGCAACAGCATTATTGTATCCTGGTCATTCGAAGTTGCCATCTTGATCAACTATCCGGAAGTTTTCGTGTTTCGATGGTGCACTTATTCCTGAAATAATTTTATCTTGTTCCTTCAAGTGGTCGAGTAATGATTGCCACAAATACAGGGATACTTTTCATTCACCATCCAAATTTTAAAATCGAGGACTTTTAATTAAATTATTTTCATAGGTGAAACATTATAATCAAGTAATAACAAAAACAAAAACACATTCAAAAGAAAATATCTGAAAAAAATCAGAATCAGAGCCACGCAGCAAGGTTATTGACCTCGCTCGCTGCGACTGATGTAGGTACCTACGCGGTCTTACTTAAAAGGGTTGATTCCAATTTTCCCTTCATACTTTACGTGCTTAGGAACGACATAATAAAATTATGAATAGTGTATTCATAAATTGTATTATGTTTTTATTATGGCGTATTTAAAAAATTGGAATCAACTAGCTATTTACAATAATTAAACTTACCAAATGATCTCGATTAACCTACAAATCACGTGTACTTCAGTAATTGTTCACACAAACGTGCACGTTGTTCTAAACTATTTTTTAATAAGTTTAAAGTATCTGTTTGATTTTTAATGTCATTAAAACTTTGTGATTCTTCAACATAAACACGTCTTGTGACTTCACCCCATAAAAAAAAACAAGCGGAGTCAAGTCTGGTGACCTGGGAGGCCATGGTACAGGCCCTCCGCGACCAATCCATCTATCGCCATACTTATTTTTTTAAAAGTGATGCACTGCTCTTGTGTAATGAGGTGGTGCACCGTCATGCTGATAATAATGATTGTTGTAGTTTGAAAGTGGCACCTCGTCTAGTAAGTCTTCAATAACACCACGTAACATGTTTAAATAATTCGTTCCCGTCAAGCGTCCTTCAATAAAAATCGGTCCCACGGTAAAATTACCAATAATACCCGCCCAAACATTTACACTAAAACGCACTTGATGGCAGTTATTTCTAATAACGTGGGGGTTGCTTAACGCCCAATAATGTTCGTTTCGGCTGTTATAAATTCCGATTCGCGTAAATAATGCTTCATCTGTCCACAAAATGTTAGAATTAATGTTTCTTAAAAGCCATTCACAAAACTCGATTCTAGCCGGTCCATCGTTATCGAGATTGTACTGGTTGGTAATGGTATGGGTGATAACCAGAAGAGTTCAGCAGCTTCCACACGTAATACTGACTGACACCGAAGCGCCGAGCAGCGTCGTTAGTGCTGGCGCAGGGGTCACGTTCGAAAAACTCGAGTACAGAATTTTCGACTGCTGGTGTTATTTCGTTATGACCGCCACGACTTGTTGCATGGGCTGGTGTGGTAAACTGCCCATAATCTAACAACCTTTGATTTGCTGCTAAAATTGTTTGTCTATTAGGCACTCGCGAATTAATTCCTCGTCTTTGTAAACGCGGTAAACTTTCTGTACGGTACATTCTTTGCGCACCATTTAAACTTTCACCACTTAAAAGATAGCACCTGACCATTTCATAATACTCTGCATTAGAATAAGAAGTCGCCATGTCGAGCGATGATGATCGACCGGAATTCGGAAGCGAAAATGCAGGGAGAGCGACAAAAATGGCACACGTTCGCAAGTAACTATGTAGGTCACGGTCAACTAAACAAAAAGCCGCCGGCGCATGGCCGCCGGGTGCTGTGCGGGGTGTGACTTGTGAGGGAGGGGGGCGTAGTGCGTGCTGTTTGTGTGCGTTCCCGAGGTAAGCTCGTGTGCAGTCAAGTTCAATAACCTATTGTTGATCTGTATTTATTCCACACGTTGTGATTTTAATAGCGGACAATGGTGAAAATTATGTTTTTTTTTAATTTCATTAATTGATAAGGTTATCGATTCTAAACCATTTCTGAAAATTTGGATGGTGGTTGCAAAATAACCCGGTATACACCTGCTAGCTCCGTTAACCTGGCAAAAACATGGTCCGGGTGCAGCACAAATACCTCGTTTTATTCGACGGCGGTGCATTTATTCAAATTATCAGGATACCCTGGTAATTCGAAGTTGCCATCTTGATCAACTATCAGGAAGATTTCGTGTTTCGATGATGCACTTATTCCTGAAATTATTTTATCTTGTTCCTTTAGATGGTCGAGTAATTATTGCCACAAATACTTCGTTTCAAATCGACTCAACTGACGCCCTCCTGACTGAAGCATATCACCTGAAAATAAAAAGTTGCTCTGTGTATGATCCTGGCTCGCAATGACGAATTCTTTGACGGTAAAATTGTTTATATAGAATTCCAATTGTCCAATACCACAGTCGTTCATATACGTCCAAAGGTAAATCGTCCGTATAGTCTGACACTGGGCCACAAAGAAGTTCTAAGAATTTCTGTGCATTTAACGTCCCATCAATAAACACTGGACCTATTATTTTGTTCCTATGAATTCCAGCCCAGACATTTAGTGAAAACCGGTACTGGAATGAAGCCTCTCGACTTAGGCGCGGGTTTTCATTACTCCAATATCTCAGGTTTTGTCTATTCCAAACTCCATTTCTTGCAAACGTGCTCTCATCTGTCCACATAATATTAGATATGAAGTCAGGGTCGTCTGATATTTTGTCGAGAAGCCATTGGCAAAATAACACTGACTGGCATATCTCTGGATAACAGTTGTTGTACTTTTATGAACTTGTAAGGTCGCCGTGCATCCACCCGTCTTTTTTTCCTTATCGATTTTTTTCGTAGTCTTCGTCACATCACTATTTCTTTTCGGTTTATATTCATGAGATTTTAAGACCCATTCATCCCATGAAATGTTATCATTTAGATTTTTTTCACCCATGGTAAATTCAATATATTTATTTTTGCATAACTCACAATCTCCATAAGAACATTTCTTAGATTTTAAGTCACACACAACCATACACAATAATTCGTCAAGATATTTTGTTGCTATTAATCCAATCGACTGTAGTACTGTGGCTTTCATTAGCAAATTTTCATGTCTTTTGCAAGCGCCAGTATCTCGTTTTTCGGCTTTTGGTGGCAATACATAAAAGGGCCTGTATCTTTTGAATTTAGCAAATGACAACTTCCCTCCTTGTCTATATTTTTATATAGTTTATGTAGAGTTCCGAGCAAATACCTTCTCTGTTTTTTCTATTTCTTTTGTGTTTTTATTTCATTTTTGCCTGCCGTCATTCTGCTTACATCGCCCCTCTCATAAAAGTCTCTAAGTCGCAGGCCACGGTGGCGCGACGCGTCTTGCGTCTGCGATGAGCGGGGAAAATAATAATACGGGTCGAACGGGGGGGGGGGCGGGGCTTGTTGGCGCGACTGGCTTGCGCGTCAGGCGACCGCGAGCAGCAAAGGGAATAGTACGAGTTCGCGCGTCCTACGTATTTATCCCATTCGATGCCACCTTTTTTTAAAAATTGTTGACCAGGTGCCACCAGTTTTTATTATGTATTGCGGTTGAAAATAGATTACTTATGGTGTAATTAACAAAAAAACAATAAATATTGTTGATAAATACGAAAAAAAAACACCAAACGCATATGTGCATGGGTGGCACAAGGTCATAAAAGTTTTTCAAGAGATCCGAGAACGCACCTTTGAGAGTATATAGTGGATGGCTTTATGCACGATTCGAAACATGAACAATGAATCTAAATTGTTAGGCCCTAACAATTTAGATTCATCAGCATATAAGGCTCTTATTAAACACTCTAGATTCTAGAGTGTGAGTTTCTGATTAGGATCAACTTGTTGTTGTTTATTCAATTTGAGGTGGATTACTTGGTTGTCCCCTTGACCCATTGCCTCACCTTCTAAATTACAATCAGCCAAGGCTAGTTTGATAATCATTATTGTGGTGAAGGTTGAAGCTTTTTGTCGCATTCCTTCAAACCCGCCTAATTGATTATAATGACAGGAATTACCTTCGGAGATGTAAGCCATACATCTGTTAAACCACAAATGTGAATCAGAATATAAATTTTCTCGACCATGTAAATGATCCAGTTCCATAAAGATTTGTTTAAGTCGTATCGTTGGAGTTGGTTCCATTTTGACAAGTCAAGATTAAGATTGTAATTACCATCTTTTGAGATTGTTGATGCAACTTTATCCATTCGTTTTGTAACCTCTAACTCAGTGCTCGTCATAGTTTGTTCTATGATGAAAGGTAATATACGAGGGGTGATCCAAAAGAAACACCAAACACCATGAATATAGTTAAAAAAATTATATATTTTTCTACGTAGTCTCCTAACAAGTCAATACATTTAGTCCATCTTTTTTCTAAACCCAGAATTCCTTTAAAAAAAAAATCTTTGTCTTGACCCTCCAAAAAAGCCTCAACAGCGGCCATCACTTCGCTATCGTCTTCAAATTTCTTGCCTCTGAGGTGTTCTTTGAGTCGGGGAAAGAGATAGAAGTCGCTGGGAGCTAGATCTGGCGAGTAGGGGGGATGTTCGACCAATTCAAAACCCATTTCTTGAATGGCAGCCATCGCAACTGCGGCTTTGTGAGCCGGTACGTTGTCTTGGTGAAACAACACTCCAGCACGCAGTTTGCCGCGTCTTTTTTCTTTTAATGGCGTCCCGCAATCTTCTTATTTGGTCGGCGTAGTAAGAGCCCGTAATAGTGGCCCCCTTTTCCAAATATTCCACCATTATTATTCCTTCAGCGTCCCAGAAAACAGAGGCCATAACCTTCCCTGCCGAACTAGACACTTTGAATTTCTCTGGCATCGGTGAGGAGGCTCGTTTCCAAGTCATTGATTGTTGTTTAGTTTCAGGATCAAAATGGTGAATCCAGGTCTCGTCCATGGTCACGAAACGTAACAAAAAAAATTCCTGGTCAGCTTGGAACTTTTCGAGATTCTCCCTAGAAATGTCGACTCGTTTTTTCTTTTGCTCGTCTGTTAACATTCTCGGTACCCAACGCGCAGATACCTTTTTCATATGCAATTTATTCGCAAATATTCTTTGGACACTGCCATATGAGATCCCTGTGACCTCAGCTACGTGCCTGATCGTCACTCTTCGATCTGCCAATACGAGATCTTCGACTTTTTTCACGTTATCTTCAGTGAGGGACGTGGATGGGCGTCCTTCGCGATGTTCATATTCCGAGGATGTTCTGCCTAGCTTAAACTCCTTGGCCCAGCGTGCAACTGGAATATGGAGGAGCAGAGTCCCCCAATGTTTCCACCAAGTCGCTGTGTATGTCTTTGGTAGACATTTTTTTCAAACAGAGGTACTTAATGACAGCTCTGATTTCGATTTTCTCCATGTTGATGTTATCTCTTCGACAGCTTGTATTCAAATGAATGTAGCTCCCGGAAATCATGGCCTATTTTTATGATTTTTTTAGGCTGACTTAGTGGGTAGTGTGGCAATTATTTAATATACTTTGCGAATTTTTATGTGCACTGGAAATAACCGATTATCATTACTTTTGGATCACCCCTCGTATTGTCACTAAGAGATTTCTCTAAACACACTTGCATCATCAACCTCATTTCATATGTTTGTTTACAGAATACTCTCCCTTGGACATTCAATTCCCTCTCCTTCCTACACAGCTGCACAATATTATTGCTATTTGTTTAAGTATAATTCCGTTTGAATCGGTCAAAATATATAATTTTATACCATATTTGTTGCTCTTATTTTTGATGTATTGTCTAAATATTAGTCGACCACGCCACAATAAAAGGGACTCATCAATGCATAAATTCTGAAAAGGGTTGTATATTTCTCTCATCCTGTTATTGAAAAACATAACCAAAGGTGAAATTTTTGGCCAATTTGTTATCCCCTGATTTTATTTTTATCGTACCCATATGGAAAAGTAACCCCAGAAATACTCTGAACTCTGAAACTGTAACATTTTTCCAATATTGTATTCGACTCCCTGGTAAGCTTTTTGCAAGTATATTGCTTGCATTACGATTGGTTTTTTCAATTATATCCAGAATTAAATCATCAGTCATAATTAAGTTAAAAAAGTTGATCGGTTCAGTTGCTTCTAGTGGTACGTTTAATCCCACTGGATTTCCTTCAAAAGCAATATCTTTTATATTTTTAGCCTTCTATTGAATATTCTTTTGGTATTGTGTAGGTTATTACCAGGAAATGGAAGCATCAAGTAACTTTTCAGGGGATACGCTTCATCACCTATCAAAACATTTGGTGTAAGTATTTCGGAACCAGTTAATTGTTGTGGTGGTGGAACGTTAAAATTGCTGCTTTGCAGTAAAGTTCGGCCGTTCAGAGAATGCGTTCCTGACACCTATCAGTTAGTCACGACTAGTGATGGGCACAACATAACACTGAGTTCGTTACCGTTCCTCCAAAATGAACCGCCGCATTATTTTAAGATTATTTTCGTTTTAAATTGGCGGAATCATTTAAAATTTATATTTTAGTTATTTAAGTGGAAACCAAAAAAAGGTAATATTCATATAATTGTTTTATTTATTCTTTGTTACAAAGTTACAATCTGTATTTCTATGCAATAAAGTAAGTACATT
The DNA here is from genome assembly GCA_905220335.1 of Noctua pronuba. NCBI lineage: Eukaryota > Metazoa > Arthropoda > Insecta > Lepidoptera > Noctuidae > Noctua > Noctua pronuba. The sequence continues at coordinate 7,876,490 of LR999906.1, read as the reverse complement.
GAATTGAATGTGCGTACAGAATATTAATCAGACTCCGATTCGCTTGAGGAGGTGGTGTCTTCATCACCTTCGCCTACATGTATAATTATATTATTATCAATAACAGAATCAATCCTCATATCTCGGTCAAAATGTTCCAAAATCAGGGTTTTAGTCTTCTCAACAACCTTTGCCCAGTCATCTCTTGTGACTTCCCCGCAGGCTTCTTTTAATAGGGTCATCATCTTTTTCGTGCTGAATGGCGGGGAAGTATTGTGGCGGGCGGCGTAAACTTTTATTTGAGCCCAGATTAGCTCGATCGCGTTATATTGGCAATGATACGGTGGAATTCTTAGAACGCGATGACCGTACTCCAGAGCCAGTTCATCGATTTCGTATCGCACATTTGCCGCTTTATTTTCTTTAACTAATTTAATTAGCTCTGCTTTTAGCATCTGCATATTTGCGTCAATGCCTTTTGCTTGTAACCAAGCCACCATTTCTTCTTTTTTATTAGCTTGGGTAGGTAGTTTCTGTATTTGAACCGAGTGATAGGAGGCATTATCCATGAATATTACAGAAGGCTCTGGTAGGCTGGGCAAAAGCACGTTCTGGAACTACTCTTTAAATGTAGTGGCATTCATTTCCTCGTGGTAGTCATTTGTGGTTTTTGATTGAAATGCCAGTAACGCGTTCTCCACAAAGCCGTATTTTGCAGAACCTGCGTGGCATATTATCAGACGGGCCCCCTTACCCATTGGTACTTTTGACGTCGACGCTTGTGTATCATCCGTCCAAGAACGGGAAACCGTGTGATTGGCGTTTAGCCATGTCTCGTCAATGAACACGACATTATCCCAGTTATCAATTTTTTTTGCTTCTCTCAAAAAACTTATCCGTTTTAAAATTATGTCGTATCGTTCTAATAAAATTTTTCTTTTGTCTGTTTTTTCATACGAAAAACCAATATCTTTTAAGATTTTGGTTAAAGCAGTTTTACCCCCGCTAAACAGTCCAGCTTCTCCTAACGATGCCAAAAGCTTCTTCCTGTTGAGATATTCATTTCTGGAATAGTAACCATATATATGATTTCTGATTGCATCGGCGTCAAAGGTGTCAATATCTGTCACGGGTTTAGTTCTACGTTTCTTCTTCGGAGTACGTAAAATATTATCTTCCATGCCAGTCGAGCCGAACTTTTCTTTATTAATATTTGTTATCGTTCGTTTGCTAACTCCAAGCGCCTGAGAGACGCGTTCTTGTACTTGTTCGACAGGTACCAGGGGTCCGCAATTTTGCCGCTCCCGCTCAAAGTAATCTAGCAGCTTGATGATTAACTCACGGGCTCCACTTTTCAATGTTTGTCCACGTTTAGGCATTATTATGCACCAAAAGTAAAAAGAACGCAATACAAAACACAATCGAAGTCCGATTTAGCGCCGATGTCAGTTTGAAAAGCAGAAACAGTCCATTAAACGAAAGCCGGGTAATCAAATAAAAACAGATCGAAAACACTTGAAGAACGTGGTCTATGCGCACGAAACGACAACAGGCGACTGTTTTAGCGTCACTAAATGGCGGCCCATAACGCCATGTGGGGTTACAATTTTTAATCTAAGTATAAAAATGCTAGTAACGCCATTTGGGGTTACCATTTTCAACCTAAATATAAAAATGCTACTTTCTTTCGCGCGTTCGGTTTGGTCATAGTTTTATTTTTATATTTCATAAAAGTTATCTTATAGTCCATTATTTTCAAATTCTTAAAAAGAAAAACAAAGCGTATTATTTTATATTATAAGTATAACTGTATAAGAACAGATTACGATACTTGCCTGTTATTTTTAGCACAGCACTACAGATATAAAGCGCTGACATAACCTTGTAATAGCGCAGTATAGATTTAGAAAAATATTGTTTACCAAGTTATTTGACACTCAATTTGGCACAAAATTATAACATTCATTGATTATTGATATAATAATGTTGTTTTAATGCTCATCAATTGTTAAAACGGTAAACAACCAGCAAAAATATTTTTATCGTAACTGCAACGCCATTACAAAGTTACGTCGTCAGTTCAATCGCGACGTGTCAGGAACGCAATCTCTGAACGGCCGAATTATAATTGGTTTAATTTTGAATAGTGGAATGTGCCTCCGTCGCTTTGTCTTCCTCGGCCGCCAACTTCTATTGTTAAAAATTTGTAATTAGCATCTGCGACGCCTTGTAACTCAACAGAAAAAAACTTTTTGTAATTAAAATAATTCCTTCCAGAGTGTGGTGGTTTCTCAATCCTAATATGTTTGCCATCTATGGCTCCGAAACAATTTGGAAATTGCCACTTATTATAAAAAGATTGCGTTATTTGCATTCACTGCTGCATTGTTGGTTGTGGCATGTGTTGACTGTTTAATGTTATCCATATTGCTTTGAGAGATTGATAGATACATTTTGCAATAGTACTTTTCCCTTTCCTTTCTAATCTTTTCACTGTTATGTACCTCTCTAAGACAGGTGCAGCGCAATGTGTATGAATCAGGGTATGATTATACAACAGCCAAGCTAGCTAGAAAAATATATAAAATGATTCCTTGCCTTATCTTATACTAAAAATATAACGTAATATCTGTCGCATCTCAAATATCGGTAGAATAAAGATAATAAAAGGACACCTTAAATAAAACCACCACCTTGATTGCAACCCGGAATGTTTTTCAACCCGGCCGGGTCCGGCAACATTCGCCGCAAACCCGGCCGGGCCCACCGGGCCCGGCCGGGGTGTGTTAGGATGAAACCGAAAGTAAATGAAGGAAAAATACAGTGATTCAAGGTTACGGAATAAAATTTATTTCAAACCAGCAAATCAACAATAATCAGTCTTAATTAGTCTCAAAATCACGAGTTTTTAATACAGAATTAGTTAGTTTCACTTGTGAACGGAATAGTAACATTAGTGTTACTAATTAAGTTTAAGAAAGCATTAGTATTCAGTAATTAAGTTTAGGATAGAAATGATCTTCCACGCGCTGATGAAATGCCTGGATTTAGAGGATTTCGAGAAAAAGTTTGGAAAGTAGTCAGATTATTTAAGAAGTCGCCCGCAATTTAATTACTAATACTATATAGAGTAAGGAGAAAGGCCTGCTTGCTTAAAGTTAATTACTAGTACTAATGTAACTATTTGAAAACATAGTATTAGAATAAGAAGCTAATAACGCAGCCTAATATACTAAACTTGTCTTATGAACTTCGATAGATAAACTTTGGTAGCTTTAGTAAAAACAAAACAAATCCTTAAGAGCAATAACAATATTTTTTTGATAATAACAATAACTTTAGGTATTATGACTATTGAGTGTTAATATACTTAACTATAATTGAGCAAATACCAAAATCTTATGCCAATTTGCTACAAGTTTGCTTCCGTGCCGCAGTTTTCGTACCTACCGGGCCCGGTGGGTATGGCCGGGCCCGGGCGGGCCCGGCCCGGCCGGGCCCGGTTTGCAGTCTCTACGTGCTTGTCGTATCTGATAGGTTCCTAAAGCAAAAATAATTAATTCGTTCATTTCCATTCTAGGAAATGTGATTAAAGTTATCCCTATCAACCGTAATACTAACAAAGTTAGAAGACCGTCTGTTCATATTTGTACTATCAACCAATAGGGACAAATTATTTGCTACAGAAATCCTTTCTCTGATAATATTTAACATTTCCCCTGCATCATCTCTGTTTTTCAGGCGAACACCAAACCTGTTCAGAGGACTGGCCGCTATTTGAAAATGTTGCATCATATGCGCAACAGTCTTATTAAAATAGTCTTGCCGTAATCTATTTTAAAATATCCATTAACAACCTCCATCACCCATCGACAAATTGTGACACATCTACTTCTATTTGCTTGCTCTGTGGTCAGTTGATGTTCGCCTTCTAAAAGTGATTCTGGCATGTAGGCCTTGTAATTGCAGTCTTCTAACAGGCTAACAGAGTCTCTGAAACCCCTATCTAAAATAAAGATATCATTAGCTTGGAGATACAATCTGAGAGGAGAATTCTCATTTCTAAATAGAGATGTCATAATCTCAGCATCCGATGTGGTGGTAGCCTTGTATGGACTAAAACAGTCCACAATATGCCATCAGTTGATACAATCAAAAATGGTTTGAGTAGATTTCTATACTTATGCAATGAGTAAGTATCCTTTTGAAACATGTAATTTGAACTTTTGTTAATATTTATATAGGTGCCATCACAAATCAAAATGACTCCACGAAGTTCCACCGGCTGTCGAGGACGAGTCCTAGGTACTTCAAAGTCGACTCGACGCCGGTGGGAACCCCTCCTATCGTCAGCATGGATCCTGCAGTTTAATAATTTCCGGAAGGTCCTGGCGTTGAATAATTTCCGGAAAGTCCTGGCGTTGAATAATTTCCAGAAGGTCCTGGCGTTGAATAATTTCCAGAAGACTACGGCAATAATAGTTATTCAACTGCAGGACGCAGTTGAATAACTATTATTGCCGTAGTCATTATTTCCTTTTTCATTGATTTCTCGTAGTGCCATTTGTGAAACGATATTAAAAATTTCAGATTTGATCATTGCTTTGTTGCATTCATTAAGTTTCTTCACCGTTGCAGCTATACCATAGAAAAAATTGTCAATATCATCTTCCTCCTTTTTTCCTCTTTCTCCTTTAGTATACAATGTGTAACAGAAAGGGTATAGTCATATGAAAGGATATGCTGCAGACCATCAAACTGAACAACTTCCTCCTTGGGTCCAATAGCGTAAATGCGAAAAAATTATCAGCTGCCCCATTCAAAATTTCAATACCTACTCGACCCAAATGTATGTCACTGTCAAATGTATCAAAAAAGTGCGTTCGGAAATGTGATAAAGGGTTTAAAATGCTTTACCTTACAACAGTAAAATCAATGCATTAGATAAAATAAATTAAACCAATGGAGATTTAAGACGTTAATCCCATTTTCATTATGAGTTTTAACAAAAAAAGAAATCAATTTTATGTCAGCAAACGTATCACAAAGTTCATAACACCTTTGTTTATTTTTTATTCATTAAATCGTGTTAATTTTCCGAACATGCAAAAGGTACATGGTTTGATATCACATTATAAAGGGTGTAAAAAGACCCTTAACGAAGCCGAAAGGCATTTATTCTCCCCGTCATTGCGATCATTTTTTTGTTCTGGAACTTACTTGGGAACCTTCTAGTTACGGAGATATTGGGGGTCAAAGTTCAAAGTTTTTTTAAATACATGATTTTAATGTAAGGTTTTTACTTTAAACCCATCCACGACCCCCGTACTATTCAATCCATCCATCAGCTCAGTGTTTTGAGTACGTTAAATTGAGTCCTGTCGTTAACCGTCCCAGCAATAATTTTTGCGTAAAGTTACTTAGTTTGATGTACAGAATGCTTGGTTGACGGCTTCGTGAAGGGTCTGTATATACCCTGTATTATTTGAAACGTAATAGTGAAATGATTTTTCGAAAATGCATATGCCCCATAACACATTTGCAAACTTTGAATGTAATAATTTGGTAGTTAACACCTTTGCTAGGGTCTGTATTTTTGGATATAAAATTAGATATTTTGAGCCCACCAGTCGATTTATTGTCACTTAAAACCTTTGTTCATCCAAGAAACTCGATTTTTTCAGTTTTGTCAGATAACACCTTTGTCCACTTACCCCTTCAATTGTCTGCAGACTTAACGTGTGTTCCGGTTCGAAATATTTAATAAAAAAAAATTTGCGCTGATTAAATAGCTATTAATAATTTGTACCAGAAATGTAAAAAATGCACAATTTTTATTTTGACTGGTGCAATTGTCAGTCCAAACAACAATTTCATTGCAATCACGTTTACTTTAAAAAAAAGCTCTGTATGTACTAATTATGTCCTCTTGTTTTCTGCCAGATAACATACTGCTTCGTGCCATACCGCTGCACAAGGTTTTTCCTTACTGGAGCCCAAAGGAACAAACCTCTTGACAAATGCAATTATTCTCGGGCAGAACATAACGACTGTAAACTTGTATAACCTTGGTAGCATAATTACTTTCTGTAAATCAGCTGAGTAGTAAGATTTTGAGGATTCTGGTCCTTTTAAAGATTCCGTTGCATCGTGTTGGTAATGAATTCGTGCCTTTTCATATTTTTCACGATGGTTACGATATGAAGTACAATGGGTACAATGCTCTGTATCTTTGCATGAAATTTGATGCAGTCTTTAACTCTCACATTGCTCACACTCTTCATTACCTAACTGGGCAAAAGATCTGTTCGTATCTTTATTTAAGAATTTCCTGTAGAGATCATAAGAAACTATAAGTTTGGATTCTTTTCAATAAAATCAGTATGCATCATGATTGCGTTTAAATCACTGGGTAGATATCTTCTATTAAGAGCATGTGCTCGTCTGTAATGTGTAATGGCCGGTCTAAAACTTTCAATATTATGCTCTTTGAGCTTTTCTCTGTCCAATTTTTTAGAAATATCATGCTTCCCACGTCGATCTTTTTGAGCACTTGGAAGCTTTTTCAAAATATCAAGCACACGCCTATCATTATTTTTATGGTATTCCAGAGTCGTCAGAAAGAATGTCTTACAAACTTCCTTCTTCTTACTGTCGATTTGAAAAGAACCCGGGGTCGATTAAAAAAATAAAATTAATATTTTACATCAATCAAATGTTTAGTCTGTTTAATATTAATATTATAAAATATGAATAAAAGTAATTCATTACAATTAAATACATTTTCAGTTTTTTGGACGATTTTTTTTAAATCAATGTTTTATGAAAAAATATTACTTCAAAGGTGCAAAATGTTTTGTAAAGTTAAACAATCATCTTAGTAAATTTTATTGCAAGAGCGATGTGATATTCGTCGTTGTCTGGTTCATATCTGTATTGACTCATCCATTAATCATCTTCTCCTACAAGCATAGTTACCAGGGAAACTTACCTTGCACGCTTTTGCACGTTGCGTTTCCACTGTTTTTCATTGCGAATCCGTTTTCTTCCTGTATTATGCTGCACTGGGGCAATATTAACTTCCATTTTGTGTTCTTTTACTATTAAAATTTAATAAAACAACGGGACACAATTCATAAGAAACCACACACGGACGCCATACTGTTGTTTACATAGCCTGGCTCTGTGATTGGTCGAGACGGGATAGAGGCGCTTTTGGTCTGAACTAAAACAATAGAAGCGGTTTTGCACCTAACCGAGTATTTGAAATTGTATTTAGTATGGGATGAAGGCTTTTTTGCACGTATTTAACTTTGTGAGGTCATAGATAAACATGCAATGTGTTACCAATAATCAAAAACCATGTTGGGTAAAAAACTGGACAGAGGCGCTTTTGATTCTAGACCCCTCAAATATTCTTTTACAATTGAATTGTTTGGCTGGTACCTAAATACATTAGTGAAACATATGTACACAGAAAAATCTTATAAACTAACAAATAACATAAACTATACATCGCTACGTACAAAAATAGCATAATAATTAGTCTATAATGTTCCCACTGCTGAGACTGAGGCCTCCCTGAACAGTGGTGATGAAATAATTTACACAAAGCAAAGTGTCGGCTTGGATTCGAACCATCGACTCGTACCACCATACAAAGATACATAAAAAATACTATAATAAAATATCTTCTCTTCTACACGCTACTTTTTGCTGCGCCGCCGTCGCCGCGCAGTATCAATCTTCTGCTTGTCACTTTTTACTTACATTTATATAATTTCCGTGCGATCTGAATCAATTGCTGGGAGACACAGTTTTCGCTGCAACAAATGAATTTACACAGTTTTGTTAGACTATTCTTACTGAACCCACACCTCAGAAACCTGAGGAATAAGTTAGGAAATGAGTAAGACTTATATTTTTCATACCTTTTAATTCCTTGATGTCTAGACATTTAGCATTTTTCTCAACTCGTCTCAAAATAATTTCCGGCAGCACACATGTTTTGAAAAATGTTACCAACTTCGGCATCATAGCGTTGATAAATTCCTCATCCCGGTTAACTTCTATGACAGTCAATGGTTGGGTGACAGATATAAAGCAAATGAAGTAACATTTACTCATTTTGGTAATTCGCAATTGACCCTGGACCTAGAATCAAAATAATAATAGCTGAGAAACAATCCAAGAAATACATTATATTTATACATACATGAACCAAGAAATAATGATCTTTGTTACTTACTTGATAATAATAATTATGCTTTTTGTTCATAACTAAAACATCATTTTCCAAATGAATAGGAAAATTTCTATTTTCTGATTAGTCCGGTCATTTTAGACAATTGAAATAAAGAAAATTCCGACAGAGCCAAATCTTCGTAGAGACCTTAGGTTTACCACAAGGAATAAAGTGTCAAAAGTCCCCATCAGTCCCATGTGAGCTTAGGGACTTATTCGGGGCCAAAGGTCAAAATTATAGGTTTTTTGGATTCTTCTCGAAAACGGTAATTTTTATCGAAAAAGTACCTTAGAGCAAAGTTGTAGATCTTAAAATTCTCTATAAAAATGGTCCCTATGATTTTTTCTCTAAGACCCACTATTTCCCAGATATTGCGCTTGTAAGAATCATGTTCTACATAGTATGCACACATATGCCACGTATATACGTAGTTGGGTCATAAGTTTTGTCACATATTAAATGTGAAATAAATGACACATTTTCAATTTTATTATAATAATTTATATGTGGGAAGATAGGTAAAAATACACAGTTTTACATGTATATTAGTTTATTCGAAATGACCTCCTTGGTTTTTGATACAAGCCCGTAATCTGCGAGGCCAGTCATCGATAGAATCACGCACGACATTGAGATCCATATAGGCCACTGCTTGGATGAGGGATAGCTTCAGCGACTCCAAATTTTTATGGGGTTTTGCGCAGGCTTTTTCCTCTAAATACTGCCATATTTTATAATCCAAGGGATTAAGGTCCGGACTGGAGGACGGCCAATCTTCGTGCCTGATGTAGTCAATTTCATGGGCGTCCAACCAGTTTTGCGTACTCTTGGCTTTATGAGCCGGTGCAAAATCTTGCTGGAATACCCAGTGGCGATTTGCGAACATTGTTCGTTTAAGAGGCTCTACGGAGCTTTGAAGAACTGTATTTTGGTACACCAAAGCACTGGTTTTCACACCTTTTTCACAAAAAAACATCTCAGTGGGGCCCAAATACGACACTCCAAGCCAAACCATCACCGATGAGGGATGATGACCACGTTGAACGCGCGGGATACTCCTACTCGCTTCATCACTGTTGTGAGCATACACCTTGTCATTTTGCTTATTGAAGCTCTCTTCAACTGTAAAATTTTTTTCATCTGAAAATAATATTTCGCGGTATTTTTTTCCCGCGTACCGTTTCAACAAAACGCGTGATCTTTGAAGCCTTATTTTTTTCAAACGATCGTTCAGGAAGTGAGCTGTTCTTTTACGGTAAGCCCGTAGCCCAAGGTCATCATTTAACACCCTTTTCACCGTGGTCCTGTTTAAACCCATCTGAAAAGCCAACAGTTTTTGCTTTCGCACGGGATTTCTTTGAAATCGCGCCTTGATGGCTTTGACCACCGCTGGTGTGCGAACCGTACGAGGTCGACCACTCCTCTCTCTGTCTTCTATTCTTGAGTCTTCCTCGTACCGTTTAATAGTACGATAAACAAACCTTAGTGTTATTTTTAAGTTTTTCAGTAGTTTGAAAATGTCACTTGCACCGTATCCACAACGATGCAACGCAATTACAGCGACTCTGTCTTCTTTTTGTGTCCACTCCATGTTAAAAACTAAAGAAAAGTCTACAAAACCTATGTTTTTAAAAACGTGAAATATTCAAAATTCGAACGTAATTTATAAATTTTTTCGTCTGCATTCCAAATTCTAAATTCGGAAGCTATGACAATATTTATGGCCAGACTACGTACATATTTAGGTACTCAAGCAAGCAAAAATGCCTACTCGTGTCTCTTTTATGTATATATTATACTATTCTAAGAAAATTTACTCTAAAATGACCGCCGGCCCTTACCGAATCCCCTCTACTTGAATAACATCTGGCCTTGAAAAACATCTGCCTATTCTTTTGTCCATGTGGTGTCGTTCACGTATACCTGCTTCTTTTAGTGTTGAATGAGCAGTTCGAGTGACTATACGTATTACTTACAATTGTCTACGATTGAAGTTAGTGCTGATTAATATTTAAAAAAAAATGTCACAATTTTGCTTTATTTGTAATAAACTTTTGACTGAAGATGAAATTGTTGTGGTCAGTCGTGGAATGCCAACTTTAATCGATGCAAGTGTCGCGAGAAGTGATGAGTTTGCTGATTATTTAAGAAGCCAAAAGTCCGTTACAATTCACGTGGATTGCAGAAAATCATACACCCGGAAAACTTCAATCTCTGCATCAAAAAGACAACGTGAGGAAGAACAATCAAAACAACAAAATCATAGGGACCATTTTTATAGAGAATTTTAAGATCTACAACTTTGCTCTAAGGTACTTTTTCGATAAAACTTACCGTTTTCGAGAAAAATCCAAAAAACCTAAAATTTTGACCTTGGGCCCCGAATAAGTCCCTAAGCTCACATGGGACTGATGGGGACTTTTGACACTTTATTCTTTGTGGTAAACCTAAGGTCTCTACGAAGATTTGGCTCTGTCGGAATTTTCTTTATTTGATCACTATTTTTATGTCTAAAATGACCGGACTAGATGCTTCTCTAATATTTTGAGATTTCCTTTTCAAGGAGGGAAAACATTTTATTTCTACAATAATATTTTCTGCTTCTATAATACCTGTAAAAAAGAACAGTTTTTAGGCCTACGCCACTGAACCAAATTAAAAAATCCACGCGACACACAAGATCCATGGGGGCGGAACCACAGGCAAAAGCTAGTTATTTGTATATTTTTATTATTGAATAATCTTACCATCAGGGCTAGCTGCTAAGAATCCAAAGTCTTCATCAATAAATAGACCTGATGGCCTGACAATTTTTCCATATTGTTGCATAAACATGCTCTTTGCAACATGTTCATTTTGTTGTCCATACATCATATCTTTAGTACAAATATTATTTTTGTAGAGAATGCATTTCACATGATTGTGACATGGTGTGGCATTACGACGTTTGCAAACCTAAAATGAACAAAGTGACAATCATTATTCTTGTACTGGCTTGAGCTGTGGCTTCTTAGAAAGTAAGAAACAATAAGATGATGGCTGATATCTTACCATTCCAAACTGACTTGCTGTGAGACGGTTAGATCTGTATGAGAGATACTTTTCATTATCATGTTGAACCACAGTCTGGTTTTCAATTAGTACTATTTTTTGTGTATCTTCTTGGAATTTAAGCAATCTCAATTCACAGAGCCGTTTTAATTCTACCTCATTAATGTCGACAGGGTCACTTGCTTCTGGGCCATAGTCCTTATCAGGTTGAGTTTTAGTCTTTTCAGTAAAAAGCCGTTTTCGAGTCATTTTCTGTTGGCGCAATCTACTTTTCTGTTTTTGATGGACATATTTTTAAAATATTGTACAGGGCTCTGTGTTGTCTTCTTTTTCCATGCAGTTTGATGCCATTTATGTCCTACAGAATGAGACAATCCTGAAAAACCAAATCATAGTCACATACATGTCTATTTGCAACCTAAGCTTTCATTGATGACCATTGAAAGTTCTATAAGTTGAGAAAAACCTCTTATATTATGAAGAGAAGAAGTCATAGATCATGGGGGTTGCTAGAGATTTCATACATTGTTTTAAAATATCTATAAAAAAACTTTTTTCCAAGACTGAGTCGTTTTCCACAGTTAAATTTATTAATGACACTGATAAAATTCTCTGCAACGTTTGTTGTCTCGTTAGACAACCGTCCAGCTTTCAAAGCAATTCTTTCATTTGCAGCATAAATAAGAGCCCAGACCTCTGGTGCTGTATTTCTTAGGATCTCTACTTGGTTGTCTTGCTGTTTATTCTCGTCAGGTGGTAATTGCTTCACTGAACAGTAATATTCCTTACATTTTTCATGCTGTCCAAATACATGAAGTGGACTATTCCTTAAATCATCAGCCATTGAACCTGGCTGACTGCTATTGTGAACAATAATCTTTCGCGCTACTAGTGTCAATTTCATCAATTTAGGCCTCAAAATATTTCGTCCATAGAGGGAGTTTCGTATTACCTAAAATCTTAAATAAAATATAAATATTAAAACATAGGAAGAGAAAAAATCTTTTTTGAAAAAAATACAACCGACTTCTAAAAACAACAAAAAATATTGAAAATGCCAATAAAATTTGAGGTTTACCCTCAATTTCCCTGGGATCCCATTATCAGGTCCTCATTTGTGACAAAAAACTTTGACAAAGAATTTTGAAAATCGGTCGACAATTGGCTGAGAAATCGGTGGACCAACAGTCGAATTGATAACCTCCTACTTTTTGGAAGTCGGTTGAAAAAGAGAGGAACATTTATTTTATAGTAGCTAAATCCTACTTTATGTGAAATTTTTGTTTTTTTTTTATATTAAATGTATACCAAGCACTGAAAAATTACTAACTGAGATTGATGAAATTAGGCACACAGATATTTTATAACCGCGACATAGGACTTACTATACTTTGTATCCATTTTAACGCGGGCAGAGCCGCAAGTAAAAGCTAGTGTAAAATAATTATTATAACACTAAGAAGTGGTTGTATACCTTGTAAAGTGCACTCGTGTAGTTTTTTATAACATGATTCTTGCATTCAATTTTCTTTATTTGGTTTCCATAAGACACCTTTTCTTTCAAATTAGCAAACACTGAAGAATCCCCATCTCCTACAAAACTTAGGTACCGAAGATTATGCATATTCTCACTCTGTTGAAATCCTTCAACAATTATATCAGATTCCATCACAGTAGATGGTCCTGTAAAGTTTTTGCAGCAACCATGACTTTTAGTGTCTGAACCTGTTCGCTCAGAATACTGGGATGTACGAGGGGCATTTGAAAAGATCGTAGCCTAACCAGGAAAATGAAAAGTTAGAAATTTATTTATTATTTATTTTTCAACATATTCTCCTCCAAGTTCTATACACTTCTTCCATCGGCCCGGAAGGGCTTTTATACCAGCTTTAAAAAAATCTTCGTCCAAACCCTCAAAATAAGCGTTGACGGCAGCTTTGACTTCCTCATTTGTACAAAATTTTTGACCTCCTAAGTGGTTTTTGAGCTTTGGGAATAGGTAAAAGTCAGATGGAGCTAGATCTGGAGAATACGGGGCATGGGGTAACAATTCGAAGCCACAATGATGGATTTCTGCCATAGTTTCGACTGACGTGTGAACTCGCGCATTATCCTGATGAAACAAAACTTTACTTCGTAACAATCCAGGACGTTTTTCTTTAATTAGCTCACGTAAACATCGCAGGAGGTTACAGTAATATGTCGAGTTTATTGTTTGACCCTTTTCTAAGTAGTCCACCATGATTATCCCCTTCGCATCCCAAAAAACTGATGCCATGACTTTACCGGCCGACAAAACCACCTTAGCTTTTTTCGGGGCTAGAGATCCTGGTCTTTTCCATTGTTTAGATTGATTTTTTGACTCTGGAGTATGGTGGTGCACCCAGGTTTCATCCATAGTGACAAATCTTGCAACAAATTCCGATGGGTCAACCTCAAACAGCTCCAAACAATCTCGAGAAATCGTTAGTCGAACGCATTTTTGTTCAACTGAAAGCAGCCGAGGTACCCAGCGCGCAGACACCTTTGAAAAGTGTAGTTGAGTGGTTATTATGTAATGCGTTCGTTCAGTAGAGATGCAAATGGTGTCAGCTATTTCCTGAACAGTCAATCTCCGGTCAGATAAAACCAAATCACAAATTTTTTCAATGTTTTCGTCGATAGTAGACGTCGATGGCCGACCGCTACGTGGGTCATCTTCGACACTTTCTCGACCACGTTTGAACTCTGCCACCCACTTTTTTACAGTAGCATACGAAGGTCCAGATTCCCCTAAAGTTGCTAACATGTCTTCATAAATTTGTTTTGGTGTTAAACTTTTCTTATTTAAATACTTAATCACTGCACGATGTTCAATTTTCTCCATTTTTTAAAATGATCACTACTTGATCGACGCTGTAGCGTGAGAAACCGTAACGACTGCAAATAAAGCAATGAAACTTTTAACAAATTACTTATGAATAATGAAGCTTAAAAATGAGGGTAGTTTCATAAAAATAGCATGTTCCTGACTATATTAGGCTACGAACTTTTCAAATGCCCCTCGTATAACAATATTTGTTCCTGACACCAAGAAAAAGACATTTCTTGGTTTCCTTTCCAATAATGCAGGCCTAAAATAAAAGTTCTTAGTTCAAATATTGTAAGAAATCATAAATCAAAACATTGAACATTGTGTAAAATATGTTGACAAGCAAAAGAGTACTAATGAAATGAACACAAAGTTGGGACTTACCATTCCAGATGAAGAATCAAAATTGTGACCATATGACCTTTCCAACCATCCGCCATCTACATATACAGTAATGTATGGAATACCATCTGTAGAAACATTTCCTTTATCAATAGCAATAGACCTTTCTTGCTCACCAGCTTTCTTTATTTCTTCGGTCAAATGTTCATGCCATACATTGCCCAATTGTTTTTCAATTGAACGGAACGTTTGTCCGGTCATTGTTGGTATATCCATTAGACTAGTGATGTGTGCTGCTTGCGTGTAGTAACTTCCAGCAGTCACAGTTGCCCATACAAATGCAGTGTTAATTTTCTGCTTCTTCTCTGTGCTTTGCTACCATATTTTATTACACATGCTACATTTAAATGTTAACAAACTGTGAAATCCTTTCCGGTGTTCACTAATATACTCAATTTGAGATGACTCACAAGACTGACGATGTTTTTCCATTTGAAATGCCCATTGGATCACATGTTTCAAGTCAACAATACGGTACCCTACCAAACCTGATAAGTTGTCACTTGATGTTCTTTCCACAGTTAGTTGATAAGCTTCAGTCTGTGGATCGGGTTGCGGCCAATCAAAATCAACAGTCTCTACTTGCTCTGTAACAGATTCAACTCTATTAGAGCTAGAGCTGCAGGCTATGGCTTCGTAACGAATTTGTGGTATACCACGTGAATACGTTTTGGGCGTATCTTGAGCAGTGGAAGGGTTGGATAGCTGATCATGATCTTGAGTTGTATTTGGACTGAAATAAAAAATAAATAAATGAAATAGGTACAGTTATTAAAAACAATGTTGAGAGACAGAAAAATATTGATATGTCTGTACCTACCTAAACACAACAGGGCAGTCCGCGGTTTCTTCCACTACTTTTTTTTTCTTGTTACGCCATGCTTCCAGCCGGCTGCAATTTGATAAAACTTGCTCAATACACTACTTGAAACTAACCTTATCGAGCTAGCCGTTTCTTTTTTTTCCTACTGTTATCCACGAGACACAATAGATAAACAATTGTCATAAATCTCCTGGAGGTATCGTAACAGACAAGGGTCTACAGAAGAAATGGCGGCAAACCAACGGCAAACGAAGACATTACATCACGGGCCAACGAGTATCAAATACACTCATAGGTACATTCACGTAAATCTGATTCGAAATCTTATGGGAATCTGATTTACTCACTAAAAATCATTAGAAGAATTTCCATGATGTCTTTTCAATGTTGCTTGCACTTTTTTTCCGTGATTTTCGCGGCCCTGTATACATATGTCGTATATAGGCAAGTTTATTAGTCGGATTCATCTTAGGCAGAGTTGCAATTCAATCTGTAATCAAAAAGAAAAATTAAACACAACAGCAAAAGTATCGTAATTATGAAATGCTTCAAGAAATTTGTATTAGTCAGAAATAACACCACCATTTGTCACCATCAATCAAGCTGTCAAGCTGTGTGTGAAAATTTGCAAAACAACTGACAGAACATGAGAACAGGGGGGCAATCGCGCTAATTTCAAACATCGGCAAACGCTTATGATAACGTTATGGTTCAATTGCGACAGCGGTTAAGTTTCGATTCAGTCGTTCCTATTTTGGTATTGCGATAAAGTTCAAACTCTAATAAAAGTTGGAACGTTGCGTTACGTCAATCGTTAGTGATGTTCTTTTAGTTTGTGTATATCCGAGCGTTTAGTAATAAATTTTGACGTGTGCACCTCTAGTTTTGACAGCTGAAAGCGCGGTATGTACTTGAACTTTTGAAAAGGTAAGCAAGTTTTTACGTAAATAAACATTTAAAGTAACACAAGACATACTCTTTGGACAGCCGCTTTCATTCGGAGTCGTGATTGTTTCATAAACCACCCACACACTTCCTGGAAACACTTCACTTATTCTTTTTGTTTCTCTTCTCGGTGGAAATGGATGAGCGTCGCAGATGCACGACGGTTCGTCAAATGGAGCTGATGGTGCAATTCCTAGAGCAGCATCGAGACCTTGCTCTTGGACGAGTAAGATCTAAAGAGGCTCGTCAAGTTGCGGCACGCTTATGGAATGAGTGTGCCACAAATCTCAACGTTGAAGGGCCTGCCCGAACAGGGAAAGAATGGTCCAAGGTGAGAATCATCGAGGCAGATAAAAGTGGATGTTATACGCCGAGGGTTCCTAACTTAATTAATGTTATATTGTTATTCTTTCGTTAGGTATGGAATGACTACAAGTGCCGGGTTAGGTCCAAGTTAGTGAGCATAAATGCGAACCAACGAGCTACTGGTGGTGGACCTAGTAATGCTCCTACATTGTCACCATTGGAGGAAAGGACAGCCAATATTTTAGGCAGGGATGTTGGCCCGCTAGCTGATGTTAGGCAGGATCAATTTGCCTCCAATGACGTAAGTTGTATTTTTAACTACTTCCAAATAAACTTTTATAAACCATTGTTTCATCTTGCTTAATTTTACTAACAAATGCATTATATAGGGTGACGGTACAGTGACAGTGGAAGTGATTGATGAACAATTACACCCATCACAAGACACTCAAGCTTCATCAGCAATGTGAGTTATTTCTCTTGTGAAAACAAAATGTTTATGCTGCTTAATATTAGCAATATATATAAGTTTTATTAATATTATATTATGTAACATTATTTTAACTTATTACAGTTTGATTGATCACCCTCAGTATGTGCTATCTGCATCTTCACCAGTGCATGTGCAGTCGCTGCCTGTGTCTCCTGTTCCCAGTCTAGTGGGACAGACAGACTCATTGCAAAACTCCCCAAGGCAAAGTGCAGGTTTGTTCAACAAAATTGCTTGAGCTAATTAAAGATAGTATTATCATGTAAAGCTATTTATAAATTGCTACTTTCAGAAAGAGTTCAACGGGTGCGAGAGCCCCCTCGGCGGCGAGGTGTAGAGCGTGCCTCACGCCAGCTCTCAACACAAATGACCAGACAATGTAAGTTGAATTATTAACTTATTTTTGAAATCTTAATGCCATTCTTTAATATCCAACATTTATTTATCATATTTCAGCAGCTAGAAGTGCATTGGATCAATCCAGGACAGCAATCCTTCGTATTGAGGAGATGCGGGCAGAAGCTGCTCTTAAAAACGCACAGGCATTCTGCAATTTTTCAGAGTCTTTCAGACTAATTGCTGAAAGCATTGACAGATTTAGCCAAAGGGTAATACAAATATTTTTTATTTACAATATCATAAAATAATTGGAATCTTATTACATAGTAGTCAGCATTAAAATGTAGAAATATACTTTTACTGGGCCAATCTTGATATGGTTTTATGCTATTTCATGTTTCTCATATCTGGCTGGTATTATGATATTATGTAATTGAAATAAGGACTGTTACTAAGCATTATTTGTCAGGAACATCTTATTCACAAAACTTATATTTTGTTTCAGTATGGCCAACAACATCACCACCCAGATTAAGACCCAGAATTAAGATTACTTTGATAGTTTAGTATTAGGTTCTTTATGTACTGTTATAATTTTCCAAATATAATTATGTACGTACTAACACTAGTGTTTTAAGATGTGTATGTATTACTAACAAAATGGATTTTATGATCTGATAAAAAAAAATGATTTGTTTTTTTTTTTTTTTTTTTGATAAATAGAATTATATTATAAATTTTCTTTCTGTTGTTTTGTTGGTTCTCCTTAATTTGAAATTTGGCACTAGAGACCCCTTTTGCCTTCCCACCATCATTTGCACCTTATTAAAACTATGTCATGTGATAATCTACATTTTATCATACTTTGCTAGATTAATTAAAATGACAATGCATTAGAAAAACAAATAGCCTCTATTCATAAACAGTTTTTATTAAGAAGGAAACTAAAACAAATATACATTTTCTTTTTCTGGTCTGGTTCAAATCAACACATTTCTGACATAGGCCAAGTGGGTTTCATATTTCCCTATCCAGAGCAGAATCATCTTATCATGTGGCCAGTCATCTCCATTTTTTTTACTATTGTTATCCATTATTATCATATCTATTAATAATTAAGTGTATTTCTTATTAACTGTTAGTTGTGTTAGTATTTAACTTAACCTAGTTAGTAGTGCTAGTTTTTATTAAAGGTTGGCGACGTAGCGCCATTACGGATAAAGGCCTCCTCCATCTTCAACAAAAAAAAATACACTACACTAAAATTGTCTCCTATTTGTCCATAAACGTTGAATGAGCGCCCGCTGTCGTGCACGGCCAAGCTCTAGCTCACTAAGAGCACGTGCTCCGCGTCGCCGCTCTTGCCTGGCGCCATGACCGGCGCCCTCCGTCAGCTGGCGCTCACGAGCTGCTTCCTCTGCTGTTAGCGGAATGTAGGGGATGCGAGCCCTGTGTGCTATGTTATGCAGAACACAGCATGCATTCACTATTCTTGCAGCAGTTACTGGAGTGTAATGTAGTTTTCTATCAACCAACAAGCACCTGCAAGGACAAACCCTTATAATATATCACATTATTTATTATATCAACCAGTATAACAATGGTATGATATTCAAGGTATACCTAAAGCGAGCTTTTAAAACACCTATACAGCGTTCAACAACATTTCTGGCAGTCAAGTGCAGGCTTTGGTAATATTGTTCCGGAGTGCCTGGCCTAGGTTCTGAGATGGGTGTCATCATTGTCGGTCTCAAGGGGTACCCTGAGTCTCCTGCAATAACCAAAAAGTATTAAATTCTCTTGAAATGTTAGTTACACAATTATCAGAAGATTGCAACATAAAGTATACTCAATTTAAACATACCCAAAAGATGCAAATCTTCTCCATGATTAATGTGGCGTCTCTCTATATAACCATTCAATGGATGGTTGGCCCAAACCACACTATCATGTGTGGACCCAGGGTAACTCGCATCCACACATAATATATTTAAATTAGAATCACATATCTGAAAAAAAAAAAACTATAATGATATGAACTTGCACTGACAGGAAAGAACAAAATTATAATAATACAATTATACTCACTATCATAACATTTAACGAATGGTATCCTTTTCTATTAAAAAATCGTTCTTCATGTCTAGCAGGGCATACAATTGCAACATGAGTCCCATCAATACAACCCAGAGCTGGTATTTTGAACTTATGGTAAAAACTGAAAATAGTTATATATATTTTACAATTATGGAAATACTTGAACGTGGGTTCATATTAGAATATCTAAAATGAAGACTATGCTACTTACTCTCTTTTAACTTGTTCCCTCTCACATTGTTTGAATGGAAAAGCTATATATTCATTAATTACTTTGTTCAAGGCTGTTGTCACTTGCCGGATAGCTTTTGAAACGCTGGCCTGGGAAATAAAATGGTTCCTGCTGTCTCCAACAATGGTCTGGTAGGACCCAGAAGCATAAAAAGCCAATGCAACCAAAATCTAAAACAAATTCAGGTTATCTATTGATTGCCCTATGAACACACATTGAACTTTATTACTTGGCTGATACTTTTATACAACAAAAAAGGCTTTTAATAAAAGCGATAATGTTGTCAAGATGACTACAGAGGAATCATCACAAAATCTGTCCTTACACTCCTTACCTTGGTTTCAACATCCAAAGCATCTGAACGTAGAACGGGTGGCATGTGAGGAGTCAACTTGGAAATTAACTCACGGGTTAATTCTTTTGTGAGTCTATATCTCTTCACAAATTGACGATCACTATAAGAGTCACACTTAAGTCTAGCTTTTAGGTTTTTTCTTTTTGTTTCGGCTCGAGCCACTGCTACATCGTATTCATGAGATATCTCCAATAAATCGATGTAGGTGTACATGGTAATGTTGTATTTTTTAAGATTTTCACTCGTAAACACTTCACAACAACCACAAAATAATCCAACGATGCGCCAACGATCCAAAAAAAGTAGCGTCCTATCAACTTTTCGTTTGACAGCGGTAACGTTTCAGTTACGATCGCGTTGCGTCTCAACGCGCTGTCAAATTTTTAGCGCGATACGAAACGGTCAAAAAGTTGTGATATGGTAGCGGTTCAGTTGCGATTTCGTTGAAAAAAAATAGCGCGATTGGCCCCCAGACCAAATAGAGATGTCAATCTGAGATCGATTGAGCAAAGAATCGATTTTTTGGAACAAAAAAAAACGTTTTTTCAAATCGATATCTAGTACTGAATCGATACAGGAAATCGATATTTCACCCTAGAACATCAGTTTTTTGTTTGTTTGAATTGTTAAGAATTGTGGTGGCGGGAAAATTACGAAGCATATCCAGTGCAAATCCTTTTGCGTAAAAATACGGATTTTTTCCAGATATGAGACTAGTTAAATTCTTTTCGCTCATCGATCGTTTTTTCGCCCTCGTAAACGTGTACGTTACCCTAGCAGGAATCGTTTTTTCGGTTTTTTTTTTCAAAACGACAAGGGGCACCAATTTTTTATGTAGGGGCACAGTTACAGCAGATTAGGCACCAACTATACGTTCCACTCATGTAACTATAGGAGACACTTTCTTGCTAGGGTAACGTACACCCCGTAAACCCATACATTGCGAATTTCATCGAAAACGAATGATTGATTTTTGGAAAATCATTTCTTTATTTCATATTTCCAAAAGGAAATATGAAATAAAGAAATGATTCAATCAATTCAGTAACGGATCTTTTTCAGAGAGTTTTTTTTTTTGGTTCCTTTCGTCCCTCTGGGACAGGCAAAGTGAGTTTTTAGAGAGAATTGACGTCCCTATTAGGGGGAAATATTTGAAATTTAGAGTAGGTAGGTATGTGATGTGATGACAATCAACGAGTGTTGCTAACGTTTGATTTTGTATTTCCTCTTCTAAATCTTACACTTTTTAAGTTTTAAGAGTAATTACTATTATAATATAACTCTGTATCACCTTCAAGCAGAAAAGCATCCTTTGTACACACGCCAGCACGATAAGCTTGACACCCAACATACCCATAACTACGCTACATTCAATATAGAGAATCGTCGGAAAGGGACTAAGCATCGTGGCATCGGCCAATCACAGTGCGGTAGCGTTTAATGCATTGCACTTACACACACTGTCGCACTTTTTTGCATCGTGTCCGTCAACCGTTTGACCGTTTCAAGTCAACAGTTCCCAAATATTGCTCGGCTGGGATTCACGGTCGTTACGAATTTTTTTTTGTTGTCGAAGTGTGTAAACAAATATTAAAAATGGCTCCACAATTATCGCCACAGCAGCGGCAGCTGATAGTAGTGTTGCCAAATGGTGGATACACAATTAAAGAGATTGAAAGGAGGACGGGGATATCGGTGAGTGTTATTTTGTAATACTGTAAATAAACTCTGCATAACATATAGCCTCTATAAAATCAAGTGTCCACTTTTACATTTAAAACTGACCATAAATTGACCCCCCTTGATGATCAAGTGAAGATTAGGTCGAGGATGTAGTAAGCTGGTTCAGCAATAGCCTATTCACTCTTGCCATGAAGAGATCAAAGTTATATTAATTAATGAGTAATAATCTAAGTATGTATTTATTATTTAGAGAGAAATTACACAAACCTATACCTACAGGAAAATTTAAAACCAGTTAGCAAATTTTGTTTGAAATAAGCAAATAAAGAACATAATCTACTCGTAATAACAATCAAAGAGGCCGCGCGGGTGACGCACGCGGCGGCGGGGTGCAGGTGCGCCGCCGCGGTGCATGCGGAAACGGAAATGTAACGGACTCAAAGGGTGAGCAGCACCGCCGCCAACACCACCGATAACCAATTTACTAGCCATGACTCGCGAGTATCATGAAATTTTATCTCTGGGGTGTAAAATCGGTGTCTGTAGCGGAGGCTCAAATCAATTCAAACGTGCACCATAATGGCTTTAAAGAAATGGTCTTCACTTCAACAATTGTTAAAATACAGTGAACAGTGACAATAAGTAGGGGTAAGCGAAATAATAATATTATAAAAATTTAATCAGCAATTTTAGTGAGCTGTAAGTTTGCGCCTGGAATAAAATTGAAAGGTAAATAAGCGGTAGAGTGCGTCGCGTCGAGCACACGGCAACTGATAAGGGCTGACCATTAAAATCTGTTAAAAACAAAACATCTTTCGTAAACATTAACAATGAAAACGGGATATGTTTACTGTTTGTTTTGAGTTCTCGATATTTCTATTTCGATTTTTTTTTGTTAATCCGTGATCATGGTGCTTGCAACAGCGCCGACATAATTGGGCACTCAAAACAAATAATAAACATGGTAAATTTTATATCCCCTTTTCAGTGTTAATGATAATGTTAGTGACCGTGTCAGTTTAAAAGCTTTTATCTTTCGTAAACGTTAATTTTGGTATTTTTTAGTAAAACAAAAAATTTAGTTTATTAATTTACAAAATTTGCGCACTGGTTATTTTTGTTTCCTGTAGGTATACAGAACTACGGTTTTGTGCAACAATATTTAAGTATCTGTTGATAAAAAATTTAGTGAAAACCTATCATTATTTTAGAGGACAACAATCAACTTTTGGTTGCGACGCAATGAGGAGACTGGGGGTGACCTGTCGGCTCATCACCGGCAGCTTTACCAGCGTGCCACCACCGCTGAGCAAGATGCTGAGATTGTTGCGGCGCATAATATTCAGCCATTTTTGAACACGCAGGTTACTGCCACACGGTATAACGTAAGTTCACTACTTATTTTGAATATATTATAGGTATCTAAATACAACAAAACCTAAGCCGTGTCCGCGAGTCACGGTTAACATTTTATGTTAGGCCACGCCCCCTTTGTGTGTGTAAACCATGTTTTGTGTTATTATAACACGATAATATGCCGCTGCGGCAATTGCAGTCTTCCAACAGTATTACAGTTAGGTAATTGCTAACAAGTCAATTTTAACGCAACCTTACATAATAATATGTTTTTAATATATTATGTTATTTACAACTTAATATTATTAAGTCGGTAACTGAACAATTAAGTCGATAACTGTTCGCACTCATGACTGGGAAGCATTCGCGTGTAGAGTGCAAAAAACAGACAATAATATTGTCTATTATGCGTCATACATACGTAACACTCATAAACTCATAATCATAAAACACCAACAATGGCTTTGGTCAGTAGGTTGTCTTAGTGCTTTAAGTTCTAAAAAATATTATTATTATTGTAGTTCTGATCTTTTCCTTTCAAATGAATGCGGATACTTTGAAGGTTGATTAATCCCTCTTTAAGAAATAAAATAGAATTTTGATTAGATTGTATTCCAAAACAAAAAAAAAATGATAATACTGAATGTCGAAACATAATAATCATTCTATGCATTTTAATCGAAATATTAAAAGAAGTATATTATTAAGTAAACAAGTTTATATATTACTAGCTGCCGCCCGGGATTTCGCCCGCGTTGTATATAGATAAAAAGTACCCTATATCCTTCCCCGGGTTTTCAGTCCGGTTCACCATGTCTGTGTCAAGTTTCAAAAAAATTGGTTCTGTAGTTAAGGCGTAAAGACGTAATAGTTACACTGTCGGATTTATAATATTAAAAAGAAATAAGTATATCAGTATATTATGCTTGGTTCTCGTCGGGCGGCCAGCCCACCCGTCGGCTGCCGTTACCCCGCGCCACGACACACGGCTCGCCCGCACTATTACTTCTTTCCCGCTTAGTTTACTTTCTGATCTACATTTTGTTTGGTAATTGCTCCGCTCCTAAGGGCGGTAGGGCATTTTAGATAGTTTAAAACCTTACTCAATAGATAGGCTATACTCATAATGCTAAAATATATTTTTTAATCTGACTTGTAGTTCCAGATATTAGCGCATTCAAACAAACTATCAATCTCGTCAACTTTATAAAAATACTAGCTGTGCCCCGTGACCTTCGTTCGCGTGAAATTAGCGGTGTGAAATATACTTTATGACCTATTCTCATACCTACCAAATATACTTAAAAAAATTCATACAAATCGGTCGAGCCGTTTCGGAGGAAAAACACCGAAAAAACACCGTGGCACGAGATCTTTTTATATAAGAAGATTACTTCCCTCTTTGAATTGCATTTTGTTAACAATTTCAAAGGTTTTGATTTTTTCCACGGAACCCTAATAAAATTGAAGTGTCTGTTTGTAATTTCAAGATAAAAGCTTTTAAGCGAGTCAACCTTAAAAGATAGACATATATGCTATCGCGGACTTTTTTTAGCACTTTTTAAGAGGAACAATTCCGTCATACATGATTGTTGCGTAACTTTAACCATTTACGCAGCGCACGCAACGGAAGCTCTCAAAAGGAATAATAATTATCCGTTTTTGCAACATTTTTCATTGATGCTCCGCTCCTGTCGTTGGTCATAGCGTGATGTTATATAGCCGTCCTCGATAATTTATGGGCTCTCCAGCACTAAAATAATGTTTCATTTCTTGTTGTATGTTTCAAATCTTGACGGCACGGTTGGCGCAGTGGCTGAGCTATTGGCTGCTGCGCTGCGTGTCGCGGGTTCGATTCCCGCACGGAACAAATATTTGTATGATCTACGGGTCCGGGTCTGGCTGTTTGTGTATGTGAGTTATAAATGTTTCTAAACTCACCCACGATACAGGAGTAATTCCTAGTATGGGGCAAAGTTAAAAAAAAAAAAAACGAGCCAGTAGTTTCTGAGATTAGCGCGTTCAACCAAACAAACAAACTAACTCTTCAGCTTTATCTTCTTATCTATAAAAATCTCGTGTCATGGTGTTTGTGGTCGCACCTCCGAAACGGCTCGACCGATTTTTGTTTTTTTTATGCATATTTGGTAGGTAAGAGAATAAGTCGTAAAATATATTTCACACCGCTTATTTCACGCGGACGAAGGTCGCTTGTAATATTAAGTATAGATATAGTATAGCTTTAGATTATTTGGAAAAATTATAAATCATTATCATAATCGTATGGTAAAAGTATTGAAAAATATAAGGTTATAAAAATGTTAGCATTGAATAGCTTAGTCTTAATTGTTTAAAAGAATATTTTATCGTTGTTTCAGGTATCAACCGATACAATCCGGCGCAGATTGAAGGCCGCTGGAATGAAGACCAGGATCCCGGCGAAAAAAATAGTTTTTTCTTCTGCCCATGCTCAAGCTAGAGTTAGTTTTTGTTTAGAGTATTATAATTTTGATTGGCAAAATAATGTAGTGATTTTTGTGGATGAGAAAACATTTAAATCAGATAAAGATGGGAGGCAAATATTAAAGCGGCGAGACAATGAACGATACTCGCTTAGCAATGTAGTTCCAAACAGGTCGAGTGGTCGGTTGAGCTTGGGATTCTGGGGATGGATGAGTTCTGTTGGTCCTGGCGAACTTGTGGAAATATCTGGGCGCATGAATGCCGAAGATTATTTAGACATTCTTAGAGATGTGATGGTGCCGACTGTGCGACTGCACCATCCCACAGGCACTATTTATTTATGCCAGGACAACAGTTCCGTCCATAGTGCCGGAGTTGTCCAGAGATGGCTCCAAGCTCAGCCGGACATTCAGTTAATGCCATGGCCTGCGAAGAGCCCCGACCTCAACCCAATTGAGAATCTCTGGGGTCAGATGGTTCTCAATTAGGATGTATCAGAAGTGCGCAACGTAGATAACTTGCGGCAAACGGCAATCCAAACCTGGGAATTGATGAGGGGGGATCCTCGTGATATGTGCTGGAACATGGTTACTGGAATGAAAGCCAGGTTGGATGCAGTGCTAGACGCTAATGGTGGTCCCACTAGATATTAGCGATCTAGCATGAGATCACCTGTGAAATTCATTCTGGTAACCAATTTCCATCCTATCCGGATGTCGTTATAACACCAAAGCCATTACCACCTTGCACACTTCTGATATTGGTAAGGTTACTTCGTAGGCTATGGTAAACTAATTAGGTTAACCACTGTCATGCAAATCAGTTCAGTAATTTTGACGTGATTCGCTTTAACAAATAAACAGATAGACATACTCGTATAAATTACTTACGTAAAATTATTTTTATTTTTTATCTTTGTTATATTGATTTTTTAATGATTATATTTAAAACTATGTGATATTTATTCTTATCGTTGGTTGTGATTTGTTAAAGACTCGTATTTTTATGATTAGTTACTTACATTATAACTACTAAAAAAGACTGATTCAATTTACTGCCTGTTAATTTCTATCATGATTATAATAAGTTAATTACACCAAATTACAAAAACTTTATTTTTCTAAGTTGCTTATTGTATTTTTTTAATATTTGTTACTACTGTTAGCTCCTTATATTTATTGATAAAAGATAATTATTCTATATTTAATTGTTAATACTTTACAATGTTTTTGATTACTATATACAGATCTAACTATTTACACAAAATAACTCTAGCTTGAGCATATTTCTCTTTAAGTAGTAGTTAAGTTTTATTTACTGTAGTTGATTATAGGAAGTTGTAAATTTTTTATTATTTTTAACTGTTCTTGACTCCTAAGAAAACTTATAATTTTGTTTAGATTTTGATAAGTAGGGTCTTTTAACACTTGAGACTGATTTCGTTTCCTGTCGGGGAGTTTCAGAAACACATAAACGAGTTCGATTGAAATTATTATAAAAATACTAGCTTATGCCCGCGGCTTCGCCCGCGTGAAGTTCGGGAATTGCCCACAGGTCTTACTTCTGGGATAATAAGTAAGAATAAGTAAGTTATGTATGTTTAGTACATACATAGATTTACATGTACTTGCTAATAACCTGCAAATATTAGTTCATAGTAATATCAATTAAATTACATGTGTGAAATGTTGATCCCTTGGTTTGAGATTGGACACCGGTGACAACGGTCAAATGATTAATTAGGCATCTATTTGTAGACATAATACTTTTACGTAATATTTAATATCAATGTCGCGTATCACGAGCCAACGCGAAAATCAGTGGAATTAACCATATTTACAGACACGTCTACCTCAGAAAAATCCTACCTACTTACTAATAGGTAAATACTCCCGAGCCCCGCACGCCCCGCGCAACTCTGCGCGCTATGCGCCATCAGCTATCAGCTTCGAAGCCCTATTTGACTGTGTTGGGAAAAATGTGATACACGTATCTCATAGTTTTAACTGAAGAATATGTACACAAATTTTCAAATCAATCGACCTCGAGAATAAAAAGTTTCACATAACATTCAACACCCCATTTCACCTTCTTAAGGGTAGAGTTTCAAAAAACCCTTTCTTAATGGATACCTACCCTTCACAAAGAGTAGACAGTCCAAATTGCATGTCTCTAGGACCAGTGGTTTGGGCTGTGCGTTGATATATCAGTCAGCCAGTCAGGGCATTGAATTTTAATTTGCGGGATGATTTTGGAAAAACTGTGATACACGTACCTCCTAATTTTAACTGAAGAGTATGTACACAAATGTTCAAGTCAATCAGCTCCGATAGTAAAAAGTTTCACAGAAAATTCAACACCCCATTTCACCCTCTCAGGGGTGGAATTTCGAAAAACCCTTTCTTAGTGGATACCTACCCTTCACAAAGAGTACACCGTCCAAATTTCATGCCTCTAGGACCAGCGGTTTGGGCTGTGCGTTGATATATCAGTCAGTCAGTCAGTCAGGACTTTGAATTTTATATGTATAGATATTTCAAAATTCAATATAGGAAACTACGTGATGGAAATAAGTTAGAGCTTAAAGTACCATTTGAAGGTACGGATTTAATGAGGTAAAGCTTTTTTTTGTATGGCCCAAAGAATATTTAATAAGTTACCTTGATCAATAAAAAATCAAAGTTTAGTCAACTTCAAGCTTAAATTATGCACCGTGACTTTTTAGTCGTCTTACAACGGCAGCCCACTGCATGTATCCAATGACTACTAAGCATTCTTAAAAAAAAAGGTATTTATGAGATTTTAATAATTTAAAAATAAAAATATTATTCAATACTAGCTTCTGCCCGCGACTTCGTACGCGGATCCTGTTGCTTATGCCAGCGATAACGGGGTCGTCAAAATCGAAGATCTGAAACGTCTGATGTCGAATTCTAAGAGCCCGGGGACGGGAAAACAACGGGATGCGCGAGACGATTCGAGACGTTCCATATCTTTCATTTTTGTAAGTCAGAAGTCGATGCGTAGATACGCTTGGAACTCAAGAGCAATTCTCTATCCGTGAACGTCTCCGACTCGCGAGACAATGCGTGACGCTCACGATCAGCGGTCAGTCGCGCATCACGTTCCCCACTTGTCTCTAGAGACCTAGAAGTCGACGCGTAGATACGCTTGGAACTCAAGCGTAATTTTCTATCCTTGAACGTCTCCGATTCGCGAGACAATGCATGGACTTGCACGATCAGCGGTCAGTCGTGCATCACGTTCCGCACTCGTCTCTAGATACCTCGAAGTCGATGTGTATACACGCTGAGAACTCAAGCGTAATTTTCTTTCCGTGAACGTCTCCGACTCGCGAGACAATGCATGACGTTCACGATCAGCGGTAAGTCGTGCATCATATTCTTCACAGTAGATGTGTAAATACCCTGAGAACGCAGGCGTGCTTCGCGATCCGAAGAGGTTTCCACGGAGCGAGTTGCAGCCTGATGTTCCGAACAGCATCAAGTCTCTCCTGACGTTCTTCGGTAGATTCTTGGGATCTTATGATCCTCAATCTTTTAGCTCCTTTAAAACATTGGGAAAGATTTGACCTCTTTCTAGGCATGGTTATAGTTTTATTGTGAAGATACCTGATCAATTAAAATCTAAGTGACTGTTCCCCTGCGTCACCGGGTAGGCTACCGTGTCACGAAGAAAAGTGGAAAAGGAAATTAAACACTCAAATAACATAAGCCCGAAGGCATATTTATTCGATAAAATAAAAAAATAAATGGGAGTTTTGTCCAGTAGAGTCAAATTTTCAATGAACGCCTTCACCACGTGGAGGTACTCCCAGCTTATGTTATTTTATAATTATACAGTTAAATTAGTGTTAGCTTTGATTTCCACATCAGATGTTTCTGATCTTCGATTTTTATAAGTCAACAGGAAATGCCCAGCAGACCGAACAACTTTTGCTAAGACGTCATTCCTATATGTGTTATGGTGTAGCTGGGCTCTTGGAGTTCCACAACAGGTGTTCCAGATCTTTGATTTTTATAAATCAACAGAGAGTGCTCATCAGATTGAACAATTTTTGCTAAGACGTCATTCCTATATGTGTTATGGTGTAGCTGGGCTCTTGGAGTTCCACAACAGGTGTTCCAGATCTTCGATTTTTATAAATCAACAGAGAGTGCTCATCAGATTGAACAATTTTTGCTAAGACGTCATTCCTATATGTGTTATGGTGTAGCTGGGCTCTTGGAGTTCCACAACAGGTGTTCCAGATCTTCGATTTTTATAAATCAACAGAGAGTGCTCATCAGATTGAAAAATTCTTGCTAAGATGTTATTCCTATATGTGTTATGGTGTAGCTGGGCTCTTGGAGTTCCACAACAGGTGTTCCAGATCTTCAAATTTATTCTCTCAACAGAAAATGCTCTTCACGTGGAACAATTTTTGCTATGGTACTATTTTTGTATCTCTTATAGTTTAGCTGGTCTATTGCGGTTCTGCATCAGGTGTTCAAGTTTCCAAGATAAATTATAGCCTATATGTTGCCCAGACTCAATACCTATACAACAAAAAAAAGATCTTTCAAATCCGTCCAGTAGTTCCGAAGATTAGCGTGTACAAACAAACAGACAAACAGACAAACAGACAAACAGACAAACAGACAGAATTTTTTTTTTGGATTCGTGCTCTATTACTGTTTCTAAACCACACCCAATTTTTTTTTTTTTAATATCTTCAATGTACAGACACAGTTTTTTTACTGTTTTATTATATGTATAGATTATTTGCCTTTTTTAATCGGATTTTATTACCAATTTCTTTTTTGTTTATATGGAACCCTAATTATTTTTCTGACACAAAAATAACCTATGTTAGACTTTATTACATTAGCTATCTGCCAGTAAAAGTCTCTTCAAAATCGGTTCAGCCGTTTCGGAGATTAGCCGGAACAAAGACAGACAAATTTGAAAAAAAATGTGTTTTTGTTAAAAGTGCCGTAAATATTTTCATATACATTCAGTAAAAAGCTGTTATTTTGATATTACAAATAGACACTTCAATTATATTTATTTGTAGAGATGTATAGATTAAGTTAATTTATGAGGTAATGTTGTTTTTATATTGGAATATTTATACAGAGTTGCCTTTTTATACTTCAACCTTTGCTTTAGTGTTTAACCTATCAATAAAAAATGCCATTTATGAGGTTATGTTGTTTTTAGTTTGGAATAAAGAGCTGTCTTTTTTATACGTCTACGTTGTTTTAGTGTTTAACCTATCAATAAAAAATGCCATTTATGAGGTTATGTTGTTTTTAGTTTGGAATAAAGAGCTGTCTTTTTTATACGTCTACGTTGTTTTAGTGTTTAACCTATCAATAAAACAATTTAAAATTAAGCAAGAAAGCATGTAATGAATGTTCCCCCATTTTACTCGCAACAATCCTATGGGTTCAAATTAGCCCCAATCAGTTCAGTAGTTTGGTCGGACTCAGGGTCCGTTCCCACAAATCCGAACAATCCTCGCGCACTTTTTTGATGTCACTGAATAAAGGAATTCCACGCAGAGAAAGCGTCTCTTCGCGCGTGCTCAAGGATGCGCGAGCGCTCAATTTTATACTTAATTAAAGGCAATACAGATAGTCTATTCAGTGACATCAAAAAAATGCGAGAGGATTTTTCCGGTTGGTGGAAACGGACCTTTTGACAAATATACATTTCGAATACTAGTGAAGAGAGATAATATATTTTCCCAGGCTTTCAACCCCGCCTGTTGAAAATCACGTCGAGTGTTGTGACGAAAAGAAGTCACAAACAAACACAGTTTAGCAATTTTTAAGACAAGTATTAGATGAGAATCGCAAGCATGGCTGTCATTCAAGAATCACAAAGGCAGCATTCGAGGACAATTAGGAATTCTCATGGATGGTGCATGCGTTTACTAACGTTAATCTTACATACACAAGCGGCCAGACCCGGAACAGTTGGAGCAATATTTGTTCTCTGCAGGAACGAACCCGCGAGACATAGCGCAGCAACCTATCGCTCAGCCACCGCGCCAACCTTGCCGTCTTTTCATCCAGTTTAATAGGTAGCTCTAGCTATCTATTTTGTCTAAGCTGCTTGGCACTAATCAATGTGACTTACGAAATAATAAAACTGAAATGCATTTTACTATTCATCATAAACCATACCGAATAGTAATATGATTAAATTTCACAGTAGGTAGACTGGGTAGACACTTATATGCCAGTGCAAATGGAAGAAAACATTTACTTATGGCTTAATTGTTAATTATGTAGTATTTTTTTATATAATTAGCTAGCTTTAACTTTTTTGTTTAATTTTATGAGTAAAATCTAAAACATGATTACTTTTATACCTGCTTTTAAACATACATTTTCTTCAATCATAACGATTAAAGAAAATAACGTTGATAAAAACGCTAATAAAATAATAACTATTAATAATAGATGCATTAGTGCAAAGGTGCAGCGCAAATAGAAAAATAATCTACCCATAACAATCATTATACCTACGACGAACTCGACTCGCTTACAAAATAATATTCTTAAATTATGGTTGAATGGGGCGCGCGCGGCGCTTCCATACTATACGGTCTGCGCGTGAGAGAGACGAAATAACTACAATATATCGGACCCTCTCGCACGATTCGCAGCGTTCAACTTCTAATAGTTCAAAGTCCAAACAGTCAAGCTTGACGAGCGGCCGTGTGTACATAAAAATAACACTTACCGTCAATAAAACACAAAAACACTTCACTTTTAAATAAAAACTCTTTCACGGATGGCACTCGTATGAATGGTTCTCAGTAGTAGCCCCAGTCACCAATTCTAAACCTGAATGGTGCTTACTACTTACTTAGCTGTTCAGACGAGCGAAATTGGAACTACAGCTACCATTTTGAGAACGTCATTTCGCTGACAGTTAAAAACCCCGAAACCATAAATGAATGATGTACAGCAGTGGTGGCTCTGACTTGTAAGTCAGAGCCACCACTGCTGTACCTATATCATTCATCGTTTTAAATATCAGAACATCCTACAACTTACTACTAAAATACTGCCCTATGTTTTATTTCCCCTTTTTCTTGGTAAACTTCTTAGATGGCAAGACCAATTTATCTCGACGCACTTTGACGTGTGCTGATAATACTAAAATGTGCAATTATTATGAAAAATCAATGTGGTTTGTCTGTGTATTCACTTATCTTGATGGTTTCACATAAATTAAATATGATTCAATCAATAGATGTAAGTAGTACCTACGTGTCACCATTGCGTAGGTAGGTAATTAGAAAAAAAATAGGTAAATTTGCCTACGCTGATCGCCTGATTTAGGTATACCCTAAGTTTACATGAACTTCTATTCTCTGATTTTATTCAACCCAAACCAATGAATTAGTACCTAACCGTGTCAGAAAATGTATTATCAGTACCTACTTACATACAGTAGAAAGAATTTTAAATCTTTAGGTACTTTATATTTAAAGTAGATATTACAATAATTACATTAGTATTGTATCTGTGTGAACCAAATGCAGATCGCAGATTTTTTTTTTTCACTTTCTAGCATTCTTTCTCATTCCCTAATAAAAAACATTTTATCAATCATAAAATGTAAAACCCGCGGGCAAACCCGCGCGCCGGCGCTAACTTTCTAGAAACACAATTTTGGAAACGATTCGCAAGTTGTCAAGACAACTTGCTTGTTTGTCTTGTTCGAATTTTCGAACAGCGCCATCTTTTATAAATGTTTACCGAACGTAAACTCGTAACACAACAGCAAATAACTCTTTCTCGGTGGTTCTTTAAATTTCTGTTAGATGGCGCGATTCAAGTCACTCACACATGTAAAGATTTTTCGTTTTTTATTGGGTCTAATTCTCCTAGAAATACTGTTTTTTAAACGGTTTTATTTTTTTTATAAAATTTTGGCGTTAGGCGAACATACATTATAAAGTCTCATTATACTTGCTTTTATTCTGCAGAAACCTAAACGGTTTTACGGAGATTACAACCCCTGATGAAAATGTATGGCGAGGCCTGTCTAGGCATCCACCTCAAAGAACGGGCGGAAACTGGCGGAACATTTTTTTAAATAACATGAATTATTTAGAAGGTTCATACAATATGTACACATATGTAAGAATTTAAGCTTAACTTTGTTAAACTCATACTTAACCCTACAATGCACGATTTGTTATTTAGCTACGAAAAAAATACTTATATGATTCTAAAGGCCATTTTTATACATGAAAAAAAAACAATATGCATTATTGAGATATATTGTCTTTTAGTGTATGTGCCTAATATGTCCCAAATAGCATTAAGGCTGAAAAAGTATTATGTAGGATACTCAGCAGCAATTAAACAAAATAGTAAATAATTAGACTTAAATGAAATAAAAAAACAAATTTTAATGAAACTATAAACAAACTAATGAAATTATCAACAAATTATAGTAAAAAAAAAAAGTAACAAAAAATAATTGAAAACGAACAAATTGAGATCAAAATTTTATAAATGCAAGTTATTTACTCCTTGACATTACAATTGTTTTATTTACTGATGAAATGCCAAAAAACAGTTCTTATCTTTATTCAAGCACAGTGCCACTCCGCATTTCTGGCACATAATGAATGATTTTCCCTTACAAGCTGGTAATTTGCAACGTTGTCTAGCAGTGGACCGTAAAGGGAAGTGTTCGATGTCATCAACTCTGGCGTCTTTAGGTGGTACTACAGCTTTTGGTTTTTTCTTTCTCCTTTCCTCAAGGATATTGGCAACCAATGATGACGGTCTTCCTCTTTTGCGTGTAAGTGAGGGTCCAGTCCAGATAGACAAAGAGCTTTTGCAACTTCCAGCCGAAATTCACGTAGTGTTATTTTGTCTCTGCTTTTCAACTCTAAGATAAGATAAGATAATTTTATTTGTTCAAAACATGAGTATACATACACACACATAGCATGCAAGATGTTACATTGAATTATAAAAATGACAGTCATGTTTTGCCTGAATGGCGTACAAATATAAGATGTCGGACGCTACACAACATCAAGTGATTTTGAATTCGTTTACATACAGCAAATATAACTATTAACAATCCAATTTAGACCATACTTAAACTAAAAGGTACAGTATAATACAATCAAATAGTGTCAAAACTGTCATAAGCTCATCATAGTAAATAATGCAAATCAAATGTTAAAGCAATTATACATGTCAAATTAATTTGTCAGTTAGAAATGCGTCAGTGCTGTAATAGACTTTTTCTAACAGAAGGCTTTTTAGTCTATTTCTTAATTTTTCAGTAGATAATTCCCTCCAATGTTTTGGCAACTTATTATAAAGAATTGGCGCCATACACAATACGCATTAGCTCTCTCTAGCGCTCTCTTGAAAAGAAGCCAACTGTTTATGATCATCACATCGAGCAGATGGTAGAATATCCTCATATACCATTTCCTTGTTCGCATTTTTATTTTATACTTTCCAATGAATGGTTGTAGTGGCGAATAATCTCAGGGCAGTCGACATCGATGTACTGCTTAGTCTCCTTACAAAATCTTCTAACCTTGACTTAGGGTTGCTCGCCGACAAATGAAGACTCAAGTGTCACAGGTTTATTATCTAACCACATGACAGTGACCACTGGTGTACCTTCAACAGTAGTTTGCTACTCTTCAGAATAACCACGCGGTTTTTTGGCCTTTAGGAGCTCTTTCTGAGACGGCAATATTCAATCCTTAACGACCTCTGTTCACTGTTCCTAGTGTGTGGATTCCCAATTTGGCTAAATGAGAAATAAACACTGGCGAAGTGTGGTAATAATTGTCAAAAAACCTTTATAATTTTCATGTTTAGGGGCAGTTCGACAGAGACGAACTGCGATATTGCTGCTTGCACCTAAATCTGCTTGTAACCCCATTTAGGGCGGATTCGACCAAACTTGTATAAGTCTTAACGTCGAATAAAATCACTAATTACTCTAGAGTTAGAGAACTTTTCGTTTTACCAAATCTTAAACCAGGAATATCTGCCTATCCGAGAGTAAATTGCTATACCGCCAAAGTTCTTGGAGTAAACCAGTTATCCGAGAGTATTTTAATGGCAGCCGCTTCATTTTGACAGCTGTTTTCGTATCCTTTGTGGTTTAAAGTATAGTAGGTTATTTCGCAGCACAGTTGTACGTTCATAATTTCTCGTATTTGTGTGATAATTATTGTTGGGATTTTTTTTAAATAATGCAGCGTTTACGAAATATGATCGAAGAGTCGGATAGTGATGAAGAATACATCCCAAGGCGTCCACGATGGATCAGAGAAAGGAACAATTACTTCGATAACTATGATGAACGTGACTTTGCCATAAGGTTTCGATTGTCCAAAGAAGCGACTTTGTGTCTTTTATCCAAAATTGAGCATCATCTGGAATATACATCAAACCGGTTTGTACATCTAGCTATCTAGTATTATACTCACCTACCTGCATTGTACCTGTGTAACATCTCTAAAAGCTGCCTAAAATACAAGGCTGAGACATGTGTCGCTCAAGGAATAAGGCTGACACTCCCTCCCACTCCACCCAGAGCGGGAGAAGTCATTTGATGATTTCCCACCGTAAAAAAAAAAAAAAGTAGGGTAAGTAATTATGTACCTTACATTCCTTTTTCTTTCAGGAATTTCTCAATACCTCCAGTAAATCAGTTGCTGACCACTTTGAAGTTTTATGCGACAAACTGGACACAAACAAGTATTGGCGACTACTGTGGTCTAAGTACTCCAACAGCAAACAAAATTGTACACAGAGTTAGTGCTGCAATAGCTGGATTGCATACAGAGTACATAAAATCATAGTACACAAAAAAGAAAATCACATTTTGAAACTGGTCGCTATAACAATGCATTATTAGTGGTGGATGGAGGATATTATGCTTTAAAGTGTTATACCATGACTCCATTAGTAAACCCAGCTGAGCAACTGTATAATGAATCCCAAATTCGTACCAGAAATCCTGTAGAAAGATCATAATGGTGTATGGAAGAGACGTTTCCCAGTGTTAGCACTTGGGATGCGAGTTAAATTAGATAAAGCACTAGTTGTTATCATGGCCACAGCAGTACTTCACAATATGTTGCGCAGGCGAGGAGAACAACTTCCACCTGATGACTCAGAAGTGCAATTACCAGCACCATGGGGCGAACTTTTACGACTTGGCCAAATGCAAAATGCAGAATGGGCCATCAACACAACAATCTACTGGTCACTTTGCACGTAATATGTTAATCAGTAATTATTTTCAAAGTTTATTGTAGCTATGGAATCTAGCCAGTTGATTGCAGTGATTCCTAATCATGCTTTTGTTCAAGTTATATGTATATAAAAACAGGTAATAAAAAAAACTTGTAATAAATACAATTAAATAGTTTATTGTTCTTTTAACAATTGTTTTTTCTTTAATTTTAAATCTAATAATAAAATGCGGGTCTTTAATTTTTCTTGTTTTAATTGTTCTCTTTTTATTTGTAAGTCCAATTCGTGAACTTCATTTAAATGGAGTGTTTTTTTCTCAGCAACACTCTTCTGGAAATCTATTTCTTCAATTTTCTTTTCGTGTAATTTTTGCAAAGATGATGATGAAGCTGTATATGTAGGTCGCCTTCTTGATACCCATGATTTTTAAATTTTTCCATCTTGCTCATTAGTATTGAACTTCAATTAAAGAGGTGTAGAAACAGGAGTTCTTAATAGTTTCGGGGTATAATCACTCCAATCCTAAAATAAACAAATAAATGACATTAATTAACAATATAAAGAAACAACATATCTTATCTCACCAAACACATTTTAATGAAAGAGAAGAAAATAGAGCCATCTCGTGAAAAGTGCTGTGACAGGGCACATTACAGCATGGCAAAGCATATAAAAAGTATTTAAGAAACATGCCCTGTCAAATTTACAATGATTGACTTTGCTTTACTTGAATCTCAATGAGTTATTTCCTTTATTTATTCCTATACAAATACAATTACATTTTTAAATATTCCTTAGAAAAAACAATATAAAAAACATTTAAAAATATAAAAAATTAAATAAATAATTGAATCTTGAATCTCAATAATTATTATGGTAGAAACTTATTTTACATTGAAATTATTTGTGAGCTCTCATTTTTTTTGTATTTTAATGGGTAGTATAATAATCTTAAAATTTTAAGATTCTTAGACAATTATATGTTACAAATAATGGTTATTTTCAACAATTATAATTAGGGCTCTGAAAGGTGACTTGAGTTGCTTCAGTTAACAAGTGTATGGCTTCAGATTTTATGAATATGTCCTGAATTTACCTGTATTACTTCTTCATTAAAGTCAACCCCAATCTTTGGAATCTCATTGATCCCAGTCTCAAGATCTGTAAACAAATAATGTTATATTTAATTTCTAATCTCTATTGTGCTTAACTAAACTGTAAGGTAACTAACTAACCTTTACTACAGAACACTGGCTCCTCAGGCAAAATAACTTGAGCCTCTGCAAAATTATTATGATCTGAGCTTTCAGGGGCAACACTATCGCTGTCAAAAGCATAGTAAAGGCCAACAGCGCTCGTTGTAATCAAAGATATGATTTTTAAATGTAGAGGATCTTTCTTTCTGGCATTTGCTGGTCCACCTCCTAAAAATAGTACAAAATTAAAAAGTTTCTAGTAGGTATATAAGTATGGCATCTATATGATGTTAATTCTGAAAATGTTTGAATACTAAAAAAATGGCTCTTCCTTTTTGGCATTTTTCTTCATGTACTCCCACTGATTTTTTAGATTTTCTGCTAGACGCGAGCAATGTGTCGTTTGGCTATTATACTCGTGGGATATAATTTGCCATTTGGCAAGTTTATTCTTCATCGTAACACCGTCTGTTTTTTATTTTCTATGACGCTGAAATGTTTTTCCACGAGTTCCAACAGCAAGTTTTTCTCAGAAGGTAACCAATTTGGGCTACGTTTCCTTTTTTCTTGAGACATTTTATTTAAATTACCACAACACAAAATCATCTACAAGCAACTGTGAAAAGATAACCTCAACTCGTATAAAAAGTCATTGACAGTTGACTTGACATCATTTATAATCCGGCAAAATTATGTGGACATAAAATGTTGTGTTACGCTTCATAAACGGTTGTATTTTGATTTTAGTTGGTTTCATCATTCGTCAATCAACTCTAGAGTTACAATACCTGGTATTGGCTACTCTACGTTTACTATGGAAAAACGCAAACGAAGTTATCTGAGAGTAAAATTATTCGACGGTTAGTTACTCCGGTATTACATGGCATTTGGTCGAATCCACCCTTAGGAATCGTAAACTCTAATTATTCACCTAATCACAACCATAATATACACACAAACTTATATGTACTTTCGTTTTTGACGATTTCTGGCTGTAAAAAATGTGGTCAAAATCTTTGTCGGATCCAAAATCACCATCACGATCTTGGAATGGGTCGGCCTGGGTTGAACCATCGGAATCCTCAAAAATTCTCATCAGAAATCTCTTTCGCTTATCCATCTAAAACAAACAAAATAACTCATAACATAAAATTTTCATACAATACGGTTATAATTGAATTAGTTTACAACCTAGTAATAATAAGATAGTAGCATAATCTAAATACTTACTATGTTTATTTGTCTGCAAATAAAACGATCCGCCTCTCCCGCAAAGATGGAACGCGCGCACCTCGCTAATTTATTTATTTATTATTTATTTATTTAAACTTCATGTACAAAAGTGGTACATAGGCGGACTTAATGCCACAAGGCATTCTCTACCAGTCAACCTTGGGGTCAAATAGGACAGCATAGTGATAGAGTACAAAAAAAAAAAAAATAAGAAAAATATCATTTTGTTAACATAAATTGAAATACATACATAGGCACATACTAATACATATATATACAAATAAAATGAAATAAACTAATATATATTATAATACATACAAATAGTCCAAAATACGAGAAACATTCTAATAATTACTATGACTACTAATGACAAGCTTATGAGCAATTTAGTCTGATTTCAAATAGTACTTCCGTACTGTTCTTTTGAAAGCCATTTTGCTAATGTGACACCGCTGCACTGAGTGGGACGCGTGAGGCGCGGGGGACGTATAAACACGGTGTGCGTGTGGGTACAGTGTCGCCGCACATTATTAACAGCACATTTTTGAAACGGTTATAAACAATGTTCACGTGACAGTACAGTTTTGAGTTTATGTTATGGTATCAAAATCTCAAATCATGGCGTACAATTACGCTGTGTCCGCGAAAGTGTTAACAATGAGTGACGTTATGCGTAAACGTAGTCCTAATTGGCTGCCATCTGTAAAAGAACTTTTGTTAAGCCTAGTAGAGCTACATTTTAAAATAATAGAAAATAAAAAAACTGATGTTACGGTAAAATCAAAATTGGCTCAATGGCAAATCACTGCTGACCAGTACAACAGCCGCACAACCCACTGTTCTCGCACAGGGGATAATTTGAAAGCTCAATGGGAGAAGGGTTACCATATCTCAGGATTTGTCCTGAGATTTCAGGATTTCTGGACTCTTCTCAGGATTGCGGCTGGATTTTGCAAATCTCATGAAATCTCATGATTTTTTTAATTTTCAAATAAAACAGCTAACATTTTAAAGATCTCTTTAATAAAAAGTTTAACAAACTAAAAAACATCTTCCCTTGGTAATAATTGCACAATTAAAATCAGTACTTATTTATCTAAGTAGGTACTTAATCAGTTTTATCATACTTAATATGTGAAGATACATTTTTAAGGAAGGTTTTTCTTCAATTATGGATTTATAAAATGCCCCACATGTTAAGCTCTTCAAATTATATTGAATTAAAAGTATTGCTCGATCTGAAGACACCGTTAGTCGGTTTCTTTCATTCGACCATAGAGCCACCATGATAGAAAAAACTCTTTCTACGTTTGGATTCTGTGCTGTAATTGCAAATATATATTGACAAATACGCATTATCTCTGGTAATCGTGAAATACCTATTGTCTTGAAAATGGTTGCCCACAACGCATGAAGCATTACGTCAAAAAATGCTTCTTCTTGTTTTGTTAAAAAACTATTCAGAGCTGCAATTTCATCGAATAATTTCACATCATCTAAAGGCTTCATCCACTTGATCAGATATTCTATGCAAGTCTTATACATATTTTTAAGGTCTTGCTTGAAAACTTCTTCGTTATACTCGCACTTTTAGTGATATGAAGTTTGCGTTCGCTCGTGCAACAAAAATTTCATGTATGGATTCGAGGATTCTTTTAATATCGAGAACAGAATTGATTTCTTTTTCGATGTCTTCAATTCTCGAATGAAATATTGATATCAATGAGTGAGCGAGAAATAAATAAGCTTCGCTGAGTTCATTTTCAAAAAAGTTCTTCAATGTCATTGGTACACCAGGAGTAGACAAAAAGTACTGCTTCAACGGCTCATACATCTTCAATATTCTTTCGATCGCTGGAAAGAGACTAAGCTATCTTATCTTGCTATGAAACAAAAGTTTCTGATAATTAACGTCTATATACTCGCTGATATCCTTCAACGCCTCCGTGCGTACGGTGTATAAAGAAAAATAATTAAACTGCTTCATTACTATAGATTCTATATCAATATGAAGATTATCAGTGCCGTGTCGAATACAATTGTATAGAATGTGCGCTGGGTACCCAACTCCTACGATATCTTTTTCGAGTATATGTTTTAAATTAGTCCAAACATTCTGTCCCGGTTGCCAATTAACTCCGCCAAAATTAACATTAGCGTTGTCTGCTGTAAATGATACACATTTTGTCAACAAATCGTGCTTTTGCAAGCTTGGTTTAATTATCTCTGTTATAGTGTCAGCAGTTTCATCGCGTGTGCTCAGCACATCCAACATTTTAGTTTAACGCCTTCTTGCCAGTCAAAAAATTGTATCATTATAGGAAATATTTTTTCTACGCCGCACAGTGGTGCAAGTATTACGGGCATGCGGAAAATATTATTTTTAAATGAAAAGACGTTGCGTTTCTTCATAATACTTTATTAAAATGACTAGCTTCTGCCCGCGACTTCGTACGCGGATCCTGTTGCTTATGCCAGCGACAACGGGGTCGTCAAAATCGAAGATCTGAAACGTCTCATGTCGAATTCTAAGAGCCTGGGGACGGGAAAACAACGGGATGCGCGAGACGATTCGAGACGTTCCATATCTTTCATTTTTGTAAGTCAGAAGTCTATGCGTAGATACGCTTGGAACTCAAGCGTAATTCTCTATCTGTGAACGTCTCCGACTCGCGAGACAATGCGTGACGTTCACGATCAGTGGTCAGTCGCGCATCACGTTCCCCACTTGTCTCTAGAGACCTAGAAGTCGATGCGTAGATACGCTTGGAACTCAAGCGTAA
Source organism: Noctua pronuba (assembly GCA_905220335.1). Lineage (NCBI taxonomy): Eukaryota > Metazoa > Arthropoda > Insecta > Lepidoptera > Noctuidae > Noctua > Noctua pronuba. Next base: position 7,834,385 of record LR999906.1, on the reverse strand, counting down.
TTCTCTATCTGTGAACGTGGTCCGATTCGCGAGACAATGCATGACGTTCACGATCAGCGGTCAGTCGCGCATCATATTCTTCACAGTTCTCTAGAGATCTGGATGAAAATACGCTGAGAACGCAGGCGTGCTTCGTTATCCAAGAGGAAGAGAAGAGAAGAGAGGAAGAGGTTTCCACCGAGCGAGTTGCAGCCTGATGTTCTCGAGCAGCACCAAGTCTCTCCTGACGTTCTTCGGTAGATTCTTGGGAATTTATGATCCTCAATCTTTTAGCTCCTTTGGAACATTGGGAAAGATTTGACCTCTTTTTAGGCATGGTTATAGTTTTATTGTGAAGATACCTGATCAATTAAAATCTAAGTGACTGCTCCCCTGCGTTATCGGGTAGGCTACCGTGTCACGAAGATAAGTGGGAAAAGTCTAAAACACTCAAATAACATAAGCCCGAAGGCATATTTATTCGATAAAATAAAAAAATAAATAGGAGTTTTGTCCAGTAGAGTCAAATTTTGAATGATATACCGTCGTCATCGAATATCAGTCCTAAACTGTTACCGCCTTCACCGCGTGGAGATACTCCCAGCTTATGTTATTTTATAATTATACAGTGAAATTAGTGATAGCTTTGATTTCCACGTCAGATGTTTCTGATCTTCGATTTTTATAAGTCAACAGGAAATGCCCATCAGACCGAACAACTTTTGCTAAGACGTCATTCCTATATATGTTATGGTGTAGCTGGGCTCTTGGAGTTCCACAACAGGTGTTCCAGATCTTCGATTTTTATAAGTCAACAGAGAGTGCTCATCAGATTGAACAATTTTTGCTAAGACGTCATTCCTATATGTGTTATGGTGTAGCTGGGCTCTTGGAGTTCCACAATAGGTGTTCCAGAACTTCGATTTATATAAATCAACAGAGAGTGCCCATCAGATTGAACAATTTTTGCTAAGACGTCATTCCTATATGTGTTATGGTGTAGCTGGGCTCTTGGAGTTCCACAACAGGTGTTCCAGATCTTCGATTTTATAAGTCAACAGAGAGTGCTCATCAGATTGAACAATGTTTGCTAAGACGTCATTCCTATATGTGTTATGGTGTAGCTGGGCTCTTGGAGTTCCACAACAGGTGTTCCAGATCTTCGATTTTATAAGTCAATAGAGAGTGCTCATCAGATTGAACAATGTTTGCTAAGACGTCATTCCTATATATGTTATAGTGTAGCTGGACTCTTGGAGTTCCACATCAGGTGTTCCAGATCTTCAAATTTATTCTCTCAGCAGAAAATGCTCATCACGTGGAACAATTTTTGCTATGGTACCATTTTTGTATCTCTTATAGTTTAGCTATTCTATTGCGGTTCTGCATCAGGTGTTCAAGTTTCCAAGATAAATTATAGCCTATATGTTGCCCAGACTTAATACCTATACAACAAAAAAAAAAACTTTCAAATCCGTCTAGTAGTTCCGAAGATTAGCGTGTACAAACAAACAGACAAACAGATAAACAGACAAACAGACAGAATTTTTTTTTTGGATTCGTGCTCTATTACTGTTTCTAAACCCCCCTCAATTTTTTTTTTTTAAATATATTCAATGTACAGACACAGTTTTTTTTACTGTCTTATTATATGTATAGATATAATGAATGTACCAGTATACAAAGAGAAAGATATAATATACGTAATTTTTTATTTTTTATTAACATGAAAATATTCATCATATTTTTTCACATGAATTCAATTATAAATATTATGCAAAATATAGTCTTTAAGCATTTCTATATAAATAAATATTAATAAACTAAATAATAAATAGAGAAGATAGTTTTAGAGATGGGTACTATCCACTAATAAAGCTTTGGCATCATCATGAAGTTGATAAGGGGATCTGAGGTAGCTAAGAGCATATTCATTACATCTTCATTACATGATAGACGAGAACATTTTCTTGAATGACCTAACCTGTAATTGCGGTAATCTTTATTTCGCGCTTCTTGAGCTTCCTCAGATAACATCCCAATAGGTAAGGCAGCAACACTTATTATTTCTTTGCCATGCAACAAGATTTTATGCACTGTATTTGGCATATTATACCAGCTGTACAGGCTTATGTATAGTTCAGCAGTCTGGTAACAATAACTACCAAACTTATCCGAATCAACTAATGCACTACAATTAATTGTTTGCAATATTATACCAAACCGATGAATAAGTTCTTTATCAACTCTTGTGACTTCAGCTACAATGTCTGCATTATTGAAAAATCTTCTAGACGTGTTTCCATCGTTAGATGTTCCCATTCCTTGCTTTACAAAATCCACTTTTAGGGCTAAACGTTGAAACAGCTCACTTTGGATTCTTTTCTTCTCTTTAGTTTTTTGTTGTTTGGTAGTAGCGTTTGTTCTCCAACGGGTGAATGACATATTGTACGCAATATGTAATATGCATTCCATAAATTTAATCCGTGCATGAAGCGGCGATAAACCGACCTTGAGAGGCTTTGACTTGCATATAAAACACACTGCACAGGATGATGTGTCCGTAACTGTCTGCGCTATTTTGCCATCTATCATTGTGAACACAAGTTTATGGTAGACTTTGTAAGTCTTTTCCTTTAAAGTAATAACAGTTTCATTCATGTTTGCTATTTCAGATTCCATTCTAGCAATTTCATTTTTCGTGGATGCTGTAGTTTCTTTTTGAAATTGGAATTGTACCGGGCGACAACACCTTGTAGAAGAAGGAGTTGCATTTGTCCAATACACAACAGATTTATTTTCCTTTTCATACAGACGCAGTGGAACTAATGATGTCAAAAACATATGTGAATCTGACACATTTTCGTCAATAAATGACTGTTTGTACTCAGCATGACCAGATGATCCATCACATCCACACTTGTGTAAAAATGTTGAATTTACACTAATCTTTGTAAGGTCGTCTTCAGACATTACTTCAAATAGTCTTCTGGTTGTGTGGTCCAGTAATGACTGCAAACCTACACAAGCGTAGCTTTCCGTTACATCAATATCCGTGGGGTAGCATTGCCTTTTTGCTTCAAGTACTTTATGATAATCGGGAAAAATATCACACCCAATACTTTTTGCTGCATTTCTCAGTACTTGATATTGATGTTTTGAAAGTGATGCATCAAGTAATAATGCCAACGCTTTTTCTGGAGTAAACTTGATAGTATCCGATGATTCTTCTTGTACGAGTACCTTAGAGGCAGCTTTCTTAGTCATTTCTTCAGGAACGCTTTCACACAATCTTTTGACTTTATATCGCTTTGTTCGATCGCAACATTCATCAAATGATTTCTCTGGTCGTCCTGTATGAAAGCGTTTTGATAGCCCTGGAACATTACTGTCACAATTCACCATATCAGCTTGCACCGAAGATGTCTCAATGGTAAAAATATTTTCCAGCCACTGTTCATTTTTTGCCATAAAAGCATTTTTGTTTCTCGCTGCAGTTTGCCACTTTTTCGTAAATACGGGTAGAAAATTACGACTCAACTTTTCATAAACTTGTTTCCAAACACTTTCTGTAAGCTGTGGATACATAAGTTTTAAATTTTCGAGGCATTTATGTATCTCACGATTACTTGAAATTATGATTTCCACTAAATCGGCATAGGCAATAGTAAAGCTATCCATCACTATATTAACACTGTTATCGTAAGAGAAAATAGTTGTAAGTGAAGTTAAAACTACCCTTCAATGCTATTTATACTTACACGACATGATAAAGTGTTAATTTCCCTCATTAGAAACACTTAAAACATAATGCACTTTTTCTTAATTACCAAGCGTCATTAGTTAATGACCTGGTATTTCCAAGATAGCAGGTTTTAGCAGCCAAAACTAATGTATTCTTAATCTATAGGGTCTAATTAATCTCCGAAAGTAGATTATAACGCAACGGTCGATAACGGAGATTAGTTATGATTTCATTATTGAAAACAAAAGGTTCCAAATGACCTTCTTCACTAAAAATGTAATAGCAAGTAATTACTCATTATATAATAACATATGATTACGTATTTTATTAATAAACACAATAAACTTATGACTAAACTAAAAATAAAAGTTGATTATTATAGTATTTAGGTTCTATTCATACTTGAAATAACAATATTTTTTGCACGAAATTTGTTAATTCTCGATCACCCACCCTCCTTTGGCATCATATAATTAAATACTGCATAATTATTTACCCGTATTAATTTTAGGACTTGTTTCTACTAACATTCTAGTATGTGTGTACCAAATTGTAGACATTTTAAACAAAGTCAAACCAAAGGACTTTTTTCCGCCCTTGAACCATTGTGCGCCGTGATCACTTGCATCTGTGGAAACGCCCAAATAGTTGAATTTGGAATGAGACTTTTACCTGTTCAATTACCCGCGGAGATATCACGCCCGTAACAATGGCCTCAGTCTTCGTTCTTGCACAAGAAATACTATTGGCAGTGGTGGAATCCGCAAATATAGCCTTCACCAGCTGGCTGCAATGCAATCCATAGATTTAAATGATTGGTGATGTTTCACTGTGTGAACAGCTAAAGTGACCTCAGCGTCTTAATTATAAAATAGGAATAAATTCTTCTTTAATTACTTTTATTTTATTCTGTTTACTTACATCAAACTAAAAAAATAATCAGCAATAAGAACATCGGGGGTCTCATGTCGTCGCACAGGTATTTGCTCTCCTTGAATAACTTGAGGCATTTGGACATCACTTAAAATTTGCTCCCAAGGTGCTGGTAAATCAAGTTCTGGATCATGTGGAGGCAAACATTCCCCTCTACGACGTAAAATACTATGAAGAACTGCTGCAGTGGCCACTATAATTGTCAGTGCTTTTTCTAACTTTACACGCATTCTAAATTTCCAAGCGCCAAATCAGGAAATCTTCGTTTCCATACACCATAATTTCTTTCAATAGGATTTCTAGTTCTTATTTGTGATTCGTTATAAAGTTGCTCTGCTTGCGTTCTCGGGCTCCCTAATGGAGGCATCATGTATGAGGTTGAAGCATATCCGCTGTCAACAACCAAAATCGAATCATTATAGCATCCATCTTCAAATTTCGCTTTGATAACACTATTATTAAATATTGTGCTATCGTGACACGACCCTGGCCATCGTGCTACTATGTCAGTGATTTCCAAGTTAGCATTGCATATTGTTTGCACGTTTATAGAAAAGTAAACTTTTCTATTCCTATATAGTTCTGCTTGTTCACCTCCCACCTTACACCGGAGTGGTACAAATGATAATTTTTTGTGCGTGCAATCGAGCCAATGACACGTGGAAATCGAGCTATTCGGTAAAAATTATCTTGCTCCCTCATCTGCTGAGTAGTAGGAAATTTTATATATTCCTTGAGCAGTGCAGCAATATTGGCACTGACTCTGAATTATTTTATTGCCAGTAGCTGTACTCCAACCACAGATGTCAACGATAACCATTTGAGTGGAATTTGTTGCATAAAATCTCAAGGTTCCCAGCAACTTGTTTTTTGGTGAAATGGAAAAGTTGCTGAAAAATAATAATATAATTAGATCTGATATTCTAATCTATCCAGGCATCATTTTTTCAAAGGTTTTTTTTTGGTTTTGGTTTGTACAATAACATAAACACGCAGTTTAATTAGGTAGGTATTGTTGGAGGTACTAATAATATTTACCGGTCAGAAATGTATTCCAATTTATTCTCGTCAGCAAAAACAAGGTCGCTTCTTTGCTCAAACGAAACCTTATCGTGAAATCACGATCATCATTATATTCAAATAGATATAACTTCCTCATCACTATCACTATCTTCAATCAAATCATTTAATGCCCGGTTCCTATAAACAAGAAACGAGTCGTTTTGCTTACGGATAGTAGTATTTTTTACGAGACGTATCCCAAAACCGTTCCTATAAAAAACGTTTCGTAAGTTAAGTTACCGATAGATCGCTACCTACGGATGGGAGGGTTTCGAATAACGAACAGTAAGGCAAATGTATGCAGATGTCGGGCGATGGTGTTCCTATAAATAAAAAGAAACGTCAACGAGCTGTCAAAGTTACGAGTCGTTTACAATTTGTTTACCGCCCGATTTCGGTCGGTTGTCTACAAAAGTTTTACTTGTTTTACGTTATTTGCTTGAAATAATTGCAAAATGTCTCGTTCAGATAGTGAATTAAGTGATTTAGAATTGTTATCGGACTGGAGTAACTCCGAATCAGATGAAGAAAGTGGTCCTAATCAACGGAATTACAAAACGAGGGTCGATCATTTTAGTATCTTGGATAATAATGAATTCCAAATTAGATTTCGGCTCGACAAGCCAACTGTACAAATTTTACTCGTCGAAATTTATCCGCATTTAAAAGTGAAGGGAGCCAGGTATGTATTTCTCAAATTAACCTTATAATATTCATTTGAAACGACCACAATTCATTACGCATTTTACTCTTAAAACATTAATATTATCTTTGTTTTAGGAATCATGGTATACATCCTCTTCACCAACTCTTATTAACTTTAAGATTTTACGCATTAGGGACAATGCTATTATCAGTGGCTGATTTTGTTGGGGTATCAAAATCTTCGGCTTGTCGTATAGTATTTGATGTAAGCTGTGCAATAGCACGGTTATACAACAAATACATATACATGCACCCGGACACAGAACAAGATTTTTATAAAACAGCCCGCTTCCCACGGGTTCTTGGAGCACTTGATGGTACCACGGTAATATTATAATACAGTAATGTAACTCGGCCGCATGATAGAAATAAATGCCTACAGCCGCGCGGTACGTAAACATGCGTTAGGGCTGACCGTCCCCAGCATTTTAATTACATTTGCCTACTTTCTGTTTCTATTTAGTTTTGTGATTGTAAATATCCTTTTTATATACATAAATGAAATACTTTGCATATTGAATAGGAAGTGTTCAATAAAAATGCGTTGTTTTTTGATTGGTAGATTTAATTAAAAAAACATGTTTTTGTTTGAAAAACAAATCGGGCTTATAAATTTGCGACCGAAAAATATTTGTGCCTCGACTGAGTCGTACGAAATGCTTTATTGTTAAATTTTAAGGTATAATAAATCCGCATTCTTATATAAAGCTTAATTAAAAATTGTTTTGGGAAACATGGACAAGGTGGAGAAAATGGAATATCTTTTACTTGGTTATAGATACCTGCAGCTACTTTACAATTTACATGTTTGGTTTTAAGTGAATTTCGGAATATTTCCTCCATTTTTTCTATATATTCCACAAAATCATCGTTGGGTACAATCAAAAAGCGTTATTGGCGAATCCATACAACCAAAAACAGCACAATATTTCCTACTCGTCATATTAACTGATTTTTAGAGAAAAAATCGCGCGGTTATTGTTAAAAAAACAACACACCGCCCGTGCGACACTGCGGTACAGCCGTGACTGTCTGCACCGCGAGCGCACCCCACGATCGAGGCGCGTAGGTATAGCTCGCGTTTCGTCCGTTTGTATGAAGTTGGAGTACTGTATTATAATATTACCGTGATGGTACACACATCAGAATTCAATCACCATGTAAGTTTTTGTTGTATCTTCTAGGTAAGTATTTCTTTTAATTCATCAATACCTTGTAGATCATAATGAGAATTTCAACACCATGATGGGTTATGATAGGTTTTTACTTTTTTAATTTGTTAACACAATTCAATTCTTTTGCATAGGTTCAGAGACTGGAGAAGAATTTAGGAATCGAAAGGGCTACTTTTCCCTTAATGTACAGGCTGTGTGTGATGCTCAATTATTATTCATGAATTTAGTAGCCCGTTGGCCTGGTTCAGCTCATGATGCCACTATATTTAATAACTCTGAACTAAGAGGTAACAGTAATATTATATTACAGCATAACAAGTATGTTTTGTGCCCAAATAATTTAATTCAGTATCTACATCAAATTTTTTGCTTTTTCAGCTCAATGTGAAAGTGGGTTGTATGGAAACAAATGGCTGCTTGCAGACAGTGCATATCCACTAAAACCATACCTATTAACACCTTTGTTAAACCCTCAAAGTAGAGGGGAACAGCTTTATAATGAAGCCCACATTCGAACTAGAAATTGTATTGAAAGGTATGCTTATTCTAACTTAACTCGGGTTCAAGAACTCATGCTCCAAGTCGGGCAGTGTTATTGCTGTACTAAAGATAACTATTTATTTTTTATTGCAGGTGCTTTGGAGTGTGGAAGAGGAGATTTCCAGTAGTAGCTTTGACATTGCGTTTGAGTCTGTTACGAGCTAATGCAGTAATCATAGCTACTGGTGTGTTGCATAATATCTGTCGATTAATAGTCAGTATAGCTGATGTACCACCAGAGGTAGAAATTCCTACTGCAGAGGAAATGCCTGTACCAATACTGCTGAAGAACCAGATTACACAGAAAGAACAACACTGATTTCAAATTTCTTTAATAAGTGAGTGTACAGCGCTATGCTGAGGTGTTAAGTTTGAAAGCTTGTCTGTGTTAAAGTACTGTGCACTGACGGTGTTTAATTATTACTTTTATCTTATTTCAGTTTATCATCACATGAGTAGTTTTAAGTTAATATCAAGAAAGAAAAATAAGAAAATCTACTTATCTGCTACATACAAAACAAAGTCTATGAAGAAATGATTGTTAATGACGGACACTTGTTTAGTTATATGTTATGGTTGTTTGGTTTTTTAGTGTTACTAATGTAGTTCTAAGGTTCTTTTTACTAGCACAATTTATATTTTATCATAATATGTATGTTAGTCTGTAAGGTTGCATGGAAATAAATTAATTTTGTTGTTGTTTTTAGGGAAATATTATTATTTTAAGTAGCTATAATGTTAGTTATTGAAAGACACAAATTTATTGAAATAAAGTTTATTTACCTAAATTATAATTTTTCTTAATATATTCTAAATTATTATGGCAGTGAACTACATAAACTAAGACTTAAAAGTAAAGAAAATAATGTTACAGTTAATGATATTTAGAGTTAGTATTTTACTCTAAATATCATTAACTGTAACATTATTTTCTTTTTGTGCTGATTTTAAAAGTGAAATTTCTAAATTTAACTTCTCAGTTTTCTTCTCATAATACCTTGCTATAGCAAGGTTACGGGTGATGATGGACGCCTGAACATCACTGTCTTTCTTTTTTCCTGAAATAAATAAATGGAAATACTTTTATTTTATAAATTGCGTGTGACCAGGGTTCACTTATACTATAGTTTACAAATATTAGAGCAGGTATAAGAATTTCACATAAAATATGCTGTGTAAAATAATAATAAATTTAAATATGTACCTTTTTTTTTGTTGCTAATTGTCTGGACATAGGCATGCCAAAGAAATAACTTGAGCCCCCCTCAGCACTGGGAGAGTTGCCTTCCCATAGTTCAAGTTTTCTTTTTTTTGCTTGTATGCCTGCTAAAAATATGATTTTACATTTACAAACAAATTAATTAATAAAAGAATAGGTAGATAGAGTAGGAAAATTTATTCAGAATAATACCTCTACATGGTGTTTCAGCTACACTCTCTTCTGGGATAGATGGATGATAAGCATTAGTTGCATCATTTAATGGCGCCATATCCATGTCCACCACACTCACTTCTGCATTACCAACCATGTCCAGCACCACAGAACCACCACCAATACCATCACCACCAAATGGAACATCAAACCCTGTGCAAGTAGACCCCAGAAGACCAGTCACCTTTTCCAAAATCTCATCATGTGGAATAAAATCTGGTTTACCACCACCAGTCTAGATAAAGAAAAAATATATAGGTACTTAGGCACAACTTTTACAACATTTAATTACTTTACATCATGTAAATAAAACAATATGATATTATAATAATTACAACTAAGTCTATGATGTTACCTTTAAATTATTCATTCTAACTTCCTGTGCTCTTTTACGGGCAGCTTTTTTTAAATTGTCCCATTTTGATTTTAGCTGGTCTTTCGATTTGGGAACAGACCCACTCTTGGCATTGAAACTTAGTGCCAGAGAAGTCCACGCATCGTCTTTGATTTTATTCGTAGTTGCGTTCGTTTCTTTGCTGGTCAAGATTGGAGTGCTCTGTATTAGGTCAACCAACAGTGCAACCTCATCTTTGGTCATGGCCTTCTTCATTTTCTATAAAACAAACAACAATTTATTCTTACGCATTTGAACAGTACCCAAAATGCATAAATTACACTATACGTGATTCTTATTAACAAAATCACTTACCTGTGTAACGTCCATTGTAGAGTATTAATTATGTTGTACAAAGAGTAGATTACTTAAACCAACAGATATGTTTTACTGCAAAACCCCGTGAGAAAATCTTAGAATTGAATTTAGAATTCCGCTAAAATGCCTGTGTCAAGCCAGAAGCTCTCGATCACGTTTTGTTCACTTCAGTAGCCCGAATAACAAAAATATATTTTTTATTAAATTATGGGATTTCTTCAACACCAAAATTATGAAATAATCGTAAAAGTTAAGTTTTCTGTAAAAAGGTATAAATATGTTATATCATGTGTAATACGCACATGGTTTTACGCTAGTTCTAAATATGCTTAATCGGAATAACGAAACGCAAGGAGGTTCGAACATGTGTTGGCGGAGGGCTTCGGTAAGTGGGTGACCAACATCCGTTCGTCGCAGGTAGTTCACGCAAAAAATTATAGGAAAGCTACCATTCGTTTTTGGGTTACGAGTAAGGGACGGTACGTCCCTTACTCGTAACCCAAAAACGAATGGTAGCTTTTGACCAACAACGAATCGTTGTTTATAGGAACCGGGCATAAATGTTGCATTTTATGTTTTTCGAATAATTCCTTGTGTTGAGTTGAAATGACAGCTTAAAAGAATAGGACGCCATTTTGTTATTCTTGGAATAAGCTCCCTATTCCATGCCTAACGGCCTGGTCACGACTTCGGTCTTAGGGCCTGGATACAACACCACGGCGCACACTGGTCCCAAATTAAAAAAAAGTGGACATTGATAGTAGACCGCTGATATTTTTTTTTATTGTTGATACAATGATAACAGATAAGGCAAAAAAATATTATTGTCCTACTTCAAATACTTTTCTGTAAAAAAAATATTTCTTTTTTTTTTGTATGGGAGCGATTACATTTTACTCAATTTCTCAAAAACTTTAAGCGATGTCGAGATGGCAATCACATATGTTAGAAAACTAATAATTCTGAGTATTTGGCTCGAAGAAACTTATTGCTTATCTCTGCGTACTTTCGAGATAATAGTGACAGAAAATAACAATTTTTTTTAATGTTAATTGTTTGCTTTTTTTTAATCATAGCCTTACTCATATCACAATAGGTCCGCTGGCCAGCAAAATGGAGCTTCGACGCGAGTTTGCCGGGATAACAAGATGGCCGCCTCTCATTACGTAACGTAATACGGTCACGAATCGCGCGCGTACACCTCAGTGTACAACTAAATGTGGTTGCGATAAGACGTGTCCTTATTTTTTCTGTGCGCTTGAAGAAATGCTTGTTGTTTGTTCGTTTTGTTATTGTTGTATTTTGAATCTTTGGATTTTAAAATCAAATAATTTTTGTTTGTCTTTCTTTCGTCGAATTTGTTTTCGTAATTTTTTTTTGTTAAAATCAAAGTCACTTTGTCTTTGATATCTTTGATTCTAATTTGTTTTCAATTTTCCTTAAAATTATAATATGTCCGCATTTGTCACCAACTTAGACTTATACGTTGTTCTTAAATCAGGAGGTGGTTTTAAAAATGTCGAATTTTTATTTAATGCCCTTATTGAACGTATTGGTGTTGAATTGTCTTCCGAAGATTTGAGTAATATTAAATTATTTTGTCGTAATTTTTCAAGTAATATCTCAAAAAAATGGTCTGCTTCCAGTAGAGCTCAAAAGACCTTTCTTAACAAAAATTCAGACTGGTTACAATCCCAAATAGTTTGGCCAAAATGTCAAAATATCGATTTAAGCAGCATTTTTAAAGTTGCCGAGGAAGTAATTCCAAATTTCGAAACGCAAGTGGATACTCATCAATTAAGTTGTGGTACAAGTAAAAAACCATTTGTTGATATATCTGATAAACAGAAGAAAAGGCGTTCTCTAACACTTCTAGATCACACAGAGGAGGAATTAGTTTATGCTTTATGTGCCAAATTAAAAGAGTCTAAAAAAACAAAATTAGCAGCTATATTAAACGAACTCAGCCAAAACAACGAAAAATGTGAGATGGTACATGATGTACTATTCGCTAAAAAGACTGACAAACCGTGTTTACCAGATGATAAAACGTTAGCGCTTTACACCTCAACAAATTTGTCAAAATGGCAATATCGAAATTTAAGAACTATTCTTGCTTCAGAGAAAATGTATGGTCTTCCATCCTATCAAAAGCTCCTGGAAGCTAAAAAAACTTGTTATCCTCCAGAGTCAGACATAACTGTAACTGAATCTGATGCTAAGATAAGACTTCAATCGCTTCTAGATTTGACAACCAATAGGATATTAAAAACAATTCAGCACAACTCTGCCGACAAAAAATCGCTAAAACTAATAAGCAAATGGGGTTTTGACGGGGCATCTTCTCAAAGTAATTATAAACAAAAGTCACACTCCGACGACACTAAAATTGACGATTCTTCAGTTTTCATGATTAGTTTGGTTCCGCTTCGTTTGGAAGAAGAGAGTGGTACTATCTTGTGGCAAAATCCTGCTCCCTCTTCAACAAACTATTGTCGTCCAATTGGCTTTATATTTGCAAAAGAAACAAATGAATTGATAAAGAAGGAAAGTGCATCCTTAGAGGAAGAAATTCGTAATCTTGTTCCCACAATTGTAGATACTTTTGATATTAAACATGTTTTGTACATGACTATGATTGATGGGAAAATTTCTACTGTGATTTCCAAACCAAACCACCAACCAACCAGATTTGGAAATACCCTACCTAGCAAAATGAATGACTTGGACTTTGTATCCAAAAGACTCATCAGAGAAGATATGTATAAATATGGTCTGTCTTCGCTTCATATGTGGATAAGATGTATGGAATGTATTTTACACATTTCGTACAACTTAGACTTCAAAAAGTGGGCTGCACGAAAAGAAGATAAATTGTTAAAAGAAATTAAAAAGAATTTGACACAAGAAGAATTCCGGGAAAGAACTGGTTTGTTAATTGACATAGTAAAACAGGGATATGGTACAACCAATGACGGTAACACGGCAAGAAGGTTTTTTGAAAATTATGAAGTATCTGCTGAAATAACGGGAATCCACCCTGATTTAATCAAGAGATTTGCAGTCATTTTACAAACAATTTCATCTGGTCAACTTATTAATACCAACTTGTTTAGGGAATATTGTAAAGAAACAGCAATGCTGTATGTAAACTTATATCCATGGTATTACATGCCTTCAAGTGTGCATAAATTGTTGATACACGGTGCTGATATTTGTGAAAATTTCTCCTTTATTCCGATAGGCATGCTTTCCGAAGAAGCTTCCGAAGCGAGGAATGAAGATTTCCGGAATGTTAGAATGGCACATACAAGAAAAATCGGTAGAGTTCAGACTAATTTAGACATTATCCACAGCTTTCTAATTAGCTCAGATCCTTACATCAGCCATATCAAACCAAAGTTTGCTCGTTTACATAAACAGTTGTTTCCAGAGGCTAGTGCTTTGATCTTGAACAATGAATTGCTTTCGTTGGAAAACGAGGAAATAGAGATTTCTCAAGAGAATATAGACCCAAATATTAATCTTTCACCATAATATTTTTTCAGAATCGTTTGTGAACATATTCAACTTTATGTTTGCAGCTTTATTTGTCTTCATTTTGATTGTTTTTTAGAACTGATGAAAGTACTCCTTCAGAAAGGTCATAGCTTTTCAGTCATTAGTGAGCCCCCATAACCTCTTTTACAGAGAAGTCTCTTTTTATTTATTTGACATTACGCATACATTATAATTATGTGCTAAAGTAAGGCTATGATTAAAAAAAAGCAAACAATTAACATTAAAAAAAATGTTATTTTCTGTCACTATTATCTCGAAAGTACGCAGAGATAAGCAATAAGTTTCTTCGAGCCAAATACTCAGAATTATTAGTTTTCTAACATATGTGATTGCCATCTCGACATCGCTTAAAGTTTTTGAGAAATTGAGTAAAATGTAATCGCTCCCATACAAAAAAAAAAGAAATATTTTTTTTACAGAAAAGTATTTGAAGTAGGACAATAATATTTTTTTGCCTTATCTGTTATCATTGTATCAACAATAAAAAAAAATATCAGCGGTCTACTATCAATGTCCACTTTTTTTTAATGTGGGACCAGTGTGCGGCGCGGTGTTGTGCCGCGGTGCGGTGCCGTGTACGGCGCGCCGCGCCAGCTCATAACAGCAACCATCGATTCAAAAGTGTACTCTAAGGCCCTTTTCACATGCATACGGTTGTCGTCTAAACGGTCCGGCGCCGTGCCGTGCTAAGCCTTTCACATGTACACGGTTTTCGCACGGTCACCCAGCAACGCGGCGGGCGGCGGTGGCAGTATTCATTCAGTAGTGTCCATTGATGGAACGCAAAAAGCAAATAGCCTTACAGCCCTTTCACAGGTACGGTATCCCGCTAAACTGGACGCTGTGTTCACATGGCAGTTCAGTTTTGCAGGATTCAGTAAAAAGCTGGTCCCGCAAAACTAGACTGCCGTATGAACACGGTTGCATCCTGATTTTTTTACCATTCCTACGCCGGTTATCAAGTGAAATGGACGTGAATACTTTCCTAATTTTCTATTGGTATTATCGGCGTCGGCAGCGAAATAGAAGATTATGGGTTCATCCTATTTTGACACAACGTTTGAATTTGGGTATTTTTCGGAATCTTATGAGCGATTTGAGAAGAGATGAGTCAAAATTTTTCAATTATTTTAGAATGAGTATGACCACATTTGACGACCTTTTAAAAAGGGTGAATGAAGATTTAAAAAAACGTGATACAAATATGAGAAAAAGCATCACACCTGAAGAAAAGTTAGCAATATGTTTAAGGTAAGAATGAAACTCATATTAAAAGTTTAATATTTATTACCAAACATAATAAGTTATGTATGTATGATATTTTCACAAGATAATCGTTAATATTAATTAAATATTAGTGAAATCCGGAAAATCAGAGCTCTGCGATTCAACTGATTGTGCAGATGGCGATGACTGAACACTGTAATGCGGTGTGAAATAACTTGCTGATTGAGAGTAGTTATTAGAAGTAGATTGTTGTTGACAGGACCATTGGTTAATTTTTCATTTTCAATTTTACATTATAACTTTTCACCTTCAATCACTGAATTTTAATTAGAAAAACACTAAAAACGTATTAAAATCTCCGTACATTAATGTGCTAGCGGCCATTACACCACGCTTTCAAACGCTCGCTTCCGTTTGGTCGATGACGTAAGATGGCCGATTTTGAATTCGAGATAAGAACAGAATGCCACATTTGATCCTTACCCAATTTTTGTATAGCAGATTACCGTTTTTGTTAGGTAGCTTCTAATTTAAACGATTTTATTCAAATTTATCTGTGTTACCACATTAATAACTCATTTTTTGAAAAATGCACAGATTGCCGTCTTTGAAACTAGTCGACTCATATTATACTTTATTTAATGTTTTAACAAATTAATGAATACAAAAAGAACATTGCTGCACCCATGGTTTGAACTTACGACTTCTCGTTCACTGATCAAATATTATAGCCATTTTGCCATGATGACGATAGTAATTCTGTGCGAAATATTATATCTCATTAGGTAACATAGATGAATGATTACTATATATTGGTATACGGTTATTGAAGTGCCTTACGCACACTAATAGAAACAGAGCTCGCTCGTTTTATTAAGTGTTTGTGTGCATAATAACTATGACTTCACTCACACATGTAAGATGTAAACCAAATACTTGGTTAGTCACAATAATAAAACGTTTACGCACACAATAATAATGACCGGCGCACATAGATCGTTTTTCAGGATTTAGGCGGCCAAAATTATTTTATGTGATATTTATATTACAAAATAGTTACATAAAAAGAATTCCGTGTTTGGAATAACTTATCGAAATTATTTGTTGGTGCACGGTGGTTAGGCGCACCTACTTGTGATTTTTTATCAAAAAATATTTTATTCGAGATTGTAGTTGATTTCAAAGTGTTTTTTAATATTATATTGAAAATACATATGACATACTCACGGCTTTCCCCAAGGAGGGACAGCTGTCTAAGTTTTAGTAATACTTTCAGGTATGTATTATTAAATAAAACAAAGTTTATTTTGTTCTAATAAGTAAGTAAATATATTATATTATTAAAAGGATCTTTACATTCGTTATACAATATTAAAGTTACATAAGCTAAATAGATAATCACTAAAAATAATCAATCATACATTGGAGACTTATTCATCTACATTTAAATTTTCGCCGCTTTCATCAATTTCCATTGGTCGGTTTGGCTCAGCAGGAATTAATAGCTGCATTGTCTCAGGCAAAAATAATTTTGAAACGGTTTTTTTGGTCTTTCTCATGGAACTAATAAATGGGTCGGATGTTAATAGTAACCTATGATAAATATCTAAGTTGCATTCTTCCCTCGAAAACTTGCGAGCAAAGTTTAGGCGATAAGACCTAAAATGTTTATTGCGGGCCTCAGCAGCTTCTTCCGAAAGTTGCCCTATCGGCAACAACGAATTTTCTATTATTGAAGCTCCATGAATTAAGACCTTATGCATCGTTGGAGTCATAAGATGCCAGCCATATAACTCAACATATAGTTTCGCAGTTTCCATGGCGTATTTATCATATTTTGCTACGTCAATCTTATGGCCGCTTGATATGGCTTCTAATATCACTTTTAATCTAATAATCAAGTCATAACTTATCCCAGTGATTTCTGCAGCCAATTCAGGGTTCTCGAAGAATCTTCTGCTGGTATTTCCATAGTTTGTGTTTCCGAAGTTACTTTTTGGCATATCGACTAAAAGACCTGTCTCCTCTCTAAATCTTTGCTGAATATCAAGTTTCTTCTGCTTTTCTAGATTTTTTTCTTCTTCGGTTCGTCTCTCGCGATATTTTTTCACGGGCAATTTATATGCTAAATGCAGCACACTTTCGAATATCCGGATTCTTGCATGTAATACGGAAAGGCCAAATTCAAGAGCTTCAGGGCGTACATCATTTTTTTTTGGTAAATCATTAAAATCTTTTGATGTAGCTCCACATATATAACATCTGCTGGTCGATTTGGTGTCTATAGCTGCATTGCAGGCCTTTCCGTCAACCATAGTCATTTTAAAACTGTGTTGAAAGAAAAAATTCTCTCCATTGAGGTCAACTTTCCTCAAGTTTAATGAGTTTACACTATTCTTTACATAATTGATTTCTTCTTTTGTGATGTCCGATTTTCTTTTGTCCGAGATTCTTTTACGAATCTAAATCTTATTGGACGGCAATATCTAGGTGAAGATGGAGTTGGATTTTGCCACACGATTTTACTTTTATCCTCACCACAAACAATTCGTAGAGGCACAAATGAGCTTATAAAAATATTAGCATCAGATTCATCTTCGTTTGAGAGTCTCTGTTTAAACTGGGCTTGTTGAGAGCCGTCACAACCCCATTTGCAGATGAACAGTAACGAGTTCCTTTCAACGGCATCAAGTGTGAGTAAGACTTCTTCTAAAAAGAGGGATAATCTGGTTACAGTGTGATCCAACAAAGATTGTAAGTTTCCTTCTGCGCAGGTAGACGTCACTCGTAATGACTCCTTGGGTGGGTAGCAATCTTCTTTGGCCTTCAATAATAATTCATAATGTGGATAGAATCTTTTGTTCGTTGCTCGAATAATTTCGTACTGTCTTCTGGTCAAATCGGCTTCAACAAACATTGTCAGTGCTTGCAGAGGAGTAAGGGGCTCTATTTCTTTAGACTTTGAATGTCTGTTTTTACAATCACTGGCAGACGCAGAAGAATTCGTAATATCTTTTAAAACAGTAGACGCGTTTCTTTTTCCTTCTGTTTGTAAAATAAAATTATCAAAGGTACTAAGTACTGCAATGTAAACAAGAAGTCTTTTTTTTCGTTTTTTTTATCCAGTGCTTGATAAGTTTCAAAATTAACAACTTAATTCTAGTTTTCATTTATTTGTACTATCTTGTAATTTACTTTATCTGGGCATTTCTGGGGCACAGATGGGCATGGTTCTTTGTTTCGTCGTAGTTTATTATATTTTCTGGTTTGACATTATGCAGTGAAATCTTTAAATTTTCAAAATATGTATTATAGTCTTGTATGGTTTTATTGGCTCGAGATTCTTTAATGTTAGTTGTAGAACGCACTGTTAAAATATTTCTGTGGCGTTTTAAAAAGTTTCTTACCCACTTCGGTCCTGGCATTTTGTTGTTAAAAATTCCACTCAGTCCATTTTTTACTAAATAATCAAATCATGCACTATTGTCCTCAATTCCAAGGAAGTTAGAGGATATCCATATTCTCCACAAAGTATTAAACAACTGGCAATTTTTTGTTCATCAGCTGGTGACAGTTTAGTGGGACCTCCAATATTTTTCGTATGTTTTTGTTTTACTTTATTTAAAATCGTGCGGCGAGGTATACCAAATTGCTTTTCAGCATCATATCGACGCAAGAAAGCAATCTTGTAGTATCTCGAAAAGTTGAACTTTACACCAGAGCCAAAAAACTCTTTCAAAAATTCATAACTCGTAAACTAGCTGAAACAGAGTGTTCATTTCTGGAACACTTATTTCTTATAATGAAATTTATTAGATGGCAATAATGATAGCATTCTAAAGTTAGTCTAACATGCGTTTTATACTAGTTACAGCAATTGGTATTTCAATTTGAAGCAGCAATTTTGCTGTATCTTGGTAGTTGTAACATACGGCACAACGAAATAGGTTTAAAATTTTAGGTAACGATTATGATGTATCTAATATGAAGTAAATTTGTAAGTCCTTGCATTTCGTTGTACCTAATATTCTTTTTAGGAGTACATCTTGAATTTTGTATTAAATACAAATAAAACAAAATATTTTGTTTAATTAAAAATGCTGTATGTTTATTTAGCAATCATTACGTATTAAAAATAAAAAATCAATCAGTCTCTAAACATAGAAAGAAATAAAATCTACTGAAGGCGACATTGTCAACTAAAAACAAATAATATCTTGAGCGATATTTTGGACGAAATATCAAACAAATATACTGCAAATTATTAAAAAAAATATATAATTACACAGGTACAAGTTTCTTTTATTCTTGTTCTTATATTTAAAATCAATAAAAAACAATCAATAGAAAAAAAATAACAAAACAAAAAGTAACTATTGAAGTTAATAAAGCATCAACGTATTATTAAGTAATGTGTAATTTTCAATCAGTTTTTACTGATCTTTATCCTCTTCATCAGAGTCATTTAATACATCTTGTATTTTTTTGTCACGTTTTAGACATAAGTATTCTTTGGCGTATGTTCTGGGTATTATTTGTTTGTCGACGAGTTTTTTTAAATCGTTGTATTTTTACCTCTGTAGCTTCAGCATCTGGTAGCATAGAATATTTAATAAACATTTTGTCAGAATTTGACTTTTTGAATGTTGCAATACATAATTTAGAAATCTGTAGTTTATGATTCTTCTTAAAAGTGCTGTTCAAAATGTCTTCAAATCCCATAAAGTCTTGACCTTCCAAAACAGAGACTCTAGAGGGAGCAGGATTTCTACGCGCCATCTCGACGACTATCTGCCATTGAGACGGTGCCCATATAGTAGTCTTTTTAACAGCACGTTCAATAGTGTGGCATGCATGCTGTCAACAGGCATAAATGTGTGCCCGGGTATCAAGTAATTCATTTGAATTACATCTATATTTTTAGATTTGGATAGAAAATATCTTAACATGCTCAACATGGTTTTATTTTTGTTTTGACCATAACAGGAATCTGAATACAACAGTACAGTTTTTACCATACCGATCTGTTCCGATTTTCGGTACCTCGGGTCGCTTGTCCAAGGAGATGGCGAAGTAGACCGAGACGTAACGCACCGGATCAACTCAGGATGGATGAAATGGCGACAGGTCACTGGAACAACTTGTGACCCACGGATGCCCCTCAAGTTAAAGGGGAAAATTTACAAGTCCGTGATTAGACCTGTCGTACTGTATGGATCGGAATGCTGGGCTGTGAAGAAGATGGATGAAAAAAGATTGCATGTAGCGGAGATGAGAATGTTGAGGTGGATGTGTGGTGTGACAATGTGGTCTTGAAGAATGTTTTACAGATACATGAATGTTTAGGTCCTCTATTGCTATTATGAACTTTATATTGATACTTAGGTGTAATAACATTAATATACTTTGCAATATAATCGCTTTGTCTAGATAAATCTCCCATTTTCCAATAATTGTCAAAAATAATTTCTCTGTCCTCCTGTTTGATCATTTCGCTGCACTTTAGTCTACATTTTTCCTCACATGGTGGTCATATCTGCTTCTTTGGCATGACTTTTTTTAACTGGGACACAGAAGTATATTGTTGCCCACAATTACGAAGTCTTTTAGCATCTTGCCTTACGGATACTTTTGGAAATCCTTTACGCCTTCGTTTGTTCGGAGTTCTGTTATCTTCTGGAGGACCCAAATTATTTTCTTCAACTAGTTGTACAGAAATACTATTTTGAGGAGTTGGGCTAAATGATACACGCCTAGGTGGGGTTGCTGGTGCATAATCAGGATCGCAATCTGCCTCATCAGGGGAAAAGTCCTTACCCGATTCAGACGCACTAGATGAAGATGAACTTGTTGATCATGAACTTGATGATGATTTTGAGCTAGTTGAATAGGATCTTGCTCTACTGCTAGGACCAGGTACAGTAAGGTCTTCTTCTGGAGTTAATTCTGGAAAACCAGTACCGCTCAAATATGGATTTGGCACTCCGTCATCAACTGGTTGAACATAACACTCAGCTTCCATAGTATGTCTAATGGACTGAGGTAGTGTTTGTTCTTGCAATAAAGAAGGAGATCTACAAGTATCGACAGTTATCTGATTTGCATCGCGTGAAAAATTATAATCCAGGTAGTCCATGGCTATTAGCTTGGGGTTTTCAGTACTTACGGAATCTTTCTTAGATTCCATAGCCTCCAAAATGCGTGACAAACGTGGGTTCCGTAAATGCACCATGACCTGAAGTAAAAAAAGCGCTCCTACGTACTTTGACTTTTATTAGGTAATAGTGCGTAAATCACATGGATTATATTTGTGCAATTTTGATTAGAATTGACGTCCATGTGTAGCACATAGAATTGATAGAACAGGTCGGGACATGACTTGAAGGTACCGTCTGCATAGTAGTCATCTCGTTTGTTCTGGATCACTCTTCTAGCTAATTTTGTAGCAAATATTATAATTTTATCTATAGCACCGTCTTCACATACAAAAATTTTTTTCCCTAATCTTTCGGGTATTTTAACTGTTGCTGTATTTGTGTGCTTTAACCTGTCTGTATTTAAAAACTTTTTGCGTGACCTGTACAGTGTGTCCTTCAGTGATTCAAATGTAGGCAATGCGTCTTCAATGTCAGGAAATTTTCGTTTCAAATCGTAGATACGTTTTTTAAAAATTCACAGAACAAAAATCTTTGCAAACAGCTTTTTTTAAAGACCTTATACAGTTATACACTTCACTTTTGTAGCGATTAAAACCACATTAATACTCCGTGTTTATTGTTATAATTTGATTTGAGGCGTCAAGGTGTATTAAAGCATTTCAGTATTTTCTATTTACACACCGCCACACAGTAATCTTTTTTCCTTTGATATATCTTTATCTTTGTTTGTTGTACCTATGATCGCCACGAATCAGAGATTTGTATCCCTTTTGATTACGAACAATTTTAAACTCTGGATCCATTTTAAATCGTAATTCATTATTAAACAGCACAAGTCAACACAAATAGGATAACAAATAATCTAATTGTCATTACACTGATTTTATTTTCCTTGTCAGTTAATGTTTTTTTATTGGAAGTACCCACCTTCGCTCATTTTTAATAAAAAAAAATACAATTTAAATATTAATAATGATTAGATGCAAATGTAATACAATGATTTATCATACATATAATTAATGTCAGAAGAATAATTAGAATTATGATTCAATCAAAGTACTTTTCCGCATGCGCCATCTATTGTCAGTGTACCTTTAGGGTTAATTGATTTACAGCATTTATTATACGATTTGCTTAATCAAGTCTTTCTTATGGGGTTTCTTAGGATTATATCTCTTGAGGTTGTGTCTTGTTTCGTGGAACAAATCTGTTCATCCACGCAGAGATACTTCTCGAATGGGACATTAAGGCAAGTTTCATTTAGTTTCGACACAACTGGCCTGATTTTGTAGAGGTGGTCTTGGTCTGCGTGATCGCGAGGAACCACTTTCTAGTTTTCGTTGAAATGAATAAATCTTCTGATTTTTTCTTTAGCGAATGTGCCGCACATGGAACGTAAATTGCAAATTCGCAAACTTCTTTTATTCTTGACTGAACACCAGAGTACTTTCCAGACATATTTGATGCATTGTCGTAGCTCTGCCCGCGACAATCTTTTATAGGAATGTCAAGGCTTTCAAAAAAGTTTAAAATTCAAAAATCTCTCAATAGGTTGTCCGTCTTTTACGTATCTAACGATGAAAGTGAGTTGGTCAACGTGAGACAGATCTGGCGTAGAATCCACGCTAATAGAGTAGTATTTTTCTAATTTAAGTTCTTTGACAATTGTTTTTAAAACTCGCTGTCCCATCAAATTAATAAATTCATTACAAATATTTGCAGATAAATATGATGTACTTCCTTTCCCACGATTTCCGTAGTTTTGTATGTGATCAGCAAGAAAAGGATCAAATTCACTTATAAGTTCTAAGCATCCCAAATAATTCCCATTATTTTGCGATCCCAATATCTCATTATCACCACGAAAAGCAAGACCTCTTGAAGCTAAAAATTTCACTACTGCAACAATCCTCCTAAGCACATTCTTCCAATAGTTTATTTCTGTATTATATTGGGACAGCAACTCACTATCAATTCGTCCAGTAGTTTTCACTCTTGCAACATAATTCATCATATATTGCCTGTGCTGTAAACTGTTCTCATGCTCCATCAATAAGTTACTTATATGCTTCCAATCTTTATATCCATTTGGAGAACTCAAATTAAAAATTATGTCCAGTACCAGTAGTGGTATTAAATAGACGGCAGCAATAACAGTACACAGATTTCTTTGCTGGTGAATAAAGGAGCCATTTTCTTTCTAATGACTCACCATTCGTCAATTTACGGGTAAAAATATTTTTAGTTAAGTATCTAGTTTTTGTTTTACCACTTGAATCTGGAAAACTTGTAGAAGTTTCAGAGAAGTCACAATTTTTATTTTGGAAAAACTCTGGTCCTTTTCGAATCCAAATATCAAGGACTTCTTCCGGTAAAATGTCGGCACAGTACGTGCCAGGGTTAGGAGATACAGATACATTCTCTAAGCTTGTAGTTAAAAATTCATAGTACCTTGAAGTCGAGGGTCCAGCACCTGATGAGTGTTTGTCATATTCATCACACGTAACCTCTTTTTCCTGGTGATATTCAGAGTTATTTTTATCTTGGGGTGACGAGGATGAAGAGTCCTTTAGCTTATTTGTTTCCTCAACCGTAAAAAACTAAGTAAGCTTAGGAAGTTTTTCCGTTCTTTCTTTTTGAGCTATAACTTTTTTTCTTTTTTGTGAACCACTTAAATATATTCTGTTTAAATGAACAAATCAAAACTTCTATTAACTTACACAATTTATATCGAAACAAAATCACGCCACTTCTGCCCAACTAAAAGTTTAATACATCATCCGGGATTCCCCCAACCATAGACAATGTAAGCATGTATTTTAAGCCTCGTTTAGACTATGCAGCTTCACGTGATTGGAGTGGTTGACATGAGTGTACTTGATGGTGTACTTAGTAAATAAGGATGCGTTCTGAAATATTATTAATTAGTACAACCCGACAAAAAATGTAGACGGTGGCGTAAAGTGAAACTACGTATTTCTTACATTACAATGCCACGTTTTATTTCAAATATAACAATGCTGTTTGCTGTTTATTTTATCACTGCTCACTAATACTATGCCCGACAAAAATGTTTTGAGAATAAATATGTGAGAAACTATCGGACCTTCGGGGCCCCCTGAGAATGGGGGCCCTGGGCACAGGCCCCGTGTAAAGAAAAAGACAAAGACGGTATAGGGTGTGCGCGTAACAAGACAAAGAGCGCCAGCCGCCTAATCGTACAGCACTTAAAATGTTTGCAGCATTATCGCTGACGATCACATTAACATACTGACTTATGTTCCACTCTAAAAATTTTGTTTCTAAGAAGTTTTTTAAATTTATGCTTGTATGTCTCTCGTTGAACTCCACGCACCCAATCATTACTGTATCTGTGTGTATAATTTGTGTGATTCAATATCAATAAAATGCGCAGTGATAGCTATGTACCCATCTTGCACAGACGGTGTCCAGGCGTCCGTGGTAATACACATAGCTGCAGCTTTTTTTATCTGTTCTTTAACTTTTTCTAATACTTTATTGTAAACTTTTGGAAGAATGCTTTGTGACGAGAGTCTTCCGAGTTGGTAAAGTATAGCCGGGATTTTAGCATGTCGACAAACTTCCTAAACTCAACTTCGTCGACCATGCGAAGGGCGTGGTAGCCTTTTGCTATCGTGCGAACTAATTGCTCGTCAAGCTGCTGAATGCGGATTCTAGGCAGACATTTTTTTGTTTGAACATAATCTGCCATTGTAGGTACCTGCTGACCTGTCTCCTGCCTCTGCCTAACCAATAATTCAGTAGTAGCTGTATCAGCTTGTGTACTGCATGAAGGTACCTGAACAGGGTTCATATCGCTGTCCGAAACACGGGCTCTAGTTGCAACCGTTGCCGTTTGTCTGCTGCTGTTTATTTGGATCGTGGGATGAACGGCTTTCATATGCCGGCTTAAACTTCCTATCGAGCTGGACGAAACTGACAATATGCGGGAACAATAGTCGCATTTCGCCTTTTTGCTGGGTTCCACTTCATCGAAGTGATTCCAGAGAGGGCTATATTTTCTCTTACTCGCCATAAGTAAATAAAAAAAAAAAGTAAAAAAATAAGTAACTAATAAAACGAAAACTAAGCTACAAGCTAAAATGTTCCTAATTAGATGATTATTCACATTTAATTATAAGAACTTATGATTTAGGCAAAGGTAATGTCTTTATTTACAGTTTAGCACATTTATTTAGTCTTCTAAGCTTTCTTTGGCTACCCGTAGTGCGGTGAAAAAAAAACATAGTAGGGGGAGACCGGGTCAAAATCGTATAGCTAAGGGTTTAGGGTTGTAGGTCTTTAATCTCAAAACAGAAATTTATTTACTAAACAATTATAATTAGTCAGTCTCTTAAGGAACATAATCACTTGCACATATTTGGAATAATTAAAATATTAAACAATAAAAACCAAAAATTATTAAATAGAAGAAGTTTAATAATTTTTGGTTTTTATTACGATTTTGCCCCGACACATGGGATTTTGGTTTTTTGGTCTTAGGCGGTTGATTCAAATTAAGCTTAGGAGTTTTATTTTGTGAGATGGTTATCATCTCATTTTTATAGGGGGAGGAAGTGATAACAGCAGTTTTTCCTCTTCGGTGATCGCTTGCTCTTTTTCGGTCCACACTTATTTTAGGAATTGGCATTATATCCGCCGGAGACACTGTCAGATTCAACGTAGTAGGAACTGGCGGCGGTAGCGGAGAAATTGATGATATTGAGTGAACGAGTGGCGCAGAAGAAGTTGACGGTGTCGGGTTGACATATGCATCAGCGGAAGTTGATGGTGTCGTAGAAGGTATTTCCGTTGTTTCAGCAGCGGCAAAATCTGCTTCACCGAATACTGTCCTGTTCGTTGGGAATATGCCTGTTTTAGTAAAGCCAGACACCCCATATAGCACTTTTTGGTAGCCGTTACGAAACAATTCGACACTATTGTGTCGACACTTATTCATTCTAGTAACATATTTTGGTCGCCGAGTCGACTTAGTTCCGTCGCTACGACTAAAAATGGGGAACAGTCGACACAGTAACATTTGGTTTTTAAGTTACGTTGCAGTGTGTTCTTAGTCTGCAACCACTTCTCAGAAATCATTCGTTCGTTCATTCGTTTTCGTTCTCTTTTTGTTCCGCGACTGGCGTGAAGTTAAAAAATAATAAGAAGAAAACATCAGCCATCACTGTATAATAAGGTAAATTTTTATTCATATTTTAATTCGTTTTTATTGTTCAAATCTATGTGGGAAATGAATTTCATTGTGTAATTTGTTCAAATAGTTTAAAATTTTCAATGCGCCACCTTAAAATTGTGATTTAACCTTAACCTTAATGTAAACAATAGTTTGTAAAAACAATTAATAGTTTTACTAACAAGTCTTTACATTCCTAGAGCTTGGAAGCTTTTGCTATTATACATTTAATACTAACTATATGTTATGGAACCAAAAATGAACCACATTATTGTTAAAATTAATTAGAAACCGTATTTTTATTTAGAGGAAATATTCTAGTCACAACTGGTCAGGAAGTTACTAGATTGTGTCGACATATGTCGACGTGAAACCAGAAGTAGTTACAAAGTTACCGAATTCACAAAATGGTTTATTGCTTCCAGCGATTCTCAAACGTTCGGACAGGCCATGTTATCAAAATGTTTTCTATAGTTCTAACTAAAGAGGGCTCGTCCCACCTTATATCGGTTGTGCCTAGTACATGGGTCAACAACAAAGACTCTGTCCTGTTTTGGCCAAGGACGAGAAAAAACAGTGACCTTGAACTATTAAGGAGAAATGAAAAAAGTGTGCCTTCGGAGAACTGGAGAAAATTAAAATGTGTCGTGAAAGTAAAAGGCATAGCTACTTTTGCTGAAGGAATTAGATTAGAAGAACTGTATTCCAATTTTGAGGATACTGAAGATGAGGAGAGGTAAGTTTTACGACGTGTTTTATTCGACGAAGTGACGCGACCTACTACCGCATTTTACAATCCACGGCCCCGTGTACGTAAAATGCAGTAGTGGAGCGCGTCACTTCAGAAGTTCAGACTGGAAGAGCTCATGGACAATGCAGAATACGACTGAGTGCGCGAAGAGTGAGAAAGAGAGGTACGACCACGAGTCGGTCGGTCGAGTCCGTCTAAGGTCAGTTCACAGTTGAGCTGCGCGCTTCCGAAGGAACGCACGCACGTCATAAGAATGTGGTACCGATGAAGCGGTGAAATTTATTACGTTTACTAGACTGAGTGTAGATCAGTGCTTAACTATTGGATTCTATTAATTTCAGGTTAATAAACCGTAAGTACTTTTACACGTTACAAAGAATATGTAAAATACCACATGTTTGATATAAAATGGTATTTTTAACAGTGTTTTATGAACTTAGTGATTTCGAGTTTTCTATAATAATTTAAAATACCTACTTACTTACGGGTTTTTTTTTTCAAACTATACTATTATTCATGTCTTGATTATTAAAACATTGCATTAGATTCAGTCTTCGCATTTTAAACGTTGTTAAATTTAAATTTTGTATTGAGACGTTTAGGACATTATGTTTGACATCAGGTAGGTAGGAAGGAGTGCCGCGCGGCGCGTCTTTGCCTTTAGGGTTCTTTCAGACGAGCGGCATGTTGCCAATAACTGCAGATACAACTGCAGCCATCGCCATCAGTCGACGACTGCCGCCGCCGCCGACGCTTGTCAGCGGCAGCCGCCACGCGCCGCAAGCATTGCCGCATAAAATATTTTAGGCAGAATCATTTTTTTTTATTGTGGGCGCGCGGCCGCTTCTACAAAGGCTGGCAATTTGAACAGAAAATCAATCGTTTCATCTTTCGAATAGAGTTCATTATTAGTTGTAGGTGCCCTTTTCTATGAACATATTGAACCGAATTAAGACCTTATTTTTATAAAGTTAACCGTGTAATTTGGTTGAGCTTCCTTATTCCTTGTAAAGTCTGGCCACCTGTCGGCGGTTGCCGCCGCGCCGGACCTGTGTCGACGACAGTCGTCGACTGATGGCCAGACTACAAGAAATAAGGATGCTCAACCGAATTACACGGTTAACCAGACGTAGTGAATCAATCCGGTACCTTCACTACGTCTTTACTTACGACTCAGTCACACATGACCAGAATATATATACGCTATGTAGGTATATATTCAAATTGAATTCATTTATTACAACGAAAAGTTAGGGCCCTTTATTTATTCTTAGTAAAGAAAACTAAAAATTACTTAAGACTAGTAATGTGATAAATAATAATATTACTGCGTACGTAGAGTTAGGTATTGCCAGTAATTTTACCGCCAAACGTTCGGCCACCTTAAACATCCATATCTGTTTTTTTTTTTCGTTTGGCCATCTCTTGAAATATCACCTCTTAGATAATAATTATTTTTACAGATACTACAAAACTCGTGAAAACAATAGAAAACATCCAGCTGAAAAGTCAATTGTGGAAGATATACTAAATTTAAATTCTGATTTTGAAATGATGGAAGACAAAGAAATTAGAAAAGATAACGATAATGTTACGATCAAAACAACAATGAATGAAGACGACTCAAATATATATTTTAATCACGCCAGTACCAATTATAACACTATTGAAGATACCGTAACCGAAGCGATTGAAACGGATGCTTCAAAAATAATAGTAACGAATGAAAATTTAACAACAATTCCCGAAACAGAGAGTCAAAGTGGTGAAACTTTAATCAGTTTGAGCTTGATTGAATTCAATCAAATCATAACAGAGAACAGTGGGTTAAAAGCCGAAAACAGTATTCTCAAAGAATCTAATCTAAAGTTCCAAAATCGTAAGTGATTCCATTCGACGTACCTACTTCGCCGGTTTTTTTTTTTTGCTTGTAGGTGCGTTTTGCAAATACTTAATAAATATTCATATTTTTTCTAGTTAAAGAAGAAACTGAGAGAGGCTTTAAAGCAATACAAGTACAGCTGGACAAATTATATGATATTCTGAAACATAAACAATCTAATAATGAGACTGTTAGTGCTGGTACTTCCGTATCAACAAAGTTTGATGAGGAACTAGCTCGGAGGAATATTGAATTTCCAATTAATTCTATAAAAAACTTAGAATTACTAGAAGATCAACTCATTGACACGGATTTCGAAAACGTTTTGGTAATGGATGTTGTTTTTTTATACTATGAAATATTTATCATGGTTGGTTGGTCTATATAGTATAATATTTATTTTTATTAATATTTCAGGTCAAAAAATTTTCTAGAATATGCGGTACGAGTGGAATGTTAAAAATATCAAAGATTGGATTACAGTTAACGAGATGCTTATTCACGGACGAACTCCTTAACCAGTTAACCTGGAAAGGCATTAAAGGCTGTACTAAAGTACCCTTTATGAACTACATCAAAACAAGAAATATGTTTTTTTAAATTATACATTTGGCTGACAACTGTTGCTCTGCAAAGGATTCTGACGCATTTTTGCAGAACAGTGCGATAAAACATAGTGGCCAGCGCATGAAACGAAATTCGTAAGTGCGAACAACTACTTATTTTCGATTTATTTACATCTGCACTAAGTTACTCCAACTGCGGCTATTTATACTAAATTTAAGTTCTGTTTTACGTTACGTACACACTGTATGTTGATACCTTTATAAATTATCTGCCTTTAACTACAGTGCGCGGCATAAAATAATGTTTTAAAACGTCCTGTTTTGGTTTTAGCTCTGAAGTAAAAATAATCAACCTAAAAAAAAAAGAAAATTGAAACTGAAAAGAAGACTGCTACTGTGAATGAGGATCCTTCTTCAAACAACTTAAAAACTATAATAATACATACTTCAGATAAAGAAATTCTAGATGAAGAGATAAATGAAGGATTGCAGGATGGGATACTTGAAAAGGAAAATAAAATCGGTATGTTACTTAAAGAATAACGACATTAATTTCATATAATTATCTTTAATGAAAACAAATTAACTCTAAAGTCATTGTACGTTTTAACAGATGATACGCCAGACACAAAAAATCGTTCCATTAAAGCATCGAAAACAGTGACAGTACTCTCTGATGTAAAAATAAACAACAAGGCAATCGATTCAAAACATGAGACTAAAATGATGAATATAAGTTCTGACGATCTACTTCTATGTACAGTTTTCGAAAAAAATGCGGAGTGCAACAAAATTACAAACAGCGATTAAACTAATCATTTATTTAAGATTTGATTGATGTAATTTAAAGTAATTTACAGTTAAAAATGGTGAAAGGTATAATTCCATCGCATGCAGAAGACAGTCAGCTGCAGCAAACGATGACGCCATCAAAAATTTTAGCGAATTTTTTTTGTTATTTTGTTCTCTTTGCCCGATGAAAGTACCCATGAATATAAACAACTTTTTGTATCGGACCAACTTCCAACACGAAAAAATCAGCTGTCCCATACATTTTGGTGTAGTACCTAGGTGGGTATTAGAATTTTGTATGGAATAGCAGTTTTATTCCAAGTAGAATAGTGGGTTCTTTATAAATAGTTGTTTATATTCATGGGTACTTTCATCTGGCAAAGGTAACAAAACAACAAAAAAAATCGGTGAAATTTGTGATGGCGTCAGCGTTTCTTGCAGCTGACTGTCCTCTGCATGCGATGGAATTGTATCTATGTAACTGAAAGTTTGTAATTGTTTTGAAAAGTTTTAACTGACGAGTTACGTTTGTATGTTTTTTTTTTATATTTTTGATAATTTGGGTTAATTTTTTAAAAAGATTTATCTGATTGTTTGAGAATAAAATTATAATGAATGTTTTTATTTGTTTATTTTCTTTCCTAATGTTGTCAATACTGGAATAAACACCATTTGAGAGTTGGAAACCATAGATGTAAGTTTACATTTGACATCATTTAGATTGTATTTCTTTTGCACTTAATGTTGCATAAATATTAATATGGGAAGAATTAAATGGTCGCTCAAAAAAATTACATTTGTTTTTTATATTCCTTCCAACGATTTGTATGTTTCCTTGATCAAAAGTTGCGAATTTCATTTCTACGATATTATTATCGGTAGTTAAAAACCATTTATCTTTCATGTATTTCGAAAGCTGGTAATTCTCACTCATTTTTACAGTAGTAAATACTTTTTCACCCTTATCCAACAAACTTTCATATTTAACAAGAGGATACATCCGTTTGGATTTGTGGTCCTTGATGTTTAGCTTTGACAATTCCTGTATGCGATTCGCTACTTGCGCTAAGGGTTGGTCGCCTTTTCGTAAAAGGTTTTTAATTCGAAACAACCTACTTTCGAATGGATATGCACTTAAAGAAGGTAGAGAGCCGAACCTTGAGACATCATTTACAATATGACAAAGATTATGAATATTACTGCTCACAGAATCATGACCGTAAATTTCTGCGAATTTTTCGATGTAATCAACAAAAAGTTTTTCAGCTATGTGCCGGTAAGATACATAGACATCAGAATAACAAATAGTGGCGGCACAGAACAATGTTAAGAAATGTTGATATACTTCACATGATAAGTGTTCTTTTAGCACTACTGGACCAAAGTATAACAAAAAGTTTTTGAATTCAGTACCTTTCCAAAAGTGAAGGGTATCTAATTCTCTCAGTCTTCCTTGATGTATTTCAGATGGAGTAGTTGATTTTATTTCCATTAATTTTCTTGAGACGTCCTGAATTTCCCTTGCCGACCACTTAGTTTGGAAATTAAAACTGCCATTAGTCCATCCCAGTAAACATCTCTTCATTACACCCAAATCTAACAAATGAAGAGCATCTGCAATAGTAAAATCGTTAACAAGATCTATGGGTAAATCTTCGATTGGACTTTTTTCTTTATGGTGATCAGGATCTAATCGATTTCTAAATGAATGGTCAGTACGCAAAGGCATGTCAGTTCTGGGAAAACTCATATGCCGACCTTTTCTATCGTATTCTCCGATTACTGTACATTTCATGCATCCGTGGTAGCTATTAAACCCCACAGTACCTGCAATGAAAAATATCACGAAATAAGATACATTATATTTGAAATGCACGGAGGTACGGTAAACTACTTACATTACCTACCTAATCCATAGTAATGTAATTAATTATTGTAATTGTTTGTGGCATGCTGAGAATACCCGTGGGTGTAGGTAGCTACAGCAGTTATTTCGCATTATCGTGTATAGCAGATGAAAATCATGTAGGTAGGTAGTAGGTAGTTTTATTATTTTGCACTCACCTTTTATAAAACACCTCGCAGGTGTATCACATATGAAGCAACGAATTTTGATAGGAACGATTTGCCTTTGAATGAGTAATCCACCTTGAAGTATTATCTTAAGCTCGTTTACAAATGGACGCAAAAATAATTCCAGACACGGTTTTGTGCTTCCGAAAAATATTGCTATAACTAATGGAGCAACATCCATGCCGTCAATTTTACACAAAATTGGCCAAAATTCATTTTTTGTGCTGTTGGCTACGGGCAAGCCGTCTATGTTAAAAGACAAAAATATGCATGTCGGCAACTCTGAGTTCATTTGAGAAAAAACTTCTTTTAAACAATTCTCTATACCATTGTACCAATATTTTCCATTTCCCATTGGTACTATGTTATTAAATTTTGGCGTTTTTAATAGACTTCTACTGTCTTTTGGTAAGAATTCTTTGAAATTCTTGTTTGAATTGTCTCTCAATATAGTAAGTAATTCCTTTAAGGCATTATGAGGAATCTGGTACTTTAATGCCCATTGCTGAATTTGGTCTCTTATATTTATAGAATGTATTTCGCTGTCAGAATCAGACGGTTCATAGCCAAGTGTATCTGCGTCACATTCTTCAGCTTCTGCTGCGGAACTGCTGGTATCCAGCCCCTCACTGACCTCACATATATTATGAGAGGTCACAACTGCATCTAATTGCACGTTTGACACTTCGGAAGTTGGTCCACCGGCACTATGTAGTTTGGAAATATTCTCTTGAATTTTAAATGACGAAGACGATGCATTTGGTATGTGGTCTGGAAGATATTAATTCTGAATTTTAATGCTGACTTAGACTTATGTGATTAATTACAATACCCACCAAATTTTAAGTGCACGTGCGCTCTATTAATTGGTTTCTATTATTTTTGTCTAATAATTATAATATTATGACCATTAGACAAACAACAAAGACCTTTTTAATTTTATAGGCTACGATTAAAAAAATATTTCATGTGGATAACCACTCAGTAACACTCTCTTACATGAACAAATAATGGAAATAAGTCGGTAGTTAATTTTGATAAAATTTCAGGTAAACACTAAGATTTTGTATAGCAAACACAATTTATACCGAATAAATTTACCATCTGAAAAATTATGTACTTACTTGGAGAAAGATCTTGTGGAACCAATAATTTGTTAACTTTTCTGTAGAAAGTCGATGTGAGACGGAATCTTTTCGGTTCTTTACTCATTTTCAACTGCAATCATTTGATCACTTGTCGAAACAGTTTGAGAAACAGTGTCTTATTGTAATTTTTTAATTCACATTTCAGTAATATATTGTTCAGTAATAATGACGTAACATTACGACACCTCGTGTAAATATAAATTTTAAGTTATTATTCTAGTAACATGGTGACCACACCGCTACCACGCATTTTTACTCGATTGTACACATGTTACAAACTGAACACTTAGTGTTTAAAAATAAGTCTACACAAATGTTTACGTTACGTGTAAACACAAAGACTACTTAAAGTTACTGAAAAGTTTTCCGGTCAAATTGTGTACGAACTATTACCACACATAGAGACCAAACCCCACACAGTCACCATGTTTCGTAACAGTTACGAAACTGTTGCGACTTGTTACATCTTTATCATATCTGCGACCAAAAAGCGCTATATGGGACGGCGTTCTGTATAGTAGCCGCTTTACAGTATGCTGCTCCAAAAAGTCTTGCCAGCTGGAATTGTGTCACTACTCTACCCGGATTATTCCGTAGCCACGCGTTTACTTCTTGGGTGTAATATGTGCTCAATGGACCCATGATACTCACGTCTAGCGGTTGAAGTCTGTGGGTGCATTATAACTCCATTATCCCTAGGTTTTTCGATCAGTGGGAGATTTTTTTGTGTGGGTAGAGTGTCCATCGAGTAAAAGAAGGACAGGATCTTCTTTTTTGGGCTTTACTGATGATATGAAGTGATTCAACCACTCAACAAAAATATCACTTTGTATCCAGCCACTTGGATGGCAAACCGAAACTGTCCCTGGTGGAACACCATCTAGAAGTTCAGCCTTCATCCGAACTCGTGGAAATATTAGCAGCGGAGGAATATAATTTCCAGAAGCAGACACACACAGGACAGCAGTAGTCAGCTGGCCTCTTTCCGCTGAACTAGCCAGACCGACCTGTTTTCTTCCTTTTAAAGCGATTATTCTGCTTTGTCTTTTTGGTACCGTTGTCAGGCCCGTTTCATCCACATTGTAAATATGTGTAGGCAGAAATTTATATTGATCTATAACTCCTTCTAAGCAAATCAAAAAAATTGTTGACATTGACCATGTTAAATCCCATCGCTTTCGCCACCGACGTTGGCTCGGCAGCACGCAATGATAATTGTGGGTGTCGCTTCATGAACCCAGCTAACCAATCTTCTCCCGCTAGTTTATGAACCTTATTGAAACAATGGTCAATACGGTTTGCTTTTGCGAACTGATACGCTAAGCGTCGAAGATCTTTATACGTGAGACCAAATAATCGTTTTTCCATGATCAAGACATGTTCAACTAGACTTTGTTCTTGGTAAGTCGAAAAAATGGGCTTAAATCGTCCCAAGCCTTTGCGTGTGGAACCGTCCAGATCATTGTTCTGTTTAAATCGGTTTACTCGATCTTGTAATGTCTATTTTGGTACCTCAAAAGTTTTGGCCACTTTCAAGTAACCCATGGTGCCATCAAATACGGCTTGAACGGCTTTTTTCATGTTATCCGGATCCCATTCTTGTCTAGAAGTAGTCCTTTTATAATTACGCGGCATTTTAACTGCACCTAAAATAAAATAAAATTAGTTAGTTTATATTCATTCGTGCGGGTCAAAATCGTATAGTGGCCGGTTTTGCCCCGTACGGTTTTGACCCAAGGCTCAATGTATAAATATATCACTCACTACTACGGGTCCGTAACTTAACTTCGAGAGTCATATGTTCGATTAATGGAAAGTCGACTGAACGATTGTTCGAATGGAATTTATTGCGAAACAACCTTTTATCGCCAAATGCTACTTCGACTGAACGATTCATCGAATATTTATTAATCGATGGACTGCTCTTTCGAATGAGTTTTAGTTATTATATAGTTTAATAACTGAAATAAAATTATGTATAAAAAGATTTTTCGTCACATTATTTCATACATAATCGTCATGGTCTATCAATGATCGTTTGGAATTAAACACGTCTAATTCCCAAAATTCAGTCGAATCATGGCATCACCGCCGGAATGAGCTCCTAGGAAGAAAGAAGTGGAACCTATGTTTTTATTATTATATTCTATAATTATCAACTTATTATTTTTTTGTTCTTTTTCCATTTCTTTTATGGTTTGAAATGGGTTACCATCATGAATAGACTATGTTTCAGGTAGGAACAAAAGTGGAATTCTTTGAATTGACAGATTAGTGGAGTTCTCAGGGCGTTAAAGAACCCTAAACCACTGAAAAGGTTTTTGATTACCTTGATTTTGTGCGAAAATCGTAACGTAAATGTTTTTTTTTACAGTTGTTAATTACGAGTAAATACACACACTTTAACATAGTTGATTGGACACTTACCTGTAATATATGTAAATTTCACTATGATTGATTGAATTTTCACAAAACTAAGATCAAGTACGCCGCAAAAGAATAAAATCGAATATTTGTGTCCCTTCGTCCAGCATACTCACCATGGAATCCTGATATTTCATGAATGTCAAAAAACTGTTCTGAAATAGTGCTAAATAGTGCCCAAAGGAAAAAAATAGTGCTCTTGTACTTGCGAAGTTATAGCCATAGTTCGATGAGTATGCTGGACGAAGGTTTCGCCCAGCATACTCACCTCCGTCCGGAGAATCTGTATACGCTTCAAACATAATTCATACTTCAAAAAATAGTTCCCAAATAGTGCCAAACGGTGCCCAAAAAGAAAAAACAGTGCTCGAATAACTTCGGAGTTATAGGCTTCGTTCAGTGAGTATGCTGGGCGTAGGTTCTACGCCCAGCATACTCACCTCAGTGCGCGAATATCGAACGAGCTATAGGTACAATTTACGTCTCAAAAAATTGTGCTTGAAATAGTGCCCAATATCAGTCCAATTTTTGCTTGACTTTTGTCCTAGAAAACCATTAAATTTGATTGTAAACTTCTACATACATTACATTGAGTACAGTCGAATACAATATTATTAACTTTCTTTCTAACAATTTTTGTCTTGTGTAAATTATTAATTGTCTATGTAAGGGAGTATTTACTTTAGAATCGCAATATTATTAATTACACATTATTTTAATAATACTTTATAATAATATGATTAAGCCTTCGCGCGTCGCATGGGACCCCGGTAGCTAGGAACAATGATTTTATATATTTTGTCTAGATCACGGCGCTTGAAGGATTAAGATATCAAATGAAGTAAATCATGCATGAAAAATAAAGTTGCTGTTATTAATGCTTACATTACAACTGACAAAATTATTCAAAATAATCATTTTCCGGATCAAGGACGGTACCACAACGTTTACGGAATTGACCTGTATTCCTCATGTGATAAAGTTCAATATAGTGTGGCAGTAATGGATGCACGTACGGTCAATAGGTATGGGGCTTACGACGCGCGGCGCCCGCGACGCAAATGA
The DNA here is from genome assembly GCA_905220335.1 of Noctua pronuba. Classification (NCBI taxonomy): domain Eukaryota; kingdom Metazoa; phylum Arthropoda; class Insecta; order Lepidoptera; family Noctuidae; genus Noctua; species Noctua pronuba. Next base: position 7,797,240 of record LR999906.1, on the reverse strand, counting down.
ATATGTTTATGTTTAAATACTAGATGGCGCTGCCCTAACATCTTACGATTATTAGACAAGACTGATCTGTATTTTGAAGGTGATAAGGGTCCATTTTGTGTCACAAAGCGACGCGCGGCGCCCGCGACGCAAATGAATATGTTTATGTTTAAATACTAGATGGCGCTGCCCTAACATCTTACGATTATTAGACAAGACTGATCTGTATTTTGAAGGTGATAAGGGTCCATTTTGTGTCACAAAGCAATCGAAACGAACAAGCGCTTCTCAGTTTCTTTGTTTGTTTACTTCGTCGCACATCATTATAATAACGCCGGCTTTTGAGTTTGACTACATAGTGGGTTGCAAAACCAAACAATGTGTTGGTGATGTCATTATTTACCTATATAAAATTGTGTATCTAGTACGTAATCAATATAGGAGCTGCACCCAAATCAGTAAGTATATTTCAATTTATAATAGTGGCATTTAACTAAATTGATTTTACACTCATTCATTAATTGCACTGTAAAACTAGGTAGCAAGCGAGTTGTTTTTTACAAAAACACGTTCATTTTTTCGTTGAATATGACACTGTACACTTAAAATTAAGGACATGCTTAAGAAGTTTTAAAAATGGGTACCTACTTAGTTACTTTTTTAAAGGTTTGATGTAGGTAGGTACACACATAATAACGTAATGTAACTTGTTTGTTTATCTAATTGGATCTCAAATACCTATTTATATACCTACTTCTGCGGAGGCCTGGTTTTATCCTCCAATTCTACTGGAAATGAAACACTGTCTTATTTGCTAGGATATAATTTACTTTTCTTCAATTTTTTTATTACAAGCTTGTCCTCGTTACCCGTCAGGATCTGTTCTCGTCTTAAGTTCACGTTAGTTACATTTCAATATCGAAATAGGTAGAATCAGTCAGCGCGAGCGTCGGTAGTAAGTATAAACGTAACTATAGAATTAACACAGATGTATTTTTTAGATAATATGACGTGAAGTGAAGACTATTACCGATTGTCATCCGGCGAATGCACTTAAACTTTTAAGTGTCGTCAACCTATTCATCACATTTTCTATGGGAGTTGTGACTTCGGGAAATCGTCTTCAGCCTCGTGTTTTGCCCCTTCGCTATTTATAATAGAAATCACGCTAAAATAATGGAAAACACGTAAGTGCTTAAGTACCTTTAGAGGAAGGCTGGAGCCTGTCATACCTATATTAAATTATTTAAATACGTGTTATTTTCAGATTATCTTGAAGACACAATGTTTACCACGTTAGAAGACAACTTTTTCTGACTCGTACTGCGTGAGCGGTGGGGCCCGTTATGTTTTTTACATCTATAGTTGGTATTTTCAGGTAATATAGGTAGTATAAGTACACAAGTGTTCATAATGTTATTGATGTTGATTTATATGTTAGTTAGTTAGTTGTTATTTCATATTATGTTAATATTGAAAACAAATGGCATAATAATTTGTGATAATTCTTGTGAATCTAACGACATGGATCAGCAAGGAAAACGAGGGCCTAAACCAAAGGTTTCATTAGAAACGCAAAAATTAGTAATTTCAGAATTCAAAGATGACTTTTTTTTAAATATTCCTTCCGCAAATGACTCAATTTATAAACAAATTCAAACACGGTTAAATTACAAAATGAGTATTAAATCAATCATATTAAGCATAAAACGAAATTACGAATACTTTTTTGGTGTTGATAAAAAAGAAATAATTCGTAATAATGATTCTAATTTGATAAATCAAAAGTCTACATCGTCATCAAACGAAAGCATTAATAGTGTTTCGGAGAACACCAGTACGCATACATTTTATATGGATACAATAACTTGGGATAGTATTAAGCCTCAAAGGTATTTTTATCACCGAAATAGCAAAATCGCCCCTGGTAGTCTGTATAATGTCAGACGTAAATTAAAACCAAACCAATGGACTAATGTAATTCAAATGCATCTATGGAAAGAAATAAGATCTTTATGCACTTGGTGTTTTAAAAATAATATTGTGAAAGACAATTACGAAATCAAATGCACAGGATATTGTAATCAATGTCACGCAAAAATAATTATAACAACTAACTTAGAAACGGAAAATTTAATTAAACTAGAATGTTGCATAATTAATGAAAATAAAAAGTACTCTCATAACACCAGTAAAAAAAACCGATTACGGTATTACCAAATAAGGGAATTAGGTGAAAAATTACAACACGAAGCAGCAGCTTCTATAAGATATAAATTAGCCTCAACTTTAATGAAGAAAAATGACAAGGAACCTCCAGTATTGCCAAAATTACAAACACTACATCGAATTAAACATGAAAATAAAAAAGTTGATGTTTTCCATCCCAACCCAATATTGTCACTTACTTGTATGTGTGTTTCACCACCTTTTGATAAATGTGTTAGATATGTTTCTGCTTTTCCATTTTATACATTTTACTGGACGGACGATCAAAAGAATTATTATAAAAAATGCCAAAAAGAGTTTAATTATATTAGAGTTTCTATAGACGCAACAGGTTCTATATTTAATAAAAATCTTCGGCCTGTCGTCAATGAACACACACAACTATCTCAAGAGTCGCAAAGTCCTATATTTTTGTATGTTATGATGACAGATACAACCGTTAAAAGTAGCGTGCCAATTTCACAGTGTATATCAGAAAGTCACTCTTTAGATACTATTGCTAGCTGGCAGTGTTGCCAATTTAGCAAATTTTATGCTAGATTTGGCATATTTTTATGTTGTTTAGCATTTTTATAAGTTATTTAGCAAATAGCATATTTTTTGGCATATAAAATAATTATGAATAACAAGTTTACTTTCCTTTTTTAAGTCCAAATACTTCAAAAATATATATAAAATATACTGTAATTATCATTTGTTTTTTATTGTTGATGTACTTCTTTATAGTTGGATAGGGCATCACTGTCTGATATTTGATGATGGTGCCAACTTAACGGCAAGGGTAACCTTTACGTCAAACGCTCTCATGCGTGTTTCGGGGATTCCCCAACAAATCTAATTCAATATACCATAGACAAACAGCATTCTTTCACTCCCTCCTTCCTTTACGAAAGAAGCGAGATACATTGTAAGTACTATACCGCGATTACCGCGTATTCACGTATTTACTGTCACTGTAAATGAAAGAAAGTTTAAAAGTTTTACGTGCATTATTAATTAATTGCTTAATAGTCGTTAATATGCCGCCTAAATACAGTCAGCATTACCGGTCTGAGTGGGAGCAAATGCTGGATTTCAAGGATTGGTTACAGCCTGTCAAAGATGATACGACGAAGGCCTATTGTAAGTACTGCAAGTGCGAGATGATTGCAAAAGTCCATTGTTTAAAGTTACATATTTTGTCAATAAAGCATAAGAAAGCTATAGAACCAGTAAAAAGTCAAAGAACAATTAATTTTCCCAAAGTTAAAAAAGATCTAAATACACAGAGAGCAGAATCTTCACTAGCGATGTTTGTGTGCGCGCATTGTTCGATTATGGCTGTCGATCATTTATCAAACTTATGTAAACACCGATTCGGTGATAGCAAAAGTGGAGACTTACGAGTCCATCGTACAAAATGCACAAATATTATAAAAAATGTTTTGGCGCCTCATTTTATTGAAGAAATTGTGTCAGATTTGGGAGACCAAGAGTATAGTCTCTTGCTCGATGAGTCCACGGATATTTCTGTAAGCAAAATGTTGGGAGTATCGATCAGATATTTCAGCCAATCTTTAAAAACAATAATATCCACATTTCTGGGGTTGGTCGAGATTGAAGATGGCACTGCAAACAGCATAGTCAACGGTATTAAAGGATTATTGTTAGTTTTGAATATTGAAATAAAAAAAATGATCGGTATTGGCACAGATAATGCTACGGTGATGACAGGCACTAACAACGGAGTACATGCCCTATTAAAAAATGAAACTGGTAATGATAATTTGGTATTAGTTCGCTGCGTGTGCCATTCATTACAGTTGGCTTTATCGCATGCTTCGGAAGAAACTCTACCACGGAATGTTGAATTTCTAATAAGAGAAACCTACAATTGGTTTAGTCATTCTTCGAACCGTCGACTATATTACAAAAATATCTACCAAACAATTAACTGTGGCTCCGAACCATTGTTAATTCCACAGATGTGCAACACCCGATGGATATCAATTGAACCAGCAGTCAACCGTATTCTGGAGCAATGGGTGGAATTAAAACTCCTGTTTGAAGTTGCTAGGCGCGATAACCACTGCTATATGGCAGAAACACTATACTCCATGTATAATGATCCTGTGAATCATTTGTATTTATTGTATTTAAAACCTATTTTGGAGGAAGTCCAAACTGTGAACAAGCTATTTGAAAGCAACAATATTGACCCAACAAAACTTTACAAAGATTTGTGTGCCTTAGTTCAATCTACAAGTCGGCGTATTTTGAACCCAACTGCGAGAGTCGATATTTTTACACAAAATATAGAAAGTTATTTGGATCCGAAACCGTACATGGGATATGCTTTTGAAACAAAATTACGGGAATACAACCTTCAACCTGAAGTGGAAAATAATTTACGTCAACGTTGCCTGAATTTCACACTGAAACTTGTTTCAGAGCTGCGTTCTAGATTACCAATTAATTTTAATATACTTGAGAAAGTATCTTTATTTTCAGTAGAAGAAACTTTAAAAGCAGTCAAGCCTTCTCTAATCGATATTGCCCAAGAATTCCGAGTGGATGCATCTACAATGGATAGGCTCATGTCTCAATGGAGAAACATAGTGCACATTAAATGGGAACGCACATCTTCCACTGTAGAATTCTGGAATGAAGTAATTGATTACAAAGATGCAGCTGGTAATAACCCCTTTGCAGATTTATCTCAGTTAGCAATATCATTATTATCACTACCTCATTCCAACGCAGAAATTGAACGCGTTTTCAGCCAAATGAATATAGTCAAAACTAAACTTCGCAACCGTTTGTCGATAAAAACTTTAAATGCCATTCTATACGTCAGATTCGGCCTAAAGAGGGCAGGGAAATGCTGCTATTCTTACACAGTTCCGGATAACGTACTGCGCTCTATAGGTACCAAGGAGAGTTATAGTCTTGAGAATAAGGCTTCCACGTCTACATGCACATCAGCTGCCGAGCCTGCCGATGAAGACGAAGATATTAACATTTTATTTAGTAACATAGTCGATTAAAACGTAGAATAAATCAAAATTTTGTTGATTAATAAACATTTAAAATTAAATGACGTTGTATTTGACATTGAAAAATGTTAGCTTATTTTCTGGCAATATTATAAAGCAATTAGCATAATTTTGGCAAAATTTTAACATCAGTTTAGCAAGTTTTAGATTCACCTTGTTGGCAACACTGCTAGCTGGTTACAATCTTGGTTGGCTAATGGAAAACCTCCAAATGAAGTAGTAACTGATGATTCCGCAGCTTTAGTAGGTGCGGTGGTAAAAGTATTTTGTGGTTATAAATCCACCTCTGACTACTTAAATACATGTTTTAATATTTTAGAAAATAGAACCAAAAAAATTCCAACCTGTTATGTTCGCCTTGATACTTCGCATTTCATAAAAACATTGTACAATCAAAGTATTTTCAAAAATATAGACACTAGAGTAACAAAATTTTTTGTTGATTGTATGATTCTGATTAAAAAATGTGTTTCATACGGAGAGGTAAAGAAAATTATAGAAAATGTTTATATTATAGCAAATAATAAACACCGCGGCAGTAGAAATGGAAATTTAACACGGTGTGAAACGGCGATTTTAGAATTAAAAAACCGGATCAAAACTAATTTGCAGGAATGTGAAATACAAAATGTAGATTGCGAAAATCACGTTCCAATTAAACATTCTTTATGGGAGGGATTAGATAAAGAAGAAAACCCGCTTCTGAAAATGTATAAAGATCTTGAGGAGAAAGAAGATTTAATTAAACAATTGTGTGATCAAGAAACTGAAATCGAAAATATTTATTACTTGCCGGAAATAAAGGACACTTTGATTAGGATTCTTAAAAAACTTCCACTATGGGGAAATATAATGATGACTTATTTTAACAGTAATTATTGTACTCCAACCAGTTCAAATGTAGAAAGTTATATGAAAGACGTAAAAAAGTTATTTTTTAACCCTTAATTCGACAATGTCCATTATACTGTACATCGATATTTTCCGTTGTTTTCTGGAGAACTTGGCAATGTCCAGTATACAGGACATGCAATTTCTAAAAGTCTAAATATACTAGATTTTTTTGATTATTTTTCCTGATTTTAGGAACATCTAACGATACAAAAAAGAGATACACAAAATTCAATATTTTAATACATTTTTCCTCGTTAAGTTTCCGGATTAAGGGTTAAAACAAATTCAAATAAGTACCGCGTAGATGAGTTTATTATTAAACACGAGCCTTTGATAACCGGTTCCATACGCTTAGCCAAAAGTGACTTGATTGATGTTCAAGAAGGAACTGAAAATATTGTCGATGAAAAAAATGAAATAAGTGACCATAACACACCACAAATAAATACTCTCGTCAATGATGAATCATTTTATGAAAACTCAATTTTTAGGAGCGAACCAAATTATATTGAAGACTGGCGGGGACTGGTGTCTAAACAGAAGAAAAATAAAAAACGAATCAATCGTCGTACAAAATTACATATTTTACAAAACGGCAGTGTTTCTACTTCAGGAACATACAGATTCACGTTTATTAATACGTGTGCTTTTGATTCCGTGGTCCAAAGTTTTTCAATTGCATATTTAGATTGACCTAATATTAGAAAATATATCAATGATAAAAAAAACGATCTTTCACAACTGACCAGAAGTTTGATCACGTATGACAATCTAAAGAAAATCACTAAGAAGGCTAGAAAACCAAAAGATATTTACACTACTCGTTCTAAGGTATTGGCTAAGATATATGATACTGTGGAATCCGATTTTAGTAGTTGCAAAAATTGTGAGTGTAATGTAACTTTTATAATAGATAACATACAAAGTTATGGTTTTTATAGTGCTAATAGATACTTAAATTGTACAAACCAGAACTGTGAAATCAATAAAGGTTCTGGCACAAAATGTAGTTGGATTCCAATAAATGTAAACATATTGACGACTCAAGGTATTGGAGCCCTTAATGAAGCTCTATTAGTAAATGATACTGAAAGGAAATGTAAATACCAATTATGTAACGGTAAAAACGCATACAAATATGAAGTACTAGACTTCGTATTTATTGAAATTAATACTTCAATTGAAATAGAAATTGATGAAATTCCTAAAGAGATCATAATAAACGGTGACACCTTTAAAATTCTGTCGGTAATAGATTTTACAAATGGTGAATCAGGACGCATGGGGCATTACAAGTCAAAGTGCTATCGATTGCTAAAGAGAACTTGGAACTGCTATGATGACCTTAGTAAAAAAGTTTGTAGTAATTCCCAATATACTGTACCACACTGCATTATTTATACGCGAATGTAAGATGAAGATCGGTCCTAACTTGTTAGTTCCTATTTTGTTATTGTTTGTTTGTTTTTTTTTTGTTCTTGTAAAAGTTATTTTATTAATAACTTACAGAAATGTGATTATAAACTGTGATTGTTAATTTGTAATTACTATAGGGTATTTAATATTAATAAAAAAAACGTGATTATAAACTGTGATTGCTCAATTTATACTTATTTGTAAGATAATTTTATTGTGATTAAAACGTTGTAGCAGTAAAACAAAGTACAAGTACCTACGTGTTATATTTTAGAAAGTTTTACCAATATTTGGCTAAACATTTTTTTATATGTATATTATATACAATATTAAAACTACAATTTTTTCTATTTACATTGATTATATTATGAATGTTAACAAAAGCTGTGAACTAGTTAACTAGAATTCTGATTACTTTGGCCCTTTAAATAGTAATAAATAACGTAAGTAATTAAAAATGTTTTTTATTGCTAAACCTTTCATTGATGAAACTATTGGAAAGAGTTTTAAAAATTTGTATAACTATGTCACAGTACTAGTTTTGACTGGTTATAAGTTTTGCCTGCAACATATATACAAAAAGAAACTGTATAATTTCCTTTTTACAATTTTTCAAGATATTAATTTTATTGGCTGCAAATGACTGTTTTTATTCAGACAAACACACAATGCAATGAAGTAATAGACTTCATTTACGCTTAAAGTTTCATTCATTTATTATTATTTATAAAATATATAATAATGCATTTAATCGAAAGTTTTTGACATGTGAGAAAATACCATAATTATTTCCAATAACATGAAGTCTACAATTAGAAAGTTTAATATTTTTGTCCAAAAACATGTGTCGACGACTGTACCCCATTTTACGTTAGTATGTAGAAGTTTACATTAAAATTTAATGGTTTTCTAAGTCAAAAGTCAAGCAAAAATTGGACTGATATTGGGCACTATTTCAAGCACAATTTTTTGAGACGTAAATTGTACCTATAGCTCGTTCGATATTCGCGCACTGAGGTGAGTATGCTGGGCGTAGAACCTACGCCCAGCATACTCACTGAACGAAGCCTATAACTCCGAAGTTATTCGAGCACTGTTTTTTCTTTTTGGGCACCGTTTGGCACTATTTGGGAACTATTTTTTGAAGTATGAATTATGTTTGAAGCGTATACAGATTCTCCGGACGGAGGTGAGTATGCTGGGCGAAACCTTCGTCCAGCATACTCATCGAACTATGGCTATAACTTCGCAAGTACAAGAGCACTATTTTTTTCCTTTGGGCACTATTTAGCACTATTTCAGAACAGTTTTTTGACATTCATGAAATATCAGGATTCCATGGTGAGTATGCTGGACGAAGGGACACGAATATTTTGATAACGCGCGTGCCTGCAGCGACAAGTGTTTGTTGACAGATAGCTCCCATTGGTCGACGCCGCTGAGCAATTTGCGCGCGGAAACGTTGAATTATTGACAAGAATAGACATGCTGTACTGTTTTACCCCAGTATACGGTTTTGTACAGGTCTCCCCTACCTATGGAATACTCACCATATTACTCGATGTTTCTCTGCATTCTCCAACATTTACTGCCTTTAGGGCATCATCCATCACTTTGTACCATTTGATATTTGGCACATATATATCGTCAAGCCCTCCACCCGATTTAATAGAATCTTTTACTTTTTTGTGCTCTTGGGAGAAGGTCGATTTCAAGCTTCGTATTTTGTTGTACGCTTCTTTGGGACCGAAGTCGGGAATTTCCATAGGGCTCAGTTGTTTTTAAATTCTGCGCACTTTACATTGTATAGACATTCATACTTTATGTATTCTTGTACGAATTTTAAAGTATGTTGTTCCGTCCACTTCATTTTCGCTTTGAACTTGACACTGCGCACTTAACACACACGTGTATACACACTGATTAGTACAGGCGAACTGCGAGAGAGGGGAGTGGAACAGTACAAGGGGGGGAGGTCACTTAACAGCAAAAATAGACCTTGATTCTATTCACTCGCACTAATCAATAAGCACTAATCGCACTTAACACTAATCACTTCACGCTTTCGTTCACACCTTGATTACTAAACACCTGCACTAATCACCTGCACTGTTAACTTAACAAAGTGTAAATCGGGCATAAGTTTGAATCGAACTGTACTGCGCTGCTACCGCGCGCGTGATGTTTAGTGTAATGGTGTGATGCTTATTTTAGTCGAGTAATATGTGATGTTACAGTACGCGCTTGGGTGATATTACGCGTGATACATCACTCGCATTACTTACACATCGCACGTCACAAACAAAAGGGTATTATCTTCAAAACAGTGTTTTGAGATAATCGCGTTTAAAAGTTTGAAAATTCATAGTTGCTCAACAAAGCAAAATTTAGTGACTATATCAGTTGTAGTGTTAGTTTTATTAGCACTTTTATACGACTGGGTGAAAATAATACTGTTTAAGCGGTTCAAATTGCTGAGATATGTTACTTACGACTATCTAGCCTTACCAAAATTGCCTATGATTTGATAATATCATGTAGTAAATAATAATGATACCTTTTTATAAATACAGATTGTTAAGTTTTTCACAATAAGTCGGAGATTAGAATAACAAAAATACTGATTGGTACTAAAAAAGTTTTATTAGAAATAAAGTAAATATCAAAATTATTAAAAATATAAAAAAAAATCAGTTCAACTGTAATACAGCAATAAAATCAAAAATTTTGTAACAGTTAAAAAATGTTTATAAGAATCTAATTAAACATTAGGTAAAACTATCTAAACTTTTATAAAAACCAGTAAAACACTAGAACAACTTACAAAACAACTTACATACTTATCTACCCAATTTGAAAGATAGTCGTCACAACTTTTCAAGAATCATACCATAAATCAAATCGATCAATTATTTATAAAATGTAGTCATTATTTTTTTTCAATAATCAAGCCTTGGCAATTACTTACTTTGTACTGGATAGGTACTCCTTAAAATAGTTTTTTTTAAGTAATTGCTATATGCATTTCAACTATGCTAAGCTTTAAGCTAGTATTATCATTATCAATGGCATATAAACAGTCTCATAATTATTAATTTAATCACAATCAGGTAAAGTTAAAATAAGAAAATAGATGATTACTTACATAATTATAATTTTTTATAAAAATCATAGTAGGTCTGTGGAATGTGTCGTTTTTCAATTATAGTTTTAAAATATCCTGCTTCTTCTTTTCATTGACCGGCATTTTCGAGGAATAAGCTTTGTCCAAACCTTCTGGAAAAGTGTATACAGTTTTTTTTTGTCTTGTGTTACATTTTCTTATTTCGATACGTTTAAACTCTTCATCGGCATAGGATGTTTTTACATAAAAAGCTAGAGGATCATCTTTCCTAACTTGGATTATTTTTATATCCGTCAATTTTACTTGACAGTTATCGGTTGTTTTAGAATAATTATTTCCAATCTTATCACACATTGTTTTAATATCGTATGAGTCGTCAAACGCTAGCTCTTGGACCGTAAACAATGGTGGATTTTTCTTTGCAGTTTTTATAATACTAACGTATTCTTGAGGACTGTAAATAGGACCAGACTTCAGAGATCTTTTGATGCCTCTTTCTATAGTAGAGTGAACGGAATCACCTTCCTTTAATAAGGAACTTATGTGTAATACTTTTTAGATTATATTTATTTACGGCATAAATATACAATGCTATCATTATTTTGTTCTTCTGCTGCCCACAGCAATTATCTGAAAAGAATACGAGTTCTAAATCTTCTGAATTCGTGTTCTCCACCTTGTTTTCGATGAATTTCAAAATGCAAGAACCTATTTCCGTAACACCTCTTTGCCCTTGACCTTCATACCACACAAAGCAAGTAGTTAGTCCGGTCACCAGTTCAGAAACAGTCAAATTGTATGTAGCTAGCTTGGAGATGTAATAAAAAACGGAAACATCTCCTCGTGGAGCTGTAAGAACGGCCTGCAAATCGTAACAGGCTACAACATAGCAGTCGGATGCTTTTTCTTTGTCGCCTTGTTTTTCTAGTCAACTCATTTTTTTCTCGGTCTGGTGGTCATCAAAACTCTTCTGTAATACCAATCCTCATTACTACTATTTTCATACGAAACACAGACCTCGCAGCGATCTTTTTCGGCTGGAAAAAGGAAATATTGAAGTCTTTGTGAAATATATTGGAGAACGTAGTCTTAACAGTTTTTTTAGAGTTCGTTTCACATTTTTTTTTATAATCCTCATAGATTTGCGTTAAACTCTTACTTCCCTCTATATATTGACGAGTGCTCTGTGCTCTGATGTAATGGCTCTCTACCCGTGGTATGGCGTCAATAAACCTACGAACTTCGGCAGTTTCTTCCGTCAATTTTGCATGTTTCGAATGTTTTCCTCTCAAATCCCCAGTAACAAATCCACCCTCATTAGTCTTTTGTCTCACAGTTAATATTACTTTATCATTAATGTCTAATGTACAAGATTTGAAAATTTTTTTGCAAACACGGATTTTTTGATCTTCAATATTGAAATAGAAAGCGTTATTGAAAGAACGTAATGGTTTTTCGTTTTCGCAATTTACGCAACGATTAGAACGTTGTTTTGGTTTTATTTCTTGCATACTATTTTTAATAAAATCTCTTTGCCTGTTTATATCGCCCAACGACCAGTAATTATCAAAAATCTGCTTTCGTTTAGTTTCATCTATACTTGATGCACACTTCAATCTACACGTAGTTTCACTACAGGGATTTTTCAGTGACCTTGGTTCTACTCGCTTCTTTTTCCAATTTAAATACTCCAACCCCAAATTGCGTTTTCTCTTGGGAATCTGCTTCATAGAATTAGTAACGATCATGGTATTTACATTTTCAGGATCCGTAGAAAATGACTTATGCAGTGTACAATCATTATCTGAGCAAAATTTGTCGAAATGAGGGATGCAGAGAAAACCTTGACATTGAAAACATGTGCTAAAAATGTCTTCGTAACAATTTTTATATTCACAGTGCTGTCGACTGGCGAAATTGGTTAGGTAAGATAATACATTGTCATTGTTTGTGTCTGTAAGAGTTTCATTTGCCAAATGATTTTGATTGGTTTCTCCAGTTAACGTTTTATCGAGAGCAACATTTGTACTACTCATAGTTTTGTTGTGAAGTTCGCAATCGTTATACGCCTGAACATTGTCACTTAAAATAACTCAAAAAATTACTACTAAATTAAATTTTGTCATGAATATTTGGCGAATAAATGAAATCAGTCTTAACAACAAAATAAACACATTTCCATTCTTTGCGTCGCGCAGTCGGGTAAAAAATTGGTCAATGATGAAGCACATTGAAGCAAGATATGCAAAGAAAAGGCTTATCCGGGCATTGTGGACAAAACATTCTCACCTTTTTATTCTTGTTTTTAGCCAACTTTCTGCCGTAAGTAGCTGCGTTAATTTTGTAACAATTCACACATGCCCGCCTGCTTGTTCTGGCTTGCCCTTCTTTTTGTTGCAGTTTGTGTATCATTCTTCTAGGTCTTCCAACTGGAACATCTTGTTGGCTACAAAACGACTTCAGTAATTCCAGCCGGAAGTCTGCCATTTGTATTTTCTTGCCAGTAACGCTTTGATACAAGACCAGTGCATTGACCACTGCTGTGTTCAGGAGAAGGTTGATTGCATATTTCTTGTACCATTTTATCGATTTCCTCAGTGGAGTTGAGTAAGCAGCCATCTGATCGGACATATCTACAGCTCCTTTAGCACCGTTATAATCAATGACTATTTTCGGTTTAGAAGTAACTTTGTTACGTTTTCGGACATTTTGGAATCGCACTGAGTGTTTTGTGGACAGCAAAAGGACATCTCTTTTATCCTTCCACTTCATTACAGTTATGCCCTCATCGCTTTCCTTCGCCACGAATTGTCCTCGCTTCAGTTTAGCATTTACTACATCCTTTGGCAGATGCTTCCGGTTCTTCCGAATCGTTCCTACGAGATGTGTCTCTGCATCCAGAAGTTTTTTGGCAAGATCTATACTGGTGTACCAGTTGTCGGTCACTAGCGTATGTCCCTTGTATAGAAGATCGCTGCATAAAGACATAACGACGTTCAACGGTGTAGTATTGACTTCATCGTTATTCTTTCCTGCGTATACATTTATTTTATATGTATATCCAGGAATGGTACATAACTTAAACTCCTTTATACCATATTTATGCCTTTTTTGTTTATTGTATTGTCGAAAAATTATTCGTCCGCGAAAAGGCTTGCGAAAAGGCCACGCTTTCATCTATGCAGATCTCTTCGGAAGGGGTGTAGTTTTTTTGGAAATTCCTGTTCATAACTTCGAGCAATTTCTGAATCTTGTGTAATCTATTAGATTTATTGTCTTCATCTTGTTGAGAAAAGTGCAGCATTTGCAACAGCAACTCAAATCGGTTTCGACGCATTATTGTTCGAGGAAAATTCTGTCCAAGTACAGCATCTTTTGACCAGTAGTAGGATATTTTGGGTAATTTTACGATCCCCATGAAAATAATCAATCCGAAAAATCGTTTTATCTCTGCTGTGGATGTAGGTTTACATTGGCGAATCCGCGCAGCTTTAGATGCTGCGTCCGATCCTGTGACTTTTTTGATAGCAAAGCTATTCGTATAATCGGCCACCATTTCAAATACTTCGTCTGGTACTAAAAAATGATAGAAATCTGCCGGGGTTTTATCGATCATTTCCCTTACAACTCGTGAATCTAATCCTGGGAATTCAGTGTAGGGGATAATCCGACGCTGATTACCTTTTGGTTGGTGCCACACGGTAGATGATACAGGAAGCGACGCGGTGTGACCAGAAGTACTTGGCACGGCATTTTCAAGTTCAATGTCACTCGTGTCACTAATGGACAGAACTCGTCGACGTCGCTTTCGTAAAGGTGGTTGTAAGTCATACTCTTCCTCAGACTCTGAACTTAGCTGAAAGCTACTATTGAGCAAGGAAATTTCTATAATTTCAATCCGCGTCAAATCATCATTTGTTATTTCAAAGTCTTCAAAATCATCCATGATTCACACCACACTTATCCTTACAGTCAGACAGGACACAGTTTATTCGCTTTAGAAGTAACCAGGGTAAAACTGTCACTAAAATAATCCAAAATATGTAGGTAGTATGAAAAATAAACAATGCGCGTGACCTTGCTTGCTTGCTTGCGATTACTAACTCGTGTCAAGAGCGCGGCCGCGCGCAGCCATTCGGGGAAAGGGCGCGGGGTGTTACCGGCCCCCGCGGCCCCGCGCGAACCAAATGCAGATTTCCAACGGCGTGCGCCGTGGGTGGTCACCGGTGGACGTCAGCAATTATTTTGTTAATTCTTTGGATAGTAATAAAAAATAATTATTTAGATTGAGGTTTTTGGCTATTTTTAACCATATGAGCCAATAAAATATAATGTGTAAAATTTGTTGAAATCGTAAATTGGCGTCAGTGACCACCACGGCGTTCAATGTGTTAAAATTGATTTCCTACTTTAATAGACTGCTCCTACTTCCAATGTTGATTTTTACCTTTTAGTACACTACTCGCCGCGGGACTTCTTTCATGAAACAAAGTCTATTTTGTTTATTTTTTTTGCGTAAAGTTACTTAGTTTGATGTACAGAATGCTTGGTTGACGGCTTCGTGAAGGGTCTGTTTACACCCTGTATACTTTGTAAAAACAAAAGTTTACCCAATCTTTTACCCTTCAATCTGTTTCTTTGTTGAGTCATTACCTGCGCCGCTTGCGAAAACAGTCTTTCAGATGGAATCGATGTGCCCACCATTGTTAGATATTTAAAGGCAATTTTATGCAATGTTGGATAAAGATAAAGATATATTTATTTGTAAACATGTGTAACATAATACATATAAATGCAAATGTGGATGTAAAAGTGAAAATCTGTGAGTTTCAACATGTTTTCCCAACATTGGCGTACAAAATAATTTATAGCCACTTGAAATATAAGCCAATTAAGAAAGAAAAAAAAAGCATAACAAAAATTAAAATATAACACAAATAGATTCGAAACTATCATTTAAAAAATCTTTAACATTATAGTAACATTTTTCAGTAAGTAACTTCTTAAGTTCTCTTTTGAATAAGTTTGGCTGGTTTATATTTTTAATAGCCTCTCGTCGCCTGAGTGCTAGATTGTCCAAATGACCATTGACCAAATTTTTCACTAGACAGGTTTTTAAGTTTATTTTTGTAATGCATGCGTAGGCGACCAATTACTTAATAATGACTATGTTTATAATGATAAGTGGAATCAAAAACGACTTCTTCAAAATCAAAATATGATGACGTTTCGTTTATTTTTAAGTTTAAAAATGGAGGTTGAACAAAATACCACCAACAAAATTACGAATGTGGACTTAGAACAAAACTGCATTGCACTTAACACAAATTGCAAAATAATCCGTCAGTGCTTCTTTGTTCAAGCTACCACTTCAAGGTACAGGATGTTTAAAAATAATTATCACATCAGAAATTTTAAAAATATTTATTATTTAAAAATCTAACTTAATATAACTATAAATCGAATGGCGAAAGGTTATCCTACCTAAAATTAGTATTAGCAGTAATAAGAAAATGCATCTGCATGAAATGTGTAAGGTGAGTGAGTTTATAATGAATGGGGTGTGCAGTGTAAGATAAAATAAAAAATAAAAATGCATTTATTCTTGATGTGTGTGTATGAGTGCAGTAAAAGAAAATATGTATGGTAAATGATTGCATTTTGAACGACTAAATACGGTGTGTTTCGTGTGGGTGTTTGTGATACGATTACGAGTGTAAGTGTGAGGTGATTGTGTTGTATGTAGAGTGTACTAATTATTGAGAGTGTTACAGTATGTGTAGTATATTAAAAGAAATTCTTCCTCTTTGCTTTGCTCTTTTCATTCTTTTTTTTTTATTTGCCTTTTTATATGGTTTTTTCTTTTCTTGATCTGTTTTTTTCTTTGTTACATTTACCTTTTTATTTTCTGTCTTGTGTTAAGCTTCATTTGTTTTAGTAGATGTGCTAGCTGTGCTTGGATTGTCATTTTTTTTATTTTTTTGCTTTCCATTACATTTTGACCTTACAGCGTTGTCTTTAATTGCCTTGTCGCTACCTGTCTTGTTTGTGTCATTTGTCTTTCTTCCTGCTTTTTTTATAATCGCTTCCATACATGAAATGTCTTCAGGTGGCATGTATTTATACGCGCTTCTGATATCATCAATTTTTTTTTGGTTAACGTTGCTTTTGGTCCCTTGAGGGTTATTTCATAATTTATTATAATAGAACTTTTTTGTACATTAACTATTTTCGGTGGATCGCTGAACAAGGTTTGATAAGAGATCTCCATTAAATTTGATTTTGAATAAGTCAACGATTTGACTTGTTTGTACGGAATTTGGTGGAACCCGTACTTAATTGCTTCGGTATGGTATGAGAAAAAGTCTTGATCTTGCATTTGAATAAATGAAAACTGAATTGACTTTGACCTGATCTTGAGGAACGCACGGAGTAAGGATAGCGGGCTGTAGATATCTTGGTGCCTCAGATGTCTTTCTATTAAACTATGTATCCCATCAACTTCTTGTACATTTCCGTGTCCTGGTTCTGAAAACTTTTGTGTAATTACCGATATATTTCTGGAATCATTTGAGAACAAAAAAATTATCAGAGCCATGCTCATGTGCGAGTTTCGATTTTGTGGGACACAGGAATCAGACCAAAGAATAAGTTTTGTTATGTTATCTGGCAACTTTGCAACAATAGACTTTAAATTTTTTATCAAAGCGCTGGCTAAGTCATCGCCACTTCGCCCGTTACGTGTGTCATCCCATATAGCATTGATTGCAGATTTATTTACATCGCAATGTGCTGTGAGGTTGTAAACTGTTAGTTTACTGGTATAAAAAAAACACGACACTGTCGCCTTTGGTAAAGAAAATATATTCTCCAAATCGAACGTTATAACTGCCGTGTCATTTGTTTCTTTTTTTTTTATATTCCCTGTCTTTGTCTCTTTCTTTTTTGCCTTCTTTTTTCCTCTGTAAATGGCTTTTATACTTTTCTTTCAATTCATCGTTTGGATTGTTTTGGGCTTTAAACTCTGAGCATAAGTCACAGACATCTTTTTTGGGGCGATGAAAGCCTAAGTTGAAGTTTTCCGAAAACACTTTTCGATAAATGTTTTCTTTTACAGGTTCTTTGTATTTTTCAGTGTATAACGCATACATTTTAGTTACACTTAATCCAGCTGGCAGGTATTGACGTGAGGTGGAAGCCCTACAGTAATGCGACTCCACCGTCGGAAATGACTTTATGTGTTGTTTTACTTCCTCAATTTTCTCTTCTGGTGTCTGCTTTTTTATATGTTTGCCTTTACCCGGTGTCACAGCTAGGTTTAGATGACTGTTCATTTTTTTCATGTGGAAATAGTACACGCGGCGTACTGAATGTCCAATGTATTACAAAAAAAAGTTTTGCAGACCCGTTGTTTTTGTTTATCTTTTAGAAAGTAATATTGAAATGAATATATTCTTCGACTCTCTGCTTTTTTTTTGTCCTTGTTCGATCTTTATTTATTCTCAACGTATATTCATCGTAATATTTTGATTTTTGATCATCAGACAACCGATAAAAGTTTTGTTTTATGTCTTCTCTTTGAATGCTAGTGAAATTAGATGAACATTTATATGGGCATGATGTTTCGCAAGTGATTTTTATTGTTTTGGCAGGTTTTTTATTTCCTTTGCTGCTTTCATATTCTTCGCCAGCTTGTCTTTTTCTTTTTTTTTATGTTTCGTTGCCATTGGTCAGGTTTTCTGGTCCTTTTACGCGATTTCGCAGTTTCTTTTTCTAAAAACAAACAAAATAATTTACTTAAACTTAATTTTTCCTCTGGATTAAAAAGGATACACATAAATTCAAAATATCTTACACTTCATTACTTTAACCTTTTACATACATACATAATTACAATTACCTATATACCGTAATACATACCTTTTTCATCAATTTCTTCAGAAACAATTAGTATTTCGAAATCATTGTCTTTCAGTGTGGACGTAGACGGAACCTCCAGTGCATCGTCCTTTGGATTAAAAAAATCTAGTTCTCCCGGTGGTATTAGGTTTTTATCTTCAGGCCCAAGAGGAAAAACAATAGCACCACTTCCACTATCCGTTTGAAATAGTTTCTTTTTAACCTTTGCCAGCCTGTTCATAGAAAAAAACAATCATGCGAATAAAAAGCTGTCAAGTTAGTTAAAAGCTTTCCAGACAAACAAAGAAGCAGAAATAATTTATTAAAAAACTGATAGACCTAAGAACAAAAATCAATATTATACTTTACACCACCCTAGTATACCAAGATTGTCACTCGCAACGTGACTATAGCTATTAGGGCTATAAAAATAAGAACACGGTACCATGTTCAATGTATCAAGCTTGACGTGCTCTCGACTGTTAAGCCGAGTCTCCTGCGACTGTTTTTTTTGGAAACATTACACAGAAAACATGAAACAAAGCACTTGTTTTCATACACAAACCGTCTCCAAGGTGCGTATCTTGCGAAAAAAATGTTTCAAAAACAATGTTTTGTGTGTGTTTTTTTGTGTAGCGTTCCGAAAAAACAGTCGCAGGAGGCTCGGCTTTACGAGTAGAAATGCATTAACAAAACGTAACACCATAACCTAATATGTTATTGCTGGTTAGTAAATATGCTTTCAAGCGGATTATTATGATTAGCATAGAATGCGCACGTGTGTAGGTAATATTGCCTAAAATAGATAATTAAAAAAAAAACATAGTGCACATTATTTCACACACAAAACAAAGCAAATCTAACGAATCATCACTCGTACCTATTTGTACATACCAAAATATTCCTGTTTCTGCATTATATCAAATATGCAACTGATGTTCCATGTCCTTTGCAATTATACAAAAAGGAACCTAATTAGGTATGTGATAATTATGTCTTAACTATAATTACGTACTATTTGACTATTAAAATTATAAAATGTGTATTGTCAAACTTTGATCAGCGAAATGTGTGTGCTCAGACGACAACACTGAACAACTTTTCTAAAGAAACATGCGTCAAAATCGGAGTTTTTTTTGCTTCTACTACTAACTGCTACGGGAAAGTTGCTTGTTTTTATGAGTAGATCCACTGGGATTCGCGATTGAGACCAACAAAAATTTACGGTGTTTAAATATAACGACAGTGGGATCAACAGGGCTAACTAAAAGAAAAAAAAAATAATAACAAGTAAACTACTTTGTCGTTTCACTTTAAGTTCTTTCTTAATCTTAATTATGGCAATCGTCGACCCATATCTGCGGACAATTCTGCCAGTGTCGAGTTTAATATAAAAGTCACGTTATGAAAAGAAATTACGTCTGTCCTGTCACTCATGCGTAAAGAGATAGTTTACGAAGATCCCCTGTGAAGAGCGGCCGGTGACTTCTTGGGACAACACAAACGGAAGGGATACGCGCTATCACTTGAATTTTTTAAATTCTGGGCACCTTCATTATCCACCAAAACACCTAAGACACAGAAATTGAAATTCAATCAACAGGTCCGAACCACTCCCGTCGAGTTCCCGCCAAAAGGTCCCCACTTTTAATTACTTAGGTGACGTAATCTCAACATCCTGTAGAAGAAACACGAGCTACATGAGAGATAGCTTAAAAGTACTTACCGTTCAATTTCAGCAAGTTCTCGGGTGGTATTTCTTTTATAATATGTTCGGGACATATTAGCAGATTATAATCAGAGGCTTATTTGTAAATCAAACACTATACAACAATATTTTTACGATATTTTTGTGCACTAAACGAAGTGTTCTTCCCAAGACGCCGAGCCACACTGAATCGCGAAACAAAATGGCGGGCGCTTACGTCGTGCCTATAGCGAGCTGTGATTGGCTATATAGCTGGAGGTTGACCAAACAAGTACGCAATAACGAAATCGTGGAGGTTGGATTATTAAGCAGGGAATTTATATTTTTTCGCTGTGAACAAAAAAACTTTAAACTTAAAAAACTGCCCTTTTGTTTGGGAAAATAAACCTTTTCGTTAGTGTAATAAAATCGATTTCTGTCCGTTAATCATCCTGCATTTATAACTCATTTTTGGTCAAAATGGTCGGTTGAACAATCTAGCACTCGGGCGACGCTCTGGAATCTTATTATATATTAATGGTGCCATACAAAACACGCTTTTATGAAGGAGTGCTGTTTTCGCACAGTGAGGCTGTAAGAAGTTCTTATATTTAGTACGTGGAAACTGTATGTTGTAATCTTTCCAAATTTCCAGAGGATTGTCGTTAAGTCTTCCGACAGGATTGTCAGGTAAACTGAAAGTTCATCTGACAAGCTATCTGCAATTGTAATTGCTTCCAATTGTAATGTACCAGTTTGTAATGATCACTCCACAGTGAAAATATCTCTTCACTTTTATCAGACTTATCTGAGTCTGACTCGATTTCTTCATTTTGACGCAAATGAATCTTCATTAAGTCTTTGATTTTTGAAACCGCTTTGCCACAAGCTATTGCATCGCTAAAGTGATTTTTTTTTAATCAAGGGTCTAAAATGTTTGCAATAGCAAGAGGAGTTACATGTTCAATGGAACCCATTATTTTCGTAATTTCTTGTAATTCCAGTTTTTGCACCTCTAGTGCCACAGGTTCTCCTACGACACTTGCTGAAGTAATTTTGGAAAATATGCAGCGGACTAAAGGTATGATTTTGCTGGTAGTGCAATATTTATCTACAGAAATTTCTTTTGTGGCTACCTCCAAAGGCCGCAATATCAGGAGGACGGATGAGGCAATGGATATTTCTGAACCGCTGAGCATTGGGGGTGCAGTGGCGTGTGGAAAATTATAACATTTATGATACTACGCAGTTCCAAAAATCTTTGTACCATATAGTAAGTACTATTCCAGCGCGTCGGCACGCTTTGAATTAGTTTAGTCTCAACAGGAGTAGTCACAATTGCTTTAATTTTAGAAACAATTTTTTGCCACTCAACATATGCCATTGTGCCCTCAGCCACCAATTTTAATGTATGATCAAAACATGGAATGTGTTCTTTTTACCAAAAGCCAATTCTATAGCTTTTACAACAGCCGTCACATTATCTTTATTTATACCCCATTCTGCGCAAGTTTTTAAAAGCATTTCAGAAATATATTGTGACGTATGTCTTTCATCAAGTTCGTAAACGCCGAGAGTAACTGAGATGAGTTCAATTTCTACCCTAAAATGAACAGTAACGCCTATAAAACTTTTCATATTTAATGTATCAGACCAAATATCTGTTGTCAAGGTTAAGTCTTCATCAAAGACAATTTCTTTTTAAAAGTTTCTGAAACAGCCTCATATTTATTGTCCAGCCATCGTCTTAGGCTTGTTCTACTTGGAGGACTTTCGACTGCGTCATTGTGCAACATACTTCTCCTGAGGTTAAGAATGTAACCTGTTGCCGAGAATACTCTTTCTGATTCGACTGAAGTTGCAGGCACAGTTAAGTATTTGAAAGCTATTTCATCTAAAGGCTTAAGATGTTTGTTAAATGTCCAAAATTCTACCACATTATCCCAGTTATGATTGATATCTAAAAAACCTGTTTCCATGTACATTTTTAATATATTAATTGCCGCAGCTGACGATGTTCCTGAATAAAAAGTATTATTTTTAGTTTTTAAAAATCCTAACAGACTGGGGCGATTTGATCCACTTGTACTTGGCATTTCTAAAGATTCTTCTGATGTATTTTGGGATGCTCGCCTTCCGTCAAAATCTTATTTATTTCGGCCTTTATACCTTCTTTTGCAGCCATTTTATTTTCTAATAAACGAAAGCTGTTTCTGAAAATGGGATGCAAGATAGTGGAAAGCATACGGTTCGCGTTTCATAATTGAATAAACGTTGGTTCATGCTATCTCTCAGACATTGCAAAAATGTTTCACCTACAACTGTAGATAGTCTAGGGTCCAAACTTCTAATATTATCATAAAGTCCGTAAATAATAGGGAATATTTAACTGGATGTCGGGTTTTGTCCCCGCTTATCATTTGAGTCGCTTGCTCAAAAACATCCAGCAAAAGCACCACATCTTTTAAATTTTTTCCTCCTCTGGTTATGTTTTTTAAATCAAAACTATAATTTTCTGGAGTAATATATGTCGGAGACGGTCAATAGTACAGTTGCTAAACGAAGCGCGGCACGTGAGCCGAGTGATGGCAGCACTAAACACTCGGCTAACTTCGTGCTACGACGGAGCCTAGCTAATGGAGGAGGCGTGAGGGCGAGGCAGTTGCTTTCCGACCCTTCTACAGAACTGAACCTTCATTCTAGGAACTGTCCTACGTTTCGCTTAGCTATAAATTGTGATTACTATGTTAGAAGTGATTTTATTATTAAAAGTGATTATTGTGCATTTACTGTTCTTCTTTGCTCGATTACCCTAATATCCGCCCACATAATGTCTGACGATGGTGCCAATAATGCTCCTGACCCGACATCAAAATTGGGATCCGATCGAGCAAATGAAAAAACACGTGGTGAGAACCCCGAAACTGCACAATGGCGGATGATGCTCGAAATGCAAAACGAGCAAATGCGAGCACTTATACAAACCCTGAACGCGCCGCGACCCAACAACCACGTGGCCCTGCCGGAGTTCAATCCAGAAAATAGAGAAGCAGACCCTCAATCATGGTGCGCGACCGCCGACCTGTGCCTTTCTGATAAACCCCTGGAAGGATGCCAGCTAATCGTCGCGCTCAGCAAAGCCTTGAAAGGAACTGCATCAACGTGGCTGTCACAAGTTACTTACCCCGGAATCACTTGGCCACAATTCAAAGAGCTTTTTTCAGCAAGGTTTGTGCCTACAGAGACAATTCCGGCTACGCTTATTCATCTGAATTCTAGTAAGCCCAACGAGGGAGAAAACTACGCAGCGTACGCCAGCCGATTGATGTCGTCCCTGATGAATCGTTGGAAAAATGCAAGTACTGAACAAATTGCTGTGTCCGTTGTGCTAGCTCATTTAGCCCAAATTGATACACGATTACAACGACTTGCTTTCACCACCGAGGTTAATTCGCGCCATAACCTGCAACAGGAATTGCAAGCGTATTCCTATCTCAAACGTAAAGCACCTCAAGACGCGCACGACACTTCAGATAACGCCAAGCAACCCAGGATGTCGACGCCACCGCTTAAATGCTTCATATGCGGCAAGCCTGGCCACAAACAAGTCGATTGCCGTTTTAGAGGAAAGGAATTTAAGAAACACCCTATACCATCCACTGCACCTGCACGTGCAAGTCAGCAGCCAACACCGAAAGGAAGTCTCATCTGCTTCAAGTGCGGGCAGCCTGGCCACATTGCCTCGCGCTGCAGCAGCGCCGCCCCTGCTGTTGCGGCAAGCGCAGGCGCCGCGCCCCGCGCTGAGCACCGTGTCGACTTGTGCATGGTCGAGCCCCCTTCAGGATCACTAACGCACAAAGGTCAGTCGATAACATTTCATTTCGATTCAGGAGCAGAGTGCTCATTAGTTAAAGAGAGTTTTGCCAAAAAGTTGTCCGGTAAACGTTTTAATAATGTTATTTCACTCATAGGAATAGGCAATAAGAATGTCAATAGCACTGAACAGATTTTATGTAGCGTAGAAATCAACGAATATTCCACCGAAATCTTATTCCATGTTTTGCCCGACGTTTATTTACGCAGTGACGTAATGCTTGGTCGAGAAATATTGTTTTCCGGTTTTGTTGCTAATATTAGTGCAAATGAGTTTACATTAACAAAGAGCAATGCTATTTTTTCGTGTGCCACAATTAGTTCTCAACAAGTTATAAAGAATTTGGATGAGGTAGACACTGACATTTCATTAGAACGTAAACAATCACTTGTCAGTGTACTAAAAAAGTTCTCAGAATATTTCATCTTCGGTTTTCCAAATACCCGCGTTAACACTTATAAACTAGAAATTCGTTTAATAGACCCAAACAAGACGGTACAAAGACGGCCTTATCGTTGTTCGCCGGTGGAACGAACAGTAATGCGCGAGCGAGTGAATGAATTATTAGATGCCAAAATAATAAGACCTAGCAATTCACCTTTTGCGAGTCCGGCGTTATTTGTAGAAAAATCTGACGGTACGAAACGTATGTGTATCGACTATCGTGAGTTAAACAAAAATACTGTTCCGGATAGATACCCGTTACCGTTAATTTCGGATCAGATTTCGCGTCTTAATGGAGCTAATTATTTTACAAAATTAGATTGCGCTAGTGGCTTTCATTTAATACCGGTTAGCGAGGAATCTATAGAACGAACTGCGTTTGTAACACCCGAGGGTCAGTACGAGTTTTTAACGATGCCTTTCGGTCTACGTAATGCTATCTCTGTTTTCCAGCGGGCAATAATAATTGCGTTAGGTGAATTAGCCTATACATATGTGATCGTGTATGTCGACGATTTGTTGATAATATCCGAAACCGAGGAACAGGGCTTAGAGAGGTTAAGTGCGGTTTTGGAGGTTTTATCTAAGGCAGGCTTTTCACTCAATCTTAAAAAGTGTTCATTTTTAAAAACGCATGTACAGTTCCTTGGCTATGAAGTAGAGGCAGGTGAAATTCGACCAAATAAAAAGAAAATTGAGGCACTCACTGTTTTACCTCCTCCCGAATCGGTGACTCAACTTAGGCAATTTATCGGTCTTGCTTCATATTTTAGGCAATTTATACCCCGTTTTTCCCGGTTAATGGCACCTTTACATAGACTGACTTCAGGTAAATGCCCGTTTGATTGGAAGGCGAATCACGAAGAGATACGTCAACAGGTAATTTCTATTTTAACAACAGAGCCAGTATTGATGATCTACGACCCCCGTTACCCGACAGAACTACATACGGACGCGAGCATGGAGGGTTATGGAGCTATCTTGTTGCAGATAGTAGAAGGTAAGAAACGTGTGGTTGGTTATTACAGCAAGCGCACAACAGCAGCTGAATCGAGGTATCACTCATATGAGCTGGAGACGCTGGCCGTAGTGAACGGTGTAAAACAGTTTCGTTCATATTTACATGGAAGGAAGTTTGTTGTGGTAACCGACTGCAATTCTTTAAAATCTTCTCGAGACAAGATAGATCTAACGCCGAGAGTACACCGTTGGTGGGCCTACCTGCAAGCGTTCGATTTCGACGTTATGTACAGGGCAGGTAAGAATATGACCCATGCTGACTTTTTCTCCCGCAACCATTTACCACGTCACCAGGCAAAGCAGGTTAGTAAAGTGGAGCAGAAGCGTGTAGACATAACAGAGCTTTCCGGAAACTGGCTGTTAGCTGAACAACAACGGGACGAGGAGATACAAAAAGTCATGGCTCAATTAAACAATGGGGAGTTGAGTGGTGAAATTGCACTGACATATGAGGTACGTTCTGGCTTACTTTACCGTAAAATCCAACGCAACCGGAAGACCAAGTGTCTACCGGTGCTGCCTCGTAATATAAGATGGTCAGTCGTTCACAATATACACGATTCCATTGTTCATCTAGGCTGGGAGAAGACGCTAGAGAAGCTCTACGATTACTACTGGTTTGAAGGTATGTGTCGCTATGTTCGTAAGTTCGTGGATAATTGCGTTACATGCAAAGTAGCAAAATGTCATTCAGGCAAGGTACAGGCAGAGCTGCACCCAATACCAAAAGTTGCGGTGCCATGGCACACTGTACACATCGATGCGACAGGTAAGCTCAGCGGAAAACGCGATAACAAGGAGTATGTGTTCGTACTCATTGATGCATTTACAAAGTTTGTCCTTTTACATCATACGATGCACATTGACACTGCCAGCAGTATAAAAGCTGTGTCAAAGAGCGTATCATTGTTTGGAGCTCCGGTACGGATTATTGCTGATCAAGGTCGTTGTTTCGCAAGTCACGAATTTAGGGAATTTTGTGAGAGTAAAAATATTAAGCTTCATTTAATAGCTACGGGATCATCGCGAGCTAACGGTCAAGTTGAGCGCACAATGAGCACGTTAAAATCTATGCTTACCGCGGTTGAAGTGAACGAAGATAGGTCATGGCAGGATGCGTTAGGAGACGTGCAGCTGGCACTAAACTGTACTGTCAATAGGGTAACAAAAGCAAGTCCACTCGAATTACTAGTCGGTAAAGTCGCGCGCCCTCTTAGTCTAATAGCTTACGACGATGATACTAACGCAGATCTCGAACAAGTAAGGGAAAACTCAGTTCGGTTAATCGAAAAGTCGGCTCTTTATGACAAAAAACGGTTTGATAGCACTAAGGCGCGACTGGATAGATTTTCGGTGGGTGAGTTTGTGTTGCTTCAAAACGAAGAACGCAACCAGACTAAATTAGACCCCAAATATAAGGGACCATTTAGAGTTGTAGAAGTGTTAGAGGGAGATCGCTACACATTGAGAGCATTAAATTGTAAGCGTACTTACAAGTACGCACACGATAGGTTAAGGAGAATGCCCGAGGGCCAAGTACCGTTTGAAGTAGAGGATTTAGAGTTGAGAGATAGTGTGGAAACTTAGTTCGGATGGTCGGACCGTACCAGTAGCCATTTCGTAGCCGTAGTCCGGTAGAAGTCGGTGTCTGCTTGTAGCAGTCCGTGGATGCGCGGTGCGCGGGTGGCTCTGGCGGAGGTCGGGTCTGGTAGAGACCATAGAGTCATGTGGGACTCTGCGTTCTTGAGGAACGTAGTTAAACAAACAGGGGTTTGATGGAGGGCCTAAATGTTGGCAATAGGCCACGAATAAGATTCCCGCTTTGTGTGATGATTAGATGAATGAAGGTACTTGGTTGCTCTAGCATTTTAACTGACCTGATTGTTTGTTTGATCTAATTTTTAGTTTTTTTTAGAATTATTCGTAAAGAAATAAAGTAAAGTCATTGTGATGAAGTTTATTTTTATTTTCTAGTTGTTAGTTAAGCTTTGCGGCAGGAGTGTCCGAACGAAGTGTACTGTGCTATGTTTTCCTTATTGCAGGATTACCACACGAGGACGTGTGTTAGCGCAGGATGGCCGTGTCGGAGACGGTCAATAGTACAGTTGCTAAACGAAGCGCGGCACGTGAGCCGAGTGATGGCAGCACTAAACACTCGGCTAACTTCGTGCTACGACGGAGCCTAGCTAATGGAGGAGGCGTGAGGGCGAGGCAGTTGCTTTCCGACCCTTCTACAGAACTGAACCTTCATTCTAGGAACTGTCCTACGTTTCGCTTAGCTATAAATTGTGATTACTATGTTAGAAGTGATTTTATTATTAAAAGTGATTATTGTGCATTTACTGTTCTTCTTTGCTCGATTACCCTAATATCCGCCCACATAATGTCTGACGATGGTGCCAATAATGCTCCTGACCCGACATATATATATATATATTTTTTAATGCCATTTATAACTAATAATTATAAGAAATGAATGAACACTTTTTATGATGTGCACATCTTTCTACATCGTTCTCACATATACAGGGTGTAAACAGACCCTTCACGAAGCCGTCAACCAAGCATTCTGTACATCAAACTAAGTAAGTCTATGCAAAAATTATGGCTGGGAAAGGACTTTTTTTTTTGGGGTGAAAAATCACGTTTTACGGTAAAACTCAATGTAACGCACTCAAAACTTAGTGTTAATTGATGCTTTGAATAGTAAACGGGTCATGGAGTTAATTAAAGTAAAGTTAAAACCTTTAAAAGTGATATTTAAAAAAAAACTTGTGAAAAAATTGGAACTTTGACCCCCAATTTCTCCGTAACTAGAAGGTTCCCAGGTATGGTCTAGAACAAAAAAATGATCGCAATGACGGGGAGATAAAGTGCCTTTAGGCTTCGTTAAGGGTCTTTTTACACCCTTTATGTATTATCTCAACATGAATGATGTAACCAAGATCTTGTAAAAATATTTTGTTTGAAAAGAGTGTCCATGGAGTTTCTTGCCCATTCTTCTCCATAGAGATCTACGCTTTGGAATGGGCAACTACAGTACTTTCACAAGTTATTATGCCTTGTGTCTGGGACTGTAGCTTCGCCTTCTTTGTTTTTCTGACATTCAAAAGTGCCTGTTATGGTCTAATTGAAATAAATGCTTTGAGTTTGAGTTTGAATTAAAAAAAAAAAAACAATCAACATATTTGTCAAACTTTTTCAAAAATCAACATTAATTACTTATGTTTACATTAGTCTTAATGATTAGATAACTTGTGTTGTTATTTTCTAATGAGATCTAGTATTTAACTTAGTAATTAAAGAATTATCTTACCCTTATAATTAATTATCAGTGATACTTAATATTTATCAGGCTCAATAAAGATGATTATATTTTGTACGATAATCAAGTACTTTTACACTAATATTATTTTAGTGTTATGTATAATTTAAAAAAAGAGTTACAGTTAGTATTCGTAATTACAGAGCCCCATTTCTTTTAGTAATCGTAATTAAAAAGTCTTATATTGCAAGTATTATAAGCTAAGAAAAGTAGTTTCTCTTTTCACCAAGCAGGTTACTCCGATGATCTACGTATATTTGTCCAGCGACACTAAACAGCTGTTCGCTTGGAACACTCGTAGGCGGAGCGGAAAGATACTTTAAGACAGCTTTTCTCAGGATTGGATATGGGCTGCTGTTCCAATAACTATAGTATATGTCGGATTTGCCTTGCAATAATGGCTCCCACAAATAAAACAGAATTCTTTCTTTCAAAACATTTTTTTGATCTTCAGCAGATCCAGTTGTCTCTTCTATTTCAAAAAGTATTATCATGAGTATCAGTGGCGTGCAGTGGTTCACCACGGAGGGTAGGCCACCGCCACGCACATATATCGCGGGTATCGGTATCCAAAAAAAAAAAGAAACAAAAAAAAAATGAAAATGAAAAAAAAAAAAAAAAATGAAAATCAGCCTGTAAAAACAAAAGTTATAAATAAAGAACTCACCACTTTATTCAAGGTTCAAATCACTATTTTCTGACGATGCAAACAGAAGAAAGATTCGGCCACCTCAAATATCTAATCCAAGTGGGTGGGTGATAGTTACAGAACACGTCACTTGCAAGATATCCGAAGCGGCCTGTTAAAAATGAAATGAAATGAAAAATATTTCTATTCCTATCTACTTTAGAATTATGCTTTTCTATATCTAACCGTAACTGGCCGTTAATACTAGTTTCAATACGTGATTTACCAAATGTATTTAACTTTAAGCAAGCCTCTAGATGTTTTTCTGATAGGTCATGCTTTTTTGCCGAGGAATGAAAATTATGCAAATCAATGTACCCCTCACTCCACTTACTGGAAGTATTAAACAAAATGCACTGAAAACAAAATAATTTATTTGTGTGTATACAACCACATAGCCAGCTGAATGTTGCATAATTTTGAGGTTTGAAATGGCGGGTACGAGCTGAATTATCAGATTTTTGGATTAATTCTCGTAATTCGGGTGTACATCTACCTTTCGACACCACAAGAATCTTATCATTAAACGATAATTGCGAAAACTTACTGCTTTTAACTTCTAACAAACACACATTTTCTGCGCAAGTATCACAACAGAACACCATTTTTAAGTAAATAAACAAATACTTAACAACAAATAATATTTACATTAATGTTCGTTTCAAAACGAATAACTGATAAGGTTTAACTTGGTAAGATATGATAACATTCAAAATCGCATATAAATTTGCTTGTCACATGAAATAATAATGGCGTGACTAGGAAAAAATTAATTCGTAATTTGTTAAAAAAAACACTTCCAAATAAAATTGCATCATTGTCATACCTAAATCATATGTAAAATCTGTTAACAAAATTTTGCCGGATAATACTGAGTCTGACAGCACGTGCTTGTCATACTTATTTTAAAAACTCCCCGAAAATCAAAGCGAAAAATAAAATTCATATAGTTTTTAATTATTTTTATAGGCCTTTTGCTATTTATTAGGTATAAATTCAAAAATACCACCCTATTTTTTTAACTGGTTATAGTAGTCATTAAGAAAACTATCGTGTTTGTGTGTAGTCTGTTTCTCGAATTCGCCGGAATTTCGGTTTAATTTCTACAAATGGCAACTCTGATCTTCATTCATGTTAATCTATTTGGCCAATCACCGGCCGTCTCCTTTCACGGGAGACACGCCTATAATCTAGACATGTGTGCCGTTTATACACACGAAAATATGCACCGCTGTGCGTAAATTTATGAATCGAAAATACTCTACAACCGATTTCGCCTTACAATTGACGACGCGTGGTCAGCTTACAGTATTGTGTGAGTGTTACGTCACACGGGCGCGACAAGTTGCTATAAGTGTTATAACAGGAGTTTTAACTTTTAAAATGTTTTTATTACAAAGTTATAATAAATGCACTTGAGTTGGCGTTTATGATAGGATTGATAAGGTAGGCTCGGCCTAATTGCCTCTATGGACGGCACGCCCCTGATGAGTATCCCACAGACTCTACTTTCCTGGATGCATATTGGAGTCGATATCTTAAAAAATCAAAAATTAGTGGTCATTACAAAAAATTCACGAGGATGAGTGCAACTGATTTTGAATATCTAATGAATTTAATCGGTCCCAAGATAGAACGAAGAAACACTGCATTTCGAGAAGCTCTGTCGGTTCAAGACAGGTTAGCGTGACCTTATTTTATTACAAAGGTACCCAGCGGAAGAAAAAACTCTTTCCGGCTCTACACTTGTCGGTGGAATTGATAAAAGAAAGTCGAAAGCCTGCGACGAATAACGTCCACGATCCCCTCCGTTCTCAAAAAGAGCCATTTCGATCCTCACATTCGTATTAAGATCTTCACTGTGAGTCATTCTTGTTCTTTTACAAGCAGTAGCTTTTTTAAGCTCTGCATTAAGCTCCTCTTTCTTTGATTGAGGTTCTCTTTCTATGTCTTCATCTGTATCTGACGGCAATTGAGCTGTTTCCAAAAAAGAATCTACAGTACGCCTTAGCAGTTCCACTATCTTCCTGCATATTTCGTCACTTCGTCGGCCGAGTAAACACTGACAAATCTTCATCATGTGTGTTGGAGAAGTACATTTCAGGGTTTTGCAAATATGTTAATATTGATGTTTCCGGCAATCGACGTTGCCTGTATCTGTTTTTCAGCATCGTCAACATTTTTGCGGCTATACTGTTATTTATGGTGGACAATTTCTTTAATGCGAATTTTACAGCTATATCTACAGTTAATAGTGTCGCATCTCGCTGGCATAACGCTTCCAAAATTGTTCTGATAATGTCAAGTACCTCGTAAAGTTTTGTCATATTCTGCCAGTCTTCTTCTGTAAAACATATATCTGACTTCACATCAATTAGTGCCTTCACTATGCACGTTCGAAGTTTCAGAAACCGCTCCAGAGTATTTGCTAAACTGCCCCATCGCGTTTTCGAGTCACTTGTCAGTGCAAATTCTTTATTAAAATCAGCGATGACATCGTTTTTAGTTGACAACGGTTTTTACCTTTGAAATTAGATCGTGATATGCAAACTCTCGTTCGTCGAGCGATGAATTATTTGATTCCACAACCTCCACGGCATCAGAGTCGTCGTCAGAACCGTTGTCAGAAGCGACATATTCATTGGTGCTGTTTTTCCGAGCTAATTCCGATAAAGGAACGTCGTCGTCGTCATCAGCGTCAGCAAAACTGATTATCGGTTCCATTGGTACTTCAGGTATTGCATTACTTTTCTTGTAAAATATATCAACGATCGCAAGTTGAAGGGCATGGGCAATACGGGGTGTAAACAGACCCTTCACCAAGCCGTCAACCAAGCATTCTGTACATCAAACTAAGTAACTTTACGCAAAAATTTTTGCTGGGAAACGAAATTTTTTTTTGGGGTCAAATATCACATTTTACGGTTAAACTCAATATAATGCGCTCAAAACTTATTGCTGATGGATGCTTTGAATAGTAAACGGACCATGGAGGTAATTGGAGTAAAGTTAGAACCTTAAAAAGTAGTATTTAAAAAAAAACTTGTGAAAAAATTGGAACTTTGACCCCCAATATCTCCGTAACTAGAAGGTTCCCAGAACAAAAAAATGATCCCAATGATGGGCAGAATATGTGGTTTTCGTTTTCGTTAAGGGTCTTTTTACACCCTTTATAAGTTTGGTGGTAGGACGTCAGAAATTTTCCAAACTTAATAATCATACTGCATCCGTCTGTTGTTTGAGCTACGATATCTTTTTCTAGAGTCACTCCAAACTCTGTTAATTTCAACTTTATTTCTTCGATGCATCTTTTTGCTGATAATGAACCGTGCACTCTTATTAGTCATAGATTTTTGTAATTTTCGGGAAAACGCTGTGAGTGCAGATTCAGGTTAATATATCTTCTGTTGCGAATGGACGTCCACTCGTCAAAAGATATAGAAAATTTATGTCCTTCTGTTAATAGTTTCTGGATTTCGCCGATCAGTTGTTGTTTTCTTTTGTCTGCTTGTTTTATTACAATATTTTGAATTGAATTTGCAGCCTTCGGCAATTTATGTCCGGATTTTCGAAACAGCATTCGCAGATCTACAGACTCCACAAATGTTCGGAAAGGATATCCATCCATAGCTGACATTCGGGAAACCATAACTTCCATGGAAGGATTTGCGTCAGATTCGTAGTAATCAGTTAATTTCGCTTTTTTCTTTGGTATTATTTCAGTATTTGTCGATGTTGAAGGAGATGCGACACTTTGAGGAACTTGACTATCTGCTGTGTTCATGCTTATCTGATGCACATTTTTCAAATGCTTTTGGAGACTACTCGTACTACCTCCAGTACACTTCAAAATTCTTTTACACGTTTTGCATTTCGCGTTATTTTTGTCGATCTAAGGCAATAATGCCATACTGACGTTTTATCGTTGGCTTTATTAAGGACTGCCTCAAAATCCATCGTCTTTAACAAAATATAGAGTAATTATTGAAATACAAAGTTAACGAAAAACGTTGGTACCGACTAAATTACTTGATGTTTAATCAATAGTACAGTGCACTGTAGTTTTAAGGTAAAGTATGTAACATTAAAAAAAAAGCTTATTAAAAATATCATTAGAACAGCTAATATTATTCGTCTACGAATAAAATAAGCTTCCCAATCCCATGTATGTTGGTAAACAAACAGCTAGTCGTACCTAAACTACTTCTTGCTTAATTAATATAGTGCATTGTAGTTTTATTGTGCCGTAAGTAACATTAATAATAAACTGAATATGTAAAACTTTAGAACAGCAAATTTTATTAGTGTACGTATGAAATAAACTTCCCAATCCCATGTCGGTTGGTGAACAATCAGCTGCTCGTATTTTGTGTTCAAAATGAGGATGGAGAATGAGAATGATGGCTACATTAATTAAATAATTATATAAAGCCGCTCATGTTTCATTAATTTTGTTTTTAAAAAATAAATACTCACTTTCCAAAAGAAGTAGTCTTGTTTGAGTAGTTTTTGCAAAGCACTGTACACTGAAATCCCCACTAGCACAACATTCCGAAGACGCGATCACAATCTAACTAAGCGGGACGCGCGTCTACAAGATGGCCGCCACCTGCCCCTCCCGCACCTCTGCACCCTCGCACATCATGCTCTTGTATTACTAGGTAGCAACGGTGGTAGCTAGGTAGTATAGTAACAGTGCAGCGGTCGGATTTTAGGCAATAAAATTAGAAAAATTCTAAACGCGAAGTATCTTTTGCCGAAAGTACCCATAGAACCGGGATCTGGTTTTGGAAGCTCTGGTTCCTAAAACAACGCAAATTTCCGGGATTTCCCGGTACTTTCGGTTCCGGGATTTCCCGGGACTATTCACTAATTAGCATCGATGACCGCTTGGAGACGTTCACGCATTGAATTCACCATATTGTGGCATGTATGTTGCCGTATGTTGAAGTCTTCCCAGATGCTTAATGTGTGATTTTTTTACATTTTCTTTTGTTCGCTGAGTGTCCGGATCCGATGATTGCACCATAAAACCCCACAGGTCCTCTATGGGGTTGAGATCGGGGCTTTTGGGCGGAAAAGGGATCTCAATAATTTGCGCCTGATTATCATTGAACCAAACTCTGCAAACACGAGATTTATGAATAGAGCAATTATCGTGAATGAATTTAAGAGGTCTCACATCAGGAAACATAATTTGCGCTGTAGGTAGCAAAACGTCATTTAAGATTTCTTTGTAACCCTCGCTGTTCAAACGTCCTCCTATATCGATTAACTCTCCAGGGCCACTAGAAAACATCCATCCCCAGAAACCCACAGATATTCGGCCACTAGATCTGTTTTCTATAACATTTTTTTCTTAGTAACGTGTGTTATTTATTCTCCAAAGTCGAATACGTACGCTCAGATGATCTAAATGTTTTTTCGTCAAAAGATCACATTCGAAAAATTATCTAAAAAAAAACTACATTCTCTACAGTAATTATGACATTAAGGGATTAAACTTCAACACTTCCCTTGTCAAATCACGTTAAATAACTGGGAAAAACTAGGTGACCAAAATTTCCGTTTCAACAATCGCACGAATTGCTTCCACACTAAAATGGCTGACAGATGTTTGAAATTTCTCTATGATCTTAGGGAAGTTTGCCAGCATAAAAAAATACTTTTAGTGTTGCTGTGATTTTAAAATTAAAAACTAATTTGTATTTCGTGTTATGTCACACACGGGAATCAACTTCGGCCCATATTTTTAACCATGTTTTTTTTTTAAATAATAGGCAGGTAACGATTATTTATTTGTTTTATAACAAGGCCTTAGCAGTATAGAATAGGTGCAATGTAGCATATTTATGATAATAACATGATTAGATTTAAAAAAAAACAAAATTTTGGTGCTACCTGGACGAGGGACATTTTGATTTTGTATGGAAGCTGTAATCAACGTAAAATATTAATCGAAAATTTACATAAATATATAAGATATTTTTGGATTTTGTGGCCCCAGTACTTCACTTATTATATTTGAACATTTTGCGCGGTGTAATTGCAGGTCCTGGGTGTATTTAGAATCGGCAAATATTTTTTTACATAGTTCACTTAGATGTTCCACTGTTAGAACTCACAATGCTCAGCACTAAAAAGTGCAAGTGATGCTTCTACTTTACTTGAACGATTAACCATATCAATTTTTTGCACTGGCAAGGGCTGTTGTGTAAATTGTATCATGATTTTTTGATTATCTTTTTTCGTTTCAGCATGTTTTTTTATGTCACTTATTTCAGCATAAAATTTGGTGTAGCAGTAAAGACTGTCATTCTTTAAATTCAGGATTATCCTCCCATTATTTTTTATACTTCTGGCTATAAACTTTCTGTTTTACCGGTAATTCCATTATCCGTCGCTCAAATGACAACACCGAACAAACGTAATAGGATACAATTTTTGTAACGATAAAACACAAAATTTTTGTCAGATCTTAGTCCAGATAAATGCTACGCGTCGACGTCGAATTTATCGGCAGGGAATGGGATTCCCTTAGCATCGTCGGTTTGGTTATCAATCATAACGAAATTCTCTTGTCAAAGCTGTAAACTTATATTACCTACCTACTCCAGCGGACAACACAAGAAACGTAACGTCATACGAACTAACTTACCTACTTTTATCTGAACTCTATTATGTGGTGCATAGAGTTCAGATTACAAATAAAAGTAAATCATTGTTTAAGGTTGGTAGCATTGTTGTGTTGGTAGTAATACTAAAGTTTACAAAATTAACTATGAATAAAATAGCAGTGAACATAAACAGTCGTTAGAAAAGTCGATAGATTATTTTTTCGTTAAAGACGATTAAAATATCGCTTTTAATATGAAAATATCGCTGAATCTACCGATAAAGTCGCTAAATTGGCAACGCTGCACGGACGAATTTACGGCAAAAAATAAAATTCCTAAAGGGGAATGCCCATCAGGCATATAAAATGTAATGAAATTAATAAAATTAATTATTTATACGCCAAATGTTACTACAAATCGTAAGTAACCCATTACAATTGCAATAATTATCAAAAAACTAGGCACAGTTACAAACCTTTTTCTGAAATATAGGTTAAGGATTAATATGCAATAATAAAACAACAGAAAAGCATTTAAATGTTTTATTAGTAATTTAAAATAAGTAAAATATCATCTAGAAACTGTGCAGGTGGATAGATATTGGATTCATACCAGGCCCATGCTAAGTACCTTATTATTGACATACTATGGGCACAGGTACCAACTGTTCGCCGTCCACTAGGCAGTTACAATATCGAAGCTGTATAGCCCTCCTGCCAGATAATAAATCACAGAACCATTTAACTATAAGGAATTAAAGAGGCCTTCTATTAAATTTATGAATTATTAAAACCTGATTATGTGTTAAATGAAACTTTTTCAAAATAAAAATAACTCAAATATGTGTGAAGCCACTCGTAGCATTACCCGTACACAGAATCTTAATATTTAGAAGTAGTACCATTAATCACTACATAGTATAAAGCAAAGTCGCTTCCCGCTGTCTGTCTGTCCCTATGTATGCTTAAATCTTTAAAACTACGGAACGGATTTTGATGCAGTTTGTTTTAATAGATAGAGTGATTCAAGAGGAAGGTTTATATGTATAATACATGCATAATATAGTCGAGAAACACTGATAATTTTAGAGGTTTTTAATGTAAGGTCGTAAATAAACACATTTTTTTGCGCTTATATTGCAAACGCTGGCTGAACCCTACGAGCTAGATCAAAATAATGTACTACAGTATTGTACACCTTAAAAAGGTCTACAAAAAAGTCCGCGATGGTATATGTCTATCTCTTAGGGATAACCCACAATAACCATTTTTTATCCTTTACTTACGAGAAAATAATGGCTTATTTACGAAAAAGCGATTTTAAGCAATACAGCATTAATCCTTATACAATTAAGTACCTTAAATACTTTGTGCATGTAATATAGATCAATATGGCCCTTTACAGCATGTAATTTAAATGAATATTTTCGAATATATTACAGATTTAAAATGCAGGGACATAGCGGTTGCGGCGCGGCGGTACCGGTGGGTATCAATAGTGCGTCGAAGGCCGCGCTTCGCCCTATAGCACTTTATGATTAGCAGGGATCGCACGCGTTTATCGGAGCTCTCTAGCGAGGAAAATAACAATTATCTTCTTATAATATATAAAAGCGAAAAGTCACTCACTCTCTCACTCATCGCGAAATATCGAAAACCGCTTGACGTATAAAGATGAAATTTGGCAAGGAGGTAGTTTATAGGTAGTAGACGTCCGCTAAGAATGGATTTTGCGACAGGGCTGGATTAAGGGGGTCTAAGGGCTCTCGCAAGTTTGTATGAAAGTCCTTCTTATTTGTGCTACAAACTTAGAATTTGGCCGGGAGGTAGTAGAGTAAAAAAAGTTTTGTCTTTCGTAATATAAAACAAAGTCGCTCCCGCTGTTTGTACGCTTAAATCTTTTAACCTACGCAACGGATTTGAATGTAGTTTTCAGCAATAGATAGAATGACTCAAGAGGAAGGTTTATATGTATATATTATTGCACCCGTGCGAAGCCGGGGCGGGTCGCTAGTTATTTATAAAGCTCTACCTAAGAAAGAAGTTGATCTATCCAATATTTTTTTACACCATGACAAGCTCCAGAAAAATACTCATCTCATTCTTCCCATTTTAAAAATGCATTGTGTAATTTAATTTAATTGTTGATGTTCATATTAGTATTTCAAAATTTGATAATTTTGTTTTGTTTGAAGAAAGTATTTGTGTTTATTATTGTTTTTATTGATGCAGATGTTTGTATGTATACCGTGTTCAGTTGAATTAAATGTGTAAAATATTTTGGTGATTATGATTGTATGTACCCATATTTCAGTCTACGGTATTATTTTGTTTTATAAAGTTGAGGTGTGTGTATTAGTTATTGTGTCTTGTTTAAAATGTTGACATAGGAAAGTATACCTATGATGTATTTGTAATTTTTATCCCATTGTAGGTATTATGAGTATGACGGAAAGCGTTTTGCACTGAAATAACTGTAGGCAATGTCCATTTTACTTCACATTTTATGCAAATAAAGATAAATCGATTATAATTGTTATTTTTATTTAAATGAATCCTCTTCCTACCAATGAAATATCAGCGACGCCTATTCACACATACGTCCGACACATATTTATAGGTTAGGTACGGTTTACGGGCACGGCATTACAAGGCCGTAATCATAGTATACTTCGCTGCAGACAATAGACGTTCGAGTAATAAGCCCGTCCGGCACAATTTTTATCAATAATCCAGTAAAAACCATCAATAAATTAGCTTACGATGCAACCGAATCACTTTGCGGGCTGTCAAAAATGGTCGTTAAATATATTCGTAAACTTTACGAAAATCGTTAAGTTTGCGTCCAAGTTCGTTATTATATCAAGGAAAATCGCAAACTTCGAGTGTAGAGACTATCAAATATAGTAAAATCCGGGTCGTTATGACTTAACGACAAAAATCGGTTGTTTTACGATCGCTATCTATGTCGAGACTGCAGGCCCAGGGATCTTACCTAGCGTGGTTGAATTCTGTGTGCTACTACATTCATTATGTGCCTTTCACGATCTGTATGCTTAGTGTGAGTTTTTTTTACGCATCGAGCGCGTTAACGATTACGCAAATTAGTATGGCGCTGGGTAAGCGCCACCTAGCGGCATATATAGATAATGACAATCGAGTGCCGCTGGAAAGTCAGGATCGTTTCGAGCATTTCGATTACGTTTGCACGTTTATCGCGAGTGTAAGTTACAATTTTGACAGTTGACAGCTCGAATAAGAAACGCCGTCACTTGCGAGCGCGTAAAGTTGTCACGTAAGATTTTGTGGTGAGAGCGTTGTGAGAGTAGTGAAATAACAAAGTAATTAAATTTAATGTCACATTGTGAATAAAAATAGATGAACAGTATTAAAA
This sequence comes from Noctua pronuba, assembly GCA_905220335.1. NCBI lineage: Eukaryota > Metazoa > Arthropoda > Insecta > Lepidoptera > Noctuidae > Noctua > Noctua pronuba. The sequence goes on along the minus strand of LR999906.1, from coordinate 7,757,616 downwards.
TAACTAATACTAAGGTTGCAATACTTTTATTAACATCATTCTTTCTTGAAATTATGGTTCAAACCAGGAACTTTAAATATTAGATAAGTATTTACACAATATAATTAATAGTAACAAGTTAAGAGTTCCAGTCATGAGAAACACAAATAAATACGAAAACTTTTGTAAACACAAAATAAACGTCAACTTCGTTGTATAACCACCACTATTTGAATAGGCAGTCGCTTCTATTAAGAACACAAAATACGAATGTCAATTTATTTTGGCCGGTTACTCAATGTTCGTTCGGTTGCTCCTTTCGGTCGTTCACCAATCATCACTTCATGACGCGTATACGTTAACGCGCTCGATCCGTAAAAAAAACTCGCACTAAGCATACTGTGTTATTACTTAAATTATGTGCTCGTTGTCGTAGTACAGACTGTCCACAGCAAACGCACACATAGCAGTGGCCTACTTGTCTATCTGGTCGACTAGTTCCTGGTGTCTCGGTAATAGTTTGTATTGCCTAAAAAAAAGCGGATAGAAGCTCATAAAACCACCACTTTTCCTTAAAAATAATGATAAGTGGTTACAAGGAACATTCGAAATACCGAGAGCTAAACGGCGTTCTTCTGGTAGACCAATAAAGTCATTTTTGGAGTCAAATGAAAGAAGTAAACCCAGAAAAACACGAGAAGTAGGCAGAAAAGAATTGTTAATACATGCTGCTCAGATGCCTTCAACGGCTTCAACCGCGTCGCCCGGGTGAAACTTGAAAATTTTAAAGATACCGTGGCGCCATCTATGATCATTAAAGTTTTTTTTTATTGTTTTATTCGGAAACAGTGCCTACTTTTTTCGGGATGAAATGACTCTATGCCAGTTTCTGTACAGTCACGAGCACCAATATGTATACACTTTCCTTAATTTAAAAGCAATTTTCGCGAGAAATAACGATTGTAACTTGGAGATAGGATCTTTTTAACAAAAATAGGAGTTCCAGAATACTATGGTCATAACAATATAAAATTTTAACCAGAATAGTAAGAGAAAATCACTTTAAAAAGTTGTTAAGTGTATACATATTGGTGCTCGTGACTGTACACCTGACAACGTATATAACGAAACAGGAGTTATGATGTTGGTTTAAATAAAAAACGAATATTATTTTTAACACATTTATTAATATGTACTATCTATGAGACGGTCCTTCACCAGGATCATCAATGGGTAAGGGTTCTACTCCTAACATTTCTTCATCCCAAGAGTCCTCGTTTCCATTATCGTCCGATGACTTCTCTGTATCTGTTTCAGAATCACTGCTTTCTGGTCCCAAAATTAATAATAAAATCCTGTTTTTTTTTCTCGGGTCACAATTCTTGTCCAGTAAGCCTCAACCTCAACTTTTATGTGATTTATTTGTTTTTTTCCAGTCATCCGGAGTAATTGATATAATTGCTTCTTTGGTCAACTGCTCTATTTTATTTTCGTGCTTTTCCACGTTTTTGTCGGCAACCCTTTGTTTTATGAATCCACGACTCGTCCATATATATTACAGGTTTCTTACTAGACCCCATTGCGTCATTTTGTCTTATGCGTCTTAAATAGCGTGTATGTCATGCTTTTATGTTGTCTCTTTCTATTATCACGCTTCTGTTTTGACGACACTTTTTAAACCGGTAACCCAGCTTATTTTTTAGGACACGGCCCAACGTTGTTTTGCATCTTTTGAAATTGAAGTCCTGTTTGGCGGTTGCCAATATTTTGTTAAGTGTAGGCACTTGTTTGCGCACATAATAAATAGAGTTAACTATATTTCTGATTGCGCTGATATCGAAATTGTCGACAGGAACACGTATGTTATTCTGTCCCCGTTTTCCTTTCTTGGGCGTACGTATTTTTGTCGATGTTTGCTCGGCGAGCTTACCTGCAATTTAAAAGTATTCATTAATCAATTAGAAATGGTATCGTGTGCGATAAGGAACTCCGTTCCAAACATTCAGGTTTGCTTACATTTTCATTCTACTAATTAGCGATTATCTCATAAACACTTGGACCGATTTATATAATTTAAACGAATAAAATGGTTGTAGACCTATACCTTTCATTTGACCAAAATCGTTAAGATATCTCAACAAACAAAAAAACACATTTTCAAGTTCCTGTCTAAACTAAAAATAATGTTGGATAAGTAGATAGGTAAGGTAAGTAGGGTAGGGAAGATAGGTATGGTATGTACCATAAGTTTTAGGAAAGTAATTAAAAATCGTCAAAATTATAAAACATTTATTTGAATTCGCTTAAATCTCTAATTGGCCTATTTCGAAGATGCCTGGGATCGCATAGCTCAGGTAACATGCATGTTACATAAAAATGTTCTAGTTTTGAGTCCATTTCTTCCCAATATTGGTCATCTCTCTATAATTTCAACTTTGATGTCTTTGTCGCATCCAGACCATACTCCGAAAATACATTTTCGCCTACCGGTGATATGCAATTGTACTTGCACTTGTTACTACCAAGGATGTTTTTTATTTCTGACAAGTCCGTTTTCAGTTTTTCTCCAAAAAATCACTTTTTTCTTCTCTATAGCTTCGTCCAATGATGTTTTAAATGCTGTAATTGGACACATTTCAATGATTGCATCTTCTCCCACTATTCCGTCTGGAGTTGCACCTAGAAAAGGTAATTTTTTATCTATGAAGAGACCACAGCGCTCTATTTAAATGTTTAATTGTGATGCTACCCTGTTCTGAAGCTGTTGCTTCATGCTCTATACCATGTTTCAAAGATGGCACATGACTTAGATTCTTTGAATATATAAGGTTTTTTACCAAATTTCTCACACTCGTATTTTGACGCCTATTCTCTACTTTGGCAAAATTAGATGCTGTTAGAAATTTCCTTCTAAGTTCTAACCATTCACTCGAATCTCTTTGAAGAATAGTCGATTTTTCTACTTGTCTTGTCTTCTTCTGCACCCGGTAAATTTTTCAAAAAATCATCTTTACACTGGTTGTACTACTAAAATCATCTTTACACTAGTTGTGTACTCCAAAGCTGTCATGTCTGGCTTTTGACAATTTTCACCATAATCTTTATCGTTTTCAAAAACAGTTTCCTAAATTTTCTAGACTATGCTCTTTCCCTTTGTTTCAGTGACCTGGGACTTCTCCCCAAAATAGCTCTATGTAATGTGGTAAGTGGGCGCTTTGTATTAAATGATACCACAGCAGCGTTGCATCTTGAACCATAGCCCCGACGTAAGTTATGGATGTGCAAATGAGTTTACGGATAGCTAGGATTCTTTGAGTAGTAATTTTATTTCTTAAATTGGAAGGATATTTAGTTTCGGTATTTATGTTTTTTAGCTGTTTACACATGTTTCTGAAAATGTGATTTTTGCATTCTACTTTTTCTGCAGTACAATTGGGATATGGACGACTTTCCAAAACTTTTTTATATGTGCTTGAGTCACCGTCCGCCACCATACGTTCGTATATAAGGTTGTGCATGGGAATGGACTGTTTAAATCCTTCTAACAATATTTCAGGCTCCATACCTGTAGAAGAACCGCTATAATTTTTATAGCATACATGGTCGCCTGGACTAATACCTTTACTTTCAGCTCGGGCACATATACAGCAATATTTGTTCTTCACCCCGATGAATAAAACCTCGGCGAACCTTTTTCCAATTTTAGCGGCAGGTCCAGACAGGGCTGAAAAAATTGTGTTGAAGGAACGTTTACTCCAGACACCATCTGCAATAACATCTATGCAAGCAATGCCGTTTTTTATTCGCCCTTCCGCAATAGCTGCATCTCGTTCCCGTATTGCAGCTGCCTCCATCGCAATTATAGCTGTTTTTCGCCAGTCATCATATATCTCATTTTGAACTTTAGCGTAAAGTTTTTGAGAGAAAGACGGACAATCCATTGATGCACATAATTCGCTAAATTGGGAATAGCCAATTCCAGAAGATATAACCATATGCATACCGGATGTTGCAGATTTCTTTAAGTCTAGGTTCGATTTAGGCTCAGGATCAAGATAAAATGTCAGGTTACACATATTGCAGACTAATTTATATTTGGAAAGTAAACCTTTTCTTTTTTCTGATACAATGTGAACGTTGCTCAATGTACATCCGAATGCCTTGTTATGATTGCATATTTCTTGAAGTCTTTTATAAAAATATTCAATGTCAATAATTTTTCGTCTTTCTACACAAAAAGAGCTTTTCCCTTCTACGGAATCATTGAAACTCACTTCGTACCGGTACTGATGATACGGTAATATTGTTGACGGTGACCGGTATTGTTATCGCGAGGGATTAGTGCAGTGCTGAGAGGTGAACATTTTCCGGAATCGGAAAATTTGGCGTGGGACCGAGTTGTATGACTAATAATGTACCCAAATCTCTTGAAAATTTCAATTTATGTTGCCATGTTGTTTTGTACCTAAAGTAGCTCGTAATATAATTATATTAATATAATTATTCCGAACAGTGGGCGACACCGTGGACGCCGTGGTGCTTAGCTTTGAAAATCAATTTTTCAATATTTTAGCTGTATTGACGTTGGTATACGGAATCGCAAAGATGACGCGGCCGCGGATAAAGGTATTTATTGGTAATTTATCGGTATTTTAGTAACGGTATCGATACATCCATGATATAGCCACATTATAGTATTTATATTAGTATACTGAATAAAAATATCGGTATCAATATCGATAAAGAAATACCGAAATATCAGTGTTTATACCGATAGTTTGATATCGATATCAAAATTTTATCAGTATGAAGTCGCTGTTCTGTACTCTACTATATTCCAATCTGGTTTCTTGTATTTTATTGATTTTATTTTTTTGTAAGGTATTTGACCAAATCCAAGTTTTATAGCCTCATCATGAAAAGAGTAAAAGTTTGTGTCATAGCAGAAAATAAAGCTTAATTTTCGATTGTATTTTTAATAATTCCCGCATTAATCCAAGAGGGCTATACATTTCTTTGTCTTATGTTTCGTTCTATAACGCTGTGTACACAGTGTACACAATCTACTTCTTGAACATTTCCATGGCCAGGTTATAAAAAAATTTGTTCATTTTCGTAATATTTTTGGCTTTATCCGACTGCAAAAAATTTAACAAAGCCATGCTCAGGTGTGAGTTTTTGTTTTGTGGCACACAAGAGTCAGACCAAAGAATAATTTTGGTTATATTGCTTGGCAAATTTTCGACAATGCGCACTAAAATTTTGATCAATGTCTGTCTATATCATTTCCAGTTCGTCCAGTCTTTGTTTCATCCCAGATAGCGTTAGTGGCAGAATTGTCTACATTACAGTGGCCCGTCAAGTTATAAACTATGAGTTTACTAGTATAGTAAAAACAAGAGATGTTCGCTTTGGGCAAACTAAAATTATTTTCCAAATCAAAGGTTCAGCTACATTTGTGTTTTTTGAATTAATTTGTCTGTCTCTTGCCCTTTCTTTATCACCTTCATCTTTACGTATAATATGTCCTTTCTATTTCAGCTGTTGTTGATTCTCATCGGGATTTATGATTGCTTTGTATTCACAACATAAATCGCAGGTATCTTTTTATGGTCGATGAAAATGTAAATTAAAGTTTTCATTGAAAACTTTTCTATAGATGTTTTCTTTAACCGGTTCCTTATAAAGCAATGTGTAAAGCGAAACTGAAATCTGGTTGTAGGTATTGACGCTTTGTGGTAGATCTACAATTATGTGACTTCTGTACTGGAAATGATTTCATATGTTGTTTGGCTTCTTCAATCTTTTTGGGATGTTTGATTTTTTTTTAAACTTGCCTTTTTGGGGAGTAGGCGTTACATTAGCATTATTAGCGTACTTTTTTGTAGAAATGGTATACCCCTTTAACAGAAATGTCCAAGGTAGTACAATAGAATTTTTTGCATACCCTCTCTTTGTTTTTCCCATTTGGAAAATAATACACAAAACTATATTTCCTTCTACTGGTTTCCTTCTGGGTTCTTTTTCTTTCTGTTTGTTTTCTCTCAGTGTATTCATATTTTTGGTCATCATTCAGGCTATAGAACTGAGCTTTTATTTCTTCTCTTTTACTATTTGAAAATCTTATTGAACAGTTATATTTACAAGTTGCTTCACATCCAGGTTGGACAACCTTTTTCCGTTTGGATTCTCCTTTCATATTTAAATATTCTTCGCCTGCTTCTCTTTTCTTTTTCACAATATTTCTTTTCCATTTTTCTGGTTGTCTTTTTCTTTTTATTGTAAGAAGATCAACTGTGTCTTGATCGTTTCCTTCAAAGCTAATATTATTTTGGCGAAATCTTCACCTTCAGTTGCTCTTGCATTTTGATTAAGGCATAAGATTTCGTGCTATTATAAAAATGCGCAACAATAGCTGGACATTTGGCTAGAAGCTGTCGTAACAGACTGTTAGTAGTGACAGTAGCATTATCTTCCAATTCAAATGTTTCTTTTTCTATACAGTCCTTGACCGCAAGGTTAAGTGTATGCAACACAAAAATGATTTCGCTTATTCAAACATTCACTTACTGCTTTTTTCATTACTGCAGCGTTATGTGTGACAATAGCGACTACTTTTGAACTTATTTTCCACTGGTCCATCACTTCTTGAATAAATGTTTTCAGCCGATGGCTTTCTTTTATTTCTGAAGTAGAAATAACAACTGATTTTAATCTTGTTTGTTCTATAGTAAGTAAGTAAGTATTAATTTGCATAAAACATGGTATACATGGTGTTACAATAATTTACAATAAAGATCTTACATGTTTTGCCAGAATTGTACTTAGCATGCATAATTGTGTTCACTTAATACTAACATGAGAATTTGTTATCCATAAATTCTTTAACACTATAGAAATTTTTCGAGTTTAACCAGTCAAACAATTTTCCCTTAAATAATCTGGAGTTTAAGTTTTTATGCTACTCGGTATGTTATTATATATACTAACACAATTGTATAAGCAGCTTTTACGAGCGGCATTTGAAAAGTTCGTAGCCTAATATAGTCAGGAACATGCTATTTTTATGAAACTACCCTCATTTTTAAGCTTCATTATTCATAAGTAATTTGTTAAAAGTTTCATTACTTTATTTGCAGTCGTTACGGTTTCTCACGCTACAGCGTCGATCAAGTAGTGATCATTTTTAAAAATGGAGAAAATTGAACATCGTGCAGTGATTAAGTATTTAAATAAGAAAGGTTTAACACCAAAACAAATTTATGAAGACATGTTAGCAACTTTAGGGGAATCTGGACCTTCGTATGCTACTGTAAAAAAGTGGGTGGCAGAGTTCAAACGTGGTCGAGAAAGTGTCGAAGATGACCCACGTAGCGGTCGGCCATCGACGTCTACCACCGACGAAAACATTGAAAAAATTTGTGATTTGGTTTTATCTGACCGGAGATTGACTGTTCAGGAGATAGCTGACACCATTGGCATCTCTACTGAACGAACGCATCACATAATTACCACTCAAATACACTTTTCAAAGGTGTCTGCGCGCTGGGTGCCTCGGCTACTTTCAGTTGAACAAAAATGCGTTCGACTAACGATTTCTCGAGATTGTTTGGAGCTGTTTGAGGTTGACCCATCGGAATTTGTTGAGAGATTTGTCACTATGGATGAAACCTGGGTGCACCACCATACCCCAGAGACAAAAATCAATCTAAACAATGGAAAAGACCAGGATCTCCAGCCCCGAAAAAAGTTAAGGTGGTTTTGTCGGCCGGTAAAGTGATGGCATCAGTTTTTTGGGATGCGAAGGGGGTAATCATGGTGGACTACTTAGAAAAGGGTCAAGCAATAAACTCGACATATTACTGTAACCTCCTGCGACGTTTACGTGAGCTAATTAAAGAAAAACGTCCTGGTTTGTTACGAAGTAAAGTTTTGTTTCATCAGGACAATGCGCGAGTTCACACGTCAGTCGAAACTATGGCAGAAATCCATCATTGTGGCTTCGAATTGTTACCCCATGCCCCGTATTCTCCAGATCTAGCTCCATCTGATTTTTACCTATTCCCAAAGCTCAAAAACCACTTAGGAGGTCAAAAATTTTGTACAAATGAGGAAGTCAAAGCTGCCGTCGACGCATGTTTTGAGGGTTTGGACGAAGATTTTTTTAAAGCTGGTATAGAAGTCCTTCCGGGCCGATGGAAGAAGTGTATAGAACTTGGAAGAGAATATGTTGAAAAATAAATAATAAATACATTTCTAACTTTTCATTTTCCTGGTTAGGCTACGAACTTTTCAAATGCCCCTCGTATTATATTTAGCAAGCTTGGGAAGATCATGCAGAACGAGTCTCTGTGGATCACGCCGGCTCCTTGGATTAATATCATTGGCTGATATAAACAGGTCTTTATGTTTATTAACGAACATACATATTTCAAATATATAAAGCGACGGCAGCGGTAACAAACCTAGTTTCTTAAATGTGGGTTTACAAGATTCCTCAGAGTGCATCCCGTAAATTGCCCTAATGCACTTTTTTTGAGCAACAAATGCTCGGTTTATATCGGTACTATTTCCCCATATTATAAGCCCGTAACGTAGTACCGATTCTACATATGCATGATAGGTCATGAGAGCTGTTTTTAAATTTGTAATATTTTTGATTTGTTTAAGAGCAGATACAAATTTATTTATTCTCTTTGCAGCGTTGTCCACATGCTCTTTCCAATTCAAATTCTCATCAATAATTACGCCTAGAAACTTCGTTTGTGCTACTTCTTTAATGTTTGATACATTTAGTTTAATATTATATTTAGAATTATTACATTTATTGAAATTAATATAAACAGATTTATTAAGATTTATTTTTAAATTATTTATGTCAAGCCATTGTATTAATTTATCTATAGTATTATTAATGTCAGTCTCATCATTATTTCTAAAATTGTTACATTTTTCTGTCGCTATAATAATAGCTATGTCATCAGCAAATAATATACATCGGTGGTCAGTTATATTAATAATATCATTTATGTATAGCAAGAACAGGACAGGCCCCAGTACACTTCCTTGCGGTACACCACATGTATTGTGCTTGTATTCTGATGAAAAAGGCACCTTAACTTGATTTTCATCAATTTTATCAATAATGACTCGTTGTTGTCGGTTACTGAGATATGATTTTATCCACTGAAGTGTAGGACCCTACAATACCTACAAGTTCAAGTTTTTTGAGCAACAGATTGTGAGAAACTAAATCGAAGGCTTTTGAGACATCAAAAAATAGCCCAGTGGTCAGATATTTATTATTGATATTAGTAACTACAGCCTTTACCAGGGAGAATATTGCCAAAGTAGTGGACTTGTTTTTCTGAAAGCCATATTGTTCTTTGCTAATTATATGAAATTTATCACAATAGTCAATTATTCTTCCATATAAAATATGCTGTTACACTTATGAAGCTTTTGTTAAGTATATTTGCTCAAAGCACAAACATGTCGGTAGGTACACCTTGTTTTTCATTTTTATTTACTTTTCCTCATTATTTTCCTTTGCGTAACCAAAGCGTAAGCGTAACCATTCTTATGACTTTGATTACTAAAAATGCGTTTCAGTACAACCATCCTCATAATTAATAATTAGGGCTGCGATATGCATAGGAACGTAAAACATGGTGTTACCAAAATATTAATGTTTTGCATTGTGAACTGCAAAATCCTACCTACCTATCCTAATTTAAAAAATGAAAATCAATTTTGCAGGATGTTTACGTGACTATAGCTGGGTACTCACTTAGCAGTGTAGCATGTAATGTATCAGATACGGTATCAAGTGAGTACGTAGGCACGAGCCCGCTGCGAGCCGCTCGCGCGTGGAACGCAGTAAGCTCGCAGTGTCCCGACGAGTGGCGGTATCACTGCGAACACAAAGGCGGCTCGCAGTGTGCTCGTGGACAGCTCGGCGACAGGACCGCTTTTGTAGTGAGTACGTAGGTGCGAGCTTCAAACGAACTTACGTATTCATTATGGAGTGGACTGAAGAAAAAATATTAAATCTAATTGTGGTTTACCAAAATACTCCAGTCTTGTGGGACCCTAAAGATTTTAGACCCAAAAGAAGAGGCTTTTATAATTATCTAAAATATTGTACGTGAATATGAACCCAGCACTAGCTAGCCACCATTTGAGACATATTGTCGGCGTGACGTCGTCGCGAGCACTGCGGATCCGGCAGCTCGTAGCTAGATACGCGGTGGACCGTGGACGAGCCGTACCCACTTGCAGGTTGATACAGTATCTGATACGTTACATGCAACACTGCTAAGTGAGTACCCAGCTTAGGATATAATTAAGTTAAACTATATTTTATTCGCTACCGATTACTACTAGTCTGGTAAATGAGTGCTCAAAAGGGGTATGTGGTTGGAAAAGTCGAAAGCAGAAAATCTGATTTATGAACTTTGTTTGGACTAGTTAGAAGATAAACATATTAAAAGTCCTGACCCCTCCGAGGTGAGCCCGAGGGATGGGTGGGCAAAGAAGGTCCCGTTTTTTGGTTTTTTGCTTATATCTCGAAAACGATGCGTCGTATAAAATTTTGTTGTACTACATAATAAAACCTCATAAAATTCTCTACAACTTTGTTTGTCACACTTTTTATCTATCTCTTATCGTTGAATTGGTATGAGCTCCGAAAAACGAACAATTTTTAAAAATTTGTCCAATTCTCTGTCCCGTTCGTCTTCGTTTTTGTTTAGCATCTCGAAAACGGTGTGTCGCACGAATACATATTGTACTACACAATGAAATCTGATAAAATTCTCTACAACTTTACTATATATATATTTTTTTTTTTCGTTTTTTTTTTTTTTTTTTTTTGTGATTGATAAAAATTGTGACAAACAAAGTTGTAGAGAATTTTATGAGGTTTTATTATGTAGTACAATAAAATTTTATACGACGCATCGTTTTCGAGATATAAGCAAAAAACCAAAAAACGGGACCTTCTTTGCCCACCCATCCCTCGGGCTCACCTCGGAGGGGTCAGGACTTTTAATATGTTTATCTTCTAACTAGTCCAAACAAAGTTCATAAGTCAGATTTTCTGCTTTCGACTTTTCCAACCACAATCATTCATTGCCCAGGCTATACAGTATAATCTGTGGTTGCGTTCAATTTGAATAAAGTACCATGCTTCTTAGTATTTCAGTTTTCTCCTTTCCTTGTGTTTCATTTGCCGGTATTCGGCATTAAAAATTTCAAACTTGTAAAATATTCCCACGTGCTTACATAATTTTCATCTGTGCCTTGTCGGCTCTTCTTTTTTTAGTTTTCTTAATTCATTATTTAATTGCGTTCGTAAATTGTGCAATTTTCTATTTATTTCTAATGGTAGTATTAAATTGTTCTGCCAAACTTTCTACCGCTGCTGACTTCTTTACTCGATTTTTATAATCGGGGTTTGATTCTTGCCATAGTTCTGGCAGCGCTTCATAATATGAAATCAAAGATTTTATTTCCTCTGCAGTCCACGCGCGTGACGCCATGTTGGTCTAGCTATAAATTTCGCACAGGTTCGAAATTCGGGACACTTGTGTCGGATACTGCACACGCTCTGTCTCCACGGCTGCGACACAGACACTGAACGACACCGCACACTACATCTGCAACTAAGTGTCGCGGCAGTGGACACACATAGACAGTCGATGTATACAATCGAGTGTCGAGCGTCAGTGTCGTCGTGTATCCTTACATTAATAATAAGCTTTTGGCAATGTTTGCACCTGAGTTTCTTCAAACTCAGTATTTTTCCATTACCCATATTTCTATGGTACAATATCCAACTATTTGTAATACATATCGATGGCTTAATCTGCAAACCGGCCAACTCCGTTTTATGCAATTTTAGAGGAAGGCAAAAAAACTGAATAAAAAATTAAATATTTACAATATCCATATTCCAAAATACACTTTGGTGCTTTTTTGGATCATGTCAAAATTTGCGCACTGGTTAAAAACTTTTCCTGTATGTATTAGATGAGGATCTTGTCTAGTCAAAATCGCATTCAGTTGCATGACCTGATGAATTTCACTCGATAGAAAAAAATCACAAAGTTACCCCTTTTTAGAACGTTTTTTCAATATTATGACTATATTACTGATATTTTACATTTAATTTTTGTACTAAATTAAAGAAACTAATTAGTTATAGACAAATTCGCAGAGTTTGACTTGATAAAATGATTTTCTTATTTACTATGTTCAAATATGAATTAAAAGCGCTCGCGGCGACTCGGACAGGCCTGTTCAGTCGCGCGCTGGCGCTTACGGACGACGGACCTGTGGCAAGTTTTTCCTTCGCGTTTTTACTTCGCGCACCATATCATCTAGTTTTGAGTTTGTTGTTTGTTAGTTATAATGGGCAATAAACAACGAAAGCGAAGAAAGTCGCGTAAAGCAATAAAAGACACAAATAAAAAGAATGCACTCCAAAGATATGTGAAGAAGTAAGTACCTACCTAAATGTTTTGTTTTGTAATGTAATTTGGTCGCAAAATTAAATTTTATTTTACTTCAGTCTCTGAATGGTAATTTATAAAGATACGTCTAAAACTTACGATCATCGTAGCATAGTGTAAGATTATCAGTACCGAAGATCGCTACGATTTTTGATAATTCATATTTTGTCTTTTCGTTTGGTATCTATGCCTCTGCCTGGTGAGTGGCGAGCCACAGTATAAAAATATCAGTAGGTACTACTAGAGAACGCTAAGATTTCTATAGAATCTATAGACAAAATATTATTTTGTCTATAACGATATCTCAGCGTGGCGTTTGCAAACGAAAAGTAAATAAGTACTAATACTATACCTACCTATCAATTTCATCTGTGAAATAGGTGTACTCCATTTACTTTTTGTTATAGGTCAGTGGGGCAGCCTCAAGAAACTAACATGGACACTGCCGCAGCAACAAACCTGATACCTGAGGATACAAACGAAAATAGGTATGTTATTACCATAGATCAAGATAGGTATTTACTTAGTGCTTTTTAAACGGTTTTATTTAGGACATACTAGTATGTCATAAATGGATTGTAGAATTTCATTTTTTTAGGGATCCGTACCTCATAAGGAAAACCGGAACCAAAAGAACCAAAAGAGATATTTCATAATGTGGTTCGTTTTCAGGCACATAGATAATGCATCATGTAGCAACACGGCTGACGTGTCCAAAACTTCGTTTGTTAGATTGGATCCTGTTGATACACAACAAACTGTAACATTAACGTAAGTACCACATTTTATGTTTTTACCACATTTTACATACAATGCTTTTACTCGGATGTGTAAGACAAACTTGTAAGACTTACTATGTGTTCTCTTTTTCAGAGATACCGAAGACACAGAAGACCTCATCGTAGAGAATGAACTCAAAGAAGATGAATTCCAACCTATTTCGGGACGGCGAATTATTGATATAAATTATGTTTTACGGGAGTTACAAGAAAAAGCTCGTCATAACGGTTTATTTAACTGTAGGGGAGAGGCGTACAAAATGACATAGGTGGGTAAAATGGCACACCTCCTTTTCTCCAAAACCACAGACATAATAGTTCTCAAAATAGCGTGTAGAGGATCGCTTAATAACAGGTCGCAACCTGTGGCGGCGCCAGTCGCGTCCGTTTGGCCGTGTGGTGCGGACACATGTTTGTTTAGTTTTTGCTGTCACGAGTTTTACTCAGGCGGATTTTGTTTCTCGTAAAAGTAAGTATTTTTTACGTTAATTTGTTTGAATTTAGCATTAATTTATTGTAATTTTACTAAATAACTTCGAAAATGATTTGAAATCTCATAATTCTAGTTATTTTTTTAGTTATTGTTTTCTTACGTTGAAGGTTATGAAGTGGACAAAATGGCATACGCCTTGTTCGGGTAAAACAGCATACTATGTCATTTGACCCACCCTTTTTTCTTTTTTCAGATTATTAACAATCATGCCTCGTAACTATTCTAGAAAAACCGACCGACAGGGATGGGATAAAACCTCCATGGAAAAGGCTATTGAAGCTGTGAAGAATAATGAAATGGGCTGGCTATTGGCTTCTAAAGTATTTAATGTCCCACAGTCGACTCTTAGAAGACATGCACTGAAACAAAATAAATTCTTAACTCCAACTGCTAAAGGTACCTACCAACTTATCTAGTATTTTTTAACTGTAGCATTATGTACGCATGATCAGAGCGGATTTAATCACGTACTCGCCTTATTGTTTTAGGTATGGGTAGGTACAGGAGTGTCTTCACATATGAAATGGAACGAGAACTGGTAGAACATATTAAATTACTAGAAACGAGATTGTTTGGATTCACAAGGAAGGAAGTTTTGAAATTGGCCTACCAGTTTGCAGACGTTAATAATATTCATCATAACTTCAACAATGAAAAAAAGATGGCAGGCAAAGAATGGTTGGCTGGATTTCGACGCAGACACCCAGACATATCCTTGAGGAAACCTGAAGCGACTTCAGCTGCAAGAGCCCAAGCCTTTAACAAACCGCAAGTAGCACTATTTTTCAACACTTACCAAGACATTGTTCAGAGCAACAACATTTCTCCTCATAGGCTCTACAATGTCGATGAGTCAGCTTTATCAACAGTCCAGAGACCCCAAAAGGTCTTTGCTACTACTGGACGTAAGCAGGTTGGGGCTTTGACTAGTGCTGAAAAGGGGTCTCATGTGACAGTTGTTTGTTGCATGAGTGCAAATGGCCATTTTGTCCCGCCGTGTTTAATTTATCCTAGAAAAATCATGAAACAGGAGTTGATAGACGAAGCTCCAACCGGTACTTTGGGTATTGCCCAGGAATCAGGTTGGATGACAACAGCTGTATTTTATAAATGGTTGGTGCACTTTCAGTTGCATGTAAAAGCGAGTCTTGATGATAAAGTGCTTTTGGTAGTTGATGGACATATAAGTCATAAAGGTATTGAAAGCTTAAAATTCGCAAAAGAGCATGGAATCATTATGATATGCTTGCCACCTCACTGCACGCACCGCATGCAACCATTAGACGTATCTTTCTATGGGCCACTGAAGACATATTTTAATCAAGAAGTGAGCACTTGGTTAAAGAACCATCCAGGCAGAGTTGTTACTCATTTTCAAATAGGTGCAATTCTCAACAAAGCTTATGGCAAAGCAGCAACGATTCAAACTGCCGTCAATGGGTTTCAAAAAACAGGTCTTTGGCCTGTTGATCCAAACATATTTCCAGATTATTTGTTTGAGCCTGCTGAGACGACAAACATCCCCATGCAACAAGATCGGGTAGAGCCCGAAGAAGATTCAACGGTAGCAGAAAACCTATGCATACCGTCATCAGGTCCATCTCAGGTAGAAGCAGGCAGTTCGACATCACTGATAATTGCAAGCACATCAGCCGCAGACAACCCACTTCCACTCTCAGTTGCCCAATCTAGAGACACAGCTACTGCAATACCTACAACACCCACATCATCTAAATTGATACTCCAAGACATGAATATCAATGTTCCAGTCAGCGTGCTGTCTCCAGTGCCGATAGGAACATATGTGGCTGGACAAGGCAAAAGAAAACCACGCAAGAAACCAACAATATTGGTGTTAACTTCAACGCCAAATATAGAAGAGGCAAAAGCAAAATCAGCTCCTCCACCTGTTCCAAAGAAAAACACGAGAAAGGTTACGAAAGCTTTGGATTTTAGTTCCGACAGTGAAAATGATTTCTCTTCCTTACAAGCTTTCACTGAAGTCGGAGATGATGATGAAGATTGTCCTTGCATTTATTGCAATGACCTCTACTCCAAGGTCCAAGCCAAAGGAGGTCTGGTTAATGTGCTTGAGCTGTAAAAGATGGGCTCATGCATCATGTGCAGATGTTCCGAAAAATACAAAGCGTTTTACGTGTGAACTCTGTCTCTAATCGACTGATTTTCATTTAAAAAAATGGTATGCCATTTTGTCCACATCACGTGTGCCATTTTACCCGACTAGGGCGGACAAAACGGTTTTTTTCAAGATAAAAAAGAATGTTGAATAATTCTTTTGTTTTTGTATTAAGTTGATTGATCTCTATAATTCTAATAGGTAATGAACCAAAGAATACACAGTTACTAAAGTGTTCAATATTATTAATAAATAAAGATTTTATGACTGATTTTCTGACTAGTATGCCATTTTGTACCCCTCTCCCCTACATTAGGTAACTTCCGTTTAATTAGTGAAAAACGACGAGGACTTTTATCGGTATTTCGTTTTGAATGCAATATGTGCAAACAAGTTTGCTTGATTAACTCGGAAGACCAAAGCGACAAAGAACAAGTGAATATAAATATAGCCGCCACTACTGGAATTGTCGCTTCCGGTATCGGCTTTTCCCAATTAGAGGAACTATGCTCAGTATTCAGTCCAAAACACTATTCGAAATTAGAGGAAGAAGTATTTGAAAAATGGAATTCCACGGCAAGTGCTACCATGGAAGCTGCAGCTCAAAAGGAGAAAGAGATCGCTATCGCAGAAGGTCGAATTAAGAACGGCTACCCTGTAATTGATGTTTGCGTTAACGGCTCATGGTGTGCTAGATCTTATGGCATCAATTATAAAGCGTCATCAGGCACAGCAGCCATAATCGGCAGGAGAACAGGACAAGTTCTTTATATTGGAATAAAAAATAAATATTGCTTGGTATGCGCTCGAGCTGAGCACAAAAAAATGTCACCAAAGCAACACAAATGTTTTAAAAATTATGAAGGTTCTTCAAGCTCCATGGAGACGGAAATAATTGTAGAAGGTTTCAAATCGTCGATCACAATGTATGGCATCATATTTGAGCGAATTATAGGAGATGGAGATGCTTCTACTTATGCTGCAGTCCTCAAAGCCAGACCATATGAGACCGAAAATGTGACCGTCGAAAAAATTGAATGTCGGAACCACATACTTAGAAACTTTTGTAAAAAACTACGTAATCTGATTACAGACACAAAATATATTCTAGTGCACCGTAAAATGCTCACTAATGTCAAAATTTTAACTATGAGGAAATCGATTGTACAATGTATAAGACATCACAAAGTCTCTGAAAGTCCTCGCAATGTAGCAATATCAAATCTTCATAAAGATATTATTAACTGTGTGGCACATGCTTTCGGCGACCATAGAATGTGCCAAGAATATTATTGCACTAAAGATAAAAATGACAACGAAGAGCTCAAAAAAATCCAGAATTCCACATTAATTTTCCGAATAAACGCGATTCTTTCAAACGTTGCTGCAAAATCACGCAGCTTAATCGAAGACGTTGACACAAACACTGTTGAGTGTTTTAATAGTGTCATCGCGAAATTCATTGGTGGGAAACGAATCAATATTTCACTAAAAGGAGGTTACCAAGGGAGGTGCTCAGCAGCTGTTCTTTCGTTTAACTGCCAATCCGGACTTTCTGCAGTCCAAAAAGCTTTTTTAAATAAAAGTCCTAGAGGCAGGGTTAAAATAATCGAAAGAAGGAGAGCACAAAAACGAAAGCTAAACTTAGAGCATCCCATAAAAAAGTACGAAAATTTAAAGAAGTCAATCAGAAAGCAACATGACTATGGTCCAGCGAGCACAGCACCAGATATGTCTCCACATGATTTAAAGAAAGCTGAAGAAGAGTTCTTAAATAATTTAAAAATACTTACTTCTGATAGGCATGCTATCGAGAGAGCTACAGTTTTGCAACGAGATAGCAGTGAGTGGTTAGAAATTCGGAAAAACCTAATCACCGCATCAAATTTTGGGCAAAGGACTCCGGCTAATTTGGACCCGCAGAATTTAAAAATTAACTAAGCTCCGTGCAAGTGTAAATATAAAATAATTATAACTAGAATTTTATTAGATACTAGCGGCCCGTCCCGGCTTCGCACGGGTGGACATTTATTTTCCCCTAACCGCCCCCCCCCCTATTTTTTTCTAGTAATAAATATAGCCTATGTTATAGCCTATGTTACTCAGGGATAATGTAGCATTCTAATGGTGAAAGAATTTTTGAAACCGGCACAGTAGTTTGTTGTCCAAAAAAAATTCAAGATAAAAAAATGGTTGTTGTGCCTCACTCGACATAGATAGGTATAGTGTGTCGCGGACTTTTTTGTAGATATTTATAAGATCTACAATTAATTAGAACATTTTATGGTTCTATCTTTTATAGTTTAGGCAGCGTACGCAAAATAAGTAACTTTTCTGGTTGATTTTTTACACCTTGTGTCCGAAAAACCCAAATATCTTACGGAACCCTATTTTTTTCCAAAATAAAATTTAGCCTATGTTACTCGTGAATAATGTAGCTTTTGAATGGTGAAAGAATTTTTTAAATCGGTCCAGTAGTTTTTGAGCCTATTCATTACAAACAAACAAACAAAGTTTTCCTCTTTATAATAATAGTGTAGATTTATTTAAAAAATATTGAATTTTTAGGAGTCGGGAATCAAAAGTTATAAATATTTTCAATTTACTCAAAATTAAGTAATCGTGCATTTACAAAACGCAACTTTTCCCCGATTACGTTCCAATCCAATGACATGTGTTTTTGCTCAAGTGCTTTCTTACTATAAATGGCTCTTTCCCTTCGTTTTTATACATTCTATAATGTCAAATACTTATAAACAACAAGTAAACTTGATATTAAAACGGCAATTAACAGGGCAAAGCATCTAATAAAAATTAAATCACCATGATTTCGTAGTATATCTTATAAAGGAACGTTATCAATGGTAATCGATTAAGTCCCGTCACCACTGTCATTGTCAGATCTGTCAAATGCATAAAACTGTTGTAAGAATTGAATTAATTGAATATTATATTTAGTATGTTACCATAATAGAATACATGAAAAAAAAGCGAAGGGTTGGGGATCGCAAAATATGTTTTCTTACTATGGGGTCGTGTCATGAAAAAGGTTGGAAAACACAAACTATTCCATTGTTTGATACGTTTGTTTTTGCGTGGGATTTTATGTTTATCATTGCGATTTTGTGAATTCTCAACGACTTGGCCTTTACATATTGATACTCAACTGCACCCTGAATTGGATTACCGCATTTTTCTTTGGAAAACGAGTTGCTTTTGATTTGGACTTTGCGTTAATTGCCATTTACAACTTGCGCGCTTACGGAAGCATCGTCTCTATGATGAAGGTGCTCAGATGTTTGAAAAAGTGCATAGATTGACTACTACTACTTTATATCGGTATTGTTTCAGTTAACACCTAACGATGATGTGTGTACCATGCTATTTGAGAGCAAAGGCAAAAGAAAAGAATTGTAAATAGCGCTAAGAGGAGTTCACCTAATGTTGTACCCACACCAAGTACAGATGAAAGTACACACCCTGTTTCTTTTGAATAGATAGAGCAAATTGTGGAAGTTGAAATGGTGGATAGTGCTCACAGAAGTTCTGCTGATTTTGCACACTCCTCAAGTTCAGAAGAAATATATCCTGTACCTATTACCTATCTTGTATTTCATGGCAATCACCCATTTATTTTACGTGCCAGAATTAAATCTAGGCAAGTAGGAAGCAAGTCCTACTATACATTTATTGCAGTAGATAGAAGGCTACAGGAGCCAAGTGGTGTGTTAGGCTATTATTGCCACTGTCCTGTTGGGACAGTGGGTTGTTGCTCTCGTCTCATGAGCATATTGTGGTATATGGGCTATGCCAGACACCAGAGCCACCAGATAATCTTTTAATAACATAATATTTTTTTGTAAAACAATAGTGAAAAATATAAAATAAAAACTATGTAAAAATGCCAATAAACGAGATTTCTTCCTTTTTTTTTTACTCAGCCTATTCTGTCCCACTGCTGGGCAAATGCCTCCCCCATTTCTTTCCAGCTATCCCGGTACTTTGCCTCCTCCTCCTTCCCATCGACCTCGACCCTATATTTAACGGCATTGCTCATGACTTTAGAGATTTCTTACTTACACATTTTTTATTCAACAAACCCTGCCTTTCAATAGCTATACATACATAGCTAGTGAGGTCTGGCTGTTATAATAAAGTGAAAATATATCTTCTCTCAGCGTAAGAAGAATCGTTTTACTTAACCTTAATTCGCTTATAGATCAAAGTCATAACGACATAGTTTTAATAGTTATTGAACTTATAACTAGGTTAGTAATTAGTATAGCCTCTAGCCGTAGTCTGGCAGTTATATGATTCATCAATTAGGTACAGACAATGAAATAAAAATTCGGGTTTTGGCTTAAGACGAGAAGAATCACACGTAACGTTAAAACTAAAACTGCATGGGAAATACAGTAGTTTATCCGAATCTTCTTGTATGATTCATCTTAAATATTATCATTTTTTATTCATCTTAAATAAGTAGGCATTCCACAGCTAAAAACCTTAATCGTAAGATTTTTAGGTTATCTTGTATATAGACGTATATCTTTTTTCTCCCAACTTTTTCGGCTTACTTTCCATTTACTTTTCTGTTAGTCTTTAGTTGTTTAACAAATATGTATAAGTTGCCATAATGCTCGCTACCTCTAAGACTGGGTCCCAAAACACGTGGACGTCCGCCGGACTCCTTTGTAAAAGAAAAGTTAGTATAAATACTGCTCCTTTGGTAAAAAAACATATTATACCAAAAAAAATTGACATGTGTAACTGCTGTTGCACACGGAATAGAGCACGAAAGGCAAGCACTTCAACAGCTTGAAAAACAAGAAAATATAAATATTATGCCTTGCGGTTTGTTTATTGATAGAACTTATCCCTTTATTGGAGCCACTCCTGACGGATTAGTAGGCGATGATATGTTGGTAGAAATAAAGTGCCCTTTAACTGCAGTACAAGATGACAAGGAAAATTTGAATTTTGTGGACTCTCCAGCTATGCCATCACCTGCGCAATCAGAATTGCAACCCGGAACCAGCTCAAGAGAAATAAATTTTGATGAATTTTGAGATGATTAATGAACCTATATGAAACAATTATGAGATGTTTAATGTACCTAAAAAAACCTGTAAAATTTAGAATATGAAAATATTCTAAATTTTATTTATAAATTTGTTTTATTTGACACCTTAGGTTCTTTTTGTGCCAATCTATCTTTGAAGTAAATAGCCGTAAAGTAGCTTATGAAATACTTTCTGTTTGGTACTGGATTGAATGTTCTAGCGAGGAGGGCGGGAGCTCTTCAATGAGTGATTTTATTGTTAGTTTTACAACAGTTTTATATTGAAAAAAAAGAAATAATTATACATGTTAATTCGGTGCTCGCAAAATACGTAGTGTCCGTCGTCCGCGCTGGGTGCCCGAGCGGCCCTCGCACACGCGGGGGCCCGCGCCGCGCGGGTGCCGGGGGGAGTGCCTCTTCTCCGAAGATATAGATGGCACCGCCGCGACGTTCGCTTCTTAATAATAAATTTGCCCTGCTGCCCAGAGATGGCGTTGCTTGCCCAAACATGCCGGCCGCCTTGGAAGATCTATGCGTCTTCCAACAGGAACGTTATTTTTCACTTGTGGAGACTGGCAGCGGGCAGATTTTCGAGGCAGGACGCCTGATTGTGCCTGCAGATGTCCTGATCTCCGCAACTCTGGAAACTCCATCCTTCCCTGGGAACAGATTAATAATTCTACCCATCCTCCACTTTAATGGTGGCAGGTTGTCTTCCTTGATGACGACGAGACTGTCTTTAATGATGTCATCTTTCTTGTGTGCCCACTTCGTTCTGCGTTGTAGCTCAGAGACATATTCTTTGGACCATCTTTCCCAAAAATGTTGTCGCAGCTGTTCTACTCGCCGGTAGCGACAGGCAGGCGTAGATGTCGTCGTGATGTCATCACCGGCAGGCGTAGTCAACGGCCGGCCGATTAGGAAGTGAGCGGGTGTGAGTGGAAGGTAATCATTTGGATCTGCGGACATAGGTGACATCGGACGGGAGTTCAGGACGGCCTCAACCTGTGTCAATACCGTACTAAACTCCTCGTAGGTTAACCTAGCATTACCAACGATACGTCTCAAGTGATACTTACACGACTTTACACCCGCCTCCCATAAACCACCAAAATGGGGAGAGTAAGGCGGAATGAAACTGAATTTTATATTGTGATTACTCGCAAAGTCAATGATTTCATTGGAATTTTTAAATATATTAGAAAGCTCTCCTTCAGCTCCTACAAAATTCCTACCGTTATCAGAATAAATTTGACACGGTTTGCCGCGTCGTGATATGAATCGTTTGAATGCCAGTAAATAGTCCTGAGTAGACAATGAACCAACTAATTCTAAATGCACAGCTCTAGTAGTGAAACAAACAAATAAACAAATATATCCTTTAATTAACTGTGAACCTCTGCCTTTGCGATTCAATATAGATATTGGTCCAGCATAATCAACACCACACCGCATGAATGGAAATCCCGCTTCTAAGCGTTCACCAGGGAGATCACCCATGTATGGAGTTAGCGTATTTCCCTTCATGCGAGTGCAGGTCACACATGCATGAACTACTTGCCTTGCTAAATTACGTGCTCTCAGCACCCACCACCTATCACGCATGGCAGCTACGAGAAGCTGAGGTGCGGCATGAAGCAAACGTTTGTGTTCATAAGAAAACAATAATCTTGTAAAACGATGTTTATGGCACAATAACACCGGGTGTTTCTTATCAAAATCAAAATTTGAATTACTAAGTCTACCACCAACACGAATTATATCATCCTTATCTAAGAATATACCTAAACCTAATGTTTTATTACTACACTTATTATTCAATGGTAAATTTTCCTTAAGTCTACTGTATTCCTTACTGAATGATTGTGATTGAACTAAACGTGTCAACACAACTAAGGAATTATTAAGTTCGTTCACGGCCAATAACCCGGTCTCGCGACCTTGACCGACGCGCGATGCACGTATATTAAAAATGAAGCTCAAAACATACGCGACTGTTCTTTGTAAACGATTAAAACAGGAAAACCTTTCAAAATCAACAATAATATTATTACTTTCTACATTTAGTAAGTTTATGGTTTTAGAACATTTCAATTCCGGTAACTCAGTCAAATCAATCTCATTATAATTAGCTGTCAACCAATGTGAAGTTGGTTCACGAAGGAAGGTTGGACCACACCACCACAAACTAGTGTTGTCTCCCTTCAATGAGTCAAAGAGAACGCCTCGTGATAGGATATCAGCAGGATTCTCCTTACCTTTAACGTGTAACCAAATAGTGTTGCTTGTTAATTCGTTGATTTGAACAACCCTATTCTGGACAAAAGTTTTTAATAAATGCGGTGATGTCCGCAGCCAGCCCTGAACTATAGTGGAATCTGTCCAGAAATATACCTTATCGAATTGTAGTCTAAGGGAATTTGTAATTTTATTATATAGTTTAGCTCCAACTAAAGCTCCGCACAGTTCGAGTCTTGGGATACTTAACGACTTAATTGGCGCGACCTTACTCTTAGCACATAATAATCGGCTAGTAACATGTGACTCGTCTATGTTATTATGTGAACGTATATATGCACACGCGCCGTATGCAGACTGAGAGGCATCGGTAAAAATATGTAACTCTTTATTTACAGCATTAGTACACATGACACAGCGCGGCACTAATATTTCGGACAAATATTGTAATGAATTTATAAAATTATACCAAACACACGCAATGTCACCTGGGACTTCATCATCCCAACTTATTTTTGCAAGCCATAATTTTTGTAATAAGACCTTAGCTGTGGTAATAGCTGGTGCTAATAATCCTAATGGGTCGTAAATCTGTGCAATGACTGACATAACTAAACGTTTGGTTATTTTCGTATTCATAATTTTATCTACGCTAGATGAAAAATTAAATAAATCATTCTTGTTAGACCAACCAACACCGAGAGTTTTAGACTGACAATATTCACCAATACATAAATCTTTATTACTTTCTGACGTTACATCAAAATTAAAGGTCCATTTCCTTAAGGGAAAACAACCGGTTTGTAACATGGCAGAAGTTTTATTACAAATCTCTAACAGCATTTCACGCTGATCGTGACGTGTCAAAAGATCATCAACATAAAAATCGTCATTGATAACGTGAGCGATGACGTCATCCGTACATTCCTTTGCCAATTGTTTTAAACAACGGTTACTAAGGTACGGTGCCGATGCAGTTCCATATGTCACTGTGTTAAGCCGATAAACTTGTATTGGTTTGCTGTTATCAGTTCGCCATAATATTAGTTGTAAGTTGCGTTGTTCAGGATGAATTAAAGTTTGTCTAAAGAACTTTTCGATATCCGCGCAAGCAACGTATTGATATTGCCGAAAACGAAGTAATATTGAGAAGATATCATTTTGTAACCTAGGGCCTACGTATTGAATCTCATTTAACGAATTATTATTAGAAGTGGTTGCGCTTGCATCGAAAACGACACGTAGCTTTGTTGTCAAACTACTTTCACGATACACCCCATGGTGTGGTATTATATAATATGGCTTATCAAAATTATTAAATTCCTTAACATGCGTCATGTGACCCAATTCCTCGTACTCTTGCATAAACTCACAATACATTTGTTTATATAGCGGCTACCGATCTAATTTCGCCTCTAAAGATAAGAGACGCCGCTTCGCAGAATTATATGAGTCGCCTAAACAATTAGGTGATTGTTTAAATGGTATTGCTACAGAAAACCTACCATGCTGATCGCGTTTAGTAGTCTGCAGGAACAACTCTTCGCAAAAACGATCTTCCTCGGTAATAACGGGAGGAATAAGTACTTCTTCGATTTCCCAGAACTTGCGTAGTTGAGAATCAATTAACGTCAAATTGCACTGAACATCTGTCATGCTAGCCGTTAATAAACTATTATTGTTATTAAAAACTGGACCGGATATAATCCAACCTACCATAGTATCTTGTAGGTATGGACCGGTGTGAAGTTTAATTTTATTATTTTTTAACAAATCCCAAAAGACATCGGCCCCTATTAATAAATCTATGTCACTTGGTACATAAAATGTGGGGTCGGCGAGTAAAATATCGCTAGGTATATCTATAATGTGACGACTAACGAGTGTCGAAGGTAACTTCGAAATGAGACTAGGCAACACTAAACAATGTAAGGTTGTTTTAAAATCATACACCTTAGAACGCATATTAATATCGCACTTGTGACTGGACTGGGAAACGGTTTGTCCAACTCCACAAACACGTATAGTGGACTGTATAATAGGTACTTTCAAACGCTTACAAAGGCTTTGAGTTATAAACGAGTTTTGACTGCCGCTGTCTAGCAAAATACGGACTGTGTGATAACAGTTATCAATATCTGAAATCTCAACTAACGCCGTAGACAACAAAACAGTCTGTAACGATTTAGCACTATCCGTGAATCCGTTCCCGCCGTTATCAATATTGTCAGCTGTTTTACTAACGCAGTGTAATACAGAAGACTGTGGCAACGTATTATCGATAACGGAACGTTGCGGTGACGTATTCGGAATACCGCTAGTGTCAACATGAATTAACGCATTATGTTTTTGTTGACATAATTTACAAGGACCAAAACTACAATTTTCAATTGTGTGATTGTGTGTACGTAAACAGTTTTGACAAACGCCTTTCGACTGAACTAGAGTTAACCTATCTTTTACTACCATATTTAAAAACTGAACACATGAATATAAAGCATGTTTACCACTACAAAGCGGGCATGTCAAGTTATGTTTGTTTGGTTTAGACTTAGTACCCGATGAAACCTTATTATTATTACTCGTGTTCGCATAACTAAGTGTCGTTTGAGAATTAGTCTGCTTTTTATGATCAGCTGATTGTTTACCCTCATTTTTGCTTTGTGAATGTGACTGATTGTTTTTACTTTTACCCGAATTAATCATGTCTAACATGTCAGATCTATTATTTAAAAACGCTAATAAGTCTTCCAATTTTAAAGGTTTAGATGTTTTATTAGAATCAGAGACAAGTGAGCTTCTGTAGTTTTCCCACTCGCGTTCAGTAGCAGAATCAAGTTTGCTGACGACTAAATAAATGATGAGCATATCCTCAAGTGATGATTCCGGTTCTTTAAGAGAATTTAGGGCTCTCAAATTACGTAAAACGCAATCTACTAAGGTTCTTATCTGTGCCGGACATTCCTTACCAAGTGAAGGTGCCGCGAACAAAGCTTTTATGTGGTTATGCACTAATAACCTATTATTTTGGTACCTAGCCTCTAGCAGGTCCCATGCGTTACTATAGTTGGCTGGTGTGAACTCTAAAGAACTAATAACGTGTAGCGCAGATCCACTAAGCGACGACTTTAGGTATTGAAACTTCTGAATCGGATCTAAGTCGTCGCGATCGTGTATCATAGACAAATAAGTGTTCCTGAATTCTAGCCATTTATCGAAAGAACCGTCAAAGGCAGGTAATTTAATTTGAGGTAATTTAATAGACACGGGTTTACCGGAAAAACTTGAAGAATTATTAAGACTACAGTTTTGTTCAACGTCGCCTACCATGTGCTTTGCTAAAGCTATAATGGAATAGTATTGGCACTCAAACGATTCTCTATATTCTATTTGTGACACTAATTCTTTTTCATCAACGATCATTTCGATTTTACATTGCACGTTGTTAAACTCGCTAAAGAAAATGGCCGCTGACTGAATTCGTAATTGCACTTGCGTTTTTTCAACGGAATCTAAAGACGAGCTGTCTAATTTATTTACATAATTTGCAAACAAAGTTAATCTACATTTAATTACACCACGTTGTTTTTTAAGATCTGATAAAGAATCATCTGGAACACGAGAAGTTTCATCCACCATTTTGGTAGCTTATAAAAAGTAGGTACTCACGATTTTGCGTGTTCAGCCGTGTTTTCTCACCTGAAGACGCCCCCAGCAATGCTAGTAGGTAGATCTGATATCGATCAGTTCTGAAAAACGTTTAAGCACGATATTAACACAAGGCGAAGACACAGGGAATGGAGGGAAAAGGGGAACTGGATAACCTGACCGTTGCTGGCTGCTGCGATGCGTTGACGCTTCTGATCAGTAAACCACGTGGATGGGCTTCCAGAAATCTCCACAACGTACTTCTTCTTCGAAGTTCCACTCGCTTCCACGCTTCTTCTGCCCGGCTCGTAACGTGACTGGTTTCATGAATTTGGCTCGGAAGGTCCAATGTTTGGTACTGGATTGAATGTTCTAGCGAGGAGGGCGGGAGCTCTTCAATGAGTGATTTTATTGTTAGTTTTACAACATTTTTATATTGAAAAAAAAGAAATAATTATACATGTTAATTCGGTGCTCGCAAAATACGTAGCAGGCGGTTCAATCTTATGCCGGCTGTACACACTCGCCGAGACACACCAAGACAGGCCGAGAACGAGTATGTACACGGTGCATTCGTCTTGTCTCGCTCTCTCGTGTCTCGCCTCGGTTGTTCTCGGTCACTGGTCGGTTTTTTGCGCCCGAGTCAAAGGGTCTCGTTGAGTCTCGCGAGGAAAACGAGAGCGAGCATGTACACACTTGTTCAGTTAGTTTATCGCCGACTGTGTTCGCGTTAAGACGGGCTTCGCCATGTGGTCTAATGAACGTGAATTACAATTTCTGGAGTACTATCAAATGGAACCAATATTATGGGATTCTAAACATGTAAAACATAAGGACAAGCAAGGTGTTCACGATGCTTGGATGCGAGTAAGCGAGCGAATGGAAATTTCTGTAGCAGAGTTAAAAAAGAAAAGAGATTCGCTAATGGCCACGTACAGGAGCCATAAAAGAAAGATTCTAGCATCTATGCAGTCTGGAGCTGCTGCTGAATCGGTTTATAAGCCGATATGGTTCGCGTTCGATTTCATGGACTCATTCTTAAATGATATTTTTCAATGTAGAAAGACTATGAACACGGATACTCAGGTAAGTAAACATTATGAATTTATTTAAACACAATATGTCTATTAATTTTTTTATAATCAGTTATTATTACATATAATTATTGACGAAATATGATGTAAATTCTTCCCTAATCTGATTTACGTCTTGGGCTGGTCTTCTTGGTATTTGTCGCAAGGGTCTTATAGCACACATGTCTTCAATTTTTCCTGGAGGTGTATATATTGCTGATGACGTACTACTCTTTCTTAAAAAATTGTGCAACAGCACACAGGTCATAGTAATTATAGTAGTTTTTTCAGGGTTCAGTAGTATAGGTTTTCTAAATATTCTGAATCTTGAGGCTAGTATCCCGAATGCATTTTCAACCACTACGCGTGAGGATGAAAGTTTCTTATTAAAAATACGTTTTGGTGTTCCTTCATTATGGCTTCCTGGATATGGCTTCATCACATGAGTTGTCAATGCAAATGCTCCATCTCCCAAAAAAACATACGGAACGTCTGTTGTACCCCGTGGCAGTGGTCTTGGCATCGGAAAATTTAGATTATTTGAACAAATTCTTTGCCATAGTTGACTATTACGAAACACACCACCATCACTAATTCTTCCCTGGCTTCCAATTTCAGCAAAAATAAAATTGTAATTACTATCGACCAGAGCCAGAAGTACTATGCTGAAACTCTTTTTATAGTTGTAGTATTCCGAACCACTATGTGCAGGAGATTGCATTACGATGTGTTTGCCATCAATTGCTCCTATACACCTTGGAAATTTTCTGAATCCTTTTGCTATTTCTAACCACGACTGTGGATTTTCCGGAATCTGTAAAATAAATATTAATTGTTATTTTATGTATATAATATATCGTTATTTTCAGAATCCACCTACGCCTGAGAGTGGAATTGCCAGTAATGATCTAGGTGAAAATGATCATCAATCAGAACCTACGGCATTATCTCCATTGCCAACTGTACCGCGGCGCCGAAAGAATCCAGTGGAACTACAAGAAGCTGGCAAGACTATGAAGGAAGCCATAAGTTCACTGCATAAAGTTTTAAATAAACCACAAGTGGTAGAAGACGATTTCGATCGGTATGGCAAGATTCTTGCTAATAAGCTTCGTAAACTATCTGAATCAGAAAGCTTAAAAATCATGTATGAAATTGATGGATTATTTATTAAGCGTTTAAATACTACACCCACATACTCTGCACGGCCTTCACCGATTTACTCATCGTATTCAGAGCCAACACAACGACTTCAATTATCACATCTGAATACATCACCAATATATTACGTACGGCCTGAATCGTCATGTACCTCATACTCAGAACCAGACATGTCAGCAACACGTTCTTCTTCAGCCGTTTCCAATACAAATACCATTAGTCCAGTCATTTCGTCCGAAAAAAAGGCAAATAAAAGAAAATGAATTTGCGCTTCTAATTTTTTAATATGTTGTAGGGGATACCTAGAAAAGCTTAACTTGAGATTGTCGACCAAGCTTTCCTAGGAGCTTTCGCCGCCATCTTGGAAAACGCTTAAAATTTGTTTTTCGGCAATAACTCGGCTATCCGATGAGATTCGAAAACTTTTGCAAGACACTTTTTGTAGCTTTCTTTGTGCTCTACAATAACGCCTGAATCATTTTTAGCGTATCATGCATCGTTATCGAGATATCGATCGATAAAGTCAAAAATTTAGGACACAATTTTTGTTTTTTCCTTTTTTTTTCTTTGGGTCTTAATCTGTAATAATCGTCGCCAGAGTCGACATTTTGCTTGACGACGACGACGATGTCTGTAACGATGATGATGACGATGCTCTCATCGAATCAGCATCATTTCCAACGTTTCAACAGACACAACAACTCGAAGAGTTTACGGAGGACGAAGATCTTCAGCCTGGACCATCCAAGCGAAAAAAGACATGAAAAAAGTCCATCGTTCGTGTCTCGAGTGCAGAAAAAATATTTTTCTTTCCGTTTATTTTGTTTTGTTTATTTTGTATTGTAAAAAAATAATATTTTTTACTGCACAAACAAATTATTTGTTTAATAAATTACTATTGTGTGATCCTTAATTTGTTGCTCTATGTACTTATTTTTTATCCCATCAATTTCCTGAACAATTTCCCATTCGATTCGACATCCAGACACAACCGAGCGAGCAGCTCGCTCGACGCTGAGTGTGGATTCACCGACTTTGCGGCGCGCTGGAGATCGTAATTTTTGTCCAACATAAAAAAATCCAAGAAGGAAATTGTAGGTCTGAATATGCTCTACAAGTTTGAATTCCACAATTTTTCATATTTATTAAGACCCAAAGAAAAAAAAAGCAAAAAACAAAAATTGTGTCCTAAATTTTTGACTTTATCGATCGATATCTCGATAACGATGCATGAAACGCTAAAAATGATTCAGGCGTTATTGTAGAACACAAAGAAAGCTACAAAAAGTGTCCTACAAAAATTTTCGAAATCTCATCGGATAGCCGAGTTATTGCCGAGAAACAAATTTTACCCCTTTTTTCAACATGGCGGCGAAAGCTCCTAGGAAAGCTTGGTCGACAATCTCAAGTTAAGCTTTTCTAGGTATCCCCTACAACATATTAAAAAATTAGAAGCGCAAATTCATTTTCTTTTTTGAATGTACGTAATGACTGGACTACATACAAATTTTGTCTAATGAGATTGTGAGCCCACCAACAGATACAGATTACGACATTCTCGGTCAAGCATTTCATCAAGCATAGTTAATTAAATCCTAAAAACTAATTTTCTTTTTTTCGTCGGTTGTTTTTTTTTTTGTTAAAAAGCTGCTGTAATAAATAAAGTTTATAAACAGTAAGTGTTGTTATTATTCTGTATCCACACACTTACCGTAATTTGATCTTTCAATACTTGGTTTAGTGCAATGCATACTTCAGGCACAATTCTTGATATAATCGAACTCGAAACTTTGAACAGGAAATGTAGACTTTCAAAACTATCGCCTGTGGCTAAAAATCTCAAAGTAATTGCTAGGCGAATTTTGGCTGGGATTGCTTCCCTTTTAGGCGTATTCTTCTTAGTTATGAATGGAGCAATTTGTTGTAGTAAATATTCAAAGTCTATTATAGACATTCTTGTAAAGTTGTTAAATTGACCCGAGGGTTCCACTATCAGTTCCGCCAATTGATTTTCCATGGTGCTTCTGAAATATAAAGATATATATATATGATTAACTAATCATGCAGGTAAAAAAAAGTAAGATAAATTAAAAATCAACTGTTAAGTCTTATTGGCATTTTCTTATGTTTTAAGTATTTACCTGCTTCTATTGCGGTGCATAGTAACCATCCACCATCTTCTCCTTCGCCATGGCTTAAGAATTTTCTTTCTATGGTAAATGGATAAAAAATTATAATAGCTCACAGCACAAAGGCAAACAGCAGCTGCAATTTCCACGTCCATTGTCACAGAAATCTTCCGTACAAATGAAAACGCGAGTGTGTACAAGTACGCTCTCGCCGAGACTATCACCGGCTGAAACTCTCGACGAGAGGCTCTCGACGAGTGTGTACAGCCGCCATTAGTACAAAAAATTGGGGAAGGCAGTAGTTACAATGATACTAAATCACGAAGTATATAATTGCCCTGAAGCAAGCAAGTTGAAAGATAGATTCTTAATTTTGCCGGGTTATAGCATGGATGTTTGCTAGTGATACGAGATGGCAGCTCTGCGCTAATGTTCACTAAAATTCCTACAGATGGCATTATACAAAATCGAATACTGATGGTTTTGTGTGGTCGATTGCTACTAAAATAGTAGATATTGTTAATTTGAGACAATCATTATTGATCAATTACAAAGATTTGATTAGTACCAATCTGTTAGCAAGACATTTGATTGTTTTTAGGCTATAAGAACAAACATTCTGAAAATGTTTTATTATAACTTTGCTCTAGTAGAATGGAGTAATAGCAGAATTTCGTTGGTGGTTTATTTATCAATAAACTGGTAACCTCAAATGCAAATGTCTACTGATGCCTGACTCTTGCGCCGGTTTCGTGTGATATTTTTGCTATCTTTCTGTTTTTCGTTGTGCATTTTGTCGTAGAGTTGAGCTAAAGTTCCTCCGGCTAATCCATAATTGTGATCAGAACGGAATTTTGTGTGTTGTGCTAGAGATAGAACTCTTTTATCTGTGTTATTGCACCATGTCTTCGGACAAGCACTGCTGTGTACAGTCCGCGAGGTCTAAGCTGAGCTTTGCATTTGTGTGAGTGCACATAGATAGTGTAGGTGTGACGTCGGCCTAAAGCGCGGCGCGTCTTTTGCCTGGTTTAAACCGGTTTAAACAATCGGCCTGAGGCGCGGTGCATCCCCCGCGCGACGCATCTCCGCCGCGCACTTTCCACACTTCACCCCTTGTACTGTCAGCAGCGTGACGATTTTAATTCTTAATATTATTTTGTTTTTGTGTTCGATTATATAGATACTAGGGAAATGGCTGCCAACACAAATAAACGAATAATAAGAAAACCGTTAAATAGCCAAGTAAAAGAAATATTGTGTAATTTAAATACTTATTTTAAAGACATAAACGACAAAGACATGTCAAGTGTCACTACATCAGCCCAATTGGTAGCGACATCGACGGGAATCCCGCTGTCTACTGTCAAAAGAGTTTTATTGGAAGGCAAACGTCTTTTGGAAGACGAAAGCAAATTTAAATCTCCGAAAAAGACCAGATGCAGGAAAAATATAATTATCATTGACGATTTTGATAAAGCGGTAATCCGAAGAACTATTCATAACTATCACATTACTGATAAAGAGGTGCCAACTATGAAACGAATACATGAAAAGTTGAAGACAGAAATAAACTATCCAGGTTCAATTTGGTCATTGCGTAAAGAAGTGTCTCTTTTAGGATTTAAATGGAAAAGGACAGAAGATAATAGAAAAATTCTAATGGAAAAACATGAGATACGTTATCTACGTATCAATTTTTTGATCAAAATTTCTGAATATCGCATTCAGGGCAGGCCAGTCGTTTATACCGACGAAACATATATAGACACGACTCACATTTCTTCGAAATCTTATTCAGATGGCAGCACTTCTGGTTTGAAGAAACCAATTTCTAAAGGAAATCGTTTAATAATAGTTCATGCCGGCGGAGAGGACGGTTTCATACCAAATGCACTGCTGATGTTCAAAGCAAATCAAAAAAGTGGTGATTACCATAACAATATGAATGCAGAAAACTACACGAAATGGTTACAAACGCAATTAGACAATGCATCTTACCACAATTCGTTAGAAAATCCCGCTCCCAACTCAAATAGTCGTAAACAAGATATGATTGACTGGCTCAAGTTTCGCAATATTGATCACTCTACATCGATGCTGAAACCACAACTCTATCAATTGATACTGCAAAACAAACAAAGATTTATTGAATATAAAATTGACACTTTACTTAGAGAACATGGTCACAGCGTCCTTCGTCTACCACCCTACCATCCGGATTTCAACCCAATTGAAAATATATGGGCAATGATAAAAGGATACGTGGCGAAAAAAAACGTATCAATGAATATGGATACAATAATGAGGTTAGCGAAAGAAAAAGTTGATACTATCAGTGTCGAAGTATGGAAAAATGTGTGTGATCACGCAATAAAAGAAGAAACAAAGTTTCGTGGTCACGACTCAGCTCTTGATGATATAACGGAACGATTTATTATTAACACAAACGACACATCAGACGAGAGTGAAAATGATGACGAGAATAATAATGAAATTGATGAAGATGCAATGTCCGGTGGAGAAGAATAATTGTTATAGTTTTTTTTTTATATTTGAATTTTATTTATTGATCTCTGACTTCTCAGTCACACTTACATTATGTAGGTACTCATCAGTCATACATAATTATCATAGCTGGCCTTCATTTATAAAAATTTTGCTTCTTTAGTTTTATTTTATTTTTAAACTTTTATACCTCTCCCACTTATGTTATATACCTACTACCTAAAACATTAAAAAATATTTTTTAAACTTTTTTGTCTGACTCTACTTTTGGTAATCACTCACACAAATGCAAAGCTCAGCTTAGACCTCGCGGACTGTACCAGGGTGCAAGGAGAGTGGAGGTATGTCAGACTTAATTTTAGTTATTTTACCTAATAGTTAACAGTAAGGTGTCCTGACATCATACAGTTCAATAATTTCCGTACCATATTAATGAAAGTAAGTACTCTTTGTTTAATTTTTATCAGCAATGGAACCACCTCCATTGCTTATAAAAAAATATGAATTCGACACTAAGACCGCTATTTAGACATAGATTTAGTGCAGTCATTCTGATAACATTAAATGTATCAGAATGAATGAATGTTATAGTTGTTTATAGTATAGTAGTTGTAGACGGGTAAGTGGAAAACTTTAAAAGGAATCATCACACTGCACTGTCACAATACAAACTTGTTTAATTACAGTGTATTATTTATGATACAAACCACTGCAACTGAACTTGGCCAAGTTATACTGATACTGGTACCATTTGCACCCATTGGTACAATATAAACCAACATCTTAGCAAAGCTATCTATTTTTCAAAGAGGGTAATAATATTGTGCTCTCAGATTGTGCTATTGTTTATGAATGGTTCAGATCTTGACAGTATAACTAAATTTGTGTTTGTAAACTAAACTTTTTTTGTTATTTTTAAATAATTATAAGGACTTCATTATTTGTTTTAGGTATGCGTCGAGTGCTCCATGGGTTCCCAAACCCCGAAAGGGATAGAGAACGTATTAACACATGGCTTTATGCAATTGGTGGTGATATCTTGAGCTTGGAAAATGAGCGCATATTTAAGTACCGTCGTGTGTGTCGCTCACACTTTGAAGATAAATATTTATGTCGTAACAACAAAATCAGCAGCATAGCTTTGCCAACATTAAATATGCCAGGTTTGTATAAATCATAATTGTACATAGAGGAATTTACACCACTGTGATATATTCCTGTTTGGATTTTATGTTGATGCTTTAGTAATTGGTGGCTTTATTAAGGTATGTGTTCTTTCTTTCAGCACCATTGGCACTGCGGAGATTAACATCTGATACTAGAAAGCCATTACAACAAATTTTGGAACTGCCATCAACATCATCAGGTACATATTTAGACTTTTACATTTATTGATTTGTATAAAGCATTTATTTATAACTTGCTTTTGTGGCGTGTTGGCGTGTGGCCAGCATGGGAATCGGATGACTACAAAATAATGTTCAAATTATCCCAAAGGAATGTATTACACGACAAAATCTATACTATGTCCCAGTCCAGGTCATGGTCTACCCCCGCATGCCCAATGTTGTCCCTATCTGATAAGCGGTTTAGTGGTGAAAAGGTAACAGAGAGGCAGACAATTACAATATTAGTATGATTTTTTATATGAAATTAATCATGATATATTTTTCTTCCAGATCCTACTTCAGATTTTGAATACTTGCCGCATACATCAATGAATATTGGAAAGGACATAGTGCAAAATGAAAGTATTGGTAAGTCTTTAATATTTCTGATTTCGATTTTTGCTGATTAGTTTTTTTAATGCTATAAAACATAAAACTATGATATTTGATCTTTTAAGAAACTAGAATAAATTAAAGGAAATACATAGACTTAACCAATTTTAGCAAAGAAAACATCAAAATAATAATATTTTCTTATAATAATAATCTCCCTTTGTTCGCAATAATTATTTTGAACTGATATAAGACGGATTTTTTTTTGTTTGAGGTACAGAACCCTAAAAATTAAATTTATTTTAAATATTATTTGAATTTTGGCTTCACCACTCACCTGACAAAGAGATATGTTAAAACCAACTTTGACGGCACGGTTGGCGCAGTGGCCGAGCGATCGACTGCTGCGCTGCGTGTCGCGGGTTCGATTCCCGCACGGAACAAATATTTGTATGGCCTACAAATTGTTGTTCCGGGTCTGGCTGTTGTGTATGTGAGTATAAATGTTTGTAAACGCACCCGCGATACAGGAGAAATCCCCAGTGTGGGGCAACTTTTTTTTTAATAAAAAATATAAAGAAACTGATCTCCAGTAAAAGTACTAAATGCTCACAATATTTCTTCCAGTTCCGACCTCAAATTTCGAACACTTGCCGCATACATCAATGAACGTTGGAAAGGACATAGTACAAAAAGAAAATATTGGTAAGTCCATTCCGAGAAGTCCTTTTTTTCGCCAAAAGCCATTTTACGAATAGGTCGTGTATCTACTAAACCGTCATATTTTACCCAAATACCTCATAGCTACAGAGTAAAACTAGGAACTAATCACAATAAGAGTTGGCCAGCAAGCAAAAATCAAGCCAATCAGACTTAAGGATATCCAATGTTACTAAGGCGACTCGCGTTTTCGCAAAAATGTCTTTTTTCATTAAGATTGAGAAATGTAATCACCATTTTGTCAAATTATCTGTGTAATTATGTGTGTACTTACAATTTAGCACAACTTTTTTGATCGTATATTGTTAAAATAAAATATCCTCACATTTCAGATCCAGACACTCCAGTGCAGGAAAATATCATGCCACTTGGAAATCCTCCAATTCCCAAGAAAAATATAAAACAAAATCTTGGTAAGTTTTTATTTTAAGAAGCTGATTATTTGACTTTTGGCTTCGCCAGAGGTGGGTTAGAATCGACTGATATTTAACAAAAGTTCGGAGAGTTTGCAATTTGTGCGCACGTCAATATCATTTTCAGTATAAGCTGACCTCTCATTGTACGAAAAGCCTATCCCACACAAGGTCATCTAATACTGGAACAGTACAGCTTGATAAATCGTCGTGTGCACATAAATCTTCATTTGTTAAAGTAATCATTACTAAT
The DNA here is from genome assembly GCA_905220335.1 of Noctua pronuba. NCBI lineage: Eukaryota > Metazoa > Arthropoda > Insecta > Lepidoptera > Noctuidae > Noctua > Noctua pronuba. The sequence goes on along the minus strand of LR999906.1, from coordinate 7,720,790 downwards.
CACTGTTATAATTATTAAATAAAATAATCCATATACAGTGAAATAATTAACATGATTTGTTTCTATTTTACAGGAAGAAAAAGAGTTGTCAGGAAAACTACTAAAAAAGTATTCCTTACAAATGTGGAAAAAGAACTCCGCCAAAAACATATTGCTGCAAGAATAAAAATAAGCAAAATAAAGAATAAAGCAAGACAACAGTCAGCCAACTTGAAAACAGCAAAGAAATTTGCGTCTAGTCCTGCAGTAGTAGAAACCCTTGAAAATTGCACAAGTACTGCTAAATTATTAATGGGAATACAATGGCGAGAGGATCGAAAAAAGGGAAAAGGACGACGTTTTACATTGCAGGAAAAAATTGCCGCATTATCAATCTTCAAGCAAAGTCCAAAAGGGTACAGATTCTTCAGGAAGATTTTTATTTTGCCTGCTCAGCAAACTCTTATTAAATTAATACAAATGAGTAATCTAAAGCCTGGGATTAACAAAAACATTTTCTCTCAATTAAAAGCCAAAGCTCAGTTTATGAAAACAGAACAAAAGTTGTGTGTACTAATGTTTGACGAAGTCTCACTAAAGCCCAATGTCACATACCAGGAGCGGAAAAATAAAGTAACAGGTCTTGTTGACAATGGGAAAGAAAGAAAATGTGAGTTTGCAGATCACGCCCAAGTTTTTATGGTGCGTGGTTTAATTTATAATTATAAACAGGCAGTTGCATACACATTTTCATCAAGTGCAACCAAGGGACCAGAGCTAGCAAAACAAATTAAAGAAGTGATAACAGGCTTGCAAGAAGCAGGGTTGATAGTGGTTGCTTCAGTATGTGACCAGGGGACCGACAATAGACAGGCTCTCAAACTGTTGCTTAATGAGACCAGAGGGATTTATTTAAGAAAAGGAGAGGAATTGAAAGAAAACATAATTCTACTAAATGACCAAGAAATTATACCTCTTTATGATCCACCACACCTTCTCAAAGGAATTAGAAATAACCTTTTAAATAAAAATTTGGAATACACCACCAAAGAGGGTGTTACAAAAACCGCAAAATGGTCTCATTTAAAATTACTGTATGACGAAAACCCAGGTTACAAGGGCATTAGATTGATTCCAAAATTAACTGAAAATCACGTCAACCCTGAAAAACTGAATAAAATGAAAGTAAAATTCGCATCACAAATATTCAGCTGTACTGTGGCATCTAACATGGGATATCTAGCAGGTAACGTTTGGCTTATTTTACATATATTATGGCTGTATTTTATATTAATATAACTCCACTTTGCTAATCCAAATCTATTTATTCTGTAAGATTCTAATAGAATAAATAGATTTGGATTAGCAAAGTGGAGTTATGGTAATATTCGGTATGGTTTTTCCCTACTATACTCAGAATGATCACAATTTCAGGATTCAGTTAGGATATTAACATTTTGCTTAAAATAATATAACAGTAAGTTTTTATGCCGTTGCCTGCAGTTATGTTTAATTGGATAAATAAAAATTCTTTATTGATTGTGACCAATTAAACATAAACTTTGCTATATTGCACTGTATAATATTGAGAGTTAATAATACCCAAATATAAAATGATTTTTTTATATTGTGCTTGATGATCAATTGATTACTTAAAATGTCAAATACAACAAAACCCACCCTGATTAATTTATCTGCTGGGATATTTCCCTTCTTTATTGAGTATTGTCATTAATTGTTTTTTTTTTGTCTTTTTGTTTCAGACAAGAACATCCTTCCCCCAGAATGCAAGGAAACTGCGGACCTGCTGCTTTTTATGGATAAAATATTTGACTCGGTCAATGGAAGCCACATGAAAAATAAAAACGCCAAACCCCTACTTGGCCCAGCAACGCCGAACTCTGTCCACCATAGAACATGGGTGGAAGGCATACAAATATTTAACTCCATGAAATTTATAACTTTGGCTGGTAAAAAAGAAACTGTTCCCTCTATAACCAATTGGGTGTGGACACTGAAAGGAATACAAACATTATTAAAAAAAATTAGAGAAGATTTCAATGTGTCGTCAGTATGGTTGCGGCACCTCAATCAGGACCCCTCGGAAAATTTCTTTGGCGCAGTGAGAAGCCAAGGGTGTCGCAACACTAACCCCACGTGTGACCAGTTCGAATCCTCTTTCACCACTCTTTTAATAAACAATTTAAGCAGTGTTCACACCCGTGGTAACTGCGAAGGAGACTTTTGTGATGCATTACATTCTCTCATTATCAATGAAAATTCGAAAGCAACGTCGACCTGCTCATCATTCGATTTTTCAAAAATGTTTGAATTCAATTTTACCCCACTAGAGGTAAAAGAAAGGGATCCTCGGATTATTGCTCCCATACAATATATGAGCGGATATTTCCTAAAAAAAACAAAATCCCATGTTTTTAAATCTTGTTCTGATTGCATTAATGATTTATCATCAGAAAATGAAATCGAATACATAAAATATAGGGAATATGCAGGTCGTCGATAGCTTTGTACTCCCAGCAAAGAATTAGTACAACTGATTTCAAATATGCAAGATATAATAAATGAAATAATGAAAGAAAACATTGAAAAACGTAATTTAAAAGAAATTATTAAAACAGCAATAATTATATTTGTTGATTTTGAATTTATAAAATGTAAAACACATAAAAACAAATTAATTGATTATTTGATTCACATTGTCATTCGTTGTATGGTTTTTAATTATTGTAAAAATATTAATAAAATATTAGCTGGGAAAAAACAGGTTGATGATGATGAGGACAATCTACAAATAAAAGCCAAGAAGTTAAATAAGTGCTATAAAAGACACAAATAAACTTGTTTTGATTAATAAAATGTTTCATTTATAAAACCTTCATTATAATACTATGGTATAGCCAATTAGGAAATTATGATATCTATACGTACGTACGTATGCTATGGCGTCTCTATACACAGGTTTAGCTATAGATAGAGATAGGATGAGTAATGATTCTTACTAGTGATAACAGATGGCGTTAGTGGGCTAGACGTCAGTGGTTACCCACTAAAAGGCCGAAGATTGGTCTCTATCTTAGTACAATGGTACTCTGTGATACGTAGTGTCCGTCGTCCGCGCTGGGTGCCCGAGCGGCCCTCGCACACGCGGGGGCCCGCGCCGCGCGGGTGCCGGGGGGAGTGCCTCTTCTCCGAAGATATAGATGGCACCGCCGCGACGTTCGCTTCTTAATAATAAATTTGCCCTGCTGCCCAGAGATGGCGTTGCTTGCCCAAACACTTTCAAATTGAAAAAAGTACAATAATAAATTTAATACAATTTATACAAAAACACAAACAAATCACCATTTTATGTTTTCAGTTCTAAACCTACTTATAGCGTATTGGCTGCTTATTTTTAATAGCGCGTCGCGTACACCGCTAAATGCCTACTTTTGCAGGAATACCTGGCCTTAAGCCTATCTTTATGAAGATTCGGTAAGCTTTCAATAGCCGTGGGTGTGATAAGGCGGAAACATACTACCAAAACGTGTCGCTACGCCACGCCACCCGACGCATGTCAGTACTTATCAATTCCATATATTTAATATGGTCAGAAGCGCATAGACAACACGCTATGTGACCACACGCCGCAACATCCAATCGATTTGGATCAGCGTGTTGCCGGGAGGGGGGACACGCCCCCCGACGAATCAGCGCAGTGTGTTTCTAGTTAACACCCGACGCCACACGTCATTCTTTCGAGAACATTTTAAGGTTATGATAAAAGAAAATATTTTTTTTGTTAGTTTTTGTTTAAAAATTGGTTTAAAATGTCGGATGAAGAATTAATAGAATTAGTGAAACGGTACTCAGTGTTATATGATATGAGTTCAGTTCATTATCGTGATCATAGTATTCGAAATAATGCTTGGGAAGAAATTGCAGAACAATTGCATACTACAGGTAAGTTTTCAATAAAATGTAATTTGTCCCATTTACTTACCTACTTTCTATCAGTACCTATACAGTTTCTAATTATTTATCATAAAAATAGGTACCTCATTAATTACATTTATTAGTAAGTACCTGCTTGTTTTTAGGGTTCCGTACCTCTAAAGGAAAACAGGAACCCTTATAAGATCACTTTGTTTGTCCGTCTGTCTGTCCGTCCGTCTTTCAAGACCCTTTTACTCAGCAACGCGTCGAGGAGTTGAAATTAATACAAAGCTGCTATTCAATTCAATTTATTATAAAATATTGTAAGGAGAGGAAGACAAAATACTTTGTAAATCTATGTTAAAGTAACATAGATTTACAAAGTATTTTGTCTTCCTCTCCTTACAATATCTACTTGCCACGGCACTGCACCTTCGTTGGAATTAAAATATTCCTTAAATTTATTTCGGACAGAAAAAGCATGTTGTGTAGAATTTCTGCGTAAGGTGTCCAAGTCCTCCAAAGCTGTAGGTCCCAATGGCGTCTCATTATCATCTTGTGTTTGACAGTCAGATGGCAAAGTATCAATACCTAAATAATTGTGTAAGCAACATGTTGCTAAAATAATTTTGTCCACCATGTCAGGTTGTACTTCCATAGGTTTGGCGAAAACGCGCCATCTTGCTCTTAAAATGGCGAAAGAATTTTCAACGATACGTCTAGCACGGCTTAGCCGGTAGTTGTATATTTTATTGGGTTCATTATTACGAACATCATTCTTACTATACGGCCGCATTAAATACGACTTCAAGGGAAAAGCTTCATCTGCCACTATTACGTGTGGTAATGGTTCCAAATCGGGAGATAAAGATTTATCAGCAGGCATTCTTAATTTGCCTTGTTCTAAAGACTCTCCAAGTGCAGATTTATTGAATATTCCACCGTCACTGTTTTTTCCATATGAGCCTACATCTACAACCATGAACTTGTATTTAGGATCCACTAATGCCAGGAGTACTATTGAATTTTCTCCCTTATAATTCCAAAAATCTGAACCACCATTTATTGGACAAGTGATATTCACATGTTTGCCGTCCAATGCACCACAACAATTAGGAAAATTCCAGTAATTTCTGAATCCTTCTTCAGATTTTTTCCACATCGCGGTGGTGGGTTCTGGCATGTATATTGGGCCCAATTTGTTCCAAATTGCTTCGCAGACTTCTTTTACAATTTCTCGCACGGTGGTGAATCCCATTCTATAATTGAATGCCAATGATCGAAATGAATTCCCTGTGGCTAAAAATCTGCAACAAAAGAAAAAATTACAATTGTAAATTTATTAATGTGTTCTTTATTTTTTTCCAGTGGAGATTTGCAAAGATCGATGGGGAAAATTGAGAAATTGTTTTACCAATGCCCTTAAGAGACGCCATAAGAAGAGTGGCCAAGCCTCAACTAAAATTGTACCATGGAAATACGAAGCACAGATGGAATTTTTAAGGTCTCATCTTGAGGGCAGACCAACAATCACAAACTTGTCTGATGTAACTGACGATTCAACACAAGAGTTGCAATTCTCAGATGAAACCGAATCATCTCGTTTTAATGCAACTCCTGGTCCAAGCTCTTTTACTGTCAGGACACCGACACCAAGCTCTTCTTCTGTAAGGACTCCGACTTCAACCTCTTCATCAAATCGAAATAAGAAAGGAAATGAAGACAATGTTGTGACAGAGATGGTTAATGTTATTAAATCTTCTCAAGAAGCGCGACAAAAGAGAATGTCAGAGATGGATGAAACAGATTATTTCTTCCTGTCCATGAGTAAACAATTAAAAAAATTACCTGAGATGGACAAAGTTAATATTAAGTTTCAAATGCATAAACTTATACATGATGCCGAAATTAATATGTTAAAAAAACGCGAACAACTATTGAGGGCGCCGCTACGTGTGATTCGGAACCAAACAATACAATATCCAAATACTTCGCATCTAAATACAAAAAACACTGTAACATCAAAAACCCAATTTTATGAAACGAATAATCAAAATGTGAGTGACAATGTAGTACTTTCCGAAACAGCTCGAACATTGAATAATAATACCCATTTTTTTGTAACGAATCATCAAGATGTAAGTGACAATGTAGCACATTATGAAGAAGTTGAAAACGAAAGTGACGAAACAAGTCTGAGAGAATATTATATTAATTATAATAATAATGAATAGGCACAGATAATAAAGAAAATGTTTTGTACTTACCTGAGAGCCACTGCCAGTCTTTCTTTTGTGCTTATAGCTTCACGATAACTTGTTCCTTTCTTGTAGATGTCATCTTTAATAAAGTCATGTAAAACATCAAATTCAGTTTCATTCATCCGAAATTATATATGATATCTCTCACTATCTTTAACCAATTTTTTGTAAAGGGTGTGATATTCACCGTACATAGCTCTGTCTTGATTTATTTCATGAACCCAGTATCGTCTGCGTCTAGTACGTCTTCTTTTTATTAACTGTTTCTGTACAAAATATATCCCCAAAATCTGCAATAAATCTTCTTCAAAATCTTCATCTAGCTCGTCTTCAAGCAGAATCGAATCCATGGCCACGTCACACGTCAATACACTTCAGTCTTTCGTGAGAGACTACACTACACGAAACGTGTTGTATCATCGCGTGGCGTGTTGCCTATATGCACGACGAGCGTCGGGTGTCGACACAACACATCGCGTTGCGTTTTGATAGTATGTTTCGACCTTAATGCTCTAACGCTCTAATCAGCTTTATAACAAAATTAACAAACACGTTTATGTATATAATAAAAGTTACCACGATTGTAAAAAAAGTATAATGGACTGGATAAAACCACTTACCTTTGAGGAAACCGAAGCACTCCTGGAACATGTTGAGTAACCGAAATATACCACATAAATATACCATATCTTAAAACTACCCACCATACCACACCACACACCCCATCACACACACCATTCACACACGCCACACCACACCACACCACAACACAACACACCACAAACCATACTACACATCACACACCTCACAATATTCCACACACTACGCCACAGAACACACATAACACCGCACTACTTACTACACCACACTTTACATCACAGCTACTGACTGGGAATAAGTTTCACAAGTTTTACTTTTATTTCACTTTTACTTTTACTGTTAATAATTTAAATTGCAAATTCACTTAAATATTTTATTTTCTTAAGATTAGTTTTAATTGGCAAAATATAAATACGGAAAAATGTATTACGTTACATATTTACCCTTAAGGTCACAGTACACTATTACATCAACTCGTGTTAGTTTAGTTTAATTAGTAGTTAGTTTAAGTGTACTTCAATGATGTTGAAAGAGCGGAGCCTTCTAATACAGGCATTGTTTGCCTAAATGGAGGCTCCAAACACATTAACATGTAATGTTATATCTAATTGGCACAATAAACTATTTTGTATTTGTATTTTTTGTATTGTAATGCTTTATAATTTCAGGACATGGTACTGCTGTCCTCATATTTTTCTCCTTATCGTACCTTTGGATCGTAGATATAGAATCTCTACTTGTGGTAGTGACACATTTATTGTTGTACCACTTGACGACATGCACTTTCTTATTATTGCACACAACTTGCGAATGAGAACCCCTTGGTTTCTTCTTCAGTGCTTTATCGCTGATGAGCTTCTTCTCAGCTCCGCGTAATCCGTTTGCCCTTATAGTTCCAAGTGAAAATATACCCATCTCTTCTCGCAGGAAGTGAATCAATTCGAGGCTTGTAAAAAATATCAAAGTACACTACAGAACACACTGGATCTGGTATAGTTTTACATAATGCTATCACAACTTTAGCGCCTATACTTTTTAGGCTTATTTTTCACATATTGCTATCGATTTTTCCCTTTATAAGGCAACATCATCTCATCTATGCTGAATTTCTTTTCATGAGGTACTTTCAAAAAGTTGGCACGTAACATATCTGCCAAAGGTCTGATCTTGTTACTACAAGATCAGACCGCGATCCCCATCATCAAGCAAATTGTTATTTGTTAAAGTTTGGGATTCTTTCCTTACCTTTACGCAAATGTGTTATTTGCATCCGTCATTCCGCTCGGTCGACACATCCATTAATGGGGTCATTGCCCTCTGCTAGGGTCAATGCAAGCCGACCTTTCTTTAGAAGTGGCGTGGACTATGCAGGTCCTATCAGTATCCGTCCTACCAAGGGTCGCGGGTTTCAATCCACTAAAGGCTACATATGTTTATTTGTGTGTATGGCCACTCGGGCTATACATTTAGAAGTGGTCAGTGACATGACCTCACAAGCCTTTTTAGCTGCTTTCAAGCGCTTTACAGCGAGGAGCGGCCATTATGGTGAGATGTGGAGTGATAACGGCACTACCTTTGTAGGAGCTGACAAGGAGTTGGAGTTGAAGGTTGGTTCAACCAAGAAAGGTCCGGCATAGCACCTGATATTGCCGATTATTTGGCAACCAACGGAACAACTTGGAGCTTTATTCCACCTCACTCCCCGAACTTTGGGGGGCTTTGGGAGGCTGGAGTGAAGTCGACCAAACACCACCTTAAAAGAGTAATTGGTACAAGCACACTCACTTTTGAGGAAATGACGACCACGCTTGCTCAAATAGAAGCCTGTCTCAACTCCAGACCTATTTCCATCATCAGCACTAACCCAGAAGATCCAGGTCCATTGACTCCGGGTCATTTTCTGGTAGGCGAGCCTTTGCTTCTCGTGCCCGAAATTAATTTTGAAAACTCTAATTGAGAAGATGGCAGTTGACTCAACGCCATGGTTCAGGACTTCTGGCGTAGGTGGTCGCGCGAGTATCTGGTTCAATTCCACCAAAGGAACAAATGGGCGCATCAAACCGTAGAACCAAACTTGGGTGACGTAGTGTTGGTCATGGAAGATGATCTTCCACCTGCAAGATGGCTCTACGGACTCATTACTGAAAAGCATACTGGCTCGGATAAAATCACAAGAGTGGTTTCGTTGCGTTGTAAAGGTTCTATGATCAAAAGACCTGTGTCAAAGTGGATCGTGCTTCCTGTTGCTTCATAAATAGTATGTTAAGGATTAATTCATTATTGGTTAAATTTAAGTTTAGAATTAAGTTAAGTTATATTACACTATCAAGGTTTAGTTGTTAATTTTGTCATTCACATACAGTCCACTAGCGTTTTCACTTCCCACCGAATATTGTGTTTTGTTTCATGGTGGGCGGTCATTTAGTTTTCATGTCATCTTTAAACTATGTTCTGGACATTCTGTCCATGGTGGGCGGGATGTTCGATCGCGAGTTTACCCGCTAAACTCCATAGATGGCGTTGTACAATTTGTGTAGTCCGCTGAATCGCGGTGTTAAGTTTCTCCGCCAATATGATATAAGGAAAGATTTTTTTTTTTTTTTGTACTTGCTTGAAACAGATTGAGTTGTTTTATTTAAACATAATTCCTCGGGCAGTTGACGAGTGCCGAACACACCATAAAAAATCGATCGACAAAAAGAGAATCGATTTTTTTTAACGCGATTAGTAATTGGCAACACTTTTAATTTTTTCCACAAATTACGGATTTACCTAATTTCATTTTTCATTTCGTTACTTTTTATTTGTGGAAAAATGTTGCAATCTTGTTTGGATAAATGAATCCCGCGATTAGTAACCATAAATAAAGATGTTTTTTTCTAACAAAAGCAAATTGTTGGGCGTTTCATGGCCAAAATTGGGCATTTCCCTTTCTGAATCGATTTCGATAAAAGTTGGCAATAAAGTAAATTCATTATGTACCTAGTCTTTATGATGGGTGCTGAGAAAGGGGCGGCACATGGCCTGGGGCCTAGAGCAGCCAAGACTGCAAATCCGCCACTGGTTCCAAGCGATACCCGAGAGACCTGATTGCTGAAACCATCACGAGAAATGACGGATACCCATTGAATCGTCGGCGATCAGTTGCTGACAATGGGCGAACGGTAGTTGTGAAGGTAAAATGACAAAATTTTAATATAGACAATCGTTGGATTTTGCCATACTCGACAATATTGTCCAAAGCTTTTGAGGCTCACATCAATGTAGAATATTGTAACTCCGTCAAGTCGATAGTAAATATGTTAACAAAGATAGCTTTTGCAAATGACGAAGTATCTCAGTATCAAATGGGTCACGTACGGACTTACCGTGAGGCGTGTCAACTACTACAGTTGCTCAAGAACGATTCGCATTGGGATAATTCGCTCAAGGATTCCGTCATATCTACATCGCCGCATCCAAATTTTGCACATAGATTGCGACTATCATATCGACATGTTTCCCCTCGAATCCGGAAGATTTGTGGGTGAAATATAGAGATGACATGTCTGAGGATATTTTGCATCGTGTGCGCTGTCAAACTTTGAATCCTATTTTACAAATGACTGCAGAAATTTACAATGACACATTGATCATGATCAGTGATCGGAGTAGGTAGATTGATTTTTGGTACTTGTATCATAAATGCACACAGAAAGAATAACATGGATAAGCCATTTTTCCGGAAAGTAATTCCGGTATTTCCGGATTCAATTAAATATTGTTAATGTTGGTAGTGATATTATTACTACTCAATTCAAAATTTAAAGGAAGGTATCAAAACTAAATTAATTCATTATTTATCTGTTGAATAATAAAAACAATCGAATTCCGATCGAAGCTTTAATATTTTTTTTTTATTTTTAGCCTTTTATGGCTAGATCTTTTATAGATAGATATAAATTGTTGCACTTAAATTTAAATATTTTCATAGTGGTCATGGTAATTTCCATTAAGGGTAGAATAAATGACGGAACCCCATAGAGGGCCAATGCCTGCTGGGGTCGTGAGACTGTTCTAAGGATGCACCACGACTCTGAAACGTAAAGGGCATACGAAGGAACAGGATGATTTTAGTCAGTGAAGTCTGACAGTCCCTCCCGTTCCACTCTGGGCGAGAGGACTCTTTCATGATTTTAGGACCAAAAAAAGGGATAGAATAAATAAAAAAGATAAAAATCAACATTGTTTATTGTTAAATATGTACATTTTACATTTATTCACATTTTGAATCTTCATCGATTACAATGTGAGCATCCTGGTAATCCTGATCTTTAAATTTAAAATATATAACTATGAGTTTCTCTATATTTTCTATTTTCAACCTATTTCTTTTAACATCTAAAGTCCATTTATAAATGGAAAAAGACCGTTCTACATCTGACGATGTCAAAGGAGCAAATTTAAAAAAGGTATTAAATTATGTGCTTCATTTTTTCCAATGGCCTCACTATATTCTCTAAGTGTGTCTAAATCTGGGTTTCGTTCCATAACACGCTCTATTTAATTTTTTATATTTTCTGAATTGCACTGATTTATAGCATCTCTGACGTTGTCAAATGCTAAAAGTGAATCTGTCAACGATAAATTATGCTTTTGCAATTCTTTTAAAGACAAATGAATTATAAAATAATTGTCTTTAATGTAATTTAAATCTTCTTTTAAATTTTCTTTTTCTATAATATTTTTTGCCTCTCGAATAGATACCGCATCAGAGCTGCTTAAACAAGATAATATTTCTTTTATTTTTTCAAAGTTTTGAGCGTAATAAAATGCTGCCTCTAACCAAGTGCCCCATCTTGTAACAACTGGTTGGGGAGGTAGCGGCAAATCTGGATAATTTTCTTTTAAAATTTTGACTCTACTTGGGGCTTTCAAAAATACCTTTTTAACATTTGCTATTAAAATGTTAACATCGTGATATTCTAACCTAATTTGCTCAGATACGCGATGAAGAGAGTGTGCCAAACATGTTACGTGCTTCATTTCAGGTAAGTATTGTTTTAAATTTCGTCCTGCAGACAGCATATATGCAACGCTATCAGTGCAGAGGACAAGAATGTTACCTACCTTCGATTCAAAAGAATCTTCCCAAAAGTTTTCCAAACATTCCAACACAAATTGCGTGATTGTTTGTCCATTAACTACAGTTAGCATTTTACATGCTACCAAATAAGGTCTAGTCAAATTGCTAGGATGTAATGGTTTTATTAAAAAATGGATTATATAGCGACCTAAAAAGTCTGTCGTTTCATCTAATGATATCCATAGTTTCTCATTTTTATAATTTTGCCGAATCAAATTGATTTTATTCTTAAAAAACTTGTCCAAGTAAACTTTCCGTAACTGTGATTCATCTGGCAGAGTACGATTAGTACACGTACAACAACAGGTACCACACATATATTTTTTAAAGAAATCTTGAAAAGTAGTATTTTTCATCTGAGACCACGGGATATTGCACAAAATGAGAAATTTTATAAGATCGAAATAAAATTCCTCTTCGGGCCGCTTATACTTTCCCTGGTGTACTGCTCCTTCGATATGTCTTTTAACGTTTCCTTTATTTATGGTTTTCAAATGGCTTTCACATTTTGAACAGTATATTGTACCACTAGCGTGATCGTAAAGTAGTTCGGGATGACCGGATATCCATTTTTCTACAGTTTCAGCCTTGATGTTTGCCATATCTGAACTCTGTTGAAGAGATGGAACCTCGTATATCACCTAAAACAAAGACATGAAAAAATTACATTTTATTTAGTAGTTGTTGTTTTTAAACGGTTTTATTTAGCTTACTCCGTTTGTTTTATTTTTCGTGGATCAAATTTAGTCATTGAAATTTCACCCTCTTCCTGTCAACCGATTGATCTAAAATTTGGTATTCGCCTTTGATTCTGGTGACAATACAATTATGTATATTCAATATTATTGTCAATACAAAATGGCTGCCGCTACAAGATGGCGGACAACTTAGTTTTTTTTCAATCCCGTCAATATGTGTATCAAATGAAAGGGCTTGTTAAGTAGAATATGGTGCACTATACAAAATTAATATTCAAGATGGCCGCTGCTACAAAATGTCGGATGATGTTGTTTTTTAGTACCCAAAAAACAAAAGAAACCTGAATAAGGCACTCAAATTATATACGGATTCCAGTAAAATGTCGGTTAATAGTGGAGTTAGCTGAATTGCGACTACATTACTAGAATATCATAATTTTGTTTCACACTAAGCTCACTGGTTCATACTCTATTAAAGATTTAACAATATTAAGACTCATGGTATGTTCAGCAGGTTAAGCAAACAAACACAATACTAAAAATATTCTTATAGTACATCCAAACATGCTTTATACTCCTTGTAACTAGTAAAATATTACTTACCAAAAAGCTTGGTTTAAATATGTAGATCCAATTCAATAGTGAAAAATCTGAGTCCGTATATTCGAGCCAAATCGTGGTTTAGAGCAGGTTCCAGAAGTCAGTATGTACACAAGCCAGGGTCAAGTAACGTTTTCACAACACAGTAACAAACAAAGATGCACACTCTACGAACCGAAGTAAACGAGTGAACTACCTGGCATGTCGTCGGCGGGCGTACGCATTGTTCTGATAACCGGTTATTGTACCACCCATGATCCTTTGTTCTGATTGGTCGTTGGGTTTTGTCAAATCGTGACTGTGAAGAATAATAAAAATATGAAGAATAATAAAGAATAACATTGCTCATTTTATTACAATTCCTACCTTTTTTTTGAGGATGGCAAATCATCAAATGACTCCTTCCACTCTGGCAGAATACAATTCCTACATAAGTTCCGGTTTTTTTTTAATAATCCACCAATTCCGGAGGAATGTCCATAGTAATATATACGTTTCGGATCAATGACCCCAGTTCAATCTACCTACTCCGATCACTGATCATGATAGAATACATGTGTTTATGTATGGCAAATAAAGCATTGTGTTTGGGCATGACAGCACCCAATCTTTCTATGCAAAATGCATTTTCTAGGGAGACGAGTGCTGCGACATATCAGAAAAAGACCAACTTTCCATTGGTATTCGATTCTTTGATGAAGAAAAGATGCTTGTTCGTCAAGAGTTTTTAGGTTTTGTGGAATTGACGACTATGAATGCACAATCTATAGCTTCTACAATCGATAATTTCATAGCAAACATCTATGTTGCTTTTTTAGATCTATCTAGATCAAAAAAAGTGCGTAGGACAAGGGTATGATGGATGTTCCGCTATGTCAGTATGTATGTGTAAGGATGGTTCAGAAAATTCTACAAGAGAATATACAAAGGCGCAATATTTTCACTGCTCCAGCCACAAATTGAATTTAGTTGTGCACGACTTAAACCAAGTATGTAGTAGTAATGCGAAATACAGTTACCACAATGAAAGTAATAATAACATTCTTTCGAAAATCACCTCTTCGTCGAAAATGCGTACAAAATATACCAATGTTCTGTGAAACCCGTTGTTCCCAGAAATATAAAAGTATGTTCAAGGAACACTTTGTTCAGGTGGTCATGGCACTTTTAACACTGTCAAAAGAGGATAACAGTGCAATCAGAAAATCTGCTTTTCAATTGCTTTGCGCAGCTACTAATTCTGAATTTATTGTTACTGTTTACTTAATAGCTCTGCAGTCGAAAAGTATAGACTGGCTTCAGTGTCAAACCATATTAAAAGAATAACTGACACCTTGAAAAAACACCGTGAAAATGCCAGTTTAAAGCGAAAGTTTAATAGCTGAAGCAGAGTCAATCGCTGACGATCTTGGTATAGACTTTAGAATGCCACAGATCGCAAATAGGCAGACACACCGCCGTTTCAAAGAGCAAGCTAGACGCTGTACATTGCCTTGCTCATTCAAGAAAAACACGGAAAACTAGACGAAACGTTCGTTCTACCTACAAAAAAGAAAGTAGCTAAAACATAAGAATGTCGCTGAGTCGAAGAAGTCTGGAGCAAGAGCCCCGGAAATTTATACACCAAAACTGGTATTACCGATTGCTGCTATTTTTGAATGACCAAGAAGAAGCAAGACCTTCGTGTTCTTATACGACGACCTAACAGAAAACGAGGTAAGTTCAGTGGCAATATCTCCATATAACAGGGTTGCCAGGTGTCCGGTACATGTTCGGCCAACTATACACAAGTCCGGCTTTTTGGCTTTTTTAAAGTGCGTTTACTTAATTTTAAAAGAATATAATGAGTATAAAGATAAATATAGCTAAAATTATTATAGCCCAGAGTCTGGATTTGTGCCCGGTTGGTGTGGAACGTCGTGGTACAACAAAGTTTTTGCAAATTCGTCGGGTGTTACAGAGTTCGAAAAACTCCTACAGTGTGGTCTTTCGTGGATTTTGAGCCACTTGTCGCGCCGTTCCTCATGTGAAATACAGCCTTTAACCGCTGTCTAAGTACACGGCCAAATGCACGACAGTGGGATGCCGGTCGAGGATTGGAAACTCAAGTATTCTCCATACATTCCGATGTACTTATATACGACCCATTTAAATAGTTTTCCACCTCATCAAGCGGGTTTCTAATGCTGAAAGTGGCTTGATCAGAGCCCTTATTTATATCTTTATATATATATTTTATAGCCTTAACTGAATGGCAGTATTCGACGTTTATGTGGGCGTTAAATGACCTACACAATATTGGAGAGTATGGTATGGATTGAGACAGGCTCCACGGTGCTGGAACAGTAAGTTTGACTCCGTGCTCAAGAAGTTTGCCTTTGTCAGCAGCAATGCTGACCAATGCGTACATATACACCGTGAATTTTTAGTCGTCTTACAACGGCAGCCCAGCCTGAAAATGCTGGAAAAGCTGCAATGAAACCTGTATCCTTTTTGCCTTTTTCATTCTCACTCTTGTTTTTTAAGTTTTGTACAAGTGCTAAGAAGGTAAAGTGTCAATAACTATTGCAATTGTAGCATCTTGGCCCTTTAGCCTTTGGTTGTTGTGGCTGACGTTGATGGTGTTTCCTTGATTTTGAGCTAACATACAAAGCAAAGGAGGAAGGAAGGAAGTAAAATCAGACACAGCAGTACTGTCTGCTGATCTAACTTCCTGTAGGAGCTTTGTCGGAGCTGGTATAAGCTACAGCTCGATGTTGAGTCTTGGGTTGGGTCTCTTCAATTAAAGCAGCGTTTGTTCTATTATGTGTTATATTTACAAGGTGTGAAGGCGTTACAATGTACTTATTACGCTATGCAAAAAAAAAACCACTGACCAAGACTTAAAGTATGATGAAAGATGCACAGCACATGAGCACGAGTGTTAAAGAAAAAGCGTGGGTGCAAGCCGGCGCACGCCGAAAAGAAAAACACTGTTCACACAAGTATTGATAATATACTATACCTAGGAAAGGAAATAAAGCCAACTCCCCTGGGTGCGTCCTTTTTCTAGCGTAATTAAGTGTATGCCATGCACACGTCTCCACTCTCCAGCAAATTTTCAAGCTTGTGAAGAAAATGGCGGCGCGGCGCTTCCCTCGTGCGTGCTTCTAAAATCCAATTCTTGATGAAGTCCTGTCACGGTCGCCAGATGTCGGAGCTGGTAAGAGATACAGCTCGATGTTGAGTCTTGGGTTGGGTCTCTTCAATTGAAGCAGCGGTTGTTCTATTATGTGTTATATTTACAAGGTGTGAAGGCGTTACAATGTACATCTTATGCTATGGCGGGACGCGGACTTATAGTAGGTAAACGTAGTCTCGCGGCGGTGTCTGTAGCGCAGTGTGTCGCTCTTGTCGTTTGCGGCCGCCGCGCGCGCCTTCCCCGCGCGCCCCCCTCTGTTCTGATTGGTTGATAGATTGCGATGCGTTCATCGCGGCGCGTTCAAGCTTGGTCTTGATAAGATCGGCACTAATCGTTGCGCCAGAGATCTCAAGCCCCATAATCATCGGAGCGTAGACGTCGGGCAGGCCGGCCAACGTCAAGGTGCCTAGCCACTCGTCGTTGATTTCACACCCTATGTTACGTAACTTGTGTGCTGTGGTCATTTTTGTGAATGTACGATTCCACAGCACCGCTAGATTCCAGATTAGTATTCACTAAGTCTTTTAACAGTCCAACTCTTCTTGTCAATCCATTGTCATCAATGCTCGTTGCAGAGTTTCCCACATATCTTTGGCGGTATTACAACTTTGTACATATTTATATTTTTGCGGATCTAACAACAATATTAACTTGGCCTTCGCCTTGCCATCCACTTACCACAATCAACAGGTTTGTCATCTTTCCACACATTGATATAAGTCTTCATGTTCTTGGTGTGCCTTGACACTGAATTTCCACGTTGTGAAGTTTTCACGCCCGATTTACTTATCGAAATTGAAAAAATGAATTCGTCGCATCACATGTTCAGAGTTTTATAACTCGCTGGCCGGTCACTTGTGCGTGTATATAACCTCACTTTTGTTCCGATACACGTACACCACAAAGTACTGATAAATTCTGCACGAATATTTGTATTGATTCTTGCTAATGAACACCGTTCTGCTACCATGTAGGAATATTGGGAATAAAGCAAGTATTAAATATTGCCCCAATAAATAATGCGAAAAATTCTTACACTCTCGCTACATCCTTCTATTCATTTTCCGAGCGTGGGAACTGTAATTAAAAAAATAAATGTTTGAGGAGCTGATGCATGAAACACAACCGCTGCCAGAAGCAGAGTTAACTTCGGAGGTACTGCCAGCCACAAAGACACTAACAGCTACTAGAGGTGTGACTAATATATTCGTAATAGGTACAGGTATCATAATACAAGCCACGTATATTCATATTAGGATATGCGAATAAAGAATAATAGGTTATCAGGTATTAGTCAAACAATAGGGTCGCGTAATAGCGAGGCGACTGATCGCGGCGATTCCGATTATTTCCGATCGCGCCTCGTGGCGACTCGCCTAGTTCCGCTCGCTCGTCATCTCACTCACTCACGGTTGTCTCGGCGCCCGACGAGTGAGCGAGATGACTAGACTCGCCTAAACCGCCCCGAGGCGGGGGGAGTAAGCGAGATGAATATTGTATTGTATGAATAGAACCTGGCTGCTTGCTTTTCGTTGTGCGTGCAATAAAGTGTGTATTGTAATGACATAGTTATACACGTCGGGCTTCGTATGAAAGCTGCATGTGTTGGTTACCAAGTAAGCAAGCAATGAAAATAGTTTTTTTACATTTGGTCATTTGTTTCTGTCTTCTCTAGTTATAGCTAATACGGATAATAGTTTATAATATTTGTAGTGACCAGTGACCAAAGCTCACAGTGACTCCATAATATTATTGCTGCACGCAGTGATTGGTACTTATCTAATAAATAGTAATAACTATTCATTATTTGTTAGTGTTTAGTGATTGGATTGATATTTTATTTATTTTTGTTGGAGGTTTTGGTGGTGGTTTTTGCGGTTATTTACAGTGAACAAAAAAATATTTTGGAAGAATTTTGTTTTAATTATGAAGCGGGCGAGAACCAGTGAAGTTTGGACACATTTTACGGTAGATTCCGAAGAAAACAAAATTGCTATTTGCAAAATATGTCAGCAAAAGTGCTCATTTAAAACAACAATTTCGAACCTAAACAAACATTTGAAAAGCAAGCATTTTGCAGTATTATCATCATCGTCAAGCACACAATTGCGGCAAATACCAGAAAATGACACCGGCTCCACCAATACACAAACAAGCAGTTCTGAAAATGTACAACCTGTGGCCGTGCTTTCGGTTGCTAGGGGTTATTCCCAGTTGTCCCCACTGTCAACGCCACCACTGGTGACAAATGGGATTTCTTTCCATAAAATGTCCCATTTGCCACCAGTGGTGGCAATTGGGAATAGCCACTTTTTTTGTTCCCAGTTGCCACCAGTGGTGACAAATGGGAAAAATAAAATGATACGCCTCCATATTAGTACGGTACAGAAAACGAGAGAAATAAAACATTGCACAGACTAATCAAGGTTTTATTCACAATCATTTACATATTCTCTACTAAGGATGTCACAGATTTACACTTATGTATACAATTACACAATCATTTACTTCGAATTTTTTAATTTACATCAAATAAATCCTGTAATTCCTAGGGTTTTATCACAGAGTTACAAGCTTCAATTATCAACTTTCTTATTATTATTTATCACAGATCAGTATATTATTCACAATAATTGACGTTTTATAATATTCTAACTTACCAGCTATTATTTTACTCAGTTGTTTTCCAAGATGGCCAGCTGTACCGCAAGCTTACAATGATATGGTCGGCTCATTTCAGTCTTCCGGATTGGATTTGATATGTAAAGTACCGAACTTTCAGAGTGTAAAATCATCTCTTTACAGATTTAGAAATACAGCAGCTGGAGTAACACTCCTAAAATCAAGCGAAGGAGTGAAAGTTCAAATTCCCCCGAAATTTGATGATTTTGTATTGGCCGATTTTAGTGATGGTGGCAACCGTATAATAGCATTTTGCACCAAAAAGGCAAAAAAGATGATGACCGAAGTTAATGATTTCTATAGCGATGGAACTTTTAAAAGTTGCCCCTCGCCGTTTGTGCAACTATACAGTATTCATGGAGACTTGAGAACTACTGTGAACAACACGAATATAGTGCCGCTTGTGTACGCCCTTATGAGCGACAAGAAGATGAACTCATATATTATTTTATTTTCTATAATTAAATCCCAAATACCTGAGTGGAATCCAAAGAAATATAAAACAGATTATGAAAGAGCAGCAATGAGTGCTATAACGACTGTGTTTCCATCTGTAAATATAAGTGGATGCTATTATCATTTCAATAAATCCATTTGGGAGAAGGGTCGTAAGCTTGGAATAACTAAATCTAATGATGAAAATATGATAAGAGAAGAGGCATTAAGCGCAGTTTTGCCACTATTGCCGCCGAATGAAATTCAAAATGGGTGGAAGTATATAATTCGTAAGAATACACAAGAAGCCGACATTAAAAAGTTTAAAGCTTACATGGAAACACAATGGATGATAGACGACTTCATTCATGTGTGGTGTGTATACGGTGAACAGCATCGAACAACGAACTTTTTAGAATCGTGGCATCATAAATTAAACCAAGCAGTAGGAAAAAAAAATCCCAACATCATACATTTTCTGAACACCTTGGTCAAGGATTCGGCATATTACAGTGTCTGTAAAAATATGATTTCAAATAAAATTAAAACAAGGAAGAAAAAATATGTACTCAATGATGAGTTCATTCAAGATATTCAAATGGAGTTCTTGCATGGAAATATGACAGTGGGCCATTGTTTAGAAACTTTAAGGCGCTAATTTTTGATAAAAATAATACCTAAATCGAAAAAATATGTAAAAATAATTATTGTGTATAATATGCTGATCTGTGATATGAAAAAAAGAAATATAATTTATTGTAAACACTGCATTGATTAATCTGTGATAGACCATCTTGGAAAACAACTGAGTAAAATAATAGCTGGTAAGTTAGAATATTATAAAACGTCAATTATTGTGAATAATATACTGATCTGTGATAAATAATAATAAGAAAGTTGATCATTGAAGCTTGTAACTCTGTGATAAAACCCTAGGAATTACAGGATTACGTATTAAAAAAAAATTGGACTTGTCTGATTTATTTGATGTAAATTAGAAAATTCAAAGTAAATGATTGTGTAATTGTATACATAAGTGTATATCTGTGACATCCTTAGTAGAGAATATGTAAATGATTGTGAATAAAACCTTGATTAGTCTGTGCAATGTTTTATTTCTCTCGTTTTGTGTACCGTACTAATATGGAGGCGTATCATTTTATTTTTCCCATTTGTCACCACTGGTGGCAACTGGCAACAAAAAAAGTGGCTATTCCCAATTGCCACCACTAGTGACGCCACCACTGGTGGCAGATGGGACATTTTATGGAAAGAAATCCCATTTGTCACCAGTGGTGGCGTTGACAGTGGGGACAACTGGGAATAACCCGTTGCTAGTACATCCAACCCAGGTAGCACATTAACCTTTTCAAGACAACTGGTGCAGAGTAAAATTAATCTACCAGTAAAAAAATTGACTGCATCTCAACGAGAAAAAATTGACGAACAGTTGTTGCTTCTTTTTATTAAAGATTTTCAACCCTTCTCCATTGTCGAGGATAGAGAATTTAGGGGCTATACATATGCTTTGAATCCTGCTTATCAACTTCCGACTAGACAACATATTTCTAATACGCTTTTGCCGGCACTATACGAAAAATGTTTAAATAGAGTTCGTACAAGTGAAATAAAAAACATCACTTCGTTAAGTTTAACAACCGATTTATAGTCCAGTCATTATAGTAAGTTCACCTCGGAATTCGAGATACCCAGCTGTAAGTCTGTAAATACTTGTATATTGACACCCTAAAAGTTGTCTCAAAACCTACATATGGTAGGGTGTAAGCAACTATTAAATTTCAAGGTCAAAGGTTACAAAAATCGGTTTTTTGCGCTTTTTTTGGAAATATCTCATTTCCTATGGGTTTTTTGCTATTTATTTATATTATCAATGTTGTAGAATACAAAATTCTCTACAAATTTTGTTCACAAAATTTTTTTATACGATGAACCGTTTTCGAGATAGAGGGCGGAGAGCGCGCGGTCACAGCATCACTTCAGGTCAACCGGTGCCTCCGGTCGAAAACGCGCCATATATAGTTGATGAACTATCGACAAATCAATGATTATAAATATTTGTCAATTTTTATTAACTATTATATTTTATTTTATCATTTTTTTCCTAACCTATCCACTTTTTATTCAGTAGGTATTAATTTATTTAACAACACTTACCTGCCCACGTAATTGCAAAATTGTTAATGAAAATATAGGAATTATATTTGAATTTTAACCTAATTAATAGTAATAACTGCGCTCAAAAACCGGAATTGCAGACGTAGGCAAAAAGGCTGCCAGGCTCAAATGGGATTGGGCGGGTCACGTGAGCCGCATGCATAACGACCGCTGGGCAAAGATTTCAACACGATGGATGCCTGACGATGGACGGCGCCGCCAAGGCCGGCCTAGAAAGAGGTGGCGAGATGACCTAGACGCGCATCACGAAGGCTGGTTCGAGGTGGCGCAGGAGAAGAGTACCTGGAAGGATATGGGGGAGGCCTTTGCCCAGCAGTGGGACATTCAAGGCTAATAAAAAAAAAAAAAAAAAAAAAACTTCTTACATGATGAAAAAAAAAACAAATAAATTATGAATTAATCTTTTTATTAAAAAATTTCATTCAATACATTTATTTTTATTGAAAGTAAAAAAATGGAATAAAGGGTACAAAAACTACAATTTATAATTTTAATCATCTTCTTCCTCATCATCGTCGTCTTCTGGCTGTTGGTAAATTTCAAACTGGTCTTCATTATCGTCTTCAACGACATTTGTCTCAAGTTCTTCCATGATTTCGGGGTCAAAGGTTCCATCTTCGTTAATGTCGCTCTGATATGGTAGAGCATTGAGACAAGCTTGCCCATTACAATGGCCACAAGCTAAAGAGCATTTCAAGCCCGCTTTCCTGCATCCGCATCGCGAACCACAACCACTCTTGCAGTTGCAGAAAATTGTATTTAGCAAATCTTCTGGAGCAGGTGGTAAAATTGTCATGATAGGCTCCAGAAAATCGTTTCGCATTGCCCAACCCCATACTTGGGGTTCCAAATCATGTCCTAACCAAGTTTGAACTTGATATCCCTCTATCTCGAAAACGGTTCATCGTATAAAAAAATTTGCTATCAAAATTTATAGAGAATTTTGTATTCTACAATATTGATAATTATATAAATAGCAAAAAACCCATAGGAAATGAGATATTTCCAAAAAAAGCGCAAAAAACCAATTTGTGTGACCTTTGACCTTGAAATTTAATAGTTGCTTACACCCTACCATATGTAGGTTTTGAGACAACTTTTAGGGTGTCAATATACAAGTATTTACAGATTTACAGCTGGGTATCTCGAATTCCGAGATTCTTACCTAATTTAAGCTTAAATGACTGGCCTATTATGGACGTCGGCGTCACAAGAGAGCTATATTGCCATAGTAGCGCACTACATAGACATAGATTTTAAGTTCAAAAAAATATTACTGGAATGTGCTCCATTGCCCGGCTATCATACAGCCTTAAATATCGCAGAGGAAATATCCCGCACAATCGATTACCTTGGCATTGAAAAAAAACAAATTGTCATGGTAACAACCGACAATGCAACTAACATGCAAAATGCTGTCAAACAGCAGTTGGGCTTAAAACATTTTGGCTGTTTTGCCCACACGTTAAATCTAGTGGTGGAGAAAGCTTTGGAGATTGACACTATAAAATCAACAATAGAAAAAGTTAAAGCAATTGTTGCGCATTATAAACGAAGCAATATAGCTATGGAGAAGCTAATAAGGTACCAAATCCAAACAGGCCTCGCGCAAACTTTGAGGCTTCTTCAAGCAGTTCCTACGCGGTGGAACTCTGTTTTCTATATGTTAGAACGTTTCTTGGAATTGCAAGATGCACTGCGAAGCACGGCAGGCTTGTTGGACAGATACATACCAATGTTATCTGTAGAAGAATGGCAAATATGCAAGGACCTATTTACCATTCTAAAGCCATTACAAGAAGTCACTCAACAGATGAGTGGTGAGGAGTATGTAACCGGGAGTCTCATCATTGTATTTACAAGTCTTTTTAAATGTGTATGAAAATAAAATTCCATCTACAATCCACCCCGATGTAGCCACATCCATTGAGATAATTGTAGGACAGTTGAAAAGAAGATTGGGGCATATAGAACACAGTGGTACACTGCCGAAATCAACAAGAAATCCCAAAGTAGCATCAGGTCAGCGTCACCACAACCATCCACGAGTACAAGCACGTCCAGGGAACCCATTAAAGACAGCTTATCAATATGGGATAACATAAGCGAAATGTTTGTGGGTGTCGAGTCAACTCAGCATTCTCCGCTAGCATCTGCAATATCAGAAGTGCAACGATACCTTGGAGATAGGTTGTTGCCGATTAAGGACGACCACGGAAAATTACTCGATCCTTCCGATTGGTGGAGGAACCACCAATTTGTGTATCCAAACTTGGCACAATTATATCGCAGTAAATGCTGCGCAATGAGCACTTCAGTGTCTTGCGAGCGCATATTTTCGACTTCCGGAAATATAATTTCAGAACGTCGAACGAGGCTGAAATCGGAGAAAGTCAAACAATTGATGTTTTTAAATGTAAATATGTAAACTACATATTATGTTTTTTAAACAGTATATAATTTTAGTTTGTTTGCAACACTTTAGAGAAGTGCGTATAAAGGTAGATATAGACGCCGTTGCGTTGCCTATTTTGACTGTATATATAAATAATATAACATAGTAAAACATGAAAAAAAAACGAAAAAAAATAGTTGAAAAAAAAAAAATATATAAAAATGTAGGAGAAAAAAAAAACGATAATAATTGTACATAGGTGATTCACTTTTTAAATACGCCAACGTAATCAACGTTGACAGTCCTAAGCCTGTTTAAAGTATGAAGGAAAATTTAATCACCGTTTCATTTCTTTCATAGTCATACGTGAATAATAAACGTGTAGAATCTCGTATTTCATATTAATTATTATGGAGACTATTACCGATATTACGCAGATATGCATAATAGATTGAGTAGCTATAATGAATCGGTTCACTAATATTTGACTAATATCCAGTAATAGGTATGGTATCCTAATATGCGTAAACTAATATATTCAATAATAGGATTACCCAAATATGACCCTAATATAACATCTCTACGATGGTTGGCAGTGTCTTTGTAGCTGTCAGCTACAAAGACACTGCCAACCACAGAGTCCACATCAACATTAAACAGAACGTCAAGCGCTGTACAAGCTTCGAATGGTACCTTACTACTTAAGTCTTAGAAATGTTAGAGACCATCTTAAACGGCCAGTACAAAATAATGACCAATTTGATATTTTTGGGACCAATGCGCAGCAAAGCTCCCGAGACCTGACAAAACAGCAACGCATTTTGGCCGAAACAGTTATTAATGGAACACTGTTTGAAGTAGAAATGGAAAATTAGACTATATGCTGCCGAGTATAGATGGGTAAACCAAGGTATAACTGGCCACTACCTATAACTGGCCACTACCAATAACTAGCCACTTGGTACTTTATCTATTTGAAATAAGAATAATGTTTTATTTGCGTCATCTATGAACGTATCAAACGAATGCCTTGTCATTCGTCATTCATAGTAGTTCAACTTTTTTCGCTACTGATACCAGCGCCAAAGCAAACGGCCATCTTATGACAGTTGGTGTACGTGTCTCGATATGTAAGTTGCTTCACTCCGTAAATGTTAGTGGCTAAGTTTTTACAAAATTAACATTATGGGTGATAATACTTAGCGTTGGTGAAAGAATAGCATATTTCTACGTGTTTGTATGGTAAGTTATATGAATCTTTATCTTAATTGTAATAAAATCTTAAATGAGCCGTTTTAAAGAGGGTGGCTAGTTTCTGAAGTATTTTTTTGCATATTTTTTAGTTATTGGCCACGTATGCCAGTTACTAAAGTTTTACCTATTGTTCACATTTCATTAAAAATAACTCATATTTATGTCTATAAGGTGTAATATTGTGTATTTCATTTTTAGAAGAATTAGTCAACTCTAATCAGAAACTGGCATAGGTGGCCAGTCTGTGGCCAGTTACTAATCTATTTTCTTATATTTTTTAAAGTTATTGAAACGTTAGTAAAATGTCTAAAAAACGACAATACGGGAAAGAAACAATTGATAAGGCTCTTAAATTTATTGAGAATAAAGAGGGTTCAATTCGACAGGCGGCAAAACAATTTGGTGTGCCTAGAAGTAGCCTCCAATTCAAAATTCAAAACTCTGGCTATTTAAGTCTGGACCAGATCCAGTGCTAACTGAAGCTGAAGAAAACAGTTTATGTGACTTCATCATACAACTGTCAAAGCGTGGCTTCCCAAGAAAGAAGGAGGATATCCAATTGTGTGTACAGATTTTTTTGCAACAAAATCCGAGACCCAACCGTTTCCGAGACAACAAACCGGGAGATGTGTGGTTTAAGGCTTTCATGAAAAGACACCCTAATATTTCTATTCGAACATCAGAAGGAGTTACCGAGTGCTGAGTCTTTTTGTGCTCGGTTTTAATCTTAAATGAGAGAATATGTCTGTTTATGCCTATTATGCCCCCGCATATGACCATTTTACCCCGGACATGGGGCAAAAGAGGCAGCTTCTTTTTTATTTTTGAGTTCGATTAGTACCAAAGACTGGTAGACTATGATAATTATTTTACGTTAATTTTAAAGAACATTCATGAGACTAATATGGCTGTTGATTTTTTTCATTATCTTGTTTTTCTAAGATTTTATTCAAGATTTCCCTTAAGGGGCCCACATTGCCCCGGTTTCCCCTACTTAGCAAGTGGTTCTTCATTAGCAGAGCTGCAGTATGGTTATAAAATTGGCAAATCTATGTTATCAGCTATAATTAAGCAAGTGTGCCAAGTTTTATGGAGAAACTTGAGAACTATGGTCATGAGTCCACCAACTACGGAGATGTGGATACAAATATCTAAACAATTTGAAACCAAGGCTCTGACACATAAGACCATACTAAGAAAATATATTCGGTTTCCTAATACTTCAATTACCAGGCAAACAATCAGTTAAAGGTATGGTCTACAAGATAATATTGTAAATAATTATACAACATCAATATCATTGTAATATGAAATGTATATTTATGTATGTTGTTTCAGGTTTTTTGACAAATATGGAATACCCGGAGTAATTGGGTGTGTTGATTGTAGCCATTTTAGAATATTTGGCCTACCAAAAGATGAAGAACATCTGTATTATTGCCGGAAGCACTATCATTCAATAAATGTTCAAATGGTAAATAATAATTTAATTTAGCTAGTTATGATTTATTCTTACCTGCCTTCTTTAAAAATTTATTTTTCCTAACTGTATTTTACAGATATGTGACCAAATATAGAATTTTAAATGTAAATGCCAAATTTGGAGGTACAAATCACGATTCTTTTATATGGGAAAACCAGTGACATCAATCATTATATGCAGTTCTTGCACCAAAATGGGTAGACAGTGTGGCTTTTAGTTAAGTTCTACCCAATAGTTAGTAAATTGTTTCAACAAAATTGTGCATTAGGCAAAGGCAAATAAACTAATACATTGATCATCATTGTAGGAGACTCTGGTTATCCACAACGACCATGGCTGATGACTTCGATTTTAAAAGCTGCTCAAAACACCTTGCAAGCTAATAAACAACAAGGTGCATGTGGCAGCCAGAGTCCTTATAGAAAATACATTTGGGCGGTTGAAGAATCGATGGCGATGTCTAAACAAAGACAAGAGTGCTCCACTACAAGCCTCTGAAATGTGCAATAATTATACAAGCCTGCTGCATTTTACATAATATTGGGATTGATCTTAATGTTGTAGAAGAAGAGGACATCACTGGTATTCATTAATGAATAATTCAAAAAATAATCAATGGCACAAATGAGTATTGAATATTAAATTATTTTTATTTTTAGGATTGGAACATGAAGAACAAGAAAACAATGAGTCCATTCCCACAGAGAGAGTAATAGGTGCTTAAACGTCTGACCTTATCAAAGGAAGGGTTCTAAGGGAACAATTAGTTAGAAGACTTGAACACATTTAATTAAGTCTCTTAGTATGTTAATCATATAATTGCATAGCACATGTGTGAGTAAGTACCATGTTCTAGCAATGCCCTACTATTCCTCGCACTATTGTAAGAGCTCTTCAGCGCATCCGCGAAAACCAGCCAGTGGATCCTAGGTCTCAACGCCCAGATCAACCGCCTACACGTTAAAACCCAATCAAATTAACTGAAAATATGCTACATTATTTTCAAAATCAGCCCAAATCTAGCCTTCGCCAGAGCGCCAAGCATTTTCATGTCCATCTCAGAACCGTCCACAGGATATTAAAGCGGGAAAAGTGGCACCCATTCAAATTACTTAGTGAGAGTGTTGCCGAATTATTCCTGTAATTTTCAAGTTTTGCCTCTCTCTGCAACTCACTATTTTCCTTAATTGTTCAACGTCTTTTCTAGATCTTATGATTGTTTCTTCTCCTAATATGTTAAATACCATGGGTAACTTACTGCTACTAACTCCTACCACGATCTCATTTATCTGTCGTATCGCATCCGTGTTCCTAAGCGTAAGCCCGTATTATTCTCCGTAACTACCAAGGCATAGATCTGGAGGCATTGCAGCGTATCTAGACTGGTCTTCTCTGGTCGAGACGGAAAGTATCGAAGAGAAGGTGAGTTATTTTAACACAACAGTTCTCGACTTGTTTAACTAGCATGCCCCCATCTGACGTGTCAAAGGAAGACTTAACCTTGCACAGTGGATTACCACTCAAATTAAAGAGCTTATGGCACGAAGGGATAAAGCTAAGAGTAGATATAAGCGCAGAGCTTCAGAGATAATGATATTGAAAGAAATAATGTCAAATTATCTGAAATGAAAACCATAAAGTTCAGAGTCATACCAATTCAAAAATAGCTAAAAATCAGTCTTGTGGATAGAACCGACTGTCAAAATAGGCCGGACCGCTAATTGAAAACAGTTGAAAGACATTACATTAAACTACGAAGTGTTCGTTTCAGTAAAGGAACGTTTTAAACCTGTCCTGTTCCACAAGGAGACCGCTATGATTAGTTGGGAAAATAATAGCAATAAAATTAAGGACACTAGAGAAACGGCGACTTCACGTTATTTCAAGCTGAAATTACATTTAAATCATGACAGCGTACATCTGATATTTTTCTTGAACTACTAAGAACTGTAAATATTCCTCAAACCTTTTACTAAAAATCTTGCAAATGTTTACTTATCTAGACATTTTTAATGAATAAACCTATCAATCGGAACATTTAAATAAAGAAATCTGATCGGATGGGTAAGCTTGAATTTGACTTATAAGAAAGTCAAAATACAAAAGCGTTGTATAATAAAACGATGTATGAAGAAGCCTGAGGCCAAAGTAAACAAAATGTTTATTTGCAAGAAAGTCAAAATACAAGTGATTTGTGAAAAGTAATTTGATCAACATGGAAGCTGAGGAGGCATTTTTTTTAGGTATGGGAAATCGTCAAATAACTCCTCCCGCTCCGACTTTTACTGACTAAAACCCATCCATGTTCCTTCTTTGCCCTTTGTGTTCCAGGGCCGCGGTAATTCTTTCGAACAGTCCCGCAGCCCCGGCAGGCATCGGCCCTTGCGGGCCCCTTCCTGATTGCTGACATCTCTTTGAGGCGCGCGTGGAACACGAACGCGCCGTCGTCATGGCCTGTCGTCATAAGACGGACGGACGGTGAGCTAAAGGGGTAGAACACTTGAAGTGAACTTTTCAGTGGAGTGGAGTTCCTTTCAGTGAGTGGAGTTAAAATAAAGAAATCTGATCGGATAAGTTTGAATTTGACGTATAAGAAAGTCAAAATACAAACGCATTGTATAATAAAACGATGGATAGAGGAGCCTGAGGCCAAAGTAAACAAAATGTTTATTTGCAAGAAAGTCAAAATACGAGTTATTTGTGAAAAATGATTTGATCAACATGGAAGCTGAGGAGGCATTTTATTTTTATTTTTTAGGGATAGGAAATCATCAAATAACTCCTCCCGCTCTGGGTGGAGTGGGAGGGAGTGTTAGACTTTTACTGACTAAAACCCATCCATGTTCCTTCTTTTGCCCAGTGTGTTCCAGGGCCGCGGTAAAGGGGTAGAACACTTGAAGTGAACTTTTCAGTGGAGTGGAGTTCTTTTCAGTGAGTGGAGTTAAAATCAAGAAATCTGATCGGATAAGCTTGAATTTGACATATAAGAAAGTCAAAATACAAACGCGTTGTAAAACGATGTATGAAGGAGCCTGAGGCCAAAGTAAACAAAATGTTTATTTGCAAGAAAGTCAAAATACAAGTGATTTGATCAAAATGGAAGCTGAAGAGGCATTACACCCATAAATGCCCAAGGGGTCGTGGTCGTACCCTATAAAAAAAAGCTCTGTAGCCATTATGTAATGCGGCGAAATAGATGGCTTCAACATGTATGTGTAGTATAAACAACAATAGTGTACCGTACGAAAACACTGCCAAATATCTTGGTATGACCTTAGTCGCAAAGCTTCGCTGGAAAGCCCACGTCAAAAAGAAACGAGAAGAATTAGAAATTCGTTACAGAAGCTTGAACTGGTTACTAGGAAGGCATTCCGCGTTGTCAATTCCTAACAAAATCCTGCTCAACAAATCAGTCCTTATGCCAGTATGGACCTATGGTATACAACTATGGGGTTGCGCCAAAGAAAGCAATGTAGAAATAATACAAAAATTCCAGAACAAAATACTCAAGAACATCGTGAACGCGCCTTGGTACATAAGAATTAACGACATCCATCGGGACCTGAATATGGAGTTCGTAAACAGTATAATCCAAAAATATGCAGAAACTCATGAACGTCGGCTTCATCATCATATTAATGTCGAGGCAATCCAGACATTATAATTTATTCTCCTTTATTTTTTCAGAAACTTGCAAATGTGTCTGATAATTCACAAATAACAGAAACGCCACGAAAACGGAAAATGCGCATCGAAATTGCTCAGAAAGAAAACATGATAAGGAAACAAAGATTCCAAATTAAACGACTACAACAGAAAGCACGTCGAGACGCAAAAAAATTGCGTAATAATTATTAATTTTTTAACTTAAAAAAACGGCCATTTTTAAGTAAAAAGTTTTTTTTTAATAACCCCATATATTTACGGACTAAAAATTGTTATTTGTGTTTTTATGAGACTTCATAATAATATTGAAACAAGTCCCATGTCTGTTGGTGGGTTGGGACAGCGCCCATACAATCTTTTGCATGGTCCTTTTAAAGACATTTTATCAGATATTCTTAAACAAAAATTTGTGAATTTAGAACAGTCCACACATTTAGAGAACCTCGACTAAATAATTTAATAAATCGTTACCAACGCACTACACAAAGTAATTACATCATCAAAACTAAATATTCGCCAGCTCTTAGAACGTTTGCGTGTACTCTTAATTTTTACTCGCCCAAGGCATATGAATATGTACGAAAAAAAATCCAGACTTGCTTACCTCATTCGCGCACTATAAAAAAATGGTACGAATCAGTTGATGCTCAGCCAGGTTTCACACAGGAATCTTTTAAATCATTAAAGTACAAAGCTCATAATACTGACTATAAATTGTTATGTAACTTAGTCATAGATGAAATGGCTATCAGGCAACGTATTGAGTGGGACGACCATTATGCAGTGGACGAAAGCATTAAAAATGGCATCAGAGTCCTCAAAGTAAAGGAATGCTTAATTTCTACTTTAGCAATAGTTAGAGCTGACTATTAAAAATATTCTATGAGGTGACCACAGAGGTATGTGGGGAAAAATACGTCACTCTATCTAAAGTACCAGTGTATTACAGAATTGATCACATTAATAAACAAGAATCGATTTTACTGGAAAATACTGATATACCCATTGAAATTATTCAGTTAATAGAAAATCTGAAAGAAGGTCTTAATGGGCGATTTCAAGGTCTGGAAACAGACATAACAGTATCTGAGGCAACGGTTTTAGATCCACGTTTTAAAAAGAAGGGTTTTAAGTTCCCACATAATTATGATCGTGCTGTAGATCGTTTGAAGGGAAAACTGACTGCTCTAATAAGAAGAGAAACGCAGGATAATTCAGTCACAACAATAGAAAGGCCATTTACAAGCGTTTCCACATCCATCCAGCAAAGAGAGCCATCAATATGGGATGATTTTGACACAGAAATTGCAAATTTAGTTCCGGAAAATCCTACAGCCGCTGGCATCAGAGAGTTGCAAAAATACCTGCAGGAAGATTATCTGCACCGCTTGAAAGACCCGCTAGAATGGTGGGAGCAAAGAAAATCAATGTACCCGCACATTTATTGTTTAATGAAAAAAAGATTATGCGTGGCAGCAACGTCAGTTCCATGCGAACGAATATTTTCGAAAGCGGGTCAAATAATTCGTGAAAAAAGATCCAGCATAACTTCCTCAAAACTTAGAAGCTATTATTTTTAAATCATAATATGTAGGTAAAGTTAGCAAAACAAACATTGTTACCTAGCTAGTTAGGTACAAAGTACTGATTATAATTTTTTTAAATTTAATTTCTTTGTTTCATTATTATTTACACTGTCCGAAATTTAAATCATATGAATAAAATGACCTACTGTGGAGTCTGTAAACTGCTCAATTCAAAATGTGCCAAATGATCCAACGAACCGAATGAATAAAATGTTCTGGGGAACCGGAGGAACCAAAATGTCCGAGTGAGTGCCGGTGCCAAATGGTGCCAAAGGAATAACTAAGGTGAACCGGTACCGGACTCGGAGTCGGAATAAGTGAATCAATTCACTTTCCGGAATAACACGCCTAGTGCGCGGTGCCGGCCGGGGGCGCGCCGGTGAGTCGCCGCCCGTGGCGGGATCAGCTATATCTCTCCCACCGCGTCCCGCTCATGCGGGGTCAGAGCGTGAGTGCGCGCCAACAGCAGGTAATATTTAATATTAGGCACCGCTATAGTAGGTTTTCTTGTTCGTTCCAGGCCCAGGTACCTAGATTATGTACCTATTAAAATTACTGGTCAAAGTTTACGTACAATTATAAATTTACATACATGAAACAATTATTTTCTTTGCAGGACTTCATCAAAAAAGAAAGACACATACTCAGAATTTCTCAACAAAAGCTCGTCAAATGTATGGGATCATTTTCATTTTTTTTTTCGGATGACGGCCAAACCGCAAAAAAAAACTAAAAACTACTAATGAGTCTACTAGGGGCTTGCACACACATTTACGATTTGTGCACTCAAATATCACTGCAGTTGGACCCCCTTCATCGGAGAGTACTCCAAGCACATCAACAACAACACCACAGGATCAGACGACAAAGCTCAAGAAACGGAAACTAATGACTGGGGTCTTCAGAATCGATGGAAGTTATTGTTTCTCGAATTACCGCTTTAAATGGTGCAAGTTTCAGATTGTTTTCTGAAAGTCAATGTCTCCGACAACTCTTCAAAAAAAGTGGATACGACTTGCCGAAAACACCAAATACTATAAAATGATTCTTGAACTTGCCGAATAAGTCAAATGTGAAACAGTGAAAACCATAACGCTCATGAAGGAAAATGGAGAAAGATTTACAAAGACTCTCGACTAGTGGATCTCTCTTCGAAACAGGAGATACATAGAGAAAATAATCCTTTATTGCAGAGCTTTTGGAGGTTTTGAATTGTTGATTGGTAAATTGTTGGTGAGAAATATACCATCTAATATATCCATTATTAAGAAGAACTAACTGTTTCCTTACAGTAGTCGTCCACTACTTCACATCCCTACATACACCGTGAAAGCTAAACACAGTGTATGAGGTTACGTCTCTATGTTTTTGATTCCTGAAATATCAACGTATAAGAAAGTCAACAAAACAAACGCGTTGTAATAAATTCTATCAACCAAAATGAAGAAATTAAACATGAGCCTTCTGTTGTAAATGAAAGCCCAAGACAAAAAGTTCCCATGAAAAAAAAAAAAAAGAAAAGTGGTGTACATACCACGACAGTTTAATGTAGGTAGTGGTTAGATAAACACCATAACGCAATATAGCGTGAGTGTAAAAAAAAGGAACGCCATCATAAACATCTGTTTGTGTTTGGCGTTCCATTTGTAAAATTGTTTAAAAATGGATAATAGGAAGCATATTTTTACTCCAACGGAGAAAAAGTACTTTTCAGAGATTAAAAAAAATATAAGGCTGTAGTGGAGAATAAGGACACCGATGGTGCGGCTCTGCTATAAAAATGAGACTTGGAACAAAATAGCTGCAGAATACAACTCTAGTCCGCACGCATATCTACCCAGGTAAATAATTACATTATTTACTCTTTAATATGTGACATCAGATAACAGAACAAAAGGAACCCTATTATTGTCTGAGATTTTGACCTTAATTTCCATGAAATTATGCTTGTGACAAATTGTAGCTTATTCTTTTTGTTGCACTATTTACATTCACGTTGTTATTAATATTTTAGGCAACAACTAAACAATTACGTCGGCTTTGGATGAACATTAAACAAAGACAGAGGGAGGCGTTGACCAAAGAACACTGGGGGAGGGCCATCAATAAGTGATGCCACCATTGACCCTGATGTCGCTGAAGTGGTCCCAGCGCTTATAGTTGGGATAGATACTGCGATTGATTCGGATTTTCGGATGCAGTTCTTGGTAAATACTGTACCTACAAAAGTAAATCTACATCTATTTATTATTATGTACTAGCTTCTGCCCGCGACTTCGTACGCGGATCCTGGTGCTTATGCCAGCGATAACGGGGTTGTCAAAATCGAAGATCTGAAACGTCTGATGTCGAATTCTAAGAGCCCGGGGACGGGAAAACAACGGGATGCGCGAGACGATTCGAGACGTTCCATATCTTTCATTTTTGTAAGTCAGAAGTCGATGCGTAGATACGCTTGGAACTCAAGAGCAATTCTCTATCCGTGAACGTCTCCGACTCGCGAGACAATGCGTGACGCTCACGATCAGCGGTCAGTCGCGCATCACGTTCCCCACTTGTCTCTAGAGACCTAGAAGTCGACGCGTAGATACGCTTGGAACTCAAGCGTAATTTTCTATCCTTGAACGTCTCCGATTCGCGAGACAATGCATGGACTTGCACGATCAGCGGTCAGTCGTGCATCACGTTCCGCACTTGTCTCTAGATACCTCGAAGTCGATGTGTATACACGCTGAGAACTCAAGCGTAATTTTCTTTCCGTGAACGTCTCCGACTCGTGAGACAATGCATGACGTTCACGATCAGCGGTCAGTCGTGCATCATATTCTTCACAGTAGATGCGTAAATACCCTGAGAACGCAGGCGTGCTTCGCGATCCGAAGAGGTTTCCACGGAGCGAGTTGCAGCCTGATGTTCCGAACAGCATCAAGTCTCTCCTGACGTTCTTCGGTAGATTCTTGGGATCTTATGATCCTCAATCTTTTAGCTCCTTTGAAACATTGGGAAAGATTTGACCTCTTTCTAGGCATGGTTATAGTTTTATCGTGAAGATACCTGATCAAATAAAATCTAAGTGACTGTTCCCCTGCGTCACCGGGTAGGCTACCGTGTCACGAAGATAAGTGGAAAAGGAAATTAAACACTCAAATAACATAAGCCCGAAGGCATATTTATTCGATAAAATAAAAAAATAAATGGGAGTTTTGTCCAGTAGAGTCAAATTTTCAATGACCGCCTTCACCGCGTGGAGGTACTCCCAGCTTATGTTATTTTATAATTATACAGTTAAATTAGTGTTAGCTTTGATTTCCACATCAGATGTTTCTGATCTTCGATTTTTATAAGTCAACAGGAAATGCCCAGCAGACCGAACAACTTTTGCTAAGACGTCATTCCTATATGTGTTATGGTGTAGCTGGGCTCTTGGAGTTCCACAACAGGTGTTCCAGATCTTTGATTTTTATAAATCAACAGAGAGTGCTCATCAGATTGAACAATTTTTGCTAAGACGTCATTCCTATATGTGTTATGGTGTAGCTGGGCTCTTGGAGTTCCACAACAGGTTTTCCAGATCTAAGATTTTTATAAATCAACAGAGAGTGCTCATCAGATTGAAAAGTTTTTGCTAAGACGTCATTCCTATATATGTTATAGTGTAGCTGGGCTCTTGGAGTTCCACATTAGGTGTTCCAGATCTTCAAATTTATTCTCTCAACAGAAAATGCTCATCACGTGGAACAATTTTTGCTATGGTACTATTTTTGTATCTCTTATAGTTTAGCTGGTCTATTGCGGTTCTGCATCAGGTGTTCAAGTTTCCAAGATAAATTATAGCCTATATGTTGCCCAGACTCAATACCTATACAACAAAAAAAAGATCTTTCAAATCCGTCCAGTAGTTCCGAAGATTAGCGTGTACAAACAAACAGACAAACAGACAGATTTTTTTTTTTTGGATTCGTGCTCTATTACTGTTTCTAAACCACACCCAATTTTTTTTTTTTTAATATCTTCAATGTACAGACACAGTTTTTTTACTGTTTTATTATATGTATAGATTATAATACTTACATAAATATAAATTTACTTTGTTATACACGTCATAACCAGCACAGGAAAAACATTTATATAGCTTTTATAATGCTTTTGTAATGCATCTGAGATTAATGTTAAAATTATTATGTTATTAGTATATTTAGTATCAGCATTGCACCCGTGCAAAGCCGGGGCGGGTCGCTAGTGTATTATAATACTTACATAAATATAAATTTACTTTGTTATACACCTCATAACAAGCACAGGAAAAACATTTATATAGCTTTTATTACATAATGCATCTGAGATTAATGTTAAAATTATTATGCTTTTCAGAAATTACAGAAGATCACATGGTGCAACCCGTCTACATAGAGGACTGGAAGGAAGTGACTGTGGCTGCACCTCGTTGACGCAGTTCAAGTGGTCACAGAAACTCCTCCACATCTACCTCTGTTTCAGAAACCGCTCCAACTGTACCCGAAAGAAGACCAACAGCACTAACAGGTCAGCGTCATAAGGACTCAATTTTGGAGAGAGAGTATAAGGATCGCCGAATGAGGGCAAATGAGAAGTACGAAGTAGAGATGAAGATTCTTCAAGAGCAGCTTCGTGAAGCCAAGGCAAAAGCTGATCTAGCTGAGCTGATCCTTCGGCAAAGACAACAATATTCCACAGGTACTTTAATTACAATGTTAACTTGTAGGTTTGAGTGATGATGGATTGATTGTTTCTTGTGGTTTACATGCTAATATATATATATATATATATATATATATATATAATATAAGCCTTTAAAAACAATATTTACCCAATAAACCCCACAAGTGGGGTTTCAAATTATGTTTTATATGCTCTCTTTGTGGGTATGCTTGCAGTTTTGAGGTTTACTCAGGAGCTAAGGATATTGAACGTTTACCTGGCGAACCAGACCTCGGAGCAGTATCGAATACAGTTATTCGATTGTTACGACCAGTCCCAAGGCACATCAATCATATCATTTATTTTGTCAATTTTTATACAAATATTCCTCCGCAGCAATACTTGACCAAAGAAGGTATTAATCACAGAACAGATAAAAGAGGTTAGAAGGGCCTTGTGGGCGGGGCAGGCGCGCCGCACTTTTGAGCAGACGCTCAAAAGTCAACCGAAATTTGAATCACCGGTCAACAGTCGCGCTCTTGTTGTGACAGCGTTCAAAACTCCGCGGAAAAAAAGAATTATGCCGTCTTGCGCTATTATAACGTGTCGGAAAAGAAGTCAGGAGTGTAATGTGGCCCGAGGAGGGATTTCTTTTCACCGGTAAGTCCAAAAACCTTAAAATACGAGTGATATTTGTAATTATTACAAAAGTATTATGTAGTTTGTAGACAAAAACGATAAAATCGCATTCAGATGCAAAATTATACATTGCTTGCAATACATGGGTACGATCTTGTACGACGTGAGCGGTCGCGCAATGTATTGCGTTCACTGCGAACGTCTCGTGCGTCGAGCCAAAGCTTCAATTCAAAGAAATCTATGCGCGTCGATAGTGTTGTACCAAATTGTAAACAATGTCGATATTAAGTACGTGTATACGAATGATTATTTTCAGTAATATTACAATTAACTTTGTTTTATTAAAACCAGTTATTGTATAATGTGAATTATTAATTTAGTTTCTTACGTTGAAAACATTTTTTTTTTAGTTTTCCAAAAGATCCAGCTATAAGAAAACTGTGGATTGAGGCAACTGGTAGAATTGAATGGATACCTACTAAATGTAGCACAATTTGTTCGCAACATTTTGCAGAAAATGATTATGTAACAAAACAGTCAGGGAAAAGATACTTAAAGTCAGGAGCTACTCCGCACAAAAATATCGTTATGCCTTTTTCAGTAAGTAGTATATAATTTCTATTTTATAAAACTTTATTGGTGTTTTTTGAGTAGCGTACCTAATTTTACCTTAAAATGACGTCACCAAGATCATCTTTTGTAGTTTGGTTTTATTATGTTTATACAACCAAAAAGCTGAAAATCCATGGTTTTATTCTATAGAGTTTAAAAATTATGCTTTTTTCGTTACGTTTATACTTTTCTGATTACTGACAAAATTAATTTCGGTTTTTTTTTACAGTCATTATCAGCATCTACCAGCGATATCATAACACAAGCTGCAACTACCAGCGACATAACACAGGCTGCATCTACCGTAGATGAAGAAACAAGTCAAAACAACGTAATAAAATCTTGGATTATTCATCCTAATCCTGTACGTAAATTGGTCATAAGAATCTATATAGTAACAGATTCTAGATAGTAACGAACTAGTTAGCTGATTTCAGTTTTCATTCACAGAAAGATGGAAAGAGATAGCAGTTGTTTTCATTGACGAAGCGACACATCGCGCGTAATTTGTGAACCACGTTATGCAAAGTAGAGTCAATGTTTATTTAACTACTTTATTTTCTCAAATTGAATTAACTGTTCCGGGGTACGAAAGTTCTTCACTATTGTAATCTTTGAACACAATACTACCTTCCATTAAAGCCGTGGCAGATATTTTTATAGCACCTTATATACGTGTGAACTTATTTCAATTAAATTTGTGTATCATCTATGGTTCCGACTACGGTCATGAACGCACATTGATTCATAATTGGTGGTAAATGAAAAAAATAAAAAATGGATCAAAATAACGTAAATTTAACTAGAGCCGTTGGTTGACGGAGTGACATCATGGTGCATCATGAAGAAGTTTCGAAATTACAGAACTATTTTTATCTAGTGCAAGTTTAGCAATCTTTTTACACTGTTCGCCGGTTAATGTTGTAATGTGGAAGTTTTAAATTCATTCACAGGATGTCCTTGAACTGTTCATGTTATTCCAGTGATAATTAAAAGACGTGTACGTCTATTACTTCATGGATTGGCAACATGGTGCATCATGATGAAGTTTCGAAATTACAGAAACTATTTGTATCTAATGCAAGTTTAGCAAAGTTTTTACATTATTCGCTGTATCATATTAATGTGGTTTGGCCCACAAGAACCGCAAGGCCCACAAGAACTGCAAGGCCACCAGAAGCAGACGATCTACGCCTAGTCGTTCTTCCTGATCATGTGAGAGCGCCCAGTGTAGCTTACCGTTGTATTTTTAAGGGCTGCCCTAAAGCAGAACGTCTTAGAATCGTGCGTGCAGGACTCCAGGACTGTGGACTCGGGGAACTGATAAAAAAAATAAAAGCCATTGTGAAACATTTCCACAAGAGTCCAATAGCTACCAAAAAACGAATTGAAATACAGGAGCAGCTGAGGCCTAATCAAAAACCATTGAAGCTAAAAATGGACGTAGTGACCAGATGGAACAGTACTCTGGACATGATTGAGAAGATTTGTTCACTTTAGAAGAACCTTTAGAAGCGTCTCTTGGAATCCTACACAATCCGGTAGAAAATCTTTCGAAAGTCGAATGGCAGACACACAAATAATAAAAATTCTGAAGCCATTCAAGCAACTCAATGAAGGAATGTCTTCAGAAAAAGAAGTGACTGTTTCAATGGTCCTGGCAACGACAGCAATCCTAGTCATACACTAGGATTTTTCTAACTGACAAATAAAATAATAACGGAATTTAAAAGTAGATTCAAGAATTGTTACAGGCACCCAATATTATCTAAAGCAGCACTGTTAGACCCGCGTTTTAAAAAGCTGGCATTTAGGTTTGATGCATCAAGTTATGAGTCTGCCAAAGATGCATGTTGAATGCTACGGTGGTGTTTTTATTGTATCTGTATTTATTATTCATAGAAATGAACAAGAAGTATGTGTTGGAAGTGGTGGTGGGGCTTGTAAAGGTAGGGGGCCAAGAGTTATTGTCTGTGCATTGGCGGTTATTGTTGTTTTCATGTCTATATTTTTTTAAACTACCGCCAAAAAAGTAGGTTAAGAATATTCTTACGACGATTGTTATTTTGATTTTGGTTTGTACTGTGTGAGGAAATTAAATGTAAAAAAACGTACAGTCTATGAACGCGCCGCGATGAACGCATCGCAATCTGTCAACCAATCAGAGCAGAGGGGGGGGGGGCGCGCCGGCCGCAAGCGACGCGAGCGACACACTGCGCTACAGACACCGCCGCGAGACTACGTATACCTTTAAGTCCGCGTCCCGCCATAGCATAAGAAGTAAATTGTAACACCTTCACACCTAGTAATTATAACGCATAATAAACCAAAACGCTGCATCATTGAAGAGACCCAACACAAGACTCAACATCGAGCTGTACATCATACCAGCTCCGACAGTCTATCTATCTATGTCTAATAGACTATCTATTAAAATGTTGCAAAGCATCATGATCGTCCAATTTACATTAAATCGAAATGGTGGATCTTGTACAACATTTAATCCATCCAATAAAATGTTAAATTTATTCAATGTCAACATGTATGACTCGAGGGAGGGGAAGAGGAGAAAGTGGAAGAGGACAAGGAATTGCAAAACAAATAGAAGAAGGCGAATTAGAGCCTGTTGCACGGCCAAGCTAAAGATATTGTAATATTTTACAAAAATATGTTTTGAAGTTTTAAGTGTTATTCTTATAATTGACCTTCCTCAATCATAAAGAACCTATGAAGAAGAGATGGAGGTCATCCGGAAGTCTCAGGCTACTACTAAAGCAACTGTCGCGGTCGCTCCTCCCTGACGCACCGCTGCGAAAGCGACAAAAGTAAGTATATATGTGTAAGCTTAAAATAGGAAAAAACTACTTAACATAATGTAATAAAAATATTAAATTTTAGAAAACCATCTCCTGAGCGCGTCGGGTGCCGTTTGGCTGCTAGCACTCCTTCCACGCCGCCAGCACCCAAGCTACAAAATAATGCTAATGAAATAACTGTTGAACAATTATTTATTGTTAATTGTTTATTTTTTATAGCA
Organism: Noctua pronuba; assembly: GCA_905220335.1. Taxonomy (NCBI): domain Eukaryota; kingdom Metazoa; phylum Arthropoda; class Insecta; order Lepidoptera; family Noctuidae; genus Noctua; species Noctua pronuba. The sequence goes on along the minus strand of LR999906.1, from coordinate 7,679,748 downwards.
AACAGCAAGCCAATGCCTCAACAGACTCTTTAAGAGGAGGCTGTTATAATGGATACCTGCAAAGAGATGGTGGCGAGGCAGGATTTGTGTGCAACTCCAATTAGGTACATTGTAACCTACTGATCCCATGAACTTTTTTTTACCATTACGATTATTTTGACTTATAAAATATATTTTTTAGCAGCACTGCCGATAGCTGTAGAAGTAGATTTCACCAGTGGCCAATTGAGTAAGTACATACATAAACCAATATCCAAAATGTATTTATTTAAAACAATGTTTTGTCTTATCCATACTTTAACTTTCAGAAACTGACGCGGAGAATTGGCCATGCATGGCAACTTCAGAGACTTCGTGTCAACAACAATTCGGTAATGCTTTAATTTACCGTAATACTGAAATTTCTTTTTTTTTTGGGCACATTTTTCCAATGTCGTAATTTATTTTAGATCCAGTCCCGACCTCGGCAGTGAAAGTAGGCTAGACACCACCGGCTCAAACCAAAAAGATCAACTTAGCCCTTCTTTGCATGATGATGGAGGTTTCCATCACAAACATTTAGTGAAAAAAAAAAAGTACACAAAACAGGCGTACTGTAAATTGTTTGTTTCTGGCAACTTTTTACACGACCAATGCATAAAACGCAACGCAGTTGTCAAAAAAAAACAAACGTCACTGTCATTAGCAAGGCCTTGAACTTTTCATTCAGCTGTTTGTTGTGATTCGAAGAAACGAGTGAATTTATAAATTGTTTTAGGAAACTAATCTGAGATTTATCCACTAATAAAAGTGAAAATGAGTGAAAAAAAGGTTTGTTTTTAGTGTTTCTGTTAAATTATGCGCAATTTATATTGAAATACCCTGAATAAATTTCTCAAAACTATGTGACAGAAATTTACATCACTATGCAATAACTTCACTTGTAATGTATGGTGAAAACGGTTTTTAGTATTTATTTTTTTTGTAGGGAAACTTGAAAGACAGAGACATTGAAGCTTATTTGAGTCAGTTAGAAGGCGGTTGGCTCTCGGAAGATGGCCTTGATAACGAAGATTCCGACGATGAGTACCGTGATGCTGATGAAATTATAAGAGTGTTGCAGGAGGAAAATGATAATGATGATGTGGAAGATGAAACTGCTGACATTGATCCTCCTCTTGTAGAAGAGGTCACCACAGAAGACCAAGAACCCTCACACTCATCATCTTCATCCAATTTGCAGTCTTCATCCAGTTTTTTATTTGACAAAAGAAACTTGATATGGAAAAAAAGGAATCTTGTGTATGATGCAGATAAGATTACTTTCTTGGGGAGTTCTGCTGCTCCAGATGAAATATCACACCTGGAAACCCCATATCAATGTTTCAACCATTTCATAACGAAGGATTTTATGAATAGACTAGTGGAGCAAACAAATTTATATATAATACAAAGTAATCCCAATTCATCTATAACATTTACAGAATATGATTTATACAAGTTCTTTGGTATCCTGTTATACATGTCAGTACTAAAATTTCCTAGCACAAGATCTTACTGGTCACCAAAGTTTGGTTATGAACCCATTTCTTCAACAATGCCAATAAACAAAGGACAGTGGGCAAAATACACCCAAGTCCGCCACAGCTTAGACTACTTTTATTTGAAAGGTATCATAGCCATGTTCCTCTGTGCCAAAGCTCATCAAATTCTGTCCCGGGGTTCTCTTTTTATTTCAAGTTGAAACTTACCGAGCATTATTGAAACAAACCTAACCTAACCTAAGCCTAACCTAAACCTAACCTGACCATGATGTGCTTACCTGTAAGAGGTTGATACACTTGTCTGTGACTCTATTGAATGTATTTTTTATCTTTGAAGCAGTGTATTCAATTGTTGGTGAGCCAAATAAATAAAATAAAATAAATAAACCTTAACATTTTTTTAATCCCCGATGGATGTCCTCCGCCAGGGAGAGAGCGGAAGGGTCTGTCAGACTCGTACTGACTAAAATCACACCGGTGTTCCCTCGCACACTTGCGCCGGGAGGCAGCGGGATCTAATGCGACTTCCGCTGCCCCGGACTAGTGCCGGCCCGCTTACATCTAGGAGAGGCGCGCGTGGAACACTACGCGTCGCCGTCTCGGGTCTAGTGTGATGGGGGGTGAAGGATGTCCCTGAATCCATCGCCCCTGGACCTATTTAGGGGGGCCGGAAGAGGGCGTCGTCCGCCCTCTGCCGACGATCTATAGATATATATATGTGTCGCATCCTGACACATAGGACCCTGGCCAGGACGTACTGAGTGTCAAACAGTTGTGGGCACAGAATGGGATACGGGTAAAATAGAGAAATAGCTCCTTTAACTTGTACACAGTTCATTGTTACAGAGAAAGTAAAAGTAGTAGTAAAAGTAGTAGTTAAAGTAGTAGTTAAAGTAGTCTAAGCTGTGGTGGACGTGGGTGTGCCCCAAAAGTAAAAAAAGATTAGGTTAGGTTAGGTTAAGTTTGTTTCAATAATGATCGGTACGTTTCGACTTCAAATAAATAGAGAACCCTGGGACTGAATTTGATGCGCTTTGGTACAGAGAAACATGGCTATAATACTTTCCAAACAAAAGTAGTCTAAGCTGTGGCGGACGTGGGTGTGCCCCAAAAATAAACAAAAGGTTAGGTTAGGTTTGTTTCAATAATGATCAACTCAAAATAAATAGAGAACCCTGGGACAGAATTTGATGCGCTTTGGCACAGAGAAACATGGCTGTGATACCTTCCAAACAAAAGTAGTCTAAGCTGTGGCGAACGTGGGTGTGCCCCAAAAGTAAAAAAAGATTAGGTTAGGTTAGGTTAAGTTTGTTTCAATAATGATCGGTAAGTTTCGACTTCAAATAAATAGAGAACCCTAGGACAGAATTTGATGCGCTTTGGCACAGAGAAACATGGCTGTGGTACCTTCCAAACAAAAGTAGTCTAAGCTGTGGCGGAAGTGGGTGTGCCCCAAAAGTAAAAAAAAGGTTAGGTTTGTTACAATAATGATCGGTAAGTTTCGACTCAAAATAAATAGAGAACCCTGGAACAGAATTTGATGCGCTTTGGCACAGAGAAACATGGCTGTGATACCTTCCAAACAAAAGTAGTCTAAGCTGTGGCGGACGTGGGTGTGCCCCAAAAGTAAACAAAAGGTTAGGTTAGGTTAGGTTTGTTTCAATAATGATCAACTCAAAATAAATAGAGAACCCTGGGACAGAATTTGATGCGCTTTGGCACAGAGATACATGGCTGTGATACCTTCCAAACAAAAGTAGTCTAAGCTGTGGCGGACGTGGGTGTGCCCCAAAAGTAAACAAAAGGTTAGGTTAGGTTAGGTTTGTTTCAATAATGATCAACTCAAAATAAATAGAGAACCCTGGGACAGAATTTGATGCGCTTTGGCACAGAGATACATGGCTGTGATACCTTCCAAACAAAAGTAGTCTAAGCTGTGGCGGACGTGGGTGTGCCCCAAAAGTAAACAAAAGGTTAGGTTAGGTTAGGTTTGTTTCAATAATGATCAACTCAAAATAAATAGAGAACCCTGGGACAGAATTTGATGCGCTTTGGCACAGAGATACATGGCTGTGATACCTTCCAAACAAAAGTAGTCTAAGCTGTGGCGGACGTGGGTGTGCCGCCCATACATTTCTGCCCACTATCCTTTGAAAAAATAAAATTATCATTGCATTTCAACAACAATGAACTTCATAAGCCTATAGGCCATCCAGAACATGACAGGCTTTTTAAAATCCGCCCTGTAATTAAGCACCTCAATGAGAGGTTTGTTACAGTGCCAATGGACCAAAGACTTTCTGTGGATGAACAGATGTGTTCAACAAAAATAGGGCACTTCTTAAAACAATATCTGCCCAATAAGCCCCACAAATGGGGCTTCAAATTATATGTTCTGTGTGATTTGATGGGATATGCCCATAAGTTTGAGGTATATTCTGGACAAGAGAATTCAGAAAAACTCTCTGATGAACCAGATCTTGGTGCAACAGGTAATGTTGTAGTGCGTTTGCTTCGGGGAGTGCCAAGAAGGCTAAACCACATAATATACTTTGATAACTTTTATACCTCTTTGCCATTGGTATATTTTCTAGCTAAAGAAGGAATACATACTGTGGGGACTGTGCAACAAAACAGGATTCCAAATAATAAATTACCAGATAAAAAAGATTTTATGAAGAAATCTGTGCCCAGAGGTAGTTATGAAGAGAGAGTTTCTATGCTTGATGGTATAGATATGAGTTGTGTAGTATGGAAAGATAATAAGGTAGTAACCCTGCTATCTACTTATGCTGGAGCATTGCCTGTGGCTAAAGTAAACAGGTATGACAAGGCAAAACGAGAAAAAATTGATATTACTTGCCCATTTATTGTCCAAGAATACAATAAACACATGGGAGGAGTAGACCTCATGGACAGCTTTTTGGGTAGAAATCACATAACACTGAGATCCAAAAAGTGGTACCTGCGTATTTTTTTTCATTTATTTGATCTTGCAGTTATAAATGCTTGGATTGTTTATAAAAAAAATGCCCAGAAAAGGGGTGAACCTAAAAATAGTCTGCTTACAATGAGCCAATTCAGAAATGAATTGGCCTTTGTGCTTTGTAACAAAAGAACCATCAAAGATTCTAAAAGAGGGCGTCCTAGCAGCAGTACCCTAGAAGAAGAATTGCTGTCAAAAAAAAGAAAGGGTTCTCCAGCTCCTCCACCTCCAAAAGACATAAGGAGGGATGGTTCTGAACATTGGCCAAAAGTAGGTGGGTCACTCCGGTGCAAATATCCTAAATGCAAAGGTTATTCCACAATTTCATGCAGTAAATGTGGAGTTAATTTGTGCCTTAATAAGAATAATAATTGTTTTCTAAATTATCACCAAGAATAAAGAATGTACAAGGATATTCTAGTTTTATTTATTTAGTACTGAGCTAAATATGTAGAATTGCATGATGATGGATATTTCCATCATACTATTTTTTATTTATTTCATATTATTTATATATACCAGGATTTTTTTAAATATTTTTCCCTTAATCTAGAGCATGAATTACATCACCCTGATTTATTTCACAAAAATTTAAAAAATCATGCAAAGAAGGGTTAGGTATGTGAATTTTTATGGTAAATTACTTATATGTATATTGTTTTTGTTACTTTGGTACTCATAAAGTGTTTGTTTCAGGTTCTTGTACTGATAAAACAGCCTCGGAACTGGAAAAGTGGCTCGATGCGGCTGAGTCGGACGACGAGGTGTATGTGGAGAACGTACAAACGGACGAACAGACGCACATTGTACATGAACTGACGCCAGCTCACATATGATGACAAAAATGTCATGAAATTCCGCTTCTTTTCCCAACCACTCTTGGTCATTAACAGGCATCTGTTATTTTTTTTTCAGATCAGTGAAGAAAATGAGACACATGACAGAATTGATACTGAGGATAGTGCAGTAGAAGAACGGCCAAAGTCAAGTGTTGGAAAAAAACCAAGAAGTAACAATCTACCTCCAGAAATTATAGAAGCTAAACAACAAATCATCTGCCTAGCCTTTTCCCAACTATATTGGGGTCGGCTTCCAGTCTAACCGGATGCAGCTGAATACCAGTATTTTACATGGAGCGACTGCCTGTCCGACCTCCACAACCCAGTTAGTACTGGGTAATACGATACCCCTTGGTAAGACTGGTTGTCAGAGTTTTTGGGCCACTGACTACCTAACGACTGTCAAAGATCTACAAATGACAGCCGGGACCAACGGCTTAACGTGCTTTCCGAGGCACGGAGGAAACTCGGTAAGTAATGGGTGGTCACCCATCTACAGACCAACCTAGGCAAGCACGGCTTAACCTAAAGATCAACCCGAGCGGCTGTTATTATTTAGCCACGAGCTCCTCTAGTTAAACAACAAATGCAAGCACCTTTTAAGAACATTAAAACCAGCTTGAATGATGAATATGAAATGTTGGTAAAGTTTATTGCAAATAAAATAAGAAAACTAAAGGATCACAATACGCGAGACATCGTAATGAATGATATTTATAATTTGATTTTCCGAGCAGGCATGATTGATCGACTTGAGCAATCCACTCCATCACGTCAATCTACATCCCAATCACCACCTCATCAAAAATATCTGCCGTCTCCAAATCCATACACATCCCATTCACTACATCATCAAACATATCTGCCGTCTCCAAATCCATACACATCCCATTCACTACATCATCAAACATATCTGCCGTGTCCAAATCCAACCACATCCCAATTAGCACATCATCATACCAGTGGCTTATCTATCTTACAAAAGCCCGGCTTGCCTAACAATCAAACTTTGTTGAGTTTATAAAAAAAAAACATTTTCAAATAACGTACGGCAAACACATTCAAAACAAAAATTTTCAACCACCTAGAATTACGCAGCGCCTTTAGTGGATATTGCATTCCTATGGAACATATCCCTATACTTTACATGCTCATCATCAGGTATCGAAAATATTAACTCATCATCAGGACTTCGTGCTTTAGATTTAGATGAAACTGAAAATATTTTAGATAACCTTTCATCTATTGACAAAAATTGTGAAAATAACGTAAATATTCTTTCTGAAATGTTGAATAGTGAAAATTGCTCGGAGTCAGTTAAACAAATAACAGGTTACATTTCTGGTTGGATTGCACGAAAATTATTAAGTGTGAAATATGTGTTGATACATTATATACCAATGAAAAATTGTCGTTCCACAAGTTAGTGACAATCAGAGACATGGAAGGTTTATGCTATGCATCAGAAGTCTTGTTTTCAGATGTTTAATATCTGAAACGGTTATAAAATCTCATTTAAATGAAAACGGTACCCATTTTGTTAATAAACAGGATATTGAGAGACTAAAATGTAATATTTTAAAAACTTTTTTAAATTCGAACGTTTTTGACTCAATTTTGGAACATTCCAAAGACCAAGCACCTGCTTTTAATCATCGCATACATTTAATTAGAACTATAATTGATAAGTACACAACAGTTCGCCTCCATTCCGCTCATAAAAATAATCCCGAAATAAAAAAGCTCTCTAAGGCTACACGAGGCTAGTTTTTCAAGCTAGGAGAGCACAAAACCTGGTGGTATATATATGTATGCTTCAAAGTTTAATTATTGTTTGCATTATTCTATTTGTAAGAACATGTTAGTGTAGTGATTAATAGTATATTTATTTTCAGAAAAATTTCTCCAGAACGTCAGCCCTGTATTGTGGTCAGTCCATCTGCTGAACAGTGTTTCGGTAAGATGATTATTACATAGAATGAATAAGTACTTTACCGTTTAATCTATGCTATATTATTACTTGTTTTTCACATAATTTAACCCTGAAGAACCAACGGTCGTGGCTTCGACGTCTGGAATGCGCCATTGTTCCGAAGTAGAGGCCTCTACTTTACAGAACTTCTTCCCGAAGAACCCTCTGCAGCTGAGCCCTCAACTTCGGGTGTATCTCGTTCTGCTGGTAAGATAGCTAATAGCATTAACAGTATCGTATATTCTTAGTATCTTTTCCTTCGAGTATCTTTTATTTTAGTGTATACTACATCTTACCTTGTTTGTTACAGAACCCTGCCCTGCGGAAATAGTGTTTGAAGGTAAATTATGGTTTTGTTGGTGACATAATAAGACTGTTAATGTGTTTGCTTACAAGCGTGTTTGTTACAGTTGACGGAGCTTGGCCAGGTCCAGCGGAAGGAGATATCGGTACGTCAGAGGCAGATACTGTTCCCAATTCGCCGTACAGCTCCCCTAGCCGATTATCGACGAGTAATAACTAGCCGAACGTTATGCTGAGGCCAATAAAAAAGAAGACACTTTGTCAGCCCTTCTGAATCAGAATAATTTGATATAAAATATATAATTTGAACTGCTGTTTCACTTCTTTTCTCCAGACGTTGGTGCGGAAGTTATCATTGCCTCATCTCCCTCACCACATATTTCAGGGCTACCTTCAGAAATTGGTAATTATATACAATAATAGTTATGAATGACAGAACAATAAATACACATATTTTATAATATACAGGAACGGGTCTTGTATACCTATCTTAAAATATGTGTCGTATTTTTTTAATTCAGATGTTCGCGACGAAAACTTCGATTCCGTTATGAATGAGTGGTTGCGACTGACTGACGAGATTTGTGACAGCGATGACGACATAAATATTGATGACAACGATTGTCTTCCTCCCAACTGTACACGAGCGTAATGCTGCGACAGAACCCGCATGTGACAGTGACTTGACACCATTCCAAGCGGAAGTGTTAAAGTGTAATTCGCGACATTGTGCCCGACAGCTGTTACACTTTCGCTTGGAGTAAGGACAGGACAGTTTTTCTTGAACAACGTGAGAAATTCGCTGGTACATCAGGACCTACTTTTAACGTGACAGACCAGACTCGCGCCATCGACATATTTGACAAGATGTTCGACGTGACCTTTATTGACCAACTAATTACGTAGACTCCAGTCGGGGATTGTAAAAGAAACGAAACTGTAGTTAATAAATTTAATTTAAACCAAAACTATAAGCTAATTTACATTAAGGTGATTACTGCTCGAAGTGTGAAACAATAATGTCTTAAAATTCTATCATACAGGAGATTATAACGTTTGTCTCAGTTTGGACTTAGGACGACGTTGGTAACACGTTCACGGTCACACGTTGATCTGCACGTTCAAGACAACTTCCGCAAGAGATGCATCAGTGTAACACGTTCACGGTCACACGTTGATCTGCACGTTCAAGACAACTTCCGCAAGAGATGCAGTTCGTGTAAAGATGTTGTTTTGGGTCATCGCTTATGCTAGCGACTTCCGTGAATGGCCTCACGTAACAAACTTTGTTCGGAAAACAACAGGTACGCAGAACAAAAGATTGCTTAGCTGCGAGAACAAAACACAAAGTTTTTTTAGCAATAATGATTTTGCAAGGTCTTTACCCCTTACGGAAGAGGCATACTTCATTTTTAACGGTTTTGGAACTATGCCATACTTTGCGAAAATAATGTCATACAACCGGTTCTTATTGCTAAAAACCTTTCTCCATTTCGTAGACAACCAGACTTGCAAGGACACGACTAGACTTAGTAAAATACGACCCGTGATTGACTACTTCAACCATAAATTTTCCAGCCTTTACATGCCTTTACAAGAGATAGCCATAGATGAATCGCTTTTGAAGTGGCATGGGAGATTAAAGTTCACCCAAAAAATTTCAACGAAAGCAGCACAAGTCGTGGTAAAAACCTATGAACTTTGCGAGTCATCTACTGGCTATCTCTGGAAGTTTTTCGTTTACGCTGGAAAAGACAAACCGACCTCTACTACTGATGGCACCGACGTTCAAAATACAGAGACAAATGACAGACCAGTCGAGGAGAAGGCCATTGACAGACTTGACGAAGACGCGACAAACGTCAGACCCAATAATGACGCATCGATTGACAGATTTAGGAGTGGTGAACACAGAGACCGTCCCGTGACCGCTACTGCGAGAATCGTTTAACTTTACGATTTGATCGAGCCACTACTTCACCGTGGGCACACTGTAATAATGGTCAATTTTTATAATAGTCCGTTATTATTGCGGAGCTTGAAAAAACATAAGACAGACTGTTACGGAACACTCAGACTGAATCGGGAATTAGTTCCTGATTCAGTCAAGACTTTGACTAAGACTGAACTTCGACAAGGTGAAGTAGTGGCTACGTACTGTTCCGATTTAGCTATTATGGTATTAGGAAGAGTTGATAGGAAAGACCAATTTAATCAGCTCAACCCATGGAACGTCTAAATCAAAGAACATTTGTTTGTAAGGGTTAAATAAAAAACAGCTATTTTTACAACTTTAATTACCGTTATCCATTCAGGATGCATAAAATGTATATAAGCATCAAAATCAAAATAATAAGAAAAAAAAATCAAAAGCAGATAGGTACACCTTATAGGTGTACGCTAAATTTCACAAAAACTGATCTATTATCCATCCATTTGGTTACCCACTCAAACGTTCGAGTCTGCAGCCGCCCAATGCCGCCGTCACCGATTTAAAGCCTATATTCTAACAAACTACAACTGTTATGGCTAATTAAAAATACCTGTATAGAGCTGACATTATAGGGAATTAAAATATGTGAAAACTAAATTATAACTGTTATCGTAAACAGTACAATAAAAAGTTGTTCTTTACAATAGTGGTGAAATTTGAGTAAAATATTTATTAATTACAAGTTATTAATAAACCAGATTAAATAAGCTTTTTTATACCAATATATCATTACTTAGAACAAACAGTGTAGCACAATAAATCAAAACAAACTACCCATTCACTTAGGGCCGATTTTTCAATGGTCAGTTAAGCGACGAGGTAAGGTTAATTCCACAGTTAACAAGATTATCAATTTTTCAATTGACAGATAGGCTCTAACGGCCAGTTAAGCTCTTTAACTAGCGAATTAACTTAACTGGCCTTTTACACACCAGTTAGCACGATATCTGTAAAGTTATTTGACGTTTCTGTCATTGCGCACGTCAGTGTTTGTAGGTTATATTTTGTGTTATTACGGATTATGGATATTTTTGATTCTATTGACGATGAAACAATCGCAGAAGATTATACAGTGCTAAATTATTTAAATCCCGATAGAAGACAAAGGGTTGTAAGGGAGAGACCTGATAATATGTCTGTATGGGACGATAAGAAATTTCACAGAAGGTTTCGTCTCGAAAAAAGTACTGTGCAATTTTTATTAACACTGATTGGAAGTAAAATCGCCACTACAACAAACAGGTAAGAATTGTTTTCTATCTACCTAACAAAAACAAGTATTTTTGTATAGTAACTCTCCGATCTATTTACATTTATAGAAGCTTACAACTGTTTTATTTTTCAGAAACGAATCTGTTCCAGCTTTACAGCAAATACTGCTGACTTTGCGGTTCTATGCGTGTGGTAGTTTCTACATTACGATTGGTGATTTTGCAGGAATACACAATTCAACTGTATGCAAAATTATAAAAAAGTGACTGAAGCAATTGCCTCCCTTCGCGAAATTGTTAAATTGCCATCTAAAGGCGCGTTTCCATTATGCAAGTGATTTGCATACTAGTTGCAAGTTGCATGCAAATTGTATAGTGGAAACAACAACTTGCAAACAAGTTGCAACTTGTATGCAATTAGGTTTAAACTTGTACGCACAATAATCAAGTCGGCACATTTGCACGCAAGTTGCAAGCGCATGCGGTCGTGCATACCTCTATGCACGTTATTACTTTGTTTATGACTTTATTACTTTGTAAAAATGACTGCTAAATGGGATACGGAGAAAACAATAATGTTTATTGAGGAATATCATAGACATGATTGTCTTTGGGAACCAAAAAACAATCTTTACAAAAATCGAGACGCACGCGAATCAGCATATAGAAAACTAATCGAAGTGATGAACCTTAATGGTATTGTTATGACCGTAAAAGAAGTGAAAAATAAAATACGATCACTGCGTACCACATTTTTTGCTGAATTAGCAAAAATCGAAAATCCAAAACAACCGGTAGTGGAACAAGTAACATATACACACCAAAATTAAGCTGGTTTAACACAATTCATTTTTTGCTGACGTCAACCGAATTAAGAAGGAATGAAGAAAGCACCACTGTAAGTATCAATTCTTTTTTTTTTTTTTTTTAAATCATTCTTTCTTGCCATGTTACAGCACCATCTGTAGCAAAGTAGTTAGCAAAGTCATCTCTTATTTCGACCGCTGTTTTGGGACTGCTTGACGGTTGTGCCGGGCGTAATTGCTGAAATGCTCTCATATTCACGTCATTGAATATGCCTTCATTATGTCCTGTTATTGAATTTTCTCGATTAACAAAATTAGGTGTAATATATGTACTAGAAGTATGTCTCAACCAATAATTGGTATATTGTATATAGGCGTATAGTTGCAAAACCCCCTAAAACAGTTTTTTTCATAAATTAACTTATTTACATCAACGGCCAGTATTTCAAATTCTCTTTGAAATAAGAAAAATAACTCTTAGCAAATCCCACTATAAGCGTACAAATTTACAAAGGCAAATTCGTGTTTAGTAGCAAAAACCGCTATAACGACATGTTTCACTTTCAAACGGCCCTAAAACCAAATACACCAATCAGAGCGCTTCATTCATTCATTCGCAATATGGCGGTTTCTGTTGTTGTTGTGGAGAATTACGTGTGATATTATTGTGTTTTTAGTGTTAAATAATGGAGGAATTAATGCAATATGTTAAAAAATCTGAACTTGGCAAATCCAGGAAACGTCCTATTATAAAATCTAAGTGGAAACGAGAGGTAGAACGTGAAAAAAGGTATGTTGAATGTTTACTAGAAATGCCGGTTCTGTTCGTTTAGGATGGGGTTATACAAGCCTGCGATAGTAGCACTAAATATAAAAAGCTTTTAAATTATTATTTATTGAACTTCATAGGGAAAAGATAAATGATACGTATAAAGTTTTTTTTAAAGATTTTATTAGTTCTTTGTTTAGTGAGTCGAGTTTTAATTTTTATTTGTTTCTGTCAGGTACAAGGCTCCGGGTTTTCCAACATATCCTTCTTGTAATCATAATCAAAAGGCATTTAAATGTAAGGAACTAACTATGCAAATGATCAGAAAATTTTACGAGAAATTCTACAAATGTTCCACCAAAATTACCCAAGACAATTTTATTTTAAATTTTTGCTCAGTACAAGAAGCAAAACGTATTAAAAATGAAAGCAATCGAACAAAGGCTATGAAATACTACATTTTAGGGAATAAAGGTGTCAAAGTTCCAGTGTGTCAGAAAACATTTATGGGTGCTCTGTTAGTTAAGAAAGATCGAATACAGGGTGTTTTGAAACGATTTCATGAAAGTGGGGGACAAATGCCTCAAGAAAATCGGGGCGGGGATAGGAAAACTGACAAGTTTATTGCTAGAAAATTGTCTGTCCAGAGGTTCATTGAATCGTTTAAAGGCCAAGAGTCACTATTGTCGATCTAAAAATATGAATAGAGTGTATCTTTCGTCAGAACTAAATATACGCAAAATGTGGCGTATCTATAATCAATCTCATGAACCGGACTTACAAGTAAAAACAACATTTTTTCAGAAAAATCTTTAACCAATGCTATAATATCGGGTTTGGAACACCAAGAACCGACGTATGTTCAACGTGTACAGAGATTGGGGAACGTTTAAAAATAGAAACAGATACGTCAAAAAAAAAAATCAATTAATTATTGAAAAACGTATTCACAGACTGAAATACAAAGCATTTTACAGCATACTGCGGGAAGAAGTTGATGGGCTTTTGACAATTTCTTTTGACTGCCAAAAAAACCAAGCACTTCCTAAATTACCGGATCAGTCTGCTTATTATAGCAGACAATTTAGTTTCTACCACTTCGCTATAGTAGCAGGGAACTCGAAGGCAAAATTGACGCCAAATAATGTTTATTCTTATTACTGGGACGATACAACCCACGCAAAAGGCAGTAATGAAATAATCAGTGCTGTATACCACTTTCTGCAAAATATTAATATGACTGACAATATTAAGGTATTAAGAATAATATCAGATGGATGTTCTGGACAGAACAAGAATACCGGCATGATCTCAATGCTCGGTAAATGGCTTTACTCAGAAGCGCCAAGGCACCTTAAAAGAATCGAATTGATTTACCCAATTGTTGGTCACTCATTTATTCCCCCAGACAGGGTATTTGCCAAAATTGAAAAGGTTTTAAAAACTAAAGAAGTCATTACATCACCAGCTGAATATGTATCCGTATTGCAAGAACATACAAAATGTACAGATTTAGCATCAATTCCTGTATATGACTGGAAGACTAGTTATCAAAATATTATAAAGCCTACTACTAGTTGGCATTTTGCTTTCATGAAGTGTAAACGAGTTTTTATTACCCGGACTAAGACTGAAAATGTATTTGTGCAAGGCGAAGTTAACTACCGGGCAGAAAACAATACAAAAATGACGATTACCAAGAAAAACAAAAAAATTACTATGGTACACCCTAATATCATTCAACCTAATAAAATAATTCCGAATGCTGCCAAATTACAAGATGTTTTGAAATTATTAAAAACTCATTTCGGTGATAATTGGGAAACCTTGGACATATTAACTTTTTATAAAAAAAATAAAGAAAGAGCACAAGAACAACCGGAAAATATGATTGAAAGTCCTGAAAGCAATTACCATAATACCTTGTCTGACTTGTGTGAGCCTGGATTTACAGAAAATAATAGCTATGTGTAATATTTGAATAACAACTAAGCAAAAATAAAAAGTTTTAATTTCTTTTATACATACTTGTTTTATTATACATAATATACTAAACACCATTAATCCTAAAAATTGATTGTGATTGATTGTTTGTTGTTAACAACAAACTATGCATAAACCCATCCAAGTTTAATTTTATGTTGCTTGCAAAGTCCCCTAAAACGTATCAAGTCAACATCAAATCCCACTATAATGAATGATGAGTTTCAAAATCCACTTTAATGTAACAATTTTATTTAATCTTCTTTTTTCTATGACTATATTGACAGTTCTATTTTTTTCTTTGGTTTTATCGTACTTCCTTTCATAAAAATGTTAACAAGTGCAATTTGTACTGTGCATTATTAAGAGTAATAAAGTAAAAAATTGTTCCTCATTTTTTTCCGAAAATCATTTTAGGGGTTTTTGCAACTACACGCCTCAATTGTGCAGTGCACAGCATGCTTTTATTATTTTATCAACTGTATTCACCTCAACAGCAATAGGTCGCTCAAAAATTCTCCACTTCGATACCAATAAACCAAACGCATTTTCAACCACTCGTCTTGCTCTCGACAGTCGGTAGTTAAATATTTTCTTTTCTTTAGTTAATCCTTGAGTTCGAGGATATGGCTTCATTAAATATTTTTTAAGTGGAAATGCTTCATCTCCTAATACCACTGAATTAGGCGGTATATTTGAGCTATCATTTTCTAATATTGACTGAAGAGTTGAATGAGAGAATATTGTTCCGTCTGATGTTTTCCCATAATGTCCAACATTAATGTATCGAAAGTTTAAGTAACTATCGCATAATGCAAACAAGACTATGCTAAAATGTCCTTTATAGTCATAATATAAAGAACCACTCCCATTTGGGCATCTCAAGATGACATGCTTTCCATCAATTGCTCCAATGCATCGTGGAAAATTGCAACGTTCTTCGAATCCTTTACAAATTTCATTCCACTCTTCACTAGTATTCGGAAACTGAAAGAAATAAAAAACATTAAAGAAATGTTTTATTTTATTTATTTTTAAATTTATTGAATGAATTATGTTTTAGGTTGAATCAGAAAATACTTCAACAGATAGCAGAGAAAATACGCCAGCCAGAGCCAGTGGTTGTCGAAGCTCATCTCAAACACAGAGTCAATCCTCATCCAATTTTCGACAATCGATTCGAAATGCAAGATATGATCCCATAGATACCGCACTTCAAGAATTGAGAAAAATAAATAAAAGCGTAGAATCGGAAAATGAATTTGATGTTTTTGGTCAAAACGTTAGTCTTCAACTTCAAAAACTGCCGTTAGAGTACGCTCCAGAAACTCAAGAACTTATTATGAAAGTTTTAAAAGAGCAGCGAATAAAATCCTTAAAAGAAAAGGCACAACAAGAAGCACTTGTAATTTCTATACCTGATGATATAAATCTTGATTTAGTGGATTACATTGACACCGAGTAAGCGTGATGAACCAGGACCATCGGACAGTAGCAAAGAAGATTTATTAGGTCGTGCTGTTCGCGCTATGGGTTCATTGGAATCTGATGACGATGATTAGGATTTGAGTTTTCGACCCACTAACTTTCGTGATTTCGTGATTCGTGAGTTTAAAGTTGTTTCACAGATTGAAAATAGCCGCCGATCAGTCCTCTTTAATGTTAAGATTAATTATAATAAAAATATGTTGAACATTGGTCTTATACATTGTTTTACTTACCTTTATATATTCTTGAAGTGACTCATAAATTGCGTCGCAGACATGGGGCAGGAATTTAGAAATACTACATTTAGGCACACGATACAATTCTTCCAATGTTCCAAGACTAGTACCCGATGCCAGATATTTAAGCGTCACTTGCAATTTCAATTTTGCAGGCAGAGCGGGTCTAAAAATAGTGTCGTGCTTAGATATTCTGGACGAAATCTTATCCAATAAATTTAAAAAAAAGTTCTTCGTTCATTCTGAGATGAGTATGGTAACGTTTAGGATCTTCTGTAGCCAATTCTGTAAACAGATTATTCGACGTACCGTAAGCATCTCTTCTGTGAATCCATTTTCTAACCCACTGAACTGGTCGACGTCGATGCTTTTTTTTGTTATTTAATACGTGTATAATTATTGCGTATACAACTCTGCATGCAGCGACAAGTACAGCACGTCTTCTACCCATGATAAACACTGTACAACTAGAACTAATTTGTATACCACTAAAATCTTGTATGCAAGCTGCAAGTTGAACAAAATCGTGTTTCCAATTCAAATCACTTGCACACAAGTCTGACGTCATACATGTATGCAAACACTTGCATAATGGAAACGCGCCTTAACAGAGAAGAATTATTGTCATTACAGGAAGGATTTTTTAATATTGCCCGATTTCCAAGGGTCATAGCTGCATTGGATTGTACTCACATCAAGATAATTTTTCCAGGTTAGTTTTTCAAGATTTAAGATTCCATCTCCAAAAGGGCGTTCAAAGTGATTTGTGCGGAGAGAATGATGTACCCATACCATAATAAGTATGTTCTTGACACTTATTACTTTTTTATGTGGTAATACTGCAGAAGACTACAGAAATCGAAAAGGTTTCTTCTCATTAAATGTGCAAGCTATGTGCACTAGTGACTTAAAATTTGAAGATATTGTAACAAGATGGCCAGGTTCAACACATGACAGTTTGATATTCTCAAACTCTGCAGCCAAGTTTCAATTTGATATTAATAGGTTTCAGAATGGGCTTGTATTAGGTGACAGTGGTTATGTTTTAAATAATTATTTACTGACTCCGCTAAGTGATCCCCGAACAGAAGCTGAAAGACTATATAATGAGTCTCATATCCGTACTCGAAATGTAATTGAGAGATGTTTTGGGGTTTGGAAAAGGAGATTTTCTGTTTTAAGTATAGAAAAATGGGACATCACAAATGACAAAGTGGTAGCGTTTATCACGGACAATGGCGCAAATATCGTTAAAGCAGTCACAAATGTTTATGGCAAAAATAAACACTTGCCATGTTTTGCTCACACATTAAACCTAGTAGCATCAAAACCAATACAATAAGGATGGACTAGAAGAAGCCAAGAGTTTACTAACAGCTGTCAAAGATATTACTACACATTTTAAGCACAATACAAATGCTGCTGACTCTTTAAAGAAAGCTCAGGATCACCAAATAAAGCCTTTGGGACTCATTCAATCTGTGTGTACCAGATGGAATTCTATTTTTTATCAATTAGAACGATTTGTTCAATTATCTGAAATAATTGCGCCAATATTACTCAAGTATCCTAGAGCGCCAACAATGCTTACTGCACAGCAGTTAGAATCCATAAAAGATCTTATAAATATATTGAGACCATTAGAAGTAATAACTAAGGAAATATCTGGAGAAGACTATGTTACAGCCAGTAAAATTATACCAATCGTATCTTGTCTGACTGAACATATAATACAATGAAAAATTCAACCGATATTGGTGCTAAAACAAAAACTTTAATAGTGGACGGCCTTAAGAAAAGATTTGGAAGTGTCGAACAAGTTCATTTGTTAGCTACTGCGACCATTTTAGATCCAAGATTTAAAAAAAATCATTTTACTGAGCATGTCGCCTGTTCTCGAGCAATAAATAGAATAAACATTTTAGATATTACGCGGCAACAACTTCCACAAAATAATAGCGAATAAGTCGACGCCATTGATGAGACTAGTAATGATATGAAAAAAGGAATTTTGGATTTTCACCAGTTGCTTGTGAATAAGCAACTCTCTAAATATAATGCACATGCACAGGAAAGTCAAGGCTTAAACGAAGTATTTAAACACTATTTATCGCAGGCAGTTGTGCACCTAAAGTATGATCCTATACTCTACAGGCAAGAACAAAAAAACTCTATTTATCACCTAGTTTACTCAATAGCCATGATGTATATGAGTATCGTAGGAACATCTGTTCCTTGTGAGCGCCTTTTCTCAATTGCCGGAAACATCGCAACAGATGAGCGAAACCGCTTGGATCCCGGTAGACTTGACAGACTGTTGTTTTTAAAAAGTTTAGATATTAAGCATTGGGAACTATAAGCTACATTATCTATTAACTTTGTAAACCATCTTTCTTAACCGTTTTCTTAACTTTGTAAAACTTCTAAATGTAGAAAATAAATGTCTTGTTTTATACTTGATCTGTTAGTTTGATATGGTAATACAAATATTTTTTATTATCGAATTACCTGATTTTACTGATAAGAGATCGTTAAATTATAATATGTATCTTGTTTTTAATAAAATAGATTTATATTACATTATAAACGAAAATTTGAAAAAAAGATCGATTTTTCGGAAATCGATCTTATAGACCTCGATTTCATTAGGTCACGATTCGAATCGATTTAAAAAGAATCGCCATCCCTAATTTATTCCACTTCCATATCCTTTGGGACCCAATCGCGCTAATTTTTTTCAACGAAATCGCAACTGAACCGCTACCATATCACAACTTTTTGACCGTTTCGTATCGCGCTAAAAATTTGACAGCGCGTTGAGACGCAACGCGATCGTAACTGAAACGTTACCGCTGTCAATAGAAAAGTTGATAGGACGCTACTTTTTTTGGATCGTTGGCGCATCGTTGGATTGTTTTGTGGTTGTTGTTAAGTGTTTCCGAGTGAAAATCTTAAAAAATACAACATTACCATGTACGCCTACATCGATTTATTGGAGATATCTCATGAATACGATGTAGCAGTGGCTCGAGCCGAAACAAAAAGAAAAAACCTAAAAGCTAGACTTAAGTGTGACTCTTATAGTGATCGTCAATTTGTGAAGAGATATAGACTCACAAAAGAATTAACCCGTGAGTTAATTTCCAAGTTGACTCCTCACATGCCACCCGTTCTACGTTCAGATGCTTTGGATGTTGAAACCAAGGTATGGAGAGTAAGGACAGATTTTGTGATGATTCCTCTGTAGTCATCTTGACAACATTATCGCTTTTATTAAAAGCCTTTTTTGTTGTATAAAAGTATCTGTACAGGTTGATAAGCATCAAAGGCATCTTTGTCTAAAAATAAACAAAAAAAATTAAGTACTTCTTTTTTCATTTTACATTATACAAACAATTGCATGCTAAAAAATTTACCTATCATTTTCAATTGCATCATTAACTTTCTCCTTTAAAACTTGTTGCGGGTAAAAGTCCTCTTGATCTAAAACAAAAAATAATATTAAGATCCTTCTTTCTTGTTAATAAATATTAATTTTTGTTTATAATTATTTAATTCTTTCTTGTTTATAATTATTGAATTATATACTTTACCTAAAACACAAGGAATATTGTCATCACATGGGACAATTACTATGTTATTTTCTAATCTTTGCAGGGGCAATGCTTCCGGGATTACTTTAACAGTCTCTTTCAGTTTCAGTTCTGAAAACATAAACAACAATATATATAGAAACTTTTGAAAATATGTGAAGAAATATGTAGCGTGGTATTACTTTTGGTTTTATCGACACAACATCCCTGCCCAATAGTATCATGAATAAAAATAACTAAAAATATTATACTTCATACCTGGAATTTTGTCACTGTCATTTGCGAGCATCTAGCCCAGTGATATTGGAGCATATCGCCATAACCTTCTCCTCAATATCCGTAAAATCTTGGGCTGATAACGGCCCGCCACCAGTTTTATACAGCTCTTGTGTGTGTGGTGTTAAGAAATTAAAATGCTGAAGTCTAATCAAAATATGTATTTTTTACATTTATCTCGCTTATGTTTATAATAATGAGCATTTGTTTGGACTGAATAAAGCTACAACTACTAAATAACAATACACAAAGTTACTTTTCCATTTACTTTAAAAGGTAAAGATTTTATATAAAAAATGTCAAACATTGTTACAGGATCGGAGGACAAATCTGCAAGCATGTCATCCCTGTTGGATGCGAGCTAATCGGCACTTGGCACTAAATATACGTAGACAGGTTGAAGAACTGCAGGAAAATGAACCTGGATTGCCTGAACCACCTAAGTCCACCAGTCGCTAATCCTGCTGTCGCACATGAACCACTACCACCACCACCTCCACCAGCTGATAATCCTGCTGGAGCACGAGGAATTGACCGCATGAATTATCTGCCTAGCTACAATCGTGCTCCGAATAAAAAATAAAAAATATAATGGCTAGAAGGCCATTATATTTTTAGGGAGTGTAATAATCAATCAGGGCATTTAATTCCTACTACTGTTAAGGTAATATTGCTTAAAGAACGCAATTATTATATTCCCATCAGTTGCCGAACATGTGAGATACATTTATTTGCTAATGAGTGGCATTTATTACCTGAGAACACAAATACATCGTATTTTACTGTTCTGCAGTCGATTTTAATAATCTGGATCAAATGCCACTATTGGACGGGACTTACAGTGACAGAGTTTGTAGCGCTGTATAATGAAATTCCTTTGGGAACCAAAAACTGCATTAGCCATTTATTTGATTAAGCTTCGGACTGGGGAAGGTAATCGTAGACTGGCCTCACTTTTTAACATGTGCCGATCAACGTTGGAGTCACGAATGAACAAAGTGAGGTCTTGTTTAAGCGAACATTTTGTTCAAGGGCACATCGGATTACATCATATAACACCACAGCAAATAGCAGAAAGGAATCTAGCTATTCCTTATGCATTATATGGCAACTAAGAGCTTCCTTTAGTTAGAAGATAGGCCTGCCATTTCAATTTGTGATGGGACCTATAATCTATATACGGGGTGTAAACAGACCCTTCACCAAGCCGTCAACCAAGCATTCTGTACATCAAACTAAGTAACTTTACGCAAAAATTTTTGCTGGGAAACGAAATTTTTTTTTTGGGGTCAAAAATCACATTTTACGGTAAAACTCAATATAATGCGCTCAAAACTTATTGCTGATAGATGCTTTGAATAGTAAACGGACCATGGAGGTAATTGGAGTAAAGTTAGAACCTTAAAAAGAAGTATTTTAAAAAAAACTTGTGAAAAAATTGGAACTTTGACCCCCAATATCTCCGTAACTAGAAGGTTCCCAGGCCCTGCAGTCTCGACATAAGATAACGACAAAAATCGGTCGTTAAGTGTAATCGATGTCAAATTTCTTTAATACATTTTCAACCTTATGCTTTCGAAATAAAGTCCAAAATCTATTAAAGGAATTTGACAACGATACGACTTAGCGACCGATTTTTGTCGGTATCTAATGTCGAGACTGCAGGGCCAGGTATGGTCCAGAACAAAAAAATGATCCCAATGATGGGCAGAATATGTGGTTTTCGTTAAGGGTCTTTTTACACCCTTTATATATTCAAAAAAGCGCCAACTATCTCTATCAGAAACAAACTTACAGTCTTCACAAATATGAAAACTTGGTTAAACCATTTATGATTGTATGCACAGATGGATATATACTTGATGTAGTAGGGCCTTATGCTGCCACACAAACTGATGCGGATATTATGAAAGATTTATTCCAAAATTCTGGAAACTCCATGAGGACTTTCTACAGGGAAAATGATGTTTTTATTTTGGGATTCAGGGATGCGATACCATTATTAGAATCATGCAACTATAAAATATATAAGCCTGAAACTGATGACCTAGGTCAATAACAACTAACAACTATGCAGGCTAACAAAAGCCGATGTGCTACTTTGTGTAGATGGGTGGTAAATGGTCGTTTTAAGCGTGATTACAAATTGTTCAGACAAGACTTTTTTAAATGTTGTATCTAAGCATCTAATGACTGATTTTAAAATTGGTGCAGCCCTCACGAACAGATTCCATCCACTTATCATAGACATGTTTGATGCTCCAGATATTATAAATAGAATTAGGCAATATTTACACGCCCGTAATTATAGCTGAATATGTTGCTGAAGAAAATCTTAACAGAAGGCGAGTAATGTTCTCAAAAATTGATGCAAATATACCTGACTTGACAAGTTTCCCTCAATTCACACATGAGCAAAGCAATTAATGTTAGTGTCTCTTGGGCCGTATCAAGTAAAACAAGCCCGGTCCTACTATGAAGAACATGTTAGGAATAATGGCATTTATGAAGTGGAAGTGTGTCCAGAATTGAAAAATGCGCAAAACATAATTGCACAAGTGAGTGGAAATAGCCCTTATCTTTTGAGAGGGAGAATAAAGTCACGTCACATAAGCCGAAAGCAATATTTTTCATATATGTTGTATGACAGGGAGCCATTTAGCCCCAACCCCTTGGATGCCATTTTAGGCTATTGTTGTAGTGGCCTGGTTAGTAATCGGACAGTTGGATGTTGTTGCCATGTCATGCCGTTGTTATGATATTCAGGCTGGGCCAGGCATCAAGCAAATATAACGGCACCAGCCTCATTCCTCGATAATATTTTGTTGATTTTTGAAGATGAATAGGTTGTGGATGAAAACATTGAATGTGACTTGTCTGAGTAATTGCAATGATGTTTTTCTTAAAACGTCTGTAAAAGAAGTAGAAGTAGATAATTATATTTTATACTTATGCAAATGTAGGTGTACTACATTTGCATAAGTATAAAATATAAGATGTGTAATATAATAGATGTACATATACTACCTAATTAGATATTCTTAAATAAAAATTCAAATACCATAGTGTTTTATTGCCTATCCAATTGTATATTTTTTGCAAAGTCGCTTGGAAGTCATAATATTCAGAAAGAATACCGGTCTAGCCAGAGACTTACTAATATATAAGTACGAACATAAATGTGATTACCAGCTAGTTTTACTTGATATTTTAATTTTTGGCTCTTCACTAGCCGACCTGACGCGTAATTCTATGAAAATGTAGGTAGTAATCATCAAAAGAGTTTGCACTGCCCTAAAACAGTATGGTGCGCGATTTCTGCTCATGGAATAATCGGTCCATATTTTTTTAATGAGAGAGAAACTGTCACTTCTTCGGTATACTGCCGTATGATTGACGAGTTTTTGGTAACGTAATATCAAGTAGTTAACGGACGCAACAATAGAACACATTTTCAACAAGATGGCAACTCCAAACACTGCCAGGGTCTCAATTTTGAGGCTAAGGGAAATTTTCCCTGGAAAATTAATAAGCAAGTACGGAGACATACCCTGGCCACCTCGATCGCCGGATTTGATGCCGTGTGATTTTTTCTTGTGGGGTTACCTTAAATCTAACACTGCAAAAATCCCCTAACCATAACTGCTCTACAAGAAAATATCCGGCGTGTAATCACTGCTATCTCCCCAAAGCTTTGTTCACGCGTACTTAGTCGAGTGCAATTAGACTTTAAGGTGGAACGAAGTTTATAGTGGTCGGATTTTCAGGGGGTTTTTTTTATTAAGTTCCTAGAGTTGTGGAGAAGAAAGTTAAAAAAAAAATTTCGACGCTCGCGACTTTTTTTTTTAATTTTTTAAATTTCCTTTTGAATTTTTTTTTTCGCTTAGGAATAACTTGAAATTCACCGG
The DNA here is from genome assembly GCA_905220335.1 of Noctua pronuba. Classification (NCBI taxonomy): domain Eukaryota; kingdom Metazoa; phylum Arthropoda; class Insecta; order Lepidoptera; family Noctuidae; genus Noctua; species Noctua pronuba. Next base: position 7,655,862 of record LR999906.1, on the reverse strand, counting down.
ATTTATATTGTGACGTATAGTGGGACCTGTATGCATCCATTAAACGCCAATTTGGTCTATTTCCTTGTTCATTGGTGTTGACGAAATGCATATTTCCAGGTTTTTTAATGAAAATTTCTTATTTTTTCAATTATTTCTAAAATAACGAGTTTTAACACAAAGATTTTTTTTGTCATTGGTAACTGATACTTTTTCACGGAAAACTGAAAGTAAAAATGTTCAAGAAATCCATATTTACGAGTGAAGTGACTAAAAATTCATTCGCAAATATCAGGAAATCGTCTATGTAAAAGTTAAAGAAGGCAATTTTTCACAAAATGTTTCTATGGCGGTCAACGTAAATATTATTCTGAAAATATCCTTATTAAATCAGCTATCTACAGAGAACATAAAATAAAAAAAATATTCGGAGGTACTCAATAAATGTTGATTATTGCTGACGAAGGTGGACTGGGACCTCTGGTAAACTCACAAAAATTTTCGTAATTGGAACGTAACCATTTTTCATAATTTATATTTAGAATTAGTTGCAAGCTTGGGTCTCTGCGCCCCATTTAATATCAATACCTATACCGATACCGCTCCCAATTCTTAGCGATAGATCCCTTTATATTAGTCATGTTTTACTTTCTCAGCAGTAACTGATATTTAACAAGTATCTTTGAATATTTTTCTAGTTATTATACCTTATTAGATAGCTACTAAAATGAGGTTTTGAAAAATAATTTGCTCATTGAGTTATATAGAAAAATTTCGAAAAAAAATGCCTTCATTAACATAGACGATTTTCTGATTTTTGCGAATGAATTTTAAGTCACTAAACTCATAAATATGATTTTCTTGAACATTTTCTTGTCCAGTTATCTGTAAAAATGTATCTGTTACCAATTTCAAAAGAAATCTTTGTCTTAAATTCGGTAACTTAGAAATAATTGAAGAAAAAACGATATTTTCAAAAAAAAACTTGAAATATTAACATTGAACAAATAAACAGACTAAATTGGCCTTTAATGGATACACACAAGTCTTTATATTATGCTTCAATATTAATTCGCCGAATTTCAAGTTATTCATTAAAGAAAAAAAAATAATACAAAGGAAATCCAAAAAAAAAAATACTTGCGAGCGGCGAAATTTTTTTTTTTTAACTTTCTTCTCTACACCTCTAGGAACTCAATAAAAAAAGTCCCATGAAAATCCGACCACTATAAACTTCGTTTCACCTTTTGAGTATTTTTTGTCTAATTGCACTCGGCTAACTTGCCAATGTGAGGGTTCGCTTACAAGAGTGTATTACGAGAAATGAACGTCATTTGGAAGACATTATTTTTAAGAAGTGAAATCCGCAGACCCTTGTTACATTTTGAAAATAAAATAATAATTCTATACTTATCATATATTTGTTATTTAATTTTTAAATAGAAAATTTTCCGCTGGACACCCTTTACATTCTAAAGAGTAGCAATTTCTCATTTCAAAAAGACACGTACAGCATGCACAAATACAGAAACCTACTTAAACCATTTTTATTAGTCACATGCGATGGACATATTATTGAGAGGTTTGTGGGGCCCTATGCTGCGACTACAAACGACGCAACCATTTTAAATAACCTTCTAGATGGTCCGGAAAGAGCCATTCATTGGCTGTTACATTCTGGTGATATTTTCATCTTAGACAGAGGTTTTCGCGATTCTATAGCGTAATTAGAAACCCACGGATATATTGGCATCATGCCACAATCGCAGATTAGAAGAGGTTCTCAACTAACCAATATCGATGCCAATAAATCGCGGTTGTGCACCATTTGCCGGTGGCCTGTTGAGGTGGTAAACGGACGACTCAAACGTGATTTTAAGATTTTTCGTCATGAATACTGTAATGTGGCCATGAGTCACGTCTTTACAGACCTTAAGATTGATTTGATTTGATTTTGAAAATTCTTTATTTTAACATATACAAAACAGATAAATGACATTCAGATCTTATTCTGAAAGCATTAAACATTAAGATTGGGTGTTTTGTGCAGACTAAGGCGCCTATATAAAACATTTAGGAATACATACAATATGTAATGATAAAAACTTATTACTTGTTATGAATCAGCAGTATCATATTACTTACGTTAAACAAATGTCGAACTGTACAGCGCGATGATTAGTCACAAACGCACTTTATAACACTTAATAAACTACATATATTATAAAAGATTGTAACAAATAACATTGATAACATTAAATTTTACTTTGACAGTATAATAATTACTATTTAAAATGCAAATGAGCTTCGTATATTGAGTGTGATTGATTGTAAATCTACCCTACATTCCGAGCGAACGTAACAAAATAGTCCGGTCATGAAGTCGCATCGCCTTTGTTAGTCGAATAGCAGTAAGGCTGATTTTAGTCTTACGCCGACGGCACGCGTACCGTCAGCGCTGATGTCCGAGATATATGGACTTCTAGGAAGCGTTTTTAAATAACGCGTAGCTATCAGCGCGCACGGTGGTCAGCGCTGATAGCTACGCAGCCGTACGCGTCGCGCGTCGGCCTCGCGTAGCTGTCGGCGCTGACGATCGCACGAGCGCCTCTGCGTTCAGTGAGCGTTCTTGTGTCGAGCGGAGCGGACGTCGTCAGCGCGTACAGTCATGGCGAATCACGAAGTGGATACAGGTCGAGTTATCGATGAGGTACGCCTGAGGAAGATATTGTGGGACGCATCCGATCCACTCTACAAAAATAAAGATGCAAGAAACAAAGCCTGGGAGGATATTGTGGACGCATTGTTCGAAAATATTTCAGGAGAAGAAAAACAACAACTTGGTTTGTTTACTTTCTTATTTTATTATCTGAATACCTACACTACAGGACAAAGCCTTTTCAAGTTAAAATATACACGAATCTTGCCAGGGCACGCTTCCAATAGGGCTCACGAAGTACTCGGCAAAATGTTCTCGCAGAGCGTGTCCAGACCTGTTCGTAGGTACAGTTGGCAAGTCCACCATACCCTCAATTGTAAGTGTGTCTTCAATACGATAACCATCTCGAATTCTTATAAAGTTATGCAATACGCAGCATGCTTTAACTATTTTCTTTGTAACATCAAAACTTACATTAATAGGTGTATGAAACACTCTGAACTTGTTTGACATAATACCAAATGTCGATTCTATGTATCGTCTACTGCGGCTCAGTCTATAATTGAATATTTTTTTCTTGTGGGTCATATTGGATCGTGCATATGGCTTCAGAATTTTATTTGATATTCCAAACGCACCATCACCCACAATTACATGTTCAACTGGAGTATTTGTTCCAGGCAGTGGTTTTGGTCCTGGAATATTTAAAGTGTTTTGTTCAAGGCTCCTGTATAGTGTACTGTTTTGGAATATAGTCGAGTCCGAGTTTTTTCCATATGTTCCAATGTTTACATATGTAAAACAATAATCTGCATCGCACATAGCTAGCAGAACTATGGAGTAAAAATGTTTATAGTTGTAGAATATTGATCCACCACCGGTTGGATTTACGATTCGGATGTGCTTGCCATCAATAGCTCCGATGCAATTTGGAAAGTTGGTCTTTTGTAGAAAACCGTTAGCAATATTTTGCCACATATCGGGAGTATTTGATGGTATACATTCATCGTGTAGCGTTTCCCATATAACTTTACACACTTCGTCCACGATCTTACTGATTGTTGCGATTCCCATCCTAAATGAATACTGCAAATCTGTATATGTTCGACCCGTAGCAAGAAATCTAAAAAAAAAGTTTTTATTATTTCAGGAAAACTGGTTCAACAAAGGTGGAAAACAGCCCGGGACGCGTTTTTTAGAACAAAAAACGCAATTAAAAAAACGCCCTCTGGAAGTGCTGCACCAAAATACAAAAAGTACATCTATTATGACGAATTAAGCTTCCTAGCTCCAACAGTTGAGAATGAAGTTGATGAATCACTGAATGACTCTTCCCTTCCCTCACCCTCAGTAAATATAGATAATACATTGGATAGTATGGGGTCTTCAGAAAATACTCAAGATTCTGATATATTAATGCAGCAAGTTTTTTCAAACACTCAACACAGTGAGCAGATTGACCGTGGTGTTGATTCAGCATCATCACAAAAACCTTGGTTGGAAAAGAGAAAAAGACGGGCCCCGAAAACAAATCCAGAAAGTTCTCCATTTGAAAAAGAATTATTAACTTTATTAAGTAATCAAACCCCAGATCTTGCCGCTGACGACCTGGCTTTTTTCGCTTCTTTGGGTCCAATTTTAAAAAGTTTTGATGTAGGACAAAAGCTGGAGTTTAGATCGAGAGTGCTACGAGAAGCCATGGATATTCGAAATTACAACAGATCAAATAGCTCAAATAGCTCCTCCAACGACGCAAGATATGCATCATCATACAATTATCAGATTCCAGCTTACCCAGAGTACGAAACCAACAATGCGAATCCTGGTTACTCTGGTTATCAAACAGCGAGACTTACTGATGAATAAATAATTATATGTGTTCAATTACTTATTATAATTTTATTTTATTTTTTATCTGTCCTTATGAAACTTTATAATAATAAATATGTTGTTCTCTTACTTTACTATAAATAAACATAACGATAAAACGAGTAAATATGTTGTTTTCTTACCTTAAAGTCACCATTAGTCGTTCAATCGGTGGTATAGGTACACGTCGTAAGCTGCAATGGACCAGTTTATCCTGTATCTTTGCCAGTAATTCGTCAAAAGTTCTAGTTGACATTCGAAAGTAATTAAAGAATTTACTTTCGTCAACCATCAAACTGCCATATAACAAGACAAAGTCTCCTGCAACGGCTCTCTGCTCAATTAATGGATGAACATAGAGTCTTCGTCGCCGTCGGTTTTTATTTCTTTGGGATAGATAGTACAAAGCAGCAATAATTAATACACTCCGCATTTTGGTCGTCGTCTGTACAGTAAGGCGGTCAGTACGATACTAAAACGAGCCACGCTGAGCCTCAGCGCTGACAAACTACGCGCTGAGCTATGAGCGCTGACGGTGAGCGTGAGACTAAAATCAGCCTAAGTGGTGTGGAAGACGGTATCGATGATATGTGTCGATATATTCTAAGTTTACAGATCGGGTTCGGCCAATGGTGGAAATAAGTGGGTTATGATGTTTAGGGTTAGTTACCAAATAAAACTTTTTTGTGAGTTTTGTAATGAATTGTTTTAATGTTGGGAAATTTAATTGACTATGTAATGTTTTAAGATTCGTCCGAAAGGGTGTATTGAATGAGGTTTTTATTGCTTTGTTCTGTACTACTTGTAGTTTAGAGTAATTATTTTCACATGTACTGCTCCAGACCGGTGCCGCATATGTAATGCAGGGTCTTACAAGGGTTGTGTAGATTTTTAATTTGGTCTTCGAGCTGACTTTAGATCGACGTTTCAAGATTGGATGCAGGCAGTTTAGAGCTTTTATACCTTTAACGCGGAAGTACTCAGTGTTTTTTTTTAGACCTTAAGATTGCTGCAGCGATAACTAATGCCTTCCACGTTGATATTATAGACAATGCCATTGCACATGCCATTTTTAATGGTTTGTACTGATGGGTATATAATCGATGTTTTGGTGTGCGTCAGGATTGCTCCGCCAAGTTATCAAATCAGAAAATGGTTTCAGCCAAAAATTTGTCGATATTTGTCAAAATCGAAAGAAACAAACCCCGTATTTGTCAAAGCAGAAATAAAGAAGTTATAAGCGTTTTAAGTTGGCCGCGCAATCCTGACGTCGAGGACTGCGCGGCCACGGAGATCTCAGCAACTACTTGGGATAGAGAAATAATTCCTTTTGTCAACTCAAGTCTGTATTTGTCAACATTTGTCGAAAAATGAATCAAAGCTCTATATCAATATTATAATTAAATATTCGCCTTGAAAGTCATGGCCGCGCAGTCCTTGATTTGCTATTTTGTTTTTAGTATTTTTTTTATTAAAATTGAAGACTTCATATAGTATAGGAGTTAAAAGGAGAAAGGTCTTAATTTGTCGAAACTGACAAAAGCTTTAAAATACGACTAAAGTGTAATTAAACAGACGAAATCAATTTAAAACACAAAACTCGTGGCCGCGCAGTCCTGACGTTACTTTAAACCATGATATCTCAATAACTATAGTAGCTAGGATTTTGCTGTAGACGTCCATATAATCCTTATATTAACCCCATTAAAATGACATATCCTTTTACCCTCAACACTGTTTGGGACGCGAGTAATCTCAAGAATTATGTTACCCCATACAATGTTCTAGTAGAGTGACCATAATTTCAAGACCATAAGTTCAAGACAATACAGTCTAAGCGCATTTCTGTTCTGGTTTCTATTGTTAACTGATAAAAAACTTTTTTAATATTTAGATATTCTTATACATTATAAACAAAATGTACAGAATTATATTAATAGAATCTTGCAAGTTACTGCTCGTGGAAATGTTAATTATATCTAAAATAACGTTATAAATAGATATACACTATTTTAACAATTACTTACAGTAGAAGCACTAAAAAAAAATATCATTTAAGACGTGCTCAAGAATAAATGCAGCGTTACATTCACAATTATAATGATATATTTTAAAATATATCGAAGCAATTCTTATTCTTAATCTGTTTGATTCTTCACTGTTAATATAACGCTGTTATATCGTTATTTCTGTGATTATTGTCAAATAAATTGAGTATACATAAATACTCTTTATTCCCAGGGTCAGTAAAAAAAAACACTGAATCAAATGCACGAGTAAATTTAATATTTTTTACAGATAAATCAGTAAAATTACTATTTTAACATTATTCTAAGTTGGTCTCTTCGGCCGCACTACAGGAGCATCGACGCGAGTTTGCCTATTGCGCTCTCTTTCTAATATTGCTTTTCATTCGCACAACTGCTGGTCAGCGGACCACCGCGCTCGCGTCGAATCGTCACGATACCAGTATTATATCTCAACGGACTGTTACTGCTGTACGTTGTGGATCCGACAGTGATATTCCGATAAAAAGGACATAAGTGTGTATTCAGTGAGAGACTTAGTGTATATTTAAACGTGATATAAATAATTACGTGATATTAATCAATATGGTGAGTTATTTATTTTTGAATTAAATTTGTTAACGATATTTATTTTGTGTTATCTACCACCATACCATGTTAAAACTTTTACCAGTTTTGCTGTAGTCAGTACTTTTACATAGGTACCTAGTTAAAAAGTAGATCGGAATAAAGTCCTAACAAATTAGGCCTTAATGAACAAGGATGGAATTTATTGTGTTTTATATAATTAATAATAATAAATAAAGCCTGGGTAAGGTAAACCTTTCCCAGGCTCTCTATTTAAAAACTAAATAGAGCGTTTAAGGTTTTGCCTAAACCAGACGCAACTTTTAACTCCTGGTAATCTCAAATTATTAAAAAGCAGTTATAAATAAATAGATATTTAAAAATATACTTTTTAATTTAATTTTCAGATAAAAGCGGGTCGCAAAGGAAAAGTCAATAGTGAAAAATTAAAAAAAATATTTCTTAAGTACGGAGATGTATGCAGAAATCGCAGTATTAAATATAATGATCCAGTATTTAAAACAATATCTAATGAGTTAGATAATACGATAGCTCCTTATGCAATCTACAAAGCATTGAAAAGGCACTACGACGAGTATTTTCAAAATGATGAAGATGATAACCTTTATTCACCCCGAGTTCAGAGTAGTTCATCTTCTTCACCGTCGCGTCATAGTGTGGCTTCATTATCGCTGACATATCAAGACAAGGTGAAAACATTTAGTTTTACAATGGACGAGCATGAATGGAAAAAAATTCAACCCGTGATGGTACATTATGCTAGAAGAGATATAAGGACCTCATCGACACACCAAAAATACAGGAGTCTGCCAAAGTTTAAGTGGGCGACTTTTTTGAGAGAAAAGCTCTGGGAGTTATCTAAGCTACCATGTACTTGGAACTTTAAAAATAAGAAAGTTGACGGTGAAAATAACATTTCGTTATTTGGAAAGTGCTCACAATGTCAAAGAGAAACAATAATAAAAACCGAAGCAATTTCTGAAAAAACTGTAAGATTTACATGCGATATACTTACTTGTAAGGAAGAGAATGTACCACACAATCCTAAAAAAAAATCAAAATTAACTCCATACAAAAGAGGTAAATTAGCAAAAATTCTACAGTATAAGCCTGCCGTAGTCGTACAAAAAGAACTTGCGGCCAAATTAATTAAAGACCCAAATCAAGTTTGCCCACCAGTGCTGCCAAGTTTAGCAGCTCTCCGCCAGATCAAGTATGAGAAACGACAAAGCAAGAGACTTCATGCTCACCCAATTTTAAGTATACTCATGATGACTCAAGAGGTACAGAACTTTATCCGTGAAGTGACATTGATACCGTGTTTTCATTTATATTATTGGTCTGATCAGCAAATAGAGTACTATACTAACTATTGTAATAGTTTTTCTAAAGTGACCATTACTGTAGATGCAACTGGATCTTTTTTTCAGGCTATAAAGCTTCCCGATGGAACTACACTAACAAAACGACTATTTGTATATATTGGCATGATTGCTTCGGATTCAATTAAATCTACTCCAATTTTTCAAATGGTTACCGATTCTCACAATAAAGATTCAATTGCAGCGTGGTTAAAAAAATGGTTAATTCAAGTAAGGAGCCCGCCACATGAAATTATTACCGATGACTCATCAGCATTAATTGCAGCTAATGTTTCAGCATTTACTACGTTTAGCAGTATAAAAGATTATGTTAAACGATCTGTTTTAGTCTTAAGTGGCCGCAATTATGCATTACCTGAAGTATTTATTAGGCTAGATACAAGTCATTTTATCAAAACAATTTATAATTTACGTTGCTTTGAAAATAGGGATATAAATGTTAAAATGTTATACGTTCGTTGCATTTTGTATATGAAAGAATGTGAATCGTTTCAGCAAATTAAAACTCTCATTACTGATGTTGTAAGACTATGTCTAACCGAATACGATAACCCAGAAAACCCTGTTTCTGTTTATATTCAGAAAATAAGTTGCACCTTAGGTAATACTACATATACGGAACCTAATGAAGACACCGATGAGAAGGAAAATATTCACGAAAACATAATCCTCGACGATGATGACGGTTTGCTCTCATGGTTTGATGAAATTGTTGAGAGGGAAAAAAGCCTAGATAAAACAAAAAGTTCGTCAGAATCACAAAACTCTTTCTACATGCCTCATTTAATAACAACGCTCAAACGGTTACTCCTAAAGTTACCCCTCTGGAGTAATATTATGTGCCCATTATATAAATCACAAAACAAAGTACCAACATCTTCAGCTATAGAGAGCTATTTTAAAACTATGAAAAATTTGTTATTCACAACCAGGTCGAAGAAATATAACATTGATGAATATTTAAATATGCATTATGATTATTTATTAGGTGAAATAAAAATTGCTTTAAATTGTTTAAATAATTTCGCCGACATTGTAGACAAAAAGGAGAAAAACATTAAAAGAAAACGAGGTAAGACTAGGAAGCGAAAAATGTTACCATTTGAAAACAAATGCTGCAAAAAAGAAAAACCTAGTGTAACCAAAACGTTTTTAAATGATTCGGTATTCTCAGTAATTCCTACGTATGTTGAAAACTGGAGAGGCGAAGGTGTTCCTAAAGATGATTCTGCAAATAAACCTGTAAATATAATGTTTTTAAAAAATAGTAATTTTACTGTACAAGATATATCTGAAAAAAATATTAAATTAACAAACACTTGTGCATTTGATTCCGTATTTTTTTTATTGGCCCACGGATTTAAAGAGTATTCATGCATACGCGATTTATTTGACAATAATTGCAGAAATAGGGATATAACAGCGTTTTTACAAATCCTCTGTAACTCTGATAATAACAGTGAAGAAGCAAACAAATTAAGAATAAGAATTGCTTCGATACATTTCAAAAACAATCATTATGATTGTGAATGTAACGCTGCATTTATTTATGAGCACGTCTTAAATGATATTATTTTTAGTGTTTCTTCTGTAAGTAACTGTTCAAATAGTGCATGCATAAATTCTACCCCATCAAGAAGAAAACATGTGTTTATACCGTTAAATTTAGATATAATTAATATTTTCACCATCAGTAACTTGGAAGATTCTATTATTATTCACTAGCTTCTGCCCGCGACTTCGTACGCGGATCCTGTTGCTTATGCCAGCGATAACGGGGTCGTCAAAATCGAAGATCTGAAACGTCTGATGTCGAATTCTAAGAGCCCGGGGACGGAAAAACAGCGGGATGCGCGAGACGATTCGAGACGTTCCATATCTTTCATTTTTGTAAGTCAGAAGTCGATGCGTAGATACGCTTGGAACTCAAGAGCAATTCTCTATCCGTGAACGTCTCCGACTCGCGAGACAATGCGTGACGCTCACGACCAGCGGTCAGTCGCGCATCACGTTCCCCACTTGTCTCTAGAGACCTAGAAGTCGACGCGTAGATACGCTTGGAACTCAAGCGTAATTTTCTATCCTTGAACGTCTCCGATTCGCGAGACAATGCATGGACTTGCACGATCAGCGGTCAGTCGTGCATCACGTTCCGCACTTGTCTCTAGATACCTCGAAGTCGATGTGTATACACGCTGAGAACTCAAGCATAATTTTCTTTCTGTGAACGTCTCCGACTCGCGAGACAATGCATGACGTTCACGATCAGCGGTCAGTCGTGCATCATATTCTTCACAGTAGATGCGTAAATACCCTGAGAACGCAGGCGTGCTTCGCGATCCGAAGAGGTTTCCACGGAGCGAGTTGCAGCCTAATGTTCCGAACAGCATCAAGTCTCTCCTGACGTTCTTCGGTAGATTCTTGGGATCTTATGATCCTCAATCTTTTAGCTCCTTTGAAACATTGGGAAAGATTTGGCCTCTTTCTAGGCATGGTTATAGTTTTATTGTGAAGATACCTGATCAATTAAAATCTAAGTGACTGTTCCCCTGCGTCACCGGGTAGGCTACCGTGTCACGAAGATAAGTGGAAAAGGAAATTAAACACTCAAATAACATAAGCCCGAAGGCATATTTATTCGATAAAATAAAAAAATAAATGGGAGTTTTGTCCAGTAGAGTCAAATTTTCAATGACCGCCTTCACCGCGTGGAGGTACTCCCAGCTTATGTTATTTATAATTATACAGTTAAATTAGTGTTAGCTTTGATTTCCACATCAGATGTTTCTGATCTTCGATTTTTATAAGTCAACAGGAAATGCCCAGCAGACCGAACAACTTTTGCTAAGACGTCATTCCCATGTGTTATGGTGTAGCTGGGCTCTTGGAGTTCCACAACAGGTGTTCCAGATCTTCGATTTTTATAAATCAACAGAGAGTGCTCATCAGATTGAAAAATTTTTGCTAAGACGTCATTCCTATATATGTTATAGTGTAGCTGGGCTCTTGGAGTTCCACATCAGGTGTTCCAGATCTTCAAATTTATTCTCTCAACAGAAAATGCTCATCACGTGGAACAATTTTTGCTATGGTACTATTTTTGTATCTCTTATAGTTTAGCTGGTCTATTGCGGTTCTGCATCAGGTGTTCAAGTTTCCAAGATAAATTATAGCCTATATGTTGCCCAGACTCAATACCTATACAACAAAAAAAAGATCTTTCAAATCCGTCCAGTAGTTCCGAAGATTAGCGTGTACAAACAAACAGACAAACAGACAAACAGACAGAATTTTTTTTTTGGATTCGTGCTCTATTACTCTTTCTAAACCACACCCAATTTTTTTTTTTTTTATATCTTCAATGTACAGACACAGTTTTTTTACTGTTTTATTATATGTATAGATGATTGGGAAAACAAGCAATGCAGAAAATGCAATGAAGTAGTTCTATTTCATTATACCTTGTCAAAAATTGTTACATTCGATTTAAATGGTGTTTTTACATGAGGTACCTAAAAGTATAATAATTAAACAAAACATTTATAAATTATTAGGTGCCGTAGAATATGTTCCTCCAATACTTGGAACAATAGGGCATTATAAGTGTCATATTATAAGAAATAGCGGAATGCTTTGTTACGACGATAACAAGAGTAAATTAGAAGAGAGTACAAACGATTCTGTATATATCCATTTTTTAACTTATGTTTTAGTAGAAGTGTAAGAGCCGATGAAAAACATTTAAAGTTGAAGAATAATGATTTTGTTGATTTTTGAAATCTTTATATTTGTGCAATGAATAAAAATATTCAAATATTAAACAAGTTTTTTATTTCGTCTTATTTAGTATTTTATTTAAGTTTTTGACTAACAGAACAGAATGCCCTTGAACTGTGCTGTCATAGCCAGTTTGACAAAGATTAAAAACAAATCGAAATTATGGTCACTCTACTAGAACATTGTATGGGGTAACATAATTCTTGAGATTACTCGCGTCCCAAACAGTGTTGAGGGTAAAAGGATATGTCATTTTAATGGGGTTAATATAAGGATTATATGGACGTCTACAGCAAAATCCTAGCTACTATAGTTATTGAGATATCATGGTTTGAAGTAACGTCAGGACTGCGCGGCCACGAGTTTTGTGTTTTAAATTGATTTCGTCTGTTTAATTACACTTTAGTCGTATTTTAAAGCTTTTGTCAGTTTCGACAAATTAAGACCTTTCTCCTTTTAACTCCTATACTATATGAAGTCTTCAATTTTAATAAAAAAAATACTAAAAACAAAATAGCAAATCAAGGACTGCGCGGCCATGACTTTCAAGGCGAATATTTAATTATAATATTGATATAGAGCTTTGATTCATTTTTCGACAAATCTTGACAAATACAGACTTGAGTTGACAAAAGGAATTATTTCTCTATCCCAAGTAGTTGCTGAGATCTCCGTGGCCGCGCAGTCCTTGACGTCAGGATTGCGCGGCCAACTTAAAACGCTTATAACTTCTTTATTTCTGCTTTGACAAATACGGGGTTTGTTTCCTTCGACTTTGACAAATATCGACAAATTTTTGGCTGAAACCATTTTCTGATTTGATAACTTGGCGGAGCAATCCTGACGCACACATGTTTTGGGCCCCTATCCAGCTACAACATCAGATGCAGTCATAATGAAACAAGAATTTAAAGATGGAACAGTCATGAGAAATGACTTTGAGGCTGATGATGCTTTCGTGCTGGATAGGGGATTTAGGGACGCCTTGCCCTTACTTAACACATGTGGTTATCGACCATATGTACCCGCGTCATTAGAACAGGGTGAAACACAGTTACCTACAATAGATGCAAATAAGTCAAGGGCAGTCACTATTTGCCCTTGGGTAGTAGAAGTTGTGAATGGAAGATTTAAAAGGGATTTAAAACTATTACGACAGGATTTTTTTAATCGTGCAAGCACACATTTAATGAAAGATTTTAAAGTGGCTGCCGCACTTATAAATTCATTTCATCCTGTTTTAACTGACCGGGATGATGCTGAGGAAATTCTGGAAATTATCAATCAAAATATGTACACAGAAAATAGATTGGCCAATTATGTAATAGAAAATCAATTAAACAGAAGACGAGCCAATTTTAGGCCACTAATTGTAAATGAAAATATTGTGACAGATTTTCCTCGGCTTACATATAATGAACTGATTTTAATTTCTCTAGGAACGTACCAAATAAAGCAGGCACGTTCTTATTATGGGGAACATGTAAGGGCAGATGGCTCCTATGTAATAGAAGTGTGCAGAGAGGTTGATAAGGACCTAATAAGAGAGCTGTCTACTTCAAATACTACATTTTTATATAGAGCAAGAATACAATCGAGACATATTAGCAGAAAGGTTTATTTTATTTACATTTTAGTAGACAGCTCTCTAACTGGAAGGCAAGCAATCTTGCAATATTATTGTAATTGTATTGTTGGCAGGCGCACAGTAGGGTGTTGTGCACACATTATGTCTATAGTATGGTATTTGAGTTGGGCTAGGTATCAAGACCACATATCACCTCCTGCACACTTTCTTGACACTATATTAGTTGTTTATGAAGATGATTAAATGACAAAATAAATGAAATATAGAAAAACTGTGTTCCTATTTATTGTCAGTCCCGGTAGGTACCTAACTAAGTGTTGATAAGTATGTACATTAACTGTACGGTATAGACTTTTAAACTCTTAGCCAGACCATTGCAAACACAATATCATAAAACTAATTAATAAAAATGTTTGCAGGCAATTAATCTTCGACATAGTTACATGTACATATTTTTGAAAACATGATCTAGGTAGATACATACTAAAAAAATATCAGGTTTCGGTTATATTCACATGTAAAACGATTACCAGTAACTGTAGTTGTATAACAAATCAGTTAAATAAGAATGATTTCTAATTTAATTGTATAGTTGCTTGTCACTTAATCCATTTTCTAACCTCACTTTAGCCATACATTCAAATTCAAAAATCTCAGAATACAAACTGTCAATTTCATTGAAATTAAGTGACATAATACTAGGTGTATTATCCTAAAAAATAACACCAATTTCATGACTGTAACATGTAGGCCCCGAGATATAGGGAAGGTGGGCTACCTCCTTTGTGTGACAAAAAGAACAGAAACTTTATTTTGTTACCACCTTCCGATCTAAAATACTCTTGCAGATTCGAAGACCGGCGACCGGAATTTTCACAACGGCAGTGCAGGGACTTTCGCGAGTCTCGTGCCAAATATATTCGGGCATCAGCGGCATCAGCCTCACAGATACACTATCTAACACCACCGAAGAAATTCTATCCACTATCGAAAAGATGAACGAGTGCAAGGAAAATCCAAACTCTAATGCCCGGGATACATGAGCCTAGTTTTCCAAGCTAGGATAGCAAGCTGGAAACTCGGTATACTGTCCTGGCATGACACAAGATAGCGCGGTTTACAGGTCGCCAGATAGTTTTTAAGCCAGTACTATTGCCGAACAAAGAATGAATACAATAATTATGATACAGGTGCTAGATCGTAACGTCGGTGAAACTCACAACCTCGGAGAAGATCGGAAACTCCGAGCTAAAACGCAACCTCGTAGCAGATCGCATGGAATAGACGAAACAATTGTTTCTCGAAGCAAGTAGAAGACTTGAAGACGGAAGTTGGAATTATGAGATAAAAACGACGCGAACTAAGTGTACTTTAGAACAGAAAATATTCAATCGCGCGCAGGAAACGACATCAAGTTTTGTAGAATTGCTTTATATTAAGCAGGAAAGCACCGAATCCAGCACCAGTTTTATTAAAACGGGTGTGACAAGAAACGAGTCGTTTTGCTTACGGATAGTGTATTTTCTACGAGACTTATGTCAAAACCATTCCTATAAAAAGTTTCGTAAGTTAAGTTACCGATAGATCAATACCTACGGATGGGAGGGTTACAAATAACGAACAGTAAGGCAAATGTATACAGATGTCGGGCGATGGTGTTCTTATTAAAAAAAAGAAACGTCAACGAGCTTTCATAGTTACGAGTCGTTTACAATTTGTTTACAAAAGTTTTACTTATTCTGCGTTATTTGCTTTAAATAACTGTTAAATGTCTCGTTCAAATACTGAACTAAGTGATTTAGAAAGGTTATCGGACTGGAGTAACTCCGAATCAGATGAAGAAAGTGGTTCTAAGTGACGGAATTACAAAACGAGGGTCGATCGTTTTAGTATCTTGGGTAATAATGAATGCCAAGATTCGGACGGACGGTGTTTTTGGATAGCACGTGTTTAGAATTTTGGGCTGTTTTTAATTTTATAAGTGTGTTGTCCTCTGTGTTCGTAACCAAGTTTGTATTGTGATTGTTTAGTTTTAAGTCTCGTTTTATCCAAGATGGATAAAAATAAACCCCCTGATCCGGACCCACCCGATATTCCATGTCCTTCTACTTCTTTTGCTCAGAACCCAGTACCTCAATTCGCGGATGTTGTATGTAGTGTTACAGAGTTGGATCTATCGCAAATATCACAATCCCAACAAAACTCAAGCAAACGACCTGATGATGAAGAAATCTCGACTTCCCTTCCAAGTAAGCAACCAAAAAGTCAAGTTGGACGAATCAAATACTCTGTAATGGATAAGGCTCCTTAGGTATATTGACCACGTTTCCCGTATTAGTCTAAGAGGTGACGGGATTTTTCATAACGATCATGGATACGGTTAGATTTACTTCAATGGGTTGTAGAGTCGTCCCCTAATGTGAATGTTGGTGTGAAATTAATGCGTTAAAACCAAACTTTTTAAGGAATCACATAATAAAATCAAATAAATTATACATATATAACAGAAAATGCTCGCATATGCAGCTATCATTTGGGGGTTTCTGAATGACTATGGGTATATTAGCCAGTTTACTCCTTCTCAGTTCGAGGCAGTGATATTACTGGCCCTAACAAATGAAGAAATAAATAAATTCGATTTTGAACAATTAGGTGTTATGTCTGATAGACAATGCCATTACTGGACAGGCATAACTAAAGAAAAATTCATGACAATAATTAATGAAGTTCCCCTCTTAAGAGAACAGTTTAAAAAATACAAGACTGCTCTTGCAATATTTTTAGTTAAATTAAGGACAGAGGAGACACATTCGAGATTAGGACAAATGTTTGTACCTATTGTGAGAAATATTTTAAATGAACAATTTGTATCACTACATATGGGCATTGGTCATTTGCCAAGAGATGAAATAATTAATCACAATTTAATTATACCACAAGGTCTATTTGGTGGTGAGGAGGGAGGCTGTAGGAAGGCTATTGTTATCTGTGATGGGACATATACATATTTACAAAATCATCAAATTAATAATTTCAAAAACAATCCTATAGCTTACATAAATACAGAAACTTAGTAAAGCCTTTTTTAATAGTAACAACAGACGGTCACATACTTGATATTTATGGCCCTTACGCGGCAACTGTGTCGGATGCTAATGTAATGCCACAATTGTTTAGACATGAAAGTAATGAGCTGCGGCTATATTTTAGAGGAGGTGGTTACGCGGACACATAGACTAGAATTAGTTTGTTGATTGGCACGGGTAATCCCCACCTCTAAATCATTCCTGCATAGAACCTCCGTTTGTCTATGAAAACCCGCAATGGCTGACGATCTACCACCGCGGTAACCCCAGCTCTCGATATATTTACAAAAAGTGGTGAAATTGGTGTGATCTTCTCGCTTTCGTTTGTCTCCGTGTTATGTGCCACGCTCCAGGAAGCTGCTCCGGGGAATCGAGGTATGTGCAACCCTTCCTAATAAGCGTATTGTTCATTTTCTTAATATGTTCCATAACAGTACGCTATTTCGCCATCTTTGAACCGTGCCAATTTCTATTTAATTGAATTATTAGCAAAAAACCAGCGCAAACAGGAGGAGACGTTTTTATTTAAGATAGGGGATTCAGGGATGCAATTCCATTACTAACATCTTTAAATTATAATGTTTAAAAACCTGAATCCCTTGAACCTGGTGAGACATAGTTGCCTACTTTACGAGCAAATAAATCTAGACTCGTAACAATGTGTAGATGGGTAGTGGAAGTTGTAAATGGTAGGTTTAAGAGAGATTACAAACTAATAAGAAATGATTTCAGCAACAACGCCGCTACCCATTTTATGACTGATTTTAGAATAGCAGGAGCCATGATAAATGCTTTCCATGTTCCTATTACGGATAGACCAGATGCCTCTTTACTTTTGGAGCGTGCCTTGCAAAAATTAAATCAACCAAACATATTAGCTGATTTTATTATTGAAAATAATATAAATAGGAGAAGAGCATCTTTGGAAAACACCAATGCTGATATAAGTTATAGATGAGTTCCCAGTGATGACTGAATCAGATTTAATTTAATTTGCACTGGGAACATATCAGATAAAGCAGGCACGCTCTTATTACGGAGAACATATTAGGCGGTCGTCGAGTACAACTTGAAGACGGCCATGCAACATCGAAACACGGTAGTAGTGGAAGCTTTGCTCAGGCTAGCGAAGTCCCTGGTCAGTCGACCCAAATAACATCAAAGTCCCCATCCAACCTTTGCCGACGGTGACGCTGCCCATCTGGTCGTTAAGTTCCCTAAAAAATGGTTGAGCTAAGCGGCGCGGATGTGCAGGTCATGTCCGTGAACGGATGCCGTCGGTCGGAGCCGGTCGGCTCGCGCTGCCATGCAGTTATCAGTCAAATGTCCAATAATAATATGTGTAACCTTAGCTAAATAACCGTCCCTGTAAATTAGTTGTAATTTAAATTTATTTGTTTGTTTAAAATTGTAAAGCCTGGAAAATATAAATATTAATAAAAAATAAAATAAAGACAAAAACATTTTAAAAAAAAATGTACTCACGTAGATTTTAAGTTACAATAATAAGTTCACGTAAATGTAACGTGTCCAGTGAAGGAGCACGTATGTAATATTAAGAAATGAAAAGAATAGCAAACAATTTAATAAATTAAAAAAGGGCGCGGACCACCAAGTCTGCGGTAGTAAAGGCATTGAAAAAAAAAAAAAAGTATTCAAGAAAGCAGTTGGGAGCGCAGAATCCACGGTTATTACTGTAACTGTTTAATTGGAAAACGTACCATGGGTTGCTGTGCTCACATCATGACTATTGTCTGGTATATGGTGTGGGCTCGACATCAACAGCATATAACAGCGCCTGCCTCCTTCCTAGATGATACCTTAGTTAGAGAAGATTTTGAAAATGAATAAATGGAACAAAAGAAAATAATAAGAATGTTATTGGTTTTATTTCAAATATCTCTAGTACATAACAAAATTCCTATTGCCATATGTACACACTATCCAATTATTAATTCCTTGTTCGTTGTCTTTACTAGCCTTCATAATGAAAATAGAAGAATCAACACTATTATGCCGACTACCTATCTTCAAGATAATCTTTTAGTATATGATGAGAATCTTCACGATAGATACAAGAAAGTTTCAGAACAGCCTCCAGTAAGACTCAACGAGATATCAGATGGAAGCCTCTACCATACTACCATACCTGTATACCTATTACTATTTAGTGCAGCTGTACTTGCCATTGCTCTTACATACCGGCATTGGATGGGAAATAAGGACAAGAAGGTCGACCCTACATCTATGGAAATGAACGTAGATCAAGACATTTATGCTGAAGCGGAACCAAGAAGGAATATTCACCCAGCTGGGATCAAGATGGACCCCAGTCATCTTACAGCAACATTTTTAACAACAGTTAACAAATAGTCGCTGTTCTACGGGGGGAGATGTTACGCAACGGTGTAACAGCATAAGGATCGCTGATATTACGATTCGGTATAAAACACGGGCTGTGGACCTACGTGACACCAATATTGCGCATCGCAACGATTTACCGTGTGACCGGACATCAAATGCCTTCCACGTTTTTTTTCCATGGCTCGGGCATTCTTGGTACATACATCGACCAATTATCACCTGCGTAATTTTAAAGATATAAATTGTAATTTCTTTATTTTATTAAATTAGTCTAAAGTAAATTGGTTTTTTGTTGCATCCTCCGACTCCAGCAAACATAATTAGTATAAAAATAAATTGAAGATGACAAAATGGTATCACTTAGGTGTACTCCTTCACTTCAGGAGACCACAGCATGTCATCAAGACATATGTAATCATGTATGTATAACTATTGGTGTTGTTGGCGTAGAATGGCCATAGTGTACTTATTTTATATCCTCTTGTCAGACTTCGAAAGGGCGGGTATAGCTTTCTCTGCCTATTTCCGTCTACGGTGGGTAGGTATAGTGAATACCGATGTAATATTTTGACAGATGGAACAGATTGACAGCCGTCAACGCCGTCATGAGCGTTTCTTAGAACGCAGTTACGTTGCGAAGTAGTGTTTTTTCATATTCTTTTATTTCTTAATCTATCTAATATTGAACGATTTTAAATAATGCTAAAAATACAAATTATTGGAAGGAATTTTAATAGTAATTTGTACCTCGGTACATGTTTGGGCCGAAAAAAAAACACCTCCTTTATTCATTTACTTTTCAGGGCACACTGTAGGCAAAGTGTGGGAAGACCCTACAGTGAAGTCACGAAAACAAGCATTTTTGGAGGGTTTGTCGACGGGTGCCAAGAATCCTACTTCCAAAGGCAACCGGCTAATAATTTTACATATAGGAGGTGAAAAAGGATTCGTGCCAGAATCGGAATTGATATTTGAATGCAAAGGTACAGGCGATTATCACGAATCGATGA
Source organism: Noctua pronuba (assembly GCA_905220335.1). Lineage (NCBI taxonomy): Eukaryota > Metazoa > Arthropoda > Insecta > Lepidoptera > Noctuidae > Noctua > Noctua pronuba. The sequence continues at coordinate 7,635,533 of LR999906.1, read as the reverse complement.
ATGCAGTCAAGTTCGAAAATTGGTTTCAAGCAATGCTACCGAGATTTGAGCCAAATGCAGTGGTTGTCATGGATAATGCCAGCTACCACTCAAGACGCCAGGAGAAAATCCCAGTTACTAGTTGGAAAAAAACAGATATCCAAGAATGGCTTTCATCAAAGCAAATTTCTTTTGAGGCAAAGGAAACGAAAGTCCAGCTCTTGGAAAAGATGAAAGATGTCAAAACTCAGTATCAATCGTACGTGGTCGATGAGCTGGCAAAAGCAGTTAGTTGGTGTGGAGGTATTACCTCCATACCACTGCGAATTGAATCCCATCGAACTAGTGTGGGCAGACGTCAAGGGGTATGTGGCCCGGAAAAATACAACATTTAAGATGGCAGATGTTAAAAAGCTGCTCCAGGAGGCTTTTTTTTTGGGATGGGTAATCATCAAATAACTCCTCCCGCTCTGGATGGAGTGGGAAGGAGTGTCAGACTTTTACTGACTAAAACCCATCCATGTTCCTTCTTTGCCCTTTGCGCGTATCTCTTTCGAACAGTCCCGCAGCCCCGGCAGGCATCGGCCTTTGCGGGCCCCTTCCTGGTTGCTGACATCTCTTTGAGGCGCGCGTGGAACACGAACGCGCCGTCGACACGGCCTGTCGTCATAAGACGGACGGACGGTGAGCTAACCCATTACTCACCGTCCACAGGCCCGCGCCTACGGTGGCCGGGAGCCACCACGTGGCCCCTGACGCCCGGGGCGTCCCCCGCTGCGGCTGGGTCGTGAGATTCTCTCCCTCTCACGTCCCGCCACCTCCTTCGCTAGCATGACTGCTTCGCAGAAGGAGGTGACGGCTTCCCATTCCCTCTCGCTCCGGACCATGGTCTGAACCAGGGCCGGGCGCGAGAGGTCGCCGCCGCCGATCGCTACGAGGACACGGCGGAGCTCCGCCCAAGCGGGGCTCCAGGAGGCTTTAGGCAACATTTCAGCAGAAAAATGGCAAAAGTGCATCAGTCACGTAAAAAAAGAGGAATCGAAATTAGATAGACTAGATGATAATGTAGACAAAACTGTTGATTCTTTTATAATAAATGTGACAGGCGAGACGTCTTCGGAAAGCAGTAACTCCGATATAGAGGAGTCGTATTCTGATTTTTGAATTTTCATTTTTTTATTTCTGCCGAATTAGTAATTAAGGGGTATAAAAGCAAAAACACCTCTGTCCAAATTTTGGTTTTTTTAATCTATGGATGTCATAACTCATATTTGGCTGACGTTAAAAGTTAGACACCGTATCTTAATTTAGATGCAAAAGCGTACCATTGCATATGTAGTAAATCGCATTAAAAAAACATGTTGCGATGCAAATACGCCATTCTCCATAAACATTCAGACTCAAACATGACATCGTCCATTTAGACCAATCACAGCACAGCATTTCTGGGATTTCAAGATGGCGTTTTCTGTGATTGTAAAGCAACGGTGCTCCCCAATTAGTTCAACATTTTATTTGCAGTGTTTGTGTGGGCTGCATGTCCTTGAAAGCTAACCTGTATTATAATATCAGAAACGATAGAATTGTAGGACTTCATGAAATCAACGGGATTCAAAAAAAAGAACCAGCTAAATACGTTTTTGTTATGAGGATTCGCGGTATTATACATAACTGGAAACAACCAATAGCTCATTCATTTCTGTCTCAATGTAAAAATTATCCGGAAGTAAATGAATGGATTAACGAAATTATTATATCACTACTAAATATTGGCCTGGATATACGCGTATTTGTTTCAGATTTAGGTTCAGATTTTATAAAAGCATCAAAGTTGCGTTCCGTGAGTAGTGATAAAACATATTTCGAAGTAAATGGACACAAAAATTTTTACATGTTTGATGTCCCGCATCTTATGAAATGTGTAAGAAACAACTTTAAAACATGTGATTTCATTTTTGACACTAAAGTTGCGAAATGGTCGCATATAAAAGACTTGTATAGTCAAGATAAACGTCGACAAATAAGATTAGCACCAAAACTGACTGATCTTCACATAAACCCCATAAATGAAATTAGCTAAACGGGTCTTAAGTCGAACTGTCGCATCAGCTATTAACACATACGTAGACTTAACACCTTCGGCGCCAAGCATGATTTCCAAAATCACCCTTTTTTTGTATTTGTTTTTTTTTTGTTTATTAGGTTTTATTTATTGTATTAATGTGTTTTAAGCTTTCATCTTCCTTTTCCCTTCTTTTTTTCAGGTTTTTCAGAGTGTGTATCAATAATGATACACTGGCCTACCAAATTGTTTTGTGTGTTCTCATATCTCCAGGGCCATGTGTATCATTTATGATACATATAACATTTAAGCTTTAAGTGGTGTTTGCTTTTTGTTTCAGATACATTTCTCACGAAATCCACGGAGGAGCTTAGGAAAAACAATAACAAGAACATTAAATTCTAAATTCCATTTTGATTTGTTACAGAATATTTAATAAAAATAAATACAGTGCAACTTAACTATAAAACATGGACTTCGATAGTGACGATTCCCAGTATGATCCAGACTATCTCCGGAATTCCGGATAATGAAGATGGCAATGGGATGGACAGTTCCGAAAGTGACAGTGCTGATGAGATTTCCAATTGGAATCCACCTCTTTCTTCTAGACGAGTCTCAACTTTTTCCGAGAGTGAGATGCCTCTATTACCAGAGATACAGAGGCGCACTTCTGCACGAAGGATGAATAATAATATACAATTGGATAACAACGGTAGACCAAGTACATCCGCTCCTGATAACGCTCCAAGTACATCTGGTACCACATCGTCTGAAATAAGTGAATCTGAATGGCTAAAGCAGAAACTAGACTCTATTGAATGGGAAATGCCAACTCAAGAAGGTCCACCGCATATTGAATATACAGTTCCCTTTTCAGGCATGAAAGACATTTACTCTGGAATTTTAGCCCAAGCGAATCCGATAGATTACTTTGATTTATTCATGACCCGAGATATTATTGAACACATAGTGGATCGAACAAACTTATATGCATCTCAATATCTGCTAACCAATGATACTTCCTCCAGATCCAGGACGCATTCCTGGGTTCCTGTAACAGTAGATGTAATGACAAAATTTTTAGCACTGATTGGCTGGATGGGATTAGTAAAACTACCTCGTATAAAAGACTACTGGAGAGTACATAAGCTTTATAATGTCCCCTTAGCCCGAACTGTGATGCCCAGAAACAGATTCGAATTGATACTCAAGTTCATACATTTTTCCGACAATACATTAGCTGACCCTAACGACAGACTACAAATTACGAGATGTGCTTGACAAATTCATAAATAATTACAAGGCTACATACACACCAGGAGAAAAAATATGCGTAGACGAATCCCTGATACCTTGGCGTGGGAGACTGTTATGGAGACAGTATATACTTACCTAATAAAAGTGCTAAATATGGTATAAAAATTTTCAAACTTTGTACAGACAAAGGATACACGTGGAACTTGATGGTGTACTGCGGCAAATCCAGGGACTCAGAGGCTGAAGTTTCGGAGAAAACAGTCATGTCTAAAATAAACTTGCAGACGTTAATAAGTTGATAAAAAGATAATAAGTTTGATAAAAAGTGTGACAAACAAAGTTGTAGAGAATTTTATGAGGTTTTATTATGTAGTACAACAAAATTTTATACGACGCATCGTTTTCGAGATATAAGCAAAAAACCAAAAAACGGGACCTTCTTTGCCCCCCCATCCCTCGGGCTCACCTCGGGGGGTCAGGACTTTTAATATGTTTATCTTCTAACTAGTCCAAACAAAGTTCATAAGTCAGATTTTCTGCTTTCGACTTTTCCAACCACATACCCCGACCACGTTTTTTTCTTCCATTCCGTCCTGTCACTCGTCGCGCTATCACTAACTCCTTTTTCTTTCATATCACTTTTCACATAATCCATCCATCTTTTCTTTGGCCTCCCTCTCCCTCTACATCTATCCATATGTATACTCATAACTCTTTTAGCAACATGCGTTTCATCCCTCCTCTTTAATCTGAATTGATAACCTCCCCCTTTTGGAAGTCGGTTAAAAAAGACTGTCCATGGAGTTTCTACCCCTTTCTTCTCCATAGAGATCTACGCATTGGAATGGGCCATCTACGGTACTTTCACAGTTATTATGTCTTGTGACTGGGACTGTAGCACCATAACTATTTTTGTACTAATTTTATTTTATGTCTTTTGACAATTAAAAAGTGCCTGTAATTGGCCTAGTTGAATTAAATTATTTGATTTGATTTGATTCTATTATACTGAATAATAAAACTATTTAACAAATGTTTTGTTTAATTTGTGACCTACCCTATTGTGACAACCCTACCAAAATAGGTAACAATTTTGCTCGTTCTTAAGAAGCTTAGTCTCTGTTCCGTTTATCTACCCATGTGGTCGAACGTTGGCTGTATCAGTATCCGTGATCCACCGTAATGTGCAACGATACAGACAGACAGGATCTTACGTGCGCAGGCGAGGGCAAGGCAGAAATCGTGCAACCAGTACCGTAGACGACCGTTTTATAAGGGTGCAAACTTTAAGAAATCGTCGTCAAACGGCTGTTCAGACCCGAAGATTCTTGGAAGAAGTGCGTAACGTACGTGTTAGTGAACGAACAGTGAGGCGAAGGTTGAATGAAGCTGGTTTGAAGTCATACGTGCCAGCAAAAGCGCCAAAACTTGAGGTGAGCCATCGAGTTGCCAAATTAGCGTTCGCCCGTCAGCATCAAAATTAGTCCGATGAGTAGAGTCGAGTTTTATTCTCTGACGAAAGCCGTTACTGCGTAAATTTCACTGATGGAAGGGACCGGATGTGGAGATATCGAGGAGAACGTTACCATCAAGCAAATTTTTCCGAAACAACGGCTTATGGTATGGGGTGGTATAAGTTTGACGGCACGCACCGCTCTAGTCATCATTGATGGCGGTTCTCTGACTGCTCACAGGTACATAACTGAGATCTTAGAACCCCATGTTATCCCTTTTGCTCCATTCATCGGCTCAAATGTTGTGTTTATGCACGATAACGCACGCCCACACACTGCTCGTGCGGGATTACCTTAATAAGACCGGTATAACGCAGATGGACTGGCCAGCACGATCGCCAGACATGAATCCAATAGAACATGTCTGGGACATGATTGGACGCAGGGTCCGAGAAAGAAATCTAGCCCCTAGGAATGTTGAAGAACTGAAATTGGCGCTGGTTGAAGAATGGGACATTTTGCCATAGGAAATGATTGGAGGTGTTATCAGGAGCAAGGGTAGACGTATTCAAGCCCTAACGAGAGCGCGTGTAGGTAACACACGCTATTAATTCTTAAGTTTTTACTTTTTTTTTTTTTGTAAATCACTTCAATATTTTTCAGTTACGAGAATTTTTTTTATTTCTCTATAAATAAATTCTAACAACCCTACACTTTGTTGTTTTCTTTCATTAAATAAACAATCACTCAAATAAAGCGACAACAATAAATAAAATACATTAAATCTCAAAAAATCATTCACTTTTTTGTGTTCCCCTAATTATTTTTTTTTTATTAGGATTGTATTTTTTTTGTTCAAATAAAGTAGAGTCGATGAAGAAATGTTACTTTCCTTTTTCCACAAAACAAAATTTACAAAGACCAATAAAACATCTTTACTGACCAACGAATGCCGCGTTGCAAAATTAGATTGATCCTGCTGGAAACGTAATACCACTATTAAACTTTCAACAATTTCTCAAAAAAAAAAAAAAAAATGACTACAGCAGTCATTGTGCCAATAGTGTCGGCCAAGCGCTTTTTCGCTGCCCAGCACCCAGCGTAATATGGGCATTGGACTCATATGCTGGGTTCTGGGCAGCGAAAGGGTTAATAGCAATAGCCTCGACTAACTTCTGAGGAGGCTCTCGTTAGGCAGCTGAACCGAGGCCGAAGGCATTGAGAAAGCAGTAGGTAGCTGAACACGGCGCGTGATGTAAAGAGTTTCCTCTCTCAAGAGCCCAGACCACTAGTATGTTGGACCCTGTTCCCGATGCAGGTGGGCTACTATTTCTTTTTCTTTTTTTATACTTATGCTTTTGTTTATATGGAATATATAAATAATATATAGTGGTAGGAATGGGGGGAGGCCTTTGCCCAGGTGTGGGACAACTCAGGCTGACAAAAAAAAATATATATATAAAAATACATAAGAAATATAAGTAAAGAGAATAATAATTTGACTGTAAGGAAAACACCAATGTAAGAACGATGCTGTTTTCACACTTCTGTATCTTCTTATAGCAAGTCTCAAATAGTGCATGAAAATAAAGTTAGATTTTTTTTTGTTCCAATGAATAAAGCCGATGAAAAAATTATGCTTCCTTATTCCCCAAAACATAATTACCAAAAACCAATAAAACATCTTTACTGACCAGCGAATGCTGCTATGCAAAACTAGATTGATCATTATTGAACTTTCAACAACTTTTCAAAGACATACGACAAACAAAAATAATAATAATTTGAGTCATTGTGCCGATAGTCGTGTCGACTAAGGGCTTAATAGCAATAGCCTCGACCAACTTCTGAGCTGGCTCTCGCTTGGCAGCTGGGGCAAGGGCTTGATTCAGAAAGCAGTACTTCTGAACACGACGCGTATTGTTAGGAGGTTCCTCCCTCAAGAGCCCTGGCCACCGGTATATTGGACGCTGTTCCCGATGCTGGTGGGCTATTTTTTTATACTTATGCTTTTGTTTTTAGAAATATATAAAAATGTAAAATAATGTCTTTTTCAGAAAGCCACTTATGTATCTTCTCGTAGAATGTCTCAAATAATATAATACATAAATAGTTTTATTTTAATAAATAATTTTGAGACTATGCAAATATGCTAGCCATGTTTTTTTTTACAAAAACTACATCGTCAAAAACCGATAATACATTTTTACAGACCAACCAATGCCGCTTTGTAAAAGTAGATTGAACTTTCAACAACTTTTCAAGGACATACGACATACAACGCAAAAATAATAATTTGACTGTAAGAACATCTTTCATTTACGTATCTTCCCAAGCTCAACTATGGTATCAACGGGGCAAAGAAATTACTAATTACTAATAATACATAATTTCCAACATTTATAAAATTTTGCTTTTCCTATAAACAATTTAGTTTTCGACAAAAATCTACCCATAATATACATTTTATGTTTTTTTTTCGAAACAAGAACTATTAGAATTTTTGACAAAAATCTACCCATAATTAAAAAAAACTGCGACATCTTATGAAATACACAAAGCTTGCTTACTCTCAATTTGAAAAACTGAAGAAACTTTTTAGCAACATCAAATTGTAATATTTTTTCAGAAAAAATCTCATTTTGGACCTTTCTATAACAACTTATGACGACGACGTCGTGTAACCTAAAATTCACATTGACTCGTCAACCAATCAGTTCAAATGACAAGAATTTGCAGACACTCCCTGTTTCAAGCCTAACAAAATAGAATACTGGCCGCAAGAAAATTAAGCGTGATTCAACATCATACATACAAGAAGACAGAAGACATAAACTACGTGTTTTCCTCTTTTTTCGACAGACTAAAAAGTTGATATAAATACCAGCCATACATAAATATATAATACGGAAGCCTCGTTCATATTAATATATAAATAATAAAATATGTTGTTAGATACAAGTAGCCATATAAAATAAACTACGTGTTTTTCCTTTTTTGGATAGACTAACCCGAATCCTCTCTATCCGAAACGAAGAGTTGATATAAATACCAGCAATACATATATAATATAGAAGTCTCGTTCATATTTATAAATATATAATGAAACATATGGAATTGCATTTTTTTTCTCAACGAAAAATTTCCACTCTTGCCAACCTAGAATCGTGTAGTGAATTATTAATAATTATATAATATTCTCAGAATAGTTAGGCACAAATAATAAAGTATATAAAACGATTGACTCGTTGAACTTCATACCTTATCACAATGGCAAAAATCTCTTGGTGCGCTAGCAAAAATTACATTTACAAGATGACTATATAAAAAAAACAAGTGTCATTGGAATGATATATTTTCGTAGCTACTTACAAAATATTACAATAATATGTATAACTAATTAACAGAGCGATTGCGAAAATAACCAATGATGTTTTGTCGCATTAAAATAACATGAACAATTTAAATACATATTATAAAAGGTGTAAAAAGACCCTTAACGAAGCCGAAAGGCACTTGTTCTCCCCGTCATTGCGAACATTTTTTTTGGAACCTTCTAGTTACAGAGATATTGGGGGTCTAAGTTCCAACTTTTTCACAAGTTTTTTTTTTAAGTACACGATTTTAATGTCAGATTTTTACTTTAAACACCTGTACGTTACATTGAGTCCTACCGTAAAACGTGATTTTTTACCCCAAAAAAAAGTCGTTTCCCAGCAATAATTTTTGCGTAAAGTTACTTAGTTTGATGTACAGAATGCTTGGTTGACGGCTTCGTGAAGGGTCTGTTTACACCCTGTATAAACACACGTCTTTTTCCCATGGGGGTAGGCAGAAACCATAGAACGCCACCTGCTACGATCCTTACAGTCCTTTTGCCTCGTCCACGTTCATACATCTGGTCATACACGCACGCCGGTTGCGAGTACTACGCACCTGACCTTTCTGAAGAACCTCACCGATAGGATCAGTGTATGCCCTCCTAGAGCGTCCCCTCCCGGCGTTGCCACTCACATCTACCTTGTAAATACCTTCATTTACATTACCTACGTTAGCAGGTATGCATACGTTCACAGTACAACTAACGCTACGCGATGCCACACATTTGTTAATGAGAAAATAAGTAAGGTCTGGCGGCCCTAGGATCTTGTTCTATCAGTTACACTGTAAGTGATTAGATTTTTTGGGTTTGACGCAGATTGTGCACTTCGCAAAATGTGCACTTGACGCAAAATGTGCACTTGACGCAAAATGTGCACTTCGCAAAATGTGCAGAATGTGAGAAGTGCACATTTGGCGAAGTACACATTTTGCGAAGTGCACAATCTGCGTCACACCCGATTTTTTATCTCGTGGAAATAGGCTTAAAATCATTGTACTGTTTTTCATTAACCACGAGAACATTGAAACCATTGCTTTTAATATTTTTGCAGAATATTTTCGTAATATTTACTTTCAATGCTTCCAATGTATTGATTTTCATAGAGATATCTATGAAAATCAATACATTGGAATGCGAATTATCCTACTATTATACATTTTATCAATAAACAGGGACATTCTGATGTTTATGTAAAAAATATATTTCAAAATACAAATACAACAAATGTTTTTGGAGATATGGAGAATAATTATAATAACAATAAAACACTCAATTTCTTTAAAAAAAAAAAACAACTTCATCGAGGCACAATATGTTTGTAAAGTTGTAAGTTTGTAACTTAGATACTTTGCCCGTTTGCAGTAATACGCGACACTTAAGTAAATGCCCTATTGTGTTCAAATTTTTGAATACTTTTATTTAGGCATTGGTTTAGGTGTCACATAGATTAAGTGAAAATAGGCATTTGTTCGGATAGGTTCCGAGGCCACATAAGTAAACATCTACAGCAACATTATCATAATAATAAGAATATAATTCATTGTAAATTTCGCAAAGATAAATCCAGAGGTATATTGAGAAAGGACTTAACATAATGGGTGTAAAAGTACCCTAAACGAAGCCGAAAGGCACTTGTTCTCTTCGTCATTGCGATCATTTTTTAACAAGAGATATAGAGTTATGGAGATATTGGGGGTCAAACTTCCAATTTTTTCACAAGTTTTTTTTTTAAATACAACTTTTAATGGTTTAACTTTACTTTAAAAAATATCTCCACGACCCCCGTACTATTCAATGTATCAGGACTTCTAAATTCACGGTGGAATCAATGTGGAAAACGTGATTTTTCAAGAAAAATGTCGTTTCCCAGCAATTATTTTTGAGTAGTTTGATGTAAAGAATGCTTGGTTGCCGGCTTCGTGAAGGGTCCGTATACACCTTGTATATTTATCTCAGCCTGACAAATCACAACAGTGATTAATTTTATTTACCGTTAGCTGTACAATTTAGATTTGTCCATAGTTTAACTATCATAACATTTAACAATACAATTATTTACACTCACCTAGCCGCGGTACTTTCATACAAGCGTACAAGCATGGCTTGCCCTTATAACCTATTACTCTTCATGATGTTAGGGTTTCTGAACAGTCTCCTTGCCTAATGGGCTTGCTGTATTGTTGGCCCCTAGGCACGCCACTGCACTCACCGTATAAAGGGTGTAAAAAGACCGATAACGAAGCCGAAAGGCACTTGTTCTCCCCGTCACTGCAATATTTTTTATGTTCTAGACCATACCGGGGAACCATCTAGTTACAGAGATAATAATAGTGTTCAAAGTTACAACTTTTTTTTCAATGTTAAAGTTTTTTTTTTAAATACATGTTTTAATGTAAGAACTTTACTTTAAACACCTCCACGATCCCCGTGCTTTTCCATCCATCCATCAGCACAATGTTTTAAATGCGTTACATTGAGTCCTAATGTAAAACGTGATTTTTCACCCCAAAAAAAAAGTCTTTTCCCAGCAATAGTTTTTGCGTGAAGTTACTTAGTTTGATGTACAAAATGCTTGGTTAACGGCTTCGTCAAGGGTCCGTTTACACCCTGTAGTCCATTTTGGGCATACTTTATTTAATTTCGTCCTTCTATGCTAAATACAGTATAGTTGACCACATGAATGCTTTACCACCATGAGTGAATATCACGATCACGTTACAAAACAACAAGGTCTTTTTACCCGATTACGGCGAAGCCAAAAGGGAGGGTTATGATTTAAGCAGTTTGTGTATGTTTGTATTTACGTATGTTCCTCCGTAGCACCTAAACTATTCATCCGATTTTGATGAACAAGGCCCGGGTAACAGGCTACATTTTAACCGAATTCAACAATAGGAGGAGTCTATTTTACCTTATAAACCCCGAATTTAATTAGAACGTGATTTTTCAGTACATAGTCGGGTTTTTTAGTTGTTGTATACCACACAAATTCTTGTTACAAGCTTTTACTTAACTTGCGATGTTTTTAATTTCAAAACAATGCGGCAGTTGAGGATCAGTCTAACTCATCATCTCCTTGGCCTTTTTCGAACATCATTCTCCATAGAGATCTACGCCTTGGAATGGGCAACTACAGTAATTTTACAAGTTATTATGCCTTGTGTCTGTGACTGTAGCTTCGCTCTTTGTTTCTTTTTTGTGACTTTCAAAAGAGCCTGTAATGGTCTAATTGAAATAAATGCTTTGAGTTTGAGTTCTTGGAGTCGGCATCCTCTAACCGGATGCAGCTGAACAACAGTATTTTACATGGAGTTACTGTCTATCTGACCTCCATAAACCAGTTAGTACTGGATAATGCGATACCCCTTGTTTAGACTGGTTGTCAGAGTTTCGTGCAACTGACTACCTGTAACGACTGTCAAGTATCTTATAATGACAGCCGGGACAAACAGCTTAAAGTGGTTTCCGAGGCACGGAGGAACTCTGTAAGTACTGGATAGTCATCCATCCACAGACCGCCCTTGGCAAGCGCGGCTTAATCTGAAGATCTACCCGTGCAGCTGTTATTATTAATCCAAGAGCTCCTTAAATAATTCATAGATATAATTTCGTGTATACAAGGTGTAACTAAATAAACGCACAACCTCTCGTTTCCGCGTGGTCTGTGTACCTCTCAGACCATGATACTGCACAAGTTTTATAACTTTGGTTTGGAAATTCATAACTTTTCTTAGCTTTACTTTTATCACACATGTTGATCAACTGATTGCGTCTAATCCTATTGAAGTTTTAATTTACTGGGAGACAAAAGTGGTAAAGCAATTACGAGGACGACTATACCTACTAAATAAAAAGCTCTAAGACCGAGTTCTATAAACGTTACGTAGGTCGTGCTTTGGCTTAGACACGTTCCCGTCTCTTTCTTGCACTTGTAAGTTTGATATTTGTGCGACAGTGACAGGGATAACGCTAGGTCAGAGTCCGTTCAAAGTAACATTTATACTGGGTGATATGTTAAACATGGTCAATACTTTAGGAGCGTGAAGTACTCATAAAAATTAATAACTTTTACTATGGGACCAAACATTTAATCACGAAAAAAATATCAGCTGCATTAATTGGTCGCGCAACTCGAAAAAAAGTAGCAACAGCAGATTTTTTTTATCATAATTCGTTAGTCCCACAATAAAAAAAAACCGGCCAAGTGCGGGTTGGACTCGCGCACCGAGGGCTCCGTATTAACTTGTAGGTATTTTGTTATTAAACTACATATTTACGGTTTTCATTTTTTCCTTAAAATTTACTGTAGGTCAACGGGAAGTAAAGGTTTTGATTCCCTTGTGAAATCGCAAAACATGTGACATACACGATCATATCTTTTGATCACGTTGATTTAAAAGTTTATTTTTTTCACTGCTCCAAGGGGTAGCAGGCCTGAGTATTTGATGTAAGTTCAGCTTGATACCTCCACGCATTCCTGAGAAATAGAGTGTTGACAGATGGACCACAAAGTGAATACGGGTACGGTTGTTACCGACTGAGGTACGGGACCATAAAAATGCTTATTATATACACGAGTACTTTACGCCTTTAAAGTATTGCCCAAGTTTAACCAATCACACTGAAAAAATTCTTTAACTTTTATAGTAAAGTTTTTGAGTCCACAATTTCACTGAGCGTCATTTCACACGGTCACCACACTTGCGTGTATTAGCGCCAATATCATTGTTTCCCGCGCTTCCCAGGCGGCTTCTGTAGCTGGAAGCCGGTGGACGTGTCGGCTTGTGCGATACCGAAGCTCGTGTTTAGAGATGTGTTTAGATTCGGCTGCGGCTGCGGCTGCCATGTTGGTCCTGAAAATAGAACAGATTTTTTTTTTAAGATTTGTAGCTCTTAACCCTTTATAAGGCAGAGAAAACCGGAAGTGGTAGGAAAACGAAATTGATGTATGTTAATATGTTGGACATTTTTATATGATTTTTAAGTTTTTTTTTTTTTAATTACTAATAATATTAAACAAGTACCTACTTCAATTATTTATTTTTAGTTTTTCTTTTTTAATTGCCAGAAAATATGTGGAAAATTCGATAACAGTATCTGAGCCACTGTCCATACTAAAGTGGTGATATTTCTGTATAAAAAAATATTTTGTTAAATTCATGATGGAAAACATTGTGAGGACCTCGGCATGGCCAAGAACCGAAATTTCGTGGACATCGCGTAACAACCACAATCCGCACTGGGCCCGTGTTTGAATATAGAACATCACAGACTGATTAGGTTTCTCTTTTCACATAACATCACGCCTGCAATTCTCGAAGTGTTAGGCAGAGGTGTACCCAATAGTACACCCACATTTCGCCAAGCATGTTTAAGTCCCATGTAACCACAAATCCAGACTCCGTGGCTGCTACTGAGGAATTTCTGATAGAAATTTCCAATATAACTTTACCCGACCAGGGAATCGAACCCAGGACCTCATGTTTAGCAGTCGACCTTGCAACCACTAGATCAACGAGGCAGTCTCTCTGACTGTCGTCGTCGTCTAACTAAACGAAAAAGGGCTAGTACAAAGATGTTGCGATGACTTACCACTGGCATCTACAGATGGGAAGGGCGACATTGCGCTGCCGACGTAAGTGAACGGCGTTGGTCCCGCCAACTGTTGTAGATTACCTGTAAGTACAGAACAGTTAACATCAAAAGTTATTCTAAGTTAGTTAAGAGGTGAAGTTTGACTAATCTTGGGAACTACTGATTCAATTCTTTCACTAAAGGGTAGCTACATTATCCCCGAGTGTCATAGGCTATATTTAAAACTTTCCCCTGGGATAATTTTCGACCTTAGCGAGAGTAAAACCACGGGATTTTACTTAACCAAAGAAAGTATATTTTTTCATACACACGGCTGATGGCACAATAGGCGTGCCATCATCTTCTACGGCGTTAGGCACGCCAGTCGTGTCATGAAATAATTGTTCACCGCCGCAGCAAAAAGTTTTTGAATCTTGGTGATCGGTTAAAGTTATCGGCGACTTAAGACCATATAGAAAAATCCACCACCATCTGTCTGGCAGTAACTCACCACAACACCAGTCTGGTCGGAGGGTCCTCCCTTTTCTATGGGGGATGACGAACTTTATATCCTGTTCTTCATACTCTTAATACCTTTAATCTCATTCCTTCCTTTATTATTTCTTGTCATTCCACTCATCCATCTCAAGATTCTAATCTCCGCTAAATGCTATATTTTTTCATCCATCTTCGTTACAGCCCAGGCCCTGCAGTCTCGACAAATATAACGACAAAAATCGGTCGTTAAGTGTAATCGATATCAAATTTCTTATTTCTTTAATAGATTTTCAAACTTATGCTTTCGAAATAAAGTAGAAAATCTATTAAAGGAATTTGACAACGATACGACGTAGCGACCGATTTGTGTCGCTATCTAATGTCGAGACTGCAGGGCCAGCACTCTGTTTCATACAGTACGAGAAAATAGTATCCAAATGTCATGGTCAACAAAACAAAAACTTTTGAATAAAATATTAAATGTTGTTAACATACCTAAGGCTGCTCTAGGATCGGAGAGCACAGCACTTCCCTGGGTGATGTCGGCCAAAGGTCCCGACTTCATCTTCTTCCGATTAGTCTCCGCATCCCGAAGTATTTGGTCCAGACTAGTACTGGCTGCAAACAATAAATTTATGTAAACAGGTCTTCCTCGCACGCGTCTAGCTCGGTTGCCGCGGTCGGTCCATGGATTGGTGATCAACTATTTCTTACTGAGGTTCCATGACTCGGAAAACATGCTAAGCCGTCAGTCACGGCTGTTATTCTTTTACCTTTGAACATTTGTAAGTGCAGACAGGAGGTCACGGGTTTTATTGTTATTAATTTAAATTTTAAGGTGTTGGCCATATTGTATTGTATTGATGAAATGTAAATTTATTATTTTGACATTGTTATTTTTTAAATTTAAATGTAATTTATTTTAGTGTACTGTAATTGTCTAATTTTTGTGTTTAAATTCAGATACAAATTATTTGTTAATGAATAAATGACTATGACTATGACACAAGTCTGTCAATCAGTTTTATCAAAAAATATCTTGTTACATAGTTAGAACATAACTGGGAGAAGGCGCGGCAGTTGATGATAAAAACCAAAAAATAAAATCTGCTAAAATAACTGTATTCTGTTACCTTCTCACACCTGAACGGCTGAAAGGATTTTGGTGACTGGGAATAAAATATTTTAGTGTAGAGCCTGATGAGTGGGCACAGCCAGGTGAAAATATTGAACACCTTTGGCACACATGTGTGGATTAAGACATAGGATACTTTTTATCCCAGTAGGTTCCCGTAGGATAAATACCGACATCTATGGGCTCCATGCGAGCGAAGCCGCGGGTAAAAGCTAGTAGAATTATGAGTGTAAAAAGACCCTTCATGAAGCCGAAAAGCTTGTGTTGTATCATAATGATGGGGATCATTATGATATTTTTTTTTGTTCTGGGCCATACCTTGAATTGAAACCTAGTAGTATTTTTTATAGTTTTTTTATGTTTTAAACTCTACTTTGAAAATGAATGAATTTTAAATTTTATCTTGATTTTAGTAATTGATGGTACTTTATTTTTGAATTTTTTGTATTTGTGATTATTTATTTTATTTTTTAATACTAATTTTAATTTCACTGTATGGATCATGTTATCTGAATTAAATGAATTTTATTTTATTTTATTTTTATTTAAACACCTCCATGGCCCCTTTACTATTCAATGTATCCAACAGCACAATGTTTTGAGTGTGTTACATTGAGTTCAACCGTAAACCATTATTTTTCACCCCAAAAAAGTCTTTTCCCAGCAATAATCTTGTATAGTCTTAGTTAGATGTACAGAATGCTTGATTGACGTCTTCGTGAAGGGTCCGTTTAAACCTTGTTTAATAAATACTTACGTGATGGCGCATCGAACACATTGGTAGGATCCTTGAGGATGTACTTCCGTAGGTTGAGGTACTGATCCTTCTGAGCTTCTACTTGTGTGTGCACGGCTTGCAGGCGACCAGCCAGCGCCACCAAGGACTCGTGCATTCTTCTAATGCCCATTGTTAACTCTGCAAAAACAAATATTTTATGTAAGATCGTATAAAGGCGAGATAGACCAGAGAAGAGATGGACAGAATTTGCGAGAAATGATATTAATGACAAGAGGTAAATGATAGCGTTACGGCTGTAAGGGAAAATTATAAACAAAAACGTGTTGCGCAAACTCCAAGTAACAAAGGACAAGGGCCGAAAGATGATGACAGACCATGCCTGTAACCCTGACGCCTGAATAGAAACACATTTCGACAGTTATGTTTAAGTCCCATGAAATAGGGGGAGCCTTTTGCCATCAGCTGGGCACAAATCCAGACTCTCTGGCTGGCTGACGTATGTTAAGTGTGGACTCTGTCATAGTATTTATAACATACCTTGTTCTGAAAGTAGTTTAGGAGAGGACTGCATCTGCTTGTCAGCGACGTCCATTTGTCGGCGGAACGTGATCAGCTGTTGTTCTAACTCGGCGATCAGATCCTTCACGTATGACGGTGGCGCCGTGCCTTCTAGCTCCGAGCCTATTGACAAACAATATTACGATTATTGCATTAATAGAGGATTTGAGGACACATAGTCCCAGTATGACATAAAATTTTGTAAAATTTACATTATTTCCAAGATTCATATTGTATTGCCCTCACCATGTGTTATTGAGACCATTCTTTTTCGTTGGGATTCATCTACAGCCTTATAAAAAGTTTGATGCCATATTGTATTATATTGGGGAAGTTTATGAATATTTATTGACATAATATAAAATAACAACGCTTAGTTTGGCATTTAAGTTTATCATTGGGGACAATCTGTAGGAAAATTAGATTCAACTTTAGGTATTGACAAAATAAATTACACTACCACTCTGGCTTAGTTGGGTAAAAACATAAATAAGAGTGCGTCATGGTTTTTTTTGAAAAAAGGAGTAAATGTAACCGTCACGATTGACAGGGGAGAATGGAAGAAAAAAAACGTGTTGCGCCGACCCCAACTAACATGGATCAAGGTCAGGAAGATGATGACGATTGCGGCGCCTGAGTGCGCGCGCGGCTCATCTAACCGCCTCATCTCTCTGGCTCTTTGTCCGACACGCGCGTTGCATCGCCGCACATTGTTTCAACCGCGTGACATGTCATTCTGATAGTACGACGCAGCGTCACAACGTACCCACAACGCACCGTGTGGCATCTCTTACCTGGTGTAGTGTATTCTCTGTTAGCAGCCTCAGCGGCTGCGAGCGCGGCGGCGGCGTGTGCCCGCAGGCGGCGCGAGTGTGCGCGCGCGCGGCTCAGCTCGCCGCTCAACGACATCACCTCTCGGAGAGTGGTCTCGGCCTCGCGGGACACCTAGCATATAATGACCACATTTTAGAAGGATGAGGAACGGGGTAGAAATTTCCTCAACAGGGTAGAAAAGATCGATGTCGAGCGGTCGATGTGGTGACTCCCAAGTATCACCACATTGACTGGTTGTGTTTCTTTCTTTTATTTTCCAGCATAAGAAAATTCTCCACATTTTAAAAAGAATAATGCGAGTATTGTGCGTACTTGCCGGCAAACTGACACACATGATAACTGGTAATAACTGTGAACTTACCTTGTATAAAGGTTTGACGGACACCCTCATAACTTCAGAGCTAAGTGACTTCTGTTTCTTAACAAATTCTTTGAAGGATTCCACTGTAGTTGATATCTCGTTTGGCAGCTTATTTTGTTTGGGTGGTTCACCTGTAAATGTGGACAAAGCAGTAAGTAATTTTTATCAGAAAAAAAAATACATTTGGCTCTAAAATATTTGAAAATATTGTTTTGTTTCTGTATACAGGATTGTAAACAGACCCTTCACGAAGCCGTTAACCAAGCATTCTGTCCATCAAACTAAGTAACTTTAAACAAACATTTTTGCTGGGAAACGACTTTTTTTTTGGGGTAAAAAAATCACTTTTTACGGTAGGAGTCAATGTAACGTACTCAAAACATTGTGCTGATGGATGAATGGAATAGTACGGGGGTCGTAGAGGTGTTTT
The DNA here is from genome assembly GCA_905220335.1 of Noctua pronuba. Taxonomy (NCBI): domain Eukaryota; kingdom Metazoa; phylum Arthropoda; class Insecta; order Lepidoptera; family Noctuidae; genus Noctua; species Noctua pronuba. Next base: position 7,617,267 of record LR999906.1, on the reverse strand, counting down.
AAGTAAAAATCTTACATTAAAAACATGTATTTAAAAAAACTTGTAAAAAAGTTGGAACATTGACCCCCAATATCTCCGTAACTAGAAGGTTCCAAGGTATGGTCTAGAACAAAAAAATGATCGCAATGACGGGGAGAACAAGTACCTTTCGGCTTCGTTAAGGGTCTTTTTACACCCTTTATAAGTACAACATAGAGAGATTCTGATGTTTTTGTTGCCACAGCTGGGACACACGGTGAGAGGGAGTTGGCTGTAATCCTCCTGAACCCAGTGTGGCCATATGTTCAGCGCTAAATGTTTTAAGCATTTTTGATGAAGTCTTTAGCTAATAAACAGTTTTCGAATTCTCAAATAACAGTTAACTTTAATACATTCTTTTAATGATAATCCTTTATGTTCTTTTAAAGCTTTTAGGTGCTTCGCAATAACTTAAGTTAACAGCAACTGTATGACAGCCAACGGCGACATAAACTTGAGTGGTTTTTGGTTCAAATAATACTTACTTTTAGCGTCAGTTGTTGCATTTGCGACACCAATGCCGCTAGTGTTCGGGGCAACGCCGCCCAATCCGAAGCTTGGAGCTGCTAAACAAAAATAAGATTTATTAACGTCATTCTATGACTGCCTCGTCGGTCTAGTGGTCGCAAGCGCGACTGCTGAGAATGGGGTCCTGGGTTCTCAGTAGCAGTCACGGGGTGAGTGCATGGAATGTGATTTCACCCTGAACTTCCCACCCTACATACAAGATCCTGAGTTTAAATTGAGTAATTTAATAAAACATCATAATAAATATACAGGACCCCGTGTTAAATACGCTCCATCAAATAGGGTGGTTAGGGAAGGTCAAAATTGCACCTGGGTAAATGATCACTGGGATTAATTTGCCTTAGCATAAACAGCCTACAATGTTCCCACTGCTGGGCAGAGGCTTCCTCTCTATGACGCCCAGTGCGGGTTGGTAGATGTCACATGTCTTCGAATTTTTTATTCTAAGACATGCCGGTTTCCTTCACCGTTTTGAGAGCAGTGGTGATGAAATAAATTATACAAAGTAATGCGATAGCCCTGGGTAGACATAGACTTACTGCTCGTAAGTCGGGGCCACCAGCACTGGGCCACCGCTGCTCAAATTCTCGAAAAGCTCTGATCAATTCTATCTAATACCTTTTCACCATCACCATGGATACAATACATAAAACTGTTTTACATCCGTAACCTCTCTAATCCAGGTCCAGTTAAAAACCAGCGTCAGGCACTATTTGCCCGGCATTTTGCTGAACTGGGCCTATTTGGCGCAGCTGTGAGGCACAAAGTGTAAATTTTTTTTTGTTTAGTTTTAAGTTTTTTTTTGTCTTGTATTATTTTTGTTTAATATTGTGTGCACTTGTGGAATGTGCCAAATAAATGTATTTTCTTTCTTTCAATTTGCTTTAGTTTTTTAGGGAACCCAAGCTATAATGGTCAATATTGGATACACTGAAACTCTTTCACTAAAAATAAGGTAAAAATGTTGAACATACCTGAAATAGAAGGTTGCGTACCAGTGACACTAGTAGTACCCAATTTTGCACCTGGGAAAGAAATTAAATCATTAATTACTGAACCTTTATAATATTACTATTATAAATGCGAAGTTTGTGAGGATGTATGGAAGTTTGGTACTCTTCCACGCAAAAACTACTAAACTGATTTTGATGAAACTTTGTAGTAACATCCTAACTATCCATACTAATATTATAAATGCGAAAGTAACTTTGTTTGTTTGTTTGCTACCTTTACACGACTAAACAACTGATCGGAGCGTCATGAAATTTGGTGAGGAGATAGATTATATCCTGGGGAAGGACATAGCTAGTAAACTATTTATTTTTATTATTATGGCAAGCTAGTAAACTACTGCCTACTCTACAATATTCTTTTCAATGTCATATTGCAAATGAAGTAATAACAAGTAAGCAAGTTAATTAATCATATTTTCAATGTCAGGTGATGTAGAAAGCTTCAATAAATAAATATACTTACTATCAAATATTGCCACTACCTTATTAAAAAAAACCACAGAACAGATTTGTTTTCGGTTACAACGATAACACTTAATGCTATCAGATCATCTAAAATGGCGTTCAAGAGATGCCGATCAATATCCCATAGCAATTATAAATCAGACACGGATTGCACGCAGTTTAAAGTCTGTTTTTTAATCTCGGAGACTAAGGCCCGGCGCCCACTATCAGTGGGCATCGGTGCGGCTCGGTACAGCTCGAGCGCTTTACGCCGGCTTCGAGCGGCTTAGGGCGCCTTAGAGCTCCGTCGGGCGACTTCGGGCGGCCTCGGCAGCCTTAAGTATGGCTAAGGATGCCGAGGCGGTCTTCGGGTAGCTTGGGTGGCATTTTCGGATCAGACACGTCGCAGAACAGTCATTTCGATCACCGCACGCGCCTTCATTATCGTATCGTACAAGTAGACGCAAAATAACTTGGCAGTCCTGAACATAGGCTCTGCGAACTTCTGCGCATGTACATTCGTAAAGAAAACTGTTATTGGCAATTTTTTTAACCAAAATACTAATAAAAATGTTCTAATACCAAGTAAAAATAAAATAAATATCAAAACAATTTGAGACTAAAAGCTACAAAAATAACTTATGAATAAACACTTAAACAAAAACAAACTTAAAAAAAACTAAACAAAAACAAAACAATATAATAAAGCTCCAAGTTTCTCTTCTTCTTCAGCAAGATGAACAATGAGAACTAAGTCCCAATCCACCATTATAAATACACACACATAACTGTTTTCACGGAACGTTACGAGTGACTGCTCTGCGATGTTTCTGCACCCAGAACTATTCTTAGGCTACCCAAAATCAGCTACGGCGTCCTTAGGCGTGTTTACGACTGCCGAGGCAGCTCTCAGGCGCCCAAAGCCGCCCGAAGTCGCCCGACGCAGCTCTAAGGCGCCCCAAGCCGCCCGAAGCCGGCGTAAAGCGCTCGAGCTCTACCGAGCCGCACCGATGCCCACCGATAGTGGGCGCCGGGCCTTAATTGATAAGTGAAAATGTCAAAACTGACTTAAATCCTATAGAAATCTATGTCAGTTTGCCATTTTTACTTGTCAGACATTAGATATTCTGATTCCATTAATTAGTTTCATTCGTGAAATCAATTTATAGTAAAATAAACTTAGCTTTTGCCCGCGGCTTTGCTCGCGTTATAGTTAAAAATCATCTCACGGGTACGTTTTAAATATAGCCTATGACACTCGTAGCTTACCATTAGTGAAAGAATTTTTGAAATCAGAACAGTAGTTCCGAAGATTACTCCCCTACATCGAAACTTACAAACATACAAACTTTTCCTCTTTATAATGTTAGTTTAATGGGTGTAAAAAGACCCTTAACGAAGCCGAAAGCTACTTGTTCTCCCCGTCATTGTTATCATGTTTTTGTTCTGGAGCCTTCTAATTACAGAGATATTGAAGGTCAAAGTAAAGATCCAACTTTTTCACAAGTTTTTAATGTAATAACTTTACTTTAAATACCTCCATAACCCCTGAACTAATGCATAACTGTTAATGCACCCATCAGCACAATGTTTTGAATGCATTCCATTGAGATCCAATGTAATTTTTCACCCCCAAAAGAAAGTAGATTTGCAGCAATTATTTTTGCATAGACTTATTTAGTTTAATGGATAGAATGCTTGGTTGACGGCTTCGTAAAGGGACCGTTTACACCTTGTAGATTGACAAAGAACATCTCACCACAACTAGGCATGATGGTAGGATAGCGGTCCCTTTTTGCACTTATGACCTTATATGCACTGGTCTCTGGTTCACACGGTATAGGGCTTAGTTCGAAGTTAGGCTTAGTGAACATAGTGGTAGGTGGCAACATTTGAAATGTTTGCGTTACCGGTATGAAGAGACCACGGATTGGGGAGCTTGGGTTAGGGTTCATGGTGCTGAAAGGAAGGGAGAAGGTTAAGAAAAGGTATGTGGGTTAGATCTGTGTTATTAATGGTTGGGATTAGAATGGTTAGGATAGATTAGTCATACCGGGCCAAAAAATGTTCCCGTTTCTATATCATTGATAATGAGCTTTGAATTGTATTGTCCTTGTCACTCATACTTATCCTTACCGTACATCATACCTATCCTTCTATGCTGGACGTACAATTACTCTCATTTCAGTGTAGGCACTTTTTCGCAGGCCTAGTATAGTGAGAGCATATCTACGGTTTAAATATATCGATGATACCTTCTGTTACTGACTATGGTATTCAACACAGCTGTCTTGCATTAACACAAGCACTTGGCTATCCAAGTGCATAGCAATTCTCTATAAAGTTAGATTTTGTTGCATTGTATTGTATAACGGGCTGGTTTCCGCTATGGTATTAAGTCCACCAGTAGCAAAGAGTAAATTTTTGTAAGTGGTAAGCCGGAGTACATAATCTTTAATGTGATTTTATTATTTGACTATAGAATACTGACTATGCCATTTTTGAAAGGACTAATAACAATATGGCCCCATGAAATACATACTTAGTTTTACTAGAACAAAAATGCATTGATCACTACAATGTATGACCTTATGTATGAATTTGGATGAAGCAAAAGGAGTATGTAAGGATCGTAGTTGGTGGCATTATGTTGTTTCTGCCTATCCCATCGGAAAACGGCATGAGTTTATGTATGTATGTGACATGACTTACCCAAAATGCTAGTAGTAGTAGTAGATGTACTTGTAGAACCGAATACACCAAACCCAGTGGTCTGCGTTGAGGCAGCAGTACCAAAACCAAAGCTTCCTAGTCCACCAAGACCTGTGCTAGCAGATGTTGCTGGGGCACCAAAGTTCAACCCTAGAAAAAAACAAAGAAAATAAATTTATCTGAAATTAATATGTGAAAAACTGTACTTTATAAATATAACTAAAGCCCATACCACAAATCAGTATAAACTTTTAGAATTTAACATATTTATAATAATGTTCTATAGTTGAAGTCAAGTATTAAACAGATATGAAATAGATAGAATTGTTTTAAGTATGGTTAGCTAAAACAAATTTAGCAATTTCTTGTACAAACGGGCCTAAACGGACGGGACTGTAAATTTTGATGCATGAGGAAAGAAAATTTAACCAGACATGAAAAGGGCCTTATTATTATCAGCCATTGGTGTCCCACTGCAGGGCAGAGGCCTCCTGTCCCTCCTTTCACTTATCCCTATCCAAAGATTCCTGTAAAACTATAAAAAAAGCACTGGTTACCTGAGCTAGTATTTGCAGCATTGCCACCGGGGGCACCAAAGTTAAGGCCGCCAGTCCCTAACCCTGTTAGACCAAATGCTGGAGTTGTAGTTCCAAATGTAGGTGCAGCACTGGCACCAAATCCAGGTGTGGTTGTGGCTCCTGTGATGAATAATTTTCTCTAGATTAGCGTAATGGCATAATCACCCTTTAGTGTTCCCATTCCTGGGACACAGGCCTCCTCACTATGAGCCATAATGCCCTATTATTCGCACACTGGCCAGTGCAGGTTGGTAGATGTCATTTGACCTAAATCTTTTTGATTCTAGGAAATAATATACACAAGAAATGGTCTTGCCTGGGTTTTAACACATGACCTGCAACTCATAAGTCAGGGCCGTTTACATTGGACCAACGATGCAAGATTTTCATTCTAATCAAATTGTAATACTGATTTGCCAAGTCATGACCAACTAATCATGACTTCAACATAATTATTTTATATGCACTCTAATATACTATTTTGTATTTTAACATCGTATTCATTCAAGTTATAGTGAAGGTCAGTAAATTAACTCAGTGGGTTACATTTTGACAGATTATTGTAAGCAAGGTAATTACTATCAGTTTAATACAATGTATGCCACTAACAAAGCTTTAACATTACATATCAGTGTTTAAATAATAACTTACCAAAGCTAGGAGGTGCTGTGACACCAAAGCCCGGTGTAGTAGTGCCAAAAGCGGGGGCTGCAGATGTAGCCCCGAACGCAGGTGTTCCAGTTCCAAATGCTGGCGCTGCTGTCCCAAATTGGGTTGTTGTGGCCCCAAACGCCGGGGCGGCAGATGTCGCTCCGAAACCAGGTGTAGGAGCACCAAATGCAGGCGTTTCGGTTGCCGGGGTGCTTCCAAAGAGACCAGACGGCTGCGATGTCGCCGTCAAGCCAAATCCAGGAGTCGCAGGTCTAAATTAAAATTCGTATGCTATAAGTACAGCTAACAATAACTAAATCTTGGTATTCAACCCCGTTCAAAGACGTAGAGAATTGTGAAACGAAAATTGATGTAGGATTCACCAAGAACGAGGTTATATTTTATGACAACACATTCCTTTTAATTTTGACGTTAAATAAGTCGAATAATTTGGTTTTGGAACAAAAGCAGTTGTACACCAAGGAAGTTTTAATATTACGATTAGACTTTTTGTTAAAAATTATCAAAAAGTCTATTTCTGTACTCACTTGTTAGCGCCGAAGTTAAAACCTACTGAAAGTCCAGTTGTTGCAGGCGCACTCGAAGGAGTGCCGAAAGAAAATGACATTTTCACTCGCTACTTAATTTCTATAATTATTTGGTACCACTTTCGAAATAAATTTAAAATAAATCGTAAACGCGGCGGTTACAAAAACTGCTTATGATCGGCCATTTTGGTCTGATGGATGCAGGCAGTGTTGCCACTTGCCAGCCGTGAGTCCGTGACTGCCGTCAGCCGGGTAGTGTCAAAAGTTACCAGAAACGGATAAAAAATAAACCTTTTGGTGTGAAAAATAACCTTTCATATTTTTTCCAGAAGTAAAAGACAGATGTTGGTTGTATTAATTTACTGAAATATAGATAATTTTGTCGTTTTTCCATTTTAGGTTGCATTTACCAGATACTTTTTAAACACCTGACATTAACGACTTGTGCAAGTGAAAAATAGGACAGAAATGTTTAGTCGCGAACACATCAGGTGCCAAACTGTCTCAAAATTGTTTTAAACCATACTACGCTAAAAATTAAGTTCAAAATCGAATGAGAAAATTTGACAATTTGAGGTAACTTGATGCGCCGAGTTTAAGTTGAAGCGTTGTATATTATCTGTTTTACTAATTCTGCGAAATCACCTTAACCTACCTTACCTTTCGAGTCGTGTAACCTAGAAGTAACCTAGAGGAGTTAAAAATCACCTAAAAGGTTACAAAAGTAACAATACAGGCAATGCTGGATGGATGTGATGGGATGGGGATGGGGTCATTGGTTTTGAAAGCAAGACAGATAAAAAAAAAACGAGTGTGCTTATGACCACACGACTGAAGTGAAACTTCTGAAAATTGCGGAACGTATTTGGCTATGAGAGGAAAAGAGAAAGAAAATGTGCGCGCGCACTGCTGTCTCTTGCTTATATCCCCCACTCAATTCCCGTTCGCCTCGCCCGATCACACTTTTCGTAACGCTTACATACGTCACGTGTTCGCCAGCTTACTCCCGAAGTCAAGCGTGCGTAAAGAAGTTTCACTTCAAAAATTAAATTGAGTGCGCTGAAAAGAGACGGAAAGTATGATGTTTTATTTCAAGCAATATTTTGAAATAAAAAACAAAACTTAAAACGGTTTTCTAAAAAAAATGAAGAAGTTTTATATTTTATAGTATCGTACGTACGCATTAGCACAGTTTGAATTGATTGTTATTTTGTCATTGTGGAAAACTCGTTCTACAGGGCTTATTGCGTATTCTGGTGACAGTTCAGAGTGATGACCACTTGGCTGAGTGTTCATCGATTAACTGTCAAATGGTTTGTTTCGTATTGGCTACGACCAGTGACCATCAAGTATGACGTCATTGGTGTCCGTCGTCGCTAATGCTCACCGTAACTCGTCCTTTTGACGTAATTTTTGCATTTGATGCCGGCTTCGGTGTTCATCACTGAACTTGAAAAACACTACCTATGAGTAGTGTCTTTCACGAAAGCCACTTCCAACTAAGTGATTATCAATTTAATGTCCACTATGCTTACACAATCGCCATAGTTATAAGACAGTATCGATACAGAAGCGTCTGTCAAAATGAGTTACGGTGACCATCAGTGACGATGGGCACCAATAACGTCATACTTGATGGACACTGGTCATAGCCAATACGAAACTAATCATTTGACAGTTAATTGATGAACACTTAAGTGATCATGCATTGTCAACAGAGATACGCAATAGCCCTGCTAGAGGCACGGCGACGGGTTTAGGTCAGTGTTGCTAACATGGTTGTTAATTTAGCAACTTTGTCGCTAACAGTGACGAATGCGACAAAAAACAGATTTGACGACAAAAATGGTTCAGCGACTTATCTGACGACTTTCGCAGTACAAATCAAAACAGTTTTAAGGGTCATTAAGTAATAAATACATTTTTTGTTAACTCGACACAGAATTGTACAATGCCAAGAGAAATATGTATTTGGAGAAAGCGCTTGCGCTCCCAATTCAAAATGTATTTAATTAAAGTTGCATTCGTTTAATCTAACTAGAATTCTTTTTATTTTTTTATTTCATATGCATGTTTCTAGTATTTCTGACAAATTGTGATAATTACATGGGCGCCGGCAGAATTATTTGCAGGGGGGTCCGGAACTTTTAGATTTTCAATTCGAAAAAGGAGTATTTTGTCGATTTATTCAGAAAAGCCTATTAATCGAAAAAAAATAGGAAGTAAGAGCGAACGTAACGAGCTTGAAAATTGTAGCACCCGCCTCGAACTTTATAGGTTTTCTTTTATCCTCTATTATAGAAAGGCTTAATTAACCAGTAACCACCAAATCTAGTAAAATGTAACGGCAAAAATCACTTTATATTGCCAAAAATAGTAAATGATCACCAAAATTAAATCCCCATTTTAGCGTGAAATTAGAACTTGTGATCCTACTTAAAGCAACCAACTCCAAATTATGATTGTTTAATCCAAAAATAGTTAATGACCATAAAAATTTAACAGCATATCATCACTACATACATAGTATAAAGCAAAGTCGCTTCCCGCTGTCTGTCTGTCTGTCCCTATGTATGCTTAGATCTTTAAAACTACGCAACGGATTTTGATGCAGTTTTATTTAATAGATAGAGTGATTCAAGAGGAAGGTTTATATGTATAATACATGCATAATATAGTAGAAAAACACTGATAATTTTAGAGGTTTTTAATGTACGGTCGTAAATAAACACATTTTTTTGCGAACCCTACGAGATAGATCAAAATAATGGACTACAGTATTGTACACCTTAAAAAGGTCTACAAAAAAGTCCGCGATGGTATATGTCTATCTCTTAGGGATAACCCACAATAACCATTTTTTATACTTTACTTACGAGAAAATAATGGCTAATTTACAAAAAAGCGATTTTAAGCAATACAGCATTAATCCTTATCCAATTAAGTACCTTAACCCTAGAGTACTAATATAAATTTATTACTGCTTAATACTAATTATCGCCTGGGAGGCTACTTTATAAATAAAGCAAAATTTTAGTACTAAACTTTTATTAAAATGTAACAAAATTTATAACAAAATAACAGGCATACCTCTGCCTTTATGAAATGCAAAAAAATATATATCTAAGAAACTCTTATTTGTCTTAAAATTAGCGTTACACATAATACTTAACTTTCTAACACAGCCTTAAGGGATATTTTTATTTAAAAAAAATGTTGACATTGGACCACTGTTTTGGTATAAAAACTACAATATAATATATAAAGTATGAAAAACATAACAAAAACTATTCTAATCATCACATAGGTTACTGCAGACCAAGTCGAACTCAGACTTCTATTTTTTATCACACTAATGATCGCCTCCCAGGCGATCACGTAGGCAGTATCTCGGGAACGCTGTATCCCCGCCGAGCGCGCAAGCTCTCCCCGCCGCGTCGTGGGCTACCCTGAGTTGGCGCGAAAGCACGGCGCGACACGTCCCCGCAATTTCAAAATAACCAGAAAAAACCGACCGCGGGCGGCCTCTCAGGCGATGATTAGTACTCTAGGGTTAAATACATTGTGCATGTAATATAGATCAATATGGCTTTTTACAGCATGTAATTTAAATGAATATTTTCGAAGATATTACAGATTTAAAATGCAGGGACATAGCGGAACCGGCCGGGGGGCGCGGGCCTATCAATAGTGCGTCGAAGGCCGCGCTTCGCCCTATAGCACTTTATGATTAGCAGCGATCGCACGCGTTTATCGGAGCTCTCTAGCGAGGAAAATAACAATTATCTTAATATAATATAAAAGCGAAAAGTCACTCACTCTCTCACTCATCACGAAATATCGAAAACCGCTTGACGTATAAAGATGAAATTTGGCAAGGAGGTAGTTTATAGGTAGTAGACGTCCGCTAAGAACGGATTTTGCGACAGGGCTGGATTAAGGGGGTCTAAGGGCTCTCGCAAGTTTGTATGAATCTCCTTCATTTTTTGTACTACAAACTTGAAATTTGGCCGGGAGGTAGTTAATAGTTAGTAGATGTTCGCTAAGAACGTATTTTGCTATAGGGCCGGATTAAGGGGGTCTAAGGGCTCTCGCAAGTTTGGATGAAAGTCCTTCTTTTTTGTGCTACAAACTTAGAATTTGGCCGGGAGGTAGTTAATAGTTAGTAGACGTTCGCTAAGAACGGATTTTGTGATAGGACCGGATTAAGGAGGTCTAAAGGCTCTCGCGAGTTTGTATGAAAGTCCTTCTTTTTTGTGCTACAAACTTAGAATTTGGCCGGGTGGTAGTAGAGTAAAAAAAGTTTTGTCTTTCGTAATATAAAACAAAGTCGCTCCCGCTGTTTGTGCGCTTAAATCTTTTAACCTACGCAACGGATTTGAATGTAGTTTTCAGCAATAGATAGAATGATTCAAGAGGAAGGTTTACATGTATATATTGCAGCCGTGCGAAGCCGGGTCGGGTCGCTAGTATCCTATAAAATAAATTATTCCAGCTACATAATTAAGCGAAATTTTTGCTTTCCGCCTCGGATCTAATATAGATTGGTTTCTCTATAGATGCTAAGATTTCGCAGCCTTCCCCTGCCTACGGCCCTGATGATAGACGACACGAGGCGTAAGCGACCTGTGCATGCTGTGTTCACAGAAAAAGAGTAGAGGAGGAGACTAAATTGATTGACAAGCTGATGAACAGGACAACCCCTTAAGTTTTTATTAACACAGTAACATAGTATAAAAAATCGGAATATTTTCTATACAATGTGGATCTGGACTTACGACAATAAATTAAAACGAGCACAGTACTAGTCCATAGAAACATTTTAAAACACGAAAATTAGTAGTTAATGGAAAATTTAAAAATTGCAATTTTCAAACAAAATAAATAGCAGAATCGACTGCATAAAAACTTAACACGCTTTATCTTCGAAAAGTCACTGACCTTTGCGCGGCGTAGTGGCGGGGTGCAGCGGGCGGCGGCGGTGCGGGACGTAAATCATCAATAGTCAAATTTTTAAATCAAAGTGTCCACCATTGTTCATTATGCACAAGCGACATCGTCTTATTAAATTTTCACGGACTCGTCTTAACAAGTTAAAGAACAGATGGGGATCTGTTCTTTTAAGTTTGTCGAAGGCATTAATTATTCTTATTTTTAAATCATCCACAGTGTTCACTTCTCGAGCATACTCTCCCGATATGTACGCAATGCCAAAGCCGCATTTTGGTGACATTCTCCGTACATAAGTACAATGTCAGTGTACTCGGTAGCTTTGTACCTTATTTGAGGCATAATTAAACTAAAAAACTCACAAACCTAACCTAAATCACAAAACTAACTAATAATTAATGCCTAATTAACTAACTAATATTACACTAACACTTAACAATATCTCACAATAACCTATGCACTAATCCAACTATCATAAATCGTCTTTAATCACAATTAGAACTAAAATCTTTCTTAGAATCACAACAATGGCGCGCGGCTCGTCTTGCGATAACAAATGTATGCGTGTGCGCTCACCAAAGGGCGCCGCTATGCACTGACTGACGTGCGAGTCAATAACGGTCTTTTTGCCGAAAAATTTCCGCTCAAACACACACTCGCAATTTTCTATGCACCACTAATGCATTTTTTGCGTAAGTAATATTTCTTTTTCTTTCTAATTGTAGTATTTTGTGGGAGTGGGCGGGGCGCGTAAGAGTGTAATGGTATGACACCTTTCTCTGTCTTTCAAGCATATTGAGACGTAGAGAATAGAATCGTACGTTTTTGCACAGGTTCTTGACCTTACAATGTTTACCTATTATTACGGACTCAGATCTACATCATGTTGTAAAATAAGAAAATGAAAAATAATTTCCTGTGGCTAAAGTATTCATTGGATTTGATTGATTTTTTGTATACGGGTAAAGAACATGACACTCTTTACGTGGGTTAAAGAAATGTCAATCGTCCTGCTCCACTTTGTATATTTTCTTTCCCGACAGAGGGGTGCAAGTGCACCCCCTTGCACCCTGCTGCCGGCGCCCATGGATAGTTACAACGATGTTTATATATTTAATTAAACATAAATATTTTCTACGTATTTAAATTATAATTGAAAACTTAATTAAAAACTTTGTTTAATTAAAAACTTTGTTTAATTCCCGCCACTTGTGCTCCTTCCAGAATAAAATCCTGAGTCCGCTCCTAGTAGTATCAGTTTTAGCGACTTTCTAGCGACTTTTGATAGTGAGTCCAGGGACTCGAATTTAAAGGAGCTGGCAACACTGGTTTTGGTTTGCCTATGGATGGCCATGTCCCAACCAAAGCGATCGAAGATTCATTTCGATTTCAATCTCGGGTGGCACTAGGTGGCCTAGGATAGGTATACGCTTTCGGTCAACCGAAATGAATCTTTTCTCGGTTGACCGAAAGCATGTACCTACCTGTTCCGCCAGTTCGGGTTTACCTTTCCTTATAGTAGAAGATGAATCAGAAGAATTTTTTGGGCCTTTGCATATCAGAACCCATACAGTACTACCAACTACTACCTTTTTGGGGCTTTTTATCTCAGAATAAGAACTATGTGGCCGTTTCGTTTTCTTTTATCCATAGTTTTAATGTCAATTGTCAATGAGTTTGATGCCGAATTTAGGCTGAATTTATTCCTCAGAGCAACTTTATAATAATATTTTAATCGTTTTATGTTCGAGATTACCGAGCTACGAAATGAACTATCTTGCTTGGGGTGGTCATCTTGCGAAGTCCTGTGGCGTAATTTTCAAAACCACACCTGTGAGTCTTGGGATTCCTCATAGGGTGACAAAATATCCCTCACCGAAAGTCGTACGACTCACTCCTCCGCCTGTTACCGTGCTCGAAGACTTATATAATAGAATGCCAACTGGACACCTGATTGTAGAATCAGGTTTAACGGGTCCAGCGAAGATTATTAATTCTGGTTTATTTGTAATGGTTAAGTCGAATTGAATTCGTCATTTCGAAAGAATGAATTTGGGTTATGTTGTTTTAGTCATCAGAATTTAAATATATAAAAAAATAGAAATACAATACATTTGGATTTATAGAAATGTTTATTTTACAGCCTTATCCACACACTTATGGCCACTTTAGGGCCTTTCAAGATCAAAGACCAAGTAGGTATGTTAGTGTATGTCATGTCCATACCCTAAATTATAGTGTTCAGAATCATATAAAATGAATATTTTGCTTATCCCTGAAGAGAATGAGCCTGGTCGCGCCAGAGCTTGAAAGGCCTTGCTATTATTATAACGCACGGCAAGGCCACATGAAGATTTTGGTAAGAGAAGTCTTTTTAAACGGTTTTATTTAGCTCACCCCGTTTGTTTTTTTATTATTTATTATTCTTGGGTCAAATTTAGTAATTCAAATTTCACCCTCTTCCTGTCAACCGATAAATCTGAAATTTTGTATACACCTTGGATTTTAGTGACAATACAATTATGTTTATTCATTATCATTATAAATTCAAGATGGCCGCCGCTACAAAATGGCGGATAATTTATGTTTTATTAATCCCATCAATATGGGTATCAAATGAAAGGGCTCAACAAGCAGAATACAATATACTATAAAAAATTGAAATCCAAGATGGCGGCCGCTACAAAATGGCGGATAACGTAGGTTTTATCAATCCCATCAATATGGGTATCAAATGAAAGGGCTCAACAAGCAGAATACAATATACTATAAAAAATTGAAATACAAGATGGCGGCCGCTACAAAATGGCGGATAAGGTAGGTTTTATCGATCCCATCAATATGGGTATCAAATGAAAGTGCTCAACCAGTATAATACAATGTACTATATAAAATTAAAATCCAAGATGGCGGCCTCTACAAAATGGCGGATAACTTAGGTTTTATCAATCCCATCAACATGGGTATCAAATGAAAGGTCTCAACAAGTAGAATACAATTAACTATGCAAAATTGAAATCTAAGATGGCCGCCGCTACCAAATGGCTGATAACAATTTTTTATCAATCCCACGATATTAATATAAATAATAATAAAAAAATAAAAATAAAAATGAATTAAACAGAATGCGAAATAAAAACTAAAAACTAGAAAATAAAAATAGGTAAAAAAACTTTTTAAGTTAAACGGTTTTATGTTAAACATACATTGCAATGTTTAAGATAAATGTACTAAAAACCAAAAAATAATAAAATAGATACAGTCGTGGGAATTATAAACATATGCATAGACTAGACTAAAATAAAACCGTGGGGTACGTCAATTGTCTACAAATTATAATATTAAAAATCAAATTGACGTGCCCCACGGTTTTATTTTAGTCTAGTCTATGCATATGTTTATAATTCCCACGACTGTATCTATTTTATTATTTTTTGGTTTTTAGTACATTTATCTTAAACATTGCAATGTATGTTTAACATAAAACCGTTTAACTTAAAAAGTTTTTTTACCTATTTTTATTTAATATAATAGTCTGCGATAAATGTGCCATACAAGGCAAGTTGATAGATCAAAAGATCATATTCCAGCTATCTTCAATAAACTTGCTCGTGTAGTCGTGTCTACTTATAAAATCTATTGACTGTATTCGTCGTATATACAGTAGTTAGTTTAATTAAACTAATTGAAAAGCACTTAACCCCTAGACAATGGCACCTTTGTAATATTCAAGTTTGATTTGCCACGATTCATTACGATTTCAATCCAAAAGCAAACCAAGGGGCCCCGAGAGTAGTCAAAGTTTAATTGACTTTCAAGATTTTTAATTACAAACTCGAGAAAAGATACACCGGAGAGAAACTCGGGAGATTGAGGGGACGCATTTGGGTGCTCAGAAGAGACGAAACTGTGGGTTGCTGTTTTCGGGAGTAATGTATGAAAAAAGGACAAATTGCTGCTGGCCACTTAGGTACCTGCTGTATTTTACATAGGTATTATATAATTATTTCGTTTGCGTGTACGTCTTGTGGTGCTGGTGCCCAACATTTTTGTGCCGTACGGCGTAGTGCCCGTTCTTTCATTTCAGTCGTTTACACTGTCTACGTAGTTCAAGGTCAACGGGATAGATGGCGTTGTTATCAAAACATGATCCTGTTTTAGACCAATTTCAGTATTATTGGGTACCTACTCCAGGATCCACGGGTAGCAGCTATTCCATACATTTTGACCGTGTAGGTATTGCACTTTTATAGGAAACAGCAGTTTTTTTTTAATATCCGATTTAAAATTTCTATGTAGGGGGCTCAGAATGATGGACTGAATAGGTAGAAACAGTTTTCGCGTCGGTGTCCCTTCCACCCCGTATAGACCGCACTTAACCAAGTAAAGCTGCCATCAGTCAGCTCGTGGATGGGTGACCGTCCTTTCACAAAAACCTACAAATATCAAAAACCTGTATCTCATAGATAAACGAGATTCGGTCCTGTCACGTCCACCATTTGCAATGAAAGATTTTACAATTCATAAAGAAAAGTTAATATTTCATTCCGCCGGTCGACCAGTTTTTAACGAAGGAAGTTCCTTTCTATTTATCTTGTATAATTAGTGCAGTGCATTGTTTAAAATATCGTGCGCTTTTAAGAGCGTTTATACAGAAAGTGGGCAACATCGTAAATAGCTGTCAAATATTTTGCTGTTTTGATTAATTTGGCAATATTACTGAATGTAAATAAGAAATATGGCTAACTAGTGAACTAAAATATTGATTATGAAATTCAGTAGGTAATAATATCGTAACACCGAATATTTAGTTTTAGATGAAAAAAAAAAAGTATTTGGAAACTTTCCAAATGCGAGTCCAAGTGTTTTAATTGCAATTCATTACTAATATTCTAGTTAGCCATACCGTTAATTAGGAACAAATAAAATGATCTTATCTTATCTAGGTTCGTTACAATTCGTAAAATGGTCACAAGGTGACTATTGATAATATTATCTGCATCTGTGACCAATATAAGAATTTTAACGTGATTCATATTGTTATCCTATTATAATTCTGCTAAAGCGGTCATTTTGGCCCTCCTAGGCCTCAGTTTTCAAGATCAATCAAGTCAAATATATTAGCAATCCTAACACAGAAGTAATTACAATCAACATGATAGATTGCTGTGGACTGTGTGTTCAGTGGTCTCAAAGCCTTGGTGTCTGCCAAAGGAAATTGGACGGTCAATATTAGCTGTGCTAGTTAACCTTTAACCTAAGATACGCCGTATGAGGGTTCCTTAACTTCCAACACACTTAGCATGACCACCGTAGAAAAGGGTTTTGTCGACGGAAGAATCGACAAAATTACAGATTTCTTTTCTTGATCTGTCATTTTGTCGATTCTTTCGTCGACAAAAACCTTTTCTACGGTGGTCATGCTACGCGTGCAGCAGTGCAATAACATCGCAACTAATGTGTATGCATTGTTAGTGTTTTTTTGTTTTACCTATTGTTAGTGTTTTGGAATACAAACTATTACTCTACCAGAAAATCGCGGCATTAATTAATGATATATTATTACTTTAAAACACTAAAATCAAGCCTGTTATCCCCGAAGGGTTAGGCAGAGTTGTACCTAATGGTACACCCACATTTTGCCAGTTATATTTAAGTCCCATGTAATAGGGGCGAGCCTCTTACCATCAACCGGGCACAAATCCAGACTCTATGGCTGCTACAGAGCCAAATCTGTCATTTTGTCAATTCTTCCGTCAAAGAAACCCGTTTCTACGCGGTGGTCATGCTACGTGTGCTAATACCACCAAACCGGAAGAATTATATTTCCACCTCAGATACCATACTCATCATACAAAAAAAAATACGTAGAAAATGAAGTAAAAAGTACTAGCAACATTTCTACCGTAAAATCTGTAAACGCTATTAAGTCTAAACTTCTCTTAACACATCGCTTCCTGCACCGCACCATGCTAATTTTGCAGTTCCTATCAACCTTACGGCAATGAAATAACGGCGATTATGGTTTAATTGTTTGGTGAGTTAAGTTTGTATGTGCACCCTTTGTTGTCTAGTGACTAGACTAAGGGGGAGGGGGGTGCATTTTGTTTTATTTGCCTCAGTCGCGACGCAGCGTTGTGTCTGTGTGCTTGTGTGCGTGCGATCGATGAGTGACCGGGATGCACTTATAAGATTGTTAGCTTTTGAGATTAGGCTGTTAGGGGAGATTTATTGAATCATATTTATGTTGTTAACTGGTTATATATTTTCTGTTAGATTTTGGAGGGTCTGACGCAATATTTTCATGTTTTATTTATAGATTGTTAAATTATCCCTGGCGAGATAAGAAAACATTAGTAAATCCAAGCTTTGTGATTTAATTGTGAATTATCACAATGAAATACTGACGAGGAAATAAAACGGAAATATCGTTTTGGCTTCCATTAATTATATTTATTACACCTTTATTTTCTTCTTGACAAAATTACCTACACAAACAACCCAAGGTGGCGTTACTTGGCAACATTTGCGTCAATATGTCAAACTTGGTACATTTAGTTTCTCGCCACAGATAAGCTTCTGTATATTGTCTATGGGAACTTGTGAACAAGGCTGAAACTTGTGGTCTACGTAGGTACCTAGCTACACAACATTCGGTATGTTTGGCAAACAAGCCGACGCGACTTGATAATGTGTTGCCAGCAGGTTATGTCTTATTTTTTATTTGCACAGAACCCCATACCTACCATTTCATCCTCATCCATTCTAATGTTCTCGTTAACACTTAAAACGGAATATTTACCATGTTTACTATTTATTTTGAGTTCCCGATGTTGCAAGCACCATGATCACGGATTTAAACGACATGACATGCTGATCCTGTTATCCGTGATCATGACGCTTGCAACAGTGCCGAAACATTGGAAATTCGAAATAAAAATTATACCTTTACCTCTAATATTCCGTTTTAAGTGTTAATAATAGATTTAGTGACCACGTCAGATTAAAAACTGATATCATTCCAGTGGCGTGCCCAGGAACTAACAATACGGCAAACCCCTACGGCAACTGGGCAAGCAGACTGTCAGAAACCCTAACATCGTGAAGAGGCTAGAGAGAGAATTTTATGATGTTTTATTATGTAGTACAACAAAATTTAATACGATGCATCGTTTTGGAGATATAAGCAAAAAACCAAAAAACAGGACCTTCTTTGCCCCCCCATCCCCCGGGCTCACCTCGGAGGGGTCAGGACTTTTAATATGTTTATCTTCTAACTAGTCCAAACAAAGTTCATAAGTCAGATTTTCTGCTTTCAACTTTTCCAACCACAATCATTCATTGCCCAGGCTATTTAGGCTTGAAACGGTACGTAATAGGCGGACAGACAGAGATATTTTGACAGAGATTTACCTTTTTACCTTACCCGGGGGTAAGGGAGGCCTTTGCCCTGCAGTGGGGCACATCAGAAAAAAAAAACTCTGTCAAAAAATCACTGTCTGTCCGCCTGTTACGTACCGTTTCAAGCCTAAACAGATTTTGGTAAACTTTGGCACACTGATAGTTCGTGGCTTAAAGAAGGTATCAACATGTCCCCCGGTTATCGACCTATTACTGACACATGGGAATTTCCTGAAAACAATCTAAATAATGTATTTGCCATGCCGGTTAATGGCGTCCGTTTTGTATTGATTGAATACGGGTTTTCCATACTGTCGCAAATAGCTGAGTTAGTAAAAACCTATATTTAGGTTTTATTTTAGTAATTTATTTTGTACCAGCTATGCATGTCTGTCGATCTTTTGGTTAAGACGTGCTTGCCTAGGTTGGTCTGTGAATGGGTGACCACCCATTACATACCGAGTTTCCTCCGTGCCTCGGAAAGCACGTTGAGGCGTTGGTCCCGGGTGTCATTTGTAGATCTTTGACAGTCGTTAGGTAGTCAGTGGCCCAAAAAGTCTGACAACCAGTCTTACCAAGGGATATCGTATTACCCTGTACTAACTGGGTTGTGGAGGCCAGATAGGCAGTCGCTCCATGTAAAATACCTACTGGTGTTCAGCTGCATCCGGTTAGACTGGAAGCCGACCCCAATATAGTTGGGAAAAGGCTAGGCAGATGATATGTCCGCGGTATTGCTCGGTTGTAATTCGGAAATTATCCAAAGGGAACAAACTACCAAGATAAGAAGCCTATGTCCTTACCTCAGTCAGTTCATGTTCATCTTCAAATTTTTGGTTCAACGTCAGGCGCGTTTCCTCATGATGTCTTCCTCCACTATTTTGAGAGCAGTGATGATGAATTAATTTATATAAAACGATCCGACCCCTGTTGCTGTCCTATCTTTGAAGCATTTAATTGAAATCGGTTGGGTGGTTTCGGAGATAGCGTGAACGAACATAGTAACATGCTATTTTTATATATTACCAGCGAACCGCCCTGGCTTCGCACAGGTGAATTTTCATGTCGACTTCTCCGAGGAAATTTCTAAAAAAGTTCTTTCATGGAAACCTTGTTCAGACAATTACGAACATCAGCTCTGTAACGTTTTAATTTCATACCCTGTTAATGTTTATTATTAAATATATTTTACTAGCGGTTGCCCGCGATCTTTGTACGCGTCAAATTATTATAAAAATACCATTTTCCCCGTTCTTGCAACATTTTTTTATTGCTGGTGGCTGGCTCCTATTGAGCGTGATGTTATATCGCCTAGAGCCTAGAGCCTAGAGCCTTCCTCGATAATTGGGTTATCCAACGCTATAACATTTTTTCAATTCGAACCAGCAGTTCCTGAGATTAGCGCGTTCAACCAAACAAACTCTTCAGCTTTATAATATTGGTATAGATTCTAACTTTGTAAAATTCGCACTCCCGAGCCACAAGATACAAGCGATGCTTAGTTTGTGGCTCACCGATTATATAACACAACTGTTTTGTTTCTATTGGTAAATAAACTTATTTTGATTTTGATCACACAAATCGGTCGAGCCCTCCTCAAGTGATGCTCCGTCATGCATGTGGCAATTTGAGTTTTATCTATATAGAAGAAGATACAGAATATTTATGATTGAAATGAATGCGTTCTTTCAATCATGAATATTGTATCAGTTCACAGGGCTGGTTCAAACCGTATAGTGTCGTCATGAAGCAGCCGGGTGTTGCGTTGGTTCGACGGCCGGCCTGGCGCGTCGCATCGATCGACACCTGTGGCAGCCTCTGTGGCGGCAGACTTCCCTGTTGACTGGAGAACGTACACTTTTACGTTTCGCACAAGGTAAATAATACAGGGTAACTTCTGGATGAAGTTGGCAGGAACGTGAAGGTTGGCACAAGTGAAGAGAGGCCTGTTTGCAGCAGTGGGTGAATTCGGGATGTCGATGTTGATGAGGATGGAGAGATTATGTAACAGAAAAGTCCTTTATTAGTTTATTACACAAACAATAGTTTGGCGGTAATGCGGGAATTTGGTACAAGAAAGATACAACAACGCAGCTGTTTTTCCCAAAGGTTTAAGTAGAGGTGTACCTTTGGGTAGTACACCCACATTAGTCCAATTAAGTTTAAGTCCTATTTAGTTAGTAGGGGGTGAGCCTTTTGCCATCAACCGGGCATGAATACAGACTACAATACGGTCTGCTACTGATGAATGTAGTGGAAAGACCCCGACACGAGAAACAGACAGAACGCAGGGCGCCATGCTCAACCAGTAGTGCTTGTGAAGTCGAAGAGAATTCACAGTCCTCTTGCCCAATATTAGAAGTTCCCTCTCAACATTGGCTGTGTACGAAGAGATTTTGAACAAGAAAATTTCTATGTTCCATTACACAGTCAAGCTACCAGGTAATATCCACCATAAACATATGACAACTCGAACAAAATCAACTGGGGTAAAGCGAAAAGCCACTCCAGAAGATAAGAAATTAATTCGGTAGGGTGTTACACTCATTTATCACGAGTTATCAGAATAATCTCCGCACCTTCCACTGCCACGGGGACCTGCAGGGAATGACAGATAAACCACTTGAAACGATAATGACCAAATTTTCTAGCGCCATGGTGATTTAGTGTCGTTTACAATTTAGAGGTGTTTTTTTATTATTAAATGTTTAATTCAGATTACAGAATTATCCATAGCACAAATTTGCATATTTAATTAAATAAAAAATTGAAAAACACAATACAATTACAATAATATCATAACAAATTCCACAATTATTAATCACTAGCGGCCCGTCCCGGCCTTGCACGGGTGGACATTTATTTTTTAAACATTTTGGGATAAAACATAGCCTATGTTACTCAGGGATAATGTAGCTTTTTAATAGTGAATATTTTTTTTAAATCGGCACAGTAGTTTTTAAGTTTATTCATTATAAACATACTCACACACGAAAATACAAATCTTTCCTCTTTATAATATTAGTAAGATTATCAAATTCTTATAGACATTCACATGACAAAAATTTATAATAACAATTCAATCAATCGCCGAGCCAGACACGTCACCATCATCTCTGTCAGGCTTCCCCTGGAGACCACTAAACTCCTGCGCTAGTTTGCCGACATCTAACGTCCCATGTTTTAGAGTTCATTTTTATCATTTAATTTTTATTGTCTAGATGCGAGAGAGGAGAGGAGCTCGTGGCTAAATAATAACACCCGCTCAGGTCGATCTTTAGGTTAAGCCATGCTTGCCTAGGTTGGTCTGTGGATGGTGACCACCCATTATATACCGAGTTTCCTCCGTGCCTCGGAAAGTACGTTAAGCCGTTGGTCGCTGCTTTCATTTGTAGATCTTTGACAGTCGTTAGGTAGTCAGTGGCCCAAATAGTCTGACAACCAGTCTTACCAATAGGTATCGTATTACACAGTACTAACTGGGTTGTGGAGGTCAGATAGGCAGTCGCTCCATGTAAAATACTGACATTCAGCTGCATCCGGTTAGACTGGAAGCCGACCCCAATATAGTTGGGAAAAGGCTAGGCAGATGATGATGTCTAGATGCAAGGGAAGATAGGTACAGATGCCAGCAGATCAAGCTACCCGAAACTGTCAAATTTTCTCAATCAACCTTGAATATCTAATCCTTCACTACATAGTATAAAGCAAAGTCGCTTCCCGCTGTCTGTCTGTCCCTATGTATCCTTAGATCTTTAAAACTACGCAACGGATTTTGATGCAGTTTTTTTTAATAGATAGAGTGATTCAAGAGGAAGGTTTATATGTATAAAACATGCATAATATAGTAGAGAAACACTGATAATTTTAGAGGTTTTTAATGTAAGGTCGTAAATAAACACATTTTTTTGCGCTTACATTGCAAACGCTGGCTGAACCCTACGTGATAGATCAAAATAATGTACTACAATATTGTACTCCTTAAAAAGGTCTACAAAAAAGTCCGCGATGGTATATGTCTATCTCTTAGGGATAACCCACAATAACCATTTTTATCCTTTACTTACGAGAAAATAATGGCTTATTTACGAAAAAGCTATTTTAAGCAATACAGCATTAATCCTTATCCAATTAAGTACCTTAAATACGTTGTGCATGTAATATAGATCAATATGGCCCTTTACAGCATGTTATTTAAATGAATATTTTCGAAGATATTACAGATTTAAAATGCAGGGACATAGCGTTGCGGCGCGCGGCGGTACCGGCAGGGGCACTTCGCCCTATCGGAGCTGTCGTTTATCGGAGCTCTCTAGCGAGCAAAATAACAATTATTACTTAATTAAAACGAGCTTTTCAACCTGACAACGTGATCCCTACTTATAAGTACTTTACGATAAATTAAAAAAATATATTCGAAATTGTATTTAAATACTAAAGTGAATTCTTCTTTAAGACAAAATGTGCTTTTCAGCGCGACAATTTTTTAGGAATTTTATGTTTGTAGGTACTTTAGTCGGTATTAAGGTTAAATTTTAAACCGCACTTATCTATATTTGAATATATTAAAAAAAAAAATGAGGGGGGTTTAGAAACAGTAACGGACCACGAATCCAAAAAAAAAATATCAGTCTGTTTGTTTGTACACGCTAATCTTCGGAACTACTGGACGGATTTAAATGTTTTTTTGTTTGTTGTATAGGTATTAAGTCTGGGCAACATCTATATCTATACATATAATAAGACATTAAAAAAGTGTGTCTGTACATTGATAATAATAAAAAAAATGAGGGGTGTTTAGAAACAGTAGGTAATGGAGCACGAATCCAAAAAAAAGAATCTGTCTGTTTGTTTGCTAATCTTCGGAACTACTGAAGGGATTTGAATGTTTTTTTTTTGTTGTGTAGGTATTAAATCTGGGCAACATATAGGCTATAATTTATCTTGGAAACTTGAACACCTGATGCAGAACCGCAACAGACCAGCTAAACTATAAGAGATACAAAAATGGTTCCATAGCAAAAATTGTTCCACGTGATGAGCATTTTCTGCTGAGAGAATAAATTTGAAGATCTGGAACACCTGATGTGGAACTCCAAGAGCCCAGCTACACTATAACATATATAGGAATGACGTCTTAGCAAGAGTTGTTCAGTCTGATGTGCACTCTCTGTTGACGTATAAAAATTGAAGATCTGGAACACCTGTTATGGAATTCCAAGCGCCCAGCTACTCTATAACATATATAGGAATGACGTTTTAGCAAGAGTTGTACAATCTGATGAGCACTCTCTGTTGACTTATAAAAATCGAAGATCTGGAACACCTGTTGTGGAACTCCAAGAGCCCAGCTACACCATAACACATACAGGAATGACGTCTTAGCAAAAGTTGTTCGGTCTGATGGCCATTTCCTGTTGACTTATAAAAATCGAAGATCAGAAACATCTGATGTGGAAATCAAAGCTATCACTAATTTCACTGTATAATTATAAAATAACATAACCTGGGAGTACCTCCGCGCGGTGAAGGCGGTAACAGTTTAGGACTGATTTTCGATGACGACAGTATATCATTGAAAATTTGACTTTACTGGACAAAACTTCCATTATTTTTTTATTTTATAGAATAAATATGCCTTCGGGCTTATGTTATTTGAGTGTTTAATTTCCCTTTGCATTTATATTCGCGACACGGTAGCCTACCCGGTAACGCCCCCTGCGTTATCGGGTAGCAGTCACTTAGATTTTAATTGATCAGGTATCTTCACATTAAAACTATAACCATGCCTAGAAAGAGGTCAAATCTTTCCCAATGCTCCAAAAGAGCTAAAGAAAGACATTGAGAATCATAAGATCCCAAGAATCTACCGAAGAACGTCAGGTGAGACTTGATGCTGTTCGAGAACATCAGGCTGCAAGTCGCTCCGTGGAAACCTCCCTGCGTTCTCAGCGTATTTATGCATCTACATCCAAGTCTCTAGAGACCAGTGAAGAATATGATGCTCGACTGACCGCTGATCGTGAACGTCACGCATTGTATCGCGAGTCGGAGACGTTTACGGATAGAGAATTGCGCTTGAGTTCCAAGCGTATCTACGCATCGACTTCTAGGTCTCTAGAGACAAGTGGGGAACGTGCTGCGCGACTGACCGCTGATCGTGAACGGCACGCATTGTCTCGCGAGTCGGAGACGTTTACGGATAGAGAATTGCGCTTGAGTTCCAAGCGTATCTACGCATCGACTTCTAGGTCTCTAGAGACAAGTGGGGAACGTGATGCGCGACTGACCGCTGATTGTGAACGTCATGCATTGTCTCGCGAGTCGGAGACGTTCACGGATAGAGAATTGCGCTTGAGTTCCAAGCCTATCTACGCATCGACTTCTGACTTACAAAAATGAAAGATATGGAACGTCTCGAATCGTCTCGCGCTCTTAGAATTCGATCAGCCGTTTCAGATCTTTGATTTTGACGACCCCGTTGTCGCTGGCATAATAAGCAACAGGATCCGCGTACGAAGTCGCGGGCAGAAGCTAGTTAGCGATAAAGTTGAAAATCTATTGAAGAAATTTGTCAGATTGTAGCAGCATGAGGTGCTGGAGTCTGAACATTCTTCTCTATCCGACGGTCTCTTGAAGTGAGAATCTCGGTGGTCTAAAGAAGAAGGATCAAAATTAACCCACGTCCTACAGCAAAGAGAAGTATCTCAAAAAATGATAAAAATGGGTATAAAAAGATGGCATATTTCCAAACTCCATCCTTACAGTCTAACATATAAAAAAATGCTAAGAAAGTTACTTGTCCATCTAAATTGTAGAGTATTAACGTGATAAAAAACAAAAACGTGAAAATAAACGCATATAAAAAGGAGAAGGTACGGTATCGCAACGTTTACGTCCTCCGATCGTCTGTCTGCATTTTATTGCATTACCGATCCTTCAGGCAAAATGTTAGAGTGTGGGCAAATTCCTCAGACACATAAATTGTGCCCCCCCCTCCCCCCCTCCCCGCGTACCTTCTGCAAACGCTAAAGTGGCTCCCTCTGTAAGTGTTACGTTCAAAGACTAATTGGTTTAGAAAACGTCTGGCAAAAGCTAATGAATGAGTGAGTCCTTTGGAGGCACGTTGTATAAGAATCAATTAGGTGTATTAGAAACTTTTTGGATCTCTTACAACTTACAAGTAGGTAGGTAAATGTGTTGGCTAAATAATAACAGCCGCTCGGGTCGATCTTTAGGTTAAGCCGTGCTTACCTAGGTTGGTTCGTGGATGGGTGACCACCCTTTACATACCGAGTCCCCTCCATGCCTCGGAAAGCACATGAAGCAGTTGGTCCCGGCTGTCATTTGTAGTGACGTATCGTATTACCCAGCACTAACTGGGTTGTGGAGGACAGATAGGCAGTCGCTCCATGTAAAATACTGGTATGCCTCCGGTTAGACTGGAAGCCGATCCCAATATAATTGGGAAAAGGCTAGGCAGATGATGAAGTCTGACACTCCCTTCCGCTGCGCCCAGAGCCGGAGGGGTCATTTGATGATTTCCCATCCTAAAAAAAAAAGGAGTTCGTTAATTTTTTTTTTCAAAAATGATCAACTTGTATTCTCATGAGTCCTTGACTAATCATAAAGGTCTTTTTTTTTAAATGTACTTTAGTTTTTCTTCAATAATTTCTTCTTTGAGAACCAGATTCTCTTACCTAAGTATAGTTTCGGTTTTCGGTCTGAAGTTCTTTCATAAAGAGCAGTAATAAATAACCGCCAATCAGTTCAATACAATTGAATTCGATTAAGAATAAATGTTGGTTTCGCGTGCCAACTTTTCTTTGAGCAGATAGATCCAAATAGTGGGCTACCTATCTATATCTAATTTAAATCCATGAAAGTAAATTAAATTGGTAGAAACGAAGACGAAAATTAACCTAATTTCGAAATTAATGCTTACTCAGTAGCAGAAAGGCTAACCCGCTCGAAAAAAAATAAAATAAAAATTACATTTTTTATGTATAATAATGCTTATTTATTTTGTTACCTATTTAACTAAGGCAGAGAGGTGAGGTTATTTATTTTTTCAACACCAAAAGTTAATCAAATTTTCCTACAGATTGTCATCAACGATAAACCCAAGTGCCAAACTATAAACGTTGATAGTATGTCATCTTCATAAACTTCCCCGATATAATACAATATGGCATCAAACTTTGTTTTATTACGCTCTGGAGAAATCCAAGGAAGAAGCTTCAATAGCACTTAGTGAAAAGCATAAAATCAAGAACTAAACACAGATTAAAAGGAACCTCCTTTTGCTTTTTAAAACATTAAAAAAAATGTGTTCCGTTTTCAAAAGTAGGTCCAACAAAACACACCGATATAAGAGTAGATTCATCCAGCTGCTGTGAGTTCCATCGTTTGCCACTAGATGGCGTTAAACTTAATTCGCGTTAGGCCCCAAGCGCTTCATGTGTCTTTGAAATCTGATAGCCACTCTTTGCTCCTATGGGACAATTTGATATTAAATCGATAGCCTTTTCCCTATCTAAGAGTATGTAGGTACTTATTTTATTTTTAAAGATGAATGCCTCGTTATTTTATGATAAACTAAATTAAGGTAACTTAAAACAGTTGGGTACAAAACTACTGTAGGGACCTGTGATTGTGCTATGCTGCCTAATGGCTTAATACTAATGTATGATGGCACATTGCTCATTGCAAGGATATTTTGGCGCTTCGCAAAAATCGGAAATAATGTTGCCGCCTGGAAAAAGAAGATGACAGCGCTTCATATTCCTCCAACTAGGTATAATCTGGTACGACAATCTCTTTCTTAAACTCGATGTGCCGTCAAAACGGTCAGTTACCGTATATCTTTTATAGTAATTGCGATTTGCGAGGATTTCATCACTGACGACTGTCAAAGATCTACAAAGGACAGCCGGGACCAACGGCTTAACGTGCTTTCCGAGGCACGGAAGAAACTCGGCATGGATGGGTGGTCACCCATCCACAGACTAACCTAGGCAAGCACTTATCACGGGCACTTAATAAAAAAAAATCCCACAGCTCCGTACCCATTACCTTGAAATTAAATAAGCAAGGTGTTATTTCCATACATCACTGAAATCTCTTTTCTATCAAAGTAACGTGTTTTGCATTTTATCCTATTTTTATTTCTGACTGTCATATAAAAAGACGAGCAGGCATCGACTAATACCCGGAAAACAGGAAATTAGAAGAGCTATATTTTGTTAGGAAACAAGTCAAACTTCCCGGGAACGCCACTTAAAACATATTTTATTCAAAGAAGTTTTCAGGAGAAAATTCATATCTTTGATTCATGAAAAGTTGAAGGGAAGTAGAAATTTTTGGGGGAACAATATAATTGAAGCAGTTGGGGAAGGCATGGGGAAGCTATCCTCTATTCTGTACGCTATAGTCGCTATACCATCCCCGCATTGAGGTTTACGTTAAATAAAAAGCACATTAAGGCGGTACTAGTAATTAAGTAGGTACAACGAGCGTCTACGCAACGATTGGACATGGTGGTTGTCGAAGTGCGCGGCCAGAAAAAGAGCGATGCATCAAAATCAATAGACAAATTGGCCTCAAATGAGCACTTTTTGAACGTAAAAAAACATAGATAGATAGTCATACATAGATATTCCCCGATAGATAGATAGTCCCCGAAACCGTCCACCTTTAGCCACTTTCTAGTGAAAGAAAGAAAGAAAAAATTTTTATTTGTCGCAGGGACATGACGTGCATACAAACAAAATAAGTGAACAAAATCATATGCACAACAAATATTATAAATACAACAAGATAGAAACAAAGAAAAAAAAAAGTGTTTTTGTTGAGGAGAAGATGTGGTGCTTCAAACTCCTAAGCAACACATCTGTCTGTTAGGATAGAAGAACTAGTTTTTACTTCATCTTTGATGCTATCCTAGGTTATCACAATCAAACAGTTTATTGACAAAGTAATGTCTTAAGACAATAAGAAAAAAACGAAATAAAATAGGGATAGTGATGTTCTTTGAGGTGCTTCAAGAACAGATTAAGAAAGAGCTTAGTTAACAATGATAATTTTTTTTTTTGGCTTAATCACGGCCTACCAGGACCAGTGGTGGCCCAGTCAGGTAGATCTGGAAACCGACCACAACATACTGTTTACTTGGGTTGGCTTATCATCTGCATGGCCTTTATTTTGCATAGAGGTACTGCCTATCTGACCTTCACAACCCTGTAACCGGGTAATATGACAGGAAGTCTTACCAAGGGGTAGCCCTTGGTAAGACTTCCTGTCAAGACCTAAGACTGATTGTTACTTCTATCTTCTGTAACAAAAGTGAAAGATCTTCAAATGACAGCAGGGAACAATGGCTAACGTCTACCACATCCTTAAATATGGCCGTCATCATCATCATCAGCCTGCAGTCCACTGCTTGACATATACTTCCTCAATGGCACGCCACTCACCTTGATTCTCAGCAACTCTTATCCAGATGAAACCAGCCACCCTGCGAAGATCGTCGCTCCAACGAGCCTGAGGACGTCTCACCTTACCGTTGCCGATTCGCGGTCTCCACTCAAGAACACGTCTACGCCAACGTTCATCGATTCAACGGCTAATATGGCCGGCCCATCGCCACTTCAGCTTACTTATTCTGTGAGCTATGTCGACAACTCTGGTTCTTTGTCGGATCATATTGATTCGATTTGATCACACCTTTTTAATACACGTTATACAAGGTGTAAACGGACCCTTCACGAAGCTACATCAAACTAAGTAACTCTACGAAAAAAATAATGCTGGGAAACGACTTTTTTGTTTGGGTGAAAAATCACGTTTTACGGTAGGACGCAACGTAACACACTCAAAACTCAAAACATTGTACTGATCGATGCATTGAATAGTACGGGGGTCAAGGAGGTATTTAAAGTAAAGTTATAACCTTAAAAATTAGTATTAAAAAAAAAAACTTGTGAAAAAGTTGGAACTTTGACCACCAATATCTCCGTAACTAGAAGGTTCCCAGGTATGGTCCAGAAGAATAAAATGATCGCAATAAAGGGTAGAACAAGTGTCTTTCGGCTTCGTTAAGGGTCTATTTACACCCTTTATTTAACGCAGGTGGATGGAGTTTCCGCATTCAATATATTTTCGCGCGCAACATCTGTTTTTGTTGCCACACCGAGAGGCAATCCAGTTGGATCGCGTTCACCTACTTCCAAAAAAGGCGTACCACAACACTAAACGGGTCTAAACGAACCTTGACCTTCTTATTTGTACGTTTATTCTCTCGGCTCCATTAACGTTGCCATGGCAACCGCTTCAGCTAACTCGCTGCCGTTTTTGGCTGAATATTTTAAAGTTCACTTTCTTCTTTTATTCTTTCAATAGATTTCTCTCTTTAGACTGCTCTGAAGTTTAACATACATACATAAACTCACGCCTTTTTCCTATGGGGGTAGGCAGGCACTACGTAATGCGACCTAACTGATAATTGATTGAAGTAGCTGCGACCTGAGATTAAACCCGCTGTTTTCCTTTTTGCTCGGCTCCTCACGGTCGTAGCGTGATGTTAAATAGCCCACAACCTTCCTCAAAGATTGCGCTATCAAATGCGAAAAAAACAAATCCGTCTGGTAGTTCCAGAGAATAAATTGAGTACAAACAAACGAACTCTTCCGCTTTAATATATTTGTAGAGATGTAGACTTTAGCTTTATTATACAAGGTGTAAACGAATTCTTTACGGAACCGTCAACAAGCATTCTGTACATCATACTAAGTAACTTTGAACAATCACGTTTTACGGTAAAAATCAATGTCTCTCAAAGCATTGTGGTAATTGATGCATCGAATAGTAAACTGGTCATGGAGGTATTTAAAGTAAAATTATAATCTTAAAAACTAGTATTAAAAAAATACTTGTGAAAAAGTTAGAACTTTGACCTCCAATTTACCCGTAACTAGAAGATATAGTTTTGGACAAAAAAAAAATATCGCAATGACCGGGAGAACAAGTGCCTTTCAGCTTTGTTAAGGGTATCTTTACACCCATTATAGGTTCGTCCTCTTTGACATTGAACTTCAACAGCGTTTGACGAAATGTATGAAATATCTCCGCCCACCTTTCCAGAGACACAGGCATCATGTATCTCGTTCATTTGTTGTTTCCAAGAATTATCCCAAACAGATTGCTTAATTAATAGAGAATATAATAGAACTGTTTTATAGTGTGCTCTATGTAGTAGAGAATAAGGGTTAGCCAACGCTGTAACGAGGTTATATAATAAAGTTTCTAGGTAACTCTTGCAGTGATCTTTATAATAATTGAAAAGTCTGACGTACAAAAAGTTTGGATCAAAAATGATTAAAACCTTTTTGCGCACACACAACAACTTTTATAACGTTAATTAATACTTTTTTTTCAAAACCTCACATCTGTTTTCCTCATTTACCTTTCTTTAAGAGCCAATACTGCAATTTAGAGTATCTGAGGGGCTCGAAAAATATAAACAGTCACTCGGGTCGATCTTCAGGTTAAGACGCGCTCGCCTAGGTTGGTCCGTGGATGGGTGACCACACATAACATACCGAGGTTCCTCAGGGAGACAGTTAAGAATCTGATTTTGTTCATAATTTCAAGAGTTTTATTATTTTTGCACGGAACCATTATCCTTTTTCTAAAATAAAAGTAAAAATCCTTAGTTATTCCTTAGAACATCAGCTATCTGCCAGTAGAAGTCCGTCAAAATCGGTCCAGCCGTTTCGGAGATTTACCCGAACAAACAGACAAATTTAAGAAGTATTTTTTTTGTTATAAATACCGTATATACTTTCATATGCATTCGGTAAAAAGTTGTGATTCTGGAATCACAAACAGACACTTTTATTTATTTGTATAGACTGTAAAGTTTTTGTTTCATCCTAACTTATACGCTGGCTTCTCCCTAAACTGTAGTTCTTAGCTACAGTTTAGGAAGGACCTAACTCAGCTGAAAGCGTTCATGAACTTAACTGAACCAAACACTAAACTCCGGTTAGTGAACCGAATAAGCGTAAAGGCTTACTTGCTTACGAACTTTACACTGATCCACTTAACTAAAACTTGTTTTTGAAATTAAATTAAAGTTACCAGAAGTATGCTTAAAAAAAGGGGGTTTAATTATTTTATCTTAATAACTTCATTCGAGGAGCTCGAGGCTAAATAATAACAGCCCCACGGCTCGATCTCCAGGTTAAGCCACGGTTGCTTAGGTTGATCCGTGGATGGGTGACCGCTCATTACATATCATGTTTCCTCCGTGCCTCGGGAAGCACGTTAAGCCGTTGGTCCCTCGGTTGGTGATCTCTGAAATTCGTTACAGGTAGCCCAAAAATGTGACAACCAGTCTTACCAAGGGGTATCATATTACGCAGTACTAACTGGGTTGTGGAGGTGAGATAGGCAGTCGCTCCAAGTAAAATACTGGTATTCAGCTGCATTCGGTTACACTGGAAACCGACCCTTACATTGTTGGGAAAAGGCAGATGACGATGATTAGCAGTCGAGTTATTTATGAAGAAGCTCGTTAGGGAAAGTATACCACCATACCTTGCTGTTTTACGATTTGAAGGGTGTTAGTCTGATTACAAGCGCAAGAGACATTCAACTTATTCCGTCATATCAGCGCTCCTGAGATGCTTCAAGTTTTTATTTTTTATAACATATACA
This sequence comes from Noctua pronuba, assembly GCA_905220335.1. NCBI lineage: Eukaryota > Metazoa > Arthropoda > Insecta > Lepidoptera > Noctuidae > Noctua > Noctua pronuba. The sequence goes on along the minus strand of LR999906.1, from coordinate 7,584,705 downwards.
GGGTGTAAAAAGACCCTTAACGAAGCCGAAAGGTACTTATTCTCCCCGTCAATGCGATCATTTTTTTGTTCTAGACCATACCTGGGAACCTTTTAGTTACGGAGATATTGGAGGTCAAAGTTCCAACTTTTTCACAAGTTTTTTTTAAAAATACATGTTTTTAAAGTAAGATTTTTACTTTAAAAACCTCCACGACCCCCGTACTATTCAATCCATCCATCAGCACAATGTTCTGAGTGCGTTACATTGAGTCCTACCGTAAAACGTGTTTTTTCTCCCCAGTTGTTTCCCAGTAAAAAAAATTGCGTAAAGTTACTTAGTTTGATGTACAGAATGCTTGGTTGACGGCTTCGTGAAGTCTTCGTCCGTTTACACCCTGTATAGGCTGGCGTTTGCACGCAACTCGCCTGATGTGAAGCGATGACACGGCTTAGAGTGGAGCACTCTTGTCTAGAAAAAAACTAGATCTAGATTATAATGATCGGGAAATAAAGAAGTCGGCAGTGAAATCTACAGACTGATGGTTCGCACAATAAATGTGTAAGCAAAGCGTTTTGTTAGGATCCGTGGAACTTCAACCATATACCGGTGACGCTTCGCCGTATCTCTGCTCGTCCGATGATAGAATAGGGATGGGGGAATTAAAATGTGTAATTCCAAAGCACACTCTCTGAGATGTAACCGTAAATGTAATGAATACTACATTCACAGAAAAATTTAAAGTGGAAAATTCGTAGATATTATTTAAGTGTAAAAGTTTCAAAAAGTTGCCCTACCAAATTACATGGGTCTAAAATAAAACTGGCGAAATGTTATACACTTCTGCCGTTCTCAACGGAGAATTCAGGCGTAATGTTATGTTTGTAACTAAAAGCCAAATTTTTTTATCGGTTGTAAAAACTATTTTATCCTCATCGCAAAAAGAGTAATCCTTTCGGTAAATTCGGCGTACAGTTACATAAAAGAGAGTGAATTTATAATTACATGTGATTGAATATTTTATTTCACCAATACTACATTCAGGCATCCAACGGACGAAATATTTTAATCGTCAGTTCGATTTTTTTTTTCTTTTTTAATTTTCGGCAAGCCAGCGGGTTCGCAAAAAGTAAAATGAAAAGCGTTACTCAAAAATCATACAGGTAGCGATGAGAAGTTTTGGGTTCCGTAGAAAATAACAGGCCCTTAACTCGTATTTTTTCTTAAAAATATCTGAAAAAAATACGAAATAAAATTGCTTGAATTAATTGTGGTATAGTTCGAATGGAAAATGGTACTTAATTAACATAATTTCTCGCTTGCAATCCCCGAAGGGTTAGGTAGAGGTGTACCTAATAGTACACCCACATTTCGCTAGTTACGTTTAAGTCCCATGTAATACGGGGCGAGCCTATTGCCATCAACAAGGCACAAATCCAGATTCCGTGGCTGCTACTTAGAAATTCCTGATGGAAAAACCCAATAACACTTTTTCCGACCTGGGAATTGAACCCAGGACCTCATGCTCAGCAGTTGCGCTTGCGAACACTAGACCAACGAGGCAGTCTAGGCAACGAGGTACTTAATTATTTTTCAATATTTTATTTAGAGTTCTGAAACAAGCCTAATTAACTCGTCATTCGAGTCTAACTAACTGCTAATAGATAAAGATTAGTTCCAAGAATAGTGTCACACGACTTTCCATAGTTTTTACGTCCTACTCCCTTGAGAGCATAGTGTGATGCTATGTGTATTTTCTTTAGTTAATGGTTTTCGTAGCGGCTCTACGAACGCGTAGCAATCTCTTGGGGATGCTACGGATTTGCTACGACGCTACGGTATGAAGCTAGATAATTCAATGAAACCAGAGAGCAGTTTTATATTTAAAGCTAGCTGTTGTTCGCGATTCTCGTGAAATTATTATAAAAAAATATGTTTGCATCGTATTTTGTTACCAATTTCAAGGATTTTAATTTCTTTGCACGGAATCCTAATCATTTTTCCTAGCCTTAGACCGTATAACATCAGCTATCTGTCAGTAAATGTCTCGTCAAAATCGGTCCAGACGTTTTGGAGATTAGCCGGAACAAACAGACTGACCGACAGACAGACAGAAGTTGAAAAAAATGTGTTTTTGTTATAAGTGCCGTATATATTTTCATACGCATTCAGTAAAAAGCTGTTATTTTGATATTACAAACAGACACTTCAATTTTATTTATTTGTATAGATGGATTTTAACTGTAAAATAGAAAAGGTCATATTTTGACAAAACAAGAAAAATAACGAGTCGACGTAACGGGAATCGACATAGCTGGCCCTGCAGTCTCGACATTAGATAACGACAAAAATCGGTCGTTAAGTGTAATCGATGTCAAATTTCTTTAATAGATTTTCAACCTTATGCTTTCGAAATTAAGTTGAAAATCTATTAAAGGAATTTCACAACGATACGACTTAGCGACCGATTTTTGTCGCTATCTAATGTCGAGACTGCAGGGCCTGGAGTGATTCATTATTTCAATATATAGTTATCGCCAATTTGTTTACTAAGTATTTTGGTTCAATCTAACCGCATGTACCAGACAAGACTTGGACGGATAATATGTACTGAAAAATCTTTCAAAGTACGGCGTCCGCACCCAGTCTGTGTTTGACCGCCCCGTAGAGGGAAGGCTAGCGGCATTTAGTCCATACAAACGTATTCTACTGTTTTGAAAAAAAACTAAAGCAATTATTTTTTTATTCTAATCAGCTCTTCCATTTATTTTGACGTGCACGTATTGCACTTTTGTAGGAAACAATTGTTTTTGTTTAAAATTACCGATGAAAAATCACGTATTTCGGTAGGACTCAATGTATCGCACTGAAAACATTGTGCTGATGGATGATTTGTATAGTACAGGGGTCGTGGACGTGTTTAAAGTTCTTAAATTAAAAAAATATTTAAAAAAAAACTTGTAACTTTGACCCCCAATATCTCCGTAACTATAAGTTTCCCAGGTATGGAACAAAAATATGATTGCAATGGCGGGGAGAACAAGTGCCTATAGGCTTCGTTAAGGGTCTTTTTACACCCTTTATATTATTGAATAGAAAAAGTATTGCGACAAGTATCTGCCACATTTTGAACCGGATTCCAAAAAAGCGGGTCCCCAAACCAAGTCACCGCGACATTTTGTAAAGGGCCCTGAGCTTGTACAAACGATAAATGACAAAGGGCCCAATAAAGCCCGTCGTAACGTGTTCTAATAATGTAACCTCTATTATAATCTTATTATAACAGGGAAATGAGTTATTAAAATTCAATTGAAACGCAGAACAATAGTCCTTTTGAGGGGTTTTGTAACGATACCCGTAATTGTTTTGGAAAAACGATCCCTTTTTACCTGACTGCGCGACGCAAAGGAGGGTAATGTGTTTATCATTAATGTTATTTTTAGGGTTTTATGAAGTAGAGCTATTGTTATTTAATACTAGCCAGCGAACATCGTCTACGTGAAATTATAATAAAAATATCACATTCCTATGTATTTGAATCGGATTTTGTTGACAATTTCATGGGTTTTAATTTTTTTGCACGGAACCCTAATCCTTTTTCTAAAATAAAAGTAGCTAAGTTACCTCTTATAACATTAGCTATGCCTATCCCCCGTGAAAATCAGTTCAGCTGTTTCGGAGATTAGCTGGAACAAAGAAACAGATTTCAAAAAAGCTTTTTTTTGTTATTGTACCGTATATACATACTTTCATTTGCATTCATTAAAAAGTGTTTACTGTTATTTTGAAATTACAAACAGACACTTTGATTTTATTTATTGTATAGATGTACATACTTTTGGTGGCATATTTGGAAGATCGGGGTATTATGAAACAACGGGGGAACTTATTAAACTTACGTGACACGGCACTGCTACGGAAAGCACGTAAAGTCGTTGGTCCCGGCTGTCATTTGTAGATCTTTGGCAGTAGTTACAGGTGGCCCGATAGTCTGACAACAGTCTTACCAAGGGGTATCGTATTACTCAGTAACTGGCTTGCGAAGGTCTGATAAGCCGGCGCTCCATGTAAAATACTGGCGTTAAAATACTGATCAGCTGCATTCAGTTGGACTAGAAGCCGATCTCAACATATGTAGTTGGGAAAAGGTTAAGCAGATGATGCCGCCTAACGACACAAATATGTGACAAAATGGTAGGTGAAATTGTGGCTTGGCTTGGAGGGCACGCGCGTGCGTTTATGCTCTAGCGGTCAAAGGGTTAAGCATCAAATATCTAAACAACTTTACAAACTTTTATATTCATAATGTTAGTTGGTTTTTTTCTTTTAGATCTAGAAATCTTCAAATAACTCCTCCCGCTCTGGTCGGAGTGGGAGGGAGTGTCAGACTTTTACTGACTAAAACCCATCCATGTTCCTTCTTTGCCCTTTGTGTTCCAGGGCCGCGGTATCTCTTTCGAACAGTCCCGCAGCCCCGGCAGGCATGTTAGTTGGGTTTGCACAGACTTACTCCAAGTATTCCATATTTCCATGGCCCTGCAAAGATTTCTTAGAAATTCAACTGTAACTGTATTCAGTACTACAGAACACCGTTTGAGTTTGCTGCTCAGTGTAATTAAGAGCGTTGAGATTTATACACGAAGGAACTAGATAGGTATAATAAGCTTTATAAGGTACGTAGTAAGTTACTTTCAAACTTTAACACCTTATATTCCTTTTTAGGTTTCCGAGGAGCTCGTTGCTTAATAATAACATGCGCTCGGGTCGATCTTTAAGTTAAGCCAGGCTTGCCTAGGTTGGTCTGTAGATGGGTGACCGCCCATTACATACCGAGTTTCCTCCGTGCCTCGTAAGTCCCATGTAATAAGAGGCGAGCCTGTTGCCATCAACCAGGCACGAATCCAGACTCTGCGACTGCTATTAAGAAATTCTTGATGGAAAAACCCAATAACACTGCCCGGCCTGGGAATCGAACCCAAGACCTCATGCTCATCAGATGCGCTTGCGACCACTAGACCAATGAAGCAGTAATACATATGTTTACATCATACAAAGGAGAGTAACAAATATAAAAATAGGACAAAAACTCATATAAACGTGAACTCAATGACTCACAAATACTCGAAAAATCTTTCCCAAAACGTAATATTCCTTAGCAACATTTTGTAAGAACCTTTAATCATGCCCTCCCTTTGGAGGTAAAAGGAATAATTATAGGAATGCCCAACGATTAATTGTTTGTAGAAATGGTTTCCAATGAACAGTTTGACTGGTTCTCGCCTCTGTTTGACAAATTCGTTAATTGGTACGAGCGATCGCTTAAGGCGAGGTTATAGTGACGAGCGGAGCGAGACGGGCGCTCATCATCTTCCGGTCCTTGTCCCATATTAATTGGGGTCGGCGCAACACGTTTTTTTTCTTCCATTCTCCTCTGTCAATCGTCACGCTACCATTTACTCCTACTTTCGGGAGTTATTGCAAGAAATTAATAAATAGCACAGTTTGTGTCGAACACACAGCTTCACATTTCATCAAGCTTTATATTTCCAGTATAACATGGCCTCGCTTTGTGTAGATTTCCCGTACAGTGAGAGATCCGTATAAACTGGGTTTGGTAGACATGCGTACCATAAATCTGTGGTCATCAAAAGTGAACACAAATATCCAATAAACACCACAACGTGGGTCTGACAGATTCCGCTTTTTAGTGTTTTTTTTTTTGCAAAAAAAGTTTTTATTTTCACCTTTTTAGTTGAGGTATTTCACACAAATCCTTCTCAAGTACCTGTCAATTTTACATTGTAACTAGAAAACATAGCTCATCATCCACTTACACGAAGAACATAAAATGCATGTTATTGAGGATAACTCATATAAAGTACCTAAGCAATGTTAATACAATTTATATGGAACGAGCTTCATCTACGAAATGAAAAATTACTTAAGTCGGACCAGTAATCACGAAATCGGTGAATATACATGAAAAAAAAAGATGCTGGTGGAATCCACAATCTCCTTTTTTAGAAGTCGGTTAAAAACCGAGTAATTCAACGACAAATTCAGATATGTATCATCACCATTTCCCCGCATTACGCACCTACCTACAATTCATTTGGTCATCGCTCACCCTTATCTCCTCCGTGCAGAGTACATTTTCCTTCAGCTATAACGATGCGACGACGAGCCCTCATGATAATGTCACTATAGTTAATTAGCTTCAGGACTTCGTTCGCGTATTTTGTTTCCTTTCGTCACTTTACGTGGTTCATTAATCGGGTCGTGGGGCTTTTGGGACCGGCACCGCGGTCCCGGATTACACCTATAAATGCAATGATTATTTTTGAGTAGTATTTTTGGACCACAAATAAAATAAACAAAGTTATCGTGATACTTTTTTTTCAGGTTTTATCTGTCTGTAGAGATTTACGTCGTTGGAGACTGTCTACATAACATCACGCCTATAATATTCGGAGGGTAAGGCAGAGGCGTACCTACTCTAAATTGTGTAAATAGACTCTTAGCGACGCCGAAAGGGACTTGTTCTCCCCATCATTGCGATATTTTTTTTGTTCTAGACCATACCTGGTAACCTTCTAGTTACGGAGATATAGGGGGTCAAAGTTCCAACTTCTTCACAAGTTTTTTTTTAAACTAGCTTTTAAGGTTATAACTTTAGAATAATATGGGGGTCATGGAGGTATTTAAACTTTAAATACCTCGATGACCCCGATATTACAATATTGCTAATTCTACTGTTACATCATCTGCCTAGCCTCTTCCCAACTATGTTGGGGTCGGCTGGAAGTCTAACCGGATGCAGCTAAATACCAGTATTTCACATGGAGCGACTGCCTATCAGACCTCCACAGCCCGGTTAGTACTGGGTAATACGATACCCCTTGGTAAGACTGGTTGTCAGACTTTTTGGGCCACTGACTACCTAACGACTGTCAAAGATCTACAAATTACACCCGGGACCAACGGCTTAACGTGCTTTCCGAGGCACGGAGGAAACTCGGTATGTAACGGGTGGTCACCCATCCACAGACCAACCTAGGCAAGCACGGCTTAACCTAAAGATCGACCCGAGCGGCTGTTTTTATTTAGCCACGAGCTCCTCCTGTTACAATGGCGGTCTTATCGCTGGTAGCGATATCTTACAGACAACTTTTAAGTCCTTACGACATTTACCTTCTTCATCCGCATCACATGCCCATTATTGTAAAAAAAATGGCCCATGGCTGCAGAAAATTGGTAGCGAAACTTTATCGTTAGACCTCCATACAACTCCAGGTTGCCCGTCTACTTACATGAGGTGTACTGAGTACAGGTACAAGCAAATGTAATTACCGGTGTACTTAACTACTATCCTGTGTAAAGTGCTCTCGCATTAATAAGGAAACTTTCGTTATTTGTCGGGAGTACGACTTAGCGCCTGCTTCGGCTCTAATTAATTATTTTCTTGTGGTTTTCTAACTGAGTTATCAGAACGGAATGGGATCGTCTTGTTTTAAAGTTTCCTTTGTTGTGGTACCTTTTGGTGTTAAATAAATGTATTTTATTACAACAGTGAGGTAGTTTGTTAATGGCATTTTTTTTATTAGCCTGTACTGTCCCACTGCTCGGCAAAGGCCTCCCTCAATTCCTCGCATGTGCTCTTTTCGTGCCTCCTTGAACCAGCCCTCGCGGTACGCGTCCAGATCGTCTCGTCACCTCTTTCTGGGCCGGCCTCGACGGCGCTGTCCATCTTCCGGCAACCATCGCGTGGAGACTTTTTTATTATTTTATAGAACCTTTTTAAGAAGACGGTGTTGCCACCCTCAGATTTGAATTTCTCCTATTTTCTTCCGAAAATCTTCTAAATTCGACCCTTTTTGAAACTTTTCCCTCTTAACATTTTAATTAATAATAAAACACAAATTTACGTGATTGTATTTCTTACTTAACAATAATTTATGTCACTTAATAGTTTCGAAAGCATCATTTGTTAATTTTTGAAATATTCATAGATTTCAGTGGTTTATTTATCTTCAAATTACTATTTCACGAGGTTATTTTCCGCTATTCAATAAAAAAACCGGCGAGAATTTTTGACGAATTTTAACTTATCTATAAAAATGCCCTAACCAATTTTTTAGCCCACAAAATCTCATTAACGTGAAAAAAACCCCTTACATCTCGGAGAAATACCCTAAGGTGACAGGTATCCAATCCATGATTCACGGTTTTTATAACATAGTTGTCAACCAAAAACATTATATTCTATAAGTACTTTATATCCCTATGTACAAGAAACCAATTTAAAAAATAAAGACATATTCACTAATTTATCATACTCGGCACATCTATATCAATGTCAGCACCCGCGAGGCTATTTAAATGCAAATTTTAAACCTAAAATAGGTAGGTAGGTTCCCCGTTCTTAAGACTTCTATATAGTTAATTTTGTTCAAAAGTCGCTTGCTGATTTATTGAAGCTTATCGAGACAAATTTATTCGTTCGAGTTTGTTGGAAGAATCTAGGTAGGCTAAGGTTTACGGCCTTGTTTTTGTTGATATTTTGTATCTATTTTATCGTTTTGAGACTCTTTATAGGTGAGACATTTCAATTTAGTTTATTTTTTTATTTTGTTTTTCTCTTTTTTTTTTCGGGTAGGAAATCATCAAATAACTCCTCCCGCTCTGGGTGGAGTGGGAGGGAGTGTCAGACTTTTACTGACTAAAACCCATCCATGTTCCTTCTTTGCCCTTTGTGTTCCAGGGCCGCGGTATCTCTTTCGAACAGTCCCGCAGCCCCGGTGTCATCACCCCTTGGAGGAGCTCATGGGTAAATAACAATAGTCGCTCGGGTCAATCTCTAGGTCAAGCCGTGCTTGCCTAGGTTGGTCCGTGGATGGGTGACCACCCATTACATACCGAGTTTACTCCATGCCTCGGAAAGCAGGTTAATCCATTGGTCCCGGTTATCATTTTTAGATCTTTAACAGTTGTTACAGGTAGTCGAAAGTGGGTTTTTCCATTTTCCACGAATTTCTCAGTTCCCACGGAGTTTAGATTTCTACCCGGTTGATGACAATAGGCTCGCCCCCTATTACATGTGACTAAAACATAGCTGATGAAATTTGGGTGTACTATAAGTACTCCTCTGCCTAAACCCTCGATGATTACAAGATTTACAGGCGCGATGTTATGTTATTATTTTGATTACTTTAAGAAACCGATACTAAAAACATCTGAGATGTTTCGAAAAGTAATTAAAAATATCTTGTACAAATATGCCTGATTGCAATGAGGTAAACACTGTGTGCCAACAACTTCAATATTTACGGATGTACCGATTTACTCCGCAATCGCTTTGAGTGTAATCCGCGACGCTATTCTGAAACGCTAACCGATAAGTAACACTGAAAGAAATTTTTGAGATTGAAAAAAACAGTTACTTTCTATAGTAATATTATCAAAAGGTAATGATTTATTGGTTCGGTTGAGGGGAACTGCTTTTTCGATTTCGAAAATTCTTTACAAATGAAAAAATATCGCAATGACGGGGAGAACAAGAACCTTTCGACTTCCTTATAGGTCCTCCGGCCACGTTCATACATCATTCGTATTCCTATGTGCAATTATTAAAGCAAAACTAAATACATTTATATGAAAGACTAACAGTTCGCCCGCGACTTCTTCCGCAAAAATTGTGATAGCTCTGCTAATATGCATAATATAAATATAATTTATACCCCAGTTTATGCTATATGCACCCACGAATAAGGTAGCTTTCTGCCATTGAAAGATTTATAGAATTGGACCATTAGTTCCGGATATTACCCCCTACATACAAACTTACAAACATATTTTACCTCTATATATTATCGATCATTTTTTTATTCTGGACATACCTTGTAATAATGAATGGAGATATTGGAGTCAAAGTCACCACGTTTTCGCAAGTTTTTTTTTAAAATCACATATTTAATATTATAAATTTACTTTAAATACCTCCATGATCCCTTTACTATTCAATGCAAAACGTTTTGATCAGCACAATGTTTTGAGTGCCTAACATTGAGTTTTAATATAAAACGCGATTTTTCACCCCCAAAAAAAAGTCACTTCCCAGCAATAATTTTCGCGTAGAGTTACTACATTTGATGTACAGAATGCTTGGTTGACATCTTCGTGAAGGGTCCGTTTACACCTTGTAGATATTTTTTTATTTATTTATTTAAAATTACGTAAATAACACCTTAACAGCTATAACGCCAATGCGATGTTACTACCTCATGGGAGGATTCCTCCAACTTATATTACATAACAAAAATACAATTAAAAACACAATTATGATACCTGGTCTATAATTAGAACTTTAAACATTCTCAATGCACTTCAGTGCTACTCCCGTGAATTTCACCAGACTGCAGTGAAATATATCTATCTCATCTGAAATAATATTTAACAGTCTGCGTGGCAAGGGAGCAAACTCGTTAAGGTTAGTCTTAGAGGATGGCTCCAGTAACGTAGCGTAACGTATATGGGAACATAAAGGGTGTAAAAAGACCCTTAACGAAAATGAAAAACACATATTCTGCCCATCATTGGGATCATTTTTTTCTTCTAGACAATACCTGGGAAACCACAGGTTCTGGAGATATTGAAGGTCAAAGTTCCAAATTTTTCACAAGTTTTTTTTTTAAACCACTTTTTAAGGTTTTAACGTAAAACGTGATTTTTCAACCCAAAAAAAAAAGTCGTTTCCCAGCAATAGTTTTGCGTAGAGTTACTTGGTTTGATGTACAGAATGCTTGGTTGACGGCTTCGTGAAGGGTCCGTTTACACCCCGTATTAACATTACCAACAAACGGAATACCGTTCCGCACTCCGTAAATCAGAATCGAGGATTTCACCCCGAATAATTTGCACTTAACTCAACCCGCGGTGACAGGCGCCGATTAAAAGTGTGTGTTGACATGTCGTTGGAGTAAATTAAATTGTGCTTCGGTATAACGTTACTCTTTAGGTAAATTGTGCGACGAAATGAGATGGGTTGATGATGTTATTCGGTTGATTGGTTTACTGGAATTGTGTGTTTAGGCAGGTTATTTACCTATCCAGGTCCATCTACCTATTAGGCGCGAATTACACAGAAACGGCGTAAGGTGCAGGCGCGGTGCAGGCATGATGCCGCTTCAAAACGTTTTTTTAGAAAATGTACGTAGGCGACGTGTCGTGAATTACACACAAGCGGCGCGGCGCAGGAACGCCGATCTTTCGTATAATTCACGACAAGTCGCCTACGTACATTTTCGCCTTACGCCTTACGCCATTTCTGTGTAATTCGCACCTTATAAGTCCACGCCTGCGCTGCGCCTGCGCCGCACCGTTACCTTACGCTGTTTCTGTGTAATTCGCGCCTTAGAGAGAATCCTAGAGACATAATAATTTATCAGTAAGTAGCTGTTACCCAAGACTTCGTTCGCGTGGAAATATTTGTGTGTATGTGTGAGAAGAATCAAGAAAAAGGTCCCCTATGTCATTTTCCAGGATATAATCAATCTCTCCATGTAAAATTCTGGTACTCAGCTGCATGACCGAAAGCCGTACCCTAACAAAAAGTAAAGGTTCTACTCAAACTTAGAAAAAAGAAACTCAGACTACACATTGATTAATTTAGACACATTCTTCTTCTTTATTGTGTGTTTAGTGCCTAACTTAGTGTGTTTATGCCGCCCATGGGCCTCTGACTTAGCTTTACATGCCGTCGAGAATATCTCTCAGACATGCTGGTTCTCTCACGAGTTTCTCCTTCACCGAAGCAAGTGATAATTATACAATACGCACAATGAATCCGAAAAATCAGAAACAAGGAACTCAGCCTACACATGACTAATTTAGACACTTTGAAAGCACGTCAATAATCATTGAGAGAGGAGAGCAGCGGTGGCTCAGTGGTGGCGGCCCCGACTTACGAACAATAAGTCGTGGGTTCGAACCCAGGCAGCGCATTACTTTGTGTAATTTATTTCATCACCACTGCTCTCAAAAACGGTGAAGGAAAACATCGTGAGGAAACCGGCATGTCCTAGAACCAAAAAAAATCGAAGGCATGTGACATCTACCAACCCGCACTGGGCCCGCGTGGTGGATTATAGCCCATTCCCTCTCATAGAGAGTAGGCCGTGTGTCCCAGTACTGGGAACATTATAGGCTGATTATGCTTATGCTAATGCAATATTAATAATAACATAATCATTATACCATTTCACATTCAGTCATTCGTAATGTAGAGCGTTTGTAATCGCGCATCGAACCTATTCGAAAGCCTGGCAAACACCAAACAGCAATCATGCGAATACGTAATATTATTACAATGCAATTTCATTGCGTATCAAAGCGTATTCGTGTACCATCCCTCATAGTTAATCGATCGGCTCACACAGACGACTATGTAGTAGATAGGTACATACGCGAACCCCATGCAATTCGGCCGATTCAAATGCAGATATTTTGACGAGGATGCACGTTATACAGTCCTGCTAGAGGGATTTAGGAGGGCCCGGCCCTCCCAGACAGACGTATTGATTTTCGTGTTCACTGCTCACCCCCCTGTAGTTGGGGTTGATATTATTAAATATAAATGGCGTTGAAATGTTGGTGGTGCAAATGGTTTTGACGTGGGTACGCTTGATTGTGTGATGGAGTTATTTTGTATTGAGGTATGCATTTGTGTTTACGCGTGAAGATTGTGTTTTTAGTTGTGGTGTTATCTTGTTTTTTTTTAAGTTTCATTTTTATATTGCGACCAGTGGCGAAGGTTCCATTCCAATTCTGGCACTCAAACTGGCACAGTCAGTATTCTATAGACAAATAATATAATCACATTACAGATATGTACTCCGGCTTAACTCTTACAAAAATTGAGCCTTCGCTACTGATTGCGACCATTAAAATTATGCTTTATAAGTGTTAACTGACTCCTTTCTAAATGGCATAACATCACGCCTTGTAACCCCCGAAGGCTTAGGCTGAGGTACCTAATTGTACACCCACATTTCGCTAGATATGTTTAAGTCCCATTTAATAGGGGGCGAGCCTATTGCCATCTACCGGGCACAAAGCCAGACCCCGAAGCTGCAACTGGGAAATTCTAGATGGATGAAACTAGTATAGCTTTTCCCGACCCGGGAATCGAAACCAGGACCTAATGCTCACCAGTCGAATTAACGCAATCCTTCTAAATGAAACATAGATTTTTTGTCGAGTCTCATTTTGACAACTCTTAAGATGCTTATTTGCTCTGATCGCTGAAAAGCTGATTGGAAACCGTTTGTTATGGTCCATGAGTAGAGGAAGACAAAAAACACAATGAAAGGACTGTGTGAAGGATGATATGGCTAGAAAGGAGGTGACTGCTGAGATGACGAATAATAAAATAAAAGAAAATTAAATTTAAAGTTTAAAAAACCCCCAACGAAAAAATAAAAGATGAAAGATAGATACCCAGTTTCATACCCCATATCTAGTAAATGGCTGCACCGATTTTGATAAAACATGTTTGATTTTAATATACACATCATGCACTTTCATTTGATATCCCACTTGGGTATATTTGAAAATATTCGATATTTCATACCCACTTTCATCCCTAAGCAGCATCCTTGTAAGCAGTGGTGTGACCGTCGGACTGCCAAGTCATAGGTCTCGAGTTCGAACCCAAGGCACGCACCTCTGATTTTTCGGATTCATGTGCGTATAGTATAATTATCACTTGCTTTTCGGTGAAGGAAAACATCGTGAGGAAACCAGCATGCCTGAGAGATATTTCTTGACGGCATGTAAAGCCAAGTCAGAGGCCCATGGGCGGCATAAAAACTCTGACTCCAGGTTACGAACTAACCACACGATAAAGAAGAAGATCCCTCATATCTAATAAATGGCTGCACCGATTTTGATAAAAACGTATAAGAACCATCGCCAAGAAACTAGCTTTCAAATGAAAAAAAACTACGGTGCCAGAGACAGACACACACACGTCGGGGGTTAAAATATGCAAGAAGAAGACATATTCGCGAACCCCATCAAAATTGGGATAGGTGCAGAAGAAAGATGGTGATTGAAAAAAGTCGTCTCATAATTCTCGTTTAAGAACTTTAACTTAGACTAAAGGAGGTTTTAGACCACACAGGTTTTATAAGTCCTGTCCAAAAAGTGCATGCATGTGTGAATTATCGTGTAGCTCAGAACTTAAGAAGCTCAACAATCGGCGAACAATACAAAAGAAAGGACATTTGGTTATGTAGTTTGAAACATTTAATTTATTTGAATCCAGTATGTACATTATTTATAAACTACAATTTATATGTCGGATCCGGTCGTTAGTATGGACATGAAATGAATCGGAAGTGAGCCGGTGTTGACATCACGCAACTTACTTACAAGTCTATCACCAGAGCGTGCTTCTACAGAGCCCTGATGTTCAGCTCGAGGGAAGGCGACAGTCAATGTCTGATCGCGGTGGAGTTGAGACGTCTTGGTACTGTAGCCGATTCATTGTGCCCCGAGTTATTGTGTTAAGTTGTAATCTCAAGTAATTCGTTAGTTTTGCTAGAAACAGTGTATCGCACCCAGTGTGTTTTCATAGCACGAAACCCATCGTCTGCCCACATGATGTGGAAGCCTAACAAAATAAATCCTGACATATCCGATATATGTATAATTCTACTAGCGACCCGCCCCGGCTTCACACGGGTGCAATATACATATAAATAAACCTTCTTCTTGAATCTCTCTATCTATTTCTGAAAACTGCATTCAAATTCGTTGCATAGTTTAAAAGATCTAAGCGTACAAACCGCGGGAGCGACTTTGTTTTAAACTATGTAAAGATAATAATAAAAACATCCACGTCGCGGTCGCTGTCAATAGGAAAAGTGCCCAGAAGGCTGGCAGCATTGCCACGTTGGATAGCAATGCTGATTCTTTGGCCAAAAATAACCAGCCAGCCCTCCTGTCACGTGAAGAGTCGACCAACCGCATGGCGATTTCCTGAAATACTAGGTGGGCACTCGGACCCTATAGCCCTTGTATTTGCCGTATGAGGTTATGGACCTAGTTTTTAAAAGTATGATAAAAAAAACATTACACCGATGCTTTAAATATTTATTAACTAGCTGTGCGTTGCAATGCAATTTTTCTACCTAGTGCTACCTACCTACTACCTGCCTACTACCTGCCTACCACGTACCTACCACCCACCTACCACCCACCTACCACCCATGACCCACCTACCACCCACCTACCAGGAAAAGTGCCCAGAAGGCTGGCAGCTTTTACTACCTTATAAACCATCCCTGACCTATGTAGAACAACTGTACAATATTTCATTGAAATCGGTCTAGCCGTTTCTGAGTTTTAGCGAGACAAACGTACAGCAATTATATAACACCGAGGAGCTCGTGGCTAAATAATAACAGCCGCACGGGTCGATCTTTAGGTTAAGCCGTGCTTGCCTAGGTTGGTCTGTGGATGGGTGACAGCCCATTACATACCGAGTTTCCTCCGTGCCTCGGAAAGCACGTTAAGCCGTTGGTCCCGGCTCTCATTTGTAGATCTTTGACAGTCGTTACAGGTAGTCAGTGGCCCAAAAAGTCTGACAACCAGTCTTACCAAGGGGTATCGTATTAACCCAGTACTACTAGTGGAGGTTAGATAGTCAGTCGCTCCATGTAATTAACTGGTATTCAGCTGCATCCAGTTAGACTGGAAGCAGACCCCACTATAGTTGGGAAAAGGCTAGGCAGATGATGATTTTTTTTCATCGTCCTCAATAAAAATCGTTCGTTCCTACGTCTCGCACCACGTACGCCGTTCCATTAAATTATTCTATAATCGAATCTGTATTCACGATATCGAGTGAATATTCATACCACTTGACGCTGTAATTGGTCGGACGAGTGGCCAGTAGTAATGCCGATCGACGCATAATACGATATACCAAGAAATATACCGACGAATAAAAACACAACAGATTCTATAGTCCTGAAAATTAAGTTCAGTATTGAGGATGAACGATCTTTTTGAACAGTATTTTATAACTTTGCAAAACGATCCAGTGATTCGATAGATCTATACAAAGTTTTATTTGCTGTTAATTTGATCGAATTTTCGCGAATTATGTCTGTGTTTTGTGTCATTAAGGTTTAATTTGGTATTGTATTGTGATCTCGTTAGCAAGGCGTCTTCAGCTAATGGCAATTAGATCGAACAATAATTTAGTTTAAGGTACTGTCATGTCATGTTGCATTTGTTCTACACCTATCACTTGGAACGATTCAGGATTCGATTTCTATCAAAAAAGCTTTTGGGAAATATATACAAGGTGTAAACGGACCCTTTACGAAGCCGGTAACCAGGCATTCTGAGTAACTCAACGCAAAAATTTATTGCTGGGAAACGACTGTTTTTTTGGGGTGAAAAATATTTGATTAGAGAGCTGTGCGTACACTACGTAGAACAGCATTTTGTCAGTTACAGGCAGTTATATTATAAAGAAAGACACGCTACGATCACACTGAGCGGAGTTCAAATATCGTTGCGTTGTTACGACTGCGATAGATAATACGGAACGTATGATACAGAAAGAGATAGCTATTGCGCTTGAAGTACTTAAATTACGACAATTGTCTGAATTTGTCTGCAACAATTTGCGCGCGCTTGTGCGATATTTATCTCTTTTATTTATAACATCATTGGTTATAGGTACGAGTAGGTATCTTTTAAACTTGAAAACTTGAAGTTTCTTCATCGTGTGCTGCGAAGGAAGCCTTTTAGCACAGTCGTTACAGAATTGGAGAAGAATTTTTAACTACCCACACTATAGTTTCGAAATTGAAGAGAAACTTCTTTTACGGTAGAGTACTTTTTGTCACTGCCTATTGGGACAACCGCGTTGGTCTAGTGGTTGCAAGCGCGACTGCTGGGCATGAGGTCCTGGGTTCGATTCCCAGGTCGGGCAAAGTGTTATTGGGTTTTTCCATCAGGAATTTCTCAGTAGCAGCCTCGGAATCTGGGTTTGCGACCCGTTGATGGCAGTAGGCTCGCCCCCTATTACATTGGACTTAAACATAATTGGCGAAATGTGGGTGTGTTATTAGGTACACCTCTGCCTAACACTTCGGGGATTACAGGCGTCATGTTATGTTATGTATATTTTTGTCAAACGCTATCAGGAATGATAACGGTAGGTATTTCAATTGTTCAAGTGTTTTAATTATAACTATGTGGGCTGTGTGTGTATGTGTGTGTGTGGCTGTGTGCTAGGTGCGGCCGAATCGAGCGGAAAAGAAAACGATCCGGACTGCGGACAGCGGAGTTTCTAAGAAAGAAAGAAAGAAAGAAAACATATTTATTTGGCATATGCCACAAGTGCTAGATAGATTATGTATTGAAATATCTGTCAAAGCCTGACCTGACGATTTTCAGCATGAGTAAAGCAGTATGGACCAAGATCCCATGACCACCAGACCTACGTCATTTTATAAAACCTGTTACTTTTTCTGAGGAAGGAAACAACAATTGGATATTACGAAAAGTCGCTCGTGGTGGCTTTGGCATATATCAGTAGATATGGAGATGATGATTCACCTCCTCCACTGCCAGGAATATTGTGAGGTGGGGAACATGCGCGTCGATGTCTTACACCTTAAAATACAGGGTGTAAACGAACCCTTCACGAAGCCATCAATCAAGCATTATGTATATCAAACTAAGTCACCCTGCGCAAAAATTATTGCTGGGAAACGACTTTCTTTTTGGGGTGTAAAATCACGTTTTACGGTAACACTCAATGTAACGCACTCAAAATTTGGTGCTGACGGATGTTTTGAATGGTAAACGGGTCATAGAGATCATTAAAGTAAAGTTAAAACCTTAAAAAGTAGTATTTAAAAAAAAAACTTGTGATAAAATTGGAACTTTGACCTCCAATATCTCCGTAACTAGAAGGTTCCCAGGTATGGTCCAGAACAAAAAAATGATTGCAATGACGGGGAGAACAAGTGCCTTTCGGCTTCGTTAAGGGTCTTTTTACACCCTTCATACCTACTCATAATATTGTGATCAGCATACGTAAACCGAAGATATCCTAACATATGTATATCTGCTACACTCCACATCCACATTAGGTACTGTCGCATACTGCATCGAACCGCATAATGTGATACCAAGCGCATTGTCTTGGTAACAATTGATGTTCATAATTCCGCCTCGGGGGACTGACGATGGGTTATCTAAAGGCCTCAATCCATAGCAGCCTAAAGCTAAACTATGCATGTGTACTTACCTTTGCTTTATATGAAACTAATCGGTAATTATCCCACGGGATCGTCCTACCGGGGTAACAAGTATCCTTCATGTTAATCCAGGTTGTAAAGTATCTATCTGCCAAATTTCATCCAAATCCGTTCAACCGTTTTTGCGTGAAAGAGGAACAAACATCAATACATCTTCACAAAATTTCTCATTTATAATAGTAAAGTATGGAAGAATTTTGATCACTCAAGGAAATATTAAAAGGTGACTCCTCGACAGACATGAAGAAAATCATATTAGATACCTGCATACAGCCCTGCCTGCTGTACGGTTGCCAATCTTGGTTATTCACGACAAGAGCCAAACAAAAGATTGAAACAACACAAAGAGCCATGGAAAGAAGTACACTAAACATAAGGAAAATACACAAAATCAGAAGCGGAGTTATTAGACAAAAAACCAAGGTAACTGATGCCCTTACGCAAGCTCTAAAACTGAAATGGCAATGGGCTGGCCACGTATCACGATACAAAGACGGTAGGTGGACAGCTAAAACTACAAAGTGGAAAGGGCTAGTTGGAAAAAGAAGAGTAAGCAGACCGAAGAGAAGGTGGGCTGACGACATAATAGATACAGCAGGAAACGATTGGCAGAATATTGCAAATGTCAGGCACAACTGGAAGAAACTGGAGGAGGCCTTCACCCGTGGAGAGGTCCATGTCCAAACAAAGAACATACTAACTTAGATTATAAGAAAACTAAAACTACTGACAAAGAAACAAAATAATTATTATGTTCAGTTATAACGTTATTTTAAGGGTAATGGGAAATAAATGCTTTTTTTATTTTTATTTTATTCTAAAATAGTAAAGTAAGACAAGATTTAGGCGAGATCGTCAAACTAGGGCTAAGCTACACTTTCAGCTGCGCTTTCGCAGTATTTTACTTGTAAGTTTGCGTGACTGTCAAACTCAGAGTGATCTTTATGCCATATGCAATGAATTCGCTATTAGGTTGTAGCTTTCAAATGTAAAATAACTATAAAAGAGCTGTAGCTTCGGTACTACGGAGGTGTGGCTGGCAAATAAATGAATTGCGCTGCTACCGTGGCAATTAAACTTTCCGTGGACATACCGCGTACGCACAACGATTTTCTGGCGCGTGGACAAAATCGGAACTAACATAGCCATCTTGTGTGTTTTAGGGTTCCGATACAACCGAATGAAAAAACGGAACTCTTATAGGACCACTCGTATATCCGCATCTCTGTCTGTCCGTCTGTCACAGCCAATTTTTAGAGTTCCGTGCCTCAGTCGGCAAAAACGGATCACTAGGTTGTCCGTCTCACAAGACCCTTTTTTCAGGAACGCATGGAGGTATCAATGTGAAATTAATATCAAATAGTTAAGTCTGCTACCCCTTGGGGCAGTGAAATCAAACTTGTAAGTCAACGCCATCAAGAGATATTACCGTTTATCTATATATACTAATATATAAAGGTGAAGAGTTTGTTTGTTTGGTTGAACGCGGTAAACTCGGGCACTACTGGTTCGAATTGAATAAATCTTATAGTGTTGGATTGCCCATTTATCGAGGAAGGCTATAGGCTATAAAACATCACGCTACAACTAATAGGAGCGGAGCAGCAATGAAAAATGTTGCAAAATTTGTATTTTTAATAATTTTACGCGGACGACTGTCGCGGGGAACAGCTAGTGTTAAATATTTTGCAATTTAACAAGGGAATCAAAACCTATAGGGTACTTTCCGTTGACCTAGAATCATGAAATTTGTTAAGAACCAATTTCTTATAGCACATGTAAAGGAAAAAATCTGAAAACCGTAAATTTGTAGTTTAATAACAAAATACCTGCAAGTTTATACCCCGGAACCTTCGGTGCGCGAATACTTTTATTTATTTTTAAACTTACACGCACTATCTTTACATGATGACCTTAATACAATAGTGGTTTGCAAACACACACCAAATAAATTGAAAAATCAACTTACGGCTAATACTTAAAAATGTATCTAAATACGGGGTGTAAACAGACCCTTCACGAAGCCGTCAACCAAGCATTCTGTACATCAAACTAAGTAACTTTCCGCAAAAATTATTGCTGGGAAACGACTTTTTTTTTGGGGTAAAAAATACGTTTTACGGTAAAACTCAATGTAACGGACTCAAAACATTGTGCTGATTGATGGATTGAATAATACGGGGGTCGTGAAGGTGTTTAAAGTAAAAAAAATACATTAGAAACATGGATTAAAAAAAAAACTTGTGAAAAAGTTGGAACTTTGACCCCCAATATCTTCGTAACTAGAAGGTTCCCAGGTATGGTCTAGAACAAAAATATGATCGCAATAACGGGGAGAATAAGTACCCTTCGGCTTCGTTAAGGGTCTTTTTACATCCTTTATAAAATCAGACTTAACACAGAATATTAATATTTAACTATAACTAACAAAACTCTTGCGAATTCACTCTCGTATGTACAAATCGTCAATTGCACAAATGTTTACAAATAGCAATCGTCATTGAATCGCCAAAACAACCTCCACTGTATCAGTGGATGGTCGACTTAATATCTGGCTTCGTAGATAACAGATAAGATCTACATGTGTCCATACATGTCCAATACAGAACATGAACATCTAACGTGGTACATACCCTGGCGTTAATACGACACATTTGGATAAGCAAGTTATTGTCACACTAGTTTGATGAATCATCACACTAGTGTGACAATATCATCACTGATGATGATGATTTCGAAAGAGCTTGACTTTCTACCTGCTCGTTGGTTTAGTGATTTCTAGTGTTGCTGCTGAGCACGAGGTCCTGAGTTCAATTCAATTCAATTCAATTTATTTTGCAAAAACATGTGTAGATAATATACATGGTATGATGCTTATTATAGGTGTTACAAGGTACTCTTTGGCTCAACATGTTTGACCATGGCTGGTGTACAAACTAGGTCGAAAGACCATAAGAGTTCGGATCTCAGGTTGGAAAAAGGTAACCTGGATTCTCCAGTAGTAGACAGGAGTGGAGTTCAGCCCAATTGGTGGCAATACGGGACGTTAACTGGCAAAATTCTTTTATCAGTAGTATTTTTTCGGATCTGAAATCATCAAATGACCCATCCCGCTCTGGGCGGAGAGGAAGGGAGTGTCAGACTCGTTCTGACTGAAACCCATCCATGTTCCTTCTTTGCCCTTTGTGTTCCGCCGCGGTATCTCTTTTGAACAGTCCCGCAGCCCCGGGTACTATTTTTGCTTTAAAGAACAAAGTACAACTTTTGTTAAATTCACCATCTGCCTCGCCTTTTTCCAACTATGTTGGGGTTGACATCCAGTCCCACAACCCCACAACTTAGTTGGGTACTAGGTAGTATTTATTATTATAGACACGTCAATTGTCAAAAGAATTTTCAGTGGAATGAAAGTGAACTTCTGGTTCTGTCTACCACTTAAGAGCATCCCGGCGTGGTGATGATGTTATGTCATGACGTCACATCATCCCAATTCTTTCAACAAAACAGGAATAAGTATTCCTGAAACCTGACATTTCAACTTCACTCTTAATCACAAAAGCATATTGACAAAGAACTTGAAGCCCTGAGTGGTGGAGTGAAGGCACACATCATATTTTAATGTAAATGTCTTGCCCTCCATATTCATGAGCTGCCATTGCAATTAGAGAGATGGACTTCCATGTATTATGTTAATTTTAGGCTCCTTTTTCCCCGAAATAATATTGTGGGATGGATGGATCTTTAGCGGTTTCGACTTGGCCAGAATTGTGTCTAGTATTTATTTAATCCCGTAAGAATTTTAAAGCGACTGCGGCGGGGCAAGAGGTTTTTTCGAAGATTTTTTTTAGGTTTTAGGATTTTTTTTAGGACTACCACGTTGGTGGACTACTGAGCATGAGGTCCTGGGATCGATTCCCGGGTCGGACAAAGTGTTAGTGGGTTATTTCTATCAGGAATTTCTTAATAGCTGGAACGGTGGAACGGAGTCTAGATTTGTGCCCGGTTGAAGTCATTAGGCTTGCACACTTTTACATGGGACTTAAAACATAACTGGCGAAATGTGGGTGTACTATTAGGTACACCTCAGCCTTACCCTTCTGGGATTACAGGCGTGATGTTATGTTATGTTTTTTTTAGGTTCAGTTGGAACATCCTATTAATGCATTACAATCTAGATTCTAGATAATATGAAAGAATATGACCGTGTTGCATTGCAACCCGAATACCTAATACCAAATGACATTTACTAAAATATTAAGGCCAAATACCTTAATATTTTGACACTATTGTAATTTCATCTCTGTGGTTAAAATCCAAAAGTAGATTTTTATTTGGATAAGTACCTATAATTTATGCACATTTAGATGACGCTTACAAAAGACGCCAAAAATCTTGCGTGCCATCTTTCAGCGCCATTTCAATCTGAAACACAACAAAACAAAATGGCGGTAAAATTAATATGTAAGTCTAAACTTTCCTTATAATTTTCTTAAACACACATCCCAGTAAGAAACCGTAAGCAATTATTCTATTTCCGAACACCAACTAAGAAAATAAGTTCAGCGCAAAATTTAAGTTGATCGAAAGTTGAGATTCACCGTTGAAGTAAATTAGTCTGAAAATTAAGATGGCCACTATTTCGCGCCTAATTGCGTTCTACCCTCGTAAATATTGCAGTAATCTGCGAGGAACTTTCTAGAAAATATCGTCTGGCTTTGATAACAGCTAACTAGCTGCTTTTTAATGTGTTGTAATAATTATTTTTTGGAAGAAGAAGTCTGGCATTGATGATGATGCATTAATTTATGGGGGATTTAGTGGTCTTCGAAGATGTTAGCTGCAGTGATTAGTAGAAAGCAGAAGCGTTTATTCTATCCAAACATAATACCACGCCTATTTCCGCGAAAAGAGGTAGGTAGGTAAACTTATACTGTCACTTACGGCATATCTTCCGTGATTGTTCATTATTTTGAGGTCCCGATATTTCGACGCTGTTACAAGCGCCATGATCGCGGGTTGAAGTATAAGTTTAGTTGTAAACCGTGAAAGCTTAAAACAGTGTTTGAGGTAGGTAGGTGTTTATAAAACATTACAGGGTGTAAACGGATCCTTCACGAAGCCGTCAACCAAGCATTATGTACATCAAACTAAGTAACTTTACGCAAAAATAATTGCTGGGAAACGACTTTTTTTTTGGGGTGAAAAATCACGTTTTTGGTAGGACTCAATGTTACGCACTCAAAACATTGTGCTGATGGATGGATTCAATAGTACTGTAGTCAAGGAGGTATTTAAAGTAAGATTATAACATTGACCCCCAATATCTCCATAACTAGATGGTTCCCTAGTGTGGACAAGTGCCTTTCGGCTTCGTTATGGGTACTTTTGCACCCATTATTACAGCTACTTTTCGCCAGTACGTTTAAGATCAATGAAATCAACGGCTGGGGGAAAGTCAGCTCCTCAAAACACATAAGAACACTGCCCGACCTAGGTATCGAACTCACGACCCCAAGCTCCTCAGTCTCGCTCGACATATGTAAGTGAAAAAGAAACTAGTAGTACTTATCATTTTTGAACTAAGAGAAATAAAAACTTTGCAAGTAACAGTCTCCTCATCTATACAAATAAATAAAATTGAAGTGTCTATTTGTAATTTCAATATACCAGCCTTTTACTGATTGCATATGAAAGTATATACGGTACTTTCAACATTTTTTTTAAATTTTGTCTGTCCTGCTAATCTCTGAAACAGCTGGACCGATTTTGACCGGACTTTTACTGGCATATAGATGATATTATAAGAAGTAATTAAGGCTTTACGTTTATTTTAGAAAAAAAAATAGGGTTCCGTACAAAAAAAACAAAACCCTTGAAATTAATAACGAAAAAATGATTGCACGCGAACGATCGTCGCGGGGAACAGCTAGCTCTATCTAAGAAAACACATATTACATGACACATTATAGAAAATCTCTTAAGACAACAATACACTTCAGTATCGGGACACCTCATTACCAGCTCATTACATTATTGATCCATCATACGCGGCCCTAATTAAACAATCTTTACATTGAAGGTCTTAGAGCCCCGAGCAATGTACATGAGATATTATTAGGCTTATCTTTTTGACTCATTAGGAGAAACTTTTGTTCAGATATTTTGTTTCATCTCACCATGAAATTAATAAGTTATGTTAACAAAGAACATCAACTAATTTACGTACATAGAATCACGCCTTTTTCCCATGGAGTTAGGCAGAAACCACAAAACGCCACCTCCTAAGACCCTTACATACTCCTTTTGCGTCATCCACATTCATACTTCAGGTCGAACTCGTGGCTTAATAATAGGAGCTCGTGGCTAAATTATAACAGCCGCTCGGATCAATCTTCAGGTTAAGCCGCGCTTGCCTAGGTTGATCTGTGGATGGGTGACTTCTCTATTACTCGTTATCTCAGTAGTCACCTCCTTTCCAGCCATAGCATCCTACGCAAAGTCTATGCATCGTTGCTTTGGTCTTCCTCTACTCTTATAGCCATCTATATTCATCCTCAACATTTTCCTCATTCCCCCGCATCACATGTCCATACCACGATAACCGATTAGCACACAACTTTTCAGTCACCGGCGCCACTTTCAGATTTCCTCTTATGTAATCATTCCTTATTAGATCTATTCGCGTTACACCACACATCCTCCTTAGCATTCTCATCTCAGCCACATTGCCTTTCATTCATCCTTTTTGTGGCCCAACATTTTGGTGATAAAGTTGACCATAACTTGCTCACTGCCTTTTAGCGATGTCAGACCATGAAGTCCAGCTTTCCAAACGTTTTCCTTCGCCTAAGTCAGTTGACGTTGAAAATGTCGCAAATCTACCACGTCCTGAATAGCAAAGTCTTAACCAGACATGTGTTTAACCAACCACAGGTCAGTAGCAACAGTTTACGTGCGAAAACCACTCTTACTGCTACGAATTAAAGACGCTGAGACTGGTACACGCATTTTCGTCTACACATATAAACACGGTACGTGGGTTACAATTACATGAAAATCCACAATGTTTAGCCCATCTACCTACCTGGTCTTACAAAGGTTATTATCAACGCTACCGAACTACCTATCTATCCCATGCACAACCGTCTGTCTGGCCGTCGCATTCATGGTGCAATGCCAAAAATCAATAAACGCCTCCCCATGGAATACGCCGAACCACCTCTGCGAGCCCCCTTTATGTAACAGATAGTTATATAATATATAATGAACATTGACATTGAAGGGATCGAAATATTGAGTTCCGTGTGTGGGGGATGGGATTA
Organism: Noctua pronuba; assembly: GCA_905220335.1. NCBI lineage: Eukaryota > Metazoa > Arthropoda > Insecta > Lepidoptera > Noctuidae > Noctua > Noctua pronuba. The sequence continues at coordinate 7,559,060 of LR999906.1, read as the reverse complement.
AAGAGTAGAGAATATTGAGGAGAGTGGTCCAGGGGTGAGAATTTGGTGAAATGTTTTATTATTTTGAGCGATTGTATGACTTAGATTTAGTTAGCGTAGATCAGATGAATCCCACACCTCTCTTTAAACTGTTAACATGTAAAAATGCATATCTACAGTCCCGGTAAGATTGGGAAAAAAAACAATTTATTAATTTTGTCAAAAATCGAGTAATACGTAACTCAATATTAAACGATCCACTGAACAGAAAATTACATTTAAAATCCTTCGTGAAAACGTATTTAAGTATCTAAATATACATTAACACGAAGGATACGAGTAATTTTCTGACAAAGTAATTACATTTAATCGATATTTTTCATTAGTCTCTCAATGTTGCTGAGAAATACCAAGATCTAAAATCTCCTATCTTAATTGTGCAGATACTCGTCGCCGTTAATGTTTAATCGAACTTACATGTTGAACAGCTCATCGAAACTCCGTCGCAGCATCCCGAAGTCCTCCTCTGAAGATATTTATCTATTCTACGGCCCATAATACCCTTGAAGGCTAATTAATTGCATTGCTATCCAGTCGTAATGACAAGTGCAACTTTTAATAACCATGGACCCCTCTAAGCCGGCTTTAATTAGACTTTTTGCTTACAAAGCCGATGCTGATTTTATGATTTTTCTTTGATGTTACGTTTTGGTTTTTTGCTTTATACGTATGTGCTCACTTGTGGACACATACGTATAAAGCATTTATTGTATTTTTTTTTTCTTGGTTCTTTTGCTTAAAAAAGCAGGAATTTACTATGCAATTATACGCATGTTTTTGTACGACAAGTTTCTATAGTCGACGACTGAAATGCTGTGTCAGATGTGTTATAAATAAATATTTTTGACGGAAGCAGTAATACTTCATATAAAATAGAAGAATTGGAGGCTAAACCTTTTTTTCTTCCAATATCCTATTAATGTACTACCTTTTAAACACACAAATCGGAACACCACACGTGTTTGTTTATAAGTAGGTAAATAAAAAAAAATTGATTTAGAAAAAAGATTTTTCAATCAACAGAATGTCTGAGAGATATTTTTTAACGGCATATAAAGCTGATTCAGAGGTCCACGGGCGGCATAAAACTCTGAAACCAGGTTAAGCACTAACCACACAATAAAGAAAGAAGAAGATGAACAGAAAGAAGTTGAATTTTCCAAAAAAAAAAAGTTATATCGAGACTCGAACAGACCACAGAAGCATGGCACAAAAGACAGGGTTACCCAGCAGTGGCCGAAGCAAAGATGCGAATCATTGTGCAGATCATATACAAATAGCAAGGTGAATAAAATGGCATGACTTACCCAGAAGGAGGGTAATTTTTTTCGCGCGCATGTACTCGTATGTATGTGAGTATGCATGCATGTATGTCCGTTCCATTGTGACTTCGTAACTCCTACACGGATGAATCGATTTTGATAAATTATACGTCGTTAGATTCGTCTTGGTGGCGCGTGTGTCACTGGCTACAAACGCGGGACCCATTCCATTTTCATAACTTTATATTCAAATGGGTCTCTCCTGCTTCCAACTTTTATTTAATTTAAAATGTGCTTGTACAATTTTTTTTTTTTTTGTTCAAATTTTTGGGGTTTTTTAGTTTTTTTATAGATTTTTAGTAAAACTTCTGAGCTAGATCCTCATTCTTTCAGGAGCAGGCGAAGCGATTTGCGTCTAGCAACACGGTATATGTCAATTGTTTACTTCGCATGACTACCATAGAGTCGCGGTAACACCTGGCGTGCTGTAAGCAACATCAATCTTTAATTTCCTCCGCCATCACTATAGCAAGACGCGGGTCGTTTGAGCGTGAGGCCCGGTCTCCACCAAAGCGGACACGAGCGGAGATGTACGAAGCGGAGAGGAGAGGCGATACGTAAGAGCTGGGGTATACCCACCGAAGCCGTGCAGAGATGTGCAAAGCGTACAGGAGAGGACACACCGCTCACCGCTCACCGCCCACAGCACACAGCACACCGCTCGCCGCTCACAGGACACCGCTCACCGCACACCGCTCGGCGCTCACGTCTATTCTTATCTCCGCCGTACGCTTAGCCGCCGAGTGCGAACAATTACGAGACATCTGCTCTCTTCTCTGCTCAACCGTTTCAAGCGAACACGAGAAGTGTAAATAAGGAAATTCTATTGGTGGTTTACAGCACATCACCGCTCCGCTCGTCTCGTCTCCGCGTTGGTGGAGACCGGCCCTGAACCTCGTGGCCAAGCGGTTGTACTTCATCCTCTATAAGACTTATTATCCGGACTCACGCGGTGGCTCTGATTTCCCGGGAGAACCTTAACTTTTACTATGGTAGTGCGCTTAGAAATTAGTTCCAGAAATTGTAGAAGGTTTAATCAATTTTAATCTTGGTAACACTTAAACTTTACGATAGATTGGATACGAAACTAAGTTTTATTTCATATCGATATAAAATAACATTTATTGTGGGATGAAAACATTTTCTTAAAAATAATATCCAATATCACCGTTTTTACAATAAAATTAATGGATTGAAATAGTTTTTAAATTCACAACACTGATAACGTTTTATTTTTTATCAGTGCTTACTCCTTTGGTCAAAGTTTTTCTTTTTTTACTCTGCCTAGACTTTATCCAACCGTGTTGGGGTTGGTTTCCAGTCTAACCGGATGCAGCTAAGTACCAGTATTTTACTGCCTGTCAGACATCCACCACCCAGATTGGTAACACGATTTCGCTTGGCAAGTAAATACTTACTTTTTACTAAGAACATAAATATTCAATTTGATTAGTTTTTTAGTTCACTCCCCATTTCTTCATGCTACGCTGGTTATGAAAAATTACTAACAGCACTGGTGACATAATAATTATGTCACCAGTGCTGTTAGTAATTTTTAATTTTTTATTATACAAAACTGCTTACTCCATGAGAATATGGGTCTGAGCAATGTAATGTTCTATAACAATGCCTTGTTGTGTAACAAAATTGTTTACATAAAGTAAACCCACTATAATTGTATAACAGGCTGTTTTATTCCGTATAACTGAAGTCTGTCATTTCAACACTGCCTTTATGTTACCTCAATACTTTTACATAAACCACAACATGGATTGTGTATATTTTTATACACCACGTCGTCTAACGTAAATAGAAAGTTTTTAAAGTTGTTTTGTAAGCAAAAGTAAAGGGCTTCTTTACGAGAAACTTGTTCAAAGTTACGTAGTAGCTAATTCGAGAAAGAGGGGACTTGATTTTAGAGTCGTTTACAAGAAGTTTTGTTACGTATTTGTTTTTTTAATAGAAAAAAAGTATCACATAACATAACGCCAGTACCTTCCAGAGATTTCGACAGGGATGTAAAAATACAAACACATCTTACTAAATGCTATGATAAATGCGAAAGTTTGGACGGATGGATGGATGTTTGTTACTCAATCACGATGACTACCGCGTTGGTCCACTCCAGTGTTCGCAAGCGCTAATGATGAGCATGGAGATCCTTGGTTTTATTTCGAGGTCGGGCAGTGTTATTGGGTTTTTCCATAAAGAAATTGAGAAGCAGCCGTGAGTCTATTGGATTGGTGCCCAGATGTCGGCAATAGGCTCAATGGAACTGAAACAAACTCAAACAAAACTGGCAACGTGTGAGTGTACTATACAGGGTGTAAACGGACCCTTCACGAAGCAGTCAATCAAGCATCCACATCAAACTAAGTAACTCTACGCAAAAATTATTGCTGGGAAACGACTTTATTTTTGGGGTGAAAAATCACGTTTTACGGTAAAATTCAATGTTACGCACTCAAAACTTAGCGCTGATGGATGCTTTGAATAGTAAATGGGTCATGGAGTTAATTAAAGTAAAGTTAAAACCTTAAAAAGTGGTTTTAAAAAAAAAAACACTTTTGATAAAATTAGAACTTTGACCTCCAATATCTCCGTAACTATAAGGTTCCCAAGTATGGTCCAGAACAAAAAAAATATCGCAATGACGGGGAGAACAAGTGCCTTTCGGCTTCGTTAAGGGTCTTTTTACACCCTTTAGGTACACTTTTACCTGCTCCTTTGGGAAAACCAGCGTGAAGTTATAATAGAAAAAAAGTAGAATTGTGATTTAAGAAAGTAATAAAACTTGTAGGTCAGAAGGTTATATTACTAACTCACAACAAACAAAATTAACAGTGATCTTTCCGAAATACATTATTTTACCTTTTAATTTCATTATGTATTCCAAGTAAAATAGATAATTATACAAAAGGCACGTTACGTGATTATAATTGCAGACATTAAATTTAGCTTTACTAAATAATTAATCTAATGAAACGCTTGCAAATAGCGCCACAAATATTCTAACGCGATATGTACAGTTCGCATCATAAGTAATTTTATATAACACTAGCTTGTTCCCGCGGCTTCGCTCGCGTTAATTTAGAATTTGACAATGCACCTAATATTATTTATTCATTCATTCTCCTGCCCTTATCCCAATTTATTTGGGGACGGCGTAGTATGTCTTCTTCTTCCATACTTCTCTACTACTCGTCATCTCAGCAGACACCTCCTTTCTTACCATATCATGAAGGAGAATGAGGAAGACTTCTACTCTTATACCTAATATTATTTATATAGGGTGACTGGTAATTAGTGACCGATACTTAAACACGAGATTATGTTCATGATAACAAACAACTTTCCCAAAGAAACATTTTTTTATACCTACTTGTTCACTTACGCCAATCAGCTGTTAGCCGCGTGACGCCGTTCGGTCTTATTACTATCGTATCGTGCAACAGTGGTTAGGCAGAGAACTGTGGGAGACATAAGGCCGTCACGCGGCTAACAGCTGATAGGTCTAAGGCACGCGCGCGCGTGAATTTCATACGACTGTTGTGTTATTGAGATAAAAGTGAACGAGTATAAAAAAAGTTTCTTTGGGAAAGTTGTTTATTATCATGAGTACAATCACGTGTTTAAGTATCGGTCACTAATTATAAGTCACCCTATATACAGCCCATAATCAAGTTTTCCCTAGAAATTTAAGGTAATGTTTCAAACACTATAAATCCTTCTGCAGAAAATTTAAAAATTAATGTCGTTTGAGTTATGAATGTTATGATGCTAACTGTACAACAAAATAACTGAATTAATAATAGAATTTAACCCATTTAGGTTAACCTAAAACCCTTTTGGAGCTTAATGTAACCTTTTAATGCTAGGTGAACAGTTTGATACAAATTACATTTGATGACATTTTAAAACCGTTTAAAAGACCTGTGGACTGGTTGCGGACCCCGGACTGGTTGCGGACCCCGGGCTGGCAGATTATTTCAGTTCATTATCTGTCAAAGTCCTAAAAGAGGAGGAGCTCGTGGCTAAATAACAGCAGGGGACAGCCCTCCACAAACTGACAGGGTGCCTTCAGCTTCTTATTTTGAATCATATTCCACCGGCATTTTTCTCCGGAAAAAAATAAAAATTAATTCAATGTAAAATTACATTCCCTGTACGCAGCACTCTATTTATGTAAATAATACGGCTAAAATCAAAAATCCAACAATAAATGTTGAAATATTCTAAATCAGCTGTTCACTTCCTGCTTAGCTACAGAGCTCATCGAACTCGTCGTCGCGCTTGCCGTTCGCTACGTGCGTTTTGCCACGGTAACTATAAATTGCGTATGAAGAAATAAAACAAATCAAATTTATTGGATTCCCATAAAATTCCTGAAATAATTTCTTGTACCGGTTATCTTAGTATGATATACTGAATTCACCCCATCAGTTTGTGGAGGGCTGGTCCTTACACCCTGTATAATGTCATAAAAACACTACTGCAGCATAAAAGATAATTCTACAAAACGTTTTATCTCTTCACATTTTCTTGACTTATGAGATTGTCTCATTTGAACTAATTATTAATTAATTCCACTGCAGATGTCACCTTAATAAGGCTTTCATTTTAATCCCGGCAACTTTTCTTTCCAACTTATTGGAAATTGTGTAATAATATTTCTTTCTTTTCATATAAAAAGAGATTTCTGTTTAATTAAATATGTGGACTTTTATCTTAAGGAGTAGTTACATAACATCACGCCTGTAAACCCGAAAGGTTAGGCAGAGCCGTACCAAATCGTACACCCACATTTCGCCGGTTATGAAGTCCCATGTAATAGGGGGCAAGCCTATTGCCATCAACTGGGCACAAATCCAAACTCTGTGGCTGCTACCGGGAAATTCCTGATGGAAAAACCCAATAACAATTTGCCCGACCTGGGTATCGAACTCAGGACCTCATGCTTAACTGTCGCGCTCACAACCACTAAACCAACAAGGCAGTATCTACGGGAAATGCTTGTAGACGCGGCAACTGTATGTAGGCTCCAGGTAATCCAGGGTGTTTTTCTCAGAATGCGTGGTGTGCTACGCTCGCTCGGCGTGCGCGCATTTTATCACGAACCAACCAATTTGGTCGGTTTGCCCTTGCAATAATAAGGAGTAAGTAGTAGTATCTAAAGAAGAAGGATCAAAATTCACCCACGTCCTACAGCAAAGAGAAGGTCTCAAAAGATGATTTACCATAGTCTACCCCACTCTGTCTTAGTCTACTCTATTCTATTTAACAATGCTAATGATCAAACAATCAAGTTATAATTCTGTATATTCATTCAAACTCAAACTCAAAGCATTTATTTCAATTAGACCATAACAGGCACTTTTGAATGTCAGAAAAACAAAGAAGGCGAAGCTACAGTCCCAGACACAAGGCATAATAAGTTGTGAAAGTACTGTAGTTGCCCATTCCAAAGCGTAGATCTCTATGGAGAAGAATGGGAATTGGCATTGTAGATATTACTGCACCTGAACGAATTTTCATATAATTTTTTTATATGTTAGACTAACGATGGAGTTTGGAAGTATGCCATCTTTTTATACCCATTTTTATCATTTTTTTGAGATACTTCTCTTTGCTGTAGGACGTGGGTTAATTTTGTATGAACTGTGTCCCTTCTTCTTTAACCAACAGCTACCGGCCTCACCTAGGCACAGCCGGCTAGAACTAAGTGTAAACGTACTTCGGCTTTTAGCCGTAACATAGTTACTTTTCAAACTTTATCCAACAAGCTCGGATTAAGTTAACCCGGGAAAACCTAGGATACTTCCTCTTCTAGCATTACCCGTAACACGTACATATCATCACGACGCGTTCCCCGACGAGTTAGGCAGAGGTGTATAGCCACCCACCCACACACACACACCCACGATCATCAGTTATGTATAATTAATAAACCAGACTATTGACATCAATCGGGCACAAATCCAGTTTTCTAATGCAAAAACCCAATAATATTTTTGCCAAACCTGGGAACTGAACCGAGGACATTTTACTTGTGATCACTAGACCAACAGGAAACTCAAAGTACTGTAAATATAAGTTCTCATCTGCCTAGCGTTTTCCCAACTAAATTGGGGTCGGCTTCCAGTCTAACCGGATGCAGTATTTTACATGGAGCGACTGCCTATCTGACCTCCACAACCCAGTTAGTACTAGGTAATACGATACCTCTTGGTAAGACTGGTTATCAGACTTTTTGGGCCACTGACTACCTAACGACTGTCAAAGATCTACAAATGACACCCGGGACCAACGGCTTAACGTGCTTTCCGAGGCACGGAAGAAATTCGGTATGTAATGGGTGGTCACTGCCGGGGCTGCGGGACTGTTCGAAAGAGATACCGTGGCCCTGGAACACAAAGGGCAATGAAGGAACATGGATGGGTTTTAGTCAGTAAGAGTCTGACACTCCCTCCCACTCCACCCAGGGCGGGAGAAGTCATTTGATGATTTCCCATCCGTAAAAAAAAAAAAAAAAAAAAATGGGTGGTCACCCATCCACAGACCAACCTAGGCAAGCACGGCTTAACCTAAAGATCGAGCCGAGCGGCTGTTATTATTAAGCCACGAGCTCCTCGTACTCCTACAGTAAATATTAGTTACACAAACGAAACCCGGGAAGAATTCGGAAATAACTGGTAACTTCATTTAGTAGTGCGTTTCACTCATTTCACATCAAGTTTAACCTTGATATACCCCATAGAAAGTCCCCTAAACGTTTGCAGATGATGGGAATTGTACCACAATATTGATTAGAGTGGGGTTCCCGCGGGCAAAACTATCGATCGGTTCACCCACGCTGTACCCTAGTGTGTGTTAGGAGGGGCTTAGCGGGGTTCTGTATTGCATTAAATGAATGTTGTTAATGTTAGGAGGAGCTCGTGGCTAAATAATAACAGCCGCTCGGTTCGATCTTTAGATTAAGCCGTTGTTCCCGGCTGTCATTTGTAGATCTTTGCCAGTCGCTACAGGTCCCAAAATTCTGACAACCAGTCTTACCAAGGGGTATCGTATTACCCAGTACTTACTGGGTTGTGGAGGTCAGATAGGCAGTCGCTCCATCTAAAATACTGGTACTCAACTGCATCCGGTTAGACTGGAAGCCGACCCCAACAAAGTTGGGAAAAGGCTAGGCAGATGATGATGAATGTTGTTAATGATTGAAATATTTGTTAGAATGGAAACATCTACCCTTGAGTTTAAAAAATATGAAAAGAGATGAGCTTATATACTTACATTGTGTTAAAAAGAGGTTTAAGAGAGCACATAACCTGGTAAAAACAAAAATAAGTTAAGCTTTATCTATTTTTGTTTTGTTTTTTATCACGTTGGATGGCAATGCTTATTCTGTGGCCAAGAAATAGGCCAGCCCTCTGGTCTTCAGCACCTGCAGCAGCCGCCCCAGCAGGTTTCATTGATTGATTGGTTCATATTTAGCCTAAGCCAAGCCAAGTTAAACGTTGAAAGTGTATAAAATGATCTGCTCCATAAAAATTACTTAATGACAAACAACAGAATCGCTGCGTCTAAAACAACGGTTTCTTATAGGTATGTTTTACGGAGGTGAGCGCTCAGGAAGCGTTTTGAATAATTCCTGCAATCAATATATTGCGACGCTGAGCGATATTTCATCATTTCATCTTCCTACCCTTGTCCCATTCTACTTGGGGTCTGCGCAACACGTTTTCGTCTTCCATTCTCCCCTGTCAGACGTCACGGCATCATTTACTCCTTTCTCTTTCATATTCATTTATTTAAACTCCATGTACAAAAGTGGTACATAGGCAGACTTAATGCCACAAGGCATTCTCTACCAGTCAACCTTTGGGTCAAATAGGACAGCATAGTGAGAGAGTACAAAAAATAAATGAGAAAAATACCATTTTATTAACATAAATTGATAAACATAAATAGGATTGATATACATATCATTCCTCACACAATCTTCCCATCTTTTCTTTGGTCTTCCTCTCCCTCTCTATCCATCAACATTCACATCCATTATAATTTCATTTAATAATATTATAAAATAAATGAAAACACCTCAACAGGAATTTTGACAGGAATTTGCGACGTTGCCAGCTTTCAGAATACACCCCTCTCAAGTACAGCTTGCAGTGGTCGAACTATGGATCGGTTGTCCATGATTGAAGGTTAGACATAACATTCATAGTCATTAATTATAAATCCAACGAAACGGCACCCCATAGCAACCATTATTTAGCCATAGGACCCCCGACGCAACATCTGTCGTGTTATGCAAGTGATTATCGCCACTATGTAGTCAGGTTTTGTGTCTATAATCGTGTACAAAACACTGATAGATGACCACTCATTACATATCGGCTAGTCGTAGTGGGATTACCCCACGATGGGGACGTCCATGGGTGCGGTATGTAATGTACATTGGCGATTGATTTTTTGATGTTGATATGTTTTCTAAATAGATGTTAATTTTATGAATATTTTGCGAATATAATATAATACAAAGTGTGGTACATGGATTCAGTGCATGGTTCTAAATACTTGTGTGAAGTTTGTCGGTTATTAAAAAAAACCGGCTGTTTCATACATTTTGACAGTGTTAGTTACAGCACTTTTGTATGGATCAGCTAATTTTTCTACTTAATTTGACTGCCAAGTTAGTGTAGAATAGAATAGAATTATATTTATTTCTGAGTATATGGTATCTTAATATTAAACAGTTTCACATACACTACCGTTTCAGTTGTAGCAGTTGTAACTCCTGAAAAAATACTGTTGAACATGAGACCCTGGGTTCGATATCCAGTTCGGGCATAATGTTGTGGTGTTTTTTTAATCTTGATTTATTTAGTAGCAGATTGGATTGTAGATTTGTTGGCGGCTGATGTCAATTGGCTCGCTCCTTAATGCTTAGTAGAACATTACTGGTGAGGTGCGTCCTTAGTTAGTATATCTCGTTGCCTAAGCCTTCGAAGAGAACAGTCGTGATGGCAGGCAGCACAAACTACTAGCTCAACTCTCCGTCTAGTGTCGACGCGTAAGTATTTGAGGAATTTGAACGGTATTAAGATGATACCTCGGTCGCTGAACGAAAGGTCGGGTAAGAAACATAGATAAAGTACACTCTTTGCAATATTATAAATCTATGGGTACAAAGGCGGCCTTATCGCTGATAGCGATATCTTCCAGGTAACTGTCGGATAGACTTAACGAATTTGAACCCAATTGTCTTTGACTTTTTTTTAATTCGATCACTTCTTGCCACAAAAATTCAAAAACATTACCATCCTTTTAGACTCCACCGCGGTCGGGGAAACAAACTATCAAAAATCAATAAAATTACGTTATGGCAGTAATATTTTTTTATATTTCAAAACAATTTATTAATTTTCTTAACACTTTTCGTTACTCTTGACAACTATTTCAAAAGTACACAACCATTCTATATTAAATGAAACAATAAACTTATTCCTTTCAAACTTAAAGTTTAATTAAGAAATATAGACATCCATTTAACTTGATAATTAGATTTGTTAGGCTATAGAATTGCGAGTAGATCATTAAGGGCCTTAAAATCTAGATTCGAGACCCTTTACAAGAGTAACAAAGAACTTTTGTAGTATTTATATTTGAAGGAGCCCTAGAAATAGCCTCTATTTGTGTAACTATTTACGACTAGTTTTTGGCCGGGAATTATCCCATACTGCCGAGTTAAAAAGTATCCTATCAATTTTATTTTTTATAAGCAGTGATATAATAGGTGTAAACGGACCCTTCACGAAGTCGTCAACCAAGCATTCTGTACATCAAATTAAGTATCTCCACGCAAAAATTATTGCTGGGAAACGACTTTTCTTTTTGGGGTGAAAAATTACCTTTTACGGCAGGACACAATCTAACGCACTCAAAACATTGTGCTGATGGATGGATTGAATAGTACTGGGGTCGTGGAGGTGTTTAAAGTAAAACTCTTACATTAAAAACATGTATTTAAAAAAAAACTTGTGAAAAAGTTGGATGTTTGATACCAAATATGTCCGTAACTAGAAGGTTCCCAGGTAAGGTCTAGTACAAACAAATTATCGCAATGACGGTGAGAACAAGTACCTCTCTGCTTCGTTAAGGGTCTTGTCCCACCCTTTATTTTGTTTACCCTTTATGTCACTTGCTTCGGTGAAGGAAAACATAGTGAGGAAACCAGCATGACTGAGAGATATATCTTTGCGGCATGTAAAGCCAAGTCAAAGGCATATGGGCGGCATAAAAACTCTGACACCAGGTTAGGCACTAACCACACGATAAAGAAAGAAAGACCAAGCTCAAGGTCTATCTGTATGCCAAAGTTCATCCAAAGCCACTCGACTGTTAAGGAGTAAAAAGGTAACAGACGGACATAGTTATGAGTGTGGATATCCATGTCGGATTAGGTCTGTGCCCAGCGCGGCGGCTTGGTCTGAATTTATCTATTATGGTATCTTTTCAGAGTCCATTCCTGTATTTAAAACTGACTTGTTCAAAAACGTAGTACCCGCAACGACGTGCATGTATGAGCAGATGTATGAATGCTAACAGGGCGCAAAGAGTATGTAAGGATCGGAGCAGGTGGGGTTCTTCTCTAGTTCCGTGGCTTCTGCATGGGAAAAAGGCGTAAGTTTATGACGGATGAGATAGATCCTATGATAGAGCTACAAAAATATCTTTAGAATAGTATGGTATAGTGGTCCCAAGCGTCACTGCTGAGCATAGGGTTTTGGGTACGATTCCCGGGTCGGGCAACGTGTTGTTGGGTTTTTCCATCAGGAATTTCTCTGTAGCAACCACAGAGTCTGGATTTGTGCCCGATTGATGGCAATGGGCCCTATTACATGGGAATTTAAAAATATAAGTGAAATGAGGGTGTACTATTAGGTACACCTCTGTCTAACCCTTCGACGATTACAGGCGTGATGTTATGTTATATTTAGTACGATGCGTCAATCTCTTTCGGTCCATCAAATGACTGAACTTATTAGTTTTATTTTTCAGTTCAGAAAACGAAATACTATTCCTCAATAAAATAAAGTCTTACTAAAGGTATTCAGAGGTATCTCAGGTATATTTATGTATTACATAAATACATAAGGTGAACGGAGACCGCCGCCTCGGGCGTGGGATACAAATGATGAGGACGAATTGACCTAACTATAACTTAACTACTTTCAATAGAACGCGTCGAGTACCTTTATTTGTAAGATTTTTTTTTTTTAATACTAATCCTTCTTGTCTTCCGTAGACTTTATGAAGGTGTGGTTAAATAGACCGGACCAGACTCTGGAAATAAACAATGACTAATTACGACATTGTTTATTGTTTATCCGCTAATTCACAAATTTTATAAACTCACTGCCTCGGTGAGAATGAGGTCAAGGGTCGGGCAAAGTATTATTGGGCTTTTCCATTAAGAATTTCTCAGTAGCAGCTATTGAGTCTAGATTTAGCCCGGTTGATGGCAATAGGCTCGCCCCCTATAACATGGGACTTAACATAACTGGCGAAATGTGGGTTTACTATTAGGTCACTATTAGGTGATTTTATGTTGTGCTAATATATTTTTCTGATTCTATAAATAACATTAAATCTGCCATACTTCGAAGCGTCCGATTGGAAGTCGTCGCACTATACTGGGGGACAAGTTGAATCCTACACCTGACAAACGCAGGCCACCTCTCAAATAAGAATTAGGATCTCCCGAGAGGTTTCACGGATTTTTTACGTGACTGTACCTACTCAGAAAAAGTCGGTTTATGTGTGTTATGAGTAATAACTTGCATGTGGGAAGTTTTTAGGCAAGTATGAATATTTTAGTAATATAGGTTAATAACGGGTGTTAAAGGACCCTTAACGAAACCAAAAGGCACTTGTTTTCATCTTCATTGCGATCATTTTTTAGTTCTAGACCATACCTGGAAACCTTCTAGTTACGAAGATATTGGAGGTCAAAGTTCCAACATTTCCTCAAGTTTTCAAAAAAATGCTGGTTTATCCCTGGGGCAGGCAAACAGCTTGTATCATTACTTTCGTATAAATTTCGACCAATCTACAAAAAATTCTGAATTAGGTTTAAAGAAATGTGAAAGTGTGAAATGACCAGACCTATGTCTTCTATTTTTAGTAAGTTTACAGTAAGGTATTATCCCTGTCCTGACCTGAAAGTCATATTTAGTTAATTTTTTAGATACGAAAATAGTGATGTGGTTACTATTTTATAGAGTATTAAATTTTTCCCACGACATTATTTATGTATTATTATTATGTTATAAAGGGTATAAATAGACCCTTAACGAAGCCGAAAGGCTCTTATTCTCCCCGCTATTGCGATATTTTTTTTGTTATTGGGAGTCAAAGTTACAACATTTTCACAAGTTTTTTTTTAAATACAATTTTTTAATGTTATAACTTTAAATATCTCCATGATCCGTTTACTATTCAATGCATCCATAAGTACAATGCTGCAATGTTTTGAACGCGTTTCATTGAGTTTTACCGTAAAAGGTTATTTTTCCCCCCAAAAAAAAAGTCGTTTCCCAGCAATAATTTTTGCGTAAAGTTACTTAGTTTGATGTACATAACGCTTAGGTGACGGGTTCGTGAAGGGTCTGTTTACACCCTGTATGTAATAGGTCAGATGCAATGAAAAATGGAACAAAACATTTAATCATTCATGCTTTCCATTGCAATCACTTATACATAAGTATGCACATTTGAAACTTTTAAAGGAAACAAGTACAACTCGAAAGCTATTTAAATAGCAAGTGGCCGAAACATTTTAAACTGAAAACATATTCCTTTTCACGTAGCAAAGTTAACACTTCAAACGGATAGTCATGAATTTTGGACGGCGTAGCGTACTACGCGGCTACGGGTGCTACGAGATGCTACGCCGTAGACACGTAGCGGTTTACTCTGCTCAGTGAGTTTGTATTTTCGATTGCAATTTTTATACGTCACGACTAGTTCCCAAGGGGCTAGGCAGAAGTGTATGTTACGTGCATGTAGTTCAGTTCTACGTTTTAGAGGAAAAGTCTATTCCCGTTTATTGGTTTAGCTTTTCCTCTCTTACTTTGAATTCAATTTTTCCGCAGTAGTAGATATGATGTCCTAGGTTCGATTCCCAGGTCGAGAAAAGTGAGATTGGTTTTTTTGTGGAGAATGTGACTGTAGCAATTCGGAGTCTGACCTTGTGTCGGGTTAATAGCAATAGGTTCTTCGCCTATGACATGGGGATACGCAAATGTAACTGGCGTAATGTGGGTGTAGTATACCTATACAACACCTACCTGCCTATCTATTCGAATATTACAGGTGTGATGTTGTGTTCTCTGAACAAACAAACTAGAACAAACTATAAAGACGCATCAAAAAACTCCTCAACGCAGTCAGCTAGTAATGTGCCCAAGAGACTGGCGGCGTTGCCACGTTGTATGGCAACACTTAGCTTCTGGCCAAGATAAAAACCAGCCGTTGGGTCACGGGAAACGTCATCTAGACGTTTAGAATGTTATCACAAGTTTTTTTTTATACTGCTTTTGACGATCTGATCTCGTTTGCGGGGCGAACAGGGCCAGATATCGCACAGGACAGAGAGGTTTGGAAGGAGAAAGGGGAGGCCTTTGCCCAGCAGTGGGACACTCAAACAGGCTAACAAAAAAAAAACTACTTTTAAAGGTTTTAACTTAAGTTTAAAAAGTAGTTTTTCCAGCAATAATTTTTGCGTAGAGTTACTTTGTTTGTTGTACAGAATACTTTGTTGACGGCTTCGTGAAGGGTCCGTTTACACCTTGTAGTTTCCAGTTGTGTGTTTTGTGTTAGGACTGTTGCCCAGTAAGTAAACGTTAATAGGTTCCCCCATACTATATGGAACTTTATTATAACTTTTAAATAAAAAAATATTTTCGCCATTTCCTATTGCAAATAACAATATCCGTCTAATTTAAGAAACGCCAAGGGAATCTGCAATAAATCTGTCAGTTGGTATGATATATGACTGTCTTGCTGAAGACTGGACAGTGAGCTCCCCATTCTTCGGCTAGGGTTCCTTGGAGAAATATGGAAGCGAAAAGTAAATAGGCTGCTTCTTGGTTGACGTGAGCTATCGTTGTCATTTTGTCACATGAAATCTCTCTTTCTCTCTCTCTTAGACTTAGAGAGAGGAGCCTGTGTCCCAGCAGTCTATAATGTCGATTACGCAACGATGGAATGTTCAAGTTTGTTCGTAGATTCGATTACTTTCTAAATATGTCATCTTGATATATGGTGAGCCAAAAGTCGATAACTACAGCTACTTTTGACACATGAATTACAATAATTTGATAATCTACTTTTTATTAGTATTCTGATATCTAAGATATAGGTAATTCAGTATTTTTCTATAGACGATTGGTTTAGAAAACAAAAGTGCTTATTTACGAATAAATATGAATATAGGCCTCGATACCAGCAGAAAAGGTGTTCTAATTTCTTACCTTACTCAACTGTACGAGAGAGAACTGTTTCTCAAGACACAAACCTCTTCCTTTACATACAGACCCATACAATGTCGCCAAGCAACTCGGCAACATTTATTTTACCCGTGACATATCCAGATTGACGCAGGACGCACGTGATGCGCAAACAGCACGTGTTCCAGGCAACGTGACGCGAAACTACGTCACTTTGACGCTTCCAGACTGCGTGACGAGAAATGAAGTAATATTCTGTGACGTTTCTTAATTGTTGGATAAGAGGTAAGAGGCGCAACATTGAGAAAAATGGAAGGAGTGGGGGGAGGCCTTAGTCTAGCAGAAAAAAGGGGTGAGGTTGAATGTCTGGGGAAGATGTGGTTTAACGTAATTTTTTAAAACACGGTTCGGACTTGACCGGAAGAAAAGTACGCATGGCTTGATGAACTTCATTGTTTAGTAGTCTGTTACCTTGACAGGAGTACGGTCACGAGCACCAATAAGTACACATTTTCCTAAATTCAAACGGAATGTTCGCGAGAATTAACGATTGTAACTTGGAGATAGAATCTTTTTCATCAAAATATGAGTTCCAGAATACTATGTTCGTAACAACACAAAATTTTAGTCAGGACAGTAGGAGAAAAAAAAAATTAAAAGTTGTTTAGTGTTTACATATTGGTGCTCCTGACTGTACACTAGCCTCTCAGTACTAAATACTGTAATATGACATCATTGTAAAAGATTCGATGGGATGACGAGTAATAGAGAAGTATGGAAGAAGAAGACATGCTGCGCCGACCCCAAATAAATTGGGATAAGGGCAGGAAAATGATGATGATGATGACATATATTTTAAAGACAGTAACCTTGGTGTTTCTTTCCAGTTCTTTCCATTGGAAATGAACAAATCGAAATGGTATAGGTACTTAACTTCTGACCTTTCAGAAGTACCCTTGCTTGATTCAGAGGCACGAGCGCGCGGTGTAAACGTATCGCAAATTCGTCTATTTATGCTATAGAATTTTAGTTAAATAATTTGCAACAAGCATAATCAGTATTATCCATGGATAATAAATAAATTCGTAAAGTTATTTAAATATTTTACGTGACAGGAGTGTAATTAATTTAAAAATCAGCGTATTTACGTTACGTTTACACCGCAAGCTCGTGCTAGGGCCTCATGTCAAGAATAATAATTTGAATTTGTTAAGTTTGTCTGGTGCTACGCGACTCCGGCGCATTACTGACCCAAAGCCGGGGCTAAGTCCTCATCTGATATCTAGACTGCACGATCATTGATCACAATACAGCACGTCACGTCACATCACGTTGAGTCATAACTGCTTCGTTGGTCTAGTGGTCGCAAGCACGACTGCTGAACATGAGAACTTGGGTTCGATTCCCTGGCCGGTCAAAGCGTTATTGGGTTTTTCCATCAGGAATTTCTCAGTAGCAGCCATCGAGTCTGGATTTGCGCCCGGTTTATAGCAAAAGGCTCACCCCCTATTACATAGGACTTTAACATAACTGGCGAAATGTGAGTGTACTATTAGGTACACCTCTGCATATCCCTTCGGGGATTACAGGCGCGATGATAGGTTATGTCTATTTCGGGCACCAGTCTCTCACAAATGTTAACCTTGTACATTAGATTAAATAGTTTCTGTTTAGTGTAACGGTTTTGGTGAGAAATAAACATATTATTTATTAACTCATACATCAGCCTAGCCCATAAGTTCCCAACTATTGACAGACATAGAAAATTGGTACTTATAAATAACTATTACGTACATTAAAAAAAAAAAACTTGTAAAGGGGCGGTAGTCTATAAAAGGTTGGGAACCAATGGCCTAGCCTATTCCCAATTATTGTAAGCAACTGAATACCAGTATTGTTCAGACTCATCCCAGTTGCTACTGCAATACTTACTACTACTAATCTACAACAGCAAAAACCTATTATCTCCTTTCGCCTAGGGTGATACGGTTCTTTCCATTTTTTCGGATTGTTGTAGTTGATCTCAGGAATCCGCTGGGTGCTAGAAATACAGGACTGGTCGATGTGTCGACGCTCAGTGGAGGGCCCACGTTCAGGTAGTGGAACTCTTGCTACATGATTATTATACAGTGTATATGTTACGGCTAAAAGCCAAAGTAAGGTTACCCCTAGTTTTAGCCAGCTACGTAAGGTTACACCTAGTTCGAGCCGGCTACGTAAGGTTACACCTAATTCTAGCCGGCTATACCTAGGTGCGGCCGGTAACTATCCTTTTGATTGTTCGGACACACCGACCAAATGGATTAGGTTAGGTTAAAACTGTGACCAAACGCTCGACCCGAGCGAGCGCAGCGAGCGGTGGCGCGGCAGCGGCCGGCGCTACATCCAAATTGGTTGCATAATAACAAACTGTTACCAGCTGCACCTAGGTATAGCCGGCTAGAACTACATAGGTATAACCTTACTTCGGCTTTTAGCCGTAACATATATATTTATATAGATTTTTATATGCTTTATGTATGTAGCTCTTAGCTAAATAATAACAGCCGCTCGGATCGATCCGTAGGTTAAGCCGTGCTGCATTTGATAGCAATAGGGGCGAGCCTATTGCCATCCACCGGGCACAAATCCAGAATCCGTGGCTGCTACTGAGAAAATTCCAGATGGAAAACCCAATAACACTTTTTTTTTTTACACGTTTTTTTGCCCGACCCGGAATCAAACCCAGGACCTCACGCTCAGCAGTCACGCGACCGACGAGGTAGGCCCTTTTTGCGAGATGAAATAATTTACACGAACTACCTATGTGCCTGCCTGCTTGACAGACCACGACCTGCAACACCGCGGTAGTTAGCACTCGGCTAGCCCTGCTATCAATTTGTCTACTTTCACGAAGTTCTGTTGTTACATAAGAATAAAATTTGTCATTTCTCTCCTATTACAGCATCCTGGGAAAATGATAATAACGGAGCAAGACGTAATAGTGACGTCATATCGGGCAGGGTTCGAGCGCCTGACTGTGTCACCGATACGCGACAACTTGACGAAGGTACGTATACTACTTGTTTAAATAGTTATATCATTGTGTAAGGGTTTTAATGCATTGGGCTTGTAGAAGAAACTCTCATTTATGCTTCGTATGAACTTGTGGCTAAGCACTAACAGCTGTACGGGTCGATAGATAATGTTTGTTCGGAAAAATACAGGGTGTAAACGGACCTTTCATGAAGCCCTCGACCAAGCATTATGTACATCAAATAATACGCAAAAATGATTGCTGGGAAAGGTCTTATTTTCTTGGGGTGTAAAATCAAGTTATACGGCAGGACTCTATGTAACGCACTCAAAACATTGTGCTGATGGATGGATTGCATAGTACGGGGGTCGTGGAGGTGTTTAAAGTAAAAATATTACTTTAAAAACATATTTTTTTGTTAAACTTGTCAAAAAGACCCCCCCCGCTCTGGGTGGAGTGGAATTGAGTGTCAGACTTTTATTGACTAAAACCCATCCATGTTCCTTCTTTGCCCTTTGTGTTCCAGGGCCGCGGTATCTCTTTCGAACAGTCCCGCAGGGGCGCTAGAACCCTGCCTGCCTGCTGTGACTATTACTTACCACTCCGGTATCACAGGATCATTATCTGCCTAGCCTTTTCCCAACTATGTTGTGGTCGCCTTCCAGTCTTATCGGATGCAGCTGAATACCAGTATTTTACATGGAGAGATTGCCTATCTGACCTGACAACCCAGTTAGTACCGGGTAATACGAAACAGACTGGTTGTCGGACTTTCGCGCCACTATACATGTTTCTATAAACAGTCCATATTACAGCCTCCTTGGTCTAGTGGTCGCAAGCGCTACTCCTAAACATGAGGTCCTGGGCTCTATTCTCATGTCAGGCCGTGATATCTGGGTTTTCCATTAGTAATGTTTCAGTAGCAGCCACGGAGTCTGGATTTATGTCCGGTAGATTGTAATAGACTCGCCCACTATTACATGGGACTTTAACATTACTGGCACAATGTGGGTGCATTATTAAGTACAGCTCTGCCAAACCCTTTGGGGTTAACAAGCGTCACGTTATGTTTATATTCTACTAGCTTTTGCCCGCGGCTTCGCTCGCGTTAATGTAGAATTTGACAAATCAAGAAAACAAAAGAACTGCTGGTCCCGGCTGTCGTTTATAGAACTTTGACGATTGTTATGGGTGTCAGACTAGGCAATAATATTGTGTGTTGTTATATATTTAGCTTTAACTGGAACTTGTAGTACCAAGCTCATCATGTTTATGATACTCAGGATACCATAAACAAAATCTGTAGAGTTCTCCTAATAAGTTGCCTGTTTGCGTTGTTAAGCGTGCATTCATTTTAATATTGAAAGTGAGTATCGAAGTTACATTGCACTCACTTTTGGCTTTTTGTAAAAAACTTTAACTTACTAAAAAGTTTCCCTTACCAAGTGTATTATAGTGTTTGTATTAAACAGTAAGTTAGTAGTTAGTCCGTTATAATGTGGTACAAATAAAACGCAATAATTTTCAAACCAGTTTCTTTATTTCGTGTTCATCATTTTAATACAACATACAAGTAAATTTATCATCAGATATTATTTTATCAATTCTTAAGATCTACCTTAACTAAGACTTGAATAACAAGTAGGTATGTATGAGTATTCATATCGACATATCGATACATCGAAATGGTATCGATATGTACCGAAAATCGTACGGGAGTTAAATGTTCAACCCACACATAGTTAATCCAAAGATAAATAAACAAATTAACAAACTTCTTTTTCAAAAAAACCGACAATGGAATGTTCAGTAATAAAAAAGTATCAATTCCAATAAAAGCCTGTATAAAAATGCTTGGCTGATAAAAAGAAAACACAAAAACGCACAAATTCACACAATAACTTAAACATGGAAGATGAATGTCTTAACTTTTTACCGTGCGCCATTTTTGTGACGTCATTTGACGTTTATTGTTGTGGCAGTATAGTTTGCCAAGATGGCGTCTACGATATGAGCGAGTTTTATTAAATATTCAAAAGTTATGTCTGCTTTGGTGATTAAGCTTAAACCTCACGTAGGCTATTTTAATAAAAAGAATGTGTACATTTTTATATTTTAAAGATAAGCAATTTTTTTCATGATTGCAGACTTAGAACACGCGAAAAAAGACTTTGTATGACAAATGACGTAACAAGATGGCGCTTAAGAAAAACAAAACCCAAAAAACTCCTTTTATCTCAAAGACAAATGACTAACATTAATTCCAACTGCAAAATATACTTTACAATATACTTTTTATTATTTTTAAATAAAACAAGAGGTACACAGTCAGTATTATTTCGACAACGATTAGCTAACAGGGAATCTAATTTTCCATATATTATTATAAATATTGAAAGGGTCCATGAAGACAGTCACAGCGAAGAAAGTTACAAGCTAGGGGAAAAACACAGGGTTGGTAATAATGAACATGAAAAATCAAGTTTAAACCTGTAGCGAAGTTTGTAAACCAGCTCGCATTACCATATCTCATCATTCTTCTTGAAATTACATTTGCCAGACGAATTGGAAGATTTATTTGCGTAGTCTATTGAAGGTAGATCAATAAACCTATACAAGTTTCATGTTCAGAATTATCCCTTCAGACAGACACGCGGTAAAGTGTCGAGTGTCGTGACTAGAGAAAGAAATAGTAATTGGAACTCCCGAGAGGAATAAATTAAAGAACACTATTATTAAGAGAGAAAGTTACAAAAAGTTCCTTATAACTTAACACGCGTATAAGCGAGAGAACTTAGAATCTAACCTAATCGAAAGTTAGTTGACTAGCGTCGGCGACACACGATAATAAATTACAATAAATTATTAATAAATTACACATTTTTCAACAAACAAAACCAAATAATTTCGATGAGACGAGATTTAGTTTTGACAGAACCGATCAGAGGTGATATGTCCAAAAATCTGGATGGAAAACATTACATTTTTAGCTTACCCGAAGTAGCCTTCCTTTTGAGCCAAATTTAACATTATTTATGTATCGAATACATTGTATAATAGTGATAGATTTATCGCATATGAGTACTCTTAAATAATCCAGTATATTATTAAATTAATAATAAATAGATCACTTGGTTGAGATGAACCGCCTGTTCGCACTGTTATATAAACTTGACAAGCGGTCAACCCAATCATAAACTATTTGACCATTATTATACGAAACTGCTAAAGAAATAATCAGTCTCTTTTAACAAAAGTATAGACTGTCTAATAAGAGAATCAGTAATAACTTTAAATTACCAACCCGTAAGATATTTTATATCTGTAGGTGACCGACCATTTTGAAATTTTAACCGTCGTTTAATATACTTTTGCATGTAATCTCGTTTAACCCTTCAGTGCAAAGTTGGCCGGGTCTATTGTTTTGTTGTTTGGCGAGAGTTAACGGATCAACTTGTGTTTAAACTTTGATTAGGTAAGTTGGTATCCGGTGTTGTGATCGTTTAGCCTTTGATAGGTTCAATATCAAAACAATATGTTATCGAAGTGAAGAGATGAAACGATGGTGAAAAATTTTGTTGTGCACGAACGGCGTTCGGATATTTCAGTGGGTATTTACTTTTCTAGGATTCAGAAGTCGTTTTTGATACATAGTGAACCTCAATTAGTATGAAAAAAATTAAGTTAATCATGTGAGTTCAATTATAGTCTTCAATTGATTAACCTAGTATCAACAAAGTTTTTTATTTGTATTTGTTTTTTTATTATATCGATAAGGAGCTAGATCAGTATAAAATAGATGGAAATCTAATAGTTCTGTGTTTTAGATACTGACGGGCCGTCTACCAAAATTATGCACTTATTTTTCCATACCATAATTCCATGTCTACAATTCGATTTTATATTTTGGAAAATGCCCACATAACAGTTGATTCGAAATAATGCTAAGAATCTTATATTATGAACTTTATTTAATTAAATTTTCTTTCGCCATTATTGCCATATGTTACTGAAAGTTTATGAAGACTGAAGAATTTCAAATAGTTATGGAATATTCCTGATGTTGTGATATTTCTCAAAAAGAGCAAAAACCATTTTGTTAACATATCATTTGCGGGCCAGCTACATCACTAATTATGTACCTATTCATAGAATTGATAGTAATAATTATTGTATCTTAGCAGTATTCAGAAATCAACCATCCATTAAGACATTCTCCCTATAATGTAAAATTTTGTGCAATAATCATTAGTGCGGTGAAAATAAATAGTGGGTTGATATCGATAAAAATGGATGTGCTAAAAAGGCGGAAACAGGTGTACCGATTTAGAGATCAGAACTGTCGAATACAATCTAATGTAACATGAACACTAAACAACTAAATCATTTGCCATGATTTCACTGTGTATCGAGTGATTACGCGATCTTAATCATCATAACTTTCGGTTATAATATCATCATAATCCCAAATAATCAATAAGAAATTGGTTAGAGTATACGTTTAATTGAATATAATTGATGTTTTTCTGCAAAACACAGTACAAATCATGGTAACGATACATTTTATTACCACACGTTAATTTTAATTTCCTACACAGATATAAACCTTAAGTATCGATTAGCATTCAAGTTCATTATGAAAAAATATATCATTGGAAATATTTTTCAACTTCTCTCCTTAATTTCAAACCACCCAAGAACAACTTAATTATGCATGTGACAACCGATTTTTATAACTACATGTTTATTCCTAACAACACTTTGGCAACAAATAGTATTTTCAATTTTTTTTTTTCAAAAGTTTTTTCCATCAATTTCAAATGTAACGTCAACATTATTGAAGTTAACATTACCATTGTTTTTACCGAACCCGATCATGTATCGATGTTTATCATCGTCTTTAAAGATAGAAGACATAGAAAAGTATCGATATAAGATGAATATCGATCGATAATGTGACATCACTGGCTTTAGTTGGCGAAACGTGTTACACCATTCCTTTATTAAAATTTGGCTATCAAAGTTCATTACTCTATCCTACAGTTTCGCCAACTAACTCCATATAGAAGCGAACTTAGAATGTCTACTTAAAATAAGAAACAGTTATTCAGGATTTTTAATCTTTTTTTTTTTGTTTTTTTTTTTTTGTTTTTCTGTCATCAGTCTTAAAATTGAGTCATACCATCTAACTAAGAATGATGAACTCTTATATTTAAGTTCCTAGGCCTGATCTAACATCGGAATTTTGCGTGATTTTCTTACACTGTAGCTTAGTGGAAGTTAGAATAGGGGATGTAAAAAGTATGGATATAGCAGACGAGTAACATTTAAGAGATGTTAACAAGTGCCATTCACATTGTGTAACCAACAGTTAAGAGTACAGTTTGAAGGTATACGTCTAAGGAAAAGGTGTCTCAACTAGTAAGGCTCTCGGGGAAACTATTTCACACATACCTTATTCAATAAGTTATTGGTATTTTAGAGTAATCAACATTGAATAGTTTATTTTAATATTAATTCTTAATACTAAAGAGTACAAAAAATAAAGGAAATATTATTGAATATATGAAAAACAACAAGTCATCAGCGAATACCATCGCGTTTTCATATAAGAACAACATTGTTTTTTTTTTTCGTTTAAGTACAGTAACATTTAATATTCGCGCTCACGAAGATGCGGGAGTTAATAAGATCCTCGCGGCCGTGGGAGGCTCCCCGCAGGACCCTCGCCATCCTCTCCCTCTCCCTCCCCCTCCACCCGTCCCCGTCCCTTAACTACCAACGTTTCCCTTCGATCATCCTCAAAGTATCAAAAATATCTGCTAGAACATCCCTTCCCTTAGTGAAAAATTCTCGATAGTACATTTTGAACAGTCTCAAAGTAACTAATGCGTAGGTAACAATTACAAATCTCATTAAAATGTGGATATGCAAGAATGAAAGTATCGAAATCAACATTCGTTTTACATTAGGACGAAGTAAAGCGTTTCTACGTAGTTACTACTGTTTTATATCTAAACTATAGGGTTACCATACACGTCAATAAGATATATTAGCACTTAGATTAATAAACAGTTTATGATAAATGACTGAACATGTGAAACACAGAGGATCATAGTCTGTACAAAATTTCCCAAATGATTTTTTATTTTATCAAAGGTTTAACACATTCCTTCAAATTTAAGGCCACGGCGCATTATGGTGTTTCAGTAGATTATAAAGTTAGGTTACTGAATTATATTTATGTTTTTAATGATGACGTTTACATCTAATAACGGCCTTACCCGAGCACGTGCGAGTATTGCTCAACGTTCCGTGTTACAAGCTGTAGCGTGTCCAAATTCAAACAAATAGGTGCAGTGTGCAGTGCAGCATAATCTGTTAGCACGGAGAGTGATAAGCATCACAATGTCCTTAGTCTACAAGTGGTATACTAACCGAAGAAAGCACGGCTTGAAACATTACATTTAACATTACTACGTCTCGTATCGTAAAAAATATCGGTGACTGACTTACACTGATTCAAAGCTCACGATGTGCCTTACCCACTAAACTAACATAGACAATGCGATATCTAAAAATACACAACTACTCGTACGCTATATAGGATATAATTTAAATTTAGGTTCATCATAAGCATGTGTTCTCCTTACAACTGGCAGGATGGCATTTAGTGTGTAAAATCGATTTGTGTGTGGACAATTCAAGCTTCGTATAATTAATATAGGTTTATAAACTTACGTGCATACACATATTATGATAACATTAATTATCTAAAAGCAATTTCTTTGGCGACTAGCATCGTTAAGAAAGATTCCAAATTTTACTTGACTTCGTTCCAACCTAGATTTTCTATGCCAGCGACAATCCGAAATCCTCCGTGCATTGGTCTATCAATTTGCTCTACGTCACCACTTTGTGGACGATATGTCGCGTTTTGTTAACATTTCTCTATTAAATATATCATTTGATCAACATTCGAATACATAATCCGTCAGTATTGTCAATTTAGAAACAGTGCCAATATATAAACATCGCCATCTCCCCATCACTAACCGTCCCGACTCCTGCGCACCCACTCATATAATTAAAAACATTACTTGATATGTCATTTGCTACCAACTTTTCCTATCATTTGGAATCTTTCCACTTTGTAAAAATATTTATAACTAAAAATCACACACCTTAGATTACAAAATTACCTACACGTGATGAAGGAAATGAAATCGTTACTGGATCTATAGCTGGCTTCATCTTTGTCAGAAGACAGGGAGATTCGTAAGCTAGAGCGAGAGAACTAGCGATGTGAATACAGTACGCTCTCTAATAGCAACAACGATCGCTATGGTACACAAGGAGCAAAGAAATGTATACGATAATACACAATCACATTAACCTACGTGTCATTATTTTAAAGTAGAATCAATATCATATAAAAACATTTCAAGAAGTCCATAACTTCGTCACTAAAAAAATCGTCACCATTGTGAGAAAATAAACACTATTATATGCGAACGTCTCAACTAACTTAAGCGATAGTAAAATATTTTTTTGCATTTAATTTTTACAATAAAATGTATCATAAATTCAAACGTGAGTTAATTTTTAAAAACATTCAGCGTAGTATCTTCAAGGATGGATGGTTTGTGCTAATATGTGCTTTGTTAATCACCTTAACTTACAATCACAATTTTTGAGACAACATGTTCTGACGGAAGCATTCCTATAGAATCCGTTCGACTAACAGCGGCTCATAACATCACGCGGCAACTTGAGGCTCTCAGTTCCGTCAAAACACATCAACGAATATTACATTCATTATCAAACTCAACATCAGTCGTGAATACAGTAAAATCATTGAATACAATTCTCTTTCAAGAAAAAATACATCCAAAATTAAGTGAAACACCAACGTTCTGTGCAATTCACTAAAATTATACTCCTTCATTTAGCGTATTCTCAACAATTTACACAACATCGCTTAATATAATTATATAGAAGCGACGATAGAAAAAAACTTTTCGAATGTATATGAAAACGAATACAATTCCTGAGCAATTGATTGCGTACGTCGTGTCAGCGAGTCCAAACCGAACGCAGAAGCGGCTATTGTATTTACAACTTCGCATGGCCCAACGAACTTATCAATCATATTTAACGACGCACTACAAGTAAATGTAATAAGTGACCAAATCGTTAACCACATACAATATGATAAGCTAACATCGATACATTATATCTACCTTGATGAATACATTAACAGGTGAATCTTAACTGACACAAAATTATTCGATTTCAAACAATCATTAAGAGTAGAATACACTATCGATATGGTTACTGAAAAACCCTTATTATATCCTTTCAAATTCGGATATCGTTCCGTTATTTCTGTCAACAATGTGCTACCTGCCTCGAATCGTCCGACTTTCTCAACAAACGTCATACCTAAATAACACACTACAAATATTTTGATTCTTAATTTCGTTTTATAAAAATACTCTCTCACACTACGAACCCTCTCTCTAATAGCCCACGTCATGACGTCACCATCTAATCCAGACCCCGGCTTCCCTTAACATCTAGTTAGTAATACTACCAACATTATTATTCTAAAACTATTTACAAATTTTGCTCGACACACTTCCTGGCGGTAATGGTGTTACAACGGCAATTAAATCAAATAAGGGAATGATGAGTGGCTGAAAGCTTGAATTTCATCAATGATCAAGTCTTCTTCACCTCGATTCTAACAATGACATGCTTGAATTTAATGATTGAAGAGTTGAAGGGAGCAGCAGCAATCGAATCGAATTCTTATACTCAATGTCGAATGGCGAATCGACCGAGAGATTTCTTTAAAATGGTTGATGTAAATGTAAACAAAGTGGGAATGAAATAATTTACTTTGATCTTAATTTTAATCTTAAGAAAAAACTGCTGAGTATAAAATTATAAACAATCTTGTAAGCCTAGCTTGCGCTTACGTAACTAGTAGGTGCTAAGTTAGTAGTAAAATGTTCCCTAGAGTAATTGACTTTGAAATATTGGTTGTTTGGTAGCGCTCTTTAGAAGCGGTGCATCTGACGGGAACTGTTTCCAAGGATTCCTAAAACGGATATTAATAGCTACGTTTTCGTAGAAAAGTAAAGCTTAGTTGGGATATTAGGTTCTTACATTAGAATACAAATAGTACTTACACACGAAGATTTATAGCCTACATTCATAAGAATATGTATTTTTTTATTTAGATTTAGTGCTGGGAAAAGTACCGCCTAATTCACTGAGCATCGTTTGTGGTCTTTGGAGTGTCTTCTGATGGTAAGCCAATGTTGTTCATGGTAAAAAATAATTGCGCTTGTGTAAACCAGTCGTCGACAAAAATTGGATACTTTTTGTTATTTCTTAAAAATGTTTTTTTTTCGTGTTGCTGGATGGCTGTGTCGTTGCGTTAAGCTTTAAGCTCGGTAGAGGAGAGATTATTGAATTTTTTTAAATTGGTTTATTTTTATTATTTTGTAAATTGTTTTTTTTTAATTTGATCCAATTTTTGTGCGGCCGACTGATAGAGAATTTGGATCAGGATCAGTTTTTGTGTGTTGTGTGATGTTGTATGACAGTCTCTGAGTATATTTAAATGTGTATTTTGTAAACTTTACGCTTTAATTTTAACTTTACTGAAGAGAAGTTATTTTTAGTAAATACCTTTATGATGAAAATTTAGCTATATGAAATTAACACTGTAATAGATTCGATATCAAATTTAAAAAAATCTTGATCCCAATCCAAAATGTGTGGCAAAAAATACTAAAAACATACACTACAATTTGGGTTACTCTAATTTCAAATTGGAATGCTAGTAGACATTTTATCATAAGAAACTTAAATTGTGATTACAAACTACATACACACATACTAAATTTTCCTGTTGGTCGATCACCGTTGCATGTAAGAAAATGCAGTCGTTTTTTTTTAAAAGCTGCCATTTTGAAAAGCAAATCAGAGTAACCCGTTTTTTTTCAAATCTTGCACTTAATTCTAAAGCAAATACTTACGATAGTCATGCCGCTTGATCCCTTACACCAACTGTTTTAAGTCTAAGTCAAAATGCACACACGGGGGTAACACACTGGACCTACACCGGGATATTTGTGCTAAAGAATCAATGTGTAGCTTATTGTGTATTGAATAAAGTGCTTTTGTTTGTTTTTTTTTGGAAGCTCACAACAAAAACTAGGTCCTATGTTTTGGTAAGCAAGAAATGGATGTCTTTTCTGAATCTACTAGACGAGCAACTGCGGCTATAAAGCACTTGTAGCTACTACCAAAAACATAGTTTCTAGCTTAAGATGAGGCTCCAGTGAGATTCAAAAGTGAATAATTTGGTTCATTTTCTATGTTTTTCCTTAAGACTGTGCCTTTTGTAATTTATGTGAGAAAGACCTAAGATTTAAGAAATAATCTACAGGTATACTTACTTTTTATGATAAATCTAATAACGTAGCTAGGTTTAAGAAATCTCTGGTAATTCGGATGTCCATAAAGAACAGCTGTGTTAGAAAACAAATCTCTTAGTTTAGGAAAAAAATCTGTTTAAATTGTGATTAAGATTTAGTACTTTGTGGAATTTAAAGCGTTTATTTAATTTCTTGATCAAAATATTTACAACCAGAATTAAAGTGACCTATTTTAAAATGGTGTGGCACTGTTTAACATCATAAGCAGATTCATTAGCACAAACATGCATTGCAAGTTGTAACTAAATTAATTTTATTAAAATAGTTACAACTCCACAGGCGAAACTACAGAAGCGCTACTTTGGTAAAAAAAAAGAAAATAAAACACACATCAAAACTGCAATGAACTGGTATTATTATAAAAAGCAATTACAACAAAAATAATTCAAAACAAAACGATGTACATTAATTTAAAGAACAATTGTTTATACAAATAATTAAAAAAATATAATAATTATAACAACAAACATCGACAAAATATATTTAAAGACAAAACATGTTTCAATTCAGTCCTCGAGCTTTAGAAATGCAATTTTTAAGAATGAAAATGTTTCTCGTACAGATAAAACATTTCTTTTTCACTAACATTATTATGCAAAAACACAAAAAAATGATTGGGAATTAAGTTTGTAATAATTATATAACTGAAACTTAAATTACCATTTTGTGGTTAAAAAATAAAGAGTAAAGTAAAGTCTATCGGTCGACAAAAAAAAACTAAAAAAATAAAATCGGGATTACACAGTTTTACTAGGCGTAAACGTGAAGTTGTCATAATTTGCAAATCTTACTTTATAAAAATTTCGATACACTATACTATACTTAATATAAATATAATACGATGAAATGATCTCAATTAAGTAGAAGCGTATGTTGTTACCAAAAACAGAATTTCATTAGTGAAAATTACAACAAAAATATGACACGGACGTCTGTAAAAGTGGCATAATTTTCACAAAGAAATCCGTACGTAAAAGTCTAAAATAACGGTTTACCCAATTTCTAGCGTGACCTCAGTTCATTAGGACGAATTATTAATAAAAAAATCATTGGTGAATAAAATGGATACGTCGAAAATTCGTCAAAGCAAACTGAGGTAAGGCAGATTTATGGTCAATTGTCGACTTACAATCAATGTTCAGTAGCCAGTGGATTAAATGAAGCTCATCAATCACGCCGTCTTAGGATATAGGAACAGGACAGTCTATAATAAAATCATTGGTGAATAATCACTGAAATTTGGACACTAAGACGTGTGACGTGATTCAATTAATCCAGTGTTGATTAACTATTTGATCGAAGATGCGTCAAGGCGACGGATGCGTGAGCGCACGGTGGTAGGCAAAATACAGAAAACAATGCGAGAAGAAATCAGTTGTTCTCAAAACGTTCGACTTTTAGTGCAAGTATGGTAATCCTAAATTCGAAGTTCGAGATTATACACTAAAGTTGTTACTAACTGTCAGCCATTTTTATTTTTTAACATTTGGCAATTTGGTAGATATTTTATTATTCATTGAGCAGTTATTATTATATCGTATAAAGATTGCCAAAACTTACTATAATAAGGTAGGTAATCGGTGGTAAATAAATATAATTATTATTTTAATTAAATATTAAATAAAGACTTGTAAAATTTCCAGTATAACAATTACGATAACTTGCACTACAAGTATAAAGATGAAACAATCATAAGTAATTCGATCAGATACCCTTACGATTAGATTTATATGAAAGTATGGTACATATTTACAAACAATACTAAATATCACTTATTAAATCACAACATGATCTTATGGCACACGATATACAGGTAGCCACGGTGCGCACACCTTGCCAGCCGACGCATCTTCAAACGTTTTTTTAATTTATTTAAGAAATATCACCAAAATGGAAACGCGTAACCTAAAACTAACAGATCTTCAAGATACCGACCCTCAGCCGGATCAGATCTCTCTATTGTCATAGATTCAGCGAGAAAAAAATACTAAAAAACCATTATTTACTAAGAAAACCAAAAAAAGTTCTAATGAAAAAAATCAAACTAAAATAATTCTGCTAACACACTCAAACACACGGTAATGAAGTAAAAAAATAATAATAATAATAGCGCAATATCCATAAAATACAAAAGAAAAGTATACGTTACACATGCACCGTAATACTAAACACTACAAAAATAAAGTTGTTTCCATATAAAAAAAATATCTTACCAGAATAACAAATTGTATAATTATTTTGTATACCGAGCTGTTTTAATACTCCCAGTAAGTAAAGCGCATGCGCGCCGTTTTAAATCTGCTAAAAATCTCAAAAAATTAAAAAAAAGATGCTAGCGAAACGACCACTTCCTAAATGCTCTAATAGTTACTACCGTGTCCAATGCCTATAACATACAATCAATGCATAAAAACGAACAATATCAACCAAATGTCACTAAAAAAAACATCAGAAGACTTAGGTCCGTGGGCTCTCAGCGACTAGGCGGTATCGAAAACATTACTGCTGAAGTACTGCCCTCCGATATAGAACGAGAGAAAAACTTACAATCTTTTAGTATCTAAAAATGCTTTATAAATTCTCAACTGAGGACATCACTAGTTAGAATGCATAAAATTTGGAACGAATTGAGGTCTATAAAACATTCTAGATCGCCACTTTGTGATGTTACTATTACGTATAAAAGAAACAGTATAATATTCAGACGAGGTTCGTAGTCATTGCTTTACTTATGTCCAAATGCCGCAGTCAACTTTGTCATTGATAAAACCCCTAACATCATTATTTCCCTAAAATTTATTAACTACGTTTAGTGGGGTAGTAACCAAAGATTGTCCATTTCAGCTCAATCAATTTAACACTTACCTAATTAATAATGTAACAACTCCTTACTTTAGATTTTTTTATAATCCATAGTTTCCATCGACACAGAATAAGTGCTAATTAAAAACAGGAAGTGCTATTGTGCCGTAGAAATAATCTTAAAACTAACAACAATACCGCTCGATGCTCTCTTATTTACGATAAAATCACACGCTTAACGCCTAACAATTTGTTAAGTAATAATAGTTAAAATATTGGTCCAACAAATGGGCTAAATAATACAAATGCCCTTAATATTCATCCCTAATTTAACGATGTGGGATATGAAAAAATATTATTCAATAGATTAAAAAATGATAAGGATTCGAGAACACCGTCGCGCGAAATTTCGGGTCATTCCAACGGAATTTAATCTCTAACCATCAATCAATAGGTACTCGAATAACAATGTCAATACTATAACTAATCTCATTACAGTTTCGTTTAGAAATAATTCATAAAGAGATCTCATGCCGAATAATGTAGAGAATACCCATCTTAAGCCGGTATGATCACATCGAGACAGCCACAGGGTTGCACCGCTTGCACACTTTTAGCAAGTTCCATTCACAAATCGTCACTTGAACTACAAAAATTGACACGCTTCGCCAGAAGGATAGTCCTTACGTCGATTAATAATAGTATTTACGTCTCAGGGTGTCGATTTTTGATCGAAAGAACATCGGTCATTCGGATCTCCTGTGATCAAGGCGTGCTCCTCACATGCCTATCGGCGGCACTTGCACGTAGCGGTATATGTACAGCCGGTAGTCCTTGCTCGCGAGGACCACAGAGCCGTCGTCCATCAGCGCCACGTCGAAACATTGAGCATGTTTCACTTTGCTCTCCAGTGC
Organism: Noctua pronuba; assembly: GCA_905220335.1. Classification (NCBI taxonomy): domain Eukaryota; kingdom Metazoa; phylum Arthropoda; class Insecta; order Lepidoptera; family Noctuidae; genus Noctua; species Noctua pronuba. The sequence goes on along the minus strand of LR999906.1, from coordinate 7,525,937 downwards.
GGACACCAGCTGTCCGTCTTGCGTGAATATTGTCAGATTGAAGTTGTTATGGTTGTCAGCAATCAAGATCTCGCCGGCTGCGTTGATGCCGACTCCAATTGGGTAGTTCGTGACACCTTCACCACCGATTTGGCGCAAGTAAATACCCTCGTAGTTGAACACTTTGACGCAATGCGCGCGGTTGTCGCTAATGAAGATCTCTTGCTTATCGTTCACTACGACTCCGTTAGGAAATTCTAGGTGTTTAGAACAGCCGAATTTCTGCAGCACATTACCAATCTGGTCGAAGATTATGACGCGCATTACTTTGCATTCGACAACTACAATTCGGCCTTTGTTGTCGACAGTGACACCGCGAGGATGCTGCAGGATGTTGGCGCCGAATTTGCGCACGAATTGACCGTATTGGTTGTAAATCTGAATCTGGTGTGTTGGTGATCTCTCAGTCACAATAATGTCTCCAGAAGTGCGAACTACGGCTACTCTATTCGGGTACAGTAGCTGGCCGTCCCGTTTGCCACATTCGCCAAATTGGAATTTGAAGCGTCCTTCCTTGTCAAATATCTGGATGCGGTGATTGTTAGTGTCGGCAACAATTATATCGTTTTGAGCATTGACAGCAACTCCGCTGGGTTCGGTGAACTGACCTTCCATTACGCCGAACTCACCGAATTTGCAGTGATAGATCATCTTTTGTCGTTTGATTTGAGATTTCGGCGGGAAAATGGCAGTGGAAATTAGCTTGTTCGTCAAGTCTAAAATAGGATCGTTGTGAGCAGCACTTGTTAGCGAGTATGGGTCGGTTGTCGTCGGCGGGAAGAGCGAGTCGCAACCACCATTAGACCACTTTTCATAAGGGTTGATGCCATTTAAGTTGATATCTCCAATAGCAGAAGAGAATGGACCCAGGCTGTTGGCACTATTGAATCGTTTTGAGATAATGTTGGACTCAAAAGGCGAGGTGGATTGGCTTGTAGGTCCTAGAAGACCATTTGTATAGGGGCGATCAAGCACACCATTCAAACCGGTTGGTAGGTGGATCCCACCGTTCAGGCTGCCTGAACTTCCATGAACGCTGCCACTGCTGGACGTTAAGCCGCCGTTCAATAGATTGCCGTTGGTAGGGCGAGCAATAGGTGGCTGTTTAGTGGGGCCAACATTCGCCTCTGAGCTAGAGCGCACGTAACCAAAAGTGTTTCTTACGCCAACTTGTATGGCTTGGTAGTTCGAGACAAATTCAAGCTCGCAAGCTGTCTGTACGGTATGTTCCGGATTAGAACTCAATAAGGTTTGCAATTTCGTGTCTAACAGTTTCCTGAACATAAGTATCTCCGCAATGTTAGCGCATTTAGTCAATCGCTCTACGAAGTCACACGTCTGGTAAATCTTATCAACAGTCTCTTGAGCTTTCTGCCCGACTACTGTAAGAGCAATTTGTTTCGTAGAAAATACGCTTTCGAGTTCCTTGAGTAGTTCTTGCTTACGCTCCTCCAGCATAGAGCGGTAGAATTGGAACGTATCGTTTATTTCATTTTGAGCTTTGTGGTACTGGACTTGTAATTTGCCAGCGGCATGTTCAACAGTCTTGATAACGTGCCTTATTTCAGTGGCTCGAGTCTTGGCTTCAGTTACAGCCGTTTGCATCAGCTCCAATTGTTTAGGCCCAGCATCAGATAAGTGCTCACAGTCGTGCAGAGCAGCCGGGTGTTCGATTATCGTACATTCCTTGCATACCGGCACGGAGCAAGTGCGGCAGAAGTATTTAAGAATATCATTTTTGTGTCTCGGGCAGAAAGCGGTTTTGTCACCGCTTGGAGAAAGGGTAGATCCCAGCATACCCTTGTCATCTTTCAGGTCCGTGAACGCCAGCACACGGTGGCCCTCAAAGCAATGCATGAATTGGTGCGCCATTACGCAGTTCGGGCAGAGGAAGTTAGCACAGTCGACGCAACGTGCGACGGCGTCTGATTCCTTGGATTTGCAGCCGGTACAGCGGGCTGAAGGCGAGTTGGTCTGGCGAGCAGTTGGCAGGAGATCGGCGTCCTGCTCAACGGCGGCGGCTATCACAAGGTTCGTGAGTAGCCCAGGTACGCCTGCTGTCGGTAGCTGGCTGTCTACGCGACAAGTGACACAGGTGACTTTGTCGGGGTGCGTTTGTTCCCTCTCCAAGCAACCCCGGCAGAAGGTGTGGAAGCAGTTGAGTACTTTGGGATCGACGAATGTTTCTCGGCAGATTGCGCAGGTGGTGTCGAGTCCGTCGAACTCGCGGAGGTCACATACGGCGGAGTCACTCGCTGGGGGCGAGGATCCGCTGAGAGTCAGGGGTGATAAGGAGCCACGCTCCAGCGAACCTATTGAGTTGGCACCGGGCAGCGACTCAAGGGACGGGGTGCGTGAGGCCATCTTCAGGAAACCGGCATCCCTGAAACAAGAAACATGAGCTATTAATACACAAGTAAAATAAATAACTCTAGAAGGGTAGGATCGTAAAACTAACCATTTCTGGTATTAAATGTTTGAAAGCCATATAATATTTCTCAAATATCTTTCATACAGGCATCCTTTTACGGCTCTCGGGAGCTAGAAAAATTCCTACATGAATAGTGTGTATTACGTAAATGCATTTTCCGACGGAGCCGTGACCTTAGATACAGTGGAAGTCTCTGCTATAAAGTTGATAAATAGAGAAGCTTTACTCAATATTTTCGGGAAATTTTCGAGCCGCCTAGCGCTACACCGGAAGAAGCCGAGTGAAGTAGCGAAAACATCAATAACGGTGTCGAAAATGCAGGGAGCCAGGAATGTTTACATCAGATGCACTTCCCAAGGGCGGGGGTTACCATGGCAACGTAGGGTGACGCGGTAAGGGGATCCGTTCTCGAATTAGAGGGTGGAATATTTCGACTCCCTCTTTTACCTTAGGGGAGATATTTGAGGTGAATGGCCCTGGCAGCGAGTTGGTTTAACGACTCTAATGTCTATTTTCAGAGTTGCAATTCAGTTGCAAATTCGGAATTGTAATGACGCTAATCCGAGGCTTGCGGTGCGAAACTTTATGAAATATGACCCCCGCTGTATTAAATTGAAAAATGTACGCGGTAAAAACGCTTTTTTAAGAAGTGATGTTTATGTATCTATCTACATTTTGAAACATAATGTTTCTTGAAATAATTACCGTAGATATCTTCCAGAAAAGTAGTCGAGGTTATTTTCTAACAGCAAGTAATGAAACTGAACTTTGACTTAGAATGCATTAGTTTATAGTCTTTACTCTTCAACGTATGCGTAATTAATTGCCAACTATCGCACACACGCACTAGTATTAACATTAAGTTGGATTTGTGGAGAAACAATTCGAAAAAGCCTCAAACTACCTCATAACACTGACGATTTCATAGTTTAGCACAAAACTTTGCTCATATATCTACCTACGGGGTAGGAACAAGAGATTCCGTCCACGTAGACCGTTCCCTTTACAATACATCACAGGAAGCCGGCCTGTCTAATTCCTGATACGTCGTGGCTCACACTATTTGGGGTACCATTTTGGACGGTCATTCTCGAACAAATCGTCGTTTAAGTAAAATTGATGGAAAGTCTACTTGCATGATGAGTATATAGAAAAAGGATTTCAATAAGTCTTGATCATGTCATGATTAATTGAGCTATTAAAAAAAACATCACTGTCAAAACATCACGGATCAGGAATTTGAGGTTTGAAGTCTGATTTTACAATTAATTATCCTACATTCAACCTCTGATTATTTTTTCGGTTTGAGGTTTGAGTAAATTCAACTTGAGTGAGCATTTTTGTCCCACGACATACTTTTTTCAGCTTCGGACTGACTGATTTATCTAAACAATTATATTTCAAAAGTAACCTTCAAAAAGGTTCAGTGTGTCCAAAAAACCATCCACCCGATATTTGTCAGTTCAATATCAGGACAATCTAGCCCATAGGTATTTGGGTGATAGATGGAAACGGCCGCAATACATTACGGGAGCAGTTTAGTTCCCGAGTGACGGCCGGCTCGATTGCATTGCCGATGCTGCATTCAAAATGGCTGACCGGGGACGAATGAAGACATAGCGTCGAATTTGTACCGGTGTAGGCGACAAATTAGGTAGGTACGTTTGGTACTTTGTATATGATTGGATGGAATTGAGTTTGGTGGCAGTTTAGAGCCATTTGGGTGTAACGAGTTGTGTGATTGCGCTGCTGTTTATGGGTAAGTTTTTTTTTGAGCATTTCATTGCTTGATTTTAAAGAGAGAGCGAGATGAAGAGTGAACGATTTATCATCACTAAAATAATTTAATATGACGTTCTATTTCCGTCAATCTTTTTAATATGACAGATACAGAATGATCGTTTTACATACGTTTTGCATAAAATGTATTTTCGATTTTGGTGCAAGAGTATCCAAAATTCACATTTAATACCCGATATCAACATTGCCCCGTAAAATAAGTTTCAATTTGGTTGCTGAACGTTTACGGCTCCAATAATGCTGTCTAAAAGCATAATAGTACCAATTTCTTCGGCCATATTGACCAATAAAAGGGAATTACGTAAAAGCATTTACTTTAGCCTCAGTCCGCTAAATTGAGACCTTGTACTAATAAACTGTAATCTCTAGGGTCTTTAATAATTAATTTCTATTGTTTTGAACACTAGAATATGCAATGGCTTCGAAAACTAGACTTTTAGCCGAGTAATCCAGTCCTCTGAATACATTATTATGAAATTCGGATTAATGCTTTCAAAACCGCTTTTGAAGTACCGAGATAAACCGCAAAAAAAACAAGCTTTAGCTTTTTTTAGACAAAACATGATCTTTACTTTATTAATGTTGATATATTATACACATAATCCTACCGAAATAAATCCTCTAAACTATGGCGAAAACTGTATTAAAATTCGTGAAGCTTATAAGAACACGGTCACGCGAAAAGCGACTCTAGCTTATAATAGACTAGCTGTTCTCCGCGACCTCCGTCCGCGTAAAATTATTAAAAATACAATTTTCCCCGTTTTTGCAACATTTTTCATTACTGCTCCGTTCCTATTGGTCATAGCGTGATGTAATATAGCCTATAGCTTTCCTCGATAAATGGGCAATCCAACACTAAAAGATTTATTCTATTCGAACCAGTATTTCCCGATTTTACCGCGTTCAACCAAACAAACAAACTCTTCACCTTTATATATTAAGTAAGTATAGATAAAGAAGCCTTCAAAAATGTTAAAGAAGCATGGCGCCCAGTCAACATTGAACCACCCCTTCTTTTCTCGTGTATTTCTAAAGAGGTCGCAGATCTTGTCTAAGGGATTATAACAGGTGGATGCCACTACCCATCCACCTGTGTCGTATTCTTCTAAGCATTAACCCCATCTCTGCCAATCCGATTTACACGCTCACAATATCTAAGACGCGAATATTTCCATAAGAATGGTTGCATACAATTTTGTGACATAAAAACTCTTTTTATTTTCTACAGCAATATTTTGGGTAATGACCAAAGAGTACCTATGTGTATAAATAATTATAAATTAAAGTTACTTTTCGTGTCTGTCTATATGACTAATAAGTAATTCTAAAATGCACAATGGCTTTTAATGTGGTTTTCATTATTATGTAGGGAAATTAGAAGAACTACCGGTTCGAATTGAAAAATCCTTCTAGTTTTTTAGCCAATTTATTTATCGAATTAGGCTATATACCATCACGCTACGACCAATAGGAGCGGAGCATCAATGAAAAATGTTGCAAAAACGAAGAAAATTGTATTTTTATAATAATTTCACGCAGACGAAGGTCGCAGGCAAAAGCTAGTAGTTAAATATAAAGCAGTTTGTATGTTTGCTTCCGATATTTTGGTTACTTATAATAACGGGTGTGCATTATAATCCTAACAGAAAATGACTATATCTATTCTGTAGTCTAACGTCGCTTTCCATATCAATTTATCCGTCACATCAGCAGAATATTCTAATTAATTTATCTCAATGCCATTCTCATCTAATTTACAGTAGTACTCTAGCCATTGGCCCGTTGATTCAGCGAATTGTGACATGTTGCCATGCAAGCATATTGCGGTGCGCATCAGCTGTAATTACAGCTGCATCGATATCCTGGCCAGTCAGCGGTTTGGGGGTTACGACTACCTCTATGTTGTAATTAACGTAGAGGCTAATAGCATCGAGCAATTTGACCGAAGTATTGACGAGCTGCATGTAGAAATGTAGGTGTTGCAGAGTAATTATTATTGCTGTAACTGTATTGGAATTGTGATGATTTTGGGGTTCTCCTCAAAGCGCAACTATTTTTAAGCGCAATTAAATTATTCCTCTAAGCGCAACCATTAGTTGCGCTCAGAAATTCAAATTATAAAATATTATATGTTTATTCCTCAAAGCGCAACCATAATGAAAAATAGAGATGGGTATGATGGATTCATTAACGTTATTTTTCATTTTCCTGATTTTGGATTTGCTTAAGATAAACTTCGGAAGGTACTTCATTTCTTTAGCATGTCATTTCAGTTTAAAAAAAAAACATGTATACAGGGTGGAAGGGACTCTGGCGCACAAACGCTTACCACATACTCAGTACATCAATCCGAACATAGAAATTTTTTATCAGTAATTTAAATAAAAATCCGTGTAGGTTGCACTTTTGTAGGAAACAGCAATTTTTTTTTAATTACCTATGAAAAATTTAACCCTATCTTTGCTGCCACGTAGTCATAACAAAAAAAAAAAAAACATTTTGTAAAGTTTTTTAATTTTTCTTTTTTTTTCGGTTTTCTAATACAGAAAAAGATCATTTCAAACTAATGTCACGATGACCCTTCGGCTATCTAAGACATAATACTGCCATCCACAACCTCGTAAGTGCGATAGAACCCCAAACCTCCCAAAGATAACAGTACTGCTGTTACATCCAATTTCAGCCCTCCCATCCCCTATTCTCCCATATCTATGAAATAAATTCACACCTTCATAAATATCGAATTTGTAAGGAGAGAACTCAATTTGAAGTTAAGATTTGTATCAGAATACTATATGCTTTGGCACAATAGTTGAGAATTGTGTACCGTTGTGCCCACAGCCCACTGTGGCTTCTCTAGCGTAGATATAGAAAGGCTGGATAAGGCTACATTGTGTGGCAAGCAAATGCGAGTGTGGCGTTGTGAAGAAAGTCCTTTGTGTGCCTTTCTTCTTTTTAAATGGAATAGTTGGTGCAGTAAGGGCTCTTGGTTCTCTTCAGAGTGTTTTTGAAGTAGAGAGAAGCCGCATATCATATAGTTTGCTTTAGAAGAATTCAATTTTTATGTTTCTACTAGCACTTTGCCCGCGACTTCGTCCTCGTGGAAGATTTTCCATACCAACAAAATTCCCCCTTTTCACCCCCTTAAAGGTTAAATTTCCAAAAACCCCTTCTCAGTGCTCCCCTACATTATAATAGGAAGCCGTGTATAAAATTTCACATTCCTAGCCCCAGTAGTTTCGGCTGTACGTTGATATGTCAGTCAGTCAGTTCTCCTTTTATATATATAGATTTCAGTTTTCGACATCATAAGTCCACAAACCGATAATGGAAAGCCAAGAACGGTAAGTTTTTTTTTCTGGTCTCAGGACCATATCTGCAGTCTACCAGTACCAACTATTCGGGTCGACGGGTCAGACACTTCTAGTACCAACCCATCTTCACAAGCCCATAGCCCGCCCGGCCGCCATTAATTGCGATTGGGTCGAAGCAGATTACTGAACCCCAAAAGGCTTCTCGAACTATCGTAAATCACAATTTGTCCGACACAAAAATAGACTCAAATACCAAGCTATTAGGGCAGGTATTCGTGTGTGGTGTTAGGTGACAATTGAAATGTTAGGGCGGGTCTAGTTGGACGGTAGACGCAAAGTGAAGTAAAGACTATTATTTTAGGGTAACATGTACTAATTTGGGGCCATTGTTAAGAACTACGCAGGCACCGGTGAAAGGTCGTAGGATTATATTAAGTGGCTCCTATTTATTAGCGTTGTTTGGCACTTGTGAAATATGTTCCATTATTTTAGTTTCTATGCGAAGACATATATACCTCAGAAGATCTGATTTTTTCAGAGTGAAAGTCTCTAATACTCTCAATTATTGTACTTTAGAGACTTATGCCCAACAGTGGCCTCCGAAAGCTGCTTCCATGAATAATTAAAGTACTACACTAGCTGCTCGGCAGTCTGCTGAACTGGGCCTATTTGGCGCAGCCGTGAGGCACACAATTTTGTCTCTTTTTTTCTCTGTTTATTTTATGTTTTATTTTGTGTAGATTTAAGTTTTTTATTTTATTTTTACTTGTTTGTTGTGTGCACTTGTGGCATGTGCCAAATAAATATGTTTTCTATCTTTCTTTCTTTCTTTAAAGAATAATCTTAGATCTTCATTTGGCCCGGTTAAAGTTCAAGTAATCTTTTAGGTACTAGAAACATTTTTGCATTACAAAATTATTTTATAAACGCACATTTGTAAATGGAGGATTAATTTTAACTGCCTCGTTGGTCTAGTGCTCGCAAGTGCGACTGCTGAGCACGAGGTCCTGGGTTCGATTTCCAAGCGGACAGTGTTATTGAGTTTTTCCAGCAGGATGGCTCAGTAGCAGCCGCGGAATCTTAAGTTTGTGCCCGGTTAATGGCAATAGGCTCACCCATATCCCGGGACACAAACATAACTGGCGAAATATGGGGTACTACTAGGTACACCTATACCCTAACCCTTTGGGGACTACAGGCGTTATGTTATTATACAAACAGATGCACGCACAAAGCTCAAGTACTAAAGATTCCGATAGGCAGGCCCTATAGGCAACTACTGCCAACAAGAAGGGACCCCCACCCACCCATCCAAGTTTGAACTACACAGAAATCTAAAATTAATATGCAAAACACGCACAGAACAGAAATTATCATAACTAATTAAACTTTTATTACTTACTAAGATTACTTCGGTCAGATTGGTGAAAATAATTTTCGTTCGGTCTTATCGGGAGTCAAGTTTTTGTTATCTGATTCAGAATTTTAGTATTATTATAATGAACTTAGGTCAGAAGATAATTATGTTGTCCATGCGTTGAGGTAAAAGTAATTTTAGTTCTTAGATTAGTTTTGTCAAACAAAGCGTTGAATAGAAGGCTTCGTTAATAAAACACGCATCGTTTTCATTGTAATCTTACTCAAACTCAAAGCATTTATTTCAATTAGACCATTTCAGGCACTTTTGAATGTTACAAAAAACAAAGAAGGCGAAGCTACAGTCACAGACACAAGGCATAATAACTTGTGAAAGTACTGTAGTTGCCCATTCCAAGGCGTAGATCACTATGGAGAAGAATGGGCAAGAAATCCATGGACACTCTTTTCAATCAAAATATTGTTACAAAATCTTGGTTAGGTCCAGAGTAAAAAGATATAATCAACAGTATTACCACTATTATAAGATGGATGTTTGTTACTCAATCACGCCAGAACGGCTGGACGGATCGTTATGAAATTTGGCACAGAGATAGATATAGTCTGAAATAGTACATAGGCTATTTATTTTTCTCACACAAACTCACAATAGATAAGCAAAACTAACTCTTTTCTGTCTGACTGTCACCTTTTAACGGCTGAACAGATTTTGACAATTGAAACACGGTAGGAACATGATTTGGGTTAGAACATAGGATACTTTCATTACTTTTTTGGCAATACTGTGTATTAATTACCGACCTTCACGAGAGTGATCCCGTAGGCGAAAGCAAAGACGCCATAAAAATAAACACGAATCTAGTGTAACATAAACCTACGAAGATCTACACGCGTTCAGAATGTATCAAAAACGAGAACATAATTAACCTTTCCTTGCTTCCCTCAGCCCAGAATTATCATTACACATCTCTGCCGCAGACAAATTTACAACGGAATACCCGGAATAGACCACATTTATCCAGAAGTAGGAATGGTCCGCATGAAAAAAGATACGAGTTTCTTTACCCGTCGCGACTTATGTGGGTTTATTTTATTAATGGACCGCACCACGCTGTTGAGGCGGCCATTTTTCTTTATTGCTACCTTTTGTTGTGGAGACGTGGTTTAATTTTTTTTTTATAAGCTGTAAAGGATTTTTTTTTTCTTTGAAATTACAGGAAAAAGGTATACCGCAAAATGCATTTAAGTAAGTTATTTTGCTGTAGAACATCTATACATATAAATAAAATTGAAGTATTTGTTTGTTTGCAAAATAACATCTTTTAATGAATTCATATGAAAGTATTTACGGTACTTTTAATGTTTTTTTAATTTTATTTTTGTCTATGGGTTTGTATCTGTTTGTTCCGGCTAATCTCCGAAACGGCTGGACCGATTTTACGGACTTTTACTGGCAGATAACTGATGTTATAAGGTGTAACTTAGGTACTGCTTTTATCTGAAAAAGATAAGGGTTCCGTGCAAAAAAAAAACCCTTTAAATTGTTAATAAAATCCGATTCAAATAGTAATAAAATAAAAATTAATATATTATCATAAGAAATTATTATATCAGTAATATTTATATGATAATTTCGCGGAACACAGCTCGTTTTAAATACAACGTGAAGTCCCTACAAAAGTTGACACAATTGTGTACTAATTATTATTAAAAAATGCAGCACTGTTATCAGTTTTCAACATGAATTTTAAATGAAAAGCTATTATCATACACTTGATATGATCAAACGAGCGTTAAAAATAGTTCGTCGATTCACAGGGTTGCCACACGGCATTATTCAAAACACCCTGCTGCTTGTAAAAGTTAAAATTCATGAGGATCGTGTAGGGACAGTGAGCATATATTTCATGGAAGGCGCCATCCCTGCTTTTATGACGTCACGTTTTACGTTAATGTACCGGGTGAAGTTTTTTTAATGTTAATAAAATACGTGGATTTTTTACAAGATAAAAGTTAGGATTGTATTTATTTTTGTAAATCTTTGGAATTTTCACAAGAATTTATTTAAAAAAATCTTTTGTTTAGCCGAAACTGTCAAATTTTCCCAATCAACCTTGAACCTAATGCTTTAGCAATAAAGTTGAAAATCTATTAAAGACATTTGACAGATTGTAGTAGCTTGATGTGCTAATCTATACATTTGTGTAATCTACTCTACTGGCAATTTTCTTCAGTATGGTCAAGTAGTACTCTCAATCGGCGTACGTGTATGGCCAGATGTATGAACGCAGCAGAAGGAGGATGTAAGGGTCGTAGCAGGTGGCCTTCTGCAGTTTCTGCCTACCCCCAGGGTTTAAAATGCGTAAGTTTATGTATGTGTGTAATCTTCTGCAACTGCTAACGTAAAACACTTCGAATGAATTAGTGAAGTGTTGAAGTACCTAAGGTTGCATTAGAGCACAAGTACTGACCACTGCAACACGCCATCTTGAATCTTGTGCAAAAATTAAGCAATATAAGGACTGAACTTTCACATCTGCCGTCGAACTTATTTACATATCTATTTCCCTTTTTAATATCATCGAAAACACGACAACATAATATTTGATGAAAACTTTCACGTTTAAGTTAGTCTTAATTTGTGCCGAAAATTCTAAAAATATTCCCGAAGCGTTCCCTAATCCTTAATATTGAATGGCGACACATAAAACTTGTTCAATATACCCTAGAGAAATGTAAATCCCTTGTCCTTTTTAAATAAATAATGTATGAGGTTCGAAAACACGTCGCAAGAGAAAAGTGACACCGATGTATATTATTTACTGGAGCAATCAAGTTGGTTCGTAAAAGTGAGGTAAGGGGTGATGTTCAGAACTTGTGGGGTACCGCTATAAAAAGTTCGAGGCGAGAATCTCTTGAAACTACAGACCGAGTGATTAACATGTGTGTTCAAGCTTTATTTTATTTTATTGTGGGGGTTTATTTGACAGACGTAAAGGTAAGTGTTCTAGGCCAAGGTGTTGAATCTTGCAAAGATCGTTGATGAACATGGTTACCAACTCCCAAAAATATTTGTCCCTAAAGTTAAAGTCAAATACCACTAAAATTGCCACAGTAATTGGCAATCACCCTAATAAAGTAAGTACACTTTATGTTTTGTAACATTCTTCATGTATGAATAATATTTGAATTTGGAACCCCCTAAGTTTGGGGGGAAACCACCAAGTTGGGAACCCTGTCGTTGAAACTGTTCAAAAACTACACATGCCCGGACAGATGAGAAGTAGTCTGACGAAAAAAAAATGGTCAATAATTTAAAAAAAATACACGTTCTACGTCTGTGCTATACAAGCAGAGTTTGCCACAAAAGAGTCAACAAAATGCTATAAAAAAAAACATAATTATACATACGTATTTATTACTCACGATCATTAGTAATTGCAACATCTATAATTCATTAGAATTGTCAGCGGTACCGGTAACTATGATTGTAGTCGCGAACAGTTGGTGAAAGTCAGTGTCCCTTTTAAGTTTTAATAGTTTTTCTTGTCTATCTCTGATAACTTTGTTTTATGTATTTGTATTTATTCTAATATTTTAGTCATACGTCTGTTCTAGTTTGTTTTCTATTATTGTACCTATTGTGTATTGTCTCTGCATCACCCTAAGGTAGACTGGTAGAAAAAGCCCAAGGCATTAATTCCACTTTTGTACAGTTTTTACTTGCGCATGAAGTTTTAATAAATAAAACTCGTCCACGACCTACGCAACTGACACTCCGTAATGTGCCAGACGTTCCGTACTACGTACATACAATACACTAGGTCATGCCCGCGGCTTAGCTCGCGTGGAGTTCGGTTCACACATGACCGTACTACCGGGATAAAAAGTATCCTATATGTTAATCCAGGTTTTAAACTATCTGTGTGCCAAATTTCATCCAACTCCGTTCAGTATTTTTTGAGTGAAAGACTAACAAACATCCATCCATCCTCACAAACTTTCGCATTTATAATATTAATAATAATAACGAAGCTAACGGAGCCCTAACCACCGGTAGCTTGGACCCTGCTCCCGACACCGGCGGACAACTATTTATTATTTTTAAATGTTTTTTTTATATGTTTTTTTTTAAGAATTATTTAAAAAGATGTAAAATGTTAATGTAAATGAATAAACGAGAATAACGAATAGGCCCATAGATAAAATACACAAAATAAACTTATGCACTACTACACCACCTACACTCTCCCTCTCTCTCTCTACTTCTACTTATATGAGTAGGATGGGCAGCGTCATGCAAATCCAGCCAATCAAACCACTCGCTGTGAATCCCCACATTTCCACTTTAGGCCCTCTGTTCGCTATTACGAATACATTTTCGATTAGATTTCGCGTATTTGAATAATTCCAGCTTGAGTTATTCGGAGTTTATTGACGGCTTTTATGTTGGATGGCATATTTTTTTTTTTACTTGCGTTTTTTTTCTTTGGTGGCACAGATATTATTGCTCTTATAAACGCCAGAGGACAAATAGATGAGCGATAACAATTTTTTTTGAAAAAAAAGCTACTGAAAACTTTTACACAATTATTTTGAAAGACGTAGAAACCTTAAACGCTTTGGAAATGATTGCATCTAGACTAGACCCACAGAATACATATTAATTATACGAACCTATCTTCTAAGTCAAATGAAAACAATATTAGATGCAATTTGTATATAAGGGGTGTAAAAATAACCTTAACAAAGCTGAAAGGCACTTGTTCTCCGCGTCATTTCGATCATTGTTTTGCTATCGACCGTACCTGGGAACCTTCTAGTTACGGAGATATTGGGGGTAAAAGTTCCAACTTTTTCGAAGTTTTTTATGTTATTATAACTTTACTTTAAATACATCCACGACCCCCATACTATTCAATGCATCCAGTCAATCATGTTTTGAGTGCGTTATGTTGTGTCCTACCGTGATTTTGCACCCTAAACAAAAAGTCGTTTCCCAGCAATAATTTTTGCGTAGAGTTAATTAGTTTGATGTTCATTTACACCTTGTATATACGTCAAAACGTATCAGAATTTCATCGATATATCCGATCTACATCACTATCACCTGTCATTTGACGTCACACGCGACGAATTTCCTCTCGTGTAATATTAATTATGACTTAAACACAATCTTCGCGACTAAGACGATTACGTCACCGTGATAGCGTCACACCCATCGCAAATTGCCGCCATTAAAATTCAGCGGAGATCTAAAATACGAAATTGTAGGTAATGAATCTAAACGCTCCTTCCAAATTGAATTTGAAGTACATTGTAATGACGTATCGCTGTCTCTTTCGCACGCGCTAATAAATATCGACGTTAATTCAATGTGATGGTTACGGGGTAAATTATCTGATTGGCAATAATTTGGCTAAAGTTGTGTATTTAGACGAAATAAGGTAAAGCCGAAATATTCCTGGATCATAATTAGGAGACAAATCATTCTCATTAGCAGTTAGTTACAACTAACTTTTTTTTTATCTTTTATTATTCAATAAACACGGTAACAAATATTAAGTAACCAGTAGTAATAGTTCGTATTTAGTAATATTAAGTTTATTGTTGTTAAATATTTGTAAGTAAAACCGACATTTTGTTTTTCAATACACAAGTATTGACTAAAAGCGTCCTATCAATGTTATTCTTGCGTCGAAGGCTCTCATAGCACTACCATATTAAACTGAAACCGTATATTTATTTAACTAAAATCATAATAAATTGATGAGAATTGATAGTTTTAATTAAGAACGACAAACATTTCAGGCAAAGACATCAAGCTCACTAAATCCCGTGAGAAAATAGCAGTATGTTGTTTGCATAAATAAATAGTTATTTCACATAATATGCGACTCAACGTAGAATACGAAATTGATAGCTCTAAGAAACACTAAATAAACAAGTGAATAGCGACAATGTTAAATATTAATAAAGGAGAAACTAGAAGCATTGGTTTGCATAAACATCTTGAATTGGAGCTTAAATCTTTGTACTGTGAATAAACATTCACTAATTGGTTAATTGTAAACATTTACAACGTTTAGATTTGGTATTTACTGTCATTATGACGAGCAAACAAGGATACTTACTCTATAGTATAAATGGAAAATGAGACAAATGACAGCTCCACTTTTTAGAAGGGATGTGACATTGATATCGATAGTTTTTTAATATTGTATTATAATTTTTTTGGTATTCTGTTATAATAAAATTACACCAAGCTATACTTACATATTTATGGCAAAAAGAAATGTCTATAGTAAACATTTTTCCCTCCTTTGCTTCATAGATTAATTCTGAACTCGATACTTACCTGAAAAAAAATAAAAAAAACATAATAAATAACAGTTTCAACAGATTAATATGCTTTTATAAAGGCTTTAAAAAGTTTTACTATAAGAAATATTTCCTTTTAACTGGCCCTTAAAATATTATTATTTATGAGGTTAGTAAAGTTAAAATTATCCGCAAGTTGTTTAAAAATGATAATTTTATGTAAGACTCTTAATAATACTTTTTTTACGTTTAAGTTTGAAGAGAAAACAAAATTATAACCAAAACAGCAAACACTTGTAAAAAATAAATGCTAACTTCTCCACATAAAAACAGAAAATAGAGAAACTAATAAAAATGCATTAAAACTAGTAGAAACGGGTAGAATTCATTTAAAACCATTTACTAAGTGCAGTTGAAATTTAATTTCGACTGTCACGAATGTAGACAATGGTAGCAAATGTTGAATGCAGCTTATTATTTCGCCGTTTTTATTAAATAGTACACATACTGGTGAAATAGTTTTTTTGTTTGTTTTAAAAAACGTTGCCCCACACTAGGAATTTCTCCTGTATCGTGGGTGCGAAAGGGCCGTCAAAAAATAAAAATTGTCCTGTGTATTAATTTTGTTAATTTCTTGATTATTTTCGGCTTTAAAGTAAGTAATTTCAGTACCAAAAGGATATTTGACACATGAATGGCACGGACAGATTTTTACGCTATGCTTTTGCACGCGGCATCCATGACGATGCGCTCGGTAGCATGCTGTTTCTCACTCAGGCAAATGAACGTTATGTGCTACAGAAAAGGACAGCAGCATGCAAAAATTGGTTGTCGTGCTGCTAGATGAAGCGCAACCCCAAAAATGTAAAGTGTGTTTTTCAATAAGCTTTGGTCGTTTCCATTTTGTAAAACTGAAGGAAACAGCAAATAGTTCCCATCGAAATATTTCATCTTTGTGTTCTCGTCTCATGACAATTAGTCGTTATGTTGTTAAACGTCGTATGTTAAGTCACGTCTCCACTAGCAGTAATACCCGCATAAATTAAATGGCCATAGTTATGTCTCAATCAACTTTGAGTTATGTGCAACTATGAGAAACAAGCTACCAAGTACACGAAAATATTGCAAACAACTCCTCATAAATAAGTACCAAACACATAGAACTTATATGTTTATTTCTATGTGACTACCAGGAGAACACGAGCTTTGAAGAAATCGATATGCCACGTGTAGCCTGTGATGCTCTTTTATTTTCTTGAATGCATCTCGGCAAAGGAAACCGTAGAACGTTCCTGTAAGCAGCTTATCATCTCGTGTGAGTAACCTTCTAGCGTCATATGTGCTCCTAGTACATTTGAGTCAGATTGCATCTTGCTGTATTACAACATAAAGACAGTATTCTAAATTGGATGGCAGCTTTGTACTATTTTAGAAAATATTACTCCGTCCTGGGAATTGAACATAACGTAACATTACGCCTGCAATCCCCGCAGGGGGTATCCAGTACACCCACATTATGTTTAAGACCCATGTAATAGGGGCGAGCCTATTGCCATCAACCGGGCCCGAATTAAACTTGATACATTTAGAACCTGTGCAATGAGGTGACACTATCTATCAAAGTATACTGCAATTTGATTAACCGTATTAATACCAAATTTGGCTCAAGACCAGAATTGGCACGTAACTAACTTTCATTGCTCCGTGAGGACTCGTAAGCACAACATTATTTATTGACCAATAATTCCATCTCAAATTATAAACAAAATTACACGCAACACATCACTCATTCCCATTATGGGAAAAGTTTGATAATCACACACTAGTGGTGGGAAAAACAACGAGATATATTTTTCCCAGGATAACACCTATTTCCCAACAACGTACAAGTTTGAGTATAGTCGTTAATGCGAGTTACTAGTTTACTAGTTTAGCGACGTGTCAGAGCGTGCGCGAATTCGATGAGACTCCAACCGAACTTTGTTATAATGTCACGGAAGGAGAGATGCATTTTAAAAACGACTTTTACACAATGTGTTAAGATTCAGAATCAGTTTTGTTCTGCTTGTTTACCGTATGTTTGCGTTGCAATTTCTTTAACACCTTTTGTTTGCGAGTGAAATGTTGGGGAAAAAGTGAAAAATCTTTTAGCAGAAAATGTAACAAAAGCTTTGGATTCTAGTTATTTCTGACCCCTAATGACTTTCTTCTAGATATTGATCAATACTTCAAAGTCAAAATAACCTCGAGTTAAACGATCAATCCAAAGTTAACTCATAAAACAAACGGCTTAATTGTAAATAAACAGAACTAAGGACATCAAACAGATAATATTTCGATTATTCCTAATCGGTACACTCTGCTATCGATGTTCCATATACCGTCTTACGTAATTGCTGAAGTTTCGTAATTAACGGTCCACAATAGTCGTATTTAAGGCACTGCTGGTAATTAGCACACAGAAATGTGGTACGGCTCAATCAAATATAACGACAGCACCTATCTTGATTGCTTCTTGCGCCTAATTCTGTGCTAAATAGTCAACGGTCGGTTATTATCGAATTGATGTTCCATTTCGAGGATTATTCGATTAGTTCCTGATTAAGATGTATTACTATATCTTTATTAGCCTAACCAGTCAGCTAGACTGCCTCGTTGCTCGAGTTTTTGCAAGCGCGACTGTTGAACACGAGGTCCTGGGTTCGATTCCCGGGTCGGGCAAAGTATTATAGGGTTCTTCCATCAGGAATTTCTCACTAGCACCCATCGAGTTTGGATTTGTGGTCGGTTGATGGCAATAGGCTCGCCCCCTATTACGTGGGACTTAAAAACATAACTGTAGAAATGTGGTTGTGCTATTAGGTACACCTCTGCCTGACCATTC
Organism: Noctua pronuba; assembly: GCA_905220335.1. Taxonomy (NCBI): domain Eukaryota; kingdom Metazoa; phylum Arthropoda; class Insecta; order Lepidoptera; family Noctuidae; genus Noctua; species Noctua pronuba. Next base: position 7,507,768 of record LR999906.1, on the reverse strand, counting down.
GGGGATTAAATGCGTGATGTGTATATTAGTCTAAGAAAAATATTACCATCGCACTATATCAAAAAGGTATACAATATTATTTTCTCTAAGCTGTGCATAAAGTTCCGTAGTAAAACAATACTCATGTAGTTTTTGCATAAATCGATTGGGAAAAAACGGTTTTCCCATCGCAATTCCCAACTGTCATGTCCGAACGTTATTCAAATTTCGAACGTTTCTAAACGTAGGACGTGTCATTTGCAAAGCGACGGTTTAGAAGCACTGTATAACGACCCGCGTTCGTATGATTACTTTTGTTTCAAACAACAGATGTCCCGAATAGACGTTGATAGCAGTTTCGATTGCCGGAATAGACGTTTCGATTGGGACAAATCGATTCCTACGTTTTGAATTATCATCGAACTCCAGAGCAAAATAGCTGTCTACCTGAAACTTCGTACTGAATAGATTAATTGTTTTCTAATTTCATTAAGTATTCCGTCAAGCCGTCAGCGGGACTTAGTCTGTCGTCAGAGAGACCACATAATCAACAACACAAAGCTAGCAATTTATATACAGTATTCGCTCTGAATGTACCCAAACTAAGAGACTGCATTAAGACAGTATGACGTCACAGATTAACATATTAATCAGTCGGTGGAAGCAGGAAGTCTCCCACTCTATACAGAACGCGGGAATGTAGTTTGCAAACTTTTAATTACAGTTAGCGCGATACAAATTGACCTCTATTAGTTACAAGATAAGATCCAAATTGGATGGGAAGTGCCCGTTTCAATAATTAATAAGAGCATTCGTTTGGGTGTCACGTTGCTGCATCGTTCTAAGCGAAATATTTATAAGGGGATGAAGGTAACACGGATACGGAAATGACGTTAAGCGACAGATGGTTGGCAAAACGTGCTTAAATACAATTCTGGAACATTAAAGTTGCTTACAGTTATAAATGGGACAACAAACATTTAGGGAATGGCCTTCAGATAAGTCACTGTTTTGGTAAAAAATCTGAACTAAAACACGTCTATAAAAATGAGAATAGGTCATAAAATACTTCAGCACGAAATAAATAAAATAACGTACGTTCGCCAAAGTCATACGACCCGACGCTCGGTCAGACGATCCATCAAATAACAGGTGAAAATAGGCCAATAACAGGGTGTCGCGGAAACAAATCGAAAAACATCTGTGTAACGACAACACTATCAGCTGACGGCCATTTTTTTCTGCACACACGTACAGAAAAAAAAATACTGGCTCGAATACAGGCGGAAAATCGTTAGTCACTCGAAAAAAAATCGTTGAGAATGAATGACGCTTTAGCTCACTCAAGTTGCCAGCTGTTTCCGTAGCACAGCTGATCGACCGGATATTGGCTGTTAGAGACTACCCCCCTCTCTTTCCCACCTCATATCCTCTCTTTCGCGGCTTTTAATTTTCACTCTCCATTAATGAGGCAATGAACGCATGAAATGAATTTTAAAAATCGAACGCGTTGTAACGGCTATTAACGTCATCGTGACGGGAGATATTACAGGGCACGTTTTAAACAAAGTTCTCAAAGAGCCAGAGGTGAATCAACTTTTATTACAAATTAGGTAGTTATTAAAACTTATAACGAACGTCATGCGACAAGCAGTAGCAGCATAATGAAGTAATTTACCCAACTAATGCCATGTTCAATAATAAAAAAAGTTGCAAACAAAACAAAATTATACTATCAGGCACGAAGCAAACAATTTTCGCCGTGTAGCGTGATGAAGTCGAAACAAAAGTATTGCAACTTTGCGCGGCACACGCGATTCGAATGCGGGGTTTAAAATTTTAAAAAATAAAAAAGGAACTGGCTTATTGCAGTTTTGGAAACAAAAAAGTTTTGATAAGCTACACGCCTTCTTGGTGATTGAATAATCAGCATTGTTAGCAAAACAAAGCAGTATTGTAAACAAAGTTTTCCTTTGATTTTTATAATGAGAAAAAACAGAAATAGACTTTTCAGCAGTAATATCATAGAGGTTCCTAAACGTAAATTCCGATAAGTATGATCAATGTCTTGTTGAATATACCTAGAAACTTTAGTGAGCCTCATGAAATTTGAAGAGATTTTAGCTTAGAAAATTAATTATTGGTTTCTAAGAATACGATGTGTTATGTATCTGTTCGTAAGTTAATTATAATTATCGATAGAAATAATGATTATGTCTATTAATAACATTTTCAGACTTGAAATTGTTTTCCTAAGACTTACTTTTAATTGTGTTTTGGAGTAACTTTATATATTTAATTTTGAACTATGTATATTGCTATCAATAAAAACAAAGGTTTTATAGTCACACTTGATTAATTATTATTTTTATCAAAGAATCCACGAACCACTTAAGCCTCAAGGTAATAACTTCATCCAACGAGTCAAATAATCTTTATAGAATAATAGTATTTTAAAATGTGACGTCACTACCCAACGGCGAGTAATTAAAAGCATAAAACCGGGTAATACGGAACAATATCGTCTGTTACTAAACCTGTTTTAAAGTATGAAGACGTTGTAGAGCGCATAAAAAATATGTTTCTGAACTTTTAATATATTGCCAATAACTTCCTTGCCCATGAGGAGTCGGCAGAAACCAGAGAACACCATCTGCTACAATCTTTACATGATGCTTTCGCGGTCGTGTTCATACATCTGTGTTCATACATCTGATCATACACGCACGCCGGTTGCGAGTACTACGCACCTTACTCACGCTTTCCATTACTTTACAGAATTTGATCCCTATTAGCGACACGGTTTAATAATACAATGTGTTTTTTTTTCAATGTTAAGGGGTTCGATTCCTGTATAGGAAAATTGATTTTTCCAAAAATCGAATGATGCAGTTTTAGTTTTCATCAAAATCGAGCTCGAGACTCCTTTGAGTGTTTTCGCTATTCCTCATAGTTTTGGATTTGACCATCAAACCCACTTCAAAAATTCACCCTGTATACGTTAGGTACGTTTGTTAGCAATGCAAAAAATGCATAAGGTCTTTTTTCTTTATCGTGTGGTTAGTGCCTAACCTGGTGTCAGAGTTTTTAAGCCGCCCATTGGCCTCTGACTTGGCTTTACATGCGGTCGAGAAATATCTCTCAGGCATGCTGGTTTCGTCACGATGTTTTCCTTCACCGAAACAAGTGATATTTATCAATACGCACATACATCCGAAAAATCAGAGGTGTCTTGACCTATAACCTTGGTAATCCAACGGTACGACACCACTAGGCTATCACTGCTTTTCTAATGCATAAGGTGAAATAATGTTAGAAACAATTATCTCAATACATTGCTGCATGCACTTATGCAGTGAACTTACTTCTGGTTTAGCGAGTCCAAAATTGAATTAGCGCTCTACAGTTCATTGTTTCCCTAAGGACCACATTACCCGAATTTTGAACAAGGATTTTAAGTGAAAAGTTTCTGACAGTTTCAGTCGGAAGTTAAGAAGTTTATAAATAAACAACAAATTGTTTGGACTAATGAATTAATTTACATGTTGTTTCCGTTTAAAAAGTTTAAATATTCGGCCCTTTCAGAATTTTGGACGGACCGACTGGCTAATAGAAAAAAACTTTAAGGGTAGACGTTGAAATTCAGTTTTATTTTAACGAGAATATTTGAGAAATTGTATTGAACATGTGCTGTAAGACGTTGCTTCATGCCAAATTTCATGATTCTATGTCAACGGGACCGCTATAGGTTTTGATTCCCTTGTGAAATCTGAAAATATGCGACATAAACGGTCATATCTTTTGATTGTGTTGACTTACAAGTTAGATTTTTTTCACTGCTTGAAGGGGTAGGAAATCTGAGTATTTGATATTAATTTCAGCTTGATACCTCCACGCGTTCCCGAGAAAAAGGGTCTTGCTTGACAGACGGACAACAAAGTGATCCTATAAGCGTTCGGTTTTTGCCGTTCAAGATGGTGGCGTTAATTACAATATTGCCGATGCGCCAAGACACCGTTGTAAAGTTTACACGTCATGACACTGTGTTTTTGTTGTCGTGGGCATCATATCGTTCTCGTATCGTATCATGTAAAATTATAAAATCGTTAATAGGTCCGGTTTGGTAGATTTATGGCGTTGCCTCATTTCCGGAGACACGTTTTATTTAGTTACCGGTCGTTGATTATGATGTCATGTGGTAGAAATAAATGCCTAATGTTTAGGCAAAACTTGTTATATAAGACGTGACACTCATACCAATTTGTGACTACTTTGTATTTTTATATGAAGTTGTATGAGTAAGCGACAATACCGCACGCAATTACGTAAGAAATAAATAGTAGAAAAAGCATGTAATTATTAAAAAGCGTTGTAATTACTAACAATAATGTTTAGTCCCTCAACAATATCCATATCAAATATAAAAAGAGAAAAACGTAAAAATTGTGTTTTTAAATTATGTAAAAGATAACTGAATGTTTCATGAACATGCCACTGAAGTGACATGAAAGCATATTTGATATTACACCTGCATTTTGCTAAATCAAACTTTATTACGTACACGGAGAGGTGGGAATGTCAGAAAATTTAAGTTTGTCCATATATCGCGTGTATTGTGGAAAATTACACAGACGCCTCGGTGTCGCACAGTGCTAAAGCTGTGAGTACTTCCGACTAAAGACCCATAGTAAAGTAACACTGTGCTAACGTAACTGGAATTCACAGGGTATTTCACTCGGTCTTATGAAAATTCATGTTGCAAAGGTTGGCTAAAAGGATTTCTTGGTTTTGGGAAATGTGTATTTTAAAATGTCGTGTTGAGACTTCATAGCGGACCGTATTTTATAGTTTTCGCGAGAAATGAGTTAGTGCATAGTTTGGGGCGAAATGCAAAACGGTGGCAATGCAATCAGGATTTTGTGAAATGTTGTGCACATTTTGAAACACGAAAAAGTAATAACTTTCATGTGTCATGTAAAGTAAATGACCTAGAATTTCTGAATTGCTAAAATAATTTAAATTAAACCCCAGTTTTTGTGTAGCCTGAAATACTTTTCAAACATTGTATGCCTAGCCTTTTTCCCAACTATGTTGGAGTCGCCTTCCAGTCTAACCGGATGCAGCTGAATACCAGTATTTTACATGGAGCGATTGCCTATCTAACCTCCACAACCCAATTAATATTAGGTAATATGATACCCCTTGGTAAGACTGGCGGGCCACTGACTACCTGTATCGACTGTCAAAGATCTTCAAATGACAGCGGGGACCACCGGCTTAACGTACTTTCCGAGGCACGGAGGAAACTCGGTATGGAATGGGTGTTCACCCATCCAAGGACCAACCTGGGCAAGCGCGGCTTGACCTGGAGACCGACCCGAGCGGCTGTTATTATTTAGCCACGAGCTCCTCCCTGAAATATTTTTCAAACACATAAATAAATTGACAAAACATTTAGTAAACAAAAATTTAAAACAGACTGATTTGACGAACGAAACCTCGCCACGTGATAAAGGCATGACTAGGAGAGATTCATTTCGGTCAATACCGAAATATGAACTTCAGAATACCCGAGATTCCGGCCCATAACCAGCACAAACATGGCAATATAACCCTTAAAACTTGTAATACAAAATCTACTTTAAAATAAAAATATCCTTTCATCCCGATTTCTCCTACAAAACGGTCTACTATATCTCGGAGCAATTTAATATCACAGAATTAAGGTTACAGTACCACGCTGTTCGCTATTACCCCGTGTGTCCCAATGGGGTACGCTTGTACCCCAGATAGCTGCAATGCGGTTACCAACACGCTAACCATTAGTTTAGTACTTCTATAATTATTAAACAAGAGTTTTGTATTGAAATTTTCTTGCGGACTTTGCAGGTTATCGTAAATTAATGGGGTAAAGATCAAGCTTTACTAGTTGTATTTGTTTTGTTAGTGGTTTAGTTTAACAAGCTGGTAACTTTAATATGAGTGATTATATTTAAAGTTTTATGGCTTAAGCCAATGCTATGTGCTTTTTGATGGACTTCAGACATAAGACCTACCTACATTAGTCATGGATTGAAAGAACTGGACTAGTCATGAGGAAAGGCCTTTGCCCAGTTGTGGGATAATTCAGACTAAAAAAAATTACGACTGAGCTTGGGTTATTTTTCAGTTGCATCGAGTTCGATACTTTTATTCCCCTTTTGACGTGTTGAACCACAACTCGACTTTACCAAACATCAAAATATTCCACTCAAATCAAATTCCACCGACATTACCACAAAGGTCAATGGAACGTTTGTACATAACATTTTCACTCAAAACGACATGTTTGAACAGCCCTCAACAGCGCTTGTATTGTGCGAAAATCACGTCGAATTACCAAAATGAGATTCATTCAAACATGTTTAAAAATACAAACGTATGTACAGTCAACAGCACTAATGTATGTATGTATACACGTAGCAAGATTTAAAAGTGATTTTCTCCTTCTGTAATTTTGTGCTGTTACGAACGTAGTACTTTGGAACTCATAGTATTATGATAAAGGTCTTATCTCAAAGTTGAGATCGTTATTTCAAGAATAATTTCAAGAATAAATCTGTTACAATTTTGCTAACTATATACATATTAGTGCTTGTGACTGTACTAGCTCTTGTGAGTTTGTGTAAGCTCGTTCTCGTGAATAAGATGACAGTATAAATTTCAAGGTAAGTTGCTTGGAAATAAATCTTAGTCAAATGTAAAGGAATCTCAAGCACCTACCTGAGTACATTGTAATGTATCTTTGTCGCGAATAGAGCTGGGGGAGACTAGATTTTGGTAAGTACATAAAATTATCAAGAGAATTTAGAATTTACCTAGTTTTAAGATACACGTTACATTTGGAAATGATCAGTTAGAACTAATTTCACTGGGTGCGTTTTTATACTGAAGGGGTAAGCGCCAGGCTGCCCCACGAAAATTAATTTTCTTACGTTTTGTGCAATTTGCACGTCAGTGTCAGGTTGTATGTTGATTAAAATATGATTGGCAATCCCGGCGCTTTCACCCAAAAAACGCTTTATTAAGATGGATTTCTGACCTCCTTGCAATTTAATTCAAGAATCTTTATACATTCAAACCCAATACAATATCATCAATAAAATAAAAATCACAAATATCAAAACAGATTCCTGACTTGCAAAATCGTTTGCTACTTTTGTGTTTCTCCACCTCCAATGTGTGCAACCGTCACATGGTCTATGCGAACAGATGGGGCATTAAAACACCCCACGGGTCGCATTATAACCTAAATGCGCCTCTATATCGATAATAGTACTGATTTATCGTCCCAAGTCGATGGTAATATTTATGGATAGCACGTGATTAGAACTGAACTGTCGTAACTACACGTATATAGCTTGCAACAAAGATTTAAATCGACAGATGTGCTGCCGAATTCACTGACGACGGCCGACCACTTTCAACCTTATTACTTAGAGCTTAAAGGTGAAAAGGCAGACCATCAGTGAACTCGGTAGTACTACGTTCGAAAAGGTGTTAAAACAGAGAAGAAGCTGTCCACTGCAGTACTATCCAGTGCATCCTACATGGAATGATAGATACGATTTTCAGTACGAGTGAGCGAGACAATTCAATGTAATTGTCAAAGAAACAGCGCGTCATAATTTCTTGATAAACGGCGAATCTACTGCTTTAAATCTTTGGCTTAGAATGCAACATTTTCGTGGGAGGTGATATATTATATACGGAAACTGATAGCGCATTTATCATCGGCCTTTTACGGAAGGGAATTTAAGTGAAAGACACATTAGTGGGTTTTCGCCTTTTTGTTAAGAAAACAACGATATCAGTCTGGAAATTTTCCAAGAAACTGCCGTACGGATCAGTTGTGCTATCTTTACGGTTCAGTGGGCAATGTACAGCTCAGAATTGCAGCCTCAGGACCGATTAAATCTTTTTAAAAGAATGGATGTTTATGGCAAAGTATTTTAGGAAATATTGGACACTACGATATAGAGACAGTGGTTAGGTCTAATAAAATGTTAAAGCAACTAAATTTTATTACGTAATTCGGGTAATAGGGCATCATAAAATCTGAGCGTACGGTTCCAAATAAAACGCCCGCATACAACTGCATTACAGCAGTTTTTTCTTTTTCTAACCATCAAACTGCTGTAAGTTTTATTTTGAAACTAAAGCTAAACGAGCTCTGTACGTGTCCGAGGTACAGTCGCGCATAGTACCAGTTGCTCGAGTTAACTGTGGGGTTATAGCGTTTCGTTTTAAGTGTACACTATTACCCCAGTCTTTTTACTTCGAATTCTCCGAAACTTTCAGACGAGTGTTTCGTATTCGTTTTTGGCTTTTACTACTAAAAGAAGAAATGAGGGAGTTTAAATTTTCAATTTTATGTTTTCAAAGTGTACGGGTTAACAAGGTTAATTAACGTAGTTAAATTAATTAAGTTCTACAGGGAAAACTGTGTAACATTTAGCCATCCAGCATTAACTTGATGTAGGTTATATTATTACACTTTTCACATTAATATTTCAGGGAACACAGGTAGTCAGGTACTGTAGATACCAAAAACAAATGTCAATTAAACTGTAAAGCGGCACGTAGGGCCAGCGAACGTGACGGCTGCCAGATGGGGTACAAAACGCCCCACTTGTTCACAAGCAGCACATTACGGGGTACCCCTGTACCCCACAACCCTATTCTGAACTTTATAGTAACTAAGAAAATTTCGTTCGTTTCGCATTTATGAATTATACATAGCTTGGTTTTAATACGCTCCGGTGGGTAACCTTTTGCAGCCAAAATGCCGGAAAATGTGACATGGTACAATATTAGTTGGACGGCGATATAATCTTGTTGCAATATAGCCAACATTCAAAGCGTTCTTGGATGAATATTGTATTTATTATTTGGTAGAGAACAGAGGGTTTATTGTTACCATGCACGGTTACTTTCAGGGACGATAATACGAGATTTGATGTCTATCAAAATGCAATTAACACTTTTATACACTTTTTAAAAGACCTTAACCTTTATGGTCATTTCGGAATTAACTCTGGCACGTTATAAAGAAAAAGGAAATCAATAAGGTTCAAATTAGAATACGCAATGAAGAGACGGTTAAGGCGGGCGTCAGAAGTGTGACATGTATGCAATTATACGATTTCTTTCAAATAATTATTTCAATCAACGATATAAAAGCCTTTTATTTAAAGTAGGGTACCAGCTCGTGAACTGATATCTTACAGTAGGACCCATAGACGTAGAAGTACATGTTTTTTGCAGCTATATTAGCACTAATAAGTTATTTTTAGATTTATCCGCAAAAAATAATCTCGCTAAAAACTTTTATATTTCAACATTATCTTTAAAATATTCGACGGGCCATTGCGTGCGGCCAAAAGCTTTGTCTTTTATTATTAATGGGATGTTTTAGTTCTAAAAAAAACTTTTCATTGCTCCTAATTTATTCAAGTAGGTCTCTCAGGATTTTTTGATGGGCTAACTTTAAATTTTGAGCTCGTTTAAAATAAATTCAGATTTAATATGGGCCGAGATTGCTTTTATGAAATTTTTATGGTTCTTATGTGTGTGCACAATTCCTAAACTGACCTTAGACAATGTCACGTCGTTGTTCTGCAAAAATGTACCAATCCACATTTAATTTTGGATAGTTAACGCTGATTAATTTTAAGTCTATTCTCAGTATGTTTTTTAGGTGTATGGGACTGGGACTTATTTTACTGCTTAGTAAGACACCAATGTCGTGGGGAAAGTTTTGAGTATGAATGTGGATGAGTATAAGAGTAGAGGAAGACCAAGGAAACGATGGATGGACTGTGTCAATATTCATATGGCAAGAAATGAGGCCTGTCTGCTGAGATGTCAAGTCGTAGAGAAGTATGGAAGAAGAAGATATGTTGCGCCGACCCCCAAATGAATTAAGATAAGGGCTGGAGAATGATGATGAGTAAGACACCTTATACACCACATTTAGGATTTAAGACTAGTTTAAGTATTTTACTGAATTACTAACAGATAGTTGGATCATAATTGAACTCCAAGACATCTTCAAGAAAGGTCTAACGCTCTGAAAATAGGTATCTTAATAGGTAACTTAAAGATTATATCAGCTGAATGGCAAGAAAATGGTACTAGCGCTCTCGACAACAAAAGAAGTGATTCCTGCCTCTGTGCAGTCCTAGCTTTAGAAACAAAACACGATCTCGAACGTTCTCGAACTTCAATATAGTTCCTTTGACCGTCTGTTCGATAGAATAAGGACGGTTACAGATGAGACGTGTGCACTGTGCAGTGTGTGTGTGCATACCGCAAATATTCTAGATAACCACTACTGTAGAGAATTTATATGGACTGAAATGGTACGTGTCTTACATTCTCTTTATTATATTACGTCTGTCTTCCGTCGTGTTCATGTGTGGGTTGGACTATTTTTGAAGTCACGAAGTTTTCATTGAAGCAAGTGAAAATATTTTGGGAGTATCGAAAAGATGAGTATGAGGTTCGATTCCCGGATCAGGCAAAGTGTTATTGGGATTTCTCTACGGAGTCTGGATTTGTTCCCGGTTGATGGCAATATTCTCGCCCCCTATTACATCGGACTTAAAACATAACTGGCGAAATGTGGGTGTACTATTATTACACCTCTGTCTAACCCTTCGGGGATCACAGGCGTGATGTTATGTTTACATATGTATCGAAAAGTTCGACAATTTATTGTCGTTTTAGTTTAAAACTTGCTTGAAATTAATATCTTCAATGTAGTTACCGAAATTACCAATTGAATTTCGGAAGTGACGTAATAACCGTTATTATACCTATCCCCTTAGTTACAGACCAGGTCGAAGGTTTAATTGATTTTCAACCCTTCCTACCCGGAAACTTCTATTTGGCTCGGTTAAACTTAAATTAGACAAAGAAAATCCAATCAAACAAGATCCTCGATCCGATGATCCATCTAATAAGTTTTAAGATAAAAGGGAGACCCGAAACCACAACAATGAACAAAAAGACAGCAACAATAAAAAAAATAACAAAGAATTACACTGTACGATATCGTATCAAGAAATTCGAGGAAACCCGCATTCGAGGTTGTTAGGAAGAATTCCTTTGGTCCAAAGTTTTATAGCACAGAAAGCCAATAAAATTGTATAAAGGATCCGGACAATGGCACTCACAGAATTGCCTTCGCCTATCTGAGTGACATTTGATACATACAAACTTTTTTATACAGAAGTAATTTTTTGGCAACTTCGGAAATTTGTTAGAGTGGTCCCCGAAGTCGGAAATTAATTCGAATTTCAATTTTGACTTTCTTCTTTGTTCGTCCATTGTAGCTTGTTTTGATTTTGCTGTCATTACACTCGAATAAACCAAGTTTGTTTTTAGAATTCTTGTTATTTAGTCGCTAAACCAGTTGGATTACAACAACAACTTACTTCGCAAACTCCCTTTAACAATCGCATCCAACTCCTTTTTATCTTCATCAAACAGATTTCAGTTATCAACGGCAATGTTGTACAAATGTTTGCCATCTGTTCCATTTACAACAAAACCAACATTTGGCCAATCAGCCAACGTTTTAAACATCGCCATTGCAGTCCATAAAACCGACAGCGCCGAGAGCAAATACATTAACTGATTAAATTGCAACAGGGGTTGCCGCTGACGAGTTATGTAAATTGTCGTCGAGAAGCGGGGTATGGATTTGTATTGTCTACATCAGTCCCAAAAGGGATTTGGAAATGGGACACATTTTACCGATAATATTCTCCCGATAGAACCCGATACTGAAGAAATGTAACATGATGTATACGTTCAACAAAGAAAACCGCGCACTACTTTAAACAAAATTAATGATTCGATTCAATTCAAATATTCACTAACAGAAATCTCATACAAAAGCAAGGGAAACCCACATTCATGAAATCTATTACAATTGAAAGCAGCTCGAAAAAAGGGCTCAATCAATCATCGCAGTCATCCATCAAACATTCAACAAGTAAAAACAAAATGTTATCGGGCGGGACCTGAAAGCAGTGTCGCACAATAAAGTAACACCCCTGTAGACGCACGGCAAGGTGCGTGTGCGTGTGTGCGTGGAACCAAAAGCTTCGCGTTGAAGTGTGCGTGCTGAAGCGTGTCGAGAAGAGGGTGCGAGTGTGTGCGTTGTCTATGTGTGCACGCTTAGGGCTGTACGACGCGGCAGATGTACATTTCACACGCAGCTGTCGAAATTCCCCCCTGTAAGCTCCAAAGTACTGTATTATAATACGGCACGCTTTCACGTAATTATGCATTATTATTACAGCCGCTTTTTAAGCTTATTATTAAGCGATTGTATTTATTTTGTTTCGATGCAGTTGCTATGTGGCCATTGTTCGGGTGTTTTACTCTGTAGCATGTTTGTTCGAGGGTGACACGGCTACTTCATATTATTATGAGCGAAAGTTTGTTTTTTTTCGTGTTTCTGATAAAATCTGGCTACATTGCTGATAATTGTGATGTTTCTACTTTAAAAGGTTTAATCAAATTATCTTTTAAGCATTACACAACATCGCGTCTGTAATCCCCGAGAAGTGTACCTACTAGTACAACCCACATTTCGCCAGTTATGTTTAAGTCCCATGGGATAGGGGACGAGCCTTTTGCCATCAAACGGGCACAAACCCAGACTCCACGGCTACCACTGAGAAATTCCTGATGGAAAAACCCAATAACACTTTGACCCCCGGAATCGAACCCTATTGCCAAAAAAAACCCCATTTATTAATTAAATCAAAATATTACAAATATTCACAATATGTTTGTTTTTCTCAAATCAGTTTTCTCTCTGGACAGTTTTTTTTTAGGTTTTGTTTAAATTTTGAGCTTTCCGAGAAACACTCAGGCAGAAACGAAACATAATAAAAATGTGTGCATTATATTTAAAGTTATGTACATATGTATTGTCCGCAGTTGCCTTTTATTTGTGTACTAGTACAATGCTACCTCCACAGCACAAATGTTTTATATACTACACGAACCCGTTTATTTTAAGAATGAGGTCAAAGTTGGATTATTATTTCCCATCCAATAAGTGTGTTTTACGACAGCCGTATCTAAGGCTTAATATACATCATTATGACGGTTATGCATGTGTACATGTATTTCCCTTTATTCCAGAAAAATATTATATCAGTCCGTAAAAGTTAGCTCGTGGTACTTTTCATTTAAAAGAAAGTGTCATATTTGGCAGGGTAAGCCAAGATGGGTGTCAGGTTGGTCTGTGGATGGGTGACCACCCATTACATACCGAGTCTCCTCCGTGCCTCGGTAAGCACGTTAAGCCGTTGGTCCCGGGTGTCATTTGTAGATCTTTGACATTCGTTACAGGTAGTCAGTGGCCCAAAAAGTCTGACAACCAGTCTTACCAAGGGGTATCGTATTACCCAGTACTAACTGGGTTGTGGAGGTCTGACAGGCAGTCGCTCCATGTAAAATACTGGTATTCAGCTGCATCCGGTTAGACTGGAAGCCGACCCCAATATAGTTGGGAAAAGGCTAGGCAGATGATGTAAGCCAAGATGGGTGTCAACTGTCAAGACAAACGCTTAGGTAAGATTAGTCCTCTTTCAGATAATAATAATAAATTAATAAAGAATTATTGTTGAACTAGGACTAGATTACATAGCAAAGTAGTATAAGATAAACCACAAACATCAAGTTTCTTAATCTATTTAGTTAAGCTTAGTTTCTTAATTTATTTAGTTTAGTGGGTGCCGTACTGCTCTGCTAGATAGGTTACAAAATAACCTGTGTTTAGGAGAAACACTTCCGATCCCCGTCATAAATGGCTGACTTATGACAGCACGTGTTAACTATGTTGGTATAAAGTAATCATTACAGCAAGCTACAAAATTTATTTACGGAAATCTTACCTACAACTACCATTACAGATCTGCGATCCAATGCGATAGAGTGGCGTTACATGCCTCGCCAGTAAGTTGGTTCTGGCTGCAGGCACAGCTAGCAGGGGCGAAAATAAGAGACAAAAACAGGTTTCGTCTTAAATGTCCTCATAATAAACTTTATAACTATCATACTCATCCATATTCCCCAAAAAGTATAGGAAAACAACATAATTACTTTCTACATTACACTTTCTGAATCATCAATAATGTTACCCCCCTCGTTATATTTTATTGTACCGACCCTTTTACTACCACCATCTATAACTACAGAAATACATGCCCAACACATAAATTAAGTTAATGTGTTCATTTTATCTTTCGTGTTCACATATAACTCCGTCTTTGTCTAAAATTAACGTCTGCAGGTCCCTTACGGTGTATCCCACAAATACTTGTTGAAAAATTACCCGTCTACACATAGGTCGGAAATGTTGGGAACAGGGCAAGTTTTATGGGTGTATAAAAGAAAATATCATTTTGTTTTGAGTGCGTGGACTTGTTCGTATGTATCATAATATATTGTTTGTTATTAACTTGTGTATATGGAGTCCATTCGGAAAAAAATCCCTTGTATGATGGAGAAGTGTTATTTTTTTGCGCTAAGGGACTCGAAGTTGTACTATATGGAGTATGGAAGCGTGTGTAGTTGGTACTTACTTTTTCCGTAGCCAAGATGTTTGTTTACTAAGAAGAATTGTTATGTATTGGGACGTAACGGTAAAATATTTCGTTATGTTTTGTTATTGTGGCGCTACCTGTGGCTTCATAGAATTGTAAATAACAATGGTGTTACTGTTATGTATGTATTTGTGATTACTTTGGACTTTTGTGTGTTTTTGATCTTCATATGATTAGATTCTTGTTTGTTTAGTAAAGTAGATATATTTTTCGAATCAGAGAGGAGAGACTGACTCGAAAAGTAGGAAAGTAATTTTTTGGAGTCATGGGACCATTGCAGCATTGTAGGCATGGGTCGGTGTTGAAATAATTGGTAAACGTGTACGTGGCACATAAATGAATTCAATCAAAGATTCACGTGGCAATAGAAACTATTCGCAATATAAAAAAAAATACTATGAAAATTACAGGTTACCATAGAAATGGTGGTGCTGCATGGTTATATTGAAGCGTGGCCGTAATCGGACCTTATTAATGCCATTCAAGCGCCAAAATGTTCTTTTGGCAGTCCAGAATCACCCATTGCTGGGTATAAGCCTCCCCTTTATTCTGCCACACGTCCCGGTTCAGTGCGTCCCTTATCCAGGTGTTTCCCGCAACTTTGACGATATCATCGACCCAACGAGCTTTAGGACGGCCCTGGTTTCTTTGGCCCAACCTAGGCCACCACTCGGTCAAAGCCTTCTCCGCCATCTCCATCTTTTGACACCTACAGAGAAATAATACCAAAGAGTTTCTCTAACCACAGCCTAAAAAAACTCAGTACTACAGCAAACACAATAAAAACTTTTCCATCACACATTAGGGCGTTGTCCACGTTAACAATTTACGTAGTGTCTGTTCATGTATCGATTGTAACGCGATCATTAGGGCGCGTCGTCTGCACACAGCCTTGTTTATACATCACGACACGAATTGTGGTGTGACGACCTCGCTTTGTGGAGTTCTAAGTGACTTGATGTACTGTGTACTGTTTGTTTGGGCCCAAGGCTTGTTTTAACTTGTTTTTTTTTTTCAGGAATTGAGATGGGGTGTGAAACTGTGAAGGTGGTGTGTTTTTGTCGTGTTAATGTGTCGTAGGTTTTAGTTTGAGGGTTAAGTGCATGGTTAGAATTTGTGATCGTAAATGTAGATACACACAGGTATCTAATTCTTGCTACATCATCTGCCTAGCAGTGGCGAAGATTCCATACAACTCGATTCCTACTGACTTCCCTTTGTAAAATGGCACAGTCAGTATTCTATAGACAAATAATATAATCACATTAAAGATGTGTACCCCGGCTTACCTGTTACAAAAATTGACCCTTCGCTACTGATGGTTTGTTTTCGAATTTGTGATGATAAATGTGTATCTCGTATCTAATTCTTGCTAAATCATCTGCCTAGCCTTTGGCGAACTATTTAAATGGCGTGAGGAAAGTTTTGAGTATGAATTTGGATGGGTATACGAGTAGAGGAAGACCAAAGAAACGATGGATGGACTGTGTGAAGGACGGTATGGCTGGAAAGGAGGTGTCTGATAAGATGACGAGCAATAGAGAAGTATGGAAGAAGACATGCTGCGCCGCCAAATCAATTGGGATTAGGGTAGGAGAATGATGTTGGGTACGGCTTCCAGTCTAACTGAATGCAGCTGAACACCCGTATGTGACCTCCACAACGCACGTAAGGGATGCAACCTATATGATGCTTGTATTTCGTCACTGATCTCAAATCTAGTCCTCTTATGTCTATAAAAACAACAACATTAATAACAGTATTAGCTTAGTAATGCACATTACAAAACTTCACGCTATAGATCATGGATCGACTTGGATGAATTCATTTAAACTTCGTAGTCTGCATAAGCCCGGCGTAAGTTTTTGTGCCAGTAAATTATTCATGAGACAAGACAAGCCCGCGGCTTCGCTTGCGATTTTCATGTTTTAATCTTGTTTTATGATGTTCTTCTGTTATGATACAATGAATAGATTAGTTATATGCAAAGGGAACTAAAATTGAAGATATTTTTATTTTTATCTTGCTTATTATTTTTATTATTTATATATATCGAACACAAATGATTCACATTGTTGCTAGTAACGCTTATAAAGTATGTTAGTATCATTTCTCTTTACAATCAAAATACAATTAAATTAAATTAGCTATGTATACGGGTCCAGTCATCAGGCTTATCCACTATCACTTTTAACAATTATAATAATATTGGTTACCATCTTAATTTAGTTTTTAGTCTGTGTTTGCTAGAAAACAAATGCAATAAATCCACAGCAATTTATATGAATACTGAATCAGAATATTGACTTCTTTATGTCCTTCAGTTTGTGTACAAGAATTCAAAATTTTATGACCAAGCTTTTAGGTATCTAGAAATAAATAACTATTCCCGAGTCTCAGTCATCATAAAACAAAAGTAATTTCCACGAAATTCACGCGAACTTCATTTCAAAGCGCACTGAAAGTGTTGCACTTCATGAAAAATTAATAAATTAAGGCAATGCTTCAACTGAAGCTGTCTTACAAAGCACCCCTTACATTTTCCCGGTGAGTGCAGCATAATTACTGAACACGTTAGCAGAAAGTAATGAAAAACATCTTCAGAACGCCCAATTTGCATACAACAGAAGAACCCCACAACAAGGCAGTTATATTACATTTTTATATTTTAAACCCTCGCTCTTTGTAATAAGCAATATATTTTCACAGACACCATTGCACTGCACATAAATATTGCTCATTAAATAGCTCGTAGCGGTAACAAAGAATTGTAGGTTAAAGGATTCAGACAATTTTCTTTTACAAGCTCTCTCTTCGAAAGGAAAATGACATTGCATTCTATCTACCAATTATTCAATTTAAAACAGAGGGTGAGATTAAATGGCACAAATTAAACCGTTTAAATAACGCTTCAACCGCCATTTTGGATTCCGAACTGTCACTTTTGGCGCGCATTTTGACGACCAATTAACGTTCCGAATTTGAAAGTGTTTATGTGGAATGTTTTAATTGAAACAGTGAACAAATGAACGAGTGAACAAGTTGTAACGACAGTTCGCTATACAGGCGGGATGCAATTTGCTACGGCGACAGTTTTCTGCTTAGTCACCCATCAAGCTGTATACAGGGTGTCACGAACACTTGCTGACGATATCGGCACAATTTTTCCGAAGCTCATTAGACGCAGTATTTTTTATATGGAAGGACGGTCATTTTCCTCTATTTCGTTTAGGAGGAAATACATTCAATGGCCTTAATAAAACTCATGTACCTAATTTCCCAAATTAATTGCCCCATGTTTTGTACATGAAAGAGTAATGAATATACCAGGCTTATGCGTTACAAACCTCTATGAATCATCCAAAAACTCCTTAATTAAAGCAGCACTTTTTTGGTATTATGCTAATATTTTACAGCTGCATGACAAGGCAAAAAATGCTTAATGCCACTATATTTAAAGTATCTAATAACATTTTTCACTACACAAGCGCAGGACATCTTTATTACTTTCCAACCCTCTTAGAATGGCGGATTAAATGTGCATCTCTTTCACACCTGGGAGTTTTATAATGAGGGTGAAAGGGACGGACATATTAGGCTTATAGAATACAAAAGGCAAATTGGTTTCGCTAGGCACCCCTCAGTCGCACCCCAGCTTTGCATGACACGTGGCCTGTTTAGGGGATGATTTTGAAAGGGGGTGTTTACTTAAGCTCTATTTTGTACAGTTCGGTAGCTTTAATTCTTTTTATTATTATATTATTTTGAAGTACTTTTCTGTGCCGAGCTGTTTGTTTACATCAAAGTCATGAAAAGAATTAATTTTTTCCTCGTTTTTCTTCCCTGATACTTATTAAGATTTCATTTAATTAATCACTAATTAATTCTCCCGTATTTTTCTGACCAACCGCGAACAGTTTCAGAAGGAGAGTGTTCTCATATTTCTCATAATTTTAAATGAATCCCGCAGATTGTTTTATTTTACGGAACCCTTTGCAAAAGTCACAAAAGAAAAAACAAATCGGGCCAAAAAAATTGGCACACCTTTTCAAACTGAACTTATTCAGCGAGCATCGACGTGTGACGTCAGCATCCCTTATGTGTAATCATTGTATTTAATCAACGGGCGGTCACGTGCCAGCCCAGGGATCAGGGTGGGTAGTTTATTTCGTCCCATTGTGTAGCCAACTGTTGGGTACTGAAAGTTTTGGCGATAGGAATCTTGTATGATTGGTACAGTAATTGGTTTGGAGTTTAAATTGTGTAGTATAGAAGTCGGAGGGGTGGTGGGAATTGGTCGCTTTTACCCGGATATGGTTAACAAAACTATACTTTATTTTTGTTAAGTTAGGTAAGTTTTTTATTTATATGGAGGTCAAAGTCGCTTAACTAATGCCGTGACTAATCTTGACAAATTAGCTATAAAGTTGGAATAAAAGAGCTTAGTCCGAATATCAATGTCTTTTTTTTTAATAACCTTGACATAAGTGGTAACTTATAGATTCATCATCCGTCATCATCATCTTCCTGCCCTTTTTTTTTTTACGGATGGGAAATCATCAAATGATTTGTTAATTTCAGCTTCGTTAAAAAGCTGTTATTTTGAATTCTATTTATTTGCATAAATTATGCCTCATAAATTACCCTGATATTATAAAGGGTGTAACCAGACCCTTAACGAAGGCACTTGATCTTCCCATCATTACGATCATTTTTTTGTTCTGGACCATATCTGGGAACCTTCTAGTTACGGAGATATTGGGGGTCAAAGTTCCAACTTTTTCCCATTTTTTTTTAAATACCTACTTATTTTTAATGAATGAATTTTACTTTAAACACCTCCACTACCTCCATAGTATTCAATCCATCCATAAGCACAATGTTTTAAGTGTGTCACATTGAGTTCTACCATAAAACGCGATTTTTCACCCCAAAAAAAAGTCGTGTCCCAGCAATAATTGTTGCGTAAAGTTACTTAGTTTGATGTACAGAATACTTGGTTGACGGCTTCGTGAGTCCGTATATACCCTGTAGATGGCTGACAACGTTTGACAAAACTATTTAAAGAAAAAAAAAACGTCCATTCCAATAATCGAATGACTCATCAGATCACAAATTCCACCATCAGAAAGTTTGATCCCAAAATGGCGACAGATCATCGTCACGCAGTTACCTTCTCCTATTTACCCAGAATGGGATTTAATATAAGCTCCAGCCGTAAATAAAATACGTTCAAAGTGAGAATAGAGGATGAAATAGATTCCGCTCGAGCGATATCGAAAGGGACATTAATTTTCTGCCTACTTAAATTGCTAGGCTGTGCAAGGTAAAAGATTACAGCGATTTTCTGCACTCAAGCGTTGAGTGTGGCTGTTTTTTTAATTTATTTTTTATTTTATTTTATCATCTTTACATAAAGTTAATCTGATATGTGATTATTTTACCAATTAATGTTACCTCCAATCGCCTGAAACACAGGATTCCCAGGTTCAAGCACAAATCATTGGTGAACTTGCAATAGATTTAAGAAAAACTGTACTTAACTTTATACCTTATATTTTTTTTAAATAAAATTTTATTTATTTATTTTTATTTGTTGCGTTTGAATTTTGTGTTTCTACTTTTTAAGGAGAGGCAATGTTGTGGATTTTCTGTAAACAGTTGGCGCGTCTATGATAGAAGTCTAGTTAGAATATCATTCTGTCAAACTAGCCAAGAAGGCAGAAATAATTGGTTCCACAGTACAACTTTGCCCAGCTGCGTGCCAATATGAAATAAATCTATAAGACGGATATTATTTGAGAACCCGTTGGGTTGTTCCAATAATCAAGTCTTTCAACATGATGTCATTACAGCATTAATCTTGAACATCTTGATACTACAATTTGTTGTATTCAAAGATCACAAGTTTTATTACGCATTGCCTACAATAATAGCAATAACTAGTTTCTCTTGACTACAACTTCCAACTGACAAAACGGCTGTTCATTCATTCTTATACATTCAACTTTGCCTACATTTCGCAACTGACTGAGCAAACTTTATAAAATCCTTACAAAAACAGACAAAGGATTTCGCTACCGTCTTGGCGATTCTAGTTTCTTTTCATTTAACGTATGAAAACGTAGGTACAGTCACAATAAAAATTATTTCAAATTATTTTTATTATTTTATTTTAGAATAATATGAATGCTGAGAATGTTCGAGTTCGCTTTTGACTTGTACCATCGGCTACTAAGGGACACCGTGTTCCGCCACCTGTCATCACTGCCAGAGGATTTGCAAGGCACCTTTTATGCTTAACTTGTCTTTAACATATAGAATTTTTCAGATATCCCAATAAATAGGGATTAATTCCATTCCCTACGGAATCGAATGACGTGAAATATTTCTCTGAGATTTGAATAATCTCGTTATGAAGGATAGCTGTGGATTTTGTAGCTGAATTTGCGTTTTTTTTTTTTGTATATTTTGGAGATTGAAAAGAGTTTTGATAGGTTTTTGAGTAACTGTATAAGTTTTTACGTAATTACTTTGCCTTTCAATAAGGTCATAAACAAACTAAGACAGTATTTGCGAAACTTGTAACTTCTTTATTACTAAGTAGCAATTTATCAAAAAGTTTCAAAAACAATTTGACAACTTACTATCGTGACTAGATAGACTGTAAAATCTTTCAAGAAATCGGCATTGTTTTCGCAAACTTATACAATTCAAATAAACGCTGCTTTTCAGTACTTTACACAACAAATACATAGTTGGCAGCCTAACATTATTGATGAAGCCCAAATTGAATTTTAAAAGTATGCCAACACAAATCAATACGATGTTCGGTATTTACAACTTCGAAAATGAGGTTCCTAACTTTACCCTTAAGCGAGGCAATATTGAAAGAATTCCTCCAAGTTTATAAACATTAAACAATCTATTTAATTTAAAATTTAATTGATGGATAATTAAAAGTTCAGGCACTTGAGTAACAAACATTTTTTTTATGAATAATGGCCCTTGAAACGTTATTCTTTTAATTATTCGAGTTTCGAATACGGCGAAATAAAACAGGTTTATGGCCTATTTTTAAAATTAGAATTTTATTTCTTTTTTACGCTTCGTCTCCCATTTTGGTTAGGGGTTCATTTTTTATTTTACGTTTAAAGAACGTAGTATTTTACAACCCGTAGGGTTGGAACTCACCAAGAGTCACCTCATTATTATGGGACTCACACTTTCGTGTTATGGGATCCCAAAAATCCGACGATTCGTATCTTTTTTAATTGAATAAGCCCCCGACGGAATTATATGACGTAATACCTCATCTTTTTCGAATATCCCGTATAATATTAACGCACAAAATGATGTCAAGATTCCTTATTAAAAATGTTCGGGAATAAATTACATACGGTTTCGTTGGCAGATTAACTTTCTTCAATTCTTTGTTCGATTTATTCAGCTACTTACCTGGAAAAAGAAATCGATTGTTAAAATTGAAAGGATAATCTAAGCACATATGGAATAGAGTAGACACATTAACATTAATACGACGAATAATTACGGCATAGCGCAGGGGCTGAGCGATTGACTGCTGCGCTGCGTGTCGCAAGTTCGATCCCGCGTGGACAAAATATTTGTATGGCCTATAGATAGTTGTTCCGGGTCCTGCTTTTTGTGGATCTCAAATGTTTGTAAATGCACCCACGATGCAGGAGATATTCGTAGTGTGAACAAACGTTTAAAAAAAATACAAGCACAACATTATTAAAATAATATTAAAGGTGACATTAAACAGTGATCTTTACTTAAAAATACATTAAAACTTCGCTTGAAGCATCAGAGTGCAGTTTTCAAGCAGCTTACGTAGTTTGTCGGAAACTTAAACCTAGGATCAATAAGACGGGGCATAAGACAAATAGAAAATTAATAAAACATTCCTCCGAACGAGAATTATTTGCGGAAAAATTAATTACTTTCTCAAGAATTCCCATTACGAAGTCGGCCTTTGGATATGAGCTTTCTGTTGGAGTTCGGGGAGTACCTACTTGTAAGTAGGGAAATGTGGAACCGAGATCAATGGGAAAGGTGATTTTACATACATATATACACTCACGCCTTTTTTTCGACGGGGGCAGACAGAAGCTACAGAACCCTGCCTGCTTACGATCCTTACACAAAATAAGTATGTTGCTAGGTAATTTTACCTTCATGTACAAATATTCGATACCGATACTGATACTGTTAGCCTGAACATCCCACTGCTGGGCAAAGGCCTCTCTCTCCCCATGACTTCCAATCGTTTCGATCCAAGGCCAATGTGGACCACTGATCGCTGGTCTTGTCGAATATTTATTCGAACAATACAATTTTAAATCAGTAATTAAAATCACACTGGTAATCAGTGGAAGATTTTTTTTAACGGCAAACAGCTGATAGGTCACGGGCGCGCGCGCGCCTATGACATACGGCTGTTGTGTTTTTGTATTAAAAGTCTGTGTATAAAAAAAATGTTTCTTTGGGAAAGTTGTTTGTTATCATGAGTACAATCACGTGTTAAAGTATCGGTCACTAATTACCAGTCACCCTGTATATCTAATAGCTTTTTTCGAAGTTGGGCACAGCTTGAATGAATAAAAAATAGGGCGCCAACAAAAAAACAAAATCCACACAAACAATGGAAAATTAAGAAAACCTCGTGAAAAACTAATCTAGAATTGAAACTGCAACTTCGATAATAGTTTCTTACTCCACTGGAGTTTTTGAAATTGGCATAAAAGCTGCGCAAATCTCTGGCCTCACTCCAAACAGTTTTTCTTTTTGCACTTAAAAGAAAAGGTGAAACTTGGTGAGGAGAGGAAATTCTATTGCCTTGGGCATAAAGGGGTCTCTTTGTGCCGAAACCCGTAAAATAATGGTATCGAATTGGATCGATTGGTGCGCGGCAGAGCTTAGGAGGATCCCCAATTCTGTTCATGTATGAAATGTTGTATGTACTGTTTGATTGTGTGAGATATGTTGAAGCTAGTCCTCAATTCAAGAGCTACTCGAGACTGTCGGAGATCGAAGTGTGGGTAGATTCGGAGTTAGATGTATTGAGGTATCTTGATTTAACACATACAAAGTGATGAATACACGCAATTGAATGAAGTCATGAATAACGTTCGCTTTTATCCATCCACTTTTTGTATTTGTTACCTTGTCACTGCTCAAAAGTTTGATTAGTCTTATATCTTATATATAAAATTCTCGTGTCACAATGTTCGTTCCCATACTCCTCCGAAACGGCTTGACCGATTTTTATGAAATTTTATATGCATAAATTCAGTAGGTCTGAGAATCGGCTACTATCTATTTTTCATACCCCTAAGTGACGCAGACGAAGTTGCGCGGGTCAGCTAGTATGTATATAAAATGGTGTTCCCCAGTAACTGGCTTGTGGAAGTCAGAGAGTCTTACTCTCCATGTAAACTATTGGTATTCAACTGCATCCAGTTAGACTGGAAACCGATCAAAATCCGCCGATCTCAACGAAGATTAGTCATCAGCGCGGAGATACTGTTTTTTTACTCTCGCTCGTAGTTAGATGGGACGGCAATCCGACACGACCAGAGAGATCAGGGACAGGACCTATGGCTTAACGTGCTTTCCGAGGCACGGGAGTATCATACCATCAACTCCAAGCTGCCACAAATAATTTTATTAAAAAACCCCAATAGCACTCTTTGCACCCGGGAATTGAACCACCACCAGGACCCCACGGGGCAGCTAACCAAATAATGAGCTTGTCACAACGTATCCCCAAGCCGTACCTAGCAACAAACCCCCCATTACCGAACCCTGTACCTACTTAACGTTAACGACAAAAGCACTAATTCTATATCCACATCGTGGACGACCTTATGGGCCATATTAACCAGTCAACCTTGACCTCCCGAACCAATATTTGAGCAAGTTACTTGAAAGCTTGCAAACAAACGAAACGCGACGCCAAATAAACCCAAATTGTACAACGAAAAACGATATTGACGGTTTAGGGGTTTTTCGTAAGCAGAATTACGACCCTTTGTTCGGGAGGGGGGAGGTAAGTAGGGTTGCTAACCCTACTATATAATATGGTATCCTACTATTTTAGGTGTCTAACTACTATTAGTTTAAAAATATATTATAGTAGGCGAAACTACTATATTTAATCAGCAGAGTCGCTAAAATCAGTCTCTATAATATCTAAAACGGAACACACCCTTATTATCATAGCTGTAAGAATATTTCTGAATGATGAAATGCTACGTTCCGTTCCGATTTTTACAATATATTATTCTTACTATATTTTTAAAATTAATTCCCTATCTACTATGTGTTTATGTGTACTGAATCCAAAAATACTATATGTGGTCTAAAAAAAAGTTGGCAACCCTAGAAGTAAGGGATGAAACTCGATACGACACCCAGATAAATAGTGTGACTTGCAAGAGTTACAGTTTTTATTTTCCGGAACCAATTTCTGGTAAGCCAACTATAATGAGACATGTAGCGAGTATTGGTCTTTTGAGACATTTATGTGAATATGTAATTAATACATAGCACGTAGACATAACATCACGCCTGTAATCCCCGAAGGGTTAGGCAGAGGTGTACCTGATTGTACACCCTCATTTCGCCAGTTATGTTTAAGTCCCATGTAATAGGAGGCAAGCCTATTGCCATCAAACGGTTACAAATCCAGCCTCCGTGGCTGCTTCTGAGAAAATAAATACTATTGTGTATAAAGCCATACTAACAATAGTATTTTTTTAATGTTTTTTTTTTTCTTAAATAAAGGCAGACGTGTAGAAAACTGAAGAAAAAAAATACATAAAATGCAAATAGCAAGTTGCATATCTACACAACTTTATAATAGTAAAACATCTCATTTGCAAGCAGAGATGAGAAGCCGACATCGTTAGACCGATGTAATATTTTATGAAGTTCCACAAAGACGATCCGACAGGAAACGGAATGTACTGCAGCGACAAATTGTGCCGTCTACTTGGAAAATATACTGATATTTCAGTACCAAAGGACCAGAGGTCTGTAGGACCGAATTAAGGAAGTCTGGCGCTTTCAGAGATGGAATATAAGATACGAGCAATGTCGGTACTTAATTTGTGGGCAAAATTTCGCTTTTGAATTTATACTTTGGCAAGAAATTAAAGAACTTGCTGCTGGAAAGACAGAATCATTTGTGAAAACATAGATTCTGAAGTTCTAAAGACTTACTTGTATTTTTACCGAAAGAGTAAAAACTCGTAACTTAATAAAATCCTACTTCCTACTTATATAATATAACTAGCTGTTCCATGCGACCTTCGTCCGCGTCAAGTTATTAAAAATACAATTTTCCCCGTTTTTGCAACATTTTTCATTGCTGCTACGCTCCTATTGGTCGTAGCGTGATGATATATAGCCTATAGCCTTCCTCGATAAATGGACTACCCAACACTGAAAGAATCATTCAAATCGGACCAGTAGTTCCAGAGATTAGCGCGTTCAAACAAACAAACAAACAAACACTGCAGCTTTATAATAAAGGGTGTAAAAAGACCCTTAACGAAAATTAAAACCACATATTCTGCCCATCATTGGGATCATTTTTTTGTTCTGGACCATACCTGGGAACCTTCTAGTTACGGAGATATTGGGGGTCAAAGTTCCAATATTTTCACAAGTTTTTTTTTAAATACTACTATTTAAGGTTCTAACTTTACTCCAATTACCTCCATGGTCCGTTTACTATTCAAAGCACCCATCAGCAATAAGTTTTGAGCGCATTATATTGAGTTTTACCGTAAAATGTGATTTTTGACCCCAAAAAAAAATTTCGTTTCCCAGCAAAAATTTTTGCGTAAAGTTATTTAGTTTGATGTACAGAATGCTTGGTTGACGGCTTGGTGAAGGGTCTGTTTACACCCCGTATTAGTATAGATTATAAATGCGAAAGTTTGTGAGGATGTGCACGGATGTTTGCTACTCTTTCACGCTAAAACTACTGAACGGATTTGGATGTAATTTAGCACATAGATAGTTTATAACCTGGATTAACACATAGGATACTTTTTGTCCTATTTTTGGTAATATGAACCCGAGGGACAATTATCGAACTCCACGTGGGTGAAACCGCGGGTATACGCTATTTTTTAATGATACCATCAAAGATAGGGCGAAAAAAATAAACCAACTAGTACGTTCGCCGTTTCGTTTCGTATTGAATAAAACTAAAAAGAAGAATAACTGACCAATACGGTCCTTTGGTATCAAGTTTCATGCATACGTTCATAAAATCCAATGGCTAGAAAAAAAACAAGAAACGCCGTGAAATTTTAACCACACAAAGGGATGCATTTGGATGGTACGTGTCTGAAAATGACTTGTGGCTCGACCTAGATGGAGTTTTAGTCTCAAAAATCTATCATTATCGTTAGTTTATGGTTCCATTATAAACATCACGGCTGTAAGCTTCGAAGGGGTGGGCAGAGGTGTACTTAATAGTAAGCCCACATTTCACCAGTTATGCCAATTGCCACCAACCATAAACGGACATAAAATAAAATATATTTTTAATGAGATTTTTTATTCTGATATTTTCTTTTGGTTACAAAAAAATAACCTTGTGTAATGTGATTATTTATTCCTCTTAAGGATCTAGCTGTCAAACTGTACACACGACCACACAAGTTTTAAAAGTACAGGCACCGACAGACAATGACACTATGGCCTTCAATCCGAACCAGTCCAAATTTTATCATCTAAAATGTCACTGGCCGCGGTTTTAGCCAAATAAGGCGTGCCATACCCAAACAGCAGTATCGTGGCCTGTGTACACCACTTGTTGCTATACCACCTATTTATAACTTTGGCCTATTTGCTACAGTGTGTACTCGGCTTATAAATAGAATTTATTTGTGGAATGTACTTAAATCTTGTTGCAATTGAGGTCGCAATTAGAGGAATGTTACTTTGAGCTGTAATAAACAACTTTTGAAGTTTTCGACTTCGTGTGTGGCAACTGTGAGTGTTGAAGATGTATTCATTTATAATAGCTTGTTCTTTTGTCGAACATGTGTAATGTGTACCTATTTAAAACGCTTCGTGTAAGGTTTTTTGTCACTTAAAATCTTGACATAGGTACATACATAACATCACGACTGTAATGCCCGAAGGGTTAGGCAAGGGAGTATCTAATAGTACCCACATTTCGGCAGATGTTTATGTCCCATGTAATAGGGATTTTAAGTTGGTTTTCCCACAGCATCCATTAACATTCAATAACCGAACCTATTGATTTCTATTAAGAAGCTAAATATTTTCAAGTAAAAACATAATAAAAATGCTTTTCGCGCACGATAAGCAGACCGTGCGAATCGCGTTACTGGGGCGCGTATTACACTACGTGATTCCGAATAAAGCCGTTCCGATATCTCGATATGCGAACGAGTACAAATTAAAATCGATGCTAAGCTGCGCCAAATGGTGTAGAAAACGGCCCAACTTGATAATGTATGGATAGGGCTGAGGTTTTAAAGAGTTTCCTGATTTTATTACGTGGAATATTATGGGATTTGCTTTAATGTGCTTTGTCAGAATTTATGTAAGCGATCAGTTTTTTTTGCTGATTATAATTGGTATTTTTTATTATTTTGGTGGACTTTGAAATCTGCTTTAAATTAGGAATTGAAGCCATTTCACGATTGGATCTCCAACAGGCATTCTTAATTTGAACTACAATATACAAACAACAGCAGTTCACTTTTCTGGTATGGTTTATTAAAAGCCCACAATAATGCCTTTTCTTATTAATACTTTGTACCGAAACTTGCCACCCCTACACGTCATATCTCACGTTTAAAACTCGGCCTACCGCTCCAGTTATCACCAAATCGAATGTCGATTGAAAAACTTATATCGAGCGTAACTTTAAAATACCATTTTGCGAATTTCGAACTAAGTTCGGTTGAATAATTCGCGTTAATTCAGCCATACTAACATATCGATAAGATATGTAACTGAACTTCAATAAATCGGTCCACGAAATCACTTAGTGTGAATCGAGTTTAAATATGAAATTGTTTTTTTTTTAATGGTCAGTTTTCGTCGTCTGTGTGATGGATGATATGACACGCAAGGAGGTTACTGATGAGATGACGAGTAATAGAAAAGTATGGAAGAAGAAGACATGCTGCACCGACCCCAAATAAATTGGGATAAGGCAGAAGAATGGTGATTTTGATCAGTGTTCGTCAGTATATTCTATAATCTATTTCAGAATCACACGTCTAAATCAATTTATATTTTGGCTTGTAAAAGTGGCATGGAGTTTCTCACCCGCTCTCAACTCCATGTCCTTGCCTGACCGACTCCTTGGCAGTACCAAATGTGCCTGCAAATGGTTTATCTATACTTAATATTATAAAGAGGTAAGTTTGTATGTAGGGGGTAATCTACGGAACTACTGATCCGATTACGAAAATTCTTTCACTAACAGGAAGCTACATTATCCTTAAGTGTCATTGGCTACATTTAAAACGTTTCCGGGGGTTAAATTCCGTAAAATAACGGGAGCGAAACCGCGAGCAAAGCTTGTTTGCAATAAATGGTTTGAGTTTCATTGTAAGTCAAAGGCTACTTGTGGTATGTGCTAAATATTTCTTTCTTTCTTTCTCTTTGAAATTAAAAACAGAAAACAAAACCTGTCAAGTAAAACAATGAAAAAAATTACAACTAAACATCACACTAGTAACATTTCAATATCATTCCATTTCATTTACATAATAAAACATTTGAACGACGTAATTAACAGCAGCGCAACAAATATATAATGTCATGTCGCACTACAGTAATATGTAAAACATGTCACAAATTACGTTTACATGAGGAGAAAACATAAATAATTCCAGTTTGATTAACTGAAGGATAATAAACGCAATGCAGCGACGTGCCATTGTTAAACAGTTTTAAGGTAAATACGAACAAGGCTCTTTTTGTTTAAATACTGCAATGAGTTTGGTATTTTACTTACTTGTGTTTTTGAACAGTTACTCCCGAGTGTATCGAGAGTACCGACGGTCGACCTCTTTTGAACCTTATTACTTAGGTCATAAGGGTGAAAACTAAAGTACTTTCATGTTTCGAGTACAACCAACAATAATATTATAATGAGTCGACTCATAGTCCCTTAACAATTCAGATTTACGTCAAACTGATCCAACATTCTAATGTGGTATATATTATTATGTACTATTCTGTAAAATCAGTTCTATTGTATATTCAAAACGTATGCTTCAAACAGATTTAAAATATATCAGTGGTAACTATGTAAATTATAAAAATTCTTGAAAAAATGGAGGAAATTTTAGCGTGGATTGGTACATTTTGGCAGAACTAAAATCTCTTTATGTTATCTTGTCTATTCATTTGGTAATTTATACTCAAAATATTCCCCAAGTTAATGCAGCTCCACAGTTATGTTCTTATGAATATTATCAACAGTAAAACTTCCATTAATATACCAGATAGCATAAACTCAGAAACCCAACCAGTTATAAACTCTAAAAAAACACTTAAATACTCGACGTACAAACCACATAACCACCCTCTTTCCTGTGAAACTTTAAAAAAGTAATTAATGAACTCCGTTAACGCTGCTTGTTAAAACTACCATAACTTGAACTCTGGTGGTGAAGGTAGGAACTAACATGCAACATGGACGAATTTGCTTTAGTGACAACTAGCGCCATTGTTGGGGTCCATCTTATAGTGGTGGGAAAGGGAAGTCGCGGCGTCCGTTTACGGGGCATGATTTAAATACACGGCGCCATGTTTTATCTGGCATCTGCGACGTGACAGAACAACTAAGCACGCTCGTTTTGACGTTAATCGTGAGTCGGGGTGCGTACGAATTTTTAAAAAAAGAATTTCTTTTTTTTTTGACAATATGTTTCAGGGTGACGTAATAGGATCGATGTTGTTTTGTTTTTTAATCGGGTCATTAGTCGAATAAGCTTTGAATTAAATTGTTTAAAGGAAGAACTGGAGGCCTAAGATGGCCGCTTTCGCAGAATCGTAATAGGATAATAATAAGAATTGCGTTACAATTCGTAAAATGGTCACAAAGTGGACAATTCATTAAATTGCGTCTATGACTATTTAATTTTTTTTTAACGTGAATCATATTATTATCCTGTTTCTGCTAAAGCGGTCATATTAGTCCCCCTGCCTTCATTACTACTACTAAAACTTTAATATTACTATTATATTTAATATGTAAGGGCCAATTCCACCAACAGCACTGAACTCGATCGGCATATTTATAAGCTGCGATCAAGAGCTGTCAATGTCATCGACGGCAGCTCATGATATGCTGATTGCATTCAGTTTTATTGCTAAAATTCGATCTTACTCGTCTTGAACAAAGAACGCAAAAATACCTCAAAATCAAGGCTCATTCCTAATGGGTTATTTCGTTCGATATTAAAGCGTTTAACGCAAACGCTTTTACATAAATTCTATCGAAATTTTGACTCCATTTTAGCAACAAATTATAATCGCAGAAAAATATATACATATACATAAATATTATGTTAATGGAAAAGGTTTTAGAACTGTTCTAGTGCTTTGAACCTTGACCTTGAAGGTCAAGGACTAGTGCCTAAGTTAGAACGTAAATATTCAGTGCTAAAATAAACTCTAGTTTTGTTTTTTTAGACCGAAATATGCCCAATTATCTTTATATTCTTGTATGAGATGAACTTTTTAGAGGTGGGTTTAAAAACTTACCGTTAACAAGTTCATCTACTATACTTGATTTTTATTATGCATTACCTAATTTGTAATTCTATTTTGGAAGTTATTACCGACTTTTTTAATACCAGGATCGAACGTAATTCAAGGTATTTTATGAAAGTGCCTGAAATATAATTAACATACCTAGTAATAATTTTTTTTTTTTTTTTTTACAACAACTGACAAATAAATAACGCTAACACACTAATTTGTGAGTCACTCAAAACAGCCGCTAATCAAACAAAGAAAACAAAATAACACGACTGGCTGGACATAAACAAAGACGACAAAATTCGACCTTTAAAAATAAGGAAAAAGAAAAAAAAAGTGTAACGATTTTTTTAAACGTCTATTATCACGTCTTGCCACGGTAAGGCTTCGTTCACACGGCATTGTCCTGCACGTTTTTTTTGTAATCGTGTTTTTAACGCATAGTCAACCGGGTGTTCATATGGTAAATTTTCATTCGTGTAAAAACGAATAGCCGCAGTTTCCACACAGTTGTCACAGTGAGTCACTGATGGATCCACGCTTGGTTGTACTTTTATATTGCTATCGAAGGCGCCAACGGTCTCGCCGCCGACAAAACAGAAGATTCCTATTAATCAAGAATCTACGACGACGATCACATTTGAAAAATTATTCGAAAATCTTAGAAGCGATGAAAAAATGTTTTTTAATTACTTTCGAATGTCTATTGAAAGTTTTGAAAAGTTATTAACTCGACTGGAAAATTGTGATGCTATTCGATAAAAAACGTATGACATCGTGTCGTGTGAAGGAGACAAAGCTATACCATATGCCACTGCGAACCGAATACGTCAAAGTTCATTCGATTTGCTTGACAAGTCCGTTGAGTATGCGTTTAAACGTATAAGCGGTACACGTTTTTTTGCAGTACAATCGACGTGTGAATGGATCTATGTACCTTGTATGGTCACTATTTATACGTTAAGACGTATACTGCAAAAAAATGTGTAGGACAATGCCGTGTGAACGAAGCCTAACAGTCCATTAATCCAACAAGGGTTTGGAGTAAATTAAAAACGTTTTGGACTGCTAATGGTCTAAGTTGGGCCACGTCCGGCCGCAGGAAGTAGTATTATGATTGAGTTTTAGATCTAATTTAAATTGCCTGTTTTGGGTGTATGGTTTTGCTTGAATATTATAAGTACTGAATATTTAGTGTCTTTATTTTAATGTTTTGCAAGGCAGAGTACAGAAGAGATGATTGTTAGTCAGGTGTTCAACCTTATTTGCTACTGTCTGAAATGCACGCAAATGTTGCAACACCAATTTTTTACTCATATTTTTCATAGCCGCAAATTACCCAGCATAAATAACCTTTGTAATTATTTTCTGCATTTCAATCAATTCAAACTCATATTTCGATACAAAATTGATTGATAGGCAAAAACCCCAATGGCTATAAAAAACTCGATTATAACATTTCATTCAAAAATATTAAGGGGAGGTCTACTGGTAGCCAATTAAAATCAGAACAAAGCGGCGCGGCCTTGCACTGACGATACTGAACACGAATTTACGAAAATTCATCTACATTTAGATTAGAATTACTTTCGCGATAGAACGGGAGTGGGATTTTCGGGATCATTTTTCCCTACTCAAGTATTTACTTTATTATGTTTACGAGGGGCATGATCATATTGCGCAGATGGGAAACCGACATCAGACTTCAGGCTTACTTATGTAAAAGAATATAACTATAAACTTCCCAAAATGCGAGTGCCAAGACTTTTTCTTGATGTTTATTTTTATTCGAAGGCTCCACGCACTCGTTTCGATGTAAAATTTTCGACCGTACACGCAAACCATTCAAAACAACAGCTTTTTTAATAATGCAGCATAGAGCGGGCTGTCTGGCGTTATGTTGAAAAACAAATAGAAAAATGTGTAATTACAACGTAAAAGGACGCAAAGAAAAAATAATGTAACGCTTCAGAGTAAATGAACATTTTAAGCTGAAATAAAAACTAAACCACATTTTCCATTTACAACTCCCGAGCTAATATCAAGGCTCGGTAAACATTCCATTTTGCTTACCCCTTCGTTCCGACATGGGTTGTTCGTCAACTTAATTTTACAACTCCGGAACACGTGAGCGTGATATTGTTAAATTCTGTATTATTTATTGCCAAGTTGCGCCTTATGGGGTGCTAGATGTCGGCCGCCGCGGTCGGCTCACGCATTACTTGATATCACGATCAACGTTCGACGTAGCGAGACGGTACTTTTCGTTATTTAAAATTTGGACGCTTTTTATTGCCGTGATTGTATTATGCCAATGGTGAGTTATAAACGTTCAGTATTTAAATCGAACGAATTCATTACAAGGCTTCAATTTATTCAACTTTAATTTTAGATATTCATACTTTAGTCGGAAACAGAGTTTATGTAATCGAAACCATATTCACACCTACTGAAACGAATTACGTAATCGTTTTTTACAACTTTGTAATGGGATCATAAAATTATAATAAAAATAAAATGTAAATTATTTAAACGAATTACCTCCAAGACGTGTTTCTTTAAAATAAAACGTGTCGGGTCACATTATCGTAATGAGTTCAACGACTTCGCTCCTTATGTCAAACAAAAGGCATTTAAACCGATCCTAGGATCTCGGTAACCTATGAGGCGACAATAGATATCCCGCAAACTCTCATACATTAAAACCATTAAAGTGACGTCACCCCAAAAATACACACCACTACAAACAATGGAAGAAAAAAGGTCATGAAATATTAACAAAGAAAACCGTTAGGGCGCCATTTTGAGACAGGTCTAGTCCCAAGAAATAGTTAAATGGACACCTGATCGTGAGAAAGTAATAGGAAAGGGAATCTTGGGGGTCACACAAAAGGCGAATAGTAAATTCCCTAGTAAAGTCAACGGTTCTCCCTTCCCTAAGTCATGGATATGGGACCTTTTTACTCTATTGTCGTAAAACTAATTTGTATGTGATGCGAACTGTTTTTTTTTAATTTTTTTGTTCGAAATCTCGTGAGAATCTTAGATTAACGGTCAAGTCTGCACTATGATGCAATTCTATTATTTAAATTAAGAATGCAAGCTTTTATGTTGGTTTTAAATGTGACGGGTATTATATTATTATTTAAATTTTTAATGTTTACAGTAGCGGTCACTTTAAATTGTTTTATGCAAAGCACTTTATTTAAAACAGTTTTCTGTGCTAAAAGCTACAGGTGACCGATGAATTCTGTTAAACATAGTCAAGCAAGACGATTGTCAGAAACAAATAAGACATCTTTTTTTTGTCACGATTTTATTAGCTTCACCTGTAAGTGTAACTATGTATGTAAAAAATCTTAGAAGTTAAATTTGACCCACTTCACGGTTTCAGATTGAGCTGAAATTTTGCTTATGTTTAGTTTGTATACCAATGCATGGTTAGCTAAGTGACGTCATTCTAAATCCAATATGGCGGACTCCCAAAACTGGCTGAATTCTTATTTTTATGCATTCCCGTCATACGGGCATCAAATTAAAAGGCTTTGCTGAGAAGAATACGAATACCGATTACAAAAAAAGGGAAAAGGCCTCCCTCCACTATTTCTACTTCTCATTTCCTACTAAATCGTATACAGAACTCACAAATTCCCAACTTATTCCACAAATAACTCAACTAAAGAGAATTTTAAATACAAAATTACAAGCGGGACTCCTTCGCATATTACTACATAATTTGGTTACCGTCTACTCTGCCTACCTACGTCACATGCCTCATATATTAAACTTAGTTCACTACTAATTGCGTTACGGCCCGTTGCCGACGCAAATACGCAGAAATCGTATTAATCCATTCCTTCGTTCGTATCGGGGGTCTAACTTTAGTTGACGACTAAATATGGTTCGCAGTTGGCTGCTGCAAGTTGGGTTTACTAAACTTAGTTTAGTTTGTGCAAATGGACGGTATATTTTACAGTGGAATGGCCTACGAAAATCTGAAACGAAATAGGTATTTCTAATTATTGATTTAAGTTAGTCAGCGGTCAGTAAAGCTGTGACCGAGTGGTGTCCAAAGACTGGAAAGAGATGTGTTGGTCATCCGGCGGCGAGATGGGCATAGCGGGAATATCCTGGATGAAACTGGCACAAAGAGGCCTCGCTTCTCATACATGAGATTGTATGGGCAAATACCAGTGTGACTTTTCCAATTCATATGCACTTTCGAAGTTTATCTAGGACATCACAGGCGTCGGTGAAGGAAAACATCGTGAGGAAACCTGGACTGATAATGCTGGATGTGTCTTAAAAAAATGCGTGGTGATCAATGCCCGTGTCTTCTCTGTTTGAGAAGAAGCCTTTGCCCAGCAGTGGGTCAGTAATGGGCTGGTATTATATTTTATTTTATGTTTTATTATATGTATTTAAATATGTATAACCACCCAAAACTGAGGAAATTCGCTAGCTTATTTAATTTCATCCCGTATGATTCGAATTATACAGGGTCAATATTTTTGTAAGACCTGCTTATTACATCGGCCTACGTTCTGCCACAATATTGAGCGATCAAGGGTCGTCTGTCGTGATTAAAGCTCAATTGGCAAGCTCTTATGACCGTAACTGTAGTTACACTAATCAACGGTTTATTGACCTGTGATACAGGCAGATAATATTAATAATTATCCTAACTACTCAGGGTTTTATTACGTAGTTAAACACTGTATAAATATACAGACTTAATTACAGGTATGTTATTATCGTATCGGCGTGCGGTAATTGATACATCAATTTTAGTTTAGAGGCGACCAACCCGCTTGGACCCGCTTGGTCGATTATGGCCCACTCCCTCTTCTAGAGGATACCTGAGTTTGTGTGTCCCAGCACTTTTCAACCTTAATACTTAGCGCATAAGGGTGAAAATTAGTAGTCAGTGAATTCGTAGCACATGTCCTACCTAAGGTTATTCGTGTAAACATGTCACTACCAAAACCATAGAGGGTTAAATTCGCACTAGTGGGAGAATTTGCTATTTGGAATTCATTTCCAAGAGTGTGCGAGTATGCTATTTTTATGTAGGTAATGCTGAAGAATGTCCATTATAAAATTTTTAATGCTACAGCTATAGTATTCTATTAAGATGTAACTAATTCAATTAAACATCCACGTCATCATCTTTTTTGACATCCTCAAAGATAACCCCACGTGAACATTAAAATACGGGGCCCATCAGCTCAAAATATTCCCATTACTTTATGACTAAAAGGAATTCTCTTACAAAATAGGAAGAATTTCTTCAGTGATATATTCAAAGCGTTGTGCTAAAAGCTCCTATAATTAACAAAATGCCGTCGTCTAGGTAGACGTGATTTTCTTTGCAGGCGCTTAATATAAAGGGCAGAGCGATATTTAGGGAACCGGTTCCTTTGAAATTTGCAGATTTCGGTTCATTAGGATTCAGAAAAAGGCTAAAATAAAAGATTTCGATTTCCCTAATCAGGTAAGGAATCCTAAAAAATATCCTAATTATCACCCAATGAACTACCCAATGGGACTTTAACATAAAATAACTGGCAAAATGTGGGTGTACTATTAACACATCTGCCTAACCCTTTGAGGTTACTGGCGTGATGTTATGGTATCCTAAATAGCGTAGCGATACCGGTAGCCCAGTAGTTAGTCGGGCAGAAGTCGATCCGAAGATGGGTTCCTAGGTAAAAGATGAAAATGTTATAGTAAGGAGATAAGTCAGATTAAATTCATGTCTGTCAGTTTAATCTGTCAACCAGTCTTGCCAGGCGGCATTATGTTACCCAGTTATTGGGTTGAAGAGGTCAGATAGGTAGTCGCACCTCGCTAAATATTGCTAATGAGCTGCATTCAGTTAAATTGTACGTCGAACAGAACATGGTTCAGAAAAAACTTAGACAAATGACGACTTTGACTTAGATAAGTAAACAGTCAGTCCCCGGTGTCCATATAAACAACGTCTTCAATCGTTTAAAATGAATAGTCTGCACGACCGTCGACTGATGCAAGATCTCATGTTCTTGTACAAATTAGTTAATAACAAATTGGACTGCAGTAAGCTAGTTGAGCGTATTGGTCTAAAAGTACCTTACAATATGCCTAGATATCCTATTACCAACCTGTTCAATACTCAAGGATCTAACACAAATATTGGGGTAAACTCGCCACTTAACAGACTCTGTAGACAGATGAATTCTTTTATTAAATCCTCACCTGATGTTGACATTTACCATGACTCCGCAAGAATCTTTAAAACCCAATTATTGGATTCCCGAAAATCGCAACACGATGTTTTATTATGTTAGTAAGAATGATTCCTTTGTTTGGTTTTATTTAATTTTATTTTATTATACTACTTTTTCTTTATTTTTATTAATAGTTGTGATCTGAGTTATGATCTCAGTTTTGATCTCATTTTTTTATTTTGTTTTAGCACTAATAATTTTATATACCTATATATTTTTTTAATTTTTAGTAGTAATTGGTTAATAAAATAGTAGTGATACCGTTTTTCATGATATAATATTTCGTAAGTTAAGTAAATCCTTAAATGTAAGGAGGTTACTGTTAAATTTGTTATCTAGAGTCACTCGTTAAATTTCTGTTTTTTTTCTTTCTTATGTTATCACTTACTTTTGTGAATGCTGGTTAACCTATAATTGGCGACTGTGTAAGTCTAAGACTAAAACCTATGTATAATTCTGATATGTTGTACACACAAGCTGTTGGTGAACCTATATTAATAAATAAATAAAATAAATAAATAAGTCAGTAGCAGATAAATACCCAAAATCCTTACTAATATTATAAATGCGAAAGTAAGTTTGTTTGTTTGTTACCTTTTCACGCCTAAACCACTGAACCGATCATCCTGAAATTTTGCATACACGTTGTCAGGTGTACAGAAACGGACATAGGGTACCTTTCATCCCGAAAAAAGTACTGTTCTCGAGGAAAACAACAATAACGTTATTATGCTCGTAGATGGCGCCACGTGTCTTTCGTATCATAATTGAATTACAAGTAGAGTACAACCCAAATTGATGGTCAAATTTTAAGCTAAGCCGCGGGCAAAAGCTAGTGTTCAATAGTCTTTCTCAGCTCCATTTTCCTTGACAAAAAAATCTACAGGCTGCTCTTAACGAAATCGCTTCCGCCTCATCGTAACCATTAAGACGGCCATAGACAAGCTCTTACGAGCGAAATGAACGTAATTAATTTGATTAATCCGGAAAGGCGTCTCCGAGGCATAGCAGCGATGAGTAATGGGGGGATATTCGCCTTTTTTCTTCGCGCTGCTATGATCTATGGGCAGTACAGCCTTCTTTTGCCTCTCGAATTGAGGAAAGATTCTTGGTAAGTAGGTACTTCTTTTTCAATCTTGTGACTGTTGAGAGCAGGTATAGATATTTTTCGGTATATGCAAGAGATGGTATGCGTGTCTTTGCTATACGTAGTTTTTTAGGTTTTTTTAGTTCTTATTGGTCATTCATATAAGCCGAATTTATGGTGTTAGTTTAGAGTAGTGATAAAGAATATTTTACTGCATGTGTATGTGTAATTTATATGCACGTTTTTACGTTTTAAAAGCGTTACAACGATTATTTCAGTACCATAAAAGCTTTGTACTAGTTTCAGCTATTTCTCTTTATTAGTAAAAACTGATTTTCCCAGTTACGGAATTAAAATATTTTTAGGTTCCGAATTTTTCGCGAAAAATAACACCAACATGAAAATCTAGCGGACATCCGAAAAGCGTGGTTGTGCGTATTTTTTATACGTAAAATTATTTGGAACTCGCCTTGTTTTTCAGAGTTTCAGCTAAACCTTATATGTAATGAGATTACCGACTTCCCAATTAAATAGAAGTGGGCTCAATTTGAACGATAAAAGGGCACCCTGTATATTACATTAATGAAAATAAAAAATTAAATTAGTCCGGAGAGGATTACTTGAACAACAAAAAATAAGTATTTTTACTTATATTTCAGGGCGCCATTTAATAACGTTTAATGATATTACCTGAGTATACCGAGGGACACTAAACTTTGCCTCAAAGGTACAGGTAGTTACAGATACAACGTTATATTTGTAGTTGAGAAACTATATCAGCAAAGAAGTGAAAGGGTGAAGCGTGTTTGTGAGATGCAAATGTAAGATGGTAATAGTAAAAGCTTCTTGGAATGTGCGGTTTGTCGTGGGAATTACTGTTAGCATATTACTTCATAACTTTTTTTTGACGTTTTTTGTATCGCTTTATCTAAGTGGAGAAATAAAGTGATGTAGTAACGAATATGTCATTGTATTTGTCGGTAACTAGAAATATTACCATATTTCTCACGAAGTGTTATTCCTTGGTTTATGTGGTAAATTAAAACAATATTCATGAATAGATAGATTCACCACTTCTGTTTTTATGAACTGACGGTCGGATTGGTCACCGAGGTTAGTTCGTTAGTACGTGTATTAGATACTAGCTGTTCCCCGCGACCATCGTCCGCGTAAAATCCCCGTTTTTGCAACATTTTTCATTTCTACTCCGCTCCTATTAGTCGTAGCGTGATGTTGTATAGCCTATAGCCTTCCTCGATAAATGGGCAATCCAACACTAAAAAAATTATTCAATTCGAACCAGTAGTTCTCGAGTTTAGCGCGTTCAACCAAACAAACAAACTCTTCACCTTTATACATTAGTATAGATTATTTTGCCTAATACCCGCTGTAATTTTAGTGGTAGTTTCTTCTTAACTTAGTACTTACTTAAGTGTTTCTAACTCTCTAAATTATGTAGTCGATGATTTTGGTGCACGGTAAGACTCTAATGAATTTATGTTGGCACCAACTTAAATAAATAAAATGTATGTGTACTCGTACTACTGAATAAATAAATAATAATAGATACAACGCCTTACTACTTACAATATTGAGTTTCAATTACGTAAATCATTGCAACAATAATATTATCAGGCGTTAGCTACATTATGCGAGAACAACATCACTGTACGCATAGATTTAATTAATGTAACTATAATAACATAATTACAGCTATACGCTACAGAACAGAACCTCGATAGTCTAGGATTGCCTCTTTTGGTCTAGTAGTCGCAAGCACTTCTGAGCATGAGGTCCTGGGTTCGATTCCCAGGTCGGGCAGTGTCATTGGGTTTTTCCATGAGGAATTTCTCAGAAGCAGCCACGGAGACTTGATTTGTGCCCGGTTCATGGCAATATGCTCGTCCCCTATAACATGGGACTTAAACATACCTGGTGAAATGTGGGTGTACATTCTGGTACACCTGCCTAACCCTTTTTTTTTCGGATAAGAAATCATCAAATGACCCCCCCCCCACGCTCTGGGCGGAGTGGAAGGGAGTGTCAGACTTGTACTGACTAAAACCCATCCATGTTCCTTCTTTGCCATTTGTGTTCCAGGGTCGCAGTCCTGCCTTACCCCTCGAGGACAGGCTTGATGTTACGTGTTATGCAGTACAGTCACTTAAGACCTGCAGCCCATTCACAGCACCTTTTAAAACATTGAATTTCGCCAAAGCAAGCCAGTGAACAGACTTAAAAGAGCTTACTAGGCCAACCTAACTTTTATGCTAGTATTAAAAGAGTTAGGCATGAAAAGAGGTTAAATAAGTGGGCAGTTACTGGCGGGAAGCAACGCCGCAGGGCGAAACAAGTTTCAGAATGTAAACAACAATTCTTTTGATAGATCGCGCATCAAAGAGGAAACTTTTAAAAGAAAATATAGTCTCCTTTGTGACATGTTGATTTTGTTGGGGAAAGGTTTCTTGTTGAAAAATGTGGTTAATGCAATAGTTTGGCGGTTGTTTTATTACTTACGTTTTTGTAGATAGAATTTTTGGGAGCTATAATTGTATAGGTTTTTAAATAACATAAAACCACGCCTGTAATACCCGAAGGGTTACGTAGTATACCCACATTTCGCCAGTTATGTTTAAGTCCCATGTCATAGGGGGCGAGCCTATTGCCATCAACCGGGCACAAATCCAGACTCCGTGGCTCATACTTAGAAATTCCAGATGAAAAATCCCAATAACAATTTACCCGACCCGGGAATCGAACCCAGAACCTCATGCTCAGCAGCCGCGAATGCGACCACCACATACCAACGAGGCAGTACTCTTAAGGGGTTTATTGGACGTTATAGAGAAGTATGGAAGAAGAAGACCTTCTGCGCCGACCCAGTGCTGCCTAATGATGACGTATTTTACAGAGAATTTTCTTCGTTTGATATTAGTTATAATTAGTTTGTAGCGTGAATAATCATCTTCACAATTATTGCAGTATGGACCTTTTCCCACAAACCAGTAAACAAATGCTCCTATATCTCCTCCGCAAACTCACGTCACTTATTTGACATTGAGCTCCCGTTTGCGTCCAAATGTCAGCTCCTAATTCCTGCGTAGGATGCTGGGAACAGCAAAACTTTCAGGCGAACTGCACGCTAACTAGCTTTTAGCGGAATCCAGGCAAGTTTTTGAAAGTCAGTACCCGAGGGATCCCACTTTATTTACGATGTTTGGGACGGAATGGACAACTACATGTATTTATGTTTCAATCTTTTAACTTTTAGATGTTTCGAGAGTTGGTTGCGCTGGGCAATGAGATGAGATTTTGATAGGTTTGGATTTGAGTTAAAATATAGTGAAGTGTGTTATGGATTCGTTCATGGGTGTAGTATTGAAGAAAGGGTAATTGGTGCAACTTTGAAGGTTTTATATGTATAGTTGCACTTTCATTAATAGGTGATATAACTGAAATCAATACACACAAGTCTTGAAGTAGACCGTATTTTAAAATTGTGTACTGACCACGTAAAACTTCATGCATTGATTTAGTTTGCACATCATCATCTGCCTAGCCTTTTCCCAACTATTTTGGGGTCGGCTTCCAGTCTAACCGGATGCAGCTGAATACCAGTATTTTACATGAAGCGACTGCCTATCTGACTTCCACAACCCAGTTAGTACTGGTTAGTTTACACACTCAATTTAAAACAATCATTTTTTGGACAGCTTTGGTATGACGTAGCAATGTCGGTGGTAACCGTATTTTAGCATTACCAACTGAAACCAATTTCATTAGGTCACAGCTAAATTACATTGTTTACCTCAAAAATAAACTCTGCACTAAAATTCTATCACTACAACTTGAAGCCCAGTCTGCCAATTCAATTACGACTTTCTGAGATAAACAACGAAACGGTTGACGATTCGCTTGTGGTCGGTCCGCGCTACAGCATCCCCGGTCTTACTTCTACGTGATAGTTCAAATACTTATTAGAACTACTTCCAGAGTCCACGGTAATGGTTAGGATATGTTGATGCAGAGAAGCGGTTAAGTGAGCGATGCAACAATTACTGAGGATTTAAAGTTGTGGCTTGACTTTGATCAGCCACCTTGACAAAATTGTTTTACATGATATCACGCCGAATTGGTTCCGGAGATTACCGCCTACATACAAACTTACAAACAAATTTTACCTCTTTATATAATAGTAGTATACAAGTATCCTAACTAATATAATAAATGTGAAAGTAAGTTTGTTTGTTACCTTTTCACGCCTGAACCACTGAACCCATCATCGTGAATTTTGCATGTACGTTGTCAGGTG
This sequence comes from Noctua pronuba, assembly GCA_905220335.1. Taxonomy (NCBI): domain Eukaryota; kingdom Metazoa; phylum Arthropoda; class Insecta; order Lepidoptera; family Noctuidae; genus Noctua; species Noctua pronuba. Next base: position 7,464,652 of record LR999906.1, on the reverse strand, counting down.
TACAGAAACGGACATAGGGTATCTTTCATCCCGAAAAAAAGTACTGTTCCCGAGGAATAATTAAACAATTTAATAACGTTCTTATGTTAAAAGATGTCGCCTCGTGTCTTTCGAATCACGATTGAATTATATTATTATAGAAACTTTAGTAGTGTGTTAACAGTTTTTTTTAACCCGAATTGATTGTCAAATTCTAAATTAACGCGAGCGAAGCCGCGGGCAAAAGCTAGTAGATGATATCTCTCAAAACAGTTTGTCCAAACATTCCCTATCCGCTATTTGAACAGCACTGTGTCTCCTCCCGAATTGCTCTGGATTTGCCATTCAAATTTCTGTGAGTCGTTCGGTCCGATTTGATTAATGGATCTAGCAAATATCAGTGCACAGTTCGTTATGAGTCTCGGATATCCGCGAAACAAGTCGACTGGGCGACTTTTAGATTTCTGAAAAATTATTCGAACGGAAACACGAAAACTTCTGGATGAATTTTCGTGTTTTCGAGTGATTTTGCCGCGCTGTTAACGGCGTGGTTTGAAAGATTAGGTTTCTGGATGGGTTGTGGTTTTAGAAGAGCTTTACTGATATGTTTGTGTTTTGATCCGGTAAACCGGGGGAACTTGCTTTATTATTTACAACACCTTTTAACTAATGCCTTTTAGATAATGACTTGCAAATTCTTCGATCCAGAGCCAATGTGGACCACTGGTCGTTAGTTTTGTCCAGCTCGTCCCGTCATCTCCTGCAAGGTCTACCGCGTCGCCTTCTGGCTGTGTCAGGGCTCCACTATCAATACATCAAAAACAGGATAAATGTAACATGTTTACTATTTATTTTGATCTTGGGTTTATCCGTGATCACCATTGCTTGCTACACCGCCGATATATGGGGAACTCAAAACATGGTAAATATCCCGGTTGGTTGGTTTTTGGTTTTTAATGTTAGTGACCATGACAGTATAAAAAATCCGTTTAAATAGTACTTCCGTCCCGTTTTTTTTACCGTATTTTATACTTGGAATTTGTTTGGTGTACTAATTAAAAGTATTCTATGTAATGATTTTGCCTAATAAAATATTATTAGTTTAAAAACAAAACTTATATTCTAAATAATTTTACACAACACAGCAAACTTATTTAATCTTATTCCTTCAATATGCAACAGCATTCATTCCAAATAAATAAACAAGTACTTTAATTGCTTCCCGCTCTAAAACACTTACATTTCACACAATTTGTACTTAAAGTGTAACTTAGTTATCTATTCGAACTTAAAACAAATAGCACTTGATTAAAACACCAACACTACAGACAATATAATACGATTAAATCAAGTTGGTCACGAAAGATAAACCAGTTGATTGGGCAATATATCTTTTCAATTTATGCGGGTTATAAAAACGTCGCGCCGTTTGAGTTCCGTGACGTTTATTGGAGACCACCAATTGAAACTTTGATGACGTCATAGGCCTTAGTGCCGGTTATCTTTTTATATATTAATGTTATGCGTAACGTATATAGGCGTGTTTAAAGTTACCAGTAAATACAACATGTGTTCAGAAAGCAGATGTTGTTATATAATGTACTCGTTATGTTTTATTGATGGTTTCCGATATAAATAATGTAGCCACGTTCGTATTTTAATTTGTAAACTGTTGCCTTATACAAAAGGTGCGACAAATAAAACTGATTCGCGATAAAAATTATAAACAAGACAAAGAATCACGTAAAAATAACACACGATTTACTATGTAAAATACCACGAAGTCTCTCGAACCACCACACGTTGAAAAAGTTCCAAAAACTCACCAAAGTAATCCAAATCCGTTCATTAAAGTCAGTCTTCTTTAGAAAAACTATTATTAAATAATTAATTTAGAAACACACAACCGTTAACAGCTAAATTTAAAAACTAAGAACGCAAACTCACTAAACTAAAATACTTTTGGACACAATGACTAGAATTCAACCGTTGGCGGAGACACAACCGCTCGCGTCGACTGCCGAATCATAACTGAATGTGGGGGTCAAGTTTTCGAAAAAAAAAAGTTGTGCTGCAGGCAAAGGCACCCATACGTTACGGACGAGATCATTACAACAAAAAAGAACCCTAAATATTATCGGTCGACAAAGGCTGTTCTCAAAGTTGCCAGTGCATTTTATTTTTCGGTTGGTAATTATGGTTTTAAAAGACTTTTACGACAAAAATTTTGATTTCTACAATGGAATTTTAGAAACGGTTTTCAATAAAGATATATTTGTTGCCATCCGTTATTGATAATTTCAGATAGTATTCAAATAAAGACAAGAATCTTCAATATCTTTAGAACAATTTAATATCGACAAATAATTCAATTCTTTTTTGTTGTTTTGCGAATGATTTTCAACAACTTCTCAAGGCGATCTGGCTCCGTTCATTGTACTCGGCTTTATTACATGGCTGATATTAAAATTATTTTATTAGAAGAAAAAAAACATATACCTATATAACTCGTTCCCGCGTAAACAATTTATATGAATACCTATTTCCATTTTTCGAGCAATTAAAGATTTATAGTCTTTTTTAACGTTTTCACACTTATTTTGCTATAATTGATTGGTATTCGGATTTTAAAAGGACATTGTGGTTCGTAAATAAGGACAACGTGTTTTTAAAGTTGTGTAAGGTTATGCGTTAATCATTCGTCAGACTAATTGATGATGTAATCGATAGGAAAGATTTTTTTCTAGAATGAAACATTTTGCATAAATCAATTGTGATGAAATAGTGATCGGGCCGGTTTTTATGATCTAGTTCAGATCGACTGATTAATTAATTTGTTATTTTTAGTTCCTGGTTTATTATTTTTCCTCAACATTAATTTTATTTGAGCTCATACATGTCTGCTCTTCGAAATTCCCCGAACAAGAAAGGTAACAATACTAATTTCACACACAGCACTCATCAAATTAACAAACAATACGTGTAACGAAAGCTTTAATAACGAATTATTAATTCACGGCAAGCGACGCCGGGGCGCGACCCTAGTTAATAATAAAACTTTGACATTCGCAGGCACTTGGATTCAAGTTTTGCAGCTGCCGTCCCTACCTATACACACACGGTATGCATGTGTGCAAGGCACGCGTAACCTTTACATGTGTGTGTGCGTATAATTCGTAGGGGTGCAACGTTGATAATATTGATTATTTTCACTCGGCACATAAATTGATTTTTTTATAGACTAACGAACTTTTTTGTCTGTCATTTTGGCAACGGTTGTCGTGTGAAATTAGATGGGTATACAGGGTGTAAACGGACCCTTCACGAAGCCGTCAACTAAGTATTCTGTACATCAAACTAAGTAACTTTACGCAAAAATTATTGCTGGGAAACGACTTTTTTTTTTGGGTGAAAAATCACGTTTTGCGGTAAAACTCAATGTAACGCAGTCAAAACATTGTGCTGATGGATGGATTGAATAGTACGGGGGTCGTGGAGGTGTTTAAAGTAAACATCTTACATTAGAAACATGTATTTTTTTAAAAACTTGTGAAAAAAGTCGAACTTTGATCCCCCCATATCTCCGTACTTAGAAGGTTCCCAGGTATGGTCTAGAACAAAAAAAATATCGCAATGCCGGGGAGAACAAGTAGATTTCGGCTTCGTTAAGGGTCTTTTTACACCCTGTATAAGTCTACAAATAATTACGGGGAAAGCAGTAGAATATAATTTTATCGGTTTTTGTTACGTTGTTCTTAATGTTATTGTTATTGTTTTAACGGCTGTAAGACTGTAATTGGGAAACCTTTTCCATTTGAAGCTAAGGAATAAGGAATTATCTGTATCTTGTCTTTCAGGATTACTTATCAAGTGTACCACTTTGTTCGGTACAACAATATCTTTTGGACTTATTTATCTTTTGTTTGGTTTCAGTTAGCAACGATCTAGTTTTTGACCATGGTTTCACTTGTTTCTTATGGAAACTTCTAAATACAGTCTACCTGTGTCCCAAATCTATGTAGTAGCTAAAGCGTGATTGAGTAACAAACATACAAATCGCACTAAGACAAAAACTTCCATATTTTCACACTAGCTGTTCCCGCGAATTCGTTCGCGTTGAAATTTTAATGTGTAAGAGTGAGAAAAAAAAAAAAGCAGCCTATGTGCTATTCCAGACCATAATCTAGCTCTGTGGAAAATTTCATACAGATCTGTTTATCCGTTTTGGAGTGATTGAGTAACAAACATTCAACCATCCAAACTGTCGCATCTAAGTATAATAGTAAAGTTAAGTAAGATAACTGCGAAGGCCATTCTTTTCTTCCAGTGTATTTAAAAAGAAAACTGAAGAACTGACAGCAAGACTTGTATAAAAGTTGTTTTCTTTCGTTTCCCAAGAACATGACACTCGTAATTATGCTCGTGAAGAAGTTTTTATTCCGTCGCATCATTATGACGTTTTGACTCACCCTATTTTCCGGCAGCTTGACTCACTGTCTTTCAATGGATTTGAAGAAAAAACCTTGTGATTCCACGGTGACGGGGGTATGAATGTTTAGATTACTAGGTGAGTATTTTTGTATCGTGACTCAACAACGCAAGTGCGTAAAGAAAGCCTTTTTCCCTTGGGCTTTCATGACAGTTCGGACGTTGTAATAGACTGGGTTTACCTATTATGTGAGGGAAATTATCTTGTTTTTTCTTATAAATATTAAAATGACTTATTGGGCGGACACTGGGAATATTTTCATACACACATTATGACCCTAAAATTTTGGAGTTTGACCTGACAAGCGGGGTGAAACTAGACAGACCAATTTGTTACTAAGTAGTAACAAGTATTGGATTACGATTTTCTTCGTCTTGTCCCGTCTATCGCTCATAAATATTTGAATGTCTTTATGAATATCTAACTAAAACATACTTGGTTACGTTATATTATACCTTTCGCACGCCGCAAGATTGCTAAAAGCTGTGATTTTAATTGCTACTTAAAGTTAGTAATAACTACAAGACATACAAAGTATAAACTAATGTCTTCACTTAACGCATTACCTCTTCATCAGAAATAAATGTATTTAACGAGACGTCCCACCATCTTTTACGACTACCAGATGACAGCTGACATATTATACTTCTTATTCCACTCCCAGATTGGCAAAGGAATCTCGTCCGTACGTCCTTTAAAAAAATTACAAGTAACAATGCAGCACTTTTAATTACATGCTTTTAAAAACTTGTTTGTCATTTGAAAATAAACTTTACTGGTATTAGTTTGAGGTTGTATTCGGTTAACGATTAACAAATTGCCAACAATGTTGGCTACATATGCAAGTATCGTTCGTGGCATATAAAATTAACGCATTCATAGTATGTTGAGGTAGGCCGGATGCTAGTAAGTATAGGTACCTATGGAAGGGTCAATACACCGGTGACTGACCGCCGATGACAGCCGCGTATTTATATATTGTTGATTGGAAAGGTCAATCAAGTGGATGGGTATGTGATTAGTGATTTTGTAAGGACCTAAAGGCCTTTAGTTACGACTTTTGTAAATCTCAGTCGCAAAAATCTTTAAGACAGGAGAATTCTTTTATATGTTGAGATATTTCTCATCGTCATTATTGCACCTGATAAACAGTGTCTACCGACCAATTTTTGTAGGTACCTGCCCAGCCAAGGGGTCTGCCTTGAAGGCAAAGTTGAAATACCTCATGTGCCCTTATTATTATCGGCACCCTTCATACCGGAACACTATGAAATCGCATAGCAACAGTTGTGTGTATTGTTGTAGTACTTCGCCTGACTAAATATTTTGCCAGGGGAGCTGAGCTACAGGAGATGCTACAAAAAATCCTCGAATATATTTAATGTTTTTAAGATTTTTTCTGATATAAATAATAATTAAGAGCCTTGTAAGGGACTTAAACAATACATACCTAGCGGTAATGTTGGTTCTCTGTTTACCCCTTTAGAAAAAAGCATCAGGCACGATGATGTTATCATTATTTGACATGATACAAATCTATATTCTGTACAAACCATTAACAGTACAGTAGCATCGAAATAATCGCGACAAACCACCGATACAGTCGTGCCACTGAATCGATAAAAAACACGACGGTATCGCGATCATATTGCCATTGTAGGGCGTTGCCATTGATACAAATACAATAGGGCAGCCATTTTGTCAATTGACCTTGTGCAGCGATGCAGCTGCGACTGCTGCGCTCGTACGCGACTGTCGTTGGTCGTTGCAAAAAGTCGCCATGTGTGTGCACTGTGCTCCCAGACACTGATTACTCAAGTCTCAGGCGACTTGGAATTGGCATCTTAATTCCGTGAGGTGAAACATGTAGGTATGCTGTCGCAATTGGTACTGTAAGAAACTATTTGAAACTAATGTCATATTATCTTGTTTGTGTTTTGAAACATAGTTGATTGCAGATAAATGACGATTGGCGAACTATCACGTTTCAATTGCGAACTAACACATCGGTGAAATGTATTATGTGTACATGACATACATTAGTCTATAGCAGATCATGGCCATTGGAACTTTGCCTTATTAAGTTTGTCCAAAAGATAGCCGAACCATAACTAAGTCTGGAGCAGCTGACACTCCTTGGCACCGCACTACAGTCAAGTGCAAGCCACTATAACTTCCCAAGAAAGATTAAGCACCTAAGTCGGACATAGGTACTAAATTCTAGAAAGAACCTCCCAAGCCGCTCCTACCTCCGGGGGTGTTATCGAACCCCCGCCGCTAGGTCAACGTCCGGGTAAATGACCTGACCAGATGACTCCAAGTCTTTTTTTCAAGTCATATGATTCATACATGCTATATAAATTATATACAAAATGTTGATTCAATGAATAAGCGCTCTGCGTTCTCAGGGTTGGCAAAAACGAACTTAATTAGGGTGCAGCTAAAATAAAATAAAAATGTCTAGATTTTAAATGTGTTATTAATAAAGGATATGGTCCGATCACGCGATAAGAGACGGTCAAACCGAAACAGATTAAAGTTTTATTGGTTCAGAAAAAAGGGTCGTGTTTTTAAGGATGTCGAACGAGATTTTTGGTTAGTAGCAAAGCGTTGGCTATGGATCGCACCTTGTAATGTCTATTATTGGAAGACCGGGCCTTACCTTGGTCATAACCGGGCCTAACCTTGGTCATAACCAAACCACAACAACATATTCAACATATCAGATCATGAATATCAGCTGTAAAATGGAGATGGGTAGGACTTTTGGCTAGACATGGTGATGGCAGGTTTAGCAGAGCCCTAAGGCGCGAATTACACAGAGACGGCGTAAGGTGAAGGTGCGACGCAGGCGCAGCGCAGGCGTGGCATTTATAAAAAAATGAAAGAACGGCGTGCCTGCGCCGCGCCTTGACTGTAATTCACGACACGTCGCCTACGTACATTTTGTATGAAAACGTTTCGAAGCGGCATCATGCCTGCGCCACGCCTTCATCTTACCCCGTTTCTGTATAATTCCCGCCTAAGGTAATAGTTGCCGAGAGCGTTGGCAGACCAAGAGCCAGATGGGAATCTTAAGTCCGAGGAGGACCTCAGATTGCGAGGAAAGTTCAGACTCACACAGATCAAGGAAGCATGGCACAATATGAAGGAAGATTATACTCAGTGGTTTACAGTGACTGGAATAAGGCTGCCAATAATGATGATGTGTGAAGTTTCAATTTAACAGGTCTTTCAAATCCCTTGTAGCAACCATAGAGGATCGACTCGGTGTCAAGTTCGAGGAGGCGAGCTAAAGTTTTTTGCCCCAAAAAGGATAAGGTTTGACATTTGCATGCAGTTTCTGGTTTCATAAATATGCTGTGCATTAGTTATTATAAATGATGATTGATTGGTATTTATTTTAATCTGTAGGTAAAAGATTTACTGCTTGATTTTTTGCTTCAATTTGCTGATTCATCAGGTATAAAATTGCTGTTTATTAGGAAAACTACCGGTTGCATGTTCATGGAGTTTTAGCTCATAATTTATTTATCTATACTAATATGCTGACGAGTTTGTTTGGTTGAACGCGCTAATCTCAGGAACTACTGGTTCAAATTGAATAATTATTTTATTGTTGGATAGCCCATTTATCGAGGAAGGCTATAGGCTATATAACATCACGCTACAACCAATAGGAGCGGAGCATCAATGAAAAATGTTGCAAAAACGGGAAAAATTGTATTTTTATAATAATTTCACGCGGATGGAGGTCGCGGGCAACAGCTAGGGTTCTTTATTATTTAAAGTTGATCCCCTAGCCAACGTATGAGTCACAAAGCAACGCAGTCTAACTTACAGGGGTTGAATTTATTGGCTAACGAAATTTTGCACTTAACTTCTCACAAATAGGATTAAATCCAATCTAGGGGTCAATTCCCAGTTCTGGGCATAATACAATTTTACCATAATATCTGACTGTAATGCCTAATTGGTTGCCAAGGGGGTGAATCCGAATGGCGAGTATGTCGCATAGTTAATAGGATCACTGCCTAGTTAACTATGTACAATACCTTCCTAGCTACGTATCTGCTAAACCCTTAAGGGTCAAAGATGGGATTAGGATCATAATACTCTATACTGGTTAGATTTAAATATCTGCTATTTTAGTTTGCCCCTCTTTAAGACTTGCGCAGACGTGTCCGTTTCTAAACCTTGAGTGCACTGATTTTACTGTTTAAGTGCATAATAATATTAAAAAGGGTGAATCTGGAGCTAGGGATAATGTTCTTTTACGTAGTATTTATCATGACTAACGTCAATTCCCAAGCTATTTTTGAAAATTTTCCTTATTAAAAACCAAAATGCACATTAGCTGACATTTGTGTGTGAATTTAATCGAAAACGTCTAGACAAGTTTTATAAGTATGACGTAACATTAGTTACGGTATCCTACATTTATTTAAGCACTAACAAAAAGGCACCCGAAACCAATAAGTACCGAAAAAAAACTAAAAGACGTCGAACATTATACAGCGTGCACAAAGAAGCAGTTTGTCTACGTCTAGAAACGTTCCAGACTAGCACCTAGCCAATTCTAGATTTCGGTCTACCTACCTAGGTATCTTTGGGCGGGAAATTCGAAGATTTCCCAATGTTGGAAGGAAATAGAGTCTGAGACGAAACGTCTGGTACAGTTAGCGGCGGAGATTTACGTCTATCGAATATTTCGTTGATGAAAAATTGTGTAACAAATTGTAACTTTTTGAAGGCTGGCAGGAAATGAAGTGCAAATAGAAGAGAATTTTGATGATATTTTGATGTGACGATGGTTTACAAGTAGTGAAATGTTATTTGATTTGGCAGAAACACTAAGGATGTCAGATTCAATATTTATTTCCACATATTGACGTACAAATAAAAATACAGTGAATTTGACTTATAGGTGGCCCCCATTTGAAGATAAAAGACAGCCTGAGAAATGCTAACAGCCTAAACAGTTAGTAGATCGTAAGGTTAAACCACGTTTAGCTACGTTAAACTACTTACAGAAATCCTTGCACTAATCCACGGTTAAGTAGAGGTTAACAATAGTATTAATTGTTAGAATTGGGCAATGAGTTTCTGGGTTAAGTTAATCTTTTGAGTATTAACTTTAAGTGGGTGCGAATTATTATATTTAAACCATCACAGTCTGCTGTAAAACATAGGTTTTTTAAGATGTAATGAAATGCTTTAAGATTTATTTATTAAAGTATTTCACTATTTTTTTCTGTGTCAAAAAAGCAAGTTCTTTAGCTTCTGCCTCTCCTCATCAGAAAAACTACGTGATTTTTGTCACATGGATGTAAAAATACAACAAGAAAAAAAAGACAACAAGCATGACTCAACCCCCCCCCCCCCCCCCAACAATAAAATAGAACGCCAAAGTGCGTTCGAATTAATTCTATTGCTTCTTCGTAGTAGAGTGACCTCATTGTGTGGTCGACTGTACCCGAGTGCATTGAAGATCAATCTTCAAGACATCCTGAGCGATGCGACTCTCTTAATGCCGGTAATAGGAACCTCTTAGCTTTTGTATTAATGGAGTTAGATGGTGTAAGGTATGGTGATTAACGGGTCCAAGTTGAAGATAGCAGTTTTGGGTAAACGAGGTTTCAGACATTTGATAAGGCGCGAATTATACAGAAAAGGCGTAAGGTAAAGGCGCGGTGCAGGCATGATGCCGCTTCAAAACGTTTTCATACAAAATGTACGTAGGCGACGTGTCGTAAATTACACTCAAGCGGCGCGGCGCAGGCACGCCGTTCTTTCGTTTCCTTATAAATTCCACGCCTGCGCCGCACCTTACGCCTTATGCCGTTTTGTAATTCGTGCCTAAAGGTGGGTGAAGTTTTTTATATTTTAAAGAGAAGATAAGGTTCTTTTTATGTTAAGTAAACTTTGTATGATAGTGGACGACGCAAACGGAGTAAAGGATCCTGGCAGGTGGAGTATTTTTTTTTTAATATGGGGAAAAAATAATCGTGAGTTTAGGTAACAATGTTATTGCTATTAGCTGGCAAAACTGATATAAGCTCTTGGGTTAGTAGATAGAAATAAACACAATCAATCAATTAAATGATTTGACATTTGAAACCAATTTGATTTAATTAGTGTTTCAGCACAACACGACTACATTAGATTGCAATTTATGCATTTATGCAAGCCTAGTACTTTTGGTCGCCTAAAAGATGAATTTAGTGAATATTTTAGAAGCCTTATTGTTTGTTCCTCGGTTAAAATAAGTTATAATTTGTGTAAAATTAATTTGATTTTATTTGTAACTAAAACGTTACACTTTTTGTTTTAAGTGTACTTGCCCAACATGGAGGTTAAACGTGAGCTTTTTAAAACACATATCATTTGTTTCGCGAATCGACATATTATTATAACCTAATTATAGCTGCCACATTGTCCCACTGCTGGGCAAAGGCCTCCCTCCATTCCTTCCAAAGATCACACTTCTGTGCTACTTCTTTCCAATTCTCAAGGAAGACAACCAATTATATTATTATAGGAAATTCTTCCTTTCGTCCACCAACCATAGAGGTCTGATTGGTCGCTCAACTCCACCAGTCCTTCCGTTCCTCCTAGAGTTACACACCGCACATGTATCTGTATCAGTAACACGATACGTTGCATCACGCGGTGTCGCTTGCAGGTGTCGAGGTTGACTACTTGATCTAGAATCTAGATTGTCTTATTTTGTTGTCTTTTAGAATTGAGTAAGACTAGAAAGTTTGATTGTGTGCCGAATTCAAACTCAAACTCAAAGCATTTATTTAAATTAGACCATTACAGGCACTTTTGAATGTCACAAAAAAGCAAAGCTACAGTCACAGACACAAGGCATAATAACTTCTGAAAGTACTGTAGTTGCCTAATCCTTCTTGATATTGGACTCTTAGTGTTGATGGTAATAGGCTCGCCGTCTATTCCACTGGCGGAATATGGCTGTGCCTAACCCTTCGAGGAAATACAGGCGTCATGGTATGCAAAGAAATAAAACATCATCATTATCTGTCTAGCCTTTTCCCAACTATATTGGGGTCGGCTTCCAGTCTAACCGGATGCAGCTGAATACCAGTATTTTACATGGAGCGACTGCCTATCTGACCTCCAAAACCCAGTTAGTACTGGGTAATACGATACCCCCTGGTAAGACTGGTCAGACTTTTTGGGTCACTGACTACCTAACGACTGTCAAAGATCTACAAATGACACCCGGGACCAACGGCTTAACGTGCTTTCCGAGGCACGGAGGAAACTCGGTATGTAATGGGTGGTCACCCATCCTCAGACCAACCTAAGCAAGCACGGCTTAACCTAAAGATCGACCCGAGCGGCTGTTATTATTAAGCCTCGAGCTCCTCATGTAAAGAATTAAAACATTTAGTCCAATACCCAAGTAGTTATTTACAACCCCGCTACAAACTGTTGATCAACACGCCCAAACAATGTTTCTTTATGAAAATTTTCACTAAACGCAAACAAGATTCGATTCAGTACATCGAGCATTAAACGCAATCGAATAAGTAAATACCAATCTAGTTATATGGACGTCAAAACGTAATTTATTCCGTCACAATTATTCGAGTTTGTTGGCGATTGAATTTAAATACAAATACAGACGGGACAGCCTCGTTGGTCTGGTGGTCGTAACCGCGTGTAGAGCTTGAGATCCTACGTTCAATTCCCAGGTCGGGCAAAGTGTTATTGGGTTTTTCATGGCAATAGACTCGCCCCGTTACATGGGACTAAATAAAGGGTGTAAATATTAACGAAGCCGAAAGGCACTTGTTCTCACCGCTAATGCGATCATTTTTTTTGTTTTAGACCATACCTGGGAACCTTTTAGTTACGGAGTTATTGGGGTCAAAGTTACAACTTTTTCACAAGTTTTTTTTTAAATACAAATTTTTAATGTTATAACTTTACTTTAAATACCTCCATGACCCGTTTACTATTCAATTCATCCATAAGTACAATGTTTTGAATGCGTTTCATTGAGTTTTACCGTAAAAGGTTATTTTTCCACCCAAAAAGTCGTTTCCCAGCAATCATTTTTGTGTAGGGTTACTTAGTTTGATGTTCAGAATCCTTGGTTAACGGCTTCGTGAAGGGTCTGTTTACACCCTGTATAACTGGCGAAGTGTGGGTGTACTATTAGGTACCCCTTCAGCGATTAATGTAAGATATTGTTATATTACGCACGGACAGACAATTGATGTTTGTGTGCGATCTTATAATTGTTATATTGATAACGATGTTGCGTGAATAAGTTTATGATTGATTTTATTGCTATTGTTATATTGCTATCATTGTTGGACCAATGTTGCTTAAATATAACCGGTACGTTTCCGTTAAGAATTTTGACTGTATTTTGTTTGGTTTGGCTGAATAAAAAATGTTAGTCTGTGGTTGTAAGAATACATATAGACGACAGATAGTGACGTAATGTTTTTCATACATACAAAGGATAACTACAGACTGTCTGTTTATGATCAGGGGGCCTAAAATGGCCGCTTTGGCCGCAGAATCATAATAAGGATAATAATATGAATAACGTTAAAATTCGTAAAGTGCAATTCATAATATTAACTACATCTGTGACCATTTTAACGTGATTCATATTATTGCCTTATTTATAACAAGCTGTTACCCGCGACTTCGTTTGCGTGGTAATTTTGATGAGTATGAGTGAGGAAAAAAAGCCTGCCTATGTCCTTTCCCAGGATATAATCTACCTTCTCGCCAAATTTCATTACGATCCGATCAGCTGTTTAGTCGTGAAAAGGTAGCAAACAAACAAACAAACAGTTACTTTCGCATTTATAATATTAGTTTCTGCTAAAGCGGTCATTTTAGGTGCTCAGGTATGTTCTGATTTCTTTAGTTTACCATTTTAGGTACATAAACGAACCACTTAATCACACACAAAAAATCAAAACCGTACCACTTTTCAAGCAGTATGGTTGCATTTGGTGGCAATATTATTATTTTAAATTGGTTCAAATTCAGTTTTTTAAACTGTGTTTGGACTCATCCTGGTCTAAACCACAATGTTCGACACTAACAGTCTGAAATACCATGTTTTTAACTTGACCAAAAATCATACCCCTAAAAACTGCTTACTTTAAAATTACCACAAAAATAATTTTGTTCCATTTGTTGCCAAAAAGGTCTGAAACATAACCACAAGAAACCCTGTAGGTATAATTATAGTTACAATCAACCACACGTAGTACTTACACTTGAGTTACAAAAACCACCCAACTGTTACAGAACAAAGGCGCTGCCAAATCGAAATTGTTAACATGAACGCGTGGTTAACTGTACCTTTATACCTGTTTGTATTGCGTGATCCCCAAACAAAGGAAAACCGAAATAACAAAGAAATCGCATAAATTTCACTTGATTGACAAAACAATTACTTAAATTAAAAACGATGTTCACGCGAGCCCGCATTGAATATAAATTGAATCGGTAGCACAGGAATAAAACTACGACTTAAGCATTCTTCTTAATCTATATTAAAACGAATTCTTGGATATTGGCAGGCAGTTATATAGCAACGATACAATTACTGAATCTTATTTTAAAATTCTTTGTCAATTTGATACTAGACAAAGGTCTGTCCAATCAAACGCCATTTATTTTTCTGACAATTTTATTTAATTTAAATAGGGTACAAAAAACACGATTCGTACAGGTCCAATGATACTACCTAGCTAAGCTTGTTCAGTATATATAAATCGTTTTCAAGGCTCCAAAACAACGGACAAAGAAAAGACAAAGGAGTCTACAGTTTCCACATCTAGCACAAAGTTCTAAGTAATAAATACCTATCTAATGTAATCAAGCCTTCCCAGACAGAATCGTTAAACCCTCAACAGACTCCAGAAAGTTCTACCAAGTTTTATTTGCGTTATTCAACCAGAAATCCAATACGAATCCCCGTTGCAACGCCGGTATGTAAACAGGGAAACGCAACGATCGATATGGCGGGGTAAACACGGCGGTTGCCATGGCGACGCGCCGGGAGTTTCGTCACTTCCGCCCCTTCACCCCCTCTCAACCACCCTTCACCCCCCGCTGGGGGCGCTGTCCGCGGCAGGCTTTGTGCCGTACCACAGGGAGGTATAGCAAGTTAAATTGGCTCCGTCCTTGAATTAATGGTTATTTCAATGCATGTCTGGACCTATGCGTATAACGAGATTTGAGTATCAAAGGATTGGCGAAAATTCTAACATGCAGTCGGATTGGAGTTTTTCTTTTGTTTCGTGTTAAGCCGTATTCACTTTTTTGTTAAACTGACGAAGTGCGGCTATGGGGGACTTTAATTTGGACAGCTCAGGAATTAATTTGGAACGGCATTATGATCAGGGCTTTGCGGAATTCGCTCCCAAACTCAATGCCTTTGAACAATTAACAGAATAACAGTTTTTGCTAAATGCATATTGGTCCAACAGAGCTCATAACGTCTGGGGGCCTAAAATGGCTGCTTTGGTAGAATCATAATGGGATACTAATATTAATCACCTTAAAAATGTTTAAATGGTCACAGACGCAGTTAATAATTATTATGAATTGTCACTTAGTGACCACTTTACAAATCGTAACGTAATTGATATTATTATCCTATTGTGATTCTGCTAAATCGGCATATTTAGACCCCCAGACCATCAGAAAAAAACAGCACCACACGCAATTATTTTAAACATTTAAATATCCCCTTTTTTTTTTTTACTGATGGGAAATCATCAAATGACTTCTCCCGCTCTGGGTGGAGTGGGAGGGAGTGTCAGACTCTTACTGACTAAAACCCATCCATGTTCCTTCTATTGTTTTATTTAACACGACTTGTTTTACTGCAGTACATTGTCTTATATCCCGAACATTTTCAATGCGTCGGCGAATTTTAAATTGTTTATTATCAACTGTCAGCCAATTATTTAAGCTGAGATAATTAGTCCTTTGTCATGGCATTGGCATTTGAACAAAATGGGGATGATGCCTTGATGAAGAGCGGGGAGCGCCAAACGGTTTATTTGGGCAGCTTTTTTCATTGAAGAGACAATGCAAATTTTGTGAATTTAAGCTTGGTTGAACCCAATTCTGTTTGCATCGATCGGATATAAAGTAAATAAGATGGGCTTATATTATTAACCATTATAATTTGTAAACGCTAATAGTTTTTTGTTACCAAAACTAAGTAAATTTCTTGAAAAATCTTTAAGAAGTGAGGATGATCAGCGAAAAAACACGTTTCAGTTAATTCTAATCACTTAACACGTCTGTTATCATGTATAATGAGGAATTTAACACATTCAATATTATTGAATTATGATGGGTATAAGAGTAGAGGAAGACTAAAGAAACCATGGATGGACTGTGTGAAGAATGCTATCAAGAAAGGAGGTGTGAAGTGAGGTGAGAAGTAGGGAAGAAGAAGACTTGCTGCGCCGACACCAAATAAATTGGGATAAGGGCAGGAGAATGATGATGAATGATATTGTAAAAATATACCATTGCATGTTAAAATTTTTTCATAGATTTATGCTTTTTGACTGAGGGATGACAGTGACCTGATGCCAAAGTGGTCATCGTTCTTTGAAACCTAGTTTAATTTCCTTCAACTAAATAGACAAAATATATTTACAAAAACCTTCTATAATATTCCAATATCCACCACAAAAGAACCAAATGAAACACGGAAAATTGAGCCATATTGACAATGATAATTTTCTATAATTATGTTAATAACAAAAGCCCTACGAAAGAGGGAGCATATACCCCCAGGATACGCGTGGCTGCGGGGTTGGTGACCGCAAAACAGCCCATACCGACCGGTAACACAGTTGCCTGTCTACGACTTGATTTAATGTGGCATAGACATACGTAAGTACATAAATTCACATGGGTAAACCGTAGATCCTGAATGGTGGATCATAAAATAAACGTACTTTCTACATGCCCATAAAATTGAACGCGATCAATACACCTAGACTGCGTTTAAAACAGCTCTTGAACGTGGTTTAGTTTATTAGTGAGATTCACCCCAAGTTTCTGTGGTTCATCTTGGACATCACTCAAATCGATGGAGGAAATCATGGCCAGGAAACCTATAATGAAAATAATCCTGAAATTGCTAACCCATCTCAGCAAGCATGGTAAGCAATGGAGAGACATATGGATGCAGTGGGACAGTAATACTGCCCTCCCGACTAACTCCCAAAATAGAGAGGTAGCTATCAACAGTAATCGTTTGACATTTAGCTTACTGACTACTGACAGTAAGAAACAAAACGTTTCAGAAAAGCTTTCTTTGTTTTTTTCTAATATGAATCAACTTCTATGGTAAGCGGTCGATCCTCCGAGAGACGGGTAGGTGACGTGGATAGTATATTCCTATCTATTCATTGCTAAGTTAGGTTATAAACACACTGATAGCTACTAGAGATAGGCATATTAACTAACAGTTATACGTAAGTAAGTATATTTGAAGCTATGGTTGTCTTAGTAAGGAGGGCAGACTAGTATTGTAATCTATATTATTAATCTGAAAGTAAATTATAAATCATCACACTCATACATTCGTTGTGGATTTATATCTCTAAGTATAAAGGGTGTAAAAAGACCCTTAACGAAGCCGAAAGGCACTTTTCTCCTCGTCATTGTGATCATTTTTTTGTTCTAGACCATACCTGGGAACCTTCTAGTTACGGAGATATTGAAGGTCAAACTTCCAATTTTTTCACAAGTTTTTTTTTTTAAAACCACTTTTTTAGATTTTAACTTTACTTTAATATACTCCATGACCCATTAACTATTCAAAGCATCCATCAGCACTAAGTTTTGAGTGCGTAACATTGAGTTTTACCGTGAAACGTGATTTATCACACCAAAAAAAAAGAAATAATTTTTGCGTAGAGTTACTTAGTTTGATGTACAGAATGCTTAGTTGACGGCTTCGTGAAGGGTCTGTTTACACCCTGTATTATCTAACTAATCTTAAGTAGATACCTGTATATCAGTGTTTTCATACAACGTTCAGATTGTTGAGGTAGGTTATGCTCTTAATAACAATGAAAAATATTATATGTGAAACTAACAAGTTAATGATATGGAAACTGGTATTGTAATTAATGCATTATTAATGAGTATGACTATAAATATATAGCCTTTATTAACATTGCTATAAATATATTGAGGTTTTTTGTAAAGGCTGATAATTTCCTGATTCGACTGGAAGTTCAAATAGTTACTACTAATTACCTAATCTCCGTCAATATTTGAGGAGATACAAATAACACTACTCTACAAGATTTCGCAACAGAGTAACTGTATATATTTTCTGTCTAGTTAAACATTACTAATAACGAATATAATCACCAAAAGTCTCCTACACGTCAGGTTTAAAAAAAATAAAAAATAATGTAAACATGTGATGTACGCCCAAATTAAATACAATTCGACCCATTTTAGTTTCTTGTTGAGGGTAGATACTAAAATAAATGACGATAATCGGTTATTACGATTGTCATTTGTCATTTAACTCGCTTCCGTGGGCTATTCTTGCTGAATTCGAGTGGCTTTTTCCTTTTTTTTAGTTCAAAATGGCTAAAATCGCTAAACGTACTTGTGTTAATTCTCCAGATTCATTTTGTTTTATATGTGGCTCGTTTACAACTTCTACACAAAGAAGAGTAATCAGTGAAAATGTTAAGATGTTATACGAGAGTTATTTTGGTATTACTATCGGTCACCAAGACAAAGAATGGGCACCTCACCGTTGTTATGTTACGTGTATTGCAAATTTAAGTTACTGGATGAATGGAAAGCGTTCTTCAATGCCATTTGCTGTCCCAATGATCTGGCGTGAGCCTACTAGCCATGATATGGACTGTTACTTCTGCTTAACAAATGTCGTGGGCTTTTCACGAAAAAACAAAGGTAACATTGTTTATCCCGACACTTCTTCAGCTACAAGACCGCTTCCACATAGCGAAAGGTTACCGATACCAGTTGCTCCAGTGGCAATGGACATCGTTTCTGAGGCATCTTTAGATACAGCTTCGTCGTTTGCTCCATCTTATGATGATAGAAGTAGTGAGCCCCATTTGATAGAACAGCCTGAACTAAACGACTTAGTCCGCGATCTTAATCTGTCCAAACAACACGCTGAACTTTTAGGATCCAGATTACAACAATGGAATCTTTTAGCGAAAGATACAAAGATAAGTATATTTAGAGACCGTAATAAACATTTGTCAACATTTTTTAGGGCTGAAAACAAATTGTGTTACTGCATAGATCCAGATGGTTTGATGCTGAGTTTAGGCATTAAACATGAAGCTAATGAGTGGAGATTGTTTGTGGACTCGTCGAAATCCAGTCTCAAAGCAGTGCTGTTACACAATGGGAACACAAAGCCTTCAGTTCCTGTGGCCTACGCGATCGATATGAAAGAAACTTGCGAGAGTATGGCGCTTATCCTTAAATCAATAAACTACGATCGTTTTAAGTGGCAAATATGTGGAGATTTAAAAGTCATTGGTTTGTTGCTTGGACTTCAGGGGGGTTTCACAAAATACTGTTGTTTTCTTTGTCTTTGGGATAGCAGAGCAACCCAGAAACACTACGTTGTTAAAGAATGGCCAGAAAGACAATCGTTTGTACCGGGGAAAGAGAATGTAAAATCTATCCCACTTGTTGATCCAAAAGACGTACTTCTTCCTCCTTTGCACATTAAGCTTGGACTCGTTAAAAATTTTGTAAAAGCTCTCAATAAGGAAGGCCCTGCTTTTCAACATTTAAAAACAATTTTTCCAAAACTAAGCGACGCCAAATTAAAGGAAGGTATTTTTGTGGGCCCACAAATACGCAAACTTATGAAAGATACAGATTTTGAAAAAACACTCAACGACAGTGAATTAAATGCTTGGAACTCACTGAAATGTATCATTAACCAATTTTTGGGAAACATAAAATCAGAAAATTATGAACAAATCGTTACAGACTTATTGAAAAACTACCAACAAATAGGCTGCAGAATGTCGTTAAAAATCCATTTCCTGCATTCTCATTTGGATTTTTTCCCGCAAAACTTAGGAGCTGTAAGTGATGAACAGGGCGAAAGGTTCCATCAGGACATCCTTACTATGGAACAACGATACCAAGGTCGATGGGATCCAGGGATGTTGGGAGATCATTGTTGGTTCCTTATGAGAGAAACTGACCTTGATTATAAAAGAAAATCGCCATATGCAAAGAAAAAATCTACCTGATTTTTTGGTTTTTGCTTTTTACTATAGATTTGGTCAGGTTTCTTGTAATTAATTAATAAATGTTTGTAATTAATTGTTTTTTTTTTACTTTTTACATCACCAAACCACAAAAAAGCCTTGAAAATAGTAAAAAAAAGAATATACATTAACGGAAAATCTTGACGTGATGGGAAAATTTGGGCATCAGATTTGGCTTTAGCGATATCGATTTAACCAGAATATAGTACTCAGCTTTCTGTTGCGTTCCATACCAAATTTTTTGTAGAGTAGTGTAATTAACAAAGATTCGTATTAATCTTAGCCGTCTTTGGTCGTAAACCCAACTGGAGATCAAGATCTACATGTTTCTTAGACATTTAAAAGGTAAAATTTTACTTAAAAATCTATAATTATGTACCAAGCATAACAGCACTTCTGTGATATGAGAATTTTTTCTTTATTTTAGGATACAAATCATCTGTGATTCTGAAAACATTCGTGAGAAACTTTTGGGCCATAAACAAAAGTTTTCGTTGTATGTAAATTACGTGAGATGCATAGAAAGCGTGTGTTAGAATTATGAGTCTGGGAATGATATTTTTTAACTTCTACAGGGTGTAAGGGACACCCCCTCCCCTCACATATAAATTTATCATCGGTATTTTTTTTTAAACCAGCTGGTCCGTAGATTTTGACCCAGTAAGTATTGCGATTTTGTAGGAAACAACTGTTTTTTTTTAATAACCGTTGAAAAAATATATCTGGGGGGGAGGAGTTCAGAATGATGTACTGAATACGTGGTAACCGTTTTAGCGTCGGTGTCCCTTCCACCTTGTATAGTAGGGACAGGTCGCAAACTATGTTCCACCTTCTATCCAAGATATTCAGTTAGTGATCTGTCAACTGCTAGTAACGACGTCGTAAGAGGTTTATTTTTTATTTTTAATAAGTAACATACATAAACTCACGCCTTGTCCCATGAGGGTAGACAGAAACCTCAGAATGTCTACCTGCTACGATCCTTACATACTCCTTTCATCCGCAACGCTGTCAGTTTTGATTGATCGTTTCAGTGTGTTAGAGATTTCAAACCAAAAAGGCTAGCACAGTTTAAAACTATCTCGGGAGCTCAAAATTATGAACAATCACGGAAGATGTCCCGTAAGTGACAGTATAAATTCAAAAAAGCTAGATTTTAAATCAGTGTAACAACACTAATTTCATCACGTAGT
This sequence comes from Noctua pronuba, assembly GCA_905220335.1. Classification (NCBI taxonomy): domain Eukaryota; kingdom Metazoa; phylum Arthropoda; class Insecta; order Lepidoptera; family Noctuidae; genus Noctua; species Noctua pronuba. The sequence goes on along the minus strand of LR999906.1, from coordinate 7,443,659 downwards.
TATAGTCAAAACAGATGCAAAATGAATATTTAAATATATACTATTTACATAAAAGCCAAAATTGAATTAAACGAATAAACCAATACTTAACAAACAAAGCGAATCCAATATGACAATTTTCCTTTAATTTTATCGCGAACGCGAATTAACCGCGAACAATGTTAAGAGGGCACAATGGAGGAAATAATTATTTAACCATTTCAATATGCGGTACAAAGAGGAATTAAATTAATGAAAAAGTGAGAACCGGGTGCTTACCTAGTGTTATAATTTTAGTAACTTTAGTAAATACACCACAAACGCGAGAAGACTAGAGGAAGACCTTTGCCCATCGGTGGGAAACCATGAGTAAAAAGTAACTGTTTATTAGACGCCATGTCTGCCGCATGTCGGAGGAGCAATGGGCAAAAATTACCACTCAGTTGATACCAAATAGCAGGAAACGACAAGGCGGCAGGCCCAGAAGGAGATGGCGGGATGAGCTGGATTGTTTCGCAAAGGATTGGCCTACAATCGCACTAGATCGCGAAATTTGGAAGGAGGGAAGGGAGGCCTTTGCCCTGCAGTGGGACATAGACTTATAATAATAAAAAATTAGAAGCGTCGCTTTCGATGTTTAGATTATAAAAGGGAGTACAAATGGTGTATGTGAAGCCTACTTACAGTGCCCGCTAGAGAGGAGTACAGGAAGTCGTTTATAGTAGTTCAAAATCACTCACAACAGTTGTCTAACATAGTACACTGTCACACCGCCTTCAAGTCGTTGTCCAATCCAGTTAATAGAAGAAGGTACTTACCTGTAACAAAATAACAAACAAATTAGTCATCAGCACATATTTATTTACGTAGGAAACATAAAGAGAATTAACTTATACTGTCACTTACTTGATATCTTCCGTGATTGTTCATTATTTTGAGCTCCCGATATTTCGACGCTGTTGCAAGCGCCATGGTCGCGGGTTGACTGGAGAATGCGGGTTGATGGATAATAAATTATAGAAATTGTAGTAGGGCGCGCAGCAAAAGGCAAAGAAAGAGGGTAGACAGATTTGTCTGCTCTTAACATTTATTTTCCATCTACCCGCATTCTCCAGTCAACCCGCGATCATGGCGCTTGCAACAGCGTCGAAATATCGGGAGCTCAAAAAAGTGACAGTATAAGTTTAGTAGTAAACCGTGAAAGCTTAAATAAAGAGAATAATGCCTAATCACCACGTGAGAATGTTAAGAGGTTGAACCTCATACAGCAGCACGGAATTGATAGAGCGAGAAACAGCGTGCTGCTGACCGCATCTAGCAAATGACGGATCTGAGCGACAGAAACGGACAAGGAACATAGAAAAATGCGATTCTATGCTGCTAGGTGTGGCGCGACCCTAAAAGGATTAGTATTCGTTTGCAGTGAGCTGTTATTGCAGGAAGAATATTTAAGACCTTGTCAACAGCTAAATATTAACAGCCGCTTGGGTCGATCTTTAGGTCAAGCGGCGCTTGCCAAGGTTCGTAATCGTTATCATTTATTTATTTGCACAAACATGAGTACAATACAAACAACAAAATGATACAAGAGATGTTAAAGTAAGTATAAAAACAGATCATCACGTTTGCCTTAAGGTTGGTCCGTGGATGGGTGACCACTCATTACGTACCGAGTTTCCTAGAAATCACGTTAAGTAGTTGGTTCCGGCTGTCATTTGTAGATCTTTAACAGTCGTTACAGGTAGTAAGCGATCCGAAAGTCTGACAAATACCAGGGTATCGTATTACCCAGTACTAACTAGGTTGTGGAGGTCAGATAGGCAGTCGCTCCATATAAAATACTGGTATTCAGCTGCATCCGGTTAGACTGGAAGCGAACCACAACATAGTTGGAAAAAGGCTAGGCTGATGATGATGCAAAGATCGGCTTTTTGCCGTATCAGACGTACCTCAGTAACTAGAACAATACCGAACGACAACCGCATTCGCCTATTTCTCACACAAATTCGAGAACCTTCTCTCTTGTGCTACCCTTAATCATAACACAAGCCATGTTATTTCAGTTCAATACGAATTTCGAAATTCAAACAGAAACCTCGGCCAGCGTTAACCCTCCAAAACAAAGGATTTCGGTACAATAAACCCTCCGTCGGGACCTTTATTTCTCTGTTGCAAGGGGTCCTATAGACCCATCAGATAAAGTGTTGGGTTAAAAAGCTTTATAATTTTGAATATAAAGTAACTTGAGATAATGAGGTTATGTATTGGACGGATTAGTGTAATGTGGTCAGTGTTTTATTAGTTGTTTTATTTTCTTTTATTTATTTATAAAGGGTGTAAAAAGACCCTTAACGAAGCCGAAAGGCACTTGTTCTCCTCATCATTGTGATCATTTTTTTGTTCTGGACCATACCTGGGAACCTTCTAGTTACCGAGATATTGGGGGTCAAAGTTCCAATTTTTTCACAGGTTTTTTTTTAAATACTACTTTTTAAGGTTCTAACTTTACTCCAATTACTTCCATGGTCCGTTTACTATTCAAAGCATCCGTCAGCAATAAGTTTTGAGCGCATTATATTGAGTTTTACCGTAAAAAGTGATTTTTGACCCCAAAAAAAAATTTCGTTTCCCAGCAAAAATTTTTGCGTAAAGTTACTTAGTTTGATGTACAGAATGCTTGGTTGACGGCTTGGTGAAGGGTCTGTTTACACCCCGTATACAAATCAATTACATTTTTAAATATTCTTCAGAAAAAACATTTAAAAATATTTAAAAAATAATTGTAGCCCACCGGTATCGGGAACAGCGTCCAAGCTACCGGCAGTCAGGGCTCCAGAGAAAGAAACCTAACCATACGTTGTTTTATTATTTTTAATTTTGCTTAACTTAAGCGTAAGGGTAGCCCGCGGAAATCAATTTTTCTAACGTTTTTTGCAATTTGCAGGTCAGTGGTCATGTTGTATGTTGATTTAAATATAATTCTCCCCGTCATTGCGATCATTTCTTTGTTTTGGATCATACCTCCTAGTTACGGAGATGTTGGAGGTCAAAGTTCCAACTATTTTTTAGAAATACAAGTTTTTAAACATTAGAACTTCCTCTACGACCCGGCTGTACTATTCAATGCATGCATCAGCATAATGTTTTGAGTGCGTTACATTGAGTCCTACCGTAAACCGCAGAAAAAGTCGTTTCCCAGCAATAATCTTTGCGTAGAGTTACTTAGTTTGATGTACAGAATGCTTAGTTGACGGCTTCGTGAAGGGTCCGTTTACACCTTGTCTTTTCAAGTTCAATAAGTTATAACCATCCGTAAACTATCAATCGAAACACATCATTAGACACTTGATATACCAGCAAAACTTTTAAAAGCTATCTTCGTTACAGCAACAAACTCTCGAAGTACACTGTTACAAGTCGCGTTGCGCGCTTGTCAGCCCGACTTCGTTCAGTGATAATTGGATGAAATCTCTTCTCCGAAGATGCTGGAGATCCCTTTCCTCTTTGTTACGTGAGATTGCTACGATTTGTTGTAGGTGTGTTGTGTCGTGTTGAACGGGTATCGTGTTGCAGGTGGAATAATTGGTTCGGATTCTGATGAGATTGTTTGCAATTGGAGATTGTTTGTGTTTTGTAAGTTGTCATGTTTTGGGTGTATGAGTAATATTAGCCGGGTTTTAAAAGTGTCGAAGATGTGGTTGTTCATATAATCACGCCTGTAATCCCCGAAGGGTTAGGCAGCAGTGTACCTATTAGTACACCCACATTTCGCCAGTTAAGTTTAAGTCCCATGTAGTAGGGGGCGAGCCTATTGCCATCAACCGGGCACAAATCCATAACCCAAACCGTTAATGTTGTATTCAGTAATAAAAAATACCTCTATCTCTAGAAACAAATAACCTTGCAAAACTTCACAGATGCAATAGGCGACAGATAAAGGTGATATATTTTAAGATATTCTACGTGTACAAGTAGAATCTCATTATTTTTGTTTTTTCTTTAGATATCGAAAAGTCCATCGCAACTGTCACGTTTTTCCAGCTATTGTAATTCAACCTGTATAATTACTATTCATATTGTATATGAAGCTCGTGGCTAAATATGTAATAACAGCCGCTCGGGTCGGTCTTCAGGTTAAGTCGCGCTAGGCTAGATTGGTCCGTGGATGTGTAATAACTCTTAACATACCGAGTTTCCTCCGTGCCTCGGAAAGCACGTTAAACCGTTGGTCCCGGCTGTCAATTGTAGATCTTTGACAGTCGTTAAGTAGTCAGTGGTCCGAAAGTCTTTCTTTCTTACCAAGGGGTATCGTATTAACCAGTATTAACTGGGTTGTGGAGGTCAGATAGGCAGTCGCTCCATGTAAAATACTGGTATTCAGCTGCATCCGGTTAGACTGGAAGCAGACCCCATTGCGAAAAAGGTAGATGATGAATTACTATGCATATTGATCCATCCACAATAATTTGATACTTTATGTAGGTATCATAGTTCTATTACGTAATTAAAAGGGCACCGTTTGAAGGGCACAATACCGTAATGTTTACATATTCATGTAATTAGCAAAAAATGTATGAACATACGAAATATATTTCCCTAGAGCTTGTTAACTTTAATTAAAACGTAACGAGTTTAATTATTTCGGCCTTTGACCTACAAATCGTTGTTAAAAATCGGGTAATTTAAATATTAATGTTACTTAATTAGATGTATGGTTTAGTTAATGTTGCTTTAATTTAACCTAACCGAATAATTATAAAGCTTGCCTTGTCGGCAGGAATCGGCTTCTTAGGAGCCTTCGGGCCTGAGATATACTATACTATTCGTACTAATATTATAACTGCTAAAGTAACTCAGGCTGTCGTCTTTCTTTTAGTTTTTCACGCCTCCAAGTTTGAACATATTTCAATGAATTTTGGGATACGAAGAGAATATAACCTGGGTTCTAAGTTTCTAACATATCCGTGTAATAAAACTGCACATTTAAAAAAAAAAAAAATAACATTTAAAATATATCTTATGATTCTTACTGCTACGTACATACCTACCGAACCTACTACCTGCTCAAGTGGTGGGGTGGCCCCAAAGTTCACCACAACACCAGTAAGTGGTCCCTTGAGGGACGTAACTCGATGAAACAGGTAGGGCCTCTGAAAGCCCCTTGGCCAATGGGATCGTGGAAAACAAAACACTCGCGCAAAAATTTAGGAGATGGTAGTGGTATTATTGAGAAGCTCGTGGCTAAATAATAACAGCCGCTCGAGTCGATCTTTTGGTTAAGCCGTGCTTGCCTAGGTTGGTCTGTGGATGAGTGACCACCCATTACACACCGAGTTTCCTCCGTGCCTCGCAAGTATGTTAAGCCGTTGGTCCCGGGTGTCATTTGTAGATCTTTGACAGTCATTAGGTAGTCAGTGGCCCAAAAAGTGTACACTGTACTAACTGGGTTGTGGATGTGGAGGTCAGATAGGCAGTCGCGCCATGTAAAATACTGGTATTCAGCTACATCCGGTTAGACTGGAAGCCTACCCCAACATAGTTGGGAAAAGGCTAGACAGATGATGATGGTAGTATTAAACTATGGTAGAAACGACTTGATGCCTTCTGAGTTGTATGCAATGCAATAAATGGAGGGGTAGTCGTTGCAGTCCAGGATAATAAGTTTAGAGCCATGTTTAGTCGAGGGTTTGTTTCAAAATGGCATCAAGTCAGTCATTTTTCTGTTCTCTACCCTATTTAAGGATAGAAAAACCAGTACGGCTGTTCACCAAAAGTCTAAAACTATAAGACGTCGTACAAATATCATTCATCCAACTTTAAACGTAATAAATAACATATCTTACAGACACTTTTAGCAGAATTAAAGCATATTACCAATCAAGACTTCGTAAATGCAATCAAAATTTCCTTCAAGCTTGAGAAACAGTCAATAAACCATCCTGCCTAATTCCCATATTGTCACGAAAATTATCGCGCCGACGACGACGACGACGCAAATTCGTCAAAACTCAGTCAACAAGACACAGCGAACGGGGGACTTTATGTAAATGTGCGCACACACTACGCGAATCTTAATTATGGATGATAATTAATTACATTAGCAGTTTAAACTCTGGGCTGTTAATTTACATCGGAGGTACGTGTGACAAATCCTGAACTATTGTGTTACGAGTTTGACAGCGTTGCGTTGCGTCACGCCGGAATTGCGTTAAATTATTCAGATTGCCTGTGAGAATAGTGTTGTCGACGTAATTAGATAAGTGAGTCGTTTTTGGACCATGAATTTTCAAGAGTGATGGTCAGAGTCAAAACTTTTTTATAAACACAACAGTAGTGAAGGGTAAATTTTGTAAGAGGTAAGCCGGAGAATATATCTTTAATTTGATTATTTTATTTGTCTATAGAATACCGACTGTGCCATTTATCAAAAGGAACCCGGTAGGAATCGAGTTTTATGGAACCTTCGCCACTGAAACACAATAAAACTCGAACTCAAGGCATTTATTTCAAACAGACCCGTGTCAGGCACTTTTGTATAGTCAAAAATAAGCTACCTACAGTATAGCCACAGGCATAATAACTGTGAATGGACTGTAGTTCTAATCCAGCCATAGGTGTACCTCACAGTACTCCTCATTTCACCAGTTATGCTTAGGTCTTATGTAATCGAGTGCGAGCCTATTGCCTCACTAGTTTATAAAGGAGAAAACTAAGAGAAGAAAGTAATAAAACGGAACTACACGTTTTTTTGACATTAACAATGACTTTTTAGAGAATTAATCTTGAAAGCTTTAAAAATACATTATTTACTTTGAAGCCACCGAAACTACTGCTCACAAGATTAACACTTGAGATAAGGCGACTGAAAAACATCAACATTAACAAACAGGTAGAAAATATAATCACTCCCGCGCAAAACTACAAAGGTTGAGTAGCTAGTACTTGAAAGTAAGTGGATACAGGCTACTGTAGATTTGAAGTGTTATTTTTGTCAAAAAAAACTTTTCTCAAGAGACAAGTCTTTTTTAGTTTGGTGTTTTTTGTACCTCGATATTTTTTAACAAAAATAGCTGTCGCCTTATATATTTTTACGCTACAGTGAACCTCTGTTATTTTTCTTCGAGAATCATCCTTTTACGTTCATATTAGTGGGAGCGAGCTTTCATAATTTATTTGTTTATTCAGCGGTTTATTTTTTTAATATCACAAAAGAAAATTGAGTTGTATCTAAATTAAGAAAGCCCCACTGTACAAGAATTTTCATCTCCGTCCAAGTAAACTAAACAATATTCTTAAAGGGTAGGTAAACATTTTTGCGGAAGGTAACTGACAGTAGATGAGGGAATCGTGTATTGTGTAGCGTTTAGGAAAATGTTCATAAAAAGTAAATTATATCATGATAACACAATGTTTTTTTTTTTGCTCTTTTATACGTAAACCTGTAATGTTAAGCTTGAATTTTCATTATTATAAAAATAATACCTTTTAATAGAAAATTCAAGCGCTTTAAGCATTTTATTTCGAATATTCATTTAAAATTGCATTTCGTACCGAACGTCATCGCCAGTAACCGAAGCATTGCATTGCCGCGGTTTTCTATGACGTGTCCGCTTTGACCGCATCCGCATCCGAAAAGAGAATTAAACATAAAACAATTTAAGTCCGTGCGGATTTTAAAACATTAAATTCAATTTCGATTCTCGGAATCGACCCGTGTGTATCGGCTTTGATATTCTCTTGGAGTGAAAAGTTTTGGTCAGGTCTCGTGATCCGGTTATCTGTTTTCGCGGTATTCTGGCTGGATCAAAAGTGACGCAGAACATCACTTTTTGGGGTTGCCATAAAAATGTGTAAATATTCGTTCGACTTTATACAGTTAAATATTTCAGCCGTCGGAAAGTAAGTTAAGAAAACATTCTGTTTTTTTCATTCATGCTTGTTCTAAACATCATACATCCATCTCAATTTATGTGGGGTCACTGCACCAGTTTTTCTCCATCAATGGTTATCTCAGATCACCAGGTTTTCCAGGCATACGATCTTTCACACAGTCCATTCTTCGTTTCTTTGGTCTTACCTTACTCTCATAGCCATCCACATTCATACACAAAATTTTCCTTACAATATTTTCCACATCACGTTGCTTCTCTAAACACCTAATAAAACACTAGTTTTTCTCTCCAAATACAAACAGAAGATTGAGAAACACAGATATTACCAGCTCACTTTGACTCAGACAACGCAATAGAAATTTCTAGAAATGCTCAAAGATGCTCACGTTACTCGGAAACAAAAGGAGACTCGGGTTCCAACGCTCTTTCAAGTGCTTGAACGGAGGGAACAAAATCTAAAGTACCTACCGTTGTTCGGGTTCATTCAAAATATTTGCTGAACAACGAAGCCACTACTACACGTATTTTGCTTTTAATCGGACTGGCAAACCGTTCGGCACTTAACATCGCTGAATCATGTCAGGGTAGGCTTAGCAGTCGGCACAATTCGGGCAGCTTTTTCCCGAAATCGATTTGAGACACCCAGACGGCATACCCGAATATTATTCGGCTATTCGGTTTTCTTCTTCTTCTTCGTGTCGCTGGCACGACAATTTTTATATCTTGTTAGCCCAGAACTTCGCCACTTCCACTGCGTCGTCGGTGGCAGCACAGAAGTCACTTGGGCTACATGTTTTTGCGCTAAGAGGGCAGGATAGAAGATGGAGCATAGTTTGTGACACAGCTCCATAACCACACCCCGCTACTGTTTCATTGCGGTAGCCCCACTTGACGAGGTTGGAGTTACATCTTCCCACTTGAGTCCGAAGACAGTTCAAGGACTTCCAGGTGGACCACGGAAGGTTAGACCCTGCAGGAAGATGCTCACTTGGCGGTAAGTAGTGAGTGACAGCTATTTATTTGGTTTTATGGTGGCACTACACTTGGCAGATCTGGGCAAATATTTGCCATCTATCATCAAAAGAAAGTGAACTATATCGCGATAGGCATAAAATACATTTTGGTTCGATCCAATATCGCGAAAATTTTGACAAATACGCCAAGTGAAGTGCCAGCATTACAGTCTAGTTACGTCGAATCATGCCGACTGAGGAGTTTAACCCTAGAACTTTAACATTACAGTCTGAAGAACAGAATTTACATCTCTCGAATAAAACGTATCTTAAAATCGACTCATTAGCGAATAAGTTTTATAATCATATTTGTTCCAAAGTCTAGACAACGACAAGAAAATAAATGACGAACCTTTGAGTTTTATGCACGAATTTTAGTCTGTTTCATGCAGACTATGTTTTCAGTTTGATTGGAATCTAGTGAATAATAAAGTTTCACGTTAAAGGTCACAAGTCTGTCTATACATTTTATTAATTACTTGAAGTGCGTGTGTCAGAGACAGCGCTTAAGTAAATTACACTAATTATTATGTACAGGTTTATGAAAGTTAGGTATTTCGGAAATATACCAAAACTTCGCTAAGACTATGAGCTTTATTGCTGTAGTAATAAAGCAGAAACTCATGATTTATCGTAGGTTGGATGCTTGCGTTTTCATGACGTAGTTACCGACATTCTGAAACGCTCAATCTTGATGGACGGAGAGGGAGAGGAAAGTCAAAGAAGAGATGGCTAGATCGTGTGAGAAATTGTATGAAAGAAAAGAGAGTAAATGATAGCATGACAACAGTTGACAGGGGAGAAGAGAAGAAAACGTGTTGGGCCGACCCCAAATTAGATTGGACAAAGAAGAACAAGAATATTTAATCCTTTAGGTAATTAAAGTAGGTAAGGTGAATGCAATTCGGTGTTATAACGGTACTTACAAAGGCAAGGAATTTTTTTATCATCAATTCATCATCTGCCTAGCCTTTTCCCAACTATATTGGGGTCGGCTTCCAGTCTAACCGGGTGCATCTGAATACCAGTATTTTACATGGAGCGACTGCCAATGTGACCTCCACAACCCAGTTAGAACCAGGTAATACGGTACCCCTTGGACTGGTTGTCAGACTTTTTGGGCCACTGACTACCTAACGACTGTCAAAGATCTAAAAATGACACCCGGGACCAACGCCTTAACGTGCTAAAAATCAAAACAAAAAAAAATAGAAAAATTGTATCATCAGTTGCAGGATACAAAACTATGTAACTAAATAAAACACGACAGAGAATATTTCTTCATACGAATCCCAGTTCCAACTTTTATTGTGTAAAACAGACCAACGGTATTAAATTCATATTATCTACGGAAACGTTATTGTTTCCGTAAAGGCGACCGCTTTCGCGCCTACGGGGAAAATTAACTCCATGTTAGCTGTCAAATTTATCCGTAGCGCGCAAAATATTTATTTGATCGAGCTGGTCACGTAATTAACGGACATTGTATAACAGGGAAACGAGAATAAATCTTCTACACTTCCTTTTATCAGTCTCTTTTAGTACTTCTGAGTTTTGATACCCCGTCCACGACCGCAAGCGATGGGACTGGCGTCAAGCAACACGCGCCTGCGTCAATCAAGATCATGAGATAATCACGAGACAAGCTTAGTAAGCTCAGTAGTTGAGTAGAATGACGTCGCTTAGCTAATCATGCATTGTCATCCAAACTTAACGGGTATGCAAAACTTCAGCTCAATCGGTTGGGGGTAACTGTTTTAAAATTCAGTTGCAAGATTTGACCTAAACAAACATACCTACACTACAAATATTGCAAGTTAAATAAAAGCTTGTAAAAAATAGTAGCCCACCAGCATCTGGAGCAGGGTCTGAGCTACCTGTAGTCAGGGCTCTTGAGAGAGGAACCTAGCAATACGTGCCGTGACCAGAAGTACTGCTTTTTGAATCAAGCCCTTGATCCAGCTGCCAGGTGAGAGCCTCCTCAGATGTTGGTTGAGGCTATTGGCTATTTAGCCATTGGCCGACACGACTATCGGCACAATGATGCTGCACTCACGTCCCACATGACGACAACCTTGGGAGCCAGATCAAGATACTTGAAGGGCTTATCTTTCAGAAGATTTATTTGCTCCAGGATCACATCCGATTTATCAGTTATCGTTTTTATTTTGGGATGTCACACGGCTTTACGGATGACGGGAATGTAATAGAATATCAGGTGACAGGATGAAATTGAGTTCATACATTAATTGATGAGTGTGTGTGGATGAAGTTTGGGGGAACCGGGTGGCTTGACTTGCCGAGTTGCTGGCTTAGATCTGCTAGAACGGTATTAATTAAATTACCTACGTCGGGAGTATTATTAGGTGTTGCAATTGCGAATTCAGATTTGGCATAAATGATAAGTACTCATAGCGTTTTTGAGCATAACATATTTGATATTTTGTGTGTTGATTGTTCTATTAAAAATATTCTACACGACGCATCTTTTTCAGTAAATATTTGTACCTACAGGTATAAAATAAAGCTTTATTACTTTATTTTTTCTCTTCACATAGGTATATTAAATAATATAAATGTAATATGATCCTTTGTAAGAGACTGGCGTTCATATGAGGGTACAGGGTACTCGGATACACCTAAAGATGGGTAGATTTTTACTCCAGGAGCATTGCAATTAAATACTTTTTGAAAATGCAGTTATGAAAGTATCAAATAAAACTATCTCAAAAATTCAAAACCCAGATTGAAAATCAACATAGTTTCGATAAACGGAAAGTTTTGAAAGAGCCCCCAAACGAAAAGTGTATGGAAATGAAAAAAATGTCAGATTCAACGCATCACGCCACAAATCGGGGCTCGGAAGCCCGGCTTGCAGAGCAAGCTTGGCTTTCAACTATATTTGAATAAGTCTCGCAACCACGGCTCGGGGTAAATATTGCATTTTTGACATTCGAAGTCGGTATGAAAGGATGTTGTGTCAAGGTTCAGTTTTAAATTGGGAGTTTCCGATTTGTGTTTGGGCTAGGAGATTGTTTTTGGTTTACTTTTCGAGGAGTAGACTGAGTAGTTGATTGCTATTAAAATTGGTATTGAAATTCATTATAATTGCTATTGCTATAAAATTGTTTCTGATACTTTAATACGTCTGGCCTTGGGTTAGCGTTTGGAGCACCCAAACAAGACAGGTCAGACTCTCGTGCGACCTTGCTGAGTTGCTTAACTTTTTTCTACGGTCTGTAGTATTGTTAATGTCAAAACCAGAAGATAAGAAGATTCTAAACATTAAATATGAAATTGAAAGATGCTGCTGTTGCCTTACTTGCTTTTCTCGACTGGTTTGATAGGATACATTTTTTAAAGTTTAATTATTTTTTTATATTTATTTATAATTTAATTTAAAATATATATATATATATATATATATATAAAAGGGTGTTTATGTAGCGTCTATCCCAAGGAGATTTAAAAGAATTATAGAGCGGACATTGAGAATAAAATCATACAAAAATTTTAATGCCGAACATTTTCGGTTTTGACACACAAATGCTCTACCTGACAAGCAAGCGTGTAGACTAGACAGACCGATTTATTTCTAACTAGTAACAAGTATTGGATTCGCATATGAAATCGCATGTGACTAAAACAGTGATAAAGATAAACTTTGATGGTTGGAGAGGGAGAGGAAGACCAAAGAAACGATGGATGGATTGTGTGAGGAATGATATGAAAGATAAAGGAGTAAATGATAGCGTGACGGTTGACACAGGAGAATGGAAGAAAAAAAACGTGTTGCGCTGACCCCAAGTAACATGGGACATGGGCAGAAAGATGATGATGAACAAGTATTGGATTACGATTTTCGTCGTCTTGTCCCGTCTATCGCTCGTAAATATTTGAATGGCCTTGGTGTACCCCAAGTTCCTACGCGGGACCTCGCGGGACAAGGGCCGGAATATGATGATATCTTGGTAAAAGAAAGCGGGTAACATTTTGCCAATTCAGAACAACTTTTAACCTTGGTAACCGAGACCCAGTTTAATAACAAACAATACTTTGCATACGATATTGCAACATAAACAGTACGCATGAATAGGAACAATTATTTTTTTATTACACAGTGCAAAAAACCTTGGGTTTGCAATGTACGTTATATTGGTTATAAAAAAGTACAACTCAGGCATAGTGACCAGCTGTTGTTTTAAATAACCTCATAGAAGTCTGAACTTGAACTTAAAGGGTTACGTAACCTTTGTAATATCAAAATGGCGTAACAGCACAGTCGCGTAAGTAAAAGACAACGTAAAACAATTGAATCAATTTTTTTTTTCTTAGCCACTATTATCCCACTGCTGGGCAAAGGCCTCCCCCATAGCCTTAATCAATTAATATAGTGTTTTTTTTCTTCGAAAACAAAATATGGTGTTATTTTGAGAAAATACATTTTTAAAAAGTGTTCGATTCCAAGAAGTGTTCAAGTGAAGAATTCCATGTTTTTTTATCAAATATGTCATTACGGAAAAACTTACTGTGGTGCAGTCAACCGCACATCAGAGAGAGGCAATAATGTGACATTGACATCGTCTTTATGTCGTCGCAATAAGAATCAATTTCGTAATGAAATGTTTTGAACAAAGCAGGTTGTGTAAATACGACCTGTATTATTATTAATCTAATGTTAGCTCCAGTTATGACTATGGGCGAGTGATCTACGGTTGTGATGTGATCGAGGGACAGGTGAAAGGAGTTTGAGCGAGTACTGAGCGTATGAATAGGGAGATAGAGCGCTGGTTGGACGGTAGTGTCTAGATCGGATTGAGTTTCGAAGTTATTTCACGCGTTTGTCATTTTTGAGTGTTGATTACTGAATTTAACAAATACAAAATAATACTAGTTTAAGCTTAATAAGTTTTAAATTTCAATTCATTTATTTTATTCCCTCTTCACAATATTGGTTTCCTTAAAAATTAACAGTGTTTTTGGCTAGTGATATATTCCACTATTGGAAGAGACTGGTGCCTGAAGTAGGTTTTTGAAGAAGCCTTTGTTACAGGTCACCAGCTTCCCCCAACCCCCCCAGGTATAAAACGTAGGAAATTTTTATTAAACTTCAGTTATATCTTTTCATCTATGCCCAGTTCCAAGGACGACGACGCGCGGGTTAGCGGAAAGTAAAAGGAATGGAATGCCATTAGCCCAGGAGTGGCTACCACAAAAAAAAACAACACAACACACCACACTCACTCACTCATGTCAGAGTAAATATTATTATGTGGAATGCGCGCTCTACAGCTTATCCATCCCCTGACCAACCGTAAAAGAAGTACAACATAAAGTGTTCTGGCTGTTCTAATAAATCATGTTTTATTGTCATCGTAACCTCTTTGGACGCTGAACGGTAAGTGATAATTACGTAAGAAAGGCGAAAGGGGATCAGCAATGACTGGCAAAATTCGTAGACGATGATAGACCATCACAATCTTCTTCTACTTTGCGTGTCGATAGACTCAAATAATACCCGACCAGTATATTGCCACCTGCACAGCTCTGTCGCTGGCTTCGTTTAAGGAAGGAAGGTGCAGGTGGCTGTGCAGGACGGGCAAGAAAGGAGGTGGGGCCTATTCTGCAGAGGAGCTCCACACTGACATTGTATTTGGGACGGGTCGATGATACCCCATTTGGCCATAACATGACGAAAGCTGAGATTCCAAAAGCAACTTGGTATAGGACTTTTGTAGTGGTGGATTTTAATAGCGTAGCTTATAAAATAATATAACAATAAGTTTTTATTTATTTTCTGTCTCGGTTTTGTAGTACTTAACCGTTTTAACTAAATAAATTCATATTGTGCGAGCTGGTGCCTGATTATTGACCTGTATTACAGGTCACCAGGCCCCACTTAGTGACATCATAAATAAACAGGCAGGTAACATGTTTTTCTACCAAACAATTATAAACGCAAATAAATAAATAAAATAAAAAAGAAATAGGTAAGCGCCTAGAAGATACGCAAAACAAATTGACCTATGAATGGACGGTGAAGGTAACAATGAGGAAACCGGTATGTCCTAGAACCAAACATGAAGGCGTTGTGTCATCCAGTGGATTATGGCCCACTCGCTCTGATAGAGGAGGGCCTAGTCCCAGTAGTGGGAATGTTGATAAGCTGACTTTGAGTAAGCTATGGACTGTTTGGTAAACAAACGGATAAATTGAAGGACTAGGTTATGTATCGTCATCATCATTTGCCTAGCGTTTTCCCAACTATGTTGAGGTCGGCTTCCAGTCTAACCGAATTCAGCTGGATACCAATACTTTACATCTGAGCGACTACCTATCTGACCTACACAACCCAGTTAGTACTGGGTAATACGATACCCCTGGTAAGACTGGTTGTCAGACTTTCTGACAACTAAGACTGTGGTCGAATTTCGGAATTATTGGTTTGATTCCATAAACAAAACAAGCTTTAGAGGTTCGGAAATTAAAAACGGTAATACAACAAGTATCAAGTCCGAGAAACCAGGAACCAATAGAAAATCAGAATAAATCTACCAAATGCACTATTACAAAAGCCTAGAGCTCTATTTGACAGCACGCCAGCTCATTATTGCGGCATAAGCAGGGGCGAGCCTGCGCCTACGACTCATGCTCCTTGCGTAACTGATGACGTTATCTTTAGAAACTGTCAATTAATAATGTTAGGCAGTTTAATGCTTTGTAAACTAGGCTGACACTGAGATTTCAATCTTGGCTTTGTTTGAAGTTGCTTTCGTTGCTGTTTTTTGGAGGTCGCCAGCGCTACGGTTTAGCATGAGATCCTGGTGTCGATGCCCGGGTCGGGAAAAAATTAGTTAGGAACTTTTCAGGAGTAGTCCGGAGTCTGATTTTCTTGCCCGATTGATGGCGGTAGGCTCGCCCCGTAGTACATGGGAGTCGAGCATAACCGGTGAAATGCGGGAGTATTACAGACTACAGGCACACGGCACACCCCTGCCTAACCCTTCCGGAATAATAGTCGTGATTATATGCTCCTCTCCATATCCATCCATCAATCTCTTAGTTACATGTCGAAGAAATGTTTTACGAAGGAGTCAAAAAATCTATTTCACTTTTTCTATTTTAAAATGAAAGCTACTTCAATCTATGAAATATTTAACACTAACACTTTTCCAATACCTCTAACAGTCGTAAATTCCTAGATTCATGTTTATATTTTACTGAGTAAATAAGACTACGAGTTCTTTCTCTTATTTATTTACGAGGGTCATTCTGAAGCAACGATAAATCACTGCGTCAGAACAGTGTGAAGCCACTCGCAGTCAACATATGTGCTTACTCCAAGGAGAAAAGTTACAGTTACAGAATCGCCCATTATTGCTTTGGTCTTTTACGTAACCACGAAAGCTGGATTTCGACTGGCTTCTTGGTCTAGATATCGCAAATGTGACTATAAAGGGTGTAAAAGTACCCTTAACGAAGCCGAAAGGCACTTGTTCTCCCCGTCATTGCGATCGGTTTTTTGTTCTAGACCATACCTGGGAACCTTCTAGTTACGGAGATATTGGGGGTCAAAGTTCCAACTTTTTCAACTTTTTTTTTAAGTACATGTTTTTAATGTAAGATTTTTTACTTTGAATACCTCCACGACCACCGTACTATTCAAACCATCCATTAGCACAATGTTTTGAGTACGTTACATTGAGTCCTACCGTAAAACGTGATTTTTCACCCTAAAAAAAAGTCGTTTCCCAAAAAACTATTTTGCGTAAAATTACTTAGTTTGATATACATAATGCTTGGTTGACGGCTTCGTGAAGGGTCTGTTTACGCCCCGTATCTAAATTCCATTCCAGATCAGACTATTATTTACTGATGAGATGACGAGTAATAGAAAAGTATGGAAGAAGAAGACATGCTGCGCTGACGGACCCCAAATGAATTGGGATAAGGGCAGGAGAATGATGATCAGACTACTGTTGTGTGTGACTAACTGCTGTGAAAAGGGTCTATTGTTGTGACCCCTGGAACATAAGGTCAAGCAGAAGTATTGGGTTTTTTCTTTTGGATATAATAGTAAGGGAGCGGAGTCTGGATTCATCGACAAGGTCGCCCCCTATAACATCAGACTCACTGTGTACCTCTGTAAACACATTTACAGAGAAAACTGAATTCATGTTTCTCTATTCATCGTAAGAGAACCCAAAAACTTATGTCTACTAGAAAAAGTTATTTTAAAGGTTAGTAAGGACTTTTTGAAAAGCTTCGATAGTCGACTTAATATTAAGATTTCGGTATTACATTCCAGACCTTATTTTAAGATTTTAGATCAAGCGTAAGAATGGGTTCAGACGGCACGATTAATGTTCGCTCTTGTGCGTTTTCAATATCTCGGGAATTTTTCCGAAAATCGCTAGCTTCTTCAGCAGGGAGTCATTAAAGGTAAATCTTCGAGCAAAATCGTAATATTTCGAGGAAGTGCTTCATTTCAAAATTCAACTCATTCAACTTTTCGTTCACCAGCAGTCTATACCACGACAATGAACGAGTCTACCCAGGGGCGTGCCTAAGAGCCAACAAAACGGCAAGCCCGTCAAACTCAAACTCAAAGCATTTATTTCAATTAGACCATTACAGGCACTTTTGAATGTCAGAAAAACAAAGAAGACGAAGCTACAGTCCCAGACACAATGCATAATGACTTATGAAAGTACTGTAGTTGCCCATTCCAAAGCGTAGATCTCTATGGAGAAGAATGGGCAAGAAACTCCATAGACACTCTTTTCAATCAAAATATTGTTACAAAATCTTGGGAGACTTATACATTTATGTGAGAACGATGTTAAAGAAGTGCAAGCTAAGAGCGTCCAGAGTAAAAAGATATAATCAACAGTTCCAAAATAAAAATAAGGCAAGCAAACTGTTCAGAAACCCTCACATCATGAAGAGTAGCAGGTTATAAAGGCAAGCCAACAACAATACCCAGTGCCCAGTAGCGAAAGATCAATTTTGTAAGAGGTAAGCCGGAGTACATATCTTTAATGTGATTATTTTATTTGTCTATAGAATACTGACTGTGCCATTTTTCAAAGGGAAGCCGGTAGGAATCGCGTTTTATGGAACCTTCGCCACTGCTAGTGCGTCCTAGACTCCTAGAAGGCATACACTGATTGAATGTCACTTTGTACCTCATCATCTGCCTAGCCTTTTCCCAACTATATTGGGGTCGGCTGCCAGTCTAACCGGATGCAGCTGAATACCAGTATTTTACATGGAGCGACTGCCTACCAGACCTCCACAACCCAGTTAGTACTGGGTAATACGATACCCCTTGGTAAGACTGGTTGTCAGACTTTGGGCCACTGACTACCTAACGACTGACAAAGATCTACAAATGACACCCGGGACCAACGGCTTAACGTGCTTTCCAAGGCACGGAGGAAACTCGGTATGTGGATAATGGGTGGTCACCCATCCACAGACCAAAATAGGCAAGCACGGCTTTACCTAAAGATCGACCCGAGCGGCTGTTATTATTTAGCCACGAGCTCTCTCACTTTGTACCTATGATACACAAAAGACTTAACATGCTATTGGAACAGCCTAACCCTGTATCATCTCTCCCAAAGAATACACGCTCGAAACCGATTTCGCTCGTTTGCTCGCGAGCGTAAACCGCGTCGTGAGTACAGACTGTTATCATAAATCAAATATTCATATCTGAACAAACTGAATTTGGTATAAATCTTAACGTAAGTTAGCCAGTTTGTAAGTTTAATACGTCGTTCGTAGACAGCTCAGGGGATTAATTTTTAATAAGTTTTGCTTGTCTGCGCTTATTACAGGGTTATGTTATGTTAGCTTTATCGGTGTGCCTTTGGGAGGGTTATAGATCGAGTTTGAAGGTGGATTTTGAGGGTTAAGTTTGGTTGTGGAGGTGTTTCAAGTTTTCTTTTGTATTTGTGAGATTGTTTAGTAATATACAAATATTGAGTAGCGTGGCAACAACTAACTTAAAATTTCACAAATTAAGCAAAACAAGCACAGACTATTTAAAGTAGTGAAGATTGAATAATTTTAACAATTTCGCTCATTTTTATTATGAGCACTATACTTACGAATAAGTCCTCTGCTTATCATTAATACTGAAAATGGGATTTTTACCATGTTTACTATAAACAAAAATACTATTAAATAAATATCGGGAACACGAAACAAGTAGTAAACATGGTCTATATCCCGTTTTCGGTTTTAATTATAATGTTTGCGCGACCATGTCAGGTTCTCTGCTTTTCACGTAAAAAAATAATAATATTCAGGCAAAACATTGCCAAAATTGCCATTATTAATAATTAAAAATAAACAACAGTGAGATTCGATTGAAAGCACAACTCTGTCACAAGTACTATGTATTTATTTTTCAACTGAATTCGAAAATTATAAAGCTACAACTGTCTCAATTAGCTAGCGAAACGCAAAATACGTTCTGAAATGAGGGTTTTAGAGTTGATATTCGCAGAACTGCAGGCTCGTTCATTAGCTAGTACAATCAGGGCCCAAGCAAACATCAGACCGAAGGATTTTGTTTGAATAATTATTATTTCTGTTTGAATTATCCTAAACAACGCGAGTCCCGAATGGAAAATTCTTGTTCTGTGTATGAAATCTAATTAAGTATGTAGAAAACCCGTGTTTTCGCGGGAATCAAGATTTACGAGATCAGCGGATTTGATGAGACTTTCATTGTTACGTAAGTGTACGCACGACGTCCAATCAACCTATACAAAACCAGTATAAGCGGATCGCTCATTGTACGGTATATCTAAAGTGAGTAAAAATTCCCTTAACGAAGCCGAATGGCACTTGTTCTCCCCGTCATTGCGATCATTTCTTTGTTCTAGCTAGACTTTACCTAGGAACCTTCTAGTTACGGAGCTATTGGGGGTCAAGGTTCCAACTATTTCACAATTTTTTAATGTTATAACTTTAAATACTTCCACGACCCCCGTACTATTCAATGCATCAATGTTTTCCTACATTGAGTCCTACCTGTAAACGTGATTTTTCACCCAAAAAAAGTGTCGTTTTCTAGAAATAATTTTTGCGTGGCTACATGAAGGGTCCGTTAACACATTGTTTACATAGCGAGGTCATGTTATACTGGAAATGTATAGCTTGATGTATAGCCGTGTGTTCTTCAACAGCTCTGGCAAGTCTCTAACGTTACTTTTGTGAGCTAACGCGAACATCTACGTTCGCGTTTCTGACGTCAGTCGTGGACATTTTCAACGCAGCGATATCCACTTTGTCATAGTGCAGAATGAAATGCTGACTAGCCGATACGTGAGATTCATATATTTACTACTACGGGTGTCCTACATTCGTACATTCCACCTATGACACTGACACTATTATTTTCTGAGTGTAAGCAATAAACTGCCTAGTTGGTATAGTCGTCGCAAGCGCAACTGATGCACTCAAACTCAAACTCAAAGCATTTATTTCAATTAGACCATTACAGGCACTTTTGAATGTCAGAAAAACAAAGGAGGCGAAGCTACAGTCCCAGACACAAGGCATAATAACTTGTGAAAGTACTGTAGTTGCCCATTCCAAAGCGTAGATCTCTATGGAGAAGAACGGGCAAGAAACTCCATGGACACTCTTTTCAATCAAATATCCATATATGTGTCCACTCATGCACGGATCAACCTAGGCAAGCGCGAATAATTAAAATAAGGCTTATTTTCGCAAAAGATTATGATAGAATCTTTCAGCTTCTAACTTGAGCCACATAAACATAAAATGTTTACAAACAAGAAGACGAAGGGAGCATTATTTGTAGTTCAGATGTTAACGAATTAAATACAACAGGAGACACACTTGTACTTATTTGTAAGTAAATAAGGGAATAAGTATGTCAAGTGTGTTAAGTTTAAAGTTAAACAGAATGTCGTGAAGTTATTGTACCAAGTCTGGTGAAATATAATCGTATGTTATTCGGAGAATTAAGTAAACACTCCAATATTTTAAAATATCTTACTACTATTACAGATCCATATCTGTAAATGCGTAAAATTTAAAAAAATCAAATCGTTAAATGAGAAGAGATTCCTAGCACATCTCTGCTACTTGCTCAACAAGGCAGCTTTCGATGTCAGTCGTAATCCATTTGCATCAAGAAAACTATAAAACACTAGCACTTCGCCCGCGACTTCGTCTGCAAGAATTGTGATAGCTCGGCTAATACGCATAATCTATACTAATATATAAAGCTGAAGAGTTTGTTTGTTTGGTTGAACGCGCTAATCTCAGGAACTACTGGTTCGAATTGAAAAATTCTTTTAGTGTTGGATAGACCAATTATCGAGGAAGGCTATAGGCTATATAACATCACTCTATGACCAATAAGAGCTGAGCAAAAATAAAACAAGTCGGAAGCGGCGGGTGAAACCGCGGAGCACAGCTAGTATAAAAATAATTTATAGTCTATTGCACCCGTAAAAAATGTAGCTTTCTGCCAGTGAAAGAATTTTTAGAATTGGATCATTAGTTACCCCCTACAAACAAACTTACAAACGAATACTTCTAAATAGACAAGTAAACTTAGTACTTACGTTTCGATATCGTTGGTGCGATATCTAATTCATGTTTGGCGGCCAGCGCGCCGTCTCTCCTGTGAGTTCTGGAACAATTCAAGAATTAAATATTAATATTATCGTCTAACATTTTGTAATGACAAAAGGAGATTTTGTACCGTAAAAGGGATTTGTCAGCGTTTCGGAGTAACGGGTGAAAGAGGTTTTTGTTTAATTAGAATAGAATTAATGTTTTAATGTAATTTTCTTTGGCTGTTTTAAGAGCAGTGAGTCAGCTTGATAACGAGATTAACGAGATCAACAAATCGACAACGTTTTATTTTTACAATAGTAAAAAAAGAAAGAAAATGTATTTATTATTATCGCACACGAAAAAACAAAGAGGAGCGTTGCTAAACTCAAAGCATTTATTTCAATTAGACCATAACAGGCACTTTTGAATGTCAGAAAAACAAAGAAGGCGAAGCTACAGTCCCAGACACAAGGCATAATAACTTGTGAAAGTACTGTAGTTGCCCATTCCAAAGCGTAGATCTCTATGGAGAAGAATGGGCAAGAAACTCCATGGACACTCTTTTCAATCAAAATATTTTTACAAGATCTTGGTTACATCATTCATGTTGAGATAATACATATATGTGAGAACGATGTAGAAAGATGTGCACATTAAGAGTGTCCAGAGTAAAAGCTAAATAATAACAGCCGCTCGGGTCGATATTTAAGGCTAGGCAGATGATGCACAGGACAAAATAAAACGATTAAATTAACGATAAATTTTTTTTTAGAATTAAACATAAATTGGTCCTGTACGAGGCCAAAAGGCCCCTCAGCAGCTGGTGCTATAACATTAAAAAAAATCTCACAGTCCAGCGCTGGTATTCTGATCGGACCCAAAGTTAATCAAACAACCCTGCCGGGGCTGCGGGACTGTTCGAAAGAGATACCGCGGCCCTGGAACACAAAGGGCAAAGAGGGAACAAGGATGGGTTTTAGTCAGTAAAAGTCTGACACTCCCTCCCACTCCACCCAGAGCGGGAGGAGTTATTTGATGATTTCCCATACATAAAAAAAAAAGTTAATCAAACAATAGTTCGAATGCCTCCTTAATTAAATATAGCAACTAATGTTGATAACGAGATTCTTGCTAGGTCTACCCTATAATTAAGCTACCCTAATATCCTCATGATTTCGTGATTAAAGACCAAGATGAAGACAAAGTCTCAATTCCAACATTCCACATATAACCGTTCACATTAACCTTCAAACCATTTACCCCAAAAAAACCGTCTAACTCAGCCAGTACCACACATCCGTATAAAAACTTTCCTCAACGACAAAGAGCAACCAAAAACATGCGCATGATCATTATAAAAGCCGAGAAGTTCGTTATGCCTATGCGTTATCCTCCGACTTCGGTTGTGGGGCACGTCCCGACCGTTTGCTTCTATAGCCGTCTCGGCCTTGGGTAGACAAAAAATATATAATAATAATCGAGCTCAGGTAGCAACAAAACGTGATTTGGAGATCTCCAGACGATTTCTAGGATTTTTTGGGGTGAAGTTTTTTATATCGCTTTCTTTCTTTCTATTTATCTTATCTCGTATTTTGTTTGAGTTGTAGGTATACGGTGTAGTGGTCTCTAGAACTTTGGATAATACATGGGTGTAAAAGTACCCTTAACGAAGCCGAAAGGCACTTGTTCTCCCCGTCATTGCGATCGGCTTTTTGTTCTAGACCATACCTGGGAACCTTCTAGTTACGGAGATATTGAGGGTCTAAGTTCCAACTTTTTCACTAGTTTTTTTTTAATACAAGTTTTTAATGTTGTAATTTTAAATACTTCCCCGACACGCGTACTATACAATGCAGAATGCACCCATCAGCACAATGTTTTGAGTGCGTTACATTGAGTCCTATCGTAAAACATGATTTTATATCCCAAAAAAAAAAATCTTTTCCCAGCAATAATTTTTGCGCAGAAATTAAATAGGTACTTAGTTTGACGGCTTCGTGAAGGGCCCGTTTACACCTTGCATACATGGCTGGTATTGAAGGAAAAGATAAGTAAGTAAAGGTATTGTGAAAATAAATAAAACAGTGGGAAGACTAGACTGTGTACCACCAGGTATGCATAACCAGTATACGATACGCTGATCTCTTATTTATTTAATAGAAACATTACTAAGTAGATCGTAACGATTATAAGATTTCTTTCGACTATACCGATAAAACAGGTTAACAAATGGTATACTCGTAGTAAAGATTTCTAGACTAGTCCGAGCCGGTATTAACAATAAAACATATTTAACATGTGAGTAATACCAGCCAGTGACTGTCCCAACGCGGGGCAAAGGCCTCCCATTTCAATGTCAGCTCACACATATATTCTCGCTGAAGTTCTTAAAACACTAAACATCGCGATTTCGTGATAAAATTGCCAAATTCCAATTTCAATAAAATATTTATTTGAAATCTCCGAAATTGGATTGGTATTACAGATTTTCAAGTTCATTGTCACTAGTCCAAGGTTATTGCGGACCTGCCGACACGCTTTCGTTAAATTGACGGACAAAGCGATTTTGTCATTACGTTGTATAATGCTAAGAATTTTATTATAGGTGGTTTTATTAAACCTTGATAGATGAATGAATTTAGGTTAGTGGATTTTTGAAATGTTTTCGGTAGGTACGACAAATTGTAGTAACAGGTAAGTCACACATTGTTTTAAAACAGAAATAGTAATTAAGTTACTACTCTACAAATCATTTTTGGCACAGTCAAAACTTTTTTGGACAAACTGCAGATGCAATCCGAAGTGTTCGAAATTAAGTACAGCGCCATCTAGCCAGTTACACCGGAACTTTCATAACACCGATATTGATAACAGATGGCGCTACCTCTCGAAAGGTGTTCAATAAATAGCCGTGCAAAGGCGAATTTGAGAATGACATTATGCGATTTCTAATGTATTGTGAATGGACCTAGAACGTAGTCTTACGTAAGGTATCTCATGTGAGGCAATCGGCTTTGGAGATTAAACTAGCGAGGTAGGTAATTCATTCAATGCGGTAAGGAACATTCTTTACAAAGGAGAATCTAGGTAATGGAAGATTTCAACGATAAAATTGATAGACGTCGTAATACATAATTGCTTGTTCTATTTTCGGAAAGTTTTAGTTACACAGATTTTTAAATTAGATAATCTACATAACATCACGCCTGTAACTGTGTGCTGTGTGTCATGCCTGTCGCGTGTGTGGGATGAGCATATTGCCATCAACCGGGCGCACATCCAGACTCCGTGGCTGCTACTGAGAAATTCCTGATGGAAAAACCCAATAACACATTGCCCGAATTGGGAATCGAACCCAAGACCTCATGCTCAGTAGTTGCGCTTGCAACCACTAGACCAACGAGGCAGTAACAAAAGAAATAGATAATAAAATATTTAAAAATCGCGATTTTTGGACAGTCTACTCACTACTGCATACGTATATTAGTAATTCTTTGCCTAGTACCACTTTCACCCTTATACCTTAAGAAATAAGGTTGAAAAGTGGTAAAAGATATCTAAATATATCCAAATCGATGTCAACATAGGGACCACCACAATGTCGTCATTTAGGTCCAAATACTCCCAACTCAAGCTTAGTAATTTCACACTCTATCAACTCAAGTACTTGCGATTAAAGGCGTGGACACACTAGATTCCTAGCGTGCGTTTAATATTGTGTAGGATTTTTGACTTATTGTTCATTATACTAAGATTTCTAACGTTCCTGTGTGGTATTAACCTTTTTACCCAACAGAGAAGGGTAATTTATGTTTGATCCTTTGTGGCATTCTAGAGATCAAACGTGTGTGCCGATTTTGATGATTCTTACATCAATCGATTTTTCATTTGCGAGTGTCACTAAAGGCATGACAGTAGTCAAAATTCAATATGGCGACAACCAGACGCCATCTTGTAAAAAATAAAAAAAATGAAAGTTTTCTAACTACGTTATATGGGGTATCATTAAATAGGTATTTGAAAATCATCTTAAAGTTTCTCATATTATCATTTTTCATTTCGAACGCCCATTCAGTTCAAGATGGTAGTATTGGCACGTATGGCCAGTGTTTGGTCGGTTGAATGATCTGCTATTGCGCTGATGCGCGGTTTAGATTCTCTCACGAAACAAAGATAGTAACTTATTTTGACTTGAGCATTATTTTTGTTCTGGTTCAGGCTGTGAAATGGTAAGATTTGTCTATAAGTCTTGAAGAAGACATTGAGTATGGGGGCTAAGTGGAAACCATATTACCAAAATTACAAACAGTATTTTACATGGAATGCTACCTGAGAGTTAATTCCCATATTTATAAGAGCGTGGTATTTTAATCTCAGTCTTAAATAAACCTGGGTTATCTTCAATTTTGTCAAGTTTTTGGCACTGATTGACACTGAGGTAGATTTTGAGCGTACATATTTAATACGTCCATGCATAAAATCATCCTTCTGGTCACTCAAGGATCCATGATTTCCATGCACGTGTAAACGTTACAAAGTACAACCATCAAGTAGCGATAAACCGTTGATCGCAGTTGTCAACGCGCAGTTAATTCACAAGTTTGCCTTCACGAACAGCCGTAATCCTTTCACTCAACTGGCCTTTATCATTTACGTCAACCACGGATGCATCATCTGCCTACTTTATGGTCCAACAAAAGATAGTTGTAACGAAGCTATTTTTATTGCAAACTAGCTTTTAACTGCGACTTCGGTCAGGAATTGTCCTTCAGGAACCTATCATCATCTGCCTGTTTTTTCCTAATTATGTTGGGTTCGGCTTCCAGTCTAACCGGATGCAGCTGAATACCCGAAATCTACATGGAGCGACTGCCTATTTGACCTCCTCAACCCAGTTAGTTCTGCGTGATACGATACCCCTTGGTAAGACTGCTTGACAGACTTTATCTACAATTGACAGCCGGCTTAACGTGCTTTCCGAGGGACGGAGGAAACTCAGTATGTAATGGGTGGTCACCCATCCACGGATCAAACCAGGCAAGCACGGCTTTACCTGAAGATCGACCCGAGCGGCTGCTATAATTTAGCCACGAGCTCCACCTTCGGGAACCTTATATCCTAACTCAGGTCATGGAACCTTTGTAGCATTATTTATTAAAAACCGTTCAGCCGTTAATGAGTGAAAAGGTAACAGACAAACAAGCAAGCAGACATACAGACGGACAGAGTGACTTTCGCATAATGTAAGTATGAATGATTTGCAAGTAGGGCGTATGTAAATATAGGCAAGGCAATGTGTTGGGAAATAGCATTAAATGAAGTGAAGGGGAAATGAATACAATATGCGCTCCCTTTTGTTTTGTCGTCCGAATGGTAATTAACCTACGAGGTAATTGCGTTACGCACTTAAGATGAGATAAGATATTTATTTTCCAAATATGGGTACCAACACGGTGACATAAAAATGTAATTAGGAACAGCCATATTTAACCAGAAGGCAAGCAAAAGTACAAAATACACTAGAGATGACTTAATAATGAAGATAAACAAAACAATGTCAATACTTATAAAGATTGATTGACTATAAATACAATTTAATTCAATTATGAATTTAATTATGAAGAACTTCATTAGTTATTTATATTATACACAATTGTTCTGAAGCTAAACTTATTTTTGTATTGGAGTTAAATAAAATAAAGATTAAATGTCATATTTTTCCAATTTCGGTGTTTTCGGGTTGTGTAGGTCAGATAGGCAGTCGCTCCATGTAAAATACTGGTATTCAGCTGCATCCGGTTAGACTGGAAGCCGACCCCAACATAGTTGGGAATAGGCTAAGCAGATGATGATATTATATGGAGCAATAGTAAAGACTAAATTCCTATACTCATATTTCTATTAGAGAATTCCTCCCTCTTTGTGAAGAAATGCTAGCCTACATGGTCTATTTCACTTTCTCCGGATTCATGATTATTGAATTAATTTGGTCGATTGTACCTATCCGGTACGTGGAAAGTTCAGAAATAAATATTATAGATAAGAAATTACGTATTTTCCTCTTTCAATTTTCGTGATTATTGCTTAGATACAAGCAGAATAATCGTACACCTTTTTTTTTTTCGGATGGGAAATCATCAAATAACTCCTCCCGCTCTGGGTGGAGTGGGAGGGAGTGTCAGACTTTTACTGACTAAAACCCATCCATGTTCCTTCTTTGCCCTTTGTGTTCCAGGGCCGCGGTATCTCTTTCGAACAGTACCGTAGCTAACCGTACACTTTAACACAACTTTGTAAGTCAACGACCAAAGACAAAATCCAGAACCCATCTTCTCCGTCTTCCTATTTCAAAGACACACAAAACTTACTAACAACACAAACAAGTACTATTCTGCAAACAATTTTAGTACATAGTTCATTAGTAATAAGTTTAAGTTTAGTGTGCCCGTGACTTTAGGCCGCGACGTAGGCGTTGATAAGGGTCCGACTTTATTTACTCGCAGTGACGCCCGTTTTCATTACGGGGCCCGTATGCTAAATGCTTGGACCCTAATTAAGGGAACCAGAATTGGAATATGGGCAGAATTATATTAACGAATTATTACATTTCTGGGTATGTAGGTAGTGGTTAAGATTTTAATGGAAGTGTAAGATATTTGGGTGTTGTTTATTTTTCAGGTAAATTATTTCTTCGTTACTGTTTTTGTACATAGCGAAACCTCATAGACACACCGTGTTACATTTTTTGTTTAGATTTAAGTTTTTTTAAATATATTATTTGTTTTATATTGTGTGTGCACTTGTGGCATGTGCCAAATAAATGTATTTGATTTCTTTCTCTTAAACGTATATTGGTTGACATAATATGTATTGTTCTAATTTATCCAATTACAATACAATACAGATGTATGAACGTGGATAGAGCAAAAGTAGTATAAGGATCATATAAGGTGTTCGTTCTGTGGCTTCTGCCATGTGTAAAACACGTGAGTATATGTATGTACATCCTCATCATAACATAAAGCCTGTAATGCTCGTGGGGTAAGGCAGAGGTGTAACTACTAGCACACACACATTTCGCCAGTTATGTTTAAGTTCCATGTAATAGGGGGCGAGCCTATTGCCATCAACCGGGCACGTATCCAGACCCCGTGGCTGCTACTAAGGAATTCCTGATGGAAAAACCCAATTTCACTTTGCCCGACCCGGGAATCGAACCGAGGACCTCATGCTCAGCAGACGTGCTTGAGACCACTTGAACACAATAATTATTATAAAAATTTGAGAAATGATTTTGTAAACTTTTAATTTCATGTTAGCAACAACACTACCAGCGATCATTGACCCAATCAGATGTTACTTAAAATAATGAATATAAAAATATATAATTATATCTTTGTACATCAAATACTAGCTAAGACACTACTCATACTTTTAATCAACTCACAAAATTACGAAGACGATCAACTGACATTCCCTACAAAAATGGTTGCCCTACCGTCTTATGTACTAAAAGTAAATGGTTTCATAGAGACGGACTTTATCTACAGCAGCCAGTCTGTAAGGCCATAGATAAATAGAGTACATAATGAAAGGGACAGTTCATAATATGTAATGTCAACGAAATTAATTGTAACTTGGTTAGACTTGTGGTTAACGAAGCTGCTGTTGATGTTACCGGTAATTTCTTTGGTTGTTTGCGGTGTACAGTCACAAGCATCAATATGTATTCACTTTCCTAAATTCAAAAGCAATTTTCGCTAGAAATAACGATTGTAACTTGGAGATGGGATCTTTTTCATAAAAATATGAGTTCCAGAATACTATGTTTGTAACAACAATAAATTTTAATCAGAACAGTAGGAGAAAAACACTTTTAAAAGTTGTTAAGTGTTTACATATTGGTGCTCGTCACTGTACACTATTGGCTGTATTTCGTTGTAAACTTAGGTTAGTTTTTTTTTACTAAAAACTAGCTTTTTCTAACAGTTTGACGAATCATGTGGACACTATTTAGTGGCGGTACTTCCATATAAGGCTACAAGCTTGGCTTGCCCGTATAACCTACTATCTTATGCCCGCGGCTTCGCCCGTGTGAAGTTCGGTTATATCCCACAGGATCACACTACCGGGATAAAAAGGTTAATGGGTTGGTAGGTTATGAACTGTCTATGTGCCAAATTTCATCCAAATCCGTTCAGTAGTTTTCGCGTGAAAGAGTAACAAACATCCATCCTCACAAACTTTCGCATTTATTAGTAAGGAAGTAAGACTACTCTTTATGATGTGGGTTTCTGAACAGTCTGCTTGCTTTATTGGCTTGCTTTTTGGCCCCTTGGCACGCCACTGACTAATGTACCGGTCTATAGGATAACTAGCCTTTTTAATTTTTTTTAAATGTTAGTTCGGTAGTAAAAGTTGTTTAAAATAATGTCAGTGTGGATATGCCCTCTGCAGGATATGCCCCACCTCCTTTCTTGCCCATCCTGCACAGCCTCCTGCACCTTCCAGGATTTAAACGAAGCCAACGACAGAGCTGTGCAGGTGGCAATATACTGGTCGGGTATTATTTGAGTCTATCGACACGCAAACAAGAAGAAGAATAATGACTACAATGAGCCCTCCTCAAAAGTATGGACACGTTGCGGAGGAATGAGGAAAATGTTGAGTATGAATGTAGATGGCTATAAGAGTAGAGGAAGACCAAAGAAACGATGGGTGGACTGTGTGAAGGGTGATATAGCTAGAAAGGATGTGACTGTTGAGATGACGAGTAATAGAGAAGTAGGGAAGAAGAAGATATGCTGCGCTGACCCCAAATAAATTAGGATAAGAGCAGGGGATGATGACCCCTCCTCAAAAGGTTTGGAGTATACAAAAACTAAGACTGTATTAGTTTATCTTATAGAATGTCACATTTACTAAGAGCTATGACTGAATATTCTTTTATTGACCTATTACCAAAAAGGTTCTCAAAGTTCAAGGTGTAACAGAAAAAAAAACACGAGACCGAAAATTAAAATTTAAAAAAAAAAACGAAAACGTAAGCGAATAAAGTTAAAACGCGAAACGCCGACGTAATTACCCCGTGCCCAGAAAATGGCGGACGAATCGAAATAAATTTTAAATTAACCGCGACAAAAGGTAGGCTAATTAATTTTGAAAACTGCTGCCGTATGTGTATTGTCCTAATTAAGTTATTGTTGCATTATCATATTAAAATGTGTCGTGTTTCTTTTTTTGAGTGCGCGAGTTGAGTTTGTTTACATCCTGTATGTTTTAAGTGGTGCAGAAAATAATAATTACGTGGCAAATGCCGACTCTCGTACATTCATGGATGATAACAAAAACGAATGTTGATAAAAAACAGTTACTGACTGCTTTTTCTTTAGACACTACATGGTAATTATTAGTTCCGAGGACTTCGCCAGTGGCTTCGTCCGCAAAAATTGTGATTGCTCGGCTAATATGCATGATATAAATATAATTTATAGGCTATAGCACCCACCAATAATGTAGATTTCTGCCAGTGAAAGAGTTTATAGAATTGGATTATTAGTTCCGGAGATACAAACCTACATACAAACAAATTTTACCTCTTTATAATATTAGTATAGTTTACCCAATCGCGATGACTGACATTAGCAGTGTGACCCACGCACTTATTTTATAGGAATACACGAATTCGGCAAGTGTGCTTCTCAGGTCGCATAATTAAACTTCATTATACCTCTTGGAACATCTAACGTATTCAAAATAAAGTATTTAACTCAAACATTACATAAGGCAGTCCCCTAAAACGTCCGCCGTCTGCCACTTCCTAGTGTTGGTGAGACTTGGTCCCCGAACGACACAGGACCCGTAATCTAATCCTAAGGTCACAGCCCGGCTGCGAGACACTTAAGTACTTATCTTAGACTCACAAACAAGCTACCGAAAACATTCCAAATTGCAAAACTTCATTAAACAAAAACAACGTAATCATCAACTAAACTTCTAAATTAATTCCAATAAGAGTTCGAAAATCGGATCAATTTGGAACAATGAAAAGATACCTAATATTATTATAATGAAAAGTAAAACAGAAAGTACACAAACGGATCTGGTGGTATCATGTAATCGTATTACAAAAGGCAAATTAATGATAAAAGCTGCCAACTTTCCGACATCCATTAAATCTCTCGTTGAAGTTCCAAATAAGTTTTCGGTCGAAAAGGGAGTTATGATGAAGTGGGACGACTTTCGAATCAACGAAGTCGCTATGGGAAAAACAAAACGTTAGAGATAGAAGGAATTTCTAGGAAAAAAGGTCCTGGAAAAGTTTTGGGAGGCTCACGGTTTGTGAAAGGCCCACCAAATCTGATTATTAAAGTCAATCATCAAATGCATGAGCTGGATTTGCTGCCGAATATAACAAAACCAATGAACTACAAGAGATTTCAAATCAAATAATGTACGTAGGAGATGATAATAAATCATTGTGGGTGAGTTTTGAAAGTATTTTTGATGATTAATCACAGAGTATAGATTAGTTCACTAAGAACCCACACGCATGTTCAAGACTCTGATACGGTTTTTTTAGATTCACAATATTACCACACTAAGCTTTCAATTCAGTCTTCTTCTTATTCGAAGATCAACGACTGCTTTTTTATACTAATTAAGTTTGGCCGCAACTCGCCTGATGAAAAGCGATGATGCGGCCTAGGGTGGATCAAGCTTGCCAAGAAGAAACCGATTCACTCGAACATAGTCAATTAGTCAGCAACATCATCATCAGTTTTGCGAAAGAGGAAAAGGACGCTGTTCATACCAATACTATAAAGTTACACGACCTGTTCTAACAAGATGGGACACACAGCTTAAGACTTGTGACACTCCGAATCAAGGTCATCTTTATTTCATAGATTCCTTTTAACGCGCCATTTCTTTGGCATATCAACAAAAGGATATCAATGGAGAAAATATTTATTTATTCATTGATGCAAAGTGGCCGATTGGAGAAACCCCAATACAAACATTGTGCTATTTTTGACAGCCTTGAGATCTGAACAAAGGTTATATGGATCTGTGAGGGTCTTTATTTGTAGGAAAGTGTTCTAAGTACATAATGGGAAGATATTTTATTTGATATGTGTCTCATAATCGTATCATTTAAATAAGGAGCTTGCTTATAGCCTGCCACAATGAATGGTTAAGATAATATTCTCACGCTCAACGCACAACTTTTAAGAAACGTAATAAATTTCGCAATAAATATGGTTATTAACGCACATGATGTTGATAATGTGTTTAGAAAGGATTCTCAGGTGACTGCTGAGATGACGAGTAATAGAGAAGTATGGAAGAAGAAAACATGCTGCGCCGACCCGAAATAAACTGGGATAACAGGACAGTAGAATGATAATAATGAAACACATGATGATGATACTGTCAATCCTGATATTAGCACTTAACAAAATCGACAAAAAGAAGATGGCCGCTCCCAGACTTCAAACAACAACAAAATCGAGCGCCTATTATTAGACATTCAGTAAAACAATTAATTAACGAACCCAGACAGCAGATAACGAATAGACACAACAGTCGCAGAAAATAGAATATTCATTCACATTAAAACTGGATATTTATTTATTCAAATGCATTCCTTATATCAGAACAGTTGATTTACTGGACCATGGCACTTTCGTTTCATGCGAACACTCGAACAGGACCTTTACATCATTTGGTTTTACATAATTTCGCACGATCACGGACATAAGGCTGGTTATAGACCAGCTAGTTGAACTTACTCGTTTGAATTGTGATGCAACGTACGCAATGGTTCACACGCAATGATGGGGGACTTGGATAAGGGTGTTTGTGTGAACTTTCCTTAGCATTTGATAGCATCTGTTAGGCTTGAACGAGCTGATTAAGGAATTGAAAGCACCTTCTAGAAAGATCGAACGATTTCTAATCTAGGCGAGACGCGACTTTCAGCAATAAAGCTTGGCGCCGATTCGTCATCTTAGTATCCTGCTTTTAATATCAAGTCATTTGCTAGACGAACATTCACAACAAATTCACCTGACGGCGAATTAGAGTTGCCCGACTTTAACACTGTGCCTCTCTCTCCACTCATGAGTGGTAGGCCTAATATTAAGTGGGCTTCTTTCGTCACTAACATTAACTGCGGTGGGATCTGTAATTTCTGTTTTGGTATGATGCAAACAAGTGTGACTCAAGATTGTATCTAATTCTAAAAGTGTTTCAAGATTTCTATTTAATAGAAGCTTCTGTTATACAAACATGTTTGCTGCTCCGTCTACAGTATTTAAAACTAAAGCAACCTAATTACATTTATTCTTAGAATCATACTACGTTCTCAGTAATAAATAACTCGGCTAAACGCCACAATTTTCCTCATTCACGACCGAATCCTTTAAGAATATTCGATCCTTATTAACATGGAGTTGGAAGCCCGTCGAAAATCGAGGTTCTATTAAAAGATATTCCGAAGTCGTTGTCATTAGTCAAAGTTGAGGACAGAATATCATGGAGGCATTTGTGGGCATCCATCTATAAATATAATTGGCCAGCCCTGTTAGTTTCAGGGAACTTCGGCTTTGAAGTCTGCCGAGGTCTGTACGCACAATCGCACGCCGTAATGATAAACGTTGGGTCCTTGACGGGTGAATAGATATAAGAGAGCATGTGTGGGTGTTTTTACGTAAGATTTTTCCTATGAGATCCGAGAGTTTTCCGGTCGTATTGTTAGTACTTCTCTTTGCGAGATTTGAGTATCAAAGTCAAAGGAACTTGTGCACTTATTGCTAAGTACAACAAGTTGGCTCTTTTGTGATGGTATCTGGTTATTTGGAATCACTGCTTTATAATGCTGAGTTATTAGAACCCAGTGGCAAACCGCTGTGATCACCCGTGAAAAAAAAACATACCTGACTACTACTGAGAGTCTTATAAACAGACGGAAAAATCCAGTAACACTTTGCCCGACCTAGAAATCAAAACCAAGACCTCCTGCTTAGCAGTAGCGCTTAAGACTTGCACTAAGCTCGCATAGATAGATATTCCACATCAAAAGCTAAGATAGTCAAAACAGCGAACCTACATCTAAAAACCCGCGTTGTTTCTTCACTTCCTACAGCTACCAAATAAATAACAAAACTCATACAATATTTACCCCGCGAAACATTATGTAAAACCAACATACAAAGTGCCCATCAAGATATTGATCCCTTATAAAGAATACAGTTATAACAGCCCAAGCCTAAATAAACAAGTCAGACATACGTTACACACAGCAACACGTATTCAACATAGAAATACATAATAAAAGTATTATATTTACATATGAACTAGGACTGGGAGAGTATATTTTTGTGAGTAGCTCGCCAGTTTTATGTTTACGCTTCGTTTTCTGCAAGATGGGCTTGAGAATGTGGATATGTTATATGTTGCGAGTGAGACTTATGCGTAAAATATCACTCAGTGAGCATGGGTCACAAGATAGCTCCTTGAGGAATGCCATAATTATATTGTTTCCCTACTAAAACATGATAAGTTCAGTGATTTGGTAGTCAGGAATATCTTCAAAACGAATCATTAGATCGGGAGATTTTGAATGACCTTCTAATATATCTTAATGATTCATCGTGTTCATCATCAACTTTATGTATTTATGCCAATACAGCAAATCCGTTCCGCTTACCAATTAAAATGCAATGAACTTATTATCTGAATCCGTGTTCAGTAGTGTTGGGAACGACAGAGACTCAATCAAAACGGCTTCATAGAAACACTCACGATTCCTTTTCAATTAAATGCGGCACAAAGCGCGCTCACACACTGCATCGTGTCAAAAGGATTAACCAGAACTTTCAGGCCACGCCGGAAAATCGAACTGGTATTTTGTGGCTCCAGAGCATTCGACGCTTTCAGTATAACCAGATTTACAGGAATCTGGACGCGACAGAACGATTGGAATTCCCTCTACACAGAATGTGTGAAAAATGCCATTCGATGTCTATCGAAAGCCTATATGAGGTCCGAAACTATCGGACTGTTTGGTTCTTTACTGTTTACATTTTGGTAAATGTTCAATGGATTTTATTAAGCGCTTTTCCATTTGATCTGGTGGATTAAACTGGGATTTTAGGTATTTGTAAACAAAGTATTGCATTGAACAAATGTTTGATGGAAATCGTCGATGCAAAGACTGACTATTTTAATGGCTGTGAGTACTTCTATGAAGGGAAATATTGATATATTATAAGGTGCCGATGTGTTTTATTTATAAGTTGGACTGCAAATGGTACGCATCAAGTGTGAGAAATGGGTCAAAACATTGGTCGAAGAGAATGAGTCACTTTCGACGACCAAGCTTGGATTGGAATGGTTCGTAGCATTTCATACTAGTCATACTAATATTACAATTACGTAAAATGGTTTAGCAAACACAAAGCTTGGCACCGTACCATAGTCTTGTGGAAATGCCCTTTGTTTCTAGTGCACCAAATGAATGTTTTAGACTATTTACCAGTGCAATGCGTTATGCGGTTGAAAAAAAAAGCTATATGAGTCATCCTAAGTTATGACTTGGTTCTGTACTGGATTGGCAAGCATCTAAGTAGGTACCCAAACGCCGTCTCGGTACGGAAAAACCGTCGCGAACGAATTGTAAATCAGCTGACAAAGGACACTAACAGATACTGCAGGTCGACGTCAGACGTCATGGTAGGTCACTACCATGACGCCTTGAAGCAGTATTGTTTTAATCTTATTCCAGTAAGGGAAAGAGATGGCACTAGAGGTACTCTACAGCTCCGTCTCTTTTCCACACAGGAGTGACATCATAACAATACTACTTTAAGACGTCATGGTAACCTGTACTGTCTAAATCCGGTGTCCGGATCTGAACACCCATTCGCAATTTATCCAAACCGGTTTAACCGAACTTAAAACAATATTCCCACAGCCTAGATAACATTTCCAGCTCACCAAGTAAGTGCTAAATAGTGAAGTCATTCACTCTACGATTGGCCACACGCATCGAACAGATGGCGTAACCGTTGATAACAGCATGCGGGCCTCATTTGACGATTACTGAGTACTGACAGCTGTTAAGGTTCGGTACAGACGGATCGCTTGGAGGCGCCACAGACTGGTAAAAACAGTATCATCATGTCAAACTAAACTTGATATAAATAGCAGTAGCAGCTGTAATTAATAACTAAATCAGTGAAAAAACGATAACATTTTTAGTTTATAAATTATACGTAGTTTTTTTTTTATATACATGTTGAAAGGGACATCCACGCACAAACAATTACCACGTATTCAGTACATCATATGGATATTTTTCATCGGTATTTTTTTACAATCTGCTGTTTCCTACAAAAAAAGGGTCCTACAGGGTCAAAATGTATGGGACAGCTGATTTTCTCTTTAAATTGCCGATGATAAATGTCTGTGTAGTTCAGAATGATGTACTGAATACGTGGTAATCGTTTGTGTGTCGATGTCCATCCACCCTGTATGACTGAACCTGAAATTAACAAAAAGCAGTTTTTGTTAAACTATTTTTTCCCGCTGCTGTGCAAAGTTCACTATTCTGCACAGAAGCAAAGCAGATTATAGATGATGGTGGATTTAGACGTGAGTGTTAACGTAAGTAGTATCGTTACTGTCGTGTATAGTTCTGTTCAAACTTAATGACGGCTCGGAAGTAAGCTACAAGTGACGGTCAGCGCAGGTTCAAACTTTATTGCGAAGCATCTAACGTAAAGCTGCGCAGAACACGATTTAAGGTATCAGCGGGATGCACAGACTGTTTAACGCGCAGACCGCCACTCGCAGCTAACTTCCGAGCCGCCGTAGTCTGAACAGAACTATAGTAGTAGTATATTGGCACACAAAATATGCTGTTCAGCGTTCTCTTAAAAGTTTTCCTTCTCTAGCATCCTTTACGACATTCACAGACATTTTGTTTGCCTAAACTACGGAGTACGTGAAGACATTTTCTATCTCAAATAAATGTTTGTTTACAGTGCAGTCGACTGCCTCCGTCGCCTGTCTCTAGCCAGCCTTCGATGTGTACTTTTTATTAGCATCTTATCTACAAGGGAAATGGAGGAAACAGTTCAGGTGAAGATATTAGTGTTACTTTGTACGGTATTAGAAGCGGGGATTGGTAAATACGATATTGTTTGTAGTTTTTTGTTCTAGGCGAAGTTCTGTTTAGTTATCTTTTTTTATTTTTTCTATACCTACTATTATTATAAAGAGGTTTAATTTATTTGTAAGGTTGTATGGAGCTCGTGGCTAAATAATACCAGCCACTCAGGTCGATCTTCAGGTTAAGCCGCGCTTGCCTAGGTGGGTCCGTGGATGGGTGACCACCCTTTACAAACCGAGTTTCCTCCGTGCCTCGGAAAGCATGTTAAGCCGTTGGTCCCGGCCTTCATTTGTAGATCTTTGACAGTCGTTACAGGTAGTCAGTGGCCCGAAAGTCAGACAACCAGTCTTACCAAGGGGTATCATATTACCAAGTACTAACTGGAATGTGGAGGTCAGATAGGCAGTCGCTCCATGTAAAATACTGGTATTCAGCTGCATCCGGTTAGACTGGAAGCCGACCCCAACATAGTTGGGAAAAGGCTAGGCAGATGATGATGATGGTTGTATGTAGATGGGATAATCTCTGGAACTAATGATCCAATTCTAAAATTTCTTTCACTGCCAGAAAGCTACATTATTCGTGGATACTATAGCCTATAAATTAATTTTTTACCATGCATATTAGCCGACCTATCCCAATTTTTGCGGAGGAAGTCGCGGGCGAAGCTTGTACAATATAATTAAATAGGAATAGTTTTATTTATAATATTCAATATTGGTAATGTAGGCAAACTGTAAATATAACAAACACACCACCGTAATATCATTCTACCATTTCACTATATTTTTATTAACTTCTTTATTTCAGCGGTAGTTATATGATATTAATATCACTAATTAACTAGAGGTATATTTTTTGTTTGTTGTGAAAATATTTTAACCAAATATTACCTGAAAAAAATATTCAGTTGTTATTAGATTTTGTTTTAAATTATTATCTGCAATGACAATAAAGTTAATGAATTATCGTAAAACTGATTCATTATTACGGAACCGTATTAGTGACGTGACTATTTGGGGAAAAGCCGGGATTATCGACAGATTATCGATAAAAACCGAGTTATGTGTGTAGCATTGCTTGTTTATGGTATGTAAATGCACTAGTTAGTGGTTATTGATTGTCCAAATAGTGGGCGGATAAATGCCTACTGTTTGTGTGTTCGGTGAATATAATGACACGTTGTAAAACATAGGGTAGTTCGTTGTTATATTGGGAAATATTTGCTTTTGACGCCAGCTTTTGAGCATAAGCAAATGAAGAAAAATTACAAGAGGTAAATCACCTCTCTATTTAAAAATGCAAGTATACATGTTTATTATGTATTTTTTAGTGCATATGCATAATTATCACTTGCTTCGGTGAAGGAAAAAATCGTAAGGTGACCAGCATGCCTGAGAGATATTTTTCGACGGCATGTAAAGCCAAGTCAGAGGCAGGAGGAGGTGGTATAAAAACTCTCTTTTTTTCAATATGACGGTTGTCGAGATTGCATAGATAAATAACGAATTACTCTCCTTTTGGGCTTCGTCGCAATCGAGTAAAAAACACAATACCAACATAGAACAGAGTGATGAAAGTGTTTTACAGTATACACAGAAAAAGATACCTTTACCTACTCATATTTTGTTTGGTTTTTTATTTTTACGAATCCAGCCGTTTCATTTTCTGCGAAAACGCTGCACACACGGCACATCACTAGTAAAACTCCACAGCTCTCCATTCAGGTATTAATTTAATTTAACAAAATATAGGCGCTACTACACCTTTTATAACGTAGGCTCTCAAATATAATGGATTTTAATTGAACTTTAACGATTTTTACAGAAATTCACGAACGTTGTAAATCTTATACGGTTATTTAATTTTATTTTTATTAATTAAAACGTTAAGTTAATTTTATTTTTGAAGTTTATTTTACTCAACTGTTGAGTATTTTTGATGTTGAAGCATATCAAATATTGATGTAGGTACAATTAACGTCAAACATTGCAGGAAAACTCAGTCTTTTGGAGACTGTTTTCCTGCAGTCCCTCCCTCCTAAAATGCGATAACCCTCTCCCTCCTAAATTTTGTGCCTAAATTACCACCATTTTCCCGATATCTAGCAAATTTTAAGACGTGACAACACCATTATCGGCGTTAGTATGTTCGATTGTCAATTTTGTTGTTTGACACATTACCTACTACCCGAGAAGCGTCCGGAGTGTCGCCGCCTGCGCCCCTATGTTGCCATGTAAGTTTCCTCATTTCAATACATTTTATTTAATATTTTTCGGAGTATTTCTTTTTATTTTTTATCTAAAAAGGATTACATTAATAGAATCGAATCTCTATACCTTATAATACCTTCACGGTTCGGTCAGGGTTTTTGTAACATATTATTGTACATAATATTGCAGCAGACTTTTAAAGTGTCACAACTAGGGTCCCATGTCAAAAGTAACAGATGACTATTTATACAAAGTGGAGCAGGACGATTGACATTTCTTTAACCCACGTAAAGAGTGTCATGTTCTTTACCCGTATACAAAAAATCAATCAAATCCAATGAATACTTTAGCCACAGGAAATTATTTTTCATTTTCTTATTTTACAACATGATGTAGATCTGAGTCCGTAATAATAGGTAAACATTGTAAGGTCAAGAACCTGTGCAAAAACGTACGATTCTATTCTCTACGTCTCAATATGCTTGAAAGACAGAGAAAGGTGTCATACCATTACACTCTTACGCGCCCCGCCCACTCCCACAAAATACTACAATTAGAAAGAAAAAGAAATATTACTTACGCAAAAAATGCATTAGTGGTGCATAGAAAATTGCGAGTGTGTGTTTGAGCGGAAATTTTTCGGCAAAAAGACCGTTATTGACTCGCACTCAGTCAGTGCATAGCGGCGCCCTTTGGTGAGCGCACACGCATACATTTGTTATCGCAAGACGATCCGCGCGCCATTGTTGTGATTCTAAGAAAGATTTTAGTTCTAATTGTGATTAAAGACGATTTATGATAGTTGGATTAGTGCATAGGTTATTGTGAGATATTGTTAAGTGTTAGTGTAATATTAGTTAGTTAATTAGGCATTAATTATTAGTTAGTTTTGTGATTTAGGTTAGGTTAGTGAGTTTTTTAGTTTAATTATGCCTCAAATAAGGTACAAAGCTACCGAGTACACTGACATTGTGCTTATGTACGGAGAATGTCACCAAAATGCGGCTTTGGCATTGCGTACATATCGGGAGAGTATGCTCGAGAAGTGAACACTGTGGATGATTTAAAACTAAGAATAATTAATGCC
Organism: Noctua pronuba; assembly: GCA_905220335.1. Classification (NCBI taxonomy): domain Eukaryota; kingdom Metazoa; phylum Arthropoda; class Insecta; order Lepidoptera; family Noctuidae; genus Noctua; species Noctua pronuba. The sequence goes on along the minus strand of LR999906.1, from coordinate 7,402,686 downwards.
TTCGACAAACTTAAAAGAACAGATCCCCATCTGTTCTTTAACTTGTTAAGACGAGTCCGTGAAAATTTAATAAGACGATGTCGCTTGTGCATAATGAACAATGGTGGACACTTTGATTTAAAAATTTTACTATTGATGATTTACGTCCCGCACCGCCGCCGCCCACTGCACCCCGCCACTACGCCGCGCAAAGGTCAGTGACTTTTCGAAGATAAAGCGTGTTAAGTTTTTATGCAGTCGATTCTGCTATTTATTTTGTTTGAAAATTGCAATTTTTAAATTTTCCATTAACTACTAATTTTCGTGTTTTAAAATGTTTCTATGGACTAGTACTGTGCTCGTTTTAATTTATTGTCGTAAGTCCAGATCCACATTGTATAAGAGGACCACAGTAGGTAGGTAGTCAAAGGACATAAAATACATCCAAACAAACATTTAATACATCATAAACGTCAATTAATACAATATATGTCCCAATTAAAACTTTATAAGCCCTATTTACATAATCCATTCAATCCTCCAGCTAAACCTAATCTGACATAACAGGAAACTTCACGAAAAGCCCTTATAACAAGGACATAAAGCACAAAGTCAAGTGATCCTTGCTAGTTAAACAAGCAAAGTTATCTTTGCAGGGACATACGGGCACAAAAGTGCTTATGAAGCCCTAACGAGTAGTGCACATGTGAGACGATACGGGCGCCCTCTATATTGAACAATGCCTTCATTATTCAAACTACTCAAGTACAACAATAATCCTTATCCCTAAAGTTATAAGTCTCGAAGTTGAATGAATCTAATCCGGAACAAAGGATGGAGTTTTGCAAAGAAAATCAACAGATGGCTCTGTGATAAAGATAGGCACATCTCGAATGAGTGTTCATTATGAAAATAAAGGGTCACGTCAGGAGGATTTGGACCTGTTAATTTTTTTCGGGTAGGGTCTGCGGGTTTCCCTGGCAGTTTGAGGAAATGTGCGGATTAAGTTGAAAAACATCCTGAATTAATATAAATTGTTTACTTGACACTGCGTTAATTAAAATGTAAAATTCTTTGAATTACGTGAAAGTAGAGAGGCATTAATTGCAGATAAATAAGAGTTTTTATTAACCAGTTTCACTGAAATAATTTCGTTTAAGTAAGATGTGCAATATCTTGGGAATCAAGTAGTTAATTGTTTTCAATAATGAAGCAGAATAATCTTTTTATTGTAAGAAAGTTAAAGTAAACGTATATCATTACAGCCTTTTTTCAAATTATTACCAAATAAACGTTATGAAAGATATATGATTAGTGTTATTAAATGTTACTTTCACCTACCATGAAATTCATGATAGCTATGAAAAAATTACAGTATGCGTGTTCGAACTGAAATATTTAATTAACAGTTCCTAAAACACGGTACGTACCTATAGAACCAACAACATGATAGTAGTAATTAAAAATAGATTTTCTTCCACCCGTCAATCAAAATGGAGTGTGAGGTGCTATTTATTCTTTTTAGAAAATATCCTCCTTTAATTACAGTTAAATTACTGAAATGAAATAGAAACTATTTTACACCCTTTGTTATTACTTAGTTATGTGTTAAATAGTCCTGTCACGTTTGTGTCATTCAAAGTAAAGCTATACCTTTTGCCACATGGTCAAAATCGGAACTAACGCCAGTATTTTGTCTTTCAACACTTAAAAAAAAAACAATACTTCCCAACAGCGCTCCTCTGTCAACGTCATCCGAGAGACAAAAGATCTCTGGAGCACTTTACAGCAGATACAAATGAATGTTACCATTTCCTTTGTGAGGAAAAATAAAACAAGTCAATGCCATCGAACTTTTCTTTCAGCCAGTACGTATTTTACACGAACCATTTCAAGAGCTTAGCGCGGAGCCCGTCAAATATGCAACACGTGGTACCAACCTCCCATAAATAAGATCGACCAGGAAAACGTTAAGCAACCGTAAGAAACAAAATAACGGGGAATAATATAAAAAAGGCCCAGGTTTTACGTGAATGCCCACATTAATAATTCATCCGTAATCCCCTAAAGTTGGTGGTGGGATCTAAAATGTATTTTACGACACAATCGACCGTGTTTTATACACAAGCCACAGGGTCGGACTGAGGTGCTAAATTGCCAATGACGCCTGCTGTTCGATAATATTTTTACTTCTCTAGTAATGTGTATATGTAACTTTTTGTGGCCAGCTCCTAAAAGGAAGTACCTTATAAAGTACGCAGAGAATGCTAAAACCGTTGGTTTTCTTTTGTTAACCATACTTTGTCTCCGGTATTCAATTTTTTCGACTTTCTTTTTTGATGGAAGTCATTAGTATTTATATTAGCCCGTGTCGTGCTACTGTTAGGCATCTCCCTACCCTCCTTCCACATCTGTCTGTCCAAAGCTGCCAAGAAGAGATGTATAATACAAAACACAAAAACTAAATCATTACTCATAAGATGAAAGAAGTACACAAACTCATAGCCGAACAAAACTATAAAAGTAACGAAAACTACATCATAATACCAGTGTTACTGCGACCGGAGAGTGACAAGAAAATTAAAGAACACGTAGGTAGGACCTTGTAGCGCCAGTTATTGGATAAATAAAAACGGTGAGGTAAACCGAGGATGTTGCGTGAGCTATTTATTTGTTTCAACTAGCTTTTTGCCGCGGTTTCTCTCGCGTCGAGGTCGCCAATTATCCCACGGGAAAACACAGCCGGGATACAAAGCATCCTACGCCATGCCCATCCGTATGCCAAATATCGTCCAAATCTGGCGTGATAGCGTGACAAACAAAAAAACCTCACTTTTAGATTAGTCTCGCACATAATATTGGTTAGGATTCAGATCAACCCACGATATGTCTTTCGTATGAAGAACTGTCTCGTTTACGGTTTTATTAGGTGTAAAAGTTTTAGTATCCGATCTGAAATGTCACGAGCGAATATAGTCGTATATTTTTATTGTGATTTAGGTGTTAAGGAACGATCTGGAATCTTGGCAATGTCAAAGGTGACGCCTGGAATAATAAAGAAGGTAGACAGTGGATCATATTATAAGCACATTACTATGAAAGAGAACCAAGAAGAAATTATCTACGTTTGTTACAGGAAAAGCAACAATAACAAAATTACTGAACCTTACACGTAGAATGTTAGTTGCTTCAAAATCTATTTCTACCCTTACTAAAATAGTTGAAACACCTACGCATACGAAAATACCAGCACCAGATGGCCACACTCCATCCCTGTTCTCACTACACAATGCCCTTAAATGAAATTTAAGTCACCCGCCGAAAGTAGATAAAACTTCAGTTTTTGTCGTAAGCTTTCGGCTAACTTTTTTGGGTAGCGAAACTTCAATGAATTTCGGTGTTGAGTTTCCCCAATGGATTAAGGAAACAACCGAACATGCCATCGACGAAAAAATCCTTAGCAGGTAGGAATGTCTGAGATAAATTCTCGGATGTCGATCCCAATGCTAATTTTGCACCAGACCTCATAAAGCATTTTTGTTTTATTTTTTGTGTTATAAAAACCACCGAAAAGGGACCAGATGTAAAATTTGAATAATATGGCGAAATTTGGGTTCTACCATCACGTTATTCTAAATGCCAACCACCTAAGGCAACGCATAAACCATCTTGCAAACCCACAAAAAGATTAAGCGATAAACAAAGACGGTGAAGACCGAATTGAAACGTTATGTACTGAAAAGGATATAGCACAAATATTTACTAAAAAAGGAAAAATAAATAGACCTAAAGCAATACATTACAAAAAGGATCTGTATACGTACACGTCAGGACACAAACTAACAGAAAACGCGTAAAAATAACTCATCTAACGTTTTTATGATTTTGGGGAACAGGGGATGGCGTTCATTACTGTCTCGGGGCTAAAGTAAACAGCGGTGTTGGAATTTTTTCATCAAAATTTGACTTATACCATCTGTTTCCGTGGTAATCTTGGCTAGAGCAAATATTTGTACCGCCTCTGTTACGCCGCTTCATAATTATAGCTAGGGCCAGGGATTACGACTAGGTCACTGAGAAATCTCATTATCCCCGCTTTGTGTCATCAACGATACAATTTGCGTGGGTCTGAATCAATTATTGTATGTTTGGTTATGCGCTTTGGGGATTAGTCGACGTCAATTAGGTTTAGAAGCCGATTTAAATAACTAAGTGCTTTGTTTGTGGATCAGGGGATTATGAGATGTGATAGTTTGCTGTGTTTCCGTTTGTTGGACCTAAGTGATTGTTGTGGTCTGAATTCTGTTTGAGATATCTCTGCGAACTGCAGATGTTGTCCTTTGAATGTACAAATGATTCCGGAACCGAGTTGTCCAAGTTAATAGTTTACCGACAAAGGATTCTTCGTGTTATTAAGATACTGAGAAGGCAGTAGCTATCGAGCCGCGAAACTTTATAATGTAAAGACAAAGACATTTTGAAATTCCCAAAGTTTTCTAAACTTTGACAGTTTTTAATTGCTTTTGACAGTTTTAATTCCAGAACATAATTCCTTTAGAAAGGTTATTAAAATTACGAAAGCCAATGATACAGCTAATTTACTTTAGTAAAGACTTATTTGTGTACATTACTTTAAATCTCAGGTAGCAAGGAAAACACTAGCCACAATAAACTAGAATTTACTCAACCCAATATATCTTTGGAGTACGCGGTGGCTCGTAAAGAAAAACGTCAGCAATATGTCAAGTTCAGTATATTTAAATTTAGTTCCGCATTTTGCCGCATACAAAGATATATTGGGTGCTGTAGTCACTCACTGCAACACCGCTGTACTCGACATTACCTGCAAACAGAAAAACAACATAAATTAGGTCACGCATTTATTAAATTATTTGAGGACATTTATTATGACGGGACACGAATATCTTCGGTAGTTAAGGTGGAATAATTTAAAACTAATTTACACACGGGAACTAAAATATTAACATTGATCACGCTTCTTGAAATTGTACATAAATAGTGATGCGAGAGTTATGCCAAACTTAAAAATGGCATAAACTTGAACCAAAAATTCAAAGAAATGTGATGAATTGTTATTGTCCACTATTTCTCAGACAGAATGCCCGTGTCCCACAATTTGTAGACTGATTACGCAATGCTAATTCGCAACTAGTGTTGCATACAATCATATTATATTAGCAGAAATACCAAAAATTGCTTAAAATTTTCCCATAGTAAACTCTCTCAAAAGTCCAAGCTCAAGGCTTGCCAAAGTGCTATGGAGCGCAATATCCTAGGCATCAAACTTACCGACCATGTACGCAACACCACACTTCGCTCCAAAATACAAATTACTGACGTTGCTCAAAAAGCCGCTAAGCTAAAGTGGGACTGGGCTGGCTATGTCCGCTGCATGCCCGACGAGCTGTGGGCCAAAATAACCAACATGTGGAGCGCTGACCTCGCAGGAGATGGCGGGACGAGCTGGACAAAACTAATGACCAGTAGTCCACATTGGCCCTGGATCGAAGAATTTGAAAGTCATGGACCTTTGCCCAGCAGTGGGATGACACAGGCTAACAGTATCAATAAACTCTCCCAATATGGAATACTATAAGATGTTTTTCCATATCGGTAATTTACTCAAAACATCAGTAGGTACATTTTATAAGTCTAAAATCCATCTTGAAAAAGATCAAGACTTAACAGAATAACTTACAGAATCCATATACTCAAGTCAGCGGATAATAATGTGCCCATGCGACGTTGGAATAAGCTCAGATTTATGTAATCCTAGTATTCTTATATTATCCGCCATCTTTGCAAAGACTTCTATGTTACCATGTTTTATTTTTAAAAGGAAATCCTCTCAAAGGACGGACTAAGTTTGGAATATTTTGATAGAACAGGGCATTTTTTGTTTTACTTTGCATAACTTAGGATTTATGCTCGACTGTTTTAGTGAAATTAGGTACTCGTAAGTTGGATAAAGTGAGATATTACGTTTTATATTTTGTCTGTATTGTTCTGCCGGCTGTAATGAAGTTTATGTGAACTAATCAGACGGCACTAGTCAAATGGCAGTGTTTCGTATATCTAAAACGGCTGTCAGCAGAGGGTTATTTTTTTTCGGGGGGAACCTTGAAAAGGCGACCGGTCTTTGGGATAAAACTAGAGTTGCCAAATAATTTGGCAACACAGCAACACAGCTCTGAGCTAAAATTCTGGACGTATGGCAAGTGACTTGTCCGGAATTTTACCTCAGTATTCGAAATGTGGGGGGGGGGATTCTAAAACTTCCGGAATTTTGCAACATTTAAGAAAATAATAAACTGTTGATAAGTACTAAAAATAAAACTATTTTTAATAAAAACAAAATTCAGATAAATTAAACTGCACAATAAAAATTAAAAGTTAGGAATTTTCTCCGGAAATAATCAGCTTTTCGTTAACTACAGTATGACCACTTTAAGAGTGCACTTCAAAGTGGCGCTGCTTGTCAAGAAAAAATGCATCGATATGTCAAATTTGGTACATTTATTTTAGTTCTGTGACTTCACGCCTGCACAGATAAGTTGGCTGAAGTTTATGTCAATAAGTTTTTGACATTTTCATCAACGTTATCGGAGAAAAAAAATCCACTTTGTTTAGGCAACATTTTTTTTTAAACTAAATATGCTTTCGTTTGGCCGCAACTCGCCTGATGTGAAGCGATGATGCGGCCTAGGGTGAAGCACGCTTGCCTATAAGGACGTGCGCTTCTTGATACTGCAACGCTATGGAAATCTCCAGGAATTGTCTGTAATCCGGTAGCCATAGCGTTAGACGGAAATCTTGGAAGATTTAAGCTCTCTTAGTAGTAGTAAACTCCTTCCACAAGAAGCTTTCCTACTTCTGATATTAAATAAAATGATTACTGGAGTTGGGGGGGGGGAGAGAGGTAAGAAAAAAAAATTTTTTTTGAGTAAAAATGGTGTGATAAATTCGTTTTGAATATAAAACCAAAAAGTTTATACAATACTGTAATCTGAAAGTCCAATATGGGTCTTAAAAATGAAATATTGAATGAACGATTCAATATTTCATTTAGTCGTCTATTTTTTTTATACCGTTTACTAGCGATTGATAGAAACCAAATAACATTGGACGTTTCTATCGTAATCCTGATACGTTTTTATAAAATCCATCAAAATGTGGCTGACACCAACAAAAAATCTATTTTTCCAACACTGTTCGTTAACAAGACGCTTTTTTTTATAACCAAATCACATTTTATTACACTTTTTACCCTGCGGCTTCACTCGTGTGACTAAAAAACTCACGGGCACGAACTACTGGGATATAAAAGTGCCCTAACTTAGGTCATGGTCTATCCCTGTGTCAAATATTATCCATATTCATCGAGCCAATATTAAAGACAGACAGTTACTTTCGCATTTATACAAGGTGGAATGTAGTTAAATTCAGTACATCATTCTGAACCTGCACATAGAAATTTTTAATCGGTAATTTAAAAAAAAACTCTGATACCTACAAAAGTGTTCCCTACACGGTCAAAATGTATGGAACAGCTGATTTTTTTAATGATGTCGCTACTTAAAAACCGTTTGTACGTCAGTTCCACCCTTTATTATTAAAGATCCAGATACCAAAATCATGTTTAATTAAATACAATTCCCTGCCTACCCTACTCTACGTAACCAGCTATAGTAAAAGGATTCATTGTCCCTTGAGGCAACTCCTCCTAAATTGACAATTGTGAAAGCGATAACAATCACCATGTTAGAGCTAGGCCTTTCGACCCTAGAATTTAGCTCCTCATTCTAAAGCGTCCCTAGACATCAATTCTAGACCGAACTTCAGACATGTGCTTAGGTATATCTAGGAAAATTTGAGAAATTTTGTAGTAAGAAGACATAATATAAAAACTTATCAGGGTTGTCTTAGATAGGATGTTTCAAAACAAGTCTTGTCCTAGGCTTAAAAAAACAAAAAAAAAAATGTGAAAAAAAAAAACCTTAAAATCTTTAGTTTCATAATACTACTCTGTCCGTAGAAAGTACTGGGAAACGAACAATAATACACAAAATCTTAGTTATTCATCCAAAGTTATTTTATCGCCTTCAAAGTATGCTCCTTCAGTAACGAACGATACATTTACGCCAACGAATAATCCAATCATCAAAACATTTTTTAAACGCTTTTTCCGGAATTGAGTTCAGTTCTCGCCGCGAATTCTCCTTTGTCTTCTACTACTGATCTACATGATCTGACTAAAAACAGCACCGTATTTAATATAAATAACAGATGCAACTCAAACTCCGTGCCAAAATAGAAAACAGTCAGTTGGAAACACCAATCTAGCAACAAAAAAAAACATTTTTTTTTTTAAAACACAAATTCTTAACACCTTGAGAAAATCGTTTTTGAATCTTACGTCGGTGTAACTTATTATGTTCGTGACTGTACATAGAAAATCTTAACACAAACACAGCAAAAAGCAATTAATCAGTATTATTTGAGTTCTTTCCAGTTGATATTTTTTGAACTAAGGAATAGGTGAGCCCTTAAAAGGAATACGATCAATTTATCTTTATCGACGTCTCCAAGGGAAATAAATTGACTTCGCGGCGTAGTTTCTTTCGAATAGGCTTTAAAAAGCTGTAGTTTTTGTTATATTCCAGAAATAAAATGTGGAAGGTATAACATTGGAAGGTTATTTATTTTAGTTATCTACTAAGCAAATAAAAACTGTGATCTTTGTAATACAAGTACAAGTTGTTGCGGTTAAATACGCGTATAAACAAATAAAATTCATAAACCAATAAAATTCAAATACTGCAGTTCGCAGTTCAAGCATCCGCATCCGAAAGAAAAAAAGCCCGCAATTCAAAAATCGAACTAACAAACCTGAACTCTTTCATAAAAATCAAAAGGCCGAGACAGACTAGTTACACAGCCAGCTACGCCACTACATGGCTTAGCATGGCCCAACATGGCCACACGTGGCGGAACACACGGCCAGCTCCAGAAATACTCAGAGTAAACACGGCAATATGTTCACAAGTAATGAAGCGAACACTTGGCCCGGCCTATAAATAGATAAATAAATAACTACGCGGCCCGTTTGTGTTACTATTGGTGTTTTGAAGTGCTTTTTTTGTTTAAGGGATGTATGGTATGTTTACATCGTTAGAACTCGGCCTTTCGCATGTGGTACTGTGATTATTACATGTGTATTCCTTTTACAGAAGCAAGATCAATGAATGTTTGTGATAATTGAATTTTTAATAACGCTTGGGTTAGACAGGTTAGTTTAAGAGGAGTATGAAAGGTAATCTCCGGCTTGAAGATTTCAAATTACTAAGTCAGAAAGCGATTTTTAAACTGGCAATAAAAATCGATACTTTCGAAACACGGACTCGATTCTTCCTTAACCCTTTAATTTGGCTTCCAGTATTTAAATTTCCTACAAGAGATCCGAATCCTTGGTTCTGTACGTGACATTGACAGCGGTCAAACGGCGTCTGTCCCTGAGGACATAGAGGGCAGACCCAAATCACTTGATAGGGTAGATGTATTGTTTTTAGAGTCGGTCTCTCGGACTATGGAAGGTGACTTCGAGAGCCAGACATTTGTAAATATTTTTTGGTCCCGAGAGGAAAGCTTGGCGAGTTCGCGAAACATTTTTGATTTAATGTGTCGTGTTACTAAGCCTCTTGTATAAACTGTGTTGTTGACGCTTCGAATCTGCAATAACTAGGATTAAATTCACGCATAGACAACTAGTTAAAAGCCCTAAAACGTACGAAAAAAAGAATGAAACTCAAGGAATGTTATCTTTAACTTAAATTAACACCCAATAAGCGAAGCTCCCATCTATTTAAGTAAACATTCCTAAGCGAAATTCCAGAAAACGTGACATGTTGAACAACTGAGCGCATCTCAAGTTTAAAACGCTTACAGAGGCAGAACAGGCCATCTTTGAAGGCATTGCTCCTTCGGTAGAGAAAAAAAAACAAGTCCAGCCCACGGACCTTTGTTGTGGTGGTCAGTGCTACGTGCAAAACAAAAATAAGACAAAACGAACGGGACAGAACAGGTCGGGCCGACCGAGACCAGTCCGACGACTTTTGACCACTTTTCTGGTCCCACATCCCGACAAACTTATCTCTACAGACACTTTCCAACTTCTCGAACCTTATTGTGAGAGCAACAAGATCTAATTTTGTCTTATTTATATTTAGGAACGAGGCTTCAGTTTTATTGAGCTATGATTTAAGAGCATTTCGATTTCTTTAGGAATTTCTGTGGTAACGATTACGACTATGAGTTTTGGAGTGATGTAAGGTTTTGTGCGCTTATTGTTCATTTTGGTGTGACCACAATTTTGATGTGTATTTCATTTCGTAAACCTGTAATGGACAAAGACTTACACATCACATCACATCACATACATTTATCGTGAAGCAGTGAAATTAATTCGTAGTTGAATAGAAGCCTGAATCGGACAGGATAAATTCTGTCCTACTTAAGTAACCAAACTTGGAACTTTAAACAGGATTAAATGCTAAACTGGGGGAGCAATCTCATCTGAATTGGACGGCTAAATTATTTTAACTCCGTTTTGTTTAATAATTAACGAGTCCTAACAAGAATTACGTCCATATTCATTATTTACAGAAACTCGATAAGTATTCTCGTCTATAATTACTTACTGCCTTGAAACTTGTTTCAGATAATTTAGAATATAATATGTTCAGAAGTGTATGAGTACAAAGTACCCATTATTGCAAGCCGAGAAAAACTTACAGCTATTAATAAAGAGACATCAACCCGTGGTGCACTAACCAGACATTCTTTCAAGGCCAACAAAACGACCAGAAAACATATGGTTGAAAAAAGAAACCAGTAACATTCATGCGCACACTTGACCACTGTAACTTGACCCCGGCGAACCAGCCGACTTCCTTTATTTCACGTTTTAAAATAAAAGCAGCAAGAAAACGTCGGAAAATATAGAATGAACGATGCATAAAAGACAAATATACTCCACATACTGTGAATAACATGTTTCGTTTAATGAAAATTTTCGAGTAAATGTCACAAATCATTAAGAGTACTTAGGGCCGAGGGAGGTCGTAGTAGACTGGCTATGTGATATCCATGACTTTTGTAAGAAGAGACTCAGCGCCGTTAATTTAAGTTGGAATGAGGGGTCTAAGGATGTTGGCGGAACAGTCACCCCAAGCAAAGGTCCCTTGTGGTCACTGACCATCGACGAGAATAACGCAAGTACCTGGACTCACGCGCAGCCTGTACTTGTGACGTCACTCTCGACTCGATTTATGGGAACACGATTACTTGGACTTAAAAGAATGTAAAAAAAGGTTCTTCATTAGCACGGAATGAAAAATTGAATAAATGTTAACGGAAAAAGTTAGATGGGTTCTCACATAGAAAGTAGGAAGGCTGGCAGTGACAGCAGTCCGCCATTTTTCTTTTGAAGCCTCATTTAAAATAGACTAAGGTTAATTAAGCGTTTCATCAAGAGTGCTTTTTACGGCAAGTTTGTGATACTTAGCGAGTATTTAAATAAAAATACGTCGAGAAATATTTAAATAAAATTTTCGCAGATCTTTTCAGTCGGTTTTCGTCCTTGAATAACGTTTAAGTTTTGTAAAGTAAAAGTATTCTTTCAAGAAGTTTGAATGTTTTCTTTTGTTTAAAATAAGAACGTTGTTTGAAGTTTTTATAGGAGCTCGTAGCTAAATAATAACAGCCGTTCGGGTCGATCTTTAGGTTAAGCCGTGCTTGCCTAGGTTGGTCTGTGGATGGGTGACATATCGAGATCCCTCCGTGCCTCCGAAAGCACGTAAAGACGTTGGTCCCGGCTGTCATTTGTAGATCTTTGACAGTCGTTACAGGTAGTCAGTGGCCCAAAAAGTCTGACAACCAGTCTTACCAAGGGGTATCGTATTGCCCAGTACTAACTAGGTTGTGGAGGTCAGATAGGCAGTAGCTCCATGTAAAATACAGGTATTCAGCTGCATCCGGTAAGCTGAAGGCCGACCCCAACATAATTGGGAAAAGGCTAGGCAGACGATGATTTGGTTTTGAATTAATTTATTCGCTTCGCGACATAACTCACGCGATGTTGCACCTCGTTTAAAAAACCAGATTACCGTGAATTAGCATAATTTTATTTTTAAACAAAACTGCGTCGTTTTGCATGGCAATGATTCAAATTGAAAAACAAGATACAATTTAAATAATCTAAATTCGGCGTGACATCCGTTGTTTGGGGTGAAAGTCAGTCCAAAATTAGAGATAATTTTGACTGTCAAAATATTTTTGTTCTTTTTTTTCCTTTTCGGAGGTTGACGGCCCCGAAACGGAAAATAATATCAAAAATATTTTGACAGCTTGTTCAAAGTTGTTTCTAGAGCGTTTTTTCGTAGAGATAAATCTAGCATTTTTTATTTTCATTCTTTTGATATGACATTAATTTTAATTTAGGTTTTCAATATATTTGCAAGCCCATGTGACAGTAGTAAGATTTATAGAGATTATTTTATTTTTTAAAAACTACTGTAAGTACATAACCTGGACTTATAACATTAATATAAGTCTGAAATCGCCAACCCGTCTTGAGCAAGCGTGGTGATCAATGCTCGTGCCTTCTCTGTATGAGAAGAGGCCTTTGCCCAGCAGTGGGACAGTAACAGGCTGGTATTATTATTTATTATTATTTACTGTAAGCATTTGATTTGACCATTATTAAATTATATAATTTTACTCAATAATTTTAAACATACAACGCGGTTTGCTGTCAGTTAGTACATTGAAACAAACACTCCCATGAAATAAACTCGTCGCAATACAACATACACATTTATATTAAATCTAGTGAACAGGAAAATATGCACCAGTTATTTTGCTTCATGCAGTACGACTGCTCTCGCAAAAGACCTACTTGTTCCGATACTGAAGGTACCTACAGAAGGTACCTACTTGTAGGTATATCCCGACGATATATTTTCATTTAATACCGCTTACTAGCTGTTGTCCGCGGCTTTGCTCGCGTTTATTTAAAATTTGTCAATCAATTCGGGTTGTACTCTGTTTGTAATAATATAATTCAATCATGATTCGAAAGACACTTGGCGAAATATATTTTCATACGAACGTTATTGTTGTTTCCTCAGGAACAGTACTTTTTCCGGGATGAAAGGTTATGTCCGTTTCTGTACACCTGACAACGTATACGCAAACTTTCAGGATGATCGGTTGAGTGGTTTAGGCGTGAAAAGGTAACAAACAAACTTTCGCATTTATAATCTATACTAATATTATAAAGCTGAAGAGTTTGGTTGAACGCGCTAATCTCAGGAACTACTGGTTCGAATTGAAAAGTTATTTTAATGTTGGACAGCACATTTATCGGGGAAGGCTATAGGCTATATAACATCACGCTACAACCAAAAGGAGCTGGGCAAAAAGAAAAACAATTCAGAACCGGCGGGTGAAACCGCGGGGCACAGCTAGTATTATATAGTATGGATTGGAGCTAAACTAGTGTATTGATTCGAAGGAGATGCAATAACTAGTAGCTGGAACTACCACTGTACATTTTCCAGTCAACCTGCGATCATGGCGCTTGCAACAGCGTCGAAATATCGGGAGCTCAAAATAATGAACAATCACGGAAGATATCCCGTAAGTGACAGTATAAGTTTATATGTTCCATTTGTTGAGTTATATGCAAACAGCTACAGATTTCTTATTTAACCGCCTATTTCAAAAACATCTTGAATTTATGAAGAACAACAAAAAGATAGTTATCTTCAAGAACTGCTCACTTTTTGGCACTCATTGGCCATTTTTACTTAAAATTTCAAGGCCGATCTCAATCAGCTGATCCTACCCTGCCAAGATCCTTTACATCCTTAACCTCTACTTCACATCACACAGTTAACCTGCCATCTGCTACACCTTAAGTGCCACCCTTCACTGTGAGACCGTCACCAGCGAATTTATGGCCCGAGGAAATTAACCCGAAGGTGACGTGCAGAGATTTATAATGAAGGAAACGGGGTATTTTTGAGGGTGGTTTTACACAGCGGAGAAGACATTTGGTTTGTGATTCGAGGATTAAGTAAATATAGTTTTTGGGAGGCTGGTTTTTATGACGGATGTATGCGTTTAATTGGTTTGTCGGGGTTTGAAACGGCTGTGTATTTTTCATTTTTTTTATTGCCGACTTGGCTGCTGGTTTATTTAAAAAAAACTTCAATAAATGAATGCTTCAACTTTTAAACTTGTACGTTTAGTACTTGTGCATAAAAATGGATTGAATTGACATACCACCGAGTAAATTGTAGATAAAAAATGTATGTTTGTGAACAAAAAATTAAAAAAAAAAAAAACGAAAATCTCGGCATAAGACTGCCTTGTTAGTCTAGTGGTCGAAGGCGCGACTGCTGAATATGAGGGGTTGGGTCCGATTTCCAGTCAGGCAGTGTTTTTGGGTTTTTCGAATTTCTCACTAGCAGCCACGGAATATGAATTTGTGGCCCGTTGATGACAATAGGCTCTCCCCCCGTTTAATGGGACTTAAAACATAACTGGCGAAATGGGACTTAAAAAAAACCTGGGTGTACACCTCTGCCTAACCCTTCGAGGGTTACAGGCGTGATTTTATGCAAAAATCAATAAATAAACGTCAAAGTTCACAATTGGTTGTTATTGGATAAATGGCTCAGTAAAATAAGATTTGACAGCTGATCAACACGGGCCTTCAGAATCCAGGGTAGGTAAGGATTAAAAAATTAAGTTAATTATAGAAGGCTGTATTTTCTCTTGATATAATAGCTCATCGTCCTCGTCATTTACTGCAATGGAACTAGTTCTTTTAATTACAAAAGGTTCACGACCGGCACTCGAACCTTGGACTGGATCAGATCAGCAGACAGCCGATTATATGCAATTATCTTCAATTAAGTTTTCATGTGGAATTTTAATACCACCTGGTGTGGTGTTAAGTATATTCGTTCAGGTATTTTCTGATAATTGTATCTAGAAATCTTTGCGTTACAGCTGTAGCTTTTTTTCGGATGGGAAATCATCAATTGACCCCCCCCCCTCCCCCGCTCTGGGTGGAGTGGAAGGGAGTGTCAGACTCGTACTGACTAAAACCCATCCATGTTCCTTCTTTGCCCTTTGTGTTCCAGGGCCGCGGTATCTCATTCGAACAGTCCCGCAGCCCTAGCAGCTGTAGCTTCAAGGAATCTTTGACTTGCAACAAGAACTACCTTAATATTGTGATACATCGACGGTGGTCACTGCAGTCTTACCAAGGGGAATCATGTTACCTAATACAGTCAGTAGGTAATATGATTCCCAAAACCCAGTGGTTTTAGAGGTCAGATAGGCAGTCACTCCATGAATTCAGACTAGAAATACATAACATCACGCCTGTAGTTCCCGAAGGGTTAGGCAGTGGTGCATCTAATAGTACACCCACATTTCGCAAGTTATGTTTAAGTTCCATGTAATAGGCGGGCCTATTGTCATTAATCAGGCGCTAATTCAGACTCCGTAACTGCTATTGAGAAATTCCTGATGGGAAAACCCAATAACACTGTGCCCGATCTGGGAATCGAACGCAGGACCTCATGCTCAGCATTCGCGCTAGAAACAGATCCTGCAAAAAGGTGGGGCTGATGAGACCGTGGTCATTGTCATATCTGAGGCGTTTCAGAGACAACTTCTCACCGACGTCCTATAAAGAAGCCCAGTTTGTGCCAATCTTCTTTGGATAATGTCTTCCGTAATCTGCGTTAAGGTGCTAAGTTCATTTGTCAAGTTCAAGCCGTTGAGTGTGAAATTAGCATGATCAAGTATTACGTTCAACAGATCATCAGTATATCCGAGTGGCAACCAAACAATGAGAGCTTCCAGTCAATGGATTTAGAATTTGACACAAACCATAAACATTTAAATGCCACTTCTTATAGCAGTGGCTTCATTTCAATCCTCTGACGTCACATAGAAGTTTTCTTCGAACCGGAAGCATAAGATGTATTCGGAGAAATCTTATGAAACAAGAGAAATATATGAAGTAAATTCTATATTTATTTGCTGGAAGACATTTTGACATTTTCACAGGGATTTTAAAACGGTTGCAAGATTTTTCTTCCTTTGATGTCATATGCATCTGAACTTTGGAGACGCGGAAAGTAATTTCGAAACCGGTTTCCATGTTGTTGATGCTCGATCCGCGGAAATGTGAGGTCTTTGTTTGTTCTTCATTTGGTGCAGCAAACAGGCGCCATGTCAGATTTGTTGCCGGTGGCGAGACAATTTCGCATACATCAAGCTTTGATGTCACAATAGATTGCTCTGAGAAAGAATATTGGGTCTACTGTTTCCAGTACTCGATATAAATTTGTTCAAAATTCATAGATAATTTTCAAGTTATTTTATTCTTATTTCCAACGATGTTTAAACAACATATTCCCCGAAATATGTACGTAAAGAGCCTTTTTAACTCAAACCCCTCCCAAAAAACAATTAAGTATTCTCTACCCAACGTCGTTTAAGGGCCCGAGAGCTACAAATTTGAATTTCAAAAACTCAAAGTTAAGCCTAGGGTTTTGAATTTTAACATAATTTACATACACAAATGAGTCATCTGCGTTCGTTACGGTGTCTGCACGGCGGTTCCACCAAAAACTGAAATATACCGAAGTATAACGTGCACTGCGGGATGGGATTCCAGTTGCCATTCTTCTTTTGAATAAATCAAAAGTTGGCGCGCATTGGAAACGAAACCGCCGAAATTGTCGAACGAATGTCGGGAAGTTTGTTTTATATGCAAGGCGAGTGAGACCTCTCAATGAAATCGAAAAAAAAAACCATCAAAATCATGCATTTACGTACACACAAACAGGATGATTCAATGGACGGAAATGGTTATTTGGTACAATGGTTTTCTGGAAATTTATGTGGAGTTAGGACGGAAACACGGGGCTTGGTCATGTCCTATACGGAGATAAATGAACAGTTTTGGAGCATAATGACTTGGTCAAACGTGCTAAATTTTATTTGCTACAAAACATGACATGCTTAAAATTGGTCTGTGTGACAAGCGAGGAAAAGATTCGGGTACGAGTCACTGAAGATGACAACAAGAAAAGTGTAAAGAAGCAAGGGACGTAAATGGCTGGGATGAATCACTGCACGCATGGAGGACATTCTTCTTTTTCTTACAATAAGGTCATGAAAACGACTGGTGACTCGTTTTAGAAGAAATGAGTTATTTTACTACAGTCTGCGTTTGACAATGAAGCATTTCGCAAATTGATCTTCTTAGTCAACATGTTTAAGCCCATTGTTCTTTAGCACTTTTGGACTACAGACTGGCTTTAAGGTGCAATCTAAATTACACATAAAACCTAGGAACAAATTGCTGCTGAAATAAAGGACTCCCTAAGCCCTCATAATCAGGAAAAGAATTATAATTTTATTATATCTTGGCTTATAATTTGTAGGCCCAACTTATTCCGTGTGACCTCGAGTTTTATGGCCGTACCTCGAAGGAGTCACTTGGAAAGAATTAGATGCTACAGCCGCGAAAATTTCTTATTATGATGAAATATTACAACGGCTGATTACTAAAATAATAACAAAAATCTCATCAAGATTCCTTTTTCCTCCTTAGGAGGTTTGAATTTTTGGGCCTACAACTACATCCATAAGTTATACTTATAACTTTATTTAACACACGTTTTTATCCAATTGTGCTGAGTTTTTAACTAATTTTAGATAATTTTATTTGATCCAGTATTTGCATGTTTTTCAGATAATTTAAGTTCCAATAAACAGGTCGCTCATTTTCTTGTTTGCACGCAACGTTCTTAGGTAGGTAATCTTACTTGTGATCCTCTTTTCTTGAATCTATCACGCTAATCTTCAAAGAAACCACTGAATAATTAAAGAGGGTATTTAAAATCATTTTATGAATTCTTGAGCCTCACCACAGGCACCCAAATCCTAAATCCCGTAGGGTTTTAATAATAAATAGCAGAGCGGCCCAATTCGAAAATAATAAGCATTTAATATACAACCATTGGAACTCTGAAGTAAATATCCACCTTTTTGTATTATGAAGAAAATTGTTTTCCTTTTATTCACAATGGTCGTTTTGCAAAAAATCAAATTACTCTGTTATTGACAGTTTATGATTTTGGAACGCGAACCAAATACTTATTGCTATTTGTATCTTATAGTACAAGGAAACCGTTTCGAGAAAATTTATATTTTCTTCAGTTTTCAGCAATAATAAATTTTATATTGGTGTGTTTTATACAGTACTCTAAAATATGCAATAGAGGCTTAAAGTTTTCATTCTCAAAATGACAGCTCTTAATACCAATACCCCGCATTTTGTGAATAGTTTGATCCCCGTTTTGGGTCCTCAATTCAAAATGCGCTGTCATTCGTACAATTTTCGTATTTCGAAGATCGATCGTTCGAGAAATTATGTTAAAACTTATATTTTATACGAAACGAAGACAATCAACACAATTTCTGCCTCTTGCGTGATTAATAACCCACGGTATTCCTGTGACAGGTCTAAAAAAAATAAAAGGAGCATCACGTCACATCATACCAGACCCCAAATCAGGTTCTATTCAATAGCTTTTTTGACAAACGAAAGTACCAAAAGGCCTTTATTCCGAGCCTCGTAAAGTTCATTTTATAGTTCTCAATTTGATTATTACTTTGGAATTCAGTCTTTGTTCGTCCGTGATAAGGTTTATATTTATTTGGGGAAGTGAGAGGAAGGAATTTCAATATGGCGAGTGAAGAAAGGATGCGTTCGGGATATAAAAAATACGGTTGAACGCACGTGGGCGGTCGCATTCTATGGGGTATTAGTTAGATACACATCTTCGCGCTATATTCAATGTGGAGTGGGCAGGAATGTTATGAATCCTTCATATGAATCATAAGCGTATATTTCTAGGTGAATACTCCTGTTTCAGTAATGTATACGTAGGTAAGGGTTGCCCTTTTCTTTCATTTGTTACTTATTTGGCATGTTTCAAGTTGTGCGTATTTTTGGTATTGAGAATAGCTGAACCAGATATGTTTTCATTCAATCTTTAGTACCCTAAAGGGTCCCGGAGTTCTGCTCTAGGTGATGAGTAACATGAGCATCAGCTTATCTTCTTTCTTTATCGTGTGGTTAGTGCCTAACCTGCTGTCAGAGTTGTAATGCCGCCCATGGGCCTCTGACTTGGCTTTACATGTCGTCGAGAAACATCTCTCAGCATGCTGGTCTCCTCACGATGATTTCCTTCACCGAAGCAAGTGATAATTATACAATACGCACATGGAATCCAAAAAATCTGGTGCGTATCTTGGTTTCGAACTCGGATCCTGGTTGATTGGTAAGTATGACATCATCATTTTAATGCCCTTTTCCCAATTTATTTAGGGTCGCCACAACATGTCTTCTTCTTCCATACTTCTCTATTACTCGTCATCTCATCAGACACCTTGTACAGTGCAAGCACAGCACAGTTTTCATATCAATATGTCAGCATTTTACTTGCGCTGGGCCGGCCAATTTAGTACACGAATAGCATTCATACCGCGTGCACTCATCTATCATTCAATCATACTTTTATCAATAAATAATCAGTAATCAGTGTATCAATCAACATCAACTCACGATGTAAGGTCCCTAAACATACACAACAAATCTCCTTTCTACCCATATTATCCTTCACACAGTCCATCCATCGTTCCTCTGGACTTCCTCTGCTCTGATAGCCATTAAAATTCATAATCAGAACGTTCCCGACGATGTTTTCCTCATTTCTCCGCATCACATGCATATACCAAGTCAACCGACTGCCGCACAACTTTTCAGTCACCGGCGCCACTTTCAGACTTCTTCTTATGTATCTTCTGTATCTTATTTTATCCATTCGTGTAACACCACACATCCCTCTTAGCAATCTCATGGGTAAGTAATACCAGCCTGTTACTGTCCCACTGCTGGGCAAAGGCCTCTACAGAGAGGGCACGAGCATTGATCACCACGCTTGCTCAAGACGGGTTGGCGATTTCAGACTTATATTTATTATAAGTCCAGGTTTCCTCACGATGTTTTCCTTCACCGATGTCTGTGATGTCCAAGATAAACTTAGAAAGTACATATGAATTGAAAAAGTCACATTGGTACTTGCCCGGATTTGAACCCACAACCTCATGCATGAGAGGCGAGGCCTTAACCTCTGGGCCATCACAACATGGGTAAGTATGATATAATAATTAATATAAAACATTGGATTAATATATTACTCAATGACTTATGTAACAGTTACATCCGTATGAACAAAGACAGCTGATCGATGCAAAACCTAACATCATAACAAACTTAGTTGCGTTATCCAACGCTGTTTTAATAACAATTACTATAGAGTTAACGTAAATTAATAACGCAATGTAAATTAATATGAAATTTCAATATTTATTGCGGCGCACGCGTTTTTATGTCACAACCTTGCATATACTGCGTTCTGTTTCATGCCATTTTGGACTTAAGACGCCTTGTATTAACGGGGAGAATTGTGTGGTGATACCAAGTAAGAGTACTATATGAAATTTGATTTGTCTGGTGACACACGATTCACGTGTCTTGATATTACAGACAGAACCTTATCACTTTTATAATTTGATATATTCAAAGAAATTCGTAATAAAACAGTATATTTAATTGTGTGTGGTATATTCATATTTTTTTGTGCACGCGATATGTATTAAAAATAATTTGAACGTAACAGTGAATGTGTATATTTTGGAATAATTGGTTAGGTAGTCCAAGGGGAGAAATAATAACAGCCGGTCGGGTCGATCTTTAGGTTAAGCCGTACTTGCCTAGGTTGGTCTGTGGATGGGCGACCACCCATTACATACCGAGTTTCCTCCGTGCCTCGGAAAGCACGTTAAGCCGTTGGTCCCGGCTGTCATTTGTAGATCTTTGACAATCGTTATAGGTAGTCAGAGGCCCAAAAAGTCTGACAACCAGTCTTACCAAAGGGTATCGTATTACCCAGTACTAACTGGGTTGTGGAGGTCAGATAGGCAGTCGCTCCATGTAAAATACTGGTATTCAGCTGCATCCGGTTAGACAGGAAGCCGACCCCGATATAGTTGGGAAAAGGCTAGGCAGATGACGGTTAGGTAGTAGTCCATTATTTTTGTTCAAACATACACAACAAAAAATTCAGATTACATCTGAAATAGTAAATACTGCTGATTTTCAGGAATCGATGCGTTTTATCAATTCAAGTAATGGTTGACGAAAATCTTCTTCTATTCTTTATCGTGTGGTTAGTGCCTAACCTGGTGTCAGAGTTTTTATGCCGCCCATAGGCCTCTGACTTGGCTGTGCATGCCATCAAGAAATATCTCTCAGGCATGCTGGTTTCCTCACGATGTTTTCCTTCACCGAAACAAGTGATAATTATACAATACGCACATGAATCCGAAAAATCAGAGGTGTGTGCCTTGGGTTCGAACTTGAGACCTATGACTTGGCAGTCCGACGGTCACGCCACTAGGCTATCACTGCTATTTGTTGACTAAAATAAATTGCAACATAAGAAAAAAAAAACAAAATATATTCGCTAGGTTTACTTGTATCAAGGATAAAATAATCATTCAAGATGTTAGTGTTAACAAACTAATCATAATGGCATGATAAATGCATGATGATGATATGACTAATAAAAAACATGTTTCCCAGAATATTTGTTGTTTTAGCATGAACTACTAGTCTACCACAACGTTCTAAGAAACAACATATATCACTAAGAATTCTAGATAATTTTCTAGATTCTTACATCTTTCAATAATCTACGCACAGCTGTTAGTATTACTAATTTTTGAAAACCTAAGTATCTATCTAGATTATTATTGTGTTAGTTAGTAAGTATACCTATTAGGGAGATTATCAATGAATAGAAATACTATATCAATCAGATGACCATAGTTTCTATGTTAGTTATACAGGGTAGACGGGATCGACGCTAAAACGCCAAAGCGAAGTCAGATTATACTGGTTATGTAGAGCTTGATGTGCCGAAGTGTGTACATTACATGTACAATTGTACAACACACGGGTACATCATTCTGAACATCGATGGTTATAAAGAAAAAAAAAAAAGATGATTCCTATAAAACTGGTACACCTACATGGTCAAAATCTATGGAACAGTAGATTTTTTTTTTATATTACCGATATAAATTTTCTAAGTGAGGTGTTCAGAATTCAGAATGGTGTACTGAAAACGTGGTAAGTAACTGTTTTAGCAACGATGTCGCTTCTACCTTTTCATACATTATATCGATTTCTTAAATAGCAATATTTAGCGTCTTTGTCCCTGCCACCTTGTATACATTATATTGATTTGTTAAACAGCCGTTTTTAGTAGTAGAGCGTGTTCCTTTTAACTGTGAAACCATTTTTATTGACATCTCATTTGAAAGCAGAAAAAGTCTACAATACAAAATTATTAAAACTCCGCTTGAATTACGTTACAAATTCGTAAAACATTTGTCACATGGTGACAATTCATAACTTTAACCGCGTCTATGACCAATTTAAGATTTTTAACATGATTCATATTTGATCCTATAAGGATTCTGCACTACCCGCGTGGTACATTGTGGGCTACTCCCTCTCTTTAAGACAAGGTCTATGTCCCACCAGGTGGAACATTAAAGACTACCTTATAATTGCCAGTATACTTTGGTGCGTAAATCACAACATTCTACTCGCCTATTTACCAACAATATAGCTTACATCCCGTTTTTCCCAGAACTAAAACATATATCTTTAATGGGCCTTCAATAACATTATTTTGTCCGCTTCTGCATCCGGTACAAGAAAAATCACTTCGAAGTATTTACTACATACAACTACTTTTGTTTAACATCACTACCTAATGTTACTAATACTACGTATTATAAACGTGTATAGTGCCTCATTGGTCTAGTGGTCGCAAGCGCAACCGCTGAGTTGTGTTTTGACTCCTAAATCGGTTCTGATTTTTGGTTGAACTGAGGAATTTCTCAGAGGCAGCCCGTCGATGGAAAATGCCTGGCTCCCTATTACATAGGACAGCTGAGGAAACGTCTGTCACTAGTGGTGATCATAGAAATTCTAACGAAAATCGTTCATCGGGAACTTGGGATGCACTAAACTTATGTGAATGGGGGGAGACCCATGACGATGGTAATGACAGAACTATTACAACAGCTTCTTCGAATCAAACCTCTTATACGGATAAAACCTACTTACGTCCGACTAGTTCATAAGTCACAATTATTTCCGACATAACGTTCAAACACACGACTATAATAGCAGCCGGAACTGAAACTTGTTCAGGCAAAATGAGTCACGGCTATCGAGTTTCCATTGATAACTGCTTTGTAATCGTTATGGAGAAACTGGTAGGTATGAGCATGAGAAAAATAACAAATGTTGCGCGTGTCAGTGAACAATATTTATAAAAGGCTGTGTAATTATTGTTAGTCTGTTCCAGTATTTACTTGGTATGAGAAAAAAACTGGCCAAGTGCGAGCTGGTAGCGCACCGAGGGTTCCGTTTAAACTTCTAGGTATTTTGTCATTAAAGAACATATTTACGGGTTTCAATTTTTTTTCTTTACATGTGCTGTAAGATATTACTTCTTACTAAACAACGGTAAGTACCCTACAGGTTTTGATTACCTTGGGCCTTGTGAAATCGCAAAATATGCTCCAAGGTGTAGCAGACCTGAGTATTTGATATTAATTTTAGCTTGGTACCTGCACGCGTTCCTCAGAAAAAGGGTCTTGACAGACGAACAACAAGGTGATCCTACAAGGGTTCCGTTTATTGCCGACTGAGGTACGGAACCCTTAAAAGAAAGAAAAAGTATTCATTTGTCGCAAGGACATGAGGTGCATACAAAAATAACAGAAAAAAATAATATAAACAATAAACATACAAAGCGTTAGAAATATTTATAAATACAAAGGCCGGAACGAAAAAGTTGACAGCTTGCACGTCCTGACTGCGACAAGCAGGGTTACCACTGAGCATGATGAGAATATCTCAGCCTTAGAGCGGTAGGATCTCGCAAATTCTTTCCGAAGTAGGCAACACATGTTTCGAAAGACCACAAGAGCAAGCGACGGTTAACCAAAGGCAGACTTAATCATCGGGCCTTTTTGGTCTACCATGATCAGTAGACCTCTTTTTTTTTTGGATGGGAAGTCATCAAATGATCCTCCCCCCCGCTCTAGGCGGAGTGAAAGGGAGTGTCAGAAATCAGTAGACCTCTAGAAGCAAAAAACAATCGTCCAGTCCCAACTAGATTTGACGAATGGCGACCAGAACTTTGTTTTTGCTTATATTTGTACAAATCATGATATAGTGTCAATATAGTATCAAACAAATTAGTTTATATACCAGCCTTTGACATTTCAGTCAAATGCACATCCAACGGATCAACTGCAATCGGATTTCCTCAACCCAATAGCAGTACTACACCTACATTCCAGGTAGGACGTAGCTAGTACAATATTTGATCTTCAACAATCACCTTTGATTCCCCAGCATCCAATAGCACGCCAGATCTTACGTAGATCTAATATCCTGTATGTAGATTGTTAAGGCGATCCTTGCACATGTATTTCGTTTCCTGTAATTTTATGTAAATGCTGTTGGCTCTTCGATTGAGCGTCTCGGGTTTTGATGTTTGAAGGACGTATTTGTAATGTCTGGGACAATAGATATAGAAAGATGGAGGGAACTGTTCCAGTTGAAGTAAACCAGTGTTCCAGTAGAAGTCTCTAGATCTCCAGTCCACTTTTTTTATTTATTTTTTTCGGATGGGAAATTATCAAGTGACAGGGGTCATTTGTTAATTTCCCAATCTGGGCGGAGTGGCAGGGAGTGTCAGACTCGTACTGACTGAAACCCATCCATGTTCCTTCTTTGCCCTTTGTGTTCCAGGGCCGCGGTATCTCTTTCGAACAGTCCCACAGCCCCGGCAGGCATCGGCACTTGCGGGTCCCTTCCTTTTTGCTGACATCTCTTTGAGGCGCGCTTGGAAATCTCCAGTCCTCTTCAGTCAAGGATTAGGTTGACAGATTTGGTAGCTGCTCCTATTCTAAAGCATTATTTTGGAAACTGTTGTCATTGTTATATGCGATTACGAATTATGATACCAAATAACCAAGCAATCATAATAAGGTCAACATCTGGATCAAAAAAGACTAACTTGCAATATATTGAATCCTAGAGATAGTTCTCAGCGCTGAGGCATTGCTAATGTCAGTCAACTGAACAGTCAGCGCAAACTAAAGCATTTGTCAAATAAACCAGATGCATGCACTTTTGAGTCAGAAAAGATGAAGCTACAGTCTATTCTCAGCCACTCCATCTCTGATAGCAACCTTATAAAAGAAGGATGACTGTGGTTCTGACGGAGATGCCCAGCCAAATCAAAGGTGAAAAAACTATGAAGGAACTTTAGTAAGATGGGGCAAAAAACACCAGAACCACTCTTTCAGCTCATAGTCATCTCCCGAATAGAAGCATCCTACCTCCCAAGATCAACCAGCCCACTATAACCTGAGCCACAGTACAAGCAGCTGCCACCTCGCTTACAAACGTAACCAATGTTTCTATAACAAGTTTACGCAACCATACACGTGACACGGAGGAAACGTAGCACAATGGTGGCTGATGACGTCATTCGATATGACCGCTTGAAAGTAGACTATTGGTGTTTTATAGATACTGTTGATAGGCTGGTTTTACTGGTGTTGGTGGGACATATAATGGTGGGGTTCAGCGAAGTGTTAGAGCTGTTCGACCACTTACACTTTTTACGCATCTGGCTGATGGAGATACTACGAGTCAGCGAATAAAAGTTGATGAGTTTAGGAAAGTTTTGTCTTATCTCGGATGGTGCTGGTTTCCTAGGCCCTAGCTGGAATATTTATCTGAGAGGAAGCATGGCAAAACAGTAAGGATTTTTAATTGGTTTTCAGTAAGTGACCACAGAAAGAACCCATCATATCGAGACGGACGGAAAGAATCGAGGAAGGCCTTCGATCAGCATTAGGACAGTACTAGCTTATTTATTTTTTTAATGGCCTTTTATGTCCCACTGCTAGGCAAAGGCCTCCCCCATATCCTTCCAGGTACTCTTCTCTTGCACCACCTCGAACCTGCCTTCCAGCTTTAATATTAAAATTAAAAAAAACGATTATAGACTTTGGGAGTCTGTGGTCGTATGAATAAGTGACTTAAAATATAGTTACCAGGGTTACCTATATGCTCATCTTTTGCAAGAAAACACGGCCAAGACAAGAACAGAAATGATGCGATGACTTTCCTACATTGCAAGGCAACAACAAGTCGATATAATTGAAGGTAAAATAATGATCATTCGTATGATGATGTTGCAATTAGGGAAATGTAGAGTAGGTCAGCTGATTGTCATCTAGTTTGCGTAATATGCAATAATGAACATTGCTGATAGATCGGTGTTTCAACGGTTTGATTAGCAATATTTTGCTTTGTCTTTATTGGTTTGCTCTCACACGTAATGTTACGTGGGAAATTGGGAATGTACCTTGCTGCCACGTTAGTACGTTGAAGGTAGTTGAAACATTTTCTTACCTTTTAGGAGATAGATACATTTAACACCTAACATGAGATAAAAGCTAGCCTAGTTGTCACCAACCGAGCAGTTCCAGGCTGTAGGTTTACTTTGGTTTTCAATGCATGGTTAGCTAAGTGACATCATTTTACATCCGATATGGTGGACTTGTTATTTTTTATGCACTTCCATGATATGGGTATCAATAGAAATGGTTTACTGAGAAGAATAAGAAACCAGCGAAAAATAAGAAAAATGAAATAATTTTCCATTTTTCTTATTTAAATGCTCTAAAAAGAAGAAAATAAACCTTAAATTAAATCAAACTCATCAATTTATCTACAATTAGTCTTTACGAGCAGGACCGTACGCAACTGCCAACACAAACTCAACACCTAATAGGCCGAAGGTAACTTTCAATTGTTTCTCTCACGATAAAAAAAAATGGCCGGATGTCATCCAATACGTCGATGACGACGGACGTGGTTAAAATCCTTGAGAACACGGAAACTATTGTATGGGAACAAATAAGTACATCATTTACCTCTTATAAAGTCCTTGGTGTTGCTGATACGATTCATTTTTATAGATGAAAAGCAGGAAATTACCTGTAACAAGAATAGAACAGTTATTAGTAAACACGTATTTTTAATCTACTTGTATAGCTTTTTTTTTTGGATGGGAAATCATCAAATAACTCCTCCCGCTCTGGGTGGAGTAGGAGGGAGTATCAGACTTTTACTGACTAAAACCCATCCATGTTCCTTCTTTTCCCTTTGTGTTCCAAAGCCGCGGTATCTCTTTCGAACAGTCCCGCAGCTACTTGTATAGCTTTAAATATTATTTACATTTATAAATTAAAATAACCTAAAGCAACTAACTTAACAATGAACTTAAAAAATGGCGTCAAAAACTCCTCCTCAACGCTGTCATGTCCCCAAGAGACTGGTGGCGTTACCACGTTGTATGGAAACGCTAAGGCTTAGTTAGACCAAGGTAAAAGCCAGCTGTTAGGTCGCGGGAAGTGTCAACTATGAGTTATGAAATTTCCTTGAAAAAGCTGTGAGCACTCTGACCCCACGGTCCTAGAAAAAAATTAACTGTCTTGGATCCCACAACGAAATTAATCAGAAAAGAATAGCAATCAACAGCTGGAAGTGTCGAATTCTAATCGAATTCAGTTTCATAGGTAAAATTCGGCCGAAGTAGTAAAGCATCTTAAAAGCCAACCTAAAAAATTTCCAAATACTAATTCTTATATTTTAATCAGATTACAGGAGCCTCCATCTTAACCCGACAAAACAGAGCAGACACATAAGGCAGACCGCACACGGCCGTCCCGCATTTCGTCACTGGAACAAAAACGGTGATCACCAAGATTAACAAGTCAGTGAAGGGCCTAAACACACAGTCCTTTGGCGTACCTACCGCCTTGACTGAGGCTAGGAAAACAGCGGTGGAAGATGTGACATACGCTGAAGCGGAATTAAGTTAAAAATATTTTTCATGCTGTTAGGCACATGTTTGAAATTAAATTCACTGTAGCTTTACACATACTTTAAAGGAAAGAAGAGGACATATTGTTGATCCAAAGTAACAAGGGACAAGAGCAGGAAGATAATGATAATGACATCTATAATCAGTCAGCAACTTATGGCTCTTATATGTATGGTCGACTGTTCAAGTGCACATAGGCATCAGATACTGTATAACGCTAATAAAAGTAATAAACAAAAATATTTGCGAAACGTGGGTGTACTGTAGGCTACACCTGTCTTATCCTTCGGGATTTCAGGCTTGATGTGATTGTTTCTGAATAACATTTGATATATGCCCAAATTGTGGGCCCCAAAAAAACGCAACATTCACAAGGACACCCTCGTTTTTGCCGTCTTTAAACCTCATTCTTGACTCATTGCGTTTAAACCCAGTCACCCACTCTCTTCCGTTCCCCACACCGCTGTTTTCAAAGCCACACCAGCCCCTAATCCTGTGCTCATACTCTAAGCACACTATGTTTATGTTTTAGTACAAGAAATTCGACCAACCGCTCGTACCGTGGCTTACAGAGATATAACACGATGCTACAGGATTATCGCACCGGAGACCTTTGCCGTATTTTTATAAAGATTTATATAGGTGTAGTTAGGTTAGTATTTTAGGGGTGTGAAAGGAATGTGTTGTTACGTAGGTGGAAAATGTTTAGAAAAAGGTGTTTTGAGCAATAGCAGAAGCAGAACTGGTGAAGTTAATCTTCATCCGTAGGATTATTGATGAAAAGACGCTAAAGCTGATCATCATGTTGCTTTACTTGGAAGAATATTGTTGGTCATGCTCAAACGAAGAACACGAAAGGACTGGCATGGATGTAACCCTGGAGATCCAGTTGTTTTAGCCGTAAAGCCGTTGGTCTTGGGCTTGATCTTTTTCCGGTCGTGTTGTATTTCCGA
The DNA here is from genome assembly GCA_905220335.1 of Noctua pronuba. Lineage (NCBI taxonomy): Eukaryota > Metazoa > Arthropoda > Insecta > Lepidoptera > Noctuidae > Noctua > Noctua pronuba. Next base: position 7,373,516 of record LR999906.1, on the reverse strand, counting down.
CTCATCGTACTATGAAAAGACAGTGCGCTTGTGTTTGTGCACACACTTCTGCGCTATAATGTTTCCGGGGTCGATGTCTAGTCTCCAATAAGATGTCCCTCCATCGCCTATGGTCTGTTGGCATTTTAATTCTCGTGGTTAATTGGAAATTACACTTGTCATTGACTATAGAAGATCGTTCACAATATCATCATTAACAGTGCTTAAGACCAACTTCGACAATATAGACATACGAGGAATTCTAATAACACAATAGCTCACAAATTAATTACGACCAAGAAGCTTAAGTTACACCAGATAGCAGATCGGCCGAAGGCTTGGTCGTTGCAACTTGATATGAAGACAGGAGAATTATGTAGAAGAGAGTTTAGAGAAACAGATTTGTGCGCCTGATTGTTCAAAAACGTATTTCGGTGATGAACCTTTGAGAGAGGATTCTTGGATTCATCATTCCTAACATCCTCAGTTAAGATTGAAAGCATATTTTTGTGGCAAAAAAAAAAACATGTGCGTTGATAGATGGAAATAGAGAAAGAGGACGGCCAAAGAAAAGCCCGTGTGTGAGGGATGATTCATGAAGGATTCCCAGGGAGGAAAAGAGGAAGTGAACGTGTAGCGGTGACCCCAAGAAACATGAGACAAGGGAAGATGATGAGCTTTTGACTGTCAAAACCGAAACTTTACGATCTAAACCAGTTGAAAAGACAAAGTGTGATTTCTGCACTTGTCTTCTATACGCAAAGCCCTTTAAGTTACTCATACGCCATTATGTGTACCTTCAGGAATATTAATTATTAGCGAAATGATTAATTACTCCACAAGAATTCCTTTAGATTCGTATTAACTGAAGGAAATTGAGATACTTACATAAGTAATAATTTAGAAGCAGAGAAGTCTTTTGAAACTCGTCGTCTTTCGTTAATAAATAATTATGAAGGTTTTGTTGAGGCAGGAAAGTCATCTTAAGAGAAATGTTGAGAGAATATGTTTAATAATTTATCTTAATATGTGATGATAATCTTTTCATTCGCGACAAGGGTTAAATGTCTGCTACTTTGAGCTGTGTATTGATTTGTAATTCAAAATTTCGCGCATTTAAAATGATGATATCACTTTTGCTTTCGCATGTCTTTTCAGGTTCTTCAATGTTATTATTTTGTATTCTTTCTTAGTACATGGAAAAGTAAATGTTTCTTTCTGTAGTATTTAAAGAGATGGGAAGTTTCTGAGCTATTAGAAGATCCCGGAGTTCCTTGAAAAAAACTATGTCACGACGTCTTCAGTAATTCAATACTGTCTCCTGAACCATGAACGAACCCTTTTAACTAAACCAAATATAGCACCACAATGAATTACCAAAAGTAACAACAAGAAAGATAAAGGAAAGGGTAGAGGGAGACCAAAGAAACTATGGACGGACTGTGAGAAGGACGATATTGCCAGAAAAGAGGTCACTGCAGGGGTGACGAGTAATAGAAAAGTATGGTATTAGAACCCACATTGTGAAGACCCTCAATCAATTTGGATAAGGGCAGATTACCAAAAGCTAAACAAGCCAAAATCATCGATACAAAATAACCGAACGATCCCATCCCTAATTTTACCATAACAAAGAAGAAGACTGGTTGTCATCAGCCATTGTTTGGAGCAGACGTTATTTAAATATTCCGTCGCTGGCTGAGCCGTCTGGCTCCAGACTTATATTCTTCTTTTTTTATACTTTTTTTTTCGAAATCTGACGCGGCATGTTTCTGACGGGCATTTATAACGTGAATGCGTTTATTGCTTACTTCGATTTGTTAAGTATTTTTGAGTTCGGTTTGGTGTAATAAAGGTCTTTTAAAGATAATAATTTCGGTTTCTTTTTAAAATAGTTTTGCGAGATACTTATAAAATTTTTTGTAGTAGTTTTAATGTTCTTAAGAAAAATGCTGGACATGTATGAAGTTAATAACCAATTATTTCGGCTAATAAGTCTAGTAGTAAAACTGCTAGAACTAGGTTTTAAGGCCTAACATTAGAGTCATTCAAAATCGCTTTGTCTCTTTGTTCAAACAGAAAATTGTGTAAACAAAAGATTCATTAAAGCATTTATCGACGCTACATTTCACATCACTAATTGCAATAAAAGCAAATAGTAATCCCCGACTGGCGACCAACTCAAGCAACAATACCAACTAAATCTATAACTTCCTCTCACTCTTAACACCAAATAAATAAAGTTGATTTTCCTTTACGGCGACAGCAACAATAACATTGCAGCCCCTACCATTGTTTCTCCACAGATTGTATATTTTGACAGAAGTTGACACGTGGTGCAGTTTATGTTTTATTTTATTTTTTTGTAAGAAAATATTAATAACCCCGCTTGTATAAAGTTTTAATTATTAATTCAGTGAAAGCGTTGTTTGAAAACACGTACAAAGACAAAGGGTTATTTATAACAAGGCAGACTTTAATGTGTTTATGGTGATTGGTGACTCAGGTAAAGTTCGGTTGAATCGTTACCGACATGATGCGGACACCGGACACTCGACACAAACTCGAGTAAAGATCAATCCGACTGGTACGTTCAAATTGCAGACCAGCTGCGGACATAGGCCACTGACTTTCTGTAACGACTGTCAAAGATCTACAAATGACAGCTGGGATCACCGTCTTAACGTGCTTTCCGAGGCACGGAGGAATGTAATGATGGTCACCCAACCTCGGCAAGCAAGGCTTACCCTTGAAAATCGACACGTGCCGCTGTTATTATTTAGCCAAGAGCTTCTCGGACATTGACACATACTTGAGTAAAGGATTAGTCAAATTGCGGACCGGTTGCGAACACTCGGTCGTCAGACTGTCCGGTGTCCAGACGCCGCGTCCGCCATGTTGTCCTATCGGTACCATTAGTAGTTTTTTAGAGGTGTCCTTGTCTATAGCCACGTTCACTATTCCTCCGTACCAGTTTGAACCTTACATTCACACTGCTTAGAATCAGTTTTCATAATACAGCCTTAATTTTCAGTTAACATACATTATATGAATTTAGTGGAGTTTACTCCTGAAATACCGGCCCGTGATAATTTAAAGCTACGAGGCACGATAACGGGGTTATATTACCGTCTAAAACCTGCTCGCTTTTATATAAAGTTTATTTTATGCAGCCAAAATCGTGGTGCTTTATTATCCGCTCATTTTCACCAAGAAATATTTTTTATCACTTAGTAACTTACGAATTAAATTGTAAAGTAACTATGCCTAAGTCTATTCAAGTCCTCCATTTTAACCTTTTTTACGCCATTGTCACATATATGTGACAAGCAAGCGCCCTGTACGCCAAACGACACAAATATGTGACAAAATGGTAGGTGAATTGGCTTGGCGCGTGAGTTTAAGCTCTAGCGTTCAAAAGGTTAAACGAATATCAAAATGTTTAGTGTTTAAGTTATATTTCCAAGAAAACATATTTTTTATTATGTTTGAAAACGTAATCTTTAACGCAGTTTAGCTAGGCGTAGATATAGGTCCCGTCACGTAAAAAGAACGCTAACCGCTCAAATAAATTTTCTCAATTTTTTTTATCCAGCCTTTTGCAAAGTACTAAGTAGCTTGTAAAGTACCTATTACGATTCTACAATGAAACAATTATACTTATGTTATAAAACAATAGCTTAGTACTTTAAGATGCGCTCTCGCTCAGCGTTCTTTTTTACGTGACGGGATTTATACCTTTGCTCCAATATTAAAACCATTAATTTCTAGATCTCAAATTATCAACATTACATTTGAGTTTGAAAATATTTGTGTAGTATAACCAGTGATCGGAGTAGGTAGATTGAACTGGGGTCATTGATCCGAAACGTATATATTACTATGGACATTCCTCCGGAATTGGTGGATTATTTGTGTGATTGTTTTTATTATTCAACAGATAAATAATAATGAATTAATTTAGTTTTGATACATTCCTTTAAATTTTGAATTGAGTAGTTATAATATCACTACCAACATTAACAACATTTAATTGAATCCGGAAATACCGGAATTACTTTCCGGAAAAATGGCTTATCCATGTTATTCTTTCTGTCTGCATTTATGATACAAGTACCAAAAATCAATCTACCTACTCCGATCACTGAGTATAACAAATATTTTCAATCAAGGCATTTAATTAACGTAAAAGCATGGAACAGAATTTTCCAGAAATCATTGGTCTCACCATTCATTAAGTACCGAGAATTCAAAATAAAACAGGATCCCAACAGGAGACGAAACTTCCATCATATTCCTTTCTGAGTAAACTCTCTTTCATAAAGAAATACCTATAAAATAATACAAAAGAGAAAAAATATAAAAGAAGTTATCTTCACTATTTCTGGAAAAGTTATTTTCCTTCATATTTTGCTCAATAAACTGCTGTAAATAATGAAGATATTATTTTCTCATTTTTATTGAATATAATGTTAGAAAATGATCTATATCGTTCGTTAGTTTTTGATATAGAAACAAGAGCTTATTATTGGCTCTTTTATTGGAAAAAAACTCCATAGTTACACTGCTTTACTTTTTCTATAAATTGCAAACAATTACCGTTTTATTTTTCCAATATTTCCTAGAACCCGTAACTGAATAAATTGCTCTTATAAATAATGCCGATAAAACTCTTTTTTAACAAAGATTGATATCGCTAGATTTGCCCTATCGTAGACTAGCAAAAATGATCACGTTTCAGTTTCATATGAATAGTATTGTCTCACTCACTCATACTAAAAATCCCATCTACCATTCCAAGCGGGATGTGCTAGCTCACTCTTTTATCATCGACTAGAGTTTGCTCGCAGCTCCGCTCCCGTTTTGTACGGAAATTAACTCACGGGAAGGTTTTAAATGTAGCCCATAACACTCAGGGATAATGTAGCTTCCCGTTAGTGAAAGAATTTTCGGAATCGGATCAGTAGTTCTGAAGATAATCCCTCCATCATCATCTGTCTAGCCTTTACCCAACTATATTGGGGTCGGCTTCCAGGCAAACCGGATGCAGCTGAATACCAGTATTTTAGATGAAGCGACTGCCCATCTGACCTCCACAACCCAGTTAGTACTGGTTAATACGATACCCCTCAGACTTTTCGGGCCACTGACTACCTAGCGACTGTCAAAGATCTTCAAATGACACCCGGGACCAACGGCTTAACGTGCTTTCCGAGGCACGGAGGAAACTCAGTATGGTCTCGGTATGGTGGTAATGGGTGGTCATCCATCCACAGACCAACCTAGGCAAGCACGGCTTAACCTAAAGATCGACCCGAGCGGCTGTTATTATTTAGCCACGAGCTCCCTTCATACGACCCAAATTTTAACTCTTTATAATACTAATATTATTAGAGATTAGAGATTTAAATCTTTGCCTTTTACATTCACCACTTAAAGAAACATCCTTCAAAACACCTGCGTTATCTCTTAAACCGATCTAGACCTAGTTTTCTGTCTCCTCTATAAACACCCTTACTTTAATTAAAACATCGTTACATAAAAAATCCAATCTTACTCTAACCTGAGCCTTAAAGCCCGTTGAATAAAATACGGTGCATCCTTTTTTCGCGCCCGATGCAGGTGGGTAGGTAACCGGAGTGCGCTCGAGTCTCGAGTCTCGAGACAACGTATTAAACTGCTAATGTATTTTCAAGATCGATGTCCCGAGACGGTCGTTGTCGGCAACCAATCATAATCCATATTTAGACGTGTTTCTTGGCGAGGTTTTACTTGCTGTGTTTGTTGTGAACGGTTAAAATGTATCACGGGTTTCAGATTGCTGGGATTTTATTTGTTGACGGGTTGAAGGGTTGAGGTAGTTACGGTCTATTTTAGCTTGTCTATTTTGGGGCCAAACCAGATCTTTCTAGAAATAAAAGATCTTTAACTTTATAGTACAGTCGCCAGCACGTCAAGTCACCACAAACTGTCATATTTCGCCAAATGATTTTAAACCATAAATTGTTGAAGGTTAATTTCAAAGTCGAATGAGGAAATTTGACAGTTTGTAGTAACCTGTTTTATTAATCCTTTGTATTATTTGGCTATCAGCGTTTAAAAACTGCATTTCAGCAAGTCTGTTAAGTACAACAAAAGTAATATATCGTTTTTAAAAATTGAATACAGAATACGCCATCTCACAGTTTCTAAGTTTATTTCATTTGATAAAATAAAATATTCCTCAGTAGTAACATATCAGAACTTCATAACAGTAATTGGATCTTTCCATTCCGCGTAAGGTAAAAGACGCGAGTGCATATAAAATTAAATTAGTTTGTGAAGGCTGAGATGTAAAAATAATGTAAAACTAGACTGATATTCTATTACATTTAATAACTCTACGGGTTTCAGAGTGAAATTTTATCAACGGTAACTATGACATACATAATATCACGCCTATAATCCTCGAAGGGTTAGGCAGAGGTGTACCTAATAGTACACCCATATATCGCCAGCTATGATAAGTCCCATGTAATAGGTGGCGAGCCTTTTGCCATGAACCGGGCACAAATCCAGACTCCGTGGCTGCTACTGAGAAATTCCTGATGGAAAAAAACCCATAACAAATTGCCCGATCACGAGACCAACGAGACAGTCATAGGTCGAGCTCTTCGATAGTATGTCAATTCAATCCAATTTTGAATTTTCCGACATAGCTGTTGCCTCGTTGGACTAGTGGTCGCAATCGCGACTACTGAGCATGAGGTCCTGGGTTCGATTCACAGGTCAGGCAAAGAGGCACTGGGTTTCTCCGTCAGGAATTTCTCAGACACACTCTGGTAATTTTTTATTGAAGGTTTCTTTCGGTTACCCTGATATTTGCACGTCTTTCTACATCGTTCTCACATATATGTATTATCTCAACATGAATGATGTAACCAAGATCTTGTAAAAATATTTTGATTGAAAAGAGTGTCCATGGAGTTTCTTGCCCATTCTTCTCTATAGAGATCTACGCTTTGGAATGGGCAACTACAGTACTTTCACAAGTTATTATGCCTTGTGTCTAGGACTGTAGCTTCGCTCTTTGTTTTTTTGTCATTCAAAAGTGCCTGTTATGGTCTAATTGAAATAAATGCTTTGAGTTTGAGTTTGATTCCCAGGTCGGGCAAAGAGGCACTGGGTTTCTCCGTCAGGAATTTCTCAGACACGCTCTGGTAATTTTTTATTGAAGGTTTCTTCCGGTTACCCTGATATTTTTTTTGTGAAGCTGACGTAACAAAAATCACACAAACACACAGTTAAATTACTAGTAATAGTAATAACATAGTTGTAAACACCATGCCCTTAACCTCAGCCGAAGCTCTGCAGCGGAAACTGCAGCTATTTTAGTTAGTTAAAATAAATTGAACGGCTGAAGTTTACCCGCCCACACATTTTATTACCTTTTCCGTTTGCCTGAGACGTTTTAGTTCCCTTTGATCGGAATTATAGTATATTTTTTTTGGGTTCCGTATCTCAATCGGCAAATATGGAAACCCTTTGTTGTCCGTCTGTTTGTCTGTTCGTCTGTCAAGACCCTTTTTCTCAGGAACGCGTGGAGATACCAAGGTAAAATTAATATCGAGTAAATGTCTGCTACCCCTTGGGGCAGTGAAAAAATCAAACTTGTAAGTCAACGCAATCGATAGATATGAGCGTTTATGTCGTGTATTTTGCGATTTCTCAAGGGAATCAAAACCTATAGGGTACTTCCCGTTGACCTAGAATCATGAAATTTAATGTCTTACAGCACACGTAGAGGACAAAATCTAAAAATACATCTAATAACAAAATACCTACAAGTGTATACGGAACGCGAGTCTAACTCGCACTTGGACGGTTTTTTTCTTGTTTATAGGAAAAATGTAAAGATTGTTTAATGTTAGTGTTACATTTTTAATTGTTTGCTTTTCTGGCTTGTTAAGTCAAAGGTTGCACATTAATTTAGTGTAGCAGTTTTAATGTAAGTTATTGTCTTAGTAGGTACTCGTAAAAAGAGTTTTTTTCTGGTAAGTTTTTTTATTTATTTAAATGGCACTTCAACGACTTACTCATTGAAAACATACATAAACATAAATCACAAACTATTTTAGGTATATACCTAAAATAGTTTAAGTGTATAAGTGACAAATTCACTATATAGTGAATTTGTCACTTATAGAAATGCACAGCAAACAAAAACACACAACACAACTTATGTAACTTACATGTGTATGTTCTTAAACAAAACTTATGTATCTTTATGGGTTTAATAACTTGCCTGAAACTTACATTTGCCAACTTTTTAAATCACACACTGAATGCCTTTTACAAGCCCAACCACAAATTTGAACTTTTATGCCCCAAGTTTGAAAATTACTGCTAAAACTATAACACACTAGTAGATAAACTTTAAAATACTTTTCAAGAGAGCCGTTAAGTGCATGCTGTTTGATTTAGTGCCGCTGCAGACGGTACCACGATACCCGGACACCTGCTAAGCGAATAAATTGGCCGGAACACCGGAATGCCCGGATATTATATTACATAACGGTACTCCAGTAATACCCGAAAGGTTTCGCAGAGGTGTACCTATATAATAATCATGTCTGAGAATCAAAACTGTGAAGGAAAACATCATGAGGAAACTCGCAAGTCCTAGAACCAAAATAATCGAAGACATGAGACATCGGGCCCGCATAATGAATTGCAGTTTTCTGATTGAGAGGAGGACACGCCGGTTCCTCACCATTCTCATTGTTTCAAGAGCAGTGGTTATGAAATAAAGTACATTTAAAAGTAACGTGCATGTCTGGGTCCCACGACTTACATCTCGCGAGTCGGAGATGTTACCGCTGGGCCACCTCTGCTCAGATCATCATCATCCCAATTCATTTGGGGTCGGTGCAGCATGTCTCCTTGTCCCATACTTCTCTATCACTCGTCATCTCATCAGACACCTCCTTTCCAGCCATATCATCCTTCACACAGTCCATCCATCGTTTCTTTGATCTTCCTCTACTCTTATAGCCATCTACATTCATACAACACTTTCCTCACGGCCACTTCAGCTCATCACGTTAAAATAATATCGCGAAATACGGGGGTAATTTTCAATTTAATTTCATTATGGACAAACTGTTTTTGTTTTGAATGAAATTTCGGTTCAGTGCACATAGAGTCATTGTTATCGCGAGTGCTACCCGTTGATACGTTTAGCCAATTTGGCTTGTTCACTGGAAAGTTACGTTTTCATTAATTTTCGGGTGATTTTCAGCGAGTCAATGCAGTGGACACGAAAACTGTTTTCTTAATAATACAATTTGCTGAACTGGGCCTATTTGGCGCAGCCGTGAGACACAATATTATCTTTTCTTTTTAGATTTAAGTTTTTTATTTATTTTTTTGCTGTATACACTTGTGGTATGTGCAAAATAAATATGTTTTCTTTCTTTCAATTTTATGGTAAGTCTTTGAGGATGACGCAAGTCACTCAACGGCGGACTATGCACCTTCAATATATAGATATGGGCTTCAATCTCTTTCTGGCTAGCTCAAGACAATACCGCGTCCGAAAGAATGGACATCATCACTTCAGTCCGGAATCACCCACTTCTTCTTCTTTATCCGGGTGTCAGAATTTTTATGCCGCCCATGGGCCTCTGACTTGGCTTTGCATGCCCTCGAGAAATAACTCTTAGGCATGCTGGTTTCCTTCACCGAAGCAAGATGATAACGTAGACGCTGATGTAGTAGTCACGCTCTTTATAAATCTTTGATTATAAGAAAATCATCTTATTGTTACTGAATGAGAAAAAGCACCCAATTTCGGAGTGTTGTGAAACTTCCAGAAGCCCAGCGTGTTTTGCAGTCAATAAGCAATAAAGCTCACGAAAAGTGAAGATTCTTATCATACTAAGATTGTAACCACAGGTTATCGCTAATCAACCATTTTGTAACAGGTTGCCGCCTATCGTTAACCACTTAACCTCACGGAAAATAAACAGTAAACAAAACAATACAATCACGGAAAAATACCGGGTTTAACAGCCTAATCGTTTTAATACCGTAGTAGGGTTACCATTTCGAAAGTCCTGACTAAAAACCTTACCTAACGAACAGCTGACGTGTTGCTGGAGAGTTTGTTTCATTTTTTCTTCCCAGCTATAAGACTAAAGACTATAAAGGTGGTGTCGGAGCGACACGTCGTCTGCTGCTGCTGTGTGCAGTCAGCTAAGAACTTGTACCTTAAATGGGAAGTCGCGAAGGGAGCGTTTTCGGGGGACTGCCTTAAGTTACTTTGACGGTCAAAAACTGCTGATTCTCCGTCTAATTTGATTACATGACTTTTGTTTTTGTTTTTAAAAAATCCGGACATTTCTGGATTTTTGTTTCCTTTCTCAGTATTTATTAAACTGTTCCTATTTCAAAATCGTTAAATCAATAACCACACGGAAGACTAAAAAGCCGGACGTGTCTGGGCAAATCCGTACGTATGGTAACCCTATACAGGGGTAAGTTTAGGTATCAAGAATGTTTTTTCGGTCAATCACCTACCTACCTGTAAGTTTTTTTTTTAGTTTTTGTTTTATTTTTAGCAAAGGTTTTGCGTATCGATACCGCATAATTTATCCGTTCAGCCGCCGTGAGAGGTCAAGACACTCGCATTTAACATTACCTTATTAATGTACTGCCGTGAGGTAAAGTGAGAGGAGGATTTAGTCGCATTCTAAGTGGTTCTTAAGTGGATTTCGTCAGGGCGGAGAATATTCGAGAAATTCACGAAGTGAGTTAGGTGGGAGGGTTGGTACCTCTACCTATGTAGTAATATTAGTCTGTAATGTTTTCACTTCGGGGCGAACATGGCCAAGATCGCACAAGATAGAGAGGTTTGGAAGGGGAAAGGGGCCTTTGCCCAGCAGTGGGACACATGAAGGCTAACAAAAAATAATTGTATCCACTGCTATACAGGCCTCCTCTCAAGGTATAAAGTGGGAAGTAATCCACCACATAAGCCAAGTTCGGGTTGGTAGATGACACATACACTACATTTTTTTTTTGTTTTAGGACATGCTGGTATCCTTACATTGTTTTCCTTCACCATTTTGACAAACAAAACTTTTCAACCTTATTACTGACGGCATAATGGTTAAAAGTGCTCGACCGTCAATGAGCGCGGTAGCACATGAATCAATAAAAGTAAAGATTAGTCATAATACGACCTTTCCTTGAACTGACAGTTTAAGAAAATCACACGCAAGGCGGCACATGAAGCTGTACATTTCCAGTATAACTTGGCCTCGCTTTGTATAGATTTCCTACACAATGAGAGATCCGTATAAACTGGTTTTGTAAAGCTTGATTGGCCGTCGTGCGTACGTAAAGATCTCAAGAGATCTGTAGCCATAGCAGGCAGGCACCTCGTGAATCTAAAGGAAATCTAAATCTCCTTAAATCGTGCTTCAATATTGTAATAGAAGCCAATGGAAAACTACCAACTGAACCGTCCTTTCATTGTCAGTCTCTGATTTAGCAGTACAGTGACCTTAATTTACGTTATTATAAGGTTCATATTAGAGGTAAAAACCTGTTAAAGGATTGTTCGTCAAAAGGTACCTTTACCAATCGCTATCACTTTCACAATTAAAGCGAAAAAAAAAAGTATACCGTCACCGTCTAAAAAAGGTTGAATAGCCCTGATTTGACGTCAAACGATCAGGACGGGATCTTAAATAAATTGAACTTTGAATTGAGGAAAATTTTTGAAATAAAGAATTTTCCCCGAAGTAAGGTCACTGACATAACTCATATTAGTGACACCCAATCGCGATTGTCGCAAAAAATGTGACCTTCGATCCAAGGTCATGAGATAACAATGTGTTGTGATGGTTTGTTGCTATACAGGGTGGAATACACCGAGGGTCACCACGTATTCAATACATCATTTGGAACCCCCCACATCGATATTTTTCATCGGTACATTAACATAGTACAAAAAGTACTACAGTGCCATCTATGACACAAATGAAGAACCAACATCGAAATTCTGAATCGCCTTATTAAAGTGATCTGTGATTTAAACCTTTGAAGAAAAACTGATAACTGAGACACAAAACCCTTCTGGTCAAAGGATCCGCGCTTTTCTATGGGGGATGGAGAACTTTACACCCTGTTCTTCATACCTACCTGTAACACTGAACGCGATTCAACAATACAAATCGCAACACAACATGACTTAGCACGAACTCCACCGGTTCACAGCCCTCAAACATCGAAGGAATAAAGCCAAATACCCTTTGAAATTAAACACCGACAAAACATCGATCTACAACAATGAGTAACCAACCTGTTGAACGGTTTAATAAATTCGTAAGACTTTCGTTCCTGACTGTACCGACGACCGACAATGACTCACAACCCAGCGTCCCTGCCACAGGGATGCTATGCTACGCAGGTAGAGGTATACCGCATAAAAAAGGAACAGGTAGAGAAAGAGATGGAAGATACAGAAGATACCTCTCTCCCGCTCGCACCCCTGTAAATTAGGATGTAGAACCAACAGCCGTAGTCTATGAATATCTAATAGACCAAGTTTTTCTGTTTCAGTTATATACCTATTTGTATATATTCTGTCTATTTACAGACCAGAATCTTGAGTATTGCGCCAGTGTTTATAAAAAAATGTAATAAACGCGCAAGTCATCGTGGAAAAGAAGCAAAAACATAAGATACCTATTTCAATTAGAAGTATCATTTACCTACAAAGTAATTTTGAAGATTGCCCTTGAAATTATCCGGTCAAGACACCAAGACTTCTTTGCCTGTCACTAAAAGCCTTCATTAAAAGGAAATCGTACAGAAATAGTTTCGTTACAAAAAAAAAAACAAAATTAATTTGAATAAATAAAAGAACGAAGTTCTCAAAGTCCAACAGTTGTTTGACAGACGCCGTTGACGGTTGACGCAAGAAAAATGGCCGATTTTAGCAAAACTACCATTGCGTAACGTATATGATGGGTTTCCATAAACAATATCCGTGCTAAACACACGGTGTGAATGACCTACGTAGCCCCCAACCGCGCCTCTTTGTTATACTATAAGACGTACAAGTTTATTGACCGTTTTCAATCTACCTGTTTACACCAAGTGTGAATTATTGACACATGATGACCGACCGTGAAATTGTGCATTAAAGTTGCTAGTGTCATAAATATGGTGTTATTATTTTTTTTCACGGTGACACACCGTGTTGCGGTGTGTTTCGTAATCGGGTAAAGTGGATCTTGACTAGATTTTGAAATACCTACCTACATCTTAAAAATGTTTTTCAAAATAAGATTTATGTTGTTTTTTCTGGTTGTTATAAATAAGAATAAATTACGTAACAAAAATAGATAATATTTAATAAATTGCATGTTTTTCCTCAAAGTATTATTCAATAATATTGTACTCGAAACATTATTTGATATCGGATCGGAAAACCCTAGTAAGAGGCAATAAAACGTTGAGGGCATGACTGTTATTTTTCAATCCATTACACCACCTTATGTGTACATAGATAATAATAGTAAATGGGTGCTTAGCAAGGTCACAAGTATTGGAGCTAAAAATGGAACTCGGATTTTTCGATACGTTTTTTTTTGCGCAGCAACTTTTTTCCCGTAGTTATTCATGTTGTGTTCATTTCTTGTGAAAAACACGCAATACATATTTTGTTAGTAAGTAACGAAATTCCTCGATCTTAGATCAGTGCCGAGGACTCCCGAGCGAGCAATCATGACTCTCATTCAATTTATCCCAAGAAATTGTATTTTTTTTTCACCCACGACCTATACACGCCTTTATCAGATTAGATAGAATTTTCCCTTTTCGTACATAAGCATAAATTGTACAATAATTCAATAAAAGTAGGTGTAAGTACTTTGCAAAACATTGAATAATGTCTAAATAAACTGTGATTCATGTTTTTTTTTTGCTTTTATGTGTAATCATGACCTTCGTTATAAAAGGTATCTCTCACATCTGTGCCTACGCTAAATCCTTGAAAAGATAAGCATTATTTCGCAAGTTAAAGCAAGTTTTCACAATATTACTCGTTTTTGATAAATCAGTTACTTATGCTTAGAAATGCAGTCGAAACTGTCGTAAAATCAATCAAGATAACAATTACCAGCTAACAGGGCAACGACACGATTTAACCAGATCTTCGTGGAAACAAAGCTTACAGACGAGAATAAACTTAATAACCTTTTAGAAAAATGTTTCATAATACTTAAACCAAGACAACGTGGTTTCAAAGAACCTCGCCCTAATCTTCAGCGACGACTTTCTTGGAATACCTCTATTTATTTTTCATTTGTCAGTTTTCCGTCAGATTATATATTTTTTATGAATCACGACGCCGGATAGATAAATGTTTTGTTCTAATTGTGTAATCTATTGCAGTATTCTTAACGATAAGCTGGTAATCTGATATAGATAATGTTTTAATAATAGATACTTGACAGTATTCGCGTGAAGCATGCACAAATGCATATAACACATATCACTTGCAATAATAAACATTGCACCCGGCTTCAAAATGTATGACCGACTTAGCAGTTTCAAACGTTTCATAGCTTTGTTTACATTACCCGAAGTAGATATAAAAATAAAATCGCTGCGAAGTATGAACCCATCTGACAATATTTTGTTAATTGATATGCAATCGCAAGCGATAAGTAAACTGGGAAATACAACGTTTTGACAGTCTTATCAGTTCTTTTTTTAACAGTCTATTTCAAGATATATCGTAGCTGCACAATGAAATCTACATAAGCAGCTACCTTTACTTATTCGTGTGCTCTATTTATCCTTTTACAAAACCAATAGAACCTGCACAAGAGGATACGTAAGAGGAAAACATTAGAAATACTTTTTATTCTTCTGTTTTTACGGAAAAGTTGCGAAAGGTCACAATTGTATCATTGTATGCAACACGCGATTAGGGTCACGTAGCTGCTTCAATTAGTAATAGTTCCTTGTGTTTACTAAGCAATCGATTTATTGCCTTAGCTAGATATTGCATTCATTTTATCAGCTGTTTTATTAAAAAAAAAATCGGAAATGGATAAGAACTGATAAAAAAATATCTTCGTATTGCCATGTGTTCGCGAGTATTCTGAGGAAATTCCCGAATTTACATGACTTGAGTAAGTTACCAAGTAAATACGTGATTTTATGGATCACGCGCGCGTGCATAAGATTAGCATTAATTAATAATAAATTATGTTGAAGTAAAAAGCGACTTTATGGTCACACCTACAAGGATTACAAAAAGTGAAAGTTATGAGGTGTATTTCCGAAGGCTTCCTTTTCAAAAGTAATAAAATGCAAATATTGTGACAACACAAGGTGCAAACAGTAAATAAGATTAGTCACAGATACTTCTACGAGTATTTTTATTCCACTAATTTATTCAGCTATTAGGAAATTTAAACATAAAAGGCAACCCGGCAATGGAGTAAACCTAACACATACGTACCTAAAAGGATTTCCCTATTATAATACGTCGTTTCTATGCAGCGAGACAAAGAATTATAAACTAGACAAGGAGCGTGGCTTCGGCCGACACCTCAAAAATCCGGAACATATGTTTTACTCAAACACATAAAAAGTTTTAAGCCGATTTGAATAAAACAAGTTCGGGAACGTTATAAAAATATCTACATACAATTTAAATAATATGTGTAGTCAGTCAGTAGTTCGTACTTATCAACGGACGTACATACTGATACGCTGTGATATTGTCCGTAATTCAATATCATAGTAATAACGGCATGAATACAATTACTTGTCGATACTACTACATAAAACAACCATAAACTATATTGCTGATTCTTTAACTTCACCAAGGAGACATTATTGAATATATTAAAATTGTTTATTGAAGTTATCCTGCCACACAGTGCGTCCACACGGCCTGCGTCGTGGACAAAATGAAAAAAATATTTATTATGCGCATAAAAACGATGGTCGCGCCGAGCGTCGTCTTGACGTCCACGTCCGACGCGCCTCCCGGTTAGATAACGTGAATTATTATTATTACACGCTCACGTTTCCACGTAAAACATGTGAACAATGTAAAAAAAAAATATTCCGAGAGTTCAACACAATCGAGACACCCCATCGTACTACGATACACGAAAAAAGCATTAAAAAAAACATTTAATACCACCTCTTTATGCCCACGATAAAACATTGGCCTCTCTAAATTGAGACATTTTATTATTAGAAATACGATTTTGACAGTCGTAAAGCAACGTCGATCCGAAGTTATTATATCAGTTTACGAGTCGAAATATCACAATACGGCCTAGGAATAAAGCGAGAATTTTGAATTACGGCGCAAGTGAAACTCGATGCTGAAAATATTTAAAATTTTATGCCCTGAGGGAGTGTGATTTGTGCCACTGGGCGACGCTGTCTTCCGTTTTCCGCGTTGACTGCGAGCCAATGTCATTGCCATTCTCTTCGCAAGGTTATCGTTACAGTGCGTATTCTAAATCCGTCAGTTGCGAAAACTTCTAATTGAGGAATTTGAACTAAACAAAGTGTCGTTAGAGGCGCGCTAACAAGATGGCAGCACATGCTAATTCGGCCGGCACTACGTGTTTGTGAGTCACGTTTTTTCGTCTGTGACGCTGTTTTTCCTGTCGCCCGCTGCGTACGACCGTGACATTTGGTTGTCTGACCGATTGCACGGCCTTCGCTCGCGGTCATCAACTCCGCGTGTGAGTCGGAACCTTACCTTACGCTGCGTTTTCACTAGGCAAACGTGTTGCGTCTCGCTCGCACTCATGTTAACACAGGCATCGAGATAAAGAGCGTTCGTTTGTTCCTCTAAGCGTAAAAAGTAAAAAAAACGTTGCTCATACCATGTAAAATAGCTTAAAATAGTACCAAATGGTCGTTGCCATGTGGTTTAATGTAACTATGTAAGGTATACTTAAGAAATCATTATTGTGAATAATTCGGTTGGTTTGTCAGGCGGAATGGAATTTTGGGGCAGGAAATGACCGGTACTTGATGTAAATCTATCAGATCTACGATAATAGCGAACAAAAAATCGTTTTAGTTTTTAAAACAATGGAAGTAATTAGTTTAACAAAAAATCTTCACCAAGTGTAATGTCCTTTGAATAGGCATGTTACTGAAGCGAATCTCCACGATTTATTTTTAAAACTGCGAGAGAATGTAGGCTGTAACTTAAGTATTTTCTTTTCTCCTTTTATCACAACTTTGTTCATTACTTATGGGTCAAAAAGAATCCTATTAAGTGCGCAATTTCAGTCCAAAATTGTATTCATTACGTAGAAAAACTTTTAACAAAAGAACTAAGTTTCAGTGGGGCTATTTGCTGATTTCAGTAAAGTACATTTATTTCAACAGAATGTATTTTTTGTGACCTTTACGGCAGAAAATTGAAACTAATCACATAGTAGATCCACGTTCCCCACATTATTATTAATGACTTCACTAAACTTCGACCACACACAAGCAACATTAACCGTGGGTTCGAATAGACCATTAACAACGGAATTAACTACAAAGTGTGGAGCGGTTGCAAATCGTCTGCGACTAACAATATGCCTTATAGATAGATACCAAGAAAGGCAGCAAAATGTTTGCGGAACTATTTACAAGGAAACGCAAAGCGGTCTGTGTCTGTGTATCAACAAGGTTAGAAGCGAAGGTGGCTTGCATAGTTGAGAAACATTTCTCTTCGCCAAGCCACATTTACACAGTCGCAAAGATAAAGTTGAGTAAACCTCTTAAGTGTTCAGTTGCTTGAATAAAAGCGTGTGATTTATATGATGAGGACGTGACAGTATGACTCGACCAAAATCGGTCACGCTAGGCCCAAAAACAATTGTTCCGTGAGGTCACAAACGAAGTCAACGCTCTTTATAAGATTGTATCTTTGTTCGGATGATTCTAGAAAGAAATGCGTACGTGGCTGGAATTTGTTTATAAGATGATCATCACGTCAGTTCAGGAGTATATCTCGTTCAATTTAAATAGTACATACGGAGTGTTTACGCACTTGGCCAGCTAAAAAATTGGCATCGTTTCTGGATAAAAAGCAGTTCAAGAACAACATAATATTTCATTCACGTTTTCAAGCGAAGTTATTTCAGGAAACGAATTAATTTTAGAAACGAGACTCGCCATCATATTCGAATGCCTTTGTTATCGCAAGTCATGTGTCCGTGGAAACATTATTATCAATTCGACTGTACCAAAATATTGACCGGCTTTACACAAACATTCAGAATTAAATTCTAAGTTGAGCAGTTAGTTCATAAATCACAAAACACTTTGTAGTAAACATAGGCATTACAAGAGAGCAACGGAATCAACAAAGAGACGTATGACTAATTTTACTCGCTACATATGACTCAACGGGTTAGTACTAAATCAGCACGAACGAGGCACAGGCCTGAGAACAAACTTGCGTGGCGTTACGCTTCTTGAACAAAGAAAAAAGGGGATGTTAAAACACGGCCAATGACTATACTATAAAACTCTGAGAATTCGTGTCTGGCTAGCATAATGAGACACGCCCTTCCTCCCGTGTGACATCTATAAGTGGCAGGAGCATAGGTAACAAGGCGGAAGGTTGGAGCTCTTCCTAGTTTGGTTTTAACAAATCAAAAGGGGAAGGTGTGTTAGAAAAAGAGCTGCGTTGGTGACTGATGACGTCGATTCCCATGTCTGTTAAAAGCGATTAGTTCGTAATTGCCAGCCGGTTCAACTGGAGCGATCGCACTGTTTTCATCGGTTTTTTTTCGGGAGCTCAGAAAATAAATTGTTGAGAACCGAGTGCTTTTTCAAGTAACCAATTTTGTGGATTGTTGCTTTCTATCAGTAAGGAGGTGGAATAATGTTCACATAACGTATTACGTCGTTTTTAGACGTCCGTTTCAGGATATAAAGTAATGGACGCTATTTGGCTGTCTGGTTTTTT
Source organism: Noctua pronuba (assembly GCA_905220335.1). NCBI lineage: Eukaryota > Metazoa > Arthropoda > Insecta > Lepidoptera > Noctuidae > Noctua > Noctua pronuba. The sequence goes on along the minus strand of LR999906.1, from coordinate 7,354,525 downwards.
ATTTTTTGCTTTGTCATATTAGTTTATCTATTCACCTACATACTTATGTAAGAGTAATTTGTTCTAATGCAATCTAATGTGCATTAAGTATTTTGTTACATCATTTAATACCGACGCTGACGTTCAAGTTTTAGATTAGAGAACAAGAATGGTTTATTTTTAAATACATTTATTTTTAGTTCACATTATTATTCAATTCCACGTAAATAATTTATATCTCAAATAAAACTTAATTTGAATTTTTAACAACTGTCATTTTATCCAATTCGATGCGCAGTGTGCAGTAAATTTGAAAAAAAGAACGGTCGCCATGACAACAGAAATAATAACGTCGCCCTAACGTACTGGCTAATTGAATGATTGGTTGTAATTGTATGTTCCAGCCCTTTTGTTAAAGTACCGAGTTTGCGGTTTAACGGCCACATGCAGCAATTTGAAAGGGAAAATTATATTGCTAGACAGAAATAAAATGCCCGGTCAAGAGTGGGGGGACGATTTGATTGGTTCGTAACGTTGGGATAGGTCAGTTACACTAGGAGCAAGTCGGGAAAAACCGTATGTGTCATCGTTGTAGACGGTTGAAGGTTTTTACTTAGAAAACCGGTTATTTTAGCGTTTTATACACGTGACACTATTCATGCAGCAATGACATTGGGCTGTTCTAATTAAATATTCGTCAGCAAATGCTTAACATAAACAGGGAATTTATAGAACTTATTAGACTCATTGCATTTATCGAGAATTTGTTTTTTCTTTAAGGAAAAAAATACTAACAGGGAAAAAACATTTTCGGTCTACCTGAAGCTGTGTCAGACACCTAATAAGTCTACGTTTCCACCAGAGATGAGCGAGGATGCGTAGCGAGGGATGTGTTTGTTAAGAACCAATACAACTACCCAGCCTCGCTCAGCGCAGCTCTAGTGGAAAACGGCTCAGCATTGCGTGGTTTTTGTACGTACAAAACAAGGGAAAGATGTGTTGCGAGGGACGGAGACAAGTGACAAAACAGCAGTCACAAGACGGTGAGGTTACCATTAGCATCTGAAACGAGCCCGCTACACATCCTCGTACCACTCAGCGGCCTAGCACATCTCTGGGACGGTCTGAGCGTTTCCAGCTCACACCGTCCCACAGCCTCTGCTCACGAGAAGGGTACTAGGTATTTAGTTCAGAACAGATACAAGCACTAATATTCAATCTGTGGTCAGAAGTCAGAACTTCAAAGCAAGCTATTCCCCGGTTAATAGGAATTAGGTAATTGTTTAGGAAATCTATGGTTCTATGGAATCTGTGATTAAATTGTGTAACGTAGTGTTCTGTGAATTCAAGTGAAATATTGTGGTCTTGTATTGAAGTTCCAATGTTACGGAGCGTAGTTTAAGTGTTAAATTCACTAGCACGCATAGGTGTGGATAAAAACAAGAGGATGGTACGGAGGTAAGCCGGAGTACATATCTTTAATGTGATTATATTATTTTTCTATAGAATACTGGCTGTGCCATTTTTCAAAAGGAAGACAGTAGGAATCGAGTTGTATGGAAACTTCGCCACTGATATGGTTTATTGTTTATGGTGCTGTGTGAAGGATGATATGGCTAGAAAGGAGGTGACTGCTGAGATGACGAGTAATAGAGAAATATGGAAGAAGAAGACATGCTGCTCTGACCTCAAATATACTGCGGTAAGGGCAGGAGAATGATGATGATGCTGATATTGTTTATGTAGCCTACCACCCAACAGCCATTGGGTGGACATTCAGAAGACCGCTGGTTATACTTGGTTCAGGCTCGCGCAGACCAGGAAAGAGTGCCAATGGTGATGCTGATGGTTCATTTAAGTGTTATTCAAAACGGACATAAGTTGACATTATTATGTTAATGTTAATAATGAACTTTCATAAAGGTACTTGCAAAATATTTAATTTTAATATGAAAGACAACTGTTATAAAATGTAAGTACATTTCACTTATTATTTACGTACTCATTTAATATATTCGTAAGTTTTTTTGTCTCGCTGTTAAAGATGTTTTAAAACGGTAGTAGTGTATTGTTAAATGAATAATTTTTATATAATAAAGTATTACATATATTGTGCAATTAATAGTTGAGTAAATGGTTACCGAACAAAACATAATGCTTATTTATATCTTACTGAAACTAGTAAACATTTGCAATGTTTACTAGTTTCAGAGTAGCAGGCCATTTTAGCCCCCCTGTTGTTAGTAAGTTGCCACGTCGTTATATGCGTCTACTTGATTACCGTAGGTAGGTAGCTAACGTAGCCACCACAGAACGCACAAACAAACAATTTTATTACCTTCTTGTCATCCAATTACAATAACATTAATTTTATATTTACTATTTATTATTACTAAAGCACGACACTTTAATAGCTAAATACAAGTGATACTGTATATAATTTAATTGCTGTCTATGGACAAGACCGCTAGTCAGAGTCGCATGGACAATGAGGATTAAACGTAGAGCTGAGATAGTACTAGTGTCTAAGTTATAATTACTAAGTTAAAACTTTTCCACTGGTCTCATATTTTCAATGACAACACTAATGACCCGTAGAATGAGAGATTCTATTCAGCGGTATCTATTTACTGGATTAAATACATAATATCACATGCCGGCTGTAATCCCCGAAGGGTTAGGTAGAAGTGTACCTAATAGCACACCCACATTTCGTCAGTTCCATGTAATAGGGGGCGGTTGATGGCAATAGGCTCCTATTGTCACCGGGCACAAGTCCAGACTCCGTGGCTACTACTGAGGAATTCCTGATGGAAAGACCCAATAACACTAATAATACAAACCCCAAGCTTCTGCCTGACCACAACACAGGATTGAGTTTTGAAAAACCATGTGTAGGCATTCAAAGAACAATTCTTTGAAGTTCTACTTTTGTAATTTTGACTTTTTCCCACCTATATTGGGGTCGGCTTCCAGTCTAACCGGATGCTGCTGAATACCAGTATTTTACATGGAGCGACTGCCTATCTGACCTCCAAAACCCAGTTAGTACTGGTTAATACGACACCCCTTGGTTGTCAGACTTTTGGGCCACTGACTACCTGTAGCGACTATCAAAAATCTACAAATGACAGCCGGGACCAACGGCTAAACGTGCTTTCCGAGGCACGGAGGAAACTCGGCACGTAATGGGTGGTCTTGATTTTCTTAGTGTATGTCGTAACAATTTCGGATGATGAGATAAAAAATCTCGGAGACTAATTTAAGTACCATGTTATCATTACAAAGACAAATTCTCTGCCAAATTTAATGAGCCAGGAGCCCACATGATAAAAAGCCTTTACCCACAATTTACAAGCCAATTCCACATAAACCCACTAAAACCAAATGAATGGCCCACAAAAGGGTCCCAATTACTAAGTGCGGGGTATTAATAACCATAGTGACAAATAGGGTGAAAGATATTTGAGTTATGAACTTGTACGGAAACTCTTTGAACTTTAGATATAAGGAGCTTCCCCTCTCATGAACTAAAAGACAATCAATCAACAGCAAAGAGGTTTGCATTTCATTAAATGGGGGCTATGAATAACAAACAAGAATCTTATTTGGCCGTTTCGGCGTTTGAATATAATCGGAACTCACGCTGCCATTTTGTTTTTTCAACATAATTTCATCATCATCGTCATCTGCCTTTTCCCAACTATGTTGGGGTCAGCTTCCACTCTAACCAAATGCAGTTGAATACCAGTATTTTACATGGAGCGACTGCCTATCTGACCTCCATATAATTTACACCGACAATTTACATATGAAGCCACAGTGCTTCACATGTAAAAGAGCCAGAAGGCGTAGCGTCAGACCTCGTATAGAAAATGGCGGGACGGGCTGGACAAAACCAATGACCAGTGGTCCACATTAGCCCCGGATCGAAACAATTGGAAGTCATGGACAGAGGCTTTTGCCCAGCAGTGGGATGACGCAGGCTGACAGTTACAGACAATTTCACAACTGTTTACCACTAGCCCTCTCCTGTCAATGTCATCCAAACGTCAATATAACCACTGTCCTCATTATATCTGCGTTCTGAGTCTTTTTTTATAATCTTTGGTCTCATGTGCTGTCATTCTGAGAATGTTGACACTTGTAATATTGTTTCAAGGTTAGGACTACTTGGTATCAGTATCGGACATCGGTAGAGAATTATGGGACTGACGATTGCTTCCGGTTTTTTTTCGTCGATTGTTCAAATGCAGAGCTACAAGGTTGTTTTGGCACTCGAATGATGTTGAACGGGGCCCGAATTTATTGATAAGTATTCGTAAATCCATTAAAGACAAGATGACGTGACAGTGTTAGTCCTGATTTTGATCAAAAGGTCCTTGTATGGCTACAGCATAGTAAACAACGTCTACATTATTTTTCTCTCGTATTTAGTAATCACGCCATAAAATTACTAACCAGTTGGTAGGACTGCTGACTGCCCTGGCTGCGGCGTATGGTGGCACAGACAAAGGGGAAAGAACGCAAGAGGTCTGTCTACTGATCAAGCAAGCAAATGGGTTGACTACAAGAAAAAGTCGGGTGTACCACCTGGATGCGGGTAGCATAAGAACGGATGACAATGTGTTATAGGGGTGATGTACCTATGCTCATCAGTGAAATGGTTAAGGATGTACAAAGGTATCTGAGTATACAATCGGTGGTGGAAATAGTGTCGTCATAAAAAAAAAAGATTTTTCCGAAAATAATGTATTTGCCGCGATTTTTGATCGTTTTTTTTTGAGTTACAGCTCCTTGAAAAATTTATAAGAACCGCTTTAGAAAACATCTATCTTTATTTTTACAGGAATTTTTCACATCTTTAACGTTAACTAGAGGCTTTTTTTAATCTTAATGGCATGAAGAGTAACAAAAAGCTGTGTAAAAAAATATAGATAGTTTTTTTTAAAGCTGTTTCCATGCAATCACCAAAAACATCGTGAGGAAACCAGCATGCCTGAGAGATATTTCTTGACGGCATGTAAAGCCAAGTCAGAGGCCCATGGGCGGCATAAAAACTCTGACACCAGGTTACGAACTGACCACACGATAAAGAAAGAAAGACCAACTGGTTGCTATGGTTAGTATCAAACACTGTTTTAAACTTATACTGTCACGTTTTTTTAATTTGTTTATTTATTTAAACACACATTTATAGTCTTAATACAGGTTCGTTTGTTTTTTACCATTAAACCAGAGATGATTTGTATAGGTACTCACGGAATATCTTCCGTGATTGTTCATTAATATCGGGAGCTCAAAATAATGAACAATCACGGAAGATATCTCGTAAGTGACAGTATAGGTTTATGGTTAGTATGTCTAGTTTTACACACATTTATTTTAAGAAATTCTTATCATCCATAAAGTAGTTCACATTCAAGTTACCTACTTTAACATATCATCGAGTGTTTTTTTAAATAAAATGATTATGAAAGTAGTATGCATCAGCTGCTTCCTTCGTGTCAAGGGAATCGGGTCTTACAAGCTGGTAGGCGGCAGGTCCATGACTTGACTGTCATTACGGCTACGTGTAATGTCAGTAAAGTAAGATTTTTTTTGAGTATTTTAAAAGGTGGTGTTTTGATTGCTTACGTTTTGGAATTAAAATTCATTTAAAGCAAAGAGATTTAAAACACATACAGAGAGGACATTGGGAATATTGTCATACAATCATTTTCATCCTGAATATTTTCGATTTTGACACACGAATGCTACCTGACAAGCGGGCGTATGACACAGATGACACTAGACAGAACGAATTGTTACTAAGTAGTAACAAGTTTTGGATTACGATTTTCTTCGTCATGACCCGTCTATAGCTCGGAAATATTTGAGTGTCTTTATGTCATATGAATGCGACCTGACAATGCGACGTGTCGCACTGGACTGATCGACTTGTTACTAATTTGTAATAGGTTTTGGAATTGTCAGTTTCTTGGTCTTATCCCGTCTATAGCTAGTTATATTATTTGAATGTCTTTGTTTAAAGAGGTAAGTAACAAGTTAATAGGTTTGTTTGGTATATGTTTACCAATCTAAAATTGACAATGAAGGATTTATTTTCTTTACTTCTTGAATTAAATGATGGTCAGGAGAAACCTTATTCTAGTTTAATAAAATATTTCAGTTGCGTAGGTAGATACGTGGGCGAGTACCTAAGTCTTATCTGTTCTTATTATTTGACACAAGAGAAGTAAAGCTAATACCTAATTACCTATATAAAATTGATTAATAATAGGACAAGTTTGTAAATAAAGGGTGTGTACCTACAATCTTGATTCAGGTAAGTAAGTTAGTCTATTTTAGTTCCTACTTCTACACCTACCTTTTATTACGAAACCAATGGTCCGGACAAAATCTAGCCATAATGGTCATGTAATAAAGGTAGTGACTAACTTGTTTTAAAAACTTGATAGCAGATCTCAAGACTATAAAATTACGTAAGTAAATAATAAAACTATAATAGGCTTGTTATTAAAAAAATACACCATGCTGCCTTGTGTGGGTGATAACGTGGGCTGACACCATGGGAATATAAAACTATGGTATTATGATTAATAAAGACTATTGGAACGGAAATAATTACGAATAATGAAAGTTATATCTACTTATAATAATAAATGTAAAAAAACATGTAAGTAAGTTGTCAAGTAATAAAGAGAACCGACAAATTCATTAACAAAACATTACAATAAATCATTTACGTAGATAAAAACACAGGATTATCAGACTCGAGAAATAACCTTGAACGGTCGACTACTGGGCCGTTCACCCTAATTTATCAACAAATAACCCAGTGTGGTACGTCTGTAGGATTATTTCTGATCTATGAACTACAGCGTACCTAAAATAGTTTGTTTGAAAACAGACCGGCGAAAATATGCTTGGTTGTTCAAGCCAAGGAGTACGAGCAACAAGTAACCGATTTATTCACAAGATTTGAAAGGCTCCGACATCAAATGTCATATAAAAGGTTACACATTATATAAGGAGCGCAGAGACCCGGTGCCGTGCTTTGACATGCAACACAATAGTTTAATTACATACGAGTACACGGATAAAGCGTTACGTAAGGTATTATACGCAATTTGCGCAAAAAATTACTTCTGTCTTACCTACTTTAGCATAGACAATGAGGTCAATGACACAAAAACGGATTACGCTTCGTTTCCGTGCGACAGATACGTTGTAGGCATTTCAAATTGTAATTAGTCATGCGGACGCCGGTTTAATCTATGGACTAGGTTTTGACGTTTCAACGTTTTAAAACTTCATTCATTTTGACACTTGAGGACTTGAGGCAAAATTCAAAATTACAACGTTCGAAAAAACATATTGTGTTTTCAAATAGATTCAAAATTCGAAAAAGTATGACCCGTAGGCGTGTGAGTCTGTACCAGTGAATGAATTTCTTGTTCAAACATACCTGTAGCGAGTCGAATGAAGATCGTTCACCTTCCGACAATGTAAACCTTTGTTTCAACACAAGTCAACGGCTCCCAATCAATCCCAACAGTTTATCTGGAAATAGAAACGACTTATTCAATGTGGGTACTCCGCTTTATGATTCATCCAACGCGTTCAAATACCCGTTTATTAATATAATCCTTACATTACGAGGGATAGTAGAAAAAAACGAAACATGCCTATAACTACAGATGTAAACAATGAACATGTGTAGACAAGACGGGCTGCTACAAAAAATCCCAACTTCAAAGGGGATACTAACCGTTCACGTTAGATAAAAATCACGTTCACAAAATGTCCACAAACACGTAAAATTTAACAGCGCACAGGAGGCGGTATGTCGTACCGGAACAAAACTAGTTTATTTTTCCGATCGCATTGCAGAAAGCGACTAACGTCCGACCTCAGCGGTGGCCGGCGCGAGACTGAGCGACGGTAGCGCCCTCTCCGTCGCCCTGCGGCGCGCGTGTGTGCGTGCGTGCGCCTGTGGGGGTGCCGCCCTCAGCGCCCCGTGTCGCTTCGGCCGTTTATTTATTTTCGAGTGTGGGGTGTTCAGTGTACAAAAATGGTGCATTCATCATACGAATGCGAACGCCGAAGATCCAGCATCGGCCAATTACGAGCGTACAAGGATAAAAGCATTTTTAAAACATAAACGTCTTTTTTAAACGGCCGTGAACCGAACATCAGCCGCGGTCATTGCCACAGCCGTCAATATAAAAATATTCACGTCACAATAACGCCGCGTGTGTTTTTTATACGTATTATTCTTATATCTAATTGTTATTAGTCAATTGTCCGGAATCCGGATACACCTGGTAACATTGAAGGATTGTTTAAAATGTAAGTAAATTTTAATGTCTGGCAATTTAGGCGGTTTAGAATCCTTTTTCGTTCAGATACGGATTTGACAAAGTTAATAAGCACATGTAGGGAATAGGTACCTACCCAAACATGTGTTATTTTGAAATGTACCTATATAATTAGGTTCTATCCTCATCATCTTTATAATCCTTAACTTAACCAACATGCAATGCAAAAATCTATTGAATTTTTACGTGGCAATTTAATTTATCTACGTTATTTTATTAGCCAACTTTTTTTTTTCTATGCAAAAATTGCTAATAAAGCATGACCTACGCGAGACGTCTGACAAATTATTTTACATTAACAAACAGGATATACCTAGTACAAAGATACACTAGGGACAAGTTTATTTTCGTCCAATAAGGCTAATAAGGTCAAAGTAGAAACATACTACTTCTACAATATTAAATTAGAGACAATATGTAAGATAATTTATTACCAATCATGAATCTACCAATCTATTCGGTATCGCTCACAGAATCATTACTCAGCGTTTTCAATCGATTACGAAACAATAGAATCGATTTAACGATTACTTTAAAAAAAAAATATCGATGATCCGTGTTTTTTTTTTCTTTTTGTACCTACACGTCGTGCTTTATTCGTTGGTCTAGTGGTCAAGAGGTCCTGGGTTCGGTTCCTAGGTCAGACAAAAGTGTAATTGTTTTTTTTTATGTTGATGGCGTTAGGCTCGCGGCCCGCCCCTAAACATAACTGGCGAAAAATATGTGTGTTGTGTGTTGTGTGTGACTGTTGTGTGTACTTTTTACCTCAGGTACACCCCTGCCTAATTTTCGGAATAACAGACTTGATATTGTTTTGTTGTTGTCCTGTTTATTGGTCTCACTAGTATTTGATAGGAAATCCTGTGGCGGAATGGTAAAGATAATTATAATTTTGATTAATTTTGCTCGTGGGTTAATGTAAACAGCGGCACGGGTCGGTGTGTTTACCTAGGTCGGTCCGCGGATGGGTGACACATTACATACCGAGTTTCCTCCGTGCTTCGGAAAGCACCTTAAGCCGTTGCTCCCGGCTGTCATAGGTATTATGTAGATCTTTGACAGTTGTTGCAGGTAGTCAGTCGGTGGCCCGAAAGTCCGACAACCAAGGGGTGTCGTATTACCCAGTACTAACCGGGTTGTGGAGGCCAGATAGGCAGTTGCTGCATGTAAAATACTGGTACCCAGCTACATCCGGTTAGACTGGAAGCCGACCCCAACATAATTGTGAAAAGGCTAGGTAGGTACTTAGGTAGGTAGATGATGAAAAACAGTATCGCGTATCTTTCTTTATGGACACTTAAGTGACCAAAATGGGAATATGATCTATGTACAGTCTTGACGTTTAGGTGTCAAACGTAAGTGCTACCGTGTTCACTGACAGTCGACCCATTTTCAACCTTTTCACTTAGGGCATAAGGGTGAAAAGTGGCAGACCGTCAGTGAACTTGGCCGACTCACTCGAGTGAACTTGGCAATGGTCTGGTCGGGGCCTTGGGTGGTGCAGAGCCGTGCTCTCGCAGTAGCAATTGGGGCAGACCTATCCTTGCCGGCCGTGGTCAAGACCATGGGAGGCAGTAGCATCCTTCTGCGAAGACGTAATCTCGCTGAAGGAGACGGTGGAGCGCGTCAGGGACACAACCAAACCGTCTCCCCGGACGGTGCAGTATGCGTTAAGCATTTTTCACAACTTAATAAAAAAAATTTATAATGGTCTGGTCATGGCCAGTCCTATTCTTGTCTTGATCATAAAGTTGGTACAAGACAAAATAAATAAAAACAAGATTACAGGTTCCAGAATAAACATGAGGTTTTGAAAAAAAAACAAAAGCAATCAGCTGTTCTTCGCTTTGTCAGTAAGTGGTAATTGTTGGAGTTGATTGAGAAAAACATTATGCTTATTGTGTCTGCATTTTTAGGGTTCCGTACGGATTGAACCATGACATCATAGCAATAGGAGGAATTTTTGTAAGAGGTAAGCTGGAGTAGATATCCTTAATATAATTATAAAGGGTGTAAAAAGACCCTTAACGAAGCCGAAAGGTACTTGTTCTCCCCGTCATTGCGATATTTTTTTTGTTCTAGACTATACCTGGGAACCTTCTAGTTACGGAGATATTAGGGTCAAAGTTCCAACTTTTTCACATGTTTTTTTTTAATACATGTTTCTAATGTAAGATTTTTACTTTAAACACCTTCACGACCCCCGCACTATTCAATCCATCCATCAGCACAATGTTTTGAGTGCGTTACATTGAGTTTTACCGTAAAACGTGATTTTTCACCCCCAAAAAAAAAGTCGTTTCCAAGCAATAATTTTTGCGTAGAGTTACTTAGTTTGATTTACAGAATGCTTGGTTGACGGCTTCGTGAAGGGTCCGTTTACACCCCGTATTATTTGTCTATAGATTACTGACTGTGCCATTTTCAAAGGGAAGCCGGTAGGAATCTTCGCTACTGCATCATAGAGTGGTTCTAGTTTAAACATCTATCAGTTAGTATGACTGTCTTGCTCCTCAACAATTATCTCAGTTACGTAATTACTTATTGATTGCCAAACTAATTTGAGTTATAAGTTTGCTAATATCTCTTAGCTAGAGCGTTGAATAATGGCAATTTTCCCACGATTCACGGTACTGTTTAATTACCTACCAGTGGCGAAGGTTCCATAAAACTCGATTCCTACCGGATTCCCTTTGAAAAATGGCAGTCAGTATTCTATAGACAAATAATATAATCTGATTAAAGATATGTAGGTACTAATATGTGTATGAATATTTGTTATGCGTTGTACCTACCTATGTTTATTGTATTTTTTTTTTGTTATTTTGTATGATGCACGTCATGTCCCTGCGACAAATAAATATTTTTTCTTTCTTTCTTTATTCCGGCTTACCTGTTACAAAAATTAACCCTTCGCTACTGTTACCTACCTACTTCAAAAATAGAAACCATACAGACTGATAAGACAACAATTTCTTACCGACTCGGACTCGGTAACCAAATACTAATTAAACTTAAAATGTCCATAAACAATTTAGATTGAAAAGAAAAACCAATGACAGATGAAAAGAAACAGAATATTGAACGCAGATAATTTGAAAAAAATATTAGATTCTCAATCAATCAGTTGGGAATCGTTCGTACTACTCGATTACTGGGTAAACTTTGATTAGTTCGTGAAGCAACTCAAATAAACATACAGAAATAGAGTTCTTCTAAAAGCCGGCGAGTGTATTCATTGAGAAATTTTACTTTCCGCACGGACTGAAGGAAATCTTAGCGAGATGGAATGAGTTTTTTGTTAATGTGTGTATGTATAAACTTATAAAGCTGTCTTTCTTTTGTTGAATTAGAAGCTGAACTTAAACTTATTTTACACTAGCTTGTGCCCACGACTTCGCCGACGTGGAGTTCGATAAAAAGTATCCTATGTGTTATCCAGGTTAACTATCTATGTGTCAAATTTTATCCAAATCCGGTCAGTAGTTTTTGCGTGAAAGGTTCATCCTCACAAACTTTCGCATTCATTATATTAGTATTATATTCGCTGATTACTAGCTTTTTGCTGTGGATTTTTCGTGGAAGTGGAAATTATTTCACGGGAATATACTACCGGGATAAAAAGGATCATATGAAAAAGTATATATGATCAAATCAATAAAATTATTCCGAAGTTGTAAAAGAATGTGTCAAAGTCAATCAGACTTTTTAAACACATCCAAAAGTGTTTTTAGGTTTGCTCGGATACTACAAAGGACAAAAGGTATCTTGATATCGAAACGAAAAAAAAAAATAAAATAAAAAGTACGAGTTGTTACTGTAAGGTCCCATTAAAATAGATGGACAAATTTTAACACAGCGTTCAGGACGTCTAACCAAAGATATCCAAGCAAAAGAAACACTGATTAAAGTGATTTTATTTTGACCTAAAATAATAAATTGGCGGCACTCTAGAATAAACACATCCATTATGGGTAGGTACTTTCACTCGCGCCCAGCCGCGCGTTCTCGTAAGTAGGTACCTAGTCAGTTCTGTTAATATCATTCTGTATTTAACCATAGTAACTTTCAGTTGACTAACTTTTTTAGTGTATTTTCGTCTACTTAATGCGTTTTTTTTACCATTGTCCTTATTTTGGTGGTCTGAATGATTTCTAAAAGTTTGCCCATCTATTTTAATAGGACCTTATCTATGTATAGCGTTTGAAAATAATAGATCTCCCTAATTTACTCAACATTGAACATAATGCATTTAAAGGGTTATCTACACTTTTACCTATCAGATAAAACGCGCGAGGTAGGAGAGGTATAGGTAGGTAGGTACTTCAATTCCTCTCAGCTATAACAAGGTATGCCCCTCCTAATTAAGCAGGTACTTCCAAAAACATTTATTGCCCAAATAAAATTACCAACCCTAATGGAATTATCGTGTTTAAACGAAGCATAGCTAAGTTACTTTTTAAAATTGGCTGTAATAAGTTATAATCACCTCTTTGGCCGATTCCGAATTTTAAAGCGCCGTCTATGGAAAATGTTTTGAACTAAGACAACGAATTTTTCTTTTATGATTGATGATGATGGATACTTCAAAGTCTAAACGATGGATTGAAAGATCGATGGTCAACGGAATAAAGGGGCGACATGGAAACCATTTTTCGAGTTCCGTGCTTGTTTGCTTCTCTTTGATTTTTAAGCCGTACTACGTAATAGTTTGTATTTTTTTTTAATGTATTTATTTAGAGAAGATTTTAATCTAGACAGATTTTGCCACCTTCATTGTTACAAATCAATAGAAAATAGAAATTAATATTCGGAAAAGTAATTGTTTGCATCCGAATTTAGTTTTTTTTTTATTTTTTCGTTTGTAGTTTAGGTATATTAATCGATGGCTTTACTTTGCTTTTTTTTTTTGGATTGGAAATCATCAAATAACCCCCCCCCCCGCTCTAGTGTCAGACTTTTACTGACTAAAACCCATCCATGTTCCTTCTTTGGCCTTCAAATTCTTATTGTTTAAGAATATTAATTATATTAGCTGTAAGTTTCCCGAATAGTATAAAATAATTAAATAAATAATTATTCAAAATCATCTTAAACTACTTCTGCGATGAATGCCATTGCCATTAGTAGAGCCTGTACAACATCTAGCTACTTTCGAAGCACGAGCAGCCAGGACGCTGTTACACACCCCAGTCTCGCAAATAATATCAAATAGGTACAATGAACAACTCTCGTCTCAATAATAGGGATCTTTAAATTTCTCACAGAAAATGTGTAACAATGGCCACTATCTTGGAAAATACTTAAAATAAGTTTCACTGTTTATAATTTTGGAGGTACGGAACCCGTCGTGCGCGAGTCCGATTCGCACTTGGCCGCGTTTCCTAAGTGCGAAATACGCCAATCTACGGAAGCATTAAATATTAAAAGAAAAATGGCTACTATCAATCGCTCGTGAAAAGTAATGGCGAGATTCTTAATTAAATTTCTTTGTTAAATTAATTAGCAAGTAAAAGTTTGAGAATGTATATTTTTAATCAGATTTTTAATGATTGATTACCCGATTTTACGAGACGGAATTTCTGATTTTTCGAACAAAATCTGAAGTTTTAGAAGTCAATTCAATCTTGGATCTATTACGTAGATACGGAACCTTAATCTTTATTCAAGTACTAGGTTTTGCCCGCGGCTTAGCTCGCGTTAATTTAGAATTTGACAATCAATTCGAGTTGTACTCTGCTTGTATTTTGTAATAATATAATTCAATCATGATTCGAAAGACACGTGGCGCCATCTGTTATTTATCATAAGAAAGTTATTGATGTTTTCTTCGGGAACAGTACCTAATTTTTTTCGGGATGAAGGGTACCTGAGACGTGACAGGACATGTCTGTCGCAAGCCGAACGAACTGTGGGCCCGTAAAGTTCAGGATTGGTGCCCTGAAAGAGTGACACGGGGTTGCGGCTGACCACGAAGGAGATGGCGGGACGAACTGGATGTCTTCCTTGAGAATTGGAAAGTAGTAGCACAGACTCGTGCGTGACCTTTGGAAGGAATGGAGGGAGGCATTTGCCCAGCAGTGGGACAATATGGGCTAGCTTTAAAAATATAATATGTGTAGGTATAAAAAAGTTTACATGAGTCCAAGTTCATTAGAAACGCTTCTACGTCACGAAAAAGGCCCCCCTGAAATTAGATGGATATACCCAACACGCAGAGAACATTGAGCAAGCGTGATCAATGCTCGACCCTCCTCTATCTATGGAGATAAATTAAAATGATAATTGAGAAGCCTTCCCTGCCTTGCAATGAAACAAATGTTGGCTTACTTAAATAACATCATCGAATGTGTTCCCACAATTTTTTTATGCTTTTTGGGGTGTACTAATAATTTAGTTTTCATTCTAGTTTTAAACTAAATTAATGAAGTCTGCACTTATTTGTTTGAAAATGGATTTACCAAAATGACGACGTTAAATTAAAACTTACATTTGTTTATAAGTATTTCATCATCTGCCTAGCCTTTTTGGGGTCGGCTTCCAATCTAACCGGATGTAGCCGAGTACCAGTATATTACATGGAGCGACTGCCTATCTGACCTCTGCCACCCAATTAGTTCTGGGTAATACGATACACCTTGGTAAGTCTGGTGGTCAGACTTTCGGGCCACTGACTATCTGTAATGAATGACTGTCAAAGATCTACAAATCACAGCCAGTACTAACAGTTTAACGTGCTTTCGTGGCTCGGAGGAAACTCTGTAGGCGTAATGGGTGGTCACCAATCCACCAGCCAACCTAGGTAAGCATGGCTTAACCTAAAGATCGACCCGGGCGGCTGTTATTATTTGGCCACGAGCTTCTCCGTTTATAAGTACAGCACATTTTGTTATTACATTTGTTTTTGTCCGTATAGGTATTTTTTTGTGCATAAGGAAAACGCATAGAATTCCTGCTCAAGATTCTCAGAAACTTTAAACTGTCAACGAGTGCCTAACCAAATGAGAAATGACGTATCTTTGAATCCTTTCGGGCTGTGACCAATATTTTTGTACTACGTAGGTGGTCGGGACCTACAAAATTATGAGACTAACCTAGTCATAAGGGGCCTTATTTATAATTAAAGAAAGAAGAAAAGCCAAAAAAAAATTCTGAACAAAATGAAAAATGAAAAAGAAAAATACTTATTTTCACAAAAAAAAAATCACATTCGTTTCCATTTTTCATCAAGAACTTTCACCGTCAATTTGACCAAGGCTGATTTCAAAAAGCGACCTCTATCAAAAAAAAAGAAAAATACATTTTAATGGAAACAGTAATTACCTTTTCTTTTTCGAAAACGATGTGTCATTACTTTATTCCACAGCAGCTGCTTTGTTGCAATCAGGAGTCCATTGGTTCGTACGGTAATGACAATATATGGCAATTGGACACTGATTGCTCACTGGTACATGAATAAAGTAGATTTAAAAGATAAAAAATGTATTTACAACTGTCTCTTTTGTGGCTGACGTCTGTTAAAGTCAAATTGCCAGCAGAAATGGCTGTTTTGAGTTGCTTTACCTTTTCTTCAAAGAAGTTACTGAACAGCTAGGTACCGTAGGTTACTTAAACAAAGACAAAAGCCCGCTTGCACCACGTAAACGTGTTTAATGTATTTTAGTAGTCATTTGTGGTAGAAAACGGGCGCAGTGTCTGTCTCCTACTCAAATACAACACATACATGACTAACTTTAACATCGTACAAAAGCAGAATCCTGCAACGAAACTCCAGAACTCCCAAACTCGACTAACTGCCAAAAATCCCTGTGTAGGTACCGTCAACAAAAATGGAGTAAAACTTCCTCTACGCGGCTCAAAAATGGCGGCCGAAACTCATTGTCACTATAGTTAGGTACATTGGTGATTTCATTAAGCTGCACCCCCTGTCTCGACGTCTAGCCGTCTGGCAACATGTTCAGGGGAGGCTAGTTGCTAGGCAATGGCGGCATGGTGAGGGGATGTTCCGTGGTCGGGGTTGTCGGGGTATCCGTGTCGATATTTGTGTATGGCGTTCGATTAAATACGAATAATAACGTTTTGAAACTGGCCACTGCCGTTGGCAGTTTGTTCGAGTACGTGTGCGTGGAAAAAAAAAGTGTTGCGTGATTTTGACAGGTCGCCGTATTGGCGGGGAATTCATTATTCATTTTTTTAATTGTAGAATACAGATTAAAATGTTCTTGGTTTACACGTGTGACTTCAAGTTTTATGACTTGCGAACGCACCTTTTAGTAAGCATTAATCTGTATTTCGAAAATGCTGTTTCTCACACAAAGAAAGTGGGTGACGTAAGGCTTAATTACTTTGACTTACACTCCAAGGGTCAATATCTTTTAAAAACCTATTCAATTACATACCACAAAAAGCTTTTGCTAACAAAAGAAGACTTAATTTCTATTTACTCAGTCAGTAACAAGGACCTAACTTTTCCAGACGCATAGATCAAGTGCAAAGTGCAGACGTCTCAACAATTGATTTAGTGCCTACGATCGTAAGTACTCTGTGAGGAAAGGTGGAGCTGGAGAGGTCAATGTGTTTATTTAAATGAAAATGTCTTGTTGCTTGTAGGTATAATATTTGTACATGAGTAAGTAGGTATTAAGAATGGTGTTTTTTTGTTTTCAAAATAAATGATTGTAATTTTTCGACTTCGTTTTTACATTGTTTTTTTACAAGTTCAGTTCGTAAATGACTACTAATTACTTATGATTTTTACATAACTAAATGTTTTATTAAGAACACATTTGTTTTATAATGAAAGAGTTATTAGCCGCCATTGGATTAGTGACACGGCTGTGGACTTAGTAATTACGAGTTCGATACCAAGGCTGAATGTGATCGATAGTGTTTTTCTAACTAGTCTGTCATTTTTATTACTTAAAGATCGTCGAAACAACACACGATAGTGTTCCTTTCTGCAAAACGGAGTCAGTAGAGATGTGCACATTTCGCCAGCTAGGTGCATGTCAAATAGGAGCCAAGCTTAATGTTCGGCCATGACAGTATGGTTCGGACGCACTTTGCACCGGATACTGGGCTCTGACAGATAATGATACTGAAGTATCGATCAGTTTCTCGTGTCTGTAGCCAGTTCGTAATTTATCCTTGAGTGAAGGTTTGTCCGAAACTCCGAACCTAAATTGGCACCATTAACGAGAAGCACATTGAGTCACTGGGTGTGGCTGATTATTTCTTTAAAGAAATCCAGAGTCTTCTTCTTCTTTCGTGTCGATGGTACGAATTGTTTAAATTTCTTGGGCTCAGTATGTGGCTACGTTACGGACGAGCTCGTGGCTAAATAATAACAGCCGCTCAGGGTCAATCTTTAGGTTAAGCCGTGCTTGCCTAGGTTGGTCTGTGGATTGGTAAGCACCCCAATCCATTACATACCGAGTTTCCTCCGTGCCTCGGAAAGCACGTTAAGCCGTTTGTCCCGGGTGTCATTTGTAGATCTTTGACAGTCATTAGGTATTCAGTGGCCCAAAAAGTCTGACAACCAGTCTTACCAAGGGGTATCGTATTATCCAGTACTAACTGGGTTGTGGAGGTCAGATAGGCAGTCGCTCCATGTAAAATACTGGTGTTCAGCTGCATCCGGTTAGACTGGAAGCCGACCCCAATATTTATAGTTGGGAAAAGGCTAGGCAGATGATGGGTAATGTGGCTACGTTAAGCGCGGCGTCTGTGGTCTGTCTCTGTGTCTTTTAGGTCCTCTAAAGTGCAGGTGTTGGGACACTTCGGACACTCCAGCAAGTGGCGTCGGAAAGATCTTTAATTCCCCATTTTGCCAAATTGTGTTCACAGCGGCCAACGTGGGTTCGCAATCGGTTAAGTGCTTTCCAAACAGGCCACTGCAGATCAAGACTAACAGGCGAAACAAATATCACGGTCGGCTTGATGATTTGATGATTCCTTGTGCTTTTTTTTGCACTGTTAATATTTTAAAACAAAGTAATCAACATTTCCGAATTGCAAACATTAGCAATTTTTCCTGGCAAAACACACAAAAAAAGGACATTTTCAAAAAGAAAACATACTCATAAAATAAATAGAAGACGCTGTTTTTCTCCCCACTTGCGGGTGACGCGTAGTGTGGACCTTATCAAGTGAACAATGTTTTCATTTTTCTGGAATATTCTAGACAAATTGAAGCCGCGTTAGAGGTCGACGCTATTGTCAATTTCAGATGCAGTTCAGTCCAGTCCTAGTTTATTCTTGGACGACCTCGTGGTTAAGGGCGGAAAGGGTTAGGTATTTATGATACTTACGTAGTTATTACAAAAAAACATCTGGATGAGGGACGCACAGAACCGGGAAGTGTGGCGGAAAAAAGGGGAGGCCTATACCCAGTGGGTGATTCCGGGCTGATATGATGATGATGATGATGACGTAGTTAATGAAAAAGAAAGGTGTGTTTATTTGTTTAAGGTCTAATTTTTTTAACTGTTTTTAGACTGACTATCATTATTCTCCGGTTCCGTTTGAAAAAACGAAGAATATTTTTTGTGATTATTTTTTATGTAGTTTCCTCATCACTTTCTTCATTAAGGAGGAGGAAGCTTCCTTCAAGCTGTATCGCAGGGAGTGATTCAGAGATGCTGATTGTACCTAAGCCATATCTACATGTATTTTTTTAATGAGACAACATAACAGTAGCGAAGGGTCAATTTTTATAAGAAGTAAGCCGGAGTACCTACATATCTTTAATGTGATTACATTATTTGTCTATAGAATACTTACTGACTGTGCCATTTTTCAAAGGGAATCCGGTAGGCATCGAATTGTAAAAAACCTTCTCCACTGCAAAATAACTTACTAATGAGAAAACAATGTACTAAAGATTTTTGAAGTATTAGTGCCTGACTGACTTCTCATCATTCTCGTGCCCTTATCCTAATTTATTTGGGGTCGGCGCTGCATGTCTCCTTCTTCCATACTTCTCTATTACTCCTCATCTCATCAGAAACCTCCTTTCTTGCCATATCATCCTTCACACAGTCCATCCATCGTTTCTTTGGTCTTCCTCGACTCTTACCCATCCACATTCATACGCAAAACTTTCCTCAAGTACTGTTGGTACTAAATGGTAAAAAGTAGCAAAGCATAGGTAGTAACTTAATTTGAAAGAAAGAAAGAAAACATATTTATTTGGCACTTGCCACAAGTGCACACAACAAAGAAATAAAAATAAAATAAAAAACTTAAATCTACACAATATGAAACGTACATTTGTGTACAGAGAATAAAATTGACATACTTTCATTAGCATAATTAATTAATAAAACATGAAATTGCACAAATTAAAAGAAAATAATTTGAACAATCACGAAAACCGAATATGTGAACAAGCAATAAAAACAACGCTTGTGCTTTAATTATGAAATTAATTAACTGAAAACCAAGCATTCGTTGTACTGTTATTTTGAATTACATTAATTGAATGAATTCAATTGTATCACGTTCAATTATTCTGATTTCAGTGATGTCCAATTAAATTAGTCACGTTAAAATATTGGATGAAATTAAAAACAAATCGTGATGTTGTGTATAGTAAAAAACATTTCACAATTGACGGCTTTCATAATGATTATGATTCACTAACTGATTGACCTACCTACTGTTACTCTGGTTGACTTTTTCTTTTCTTTTTAGAGGGCTTTATCGTTAAGCGATAACGTCGCCCTATAAGATCAACAGTAAGACTAAAACGAACATCATCTCGTCTGCCTAGCCTTTTCCCAACTATATAGGGGTCGGCTTCCAGTCTAACCGGATGCAGCTGAATACCAGTATTTAACAAACCAACACCCACACACCACAACCCAGTTAGTACTGGGTAATATGATACCCCTTGGTAAGACTGATTGTCAGACTTTTTGGGCCACTGACTACCTAACGACTGTCAAAGATCTACAAATGACACCCGGGACCAACGGCTTAACGTCCTTTCCGAGACATGGAGGAAACTCGGTATGTAATGGGTGGTTACCCATCCACAGATCATGCGGCTGTTATGATTAAGCCACGAGCTCAGGCAGATGATGAGTTAGTTATAATGTATTGGCCAAATCTTGCAACAGAATTTCAAACTAGTTCCCCCCAACCGATTGAGCTGAAACTTTGCACACACCTTTGGTTCTGGTGACAAGACATTTTTATGACGGACAAGACTTAATCCTGGAGCAGGGATCGCCTCCTCCAAGAGAACTCCTCAACGGTTAAGAAATAGCATGGATACGAAACTTTGTATACAAGTTCAATATTGATAGATACACCTAATTTTCTTCTTTTTATAAATGATGATGGGCAATGGTCGTCACCCACTGGACGCCTGTCGGACGAAATCGCCGTCCAGGTAGACCGCAGCGAAGGTGGTGTGACGATCTGATCTCGTTTGCTGGGCATCATGGCCAGATATCACACAGGACAGAGAGGTTTGGAAGGAGAAAGGGGAGGCCCGGCAATGGGACACTCAAGCTAACAAAAAAAAAAGTTTAGTTTATTTTCTTTCTCTCACCAAAATTCAGGGCTATTTAGTATTTCAGTTTCTATAAATTAGGTATTTTTAAAACATAGTTCGTACAGTTATCGCGCGGGTACACAATATCGTGCCTAGACGTACAGGCTTTGTACTGCGGCGGCTGAGCAAACATTATATATCACCCAGCACACTACACGTGCGCAGAGACGATACTCATTATGCAGGAGTTCATGTTGGTAAAATTTTAATTATGACGAAATATAAGTAGAGAGAGTGATTTTTTTATGAAGATATTGTCTGGAACAATCAGCAGATATAGCAACACGTAATGTAAAAGGACTAAAGGTAACTAAAATATTTGTTGCGTAGGTCATGTTAAAGAAAAACGTATAAACACTATACTTGTGTTTTATGTTTTTTTGACTATGCAAAAGTGCCTGTCATGGGTCTATTTGAAATAAATGCTTTGAGTTTGAGTTTGAGTTTTGTAAATTCCTGGTATTCAGTGGTATCGGACTCCATTCTATTTGGGAAAAGGCTAAGCGAACTTGCTACTTGTCTGAAAGACGATGTGGCTGGAAAGAGGGTGACTCTGGAAGAAAACAAAGAGGTATCTCATGTGTTTTGCCATATCAGAATTGCTCTGAATTGTAATTACAAGACAACCTTGTTGGTCTAGGATTGCCTCGTTGCAATAGCGACTGCTGAGCATGAGGTCCTGGGTTCGATTCCCAGGTCGGGCAAATAGTTATTGGGTTTTTCCGTCATCTGAATTTTTCAGTAGCAGCCACAGAGTCTGGATTTGAGCCCGATTGATGCCAAATATTATTAGGTACACCTCTGCCTAACCCTTCGGGGATTACAGGCATAATGTTATGTAAGACACTCAAACCACCTAATTACAACAACGCTTCTTGGGAGTAGAAATAACTATAGTAATCTGCCCCCCGACGGTATCCTTTACAAAGACCTCCTGCTATACAACAAAGTGAAGTGGAAGACATCAATTTACTTCATCATCATCATCATCTGCCCTTGTCTCATTCTATTTGGGGTCGGCGCAACGCGTTTTCTTCCATTCTCCCCTGTCAGCCGTCACGGCATCATACCGGGTGTAAACAGACCCTTCACGAAGCCTTCAACCAAGCAACCTGTACATCAAACTAAGTAACTTTACGCAAAAATTATTGCTGGGAAACGACTTTTTTTTTGGGGTGAAAAATCACGTTTTGCGGTAAAACTCAATGTAACGCATTCAAAACATTGTGCTGATGGATGGATTCAATAGTACGGGGGTCGTGAAGGTGTTTAAAGTAAAAATCTTACATTAAAAACATGTATTTAAAAAAAAACTTGTGAAAAAGTTGGAACTTTGACCCCCAATATCTCCGTAACTAGAAGGTTCCCAGGTATGGTCTAGAACAGAAAAATGATCGCAATGACGGGGAGAACAAGTACATTTCGGCTTCGTTAAGGGTCTTTTTACACCCTTTATACTCCTTTGCCTTTCATACCATTCCTCTCACAATCCATCCATCAAAGACACCAATTTGCTCTATCCAACAGTATATTCCGTACCAATATTTTGAATACATATTGCCCTTTATGCCCGAAGTTGCATCCCCTCTGGCTACGCTATTGATTGACTCGTCATGTATGTATATTACATGCATGGTTTTGCCACCCCTTCGCACCCTTTAGGTGGAAAATGCATTAGCAAACTTGGTTCCTGTGTTTAAATCGGACGCGTTGCATGGCTGACCATCGCCTCCCTCTCGTCGGTCGGTGGCGGTGTGCCTGTGTGTGGGGGGGGGGGGGGGTACCTTAATTAAGTAGCTATATCGAATTGCGCTGTTATAATAGACTTTTGATAAATACAGCAGACAGCAGCGGTGGCCCAATGGTAAGTCGTGGGTTCGACCCCAGGCAGGCGCATTACTTTGTGTAATTTATTTCATCACCACTGCTCTCAAAACGGTAAAGGAAGACATCTTGAGGAAACCGGCATGTCCTAGGACCAAAAATTCGAAGACATGTGACATCTACCTACCCGCACTTGGCCCGCGTGGTGGATTATAGCCCGTTCCCTCTTGATAGAGAAGGTACGAATTAGGTACAAAATGGGTTTCATTTTTAACCCTTGCGTCGCACAGAACCCCAAAAACTTCCCAAATTTATGATAATCAAAAATCAACCGTAAAGCTGCCCCGCTAGCTCATAGAAATTAATCTTCTGAGAAACAAATTACGTAGTCTTTAGTCTCGGATGTGCCACAGATGGGTTGGCCTGTTATTTTAAATAATTTAGTTCATTGTTAATGTATTCAAGGAATGTGAGGAACATACTCGCACGACAGGAATTTTGTAGTGTGTTTTGAGAAAAGTGTTTCGATTTTGAACGGTAAATGTTTTTGTCTGAATGATGTCTTTTTATTTTTCGGATGGGAAATCATCTAATGACCCCCCCCCCCCGGTCTGGGCGTAGTGGAGAAGGGAGTGTCAGACTTTTACAGACTAAAACCCATTCATGTTCCTTCTTTGCCCTTTATGTTCCAGGGCCGCGGTATCTCTTTCGAACAGTCTCGCAATCCCGGCTGGCATCGGCCCTTGCAGACCCCTTCCTATTCGCTGACAGCTCTTTGAGGCGAAATGATGTCTTGAGTAGAACACCAAAGAAAAGATGGATGGGCTGTGTGAAAGATAATATGGCTAGAAACGGGGTGATTTCTGAGACTATGACTAATATAACAGGGAAGTGTGAGGGTAGGAAAGTTGCTGCGCCGACCTCAAATAAATTGGGATGGGGCAGGAGAATAATGTTGCCTAACTTTTGCCCGACCTTCGTCCGCGTGAAATTATTTTAAAAATATAATTTCCCGGGATATTTGATTCGGATTTTGTTAACAATTTCATTTGTTTTTTTTTTTTTTTTTGCATGGAACCCTAATTGTTTTTCTAGTAATCTTAGGTACTCCGTAATATATCAGCTAGGTGCTAGTAAAAACCCCGTGAAAATCGGTCCAGTCGTTTCGGGGATTGGCCGGAACAAACACACCTCCCTTCTTTCCCTCCTTCCACTTTTCGTGATCAAATGCGATTGTAGGCCAATCCTTTGAAAGATTCCAGCACATCCCGCCATCTCCTTCTGGGCCTGCCGGGGTGTCGTTTCTTACCTAATAGTCGACCAAAATCTTAAATGCTACTTGTGTATGATAGGATCATCCCTACGGAATGTTTCCTGTGAGTTATTATTAAAGATAAATCGGTGACCGATCCCAATTATGTTAATTTGGGCCAGGTATGCGACCATTAGTAAGAGGTGTCAGCTATGATCATTATGTGTGGTGTGTCGATTCTTTTTTGTTTGTTTTTTTATACTCTTTGGTATTTCTTTTTGACGGGGTGGAATTAGTATTTTTGTGGTGTTCATTTGTTTTGTTTAATAGGCAAAGTCTACTTGGATTTTTGTATACACCCATCGTGGCATAGATTTTTTTTGGAGTTTTACAATTTGTTTATGAAGTTTTCTTTTAGATTCGTCTTTTGGTATTGATATCAGAACAGCAGGATAATGGCGTGACACATTTATAATCACATTGTTTTTCGATTTATTTAGGCCTGAAAGCCTGTTAAGACTGATTGTATCGTATTACCCAGTACTAACTGGGTTGTGGACTGCATAGGTAGTCGCTCCATGTAAAATACTGGTATTCAGCTGCATTCGGTTGGACTGGACCCTAACAGAGTTGGAAAAAGGCTAGCAAATGTATTTTCGTTATCGTGCAAACGATTTTTTAAACATATGAAGCAATAGATGAAGAATTTTCTCAAAAATCCATAGGATGTGATTACAAAAAGTGCGTTACTCAATTAAAGGTGCAGTTACACCGGGTTATAATAATATCTGTCTAGAAGTGAGCATTAGGCAAAGTATATGCCTAAGGCCTGAAGAAATTATCACGACAGCGAAACGAAAGACTGATTGCCCACACCCATGCAATTTCCAATGGGGAACAAAAACAACAAAACACATCATCACACTGACACCCGTCTCTATAAACAAGTCAAAGTGATTACTAGAGTCTTCATCATTCTCCTGCCCCCAATTTATTTGGGGTCGGCGCAGCATGTCTTCTTCTTCCATACTTCTCTATTACTCGTCATCTCAGCAGTCACCTCCTTTCTAGCCATATCATCCTTCACACACTCCATCGATCGTCTCTTTGTATTTCTTTTAAGTTATTACTTGAGTAAAAGTAATTATTTAAGATACGATTTTTATTCTGTAGTTTAGTACTTGCTTGAAGTTAGAACTGGCAAAAGTTAGAATTCTTAGCTTCGCTTTCTTTGACGGTTCCAACTTCGTTCAAATTCTTGTCTATTGTAAACAAATGGTTGCTTAAGTAATTACTGAAACTCAGGTTACTACTTTGACTTGACTATAGATGCAGGTGTAAGGCGCGAATTACACAGAAACAGCGTAAGGTGAAGGCGCGGCGCAGGCATGATGCCGCTTCAAAACGTTTTCATACAAAATGTACGTAGGCGACGTGTCGTGAATTACACTCAAGCGGCGCGGCGCAGGCAGGCCGTTCTTTCGTTTCCTTATAAATTCCACGCCTGCGCTGCGCCTGCGCCGCCCAGTCACCTTACGCCTTTTCTGTGTAATACGAGCCTCAGGTTGTCCACTGCACTGACAGTCAACAAAACACGTCATCACACTAACTGCCCAGTTAAAGCGAAAAGGGTGACTGACACAATAAACCGTCTACTTAAACTCGTTTAACAGCCCAACTAAACACGGCTAACTAGAAACAACTATGCAGTATCAAATACAGCATTTGTACCATATTGGACAAGTTTAGACACAAGCCGAGTTTGGACGGCAATTAAACCTATTTAGAATTGCAATACTGTCCTGCTTGAGATGCAAATCTTAGATTAATTTAACTATTGTTTGTGAGTTTAGCGTTGAAGTTTTTAATGGTGATGGACTGCCTCGTTGGTCTAGTGGTCGTGGGTTCGATTCCCGGGTCGGGTAAAGTGATATTGGGTTTTTCTATCAGGAATTACTCAGTAGCAGCCACGGAGTTTGGATTTGCGGCCGGTTGATGGCAATAAGCTTGCCCCCTAATAGGGGGCAAGCATGGGACTTAAACTTAACCGGCGAAATGTGGGTGCCCTTTTAGGTACTCCTCTGCCTAGCCCTTCGGGGATTACATGCGTGATGTTGTTATGTTTTTAATGGTAGGAGCTGGACCAGAATGGCCGAGGATGGAAGAGGCGTATGATTAGCGGTGGGTTACTAAATGCTGACGATGAGGGCGTTTTGGGGAGCTGTTTCACATAATTTTTGACGAGTGCTGATTATCAGGCTTATTGGAATAAATGACTTTTGATTTTCATATTGTAACTTTTATGTTTTTTTAAACTGACGGAATAGTTCCAAGGGGACGCTAGATTAGCTAGCCAATAAACTTGAAAAAAGATTTTCTATGTTTGTTATAAAATGTTTTATAGTTTAAGCGGTTTCGCTTGTATAAAATTGTGCCTATTAAACAGCAATTAGCTACTGGCTAACAAAACAGACACAACACAACTTTAATCGATAGTCTACCCAATCTATCGCTCTCAAAGTTCAAAATAATGAAGCATACCTGATTGAGCAAAGTTGCCAATATGATCGCGTCGGTTACAGCGTTCGCTCGTCATATTACAAAGGGTTGCATCGAAACCAGACAGGTTTGTCTGTCTTGTCATTAGGGTTCCCACCTTCTGTACTGCTCTCTGTATCTCAAAACATGGAGCCGAATACCCTCTGCGCTGCCACCGTTTCCGTGGAAAAAGAGAAGTTTTACTCTAACAAAATCTGCAGTAAGTCGTACCAGCGCAGCGACACGAAGAAGAGGGTTACCAAGTGTTAGAAACATAGTAATGTTTAAAGGGTACTGTAATAAGGAAGATCTTCTTCTTCTTCGTATCGCTGGCACGACAAATTTTATATTTTGTTCGCCCAAAACATCGCCACTTCCACCGCGTCGTCGGTGGCAGTGCCAAGGTCACTTCGTCTACATGTTTTTGGGCTAAGAGGGCAGGATAGGAGGTGGAGCATAGTTTGCGACACAACCACACCCCGCTGCTATTTCATTGAGGTAACTCCACCTAACGAAGTTGGAGTTGCATCTTCCCACCTGAGTCCGGAGACGGTTCAAGGACTTCCAGGTGGGCCACGGTAGTTTAGACCCTGCAGGGAGATGCTCACTTGATGGTAAATAGTGAGTAGGAGGGGGACAGCTATTTTCCTACAGCTTACATCGGGCGTCAGCCGGGCTTACTGATAAGGATTAGAAAGTAAAATATCCGGACTAACCCTCAAACGTCTGAATTTAAGTCCGGAGTTTTCTAAGTAGCAACCCTAGAAGTCATTCAGTTTCATTCAGTATTTCGCCGAGTTTAATATGTCATGCTTGGCATCCGAAAACCGCGCTGTGGACGATACTTTGTAAACATTTTTATAGTTTGACTTTGTGTTCGGTTAAATAGTGATTGGGCTGTGGTTGATATAGTTGAGGTAGTTTTTTGGACATCAAATAATTGTTGGTGGTGACTGACAGTCGTAGAAATGTGGTGGTGTCGAAGGCAGATAAATAAATATCTAGTAGATGGCGTTATTAATCGTCTAAACAATTTCGGTTAAAGTATTTTAAAACAAGACCTTGTTAGTTGCAAGCGGTAACACGCGAAATTCAAATCCATTGAATGATTATTTCATTTTTCATTAAAAAGTCATTCAATGGGATTAAATGTACTTAGAAGGTTGTATTGATGTTATTTAAAAAAAATATATCTATTTAATGAAATTATAGTAAACTCGCCAAACTTTTACGTTTGATGGCGAGAGGCGCTCTTTTACATAACAATGAACCACCTTACTTACATAGCTACTACTTTTATATTATACTGTTATGGTTTATAATCTTATAAAATGTATTTGGGTAGTTCTTCGAAACCCGATTCCTCGTCTGATTCATATGGCCAAAATTTTATTTCACTTTCAGCTCTGTAACACATGTTCATATGAAAATAGGTATACGATATAACATATATGTTATATGGTATACCTATTTTCTACCTATTCTATTTATTACCTATTTAAATTTTGGCCATATGAATCAGTCGCAGAATCAAATTTCGAAGAACTACCCATTTAATTCTGTTTGCTATCCTCTATAAAGTTTTTGAATTTTGTCTTAAGTGATCCTTTACTTACTTTTACTGTTTCACTTAATAAATCTATTTTGTTAAAAACTTTAGGTACCAAATACTTAGATGATCATAACTCTGTTATTATACATATGTGTTACGGTCGCGAATCAAATTTTATGCAACATACAGTCTGACACTGTCCGTCAAATTGCAAAAAAACGTAAGAAAAAATTAATTTCGCTGGCTACCCTAGTTATGTTATTCCACCTTAAACATACCTGGCGCTGTCCTATAGATACACCACTGCCTAGGAAATTACAGGCGTGATGTTATGTTATGTATCTGGTTAACAAGGTGCACGAAACAGTTTACGAAGCATTGTCACTCATTGAAGCTTGATTGAACATCACTTCGTCTTGGCGTGTCGATGACAATTCAAATTGAGTTAGCCCAAAATTTGACCACAAGTTTCTCACTTTCAGTAGAGTCCATCAGCTCCTTTGAACGGGTGTGCAACGGGACAGGCAGGACACGATATCAAGTGTCGCATCGTTTGTGGGGCAACACCATATTTACACTCCAGGGCCAAGTCATCTATGAATCTCCACCTGAACAGATTTTCCTTGCTTCGGCCAATCTGTGTCCGGACTCTATCTTCTTCTTAGCGTGTCGATGGCAAAAAGTTCAAATGTTATGTTTAGCCCAAAACTCAGCCAAGCAAACCAGTGGGGTTCGCGTGGCTGATGCAGTAAGCAGGTCATCAAGTGCGCAGGTAATAGGGCATGCGGTGCAAGATGGAAGGTGGGCCATTGTCTGTTGGGAGTCGCCGTATAGGCACTTTAGGCCTGAGCCGTCCATGAACCCCCATCTGCAGAGATTGTCTTTGGTCCGGCCGACTTGGGTTCGAAGTCTATTCAAAGATTAGATTGTACATCACTAACGCAGATAGACTTAACTTACTTGAAATGATGTACTCAGTAGGCACAGATGTGCTTAAGAGGGCTTTTATTATTTTAACCCTAGCATAAAATTCTAGCCACTCAATTATAAATAGAGGGTGCACATGTCAATAACAATCGGGTTAGTAAACAAGCACATCTGTCAAGTGTTCCAAAGCTAATTTACGTCATGAGAGATAGTTATAGTGAGGGGACATGTTTGAAACTATCGATAATTAATTTTATCTCGATTTTAGTCGATGATTTCGTTATTGTGTGTGTAGTCGTAGAGAGGGGATAAAAAGAAAATTATCGATAGTTTTGCCGGTTTTTGGTTTTTATTTTTATTTACAGGGTGTATCATAAAGGTGTGGTCATATTTAAGGGCGTGGTACAGATCATCTAACAGAACCACTTTCTGTATGGAAGCAATATCGTAATCGAAAAACAATAATTAAATGTCTCATAAAAAAAATTAATACCTATTCGAGCCAAATGTATGGGATAGCTGAATTTTTTATCCACATCTATACATCTACACAAATAAATAAAATTGAAGTGTCAATTTGTAATTTCAAAGAAGTAACAGCTTTTTACTGAATGCATATGAAAGTATACAAAGTGGAAGGGACAACGATGCTGAAACGGTTATAACGTATTCTCTACATCATTCTGTACCACCCTCCCACATATAAATTTTTCGTCGGCTATTAAAACAGCTGTTTCCTATAAACTTCCAATACACCACAAGGTGTACACGGTACTTACACATAACATAAAAAAAACATAATTTTTAATTTTTGTCTGTCTTTCGGTCTATCTATCTGTTTGTTCCGGATAATCTTCGAAACGGCTAAACCGATTTTGACGGGACTTTTACTGGCATAGCTTTTGTTATAAGGAGTAACTTAAGCTATTTATTTTGGAAAAAGAATTAGAATTCCGTGGAAAAAAATTAAAACCCTTGAAATGTTTACAAAATCCGATTCAAAGAAATAGCTAGTCCAAATATGACCACACCTCTCTCATATAATGTTGTAAGTCTTTTTATAAAATGGTACAAAGATAAACCCGATGTTTTCAATTAGAGACTCATTTCGTTGGCCTTTAATGTGAATTACTTTTCCGTGTAAAGAGGAATACATTAAAGGGACCAAATGAATTGGAGATAATGAATGCCGGGAGGATTATGTAAGAATTTACGAATTGTATTGTGTTTAAATGGGTTCATTGTTGGGTGTTAATGGATTTTATTTCATTTAAATGCCTCAGTGATTTTTACGTCATTAAGTATTTAATAAAACGTAATGAAAATTCTTAGGTAAAAAAATCTATGAAAGGATTTGCTAATATATGTCGGATCCGGTCATTGGGGCGGAGATAAAATGAATAACAAGCGCGCCTGTGGTGACATCACGAGACCTACTTACAAGTCTACCCACAACTATACATATACAATATTTTTTAAATTATTTTATATAATTTTTTTTATATATTTTTTTAATAATTTTTATTTTATTTTTCATAATATTAATACCAGAAATTTCTATGGCTTAAAGAACAATTTCTTTGTAAATAATTTGAAGATTATAACTTTAATTTATTTGTTGAAGAGTTTATCAGAAATAACTGATTTGAACAAAGCCTTATTAGAATGTACAAGAATCATCTGGCATTGATTTTATTTTGTCTCCAAAAAGGCTCAAGGTAACTTTCAACAAAATACCAGTCCACCTACATTTAAACGTATTTCCAACCAATCGTAAATGACAAAACATCTGTCCTATCAAATCATACCAGAGCTTTTGGAAAAACCGTAAAAGAATCCATCAGGTGGGTTTTATGTTAAAGGCTGTAACATAAAAAGGTATTCAACTGTACCGAACCTGGGTCATTAGGCTCTCGTACCAGGTTTATGTCCAAAATGCTGAAGACGATCGAAATAATGTGGGAACGTGGGACTTGAACAGCGTTCAGTTGAGTTTGATCACTTGCTTTTATTATTTGGCAGGTTTGCCTTTTTAGCAAAGCGTTTTTGGTAAGTATTTAGGGTCAGTGTCATCATTAGGGATCGGTCATCGGATTTTCGGATGCATTTGAGTGTTGACTAGTATAGAGTGTGCGTCAGTACGAATAAAGTAGCGGTTTATTTAAATAAGTAGGCTTTTTAAATTTTATTGTTTTACTTCAAATTAATTGTCATATTTACCATTTTGTCCTATTCGAATATCCAGTAGCAAAAAGCTGCTTTCATATTTTTGTACCCTATGCCGAAAAAACGTACTAAATAACCTTTTTTTTTTATCTAATAATATATATCTGATCATGACATTTACAACTGTAACATTTAACAACCAAAGTGTCCTGTCCGTGTGAAATGCGACAGCACTAAAAGCCGTTTGAAATTTATGATAAATTTGGACGTGTGCCGTAATTCCAAAAATTATGAATGAGAACTTAACGTTTTTCTTTTTGTTTCTGTTCAATTAATATTACAAATACTAATGTTTTTGATACAGAACAAATATGAAGAAAACATATCATTTACGATGTAAAAACGTGGGAAACGCAACTGCTTACGTTTCGATTTATATAGATAGAAGGAAAGAAAGAAAAAGTATGTATTAGACTTTTGAAAAAAATAAAATAAACAGGAACCTAGCTAAATACTGTCTAAATCGGAATAATTAATTTGGAAAAGTACTCGAATCGTAAATGATTTTGTTATTACGTTTGTATGGAAATTCGAAGAATAATTAAATAATATTTTGTTCAAATAATAGAGAAGTATGGGAGAAGAAGACATGCAGCGCCGACCCCAAATGAATTGGGCTAAGGACAAGAGAATAATGATGTTTGTATGGACAATTCAAGTTATTAAAACTACAAGAACATAGTATGTAGACATTGAGGCAAAATAGAATCGCATACAAATGAAAAACGTTTACAAAGAACGTATGCCAGATGACGATGAAAAATATACGGTCTAAAAAACGAAGACTTTATTTGCTATGAAAGTTGATCGCCAATATGGAAAGAGTAATTAAGGCACTAGTTTAGTTTTATATCGATTATTGGCTTTTAACTTCTTTTTTTTTTAGAAAGTTCGCACGTGCCATTGACGTTTTCTTCATTAAAATTTTAAACTGTAGAAGTTTAGTTTGTAGTACCTGTTGTAAGTTAAACTTAGGTATAGGCAATGTTTAATTAATTGACATTCAGTATTAATGGCATTAGTTTTCGTTAGTTGTAAAATTTAGTTTTAGTTCTGTAAGAAACTTTTGATTTGATTACATTTTGGAGATTTATTGCTGGCTGACGATTGATGTAGGAATATGTTCTTTGTAAAGTTACTTAGAGTGATTAGTATTAGTCTTATTCATAGATGAATTTGAGATCAAATTAAGAAGTGGAAATTACAAAAACGTGAGAAATATTGGACTGTGAAACATCTACTTCTATATTAAATGCAAAGTGACTGTCACCGCAAAAAAAATAGTGATACTTTCACAATGTTATCCCATCATAATAAATTCCCCTTTCCAAATAATTAATCAGCAAAATAAACTGGATAAAGATAAAACATATTACACAAGCATAATTTAATCGATAAGCGACACAAAATAGATTAATATAATCACAAAACCAGTTTAAACCACCTAATAAACCAAATAATCTGATTGAAAATATCAATTCGTCCCCAAATGGCCCGACACACGGTTTAATTAAAACAACGTGCAGCTTCATTGAAAGTTCGGTAATAGATATTGGTATTATCGATATTTGCCCATCACTATCCTATTAAAGGCTATCAACTCCCCCACTAGGGTTAAATAAAGTACTTGGTGAACCCGCATAAAAATAATTATAACGACAAACACTTGTCTGGGCAAACATGGCGGAGCGGATCAGCTGTTCGTCTTGTAAAGTGTCTGAGAGGTTTTTTTTTTGCTGTGAAATTCTTTGAGAATAATATATCGTCTTGTTTGTACTGGCTGAAGGGTTAGGTAGAGCTGTAGGTAAAGAAGCTGCCATCATAGTAAGTGTTCGTTGATTTTGGAAATACTTTATACTGGACCAACTGCGAGTTGGACTAATTGTGAATTGGACTAACTTCGGATTGGACCAACTGCGAAATGGACCAACCGCGAATTGGACCAATCGCGCCTAAAGTTGTGTGAGGACGCCATTGTCACGATCAGTCAATTGTTTTCGTGAACCTAGACAAATTCCTATTAGGACATTACTTCTAGATTCTAGATTACTGATTAACCGTATTAAAGTGATTCTCGGTGATTATTTCAATAAAGAAAGACATAATTTAAAATAGAGGACATTGGCGAAACGGGATCCCACTTAATTTTAGAAGCGTTTATCAATGAGAGTATGTAAGTACATTATATGATGCAATTATGGGGTTTTTCTTTCCATGTAATATCTTATTCTTTTTTTTGTAAAGTATAAAACTTTTTTTTGTAAATATACATATTGGTACCTACCACCTAAATGCTAGAACGTGAATTTATAGGAGGTCTGGCTGGTCGTATGTAAAATCACACAATAATGTTATCTTAACGTTTTGTGGCATGTTTTCACTTTAGAAATAAGCTCTGCTTTTACTTGCTGGCCAATCGACCGACTCCTTGACTATTCTAAATTTACTTTTTAAGGTTGAGTAAATTTAGAATAGTCAGAGAGTCAAGGAATCTCAACCTTATTTGAGTCAAAATTGGACCAATTCCTTCAAAAGCTGTAACAGAAAATGGCCTCCCATATTCACCAGTAAACAGATTTCTCAACTTTTCCCAAGCAAAACCAATATTTTACTCAAATAATTGGTCCAGCAAACATCAGTAGCAAGTGTTGTGAACTTGTTACGACCAGCCCCTAGTTACAACCGACCCTTTGGCCCCTAGTTCGGCAACTAAACAATATCGTCATTATGGGGCCCGCATAAAATACAATATTTACAACCCCCATGCACCATGGCAGGAAGTGTGTGCTTAAACAAAGACAATTATGGTTAACGGTAGCAGGATGAGGTGGGAAAGTGAGGAGTATCAGCTGCTGTAGGTTCTACATCAAAGTATGGGAACACCTGGTTTCCTGCCTGGTAACCTTGGGTGGTCTTGGAGTCACGAGTGGATCTGTTAGCTTTAGAAGAGCGTGCTATATCTTTGTGGTGAGATTGTGGATAATCTAATACAAAGAATAACATAACATCACGCCTGTAATCCCCGAAGGGTTTGAGCAGAGGTGTACCTAATAGTACACTCACATTTTGCCAGTTATATTTTAAGGCTCATGTAATAGGGGGCGAGTCTATTGCCAACAACTGTGTACTTATCCAGACTCCGTGGCTGATACTGAGAAATTACAGATTGAAAAACCTTATAACACTTTGAACGACCTGGGAATCGAACCAAGGATCTCATGCTCTGCAGTCGCGCTTGCGACCACTAGACCAACGAGGCAATCAAAAAATATTTTTTTATCAGCCTGTTCTGTCCTTCTACTGGGCAAAGGCCTCTCCCAGTCTTTCCAGTTTTATTAATCTTTTGCCTTCTTAAAAATATATAAATATTGTTAAAGTATACCCGCGACCAGATGTACCTAACTGCAGTAGCTCGATACATAGGTAAGGAAGGTCGAGATCCTTATAGATCCTAGCCTTTTGAACGCCATTGTCACATATACATGACAAGCAAGAGCCCTGTACGCCAAAAGACACAAATATGTGACAAAATTGTAGGTGAAATTGTGGCTTGGCGTGAAGGACACGCGCGTGCCTTTATGCTCTGTCGTTCAAAAAGTTAAGACAATTCCCTTCTCTATGTTGCACTTATAGTTTGCCAGTTGTGCGACAGTGAGTAGCAATAGAATACATGCATAGCCAAAGTACGCGCTCAATAACGTTTATAGATTGCGGCCTGAGGGTTTATGGGCAGTCTTGTTGTCCATAGATTAGAATGGGCGAACATGAGTGCCATAGGGGACAACCGTTGTATTACACAGGTGAATGAACAGTACATTTTTGTGCACTGATATAATAATCATACACGGTAAGATACACGTGTAAGTATATGGGTAATATAGAACCGGGCAAATGCGACTCGGACTCGCGCATGAAGGGTTCCGTACCATCGTAGTAGGGGAGCCACCATTAATTTTTTTTTGTTATTTGTTGTTACAGCGGCAACAGAAATACACATTCTGTGAAAATTTCAATTGTCTAGTCTACCTATTACGGATCATGAGATACATCCCGCTGACAGACAGACGGACGGACGGACGGACGTATAGCGGAGGCTTA
The DNA here is from genome assembly GCA_905220335.1 of Noctua pronuba. Taxonomy (NCBI): domain Eukaryota; kingdom Metazoa; phylum Arthropoda; class Insecta; order Lepidoptera; family Noctuidae; genus Noctua; species Noctua pronuba. The sequence continues at coordinate 7,319,183 of LR999906.1, read as the reverse complement.
GTAATAGGGCTTCTCTGTATTATCGCAAATTCGCAACCGAAGCTTAAACGTACATTGAGAAAACTCTAGAACGTATAAAAGAAGATTTTAATGTTAAATTAAGTATAAAAGTTCTTTCTTATCTAATGTAATTATCTCTTAGTTAGCTCCACTGGACAAAGAAAAACAGGAGGAAAATTAAAACCTTATTCTTGCCAGTTAAAGTGCATTTGCTATTTTATTTCTTTCTCTTATGGCTTATGGAGATACGTACGTAATATCACGCCTGTTATCTCCAAAGAGTTAGCCAGAGGTGTACTCCCATATTTCGCCAGTTGTGTTTTAAGACCTATTGCCATCAAATGGGTACAAATCCAGACTCTATGGTTGATAGTGAGAAACTCCTGATTGAAAAGCTCAATAATCTTCTCTTCTCTCTCAATAGTCTTTTTTGCATTCCATATGTACACAAGGTAAAATATCAATAGGGACCTTGTCGGGAACAGCAACATTAGGAGCAGTAGCAATTCAATAATATTATTATTTCCTTTATTTATTTACTATACATATAATTTACATTTTTAAATATTTCTTAAAACAATATATTTTAAATATTATTATAAATTATTAGATGTGTATAATTGGTATAATTATGAATATACACATATAACACTTTGGCCGTCTTGAGATTCGAACCCAGGACCTCATGCTTAGCAGTAGCGCTTACGACCAGTAGACGAACGTAGTAAATGGAAATACCTACACTGATAAAACTCAATGAAAAAACAGAAAAAATAAATCAAATTTTCATTTTAAAACAAAAGACCTCGACCATCACAAATGGGATTCGCATTTTTGACAATTCACTAATTCCACTATTCTGTCCGTCACAATGACATCTATTTTAAAATTTCGACCATCGAATACACGTTCGAAATTTAAATTAAAACAAAGAAAAAAACAACAATGGCCGCCAGCTGGGCCGGACGGCGCGTTCCGGCCTGGCGAGCGAGGATGCGAGTGCATCCAGCTATGATCGCGTACGGCTCGGCTCAACGGGCTCCGTATATGTTTGGATTGGAACGCACACGTAATTTGATGGCACGTTTTTGCATAAAAAATATATCGTGGAAATTCTGGACTACGTTTGAAAAATAAACAAAAAAAAACAAGATGAAAGGAAAATATTTTGAGGTTTTTTTTAATTAAAATGTAATAAAAAACTGGAATAAGTATACAATTTGTTTGGTATTTTTTGTTATTCAAACATTCCCTGTAGCCAAATCGTTTATTAATCAAAACAGAGCACGGTACACGTAATACGAACGTTAGTAGCGACCTCCACTGTGATATTTAAATTCGTGACGTAAAAATCTGAATATCGAACAGCTAATGTGGCCGTGCCTGACCTATCGCAAGCTTCATAACGTGATTTATTGTAAAACCTCTTTGTAAAGGTCTAGGAGACCGTGCCATGAGTACCATGACGGACGAATGTCGGACGGTTTTAGACCATTGTAAAAGTTATTTTTGGATCGTTGATGCCAGATGTTGAGAATGAGTAGTGGTAAATCGTTTAAGATAGTTTAATGCTGTGTATGACAAATTGACGTTTAAATACTGCGCATTTCAAAGTACTTAATACAAAAAAAGGCGGTGTTGCACCTACTAACAAAAGGCCATTTTGAATTTATGTTGAGACTTTTTTGATGCGCTGTTTAGGGAAAAAATATAAGGAAACAGATTGATTGAATAAAAATAACCAACAATAAATTAATAAATTTACAAAAACATCAGATGACAAGCTAAAGCTCATGAAAACACCATCAAACTCAAAAGGAAATAAGATCAAATCTTTCAGCCTCTTCAAACTATTTTTTTCTCACAAAAAAAACAGTAAATAAATGAATAAAAACTTTACTTAATCGACCTTTTTGCTGGCACTCGGAAGGCTGAGCCATTAGGCGTAAAAAAGAAAATCGTTTTTGTCTATATCAAGTTCCATAGATAATTAAGTGTAACATAATGATGCGTTCCGTTGATTTTTAAAGGTGCGTTCCAAGCGAGTGCATGTGAACAAGAAATATGGGCGTATAATGTGTATTGTGTGTAGGAGACATGAAAAGACATGCATTATAGTCGACATTGTTATTGTTAGTTTTGTTTTGAAGTACCAAGAATAGCTTATGATTGCTGTCGTAATGGTCAATTTAATAAAGAAAACCGGGGGCTTGGATTTTTAGTCGTGTGTCGTGGATACTAGATTTATTATTTGCATTTGTGGAATTGTTTGTACATAATGAAAGTGAAAAATTAAAGGATATATTGTTGCTTCTGTCAATTTGGTGCATTTATTGCCCATTCTAGTTCATGGTAGCTAATCAAGTGGCTTAAAATCTATTACACAGGGTGTATAGTACTGTGCACGTATATATTTGAATGCTGATTTTAAAAGTTACACTCAAAAAGAGCCTTAACGTCTTTGCAATAAAACGGAAAACAAGTCATTTCGTTAGCTTCTCATAGCGACAAATGTGACACGTGATTTGTGGTCTCTCGCCCTTAAAATCCTTCATAAATCTACCACAGAAGCCACACACATAATAATATATCAGCATGTCCCCCAACCTGCCCCAACAATCTGCTTCCATAGCCCGCTACAACAAAAGAACTTTCCTAATAACGACGAGTTTTCATATAGTAAGGGCGAGCTACTCGAGCGAGTATCCCTAGCTCACTACTACTAGCTCTATGTATGTACTTCCTGAGTTTATTTGACGTCTGTGAAAGAAAACCTACGTTTATAATAAAATTAATACATGTATCTATATATCTATACAAATAAATAAAATTGAAGTGTCTGTTTGTAATATCTAAATAACAGCTTTTTACTGAATGCATGTGAAAATATATACGGCACTTATAACAAAAACTATTTTTTTTTCCATTTTTATCTGTCTTTCTGTTTGTTCCAGCTAATCTCCGAAAAGGCAGGGCCGATTTTGACGTGACTTTTACTGGCAGATAGCTGATGTTATAAGGTCTAACTTAGGCTACTTTTATTTTAGAAAAATAATTAGGGTTCTGTGCAAAAATATTAAAACCCTTGAAATTGGGAAAAAGGGAAGTTATATTTTTATAATAATTTCACGATAACGAAGTGCGCGGGCATCAGTTAGTATATACATAAACTCACGCCGTTTTCGCATGAGGGCAGGCAGAAACCACAGAACGCCACCTGCTTCCGATCCTTACATACTCCTTTCGCCCCGGCCACGTTCATGCAACTGGCTCAAGTCGGAATGTCAATCTGCATTTGCCAATCCGTCTTGAGCAAGTGTGCTGATTAGTGCTCATGCTTTCTTTGCAAGAGAAAAGGCCTTTTTGCTCTTCAATGGGACAGTTTAATAGGCTGGTATCCAGAGGAGCATTCGATTTTGCACAAGTGATTGTTACAAATTTTATCATCGAAAAAAGCTCTATGTTTCCACATTTATTGTGCGAAACGCCAGTCTGTGGAATTCTCTGTTTCCCAATCATTATAATCTGGATCTCTTTAAAGTTCGAATGAATCGGTTTCTTTTAGGCAAGCATGCTCCACCCAAAGCCGTGTCATCGCTTCACATCAGGCGAGTTAGGGCAAACGTAAGCCTATTTACTCGTATAATAAAAAAAAAAAGAAATATTACAGGTACACTGTAATGCAGGGTTCCCCTCGTTCACTGATGTAATGCTCGAATCTGAACTAGTGAATGCTCTTGGTGAGGGAGGGCCTTTTGGGCGAGCAAGCCAGTAGCCAGTGGTAGTGCGAGTGGTTCCAAGTGAGTGCGTGTGAAGTTACTTGTAGGGTGACGCGCTCGGGTTGCGCCACGTAATGGCCGGCGACATCTGATGGGAGTAGTGTGGATGCGGTTGGGTAATCGTTCTTTTTTCAAATTGCACTAGAATGAATTTTTATAAAATTTGGTACTAAGTCCTTTTGTGAAAGTGGCTCTGTTATTTTGACCTCAGTGTCGCATTCAGTTAAATTAAAGCTTCCGGTACTCAGAGTGAATATGGTGCACCCGACTACAGCATGATACCCTTGCTGGAGTGTCCTAAGTGTCCCTACGTCTGCACTTAAGAGCACTAAAAAATGGTAGCTAACTTTGCGATAACGTGGTCACCTTATGAACCCAAGTCATTCGGAAAGACGTACCATCGATACAAAAGAAATAGAAGTCAATAATGTGATTGACAAACAAACCCAAAACCTTAAAAACGACACACGTCATTTAAATCGCATTACCCCCTCAGTCTTATCCACGTTATGCTATCGCCCCCGACTTAACTGGAACATTCTCGGTTCAAGTTCAATGTTCATTAGCGTTTGAAGGATGCCACTCGCGCCAGTGGCTCGACTCGACCGTCACTTGTATCTATGGAATATTTAATGGCATTTTGAATTAGCCGTATAGAGAAATGATGCATGTCGTCATTTCTCTATACGGCCCTACCATAGGTTTTTAAAAGGATATGATAATTATGAATCGAGGAGCTCGAGGCTAAATAATAACAGCCGCGCGGGTCGATCTTTAGGTTAAGCCGTGATTGTTTAGGCTGGTCTATGGATGGGTGACCACCCATTACATACCGAGTTTCCTCCGTGCCTCGGAAAGCATAGTAGTTAGGTACCTAATAGTACACCCACATTTCGCCATTTATGTTTATGTCCCTCTTAATAGGGGGCGAGCCTATTGCCATCAACCAGACACAAATCCAGACTCCATAGCTGCTACTGAAAAATTCTTGATGCAAAACCCCAATAACAATACCGACCCGCGATACTTCTTATTAAAATTAATAGTCATTTACTTATTTTAAATTTTTTCATATCCATTCCTTTCGTTGTAGTCTCAAGACCCATATGGTAGTGATGCTATTTATTTCATGCATCAAAAAAAATTAAGTAGCAAAACAGTGTAATAGCAGTCAGCTGATGTTACCATTAATTGTAGATACTCTCCTCGTAGACAACAGCTGGCAAGCGCGAATATTTAATACCTAGATCAATACACCATTTTGTCATAACAGATGTTTAACAAGTACTTGCGGTGTACGTCATTGTACCTACTTACTACCTTGTAAATGACTGGTTAAAATGTTAAAAGTCTTTATAACTAACATTGAGGGACACTTATACAAATGCCTTGGTAATAGCACTTCTGTATTCGATGGACGAGAGTTCAAATTACAACACTACAATAATATTTAGGCATTATTTTAGTGTTTCTTAAAACGGGCGTCAGTATCATACATACCTACATGTGATACCGAGTTTCCTCCGTGCCTCAGAAAGCACGAGCCGTTGGTACCGGCTGTCATTTGTAGATCTTTGACAGTGGTTACAGGCAGTCAGTGGCCCGAAAGTCTAACAACCAGTCTTATGAAAGGGTATCGTATTACCCAGAACTAACTGGGTTGTGGAGGTCAGGTAGGCATTCGCTCCATGTAGAATATTGATATTCAGTTGCATCCGGTTGGACTGGAAGCTGACCCCAACAATGGTTGGAAAAAGGCTAGGCAGATGATGAGTGTATATCATACATACAAGCATAACAATGAACCTGCAGTCCTTGAAGGGTTAGGCAGAGGTGTACTAAATAGTACACCCACATTTCGCCAGTTATGTTTAAGTCCCATGTAGTAGATGGCGAGCCTATTGCTATCAACCAGACACAAATCCAGACTACGTGGCTGGTACTGAGAAATTCCTGATGGAAAAACCCAATAACACTTTTCCCGACCTAGGAATCGAACCCAGGACCTCATGCTCAGCAGTCGCTCTTGCGACTCGACCAACGAGGCGGTGTGGGTTTATCAATGTAAGTACGTTTAACTATCTCCTAAATAACTGGTTACGAATTAACGGGCATTAGTTACACGATAAATTAAATACGATCGTTTTATGGATAGCATAACTCTTCGGCAACATCTGGGTGCTTACATAAGTAGGAATAAATATCACAAACATTTGCAAGTAAAGACACGGCAATAAGAAACGTACGTGCGAAACACAAAGGGAGGGAAAAGGTTTCAAAAAGGACTTCCTGAAAAATAAAAAGAGAAAGTCTTACACCCAAAAAAACCTCGTTAATTATCCGTTTATAAACGTAAGCAAAAATACACAAAAATAATGCAATAAAAAAAGCACCCCTTCGCGAATACCATTCACACCGTAATAATTCAAAGTTATCTGCACAGGCGTTCTAAAATACGACACAGAGAAGTATTTAAAACACAGAGTTCCCATTCCTTTGTCAATTTCCACAATTTCTAAGCGACTAAGTGAGCACGGAAAATCCCTGTTCGCAATTGGAAAACGAGTGAGGGAATCCGACTGAGAGAGACTGAGTAATTTATTTATGAACTCGCAAAAGAGATAAGCTTCAATAAAATGCGAATAAATTTTTATGGAAACAAAGATGGCGTCTTCATGATGACACTCGAGGCTTTATTAAGCTTTTTGTTTTAATGAAACTGTTTCTAGTAATTGACACTGAGACGATATTAAAAACAAGAGTATTTAATCAATGTTGAACTGTTTAGTGTCTTGGAATCTGTTATGTCCACAGATATAGAAGTACCTAGATATACAAGAGCACCTACTTTTCGTGCCCGGTTTAAGCATTTTATGCTTAACGTGACTACTGTCGCAGCAGGGGTATTCCTCAAAGCGCAACTATTTTTAAGCGCAACTAAATTATTCCTCGAAGCGCAACCATGATGAAAAATAAAGATGGGTATGATGGATTCATTAACGATATTTTTCATCATGGTTGCGCTTTGAGGAATAATTTAGTTAGGCTTAAAAATAGTTGCGCTTTGAGGAATATCCCTCGCAGCAAGCTAATTAGTTTAAAACAATAACATTACCACTCAAAAACTTAATTCTAGACATTTAAAGAATAAAAACGTACTCTATTTTGCTGGTTGTCATTGTCTACATCTGCCTAGCCTTTTTCCAACTATGTGAGGGGCGGCTTCCAGTCTAACCGGATGCAGCTGAATACCAATATTTTACATGGAGCGAGTGCCTGTCTGGCCTCCACAACCCAGTAAGTACTGGATGCCTCTTGACGACTGTCAAATACCTACAATTAACAGCCGAGAACAACGACTTAACGTGCTTTCCGAGGCACGGAGGAAACCTGGTATGTAATGGATGGTAACCCATCCACGGACCAATCCAGGTATGATCGACTCGTCCAGTGGCTGCTATTATTCAGCCACGAGCTCCACGAGGCAGTTGAGCCAGTAGTGAAAATAAAATTATACTCTAATAATATCTCCAGACAAAATGTAACGCCATTCACTAAATAATTAAACCTCTTTATTCCATCTACATTCATTAAAGCACCGTACATCATCAAAGATAAATCTCCTAATCATCAATATCTATCCAAAGAAATGTTCAGACAACGGAACAAAGACCTAATTTCAAGGGGCTTAAGGCGGCTAATCGCGTGCTTATCGATACAAAGGCAAGTTCAATTACTTAACAGATTCTAAGTTAGACGTACAACCTCTTTGGAGAGAAGAGAGGAAGATGTCCATTTGGAAAGTTGCACAAAGCAATTTCGATACTATCCAAGCAATACGTAATAGGAGCATCGTTATTTCTTTTCTACTTTCTCAAAAGGAAAAGTTAATTTCTGAAATTTTCGCTCATCCAATCGGTATATGTTATTGAATCGGAGTTTTTTTTTCGTGGTAATGTCATTACTGAAATTGGTTTTTATTAGCTTTGGAGTAAGATTGATTGATTCTACATTGGATTTGTGAAATTTGAAAGTCTAGATTTCAATTGAACGTGAAGACTAAGTTGATTGGGGGATAAGGCTAGATCTACATCAACTAAGTCTGATTTAATATATTCATTTAAATAATATTGAAGTACGCGTCTCCTTTTTAAGGAAATCGGTCGACACTTCGCGTGACCAGAGGGCTCTTTCATTGGCCAAAGAATTAGCATTGCCATTCAACGTGGCAATGATGCCAGTTTTGTGGGCACAGTGATGCTGTAAAGTACTCCTCACTTTGACGCCTAAGTGTCCCATTGTCGTCGTTTAATACGAAGTACTTAGCTTTAGTCTAAATTTAGTCCTGTTTTATAAATATTTAGTTTGTATATTTATTTAAGGTTGTTTATACTATTTAGCGGATTCTTTAACAAAATAAATATTGTTTTTGAGAAAAGAATCATACTTCCTTACTAACCAACTGAGATTTTTCCATGAAGTGCATGAAAATATAAGCAAACCTTAAAAGTAAACCTTAACCACTACAAGATATACTATCACAACATAGCATCATCATCATCTGCCTAGCCTTTTCGCAACTACGTTGGGGTCGGCTTCTAGTCTAACCGGATGCAGCTGAATACCAGTATTTTACAAGGAGCGACTGCCTATCTGACCTCCACAACCCAGTTAGTTCTGGGTAATACGATACCCCTAGGTAAGACTGGTTGTCAGACTTTTTAGGCCACTGACTACCTGTAACGACTGTCAAAGATCTACAAATGACAGCCGGGACCACCTGCTTAACGTTCTTTCCGAGGCACGGATGAAACTCGGTATGTAATGGGTGGTCACCCATCCACAGACCAACCTAGGCAGGCACGGTTTAACCTAAAGATCGACCCGAGCGGCTGTTATTATTTAGCCACGAGCTCCTCTAGCAAAATTCAGAAAATTAGTTGGTTCTCCATTGCAACGTTAGTTATGACTTGCAGGATTACAAAGCAAACTGAACCTCGGTGCTTTGAAAAGTTAAATCTTGCTGCAGTGGAGCGTGAGCCTAACGGACCAAAGAGATTGCAGGCTTCCGGGTGTGGGCGCAGTGTTAGCGGGTAATGTAACGCTGAGCTTTGTTCATAATGATAAAAATATTTTTATTTCAGGTCGGTAAACAATGGATAAAATTAATGTTATTAATTGACCTTATTGGTGATATTCTTTAGAAAAGTTAGGTGCGCAGTACTTGCAACTGGCGCGTGTACAACTAGATGTATGATCATGAACGAAGCAGAAGGTGGTGAGTGGCATTTTTGGTTACCCTCATGTGAAAAAGGCGTGAGTTTATCTGAGTTTTATGGAATCATGACCAGATAAGTATTTTATTTTTAATCGTGGTTGATTTGCTGTAATTTTTTAACAGTTCCGTTGTCTGTCTCCGAAACTCATCATCAGATCTATATGAAATTTAATTGGGACCATTCCCGAACATACATAAAAAAATAAAAACATCCGAATTGATAACCTTTTGAAGTCGGTTAAAAACAAATGTCGGTCACAATATAATCTACTTAAAGACATTCTATACTACTCCAATACCTTTGCAACTTCCTATTAAACTGAAAATTCTTAAGACTGCCACTAACATTCCCAGTTCTATCTCAATTTCCATCCCAAGAAACCAATCCCACATCCTGAGCACACAAACTCGATTAACTTATCTGGTCTTAACAACCTCTTTGCATAATCTCCACCCGACCCCCGCTGCAACTGCAGCCCCACCTCGCGTCTGCACGCAAACCATTTGCCACAAAGGTTCTGCTTACCTATTTCAGTATATTTGATGAGAGCCTCTATGTGCAGCGCCTGAAATTTGTTTTGACCTAGGAAATAGCGCAGACTGCGTCTAGATTGAGTTCGGCTTTGTGGTAGGATTGGATCTTGGGAAGATTAGCTGGCTTGCCTTCAGCGAGATTTATTTAAAGTGCCAGGAGATGAGAGGGTTAGCTCTGCTTGTGGAGCGTTTAGTTTTTATCATAGATCTTTTTAAAATTACATGTATGGGTAAGGTGAAGGTGCTCCGATGGAGGTATAAGTCCCGCCACGTAAAAAGAACGCTGAGCGACAGTGGAGGGGATGTGTTTGCGCACGTTGTCTACACTAATATTATAAAGAGGAAAACTTTGTTTGTTTGTTTGTTTGGTTGTAATGAATAGGCTCAAAAACTACTGGACCGATTTTAAAAATTCTTTCACCATTCAAAAGCTACATTATCCACGAGTAACATAGGCTAAATTTTATTTTGGGAAAAAATAGGGTTCCGTAAGATATTTGGGTGTTTCGGACACAAGGTGTAAAAAATCAACCAGAAAAGTTACTTATTTTGCGTACGCTGCCTAAACTATAAAAGATAGAACTATAAAATGTTCTAATTAATTGTAGATCTTATAAATATCTACAAAAAAATCCGCAACACACTATACCTATCTATGTCGAGTGAGGCACAACAACCATTTTTTTATCTTGAAATTTTTTTGGACTACATTTAAACGCATTTATTTTACTCATGCTATAATCCTTATCAAAATAAATTATTCCATCACTAAGTAAAGTTTATGTAGATAATATTTGGTCTCTGAATGATTAAAATTAGACGTTTGGTTTTGAAGTTATGGCGAAATTAAAATATTACGATTTCTGCTGCACGGCCCGTTGCGAAGTGGGCGTCACCAAGGCGGGGTGCGCGTGCGGGAGGGGAGTTTAGATCTATGAGTAAGGGTATCCCTACTGATTTACCTATACCCTTCAAAAGGCTCCAATTTTCAGTAAAAATTTCCTTCGCACTAACGATAAACAAATCCCAGGGCCAAACATTCATTAGTAGGAATTGATTTACGAAAAGAATGTTTTACGCATGGGCAACATTATGTTGCCCTATCACGGGTCGGGGCTCCCGACCATCAGTATATTTTGTTACCTGAAAATAATTTAACGTCAAATGTTGTTTATAGAGAAGCTCTACAATAACCGCTTTAGTTATCTATCCTAAAACAACGGGTTGCACTCCGGGACTGCTGGCAGAAGTGAAAACTTAGTATTAATTACACAATTTAACAACTTTAACATCCACATAAAGACAATCTATGCAGCCTGCGGATAATGACTGCGTCGTCGATGTTAGTGTCGGTGTCTGTGAATTGACCTGGGAATCATTTTGCTGACCGTGTCTTTCCTGGGTAGGTTTTTTGCAGCGGTAACCGACATCCACGCGGGCGGAGCCGCGGGCGACCGCTAGTTTATAATATAAGTATAGTTGTTTCATTGTAGAATCGTAATAGGTAGTTTACTAGCTACTTAGTAATTTGGAAAAGGCTGGAATAAAAAAAAATTGAGAAAGTTTATTTGAGTGGTCAGCGTTCTTTTTATGTGACGGTACCTACGGGGTGTAAACAGACCCTTCACGAAGCCGTCAACCAAGCATTCTGTACATCAAACTAAGTAACTTTACGCAAAAATTATTGCTGGGAAACGACTTTTTTTTTTGGGGTGAAAAATTACGTTTTACGATAAAACTCAATGTAACGGACTCAAAACATTGTGTTGATGGATGGATTGAATAATACGGGGGTCGTAAATAAGTTTAAAGTAAAAAAAAAAATTAGAAACATGTATTTAAAAAAAAACTTGTGAAAAAGTTGGAACTTTGACCCCCAATATCTCCGTAACTAGAAGGTTCCCAGGTATGGTCTAGAACAAAAAAATGATCGCAATAACGGGGAGAACAAGTACCCTTCGGCTTCGTTAAGGGTCTTTTTACACCCTTTATACTTACAGATTTCCTGAGTAGGCTCAGAATTGAGGGACGTTTTACCATTTCTTAATGGTTTATATCATTTTATGTACCTAAATAAAATTATTATATTAGATTAATTCAGGCTTCCAGGTATTTCAAGTTAATTGAATTAGCAAAAGTTGTTTAAAAATTCAAGGTTTTCCGTTCAATATCTGAATCATGAAGAAAGCTTTCAACTTAGCTCTTAGAATCTAAATTACATCTTTATACTAAAACTAGCGACCCGCCTTGGCTTCGCAAGGTTATTACATGAAGTGATATCGAGATTTCTCTATTAAAAGTAAGTTTATTTTAATCTTATCTTACGTATATATAAATGCGAAAGTTTGGTTGGATGGATGTTTGTAACTCAATAATGCCAGAACGGCTGAACGGATCGGATGGATGAAATACAAGAGGTAGATCGATAGATGGTCTGGAATAGCACATAGACTACTTTTTTTCTCTCACACAGTCATATCACAATTTCCACTCGTATGAAGTCGCGGGCAACAGCCAGTATACGTATACAGAGTGAAAGGGAAACCGTCGCGAAAACGATTACCATATACACAGACATCATTCTAAACCAAAGAAATTCATAGTTTATCATTGGTAATTTAAAAAAAAATCTGCTGTTTCATACATTTTGACCGTAAAAAATCATAAAAATAGGGGGGCTCAGAATGATGTGCTGAGTACATGGTAACCGTTTTCGCGTCGGTGTGGGATTCCACCCTGTATTATACACATAAACCTTCCGGAATAAATTCGTTAAATGCCGCTGAAAACCGGTTTAAAATCCACTTCGCATTTTAGAAAAACAACGTGGTCTCACAGAACAGCAAGAAAAGCAACTTTAAAATATGTATATAGATATTCACTACCGTTATTGTTTTTCTTCGTTAGGTCAGCGCAAGAATGTAAATATCTCTGAAAAGTGAACTGCTGAAGTTGTATCGCAGCATCATATACATAATTGTATGGACCATCACTTTATGCAGCTCTTTCCTGCAGGATACAGCTTATCCACAAGACTCCATCTTGAATAACAATCATGCACTATTGTTTTAAATAAGTGCACTTCGGCTAAGAAAAATCCCAGAGCACTGCAGAAAATGACAAAAGTTTGAGAACTTTTTTGGGCTAAACGATTTTGGTAATTCCGAAGCCGTTTAGATTCAGCCAGTGGAGTAAATTGTCGAGATTCTTTTGAAAGAAATGTGCTAATGTGTAAATGATGGGGTCTAACGACTGAAGCGCCTGGCAGGCGGCTGTAAGTTTGATCAAAATCTTACACTACTTAGCTGTGACGGACGGTCCTTGGGATTTTTCATGGTGATCTGTTTGGCTTACGTCCTTGGTTACGGTGTCTTATTTTGGAAGAAGTTCTAACCCTGTGTTATTTAAGTAAGTTATAAAAAAAATCCTACCTTTCGGTTCAGAATTTAAAGCGTAGTCGTTGTCTTGACGTACCTGAAACAAACAAATATAATTAGTTCAAGGACATTATTCCTGATGCCGATGGGTCATCTATTTTTTACATGTATTTGTTTAAAAAAATGTTTAAATTATAACAGAAAAAATTAACAAAGGAATAATAATTAGTTCTTACATAAAAAAAAACAGAAATTGATTAACTATACCTAACAATAAAATCTTCTTTCGTAAATATGTTTTTTCTTTTTGTATTTAGGCACCTTGTTTTATATAGTTGTATAGTCGTGAAATTTGTACTATTTAATTGTGCTTCTGTGTGTTGTGCTATGTCTTTTGTGTGCACTTAAATAAACGATTTATCCATCCATCTAAAAAGATTTATGAAGCGACGTCGTTCATTAATAACAACGTTAGTTTGAGATGACCACCGACCTTTATTAAAGAAAAAATACGTTATTTGGATCAGAAGAAAATTGGGATAATGATAAAAAGACATAATTGTGTATTACAAACTCCTTTAATCTAATCCAGAGAGGACAAAGATACTGCTGTGGACCTAACTTCATTAAAATCCCGAAGAGAGGTTCATCATCCTTAATATTAAACTCCGGTAGTGTATTTAATATTTCAAAGAGAAATCTACTACAAACTGACTTCCAAATTGTTTCCTTTAGAGCAGATCTACTCGTAGTTTTATTCAGAAAACAGTTTCAGGGTTGTCGTGTTCATTTCTTTGACTTTTTATGTATCTAACTTCCGAAACTGGCAATATTTTTAGCCGAATTCAAAACTGGAGAAATTAACGCATATGATAAGGTTTTTTTTATCATATTTTACCGTCACATTTCCGACGAGGAGCTCGTGGCTTAACAATAACAGCCGCCCGGGTCGATCTTCAGGTTTAGCCGCGCTTGCCTGGGTTGGTCCCTGGATGCGTGACCACCCATTACATACCGAGTTCCCTTCGTGCTTCGGAAAGCCCGTTAAGCCAGTCTTAGCATGGGGTATCGTAATACCTAGTACTAAATGGGTTGTGGAAGTCAGATTGGCAGTCGCTTCATGAAAAAAACTGGTATTCAGCTGCATCCGGTTAGACTGGAAGCTGACCCCAACATAATTGGGAAAAGGCTAGGTAGATGATGATGACCGTCGCATTTCCGGCATATTTTTTTTGTATTTGTTTCTGAGCAGAGAGAGTTACTCTGGCAAATCTCCTTTGTAAACATAGGTCAAATGGATTGTTTTTAGCAATTTAGCAATCGGTGTTCATACATAAACTCACGCTTTTTTCCCATGGGGGTAGGTAGAAACCACAGAACGCCCCCAGCTACGATCCTTACATACTCCTTTTATCATGCACTAGCGCCCATCCCGGCTTTGCACAGGTGGACATTTATTTTTTAAACATTTTGAGATAAAATATAGCCTATGTTACTCAGGGATAATGTAGCTTTCTAATGGTGAAAAAAATTTTGAAATCGGCACAGTAGTTTTTGAGTTTATTCATTACAAACATACACACACACAAAAATACAAATCTTTCCTCTTTATAATATTAGTAAGGTAAAAAAAGTTCTCATGTTGTCGTGTTGTATAACATTCTCCATTTCAGGAGTCAGTTAATAACTTTCCAAATTGTTTATTTTGTAGCAGATCTAGTTTTACTCAGAGTACCGTAGTCAGGGTTGTCATATCTATACAAATAAATAAAATTGAAGTGTCTGTTGGTAATTTAAAAAACACCATTTTACTGAATGTATATGAAAGTAATATACGCTACTATTCACAAAAAAAAACAATTATTTTATATTTTTGCCTGCCTGCCTGTTTGATTGTTCTGGCTAATCTTCGAAACGGCGGAATCGATTATGACGGCAATTCTTATGAAAGTATAAACTTATAACTAAAATACAAACAATTTTTTTTTTGTCTGGCTGTCTCTTTGTTCCGGCTTATCTTCGAAACGGTTGGATCGATTATGACAAGACTTTTACTGGCAGATAGCTGATGTCATAAGGAATAACTTAAGCTACTTTTATTTTAGAAAAAGGATTAAAATTCGATACAAACAGAGAAGTAATATTTTTGTAAGAATTTCACGCGGACCAAGATCGTGGACAACAGCTGGTTGTAGAATATAAGAGCATTTTGTACTGAAAGCTGTGTTCCAAAGGATTAGAGATGTTTTCCACAATAGGAGGTATTAAATAAACAGGTGTGTCTAGTAGTTCAAGCGGGTGTGAAGTAGTGGAGGGCTCGAAGAGAAATTGTTTTTAAAGCGGGTTTAGCGGGTGTTTTTGAAAATTTGTACTTCATTTGCTTTTTGAAGAAGCCATGCTGCGCCGACCCCAAATAAATTGGGATAAGGGATGTTCTTCATTTGATTTTAGAAACGTTCATTGCTATTCATTACGTATTTTAAGTTGCTTATTTCGTAGTTTTATGAATAAAAGCTAATTGGAATAACTACGGGGACAGTTTTGAGCATGTATAAAAATACGAATGCTCGTTTACAACTTAGGAAGCTTGTGACTAAATAATAACAGCCGCTCGGGGTGAATCTTCAGGTGAAGCTGCGCTTGCCTAGGCTGGTCCGTGGATGGGTAACCACCCAAAAAAACACGTAAAGCACGTAAAGCCGTTCGTCCCGGCTGGCATTTGTAGATAGACAGTCGTTACAGGTAATCAGTGGCCCGAAAGTCTGACAACTAATGTTACGCTCTCCATGTAAAATACCGGAGAGCGTAACACACATACATTTTATTCATTTAAGTTGGTGCCAACAATTGGGAAAAGGTTAGGCAGATGATGCGAGAGGAGGTACAAAATAATCACGCTAGATTATTTAAAATTACCATTTAGCACCGATCAACGTATTTTTTTTAAAAAGACCTCGATTTTGGTTAAGAATTTCCCTGAGGTAAAATGATTAGTGATAGTGCACGCGTCCCTTTAAGAATCTTTTAAGCAATTTAAAATGTCATCTATTCCGGACATACATGACAACTAGCAACCCTGTTGAGGGTCGGACGTTGTCGGGGTGTGAGGCACCGACCTCATTTGGTTGCCGAGAACTCATTAAGTTGCCTCACCGCTTAATTTTTAACTTAAGTAAAAAAGTGAATTTACCAGTTTGTGCTCCCAACTGTGAACTTAGTTCAAATATTTGTGTGACTTTGAGAGAAATTCGTTTTGCAGAAATATTCATTTCTTGAGGTGATTGGTTGTTGGGAATATTTTGTAGTAAGTATTATATATATTCGTTTGAGGAGAGAGATGCTTAAAAGCGGAAGAAATGCAGGGTTGTGAAAGGATGGAGTATCTATGAAGCATCGTTCTTAACTTTCTTTTTCTTTTTTTGTTCCGTCCTGTTGAATTTTTAAATATTTGTTATGCGTTGTATGTTTATTGTATTTTTTTGTCATTTTGCCACGGAGCCTGGAGTTGTGCCCGGTTGATGGCAACAGGCTCGCCCCCTATTACATGGGACTTAGACATTATTGGCGAAATGTGGGTGTACTACGAGCATTTGGTACACCTCTGCCTAACCCTTCGGGGATTACAGACTTGATGTTGTTATTTTCCTAATACTATCTTTAAGGTTCTTTAGACCGTACTGTAAATTAAATACCACTGTTTCTTATGGGAATCAAAACCAGGTCTCTGGTGAAGAGTTTGAATGCTTCTGCATCTAGACTATCATCATCATTCTTGGAGTCTTCCCTCAAGCAGAAGACATCCAGTACCTACTAGAGTAGTCATCATCATCAGCCTACGGTAGACCACTGCTCGACATAGGCGTCCTAGGCAGTCTGCGAAGATCGTCGCTCCAGCGAGCTTGAGGGCGTCCTACCTTTCTCGTGCCAATTCGCGGTCTCCAATCAAGAACACGTCTACCCCAACGGTCGTCGGTTCTACGGCTAATACGGCCTACCCATTGCCACTTCAACTTACTTATTCGGTGATCTATGTCGACAACTCGGATCCAGCAGAATATCAGCGCGGCAGCGTCAGGTGCATGCCTGACACATGCTGAGCTGGACTCCCATTTGGTGCAACCTTGAGACGCACACCGCACCTTGTATACTCGTTATTTGATTTGATGTAAGTCATGGTGTTACTATACTTCTTTCGTAAATATGTTTTTCGTTTTGTATCTATCTATCTCTGGTTCTCTGTCGGATCCCCTCATTCCGGATGCGAACCCCCAGAGAGACTCCAAGCAAAGCTAAACTAGTATTTTAACTAAAATATTTTTCCCAGTTAAACGAAGCTGAGACTTAACAAGAACTGTTAAACCTGCGAGCGATAGATCGTAATTATGTTAGTTAGGAACTCCGGGCAGACTAGTTGTGTAATGAGTTGTTACAGGATCTTGTTAGGTAATAGGTAACTACGATAGGCAGCCATCTTGTTTACCTAAATCGGTATACAGATCGATCAGTTATCAGCTGGCTAGCTATTCTAACTAATATAATAAATTCGAAAGTAAGTTTGTCTGTTTGTAACCTTTTCACGCCTAAACCACTGAACCGATCATCATTCATGAAATTTTGCATATACGTTGTCAGGTGTACAGAAACGGTCATGGGTACCTTTCATCCCGAAAATAAGTACTATTCCCGAGGAAAACAACAATTACATGTCTTTCGAATCATGATTGGGTTATATTATTATAGAAACTTTAGTAGTATTAAGAAGTTTTTTTTCTAAATGAACGCTAGCGAAGCCGCGGGCAAAAGCTAGTAATTTATAAATTTTGTAAGTTTGGGTATCTTTGGAACTTCTGATTCGATTCCGAAAATTCTTTTACTAATTGGAAGCTACATTATCTCCGAGTGTCATTGGCTCTATTCAGGACGTTCCCGTGCGATAATTTCCGACCAAAGCCGCGGCCAAACTAGCGTTGTACAAATGTTTATTACAAGCATTCTAGTCAAACACAAAAAGTAAAAATTATTTGCCTTGCTCAGTTGAGTGTTTATTGGTGAGTAAATGCTTTCCTTTTAAAGCAAGGCAATCAGACTCAGCAAAACAACGTGTAAATGGACCCTTCACGAAACTGTAAACTAAGCATTCTGTACATCAAACTATGTAACTCTACGCAAAAATTATTGCTGGGAAACGACTTTTTTTTGAGGTGAAAAATCACGGTAGGACTTATTGTAACGCACTCAAACCACTGTGCTGATGGATGAACTGAATAGTGAGGCATTTAAAGTAAAGTTACAACATAATTTTTTTTTTGTTGTTGTTTAGATTTAAGTTTTTTTATTTCTTTTATCGCATATTGTGTTTTTGTGGTATGTGTCAAATAATCATGTTTTCTTTATTTATTTATTTCTTACTAAAAAAAATTGTGAAAACGTATGAGCTTTGACCATCAATATCTCCGTAAGAAGAAGGTTACCAGGGATGGTGAAATAAAAAAAATGACCACAATGACGAAGAGCACAAGTGCCTTTCGGTTTCGTTAAGATTATTTTTACAGCCGTTATACTCTCAGACAATAAAAAAACATGAACACCAAAATACCAGTACCTTAAATCCATTGTTAAAAAACAAATATTAAACCATTACCGAACTCGCGATTTTGCATCGAAAACGGGCGCAAAAATAAAATGTTTCGTCCAAAAACGCCGCGTAGAATAACATTCCGTTACAATGCGTACATTCGCTATTTTTGTTTGAATACAAAATACAGACGAACACTGATTAAAGGGTAAAAAGAAACGTAAATAAAAAACAAAGAATAACGTGACATGCAAATTGGGCGAACGGAAACATAGATTTTTTTTCATTGTATTTGTTTTGGTTACGTTGACTCTTTTGGAAGTAATTAAGAGGTTTCTGGAACCCGGGAGGGGGTGGTTAAATCTATTTCAATAATTTGAACAATCAACAAAATACTGGCGATCAAATGTTGGAAAAGTTTTTCACCTTTTACATAACCGTCGTTTATATAAAAAACTAAAACACAAAACAAAATAATTTTCCTAGCTCACCAGATACTTTAGATGTATATAAACACAAGCACTGTTGAATATCATCGTCATAACATCACACCTGTAAGCCCTCGAAAGGTTATGCAGAAGTGTACCTAATGAAATACATAGAACATACCTGTTTGCTAAGATCAATTTTACATTTAAACATTTTTCATTAAGAGGGAAAAGAGCCTGCGAGGAATTCGAAAAATAGGTTTTTGAAAAAACTATTGTTGTCACGCCGCGTCAAGCCTGTCCGCGTAGAGTGCAATAGAGATAGTTGCAGCGCAGACTGATATTAGCATAAAAAAATTGACGAGATCGACGTTTGGTATTCCCCTTTTTTCTCCTCGAAAACTAAGCCCATTCAATTATTTTTGACATTAAAATTTTAAGAAAGAGTATGTCTAGGTTCCTATCAATTTCTTTTATGTTGAAAACTTTTCGAATTTATCTGGAAGTCTTTATTCACGGCCGTAAAATGGGGCATTTTTTGTCATTTTTGAAGGGGTATGTTTTATTTACTTATTAGTTGCTGAAAAAATGAAATGACGGGGATGTGTCTACAGCAAAACTTTATTAAAAAAAAATTTTTTCCTCTAGAGGCATAATTTAAGAAGAAAAAAGGACAACACAATTGTATGGAGAATCCCAGCCGCTGTTCCCTCTTAAATGTGCAAATGCAATCATGAAATATAAATGTCCCTATTTGATCAATAATTGAGTTTAAATTATTATAACCATTGAATATTTGAATTTACCAATCAGTTTCACGATAACGAGTATTAATCTAGTACACAAATATACGTAGGGTTGTCGACCATGCTCTTCTGTAATAATTGGATATTAAAATAATCATTCCAAATAGTGAAAGGAAGATATTATGAATTTCGTACTCTCGTTTTATTAATTCGGTTTAAAATAAAATCTTGTCAATTTCGTTGCTTTTATGAACAAAATAATAGCTATAATTTGTCCGTTTCAAAGAATTATATATTTCTACATACACATATTACATCCCGTCATCATCATACATAACATCTCGCCTGTAATCCCCGAAGGCTTACTCAGAGGTGTACCTAATAGTACACCCACAGTTATATTTTTAAGTCCCATAATAGGGGCGAGCCTACTGCCATCAACCGGGCACACTTACTGAGAAATTCCTGATGCTTCAGAAATCAAATGATATTCAACAATTGTTTTGTTACAAAACGTATTTTGAATTGAACAATAGTGCCAACCCTATTTAACAATCAATCTGAATCAATAAGCGGTTTCTGAAGATGGTTTCAGACTAAGTATCGATTGACATTTAATGTCAAGGTCAAGTTTATAAGTGGGGTTGATATATGATCAATTTCTAAGGGATTGTAGGGGATTACAATCATATTAGTATGTGCGTTTACATGTAGGTTGTCAAGCATTAATTATTTGGGTTTGTCTAGTTTCCAAATTATTATTATATATAATTATATCTTGATTTAAGTAGCAAGAAACCAGGTATGAAAAACTGATCACGTTTGATTATTAACGATGTAAAATTCATTTTGTTTTTTTCTTTGCTTATTAGCCTATGCTGTCCCACTGCTGGGCAAAGGCCTCCCCCATTCCTTTCCAACTCTCTCAATGTTTTGCCTTCTCTGGCCAATCAGTCAGGAACGATTCTAAATCGTCACGCTGTGACTACGACCGTCTTATGACTCCCATTGTGTGACGATTTTAGCCCATCTGTCCTGACCCATCCTAGAAATTCATCAGAAAGAAGTTGTAAGTAGAAGTTCATTACGACTTATTTATTAACGAGTTTTTTTTTACTTGTAAGTTACTGAAATGTGATCGTAGAGAAACGAGCCCGCCAAAGAATAATCTGCACCAAAACACTTATTTACTTCAATTATTTTCTTTTCAAATGTAAAAAAAAACATTCATTTTATGAGAATCACAAATAAATCTGACTATTACACCCTCCCACAACATGTTTATCTATAAAAGATTACAGTAAAAGAAAACACATCAAAATACCGAATTCAATTTACCGATACCCGTTATGAAACCGCTTAGCGTCTGGATATTGGAATTATTCGTGCAAATGTGTGTCTGAAAACATATTGAAGACCTGCCGACATTCTGACCTTGGGTTTCCGATATTCCCAAGGTCAAGGTCAAGGTGAAAGTCAAAGTCAAAATGTCGGCAAGTTAATTTATTTTTATCTGTAAATTTGTTCGTAATATTTATATTATTAGGGTACTAACGATGTACATAGTTAAGAGCGATTTTAGAGATATTGGCTGCGTGGTGTACGTTTGATCTGGTGTATTGGAGATGGTCATAATAAATGAATATAAAGTCTGAGTAAGTCTGTTTTTTGGCAATATGGTTGTTTTATTAATATTATATTCAGTGGTTTCGTTATTAGTGATAGTCTTTTCAATTATGTATTTGTAATTTATTATCGAACAACTACATGAAACCAGTATTAATGTTCATTTTTAGTGAATTCGGCAGTATTTTTGAGAAACTTTTCGTATTAATAGTTCTATAACTATTTACAAACTTCATTACTACTATTTAATTAATGTTGAACTAGATAGATAATATTAATCATTCAGTTGTAACTAGTCTAGTTTCCACAATATTTTTCTATTTGCATATTTTGACTACGGTTCAAATAACAAACAGTCGTTTAACAACTAAATACAGTTTTGTTGACACTTTTTATTCAAAAACTTTTATCTAAATATTTGTTTGACAATGTTTTGCGCTTTTATACAAAAGCAAATAACAAAATACATAATATAGGGTAAACATATCTATATACATCACATACATGTTTAAAAACCTTTCAGCGGAACGCACGTGAAGCTCCTGAAACGGCAGAAATAAATCATACTCATCATAAAAGATAACTGAAGCGGTGTCTACGCGCTGCGTAGCGGTGCTACGGCACGCTACGGCGTAGACGCGTAGGCGTTCAGGGTCGTTTAGGAGATGCTCGGTGCCAATAAGAATTATGGTTCTATTTGATATTATGCTTAGGTTTATGACGCTTTTTCTTAGATATAGGGTAAGCAGATTTTCAGGTTGTGTTTGAAGTACAGTTTTATACGTTGAGACTGTAATGTGAAAATATAAAGCGTGGATATAGCGTTATTTTATGAAGGGTTTAGCATAATTTAATGTAGTACCAATGAATACTTAAGCACTACTTTCAATTTTTGCGGTACATTTTTTGAAAGAACCTCACACTTTAGCGCAAAACTTGCGATTTTATCTTACAAAATAAGCCTTTTTGTATGTATAACAGTTTTCTATACTTTTCAGTTTGAGGAGCTCGCGGCTAAATAATAACAGCCGCTCGGGACGATCTTTAGGTTAAGCCGTGCTTGCCTAGGTTGGTCTGTGGATGGGTAACCACCCATCACATACTGAGTTTCCTCCATGCCTCGGAAAACACGTTAAGCCGTTGGTCCCGGCTGTCATTTGTAGATTTTTGACAGTCGTTACTGGTAATCAGTGACCCACCAAGGGGTATCATATTACCCAGTACTAACTAGGTTGTGGAGGTCAGATAGTCAGTCGCTACATGTAAAATATTGGTATTCAGCTGCATCCGGTTAGACTGGAAGCCGACCCCAATATAGTTGGGAAAAGGCTGAGCAGATGATGATGGTTTTCACAATACCACAAACTAATAACTGACAACTAATAACTAATAACTTTAAACAATTAACTATTTACTCGCACTTGACTTTAAATTAAAAGCACAACCAGCAAGCTGTTTTAAACAAAATACGTTTATTACAGTACACAGACTTCATTAGGAAAACGTGTTACCCGGAGAAGAATCTTTACAGCACATTCTATGTAACGATGTAGCAGAGAAGTAGGTAATAGGTATAGTTAAGAAGATTAATATATAGTGTGTGAATCAGATAGGAACATAAAATAATCGAGGATCATTTTTGAGTTTTATTTTAATTTTAGACTAACTGTGGACCGTGACCTTCGTCCGCGTGATTGTCCCACGGATCATACTACCGAGATAAAAAGTACCCTATGTGTTAATCTAGGTTATAAACTATCTGTATGGTAATTTTCATCCAAATCTGCTCAGTAGTTTTTGCGTGAAAGAGTAACAAACATACATACGTCCATCTATACATCCATCCATCCTCACAAACTTTCGCATTTATAATATTAGTAGGAAGTAGAATATAACGTCCCTATTTGTTTGAATCGGATTTTGTTAACAATTTCAAGGATTCTACTTTTTTTTCGACCTGGGAATCGAACTCAGGACCTCATGCTCATGCAATGTAGGTATTTATATGCGAATCTAATAACCCATTGTGACAGTGAGGCTCTGAACTAGGTACATAAAATGATTAGTAAACGCCGAACAAAGATGTTGGGTATCAAAGCCAAATTAAAGTGGGTTCACAAAAGTCCAAACTACACGTTATTCATACCACGAAGCACTTTTACAAAGTACACCATATGTAAAGCTAGATTCAATCAACAAAGTGAAAAAGCGTTTCTCGGAAACCACTTTTTAGCTGACTGCCCGTAAAGTGAGGCACAAATGGGTTGGCGGGGAATCAATTAAGTGTATGCTGTATATCATAGCGGTCATATTTCAAGCTGCATGCTAATTACATGGAAGTAGGTTTACTGGATATGGTATAATATAAAAGTAGAATGAGTATTTTACTGCTTCATGCAACTTTATTGGGGTCGGCTTCCAGTCTAACCGGATGCAGCTGAATACCAGTATTACATGGAGTGACTGCCTATCTGATCTCCGCAACCCAGTTTGTACTGGGTAATACGATACCCCTTGGTAAGACTGGTTGTCAGACTTTTTGGGCCACTAACTGTCTAACGACTGTCAAAGATCTGCAAATGATACCCGGGACCAACGGCTTAACATGCTTTCCGAGGCACGGAGGAAACTCAGTATGTAATGGGTGGTCACCCATCCACAGACCAACCTAGGCAAGCACGGTTTAATGTGTGTAATGTAATGGGTGGTCACCCATCCACAGAACAACAAGCACGGCTTAACCTAAAGATTGACCCGAGCGGCTGTTATTATTTAGCCCGAGCAGTATTTAACTGCTTAGTCAAGTAAATTTATTTTCTGTTTTCCAATACTGACTGGGTTGTGGAGGTCAGATAGGTGGCCCCGCTTAGACTGGAAGCCGACCGAAACTCAGTTGGGAAAAGGCTAGGCAGATGATGTTTCCCTATAGGATAGTCGTGAGCTTCAAAATCTACAGTTTTTACACCAGTCTGTGGATATTGGATTTTTCCTTTTGGAATTTCTTAGTAGCCCGGAATATTGATTTATGTCCGGTTGATGGTAATAGGCCGTGCCCTCCCCTCACATCTCTGCCTAACCCTTCAGGAACAACAGGCGTGGTGTTATGTTAAAGTAACCTAGATTCCGTTAATAATAAAGCCTGATATCCTCATTCATTTAAAAGGTGCTGGTCTGGTTGCCTCGTCTTTTAATACCGTTTTTGAGACGTTTAATGTCTAGCACGATTATTTATTACAGTTATTTCGGCTAAGTGAGTTCACTAGCGCGTACTGACTAGAGGGTGGAAGGGGGGGGAGGTTGACATTTAGCCTGGAAAAGCACTAGCTAGTATCCTAACTATATTATACATATTTTATATTATTAATATTATTAATGCGAAAGTAAGTTTGTTTGTTTGTTACCTTTTTACGCCTTAATCACTGAATCGATCATCCTGAAATTTTGCATATATGTTGTCAGGTGTACAGAAACGGACATAGGGTATCTTTCATCCCGAAAAAATTACTGTTCCAGAGGAAAACAACAATAGCGCTCTTATGATAATAGATGGCGCCACGTGTCTTTCGAATCATGATTGAATTATATTATTATAGAAACTTTAGTGGTGCGTTAAGAGTTAAATTGTCAAATTCTAAATTAACGCGAGCGAAACCGCGGCAAAAGCTAGTAATACATAAAGGTTCGGTCAACTTAGTGCGGACAGATTGCGGACACCGGACATTTCATTGCATTGATGGCTCTTTCGTAATTTGGCCATAGTAGCATTGATTAGGACAAACAACACAAAGATACTACACTGGTCGTCAATAAAAATCGAGCCACATTATCATAGGTGTTTAACTGTTTACAAACTTATGGCTAAAACATGAAGGGCGTCAACTTGGGCTGCGGGACTGTTCGAAAGAGATACTGCGGCCCTGGAACACAACAGGCAAAGAAGAAACATGGATGGGTTTTAGTCAGTACGAGTCTGACCCTCCCTTCCACTCCGCCCAGAGCGAGGGGGTCATTTGATGATTTCCCATCCGAAAAAAAGGGGGTCAACTTAAAACTGATTTTGTTTTTTTATGACTATGGTAGTAATAAAAATAAAAAATGCCGGTGCCATGGTGACACGTTCTGAAGTGGGTAATTTTCTTTTTACAATACACCGACGCATCCATGTTTTTAAGTCTTTTCCGTACCCGAAGGGTAACCAACGGGGCCCTATTACTAAGCGTCCGCTGTCCGTCCGTCTGTCTGTCAGCGGGCTGTATCTCATGATCCATAATAGGTAGACAGTTGAAATTTTCACAGAATGTGTATTTCTTTTGCCGCTTTAACAACAAATAATAAAAATAAAAATTAAATGGAGCTCCCCTACTACGATGGTACGGAACCCTCAATGCCTGAGTCGGACTCGCACTTGACCGGTTTTTTAATATTTTTAATGATTTTTTAAATGTTTATTAAGCAATACATACTAAAAAATGAAACAAGCGTGTAGGAATGACGAAGAAAGGAATATGATAAACAAATATTTATTTATGTGCACACAGTAGACAACACAGGAAAATAACATAATATATTATTTGCAGGTGATTGAAAAAATGTGGGTGGCTTGCGTTTTTGACGGTCAGTGCATGTCTCATAGTTGCTAGTGCATCAACTGAATGTGGGGCCCTGGTTTTCATCACCTGTACGGAATTTCATCTGACGACATTTTATTGGGTTTTTCAGAGAAGGGTTTAAGTCAGTATGTGTGCCAAGTTAATGGTAAAATGTGTAGCTATGGATACTAGACCCCTCTGCTTATCCGTTTGAGGAGAACCATGTGTGTCTATATTGTTGTTAGTAATTTAATTAAAAGCCTGATTAAATCTCAGATCAGTAAATCCACTGGCGAACCTGATGTTGGCTCTTCCAATCATGTTGATGGTTATAGATTAAATTGGCTTTTAGCCGAGATATACACAGAGCAGTTTATTTTATTTTGATAATTGCCTCGTGAGTAGAGGAGCTTGTGGCCAAAATAATAACAACCGCTCGGGTCGATTTTTAGGGTCTCGGTTGGCCTGTAGATGGGTGGCCACCCGTCACATACCGAGTTTCCTCCGTGCCTCGGAAATCACGTTAAGCTGTTGGTCCCGGTTGTCATTTGTAGATCTTTGACAGTCGTAACAGGTAGTCAGTGTCCCGAAAGTCTGATAACCGGTCTTACCAAGGGGTATCGTATTACCCAGTTCTAACTGGTTTGTGGAGGTCAGATATGTAGTCGCTCCGTGTAAAATACTGGTATTTAGCATCTGGCTAGACTGGAAGTCGACCCCAACATAGTTGAGAAAACGCTAGGCAGATGATGATGAATTGCCTCGCGAGTCTAGTAGTTGTTAAAGCTACTGACGAACACGCGTTGCACAGAGGAGTCTCCGGGCAGGTCTTATAAGACGAATCTGTGTCTCCTCCCACGTGTTTACTGTGACTACAGGGGTGTTTTTAGTGAGGTAAAAATCACACACTGAAACCACCCCAAAAACCCAGTCATATCCCCAAAGATGTGTCGCCTTTTAAGGCCCAAAGAAAAAAGAAAAAGGTATGTGGTTACTGACTATAAGTTCGCCTCATATTGGCTGTAGCATACAAGCTATGATAACACATCTGTTGGTTTTTGGTAGGCACGATTTACACCTCAGTTTACCCTTCTAAGAAATACAGGTGTGATGTTTTTTCATGCAAAATCAAACCATACTCTACCCCTTCTAGTATCCCCACGTCTTCGTTATTACATAACAGGTGGTGCAAGCAATATTCTTGATATGCCCCACCCATAGCGTTATGAGCGAGTAATATTTGAGCTTTTTATTGCACCAGCTACGTGCTTACACAACGGAAGTACAGGGTTTATGTTCTGTTTATATCTTTAGAGATAGTATGACTTGTTCATAAAATAAAAGACGACTGAGGCTTTGTAAATAGTGATATTTAGCAGCTTAGTTGTTTTGGTGCGTGGTCATAGTCGGCAATAAAGCAGCCATTTTGTTTTTAATACCATTTAATAATAGCTTCACCTGTAACTAAGTAAAAAAAATCTAACACTTGTATTTTAAGTACGTATAGACATGTATAAAAAAAGGAGTTTTTTTAGTAAATAAATAATATGAAACGAGCTTATCGTGAGTACATACCTTATTCTTTTTTTTTTTCGTTGGGTAACTTTCAAAAGGGGACCTATCTTTGGGGATAAGGCTGGGTTTTTCGGGTGGTTTCAGCATGAGAATTTTACCTCACTAAAACTGCATTAGAGGTCACTGTCCGTATATGGGAGGAGACACCATTTTCTCTTAAAAGACCTGCCCGGAGCTCCCTCAGTAGCTTTTACAACCACTAGAATCACGAGTTAATTCATCATCATCTGCCTAGCCTTCTCTACTATGTTGGGGTCGGCTTCCAGTCTAGCCGGATGCTACTGAATACCAGTATTTTACATGGAGCAACTGCCTACCTAACCTCCACAACCCAGTAAGTAATGGGTAAAACAAAACCCCTTGGTAAGAGTAGTTGTCAGACTTTCGGGGCACTGACTACCTGTAACGACTGTCAAAGATCTACAAAATTGACAGCCAAGACCAACGGCTTAGCGTGATTTTCGTGGCACGGAGGAAACTCAGTATGTGACAGGTGGCCATCATATGATTTATATTTATTCTTAATACATTTAAGCAAAAAATCGCAGGGTTTAAATTGTTCAGCAGGATTCAAAGAAGAGAAAAGCTCAGAATTTTCTTCAATTCTCCGGAAAAATGTTGTATATGTTACGGGCAACGTGATTAACTGGGCATTATTAATAAGGACCGGCCATTATTAATAATGCCCAAGAACGTCGGGCAAAGTGATTAATTTATCACATAGACCGGCCATTATTAATAATACCCGACGGCCCGTGGTCCATGTAATAAGTCAGTGTTTGAGATAGCTTGAATTTATCACTTGGACCGGGCAGTATGAATAATTCCCTGGTGACCAGTCAGTTCACCAAACATTAATTTTTTATTTTTTACTTTACAAGCAACGATTGGCAAAAACATTATTTGTCATTTCATCATTCTACAACAACAAGTTTACCAAATATTTCACTTAGCAAAATAATTATCCGAGAAACTTTTATTTAATAACGAATTATTTGACAAACAATTCATAATTTTTAGCATAATTGCTCTGGACTTTTCTAAAAAAAGAGGAAATAAATGAATTTTGTTTTCTATAAGCATAAACCCCCCAAACAAACAGATGCTGACAGAAATCCTAACCCTAGACGGTCGACGTCAGGGGCACCCCGAGGTTCGGTTAGTTAGGTTCCTTTAAACCCTGCAGACAGAAATAGGAGCCCCGCGCAGCGGGGCTTCGTCGACTGTATTGTAAATAAATGATATTTAGTAGAAACGTGATTTATCCTAATAGTTCACCTATTTTATTACTTTGCCCAAGATAGGGTGGGCATTATTCATAATGGCTGGGAAAAGTGATTAATCTTGCTGTTTTAATCACATGGCCCAATTGAGTCGGGCATTATGAATACAGACCGGT
The DNA here is from genome assembly GCA_905220335.1 of Noctua pronuba. NCBI lineage: Eukaryota > Metazoa > Arthropoda > Insecta > Lepidoptera > Noctuidae > Noctua > Noctua pronuba. The sequence goes on along the minus strand of LR999906.1, from coordinate 7,290,277 downwards.
CATTATGAATAGTGCCCGGACTTATCAAATTGCCCGTAACATATATATCTGGTTCTGGTTCACGTCACGACATTACCGTTATCACTCATAGAAAGTCACTTTGTCCACCCCAAAATCAAAATATTTTATTTCACATAGGCCTTCATGGGCACGTATAAAACGAATGCCCTTAGGTCAAAAAAAATATCTGCATTGCCGAGTTTATTAACATGAAATTCATTAAATTACGCGTGAATGCATTTCAAATTATGACGAAAATATCATCAAAAATGTTACGCCGTACTGCATGTAATATCCATTACGAACAATAATCTCGAAATAAATTATTAAAATCAATTCTGTAATACCACTCCGGGGATCGCCACAGATTATCCTTAAATACCAAATGATAATGATTTTATATTAACGAATTCATAACAGTGTCACAATATATTATGTTATTATAATACATTCCATTGTATGGTGGTTTTGGGCATGTTCAATTAACTCTGCCACGTCATTTATCGTATGTCTTGTAATTGTTTAATTTACGATGGAGGTAATTATTTAAATTGAACACTGTTTTCACTGTTTCAGTATAGTGTTTGCGAGTAGGTCCGCATCGGAGAAACATATCCTGGCACTCGGTTATATCTTGGCTTTCCATCAATGAAAGATTTTTTTTTAATCAGAAAGGCAGTTTCACATGATCCTCTTTACACCACCTACATAACCTAACTTTGCCTCTACATAGTTCGACACAAATGTATTTTTGTTATGAAATAAATAACTTGAAACATAATATTTGTGTAAATGGACCGTCGGTGGGAATGTCACACTATATCTAGTTTATTAGTCTTTTCTCAACGGTATGCAAAATTGAAAAGCTAATTCAGAGGCCCATAGGTAGCATAAAAATTCTGACACCAGATTAGGCATTACCCACACGAAAAAAAAAAACCTAAAGAAAAATTCCTGATGGAAAAACCCAAAAATAATTTTCCCGACCTGGGAATCAAAAACAGGATCTAATGCTCATTTAAATATCGTTAAAAAAATACACAACTCAACTATTCCAAGCAACTAAATCAAAACGAGCTTATTTCAGCTCAAACCACCCTTAAAAAAACATCTAGTCGACATTCAACTTACATTCAGAATTCTCTATATATTTCCTTTGTCTCTCAAAGGTAGAGGAATTAACTTTCAAGTTCTTTTTGTTACAAACTTCGGCCTTTCCGATATACGTAAGAAAAGGTGAAATAAAGAAATCTTTTAACGGATAATAAGGGTTAACTTTCTTGGGTACATAACTTTGGTTTTCTTGGAATATAATGCCGTTTTTGTATTTTTGATTTTGTTTAGTATCGGAATATTTGCGTTCTTAACGGTTTCAAACGACTTTTATTTGAGCTTGCCATAGATTCAGATTGTGCAGTGATAGCCTAGTGGTGTGACCGTCGGACTGCCAAGTCATAGGTCTCGAGTTCGAACCCAAGACACTCCCTCTGATTTTGTTCCCGGTTAATGTCAATAGGCCCGCCCTAGTACATGGGACTTAAACATAACTGGCGAAATGTAGGTGTATTAATAGGTACACCTCTGCCCAACCCGTCGGGAATTACAGGCGTGATGTTGTCATCAAAATAATCTACGAAGAAACTCAAAGCGAATCTCTTTATACAGCTGTTTCATCTCTACAGATTTGTCAGGAGAATATCTCTTGTGAGGATGGGCCCTAAAACATCTATCGATACTAAAACGTCAGAATAACTCTTCTATATTCAAAGGAGTTTCCGAAAGTATCAATATGTTTGACTTTGTAACAGTTTTGTAGTTGATGTAGCTTCACTCAAGTAATGTATTAAGTTAACAGTCACTTAGCTTTAGCCTTTTAGTCTGATGAACTGCAAAAGGATTCTTTGTTCTTAAAATGGATCAAAAGGAAAATGTTGCGTAAAGTGGCAACAAGTAAAGCTCTGGCCATACTTAGGTAAATCTCGCGAGTGACGCGGGATCCCGCGCTTCTGAATCGCCAGAGCTTATGATTTTATCTACACGAAAACATAAATGTGAATCCGATCTATAGACAACAATAACTGTTGCGTGGATATTTTTACAGCACCGTGCTACATCTGGCAGGATTATGTCAAAATTTTTGACATAGCTCCGCCTCTGTACTCTGTGCTTAAAGTGTTAAATAAATAAACAGAAACCAATGAAAGCTATGCTTCCACATTAATTGTGCGAACCGTCAGTCTGGAATTCACAGCCGGCTTCTCTGTTTCCCGATCATTATAATCTGGATATCTTCAAAGTTCGAGTGAATTGGTTTCTCCCAGGCAAGCGTGCTCCACCATCGGTGTCGGTCGCATCATCGTTTCACATCAGGCATGTTGCGGCAAAACGCGAGCCTATTTAGTACTTTTTTCGACGCGACGCGACGGTACTCACTCGAAGGAAACGTGCGGTTTGGCGTAATTCGCGTAGTAAGTAGCATCACCTGGGGTCGCGTACGAGGCGTAATGAGTATTCTTAAGTAGACTGTGTTTAAACGAGTAGCATAACAAAAAGTTAGTCTCAATAATATTCAAAGTAACTATTAACTTGCTAACTTCAACATCGACATAATAGTGTACGATTTTGTTAGTGTCACTGGGATTATTGCAGTCACTTAGCTTAACCCCGCTCGCTCTATAATCCTAGGATTTCCACACGTCCGCCCAGCTTGCATTTAAGTTTAAACTAAGTTAAATTTCATGCGCTTTTTATTTCGTCCGGATTATTTAGACTAAGTAATTTTAATTAGGTCACAGGTTTTAAGCGAAGTTTCAGTTTAGTTTGTAAGTAAATGCGAAGTTAATGAGGTCTCAAAGTTTATTTCAGTGGAGTAGTGTGTAAGAATGAGTTGGAATGTAATAAGTGTCATAATCATCTGCTTAGCATTTTCCCAAATATGTTGATGTTGACTTCCAGTCTAACCTGATGCAGCTGAATTTTTCATGGATCGACTGCCTATCTGACCTCAACAATTCAAATACTGGGTAATACGATTAGTGGTTGTCAGACTTTGAGGCTTCTGAATACCCGTAACGACTGTCTAGAAATAAGTTAAGCTTAAGTTACTCCATAAAACATCAGCTATTAGAGAGTAAAAATCCCGTCAAAATAGGTTCAGCCGATTCGGAGATTAGCCGGAACAAACAGACAGACAGACAAAAAGACAAAAAAAAAAGGTTTTTTGTCATAAGTACCGTGTATACTTCATATACATTCAGTAAAAAGCTGTTATTTTACTCCTTCTGTATAGATTATTAAATTAAATCAAATAAATTTTTAATGAATTTGAAAACCAAGTATGGTTTGCGAATCTAGATAAAGTACTGTGTAATCTCGGTTTTTTAGATAAGCAAACCATAAAATTATTTACTCATCATCCAATATTTACTTTAGCAACATAATACTTAGTAAAAGAGCTTACTTTGCTTAACGAGTTTCTTTAAAAAAAATGCCAGTAAGTATCAATCTTAGTTCGCATCGCAGTATCTATTTACCTTCGTTTTTCTGGACTCTTTTCTATCCATTCAGAGACGAGATTTCTATCTCCAATTTCGAAGAAAATACTTTTACCAGGCTTGGAGTTGACAGTAAATAATTATACTCCATCTCTTGGCTTATAAAGTTGGAAATATATCAGGAACCCTTTCAATCGATTCTATTGGCGAGCTAAACGACCTAGTAGGCTGTTCACTGCAATCATATGACAAATAAGACCCGGTTCAAGCCGAGAACCGGGTCGCAATCGGTCAAAATGTCCATTTCTGTCCGTTATGACAGCCATTCAATGTAGACCCCAAAACTCCAAGCAATTTGCGAACAAAGCTAAGTTACAGAAGAGGTCCACTATTTCTGGTCGTATGAAAAATGACATTTAGTATCGTATTACGAAATACAGGACGTTGTACGATAACACGGAGTAATGTGACGTCATTTTACACGTCTCGGGAATCGATGCCCGCTTTCACAGCGATTTCACGCTAATGGCCCAAGCATTAAGGTTTGAAATTGTCTGTTACGTATCTAGCCAATATTGCTATCTAGATAAATTGTAGCGTCGAAATGTGTAAAAAATAAGGTCATGTTTGCGTTCAAATAAGCGGAAAAATCCGGTTTAAAGCGGTTGCAACCGGCGCGCGTCGGTAAGTACCGGATTATTAGGTGCATGCTGGCTTTAAGTGGATTTTCTTATTCCAAGCCAAGTGAAAATGCGTCTTAAAATGTTCCACAGTTGTATTTTTTAAATCAGTTGATTTATTACTGCAGTTTCGTGAAATCTGGTTAAATCCTGTGTTTATATTGTTAAAAGCTTGGGGAGCTTAACCGAGTTACGTAGTTTGAGTGCTTCTATTCAAATTTAATGTACACAAGACTACTCATGTAATTTTCACGACCTTCGGGGCTGTTGGGGTGGGCAGAGTTCTAGGTTTAAGGGCTATAATAAGTTGACTACTGAGATTTATTTCAGTAAAACTGAAACTACATTGACTGCACCGATTTTTTCAGTGATATTACTAGTTTGTTAACTGAATTAATTAATCCGAAATTGGGGGGGAAGTTTTTCTTCTCAGGATTTTATAAGTTTAAAATACATTTTGAGGACAAAATGTAGAGCTTCTCCCTGGTGGAAAAGGAGCAATAGGAGAATTCTGCGCCTGCTTACTTTCGAAATTATGGCTTATAACTTTAAGTTGGAGCCACTACTGCTAGCCTCACAATGTAAAAAGCGGTTTTTCAAAAATTAAACCCAGTGTGAACCAACTCTCATCAGCTTCTACCTAGCCTTTTCCCAACTATATTGGGGTTGGCTTCCAATCTAACCGAATGCAGCTGAATACCAGTATTTTACATGGAGCGACTATCCGACCTCCACAACCCAGTTAGTACTGGGTAATACGATATCCCTTGGTAAGACTGGTTGTCACACTTTTTGAGCCACTGACTACCTAACGACTGTCAAAGATCTACAAATGACACCCGGGACCAACGGCTTAACATACTTTCCGAGGCAAGGAGGAAACTCGGTATGTAATGGGTAGTCACCCATCCACATACCAACCTAGGCAAGCGCGGCTTAACCTAAAGATCGACCCGAGCGGCTGTTATTATTTAGCCATTCAGCATTTAGCGTGTCCTAGTGTGAACCACTCTCATACTTTTAAAACCGTTCGATTTTTACAGCCATGATAGCTAAATCTGGCTAAAGAGCTACACATCTTCATAACGTACCGGCGCAGTTTACAACACTTCTAAAATGTTTCACTGTACCGTGGAAGGATCATCATTGGGATATTTTTTGTGTTTTACAGAAAAATATATAGGTAAAGTTTGTATAAATCTTGAATTCACTGAAAGCCAAGGTATGGCCGAAACCACTGCGTAGAAGAAGTTTATTTATTTATAACTAATTATAGCAACATTACAGACCAAGTCCAATACGATGCTATACTTAAGACATAAAATAAAACAATATAAAAAAAGTAAAATCACACCCAGTAAAAATATTAATAGCTATAGTTAAACATGATCAATGTTTGTGTCCATGAGTTACTTATACAAGGTGTAACATAATAAACGCAAGACCTCCCGTGTGGTCTCTCGGACCATGAAACTGAACAACTTTTGTTCTACGAGTTCTTCGAAATTCGAAAAAAAAAGTACTTTCTATAGGAATTGACGCGATCAGCTGATCAACATGTATGGTAAAACAAAAAAATAAGTTACGAATTTCCAAAAGCCATAGAACAAAAGTTGTTCATTTTCATGGTCTGAAAGACCACACGAGAGGTCTTGCGTTTATTATGTTACACCATGTATACATACAAAGAAGACGAGCAGAAAGAGAGCATTTCTTAAATTGTTCGTCTAATAGAGGTTGAAAGTTTTATATGCAAGTTGGCAATTTTTGCAAATTCGAAGTGCTATATAGCACACGGCTTGATAAAATAATTAATTCAGCTATCCAACGGAAAACACTAGGCATGACTGATATTCCGTTAAAAATAATCCCAACAAAAAATGACAAAACGTCAATTTTTAAAACAACTTTTTACACAATATTTTATTCAGAAACCAAAATCCCCGGCATTTTAAAAATCATGTACATAAATTCCAGTGCAAGCGATTTTCTTCGCTTCGCTTTTCAAATCTAATTTGCATTTCAAATTCAAAAAATGGAAAACGGTCTGGACGCAACCAACGGACGAGCCATAAAACAGTATGAAAACCTTTTTCATGATTTAATTTTATAATTATCTTGTCTACTCGACATGTAGGGAAGAAGAATTATGGAAAACATGGCTCGGGCAGATTTAATGTTTAGAATATAATTTTATTATAATCATTTTATTAAGTAAAATGAGGGTGGTTTACCTCGCGTTAAGGCATTTTGGATGCAGGATAGTACAGCCTTTTTTGGGTCTTTCAAGGTAGTTGTAAGAAAATCTTTTTCTAGAAGTTTCTTAAAAATATGAATAAATCATTTTAGTGCAATAAATTAAAATAATATAAAAAATCAAGCGTTGTAGCCTCACCCTATGAACTAGTGTTGTGCCACGTCCGCCTCTTAAAATCCCGTTGGCAGTTAGTTTGAATTGTACAAGCTTTTAATCCCCTTCCATTACAGACTTTTTGGGCTACGGACGAAGGAAATACTCGGGTAGTTTTTATTTTTTTGAGCTTAAAAGGGCGGTGAATTGGATCGTGTATTAAAGGTGAAATGTGAGCAAAAAATCGTGGAGTGTTTCATGAATGCGAAATGATGTAATGAAGATACTTGTTAGTGAGGGCTTAGGGTTGTGAATCCCGGGTTTTTATTCGAATACCGGTTTGTTTTCGGACTTCATTTATACGGTTGATTGGTCTTTCAGGTTTTATTGCCTTGTATTCGTAGCCCACTTAGGTAAACGACTGAATGGATAAACTACAGAGATAGATGAAAAATTGCAGTGATTCGTATATCACTGCAATTTTTCGGTTGACGGTTTTTGTTTCTTTGGATTTCAATTGAAATTGATGTCTTTTACTTGCAAAGGAAGTGGAAGTAGGCGGGCCATTTATGCCGTAGCCTGGACAAAAGTGCTGGAGTGGAGACCACGAACGAGACGGATGCACGTGGGAAGATAACCGACTAGGTGGACAGACGACCATAAACAAGTGGCTGGAATAAACTGGACAGCCATGACACAAAACCGCCAATGGTAGAGAGATTTGAAAGAAATCTATACTCAGCATTGGGTGGCCAGAAGCTGAAGAAGAGAGTTATGAGACTTATAAAGTAGATACTTTAATAGGCAGTCAGGAAAATTGACTGCTAATAAGGACTAAGAACTATAGTAGGTATATTAAGGTAGTCAAACCTGAAAGGTGAACCGGACTGTGTATGTTGCAAAGCTGTGCAGGTTTTCTTACTTGTACAGGTCCGGTCCTGTTTGCCTGTACAGTTCAACTGTACAGGCAAACCTGTCAGGCACACCCCAAAAAATATGAAATAACTTTTCAGCTCTTCATATTACTTAAGATTTAAGTGATATCCTCTTGCTAGGAGTTAATATTTTTCTGCAAATTGAAGCAATGTCTACCGTACTTTTCTAAGTAGTAAAAAAAACTACATATTTCTATCTCTGAAACACAGTGTTACAGTCTGTTTTAGCTCAACCTTTTAATGTTACCTCTCGTCTAATGAACTAAAAAGATGTTAGCTTAATGGAGGCTTCGTACTAATGTATATTTTTTTATATTTACCGTGTAAAAGGGGAGAAAGTGGAGGTAACTATGTGTGATTGTGCATGTAAGTACTGGTTTATTACTGCGGGTAATATCAACTACCTAACCTTTTCCCAACTATATTGGGGTCGGCTTCCAGTCTAACCGGATGCAGCTGAATACCAGTATTTTACATGGAGCGACTGACTATCTGACCTCCACAACCCAGTTAGTACTGGGTAATACGATACCCCTTGATAAGACTGGTTGTCAGACTTTTTGGGCCACTGACTACCTGTAACGACTGTCGAACATCTACAAATGACAGCCGGGACCAACGGTTTAACGTGCTTTCCGAGGCACGGAGGAAACTTGGTATGTAATGGGTGGTCACCCATCCACAGACCAACCTAGGCAAGCACGGCTTAACTTAAAGATCGACCCGAGCGCCTGTTATTATTTAGCCACGAGCTCACTCACGAACTGCGGGTAATATCTACGGTAGTTATTAAACGTACCACACTAGTTTTTAGGGTTCCGTGCCCAAATTGTGTTTGGCCTCTATCTGTCCGTATGTCTGTCACGGGGCTGTTACTTTTTAACTGTAAGGGTTGTCAGTTTATATGTAAAAGTATGGTGGCTATGATTGCGTGAGCAATAAAAACAAGTTAAACCATAACTAGGCCTATCTTGGCGTTCATGGTGCAAGGACCGAATTGTTATGTGCCTCTTTTAATGGAGGAGGACTTATGGCCGTAGGATGTGGTGGTCCGTTGCTTACGCGGACAAGTTCCTCTGGTTAAGTGCTACTAACATAGTTTTAAGACTTATTTATTAACACAAGTTTTGTTTTTCCTTTATACAGGGTGGGTAAAAAATCGTGGATCAAACGAATCAGGGCGATAGCTGGAGTTATCAGGGTCATTTTTTTTGTATTTTTTTTTCAGTGAGGTTCTGAAGTTGCAAATAATTTTTCGTGAGACTTAAAAGATATTGAATAGAGTGCCAATACTCACAGTATGACAGTACACACTGTCATAAAAGCAAAAAAAAGTTAAAAAAAGTTTTGTAGTGATGATACATTTCCTAGAAGCAACTAAATACAAATAATTGTCTATTTAGTAAAAATTTTGGCATTTTCTTAAAAAAAAAACACTCAAGTAGTCATAACTTTTAAAGAGATCAAGTTAGGACTCTCTATAAAGGTATTTTTTACTGCAAATAACCACAACTTTCGCTCTGTTTCGTTTGATTCACGATTTTTTACTCACCCTGTAAAAATTAGTTTATAAGGTATAACATACAAGGTGTAAACGGACCCTTCACGAAGCCGTCAACCAAGCATTCTGTACATCAAACTAAGTAACTCTACGCAAAAATTTTTGCTGGGAAAAGACTTTTTAATTCCGGGGGAATATGATTCAAATTAAGGAGCTGAATGCACCCGTCAGTTTGAGGAGGGCTGTCCCTTACACCCCGTATTCACCCTAAGCCGGAACCAAAAAGACGAAATTAATGTTATTTTTGAAGACTATGGGTATCTATACAAGTTTCCATACATACTTCCATGTTTTAATTTTTAGTGTATTTTTTTACTATTTATGTACACACACTAGACAACACACTTTACTGTTACACGTTTCACTATTTATTTATTATTTTATATTCCGTTTATTCATTTTCCTAACATACTTATTCCATTTTTAAATGTTTTATCAACAAAAATTATATAAAAAACAAATATATAAATTTTATATTTTATTATTATGTATTGTTGTACATGGGTATTTTGCCTTAAAAAAAACATTTTATTTTTATTTAAAAGCGAAAGTAATTGAACTAACAAAAAAGTCTTTTAGAGCAACCATTCTAAAAATAACCAGCCTTCACCTAAGTAAATGAGGCTTCCATTGAAAAACCTCTAGAATGAACGGCGCACCGGTTGGCACACTCAATCATAATCAATCATAACGGAATGTTGGCAGCCCTGTAGCCATTGTTTTTCTTTTTTATTTTTTCTCTCCCTTCCCGAGTGCATTTTGGTGAAAAATGGAGGGTAGTTTTTTGTAAACAATGCTTGTTTGTTGTTTAGTTTGCGTCTAGTTGGTTAGGGTGATGGGTGGGCGGAATGTTTTGTTTAAAGTTCGTGGTTTGTGATTCGGTATTTTTTATGTAAGAGGCCTAGTGGTGTGACCGTTGGACTGTCAAGTCATAGGTCTTAAGTTCGAACCCAAGACACGCACCTCTGATTTTTCGGATTGATGTGCGAATTCTATAATTTTCACTTGCTTCGGTGAAGGAAAACATCGTGAGGAAACCAGCATGCCTGAGAGATATTTCTTGACGGCATGTAAAGCCAAGTCAGAGGCCTATGGGCGGCATAAAACTCTGACACCAGGTTAGGCACTAACCACACGATAAAGAAAAAAGATGTAAGAGGTTGGTTGGACCGCCTCGTTGGTCTAGTAGTCGCAAGCGCGACTGCTGAGCATGAGGTCCTGGGTTCGATTCCCAGGTCGGGCAAAGTGTTATTGGGTTTTTCTGTCAGGAATTTCTCAGTAGCAGCCACGGAGTCTGGATTTGTGCCCGGTTGAAGACAATAGGCTCACCGCCTATAACATGGGACTTAAACATAACTGGCGAAATGTGGGTGTACTATTAGGTACACCTCTGCCTAACCCTTCGGGGATTACAGTCGTGATGTTATGTTATGTTCATGTTGATTGCAAGCAGCAAGTAGGCATGTCATTGGGATATTAATACACCGACTTTATACCCGGTGTCCTTCGAATGCAGAACATTCACAACTATCTCTACTTTTTTTTAATAATTTGATGGCACGATTGGCACTGGCTGAGCGATTGACTGCTGCGCTTCGTGTCGCGGGTTTGATTAACACGGAACAAATATTTGTTTGGCCTACAAGTAGTTGTTCCGGGTCTGGCTGTTTGTGTATGTGAGTTTAAATGTTTGTAATCGCACCCACGATACAGGAGGAATTCCTAGAGTGGGGCAAGGTTTAAAAAAAAATATTACTAAGAAGTACATGCAATTTAATCAAATGAAAAATTTCAATGTTTGTTTTTATTTGGGATCTCCCAAATAATAATTAAAAAGATGACCACGTATCGAGGTCGTTGAATGGTGATAAAAGCGTTGGTTATACATACCACACCTTATCAATATTATCAGGCATTGTTTACGCGTCAGTTGTTATTTATGTTAATCATGACTGGGGGTTAAGGGTCAATTCACACCACGTCGCGTCTCTCGAGTTCGTGGTCTTGAATCTGTCAAGTGTCCACATCGGACAACAATTTTTTTAAAGCTTACTAAGGTTGAAACTGTCAGTCACAAGTACAAATTTTTATCTGTACTAGGTTTTGCCCGCGGCGTCGCTCGCGTTTATTTTGAATTTGACAATTAAACTCTTAACACAATAGTAAAGTTTCTATAATAGTAGAATTCGAAAGACACGTGGCGCCATCTATTATCATAAGAACGTTATTGTTGTTTTTCTCGGGAGCAGCACTTTTTTCGGGATGAAAGATACCCTATATCCGTTTCTGTACACCTGACAACGTATATGTAAAATTTCAGAATGGGCGGTTCAGTGGTTTAGACGTGAAAAGGTAACAAACAAACTTACTTTCGCATTTATAATATTATAAGGAGTAAGGATTATACAGGATTATGGGTAGGATTATTTATTATGTATAAGAGTTTTTTTCGGTAATATGGAAGAAGAAGACATGCTGCGCCGACCCCAAATGAATTGGGATAAGGACAGGAGAATGATGATGAAGAGCTTTCGTCGGTGTTTCTTCAGAACAACGCTGGAGGTTCTAAAATCATGTGTTGTACTGAATCCTAGATTTTCGTTTGTGTCACGACGTGTCTCACACCGAATCGAAATAATCTAAATCCTAACTAATATTATAAATGTTATCCCAGAACAATCCCTTGGGATAATTTTGGACCTCCACGCCAATAAAGCCCCAGGTAAAATTTAGTACTTTACAAGCCAGTATAAATGCACAAACAGAATATTCCACTTACAAAATACCAGCAATATTACCTTTTAAAAGCTAATACGAGTTCGAGCAAACAATTTGACAAATTAAAAGCGTCGTGTATGTAATTTCCCTAGTGTTACATCGCCATAATGTCATAAGTGGTATCAGCAGTATCAGTGCGCATGCCACTATTAGCTGTTACGACCACTCAGCTAACTACTGGGTACCTGAGGTTATGACTCGAAGAGAAATTGGGGTTACTAGATGCGCTATCTTTGCAAAAATTATAACTATGCTCGTCTCGTGCACTTCGCAAAATATTTTTGAGATTAATTCAATGATCTCTATCCTTAATATATAAAGGTGAAGAGTTTGTTTGTTTGGTTGAACGCGGTAAACTCGGGAACTACTGGTTCGGATAGAATAAATCTTTTAGTGTTGGATTGCCCATTTATCGAGGAAGGCTATAGGTTATATAACATCACGCTATGACCAATAGGAGCGGAGCAGGAATGAAAAATGTTGCAAAAACGGGGAAAATTGTATTTTTAATAATTTTACGCGGACGAAGGTCGCGGGGAACAGCTAGTTATTAATAAAAAGAGGTAGATATCGCTTTAGGGAGCGCAAATTGTTGCAAACAAATTCAGACAATTGTCGTAATTTAAGTACTTCAAGCGCAATAGCTATCTCTTTCTGTATCGTACGTTCTGTATTATCTATCGCAGTCGTGACAACGCAGCGATATTTAAACGTCGCTTAGTATGAACGTAGCGTTTCTTCTTGATAATATCATTAAGTTAATCATTATTTAAGTTCAAATAAAGAAAGAAGTAAGTGGTGAGTGTGTGTGTGTAGTGTGTAAGTTTAAGTATTCGACAGTTAGTGATATTACATTTCTTTTATTTTCGCTTATTCTAGAAGGATTTTTCGATCTCATAAAGACCAGCTGAACGAGCTAAATGTGTGAGTCACTTCGATTGCGTCTTCGGTGGCAGCGCAGAGGTCACTTTGCCGGAATGGTTTGTGGCAAAGAGGGCAGGATAGGAGAAATGACATAATATGCGACTGAGCTGAACTCAGCTATAATTTAACACCCCACTGACGTTGCATAGAGGTCATTCCAACCTCGTAAAGTGAGGCTCACTTTACGAGGTTCGAATGACATATTTCAAAGTTTATTTTTAACTAGCTTTTCCCCGCGACCTTCGTCCGCGTTGCACAGAACCCTCATCCTTTTTCTAAAATAAAAGTAGTCTAAGTTACTCCTTATAACATCAGCTATCTGCCAGTAGGAGCCCCGTCTAAATCAGTCCAGTCGTGTTTCGGAGATTAGCCGGACCAAACAGAAAAAAAATAATTTGTTTGTTTAAATACCCTATGCTCGTATACTTTCATATACATTCAGTAAAAAGCTGTCATTTTGAAATTACAAACAGACATTTCAATTTAATTTACTTGTTTAGAAGATATTGTTTTTACAAGAATTAGGAGAAGAATATCTGATGTGAAGCGATGGTAACATTGACTTGGCGATTACTAGGTACCCCTCTTCCTAACACAGTTTTAATTAAGTAAAAGTAAATCAAAGTAAAACTCACATTCATCCCTTCTAGGAGAGTACTATCAACGACAGATGTTTTACTATCTATCCAGCAGTATTTTTTAATGAGTTCGTCCGGCTGACTTTATTAACCACGCCAGGTAATTAGCAAATGAGCTCGGGTTTCATGTCTCGCTAATAAATGGTGAATGCTGTGATTCCACTACTTACGTTCAGACAGGGTTTTATGTTGGTTATTTTTTTTTTGTAGAAAGCTGTTTTGGTGGGGAGTGTACCTGAAAAATGAAAGAGATTTATTAGTTTTAAAACACTGTATACATACATAACATCACGCCTGTATTCCCCGAAGGGTTAGGCAGAGGTGTACCTAATAGGACACCCATATTTCGCCAGTTATGTTTTAAGTCCCGTGTAATAAGGGGCGAGCTTATTGCCATCAATCGTGGCTGCTACTGAGAAATTCCTGATCGAAATACCCAATAACTCTTTGCCCGACCCGGGAATTGAACCCAGGACTTCATGCTCAGCAGTCGCACTTACGACCACAAAAGTACTTACGAAAGGCACTTGTTCCCGTCATAGCGATATTTTTTTTTGTTCTAGACCATACCTGGGAAATATCTCCGTAACTAGAAGGTAGTTACGGAGATATTGGGGTCAAAGTTCCAACTTTTTCAAAGTTTTTTTTTTAAATATATAGTTTTAATGAAGATGTTCACTTTAAACACCTCCACGACCCCCGTACTATTCAATCCATCCATCAGGACAATGTTTTGAGTGCGTTACATTGACTTCTACCGATTTATTATCCGATTTTTCACCCCAAAAAAAAGTCGTTTCCCGGCAATAATTTTTGCGTAAAGTTACTTAGCTTGGTTGACGGCTTTGTGAAAGGTCCTTTTACACCCTGTATACCGATTTTATTCGTGACGTCTTTCTAGATAGGCTTTTATAAGTGCCCTTAGCAAAATCTTCACGTTTGGCCAAACATACTTATGTATAAGCCTGGCTGGTACTTATAGGTATCGTAAATAATAAAAGAGAGGAATAAAAAGGTACTTAAAGTTTGCTTGGAGCTATAAGAACGTTTTAATATAGCAATAAGAACGTTCCCAAGTGCGGAAAAGATATTAAACTTTATAACAATAACCAGAATTATGAAATCTTTTGAGGGGTCTCTTCGTTTTTCGTGAAATTTTAACATCGATTTAACCAAGATTTTTTTAATAATAAAAAAAAAAACTTTGCCGCACACTAGGAATTTCTCCTGTATCTTGAATGCGTTTACAAACATTTAAACTCACAAACATGTTTAAAAAATGTTGTCTCTGTCATCTTAACACTATTGTCAGAATTATCTATCTGTCGGATCAGGTCGTAGGTGTGGACATAAAATGAGTCGCAAGTATGCCGGTGGTGACATCACGCGACCTACTTACAAGTCTACCCACACCATAGTGTGCTTCTACAGAGCCCTGATGTTCAGCTCGAGGCGTGACGACATTCAATATCTGATCGCGGCGGAGTTGAGACGTCTTGTAACTGTACCCAATCTATTGTGCCCCGTCTTATTGTGTTAAGTTGTAATCTCAAGAAATTCATTAGTTTTGCTAAAACAGTGAATTGCATTCAGTGTGTTTTAATAGCACGAACCACATCGTCTGCCCACATGATGTACGAGCCTTACGGAATAAATCCTGTCATATGCGACATATCTATCTACTTGTCTATCTATATACCTACATAATATATCATTCCATTTCACTTCATTCCAGACTGGGTACTTACTGGGTAGTTATTATTGCAGTGATACAAATTCACTCTTTTGTTCCATCATTTGTGGAGGTGATATCACCCAGATGCATAAGATGAAATCAGTGGCGTACCTAGGGGCCAACAATAAGGTAAGCCCATGAGGTAAGCAGACTGTTCAAAAACCCTAACATCATGAAGAGTAAGTAGCAGGCTTTAAGGGAAAACCAAGCTTTTCGGCTTGTTTGAAAGTACCGCTACTAGATGGAATCCCGATACAGAGTGTCACACAGAGATTAAGAACCTCCCCCTTTTTGAAGTCGGTTAAAAACGTAAATGTACCTACTTACAATTTTAGAAAACTTTTCGTTTGACAGCTAAAGTTATTTCACTAGATGAACTTAATAATAAAGGAGAATTTGCTCTTTTAAATTGGACATCTATTATACGCTCTTTTAAGTTAACAAAGAGTGGGTACCTAGAAGAGCAAACTCGAATGTATAATTAAAGATACAAAGAGAACGTAAAGAATTGTTTCAAAATGTTTCTTTTATATTTGTTCTATCGAGAACATACGGAATGTTCTAGATAGACACCCAAAACCCGAATAGTAATTTTCCAATGAAAACAAAATTGACGAAGAGGTGAGGTTTTATTTACATCTTTTCTATCTTATTTTTATCCTGATATTCTTTGACTTTTGCATTTTGACAAAGTCCTGCCTAATATTAAAAAGTGTATGGGTAAAAAATCGGCATTATTTTGAAGAGGCATCTATCGCTACCCGGGTTTTATAGGCAATTTTAGTCGTCCGTAGTCTTAACAGATATGAAACGTGGCTTAGAAAGCTCGCTAAGCCGTTGGTCCCGGCTGTCAATTGTAGATATTTGTAAGTAGTAAGCGACCCGAAAGTTTGACAACCAGTCCTACCAAAGGGTTACTTATTCTCCAGTACTAAGACGAAGTACGTGGAGATCAGATATAGGCAGTCGCTTTATGTAAAATACTGATATACAGCTGCAAGCAGTTAGTCTGGAAGCCGAAATCATAGGCAGTTTAAAAAAAACTGCTGTGTCATACATTCTGACCGTGTAGGTTATGCAGTTTTTTTTTTAATAACCGTGGAAAAAATGTTTTGTGGTTCAGAATGATGTACTGAATACGTTGAAACTGGTTTAGCGTCGCTGTACACATGAATCATCAGACAACTCAATAAATACAAAATAGAAAACAAATAACCACAATATAGCCAGCTAACATCAAACATTTCAGTTATAACCTCAAACGTCGGTCGGTGTGACGTTTGACCACATTAATGGCAGTTCGCCCACTTTAATTACAATTACGTACCTTTTATTGTGTCGCCATTTGTAATATTAACGAACTGTGAAAATTGAGTTTCGTTGTGAGAGGTGGGCAATTTATTAATGAACAACGAGAGGTGTACATAGCATTGTGTGGCAGGCGTTTTATAAAAAGTAATTGCAATAAATTAGCAGCCGTTAGGAGCTCGTGGCTAAATAAAGCAGCCGCACGGGTCAATTTTCAAAGTTAAGCAGCGCTTGCTAAGGTTGGCCTGTGGATGGGTGGGTGCCTCGGAAAGCACGTTAAACCGTTGGTCCCGGCTATCATTTGTAGACCTTTGATAGTCATTGAGTAGTCAGTGGCCCGATAGTTTGACAACGAGTCTTACCAAGCGGTATCGTCTTACCAAGTACTAACTGCGTTGTGAGGTCAAATAGGCAGTCGCTCCATGTAAAATACTGGTTTTCAGCTGCATCTGGTTAGACTGGAAGCCGATCCCAGCATAGTTGGGAAAAGGCTAGGCAGATGATGATTAAAATAAGTTTTTAAAGAAAGTTCATTGCAGAAATTTTTCCGTATGTTTCGATCAATGGTCCTCGCTTAGCAGTAGACAACTACAAGTCAAAAACATCAGCACTGTGATCTCCGAAAGATTAAGAAAAGTTTTTGCCCACGTTTCGGCCGAAACGGAAAGATTGTGGACCGGCTGCGGACACAAGACTTGATTGTCAGTATCCAATGTCTGCAGAAGCTGATCCTGAGCTGCTGTCCGTACCCAGTTTTACCGAATCTTCATAGCCAAATTGGATAGCACCAATATGTGTACACTTTCCTAAATTAGTTGAGAGTTCCAGAATACTATGGTCGAAACAACATGAAATTTTAATCAGAACAGTAGGAGAAAAACACTTTTCAAAGTTGTTAAGTGTTTACATATTGGTGCTGGTGACTGTACGCACGACGGCCAATCAAGCTATACAAAACCAGTTTATGCGGATCTCTCATTGTATAGAAAATCTACACAAAGCGAGGCCAAGTTATACTGGAAATGTACAGCTTCATGTGCTGCCGTGTGTACATACCACCAAGTCTCTCTAGCTAGATAAACTAAGTCAACTAATAGAATCGAGTTATTCAATAAATCGTATGTAGAGGGCAGCCTGGGTTACGCTAATAGGCAGCTGACCTGACTGCCGACTGGGGAGCTTCGGGCGACATCGACGTCCATATTAGATTATTAACCACGATATCAATATGGGCAGGCACTAGAGTGTGCCATTTTTAGGGTAAATTGGCAAGTTGGGGGCCGAATTTTACTTAAATATATGTGGCTCGTACATTATGTGGGCAGACGATGGGTTTTGTGCTATGAAAACACACTGGGTGCGAAAACCAACGAATTACTTGAGATTACAACTTAATACAATAACACGGGGCACAATGAATCGGGTGCAGTTCACGGGTCACGGTTCACGGTCATCGGGTTTAGCAATTGCTACTACGTCATAATCTGCCTTACCTTTTCCCAACTATGTTAGCGTCGGCTTCCAGTCCTACCGGATGCATGTAGCTGAAAACCAGTATTTTACATGGAGCGACTGCATATCGGGTCTCCACGGGTTATGGAGTTATGCAGTTAGTACTAGGTAATACGATACGCCTTTCTTTTTTGGGATGGGAAATCATCAAATCACCCCGCTCTGGGTGGAGTGGGAGGGAGTGTCAGACTTTTACTGACTAAAACCCATCCATGTTCCTGCTTTGCCCTTTGTGTTCCAGGGCCGCGGTATCTCTTTCGAACAGTCCCGCAGCCCCGGCAGGCATCGGCCCTTGCGGGCCCCTTCCTAGTTGCTGACATCTCTTTGAGGCGCGCGTGGAACACGAACGCGCCGTCGACACGACTAATACGATACCCTTTGGTAAGAATTTTGGGCCACTGACTACTTGTAACAACAGTCAAAGATCTACAAAAGACATGGATTTAAAATTTACAAAAAAAAAAAACATCATACACAATATCAACATTCCAAATTTAAATATAAAAACAAAACAGTTCGAAACGTGTTTTCATAAGCCTTGTACGACGACCTTAGCTTGCTTTCTTGTGACCTCGTTACACTCTTACTTCGACGACCTCATTGAGATGACCTTGAGTCTGTTCCGAATGTTTCCGATCGCATACGGAACCTATCACTGTGGTAATTATTGCTGGTTGGGTACTTTTTGCGAAGTGTGACGTCAGAGCGAGCTGTTTTTTGGCGGGAGTTTGCGCGTTGCCTAGGGCTGTGTGGACAAACGATTGGTTATGTGTAATGGTATATAGTGTTATGTTAACTGTTTGTATTTTAATTCGTTAGATTGATTGTGTGATGAGTCTTTATAGGAATGGTAAAATATTATTTAGTGGCTCATAGTTTTGGTCTAAGTTATTTTAAAATTATACTGTCGCTTACGGGATATCTTCCGTGATTGTTCATTATTTTGAGCTGTAAGTGACTGAATTAGTTTAGTTGTAAACCGTGAAAGCTTAAAACACTGTTTAACCAATTTTAACCTACTCGTATTTATAAGAATGGTGTCATTTTTTAAGTTTCTTTTTGTGTTCATCATAACATAACATCACACCTGTAATCCCCGAAGGGTTAGGCAGAGGTGTGCCCAATAGTACCCACATTTCGCCATTTATGTTTAAGTCCTATTTAATAGGGGGCGAGCCTATTGCCATCAATCGGGCACAAATCCAGACTCCGTGGATGCTACTTAAAATTTGCTGATGGAAAAACCCAATAACACTTTGACCGACCTTGGAATTGAACCCAGGAACTCATACTAAGCAGTTGCGCTTGCGACCTAGGGGTGTAGTAGCGAGTTTTTGTTTTCATGTCAATTTTTTACAATGAAACCCAAATACAAACTATAGAGTCACACAAAAGCCTTATACCAACTCAACAAGGCTGCCAATGGTAAGGATTGTGAACCAAATACATAGCAAAAGTGACATAGTTATATTTAACAGGCAAACGGATTCAGAACCCGACAAATACTGATAATTTAAACCAAAAACCTTCAAATCTCAATTTAAAATTCAAACATTCCATTCCTTTCCATTCCTTATTTGAATCTTTTCCCTCGAGCGTCCATAGACTTAGCACACAATTTTTTTTAATACCGTCGTCGGCAAAGATAATATTTATTTAAGGAAGAGAATTGTTTCTTCTCACAGTACAATTTTATTTTTTATTGACATAAGAACATTATCCAGATAGGCCTTTATTTGAGAATTTTCTTTAGTGGGTCACGTTTTAGGGTTCCTTGGGTGTATGATCAGTGATCATTTGTTGATCAATTTATTCAGGTAGGAAGAAATTCTAGGTTTTTTGGCTTATGGGAACCCGATTAACTGAAAGCCTTTCATAGTGGATGTGGAATAAAAAAATTCAAAATTTTCAACTTTATCTAAAATAATTTTTACTTACATTTGAAGTAACGTATAATCTCTTCAATATTTACTAACACTGAATAGGTTCATATTTGATGAAACCAACGTATGACTATATAAAGGGTGTAAAAGGACCCTTAACGAAGCCGAAAGGCACTTGTTCTCCCCGTCATTGCGATCATTTTTTTGTTCTAGACCATACCTGGGAACCTTCTAGTTACGGAGATATTAGGGGTCAAAGGTTTTTAAATACATGATTTTAATGTAAGATTTTTACTTTAAACATCTTCTCGACCCCCCAACCCCTACTATTCAGTCCATACATCAGCACAATGTTTTGAGTACGTTACATTGATTTTTTTCATAAAACGTGATTTTTCACCCCAAAACGTTTCCCAGCTACAATTTTTGCGTAGATTTACTTAGTTTGGTGTACAGAATTCTTGGTTAACGGCTTCGTGAATAGTCCGTATACACCGTGTATACTACAAATTGCACTTTTAAAACAAAACTGAAACCCACAAACAA
Organism: Noctua pronuba; assembly: GCA_905220335.1. Classification (NCBI taxonomy): domain Eukaryota; kingdom Metazoa; phylum Arthropoda; class Insecta; order Lepidoptera; family Noctuidae; genus Noctua; species Noctua pronuba. The sequence goes on along the minus strand of LR999906.1, from coordinate 7,269,933 downwards.
AGCACATAAAAATCAACACAACTAAACCCTAAAACTGCGGAACAATTCTCCAATAAAAAACAACCGTCACTTTACCGCGTTTTTTTACAAAAGAAAAACTAATTATTTCTCGCCTCCCCACCATTCTTCTCCATTCAGTCTCGTTACTGTTTCTTAGCGCCATTTTCTTTTTATTCCCCTTTGTTGCCCGTCTCGATATTTCTTAGGGCGACACTTAAAACCGTCTCGCACTTGAGTGATTGGTAAGTGCATATTGATTGTTTTTTAGTCAAGTGATGTAATGATTTGGGGATTGAGAGCTTTGGGACGATTTTATTGGTCCTTTTTTAAAGGAACAATAGGGATGAACGATTTGGATTTTTTTTTGATGACTGAACTGTTAAAGAGGATTTCGGGGCAATAAGACTCACTTGCCTAGGTTGGTCTGAGGGACCACTCATTACATACCGAGTTTCCTCCGTGCATCGGAAAGCACGTTAAGCCGTTGGTCGCGGTTGTTATTTGTAGATCTTTGACAGTCGTTTATTTAGTAGTCAGTGGCCTGAGATTCTGACAACCAGTCTTGCTAATTATTAACCAGTACTAACTGGGTTGTTGGTGGTCGGATAGGCAGCCGCTCCATGCAAAATACTGGTGTTAAGCTGCATCCAGTTAGACTGGAAGCCCACCCCAACATAGTTGGGAAAAGAATAGAAATCTATTCGACTTTGGAAGCCTATTAAAACTGCCCTTTGACCTTAATTCACAATTCTACAGTAGAAAAGACAATGAAGACGAATTCTGTGAAAGCAAAAGTCACATTCACACACCCTCTATGATAGACAATTACATAATTCTTTCTATATCCTTCAAAGTCAAAGTTAACATTAATATTTTGATGATACGAGTAGATCATAACATTATTACGTCATATGTTGTTAGGTCACCTCTAAGCTCTGAAAACGTCTGAACCTAATGTGAAAATAGATAATTTATCATTTTGTTATTTCTTTTAATATGTCGCTGTTTTACTTTTGTTTTTTTCGCCCGTTTGTTGTCAATAGGCTTGCTCCAAATGAGACTTAAGCATAACTATTGAAATGTAGAATAAAATATTTTTTTAATGTTTTTTTGTTAGACTATTTTTATGTCCCACTGCTGGGGTTAGGCCTCCCCTTTCTCCTTCCAAATCTCTCTGTCCTGTGAAATATCTAGCCATTTTTTAAAATTTTATTGGTTTTTTTGTTAATTTTAGGTCTACGATAGTTACACCTCTGCCTAACCTTACGGCAATTACAGGCGTGATGTTATGTTACATGTTTAACTTGTGACGCAAGTTGATGGGTATTTTAGTACGTGACGTCACAAAAAATATATTTCGGTGCCAATTAAGTTACCTAACCAAGTTACATAAATCATCGACACCTATAAGGGTTGAAAGGAAAATAACGAAACGAATTATGTCATGTTACTCTTATACTTTTTATTCATATGAGTTATTTTTGAGTTACAGTAAACTGACTCTCTGCCCGCGGCTTCTCCCGCGTGGATATGGGAATGATCCCACAGGAACTTCCTACCCGGATAAAAAGTATGTTATGTCCTAACCCAGTTCATGTGAGCCAAGTTTTATCTAAATCCGCTTTGCCATCAAGGGGTACAACCGAGCCCACGCGCGCCTCAAAGAGATTTTAGCAACCAGGAAGAGGTCCGCAAGGGCGATGCCTGCCGGGGCTGCGGGACTCTTCAAAAGAGATACCGCGGCCCTGGAACACAAAGGGCAAAGAAGGAAAATTGATGGGTTTTATTCAGTACGAGTCTGACACAGGGACTGTCAGACTGTCAGACATTTGATGATTTCCCGTCCGAAAAGAAAAAAAAGGAGTACAACCGTAACAGACAGATATTGTTACTTTCCCAATTGAATTATTAAGTACTAGCTTATGCCCGCGGCTTCGCCCGCCAATACCCACGGGATCGTACTTCCGGGATAAAAAGCCTATGTGCTATTCCAGCCTATAATCTATCTCTGTGCCACATTTCATCCAGTTCCTTTCAGCCGTTCATCCATCCAAACTTTCGCATTTAATAATAAATAGTATGAAGTAAGATTAGTTATGCTCCGCGGTTACAGCCACTGCTAGGCTCGTAAGGGTCGTAGCGTGATGTTAAATAACCAACTAACCTTGCTTGAGAGTTGGGCTATCAAATGCAACAAGATTGTTTCAAATCCGACAGGTAGTTCCAGAGATTACTGCGTTCGAACAAACAAACAAACATACATATTTTTATGTACCAGATGGATTTGTTCAAAATTTTATAATAATAGGGCATTTGACTGAAAAAATCTATTTAGTCCGTCAGTTAGATTATCAAAAAATACTGGGCACGTATTTTTTCTTTTGTCATGTAAACGAAAAATCACCACGATACAGTGCGTTGAAATCTCGCGTGACGTCACAATTTCTGTTACTTTTTACTGTCCAGTGATGTCACAAGCCCACTCTCTCGAACTTTGATGCGCTGTATCGTCGTCATTTTTTGATTATGTGACAAAAGAAAAAATACATGTCCAACATTTATTGGTGATCTAACTGACTGACATTTTTTTAATTTATTTTTTACGTGGCTTCTAAAAGCCTATTTAAAACAATAAGAAAGATAGTAGGTATAACCTAGTATTTACGTCTCTGCCGTATCCTTCAACACAGCAGGTTACACGCAGTCGAACCGCAAGTCAAACAAACTTAAGCTACACACACACAAACAAACATATGTAGGTACTACCTAGTTCACTGACTGTCAGCAACTTTTCAACCTTATGTCCTAAATAATAAGGTTGAAAACTGGTCAAACGTCAGTGAACTTGGTATGTATAGATAATCTGTAGTGTAGTACAACTTAACTCATTAGATACTATCTTGCTAACGACATGTACTGCTTAGTTAGGGGCTCTTCCGTGAGGGTACGTATCTTCAAGGGTGGTGTTTAGATGGGTAGGTAGCACGGGTTAATGCAATTATAGAGGTTGTAATGGCAGGTGGGCTATCCTTTACAAAATCCTGGATAGTTTATATTCCATACTAGCTTTTGACTCGGCTGCGCTCGCGTTAATTTATAATTTGACAACCAATTCGGGTTGTAATATATTTCAATCATGATTCGAAAGACACGTGGCGCCATCTATTTATCATAATAATGTTAATTTTGTTTTCCTCGGGAACAGTACTTTTTTTCGGGATGTAAGGTACCCTATGTCTATTTCTGTATACCTGACAACGTATATGCAAAATTTCAGGATGATCGGTTCTGCGGTTTAGGCGTGAAAAGGTAACAAACAAACAAACTTACTTTCACATTTATAATATTAGTTAGGATTCAAATTATTGTCTCCAGTTAATGATATTTTCACTTGAACAAACTACTATATACTATCAACTTTATACTAGTGTAAATAATCGAGATTTCAGAATAACAAGTACTATGAAAAAGTTATAAAAATAATTGAAGTTTTAGAGCAAACTGCACTGTATATTATACGGTTATTAAAGTGGTTTTTCCAAGAACTCGTGTTTGTTTCCATTTTCGGAAAGTAACGTGTAAACATTAATATGTTTCATGGAGTGAGTCATCATCATCTGCCTAGCCTTTTCACAACTATGTTGGGGTCAGCTGCCAGTCTAACCGGATGCAGCTGAATACCAGTATTTAACATAGAGCGACTGCCTATCTGACCTCCTCAACCCAGTTAGTACTGAGTAAAAATATACCCTTTGGTAAGACTTGTTGTTTCATGGAGTGAGGATCATTCTGAAAGTGCCGTAAACAACTACTTGTTTTTTTTTCTCAGGAATCTTCATCTCTTTCTGATCCACAATATTTTTGCCAAGTAGTAAGTCAATGCAAAGTTCTATTTTTTTTGTAAATATTTCATAAGTCATACAGGGTGAAATAATGATTAAAAGAATGCTTAATCCCAGTACATCCCTGTCTTAAAAATCACAATGAAACAAGAAAGACAAAACAATCACAATGACAAACTTACTCAATATTATCACGCCAATTTCATAATCGAGAATTAACATTAACACAATACTTATTATCACACACAAAACTCAAATAAAACTGCGCTCAACCAAAAACTTCGCAGATTCATCCGCCCTTTTGTATCTGTCATTTACATCAAAATGGCGGCTTGTCTGTCACGATACCACCTTAACTTGAAGGCACATAACTTAGTCGAGTTTATATTGCGTAGTTGAGGCTTACTTGTTATGAAGACAGTTCAAGTTTGGGTGACAATAATGTACTAAGTTTCTATTTAATATTAGCCTCTCTGGCTTATAGTTCCGTCGTTTATGAGTTAGGTTGGGTTTGTGTGTGCGATTATTAGTGAGACATTTGCGATCAGGGATGTTGTTTTTATTTAAAAAATAAGTATCACAATATATATATTCTATTTAGTCAAACAACGAATCATACTTATGATTCCGCGAATATTCAATGCTTAAAATAGCCAAATCGACTGCCGTGAATGGTGAAAAGTAAATTGGATTACTTCACAAGAAGAAGAGATTTGTGAATAAAAAAATAAAAATGTGTTTGTTCGGTTACAAAACTTTTGCTTAGTCTAAATATTGATTTTGGTTTTTCATGTTTTAAAAGAAACTACAGTATTTACTTATTAATAAAATGTTTAAAAAAATGCATACATTTTTACACACGCCATGTATTTAAGAAAAACCGGCCAAGTGCGAGTCGGACCCGCGCACCGAGGGTTCCGTATAAACTTGTAGGTATTAGTTATTAAACTCCATATTTACGGTTTTCAGATTTTTTCCTTTACATGTACTATAAGACATTGCTTCTTGCCAAATTTCATGATTCTAGGGCAACGGGAAGTACCCTATAAATTTTGATTCCCTTGAGAGTGACGAAATATAAGTTGTTTGCGGCTAAAACGGTCGTATCTTTTTTTTTACGTTAACTTAGAAATTTGATTTTTTCACAGTTGCAAGGGAATGTAAACCTGAGTATATGGTTTTAATTTCAACTCTATACCTCCGGACGGACAGACAGACAGACGGACAACAAAGTGATCCTATAAGGGTCGCGTATTTGGGCTGCAGGACTGTTCGAAAGAGATACCGCTGCCCTGGAACACAAAGGGCAAAGATAAGGCAACATGAATGGGTTTTAGTCAGTACGAGTCTGACACTCCCTTCCACTCCACCCAGAGCGGGAGGGGTCATTTGAACACTTCCCATCCGAACAAAAAAAGGGTTGCGTATTTTCGTTTTGAGGTACGGAACCCTAAACACTATACATTTTCTACCAAAAACAAATTAACTAAAAACATGCGACAATCGCTGCGCACCCTAGCCAGCCTCTTAGTCGCGAAGGCACATTTAGTCTGCCTCTGTTCCCCAAATCACTCGACTCTCGTGCAACCAGGTTAAGCACTTACGTCACCGAATATCTAGATTATGGCACCGCTTATCGAAGGAATAGCGATAGCTGTTCTAATGATGCCTGGGACCCCTAACTGCGCTTACTTTAGTATCACTTAGGCTTTGGGAACGGCCTAATATGGGTTTCCCGAGATACACATGTTAGGAAAAGCAGTTGGTTATGTTGTGACTATGTATTTAGCTGCTTAAAAGAAATTTTGCATACAGCATAAACATAACATCACGCCTGTAATCCCCGAAGGGTTAGATAGAGATTTACATCCAGATTTCGCTAGTTATTTTTAAGTCCCATGTAATAGGGGGGCCTGTTGCCATCAACCGAGCACAAATTCCAGATGCCGAATCTGTTACTGAGAAATTCCTAATGGACAAATGCAATATACCTTACCGAAGTTTCCCAGGAAACGAACCCAGAGCCTTAGGCTCAGCCGTCGTGCTTGGGACCACTAGACCAAACGAATAATATAGCGAATCTTAGATTTAACTGACGGACTGTTATAGACAAATTCCTGATGGCAAAACCCAATAACATTTTGCCCGACCCAGGAATCGAACCGGGACCCTCATGCTCAGCAGCCGCGCTTCATACCTAACTAGTTACGTGATAATGAACCTATTCCAATATAAATCATAAATGGGGGCATTTTTTCGGCAAGAATGATCCCTACAATGCCCCTACATTATGTATGTAGTTACAATGTAACATATGTATTTCCATAAAAACTTTTTGCTAGCTCAGTTCTCAAGTGCCTGCAGGATAATGAAGCCATTACCAAGACATTACCATGTTTGGGGTCCTAAATAGTCCCTATTGACCCCTGTCGGGCCCTAATGTGGGACATTTGGGACCCCATTTGGTTTTATGTGATCGTTTTTACTTGGTGGGTTGAACTATCTTTATGGTGTTATGTTATTTTACCTGTAGTGATCGGTTGTCATGGGGTTTATGGTGCAAATTGTTATTTTGATGGTGTTTGATACAAAGTGGACTTTTCAATGGAGTGCCTTTGCATGTGTTCAGTTGAAGCAATAAAAAAACAATCTAAAGAATTGATCACCTCGCTAAATAATAACCGCCGCTCGGGTCGATCTTTAGGTTAAGCCGTGCTTGCCTAGGTTGATCTGTGGATAGATGACCGCCCATTACTTACCGAGTTTCCTCCGTGCCTCGGAAAGCACGTTAAGCCGTTGGTCCCGGCTGTCATCTGTAGATGTTTGACAGTCGTTACAGGTAGTCAGTGGCTCAAAAAGTCTGACAACCAGTCTTACCAAGTATCGTATTACCCAGCACTAACTGGGTTTTGGAGGTCAGATAGGTAGTCGCTCCATGTAAAATACCGGTATTTAGAGCTGCATCCGGTTAGACTGGAAGCCGACCCCAATATACTTGGGAAAAGGCTAGGCAGATGATGAGCTCTCCTCTCCGTAGACGTGCCTGTCAAGGTCATTTTGACACTAATTGTCATCAAATTTAACTGACAGTAAACATTTGTCGATCAGTCTTACCTTCGAATATCAATATTCCTTAGTACCAAATTGTGAACTCATCTTGAGTTGACAGTTGTCCTTAATACTATAGGAGTATGAAGAACACGGTGTGAAGCTCTTCACCCCCCATAGAACAGGGAGGATCCTCCGACCAGACACGTGTTGTGTCTGGTGGTCTACTGCCTGACAGTTGTTGCCGGGTTTTCGTATATGGTCTTAAGTCGCAGATATTTTTTATAGTACGATTCAGAATTTTGATGTTAATTCTTCCTCGGTGCTGTACTATTTTTTGTACTATGTTGATGTAGTAAGTACTAAGTAAGTAAGTACTACAGCAACCTATAGTGCCGCTACAATACAATTTAATGCGGTTAGAATAAAAAAAACACCACCTTGTGAAAAATTAGACATATGACGAACTCAAACTCAACCTCAAAGCATTTATCAATTAGACCATAACAGGCATTTTTGAAGCTACAGTGCCAGACACAAGGCATAATAACTTGTGAAAGTACTGTAGTTGTCCATTCCAAAATGTAGATCTCTGTGGAGACGACTTTTTGGAAAATATCCGAATTTGGCCGTTTTAATACCCATTTCAGCATTTTTCTACCCTACTTTTAAAGCCAAAAACACGTAAAGATACAGCCCCTCCCCGTAAAAGCTTGTTCCATTACAAATTACGGTAAGCTTAACCTGTAAACTGACTATAATTAACGGCCCACTTTATTGTAACACTCTTGTTTTAAAGTAAACGCCGCATTTTAGGGTTAACGGTCGTACCATGCTTATGTATGCAAATTTTATTTCACATATACATAGGTAAGTGTTGATAATCTACTTGAGTATTATATTTATGGTAATTTTTGAAAAATATGTGGTTTTTAGTTGGAAAATTGTTGAGGGGAATAGCCTAGCTAACTCACTTTTTGTAAAATGTTTAGTTAGGTAGTTAAAAATTGTTTGAATAATTCATACAGAGGGTTTTCCTCACATGTGCTAAGACTAGGTGTCTATTCAAAACATGTTGATGAATTTATTAATCTTTTTTTTTGGTCAGCTGAGATCTGAAAAGTCTAAAAAAAGAAGATTCATATCATAGAGAAAACCTTTTTTTTTTTTTTTAGATTCGAAATCGTCAAATAACTCCTCCCGCTCTGGGTGGAGTGGGAGGGAGTGTCAGACTCGTACTGACTAAAACCCATCCATGTTCCTACTTTGCCCTTTGTGTTCCAGGGCCGCGGTATCTCTTTCGAACAGTCCTGCAGCTCCGGCAGGATAGAGAAAAGTTTGAGATGCGAATAATGCAAAGCTACCCATCTACAAAGTAACGTAAGTGAGTGACTTCACCTTACGAAAATATGCAGTAATAACATTACCCTCCTTCCGGGCTTCGCTGATTGTTGGATAAAATAAAATGAATCGCGTCTTTAAAAGAAACAACACCATACTTTGCTCCTCCAATAATCGTCTTCTACGATGTCCTTCTCACCGCTCTGGTTTTCTTAAATACTCTTTTCTTGTCCAGGCGGTTTACCTTTGGAATGCGCTCCCTCAGAATATCAGGACGGCCACCAGTCGGTTCACATTCCAGGTAAAAGCTCGCGAACACTTACATAAGAAGTTAGCAGACTCGTCTCATAATTAATTTGTGAATGTGAATTTGTATTTTTATATCTCTTTACTTTGTATATTTTGTTTGTGTGTGTGTTTATTTTACTCTTGGAAATTTTCTGTCCTATTGCACCTACTGTTTTGTCTCTGCATCACCCTAAGGTAGACTGGTCGAAAATGCTCAAGGCATTAAGTCCACCTTTGTACTTATGTGCATAAAGTTTTAATAAATAAATACTTCATACCACTTACTAACACAAATCGACAACTAAATTACTGCCTAAATATTATTACTCTTTCGGAGTATGCTCTATTGCCAACATCATCATCATGCTCCTGCCCTTAACCCAATTTATTTAGGGTCATCGCAGCATGTCTTCTTCTTTCATACTTCTCTATTACTCGTCATCTCAGCAGTCACCCCCTTTGTAGCCATATCATCCTTCATAAAGTCCATCCATCGTTTCTTTGGTCTTTCTCTACTCTTATAGCCATCCACATTCATACTCAAAATTTTCCTCATTCCTCTGCATCACATGTCCATACCACGATAACCGATTACCACACAACTTTTCAGTCACCGGCGCCAATATGCTCTATTAGCTTTTGCCCGCGGCATCGCTCGCGTTCATTTAGAATTTGACAACCAATTCTTTTCGTACTCTGCTTGTAATAATAAAATTCAAACATGATTCGAAAGACACGTGGCGCCATCTATTATCATAAGAACGTTTTTGTTGTTTTCCTCGGGAACAGTAATTTTTTCAGGATGAAAGGTATGTCCGTTTCTGTACACCTGACAACGTGTATGCAAAATTTTTGAATGATCGGTTTAGTGGTTTAGGCGTGAAAAGGTAACAAACAAACAAACAAACTTACTTTCGCATTTATAATATTAGTAAGGATTGCCAACAGTATGCTCTATTGAGGCATTCACTTAAATGCCGCCTAGTCTTCGTGAAAACAGTTACCAATTCCACGCACACTTAAACTCAAACATCTCACTTACGACTCCCATAACAAATGATTTACAATATACTCCTAAATGAAGACCGCCTCCGAAATGTTCAAGTAAATGTCGCATAATGTTCTGCCGTTAATTTAATTGGTGCTATCAATTAAAGCGAAGGTGTTCAAGTGATTTGTTTGGCGCATCAGAAGTTGGCGGTGCTTTGTCAAGCGTCAGGGTAAAGCGGTGTATCGCTCAGGATTTGGGAGCGCTGTGCTGATGGAATGTAATGTGTATCCTATGATTTAAATAGAAGCTTAGTTGAGTTGCAGCTTGTGGCTAAATAATAACAGCCGCTCGGGTCGATCTTTAGGTTAAGCCGTGTTCGCCTAGGTTGGTTGTGGATGGGTGACCATCCATTACATACCGAGTCTCCTCCGTGCCTCGGAAAGCACGTTAAGCCGTTGGTCCCTGGAAACTGGAAACCAACTCCAACTTCTTATTAAAAAAACTAGGCAAATGGTCATCTGCCTAGCCTTTTCCCAACTATATTGGGGTCGGCGTCCAGTCCAACTGGATGTCTTATGGGTGTACTTATAGGGGATAAATACACCCATGAGAAAAAAAGCTCATAATTATTACTATTATTCACTCTACCCATAAAAAAAACATCTAGTTACAACAAAAATTCAATTCAACCTACATACCGTAAAAACCTCAAGCACGAAACATTGCAAGCTTAAAATTTCCCGAACTTGCCCGAACAATTCCGAAGACACATTTGTTAAGAATTTGTCAACATGCAAGGACAAAATGCCGAGTGTCAGTTGTGTTACAATGAAAACTTAAATGTGGCGTGTACACCCCAAGGGTATCTTGGAATTAGGAGGGCTATGTCGGAAGGAAATGTGAGATAAATTCATCATAACATCACGCCTTTAATATCCGTAACGTAGGCAGAGGTGTACCTAATACTACACCCACATTTCGCCAGTCATGTTTAAGTCATATGTAATAGGGGGCGAGCTATTGCCATCAACGGGGCGCAAATCCAGTCTCCGTGGCTGCTACTGAGAAATTCCAGATGGAAAATTCCGAAAACACTTTGCCCGATCTGGGAATCGAACCCAAGACCTCATTCTGAGCAGTCGCGCTTGCGACTACTAGACCAACGAGGCTGTCATGTGAGAGACTCACATCAGGTCAGTGATACAAATTGATTCATATTAAAGGTTTTCTGTGCAAAAGCGAAAGAGATACCGCGGCTCTGGAACACAAAAGGCAAAGAAGGAACATGGATGGGTTTTAGTCAGTACAAGTCTGACACTCCCTTCCACTTCGCCCAGAACGGGACAGGTCATTTGATGATTTCCCATCCGTAAAAAAAATATGCCTATACGTATTTGACTGCAAGCGTGTGAATTAAGATCTAATATATTAGATGTCTGTGTTTGATTAACTTCGTTTTGAAGGTGAACTCTAGACGTTCGTTTACCCTCAATTTTGTAGTAGACAATGCGTTTGCCACACGCTAGGCAGACGACATAAAACGATAATGGCTTATCAATTGAGAATTGTATTATATTATACTGGCTTTTGCCCGCGGCTTCGCTCGCGTTTATTTAGTGTTCACAATCAATTGTACTCTGCTTGTTATAATTCAATCATGATTCGAAAGACACGTGGCGCCGTGTATTATCATAAGAACGTTATTGTTGTTTTCCTCGGAAACAATACTTTTTTTGGGATAAAAAGTACCGTGGTATGTCCGTTTCTGTACACCTGACAACGTTTACACAAAATTTCAGGATGATCGGTTCAGTGGTTAAGGCGTGAAAAGGTAACAAACAAACAAACTTATATATAAGATATTATAATAATAAGGAGTTAGGAATTAGGGCCAGTTGATGGCAACAGGGTATTTCATGGGACTTAAATATAACTGGCGGAATTTGGGTATACTATTAGGTACACCTCTGCCTAACCATTTGGGGGTTACAGGCGTGATGTTATGTTGTATTGAGCAAACAACGATCAAACATGCATATCATTTTACTTCTATGTCTTTAAATCGTCCATCGTGTGTACACCCTACATGCGGTACAACGTGACCTTGTTGCGACAAGCTAGCATCCCGAAGTCGGTCTCAAGCCAGTCCGAACGTGTGTGCATTCATCATTGTCCATCTGAACATGTTTGCGAATTGTTATTAAATTAGTTAACTTTGATAACAGTTCCTGGTATCTTTGTTTGATGATGACAGTTTTGGGTAGTTCTGTGATTGTAATGGGTAACATTATACTGTAACTATTCCACAAATGGGTGTAAAAGTACCCTTAACGAAGCCGAAAGGCATTTGTTCTCCCCGTAATTTTTTTGTTGTAGACCATACCTGGGAACCTTCTAGTTACGGAGATATTGGAGGTCAAAGTTCCAAGTTTTTCTTTTACGACCCGTTTACTGTTCAAAGCATCCATCAGCACAATATTTTGATTGGGCTACATGGAGTTTTACCGTTTTTATTTTTCACCTCAAAAAAAAAAATCGTTTCCCAGCAATAATTTTCGCGTGGGGTTACTTAGTTTGATGTATATAATGCTTGGCTTATGAAGAGTCAGTTTATACCTTAACCTATAAGTACATTTCAACCGACTTATCTATATTTTATTTTATTTACTTTAAAACATCTTTATTACCTCATCATCTTCCTAGCCTTTTCCCAACTATGTTGGGGTCGGCTTCCAGTCTAACCGGATGCAGCTGAATACCAGTATTTTACATGGAGCGACTGCCTATCGGACCTCCACAACCCGGTTAATACTGGGTAATACGATACCCCTTGGTAAGACTGGTTGTCAGACTTTTTGGGCTACTGACTTCCTAACGACTGTCAAAGATCTACAAATGACACCCGGGACCAACGGCTTAACGTGCTTTCCGAGGCACGGAGGAAACTCGGTATGTAATGGGTGGTCACCCATCCACAGACCAACCTAGGCAAGCACGGCTTAACCTAAAGATCGACCCGAGCGGCTGTTATAATTTAGCCACGAGCTCCTCAACATCTTTATTACCTATTCAACATTAAAAGTAAAAACTAATATAACAAAAAATTATATCTAACATATTTAAAAGGATTACAGGGCGACAAAAAATCCACATCGCTGTCAACAGGAAAAGTGTCCAGAAGGCTGGTAGCATTGCCACGTCGGATGGCAATGCTGATTCTAAAAATACTAATTTCTGAAATACTAAGCGCAAGCCACACAGAAAAGACGTAAGACGCGGACGGGGCGCAGATATATGTCAAATGTCAAAAATATAGAAGCGTCGTGTCCGCGCCCTTTCTTTTCTATATGTTTTGAGTCACGACGCTTCTATACATTTTGTATGAAAGGGACGCGGAAGAGACATATGTCTGCGCCCCGTCCGCGTCTTACGTGTTTTCTGTGTGGCCTGCGCTCTAGGTGAGCACTCGGACCCCATGGCCCTAGTGTTTCGACCCCAAACGGCTCAAACACATAACTACCAATTAAATTATTGTATTTGCGCCGTTTGAAGATTTCAGCACGAACTTATCAATGCAGGCGGGAAAACAAAGAACTAAAATAAATGTACCAAATTTGACATATCCGTTTGTGCGTGGGCGCCTCTTCCTCCCTGTATATAAAGGTGACATTACCCAGTAAGCAACATTTTTGTGGCAAGGCTATGTCCGTTCCTCAACAAAATACCTTAATAATCAAATCTATTCAAGGAACCAGCCGAAATCTGGGAAATGTCTCACGGATGCCTTTAATAGGCGATAGAGGTCGCCTCATTAGTTTTTATTGTTACTACCCACCCATATAATTATGAACGTGTGTGGCTTGTCAAATGTCCTGAGTTAGCTGATCGTCTCTGTTATTGAGGTCTGTGGTCGTTACTTAGGTCTTTAGTTAGACCTAGATTACAGTTTAGGCTTTGTAGTATTAGGTTGGTAGATTTTTTTGGTGGATGTTTCTTTTCATTTTTGTGTTATAATTTTTTTTTGTGTCTTTTATAAGCAGTTTTTTTTTGGTGAGACACTGTACCTATGTATAATTCCCTCAGTTTCGTGGTAAATCAAATTATGGTGTTTCTTCGTTCTTCGGGACTCAAAAATCAAAACCTGGAATATGCCACATGTTAGTTTCTGAATGTCCTTGGCTAACGGTGTAAGCCATCAAAGGCCTAGCCTTTTCCCAACTATTTTGAGGTCGGCTCCAGTCTAACCTAATAATATCATTAACTTTAGAAACGTGATATTTACCATGTTCACACGTAAATATCTCGTGAATCTCGTCTTGGCGTCGCTCCACGTAAAATAAATGCCTTGTTTGACTGTTCTTAAATTACCCTAGGCAGATAAAATTTTCGTTTTTCCTAAATCATGTAAATGTTAGTATTAGTGTCGGTTTCCTCTCTGAGGAGGCGCCGTGCTCTGCCATCCACACGGCATTGTATACCCCTTGGTAAGACGTGCTTTCCGAGGCACGGAGGATACTATAAATTTCACAGGAAATGGTGTATAAAAGAATCTTTGAAACATTATTTTACACATTTCCTAAGAAGGCTCGAAATTGTATCTATTTCCTAGGAATTGGGTACAATTCTTAGGTTTCATACATTTCCGGTAACATATAGGAAACTATTTTCCCATACAAATAAGATTACAAGCATAACCTTCTCACGTAATCTTCTAAGAAAACGAAAACGTAAACTTACGCGTTAACGTTGATACCCTAATGTTCTCTGTTATTAAATTGGCCCCCAACCCGACTCACGTCTGGCATTGTAGCTTAACTTCATAATCAAGTTGGTCATATTAGGTGGGCGGTAATAAGGAGCTTGTATTACTTGCTCGTTTTTACCCACGGCTTCGGTTGCAAGTTTGGGGGACAGAACTTGAGAGAACTTTTTGTTTTGTCTTGTTACAATTATGTTTGAAGGTAGTTTCTCGATGGTGATAAGGAAAAGTGAGATAAGGAAAACAGGCTTGCTTTTGCTTTAATAAAATACACAGCTTTCTGTGTAAATAGATCGTTAAGGCAAAGTTAGGTGTTGAGGCAATGCACCTGTTACACACACTTTTTGAACAGATATGCAAACGGTTCAACCTTTCAAGTACTAGATATACACCGTGACTTTTTAGTTGTCTCACAACGGCAGCCCACTTCATGTATTCAATGACTACTAATCATTCATAAAAAAAAATTGGTATTTATGAGATTTTAATAATTTAAAAATAAAAATATTATTCAATATTAAGACGCATGACGTAGTTAAAACATCCTGTTGTGAGCGATAATCTACTGGACTCGAGCGCTGGGTAGGTATATTCTCCCTTTTGACACGTAAACATCATTAACAGGATGTTTCATTATTTTTTCTAATGTTTTTTTATTTTGTTTGTACCTAATACGGTAGGTAAAAAAAAATCGCGCCTAGAACTATTTTATGTCGGACACATTGAGTGGACCACCTTTGTAAGACGACTAAAAAGTCATGGTGTATACAAGGTGTAAAGGGACCCTTCATGAAGCCGTCATCCAAGCTTTCTATCATATGAAATTAAGTAACTCTACGCAAAAATTATTGCTGGGAAGACACTTTAAGTTTTACGGTAGGACTCAAAGAAGCGCACTCAAAACATTGTGCCGATGGATGAATTGAATAGAGAAGGGGGTCATCGAGGTATTTAAAAAACTACAACATTGACAACTTGTCTTTTAAAAAAAACTTGTGAAAAAGTTGAACCTTTGACCCCAAATATCTCCGTAACTAAAAGGTTCCCAGGTATGGTCTAGAATTTTTTTATCGCAAAGACTGTGAGAACAAGGCACTACCAGCCGAAAGGCACTACCTTTCGCCTTCGTTAAGGGTATTTTTATAACCATAATGGTACCTACGGATGGGACCGTTCCTCAAAGAGTTTAAGAAGACCTGAAAATAAATCTTCCTAAGTACCTACCATATAGTTTTATGGTCACAGAAAATAAACAACAGCCCATTTGACGCAAGGTGCCTATAGACTTGAGTAAGGGTCGCCAAAATGCCCTAAAAACCTACAACTAAGGTTATAAAAGCTAAGACCTAGAAACTACGATCTAATTTAGGCGACCTGACACTCCTCCACAAAATAATACAGAAGTTCCGCTTTACAAAACGAGACGTGAGCACATTATGTCATGCTGCGGGACTGTTCGAAAGAGACACCGCGGCCCTGGAATAAAAAGGGCAAAGAAGGAACATGGATGGGTTTTAGTCAGTAAAAGTCTGACACTTCCTCCCACTCCACCCAGAGCGGGGGAGGTCATTTGATGATTTCTAATCTGAAAAAAAAGCACATTATGTCATATCCTACGTCTGCAATTAAACTTCGAAACGTGCAAAAAAAAAAGTGTTTTTCGAAAAAAAAACTTTACCTTCCTTAAATAAACTTCAGTTTGCGCTACAATTTCAAATTGTTTGATGATTTCTCGTTCAGTCATTGTAAAGTCAACTATTATAACTTATACATATAGTTGATATTTCTTTAAGTGGAAATAACATCAGTTTTTAAATGGATTTGAATATGGAATAAGTATCACATGCTTCGCGTATAGCAAGTACTATTATAGCAACTGTCATTTGTTTGAGATATCTTGAACTGAACGTACGAGTCTATTCCATAATTACTCAAACCCTTGATTCCTGATTTGACTGAATTTGATTTTATTTACATTTTCTATCATACACTTTATTCAGTTGTATTTTAAGTTGATTTTGAAATGACTAGTACTCTTGAAAAAAAAGTTGTTAAAATGTTTAAAGTATTAGCTCAATTTGGACTATATGTGTTGGTATTAAAGTATTTTTTTCATAAACATGATTGGAAATTACATTATTAAAGCAGTATAATGTGTGCGCCTCTTTCCGCTCGTTCCATGGAGCTTCTGTGGTATTCTATGATACGACCTAAGTCTAAATAAGGTGAGCTTAGAGACGCGTTCCAAAAACGGCCATGTCCGAACCTGTTGCTTAAACGAGGGTAGTATTAAATTGTGGAGCTTGGCATAGTTTAGATACTGAAACCTGTTACTTAGTCTAGATTTTCTAGGAACTCTAGACTAGTGAGACCTTAATTTAGGCTGGTTTTCAGGTGGTAACATAACATAACATCACGCGGGTAATCCCCGAAAGGCAGGGGACAGAGGCCCTAGCAATGATATTATAAATAAAAAGAGGTAGAAATCGCACTAGCGCGAGCAAATTGTTGCAGACAAATTCAGACAATTGTCGTAATTTAAGTACTTCAAGCGCAATAGCTATCTCTTTCTGTATCATACGTTCCGTATTATCTATCGCAGTCGTAACAACGCAAAGATATTTGAACGCCGCGAGTATGTATGAACGTAGCGTATCTTCTTTATAATATCATTAGGCTTTTCGCAACGTAAATAAGTTGGTTTTTGAATCGGAAATACAATTATCCTACAGCATTTTAGTTAAATTGTTTGCAACAAGCACAATCAGTATCATAAATATGTAGAAATTCTAAAAATTATGAAAATATTATTTGTGAAACGAGTATTTTTTATTTTAATATCGATGTATTTACGTTACGAAAAACGTCGAAAAACGTGCTCTGTAGTCTTCAAAGGAAAGCAATAACAGCAATGTAACATGTTGTAATACAGTAAAATGTTATTGTAACAGACAATTTTCGTGTTCGTCAGCGTCCGTATTACGATCGCGCGCGAACGTGATCCGAATGAACACGATCACTTACGAACGAACTTATTATCGTTACATTAAAATACAGTAGACGTACCGGGTAGTACGTAAACGGTGGCTTAAGATTATGAGTAAAAAATAAAATATCATAGTAGTTCATACGTTTCTGAACAAAAAGGAAATGCATTGAAAAACATGGTATAATGCAGTTTTCAGCAATAGATACAGTGATATAAAAGGAAAGTGTATATGAATAGTATATTATCTACATTGCATCCGTGCGAAGCCAGGGCGGGTCGTTAGTAAATAATAACGGCCACTCGGGTCGACCTTCAGGTAAAGCCGCGCTTGCCTAGGTTGGTCCGTGGATGGGTGACCACCC
Source organism: Noctua pronuba (assembly GCA_905220335.1). Lineage (NCBI taxonomy): Eukaryota > Metazoa > Arthropoda > Insecta > Lepidoptera > Noctuidae > Noctua > Noctua pronuba. The sequence goes on along the minus strand of LR999906.1, from coordinate 7,252,313 downwards.
ATTACATACCGAGTTTCTTCCGTACCTCGGAAAGCACGTTATGCTGTTGGTCGCGGCTGTCAATTGCAGATATTTGACGGTCGTTAAGTAATCAGTGGGGCGAGAGACTGGCAACCAGTCTTGCCAAGGGGTATCGTATTACCCAGTACTAACTGGGTTGTGGAGGTCAGATAGGTAGTCGCTCCATGTAAAATGCTGGTATTCAGCTGCACTCGGTTAGACTGGAAGCCGACCCCAACATAGTTGGGAAAAGGCTAGCCAGATGAGCAATGGGCCCACCCACTACTACATAAGTTTAGCCATTATTTTAGGTTTTGTCCGTTTTCTTGGTTCGTAGCGAATATTCGATGTTTTTTATATATTTTAGGAATGTTAATTTATATTCCAAGCGTGTCTTAATGGTCTTAATTATACAAAAATGTTTTGATTCGATAATGTTGTTCTCTTTAGGTAATTATTATTTTATTTTAATTGAGTTGAGAATAAAAGTTCGTTGACATTTGACTTTATATTAGAAGTTATTTGTATTTTAACTTATTTTTGTAAGTGTGTGTGTTATTATAGGTTAGGAATTGTAGATTGACACAACGCGCTTTTAAGAAAAACCGGCCGGGACATGAAGGGTTCCGTACCATCATAATAGGGGAGCCCCTTTTAATTTGTAATTAATTTTAATTATTTGTTGTTATAGTGGCAACAGAAATACACATTCTGTGAAAATTTCATGTGAAAAATTTCAAATTTTAACCCATTACGGATCATGAGATACAGCCCGCTGACAGACAGACGGACAGCGGAGGCTGTCCAATAGGGTCCCGTTGGTTCCCTTCGGGTACGGAACCATAGAAAAGCGAATATTTAAACATATTTTATTTAATTATTTTAGCTGTCGTACCTGTATCTATCTACAGTTATTAAGTTAAACTAGAGTCAAATGGCCTATCAAAAACACGAAAACATATTGTAGTAGTTAAGTGAAATACTTGTTTCAACTCTTTCAATAAAAAAACCGAAAATAACCAGCTAACCAAAAAAAAAACAGGTTTTATCGTTTGGTTGGCGAAACCAGTACACATGTTGAATCTTACCCTCTTATAAAACATGTATTCATTACTACACTCACATTTTGCCAGTTATGTCTATGTCCTATGTAATAGGGGGTGAGCCTTTTGCCATCAACCAGACACAAATCTAGGCTGCTACTGAGAAATTCCTGATGGAAAAGCCCAATAACACTTTACCCGACGAGGGAATCCAACCCAGAACCTCATGCTCAGCATGTGCGCTTGCGCCCACTAGACCAACGAAGACCTCTTATAAAAACCAATAACAAATATCCTTAACTCTTCAACATCAGGCATTCATCATCTGCCTAGCCTTTGCCCAACTATATTGCGGTCGGCTTCCAGTCTAACCGGTTGCAGCTGAATTCTAGTATTTTACATAGAGCGACTGCCTATCTGACCTCCACAATCCAGTTGTTGCTTGTCAGACTTTTTGGGCCACTGACTACCTAACGACTGTCAAAGATCTACAAATAAAACCCGGGACCAACGGCTTAACGTGCTTTTCGAGGCTGGGAGGAAACTCGGTAGGTAATGGGTGGTCACCCATCCACAGACCAACCTAGGCAAGCACGGCTTAACCTAAAGAACGACCCGAGCGGCTGTTATTATTGAACCATGAGAACAACAACGTCAGATATTATCACAAAAAAAAAATGTTGAATAACCCTAAATTACTACAAACACCCCACCTTAAGCACCCTCATGAAAAAACCTCGAACCAAAGACGTTAACGTTACGATAACGTTTCAAAAATCGTTTTACGATACTTCATATCGTTTACGGTACTTAATACCGTTTTTCATTTTTCCGAATAAGTACCTTCGATTAAGATAGGGGGCGTCTATTAATATTTATTAGAGCGTTCAAAGGTTCTATGGAAGATTATTGATTGTTCATGGGGTGTGAATATTTATATTCAAGCTCTTGGAGGGGAGAGTAGATATTTAGGTTGTGGTCACTTTTTCGTTCTAGACCATTCCTACTAACGTTCTAGTTATTAGATATTAGGGGTCAAAGTTCCAACTTTTTTTTGAAATACTAAATTATTAACGCTTTTAAACGCGTTAAGCGTTTCCCAGCAATAATTGTAACGGAACCAAGTAACGCAGTAGTAGTTGTTTTTACGTCAAACTAAGTAACTCTACTTAGTTTGACAAACAGAATGCTTGGTTGCCGGCTTCGTGAAGGGTCCGTTTACACCTTGAATATAATTTTATTCAATAAAAATAACCCATAATCACATTTAATCCTTACAAAAACCTGTTAACTACTCAAACATACCAAAGTCATTCGCAAACCAGTCAGTATCTCAAGACTGACATCCTCATACATTCCTAACCCTCCACTGCCGAGTGTGTCGCCTTGACATTGCATGCGGGGGTATTCAGAGCCAGATGCAGGCTGAATGTGTAATACGGGCAGGGGAGGGTTGAGCTCGGATCAACGGTACATACGTGCTGTCTTTTTGAAGGAGGTATATTTATCATAAATGGTTATTTGGGACTGTTTTCTTAAATTGAAAAATTTCGACTTACTGAATTGGAAGATTCAGATATTGAATCATTTTAAATTGTTATTAACGAAATATTTGGTGATACGAGAATGGATACAATAAGAAATGAGTACATAAGAGAAAGTGTGAAAGAGGTGCTGTCACTGAAAAATTGTGTGCTAATCGGTTGTGGTGGTATGGGCATGTGATGCGGAGGAATGAGGAAAATGTCGTGAGGAAAGTTTTTCGTATGAATGTGATTGGGTATTAGAGTAGAGGAAGACTAAAGACGATGGATGGACTGGGTGAAGGATGGTATGGCATGGGAAGGAGGTGTATGCTGAGTTGACGAGCAATAGAGAAGTATGGAAGAAGAAGACATGCCACACGGACCCCAAATTAATTGAGAGACATCATCAGTTTCCGAAATATTTGGCTGTCGAAAAAAATATGAAAATTTTCCAGTTCCTACTGGTAAGAAAAACCGTTCCTATGCACCCATCCATTCATATGTGTGTTTTTGACCAAATGTAGGAATGCTGCGGATTAGCAGAAAATTGTATTGGCAGTAAGTTATATTTTTTGTCCGGTTGATCGCAATAGGCTTGCCATTATTACATGGGTTGTAAACATAACTGGCGAAATATGTATGTTCAGTTAGACAGCTCTGACTTACTCTTCGGTAAAACAAAGGTGTGTTACATTTTCATCCGAGCAGTCGCGATTAAGACCATTAAGCCAACTTAATGGTCTTAATCGCGACTGCTGAGCATGAGGTCCTGGGTTCGATTCCTGGATCGGGCAAATTGTTTTTGGATTTTCCTATCAGGAATTTCTCAAAACCAGCCACGGAGTCTGGATTCGTGCCCGTTTGATGGTAATAGGCTCGCCCTATTACATGGTACTTAAATATAACTGGCGAAATGTACACCCACATTTCGCCAGTTCTGTTTAAGTCCTATTTAATAGGGAGCAAGCCTATTGCCATCAACCGGGCACAAATCCAGACTCCGTGGCTGTTACTAAAAAAAATAACTTGTGAAAGTACTGTAGTTGCCTATTCCAAAGCGTAGAACTCTATGGGTAAGAATGAGCAAGAAACTCCATGGACACTCTTTTATTTACAAACAAATACGCAACAAGTAGTCCTAGTCAATAACAAGCGAGTAAGGACTTCAATATTCTTTGTAAAGAGTTCTCATTTGACCCATATACCACCAAAGCCTATTCAGCACGCACTTGGCTGAATGCTAACTTTTTTAAAAGCGCGTAGTCTTTTTTCTTTTTTCGCCGTGTCATTAATGCTTAACCTGGTGTCAGAGTGTTTATAGTGCTTATTGTATCTTATTTTAAATCTTTTTATTTTTATTTTTATCCTGCTTGTTATCTAGTGATCCTAAGATTTCTACTATCTTTTCTGTGTTACGTGAGAACCTGTAATTGGCTCTGTGTTGCCTATACAATAGTTATTCATTTGTCATAGCTGTTTCAAAAAGTCTTTACTGAAAATATTATATGAAAAAACATATTATACGGTGAACGAATACCTAACTGACACATTATGACCTTTTTAATTTTTGTTTGTTTACAAATTTTAGTGTGTTGACAATTTGAATTAGAATTATTTAATAATGTGTGATAATAATATATATTTTTTTTTTAATTTGTTTTTTTTTATACTATTTGATAATTTATTGTAATCAGTATGTTTGTAAAATAAATTATTTGTAGGCCGATGACGGCTAGACATAGCGTTCATTAATAATTACAACATCTTTACCTAACCTATGTTCAACAAATAAAAATATTTGTATTTGTTAGTTCTCCTATCTATAAATAAATAAATAAACATTACTCTTTCCCCAATCCAAATATTCAGACACAGTACTTAAACGAACTTTTCATTTATTAATAAAATAATAAAAATTCCTTCTTCAACTTCCCCGCCCCTCCTAACACCACAAATCATAAGACTTGCGTGACAACTCCGACAGAGATAAGACCCCGAGGTAAGTCCGGGGTTATTTTTCTTATTTCTGTTTACTACGGTGTGAATGACGGCGATAAGGGAATACGTATTTTTTATATTTATTCGGTCTGTCTGTCAAGCTAGGAGTGCGAGAGATAGCGACGGAGAAAGTGAGATAGTGGGGTCTTGTTAATTTATTTTCAGTAAGTTTCGACTTCGTTGGTCTAGTGGTCGTAAGCGCGACTGCTGAGCGTGAGGTCCTGGGTTCGATTCCCAGGTCGGGTAAAGTATCAGAGAATTTTTCAGTAGCAGCCACGGAGTCTAATATGCGAGGTGTATTTGTGCCCGGTTGATGGTAATAGGCTCGCCCCTTATTACATGGGACTTAAACATAACTTGCAAAATGGGGGTGCACTATTAGGTATACCTCTGCCTTACCCTTCGGGGATTACAGGTATCAAGTTATGATGTTATTAAGACTTGCTCAATACCCCGGATTTTAACATAACTGACTAAGTGTGGGTGTATTTAAGACAGATACACCTTTGGCGAGCTATTGCCATCAACTGGGCGCAAATCCAGAACAACGAGTCACTCAAGCCAAGCAAGCCAGGCAAGCCTTAATATAAGTCCAAAACCGCTCCAACTGCACCCACGCCCCCCAACCCCAAAGGTTATTATAGTTTTCCCCATTGTTAGTGGATGACAGAGTACGAGATGAAACAAATAACATTTACACCGTCGACATGCGACATAAAGATTCATTATATAGCAGACAGCGACGGGTAAAGTAATTAGTGCTGTAATAGCTTCAGGATGAATGGACGTTTTCGGGAAAATTCTGGAAAAATGTACCTTTTGTGTGTTATTATGATGTTTCTTGTAACTGGCTCGTTGGTCGTTCTCGCAAGTGCTACACAGCAGACTTTTGTGGAACGTACCTGTAAATAATAAATACTACATTAGTTTAAAAAATCTCAAAGTCAAACTCAAAGCATTAATTTCAATTAGACCATTTCAGGCACTTTTGAATGTCACAAAAAACAAAGAAAGCGAAGCTACAGTCTCAGACAAAAGATATAATAACTTGTGAAAGTACTGTAGTTGCCCATTCCAAGGCGCAGATCTCTATAGAGAAGAATGGGCAAGAAACTCCATGGACACTCTTAACACTTGGAAACTCATCACATCACACACAAGATACCTCTCTGCTCATCTGCCTAGCCTTGTCCTAGCTATATTGTCCTAGCTATGTTGTGGTCGGCTTCCAGTCTAACCGGATGCAGCTGAATACCAGTATTTTACATGGAGCGACAGCCTACCTGAGCTCCACAACCCAGTTAGTACTGGGTAATACGATATCCCTTGGTAAGACTGGTTGCCAGACTTTCGGGCCACTGACTACCTGTAACGACTGTCAAAGATCTATAATTGACGGTCGGGATCAACAGCTTAACGTGCTTTCCGAGGTACGGAGGTAACTAGGTATGTATTAGGTGGCCACTCATCCACGGATCAACTTAGGCCAGCGCGGCTTAACCTAAAGTTTGACCCGGGCGGCTGTTTATTCGCTACAAGCTCCTTTATAAAGGGTGTAAAAAGACCCTTAACAAAGCCGAAAGGCACTTATTCTCCCTGTCATGGCGATCATTTTTTTGTTCTAGACCATACTTGGGAACCTTCTAGTTACGGAGATATTGGGGGTCAAAGTTCCAACTTTTTCACAGGTTTTTTTTTAAATACAAGGTTTCAATGTTGTAACTTTACTTTAAACACCCCCACGACCCCCGTACTATTCAATCTACCCATCAGCACAATGTTTTGAGTGCGTTACTTTGAGTTTTACCGTAAAACGCGATTTTTTACCCCAAAGAAAAAATCGTTTCCCAGCAAAAATTTTTGCGTAAGGTTACTTAGTTTGATGTACAGAATGATTGGTTGACGGCTTCGTGAAGGGTCCGTTTACACCTTGTATGCTTTAGCTCATTCGTTTCAATCCAATAGATTATTTTCGACGTTTTCACCATATTTATACATAGTGAGCCAGTGGTGGCGGCCTCGACTTACGAACAGTAGATCGTGGGTTCGAACCCAGGCAGGCGCATTACTTTGTGTAATTTATTTCATCACCACTGCTCTCAAAAACGGTGAAGGAAAACATCGTGAGGAAACCGGCATGTTCTACAACCAACAACCAAAATTTGAAGACATGTGACATCTATCAAACGGCACTGGGCCCGCGTGGTGTATTATAGCCCATTCCCTCTCATAGAGAAGATGCCGTGTGTTCCAGGAGTGGGAACATTATTGGCCAATTATGCCACCATATTTATCGCTGGCCTTCTGGTTCCTTGTCTGAATGAAGTTAGGCCGTTTCTTTAAAGTGGGACAGGTGCAAGTCTAGTTTTGACATCATTAATTAGTCTGCTCAGACAATAGTGATTGTGAGGATAATAAGCTCCCGCTTTAAGATTGGCTTTGGTCCAGACTAGCCAGGGGTTAAGTTAGTGGTAAACACACAATTATGTACCTACTTATTTAGTCGTGTTTTACACAACCAACATACATGAAATAATTTCTGGGTAATTATTGTTTGTGTAGGTAATGTTAATATTTTAGGTCAAAAATCCTTTTGGTAGCGCAAGTATAGAAATGCAACTTTACGAGTATATGCTACGATATACTCCGTGACTTTTTAGTCGTCTTACAAAGGCGGTCCACTTAATATGCCCGACATAAAATAGCTCTACGCGCGATTTTTTTTTTTACTTGCCGTAATAGGTACAAAGAAAAATAAATAAAACATTAGAAAAGAATATAAAACATCCTGTTGAATAAATGTTTACGTGTCAAACGGGACAACATACCTACCCAGCGCTCGAGTCCAGTAGATCATCGCTCACAACAGGGTGTTTTAACTACGTCATGCGTCATAATACTGAATAATATTTTTATTTTTAAATTATTAAAATCTCATAAATACCATTTTTTTTTATGAATGTTTAGTAGTCATTGGATACATGAAGTGGGCTGCCGTTGTAAGACGACTAAAAAGTCACGGTGTGTAAATGCTACGATTTCAGACCATGCAGTAAGGCTCAATTTACATTGCTACAACCTTTTGTACGTTTCTTGAGCGAGAAAATTGTCGACAGCTAACCTAGGCAGGTTGGGTTACTTGGGTTGCGATCTGAGATTCATATTATTATCCTATAGTACTCGAAATCTGCTAAATAGGAGGAGCACGTGGCTAAATAGTAGCAGCCGCTCGGGTCGATCTTTAGGTTAAGCCATGCTTGCCTAGGTTGGTCTTTGGATGGATGACCCATTACATACCGAGTTTCCTCCGTGCCTCGGAAAGCACGTTCAGCCGTTGGTCCCGGGTGTCATTTGTAGATCTTTTAGTCAGTGGCCCAAAAAGTCTGACAACCAGTCTAACCAAGGGGTATCGTACTTCCCATTACTAACTGGGTTGTGGAGGTCAGATAGGCAGTCGCTCCATAAAAAATACTGGTATTCAGCTGCATCCGGTTAGACTAGAAGCCGACCCGACTATAGTTGGGAAAAGGCTAGGCAGATCATGACTCGAAATCTGCTAAATCTGCCATTTTAGACACCCAAACGTCACTTTGGTCCCAGGTAAATTAAGCTAAGAAAGTCTTTGCTCAGTGTCAGAACAATGTAAGCCTTTTTTCAAATAAAGGCCTTAACCCACCTCGATCTCCAAAAATAGCTTAACAATACACATACAGATTACTATCGCATAACCGACGGTGACCTCACCAAGGTCTTCTCTAACAGAAGGGGTCAACGCTCTGCCAAAATAATTTAATTGGATAATTTAATGTAATTTTAGAAGATATTTTTTAAAGAGGTCGTGGCTTAATTGGCATCGCGTAATTTGACCAGTCTGAGGTCAGGTTAAAGGTAAGTCTTGTATTATTATATTAAGTTTAGACTTATCATCTGGGTAGCCTTTTCCCAAATATGTTGGCGTCAGCTTCCAGTCTAACCTAATGAAGCTGAATACCAGTGCTTTACACGGAGCGACTACCTATCTGACCTACACAAACCAGTTAGTACTGGTAAATACGATACCCCTTGTTCAGATTGGTTGTCAGACTTTCGGGCCACTGACTATTTAACGATTGTCAAAGATCTACAAATGACAACCCGGACCAACGGCTTTCCGAGGCACGGCGGAAAATCGGTGTGTAATGGGTGGTCACCCTAAGTTTAGACTAAACATAGAAAATTTTATATGTATGTATATGAGTATCATGCTACCCCATTCACTTAGTTGTGGAAGTCAATATTCGCTCCAAGTAAGTTACGGTCGATTTGAAGTCCGTGTGCAGCTGAATACCAGCATTTTACTCTATCTGACCCGCGCAACTTCGTCTGCGTTTCCTTGTTTTTGCAACATTTTTCATGAATTCTCTGCTCTTATTAGTGGTAGCGTGATTTTATATAGCCTATAGCCTTCCTCGATAAATGGGCTATTCAACACTAAAATAATTTTTCAATTCGTACCAGTAGTTCCTGAAATTAGCGCGTTCAATCAACAGATTATGCCTCATCCATCAATCCCTAACACGTCACTGCCATCAAAATCATCACAATACTAACAAGATTCACACGCATCACATAATATAATATCACATGACCTCACCAAGGTCTTCTATTAAAATTCGACGGGTCAATGCACCGCAAATATTTGTACAATTAGTATTGTTTTAGAATACACTAAATTAGAGGTTTGTGAGTCACTTAATAAAATAGATGGTGTCACAATAGGTATCATGGTGGTGTAAATGCCAGTTTTAATGAGTCATCATTTTGACGATACAAACAGCTTCTTTATTTATTTACTAGCGACCCGCCCCGGCTTCGCACGGGTGCAATATACATAGAAACCTCCCTCTTGAATCACTCTATCTATTGCTGAAAACTGCATTAAAATCCGTTGCGTAGTTTAATAGATCTGAGCGTACAAACAGCGGGAGCGACTTTGTTTTATACAATGAAAAGAAAAGTAGATCTAGTATGACATATCAAACTGAGGGTGACAAAGTGTGAAGAGAATTGAGATGGAGCCATCATCTGCTTTTCCCAACTATGTTGGTTTCGGCTTCCAGTCTAACCAGATGCAGCTGAAAGCTATTAATTTTACTTATAGGGGCAGAAAATATGACCTCCATCACCCAGTCTCTAGGTTAAGCGACAAAAATGTCGTTTCTCAGCAATAATTTTTGCTTAGAGTTACTTAGTTTGATGTACAAAATGCTTGGTTGCCGGCTTCGTGAAGGGTCCGTTAACACCTTGTATAGAGTTTAACAATTATTTGGACACTGTAACCAAATACCTAATTTTAAATCAACCCAAACCGTTTTTGGACGTTGGAACTGACCAGTACGATTACCTAACTACCAAACCGAACACGTGTAAGCGAATACATGTAAATATAACTTTATATATATATGTACTAAACATAACATATACCTATCAACCAGTATATCTAGACCTGCGGTAATTGATAAATGATGTATATTTTGCAAATAGGTATATAAAAACACTTCCAAAACTGGAATCGCTGATGTGGGGAACAAGACTGCTGGGTTGAAGTGGGATTGAGCGGGCCATGTCTATAGAATGCATCAGGACCGATGGGCCAGAGTCGTCACGCAGAGGGTGCCAGAAGACGGGCGTCGTCGCCGAGGGAGGCCTAGAAAACGCTGGCGTGACGACCTAGAGGCGTATATGAGAGATTCGCCAGAGAAAACCGCACGGAGAGAAGAATGGAAGGCTACGGGGGAGGCCTTTGCCCAGCAGTGGGATAATGGTGGCTAAGAAAAAAAAACACTTTTGCACGTAATTTTTTTTTAAACTAGATGTGGCCAGTGTCTCTTACCTGACTACTCTGAGAAGGAACAGCCGAAACAAACTGAGAGGTCATAAAGGGTGTAAAAAGACCCTTAACGAAGCTGAAAGGCACTTGTTCTCCCCGTCATTGAGATCATATTTTTGTTCTACACCATACCTGAGAACCTTCTAGTTACGGAGATATTGGGGGTCAAAGTTCCAAGTTTTTCACATGTTTTTTTTTTAAATCCATGTTTTTAATTTTTTTTTTTTACTTTAAACTCCTTCACGACCCCCGTACTATTCAATCCATCCATCAGCACAATGTTTTTATTGCGTTACATTGAGTCATACCGTTAAACGTGATTTTTCACCCCAAAAAAAAGTCATTTCCCAGCAATAATTTTTGCGTAAAGTTACTTAGTTTCATGTACATAATGCTTGGTTGACGGCTTCGTGAAGGTTCCATTTACACCCTGTATAGTCTCTTTAGGTGTTATTAGGAACGAAATTCAAATTGTACTAGATTAATGTTAAATCTAGTACAATTTCAATTTCATTCCTGATAGAGACAGTTGTGTTTTTTCCTTAACAACCAGCGCCTTTTTGGAGAGTCAAGATAAATTGGTGATATAGAAATAATTCCATAACAAACACTGTTGCGGAAACTTGCGAATGACGTCAGAGGTCAATGGCCGTCGAGGTCATTTAGGAGTAGTTGCAAAAAACTAGAGAAAAACTTCTAGTATTTGCAAGTCATTATTTGGAACAATTTGTGGCATTTCGTTATGGCTATTTAGGTTTAAAATGGCTTTGGCCTTTAGCAATGTGGCAGAGTGTGAGAGTGGCATATCTTCTCTCATAATGGCACGATGATCTAGTGGTCGCAAGCGCGACTGCTGAGTATGAGGTCCTGGGTTCGATTCCCAAGTTGGGCAAAGAGTTTTTGGGGGTTTCCATCAGGAATTTCTCTGTAGCAGCCACGGAGTCTGGATTTGTGCCCGGTTATCGGCTTCGTGAAGAGTCCGTTTTCACCTTATATGGAAGATTTGTACAGAACAATTGGTACCGAAATGAAAACTGAACATCAAAACTACAAAATAACAACGTCCATCTTAAAAGATAAAAGCCATAAAACTTACTTATAAATAAAAAAAGAAAAACATTTAGCTTAAGAGGTGTACTGACCGACCGGAAGCCTGCTGTAGTGCTCTCGGAGTCTCAGCAGTTAGCGGTGAGACTAGCACTTAAGTCGGGTGAGTACTCCCCCTTAATGGCCATCTTTATAGAGTGTATACCTGTGTTTTACTGGCTTTATTGGGTTTTAAAAATAGATTAGAAAATGTATGAATTTTGTAGTGTATCTATTTACACACACAAGTAGTCAGGTAGCTGTCACTTATGACAACTGTCACGATTCAAGAATGGCGGGAAGTTGGAAAGGAAGCGTACCCTAGACTTGAACTTGGTTGTGCTGGTGAGCCTGTGATACAGTGAGTAAATAGTGTTATCAGCCCTGCCACCAACGGATACTACAAATGTGGAAGAAGTAAGATTGCACGTAGGTCTCTGACTGTACCCCTGTGGTTAACGGTCATAAAGATGATATAAGAAGCGTGCATATTAAGACTGACTGACTGCCTCGTTGGTCCTTTGGTCGCAAGTAGGACTGGGTCCTGGGTTTGATTTCCAGGTCGGGCAAATTGATATTGGGTTTTTTAGAATCCCCACATACAAATTTTTCGTTAGTTATTAAAAAACAAAAAGAGCTGTTTCCTATAAAACTGCAATACCCACACGGTCAAAATGAACAGCTGTTTTTTTAAATAACCGATGAAAAATTTCTAAGTTGGGGGCTCAGAATGATGTACTGAATACGTGGTAACCGTTTTCGCGTCGGTGTCTCTTCCACCCGGTATATGATATGTATGTATGATAGAATGACAATACGGTATTTGCCTGAAAAAATCTATTCAGTCCGTCTGTTACATTATCAAAAAATATTGGACAAGTATTTTTTCTTTTGTCATGTAAACGAAAAATGACCACGATAAGCGACCCCGCGTGACGTCACAATTTCTGTTACTTTTTAGTGTCCAGTGACGTCACAAGCCCCCTCACTTAAACTTTGATGCGCTGTATCGTCGTCATTTTTTGATTATGTGACGAAAGAAAAAATTCGTGTCCAATATTTTTTGATAAACTAACTGAGGGACTAAATAGATTTTTTCAGGCAAATACCCTATTGTCTATACCATAGACTCTCAGTTACCAGCCAACCATCATCTGCCTAGCCTTTTCCCAACTATATTGGGATCGGCTTCCAGTCGTAACCGGACGCAGCTGAGTACCAGTATTTTACATGGAGCGACTGCCTATCAGACCTCCACAATCCAGTTAGTACTGGGTAATACGATACCCCTTGGTAAGACTGGCTGTCAGACTACCTAACGACTGTCAAAGATCTTCAAATGACACCCAGGACCAACGGCTTAACGTGCTTTCCGAGGCACGGAGGAAACTCGGTATGTAATGGGTGGTCACCCATCCACAGACCAACCTAGGCAAGCACGGCTTAACCTAAAGATCGACCCGAGCGGTTGTTATTATTTAGCCACGAGCTCCTCAGTTACCAGCCAACCAATCTATAACATTCATAGTACTTCTAGTTTCACACGACTCTATAGTAACCCGATCCATCATACCATATGGCATCGGAATTTCGCATCGCTGACTCAGTGTACTGCATTATGTAATTAACTATGTACTTGAATAAGTTCACGGTGACTGGGTTCTGACGGTTGGTAGGTGGAGTTGTCGTCCTGGATTGACATATGTGTGGGGTTCTTGGAAAATAGGATAACTACTTATTTCTTTAGGCGCGATTTATATAGAAACTGTGTAAGGTGAACGCGGGGAGCAAGCGCAGCGCAGGCATGATGGCGCTTCAAAACGTTTTCATACAAAATGCACTTAGGCGATGTGTCGTGAATTACACTCAAGCGGCGCGGCGCAGGCACGCCGTTCCTTTGTTTCCTCATAAATGTCGCCTACGTACATTTTGTATGAAAACCTTTGCGTATGCCTGCGCCGTGCCTTCACCTTACACCGTTTCTGTATAATTAGCGCTTCAGGAGCTCCTTAAATTCAAAACATTGACTATGCTTAAAAAATAAAAACAACACGCCTGTAATCCACAAAGGGTTAGGCAGAGGTGTATCTAATACTACTTCCACTTTGCGCCAGTTAAGTTTAAGTCCCATATAATAGGGGGCGAGCGTATTACCATCGATAGGGCACTAATCCAGACTCCGTGGCAGCTACTGAGAAATTCCTGATGGAAAAACCAAATAACACTTTGCCCGACCTGGGAATCGAACTCAACACCTCGTGCTCAGTAGTTGCGCTTGCGACCACTAGACCAACGAGGCAAAATCCAATTACTTAAAATAAAATGTTTTCTCAGAACAAATTACCGCTGAAAAATAACTAGATTTTTTCTTAGAAAAAACAACGTCTTGTAAGTATTTAACTGAAATCAAATCATGAACATTAAGCCGAAATTATCTATTTCTTCGAACTTTTAATTAGTTTTAAGTGTTTCTTAGAATTCTAAATATGGTTTGTCATTTAGTTGTGTAACTATTTGGTTTGTTGACAGTGTTTGATATGATATGTTAGCGAGACGAGTTTGTTAAGAGGATATTTTTATTTTATGCTTAAAACATCGTTTCGAAAATTGTTACCTATTCGGTAAAATTACCGAAAAAACTAAAACTAAGCTAAATATAGGTGTGACGTATTTTCTTTTCATATTCTTCTCTGCTAACCCTATTAATTGATGTTTGGGAGTCCGCCATATTGAATTTAGAATAACTCACTTAGCTAACCATGCATTGTCATCCAAACTAAACGTGTATGCAGATTTCCAGTTCAATCGGTTGGTGATAACCTTTTCAAAATTCAGTTGCAAGATTTGACCTAAACAAACAAACACGAACATTTCAAGTTAAATAAAAGCGTGTAAAAATACTAATTTTGACATGACATGCATATAAGCATATTGGTATATATATTGACGCACTATTCAACATATTAACTTTCTTTTATTCATCACTGCCTTAAGATTTATAGGATGTCTAAATAAGTAAATAACTGAAGTATAAAGGGTGTTAAAAGACCCTTAACGAAGCCGAAAGGCACTTGTTCTCCCCGTCATTGCGATCATTTTTTTGTTCTAGACCATACCTGGCAACCTTCTAATTACGGAGATATTGGGGGTCAACATTCCAAATTTTTCACAAGTTTTTTTTTAAATACTAGTTTTTAAGGTAATAACTTTACTTTAATAACCTCCATGACCCGATTACTATTCAAAGCATCCATCAGCACTAAGTTTTGAGTGCGTTATATTGAGTTTTACTGTAAAACGTGATTTTTCACCCTAAAAAAAGTCGTTTCCCAGCAATTTTTTTTGCATAGAGTTACTTAGTTTGATTTACTGAATGCTTGGTTGACAGCTTCGTGAAGGGTCCGTTTACACCCTGTATAGACGCACTATTCAACATATTAACTTTCTTTTATTCATCAGTTTACTTGAAAAAAGGCTTTTAAGTTCTTTTTTACACCCGACTGCCTTAAGATTTATAGGATGTCTAAATAAGTAAATAACTCAAGTATATATGTGCAAATCTTTTACGTATTCTTGACTGAAATGTATTTTCTTCGGTCGTATACTAGTTTTATGTGCTTTTGCAATTCAGTTCGTTTATGCTTCGAAGTTGTTGGTAAATGGAGGCAGTACGTGCAATTTGAAGAAGAAGTTGAGCTGTGATGGAGAACTGAAGATTTAAGAGTACATTTTGCAGATGGTGTTGTGATCTATGCTCTTCTAAGGGCATATATATATTTTTAAATATTAAATCTCTTTTTTTCTGTTTAATTTACGTTTTATACAGGGTGTAAACGGACCCTTCAAGAAGCCGTCAACCAAGCATTCTATACATCAAACTAAGTAACTTTACGCAAAAATTTTTGCTGGGAAACGACTTTTTTTTTGGGTGAAAAATCACATTTTACGGTAGAGCTCAATGTAACGCATTCGGATCATTGTGCTGATGGATGGATTGTATAGTACGGGGGTCGTGGAGGTGTTTAAAGTAAAAATATTACTCTAAAAACATGTATTTTAAAAAAAAACTTGTGAAAAAGTTGGAACTTTGACCCCCAATATCTCCGTAACTAGAAGGTTCCCAGGTATGGTCTAGAACAAAAAAATATCGCATCGATGGGGAGAACAACTGCCTTTCGGCTTCGTTAAGGGTCTTTTTACACCCTTTATTGTGTAGATTTAAGTTTCTTATTTTTTTTTTATTTGTTTGTTGTGTGCACTTGTGGCATGTGCCAAATAAATATGTTTTCTTTCTTTCTTTCAAAATGATCCTATTCTTGATATCAATCTTGTCCAGAGGATAGAGATGAGGTCGACGATGGAACGACCTTACCCAAAAGAAGCCTATTAACTCGCTTGGGGTGATATGAACTCGGGAACACCGACGCAGACAGGAAATTCCTCTACTTGGCTGTGCGCATAATAGATGATGCAGCAAATCGCTACGTGCAAATAAATGTCACCTGCGGTGCGTCTGAGTGTGCGTCCATCTTAAAACCATGCGATTATGAAATAACTTTTAGCACAAAGTTACAATCGTGATTCCACGTGAAAATTATCTTTGAATTTTACTAAATGTAACCATATTTTAGGTTCACGTTAGCCGCATGCACAATGACCGCTGGGCAAAAGTCTCCATGCGATGGTTGCCGGAAGACAGACGGCGCCGCCGAGGCCGGCCCAGAAAGAGGTGGCGAGACGATCTGGACGCTTACCGCGAGGGCTGGTTCGAGGTGGCACGAGAAAAGAGCACATGGAAGGAATTGGGGGAGGCCTTTGCCCAGCAGTGGGACAGTACAGGCTATTAAAAAAAAAAACATATTTAGGCTCACGACAAGGTCCCTTTCAGCATCGAACTACACGCCATCTTACTTTCTAAGTTCAAGATCATTTAAATATTTGACTTTTCATCACCTCGTTTCGTCTTAAATGGCTAAAGTAATTATAACTTACCGGAAACCACAACACGAAATAATTACCATGTGACTTTATGATGCACAATACAACATTTACTTTTATCAATCAAAAATTTACCCTATTTCCATAACTGTAAAGTTCAATCACACAAGCCAAGTTTACGATTGAAATTCAGTGCTATTCTAATTTATGCCTTAAGTTGAGGAGTTAAGTTATACAGTTATATGGAAGTGTGGTTGCGTGGGTCGTAAGTTGCAGGGCCATATGGTTACCGCAGAGTGGTTCTGAAAGGTGTCGTAATAGTGTAAAATAGTTTATATCACTATTAAATGTAAAGTTAATTACAATGTGGGTAGTTTTGAAGAGGTATTTTTAAAACCGTTTATAATGTTTAGATGATTACTCAAAGCATTTATTTCAATTAGACCATAACAGGCACTTTTGAATGTCAGAAAAACAAAGAAGGCGAAGCTACAGTCCCAGACACAAGGCATAATAACATGTGAAAGTACTGTAGTTGCCCATTCCAAAGCGTAGATCTCTATGGAGAAGAATGGGCAAGAAACTCCATGGACACTCTTTTCAATCAAAATATTTTTACAAGATCTTGGTTACATCATTCATGTTGAGATAATACATATATGTGAGAACGATGTAGAAAGATGTGCACATTAAGAGCGTCCAGAGTAAAAGATTAGATCAACAATTTAAAAACAAAGTAGTTAGAATAAGCCATGGCAGCTAAGAGATGACCAGTCCCAACTGACAGCGCCCGTTCACGAACATGACGCATGGGTCAGCACCATTCAACTCAACCATTTTGAAGGGAACCGAATGATCCGACACACCCGCCACCATCAGCGAGACATTTGAGTGAGCATGACATTCTCTCAACCGCCAGGGCAAACTCGAGTCAATGAATGATAACTAAATGTAAATGGTAGCTTTACAGTATATATAATATATAATACTAAGAGATTGAATCTATACAATGCAAGGATATTTTTACAATCTTCTGCAGCTTCCACATTATCCTAATCTATTCAATGATGTGTTCCAAAGACATTCAAATATTTCCGAGCAATAGACGGGACAAGACGATGAAAATCGTAATCCAATACTTGTTACTACTTTGTAACAAATCGGTCTGTCTGGATGGATCTGAATACCAGTATTTTACATGGAGCAACTGCCTATCTGACCTCTACAACCCAGTTAGTCCTAGTACTAACTGGGTTGTAGAGGTCAGATAGGTAATACGATATCTCTTGGTTAGACTGGTTGTCAGATTGATGATTTTCGAACCACTGACTACGGCTTCACGTACTTTCCGAGGCACGGAGGAAAGTCGGTATGTAGCAAGTGGTGACCCATTCATGGACCAACCTAGGCAAACGCGGCTTAACCTTAAGATCGACCCGAGCGGCTGTTACTATTTAGCCACGAGCTCCTCCTCTTATGTCAATTGAGTATAATGGAGGCTGTTTCTTTGTTTTTAACAACTAGTTCTTTTTTCCTCTATTGTGTGGTTAGGCCCTAACCCGTGGGGTTAGGGCCTAACCTGGTGTCACAGTTTTTATGCCACCCATGGGACTTTGTCTTTGCTTTACATGCCGTTGACAAATATATCTCATACATGTTGGTTTCCGCACGATGTTTTTTTTCACCGAAGCAAGTAATGATTATACAATACGCACATGAATCCCAAAAATCAGAGATGCGAACTTGAGACCTTTGAATTACTTACTTGCACAACTACTAGGTGCGCCATTTTGCAGCAAATAGTACCAATATTTAAATTGCTGATTTGTGTCAATCTACAGCGTTAAAACTAAAGCAATTTCTTGCTTTATTCCATCTTTCCTCTAAGACCCGATAAAACCCAACGAAACGGTATTCAGAGCAATTAAAATATCGTCTCTTTACCTGCATTTCTCAAGCTACCAAGATATTGGACGGTTATTGGAAAATAATGAATGCAGGACCACTGAATAGACGGAACATTCAGCAATAAAGCATAAAAATATTCACAAATCGAGGCGTACCTGGTTTGTTTTGCTAACCAATGACGCACGAAATTTTAATGAATAACTCGTTATAGAAAAATACGTTTTACTTACGTTGAGAAAATTCTGTTGGGTAAAAACGGGAATAACCTACCTGTAAGTTAATAAAAGGGATTTGGTAAATAATAGGCGGGTAAAGATATTATTAAATCAGCTGTTGTACACCTTTTGGCCGTGATTTTTTGAAATCTTTGACAAAACAATTTTGCAGCACGTGCTGATTATTGATAAATATTTGTGCCTGAAAGTGCCTTACACCTTGTATAGACAAAAAGTTATAGATTTATTGTAAATGTATCGAGGGGTTCATAGTTTTATCAAAGTTAAGTGGATCAATCACTTTATAAAAGTACTAAGCTTATGCCCGCGGCTTCGCCCGCGCCGAGTTCGGTAATAATAATAAGGGATCGTACTATCGGGATAAAAAGTATCCTATATGTTAATCCAGGTGATAAAGTATCTGTGTGCCAAATTTGCACATGCAGGTAATGCGAAAATAAGCATGCTCCATACAACCAAACCTACACTCATGGATTTTCACAAAGCCACGCCTGAATCCATAACACACAACACACTTAAAGTAAAATTAAGCACGATTCAATAAATAAAAGTAAATTGTTCAGTGATAAACGGTACTGCAATCAGCGCGCCATTTCAGTACGGAAATGGATTCTCGCATCGGTTGTGAGTAGTACAAATTATTATTTGCGACTCTGACTAAATTTACTCACTGCGCCGGATTTCGGCACTCGTAAGATATGTAAATTGTGCTGTATGTTATCTAATATAGTTTGTAGTTTCGTCTGATTGAATGTGTGCTTGATTTTGCTGGGAGAGGAGAGGAATTGGGCTAAGGTCTTCGTCAATTTCGAGAAAATCTTCTCAATAAGTTTACTTTTAATTTAGTTAAACCTGTTCAGGTGGAGATTCATGGATGACTGTGCCCTGGAGTGTAAATGTGGTGTTGCCCACAAACGATGGGGCACTTGATATCGTGTCCTGCCTGTCCTGTTGCTTGCACGTCACAGGAGCTGATGGACTCTACTGAAAGTGCCAAACTCGTCGCCAAATTTTGGGCGGGCTCAATATAAATTGTCATCGACACACTAAAAAAAAATTCTCATTAGCAGCCATAGAGTCTGGATTTGTGCCCGGTTGATGGCAATAGGCTCGCCCCCTATTACATGCGACTTAAACATAACTAGCGAAATTTGGGTATACTATTAGGTACACCTCTGCCTAAACATTCGGGGATTACAGGAGCGATACTATGTTATGTTATTTATATTATTTATATACATCATCACCATAAATATGTTTTCTTTCTTTCTTTCTATATCAAATACATATTTGCATAAAGTTATCACCAAGTTCACAACTTCCTCCTTACAGTAAATTCTCAGTAAATAATACTTCTGACATTTTATCTCTTTAATGTCAAGACCAAGACCTGTCTCTGACATTTTAATTTTGATTAATTTTACGAGTTCAACGTAGTAAATAATATTTTATTGACATTTGTGTATCAAACGATTTGATAATCTTAATTTATGGCCGTTCTCATTATAGTCTCTTGAATAGATGTTTGTTGCTAGGGGATGACTCGTTGAGTATTCGGTCATCATCTGCCTAGCCTTTTCGCAACTATATTGGGGTCGGATTCCAGTCTAATCGGATCCACCTGATTACCAGTATTTTACATGGAGCGACTGCCTATCTGACCTCCACGACACAGTTAGTATTGGGTAATACGATACCCGTTGGTAAGACTGGTTGTTAGACTTTTTGGGCCACTGACTACCTAACGACTGTCAAAGATCTACAAATGACACCCGGGACCGACGCGCGACGGCTTGTAATGGGTGGTATATAATGGGTGGTCACCCATCCACAGACCAACCTAGGCAAGCCCGGCTTAACCTAAATCGGCTGTCATTATTAAGCCACGAGCTCCTCCTCCACACTTTAACCCTCAAACAACCGCTAGTAACAAAACCAACTAGCAACTCTCAGCTCCTCCAAACTACTCAA
This sequence comes from Noctua pronuba, assembly GCA_905220335.1. Lineage (NCBI taxonomy): Eukaryota > Metazoa > Arthropoda > Insecta > Lepidoptera > Noctuidae > Noctua > Noctua pronuba. The sequence continues at coordinate 7,231,738 of LR999906.1, read as the reverse complement.
GTACAAGAATACACAGAGACCTACGAAAACCGTCTAACTCCGACAATAAAAGAAGTATCTCCCCTGAACACACAAATCACCCTTCAGGGTACATTCAGGAAGGCATCACACATAGCGGGCCTCGGTAAATAAACATATTAACCCTAAGTGGGGGCCCGGCCGATGGGCCGCTGAAATTGTGAGGGCTGAACCATGAGAGGAAGCGGATTGGTAAGTATCTCATACGTTATGACTGTAAGTTTTTAGCTGATTATTATTTTGTAAATAGAGAATTGCGTATTTAGTCGTACTAATTTATTGAAGGACAATTCACCGTACGGCGCCGCCGAGACCGGCCCTGAAAGAGGAGGCGAGACGATCTGGACGCGTACCGCTAGGGCTGTTTCGAGGAGGCACGGGAAAAAAGTTCCTGGAAGGAGTTGGGGAGGCCTTTGCCCAGAAGTGGGACAGTACAGGTTAACAAAAAAAACTGATGTCCAACTTGACAAAAGCTACTGAACACAATATGAGCACATCTGAACCGCGTTCCTGAGCTGTCATTAACATACTTGCTACGGGATACTGACACTGACCGCTCTTAATCGCCGTTTAGATGTGGTAATCGGGCTCGGTTTCACTGTCGAAATTCGCACTTAAGAATCAAGCTCTAAAGTTTACACTCGCAGTGCTTAATCACTTTTCCCAAAATCACGATACACTTTTCACAAACCGCTCATCTCTCATAACTCCCACCACCAACTCCTCAAGTCCTCCCAAGGCACGTTTCCTGAATGTTTAATTTTATTGAATTCCGATCGATCCCACTGCCAGATGTTTGGTAAGTGCCGACTTATCCCTTTTTACCATGTCTCACCAACCATATTTTGCCTGAAAACTGTTATTTATCTATTTTGGGCTAGTTATTGCGGATTTGCATACTATAGGGCACCTTATAAGGTTGTATATTTTCGGTTGCCTGGCGAAGAATGGGCGATATATTATGCTGTTGAAGGCGTAAGGGAAAATATCATGACGATGGGGTGTTGGGGCAACGTTTTTCTGTTATGGCGCAACCTTCTGTCACCGATGTCTGGTAATCGTAGCAACCATGGTAATTTCCTCTTTCCTTTTATCTTTTTTCTGTAGTATGAATATAATATTACGAGTAGGAGAGATGGTGCCCGTTTTCACTTAAACTAGGTGACATCTTAATTAATTCCTATATAAAGGTGCGTTGTTAGATTTTCAATGCTCGGTTTAGAGCCGAAAGTCCAAAGCAGGGTTGTTGCGAACATCAGCATCAGCATCAGCATCAGCATCCGCATTGATCGATGCTGATTATTAATGCTGAAGTTCGAGTCGTGACATGACCGCAGAAAGGATTATACTCATATCACATGTAGTTTTTGCCTGCGACTTTGACCAATTAAAAGATCGTCTGCGGGGATTGTGATTGCAAACAAACACAAACTTGTCTCATTACGTTAATTCGTCATTACGTGTGAAAGTTTTTGTTTTTTTTTTCCGTAAACTGTCGAGTGTTATCGTTGAAAAGTGGAATATGGACGTATTTTAAATTAAGGAGTCAAGAAACTGCAAACTGCAACTTATGTAACAAGGATTATTCACGCAAAGAGCGTACTAATACGGACTGATTTTACTTTTTCTCTGTTTTTTTAAGAAAATAATTAAAATCAGCATCAGCATCAGCATCCGCTGATGTCAATGATAAAAGATCAGCATCAGCATCAGCATCCGCTGATGTGAAAAAAATATGCATCAGCAACAACCCTGGTCCAAAGCCCAAGGAATGCGTCGTGAGAATGTCTAATATTTACCACCAAATTGAGAATTATGAGAGAGAGCTTGATGTTTGTTCTGATCAATAGCGTCTATTAACCTTACCCTTCATGGAACAAGACCTCCCTAATCCTTAGCACCCACTCCAGAATAACGTTTGCACGTTAATTAATCCGTTAAATTACAATAATCCCGGTTAAACCTAACGCTCGATCAAAGTTTTATGCAACCGGCCGCAAGTTGTTCAAACTTCGGCCAACTTCGGGGAACTTCGGCCAACTCCGGCCAAGTTTAGCCGACATCTTGTTTGATGTTGTCTACATCGTAATGGTTCCGTCGATGTGGTGCGATACAAACCGCGACACGGAAATTAATGCGACCTATGTATACATTGATAGGTAAATACGGTTTCCACGTACTCAGGTCCTGAAGCCGCAGCAATGTATACTAAAAGTTGGAAAACGTCGTAAGTTGGAAAATGTCGTAATATTAAATTATGTTTTGGAACTTAGATGAGATAAAACCACGTACTTCCGAATGTGGTGAGGATTTGTTATTAATATGGTAATACCGGTAATAGACACGAAGTTTGAAGCAAGTAAACATGGCGTGTTTAATATCAGCTCGAAGATTTTCAAAGGAATGTTATGAAATTTTTAATTTGGTTTCGGCTTTTGATTCTATTTTGAAGATTTAACCAATATTTCTCGTATTTACCTACACGTGTAGGAAAGTTCTAAGCGAGTCAGTCATTCAACTCCCACACTTGTATATACAGGGTGGGTAAAAAATCGTGGATCAAACGACACAGAGCGATAGTTGGGGTTATCAGGGTCATGGACGTTGTGACCAAAGTGGACCAAAGTGGCAAATCTGCCAGCCTTCTGGGCACTTTTCCTGTTGACAGCGATGTGGATGAATTTTTTTGACACCCAGTAACTGTTTTGATACTTGTACATATTTTTTTACTATTATAGATTTGTAGTTTGTATAAATTCATAATAAATTTATCTTCATTTTTAAAGATCGAATCGAATCATATTTTAATCAACATACCTACAACCTGACACTGACCTGATAATTGCAAAAAACGTAAAAAAAAAACTTTTTTTTCTAACTTTTCGCAGGCTACCCAGGCGCTCCTCCTTAACCTACACACGCCATCTTTTCACCATCCAATTACGCCTAACTCCATCTACCTACGGAAAAACATCTACTTATCGGCAAATTGCACTTTGTCCCATAAGAGTCCTAGTAATATGAGTATCTGAAATTTTCACACTTTCTCCTAAGCGAGTCCTCGCAACACAAAGGAATTAGGTAGCAAAAACTGAACCCTACGGAAAAAAATGAGTTATAACGCTAAAAGCTTGCACTTTAGATGTTCAAGCTGAAAATTGTAAAAAGATTGGTTACCAAAAACCTTGCTGCTAAATATTAGCGAAGCACTTTACAGGCGCATAAAGGAATTTCTCTTTTACGGCTGCTTGCATCTTGTCGGAATATTGAAGCGATGAGGGTGAGGTTTGAGTGATAGCGGGGCGGAGAGATAGCGGAATTAATTATACAAGGTGCAGTTTTGCATCCTCGTCAAAATTCAGGAGGTTGTCACAAAATACATAAATAATCAATTTAAATTACGGTACCTGATCAATAATTAATAAGGCTGCTATTTTAAATTGTTTAAATTTGATAGTATTTCAGAATAACACGAATACTTTCGTAGAGCAGAGGTTTTTCATAGATACACATTTCAACAAAGCAAACAGAATCTCCCATCACGCGATATGTCGCTGAGTGCGTGAGTGTCGACGATCTTTGCGAGGCGCCGCGCCGCCGCCGCCGCTGTCCACACTTACCGATTCCCGTAAATAAGAAAAAAAAAACCTACCCATTTTTGGTCGGGTCGAGAATCATTAGCATAGATACCTCCTTGAGTTTGACCAGGATGCAAAAATGCACCTTGTAGAAGAGTAAAGAAGTGAGACGATATACAGTTTGATTGCATCTATAGCAAAATTAAACAAAATGGCGCTGGGCGACATACGATGCATTAGGGACAGATGGGCCAGGATTATCACTCATTGGTTGTCTGAAGACGAGAGAAGAGAGGAGCTCGTGACTAAATACTAACAGCCGCTCGGGTCGATCTTTAGGTTAAGCCGTGCTTGCCTAGGTTGGTCTGTGGATCGGTAACCACCCATTACATACCGAGTTTGCCCCGTGCCTCGGAAAGCACGTTAAGCCGTAGGTCCCAGGTGTCATTTGTAGATCTTTGACAGTCGTTAGGTAGTCAGTAGCCCAAAAAGTCTGAAAACCAGTCTTACCAAGGGGTATCGCATTACCCAGTGCTAACTGGGTTGTGGAGGTCAGATAGGCAGTCGCTCCAAGTAAAGTACTGCTATTCAGCTGCATCCGGTTAGACTGAAAGCCGACCCCAATATAATTGGGAAAAGACTAGGCAGATGATGGTAGAAGACGGGCGTTTTTGTCAAATCAGGTCTAGGTGACGCTGGCGTGACGATCTGGACTCGTTACTGTTGGATTGGCCGGAGATGGCGAAACATAGAGAATACTTTAATTAAATGGGCCTACTCTTGACCTCAATCTAGTCCTGAGGACAAAGATGAGGTCGACGATGGAACCTATTAACTCGCGACTTAGATAGATTGGGGTCATATGAATTTGGCAACACCGATGAAGGCAGGGAATTCCACTCCTTTTCCACTTAAGGAATATGGGAGAAACCTTTTCCCAGCAATAGCTCAATATCAGTTAAAAACTTTCGTAGTTGTTTGGGAAACGGATCGGTGAAGTGCTCAATACTTCTTTTTGGTGTTATTGCTGTTCAGAAAAAAAATGTTAAGAAAACCTTAACACATGAACCTGTTCAATGAATTTCCTTGGAAGTATAGCCATGAAAATGCTTGCTGTAAAAGATAGTACTAGATTTCCATTCGTCGAATAAGCTTATCAGCATACCTAGTCCCCTACCTAGTATTTATGCTGTCTTGACCTCCGTACGTTTTCTCACGGGTGACCACTGAAAACCAGCGCTGTGCTGTGGGTGCCCCATAGCATAGCATCATGCTGAGTGGTATCCTGCTTGTCGCAGTCACGACGTGCAAGCTGTTAACTTTTTTTTTGTTTCTGTCCCGTTGTATTTATTATATTTGTTATGGTTTAAGTATGATTTCCTTTATTCATTCTATATACACATTTTTGACATTTTTTAAATATTTCTAAAAAAAAAAACATTTAAAAATATAAAAAATAGTGGTCCGCCGGTGTCGGCAGCAGGGTCCAAGCTACCGGTGGTTAGGGCTCCACAGACAGGAACCTCCTCACAATGCGAGCCGTATCGAGGAGTACTGCCTTCTGAATCAGGCCCTTGATCCAACCGCCTAAGGAGAGGTTTGTATGATTATTGTTAACTTATTTTCTTTGTATGCGCGTCATGTCCTTGCGACAAATAAATATTTTTTCTTTTTTCTTCTTTCTTTTCTTCTACTCATACCTACTTACTAACAGTAATACCAATGCCGTTCTTCTTAATTTCCAAGACGAAAATGAGTGAAAATGCACTCTCACTAAGTATTTTAAGTAAAGTTGCCGGAACTTATGAACTTAATAGGTAAGAGGATATTGTGGAACGCTTGTCAGTTTCACAGCTCTCAGTAAGTATCTTGGACTAGTTTTAATTTAAAGTTACTGGGAATAGAACAATGTTTATACAGTTTAGAACTTACGCTTTCTGCTTTGAGTAATAACAGGATTTAGTAAGAGGAGTTATCTAACCCATCATTAACATCAGCCTGCAGCAGTCCACTGCTGGACAATCTCACCGGGTTTGTCATAATAATAATGCGCGTGAAAAAACATTATAAAAATATAGAAAGAAAGAAAGAAAACATATTTATTTGGCACATGCCACAAGTGCACACAATAAACAAATAAAAAACTTAAATCTACACAATATAAAACGTAAATTAAAAAGAAAAAAGAGACAATATTGTGTGCCTCACATATCATGGTATATGCCATATCTTACTTAGAATGGTAAATTTTTTTTTTTTTTTTTAAATCTTAAGGCGTTTTTTTCGGCATTTCCAAGTCCGCATGAAAAAAACCTTTATTCGGCGAAATGGGAGAGCAGAAGTTTTTCATAGATAGATACACATTTGGCCAGTTGACTGCCTCGTTGGTATAGTGGTCGCAAACGCGTTTGCTGAGCATGAGGTCCTGGGTTGGATTCCCAGGTCGTGCAAAGTGTTATTGCGTTTTCCATCTGGAATTTCTCAGTAGCAGCCACGGAGTCTGGATTCGTGCCCGATTGATGGCAAAAGGCTCGTCCCCTATTACATTGGACTTAACATAACTGGCAAAATGTGATTTTATGTTTACATTTTTCAGTTCTACCCACACTAAACATCTTGTCTCCAGTTAAATAACCCCCAGAGAGACAGTTTAAACATTTTCATCCCGCTTCTACGTTTCCGCTCCCCGCTATCAGTAAGACCTCACCTCTATTTGGTCGTTAGGGGCAGGCGCAGCACTCATTGACGGCAGCTTATTGCAGCTACGTCGACGTCTTCTGAACTTATTAAATTACAGGATATTGTTGTCTGAAGCAATTTGAGTACAGCAGCGGAATGAGCTCTTGTGCGGTGCTGGTACGAAGGCATTCTGTTCAGACGAGATCAGTTGAGAGGGGAGATATTGCTTGTTTGAGCAAACTTGGAGGTTTAAAGCAATGGGTTTTTTGTATTCACACGAGCTCCTGTACCTAAACCTTGCTGCTCCTGTTTCCTGTGTGTGTGGCTAAATAATAACAGCCGCTCGGGTCAATCTTCGGGTTAACCGCGCTTGCCTAGGTTGTCTTTGACAGTCGTGACAGGTAGTCAGTGGCCTGAAACTCTGGCAGCCAGTCGTACAAGGGGTATCGACCCAATCATCATCATCTGCCTAGCCTTTTCCCAACTATATTGGGGTCGACTTCCAGTCTAATCTATTATATTATATCTGACCTCCACAACCCAATTAGTACTGGGTATAACGATACCCCTTGGTAAGACAGACTTTTGGGCCACTGACTACCTAACAACTGTCGAAGATCTACAAATGACACCCGGGACCAACGGCTTAGCGTGCTTTTCGAGGCACTTCGAGGTATGTAATGGGTGGTCACCCATCCACAGACCAACCTAGGCAAGCACGGCTTAACCTAAAGATCGGCCCGAGCGGCTGTTATTATTTAGCCACGAGCTCCTCTACAATGTGTTACAATAAATACTCAAAATAATACGACAAAACAAACAAAACTCGGCCTAGCATTTAATAAACTTCGACCCCACATGTGTCGCTACGTAAACTTTACAACGAATGTCGGTGTAGCAGGCAGCGTTCGAACCCGGTGCTATGAGGAACTTCCTAATTATATGGAACTTCAACAATTAGTGCGAAGCGAGAGAGACCTGATAACAACGTTAGTGATGTCTCAGGAACTCAGGTAGTAGTTAAGTACTGTTGTTACAGTTTTGTTATTGGTAGTCGCAAGTAGTTTGGCTCTGTATATAATGTGACAGTTGATATTGGGAAAGATATATAACGCATATATCTTTCCCCTATTTGAAACTAGTGTACTTTAAGATTTTAGGCGCTCGAGCTTTTGAGGAGCTCGTGGTCATGGCTAAATAACAGCCGCTTTTTTTTTTTCGGATGGGAAATCATCAAATGACCCCCCCGCCCCCCCGCTCTGGGCGGAGTGGAAGGGAGTGTCAGACTTTTACTGACTAAAACCCATCCATGTTCCAGGGCCGCGGTATCTTTTGCGAACAGTCCCGCAGCCCAAAATAACAGCCGCTTGGGTCAATCTTTAATTTAATTCGCGCTTGCCTAGGTTAGTCCGTGGATGGGTGACCACCCATTACATACCTAGTTTTCTCCGTACAGGTAGTCAGTGACCCGAAAGTCTGACCAAATCTTACCAAGGGGTATAATATCGTATTACCCAGGACTAACTAGGTTGTGGAGATCAGATAGGCAGTCGCCCCATGTAAAATACTGGTACTCAGCTGCATCCGGTTTGACTGGAAGCCGACCCCAACTTAGTTGGGAAAAGGCTAGGCAGATGATGATGTACTGTAAGATTTTAGAACACTTTTGCTAACTTTATGTTGTCCTTTTAAAGGCAGGGGTTTTAATTTTAGAGATTGCCATGTGGCATTAACTCCGCCTATGAACCACCACTGTATTTAGAGTTTAAATTAATATTTTTTCATTAAAAACAATTCACCGTAATCATATTGAAGTGCCTACATATGTGGCTGATTTTTGTTTAACTTACTCTACGTACGTTTCTTTACGTTCTTGATTATTAACAAATTATATTTATGGTTAAAATACAGGGTGGAATAGTCATCGACACTTAAACGAATACCACGTATTCAGTACATCATTCCGAAACCTTCATCGGCAATTTAAAAAAACATCTTTTCCATACATTTTGTCCGTGTAGGTATTGCAGTTTTGTAGGAAACAGCTGACCTTTTTAAAATTGCCGATGAAAAATTTCTAAGAGGAAATCGGAATGATGTACTGCATACGTGGTATTCGTTTGTGCGTCGATGGCCCTTACACCCTGTATAATCCAATCAGAAAAATATTTGTCGGTGCTGAGTAAGTTGCAACATACGTACATTAAAGTATCACTACTCGTGGACGCTATTTAAATGCATTTCCCATCGACATTTTCGATTTAAACCACCACATTCATACATCCATAAAATCAAGCCTTGGTTTTGTGGGGGCAGGTAGCAATAATAAAACGCCTCTTGCTACGATGGTAAAATGGTATAAAATCATCATCATCATCTGCCTAGCCTTTTCTCAACTGTATTGGGGTCGGCTTCCAGTCCAACCGGATGCAGCTGAATACCAGTATTTTACATGGAGCGACTGCCTATCTGACCTCGACAACCCAGTTAGTACTGGGTAATACGATACCCATTGGAAAGACTGGTTGTCAGACTTTTTGGGCCACTGACTATCTAACGACTATCAAAGATCTACAAATGACACCCGGGACCAACGGTTTAATATGCTTTCCGAGGCTCGGAGGAAACTCGGCAAAAAAAGGTATAAGATAAAACTTTAAAAATATCCCATTCATGCAAAATTCTCTCAGCTATGCACTTCAATCAAAGTTACTGACATTCGAAGCAGCAATAACATTTGAAACTAAAACTTAAGATTCGCTAACACGTAACACTAAAACCAAGTACCCTGCACTAAAACTAAATGTTACATCTCTTACTTAGTCGTTTTATTATATGTTTTAGTTCTCAAATGAACTCAGGTTAGCGTTGCAGACTATTAATGTAAGTTTTAGTCTGTTTAAATGTTATTTGCTTATGCTATGTTAATTTCTGTGGAATACGTTTTTGATTGCATTGTTGTTGCTCTATCAGGTGCCTTGTTTGTGTAGTTGTAACATAGTTTTGAACATAAAATCTTTTTATCACGTTATGGTACGAGGAGGACGCGTGGGTTCGCGAGAATTGGAAGGCGTGGAGGGAGGCATTCGCCCAGGAGTGGGACAGAGCAGGCTCAGATAACAAAAAAAGGTACGCTGTGTAATTTTTTTTTCCCACTATTGTGCGTTTTTACTTAAATTATAATATAGATCCAGCTCGGTCTCTTTTTGTTACTAAAGCGTAAAAACTATTTAAGTTTTTACAAATATTTCGCTGCCGTGAATATTTTGAGGTATTTTTCGTCCAAAAATCACGCATATTTTCTTTATTAGATTATATCCTGTAAATTATGCAGTTTGTTCATTACGCGACTTCGTTCGCGTGGTAATTTTGATAAGTATGAGTGAGGAAAAAAAAAGATAACCTATGTCCTTCCCCAGGATATAACCTATCTCCTGGCCAAATTTCATTACGATCCGATCAGCTGTTTAGTCGTGAAAAGGTAGCAAACAAACAAACAGAGTTACTTTCCCATTTAAAATATTAGTAAGAATAAAATAAAAATCTTTATTTCAGACAAAAAGTCCATAGTCAAGGCATGGTTGTTTGGTTGGTTGGTTATGTCACTTCCTAGTAATTTCCCTAAACCTCCGATTCTAGAACGAGCCAGCAACAGCCAAGCAAACCCGGTAGTCAGCCCATTGTACATTAATAATGAAAGTTTTCCTGCGACACAGTTCCCAGTCTTATTTGCTTACGTAATTAGTGCTTTAACTCGACGCGAGTGCAAGAGTGTGTGTAGCCTGCCTTCTGGTTAGTGTATTAGTTAAACTAAACAGAAATAAACTTGATGGTAATACTGTCTAATTTGGGACTAAGTAATAACAGCCACTCGGGTCGATCTTCAAGTTAACCACTCATTAATTTTATTTTTAGTTTAATTTTGTTAATAATCTCCGTATACAACCTTTTTGGATAATAAAACGAAAATGTACAACTCTGATCCCCAAGATAGAGACTAACGTCTAGTTTGGGGATCACCGTTTAAATTGCTATGAATAATGCACATGATTATTAATAAATAATTTGATTTTAATTTGAATTACATACCGATTTCCTCCGTGCCTCGGAAAGCAAGTTAAGCCATTGGTCCCGGCTGTCATTTGTAGATCTTTAATCGTTTCCAACTATGTTGGGGTCGGCTTCCAGTCTAACTGGATGCAGCTGAATACCAGTATTTTACATGGAGCGATTGCCTATCTTACCTCCACAACCCAGTTAGTATTGGGTAATACAATACCCCTTGGCAAGACTGGTTCTCAGAGTTTCGGGCCACTGGTAACGACTGTCAAAGATCTACAAATGACAACCGGGCCAACGCACAACGGCTTAACGTACTTTCCGAGGCACGGAGGAAACTCCGTATCTCATGGGTGGTCACACATCTACGGACCAACCCAGGCAAGCGCGGCTTAACCTTAAGATCGACCCTAGCGGCTGGTATTATTTAGCCAAGAGCTCTCACTATTAGCCTAAGCACTAAACGCAAATAGACTGAAATAAAAGCTTACAAAAAGCACTACGGGTAATCCCCTTATAAAACATAGCTCTATTATTTTTAAAACAATATTTTTCCATTCATATATTACTGTTCAAAATAAATATTTTTGTATTGTTAACACTGAAACATCACTAAATGGACGCTTCCATTGTCGCCGGTCGAATATTATTTGTGAATGTATTTCAAGTAAATCCTCTCGTATGATTTAAATGTTGTTCAAATACATGTTGGATGTTCAATATTGAAAGTTAATGTTTTTTTATTTATAGTTATTTGAAACACTGATTAAAAATGCGTTTTGTATGAAACATGAATATGGCTTCTTATTAAAACTGAGTAGCCCGTTTTTAACTAAGGGGTATTCCTCAAAGCGCAACTATTTTTAAGCGCAACCAACTAAGCGCAACTAAATTATTCCTCGAAGCGCAACCATGATGAAAAAATATAATAAATAGAGATGGGTATGATGGACTCATTAACGATATCTTTCATCATGGTTGCGCTTTGAGGAATACCCCTTAACTAAGGCTGTTTTTATCAATATTAGGCGCCACTTAAGTGCCTCGTTGGTCTAGCGGTCGCAAGCGCGACTGCTGAGCATTTGGTCCTGGGTTCGATTTCGAGGGCGGGCAAAGTGTTATTAGGTTTTTCAATCAGGAATTTCTCAGTAGCAGCCACGGAGGCTGGATTTGTGGCCGGTTGATGGCAATAGGCCTGCTCCCTGTTACAAGGGACTTAAACATAACACGGCGAAATGTGGGTGTACTATTCGGTACACCTCTGCCTAACCCTTCGGGTATTACAAGGCGTGTTATTATGTCAAATGAAAACTACCTGATTTTAAGGTACGAAAAAACAAACGACACTCACAAAATGACCACCTGAAGGGTTTTCAGCACAACCAAACACTAGTAAATAATGATGATTTGGTAGAATCGAGTTTGCAAATCGGCTTTCAGTGTGTGGCAGCCCCGAAAGGGATTACAGGGATCACTGATCACCCATAAGCCTTTAGTTACACCGATATGCTGTTAACCAACACATCAAGAGCATAAGTTTGTGTACACATGTTTTTGAGCTTGTGTGCAATCATGACAGTGGTTGGGAGTGTGTGTGAGTGTATGTGTGTGTGTAATTGGATTTTAGTGTAAGTAATCGTGTTCTGTTTATTTCGCTTTGATTAGTTTGTGTAGCGGATTATGGGTAGTAATGTTTCTTGACAGATAAGTTGGTATTTTGAATATCAATGTGAAGGTCCTGTTGCTATGTGGTGCTACGAAAAAGTTTTAATCTCTTTTGATGTTGCAGCATGACTAAATAGAAAAATAAAGAGAAAGCTTAGTACTTATTATTTCCATGGGAGTAGGTTTTGTTTTAAAAAGGCATCGTCGGCAGGTTTAAAAAAATAGCCATTTACGTTTACAAGGAAACATGCCAAACTTAAAAGTCGACAATCGTTTTTTTTTAAGTCAAGACTTAGCGTCTCAGAATCTTAAGGCCTAGCCATACACGCTAGGGTTTATCTGGCAGGTTTGCCTGTACATATTGTGTGTGTATGTTGCAAAACTGTGTCGGTTACCTTAAGAGGCAGCTCAAGCTTACCTGACGGGTGTAACTGTAGGTACAGGTACATCCTAGCGTGTTAGACTACCTTAACAAATACCAAAAACTAAGTCAACAAGTAACCAGCTTTTAGCATTTTCATAAAAAGAAAAACATTAAAACCTAATTTCTAACCAACACGCAACACTAACCACCACATTACCCGCTAATAACAGCTTCTAAATTCCCACCCACACTGAACATGCAACGAAACTAGTTCCCCATCCATTTGACCTGGAACTCGCACCAATTTGTTACACACGGAGACACAAGTGCAAACTGCCTCGGATGTGCATCAAAGTTGATTAAGTTAGGTCTTAATTAGGCGACCAAGTTCGACAGGCCACTTATGTCAGGTCAGCAGAACAGGGAACGTCTTAATTAAAATGTAGCTTCAGTTTGGCAATGGAGCGGTGTTTGGACGTTAATTGTTTCAGGTGGGCCCGTTCTTCGTAGTTTTGCTGGCGTGGGTGTTTCGAATTGTGTGGGTGTGTTGTGTTTTTAGTGGAATATGTTAGGGTGTGTTTGTGTTGGTTAAAATGTAAAATAAACTGGATAAATAAATTCTTGTAATTAAACCACAAAGGGTAGAGTTTATGAGTGAATTGAAGTTAAATAAAATACTTGATACAACACATTTGTTAATGCACGCCAACTTCGTTGTAGTGGACCTTTTTTGGCTCGGATCTGCATTGAAGTAAGGCCTTATTAGGTGACCAGGTTTGACGGGCTACTTATGTCAGGTCAGCAGAACAAGTAACGTCATAATTAAAATTTAGCTTCACTTTGGCAATGGGGCGGTCTTTGGACGATAATTGTTTCAGGTGGGCTCGTTCTTCGTAGTTTTGCTGGCGTGGGTGTTTTGAGGTGAATTGTGTGGGTGTGTTGTGTTGTTACTGGAATACGATAGGGTGTGTTTGTGTTGGTTAAAATATTAAATAGAAATAAGTAGTTTTCCTGGAGGGAAGAGTGTATGAATGTACTGCAATTAAAAAGATAACGCAGTTTTTGTTTCAACCAACGAATTTTTCGTTTATCATTCGATTCGAAACACCTAATCACGTACAGGTTTACAAGATCTTTTAAAACCACCATTTTAGTTGTTCACCATCAGCGCTGCTCTGTCGACGTCACTCAAGAAATATAAGAAGAAGAAAATAAACTTAACGAGAATGTTTATAAGGTATATTTTAGAATGACTAGTAATATTGAAAAACTAAAATTTATTTCTTGAGAAATGGAATCTCGCCAAGTCATCATCACCTTCATCATTCTTCTGTCCTTGTCCAACTTCTTGACTTCTTCTTCCATACTTCTCTATTACTCGATATCTCAGCAGTTTAACAGATGTTAACGCTCTGAATTCTCAGCTTTTTCATCACTATTCAATAACTTCTTTCTCGCCAACGAGATCTCATTATTGATTCACCTTCAGCGTGATTCTAGACATATGTATACATAAATGTACGAGTATATAGAGCAAGAAAACGCGGGAATGTCTGATTACCATAAACACATAGCAATCAGTTGTATCGGACAACAGCGGAACACAGTATGTTAATTTAATTAAATAAACTTTTATGAACGCGAATGTGTAAGATCTTGGCCGTCCTTTTTCATTCAATCTAAATAGCAAATCAGGCATTATGTTAAGATTATAAAACGTAGCTGTTTCGTTCTGTATGTCAATAAGAACATACTACAATCAAAAACGAAATGCGACACATAAGTTAGATATGCTTGATTTTGACGGATATTGTACTGCAATATTGGTCACGCCACCTGCATCATCTGCCTAGCCTTTTCCCAACTATATTGGGGTTGGCTTCCAGTCTAACCGGAAGCAGCTGAATGCTAGTATTTTACATGGAGCGACTGCCTATCTGACCTCCACAACCCTGTTAGTACTGGGTAATACGATACCCCTTGGTAAGACTGGTTGGGCCACTGACTGCCTAACGACTGTCAAAGATCTACAAATGACACCCGGGACCAACGGCTTAACGTGCTTTCCGAGGCACGGAGGAAACTCGGTATGTAATGGGTGGTCACCCATCCACAGACCAACCTAGGCAAGCGCGGCTTTACCTAAAGATCGACCCGAGCGACCACCTGCAACGATCCTTAAATACTCCTTTCATCTCGACCACGTTCATACCTCTGGTCATACACGCACGCCGGCTGCGGGTACTACGCAACTGACCTTTCTGAAGAACCTCACCACTAAGGTCAGTGTATGTCCTTCTGGCGCATCTCGTCCCGGTGTTGCCACTTAGGCACTCACCATTTAGTCGCCTTTCCCTTATGCTCAAAGAGTACGCTTAGATCAAGCATACTCTTTTCTATGAGCAGTGATGATGAAATAAATAGTACAAAGTAAAGTGATTGTTTGGTCCACGATCTACAGAGCCGATATCATTATAAAGATGACAACTCGCGAAATGCGACGTTTGTCACTACAGGGATCCAGCAGAATATCAGCGTCAGGTGCATGCCTGACACATGCTGAGCTGGACTCCCATTTGGTGCAACCTTGAGACGCACACCGCACCTTGTATACTCGTTATTTGATTTGAAGTATGTCATGGTGTTACTATACTTCTTTCGTAAATGTTTTTCTTTTTGTATAAATTGGCGCCTTGTTTTTATATAGTTATAACTATAGTCGTGTAATTTTTATCATTTAATTTTTTTTTGCTATGTCTTTTGTGGGCACTAAATAAATGATTTATTTATCTATCCAAATGTGGGTGTACTAGACAACAGTCTATCCCAAAAGGAACTCCACCTAACTATTCTGGGAGTACGAGCTCGATGATGATGCATACAACCCATTTCCAGTAAGTTCATGAACGTTCAGAAGCATTTCCCTCTCCGATATAATCCTTCATCTAAGCATAAAAGGCGTGTCCGTCTCATTACCATATACACAGCAATTCCGTGGTATCGGACAAGGGTGGGCGTGTATTGTGTAACCGGCTTATGTAAAGCTTATCGTACCTAGGGATTGTACATATGGGGTTTGTGGTAGGCCAACAGATTGTGTGGGCTGGCATCTTCGATTGATAAGAAATATTGTCAAAAGAGACTGCGTCAGTGGTACAGTGGTCGCAATCACGAGGCCCTGGGTTCAATGCCCAGGCCGGGCAAAGTGGTTTTGGGTTTTTCCATCAGGAATTGCTCAGTAGCAGCCACGGAGCCTGGATTTGTGCCCGGTTGATGGAGATAGGCTCTCCCTCAGTTACACTGTTTCATGGGACTTAAACATAACTGGCGAAATGTGGGTGTATCATTAGGTACACCTTTGCCTAACCCTTCGGGGATTACAGGCGTGATATTATGTTACATTGTCAAAAGTACGGCATCCTATAAAATAAAATAGTTCAAATGCTTGCTTATGCTTGAATTCCAACGATACGACTCGCTCGATTGTTTTTAAGTATTTCGTTCTGTGAGTTCGTATATTCATCATCTGCCTAGCCTTTTCCCAACTATATTGGGGTCGGCTTCCAGTCTAACCGAGATGCAGCTGAATACCAGTATTTTACATGGATCGACTGCCTATCTGACCTCCACAACCCAACTAGTACTGGGTAATACGATACCCCTTGGTAAGACTGGTTGTCAGACTTTTTAAACCACTGACTACCTAACGACTGTCAAAGATCTACAAATGAGACCCGGACCAACGGCTTAACGTGCTTTCCGAGGCACGGAGGAAACTCGGTATGTAACAGGTGGTCACCCATCCACAGACCAACCTAGGCAAGCACGGCTTAACCTAAAGATCGACCCGAGCGGCTGTTATTATTTAGCCACGAGCTCCTCTGTGAGTTCGTATATTATGTTTTTTAAGTATATATAATCCTCTATCCTACAGAGCAGTATGTATCTTTGTACCTTATCAAAGGTTACGTAAGCGGTCATAGCCGGTAATCTAGCCTTGTTACCTAACTCCGGTTATGTCAGTTACGTACCGGTTACCCGTAATACCGGGGTAACTTGTTAGTGTCTCAATTCTGGCGATGAGCTGCTTAAATTGTTCGGTTTTTGTTTTTGAATTGTGCGGTTTTGGCGATTCGGTATTATGTAGATCTTTGACAGTCATTACAGGTATTCAGTGGCCCGAAAGTCTGACAGCCAGCCTTACCAAGGGGTATTACCCAGTACTAACTGGGTAGTGGAGGTCAGATAGGCAGTCGCTCCATGTAAAATACTGGTATTCAGTTGCATCCGGTTAGACTGGAAGCCGACCTCGACATAGTTTGGAAAAGGCTGATGCTGAGGCTGAGGCAGATGATGATGAGATGTTGTGAAGTTGAAAATTTGGATTGGGGCGTATGTAAAAATGTCACAGTTTTTAATGTTAATTTTAGTTGAATTTGTGACAAACCTCACGCATCCTTCCCGATAAGCGAAAGTCCAAAGCATTAGGTAGAAGTGCACTTAATATTACTCCCACATTTTGCCAGTTATCTTTAAGTCCCATGTAATAGGGGGCGAGCCTATTGCCATCAACCGGGCACAAAACCAGACTCCAGGCTACTACAAAGAAATACCTGATGGAAAAACCCAGCAACACTTTGCCCGACCCGGGAATCGAACCCAGGACCTAAGCTCAGCAGTCACACTGGCGACCACGCGGCCAACGAGGCAGTCAGTGTCAAAAATATTTAAGTTTATAATGTGCAGTTTTGTTAAATTTCAGTAGAGCGAGATATTTTTAATTTTAATAAATCGCTCGTATAGAGAGCTCACAACTTTACAAGAAAACATTTATTTGTGAACTAGCTGTTGCCCGCGACTTCGTTCGCGTGGAAATTTTGGTATGTATGTGTAAGACTGCCTCGAGTGGTCGCAAGCGTGACTACTAAGTATGAGGTCCTGGGATTGATTCTCGGGTCGGGCAAAGTGTTAAAAAAAGAATGTTTATTTCAATGTTAAAAAAAGTTATGACACACATGACTTGGAGATCACCTTTTAAGCAAGGAGATGCTTGGGTTAGGGGGCGTCCATTAATTACGTGAGGCAATTTTGACGATTTTTCAACCCCCCCCCTCTCCCCTTGGTGAGATATCGTGAGATTTTGTTTTTAATTTACAACATTAAGAGACTTTTTGCGAGAGCCCTTAGACCTCCTTAATCCAGCCCTGCCGCAAAATCCGTTCTTAGCAGACTTTTACTGACTATTTATTACCTCCCTGCCAAATTTCAAGTTTGTAGCACAAAAAATGAAGGACTTTCATACAAACCTGCGAGAGCCCTTAGACCCCCTTAATCCGGCCCTATCGCAAAATCCGTTCTTAGCGGACGTCTACTAACTATAAACTACCTCCCTGCCTAATTTCATCTTTTTACGTCAATCGGTTTCGATATTTCGTGATGAGTGAGTGACCTTTCGCTTTTATATATTTTTGCTTTTATTTTTTTAATATTTTGCTCTGAAGTTAAAATGCTAGTGCAGCCACATCTAAACGTTAAAGACGTGCCGCGAGTGAAACAGTTATAATCTCAGTTATTAGTTATCTTCGTTATTTCTCTTCACTCCACAATTGTAAATAAAGCCTGCTTATTATACAAAAAATGCCTAATACAGCCCCCCCCCCAACTGTTCACCGAATGAAAAATATGTTGAATCTACATAAAAAAAACTAAAGTCATCACCAATAGCGTAAAAAGTAGGGTTGAGGTAGATGGGCAAGAAATTCACTATAAAGTCGATGAGTACATTTGAGTTTGAGAGTTGCCGAGTCGAGAACGCCTGGAAGAGCTACTGGTCCATGAAGTCGCTGATGAAGGGTGACCTACCTTTATCCCTGAAGCACAATCTCATCGACATGTGCGTTCTGCCCATCCTAACCGGTCAGGGACCAAGTTTGAGCACCGTAATGCTCAAACTTGGTCCCTGACCGAGTCGCAAAAGTCCAAACTCAAGGTTGGCCAAAGGGCGATGGAACGTAGCGTATTGGGTATTAAGCTCAGCGACAGAATTCGCAATACCACACTACGCTCAAAAACTGGAATCGCTGATGTGGGCGATAAGATTGCTAGTTTGGAGTGGGATTGGGCGGGCCACGTCTGTAGAATGCATCAGGACCGGTGGGCCAGAGTCGTCTCGCAGTGGGTGCCAGAAGACGGGCGTCGTCGCCGAGGGAGGTCTAGAAAACGCTGGTGTGACGACTTAGAAGCGTTTGTGACAGATTGGACGAAGAAAACCGCACGGAGAGAAGAATGGAAGGCAATGGGGGAGGTTTTTGCCCAGCAGTGGGACAATAAAAGCTAAAAAAAAAGATTACATAAAGATTATAACGAATGGGTTGCCTAATCATTAAGTCAAGAATATTTAAAACTGCGACAGACGCTAGGCTTGACCGCTTTTACTTAGACAACGTTATACTTTCCAATCACATTTAAGCGTAAACTTGTCGACCTGTGTATCCTGCCTAACCTAACCTATGGTACCCAGACATGATCTTTGACGGAGGCTGAAAAGTCCAAACTCAAGGTTTGCCAAAGAGCGATGGATTTTAAACATCAAAATCACCGATTGAATACGCAACAACACAATGCGCTCCAAGACAGGCATCGCCGATGTTGGCGATAAGTGTAAGAGGTTCAAATGGGTCTGAGCGGGTCACATTTCCAGAATGGGTCAGGACAGATGGGCCAGAATGGTCATACAGTAGGTACCTGAAGATTGTCATCGTCACCGAGGCAGACCCAACAAACGCTGATGTGACGATTTGGACTCGTTCCTGACTGATTGGCCAGGGAAGGCAAAACACCGGGAGAGTTGGAAAGAAAATGGGGAAAGCCTTTGTCCAGCAGTGGGACAGAATAGGCTAATTAAAAAAACAAAACGTTATACCATCGTGTTTGTTATAAAATTACCTATCTGTTTTTTAATACATATTTTAATGAGAAAACAGATGAGTGTATATAGTACCTAGTAGTACACCCACATTTTGTCAGTTATGTTTAACTCCCATGAAATATTTAGCGAGCCTATTGCCATTTTGTATAAAGAACAGGTTGTAAGGTTCTTCATCTCCCATAGAAAAGGGAGGATAGTCCGACCAGACGGGTGTAATGTCTGGTGGGCTATAACTGCCCAACAGTTGTTGTCGGGTACTTCTATATAGTCTTAAGTCGCGAATAACTTTATTTGGGCGATTTATTTGACCCAGGCAGAATTTAGACGTATTTCGATGTTTAGTTCATTACCTGCGTCATAGATGGCGCTGTAGTACTTTTTGTTATATGTTGCTATAGTACTTTTTATAGTGCCGATACACCATCAACCGGGCACAAAACCAGACTTCGTAGTTGCTACTGAGAATTTGCTGGTGGAAAAACTCAATAACACATTGCCGGACCGGGAATCTAACCCAGGACCTCATGCTCGCTTCTGAACACTATACCAATCTTTAAAAGAACAATAAAATTCCAAAATAAAATTCCAAACTGCGATTGATTATTGATATTTTGCAAATCGAAAAGGAAACAGACTTCTAGTAAATCATCATCATTCTCCTGCCGTTATCCCAATTTTTTCGGGGTCGGCGCAGCATGTCATCTTCTTCCATACTTCTCTATTACTTTTTGGAGAAACGTTTGAAGAAAAAAAGAGAAAAACGGAAATGCAAACGATGTCAATTCAAAAAAAAATATGGAAATCTAAAAGCATCAAAAAAATATTCAAACAAATTACAAAAAAGTGAAAGTAATAGTGGGGTTTGAACTTGCGACCAGTAGCTTACTGAACGTTCAAGAACCTGCTAGGCTGTTTTCTCTGTTGACATAAGCTTTAAATAGCCATTCTGGTGCTTGTCATGACTGAAACGTCAAACAAATGAAGGATACTGACATAATGCATTATTGCTCACCCCCTTAAGCGAGTAGCGTGATAATATATAGCCTAACATGTGAAGAAGCCTGTAAGGAATATTTGTGCAAAATTTGAACAGGATCTATGCAGTAGTTTTTGAGCCAAGTCGGAACATAAAATTGGATTTTTACGATTTTATTATATGTATAGATGTAGTAAATATTTAACCGAAAAATAAATTGTGTACATTTTCAGGAAAATCGGTTTTTAAAATTTTCAGTATTTTATTCCATTTGTTTCACGACAAATTGAAATTGAAGTTATGTCATCTGTTTTCTGAATTTTCCGACATATTTATACTCCACTATAACCATACGGAAAATCAAACGTTATTACGATAGCTATAACATCCAAAATTGCTCGACATTTAATTTTCACAACAGCATATATAATATATTGAGTTAAGCTACACGGCACGCATATAAAAATATAGCGCCATAATTTTATAAGCTTTATTACCGGCTCGTAAAGTTCAAAGTCGTACGTTATTGATAATGAAAATGTTATTGGTATATATTGTTACGGGTTTATTATTAAATGAAAATATATATGAAAATAACCTTTTATTTATTCAGGGCAATGTGATATTTAATAATGTCACAAATAAAGCCTTCAGAATCAGAATGTCCATTCGGGATGGAAGGGTGGACACCTACGCGAAAACGGTTACCACGTATTCAGTACATCATTCTGAGCTCCCCATACATAGAAATTTTCATCGGTTATTAAAAAAAAAACAGCTGTTCCATACATTTTGACCGTGTAGGTATTACACTTTTGTAGGAAACAGCAGAATTTTTTTATAAATAAAAAATAAAAATAAAAAAAATCCTTTTATTTTTTTATGTATTTTTATACAAAATAGTTTTTTTTTTAATAACCGATAAAAAAATTCTAGTCGGTGTCCCTTCCCCTTCCACCCCGTATACATATGTATATAGTTTATTTTGTTTAGTCGACTGCCTCGTTGGTCTAGTGGTCGCAAGCGCAACTGCTGAGCATGAGCTCCTGGATTCAATTCCCAGGTCGGGCAAAGTGTTATTGGGTTTTTCCATCAGGAATTTCTCAGTAACAGCCACAGAGTCTGGATTTGTGCCCGGTTGATGGTAATAAACTCACCTCCCATTACATGGTACTTAAAATAACTGGCGAAATGAAAGTGTGCTATAGGTATACCTCTGCCTAACCCTTCGGGTATTACAGGCGTTATGTTATGTTATATAATAGCTGTTACTATCAACCGGAGTTACAGTGGTTTGGAAATAGTGTGGCGGGCTTCTCCCAAAAAAAAGAGCGGCTGCTTTTGAGAAATTCTAATTCAAAAACCCAATAACACGGTCCAAGCTCATTGGAAGTCACGACCACTAAAACAAACGAGGCAGGCAGCGCATATCTAATCAATCAGAATCTCTACACACTTCATTATGAATAAACAATTGAATATTATATGCACTACTTAACGGATGAACGTCATTGTCATCACAGTATTAACAATGGATTACCTAATTGGTCATCTTCAGGTGTTAATTGAATCTACACTACAATGCACTAGAACAAGTAGTACTTCAGGTACATTATCGGTATATACATCATATGTTCACGGAAAAGTATGTAATCCGTCATTATATACAATTCCTAGATAGGAAATCTATGATATACTTTGTAAGATGCACTTCTCCTAGGAAATCTACACATTTCCTAAATAGCAATCGGAAATACATTACATTCCTTATGTTTTATTTATAGTATAGCGGGGATAGTGGTGCGAGGGGCGACTACACACAGTCGAGAGCGTCTGTCGTACTCCTATTTCTTTATGTTACCCTAATACACTACACCAGCATAAACAAGGCATTGGGGCAAGGTAAACTTAGGATGCAAGAGCGAGCGAAGTGAGCTCGGGACTTGTGGCAACCCGACTCCGTGTTAGGTTACTTTAAACCTAGTAGACAGAAATAGGAGCATAGGGCTACTTCGACTACGTCTTATTATCACGTTTAGATATTTACCTTGACGTTGATTTTATTCGTGTTTTATTTATTTCTTTCACAGAGAGCATTCGTTTTTATACATTTCCTAGTGTCATCTCGGAATTGTTTACAATTCCTAGGAAATACATACATTTCACAGGAAATGTGTGTATTGAAGAATCTTTGAAACATTATTTTACACATTTCCTAAGTAGGCTCGGAATTGTATATTTTGTTTCATACATTTCCCGTAACAAATAAATAAAAAAAACCTATACAAATAAATAAAAATGAAGTGTCTGTTTGTAATTTCAAATTAACACATCACGAATTTTAAATGATTTGATTGCATGCTTGTTGATTTGAATTTGGCATATAAATCATTCCCAACAACTAATATGACATTTATTCAACAGGCTTTCGTATACTAGGGGTTGATTTTTTTAACCTCTATATATT
Source organism: Noctua pronuba (assembly GCA_905220335.1). Classification (NCBI taxonomy): domain Eukaryota; kingdom Metazoa; phylum Arthropoda; class Insecta; order Lepidoptera; family Noctuidae; genus Noctua; species Noctua pronuba. Next base: position 7,209,004 of record LR999906.1, on the reverse strand, counting down.
AAAACAGCATCTACGTTAAATTGTTTCTCTGGGACTTCGTCGAGCTCCATTGACTCGGCGCTTTTCTGGTGGTCGCCACTGTTGATTCTGGCTTTCAGGAGTTGCAGCGGTTTGGAAATAGTGTGACGGGCCCATTAGTGATAGTATCTCTATTTTCTCACTTACTATAAATTACGAAATACGATCCCCACATATAATGACACAATATTCCACCCAGCAGTATCAGAGCATAATCTCCAAATATTAATTACACATAATACCGTTGTAGTTAACAATAAATAATTTACATACATATTATTAATTAATAATTTATCTGTGGAACTCACAAAGCGACCCTTTCACCCTCAAGGATTAATAGTACAGCACAGCGAAATTGAAATGTACGCATTGTGTACCCAGACTCGTTTGTTGAGGGACTCTGAAATTTGGTCGGTTTACAATATCAATTTAGTTTGGATCAGAGCTGAAATTACGTAAATGCAAATAGAGATAGTGGCAACAGAAATAATTGATAAGGCCTTAGCGGAGGCTGTTGTTTCAGGGTAGTTGTGGTTAAATTGATAACGGACTTTGTTACTTTGGGATTTGAATTGCGGTAGGGCCTTTGTTGGACTGTAATTGTCTGTTGGGACTGGAGATAGTACCCTATTTTCTAGTGTTTGGATTTACATACAAAAAGCAGTGGTTTTTCTGAGAACATCTTGTGCTAAAATGACCTCTAATGAATGTAAAAAGAAAACAAATTCAGAAACACCACGGTTGCGTACGTCCAACACTCCATCTATACAAATTCATCGTAGGTACAGGCCTACCGTTTAACTGAGACGGTCACTGAGGATGCTGCGCGGAGCGGAGGGGGGCGGGGGGAGTTGACATCTGAAAACGGCGACTGAAAGGTCTCGCGACGTCAGATATAGGGTAGGCCTGCAGCTTTGACACTTGGCTGATGGATTGGTGATCACAGTTAGTTGTTAACTGATACGACAACACTATTGCCAACCCTTTTAACATAAACGAGGGCTACAAAATACAACGTGTTTTTTTTTTATATCCCATAACTTTAGGGGTTATATTCTGTAAGTAAAAATAATACAAAAAATCCTAGAATATGTGGCCAAAAATGCGTAGTTTCCAAGATATTATAAATCCCTCGACGTGTGTAGGTATCTAAGTTTCATTGATAGGTACCTAAGTTTCAATGATACATACTTATACAAGAAAAAATATTAATTAGTAAAATTATTTTTACGTTACCCTAATACACCACACACCACACCATCATAAACAAGGCATTGTGGCAAGGAAAACTTAGGATGAAACTTACTTTTTTATTTTCATTCAAACCAATAATTAAAATTTTTTGAAGTTAGGAAAATTTTAAAAAGTCACGATTATTAATGTGTGTTTTACATTAATAATCGTGACTTTGTCAGGTATTCAGCTGCATCCGGTAAGATTGGAAGCCGACCCCAACATAGTTGGGAAATGGCTAGGTAGACGATGATGATGAATCGTGACTTTGTCGAATTATTTTGTATGAAAATTGAAAACAAAGAAAATGATGATTGAAAAATAATTCATATGTCAATTAATTCTTTGATATGGTCTTAATCATACCCTAAAGTTATGGGATATAAAAAAAACACCTTGTATATCTATTACCCACCAGAAACATAGATTAACGACAACAAAACCATAAACCAAAATATACCCGAAAATAACACACATACTGCCACAATAACAACACTAATCCTCCTGCATACTCCCAATAAATCAAACCCAGTATAAACTATCAATTTAAATGGCTGCTAAAACTATTAATCTCATTAGCCCCGCTTACCAATTTGCATTAATAATAAGATAATTCTGGACCAATTTGATGCTGTGATTAAATATATTGATGCAATCGTAAATAAATGGGTGGTTAAATATTTTATGCAGTAAAGCTTAAATACGTGTTACATTTTAGGTGAATTTTAGTGTAATTAATTATTTGCTGAATTTACATACCGCCATTAAAGCTGTGATGCCACGTGTCAGTTTCATGTTAGCGTATTTTTGGCGCGTAGAAGCCGTTTTGCCACATGAGCATCTCGCACGAGCGTTGACGCGCTTATAAGTTCGTATATAAGCGCTAGCAGCAAGAGGTACTGATATATTGCCACTGACGGAATCCACCGGTTCGTGCGAACGAACGCGTGTACGCGCGTTCGATTTTTTGCGAAATTTAGTGCGCGTGTACAGTCACGAGCACCAATATGTAAACACTTGACAACTTTTAGAAGTGTTTTTCTTTCGTTTTGATTAAAATTTCATGTTATTACGAACATAGTATTCTGGAACTCATATTTTTATGAGAAAGATCCTATTTTCAAGTTACAATCGTTATTTCTCGCAGAAATTCTTTTAAATTTAGGAATGTGTATACATATTGGTGCTCGTGACTTGTACGCCCGTAAGACGATACAAGGTGCGCCCAAAAATCACTACCACTAGTCACTAGCCACTAGCCACTAGCCACTAGGCTAAAACCAAGCACAATATCAAATTGTTAGCAGTGATTTGCCTACAAAAGCAGTTTTGTAGTGATGATACATTTCTTAGAAGCAGCTAAACACCATTGATTGCGTATTTAGTAAAAAAATTGGTATTTTCTTAAAAAACATTCAAGTAGTCATAACTTTTAAGTAGATCAAGTTAGGACTATGCCACACTTATATTTTTTACTGTGCAAATAACCCCAACTATCGCTCTGTTTCGTTTGATCCACGATTTTTTACCCACCCTGTATATTATAAGTAACTTTAAATAAAAAAAATACAAAGGTATTCAAGTTCAATTATAAACCCGTCACCCATCAAGTATAAACCTAACAAAATCAACCTCGAAAGGTAAAATATTTAATAGTTATTACTTAAACAAAGTGTGATAGTTAAATATTGGAACGGATAATAAATCGTAGTTACGATCGGATAGTAATGAAGAGCGTTTTACGACTATTTGATTAAATTAACTACGCTCCAGGGCTTTCAGTGGCTAGGGTGCAATATAATTGAAAATGGATATAATTTCTGGGAATGATAATATCCGCTCGTCGTGTTTAATTTTATTAATATTTAGAGGAATGTAAAGTTAATTTATTACAGTGTTATTATAGTTATTTCCTTTATTTATTTCTGTACAAATATAATTACATTTTTAAATATTCCTTATAAAAAAACAATATAAAAAACATTTAAAAATATAAAAAAATGTAGCCCACCGGTATCGGGAACAGGGTCCAAGCTACCGACGGTCAGGGCTCCAGAGAGAGGAACCTCCTAACAATACGAGCCGTGTCCAGGAGTACCGCTTTCTGAATCAAGCCCTTGATCCAGCTGCCTAACGAGAGCCTCCTCAGATGTTGGTCGAAGCTCTTGGCAAGCTCTCTTATTATAGTATTTATTAGTGTTATTTTATTTATTATAGTTTATTTTAAAATATAATAACATAACACATAACATCAGCCCTGTAATCTAGTCCAATTAAGGGTTAGGCAGAGGTGTATCTAATAGTAAACCCACATTCTGCCAGTTATGTTTAAGTCTCATGTAATAGGGGGCGAACCTATTGCCATCAACCAGACGCAAATCCAGACTCCGCGGCTGCTACTGAGAAATTCTGATGGAAAACCCAATAATACTTTGCCCGATCCGGGAATCGAACCCAGGACCTCAAGCTCAGCAGTCATGCTTGCGACCACCGACCAACGAGGCAATCAAAGATAATACGTATATTGTGAAATTCATCATTTAATAATAACAGCCGCTCGGTTCGATCTTTAGGTTAAGCCGTGCTTGCCTAGGTTGGTCTGTGGATGGGTGACCACCCATTACATACCGAGTTTCCTCCGTGCCTCGGAAAGCACGTTAAGAAGTTGGTCCCGGGTGCCATTTGTACATCTTTGACAGTCGTTAGTCAGTGGCCCAAAAAGTCTGACAACCAGTCTTACTAAGGGGTATCGTATTACCCAGTACTAACTGGGTTGTGGAGGTCAGATAGGCAGTCGCTCAATATAGAATACTGGTATTCAGCTGCATCCGGTTAGATTTGAAGCCGACCCCAATATTGTTGGGAAAAGGCTAGGCAGATGATGTATTACAACGACATAAACACGTACGAGCGTTTGTATGAAAAGTATGACGGGTTGGCCGTCCTTAAAACTTACTCCAAAATTTTCCCAAACTACCCGGACATGTCCCAGGTACATACGGACACTGGACAGTAACTAGTTTCCATGTCCGTCCTCCTTAGCCTTATATAGTTTCCCGTATCATTAAAAGTTTCTACGACAGACAGGCGGACTAGTCTTTGTCTTATCTACTTGTTTGTGACGGAGTTCGATTGGATAGAGCAGTGTGTGCATGTTGTAATGTAGGATCTTTTTATCTACAGGGTGTAAACGGACCCTTCACGAAGCCGTCAACCAAGCATTCTGTACATCAAACTAAGTAACTCTACGCAAAAATTATTGCTGGGAAACGACTTTTTTTTTGGGGTGAAAAATCCCGTTTTACGTTAAAACTCAATGTTACGCACTCAAACCTTAGTGCTGATGGATGCTTTGAAAAGTAAACGGGTCATGGAGTTAATTAAAGTAAAGTTAAAACCTTATAAAGTGTTTTTAAAAAAAAAACTTGTGAAAAAATTGGAACTTTGACCTTCAATATCTCCAGAACCTGTGGTTTCCCAGGTATTCTCTAGAAGAAAAAAATGATCCCAATGATGGGCAGAATATGTGGTTTTCGTTTTCGTTAAGGGTCTTTTTACACCCTTTATAGGGGATTATGAACCTGCTCCAATAAGTATTAAAGGATATAAGTTTTTCTTCTTAATGATAAAAAAAATATTTTTTTTTCAGGATTTTGGGGTTCATTTTCAGAAAAATCATCCATGTTTTAACTTTTGTTTAGACTACAAACAGCCTCTTAATAATTAATTAATTAACACTGTTTGTAGGCTAAACAAACATCGTGGTCGATTTTTCGCAAAAGCAGTTTGTTTACACCAAAATTGAGGCCGTTATGGTTCCTTTAAAAACTTTGCTGTTCTTACTCGCCAGAAGAAAGAACAAGTTTTTCAAGCCGAAAATATAGCCCATAAAAAATAATACAAAAATCAGCTAGTAAACTGATATAATTCAGTTCCGACTGATTTTTATAATGTATTAGCATGTTATGCCCGCGGCTCCGTCCGCGTGGAGTTCGGTAATTGTCCCACAGGATCTTATTACCCGGATAAAAAGTATCCTATGTGTTAAACCAGGTTATTAACAATGTTTGTGCAAAATTTCATGCAAATCCGTTCAGTAGTTTTGGCGTGAATGAGTGACAAACAACCATCATCACAAACTTTCGCATTTAAAATAGTAGTAAAATAAGAAAAAAAAAATTAATAGCTCACGAAAATATTTACAAAAGTTCGAACGACCTAATTTCTCCCACATAAACGGATTGAAATCAAATCCATTGCGGCTTGCCACAGCATTTGATGGCCAATGCAGTTAGCAAGACGTGCATTGGACATGTTACTGAAGTTTATAGACGTTCAGAGTGACCGGCCCAAGTGTCATTTGGTTTGATTTGATTTCCAATGACGTTTCTTTTGTGATGGTCGCACTGTTGGATTATATTTTTGACTAGTGATCCGTCCCGGCTTCGCACGGGTGCACATTTATTTTCCCCCAATCCCCCCCCCCCAATTGTTTTTCTAGTAATAAATGCAGCCTATGTTACTCAGGGTGAATGTAGCTTTCTAATGGTGAAAAATTTTTTGAAATCGGCACAGAAGTTTTTGAGTTTATTCATTACAAACAAACACACACACACACACACACACACAAAAATACAAATCTTTCCTCTTTATAATATTATTAGTGTAAATAGACATATGCATACTAACAATAATTAATAAATTGGGTATGTGATGGACAGATTTCAAGTCATGGCTGGCGTTTTGATCAACACTTTTCTTCATGATCTACGTTACGCATGTCTTGACAAATGTTTTTTACCATTTACTGAGCTTTTCTTGGCAGACTCCCCCATTCTGAATTTTAAATAAAGGTGAGAAGCTTACCTGTAACAAAAGATAAAATTATGGTTAATCATTGTACGGTGCAAGCGCACATTCTGCAATTCAGCAGTTCACGCCACATTCATTTCAACTCACAGTAATTAGTTCTGTTTGCGCTGAGCTATCAAGTCAGCCAGACGTTCTCGTTACAGCCAACAAGGGCCGCGTCACTCACTTGATTTCCACACCATCATCTGCCTAGCCTTTTCCCAACTATATTGGGGTCGGCTTCCAGTCTAACCGGATGCAGCTGAATACCAGCATTTACATGTACGTTTTACATGTAGCGATTGCCTATCTGACCTCCACAACCCAGTTAGTACTGGGTATACGATACACCTTGGTAAGACTGGTTCTCAGACCTTTTGGGCCACTGACTACCTAACGACTGTCAAAGATCTACAATTGACACCCGAGACCAACGGCTTAACGTGCTTTCCGAGACACGGAGGAAACTCGGTATGTAATGGGTGCTCACCCATCCACGGACCAACCTAGGCAAGCACGGCTTAACCTAAAGATAGACCCGAGTGGCTGTTATTATTAAGCCACGAGCTCCTCTTCATTTCCACACCATCAGTCCATTAAGCTCATTGTACCTTTAGTACCTTTCGGACAACACAGTAGTACTTTACCTTCTTTCATTCCAATCACCCATCATCTAAAAGTAATGTTAGGTCTAGCAAGGGATCAATATTTTTGGTCCTTCGAGCCGGATTGAATTATGAATGAATAAACTGGATAATTGAGTGGACGTAGAAAATTAAAAAAAAATTGCTAAGTCTGTGATGCCCAGAACCAGCAAACCAACATCTATATTTCGAGAATCTGTGTTGTATGGCTTCTATACAGGGTGTAAGAGACAACGAACCCTAAAACGGTTACCCCGTATTCTTTAGTACATCATTCTGAACGGGGGGTTCACACAAGGAAACAGGTGTTTTTTTTTAATAACCGACGAAAAATTTATATGTGAGAGGGGGGGGGGGGGCAGAATGATGTACTGAATACGGGGTAACCGTTTAACCACCTTGATGTTTAGGATTAGGGGTGCATCGTAAAGTTTCCTTCAATTTAGATACCAAACCAATGCTTTAGCTCTTACAAACGAACCAAAACTCTGCCTTTCCAAGGAAAAATAGCAACAATACTAATCACCACAACACAAACTCCACGTATCACCATCCCCAATTCGTTTAACAAGTCTAAATAGACGTCCAAACGGGCATTATCCCTGCACACCCACAAGCGACACGGCGGAGCGCCTGATTTTAATCATGACGTCACATTTGAAACGCCCAATTCTGCGAGATAGGCTTGGTAGGGTGAACATGTTGCTAGTTTTTAGTTGGACAGAATGTATGGGTGGTTTCAGTTAAAGTAAGTGAATGATGGTGTTTATTTCTGTAAATGTAGGTTTGATAGTGTGGTTAGATGTAAAGTCTATCCAAATCATTGTTTCCAATTAATAGTAAATACTTTTAAATGAAAATGAACTTTTTGAGAATGACTAGTAATATTGAAAAATTTAAATTTATTTTTGAGAAATGGAATCTCGCCAAGTCATCATCATCATCATTCTCCTGCCCCTATCCCAATTTATTTGGGACGGCGCAGCATGTCTTCTCCTTCCATACTTCTCTATTACTCGTCATCTCAGCAGTCACCTCCAAGTGTATAATATCAATAAGTTTAAATGACATGAATTTTAACGCAAATTATAAAAAAAGCCAGCGAAATGTTTCTACTTGCTTTTGCAAAATTTGCAGAGATTTTTAAATTACCAGTCCATATAGATATTGAATAGAATGCAAAAGTTTCAGTAAACAGAACCATAAAAACATGAACAAATTGTGTTTAGTCTGGATTGCGAATGTGAAAACCATAAAAAATAGTTTTATGAGTTTATATTTTATTTGCGGAGTTGGTGAACATGCAATGATACTGAGTCAAGCCCCACTAAAGTTATATGATTTTATAGTTTTATAAAATGGTACGAAAAAATTAACAAAAATAAAACCTTATTTAGTATCTCTTTTTATTTCTTTTTAAAATACCTTTTGCAACAACTGGAAGATGAAATTCTTGGAACGAATGCTATTTCCCATTATATCATCGTTTTAAAAAGAGCGTACAAAGTGTGCGCCATATATTAAAAGAAGGCAGTACTCCTCGATACGGCTCGCATTGTGAGGAGATTCCTGTATCTGGAGCCCTTACCTCAGGTAGCTTGTATCCTGCTACCAACACCGGCGGACCCCCCTATTTTTAATATAGGTAATATTTTATTGATTAAAAAATATATAAGCAAATATATAATGAAACATTGAATACCAAAATATTTTATTTTTGGCTTTCTACATCATTGTTACCCTACATCCCACACCCTCAGCGCTAATGTACTGAATTTTCATTCGCCTGCGAGTTTAAAGCGGACGAATGAAGCGATTTTTTTCAGTTAACAGTTATTGCTCGATGTAAGGATACAGCGCTTCAGCGGATTTTATCGCAAACGACTTCGTAAAATCTGGTTAGTACGTGTGATTGTTGAGTTGATTTGAGGGGATATTGGAAAATGGGACTTTTTGTGAGTACTAGTAACTAATATTGAAACTATTCGTTTTTGTAACGTGTTCTGGGTCCATAGAAATTCTTTAAAGTGTTGAAGTTAAATTTTGTCCTTGTGAGTTATTCCAGGTAAAGCTGCTTTTGTCACGGTTAGTTTGAGGATGGGTGACCATTATTTACGTATCAATATTCAAAGAACTTAAGCTGATAATTATGTATTCAACTGTGCTAATTCATTTGTCTTATAGTAACATAAAACATCACACCTGTAGTCCCCGAAGGGTTAGGCTGAGGTGAACCCTTTCCCACATTTCGTCAGTTATGTTGGGGTCGAGCCAATTGCCATCAACCGGGCTGCTAGTATAATTTAGATTTATAAACGTGAGTTAGTACAGACACAATAAGATTTATGCATACTTTAGTCTGTTTTTTAATCCCTGGGATTAAATTGACAAGTAAAAATGGCAAACTGACATAGATTTCAATAGGATTTATGTCAGTTTTGACATTTTCACTTGTCAATTTAGTCTCAGGGATTAAAAAACTGACATTAGTATCTTTTTAAATGGAGGGAACCAATTATTCCAGTCATCCGTTCCTTTGATATCAATCATTAAGTTAAAAAAGAAGACATTATCAGTTCTAGACAATTACCCATATAAACAAACATCAAATAGATCACTGAGTGTCTGAACGGATTGGTGTGAGATCACCATTATCAATCTCGCGTGAGAAGAGATCATTATGTCGATACGATCTATCTTATGGCACATGACTCGCTTGTTTCAAATTGGGCGGCTGATGAATTTGTTTTGCTGAAAAACGGGAAGATTTGGGACGAAAAATGTCCTATATCCCCCTTGATATAAAGGGTGTAAAAAGACCCTTAACGAGGCCGAAAGGCACTTGTTCTCTCCGTCATTGCGATCATTTTTTTGTTCGGGACCATACCTGGGAACCTTCTAGTTACGGAGATATTGTATTGGACCTCAAAGTTCTAATTTTTTTCACAAGTTTTTTTAGATAAGATAGATAAGATAAGATAAGATTTTTTGAAGGTTTTAACTTTACTCTAATTACCTCCATGACCTTTTTACTATTCAAAGAATCCATCAGCATTAAGATTTGAGTGCGTTAAATTGAGTTTTACCGTAAAACGTGATTTTTCATCTCAAAAAAAAAAAGTAGTTTCCCAGCAATAATTTTTGGATACACTTACTTAGTTTGTTGTACGTAATGCTTGGTTGACAGCTTCGTGAAGGGTCCGTTTACACCCTGTATGCCATTTTCCCTCCCAAATGAGATTACAGAAAACAATCAAGGGAATTAAGAACTGACCAACTAAGAGTACCACACTAATCGACGCCGCTTGAGTCAGTCAAAAAGAGCATTAAATTCAGTTTGAGCCGAGTCCGCGTGGATAAGGGTCTTCGCACTTTCCGACGCCGACTCAACTCCGACTTGACTCACAATAAAGCATTGAAATGTGAACTTTATATCGCGGTCCTTACGGTAAATTTTCAACATGACCATAAGTGTGGAGTGGAGTTGGCTACGAGTCTTTGCGATGTACCTTATTAGCGCAGTTTGGGGAGGCACTGGCGCTGATATTATTATGGCGATCAAAGCAAGGAAGAGGTATGTGCTCCAGGTCCTTCACTGGTGGTAAGACTGACCAGCAGTTTATTACGTAAGTGACGCTAATGCTCTTTATAGTGAATTGCTAAATTGCTCACAAGCTAGTCATTAGTAGTCATAGTAATTATTATAAGGTTTCTCGTATTTTGGACTATTTGTATGTATTATAATATATATTAGTTTATTTCATTTTATTTGTATATATGTGTATTAGTGTGTACCTATTTATGTAAATCAATTTATGTTAACAAAACGGTATTTAAAAAAAAAAAAATGTACTCTATCACAATGCTGTCCTATTTGACCCAAAGGTTGACTGGTAGAGAATGCCTTGTGGCATTTAGTCTGCCTATGTACCACTTTTGTACATGAAGTTTAAATCTATATATCTATACATATAATAAAACAGTAAAAAAACTGTGTCTGTACAATGAAGATATTAAAAAAAAAAAAATTGGGTGTGGTTTAGAAACAGCAATAGAGCACGAATCCAAAAAAAAAATTCTGTCTGTTTGTCTGTTTGTCTGTTTGTCTGTTTGTCTGTTTGTTTGTACACGCTAATCTTCGGAACTACTGGACGGATTTGAAAGATCTTTTTTTGTTGTATAGGTATTGAGTCTGGGCAACATATAGGCTATAATTTATCTTGGAAACTTGAACACCTGATGCAGAACCGCAATAGACCAGCTAAACTATAAGAGATACAAAAATAGTACTATAGCAAAAATTGTTCCACGTGATGAGCATTTTCTGTTGAGAGAATAAATTTGAAGATCTGGAACACCTGATGTGGAACTCCAAGAGCCTAGCTACACTATAACATATATAGGAATGACGTCTTAGCAAAAATTTTTCAATCTGATGAGCACTCTCTGTTGATTTATAAAAATCGAAGATCTGGAACACCTGTTGTGGAACTCCAAGAGCCCAGCTACACCATAACACATATAGGAATAACATCTTAGCCAAAATTTTTCAATCTGATGAGCACTCTCTGTTGATTTATAAAAATCGAAGATCTGGAACACCTGTTGTGGAACTCCAAGAGCCCAGCTACACCATAACACATATAGGAATGACGTCTTAGCAAAAATTGTTCAATCTGATGAGCACTCTCTGTTGATTTATAAAAATCGAAGATCTGGAACACCTGTTGTGGAACTCCAAGAGCCCAGCTACACCATAACACATATAGGAATGACGTCTTAGCAAAAATTGTTCAATCTGATGAGCACTCTCTGTTGATTTATAAAAATCAAAGATCTGGAACACCTGTTGTGGAACTCCAAGAGCCCAGCTACACCATAACACATATAGGAATGACGTCTTAGCAAAAGTTGTTCGGTCTGCTGGGCATTTCCTGTTGACTTATAAAAATCGAAGATCAGAAACATCTGATGTGGAAATCAAAGCTAACACTAATTTAACTGTATAATTATAAAATAACATAAGCTGGGAGTACCTCCACGCGGTGAAGGCGGTCATTGAAAATTTGACTCTACTGGACAAAACTCCCAAATTTTTTTTTTATTTTATCGAATAAATATGCCTTCGGGCTTATGTTATTTGAGTGTTTAATTTCCTTTTCCACTTATCTTTGTGACACGGTAGCCTACCCGGTGACGCAGGGGAACAGTCACTTAGATTTTAATTGATCAGGTATCTTCACAATAAAACTATAACCATGCCTAGAAAGAGGTCAAATCTTTCCCAATGTTTCAAAGGAGCTAAAAGATTGAGGATCATAAGATCCCAAGAATCTACCGAAGAACGTCAGGAGAGACTTGATGCTGTTCGGAACATCAGGCTGCAACTCGCTCCGTGGAAACCTCTTCGGATCGCGAAGCACGCCTGCGCTCTCAGGGTATTTACGCATCTACTGTGAAGAATATGATGCACGACTGACCGCTGATCGTGAACGTCACGCATTGCCTCGCGAGTCGGAGACGTTCACGGAAAGAAAATTACACTTGAGTTCTCAGCGTGTATACACATCGACTTTGAGGTATCTAGAGACAAGTGCGGAACGTGATGCACGACTGACCGCTGATCGTGCAAGTCCATGCATTGTCTCGCGAATCGGAGACGTTCAAGGATAGAAAATTACGCTTGAGTTCCAAGCGTATCTACGCGTCGACTTCTAGGTCTCTAGAGACAAGTGGGGAACGTGATGCGCGACTGACCGCTGATCGTGAGCGTCACGCATTGTCTCGCGAGTCGGAGACGTTCACGGCTAGAGAATTGCTCTTGAGTTCCAAGCGTATCTACGCATCGACTTCTGACTTACAAAAATGAAAGATATGGAACGTCTCGAATCGTCTCGCGCATCCCGTTGTTTTCCCGTCCCCGGGCTCTTAGAATTCGACATCAGACGTTTCAGATCTTCGATTTTGACGACCCCGTTATCGCTGGCATAAGCAACAGGATCCGCGTACGAAGTCGCGGGCAGAAGCTAGTAAATAAATAAGTGTCAAATGAAAGGGGTGGCTGCAGGGGTCACCAAGCCACTAGCCAAAAATGATGACCAGGGCCGTAACCTCTCAACTTTTCAGCTCCACTCTCTACCATATTTACAAGATAACACGTAAATCAGAACATCTATCATGCCCAAGATGGCTGCCTAACATTATGGGTAGCTATCAATCTTGCAAGCTTGGCTCGATTTGTTCAGCCAAATTGAGAGTTTATTCTTTTAGCAAATTGCTCTTCAGTCTTTATGTTTTTATAATCTTGTGAGAAAATACTGATATATCAAGAACTAGCTTTTGCTCGCGGCTTCGCTTGCGTTAATTTAGAATTTGACAATCAATTCGGGTTGTGCTGCTTGTAATAATATAATTCAATCACGATTCGCAAGACACGTAGCGCCATCTATTTTCATAAGAACGTTATTGATGTTTTCCTCAGGAACAGTGCTTTTTTTTCGGGATGAAAGGTACTGTATATCCGTTTCTGTACACCTGACAACGTATATGCAAAATTTCAGGATGATCGGTTCAGTGGTTTAGGCGTGAAAAGGTAACAAACAAACAAACAAACTTACTTTCGCATTTATAATATTAGTAAGGAAGTAAGAAAATTAGATGAAATGTATGAACGTTGAAGCAAAAGGATTATGTGAGGATCAAAGCAGATGGCGCTCTATATTTTCTGCTTACCCCTTTGGGGTAAACACTTGAGTTTATTTATATATGAATATTGAATATACAGACGCCAGCACATCAAGGAACCCGAAACTGTAAAATTTTCCCAATCAACCTTGAACCTAATGCTTTAGCGATAAAGTTGAAAATCTATTAAAGAAATTTGACAGATTGTAGTAGCTTGATGTGCTGGCGTCTGTACTAGGAGAAACGAATGAGATACAGGACGGGCAAAATGTTATTGGGTTTTTCCATCAGGAATTTCTCAGTAGTAGCCACGGAGTCTGGATGGCAAAAGGCTCGTCCCCAATTACATGGGACTTAAACATAACTGGCGTCATATGGGTGTACTATTAGGTACACCTCTGCTCAACCCTTTTGGGATTAAAGGCGAGGATGTTATGGTATTTAAATGTTTTTGGGAAAGTGCTGGGCCGATGAAGAATTTCCCTTGGTATTAAAGAGATGAATTCCCGTTTTCTTAAGACTATTGTTTACGCAAAATAACTAATTCGTAAACGACTTCGTATAGCATACCTACATATTCATAAGTACTTATGCCTATGCATGCCACATAGCATTCCTTGCATATCTGTCAATGGCCTTGCATTGCTGACATGGTTTATTAAGTAGCTATTAACTTTATACCTCATGCCTATGATCTCTCATGTTCTATGAAATCCTTACTAATATTATAAATGCGAAAGTAAGTTTGTTTGTTTGTTTGTTACCTTTTCACGCCTAAACCACTGAACCGATCATCCTGAAATTTTTCATATACGTTGTCAGGTATACAGAAACGGACACAGGGTACCTTACATCCCGAAAAAAAGGACTGTTTCTGAGGAAAATAACAATAACGTTCTTATCATAATAGATGGCGCCACGAGTCTTTTGAATCATGATTGAATTATATTATTACAAGCAGAGTACAAGCCGAATTGATTGTAAAATTCTAAATTAATGCGAGCAAAGCCGCGGGCCAAAGCTAGTAATGCAATATATTCAAAAATAATACCCTTTACAATGTCATAAAAATCAAATTAATACGTTATTCAATTTAATAAATTCAAACATAATAACTTATACAATAATATACCCCTTTATGTGAGCTTAAATATAATCAATGTTCCTTAGACCGTATTATCTGAAAGAAAATGCTTAAACCGCTGCGATAGTCGGTTAAAAAAGAGTGATTCGTTCACTAGTCCCAAAATATTGAACACCTATTTCAATACCCTTCCGACATCAACAATATATTACGAAACAATAAAGCAATAGAAACTCACCTCAATCTCACCCCTCTATTAATAACCCTGCATTGCCGGCTGCGGTCTATTTGATCCCTGACACCAAGTATTCATTTCAGCAGGGTTAAGTTTTGCCTGCGAGGTATTGCTTAATTTCACTGTTATTTCAATCAGAATCGTCTGTTGGCGTTTACTGCGATTGAGTGCGCTTGGATTGTTTATGGAGCATTTTTGATGTGAAACATCTATATGCGCGCCTAGGCAGTAGAACTGAGTCGTATGCCGTGACGGAAGATGGCATGACGCTATCATGGCGTGATGTCACATTATTTCTTATCTGCCTAACCCTTCGGGGATTACTCCACGAAAGATAAGGCAGAGGTGAACCTAATAGTACACCCACATTTCGCCAGTTATGTTTACGTCCTATGTAATAGGGGACGAGCCTATTGCCATCTGAGTGCAAATCCAGACTCCGTGGCTACTACTGAGAAATTCTTCTGGAAAAACCACATAACACTTTGATCGACCTGGGAATCGAACCCAGGACCTCATGCTCAGCAGTCGCGTTTGCACCCACTAGACCAATGAGACAGTAGTGCCATACCAATAACTTTTAAACTCGTTGCCAAATTTGAACCGATTCGATTTAGACTGCCATCGAAACGCTAAGAAGAAAATATCAATAAGTTGTAAACATGACAGAAGAATATAATATACGCTATAAATAAAGTGTAAATCAGCTATTAAAAGCTGTGAGAACAAACAGGAAATAAACAAAATCCACAAATAAAATCTTCTATCCTAATGTCGTCGACAAATTCGAAGGAAAACATTTTCGAATCCACGCAACACCAAAAAACCAAGCACATTTTTCCTGTCAGCCACCCACCCAACGCGACGGGGGTCATTCCGACCACTCATTAACCAGATAGATGCCGCTGTCAGCATACTCGCCCCATATATTTTAACAAGCCACGCTAATTTCCCATTTATTGTCCATTCTCATATAAAATACGTTATTCGCCCGCAAAAATAAGAATTAATGATGATCTGATTACTCTTATTTTTATTTCTTGTCATATTTTTGCTTTCGTAAATTGCTTTTTCGATGTGGTTCGTACTAATGTGATGTTGGTATTGAATCTGAGAGATAAAGATTTTGGGCCACCTGAGACTTATCTATGATTCGAACTGTATTAATAAGTAAGTTTTCTTTTTTTTTCCGTGTGGTTAGTGCCTAACCTGGTGTCAGAGTGTTTATGCCGCCCGTCGTCGTCAAATATCAGGCATGCTGGTATTGGTTTGCTCAAGATGTTTTCCTTCACCCAAGCAAGTGATAATTATACAATATGTACTTGAATCCGAAAAATCAGAGGTGACTTCTATGGAAGTCGGCGTCTATCACTGCTATACCACAATAACCAAGTACAGTAATTATGTAACCACGTTTACTCATGAAGGCTAAAGACCCCAAAACCGGGGAAGCAATGTTATGTAGAGGAAATTCTATAGCCTTAAAGCGAGAGACTAAACTGTATTTTACGACAACCTGTATAATGCATTTTAATAAACTTTAAACCCACTTTGTATACCAAACGGTACGCTGTCTTGTCATAAACTGCAACTCTGTAAACCCAAAACGTGTTTAAAGCTATTTTATCTTCCGCAATTTTCAAGCCATTTCGCCAATATTAATCTACTTCAGCAAACATATTCGCTTTCAGCAAACTTGCATTTAAAACGAGAACTTGAACAATTCACTTTACTAGCATTAATCATGCCAAAAGCGAATAACCGATATTTTTCGTAACTTCACTAGCAGTTTGATGTCGACACGAATAAAAGAAATCCCGAACATAGGTAACAAGACAATATCGACGCTTTCGACGAAAATACCCATCGCAGACAGGTTGTACGATAGATTATGACGTGCCCTATCGCGTTTAATAAAGCTGTGCTTTTTAGGGTTGGGTCCAAGTTTGACGTAGATTTCTTTTTTAATGAGATTTTTTGCGAAAAATATTTAAGCTATTATAGAAAACGATAAGAAATGTCGTAATAAAATTTGATTCCATGTCTCAGTAACGGCTTAAATTAAAATTATGTAATTGCCAAGTTTGTCATGTTACATATGTACCCGACAGCAACCAATTGAGTCTTCTAACTGGATTACATTTTTTTTCGTCAATGGTAACCAGGTATATTTTAATGTCTTTGTTCCATGCGAAGAAATCCGTCGATACGACATCATTGTTCTTAACTCGTTTTAGTTCAGAAAAGGTGATTTACAAAAGTTTCCAAAGCTAATTTACAACTTCATTACGGATTACAAAATTTTTGAAACTAAAAACAATTTTACTTAGTGCAATGCTTTGCGGTTCACAGAATTCACCTACCTACCAAGTTTCAACTATGTAGTCCTAACAGTTTCGGAACAAAGTGGCTGTGATATACAGACGGACAGACGACAGACAGACAGACAGACGTGACGAATCTATAAGGGTCCCGTTTTTTGTCATTAGGCTACAGAACCCTAAAAAGGAGTAGAATTTCAGGATTTTTGCTAGGACAGTCTACCATTACACTCTCAGAGGGTGATATGAGTGGATCGAAACTCCAGAAATATTATTAATTTTGCTTTCCAAACAAATGCATTAATTTTCTCCCAAAGTTAGTATTCAGTAATATAATCCCCCACTGTCAATGTGAATAAAATTGTAACCAAGTATATTGACCACAGCAACTTCGACCAACAATACCCTAATCACTGACTCTGCCAATTATCAAATTGATTATCCTCACAAATGAGGAGAGCTATCCTCGGAGTTTTTTGAAGCATCCGAAATGAAATTACCCGACAAAGAACTGTAGTTACTTAATGGGCTTAATGGGTGTAAAAAGACCCTTAACGAAGCCGAAAGGCACTAGTTCTCCCCGTCATTGCGATCATTTTTTTGTTCTGGACCTTACCTGGGAATTCTACCTTCTAGTTACGGGGATATTCGAGGTAAAAGGTCCAACTTTTTTCTTTGAATATAAGTTTTTAATTATTACTTTACCTTAAATACCTCCAAGACCCCTGTACTATTCAATGTATCCATCGCAATTCAGCGCACTGTTTTGATTGCGTTACACTGAGTTCTACCGTAAACCATGAATTTTCACCCCAAAAAAAAAGTGGTTTCCCAGCAATAATTTTTGCGTAGAGTTACTCAGTTTGATGTACTGAATGCTTGGTTGACGGCTTCGTGAAGGGTCCGTTTACACCTTGTAAATGTATAGCTTGCAAAGTGAGCAACCTGAAGTGGCAGTGGAATCAAAGGATCGTTGACAGATGGAGCAAACAAGTTCTGGAGCGGAGGCCACGTGGGACGCCCTCCAGTGAAGCAGCTGGTAAAGACGGGACGCAGAAGCCCGAGGACAGGATGTAGTAGGGCAGCTATGGAGAGGCATATGCCCAGCGGTGGACTGAAATAAGGAGTTGATATTTTTTTCTTTTTTCTTTAGAAAAAACGTTGCCCCACACTCGGAATTTCTCCTGTATCATGGGTGCGTTTCTCACATTTACAAACAGCCAGACCCAGAACAACTACCTGTAGGCCATACAAATATTTGTTCCGTGCGGGAATCGAACCCGCGACACACAGCGCAGCAGTCAATCGCTCAGCCACTGCGCCCACCGCGCCGTCAATCATCACAAAATCATCCTCACAAAATCGCTCCCGCTACCTCTTATACCTTGTCTCCCATACGTTAGCTTCGGTTCTAGCAGCCCTTCCACTTTCAATATCAATCTATATCAATAATCAAATCAGAGTGCCTCCACGGCGGGTAAATCAACTTTTTAACTTTGTTATACAGCTGGTTTTGCTTAACCGAACGTTCTAGGGTTTAAATTGAGATATTGAATTATCGTATGGAAATTTCGTCGTGGTAAATGCCATCTTAAATATAATTTTATTTTCTTAACATACTATCACGGCTGTAATGCCTAAAGGGTTAAGCAGAGGTGTACCTAATAGTACACCTACATTTCGACAGTTATGTTTAAGTCCCATGTGATGAGGGGCGAGCCTATTGCTATCAGCCGGGCACAAATCCAGACTCCGTGGCCGCTACTGAGAAATTGTTGATGGAAAATCCCAATAGCACTTTGCCAGACCCGGGAATTGAACCCAGGACCTCCTGCTCAGCAGTCGCGCTTGCGACCACTAGACCAACTCGAACGAGGCAGTCGTAAATTGCTCTTCTTTAATAAAT
Organism: Noctua pronuba; assembly: GCA_905220335.1. NCBI lineage: Eukaryota > Metazoa > Arthropoda > Insecta > Lepidoptera > Noctuidae > Noctua > Noctua pronuba. The sequence goes on along the minus strand of LR999906.1, from coordinate 7,190,028 downwards.
CATCTTATTCAATAAAACCACAATCCATATTACTACAGTCCATTTTAAACCATACATTTTTATAAGTCTTATGAATATTTCACAAAAAAAAAATCTCATGCAATAAAAGATAAAATATCAACGAAGACGACAATTAGGGGAAACAAAAGAAAATTACGCGTACAATAAAAACGTTAGCGTAAACTAATTACAGCGTAACTCAAGAGTAATCTAATATATTTGAGACGGAACACGAGTTACGATGGTTACATTAGAAAGATGTTAAGGTTTTATTAATACTGGGAAAATTTGTGGGATTCCGTTTGTTACTTGAAACCAGTGGTCGCAGATTGGTTAGAAAAGGCAACATATAGGGTGACTGTTAATTAGTGACCAGTGATACTAAAAACGTGATAGTACCATGATACCAAACAACTTTCCCAAAGAAAAATGTTTTATACTCATTCACTTTTATCACAATAACACAACAACCGGTGTGAAACTCATGCGCGCGCCTTTACCTATCAGCTGTTAGTCGCATAACGTCGTGCTGTCTCATTACTATCGTACCGGGCAACAGTGGGTAGACAGAGCACCCGCGCGGCTCGCAACCCCGCTCCGTAAGTTTTATTGTGATAAAAGTGTATGAGTATAAAAATGTTTCTTTGGGAAAATTATTTGTTTTCATGAGTACAATCACGTGTTTAAGTATTGGTCACTATATGGGGTGACTGGCAATTAGTGGGGTGATTTTTTGCCAGCAGTGGTCGTGACGTATAGGTTTTAATTAAAACGTTTTTTTTTCGTTTTTCGGTTTTATTACTATTTTTTTATTTCAACGCCAGGAGTTTTCAGTCATTTAACTACAGAATTCAGGGTCAAAAGTGCGTTTTCCTTACAGCGTGAAGCTCTCATAGAATGGAAAAAAAAATGTGTGAAAAAAAATCCCTTACTGTGTCAAAAGATACCGCATTGGAGTCTTGAGACCGACAGATAGACAGACCACTGACATAATTTGATATTAGACACTTAGTATTTCCCAAGATTAGTTAAAATAATATTAGAGTAAACGTTGAATAACTTAATACGAGTATTTCCATCGTGAGACAGTAATGCCAGCTCCATCTATTTACTTATTCCTAATGCGCCGAAAGGCAACTGGGGCCATATACAAAGGTAATTTAATTCTGTCGCCTCCGTAAATAAATAAAGGATATGGCTGTCCTGATTTTGCCATTCATGGGATGAATTGGGCAATCTTACTTCGGAGTACTTCGGGGCTATTCGGGTCTTTTTGACCCTGCGATTGTGTGGGCGGGTGTCCTTTGTGACTTCGGCAGTCGACGTGTTGAATGTTCGAATAGTTTGAAATAGTGGTGGACGGATTAGGCGTTTCGTGCTTTTGTGTTTTTTAGTGTGTGGGTTTACGATGTATCGTGGAGGTTCACTTTTTGATTTACTTGGAAGTACCTTTAATTTAAAACTTTCAGGACTGTAGGAAGAAGGAAAGATGTAGGTGAGGCAGTAAGATAAATAACTAAGTTGACAGGGTATTCCTCAAAGCGCAACTATTTTTAAGCGCAACCAACTAAGCGCAACTAAATTATTCCTCGAAGCGCAACCATTAGTTGCGTTCACAAATTCAAATTAAAAATTTTATATGTTTATTCCTCAAAGCGCAACCATGATGAAAAATAGAGGTGGATAAGATGGATTCATTAACGATATGATTGCGCTGAAGTTGCGCTTTGACGAATACCCCGATATTTGTACCATCGCAAAGTTGTAGTTTAATCAATTAATCTAATCAGCCCACACACACAGCCCACAGCTGGACATAGGCCTCTCCAAAGCTGCAACACAACAAGGATGTTTACTGATGGCTTTGGACAGGGGTTGAGCAATCAGTTTGACCAAGACACTTGTTAAGGTGGTCTTTCCACTTAGCTGGGGCTGGCTCTCACTACACTTGCGATGTGCGGTCTCCACTCCAGAACTCATCAGCTCCATCAGCTTTCAGCCCTTGACAGGCAGAAGTTTATTTTATTTATTCAGGGACAATAAACAATACACGGTGTAAACAGACCCTTTACGAAGCCGTCAACCAAGCATTCTGTACATCAAACTAAGTAACTCTACGCAAAAATTATTGCTGGGAAACGACTTTTTTTTTGGGGAAAAAAATCACGTTTTACGATACGGCTCAGTAAGTTACATTACTTACTCAAAACATTGTGCTGATGGATGGATTGAATAGTATGGGGGTCGTGGAGGTGTTTAAAGTAAAAATCTTGCATTAAAATCATGTATTAAAAAAAAACTTGTGAAAAAGTTGGAACTTCGACTCCCAATATCTCCGTAACTAGAAGGTTCCCAGGTATGCTCTAGAACAAAAAAATGATCGCAATGACGGGGAAAACAACTGGCTTTCGGCTTCGTTAAGGGTCTTTTTACACCCTTTATGTGTTGGAACAGAGGAAAGATAATACAAAATATTAACAATATTGCAATCCACTGCATTATCCGCATATTAACAAAAGAAAATATGATAATAAGTGCCACTAGATAGGTAATAAATAAGTACATCACATTAATAACAAATAATTAGAGAAATATCAATTAGCAATTATTAAATAAACGAAATATTAATTACATCATGAAAAATATAGATTCCAATTGATTTGATTGAGCAGTTAATTAAATATTTATTTTCCAGTTTCACACGTGTAAACGTGCTATTACATAACAACCAGGATTAATAAAAAAACAACCAGGATTACCGTAAGCAAGGCTTAATCATTAATTTACATTTCCTTTTATAATGGAATTTCATTGTGTTATACACCTGACGTGACCTCTTATGTAATGAAAAGATTAATATAACCGTGTTACATAATTGCATTGTTACACCAATGTTGGCTAATCACTGACTTTAGATTATTATCCATGGTTGACATCTATAATGTGCGTGGAATAATTAGCACGTGATAAGTACGTGTTCATTGTATTGTAATTATTGGATAAGATTTGGATTTTGAATTAAATAATAAGACTTCTTGTGTTGGCTTGGACTATTCAAAAACAGCTAGCAAAGTCAGAGCGTTTATTTTTATTAAACTATTTATAGGCAGTATCTTCTTACTAATATTAGAAGAGGAGCTCGTGGCAAAATAATTACAGCCGCTCGGAGCAATCTTCAGGTTAAGCCGCGCTTGTCTAGATTGGTTTGTGGCTGGGTGACCACCCATTACATACCGAGTTTGCTCGGTGCCTCGGAAAGCACGTTAAGCCGTTTGTCCCGGCCGTCATTTGTAGATCTTTGACAGTCGTCACAGGTAGTCAGTGGCCCGAAAGTTTGACAACCAGTCTTACCAAGGGGTATCGTATCACCAAGTACTAACTGGGTTGTGAAGGTCAGATAGGCAGTCGCTCCATGTAAAATACTGATATTCAGATGCATCCGGTTAGACTGGAAGCCGACCCCAACATAGTTGGGAAAAGGCTAAGCAGATGATGATCTTCTTACTAATATTATCAATGCGAATGTTTGAGAGGTTGGATGGATGGATGTTTGTTACTCTTTCACGCGAAAACAACTGAACTGATTTGGATGAAGGCACATAGAAAGTTTATAACCTGGAGTAACATAATAGGATACTTTTTATCCCAGCAGTATGATCCCGTGGGACAGTTACAGAACTTCACACGAGCGAAACCGCGGGCACCAGCTAGTAAGTAATAAATAAATGGTTGGTATATCAACATGACTGATGTAACCAAGATCTTGTAACAATATTTAGAGTGTCCATGGAGTTTCTTGCCCATTTTTCTCCATAGAGATCTACGCTTTGGAATGGGCAACCACAGTACTTTCATAAGTTATTATGCCTTGTGACTGGGACTGTAGCTTCACTTTTTTTGTTGTTCTGACATGAAAAGTACCTGTTATGGTCTAATTGAAATAAATGCTTTGAATATGAGTTTGAGTATGGTGCAAAAATTTTCATGACTACCATGAGCTCAGTGAAAATACAGTAAGCTATTTTCACCATAAACTTAATAGCAGTTTGACAGTGCAGAGGGCCTGGACTATTGGGTCGTCTTTCGCAAACAACATTATTGATAAAAGTTTTTCATAGGGTTATGTCATCCGATGTTTTTTTTGCTATCGTTCAAACAAAAAAAATGTACAGGTAATGTTGTTTCATAGACTAACAGTGATTTGTTTGTACCAAAAAGTTCTCCAGAATCCATTACAGCACAAGGGACTTACCAACTTTACCTTACAGGTCAGGAACGCATCAGATTAATTACCCCCAATTCTAATTCCCCCAAACCAACCACAATTCCAGCCATTTCATTTGCGCCCGAACAAAATAAATAGTCGATACTAGCGTATTTCGATCACGGCTCTACCCTTAGACTAAGTATATTATCCACTTTTATGATACTCGTAAAGTCTCCCCTCTCTCCCCTATTAGAGGGGGGAGGGTAAGATGTAAAAATGTATTGGTTTCTCTTATTTTGAGTAACGTTTGCTAGATGTCCTGATTGCGGATGGACGGTAGTAAAATTTATTTGGTTCAGGAATTAGGAAATTGGCCACGGAGTTGGGGATCCCGGAATGAAGTCGTTTGTTGGTTGTGCCAGTTTTTGTATCTTTGGCAAAAGGATCATACCGCTCCTTCAAAAGATTTGAGTTGAAATGTTTTATTTGATAATAACTTCAATGGCACCTATTTCTTTAAGATCACAGCTTTATCTTTGTAGGAGCGGAAAAATAGGTTTGCTGTACCAAAAATTCATGAGGGGTGGTGCTGCATGATTATTGACAATAGAACACAACAACATAACAAACTTCGTTTTATACAAAAAATCCCGCATCGCGCAAGCTGACTTCAACAACAAACGTCGGACAATAGCCCACCAGGCACAACACACGTCAAGTCGTAGGCGGATGAGGGACTTTTCGCTCTGTTCTTCATACTTTATACAGCTATGCCTTTGGTATTTCAGATATGCCTAAGCGGCGGTGACCACCCAGGACCACCTGCTTGTTATACCGCTTTTTTTTTTTTTTTTTACGGATGGGAAATCATCAAATGACTTCTCCCGCTCTGGGTGGAGTGGGAGGGAGTGTCAGACTCTTACTGACTAAAACCCATCCATGTTCCTTCATTGCCCTTTGTGTTCCAGGGCCACGGTATCTCTTTCGAACAGTTCCGCAGCCCCGGCAGGCATCGGCCCTTGCGGGCCCCTTCCTGGTTGCTGACATCTCTTTGAGGCGCGCGTGGAACACGAACGCGCCGTCGACACGGCCTGTCGTCATAAGACGGACGGACGGTGAGCTAACCCATTACTCACCGTCCACAGGCCCGCACCTACGGTGGCCGGGAGCCGCCACGTGGCCCCCGACGCCCGGTGCGTCGCCCGCGGCGGCTGGGACGTGAGATTCTCTCCCTCTCACGTCCCGCCACCTCCTTCGCTAGCATGACTGCTTCGCAGAAGGAGGTGACGGCTTCCCATTCCCTGTCGCTCCGGACCATGGCCTGAACCAGGGCCGGGAGCGAGAGGTCGCCGCCGCCGATCGCCGCTACGAGGACACGGCGGGGCTCCGCCCAAGCGGGGCAGACCTCCACGGTGTGCGCCACCGTGTCCTCCTGACGATCCTCACAATGATAACACCCGGGCGTTTCCTCCCGCCCGATTCGGTGCAGGAACCTCCCGAAACAACCGTGTCCGATGAGGACCTGCGTCAGGCGGAAGGTGAGGGCGCCGTGGCGCCTCTCTAGCCACTCCTCAAAGAGGGGACTTATCGCCACTATTGTGGCGTGCCCTGCACTGGGTTGCGACAGTCGCTGTCTTCATGTCACCATGAGATCGCGTCGGAGGTCTGTCCGCTGAGCGGTGATTTGCCGCGGCAGCGGAGTTTCCCCCCGACATAGTGCCCCCGCGCGCCATTCATGCAGGCGCGCGAGGACTATCGCCTCCAGATCCCATGAAGGCAATCCGGCTAGGAGGCTCGCCGCCTCGCGGGAGATCGTGCGGTACCCCCGGATCAGCCTTACGGCTACGACCTTTTGGGGCGCGTTCAGGTAGTGCGCGGCACGCCGCTTAATTGAACGCGCCCACACCGGGGCCCCGTAAAGGGCCATGGACCGCACGACCCCCGCGTAGAGCCTACGGCAGGAGGCGTTTGGACCCCTCAGGTTGGGCAAGAGCCGCTTGAAGGCAGCCCCGGCCCGTTCCAGTTTGGGAGCCAAACGTCGGAAGTGCTCAACGAAGTTCCACCGGCTGTCGAGGACGAGTCCTAGGTACTTCAAAGTCAACTCGACGCCGATGGAACCCCTCCTACCGTCAGCGTGGCGGTGGCGCATTCCCCAGGACCCGACGGTGGCGCATTCCGAGGCCCATGAAAGCTCATGGCCTCGGACTTGTGCAAGGCCACCTCGAGACCCAATTGCCGGATCCTCTCAACAACTATCGCAACCCCGCGTGTCATCAGTTCGGCCGCCGCCTCGTGCGACCTCCCTTGTGCCAGTACCAGCGTGTCGTCAGCATAACAGACTACGCTGACGCCGCTAGGGAGGTCGGCGCGCAGCACCCAGTCGTAACCGATGTTCCACAAGGGCGGCCCTAGAACCAACCCCTGCGGAACACCGCACGACATCTCTCGCCGGTTCCATTCTCCGTTGGGACCAGGGTAGATGATATACCTGTCGGACAGGTAGTCCCCGACCACACGACGGAGGTAGGTCGGTACCCGGTGATACCCCTTAAATAACCATTACATCTTACACAATATCACTGTAGCACATTGTAACGTACATTACAATTCAATAGAATCTTAACAGCTCGATCAGATATGAAAACATAAAGTTTAAGTACACAGCTTACCTACAGCAAAACTGCCTCACAGAGGCTTGCGCATGCGTTTATGAACATCGTAAATATGGCAACATTATTGATGATGCTTTAGTCTTTTGTTGTTATTTTCATGCATATTCGAAAGATAGATTCTGGTTTTATGACCGTTGTATAGTTTATCGAAAAGTTCTGGAGTGGCGACCGCTAACCGGAAGACGTTGCGTTGGAAGGCCTCCCACTAGGTGGACTGATGACCTGGTGAAGGTTGCGGGGATCCGCTGGATGCGAGATGCACGTTACCAGCAGTGGACGTCTTTTGGCTGAAATGATGATGTTGCTGATGCATAGTTTATAAGTTGCGTCTTGTTCGTCATCATCATCTTCAAAGAGTTCTTACTAATAGTCTAATTTGTGCCATACTTCCTAGGTATGAGCGGGTCTCCTTCAGAGGGTCTAGACAAGAGCCAATGGCTTTTAAAACAGGATTTACATATCTTTTCGGTAGGATTAGTAATGCTTGTACATTTTTGACGTTAACACTTACAGCAAAATCACTTAATACAGGTGGATCGTTCCGAAAAAAAAAACAGGTTTTTTCTACAAAAGTTTTTGTTTAATTCTTTATTAGAAATTTCTATGTGGAATGATATACTGAATACGTAGTATCCGTTTATGTCGGTGTCCCATCCACCAAGTATAAGCCCTCGCGCCTTGCTCACGGTCTTCTAGTAGGTCATCTACCCAGACATAGATGTTGGTCTATCAACACTTCTGCTGGCTCTCAGCAACCCTTGTGTTAAGGATCTGTTCCACCTGCACTCACTTACTATGAATGGAGAAAGCGGCGTGTGAAACTGTTCCGACTTGTTTACGGTGTTCAAGCTCCAAATAACTAGATTATAAGAATCTTTTTTTCAAATAAATCTTAACACCACCATTCTCCTTATTTCATAGTAGCTGTTATCTACGACTTTTGCTCGCGTGAAATTCTTATAAAAAAATATTACTTCTTCTGGTTTTGATTTTTTTGCATAGAAACTCTAATTATTTTGTAAAATAAAAAGAACCTTATAACATCAGCAATCTGCCAGTAAAAGTCCTATCAAAATCGATCCAGCCGTTTCGGAGATTAGCTGGAACAAACAGACAGACAGACATGCAAAAACTGAAAAAAATGTGTTTTTGTTATACGTGCCGTATATATTTTGATATTACAAACAGACACTTCAATTTTATTTATTTGTATAGATGTATAGATTCACATTAGTGTTACTATTTGCATTACGTTATAAGTTCTCCGCATCAGCTGTTTTCATCCCACGGAACTTCCCGAACTTTCCCGAGCAAGGAATTGTATTGGATCAGTTAGTAACGTCGTACTATCGAATATCGTAGAAGTAAGTAATTATTCATTTTGTGCGAGATAGAATTGCTGAACTAAGTACATTGTGATGCAAGTGTGTAAAGTTTGTATTTTCATTCGAGGTGGGATTGCGCGCGTGTTGTATATATTGTGAACCCAAATGCGGTGCAATAAGAGTCACCTTTTGAGCAACATATCATAATATAACATAACATCATGCCTAGCTAACAAGTATACCCACATTTCGCCAGTTATGTTTAACGGGCGAGGCTATTGCCATTAACCGGACACAAATCCAAACTCCGTGGCTGCTACTGAGAAATTACTGATGAAAAAACTCTAATAAAACTTTGGCCGACCGGGAATCGAACCTAGGACTTCATGCTCAGCAGTCGCGCTTGCGAAATGTCTTGAAAAAGTGATCAACCTCTGAAGCCTGTTCAATTACCTTTAAAATCTCATGTCAACGCCCGTTTGCTTTTGATAATCAATCAAAATGCTCACATAAAATATTACAGAGTTTTACAGTGACTGGATTAATAATCAGGATCTTCAGAAAGATGTTCTCTGACTTGCAAGATATAGGAGATTATTGTGGTACTTAATTTAGCATCCTGTCATGTTGGTTTAGTTGCGTTATTGCTGAGTGTAAAAGAAGGTCGTGGCTAAATAATAACAGCCACTCGGGTCAATCTTTAGGTTAAGCCGTGCTTGCCTAGGTTGGTCTGTGGATGGGTGAACACCCATTACATGCCGAGTTTCCTCCGTGCCTCGGAAAACACGTAAAGCCGGTCGGCCTAGCCTTTTCCCAGCTACGTTGGGGTCGCTTTCAGTCTAACCAGATGCAGCTGAGTACCAGTATTTTACATGGGGCGACTGCCTATCTGACTTCCACAACCTAGTTAGTACTGGGTCATACGATACACCTTGGTAAGACTGGTTGTCAGACTCTCAGGCCACTGACTACTGTAACGACTGTCAAAGATCTACAAATGACAGCCGAGACCAACGGCTTTACGTGCTATCCGTGGCACAAAAGAAACTCGGTATACAATGGACGGTCACCCATCCACGGACCAACCTAGGCAAGCGCGGCTTAACCTTGGAGATCTACCCGTGCGGCTGTTATAACTTAGCCAGAAGCAAATAATACAATAGTAACATAGTCCCCCAAATCCGAACTAAATGCAACCGGCAAACGCAAGTGCACACTTTACGACTTAAAGTTTACGACCTGCGACAGTCTGTTCGGTTTACGACGGCGTCAGCAATACCAGAGGGGAAGTCGTTTTAATGACGCGACTAGTCTTAGCGACTAAATGACGGCTCGGTAACAATCGTTAATGTGCGCCGTGCTGAATGATTCCTGGGCCGTTTGGTAATTAAGTTTTGGCCATGTGTGGATGAACTGTAATTCTTTTGCAACACAGAGCCAAAACCGAACCCAAGTTAAGCAAATACACGCGAGGCTGTGGACGGTGAGTAATGGGCTAGCTCGCCGTCCGTCCGTCTTATGACGAGACAGGCCGTGTCGATGGCGCGTTCGTGTTCAACGCGCGCCTCAAAGAGATGTCAGCAAACAGGAAGCAGCCCGCAAGGGCCGATGCCTGCCGGGGCTGCGGGACTGTTCGAAAGAGATACCGCGGCCCTGGAACACAAATGGCAAAGAAGGAACATGGATGGGTTTAAGTCAGTACGAGTCTGACACTCCCTCCCACTACGCCCAGAGCGGGAGTGGTCATTTGATGATTTCCCACCCGAAAAAAAGGCATTAACAATCAATCGATTAAATTATTTTTAATAGAAATAGATAAACATCATTTTCATTGCCTTAATTTCCGGGTTAACAAGAGTTAACAATATAAATGTGTTAATGTAAGGTAACACGCTATTTTAACCTACCGTAGTGTAGTTAATGTGTTTCCTAAATAACTTTTATCGGCCCCTTTGAGGACTGCTGTTAAAAACTTATTGCTACAAAGGAATTTTATAAATACGTTTATGATCTTGAGGAGTTGAACATGCTTAGCAGGCCGATGGCAAGAAATAAGGGGAACGCACTTTCGATTGTGCCGTGTTTACCTAGGTTGGTCCGTGGACGGGTGACCACCCATTACATACCAAGTTTTGTCCGTTAGGTACTCGTTCACTTTTATCCCAATAACACAACAGCCGTATGAAATTCGCGCGCGCGCGCCTGTGACCTATCAGCTGTTAGCCGCGTGACGCCGTTCTGTCACTTTACTATCGTACCATGCAACAGTGGGTAGGCAGAGCACAGTGGGAGACAGAACGGCGTCACGCGAATTTCATACGGCTGTTGTGTTATTGGGATAAAAAGGAACGAGTATAAAAAAATTGTTTTTTATCATGAGTACAATCACGTATCGGTCACTAATTACCAGTCACCCTATATAAAGCCTCGTATACCCGTAAGTAGAAAACTGTTTATTCCAGGAATTCAAACCACTCGTATACACGTGGAGCTGAGGTGCAGTGGAGCATAACTAATCTAATTATAAGCTTTCTCGTGCACGAGTAGTTTATAATCCAGACTCTACATCCTATGATAGAAATTCAAATTCATCATCGATATTTTCCTGCCAAAATCTCGTTTTTTAGGGGGTGTTAAAGGGGGGCAGTGCGGCGTGTAAATAAACCTAATTTATTCGATATTGGAAATCGCATTAAAGAACTCCTAAAGAGTTGGGCACGACACCTAGCAAGACGCGGTGATGGCAGATGGAGTAAAGCTGTGACCGGGAGGCGTCCAAGGACTGGAAAGAGAAGTGCTGGTCTTCCGGCGGCGAGATGGGCAGACGGCATTGTTGCCATCGCGGGAATATCCTGGATGAGGCTGACACAAGAACGTAGACCTTGGCACAAGCAAATAGAGGCCTATACCCAGCTGTGGGTGAAGTCGGGCTGTGGATGATGAAGAATGTATGTGATGAATTACTCCTCATCTCGTTAGTAACCCCCTTTCTTCGCTACCATGTTCCGCACAGTCCATCCACAGATTCTGGGGTCCCTACTTCATTGCCAAAAATGACGGTGATAGATGAGGATGACTAACACCACTGTTAGCTGTGATTGCAGCAGCAAGCCTCTTTCTGTTGTATCATCTTTCAGACATACCATCTATCGTTTCTCTGACCCTTATTTACTTGCCAAAAATCAAAATCTCAAGCATAAACTGATACTTCAGCAGCTTCCCCATTACGCACGCACCGCACGCGCGTCTCCGCTCCGATCCTTCTTTATTTATTATTATAAATAATAAAACCGGATCCCGCTCCTCTAGTTATCCGGGAGTGAAATATGTCGTTTGCACGACTTATCCGGCAAACAAGAATACCAGAACATTACGCCAACACAAATAGGTGGTTGCGCAAATATTCGGTGCAAACAGCGCCCGGCGAGGGAAATAAATAAAACCGGGAAGCAAGTTGGAGGCCTGAGTGTATTGAAACTGGATGGTGCAATTTTGTGAGTAGAAAGATTTGATTGCGTATATTTTAGTGCTAATTATCAAATGTCAACTTTACGTGATGAGCCGATAAATGGTGCATTAAAAACACCATGTTTTCATCAATTTCAGGGTCAAACTTAAGTGGCTGCATGTTCATAAATGGGTACCTTCCAAGACCATTTCAACTACAATATTAGTCAATGTGTGTGAAGTGTGTCATCTAGAATTTTAGATGGGACTGGAACCATCTCTTAGCTGTAACCGTGTAGACAAAAGATCTTCAGCTTCCAAATGACGTATTAAAAGTACAGTACTGTTGTCAGGCGAACAGAAACGGACATAGGACCTTTCATCCCGATAAAAATACTGTTCCCGAGGAAAACAACAATAACGCTCTTATGATAATTGATGGCGCTACGTGACTTTCGAATCAAGCAGAGTTCAACCAGAATTGATTGTCAAATTTTAAGTTAGCGCGAGCGAAGCCGCGGGCAAAAGCTAGTACTGTACAATTATCAATTGTTTCGGTGAAGGAAAACATCGTGAACCAGCATGCCTGAGAGATAGTCTCTGACACCAGGTTAAGTACTAACTACCGCGGGCCTGTGGACGGTAAGTAATGGGCTAGCTCGCCGTCCGTCCGTCTTATGACGACAGGCCGTGTCGACGGCGCGTTCGTGCTCCACGCGCGCCTCAAAGAGATGGCAGCAAAAAGGAAGGGGCCCATGCCTGCCGGGGCTGCAGGACTGTTCGAAAGTAATACCGCGGCTCTGGAACTAAAAGGGCAAAGAAGGAACATGGATGAGTTTTAGTCAGTACGTGTCTGACACTCCCTTCCTCTCCGCTTAGAGCGGGAGGGGTCATTTGATGATTTGCCATCAGAAAAAAGGCACTAACCACACGATTAATAAAGAAAGATCACGGTGTTCCGGTTTTATTGAGTTAAATCGGTTTGGTATAACTACGCTCAAAAGCACACCTCAGCTACACTCAAGCCACTTCCATTAACCATCCATCCCTTCAAGCATTAGGCCATAAAATTTTGAACAGTGGGCTCCACACGTAGGTAACGTTGTAAATAAGACTTTACAACTTTCACCCCCCCTTTCCAACCCCTTCAGCCCATGGGGGTGATTGTGAACTGTGTGACGCAATAGATAATTAATTGGAACGTCGTTAGCTGAAAGTTGGTAGTCTGATGTCATCCTACGCGTGAGGGTATGGGAAGTTTTTAAAGGGTTATTTGGGGATACGATTTTACTTTCGATTTTTAATACACGTGGTTCGATTCGTGGAGCATTTCGAGGAGCTCGTGGCATAAATAATAACAGCCGCTCGGGTCAATCTTCAGGTTAAGCCGTGCTTGCCTAGGTTGGTCTGTGGATGGGTGACCATCGATTACATACCGAGTTTCCTCCGTGCTTTGGAAAGCAGGTGGTCCCGGGTGTCATTTGTAGATCTTTGGCAGTCATTAGGTAGTCAGTGGCCCAAAAAGTCTGACCACCAGTCTTACCAAGGGGTATCGATCGTATTACCCAGTACTAACTGGGTTGTGGAGGTCAGATAGGCAGTCGCTCCATGTAAAATACTGGTATTTAGCTGTATCCGGTTAGACTGGAAGCTGACCCCAATATAGTTGGGAAAAGGCTAGGCAGATGGTGATGGTTCGATTCGTGATTTGTGTTCGTGGATTCGATTTCCAGTGGGTTAAAGTGGGTTTTTCCAACAGGATTTTTTCAGTAGCAGCTATATGTGATTGTGTGACGTGCACCCGGTTGATGGCAATAGGCTCGCCTCCTATTACATGGGAGTTAAACATAACTTGCGAAATGTGGGTGTACTATAAGGTACACCTCTACCTAACCCTTCGGGGATTACAAGCGTGATGTTGTGATCCTATGAATATTTCACAAAAATCATGCAATAAAAGATAAAATATCTACGAAGAGGACAATAAGGGGGACAAGCGAAAATTATGCTCTGCCTAACCCTTCGCGGATTACAGGCGTGATATTATGTTATGTTATGTTACACGTGATTCCCAGATTGAAAGTGGGTCATGGGTGCAGTGATGTTCGATGATTCGAAGAACACGATTAAATGTTTACGCGGAGTTATATGCAATGTACGGGATCAGCACTGCCCCAAATAATTTCATATTATGTGTTTTGAGGCATTTGATTTCTTGTCGTGATAGCCATAACTGTTCTAGCATAAAATGGAAGATGGTGAATCGGAAGGCCCAGGACCTCCTGCTCAGCAGTCGCGCTTGTGACCATTAGATCAACGAGGTAGTCAAATTATAAACATCATTATCTGGCTAGCTTTTTCCAACTATGTTAGTGTCGGCTTCCAGTCTAGCCGGATGCAGCTGAATACCAGTATTTTACATGGAGCGACTGCCTATCTGACCTCCACGATTACGATACCCCTTGGTAAGACTGGTTGTCAGACTTTTTGCGCCACTGACTACCTGTATCGACTGTCAAAGATCTACAAATGACAACACCCGGGGCCCGGAAACAATGGCTTAACGTGCTTTCCGAGGCACGGAGGAAACTCGGTATGTAATGGGTGGTCACCCATCAACAGACCAACCTAGGCGAGCACGGCTTAACCTAAAGATCGATCCGAGCGGCTGTTATTATTTAGCCACGAGCTCCTCTCAAATAATAAATTTTCTATTTATCCCTAAGTAACAAAAAGTCACTATACATTTCAAAACAAGTTCAAACTGTCGCGTGCCGTTAAGTTATTTTTTCAAGCATTTATTAGCTTATCTGAGTAAAATATTCCTTTTCCGCTCAATTTATTTGTTGAAGAATGTTTTAAATAAGAGTTTTAATAAGCCTTATCTTGGCGCCGTCTGTTCCGGGTTTGTTTGAGGTTAAATACTTAGTTTCAGAAATTAGCAGTTAGTTTATATTATAGGCGTTCTTGCACGAAAGAGTTATAGACTTGCTGGAGTAAAACTACTGGTTAAGGTGGAAGCGCTAGGGCTGCGGAACTGTTCGAAAGAGATACCGCGGCCCTGGAACACAAAGGGCAAAGGAGGAACATGGGGTTTTAGTCAGTACAAGTTTGACAGTCCCTTCCAGTCCGCCAAGAGCGGGGGGGGGGGGGGGGGTAATTTGATGATTTCCCATCCGAAAAAAAAAAAAAGATTGTATGTTGATGAAAACTGAGTTGCGCACGTAACACGTATGTAGTTACAGAATTATAATCATTAAAACCATCAATCCAACTCTCTAAGTTCATTTCAACAACTATTCTACCGAAACTGACAATTATAAAACGCAGTTTAGTTGTGCGATTCATACGTTTATTAACGAAATTCACTCTTCACCAGTCGGCATACAGTCTCATTTCATTACTACAAGTTATTCAGACGCTTAAAAAAAAACAATTGAACTCTAGTCGTGCCCCACCTTGAATATAACTAACTAACAATGAAAAAACATAAAAAATTAGAATCCGATAGTGATCGTTTTAAATTAGCGTTGTGGGCACGTGCAGATCCGCTACGGTTGCGTAACCAACTGGTTGCATAATGAGAAGAAAATAACCACTGACATTGGTACTACTTAGTGAAAGTAGTTGCCTACATAAATTACTTCTCTAAAAGATACTCTACAACCAAAAATATAAGGTCCAGTTTTCTTTACAAGCGCTGTTGTATGCCACGAGCAATGGCGGTCAACGCGTTCTTTTTTCAAATCGCCAATGATGTCACGTTGTGGGTTGACACTGGCCGATATAAAAGTTCGACTACAGATAAAAAACTTTTCGGGTGTTGTCAATAAAAAAATGGAATTTGGCCCAGTTATTGAGTTTTCGGGGAATTCTTGTGTTGTGTTGCGCGAAACGAAGCGTGGGTGGGGGTCCTTGGAGATAGACGGATGACCTAGTAAAGGTCGTGGCTATTAAATGTGGTGGCTCATAAAACATTTCATATAGGAGTGTTTGGGAGAGGTCTATGTCCAGTAAGGAATAGCAATAATCTTGATACTGTTAAAGATACATCTTCAAGATCTTGATACTGATATAGATGTTTAGTCAAAACGGTACGGAAAAATTGTGGACAAAGCTCTGGACACCGGATTATGTTATTTGATATACTAAAGCATCTGTCAATGTCCTATGTCCGCAGCTAGTCCTGATTAGTCTCATCGAACTTAGCTTGTCGAGTGTATGTGACGAGAACGATGGTGACGATTTACGCAATAATCACGACCACGTAAAGGGTGGTCCACTTCTCGCTTAAAAAACCGTTACTGAATAAATTTCCATTGAATTTGATAACGTTTGTTCTAAAAGTGGCAGTTGTGTAACAGGAAACATTATTTCCGAGTATTATTGAATAACAAACTTGTTTATAATTTCAATATACTGCATGAATGAATTTATGCTTTCTCGAATCCGGATGGAGTTTATTTCAACTGATTTATAATGGTTTCTTAGTCTTATACGCTGAGGAGCTCGTGGCTAAATAATAACAGCCGTAAAGGTCGATCTTTAGGTTATGCCGTGCTTGCCTAGGTTGGTCTGTGGATGGGTGAACACCCATTACGTACCGAGTTTCCCCCGTGCCTAGGAAAGCATGTTAAGTCGTTGGTCCCGGGTGTCATTTGTAGATCTTTGACAATCGTTAGGTTGGTAGTGGCCCAAAAAGTTTGACAATCAGTCTTACCAAGGGGTATCGTATTAGAAAGAAAGAAAAAATATTTATTTGTCGAAGGGACCCGGTATTACCCAGTACTAACTGGGTTGTGTAGGTCAGATAGGCAGTCGCTCCATGTAAAATACTGGTATTCCACTGCATCCGGTTAGACTGGAAGCCAACCCGAGCGAACGAGCGGCTGATATCATTTAGCTACGAGCTCCTCCCTAATGCATGAAGTCACAGTACCCATAGAACTCTTTACAAATAAACCACGTATGTTATATCCCACCACAATAGCAAATCGTGCGATACGATAAGCTACCAGCTGTACTTCGGTCCATGATGAAACTTGTTTGGTAACAGTGAGCTAAGGATTTGTTAATGTGGTAGGTAAGGTTTCTTCATGATCGTGGTAACAATGTGTGGTCGAGTATTTTGTGTGCAATTGATCGCTTTGAATCGTAATGGATGGATGCAAATGGGCGATAATTTAGTATAGTGGTGTTAAAATTGGAGGGGCTTATGACCAGCTGTGGACTGTTATAGGCTGATGATTGATGGGTGGTTTGTAGTATTAACCTTCTCATACCCGTGGCTTATAAACACGGTCTATACCCCGATACGGTCTGACAGTTCGAAGTTTTGGAACTCAATTTCGGGATAATTTCATCAAATAACTTATACGGGGATATTAATTATGGTCTCTAGAGATATACTACGTCATATCGTGAAAATTATAATTTACCGATCATTCAATGAGCCTTTTACTGTATTCTATAAAAAAATACAAAATGCCATTATTGATTATAAAAGAAAAATACACGAAAGAGTGTTTTATCGGTCAGACCAACGCTTTTAAAGGAAGGTTAAGTTGTTATTTTAGGTCTGACATGGTGTTGGTGACGTTTGGGGTAAACTTTTGTCAGTGGCCGAATGATCATGACGACAGGGTTTTTTTGACTTGGGGTCAAAAAATTTGGTTGATTTGGCTGTTCATAGGATAAGCATTGAAAAATTAATATCAGTAGCATGACATTTTGCAAATGAAAAATAATGATCACCAAAAATTGAGAATCAAAAATTAACAATACAAAATTAACATATTTTTAGAATATTACCGAATAGGTTATCACTGTATAAAATCTAAGCACCGACATAAACTCGTAAATAATTGCCAGCGCGCAAAAACAAGGCATTATGAAAAAATACATTGTGCAAAAAAAAACAACGACCAAAGAGTTATTGACACAGCTCATGTTTTCAAAATGGCGGCCGGTATTGTCCTCTAATGGGGTTCCGTATTCCATTTTTGTATTGTTTCCTCTCGTTCGTGCAAAATTTATAAGTCGTTAGCGAATTGTTATTATCGTTGCTTTATTGAGACAAAAAGTTATGTCGGAGAGTTTTTTGTACTGTTAATTTAATGTTTATCAGAGTAATGGGTTGCTTGCGAAATAAAAATGGCGGTTTTATGGACAAATTCGACCGGTGTGGATGACAAATGGCGCAGTTTATTAAGGGAGAACTTTGGAGGTATTTTGTGTTTGTCTAATTTTTCAGTGATTTATTTGATCACTGTTTTGGGGTACATCCTTTAATAAAAAGGTATGAAAGGCAATAAAAATAACTTTGTGCATGACAGTAAAAAGGTGTGTGTATTGTGAAGTAATTGTTTTTTTAAGTAATTGTTGCACTGTGTAGAGTTTAAAAGCATGTTTTATTTTTGTTTGTGGATTAGTGTAAGCAATTGTTGGTAGACTTAATAAATAAAATAAAATAATTATTTAGTATGGCTAAATACTTATTTTATTAATAAAATAAAGATCGCGAAACAAGTCAAACGGAAAATTTATCTATCAACTTCTAAAAATTCAATAAAATTCCTCTAGTCTTTGTATCCGATGATAATCCGTTTCTAGTCTTCACGAGTTATTAAAAATTATTATAAAACCTTGAATTAAAACATTTGACCTCCAATTCCCTGCTATACTTCTACGACCATTGACACCAACCGAAAATCTTGAGCGATTTCGGTTCAAGGATCAAGAATATTCTCATTATTCTTACAACTTTACTTCTACACATAATCTACACGACATTGATCTTTACAACGAAGACATAAAGATGATTAAGAATGATTTGTTAAGGTTGTGATTTTCGGTAATCGTTTCGGAAATGCTTCGAAGATTTCCTCAGTGCATTAACCTCAAGAGTTTGGACGTTACGTGTGAGGGGAAATCCAAGGTTTTCGGTTAAACTCGGTTCCGCTTCGTAAGGTTTCGTTATTGTCTTAAGTAACTCCTTTTTAATGTTGCGTAATCTAGAAGGGTTCGTGAATTTCTGAAATTATTTGCTAAGATTTGCAAAAATGTTCTCTTTGCTTGGTGTAATGTTGGGGGAAAGCCTATCAGTGAACTGTAATAGTTTCATAGTATCTGGATAGTTCTAGTGCCTTGTTGGTCTAGTGGTCGCTAGCGGGACTGCTGAGCATGATGTTCTGGGTTCGATTCCAGGGTCGGGCAATGTCATATGTATTGGGTTTTACCATCAGGAATTTCTCAGTAGCAGCTACGGAGTCTGGATTTGTGCCCGGTTGATGGTAATAGGCTCGCTCGTTATTATATGGGAATTAAACATAACTGGCGAAATGTGGGTGGTACTATTAGGTACACCTCTGCCCTTATCATTCGGGGATTACAGGCGTGATGTTATGTATCCGGACAGTCAAAATCTGTGTCCAAAAAATATCTGGCAGATAAATTAACTCAGAACTTTTCCGGAGGTGTTCATAAATCGAATACTAAAAATAATTTAATTAGACTTTTGAGGTAAACGATTCTTCTCTGAGCGTTTATCAAAATTCTAACTACGCTCACTGATGCAGTGAAACGGGTCATCCAGCGCAGAGATAACGCTGTAAAAACGAGCACCCATCAAAACGCTGGCCGCGGCAAGTTTTGCTTATCCTCATAAATCAATAGGTAATTTCCTGATACATCCCCATTCTAAAAACATGAGCACTACCTATTTAATTAATACCACATAGATGCTGACGTAAGTGAAGTGACCTTGAGTGAAAGCCGGCTCTCTATTACCCTGTGACCCTTGGGACGAATGTCCTTGACCTTGGGCAGTGCGAACGTGTGTGGGTATTGTGTAATTCATACTTATAGAGGTCACGGTAAGTAGGGTATGTCGACGAGAAAGTTGTGCTATGTAAAGCTGTTTTTTTTGTGATACAGTTTTTTCTTGAGCGAGTTAAAGGTCGCAGGAAAATGACTTTACACGTGCATGAATAGAGGTTAATGTCGCATGCAACCACAATTAACTTTTTCAATAAGAACTTTCTGATGTTTTCTAGGGAAAAACCTGACTGATAACGACGATCCCATGGTTGTCCGATAGAACACTACATTCGGGAGTGCGCGGGAGAGTGACGTGTTGTTTCAATTTCTTACAATATATTTGTAATGTTATAAGTATCCATGGTTTGATTTCTAGACCTAACATCTGTAGCGCGAACTTTCTGGCTCCTCGTTTCATCTCTGTACGGCCACTTCCTCTTCCAAGGTCAAAAAAGTAGGAGGAGCCGGAGTTTGCAGCAGAAAAGTGCTGGTACCCAATCTACTTTGATTAAATATCTGCATTTCGGTCTACCAAGCCGGAATTGTTATGCTGTTAAGCATCATAAAATGGGGTTTTTTGTTATATTAACAGAAAAAATATATTTTATTATAATGAGACCCTTTCATACTAGCTCTATCTAATGGGTGTAAAAGTACCCTTAACGAAGCCGAAAGGCACTTGTTCTCCCCGTCATTGCGATTTTTTTTTTGTTCTAACTAGACTATACCTGGGAACCTTCTAGTTACGGAGATATTGGGGGTCAAAGTCACAATTTTTTCAAAAGTTTTTTTTTTACAAGTTTTAATGTTATAACTTTACTTTAAACGTAAAGTAAACTCATCCCGGGGGTCCAAAAGGAGTCCATTGCTTCTCGTTTTTTTATTCAATCGTGTTAACATAAACATCAATTTGTTCTGAAACGAAACAAGCGCCGTCTGGTAGTACAGATAGGAAACACTACTCCATACAAATAAAGGAGGTTTTGTCAGTTTTTTTTTTTAATTAGCCTATTCTGTCCCACTGCTGGGCAAAGACCTCTCCCATTCCAGTTATATCAAATTTACTAGGCCCACAGCATCCAAATGACAAATGGCCATCACATCGCCATTAACAGCCATTACCACCTAATAAAAAAAGATTTGTTTTATTTACAAACTTAAATTGAGACCCAAAACAAACTACAATAAAATTAATGCTAATACTCGGTTTACCTGTATATATTTGAATTCATTAACACCTCTGTGTTATCGCTTTACCTGGGGACAAATAAATTAATATTATTAGTAGGCAAATTGAAATGTAGGCATTCTCTACAAATTAGAATTGTAAAGAAAATATTGTCCTAGTGTTTGCAGAGCTTCGTAAATAGGAGCTATTTCATAGGCGTAGCTAAATTGATATCTAGACACAATTAAAAAACTTTAACTTAAATCTATACTAATACTAGCTTTATAGCATTTTGAACATCAAAGTCACGTTACACCACACCACAATACGCTCCAAGACAGGCATCGCCGATGTTGGCGATAAGTCTGCGAGGTTAAAATGGGACTGGGCGTGTCACAATTCCAGGGTCACGACAGATGGGCCAGAATAATCACACAGTGGGTGCCTGAAGACGGTCGTCGTCACCGAGGCAGGCCTAAGAAACGCTGGCGTGTCGATTTGGACTTGTTCCTGACTGATTGGCCAGAGGAGGCAAAACACCGGGATAGCTGGAAAGAAATGGGGGAGGCCTTTGCCCAGCAGTGGGACAGAATAGGCTGATCAAAAAAAAAATACTAGCTGTGCCCCGCGACCTTCGTCTGCGTGAAATTAGCGGTGTGAAATATGCTTTACGACCTATTCTCGACCGACCCGTTTCGGAGGAGTGCGACCACAAACACCGTGACACGAGATTTTTATAAAGGGTGTAAACAGACCCATAACGAAGCCGAAAGGTACTTGTTGTCCCCGTCATTACGATCATTTTTATGTTCTAGACCATACCTGGGAACCTTCTAGTTACGGAGATATTGGGGGTCAAAGTTCCAACTTTTTCACAAGTTTTTTTTTTAAATACATGTTTTTAATGTAAGATTTTTACTTTAAATACCTTCACGATCCCCGTACTATTCAATCCATCCATCAGCACAATGTTTTGAGTGCGTTACATTGAGTTTTACCGTAAAACGTGATTTTTCACCCAAAAAAAAAAGTCGTTTCCCAGCAATAATTTTTGCGTAAAGTTACTTAGTTTGATGTACAGAATGCTTGGTTGACGGCTTCGTGAAGGGTCTGTTTACACCCCGAATTTAAGAATGTGAAGAGGTAAAGTTTGTATGTTTGTAACTTTGTACTTAAGGGATTATAATGTAAAAACAGAAGATTCACTTTCACTTTGATCTTAAGATAACGTTGAAAGTAAAAACGTAAAAACAATTTTATCTAATTAGGAGTGCTTAATTTGCACTAGTTAATTAGAAAGATAATAAAAAAGCACGAGTGTTAGGTACCCCTGGCAACTATAGTACTTACCTATAGGTACCTAAGCATAAGTGTTGTTAGGGAGAAATAAAAAATATATCCATGTGTGATTTTAATGTATGACAATCTCATAAAACATAAAAATATGAATCAAATAATAGTACCTACTAAAAATATGAAACGGGAATACCTATTTTATTAAACAGTGATAAATTTCCGAAAGTTCGAATCCCGTTATTACCGCTAGCTGCAATATTTTTGTTAAATTTTGCTGCCTAATAAAAAAAAAAGCTTAATCACAAAAAGGAAGTCAAATCTTCTACTGCAGTGGGGTGGAGGACCATATTCCTCCGTTTCACATTGCCTCCAATTCTGAGGACTTATCGACATGTCGACTGGTCATCACGCAGTCGTTTACACATTGGCCGTAACGGCTCACTTTGCCCAATGGGACTTCATCTTGAGACACAGATTCACTGCACTCCTTATTCCACAATAGCTTACATCCATAGCGTATTGCTTCAACCATGCAGGGTGGGATTAGAACAGCCCCACCCCGAACACTGTTCCACTGAGTAGACACGGACTCCCATACGACACGCGCGAAATGTCAAACTGGTGTTACGTGGCACGAAAACTTTAATAGCGCGATGCAGGACTCTATTGTTCGGGAGCAAAATATGAAAGGGACTGAAGGGCTTGAGTTCGAACCCCATAGACGGCAGTTCTTTTTGTATCTTTTTATTTGTTTCTTTGTACTTTTGTCCTACATATATTTATTCTTTGAATGTTTTTTGGGTATTTGATGTTTTATTTTATTTAAAACGATTACTAAGCTAGCGTAGCTTAGGTAACGATTTTTTAAGATATATATATATTTATATTTTTTTATATTTAATTTTACTTTCAGAAGTCGTAATCGGTGGCCAAAAACGTCTATGAAACAAACAAGTCACCGACTTCAGCAAGGAAAGTTATTTCCCGCTTTTTAGTGTTTTCTTTTGGAAGTTGATGTTTTTCACAAACTCTTTTCATTAGTACATTTTACTTTGATATTATAAATTCTGAGAATCACAAAAATAACTTGTTAAAATTAAATCTGAGGCTCGAACTTGTCACCCTACGCGTATACCGTGTTGAGGCGCGCGTAACTAGCGCTCAAACTGGCCCCTCTTCTCTCAGTAAAATAAAATAATCCCGATCAAAAGGAGTGGACGGTACCACCCTTTTATTAAAGCACAAAGCATTCCTAAAAATAGCATTCTGCATCGCGCTATCACAGTTTTTGCATCAAATTGTATGAATACAAGTTCTGGAATTGAACAATTGCGGAGTCCGTTTCTACGCAGTCACGCAACTTGTTTCAAATATCCAAGCTGTCTTTGCCTCGACGTTGATGTCATGTTAACCAACCAGGTGTTGAGAGACGAGGGAGATGGTGAGATTCGGGTCCTTTCGTAACCGTGAAGAGCCGATGACTTACTAACCCCACACACCACTGATGTAGAAAATTTCCCTCCGGCCGTTTTCACAACTGCGATTCGCAACCAGTTGCGAATTTTTGACTTCCTTTTGCTGAACAGTGTTGAAAAAAAAAACAAAAAAAACTGACTAAAAAGTTCCTTACGATAAGCCAAAGTACACTTTACAGGGTCAAAGCAACCTTACTTATGATCAGTAACCGACTTCTAAGAACGGAGGAGGTTTGTATTCGGCCGTCATCTCTTTTTCACGTATTTAATTTATCCGTGATTACTGAGCTGATTTACGTGATTGTTTTAAATTTTTGCTTTGCCAGTTTTTGAGTAAGCTATTTTTAAACTTTACTTTTAACTTCTGCAAGCAATACATCATCATCTGCCTTTTCCCCAACTTTGTTGTGGTCGGCTTCCAGTCTAACTGGATGCAGCTGAATATCAGTATTTATATGGAGCGATTGCCTATCTGACCTCCACAACTCAGTTAGTACTGGGTAATACGATACCCCTTGGTAGAGTGGTTGTCAGACTTTCGGGCCGCTCTCTACCTGTAAAGACTGTCAAAGATCTACAAATGACAGTCGGGACCAACGGCTTAACGTGCTTTCCGAGGCACGGAGGAAACTCGATATGTAATGGTAGTTCCCCCATCCTTAGACCAACCTAGGCAAGTGCGATATAGAGCAATATTATACAACGTCACTCGTAAACAAACATACGGTACTGTTAATTTTCATTAAAAATTCACACAATGTTTAGTAGATCATACATCTTTGTTAGGGAAATTAGTGAGACAAGAGACAAATTACTGCACGCATACGATAATCAACTATAAAAGTACACACATAGAGTTGTGAGTTGAGTGAGTGTAATTTGTTTTGTCATCCATATTGTGACGTTCAATGAACTCGTCTTTGTATACACCGTGACTTTTTAGTCGTCTTACAAAGGTGGTCCAATCAATGTGCCCGACGTAATAGGTACAAAGAAAAATAAATAAACATTAGAAAAAATTATGAAATATCCTGTTAATGATGTTTACGTGTCAAACGGGAGAATATACCTACCCAGCGCTCGAGTCCAGTAGATCGTCGCTCACAACAGGGTGTTTTAACTACGTCATGCGTCATAATATTGAATAATATTTTTAAATTATTAAAATATCATAAATACCAATTTTTTTTATGAATGCTTAGTAGTCATTGGATACACGAAGTGGGCTGCCGTTGTAAGACGACTAAAAAGTCACGGTGTATAACAAATGTTATGTTAATTTGATATTGTCATTGTAATGCTATTTGTTTAATGTCTGTAGGTAAAGTTAAATTAATTTATTTGTATAGTTTTTAAATTAATTTATTTCACAAAATATTGTGCGGTTATAATGTCAAATGTATGAAGAATGTAAGTAAGTTGTAGGTTTGTAATATTGTTGTAGTAAATTAATTAATTAATTAAGCAGTGATAGCCTAGTGGTGTGACCGTCGGACTGCCATGTCATAGGTCTCGAGTTCGAACCCAAGGCACGCACCTCTGATTTTTCGGATTCATGTGCGTATAATATAATTTTCACTTGCTTTTCGGTGAAGGAAAACATCGTGAGGAAACCAGCATGCCTGAGAGATATTTCTTGACGGCATGTAAAGCCAAGTCAGAGGCCCATGGGCGGCATAAAAACTCTGACACCAGGTTATGAACTAACCACACGATAAAGAAGAGAAGAAAGAGTAAATTAATTTAATTCTATTTTTACATCACACACATCAGGGCTAGCTCTTGACCTCGATCATGCCTGATGGAAAGCGGTAGATGAGGTCTATGATGGAACGAGCGTGCTCAAAAGATGCCTGTTCACTCTTGCTTATGGCATAGTGAAATAATTATTTCCGCCCGATTCTATTTATATGCGCACGGGCCGTCGTTTGTTTTTGCACTCCCAATTGCTATGATTAGTACATGTTTGATTTACTAAACATATGGGTTTAGGATGCATACATAGTAGAGACTAGAAAGTCGGCTTTGACAAGAAAAATTTTTTTTGAAAAGTGACGAAGGCATTTGCAGCTTGACTGAATTTACATGACATAACTTTAAGATTTTTCCATGTGTTAATACAAAAAATACAATCATATTATGGCAGGGACTAAAATATGTTAATTATAATATTGTAATAAAGGAGAATGGGCATCGATGTATAGGCATCTGCCCCAAGGTCCAATAGCCATAATATATACATAATTGAAAAGAGCTTTTTAAGGAGAACATTTGCTACTAACACGACTTTTGGCAATTCGCAGTACTTTCGGAGCTATTGAGCTAAATAGGTAACTAGTTGGACAACGAAGTTAAGATTTTCTTGGCAACCAATTAAGGTTTTCTGGGTAACCAGTAGTAATAACATATAAGCCATTGCATAGAACTTTTCAAGGAGAACGTTTGCCAGAAACACGACTTTCGCCAATTCGTTCTCCGTTCGGAGTTATTGACCTAAATACGTGAATACTTGAGTACCGAAGTTAAGATTTTCTGGGTGGCCAATAGCAATAACATATATACCATAGCATAGAGCTATTCAATGACAACTTTTGCAACTAAAATAACTTTTCCTAATTCGCAGTCCATTCAGAGTTATTGAACTAAATAGCTGACTATTTGGACACCGAAGTTAAGATTTTCTAGACAACAAATAGCCATAAGATATACATCATTAGATAGAGCTTTTTAAGGAGAACCTTTGCCACTTACACGACTTTTGCTAATTCGTATACAGTTCAGAGTTATTGACCTAAATAGGTGCCTATTTGAGCACCGAAGTTAAGATTTTCTAGGTATCTAATAGCAATAAGATATACACCATTGTATAGAGCTTTTCAAGGAAAACCTTTGCCATTTTTTGACTTTCGCTAATTCGTATTCCGTTTGGAGTTATTGGCATAAATAGCTGACTAGTTGGACACCGAAGTTAAAATTTTCTTGGCAACCAATTAAGGTTTTCTGGGTAACCAATAGTAATAACATATAATCCATTGCATAGAGCTTTTCAAAGAGAACTTTTGCTACTAGCATCACTTTAACTAATTCGTATTGCGTTCGGAGTTATTGTCCTAAATAGGTGACCATTTGAGCAGCGAAGTTAAGGATTTCTGGGAAGCCTATTGCAATAAAATATACACCAGTTTAGAGAGCTTTTCTATGAGAACTTTTGCTACTGACATAATTTTTGCTAATTCTCAGTCTGTTCGGAGTTATTGACCTAAATAGGTCACTAGTTAGACACCGAATTTAAGATTTTGTTTACAACCAATTAATAGTTTACGGGCAATTAATAGTCATAAGGTATACACTATTGGATAGAGCTTTTCAAAGAGAACTTTTGCTCCTAGCACCACTTTTGTTAATCCGTAGTCTGTTCGGAATTATTGACCTAAATGTGTGTCTGATTGAGGACCGAAGTTATCACTTTCTGGGTAACCAATAGGTATAAGACATACACCATTCGAAAGAGCTTTCAATTATAATATTTGCTACTATACAGCTTTTGCTAATTCGTAGTCTCTCCGGTTTTATTGATCTAACTAGGTAGTTGATTAGGCACCGAACTGTAGCTTCTCTCTGACTCTGAACCGAGAAAAGTTATCAAAGCAAGAAATATTCTTCTTGTTGAGATCAATCCATTAATACATATCTTAACGCTATTGAGCGTTGGGGTAGTATTAACGATCTATCCAAGATACTGTTACTGTAAGGATTTGCTCCTAAAATGGCATTTTAAGATGTGATTGTTTTGAGAATGACGTTTATAGGCTTATAATATGATGTTTGAAACGTACAGTATTAATGAAAGTTAAAAAAATGACGAAATAACAGTATTTAACGTAACTTAATTTCTCAACATTAGACCTCTGTAGCTCCTCTCTGACTCTGAATCGAGAGAAGTCGCCATAATAAGAAATGTTCTTCTTAAAGAGATCTATCCATTGGTATATATCTTAACTCTATTGGACGCCAGGGCAATTCCGCCCTTTCTCCTTTATATTTTAATTTAATAGCAGTACCCGCTTGTATAATCGATTTATTTTAAATTTTTAATAATTTGTATGTCAGTTGGGAAAACATAGCGCACAACCTAATTTTTAAGATCTTGTTAGTAATTATTACCTATGTTTATGAATAAATGATTCTGATTCTGAGTCTGATTCTGAAATTCTGATTCTGTTGGTAGCACCAAGGCGGCCCGCAAAATTCAAATTTTCTTACGTTTGTAGGATTCCGTACCCAAAGAGTAACCAACGGGACCCTATTACTAAGCTTCCGCTGTCCGTTCGTCCATCTGTCTGTCTGTCAGCGGGCTGTATCTCATGATCCGTAATAGGTAGACAGTTGAAATTTTCACAGAATGTGTATTTCTGTTGCCGCTTTAACCTCCATCCGACTCACACTTGACAGTTTTTTTAATTTTCAATTTGCAGGTCAGTGGCAGGTTCTATGTTGACCTGCAAATTGCAAAAAATGACAGAAAATAACTACCCTGGCGCGTTCTTCTTAAAAGTGTCTTCGAACAAATTTTCCGACAGCCTTTAAAGTCAGCCTGTTTGATTTCTGAAATCTGTTGTAAACCATAAGGCCTGATTGTAGTGTAATTTTCTGGGTGCTATCTACTTAAATTCTTTTATCTTTTTCTATTTGATTAAAACATGAAAAATAAGCTAAATAAACTTCTTTCTTTAAATCCACTTGCTCTACAACTCACAAATTGAGTTAAACGCCAATTTTATCTCTCTGTCATCCTCAGGTGTCAGAGGCCCGAAAATCTGACAACCAGTCTTACCAAGGGGCATAGAATTTCCCAGTACTAACTGGGGTTGTGGAGGTCAGATAGGTGGTCGCTCCATGTACAATACTGGTATTCAGCTGCATCCGGTGAGATTGGACCCCGACCCCAACATAGTTGGGAAAAGGCGAGGCAGATGATGATCCACTTAAATTCTTTTTTCTTTTTCCATTTGATTAAAACAAAAAAAAAGGTAAGCTAACTTAACTACTTTCTTTTAAATCCACTTGCTCTAAAACTCACTAATTGAGTTAAACGCCATTTTTTTTCTCTCTGGCATCTTCAAACAGGAGGATGTTTCATTGGGCAATACGAATATTGCTAAACGCAATTCATTGTTAATGGTACAGGCCTTAAAACTAACGTTAATGCCTGTTGCTAAACCACCAACCACCAACCCAACCAATAACCACGGTACATGTGCAAGGCTTCTTACGAACACTGTGGTTAACCACTTGAGATGTGAAGAGTCTTTAGATGTTTTGTCTGCAATCACTCTGTAATGAAGTACTTTATATGGATTAGTACTTAATACTAAGTTGCCCAGAAATGAGGTGACTGCTGAGATGACGAGTAATTGAGATCTATGGAAGAAAAACAAACAAAGTCATGCTTGAAGTTACTCATTGAAATTATACAATTTAGAACTAATTCAACCCATAATTAAATAATAAATCATTCACGATCTCATTTTCACGCTTCACCTTTAAAACAAAGCAATGAATCACACAATGCACCTCAACAATAACAGAAATAGAATAAATTTTATAAAGAAATATGATTCGTGACACACGAGCGGCCCGAACGGCCAATTATACCGTGATTATGTGTGTTATTGGCCGCGGATCACGAAATGATTATAATAATGGAGCGATGAGCGCTCGTTGTTGGTTTTGTGTCACTTGTGCAGTTCGATGAACTGCATGACGTGTTGTGCAGTTTAATGGGCTGTATGTATGTGGTGTTAAAAGGCATGGTGTTTGAAATGAGTACTTTTAATTGATTGTTATAGGTGTAGATTTGCAACATTAACGGAGATGTGTTCTTTTAGCTAAAGATAAAGGTCACACGAAAACCTACATCAGACCATCACACACCACCACCACTACCACCATGATGCCAATTGCTAAAGTATCTAACTACATCATCATCTGCCTAGCCTTTTTCAAGCTATCTTTTGCTCGGCTTACAGTCTGACCGGAAACAGCTCGATATAAGTATGTTACATGAAGCCACTGGCTAAGTTACCTCCAGAACGCAGTCACGACTAAAGTACCTAACTCCATGTACTTACTACCGATTTCACTGACGATCTACCACTTTCACCCTTAAGTTATAAGTAATAAGGTGCCTTAAGTAATAAGGTGAGCAGTGATAGCCGTGTAACCATCGGACTGCCAAGTCGACGAGAAAGAAAGAAGAGGTAATAAGGTTGAAAATTGGTCGACCCTCAGTGGACTCCGGAGTACTTACGTCCTCATTTGTAGTCCAGCTTTAACAGTTCCTTTATAATTTCTCCCTACAGTTCCCTACAGTCCCTACAGTTTGACTGGCAGCACATTCTCGTCAAACGTTGATTTCCGATTTCACGCGACGTTAAGTATGGCGCCCGAACGATAGTAAAACATAGCTCTAGATGTTAAATGTGGATTAGTTACGGCTTTGTTAAGTGGAAAGACGATATATAAATAGATTAGCAGTGCTTTACCTGGTTTTACTTTAGTGTCGGACAATAGGGTATTTGCTTGAAATCTATTTAGTCCGACAGTTATAAAAATATTGGACACGTATTTTTTCATGTAAACGAAAAATTACCACGATGCAGCGCGTTGAAATCTCGCGTGACGTCACAATTTCTGTCACTTTTTACTGTCCAGTGACGTCACAAGTCCCCTCTCTTGAAATTTGATGCGCTGTATCGTCGTCATTTTTTTGATTATGTAACGAAAGAAAAAATAAGTGTCCATGGCTATACAAGTATACATGGTGGAAGGGACATTGACGCACAAACTATTACAAATTTTCATCGGTAATTAAAAAAATCTGCTGTTCATTTTCCGAGTAGGTATTGCACATTTGTAGGAACGAGCATGTTTTTTTAATCATTTCTATGTGGGGGGTTCAGAATAATGGACTGAATGCATGGTGACCGTTTGTGCATAATTGTTCCTTCCACTCTGCAGAGATGCTGACAAGTTGACTCTCCACGATGTTGTTCGCTTTTTCCCTTCTAATCATAATCTGCCTAGCTTTTCTCAACCATAATTGTTCAGCTAACCTCACCAGAAGCAGCTGAAGACCAGGATTTTACATGAAGCGACTGCCTATCTATCAACCCAGTTACCGAGTAATACGATACCCCTTGGTAAGGTTACCCGAGTTTCTGACTACCCGTAACGACTGTAAAACTGTGTTTCCTTAGTATATTTCAATGTATTTGGAAACAAAAGATACAGCAATAAGAACTTTTAACGTAAGTAAATATGAATAAAAGTTGTGACGCTATCACGATATGAGTTCATAATAACAAGTCGCTTTATTTAGTTGTAAATACCTAGCAAATGTTGTTCCATGTTCTATTAAACCCTGCTGTCTGGTGTTAGTGAGGGCGAGTTACGAAAGGAATGTTGACAGGGTATGTGCTAAAAACCGTTTTTGTATAAAGGGTGTAAAAAGACCCTTAACGAAGCCGAAAGGTACTTATTCTCCCCGTCATGGCGATCATTTTTTTGTTCTAGACCATACCTGGGAACCTTCTAGTTACGGAGATATTGGGGGTCAAAGTTCCAACTTTTTCACAAGCTTTTTTTAAAAATACAAGGTTTTAATGTTGTAACTTTACTTTAATCACCTCCACGGCCCCCGTACTATTCAATCCATCCACCAGCACAATATTTTGAGTGCGTTACTTTGAGTTTTACCGTAAAACGTGATTTTTCACCCCAAAAAAAAAATCGTTTCCCAGCAAAAATTTTTACGTAAGGTTACTTAGTTTGATGTACAGAATACTTGGTTGACAGCTTCGTGAAGGGTCTGTTTACACCCTGTACTTAATTGGCTTGCGTTTGGCTGCAAATCGCCTAATGTGAAGCGATGATGCGGCCTAGCGTGGAGCAGGCTTGTCTATAAGAAACCGATTCACTCGAACTTTGAATAGATCCAGATTATTATAATAATATCAGGCTTGGAATTTTAACTTGATTTCGACGTTTTCAGTATGTCAGTTCTATTTGTCTAAGATATTTCAATCGTCTTCAATACTCCCGTACTAACTACGCCTTCGCAAAATTCAAAATTACTTTTCGAATCTGAACAATACAGACGTCCGAAAACTAATCCAAGTAACACGCCCCCACTCGCACCACTCTACAGACTCGCTCAAGCTGTACCGAGGCATCGCACGTGTTTTGTATGGTACATATTTTACATGGAAGTTGCCAACAAACATTAATCATTCTCCAACTTAGCGTACAGATGGCTAGAACTTCAACTGTTTTATGTACAATAGCGAACTGATCTGGAAATAAAAATGGCGTATATAATGCTTTATTATGTACAAAAGTTCATGATTTACGGTATCGTGTGTGTTAAAGGGGAATGGAATGCATAAATTTGTCATGATAATGAATGAATTATTCAAATAGGCTAATATGCTAACTTAAGTAGGAAGTAGAACATTAGAATTGGGATACTCACACACGGTGCACGAGAAATCGGTGCACAAAGTTTTGCCACGGATTCAGGACCTAAATGATTCCAGAAAGGCATTGAAGAGCAGCGGTGGCCCAGTAGTGGCGACCCAGGCAGGCGCATTACTTTGTGTAATTTATTTCATCACCACTGCTCTCAAAACGGTGAAGAAAAACATCGTCGTGAGGAAACCGGCATGTCCTAGAACCAAAATTTCGAAGACATGTGACATTTAAAAACCCGCACTGGGCCCGCGTGGTGGATTATAGCCCAATCCCTCTCATAGAGAGGAGGCCTGTGTCCCAGCCGTGGGAAGTAGGTATCGTATTACTAGTAACTGGGTTGTGAAGGTCAGAGAGGCAGTCGCTCCATGGAAAATACTGGTATTCAGCTGCAACCGGTAAGACTGGAAGTCAAACTGGAAAAGCCAAATGATGATAACAATAAAATTTGCTGTTCCGTATATTTTGACTGAGTAGGCATTGCACGGTTGTATGAAACAGCTCATTTATTTTAATAACAGATGAAAGAAAAAAAATCATCGCTGTGAGACCTAGAAACATTATAAATATGGGTAGTATTTAAAAAAAATATTTTTTACTTATTTACGTAAATCGGTAAGTGTTGACAGCGGTGGCGGCGCGGCGTCTCACACAGATCGTCGACACTCACGCACACAGCGACATATCGCGCGATGGGTGATTCTGTTTATTTTGTTGAAATGTAAACACGAAAGTATTCGGGTTATTCTGAAATACTGTAAAATTTAAACAATTTAAAATAGCAGCTTTATTAATTATTGACCTTAATTTAAATTGATTAGTTTTGTCTTTTGTGACAACTACCTGAATTTTGACGAGGATGCAAAACTGCACTTTTATAATACTGGTAAAAGATAGTGCCACGATGTCCCCTACACGGCGTATAAGTTAACTTGAGGTTCAGTGAGGGCAAACGACGCTAAGTAACTTGGAACATTGACCTAAGTATATGCTGGAAACTTTGGCTTGTTTCGCTTCGAGTTTTGCGAATATCTCTTGTCTGGAAGATTAACCAGCAAACTTGGTTAGAGAGACATAGTTTTGGCAGTTTGTGCCAAATATACTTAAAAATAGCCAGTCGTGGAAGCCTGTTGAACACCTCAGCGTTTGAAGACTGTCTTTTTTTGGCTTGATATAAATATTACGCCTGTAATCCCCGAAGGGTTAGGCAGAGGTGTACCTAATGGTACACCCACATTTCGTCAGGTATGTTTAAGTCCCATGTAATAGGGGGCGAGCTTATTGCCATCAACGGGGCACAAATTCAGACTCCGTATCTGCAACTGAGAAATTCATGATGGAAAAACCCAATAACACTTTACCCGACCTGGGAATCGAACCTAGGTCCTCAAGCTCGGCAGTCGCGCTTGCAACTACTAGACCAACGAGGCTATACGTGTTTTTGCGCTATACTTCGGCTAGCTACTAGTGTAACCAGATGAACAATCTGTTGAGTATTATCAATCAATCAAAACTGAGGCCCATAGATAAAAATACACAAATAATTTTATACAATAATCATCTGCCTAGCCTTTTCCAAATTATTTTGGGGTCGGCTTCCAGTCTCACTGGATTCAGCTGAATACCAGTATTTTCGACCCGAGAATTCAACCCAGGACCTCATGCTCGGCAGTCGCGCTTGCGATTACTCGAATGAGGCAGTCTTTTTTTTTTTTTTTTTTTTTTTTTTTACGGATGGGAAATCATCAAATGACTTCTCCCGCTCTGGGTGGAGTGGGAGGCAGTGTCAGACTCTTACTGACTAAAACCCATCCATGTTCCTTCATTGCCCTTTGTGTTCCAGGGCCACGGTATCTCTTTCGAACAGTCCCGCAGCCCCGGCAGGCATCGGCCCTTGCGGGCCCCTTCTTGGTTGCTGACATCTCTTTGAGGCGCGCGTGGAACACGAACGCGCCGTCGACACGGCCTGTCGTCATAAGACGGACGGACGGTGAGCTAACCCATTACTCACCGTCCACAGGCCCGCGCCTACGGTGGCCGGGAGCCACCACGTGGCCCCCGACGCCCGGTGCTTCGCCCGCGGCGGCTGGGACGTGAGATTCTCTCCCTCTCACGTCCCGCCACCTCCTTCGCTAGCATGACTGCTTCGCAGAAGGAGGTGACGGCTTCCCATTCCCTCTCGCTCCGGACCATGGCCTGAACCAGGGCCGGGAGCGAGAGGTCGCCGCCGCCGATCGCCGCTACGAGGACACGGCGGAGCTCCGCCCAAGCGGGGCAGACCTCCACGGTATGCGCCACCGTGTCCTCCGGACGATCCTCACAATGATAACACCCGGGCGTTTCCTCCCGCCCGATTCGGTGCAGGAACCTCCCGAAACAACCGTGTCCGGTGAGGACCTGCGTCAGGCGGAAGGTGAGGGCGCCGTGGCGCCTCTCTAGCCACTCCTCAAAGAGGGGACTTATCGCCAATATTGTGGCGTGCCCTGCACTGGGTTGCGACAGTCGTTGTCTCCATGTCGCCATGAGATCGCGTCGGAGGTCTGTCCGCTGAGCGGTGATTTGCGAGGCAGATATCCCTAGTAGAATTTTGTTCAGCTCACTGCGGCTATGATATTCTTGAAGCTTGTATACAAAGTCAATACATTGTACGCAACAGATGTTTGTTGAAGTTACATCATTTGCTCTCGTATCGAGTTTCAATAATTTGTTTAGCTAATAACCTGTTCTTGTTATGAAAATAGGAATCAGGATATTCTATACAATATCGTCTGTTGGGTAACATAGTTGTAACTATAACAGAACAACAGTTATATTCTCACATAACTGAGAAGTTGTACATAATCTGAGTTCTGAAAATTCCACCTAAAACGTTGCACACACGTTAATATTTCATCGTATGAGTTTCTGCATATTTTCAGAGTGTGTGGGCTGGGTTTTATTTACTACGAGAATTTCAATAGTTTAATTTTTTTTCACGACATCCTAATCCTTTTTCTAAAATAACACTAGTTAGTCCTTATAACATCAGCTATCTGTCGGTCTAGTCATTTTGGAGATTAGCAGGAACAAACACAAACAGACAAAAAAAAAGTTTTTTTGTTTTATACATTCAGTAAAAACCAGTTATTTTGAAATTACAAAAACAGACACTTTAATTTTATTTATTTGCATGTATAGAAGATGAAAGTATTTTCTTCCTTAGCCCGTAGGTCCTGTCCCACTCCTGGGAAACAAGATCTCCCTCAAGTCCTTCCAGGTACTCTTTTTCCGCGCCACTTCAAACCATACGGTCCGCATGCATGTCATCTCCCCCCCCCCTTCAGTGCCGGCTACAGGGCAATATTTCTGTCATTCCGCTCATTTCCTTCACCCCCTTCACTCATACTCAACTCAATTAATCCAAAGGCCCCTCAATATCTATTGATATACTAATAGCATTACCATTCAATAAATCCCAATTCTGTTAATCAATATTAGTTGTCAATCAAATCACAGTAATTAACAAATACGTTATGTGTACGTGCGCGTCAAAATAGCTGGATGTATTCTATTTACGATATGCACTGGTACTTTTGATATGTTAGTCAGTAGCTGGTATGTTGTTCCTTTAATTTCTGGTAATGGAACTAAGGAACTCGTGGCTAAATAATAACAGCCGCTCGGATCAGTCTTCGGGTTAAGCCGCGCTTGCATATGTTGGTCTGTGGATGGGTGACCACCCATTACATACCGAACTCCTCCGCGTCTTGGAAAGCACGTTAAGCTATTGGTCCCGGCTGTCATTTGTAGATCTTTGATAGTCGTTACAGGTATTCAATGAATACTGAGTGAATATTTACTTAATATTCACTCAGTATATACAGAAGCCATGACAAGATGCTTCTTTTAATGGAGATAATAGGGATTGATAGTAACCATAGACTAAATAAAATAGTAATAGGTAGTAGTTAGTAGTGTTTAGTGCGATATTTTTGGCTCATGTCTAGACTTATACCTTTTAGTGGGTGGTGAGAAGTTCAATTGATTAATCAATCAATTTGTAGATACTGAAATGCATGTGCGCCAAAGATTTAAAAAAAAATGTTGCACAATGTTTTGAGTGCATTACATTGACTAGTACCGTAAAACATGATTTTTCACCCCAAAAATAAAAGTCATTTCGCAGCAATAATTTTTGCGTGGAGTTACTTAGTTTGATGTGCAGAATGCTTGGTTGAAGAGTTCATGAAGGGTCTGTTTACACCCTGTATAAGGTTATTTTAAAGACAATGAACATATTATTGAAAACATTTTCAGCCTCAACGATCATTGTTAATTGAAATAACATAATCGACCGTAATCCCAGGTCTAAGCCAATTAACTCCAGTTGAACGTATTTACCGCCTGATAAAACTGCACCAATGAAATAAAATAGCCGTAAAAATCCGTCCATTGAGAGCGTCAATACAAAAATACGCTATTCACTAACCTAATATCAAGTTTATTCAAGCTTAACGAGAATAATTTCGACCGTAAAATACCGTTCAGGCCTGATCTCGACCTCGTGCGACGCAACTTGCGTCGTGTTTTATTACACGATACTCGCAAGGGTCGTCTGTTTCCGTCTGTCACTTAGTATGTCGCTTTGTAGTGTCTCGTAGCTGCTTCTCATTCTTTCATTTGTTTTGTCTGCAGTTGCTGTCGCACCCGCGTGTAGTATGTAGGTCTTGGCCCCCGTAACCCACGTTTTTTTTTTTTAATTTGAAGATTATCAGTAGAATCATCAATACTCTCTAAGTTCAAATTACCGTATTGATTGAGTATTTCCTGAAATCATTTGAAAAATAACTTCATCATCTTCCTGCCCTTGTCCCAAGTTACTTGGGGTCGGCGCAACACGTTTTTTTCTTCCATTCTCCTCTGTCAACCGTCACACTATCATTTACTCCTTTATCTTTCAACTCATTCCTCACACAATCCATCCATCGTTTTTTTTGGTCTTCCTCTCTCTCTCCATCCATCAAAGTTTATATTCATCACTCTTTTAGTCACATGCGATTCGTCCCTCTTCATCACATGCCCATACCAAGACAGTCGTAGTAACTTAAAGAGTTAAAAATAATTTTCTGATGTTTATAATTCTGTAACTTAATATTTATGATCAGCATACAATAGGATATCAACCTTCAAATTGCAGAAAAGTAGGAAAATTTGAATATTGTGGACTTTTACCGCAACGCACTTAATCCGAAGAAAAATTAGACCATTTTCGGCGAACCGAAATTCCTTTGCGTTCCAACTTATAAATATTCACAGTACAAACTAAAGTCGGGCCTGAAACATTCAGGAGTAAATTGACAAGACAGAGAGCGATAAATAAAACAAATAGGAGAAAGGGTCAAACGACGCGTCTATTTTCACGTAAATGTTCTGCGGGAAGGTTAGGTCGCACTGCGAGATGGGATAAGCTAGTCCTCGGGACTTACTCAGGCGGGGAAATATGGCTGCCATTTAGCGGCTGACCGTTGTCAAGATATCAACGTAAACTGTCTGGTAAAGTTAGGTCACATAATAGCGCTAGAGGTCTTGGGATATATTCTTTTGTGGCTATTTCTTATGAGTATTTTTCGTGATCGATTTTCCATAGTAAACAGAGGACGATCTCTGTTTAAATTGCTTAGAAACAAAAGAGGTATGCTACATACTTTCTAGTTATTTTTCTTCTGACAGCCAAGCCTTTGACAGATTTGTCAGCAACCCAATAGCTACCGTATTGTAGAGAGAATAAATATCACTGTAATTTTGTCAGCAATTCAAAATCAGAGGTAAAACACCCTTCATTTTTATACCTCAATCGACGGGAACTCCACAATATGGCGCCCAAAATCCGCCATTTTTTTTAAACTTATCTGTAGTCAGTAACGCTCGCACCACCTAGACGAATCTAAGGACGCTTAATTTATCCAAATCAGTTCATCTGTTTAGGAGTTATCGAGATCACAATCGAACGGACGTAACATACACACGGCCGAAAATATAACCCTCCTTCTGGGCCAGTCGGGTAATAACAGCGAAATTACTGTGGTAATGGCAGGTACCACCTTTTTTCTGCAACGAGCCGTTCACTTGACTAGAAACACCTCAGGGCCTAAGCAGAGAGACAGTCTACCAGCAGTAACGATGACGACAAGACTAATAAGCTGCCACAAATTTATATGAATCCTGCAGGTAGTCAGTGGCACAAAAAGTCTGACAACCAGTCTTACCAAGGGGTATCGTATTACCCAGTACTAACTGGGTTGTGGAGGTCAGATAGGCAGTCACTCCATGTAAAATACTGGTATTCAGCTGCATCCGGTTAGACTGGAAGCCGACCCCAATATAGTTGGGAAAAGGCAAGGCAGATGATGATGTCTTTAGTCTTTTCTATTTTTTTTAATGTTTGGTGCATATACCAAAAGCAGTTAGTCCACAACTTAAAGCCTATATATCTGTCTGTCTTTTGTATCTGTCTGTCTCAACAAACCATTACAAGCTAAATACCCAATGCACTCAGACCAAAGTGCAAAGGGTCTCCTCCCTCTATGGTCAAAGCACAACTACTGTTTTAAAATTGGTCTATAAATTGATCGTATCATCATCTCGTGGCCGGATTTGGTTATAATTGGAACTGATGTAGACAATGATAGTTTTAACGGTAGCGATAAAATAAGATACCTTTTATGGATGCTGTACTCAGGAGCTTTGAGCTTTTTAAGCTTTCTTCCTTGTTGCTTGGGATGTTTTGTTAAGATGGGAAATGGATGGATGTATGAATGGTTAACTGTCTTTTTAGGGAGGTGACAAGACTTCATTGTTTCCTGTGATGGTAATCTGAAAGTAAACCTAACTGCCTTTTTACAGAAGGAGTTATTTATAACTTTAATCAAAGCTTGTTGTTGCATATTGGAGGAACTCGTGGCTAAATAATAACAGCCGCTCGGATCGATCTTTAGGTTGGTCTGTGGATGGGTGACCACCCATTACATGGCAATGCTGATTCTTGGGCAAAAAATAGGCCCGCCCTCGGGTCACGTGAAGAGTCGACCGCTTGGAGATTTCCCGACTTACGAGTAGTACGAATAGTCAATGACAATTTAGGGAGCTAACTAGACTGAACTAGTAGAGTATTTTTACTGCGTTACTAAATTGGTAACCGATTTTATATGAGATTATTCTCTCAAATTCCTTGTTTCCTTACGATCGCTACAGCCTAGCTCATTTCTCGCTCATTTTCCAATACGACGGGTCCTTACCCCAGCACCTTAGAGTCTTCAATCTTTGATGTGTTGGGGAGGCTCCCCCCCAATCCCCCTTTAAGCAGTACAAAGGTGAGATAAAGTAAGATGTTTACACATCGACGAGGTCTCACGACTTTTTGTTGGGGGATTTAAGAGATAGGAATATTTAAAGGACATACATATGTATTGTTTTAGTCTTGTGGCGAGCGCGACGGTGTTTTAATATTTATATGGAATTATGCTTTGTTTGTTTTCTGAGGATACAAAATATGTTTCAGAGATACAAAAAAAGAGAAAGGGTGAAGAAATAATTTATTTTTGCTTAAGAAAGACGTTTAGGTACATAGGTAAAGTAAAGATAGAAATAAAAGAGTGTTTATCTCTCAATAAACTTTCAGTTTATCACTTTAACTGAAGCACTTGTAGTTAGTTAATAAGATTGATTGAACATATTAACATAACAAACGTCTTTACCACATTTTATATATTTTTTCTTTTTTGGTTAGCTTAATCTGTCTCACTGCTGGGCAAAGGCTCATTCCTTTTAAACTCTCTCGGTATTTTGCCTTCTCTATCCAATCAGTCAGGAACGAGTCCAAATTCGTAGTTTTTCATTTTATGTATTCATTAAAAATTACAGGCACCTACAAATGTATTGAGGTGGACTTAATGCCATGAAGATTAACTGCTATTTACCCAAAGATGAAGAAACAAATAGGTACAGTTTTTTTACAAGAATAACAAACCAAAACTATATGCTAGGTATATAAAGCAGAATAAAAAAAAAATATGCATGTTTCTCACTAAACAAGTCATTACCTATTTATTTTTTTACAACCTAGACGATTTGTCAGCCACTTGACCCAAAAAGTGACCTTTACGACCTCCATTAAACAATTTAGCAACGTTTTCTTAAAATAAAACAATTTTAGCGCTAAACTAGGCACAGTCTATGTAAGAGTATATTAATCGCTAAGTTCGTTGTTCGGGCCGTCTCAAGGGCGAATGGCCGCGTGTCACACCGAAGCGTAACATACGGCTTCTGTAGTGGTAAATAAAATATTATAATATTTTGTGTAATTAGGGATTTTCGTTTACTCGTGGTTTAGTAATTTCATTGGTCATTATTTGCGTTGTTATTGTAGGAAGTTTTCAAGATTTTCCTATTAATTGACCTATATCCAATGATATAAAGAAGATACGCTACGTTCATACTGAGCTGCGTTCACACGTTGTTGCGTTGTTACGACTGAGATAGATAAAACGGAAGGTTTGATACAGAAAGAGATAGCTATTGCGTTTGAAGTACTTAAATAACGACAATTCTCTGAATTTTTCTGCAACAATTTGCGCGCACTAGTGCAAGATCTAACTCTTTTATTTATAATATTATTGCCTATGTCCATAACGCCTAAAATAGAAACTTACAGCAAAGTCCGTTACGAAAAGACTCGATCGAGAAAATATTACCATTGTTGTGTTTCAAACGAAATGGTTCGTTTCTAAACTCCGATGAAGCGCCGTAAGCCTTTTAAAAGCCTTTGGTATTGCAGGTGGGTATTGGCGGCCGTTACCACTTTCCATTACGTTTCAGCGCCATTTGCATAGGTAAATACCAGCTCATATTGACCCGCTAGCATGTTAACAAAAAACTGTGCATCTTGTCTTTATTGTCTTCAGATAATATTAGTTATGCCTGATATTAATTATTAGCGTAATGCCGAGTGCATTGTCGATGCTTCCGTACTGATATTTCCGTGGTCGTTACGCAGCATTGGATGTTTTCGGGCAATAATGTTACACTTCAGTTTGACCGTCAGTCTAATTAAAACATTGCCCACATACGCGGTTTAAAATTTTAGCACTATATTTTCTAGACTGCGTTTTTATTTTATTTTTCTAGTTAATACAAATTCATTGTCTATTTAAGGCTGTACTGTCAAAGTTAGTGATGTCAACATTATGTAACCGTCTATGAACGAAGAACTTTGTACTCTTCTATTTTAATGTAATGTCTTGTTAAGTTAGGCTGTTATTTTACTCAGAAATGGACTACAATATAGACTAATAGAAATAAGAAATACTAGCGTATGCTCGCGGCTTCGCCCGCGTGGAGTTCTTTAATGGTCCCACGGGATATACTACTGGGATAAAAAGTATCTTATGTGTTAATCCAGGTTATAAACTATCTGTGTGCTAAATTTCATCCAAATCCGTTCAGTAGTTTTTGCGTGAAAGAGTAACAAACATCCTTCCTCACAAACTTCCGCATTTATGATATTAGTAAGATTATTACATACTAGTTTAAAATGGTCCAAAGAGCTACTTCATAGATCACAAAAATAGCAAACCGCGGACTAGACACATTACCACACACTGTATCTGCGGTCTAGAATTCTACCTACAATCAAATTGACGTAAACACATATCAGCTGACCGGATATGACGATAAAATTCAAATTAATTATAATAACAGGGACATTTATAGGACGTAGTGAATATTAATGTTATTTCCGTTTGACAATCGTGTGCGCACGCGCAGGTCGATAGGACAAAGACTTCTCCTTGATATGATATTTGTGTCTACATATTTGGAGTATGGTAAACAAAATTGAAATAACAATGTGTTATTTTCCTGTGAGACTACATGGTTGACGCAGTGGGTATACGATTGGCTTCTGAGCCAAAGGACTGCGTTCGCTTCCTGTATGAAACAAACATTTTATGATCTAAAATCTCGTTGGCTTCGTGGTCGCCAGTATGATTACTGAGTAAACATGGTTTAGGTTCGAAGTTATTTCGAGTTCCGGAAAGTAAGTTCTTAAGTACAAATGCTGTAACATGATAATATTTTAATACCAAATGATTTGAAAAGAGTAACCATGAAGACGGTCGTCATCACCGAGCCAGGCCCAAGAAACGCTGGCGTGACGATTTGGACTCGTTCCTGACTGATTGGCCAGAGGAGGCAAAACACCGGGATAGTTGGAAAGGAATGGGGGAGGCCTTTGCCCAACAGTGGGGCAAAATAGGCTGAAGAAAAAAAAAACCATGGAGTTTCTTGCCGGTTCTTCTCCATAGGAAACGACCAATCCGAACCGTACCTTTTTGTTGACGTTTTATAAGTGCCCATCTAGGACCATGTGAAATAACATATTTTGATGTTTGAAAGTATAAAAGAAGCAAAATCATCCTTGTCACCCGTGTATTAAAGTATACAAGTATTTTATTTGAACGAAATTGCTCTAACATCATTTAATTTCAATGAATATCTTAGGAGATATCACAGTTTTAAAATAACTCCGCGGCAAAATATGTGTGTGATGTGCTCCTTTAGAATTGTATTACAGGTGCCTACGACCTACTCCCTCTAACCCTCTTTCTCTCTTATGTGACGCAGACGAAGTTGCGCGGGTCAGCTAGTTAAAGTATAAGTAAACAAGTTCCCCCTCCCTCAGATATCCCAGTGTTATCACACCCAAATAGTTAGTTTACAAACACAACACTTCGTTGAGCGAGTCAATTACTCGTCTCAATGAACCGGGTTTGAAGCCACGCCAAGTAATCTGCATTACGGTTTGTCAACTAGATTTGTTTTTTTTTAGTTTGCTGGTAGATCCTGATGTTGAGTTTGACAAACTTGTTGGTTTATGCGATTAACAATCATCATCTGCCTAGTCTTTTCTCACCTATGTTGGGGTCAGCTTCCAGTCTAACCTGATGCAGCTGAATACCAGTATTTTACATGGAGCGACTGCCTATCTGACCTCCACAACCCAGTTAGTACTGGGCAAATACCCCTTGGTGAGACTGGTTGTCAGACTTTCGGGTCACTGACTAACGACGGTGAAAGATCTACAAATGACAGCCGGGACCAACGGCTTAACCTGCTTCCCGAGACACGGAGGGAACTCGGTATGTAATGGGTGGACACCCATCCACAGACAAACCTAGGCAAGAGCGGTTTAACCTGAAGATGTTTAGTCATGAGCTTTGCGATTAACACTGAAGGACAATAATACTATTTATCTAACAGATTTTCAATGTCTGTCTCAATAATCTTGAATTTGAGATTGTGTACCTAATAAAACATATAACATAAAATCACGCCTGAAATCTCTTTACAGTTATAGGCAGTCGTGTGCCCATAGTACACCCCACATTTTGCCAGTATCTCACGTAATAAGGCCAGACTGCATTGCTGATGTGAAAATCTATACAGAAAAGCCCAATAACACTTTATTTGTTTTACTATTTATGTACACACAGTAGACAACACAGGAAAATAACATTATAATATATGAGTACATAGGTACTGCTTATTTCTTAAGAAATTTCTGCCAGCAGACCTGCAAAAGGAGAAATGAAAAAGAAATAAGTATAGACAAGGAAGTTATAAGTAAATTAAATATATACATAATATTAAGATATATAAACTAATAAAAATATATAATAAATCATAAATTCTTTCGAACTCAAGACATGCTCAGCAACGTCTGTGACCATTAGACCAACGACGCAGTGATAATTGAAAACGACACAAAAACAAAATAACATCAACATAGACCGATCTCCTTTTGTTTTTTATGGCCTAAATACTTTGTTGCGGTAGGTCCTAATGTCAATCAGTATTCGGATGAATGAGCTTGGACCGTTGCCAAGAAATTTGTCTAGTGAAACGTTGAACAGAATAGTTTTATTTATTTTGTAGAGTAGGCACTGACCTATCGTGTACGGGGAGCGTTCATTCATTTTGTTTAAATGTTTGGGAATCGGCAATGGGACTTGAATGATTTGAAAGTGAGTGAAATGATGGCAAAATTAAATGTCTTAATTTACTTTATTTGAGATATTACAAGATATATATAGCTACATTCATATTAGTAATTATTCACGTTCACAAATTAATTTAAGATGTTAGTAAAATATACAGAAGTTTATAAAACACATTTTATTGTCTGTTAT
The DNA here is from genome assembly GCA_905220335.1 of Noctua pronuba. Lineage (NCBI taxonomy): Eukaryota > Metazoa > Arthropoda > Insecta > Lepidoptera > Noctuidae > Noctua > Noctua pronuba. Next base: position 7,145,867 of record LR999906.1, on the reverse strand, counting down.
TTGTGTATCACGTTTCTCCGCCAAGTAACGATTGATTTCATAAAGGAGAATGGACATATAAGTACAAAAAAAAATCGAAATAATAAAGATGTATTCAAATAAGGCTGATAAATCGGCACTTATTCAACGTGAAAATTACATGAAACTGTGGCCCACATAGCCCACAATAACTAATATTTTGCATGAACACATCTTATACTACGTATCATCGATTGAACATACAAGAATCTTAAAATTTGAAAAATATTTTTTTTCACTTCACCCTACTATAGGTCGGTAACTAATTAATTAATAAAAGTTATTTAACGATTCTAAAACCCTCAAGAACGTATCAACATTTTTCCTCCGTAGTCTCCAGCGAAGAAATATATCGTTGTGGAAGCACCCACCAGATCCACATGCCAATTGCTTATCTCATTGAGCGTGGATTTGAAACAGAGCCAAGCAATCTAGTGTAACGGATTGTCAACTAGATTACCACGTTTATTTATATCGACAGGAGAAATCTAGAAATAGAGAGGACTTGAGTCCATTGTTTTATGGAATAGACAATCTTTTCAATGGGGTTTTAAAGGGAAGCAATAAAATGTTTTCTTTGACGAATGGAGTAATACTACATCATCATCTGCCTAGCCTTTTCCCAACTATGTTGGGGTCGGCTTCCAGTCTAACCGGATGCAACTGAATACCAGTATTTTACATGGAGCGACTGCCTATCTGACGTCCACAGCCCGATTGGTACTCACACACTTAGTTTGATGTACATAATGCTTGGTCGACGGCTTCGTGAAGGGTCCGTTTACACCCTGTATACAGTAATGAAAAAGAAGATGATGTAAAAATTTAAAAATATATATCAAGGGCAAACAATTTTAAAAACTATTAACAAATCGTAGGACGCTTCTAAATATTTACAAAAACTACTGAACGGGTCACTAGCGTCAATTACCTTTGTCAATGAACGGTCTCAGAGTTTGACTCCGTGCCAAGTAATCTGTCGTAATAGAGTGTCAACTAGTTTCGTTTATTTTTTTTACTACTATGTGACACATAGATTTGTAGTATGGGGAATTGTTGGCACTGTCATTTTTACATGCATTAAATGTTTTATGAGTCATCATCATCATCTGCCTAGCCTTTTCCCAACTTTATTGGGGTCGGCTGCGAGTCTAACCGGATGCAGCTGAATACCAGTATTTTACAATGAACGACTGCCTAATGCCCTCCACAACCCAGTTAGTACTGGCTGGCCACGTGGCTCCATTGTCTATCTTTCCAATGAATGAAATCCATAACATAACATCAAGCATGTTATCCCCGTAGGGTTAGGTAGAGGTGTCCTTAATAGTACCACCACATTTCGCCAGTCCCATGTAATAGGGGGTTTTTTGCCATCAACCAGGCATAAATCCTGACTCCGTGGCTACTACTGCGAAATTCCTGATAAAAAACACAATAACAATTTGCTCGGCCCGGAATCGAAACCAGGACAGGCTCAGCAGTCACGCTTGCGATCACTAGACCAACGAGGCAACGAATGCTTCAAATAAGGAGTTGCTGGCCTTTGCCATCGGATCCACCCTTCAAATGACGTCACACAAACAAATGAAGCAGTAGCCTTTAAATCTGAATATGCATGGTTTACATTAATTTAAAACAATAGGTAATAACAATTAGCTGTGTAGGCTTCTGTTACACTGACCTGATTGTAGCCACTTGCTTATGCATGAGGAAAATCACCTTCATTTTCAATGTGACCCGTATTTTTGAAGTAGTTCTTTACACCCTTCGTACAGGGTGTAAGATACATCGATAACCAAATTGTTATCATTCACTACATGACCCACCAGCGCTACAGTGTTGGAATTTTATGTCGGATATTATAAAAAAAAACCTTTGAAAAGCACGGGTTTCATGGGGGTATTTAAAGTAAAGTTATAACATTACGTATAGAAGTAAGATGTTTACTTTAAACGTCTCCACGACCCCATTGATTCAATCCATTCATCAGCACAATGTTTTGAGTGCCGTGTTCATGACATTGACTCCTACAGTTAAACGTGATTTTTCACTCCCCAAAAAAAAGTCGTTTCCCAGCAATAATTTTTGAATAAGGTTACTTAAAAACTGTTTTAAGCTTTCACGGTTTACCGGAAGCTCAAAATATTTAACAATCACGGAAGATATCCCGTAAGTGACAGTATAAGTTTAAAGTTACTTAGTTTGATGTAAATAATGATTGGTTGACGGCTCGTTTACACCCTGTATAGTCATATTGTATACAAGTCTACATTATAAAGTATCAACAATAATTGATTCCACTGTTCGAAATCGCCATTCCATAAAGAGATTCAAGATTCATTTCATTTGCTATCGAGCTAACCACCAATCCATTTGCCAATCAAAGGGATTATGCATGTAGGAGGTCCAAGTTTATCAATTTATTTGTTTTATGAAAATAATACCACGTCATGTATTTTCGCGAAGGATTAGTACCTATAGGTAATACATACTCATTTCGCCAGCTATGTTTAAGACTTTTTTTTTTGGATGGGAAATTATCAATAACCCTCCCCCCCCCTCTTTGGGCGCAGTGGGAGGGAGTGTCAGACTTTTACTGACTGAAACCTATCCATGTTCCTTCTTTGCCCTTTGTGTTCCAGGGCCGCGGTATCTCTTTCGAACAGTCCCGCAGCCCAACTATGATTAAGTCTCACGTAATAAAGAGCTAACCTATTGCCATCAACAGGCCACGAAGCAGACTCCGAACAGGTCGAAAAACTCAATAACACTTTGACCTAGGAATCGAATCCAGGATCCCATGCTTCGCAGTAGCACTTACGACCACTAGACCATCAAGACGTTTTCCTTCACAAGCGCCGACATTAAAATTCTAAACTTATCTCAAAAAGTGACCACTTTATGCAACTCAATCACATATCATAAAAAGTGAATGGACGGCCTTTTTTGTTTGAACCTCTAGTTACGTAGCCCTCGAGGGCCGTCGTGTTAATTCGGCAGTGACGTGATGGGCTAGATTAGGTCTATGAATATACTAGCTTGGGTGGTGGTCTAAGTTAAAGCTGGTACCGGAATATGTTTCAAAATTTATTTGCGTTGAAAGTATCTATGTTTGAATTTCTACTTAACTTCTTTGGTACTACACGATGTGAAGTTGAGATATTTGTGTGTTATTTATTAAGCTACTAAGCTTTTGCCCGCGGCTTCGCTCGCTGTAATTTATAATTTGACAAAAATTTCGGGTTGCGCTCCGCTTGTAATAATTATAATCCAATCATGATTCGATTGACAAGTGGCGCCATCTATTATCATAAGAAAGTTATTGTTGTTTTCCTCGGGAACAGTACTTTTTTTGGGATGAAAGGTACCCTATGTCCGTTTCTGTACACCTGACAAAGTACATGTAAAATTTCAGGATTATCGGTTCAGTGGTTTCGGCGTGAAAAGGTAACAAACAAACTTACTTTCGTATTTATAATATTAGAATGGATATGGATATCTCACTTAGTGAAGAATCCGGATGGATAGACGGAAATCTATACAATAATATGGGGTATATTGCCCTTTGCAGTGGTGTAGTTTTCCCTTTTGCTGCTGAAAATCACAGCAGAACGAAATAAATAAAACTAAAAAGCGCTGGCAACACCTTGGCCATAGATTGAAATCCTTGGAGAAATGTTTGTCAATCAGTTGCATGTAGAAGACACAAAATATCTAGACAATTGCCTTTGCCTTGACATTATTTAAACTTGTGCTATAAAGTCACAGATCTTGGCGCGGTTGCCAAGTCTTGGGATCAATCTTAGATGTGACCAGTCTTATTATTTTTTATGCTGCTGTCCCAACACTGCACTTGCGTTATGCTATTATTGAACAGGAAATCCAAGAACTACTTAACTTACTTATACAGAGTGTAAACGGACCCTTCACGAAGCCGTCAACCAAGCATTCTGTACCTCAAACTAAGTAACTTTACACAAAAAATATTGCTGGGAAACGACTTTGTTTTTTGGGTGAAAAATATTACATTAAAAACATGTATTTAAAAAAAAACTTTTGAAAAAGTTGGAACTTTGACCCCCAATATATCCGTAACTAGAAGGCTCCCAGGTATGGTCTAGAACAAAAAAATGATCGCAATGACGGAGAACAAGTGCCTTTCAGCTTCTTTAAGGGTCTGTTTACACCCTTTATGTATTTAATTTTGACATTGATTTTCAAGTAACGATTACCTAATTATAATAATATTAATTCATGTTGGACCTATTGTAAATCCCAAATCATAAAATAATTGTACTACTTATTTAATTTATTAAAGAGTGACATCTGAATATTTGTACACCATTATGTTGTGGTAGAATGTTAAGGACTTAAACAAACCCATAACACCATACTATGTAAAACTACATTCTTACAAATAAATATTTCTGATTTCTAAAAAGTAAGATTGTAGGTGATTTTTATTCCACCCGCGTCCGCCTCCACTTTAGACCACACACAAAGGATTTGCGGCGTAAATTATTTTCTTTATACGAGCCGAGGTATCTGTTGTAATTTGGTGATAAGCGGACCTTTCGAGCTTGTTGGTTATTACTCCAGGACGGAGGGGGAGGGCGGGGGTGATGAGCTGTTGTCTGCCTGATCGTTATGTCGGCAGTATAATAGAATTGGAGGGTAGTAGCAACCTATGTAGTGTTGATATTTCGGTGATGGCGTGTGAAGTTTGATTGGTAAATAAATACGTTTTGAAAAGGTTAGGGTGTATAATAGGTTTGGAGTTATTATTAGATTAAAATAGATCGAAACAGAAGGCAGGATGAGCTGGACAAAACCTACGACCGTGTGGAAGTGGAAGTCATGAGGATAGGCATTTGCCCATGGGCTGATGGTAGGCTAACAGTAACTGTAAAATATATACATAAAGAAATATTAAAAAGTTGTAAAGGACAGATTAATTTAGTCTAAGTTACAAGTCGTCCCTTCATTAACATCAAGAAATAATACCAAAATTAAACCTCGGAAATGTATGGGATTCAGTCGTAACTTAGTTTTTCCAAATAAGCGGGCAACGAGCTTTACATCTCTGCCCAACCCTTTATTCGGATTACAGGTGATGATATTATTTACTTGAAGGTGAACATTCTAAAAGATTTTTGGACGAAATGATAAGACAGGTAAAGATAGGTCAATCTTTCCCTTGTCGTTTCATTTGATAAACGTATTTAACGAGTAATAATTTTTTTCAGCTCACTTTGATGTCAACTATTTATTTAAAAAGTTTCAGCCGGCTTACTATGACTTAATAAACTTTTTTAATCACTTTCGTAACCTTCCAATCCTACACCCACCGCGGGTGCGTCAGTTGACGCTTGGTTCATTTATTAGTTATTAGAGATCTACTGAAAAAGATGGCAATCGATTGGCGTAAAAACACTACCTAAAATGCAACGCTACCTCAAGGAGTAGTACTGCGTTTATTGTAAATTAAAGCTCCTTTGGCATACTTTCTAACTTTTTTACGACACCAGGGACTAGAAACCGCAATACATACCTACTTTAAAATATTAGCCGCAAATTATATCTTAACTAGCTTATGCGAAACTAATGGTGGAGGACCGAGCATATAAATTAGAGCTTACTGGCGCTCTTAATCTCGAAACGGTCGATGACTTCATTTACCTGGGCTCTAACATATCCAACACAGGGTCTTGCGAAAAGAAAATCCGTAGACGCATGGCCAAGAATGCTATGTCTCAGCTTCAGAAAATATGGAGAGATCGCAACATTTCGCGAAATACCAAAGTGCAATTGGTCAACACGCTGATCTTTTCGATTTTCGGATACGGAGCAGAATCTTGGACTTTGAGAAAGGCCGACCGAGCTCGTATAGACGCCTTCGAGATGTAGTGTTGGAGGAAGTTGCTTCAGGTACCGCAGACCGCTTTCCGCACCAACGACTCCTACGCGAGCTCAAGATAAAGACCAGACTCTTTACGACCTGTCTCCGCAGAGTTCTGGAATTTTTCGGCCATATATCGAGAAAAGATGGCAATAACCTCGAACAACTGATGGTTACCGGCAAGGTTGATGGTAAACGACCAAGAGGTCGCAGTCCTTTGCGATGGTCCGATCAGATAAGCTCTTTTCTTGATACAAAATTTCATGATGCGCTTCACTTGGCCAAGAATAGACAGAGATGGCGAAACATCGTCAGGGAAAAGATGTTTTCAAGGGAGGATCACGACCCTCAGTAATGAGGATTACGACTTTAGGAGGAGGAGCTTATGCCCGCGGCTTCGCCGCGTGGTGTTCTATTATTATCCCACGAGATCATACTACCGGGATAAAAAAGTATTCTATGTGTTCAACCAGGTTATAAGCTAGCTGTGTGTTCGAATCCGTCCAGCAGTTTTTGCGTAAAAGAGTAAGAAACTTCCATACAGTATCCTCACAAACTTTCGCATTTAATATTAGTAGGATTTACAGTCAAAATTATATAATTATCATAATTATACAAATACTCAATCAATTACAAATCCAATTTCGATACCTCAATCATCATTACATTTTAGTTAGAACTCGGTTCGAATCTATTAATTTAATTATTCAGTAGTCCATCCATATGAATTCATTAATTGGTTAGAAATAAATTTTCATATTCATACTTAATTGTCCGATGATAGATGATTAATTGGTTAGCAATTAAGGATTACAAGTTCATTAATATTTGGTTAAAAATGTTTTGGTTTTAATAGTTGTTGGTTATGATCGATATCTTGTCGGTAAATAAAGTTAATGTTCAATGTTGAGACGTGATTGGTTTTGAAATAATGAGCTTTAAGGATTCCTATTTCTTAGTATTCGTACAACTCGTGTGTTACTTTGTATAAAGCATAGATAGTCTAATAGTGTGGCCGTCGGACTGTCAAGTCATAGGTCTCATGTTCGAATCCAAGACACGCAGCTCCGATTTTTCGGATTCATATGGGTATTGCATGATTATCACTTGCTTTTTTTTTCGCAGGAGATCTCAAATGCGCACGAAAACTTTCTATCAATCCTGTATGTGCTTCATTTCAATCACTCATTCATTCGAATGAACGAACTACAGCACCAAGTTACCAACATACTTCGAAGCCACAATTCCACCTCTTTATTACTTTCCAATGTTTATTCAACTCCATACTTCAACCGCACCAGAGAGAATCGACTTCAAAACTTGAAAATTTTATTCATCTCACTTGAACTACATCGAAGTTTTGAAGTCGCCGACTTTCGACTTTCAATTTGGATAAAAGGGTTTTTGTTTGCTTAAAACTTGGCTTCCGTACGTTATATTTGAAGACTGTGTCAAGTGGTTGGTTGTGTTAGGGCAACCCCCCTATCCCAATAGGGTTGAAGAAAGAGCTATTTGAAATTACTTTATTAGGTCTTCGTTATTAGGCTGGAGGTAAATTCTAGGTAGTTTATAAAACTGAGAAACTACCCAAAACTTGTCAGCATTGCCCACAGTTCCATATACTTTGTCCACGAAGGATTGGATCAGGACCGACGTGATATTCTTTTTAAGAAAAATTATTACTTCGCGGGGTCTAGAATCGTGATTCTTTGTGTGTATAAGTGATATAGGGCCACCACCGATCTGCCAGTTATTATAAACTAGCTGGTGCCCGCGACTTCGTCCGCGATAACTACCTACGTCCCTGCCAAATTTCAAGTTTCTAGCACAAAAAAATGAAGGCCATTCATACAAACTTACGAGAGCCCTTAGACCTCCTTAATCTGGCCCTGTCGCAAAATCCGTTCTTAGCGGACGTCTACTAACCATAAACTACCTCCCTACCAAATTTCATATTAATACGTCAAGCGGTTTTTGATATTTCGTGATGAGTGAGTGACCTTTCGCTTTTATATAATATATTTAGATTAGATGGGGAGCCCCCTTTAATATGGAAGTTAAGCATAACTTACGAAATATGTTACGAAGTGTTCTACACACCACTGCTCACCCATTCGTAAGTACAGATGTAAAGTGATTTTATGTTCTGGAGGGCTAATCCTAATTATTGAAGGCCTTGGCTTAACAGTCATGGTTTTATTACACACATCTTTTATGTGTATCACAAATCTATCCACGAATTTGACCTTTGCTTGGTTTTCAATATTTTTTTATAATTTTTATGGTATTTTTTCAATGATTCGCGAAAACGATTAGTTTCGGTCTTCACGTTTGCAAAGATAAAAAAAATCTGTAACCTCATTGGTAGTTACAGTTCTCAGCCATTTCTGGTCGAAACTCTCGGTCATGGGGCCTCCTTTTTAAGAAAATCTCTCGCCGACTGGTCGACCCTTCGCGTGACCACAGGGCTGACTCTTTCTTTGGCCAAAGAATCAGCATTGCCATTCAACATGGCCACGTTATCAGTCTTCTGGGCACGTCCCCGGATGACAGCGATGTGGAGGAGTTCTTAGACGCCTAAGTCCTTTTGTTAGCTAGTTTATATTTAGTTGGTTGGAATTTATATAAATAAGTCCCTTTTTTGTTGCAAATATTTAGTTTTAATTATTCTATAAATAGCTTTAACTTCTTGATGTATATGTTACAGCTAAAAGCCGAACTATGGTTACACCTAGTTCTAGCCGGCTATACCTAGGTGCGGCCGGTAACAGTTTGTTACAATGCAACCAATTTGGATGTAGCTCACCGCTCACCGCTCGCTCGGCTCGCGCGCGTTTGGTCACAGTTCTAACCTGACCTAACCTAATCCATTTGGTCGGTGTGTCCTAGCAATAAAAAGGTACACCAACTTTATATATTTATTAAGTACAAGGTAAAAAAGATTGTTACAATATAAAGATACTATGTTATTAGATGTTACCTCATATTTTGGTCGTCTCTAGAGAAATCAAGTTACCTGTAACAAAAAAGTAAAAGATTAGTTTCAGTGCTGAAAAATGTTGTTGTACAGTTTTCGGAGATTCCTCCGACATGCTCAGAATCAAGGTATCTTTACGTAACATAAAATCACGGCTGTTATCCCCGAGGGGTTAGGCAGAAGTAAGTCAGGTAACAGTAAACCCGCATTTCGGAAGTTAAAGTTCCATGTAATAGGGGGAAGACCTATTACCAGCAATCGGGATACAATCCAGACTCCGTAACTTCTACTGAGAAATTCCTGATGTAAGTATAATTAAGAAGTAAGTTTTACATTTTATTAGTAGGTGTAAAGGTATTAAGGAGAGTGAGAGATAGTCGCAACAGCATCCTGAGAACTGTAGCGGCGAGTTATATTACCGCGCTAGCGATATGAGCAGTAACTGCAATTTTAGACAAAATCAGTTAAATATTGATCCTGAATCAGCGCAACGAGCTCTACCAGATAGCTTATCGGGGACTGGTTAAAATTGTATTTTTTCTTATGCAGAGGGTAATTGGTACTAACACTAGATAATAAGTTATTTAATATTAGGTTACTAACACTCTATGAATCTTTTTGTGTCATAAATAAAGTAAATTCATTAATATTATAAAGCTATTAGTTACACATGGATGTTTTGGCGCGTAGCCATAACCGTTACTAACACCCCGCTATCTTGTTTTTTCAATACATTATCCAAATATAATTTATATATTTTATTTTTTATTTATTTTTATTTTTTATTATTCTATTATTCACATTTTTTTACAAACAGCGCCCAACAATGCAATCCAAACGCCAACAAATCCACCCAGTACTGAAAGCTTTGATAATTAACTTTCCAACAGAAGTTAGACAAGGCCAGCTGTTGTTTTTTAATTGACGCTAAATTAGGCTAGAAACCTGCCTAGATGACATGCCCTAAATGTCTGACCTAGACAAGCCTCAAAGAACATTTAAACAGCTGTTTAAATACAGGAAAATTACTTAAAGCACTTGATTACGTCAGTCGGGCAGTCGCCAAACTAATTGAAAAATCGATTCGTTACCACGAAGTGTTACGTAAAAATAATTACCTAGTCATGCACGTGGTTCCGTCCGTGATTAATTTATTTTATGCGTGATTTTTCAATCGTGTATTGAAGATTTTTTTAGGGGAAAAAGAGGATTCATAATTTTAGCTGTTCTAGTCAAGGAATTGTAACACCGTAGAACAACACGTTCGTACAAGTCATGTTAAGATTTTATCATTCCCCTGCCTTTATCCCAATTTATTTGGGGTCGGCCCAGCATGTCTTCGTTTTCCTTACACCTCTCTTACTCGTCATCTCTGCAGTCACCTTCTTTTAAGCCATTTCACACAGTCCATCCATCGTTTTCTTTGGTCTTCCTCTACTCTTGTAGCCATCCATATTCATACTCAAAACTTTCCTCACGACTTTTTCCTCATTCCACCGCCTCACATGCCCATACCACGATTACCGATTACCACACAACTTTTCAGTTATGTTGAGATCTTTTTATAAATATAAGTCTTACAGACAAAACAACGCAGTCACTAAACTTATACTAAACCGCAGCACATTAGGATTATGCTTTTTTATGCTAATATTTTTGGAAACTCAACCCTTGAGCTTCATCTCCATTTCATAACATTGTCATTTATAGATCTTTGACAGTCATTACAGGTAGTCCCGAAGTGGCCCGAAAGCCTTACGATCTGTCCTACCAATCGTATCGTGTTACCCAGTACTAACTGGGTTGTGGAGGTCAGTTAGGCGGTCACTTCACGTAAAATATTGGTATTCAGCTGCATCCGGTTAGGCAGGAAGCTGACCCGAACATAGTTAGGAAAAGGCTTGAACTTCGTCTATTGGGAGAGATCATGCAAATGGAGTTACGGGCCAATTAATACCAAACCTCTCTAGAACTTACTAAAAATACGCGATATTTACTTTCCACTTCCTGCCCTTATCCCATGTTATTTGGGGTCGGCGCAACACGTTTTTTTCCTTCCATTCCCACCCTGTCAATCGTCACGTTATCATCTACTCCTTTTTTCTTCATATCATTCCTCACACATTCCATCCATCTTTTCTTTGGTCTTCCTCTCCCTCTCCATCCATCAGCATTTATATTCATCACTCTTTTGGTCACATGTGTGCCATTCCTCCTCATCATCTTTTCTGTAACAGGCGCCACTTTCAAACTTCCTCATAAATGCTCATTTCATCAATCATTCTTCAATCATCAGCAATCATTGTTAATTCATCTTTTTCACTGCCCAGTATTCCGATCCATACAGTACGACAGGTCGAATCACATATATATACATATATATTTTCCTCTTTAACTTGAGGGGCATCCGTGACTTACTTACTACCAAATTAAAAACGTCTCAAATAATTTCATAAAATAAATAATTTCCAAGGAGAAGATGGCGGGACGCCTTGGATGGCTTTCTCGTTAATTGGCGAGAAGAGGCGCAACATTGAGAAAAGTGGAAGGAATGGGGCCTTTCCCCAGAAGTGACAATTCAGGATGATAAAAAAAAAAACATAAAATCATACAAACACACAAACCCAAACCCACATAGACAAACAGGAAAAGTATTAAAAACCGATCAGAAAGACCTTCGGATAACAATGTCGTGCCCCGCTGACATTGCGACGGAACCCGCAGCGGTGACGCGGCTATGCAAATTACTTTAGATAGCAGTTAGGGAGTCTCAATGTCACCTGCGTAACCCTAAAATTTGAAATGACTTGAAGTGATGGAGAAATCACAGTGGGTAGGCAGGGAAGTAAGGCTTCGTGGTAGTATGATGTATGTACTTGGCATGCTTGGTTAAAACCGTGTGACCGAGTGAGAATCAGCCTGTTTGGTTAACCTATCGCAGATTTTGACGTAATGTGAATAAAAATTAAATAAAATGTGCAAACAATCTTATACAATAAGCTCTAGTTTAAACTACAATAAAATCCCATAATTTTGAGTAAGTTTTGTATATCAAATAGTTCTAATAACCACCACTGCTTAAATATAGGAAGCTGAAATTTTCATTTTCCTACATTTAAAAGCAGTTTTTAGAGTTCATAATTTTAGAGCACGTTAAGCTGTTGGTCCCGGCTGTTATTCACACATCTTTGGGGCTACACTGTAGTCAGTGGCCCGCAAGTCTGTAAACCAGTCTTACCAACCGGTACTAGCTGGGTTATAGAGATCGGATAGGCAATCGCAACGAGTTGGGAAAAGGCTAGACAGATGATGGCTACATAATTTTAATCCTAAATTGGTACAGACGCTACAAGCTACTACAATCTGTCAAATTCTTTAATAGATTTTCAACTTTATCGCTTAAGCATTAAGTTCAAGGTTGATTGGGAAAATTTGACAGTGCCGGGTAGGTTGATGTGCTGGCTGTACAAAACCGTTCAACTCACAAATAACCTAATAAAAATCCAATTACGAACACAACCTACATGCCAAGTACATACAGCGTCATAATTAGTGATGTTAATGGCATGTGACGTCATACCCTCGCCTAACGACGGCGACGTCGGGGTCGCGTTATGGGTCAGCACATCCCTAGGCGCTCGTGTTACTTAGTTATCTTCGTGGGACATCCCTACGGGTTGTATATGGGTCGAGGTTTTTTAGAATATGTTCGGGGTTAGTTTTGTGGGGTAGTGGGAAATATATAAGTTACTTCACTTGGGTTTATGTATAGACATGTTAAAATGCAGATCCAATCTGCCAATTGCTAACATGCATTGCTTGCATTGCATTGTTTTTGTATATGTTACAGTCAAAACTACTTTTGACCGCTGTTAATCAGTCAAAACTTACTTTTGACCGGTGAAAACTATTTTAACAATAACTAACATTTACTTAGAAACTTATTAGGTTGTTAGGTTTTTTTTGTGACCCTTTGCAAAACATTATCTTGTAGTAATTCTAGGACTAGGTAATTACAACGTTCTGAAACAAATTTTAAATGGAGAAAACGCATTTTAACATAATAAGGATTTTGACTGACACCAGTCAAAAGGGGTTTTGACCGATTAACAGTTTTGACTGTAACATATATACCTCAAGGTTCTTCTTTTTCGCAAGTCGATGGACTCAATTAATACTCGACCAGTATACAGGGTGTAAACGGACCGTTCACGAAGCCGTCAACCAAGCGAAATTATTAAAATAAATTGGAATAATTTGCAGAAAAAAGACTCTTATAAAGGGTGTAAAGAGACCCTTAACGCAGCCGAAAGGCACTTAAATAAGTACCACTTTTAAAAGTTTTAACTTTAGTTTAATTACCTCCATGACCCTTTTACTATATAAAGCATCCATCAGCACCAAGTTTTGAGTGCGTTACATTGGGTTTTACCGTAAAACGTATTTTTTCACCCCAAAAAAAAAGTCGTTTCCCAGCAATAATTTTTGCGTAGGGTGACTTAGTTTCATGTAAAGAATGCTTGGTTGACGGCTTCGTGAAGGGTCCGTTTACACCCTGTAGAATGAGAAAAATTGTGATGATGTTTGGTTGTTAGTATCTCAATAACGTATAAACGGTGGAACGGATTCTTATCAAAGTTGTAAGCAGTATACATTATGTTTATAATTGTTGATTATATGATTAAATGACTGATTAAATGCTCGTTTTTTATTTCAAATGTCACATTACCTAAAATTGCAATTGTTGGAATTGGACTTTTTGGGAAATGGATATTCTAGGAAATGGACATTCTAGGAAATGGACATTCTGGGAAGTGGACTTTTTGAAACCGTGGAATTGGACATTCTGAACTTAAATGACGGATAATAACCTGGTCTTCTTCCTCTGACCAAGGCTCTCTCCAGTACCGCCACATTACCGACAATTTTTTACAAAAACCAACTTCAGAAAGTAAACACATATTAAAAAACAAAGCGGCCATTTCTAACAATACACTTTACGAGCATGTTACCAAGTTCATGGTCAAAAGAAATAACAAATGGAACGATTAAACGACGAAAATAAACACAAGACGCACGCGCCTGCGCCGCCCCGGGTTAAATACGTGATGGCAATTGATAGAGATTGGTCAAGTCAAATTGATAGAGATTGGTCATGTCAAATTGATTTTAACGGTTGGAAATGCTATTGTAATGTCAATTACTGCTATTGTAACATCGATATGGTTGATTTTTAAAGTGGAGTATCGAATTAATTATTGAAAAATTGATTAGATTTAGTCTTAAGTAGGGACTTAATTTTAAGTTAGTTTTTTTATACTTTTGACTTGACATAATAATAACTCGTGCTTAATATATTGAAAAAACTAAACATAATATATTAAAAAATATTTCTGAATTTTGTTAAGATAATTATGTGTTATTTTTTCAGTAGGTAAATCTTTTTGTTAATGAAATACGTAAGATATAGAAAAGGAAAAAGAGCACATGAAAGAAATTGGGGGAGACCTTTGCCCAGCAGTGGGACAGTACAGGCTATTAAAAAAAACAGTGGACTTATTCTTTAAATCTTCTTTCTTCACAATAATAAAACGAAGTATTACGATGAAAAATTTTAATAAAACTACTTACATAACTAAAAATATCGGTATCTTTCTGGAGATCATCTCAAAGGTACTTTACCTCCAAAGACTTATTCGACTTAATAAGAAAACACTGTAGAACTTGCAATAAACCTGAACGGGCAATATATATTATAAAATTGCCTTAGAAACGTACCAATAGCAATAACAGTAGAAATAAATACCAATTTACCTAATTAAAACCCGTCTACACACGATTGCTTACGCAGAAATCCTTCGTGCACGCAATAAAAGGAAAACCGGGGCCTATGACCCTACCACAATAAAAACTGCATGAAACCATCCGGGCTAAAATTGTAATGTCGACGCACCCGACAACTAGTGTGACCTTAAAAGCATACAATCAACATCCAACCTTGTGCCCTTGAAATAAACCACATATCAAAAGCACAACTCTACGTCTGTTACGCTTGTTTAAAAACAAACTACAATCGCCATTGAAGTCCCCACTGCATAACACACGGCGTAACTTATCAATTGTATTTTACAAAACTATACGTTAACGAGATAAAAATAGAGTTGATATTCGTTCGGGATATCCTACTCTTGTTGTTAGAGGCTTGGATAATGCCCTTTGTCGGTCGTTACAGTTTTTCATAATCGACCTATTTGCTTTTGGAATACCGTTCATTTTTCTTCACTGTCCCTGTAACTGCTCAAACCGAAAACGTCCCAAGCGGCGGTGCAGCTTCCCCACAACATTCAATAGTATTCTTCACAACTAAAGTTGGTTTTCCCTTGAATGGGTCAAGTAGAAGTGTCGGCAGTGTCACGACATTGCATTCCAGCCGATGCGAATGACTCCGAGATGACAACGGCCAGACAAGGGCAGCCAGTACTAACTCATGCGACGCATCGCGAGCTGGTGCATGTATGTAAATAGCTTGAAAGTGATTTTATAGCGTAATGTTTGGGATAATGGGTAAACAGAGGTGATAGATGTCGTAAGGTGATGAAAGAGAAATGTGACGGATGTGAGGAGCGTATGGAACGTATGGCAATCGGTTCAAGTAAAATACTGATAGATTCAGACATATCTATGAAGTAAGACTTGAAGCAAACCGAAACATAGTATCGGGTTTTTGTTTTAAGACAAGAAGGCGGCTTGTCGTTTTAAAATAAGAATATACCAATATTTATCTTCATAAAAATACAGCATTTAAAATTCAATGTAAACACCAACCAATAAAAAGTAAACGATATTTACACCCTGATCAAACATTTATTCCTATCAACTCCCGTTCAGTTAAATACAACTACAAGATTCAATAAGTCTTCCCGTATCCCTAAGAGTTTCTAACTTTGGAGCGGAGAACTTCTGTATTTCCTTACGGAATACTAAGTTGGGTGTGCCTACTTGTAAAAACGAATTTGTTACGATTAATAGGCGTTAAAGAATTTGGTCCCTCGAGCCGGATGAAGTGAAGGACGAATAAGGGATTATTGCTTAAATATGGGGTAGTAATGTTCAAGGGATTTTTGTAAAAGGATGTTGTTTTTACTACTGAACATAGATCACAGTAATCTTCCATGCATACTAGCGGCCCTTCCCGGCTTTGCACGGGTGGATATTTATTATTTAAACATTTTGGGATAAAATATAGCCTATGTTACTCAGGGATAATGTAGCTTTCTAATGGTGAAAAAATTTTTGAAATCGGCACAGTAGTTTTTGAGTTTATTCATTACAAACATACACACACACACAAATACAAATCTTTCCTCTTTATAATATTAGTAAGATATGATCGATGACTGTGAGCCAGAAAGGACAGACCGTGATTTAAAAATGGAGTATTAGCAGAATTATGCACTGCAGTGAGATAACAAAGGTAAAATAAATGCCAAAAGTTCATTGCATTTCATTTGCAGTTTTATCTAGATCTGGTGATAAAAATAATATGTATAATAGAAGCAGATATTTAGACCTTTGTGTTCGTAAATATACATTTCTTCTGCTACAGTTTACTACCATTAAACCCTTTCTCTATAAAATCATAACCTACAGATATAAAAGTTTGATGAGAAAACTTCCTCGCTGATTTAAAATAGAAGAAAAATATGACCTGCATTTTATTATCTCATGAAAGTTATAATAAAAAAGAAATGGGTAAGTTAACTAAAGAATGGAGGGAAATGGCCCTGATATGGACACGTCTTCGCTTTCATAAAATATTCAGAAAGGACGAAGAAATGGATCATTCAATTTACTGCCTTGATACTGATAAAATACTAGTTATAGTTTTCATGAGCAGAGAAAAATAGGGCCAAGCCTAAACGATTTATTATAAAATAATATTAATTTGAAAATCAATACGGGTTGTACTCTGTTGGTAATAATATGATTCAATCATGATTCGAAAGACACGTGGTGCCATCTATGATCACAAGAGCGTTATTCTTGTTTTCCTCGGGAACAGTACTTTTTTTCAGAATGAAAGGTATCCTATATCCGTTTCTGTGCACCTGACAAAAAATTTACTATATATTTTCTATATTTTTTACCCATTATGCAAAATTTCAGGATGATCGGTTCAGTGGTTTAGGCGTGAAAAGGTAACAAACAAACAAACTTACTTTCGCATTTATAATATTAGTAACGGATTAATATGGTTTATGCATCCAGATTTGATTACTTATGACAAAGAGACTGGACTGGAAAGAAATTTTTTTGTTCAGCAGTAGATTTCTTTCAACTGATAAATTTTATTTAATAGCACATAAATGCAGGCTTAATGCCATAGGTGTTTTTATCCCGTCAACCTTTGAGTGGTGCAGACACAAGCAGCGGTAGGTATTATGCCATTGAAAATTGCTTCTACCAGTTAAAGGGTTAAAATACGAATCCCCCAGAAAAGGAGTTTAAAAATCCCAAAAGATTCGAACAAATATTATGATTTGTAAGCTAAAGCCAAGCCAAGCCCGACAATTCCTTTATCCTTTTGGCTGGGTGTTCCACTGATGGTTCATTGAAGTTTCACTTCTCCTGGAGTTGTGCCAAGATCTGGCAGAATTTTATACGTGCCACCCAAGATGAGGTTGGATATCTTTAATGCTGTATAAACGAGCCTCCTGACTTTAAAATTGAGTTAGACTGAATTTATTTTAACTTCGGGAGTGTGCAAAATAACCATTTTTTTTTCTAAAACTATCTAATATTTTGAGTAAAAAATTGGTTATTTTGTATTGAAGTTGTTTATATTTGCAAGAGTTTTTGTGATTATAATATTAACTGCGTCAAAGTTTACGTCAATACATCTTTGATCACGTCAAGCCATACAGTATAACCACTTTAAGTTTGCAGTACAAGGTGTCGCTGCTGGTAAAATATAATGCATCAATATGTCAAACTTGACCCGTTTATTTGTTTTCCCGCTTGCACAGATAAGTTGGTTGACGATGCACGATGACACTGATTTAAAACAAAAAGTTATCGATAGTAGTTACATTATTGTTGAAACTAGAACCTCGATTTATAACGTGTTAATTTTCATATATTGGACATTAGGTATCTCCCGATTTATCCTACATAGCGATGTTAAAATTATCCCCGTGGTTTTTTTAAAATTTTATTTTAGTTAGCCTGTCAAATGTCCCTGATGGGCAAAGGCCTCCTCTTTCTCCTTCCAAACCTCTCTATCTTGTGCGATCTCTCACCACATGATTAACGTAAACAAAAAATCGTATAATAACGGTCACGCAGTAGCCCATCAGACGTAACACCTGTCTGGTCGGAGCTTTCTCCCTTTTCAACGGAGGATGAGGATCTGTACACCCTGTTACTGTCACTTCTAAATACACTGCGATTTAAGGAACCGGTGACCCGCTTCCGCCTTCAGAATTTGAACTCTCAAGCAATACCAATGGTATCTATATCTATTTATATCGTAGCTATCTCATTGGTTACAGACAGCCTTACACAAAGGCTTCTATGGAATAAGTCGAAAAAACCTCAAACCAAGTTTTCCAATTTTGCTTTACCAAACCAGGTTCCCTCCTCCGTTCTCCCCCAGCCCGATGCTCACAATCAATAACCCGTCAGTATGCACCGCATCTACGTGCATGCAGTTTGCATATTAATAGCTCAATCTTAGATCTCACCGTGACCGCTCGTTCCATTCTATTGTGTGATGTTTGAGAGCGCTGTAGTGAAGGAGGATTGGATACCTACGGTTCTAGGTTTATGAAAGTGTCTGGATAATTTCTGAGAAAGAAGGTTTTTTAAACTCCTCATCCACAGCCGTGGCTTACCACGGCTACAAAAATAATAACATTGAGTGACATGAAACTTATGTCTGATAACACTTGTCAAAATCTAGAAAGTCTGAATAAACTTATACTGTCACTTACGGGATATGTTTATTTTGAGCTCCTCGAGCTATGATCATGGCGTGATGAACAATCACGGAAGATATCTCGTAAGTGACAGTATAAGTTCAGTTGTAAACCGTGAAAGCTTAAAACAGAGGCCGAATAAAGCTCACCATTGAATTTTCAACACCAGGACAGAGAGTTAAATTTATAATATCGGAATTATATTGTTTTAGCATTCATTTAGGTGTTACTTAGAGGTCATGAAAACGGGCATTCATGGCATTTAATTATATCTTTTGTTTCGGGGTTATGCCTTACAAGCAAGAGTAGCAAGACCACCGTAGAAACAGGTTTCTTTGACGGAAGAACCGACAAAATGACAGATTGTGCAAAGAAATCTGTCACTTTGTCGACACAATCTGTCATTTTGTCGATTCTTCCGTCAAAGAAACCCGTTTCTACGGTGGTCATGCTACGGGTGCTAATAGCAATTAAATAAACGTTTGGTTGTACATATATTTTACACATTAGCTATTTCTAACAACAGCTAGCTGCAAGCATATGCCTTACTTCATAAACGTAGTCTTTGACATCAAAATTCTACAACTGAGACCCAAAAGGGTTGAAATTCAAGTCAGCAACGAGAACAGAGACGACCGTTCGTTCGTCTGACCCACACTGTTTGCAATTAGACGGTCCGATAGCACACATTTAACATTTGCGATGTCGCCCGTACTTCCCGAATCTAGGATTTATACCTACCACGTTTAGTTCTAGATAGACTATAATTTATCGAGGTAAACCAATTGGAGCAAAAGTTGGGAATCTATTATTTTTCGTGGCTGACTTCGATTGCGTTTTTGTTGAGATATTTGTGTTGGAAGCAAATAAAAAGCTTCTTTTCATGAAACAAATAATAATAATCCTTACTAATATTATAATTGCGAAAGTAAGTTGCTTTGTTTGTTTGTTACCTTTTCACGCCTAAACCACTGAACCGATCATCCTGAAATTTTGAATATACGTTGTCAGGCCTTAGTTTTTAGCATATAACTAAGAGTTAAATTTAATATGTATTTTTATTTTAGATTCGTGCAAAATCCACGAGAACCTACTGCCGACAAACTGCTTTGCAGTTTGGCAGGTGTAATGTTAGATTATAAAACTGTAACTTTTCGGATTCATTAAAAAAAAAAAAAAGGTGTACAGAAACGGGCATAGGGTACCTTTCATGCCGAAAAAAGTACTGTTCCCGAAGAAAACAACAATAACCTTCTTATGATAATAGATGGCACCACGTGTCTTTCGAATCATTATTGAATTATATGATTAAGGGCAGAGTACAATTTATTTTCAAATTCAAAATTAACGTTAGCAAAACTGCGGGTAAAAGCTAGTTTCTAATAATTTACACTTCAGCCTACTTATCTGTGCAGGCAGGAAAACACAGAACTAAAGTAAATGTACCAAGTTTGACATATCGATGCATTTTTTCTTGACAAGCAGCGCCACTTTGTACTGCACACTTAAAGTAGTCATACTTAACAGCTGCCTCGCACTTGACTACCTCATTGGTCTAGTGCCCAATAACCCAATAACACTTTGGCCGACCCGGCAATCGCACCCAGAACCTCTTGCTCAGCAGTCGCGCTCGCGACCACTTAACTAGACCAACGACCACTTTTATTGAGTGTTTGACATCCTTATCAAGTACCAACATCTTTCTTAAAAATCATGCCGGCAGGATAGCAAAAGAACAGACCAGCTCTATCCCATAACACAAGGCGACTTCACACGAAACACGAACAGTAAAACACACAAGGAAATAGCGTTTAAGTAGCTAATTCCTTGACCATACACGATGTTGTGTCGACCTGTTAGCAGACGCTAATAGTTCCGTTCATTCACTCCTAGCGTACGTTACATACGTGAATGAGTCATTGTACGAGTGCTACAGAAGAAGATTTATCTGTTTTTAAGATATCGATGAGTGAATGGTTGACGTGATTGGTTATTTAATTTAGTCGTTAATGTTGACTTTTGAACTGGAACTTCCGTTTGTGAATGAGTGAGTGAGTGAATAAGAATTTTAAAGTGCACCGTATTTATACAGGGTGTAAATAGACCCTTAGCGAAGCGAAAGGCAGTTGTTTTCCGGTCATTGTGATCATTTTTTTGTTCTGGACCTTACCTGGGAACCTTCTAGTTACGAAGATATTGGGGGTCAAAATTCAAACATTTTCGCAAGCTTTTTTTTAAATACAAGTTTTTAATGTTGTAACTTTACTATAAATACCTCCACGACCCCAGTACTATTCAATGAATCCATCCGAACAATGTTTTGAGTGAGTCAAATTGAGTCCTACTGTAAAAAGTGATTTTTCAAAAAAAGATGTGTCCAATAATATTTTTGCTTGACGGCTTTGTGAAGAGTCCGTCTACACCTTGTATAGTAAAAATTTGCAGGTATAGTACCTAAATGTTTTAGACAACTGTTTTGACGAGTGATTTTTACGAAGAGCTCATTGAGAGTAAAGTTTGAAACAAGTACACACCCGAAACAGGCACACAGAAGCTGGTTTTCAAAACAGTGGGAAAAGTATCTAGGTAGGTGTATGAAGATTGAGCTTAATTAGCTTTTTATTCGGTTCTTCAAATACACATAAACAGCAAAAGCGTATAAAGGGAACCTATTTTAGAAAAGATTTTCGAGTATTTACAGATCATTTTGATTCCACAGAAACTATTAGCCATCTACATGGAAAACTATACGAACAAAACAATTGAGGCCAAAGAAAGGTCCAAGTGTACACTTCAAACCAAATTAACTTGCAAAGGAATCGAAGGACCTCAAAGCAAACTAAATGAACCCTTAGCAAATATAATGAGAATCGTCCCTGTATAGATATACTACTAAAAAGGATTCCTTTTTAATCAATTAAGTGGAAAAATCCTTAACACATGACGTCCGCACTCTAAACCCTAAAGCGATTGGCGTGAGTGGCCAATCCCAGAAAATAGTTTTTGGTTCAAGTCTTAAGATAGTGAGAGAATTGTTAGTCACTAATAATTCTCTCTCTCTAGCTTTCGCCCGCGGCTTCGCTCGCGTTAATTTAGAATTTGACAATCATTTTGGGTTGTCTTACTACTGATGTTTCTTATGACACTTAGAATAATTCAGTGCGTGGGTAATGTTCACAGCACCGCACTTGCATTATGTTTAACTTGGTGGCTTACTTAAAAGACGTGTTGTTGTTTCATATAATACAACATCACGTCTATAATCATCGAAGGGTTAGGCAGAGGTGTACCCTATTCCCATCGACTTAAATTAACATAAAAATAGGGGTGGCCTAATTTTTTTGTCCACCAGTGTAGTTGGAATCGTCTTTTAAGTAAGCCACCAAGTTAAACATAATGCAAGTGCGGTGCTGTGAATCCACCAGTGTCTATTTAGAAAAAAAATGACATCATTTGGTTATTGTTCCATAACTTAAAGTTGTTATCGTACATACCTATAAAAAAGTGAAACGACCTGTTTCCAAACTCGTCTTATTTTCAGTTGTTTCTGATCTTTCCAATCGTCCATTTTTAAGTTAGTCATTTTATCGGTAAATTCACAAGGAGGTTGCCGATAAAATGACTTATAAACTCCCCTTTGACTCAAACTTCAAGATTTATTCGATATCAGACGCAATCAGACCTTATTCGCCGCACGGATGTGACTCAGACAGTTTCTGTTTTTATTTTATTTTTTTACCTCTTTTTGATATTTTTGTTACCACTTTCGTTTTCATGATCGAATTTTTTATATAAAATACAACTGCCATATTTAAAAAAAAATGGGCGAAAATGGCCAGATATCGCACAGGACAGAGAGGTTTGGAAGAAGAAAGGGGAGGCCTTTGCCCAGCAGTGGGACACTCAAAGAGGCTAAAAAAAAAGCTTTTTTGAATATTTTGGGGAAACCAGCCTTCTCTACTACATTCGATTGAAGGAAACAGAAAAATATTCTAAATATGGTAAGTGTTAAACGAAATGAGTGATTTGTAAAATAAACAGGCCTTAGTACCCGAAGATATGAATAAAGTCTGAAAAATAAGTAGGCACGAGTGAAAAACGAGTAATTTCAATTTACGTTACTTTTATTCCTTGGTTTCACATCATTAGGTCCATTAATGTCACTCAGACAGTTCCAAGCAGTTTTCACTTTATATTTATTTATTTATTTTAATGTAATTGTGTTCAATTTTTTTTCTTTTATATATTCCGTTTATTCATTTATATACATATTATTTACATTTTTAAATATTCTAATATAAAATAATATAAAAAACATTTAAAAATACAAAAAATAGTAAGCTACCAGCACTGGGAACAGGGTCCGAGCCGCCGGTGGTCAGGTGGTCTCTCTCTTGAGAGAGGAACCTCCTAACAATACGCGCCGTGTCTAGGAGTACCGCTTTCTGAATCAAGCCCTTGATCCAGCTGCTAAGCGCGAGCCTCCTCAGGTGTTGGTCGAGGCTCTTGGCAATTAAGCCATTGGCGGACACGACTATCGGCACAATGACTGCCGTACTCACGTACCACATGTCGACAACTTCGCGAGCCAGATCTAGATATTTGAATTGTTTATCTTTCTCTGCTTTCACGAGGTTCTCGTCATGAGGGACCGATATATCAACAATCATTGCGCGACGTTCCAATCGATCTATCACCACAATGTCAGGTTTATTGGCAACAATAGTCCTGTCAGTGATGATAGATCGATCCCAGTACATTATTTTATTATTTCTTTTATTATTTTTATCTTTTTTTATTCAAAACATTATGTTACAAACCATTTTGAAAAACAAAAATATACCAATCCAAATCATCGCGGATTTAACAGCGGTTTTTCAAACTTGTGACTTCTGTTCCATATCCCGCCATCGCTTACCCCTTAGACCATCCTCATAGGTAAGAGCGGAACACTCGGACCTACAAGATTGCTTTTCGAGTGCCATCACAGAGCTCCCCCAAATGTGAGCCTTTTATTAAATGGTGTTTTATTTTACATCTATTCGTGTGTGAGACGCCTTATCGATTCGGTAGAAGATTCTGGAAGTCGATTTCGAGTAGTGATAATGGTGGTGATAGGTTGAAGTGTTATTGTAGGCGATCAGGGGGTTAATGGTTTGAGTTGAGAAGGCGTAAGGGGTGAGATGAAAACGCTCGGTGTTAATAAGTTCCATTTTTTTAAATGGAACTTAAAATAGATACACTGACGTTAGAAGTTTGAGTGACAAGACTTTTCGTGTCATTCAATTAGCTTAGTGATAACATTCATGATCGGATGGGCATTGTTAGTAAAATACATGAAATTTGTTAATTATAGTTTTAACTGCAAGAATTGATCAGTTGTGAAACGTTAAATAATGAGCTTTTAACGTTTTGGTCGCTACTAAAACAATTTTTAGGTCTAATGAGTGGCGTACATCGTACAGAAGCTTGTGGTTAAATAATAAAAGCCGCTCGGGTCGATCTTTAGGTTAAGCCGCGCTTGCCTAGGTTGGTCCGTTGATGGATAACCACTTATTATATACCGAGTTTCTGCCGTACCTCGGAAAGCCCGTTAGCCGTTGTCAACTATAGATCTTTGACAGTCATTAAGTAGTCAGTGGTCCGAAAGTCTGACAATCAGTCTTGCCAAGAGGTATCTTATTATCCAGAACTAACTGGGTTGTGGAAGTCAGATATACAGTTGCCCCATGTATAATACTGGTATTCAGCAGCATCCAGTTAGATTGGAAGCCGACCCCAACTTAGTTGTGAAAAGGCTAGGCAGATGATGATGAGTGGCTTACATCGATTTCAGCCAAGTGCCTGCAAGCCTAGCCGATCTGTGGTTTTACAGGACATTGAAGTTTTATTTCATGAATCGATACTCACGTTAATTTTTGGGTAGGACACCATTTCAACTCGTCAAACCAACTGTAAATGTTTCACTTAAGAACAGTTTTTTTTGTAATGGCATTTCGCAGGTCAACTTATGAGGCTGGCTTCTACTGAACCGGACTATCCTGGAAGACCTCCAGCTAGGGGAAGAACAGTAATTTACCCATTTTCAATTAACTGCCTCAAACCGCTCAAACTCACAGTTCCATTCAACAGCCCCTCCATCATTACAATCCCCATAACATTGCTAACACGAACATCGAACCCCAGCCCCGATCATCAAAATGCAATTACCAAACCAATAACAAATACCAATAACGAAAATACTTTTCCTCCTTCATCTTAGATTCAATATCGCCGGCAACTTATCACAAAACAGATTACATTTAACTCAAGTCCTTATTCGAGAGAGGATAGCACTCAAAGTTAATTTATCCCGTGATGAATCTGAGCCCTTTGCTTGACAAAACACTTCGGTAATAGTGTCGTCTTGACGTCTCTGAGATCTGATTTCCCGGGCTTTATTGAGTACTAGCTTTTGCCCGCAGCTTCGCTCGCGTTAATTTAGAATTTGACAATCAATTCGGGTTATACTCTGCTTGTAAGAATATAATTAAATCATGATTCGAAAGACACGTGGCGCCATTTATTATCATAAGAACGTTATTGTTGTTTTCCCCGGGAACAGTACTTTTTTTCTGGGACAACGTATATACAAAATTTCAGTACCATTGGTTCAGTGGTTTAGGCGTGAAGAGGTAACAAACAAACAAACTTACTTTCGTATTTATAATATTAGTATTGATAATAGATTTTTCCCGCGTCTTTGCCAGTGTGGGTGTTTTAAAGTGTTCTATATCCAAACCCAGGATATGAATTTTCCGAGTGGTATATTTCATTTGTTCAGCCGTTTAGGAGTAGAAATGTAACAGACAGACAATGTAAGAAAGACTATTAATCCTAGCTTTTGCACGCGACTTCGCTCGCGTGGAAGCTGGTTTTTTCCCAACCTTTGAACTGAATTTTAAAACAGTTATCCCCAACCGATTGAGCTGAAATTTTGCTAAGGTTTACACGTTTAGTTTGGATGACAATAATTCATGGTTAGCTAAGTGACGTCATTCAAAATCCAATATGGCGGATTCCCAAAGATGGCGGACTAGTTATTTTTTATGTACCGCCATGATATGGGTATCAATTAAAAGGGATTTTTATTACCATAAGCTTGTATTTCATTGGGATGTACTTAAGAGATTCAAGATCTGTCTGTGTGCCAAATAAACAAAACCGTTCCGCCGTTTAGGATAAAAAGATAACAGACAGAGTAAAAGTATTAAGTATTAGTTATTTCCCATGGTTTCGGTCGCGTTGAGGACGGAAATTATCCCAGGCAAACGTACTACCGGATAAAAAGTATCCTATTTCCTAACCTAGGGCATAGTCTATCTGTGTGCAAGATTTAGACAGAAATCCGTTCAGCCGTTTAGGAGTGTGAATGTAACATACACACAGACAAAGTTTCGATACAACATTAGTAAGGATTTCTCAGAATAATGGATCTTTGATCTTATGTCCTGATTTGAAAGATTGTCTCAGGCTCGTGGGACAATAATTCTGTGATTTCGTTTTGTTTATATTCGATTTCTTTGAGCGAATTGCTTTTGAATATGACGTTTTCGTTTCGGTATAGTTTTATGTATAAGCTTGTAGTTAAGGTTATAATTAATGGCATATATGTCAACGATATTATAGAACTTAACAGATTATTATTAGAAGAGATCGTTGCTAAATAATAACAGCCGCGATCGGGTCGATCTTTAGGTTAAGCTGTGCTGGGTGACCACCCATTACATACTGAGTTTCCTCCGTGCCTTGGCAAGCACGTGAGAAGCCATTGGTCTCAGCTGTCAATGATCTACAATTGGCAGCCGCAAGTCGTTAGATGTAGTCAGTGACCCGAAAGTCTGACAACCAGTCTTAGCAAGGGGTATCGGATTACCCAGTACTAACTGGGCTGTGGAGGTCAGACAGGCAGTCGCTCCATGTAAATTGCTGGTATTCAGCTGCATCCGGTTGGACTGGAAGCCGATCCCAACATAGTTGGGAAAAGACTAGGCAGATGATGACATAACCCAGATAAAACACTGGGAAGTGATGAAGGGCGGGCGGTTTTGGGGGTGTTCTAATACAATTTTGACAAATTTATTAAAGAGTTACAATAAACGCCTTTTAATCTGATTTTATTTCAATAAACGCCTTTTAATCTGATTTTATTTTATAGTAGGTTTTTTATTTTTAGTAGAAAGTAGGACGATACAATATTCTTGGTGTTAGCATATAAAATGCCTAGTTCGTTTTACTGTCTATATTTTCTACAGAGCTTTATCATACACGTTCCTGAAACTTCACCAAATTGAAACCCAAGTAAGTAATCAATCATAGTTTACACTAAGTGCCAAAATAATTAGCTAAATTAAATTAGTTCGCACTTCGCATGTATCGAGTAAACTTAATCCGAGGAGTAAACTACGAGATTGCATACAGGGTGTTAAAAATACGTTCGGGTCGGCATGACTCGACACGGACAGCAGCAAAATCGAATACACCAAGGGGTATTGTGTTACCCAACAACTGGCCTGCAGAAGTCAGATAGCATTCGCTCCGTGTAAAATACTGGTATTTAGCTTCATCCGGTTAGACTGGAAGCTGACTCTGACATAGTTGTGAGAAAGCTAGGCAGATGATATACATAGATATCTATACGTTCGGGAAAACCCGTTTGAATTGAGACCGAACCGAGTCGAACATGATTCAGCGATGGTATGGTGGCGTTTGTCGGTTTGAGTGTGAGTGTGGAGCTGTATCGCAAACTACGCTACCTGTCCCCTAAGCCCCAAATATGTAGCCCAAGTAACCTCTGCACTACCACCGACGACGTAGTGGACGTGGCGAAGATTTGAACCGACAAAACATAATAAACTGCCGTGCCAACAACACAAAGAAGAAGAACTGTAGTAGTCGCTTCGGGTCGGCTTTATTTTTAAACAAATGCCGAGCCAAACGTGTTCGTGTGTGTGTTGCTGAAGGTCGAAAGGAGTTTGTCGATCGACCTACGCCAAATCAAAGTTGAATATATACCGGTCGGCTTTACTGTTGCCGAACGGAATGTCAGACCCGAACCTGCGGGAAACACCTTTTATAGTTGTTATTACGACTACAAACCACAAACTAACCAAGTAGCTAATAGATTTCTTGATTGTATTCGCATGTAGGTGTGGTTGTTTGACTATCCCCACAGTATTACAGTATGTTAACCCATTTCTCATTTGCGTTTCCGGTCAGTATAAAGTTAACAGAGTCTTGGGACTTGTGAAGCATTTTCAATAGAACATCACATCATCCACGTTATCTCTGAAGAGTTAGGCAGAGCTGTAACAACAGTACAACAACTTTTGCCAGTAATATGGAGCGAGACTATTGCCATCAACCGGGCAATCCAAACGCTACTACTGAGAAATTCGTTATGGAAAATCTCTAATAGCACTACCCGACCCGGAAGTCGAACAAAAGACCACTTGTTCAGCAGCAACCACCACGCCAACGAGGCAGGTGTAATTAAAAATGATTTTTCGGATAATTAGTGATCAAAACCCTCACCCGATTTCTGATTCCAGAAATTCTGTATCAATTATTCTTGCAAAACGTGCTAGTTAATCGATTTTAAACATAGTTAAACGTTGAAAAAGCAAAATCTATTCAAAGAACAGAAAATTAAACAAACACAGAGTATCAAGTCTACTTCAAGTTTTAAATTATAAAAGTAGGAGAAAACGAGTGCTTTCGCTTCATTGCTTAGCAATTGGAAACAACTTGTCAATATTTGTGTAATCTTCCGTTTTATATTTTCTTCAGTCATGCTAATATAGCGATATTTTTGTTATAAAAGCTCCAATCGTTTATGAATAGAGTTGAGAGAGAGAGAGAGAGACAGACTGAAAGAGTTCACTTTGAATATTTACAGTTTTTTTAGCCTCTGTCCCAACGGCTGGACAACACAGTGGAAATTAGGGCAATTTTAACATAACTTTGTCTTTTAGTCTTTCCAATCTTTTCCAGCCCACAGTACTAGGGACTTTTGTACCACCCTCCAAATAATCTTCACAACTACCTTCTTTAGACGGCATTCTATCTGGTTTAGATGTTTATATTCATTTTATCATGATATTATCATCATCATCATCTGCCTAGCCTTTTCGCAACTATGTTAGGGTCGGATTCCAGTCTAACCAGATGCAACTGAATACCAGTATTTCACATGGAGCGACTGCACGAGCTAAGATAAAAAGTCACTCTTAATGTTGAAAAAACATAATCGACAACTTCTAAAACTAAATTAACAAAAATAAATTGAATGTGGTGCTCCTGGTCAACCCACGTCCCATATCCAAAATGCCCAAACACTAGTACTACTGATTTTCTCAAAATCTCTCTGATGTAGTGATTGGTCTGGCCACCTGCCCTCGCCATAGGTTTTAGGTCCTAGTAGGTTATTCATCCATCCATTCTGACCATCGACACAACAAGACGAGGAAGAAGAAAATCCATTGAAACCCAAGTACACCTTTTAATCACTGAGAGTATTTTCAATTTGTATTACAAATATAAGTTCAATAACTTAATTGGTAGTATAAGTAATTGGTTGTTTGAGCCTTTATGGGGTTGAAACACTAGGAAGTGATTAATAATGTAATGAGTCTAGTATCTACTTCGGGATATCGCCAAGCGACTGATCGACTCTCACGTTTTCACGTTGACTTTGTTTTTGACCAAAGAATCAGCATTTCCAACCAACGTGGCAATGCTGCCAGCCTTCTGGGCACTTTTCCTATTGACAGCGATGTGGACGAATTTTTCGGCGCCTCGTAATTCTTCTCCTATTTTAACAAAATATACATAATTATTTTTACTTTCATTTTAGATCTATTTGTAGCTTGAAAATAATGTACATAGGAATAAATAAAATACAGCAGTGAACCTGTCAAATGTTAGCTTGTTTTATCATGAAAATTTGTATATTAATGTACAATCTTGTGTAAATTAGGTACCAAAAGCTTCCTAAAATGCGATCAAAGTCATTTGAAGAGCACTCACCGTTTTGCATGCAGAGTTTTTCCCAAGCGGTTCTCAAACGGAATGTAATTAGTAATACGGTTAGGTAGGTAAAGTAAGCTGGGATGTCTGAGCTAGAAGATAAGTGGGAATAGTTATTAGCAATTTACGAGCAGAAGGAAAATTAAATTAGATTATCCTGAAAGGTAATAAATCGTTTCGAATGCAGATGAATAAAAATGTTGTTTTCAAGAGAATTTTTATATTCAACTTGTTAACAGAGGCTTTATACAAGTCTTACGTGTTCCCGTTCGTGGGATTTAATCCAAAGAGGCACTTTACTAGGAGTCATGTATTTCGTCACCACTGCTTTCAAAATCACGGCTAATCACGGTTTTGCAGGAGCAATTCCTAGTATGGCGCAAACTTTAAACAAACAAAACACAAATGGCAAAGACAATAATCGAGAGGAAATCGGCATGTCCTTTAACCAAAAATTCGAAGATACCTATATGATATCCAACAACGCGCACTGGGCACGCGTGGTGGATTACGGCTCATTCTCTCCACAGACAGGAAGCCTGCCCCCTACCAGTGGAAACGTTATAGAGTTCTTAAATACCTAATAGATTCGACAACTAACTTACCGGGCCTTACAATCAAAACATCACTTTCAAATATCTAATGACACATGAAATTGGAACAATCTGCGATAACATAACAACCCAAAATCACTCAGAGGCACATACGTACATTCTAAAATCCCGGCTCCCTATTACCAAATCCATTTAGCCGAAATACCGACGCACTTAACACATTAAACAGGCGAATTCGCCGAAGCCTTTGGCTCTTGGCACGAGGGCTTGACATCAAAAGGGAATAATTGGAGCCGAACTTCGATAAACCTGAGGATGCTTAGCCGTCGTTTGAAGGGATAATTCTTTATGCGATGGAAGTAATGGATTGCCTCTTAGTTCGAGAATAAACAGGAGCATGGGATGTTGAGTTTTTGCTGACTTCCTGTCTATGTAAATGAGTTTTAAGGTTATATTAAAATGAAGAAAAACATCGTTAAGAAAACAATAGATTCGAAGATGAGGCTCAGAAGTCCAAACTCACAACATCTAAAGTCACCAATCGAATGCGCAGCACCACAATACGCTCCAAGACAGGCGTCAACGATGTTGGCGATAAGTCTGCGAAGTTAAAATGGGACTGGGCAGGGAAGACTAAACAGAAAAAAAAAACTGACATCTACTAGCCCGCACTAGACCATGTGGTGGAGTACAGCCTCTACTCTCACAGAGGCTAATTATATTTATGCTAAGCCTACATGCAGATGATGTTTTATCTAAATTGGAGAGCTTGTAACTGTTCACAGGCAGGCTGAGGATACTGACTTCCGCAATGTGCCTTAGGCATGAAAGATTCTTCACTGATTGAATCATCTATTTCAAGTTCAATCTCGTAACAATAATAAGAAACTGATCTAATATCAAATTTGGATCATTGAGTACCGAAACAAAACCTCTCATCTGCCAACCCTGATATTCCTCGAACAAGTTCCCCTATTATCATTTCATCAATACTGGTAAACGCTTCAATCAAGTTGTAATGAAATATCATTCCCATTTCAGCACTCACCGACGTATTGGAGCTACAATCTGAATCTAAAACAATCAGCGAACGATCAAAAGGCTTCATATTAATATTTACAGTGTTCTGTTATTCCTTTGAACGGTAATGTTCGTTTTCAATTAATTCCCGGGTAGTGCTGTCTGTTACCGGGACCCGGGATCAGGATGTTGGGATGACGTAGGCACTTCCATATTCATGCTTGTATTCCCTTTGTGAGGCTCAGCTTCACTTAATAGAATGTCAATTGTTTATGCTGTGCTGGTCAAAGTGCAGGGTACTTTATTAACTAGTTTTTTTTCTTTGATAAATCTTCTTTTGTTTCGTTTTATGTTTGCTTTTCGTTAGTAGTATGGTGTTTGTTAACATAAGTCTTCATTAGCAGGCTTGTGATTTCTCTTTCCGTCTGCGAATCTTTTTAATTTCAGCCTAGTTTTATCTTTAATAGAATAATTGCTCAATATGAAAGAACTTTCTTCGTCTTAGAAAAGACTTTCAAACAATCAGCGTCTATAATTTAACAGCCGGTTGAATTTGATAGTTTGAATTTCAAAGGTAATACTCATATTTATAGAACACAACCTCACAGGTATATTTCAATACGTTTTTATTTAACTTCTTTAAAACAATTTCTAACTTCTTCCTTTATAAAGCTATCTTAGCTCCTTGACCAAACTTACTAGGTCTTCTCTTCTGAAAGTAACAAGCACTTCTATCAAACACTTTTTTTCTTTTTACCCACCAACACCATGTTCCCTCGGAGTATATTTTTCTATACAAACAAATGTTTCTCCAATTCGTTCATCCTCACAATAAAAGAACTGCCACCTATCCAACTTTCCCATGTATTATGGTAATATCTGTCTGTTGTTTTTGGCAACGCAATGGGATTGACTGAATACAATTCCTATGCATACCACATATGTTTTCACATGCTTCTTCTATATGCCACGGTGTTACGGATATTATTGTTTGTTTTGAATGTAAGAATATCTCAAAAGTATTTTGGACTACGAATCTTGATATCATCTTTAAATTGTATGAGAGCTACGGCTTTTGAATATTAATAAAATGATGATGTTTTATTTGAGTTAAGACTTCTTAAATCAATAAGAATTTATTCTAGTCTCCGTGACTAAAATAGCCCGAAACTCATTTATTTACAACAAACTCAATTTCTTCATTATTCGTTTCTTTACAGATTTTGAAAGTCAATTCCTGTTTATTTGTTCCTCTGAACAATTGAAAGGGTCAATTTAATAAAAGACAAAAATTGGAAATATCTACGAAACGTCACAATGCAAAGATTCAAAGGGAACTGAAACAAACATTCATTCTCGGAAAGGAAATTTGATTGGGACTTGAATTTTATTAGGCAATTAAAATTCATAAAAAGTGTTTCAAAAAGGGCCTTTTTTCAATTTGTAAATGGGGACCCTTCGTTTCAATAATCTTTTGTTTCTGATGAATATTTTTGGGAGGAATCTGTGAGTGTGATTAATATCTTTAATTTTGGAATACGGGGTTCTGTACTGATGTTGTAAATTAAATTTGGAACGAAGGAAATATATTATGGGGTTCCAATTAATCTTTGAAGGGCGCAAGTTGGTCATGACTTCCAAAAAATATTAATTTTGGAAGTATAAGTTCAGTTTTAGCTAAAAATAACAACAATGATTTCTTCTAGTTCTTAAAACACTCTAAACACAGGTCACTGTCCTAAACAGAAGTGTTGTTTCAAAGGACTTTCCTCAAACGAAAAGAGTTTGAACAAAGGAAGCAAAATCCGAAATTTTCGGAAAATATACCTCGATTTAATCTCCATCCATTGTTGTGGATCCTCGTTAAGATTCGAGTCGGTTGGACAGAAGTAATTCACAACGTTCATTACAGTAACGAACGTTCTGTCATGGAAAAGTGAGGCACAGAAGGTTAGATTCATACAATGAGTGACAAAGGACCCATATATAGGACATGCGTTGAAATGCAATCTATGTTATTGCCAGTATAAAGTGTTATTGCAGTATTTTATCCTGTGCAAATACGGTGTATAGCAAGGTTGCCTACTGGGCCCAACTCTTCCAGCATAATTTAAGAAGAAATTACATTTGTGTTATTTCTAATTATAAAAATTCTAACTTACTAAATTAGTTTCAGAATAACTAGTACTATTGAAAAAGTCATAACAATGTTTTTAATTGTTTTTGAAAAGACAACTTTTACTTTGCGTGCTTATAAACTAAATCGCTTCACTATCCTGTATACTGTGTTCGCGATTTAGTTTGTAGTAGCGAGTGCAAGCGAACTCGCGATTGACATTTTTTGTTGGAGATCACCATATGTGTGGCTTTTTTGTTTTTTTTTCGGATGGGATATCATCAAATAACCCCTTCCGCTCTGGGCGGAGTGGAAGGGCGCGTCAGACTTTTATTGGCTAAAACCCATCCATGTTCCTTCTTTGCCCTTTGTGTTCCAGGGCCGCGGTATCTCTTTCGAGCAATCCCGCAGCCCCGGCAGGCAATATGTGTGGCCTTCTGTAACTATCTATTCTGTGTCTCTATGTACATTTTATCGCTGAATTGAAATTATTCAGTCGTGTTACAGTGGTATCTCTGTTAGTTTGAGATATTTAAATGAAAGCTTTTGAACGTGTTGAAAGCGTTGTTACGAATGAAATGTTTAACAGTTGAGAGAGTTATACAAATTGGAATATGGAATTCAAAAGCAAAAAGAGACCTTTACTTTTTCAAACGTCATTTTGTTTCATATACATAAGTAAATACGTTTGATTCATATTTAATTACATAACATCACGCCTGTAATCTCCGAAGGGTGAGGCAGTTTTGTACCTAATAGTACACCCACATTTCGCCAGTTATGATTAAGTTCCTTTTATTAGGGGGCTAGCTTATTGCCATCAACCGGGTACAAATCCAGCCTCCGTGGCTACTGAGAAATTACTGATGGATAAACCCAACAACACATTATCCGACCCGGGAATCGAACACTTTTCACCTGCACTTCTGCAATTTGAGCTAAACCTCAAATTACAAATGCTAATTCCCTCCCTCTATCTACCTCGCAACTACCTCTAAATTGAAATTATTCCTTGGTATTCGTGAAATTACTTCATATTCTAGTTACCGGCCATTATTGGATCAAGGGGAATGTTAGGTGTATTAAATCTCTGGCAAACGGTTCGTTAGCTCTTCAATGTTAGATTGTAGCGGTTCTCTTGGGTTCGTTTAGTGTTTTGTATGATTTTATGCTTTATTTTTAATGGGTTTGGAGTTAGTTTAGTTTGATTTAAATTTAAATTCTGTTTTGTAGGTGTATTGGACATTGTAGATTTTAAAATACGAATGATAGGGAGATGAAGTGTTGACGAATCCTGGATGAAAAATGATAAATCTAGCATTTTACTCTTTTTAGGATTCTGTACCTCAAAAGGAAAAATCGGAACCCTTATAGGATCACTTTGTTGTCCGACTGTCCGTCTGTCGGTCTGTCTGTCAAGACCCTTTATCTCGGGAACGCATGGAGGTATCGAGTTGAAATTAAAACCATATACTCAAGTCTACAGTCACTTGAAGCTGTGAAAAAATCAAACTTCCAAGTTAACGTAAAAAAAACATACGGCCGTTTATGCCGCAAAAAACGTATATTTCGACACTCTCAAGGGAATCAAAATTTATAGGGTACTTCCAGTTAACCTAGAATCATGAGTAATGTCTCACAGCACACGTAAAGGAAAAAAACTGAAAAACTTAAATCTGTAGTTTAATAACAAAATACCTACAAGTTTATACGGAACCCTCGGTGCGCGAGTCCAACTCGTACTTGGCCGGTTTTTAAATAACCATTTTTTCCCTCTACACCTCGTAAAGCACGTTAAGTCGTTGGTCCCGGCTGACATTTGTAGATCTTTGACAGTCGTTAGACGGATACCCGAAAGGGGCGACGTAAGGGTAATACTATTACCCTCTAACTGGGTTGTGGAGGTCAGACAGGCGGTCGCTTTATGAATATTGTTGAGATAAGACTAGGCAGATGAACCAATGCATTTATTTTCTTAAAATACTACTTAATATTATAAATGCGAAAGTTTGTGAGCATGTATGAATGTTTGTGACCCATATAAGCAAAAAATACTGAACGGATTTGGATGAAATTTAGCATACAGATAGTTTATAACCTGGATTAACACATAGGATACCGGGTAGTATGATCCCATGGACAATTATCGAACTCGAATGTTATATACTCTTTATTTATCTGATTCAAGTAAATGCGACTAACTTTTAATATCACATAACCTTTACCTTTATTAGAGTTAAGTACATGTTATCTACATAAATTCTTGCCTACTTAACCGCATAGTTAAGACAGATGTTAAACTAAGTTTAAAAAACATACGGAATTGTACGGTTATTGCGTGCGCGATCATGATAGGTAGTAGCTTTTTGTTATCGTTCTTATCACAGTCACTACTGATAATGGGATTCCCCAACTCACTTTTTAATCTTTTGCATTTTAATTATGTTGGTTTAGAGAATGTTGTCATTAGTAAAATGTACTTTACACACGGCGAGTCATCAAGCTAAACATTTCCAGTATAACACGACCTCGCTTTGTATAGATTTCCCGTAGAATGAGAGATCCGCATAAACTGGTTTTGTATATTTGAATGATCGTCGTGCGCACTTGATCAATACTGCTTTTAGTCACTTACTTAAGAAATGTTTTACGCAGTTTCACCAATATCCTGTTAAAAAAATAACAAACTAACTGACTCCGCCGTTATTTGATTTTGAGCTCACAAAACTTTTTTCATATTTAAATGGTCACTCCCAAAAAAGATATGTGACTCAAAGAGTGATGGACGGAGTGAGAGAGGAAGGCCAAAGAATAGATGGATAGATTGTGTGAAGAATGATATGAAAGAGAAAGGAGTAAATCATACCGTGATGGTCAGATGGTGACAGGGGAGAGTGGAAGAAGAAAACGTGTTGCGCCGACCCCAAGTAGAATGATGAAGAAGAAGATGATGACTTGTATACTCGTTATTTGATTTGAAGTATGTCATGGTGTTACTATACTTCTTTCGTAAATATGTTTTTCTTTTTGTATATTGGCGCCTTGTTTTATACATATAGTTATATAGTCGTGTAATTTTTATTATTGAATTGTGCTTCTGTGTGTTGTGCTATGTCTTTTGTGTGCACTAAATAAATGATTTATCTATCTATCTATATATCTATTCCCAAAAGAAAGTCAATCTTAAAATACACGCCTCCGTTCCAAACTCTATTCCTTATATTTCTATACTAGGAGAGATTTAGGTCGGGTACACTGCTCTAAATCGCAATTTATAATTAATTCATGCCCTGCCGACCCCCGGGACTCACGTCGTTATGGTATCCCCTAGGAATGTTGTTAGCTTTAATTTATATTAAGTGACCCCATATACCACCAAAATGCATTTCCGTTTCAGTATTCTGAAATTCAGATACTGATATCTACGACATAAAATGAGGTGCATATGGAGGACATAACAGGAGGTGGCTAAATAATAACAGCCGCTCGGGTCGATCTTTAGGTTAAGCCGTGCTTGCCTAGGTTGGTCTGTGTATGGGTGACCACCCATTACATACCGTGTTTCCTCCGTGCCTCGGAAAGCTTTTTCATGTAGGTCCATGTGAAATAAAATATTTTGATTTTTATTGTTATTCATAAATATCATGCGCTAAGGACCACGAGATTATTTTTTGACGTTTTTTTGCAATTATCAGGTCAGTATCAAGAAGTATGTTGATGACTGCTATGACCGTCAAAGATAAGGATTTGTATTTTTTTTTCAAAAAAACGTAAGAATCATGGAATTTTTGGAATTTGGCAATGGCTCGGATGAGTCAGTAATTTCGGTTTAAATAAATACAATTTTGCGTTAAACCAATTTGCTTGATTCCAGAAGATTCCATTAAATATGTTGTGGAAATGAAAAATAAATAGCATCAGATTATCGTGCTCAGAACTGAAATGGGGAAAATGGGGCAAAGTGACGATTGCGAACGAGTATTTATTTTCAATTTCGAGAGATCTTGAATTCTAATGATGCTGGAAAAATGTCAAGTGCTCTCTGTCTGATAACGGTTTTTAACTTAAGGAAAAATTTAATCACTAAAAGCTGCTGTAATTTCTTCGACTGGAAAACGGAGATGGACAGTTTGACTACACATGGCACAAATAGTTGGGGGAAGGTACTTTTTTTTTGTTTTCGGGGGGAAACCTTCAAAAGGCGACCGGTCTTTGGGGATAAGACAGAGCGTTAATTTTAGTAATATTTACATCTGTACTATTTGTTTTCCAATGTCCAACAAATAAATATATTTGAATTTAAACTAAACATGATTTAATTCCGTGACAATTCCGACTCACAGTTCACTAAACAGCTGTCTCATTTACTCAAATTTTACCAGCTTTTCGACTCACTCAAACGAAATACACACCACTCATTTATTTTGGAACGCAGTGCAGTGTTTCAAATAGTCTAGCACGGTCTGTTAATTTAACACCTAGTGTGTAGCGCTTGAATGCATCGCCTCTGTTTGAATATGTCTCAATTTATTTCAGACATATTTCATGTTGCCACATGGACACGTCACATTATGAGAATAAACACAGATGGTGGATCAGCAACGTGTTGGAATGCAATTAAGTATTTGCATCAGAATTGAATTTCAAGACGTAATTTTGTTTTAAGGACATCAACATCCTTCTCCTGCCCTTCATCATCTACCTAGCCTTTTCCCGAATATATTGGGGTCCGCTTCCAGTCTAACTGGATGCAGCTGAATACCAGTATTTTACATGGAGCGACTGCCTATCTGACCTCCACAAACCAGTTAGTACTGGGTAATACGATACCCCTTGGTCAGACTTTTTGGGCTACTGACTACCTAACGACTGTCAAAGATATACAAATGGCACCGGGACCAATGGCCTAATGTGCTTTCCGAGGCACGGAGGAAACTCGGTATGTAATGGGTGGTCACCCATCCACAGACCAACCTAGGCAAGCACGGCTTAACCTAAAGATCGACCCGAGCGGCTGTTATTATTAAGCCACCAGCTCCTCTCCGGCCCTTATCCCAAGTTATTAAAACTTGTAAAAATGTAGATAGGTAAATTGACTATATTTTTACAGATTGATATGATAACGACTGCCTCATTGGTCTAGTAGTCGAAGCGCGACTGCTGAGCACGAGGTCCAGGGTTCGATTTCCAGGTCGGGCAAAGTGTTATTGGGTTTTTCCATAAGTCGCTAGGCAGTCTGGATTTGCGTCCGATTGATGGCGATAAGTTCGCTCCCTTATTACTTGGGACTTAAACATAACTGGCGCAGTGTGGGTCATACTATAAGGTACAACTCTGCCGAATCCTTCGGGGATTACAGGCGTGATGTTAATGTTATGGGAACCCAGAACATGAGGATCCTGATCAGAATACCTTTCATTATTTATTTTTCTTATTCCTTTCTTTATTACTTTAAGCTTCAAGTCGTTTGTGTGCTACCATTTTGTTTTATAAATAGAAGCGAAAACAAACAGCACTAGGTTATCAACATAAAACTCCTTCGAAGAAAACTCCAAGAAAAATATTCAAGAAACATGCATTTTTCATCTTAACACAAGTCCACTATTCGTAGAACGTACGTATTGCGAACGATGGCTGTTTTACTTACATAAAATAACTTTCCAGATATATTACACTTAGAAAAGGCAGGCGGAGTTGTACTTGGTGTATTAAATTTCAATATATGTAAATAATAACAGCCACTCAGGTCGATCTTTTGGTTAAGCCGCGCTTGACTAGGTTGGTCCGTGGATGGGTGACCACCCATTACAAACCCTTTGCCTCGGAAAGCAGTTCCAGGCTTCCAGTCTAACCGGATGCAGCTGAATAGCAGTATTTTACATGGAGCGACTGCCTATCTGACCACCACAACCCAGTTAGTACTGGGTAATACGATACCCC
Source organism: Noctua pronuba (assembly GCA_905220335.1). Taxonomy (NCBI): domain Eukaryota; kingdom Metazoa; phylum Arthropoda; class Insecta; order Lepidoptera; family Noctuidae; genus Noctua; species Noctua pronuba. Next base: position 7,106,296 of record LR999906.1, on the reverse strand, counting down.
TTGGTAAGACTGGTTGTCAGACTTTTTGGGCCACTGATTACCTAACGACTGTCAAAGATCTACAAATGACACCCGTGACCAACGGCTTAACGTGCTTTCCGAGGCACAACTTAACTTACTTGACTATAAATACTGGGGTAAGTTTTTGCCCGGTCAATCATACAGTCTCACCAATGATTACATAGCACTTTAACCGTCGAAATATACATGAAGATATACTATACACTGCTTTTATCCCTCATGGTAACCATATAGTATTATGATATGTATTATCAAAAACACTTGACTGAATTTCAGTACTTCCGCTGCACCGGCAAAAATAAAAAGAGGGTTGAAAATTGAGGGCAGCACGACATTGTGCAATTTCCTATACATTGCAACCTTTGTGCTTACATCGTAATTTTGGCAGCACAAATGTCCGACACTATTTCAAATGTAAATTCGTACGAAATGATTGCTTAAACCGTTCATGTTTAAATTATTACTCTTTCCATACATATATTTCTCGTAATCGCTATGCTAATTTTAATAGGTAAAAACTTTGCCTGCAGTGCATAGTAAAATACTGTGTGTTTACTGTATGTTTACTGCATAATGTGATGTGATGCATGAGCTATTTGATTTAGTTTTATTTTTTGGCAATGTAAGTCATGTTTTCTCCATTCCACTTCTTTAAAAAGATTTCTTGAGTAAACTATATACATTATTAATTTAAAAATACAATAAACTAAAATAAATAAACTGACATTAAACTTTAAAAGGGCATCAAAAAACTCCTCCTCAACGCTGTCAGCTGGTAATGTGCCCAAGAGACTGGCGGCGTTGCCACGTTGTATGGCAACACTTACCCTCTGGCCAAAGATTTATTTCGCTGGAAATTGTTTGAATACTTTTTGATAAATAATACGGTGTGAACATGTTCACAATGTCAGGTCAATTCTGTTTTTAGAAAACCTGTTAAAACTGTATACTTTTTGTCGAAGAACCTGGTTAGTATAAACCAAAATGTTTTGCTCGAAAAATGCCTATGGGGTCGCCACCTATTAAAAAGAAACGTGGGTGTCCAGACTAGATAACGGATAATACAGTGCGTTTCAAATGAGAATAGGACTGACCTCGCGCCAACGACTTCTATCTGTCAACTGTCACTTGAAAAGTAAAGTTAGCAAAAAACTAAAGCGACTCAACTTCTTCGATTTGACAGTCCTATTCTCATTTGAAACGCATTATACCTCTGCTTATTCCTTCGGGGATTATAGACGCGAGCTCATGAATGGGTTCTCATGTGTGCTTTGTTCAGTTAACACCCAAAAAAGCCCATGTTTTACTTACAATAAGCCGAGATAATTGTCCATATCACACCGTTCTATAATATCACATCATAACGCATTACTATTGTCGCTGTATGCATCAGAAACCTGTTTCCTGCTTTTAACTGCGACAAATAAGGACGATTACACTATAAAACGTACAAGAATACTGCGACTTCCGCTCACGATCTTTGATCCGATCCGTCTCATATTATAATCACGCTATTGCATATAGGTAGTAAGCTGATTTCAGTTTTGTTATATCGGGCCCCCGGGAGAAATTTGTATGAGCATCTGACATTTTAGGAATTTGGGATGCTTATTTATGATATTTTTGTTTCTTAAGATTAGATATAATGTCCCTCATCCAGGTGATTCCCGCGACTGGATGAGGGACGCACAGAACCGGGAAGTGTGGCGGAAAAAAGGGGAGGCCTATATCCAGCAGTGGGTGATTCCGGGCTGATATGATATGATGATGAGATATAATGTATTGACTCTACTATGTATGTGCACAAAGTTAAAAAAATAAGTGTTTCTGCTTACCCCCCTGGTAAAAAGGCGTGATTTATGTATGTTTGAAAATATAAATACCTTATTTTTTGTTGCAGGAAAACGAAATATCAGCTTCAAGATTCAAACTCACAACTCTCTATATAACAACATCACTTATCCAACACAATAAAAAAAAACGAAACAGTGTATAACATCAACACAAAAAAAAAACAATATTCTATGGCACTTTAAAAAACAACTGCAAAACATTCAAACAGCGCAGCGTTCGATTATTCGAAAATCAAATATAGCGCGAAACAGTTCGTGCTAAGTCGCGAGTACTCGTATACTGACTCGCGATAACCGATTGCAAAGCCAGTGACGCGAGCGCTTGCTTATCGATGATGCAATTTTATGATGTAGTTAAAATTGCATGAAGTATAATTTTAAATATTTTGTGGTATGCTCGTTTTCGATTTTAATGGAATTTCGAGTAACATCATTGTTTGTTGGGGGCTGCGACATTGAATTTCTTTTTGGGTGTAGTATTAAAAGCCAAGGCCAATTAAAAATTACATGTAAAACTAACATACTACTTATAATTAAATACTGATAAGAAGACCATTACTTTCTGTTCACAATAATACGTACTCCAGATTTTTGGAAAATAGTTTACTTGTTTGAAAGAATTATCCACAGCCAGTCACAACACTGGAATTGTGTTTAATTTTTAGGCTTCAATCATTTTTGTTTCAGAAACCCCTAATGAGACTGAATCAACTAAACATGAATATATCATTGCATGAAAGTGTTCATTAATTTTTTGAGTTTCTTTCCAAATAACTTTGATTTCTGCGGTAACTAAACTGCATAATAAAAAATATTTGTAGCTACAAAAAGTTGCATAGTTACAAAGTCGTGTAAAAGGGCAGTAAGTGTGAAATCGCGAGTCGTAAGCACGTTTAGTTTTTGATAAAAGATTACAGAAATAGTGACGTTCACTTATCGATATCGATTATGTAAGTATGTTTTATCGTATCGTTTTTATTGCTGATGTTATTTCTGTTATGACTATAACTACGTGACGTGACGTCTAAAAATATTGTTATGTAAAAAAACAACCTTTTATCAATAATTCTTGCATAATAAAAATCTCCGAAACCTATCGACGAAATAAAAAAAATCATTTTAGATAGCAATTTTTAAATGATTTTTAGGCATCTTTAGGCAAAAATAGATAGATTTAACCTAGTGTCCCAGAAATAAACTGGACCATTCAGAAATTACCGCTTCCAGTTCATGCAAGAATACCAATGACTTAATTAATAATTTAAATGTTACATAATTTTAATCACAGTTGCATTCATTTTACATAATACTGAACATTATTATGCATGTTTATATTAATTATGTTAATTTATATTAAGAGAATGATGATGATAATAATTTAAAATCAGTGAATATTACATAATTTAAATTCACAGATATATTTAAACTATAAATTAATTTGGCGATTTATTTTTTTGCAAATCTCCGCCCTGAAATTGTTTCTACTGAAAAAAAAAACTATTTCAATGATCCTGACGACTAACAAATAAAGGGAAAAAAAAACACTGATTTCATTATTTTATATCGCAAACTTATATTTTTTAATAACATTAATGCAAATGAAATAATACAACATTTCCATTATACTCTTGAATAGCACATTAAAATCAATATAAAGTTAATATTAAATTACAATTGTTTATAAATATTACTTTTATTTATTCCCAACGACATTAGCAGTGAGTTATTGTTCAAGTTCAAGATTAACTATGTACTTACACATCACACTGTCATAAATCAAAAGTCAACTCGCATGGAGATAAAACAATATGATAACGCGTCTACAAATAAATGAGTAGGTGAAGAATAACAAAGTTCTTTGACTTCTTGTTTGCAAAACAAAGTTTTATTGGTTGACTGTTGAATGAAAATGTGCCACCGTAAGCAAAACAGGCGCATTTGTGTAAAAATGTTATAAAAATTCACCCTTATTAACATGCATATCTATTAAGGCAACGTTTTGCTCATGACCTTCCCTCAGATAAGCCCCTTTTACTAACTGTGGCAGATTTTCATTTAACAGTAAAACATCGTTTTGTTACGGAAAAAAAAACCTTAACATATTTAATTCCTTTTCTATAAAAAAAAATATCGACATCACAACATATTGCCATCCCCATCAACAAAGAGAAAATACAACATATCCCAGCCAAGTAGCAAACAAACTCTTTGGTACAAAACGTTAAAATGAGAGAGGCCTAATATCCAACAGGATTGCGGTAGGCTAGTTAATTTAGATTATGTCAATCTATTACCCATTGAGTGAGTTCTAGTAGCCAGTTGCTGCACCACCCAGAGTAGGGATGGCCTACATATCGAGTATTACTCACCGATAAAATAGAATGGACATCTTTCAATTAAGATTACGTTGACACCACGTGCGAAATCGATATCATTCATATCTCGGAGTCAACGGCCTGACAACAAATTTATTCAATTTATAGACAATCTTATCTTAGTAATAATGTCATGTTTACTTTAGATAAATAATGATCGCGCTAAGTGGGTGATTGACCCATAACCGGACCAGTTTATGATGATCCCTAGGTTCGACACATAAGTTGAATAAAAATAAGGCGTTTGAGTCAGAAAAGCAAGAGATATTGAACAGAATTTTTATTTCAATGTTTTTTTAGTAATTCGATCATTTTAACTTACTTACTTATCTTCTTTTACGAGTCATAAAAGTCATTTTTATTTAAGAAATAGATCTCAGCAGTGTTTGGTTCAGTGATAATGTTGATAATAATAAACTGCGAACATCTGGTTGTAAGGTTAAAAGAGGCCAGACTTCTAACCATTCGCGATAAGAAAGATCAGAGACTCGTCATTTTGTGAATGATAGATAATTTACACTTTAACTTCTAATTGCTGCAGAATTTAGATTTTAAACTTGACTTAAATAACAAAGCATACGATATTATTATTTTGTAAATTCTTTGAATGACCAGTATCTAAGATAAAAACATTTAAAAAACAGAAATATATTTTTAACATCGGTTAGCACTACCGCGTTTTATAAACGCCATTTTAAAAGTAATAATAATTAAACCTGTCTCCATCACTACTCGGACTTTCAAATCATAAAATGCAAATAGAAACATCGATATTCTCCGTATCACAATGTCCCATCACTATTACAGCACATTTCTCGATGTAATGCTCGTGTACTATACAATATATTTTAATATTCATAATGCATTTATATTGATAAAATGCATATTAGTGTGGTGCCGAATTTTGTTACTACATGATAGTTTCAGTAGTTAAGTGATTGAGTAAAACGGAACTTTATAGATGACATTTTGAGACAGGCGGGAAGTTTTGGTCTGAAGTTTTCTAGGGTCTTTCTGCACGTAGGGGCTTTAGGGCTTTGGACCGTAGGAGTCTTTAGATTTCCAATAACACGAATAAAAAGCCAAAAGGCAATATCTATGTGTTTTTTTTACGTTCTTAAATATTTTTACTAAACTAAGGCTTTTCTCCTGTCTGACCTTAACCTTGACCCTTATGCAATTGATGGATTGCATTAGTTATTCTATCAATTTATAAACAAAGTAATAGCTTGACATTAGATGTTTAAAAGTAATGTGATGTAAAGTCATTTGGTGCTTTTTTTTTCAGATGCGAAATCATCAAATAAACCCCCCGGTCTTAGTGTCAGACTTTTACTGGCTGAAACCCCCATCCATGTTCCTTCTTTGCCCTTTGTGTTGCAGGGCCGCGGTATCTCTTTCGAACAGTCCCGCAGCCCCGGGTGCTTACATAAAATAGTAAAAGCAGAAGTAGAACAAATGTAAGTACAACACATTCAATTTTCAGTAGAAACTCCTAAACGTATTTAACCGTTCAAAGTTTTCAGAAAGCATCCCACACGATCCACGTTCTAAAATTCTTTCAAACTATCACATTTCATAATGCACCTCGAAAGTAGAACATCGAGACATCGAAATAATATCGATACACTTACTCAACAATCGGGATCGAGTACTCGTTTCTTTCACAACGCGCTATGTCCACATAGTGTAGTAATATTTCTAACGTTACTCGTACGATGTTTTCCCCAGGAGTGTACCAAATGTATTCTTAATGACGTACAATGCACGCCAGTGATCGCGAGTTTCTCAGGTATACGATACCAAAAGGTATTCCATTTTTAAACTTTTTCGAATTTGCAATTGGAATCAGCAAAGAGTTATGAAGTTTAAAAAGTTGAACGTAAATATACTTTGTGAAAAATTTTAATAATGGATGTTCAGTATGCTCTCTTTAAACTAGTTTCTTTAGGTGATCAGTAGTTTTTTATGCTTAAATGGTAGTTTGAAGTTACGCTAGATTAACTACTGGGCATAATGCTGGCTTAACGATCGGAGTGGGGTATAAGTATTTAGTAAATATATCGCTGAGATTATAGCTACCGAATGCTAAATTATGCGTTTAGGCGCGTAGTCACTGAGCTATTTAGGCCGTATTGAATTATTTGCAATGCCTACCAGGGGTTTAAGGATTTTGTAAGACAGATGGGTTGAAGCGTTTTAAGGGATTCCGTACCTCAAAACGAAAAAGGAACCCTTATAGGATCTCTTGCTTGCCCGTCTGTCTGTCAAGGCAGTTTTTCGCAGAAATGCGTAGAAGTATCAAATTGAAATTTATATCAAATACTCGGGTCTACGATCTCTTTCAGCTGTGCAAACTTGTAAGTCAACGCGATCAAAGATATGATCGTTCATGTCGCATATTTTGCAATTTCACAAGAGAACCTCGTTGACCTAGAATTTGATGCTGAAAACCGTAGATATGTAGTTTATTAACAAAATATCTACAAATTTGTACGGAATCCTCGGTGCACGACTCCAACTCGCACTTGGCCAGTTTTTTTGTCTGCCAATACTATCTACCTCCCAGGACAAATCCAGGGAAAATGTACTTATTTTCAGGATGATCTTCTCGAGAAAAACAACAATAACGTTCTTATAACAAAAGATGGCGCCATGTGTCTTTCAAACCATGATTGCATTATATTATAATAAAAACTTTAGTAGTGTGTTAAGAGTATTTTTCTAAATTAACGCGTGCGAAGCCACTGGCAAAAGCTAGTTCATAATAAAATTGTTACCTACTCGTTTGAAATGTTTAAATACATTTAAAATAAATGCATATTTTTTATCGATAACTACTTGGCGACATGGACAACACTTTTCAACGCCAAACGCAAGAACACGACTACCCCACGCGTTGATAATAAATTCTTCCTCGCACAGCGCCACCTAGCGCTTTAACTTAGAACTAACAGTAGTGCCAAGTATCCAGGAAGACTGTTCATCAATTATTCTATTTTCGCAGTACGTGAGCTGTTTTACGTTTAAGTATTAAATTGCTTGTATGCAGTTGGGTGCGGTAATGACTTGAGATGCTCTTTGGGGCTGGTAATATCTGTCTGAAGGTTGCAGTTAAGAAGGTTTTCTGTCAGGGGTGCAAATAACGAATTTAAATAAGGGATTTGAGACAAACGTAGCTGTGTTATATTTTACTGCAGTCATCAATGGTTATAAGTCAAGAGGTGCCCATGGGGCGGCATAAAAATCCTGAAATAAAAAATAAAAAAAAAAACAAACTCAAACCACAAATATCCTTAGTTATGACAAGGAAGGTCATGACGAAGCTAATATTCTTTAATGAAGAATAAAGAAAGAAATAGAAAGTGCCACAATGCCTTGGAAAACATGATAAGCCATTGGTCCTGGATTCCATTTGGTAGTCGGAACCCTAGAAGCCTGAAAAGTAGTTTTTCCAAGGGGTATCGTATTAACCAGTAACTGGGTTGTGGGGACAGATAGGCAGTCCCCCATTTAAAATTCTGATATTCATTTACATCAAGCTAGAAGCCAACTAATTGTCTTCTTTAAATGAATACGTACAGTCGCCAGAGCATCAAGTTACCACAAACAGTCAAATTTTCTTATTCGATTTTGAACTTAACTTTCAAACTTTTATGGTTTAAAATCATTTGGAGAACTTTGACAGTTTGTGAACTAGGCTGCACATTCATACTCACATTTTTACATTCATACGTAACTTCGAAACAGTCAGAAATGGGTCATACTCATCTCTTAGCAAGTTGTTCTGAAGATAGGTACCAGCATCGTATGCACAACATAGGATCATATGTGAAGCACTTGATTTCCCTAAGGTTGCAGAAATCAGACCAGCCCGGTCTCTGCATGTGATTACGTTCAGTATTTCTGTTTCGCAAAATGTGGATGGGAAATCTGATGAATGCTGTTTCGAAGTATTCAACGATTTTATAAAGACAGAATGTTGAGGTGGACGGGTGGTGGGAAGGAAGAATTGACAAAGTATACAGGGTGTAAATAGACTCTTAACGAAGTCGAAAGGCACTTGTTCTCTCCGTCATTGCGATCATTTTTTTCTTGTTGACCATACCTGGGAAGCTTCTAGTTACGGAGATATTCGTGGTCAAAGTTCCAACTTTTTCAGAAGTTTTTTTTTAATACTAGTTTTTAAGGTTATAACTTTACTATAAATACCTCCATGACCCCCGAACTTTTTCAGTAGGTAGTGTGTATGATTGTCATTTAAATTACTATCGAAAAAGGACCTAAAAAACTCACAACGTCACCGTCTATTTTCTTGCAAACTATAAACATTGTCCGCCGAGTTCATAAGGTAGCTAATCCAATAACTCGGCTAACACGTCGCGATGCCTGCTGCATTATTTATACAAGTACAGACTTATTGGAAACACCGCGCACCGGCTGACATCACGCGTGGGCTGTTACAGGGTAGGTAGGGGTGTAGGTGTAATGAGGTGGGGTGTTTTAAGTTAGTAATGTAGTAAACATAACATAAAATCACACCCGTAATCCTCGAAGGGTTAGGCAGAGGTGTACCTAATAGCACACCCACATTTCTCCGGTTATGTTTAAGGCCCATGTAATATGGGGCGAGCCTATTGCCATCAACCGGGCGCAAATCCAGACTCCATAGCTGCTACTGGAAAATTCCTGATGGAAAAATCCAGTAACATTTTGCCCTACCTGAGAATCGAACCCAGGACCTCATGCTCAGCAGTCGCACATAACACCACTCGACCAACGAGGCAGTATATAATATAGCAGCAAATGAAATATACATACCTGTTCGTGAATTTTATGAAACGATATTACATACTCATCGTGTGCTGTTTTAAATCGTAGTATCCAAGTGAGTCCTAGGTTTTAGACTTCGTGAAAAATCTAGATAAAATTCAAGTTATCAGCAAACATATCAGCAGTTAGTTTAACTACATTGTTACTCAAACTGGGCAAGCCAGCTGCATCGTATCATTTCCAGCTTGTGAAAAACTGCACCTGCATTTTAACGCAAATGTAATGCAAATGTAATGTCTTTCCAATATTGTGCACAACTGGAGGTAACTCCTTTTACTTTCAGCATACCTATAATTAACACTAAGACCTCATCATCTGTCTAGCCTTTTCCCAAGTATGTTGGGGTCGGCTTCCAGTCTTACTGAATGCCAGTTCTTTACATGGAGAGACTGCCTATGTGATCCCCACAACCCAGTAACTAGGTAATACGGTACCCTTTGGTAAGACTGGTTGTCAGACTTTTTGGCTTCTTACTACTTGTACAGTCACGAGCCAACCAATATGTATACACTTTTCTGAATTTAAATGCAATTTTCGCGAGAAATGATGATTGTAACTTGGAAAAAGGATCTTTTCCATAAAAATATGAGTTCCAGAATACTAAATTCGTAACAACATGAAATTTTAATCAGAACAGTAGTGTTTACATATTGGTACTCATGACTGTACACCACAAAGACATTCAAATATTTACGAGCGATAGACAGGACAAGACGAAAAAAATCGTAATCCAATACTTGTTACTACTTAGTAACAAATCGTTCTGTCTAGTGTCATACGCCCGCTTGTCAGGTATCATTCGTGTGTCAAAATCGAAATGTTCCGGATCAAAATTAGTGTATGAAAATTTTCCCAATTACCGCTCTATAAGTCTTTTAAATCTCTTTGGTACACCACGATACAGGAGAAATTCCTAGTGTGGGGCAAAAAGTAAAAAAAAAAAAAAAACTTGTAAAGATTGCCAAAGATCTACAAATGATCTTTAAGATAAATGAACACACACTTTTCTAACAAACATAAAAGGGAACTCACGTCCAAGCATCCATCCATGCATAACATGTCTTCTTCCACACTCATGCATCTTTTCATACAGTCGCATCTTTTTCACATGACTGGAGCCCCGGGCTTGCCTGAACCCTTATCAACTACTTCTATATGTAAATGTACTGAACTAGAAAAATAATATATTATGGCGTGTATTCATATCTTAGTGTTAATATGGAAAATATGATTTGTTGTTATCATAAACATAAGCGAGTTATTCCCAAAGTGTTAGGCTGAAGAGTACCTTTTATAGTAGACCCATATTTCACCGAGTTTGTTTATGTCCCATGTAGTAGAGGGCGAGCCTATTGCCATCATCATCTGCCTAGCCTTTTCCCAACTATATTGGGGTCGGCTTCCAGTCTAACCGGATGCAGCTGAATACCAGTATTTTACGTGGAGCGACTGCCTATCTGACTTCCACAACCCAATTAGTACTGGGTAATATGTTACCCGTTAGTAAAGACTGGCCACTGGCTACGTCCTGTAACTGTCGTAAATCTATAATTGACAGCCGGGACCAACGGCTTATCGTGCTTTCCGAGACACAGACAAAAATCAGTACGTAATGGGTGGTCACCCATCCACAGAACAACCTAGGCAAGCGCAGCTTAACCTGGAGATCGACTCCCTCCTTTACTTTTTCCTTTAAAACGAATAAAAAAGTTTCCCCAAACCCCTATTTGCCTTTGAAATAATATCAGGTAACACTAAAACCGTTCTTTTAAAAACCTCATCTGCACATAATCTCCCACTCATTTGAACACTTATAACATCGCTGTACAGAAACATTATAACACAGGGTCGAACAAGTCAGTTTAAAACTTAATAAAAGCGTTGTTTAGCGACCCTATTAACTGTGACTGGACGGGCACAGTACACAGAGGTTATGTAGAGGTTTTGTTGTCATAGGATTAGCGGGTTGTCAGCAGCGGAAAAGGGATGTATGGGATGGATCCCAACGCATCATTCAACCCGCGATATCGGTAGCTCAAAATAATGAACAATCATGGAAGATATCCGTAAGTGACAGTATAAGTTTAGTTGTGAACCGTGAAAGCTTAAAACATTAATATAGAAGTATTGATATTAGCATAGATGATGTACAGGTTAGGAAATTTCTGAGTTTGAATGTTTTTAACCAATCAATCACGAATTTTGTTTCAATTCGAAAGGGGGGTGTAGTTCGTTGACTAACCTGATAAATATCAGTATTTTACTTGGACGGACTGCCTATCTGACCTTAACAACCCAGTGAGTACTTCGTTATACGATACCTTTGGTAAGACTGGTTGTCAGACTAGTCCCTAAAAACTACTCTTTCTCATCCTTTACTGTGTATCAGTGACTACTATGATTAGATTTTTTTTTTCTAAATTAGCCTCTTTTTCCCACTGTTGGGCAAAGGCCTCCCCCATACCCTTCCACTCTTCTCTCCGTGCGGTTTTCTCTTGCCAATCTATCACAAACGCCTCTAGGTTGTCACGCCAGCGCTTTCTAGGCCTCCCTCGGAGACGACGCGACAATGTTTTTTTATGCAGAAAAAATCGCACCCTCCCAGTAACTTAGTAATTAGCAAACTGTGCCTTTGCCATAATTATGTACTTCAAATTTTATGCTGCGCTGTTATCCATTAATTTAACTTAATTTAAAAGCGCTTAATTATCGTGAATGACACGTTCACGTTGCATACGTAATGTTATTAACAACCTGTCATCACGGCCGCATCATATCCTGTGAACTGGTGTTTACTATCGTTTTGATTCGCTATTCTTTATGATTCATTCTATATGAAGAATATTTTTTGCTGCATTTTCACTCACAGAGTTTTGGAAGTAGGAAAGTACTTGCAGAAAATATAAGACCCTTTCCGCTATGGGCAAAAACTAATATAACATCATGAAATCCAGGAATTTCATGATGTTATGTTAGTTTTGGACTGCCTCGTTGGCCTAGTGGTCGCAAGTGCGATTGCTGAACATGGGGTCCTTGATTCGATTCCCGGGTCGGGCAAAGTGTTATTGAGTTTTTCCATCGGGAATTTCTCAGTAGCAGCCACGAAGTCTGGATTTGTGCCCGGTAGATGGCAATAGGTTCGCCCGCTATTACATGGAACTTAAACATAACTAGCGAAAAGTAGGTGTACTATAGGTACACCTCTGCCTAACCCTTCAGGGCTAACAGGCGTGATGTTATATTAATATTAATTTGTGGACTTCTACATATTTAAATCACCATTGTGTTTCTACCCTGTTATCTTCAAACGGCTCATAGAAACAGAACGCTGTAAAAGTTAATACAAAAACCATACCAGAAATCGCCTCCGCTCCCGCTCCGCTCATCACAAACCCACCTTCATTATCCCTCGCAACAATTGCATTTAGAATCCCATTTTGTGTAATACTGCTCTTTGGTATTTGCATAGAAAATTTTCACCAAAGCTTCATACTATATAATATTGTTTTGCTCTTACCTTATTTAATGTTGGTAACTGGCTTTTGAGAAAAGTGTTTTCATTAACGTTTTTTTATATAAAAATAGAAGATTGCTAGCAAATGAGGTTGCATATAAGTGGTTCTCGTTAACTACTTTGACTAAGGTTAATGTGTTTGTTAGTAGGTTTTTTCACGTGGATATAGAAAGAGGGTTTGTATACATGATCCAGTTCTTTAGTCTTATTTGGATATTTAACTTTATGGTGAATCACTAAATAATATGTACGTTTAGCACTAAACGTAAAGTAGTAAAGAATTCATAACATTATTATGTCTATGTAATCTTGCAACGATTGACAGAAATATAAGCAGCAAACATCGTTCCTGAGGGCCATCCTTTAATTACGTGAGGTTTTAAGCCACCTCTCCTTTCCCCGTGCAGCATCACGTGTATTTTGTTTATTTCAAAAGATTTTGTTTATTTCAGATAATTTTAGAATGATTATTAAAAAAACAGTTTTGTAGACACAAATTCGCTTGCTCGGGTGTTCAATTCATAATATTGGTAAAAAAAATACAAGTCACACAATAAATTATTTTTTTTCGTTTCACGATAAAATACACGCGATTGTCACAAGGACCCCCCCCCCTTCATCGTTTTCAATTAATCGCCTTCTGACGATCCTTTCCTCCCCTTTCGAACCTCACGGAATTAAAGGACTTTGCATAGTGCTTTGTGGAGCAAGCAGAACGTATGATTGTTGCGTAACTTTAACCGTTTACGCAGCGCCGCCACGGAAGCTCTCAAAAGGAATAATTTTTGTTGTTGTGAGATGTTATATAGCCTATAGCCTTCCTCGATAAATGGGCTATCCTACACAAGAAGATTTTTTCAATTCGAACCAGTAGTTCTTGAGAATAGCGCGTTCAACCAAATAAACTCATTTCAGTTAACTTAGGCAGGTGCAGGCCGCTACTGTGAGATTCCTAATGTAAGAATCTAATAACACTTTGCACGTCGTGGAAATACAACCCAAGAGCTCATGTATTATGAATATGCACATTTATATTTTTGTCAGAACGAATGCTTTACAAAAACAGTTTCTGTATTGCAAGGAACGTAAAAGCTTGCATTTGCTTTGAACTAAGTTGTTGCGACTATGAAATGTAGAATTTTGCATAACTTTTTACATATCGCTCGCAGCATCTCATGCGTAAAGGTTTTCAAGCACGTTTCAGAGACTCTTTAAATATCGATACGTTAGTGCATAATATTATGTGAGTTGGTATGAATATGGGCCATACTTTTAGATCGAATCGAAGTAAATACTTTTTAGTAGATAAGAGGTTCTTGTGAAGCAACGATCGATGGACTGTGTGAGAAATGATATGGCTAGAAAGGAGGTGACTGCTGAGATGATGAGTAATAGAGAAAGAAGTACGAGTAAGTAAGAACAATGCTCGTAGCTTAATAATAACAGCCGCTCGGGTCGATCTTTAGGTTAAGCCGTGCTTGCCTAGGTTCGTCTGTGGATGGGTGACCACCCATTACATACCGAGTTTCCTCCGTGCCTCGGAAAGTACGTTAAGCCGTTGGTCCCGGGTGTCATTTATAGAGCTTTGATAGTCGTTAGGTAGTCAGTGGCCCAAAAAGTCTGACAACCAGTCTTACCAAGGGGAATCGTATTGCCCTGTATTAACTGGGTTGTGGAGGTCAGATAGGCAGTCGCTCCATGTAAAATACTGGTATTCAGCTGCATCCGGTTAGACTGGAAGCCGACCCCAATATAGTTGGGAAAAGGCTAGGCAGATGATGATGAGTATGTAAGAAGAAGACATGCTGCACCAACCCCAAATAAACTGGGATAAGGGCATAAAAATGATGATGATGACTTGTGAAGGATTTTGTTCAGTAAAGTAGTGTTTAAGCGTCGAAAAAACGAGAGGGGCATTTCAAGTCGACGCTTAATGTTTTTCGTACCTATACTTTTCGTCGAGAAATTTTGCCGTGTTCCAGATTTGAGTGAGAAGGTGAACGACAGATTCATGAACCTCTGGAAACCAGCAGTAATGAAAGGTTAGAGAAGCGGTAGAAATTCTTCTTCAAATTTTCCTTTTTGAATCTTTCAGTTTCCACAAAAATCTTACCTCTTTTGTGATACTATTATCAACGCGAAAGTTTGGATGTATGCTGGATGTTTGTTACTCGATCACGCCAGAACTGATGAACGGATCTGGATGAAATTGGGCACGGATATAGATTTTAGTTTGAAATAGCACAAGGGCTTTATTTTTTACAAATGAAATTAAAATTTCCACGCGAACGACGTCGCGGCCAACAGCTAGTCCTATTTAAGTTTTAAAATAATTAATCTTGAACTTTAATAAAATAATCTTGAACCTAGCGCCCTAATTATTAAAATGTACTAACTGATTTAGAAGCTTTTAAAATTATTAAACAGATAGGAGCACTCTTTGTGAGCTTTACCTTTTGAGTTTAAAAATACTTTGTTAAGTAGTGAAGTATGTACGAAGTTAGTTTCTTCAGGTTTTTCATAAGATGTTTATCTTAAAAGAAAATTAGTTAAGTAGGGAAATTGTTAGAGAAACGAGTTTAATTTGAATAAGATGCAAAATGAAGTACAGATTGGTCTTAAAAGTGAATTATGGCTTAGAAAAAACGTTAAGATTTTCATTAATTATTTTTAATAATAATTTATAGCATATTAATTATATTTTAAACTAAATGGTTTTTAATGGGTAAACTGTTTCAGTCAATTTGATCCTTACTAGTGACACTATCGAATGGTGTCATAATGCAGTGTTTTTTTTTTAATTAACGGGTTCGATGATGGAATGATGATTTGTTAAAAATCCAATGATGCAGGTAGCGAAGGGTCAATTTTTGTAAGAGGTATACCGGATTACATATCTTTAATATGATTATATTATTTGTCTGTAGAATACTGACTGTGCCATTTTTCAAAGGGGAGCCGTTTGGAATCGAGTTGTATGTTACCTTCGCCACTGCAATGATCGGGCTCGAGACTCCTTTAAGTATTTTTCGCTGTTCCTCATAGTTTCGGATTTGACCATCCATCCCCACTCAAAAATTCACCCTTTATTGTGATCTGCAGTCTCTGTCAAAAGCGATGTTAGACTCAGAAAAAAACTTCAAGCAAGATTTTCAAAACTAACTAACTATCGTCCCATTAGTCTCCTTTCCCAGATTTACAAGCTGTTCACTAAAATCCTTACAACTCGGCTAACCCCAGAGCTTGACGAAGCGCAGCCCGTCGAGCAGGCCGGTTTCCGCAGCGGATATTCGACCATCGACCATATCCACACGGTCAAGCAGCTGATGGAGAAGTGCCAAGAATACAACCGACCCCTGTGCATGGCTTTCGTCGATTACGAAAAGGCCTTCGACAGTGTCGAGCATTGGGCGGTGTTCCACGCTCTCCATCGCTGCCACATCGATTCCCGCTACGTGGATGTGCTGCGGGAACTATACACCATGGCCACTCTGCAGGTTCGCATGCACACCCTATCCAAACCCGTACCGATCAAGCGGGGAGTGAGACAGGGCGACACCATTTCACCGAAACTCTTCACAGCAGTCCTAGAAGACATCATTAAGACCTTAGATTGGGACTATTGCGGTGTGAACATCAATGGTGCTTACCTGTCTCACTTAAGATTTGCGGATGACCTCGTGCTTTTTGCTGAAAACTTCGAGGATCTCCAGAAGATGCTTCAAAATCTTTATAATGCCTCATTGAAAGTAGGACTTAGGATGAATATGGCCAAGACGAAGATTATGGCAAATTTCTCCAGCAATTCAAATCCCTCTGTCAAGGTCGGATATGAAAGGTTGGAGAAGGTTGACCGTTATGTCTATCTTGGCCATATTCTTTCCTTTGGCAAGGAGCATCAAACAGCGGAGGTATCGAGAAGAATCCAGCTAGGGTGGGCTGCATTTAGCAAATTGGACGACATACTGAAATCAGCCAAAATTCCACACTGCCTGAAGACCCGTCTCTATAATCAGTGTGTTCTGCCCACCATGACATATGGTGCTGAGACGTGGACGCTCTCACAGGAGGCTGTGTACAGACTCAGAGTAGCACAGAGAGCCATGGAGCGTTCCATGCTCGGCATTAAACTAATAGACCGAGTTCCAAACGTCGAAATCCGGAGACGTACGAAGGTCTTCGATATTGGAAATCGCGTTATGGAACTCAAATGGAGTTGGGCAGGACACATGGCTAGGCGTGGTGATGGCAGGTGGAGTAAAGCTGTGACGGAGTGGCGTCCAAGAAATGGAAAGAGAAGTGTTGGTCGTCCGGCGGCGAGATGGGCAGACGACATTGTTGCCATGGCGGGAATATCCTGGATGAGACTGGCACAAGACCGTGGAGCTTGGCACAAACAAAGAGAGGCCTATACCCAGCAGTGGGTGAAGTCGGGCTGTGGATGATGATGATGAAGATTTTCCTTTGACTAGGAACCAAAGATAAAAATGATCGCATTTGAATGATTTGTAAATTAAATATGAAAATAATTAAGATAAAAGTATTGATCGTTTCTTCCAAAACAAATGAAGGAAAATAACCAATTATATAACATCGATAAAAGTATTCGCATCACTAAAGTGTATAAAAGTCTGCATTCTTTAATCATCTTCTATTTGTCTTAACACCTGTTTGCGCTCTGAAGGGAAGTCGATCCCCATAGAATGTTTTCATTAAACTTTGTTAATTTACGCCCTTTCTCCCCTTCTCGTCCTTCGAGGATGGATACCTATCCCAAATTATTTTGTCCTTAATAGAATGAAAGGGCTTCTTAAAGGATCTCTTCGAAATTGGGCCATTTTATCGCTTTTGAAGCTCATTTTTGTAATTTGTGTTTCAGATTAATATGATTGGCGTTAATAAATATAAGATGGTGTTAAAAATGTGAAGAATCCCGTGAAAATTGGCGTCACATTTTATTACCAATTAAAACAGTTTTGTAACAAGAGAGAACGAAGAAAAATAAAGGGTGTAAAAAGACCCTTAACGAAGCCGAAAGGTACTTCCCTCATTGCGATAATTTTTTTGTTCTAGACCATACGTGGGAACCTTCTAGTTTCGGAGATATTGGGGGTCAAAGTTCCAACTTTTTCACAAGATCTTTTTTAAATACATGTTTCTAATGTAAGATTTTTACTTTAAACACCTTCACGACCCTCGTACTATTCAATCCATCCATCAGCACAATGGTTTGAGTACGTTACATTGAGTTTTACCGTAAAACGTGATTTTTCACCCTAAAAAAAAAGTCGTTTCCCAGCAATAATTTTTGCGTAAAGTTACTTAGTTTGATGTACAGAATGCCTGGTTGACGGCTTGGTGAAGGGTCTGTTTACACCCCGTATAAGCGTTAGAGTAGAAGAGAAAGATAAATAAGAAAATAGGTACGTGGACCAACTGTGAAAAAAAGAAAATGAATTTAAACACAGACAAACACCTGGAAAATTGATACGCATTGATATGTATGGAAAATACTACATGAACAAGTGTCGTTTGTTTTCAAAATACACCGAAATGAACTCGAAGGTTACAGTTTCTTTTAAAGCCCAGACATAATCACACGTGGAGTTTTGGACCAAGCAGATTAGCGTCTGAGATGGTGTTTTGAGCGCCCATTACGAAAATCTTGGATGGATAGCCAAATTTCTCATACCAAGGTAAGCAATTCCATTAATTTCCATCCACCAGTTCCCATCAAACGTGGTTTCAAGCACTTACGCGTCACAACTTTATATAACCTGTCACCTACCATACTTGCGGTTAGATCGCATATGAAATCAAGACTGGGACTAACTTCCTCACATAATATGTAGCTACACAAGTATATAAAGACTATGTGTGGCGTTGAGCTCGATAGCTTATGTATATACACGTTATTAATACCTTTAGGAAACACGCGTGCTTGAACGATTGTCTGGGACGGTATAACAACCCAATAGTAGGGATGGGATATGTGTCAAACAATATCGATACTTTTATTATAAAACTAGTTTTTCCTCGCGGCTTCGCTCCCGTTATGTACGGGAATTAATCCACAGAAATATTATAAATGTAGCCTTTCACACTCGGGGCCAATGTAGCTTCCCGGTAGTGAAAGAATTTTGGGAATCGGATCAGTAGTTTCGAAAATTACCCCCTTCAAACAAACTTACCTCTTTATAATTTTAGTGTAGATTACATTTAGAATTTTATCTGTTAGATTTTTTGCGTTTTTTCAATGGTTGCTGCGAAAAACTAGGTAGGGAAGGCGAGATTTTGAAGCGCAATCTACGTATGGTTTAAACCCAGCAATGGATTAGATAATTAGCCTGCTGTATTTATCAGTAAAATTCGAAAAGGTGGGTTGTATAATGTTTATTTTCAGCACAAAAGAGGTTATCCTAACAAGTTTTTCACTGAAACTATAATCCAATTTAAGGTAACTCATTGGCATTTTGTTTAACGAAATAATGATATGCGTACAGTATTGATCAGCTAGTTTATTCTACTGACATTTTCTCAGCTGTTTCTTAACCTTCAAGTAAATAGTTAAATCCTAGAAGGTGTTTACTTACGTCAAGTACTAAATGTTAATAGGTCGATCAAAGAGCCGTACAGCATTTTAAAGATTGTTCTTGCACTGTGTGGGTAGTGTACTACACTGCGGTTAGAATGCAGTCAAAATACGTTAGAAATCATGAACACTAAATCTTTACTTGTATTTTTTTTGTGTAACTGCGACACCAATTTCTTTTTTGCTGGTCCAAAACTATATTTATTTGCGGTAAAGTCAGCCTAAGTACACTTCCATGGTTTTTCAAGCCGACACGTACCTATGAATATTTTTTATACTAGTTCAAAAAGTACAACACGACATCACTCTACTTTATCGCTATCGACAAACAGCTTGTTCTCATCACTAAAACAGCATGTCTTCCAAGATTGGCCCTGGGTTGTCGGGCACAAGATGCGCTGACTGTATACCCATAATATCTACGTATTCTGTCGAAGCTTGCACTGACGGGTAAGCAGAAAATCATAATACGAGTATTGTAAGCAAAATTATTAGTCAACCTTAGGACTGGGCTAAATGTGCGTTTGTACATGTTGCTGTATTTGACGACAATCGGTCTGTGGGACCGACGCAAGTAGTGTTTGTACGTAGTTGTAGTACTTATGGGAACCTTCTGGTATCGTGTACCTTGCCTTGGCATTTTGCTCGAAACTTTGGCAATTACTAGGATTATGTTGTTGGAGATGGGTAGTTTGCATGGAAATTATTTATGATTGGGGCGTAAATAGACCTGAATTGTGGGAGGGTGAGACATTAGTTTAGTATGAAAAAGACTGACTGAAAGGGTTGACTTTTTCGTTTATTCTAGAAATCGTTACTGCTAATCACGAGATCTTATTTTCGATTACCAGTACCGTAAATGTGTTATTGGGTTTTTCAATCAGGATGTTCTCAGCAGCAGCCCAGAGTTGTACCCATTTGACGACAATGGGCTCAACCCCTATAACATACTAGTAAATCAAAACGGTGAAACTGGCATATCCTTGAACGGAAAACTCAAAGACATGTGGTGCGGAAGAATGAGGAAAATGTGAGGAAAAATTTGATTATGAATGTGGATGGCTATAAGAGTAGAGGAAGACCAAAGAAACGATGGATGGACTGTGTGAAGGATGATGTGGCTTAAAAAGAGATGATTGTTGTGATGACGAGTAATAGAGAAGTATGGAAGAAGAAGACATGCTGCGCCGATTTCAAAATATTGGGATAAGGGCAGGAGAATGATGATGATGATCTGGCATCAGTCAACCCTCACTGGGCCTAGTAGTGGATTGAAGCCCACGCCATCCCCGGAGGCCTGTGTCCCAGCAGTACCAACATTACAGGATAATAATCAGCTTGGCTACTGTATCTACATTATTTCTTTATATTTTTGCGTTTCTTTTCACAACAACGAAGATTATATAAAGCTTTATAAAGAGCTCTAAATGCGTTTAGCGATTTACCCGCCTCAACTTAAAATGGGCTTCGCAATGAATTGTCTTTTTTATTACGAAATATTATACTTAGCGTAGGCCCTTAAATGTATTTATGTGGTGTGTGGGGTGCTTAGTTATAATGTGTTAAGTAAGAGCATTATATAAGAAGTACCTACATGTATTATATAACATTCATCATCACAACTTCTATATAGCTTGTAGAATTTGCAATTCAGTACATCATCATCATCTGCCTAGCCTTTTCCCAAGTATATTGGGGTCGGCTTCCAGTCTCACCGGATGCAGCTGAATACCAGTATTTTACATGGAGCGACTGCCCATCTGACCTCCACAACCCACTTAGTAGTGGGTGATACGATACCCCTTGGTAAGACTGGTTGTCAGACTTTTTGGGCCACTGACTATCTAACGACTGTCAAAGGTCTACAAATGACACCCGGGACCAACGACTTAACGTGCTTTCCGAGGCACGGAGGAAACTCGGTATGTAATGGGCGGTCAACCATCCATAGACCAACCTAGACAAGCACGGCTTAACCTAAAGTTCGACCCAAGCGGCTGTTATTCAATTCAATTCAGTACATAATAAACGTTTTTCCTCCTATCCCTAATACTAAAAACTCCGGATTTTCTCATAAAAATGCCTCATTTACGATTGCAGATCATTCTTCCAATAAACATAAATTATGAACTCTGGCATTGCTACTAATGGCAGCCATTTTAGAAAAAGTACAGTCAGCAAAAGAGAAAAGTATTCAGACAGCTACGTAACATGTTGCGTTGAGCGAGTGTGAAGTCAAACGTTTGGCATTCTCGCCTGATTAGTGAAATATGATTATTCAGATGATTTCATTTATAATAAATGAATACTAAACTTTGTTTTTTACTAATTTCTAGATCTGATTAATCACAATATCACTTTCTGGTGGTGAAGTAAGACATAAAGAGGACATGGATTTATAAAGGTCTGGAAATACACAGAGTAAGCTTTTTAGTTTCTCTTTTGTATAGTTTGGCCTTTATAAGAAATTAGTCTTATAGCTGGCTTCAAATTGTAAAATTAGTCTTATAGCTTGCTTCATATCGTAAAACTAGTCTAATAGCTGGCTTTAAATCGAAAACTTGGTCTTATAGCTGGCTTCAAATCGTAAAATTGGTATTATAGCTGGCTTGAAATCGTAAAATTAGTCTTATAGCTGGCTTCAAATCGTATTTAGGGCAGTGAACACCAAACACTTTTTGTGCCAGTACATGCAACATAAAAGTTTATTTAGATACCAAATTAAGCACACCTGTTGAACCACCCAGTTCGGACGTACAAATAAAATTTGTTTATTTAATGTAAATTTGCATCTTCCGTTTACAAGTTTGTACAGGACGGTTGCCTAATGAAGAGGTTGTTACTGTGACGTTTTTAACACCTGTTTGTTAAAGGAATATAAATATTTATGTGCTTCGGACGTTTCAATGGTTTAATGAGGGTGTGTTTCGTGACTGCTTGGAATTGGGTCATTTGAGCGGATTGAAACATTGAAGGGATGATTTTGTTTGTGTTTTGTTTTCTGTTACGGCTTTGGATAAGGTTCTATGTATGTATCTACAAAAGGCGAGTATACCTTATGATAGTAAGAGCCTTTAAAAAAAATTATAACATGTTTGAAACGCACTAGTTATAACCTCATACATAACATCATGCCGGTACTCGTTAGTACACCCACAATTCGCCAGTTATGTAAAAATCCCATGTAATAGGGGGCGAGCCTATTACCATCAACACAGACACAATGCCAATAACACTTTGACCTACCTGGGAATCGAAGCCAGGACCATCACACTAGTTATATACGGATTATTCCCATGTCTCATAAACTGAAGTACTTTATCAGGGCAGCAGGGCAGAAACATTCACTTATCTATCTACTGATAACGATTGCGGTCATCGGTCCAATCGCAAGCTAATCGATTATGACACTTAACACATTATTGTGGCTATTTGCAGGAAAAGCCATTCAGTATAAGTAGTTTGTCATTATACGTTAGAACAATTGATTTATTCTATGAAATAGGTAAGTGAATTATTGAAAACACTCCCACATTTAACCCGTCTGCCTTCAAAGCAAGAGTGAACAGGCATCTTCTGGGTACGCTCGTTCCATCATAGACCTCATCTACCGCTTTCCATCAGCCGTGATCGAGGTCAAGAGCAGGCCCATTTTGTAATAAAAAATAAAAGCGAAATAATTGTTGTTTATGATGAGATTGAGAACCAGAGATCATAACATCAACATCTGCTTGGCCTTTTCCCATCTATGTTGGGGTCGGCTTCCAGTTTAACCGGATGCAGCTGAATACCAGTATTTAATATGAAGTGATTGCCTATCTAACCTCCACATCCCAGTTAGTACTGGGTAATACGATACCCCTTGGTAACACTGGTTCTCAGACTTTCGGGCTACTGACCACTTAACGACTGTCATAGATCTACAATTGACTCATCTCATCCACTGACCAACCTAGGCAAGCGCGGCTTAACCTGAAGATCGACCCTAGCGGCTGTTTTTATTTATTACTAGCTTTTGCCCGCGGCTTCGCTCGCGTTAATTTAGAATTTGACAATCATTTCGGGTTGCACACCGCTTGTAATAATATAATCCAATCACGATTCGAAAGACACGTGGCGCCATCTATTTTCATATGAACGTTATCGCTGTTTTCCTCGGGAACAGTACTTTAGTCGGGATTAAAGGTACTCTATGTCCGTTTTAGTACACCTGACAACGTATGTGCAAAATATCAGGATGATCGGTTTAGTGGTTTAGGCGTGAAAACTTAACAAACAAACAAACTGACTTTCGCATCTATAATATTTGTATGGATGTTAGAAGATACTGAGAATAAATATAAAGGAAGACGCAATATTTGATTCTAAAGCCTAATACGCCTCATTGCCATCATTCAAGTTAAATCGTTTGTTAGAAGCCGCAGCAAACGTGCAATTTCTTTATGAATACCATCATTTGAGGAAACAAATTGTCTACAATTTCTATTACAAGCCAGCAAATGAAATCACAACGATTACACTTCCTTGAGACGTTGCAGATCAAAAGAAATTGCTTTACCCGGCGACAAACAGTCATTGTGCGTTTTTAAAAAGGCGCCTTTTTGAATGAAATAAGGCAAATAGGTCGCCCGCAGCAATTTTGGGCGAGCTCCTTTATAATTTCAAAGTTAAATTTTGAGTTTTGTTTGACGAAATTTATCTTCGAAACTTCTACTGATGAAGGGTCAAAATACTTTGATGTGTTGGTTTGTTTGCATTTATTTAGACATTTTTAACTTTTACTTAGTTCAAAAGCTGAAGTTTTGGAAAATTTATATAAGTTAAGCTTAAATTGGACAGAACTGAAAAATTACTTTTTTCTTAATGATCTGACAAGACAACAAAATATACATGAAACCAATTAAAATGATTATTCGAGCTATTATGTCGTGATGGCCCAGAGGTTAAGGCCTCGCCTCTCATGCATGAGGTTGTGGGTTCAAATCCAGGCAAGTACCAATGTGACTTTTTCAATTCATATGTACTTTCTAAGTTTATCTTGAACATCACAGACATCGGTGAAGGAAAACATCGTGAGGAAACCTGGACTTTAATTAATATAAGTCTGAAATCGCCAACCCGTCTTGAGCAAGCGTGGTGATCAATGCTCGTGCCTTCTCTGTATGAGAAGAGGCCTTTGCCCAGCAGTGGGACAGTAACAGGCTGGTATTATTATTATTATTATTCGAGCTACACACATTTAAATAAATTAATCACGAAATAAGCAGAAAACATTTTTCGATGATAATTTCGACAATTCATACGAAAACATATGAAAAAAATACTCTTCTAAGTAAAACTTTACATCTCAAGAAATAGACGAAGAGAGACTACATTTTATTTTGGAAGATAACAATGCAACGTTCATTTATTTTTATAAGTCTAGCTGTTGGAATATTTGACAAGCGAGTTATTTGTTTTGTCTCAGATCTCGTCTTTTATCCCAATGAGAAAGATGTCGATGACTCCTTGTCTAGACAAAATCGACAAAATTATCTTTTGAAGTTCATCTCAACGTGGCCTTTGGTCGCGATATTTTTGCGAAATGTGGTTATTAAATATTTGAGGTTTTTTATTTTTAACATTTTATTATATTCATATGAAAACAAAATAATTAAGTTTAATTCTGTTTGGCTTACCTTAACTTATCTAATATTATCGATACTGATGTTGTTTTAATTTTTTAATTTTTATTTGTATTTTTATTCTTACTTTTTTTTTCATTATTTAATTAGCTATTTAGGCGCATAATATAGTGCAAGTAGTCTTCTTTAAGTAATTGGGCACTTAGACTTAAGTTGGTAATGTTTTACTATATTATATGTAATAGTGTACTCATTGCTGAAGAGCCAAATAAAATAAATAAATAAAATGAAAAAGAAAGTCTGTAAAATTAATAAAATATTTCCTGACAGAATAATGCTTTAATCAACCAAGCATGTCTCCGACCGACCGCGTAGACGAGCGGCGTTGTGTGAGAATCACCTAATTTAGATTTAAATATCTGATTGGACTGCCTTGTTGGTCTAGTGGTCGCAAACGCGACTGCTGAGTATGAGGTCCTGGATTCTATTCCCAGGTCGAGCAAACTGTTGTTGGGTTTTTCCATCAGGAATTTCTCAATAACGACAATATGTTTGGATTTGTGCCCGGTTGTTGGAAATAGGCTCGCCCCCTATTACATGGAACTTAAACGTAACTGGCGAAATGTGGGTTATACTCCTCTGCCTAACCCTTTGGAGATTACAGGCGTGGTAATGATGTAAATAAACCTATCCAACACCTACAACCCCAATCGCACTGACATCAAAAGACCTCAGCAAATAAAACAGAAAATCGCAGACCAATTCCGTCATAATGACGAGAACCAATATAAGGTCACTCGACCGACAAAATGTCATTTCAATTCATCTTTCGAACGTTCGAATGCAATGACATTAACGCGAGTGATTCCGATTGGTTCCGATTGGTCACGACTTGGATGAAAAGGACGATCCTTTCGTTTGATATGGTTTTTGAAGATTATTTTTATCGAGGTTCTTTGACTTGATGGGTTTTATTTTAGGTGGGTTTGTTACTGTGGGTATTTAAATTGAAAATTGTTTCAGAATATTTACTGCTTAAATTAAAAACACAAAATAAGTCAATACTCTTACAAATGATGGTTCTGCTTGTGAAATGCTTAACATGCATTACATGTTACTGAGATAGTAGGTATCTTTACACAAAGGTGTCGCGAATCCATGGAAAATTCTCAAAAAATAACCTAACACATTGATTGGCCCTAAATCAAAAATTTTTTTTTTCTTTACCTGAGAATTTGCACTTTTTGAATGACAAAATTACACAAGACATCCTCCCAAAACCGCCTTTCACCACTTCCTAGGTAATTGACTGGGGCAAAGAAATGACAGTACAGACTGCCCAGCAACAAATCCCTTGGAAAAACTAGATTTACTTCCAATAATATTCGAAGTATGTACATAATATTTCAAATCGTAAGAAAATGCAATAACGTCAAGAGTGCAATCTCGTGTATTTTTCAGCTTCACTGTCAATCCTTTTATATCTGACCCGAATCTTGTCTAATTTCAGATCCAATTCAACATCAAAACCTAGATATCTCCTCTCAAAAATATATCAGTAAAATACCTATCTTTCACAATAAAAGAAAAATCAGTGGCGTAATCGCGAAATTGGCTCTAAAAGTCTCTTAATCCTGGTATTGATCAGGCATTGTGTCGAGATGCCGAATCAGGGACGTTTCAAAATAGGGACCATTTCAGAATAGGGATGTTTCAGAATAGGGCCGGTTCAGAATAGGGCGTCGAGATGAAAGGGACTTGGAGAAATTGCAATATTCGATTGACATGCGATAGTGGGGGCGCCCGGGTGTGGACGAAATGCTTTGTATCTTAACGCCTTTGAAAATTGTGGGGTTTTCCTGTTTAAGATTTCTTTTTTTAGATAGTTTAGGGAATGTGTAGTTAAACTTATACTGTCACTTACGGGATATCTTCCGTGATTGTTCATTATTTTGAGCTCCCGATATTTCGACGCTGTTGCAAGCGCCATGATCGCGGGTTGATTGGAGAATGTGCGTGGAAGCTTAAAACAGTGTTTGAATGTGTAGTTGTTTTTTAATGTGTTTTGTGTGTTTTGTTTTTGTGTTTGGGTTATTGCACTTAACAAATATTTGTGAGCCTTTACAATAATAACATAACATTTATACATGCCGGCGATACGAAGAAGAAGAAGAATACATTAATGTAATCCTCTAAGGGTTAGGCAGAGGTGTACCTAATAGCACACCCACATTTCGCCAGTTATGTTTAAGTCGCATGTAATAGGGGGCGAGCTTATAGCCATCAACCGGGCAAAAAATCCAGACTCCGTGGCTGCTACTGAGAGATTCCTGATGGCAAAACCCAATAACACTTTCGCAATAATATCATAGAATTTAAACATTTGTCATTGAAATATTGAAATAGCAAATCTGTCATATCCACCCGCGTTAGCCAAAAGTTTCCCTTCAATTTGGACAATTGACTCTCTCTTCATGAATCAGCCCTTAATTTAAAAAAAAAAATCTTTCCTTAAAACACTTCTCATTTCTTTTATCCATTCCAAAATAAAAAACAAAACATACCTTAATAACAGGAAAGGTGAATCTGAAACAGAAATAGAAAAAACCATTAAAATATAAATATGAGCGAGTTCTTTGACCAAAATGCTGTACTTAATAACATCAACCGTTTAATTCTTGTTTTGTACCGAGTTAGCGTAATAGAACCATATTGTAGGAAAATACGAAGGACAATTACAGCTCCTTGAGGCTGCGATTAGATGCTAGGATCACCATCATCTTCCATTCTCCCCTGTCAGACGTCACGGCATCATTTACTCCTTTCTCTCTCATATCATTCCTCACAAAATCCGTCCATCTTTTTTATCCATCGTATCCGTTTTGCCAACAATACGGCAAGCCCATAAGGCGAGCAGACTATTGACAGAAACACTAACATCTTGAAGTGTAGGTTATAACTTATAACGGCAAGCCAAGCGTTTAGGCTTGTATGAAAGTACCGCCGCTCTGTAATTAGGTATCTTTTGGGATCCCTGTTTACTGACAACCGGCCTGCGGCCCGCTCCCTCTTATAGAGAGAAGACCTGTGTCCCAGCTGTGGGAACCTTCACCCTCATCTGCCTAGTCTTTTCGCTCCTGTAAAATACTGGTACTCAGCTGCATCTGGTAAGACTGGAAACCGATCCCAAAACAGTTCGGGAAAAGCTAGGCAGATGATGATGACTGCCTGTCTGTACTCCACCACCCAGCAATGCAACAGTATACGCTAATTTTCTTAATCCTTGTTTAAGATACTCTAAGGACTGGTACTTCTGGCTCTTATCTATTAGTGGTACAGCACATCAGCCGACGTCGTTTATCACAGTGACAGATCATCCCGAGCTCTTAGAGATCCGGGATGACAAATGTTACGGTCAGGTAAAAAGGTCCCATGTTTCTTAAATTTCACTTAACTGCTTCTTGATGACGGCTGAAAGTGCCTTTAGGCCCTTATTACTTAGGAGCGGACTTGGGTTCTTTTGAATGATGCTTTTTTAAACTGTTTTGGAGATTTTTTTTTTCAATCCTGATAAGGGACGTCCCCCGTTCATACGGATAAGGTAGAACGTGGGACGTCGGGATGTAGCAAATATGTAAATACTGGTATTCAGCTGCATCCGGTTAGAATGGAAGCCGACCCCAATATAGTTGGGGAAGGCTAGGCTGATGATGGCGTTAAAATTAACAAAGAATTCCCACTTTTTACAATTTTGATAGTTCCCATGGCTGGGATACAGTCCTCAGGTGAGAGGAAGAAGCATCAAAATTATATGAAGAAAAATGAAGTCATGTAAATAACAAACAACTGTTTCCGGGTCACTGCGAGTCTTTTGTGCGTGTAGCCGCAACTTGACGCAACGCTTTTTTCCCCCCCAAGATAATGCATCACGCAGTTTTGTCGCAGTGCGTCGTAAAGCTTAGCCTAGGTAGGACTGAAGAAAAAGAAATGTAAAAATAAAGATCTACTTGTATGTATGATTAATGTCGCCTTTTGATTTTCACTCTTCATATTCATTACTATGTACTTTATTTACAAATTTTAAATAGACCGAAATAATTATAAGAATATGTCATCATCTGCCTAGCCTTTTCCCAACTATATTGGGTTCGGCTTCCAGTCTAACCGGATGCAGCTGAATGCCAGTATTTTACATGGAGCGACTGCCTATCTGACGTCCACAACTAAGTTAGTACTGGGTAATACGATACTCCTTGGTAAGACTGGTTGTCAGCCTTTTTTGGCCACTGACTACCTAACGACTGTCAAAGATCTACAAATGACACCCGGGACCAACGGCTTAACGTGCTTTCCGAGGCATGGAGGAAACTCGGTATCTAATGGGCGGTCACCCATCCACAGACCAACCTAGGCAAGCACGGCTTAACCTAAAGATCGACCCGAGCGGCTGTTATTATTTAGCCACAAGCTCCTCTCAATTATAGGAATCAGAATGGCAAAAGAATTACAGGGCGTCAAATATTCCTCCACATCGCTGTCAATAGGAAAAGTGCCCGGAAGGCTAGGAAATGTTGAATGGCAATGCTGATTCTTTGGTTTTGAAAAAGGCAGTTTGATGTTGTTAAAAATATGCTTTACTAACATGACTTCGTATGTTTTCAATAGATATCATCACAATAAACTTTAAAATGCAGTTAAATATCCAGAAAGTTTAATTGGAAAACGTTTTGTCAGCAGATTTTCCTCGTTCGCTGATATACAATTCGCATCTGCGAGAAATTTGTTTAAGAAAAGAGATTTAATTTGTTAGAGAAACTATTTTGCAGCAAAGAAATTGAAACACCTCAAATAAAATAAATAAAATCAAGACGCAGGTATAAAACGAGTGTTTGTCGGACCTATTACTTTTCTCTCCAGTGCTATAATTAAAAACAATTTAAAAAACAAAGAGATTTAAAAAACTTATAGAGTGGACATTGGGAATATTTTCATACAACAATTTTGATCCCGAACATTTTCGATCTTGACACACGAATGCTACCTGACAACTACTGACAAGCGGGCGTACTAGACAGAACGATTTGTTACTAAGTAATAACAAGTATTGGATTACGATTTTTTCAATTTTTTTATTTATTTTTTGATTTTTTCGTCTTGTCCCGTCTATCGCTCGTAAATATCTGAATATCTTTGTTAAAAAACGACATTTTTCAACATCAAAAAGACATTGACCCCCGAAAAAGGAAAATCTCCGCTCACTACATCAAAGCTCATGTCACATTAGATCCGAGACCGGACCCCCAGACCCCAAACCCCACATTTTGATTGACGCGTCGAAGAGATAACCTGGGGTCCATCCCGCATATATATTACTTCGTCAATCCTTACTTTGTAGGATTCAAATGATATTCGCATTCAGATTGCGGTGGTACCGTGTTAATTTTGTATGGGATGATGTTTCATGTTTTTGAATGGAATGGCTGCCTTGATTCTGTATGAGTGTAGGTTTTATTGTAGTAGTGAACCTAGGAATACTCACCATAATCGAAAATAATTCTCGAGAGGATCTCGTGGCTAAATAATAACAGCTGCTCGGGTCGATTTTCAAGTTAAGTCGCGCTTGCCTAGGTCGGTCCGTGGATGGGTGACCACCCATTACATACCGAGTGCCTCGGAAAGCACGTTAAGCCGTTGGTACCGGCTGTCACTTGTACATCTTTGACAGTCCTTACAGGTAGTCAGTAGTCCGAAAGTCTGACAACCAGTCTTACCAAGAGGTATCGCATTACCCAGTCGTATTGCACAGATTATTAGGTTGAAGTTTATATTGTGCATGTACATATTTCATTTAAATGCAGCAAAAGTTAATAGTTGTTCTTATATAAAGTAGTTTGTGGTTTCTAATTGACTTAAATCTGGAATAGATTAATCGCTTTATTAACCTTTTTATTTTTTTAAAGCCTTGATGTAAAACACAGAAGCTTCAGTATATGATCATGTATAGGGAATTCTACATTTCATGTCTATAATCTCTACCAATTCCTTCTAACCTTGCGTTCATACCCTACCAATATATTATCCTATGTTTATTTATCACAAACAAACACAAAAATATGCCAACACAAAAATAAAATACAACCACATTTTCCTCTACTGTAATTCATAACGCGGAACAAAAACAAAAAATAAACGCGAAAAGGAATTAATACACGCGTTATTTCCTTCAGCCACTAAACCATAATAATTCGCAATTCCGTGTACAAAGGGCACATTATCTAAGGGCCATTTAAAAAGAGGAGGCAGCCCACTAAATTCACTTTCTTTCTAGAGGTAGGGGAGAGGCTCTTTTGTTGAGGAAAGGACTTTTTGGTGTGAGCTTTAAGATAAGTTTTTGCTTGGTGCATTTAAGTATAAAATTATTTTTAGTGGCTGTAGTAGGTAAGAATAGCCAGTCTTACACCCGTGTCTATAAACAAATCAAAGTGATTACTTGAGTAAAAGTAATAACTTAAGATTCGATTTTTATTCTGTAGTTTATTAAGTTAGGACTGTCAAAAGTTCTTAGTTCTTAGCTTTGCTTTTTTGACGGTTCTTACTTCATTAAAATTCTTGTCTATTACATAAAAGTGGTTGCTTAAGAATTACTTGAACTCAAGTACTTACTTTAACTTGACTGTAGATAACAGGGTAAATGACTTTTAGACTGTAAAATATTCATAGGTTACATTCTTGAAATTGGTAGGTATTATAGTTTTAAAAAGCGCGATTTTGGATGCAAAAATCATTTTTCTTCGTAAATGTTTACGCATAAAATTTCCGAACAAATATTTTATTATTTACATCCAAGGCTAAAAGTAAAACAACCAACATTAGGTACAAGAACACAACTACCTAAATTGCCTACACAAAACACACAGTGTTCAAAAGTGTAGTACTTCCCAAACAGAAGAAAAAAAGTCAGAAAAATTCACTGAAACTTTTGTCAGTTACCGCGTCACGCGACACAAGAGTCGTTCATTCAATTTTTTCCCTTCGAAGCTTTCAATGCTTCGAACGTTGGTAACAAAAGGAAGTCAATAGTGGACCTGAATGGATCTGAATGGACCTGAACACTTCATATCTAATCCTGAACGCCACTCAATTTACATTTTCAATCTTTTTTTATTTCTTTCTGGGGCTTTTCTGTGCTTGGCCGTTGGCTATCGTCTGGACGGTTGGCATTGAATTCTATATTTAAACTATCCTTGTTCGATTGTGTTTTGTTTTTGGGTTTCTGCAGTAAAGGGATGTAGGTACTTTTAATGAAGGAAACTTTAAAGGACGGTACTCATTGCGAACATTCGCATGCAAATTCATTCGTGCAGTACAATATAGAACTTTACAAGGTGGAAGGGACACCAGCACACCTGAACCCCCCTTCAGAAATATTTGATCGGTAATTTAAAAAAAATAGCTCTTCCAAATGATACATTTTGAACGTGTACCTAGGTGTTGGAGTTTTGTAGGAAACTGCTGTTTTATTTTTAATAACCTACGAAAAATTTCTATGTCCTGGTTCAAAATGATGTTTTGAACACGTAGTAACAATTCCCTTCCACCCTGTATATTAGAATTTCTAAACGGGCGCAAGTAAAGTACTTATACCTACTACAAAGTCCACCAATCCATGCATTTAAGACTTAAACACAACATCTCCATTACCAGTAATCGAACCAACCAATCAACCAGCACCTAAACTAATTACCAGGGCTGATACTATCATGATTACAACACTTCGCAAAGCAATTGTAGCTGCATCCTTGAGTCCGTTCACTCGATCTCGGCTGCTCAGATTGCCGCCGTTTCGAAACCAACGAACGGGGCCAAGTACGCTTCCTTTCGAGCAATCTATTCATAGATACTGCTCATGTAAATGTACATTGCCAATACTATAGGTAATTGTATCCGAATCCGAAACGCCTATTCCAAAAGTATGGACAATGGTGGATTTGGAAAAGTTGGAAACAAAAGAACAATGTTGATTTTGTTTCCTTTGATATTGGGTGGTAAGTGGTGTCGTTGGTTGGCCTCAAGCTTGGTTTGCTGAAATTGTTTTGTAACTGTGCCGTCCACCTCTTTCGGCGCCCCCGAAGCTGGCCCAGAAAGAGGTGGTGAGTCAATCTGGACGCTTACCGCGAGGGCTGGTTCAAGGAGGCACGGGAAAACAGCTCATGGAAGAAATTTGCGGAGGCCTTTGCCCGGCGGTAGGACATTAAAGGATAATAAAAATAAAATTGTTGCCACTGCCATTGTATCTTTGCTAGGATAACAAAAGTGTCTCATTTAAGCGGCTGGTGCATTCATAGTGACTGTTATCAATTAAAGATGGTAAACATTTAATATTTTTGTTAAATGTGCCAAAAATCGCACCCGAGATACCTCACACATGATCAAATCAAATCTATTTATTTGCCAGAATGTAGGTTTACAAGGACGATCTTAAAACTTTAATACTAATGGCCCCTTTTCATTCTACCATTACATGGTGTGCAAATATTTAATTCTTACCTTCTCAATGTTACTATTTTAATTAGGTACATTCAAAACAAAAAAATAATATCACGTTGAGAGAAGAACTAAGCGCATAGCTTGGGCTGCAGGACTGTTCGAAAGAGATATCGCGGCTCTGGAACACAAAGGGCAAAGAAGGAACATGGATGGGTTTTAGTCAGTAAAAGTCTGACACTCCCCACCACTCCGCCCAGAGCGGGGGGGGGGGGGGTTATTTCCATTATTTCCAGATTCAGTGTTACCCATCACCGGTTCAAACTTGAAATACATCAGGGACTTCAAAATTATTTATGCTTCAGTTCATATTACCTCACAGAATCTAATATCGGTGTCAGTAAACTCGCAATCCAAGCAACAATCCCACGAGGCCACCAAGCTTCCCGGTTTCATATTAATTGAAATCATTCAGTATTTTAGACTTAGCCTCGTTGGTCTAGTGGTCACAAGCTCGACTGCTGGGCACGAGGTCCTGAGTTCGATTCTCAGGTCGGGCACAGCGTATTTGAGGTTTTCCATCGGGAATTTCTCAGTAGCAGCCACAGAGTCTGGATTTGTACCCGTTTGATGGCAATAGGGTTACTTATATTCCACGGGACTTAAACATAACTGTCAAATTGTGGTGATACTATTAGGTATACCTCTGTCTAACCATCGGGGATTGCAGGCGTGATGTTATGTTGTATGGCCTACTCATTGGAGCGATCATCCAATATGTTAGAGCACTGTTCTGATTGGCTCACTTGATCCCAACATTCCGGCAAAGCATTTGACGTTAGAGTGAACACACACAAACGGTGTTCAAGCGGTAATCAAGGAAATGTGTTACTGAGACGTGGATTCAAGTTGGTGTTTCTTGGTGAGCGGTAAGTGGGACTCAGCTGTGTGTCTGTTACACGATGGTGACCAGCAAGTCCAAACTCAAACTCAATCTCAAACATTTATTTCAATTAGACCACTACAGGCACTTTTGAATGTCACAAAAAAACAAAGACAGCGAAGCTACAGCCACAGACACAAGGCATAATAACTTGTGAAAGTACTGTGCCAGTTGCCCATTCCAAGGCGTAGATCTCTATGGAGAAGAATGGGCAAGAAACTCCATGGACACTCTTTTCAATCAAAATATTGTTACAAAATCTTGGTTACATCATTTATGTGGAGACTATACATGTGAGAACGATGTACAAAGAAGTGCAAGCTAAGAGCGTCCAGAGTAAAAAGATCATATATAGTTAAAAAATAAAGTCCTATGCTATGATGCAGGAAGTGCCGCCTAACGAATGAGGATTACCCACTCCCTGTCATAGAGACAGGAGGCCCAGCAGTGGGAATATTTAGGTTGACTGAGGCTGGGCAGAGGCGTCCATCAGTGTACTAATACCAAGGAACTGCGTTTTCTAGGTTTTGATCCGTCGGAGATGCGATGCAATTTTCGAATACGATCATCATCTGCCTAAGCTTTTCCCAATTATGTTGGAGTCGGCTTCTAGTCTAACCGAATGCAGCTGTCTACCAGGATTTTACACGGAGCGACTGCCTATCTGACCTCCACATCCCAGTTAGTACTGGGTAATACGATACGGCTTGGTCAGACTTTCTGGCCAATGACTACTTGTAACGACTACGAATACGATATGACCACATTTCTTACATAAGCTGTAGTTTTAGTATACCTCTAGCTTCTTCATCCATTTCTATTGTCTTTTGTTTCTTGTGTCGGACGTTCGTATATTGATTTCAGTCGCTTCGAATAAACGTTGACGTCTAGCCAGCACGCAAAATTATCTAAAAGACATTTTTTTTTTAATATTTATTTAATGAAATTATAGTACAGAGGTGTTGCTTAATTCTAAACTCGCTAAATTTTACGTTTGATGGCGAAAGGTGCTCTTTTACATAACAATGAACCACCTTAATTACGTAGCTACTACTTATATATTACCTATACTGTTATGGTTTATAATTAGTGATCGGATATTCGGATGCATATATACCTAAAGTACATTTTTCCCGGCAAAGGGCATAAAACTATGGAAGCGGCTTCTTAATTTTTTTTTTCCGATTTCGAGGGATTTCATAAAAATAATATAGTGTGCATAAAATGTAGTCATCATAGTGTGTATAAAATGTATTTAATTCAGTTTGCTATCCTGTATAAAGTTTTTTTAAATTTTGTCTTAACTTCTTAAGTGATCCTTTACTTACTTTTACTTTTTCTCTTAATAAATCTATTTTGTTAAACACTTTAGGTACCAAATACTTAGATGTTCTCTTACCATAATATTTTTTTATCTGTGGTTGAACAAGTCTGTTCTCTCTAACCCTTCGTGTGTTGTACTTGTTTTTAACATTAACTTTGATTCCTACTTGATTGTTAAAAGGTTTTTTGATTTCTCAACCCACAACAAAGCCAGAAATTTAAACGCCATTCAATTTAATAACTTAAAACTGCCAGTAATAACTCACAACGAATCGTTTAAGGTCATTTAGACGTTTCTGCTCATACCACAACTAAATACACGTACTATGATTGATGCCAAGTCAACATAATGTCAAGTTACCAATCACAATGCAATTTTAACATTAACATTAATGGGTTAAGGTGACTATTAGAATGCCAGCCAGTTAATGCTAGAATGCTATTTTTAATAAGGATTTCAAGTTAGTACATTATTGTATTGTAATTTACGTTTTGATTGAAATGACGGTAAAATTATTGTATAATGGAGGTTCTGTGATTATTTAATTAGTATGTATTTATTACATAATCTACTCTTTAAATCACAGTAACTGCAAGAGAATCGGAAAAGGAAGCTCTTCAAACTATGTCCTATGAAGATACAGAGAAGTTATTACTTGTGCTAAAATAAATATTGTTCGTATTATTGTTTTTTTTTTAAATTAGTTAGCTAAATTAAGATAATATAATTTTTATATACCTTTTTACATACCAATAAGATTAATATGATATGTGATTATTTAGTCAATTAATGTTACCTCCAATCACCTGAAATACAGGATTACCTAGTTCAGGCACAAAACATTGGTGAACTTGACATAGATTTGAGAAAAACTGTAAATTTTGTACCTTATATTTTTGAATAAATTTTATATGGTGGATGACGATGGATGGACTGTGTGAAGGATGATATGGCAAGAAAGGAGGTGTCTGATGAGAAGAAGAGTAATAGAGAAGTATGGAAGAAGAAGACATGCATCCAAATGAATTGGGATAAGGGCAAGAGAATGATGATGATGTTGCCAAGACTAGTCTTACTAAGGGGTTTCGTTTTACCCAGTAACCGGTTGTGGGGGCAGATAGGCAGTCGCTCCATTTAAAATACTGGTATTCAGACTGGAAGCCGACCTCAACATAGTTAGGAAAAGGCTAGGCGAATTCTCGAAATTCTTCTTTTGACATAATGTTTCCTATGTAATCTTGATGGTCTACTGATCGCAAGCGCGACTGCTGATTACGAGCCCTGTTTGGTTGGTTTGATTCCCAAGTCGAGAAAAGAGATATTGGGTGTTCTTAGAAGCAGCCACAGAGTCTGGATTTGTCGTCGTCCCCTATTATACACTTTTAAAAATAATTGACAAAATGTGAGTGTACTATTAGGCACATCTCTGCCCAACTTCGGGTATTACAGGCGTGATGTTACACATAAAGGGTGTAAAAAGACCCTTAACGAAGCCGAAAGGCACTTGTTCTCCTCGTCATTGTGATCATTTTTTTGTTCTGGACCATACCTGGGAACCTTCTAGTTACGGAAATATTGGGGGTCAAAGTTCCAATTTTTTTACAAGTTTTTTTTTAAATACTACTTTTTAAGGTTCTAACTTTAATCCAATTACCTCCATGGTCCGTTTACTATTCAAAGCATCCATCAGCAATAAGTTTTGAGCGCATTATATTGAGTTTTACCGTAAAATGTGATTTTTGACCCCAAAAAAAAATTTCGTTTCCCAGCAAAAATTTTTGCGTAAAGTTACTTAGTTTGACGTACAGAATGCTTGGTTGACGGCTTGGTGAAGGGTCTGTTTACACCCCGTATGTATGTTACATAAAGGCCAACTTATCGTTAAACCTATAAAACTTCCAATACTTTATTTGGTTTTACAATTCACGAAAAAAAAAAAACAATAGAACCTGCCATTGACTATTGTTTACATGTTCCATTCACGGCAGTATGCAAGTGAAATTCGACAATTCATCGTTTTACATTTTCATTCGCTAAGAGATTTCGTTCACTGATACCGGTGATTGATTTAGCTCCCGTCTCGATTCCTATTAGTAGTTTTATCGTTCATTTCGAAATTTGAATGCTCCGAATGGGATTACCGTTCGGAATGATTCGTGGATATTCGTTTTTATATGTAACTGAATTTGTTTCTGGATTTTCATGAATGTGTAAATGTTTCTTATTTAAAATTCATGACGATACAACAAAATTTTCATAGTTTTAAAAGTATTTAAGTATTGGAAGTTTATTCTGTTACCATTCAACTATTGCACTCATCCACGGTACTAGATCGTTGAAAGTGTTAAAATATTGCAAATATTTATCTACACAAAAAAAAATTGAAGTTTCCGTTTTGAATTTCAAAATAACAGCTTTTACTGAATGAATATGAAAGTATATACTTTACTTTTAACAAAAAACAATTATTTATTTTTTGTCGGTCTGTCCGTCTGTCTGTCTGTTTGTGCCGGCTACTCTCCAAAACGGCTGAGCTGATTTTAACGGGACTATTACTGGTAGATAGCTGATGTTTTGAGAAGTAACTTAGGCTACCTGATTTTTCAGAAAAAAAAATTAGGGTTCCGAAAAAAATTAAAACCCTTGAAATTGTTAAAAAAATCAAACGATTATGATGAATGATGTACTGAATACGTGGTAACCGTTTTCGCGTCGGTGTCCCTTCCACCCCGTATAAACTAACGATCAACCCATAATCAGATCAAAAAGGTTCCCCATAAAAAAACCTGTTTGATACAGAATCTTAAAACAAAACCAGATCGAGTCTAAAGAATGTCGTGTATTCTGTTCCCTCTCGTTTTCTACGGAATCCTCGCCCTTTCCCTTTTATTCGTAACCGGTCTGCTCTTGCGCATCGGAATACCACTTGTTAGCGATTTGAGGAATTCCTTTTTGCTTTTGGTATGATAAATGCAATTAATTACTTTTTAGTTGATTGATTTTGGTAAGCAAAGATGCCATTTAAGAGAGAAGCGCTTGGAGTCCGCGAAATTCAAATTTTCATAGGTTTTTTGCAATTTGCAGGTCAGTTTCAAACTGTATGTTAAACAAAATATGATTCGCGACCGTAACTAATATGGCTTTACAGAGTTATAATCATTAAAATAATCCTCTAAGTTAATTTAATCCCACTGAGTGACTTTTTCAAAAAAAAAAATCACATTCACAGTCCATCCATCGTTTCTTTGATCTTACTATTCTTTCACCCATCCGTACTCATACTCAACACTTTATATAACCGTCAACTGGAGAGACCAGATATTAATTTTTAATAAATAAATATCACAAAAAAGACTAGAATAAAATTGCATTAACCATGACCAATATACAGTAATATTTATTTTTCAACAAAAATAAAACAGTCTACATATTGCCCCACAAATCACCTGCCACCAATTATGAATACAAACTCTTACACACATACTCACACACTCATATGCGAGCTGCGCGTGAGCGCCTTGGAACGCCGTCGAGGAATGCGCCCCATCCCGTCAGACCTGTGTGTCGGGCTCCAATGGACCTTGCAGAGGCTGATGCAAATATTGCGCTTTTAACATCATTGGTGAGTGATGATATGTGCAAATATTTTTGGTGATGTAAAATTTTCAGGTTATAACATCAGGTGATTCTGGTCTAGGATAATTATGAGAAAGAAGTAAATTTAAAATTTCAGAAAAATATTTTTTTTTTAAAATAAAATAACTTTACTTCCGGAAGCGGGTGACTTTTATTTGGTTCATTGCCTTTTTCCCAGTGAAAGAATCACGTAAATCGACCAGTAATCCCGGAGTTTTGAGGTAATAAACATAAAAAATATATACAGCCGAATTGAGAACCCCCTCCTTTTTATTAGAAGTCATTTAAAAAGCAAAGGCGGCAAAAAAGTGAGATTTGGTGGTAGTTACAATACCAATACTTTTACCTAATTATTATCGGGCCGCACCACACTTTTTGAATCGAATTCCATTTCAAAGCGGCCCGCTACCACTGTAATGTGTGCTCGTCTTTACATATCATAACGCTTGTACCTGTTCTCCGAAGAACAGAGTTGTAAAGTCAGATACCTATGTTGTACTTAGACTATAAGTCTGATGCAGAACGTGCAAGCGTCTAGCCTCTACCTGGTTGGACCTAGTCAAAATCTCAGAGAGCTTCTAAAAAGAATATGTCCTACCTGGGAACCGAAGCCAGAACCTCTAGCTCGGACACGTCGACTGAGCATAAGGTCGTGGATTCGATCCCCGGGTCGGGCAAAGTGTAACTAGGGTTTTCGATAAGGAATTTCTCAGTAGCAGCCACGAAGTCTAGATCTGTGCTCGGTTGATGGCAATAGTCTCTCCCCCCTTATGACATGGGACTGATAACATAACTGATGAAATGTGGGTGTACTATTAGGTACACCTCTGCCTAACCCTTCAAGGATTACAGGCGTGATGTTATAATTTTGTTTTTTTCTAAATTATTTAAAAAAAGAAAAAGAAAAATGGAATCGACATAGCGTAAATGATTAATTGCGACCACTAAGATCAACAAGGAGTCTAACTTAAAGATGTTTCAAGTTCGTCGTCGAATGCATGAGTTTAAGATAACGCAAAAGCAAAGATAAAATTCAAAGTAGCTACCAAAATTCACCTACATCAAATTCTGAACAAAACCCAAAGGGAGGATATATTTTTATTTCACGATCGCTTCACCAATACAACAACCGTCAGATCGATTGAGAAGTTTACGAGATTTTCCTAAACTTATCATATTTACGACGATAGCTGCTAAACCGAGGGAAGTACTTTGAAGGAACGTTTAAAAAACACCTTTTGAATACATATTAGAGAATTTTTTTAATTGGTGTTTTTTTTTTCGGATGGGAAATCATCAAATGACGTCCCCCGCTCTGGGCGGACTGGAAGGGAGTGTCGGACTTTTATTGACTAAAACCTTCTTTGCCCTTTGTGTTCCAGAGCCGCGGTATCTCTTTCGTTATAATTGGTGGTAAATAAATAAAGTCTCAGAAATAATTCCTGACCAAACACAGTTCTCCATACATTTCCGCACAAAGCTCAAACTACCCACAAATACAAAGGTCGGTTTGACCCGATAAACTGTGTGCTCTTCCCTCTCAAACTGGAAGATTAATGCTTAGATTTCACGGGATTTTACTTCGTATAATTCTGAGTGATTTTTTCTACGTTTCTCGTCCCTCGAGACGTCGGATTTTCTTCAGACGCTTTGGCAACAGTAAGGATGAATGTAGCTGCGTAGT
This sequence comes from Noctua pronuba, assembly GCA_905220335.1. Taxonomy (NCBI): domain Eukaryota; kingdom Metazoa; phylum Arthropoda; class Insecta; order Lepidoptera; family Noctuidae; genus Noctua; species Noctua pronuba. The sequence continues at coordinate 7,065,413 of LR999906.1, read as the reverse complement.
TGGTGTTATTTTGAAGGCACGTGGATGTTTTTCTTAGAGATTTTTAGAGCAAAAAGCTTTTAATTTTACCCTGCAATGGCACACGTAACTTAGCTTTTCAGACATTTTTTTTGTGTAGGTTCCAGACTTCGAAAGATTTTTCCTTAATTATGGCTTAAACAGGGTTACGAAACCGAAGTTGGCAATATTTGCAAAAAAATGTTTGCTACCTCTTTGGTACGGTCAGCGACAAATGTTGATCAACACTACTACTTTTTCACATCATCTAAATTGACGCAAAATTAATCAATATGTTAACGGAAATGTATGAAACCTAGGAATACTAAACAATTCCTAGGAAATATTTACAATTCCGAGCCTACTTAAGAAATGTGTAAAAAAATGTTTAAAAGATTCTTTAATACACACATTTCCTGTGAAATGTATGTATTTCCTAGGAATTGTATGAAGTTCTCGTTTGCCGTTGGTTCCGGTTGTCATGTGTAGATTTTTGACAGTCGTTACAGGTAGTCAGTGACCTGAAAGTCTGACAACCAGTCTTACCTAGGGGTACCGTATTACCCAGTACTAACTGGGTTATACAGATCAGATAGGCAGTCGCTTCATGTTAAATACTGGTATTCAGCTGCATCCGGTTAGATTGGAAGCCGACCCCAACATAGTTGGGAAAAGGCTAGGCAGATGATGAGAAGCTCATTGCTTTTACTCTAAAACAGGTATTAATTTCCTACCCTGTAATACAAAATCACTTCACTAGTACCTCATGTCTCTCAAAACCTCCATTCATTATAATTTCTATGGCAAACTTACACCGTAATCAGCATACTCATAGCGTTCGAACAGACCCATTGTTTGTCGTTCATTCGTTCAATGCTCAGTTCAACGACATTGGCGCAGCTTTATTAACGTAATTACCGTCGCGTATAGCACGGACAGCGCGTTCTCTCGTTCATTTGAGTGCTGTTTGAATTTAGAATGTTTGTATAGATCATGGCGTCGTTATAGAATAGTTTACGGATAGACATTGTATCAGTAGCGAAGGGTCAATTTTTGTAAGGGGTAAGCCGGAGTACATATCTTTAATGTTATTATATTATTTGTTTATAGAATACTGACTGTGCCATTTTTCAAAGGGAATCCGGTAGGAATTGAGTTGTATGGAACTTTCGCCACTGCATTGTATTCAAGGAGGCTGAAATAGTTTTCTTTGTTGGTCGATTGGCCGAAAGTTCGATTGCTTAACATGAGGTCCTGGGTTAGATTCTCAGGTCGGGCAAAGTGTTTTTGTAATTTTCTGTCAGGAATTTCTAAGTAACAGCCATGGATTTGTGCCCGGTTAATGGCAATAGGCTCGACCCCTATTACATGAGACTTAAACATAACTGGCAAAATGTAGGTAACTGCCTAACCCACCGGGGATTACAGGCGAGATGTTATGTTATGTTATGTTATTAATCAGTTTTTTTTACAGATTATAGTCACATATCCAGGTTGGGTAAGGACAGATGGAGAAAAACTCAAGTCTCTCTAGATAGTTGTTTAAAAAAAAAACAAAATGGCGCATTGTTGGGGCTAAATTGTAAGTCGCAAATTTTTTTTTCTACCAAACCTATCGAGTAGAGTATCAAAATGAAGGAAATTAAAAGGAGATTACAAATATCTATACATATATACAGATACATAATACAATTTATAGTCGGGTTTTTTGATACTTTTAATTAAATGTTACTTGTTAACATGAGACATTGCATACCGCCTTGGAAGACGCGGGTACTACCTACTTATCTATCATTCTCTGAGCTATAAGCATAATATTTATATTTCCAGCATTTTTCTCCACATCTTCACATAATAATAAAAATAAACCAACACGTTGATGTGTAACGCAATATTCTCATTTCTTCGTACATACGACTTCATCATATCAAGCTATACGTCCAGCATAAGCTGACTGTGAATTGTATGGGATTTTCCTACGATGACAGGTTCGTTTATACTGGAAAATTTCTAGATGTGTCGTGTGTACATTTTTATGATTCTTGACTACGGAGGCGTGAAAAAGAAAATTGTTTTACCGAAGTCTCTTTTGATAAAGTATAATATTGCGATTAGGAAGCAAAGGATGTTTCAGTGTATGTCGTTTGTTATGTATTCGAGGAGCAATAAGAGGAATGTGCTCTAAAAATACCTTATTATGCACTCGTGAAGAATGATTCTGTTTTTGGTATTTGGAAAAGTGTCATTGGATTTTCCCTTTATGAATTTCTCAATCGCTTCCACGGAGTCTGGATTTGTGTCCTGTTGATAATAGGCTAGCTCCTATATTACTTGGGACTTAAACATTACTGGCAAAATATGGATGGTATTACTAGATGAACCTCTGGTTTATTTCACTAGTTCATCCGGGTGAATAACGTAGATTTTTGGTTTCCTCATTTTACCTTAGAAGAATTTCACCTAGGTTGAAACCTTCCAGGTGAAATAATTCGACATAAGCGGAGGACTTTGTTCACCTTAGAATTGATTCACCCAGGTGAACAAAGGCGGCTTTTTTTATTCATCTTCAGAGACTTCAAACTTATAACCCCCTTTTGTGATCGGGATCTGCTTCAAGTAATTTTAATGCCTATGATCAACCGACTAAAAACAAGTATAGGTACCACTTTAAATGTCAAATACTTTTTTTTTCTAGTAAAATAAATAAAGAGTACCCAAGATACTTTCATTCACAATCTGTTAGTACAATGTCACTGAGCTCTCATCTCTCGCAGATTTAATTTCTGAATTTCTAATCTTTCTATTTATTTTATTTCGAATAAATATTTTAGTGTCCCATGTCCATATTTTTTTAAGTCCGCGTTTTATTTGTACAAAATAAAACATAATTTCTTCCTTTTTTTTTGATCCATCAACCGAATTACTCAGTTAAATAGTTATGGCCAATAAAGATACCTAATAATCGAATAATCGAAACATTATACTCAATCCAATACATTCTTTCGTTCATTCACCGCTCTTTCATTCCCAATAAAACCACTCTTCGTATCAATTGACCGAATGATTCCTTTGTGCACCTTAATGGGATTAAATCTGTTAATTTTTCAATTAATTTCAATATTGCGATTGTTAATTGATTGAGTGCTTTGCTTTCGATATTTCCTTCTTTTTTAATATAAAGCCTTTTTTCTTCGTACGAGTTACGAGTCAATTGTAAATTGAAAATAAGGTATTCACTGAAAATGTTTTTTTTTAATTGTTTTGCCCAGACATTCACGAGAATTGCAAAAAGGATTTTTCACAAAGGAATTTTTTGTACATTTTGAAAACACCATTACCACTTTTTAGTTAAAAGTTGTTTTTATTTACAATGAATTGTAGGTTATACCGCGGACAACATTAGTTGACCAATTTTTTTCCTTATGCCCTTGGTTATAAGGTTGAAAAGTGGTCAAATGGCATTTTCCCTGAATGTAGATGTTAATTAATTCTTCAGAATTGGCTTGGTAAATTCAATACATTGCAGCATTGGTTTGTGTCGAGCACACCTGCGGACCTGCGTTGCCTTGTTCAATTTGCTCAGAGAAGTAAGCACACAATAATTGAGTTTTAATAATTGTTTTTTCAGTTTCAAAAGCTTTTATTCACCATCGAAAACGTACTTGGTGAAAAACATTGAGTTTTGTACATTGTGACCATGCATTTTTGTAGGAAACAGCAGATTTTTTTTAACTATCGATGAAAAATTTCTGTTACTCCTTATAAAATCAGCTATCTGCCAGTAAAAGTCCCGTAAAAATCGGTTCAGCCGTCGGAGATGAGCCGGAACAAACAGACAGACAAGTACCTTATACACTCTCATATGCATTCAGTAAAAAACTGTTTTTTTAAGGCACTTCAATTTTATTTATGTATTTGTACAGATGTATAGATAACAACAATAAATGCCAATATTAGCTTTCCCAATTAATATTAAAAACAAAAAAAAAACAACAATAATTCCGAAAAAAAATATACATTTCTTTGCTCAATAACCTCTTAACAATTAATCATTTCACAAAATTTCATGCACATCATAATGATTTCAAACTGAAAGTATAAAACCTGAATTAACAAAAGGACAATGGCCAAATGGCCAAACGGCTACAAAGCTATTGACGGTGCGGGTTACCCGGCCGGCTATAATGATCACTTTGATCACTCAAACGGCAACTTGCCGCTGAACGAGTGTGTTCGAGGTTTCCTACTATTTTGTTAATGTTTATTTTGGTTTTGTTTATTGACATTATCATGTGGGTCTGGGTTGCGGAATATGTTGATACTAATTATAGGGTTAATGTAGCGTGGAAGCGTTACTTCTTTTAATGACTATTGAATGACTATTTCGTGAAAAAGTCGGCGCTTCCTCCTTAACTAATTGTCTTGTTAGTTAGTAAGTTTTGGTCAAATTTTGCAACTGAAATTTAAACCAGTTCCCCCCAACCGATTGAGCTGAAATTTGGGACACTGCTTTGATTCTGGTGACGATAAAGTTTTATGATAAACTTGGTTTGATCAGCTCCTCACGAGAGGATTTCTCTACGATTATTAGCACGGACAAAAAACTTTGTATACGCCCTTAATTTCCGTACATAACAAAGCCACGAGCAAAAGCTGGTTAAAAAATATTAAATTTTGACCATAGACTATAGACACAATACGCAATATCCGTAAACCAGAAAAATGACAGTTAAAACCTCACCGGATTCCATTTTCAGAAACAAAATTAAAAACCCTATCGAGCTGCACTCCGCAGATACCGAATACCGTTCATTCATTCACTCGCCATTGGTCGGAAGCTTTAGGTTCATTCGGTCGTTCCATTCAGTCGTTCAGTGTAGATGTTGGTACTTTCAATGGGCTATTAGTGTAGTGACTTCTTGTTGTATAAAACCAATCGAGTTGATATGAGATCATCGCTTCTCGTACATGTGACGTTCAGAAAATAGGTCAAGTTTTATAAAAATAACTAACATTATTTTTATAGCCTTATAGGTATAATAAGAGCGGTAACATCGCGATTCATTGAAGGAAATGGACCATTAACGTCCATGTTGGTGGAGATAGGACGGTTTCTTCTGTTGTCACCTCTTTGATAGCTTCATAACATATTCCTTGAGCAAGATCATTGCAAGCGGTGATAGTCTAGTGGTGTGACCGTCGGTCTGCCAAGTCATGGGTCTCGGATTCGAACCCAACCTCTGATTTTTCGGATTCATGTGCTTATAATTATCACGGGTTTCGGTGAAGGAAAACATCGTGAGTAAATCAGCATTTCTGAGAGATATTTCTTGACGGCCTGTAAATCAAGCCAAGCCCTTGCGAGGCAGAAAAACTCTGACCCCAGGTTAGGCACTAACCACACGATAAAGAATATCAAGATCATGGTCTTTAACTGGCAGTGATACGCGCAATTAACCGACCTGCACAGTTTCAGTTCCAATGCGATCCATTTTTACTGCAAATTCAACAATGCTCATTGCGTGTGACCAATGTTTAAACATGAAAAATATTAATTATTTTTCATGTAGTTCCTTCAAAAATCCTTCTCGTTTCGACATTAAAAAATGTAATGGATATAGTAGAATTTATTGTCTTAAGGTGAAATCTGCAGAGTACACCGCAAATTCTTTTTTTTATTTTTGCAATTTGCCTGTCAATGTATGGCTGTATGTTCAACAAATTATGATTCGCGACCGTAATACGTATGTATTTACAGAATTCATCATCTGTTTAGCCTTTTCCCAACTATATTGGCTGAATACCATTATTTTATATGGAGCGACTGCCTATCTGACCTCCACAACCCAGTTAGTACTGGGTAATACGATACCCCTTGGTAAGACTGGTTGTCAGACTTTTTGGGCCAGTGACTACCTAACGACTGTCAAAGATCTACGAATGACACCCGGGACCAACGGCTTAACGTGCTTTCCGAGGCACGGAGGAAACTCGGTATGTAATGGGTAGTCAAACATCCACAGACCAACCTAGGCAAGCACGGCTTAACTAGCCGTTCGGGTCGATCTTTATCGACCCGAACGGCTGTTATTATTTAGCCACGAGCTCCTCTCCTCATGTATTTACAGAATTAAAATCATTAAAATCATGAACACAACGCTCTTGAGTTCTTTTAATCCCATTGAATGACTATTAGATGAAAAGCCATTCAATGGGGGTTAAATAAACATAGAGGGTTGTATTGATGATTTAACTGACTATAACTCAGTTAAGCCATATTTGTTACGGTCGCGTCAATAATATTTTAATCAACGTACAAACTGATACTGACCTGCAAATTGCAAAAAAACTTAAGAAAATTTGAATGAAACTAAATAGCACTACAAGAGTATTACAGAGACCATAACTAATTTATTATTGCGGATTATAAATTACATTTAAATAAGAACAAACAATCAAACTGATCTACAAACCACAGCGTACAAAAAGGATTTAAACTTAATTTAAACAAATATTAAACAAGCAATCCCACTTTATTTATTTCGCTAGTCTCTTCAAAACAACCTAAATGTACCGAGATTGTACTGAGCAAGAATCTAATTATATAACATAAAATAAAAGGAAAGGCTTTTAGAAATCTAAATAAATTGAGACGAAGATAATATTACTGTCGTAATCACCAATTAAAACTAACATAGTCTTGTTTTGAACCTAGTTGCGCAAAAGCGAAATGATTTAACGTGATTGAACTACTTCTAAATAAATATAAATGTTGATGGATTGAGAGGGAGAGGTAAACGAAAGAAAATATGGACGGATTGTGTGAGGAATGATATGAAAGAGAAAGGAGTCCCTTAACAGATTGCGAGCCCAGGTTGGCAACTGTAGATATAATCTGGCAAAATGGGGTATCCTCGATTCATCCCAAACAGATTGACAGTGTGGAGTCACTCTGCAGGATATGCTCCACCTCTTGTCCTGCCCATCCTGCAGAACCACTTGCACCTACCAAGATTTAATTGAAGCACATGTTAGAGCTGTGCTGGTGGCTACATACTGGTCTAACACAATTTGAGTTCATCGACACGTAAAGAAGAAGAAGAAAAAAGGAGTAAATGATGCCGTGACGTCTGACAGGGGAGAATGGAAGAAGAAAACGTGTTGCGCCGACCCCGAGTGGAATGGGACAAGGGCAGGAAAGTAATTATAAACTACTTCTAAATAAGACTCGAGTTGTCATTCATTATAAATATTTGATGATAAACATAACGTTACGCCTTGTAATCTCCGAAGGGTTAGGCAGGGGTGTACCTAACAAGTACACCCACATTTCGCCAGTTATGTTTAAGTCCCATGTTATAGGGGGCGAGCCTATTGCCATCAACCGGGCACTACTGAAAAATTCCTAACGAAAAAACCCAATAACACTTTGCCCGGCCCGTGAATCGAACCCAGGACCTCATGCTCAGCAGTCACGCTTGTGACCACTAGACCAACGAGGTAGTGTTATTAAATTATAGGATAACATAATGATAATGTAAGTAGATTAAGTACTAAGTGTTGGTAGATCACCAGCCACACCGGTGGGTGATATTCAGAAAATCGCGGGTCAAACCTGGTTGAGACTCGCGTAGACCATGGAGGAATGGTCAAAAAGAGAGAGGAACTTATTACTCCGCAGTAGGTGAAACAAGGCTCTCTGTGGTGATGGTGACATTTAGCGCCAAATAGCGCAAAATGACCGCTAAAAATAGTATAGAAAAGTCATCATCATCGGCCTAGCCTTTTCCCAACTATATTGGGGTCGGCGGTCAGCCACGAGCTCCTCGATAGTATTGAAAACAGATAGTTTAGTACAGAAGAATAGTATAGAAAACTGAATTATGAAAATCCGCAGCTATTATTTTGATTGATAAGCAGATCGATGGCAAAGTAAGTACTGAAGTTCATCAATAAACCTCTAACAAAAAAAAACCGGCCTAGTGCGAGTCGGACTCGCGTATGAAGGGTTCCTTACCATCGTAGTAGGGAAGCCACTTTAATTTTTAATTTGTTATAACAGGAACAGAAATAATATACATTCTATGAAAATTTCAACTGGCTACCTATTACGGATCATGAGATACAGCCCGCTGACAGACAGACGGACGGACGGACGGACGGTTGGGTCCCGTTGGTTACCCTTCGGGTACGGACCCTGAAAAAATTTAAGAAGTATTTAGTGATTGTAATTTCACTTATATCATTGGGTACATTCATTTGTTTAATTGCTTAAAACTACTAAACAGATTTTAAAAACAACTAAATTGACCTCGTGCAGTTTTACAAAAGTTTTTAATAGAAAACATTAAAAACTTAAAACAATAAAACTTTTCATTCAACCTGAAAAGAAAAATCAACAAATAATAATAGGTTATAAAACTTTTCAATTCAAGTTTTTATTCAAAAAGGTCAGTACCCACTCGGGTCATTATCCTACCATGGTCACTAATATCTATTGTGTGCCCTCTAAGGTCACCCAAGTTCAAGGTTGTGAGGCCTTGTGACTGACCTTGGCGTATAGCGACATCTGTCGGTAATCGAGGGAACCATGACGCGAGTCTGGCGACTCAATGATAATGATGTGCGAATTTTATGGAGCGGAGTGGTAACGCCATCTGTGAGGCAAAGTGGGAATTAATGGTGTTGCCAAATAATAATATTTTATACTCGAAAATACAATTAATAAGGATTATTGGGTATTAACTGTTATTTACTCCTCGACGCTTCGACTGCTTCGTTGGTCGAATGCTGAGCAGGTCCTAGGTTCGATTCCCGGGTCGGGCAAAGTGTTATTGAGTTTTTCCATCAGGAGCAACCAGAGAGTCTGGATTTGTGCCCGGTTGATGGCATTAGCCTCGCCCACTATTTCATGGAACTCATACAAACTGGCGAAATGTAGGTATACTATTAGGTACACCTCTGCCACATTTTTTTTTATTATTACGTTTGCGGTGCACTGGACCCCTGTGGTGGATTACTGCCCACCACCTCTCATAGAACGGAAGTCTGTGTCCCAGCACTGGGAAGTTTTTAGGATGATTATAACCTTTGTCAAGAATTAAAGCCTATAGTAATAAAAGGCAAATGTAAAGCACTGTTATAATAAGAGGATTGACTTTTGGATCAGAAAATCGTGAAATCCACAGCCGAGTTTATTCTGTTGGTAGAAAAAAAACCAAGAAATTTTCTCCAAGATAATGAAATAATCACAACATACTAGAAAGATCATCCTTTCATACTTTTACTCGTTTGTGTGGTGATTTCAGGAGGAAAAAGATATCTTAGGTACTAGCGGTTGACCGCGACTTCGATCGCGTGTAAATTTTGAGGTGTAAGTGTGAGAAAGCTCCAGACTGTTATCTATATCTGTGCAAATTTTCATTCAGATCCATTCAGCCGTTCTGGCGACATTGAGTAAAAAAAATCTATCCATCAAAACTTTCGCATAAATCGTATAGAGTCGAATTAGTCCTCAATCACATCTCAAGCCAAGTCAGAGGCCTTAAGGCGGCATAAAAACTCTGACACCAGGTTAGGCACTAACCACACGATAAAGAAGAGAAGAAGTCTTCAATCTGTGGAATTTAGCTCGGAAAATATTCGATTCAAATTCTATACCAATAAGGAAATTCCTAACCTTATCATATGTAAATACAGTATTATGAATAACCTTATCTAGTTGAGGTAAAAAAATCAATACCAGTACTGTGGCTATTTACTCCTTATCGGGCTGATAACTTACAATAAATATTTACATAGGAATACCTTGATAGTGGAAGCACTTCTGTCGATATACAAGGGACCTTTTGTGGCCCAACATTTGGGTCCATACAAGACAGCAGGAAAAAAAACGCGAAACATATCTTGTTCAACATACTCGTGGCTAAATAATAACAGCCGCTCGGGCCGATCTTTAGGTTAAGCCGTGCTTGCCTAGGTTGCTCTGTGGATGGGTGACCACCCATTACATACCGAGTTTCCTCCGTGCCTTGGAAAGCATGTAAAGCCGTTGGCCGTGGCTGTCATTTGTAGATCTGTTGTTACGGGTAGTCAGTGGGCCAAAAAGTCTGACAACCAGTTTTACCGAGGGGTAACGTATTACCCAGTGCTAACTGGGTTGTGGAGGTCAGATAGACAGTCGCTGCATGTAAAATACTGGTATTCAGCTGCATCCGGTTAGATTGGAAGCTGACCTCTACGTAGTTGAGAAAAGGCTAAGCAGATGATGATACAGCCTGACACTGACCTGCAAATTGCAGAAAAACCTGAGAAAAATTGAATTTCGCGGACTACCCGAGGGTAGGGGGTTCGCGCTTGTTAATGTTATGGTTAAATACGATAAATAGAAAATTCGACTTTCTGTTTACCTTTCAACATCTTTGTGACGATGTTTTATAAAACATCAAACTACACTACTTACGGACCAGAAACCTATATTGCTACTAACTATCATATGCATGAGGTCCTGGGTTCGATTCGCAGGTCGGGCAAAGTGTTATTAGGTTTTTCCATCAGGAATTTCTCAGTAGCAGCCACGGAGTCTGGATCTGTGCCCGGTTGATGGCAATAGCCTCATCCCCTATTACATGGGACTTAAACATAACTGGCGAAATGTGTGTGTAAACCTCTGCCCAACCCTTCGAGGATTACAGGCGTGAAGCTATGTTGTTATGTATGTATCCTATGTATTTGATATGACCTATGCTTAGCATTCACAGTGGCTTTGAACAGGTACTTTTTTAATCCAAGAATTAATTGCACAAGGGGCAAAATGTAGCCACATTGACCTGCGATGATATACAATCAATAATAACTTTCTAACACTACACCATTGCCAAACCATTTAAACTCAACACTGGTAAGTAAGCTGAACCCGCATAGCAAGTAAAGTAAAGTAATTAATCACTCTTGTCAGCACACGTTGCTGCAATGGAGTTGTCATACAATTGTGCCGCAACGTCGACTCTTGCGCAATTTACGAACAATACCGACTGGCGGGGATGCAGACGACCGATGTATAGAGACTTGATATATGTGGCAATAAAACCCAGGTTAAAGTTTTCTTTGTCTATTTTTGGAGCATCACAAGTAAGTAGTAAAAGTGTATGCATCCAGGGGGGCTACTCAACACCATCACCATCATATCAGCCCGGAATCACAGACTGCTGGGTAAAGGCCTTCCCTTTTTTCTGCCACACTTCCCGGTTCTGTGCGTACCTCATCCAGGAGTTCCCCGCGACTTTGACATTATCGTCGACCCAACGAGCTTTAGGACGGCCCTGGTTTCTTTGGCCTAACCTTGGCCACCACTCGGTCAAAGCCTTGCTCCATTGGCCATCTCCGGGTCTAGCCACATGTCCGGCCCAGGTCCACTTGAGGCGCACCGCCCGGTCCCCAACGTCGTAGACTTTCGTCCGACGGCGAATTTCGGTGTTACGCACTCGATCTAAGAGGGTTATGCATAGCATGGCTCGCTCCATGGCCCTTTGTGCCACTCGTACTCGGTGGATAGTCTCGTTTGTAGCGTCCATGTCTCGGCACCGTAGGTTATTGTTGGCAGGACACATTGGTTGAAAAGGCGGGTTTTTAGGCACTGAGGGTTACTATGACGTCTTAAAGTAGGAGTCATTCCAATGTGGGAAAGAGACAGAGCTATACTGGTCGTCTAGCGTCACGTCACGGTAGGCCAGAAACTTCCGTCTCTGTAGTACTGGTTAGGTACTCAGTGGCCCCGACTTACGATTTGTAGGTTGCGGGTTCGAATAGAGGTGAAGGAAAACATCGTAAGAAAAGCAGCCAGGTCCGAGAGCCAAGAATTTGAACATTCCGTTTGTTGCCAGTATTACTACTAGTAGTACCACGGGTAAAAAAAAAACCCGTAAAACTACCAAGCGATCCAGTAATTTTTTTTACCCGTGTTACACTCGGGATTGCTAAATAATATCAACAATCATAATCTCAACTATTCAAAAACTCAACACTTTAAAACATCAATCATTTAATTAATCAACAATTCATAATCTCAACATTGTGGTGTGTGGTGTAAATCACCTATCCGAACCTGTCCCACGCCACGAGGTGCAATGACTACCTTTCAGAGAGGAGACCTGTGGCCCAGTTGTGGGAACGATATAAGCTGATCATGCTTATGTTTCAGTTTTTAGGGTTCCGTACCCGAAAGGGGTTTTAGGGTTCGAGACCCTATTACTAAGCCTCCACTGTCCGTCCGTCCATCCGTCTGTCTATCAGCGGGCTATATCTCAGGAGCCGTAATAGGTAGACAGCTGAATTTTTTACAGAATGTGTATTTCTATTGCCGCTTGTTATATAATACATTAAAAATCGGTAAGGAATCTTTCATGCGCGAGTCCTTGGCCGGTTTTTGCGTCTCTCGTGCCTAAACTAAAAGATGACTTAACTAATCTACAAATAGGTACATTAATTTGTAAAATCGTTAAGCTATCTTAACGATATCAGAACACCAATCTTACTACACAATAACGTTTCAACATCGCACAACCAACGTTCACACAATAACCACAATGATTAATGAACTCGGCCATTTTCTGGGAAACGTTCTAATTTATCCATAACGCCGACTTTTTGATGCGAGCTCGTAAAATACGGACTAACAAGACTCCGTAGCTAAGTGAGCGCTTTCGTGGATATATCGGTGAAACTGTAGTGAATAAAATTTTCGGATCTCGTCGGGAAGATAAATTGGTTTATGTGGATCAAAGATAGCTGGAAAGGACAGATTTGACAATGTGGAGTCGTGATTCTGGACATTCATCTTACTTTCTATTTGTATTTTGTAAGAATAAGTGATACCATTGTCTGACTTTAAGGGCGGTTTCAGATTAGCGTATTTTTCGCGCGTATTTGGAAGCGCGTGTAGACGCGTAATCGCGCGCCTTTTGCCACGCGCAACTCGTACGAGTTTGACGCTCGTATAAGCGCGAGACGCGGGAGATACTGACGTTTTGCTACTGACTGAACCCAGTGGTTCGAGCAAACACGTTGGAAAAAGCGCGTGTGCGCGCTTCGGTTTTTGAAGGGCAAAATGTGGCGCGCGTAGCCGATACGAGCTTATACGGGCAGAAAAATACACTAGTCTGAACTTGCTCTAAGAATCCTGTATATAGTATACATACATTGTGACTTCTTCATTAAAGACGTATGTAGGAGTACATTTAAACTCATAACAGAAAATGTCTTTTAAAGTAATTTTCTTTTCTATTAAAATTCTTCTCTTGTCAATGATTTATTAAGATGAAAACTCTGCCATTTCAACGGCGTTATCAGCAGCTTCAGACAGATCCATCATGGTGCAGCTATACAAAGAGCTGGACAGTTGATGGGAAATCGTTTGCGAGAATCCACAGTCACATTTTGGTTTCTCAGATTTTTTTTGGTGATAACTAAGTAATTAACTGTGTTATATCTACCTGGCACTGATGCCAAAAGTTGACACTCAGCAAGTACGCAAGAAGATTGTATTTACCTGTAACAAAAATAGAGATTTATAAATGTTTTTGTTTATTATCAAAATAAAGAAAAAAGATCGCAAAAGAAAGAAAATCCTGCGATGTTTCCAAGATTTGTCTTAAATACGCAGTCAAAGAAATAAAAGTCCTTTGCATAAACCATGGCATTCATATCCAAAAAGTTTACACAGCTACAAGAAAAGAACACAAAAAATAACTTTATACACGTGTCTTACTTAATTATTATAATATTATTCTTCCGGAAGAAACAATTTATTTGCAAATATTTGTAAGGGGTGTTACAGTTCTTAAAATTCTACTTGATTGAAATGAATGAACAAAATTAGGTTGATAATTACATTAAGACTATGTTTTTTATAGTTTAATTTAATTGGCCCTAATAAATACCCATATTTAGACTGCGTAAAATACTGACTGCATAAATATGTATTTGTAATTATTTATTTCAAGAAGAAGAGAAGGGATATGTTATATCCCTTTATTTATTTTAGGACCTCTTCATACACATGTTCGACATATTTTATTATCTGGGTGGCAAAAACTGAAGACTTTCGGGAAAATTATATCGAGCCGACCTGAATTTAATTCAGTGATGGTAGATGCCGATCGGAGTTTACCGATCGGCACGAGTCGGATATAACCCAAATATTTGTACTGTTTCGAGTTGGCTTTGCTGTCATTCAAATACTGCCGAATGTACCTACACGAAAAAGAGTGTAGCAAACAAGAATTTGTGTGGTATACTACAACTAAAAAACCCGACTACTGAAAAATCAAGCTCTAATTGAATTCGGGATTTATAAGGTAAAATCGACGTTAAAATCGGTTAAAATGTAGCCTATGTTACTCGTGCCATAATAACGAATTGATTGATACCTTATTCATCAAAATCGGATGAATAGTTTAGGTGCTACGGAGGAATATACGTAAATACATACATACATACATAGACTGCTAAAATCATAACCTTCCTTTTGGCTTCGCCGTAGTCGGGTAAAAAATACGGCAGTGAATTTTCCAAGCTTTGCCCGCCGAAGAAACTTAGTTAGGCATTTACTATAATGCATGTAAAACGTGTTTTTATACAAACAGCTCCGCGCTGGCGGTCCCATTTTATGACAACACATAAAAATAAATAGGCATTTACATGAAGAAGACGTGCACACCTACTGTGGAAGGTGTTTGGGGATAAACAACCCTAGTGTGGAAAGTTAAAGTTCATTTTCATTTGATTTGGAGCGAGATGGAAAATTAATTTAAAAGATGACAGGACCGGATTAGGTGCGAGGTGCATTTTTTTTTGTTGTTTGGATAATTGAGTTTTTCTTCCTGAGCTTTTGATGCAAGCATATTTTTTTATAATATGTATAAGGAGTGAGTAAGTAAGTTATTTTTTATTTTGCAAATATGGGCACAGTACATGGTAATATACAGATAAAAGGTAGTTTTAGCCATATTTTACCGGGAGAAGTCATTTGATGATTTCCCATCCGTAAAAAAAAAAGCCATATTTTACCAATAGGCATGCAGAAGTTTCACGCTAAAACAATAAAGACAATCTACAGACACACTGAATAGTTTTAAATCACAACTTATCTAGAACACAATTAATATTATAAAGACACACAATAACAAAAATTATTTTTTTCTTAAAAAAAAAATTGTCTTTTTCGGTAAGAAATTCGCTGACAGTATAGTATGCGTTATGTGTTAAAAGCTTCGGAGCCTGCTTTTAAATAATGATAGCGGCAATTGATACTGTAATTCAACGTTTGTTTTTATGCGTAGGTCAAAGATTTATAAACAAATTGGTTGGTAGCAACAGAATCAGAAACCCTTTTCTAAAATTCTGTGTGCTATATTAGCAGCCTGTTCTTACTGCTGGGACACAAGCCTCCTCTCTATGGGAGATAGGGGCCTGTAATCCACCAGGCGGGCCCAGTTCGGGTTGGTAAAATTCATCATTATGATGGTTATTATGAAAAACAAGCTTCAGGTGATACGGTCTTTCGATTGCGAGTAGGGGGTAAAGGTCAATGACCTGACTTTAACTTACCTAATAAAGGAAATACCTCATAAAGTGATGTAAGATTGACGTGCTGGATTACAGTTCCTTGTAATGCTTAATTGTCCAAAAATATCTAAATGACATTCTCATGTAGATCCGTATCTTTCCGAGAAAATGATATCATTTATTAACATGTAAAAATGAGAGTCGTCAACGTAAAAATAAACAAAACATAGGAGCTTGACAGAGCATTGAAATTTATTTTAATTCTTCGCCGAAATAAAAAAACTCATTTAATTGATCCAACTCGTAATCACCTTCTTAGTATGTGAAAGATCACACCTTCACAAACTTTAGAATTTGCTTTCATCATAATCTGCCTAGCCTTTTCCCAACTACGTTCGGGTCGGCTTCTATTTTAACCGGATGCAGCTGAGTACCCGTAATTTACATGGAACGACTGCCTATCTGACCTCCACAACCAAGTTACTACTGGGTAATATGATACCCCTTGGTAAGACTGATTGTCAGAGTTTTTGGGCCACTGACTGCCTAACGACTGTCAAAGATCTGCAATTGACAGTCGGAACCAACGGCTTATCGTGCTTTCCGGGGCACGGAGGATACTCGGTATGTAATGGGTGGTCACTCATCCACAGACCAAGCACGGCTTAACCTAAAGATCGACCCGAGCGGCTTATTATTTAGCCACGAGCTCCTAATAAAAATCGTGATAAAGAACACACCTACACCAACTTTAAGATTTGGTTTAAAGGGCAAAATATGGGGTTTGACCTGTCGCTCACCTAACGACATTCGGTCGGCCACTACATGAATATAATCGGCTGTATAGCATGAAATTATACCAAAATATTTGTATACTTTATGCTATTTCCAGCATCTTTTGGATAATTTCTAGCCAAGAACAGCTTATAGGCTCGCACCCTATTACATGGGACTTAAACAAAAATGGCGAGATGTATACGTAATACGTATAGGTACCAGTGGCGAAGGTTCCATAAAACTCGTTTCCTACCGGCTTCTCTTTGAAAAAAGGCACAGTCAGTATTCTATAGACAAATAAAATAATCGCATTAAAGATATGTACTCCGGCTTCCCTCTAACAAAATTGACCCTTCGCTACTGATAGGTACACCTCTACCTAACCTTTAAGGGATTACAGTCATTATGGTGTGTTAACCGCTTATCCTCGTCTACAACGACAAAAAACCGTAACTCCATTACAAAAACCGTAACATTTTACCGCACTACCAAGTACGTCCCTTAACCAAAGGTCTAGTAAATCACATTACATGCCGGACATTCGACCAACGAGGAATACAGACAACTATGGAAGATCACGACTCGGTCACAGGTCAGACTAAATCACGATGTCGTCTGCAACACCTGCTGAGCCATTTTCGACTCTACGCTCTTGAAAAAACGTTTTAATATACCGTAGCTGCATCACGATATCATCTGCTATGTCTGGTGAGGAATTTTCGACTTTATTGTGTTGAAAAAAGGATTATGTTAGTGTAGAAGCAATCAGCATATGAAAGTTGAGAAAGTAGTGGGTATTAATTATGTTGGTATGTGGATTAGAGTATAAAATTAGTTGGTTCTTGAATAGAATAACCTAAGGGGTTATATGTTGGAGGAGCTGACAAAAAAGCTAAGAGCAACTAAGAGGTTTATTCTGAAATCATTTGGAAAATTGTGACGTTATTTTTTATAGAATTTGTACGTTTTTAGACTAGTGGTTGCAAGCGCGACTGCTGAGCATGAGGTCCTGGGTTCGATTCCCAGGTCGGGCATAGTTTAGTTGAGTTTTTTCTTCCAGGAATTTCTCAGTAGCAGCCACGGAGGCTTGCCCTCTTTAACATGGGACCTAAACATAGCTAGAGATCTGTGGGTTTACTATTAGGTACACCTTGGCCTAACCTTTCGGGGATTACAGGTGTGATGTTACGTTATGTTGTACGTATTTAAAAAATCGTCCTATTTCCGTAAATTTTGCCATTTATTTTGTTTCATCATAGACCTCATCTACCGCTTTCCATTAGGCGTGATCGAGGTCAAGAGCAGGCCCATTTCATAATTTTTTTTTTTTTGGAGATTTTTAGAATAATATTATCACTTGCTTCGGTGAAAGAAAACATCGTGAGGAAACCAGCATGCCTTTTTTTTTCGGATGGTCTAATCATCAAATGACCCCCCCCCCACGCTCTGGGCGGAGTGGAAGGGAGTGTCAGACTTTTACTGACTAAAACCCATCCATGTTCCTTCTTTGCCCTTTGTGTTCCAGGGCCGCGGTATCTCTTTCGAACAGTCCCCTAGCAAACCAGCATGCCTGAGAGATATTTTTCGACGGCATTTAAAGCCAAGTCAGAGGCCCATAAGCGGCATAAAAGCTCTGACACAAAGTTAGTCACTAACCACACGATAAAAAAAAAAAAAATTACAGAAAAGTCCACCATTCAACTCTTCCAGGTTAATTTATGGCAAAGATAAATCACGTTGCACAAACGGTTCTACCTTACATTATTAAATTAACCGACAAAGTGAAACAAAGTCATGATGAACAAAGGTTTTCTTACTAGAAAGTATTGTTCCACAAAGAAAGGCGAAGCTATCGCTGGCGTAATGATATGCAAACTGATGTCGAGGCAACCTTATTCTTTGTAGAATTCTTTTCCTGTATTACTATTCTGTAACTTTTTTTCATGAGAGATTTTTTTTTGTAAAACTGTTCATGTAAATATTGAAAAAAATGTTCATTTAATGCAACAGTACTTATTGGCCGCAATGACTGCTTGAATATAATCACCCAATGTTACGTTATTTGCTGATCAATTTTGTTGAGAAAAAACATTTTGAAACTAGCCCAAACCGCTATTTTCAGCTGATTATTTCAATTTTATTGTCTATGTAAAATACACTGAATAAAGTTGAAAATATTTTTTTAAATGTGTACTGCAGGTAAAGATATAAACAAAAATATGTATTTTAATATGAAGAAAATATAAGAAGTGGTTTGAATTACACTTTTTGCTTTGAGCATCGAAATATGTACGTTTCAAAATAATTATTCGCATCCAAAATTTTTTTACTAAAAATATTCACGAAAAACCGCTGCAAAACTACTTTATTTTATGTAAAAAATCCTCGTTTAATCTTATTTCCGAAGGGTAAAAACCACAAAACCGCAGCGGTTCGCTTCAAAAAAAGAGTAAATATTTTATGGGTCAAACATTGCAGAATGGCCCGGGCTCCTATTAGCAGCGTTGCTAGAGGGCTCTCGAGCCACTCGCC
The DNA here is from genome assembly GCA_905220335.1 of Noctua pronuba. Taxonomy (NCBI): domain Eukaryota; kingdom Metazoa; phylum Arthropoda; class Insecta; order Lepidoptera; family Noctuidae; genus Noctua; species Noctua pronuba. Next base: position 7,046,543 of record LR999906.1, on the reverse strand, counting down.
CATAATGAGGCAGCTATGTTCCTACTTGTTATGTGTGCCTAGTACCTCTCCGTGTATCGGTACTATCCCAGGTCCGATTCTACTAACATTTTCTAGCAGGAAAATAACTAACTTGACCTGCATTTTGAAGTCCACTCTGGAACTACAAGCAATTTTAGTTAACTATTTTATTCTTCAAATGGGACCAAAAAATATTGTCGAATATCAGCCTAAATCAATGAAATTAAATTATATTTATTTTGTAACTTGGTTGTTTTGTAAAGTAAAATGAGGTCGGGGTTTCTACAAAAATCACTGAAACAAGTTAGATATAAGGCTGAGAAAATCGGAAGTGGTAGGAAAACGAAATTAATATTTATGTTAATATGGATATTTAAATATGATTTTTAAGTTTTAATTTTTTTATTTCATTTTTAAAACTTTTAAATGAGTACCTAATTCATTTTTTTTTGTTTTTTTTTAATTTTCGGAAAATATATGTAAAATTTGAAAACAGTATATATGACAATATCCATACTAAAGTGGTGATATTTCTGTATAAAAAATATTTTGTTGGTGGCACGTATACTGCCTCTACCTTATCGTATAGATCAGATCATGTAAGAACCATACATATTCGCGTCAGAGATGGTCTTGTGAGGAAAGAACCACAGACACTACGTAGAGTGGTTGTTCCCGAAGAGACGCCGGTAGGAATCGGGTTCTTAGCTACCTTCGGGCCTGTTAAACAGATATTTGCAGTATTTAGATCTACATAATTTAAACAACGGTAAACAAAATCTCGAAAATATTATCTTCTTCATAATACAGTAAAATTGAATGATTCATTAGAATCATTAATAACCGACTTCATTATGATAATTTTATTCATTTGCCAAGTAAATTAACTGCCCAATAATGCAAAATGCAAAATTCATCAGTATCGGTACTTTCGTGGATAAAACTGAAAGTAGAATGAATAAAAAGTAGATATATTAGCTTGACAATTTTTATCCCTGATATTTACGATACTATAACTTTGCAGAACGAATATTTTTGAGTACTAGCATCTAGGTGCTTTTTAGTCTTCCGTACCCGAAGAGTAACCAACGGAACCCTATTACTAAGCCTCCACTGTCCGTCCGTCTGTCTGTCTGTCAGCGGGCGTAATGGGTAGACAGTTGAAATTTTCACAGAATGTGTGTTTCTGTTGGCGTTATAACAACAAATAATTTAAACATTAAAGGGGACTCCCCTACTTCTTATGGTATGGAACCCTTCATGCGCGAGTCCGACTTGCACTTGAGTTAACTTGGTATAGCGAGGCATCAACCAGCAAAATTGTTATAGAACTAAAAGGTTTTCAAAATCCCAGCCAAGATAAAAAATTCCTCTGGTGTGTGTCGCAAAAATCTGCTGGAGGCAAGAAGTAATGGTTTGATCGATGTCATATCATCAAGTCATATCCAGTAGTTGACGTCCTTCAGCTAACTGATGACGAGGACAACCACAGATGAAAAAGAAGTTAGTCATTTTTAGAATTGGTAGATGATGCCAATTTTCGGTTTCTGATTCGAGAATTTGAAGTTGAGAAAGTTTTTTTTACTTAACAGTTTTATATAGTTAAATTGAGGAGCTCGTGGCTAAATAATAACAGCCGCTCGGGTCGATCTTTAGGTTAAGCCGTACTTCCTTAGATTGGTCTGTGGATGGGTGACTACCCATTATATACCGAGTTTCCTCCGTGCCTCGGAAAGCACGTTAAGCCGTTGGTTCCGGCTGTCATTTGTAGATCTTTGACAGTCGTTAGGTAGTCAGTAGCCCAAAAAGTCTGACAACCAGTCTTACCAAGGGGTATCGTATTACCCAGTACTAACTGGGTTGTGGAGGTCATACAGGTAGTCGCTCCATGTAAAATAGTGGTATTCAGCTGCATCCGGTTAGACTGGAAGCCGACCTCAATAAAGTTGGGAAAAGGCTAGGCAGATGATGAGTTTTATATTGTTAAATTGTTCACAACTTCAAATTCTCAAATGAGAAACCAGCAATAAGACATCTGCTCACCTCTTCTTCAAAAAACAAGCGTGTTAGTACTGTAACATTAAAAATAAAACGACGGGCCTGCCTCAACAGAGCACTGATAGGACAAGGGCATCGGACGGGCAGAGCGTGAGTGCAATAGTAACCATAGACTAACGTTATCATGTGATGGAGGGGACAGCTATTCATATTATGCCTATAGCCGAAATAACGTATAGAAAGGGTACGCACTTTTAAAATAAATATCTTAACTATGTGACTCGTGGTTATTGTGTTAATTAGTCATTGTAGCAACCTATTAATATGATGCCCACTCCTGGGCAAAGGCCCACCTTCAGTTCCTTACAACTTATTTTAAAATGAAAATAGTCATGTTGCTATGATTTTTTTTTTGGACACAAAAATATTGAACGCACGCTCATCCTAACTAATATTATAAATGCGAAAGTAAGTTTGTTTGTTACCTTTTCACGCCTAAATCACTGAGCCGATCATCCTGAAATTTTTCATATACGTTGTCAGGTGTACAGAAACGGACACCAACGGGTACCTTTCGTACCAAAAAAAAGTACTGTTTCCGAGGAAAATAACAACGTTCTTATGATAATAGATGGCGCCACGAGTCTTTCGAATCGTGATTGAATTATATTATTACACAATCTGAGTACAACCCGAATTGATTGTCAAATTCTAAATTGACGCGAACGATGCCGCAGGCAAAAGCTAGTACTGTATACACTCAAACATTTCAGGAACATAAGTAGAGTTGAACATCCGACATCCTACTATCCTACTTATTCTACTCCTACTAATATTAAACACATAAATGCGAAAGTTTGTGAGGATGGATGTTTGTTAATCTTTCACGCAAAAACTACTGACTGGATTTTAATGAAATTTGGCACACAAATATAGTTTATAATCTGGATTAACACATAGAATACTTTTTATCCCGGTAGTCCGATCATGAATTCGGTCTCAAGTAAAAAGTAAATATACAGACTTGAATTCATATAAACTGATAAATCGGGGTCAGAATAAATACAATGGAAGGGCATGGTATGATTGACTGAAAATAGAATTAAAATGCAAATGTTGAAAAGTGATTGATGGCAGATTCTACTTCAGTTGTTTCTACTGGCCTTGGTAGAGTATTTTTCTTTGTTGATCTGTTTATCAACATCACAATGTTACCCTCCTTTTTTCAGCAATAATTTCTGCGTAAAGTTACTTAGTTTTATGTAAATAGTGCTTGGTTGACGGCTTCGTTAAGGGTCTTATTAAACCCTGTATATCTTATACTAGCGGCCCGTCCCGGCTTTGCACGGCTGGACATTTATTTTTTAAACATTTTGGGATAAAATATTGCCTATGTTACTCAGGGATAATGTAGCTTTCTAATGGTGATAAAATGTTTGAAATCGGCACAGTAGTTTTGAGTTTATTCATTACAAACATACACACACATGATGGTACAACGTATGATGGTAGGTAGCTCCTACACAAATATCTTGTTCTTACTACATACATGCATAACAAAAGATTACACAATCTTCAAGCAATGACTTCACTCCAGAACTATGTTACGCTACCCATTGAACGAACGAATGAACGAGACGTTATCGGTCCTACCTCAACATAATAGTGATAGGGCAAGGCCATTCGAACGAGTCGTGAATGCAACGGTATTCTGATATTAGTACGGTACCACGATAAAGGGGAATAATGTGGGGCTGTGAAACGTTGAATGTTGTACGTAGATGCCGTTGTGATATTTTAGTCACGTCGTGTACGTTTACGTCATCGCAGAACGTGGAACCGTATTTTGACGAAAATTAACAGGTTTTGGAGGTAGGAGAGCAGCTGTCGCCCAGTGGTGGAGTCTCCAACTTATGCCATTACGTTTTGTAATTTATTTCATCACTGCTGAGGAAAACATTGTGAAAAAAACAGTGAAGGAAAACATCGTGAGGAAACCGGCATGTCCTAAAACCAAAAATTCGAAGACATGTGACATCTACCAACCCGCACTGGGCTCGCGTGGTGGATTATAGCCCATTCCCTCTCATAGAGAGGACGCCGTGTGTCCCAACAGTGGGAACATTATAGGCTGATTATGCTTATGTTAACAGGTATTTATTAGTAAAAAAATAAAAACTAAATTTAGACCTGATCCTTCTAGCTCATCATCTGTGTAGCCTTTTCCAAACTATATTGGGGTCGGCTTCCAGTCTAACCGGACGTAGCTGAACACTAATCTTTGATCCTTGTAGCTCATTCCATAATCTCTATTTTTAGGTTTGCAATTTTTAATTGGAATCTTTCTACTTTGACAAAAGCATATTCTGCAAACGTACAATTCAAATGAACAATAATAATACCCATCACAAATACCAAATTATCTGTAACAAAATAACATTTCCCAACCATTATAAAAGATATCATACTCATACAATCGTATCCTCTCCAATAACCAAAGACTATTTTCCTCACAGAGTCATCAAATTGAACTCCACAATATAATAACCTACTTGGCGCATCTGTTATTACTTTATTCTATGAGATTCTTGACCCCGCTCGTGACCAGAGAACATTGCACTGAGCTCAATTGGACGATGCGTGTAGGTATGTACTACGTATGTACATATCTATGTATTGCAGTTCCGTATCTACGTGGGAGTTGCTCTATGTTATGTTGTGGCGAAATATTAATTGGGAAGTTATTTAGTATTTAGTCGTGTGTTTAATTTTGTGCGTGTATCATTGATTTGTTGTGTTTGTACGGTTTTAGTAATAATCCTTGAAGCTTAATGTTAAAGTTATTAATGTAGGTAGTAATGATTGTACGATTAGATTTACTTAATTTTATCACACGTTTTGGTAAGACTGCCTCGTTGGTCTAGTGGTCGCAAGCACAACTGCTGAGCATGAGGTACTAGGTTCGATTCCCAGGTCGGGCAAAGTGTGATTGTGTATGTAATGGGTGATCACCCATCCACGCACCAACCCAAGCAAGCCCGGCTCAACCTGAATGTCGACTCGAACGGTTGTTATCATTTAGCCAAGAGCTCCTCCAATGAAGAAAGTCCTAATAGTTTCGAAATCCAAAATGATACTATTGACAAAGCTCCTACTGAAAAGCTGGAAACTAAAAAGCTAAATGCTAAAAAAGGCTCCAAAACCGAGACTCAGTTTCATTAAGATCTCACTCAATACTTTCCCCAACCGATTCCCGCTCAGATATAAATCTAGGTACTAGTACAGCTTTCAGAACAAAAACTTGCGAACATAAACTACAATTTCTAGTTTTGTTTACGTCCGGGCAAAGATTGCACAACCGAGTAGCTTCCAATTGGACTGGTGAAACTTACGTACAATCGAATGGAGTTGCAGTGAGTAAAGACAAATGTGAATCTTACAAATATTTGATTTTATTTTCGCGATTCTATCGCTGGTGGGTTTTTTTTTCAGATGGGAAATCATCAAATAAGCCTCTCCGCTCTGGGCGGAGTGGAAGGCAGTGTCAGACTTTTATTGACTAAAACTCATCCATGTTCCTTCTTTGCCCTTTGTGTTCCAGGGCCGCGGTATCTCTTTCGAACAGTTCCGCAGCCCCGGCAGACATCGGCCCTTCCTTTTTGCTGATATCTCTAAAATGGTGCCTTAGTTAAAGTTATTCATAATGTTGAGTACCAAGAATCCTGTTTCAAAAAGTGGTTTTTAGTCATTTTAATTCCTTCTTCGTCATCATCATTCTCTTGCTGCTTCTTCTTAGTCTTCTTCTTCCATACTTCTCTATTACTTGTCATCTCATCAGACACCTCCTTTCTTACCGTATCATCCTTCACACAGTTCATCCATCGCTTCATTCATTTCAAATCCTTCTTGTTTATTCTAATTTCAAGATTTTTCTTTCATCCTGATTATCAGGGCATCAGCCCGTAGTTTTCCAACGGTCCGCAGTTGTGATTGACAGGATGTGGAGAACTGAGGGTTTGTGGCACAGCTTCGGCTAGGTCCATGTCGAGCAGTGGACTGTGTTAGTCTGAGTATCAGGTATATGATGGAATCTACGTCCAATGAACAGTCAGTTCCTGTAAACATGAGAGAAAGTATTGCAAACATCCAGGTATCGGTTAAAGATCTTTTTTTATCAAGAAACTTAGATTTGATAGCACAGAAATCTAAAATGAAAATTCATAATACACCGTGACTTTTTAGTCGTCTTACAAAGGTGGTCCACTCAATGTGCCCAACATAAAATAGTTCTAGGCGCGATTTTTTTTTTGCCTGCCGTTATTGGTACAATGAAAAAATATGAAACATCCTGTTAATGATGTTTACGTGTCAAACGGGAGAATATACCTACCCAGCGCTCGACTCCAGTAGATTATCGCTCACAACAGGGTGTTTTAACTACGTCATGCGTCATAATATTGAATAATATTTTTATTTTTAAATTATTAAAATCTCATAAATACCTATTTTTTTTATGAATGCTTAGTAGTCATTGGATACATGAAGTGGGCTGCCGTTGTAAGGCGACTGTCTACAAAGTCACGGTGTATAACAGTCACAGCTAAATCTCTAACAAATAATATAGAAAGTACTACTACTTCCATAAATCGAATAACAAACGACACAAAAGCTAAAAGAATTACAGAAAATCTTCGTCCGAGTGTACTTACATTGTGTAACTTCTATAAACCAATATTGGACAACAAAATTTAAGCTTCCCGTCTACCAACGTAAAGGCAAGGATTTTATATTTTATTTTTCATTCTGCACCCTTATGAGTTCCTTGGTTTGCTTGCTTTGTGACTCACATTTTTATTCTTTGCTTTCTGTTGGCTTCTTCTTTGTTCGAACTCTTTGTGTAGCTTATTATTTGTAACGCATTGAAATGGATTATTTGCTCTTGTACTGGAATAGGTTCTGAAGATTTTTTTTTTAATGATTTGTTTGTTTATTTTGTTATGTTGGTGCCTAGTTTTGGTTTTTATTATTCTTTGTTATGTGTTTTAGTATGCTTGGTTGGAATATATGCATAGTTCAAGATGAATCTTTTTTCATGATGAAGAAGTAAGCAGTACCTACGTACTCATATATTATAATGTTATTTTCCTGTGTTGTCTACTGTGTGTACATAAACAGTAAAATAAATAAATAAATTATGTGAGCACAAATTGTCCACTTTTCCATGGTTGTGTTATTGAAATTCACGAAAGGTATGCCGTAAAAAACTATCTATTTTTAACTATATTATTGCCACAACATATAAATACATACATACCAAGCTAAATAATAACAGCCGCTCGGGTCGATCTTTAAGTTAAACCGTACTTGCCTAGGTTGGTCTGTGGATGGGTGACCACCCATTACATACCGAGTTTCCTCCGTGCCTCGGAAAGCGCTTTAAGCCGTTGGTCCCCGGTGTCATTTGTAGATCTATCACAGTCGTTAGGTAGTCAGTGGCCCAAAAAGTCTGAGAACCAGTCTTACCAAGGGGTATCGTATTAACCAGTACTAACTGGGTTGTGGAGGTCAGACAGGCAGTCGCTCCATGTAAAATTCTAGTATTTAGCTGCATCCGGTTAGACCGGAAGCCGACCCCATCATAGTTGGGAAATGGCTAGGCAGATGATGATGACCAAGCTAATACAAGCGTGTTAAAAACAACTATTCTATAGACTCTAATTATTCTAAGACTTAACAATTTTAAAAGTAAACAAGAAAATCAACATAGATACAACAATTCCAAATATTCTAACAAGTTTCCTTATAGTCCAGGAAATGCCCTCACCTAATCTGCAACATTAGAAATGATTGTAATGGTTCAGCTAAGTTGCAGTGCGCTGTCAACGACAACAGTTGAGTGCGACCCACGTGGTGTACAGCAGTTTCCTCACCGACCGGTTTACCCACACGAACTGGGGTCGTAGTGCCAGCGGAAACAGCTGGGTGTTTTGGTCTAGATTTAGATTGATAATTTAATCAGTTTGGGCCTGCTTAACATCTTATGAGCTGGGGGTATTCCTCAAAGCGCAACTATTTTTAAGCGCAACTTAATTATTCCTCGAAGCGCAACTATTAGTTGCGCTCAAAAATTCAAATTAAAAATATTATATGTTTAAAATTTCGTTAATGAATCCATCATACCCATCTCTATTTTTCATCATGGTTGCGCTTTGAGGAATAAACATATATCATATTGAATAACATAACAGCTGTATGAAACCCGCGCGCTTGCTCCTTCGACCTATCAGCTGTTAGCCGCTTGACGCCACTGTGTCCCATTACACACAACACGGCTCACAATCCGTAAGTTTTATTGTGATAAAAGTGAATGAGTATGAAAAAAAATGTTTCTTGGGAAAGTTGTTTGTTATCATGAGTATAATCACATGTTTAAGTATCGATCACTAATTACTAGTCTCCTTATATGGGTAGATACGGAATATTTCTCTCAAAAAAAAAGATGACGTTGAATGGAGACATCTCAGTGTCTACAAATCCCGTGTACTTATCCAGAACTGCCACAATATTCCTAACAACCCACTCCGCTACCACTCACACCACACCTTATCTTGCATAACCCTTACCATTTGAACCCACTATAATAATTATTCTATAGTCATAGTCATTATGCAAGCATGGGCTAACTTCGCCCTATGTTTTGTAGTTGCCATGGCTTCTCAGTTCCCATGAGGTGATACCATGGAGCTTGTGACCTACTTCAACAACACTAATGGAATTGCTTCTAGGAATTCTTGTATGCAGTATCGGATATACAGGGTGTAAACGGACCCTTCACGAAGCCGTCAACCAAGCATTCTGTACATCAAACTAAGTAACTTTACGCAAAAATTTTTGCTGGCAAACGAGTTTTTTTTTTTGGGTGAAAAATCACATTTTACGGTAGAGCTCAATGTAACGAAAATATTTTACTTTAAAAACATGAATTAAAAAAAAAACTTGTGAAAGAGTTGGAAGTTTGACCCCCAATATCTCCGTAAATAGAAGGTTCCCAGGAATCGTCTAGAACAAAAAAATGATTGCATTGATGGGGAGAACAAGTGCCTTTCGGCTTCGTTAAGGGTCTTTTTACACCCTTTATGATTTCGCAGAATTATGTCGCAGTTTCAGCCTGTTGTGGCTTAAAAAAAAAAAATGAAAGCTGTTGTACTTGGAAGTGTGGAGTAGGATCTTCTTCAGTTATTTAGCAATCAACGCAATGTTTGTGCTTTTGTAACTCGGCTGTTTGGCTTAAAATGGAAGCTTTTGTACTTGGAAGTGCGGAGTAGGAGCTTCTTCGGTTAGTTACCTTTCCACCTTAGTTTTGTCATTTTTTTAATTTGGTTGTTTGGCTTAAAATGGAGTTGTAGTACTTGGAAGTGTAGAATAGGATCATTTTCAGTTATTAACTTCAAAGTTAGGTTTGTGCTTTTGTATTGGTGGTTCGTTTGCTGTGTGTTATTTAGAAGTATCAGACAAGGTGTGGTAACCCTAAGACAATTAGGATACTGCTACTAGGAAGTTTCTGATGGAAAAAACCCAATAACAATTTACCCGACCCAGGAATCGAACCCAGGGCCCCATGCTCAGCAGCCGCGATTGCGACCAGAAGACCAACGAGGAGTTCAAGCCAATTAAGGCCATCAGCATCATTAAGTTCAGTGTCTAGCCTAACTAGACGAAAGATAAACAATTCGATAGCCATCTGATTAGCGAGAAAATCGGCCAACTAACAATATATAACTAACTTTATACATCAACATAATGTTTCCAAAACAAACATGTTTTGATTCCAATCTGCCGTTATTAGTATAAACTTGGAAATTGTTTATTTAGCGATATCACAGCAAGTTTCGTTCTAAAGTAGAAACAATGCTGCAAGCCTGAATCATACGCCAGCTGCTCTTGCACACTATGATTTACGAGTTTTTGTCTAAGAATATAGAAATTAGAGAGATATGTCAACGAGTATGAAGAAGAATGTTGATATTAAGAATAAGGTCATTACTTCCTATGCTCATAGTTATAACTTTACTTTAAATACCTCTAAGTCCCCTGTATATTGATACGTGTTGAGTGCATTACATTGAGTCCTACCATAAGTCATTTGATTCATCATCTGCGTAGCCTTTTCCCAACTATATTGGGGCCGGCTGAATACCAGTATTTTACTTGGAACGGCAAAAAGAATGTTGATATTAAGAATAAGGTCATTACTTCCTATGTTCATAGTTATAACTTTACTTTAAATACCTCTAAGTCCCCTGTATATTGATAAGTGTTGAGTGCGTTACATTGAGTCCTACCATAAGTCATTTGATTCATCATCTGCCTAGCCTTTTCCCAACTATATTGGGGCCGGCTGAATACCAGTATTTTACATGGAGCGGCTGCCTATCTGACCTCCACAACCCAGTAAGTACTAATACGATACCCCTCGGTGAGACTGGTTGTCAGACTTTTGGGGTTCAGATTGAATATGTGGTAACCATTTTAGCGTCGGTGTCTATTCCACCCTGTCTATTTTGGCTCTGTATGATAACAATTCCCCAAATTCCCTGCCATATCTGCACCAATTCTCTGCCATATCTGCACCAATTCTCTGATCAGCGGTTCCACAATGCGCGCAACAATAACCGGTTTCCACCGTGTTTTGCACTAACGCGGCCGATTGATACGACAGTTTCGCAATGTTAGGCAAATTAGAACGGGCCGTTTGGAATTGTGCAGTTGGGCCGCATTTGTTTCGGATTTTGGTAGGGAGCAAGCAGAGATCTATGATAACATACCATAACACAGAGGCAGTGGCGAAGGGCCAAATTAATGCAAGCCGAAGAACAAAATGAAAATTGTAATTTATTTTTCGTTATTTTGTAATGTTTTCAATCTTATGATGTATCTTATGTGACGTAAGTGTAAATGTCTGTACTGCGATGTGATACCCACAGGATGTGTATCTAATATACTATTTAACTACAGTAGACAGTACGTAGAGTGCCTTGTTCCCGAAGGGAAGCCGGCAGGAATCAGCTTCTTAGGTACCTTCGGGCCTGCACAGAGGTGTACCTAATAGCACCACATTTTGCCAGTTATGTTTAAGTCCCATGTAATAGGGGGCGAGTCTATTGCCATCAACCGGGCACGAATCCAGAGTTTGGGAAGTTCCTAATAGAAAAAATAAAATTACACTTTGCTCGAACTGGGTATTGAGGGCCACATGCTCAGAGTGCTTTCAACCAGAACGAGGCAGTCTAACAAATATCAAATCTGAAAGATGCAGGTATGCAGCCTCCAATAGCAGCGTGGAGATGCTAAATACAATGCATGATTGTTCCTCCTTGTCAGAATCTTCTATAAAAATAAATAAAAAAGTGTCTGTTTTTGTAACTCTAAAATAACAGCTTTTCACGGAATGCATGTGAAAGTGTATACGGTACTTTTTTTTTTTATTGTCTGTCTGTCTGTCGGTATGTCAATCTGTCTGTCGGTCTGTATGTCTGTTTGTTCCAAGTAATTTCCAAAACGGCTGGACTGATTGACGCGACTTTTACTGGCAGATAGCTGATGTTATAAGGAGTAACTAAGTGCTCATTCACACTAATCCGTCAAAGACGATTCGTGTTTTTTGACGAATCGTCTTTTTTCACGAATCGTTATTTTCATTTGTATGGGCGACTATACATTTTAATTGCCTGTGTTCACACTATTACGGAATCTTGAAAAATGACGGATACGTCTTAAATGACGTTTCGTCTTTTTTCAAAAACCTTCAGTTTTATATCACGAATCGTTATGACGGATCGGTCGGGACGACTATGCCTTGCACTGCACCCACACAATACGACCGTTCGTTGACTTGTAAAGACATGTCGTGCAAATAATTAAGGTAATACCAACACAAGATAGTCATATTCAAATCCATCGTGTTGGATAGTTCGTCCAAGACTGAAATCTGAATCACGAATTCAGTGTGAACATCTATTCGGATATTTTGATGAATCGTGAAAAAACTCGATTCCGTATGCAATGTGAACGTTCATCCGTCATTACGTATAGTCTTTTTTGACGAATCGTCGTTGACGGACCCAGTGTGAATGAGCCCTTAGGCTACTTTTATTTTAGAAAAAAATTAGGGTTTCATGCAAACAAATTAATACCTTATTGCCAAAGAAATTTATCGATCCTTCTAACATACAAGTCAACAAAGTTAAGTAGTTCAAAGTCGGAAATAAAACCGTAATACGTCAAATCGTGACATAAAATTGTTTTTAAATAGCGTGCAAATGAAATGGAGCCCGGTTGTAATGTTATCGTTGGGGAAATCGTTAAAATTGCTATCTAATTTTATTTTGAACCGTAACACCACTGTGTTTGTAATTCAGTAGCTCAACTTCACAACATGGCTGAAAACGTTTTGGCTTAAGTGGGAGTAGCCCGAGCAATTCAAAATTTCTTATATTTTTTTAAATTTGCAGGTCAGTGTTAGGTAGTATGTTAAATAATATATGATAGGCGACCGTAACACGTATGTATTTACAGAATTATAGTTATTAAAATCATCAATACAACCCTCTATGTTCATTAAGGCGATACCAAAATAAATTGGGGTCTTTTTCGTATCCATTTATTTCACTATTACACCATGTATCGGTTTAATTTTTGGATATATGTTTATTGCCTATTTGGTTAATACTCGGACTGAAGGAAAACACAATTGGGTTAAATTTCCTCGATAGAATTTAATTCCGAAAATACCTCTACTTTTTTATAATTTTCTCTGTAATTCTCAAATCGGAACTAATTTCATTGTAAAATGGCATTCAAAATGTGAGTACTAGGTATTTAAAAATCCTGACTGAAGACATCTTTGTTAGATAGTATAATTTATTTTTAAACAATTTTTATTTGGTTTGGCGCTTACGTTGTTTTATTTTGGCCCCAGTTCACTATTGCGCTCTCTTTTTTCACATGTTGAAGTAATTGACTCTGTCACTTTCTTATTCCCGCCCACTGTCGCCCAGATGGCCTGCGGCCTTTGTCAGTAACAGACCTGTGTCAGTTTCTCCCGCAACCGTGATTATTATTTTTTATCTCAATAGTTTTTGTTTAGTGTGTTTCAAGACCTTCTTTATCTATATTTGTCAAGTGAACAAGGTATAAATAACATTACATAGCCGTTATGGGGAATAAATATAAACAACGAGAGGTAAACAAAACCCAAAAGTTGAAACGCCTGAGGGAACATGCTCGTAAAATGACGGAAAATAAAAGTAAGTTTGACTTTATAATAATTACCTATTGAGTAAGTGTATAATCTTGAATGACCCGGTCAAAGAAATTTAAAATACTTATAGAGCGGACATTGGGAATAATTTCATACAACAATTTCAATTTTGACACACGAATGACAAGCGGGCGTATGACACTAGACAGAACGATTTGTTACTAAGTAGTAACAAGTATTGGATTACGATTTTTTTCGTTTTGGCCCGTCTATCGCTCGTAAATATTTGAATGTCTTTGGACCCGATTGATGATTGTGGAAGAAGCGAAAGAGGCATGTCAGGAACGTGAGCAATGGCGATCAGTAGTCTCTGTCTACTCCTTTGGGAGACAGGCGTGAGTATATGTATGTATAATGTATTTTACATACACATTTTTTCAAGTGTTATGGTTATATGTAGGTATAAAACTATAAGAAATCTTGAAAAAGTTACTCCGGCTAAGGACGTAAGTCGACGTTAGCGGGATGTTTTCGCGCACTGGATTTACAACGCACTGCTTAGCGCCGAGAGTTGAAAATCCAACAGTGTTTTTTCGACGCGTTGCTGTCGCGACGCGATGGACTCTGTTCGATTCGCCTCTTATTATATTATTTGCTTTCTTATTAGATATGATTTTTTTTATATATTTAGGTATATACCAGTTTTATTTTACAGAGCAAACCGATCCTCAACACACAATAAAAGCAGACCCCGGACCAATATGATTTGGAAAATAAAATAATGGAGTCGCCATTATCATTTTTAAATTTGGACGATCAATGTCCAACTACTAACTTTTTGGAAAAAAATGTGTTAGCAAATTGTTTATTACCTATTGAGATGTTTGGTATGGTGACGACAAAATAAAAACGCAAATGATTTCCAAGGATGAAAAGTTTTGGAAAGAAAAAATGGAGCCAAAGTTGTTGTTTTTTTATTTTGACTGCCTCTTACCTGAACTGGTAGATCCTCGGTCGGTCACGAGAAATCGGACGATCCGTGATGTTAAAAATAAAAATAAGGATACAAAAGAAAATAATCCATGCGGCGGAAATGTCACTGATGAAATATTAAACGAAAGCGACACAGATGCATTCACAGAAAACAGTGAAATTGTTATAGATGTTAGTAATTTTTGAATAAATCTCATACATTTTAATATACTCTGACTTTTTTTTCGTAAGAAAATATCCATCACAAAATTATTTAATTAAATAAATTCTCTACACTTAAAAACAAAAGTACAGTCTTTTGGAACAACTTCTGTTACTACTCACGTAAAGTTTATGAATGAAATAAAATCATAGTAAGAAATTGTTCTCTAGCATTACAGTAGTAGATAAAGATGTAGAGAATTACAAAGCTGTTTTAAAATAAATATTAGTAAAGTTTATGATGTCAATAAAAGCAGTAAGTACATAAATAATTTTAATAAATGAATAAAACTAAAGGACTTTGCCAAAAGCATATCTATGTATATTAAAAAAAATGAATTGCAAAATCTCTGGATGAATTGCAAAAAGGCTGGACCAATTCGGCGAATTTTTATTTTCAAATATTCGTTGAAGTCCGATGAAGGTTCACAAGAAGAGAAAATAGCTTTTGACAGAACGACGTCCGTCGGGTCAGCTAGTAGAAAATAAAAAGCCGGCCAAGTGTGTGTCGTACCATGCACAATGGAACCGATTCTGACAAGGTACACAACAATGTTTTTTCAAGGTTTTATTTTACCACTAACTTACAAATTTCAGCTTTCTATTACTGACAGTCTCTGAGCAAAGCTGTGGATAGACAGTCAGACGGACATGGCGAAACTATAACCGTTCCTTGTTGACCTTGTTGACTACGGAACCCTAAAAATCTGTTCATACAAAGTACTAGTATTCTAGGGATAAATTCATCCCAACTACGGAACCATTCATTGTGTGGGTCCGACTCGCACTTGGCCTTGTTGTTAGTGACGCGGTTTCTTTTCTCAGATCAATATGATCATTAAAAATGTTCCCTTATTAGGTGTATTATTGTTGTACGTTGTTATATTATTTTTTGTCATACAAATAAAGCAAAAGTATTTGTAATTAAATTATAATAATAACTAAATTATAATTAATATCTTAGTAATTATAATGTATCTAAGTAATTTAGAAAAAAAAACAAATGTATTGTATTTCTGTCGACTCATGCCACTCTCTATTCTAAAACTTCAAAACACAGGCCCGCTCGCGGTGCGTTTGCGATGTATTCAAGCGGGGGTGCGCGGGGCGCTCCCTGCGTTTTCGGTTGAACGTGTTGAGCGCCCGGGTTAAGTCACGCCCCTCGAGCTATGATTTATTTTTTACGTATCACCTTAAATCCCATTGAATGACTATTTCATGAAAAAGTCATAGTCGTTGCGGGCTATCTTTGCGCATCCTTCTTAACACCGTAAAGTCAAGTCAGAGGCCCATGGACGGTATAAAAACTCTGACACCAGGGCACTACCCGAACTCACCGGATTGTTGGTGTTACCCAGGAACTCCTGGGTGTAAGACTGTTTGTCAGACATTCAAACTTTTGACTACCCGTTACGAATGTCAAAGTTCTTCGAATGAGAGTCGGGACCCAACAGCTTCACGTATTCTTAACTAGCTTTTGTACTCTGCTTGTAATAATATAATTCAATCATGTTTCGAAAGACATGTGGCGCCACCTATTATCATAAAAACGTTATTGTTGTTTTCCTCGGGAACAGTACTTTTTTCGGGATGAAAGATATCCTATGTCCGTTTCTGTATACCTGGCAACGTATGTGCAAAATTTCAGTTCTGTGGTTTAGGCATGAAAAGGTAACAAACAAACTTACTTTCGCATTTATAATATTAGTTAAGATAGGATGGTCACCCACCTACGAATCGAACGCTGCAAGCGTTTCTTTGGCTTGAAAATCGACCCGTGTAGGGTATATCCCATCCCCATCCCATCATCGGACGAGCAGAGATACGGCAAAGCATCACCGTTATATGATTGAAGTCCCACGGACCCTAACAAAGCGCTGTGCTTTCCACATTTATTGTGCGAGGCTCCCATGTTATGTCATCATCTGCCTAGCCTTTTCCCAACTATGTTAGAGTCGGCTTCCAGTCTAACCGGATGCAGCTGAATACCAGTATTTAACATGGAGCGACTGCCTATCTGACTTCCACAAACTCCCATGTTATGTACCGCAATTTATGTCTTTAACCTACAAACAATATATTTTACGTTCATAACACAAAATTAATTCCACACCTACTGCTTTTCCTTCTCTGCAGTTATCAACGAAATGTTTACGATAACAAATATACCCGGTGACGACGCTACTCATAAATATGGTCGTAAATGTTTTATTTTATACGTTTCAAGTGATATTGGATCGTGGACGCCATTTTCATGGCGTGTTTCAGAATTTAGTATGAAGTATTATGAGTAAGTATTATTTAATAAGTTTATTGATTTGTGGGTTTGGCTTGCTATCTTAGTTTTAGAATAAGAGGGGTTTACAGTGGTGGATAAATAATAATTATTATTTATTTATTTATTACTAGATTTTGCCCGCGGCTTCGCTCGCGTTAATTTAGAATTTGACAGTCAATTCGGGTTGTACTCAGCTTGTAATAATATAATTCAATCGCGAATCGAAAGACACATGGCGCCATCTATTATCATAAGAACTTTATTGTTGTTTTCCTCGGGGACTGTACTTTTTTTCGGGATGAAAGGTACCCTATGTCCGTTTCTGTACACCTGACAATGTATGTGCAAAATTTCAGGATGATCGGTTCAGTGGTTTAGGCGTGAAAAGGTAACAAACAATCTTACTTTCGTTTTTATAATATTGTACATAGTACTTCGCCAATAACCAAAAAAAAAATTATTTATTTCCATGATAAATAGGTATTCATATTCATGTATTCATCGTTAGTTGTGTGTTTTTCAGCAGTGATTTGATTAAAATGTCAATCTTGTTCTCTGAATTTATCCTAACTGGGCTTCTCTTTCTATGGGCGTTTGCCATTCTCCTTTATCTTAAACTTAGAGTTTATTTTAAATAGACGTTGATGGAACAATAACTTAAAAACAAAGGATAAACTTAGCTCCATGACAAATACAGTGTATTAATAGTTTCTTTTATAATAACCGGAAAAAACAACTAAGTAATTTCTAGACGAAGTCAGTGCGATACTCAATGGGTATAGTCTATAAATAGTCGCAATACGTAACAGCTAGACGGCTGTCGGTGACCGGTCGGAGGATGTTACGCAGTCACGTCTAGGCCTTGGTTACGGTGATGAGCGTACGCGGGCGCTGAAGCGGGAGCGGCGTGCACAATTTATTATGAAACCTCTTTCTAAGTCCGTACTGAAGTTGACCGCCCGTCTTCTTGGTGCTTAACTGGGCGGCTGTACTAAAGTCGGCTGAGTCAATGTAAAATAAGAAACTCTAGAATTAAATCAACTGTAATGATAAAATAGAGGCTGATCTCTGAGTATGCTCTAGCTGTTTCTTCTCAGACTAGTCAAGTACGAAACACCAGCCTCACCGAGCGGTAATTTGTATTATTTATTTTGACGTACAATTTAGTGTTACTATACCAATTCACAAAATAAACTTCATTTAATCAATGTTCCCGTTTCCACTAACACAAGGCGACATCTTTAAATAAAGCGTGCTGTTGAATTATCAACGCTCAGCTTTGCGCCGAAAGTTGAAAATATCACAAGCAGGCATAAACATCATGTCCATCTGACAACACTGAAGCAACGCACCAAAATTTTCATTGCTAAATGAACCCTAAAGGCATGAACTTAAGAGGTTGTCAAAGTTGAGTGCAGTGACGTAACTAGCGAGAGATCTTTTTTTGTTTCACACTTCTGTGCACACACGTGTAGCCTTTTTTGCCGACAACAACAACTCGCTAACTGCTTCGTTGGTCTAGTGGTCGCAATTGCGACTGCTGAGCATGAGGTCTTGGGTTCAATTCCCGGCTCGGACAAATTGTTATTGGGTTTTTCCATCAGGGATTTCTCAGTAGAGTGCGCGGTTGACGGCAATAGGATCGCCCCCTACTACAAGGGACTTAAACATAACTGGCCAAATGTGGGTGTACTATTAGGTACACCTCTGCCTAAACTTTCGACGATTAGAGGCGTGATGTTATGTAACAACTCGCTACACACTTGTCTTAAGCCATCAAATCGCGCCCGCTACCGCTCCAGTCACCACGTAATTACCCTGGTCTAGGCCTTAGTATTAAAATATTATTACCTACTAGGCAGCTTCAATTTGTATGCCTTCCTGTTTGAGGCATCATGCCTATAATTAAGATGCTGGTGAAGCTATATGGGTGTATTTGTGGTTAAATACTATAGACAAGAGTTATTTGCTATCCCGGTTTATAATGCGAGATTTAATGAATACAAGCTCATAAAAGGAAGAGAAATGGTGAAAATATTGATCCTTCGAAGATCGAAAATAAACCGCCCATTTACCCTTGCACTAAAAAAATTAATCGTCAATTTGGAGGGACCAACTTATGTAATCGATATCTTTAAAACGATACATGTTTCGGGCAGCCAAAATCAATAATATTAAGAAAGAATGAAGGTATTATAACACTAAGTAGGTAGAACACTGCAGGCAGTAGTCTATCAGTTTGGTCCCTCCATCTTGATATCATGATGGAGGGACCAAGCATTTTGTTGAAGTAAGTTTTGATATTACAAACAGACACTTCAATTTTATTTATTTGTATAGATCTGGATATATCACCTTTAACTCTCTATATAAAACACAATTGCAAAACCGCACTATAGATATGTATACCCATCTGTTTCGCAAGAGGTCATCACACTGTGTAATGGCCGCTATTTAAATTACTCGTTGAATGATGTCATTTCCTATTAAGTGCATTGTATGGGTATTACGTCAACACGTCGGCATGGTAAGGAAAAATTGTTATATTATAACACGTGCTTGTTATTTATACTTGTGTGGTAATGTCAGGTGATTGGGTTGTGGTCACGTATTAACAACATATTTAGTTTTTTTTTTGGGTATCGCGGTTTCACAATTGCTGTTTGCTCAAAGAAAAATCCTGGATCATCTATGATGGGGTCGGCTTCCAGTCTAACCGGATGCAGCTAAATACCACTATTTAACGTGGAGCTACTGCCTATCTGACCTCCACAACCCAGTTACTACTAAATAATACGATACTCCTTGGTAAGACTGGTTGTCAGACTTTCGCCCCACTGACGAATGTCAAACATCTACAAATGGCAGCCTGGACCAATGGCTTAACGTGATTTCCGAAGCACGGTGGAAACTCGGTAGGTAGGTATGTAATGGGTGGTCACCCATCTACAGACCAACCTAGGCAAGCGCGGGTTAACCTGAACATTAATCCGAGCGGCTGTTATTATTTAGCCACGAGCTCCTCGACACGAGGCTACATCCATTCGACAATTACTATAATTTACGCAAAATATGAGCCACGTGCTGTTCCTAAAAATATAAATTCACATTTGTGAACTGAACTGGATCCACATAATGGACTCAACTTTTATAATTTACGTGAGAAACTTAAGTGACCTTGACACTGACACTCGTGGTAAATTACAACAAACAAAATATGAAATCAGAAGGTTTACAAGTAAACAAAGTTGCCCTTAGTACTATTGATAGAACTTGATTTGCCCATGGTCCGGTTGATAGAACCATCGAAAAGAAAAATACCCTGGGTCCTACTAGTAGAACAGAGGAGCTCGTGGCTAAATAATAACAGCCGCTCTGGTCGATCTTTAGGTTAAGCCGTGCTTACCTAAATTGGTCTGTGGATGGGTGACCACCCATTACATACCGAGTTTCCTCCGTGCCTCGGAAAGCACGTTAAGCCGTTGGTCCCGGGTGTCATTTGAAGATGTTTGACAGTCGTTAGTTAGTCAGTGGCCCAAAAAGTCTGACAACCAGTCTTACCAAGGGGTATCGTATTACCCAGTACTAGCTGGGTTGTGGAGGTCAGATAGGCAGTCGCTCCATGTAAAATACTGGTATTCAGCTGCATTCGGTTGGACTGGAAGCCGACCCCAAAATAGTTGGGAAAAGGCTAGGCAGATGATGATCCTACTCGTAGAACTGCGCGGTCGAACCACGGGCAATAAACGGATATGTCGAGGTATGATTTCCTGACAGGTGTTTGCTTTTGAGACATTGCTTGTTAAAGTGTTCTGATAACAAAATGATAACTGAGTTTGAGTAAAGTTTTTCCAAAACGAGAAGATGACAACGGTATTTTTAGTAGTCTACTCGGGATCCGCTATATAAAAAAACGTATAAAAGTACTACTACTTTCAATTTTTTTTTTTATACAATCGAAAAAAAACAACCACCTATAAAAAAATACAAACTTTGCTAAATTAATCTCTTTGTACTATTTTATTGCTTTTGACGATTTTTTTAATTCATATTAGTTTTCGTTATTTTATTCAGGTTGAACAATTTCACAGTGATTTGAGCTTTTTTTGGGTGAATAAATACGAACGAAAATCGTTTTTGTGACAATCTAAAATTATTTTTTTATCCAGATGGTATCGGCTAAATGTGAAATGAAACGCGAAATCGCGAAATTGACAATCAATTCAGGTTGTGTTCTGCTTGTAATAATATAATTCAATCATGATTCGAAAGAAACGTGGCGCCATCTAATTATCGTAAGTACTTTATTGTTGTTTTCCTCGGGAACAGTACTTTTTTTCGAGATGAAATGTACCCTATGTCCGTTTTTGTACACCTGAAAACGTATATGCAAAATTTCAGGATGATCGGTTCAGTAGTTTTGGCGTGAAAAGGTAACAAACAAACAAACTTACTATGGCATTCCTCATATTAAGTTAGGAAAGTTAGGATAACATTAGTGTAGAACATTTTCATGAGAGCTATATCTTTTGTATGGAGTGGACCTTTTCCATGTATTTCGTGATCTCGACCATGAAATTGTGGGTCGTTAACATTATTTCACACTTCAGTGTCAAATCTAACGTGTACTCACACGTTAGATCCTTTTGATGTTATTGTGAGGACAATTATGTGTCTTTGAGATGTTTAGACACGTTTTTATTAGCTTCACTTGTGAACTAGTTAGCGTGATTTGGTGACTGTTAGTATAAGTGATTTTCGTTAGGTAATAATTATCATAAATCTTTATTTATCTCGACATCAAGAATTACAGGCGCTGGTTCACGTATGTATACGTACTGTCAACGATCAACAAATTACAGCCGGGACCAACGCACGGAGGAAATCTGGTACGTAATGTTGGTCACCCATCCATAGACTGACCTAGGCAAGCGGGGTGGGTCAGAAAGCTAATGGGGTAGGAAATCTGCGAATAAATTCGATTATGGGAAAAATATAGAGCATTTTTATCTTCGTAAAGAAACATTTCCTGTGACACGTGTAATTCATAATTACAAACAGCTGATGTCCATTGTCTTGAAGCACGTGTAGACACAATGGCCACTAACCTTGAAGTTACGTAAACCACGCTCTGTTTAACAATCAACGCGATAACTTAAATTTCACTTAACCGAGTTATGAATGCATAACTTGTGTGTTAATTAAGTTGTTTGATATAGTTAATTAATTAAGTAATGTCTGTGCTTGGACGATAATTGGTGCATTCACCCGATTAGACGTTCGTGCGTTAAATTTAGGTTGAAACTGTTGAAAGTAAATGATATTTCCAGAATTGTATCTCACCAATACTAATAAAAGAATCGGTGTCTGCACCCCTTAACAATACCCTTAACGATGCCGAAAGGCACTTGTTCATCCCGTCACGTCATTGCGATCATTTGTTAGTTCTTGACTATACCTGGGAACCTTCTAGTTATGGAGATATTGGGGGTCAAATTTCCAACTTTTTCAAAAGTTTTTTTTAAATACTATTTTTTAAGATTATAACTTCTCTTTAAATACCTCCATGACCCGTTTACTATTCAATGAATCCGCACAATGTTTTGAATGCATTACATTGAAAATTACCATAAAACATGATATTTCACCAAAAAAAAGTCGTTTCCCAGCAATAATGTTTGCGTAGGGTTACTTAGTTTGATAAACAGAATGCTTGGTTGACGGCTTCGTGAAGGGTCCATTTACATCCTGTAGACTATACATACTTAACAGTCGGCCTCTATACAAGTCTAGTCTCTAAATCAAACTTTCAACACCCAAAACCAGATTTATATCAACAAAATCGTTCCTATCGATGTTTTGCGCAAACGAACTGGTATTCTGTGTGCGTTTACGCTAAACAAAGAAAGTGTTGAAGCGAGTTATCGTCGTCACGGCAGCGCACGTGCGCAGGAGCACGCGACAACGTTTGTGACATACGAATGAAAAGAGAGGCGAGCGGTGGGCCGGATTTGTTGGCGAGCTTGTTGGGTGTAATTTTTTTTAGAGCGGCTGTTATTTTCATTGGTGGATGTAACTAGAGAGAATATGTACTGTGATTAGTTAAATCTTGGAAGGGTGTAAAGGCTCTAGAATAAAAAGATACAAGAATTTGTTGATCTATAAACATTGTATAAACACCACGCTGCGCTCCAAAACACAAATTTCTGACGTTGCTCAAAAAGCCGCTAAGCTGAAGTGGGACTGGACTGGCCACGTCTGCCGCATGCCCAATGAGCTGTGGACCAAAATAACCACTTTCTGGAGCCCTGACACAGCCAGAAGGCGTCGCGGCAGACCTCGTAGAAGATGGCGGGACGAGCTGGACAGAACCAACGACCAGTGGCCCTCATTAGCCCTGGATCGAAACAACTGGAAGTCATGGGGAGAGGCCTTTGCCCAGCAGTGGGATGGCGCAGGCTAGCAGTATCAGTATCAGTATAAACATTGACACAAACATGACTTATCCTTTTATTTGTTCGGGGAAACTTTGCCATCTACCTACTACCTCGACATCCATGGTAATAATTTCTACTTGGACTGCTAAATTGACATATCGTACGGTCATAAGCCGTACCTGAAGATGCTATAGGAGAAGAACAAGGTGTAAAGTTCCTCAATACTTAATTGAAAAGAGAGAATCCACCAACGGGTATTGCCGGGATAGTGCCCGGCAGTTGTTGTCGGGTTTTTCTATGTAGTCTTAAGCCGCGGATGACTTTAGCGTGATTCTGAATTTTGTTAGTTTTTCATTTATAGCATAGATGGCGCTGTATTCGTTTTTTTTTGTACTAAGTTCCTGTTCAGCAGTATTTGTTGATGTGCAAAAAAAAACATGTTCTTGATCAAATCTATTAAACATAACCCAGTTAGTTAGAAATTCCTACCAATTTCCTAAACCCAACAATTTCACTTCACCACACCCAACCTAGGTACTCAAGAGTACTTCAATCAATGTTCTCCAGTCTAGCTACCAATGTGCCTCGGGCAAGCATGGCGTGCCAATTATCCGGTCGTTATGCAATATACGTGTGAGAGTCATCGGCCATATGTACAAGTTAGAACCGGTTTCTGTATGTATTATAAAATGCGTTTGCGACGGTTTAAGACTAGCTAGGGATGTGGGATATCTTTAGATATAGTAGAAATGGTTTGAGAATAAGACAAGTGTGGTATTTGGGCTCGTTTTCGTTTAAATTAATGCATTTTTTTCGGATTGTACTTGTACTGACTAAAACCCATCCATATTCCTTCTTTGCCCTATGTGTTCCAGGGCCTCGGTATCTCTTTCGAACAGTCCCGCAGCACCGGCAGGAAATGAATGCCTTAGTACTTTACTCTTAGGCCATAGCCGATCGTTAAAATCCAGCAGTGGGCTAATTCTTAGGCATCGCTAGATTTTGTGAAATTTTCACAAAAAATCTGCAATCTTAATACCTGTTGGTATTAAGATTGCAGATTTTTTGTGAAAATTAAAATCTAGGATAGAATAAAAACAATTTAATATTTTAATGGAAATTGACACTTCATTTGTATGTTGTTTGAGGGGTAAATGAGAGAGTTAGTATTTCGATTTGTGGTGAATACTTTTTTAATTAAATGAAATCCTAAAAAAGATTAAAATTGGTAAAATGTCTGTTTTCTACGAAGTATAAGCAGATAAGTAGTAATAGGCTGTCTGGTAGAGAATACCTTGTAGCATTAAGTCCGCCTATATTCCACTATTGTAGGTACACGAAATTTAAATAAATAAATAAGTATGAAATTAATCAACGCTCAATAATTATTTCTATTGATTTTAGCTGCATTGCATCTTTTCAGTTTTTTTTACAATAAAACGCCGCCCCAATGAACCGTATGTCACACTCAACGACACAAAAACCAATCAGACGACTGTTACGACACGAGTTGCGTGTGAGTCGCAAAATCGCGACCGGTCGCAATGTAGACCATAGTCCGGTTGTTTGTGTACCTTAACCGGTTCGGACGTGGCGCCTCGGACACCTGGGATTAGCTGTGTGTGTGTGTGTTTGACAGAAATAATTGATAGTGTTTGATTTTGTGCTTTAGTGTCTCTTTTGATTTATGTGACGCTTATTACCGATTCAATATTTACATAATAGGCATATTATTATCGTGATAAGAGTGTTTAAAGAAATCACTGTCAGGCCTCAGGGGTTCCCGTGGAAAAAAATACGATACGTCTACTTGAAAGCCTCTTTCCTTTTTTCGTCGCTTACAAATCTAGAAGTTAATAAAAGAGTAGGTAAGTGAAAATAAAAGAGTGTCATTCGTAGATCATTTAGAGTCGTTACGAGTAGTCGGACTCACAAATCTGACAACTAGTCTTACTTTTGAGTATCGCGTTACGTTGTTTATTACAGGATTGTGGAGGTCAAATAAGATTTTATGATAGGATAAAGAAAAAGCTTGGCAGTTGATGATTTAAATTAAAAGTAGATCTGTTTTTCGTTTCAACATGTTGTTACATTGAACATTAGAGACAAAAACCACAGAAAAATGTTAAACGTAGTATTTTTAAATTTGAACAAATCTGTTACTACTATAGGCCGACCGCTTTAATGAGTCCTCCGCCTTGCCCCAACACAGGCACATTAAGCGTCCACAAAGTCCTTATATTGTCCTACAGGTTATTTGCTTTAAAATAACCATAATTAATCCACGTAGGTATTACGATACTAATTGAACCAATACGTGATCAACCTTCAGAATATTCCATCCTTTGCGAGGACTCATTAAAGCGGTCGGTCTACAACTGGGTATGGTAGCTCTTTCTCCTCGAGTTATTTATTAGATAGTAACTAGATAAACTGTTTGTAACATAATACAACAAAAAACCAAATTCACAATAAACTAACTGCACTATAAATACTTCAAACGCGCTAGTAAACAATTAAAAGCTAAAATGGCCGCCAAAGAATGTTGTTCGCAACAAATAGCTCCCAACGAATATCCTTTGTTTATTTAATGACTCATAAATTTTAGATAAAATGTCTCCTGTCTCCTGGGATGGGGTTTAGTTGCTATACTTTGTTCCTTAGCCTTTATTAAAGTTACGTTTAGTTCCTGAAATATTTTCTTACGTTTAGATACTGAAAAGATATCGACTGTCGCTTTATGTTAAAAACGCGTTAAGTGTTTTAATAAACAAACGGTCACAAATGTTATGTTAAATTAACAAACAGAATTTTTAAAACATTTGTGCTTAGTTTTGTTTATTACAATTTCTTTGGAAGGACCTAAAAAATATAGAGCCTGTTAGGAATTAATTTAAAAAAAACAGCGGTTTGAATCAAAAACTAAAAGGACAAGTTATGAATCAGCATGGGTAACAATCAAAGAAAATAATTATCTTGATAATTTCGAACCCATAATAATGATAAAGCACGTAACTTAATCTTGTCAAACAATGAAATGGATAAGAACAATATAACAACACAACTAACTACAAGATTATACATCAATACACTTGACATTAAAACATTGTTTACAAACGCTCATATGTCTTTGTCTTTAAATAAGCGATGTGACTTTTAACAAATTCAGTTAGGCGCGAATTACACAGAAACGGCATAAGGCGTAAGGTGCGGCGAGAACAAAGTAGTAAAATTTTGCCAATAAAATTCATTATTTGGCGTGTCCTGAGAAAACTATTGAAACTTGTTACCTATATCTGTTACTTTTTATCCCAATATTCCCACGGAATCGAAACTTACGCGGTACTCACGGTGAAACCGCGGGGCGCAGCTAGTGTTATGTATAGTGAAAAACTTTACTCCACGATGTTTGTTTAAGATACTCCACACTTCCTTACTTTCCAAATAGTCATTTAAGATGACAGAAAACTTTAAAGCTCTCAAATCATAACGTACCCTGTCAACCAGAATCATTTAGTCTATGATTTTACCTCAAAAAATTCAATCTTTGCCCAGTCTCCTCGATGTCTACCTACCAACGATACGTCGGGGAAATAATACACATTGTGCGAACAAATAAACAGGGGAATCCATCTGTCCTCTATGTAGTGGATTCGATCTACTTCGAGAACTTGCTACCCAGGGGATTGCAGGGGATAAAATGTAGTTACAGATAGGGTTACCATTTTGAAATCTGAAAATTTCTGGCAAAAATCCGGACAGGCGTAAAGAAGACTGGGCGTTTCATCATCATCTGCCTAGCCTTTTCCCAACTATGTTGGAGTCGCTTTTCAGTCTAACCGGATGCACCTGAATACCAGTATTTTACATGGAGCGACTGCCTATCTGACCTCCACAACCCAGTTAGTAGAGGGTAAAACGATACCCCTGGGTAAGACTGGTTGTCAGACTTTTTGGGCCACTGACTAGCTGTAAGGACTGTCAAAGCCGGTACCAACGGCTTAACGTGCTTTCCGAGGCATAGAGGAAACTCGGTATGTAATGCGCGGCCACCCATCCACAGACCAACCTAGGCAAGCGCGGCTTAACCTAAAGATCGACCCAAGCGGCTGTTATTATTAAGCCACGAGCTCCTAGACATTTAAAATTTCTAATCTTTTATATTTCTTAAAAATGGCTAGACGAGGTCGCGGTAGACCGAAGAGAAGATGGCGGGACGTCTTGGATGGCTTCGTCGCGAGTTGGCGAGAAGAGGCACACCATCGTGAGAAGTGGCGGGCAAACTAAAAAAAATGCTTTAAGTTGTATAAAGTCCGGACAAAGCCGGACAAAATCTGGAGGTATGGTAACCCTAGTTGCACAGGACATGTGCAAAGCTATCTTGGTGGGACGTTTTATTTTTAATCAACGGTAAGAAAGTTTTCATTTGAAGCGCGGTAACCCTTGTACCGCGTTTTACAGGACTCTCGATGGGATTAAATGCTGTCGTGAGTAATAGGATTTTTTCTAGATATGGGAATGTAATTTTGTTTATGGTGTAGATTAAGATCGATCGTGTTTATTCAATTCGAGCTTAAAGGGGCCGTTGATTTTGATAATCACATAGAATATAAAATCTCTAGTATCAGTGTTAAAATTAAAACCTGCATATTATTCTTTTTTTTTCGACTTAGAATAAAATAATACGAATAAAAAAATGAATTTAGTGCCAAGTCAACTGACAGTTGACTGAGCCCAATGAGCCCAATGAGCCTAAGCAACATGATGGTATTGCACCAGAGTGAAGTAGTTTGCCCATTAGGGTCTGTAGGAAGAAACAAATGAACCAAAGAATGCTAATTTTACAAATACTGAATTTAATCAAAATGATTAGTTTTTTTGTTTGTTTTTTAACACTAATGAGATAGGTCAAAATAGCCGAAGTGACATAATCTTTAATAGAAGCTAAATGGGTCTAGAGAAATAGTTAATTAATATAATTTAATTCCAAATGGTCAAACGTTTTTTTTAATTAAGTTGAATGCAAAATGGGTTAAGCGACATAGCTTATTGTTTTGGTTGCAAAATAGGCCAAACGACAAAACTACAACCATGGCGAGAAAGCCAAATGCCTTAATCGACACACGTTATAAAAGTTCGAAAAATCAAAATAGCTTTAAGTCATCGAATCATCTAATTTGCTTAATTTTGTGTCGTATAGATCAATGAGCTTAGAAATGAGGCCTGTTTTGCTGTGGGTTCTAAGCGCGAAAGACTGACTGACTCAAACGACGGAGAAAAATTTGCTGATTCCAAAAATGTACATTACTCAATATCGCAAAAAATGTGGCTTAGACCAATTAGCCTTTCAACCGTCGATATCATTATTGGATTACTATCATGACCCTAACACCAGAAGAATGTACACGTGTTCTTTGTGTGTGTGTTTCGGGGGAAACCAATGTAGAGTGTGCATGTTTATGTTCAGTCTCCTTGAGCAAGCGTGGTGGTAAATGCTGATGCATTCTCTATATGATAACTGCCAACTCTGTATGTATGCTAACTCTGTATGATGAATGCCTTTGCCCATCAGTGGGACAGTAAAAGGCTGGTACTATGTGTATTTCGAGATTTACAAAACTGTAGGTCTCGGAAATTCATCAAGTAGTTCATTGTATGCTCATTATCTTTTTGCTAATCATGGTACAATAAGCATTTTACTTTCAAGAATATTGTACTCATCTCAATCGAAGCGCATGAAACTCGTAGTTAATACGTCAGAGTTGGAAGATTAAATAATTTTCTCGTAAAAGCAAAATATGAAGAACAATATTTCGTCTGGCTATCTTTTACAGCTACACCAAAATACACTTGTAACAAAATACCCAACATATTACACCCAAAACGGCATACAAAAGGCAATTGCTGCCAAATAGGGTCCGCAAATCTTCGTGCGACTTCGGAAATCTTCGTGAATCTTCGCAATACGTTAGGTACAGAATAAGTAGAGGCATTGAATACTCGGGATTCTGCCTCCGATCGGGCGAACCCCTTGAGACCGGCAGGTTGAGATGAAATTGGATTGTCAGGTTGTAGATGACATTTGTACGCGCTATCCGGTTTATAGGTCTGATGGAGGAATTTATTGAGAAGATTGGATTTGGGAGTGCAAGGAATATACTTACTTATTTGTACTACGCATAATAAATCCCGTAGTTGTGTTATTTGGTCTAGTGGTCTCAAGCGCTACTGTTCTGCTCGAGATTCTGAGTTCGATTACCGGGTCGAGCAAAGTATTAAGGGTTTAAACCTGAAATTGCTCAGAACCAGCAAAAAGTCTGGATTTGTACCCAGTAGATGCCAATAGGCTCGCCCGTATTATATGAGACTTGAACATAATTGGAGAGATGAGGATGAGGGTACTATAGCTATTCCTCAGCCTAACCTTTCGGTGATCAATTTTTAATCACCTATGGGTGTGATGTTGTGTTATGCCTGTTATACCTACACATTTGACGAGTGATGATGATACGTACAGTATTTTTGAAAACCAGTTTTAATTGTGGTCTATGGTAACAAGTTCATAAAATAAACTGTTTAATTAAATTTTAATTTATAATTTAATTCTTGTAGAAACTAGTTTTTTTTTCTTTTATTACATTTTCATTTTATAGCTTAATTATCTGAATCCTTGTGTTACTATGTCACCTAAAGCTTTGTTCGTCCGCGTTGTTTAAAAGATGGCGTCAGTACGTCTAGCGTGTGCGTTCTCCATCTTTTTACGGCGAGAATTGAAATTAAAAACAAACTGTCGTTACACTTTTTGAAAGATTTCGTTTTCTAATTTAAAGAACAAGAAAAAAAGAAGAAAGAAAATACATTTATTTAAGAAAAAAAGCACTTTGTATTTACAGAACATGGCCAATACAAAGAAAGAAAAAAAATATTTTTTGACACATGCCACAAATGCACACAGTAGTGTAAAAAAAACTTACATCTAAACAAAATATACAATAATGTGACACTGTGTGCCTCACGGCTGCCCCAAATAGGCCTAGTTCAGCAAAATGCCGGACATTGGTTTTCAACTGGACCTGGATTGGTGAGGTTACGGATGTGAAGCAGTTCTATAATTTGTGACGATTGTAGTGGTGAATAGGTACTTAAATATTTGAAATAGATCTGTGTACAAAAAAAAAACAAACAAAGCAAATATCAATTCTTATTTGCCCAGCTAGAAACGTTTTTGGATTGATAATAACAGCAGCAGATCTTCCTCATACAGCA
Source organism: Noctua pronuba (assembly GCA_905220335.1). Lineage (NCBI taxonomy): Eukaryota > Metazoa > Arthropoda > Insecta > Lepidoptera > Noctuidae > Noctua > Noctua pronuba. Next base: position 7,016,110 of record LR999906.1, on the reverse strand, counting down.
ACTAGAACTAAGACTATCTCTTAATAACCTTATGCAAATTCCACCAAGAGTTAGTTTCAGCACTCACTCCAGATCCCCATTTAACTTCACCCAGCGAGTCGATTATCTGTTGATAGAACGCAAATACTGTAATTGTGCGGAATATTGACCGTCTTTGGGTACCTCTAGTCAAAGAATTAAATCGATAGATATGTCCTCATCGTACTACGTCCAGCACGCGTAGCACGACCACCGTAGAAATGGGTTTTGTCGACGAAAGAATCGACAAAATAACAGATCAACTAAAGAAATCTGTCATTTTCTCGATTTTTCCGCCGAAAAAACCCGTTTCTACGGTGGCCCTTCTCCTGAAATATTACTTTAATGTCAATTTAGTGTGGAAAACGGAGTATACAAGACGTCTAGCTCCATCGCTTTCCCATTGAAGTAAGATTAAGGAGGATTAAAATATGATTCGCGACCGTAACAAATATGACTTTACAGAGTTATAACCATTAAAATCATCAATACTACCCTCTAAGTTCATTTAATCCTATTGAATGACTTTTTCATGAATTTGTCAATCGTGGCGCATCCCCGTAAAACAATATGCTAGTACTGCTAATACTAAGAGGGCATGAAAGGTTATACGTTCTGGAGTGGAGACCGCGTACCGAACCGCAGCGTTGGACGCCCACAGCTTGATAGAACAAGGGCAGCTGGGTCCGACTGGATGCGAAGGTGGAGTTCAGGGTTTTGTGGAACCCTTAGAAGAGACATATGTCCAAGAGCGTGCGTTGATAGGCTAAATTGAAATGTGTCATTATGAGAAAAGTTCCACATCCCGTATATGGCATTTCCATAATAGACATCGTGTGTACCAGACCTGTCAAAAAGAAAAAGAAACGCGCTTTTGATGTGGTAGAGTGAATCGAACGATCTAAATCATTGCTTCTAGTTATAAGTCTTGGTGCTCGAGAGATGGCTTAGAAATTGTTGAGGGAATTGATCTTATTCCTGAGTTCGCGTTGTTATACGATTTTGTTAACTGGCCCAGTCATTGGTTAATCGCTTTCTTTTGTTTTATTCTCTGATAAGGAAGAGATAATGGTACTAATGACCCTAACAATTACAATGCTCATCAGTTGAAGATTACTGGAATATCATGATTTCGGTTTCTTTGCGCCAAGGAGGTATGTATAATATTCTTAGTCGCGGACTCAATTCAACCTGGACACGCCCTAAATCACGGCAACAGACACATTGACAGTTATAGTTTTTTTTATAAATTGACATAAACGCCCACGGTTGGAGAGTTTTGATCGATTTCATATGTCAAATTTGAGGATCCACCAATTGCGGCTACGAATACGATTTAAGGGGCGTTTTGAACCTTGGTTTTTTTTGTTGTCATATCGACTGAGTCTAACTGAGCTGAGCAATTAACTTGAGATACTCTTGGAATACGAGAGTTTTATATTTTAGTTTCGTTTCGGGTATGACAACTCGCCTGTGATGCTTTTGGCAGACGTCTATAGAGGTCATCAACGCCTATTTGTGGATGGCTACCAAATGTGCCAGATGTGCTATCCAAAAACTTAGAAAGTTCCACTGTACATATTTTAACAGCATAAAAATATGTACAGTGAAACTTTCTTAGATGGACTCAAAAAAAAAAAGAATCTTGAAACTACTTACAAGGAAGAACAAAAGGATGGATTTCTATTTCATCAACATTTTCAGATACTAACGAAAAAGGTAACTAATAATCTTAATACAAAATAATAATTATATCCACGGAATACTTCCACAAAAGACTAATGATATCTTCATTGTTTCCTTATTACTGAAGGAACCTTTAACTTGAAGGTTGGATTAATAGGTTCCTTGATAGACCGACAGCATTCTCTCACGTTAATTAAGATAAAAACGTTGGCGCAAATAGAAGAATCCAGTTTAATGTTTTAAATTGGAAATGGTTTTCAGCTAGTTACAGAAGTACTTTGTGTAATTTATTTCATCACCACTGTTCTAAAAACGGTGAAGGAAAAGATCGTGATGAAACTGGCATGTCCTAGAACCAAAAAATCGAAGACATGTGACATCTATCATCCCGCACTGGGCCAGCGTGGTGAATTATAGCCCATTCCCTCTCATAGAGAGGAGGCCTGTGTCTCAGATGTGACATTATAGGCTAATTATGCATTATACACGTAGAGACAACGTTTGTAGCCAAATTACATTTTATATAACCGTATTTAAAAAAAAATGTCACCATACTTTCTCTTTAATAAACCACACCTAGTAATCTATCACTATTCTCGTTAAGTACACACTCCATAATACATTCAAAACCAAAGCCAGCAATTTCAATTTCTACACAATATATAAAAAATAAACCCCTTACAAATAAATCCCGCCTTTAAACAAATCATAAATCCCTCATCGAAACTGGTACAATCCAGAATATTCCAGAATTAACCAGTATGCACCGACTTCGAGCGGAGTTGAGAGACTCTCAAGGGATACGATGCAATCCGGAATATGTGAATACATGGTCTATTAGGCAGGATCATGTTAAGATACTCGTAGGTGGTATATGCTACTAGTATTTTCGGAACTGGTATTTGATTTGAGTATGATATGTGTTATAGAAAGAGCTCGTGGTTAAATAATAACAGCCTCTCGGGTCGATCTTTAGGCTAAGTCGCTACTTTATAGGTTGGTCTGTGGATGGGTGACCACCCATTACATATCGAGTTTCCTCCTTGCCTCCGTTGGTCCCGGCTGTTATTTATAGATCTTTAACAGTCGTTAAGTATTCAGTGGTCCAAAAGTCTGACAACCAGTCTTACCAACGGGTATCGTATTACCCAGTACTAAATGGGTTGTGAAGGTCAGATAAGCAGTCGCTCCATGTAATATACTGGTATTCAGCTGCATCCGGTTGGACTGGAAGCCAACCACAACATAGTTTGGAAAAGCAAGGATTTGTTAAAATCTTCTTAAACATACTACTATTCAGGTATTGCAGTTACTAGTATTTAGATTTGAGTAGTTTTTAGTTAGGCAGTGTAGTGTAACAGATTTCGGTGAGTGAGAAGTCTGCTAACGCGTTATTTATCAATAATCTTGTATTTAAAGTAAAAGTATTGTCGATCGGTCTGCCAATAAATAAAAACGTAAAGTATTTTATCACCGGTGCTTAGGTCAGAGTATTTTCTTTAACACTTAGGTACTTATCCTAATCCGCTCACTCAAGCCTACATGGACTTAGGTACATCTAAAAAAAACAATGTTTTACGTTATTGCAAATCCTTTAACACCCTTTATCTCAAACGTTTTCCAACGATTATTTTTGTAAGCGGGATTATTGGAGACATCGAAAATAGAATTCGCAATTTCATTGGATTTACAAGAAAAGAGTGTAAAGATTGAGATTTATCAGCGTCTAGAAATCTAGATTATTCTATTGAATTGCTTTTTTATTGATCGTGACGAATAATTCTTTAGTGATTCGGGTTTTTTTTTTTGTAGAAATGAAGGGTGGGGGAATAATTGCGCTGGGGGTGAGGGGTAAGAAATTCATAAATGTGGAAGTATTAAAAGTAAGTATTGTAGGAGTTCGCCTCGTTGGTCTAGTGGTCGCAAGCGCAACTGCTGAGCACGAGCTCCTGGGTTCAATTCCCGAATCGGGCAAAGTGTTTTTGAGTTTTTCCATCAGGGATTTCTCAGTAGAAGCCACGGAGTCTGGATTTGTGTCCGGTTGATGGCAATAGGCTCGCTCACATGGGAATTAAACATAACTGGTGAAATGTGTACTACTAGACACCTCTACCTAACCCTTACAGGCGTGGTGTTATCTATTGTAGAGTTTTTTTCTGTGTTAAATGTCTTAGTATAGAACGATAGTTAAATATGGTGTTCATTACTATTAAACCCTAAGTGATACAAAATCGTAATATACTTTTAGAACCCAGTTATCGTAAACTAGTTTACAGTTTCCGATCACAAACTAGTTCATAAACAAATCAAATTTTTGGATTCCCATAACATTCCTGAAATAATTTCTTGTACCGGTCATCTTAGTATGATATACTGAATTCACCCCACCAGTTTGTGGAGGGCTGTCCCTTACACCCTGTATACGGGGTGTAAACAGACCCTTCACCAAGCCGTCAACCAAGCATTCTGTACATCAAACTAAGTAACTTTACGCAAAATTTTTTGCTGGGAAACGAAATTTTTTTTTGGGGTCAAAATTCACATTTTACGGTTAAACTCAATATAATGCGCTCAAAACTTATTGCTGATGGATGCTTTGAATAGTAAACGGACCATGGAGGTAATTGGAGTAAAGTTAGAACCTTAAAAAGTAGTATTTAAAAAAAAACTTGTGAAAAAATTGGAACTTTGACCCCCAATATCTCCGTAACTAGAAGGTTCCCAGGTATGGTCCAGAACAAAAAAATGATCACAATGACGAGGAGAACAAGTGCCTTTCGGCTTCGTTAAGGGTTTTTTACACCCTTTAGGTACTTCATTTCATTGCATATTGGTAAAAATTGACTATAGCGCCTAATGTCCGTACAAAACGTAACAAAATAAGCAGTGTATAACGTTCCCAGTGTTGGGACACAAACTCTTTTATGTGTGAGAGAGAGATAGAGACCATTACCTAGAATTCGAAGGCTGGGTCCCTTTTGTTGATTACAACATGGTTCCTCTTGTGCCATTGAGGGCGCGCGATACAATATTTTGGGCACGACACCGTCTTACCATATTTTCACCTACATAATCATGCCAGCGATTCACTACTTTCAGAGATGCAGATGTCTCTAGTTCAGTATACATTCTACTAACAGTAACTTCTTACAACTCTATTATTTTTAGTTATTTGTCTTCTAATATGCAGCAACAGAAGTCACAGTAATGTTACTTTAATTTGAATTACACGTATAACTAAAAAAAAAAACTTATACTGTCACTTACGATATCTTCCGTGATTGTTCATTATTTTGAGCTCCCGTAAGTGACAGTATAAGTTTGTTTAGTTGTAAACCGTGAAAGCTTAAAACAGTGGCTAAAACATTTGTTTCTACACAGTGAAAAATGTATTTGTTTGGTAAAGAGTTGTGAATTGATAGTATTTAGCTAAGTTATTTTCGCGCTACTGCTGAACATGAGGTCCTGTGTTCGAATTCCAGGTCGGGCCATAGTGTTATCGGGTTTGTCCATTAGGAATTTCTCAGTAGAAGCCACCGAGTCGAGTAGTGGATTGTGCCCGGTTGGTGGCATTTGGCAATAGGCTATCCCTTTATTACATGACTTAAACATAACTGGTACACGAGAGAGGTACACCTCTGCCTTACGCTTCGGGGATTAGGTGTGATGTTATGTTTATGTATGTTATTTTCTCAAAAATCGTCTCTGACCTAATTCAACATTTCGTTAAAAAAAAATGGCACGCTGTTCCACAAAGATCCACCCCTGTTAAAGACTGTTTTATGTTTACCTTATGACATTACGAATTTATTTAAAATTATAATAATTATATCTACAAAAAACTTTGCAAAGAAATTAATTATACTTATGTAAACTGTGAAATGGTCAAAGATAATCGTTTCCTCATTCTTCTCACGTACGGACGGAGAAGTTTTTAAAAATGGCCGAAAATAACTCACCTTTTACTTTTGAATGTGTAATGAAGATCTTTAAAACACGCTCTTTTGTATTCAGAGACGGACTTTTTGTTTTTTTAAATGACTAAGGTGACATGGTGATAGATTTCGATTTGTTTTTACATGGTACGATGCTGCATCATGAGCCTACAATGGGTGTAAAAAGACCCTTGACGAAGCCGTAAGGAATTTGTTCTCTCTGTCATTGCGATCATTTTTTTGTTCCGGACCGTACCTGGGAACCTTCTAGTTACAGAGATATTGGAGGTCAAAGTTCCAGCTTTTTCACAAGAGTTTTTTTTAATAAAGGTTTTAATATTGAAACTTTACTTTAAATATCTCCCTACCCCTGTTTTATTCAATGCATCCATCAGCACAATGTTTAGAGTGCGTTACATTGAATCCTAGCGAATACCGTGATTTTTTTACCACAAAAAAACATAAATAATTTTTGCGTAGAGTTACTTAGTTTGATGTGCAGAAAGCTTGGTTGAGGGCTTCGTGAAGGGTCCGTTTACACCTATACCTATACCGTATTGTTCTCACTGCTGGGACAAAGGCCTAATTTGGCCAACATGGTTCTGCGACGTTAACGATAACACATTCATAAGAATTACTTGGATTTAAAAAACTAAAGTAAACATTTATCATAATAAAACTAAATAAAAGAAACGAAAAGCAAAATAGCATGTTCAAGAAAACACAGCAACAAAACTGTCAGACCAAAAAACAAGTGCAAGCCTTTAGTGGAATTCGTAGCATATTTTTTAAACTGTTTTCTTTACATTTAGTATTTTGGCAACGGTACCCGTTATTGTGCCCAGTCACGAGTGCTTTGTTAACACATACATCTAGACAAGTTTCTTTATCTTTTTTCTTTTTTGAGAATGGGAATGTTGGATTATTTTGGGCTCTAGTATTTTTTTTTTTTTTGTAAAGTTTTTTGGGGTATCGACCAATCAAGCCACGCAAAAGCAAATTAAGCTGATCTCTCATTGTACGGGAGGCTCATACAAAGCGAGGTCAGGTTATGCTGAAGATGTATAGCATGATGTATCGCCATGTGTAGTACACACTTGACACTCAATAATACAAATTGTTTTTAAAGTTTGGAGAAAGGAGAAAAGGTTGACCATGTTTCTCGAACGAAAGCTATGTGCCCTTTCAATCATTATTCAATGAACAAAGTGAAGTATTACCTGAAGGTACGTTTTCTTCTATAATTATTCTTTAACCCATGTTGCTGTTATTTTGCATATTATTTCCTACTCGTCACAGTTCCGATTGGTAACCAATTCCACACAAGAAGTCCCGATTCGTCATCTTACAGTGAAAGATTATTTACTATTATTTACTTGTTTTGTTTCAATGTGGGGATCATTGAAACAAAAAATATCTATCTTTAAATATCTACATGCAGGAAAAGCCGTAATAATAATTAAATAATTTTACTATGCCTTGCACCCAAACACCTTATCTTATCTTTATCTCATTTTTTTTTCCTGCATGTGGATATTTTTGCGGGCGGGAGGGCGGTGCTGCATCCTACATCCAAGCCAGGATCTTTTTCGCGGAATTAAAACTAAATATTTTGCATAAAATTTAATATCATGGATTTCCGGAAAGTAACGCCTGATTGGATAACTTATCCAATGATCTTAACAAATAATTCATGGACTTTAGCTTGAACATTTGTGGTAATATTAGCCGAAACGTTTTTTTCCTCAATTCCATTTTCACTTATTATACTCCTTGGTAAATCTGGGCTTCTGTCCAATTAAAAAGAAATAAAAAACAGTGGGTGGTTGGTAATAACTCTAATCTAGTAACTTACTGTCTAGTGGCTATTTTTGACCAATAACACGGCGCCACAAGCTAGGTTTGTGTGTACTGACCTGAAACAAGAGACATACAATTAATTCAAATGTTTATAAGATATTTAGTCATACTCTGTAATCCTTACTAAAATTCTAAATGCGAAAGTAAGTTTGTTTGTTACGTTTTCACGCCTAAACCACTGAACCGATCATCCTGATATTTTGTATGTACGTTGTTAGGTGTACAGAAAAGGACATAGGGTATCTTTAATCCCGAAAAAAAGTATTATTGCCCAGGAAAACAAAAATAACGTTCTTATGATAATAGATGACGCCACATGTCTTTACAATCAGAGTACAATAGTAATGCGGGTGAATTGATTGCAAATTCTAAATTACCGCGACCAAAGCCGCGAGCAAAAGCTAGTTTTTCATAACTATAAGACGGAATGGTTATAATGATTTAGGTACCTAGAAGACCGTCTAATACATGGGACGTAAAAAACATAAGTGGCGAAATGTGGCAGTACTCTTAGGTAAACCTCTGCTGAAGCCATCGGGGATTAAAGGCGTGATGTTATATTGTGTTACTTCCTCTCAGTACAATTTCCTATGAGGATCTATGGGTACATTTGCTCCCTTATTTCTTTTATAAGCTTAGTATTGATTTTTTTTTAAATTTAACACCATCACGTCAATGTAAAAATACGTTATCACTATCGAAAAGTATAAGTAAAACCTAATGCTCTCATGAAAATACAAAAAAACTATGTCATAATCAATATCGCACATAATTTTCACATCAAAACGTCACGTAGGGTGAAGGGACCTGTTGTCGGTCGCGTGCCACAGAATTATTACCGTAATTCCGCCATTCTGGAAATGTAAGTGTGTATGTGTTACGGTTTCATTTGTCACATTGTGATATAAGTCACGTCATTGGCTGGCCAATTTGTTCTTGTTTGCACGCGAACTTGTGATTGGTTTTCAATGGGTTATTGATATGTGTTATGCGGTTTTTACAGGATTACTGTGAATTAAGGGGGTAAATGGTGCAATATATCCGTCTGTAATGTTCGTCTATTATGTTGAGTTGTTCCTACAACATGAATAACTTGTAATGTCGTGGTAAAATCTAAATTGACTGCCTCGTTGGTCTTGTGGTCGCAAGCGCTGAGACTTTTGAGCATGAGGTCCTGGGTTCAATTCCCGGGTCGGGCATAGTGTTATTGGGTTTTCCATTCGGAATTTTATTATTAAGTAGCAGCCACGGAGTCTGGATTTGTGCCCAGTTGATGGCAATTCGCTCGATCTCTATTATATGGGACTGTAACATCACGCCTGAAATCTCCGTAGGGTTAGGCAGAGGTGTACCTAATAGTACACTCACATTATACCATGTGTAAGTCCCATGTAATAGAGGGCGAGCCTATTGCCAACAACCGGCCACAAATCCAGACTCCGTGGCTGCTGTACAGAAATTCCTGATGGAAAAACTCAATAGCACTTTGCCAGATACGGGAATAGAACCGAGGACTTCATGCTCAGCAGTCACGCTTACGACCACTAGACCATCCACATTTTCACTCCAACCACACACAAATATTCAATTCATTCAAAACGAAAGACTATTTATACACAAAACCCTTTGTTGTCCCGTTGTTCAGGTAAATAGCTATAAACATTTACTAAGAGAAGATATTATTTCAGTAAATACAAGCCAATTAATTAGACTCTTCACAAGGAATTATGACAAGCATTTCTTAAACAAAATTAATGCCGTTAACGAAATATTTAATGAGTTTAATGGATTAATAATGGGTATTTATCAAAACTAAATTGAAGGGAGTTAGGTATTGAAATCACAATCTGAAAGCAGTTTGTAATTTGATTTATATTTAAGCTTAAAATGGCTAGGGAAGGCTCGGTGTACGGCCTGACTGAAATTGGTTTCTAATTATTATTTTTTGTTGTTTTTGGTGGAAGTTTTTATCATTAATTACAATCTAGCTAGCTTGTTATAAATAACTTTGTTGTATTCGTTTTTTTTTTAAAGCAAACGTCAAACATTTTGTGAGTCAAGACTTACAAAATGTTTGACGTTTACAAGATTTGTATCAAATTATACGAGTATAATTTGGTACAAATATTAAAAATCAAGTTAATAAGCAATATAAAAATATGTGGTCATGTCAAATTACTCATAGGCTTATTTTATTTATTTATTTTATTTAATATAATATATGTCCTTCCAAAGCGTCCGTACTATTTCCACTTACATCCTCTACCTAAGAATAGTCTATAGTTTTATTGAGATCTCAATTTTGTTGTGTTTAAAAATAGTTTTGTAAGTACCTATTCAATTTCTCAGAACGTCTGGTCTAAATAAAAAGCCAATTAGCCAATAAGCCCACTCCTGACCTTGCTGCTTACAATGTGAATTCAATAACAAGCGTATTATTAGCCCACAATACATTGATTTTCTTTTGTGTGACTTCCTATGTCGTTATTAAGAGTAACCATGGAGTTTCATACCGATCACAAAAATAACCTAATTATTTCAAACCTACTTCAAAGGATGCCTATTTTCACTCTACACATAACATCACGCCTGTAATCCCCGAAGGGTTAGGCAGAGGTGTACCTAATAGTACAACCACATTTCGCCAGTTATGTTTAAGTCACATGAAAATGGGGGCGTCCCTATGACATCAACCGCGCACAAAATCCAGACTCAGTGGCGTCTTCTGTGAAATTCCTGAGAGAAAATCTAGCAACACTTTGCTCGACCTGGGAATCGAACCCAAGACATCAAGCTCCGCAGTCGTGTTTGCGACCACTAGACCTACGAGACACCTAACAACGAAAGGTGCTAAATTCAATTCTGCGTACATTTACTGCTAGTGAAATGGTCACCAACTAACATAAATAAATTATGAAGGAGAATGAATGCTCTAGAATATAATTACTTCAGCATCTGCCTAGCCTTTTCCCAAGTATATTGAGGTCGGCTTCCAGTCTAACCGGATGCAGCTAAATACCAGTATTTTACATGGAGCGACTGCCTATCTGACCTCCACAACCCTGTTAGAACTGGGTAATACGATACCCTTACCCTTGGTAAGACTGGTTGTCAGTCTTTTTGGGCCACTGACTACCTAACGACTGTCATCTACAAATGATAGCCGAGACCAACGGCTTAACGTGCTTTCCCAGGCACGGAGAAAACACAGTATGTAATGCGTGGTCACCCATCCACAGACCAACCTAGGCAAGCACGGCTTAACCTAAAGATCGACCTGAGCGGCTGTTATTATTTAGTCACGAACTCCTCCAAAGAAAGGTTCTAAATTCAATTCTGCTTACATTTACTGCTAGTAAATAATGGTCACCAACTAACATAAATAAATTATAAAGGAAAAGTAATGCTCCAGAATTTACTTCTTGCATGGAAATAAGTGATTTTATATTGTTTGGAGTTAATTTTCTAATTACCTAACATGTGTAACCTTGTAGTTTATGTAGCTTTTCTCCTCTTGTTATTGTAAAAACAGGGAGGAAGGTCAAAGAAAAGATGCATGGATTCTGTGAGGAATGATATGAAAGAGAAAGGAGTAAATGATGCCGTGACGTCTGACAGGGGAGAATGGAAGAAGAAAACGTGTTGCGCCGACCCCAAGTAGAATGAGACAAGGGCAGGAAGATGATGATGTTTTTTGGAAAAACAGGCTAAAACAGGGCACGTATAGTTAAGGAAGGGCGAACAAATAAGAAGCTGGTAACATTTTTCTTTATTTTTCGTTATTATTTAGCCACGAGCTCCTACAAACATACATACACTCGAAAAACATTTTCTATCTGGAAACTAACATTGGTTTTTCCATTTTCATTTTATACTTCGCTTCGTGTGTCCATCATTCACTGCACAATTTTCTCCGTAACCGAAATGTATGAACATCCCCAACTAATGCCAAAGAAAATCATAAAGTACCTACTGAAACAAAGAACGGACATATTAATTGCAGTTTCGTTGGTGCACGTCTCTGTCATAACTTCACGAAGAATGGAGGCAGTGGGGCAAAGTGCCTATTTAAATTAAACATGGTTTCCTGATATGGAAGGCAGTGATTCATACTGAATGCCTAGTATTCATATTACATCAGAAATTGGGTTAGTTTTTGTTACAAGTTAAATTCACCCATCACACGTCACCGATTTTTTGCATCGATAATTGCAATTGAATAGTTTTATCTTGCTCATAAATACTGAAAATTGTAGCTATCATTATGGCTAGAAATAGGATGTGACTATTGAGATTCCGGCTATTAGAAACGTATTCTTCTTCTTCTTAGCGTGTCGATGGCAATCTAAATTGTGTCGGCCCAGAACTGAGCTACTAGTTTGGCGCTTTCGGTAGCGTACATCGGTTCCTGTAGTGAACAAACGACAGGACACGATATTAAGTACCCCATAGTTTGTGAAACAGCGCCACATTAACACTCCAGGGCAGAGTCATTAATGAATCTCCACCTGAGCAGTTTTTCCTTGCTGCGGCCGATCTGGTTCCGGAGTCTATTTAAAGACTTCTAGGTCAACCATGGTGACTCATGTTCAGGTGGGAGATTTATGAAAAGAGAAGACAAGCCGCGTCAATCCCAAATACATTGGGATGATGCAGGATTATGATCATCATATCAGCCCGGAATCACCCACTGCTGGGTATACACCGTGACTTTTTAGTCAACTTACAACGGCAGCCAGTACTTCATGTATCCAATGACTACTAAGCATTCATAAAAAAAGGTATTTATGAGATTTTAATCATTTAAAAATAAAAATATTATTCAATATTATGACGCATGACGTAGTTAAAACACCCTGTTGTGAGCGATGATCTACCGGACTCGAGCGCTGGGTAGGTATATTCTCTCCGTTTGACACGTAAACATCATTAACAAGGTGTTTCATAATTTTTTCTAATGTTTCAAAGCACGAAATTGAACATATAGAAGATGATAAAGGCGGGTAAACAAGAAAACGGTCTAATTGCTGGTAGGTAGTCACCATCGGATGTGGATATCTAGTATATCATCTGCCTAGCCTTTTCCCAAGTAAGTTAGGGTTGCCTTCCAGTCTAACGGGATGCAGCTGATATCATTATTATACCATTATTATTACACCGGCAGGCATACTCTTAACACCACAGAAGACAGCTTGGCAACAAACATTGTTATAACAACGTTGTATGTAGTATCGGTTATTTTTCTTTCTTTTAGTTCTGTGTTTGATAACACGATCTTTATTTGTTTTTAGCAACCAGTTGCGGTTCTATTGTCTTCATTTTGTTTAGCAGTAACCTCTGAACTTTCTATATTTTTTTACTGCGTTGACAATACATACATTGTGTTACTTCCACTTATAGCAATACTAGCTTTTGGCCGAGGCTTCGCTCGCGTTAATTTAGAATTTGACAATCAATTTGGGTTGTACTCAGCTTATAATTCGAAAGACACGTGGCGCCATCTATGAGCATAATAACGTTATTGTTGTTTTCCTCGCGAACAGTTCTATTTTTCGGGATGAAAGGTACCCTATGTCCGTTTCTGTACACCTGACAACGTATATGCAAAATTTCAGGATGATCGGTTCAGTGGTTTAGGCGTGAAAAGGTAAAAAACAAACTTACTTTCGCATTTATAATATTAGTAAGAATGCATACATCTTTTATCTTCTAATGGTTGAAAGTGAGATGAGAGAATAATGAGGCAAGAAGCATGAAGCTTATCTTCATCTGTTGAGATGAAGAAGATGATGAATTCATATTTAAAACATTTTAACGTTTTCTGAGGTTGGCAGCACATGGCGTCGTGAAACTGTTGGATCAGAAGATTCCGAATAGACATAAAGTCAACGGTTGATAACATTCCCACATTGGACTGCTCTATTCCCAGAAAACTGTGACTAAATTAATTCATCCAATCAGCAAGATCTAGCTACTTGCAAGCGGAACAGTTGAACATCGAAAAGAAAACAAATGACATATTAGTCACCAGTAGGTAACATATCACAGAAGAATAGTTAGTAGGTATTGCACTTTTGTATTATCAGCAGCTTTTTTTTTAAATTACCGATTAAATTTTTTTAAGAGGGGTTCAGAATGATGTGCTGAATACGTGGTAACCGTTTGTGTACCGGTGTCCCCTCTACCCTTTATAGACATAATACAATAAACACGTTTCATGTACAGCCAGTACAAGCGCACTCACGATTGTAATTTTTATTTGAAATCGCCTTACAGATCTTCAAGAATAACTACGTACATCGGAAATCATCATCAATCTTCGGAAAAAATAATGATCATGCATGTACCAGCCAGGCATATTTAAGGATAAGATATCGAATCCGCGTAAAAATATTAAGCTGTCCCATGCAATATTTCAATACCAACTCGACCCAAAAGTTGTATGAAAGCTGAATTTTCGTTTCCATTTGTGCGTCGCCTGTCTTTGGTCATTGTAAGAAGTTGAACTTCTGTAGTATTCTGTGACATTACATCGAATCATGCGCAGCTGTCGGGTGATTGTTTAAACTTGTTAAGGGGTTGAGGTTAATCACGTGTTTCCTGCACGGAATTGTATTGTCACAGAGTGTCTTCTTTTAAAAATAATTTTGGATTGTGACATCTATCTTTTATGCTGTTCAATTCTAGACAGGTCTGCTGTCATTTGTAGATCTTTGACAGTCGTTACAGGTAGTCAGTGGCCCGAAAGTCTGACAACCGGTCTTACTAAGGGATTATATATTACCCAGTACTAACAGGGTTGTGGAGGTCAGATAGGCCGTCGCTCCAGGTGGAATACTGGTATTCAACTGCATCCGGTTAGACCGGAAGCTGAACCCAACATATTTGGGAAAAAGCTAGGCAGATGATGAATTCTAGACACTTCCCCATACTACCGAAAATTATGACAAGTATTTGGTTTGATCTGATTGCCAGGTTTCGCTCATAATTCTGTCATTGAGTCGTGAATGATCGTTGCCTACGTAAGTTAAATATAAATACGAATACCTACTTAGGTATGTACCTACTGGTGCAAAAATATTAGGTAGTCAGACGTGAAAGTACCGCCACTCTTAGGAGGTTATTAAAATCGTATGTACATAAAGTAAGTCTTGTACATAAAGTCTAATTTATTCAGAAATCAAACCCTTTCTCGTACATAATGTATTCCATCTTATTAAAGGATAGAACATTAAAATGTTCACCAAAATAGATAGCAAAATCAAAATTAACATATAAATCACTTGTGAGAAAGTGATTCGTGACAAGAAGCAAATGTGACAAAATGAGTTGTGAAAAATGTGACATAAATTATGCCCACTGTCATATTATGTCAAGAATTGGAGGCTTTGATGTTGATGAGCTTTCTGCAATGTGTAATGGAATGTTCTCACGGTTTTTTGAAGTAAATTAGGATCGTACCACGTTTTGTAAGTTTAAATTCTAATATCATAAATGCCAAAGTAACTTTGTTTGTTTATTTGTTACATTTTCACGTCAAAACCACTGAACCAATCATCCTGATATGCATATACTTTGTCAGGTGTACAGGAACGGACATAGGGTACTTTTCATCCCAAAAAAAGTACTGTTCCCGTGGAAAACAACAATAACGTTCTTATGATACAAGATGGCGCCACGTGTCTTTCGAATCATAATTGAATTAATTATTACAGCAGAGTACAACCCGAATTAATTGTCAATTTCTAAACAAACGTGAGCGAAACTGCGGGAAAAAGATAGTGTTATGTAATGTAAAAAAATAACAATATAAAACGTATTTTTTATACTCCTTCGCTCATGTTATCGATGAACTAATAAATCCTTACGTCACGACGCAATCGGGCCGACAAAAGGACTCGCTAGGTCGGTCTGAGGACGTCGGTCATCGGGTCATATGTGTAGACTGTTTATCAGTTACCTTATCAATGTTACTATGACAGTTAGTAGGCAGACATTTCTGTTAAATAAATGTATTCACTTGATTACTTTTGATGGGTTTGACGCAGATTGTGCACTTCGTAAAATGTGCACTTGACGCAAAATGTGCACTTCTATGTATTCACAGCCATTTTAAGTAAATTTCTAAACGCCTTGTTGATGCTTTCCGTGACCCAAAGGCACTTTAATTTTGATGTAATTTAGATTTAATTGTAAATAATTTAATTTAAATAGTACAATTAATGGATTTTTATTATTTTTTTATGTAATATGTCTGTATTATAAATGTACAAATTGATTTTAATGTTTGTTTCAGACGGGTTTTTTAGTTTTTTAAACTACTTTTTTTATTTCCAGTTTTTTAGTTTAGTAATGTAAAAGAATTTGCAGACGATTTAACTTTTTTAATTACGAAGCGTCCCATGGCTATGCCACACGAAAGGAAAAAAACATTTTAAATTTTGTTTATAGGAAACAAAATTTTATATAAAATGTTTAATTTCATGGTCTTCCCTTTATTTTAGAGAGTATGTTATTAGGAAAACAATAACCCTTATGATTAACTTCTTCGACCGTTATAATAAAATACATGTGTTTTTTTTCACATTATTGGCGGGTTGGATTCCCGATTTAGGAAGGCGATAATTTAAAAATATTTGAAAGCAGTTCTTATTATTATTAAAATCAAAATGAAGTCTTCTTTCAGTAAAACTTCCTATATACAATATTTAAGGTACTTTCCTTCCGTATGGCACAGCTGTGGGACGCCGTGCATACGATTTTCTACCTTTTTTACGATTTGTCACTTCGAATTACTTTTAAACTCATAAGTTGTTTATATTTTTGTGATTACCCTTTAAAAGCCTTCATTTTGATACCCTACTCGATGGTATTGGAAGAAACAACGAAAAAATAAAGTATATTTAAAATTAGCGAGACTGGTTGTTTTGACAACTTCAAATCGTACATAATATATACGATTTGAAGTTGTCAAAACAACCATTTACAGTTTAGGATATATAGTATATATCCTAAACTGTAAATGGTTGTGTTTGTGTAAACACGGGTTTTGTAAATGGTTGTGTTGTTATTTAAAAATGAAAAATGATGAAAGGAACCTAACAATCATTGTTACAAACCTATTCAATGATACCCTTTGACGTAGTTCGTCGAGTTTTTCTATTTTCATTTTGACAACATGGCGTCTGGTTGTAGCTGTGGTGAATTTTAATTATTGTCATGTCTTTAGCGACACTCGCAAGGTTAAGACGAATCGATTGACGTAAGAAAAATCAAAATTTGCCAACACGTTTGGTCTCTACAATGCCACATAGGAACAAACATACATACATTGACTGATAATAAACACATTACCCTCCTTTGCGTCGCGCAGTCGGGTAATAAAAGGCTGACAATAGATACCCTACACAGTTTGAAAACGTAGGAAACAAATGTTCAACCTTCTCAACCTTTTTTATTCATAGTTTCTCTTCACTTTTGTGTAGCGCTTCATATAAGGCACCTGCCCTCTATTCACAAATGCTTCGATTCGATTTTGATTCGAAAAATCGTATGTCTATCTCGCTCGCTTTCGTAATGCCAAAAAAAGACAAGCATACGACTTGTCGTATCGAAGCGTTTGTGAATACGGAAGCAGCTCTCCATATGTTATTACTTAGTTATAGCTATATACTACCTCGTTGGTCGAGTGGTTGCAAGCGCGACTGCTGAGCATGAGGTCCTGGGTTCGATTCCCGGGTCTTGCAAAGTGTTATTGGGTTTTCTATCAGAAATTTCTCAATAGCAGACACGGATTCCGGATTTGTGTCCGTTTGATGGCAATAAGTTCGCCTCTTATACATGGGACTTAAAACATAACGGGCGAAATGTGGGTGTGCTATTAGGTACACCTCAGCCTAACCCCACGCAGATTGCAAGCGTGATGTTATGTTATTTCAATGCCTTTCGTATCTATCAACCAACAATTCAGTATTTTTAACTCTACAGAATAACATTCTTGAAGCCGAAGGACCAGCATCGTGTCACGTTTGACATAATTAAAACAGATTCGAGTCCAACAAAGGACTTGCAAGGTCGGCCCGAGGACGCGAGGTCACAAGGACATACTGTTTGTTAGGGTTCCGTATATTTACTGACACAAAATATTCCGTATTTATGTTTAAAGGAGATGGTAATTTCTAGGCCAAATTGTACTAAGTTGAGATATGGTTTAAAAAAATCGTTATATTTTTCTATTTCAAAATATTAAAAAAATTGCCTAATTCACAACCTGGAAGACGAGAAATGTTAAAAATAAGTTTATGTCACGAATAAAATAGGATATCGATTACTATAATCGATTAATGTGAACGAGTTTAAACAATTGAACATAAAAACCTTGTACCTACCAGTTGATTGATTCAATCAAAGCATATGGATACATTATAATTAACGAAATATCACACAACTTGGGAGTATTCGTCTTGTCTTCCAACAAAATGTTTGAGAAAACAGCTTAGTCTACAAAAATTGTTTTGTGACTGTTAGTACAGACAACACAAAAAATAGGTTACTGTTTCGCTAACACAACGTAGATTGTTGACGTAATATGAAACAAAATGGAGGCGAAGGACGTCCAAGGTCAATGTAAGGATACAAGGTCAGTTAGGACCGACGGCTTTGTTTGGGTTCCGCATATTTGTACATTGAGGCCAAATTAAACGTTATCACGTCACTCATTTTTCATTTGTTTATGTTTTGCATAATTTTGTTTTATTTTCGAGCTTGTGTTGTGTGCCTTTGTAGTTAGTTAAATTTTTAGGGCTTCAATTATTACGGTTGTTCCGTGGACGGGTAACCACCGAGTACCAATACATACCGAGTTTCCTCTATGCCTCGGAAAGCAGGTTAAGCCGTTGGTCCCTGGCTGTCATTTCTAGATGTTTTACGGTAGTCAGTGGCCTGAAATTAATATAATACCAAGGGGTATCGTATTACCCAGTACTAACTGGGTTGTCGAGGTCAGATAGGCCAGTCGCTCTATGCAAAATACTGGTATTCGGCTGCACTCCGTAAGACTGTTAGCTGACCCCAACATAGTTGAGAAAAGGTTAGGCAGATGATCATCATTCAGTCATTGAGTCGTGAATGATTGTTTTTATCGTGTCGTGAATGGGTTTTTTATTACATGGCAACTATTCTACAACATTATTTTCTTATTTGAACTGAATAAACAGTTTTTCATTTTCTCTCATATTTAGTACTTTTGGTAGGCTATATCGTATGCATAAAAGGTGTTGAAAACTTTACTGGATCTACCTGTGTTGAGGGTCATCTTTATCTGTCTCTGAGTCTGCCAATATTAATGCACGATCAATAAAATACTAGTTTAAAAAACATAAAATCTTGCCATTAATCCCCGAAGAGTTAGGCAGAGATTTACCTACCTAATAGTACACCCACATTTCGCCAGTTATGTTTAAGTCCCATGTACTACGAGGCGAGCCTATTAGCGTCTAACGGGCACATCTCCGGGGCTGCAAGACTTTGCTCGGCCGAAGAATCGAACTCAGGAACTCTTGCTCAGCAGTGGCGCTTACAACCAACTAGACCAAAAACTCAGTCAGTTAACTTAGTATCAAAACATCATCTACCTAGCCTTTTCCCAACTATGTTGCGGTTGGCTTCCAGTCTAACCGGATGCAGCTGAATACCAGTATTTTACATGGAACGACTGCCTATCTGACTCCTCAACCCCCTTGGTAAAACGGGTTGTCAGACTTTTTGGGCCACTGACCTGTAACGACTGTCAAAGATCTGCAAATGACAGCCGGGACCAACGGCTTAACGTGCTTTCCAAGGCACGGAGGAAACTCAGTATGTAATGGGTGGTCACCCATCCACAGACCAACCTAGGCAAGCACGGATTAACCTAAAGATCGATCCGAGCGGCTGTTATTATTTAGCTAAGAGTATAAAAACACAAATCAAAATTCACAATTTATCGCATTTTAGAAATCGAAAGTACGGAACCATTGCGCAAAAGCCTCGTATCTCATCCGTATCGTGTTTTGAATGTCCGAACAACGAACGGCCCAAAGTCCATTGTTTAGATCCTGATTTATATTCAAATGATGCCACTTCGCCAGAAATTATGAGGTTTTGTGCAGAATTTTTGGAAATCGAATTAGGAATTGAGGAAGTTAATAGGATTAGGCTGTCATGTGAAATCATTCGTTCATTCTGGGAACTTGATCGTTGTCGTGTTCGATGCATAGACAAATACAAAAAAAAAAATTGCGCTCCAGCACGACGTGGAAACGGGTTTTGTCGACGGAAGAATCGACAAAATAACAGATTGTAGAAATATGGCTAATATACGGGGTGTAAACAGACCCTTCACCAAGCCGTCAACCAGGCATTCTGTACATCAAATTAAGTAACTTTACGCAAAAATTATTGTCGTAAGCACGGCGATGTTAAAAATGTAGAAAAGAGATGTTTCTATTCTTCAGTCGGCAAAAGTCTACAATGTCAGGCATGACGACATTTTTTTTCTCTACTTTTGACACTTGGGGATAGATTTTTATTACTTACTACTTGATTACATACTACTTTGTATTAATTTTAAAAACATGTCGGGGTCCTACCGTCGCCTCCTCAGTTTTTAGGCCGAGAAGAATGGGCCCTTGCCCTGCTGCGTACGGTAGATTTTATCGGACAATGCCTTATGCCCGTTTTCACCCACACTAAGTGTCACCTAACTCAATGCCTAAGGCCCGTTTTCACCAATATTGAGTGACACCTAACTTAATGCCTAATTCCCGTTTCCACCCACACTAAAAGTCACCTAACTCAATGCCTAAGGCCCGTTTTCACCAATATTGAGTGACACCTAACTCTTTGTCTAAGGCCCGTTTTCACCAACACTAAGTGTCACCTAACTCAATGCCTTATGCCCGTTTTCATCAACACTAAGTGTCATCTAACTCAATGCCTAATTCCTGTTTTCACCAACACTTAGTGTCACCTAACTCAATGCCTTATGCCCGTTTTCACCAACACTAAGTGTTACTTAACTAAATGCCTAATTGCCGCTTTCACCAACGCTAAGTGACACCTAACTCATTGTCTAAGGCCCGTTTTCACCAATACCAAGTGACACCTAACTCAATGCCTTATGCCCGTTTTCACCAACACTAAGTGTTACTTAACTGAATGCCTAATTCCTGTTTTCACCAAAACAAATGATTCGTAGAATATCTCCATCACTAGGTACTTTCCCGTTGCTGCACTATGGAAATAATTTCTATGTCTTTGTCTTCGTAGAAACTCTAGTCTACTGGCAGAAGACATGTCGTGTTACACAAGGTGTAAACGGACCCTTCACGAAGCCGTCAACCAAGCATTCTGTACATCAAACTAAGTAACCCTACGGAAAAATTATTGCTGGGGAACGACTTTTATTTTCGGCGTGAAAAATCACGTTTTACGGTAAAATTCTAAGTTACGCATTCAAAATATTGTGCTGGTAGAAGCATTGAATTGTACGGGGGTCGTGGAGGTATTTAAAGTAAACTTACAACATTAAAACCTTGTATTTCAATAAAACTTGTGATAAAGTTGGAACTTTGACCCCCAATATCTCCGTAAAGTTCCCAGGTATGGTCTACAACAAAAAAATGAGGTAGACCTTATAACATTAGCTAACTGCCAGTAAAATTTTCATAAAAATCGGTCCAGCCGTTTCGGAGATTAGTCGGATTTGATATTACAGACAGACACTTCAATTTTATTTATTTGTATAGAAGATGTTTAAGTATAGATGATTAGAGCTTAATGACGAATAATTATTCAATCACGCATAAACTGGTCTATTTAAATAAAATCGTTACTCAGTACATTATAATTAACTATTAACATAATTACAATGTGTTCAGCTATTTTCGAGTGACGCACATACAACATGTACTGACAGATCGCGATAATGAATTAGGGCTTCCGTTTTAAATGCGATAATTATATCTATTGTTGTATATATTATTCTACATTTTATTGTATTTGTTTTTTTATAAAAAGTGATTGTTTGAACAAATAAAGTGTAAAATTAATTTAGCTGAAATAACTTTGGAGAAGTGATGGGTCCTATATCGATATCTTATATTAGGATTAAACAAAAAACTAATCAAGTTAAACTACAGCTGATTTCGGGGTCAACGACCGTTTTAGTTTCGTGTGCTGTACATAAAGTTGTACTTGTCAATTGCAATAGCACCAAAAATTTGAGCACCTAGTGCTAGTTTGTATTTAGAAACTCCCAGCCACTCGGGTCGATCTTAAGGTTAAGCCGTCCTTGCCTAGTTTGATCTGTGGATGGGTAACCGCCCATTACATACCGAGTTTCCTCCGCGCCTCGGAAAGCACATTGAGCCGTTGGCCCCGGCTGTCATTTGTAGATCTTTGACAGTCGCTAGGTAGTCAGTGGCCCAAAAAGTTGACAACCAGTCTTACCAAGGGGTATCGTATTACCCAGTACTACTTAACTGGGTTGTAGAGGTCAGATAGCCAGTCGCTCCATGTAGAATACTGGTAATCAGCTGCATCCGGTTAGACTGGAAGCCGACCCTAATACAATGTCGCCCATGCGCATGTGACCGCCCGTAATTTTCTGAATATTCATGAAGAATTGTCGAAAATAAACTTCAAAAGGGGGGGTCTATCTATAACATTTTTCATATTATTCAATTTTGAATTTTTTAAGTAGAGTTTGTAGATTTGCTTTCTATTTTTTGACACATCTCCGAAGTTTATGGGTCGATTTGAATTCTGTTTATTTTTTCTAAAAGCTTATGAGTTATTTTAACAGGTTAATTAACATTTTTACTAAAAATTATCGACTACGAAAAAAAAAACGGAATCGAAGTCATTTTTTCGGTAAAAAATTGTGTATTTATTTTAAAAAAACTAGTGTTAGTCCATAAATTATCCCGATAGGACGACTTTTTTAATCATTAGTTGTAAGCTACTACATAACAGCTACAAATTCATAGAACATTGTTGATACCTAACTGTAACTAAATCCAAGGTAGAACTCTAAAACTCTGATGAGTCAAATTTAGGAAAAGAAAGAATTTAGGAAAATGTGAAAGTCAATTGAATGTTGCTCTTAGCAGTGAGTACTAAAAGGTTAAATTAATAATGAGGATGATAATGGAATTAAAAACAAACAAGCAATAGCTAGATTTTTACTAAAAAAATAAAAAATACAAGAATTTTAATTAATTAGATTTTCGAAATGGCCCCCACCCTCCTATAAACAAACCAAAGCTCTCATGGCAACACTTTTGATTGTACGACGTAATTCTTCACGGTTTTCTTTTATTGCCAAAGCAGCAGCAAAAATCCTAGCCGTTAATTGCTCGCGGCTTTCGATGGGCACGGCATACACTTTTTGTTTCATGTAGCCCCAAAGATAAAAATCTAAGGGTGTAAGGTCGGGAGATCGCGGCGGCCAAGCAATGGCACCTCTTCTGCCAATCCACCACGGATAATTTTGATTTAAATAATCACGAACTAGTCGTGCGAAGTGTGTTGGAGCTCCATCTAATTGCAGATACATCCGCCTTCTTGTTTCCAGCGATACCTCCTCCAAAAGCAACGGCAACGTATTGACTATAAAATCTAAAAACGCGTGTTGATCTAGTCTGTTTGGTAACACAAAAGGGGCAATAAGTTCATCATCAATCATTCCAGCCCATACATTTATGGAAAATTGAATCTGGAAAGTTGTTTCCCTAATGACATGTGGATTTTCAGTGGCCCACACATGGAGATTGCGATGATTTGTTATACCCGCCCTTGTTTTTTCTTTAGAGATAGGTATCAACAATGTTCTGAGAATTTGTAGCTGTTATGTAGTAGATTACAAGTAATGATTAAAAAAGTCATCCTATCGGGATAATTTATGGACTTACACTAGTTTTTTTTAAATAAATACACATTTTTTTACCGAAAAAATTACTTCGATTCCGTTTTTTTTTTCGTCGTCGATATTTTTTAGTAAAAATGTTAATTGACCTGTTAAAATAACTCATAAGCTTTTAGAAATAATAAACAGAATTCAAATCGACCCATAAACTTCGGAGATGTGTCAAAAAATAGAAAGCAAATCTACAAACTCTATTTAAAAAATTCAAAATTGAATAACATGAAAAATGTTATAGATAGACCCCCCCTTTTGAAGTTTATTTTCGACAATTCTTCATGAATATTCAGAAAATTACGGGCGGTCACATGCGCATGGGCGACATTGTATATGTAGTTGGGAAAAGGCTAGGTAGATGATGATTTAGAAACTCCCAGATAGAGCAAAGTGCTATTGAGATTCTTCATTAGGAATTTATCAGCAGCCGGCTCTCCCTCTATTACATGGCTTAAACATAACTTGTGAAATATGGGTCTACTATGCTACAACTCTGCCTTACCCGTCGTGGGAAATTATAGTCGTGATGTTGTATTTAATAAAAAAACTTTTTTGTTATGGTTATTTTGTTGCAAACTAGTTTTTATTTCAGCCTTTTTAGTTGTGGTATGATAGTATCTCACACAAATTCTTGTCGAGTATTAATTTTCCATTTTGCTAAAAGTTATTACCAGATCATCCACATAGACATTAAAGAAAAACTATGTAGTTTAGAAGATAACTCTCAAATGACCATATTTATTATTTTTAATTTAACTTATTTTTTATTTTATAATATTTTCAAATTTGCTAGGCCATTTTACATGTTATTTTTCGAGGATAATAAGTAGTGCGTTAATTTTTTTTTATTTTTCGTAGATTATTTTGAGATGTAATAGTATTGTGTAGTGTGATTTGTCTTTGATTATTTAATTACAAACATTATTTTTAAGTGTACCTACTAACAAAATTATGGATCTTTGTGTCTGAAATAAATAAATTGAATTGAATTGAGTATACATGTACCTACTCGTGATATTGAAAGTTATGTATCCGAGAGTCATCGGTCGTCTACTCAACACATAATATTTAGACCGTTATCGTTGACCTCCGTTCCCGGTTATCATGAACAGCCGTTATGGGTATTCAGAAGTTCGGAAGTCATAACTGGTGTAACCTTAGGGTCAGTTATCGCTATCAGTAGTTTGATAACGTGTTAGGTGAGATTACTCTTGTATAGTATTAGCTTGTGGCTAAAAATAAGCTGATCGGGTCGACTTTTAGGTTAAGCCACGCTTGCTTAGGCTGGCCTGTGGATGGGTGACCATCCAGTTGAATTTACATTATTGTGCAAGAGTCATCATCTGCCTAGCCTTTTCCCAACTTTTTTAGGGTCAGCTTCCCGTCTAACCGGATGCAGCTGAATACCAATATTTTACATGGAGCGACTGCCTATCTGACCTCCACAACCCAGTTAGTACTAGGTAATACGATACGCCTTGGTAAGACTGGTTGACAGACTTTCGGGCCACTGACTACTTAACGACTGTCAAAAATCTACAATTGACAGCTAGGACCAACGGCTTAACGTGCTTTCCGAGGCACGGAGGAAACTCGGTAATATGTGGGCACTCATCCACAGACCAGCCTAGGCAAGCGCGGCTTAACCTGAAGATCAACCCCTAGCGGCTGTTATTATTTAACCACAAGCCATCAAAGCCAGAAAGCTAGATAAATAATAGAGATCATTGAATATTCCGCACATGCAACCCAACAAATAAATCACGCGCATCCTTTCGCCGTCCTCAAAACTAGGCTGGACACATTTTAATGGTGTTTAATATGGGAACGAACAATGCCAGAATATTACGCAGCATGCAGTCAACAGCAACGGAACAATAGAAGAGATTCGTTAGTGATACGTAAGCTGTTGCTCGTACTAGGGTAACTCGAAGTGAGTTACAAAAACTGGAACATGAAACAGCACACTTTTTTTCTTTTTTTTTTGATGGGAAATCAGGGTATGTCTCCATAGATCACGTTATCAGATTGAGTTTGCCACGGATCACGGTATCAGTGGAACAACTCGCCGTGATCCGTGGCTTCCTTCAAAAAATGAATTAATGTTTTTAACCACTGATCACGATATCTGTGGCTACAAGATCAAAAAAAAAACGAAACTGATCACGGACGGTGTACAGAGAGACAAGAAATAAAGTATAATATTTTTCGAAACGAAAAGAAGTTATAATTAAAAAAAAAAACACTATGAATGTATATTAAAAAGTCATTTATTAATTTTCATAGTAGGCCTATGACCTCATCAAATGACCCCCTCCCCCCCACTCTGGGAGGAATGGAAAGTAGTGTCAGACTTTTACCGACTAAATCCCATCCATGTTCCTTCTTTGCCCTTTGAGTTCCAGGGCCGTGGTATCTCTTTCGAAAAGACCCACAGCCCCGGCAGGATGAAACAGCTCCCTTAAGAAATAAATTGAGGTATTGCCACCCATTGCATACTGCCTCGTTGGTCTAGTGGTCGCAAACGCGACTATTGAGCATGAGGTCCTGGGTTCGATTCCCAGGTTGGTCCATCAGTAATCTCTCAGTAGCAGCCACGGAGTCTGGATTTGTGCCCGGTTGTGGCAATAGGCTCGCCTCCCTATATCACAAGGGAATTAAACATAACTGGTGAAATGTGGGTGTACTATTAGGTACACCTCTGCCTAACCCTTCGGGGTTTACAGGCGGGATGTTATGCGTTACAGCCTTCTCAACTCTTCTTGTCACTGAGTAACTGTACCTGTTCCTCCGAAAAAGCTATTCATTGCTATAAATGGTACCTTAGATGATGACTTGCCAACTCCTGCCGTTTTCATAGTTACTCTACTGATGAAAGAAACATTTTTTTATACTCATTCACTTTTATCACAACAAAACTAACAAAACGGACGTGCGAGCCGCGCCGGGTGCTCGGCTTACTCATTGTTGCACGGTACGATAGTAATGAGACAGAACGACGTCACGCGGCCAACAGCTGATAGGTCAAAGGCGCGCGCGCGAGTTTCATACGGCTGTTCTGATATTGTGATAAAAATTAATGAGTATAAACAAAAAAAATCTTTGGGAAAGTATCGGTCACTTTACACACATTACCAGTCATCCTACATAATTTTTTAACCCCGGTTTAATATCCTAAAAACAAACTCATTTTTCCGAGTTCTTGTCTCATAGTAACGCGTTATGTGCATACCATTGCTGTGGAACAATACTCTATGGGGCTTTGTTCGGAGCGCTCTATAGCAGAGTATGTACCGTATATGTAGTGGCCCGAAATGGTGTTGCAACTTTAAGCAAACACTTTAGGGGTGGACAGATCTCTTGGTGTACGTGAACAATTGGTTCGAGGCAACTGTTTGAGAATGTGGTTGTACCGTTAGCAGTGCTTTAAATATGTAACTTAATAATAGTGCTTTTTGTGCCTTTAAGATAGGACCTTAAACATACAGGGTTTAAACGGACCCTTCACGAAGCCGTCAACCAAGCATTATGTACATCAAACTAAGTGACTTTACGCAAAAGTGATTGCTGGGAAACGACTTTTTTTGGGGTCACGAAAAATCACGTTTTACGATAGGACGCAATGTAACGCACTCAAAACATTGTGCTGATAAACGGATTGAATAGTACGGGGGTTGTGGAGATGTTCAAAGTCAATATTATATTATTTAAAAAAAATCTTACATTAAAAACAGGTATTTAAAAAAAAAACTTGTGAAAAAGTTGGAACTTTGACCCCCAATATCTCTGTAACTGGAAGGTTCCCAGATATGGTCGAGAACAAAAAAATGATCGCAATAACGGGGAGAATAAGTGCCTTTCGGCTTCGTTAAAAGTCTTTTTACACCCTTTATTGTGTGAACGGTATTTTATAGACGATTTATGATTCTACTTTCAGCTCCGTTAGATGCAGGTTATAAGTAAAATCAAATTGTTAAATGCACTGCCTGATCGATTCGTGTGCTTGTATTTATTTGTCCATGTTTCTTTCCATGCCATTATAATAGTGTTACTATTGTGCCGTTAATAACTTAGGCTGTAAAGGCCAGATGATGGTCTCGTCTATTAATCCTAAATTGGCCTTATTAGTCGTGGAGCCGATGGCCTTTGGGACACAGGAGTTCTTAAGTGAAGGACGCGAATCGGCAAATGTAAAGCAGGACGCTGTCAGGCTAGCTGGAGCGAAGATCTTCGCAGGGCGGCTGGGAATCAGCTGGATGAGATTTGCAGCAAGCTGAATGCCGTGAGATTGGACTCTTATCTAGTAGTGGACTGCTGTGGGCTGATGGCGCTGATGAGATAGTCCTGATTCTACATAATGCTGATAAATTAATTCAAAAAAATTTCTGTTTAAGAAAACTAAAATAAATAATCGTCGGATGACAATTATTGCGTTATACCGCTGCGACATTCTCAACATGACGGTTATCAACAAAAACAAAGAATAAAATGTACTTAATGCTTTTATTTTTTTGTCCTTATCAAAGGTTTCAAGGACAACTTGTAAGTTATCTTAATGACAATTCAATGTACGTATTGTCCTTTATCTGAAACGAGTTTTTAACTGGTTACTGGGTCAGTGTTATTTTGTAATAAGTATTTATGTCAGACACTTACTGTTTTTTGGAAATATTATAAGACTTGATGTTTGCAGGCGGCTTCACGCGTATCCGAGGAGAATTTACGATGCCGCTATAATGGGTGTAAAAATACCCTTAACGATGCCGAAAGGCACTTGTTCGCGCCATTCATTTTGTTGCCATCATTTTATTGTTCTGCGCCATACCTGGCAACCTTCTAGTTACAGAGATATTAGGGGTCAAAGTTCCAACTTTTTCACAAGTTATTGAAATACAAGTTTTTAATGTTATAATTTTTACTTTTAATACCTCCACGATTCCCGCACTATTCAATGAATTCATCAGCATAATGTGTTGTGTACGTTACATTGAGTTCTACCCTAAACCGTGACTCCAAAAAAATAAAAAGCCATTTCCCAGCAATAAATATATTATGTAGAGTTACTTATAGTTTGATGTACAGAATGCTTGGCTGAGGGCTGCGTGAAGGGTCCGTTTACACCTTGTATACAAAGTATTTTACATGATCGACTGACTATCTGACCTCCCCGATTTCCGGTACTTTAAGTTTGACTACCTGTTACAACTGCCATAGAGCTACGAATGGCTGCTGAGACCAGAAGCTCAATTTGCTTTCCGAGACACGAAGGGGTCTCGGTATGTTATGAATAAACCGAGCAACCACAGCACGTGTTGCTTTTTTAACTTGCAATGTTTGTATGTTCGTTTAGGTCAAATGTTGCAACTGAATTTTAAAATAGTTATCCTGCACTGATTGAGCTGAAATTTTGCATACACTATTAGTATGGTTAGCCAAGTGACGTCATTCTAAATCCAATATGGCAGACTCTCAAAGATGGCGCACTAGTTATTTTTATTCACCCCCATGATAATTATGGGTAAGTATCAATTAAAAAGGTTTGCTGAGAAAAATAACGAAAAAAAAATACGTCACTCCGATATTTAAAAGCTTGTTTAAAAACAAATATTTTACTCTAAGCTTGTTTACCGTGAAGGTAGTTATTATTTAAATATTTAGCCACGAGCCCCACAATGGCCACAATAAATAATCCCCTCTGCAAACAGACAATAGTGTCCATTCTTTCACAAAAACCCACCAGACCAGACTGACTCCAACTGGTTCCAACCAGTCAGCCTTCGAGAGATTTTTTCACCAATCTGTGACGGTTGATATTGACCGCGTTTTTTCAAGGTTAAGTTCGTTACAAGGACAGATGGGTTGTTAAGAGAAAATGATCGAATGTTATGTAATGACTACCTCGTTGGTCTAGTGGCTGCAAGCGCGACTGCTGAGCACGAGGTCCCGGGTTCGATTTCCAGGTCGGGCAAAAGTGATATTGGGTTTTTCCTTCAAGAATTTCTCCCAAGTCCCATGTAATAGGGGGCGAGCCTTTTGCAATCAACCGAGCACAAATCCAGACTCCGTGGCTGCTACTGAGAAACTACTGTAGGTACTATTAATTGATCAATCAAAATATCGGTTTTGTTTAACAAAATCCATCACCAAAAAATCTGACCTTCGGACATACTTAATAAGATACATTTACGTCCTTAAATAAAAACAAGAAGTCAATTTGAATAAGACCTCTGTATCGAAGGTCGAGCCTATTGCCAGCTACTGATGCCAACCATTCTGTCATCGCAAATTGGACGCTTCCTAAGGAAATGAGACCTTATTGGTATGCGTATCATGACTTGATAATGTAATGTAATACTATAAGACGTCTTACTATCGGCTGCTATCCTAGTACTTTCAAGATTATCTTGTTAAGTATCAGTGTCTCAATTTATGTATTTTTTTTAATACGACCACGAGCACCAGCCTGTTATAAAGGGTGTAAATAAACCCTTAACGAAGCCGAAAGGCAATTGTTGTGCCCGCTATTGCGATAATTTTTTTGTTCTAGACCATACCTGGGAACCTTCTAGTTACGGAGTTAAAGGGGGTCAAAGTTCCAACTTTTTCATTTTAATACACATTTTTAAGGTTATAACTTTACTTTAAATACCTCCATGACCCCTTTACTATTCAATGCATTCATAAGCACAATGTTTTGAATGCGTTACATTGAGTTTTACCGTAAAAGGTTATTTTTCACCCCAAAACAAAAAGTCATTTCCCAGCAATAATTTTTGTGTAGGGTTACTTAGTTTGATGTACAGAATGCTTAGTTAACGGCTTCGTGAAGGGTCTGTTTACACCCTGTACAATACTGACTTTATGCTACGCTTTCTTAGTGTGTGTTTGCTGTATTTTTTTAAATGTTAGATGTTCAATGCTTATTAGTAGAGTCACTACTAATACGCTTCTGTTAACCCCTTCGGGTTACAAGCGTGATGTAATGTAACGATATTTGTACAAGTTTTTGAAAAGAAAAAGTTTACTTGTGCATTAAAGTTGACAAAAAATATGACTGAAATACCTTGATTTTGAACTGAAATATAATTTTATAAAAGGAAGTCAAATTTTCTACATCAGTGGGGTTGAGGACCATTTGTCCTCCGTGTTACAATGAGTACCGTCTTACAGGAAACTCTTCAACTTGGTCACAAGGACCTTTCACATTAGGCGAATGCCTTAACCGGACGGCGCAATGCCGAAAACGAGCCACATTTCACAAATGGGCTTAAACCGTGCACCATATACATATGGGCCAACTACTCGACTGACCGTCGAGACACGAGATACAGACTGGGCTGCACTACATTATCCACAATAGCTTTCCGTTCACAGCTTATTGCTTCAACACCAGGGGTAGGATTAGGACAGCCCTACCTCTGAACACTGTTTCACTGTGTAGAAACGGACCTCCCATTCAAACGGTGCCAAATAACGCTCTAGAGCGTATTAGCGAGAAAACTTTAATAGCGCGATGTAGGAGTTTTCCAATTTATGACTAAACTACTCACAAATATCCGTATATTTTATTTTTCTCATAAACAAGAATGAATTTAGAATCTTTTGTCATATTAAAAAGTTATAAATATTAAAGTTTTGAGAATAATTTACTGGGGGACAGGGATGGGCATATACGGCTCGCCCTGATTGCGAGAAGGACGGCAAACAAAACACATAAAGTGCTGGCAACTAGTCACAGTGCCGCCATCTCTTATGATAATGTTTAACTACACATCCCTGAAGTGACCTATATTAAAATCATTTTTTATTGATAAAAACAAACAACATATTTAATTCTGTGAATAAAAGTAGATTTGTTTCTATATAATAAAGGCTAATTTATTTATTTATTCAAAAAAATAATCTGTAGTCATGATATTTTTATAGTAAGTAGTAGAAAATTCAATACTCGTTTGTATATTTACGACTTATGTGCTTACATAGAGTATCACTAACTTATGTATATTCCTTTTGAAGCCTTTACCATGTGGGGTAGACAGGATTCCAGGGGGAGTGGCGGCACTTGGAACAAAACTAAGAATATGATAACTATGAACTGTTTGTTTAATCTGATAAGATATACATATGTAGCTATCAATACGTTATTACCTATTATTATATTGATGTTCATAAAGAGTGTAACAAGACCCTTAACGAAGCCGAAAAGCACTTTCTGCCAATCATTGCATCATTTTTTTGTTCTTTGTTCTAGACCATACCTGGGAATCTTCTAGTTACGGAGATATTGGGGGTCAAAGTTTCAACTTTTGCACATTTTTTTTTAAATACATATTTTTTAATGTAAGAACTATACTTTTAAACACCTCCACGACCCCCATACTGTCCAATCCATCCATCAGCACAATGTTTTGAGTGCGTAAGACGTGATTTGTATCCTCTAAAAATTTTCAGCAATATTTTTTGTGTAAAGTTACTTAGTTTGATGTGCATAATGCTTGGTTGACGGCTTCGTGAAGGGTCCGTTTACACCCTGCATATTTCTGTTCATAACAATTATGTACTTACCGTTCGACACTATATTATATACTATGAGGCATCGAATATTTGCGACTAAAATGATGTTGAATACTAATACATTTATTTTGACTCTATCATTCTTGTCCAGAAAAAGCCATTCCTTAAATTCTTGAGGTTTTTAAAAAAGTGTACAGTTAAAGTTATTTAAAGCGTATTTATATAAGTAGCAATCAAATGTAAATGATGCCGTGACGTCTGACAGGGGAGAATGGAAGAAGAAAACGTGTTGCGCCGATCCCTAGTAGAATGGGACAAGGGCAGGAAGATGATGATGATGATGCACACTCACTTTCAAAGATTTCTTATTTCTATAACAACCTTCAACAGGATTGATATCAGCTTTTGTAGAGACACATATACGTTTGAAAGAGAGTCTATGGAGTTTCTTGCCCATTCTTCTCGATAGAGACCTATGCTTTGGTATGGGCAACTACAGTGCTTTAATAGTTATTAAATGCCTGTGGCTAGACTTTAGCTTTATCTCCTTGTTTTTGATTATTCAAAAGTCTATAACTAGTACTTTGGATTAAAAAAAAATATGAGATTGAGTTCGTTGTCACAATCCAATCCAAAACATTGTTTCGAGTTCTCCTTTATCGTAATCGGTAATAGAATGTGACATGACTTTGGAGAAGCCCTCAGCAGAGTGAGTGTTATTAATAAGGGATTGTATGCAGTTTTTCTGAAAGTATCATCATCTGCCTAGCCTTTTCCCAACTATATTGGGGTCGGCTTCCAGTCTAACCGGCTAGACTTAGCTATAATGTAAAAAAGTGAATACCAGTATTCTACATGGAGCGACTGCCTATCTGACCTCCACAACCCAGTTAGTACTGGGCAAACATGCAGCCGAAGTGACCTTTGCGCTGCCACCGACGACGCGGTGGAAGTGGCGATGTTTTGGGTTAACAAAATTTAAAGTCTGTCGTGCCAGCGATACGAAGAAGGAGTACTGGGCAATACGATACCCCTTGGTAAGACTGGTTGTCAGACTTTTTGAGCCACTGACTACTTTTTCTGAAGGTATAATGGGTGTAAAAGTTAAAGTACCTTTAACAAAGGAATACCGAAAGGGACTTGTTCTCCCCGTCATTGCGATCATTTTTTTGTTCTAGAAACCTTGTTGGAAACTTTCTAGTTACGCAGATATTGGGAGTCAAATAAAGTTCCAACTTTTTCGTATTTTTTTTTTTAAATACTTTTTTTTAGATTTAAGATTTTTACTTTTAACACCTCCACAGCCCCCGTACTATTCAATCCATCCATCAGCACAATGTTTTGAGTGCGTTACATTGAGTCCTACCGTAAAACGTGATTTTTCACCCAAAACTAAAGAGTCGTTTCCCAGCGTTTGCGTAGAGTTATTTTAGTTTGATGTACAGATTGCTTGTTTGACGGATTCGTGAAGAGTCCGTGTACTGATAAATCGAAATATACTAAAACAAGTTATAAAATTTGTAACTAGCATGTACTGATAATATATTATATAGTTTTATAAGTGCGCATCTAGGCATATGTGAAATATTTTTTTTTTTTTTTATCAATTTATTACAATAAGCGGCCTCCTCGAATGTATGTTTTCTAATTTATTTTTGTTGCCCTGCATCTAAAAACTATAAACTGCAATAAAAACTAAGATTTCATATCCGACATTTATATACATATATTATATACATTCATCGACATACATAGGGTGTCGACCGATATGACGAGAAGAATGACCCTCTCGTCGGTAGCAGGTAACTAAATAGCAAACCGGTATTTTTTTTATGATGTAGCGACAAAGTGTTTTTTTTTATCTTAAAAAGGGCTAATGGACAAAACCACTGTATTAATTGTTACCGTCGCGGTTACTGTTCAATTATAAAACGTGTTAAATTAGTTATTTAATGGCCATCTTCCATCTTGCGCTGCATGCGCTGACACCTGCGCACTTGACGATATTATGACTGTATCAGGGAGCCGAGTTCGCATGGCTGAATTTTGGGCCAAACGTATTAAAATTTAATAAAAATTTGCCATCGACACGCTAAGAAGGTTTAATAAATCCGTAAAAAAGGAGTCAAATCGTCTACTTAGAAAAAATTGTATTGTTTCAATGTTATCGTTATCTGATCAATGTGAAAGTGAATAATCTTTTTTTTTTTAATAATATTTACTTTTTTTTTAAACTAGCTTTTATTAAAATGATTTTTTTAATTGCTACTATGACTTTGTTAATTTTATATTTCCAATTAAATTTTATTACCAAATTGTAATGTGTTTTGTTTTTAATTTTTAAATGCTTCTATAACTTATAAGCTAAGTTATACATTTTATTATGCATGGTGTGGTCTCCTGTAAGTGAAGGAGTACACCTACGTGATACTCTTGTCGACGATTATTTATTTCGTGTGTTTGTGTACATCCTGAGATCCAAAATAAATAAAAAAGAAAAATTAGGTTACATAAATCGATAAATCCACAAAAGAGGAGTCAAATGGTCTACTACAGTGGGGTTGAGGGTCATATCCTCGATCGCATGCCCCGATTTACTAAGGACTTTTACACTTATCGACTGTTCACAAGCAGTCTTTACACATTGTCCAGAATGGCTTCACATTGCCCACCAGGGGCGTTTCATCTCGGGGAACAGACTAAGCTGTATTCTTTAGTTACGATAGCTCTCATTTACAGCCTATCGATTCATGTATGGGTGGGTTTAGATCAGAACAGCCCCACTCCTAACCACTGTCTCACTGAGTAGACACGGACTCCTCAGACTGTACGCGCGAAATATGGTACTGGTGTTACGAGCTACGAAAACTTTGATTGCGCGATGTAGGATTCCATTGTTCGAGGGACGAAGGGTCGGTTTTTTTTGGAGTTGCAGTTACCTGAAGTCGAAGCGGTGCAAGCGTCGGGTGCCGGGGTTCGAGCCTCGGTTTGAACAAATTATTTTTGTGATTATCTAAGTTTTAATACAGATTTTTCTTATAGTTGCATAAAGAAATGAATGTTTAGATAAAACAGTTTATTATTTAGACTGTTCTTATAAATAAATTTTACTTTAAAAGTAATAATAAGAACACTTTATTATGGATCCGTAATCGCTAATGGAATGTAATTGAAGAAGAAAAAAAACAACTGTTGTAATTACCGTAATAAAAAATAAAATAAAGGTGTTATTTATTTTTTATTAGTGTCAAAAAATCTTTAAAAAGCATAGCACCAACGTTCACAGCAACAAAAAAACTCAAAAACATTTACTATCCGTGGGGCTCGAACTCGAGACCTCTAGTCTCGTTCGTATTTTCGCTCCCGAATAATGGAGTCCTTAATCGCGCTATTGAAGTTTTAGCGCTACGTAACACTACTTCGACATTTCGCGAGACTTGTCTGGGGAGTCCGTGTCTATTTCGTGGAACAGCGTTCGGGGTGGGGCTGTTCGAAACCCACCAGTTTAGATTTTGATTTTTGAAGCTGGTGTTTTTATTTCATCAGTGAACCAGCAGTCAACAGTCAAACATGAGCATTGTTTTACGAGATAATTAAGAACTAAATTGAGTTGATTCAGCGACACTAAAACAGCTGATGATTATCATTTTTGTTTCTCTCTAACAACACCTGTGGCTACTAATACCAGTGGTAACTAACACTCGTTGTTCTTTTTCTAATTAGCTAGTGTTAATTAAGCAAAACTAATTAGGTAAAGTTTTATTGTTTCACTTTCATCGTTATCTTAAGATCAACGTGAAAGTGAATGTTCTGTGTTTTAAATACAATTCTAAAAAATCTCGTCTTGCTAAACAAAAGAGGACTAGATAAATTTATACATTATAACATAATACAATACGTAACAAAAATTTAAAAAATTAAATAAATTAGACAGCTGCCTTTTTAGACTGACTCGTTGGTATAGTGACTGCTGAGCATGAGGTCCTGGGTTCGATTCCGGGGTCGGGAAAAGTGTTACTGGGTTTTTCAATCAGGAATTTCTAAGTATCAGCCACGGACTCTATATTTGTGCCGGGTTGATGGCAATACGCCCGCCAATTATTACATGGGACTTAAAATATAACTGGTGAAATGTGGGTGTACCATTAAATTCACCTCTCCTTAACCCTTCTGGGATTACAGGCGTGATCTTATGTGTTAAGTGTAAAACGTGATATAGAGATAATATGAGTACCTCATTTATAATTTCTTTAACTTATATAAGAGAGTGAAAAAGGTAGATTAAAGGAGAATAATTTCACTTTACCTATAACAATTCACCCAATTTATAAAGTAACTGGGTAACGGCCTATCCTTATGAATGTTTTCTTATTTATTTTCGTGATTAGATAAATTATTCAACTTTCGCTTAGATTTCATATCCGATTTGTAAAAGAAAAAGAAAAAAACTATACACACATTCATCGGAAATCACTGTTGACGGAAGCAGGTAACCAAAAAGCAACCCGGTATTTTTTTATTGTGACACCTTTTTTTACCCGAACTAAGTACTTTCACAAGTTATTATGCCTTGTGACTGGGACTGTAGCTCCGCCTTCTTTGTTTTTGTGACATTCCAAAGCGCCTGTTATGGTCTAATTGAAATAAATGCTTTGAGTTTGACTAACTGCATTGAAAATAGTAATACCAGGTACAAGCAAAATTCTTGTTACTAACAACATTGCCTTGCTTACTGTGACTGTTTTGTCTGAAATAAATGATTTTTATTTTATTTTTATTGTTAAATTGCGAGCAAGTACGAGATACAATTTTCTACTTTAAACAGTGGTATATACACTGAATCACCTTAATTAAGTTCTTAATTATCTCGTAAAACATAAACAACGATTAATTGATCAAATAAAAGCACCAGTTAAAATTACTCTCTTTTGAATAGGAAAACGCCCTCTAACTAAAAGTGACATATTGTCGCACGTTCGAACCCCGCTAGCTGCAATACTTTTTGTATTTTTTCGATATTATTTTGTTAAGTTTGCTGCCTAATAAAAACAAAAGTTGAGTCACAAAAAGGAGTCAAATCTTCTACTTCAGTGGGGTGGAGGACCATATGCCTCGGTTCACTTTGCCTCTAACATACTGAGGACTTATCGTCATGTCGACTGAACGCCACGCAGTCGTTGACTCTTTTGCCGGTCCGGCTCATTTTGCCCAATGCGCCTTCATCTAGAGACACAGTTTCACTGCGCTCCGTTTTCCACAATAGCATGACCCCATAGCGTATTGCTTCAACCAGTTAGGGTGGGTTTGGAACAGCCTAACCACTGTTTCACTGAGTAGACACGGACTCCTCAAACTGAACGCGCGAAATATCGTACTGGTGTTACTAGCTACGAAAACTTTGCTTGCGCGATGTAGGACTTCATTGTTCGAGAGACGAAGGGTCGGTTTTTTTTGGAGTTGCAGTTACCTAAGCAACCCAAGCGGCGTAGGCGTAGGGTGCCGGGGTCGAGCCTCGGTTTGAACAAATTATTTTTGTGATTCTCTAAGTTTTAATGCAGATTTTTCTTATAGTTGTATGTAGAAATGAATGTTTAGATAAAATAGTTTATTATTTAGACTGTTCTTATTAATAAATTTTACTTTAAAAGTAATAATAAGATCACTTTATTATGGATCCGTAATCGCTAATGGAATATAATGGAAGAAGAAAAAAAACAACTGTTGTAATTACCGTAATAAAGGAAATAAAATAATGGTGTTATTTTATTTTTTATTAGTATCAAAAAACTTTAAAAAGCATAGCAGCAACGTTCACAGCAACAAAAAAACTCAAAAATATTTGCTATCCGTGGGGCTCGAACTCGAGACCTCTAATCTCGTTCGTATTTTCGCTCCCGAATAATGGAGTCCTGAATCGCGAAGTTTACGCGCTACTTCGACATTTCGCGCGACTTGTCTGGAGAGTCCGTGTCTACTCAGTGAAACAGTACCGGGGTGGGGCTGTTCTAATCCCACCCTACCTATTTGAAGCAATACGCTATGGTGGAAAGCTATTGTGGAATACGGAGTGCAGTGAATCTGTATCTCAAGATGAAGTCCCATTGGGCAAAGTGAGCCGGTCCGGTAAATGTGACAACGACTGCGTGGTGATCAGTCGACATGTCGATAAGTCCTCAGTATTAGAGGCAAAGTGAAACGGAGGAGATCCTCCACCCCACTGCAGTAGAAGATTTGACTCCCTTTTTTAATTCAGCTTTTGTTTTTATCACGCAGCAAACTTAACAAAATAATATAGACAAATACAAAAATATTGCTGCCAGCGGGGTTCGAACGTGCGACAATATGTCACATATTAAAAGGCATATTTTCAAGAGAGTAATATTTTTAACTGGGGCTTTTATTAGATCAATTAATCGTTGTTTAAGTTTCACGAGATAATTAAGAACTAAATTAAGTTGATTCAGCTTATATACCACTGTTTAAAGTAGAAAATTATGTCCCGCACGTGCTCGCAACTCGTTCGCGCGCCTTTTAACAATGGTATTACTATTTTGAATTCAGCTTGTGAATTTTTTTCGTCCAGTCTGTACTGAACCCTTTTTTTTCGAATGGGAAGTCATCAAATGAACCCTTCCGCTCTGGGCGGAGTGGAAGGGAGTGTCAGACTCGTACTGACTAGAACCCGTCCATGTTCCTTCTTTGCCTTTTGTGTTCCAAGGCCGCGGTATCTCTTTCGAACAGTCCCGCAGCCCCGGCCCTTACTCGGTATCTATGTTTTGACATATATCTGTGGTAGTTGGTTAAACGCGTATTCAATCTCCGTATTACGTAGGTAGAGGACACATCATCATCTTCCTGCCCTTGTCCCATTCTATTTGGGGTTTCTTCCTTCATTCTGCCCTGTCAGACGAGATCTCCGTAGGTGTACTATCGATTCAATATACCTATATACGGGGTGTAAACAGACCCTTCACCAAGCCGTCAACCAAGCATTCTGTACATCAAACTAAGTAACTTTACGCAAAAAATTTTGCTGGGAAACGAAATTTTTTTTTGGGGTAAAAAATCACATTTTACGGTAAAACTCAATATAATGCGCTCAAAAGTTATTGCTGATGGATGCTTTGAATAGTAAACGGACCATAGAGGTAATTGGAGTAAAGTTAGAACCTTAAAAAGTAGTATTTAAAAAAAAACTTGTGAAAAAATTGGAACTTTGACCTCCAATATCTCCGTAACTAGAAGGTTCCCAGGTATGGTCCAGAACAAAAAAATGATCCCAATGATGGGAAGAATATGTGGTTTTCGTTTTCGTTAAGGGTCTTTTTACACCCTTTATATTATATACAATATATTTACATTTCATAGGCCGTTTCCTTATCAAACGTTTTACGCACCTAAAATGTTGTTTACCGTCGAATTCACATAACACGATATATTTTAGTCTTTATTGTCTTTACTGTAAGAGTCATAGACACATTATGTTTTCCTTTTCGCGACCTATTGTTGATTGTAATGTAATAAATTGTGTTATTTTCCTGTTTTATTAGGTTTGCAAATGAAAACATATGTTTGGAATATTAGTATATCGAGGATTCGCTGAAATTGTTTTATTTTTAAACAATGACGGAACAAACCAACTGAGAAACTATTTTTTTTTGTTTTGTTCATTGCTTTTACGATTTCAGAAGAAGAAAAAATGGTATAAAATTTGATTTATGGGTGATCATTTGTGGCATATTTCGCGATATTCATTTTGAAAATAGTTTATAACTACACGCTTGGTTTCCCCAAAGAGTAAGGCAGAGATCGTTCTCAGTTATATTTAAATCCATGTCACAATAAGAAGACACAAATCTTGACTCCACGGTTGTTGTTTCTGGTGGCCTACTGCCCGACAGTTGCTGTCGGGTTCTTCTATAATAGTCTCGCGGATAACTTTAACTGTGCGATTTATAAATTTGATATTAGTTCTTCATTTGTATCATAGATGGCGCAGTAATACTTTTTGTCGACCTGGTAACCTCTTAAATAAATCAAGACAAAAAGCTAGTAGGTATCTTCCTACATAACCTTTCCTTCTAGTCAGAAAAACTGGCCAATCCGTACATATAGCTTGTCCTTAGTGGGTCCAGTTTATTGGCAATAAATGCACAAGCCCACTTAAGGAACAGGTCAGAATAGGGAATTGTGTGTGGTACAAGTTATGAGAGACCAGCTGACCTTTAAACTCGCATTTATTTTAATGAAACCATTTTCAGGCACGTTTGAATTGTCAAGGAATCGATGTATTTGTTAGGAAGTTGAAGAATAGAATAGAATATTCTTTTTAAATAAAAGAAATTAATATGAAGCATAAAC
This sequence comes from Noctua pronuba, assembly GCA_905220335.1. NCBI lineage: Eukaryota > Metazoa > Arthropoda > Insecta > Lepidoptera > Noctuidae > Noctua > Noctua pronuba. The sequence goes on along the minus strand of LR999906.1, from coordinate 6,975,775 downwards.
GTTGAAGCTAGTTGTCCATTCTAAAACGTAGACTCCACGGATATACCTAAAAACCAAAATATCCTCTTGCTTTTATCTTAGTTTAACCGGAGTTAGTGTAATACATGTTTATCAGCCGTTGTCTTTGTAGGTACTCATAATGATTGAAGCCAATATAATCTCTTGCATCATTAATCCATAGTTTATTTTGATCTTCAATTGGTTTACTTCTTCCATATTTAATAACTTTCCGCATAAAAATATCTTTTGTAGCATGGAACATGTTTACAAGCAGCATCAGAAGTACATTACGAGAACTATTGTTGTGAAGCTACCATACAGAATAAGAGCGAGAGAACAGTACAGATATATCTATCTCTCTTTCTTCCTATCGGTTTCTCCATATCTTATTTCTTACTCGTGAAATTATTATTAAAATATTACTTCCCTATTTGAATCGGATTTTGTTGAACATTCGAACATCTTCAAACGTTTTTATTTTTTTACAGGGAACCCTAATTCATTTTGTAAAATAAAAGTAGTCTAAGTTAGCCCTATAACATCAGCTATAGCATATAGCAGACAGACAGAAAGCAAGTCAAAAAATTTAAATACCTAAATGTTTTTTTTGTCATAAGTACCGTATTTGCTTTCATATGCATTCAGAAAAAAAGCTGTTATTTAGAAATCACAAACAGACGCTTTAATTTTATTTACTTGTGTAGATAGGTATTCTCATATCGCTGTCACTCCAGTCTTGGACCACCGTGCTCCCAATAAATTAGTGCAGCAACCCCCTGACCGGCACTTAAAGGCAGACTTACGGTTATAGTACACTTAGCAAATGCTTGGGATCCCAACGTTTTTTCCAAAAACAATGGACACTTACTAACATGTTCTTAAGGTTCAAAATGCCTTGTCTTTGTTTGAGTAACTGGTTTGCCATTTATAGCATTTTGTGTTTCTCGTGTTTTTTGGGAATTTAAGGTTTCTGTTTGATACTGGGAGAAGAAAAGAAAAAGGAATTCGGCTTGTGAACAAGTAACATTTAATTAAAAGTTTCAAAAATTGTATTAAACTTACAATTTCGCGAAAAATCCACCATTTTGTTTTTTTTTTCAAACACCTGTCTAACGACACTTGTTTTTAAGACGAATATAACGATATCTTAACCGTCGAAATCCATCCAGCCGTTTGGAAGATAAAAGGCTATAAAGAAATTAACAAACATAATATGTACAAGTTACGAGCGAAAAACATAACCTTCCTTGGCAGTCGGGTAAAAAGCTGACAACGTGGTTGACTTAAGTGGCTGATTGATTTCTGCGAAGCGTGTGTTCCGTTCTAGCATTTTTTTTATGTTTATAATTTAGAAGTTATAATTTAACGGAAGATTTGTAATTCAGACTGCCTCGTTGGTCGAATGATCGTGTAGTATCCTCTTGTAGCAGAGCTAATAGGTTGATAACACATTTACTAACTGTATCACAGGCTCACCAACACCACCAAGTCCCAGTCCAGGGTACGCTTCACCTTCCAACTTCCCGCCATTCGTGTGACTGACAGTTGTCATTAGTGACAGCTACCTGACTACTTGTGGCTGTGAGATAGTGTTTCCATATCTATTAAATAGATACACTACATCCCTTCCTTATTATATTTGTTTTAATGCATTTTCATTTACCTTCTCAGAGTTTACTCAGTTACCCCATTTGAACATCTCCTCCGATAGCCTCCACTAACTGTGAAGTAGGATTGAAGTTGCTTAATAGTTTATTAGACCTTTTCATATCTTTTCTATAAACTTGATCGTCTACTCTAACCTTTGGGTCTGTATGATCTCGTCTTCCTATTACCATATTACTTTCCTTTATTTTTATATTTTTTTATATTTTATTAAATTATTATATTCTGTACGCCGCCGTTGACGGCAAGACATAGCATTCATTTTATTTATTTTTGACATCTGCACTTTTTGTTTAGGCACCTGTGTATGTTCTACAACTACAATAAAATATTTGAATTAAAAATTTGATAGCCCAATTCTTGAAGGCGGCCGTAGGCCATTTAACGTCACGCCACGACCCCAGAGAGCCGAAAGCGAAATGGCGGGTGAAACCGCGGGTACAGCTACTTTGCTCGAATCCTGGAACCATTGTTCTCAGTTTGTACTAGTACTGCTTCAACCCCAACTGGGTTGGCATCAGCGATGACTTGCATACTGTCCGTAAGATCCCAGAGTTTCTATCTTAGTCATCTTTTAGGTTTCTACATAAGGCTGACACTGGTGCCCAATTTTAGCACGCCTAATTGTAACACTGTGTTTTTATTCTTACCCAATAAGTTTCTCAAACTAATTTTATTTTATTTTTTACATTCTACAATACTAGGTTCTTTTTTACCATTTATCTTTATAGAAAATTCAAAACTTCCTAGGACTACAAAGGAGTTTTACTGCCATAGGCTTCAAACGGTTTATTCGGTTCTTTAACTTCTTTGCAACGACTTTCCTTGTTACAATTTAGATAGTTCCAAACTCCATCAGATATCTAATTTAATTTACAACCCCAATCAATTATGATCTTTAATTTCACTCCTCTTCATCACATTCTACCTCCGTATCAACGTTAAGTTTTTAAATATATTGTACTTATAACTGCGTTTTCTGGACGTCGTCGTTTACTATATTTAGTTCCTACAATTTTTGTTTTGTTCGAGTTTTCGTTAGTTTTGAATATCTTTTCATTTACAATGTCCTTGGTATTGGTTTCCCTATCTTACAACAGTTGTGACACTTTTCCTGCAGCCGGACAAATCTTGAAGTTTGTGTGCACGACTCTCACATCTAGTCCACTTGATTCATTGTTTGTCGCTATCTGGATTCTTCTCTAGTCTTCAAAATCTTAATATTTTATTTCACACAGGCCTACAGGGGCACTTATAAGACGTCGAGAAAAGGTGTACGGTTCGGGCTGGTCGCTTCCTATGGAGAAGACCCGGCAAGAAACTCCACGGCTACTCTTTTAAAATGATTTAGTTTTATTTTTACAATAATATAGTCATATTATAGCATTCCATCTTGTATTTTTTATTTGCACTGCATTAATGTCATTTGTGTTGCCTTTTCTCCTTGTTTATATTCTTGTCGTGCAAGGAAGATACATTAAATTTAATGGCTGTCTCATTTAATGAATGTCAATTGCGTCCAATTTAATGGATGCCCAATAAGTCAAATTTAATGGATGCCTAATAAGTCCAATTTAATGGTTGTCAGTGCTTCGTCCAATTGAATGGATGCCCAATTCGTCCAATTGAATGGATGACCAATGCTTCCAATTGAATGGATGCCCAATGATTCCAATTGAATGGATGCCCAATGCTTCCAATTGAATGGATGCCCAATTCTTCCAATTGAATGGATGACCAATGCTTCCAATTGAATGGATGCCCAATGATTCTAATTGAATGGATGCCCAATGCTTCCAATTGAATGGATGCCCAATGATTCCAATTGAATGGATGCCCAATGCTTCCAATTGAATGGATGCCCAATACTTCCAATTGAATGGATGTCAATGCTTCCAATTGAATGGATGCCCATTGCTTCCAATTTAATGGATGCCCATTGCTTCCAATTTAATGGATGCCCATGCTTCCAATTTAATGGATGCCCATTGCTTCCAATTTAATGGATGCCCATGCTTCCAATTTAATGGATGCCCATGCTTCCAATTTAATGGATGCCCATTGCTTCCAATTTAATGGATGCCCATGCTTCCAATTTAATGGATGCCCATTGCTTCCAATTTAATGGATGCCCATGCTTCCAATTTAATGGATGCCCATGCTTCCAATTTAATGGATGCCCTTAACCTACCACGCGTATACAGTGCGTGGTAAATGTCACATGTCTTCGAAGTATTGGTTCTAGGACATGCCGGTTTCCTCGAGATGTTTTCCTTCACCATTTGCATAGCATTTTCACGCGTATACAGTGCGTGGTAAAAATGTCACATGTCTTTCGAAGTATTGGTTCTAGGACATGCCGGTTTCCTCGAGATGTTTTCCTTCACCATTTTCAGAGCGTTTTGGTGATGAGTGTCAACACAAAATACCTGCCTGGTTTCGAACCCACGACCTAAGTCGGGCTAGGCCATCACCACTCTGAATAAATTTAATATTAATGAGATACATACATATGTCATATTGCTACATATAATATTTAAGTTTACCAATATTTGGTTACCTTTGATTTGTATAATAATTATTAATATACTTATTATTAGACTTGTGGGATGTGGACTCAGCAATCATTGTGCCGATAGTTGTATCAGCCCATGGCTTAATTGCCAAGAGCTTCGACCAACATCTGAGGAGGCTCTCGTTAGGATCAAGGGCTTGATTCAGAAAGCGGTACTTCTGGACACGGCTCATATTGTTAGGAGGTTCCTCTCTCTGGAGCCCTGACCGCCGGTAGCTTGGACCCTGTTCCCGATACCGGTGGGCTACATATATTTTTAAATGTTTTTTATATTGTTTTTCCTAAGGAATATTTAAAAATGTAATTGTATTTGTATAGGAATAAATAAAGGAAATATTAATATAATAATATACCTTTGCTCCACATTAAAATTACATAGTACTTACTTGTACTTAGTGAACTGTCTATATAAAACCATATTTATTTATTCGTTAATTGACAGGCCTCTTCACTTAGTCCAACTTTTTCCCATTAAAAATTAAAATTTTACCGAACAGTAGTTAGGTATCTTTCTTATTATTTAGGTACTTATTGTCTTCTTTTTTCTCTGTATGAGAAGAGACTCTTGCCCATCAGTTAAACAGTAATAGGCTGGTATCATTATTTTAATGTTCACTTTACATTGCACACATTTATGGCACACTATTCTAATATACTTGCACAGTATTTACTTCACATAACACAACATCAAGGCTGCACTCCCCCAAGTACCAGTCAGAGGTGCACACAATAGCACATCCACACCTAGCCAGCCATGTCCAAATACCATGCAACATAGGGCAAACCTACTTCCATCAACTATGCATAAATCTAGTCTCCTTGGTTGCTTCTGAGAAATTCCGGATGAATAAAACCCATAAACATAAACCCAAGCTCTTCTCAACCTGGGAATCGAAACCAGGACCCCACACCAAGCAGCCATGCTTATGACCAACGAGTCATAGTATCATCATTCGCCCACTCTTACCCCAAATTATTTGGGGTTGCAGCATGTGTTTTTCTTCCATACTTCTCTATTACTCGTCATCTCCTTAGACACTTGGGTCATACTAGCTACCTACTTATTTCTTTGATTAGTTGGTAAGTTGTAGGACTTGAAGTTATTACTTCATACTCCTTTTTTTTTCTTTTTTACCTTTGTGTGGTAACAAATAACCATGACCACGTATCTACATATTAAAATTAAATCTTACTCATATTGACTACAAAATAAATTCAATGAAATCCCTCAGCTTATTTTACAGCAAATATCAGTAATTTCTTAATTGGATAGCAACTGTTTGAGGTGAATTGTCAAATAATAATCATTCCAATAAAAAAGAATAAGTAGGTTACCAAGAATTCATACAGTCGTTATTACATGTCATTTAAGGAACTAGAATTATATTTTAAAAGTAAATATGACTTTTTGGACTGGTCTTGTTAAAGTGAAGCACTTGATGATTGTTATATGATTTCTTACTAGTTAGTTCAACACAAGCAATTATAGTTCTACACTGTTGCCATCTATCTGCTTATTACAGAGAAGTGAAACTCAAAACTATTTAATATAGAAATATTTTAGATCCTGAATCCAATAATTAAATAGGATAAATACAAATTATTAATCATCAACTTGCCCTTATTCTAGTAACTAAGGACCTATTTCTAGTTTGATGTGCAGGTAAGTTTGCCTAATTAATTAAGTACTTACAATAAAACCTTATGAATGTGGACTTCCTCATGTAACATGTTGACATATAAAATTGATGTAGGTTCTTCATTATATTGACTATCTAGTCAGTTTTATTAAGATGATCTAAACGCCATGCATCATAGAATTTATCCATTTATCATTTATTTATTTAATTTATCCATGGGATCCATCTCTTCCAATAGTTCTAATGCAACCCATAATTTACAATGCAACAATTATGTACAATGCATGATAAAACAATAACAGAATTGTTCCTTCAGCTTGAAATACTAAACCTATGCCAGTAGGTATATAATAATTTACATGAATTTTGTATCAAGCGTAGTCCGGTATCTGTAAGTACTTCCTAAAGTTTGTTTTTCTTTTTTTTTTCGACTGCTCCTTGCAAACTTCCACTAAGTATTATAATTTGAATTTCTGACCTTTATCCTCGTCGCCACTTGTAGTATCCTCTTGTAGCAGAGCTAATAGGTTGATAACACATTTACTAACTGTATCACAGGCTCACCAACACCACCAAGTCCCAGTCCAGGGTACGCTTCACCTTCCAACTTCCCGCCATTCGTGTGACTGACAGTTGTCATTAGTGACAGCTACCTGACTACTTGTGGCTGTGAGATAGTGTTTCCATATCTATTAAATAGATACACTACAGATCGCAAGCGCGACGACTGAGCATGAGGTCCTGGGTTCGATTCCGGGTCGGGCAAAGTGTAACTGGGTTTTTCAATTAGGAATTTCTCAGTAGCAGCCACGAAGTCTAGATCTGTGCTCGGTTGATGGCAATAGTCTCCCCCCTTATTACATGGGACTTAAAACATAACTGATGAAATGTGGGTGTACTATTAGGTACACCTCTGCCTAACCCTTCAGGGATTTCAGGCGTGATGTTATAATCAGGGATCGGATATCCGGATGCATATTTACCTACAGTTTAAGTGTTGACAAGTATAGAGCGCGCGTCAGTACGGAAAAAGTCCCCGTTTATTTAAATACATAGTCTTTTTTTCATTTTAGTGTTTTAGTTTCAATTAATTGTCATATTTACCATTTTGTCCTGTACGAATATTCAGCAGCAAAATTTAAATCGTATAATTTTGTACTTTTACGTGTTTTGTGCATTTTCAACAAATTTCTTGCGTAGTTTTAAATAGATTTTAAATATTTATTATGCTTATGAGTACTACATTTTATACTCACTATATTATTTCTAAAATACCGCGATCCCGATAAAAATTGGCATTTTAAAAAGCCGCTTCCATACTTTCGTACTTTAGGCCGGAAAAAAACGTACTTTAGGTAAATATGCATCCGAATATCCGATCACTAGTTATAATGTTATAATTTGTAATTCACGAAACAGAATATTTTGTTTGTAAGCCAGGCTTTATCTTTTTAGTTTTTTCAGTATACAGCAAAAAAAAAAATAGCAAAACTAAACGCTGTGCCTACGCAAACGGCAATTGAAAGGAGACAATTGCGAACGAGAAATGAGCGGATGCTGTGAGAAAGAAAAAAAAATGGCGGAGAGCAGCAGGCTGGAACGGAGCTAAGGGCTGTTAGTTAACATAGTTATGTTAGATGGTTTTCTTGTAGTTCCTTTTGACGGTAACTGTTTTACTAGCTGGCTTAGTGCTACCATGCATCAATCGATCATTGTTTTTTATTCAATTTGATCAACGCAACTTAAGGAGGAGCTCGTGGCTAAATAATAACAGCCGCTCGGGTCGATCTGTAGGTTAAGCCGTGCTTGCGTAGGTTGGTCTGTGGATGGGTGGCCCCCCATTATATACCGAGTTTCCTCCGTGCCTCGGAAAGCACGATAAGCCGTTGGTCCCGGGTGTCATTTGTAGATCTTTGACAGTCGTTACAGGTAGTCAGTGGCCCAAAAAGCCTGACAACCAGTCTTACCAGGGGTATCGTATTACCCAGTACTAACTGAGTTGTGGAGGTCTGATAGGCAGTCGCTCCATGTAAAATACTGGTATTCAGCTGCATCCGGTTAGACTGGAAGCCGACCCCAATATAGTTGGGAAAAGGCTAGGCAGATGATGATGATCAACGCAACTTAACTCAAAGCATTTATTTCAATTAGACCATTTAAGGCGAGGTTAACCCGAGCGCCGTATGCATTAATCGCATACCCCAGCCCCCGGACGGAGAGGCGATACGTAACAAATTACGCGACGCTGGAATCGCGCGGGCTACGCGGACTGTTCAATGAGTTCATGACCTCGAGTAGCGCGTTACAAAGTAGAGCAATGCAGTAAATCAACTTGAATTGATAAGTATACGTTTGTTTTGTTAGAAAGTGTGTTGTTTTATTTTTCTAGAAAGTACCTTTTGGTTACAGATAGATTAGGTACCTACGTATTGTATAAACTTGAAAATAATGACTAATAACTAAAAATAAGTAGGTATAAGTACTTATTTATTTTTGTGAGTAACGTAAATTTAAAATCTGACTGACACTAAGATCATGAATACGGGTTCAAAACAACACGCCGCGCGCCATTCGGTTTTTCATAAGGGTGCGAAATCTTCGTGTCCTGGTATAAAACATCAAGCAGTAGGTAGGCACACTAACTTTAGTCAGGAGAATATTGTGTTACAATTCTTTAATTAATTATAGAAATAATATCAATATTGTAATTCAAGAAGGGTTAGAGGTAGGTATAAGTCCCGTCACGTAAAAAGAACGCAGAGCGACAGTGGAGGGGATATGTTTGCGCACGTTATACAGCCGCGTCCTTAAGTACTAACTACTGTTTTATATTATAAGTATAACTGTTTCATTGTAGAATAGTAATAGGTACTTTACTAGCTACTTAGTACTTTAGAAGAGGCTGGAATAAAAAAAAATTAGAAAGATTATTTGAGCGGTCAGCCTTCTTTTTAACCGACTTCCGAAAGGAGGAGGTTATCAAATCGTCTGAATGTTTTTCTTTTACGTGACGGGACCTATACCTATGAATGGTTATTTTGAGTCAAATATAATATGAAGTGCGGGTTGTTAATAAATAAATAAAACGTTTTTTGTTTGTTTTTAAATCAAATGAATTTGCTAATAAAAGTAAACACTTTTCAAAATCAATCACAACATTTATTTCAAGTAGGTAGGCCTGTTTCAGGCACTTTTAAATTGTCAACCTTGATAACATCATTCCTGTTGAGATTCCTGTGTGAACGTATAATATGCTGCTGAACTTAGCCGCCCCGCAAGAGTTGTTAACCGAACCGAAACCGTTTTATCTACGAATTCTAGTTTTTCTAGTTACTAGTTTTTTTCTATTAAGCATTTATAAATAGAACTAGGACAAAATATAATAGCGGCATCAAATTTTGGCACAATTTGTAAAAGAAAACTGTCCAGAAGTCTGAATATAACGTCTGTAGGAAAGTAATTGTGATCGAATCAGAGAAGTGTGACAATGTAGAAAATGTCAATATAAATGTTGCTGCAACCACCGGCATTATAGCTGCTGGTGTTGGATTTGCGCAATTTGAGGAGATACTTTCTGCTATGGATGAGCCGGTGTTTTCAAAAAAATTTATACACATCTACAAGATTTTGTATATGAAAATTGGGAGAAAACTGCAGCAGAATCCATGGAAAGGGCTGCCAAACGTGAGAAGCAGCCATTGCTGACGGTCGGATGAAAAATGGATTGGCTCTCATAGACGTGTATGTTGATGGAGCTTGGGGATTAAGATCTTATGGTAATAATTATAGATCATTTTCAGGGACAGCAGCAATCATAGGAAAACAATTCGGAGAAGTGCTTTATATGGGAGTGAAAAACAAATACTGTCTGGTTTGTGCTAGAGCTCAAAAACAAGTACTCGCGCCTAAAGATCACGCATGTTATAAAAATTATAACGGATCCTCTAGTGCCATGGAAGCTGACATAATTACTGAAGGCTTTAAATCATCAGTTGAAATGTATGGTTTAATATATGCAAGAATGATTGGAGATGGAGCCTCAGCTACTTATAATAAAGTGTTGGAAGCAAAATCCTATGACCACCTAAACTATACCGTAGAAAAATTGAATGCAGAAATCATATCCTACGAAACTTCTGTAATAAATTGCGAGCTATTGTAAAAGAGACAAAATATCCAGTAAAAGATAGAAAAACACTTACAAATGTGAAAGTAATGAGCATGCGAAAAGTTATTGTAAAATCAATAAAATTTCACAAAAATGCAGGAAATTCAAAAAACGTTGCTATACATTTGCTGCATAAAGATATCACTAATTCGGCGGCGCATGCTTACGGTGATCATCGACTTTGTTATGATTATAACTGCTCAAAAGAAAAAAATCTTAATAACAGTACATCGAGAGAAATTCAAAACTCCACTTTCTTCTTTCGGATCAATGCTATCATCGCTACTGTAGCGGGTAAAGCATGAAGTCTCATTGAAGATGTAGACACAAATGTAGTAGAACGGTTTAATAGCGTTATAAAATACTTGGAAGCAGTCCTAGAGGAAAGGTGAAAGAAATTGAGAAGAAGAGGTCACTAAAAAGAAAATTGAACAGAAGTACCTTCAAATCTTCTTTTTTTTTTGTGGGATGATCTCCATCCCACAAAAAAAATAACAAGATTTGAAGGTACTTCTACACAGCACAACTATGGGCCTACAAGTTCAGCTCCCGATATGAGTCCAGATCAATTAGAAAAAGCCAAGGAAGATTTCCTCAAAAATTTAAATGTCTTGACAAATGATAGGCAAAATATTGGAAGAAGCATTGTCCTACAAAGGGATTGCAGTGATTGGATAGAATTGAGAAAAAATATAATAACAGCATCAAATTTTGGCACAATTTGTAATACAAAACCGTACAGAAATACTGCACCAACAGTAAAAAAATTAAGATATAAAAAAATATATCTCACATTTTGTCAGTGGCTCATGGCGTGGAAAATGAAAAACAGGCGCTACAGCAACTGGACCGACAAGAAAATATGGTGATCGAGCCCTGTGGCCTTTTTATTGACGAAAAATACCCATTTATTGGTGCTACACCCGACGGTATACTTGGAAAGGACACAATAGTTGAAATTAAATGTCCAATAACGGCATTTAAAAGGAATAGATGCTGCTATTAAGGAAAATAAAATCCAAATATTTAAAGACGACAAAAAAATGAATACCCGAATCATAAACAAAAAAAGTAATTGGTATTACCAAGTGCAGGGTCAACTCCATGCAGCAGGAAGAAACCAATTGGTTAACGTCTGTATAGCCAAACTAGCCAAATAGTTTAATTTATTTATTTAAAAGCTTTTCATAATTTGATACAGTGTTTTTAGTAAGGGGGTTGATTCTGCGCAAAAACGAGCTTGAACCTAAACGTTAACGAAAATTAAAAATAATATTTGTACGAAATGGGCATACTGTCACATTTCTACACTGTGGCCGCAGAATAAATAATAGTATAAGTACAGAAGATTCACTCCGCAAAATCATAAATAGCGACTTTTGTCGTGACACAATAAAGTGCAATTCAGACCGCACAGCGCTAGTTACCTATAGTTATATTCACCTACAAGCTGCCTCTCTTTCTATCGCGTAACTCTTATCTTATGTACAATATTACCGTGTATGTACCTTCTGACTACGTTGCCTATTAGGTACTGTACTTTAAATGTTGTGGACAATTGACGTTTCAAATAAACCTAGGCTCGGTGCTTACTTTAGTATGTAGTATGTAGATCAGAGAACTGATTTATTTTACAATGTCTTTACGGGTTAGGTACTTGTACCTAAGAAGATGAGCATACGGCATACGTTATTGTACACCTACATTTTGTATGAAATGAAATATCTCTTTTAGGTGGATAGGTAGGTAGGTAAATGCGTATCAAATCTGGAATGACTTGACAAACAACGCGAGGCTGACCGCGCGGCCCTACTGAATAAGTCCGTCCAGACGGACCCGCAGTAGTACTTGTATCTTCATACCTAAACTGCGGAGTTCGTCTGGCCTGCCATGGCACGAGTGTGCTGCCCGTATTAGATGGTAAAGACGAGACCTACACAATCGTTGCATAAGTACACCATGATAATATTATTTATTGTGGTACCTAATGCGTAATAATGATACTTGTCTTACTTCTAAATGAATGCCTAAATATTATTGCACTGTTGAAAATTCAACTCCCACGTAGAAAATTCTCGCTTTTATTTGGGCATTTATTTAGGAGTAAGATAAATGAAAACGGACATACTTATCAGTAGTAAATAACAAATATTATAAGCTTAGATATACAAATGCTGCTATACATATTGAGATTATATTATGGCTTTATATAATATAATATAATGTAGGTAAATAATAATAATATTATCAAAGCATCCTTATGACATCCGATGACAAGTTTTTATTTTTTCTAGTTTTGCCCATTTTTTCGACAAAATTAATAATTAAGTACCTAAATAAACCAACTATAACTATATGAAAACTAAAAATAAAGGTTATTTTTTACAAAGTATTTTTGGCTCAGCTCGTAACAGAACTTAGCGGGGCGGTGCCGGTGGCGGGATCGCAAAATTGACACACGTCCTTCCTCCAACGCGTTCCGCTCGGGACTAAAGGACGCGTTGCGAGCGAATGAAATGATGAAAACAGTTGGGGTTGGAATTGATGGTATACGTATTTTCATATTTCAAATGATGGTGACCGCTGCATGTCACATTTTTTACAACCTTTATTATGGTATAAGTTTTATTGTTCAACATCTAATATAACTCAAATGAAACAATAAATTAGATCTTAATTTAGACTTGTCTTTGCGATTTAATTGGATGCAGTAAAGTGCAAGTAATCGTGTATCGGACGTCCGTAACATCTAGATCGAAGTGTGAAATATGTAATATGTTTTTTTCAGAATTTAAATCCGTGCTATCTACGAGTAAAACACAATATAAAAGGCCGTTTATCAGGGTAACCTCGCCTTAAGGCACTTTTGAATGTCACAAAAAACAAAGAAAGCGAAGCTACAGTCACAGACACAAGGCATAATAACTTGTGAAAGTACTGTACTTTGCCCATTCCAATGCGTAGATCTCTATGGAGAAGAATGGGCAATGTTGGGGTCAGTTTCCAGTCTAACCGTATGCAGTTAAACCAGTACATGAAGTGAGTGCCTATCTGACCTCCACAACCCACGTTCTGAGTAATACGATACCTTTTTGATAAGACTGGTTGTCAGACTTTCGGGGTCCTGACTACTCGACTACTTAACCCTAGATAGATAACCATATTTCACTGTACACTAAAGATATGTCGTTTCGACGTGCGCATGTTTGAGTGGGCATATTTTGGATTATGTATATTCTAGGTTTATGAATGTGGTAATGTCTTAATGTATGTTTAAATAAGCTTAAATTAAACATTAAACTGTCAAAGATCTTTTTCGAGGCATGGTTGAAACTCGGTATATAATTATGGTCACCATTCACAGATAGACTTCGCAAGCACTGCTTATGCTTGAAAGTCGACTTCTAATCTCTAGCTCATTTTAATTTTCATATTTCATCAAAATTAAACGGCTGAGCGATTGACAAATATTTGTATGGCCTATCCAGTTAAACATACTGAAGTCCTTACTATTTCACATTAGTGTTCTGCAATTTGTATTCAAACCAGAAAAAACAGCTTCCAAATCTTCCATACATGTCAATCTTCTTAAAAAAGACTACGCGTATCTTCTCAGTAAGCTTGCAAATAAAATGTACCAGTTGTCAGCCCTATCCTGACGGGTGAAAGGGATAGCAAACCAGTCGGAATGGTGTAGGATGTATTCACACTGGCAGTGATTGGTTTTCGAGCTTTCGACGATTGGAACTGAGTAATAATCGACGCTTCGAATTTTAAATCCGATGCGTACCCTATTGGGCACTGAAAGTTCGAGATATCTGTAGAGAAACGGTGCAAAAAAAGATTGGGTAGTTTAATAAATATTTTTCTACACTGCATAGATAAACGCTTGCTCTCTCGTGCTTTTTTACCATAGGGTAAGGCAGAAACTACAGAACACACCAACTTTGATTCACTACATTATAAATGACAATTCTTTAAAAAAAAATGTAGTCTGAAGCCCGAAAACCAGTCCCACCAAGGGTAGGGTTTACCCAAAACTGGGTTGGGGGGTCATATAGGCAGTCACTTTACTCACAAAGAAAAGGTTAAAAGAAAATACGTTTACTTAGCACACGTCTCAATTGGCCCAAAAAATAAAACAAGAGAAACTAAAATCTAAACACAAAAAAAATAAACAGATAATTATTGTGTGGATCCCGGCTGCGCCAATAGGTTAGATAGATGAGGATTATTTAGGTACCCTACTTTACCAAAAACAAGTCCCAAATATACACAAACACAATCATGACAGCAAATATTTATCTACCTTTAAATTAACATATAAAAGAAAAAGTCTTTCATAACTCTAGTCTAAACAAAATATGAGCCCAAAATATTTACAACAAGAAATAACGAAGAAGAAAATATAATATCGTAGACATAACATTTACATAAGAAAATATAAAAAATCCCTGTAGAAAACGTGTCTTAAATTCTGAATTTAGCTATCAATTTAGTCTCAAGACTAAATTGTAATAATAACTGTGCATTACCCTTTGTTTAGTGATAAGTTGTTTAATATAGCTGCTGTATGCTAACATTATCACTGAGGGATATAATAAAAATAAAAAAAGATTTAAAAATAAAAATAAAATTTACGCACAAAACTCAACCAGAACGAACCTTATATTCGAAATTTAGCTATCAATTTAGTCTCTAGACTAAGTTGATAGCTAAATTTAAGATGTTGGCTAAAACGTGCTAAAAGTTTCGTCGGCTACAAAAGATAGGGTCTTTGGAGCGGAGAATTATGAAAGACATTAATTTTGCTTAAGACCTTATACTTGAAGATTCGCGAAGAATTTATTGTCTATATCCTCAATAGGTTTATATTTAGACTGGCTGGTGATTTTTATTTTATTTTATTATTTTATTAGCCTGTATTTGTCCGTGCGGTTTTCTCCGGCCAATCTCTCTGATGATTTATTATGGTCTGGCTACCTGGTGGAAAAATAAATTATCTCTGTCAGAAAACTCGTTCTTTTGAGGACTAATTACTATTACATATTAACAGGAAAAAATAAAAGACATTAAATATGCTGATAATGTAATGTCTTAACTCTTAAGTTAAGCTATTATGTATTCTAAAGTGTACAAAACCTGGTAATTCTTGGAATTTCAGTGCATACCAAAGGGCAATGTGTAGGTTACCTGCAAACAAAGGAAAATTATGTATTAGTATTTAAGTAATACTTTATACACTGTGGCTTAAAAATATAAATAAAATTAGTAAAACAGATACTAACGTCCAATTTTTTTATTTTTTTTAACACCTGTGTCCCACTGCTGGGCAAAGGGTAATGGGTAGACAAAAATAGCTCTTAAGGTAACGAACATTTTTGAATGTGACTGTGTTTAATTATCAAAAAGGATATCCTCAGAAATACCAACAAGCAAGACTGATACAAAAATAAAATTAATAAAAACATAATAGGATGTTGTATCGGTGGTTGTTAATTATGTACCAGAACTACAGGGAC
Source organism: Noctua pronuba (assembly GCA_905220335.1). Taxonomy (NCBI): domain Eukaryota; kingdom Metazoa; phylum Arthropoda; class Insecta; order Lepidoptera; family Noctuidae; genus Noctua; species Noctua pronuba. The sequence continues at coordinate 6,960,205 of LR999906.1, read as the reverse complement.
ATAAGAGGTCATAATTGTAATAATAACTGTTTATTAACCATTGTTTAGTGAAAGAAGAAAGAAAGAAAAAATATTTATTTGTCGCAGGGACATGACGTGCATCATACAAAATAACAAAAAAAAATACAATAAACATAGGTCGGGACGGCACAAAAAAAAAGAAAAAAAAATACTTTAACATCTTGCACGTCGTGACTGCGACAAACAGGTTAGCAGTGATAAGTTATTAAATGTAGCTGTTATGGGGGTGACATTATCACTATAACCCCTTAAAAAAAAAACAAAAAAAAATTAGCACAAAACTCAAGCAGAACTCAGTAACTAAGTAACAAAACGACAAAGCCACTAAAAGTTTCTCGCTAAACGGCAAGACAACAGAAAACGCTGGAACGTATTACACAGTTCAACAAAAGAGACGCTAGTGAAAAAATAAAACAACAACTCGAACAGCGAAAAGGAAGAAATTGAAACCGAATTTCCCGTGAAGACTGGAAAAGAATAAAAATATCAGATACGCCACTAAAGAGTTCCGGCGACGTCCACGTCTGAAACAATTCCGAATGGTAAAACGGTTTTTTGGACGAAATGGAAATAACGATGGGGAGTTCTGGCTTCACGATTTTCTCGACCAGAAAAGAGAATCGATGAAAGTTTAAGAATAAAATCGGTGTTAAACGAAAACTGGGTCTTATTTTGAACGAACTTAAGTTTAAAATAAGACCCAGTTTTCGTTTGCCCCAGAATTAAACTGTTATAGTTCTCTATGAGTAAGTTTTTAGCGAGTGCAGTATAATTTCAATATAATAATATAGATATTGGTTGCTTAATTATAATAACTAGACACACTATAATAAATACATACTGTGACGCGTCTGTAAAAATACGTTATAAAAACTAAATGAGGTGCCGGTTTCCAATCTGATACTACTCTGAGAAGAAAACCGAAATTAAAATACTCTCTTTTAAATTGCAGACATTTCAAGTTATATAATTCTATAATATTATATTTTATTGCTGCTAATTTTATTATTAAAATAATTCGTTTTGTTTGGTCATGAAAGTATTTTTTTCTTAACAATTCAAAGCATCTCTGAAAAAATCTCCAGTTTTTTTCACAAAAAAATAATCCCCTCTTATCCGAAAGCTTCAGTATCACAAGTGCAAATTGAAAACACCGATCTAAAGCAGAAAGTCGAGGCAATTAAATTTGAAACGTATTCGTTCAGAAGTAGCAAGGCAGCACTTTTTCGGTCCGAAATGGCGGGCATGCACACTGAAACACGTCTTTGTCAGATAGGGTTTTCAGAAAAAGTTTTCAAAGGCTAGCTGGTGCTATGCAATGGGCAGACTTTTTGGTCATTTTTGGTGCACCTTTTTAAACTTGCGAGGTTCAGTCTATTGTGAATTACGTTTTAACTTTTCGCAATTTTTTGTACAGTGCTGTTAAATGGACTTGCTGTGGACTTCATTTATGTGCATGATGTGAGGCCGCTACTTTATGTACAGTATGTTCGCTTGTTCATAACTTATATAATATAGTAATATAACTTATTTTTTACTTAAGTTTATCTTGGAGTGTACAAAATATATCATGTTGCGTAAAGGGACGGTTCTTTCACCGCGAGAATCGGCTTCGCGAATTTGTTACCCAAATATTTATAGCATAAGTTTTTGTTACGCAACGATTATTCATTCGCGAAACGAACATTCGTTCACTGTTAGAATTTATTTTTTACTCACGATTTTTTATTTTTTTTTATTCACGTGCACATGTCGCAAAGAAATTTTTGTTGCTCACGCCACTAATGTTTGGAAGTGTTTTTAAAGTAAATTTTGTGCACAACACTTTTATTTGCCATAAAAATTATGCATATCACACCACTCATCAGTCAGGAAATCTATGAACAAATAACCGCTCATTACAATTGATCGCTCAGCGGAACTTAATCGGAACCTCGGTCAAAAAAGCGTAACAAACTTAAAATGAAACAAGCAACAAACTCCGATGCCAAAATCCTTTGTGTAATTTAAAATTCAGTCCCAATTATGTCCATTAATGTCACTGAATAAGCAACCTTACCGACTACGATCAAAGCCAGAACAATTATCAGAGAAAAATTAACTTTCTGGAGAGTTCTACGAAAAATAATGAAGGGTTTCGTACCCAGTGAAGGGGTTGGTAACATAAATAATTGTTGTCGAACGGCTCAAGCCTTTTTAAGGATTAATTTACTGAAGCCCTTGTGTTTTTTTCTGGTTTTGATATCGTCCTTGAAAGTTTTTTGGAACGAAAGTGTAGGAAAGGAACATTTTAATAAGACGATGAGGCCTAATAATGAGAATTACCCACCTACTTTTTAAAACGGGTTAAGGAGAGCCAGATAAATTAATTGTTTATCAATTTGACACAAGACGTCCGCTCGGGTCGATCTTTAGGTTAAAACGTGCTTGCCTAGGTTGGTCTGTAGATGGGTGACTACCCATTACATACCAGATGAAGTTCGTGGGGCACAGCTAGTGGGAAATATTTCATGAATTCAAAAGCCGACACGATAGCAGACACCATATTGTTCCATCTGCCAGAACGCGTAGTTTAATTTGCAGAACTAAAACTTTTCAAAACCTGTTCCATTTAGACTGGCTGCACGAATTTATACAAAAGGGAACTCAACGTACTATCTAACTTCTCGTTTTTATCATTAAATGGATTTTAAACGGGGTTAATGCTGGTCCAACGTTATTTTGAAGTGCATCAAAAGTTTTTGCCCACTTGACGCATGTCAAAGAGGAAGTCCCAGCTTAAGCTATTAAAACAAAAATTTGTGTCAAAGTTGGTTATGAGGGCGGAATGTTGGAGTGTATGAAGTTATGTGTTTTAATGTTGCAGAGTGCAGAGTGCTATAATTTTATAAAACGACAAGAGAGGAGCAAATGGGATTAACTTTCATACAAACTTTCATCCGATTTGACACATTTATGGGTTATATACCACAAAGGTTTGGGCAGAGGTGTACCTAACAAAACACCCACATTTCTTCAGTTATGTGTTAATTTCCATTTAATTAGGGGCGTGCCTATTGCCATAAACAAATCCAAACTCTGTGGCTGCTATTGAGAGAATTGCTGATGACAGACCCCAAAAATATTTTGCCCGACCTGGAAAACGAACCCAGGACCTCAGCAATCACGCTTGCGACCAAGGCTCGGAACTGGTTTAAAAAGAGCGGTCAAATGTGGTGCCTGAATAACTCTTAAGCATTACGCCGGGATATCGAAAAAAGTAAAAAAATAAATATAACTTTGCAATTTTTTTGTATCGAGAAAAATGCATTGAATCATGATACACATATACCGAAATGTTAAATCCCTATTCCACATAAGTACCTACTTAACAAGTTAAATCAAATAGAAAAAACTATTTTTTTTCAAAATGTCACCTTAACGGCTTCATAAGGGTCCGTTTACACCTTGTAGAGTCTAGACAGGTTAAATCACCTTTCACACAGTTTCAAACATTTACTTAACAAAGTCACTGTACGCCAAGAACTCAATATAAATGTAAAATACCTTCCAAGGGTAGCGACGAGACGTTTTTAGAAGACAAATTGACAATCAGCAGGTGGGTTTAAATGCCCATTACGTGGCTTGTCAATATCAGGGGTGACCTTTGAATTTTCTGGGTAAGTCCTTTTGAGGACGATGTGGGATAAAGTTGCTAAGGCTAGTTCAGGGTTATTGTGCTTAAGTTTGTGTGAGCAATTTTTAGTTATGATAGACTCATTATGAAGAAAGTCTGATTGCCGGATGCTGAATTGAGTTATTGAAGCTCACAAGTTGCGAGACTATTGTTCAGATTTAAATTTTGTATTACGAGTGTATTGGGAGCCAGAAGACGGGCATCGTCGCAGAGGAAGGCCTAGTAAACGCTGGCGTGACGACCTAAAAGCGATTGTGATAGATTGGCTTTTGCCTAGCAGTGGAACAATACAGGCTAAGCAAAAAAAATACAAATGTTACATTTCGCACTATTTTTAGAGTTTGACTAGTTCTCTACGGGAAGGGACACCGTCGCGAAAACGGTTAGCACGTATTCAGTACATCATTCATCCATCTCACAAATGACAGTTGTGATTTAAATATACGATCAATATAAGTTGAGGAGTCAATTTGATTGGAAAAAAATCCTTGAGTTTACCTACTCTACTTAATGTTTCAAATGTGTTAAAGAAAATCTGTGGATTCAGTACAAATTGGTCCTTTGAGATGAGTTCGTAATTTCTAGCTCGACCAACTATTTTCTTTAAGACTTGTAAAAGAATTTCTCTTTACTTATTAGATGCTTATTTTTTTTGTGGTAAGACAATATTTTCTTAAGAAAACTCTGTGGGTAGCAGGTTACCTACTAAGAATTACCTGAAGTCCCCGCAATCTGGACAATAAGTAGTTAATGTAGGTAGTGGTTGCTTTGTACTTGTTTATGATTAATATTAAGTAGGTACCTCGATGTCGGTGAGGAGCTCGTGGCTAAATAATAACAGCCGATCGGGTCAATCTTTAGGTTAAGCCACCCATTACATACCGAGTTTTCTCCGTGCCTCGGAAAGTACGTTAAGCCGTTGGTCCCGGCTGACAATTGTAGATCTTTAACAGTCGTTACAGGTAGTCAGTGGCCCGAAAGTCTAACAACCAGTCTCTTCAAGGGGTATCGTATTACCCAGTACTAACTGGGTTCTTCTTTTTAGCGTATCGATGGCAAGGAGTTCAAATTTGTTTAGCCCAAAACTCAGCCACGCCTGTAGTCGATTGGCTAGTCCTTTCATCACGATGGCAAATATAAATAACTAACTGGGTTGTGGAGGTCAGATAGGCAGACGTTTCATGTATAATATTGGTATTCAGCTGGGAAAAGGGTAGGTAGTTGATGATTAATTAGGTACCTAACAAAATATTATGATGCAATCCCCGAAGGGTTGGGCAGATATGTATTAAGTAAATTATGTGTTATGTAGGACTGTTTACAATTTATACTACAATTTATTATTTTTATATTTTATTGGAATGTTTTTTTTTAGTGTGTTGACAATTTGAATTAGAATTATTTAATAATGTGTGATAATAATATTAGTTCTTTTTTAATTTTCTTTATTTTAAACTGTTTGATAATTTATTATAATCCGGTACCTAAAACCGTGTAAAAGAAATACTTTGTGATACACAAAGTGAGGCAAATAGGGGTAAAAACGCGGGCAAAAGCTAGTTTAAAATAAATAAACAACTTTCTTGCGGCAGCTACTAACAGATGGGTGTCTATTCCGCTACGTTATTGAAACTGCGCACTGTTTAGAGATGCACGAGACGTAGTACTAACCAATACTGAGTGGTAAATTGCAGGAACATGTCAGACATATTTTAAAGTTTTCTGTTGCAGTTATCTAGGTTATAGGACTACATTTTATGAAGAAAAATGTAAATAAAAATTCTGAATATTTATGTCACATTTATAACATCACATCGCGCCTGTAATCTCTGAAGGGGTAGACAGAGGTGTACCTAATAGTACACCCACATCTCACCAGTTATGTTTTAAGTCCCATCATGTAATAAGCGGCGAGCCTATTGCCACCAAGCGGGCACAAATCAAGACACCGTGGCTGCTACTGAGAAGTTCCTGATAGAAAAATACAATAACACTTTGCCCGACCATGGAATCGAACCCAGGACAGTCAAACATTTAAGAACGCTAATTATGCTCTTGGGTTTCGTCATTATACAAACGTATCGATTGAATTACTGAAAATTTAAATAAAAAGGCATATGAATTCTCATTCCTATTTTTTTTTGTATCAAGTGAAACCTGGAATTGAATGAAATAAAAATGAACTTTCACTTGAGTTAAACATTCACTGAATGTAATAATTCAGAAGAGAAGAATCAGCTTAAGAAGCTTTAATATATAAAATGACATTCAAAGTTCAACTGATGAGACTGAAATAACCAAAAGTTACGATTAGAAAACAAAGCAATCCGTTTGTAGGACACATATTTTTTTCGACCCATTGAATAATTTATTTATCTTTTTGTTTTGCTAACTTCGTCCTCAAACTTATGAGGAACTTTAACTTAACTTCTAAATCAATATCATTTTTTTCCTAGAGAGCTCTCTCCCACTCCTGGGCAAAGGAGTCCCTCCACTCCTTCCATTTGCTTTTTTTTAGCTTGGTCAGCTTCTGTCAGAACTGTCCGTCCCGCCATCTCTTTCGTGGCCTGCCTAACTCTTTCAGGGCACCAGTTTCCTGCTATTTTGGCCCACGGTTGATCTGGCATGTGAGTGTGTGTTAGGCAGCCTTTTGAGCCACGTCAACTATATTTGTTTTGAAGGGCAGTATTGTGTTTCGAACTCGATCCGTTAATTTAACACCTAGTATACTCTTTGGCAAACCTTTAGTTTGAAGTTCTGGATGTTAGTCAAATACCAAGTCTGTGCACTATTGATAGGACCAGTAAGACCAATAATAAACAGGTAAAATTGTCTGTTTGTTCGAGTATTCTCTAAAAGTACAACTCAATTAAAAAGTTACACCTTTGCTGTCAAATGCTGTGTGCCTTAATACACAGCAATAGAACACAATATTAATACTCGATGGTTGGGATATTTTAGGGGGAGTGAATACATTTGTTACCTCGGAATCGCTTATAGTAAAAAAAAATTGAAAAACAATCTTTTAAATATAGGTGCGACGTCATTTTTTTTCGTATTCTTCTTAACAAACCCTTTTCATTAATACCCATATTATGGGGGTGCATAAAAAATAATAAGTTCGCCATCTTTGGGCGTCCGCCTTATTAGATTTAGAATGACGTTACTTACTAAACATGTATTGTCATCCAAACTAAACGGGTATGCAAAGTTTCAGCTCAATCGGTTGAGGATAACTGTTTTAAAATTAAGTTGCAAGAATTGACCTTAACAAACAAACATACGTATTGCAATAGCAAGTTAAATATATCACAATACTAGCTTTTGCCCGCGGCTTCGCTCGCGTTAACTTAGAATTTGACAATCAATTCTGTTTGTACTCTGCTTGTAATAATATAATTCAACCATGATTCGAAAGACACGAGGCGCCATCTATTATCATAAGAAGGCTATTGTTGTTTTTTCGGGTACAGTACTTTTTTTCGGGATGAAAGGTACCCTATGTGGGTTTCTGTACACCTGACAACGTATATACAAAATTTCAGGATGATCGGTTCAGTGGTTTAGGCGTGAAAAGGTAACAAACAAGCAAACTTACTTTTGCATTTATAATATTGGTATGAATTTCTTTATTTATTCGAATTCAGTATGTACATTATTTAAGTTAAATAAAAGCTTGTAAAAAAGACGTCATTCGACTCGATTCGGTTCGGAAGATGCAACTCGTCACGACCCCGAATTAAATGCGACAAAAATAGTGAAACGTGATCAGCTCAACAGACTCTGCTTCGATGTGACTGTGTGATCATTCCAATAGTAAGGTAAGGGTATAAGGTTGCTATCATTGTGAGGATCGTCCGGAGGACACGGTGGCGCACACCGTGGAGGTCTGCCCCGCTTGGGCGGAGCTCCGCCGTGTCCTCGTAGCAGCGATCGGCGGCGGCGACCTCTCGCGCCCGGCCCTGGTTCAGGCCATGGTCCGGAGCGAGAGGGAATGGGAAGCGTCACCTCCTTCTGCGAAGCAGTCATGCTAGCGAAGGAGGTGGCGGGACGTGAGAGGGAGAGAATCTCACGTCCCAGCCGCCGCGGGCGACGCACCGGGCGTCGGGGGCCACGTGGTGGCTCCCGGCCACCGTAGGCGCGGGCCTGTGGACGGTGAGTAATGGGTTAGCTCACCGTCCGTCCGTCTTATGACGACAGGCCGTGTCGACGGCGCGTTCGTGTTCCACGCGCGCCTCAAAGAGATGTCAGCAACCAGGAAGGGGCCCGTAAGGGCCGATGCCTGTCGGGGCTGCGGGACTGTTCGAAAGAGATACCGTGGCCCTGGAACACAAAGGGCAATGAAGGAACATGGATGGGTTTTAGTCAGTAAGAGTCTGACACTCCCTCCCACTCCACCCAGAGCGGGAGAAGTCATTTGATGATTTCCCATCCGTAAAAAAAAAAAGTAATAAGGTTTCTCGTATTTTGGAATATTTGAATGAATTATAATATATATTAGTTAATTTCATTTTATTTGTATGTGTATTAGTATGTACCTATTTATGTATATCAATTTATGTTAACAAAATGGTATTTTTCTTATTATTTTTTTTGTACTCTATCACAATGCTGTCCTATTTGACCCAAAGGTTGACTGGTAGAGAATGCCTTGTGGCATTAAGTCCGCCTATGTACCACTTTTGTACATGAAGTTTAAATAAATAAAATAGTAAACTTGACTTTCTCGCGGGCGGAAGTCCCGTGTACAAACAAGTGTCACATAAGTTTGGCAAACTCAAGATAACATCGGCGACAATGGAGAACCAAATACGGAATATGTCGTTTCCTTTCAAGTTACAATATACAATGATATAGTGCTTAACATACAATACAATACAATATTGTATGCAGCTAGTTGTGCTGGCAATCGGCCCGAATGTAGCCAGTTACAGATTTGAGGAGTCGGTGCTTTTGTGAGGGATATTGAATACCAATTTTTGGTTATTTATAAAATCTGGCAAATCGTGAATTCAATCATCCACTGACAGATAATATACAGGAGCTCGTGGCGAAATAATAACAGCCTCTCGGCTCGATCTTAAGGTTAAGCTGCGCTTGCCTGGATTGATCCGTGGATGGGTGGCCACCCCTTACATACCGAGTTGGATCTTTGACAGTCGTTACAAGTAGTCAGTGGTCCAAAAGTCTGACAACCAGTCTTACCAAGGGGTGTCGTATTACCCAGTACTAACTGGGTTGTGGAGGTCAGATAGGCAGTCGCTGCGTGTAAAATACTGGTATTCAGTTGTATCCGGTTAGACTGGAAGCCAACCCCAACATAGTTGGGAAAAGACTAGGCAGATGATGAAGCCAAAATACTAGAAAAGCAGGGTCACCAACAAGTATAATAATTTAAGTCAAGCCACTTAACTTAACGACCCACAAATGCCGCGTATTAGATTTGGCAATAGTGCTGGCTGGCAGATTTCCACTGTCTGTTAACACTAATGCAGGAATGTGCTGTGAAGCATTTATAACCTGTTTTCTGAGAGTTAAAACTTAACTGTTTACGCCAAGATGTATCGTAAGTGGAAGAGTACATTTAAATTTACATTTTGTCGTTGTTGTTCTAACAACAAAAGGTTCAAACTCAAAAATAGCAAGTTTACAGGATAGCGAAAACACTGCCTAATTATACCATGTAATGGTACAATACCATTTTATAATTTGTCTTCACTTCAAATTACACAAAGGCGTTGCTTGTTTCTGTGATTGACTGAAAAAACGCGTCTTCCGATTCTCTCACAAACGACATCAAAAATCAAAACCGCCAAAAATGACTTACGTGGTGTTGGAACTTCAACGACAATTTGTGAGACTAATGCCCGAATTGATTTTCGTAACAATGGAGTTATAAAGATAAAAACACCGGAATGGTAATATGAACTTATAACTATAAAAGGCAACCGAACAGTCAGAGTGTGGAATAAGGTCCAGAAGATGTAGTCTGACCCCAAAATGTATACGAATTCCAAAATTAACTAGATAAACACCTATTAATACTGCAAGATGAAAATCTAATGGGAAACAACAGGATACAGGCAGCTATCAGTTGCCTCAATAGCATGCCTGATAAAAAAAAAACAATGAGGATCAACCAATACATGGAAGGATCACCATTGACCATCAGCTTACTAGTCAAACCAAAAAGTATCCAAATTATGAACCAGCACGGGATAGTGACCATAACAAAAATCAAGTTAATTTTATAGAAATCTCTTTTCCTTAATTCTCAACCATTTTGTCACAAGATCATTTAAGCAGATCCCGTTTAAAAAAAAAAACAAATACATGTCAACCCTTTTTTGCTCATTGTCATTACCAAATGTCATCGCGTATCTATCGCCCATAATTCACAGATTACTTCCTTACAGCAAATTAACACTAAAAGCTTCAATAATCCCTGTACGATGATCGAAGAAACTCCAAGGAACCTGAACCGAGTCCACAAGGACTACAGTCCTTTGACACCACGAATTAAGGACAAAATCTTGAATGGGAAGGGATTCCGGGTAATTTTTCCTAGCACACCTTTTCGGGTCCAATTTATAGGAATAAAGTGATTAGGATATACATAAAGAGATATAGTTGGGATTGAAAATGTAATAGACATTAATTTTCCTAGTTTCGGGGTAGGTGGAAAAGTTTTTCTGATTACTTTTTGTTTTGAGGAAATTGACTTGGGGAAATTGCGTGGTAATCTATTTAGGTGGCCCAAAAGGTTCCTTTTACTTTTTTTTTGGTGAATTCCACTTAACCTTAAGAAACTGGTTAACTGGGTAATAAAAGTGCATCTTGTATTTCCAATTTCCAAGTTCTTCGTGTTATAAATAGTTTAATACAATAGCATTACTTGTATCCCAACTATTATGATTTGTTTTTTTTTTTTTTTCAAATGTGAATTCATAAAACATACAATATTGTACTAGCTTTTGCCCACGGCTTCGCTGGCGTTAATTTAGAATTTGACAATCAATTCGGTTTGTACTCTGCTCGAAAGACACGTGGCGCCATCTATTAACATGAGAACGTATTTTTTTTTTCCTCGGGAACTGTACTTTTTTTCGGGATCAAAGGTACTCTATGTCCGTTTGGATCATTTCTGTATACCTGACAATGTACATGCAAAATTACAGGATGATCGGTTCTGTGGTTTAGGCGTGAAAACAAACAAACAATCAAACTTACTTTCGCATTTATAATATTAGCAAGGATTCCAAAATTGTTACACAGCTCTTTGCTCTCCTTTTTTTTCAGCATGATCATTCTATCTAGACAATGTAAGAAGCGAAAAAAAAACACCTTAATTTGTGACCGTAATTCAAGATAACTCACGAATTCCAAAACCCTTTTAACCTGTACACTGAAAAAAGGCTACCATAAAAAGCTATTTCACTTAAGACGTAAAAATTCAACTCTAAAAAACTCCGGACTTTATGTAAAACTCGGTTTTTAATTACATGCTAGTAAGTACTACGGTTCTCATCAAAACTTTAGAGGCCCGACTTTTCTATTATGCAACTCTTGGTGGCTCAGGGAATTTAGTTTTTAAATCGTAGAACAAAGACTTCGCCAGTTTCACAAGGGTTAAAACGTACTTATTGTAACCGTACGCTGCATGGACTTGGTAAATTCATGTAAAACTTTTTGTTCTGCGACGTATGTTTTCTCGTACGTATTTTAGTTACATTCTCCGGCATTCGTGTTTGTTTTATGTATGTTACATTCTCAAAATGTTATTTTGTAATAGAATTGTTCGTGGGGAAAGAATTTGCGAAGTGAATGTGATAGCTAGTTTGAGTTATAAAGGGTGTAACAAGACCCTTAACGAAGCCGAAAGGAAATTATTGTCCTCGTCAATGTGATCATTTTTTTTGTTCTAGACTATATCTGGGAACCTTCTAGTTACGGAGATATTGGGGGTCAAAGTTCCAACTTTTCCACATTTTTTTTTTTAAATACGTGTTTTTAATGTAAGATTTTTACTTTACGACCCCCGTACTATTCAATCCATCCACCAGCACAATGTTTTGAGTGCGTTACATTGAGTCCTACTGTATGTAGTGATTTTTTACCACAAAAAAAGTCGTTTTGATACAGATTTTATTCGTGGCTGTTGAAATCAAAGTTGTGTTGAAGATGACATCAGTAATTTGGCTTTAACTTTGATAGCTCATAACTCGGAAACGTGACACTTTAGAACATTTTGTTTTATTTAAAACTTGTTAGTATTGATACCAGCTATCGATTAATATAGGTGTTATGCGTGGCCGGAACTTTGAAAAAAAATTAAAATGGCGGAAGTTAGGCCGGCCAGGCTTCATACAAAAATATTCCAAGCCCTATACCTTATAACCTTGATTAACACAAAGGATACTTTTTATCCCGGTACTAAGTTCCCGTGTGACAATTATCGAACTCCACGCGGCCAAAGCCGCGGGCATGAGCTAGTCTTTCATAACGACATTGGAGAAACTATTCTCCTTAACACCTTGATTCACTATCCATTTCGGGCGGAGCTTATCGCAAACGTTTTGGCTCACAGTATCTGGTACATGAGGTCATCATGACAGGGTTACCCTATATACTTTGTGACAAACACCTAGAGGGCTGCGGAACTATGATAAGAAGCGACATGCGGTATTCTTGTTATGGTTGTGGTGTAAGGGATAAGGTTTGAGCGGCAGCGAGAGCGTGGAGGTAGGGTAGCTGCAAGTTTCGTATTTTTATAGTTTTTTTTATAAAGCTTTTTGTGTACCTTAATTTGGTATTCTGGATTAATTCTAAGTAAGGTTGCAAAACTGATTTAGATTTAAAGTAAAAAAAAACAAAGAATTTCCAAATTCGTAATTTCAAGTGTCTACACTACCAGCGGCAGTAGATCTCGAAAGCAGTTGTTAATTGAAATTGAAAGTTAAAGTTTTTGTTGTTTTATATCATCAGTAGGTATTGATATTAATATAAATTATATATATATTATAATAAATAATAATTATATATATTATTATTTATATTTTTAATATAAATTTGAACCTGTAAAACAACCCTGAAATTAAAATATTAATTCTTTTCAGTTTATCCAGAGCTATCTACTGGTTTGTCTCATTGTCCTTTTTAATGCATATAAGTGCTACTGTAAGGAGATTGAAGAGCTCGTGGCTTAATAATAACAGCCGCTCGGGTCGATTTGTAAGTTAAGCCACGCTTGCCTAGGTTGGTACAGTTTCCTGCGTGCCTCGTAAAGCACGCTAAGCCGTTGGTAACACTGACGTTGACACTCCCTCCCACTCCACCCAGAGCGGAAGGAGTTATTTGATGATTTCGCATCCGTAAAAAAAAAAAAAAGCCGTTGGTCTCGACTGTCATTTGTCGATCTTAAATAGTCGTTACAGCTAGAGTCTGTCAATCAGTCTTGCCAAAGGGTCGCGTATTATCCCGTACTAACAGGGTTGTGGAGATCAGATAGGCAATCGCTCCACGTAAAATACTGGTATTCAATTGCATCCGATTAGACTGGAAATCGACCCCAACATAGTTGGGAAAAGGACAGAGACATGATGATAAGTGCCATTTTAACTAAGGAATTCAATTTAATTCAATTCAATTCCTTTATTTCAATCAACAGTTGGATCATATAATTAGCATTTGGTAAATTAAATAAAAAATATAAGAAAAATTTATAAAAATAAGACAAAATACAACAGTCATTTCATTATTACGTATTAATCACATTGGCAAAGGCAACAAATAAAAATTAGAAATAATCATAAATGACTCTGACTATGGTGTTATTCTTTAACTTATACAACCTGTTCCCTCCTAAATAGCTCAGCAAACAAAGTATACTCGACAGTTTCCTGGAGCTGTATCAACGCTAGTAGCCCGTTAAATGGGCTGTCCCTCATCAGACGGATGCGTAAAGAGCAATTCTTGGAAATGTTGTCCAAGCTCCAGTTGTATAACACGACAAAGTGATTTCATAAGTGCGCTATGTGTGTTTGTAATCTGGTTGGTTTTAGCATGAGCTGTAAGATTCTTTGTCCATAAAATTGTGTCATCATTTGCCTAGACTTTTCCCAACTATTTTGGGGTCGACTTCCAGTCTAACCGGATGCAGCTGAACGTTCATTACGCGGCTGCCTTGCGTCAAAGTTACGTCGATGTCGCATCACTGTTGCGTCAATTAGTTAGCGGCTGTAAATTGTGATGGGTAGAAGGTTAACTTCATCTGCTTAGGCTTTTACCAACTATATTGGGGTCGGCTTCTAGTCTTAACCGGATGCAGCTGAATATCAGTATTCTATATAGAGCGACTACCTATCTGACCTCCACAACTGGTAAGACTGGTTGTCAGACTTTTTGGGCCACTGGCTACCTAACTACTGTCAAAGATCTACAAATGACAGCCGGGACCAACGGCTTTCCGAGGCACGGAGGAAATTCGGTATGTAATGGGCGGTTTTTTCAGCATTCGTCACTGAGCTAAGTGTGCAGCGCCTTTTTGTTTAGGCAGTCATTAATTGGTCGCCTAATATTAATGAACAGTCATATGTTAATGAAGTACCTTCATAGTGTCTCAAAAAGAGTTGCGTGATTATATGCAGCTTGATGTGAAAAAGTTATGTCGTCTTGTGGGATCATACATTTTTAAATAAACGTTTTATTTTGCTCTGAAAACGGTAAATATCAAAATACAAAGATTTAAAGGTTTTACTGCATTCAAATAGCATTTATAAGACGAACATATTATACTTATAACCGCTAACCGCTTCTACCTTATACCGCTCTCTCATTATAGCGGATGCGTAATGAGCGATTCGCAGAACCATTCCATTGATATTCCTATTTGGATAACACAATGAGTTAGTACTTACGTTTATGTACTAGGCTTGTTAGATTACCTTTTGTGTGTTACCTACACAATATAAATACTATATTATATATTGTTTGGTTTAGTCGGACTACTTTTCTTATCTTTTCGTACGAAATTCGCCAGTTATGTTTTTAAGTCCCATGTAATAGGGGGCGAGCCTATTGCCGTCAACCGGACACAGATTCAGACTCCGTGGCTGCTACTGAGAAATTCCTGACAGAAATCAAACCCAGGGCTTTAAGCTTATCAGTCGCGCTGGCGACCACTAGACCAAAGAGATATTCTGTTTCCCTATTCAAATTACATTTAAGAATTAGTTTAAAAAAAAGTTATAATAATAATTATTAATAATTATTATTAGTCGTGATGGCCCAGAGGTTAAGGCCTCGCCTCTCATGCATGAGGTTGTGGGTTCGAATCCGGGCAAGTACCAATGTGACTTTTTCAATTCATATGTACTTTCTAAGTTTATCTTGGACATCACAGACATCGGTGAAGGAAAACATCGTGAGGAAACCTGGACTTATAATTAATATAAGTCTGAAATCGCCAACCCGTCTTGAGCAAACGTGGTGATCAATGCTCGTGCCTTCTCTGTGCCTCTACAGTGTTGCCACAGTGAATATTATAAATAATTCTATAATAAAATCAAACATAAATCAAGAAAATCACAACAAAATTAAAAAGATATACTGAGTCATGTATTTCACATAAATTCCATTCAACCTAAAGAATGGTATGTGTTACACACACGGCCTTAGATTCCAGCGAAATTCATACTAAAATATAATATCTTCGGGGGACCCAAAGAAAATTCAAGGTCTACAAGCAATTGTCCGAGATAAAGAAAGGCCTCAGAACTTATCTACACAAGTATCCAGTGTCCTTTCGTACTACCCGTAGGTATATACTCAATCTGCCCGTAGTACATGCGTAAAGAATAATAATATCTTTGTTACGTCTTTGACGGGCCGCCATATTGGTTTTAGGCGCCATTTTTGTGACGAAATAAATCAACATTCAAATCTTTTGCATCTTTTGTGTAATCGCCCATTTTTGAACTAGCGTTTAAAATTATTGAAGCATCACACACAGCTATGGTAACTATTTGACTATAACAGCGCCTTTACACTTCAACCAACTTATCAGTGCAGATGGGAAAACAAAAAACTAAAAAGAACTACCAAGTTTGACATATCGATGCAAATTTTCTTGACAGCCAACGCCATCTTGAACTGCACACTTAAAGTGGTCATACGACCCACTATAGGGTCGTGGGGCTTTCGGGACCGGGACCGCGGTCCCGGATTACACCTTTAAATACAATGATTATTTTTGAGTAGTATTGTGGGACCACAAATAAAATAAACAAAGTTATGTCATGGGAAAGTACGGTCAACCAAATAATTTAGAAGTTAAACTAATAAAAGTATTTTCATAAAACGATAAAATATTTCGTTCATTTCAAAAATGGCATCCTTCTATTAGAATTCATTATCATCATTTCAGCCTAAAACGTCCACGTCCAAACGTCCACTTGGGGGAAGCCTATGTGCTGCTGCACATAGGCCTCCCCCAAGTGGGCGTATGGAGTGGACCATGGGACCGGACCGGTCAATGTGTCGCCACATTGACCGGTCTCGTGCGTCTCGTATCCAGCGGATCCCCGCAACCTTCACCAGGGCATCGATCCACCTAGTGGAAGGCCTTCCAACGCAGCGTCTTCCGTTTGCCCCAGGTAGACATAATCGTCTACAACTTCAAGTGTAGAGTCTTCGATCTTGATAGGAGTGGGTTTTACTTGGGCATTCAAAATGACCTTGGTTTTGTCTATGTTCATTTTGAGACCCACTCTTTCGGAAGCTCTCCTGAGGTCATCGAGCATAGTACTGAGGTCCTCCATGGTCTCTCACATCGTCGGCAAACCGAAGGTTGCCCTCTCCAGTCCAGAAGTAGTCTATCTAGTGTATTAGAATTAAACCTAAAAAAATCTTATCTAAACATACAAAATTCAAAGTCCTGACTGAATGACTGACTGACTGACTGATATATCAACGCACAGCCCAAACCGCTGATCCTAGAGACATGTTTGGAGGGTGTACTCTTTGTGAAGAGTAGGTATCCACTAAGAAAGGGTTTTTCGAAATTCCACCCCTAAGAGGCTGAAATGGGGTGTTGAATTTTCTGTGAAACTTTTTATTATTGTAGACGATTGACTTGAAAATTTGTGTTCATACTTTTCAGTTAAAATTATAAGATACGTGTATCACAGTTTTTTTTTTTTTACCGTGACAAAGGTGTGTGATGGGTCAAATAACATGCCAACGCACACACTCTCTCTCTTCTCATGATTGATATATTATTTTATTGTATAGCTACAACTATCCTTTTATAAGTGTTACTAAATAATATTATCCATTATTTTGTAAATATGTACTATATCAGTTGTGTTAACTGTACTTTAACTTCTTTTTTCTTGTGGTCCCACAATACTACTGAAAAATAATTATTGTATTTATAGGTGTAATGCAGGACCGCGGTCCCGGTCCCAAATGCCCCTCGACCCATACTATATGTCGTTGCAGCAAGTGTGGATGTAGTAGTTCAAATGACATACAAGGTGTAAACAGACCCTTCACGAAGCCGTCAACCAAGCATTCTGTACATCAAACTAAGTAACTCTACGCAAAAATTATTGCTGGGAAACGACTTTTTTTTTGGGATGAAAAATCACGTTTTTTTTTTTGGTTTGTTAGTTTTTTTTCAATAAACTTTTGCGTCCACGTTTTTATGTTTTGAGTCCACGGTCAAGTGCGTAGTACTCGCAACCGGCGTGCTTGTATGACCAGATGTATGAACGTGGACGAGGCCAAAGGAGTATGTGAGGATCGTAGCAGGTGGCGTTCTGCTGTTTCTGCCTACCCCATGGGGAAAAGGCGTGATTTTATGTGTGTATGAATTCACAGTAGAAGTTACTGTCACGGTGTCTCTTTAACCATGTACATAATATACAAGGTGTAAACCCTTCACGAAGCCGTCAACCAAGCATTCTGTACATCAAACTAAGTAACTCTACGCAAAAAATATTGCTGGGAAACGACTTTTTTTTTTTGGGATGAAAAATCACGTTTTACGGTAAACCTTTATGTAACGCACTCAAAACTTAGTGCTGATTGATTACTTTGAATAGTAACGGATCATGGAGTTAATTTAAGTAAAGTTAAAACCTTTAAAAGTTGTATTTTTTTTAAATTTGTGAAAAAATTGGAACTTTGACGTCCAATATCTCCGTAACTAGAAGGTTCCCAGGTTTAGAACAAAAAATTATCACAATGACGGGGGAAAAAGTGTCTTTCGGCTTCGTTAAGGGTCTTGTTAAACCCTTTATTTCTGAGGATTAGCCTCTTCCAAAGTACAATAAATGAGATAGTCAAAAACACAGTGTTTGTCAAAAACAAAACATCTTATAGCTCCAGGCTTTTTCATAAACAAAACTATTACCACAAGCCTCAACCCAATCCATCACAAACAAGAAAACCCATCAAATTGTCGGCCTAACTGACCGCTGCTTAACTTGGGTACTTCACACCCTTTCTTCCCTAACCCCAAAATAACTAGGGGTTTATTAATATTAATTAAAATAACCCTTTGATCGGCCGCTGGGTCTTAACTCAAAGGATGGCGCAGGGTTAAGATTACATCTATCCTTAACTGATATTAACAGTAGATTAGGACCGGCGTTTGAGGGTTAAGTAGCAGTAAACGATCTTCTTAGTTAACACTTCAAGTTTTCGGTCGGAAAGGCCGTGTTTCGTTTATCAATTAACTGTAGTAAGAACAAGTACCTAAGTTTAAAGTTAGGAGCTCGTGGCTAAATAATAACAGCCGCTCGGATCGATCTTTAGGTTAAGCAGTTCTTGCCTAGGTTGGTCTGTGGATGGGTGACCGCCCATTACATACCGAGTTTCCTCCGTGCCTCGGAAAGCCGTTGGTCCCGGGTGTCATTTGTAGATCTTTGACAGTCGTTAGGTAGTCAGTGACCCAAAAAGTCTGACAACCAGTCTTACCAAGGGGTATCGTATTACCCAGTACTAACTGGGTTCTGGAGGTCAGATATGCAGTCGCTAGAATACTGGTATTCAGCTGCATCCGGTAAATGCCTATTTATTATAAATTTTGGCATTTTCTTAAAAAAACTCAAATAGTCATAACTTTTAAGGAGATCAAGTTAGGGCTCTACCGCACAGATATATTTTACTGCAAATAACCCCAACTACCGCCCTGATTCGTTTGATCCACGATTTTTTACCCATCCTGTATATAACCAGCGCCCCCTGTATTTTAAACACCATACCATTACTTTAAACAAGTTTATTATGTAGAACACAACATAATTTGCATCGCGACTCTTAATAATAAGGGGTCAGCCAAACAAATAGTTGGCGGTTGCCTGAAAAATGACACGCGGCGATGTCTGTTTGTTAAATGCGCGGAACCCGGCGTTATAAATGACTGGGGGTTTGGGGTTCCGCGGAACAATTTTTGACCTTCGAATGGAGAAGGGGAGGAATTTTCTGTGGGATGGCAGACAGTTCTAGAATTTAGACAGTTTGAGGTTAAACTCAAATAGCTCAAAACCTAATTTTTTAATGTACATGTAGGTTTTAAACTGTCTAGCAGTCGCAAGCGCGACTGCTAAGCGTGAGGTCCTGAGTTCGATTCCCAGGCCGGGCAAAGTGTTATTGTGTTTTTCTATCAGGAATTACTTAGTAGCAGCCGCGGAGTCTGGATTTGTGCCCGGTTGATGACAATCGGCTGGCCCCCTATTTATTACATGGGACTTAAACATAACTGGCAAAATGTGGGTGTACTATTAGGTACACCTCTGCCTAACCCTTCGGGGATTATAATAGGCGTAATGTTATGTCTTATGATGTAGGTACTTAAAACTTGTCAAAAACTCAAAAAGGTAAACACAGTAAGTCTGAAACAACGTTTATACATATTTTAAACAAGCCATGTTTTTGATGAATGTAGCCGTTGTACTCCGTGGGTGCTACTGAGAAATTCCTGATGGAAAAACCCAAAAACAATTTGCCCTACCTGGGAATCGAACCCAGGACCAGTCGCGAGGCAGTCGATAGAAGAAACATAACTAAAAATACGGAAACAAAGAAGTCACAATAGCTACTCCCTTTTACATACACACCCCATGAGAAATGAGGGTGGGGGCAAGGACCGGAGTTTACATTTCATTTCTAACAATCTCATTTCGGTGAAATCCGGAGGATCACGTAATTTACTCGCAGGGGTTTAGTTGACTGATGGCAATCAAGCTCACTGAAAGACTACGTTACAAATATGAGGATGTTTGTGTAGGCAGGTTAATTTTGGCGTTTGTTTCAATTTTGATGTACTTTTTTGCTAAAAAGTAGAAAGGTTGTACATATAGGGTGACTGGTAATTAGTAACCGATACTTAAATACGTGATTGTACTCTTGATAACAAACAACTTTCCCAACTAAACATTTTTTTAAACACACAGGTCACAGGCGCGCGCGTGCGAATTTCATACGGCTGTTGTGTTATTGTGATAAAAGTGTATGTATAAAAAAATGTTTCTTAAGGAAAGTTGTTTGTTATCATACTGTTTTATATTTCATTCAAATCTTGCGTAAGTTTGGGATCTTATTTTTGATTTTATCACTTATCATAATTTTGGGTCGGTGCAGCATGTCTTCCTCTTCCATACTTCTCTATTAGTCGAAAGGCTGAATATTATACCTGAAAATAAAGAAAGACTGATATAAATAATGTCATTAGCTTCTTACAGCTGCTAGGTTGAAATGGAACTGGGCTGGTCAGATCTGCCGCATGTTGCAATGGGCAAAAATTACCACTCAGTGGATACCAAATAGTAGAAAACGACAACGAGGCAGGCCCGGAAGGAGATGGCGGCATGAGCTGGACTCTTTCTCAAAGGATTGGCCTACAATCGCACTAGGTCGCGAAATGTGGAAGAAGGGTATCCCGAGGCTTTTGCCCTACGGTGGGACAGTATAGGCTTATAACAAATAAATAATATCATTTAGCTTGTTTAATTTTTTATCGCTAGAGACCGGATTATACCTACGCAACTTATAATCGTCGAAATATGCATCACATTTTTTTTTCTTTTTTTAGTAGCCTGTACTGTCTCGCTGCTGTGCAAAGGCCTCCCAATTCCTTCCATGTACTTTTTTCCCGTGCCTCCTAAAGGCATCATTAATTCTGAAAATATGCAACATAAGTACCAAAATAAAATTGAAATAAATACTACAAAACAAAGTTACTTATTTTTTTTTAATTTGCCACGTTTTCGACGAGATATAGAATATATCATTTTTTTCACACAATTCTATTTATTTTATATCGTAACATGACAGCTGACATTACGTAAAACATAATAAATGTGATTCTAAATAATGATGAAGTGCACAGCTTAGTATAGACAGGCAGACAGTGAAAAAAATGTATTGCTTTTTTGTATTAACTAACAAAGAAACACAGGGAAATGAACCAAAAGTAACAAAGTAAATAACATTACTTGATACAGCCAGCAAAACAAACAGTCATTACTCAGGCAGTCATGCTAAAAGATATATCCGTCTTATTGATGTCTCGCCCTACCGTAATGTACCAGTAGGTAGGGACGCCTAATTGTACAGGTTGGCGTTTGATGGCTTAATGCTTACACAATGGGCCATGATTGACGTTTCAATTTGTGTTTTAGTGTGAGTCGTATATATCTATTGTTGTGTTCGTATTGTTATATAATTTTGGAATTGATATTCTTCTGTAGCGTATTTCATAAATATACTAGCTTTTGCCCGCGGCTTCGCTCGCGTTAGCTTAGAATTTGAGTTTTGCTTGTAATAATTATAATTCAATCATGATTTGGAAGACACGTGGCGCCATCTATTATCCTAAAAACGTTATTGTTGTTTTCCTCGGGAACAGTACTTTTTTTCGGGATGAAAGGTACACTATGTTCGTTTCTGTACACTTGAGAACGTATATGCTAAATTTTAGAATGATCGGTTCAGAAATTTAGGAGTGAAAAGGTAACAAACAAACAAACAAACTTACTTTCGCATTTATAATATAAGTAGGATATTTCTGGTATATTTTTAGCGACTTATGTTTGTTTTTCAGTTTTCTCAACTATGTTGGTCGGCTTCAAGTCTAACCGGATGCAGCGGATTACTAGTATTTTATATGGAGCGACTGCCTATCTGACCTCCACAACCCAGCTAGTACTGAGTAATACGATACCCCTTGGGACTAAGAATAAGACTGGTTGTCAGACTTTCGTGCCACTAACTCAAAAGACAAAAATCTATAATTGACAACGGGGACCAACGGCTTAACGTACTTTCCAAGGCACGGAGGAAACTCGATAAGTAACGGGCGGTCACCCATCCACGGACCAACCTAGACAAGCGCGGCTTAACCTAAAGATTGACCCAAACGTCTGTTATTATTTTACCACAGTCTCCTCAGAAACCAAGACCACATATTATTAAATTCTACAAAACTACTCATAAAACAATAAAAGAAACAAGAACACAACAAATACCAGTGTTACCCTACCCAAATATTAAATTGCTCTCCGCAACATTTTTTCGCCAGGCAACACCGAAGAAGGCAATACCCTGTATATTTCATTGCTTGTACTGTGCACATAGCTGTATGAATTTGAGTTATGAGTGTAGTTTATTTATTTGTGGCGGGAAAACGCTTCTGAAGAAATATTTGTGTTCCCTTTATGTGATACCACCTGAGTAAGTCAGATGTTCAGAAAATGGCTTTTACGTGTCTATGTTTGGTCTGCTTTCATTTTTAACCGACTTCCAAAAGGAGGAGGTTACCAATTCGTCTGAATGTTTTTTTTTTCTTACAACAAATGTAAAGAAAATATTATAAACATAACTGGCGAAATCTGGACGCTTACTGCGACGGCTGGTTCGAGGTGGCACGAGAAAAAAGAACATGGAAGGAATTGGGGGAGGCCTTTGCCCAACAGTGGGACAGAAAAGGCAACTAAAAAAAAGACTGGCAAAATGTGGGTGTACTATTAGGTACACCTCTGCCTAACCCTTCGGGGATTATAGGAATGTTATGTTATGTTATAGCCAGATAAATTTATAGTACCTAATTTATTAGGGTCGGCTTCCAGTCTAACCGGATGCAGCTGAATACCAGTATTTTACATGGAGCGACTGCCTATCTGACCTCCACAACCCAGTTAGATACCCCTTGGTAAGACTGGTTGTCAGACTTTTTGACCCACTGACTACTTAACGACTCCAAAGATCTACAAATGACAGCCGGGTCCAACGGCTTAACGTGCTTTCCGAGGCACGGAGGAAACTCGGTATGTAATAAGTGGTCACCCATCCACAAACCAACCTGGGCAAGCACGGCTTAACCTAAAGATCGACCCGAGCGGCTGTTATTATTAAGCCACGAGCTCCTCGCTCAATCCCGTTACTAACGTATCCTATATTGATTTCCTCTACATAACATTGCAATTCAGAATTCAGAAACATGAATCTTTGAAGAACCGAAGACTAAATCAAGTTCATCACTTAATCCGTTTGAGAGATCGTCTCAATCAGGTGAGATCCTTCACATGCAGGACTGTTTCGGTTCAAGAGGAGTACCATAGTTAGCGGGTTCTGTATGTATCAGGCTTTAAGATTTGTGTGGTAAGCAGTAGTGTGTAGACAAGCGGTTAAAATTATAACGGAGTTTAGGATTTATTCCTTAAACTCAAACTCAAAGCATTTATTTCAATTAGACCATAACAGGCACTTTTGAATGTCAGAAAAACAAAGAAGGCGAAGCTACAGTCCCAGACATAAGGCATAATAACTTGTGAAAGTACTGTAGTTGCCCATTCCAAAGCGTAGATCTGTATGGAGAAAAATGGGCAAGAAACTCCATGGACACTCTTACTTATTCTATTCAAAGAGAGGTAACTATAACTAATATTGATCATCATGGCTTGAAAGCGTTTAGGTATGCTAGATTTCCTCAAAAGGTTTCCTTGGCCGAATTTGGGGTGCAAAATCCTATTCTTCTTTATCGTGTGGTTAGTGCCTAACCTGGTGTCAGAGTTTTAATGCCGTTCAAGGGCCTCTGACTTGGCTTTACATCCGTTGAGAATATCTCTCAGGCATGCTGGTTTCCTCACGATGTTTTCCTTCACCAAAACAAGTGATACCTAATTGTACAATGCGCACATGAATCCGAAAAATCAGAAATGTGTGTCTTGGGTTCGAACTCGTGACCTATCACTTGGCAGTCCGACGGGCACATGACTAGACTATCAATGCTCATTCATCATCTTATTTTAATCCTAGGTATTAGTTGACCTCTACAAGTCAATAGTTTTCGAAAAACAAAATTTGAAGCGAATTATCTCGTTGTTAATAATTCCATAGTGCAAGACTGTTGTGGCCATCTTGCTCAACACAATTAACACACTGATTATTTTCAAAGTAGGTACCTTCAACTATGCAGCTAAGGCGCGAATTACACAGAAACGGCGTAAGGTGAAGGCGCGGCGCAGGCATGATGCCGCTTCAAAACATTTTCTACAAAATGTACGTAGGCGACGCCTACGTACATTTC
The DNA here is from genome assembly GCA_905220335.1 of Noctua pronuba. Taxonomy (NCBI): domain Eukaryota; kingdom Metazoa; phylum Arthropoda; class Insecta; order Lepidoptera; family Noctuidae; genus Noctua; species Noctua pronuba. The sequence goes on along the minus strand of LR999906.1, from coordinate 6,935,915 downwards.
GCCACGCCGTTCTTTTGTTTCCTTATAAATTCTACGCCTGCGCCGCACCTTACGCCTTACGCTGTTTCTGTGTAATTCGCTCCAAAAGCAGCTCTAGTTAGCATAGCAATTTTCCCTTATCATATTCCCAAAAATATGTCTGTAAACACCAAAAACGATGAAAAAAAGGCAATAAATCATCCTCCCGCTCACAATCGCACCACATCCCAAGATTAGAGGCAGCGGTTTTGCAGGAATAATTTACGTATCCCTTACAAGCAGCCATCTTCTTAAGGTGAGCCCAAGATAAGAAAACGTTACATAATGAAGGCCTCTTCGCTGAATTGTAAGGAAAGATTAGGGATGTGCTCTTTGTATCGATAAAAAGGTAATCGGTTACGTAAAAATGGGGGAAGTGGGTGGAGATAGTAAGCAAGCAGCAAGTGATGCCTATTCAGTGAACTCTTCTTTCGTATCGATGATGTGGGTGGCTTGTCAAATGACCTGGGCTCTGTCAATAGAGATTTTATGCCGAAGGAATTTTCGTAATGCGCTTTATTACCGACCTGTGCGTTGAGCCGTTGAACGCTTTACAAATAAAGAAAAGAAAAAAAAATTGTCTCAAGGACATGACTTGCATCATACAAAATGACAAAAATTGCAATAAAATATAAAACGCATAATAAATATTTATAAATTCAACAGGACGGAACAAAAAAAGAAAAAATAGGCGCCATGACTTTTTTCAAAGAACACGATGCGAGTAATCAAAACTTCAACTAACCCAATGAAGATTAAGTATGTTTTGTAATTTTCTTCACTCCCTAGCATAAACATCTCACAAATCTAAAAAAAAAAAATGCGAAGCCTTTTCCCAACTTTGTTGGGGTTGGCTTCCAGTCTTATTGGATGTAGTTGAATACCAGTTACTACTATACTTTACATAGAGCGACTGCATATCTGAGCTACACAACCCAATTAGCACTGGGTTATACTTCGGAAAGACTCCGGAATTTGGTAGACTTTCGGGTAACTCAGCACCTGTAACGACTATACAATGTCGCCCATGCGCATGTGACCGCCCGTAATTTCCCGAATATTCATGAATAAATGTCGAAAATAAACTTCAAAAGGGGGGGTCTATCTATAACATTTTTCGTGTTATTCAATTTTGAATTTTTTAAGTAGAGTTTGTAGATTTGCTTTCTATTTTTTGTCACATCTCCGAAGTTTATGGGTCGATTTGGATTCTGTTTATTATTTCTCAAAGCTTATGAATTATTTTAACAGGTTAATTAACATTTTTACTAAAAAATATCGACTACGAAAAAAAAAACGGAATCGAAGTCATTTTTTCGGTAAAAAATTGTGTATTTATTTAAAAAAACTAGTGTAAGTCCATAAATTATCCCCATAGGACGACTTTTTTAATCATTACTTGTAATCTACTACATAACAGCTACAAATTCACAGAACATTGTTGATACCTATCTCTCAAGAAAAAATAAGGGCGGGTATAACAAATCATCGCAATCTTCATGTGTGGGCCACTGAAAATCCACACGTCATTAGGGAAACAACTTTTCAGACTCAATTTTCATAAATGTATGGGCTGGAATGATTGACGATGAACTTATTGGCCCTTTCGTGTTAACAAACAGACTAGATCAACACGCGTTTTGAGATTTTATAGTCAATACGTTGCCGTTGCTTTTGGAGGAAGTACCGCTGCATGCTGGAAACAAGAAGGCGGATGTATCTGCAATTAGATGGAGCACACCTCGCACGACTAGTTCGTGATTATTTAAATCAAAATTATCCGTGGCGGATTGGCAGAGGAGGTGCCATTGTTTGGCCGCCGCGATCTCCCGACCTTACACCCTTAGATTTTTATCTTTGGGGCTACATGAAACAGAAAGTGTATGCCGTGACCATCGAAAGCCGCGAGCAATTAACGGCTTGGATTTTTGCTGCTGCTGCGGAAATAAAAGAAAACCGTGAAGAATCAAAAGTGTTGCCATGAGGGCTTTGGTTTGTTTACAGGAGGGTGGGGCCCATTTCGAAAATCTAATTATTTAAAATTCTTGTACTTTTAATTTTTTTAGGAAAAATCTGGCTATTGCTTGTTTGTTTTTAATTCCATTATTATATTATTATTTTTAGTCATTATTAGTTTAACCTTTTAGTACTCACTGCTAAGAGCAACATTCAATTATTGACTTTCACATTTTCTTTTCCTAAATTTGACTCTAGAGTTTTAGAGTTTTACCTTAGATTTAGTTACAGTTAGGTATCAACAATGTTCTATGAATTTGTAGCTGTTATGTAGTAGATTACAAGTAATGATTAAAAAAGTCTTCCTATCGGGATAATTTATGGACTTACACAAGTTTTTTTAAAATAAATATACAATTTTTTACCGAAAAAATGACTTCGATTCCGTTTTTTTTTTCGTAGTCGGTAATTTATAGTAAAAATGTTAATTAACCTGTTAAAATAACTCATAAGCTTTGAGAAATAATAAACAGAATCCAAATCGACCCATAAACTTCGGAATGTGTCAAAAAATAGAAAGCAAATCTACAAACTCTACTTAAAAAATTCAAAATTGAATAACATGAAAAATGTTATAGATAGACCCCCCTTTTGAAGTTTATTTTCGACATTTATTCATGAATATTCAGGAAATTACGGGCGGTCACATGCGCATGGGCGACATTGTATATTTCTATATATTTACTGCGTGGGAAGAGGCACAAGATGCCATTGGAATCTTCTGTGACCTCTCGAAAGCATTTGATTGCGATAACCACGAAACCCTGCTCTTAAAATTTGAACATTACGGTTTAGGGAAACTTGCGCTCAGGTTAGTGAAATCGTATTTAAACGATAGACATCAGCAAGTACAAATAAATGGTGTCAATTCAATGCGTCTAAAAGTAATTATGGGTGTGCCACAAGGGTCGATATTAGGTCCTTTCCTCTTTTTGGTCTATATTAATGACCTACCCCATTTATTTAAAAACCAACCACAAATGGTGTTGTTTGCTGACGATACTTCGTTAATATTTAAGGTAAACAGACGTGCCACAAATCTCGACGACGTAAATAACGCCCTATTTCAGGTTCATAATTGGTTCACCGCTAATAATTTAGTATTAAATGGGAAAAAAACAAAGTGCATAAGATTTTCTCTACCGAATGTCAAAAGTAGTGATAGTGACATAGTATTGAACCAAGAGAAACTAGAATTCGTCGAAAATACTGTTTTCCTGGGGATCACGCTCGACTCAAGGCTACAATGGGGTCCACATATAACATCTCTTGCAGGACGGCTGAGTTCAGCAGCATATGCTGTTAGAAAAATCCGTCAATTTACTGATGTAGATACCGCGAGGCTTGTCTATTTTAGTTATTTTCATAGTATTATGTCATATGGTATCTTACTATGGGGACGGGCTGCAGACATCGAGTCTATATTTATTCTGCAGAAAAGAGCCATCAGAGCCATATATGATCTTCGTGGGCGCGATTCTCTTAGGGAACTTTTTAAGGAAATTAACATCATGACAGTACCTTGTCAATACATATATGAAAACATCATGTACGTTAGAAAAAATCTGCATTTATTTAGTAAAAGAGGTGACAGACACCACTATAGTACTAGAAACAGGGACCAACTTGTACAGCCAGGTTTCAGACTAGCTAAAGTAGACCCATCTTTCATGGGGTACTGTTTAAAATGTTACAATAAAATACCTCCCCACATTTTACAACTGAATGAGACGAAATTTAAATCTTGTATTAAACGCACACTATGTAGGCAAGCATACTATAAGTTGGGGGATTACATTGATGATAGAAATGCTTGGCTCAATGCTGGTCCTGCTCCACAACCACAGGGGGCAAACTAATTGATTACCATGTGAAGTTATTGTGGAAGCTGCAGAAGATTGTAAAAATATCCTTGCATTGTATAGATTCAATCACTTAGTATTATATAATTGCATAGCGCATGTGTGAGTACTATGTACTGTAAAGCTACCATTTGCATTTAGTTATCATTCATTGACCCGAATTTGCCCTGGCGGTTGAGAGAATGTCATGCTCACTCAAATGTCTCGCTGATGGTGGCGGGTGTGTCGGATCATTTAGTTCCCTTCAAAATGGTTGAGTTGAATGGTGCTGATCCATGCGTCATGTTCGTGAACGGGCGCTGTCAGTTGGGACTGGTCATCTCTTAGCTGCCACGGTTTATTTTAACTACTTTGTTTTTAAATTGTTATCTAATCTTTTACTCTGGACGCTCTTAATGTGCACGTCTGTCTACATCGTTCTCACATATATGTATTATCTCAACATGAATGATGTAACCAAGATATTGTAAAAATGTTTGATTGAAAAGAGTGTCCATGGAGTTTCTTGCCCATTCTTCTCCATAGAGATCTACGCCTTGGAATGGGCAACTACAGTACTTTCATAAGTTATTATGTCTTATGTCTGGGACTGTAGCTTCGCCTTCTTTGTTTTTTCTGACATTCAAAAGTGCCTGTAATGGTCTAATTGAAATAAATGCTTTGAGTTTGAGTTTGAGTTTGACTGTCAAAGATCTACAAAGAACAGCCGGGACCAACAGCTCAACGTGCTTTCCAATACACGGAGGAAACTCGGTATGTAATGATGGTCACCGATGCACAGATCGCCTTTGGCAAGCTTGGTTTTTTTCTTAAAGATCGGCCCGTGCCAGCCACGTTTTGTTCGTTCGATCGTTTCGATCGTTTAGCCACGTGCTCCTCAAATATACAGGCGCTCGTGGCTAAATAATAACAGCCGCTCGGTTCGATCTTAGGAGACGTGCTTGCCTAGGTTGGTCTGTGGATGGGTGACCACCCATTACATACCGAGTTTCCTCCGTGCCTCGGAAAGTACGTTAAGCCTTTGGTCCCGGCTGTCATTTGTAGATCTTTGACAGTCGTTACAGGTAGTCAGTGGCGCAAAAAGTCTGACAACCAGTTTACCAAGAAGTGTCGTATTACCCAGTACTAACTGGGTTGTGGAAGTCAGATAGGCAGTCACTCCATGTAAAATACTAGTATTCAGCTGCTTCCGGTTAGACTGGAAGCTGACGTCAACATAGTTGGGTAAAGGCTAGGCAGATGAGAGCACCTCAAATATACAAAAAACTTTTTTAACCTTTCCATCGACATCTCCCCGTCCCTACCCCCGGGAAAGCGTGCTTACGCAACAGGGCATCCGGCGCACCGGGCCTAGTTTATCAATCATCTCCTGAAATATTATGACGTAATCTGAGAAGCCAATAAGTGGATCTGCGATCTGTTTGTCTCTTGCCTCACCTTGAGGGTTGTACCCGAATCAGATGTGAAAATATTTTTAGGCCAAGGTTCAAATGTAGGTAAGAACCTTTTTTTTGTTTTGGTAGATATTATTTTTTTAAGTGGTGAGTTCGTGGTGTTTTCACGCAAACATTACCGAGGGAGGTCTAGAAAACGTTAGCGTGACGGCCTAGATGCATTTGTCAGAGATTAGCCACAGAAAACTCCTAAGAGAGAAGAGTGGAAGGCTAATGGGGAGGCCCAGCAGTGGGTCATTAGAAACTTAGTCCATTGACTTAGTCCTTCTAAGTTTGTAAATTGTTTCGGAAATAAGCCATTTCTCTTCTTCATCTCTATACGAGAATAAAAGACTACCTCGTTGGTTGAATGGGTGCAAGAGCGACTACTGAGCATGACGTCGTGTGTTCGATTCCTGGGTCGGGCAAAGTGTTATTGGGTTTTTCCATCAGGAATTTCTCAATAGCCACGGAGTCAGGATATTTGCCCAGTTGATGGCAAAAGGTTCGCCCCCTATTACGTGGGACTTAAACATAACTGGCGAGATGTTGGTGTACTATTCGGTTGAACTCTGTCTAACCCTTTGGGCATTACCGGCGTGATGTTATGTTATATTATGATAAGCAACAGTATAGTAATTTTAGTTCGTACATTAATAGTATCCTTCTTAGTACTTAAAACTGTTAGATGGTACATAATCCAATTACGAGAAACAAAATCCGTTGAACGGTCTTAAAGATACACCCACAAGTTGCCGATGACGGAATTAGGTCCCAAAGAGATGGAGGCGGGCCTATCGGTATTTATAAATGGTAAACGTTTATGTCGGTACATTATTTTGACACCCACACTGAGATACAACGACCTAAAATAATGACTTCTCGTAAAAACTTTAGTACATTGGCTTATAAACTCATTAATATGGAGACGAAACTGGATGTGCACTAGGAGCTAAGTGAAGCGATAGCCACAGAAATAATACTAACCAGGATGAATTAAATATTAGAAAAAAAGAAAAGAAAGACAATATATTTATTATTATTCCGTTTATTCATTTATATACATATTATTTACATTTTTAAATATTCTAATATAAAATAATATAAAAAACATTTAAAAATATAAAAATAGTAAGCCACCAGCACTGGGAACAGGGTCCGAGCCGCCGGTGGTCAGGGCTCTTGAGAGAGGAACCTCCTAACAATTCGCGCCGTATTTTTTTTATTTATTTTTTATTTGCATGTTTATATTTTTTTGTTTTTTGTGTGCAATAAAGAATAAGAATAAGAATTTATTTGTCGCAGGACCATGACGTGCATACAAACAAAATAAGTTACCAAAATCAGAAGCACAACAAATATTATGAATACAACAGGATAGAAACAAAGAAAAAAATTTTTAGCAGTTTTAATATTTTGGTCATAAATGATCATAAACCACGTAGTTCCACGAAACCGAATAAAGCGCTATGTTTCCACATTTATTATGCGAACCGCCAGTCTGTGGAAATCACTGCCGGCTTCTCTGGTTCCCGATCATTATAATCCTTACTAATATTATAAATGTGAAAGTAAGTTTGTTTGTTTGTTACCTTTTCACGCCTAAACTACTCAACCGATCATCCTGAAAGTTTGCATATACGTTGTCAAATGTACAGAAACGGACATAGGGTACTTTTCATCCCGAAAAAAAGTACTGTTCCCGATGAAAACAACAATAACGTTGTTATGAAAATAGATGGCGCCAAGTGTCTTTCGAATCATGATTGACTTATATTATTACAAGCAAAATACAACCCGAATTGACTGTCAAATTCTAAATTAACGCGAGCGAAGCCGCGGACAAAAACTAGTCTGCAATATTCTGGATATTTTTAAAGTTCGAGTAAATGGATTATTTTAAGGCAAGCGTGCTCCAAACTAGGCCGTATCATCGCTTTACATCAGGCGAGTTGCGGCCAGACGCCTTATTAGTATTTCAAAAAAAACATCCGTCGAAAAAACAAAAAACAACTTATTATTTCAAGACAAATGGCTGACGATAACTTAACCAAGTCACCAGAAGAATAGTTTTAAAAAATCTTTAAATCATAGCTGTCAGTGTAACTGAAGTTTTACTTGCACAACACAGAGTTCACACAGGTCATGAATGATCGGTCAGATTGATTCATCGTTTGCTAAACAATGACCTCCGAGGACAGTGAATGAGTGAATGGATGATTGTATATCTTGATATGTGAACCATTTAACTTGCATAAATAAATTCAATTTATGTATTACTTATTTAAAGATTATTTTGAGCTATGAATATATAGATAGATAAATAAGATAGATAAATCATTTATTAAGTGCACTCAAAAGACACAAAACACAGAAGCACAATTAAATAATACAAATTACACGACTACATAACTAGATAAAAACAAGGTGCCAATAAAAGAAAAACATATCTACTAAAGAAGTATAACATGTTTTATATCGATTTACAAGCCATTATTTAAGTTGTTAATTGAAACAATTGACGGTTGTGAAATTTAGAAAAGCAGTCCTGACATAGAAAATACTGGTACCTATTTATTTGCATTTACTGAGTCTGAAAGTCGGCCTAAAAGTAATTGGATAAAGGCTTGGCAGATGACTATTTAACACTGACTTTAGACAAAAAGTAACCGATGAATCAAATTGAAATAAAAATAAATCAGCAACGCGATTCTTTATCATCATTCTCCAGCACTTATCCCAATTTATTTGGGATTTCCGCAGCATGTCTTCTTCTTCCACACTTCTCTATTACTCGTCATCTCAGCAGTCACCTCCTTTCTAGCCATATCATCGTTCACACGTCCATCCATCGCTTCTTTGGTCTTCCTCTACTCTTATAGCCATTTACATTCGTACTCCACATTTCCCTTATTCCTCCGCATCTCATGTCAAAACCACGTTAACCGATTATCACACAACTTTTTAGTCACCAGTGCCACTTTAAGACTTTCTCAAGCAACATGACTCTTTAATGCTTCAATAAACAAATCACTATAACCATCACATCTTCGCCAATACATCCACAAAACCTAAGCCTCATTGCCCTCTTATATGGGTATGTTAGAGGATGGTGCGAACCGGGAACACCATCAAATTAAGGACCAAAATCATCCATTACACATACCCATCCCGACTATAACAACGCATTTACATAAATTGTTACAAACTCTCCAAGAGCCTCGGGTATTATTTAGGCACACTTTATAAAATTCTTGGCGTCTTCGCGTAGATTAATATACCCCAGTAATTATAGAAGTTTTGACGAAGCGACTGACTAGAATATTAATAATCTAAGCATGAATCACGCGTTTTTAAAGGAAAATGTGGAGACAGAAGGTCTGTTGGTACAGGCAGTGGTATCGTCCGAATTTTCAAAATAAGAAGTCGAATAGAAAGAAATTCAAAATGGCCGCTGACCCAGTCATTTTAAATTCGTACGGGACACGTCTTTGTCAGTACGAGTTTGACACTCCCTTCCACTCCTCCCAGAGCGGGAGTGGTCATTTGATGATTAGCCATCCGAAAAAAAAACAATAATAATAATACGCCCTTAAACCGGTAACCGTTATTCAAACACATCGTATAGTTGGTCTTCTGTCCCTTGTATTCGTTGTATCCATCAAGGCTACTCCTAATTTTATGGCTCATTTACATCGTTTGTTTAAGGCGTTTGGTTTTGCGTTCCTAATTCGGGTACGGAGACAAAGGCGGCATTTATTTGAGGGCTTTTCTCTCCAAATTAACGGCAAAACTGTTTCAAGATTTATAAATACAATTGAATTTGGGAAACAACACTGTATTTGTAGCGCTAGTTTGATTGTAATGTTTTCTAAGATAATAGACGGTGAGGAGATCTTGGCTAAATATTAACAGCCACTCGGATCGGTCTTCAGGTTAAGCTGCGCTTACCTAGGTTGGTTCGTGGATGGGTGACCGACCGCCCATAAAGTACCGATTTTTCCGTTGGTCCCGGCTGTCATTTATAGATCTTTAACAGTCGTTACAGGTAGTCAGCGGCCCGAAAGTTTGACAACCAGTCTTACTAAGGGGTATCGTATTACCCAGTACTAACTGGGTTGTGGAGGTCTGATAGGCAGACGGTCCATGTAAAATTCTGATATTCAGTCGCATCTGGTTAGACTGGAAGCCGACCCCAACATAGATGGTCTTTTCCCATCTTCTTTCCCAGGTTAGCAGATGATGAGACGAGACACAGTGATTTTTGCTTGGAAATAATGTCAAATATTCACTTGGCTTTCAAGAGTTTACAAACGAATGCTTCTTGCCATTTACTCTGATTCGAAAATACCACTTATTTAATAGGCATCATCAGCCGACTCAGGTGCAGTTTCCAAGATGTTCGATAGAAGACTGATTGCACCACAAATCACTTAGTGTTTAGCTTTTAATTAAAAATCATTGACCCTTTCTTTAAATCACTAACAGTTAAAGAATGATGTTTTAAACACGTGTAACGCTTTTTTTTTCTTTTTTTTTCGGATTGGAAATCATGAAATGACCCCTCCCGCTCTGGGCGGAGTGGAAGGGAGTATCAGAGTCGTACTGACTCAAACCCATGCATGTTCCTTCTTTGCCCTTCTTTGTGTTCCAGGGCCGCGGTATCTCTTTCGAACAGTCCCGCGAACGGCGGTGAGCTAGCCCATTACTAACCGTCCACAGGCCCGCGCCTACGAACCGGGAGCCACCACGTGGCCCCCGACGCCCAGGGTGTCTCCCGCGGCGGCAGAGCTCTTTCCCTCTCACGTCCCGCCACCTCCTTCGCTAGCATGACAATAGCCAAGAATTTGAGCGAAGTAAGTACCGTCAAAGAAAGCAAAGCTAAGAATTTTAACTTTTGACTTTATAATACAGAATAAAAGTCGAATCTTAAATAATGACTTTTAATCAAGTGATCACTTTGACTTGTTAGTAGATATGGATGATAGACTCTAATTGCATCTAAATGCTAGCTAGCTTAGAGTCGTATTTCAAATCGTCTGCCTAGCCTTTTCCCAACTATATTGGGGTCGGCTTCCAGTCTTAACCGGATGCAGCTGAATACCAGTTTTTACATGGAGCGACTGCCTATCAGACCTCCACAACCCAGTTAGTACTGGGTAATACGATACCCCTTGGTAAGACTGGTTGTCAGACTTTTTGGGCCACTGACTACCTAACGACTGTCAAAGATCTATAAATAACACCCGGGACCAACAGCTGAACGTGCTTTCCGAAGCACGGAGGAAACTCGGTATGTAATGGGTGGTCACCCATCCACAGACCAACCTAGGCAAGCACGGCTTAACCTAAAGATCGACCCGAGCGGCTGTTATTATTTAGTCACGAGCTCCTCTAGAGTCGTATTTCAAATGAAACAGCATTATACACAAACGGCCTATATCCACACACATACTCCATGGATTCATGGAAAATATGAAAATATCATCTCTTTGCTCGGTTTTCTAGCCTTTGACAGGCGTTGCAGTTAACACGATTATCATTGCGCTATACCTACCCATGGAGGCCGGACAGTGCCTCAGGCTTTCAACGCGTTATCGAGTTATGTTCCAACGTTTCAGAGCCGTCCACTTTAATTTTGTTACGTTTGATTTTTGAAGTTGCGCGAGTGGAGGCGAAAAACGGCAGGCAGTCTGTGAAAAGGGTTTTTATATTCAATGGTATATTTTATTTTATTTTAAGCAGGCTATTGGCAATGACAATTATTTGTACATTCATAATACCACGCCTGACATCCCCGAAGGGTTAGGCAGAAGTGTACCGAATAGTACACCCACTTTTCGCCAGTTATATTAAGTCCCATGGCGAGCTTATGGCCATCAACCGGGCTCGAATCCTGACTCCTTGGCTGCTACTGAGAGATACCTGATGGAAAAACCCAATAACACTTTGCTAGACCCAGGAATCGAACCCAGGACCTCATGCTCAGCAGAGGTGCTTGGGACCACTAGACCAACGAGGCAGGCCACATACGTGGAATTAAGGTATCCTCCCCTCAAAGAGATGTCAGCAATGACTTAAAATTATGGCTGCCAATGATGATGGTGATGATTATCCGAAAGATAATTTGGTCAGTGGGTCGTGTTAGGGGCGGATAACATTTTTTTTTATCAAATGGTTCCTGCTCTGAGCGGAGCGGATGGGAGTGTCAGACTTGTACTGACTAAAACCCATCCATGTTCCTTCTTTGCCCTTTGTGTTCCATGGCCGCGGTATCTCTTTCGAACAGTCCTGCAGCCCCGGAAGGCATCGGCCCTTGCGGGCCCCTTCCTTTTGCTGACATCTCTTTGAGTCGCGCGTGGAACACGAACACGCCGTCGACACGGCTTGTCGCCATAAGACGGACGGACGGTGAGCTAACCCATTACTCACCGTCCACAGGCCCGCGCCTACGGTGGCCGGGAGCCACCACGTGGCCCCCGACGCCACACTGTAGATACTTACCTATAAAAGATACGATGAAATGCAATCAAGATCCCTCAGGTGCGTAAATTCTTCCTTCAAATTCACATTTCACAACTCAGTAACTAAAAGTAAAAGTCCCCTTTTTCTACTAACAATATTACAATAAAAATGTACCCAACTCGGGTCAAATAATCCGATTTAGTTCCAACTTTTTATACATATAGGTATTCGATTCAATGTACCTACGCCAATATTGATTCTAGCAAATCCTTTGGGATATCCATATAGTTGGTATTGGGTAAAAATCCAGCGATTCCACCAATCAGAGTGACTTTTCTAACACAATCTATTTTGCTGGATAGCCGAGGTCGACAAATATACCGTATTGTTGGATTTTAGTGAAAAATATTTCAGTTTTATACCGTTGGGAGCTTATTGATTGTGCTGTTGTTATGTTCAAGGTGTTTAGGGATTATGTAAGGGGATAGGCAGGATTTGTGACAAGCTTATTTATTTTAGAAGGACTACCTCATTGGTCTAGTGGTCGTAAGTGAGACTACTGAGCATGAGGTCCTGGATTCGATTCCCGGGTCGGGCAAAGTGTTATTGGGATTTTTTACATCAAGAATTTCTCAATAGCAGCAGGAGTCTGGATTTGTGCCAGGTTGATGGCAATAGGCTTACCCCATATTACATGGGACTTCAACATAATTAGCGAAACGTGAGTGAGTGTTACTGTATTAAGTACACCTCTGCTCAACCCTTTGGGGATTACCGTCATGATGTTCTGTTGTTTTATGTACGCAGGTTTTTTATGGTTATTTTTTGTCCTTGCTAGCTTATTGCAATTTCATGGTTGCTGTGATCTAAGAAATAAAGGTTATTAGGTTATATTTTATGGGACACTAAAATTCGTCAGAAGCGAATAACGTTGTGGGGATACCTCTAAGCGTTTTTTTTTTTCAATGGCCTTGTATGTGCCACTGCTGGTCAAAAGCCTCCCCATATCCTTCCAGGTACCTGCGCCACCTCGAACCAGCCTTCGTTATACGCGTCTGAATCATCTCGCCACCGTTTTCTGGGCCGGCCTCAGCGGCGCCTTCCATCCTCAGGCACCCATCGTGTTGAGACCTTTGCTCAGCGGTCGTTATGCATGCGGCTCACGTGACCCACCCAATCCCATTTCAGCCTGGCAGCCTTTTTGCCTACGTCTGTGATTCCTGTGTATTCCGTATTTCATCAGCTCTCTTTACACCTAGAATGCTGCGCTCCATTGCTCTTTGTTAGACTCCAATGTTGTTATGTTATGTGTGAAAAATACGGGTTTTCTAGATATTTACCGAACATAATATTTCATTACGTTAATAGACATTTCATAAGATTAATATCACGTAGCAGAAAAAGAGAAACTCAAGTAAAATAAACGCTAATGAATTTTCTCACCCCAGAAAATTAATAGGCGTAAACTAACGTCTTATTACAAAGTGTAATTACTAATTAGCTAGTAGGTAAAGTTGTTAAAGATCTTTACATGTTCTTACGAAGCCATACTAATATTATGCCAAAGTAACTATGTGGGACTGCCTCGTTGGTCTAGTGGTCGCAAGTCAAATGAGGTCCTGAGTTCGATTCCCGGGTCGGCCAAAGTGTTAACGGGTTTTTCCATCAGGAATTTCTCAGTAGCAGCCACGGAGTCGGTTGATGGCAATAGGCTCGCCCCCTAGTACATAGGACTTAAAAATAACTGGCGAAATGTGGGTGTATTTGTTAGGTACAGCTCTGCCCTAACCCTTCGGGGATTACAAGGCGAGATGTTATGTATGTAACTATGTCTTACTGTCGGTAGACCATAACCTGGTTTAAGACATAAGATACTTCTTAACCCGATAATACCTGATACTACGAATAATTTCCGAAGCAGCAGACAAGTATTAAAATAAAGAATAATTAGTATATTTTATCTTTTTAGTATCTTGTATCTGTTATTAGTATTTTTTTTGTATCTTTTTTTCTTTCTTTACATTGTATAAAACAAAGTCGCTTCCGCTGTTTGTATGCTTCAGATCTGTTAAACTACGCAACTCATTTTAATGCAGTTTTCAGCAATAGATAGAGTGATTCAAGAGGAAACTTTATATGTATATTGCACCCGTGCAAAGCCGGGGTGGGTCGCTAGTATGAGATAATACAGGATGGAAAGGACACCGACGCATTATTACCACGTGTTCAGTACATCAATAATAAACAATATTAAACTTTATTTGTTCAAGACTTAAACCTATTTAGGTACAATATTATTGTTCCTTAAATTAGACTTTATGACATCATTTTGAACCTACACTACATAGATTTTTTTATAAATAATTTAAAAAAATCGGCTGTTCCACACATCTTGATACACGATTGCACTTTTGTAGGATTTAAAAAAAATTACCGATTAAAAAATCAGTGGTCCGAAAGACTGATAATCAGTCTTATCGTGGGGTACCGTATTACCCAGAACTAACTGGGTTGTGAAGGTCAGATAGGCAGTCGCTCCATGTAAAATACTGATATTCAGCTGCATTAGGTTAGACTAGAAGCCGACCTCAACATAATTGGGAAAAAACTAGGCAGATGACGACGTTATATTCTACCAACCCGCACTGGGCCCACTCATAGAGAGCAGGCCTGTTTCCCAGCCGATTATGCGAATGCAAGCACCCAATGCCATCCAAATGAAGGTCAACAACTTCAGTGACGTCACTAATTAAGACCACGTATGGACACAAAGAAAGTACCTTCGTAAAGGCAAGCGGACAAATTGAGACTAACTTGTAACGAGGTCGGCACAGTCGGGTTACACAATGTTACTTATGCGGACGAATGAAATTTCTTTCACTCACTCACTCATTCATTCATTCATTCAGTTGTGGTTTAGGGTTGACAGTTGTTTTTGTTTTTTTTTTAATTGTTTATGTTTTGTGGTTTTTTAATTTCGATTTTGGATTGACTGTTTCTGTTTTGTTTTAAGTGTTATGAAATTTGCACGAAATATTCGATCTGACGAATTTAGTAGTAAGTAGAACGATTATACTAAAGGACTGCCTCGTTGGTCTAGTGGTCGCAAGCGCGAATGCTGAGTATGAGGTTCTAGGTTCAATTCCAGGGTCGGGAAAAGTGTTATTAGGTTTTTTAGCAAAATAGTTATTAAGTGTGATAAGTCCAATAATTAATCGTAGAAAGATAATTAAATTAAGTCTCATTCGATTCGACATCCCTACACAACGTCATTCGCTCAGCAAAAGCGAAAGTCGTTACGCGGCCATGTCTCTATTTTGAGGGACATCATTTAAAATTCGAATGTGGTTTTCTGTATCACCAACTTAAACGGCCGGTAGGACATTTTATTATTTATAAAAATAACCGGTTCTATCTAGTTCAGAATAGGAGCGAAAGTGCTCTGCCTAGAACATTTTTAGATTACTTTTTACTTTTACTTTTTGGACTGCCTCGTTGGTCTAGTGATCGCAAACCTGACTACTGAGCATGAGGTCCTGACTCTGAGTTCGATTCCCAGTTCGGGCAGTAAGATTTATTCTAGTTTTAGTCTGGATTCGTGCCCGGTAGATGGCAATAGGCTAGCCCATATCACATGGGACGTAACATAACCGGCGAAATGTGGGTGTACTACTAGGTACACCTCTGCCTAAACCTTACAAGCGTGATCTATACATATAATAAGACTGTAAAAAAACTGTGTCTGTACATTGAATATATTAAAAAAATAAAAATTGGGGTGGGTTTAGAAACAGTAATAGAGCACGAATCCAAAAAAAAAAATCTGTCTGTTTGTCTGTTTGTCTGTATGTCTGTTTGTCTGTTTGTTTGTACACGCTAATCTTCGGAACTACTGGACGGATTTGAATGATTTTTTTGTTGTTGTTTAGGTATTAAGTCTGCACAACATATAGGCTATAATTTATCTTGAAAACTTGAACACCTGATGCAGGACCGCAACAGACCAGCTAAACCATAAGAGATACAAAAATGGTACCATAGCAAAAATTATTCCACGTGATGAGCATTTTCTGCTGAGAGAATAAATTTGAAGATCTGGAACACCTGATGTGGAACTCCAAGAGCCCAGCTACACTATAACATATATACGAATGACGTTTTCGCAAAAGTTGTTCAATCTGATGAGCACTCTCTGTTGACTTATAAAAATCGAAGATCTGGAACACCTGTTGTGGAACTCCAAGAGCCCAGCTACACTATAACACATGTAGGAATGACGTCTTAGCAAAAGTTGTTCAATCTGATGAGCACTCTCTGTTGACTTATAAAAATCGAAGATCTGGAACACCTGTTGTGGAAATCCAAGAACCTAGCTACACCATAACACATATAGGAATGACGTCTTAACAAAAGTGGTTCGGTCTGATGGGCATTTCCTATTGACTTATAAAAATCGAAGATCAGAAACATCTGATGTGGAAATCAAAGCTATCACTAATTTCACTGTATAATTATTATAAAAATATAATAAGCGGGGAATTATAATAAGCTGGGAGTACCTCCACGCGGTGAAGGCGGTAACAGTTTAGGGCTGATTTTCGATGACGACGGTATATCATTGAAAATTTGACTCTACTGGACAAAACTCCCATTTATTTTTTTATTTTATCGAATTAATATGCCTTCGGGCTTATGTTATTTGAGTGTTTAATTTCCTTTTCCACTTATAGTAGCCTACCCGGTAACGCAGGGGAGCAATCACTTAGATTTTAATTGATCAGGTATCTTCACAATAAAACTATAACCATGCCTAGAAAGAGGTCAAATCTTTCCCAATGTTCCAAAGGAGCTAAAAAATTGATGATCATAAGATCCCAAGAATCTACCGAAGAACGTCAGGAGAGACTTGATGCTATTCGAGAACATCAGGCTGCAACTCGCTCCGTGGAAACCTCTTTGGATCGCGAAGCACGCCTGCGTTCTCAGCGTATTTACGCATCTACATCCAGGTCTCTAGAGAACTGTGAAGAATATGACGCGACCGCTGATCATGAACGTCATACATTGTCTCGCGAGTCGGAGACGTTCACGGAAAGACAATTACGCTTGAGTTCTCAGCGTATATACACATCGACTTCGAGGTCTCTAAAGACAAGTGCGGAACGAGATGCGCGACTGACCGCTGATCGTGAACGTCACGCATTGTCTCGCAAGTCGGAGACGTTCACGGATAGAGAATTGCGCTTGAGTTCCAAGCGTATCTAGGCATCGACTTCTGACTTACAAAAATGAAAGATATGGAACATCTCGAATCGTCTCGCGCATCCCGTTGTTTTCCCGTCCCCGGGCTCTTAGAATTCGACATCAGACGTTTCAGATCTTCGATTTTGACGACCCTGTTGTCGCTGGCATAAGCAACAGGATCCGCGTACGAAGTCGCGGGCAGAAGCTAGTATTATACTATATTTTCTACTTTTTTCTAAGAAAGAAAGCCTGTTATTTTTCATATCTGAGATATAATTTCGTAATGTCACATCAATAACATAAGAAATTGGAAGAGGCGGCCCAAAATAGGCCCAATTGATTGATTGATCCTACAGCTTATTTAAGCAATATTTTGTTGAGGCGCGGGAAGCGGGAATTTCTTATGTGTTGATAATAAACATCATTATTTTTTTAAGAAATATAATAGATGAAATTATTTTGCATATAAAAATAATTTTCTTCTTTCTTTATCGTGTGGTTAGTGCCTAACCTGGTGTCAGAGTTTTTATGCCGCCCATGGGCCTCTGACTTGGCTTTAAATGCCGTCGATATCTCTCAGGTATGCTGGTTTCCTCACGATGTTTTCCTTCACGGAAAAAAGTGATAATTATGCAATACGCACATGGATCCGAAAAATCAGGTGCTTGTCGTGGGTTCGGACCGACCTCTGAACTCTAGACCTATGACTTTACAGTCCGACAGTCACACAATAATTAGGCAGTTTGGTTAAATAGAAACCTATGAACAAAATGTATTAAAACCGGGGCTAACCGGGGCGGGGTTCTCATATTATCATTAATTCTAGAAACGGGATATTTACTATGTTTTTTTTTTTAGGGATGGGAAGTCATCAAATAACTCCTCCCACTCTGGGTGGAGTGGGAAGGAGTGTCAGACTTTTACTGACTAAAACCCATCCATGTTCTTCTTTGCCCTTTGCGTTCCAGGGCCGCGGTATCTCTTTCTTCGAGTTCCCGATATTTCGGCACTGTTGCAAGCACCATGATCACGGATAAACTGAAGTTATTGCGGCTGGATGTTTATGAGTAGACAAAGCGGTCTACCCTCTTTCTTGTTCATTTTTTGCACTCATTACCGCTACCATTGTCACTCGCAACTCGAAACTCGTTACACTCAAAACAAAAGTAAACATGGTACCCTGCCGGGGCTGCGGGACTGTTCGAAAGAGATACCGTGGCCCTGGAACACAAAGGGCAAAGAAGGAACATGGATGGGTTTTAGTCAGTAAGAGTCTGACACTCCCTCCCACTCCACCCAGAGCGGGAGAAGTCATTTGATGATTTCCCATCCGTAAAAAAAAAAAAAAAAAAAAAAAACATGGTAAAAATCCCGTTTGATAATGAAGCCGAAGATGTTTTTTTTTTTCCGAAACCGAAGTTTTGGTCGGACCCTAGTTTTTATTTTAATCTTTTTCCTATGTATAGCTTTTCAACATAGGTAAATCATAGTGTAATAACCTCCATGAGAGCTCAATAACTCTATTAGACAATAGAATAGGTGTTGTTTGTCTAAGACTAAGCACTAATTACTATGTAAACGGTTTAGTATGAATAATGTGGTGATAATTATCGGGTTTAATTACATAGAACGCTATGCAGGTAGAACTTAGAAGACTTATTTGAAACGAAAAGTCTAAAAAATATTTTTTAATTAGCTGCTTATGTTATGCTCAAGTAACTATATATTTTTGATTTTTTTTTGATTATAAAATGGGCCTGCTCTTGACCTCTTTCATGCCTGATGAATTTTTCTATCTATCAGTTACATTTTTACCGCGGAGGAGCTCGTGGCTAAATAATAACAGCCGCTCGGGTTGATCTTTAGGTTAAGTCGCGCTTGCCTAGGTTGGTCTGTGGATGGGTGACCACCCATTACATATCGAGTATCCTCCATACCTCGGAAAGCACGTTAAGCCGTTGGTCCCGGGTGTCATTTGTAGATCTTTGACAGTCGTTAGGTAGTCAGTGGCCCAAAAAAAGTCTGACAACCAGTCTTACCAAGGGGTATCGTATTACCCAGTACTAACTGGGTTGTGGAGGTCAGATAGGCAGTCGCTCCATGTAAAATACTGGTATTCAGCTGCATCCGGTTAAGACTGGAAGCTGACCCCAATATAGTTGGGAAAAGGCTAGGCAGATGACGTTAACCTTCTACCCATCACAATTTACAGCCGCTAACAAATTGACGCAACAGTGATGCGACATCGACGTAACTTTGACGCAAGGCAGCCGCGTAACGAACCGCTTTAATTGCATCTTGATCTAATTGTCACGAGCAGGAAACGTGGATCTAGGCTAGATGTGACAGATTCCAGTGTGGCGTGTGAGCTAGGTGGGAACACGGACTAAGTAGCTCCTTCCTTTTAGTAGTATAAGAGGCTGTTGGAGTATTTGAACTATTTGAAAATTATCGTACAAATATTAAACATAGGATTGATTTGGAGTTTCTCTGAGGGATTGCATCCGGAACGAGGTGATCCGACAGAGAGCCAGAGTTGTCGACATAGCTCACAGAATAAGTAATCTGAAGTGGCAATGGGCAGGCCATTTGAGCCGTAGAACCGATGACCGTTGGTGCATACGTGTTCTTGAATGGAGAACGCGAATCGGCAAACGTAGGGTGGGACGCCCTCAGGGTCGGTGGAGTGACGATCTTCGCAGGGTGTCTGGTAGCAACTGGATGAGAGTTGCTGGGAATCGAGGAGAGTGACGTGCGGAGGCCTATGTCCAGCAGTGGACTGCTATAGGCCGATGATGATGAACCTAACAGACATGTGTTGCTGGACTGTTTGTTCGCCACTTCTTCTTTCCAACTAAAATACTAGCAAGTGGCGAAGGGCTAGCGTTTTGGGGGACTGTCTCTTGAAAACTTGAACAAATGACTTTTGTTGTGATTTTAAATTAGATTGGCAGAAGTGATTACGTAAACCGGTCGGAAAATTATCTTCTAAAGATGCCAGGTAACAAAAAAAAACACAAATTCATGTTGTTCATAAAGTCGCATGGTGTCATTGTTACTTTAAGTTTTTAACCGACTTTTTAAAAAGGAGGACTTTACCTTTTTTTAATTTATTTACACAATTACTTATTAATTAATTCAAATGTAATGAATTACTGGGCGTGAGCATTTTCATTTCGTAGAGGAAGCCCGCTATGGTCCCATATAAATTTTATTAACTTTGCTCAAGTAATATTATATGAGTTGTTGTCTATTCTATCTGTCCTTTCAAAATTACGAAAAATTTCCATGAAAAAAAGTAATGAATTATTTACTTAAATAAATTTGAAATGAGCTTATAAGCTAGTATTCGTATGTGTAAATATACGAATCCAACTCTGAAAGTGCACATTAAACACCGTGCCAACCCGTCATTTTCAACTTTGACAAAATATGGAAGGAGTGTGTGTTGTGGTAAACATAGGGAATGGAAGCCTATCCGTGTCTATAAACAATCAATATAATTTATATGATTATATTCGTTGATTCTGTAGACCGTATGTATTAATAACCTAATGTAACTTTCATTCCTTAAAATCCTTACTAATATTATTAATGCGAAAGTAAGTTTGTTTGTTTGTTTGTTACCTTTTCACGCCTACACCACAGAATCGATCACACTGAAATTTTGCATATCCATTTTCAGGTGTACAGAAACGGACATAGCGTACCTTATATCCCGAAAAAAAGTACTGTTTCCGAGGAAAACAACCACAACGTATGATAATAAATGGTGCCACGTGTCTTTCGAATCATGATTGAATTATATTATTACAAGCAGAGTACAACCCGAATTGATAGCAAAATTCTAAATCAACGCGAGCGAAGCCGCGGACAAAAGCTAGTCTACCATAATTAACTCTCTGTCAACTCATTCTCTGTTTTTTCATAAATAGGTAACTAGAGTTATAGAAATAATTATTAACTCCTGCGATGTCAGTACCTACTACCATAACTCCACCAAAACGGAAACGAGACGAGAGGAGAGAGGGCTGTAAACCACCAACAGAATTTCTTTATTTACACTTCTCGTCTGTGCTTAGCTTTAGTGGCAAGTGTTGAGCAGAGAGTAGAGGAGATGTCTCGTAATTGTTTACACGTGAGCGGCGTGCGGTGAACGGTGCACATCACCTCTCATCTCCGCTTCACACATCTCCGCTTGTCTCCGTTTCGGTGGAGTTCTACCCCAAACCAACATTTCTTGACCTCTTCAGATCAGGCCCGCTACAATTCGCTTGCCGTATATCCCCAAATAAAGCTTAAGGCAAAGTTAGAAATTTTCCAAAACTCAAACGTGAAGTTGTGTTCACTCGAGTAAATAAAGGTAGGTACTGGTATATATGCGTTACCTCACTTTACACAGAGTTCGCTGTAAGTTTATAAACATACTCTTATCGTAAGTATGTGAGAAACCTTTGTTTTCTTGAGTTAACTTGAGAGTGGATTAGAAGAGCTGTATTTTGCTTTGGTTTAGATTTTTTTTTGTTGGGATATATTGCCGTGGTTTGGAATGCTGAGCTGTGAAGAAGATGGATGGAAAAAGATTGCATGTAGCGGAGATGAGAATGTTGAGGTGGATGTGTGGTGTGACAAGAATGGATAAAGTAAGGAATGAGTATGTTAGAGGTAGTTTGAAAGTTGCTCCAGTTACAGAAAAGTTGAAAGGGAAACTACTGTCGTGGTACGGGCATGCAGTGCGCCTGAAGGATTTCGTACCATCGTAGTAGAGGAGCGCATTTTTTTTTCTTTTTTCCTAGCCTGCTCTGTCCCACTCCTGGGCGAAGGCCTCCCTCCACTCCTTCAACTTCTCGCGAACCCGCGCGTCCTCCTTCCAGTTCGGACGGAACTTGTCGAGTTCGTCCCGCCATGCGGCCTGACGCGAAGGAGATGGCGATACGATCGATCGATCAAACCGAGATGGCCGAGCCCCCTTTAACTTATTTTTATTATTCGTTGCTGAAGCTACAACATAAATACACATTCTGTGAAAATTACAACTGTCTATCAATTACGGATACTGAGATGCAGCCCGCTGACAGACAGACGGACGGACGGACAGCGGAGGCTTAGTTATAGGGTTCCATTGATAACTCTTCTGGTACGGAACCGTAATAAAAACAGTTTAGTCAATTAAAAATATTCATGTCCCAGTACAAGTATTCCACAAACAAATAATGTACGTAATCACTAAGTAAATGTTAGTTAAGTTATATCAAAGGGGCCGTTATCACGCGCGTTGTTTTAACTAAAGAGCTGGTAATAAAACACTTGTACATATTTACAACTGACTCAATATACTTTGGAATTAGATCGGAACTCATTATTAACTGTGATGGAGGTTTCTTTTGTACAATAGAAAGTTAGCAGCCTTACATAATAGAACGCCATGTCTCTCTGTCCGTTGGTCCTAGCTCTTATTAAAGATCTGTGTACCTGGAACGGACTATCTGCGGACAAAGATATGTCGGATCCGGTAATTGGTACGGGCTTAAAATGAATTGAAAGTACGCAGTGGTGATATCACAGCGACCTACTTACGAGTGTACCCACACCACAGCGTGCTTCTACAGAGCCCTGATGTTCAGCTCGAGGCGAGGGCGACAGTCAATGTCTGATCGCGGCGGAGTTGAGACGTCTTGGAACTGTACCCGATTCATTGTGCCCCGTGTTATTGTGTTAAGTTGTAATCTTAAGTAATTCGTTAGTTTTGCTAGAAACAGTGTATCGCACCCAGTGTGTTTTCATAGCACGAAACCCATCGTCTGCCCACATGATGTACAAAAGCCTAATGGAATATATTATTGTATACTTCAGTATAGAACTACCTCGACTACTATGACTGCCTCGTTGGTCGAGTGGTCGCAAGCGCGACTGATGTGTTCCTGGGTTCGATTCCCGGAACGGGCAAAGTGTTATTGGGTTTTTCCATCAGAAATTTTCTCAGTAGCAGCCACGAAGTCTGGATTTGTGCCCGGTTGATGGCAATAGGCTCGCCCCCAATTACAAGGGACTCGAACGAAACAGGCGAACTGTGGCTGTAGTATAATTGGGTACACCTCTGCATAATCTAATATGGAGTGCTAATAATCAAAATTAGTTAACATTCTTCATTTCATGAATGTTTGCATGCCTAATATAAGGTAGATTGTACAAGGCTCACCCATCTTATTTTATGTACCTGCAATCTATGCCAATAATTTTTACTTTACTTTAGGTCAAAAACAACTATTCCTAATTCTTCTACACGAAAAGATTGGAAAACAACCTGATAATTTGGGGTATTCCTGAAAGCACATTTTCCTTTGACGACACAATGACCGAATGTGCGAGCGAGACGTCCGATAAATGATTCATAACCATTTTCCCTTACAAACGACCAGTTTAAACTAATACAAGCATCTTAACACATTTTGAAGTCACAGGAAGTAATAAACAATTGGGTTTATTTCTCATAGTTATTGTAACTGAGTAATGGCCAGTTAACTGCAGTTAATAAACCTATTAACTGTTTAGCGACTTGCCGACGAAATGCGTTAGTAGAATTTATAAGCTAGTAAATGTTCTTTCGGGTATTATGGATGACCAGGGTGTGGTTTTGAGAAGCGGTGGTTCAGTGGTAGCAGCTGGGTCTTATGAACTTATGGTCGTGGGTTCGAATTCAAGCAGTCACTTTGCTATGTGTAATTTTTTTCATCACCACTGCTGTCGTACTATATGATGTCGTACTATATAGGGAAGGAGCTCGTGCTAAATAATAACAGCCACTCGGATGGATCTTCAGGTTAAGCAGCGCTTGCCTAGGCCCGTGGATGGGTGACCACCCATTACTTTACCGAGCTTCCTCCGTGCCTCGGAAAGCACGTTAAGCCGTTGGTCCCGGCTGTCATTGGTAGATCTTTGACAGTCGTTACGGGTAATCAGTGGCCCCAAAAGTCTGACAACCAGTCTTACCAAGAGGTATCGTATCACCCAGTACAGACTGGGTTGTGGAGGTCAGATAGGCAGTCGCTCCATGTAAAATACTGGTATTTAGTCTGGAAGCCGACCCCAACATAGTTGGGAAAAGACTGGGCAGATGATGATGCTGTCGTACTATATGGATCTGAACTATTCAGCATGCTGGGCAGTGAAGAAGACTGACGAAAAAAGATTGCATGCAGCAGAGATGAGAACGTTGAGGTGGATGTGTGGAGTGACTAAAATGGATAAAGTAAGAAATGAGCAGAGGAAGTTTGAAAGTGGCGCTAGTTACAGAAATTATGAAAGGGAGTCGTCTGTCTTGGTATGGACGTGTGATGAGGAGGGATGGAACATATGTGACTAATAGAGTGATGAATATAAATGTTGATGGAGAGGGAGAAGAAAACCAAAGAAAAGATGGAATGTCAATGTTTCGCATACTTTTGTTACAGATACATCAGAGAACAAAGAGCTCCTGTACCTTAGTCCTTCTCAGTGTATTCTTTTTGATTTAAAAATTATTTCTTCTTACACAAACCTTTATCCAAGCCCTGTCTATACTTTTTTAGGTAACTTTTGAATGTTTTTGCATAGTTCTGTTATAGGTGAATCAGAAAACAAAATGTTCCCGATCTGCAACCCTTCTCAGCGTTGCAGATCATTATTTTGGCAGTACTAACTGAATCGCTGAATTAAATCTTAATTTCTTTTTACTCAAATCTTTACGCATGACCCGCTTATATTTTCTTGAGAGTTCTTGGTTACTATTGTATTTATTGTTTTTGCATAGTTCTGTTCACTACAAATGTAGCGTAATGAACTTTCGGAATGACAAACACAAAACACAACAAGACAAGTTCCAAAATATTTTCGTAGTCCGAAACCGGGACACCAAAAAAGGTCACCATTTACATACAAATTGGCGAACCAATGACGTCATGGGACCATTCAAAATGCATACAAACAGACCAACAATGTACACGCGTTAACAAAATACAATCAGATAACGAAATTAGTCCAGTACTGTGTCATATCAGCTGGAATACAATGCGAACACATAAATTATTCAAGCCAGTTCCTCGCGACAAAGTTCATGCAACCTGTTTTGGTTGTGCACACTGGGCTTCTGTGTGTCGACACTGTGTTTGTTGCGTAATGTTTGGGGTAGTTTTCTAGTGATATATTATGTAGGTACTTTGTGTGTAGTTCCAGGTGTAGATTGTCATGGCACGATGATGCGGCTTAGGGTGGAGCATGCTTGCCAAGAAGGAATCGATTCACTCAAGCCTTGAAGAGATCAGTCTAGGTAATAACACCATCTGCCTAGCCTTTTCCCAACTATATTGGGGTCGGCTTCCAGTCTAATCGGATGCAACACCCACAACCCAGTTAGTACTGGGTAATACGATACCCCTTGGTAAGACTGGTTGTCAGACTTTTTTTGGGCCACTGACTACCTAACGACTGTCAAAGATCTACAAATGACACCCGGGACTAACGGCTTAACGTGCTTTCCGAGGCACGGAGGCAACTCTGTATGTAATGGGTGGTCACCCATCCACAGACCAACCTAGGTAAGCACGGCTTAACCTAAAGATCGACCAGAGCGGCTGTTAGTATTAAGCCACGAGCTCCTCCATCTAGGTAATAACGATAGTGTCTTATTAAATTAGGTGGAGAATATAGGGAATATGCAAGAAATACAAAACTTTTATTATTTCTTAAAAATGCCTTGTATTGGTCAATATAAAATTAAACAAGTGTACCACAATGTTTTTACATTGTGGTACACTTGTTTAATTTTCTAATACAACGCTTACTTTACAATTTAATATTTCATGTAGCGTGTTTTTGGTGAAACGGAACGCAAACTCAAAACGCATCGCCCCTCGATAACGCCGGTAGTGACGTCAAATACTATGTGTCAAAGAAACACTTTTATTTGAAAAGTACTTAAAGTTTCACTAAGATTTTATTATAATATTGTTATTGCAATGTTTACTTGAATAAAGGACATGCAATTTGCCAAATTAAAACTTAAGTTTTAATTATTTTCTTGGGTTGATAGTACTGTATTTTATTGATTTAAGTGAAGAAAATAATTACATGCATATTCCCTACTACTGACGAATATTTACTAAAAATGTTTGCGTTCGCGCGCGGCTGTCGTCCAATCAAAGCGCGGCGGACTCGCGCGCTGCTGCCGCGCGCGATTGCCGCTTTATGTCTGGACACACCTTTACAATGACATATGCCTAACTTCTCTGACAACGCCTTGTATATACTTTCGTTAGCTATATTATGTGACCCTGTGTTGCTTATGTTTAGACAGATTGTTCATGTTTTTGACGTACCAGTAGCGGATGTTATGTCCATTCTTCTTCATATGTTATTGATGAGCGTGTGCCCCCATAGGTTTCGTAACAATAGATATTTAATTGTGTTTCATTCAATCATAATCAAGGCTTGAGTGATTGAAGTTTTATAATGTAACTAGCTTCTGCCCGCGGCTTCGCCCGCGTGGAGTTCGGTAATATCCCACGGGATCGTACTACTGGAATAAAAAGTAGGTATCCCATGTGTTAATCCAGGTTATAAACTATCTGTGTGCTAAAGGGCCCTGGGCATAATACACCCACGTCCGCCACAGCTTAGACTACTTTTATTTGGAAGGTATCACAGCCATGTTTCTCTGTGCCAAAGCTCATCAAATTCTGACCCAGGGTTCTCTTTTTATTTCAAGTCGAAACTTACCGAGCATTATTTATTTTATTTTTTTATTATTATTTTGTTTCTATTGAGTCTGACAGACCCCTTCGCCTGCCCCACAGCGAAGAACATCCTTCGAAGATTCCATCTAAATCCGGTCGGTAGTTGTTGTGTGAAAGAACAAACATCCATTTCGCATTTATAATATTACTAGGATAGAAGGTTGTACTACCCAAATTCATAATCATCTGCATAGCCTAATTCATTTCGGAACGGATTTTACACGGAGTGACTACTTTTCTGACCACAACCCAGGTCAGACTTTCAGCTTCAGACTACCCGCAATGAGTCAAAGATCTACAAGTGATAGACGGGAGCAACGGTGTAACGTGCTTTCCGAGGATCGGGAGGGATCTTGGGGTGAAATGGATAGTCATCCATCCACGGACCAACCTCGGCATGCATTGACATAACAAAACATCACGCCTGTAATCCCCGAGAGTTTAGGCAGAGGTGTACCTAATAGTACACCCACATTTCCCTAGTTATATTTAAGTCCCGTGTAATAGGAGGGCGAGCCTATTGCCATCAACCGGGCACAGATCCAGACTCCTTAGCAGCAACTGTCAACAATTCCTGATGGAAAAACCCAAACCCACTTGAAGCAGTCGACTGCCTCGGACACCATGGTCTTTCTTGCAGTAAGAGTGCTGGTCGGATTGCGCGGCACGCTAGCATTAATGATCTCATCCGTCGTGCTCTTGCCACCGCCGGGGTGCCAGCTGTCTTAGAACCCAATGGCTTGGCACGCGTCGATGGGAAGAGACCAGATGGTATGACCATAATGCCATGGAAGTTGGGTAGGCCTTTGGTGTGGGATGCAACTTGTGTCGACACCCTTGCGCCATCCCATCTTCCTAGTACAGTGAGCTGCGCTGGGGCGGCTGCTGCAGGTGCTGAAAACCTCAAACGGCGCAAGTACAATAATTTAATTGGTAGTTATGTATTTGAGCCGTTTGGGGTTGAAACACTAGGGCCATGGGGTCCGAGTGCCCACCTAGTATTTCGGGAAATCACCAAGCGGTTGGTCGACTCTTCACGTGACCAGAGGGCGGGCCTATTTTTTGGCCAAAGAATCAGCATTGCCATCCAACGTGGCAATGCTGCCAGCCTTCTGGGCACTTTTCCTGTTGATAGCGATGTGGATGAATTTTTTGACGCCCTGTGACCGTTTTGATACTTGTACATTTTTATTTCTTCTTACTATTATAGATTTGTAGTTTGTATATAATGTAAATATTCACTTGTTATTGATTTAAATAAATAACCCACTTTGCCCGACCTGGGAGTCGAACCCAGGACCTCATGTTCAGCAGTCGCACTTGCGACCACTAGACCAACGAGGCAGTCATGCGGTGATTAACCTAGAAGATCGACCCTATTATTATTTCCCAAGAGCATTGTTTTTTCTTTTAATTATTGTAGGTTAATATGGTAGGGATAACCTGAGTACTTAGAAATGTCAATATTTGCAAATGTGTTATTGGAATATGATTAAAAAATGTAATTTAATCAAATATATATTATTAAATGAAAGCATGAATTTAAAAATATTATCCAAATAATCATATTAAAATAAATAATATTGCAAAATAAATCAATTTAAAAATAATATTGTTTAAAAACCAAATATAATTTAAATCTTTAATGTAACTCTAATATAACTGTAAACGTATAAAATCTAATTAATCGAATATACTTGTAGAATTTAATTATGATTTGATATGAATTTGTATTGTAATTTGCATGAAAAAAATTATATGGAATTTTGTATATTGTTATTTTGGGAAATAAAGGCTTTATTTTTATTTATTTTAAGTATAGTAGGGTAATGATCACATCAAAGTGATAATATGATTACCACGTCTCGATTCCTAGCCAATGCTCCTATGTTGGCAACCTGGCAATCTGTCTCGATATATTTCCGCCATATTATAATGAATGCCAAATGTTATCAGCGCTAATGAGGCCAAACTACATGACAGAGGGAAATGGGTGCATCCGTTTCTAGGAATTTCTTGGAAAGTGATATAATTATAATGATGTACACGTTAGAGTTCCTTTATCAATTCAGGCTTCAAATGAATAGCTGAATAAGAGGACTATAGACAACTTTATTAAATTAAAAAAGCCTCCACGAGTGGCGATCGTATCCTGGTTATGCAGTAATGCTATAATTGGAGATTTTTCCCTTGTAAGTATTCTGCCCAAGCAGATCTACCTACCTGAATGTTGATTTTTACTGACATCTACGGCTAACCAAAGAGCATAGACAAGTTTCAAACCGCTTTCAAAGCTACAAACTTCAGCCAAATTATATGTGCAGGCGGCAAAACACAGAACTGAAATAATTGTTCCAAGTTTGATATTTCGGAGCATGTTTTCTTGATAAGCAGCGCCATCTTGAACTGTAAACTTAAAGTGGTCATACTTTAGCATAAGTTTTTCGTTAACTTATGTCAGTCTCTTTATTTCAAAATACTGGTATTCAGCTGCATCCGGATAGACTGGAAGCTGACCCCAACATAGTTGGGAAGAGGCTAGGCAGATGATGATATTATTACTACGGATAGAATGCCATATTTTTGAAGCCATGCCATACCATGCCATACCATAACCGACAAAGAAGTAAAAAGTATTTTTATATTTAAAAAAACCCAAAGAGATTTAAAAGACTTATAGAGCGGACATTGGAAATATTTTCATAAGAAAATTTTGATCCCAAAATTTTTAGATATTGTCACACGAATGCTACCTGACAAGCGGGCGTAAGACACTAGACATAACGATTTGTACTAAGAAGTAACAAGTATTGGATTACGATTTTTTTCGTCTTGTCCCGGCTATCGCTCGTATATTTGAATGTCTTTGAAAAAACCCAACACCACATTCGAAATTAGGTAAAAATAATCAAACTTTAGAGGCGCATTTAGAATGGTAGAGTTACTATCCAAGTCTGTTTACTTTTGGTCGAGTACAACTTGCCATACAGAGAAAAAAATACACCCACAAATCATACCTCACACACATAATAATCATAGCGAAATATTAAAGCCAGCTATTAAGAACAGCACAGTGCTCCAGCTGGAACACGCAGGATGCACCGCGTCGCAGGTCGTTAACCCCGGTTCACGGCAGTTCGAGCCAGTTCGAACCGGTTCATGCGGTCAGGGTTGAAGTTTCATATATTCGCGTTATGTTTTCACGTGTTTCCGCATGGATTTTAGGGGTTTATGATAGAGTAAATTAAGAGTTAAATGAAGCGCTCGTGGCTGAATAATACAGGCGCTCGGATCTAGATCTCAGCCGCGCTTGGCTAGGTTGATCTGTGGATGGGAGACAACCCATTACATATCGAGTTTCGTCCGTGCCTCGGAAAACACGAGTAGATCTTTGACAGTCGTTGCAGGTAGTCAGTGGCCTGAAAGTCTGATAACCAGTCTTAACAAAGGGTATCAGATTACCAGAGGTGTACCTTATACTGCACCCACATTTCGCCAGTTATGTTTAAGTCCCATGTTATAGGGGGAGAGATGAAGATTCATCTGCCTAGCCTTTTCTCAAAACTATGTTGGGATCGGCTTCCAGTCTAACCATACTGAATACCAGTATTTTACATAGAGCGACTGCCATCTGACCACCACAATCCAGTTAGTACTGGATACTACGAAACCCCTTGGTAAGACTGGTGATCAGACTTTCAGGCCACTGACTACCTGTAACGACTGTCAAAGATCTACACGTGTTTTCCGAGGCACGGATGAAACTCGATATGTAATGGGTTGTCACCCATCCACAGGTCAATCTAAGCAAGCGCGGCTTAGCCTGAAATTTGATCCGAGCAACTGTTATTATTTAGCCACGAGTTCTTCTGTAGAAATATCGGAGTATTGGTAATAAAAATAATAGCATATTAATTATTTTATTATTAAAAAAAACGCTCTACATCAAGACCTGTTAATCTAAAGTAGGCCTTATCGCTCACAGATTACGCAACGAGCTCCCATAACACCTATTGATTATTTATCTACCCCGTCCCATATTAAGTGGTAAATTAAAATAATAACCACGCTTAATTTACAATTATTTTAAAAGACAACTTGTTTTCTCATCCATTGAACTGAAATAATGAAACAAAGTGATTTTAATTAATTGGGGTCGCATGATTAAATTGCAATAAAAGATTCGAGAATTTCGTTAATATCGCATTTCTGCTGAAAACTCATTTGATATTACTTTCACCTTTATTGATGAAAAATGCCCATATGATATAAAAATGTTTTTTAATCAAAACATTTACTCCTTTTTACTTCCATATCATTCCACACACAATCCATCCATCATTTCTTTGGTATTCCTCTCCCTCTCTATCCAAAAACAGATGTTTTATTGATATTCATCAATTTTTTAGTCCTCGGTAGACCTCGCAGGAGATGTCGAGACGAGCTGGACAGAACCAACCACCAGTAGTCCACCCCAGTAGTTAGCCCTGCATCGAAGGATTTAGAAGTCATGCGATGACACAAGCTAACAGTAACACTTTTAGACACATGCCCAACCCTCCCTCCTCATCACAAGGTGTCCATACCAAGACAGACGACTCCGTTTCAACTTTTTGCACAATCACTGGGTATGTTTAAAAATGGTCTGTAAACTAAATAGGTACTATGCTGTAGCGAAGGGTCAATTTTTGTAAGAGGTAAGCCGGCGTACATATCTTTAATATGATTATATTATTTGTGTATAGAATACTGACTGGGCCATTTTTCAAAGGGAATCCGGTAGGAATCGAGATGTATGGAACTATCGCCACTGGTACTATGTTCTTAATAAATATTGCTCCATCTCACAACCAAGCAACTTAATCACTACCAACCACCAATTACCAGAAGTAAGTTTAACTAACTGACTACAAAATAATAAACAATACATAAGATATTTGGGTCAAATCGAGCGATTATATGCTGGCCGGGTGGTTGAAACAATCGTGTTGCGAAACGTATAGCGGTGAGAGGTTCCGTCGACCAGCGGATGGTGACAAGGTCTGTTCAGAAAATCTGAACGGGGGAGTGACATTAGCATGTCTACGTTGATGACTGGGTTAAAGGAAATTGGTATAATCATTATTTATTTCGTATTTGTCGATGTCGTGATGGCCCAGAGGTTAAGGCCTCGCCTCTCATGCATGAGGTTGTGGGTTCAAATCCGGGCAAGTACCAATGTGACTTTTTCAATTCATATGTACTTTTCTAAGTTTATCTTGGACATCACAGACATCGGTGAAGGAAAACATCGTGAGGAAACCTGGACTTATAATTAATATAAGTCTGAAATCGCCAACCCGTCTTGAGCAAGCGTGGTGATCAATGCTCGTGCCTTCTCTGTATGAGAAGAGGCCTTTGCCCAGCAGTGGGACAGTAACAGGCTGGTATTATTTATTATTTATTTATTCAACTTACAGGCAATCTTAAACCTAATTCGATAGTGTGTCTATCACTCTCGTCAGTCATCAGCCAGCCGTCAATTCTGTGGTTTTCATGATTGTTGTTTATTTGTTCTGTTTTTTTGCATGAGGTATCGACGTCTTAGAGTGAAAACCTCGTAAGTGTAAGAAGTAACTGTTCAGGAGGAAGAAAAAACTGCGTGCTGTAAAATTTTTGTATGGCTTCTTTTATGTTTTTTTTTATTAATTAATATGGAAATTTAACCCGCTTTTAAATCCAGAACTGTTCGATACTATAAGGTACTTCAATTTTCAAATAAGAAACGACAAGTTCGTTGCAAGGTATTCACGCCAAACTGACAGATGCGAGCATTTACTGTCATACATGGAGCGACGAGTATCGAACGAACAAATTAGTCAGATCAGGATGTGCGTTGCGAGGTTTTCTTCCTAGAAACGCAATAAAATAAATTTGAGCAAAAATGTATTCCCGAGGTTTTCACTCTAAGGCGACAGGTATGCAATATATCTATTAAGGTGCCTTGGTAAAATCTTTTGAAGAAAATAAAATCTTTTTAAGAATATTTCAATGATGTCATTGTAGCCTAAGAGAGCAGCGGTGGCCCAGTGGTGGAGGTCCACCTTACAAACAGTAAGCCGTGGGTTTGAGCCCAGGCAGGCGCATTCCTTTGTGTAATTTATTTCATCACAATTATTCTCAAAACAGTGAAGGAAAACATCGTGAGGAAACCGGCATGTCCTAAAACCAAAAATTCGAAGACATGTGACATCTACCAACCCGCACTGGGCCCGCGTGGTGGATTATAGCCCATTCCCTCTCATAGAGAGGAGGCCGTGTGTCCCAGCCGTGGGAATATTATAGGCTGATTATGCTATTGTGGCATTTCTTCTTAAAAAACATTTTTTTTTTGCAGTTGATGGCGTTTTGTAAAAAAATTACAAAAAATTGTGAGAATGCAAGGACCGTAGCAGGTGGCGCTCTATGGTTTCTGCCTATCCTCATGAGATAAAGGCGTGAGTTTATGTATATTTAGTAATTATACATTATTGTACAGTCTATAATCGTGAAGATTAACCATTTTAAACGCACCATTGTCAAACTTTACTATCCTACACAACACTCCGAAAATACACAAAACCACAGACAATTTTGAAATATTTAAGTTTCAGAGAGTAGGTACGTATTGTTGATAACAATAGACAAAGTAAACTAGCGAAGTTTCAACAAGTTTTGCTAATCACTGCGTTGGTCTGAGTTGTAAAACAAAGGGATAGAAATTCATTCATCTTTTATGTTTGTTCAGGAGATTTTCATAAAGGCAAAGATTAAGAAAATGCTGTGTAAGCAGTATCTGACTTAGTAAGTCTGATAATTTTGAATGGCCAAAGTATTTGAAAGTCTTTTTGAATAAAGTCTTTCGCTAAAATTATGGAGGTCAGATAGGCAGTCGCCACATGTAACATGTTGGTTGCACGGACCCGAACAAGATATTAATATTCTAGTTCACTAGTTTGCCATATTTCTTATTCCAATTCAGTAATATTGCCAAATTAATTAAAACAGGTAAATATTTGACAGCTATTTGCGACGTTGCCAACTTTTTGGATAGACGCTTTTAAGATTCAATTTTAAACACTTGATTCAGTTGTTTGTTGCATTTATGTTCAAGTTGTATCATTCTGTTACATAAGGTGACTGGTAATTAGTGACCGATACTTATACACGTGTTTGTACTCATGATAACAAACAACTTTCCCCAAGAAACTTTTTTTTATACTCATTCACTTTTATCACAATAATACAACATTCCTATGAAATTTGCGCACGTGAGCCTGTGACCTATCAGCTGTTAGCCAAGTGACGCCGCTCTGTCTTATTACTATTGTACCGTACAACAGTGGGAACGCAGAGCACCCACGTGGCGCCCGCGCCACAATTCGGCCGCCACGTGTCGTTATCGGTGGTATAACCCGCCATGGGATCTGGAGGCGATAGTCCTCGCGCGCCTACATGAATGGCGCGCGGGGGCACTACGTCGGGGGGAAACTCCGCTGCCGCGGCAAATCACCGCTCAGCGGACAGACCTCCGACGCGATCTCATGGCGACATGGAGACAGCGACTGTCGCAACCCAGTGCAGGGCACGCCACAATAGTGGCGATAAGTCCCCTCTTTGAGGAGTGGCTAGAGAGGCGCCACGGCGCCCTCACCTTCCGCCTGACGCAGGTCCTCACCGGACACGGTTGTTTCGGGAGGTTCCTGCACCGAATCGGGCGGGAGGAAACGCCCGGGTGTTATCATTGTGAGGATCGTCCGGAGGACACGGTGGCGCACACCGTGGAGGTCTGCCCCGCTTGGGCGGAGCTCCGCCGTGTCCTCGTAGCGGCGATCGGCGGCGGCGACCTCTCGCTCCCGGCCCTGGTTCAGGCCATGGTCCGGAGCGAGAGGGAATGGGAAGCCGTCACCTCCTTCTGCGAAGCAGTCATGCTAGCGAAGGAGGTGGCGGGACGTGAGAGGGAGAGAATCTCACGTCCCAGCCGCCGCGGGCGAAGCACCGGGCGTCGGGGGCCACGTGGTGGCTCCCGGCCACCGTAGGCGCGGGCCTGTGGACGGTGAGTAATGGGTTAGCTCACCGTCCGTCCGTCTTATGACGACAGGCCGTGTCGACGGCGCGTTCGTGTTCCACGCGCGCCTCAAAGAGATGTCAGCAACCAAGAAGGGGCCCGCAAGGGCCGATGCCTGCCGGGGCTGCGGGACTGTTCGAAAGAGATACCGTGGCCCTGGAACACAAAGGGCAATGAAGGAACATGGATGGGTTTTAGTCAGTAAGAGTCTGACACTCCCTCCCACTCCACCCAGAGCGGGAGAAGTCATTTGATGATTTCCCATCCGTAAAAAAAAAAAAAAAAAAAATCGGTGGTATAATACAATAATTATAATAAAAAAGTACTACCACTAATTACCAGTCAACCCATCTTGAAGGCGAATGCTATATGAAGGAGCACCTTTATGTGTTTTTTAGAATGTTTAGGTACAAAATTATGAAATGATCATCATAAAATTGAATTTTATTATCATAGCTTCATCAATTTATTTTGTGCAGCACAACAAACGTAAAGGTTTGTGCACACTACTGTCGATGAAAAACAAAAGCGGCGATGATTGCACACAGTCTACTAGCTTTAGCCCGTGGCTTCACTCGCGAGGCGATCGGAAAAAACTAGGTTAAAAGTATACTAATGTCCCTCATGGTCATGTCATGGTCGACCTGTGTACAGTCGCCATCAGATATATCGTAGCGGGTGAGGTACTTAAATATTTCGGAGCAGCCTTACTTTTCAATAAATTCGTTACACTAGATATGACCAATAACATCAGAACATGCAATATGTCATAAATATGAGAGCAGCTACTTTTC
Organism: Noctua pronuba; assembly: GCA_905220335.1. NCBI lineage: Eukaryota > Metazoa > Arthropoda > Insecta > Lepidoptera > Noctuidae > Noctua > Noctua pronuba. The sequence continues at coordinate 6,900,227 of LR999906.1, read as the reverse complement.
AATACTTACTATTTTTGACAACTTCAAAGTCAATTTAGCAACGAATTTAAACTGTGTAATACAGACTTAAGGTATATTTTCCATAAATGTTCCGATCTTTATGATCATCCTGACTGCGTCGATACCTTTGTAGTTCTGTGCTTTCTGATATTTTTAGCTCGTTATGTGTTCCGAATTTATTGAAAAGTAATGCTGCTCCGAAATATTTGAGTACCTCGACCGCTACGATATATCTGATGGCGACTGTACCAAATCACATTGAAATTCGTTCATCCGTACGTTAGGCTGTGAGAAGATCACAAACCTACAGTTACTTTCGCATTTATATTTACATAACTTAACATCACGCCTGTAATCCCCGAAGGGTTAGGCAGAGGTGTACCTTATAATACACCCACATTTCGCCACTTATGTTTAAATCCCATGAAATGTGAGGTGAGCCTATTGACATCAATCCGGACTCCGTGGCTGGTACCGTGAAAATCCTGACGGTAAAACCCAATAAAACTTTGTCCGACCCGGGAATCGAACCCAGTACCTGATGCTCAGCAGTCGACCACTCGACTAACGAGGCAGTCACCTATTTGTAATGTTAAATGTATTTAGTCTAAACAGACAAAATACCATTTTAGTAATAAGGTTTTATTCAAGTATTTAGTTAAACGCCATTTAAGCTTACAACATTGTCTAGTTTTAAATTGTTTCGATAACTTTATCTGTGAATAAAGTGCACAATCAAAACTTGTAGTAATATTAATATTAGCTTTAATTTCATACACAAACCGCGAAGGCTGTGTCTAACCACAAAGTAAGCCTTGTGCACATTTACTGCCAATAGAACGCTGAAATTATAATCTATTGCAAAATAACAACAGTTTCATAGTCTTTGATGAAAATGAATTACAGGCAATTATCTCTCTCTAATTGATAGAAAAGTGATCAGGTTTCGGATTTTATATCGTGACCTCCTCTCCTCTTCCTCACACATCATCATCTGCCTAGCCTTTTCCCAACATATTGGGGTCGGCTTCCAGTCTAACCGGATGCAGCTGAATACCAGTATTTTAAATGGAGCGACTGCCTTTCTGACCTCCACAACCCAGTTAGTACTGGGTAATACGATACCCCTTGGTAAGACTGGTTATCAGACTTTTTGGGCCACTGACTACCTAACGACTGTCAAAGATCTACAAATGACATTCATATAGATCAGATAAAAAAACTAAAAAATATATCAAACGCCCAATCACCTCTAGCCGTAATGTGTGCACATCCTAAACCGTACATTCTAATGCAAATTATCATTAATGAAGCAGTCATCTTTATTGCCCGCACATAAATTACATGCAATGAGAATATTTTAGTACATCAGTCACGATATATGATTCATTTAATAGTGGAGGGAAGGTAAACATTTTTTGAGGAACAATCAATTTCAGTCGCGCAAAATATGTCGCGTAATTTTCGTTCAAATGAAATTCAAGGACAACAAAGCTCATTTTGAGTCTTCCAGTGGCAAATACTGTACTTTCGAATTAATGAAGCAAACTAAAGGCTGAGGAACAAATGCAACTCGCATAAAAATTGCAATGGCCTCTCCACATGACTTCCAGTTGTTTCGATCCAGGGCTAATGTAAATAAATAAAAATTGAATGTAAATAAATTGTAAACCAGCCTATTAATATCCCACTGCAGGGCATTGTCGTTAACAAATATCATGCGTACTATGTAAAATTAACAACAATATATCACGAGTTCACGACGTGAAAATCTATTGGTTTTAATTTTATTTCTAACTAGTTGCGCCTTGCGACCTTCGTCCGCGTGAAATAATTATAAAAATATTACTTCCCTATATGAATCTGATTTTTTTAACAATTTAAAGGGTTTTAATTTTCTTGCACGGAACCCTTATCCTTTTTCTAAAATAAAAGTAGCCAACTTACTTCTTATAAAATCCTAACAAAATCGGTCCAGCTGTTTCGGAGATTAGCCGGAACATACAGGCAGACACACAAAACAGAAAAAAAAATTGTTATTAATTCCGCATAATAATATACTTTCACAAGCATCCAGTAAAAAGCTGTTGTTTTGAAATTACAAACAGACACTATCCAATATTTTTTTTGTATAGAAGTAAAAGCTGTGCCCAGAATTATTACCAGTTTTCCGTCCCATAGGTTGGTCATCCCTGTCGAGTAGGTAGATAATAGCTATTAACTGCTAGTGCGATCTAGTTTGGGGACATCATTTTTACATAATAGAGGAGCAATCATTTTGTTATTGTGAGTACTATGTGGAATAGGGAGCGTGGTTGTGGAAGTATTGTAGTTTTGAGTGAATTTTGAGAAGTAAGAGATATCAATATGGAATTGGAATGCTTTTGACGGGTGTCCTTCTTCTTTTTTTTCGTGTGGTTAGTACCTTTTTTTTTCGGATGGGAAATCATCAAATGACCTCCCCCGCTCTGGGCGGAGTGGAAGGGAGTGTCAGACTTTTACTAACTAAAACCCATCCATGTTCCTTCTTTGCCCTTTGTGTTCCAGGGCCGCGGTATCTCTTTCGAACAGTCCCGCAGTGTGGTTAGTAACTAACCTGGTGTTTTTATGGCTTTACATGCCGTCGAGAAACATCTCAGGCTCATGCTGGTTTTGGTTTCCTCATGATGTTTTCTTTTACCGAAGCAAGTTATAATACGCACATGAATCCGAAAAATCAGAGGGCCTTGGGTTCAAACTCCCGAGACCTGAAACAGATGTCCTAAGATGTGGTATTAGTCTTGCATGATTCTGCATCTACGTCTTTGCATCTGGCATTCATATCATAAATAATTTCAAGGGTGATAAAACAGTCCTTTTAGAGCACTTTTCAGTAGAACGGGAGATAAATTATCAGCTGTTTTTAAGTAATAGTATGATAGTGACATATACAGATAGTGGTCCGCTACAAAGAAACAGATGATGCATCAAGTTGACGGGATGCAACGATGCAATTATTGACTAGCTTTTGCCCGCGGCTTCGCTCGCATTAATTTAGAATTTGACAATCAATTCGGATTGCACTCTGCTTGTAATAATATAATTCAATCAAGATTCGAAAGACACGTCGCGCCATCTATTACCATAAGAACGTTATTGTTATTTTCCTCGGGAACAGTACTTTTTTCGGGATGAAAGGTACCCTATGTCCGTTTATGTACACCTGACAACGTATATGCAAAATTTCAAGATGATCGGTTCAGTGGTTTAGGCTTGAAAAGGTAACAAACAAACAAAATAACTTACTTTCGCATTTATAATATTAGTAAGGATTATGATTCTGCTAAAGAGGTAATTTTGGGTAAATATATGTGTATTTCTATGCCTTATCCTTTGAGACTTCCTTCTGTTCATGCAATTCGTAAGTTAGCCTTATTCAATCAGAAGTTCTGGATCTTGCAAGCGAGTAGTTAGCTAAGGGTGCACATAGACGAACCTGATTACCATCTGCCATGACTTATGCACTGTTGCAAACTTTGGTGCGTTAGCTCTGTGTGGCTATAACTAACTTTAGCCTGACAGCTGTCTTGTCATGCATATGTGCAGTTCATAGAGCATATTATAGCAGGACATGATGGCATAAGATAGACTACCAGCTTGCTATTATCATGTAAGCCATATCATTAGTATGCCTTAAGTACTAACTTACGGCTCAAACAGCGTTGCTATTCCGATTTCTAAAGCTTGACTGACGTTCGGTCATTTTAACACGATTTTATTAACTTTACCTGTAACAACTACTTAAGTAAAAAATCTCAATACAAATAATAATCGGTACTTAAATATAGAGGAGCTCGTGGCTAAATAATAACAGCCGCTCGGGTCGATCTTCAGGTTAAGCCACGCTTGCCTAGGTTGGTCCGTGGATGGGTGACCGCCGATTACATACCGAGTGTCCTCCGCGCCTCGGAAAGCACGTTAAGCCGTTGGTCCCGGCTGTCATTTGTAGATCTTTGTCAGTCGTTACAGGTGGCCCGAAAGTCTGACAACCAGTCTTACCAAGGGGTATCGTATTACCCAGTACTATGACTGGGTTGTGGATAGTTGGGAATAGGCTAGGCAGACGATGACATTCAAGTTGTATGAATACTAAGCTGTTATCCATCTTCATGTGCCAATAAAATAAAATAAAAAAAGTTAGTGCAATAATTTAGCTATCAACATAATGCCTTAACACCTAAACTTAATAAGGATTAATGCATTTTTTAAATCAAGATAAGTATAGTTTAATCATAGCAGCTTATAAAATTGCTTATTACCAGCAAAACAAGAAGATGGTAATAAAAAAATAAACAAAAGAGTGCATTTGGCGCAAGGCTGTCAAACCAGGACGGAAACGCGCGATTACCTCCGAAGTTAGCCGAATGGCGTGCATGGCCGTATGCGCATGTTGGCCGATGTTTGTTGGGATTTACCTTGTTTGTAGGTATAGCACGGCTATTTGTACATTCCCTAAAGGATATTTATATACTAGACAGAGGTGTATAAAGTTTTACTTGCAATGATATTTTGGCGGATGGCCAAAATGACTAACTTCTCCGATGTGAATTCATGAAAGAACAGCAAACATACAAAGATGCTGGTCGAATACATAACCTCCTCTTTTTTTAAGCCGGTTAAAAAGATCCTTGTATCTTTCCAGCCAGCGTTTTTGTATCCGTAGATGTAAATTGAAAAGTATTTGAATACACATTATGTACAACTTTTACTTTCTCGTTTTTTTTAAGAGCTCGTGGCAAAATAATAACAGCCGCTCGGGTCGCTTGCCTAGGTTGCTCCGTGGCTTGGTGACCACCCATTACGTATCGAATTTCCTCCGTGCCTCGGAAAGCACGTCAAGCCGTTCGTAGATCTTTGGCAGCCGTTACAGATAGTCAGTGGCCCGAAAGTGACAACCAGTCTTACCATACCGTATTACCCGGTACTAACTGGGTTGTGGAGGACAGATAACAGATAGGCAGTCGCTCCCTAAAAAATACTGAGCTGCATCCGGTTAGGCTAGAAGCCGACCCCCAACATAGTTGGGAAAAGGCTAAGTGGATGATGACCATACATCGGGTATCGACTATCAAAGACAGCCGTGACGAACTGATTTACGTGCTTTTCAAGTCACGGCGGGGTCTCGGTATGTAATAGACGGACATCCATCCTCAAATCGACCTCAGCAAACGTTGCTTAACTTTAAAGATGGCCCCTTGCGACTGTTATTATTCTACTAGCTACTCTCACTGAAAGGTATCGTCAAATATGACTCAACACTAATCTAGAATCTAAATAAGTGAACGGAATGTGTTTAAAACTTCTAGCCATTAGTTACAACAATAGTTTCTCACGATATAATTGTTGTTTCTTATCAATTCTTACTTGCGTTGTTTAAAAAAAAATAGTTTCACAATAGTGTTTCACTGGATGGAAAAAAAATTGAGCTTTTTATACTTTAGAAATTAGAGGCTTAAATATCTAAATTAAAAGGAGAAAAATTCTGAAAAAATGTAGGATTGTAGAAGGTAAAACAGCTTTACACGAAAATTGGTTTGAATAAGATTTGATTTTTAGTTTTTGAGATATGGACTTTTTCATCAAACTGCAGCAGTAACTTTGTTTTTCATTAACATACTATGAAAAACAAATTTAGCTGTTGAATGTAATACACACGAATGAGCCTTCAAAATATTTTTATTACATTGTTTGGTGATACGAAACCCTGTGTGCGTGTGAGTACGACTCGAACTTGGCCGGTTTTTTTGCACGAACTTCCTAAAAAGGCTCTATCTACCTTACGCACCAAAACAGCAAAACTTTTCCAGAAAAGATAATAAATAAGAATAATAATAAGATGATGTAGATTTTCTAGCATCCGTGTCCTGGCTACGTTTCGGCGACCTCTTTGGGGAAACTGAAGGTTTTGTCTGTGCGATTATGGACGAAGTTATGTTGACGAACAATTACCGGAAATACATTATGAAGGACGGGACGGTTGACGTGTGTCGGGCATGTCACCGTCCGGGTGAGTCCATCAGACATATTATTTCCGGTTGTTCTCGTCTGGCTAACGGCGAGTACTTGCACAGGCACAACCAAGTAGCCAGGATTATTCACCAGCAACTTGCCTTGAAATATAAAATTGTGGAATCTGAGGTACCGTACTACAAGTATGTGCCCGACCCAGTTCTCGAGAAAGACCATGTCACGTTGTACTGGGATCGGTCTATCATTACTGACAGGACTATTGTCGCCAATAAGCCTGACATAGTGGTGATAGACCGATCAGCGCGCCGCGTAATGATAGTCGATGTTACCATCCCGCATGACGAGAACCTCGTGAAAGCTGAGAAAGAGAAACAAATAAAATATCTCGACTTGGCACACGAGGTTGTCGACATGTGGAATGTGAACTCGGCTATCATTGTGCCGATTGTCGTGACGGCCAATGGCCTTATGGCCAAGAGCCTCGACGACCATCTTTCGAGGCTCTCCCTAGGCGGTTGGATTAAGGGCCTGATTCAGAAGGCAGTACTCCTCGATACGGCTCGCATTGTGAGGAGGTTCCTGTCTCTGGAACCCTAACCACCGGTAGCTTGGACCCTGCTCCCGACACCGGCGGACCACTATTTTTTATATTTTTAAATGTTTTTTATAGTATTTTGTATAGAATATTTAAAAATGAAAAAAATATGTATAAAGATAATAAGATAATAACTGTTAGGAGGTTCCTCTCTCTGGAGCCTGACCGCCCGGTAGCTTGGAACCTGTTCCCGATACCGGTGGGCTTTTTAAATGTTTTTATATTGCTTTTTCTAAGAAATTTTTAAAAATGTTATTGATTTGGAAAGATATAAGTAAAGGAAAGATAATACGTGAATTGTAAAGTTATCTAGGTCAATAAGAATCCATGGCATAATTGGCTAAAACCACCGACAACCGCCAACCAGCTAAGTATGGGTTGCTGTAACCTTCCCAGGCTAACCAAGCAGACTTCCCGTGATTGTGAATGGTTGCCATCTGGCCAGTGAAGGGCGGAAGTAAGGAGTTGAGTTTCACGGCTCGCCTTACCTACATCCATGTTCTAGTAGTTATTGCTCATGCGCAGTCAAACTGAGATTACTAGTACTTAAGTCCTTTAGGATTGTGTAAGAAGCAGTGTATTTTCGGCCCATAATACACTGCGAAACCTTGTAATACGTTTATTATAGAATCAGTGAATGATTCCACTTAGGGGGACCAAAGAACAGATGGACTGCGTGAAGGATGATAAAATGGCTAGAATAGAAAGGAGGTTGGCGGCCCACTAGGTGAACCGATGACCTGGTGAAGGTTGCGGGGATCCGCTGGATGCGAGACGCACGGGACCGGTCAATGTGGCGACACTTGGGGGAGGCCTGTGTCCAACAGTGGACGTCTTTGGGCTCAAATGATGATGGGTTAATGATTCTAGAATCCGTGACAGATAATGATTTATTTCTTCTATGTTTTTAGCCTTTCACCTAAAAACGAGTCTCCTCTCACACAAAAGCAATTTGCGCCAACATTTCTAACAGAACAATTATCACTGAAATATTCTCACATATTTTACGTCCAAAAAAACTAAGACAAAAAGTAATTCACATGTTTGTGAAAGCGAAAGGCAACAGTAACTTTTGACCGCACATTTGGTACAGTTTTGTAACAACAAAACACCGAAATTTTCATTATTAGAACGTACTAGAATCGCAATTAATTGAACAACAAGAAATGAATTGAACGGAACAAGAAATTAATTAAAATGGGCGAAATATGAGTGGATTCGGTTATTCGTATTTATTGTTTGCATAAATTTATGTAACTATTTAGTTTGTTGCAGTTTATAACATAACATCACACTTGTAATCCTCGAAGGGTAAGGCAAAGGGCTCGATGGGGTTCGCCAGTTATGTTTAAATCCTATGTAATAGGGGGCGAGCCTATTGATATCAACCGGGCACAAATCCAGACTCCGTAGCTGCTACTGAGAAAATACCTGATGGAAAAACCCAATTCCACTTTGCCCGACTTGAGAATCGAACCCAGGACCTAATGCTCATCGGTCGCGTTTGCGACCACTAGACCAATAACGCAATCAGTCAGTTCCTTGTATGTCAATACATATAATCTACTCTTGAACATTTGATGTTGTAAAAACGAAAATATCCTCCCGACCTTTCAAATTTCAGCCACGGTGGCCAATCTCAAAGAAGACTAGTCTTTGATGACTCAGGAGTTTACAGAATTGAAGTGCATAATCTGTGCACAAACACAGATGCACCCCATCCCTCATTCTCATAATCTGATGGGATTGCAATCTGATAAGGGCGATGAGAAATCAGGTACAGAACCAACGGAAATACGCGCTTACAGAGATTTTTGGGGATGAGGGGTGCCACACCACCAACTTCCAAACTCAGGGCTGCCACTGAGAAATTCCTAATGAAAAACCCAATAACACTTTACCAGATCTTTAACCCAGGAGTCCAAGTTCAGCCGTCGCGCTTACAAACAAGACACCAATGAGGCAGTTCAAAAAAATTGCATTAAAAAATAACATCACGATTCCAGTCTTAACAAGTAATTTACCATAAAAAAATCTTTAGTAAAACTCTTACTTTTAACAATTTCTTTCGCAGTTTTTCAATCGCATATCACTCTCGCGCACATGCTAGGCGCACGTGCATGAAATCGGATCACGGTGCAGTTGCGCGAATCTTACGTCAGAGAGACATTCACCCGCGGTAACGACCGCTGACATGAGAGGTGAGCAGAATTCTAAGTGCAGTTGGAATAAGATGGGTTCGGTAATGTGGATTAAGGTGGTTAGTTTATTTATACTATGTTTATTGCGGGTTTAATCAGTTGTAATGAAGGCTCAAAATGGTCTGGACCATTATCACAAGAATCCGTTGGATGCGGGATATTACAGGACCATTCCAATTTGTGACGCTTATCCAGGTGAAAACTATGATCCATCAGAAAACCTTGAACTGGAAATCTCTAAACAGCCTTCGAACCCAAGTCGAGTCGGCCGAAGCAAAGACAATCTGCACAGATGGGGGTTAATGGACGGCTCAGACCTCATATGCGTATGCGGCGTCTCTCCACAGAGGATGGCCCACCCACCTTCCATCTTGCACCGCATTCCCTGTCACCTGATGGTCTATTTGCTGCGTAAGGGAGCGGTGTTCACGGAGCTATCGACACGCTAAGAATAATATCCAGGTGGTGGTGTTATGTCCTGTTGTGAACGTCTGTAGGCTAAATATAGAAATAGTGAAGGCGTTAGAAACATTCCTCAAAGATATAAGTTTTTAAACTGTCATGGTCACTAACATTATCAGAAACTCTATAAACGGGAAACTTCAGTTTATCCGTGATCATGGTGCTTGCAACAGCGCCGAAATGTCGGGAACTCAAACCAAGCAGTAAACATGGTAAATATCCCGTTTCTAGAGTTAATGATTCCTCAAAGAACCTAAATCTGATTAGAAGTTAAGTACGCAAATGAAATAGTGCCGTCGGTGAAATTCTGCACCACCAGTTTAGTTGGTGATGTCTTCCCTACTCTCAGACACCTTTCAAAATACATAACATAACATCACGCCTGTAATCATCAAAGGTGTATGTATCAAATAGTACACCCACTTTTCGCCAGTTTCGTTTAAGTCCCATGTAATAGGGGGCGAGCCTATTGCCATCACCTGGGCTCAAATCCAGACTCCGTTAAAAATATGTATTATCACATTATACATTTTCTTCCATTTAAAATGTAGTAGACAGTAGGTCTTTTTATCACTTTGTTACTTTTTATCGGGTTACGGAAATAGTAACATTTTTATCTTAATTTTTTCCTGTATGAAATATTTTAATTTATTTTTAAATAATATTGTGTACTGGTATTCTGTTCAAGTTTTGGATAAGTATTCTAATCTTGTTTGTTTTTGTACGAGATCGGAAAGGTTATTTATTTTTTTACTAATTACTTATTTGCTTAATTTGTAGAACTTCTAATAATTTTAGAGTCTTACAAATTAGGTAAATGTTCTTTTTTTTAGGATCAGGTAAAAAAAATACGTTGCCAGTAATTAGATCCAAATTGGATGAATTCTGATATATTTATTCTAATATTTGTTCTAATTTACATTAATGTGCATTCCTTCAATATTACATATTTATTATAATATTCCTTCCTTGTATAGTGTTCAAAACGTCCTTGGTCCGATTAAATATTCAATGAGAGCATTCACACAATCACACTATCAATATACATACAAGCTCTGACATCGATATTATATCAGTTCCCAGAAAAAATGGTTCCACATACCATACGTAATGTACACGTAAACATATCTATAAGGTACCTGAGATAATCTAGAAAGCTCTAGGCTCTTCCCTGGTTCCTGGAATTCTATTTCTACCATATGAAAGAAATAGAAATACATACAGGTACATGAGTATCATCACGTAGGTACATTTTTTTTTTATTCTTGGGGGGAAACCGTCAAAAGGCGACCGGTCTTTGAAGGTTTCACGTAGCGACTGCCTATCTGTCCTCCACAACCCGGTTAGTACTGGGTAATACGATACCGCTTGGTAAGACTGGCTGTCAGACTTTTTGGGCCAATGACTACCTGTAAAGACTGTCAAAGATTTACAAATGACAGCCGGGACCAACGGCTTTACGTGCTTTCCGAGGCACAAAGAAACTCGGTATGTAATGGGTGGTCACCCATCCACAGACTATCTAGGCAAGCACGGCTTAACCTAAAGATCGACCTGAGCGGCTGTTATTATGTAGCCACGAGCTCCTCAAAAAATACAACAGTAGATAGATTATTTTTCGTTTGAAAAGTTTTTTTTTTCATGAATTCTGTGTATTGTGTTTCTTTAGGAAAGATTTTTAATATGATGGGTAGACTCACCTCCGACAGGTAAATAAATCGGTCACGCTGTATATCTTGTAGTGCTGCAATGTTTAGCAGTAAGTAGTAACTTCGTTTAAGACCCATAGCTGCTACTGACAAATTCTCGATGAAAAACCTAATAACACTTTGCCCGACCTGGGCATCGAACCCAAATCCCCTCAGCAGATGTAGTCGTTGGTATCTTTGTCTTCATCTGACTAGCCTTTTCGAAACTATGTTGGGGTCGGGTTCCAGTCTAACCAGATGCAGCTGAACACCATTATTTTCCAGAAAGCAACTCCTTATCTGACCTCCATAACCATACTGGGTAACACGTGGATGTCGTCATCTATATAAGTATGTATATATATGCAAGTACACAAGTACGAGTACGAGTATGTACAATTAAATTGTAACAGGCCGATCTCTGTACATTGAAGATATTGAAAAAAATATATATATGGGGTGTCTTTATTAGAGCAACAAAAGCCAAAACAACAGTTTATAGATTTTTTTTTCTGTCTTTCTCTCTGTATGTATGTACGCGCATCACGCAAAAACTACTGCATGGATTTTAAAGCAGTTTTCACTGCTGTACTGCTAGATGCTTAACTTAAAATATAGGCTACATTAGCTGCAGTTTTGGACCCGACAGGTGGCGCTGTGCGACGCAATGGCGGGTCGCTAGTATAATAAATAAGCCTACCTATCAAAGAACGAACGAATGTCAGTATAAAGAACGGGATTGACATTTATCATTCATTAGTGAAGCCCCATTGCCTTCATTCAACACAAAGTGCTGTTGATCCAGGTTTTAAACGAACACAAAACCATTATTACGTCGCACAAACCATAGGAAAAAATATCATACATTGACGTAATCGTTTGGTGATAAGAAAATTTATGTAAAAGGCGTATTATCCTTGAGTACATATTTGTTATATTAAATTGTGAAGAGATTGAAATCGACCTACTAGAGGTACGTGATCTGTTTTAAATGCTATGGGATTAACCAACTTAATCTTTTTGAAGAGGGATTGAAAACTGAAACATCAGTGACAACCTAGAGCTTCGTTAAGACCTAGGTATTTGTGGGAGATGATAAAAATATGTCGGATATGACAGGATTTATTCCGTAAGGCTCGTTCATCATGTGGGCAGACGATGGGTTTCGTGCTATGAAGACACACTGGGTACGATACACTGTTTCTAGCAAAACTAACGAATTACTTGAGATTACAACTTAACACAATAACGCGGGGCACAATTAATAGGCTACAGTTCCAAGACGTCTCAACTCCGCACGATCAGACATTGACTGCCGCCTTCGCCTCGAGCTGGTCATCAGGGCTCTGCAGAAGCACGCTGTGGTGACAGACTAGTAAGCAGGTTGCGTGATGTCACCACCGGTTCATACTCACTTCCGATTCATTTCATGTCCATACTAACGACCGGATCCGACAAATAAATAAAGGGTGTAAATAGATCCTTAAAGAAGCCGAAAGGCACTTGTTCTCCTCGTCATTGTTATCATTTTTGTGTTCTAGACCATATCTGGGAACCTTCTAGTTACGGAGATATCGGTCGGAGGTCAAAGTTCATTTTTTTTTTAATACTACTTTTTAAGTTTATAACTTTACTTTAAATACCTCCATGACCCGTTTGCTGTTCAATGCATCCATCAGCACAATGTTTTGAGTGCGTTACGTTGAGTCAGTAGGACCTAAAGAGCGTGAAACGTGATTTTTCACAATTTTTGCATAGAGACTTAATTTGATGTACAGAATGCTGGGTTGACGGCTTCGTGAAGGGTCCGTTTACACCTTGTAGGTACAACTGCTTAAGTAAAGTAAATTGAAAACTACTGCCGAGACCTCTTTTAAAATAATTTGTTTACGTATTAATCCCTTTTTTTTTTACGGATGCGAAATCATCAAATAGCTCCTCCCGCTCTGGGTGGAGTAGGAGGGAGTGCCTGGAATTAACTTTTCAACTAAGAGACGGGCAGCATGCGTTCATGCTATCGTCAATTTCCACATTTTCAGTTATAATAACCCCTATTTTCCAGATTTTCAGGAACCAGGTTTAATCTAGCGACCGTGTTTATCTCCTCTGTAAAAGAAAATGTCCTTGACTTCAAATTTACCTACATAGGAACATACTTTGTAAGGGTTTCATATCGAAATGGTAGAAAAACCCCTATTTTGATCTCGTTATTTACTTAGGTATGAAAAAAACAGCTGTTTCTTACAAAGAAAATAATACTGGTGAATCTATGTGGGGGGTTCAGAATGATGTTCTGAATTCGTGGGAACCGTTTGTGGGTCGGTATACCTTCCATCATCTGCCTAGCCTTTTCCCAACTATATTGGGGTCGGCTTCCAGTCTAACCGGATGCAGCTGAATACTAGTATTTTACATGGAGCAACTGCCTATCTGGCCTCCACAACCCAGTAAGTACTGGATAATACGATACCCTTTGGTAAGACTGGTTGTCAGACTTTTTTTGGGCCACTGACTACTTAACGACTGTCAAAGATCTACAAATGACAACCGGGACCAACGGCTTAACGTGCTTTCCGAGGCACGGAGGAAACTCGATGTGTAATGGGAGGTCACCCATCCACAAACCAACCTAGGCAAGCACGGCTTAACCTAAAGATCGACCCGAGCGGCTGTTATTATTTAGCCACAAGCTCCTCATCGTCATCATCGTCGGTATACCTTCCACCCCGTATAATATGCTAGTAGTTCATTCAGTAGCCTGTTAAGATCATATTATCTGTACCTACATATTATGTACATATTAACGTTAGTATGTTGTCCAACGTTAGAACTTCTTACAAAACAAGTGACAACCGTCTTGATTTCATAGACCGTACTTTTTGAGGCTCTGTAGGGCCAAGGTATAGTCTGTTTAGGTCCACTTATGGGCAAAAACATTGCCCAATCATGTAAAAAAAACTGTATTAATATTGCCGGTACATCCCTTTCGCTGTTCGCTGTTATCCCTGATCACAGCAACCCAACATGAACCTTACAGTAAAGAAAATAAGGATCACTATAATGTTATCAAAATAACCGTTGAACGAAAGGACTGTCTATCAGGGAGTGATGTCCAGTTTACAGATGTTTTCAATTGGTCTGTATGTACACAATGCCTATACCTACCTAGTTGTTATAGTTATAAGGTCGTGTATACAACAACAAATTGAAAGGTGAATGGTATAGCCGCTCTAGATAAATAAACCTTTTAAAACAAATATGTCACCAAAACTGACTCTACTATAGGAAAACAATCGTAGAGACGAGGATAAACCGTGATATATTGCATGTAGAGCCATTTTTAGTACCAATACGTAATACTTAACCTAAATGTTATATAAACAGAGTCGATCGAATACGTATTACCTATAAAAAAATATGATTGAACGTTTTCGAGTATTAAACTTACCTGACAAGCGGAGATCGATAACACACGTGTCGGCGTCAGTCGCCGGTAGGCAAGTAAAACAGAAGATATAACAACAACAAAACAACAGAATAAACAATAAAAAACACACGAAAACAACAAGATCTCCTCTCAGTGTCCAACTGTCACTCAACAACTGAAGTACACGTTAATATACACACAGAAATTCGGACACCCGGCGTTTTCCCGGTCAAACAAAAAACCAGCGAAAAACGTTAAAAAACAATAAAAAAAACCTTGTGATAAAATTAAACGTGTTTTTTTAAACGTTTATAACAATAGAACGATTGTTTGGAACGTAAAACACAGGTATAATGTTGATATTTTATTATTGCAACGAGTTTTTTTAGTATGAGCGCGCGTTACACCACTGCATACACCGGCGGCGCGGCCTATACTGAACGGAACGTATACGGAGAAAAAACAAACTAGCTCGAACTGTGTCTTTGGGTGTAGAGGGAAAACTATGTCTGTCTCTGTCTCACACACTGTTTTGTGAACCATTTTCCCGCTTAGCAACGTGTTGTTGCGGACTTTAGTGGTAGCCTTAGTCATCAGTGTCTACGAGTAGTGTTGAGTTCCCTTATTATACGTATATCCCGATAAGTGCCTGTTTTATAAACACGGCGCTCCTTGCACAGCCGGTACGCTGAATGTACTTACAGCCATATGTACTGAAGGTCCATTTACATAGATTCTGAGTACTGATTTCAGGATCGTCTGTTATGGAAACGAAAATGGCATGCCCTAATACTGAAAATTAGAAGATATGTGACATCATCTGGGGCCGCGCGGTGGATTATGGCCTACTCTGTGAGGCCCAGCATTGGGAACGTTAGTGGATGCTTACCTTATATGCTGTTATATATTACCGATTTTTCAGAATTATGGACAAAACGAAAATTCTCTTTCAATCTGTTGTGTGCTTGATGATTCATAAATTATAGTTTTTCTCATGTTTTCGTAACATCTTCACATTTTCATTCATCCACTGAACTAAAATTGAAGATATAGGTAACAATGCGAATTGTTTTACGAACACAACTGGCAAATTAAATTCTGATTAAGTAGAAACTTTGCTCTTGGTAATAATCAATCAAGCATAATTTTACATTACCATTATAACATCACGCCTGTTTGCTTTGAAGGAGATGGTAGAAATGTGTAGAGATCATTTAGCCAGTGGTGTTTTAACTTCCACATAACATGTATGTACATAGGTGACCATCCAATCACCAATCAATTTTATTTATAAGAAAATTATTTATTTTTATTTATTAAGGAGGGTTATATACTGGATATTGCCAGATACTGGACCCATCATTCTCTTTATCAATATTTCAATTTATTAGGGTCGGTGTAGCTATTCATCATAATCATCATTTCAGCCGAATGACGTCCACTGCTGGACATAGGCTCCTCCAAGTGTCGCCACATTGACCGGTCCCGTGCGTCTCGCAACCAGTGGATTCCCGCAACCTTCACCAGGTCATCGGTGCACCTAGTGGGGGGACCTTCCAACCTCCTTTCTTATCTAGCCATATTATCATCCTTCACGCAGTCCATCTGTTCTTTGGTCTTCCTCTACTCTTATAGTCATCCACATTCCAAAATGTTCTGTAATCTCACTCTCCTCTCGCATCTTTTCTCTATCACTTTCACCAGGCACCTATTTCTGCCAGATGACTGAAGTATTAGTCAGTGTCCGGGGTCTGGTGTCCGCAGCTGGTCCGACACCTGTCCGTGTCATGTTGACCGAACTTTAAGTGTCATTTCAGGTATAATATCATAATAATCTGGATCTATTCAGAGTTCGAGTGAATCGGTTTCTTCTAGGCAAGTTTACTCCACCCTAAGCCGCATCATCGCTTCACATCAGGCCAGTTACGGCCAAACGCAACCCTAATTAGTATTAAAAAAATACATTTTATCAAAACCATTATGTCATTGGGTTTGTTCAATCATGAATTTCTTACTTGCCGCCATGGAGTCAAGATTTCTCTCTCTTTTTTTTAGTTAATGGCAATAGGCTCGCCCCCTATTAAATTGAACTTAAACATGACTGGTGAAATGTGGGTGTACTATACACCTCTGCCTAACCCTTAAGGAATTACAGCCGTTATACTTTATCAATATACCAACACCCAAAATGGAGTTGGCTGTAGATTAAATTGAATAGGCATTCAGAAACGGAGTGTTAATATTAGCGATTCCTTTTGACACGTTTCGTCGCCGAGGTTTAGAAATCTAATACCTACTATTCATTACTTTGTTTGTATTCTCGGGTCTTCTTTCATATAATAAGATTACGTTTGGAAACGTACCTTGTTCAAAGAAAATCGTAGAAATCTTTTGCCTTACATTGAAGTCGAATAAAGGGTAAGCCTGCTATTATGCAAATAAAGATAATATTTTTATTTACAGCCTAAGTCTATAGGTCTAGTGGTTGAAGCGCGACTGCTGAGCATTAGGTCCTGGGTTCGATTCCCAGCACACGTAGCATAACCACCGTAGAAACGGGTTTCTTTGACGGAAGAGTCGACGAAATGACAGATTGTGTCGACAAAATGACAGATTTCTTTTCACAATCTGTCATTTTGTCGATTCTTCTGTACGCGTGCAAGTCGGGCAAAGTTTCTTTGAGTTTTTTCCATCAAAAGTTTTTCTAAGTAGCAGCCATGGAGTCTCATGATTATCATGACGCATTGATTTAATGCAAGTAGCGTCATCGGTCTCCTAAACTGGCCCAGACCACTTATTAAACGTTCTAAGAAATTATGCTACCTATCAATTTATTGATAGATCGTTAACAAGATGAAATTGTAATTTAGAAGCTTCAAGACTCATTCTTGATATGTATGTGTGTATATAATGTGCAAAAAAATAGAACAGGAGCCTGACAACCAGGATTACCAAAATTTTCGTAACTGGGTTGTGAAGTTCAAATAATTAATTTTAAGTACATACTTGTTTACCTACTTTCAATTTTAAATCTAGAATCTTTACTTAAATTGCTATAAATAAATGTTAGATCAGTCTGTTTTTTAATCCCTTAGACTAAATTGACAAGTAAAAATGGCAAACTGACATCGATTTTAATAGGATTTATGTCAGTTTTGACATTTTCACTTGTCAATTTAGTCTCAGGGATTAAAAAACAGACATTAAGCCGGAGAGGCGATCTGTACCTCAGGACCTTCCTACTTCAGACACCTTTATCTATATAAGACTGTGCATATATCAGCGCCTGTAATGTCTGTCTTCTGATGTCGAGATAAATAAAGATTTATGATTATAGGCAGTTCCTCCATGGAAAATACTGGTTTTCAACTGCATCTAGTTGAACTGGAAGCCGACTCCAACATAGTTTAAAAGGGGGGCAGATGATGAAGAAAACGTGGATATGACTGAAGGTGGATTGTCTAAAAGATCAGATGGCTAGAAAAAAAATATTATTGCTCTACGCAAAAATTTTTGCTGGGAAACGACTTTTGGTGTGAAACTTCAAGTTTTACGATAAAACTCAATGTAACGTTGCTGTGCAAGTGGCAATATACTGGTCGGGTAGTATTTGAGTCTATCGACACGCAAGGGAGAAGAAGCAGAAGAATGTAACGTACTCAAAACGGATCAAATTGAATAGTGAATGGCGATGGTAACGGGCGATGGAGGTATTTAAAGTAAAACTAATAACCTTAAAAACTTACTTATATTAAAAAAGAAAAACTTGTAAAAAGTTTAAACTTTGACCCCCAAAAACTCCGTAACTAGAAGGTTCCCACGTATGTTTCAGAACAAAAAAATGATCGCAATGACAGGGAGAACAAGTACCTTTCGGCTTCGTTAAGGGTATTTTTACACCCTGTATACCTACCACACAATATCAAGCCTATTGTTGCCATGGTACCTTTAACCTCTGACCAGTTCTTAGTTCACAGTTGATACCTAGGTATAATGAAAACATCTGCGTAATATAGGTTGTTGACATTACAACAAGACACTAACTGTGATGTTTGTTGTGACATATTATTATTATTTCAACACGTGTTTATGAATATGACTCATTCTGCACTGACACGACCGGCATACAAAAAACTAGTTGAGCAGACTAACATATAGTACCTATGTGTTATATTGCGTCGTGATAAGACATGACTTCTTTTACATGTCATTGTATGACCCTCTTATTTGTGGCATTTTGATAAAACTTTGCTGAATAGAAAGAAAAGCTCGTGTCTAAATAATAACAGCCGCTCGGATCAATCTTCAGGTTAAACCGCGCTTACCTAGGCTGGCCAGTGGATAGGTGACCACCCATAACTTACAGAGTTTTCTCCGTGCCTCGGAGAGCACGTAGGTAGAGCCGTTGGCCCCGGCTGTCATTCATAGATATTTGACAGTCATTACAGGTAGCCAATGGCCCGAAAATCTGACAACTAGTCTTACCAAGGGGTATCGTATTGCCCAGTACGCACTGGGTTGTGGAGGTCAGATAGGCAGTTACTCCATGTAAAATACTGGTATTCAGCCGTTTCTAGACTGGAAGCCGACCTCAACGTAGTTGGGAAAAGGCAAGGTAAGTCCAAAGTTGCTCAACAGTTTTTTTTATTGCAAATAAGTATTTTCTCACTGAGGTTCTTCAGACCAGATTTATGAACGTGGATGAGGCGATAGCAGTATGTAAGGATCGTAGCAGGTGGCGTTCTGATGTATCTGCTTACCCTCATGGGAAAAAGGTATATTTTCAAGTATCTGGAATCTCTCAGTAGTAGCTTCGAGTAAGGTTTCGGGCACGTTTGATGGCAATAGGCTCGCTTATATCTTAAAATCATAAATCTGTCAAAATGTGGGTGTATTATTAGATACACCTCTGTCTAACCCTTCGGGAATTGCAGACTTTGTGTTATTTGCTACTTCTATTTCATGAAAACTGACAAAATCGATTTCTCTAGAATTTGGCTCAGAAGGATTTATTAAAAAAAAAAAAGTATTTATTTCAGGTAACCAAAAAGCACCCATACAGCAACCAGAATACATAAAAGACACATACACACACACATAAAAAATACAAAACATATAAATACAAAACAGACATATTATCGAACACAGCTAGCAACGTGCCTGCTACAGCAGTGTCCGATATACGGGCAGTCAAATCTCCCGGCGATCATCGCCAGCACTGTATTGGAGCTGTATTGTATTTAAGGGTGTGTGTATAATCAGGGTGGAAAGGACACCGACGCACAAACGGTTACCACGTATTCAGTACCTATATCATTCTGAACCGGACATAAAGGGTGTAAAAAGACCCTTAACGAAGCTGAAAGGCACTTTTTCACCCCCATCATTGCGATCATTTTTTTGTTCTAGACCATACCTGTGAACCTTCCAGTTACGGAGATATTGGAGGTCAAAGTTCTAATTTTTTTACAAGTTTTTATTTTAAAACCACTTTTTAAGGTTTTAACTTTACTTTAAACAACTCCACGACCCGTTTACTATTCAAAGCATCCATCAACACTAAGTTTTGAGTGCGTAACATTGAGTTTTACCGTAAAATGTGATTTTTCACCCCAAAAAAAAGTCGTTTCCCAGCAATAATTTTTGGGTAAAGTTACTTAGTTTGATGTACAGAATGCTTGGTTGACGGCTTCGTGAAGAGTCTGTTTACACCTTGTATACAACTCTGTATTTCTGTTATTCACCGGTCAAAATGAATGGAACATCTGTTTTTTTAAATTACCGATGAGAAATTTCTATGTGAGTTGTTCAGAATGATGTAGTCCTGAATACGTGGTAACCGTTCCTGCGTCGGTGTCCCTTCCACCCTGTATGTTTTCGCCTTATTTACAACTCTTTAAGTTATTGATCAAACAATAAAGAATAGAAAGAAAAAATATTTATTAGACTCACACAGGACAAAACAATTTTTTTTTTTTGTCAGTCGACAATGGTCGCACCGCTGATTTGATAATTGCTTATTACCTACTCCAAAGAAAGTGCAATGATCAAGTGGTTGCTGGGGATGCTACTTCCTCTCCTCGAAACTTAATCCCCTTTCAACACTCACAGTAAGAACCATGGTCTTCTCGGTCCAATATTTATCCATTCTTAGAACATAAGGTTTGGTGATTAAACAGCCCAGGCTCCTGCAGGCTTGTGCCTAATGCATTAAAATTGCTTTAATTGGCAAATGGCGAATAATAGCTGGTTGCGGTTAAGAAGTCCTTGGGAAACCGCTCACCGGCCTTACTCAGATCACGAACTATTGTATTTAGGATGGGGCTATGAAATACGCGGGTATGCAGCCTGTGGCAATGCGACACACCTTAGGTGTTCGATCCATGGTGACTGCTTTATTTTTTTTACGTGTCCTTAGCTGCGCTCATAAAGGGTGTAAAAAGACCCTTTACGAAGCTGAAAGGCACTTGTTCTCCCCGTCATTGCAATCATTTTTTTCTTCTAGACCATACCTGGGAACCTTCTAGTTACGGAGATATTGGGAGGTCAAAGTTCCAACTTTTTCACAAGTTTTTTTGAATTATTTACTGCTACTTTTAAACACCTCCACGACCCCCGTACTATTCAATCCATTCATCAGAACAATGTTTTGAATGCGTTACATTGAGTCCTAATGTAAAACGTGATTATTCACCCCAAAAAAAAAAGTCGTTTCCCAGCAATAATTTTTGTGTAAAACTTAGTTTGATGTACAGAATGCTTGGTTGACGGCTTCGTGAAGGGTTTACACCTTGTATATTATGTACATGGTTAGAGACACCGTGACAGTAACTTCTACCGTGGATTCAAACAAACATAAACTCACGCCTTTTTCCCTTGGGGGTAAGCAGAAACCACAGAAGGCCACCTACTAAGATCCTTACTCCTTTGGTCTCGTCCACGTTCATATATCTGGTCATACAAGCACGCCGGTTGCGAGTACTACGCACCTGACCGTGGACTCAAAACATGATTTGCAAAAGTTTATTAAAAAAAAACTTCAAACTAAAAAAAAAAACATGGTAAAAAAATGTGTCACGATGTAGCCAGTCCAAGTGTCCATATAAAAGAAATTCTCCACTAGATCTTTGACAGTCGTTAGATAGTCAGTGGCCCAAAAAGTCTGACAACCAGTCTTACCAAAGGGTATCCTATTAGCCAGTACTAACTGGGTTGTGGAGGCCATATAGATAGTCGCTCCATGTAAAATACTGGTATTCAGCTGCATCCGGTTAGACTGGAAGTCGACCCCAATATAGTTGGGAAAAGGCTAGGCAGATGGAAAGTACTTAAAAATACCGCAAGTTAAATCTGTTTAACTTTACGTGCATATATCCAAAAGTACGAGATCCTTAATTTTAAAACACGATCCGTTTTCCTGGCCCTACTTGCACTGCATAGCTGCATAGCTGCATACCTAGTACAACTCTAGATATAGTGAAAAACCAAAGCTATTCAGTTAGTCTAGGAAGTTAAAATTCCTTTGTTTACCGCCTGTTCTCTGCTCAACTGCTTGTTAAACGTTTATCGTGGTAACCACTGGTATTTTCTTTTACACGTTACAATTTATTTGTTGTTAGTCAAACATTTTACTTGTTTCGTTGTTTTATTAGTGAGGAATAATAGAGAGGTGTAGGTACATTTAACACTTTTTTTTTAATAGCCTTGTATGTCCCACTGCTGGGCAAAAGACTCCCCCATATCCTTGCAGGTACTCTTCTCCTGCGCCACCTCGAACCAGCCTTCGTGATGCGCGGCTAGATCATCTCGTCACCTCTTTCTAGGCCGGCTTCGACGCTGTCTGTACTGTAACCGCATGAGCCGAATGCATAACGACCGCTGGGCAAAGGTCTCAACGCGATGGGTGCCTGAAGATGGACATTTTACACATAAATTCTTTATGAGCAGAGTTCGGAATAGGTAGTTTATTTGCCTAACTTCAAGGAATTAAGTAACATCTAAGTAGTAACCATATTACATAACATCACCCATGTAAGCCCCGAAGGGTTAGGCAGAGGTGTACCTAATAGCACACCCACATTTCGCCGGTTACATTTAAGTCCCATGTAATAGAGGGCAAGCCTATTGCCATCAACCGGTCACAAATCCAGACTCCTGCCACTGAGAAATTCGTATTCGTTGATATTCACTATATTAGTAATACGGAACAGCTAAAATTAAGTCATTTCATAGTTTTAAGATTAAATTGAAAAAAAAATCGTACTACACACATAAACTCACGCCTTTTTCCAACGGGAGTAGGAAGAAACCACAGAACACCAACTGCTGCAATCCATACATACATACTACTTCCGCGTCGTCCACTTTCATACATCTGGTCATACACCTATGTTCCACAACTCCGTATGACATACGTATTCTTTGAAAAACAATTTCGCGTGTCGCGCTAACAGAATTATTAAACGCAAGTTCCTAGTAAAAATATCACTGCAACTAGTTGTACTGAGAACTGTTGCATTTGCTAAAGTCAGATTCCAGGTATCGTTATTAAATTGTACGTTTCAGCCCTACTTCTAGTGTTTATATCTTCATATTTCCTGCTAAACTGATATTTTCACTACATTATGTATTTCGAATTACCTTTGTTGTAGTATTTTTAATTTTTCAGTCATATTTTCGTTCATTGGGAGTTGAAAGTGAATTGAATGTCTTGGTATGGACATATGATGAGGAGGGACGAATCGCATGTGACTAAAAGAGTAATGAATATAAACGTTGATGGATGGAGAGGGTGAGGAAGACCAAAGCAACGATGGATGGATTGTGTGAGGAATGATATGAAAGATAAAGGAGTAAATGATAGCGTGACGGTTGACAAAGCAGAATGGAAGAAAAAAACGTGTTGCGCCGACCCTCAGTAACATGGGACAAGGTCAGGAAGATGATGATTTTCGTTCATTGGGACGTTTGATGTAGTGGACAAGTTGGCGAGGAGGTGGCAAGATTGTGGTGGTGTAATGGGCCAGTCTGGATGCGGATAAGGGGGTGTAGAGGCCTATCAGCAGTGGACTGCAATACACTGAGTCGATTGACTTTCCTTTGCTTGCCTTGTATAACAACCCTAGGAAAAGACCAGAACCATAACATTGTGGCGAATCATAGTTATTTGTATTTATTATCTATGGTCCCCACTACGGAGTTAATTCGGTTGTAGCTGACAACACTGGTCTAGATACTCTATGGCTAGACCAGAGATGACACAAATACCTAAACTGAGAACGAAAAGGTTCGACTTGTAAAACCCTTGGCTTGTAATATTATCGCTAACTGCTACGTATATTATTGTATGTCTAAAATAACAAAGTGCTTATGCAAACACAGAAGAAATTCAGTGATTATACAATCTGGACCCCTTTAGTAGTTTCATTTGAAGAAACGGCGCAAGCAGGCGCCTAAAACAGCATTAACTCCGCTCAAACACGTAATTTCTAAAACACAACGAAAGAAAGCTAGTTTCTTTTATATTTTCTGAATCACTGAACATAGGGAACTGTCGCAAACTTGACACAATTCAACTTGTATTGTCGCAAATTCACCCCACTTCGAAGCGCCTGTCCAATTTGTAATAGCAATGATCATTCACTCGTCGACAAGCTGCTGTTTGCTATAAAACTTGGATATTGTTAGGAAAATGTTTGAAAGATTTCTTTTATTTGTTTGTCGTTTGTTTTAAGGATGAATCGTCACGCTATTTTTGTTTGTGAGGTGTATAGAAGTCTGAAATGTTTTGTAGTGAGTGATTTTTTTGGTTTTTATTGTCGTTTTTAAGTTATTATGAAATCTGGTCGCCTACTACATATTCATCTTCAATCAGTAATCGTTTATTCGTCCATATTATAAATACCAAAACGACTCTATTATGCCCAGGAGTTTGTTATGTTTTCACGCCTAATGGACACCGGGTTCCATACATATTGACCTGTAGGTATTGCACTTTTTTAGGAAAAAACCGTTTTTTTTTAATTGCCGATGAAAAATTTCTATATGCGGGCTAACCCCCATTTTGGAATGATGTACTGAAGATGTGGTAATTGTTTGTGCATCGATGTCCTTTCCACCCCGTGTAGATGGAACATAGGATACTATCTTGTACTATACTCACTTGGGATAATTTCCGACCTACACGTGGGTAGGATAGAGTCCTGGGCAAAAGTTAATTACACATAATGTAAATAAATACATAAAAAATATTATGAAGAAGATTTTTTCTTTATTTGTATTTTGTTGCAGTCCAAGTTTTGTTCTTGGCTATTAGATAAGACATTCAAAAGACAGTTCCATATAATAATTAAGGTACACTGCTCTTATATGGAAGCACCTTAAACACAGCGGCTGCTAATCATCAACTACACTGAATTAAGCATCAGCAATATCACCACAATCACTCCAAATCCATACCACATAGCTTTCAATTAATTAACATATCGCACTAAAATCAAAAGCTCAATACATAATGTATTAGAAATTAAACGACACAAACACGGTACATTAAGGCTACACCAACCAGGAACCACGGAGCCGTAAAAGCCAATGAAAATGGTTGCTACGCATTATATTACATAGCCTGATAAATATTTAATAGATATGTGCTGAACTGTAATATTGGGCTGCAGACTTTATTGTTTTTGTCAGGAGCGGATTTGGTAATACACAATTTCCAATGGCAGGTTATAGGAACACTGGCGAAGGCAAACGCAACCAGAACTCATTCGCTATGATAGACCGCACATACACGACAGGTTGCCGTTTAACGGAAGAGCATCTTAACATTGTCACGCCTGTGCCCCAAAGGGTTAGGTAGAGGTGTACCTTACAGTTGGGCGTACTGTAAGGTACACCTCTACCTAACCCTTTCGCCAGTTATGTTTAAGTCTCATGTAACAGGCGGTGACAAGCCCGCCACACTATTCCCAAACCACAGTAACTCCTGAAAGCTGGAATCAACATTAGCGACCACCAGAAAAGCACCGAGACAATGAAGCTCGACGAAGTCCCAGATAAGCAATTTAACTGTTTTGGATCCCGCAACGAAATTAATCAGAAAAGAATAGCGGAGGAGCAGGAAAAACATAATTTCCGCACTTCTGGACAGCAACCTTACCAATCCACGTAACTCATAGCACGCACTTTTTATTCGTACCTTATCTTATCAGATACCAGATAGAGGAGCTCGTGGCTAAACAATAACAGCCGCTCAGGTCGATCAGGTTAAGTCGTGCTTGCCTAGGTTGGTCTGTGGATGGGATGACCACCCATTACATACCGAGTTTCCTCCGTGCCTCGGAAAGCACGTTAAGCTATTGGTCCCGGGTGTCATTTGTAGATCTTTGACAGTCGTTAGGTAGTCAGTGGCCCAAAAACTCCGACAGCCAGTCTTACCAAGGGGTATCGTATTACCCAGTACTAACTGGGTTGTGGAGGACAGATATGCAATCGCTTCTTGTAAAATACTGGTTTTCAGCTGCATCCGGTTAGACTGGAAGCCGACCCCAATATAGTTGGGAAAAGGCTAAGCAGATGATGATCTTATCAGACACCAAATCCTTCCATCATAAAACCAAAAATTAGGCTGCCAAGTCCGTCCCATCCAAAAAGCTAGTGAAATAACGCGGCAGCTAACCCAAACACTGCGGCTGGCTGATCGAAAACTGCGGTCCGACGTACACGGGCGGAATTACCCACAAATGAACGCACGGGGCCATATTAGCATACCCTGCTTTGTGACGTAATGTCTGGTCAACAATGCTTTACCGCCTCTATCAGGGCAGAATGTAAGCAACGTATGGATGTTCAAAACTTGGTACTTAATCATTTTATTTGAAAGGCTTTTTGTTTGTCATTTTAAAATCACAAGAGCTTATCTATTTCTGACCTCTTGCAGTCGATTCAATAACCTTAATGATGAGCCTTTATTCATTAGCCGTTGGTCCCGGCTGTCATTTGTAGATCTTTGACAGTCGTTACAGGTAGTCAGTAGCCCAAAAAGTATGACAACCAGTCTTACCAAGGTGTATTACCGAGTACTAACTGGGTTGTGGA
This sequence comes from Noctua pronuba, assembly GCA_905220335.1. Classification (NCBI taxonomy): domain Eukaryota; kingdom Metazoa; phylum Arthropoda; class Insecta; order Lepidoptera; family Noctuidae; genus Noctua; species Noctua pronuba. Next base: position 6,873,746 of record LR999906.1, on the reverse strand, counting down.
GGTCAGATAGGCAGGCGCTCCATGTAGAATACTGGTATTCAGCTGCATCCGGTTAGACTGGAAGCCGACCCCAATATAGTTGGGAAAAGGTTAGGCAGATGATGATGAGCCATTATTCCGTCTAAGCAGATTTTGCGATTTTAACACGTTTTTTTGTTATGATTTAAATTGGACGTGACACTTTATCAGGACCAATTTAACACATAACACCATACCATAACATCACACCTGTAATCCCCGTAGAGCTAAGCAGAGGTGTACATGATAGTACACCCACATTTCGCCAGTTACCTTTGTTTAAATAACCATGAATGAAGAGGACGAGCCTACTATTGCCATCACCCGGGCACGAATCCAGACTCCGAAGCAGCTACTGAACAATTCCTGATGGAAAATCCCAATAACACTTTGTCCTACCTGGGAAACGAACCCAGGACCTCAGCAGGGCCTCAGGAGGAGGCTCAGCAGTTGTGCTTACGACCACTCGACTAATGAGGCAGTCAACCAATTTAAATTACAAACAAACTATATATATTAAATATCATATAATAATATATATTTAATATATTTAAATATATAAATAATATAATATATTTTCCGCACGCAAAATACGCGCTTTGACGTGGAGTTGCTGAAACCAGCCCGTTATACAATACAATTACAAACAATACTGAAATCGTTTTAAAACAGATTTACTAACCCGCTTCACACATACAGTTTTAAACCTCTAGTTAACCCTCTGGTTCCGCCTGCAGCCAGTCAAAACAAACTAGCAACAGACTAGTTTATCTGCGACGGAACTCATTCTCATTAATTTGCGAAGTTAAGGTGTATCACGGAAGCAAACCTGCGCTAGGGTTGTTCACACTTGTTCATTTATGTTTTTATAAACAGATATCGAGTTTTTTTAGAGAATGCACGAATATCATAACTACCTCTTAATGTTCCCATTGCTGGGATACAGGCTTTTTTTTCTTTTTTTTTCTGATAGGAAATTATCAAATGACCCCTCCCGCTCTGGGCGGAGTTGAAGGGAGTGTCAGACTCGTACTTACTAAAACCCATCCATGTTCCTTCTTTGCCTTTTGTGTTCCAGAGCCGCGGTATCTTTTTCGAACAGTCCCGTAGCCCCGGCAGGCGTCGGCCCTTCCTTTTTGCTGACATGTCTTTGAGGCGCGCGTGGAACACAAACGCGCCGTCGACTCGGCCGGTCGTCATAAGACGGACGGATAGCGAGCTAGCCCATTACTCACCGTCCACAGGCCCGCGCCTACGGTGGGCGTCTTCCACGGCGGCTAGGGACGTGAGGTTCTTTCCCTCTCACGTCCCGCCTGGGATACAGGCTTCCTCTTTGTTAGAGGGAATGGGCCGTTATCCACCACGTGCGTTCCAAACGAGTTTATGGAGGTCTCATTTCTTCGATATTTCCACAATGTGATAGATCACCATCATTCTACTGCCCTTTTTCAAAAAGTCTTTTTCTCTCATATTTCTTTATTTCTCGCCATCTCGTCAGTGACCTTCTTTCTTGCCATATCATCCTTCACAAAGTCCGTACATCGTTTCTTTGGTCTTTCTCTACTCTTTTACCCCCCACATTCACACCTAAACCTTTTTTCATGACATTTTCCTCATTCCTCCGCATCACATGCCAACCAATTACCACACAACTTTTCAGTCACCGGCGCCGCTGATTCCCGGGACCCTCACAAGGTCATCGGTGCACCTTGCCTTGCTGGGAGGCCTTCCAACGCTAAATCTTCCGGTGCACGGCTGCCATTCCAGAATCGTTCACCAATAAAAACAAGCTTTTGTTAAAATGAAAAGAAGGAAATTAGGTTTATTTAGCAACAGTGAACATGCATACAAAATTTCGTGTCCGCGCCGTTGAGGAGTTCTCTCGTGAAGAGGCGATTCTAGCTGCAGAATCAAGTTATGTGGGTGTGTGCAAGATTCCAGCTCAAGCAAGCGGTTGGGTGGAACTGATCTGAAATTCAGTTGTAAGATTTGACCTGTGTATACTAGCTAGCTAACTAAGCATCTGCTAGGCCTTTTCCCAAGTATTATGAGGTTGGCTCCCAGTCTAACCGGATGCAGCTGGATACCAGTATTTTACATGGGGCGACTGCCTATCTGACCTCCACAACCCAGTTAGTAGTGGGTAATACGATGCCCCTTGGTAAGACTGGTTGTCAGACTTTTTGGGCCACTGACTACCTAACGACTGTCAAAGATCCACAAATAACAGCCTGGCCCAACGGCTGCTTTCCGAGGCACGGAGGAAGCTCGGTATGTAATGGGTGATCAACCATCCACAGACCAACCTAGGCAAGCACGGCTTAACCTAAAAATCGACTCGAGCGGCTGTTATGATGTAGCTACGAGCTCCTCTCCTCACTAGCAAGTTAAAAATATAGGCTTATAAAAAGCGGGAAGTAACTTTAAATTGCTGACGCGTGCTAACCCTATTTCCTAATACATAGTTTGACATACACCATTTTGTTAATATTTACACTCAGGGATGCCCCTAACGTGTTTCATTAAAGCTGCCGGCGACACATTTAATGACACATCCGCACAGACTTTGTTGCGTGATAGTTAGTTAAGTTTCGTGCTTGGAAAACCCAACAGCAGTGAGGGTGTTATTTGCGTTCTTGAAATAGTGAGACCTGCCGCGTTGGTCTAGTGGTCGCAAGCATTACTGCGGAGCATGAGGTCCTGGGTTCAATTTCCTAGGTCCGGCAATGTGAAATTCGGCTTTTAGGATTTCTTTTTACTCTGGACGCTTTTTGCTTGCACTTCTTTATACACCGTTCTCACATAAATGTATAGTATCCACATGAATGATGTAACCAAGAGTGTCCATGGAGTTTCTTGCCCATTCTTCTTCATAGAGATCTACGCCTTGGAATGGGCAACTACAGTACTTTCACAAGTTATTATGCCTTGTGTCTGTGACTGTAGCTCCGCTCTTTGTTTTTTTTGTGACATTCAAAAGTGCCTGTAATGGTCTAATTGAAATAAATGCTTTGAGTTTGAGTTTGAGGATATTTCTCAGTTGCAGAATTTGTGGCCGTTTAGTGGTATTAAGGTATGCAGTTGGGTTATCTCTTTCCCAACTACATGGTACCTGGACATGTGTCTGTCAACTGGCGTGTGCGTGGGTATTAGGTACTCCTCTACCTAAACCTTCGAGGATTACGGTCGTGATATTATGTCATTCACGTCCAGGTGGCAGACCATCTTGGGGTCCGAGTAGTTGGATGGTCGTGGTTGGTATTGTTCGTCCCACAGCATGAAAATAGGTGCAAACTAGCATGATGCTGTGGAGCATCCATTTAGATAAGTACTCGAGATACCTAAATCTCATCTCACCAGACCAGACACCAGGTACGGAAATTGTTTATTTATGTAGGGGAATTGCTTCGCACTTTCAATCAAGCCTGTCATTTGCAAGGTGCACGCCACCTAGGTACCCGCTTTACCAAGAGAGACTTTAAAATTGACACTTCTATTGTTGAAATAGATTGGAAGGTGGATCTATTAAGGGTGTTACTAGACCCTTAACGAAGCTGAAAGGCACTTGTTCTGACGATGAAAAATTTCTATGTGGGGGTGCTCAGAATGATGTACTGAATACGTGGTAATCGTTTTCGCGACGATGTCCCTTCTACCCTACCTAATGGAAGGCTTTGACTGAAATAAATGGTGTTAATTACTTTTAACTTTAACTCATTCCAAATAGAAAACAAGATTTGATGGTTTGGAACCCTAAGCACCTAAGTACTAATCCAATATAACATATTTAAGTCAGTATTTATTTATACAGTGTTTAAAGAACCTTATTTAATTAAAAACAAAATTTAGAATTCAAATCATTCCAAAAACACCTTTAAATTTTGCCTGTGCATCAGAACCTCGGAACATTAATTTCGTACGGAACCAACCACGGAACAAGGGTATCCTGGCAACACTCCAACCTAATATATGCTGTTGCGGTTGGCAACATCGTGTTAGCGTTAACCAGCTCGATTAATGGTGTCAGACCTTAGAATATTCGGGTAGAAAGTGTAATCCTTATGTTATAACTCAGGAAATCTCTAAATCAAGTAACATTTTATAAACTAGCTTTTTCCCGCGACTTCGTTCGCATTTTAGTTGGAAATAATCCCACGGGAACGTTTTAATATAATTTAGCCTATGACACCCGGAGATAATCTAGTTTCTAATTAATGAAAAATCTTCAGAATCGCATCAGGAGTACCGAAGATTATGCCCTACATACAAAAATACAAAAAAAAAATTAAACACTTTATTGCCAAAAAAATATTTTACATTGACCCCAAACTACGCAAAACTTGTATCTCTTGGGCACCAAATAACCAAACGAATACCTCGTTATAATATTATTAGTACCTATAGAACAAACAAACGATGGGGCTTAAGTGCCCCATCGTTTGTATCGTGTCCTGCGTGACCTGTTGTTTGTTCACTACAGGAACTGATGGACGCTACCGAAAGCGCCAAACTAGTAGCTCAGTTTTTAATGTAATTTACTGCATCACTCCTCCCAATACTGTGAAGGAATAATTGTGTGGCCACAGCCTAGAACCAAATACAAAATGTTTATCATCCACCAACCAGTACATTGCCTTCGTGGTGAATTAGATGCAGCCCTCTCCCTCTTACAGACTAGAAGCCTATGTCTCAACAATGGGAACGGTAGAGGCTGATTATGAGGAGGTAGTCGTTCCAATCTCCTTTAATTATTTATCTTTCTCAGGCATTTGCCAGCGATCACAGCTTCCTAGACAATATAATACCTAATCTTTTATTCTATCCTTTTGTAACCCACACCTCTAAATCCGAGACAAGCATGCAAGTAAAGCTAAATGTCAGTCAAGCCGAGAGGCCGAGGGCTCGAGGACGAATGCGCCACTGCGGTCGGCCGACGTCAAAGACAGGATGAGGACCTCGGCCTTTGTGGGACAACACTAGCTTCATGCTGTGTGTGATTGTGGGTTTTGATGCTGCATTATTAATCTAGAAAAGGTTTGTGAAAATAGATAAATGGAAAATGGGAGAAGGATCCTACAGGGAATGTAAACGGACCTTTCACGAAGCCATCAACCAAGCATTATGTACATCAAACTAAGTAACACTGCACAAAAAATATTGCTGGTAAACGACTTTTTGATGTGAAAAATCAGGATAATCCGGTAGCGCTCAATGTACACATTAAATAGTACAGGGGTCATGACATTTAAATCCGTTTTATATAAAGAAAATAACATGTGAAGAAGTTGGAAATTTGACCTTCAATATCTCCGTAACTAGAAGGTTCCCAGACATGGACCAGAGCAAAGAATTGACAGCAATGACGGGGAGAACAACTGCCTCGCGAATTTCTTGTTTACCCGTTTATGTATCCTATGTTTGTCACAACTTAACTTGCTACTTACGGTCACCTTAATCTCTCTCATCATCTGCCTTGCCTTTTTCAAACTATGTTGGGATCGGCTTCCAGTCTAACCTGATGCAGTTGAATTTTACACGAGTATTTTACACGGAGCGACTACCTATCTGACCTCCACAACCCAGTTAGTACTGGGTAATACGATACCCTTTGGTAAGTCCGGTTGTCAGACTTTCGGGCCACTGACTACCTGTAATGACTGTCAAAGGTCTACAGATGACCCCGCCACCTCGTCAACTTAATATAAGCCCCTAATCCCATTAGCAATTTTTGTGACACTCTCGTTATTAAACCAATTTATTTCAACATCATCCATTTAGCTTAAAAAGGCTAAACAATACATTCAAATCACAAAGTACCGTTAGCAGGAAAAATAAAAATGCATTTTCATTGTGCCGAAACAAGTTAGCATTATTAATACTGTTTTGCTACTCCCATAAATATGTTTTACAGCCTTTCAGCGATGCAGGGGAAATGGCCATTATAGCCACAATTACGGTGTTCCCGATGTTGCCAGTTTGGGGTGAGCTAAAAATGTAATATCGCCAATTTTTGACCTGTTGAGTTTTCTCATGATAGGGTTTTATTTAATGGTTTTGAAAGGTAGATTATAATGTTAATGGACGAGAAGTACTACCCTCACGTTGTTGTAATTATTATAGCACTTAATTCGGCCTACGCCCATAGTGATAGTAACAATTGTCTTAAGATATCGCAGCATTGGAGACTCCCATCTATTTGCGAATACACTCAATATAGTGTTGGTACTGCCACGAAGACGAGTAAGCAGGGAAGCGCTTCTTTTACTTATGATAGCCGCAAAACTACGCAGTATCTACTCGACTACCACTATTTGTTACAAGATCGTTTAGACCGCACATAAATCCCTCTCAAAACCTAATACTTTCAAGGAATTTCAATTTAAAGCCTTCCTAGGGAACTCGGATTTCAAAGTTTAAGCTATTGACCTCACCATCGGCCTAGCCTTTTCCCAACTATTTTATGGTCAGCTTCCAGTCTAGTAGTATTTTTTTTAAAGGGAGCGACTGCCTCTCTTACCTCCACAACCCAGTTAGTACTGGGTAATACGATACCCCTTGGTAAGACTGATTGTCAAACTTTCGAGCCACTGACAACCTGTGACATTTGTCTAAGATCTACAAATGACAGCCGTGACCAACGGAAATTTACTTTCCGAGACACGGAAGAAACTCGTTATGTAATGGATGGTCACCCATCCACAAACCGACCTTGGCAAGCGCTGCTTAACCTTGAAGATCGACTAATGCGGCTGCTAGTATTTCACCGCGACCTCAGCTTCAAGCTTATTTACCTATCGAGTTAAATGACTGTGATGATTTTTTTTTTTTCTGTGTGATAAAAAATGGTCCAAGTACTACATTTTCTCAGCCCCAAAACTTTTCCCAGCCGTAAAGTTTCCGTGCCATGTCGTACCGTACCTTACTCAATCTGACCAGCTAATTACCTGGTTCTGCAATCTCGGCGACCTGCAAATGACTATGATTAACGCCTGTGACGTCACGTGTCCAAGTATGGCGGTTAGTGTTTGAATTTTAAACAGAATTACACTGGGCCCGTTTATATTACGTCTGAGCGACGGGTGGGCGTGTGGTTTCAGTTACAGCGAGGATTTAAAGTTGAAATAGGTCTTTCGATTGACAATTATTATTTAATTAATAATAATTCTCTCGATTCCATCCCGCATATCACAAAAATGGAGCCCTGAGACAGTTAGACGTCAGACCAAGGAGAAGATGGCGGGACGCCTTGGATGGCTTTCTCGTTAATTCGCGAGAGGAGGAGCAACATCGAGAAAAGTGGAAGGAACGGGAGGAGGCCTTTTCCCAAGAGTGGGAAAAGTCAGGCCAACAAAAAAAACTCTAAATGATAAGAAGGCTCTTTTCCAGGTACGTGTGTAACTTAGAAAAATGAAGTTTTCCGGTATTATCGTCTCAGTTTATTAAAATATCAGCGTCTGAAGTTTGAACACTTTTGGGAAAGAAAAATAATTCAGTACCTTTATTTCATGAGGAAGTCTGAAAGAGACTGAAAAGACTTATGACTGAAAAGTTGCATTATTGTGATAAAAATGAATGAGTATACAAAAAAATATTTGGGAAAGTTGTTTGTTATCATGCGATGCGAGTAACGATATGGGTCACTAATTACCAGTCACCCTATATAAGAGTAAAGAAAAGGCCAAAACACGGTAGGTGTACTGTGAGAAAGATGATATGGCTAGAAAGGAGATGGCGACTAATCGAGAAGTATGGAAGAGGAAGACATGTTGTTTACCCCGAATAGTATTTATTTGTCTCGCACAGAACAAAACAAAATTATTAAAAATTTTACATAGTATAAACAAAGTCGCTCCCGCTGTTTGTACGCTTAGATCTTTTAAACTACGCAACGGATTTTTATGCAGTTTTCAACAATAGATAGAGCGATTCAAGAGGAAGGTTGAAGGGAAAGTAACAATAAACAGTTAACAATAAAACAAAACAAGATAAAAAGTAAACATAAGAAAAGCTTAAAAAGCTTAAGCTTTTATAAAAAGGGTTCGAAGTTTATTATAGGATTCCAGGATGTCTGAAGTCTATCGCCGAAACGCAGAGACTTTGGCATCAATGTACTTCTTTTCCCTGTACGAAAAAATCCAAGTATCCTAACAATTGTATCCTAATTTCATGCACATTAGATTACTCTAACCCTAATCCCGCTCACACTACCTCCCTCCTCTAATACCACAGGGTTACCTCCCAATGGCATTTGTGGTCCCGGTGCCGCGCGACCAATTTGTCCATCTAGCGTCCGGTGCCGACCGTGGTTTTGTGCCCGTTTGTGCATATTGAAAACTTAATCATTAACGAACGTTTCAGTGGAATTGTTCACCAATTTGTTAGTTTGGGATAGGTCGGGTTTTGGTGCGATTAGAAAGTTATTTCGGTATTAGGATTTTGGACCAATCAATAATGAATCCTATTAAATGTGGAGTTTCTGAGCATTCAAGCACAAAACAACTTTTCTTTTAAAAAGAAAGTGGAGTAGATATAAACTGAAACTTTTGTTTCAGGAAGCTTCCATCGATTGGCGCAGTGGCTAAGCAATTGACTGCTGCACTGCATGTCGGAGGTTCGATTCCCGCCTGGAACAAATATTTATTTGGCCTAAAGGTAGTTGCTCTGGGTCTGGCTGTTTGTGTATGTGAGTTTAAATGTTTTTAAACGCACCCACGATACAGGAGAAATTCATCGTGTGTGGAAAAGTTTTTTTTTAAATGTAATTTTTACCTACTCGAAGCAACAAAGCTGGTTAATTATCCACATTACTATGTGATCTGGCTATCACTTGACCTTTACTAATTACAAAACAAACATAGGACCTACAGAAAGTATTTATTATTATATCAGTAATAACGATCATGGAAATGTTGAAATAGTATTTGATTGACATTAGCCTGATCGCGTTCATGAAGAAATTCGTCCACACCAGTCTATTTCCATAAGACTACTCACTATCATATACTCATTATTAAATACACACAATATTAACCAACCTAATTAAGACCACCTTCTTTTTTTTTTGGTATGGTATAATTATCATCAAATGAACCCTTCCTCTCTGGGTGGAATGGAAGGGAGTGTCAGACTCGTACTGACTAAAACCCATCCATGTTCCTTCTTTGCCCTTTGTGTTCCAGGGCCGCGGTATCTCTTTCGAACAGTCCCGCACCTCCTTGTCACTGAATAAACAAAAACACATCTGAGAGAATCGAAAATTTGACTTTACTAAATTTGACTTTACTACTAAGAATGTTTGATTCTTAGTAAAGACATCTTGTTACGACGTAGAACGTAAATCCCGCGAAGGTATTTACGCAACAGTGACGCATCGGGTTTATTGCCACCCCTAACCCCACGCGTGGCCGTGGGATGTTACTCGGGAAGGTACAGCTGACTCATCGTTCGTTAAGTGTTGCTATTTTCGGAAGATCTGGGGTTGTTAGCGGTATTTTGAGATATCGGTAGTAATTGAGGACATAAATAAAGAATGATCTTATTGACGACACCATGATGACTAGCATTTTTAACCCCCGACGCAGAAAGAGGGGTGTTATAAGTTTGGCCGCAATGTATGTGTGTGTGTGTCTGTGTCTGGCACCGTAGCTCTTAAACGAGTGGACCGATTTGGATGCAGTTTTTTTTAATTTGAAAGCTAGTTTCTTGGCGATGGTTCTTAATTAGCAGCCATTTACTAGATATGGGGGATGAAAGTGGGTATTTATCTTTCATCTTTAATTTTTTCGTTGGGGTTTTTTTATTTTTTATTTTAACTATTGTCATCGTGTTAGGAAATAAAATCTAAAATAATTATTACTGGCAAGTTTCCTGAGTTTTAGGTAGACCACAATATGTATTTTCGTAGCACTTCTTTTCTGTAGCATTTAGCGTAATCAGTCGGTACCACTGCTGGAACACAGGTCCTCACTGTGAGCGGGAGTGAGCTTAAATCCTTCATTCATCTTATTCCATTGGTAGATTGAACTAGTTTCGAATTATTACTGATAGGACCTGTCAGTTTTCCTCACGATGTTTCAGTAAATAATGTTTTCGTTTGTCTAGTGATCGCTGAGCATGAGTTCCCGGGTTCGAATCCCGGGTCGGGCAAAGTGTTTTTTGGTTTTTCCATCCTGTTGATGGTAATAGGTTTGCTCCTATTACAAGGGTCTTAAACATAACTGACAAAATGTGGGTGGGTGGTTTCAGTAAAATGAATTTTCCCATTTGCGCTAGTCAGTGAATTATTTTACTTTTTCATGAAAATCGTGTTTCATACATAAATAAGAATCTATCTACGTTTTTTTCTTTATGTAGCTGGCAACCACCCCTCTAGCAGATGACTCGAACCCTCGGAAAAAACTATGTGTAAGCTTTGAGTGACGCAAATTGGATGAGCAAATTAGGTGACTAAACGAGTTTTTTTTTACTCGCTTTTTTCAGCGTAAACATTCCTTTTTAGGGTTCCATACTCGAAGGAGATAATCAATGGGTCCCTATTACTAAGCCTCTGCTGTCCGTCCGTCCGTCTGTCTATCAGAGGGCTGTATCTCATGATCCGTAATAGGTAGATAGTTACGCAAAATACGCGCTTTTGACGTGGAGTTCACACGGATACCAGACCGTTATGCAATACAATACAATAGGTAGACAGTTGAAATTTTCACAGAATGTGTATTTCTGTTGCCGCTATAAAAACAAATAGGTAATAAAAATACATTAAAAAATTAAAGGAGACTCCCCTACTACGATGGTACGGAACCATTCATGCGCGAGTCCGACTCGCACATGGCCGGTTTTTTGTGATATAACGTAAAATTTTGTGTAGCTGAACTGCGTCGCGAAGAATTGAAAAGTCTATCTTACCTCAACATTTTAAGAAGATGGTTGCTTGTGACTGCCGCTTTGGTCTAGTGGTCGCAATCACAACTGCTGAGCATGAGGTCCTGGGTTCGATTCTCGGGTCAGACAAATTGTTATTTGATTTTTCCATCAGGAATTTCTCAGTAGCAGCGACGGAGCCTGGCTTTGTGCCCGTTTGATAGCAATAAATTCACCCTCTATTAGATACTTAAACATAATTGGCGAAATGTGGGTGTACTATTAGGTACACCTCTGCCTAGCTCTTCGAGGATTACAGGCGTGATGTTATGTTATGGTTGCTGTGTTGACTGTAGGGTCTTACTGGGTATGAAATTCCGATTGCTTAGTGTGATTTCCTTTAAAGAATACAGACTGCCTCTTTGGTCTTCTAGTTGCAAGCGCTGGGGTCGGCGCAACATGTTTGTTTCTTCCATTCTCGACTGTCAATTGTCACGCTATCATTTACTCCTTTTTTTTCATATCATTCCTCACACAATCCATCTATATTCATCAATCTTTGAATCACATGCAATTCATCCCTCCTCATCACATGCCTATACGACAGTCGATTCCCTTTCACCTATTCGATTCTAAAAGCTGTTACAGTTCCTTTTAAATGCTTTCTATTTATTTAACACCAAATTAAATTCAACTCCAAATGAAACCCTCCTCGTTCCACTTTCAACACAAATGTCAGGTGGTCCCATTTCAAAAGGGACTCCATTAAAAAGAAACTCTTAAAACCGAAGTCTATTAAAATTCATTCATTTTGACTAATTAGAATAATATTACGTTGAAACTGGGAGCTAATTAATTTGATAAGAATCTTTTCAGTGACGACGTCTTTTGGTACATTTCAGTATCAGCTGATTTGATACAGAAAAAAGATTTTTTTACTTTGTAAAATGGTTGAATGGAAGGTCATAATATTAGTTTTAAAATAAAGGGTTGTGTCCTACCGGGGCTGCGAGACTATTCGAAAGAGATACCACGGCCCTGGAACACAAAGGGCAAAGAAGGAACATGGATGGGTTTTAGTCAGTAAAAGTCTGACGCTCCCTTCCATTCTGCCCAGAGCGGGAGGGGTCATTTGATGATTTACCATCCGAAAAAAGAAAAAAAAGAAAAGGATTGAGTGTGGTGCTCTCCGAGGCACCCATCATAATGAATCATCATCATCATCATCATCATTATAATGGGTGGTCACCCATCCATACTGAGTTTCCTCCGGGCCTCGCACAACACGTTAAGCCGTTGGTGCCGGCTGTCATTTATATATCTTTGACAGTCGTTACAGGTAGTCCAAAAGTCTGACAACCAGTCTTACCAAGGGATAGCGTATTAACCAGTACTAACAGGATTGTGGAGGTCAGATAGACAGTCGCTCCAGGTAAAATAATGGAATTCAGCTATCATTCATAGCTAATGGCATTCAGTTACCAAAAATGAAACACACCTTTGACTCATCGTGGAAACTCCGATGAGTCATGCATGATTCATTAATTTTCCTGAAATATCAGATAAAAATCAAAAAATCAGGACCGAAATAAAAAAAACGTACGGAGCAAATGGAACTAACTCACAACACATTATGCCTGTAATTCCCGAGCCTATTGCCATCAACCGGGTACGAATCCAGAATCCGGGCTAATGAGAAATCCGGAATACCACTTTTCCAGACTTCTGACTCGAATCCAAGACCTTATTCTTAAAAGTAGTGCATGCAACCATTAGCACCTAACAACAATCATCATCTGCCTAGCCTTCTCCCAACTATGTTGGGGTCGGCTTCCAGTCTATTTGGATTCAGCTGAATACGAGTATTTTACATGGAGGTACTGCCTATCTGACCTCCACAACCAACGATACCCCTTGGTAACAATGGCTGTCAGACTTTCGGAACACTGACTACTTGTAACGACTGTCGAAGATCTATAAAATACGGAATGAGTAATATACACCGTGACTTTTTAGTCATCTTAAAAAGGTGGTCCACTCAATGTGCCCGACATAAAATAGTTCTAGGCGCGATTTTTTATTTTTTTTACCGACCGTATTAGGTAAAAAGAAAAATAAATAAACATTAAAAAAAAATATGAAACATCCTGTTAATGATGTTTACGTGTCAAACGGGAGAATATACCTACCCAGCGCTCGAGTCCAGTAGATTATCGCTCACAACAGAGTGTTTTAACTACGTCATGCGTCATAATATCGAATAATATTTTTATTTTTAAATTATTAAAATCTCATAAATACCTATTTTTTTTATGAATGCTTAGTAGTCATTGGATACATGAAGTGGGTTGCCGTTGTAAGACGACTAAAAAGTCACGGTGTATAATGATACCCCTTGCCGTTTGGTATAACAGCAGTACAAAATCGAATTAAATACTTGTCAAAATAGATTCTAAAACACATCAATGCTAATCCAAATCCAGCTCAGTCTAAACCCAATCAAAATCTCAAACTTTACACCTATAAATATTAATAAACATTCATAAATATTTATAACTGCGTATTAATTAAAACTGTATAAATTTTCATTAGGATCTCTGGCCAAGTTTTACCTTGCCGACTAAAACATTGGACAAGAAAAGCGTCTCCTGAAGAAAACTTTTAGGAATTAAAGACACAATATAAATTAGTGAAAACGAATTATTGTTGGGAAACAAGGAAACAATTTTAGCTTTGAATTAATCAAGGAACGGTTTGCTGGTGTTCGTGGTACAAGTTTGTGCTCACATAGAGATTTTCGCGTATAAATTACTGTGGTGCTTATGATGAAGTTTTGATCATTCTCAATTGCATTTCACTTAACATAGGGGCTTTATACTGGCTTGCGCTTATCCCAATTCATTTGGCGTCGGCGCAGCCTGTCTTCTTCCATACTTCTCTATTACTTGTCATCTCATCAGACACCTCCTTTCTTGCCATATCATCCTTTACACAGTCCATCCATCGTTTTTTTGGTCTTCCTCTACTTTTATACCCATCCACATTCATACTCAAAACTTTCCTCAAAACATTTTCCTCATTCCTCCGCATCACATGCCCATACCACGACAACAGATTACCACACAACTTTTCAGTCACCGGCGCCACTTTCAGACTTTTTATGTATTCATTTTCTATTTTATCCTTTCTCGTAATACCACAGATCCTCCTCAGCAATCTCATCTCAGCCAGATGCAAATGCCTTTCATTCATCCCTTTTTCTGATCCATACATGCCAGCAGGTCTAACCATTGTTTTATAAATCTTCCCCTTAAGTTTAAGGGAAATGCGGGAGTCGCAGATTGTTCCCGTAATAATACGAAAGACGTAATAATTTGAAATTGATGAATAAAAGATGATTAAGAGGAAAGCGCCAGAATAGCCCGCGAAATTCAAATTTTGTCAAGTTTTTTGCAATTTGCAGGTCAGTGTTAGGCTGTGTGTTGAACAAAATATGATTCGCGACTGTAACACGTATGTATTTACAGAATATATTTTAAGTGAATATTTACATTATATACAAACTACAAATCTAATAGTAAGAAAAAATGAAAATGTACAAGTATCAAAGCGGTTACAGGGCGTCAAAAAATTCGTCCACATCGCTATCAACAGAAAGCTGGCAGCATTGCCACGTTGGATGGCAATGCTGATTCTTTGGCCAAAAAATAGACCCACCCTCTGGTCACGTGAAGAGTCCACCAACCGAATAATACATTAATATTTACAGAATTAAATCATTTATACAACCCTCTAAGTTCACGTTCCAGCCGCCGCGGGAGACGCCCCGGGCGTCGGGGGCCACGTGGTGGCTCCCGGCCACCGTAGGCGCGGGCTTGTGGACGGGGAGTAATGGGCTAGCTCGCGGTCCGTCCGTCTTATGATGACAGGCCGTGTCGACGGCGCGTTCGTGTTCCACGCGCGCGTGAAAGAGATGTCAGCAAAAAGGAAGGGGTCGCAAGGGCCGATGCCTGCCGGGGCTGCAGGACTGTTCGAAAGAGATACCGCAGCCCTGGAACACAAAGGGCAAAGAAGGAACATGGAAGGGTTCTAGTCAGTACGAGTCTGACACTCCCACTCCGCCTAGAGCGGGAGGGGTCATTTGATGATTTCTCCCATACGAAAAAAAAACCCTCTAAGTTCTGAAAAAGTCTTGGGTTGTGAAGGCCAGACTGGGAGTCACTCCATGTAAAATACTGGTATTCAGCTGCAACGGGTTAGACTGGAAGCCGACCTCAACATATTTGAGGGAAAACTAGGCGCTAGGCAGTTGATGTATCAGTATCAGGACAAAAATAGGACACTATAAAACTATTAGCCATGATATCTGTGGGTAGTTAAATGAATTCATTAAATAACATCATGACTGTAATCATCGAAAGGTTAGTCAGAAGTGTACCTAATAGTACACTCACATTTTGCCAGCAATATTAAAATCCCATGGAATAGGGGGCGAGCCTATTGCCATCAACCGGGAACAAATACAGACTCCGTGGCTGCTACTGAGAAATTGCTGATTGAAAAACCCAATGACACTTTGCCCGACCCGGGAATCGAACCCAGGACCTCAACCTCATTTCAACTATTCATTATTATTTATTCTTATCGCCTTTCTTTGCAAGAAACACGGCACCACGAATCAACTTCGCACTGAGATATATATCAAGGAAAATGGTAGGTCATATTCAAGCGGAAATTGAAAAGCTTACAAGGATCATTAAACAGCCCCGTTTTGTAAATTGGCTTTTCGAACTTACGCGACTCAATAAGCAACTGATATATCCAGTAAGGGTGATAAAGATATAGAAAAGTAGCGAAAAAGGGTTGAAATGGGGTTGATAGAGGAATATTTTGGTAGCGGTAGGGGTGTTAAAGGGAAGTTATGGCACCATAACTATTTTTGCATCTGTGTAACAAGGTAGTGTTTGAAAAGTATATGCTTCTCGGATTTTCCAGATTCATGAGTGGATATGTATAAGCATCGGGTCATCATCATCATCATCATCCACAGCCTGACTTCACTCTCTTTGCTTGTGCCAAGCTCCACCAGCCTCATCCAGGATATTCCCGCCATGGCAACATGGTTCTTTTCTCATAGAGCTCATAGTTTGAGGAGCCTTCGCGGTGCGCGTCCAGATCGTCTCGCCACCTCTTAAACAAAATAATAAGAAACAAAGTTCTGTCTTTTTCAAACTCAATTGATCAGTGTATGTTATTATACCATTAATATACTTAAACATTATGTCGATAATATTTACTTCATACTTCTGCTCGAGCTCATACTCTACTTGAGCTCGATTGCCAGGTTAGGCAAAGTATTATTGGGTTTTTCTATCAAAAATTTGTCAGTACAGCCATGTCAGTCATGATTTGTGCCCTGTTGTTTGCAATTGACTCGCCCCCTATTACTGGTAGTGAAATGTGGGTGTACTATTAGGTGAACCTCTGGCCAACCCTTCGGGGATTACAGGTGTGATGTTATGTTATTTCGATACTATTTATTGCATACTCCCAACAAAATTTAATTTCTAGATTATAAACTTAAAACTATCGATACTAATTCGATATTCCGATGCACACGCCATCCCTAGTTATCGGATTTTCGATCCGTCCGACATCCGTCCGGATACTGGCATACTCAAACGCAATTATAACACGGCTACATAACCGTAACATAACTGCTTTATAGCATCGTTATAGGTAACTACTAACAATGTTATATCCGGCATTAGGATTTGCATTTTGATGACGAATTTAGCGTAAACGTCTGTTTTGCTGATGTATTTGATTTATGTAAGAGTTACATAATGTTTGTAGGCTGATTAGCTAACGAAAATACACTAAAAATGTTAGTCAACTGAAAGTTACTATGGTTAAATACAGAATTATATTAACAGAACTGACTGGGTACCTACTTACGAGAACGCGCGGCGGGGCACGAGTGCAAGTACCTACCCATAATGGATGTTTTTATCTAGAATGCAGGCAATTTATTATTTTAGGGTCAGTCGATCTTTACTGAAAACTTTCAACATAAAACACATTTTTCATTTTTCTCTCTCTGTTTCAATACAACATTTGATGCTACGAAAACAAAGAACTGCCTGATTTCTCTAATGTCTAAACCGAGGCAAACTTTAATAGAGTTTTCATCATTCAAATGTAAAGTTACATTCAAAATTTTACCTTAGCATAAAGAAAATAAGGTAGAATTTAGATAAACCGGATAAAACCGCAACATTACTATTCCTTATTCAATATAGTGAATGAAGTTTGTCGTTGAAACTGCAGGAAATAGATCCACGCGGCAATGGCCGCTGTTTCCGGCTGAAAGTGATCCCGCGGCCGACCGTATCCGGTGGATAGCCGGTTTGTTATGTCGGTGGCCTCCGGGCCTCCGGGCCTCCGGGCCTCCGGTATGAGTGAAGCCTTACTTTTGTATTCGCTATTTCATGACTGTATCCAACGCTACCTGGATTGAGTTTTTATTGGTTTGTTTGAATAAGAACTGGAGTCTTTGTTTGAGGTTTTTATTGGAGGTGCAGTGGTTTTGTTGAAGAATGGCTTTTGCGCTTCGTATACAAGGTGTAAACAGACCCTTCACGAAGCCGTCAACCAAGCATTCTGTACATCAAACTAAGTAACCCTACTCTAAAATTATTGCTGGGAGACGACTTTTATTTTTGGGGATCAAAAATCACGTTTTAAGCAAAAACTCAATGTAACACACTCAAAACATTGTGCTGGTGGATGCATTTAATAGTACGGGGGTCGTGACGGTATTTTAAGTAAAGTTACAACATTAAAATCTTGTATTAAAAAAAAAAAACATGTGAAAAAGTTGGAACTTTGATCCCCAACATCTCCGTAACTAGAATGTATGTATAATCCAGAACAAAAAAATGATCACAATGACGGGGAGAACAAGTGCCTGTTGGCTTCGTTAAGGGTCTAGTTTCACCCTTTATTTATATATCTTCGTTATAAGTAAATATTAATATGGGTAAGCTACTGATAGGTTATTCAGGTTTGAGTGTTTGTGCTTAGTCATAACCCTTCACGATTTGCGTTGACCAACACGCACGTGTGTCACCCGTTTTCTTCGCGTCGTGATGGCTCATGGCTTGCTCAAAGCAATTTTTATCATTGGGTTTCTCCGTAACACAGGAGCTCGTAATTAAACAGTCGCTCGGAACGATCCTCAGATTAAGCCGGGCTTGCCTAGGTTGGTCCGTGGATGGGTGACCACCCATTACATACCGCCATTACCTTCATGTCTCGGAAAGCACGTTAATCTGTTGGTCCCGGCTGTCATTTGTAGATCTTTGACAGTCGTTACAGGTAGTCAGTGGCCCGAAAGTCTGACAACCAGTCTTCCCAAGGGGTATCGTGCTAACTGGGTTGTGGAGGTCAGATAGGCAGTCGCTCCAAGTAAAATGCTGATATTCAGCCGCGAGCGGTTACTGTAGTTTCTGACCAGATATGACAAATGCGTGTCTCGTGGCAAAGCGGTGTGATTGGTGTCTTCAAATACTGAAAGATATATTTTCTTGTAAGACTTTCATTCAACAGTTTAATGAGCTTGTTGTTTACTTTTTATGTGACTGTAGCCTTTAGATAAATAAAAAAGAATCGTTGGAAACACAAAAGGGTGTCATGAATAGCGTTATTTAAACCGCTATTGTAATTTTCAATATACTAAGTATGACAGTTTTGTCCAATTCCCATCATACCCATTACCCTATCTCTTGATTCAGAAGAAAAAAATGTTTAGTATTGTGATCTTTGATAGTCGTTTGCCAGTGACCCAAAAAGTCTGACAACCAGTCTTACCAAGGGGTACCGTTGTACCCAATACTAACTGGGTTGTGGAGGTCAGATAGGCAGTCGCTCCATGTAAAATACTGGTATTCAGCTGCATCCGGTTAGACTGGAAGCCGACCGAAAAGGCCAGGCAGATGATGATGATGATGTTTAGTATTACATCATAAAATCATTCGAAGTTGCAAAGTTAAAATCTATCATATTACTTTACAGAATCATACGAAAATTGAAATTGTGACGACCGAGAGCATAGCTAAGGACGTTTGTACGTGTGGCCATGAAATCGACTTACGATAACGTTATAATTGAACTATTTTAACATCAATTTGATTTAGTTGTAGTACTGCAGCGTGGAAACAACTTTTCAGTCACAAATTTAAACTGTCACCTGGAGGCTTGTTTTTAAATTATTTTTATTGCTGACCAGCCATTAATTATTACTGGTGATTCTTTCACTAATGG
Organism: Noctua pronuba; assembly: GCA_905220335.1. Lineage (NCBI taxonomy): Eukaryota > Metazoa > Arthropoda > Insecta > Lepidoptera > Noctuidae > Noctua > Noctua pronuba. Next base: position 6,854,546 of record LR999906.1, on the reverse strand, counting down.
AGTTCGTGGCTTTATAATAATAGCCGCTCGGGTCAATCTTTAGGTTAAGCCGTGCTTGCAACCCATCCACAGACCAACCTAGGTTGGTCTGTGGATGGGTGACCACCCATTACATACCGAGTTTTCTCCGTGCCTCGGAAAGCACGTTAAGTCGTTGGTCCCGGGTGTCATTTGAAGATCTTTGGCAGTCGTTAGGTAGTCAGTGACCCAAAAAGTCTGACGACCAGTCTTACCAAGGGGTATCGTATTAACCAGTGCTAACTGGGTTGTGGAGGTCAGATAGGCAGTCGATCCATGTAAAATCCTGGTATTCAGCTGCATCCGGTTAGACTGGAAGCCGACCCTAATATAGTTGGGAAAAGGCTAGGCAGATGATGATTCTTTCACTAATGGGAAGTTACATTATCCCCAAGTGTCGTAGGCTATATTTAAAACGCTCCCGGGGATAATTTCCAACTGTAACGGTAGCGGGTTAATGCTAGTAATTGTTACAAATTAATACACACCTTACATCAAAATCCAGCCTCTTAGCTCTCCAACTATCTTCCACATTCATCAGGCATTCCTGCCGCCCTACTAGCCCACACTGAAAGGCATTCCACCACCGTGCGGCACTCCATACGAGTTCCATTATCATAGACTTCTACGGAAATTCGTTCAAACGAAATTCTGAAGTGTGTTTGTTAAGTATGCTGTTTGTATTTGTGTTAAATAAAGAGCTTGTTCAACATAAAGCCGACCCCAAGGTTAGCTGCCGCTCTAACCTAGATGCAGCTGAATAACATTACTTTATATGGAGCAATTGCGTATCTGACCTCCGCAACCCTTCTGCCTAACCTTTTCCCAACTATATTGGGGTCGGCTTCCAGTCTAACCGGATGCAGCTGAATACCAGTATTTTACATGGAGCGACTGCCTATCTGACCTCCACAACCCAGTTAGTACTGGGTAATACGATACCCCTTGGTAAGACTGGTTGTCAGACTTTTTGGGCCACTGATTACCTAGCGACTGTTAAACATGGTAAACTCATGTAATTTATTAATATCATTCGAAAAAATCTTAAATTGACCAGTTGTTTCTTGACCTCTCAAAGTGGTTAACAAATCTAGATTTTGTTTGACTGGATCTGCCTTTATATAAAGGAGATGGTCAAAAAAAGACCCAGAAACGCCAGAAATTTCATATGTGCCGTTTTCATAATATTATTATATCAAAAATAAATTTTGTAGATCCCTATCGACTTGGCCTTTTAGCTTTTTTGCTCACTTTGGCTATGATAATCGCTGCAGCAGCAGCGGCTGCTGCAATAGCAAGCTCGTCCATATTCGCCACGAGCCGCGAGCACAGCGGCAAATTACGTTCGAGGACAGTGATCGTAGTAGGTCCGTTGTACGTCCACACTTTTTTTTTTTTTTGAAGGGTCGGAAATCATCAAATAACTCTTCCCGCCCTGGGTGGAGTGGGAGGGAGTGTCAGACTTTTACTGACTAAAACCCATCCATGTTCCTTCTTTGCCCTTTGAGTTCCAGGGCCGCGGTATCACTTACGTCCACACTTGACGCAGCGAACGTCGACGCTCGGCTCGTGCTCGGCTCGTCTAGCGTAGACGCAGCTTCAGTTCACAAGCTTTGACCTGTTGCTCAAACATTTACGTCGAGTCGGCCAGTTCAGAACTCCAGCGTGCTGGAGAGTAATCCAAAAGTCATGCGCTTGTGTGCCTGAATTATGGACTTGAGTAGTGGATGCCGCGGGCTTAGGGACCGCACTAGATGATCAAACGTGGCAAGTTTGACGCGCGATTATTTATGGGACATTGAAATGATTGTACGGTATTCTTAAATGATATACGAATTTCGTAATGTTGTACTTAAAAACACTAGCTTGTGCTCGCTTTTGCTTCGCTTCCGTTATGTACGAACATTAACAAACGGGAACGTTTTAAATGTAGTCTATAACACTCGTGGATATGTAGCTTCTCGTTAGTGAAGATTATCCCCTACATACAAATTGACAAACTGGTCGCCTACCGTGACCTGATATGATGATGGTCTTAAAGCAGGAGTAATTCCAGTGTGGGAAAGAGATGGCGCTAGACGACCTGTATAGCGCTTTACCACTTTATAATATTAGTATAAATTTTCCATCTCAAAGATCAAAGAACGAGAAAACTAAGTCCCAATGCGGCTATCTTATACTACATATTATACATTTAATGAAATTCGATAAAAACCGTTACGATATAAGCGAAGAAAACAAAACACACATTATTTCCAACTATTCCAATGTAAACACTTCCAAGTTGGGAGAAGTAGTTTTATGAACAGTGGTAGGAAACCATTATTCACAAAACTACCTCTCAAGAACCGCAGCGTCTCCCCCACCCAGTGCGTGCCCACCTTAATGTTTCACGCTATAGCCTGCCCGGTGCGTTGGTAACAAATTCATGGCGTCGCCGGACCTTTTATGGTGCCGGTAACTGGCTTGAATTTCATATCATGATACAGCTCGGCAGCTTGTTTGTTAGTTATTTACTGAATTAGGTGTTTATTGAAAGTATTATGTTGTCATAAGTTTTTAAATAGTCATGGTGCTCCTCAAGTGGACCTGGGCAGGACACCTGGCTAGACGCCGAGATAGTCGGTGGAGCAAGGTCTTGACCGAATGGTGGCCAAGGTTTGGCCGAAGAAATCAGGGCCGTTCTAAAGCTCGCTGGGTTGACGATATCTTCAAAGTCGTGGAAAACACCTGGGTACGGGACGCACAGAACCGGGAAGTGTGGCAGAAAAAAGGAGAGGCCTATACCCAGCAGTGAGTGATTCCGGGCTGATATGATGATGATGGTCACTAACATTATCGTTAACACTAGAAACGGTTTATTTTGGATAATTATTTTTCTAGTATTAATGATAATATTATGTTGTTGTTGGGGAATTCTTATGGTATGTACCTATTTTAAGAAATAAGACGTTTTGGTTATCTGACCTATGAAAAGGCATACCCATTTTCATAGGTCCTAACTACAGCGATGCGACTGGTGTCATTTATTTCCTTCGCGTGACTCTCGTCGCAAGTTGCGACTCAACGACTCATGGCACCATCATCTGCTTAGCCTTTTCCCAACTATGTTGGGGTCAGCTTCCAGTCTAACCGGATGCAGCTGAATACCAGTATTTTACAAGCGGCCGCAGGAAGCGGATTTTGGAGCGACAGCCTATCTGTCTTCCACAACCCAGTTAGCACTGAGTAATAAAATACCCCTCGGTAATACTGGTTTGTTAGACTTTCAGTCCCATGACTACCAGTAAAGACTGTCAAAGATCTACAAATGACACCACCCATCCACGAACTCCTTTTTTTAGAAGTCGGTTAACAAAACGAACTTGAAAGTTGTGTTTTCGCGATTCCTTTCATGCTTATTTTTACATTGTCTCTGTATCTTAAAATACGTCTTTATATGCAGTAATAACTTCATCTTTTCACTCTCACAAAATCAAAAGAAAATGCTCTCAACAATAGGACTGCACTACTGAACAGATAAAATTATGATTCCACTGAGGGCGTCGTTGAAAGTGCTCATTATGTTTGACAATTCAAGTGAAGATAAGGTTTTTCTATAAAAAATCTACCCATTGACGTCTTAGGTAACCTTCGCACGGCATATTCTTCACAGATTTGATCGCTTCAGCGCACACACATAAAAGTTGTAAAAATGATAACGCGTTCTAGGGACGTATTATGGTGAAACGCGACTCTTTGAAAGTCGTATACGAGTTGGAATGGAGATTTGGAACTGGTATTGAAAAAGTGATCTTAAAATGCATTGTTGTAAGGTCACAAATGGAAAATGAAAAATATACTATTTGCTGTACACTTGTTTACATTCGATTTGGCAGTGTTTGTTGAACAACAATAAAAACTCTAAGCAATTAGTTACTGCCTACATAAATATTCGAGATTTATTGGGTTCCTACCGTTCGGCAATCCCCGCTCGGTATCTACCGTCGTGGATTCGTGTTTCGGTCGGCTCAAATAGAGCTAAGCCGAGCAGCTATTTCCCGTAATATCTATCTACGTATCATATCTGCCTCGTTGGTCTAGTGATCGCAAGCGTGACTGCTGAACATGAAGTCCTGGGTTCGTTTCCCAGGTTGGGCAAAGTCTTATTGAGTTTTTCCACCAGGAATTTCTCAGTAGCAGCCACGGTGTCTGTATTTGTGTCCGGTTGATGTCAACAGGCTCGCCCCCATTACACGAGACTGAAACATAACTGGTGAAATGTGTATGTAATATTAGGTATACCTCTGACTACGCCTTTGGGGATTACAGGAGTAATGCTATGTGATGTCGTGTTATATTTACGTATATAAGATCATGTGTAGTACCCCTCAGGGTATTCGTCATAGGAGAGGTCCATAATTTTCCAACCCTGAGTCATACTCACGCAATGAGTCACAAATATTTGGGGACTTTATGAGTTCAGCAATACAACGGTTAATTGAAAATGATTCACTTGTATTTTGGGAACTTCCTAACATAACCTTGATACAATAAACTGATATACTTCGTGACTCAGTCTAGTTATTACTATTTGATATGGTTGATGTCTAATGTTATTATCTATACATCTATGCAATAAAAAATTGAAATGTCTGTTTGTAATATCAAAATAACAGCGTTTTACTGAATGCATATGAAAACATATCCGGCAATAATAACACAAACACATTTTTTTTTAATTTTTGTCAGACTGGGTCTGTTTGTTTCGGTTAATCTCCGAAACGGCTGGACCGACCGACTGTCAAGATCTACAAATGACAGCCGGGACCAATGGCTTTTTTTTTTTGCTCTGTGCGGAGTGGATGGGAGTGTCAGACTTTTATTGACTAAAACCCTAAAACCCATCCATGTTCCTTCTTTGCCCTTTGTGTTCCAGGGCCGCGGTATCTCTTTCGAACAGTCCCGCAGCCCCGGCAGGCATCGGCCCTTGCCCTTCCTTGTTGCTGACATCTCTTTGAGGAGTGCGTGGAACACGATCGCGCCGTCGACAGGGCCTGTCGTCATAAGACGGCCGGACGGTGAGCTAGCCCATTACTCACCGTCCATAGGCCCGCGCCTATGGTGGCCGGGGAATCCTAAGTCTTCAAGTAAAACTTTTTTGCTCTTTCTACTGCTATCTCCATTTTCAAGGAGTAAAGTTCAACCCAGGAATACACCATCTCCTTTATGTTGTGCTTCATAATGTTCAATTTCCTTCACTCACATATCGAGCCCACCTATTTCGAGTAGCTTCCACAATACGTCCCCTGAACAGCGGCGTGTAGAATATGCAAGGTAGTGAGTTTTCGTGTGGACGGGCGCGCTCTAAAGATGGCCGGAGATGACGTCACAGATATTTATGCTCCAGAGATTCGCGCCGATGAAATTCAACGGGTAGATCTCGTGTGTTAATTTTGAATTGAAATTCACACTTTCACGTATGATGTAATGGTGGATTTTACATAATTATTCTTTTTGTACATGATGGAAAATCATACGAAAAAAACAACTTTTTTATAAAGTGATTGGTAATTAGTGACCGATACTTAAACACGTGTCTGTAATTACTATCGTACCGTGCATAAATCGGTAGGCAGAGCAGCCGCGCGGCTCGCAAGCCCGCTCCGTAAGTTTTATTGTGATAAAAGTGAATGAGTTTAAAAAAAAATGTTTCTTTGAGAAAGTTGGTTGTTATCATGAGAACAATCACGTGTTTAAGAATCGGTCACTAATTACCAGTCACCCTATATACATGTTGACACTGGTTTTGCACTTTCGTGCGGAACTGCTGATATTTTAAAAATAATAGCGCAAAACTTTTGGAGCATAAGTATGAATACACTTAAAGTATTGATTGAAAAGTAGTAAAGTTAAATGCACATTTTTTTTCTTTGCCGCTAATATCCCACTGCTGTTCAAAGGCTTCCCCTAAAGCCTTCCACTCTTCTCTCCGTGCGATTTTCTCCGGCCAGTATCTCACAAATGCCTCGAAGTCGTCACGACAGCGTTTTAAATGCCTTTTTTTTCAGATGGGAAATCATCAAATGACCCCTCCCGCTCTGGGCGGAGTGGAAGGAAGTGTCAGTCTCGTACTCGTACTGACTAAAACCCATCCATGTTCCTTCTTTGCCCTGTGTGCTCCTGCAGGGCCGCGGTATCTCTTTCGAACAGTCCTGCAGCCCCAGCGTTTTAAATACCTGTCTTCTGGAACCCACTGCGTGACGACTCTGGACAATGAACATAATACTTCAATTAAATTAGTCTATCAAGCTTGAAACGCACCGAAAAGATCCCTACGCTATGTATTTCTAAATGCAATTTTTCACCAGCACCATTTTCCCTTTACTTTATTTAATGAAATCAACCTCCCCATACGCAAAACAAACTGCAGCGAAAGTTACGTTTGTTTTCAAAATCAATTTCTGAGTAAACGAATTATGGGAACAAAGTTAGAATTCTGCCTTCATATTCCCGGGAACTCGCCTGATATAGTTGGTAACTGTATTGAAACAGCCAACTACACACTAACTGATTAATAATGACTATCCTGTTTGCTATATGCTAACGGGAGGGAAATCGAGTTGGCTGTAACTTGGGAATAGAAGGGAAATATAAGCTTTCTGTTTTAAAATCTTTGGGGGCCAATAGAGCCACTAGGTAGCTGTCTAGCCTTTTCCCAACTATATTGGGGTCGGCTTCCAGTCTAACCGGATGCAGCTGAATACCAGTATTTTACATGGAGCGACTGCCTATCTGACGTCCACAACCCAGTTAGTACTGGGTAATACGGTACCCCGTGGTAAGACTGGTTGTCAGACTTTTTGGGCCACTGACTACCTAACAACTGTCAAATATCTACAAATGACACCCGGGACCAACGGCTTAGCGTGCTTTCCGAGGGACGGAGGAAACTCGGTATGTAATGGGTGGTCACCCATCCACAGACCAACCTAGGCAAGCACAGCTTAACCTAAAGATCGACCCGAGCGGCTGTTATTATTAAGCCACGAGCTTCTTCCTAACTTTTGTACTAAAAGTACCGATGGAAAACCCCAATAACACTGCCGAAACTGGGAATCGGACCCAAGACCTCATACTCAAGTTACTGCTACAAGGATCAGCAAGTACTGCTGCACTTGCGACCACGAGACCAACGAGACAGCTCTGGATTTGTGCGCTTTTGATAGCAATAGGCTCGCCACCGTACATGGGATTTAAACACAGGTAGCTAAAGTGGGTGTACTACAGCTACATCGTAATTTTAATGATAATAATATGTTCTCACTTATTAGTTAGTCAGTTAATTCAAGTCATTAACCCCTTAACAAGCATTTTCATCTGTCATATCAATAATTTTGAAAAGTTTCCTCGGCGTCATCTTCAATATTCATTTTGACCGCATTTTCGATACCAGCGACCCCGAAAACCACGAAAACAATACCTGATATGACTGAAAAACCAAAAAATTTCCTCGGCGCCATCTTAGATTTTTATTTTGACCACATATTCATTATCAGCGACCCCGATGATACCCATGTCGGAAAAACCAAAAGTTTTGTCAAATGTCAGGTCAGAAGCGAATACACCGGCTTCCTACATTTTATCCGTGGTGCTGGGCAATTGGGCTTAACCCAGTTGTAAACGTCCCTTTGTGCTTATTGGCCATGTTTTGTACTGTCTCCTGCTGATATGGAGGGAAGTGGAAATTATCTTTTTCCTACTCCTCCGCTATTATTTTCTGATATATTGGTTGCGGGATCCAAGATAGTTAAAACGTTTCTTTGGAACTTTGTCAAGCTTCATTGCCTCGGCGCTTTTGGTCGCCATTGTTGATACTGGCTTTCAAGAGTAACAGTGGTTTGGAAATAGTGTGGCGGGCTTGTCCCATAAAAAAGGTGCATAGTACACCTCTGCCTTACCCTTTGGAATTACAGGCTTTATATATAAATGTATAGTCTCCACATGAATGATGAAACCAAGATTTTGTAATAATATTTTGATTGAAAAGAGTGTCCATGGAGTTTCTTGCCCATTCTTTTCCATAGAGATCTACGCCTTGGAAAGGGCTGTACAGTACTTTCACAAGTTATTACCTTGTGTCTGTGACTGTAGATTCGCTTTCTTTGTTTTTTGTGACATTCAAAAGTACCTGTAATGTTCTAATTGAAATAAGTGCTTTGAGTTTGAGTTTTGAGTTTATGCTATAACTGCATTTGTATGGCGAACATAATATAGTGTAGGTACTCTTGCGTAAATGATATACTACTTGTTTATTCGCTAACGCCATCAATATATCCCTAACATGACAAATAACCCATCCTTTTATATTGACATCATAAAATATGACGTTCGTTAACATATTCCTAAACAAAAGCCGGTCTCTATTTGAATTTAATATTCATACATATTTTATTCGATTTTTTTCAATACTCAACACGATTGCCCGTCAAAATTTTAAACTGGCTGACAGCACTTTTTTTGTTTCCATCGTACATATTTTTTAATTTATTGCTGCATAGCCAATTTTACTCATGAATTATTTATAACTTCGATAAATGTTTTCTAGTTGATTCTAATACGGAGCTTTCAAAATGGGGTTGTTATTATTAGTTTTTATTTAACTTACCTTGTTAGTTAATTAGTTAGTTAGTAGGTATGTATTGGTCAAATCTTGCAACTGAATTTCAAACCTCCACCGATTTTGGCCATTTTTCGATTCGGGTCACTGACTACCTCTAACGACTGTCAAATATCTGCAAATGACAGCCGGGACCAACGGCTTAACGTACATTCGGCAAGGAGGAAACTCGGTAAGTAATGTGGTGTGGTGGTCACCCATCCACGGACCAACCTAGGCAAGCGCGGCTTAACCTGAAGATCGACCTGAGCTGCTGTTATTATTTAGCCACGATACATACTACTTAATTAAGATTAAGTTTATTATGAGTTTATTAATTCTCTATTTTTATTTGAGAACAATTACACCGGCGCCATACGAGATCTGAAGAATTTTAAGAATATTTCGAGCTGCTTTTCAAAGATTAACCTTCAAATACAAAAATATGAATATTTTCCTTTACATCTCAAGTTAAAGATAAAAAGTAACTTCATCTTTGCCTTACCCTCCCTAGAAATCCACTTAGAAATTTAAAACAATTTTACATAGTATAATAGTGTTTCACTCATTCTTATGTAAATGTTTGTAACGGCCATTTTAAACTTATAATTTATTCAGGAAATTGCTTTAGAGCGAACTTCGTAAACTCAGGGTGTCTTTGAAGTTGTCGTAAGTGGTTCAACTTCAGCACTTGAAGATTTATGAATATATCTTGCTAGTTGTTGCTCCCTGACGGTGGTTGTGCAAAACTTTGGGTGACCTTTTGACGTCTCTGAGGAATTGTGTTTTATAAAATAGTAGCAGAAATTTTTGTTAAAGAGCTATTTTGGCCTTGAGACATAGACGGAGGAAGGGCGCGAGGGGGGGTTATTATCATCGTTTACGATTATATCATGATTATTATATTAGGAATGTCCAATCGTATTGACGTCAACCAAGTATTGCACCGGTGATATGTTATCAATGATAGCACATTGCTATAGCGACTGCAATAAATATTTTTCTAACAATAAGTAAGTAAGTAAAAAAAACAACAAATACTCAAGACCACGTCGATTTTATGCATGCTGGAAAAAATGGCAGGTGACATCTACCAAAACGGAAAGCACAGCGTTGAAAGGCCTCCCACAGAGACACCAATGGCCCTGTGTGTCACAAGACCGGTTGATGTGACTACGCTACTTCCAGCTGTTACGATGATGATCAACCAATACCCATGAGATGACACACTGGGCCATTGTGGAGGATTATGGCCGGCTCTCGCTCATTGAAGTGAGGTCTGAACCTCATCATCACTATCTTATCCCTATTCATTTGGAGTCGGCGCACCATTCCTCTTTTTCCATACTTCTCTATTACTCGTCATCTCATCAGACACCTCCTTTCTTGCCATATCAACTATACTTGAAATTTCAAAGGCTGATTATGTAACGATATTTTTTACAATAACGTACGTTTAGTGAGATCCTTGATCATCGGCTTTGCAGACCACCTGACTAGTCACAACTAATTTTGTGCTTCAAAGATATTAGGAGTAACTGTAACTATCTAAGCAAAGCAACGGCCAAGGGAGCCCAAGCGGGACTGTTCGAAAGAGATACCGCGGTCCTGGGACACAAAGGGCAGGGAAGGAACATGGATGGGTTTTAGTCAGTAAAAGTCTGACACTCCCACTCCACCCAGAGCGGGGGGGTTATTTGATAATTTCCCATCCCAAAAAAAAAGGGAGCCCTTCTATATTAGAAAATAAAGATAACACACTCTTGTCCATATTTGAATCACTAAAGCTATATACATAACATCACGCATGTAATCCCCGAAGAGTTAGCCGGAGATGTACCTGTACACCCCATTTCGCCAGTTATGTTTAAGTCCCATGTGATGGAGGGCGAACCGATAGCCATCAACCGGGTACAAATCTAGACTCCGTGGCTGCTACTGAGAAATTCGAGATGAAAAAGCACAATAACACTTTGCCCGAACGGACAATCGAGCCCAAGTCCTCATGCTTATCAGCCGCGCTTGTGATCCCTCGACCAACGAAGCAGTCAGCCTAAGTTTGCCTTAACAAAACTAACTGAAATAGAAACACTTTGCTTTCCCAGACTGCACCAAAGCCACTGCTCTCACTGCCATTGAACCTGCTACAAAATAGTCTAGAATAATTCATAACAAATTCAGAGCCCTGTATTTAGGTTTCCATTCTCGGAGGAACTCGTGGCTAAATAATAACAGCCGCTCGGGTCGATCTTTAAGTTAAGCCGTGCTTGCCTAGGTTGGTCTGTGGATGGGTGACCACCCATTACATACCGAGTTTCCTCCGTGCCTCGGAAAGCACGTTAAGCCGTTGGTCCCGGCTTTCATTTGTAGATGTTTGATAGTCGTTAGGTAGTCAGTGACCCAAAAAGTCTGACAACCAGTCTTATCAAGAGGTATCGTATTACCCAGTACTAACTGGGTTGTGGAGGTCAGATAGGCAGTCGCTCCATGTAAAATACTGGCATTCAGGTGCACCCAGTTATCCTGGAAGCCGACCCCAATATAGTTGGGAAAAGGCTAGGCAGATGATGTATTTAGGTTTCCATTCAACTCCAAAGACACTTTCGATTAACTAGAAATTTTACAAAAACAGACACACTTTGCTATTCCAGACTGCACTAAAGCCACTGGTCTCACTGCCATTGAACCTGCTACAAAATAGTCTAGAATAGTTCATAACAAATTCAGAGCCCTGTATTTAGGTTTCCATTCAACTCTGCAGACACTTTCGCTGGACCAGAAATAGATAACCAAGTTTATTTTAGCTGGCCTTTGGTAAAGGTCAGTGGAAGTAGTTCTAGCTTCGAAGTGGAAATTGGTTTTCCTTTTTAGATATAACGTGTAGTGGTAGTGTATACGAGGTATAAACGGACCCTTCACGAAGCCGTCAACCAAGCATTCTGTACATCAAACTAAGTAGCTCTACGCAAAAATTATTGCTGGGAAATTACTTTTTGTTTTGGTGTGAAAAATTACGTTTTACGGTAGTACTCAATGTAACGCACTCAAAACATTGTGCTGATGGATGCATTGAATAGTACGGGGCGGTGGAGGTATTTAAAGTATAGTTATAACATTAAAAACATGTAAGGAAAAGTTGAAACTTTGGCCCCCAATATCTCCGTAACTAGAAGGTCCCCAGGTATGTTCCGGAACAAAAAAAATATCGCAATGACGGGGAATACGAGTGCCTTTCGGCTTCATTAAGGGTATTTTTGCACCCTCTCTACTCTCTAACTACGACTACCTCAAGAACATATGAATCCGGATTTTTCTCCCAAATAAAAATCTTGGAGTCGCCCCTACAACGAAAACGACTACTTATACCCTTGGAGAAAACAGGGGTGTTGATATTACGAAGATAACTAAAGTACCTTATTTTGGTGACCTATTGGTATTTATTGGAAAAACGATTTTGCAGAATTCTGTTACTATCACAAATCCTATTGATATTAGCTGTAATTAGGTAATTATCATGATTGTCGTACACATCGATTCGGATGAATGAAATATTATTATCATTTAGATATCAGCGAAAATTATATCCATACGAACGACTCATTTGAATCACCCAGATAAAAAAATAAGGAAAATTATACAGGTATTATACTACCTACTCTAATACATAAGGAAAATATGTAAAATTGTCTAAAACACTTATGGGTGAATATCAACAACGTGCATTTTTATTCAATTTTGGTGGCGAAATTTTTTCTTCATTATTCGTGAAAAATAAGGGGCTGGTATAAGAATAGAAACTCCACGCTGGAAGGATCTTCAAGAGGTCTGAGAAAATCTCGATAACTTTTTGAGATATTTTAGTTCAAAGTCTAGTGTGGCCACCAAAATTGAAAATCGCCCACCAAAATCGACAGTGCCCACCAAAATTGAAAATCAGTGGCACCAAAATTTAATTTCTCCGTCACAAACCTCAATCTCACTAATAAAGCTCAATGTAACTAATCTCACAAATTCTCATTCTCATCAATAACTTCATCGGTTGTTAAAAAATATTTATTATTATTTATCTGATCTATCATTATGAGTTTATGACACAAAAAAAACGAAAACAAAAAAACATTAATATTTTTATTGTAAACAAAATTAATAATAAAGACCAAGTGGTAATAAAGTCCAAATCTAGTGGAGATAAGGTCCTTTCGAAGCCGGAGATTCTGTCGGAAGTCGAAAACTTCTACGGCAAGTTGTACGCATCGCATGCATCTCGACCTGATCCCGAAAATAAGGATTCCAGAGCCACCTTACAGGTTAAGTTTTCCAGGCGCTTTTCCATTTCACAGAAGACCTATCAGAAATCAGCCAAAACAAAATCGGGGCGTCACTCAGACAGCTTAAAAATGGAAAAGCGTCTGGTGAGGATGGGATAACAACTGAGCTCCTGAAAGCGGGAGGAAGTTCTGTATTAAGAGAGCTACGGGAGCTTTTCAACTCGGTCCTGTTCTCTGGGAGAACTCCAGAAGCGTGGTGAAGGAGCGTGGTCGTTCTTTTCTTTAATAAGGGGTACAAGACCCTATTCAAGAATTACTGACCCATTTCGCTCCTTAGCCACGTGTATTAGCTGTTTTCAAAAGTCATCACGAATCGTCTAGCGCGAAGACTCGACGATTTTCAGCCACCGGAGCAGGCCGGGTTTCGAAGAGGATTCAGCACCACAGACCACATCCACACAGTGCGTTAGATCATACAGAAGTTCGAAGAGTATAATCGGCCGCTGTGTCTTACATTCGTGGACTACGAGAAGACTTTTGACTCTGTCGAGACCTGATCAGTTCTGGAGTCTCTGCAGCGATGCCAAGTTGACTGGCGATACATCCAAGTGCTGAGAACTCTTTATGAAAACATCACAATCACCATCCAAACCATTGCGTGAGGGGGTGAGCCAAGGGGACGTAATTTAGCCGAAATGGTTCACCAACTCACCTTTTTTTTTGGATGGGAAATCATCAAATGACCTCCCCCCCCCCCGCTCTGGGCGGATTGAAAGGGAGTGTCAGACTTGGGTCCATGTTCCTTCTTAGCCCTTTGTGTTCCAGGGCCGCGGTATCTCTTTCGAACAGTCCCGCAGCCCCTCACCAACGCACCTGGCACTAACATCAAAGGCGAGTACATCTCACACTTGAGATTTCCATTGCAGATGAAATCGTCATACTGGCTGAAGCGATGCACGACTTTGCAGCAGATGCTGGATGGCCTAGTTGATTCATCAATACGCATTGATCTCAGGGTGAACTTGGATGATGATGGTGATGTTCAACGATCACGTCACCTGGAACCAGGACCTATTGTTGTCAATGGCGGTCCTCTCGAGGTTGTTCGAGAATATGTTTATCTAGGGCAAACTCTACGGTTTGGTAAGAAAAACTTTAAGAGGGAGACTGACAGAAGAATTCAGCTGGGCTGGGCAACTTTTGGGAAACTTCGTACGGTCTTCTCGTCGCGTATTGCACAGAGCCTAAAGACTACGGTCTTCAACCAGTACGTCCTGTCTGTTATGACTTACAGGGCTGAAACGTGGACACTCTCGCTACGGCTGGTCCATAAATTCGAGGTTGATCAGCGAGCTACGGAAAGGGCTATGCTTGGACTCAATGCTTTATTATGTAATTTTTTGTTGTTCCAAACAAAATAAAAAATATTAAATCCAAGGAGAGACACAGTGAAACAGCAAACAGATCATTACCATTTCACCAACTCTCTGCAGATTTCAGTTAAACTAAAAAACCTTAACTCAATATTTGGATGCTAATCACCAGACTAGATCAATAGTTTCTACAATCAGTCTTTAAATCTAAGAAAGGATTTTTTAGTTTTCAAATATAATTAATCTTTTCTCATCTTTACTAAAAAAAACTTATAAACACGAAAACACTCGTTTTCTTTTTTCCTCATAACTCTTTTTCGCATGTTTCATGTTTTTGGGATAGCTCTTTATTTTTGCCTTTCTTCTTCTTTCTGCCATTCTCTTTTTAACCAGCCTCTCTTCGCTGGTCTGTTTTGGCATTCTTAAAAGCAACAAAATAAAAATATATTAATAAGAAACTTGATCATTAGTATACCACCCTTATAATAATTGGTCTTACTTACTGCCAAGTACATAACATTTATTTGTTTGCTAATCAAACTGTCCTGCAACGTAAAAACTGGCTAAATAGGTACAAACCATACATATACAGCACATACTTAAAATTCGGTGGCTCGTTTTCAATTTTGGTGGCGGGAAAACGCCACCAAAGCCACCAAAATTGAGCCACCAAAATTGGGACCAGGCATAAAAAAAATCTTTAAAAATAGGGGTTTTAAGTTCCAATTAAATTGATGTTACTGATTTATACGAAACCCTAATCAATAGCTATAACGTGTAGCTTACTATTAAAACACTTTAAAATCGACAGCAAATCGATCCACCAAAAAATTTACAATTCTTGTCCCCCGTCCCACTCAAGGTGAGTACTTACGTTTTTGGGGGGTAATCAAAGCACTAATCACATATCTGTTACGCGCAAGTGCTGGCCAATGACTTAGAGTTGCGAAATAATAAAACACTATTGAACACACACGCCCGAAGCTTCGTGTTATAGTAAATTGAAAAAGTGCTAACAAAATTTTGAATTTTGCTTGGACAAACTTTGATCGAGTGTCCTGTGCTTTTAAATTAGATTTTCTAATATGGTTTAACTGTTTTTAGATAGTGTGTCTTATGCATATACTAAGGAAATTGTTTATTTGCTATTTTACCCCAAATTGTTACTTTGGTGAATGCAATTATATAAAAAAATGGAACTGGGACAAGCCACCAAACTTGAATTTTAAGGTGATTTTTTTTTCCTGATTATTTATATATACTTATAAAAACAAAAAATGTGGCCCTAATTGAACCAAGTTACGTAGTTCACTATAAAAAAAAATAAGAAACATCCTATCATTTTACACCTCGATTCTCAACGTGGACACGTAAAATTTGCTGCCGTGATATTCACCCTTATAAGGCCCGGAAATCACCAAAGAGGAGAGCAGTTGTTTAGGAGCTAGGGTGTTGCATACTTGGCCTCAACAAATATGATACATCTCCTCTATTCTCTGCTCAATCGTCTCCACTAAAGTTAAGCAGACACGACAAGTATAAATAACGAGCTACCTTTGGTGGTTAACAACACATCTCCTCTCCTGTCATCTCGTCTTCTCTTAAGTAGAGTCCGGGCTTAAAACTTTAACGAAATACTAAACTCACATGAAGTAGCTTACAGCTCTTGGCCAAGAGGTACAACCTCAAGCTACACATATCTTCCTAAAATAGCAGCCCGGGCAGATAGCCCGCTAGTGTGGGCGCTAACTAATCGCACCCGATCTGTTCTATTTTATCAACAAAAAAACAAAAGAAATACAAGAAATTAATACAGGAACGCGAATTCAAATGCATTTCCAAACCAACCGGATGTAGGTGTCGCCGGGGAGCGGAACATGTGTGCGGAAGTAATTCTTGACAACTGCCCACTGAACCGGATCCGTACGGATATACATATACGGAATTCACGGATTTCAAACGCAGCATGCACTCAAATAGCACTGAGATGCGGATCCGGAAATTGTATTTCAGAGTTCGAGTGAATGTTTTAGTTTGAATAGTTGTTATAGTAGTTAAACTAATTGAGTTAGTTATTTATTTAGCCCCGACTAGCCCGCAACTTTCGGCCGCGTGAAATATTATAAAAATATTATTTCCATATTGAAATCGGATTTTTTTATAAATTTTAAGGGTTTTAATTTTTTTGCATGGAACCCTTATTCTTTTATTAAATATAAGTAGTTATTTCGGAGATTGCCGGAACAAACAGGAAGACAGAATGACAAAAATTATAGTTATATTGTTATAAATACTGTTTATATTTTCCATATGCATTCATTAAAAAGCTGTAATTTTAAACTACTAACAAACACTTCAATTGTATGTGTAAGTATAGGTGGATAGATTTATACAGTAAACCCCAAAAGTTAAGGTAGTAATGTATAGCCACATTTCGCCAGTTATGTTTAACTCCCCAGTGTAGGAGCGAGCCTATTGCCATCAACCAGTCCCAAATCCAGACTCTAGGCTCCTCCTGAGAAATACCTGGTGGAAAAACCCAATAACACTTTACTCGACCTGAGAATTCGAACCCAAGACTTGCGACCACAAGACCAGAGAGGTAACTTGAAAAAAAAACTGAAATTTCTAATAGGATTATAATACTCGTGTAGTACTTTATTTTTAATGTTAGGATCTGTCAAAGTTCCAACTTTTACACAAGTTTTTTTTTTAAATATAAGGTTTGAATGTTGTAACTTTACTTTAAACACCTCCACGACCCCCGTACCGTTCAATCCATTCATCAGCACAATGTTTTGAGTGCGTTACTTTGAGTTTTATCGTAAAAAGTGATTTTTCACCAAAAAAAAAAATCGTTTCCCAGCAAAAATTTTTGCGTAAGGTTACTTAGTTTGATGTACAGAAAGCTTGGTTGACGGCTTCGTGAAGGTTCTGTTTACACCTTGTATATATGTTACGACTAAAAGCCGAAGCGCTACATCCAAATTGGTTGCATTATAACAAACTGTAACCGGCCGCACCTAGGTATAGCCGGCTAGAACAAGGTGTAACATTACTTCGGCTTTTAGCCGTAACATATACAAAGTGGAGCAGGACTCTTGACAATCCTTTAAGCCACGTATAGAGTGTCATGTTCTTTACCCGTATACAAAAAATCAATCAAATCCAATGACTACTTTAGCCACAGGAAATTATTTTCCATTTTCTTATTTTACAACATGATGTAGATCTGAGTCCGTAATAATAGGTAAACATTGTAAGGTCAAGAATCTGTGCAAAAACGTACGATTCTATTCTCTACGTCTCAATATGCTTGAAAGACAGAGAAAGGTGTCATACCATTACACTCTTACGCGCCCCGCCCACTCCCACAAAATACTACAATTAGAAAGAAAAAGAAATATTACTTACGCAAAAAATGCATTAGTGGTGCATAGAAAATTGCGAGTGTGTGTTTGAGCGGAAATTTTTCGGCAAAAAGACCGTTATTGACTCGCACGTCAGTCAGTGCATAGCGGCGCCCTTTGATGAGTGCACACGCATACATTTGTTATCGCAAGACGAGCCGCGCGCCATTGTTGTGATTCTAAGAAAAGTTTTAGTTCTTATTGTGATTAAAGACGATTTATGATAGTTGGATTAGTGCATAGGTTATTGTGAGATATTGTTAAGTGTTAGTGTAATATTAGTTAGTTAATTAGGCATTTATTAGTTAGTTTTGTGATTTAGGTTAGGTTTGTGAGTTTTTTAGTTTAATTATGCCTCAAATAAGGTACAAAGCTACCGAGTACACTGACATGGTACTTATGTACGGAGAATGTCACCAAAATGCGGCTTTAGCATTGCGTACATATCGGGAGAGTATGCTCGAGAAGTGAACACTGTGGATGATTTAAAAATAATAATAATTAATGCCTTCGACAAACTTAAAAGAACAGATCCCCATCTGTTCTTTAACTTGTTAAGACGAGTCCGTGAAAATTTAATAAGACGATGTCGCTTGTGCATAATGAACAATGGTGGACACTTTGATTTAAAAATTTGACTATTGATGATTTACGTCCCGCACCGCCGCCGCCCGCTGCACCCCGCCACTACGCCGCGCAAAGGTCAGTGACTTTTCGAAGATAAAGCGTGTTTAGTTTTTATGGAGTTGATTTCGCTATTTATTTTGTTTGAAAATTGCAATTTTTAAATTTTCCATTAACTACTAATTTTCGTGTTTTAAAATGTTTCTATGGACTAGTACTGTGCTCGTTTTAATTTATTGTCGTAAGTCCAGATCCACATTGTAGATTATACAGTGATAAAAAATGAACACTTCTGCGTCAGAGGAAAACACTAACCTTGGAGTGTTATCTTAATGGCGATTTTCGAATATGTTTCTAATAAGGTGACTGACCGATAACGTCACCAATACCATTCTCAAATCGCTAGTGTGAGTTTGAGAACTCGTGTACTACGCAATCACGACCACGACTGGCCGTGTGGTGGCTGCGACCTGCGTCTCAGAAGCCCAGACCAAAATGCGGTCGTTGGTGTGTGTTAGAATTTTTGGATCTAGGACGTTCTGGTTTCCTCACATTTTCCCAACTGCGTTGGGGTCGGCTTCCAGTCTAACTGAATGCAGCGGAATACCAGTATTTTACATGGAGCGACTGCCTGTCTGACCTCAAAACCCAGTTAGTACTGGATAATCAGATACCCTTGGTAAGACTGGTTGTCAGACTTTCCGGCTACTGACTACCTGTAACGACTATCAAAGATCTACAAATAGAATAGAATAGAATTTTTTATTTCAGACCGGAGTCCATAGGGCTAGTAAAAATTTTACTTAACTTCTAGTGTTAGTAGTAATTAGTACAAATGACCGTCGGGACCAACGGCTTAACGTGCTTTCCGAGGCATGGAAGAAACTCGATATGTAATGGGTGGTCAGCCGTCCACAGACCAACCTAGGCAAGCGCTGCTTAACCTGAAGATCGACCCGAGCGGCTGTTATTATTTAGCCACGAACTCCTCATGCTGTTGTCTTCACAATGTTAAGGAGTCGGGGCCGTTACCACTGAGTCTCCACTGATGTGCCTAGTAAAAATATCGTTTATCAACTCTGACCCTCAATTTGCAACATACAGATACACATCAAATCATGCTACTGAAGTATTATCATGACTATAAAAATGTTATGCGTCGTAAAACTTTCTCTGACGCCATATTGGGCCATATTACTACACTGTAAAGTGGTGTTGCAGAAGTTATATTTTGTAGAAAGAGGATGTTAGGGTCTTAACTTGGACTTTAAAGAAAAGCAGTGGACTGTAAAAACTGACAACGTATATCGCCCGACGCCCCACGCCGGACGCCCGATGCCCGACGCCCGACGCTCGACGCCCGACGTCCAACGCCTGACACCCGACGCCCGACGCCCGACGCCCGACGCCCGACGCCCGACGCCCGACGCCCGACGCCCGACGCCTGATGGAGATAGCCGACAGCGCCCGAACAGGGGGAGTAGGTGAATTTGAGCTGACAGGTAGTCACGTTTACAAAGGAATGAAATGAACATCTACACTTCAACCAACTTATTGGTGCAGGCGAGAGAACACAGAACTAAAATAAATGTACCAAGTTTAACATGTCGAGGCAAGCAACGTCACCTTGAAGTGGTAATACTATTACCTATTGAGGTTACGAAGTTGAATGCTCCGCTGAAACAAAAACAAATGATAAACAGTTTTTCCTCTATTATTCGTTTTTGTTGGTAGGAGCTATTGAAATTCATTCATTCCAGAAGTAATTTTCTAGTCTTTTTTTTTTCGTGTTACGTCTGCCTTTTACCAGCTGTAGAAGACGAGCAGGGGGTTACCATGACGTCTTAAAGTAGTATTCTTTTAACACTCAATTGGTCGCGCCTAAAAAGTTACGTAAACGGTCACGTGTGGTGCGTGACACCCCGATCTTATAAATCAAATACGAAATACATGCAAAATCACGATTATTCTCGATACTTGATCATAAAGGACACGTGTTTTTATGAAGGTAACAGGAACTTCAGCGCTCAACAGTCAGAATTTAAAATGTTCTAAACTTTTAAGGATGCGCTGGGGTATGTAACACCCAACGCAACCAATTAAGGGTTAATCTCACTCCAGTGTGGGAAAGAGGCGGAGCTATAGAGGACGTCTAGCGCCGTCTCTTTCCCGTTCTGGAATAGGATTAAAACAATACTGCTTCAAGACGTCATGGTATGCCACCAGAACGAAGGGTCGCCATCTTATGACGTTTTCTGGCGAAAAGAAAATATTAGCCATTGCCAGCCAGCAATGATGGTAACAAGCTGACTGCGTAAGATGCACTGGTGTCCCAAAGATAAGTATCGGCAATAGTGCATTTGCATGAACCCCTGAGCTCTAGTGGCACTATTATACAGGATGTAAACGGACCCTTCACGAAGCCGTTAACCAAGCACTCTGTACATCAAACTAAGTCGGGCCTACACAAAGTTATTGCTGGGAAATGACTTTGTTTTTAGGTGAAAGATAACCTTTTACGATAAAACTCAATGTAACGCATTCAAAACATTGTGCTTATGGATGCATTGAATAGTGAACGGCTCAGGAAGGAGGCGGAGGTATTTTAAGTAAAGTTATAACCTTAAAAATTAGTATTTAAAATAAAAACTTGTGTAAAAGTTGGAACTTTGACCCCCAATAACTCATAAATAGAAGGTTCCCGGTCATGGTCTAGAACAAAAACATGATCGCAATGACGGGGAGAACAAGTGCCTTTCGGCTTCGATAAGGGTCTACTTACACCCTTTATTAAAATGTATTTAATGGACCTTTTGCATAACTTTCAGCGTGACATCACTATGACTTTCTTTCAAATCTGTGAAGAGATTTAACACGTTTATTGCAAGAAATAAAAGTAGATACGTTGTACGCGTTCTATTTCCTTTGAGTTTATAGCTTAAATAGTATTGTTCAGTTGTGAAAGACTTACTTTTGTTGAGGGTCATGTCCTACTGCCGGCGATTTGCAAAAAGGTAGTAGAGTTAGCGACTAATCAAAAAAAATATTATTGATGGCAGCGGTGGCCCAGTCCTGGCCGCCCCGACTTACTAACAGTAAGTCGTGGGTTCGAACCCAGGCAGGCGCATTACTTTGTGTAATTTATTTCATCACCACTGCTCTAAAAACGGTGAAGGAAAACATCGTGAGGAAACCGGCATGACGTGGAACCATAAATTCGAAGATATGTGACATCTACCAACCCGCACTGGGCCCGCGTGGTGGATTATAGCCCATTCCCTCTCATAGAGAGGAGGCCGTCTGTTCCAGCTGTGGGAGCGTTATAGGTTGATTATGCAAACTGTTTTTTTTATAAAAAAACATGCTTTTATCGGAAAATTAGGTTTAACTATAAACATCGAACGCGTATACAAAGTTTTGTGTCCATGCTATTAACCGTTGAGTGAGGAGGAGATCCTGGCTGCAGGATCAAGTCATTTCTGCCATAAAAATGTATTGTGACCAAAACCAAAGGTATGTGCCAACTCAAGCGGTTGGGGGAATTGCTTTGAAATTCAGTTTTTTTTTAATATTAGGTGGGTGTATAAAGTGGTCGATGATGGCATGAGCTAACCCAAAAGAAGCTGTTTCAAGATTCGCCCAATACATACTAACTATCAGGGCAAGTTAAATAAACGCTTAAAAAAATTAGTTGTTTGTTTGACGAAGTTCTCGCCGGTAGTGTGTTCAGCGATCAACTGAATATAATATTATATTATGTATCTCTTTCAGTAACTAACAGCCAGCGCATCAAGTCACCAAAAACTGTCAAATTTTCTCATTCGTTTTTGAACTTAAACATCAACATTTTATGGTTTAAAATCATTTGGAGAATTTCTTAAGCGAGAAAACAATCAATAGCTTATCGCTTCTTCGTCAACAGTGGGACAGAAGCCTAAGGCACTGAAAAAAATATTGCTCTCAAAGGAGTTACTGCCTGATGTCTTCATCTCTCATTTTCAAGTGAACGAGAGTCGCTCACGTTGTTGTTAAAAATCTAAATAATTGACACCCGGGGCCGACGGCTTAACGTGCTTTCCGAGGAGGAAACTCGGTATTTAATGGGTGGTCACCCATCCAGAGCAAGCGCGGCTTATTCTCAAGATCGACCCGAGCGGCTGTTATTATTTAGCCACGTGTTCCTCAAATAGTTAAACACACAAAAACCCTACAGTAATATTGACAAAGCACCCGTGCATGCAAATTTGGATTCCAACAATCTTCATTGTAGCGTCAGCAGCTAATTCCGCGTTACACCGGTATGTATATGCTGTCGCTACCAGTACAGTCGGAACTTCTGAAAGGCAATTACAACACGTAGTAGATTCCGCAGAGAACTTCGATAATAGCTCCTACTAATTGGGAATTCTGTAGAGTGCGGTAATACCATTTTTGGAACCTGATTTTTACCAGACTGCCAAGGAAGGGTTATGTTTTAAGGGTTAAATTTATTTATTACCTCGTATGTTCCAAATGGCTAGATCTCTGGAAGGAGCTCATGGCTTAATAATAACAGCCGCTCAGGTCGATCTTTAGGTTAAACCGTGATTGCCTAGGTTGGTCTGTGGATGGGTGACCACCCATTATATACCGAGTTTCCTCCGTGCCTCGAAAAGCACGTTAAGTCGTTGGTCCCTGGTGTCATTTGTAGATCTTTGACATTCGTTACGTTGTCAGTGGCCCAAAAAGTCTGACAACCAGTCTTACCAAGAGGTATCGTATTACCCAGTACTAACTAGGTTGTGGAGGTCAGATAGGCAGTCGCTCCATGTAAAATACTGGTATTCGGCTGCATCCGGTAAGACTGGAAGCCAACCCCAATATATTTGGGAAAAGGCTAGGCAGATGATGATGAGTGTGTAGTACTCAAACTACAGACTAATAATGACCTTTTTAAAGGACATTACCCAAAAATTGCAGTGCTACGATAAGCACGTTTATCAGTTGCTATTAAAAGTAATTACTAAATGAATGAGTAACACTTATTTTTCACGATATATGATATGAATACTTTAAATTCTTAAGAAATAGGGAAAAAGATTGCAATTTGATACTGGTAATCCGACTGCAGATCTCCCAAACTGTAGGCTACAAAAGAAGAACAAAATTGATCTTAAATAACTGGGTGAAAAGGAACAATCGACGAACAAACGGTTAAAAAAACACTTTTGTAGGAAACAGCAGATTTTTTTTCTTTTAAATTACTGAGGAAAAATTTCTCGGTGTGTGGTTTGGAATTATGTATTGAACACGTGGTAACCGTTTGTGCATCGATGTCCCCTCCACCCTGTACAACCACGGCAAACCCACCAGTTGGTCCAGAGATAGGTAACTACCCCGACTTACGGCTAGTTGCTTTCTTGGGTTCGAACCCAAAATGGCACGATATATTTATGTAATTTATTCCATAACCAGTTCACCATTGCTCTCACAATTATGAAGGAAAACTTCGTGAGGAAGCATGAACCAAACATTTGAAGACATGTGATGATGTTGGAACCATCTAGGGCACAACAGTATGTAAGTGCACCTCATATAGTGACATGTTGTACTCCCTCAAGGAAGAATTCACTGAAGAGCACTTAGATCAGTGTGCCATGGAAGAATTATAATTCTTCTATGCCATTGTGTCATAACCTCAGTATTGGTAAAAATTTCACTTAGATCACTCTGGTTCCAACAACGTCATGTAACATCTACCGACCTGCATTGAGTCCGCGTGGTAGATTATAGGCCATTCCCTCTCATAGAGGGGAGGCTTGTATCCCAGCAGTTGGAACATTGTAATAGGCTGATTACGCTATCATCATCCACAGCCCGACTTCACCCATTGCTGGGTATAGGCCTCTATTAGCTTGTACCAAGCTTCAAGTTCTTGTGCTAACCTTATCCAGGATATTCTCGCGATGGCAACAATGTCGTCTGCCTATCTCGCCGCCACGCCGGACGCCACGATTGTGCTATTTTTTTTTACTTTTGTCCCCCTGCTGGGCAAAAGCCTCCCCCATAGCCTTCCATTCCTCTCATCGTGCGGTTTTTTCTGGCCAATCTCTCAAATAGGCGTCTAGGTCGTCACGTCAGCGTTTTAGGCCTCCCTCGGCGACGACGCCCGTCTTCAGGCACCCACTGCGTGACGACTCTGGCCCATCGCTATACTTATGCTAAATCCACGAGGGTGTGTTATCATCTCCGTAGTATCCCGCCAACATGTTCTTCACTCCATGGTGCACCTATAGCATCGAGTTGTATATAATTTTTCAACAAGTTCTAACTAATTACAAGTCTGCAGCCCGTGGCCCGGCCAATTATTCTTACTTTAAACCTCTAAAGGCGAGATGCCGATAACTTGGAAGATTTTCCACTATTTTTTATCTCATTCCGCTGAGATACGTTCCGCTTCTTAAATTAGTTTCCGCTCTTCGAGAAATTTTATTTTTATAAATTATTTTTAGTTTTAAGAACTGGAAGGAATGGTAGACGCTTGATTTATTTTATATGGAAGTGTTTTGGAAATGAATAATGTAGGAACTTCGAATATTTTTGTTTGGAATGATATATAATGATATAGAGCCTTTGGGAGCCATAAATACCCATAGTACAGGCCTACTGCTTAACTGAGACGGTTCCTGAGGAAGATTTGAGTGGTGGAGAGGTGACGTATTATTTTTTGGTAATGTCATCTCGCATGCAAATCTAGAAGCTTGTCGTCTGCTTAACCGGAATATCTTGTGGGACCAGCCAGGGCGGTTATCCGCTGAAGGGCGCGTCAGTACAACTCTCGTATCGAGCAGCTTCCTCGGGCACCGTCCAGTTAAACGATAGCCCTGTACTATGGCTCTTTAGGGCTCCCAAAGGCACTGATTAGAAAGTGCTTCGTCCCAACCCCATCAGTGGTTGGCGAGAAACAAGCAATTCATAAAAATGATATTTGCCACGTAAAATCTTCATCATTGTCATATTATTTGCTTGGTAAACAAAACACAAATGAATAAAAAAAGAAAAGCATTTATTAAAAAAGAAATGGCTTAATTAATTTAAACGGCCTCAGAAAAACAAATAAATATCTAAGGTTTTTTAAAGCTGAAAGTAATCAATCTAAAACTAATCAAAGCAAACCGAAGGCAACAGAGCTTTCAACCAATCCAGTGAGCCTTTTCTTAAAAAGGGCCGTAGTATCTTCATGTAAGGCCCCCATTAAGTCGACCATATCAGTGACATCCGTTGCAAATGCTTCTTTCAATTTAATAGCCTCTTCTGCTTTTAATGTAAGTACTCCAGAGACGATAACTACAATACCAAAGATAAGTTTGCCGTATCTTTTCACATCAGCATCCAATTGGTCTTTTGGGTAAACGTAGTTGGCTTTCAGACCGTAGTTGGACAAAGATTTATCAAGTTCGGAGTGGTAGTAGTCTAACCAGTCGTAGAAGCTCTTGACTCTAGTTTCGTGGTCGGTGCAGTTGAAGATCAAGTAGAGGATGTCGTTAGCTGGACTGGAGTTCTTGCAGACTTGATAATCGATGAGAATTGACTGTTTTAAACTCTCCCCCTGAAAGCACAAAATGGAAATGAGTTATTAAAAGAGATTTTGGTAACAGACAGCTTAACTTAGTCGTGTCAAAATATGCATAGCGGAACGAATTAATTTTGTGTGAATCCCATATTAGACTTGCTCACACGATGAGTACCAAAAAATCTGAGGATCATAATAATTGTCCGAATATGAATGAATAATCTCAGACTTGAGAATTAGGTAGTGCGTTGTCACCTGTTTTATATGTTTTTGTAAAGAAAAGACTAGCCGTATTTTCATTACAATTCACATTCTTGATTTCTTTCAATCTTTTAAATTCCATAGAGCTATTCCTTTTGTTACTACGCTTCTATTATCGTTATAACAATCAGTGATATCGCGTTTGTCCGTGAGTATAAGTAGGTATTATTTAATAATACAACAAACTAATCTAATCTGTTCATACGTGGGCTCGCGGCTGATAGTCAGTTTAAAAAAGTAACATTTTCCTGTAGTTTAATTAAATTATCAATTATTGTGAGTGACGCTGATTACACCATAATGTAAATGATGTCACTGACGCAACCTGTAGGGTTATTATAAGCAAATGTGTAAACAAGCTAGCTAGCATGTTTCTTGAAGGATCGATAACTAGAGGAGCAGACGGCTCCTAGAGCGAAGACCATGGATTGAAGAAAATATAGCGTGAGGCGCCACCTAGCTAGATGGATGGATGAAGACCGAAATGTGGCATGGCAGGTGGAAATGGCAGTCGGAAAACTATTTTGGAAGAAACCATCTCGACATACCTATTCCAAAAACGAATTTTGTAAACGTAATACAAAATTTAACTGTACTCACATCAGACTTGAACATAACATTGTTGGTCCAACAATCACCATGTTGTATCACAGCATAACGGCTTCCATTTTCGAATTTGTTCATTTTAGTTGCTGTGACTACTGCGGTACTGACTTTGTTTTTCATTACATTCTGATGCTCTGGGTCTTCGAGCAAACTTAGAGACATAGCCTCGATTTGTTTGAAATAAGCAAGCTCTTCAGGAGTTCCTTTACCCAAGGTTCCCCACATATCCTGCAAATTATCCTTGTAATAATCGTATGTATCGGGTTCCTTGGTCTTCAACACATATGAAAGAGAATGGAATATAGCTAAATTTCTCAGTACACTTTTCACAAACTCATCCGAAAGGGGAGTAAATCTGTCAAGCATAGTAAAACCGGAATCTTTTAAGTCTTCTACTAAGACAACTTCATTAGGTGCTTCCACATTCGTTCCGTAACATTTTGGGAACTTCAGCATGTCTTCCTCCGCTACCTCGGCTTGTTTCTGTAGTGCCAAAAACTTTGGCAGGATCTCTGTGTACATCAGATGCTCATTATGGAACATAAGCGGAGTGTTCAAGTTCTTCCGAACCATTTCTTGTGAAGGCGCTAGTTTCGCGATGATCGACAATTTTCCATTTTCTCCTTCAACTATGATTCTTTTCACGCTGGCTGCATAATTGTCACCATCCGCTCCAACAGCTTCAAAGGTCACTTTGCTGTCCTTGAAGCCTTCTTGTTCGATCACATTTTTGATGAATTCTAACTGAGCTGGAGTTATATTTTCAAGATCGCCTTCAAATTTGGTATGTTCCATGGTTGTCTGATTAGTTGAACTAGGAGCTGTGTGTATTACTTCGATAACTATATAGGTTCGTGTTTATCTGAACGATAAGATTTGATGTACGACTGTTTAATTTTTATATGATAATAACACATCGATGACTGAGATATAAGGTGCGTCAATGACGTGCGTTAATTAAATTGTAATACTTTTCGCTATCAACAACTTGTGTTAACTATGAGAACTGCAATGATATTTTTACCAACTTTGATTGGTCGAAAGGGAGTTTAGGGATATGAAGAACGGGTTGCAAAGGTCTTCATCTCCTATAGAAAAGGAAGAATCCTCTGACCAGACGTGTGTTGTGTTTGGGATAACTTTATAACAGCGCGATTTAGAAGTTTGATGTTAGTTCTTCTATTGTATCATAGATGGCGCCGTAGTACTTCTTGTTATGCAAGGACCGGAGTAATCATATTTAGTACAACATCGTAAAATCGACGAAATGCTGACTTATGTACACAAAAATGTACATGAGTAGTACATAAACAGCCTAAAACTTTTTCACTGCCGGAATACCGGTGGCCTCTCTGTCAGAAAGGGTTGCCCATATTCCACCAAGCCGAACAAGTGCGAGTTAGTGGATTTCATATTCCTTAGAATTTTCGGTTCTAGGATACCTATGCATGTATGAAGATGTTATCCTTTACCGTTTTAAGAGCAATGGTGGTCACGCCTCTAATCCCCAAAGGGTTATCAGACGTGTACCTAAAGGGTGTAAAAAGACACTTAACGAAAACGAAAACCACATATTCTGCCCATCATTGGGATCATTTTTTTGTTCTGGACTATACCTGGGAACCTACTAGTTACGGAGATATTGGAGGTCAAAGTTCCAATTTTTTCACAAGCTTTAATTACCTCCATGACCCGTTTACTATTCAAAGCATCCATCAGCATCATGTTTTGAGTGCGTTGCATTGAGTTTTACCGTAAAAAGTATTTTTCCACCAAAAAAAAAAAGTCGTTTCCCAGCAATAATTTTTGCGTAGGGTGACTTAGTTTGATGTACATTATGCTTGGTTGACGGCTTCGTGAAGGGGCCGTTTACACCCTGTATAGTAAAGCCACATTTCGCCAGTTATGCCAGTAAGTCAACCGGCATAAATTCAGACTCCGTGGCTTCTACTGAGAAATCCTTGATGGACAAACCAAATAACACCTCGCCCGACCAAAAAATTGTTTCCAACAATAACGCCTGGAGAAAAACGATGAAGTGGCCTTTTGTTGTATCTATTGTAATACGTGCTATGACAATTTGCAAAGGCGTTTCAATCGAAATAATAATAAAATAATAATACCAGCCTGTTACTGTCCCACTGCTGGGCAAAGGCCTCTTCTCATACAGAGAAGGCACGAGCATTGATCACCACGCTTGCTCAATACGGGTTGGCGATTTCAGACTTATATTAATTATAAGTCCAGGTTTCCTCACGATGTTTTCCATCACCGATGTCTGTGATGTCCAAGATAAACTTAGAAAGTACATATGAATTTAATATGTATATATTCAATCGAAAATGTCTCAAAAATACTAAGATCATGAGAAGAATCATTTGTCATTTCAACTCGCTCTGGGCCCACTCCCTGTCACACAGAGGAGTCCTATATTCCAGTATTTATACGATGTTTGTGCTAATTATACTACTATAAGGTCTATAAGGAAACAACAATGTGAATTAGCCGAACTGTCAAACTCGTTTCCCACCAATAATTTTTGTAGGGTTACTTAGTTTGATGTATAGAATACTTGGTTGACGGCTTTGTCAAGGGACCGTTTACACCTGATGTGATCACTTTAATATAGCCTTTATCATTGGAACAGTCTCGTTACTAGTTTGAAATGCAACCGCAGTAAAAAAAAAGAAGTAAAAAAAAACATTTATTCAAAAATCTCTAACATACCTACACACCATTACCGCACATCTATGATAACAAAACCACTATAAGCTGACCTCGCATTCTATTGAAAGTCCTTACTAGGCCAGCTCAAGGTCAGAGTGTTACCATGAGATGAGCGGTCCTATTTGTATCCTATTTGTACACTATTTGTTGGACCGTCGTACTCGCTTTGACCAGGTCGATTTAAATCGTTTACAGGTGTTATCTGGACCGATGTATCTGAAACCAGTCTGAAAGTCAATAAACAATTAATTATTCATACTCAGAATGCTAAGGGGAATGTGTGGTCTTCGATATTGGAAATCGCGTTATGGAACTCAAATGGAGTTGGGCAGGACACATAGCAAGACGTGGTAATGGCAGGTGGAGTAAAGCTGTGACCGAGTGGCGTCCAAGAAATGGAAAGAGAAGTCGTCCGGCGGCGAAATGGGCAGACGACATTGATGCCATGGTGGGAATATCCTGGATGAAGCTGGCACAAGACCGTGGAGCTTGGCACAAACAAAGAGAGGCCTATACCCGGCAGTGGGTGAAGTCGGGCTGTGGATGATGAAGGGGCATGTGTGGTGTAACGCGGATGAATGATATAAGGAATGAGTAGGTACATAAGAGGAAGTGAAGTCGAGGGTGGTTGAAAAGTTGTGTGGTAATCGGTTATCATGGTACGGACATGTGATGCAGAGGAATGAGGAAAATGTAGTAAAGAAAATGTTGAGTATGAATGTGGATGGCTATAAGAGTAGAGGAAGACCAAAGAAACGATGGATGGACTGTGTGAAGGATGGTGTTGCTAGAAAGGCGGTGATTGCTGAGATGATGAGTAATAGAGAAGTATGGAAGATGAAGACATGCTGTGCCGATCCCTAACAAATTAGTATGATGGCAGGAGAATGAGGGCCCATCACCGTTAAAGATGACTGTACACTGTTGGACAAAGACCCACTCGAAGAATCGCTAAAACGACCGGTCCTGTGTGCCTGCATCCAGCGATTTCAAAATCGCTTAAATATCTTCGTTGACCAATGTCAACGAAGATATTTTAATGCAAAATGCTGATAATTATTAAATGAAAAATGCGTGTGTGTGTGATTTATGACTGTTTTATACTCCCGCTACCTTTTAAATAGGACTTTTTTCTAACTGCCTCGTCTTGCCTCGTGGCCTTGACTGCCTCGTTACTCGAGTGATAGCAAGCGCGACTGCTGAGCATGAGGTCCTGGGTTCGATTCCCGGGTCCAGCAAAGTGTTATTGGGTTTTTCCATCAGGAATTTCTCAGTAGCAGCCACAGAGCCTGGATTTGTGCCTGGGTGATGGCAATAGGCTCGTCCCCTATTAGTAAGAATCAGTTCTAAGTCCAGAGAGTGATCAAAAATGAACGGTAAATATAAAAGCCCAAATATTGTACCCGTTAGAAATCTTCTTGGAGCCTTGTAGCAAGCCATTTTCGTGCAGTACGGTGTGCCATCAGCGCTGCAGACACATTTGTTGCAGCTTATAGAGTACGTTGTGAACGGCTCGCATTGCGAAGAATCACCTGCTAAGCAATGAAACAAGATGTTTTAATATACGATAGGAAATACTGAAATTTGTTTATTTGTCTATGGGTCTCTGTTTTCATGGAGCATTTCAGCCCCAATGTGGCCCCCTTAGGTGGCCCCATTGTGATGTTTCAATATTATTTCGAAGCTTCTCTAAAACATAGTTTTGCTTTTTGCCTGACCTGTATGTAAATATATATGTGTCGGAGACGGTCAATAGTACAGTTGCTAAACGAAGCGCGGCACGTGAGCCGAGTGATGGCAGCACTAACACTCGGCTAACTTCGTGCTACGACGGAGCCTAGCTAATGGAGGCGCGTGAGGGCGAGGCACTTGCCTTCCGACCGTTCTACAGAACAGAACCTTCATTCTAGGAACTGTCATACGTTTCGCTTAGCTATAAATTGTGATTGCTGTGTTAGAAGTGATTTTAGTATTAAAAGTGATTATTGTGCATTTACTGTTCTTCTTTGCTCGATCACCCTAATATCTGCCCACATAATGTCTGACGATGGTGCCAATAATGCTCCTGACCCGACATCAGAATTGGGATCCGATCGAGCAAATGAAAAAACACGTGGTGAGAACCCCGAAACTGCACAATGGCGGATGATGCTCGAAACGCAAAACGAGCAAATGCGAGCACTTATACAAACCCTGAACGCGCCGCGACCCAACAACCACGTGGCCCTGCCGGAGTTCAATCCAGAAAATAGAGAAGCAGACCCTCAATCATGGTGCGCGACCGCCGACCTGTGCCTTTCTGATAAACCCCTGGAAGGATGCCAGCTAATCGTCGCGCTCAGCAAAGCCTTGAAAGGAACTGCATCAACGTGGCTGTCACAAGTTACTTACTCCGGAATCACTTGGCCACAATTCAAAGAGCTTTTTTCAGCAAGGTTTGTGCCCACAGAGACAATTCCGGCTACGCTTATTCATCTGAATTCTAGTAAGCCTAACGAGGGAGAAAACTACGCAGCGTACGCCAGCCGATTGATGTCGTCCCTGATGAATCGTTGGAAAAATGCAAGTACTGAACAAATTGCTGTGTCCGTTGTGCTAGCTCATTTAGCCCAAATTGATACACGATTACAACGACTTGCTTTCACCACTGAGGTTAATTCGCGCCATAACCTGCAACAGGAATTGCAAGCGTATTCTTATCTTAAACGTAAAGCACCTCAAGACGCGAACGACACTTCAGATAACGCCAAGCAACCCAGGATGTCGACGCCACCGCTTAAATGCTTCATATGCGGCAAGCCTGGCCACAAACAAGTCGATTGCCGTTTTAGAGGAAAGGAATTTAAGAAACACCCTATACCATCCACTGCACCTGCACGTGCAAGTCAGCAGCCAACACCGAAAGGAAGTCTCATCTGCTTCAAGTGCGGGCAGCCTGGCCACATTGCCTCGCGCTGCAGCAGCGCCGCCCCTGCTGTTGCGGCCAGCGCAGGCGCCGCGCCCCACGCTGAGCACCGTGTCGACTTGTGCATGGTCGAGCCCCCTTCAGGATCACTAACGCACAAAGAGCCGGTATTGATGATCTACGACCCCCGTTACCCGACAGAACTACATACGGACGCGAGCATGGAGGGTTATGGAGCTATCTTGTTGCAGATAGTAGAAGGTAAGAAACGTGTGGTTGGTTATTACAGCAAGCGCACAACAGCAGCTGAATCGAGGTATCACTCATATGAGCTGGAGACGCTGGCCGTAGTGAATGGTGTAAAACAGTTTCGTTCATATTTACATGGAAGGAAGTTTGTTGTGGTAACCGACTGCAATTCTTTAAAATCTTCTCGAGACAAGATAGATCTAACGCCGAGAGTACACCGTTGGTGGGCCTACCTGCAAGCGTTCGATTTCGACGTTATGTACAGGGCAGGTAAGAATATGACCCATGCTGACTTTTTCTCCCGCAACCATTTACCCCATCACCAGGCAAAGCAGGTTAGTAAAGTGGAGCAGAAGCGTGTTGACATAACAGAGCTTTCCGGAAACTGGCTGTTAGCTGAACAACAACGGGACGAGGAGATACAAAAAGTCATGGCTCAATTAAACAATGGGGAGTTGAGTGGTGAAATTGCACTGACGTATGAGGTACGTTCTGGTTTGCTTTACCGTAAAATCCAACGCAACCGGAAGACCAAGTGTCTACCTGTGCTGCCTCGTAATATAAGATGGTCAGTCGTTCACAATATACACGATTCCATTGTTCATCTAGGCTGGGAGAAGACGCTAGAGAAGCTCTACGATTACTACTGGTTTGAAGGTATGTGTCGCTATGTTCGTAAGTTCGTGGATAGTTGCGTTACATGTAAAGTAGCAAAATGTCATTCAGGCAAGGTACAAGCAGAGTTGCACCCAATACCAAAAGTTGCGGTGCCGTGGCACACGGTACATATCGATGCGACAGGTAAGCTCAGCGGAAAACGCGATAACAAGGAGTATGTGTTCGTACTCATTGATGCATTTACAAAGTTTGTCCTTTTACATCATACGATGCACATTGACACTGCCAGTAGTATAAAAGCTGTGTCAAGGAGCGTATCATTATTTGGAGCACCGGTACGGATTATTGCTGATCAATGTCGTTGTTTCGCAAGTCACGAATTTAGGGAATTTTGTGAGAGTAAAAATATTAAGCTTCATTTAATAGCTACGGGATCATCGCGAGCTAACGGTCAAGTTGAGCGCACAATGAGCACGTTAAAATCTATGCTTGCCGCGGTTGAAGTGAACGAAGATAGGTCATGGCAGGATGCGTTAGGAGACGTGCAGCTGGCACTAAACTGTACTATCAATAGGGTAACAAAAGCAAGTCCACTTGAATTACTAGTCGGTAAAGTCGCGCGCCCTCTTAGTCTAATAGCTTACGACGATGATACTAACGCAGATCTCGAACAAGTTAGGGAAAACTCAGTTCGGTTAATCGAAAAGTCGGCTCTATATGACAAAAAACGGTTTGATAGCACTAAGGCGCGACTGGATAGATTTTCGGTGGGTGAGTTTGTGTTGCTTCAAAACGAAGAACGCAACCAGACTAAATTAGACCCCAAATATAAGGGACCATTCAGAGTTGTAGAAGTGTTAGAGGGAGATCGTTACACATTGAGAGCATTAAATTGTAAGCGTACTTACAAGTACGCACATGATAGGTTAAGGAGAATGCCCGAGGGCCAAGTACCGTTTGAAGTAGAGGATTTAGAGTTGAGAGATAGTGTGGAAACTTAGTTCGGATGGTCGGACCGTACCAGTAGCCATTTCGTAGCCGTAGTCCGGTAGAAGTCGGTGTCTGCTTGTAGCAGTCCGTGGATGCGCGGTGCGCGGGTGGCTCTGGCGGAGGTCGGGTCTGGTAGAGACCATAGAGTCATGTGGGACTCGGCGTTCTTGAGGAACGTAGTTAAACAAACAGGGGTTTGATGGAGGGCCTAAATGTTGGCAATAGGCCACGAATAAGATTCCCGCTTTGTGTGATGGTTAGATGAATGAAGAGGTACTTGGTTGCTCTAGCATTTTAACTGACCTAATTGTTTGTTTGATCTAATTTTTAGTTTGTTTTAGAATTATTCGTAAAGAAATAAAGTAAAGTCATTGTGATGAAGTTTATTTTTATTTTCTAGTTGTTAGTTAAGCTTTGCGTGAGGAGTGTCCGAACGAAGTGTACTGTGCTATGTTTTCCTTATTGCAGGATTACCACACGAGGACGTGTGTTAGCGCAGGATGGCCGTGTCGGAGACGGTCAATAGTACAGTTGCTAAACGAAGCGCGGCACGTGAGCCGAGTGATGGCAGCACTAACACTCGGCTAACTTCGTGCTACGACGGAGCCTAGCTAATGGAGGCGCGTGAGGGCGAGGCACTTGCCTTCCGACCGTTCTACAGAACAGAACCTTCATTCTAGGAACTGTCATACGTTTCGCTTAGCTATAAATTGTGATTGCTGTGTTAGAAGTGATTTTAGTATTAAAAGTGATTATTGTGCATTTACTGTTCTTCTTTGCTCGATCACCCTAATATCTGCCCACATAATGTCTGACGATGGTGCCAATAATGCTCCTGACCCGACATATGTATGTACATATGTGTGTATATATGTCCGTTTCTTTGTTCCCTCGTAACTCCTAAACGCATGAACGGATTTGGATAAATTATACGTCGTTAGATTCGTCTAGGTGGCACGAGTGTCACTTGGTACATTAAAATTGTACATTAAAACATTGGAAGCAGGCGGGTCACATTCCGTTTTCATAATTTTATATTCAAAGGGACCCCGCCTGCTTCCAACTTTTGTTTAATGTAAAATGTCCTTGTTTTTTGCTTTTCAGTTTTTCAGACGGATTTTTTGTTCGTTAGAACAACCGAAGGCCCTAGCACGAGGGCGGTGTAAACGTAACGTAAATCCGTCGATTTTTTAATCGAAAATACTATAATTATCCTATAGAATTTTAGTTAAATTGTTTGCAACAAGCACAATCGGTATCATCCATAGATATGAATAAATTCTTAAAATTAGGAAAATGTCATACATGTGTGTACAATGTGAAACGAGTATTTTTAATTTTAAAATCGACGTTATTACGATCCGTTTATGCGCGTTGCGCTCGTGCAAGCGCCTCTGTTCCTTCTGCTATAAAAAAAAACTTTTTGCAAAATATAAAACCGACTGAAGCTAAAGTTATTTTTCAGTTTGTTGTGTTTTTGAAGTCGGTTTTATTTTTTGCAAAAAGTTTTTTTTATTCTTCCATTTTTAGTTACACTATACAAATAATATGCAACTTAACATACCTAACTGTCGAAATGTGGGTATACTGTACACATCTGCGTACCCCCTCAGAGCATACAGGCGTGATGTTATGTTATAATGTTGTGTAAACAATAAACGTCCAAGCGATTGCAGCAATCACGACAGATTTGCTGTCTATTATTGAAGAGTTCCGTTCCATATCTCCGAAGTCCATGATCAGATGACAATATTTATATGGGATCAACTTGGAAGTATAGGTACTTACTCTTTTAAACAAAAAACAAAAAAAATCTAAATCGGTTCAGGCATCTTCAAGTAATCGGTGAACAAACATAAAAACATTCCGACGCATTGAGAACCTCTCATCCATTTTTGAATTCGGGTTATTAAGATAACTAAATTACAGAACCAGCGTAATAAGCGTAAGACACCGAGAATTTCTAATTTGATAATTCAACAAAATTCATTGCAACAAAGATTTATTTTCATTTAATTGCGTCATTTACACTGTTGATCAACAAGTTTTTTTTTCCTTCAGAATACTCCATTTAAATTAATAGCTTCGCGAGGACTCATTAAAGCGGTCGGTCTATATCTTTTAACGTTTTATTAGATCCCATGTAGGTTAGTGTGAAGTTAAATCTTTGAATTTGAGTTTGAAAACGCTGTCTACGGAGTCCTATTCCTAAGCCTACATCGCACATGACAGAGCTGTGCAGGTGGGTTAGGCAGACATACTGGCTGGGCAAAAATTGAGTGCAATCGACTCGCAAGGATGAAGCCTATGCCCTGTGATGTTTGTCTGTCTTAGGCCATACAGTCCTTTATATACAGCCTTTTTTTAAACGTGACGGGGAAGAAGTTATTGATAACCAGTTCAAATTGTTTCAGAATACGTGTTCCTGCGAAGATACACGAAAAAATATGGTTTGATGATAATTTATTTTATTAAAGGTAGCTTCACAGATGATTAAAATTATTATATCGAAAAATACGATTTGAGAAAAAAATAATGTTTGCCGAGAGTGGCTCGAATTAATTGGCTTTAATTAGATTCACGTTTGTCAAATCGTGGTACGTATTGAACTCTTTGTTCGCGGACGACTCCTAATGGATTTTTTTTTACGTATTTTACATACTAGTTGTTGTTGTTGTAGTATGTTGCCCGCGACTTCGTTCACGTTGAAATTTTGGTGTGTATGTGTGAGACTGCCTCGTTGGTCTAATGGTCGCAAGCGCGACTACTAAGCATGAGGTCCTGGGCTTTCATACAAACTTGCGAGAGCCCTTCGACCTCCTTAATCCGGCCCTGTCGCAAAATCCGTTCTTAGCGGAAATCTTCTAACTATAAACTACCTCACTGCTAAATTTCATCTTTATACGTCAAGCTGTTTTCGATATTTCGTGATGAGTGAGTGAGTGACCTTTCGCTTTTATATATTTAGAAGATTCAAGCTAACCACTATAATATTTTATGCATTAACTTATTTCTACAATCCAAGTCC
Source organism: Noctua pronuba (assembly GCA_905220335.1). Taxonomy (NCBI): domain Eukaryota; kingdom Metazoa; phylum Arthropoda; class Insecta; order Lepidoptera; family Noctuidae; genus Noctua; species Noctua pronuba. The sequence continues at coordinate 6,817,279 of LR999906.1, read as the reverse complement.
AGAACAGTGCACACGATTACCCTACTTTAGTCTACATTTACCCTTCTGACTGCACTTACAACTGAGGTCACAGAGCATATCACTGACTCAAGGAAAATGCTCACTGTTATTTGGACTATTTTATTAAGAAACGACCGTAATTCCCAGAGAATAGGGACCATGCTTCGGTAGTTTGCTGGAAATGGGGTTAACCTCTGCAAAATTCCAAGGTAAGAAGATTAGGATCCAAAGCTGCAATGTTTCTGCTAAGCAATGTTACGTGCTTTTAGAGGATCCCTAACTCAGGGCTGTTACAAAAAAAAATGTTGGCAGAAAAACCCATCAAGGCCAAGACCCAAAAATTTGAACCCGGGACCTCGTGATCTTCAGCCTCTGAGTTAGAAACTAGACCAATGAGTAAATCGAATACTAACAACACACTGTATCTGCTAGGCATGCTAGCTTCAGTTTTATGTCATAAAAGTTTTTTTTTTTGTTGAGAATGTTAAAATGTTAATAAAAATGTTTTTGGCTTTAATTCTGCAAAAGAACTAGATCCAGGCTTGGATGCAAAATTCTCTAATACCACTGCTCAGAAGTTGCGTTAATCATAATGCAACATGCAAAACTGTAATCTAAAATAATTATACACGACGTGTCGATATGTAAAAAATGTTGTTTGTGTGCTAGTATGAATTAAATAAACCTCTGTTTGAGATAGTATGTATAGAAGAGGGATTTCTCAGACAAAAGCTGACCGGAGAACACGCTGGTATTATTTTGAGCAAAAAAAAGCAGCAAAAGCTTTTTGAGATATTCAACCTCCTTTTTTTTTGGATGGGAAATCATCAAATGATCCCCCCCCCCCCCGGCTCTGGGCGGAGTGGAAGGGAGTGTCAGACTTTTACTGACAAAAACCCATCCATGTTCTTTCTTTGCCTTTCGTGTTCCAGGGCCGCGGTATCTCTTTCGAACAGTCCCGCAGCCCCGATATTCGACCTCCTTAGAAGACAATGCGTCAGACGAGAGATACAAACCGCGGAGAAACTTACATTCCATCCCTTCACATTTCATCAACCCAGAAGAACACCTACCACCCGGATATGAACTGCAGCTGTGGCCAATCTGGAATTGCGGGCCCAGCTTGGCCGATTTAGATATAATCTGGCCAATTGAGATATCCTCGATCCATCCCAAACAGAATGCCAGTGTGGAGCCCCTTTTGCAGGATATGCCCCACCTCTTGTCCTGCCCATCCTGCACAACAGCTGGTCCTTTCATTTCGGATTTACTCAAAGCAAATTTTAAAGCTGTGCAGGTGGCTACATACTGGTCTAGCACAATTTGAGTTTTATCGATACGAAAAGAAGAAGAAGAATTATGAGCATTTTATACTTACTCCTTCTCCAATAGAGTAGCATATCCTCCTCCAGCGCAAATTTCGCGCTTGCTACCGTGATTAACTGCAAAAAAATAACTTAGAAGTAAAAATCTTAAAAGTGACACGGCTGAACACAGCACTGACTAGACCACTCCTGCTTACCTTCCCACATAGTCCCGATACCGATGTACCAAAAAGGTGTGGTCATCTTAAATATGACCATTTTAAGGGTGTATTACAGACCATCGAAATCCACTACCGACCGCTGAAAAATAATCAGCTGTCCGTTACTGAGCCAATTGTATGGTACAGCTGATTAGGCATTTGTTTGCGATTACGATGTTGGTCTCGAGGAACTCGTGGCTAAATAATAGCAGTCGCTCTGGTCGATCTTCAGGTTAAACCGCGCTGGTTACATACCTAGTTTCCTCTGTGCCTCGGAAAGCACGTTAAGCCGTTGGTCGCGGCTGTTATTTATACATCTTTGACAGTCGTTACTGGTATTCAGTGGCCCAAAAGCCTGACAACCAGTCTTACCAAAGAGTATCGTATTACCTAGTACTAACTGGGTTGTGGCGTCGCTCCAGATCAAATACTGGTATTCAACTGCATCCGGTTAGACTGGAAACCGGGCCGGGACCAATGGCTTACCATACTTTCCGAGGCACGGAGGAAACTCGGTATGTAATGGGTAGTCAAGTCACCCATTCACGGACCAACCTAGGCCGGCGCGGCTTAACCTGAAGAACGACCCAAGCTGCTGTTATTATTTAGCCACGAGCTCCTCCAAATCAAAGTTATCTATTGAATAATTTTTAATTCAGTGACATGACGGCAGATCCGACGACGATTTTTCCTAAGTCCCATCATTGTAACAGCATTTGAGGAAGCTATGTCTGGTAGTGAAAATTTACAGACTAACAATTTTCCTATTATGGTTTCTTCATCAAACTACAAGCAAAACTGATAAAATGCCGATTAAAAATCACAAAATTACACTCACTGAAATTGCAAGATACGTTAAACCCACGTTCATTTCGATTTACGACTTAATCCCAAGTAGGAAAATAATCAAGTGCATTGAGTTTTCATTACAGAGACTGTGTAGTATCGATAAACAAATCGATTTTGCACGGAAATAGTTTCAAATCACTTTCTTATTTTGATAGTATATTCTATTAATATTACACATATTTGTTTGCGAACCATTATGTGACATAATCATCGTTTATACAGTCAGCCACAAAAAGATGTAAACACGGACAAGGGGTCATTTTATTATCTACAACCATTGTTTCATAATTGTGTATACAATTTAAAGATAGAAAACATGGTTAACAATTAATTTCACCAAAACCTCCTACGCAGGCCGGATACATAATAATATAAACACTCTATTACCAAAACAAATTACACATACCAGGACAATGTCATACGACTTGTTTGATGGAAGAACAAGAAATTTATTTCCGTCCTTTTCATTTCATCGTTTTAAATGTAGCCAATGATACTTGGGGATACTCGGAATCGGATCAGTATTTCCTAAGATTACCTCTTTATAATATTAGTACATAGTATAGTTGATAGCGCATGCACTTTAGAAGTTTTTCATCAGTATAAGAAACAGGTACTCTTCTCCTGCGCCACCTCGAACCAGCCTTCGTGATGCGCGTCTAGGTCATCTCGCCACCTCTTTCTAGGCCGGCCTTGGCGGCGCCGTCCATCGTCAGGCATCCATCGTGTTGAAACCTTTGCCGAGCGGTCGTTATGCATGCGGCTCACGTGACCCGCCCAATCCCATTTTTTCCAGGAGAAGAGTAGCTGGAAGGATATGGGGGAGGCCTTTGCCCAGCAGTGGGACATTCAAGGCTATTAAAAAAAAAAAAAAAAGAAACAGGATCGATTGGCAACAAGAGAATGTTTTATGCAAAATGGCCATTTTCTTACTAACTGCATTTTTTTTTTTAATCTGTGAATGGGGATCAATTTTTTTCCAAAAATTATGAATAGTCTCTTAAGACCATTTTCGTGTAGCTGCAACGGTTAAGGTAGTCGCCCTTACTGCCCCACCGAAATTTTACACCCTGTATACAGAGGACTATCATAATTTATTAAGATAGATAGATATCAGTGGCGAAGGTTCCATAGAACTCGATTCCTACCGGATTCCCTTTGAAAAATGGCACAGTCAGTATTCTATAGACAAATAATATAATCACATTAAAGAAATGTACTCCGGCTTACTTCTTACAAAAATTGACACTTCGCTACTGATAGATACCCTGTACCACTATACCTAGCCCAGCTTCGTATTCTTCGCCGTCAACCAAGCATTATGTACATCAAACTAAGTCACCCTACGCAAAAATTATTGCTGGGAAACGACTTTTTTTTTTGGGTGAAAAAATACTTTTTACGGTAAAACTCAATGCAACGCACTCAAAACATGGTGCTGATGGATGCTTTGAATAGTAAACGGGTCATGGAGGTAATTAAAGTAAAATTAAAACCTTAAAAAGTAGTATTAAAAAAAAAACTTGTGAAGAAATTGGAACTTTGACCTCCAATACCTCCGTAACTAGTAGGTTCCCAGGTATGGTCCAGAACAAAAAAATGATCCCAATGATGGGCAGAATATGTGGTTTTCGTTTTCGTTAAGGGTCTTTTTACACCCTTTATTCCTAAAAGAAGACGCCATTTTAAATCTCATCGCCCCCCACTATAAATCTCATTGAAAATCAATAGGTAATCTTGGAGTGTTATCTTGGTACAAGTCTGTGGTCTGTTTGCTCTGCTAAAAGGATCACAAACACTGCGGTAGGTACTAGGTACATATATGAAACTTTTATGTGTTTCTATTCTACGTTGCGGAGAATTGGTTCAATGGAGAACTGAGTGTGGAAAGTGAATTTGAAGTTGTAGGTATAGGACATGGGCCTATTTGAACAGAAATACAGGGTGTAAACGGACCCCTCACGAAGCCTTTAACCAAGCATTCTGTACATCAAACTAAGTAACTTCACGAAAAATTATTGCTGTGAAACGACTTTTTTTGGGGGTGAAAAATCACGTTTTACATTAGGACTCAATGTAACGCATTCAAAACATTGTGCTGATGGATGGATTGAATAGTACGGGGGTCGTGGTGGTGTTTAAACTTGTGAAAAAGTTGGAACTTTGACCCCCAATATCTCCGTAACTAGAAGGTTCCCAGGTATGGTCTAATGATTGCAATGACGGGGAAAACAAGTGCCTTCTGGCTTCGTTAAGGGTCTTTTTACACCCTTTATATTTCACGTAGAAATTAGGCTCCAGGGGACGCAAGAGAGAAGATTCTTGCTAAGAACAAAGATTGACAGATAATCTATATTTTTAATATTATAAAGCTGAAGAGTTTGTTTGGTTGAACGCGCTAATCTCAGGAACTACTGGTTCGAATTGAATAAATCTTTTAGTGTTGGATTGCCCATTTATCGAGGAAGGCTATATAACATCACGCTACAACCAATAGGAGCGGAGCAGCAATGAAAAATGTTGCAAAAACGGGGAAATTAGTATTTTTAATAATTTTACGCGGACAAACAGCTAGTATAACATAACATGTCTTCACGCTTGTAATCCGCAAAGCGTTAGGCAGAGGTATACCTAATAGTACACCCACATTTCGCCAGGTATGTTTAAGTCTCATGTTATAGTGGGCGTGCCTATTGCCATCAATAAACCACAAATATAAACTCCGTGGCTGCTACTGAAATTCGTGATGGAAAAATCCAATAACAATTTTCCCGACTCGGGAATCAAACCTAGGACCTCATGCTCAGCAGTCGCGATTGTGAGCACTAGACCAACGAGGAAGTCAACATTAGCAGATAATAATTATAATCTACATTATAGTCGGTGACAGTATTTCTTGTTTTTGAAAGCAGAAAGTAAACAATAAAGAAGTTACTGCTTGGAATGTAATTCCATAAAGTATTCGTAGTTTTTTTTTCTGTTTAAAACCTTATACAACTGAATGCTTGTATTTTACATGGCGCGACTAGCTATTCGACCTCCAACATCCAATTACTCAGCAAAACGATTCGTAAATAGTGTGTGCTGAAATAAAAACCGAACACGCCTTTGGAAATTGTTATAGCAATGTGTAGAGCAGCTCGTAAATTTACTCACCAACCAAAACAACTAGGCGTCATTGACGAAAAGCCAAATAACTATCAAGTTACCAATTCATTTATCACGTAGTTTATTATTATAGTCACATTTACTGTATATTAATAAAGTTACTAAATAATTGATTGATACACCATACTTTAATAAGGACAACAAAAACCTGATATATCTCACTGGCAACATTCTTTCCATCGACGCTCACACACGCCCCATCTCACCATCTGTGCGCGCAGTTCTCATGTAAAAAATACTGATAATTGACGTCATTGCCCGAAAAATACGCGACGGGATTTCAAGGTTGCGAAGTACTAGTGATGGATTAATCGAACAAACACAACTGTCTATCCTTGCATAGTGAGGCCAGTGTTTTGCGAGTGTTGTGTTTGAAAGCAAGTGTAGGGGCAGCTCGCTGGAGATTATTCGTGGATCGAGGTGTTATCGTCATAGATATTATACTTGCAAGGTAACACCGGTTTTATTATTCTGCTCAAGATTTTCATTGAGAAACTTTTGCATAGGAACGTCTTTATAATGCTTTGTCTTGTTTTCTACTACTTTTCATTTCATTTCAAAGTTTAACAAAAAAAAAACTTGTTTTTTGACATACTAAGCAAATTCACAGACAAAACAAACTTTGTTTATTTACATAGCTAGATATTATTAGAACCGGCACATCCTGGTTTACGTCACGGTGACTTTAAATAATCGTACGTTATTATATTGAACAATTTAAAATAGGTACTCAAATAGATAAGAGAGTTTTGTTTTAAGTGCGAATAATAGTATTGTATAATGTTATCATAATATTGTTATCATAAGTTATACTTTTAAGGTTCCGTAGCTAAATGGCAAAAACGAATAGGTGCCTCATAATTATTTATTGTCTGTCTTTCGGACAGCAAGTCCGGATGCAACACAGACATTTCATTCGTAAACTGCTACACTATATCGATGAAGCATAAAAGGTGTATTTTTGAACAGTATATGATCTTTTTACTCTGGACGCTCTTAGCTTGCACTTCTTTATACATCGATCTCACATAAATGTATAGTATCCACATAAATGATGTAACCAAGATTTTGTAACAATATTTTGATTGAAAAGAGTGTCCATGGAGTTTCTTGCCCATTCTTCTCCATAGAGATCTACGCCTTGGAATGGGCAACTACAGTACTTTCACAAGTTATTATGCCTTGTGTCTTTGACTGTAGCTTCGCTCTTTGTTTTTTCTGTGACTTTCAAAAGTGCCTGTAATGGTCTAATTGAAATAAATGCTTTGAGCTTGAGTTTGAGGTGTAGAATCTACGTCTAATAGTTATACATGTATTACAAGTATGTGTGTGGTACAAGGGCGTAGCCCCCTTCCCCGTCCTTCTCCTCCCCCCTGCCCGCCCCATAAATCGATGGTCCTTATTGGAAATTTTTACATTTACTTTTTTAAACGATTAATATTTTCATTCAAGGTCAAGGTCCTTCTCTATGTGTGCGCTTTGGGGAATCCCTTTTGTGCTCTTATATTGTGTCGTCTTGATGAAATACCTTAAAAAGTTCACTTAGGCGCGTGAGGCTGGGGTTTGTTGGATAAAATCAATGTTAAGCATGCATAATATCAGTGATCGGAAAAGGTAGACTATATTTGCCTAAACTTACACACAGAACAGAGACAGAAAGTAGAGACTTCCTTACGACTATTTTTTTTCCCCGGGATTCGGGAAAAATCTTCAGTCAGTTGAAAATAAGCTTTATTTAAGATGTGTAAAGGCTATTTTTAACTAAACTTGCAACTATCAAAACTTAGGAATTTTCACTAAAACTAATCTAACTTTAATCATGTATTAGAATTATCTTTAAACTGACCGTTGTTGCATCAAATCTTTCAATACATAACCTTTGTCAATGTGTAACACCTAAGTAAAACTAATTTCTAATTGCATAAAAGGTACTTCCATAATACAGGGTGTAAACAGACTCTTCACGAAGCCGTCAACCAAGCATTCTGTACATCAAACTAAGTAACTTTACGCAAAAATTATTGCTGGGAAACGACTTTTTTTTTTTTTGGGTTAAAAATCACGTTTGACGGTAGGACTCAATATAACGCACTCAGAACATTATGCTGATGGATGGATTGAATAGTACGGGGGTCGTGAAGGTGTTTAAAGTAAAAATCTTACATTAGAAACATGTATTTTAAAAAAAAATTGGGAAAAAGTTTGAACTTTGACCCCCAATATCTCCGTAACTAGAAGGTTCCCATGGAAGGTGTAGAACAAAAAAATTATCCCAATGACGGGGAGAACAAGTACCTTTCGGCTTCTTTAAGGGTCTTTTTACACCCTTTATGTATTTCAAACGTAGGTACTGTAGATTTACGAAAATTCTTCCGGGATCTTAAAACTATTGCACTATCTTTTTGTGAAATACACAAATTAGGTACGTCTTTCCCGAGTTAACTACTATGCCGGTGTCCTGAAACTTTCTGACACGAGAGGTATATAAAATAGAAGAAAAGCGTTACAAACATGGATATAACAGCTTTATACTAGTATCAATCAGTTTATCATGTAATAAAAATAAGTCAGAGTATAGAATACAGAAAAAAAAAAACATAGTCGTAAGGAAGTCTCCACTTTCTGTCCCTGTTCTCCGAAGTTTAGGCAAATATAGTCTACCTATTCCGATCACTGATAATTATGCATCCCAACTACGGAACCCTTCACTGTGCATATCCAACGGACGCTTAGCCGGATATGTGGTTTTCAATTAAAAAAGTCTAGATACATTCAGCAGCTCGAAAATGACCGCAAGACGTACTGAACTCAGTTCTATTTCTGGCTTTGTTTGCATATGTAGTATGTATGTATGAAGCTTCGTTTAAAATTGTTTAGTAAAACCGAAGTTTGCGAGGTGACGTCTAAGTAGTTTGTTTTTCGTGCTGTTAAAATAGCCGCTTTACGACAGTTGATATAGAGTTTTATTTTGCCATGTTTGTTTGAGTTTTTATTTATTTATTTGATCTCCAACAGAAACTAAACATTTACATGCAAGTATACATAGAACAGGGACAAGTACAAGTGTGCGCTTCCAATTATAGGAGACCACATCATTAATTTATAATCTAGGCACATACAGTAAAGAACAATGGCAACGCCTTATGCAAGACAAGGTCAAAAATCTAAATAAATCAAATTCATTTTGTTTATGCTTTTGATAAGTTGAAGACACGTGTATCTTGAGATTTCTCCGCTCTGGAGTTTTGTGTATGATTATAATTTTTATGGTACTCCCTTTCTTCTACTAAAATTGTTTGTCCGAAAATCATAATCCATAACACGTTTAATATTAACTTCAGTAAAAATCCGAAATTTTGTTTTACATAATTATCTTAACTTCTAAAACTATTTTGACATAATATCGAGTAGTACTATAATAATTAAATCTCTTAATTTTGCATGAAGTAAAGTCTTATGTCCTAAGTATTGTATTATATTATAATGTGTATTATTACCGCATCGCATGGGTAATCAACAATTTTACAAAAAAATATCCTAAAAGTCTTGCAGACAGAAAGTGGGTGCGTAATGTAAAATGCGAGCTAGCGAGCTAGCTAGCATGCGTCACATAGTCGTTATTATTTATGACAAACGGATTTGGGGCATATTGTATTTAGGGACTTCAATTTGATGGCAGGTGACATTATGTGATATTAAGTTCGGGTAAGTTACCATTCGGACAAATGATGATTAGGACAAAAAAATGGCACTTTAGATTATGGATAAAAAAGTTAGGGAACACAATAGATAACCAATTTTTACACTACTACGTAGCCATTTCCTTGGTAACTATGTCGTTGCTAAGGAAAAAAAAACATACCATAATTATAGTATGTTTTTTTTTACTTTAGGCACTAGTAAAAATAACCGTGCCAAAGTAGACTAGATGTGACATTCTACCTTATTCATAATATGTGTCACGTCATCAATGCGTATTATTACATAACTACACCTATACCTTTTGAAAATAAACTATCACACATCCTGTTTGTGTGGTCTGATTGTTTATTTTAAGCTCTGCCTTATCTTTCAGATAAATACGGCCCTATATAATACAACGATAGCGAACAATTCGAGCAGCAGTTTACACAAAACAGTTTTCCACAACACACCATTATGACAGAACTACAGATTGAAGGTCAAATCGAAGGCATAACCGAAGGACAGTTAGAATACATCAAAAACGTGATTGAAAAAGAAGATTTCAAAGCCAGCAAAATCACTTTTGAGGCTGTAGGAGGTGCAGCTGACAATTATAACGCAAACGTAAAAAGGATCGTCATAGAAGGAGAAAATGGAACCTCTACAATGATCGCCAAAATAGCGCCATCTTTCGAACTCCTTCGTCAGGGCATGGGCGTAGTTCTCCTGTTCACCAACGAACATCTGATGTTCACAGAGATCCTACCAAAGATGCTGCAGCTACAGAAAGACGCCGATGTACCGGAAGAAGACCAATTGAAATTCCCAAAATGTTTCGGAACGAACATGGAAGCGCCTAACGAAGTTATCCTGTTAGAAGACCTTAAAGCATCAGGATTTGTTATGCTGGACCGATTTAAATCTCTTACCGATGAACATATGTACAGTGTATTGAGAAATTTGGCTATATACCATTCGCTTTCCTATGTGTTGAAGAACAAAGAACCTGAGACTTATGATTATTTCAAGGACCACATGGCGGATATGTTAGGAGCATTGACTCAAGCGGGTCCCGAATTCCTTGCTTTCTTCTATCAAATTGAGGCTCTTGCTCTCGGTCTGCTGGATGATCCAGAGCATCAGAACATCGTGAGAAACAAAGTCAGTGATGTTATAAAAAGTGCCGTCAAAATGACGAAGTTCGAACATGGCAGCCGATTTTCAGTGATTCAACATGGAGATTGTTGGACCAACAATATTATGTTCAAGTTTGAGGTCAGTATTTGAAATATTTTATTGCATTTACAACATTAGTTCTGAACTCAAAACTCAAACTCAAAGCATTTATTTCAATTAGACCATAACAGGCACTCTTGAATGTCAGAAAAATAAAGAAGGCGAAGCTACAGTCCCAGACACAAGGCATAATAACTTGTGAAAGTACTGTAGTGCCCATTCCAAAGCGTCGATCTAGATCTAGTCTGTTGTTTAAATGTGCACGTATACCTTACGACTTTAATAGGTATCTGGAACAGACTTGGGCCAGGATGCTCAACCTCAGCTTGAGTTTTTTTATTTTTATAATTTCGAAGAACTACTTTTGACACATTGGCAAAACCCTAAAATGTGAGGATAAGCTTACTTTTTGCATAACATTTTATCTAATCGATTGATAACCGCGCGTAGGAGATAATAAACGGATATACTTTTATAACGGAATGCCAGTGTACCTAATCTATTGTTTTTGGAAACTAATATTTTCCTGAAATGACTCATGCACTTCTGGCAAGAGTGGTCATCAATGGTCATGCCTTATTTATACGAGAAGGAGATTTGCGCTGCAATGGGGCAGTAAAAGCTATCATAATTATTTATTTTTTAATATGTGCCTTACTGAAATTATACACCGTGACTTTTTAGTCGTTTTACAACGGCAGCCCACTTCATGTATCCAATGACTACTAAGCATTCATAAAAAAATAGGTATTTATGAGATTTTAATAATATTATTCAATATTTTGACGTATGACGTAGTTAAAACACCCTGTTGTGAGCGATATTCTCCCGTTTGACACATAAACATCATTAACAGGATGTTTCATAATTTTTTCTAATGTTTATTCATTTTTCTTTGTACCTATTACGCTAGGTGAAAAAAAAATCACGCCTCGAACTATTAATATGTCGGGCACATTGAGTGGACCACCTTTGTAAGACGACTAAAAAGTCACGGTGTATTCAAATATTAATTTGTTCGATATGCAGAGCCTACAGTAGATGTTACATTCATTTTTGTTTCCAGTTTACCCTGTCAAACATGAAGCGTGCAAATAAATTATTTAATGGTCATGATAAGATAGAAACAATTCTATTTATAAAAATAATAAAACTTTAAATTGAGCTGACAGGCGGTTCAGTGACAAGGATGGAACCCGTCTCCCGTTATTGCGTCATCGTCATCCTCAATCATCCAATTAATGGACCTTATAGTAGCGGAACTGTGTTAGTGGCATGTTGTTGGAACACATTCATTTCAAAACATAACGTACCTACATATTTTTCCACAGTAGAAGTAGATGGTTTTACTTATACACCGTGACTTTTTAGTTGTCTTACAAAGGTGGTCCACTTAATGTGCCCGACATTAAATAGATCTAGGCGCGATTTTTTTTTACCTACCGTAATAGGTACAAAGAAAAATAAATAAACATTAGAAAAAATTATGAAACATCCTGTTAATGACGTTTACTTGTCAAACGGGAGAATATCCCTACCTAGCGCTCGAGTCCAGCCAGTAGATCATCGCTCACAACAGCTTGTTTTAACTACGTCATGCGTCATAATATTGAATAATATTTTTATTTTAAAATTATTAAAATCTTATAAATACCATTTTTTTTTATGAATGCCTAGTAGTCATTGGATACATGAAGTGGGTTGCCGTTGTAAGACGACTAAAATGTCACGGTGTATAAAAATGATATGTTTCTTGCCTCATAAGTAACGCAAAAGAGTTCCACTATCAAAATCCCTTTTACTAACATGTTCCCATTTTGTACTTTCAGGGAGAGACAGTGCAGCAGTCAATGTTAATTGATTATCAACAAGCGAAGAACTTCAGCCCAGTCTACGACCTGCTCTACTTGATCTTCAACTGCACCGACCACGAAACCAGGGTCACGTGCTACTACGACTGGATAGACCTCTACCACGATGAACTTGAAAAGGCCTTGTCCAACTTTGGCCTGAAAGTGAACTACGTTTACCCAAGGGACCAGTTGGATGCTGATTTGAAAAGATACGGGAAGCTGGGCTTCGGTTGTGCTATTCTCATGTCTGGTACAATGACAATCAATCCAATGGAGGCTGCTAAATTAAAGGATGTGATAGGAAGTGGGAAGATGGAGGATCTGGCTGGCGCAATGTCTGATTTGCAGTCTGGTACCATTCTTCTCTTTAAGAAGAGGCTAATTGGATTGATTGATAGTTTCAAACTCTTTGGTCTGCTGTGAGGTAGAAATATTGTTGTTTGTCTTTGACGTCGTGGCCATTATTCATGTTAATTTGGTTTTTTTATATAGTATGTTACTCGTAATTAGATTCCAGATATTGTATTGGGTAATCCATATTTTTGTCTAAGGATTGTGAAAAAAATATTATTTGCCGAGAAGAGGTGTAACATCGAGAAAAGAGGGGGGAGGCCTTTGTCTAGGAGTAGGATAGTTTATGCTAACATGACGTAACTTGATGTTGTCATGTTACAAAATATTGCTTTACAAAAAGTACCCTCGCTGTGGATGCAAGTTTTCGTATTTAGGATTTGCTGAAGGCTTAGTGAAGACCAAAATCTGGGAGATTTTTACCTCACCTTCACACTCGTAATGGGTGTAAAAACACCCATAACGAAGCTGAAAGACACTTGCTCTCCCCTTCATTGCGATCGCTTTTAAATATAGTTTTTAATATTTAAAAACTTGATTGATTCGTCTTAAAACATGACCGTGTACAGTGCGTTATTTCAGACTATTACAACTTTGTTTTATACACAGTCTTGTCTTGTCAGTCTTGTATACAACTAGTCTTTACAACTTGTTTAAGTTGTAAACGAAACTAGTAGCCTACAAAATACTTATTTTATACCTTGGTGTAAACGCGGGGTTAAACAAAGCGCAACTGCACATACCGAATTTCCATAATTATGTGTGACAGATGATACAGTGATGTAAGGTCCACGTGGAATGAGAAAGAATTACTAAATGCATTTATTGCCATAATTAAACGATTGACAGAAACAGATCCTTGTTTGACATACGTTTATAGCTGAACGCATTTTATGTACTTTTTTGGTTTGTAGTTCAAACGGGCATCTACGGATGTGAGGTCGAAGGAGGTGGAGGTTGCCGAAACAGCACAATAAACAAAATGAATGTCTATGTTGATGTTCAAGAGTGTATATGTTATTTTTAACATGATATTTTGTATTTGTAACAATACAGGGTGGAGGGGACACCGACGCTACCAAAACCCACACTTTCAAAATGTATGAGACAGCTGATTTTTTTTAAAATTATCGATGAAAATTTTCTACAGCGGGTTCAGAATGATGTACTGAATACGTGGTAACCGTTTTAGCGTCGGTATCCCTTCAACCCTGTATAATGTTACTGAAAATGAACAGAAAATTATTTTTATTTTTTATAATCTTGTTTTTCGACTAGTTTTTAAGAGCATGCCGTGGTCTCCTTCAAAATTGAAGGAACACACGTAAAATATTTTTTGTAATGTTGTTTAGGTACCTAAGTTTTGTGACATGTGTCTATGTATCCTCTGTTGGGTCCTATTTAATCATCAAAGAAAATGCTTTTATTGTTTATATTAAAGAGTGTTGCGAAAATAGTTATATTTTACTTTATGCCAATCTATTCTTCACTCACTGACCAGTCATAGGCTTCGAGTTCGAATCCAAGACACGCACCTCTAACTTTTCGGATTCATGTGCGTATTGTATATTTATCACTTGCTTCGGTAAAGGAAAACATCGTGAGGAAACCAGCATGCCTGAGAGATATTTCTTGACGGCATGTAAAGCCAAGTCACAGCCTCATGGCCGGCATTAAAACTCTGACACCAGGTTAGGCACTAACCACACGATAAAGAAGAATTCACTGACAGAAACAAACCGCTGGATCTCGAAGCATTACCAAAGTCCCTTTGTATAGATAACGAAAGCAAGCAAAATGGAAAACTTTTTAAATATTCCTCCCCAAACAGGATAATTTTGCCTAACATCCAAAAGTTCAAACTCAAGGTTTAAACATAATCATCCTGTAATGTGCCTCCTGCTGGCTGGGACACAGGCCTCCTCTCTATGAGAATGGGCTATAATCCCCACGCGGGCCCAGTGCGGGTTGGTAGATGTGACATGTCCTCCGGCTACTCAAGGTTTGCCAACAGGCAATGGAGCGTATGTACTAGAATGTACTTAACGTTAAACTTACTGATCGAATAAGCGCAGTGTGCTGAACAGCACTCTGCGCTTCAGGACTCCAATTACTGACGTAGCTCATAAGAGCTGTACAACTAAATGGGACTGGGCAGGCCATGTCTACCGGATGCCGCAAAGCTGTGGCCCGCTTATCGCAAAACTGGAGCCCTGAGACAGTTTGACGGGGTCGCAACAGACCAAGGAGAAGATGGTGGGACGTATTGGATGGCTTTCTCGTTAATTGGCGAGAAGGGAGGCCTTTGCCCAGTAATAGGACACAAAATGACATGCCAACAAAAAAAAAGATTCTGTCAAAGCGGCTTTTTTAGGCCCCCTGGTCACCAAAGCCGTTCCGAAAACATAAAATGTGTGGCGAGACGATCAGGATGCAGCAGTACTACAACTAAGGCTGCTTCAAAATAGCGCCTATAGGACTGGAGGCCTTTGCCCAGGAGTGGGACAGTATAGCTTAATTATATTACCAACAATCAACTATTTGTCAATCATATTATTATGGACATCTGCACCAACTGAGTGAGGAGATGCTTTGCCTATCCTTCTTTGAAAGGCAGTTAATTCGTTTCTTCGGGACTCTTCGAGCTTCATAACCCCAACGCTTTTCTGGCTGTCGTAAACGTAGATTCTGGTTTTTAGGAGTTGTAGAAGATAGATTGTTGTTACCTTATGTATCATCATCTGCCTAGCCTTTTCCCAACTGTTTGTTGGGGTCCCAGTCTAACTGGATGCAGCTTAATACCAGTATTTTACACGGAGCGACTGCCTATCTGACCTCCACAACCCGTTTACTACTGGGTGATACGATACCCCTTAGGTTACCTTATGTATATATGCTAAACGCAAATCTAAAACGCCTTTATAGACCTTATAAAAACTGTAGCTGTAAAAGTATTTAATTTTAGTAGCCGTGATTATTGAAAGTGCTGGTTTTTTTTCGTCCACTTCTTTGAAATTCGTCGTTCAAGCAATTCATTTTACGTATTGAAGACGTCTCTGAGTAGTTTTATAAAAGACCGCCATTTTATTTATATTTATCCATTTTAATATGAGAGTTAGCATTTCATCTGAAAATGCTGTGGATGTTTTTCTTAGCAAACGTATTCAACAAAACACCAGAGCGAAAATTGCTTTTTATTTTTTATCAGGCGTCACTTTGTATCTACAAAGGAACGTCTGAATATAATTCAATGACGGTAAAATATTACGCAGTTCCAACATTTAGTTTTAATTACGCCAAAAACTATATCTAGGCTGGATGAAGTACGCAGCAAAGCCATCTCGCCCCTCCACGGCCAAGGACCTAGGCCACCTGGATTAGCGTTCGACGAGTCAACATCTCTCATCCAAATGGAACATCCTGTTAGGTACCTAGTTACCTTTACCTCACGGTGACTTGAATAAAATAAATCCTATCATTATATGATTAAAAGTATCTCCTGATATTTCAATGTTATGTTCAAGTGCAAATATTTCTGTTTACGGAAAAAAACGTAGCCAGTTTCGAAGCACATATCACAGTAATCGCTTCGCTATTATTAATTAATTATACCTAACATCTAATCAAATTAAAAATAAACATTCAATTATTATCCTGACGTGTGATTGTATATATCTCACAGATAAACGCGTATCTATATAATGAAACGAAGTCATACCGAGAGCTTCTAGTCTACAGAATTGCACCACCATGGCACAACATAATATTAAAGGTGAAATTGAAAATATATCTGAAAGCCAGTTAGCATTCATCGAAAGTGTAATTGAAAAAGAAGGTTTCAAAGACAGCAAAGTTACCATTGAGACAGTTGGATCAGCTGCTGACAATTATGGAGCAAATGTAAAAAGAATCATCGTAGAGGGAAAGAATGGAAACCTTTCAATGTTTGCCAAAATCGCACCAACGATTGAATTCGTTCGAAAGACATCGAACGTTCCTCGCGCATTCAGAAACGAGCATCTGATGTATACAGAGGTCCTACCAAAGCTACTGCAGCTACAGAAGCAAGCCAATATACGAGACGAAGATCAAATAAAATTCCCAAAATGTTACGGAACATATGTCGAAGCACCTAATGAAGTTATCCTGATAGAAGACCTCAAAACATCAGGTTTTGCTATGATGGATAGATTGTTACCCCTTTCCGATGAGTGTGTGACCAGTTTATTGAAAAAAATTGCTATTTTCCATTCACTTTCTTACGTGTTGAAGAACAAGGAACCTGAAACATTTAATTATTATAGGGACAATTTGCCGGATATAATGGGAGCAATGGATGAAGGAACTTTTGGAGACCTTGATTTTTTTACTCATGTTGAAACTCTTTCTCTAAATCTTCTCGAAAATCCAGAACATCAGACCATCCTGAGAAAAGCAAAAATCCATGAAGGTATACGTCGTGCCGCCAAGATGATGAAGTTTGAACATGGTAGCCGATATGCAGTGATCCAACATGGAGATTGTTGGACAAACAATTTTATGTTCAAGTTTGAGGCAAGTATTTTAAACCTTTTCTTATATTTACAATATTTTTGTTGTGCTTTCATTGTAAACACTGTTTTAAGCTTTCACGGTTTAAAACTAACTACTAAAACTAACGACGCTGTTGCAAGCGCCATGATCGCGGGTTGACTGGAGAATGCGGGTGGATGAAAATGGCGCTTGCAACAGCGTCGAAATATCGGGAGCTCAAAATAACGAACAATCACGGAAGATATCCCTAAGTGAAGTTTAGTTTTATTTTAGTTCTTTATTCTTGGAGGAGTTCGTGGCAACATTATAACAGCCACTCGGGTCGATCTTTAGATTGAGCCGTGCTTTCTTACGAGTAGACTGGTCTGTGGATGGATGACCACCCGTTTCATACCATGCTTCCTCCGTGCCTCGTAAAGCACGTTAAGCCTTATGCCCGGGCTGTCATTTGTAGATCTTTGACAGTTGTTACAAGTAGTCAGTGGCCTGTAAGTCTGACAACCAGTCTTACCAAGATGTATCGTATTACTCAGTACTAACTGGGTTGTGGAGATGAGATAGACAGTCGCTCTATGTAAAATACTGGTATTCAGCTGCATCTGGTTAGACTGGAAGCCGACCCCTACATAGTTGGGAAAAGGCTAGGCAGATGATGATTCTTTCCCTAATTCATCGTCACCTGCCCTTCATAACCAGTGATGTTTTTGAGTCAGCTTTAGAATGTTGGTTTTGTATTTTAGTTTACTGCCATATTCCATCAATTGGGGTATTATATTGTTTGCGTAAAAGGTTTCAAACAGTACATCCATCGTTTCTTTGGTCTATCCCTGCTCTTTTACTTTACTACACGACATAATCCTCATTCCTCAGAAACAGACTCCCGACAGTATTAACATTATAAGATTAAGCATCTCTTTAATAATATTCCATTTTGTTCTTCCAGGGGGAGACTTTGAAACAGTCAATGTTAATCGATTATCAATTATCCAAGAACTTCAGCCCAGTTTACGATCTCTACTACTTGATCTTCAACTGCACCGACCACGAAACTAGAGTCAAAAGCTTCTACGATTGGATAGACTACTACCACTCCGAACTTGACAAATCCTTGTCAAACTATGGTCTGAAAGCAAATAACATTTACCCAAGGGACCAATTAGACGCCGATTTGACCAGATACGGCAAGCTTGGATTTTCTTTCGCTGTTCTTATCTCTGCTTTACTTGCAATAAACCCAGAAGAGGCTGCGAGAATGAAAGATGCGATGGAACACGAGAGAACTGATGAAATGGTTGAGATGATGGGTGAAATGCACAGTGATACTATGTCTCTTTTGAAGAAAAGACTTACTGGATTGGTTCGAAGTTTTACGTTATTTGGTCTCCTGTAAATAATTCTTAGTTTATTACTTATAGCTTTACTTCTGTGTGAAAATTAATTCAAGGCTTTCTAGATGCTCATATTTTAAGGTCCTAAGTTTGTTAATACATATTTAAAATGAATATTTGTTTTTCTGTTAATCTCTATTATGTCCTACTATTGTGTCATATTTGCAGCGTGTGTCAGAAAGAAAATAATCAGCAGTCCCATACATTTGGGTCGAGTAGGTATTGATGTTTTGTATGGGAGAGATGATTATTTTTTCCATGGTTTTAGTTCTATGGTGAAAGTTGTTGTTGTGTGTAGTTTGATGGTCTTTCTGATAAATGCTGTATGCGACCTTGGATATCGAACGCCAAATAAAATGCCGTGTGGTTTTCACGGCATAACTATTATGTATGTAACATAATATAACATCACACGTGTAATCACCGACAGGTAAGGCAGACGTGTACCTAAAGGTACACCCACATTTCGCCAGCAATGTTAAAGTGCCATATAAATAGTGGGTAAGCCTATTTCTATCAACCAGTTACAGATCCAGACTACGTGGCTGCTACCGAGAAGCTCCTGATGGAAAAACCCAATCACACTTTGCACTTTGCTCAGCAATCTCACTTGCGACCACCAGACCAACGAAGCAGTCAGTATTATGAATTTGTTTAGAACAAAATTTCTCTCCGAACACGTTTTGAACAACCATGATTTTTTTTCAGTCATCCCTTTGAAAGGAGGATTACTCATATATTTTGCGAGTCAGTTGACTAAAAATTAACCACGGACAAGCGTCTGAGAGCAAAGACAAGTGGAAATTGCTTTCAAAGTATTTCGTATATATCGTCAACGAGTTTCAACCAGTGGCGGTACTTTCATTCAATCCTATAAGCTTGGCTTGCCCTTATAACCTGATACTCTTCATAACGTCTGACTGCCTCGTTGGTCTACTGGGTTTTCCGTCAGGTTACAACCACGGTGTCCAGATGTGTGCCCAGTTGATGGCAAAAGGTTCGCCCCCTATTATTTGGGGCTTAAACCTGACTGGCGAAATGTGGGTGTAATGTAAGGTACTCGTCTGCCTAAGCCCTTATGTCTTTATGATAATGGGTTTCTGAACAGTCTACTTGCCTTTTGGGCTGGCCGTATTGCCCCCTACTGTCAACAAGATTGAGGATAATGTCAGTCCCATACATCTAAAATTTCCCCATCATCGTTTTCGTTAATATAATCTTACTTTCTAGAGGCCCTCTATCCACCACGCCTTTATGTATAATTACCTCAAAAAAGTAAACAGGAGTGACAGTGCATCAGCATGTGCAACTATGGAAACAGGGAAATGCTTTCTGTATCATCCAGGGAAGCTGGCTAACTTTATTTATTATTAAGGTGAGGTCAAACTGAGTCACACTAAGGCAGACTGGACTACGGACCTTTGGTAGATAATGTACTCAATAAAATGTAATGTGTTCCCTGTCCACAGACAGGTATGGACTGACCTAAAGAAATAGTAAAAAAAGCGGTTACTACGCATACATATTTTTACATTTTAAATACAATAGCATAGTAACCACCTAAAACACCAATAAGTACAAAAAAAATATGTATCAATAAATAGGTATTTAATCAAGCAATCAATTTGGATAAGAAACCGCTACCCTGCAATGCGATAATGACAAGCAGATATCAAACATTTAAGTATTTCATCATTTTACAACAAACCGAATTCTGTGAAACTATCAATAAGACCTACAACTCTGTTTTTAAGACGAACCAAAGTATCTCCATGAATTCCTTGCGTTTGCATTGCGTGCAGTGCTTCATCGAAACCTTGCTCTAAGCTGTCCATAATCTCACCAGCTTCTTTGGAATCCCTCATCAACATATTGGATAACAAGAGACACAGACCAAAAAGCAGTTTGGCATATCTCTTCATGTCTGCGTCTAACTGGTCTTTGGGATAGACAAAGTTGGCTTTCAGGCCAAAGTTGGATAAGGAATTGTCTAATTCAGTATGATAGTAGTCCAGCCAGTTGTAGTAGTTCTTAGACCTGGTCTCATGATCGGTGCAGTTGAAGATCATGTAGAGGAGATCGACTGCAGGGCTACTGTTCCTCGATGCTTGGTAGTCAATCATGATTGATTGGACTGAATTATCGCCCTGGAAATTAAAATAAAACATTATATTACTAAGCTACTTTGTTTCGGCTGGTGTGACATCTAATTCAGATAGAAATTAAAAATATGATATCCCACTCATTTCAATTTAAAGTATTTTATGAGATTTTGTTGAGTAGAAGATTTTGCAGAAAATTTATATCTGTCTTTGGAATTTAAAATATTAAATCTTTTGAAACAAATCAGTGCGTATAGATTTCTTATCTTCCTAATCAATACGTATCACTGCTTATTCCTACGTACGTCCAAAGTACGACAATAATCTTTGACACTCTGTAATTAAAAAATACTTACCTCGATTTTGAACATCACATTGTTAGTCCAAGCATCGCCTTGTTGAATTATAGAATATCTATTGTCTTCTTTAGATAACTTTGCTGACAGTTTGATAATACCAACTATTTTATTTTTGACAATTTTTTTATGATCTTCATCGTCCAGGTTTGAAATGATTTCATTTTCGAGAAGTTCCAAATGTTGCACAAATTGAGGCATCTGAGCCATCAATGACCATGCATCTACCAAGTCACCTTTAAAGCGATCAAAAGTATCTGGTTCTTTTTTCTTTAATGCGTAGGAAAGAGAATGGAGTATAGCGAAGTTCCTTAAGATACTTTTAACACATTCATCGGACAGAGAGTCAAATTTGTTCAACATCGAAAAACCTGATTCATCCAGATCTTCTAAAATTATGACCTCGTTCGGTTCTTCATTTAGCGACCCGTAGCATTTGGCGAATTTTAGATGTTCCTCTTCTGGTACTCCTGCGTCTTTCTGTAGCTGCAGAAACTTAGGTAATACCTCTGTATACATTATGTGCTCGTTGGCGAACAACCGATGTGTGTTTGTAGTCTGGCGAATCATTTCGACTCCAGACGCGACTTTCAAAACCAGTTTTAAGCTTCCATTTCCACCTTCTACGCTGACTCTCTTTACGTCTGCCACAAAATTATCGCCAGGCCGTCCAACTCGACTTAATACCACTTTCGTTACTTGTAAATCTTGTTCCTGAATCACTTGATTAATGAACTCCAGTTGGCGTTCATTAATATTTTCAAAATCTCCTTCAAAATTGAATTGTGCCATGATTGCTTAGATACTAAGTGCAAATTAGTGTTGTATTATAATTTATACACGATATTTTTATCTATCGGAATGACGGTGAACGTTCTTCGTCGGATGTATTAAGATTAGATAATTTTTAGTTGTTAGCCAAGTAGGTATCGACTTTCGTAATCACCACGGCAATTGCGTAGGAAATAATCATGTTTTAAAAACATAATTACCTGGCACGCTCCGATAATACCTACCTGGAACGCCTGATGATTCAGGCCGCTTTATAATTTTATTATTTTTAGATAATATACTGTTTAGCAAGATTCCATTTGAATTCGCGCATTTGCTGTTGCAGGCGTAAAGTGCAGAATTCCACCATAATCTAGATTCAATCATTCAGACATACGTGTTCTTTCAGATGATGTTGTGAAATGATGGAAATACTTCTTGGGCCCTGTGCACTTTTTGGGGCGTTGTGCAAGCCCCAAGAACACACGATGTCTTTGACCTTACGTTCGAATGTAATTTTTTTCAATATTTTGTGAACCAAGGTATTTTTATTTATCGTATCTTTGGAAAGAACTTGGACAACTTGATATTTGTTTAAACCTATGCATGCCTCACAGTGAGATGAAAAAAACCTATTATTAAAATTTTAAAGTAATTTATTACCATTAACCCAACCTTAACTTTACAATAAACCAAATTCAGTAAAACTATCAATAAGACCTGTAACTCTTTTTTTGAGACGAACCATAGTATCATCAGCCACGGATTCCATTTTCATTGTATCTAACATTTCCCCTACATCTTCACTCTTCCAGGATTCCATAATCTTGCCAGCTTGCTCTGAATCTCTTGACAAAATATTAGCTAACATTAAAGATTGTGCAAAAAGTAATTTGCCATATCTTTTCAAGTCTGCGTCCAATTGGTCTCTAGGGTACACTAAGTTGGCTTTCAGACCAAAGTTTGACAAGGATTTGTCTAACTCAGTGTGATAGTAGTCTAACCAGTTGTAGTAGTTCTTAGACCTGGTCTCATGATCGGTGCAGTTGAAGATCATGTAGAGGAGATCGACTACAGGACTGTTGTTCTTCGACGCTTGGTAGTCAATCATGATTGATTGTTCTAATTCGTCTCCCTGAGAAGAAAAAATAAAACAAAAAATCAGTCACTTCCATTTAAAAAAAAAAACACCTAAGAAATATTGTACATTCATGTGAACAGAATTTTTCAAGGGGCAAAAATGATGTCAGTTATTTGAGAGCCTGATAAGTTTTTGGAGAAATATGTAGTGATGGCTTTGATTTTTTCTTTCCATTAACAGCTACACCGTGCTGATCAAATTTAAAATGAACAACAAAAAATATTTATGTAAAAAAAATGCTTACCACGAATTTGAACATAATATTATTCGTCCAGGCATCGCCTTGCTGGATAACCGAATATCTGTTATCACTGCTCTTTGCAGCTTTCACTGCCATTTTCAAAATATTCACTAGTTTATTTCTAAGTATATTTTTACTGTCCTCGTCAAATACTGTAAGAATATCATCTTCAAATGTTTGCATGTGTTCCTGCATTTCTTTGTTATCTGCCATAATTACCCATACATCTATCAATTTATTTTTGAAAAGATCAAAAGTTTCTGGTTCTTTTTTCTTTAACGCGTAAGAAAGAGAATGGAGTATACCAAAGTTCTTCAAAATGCTTTTTACACATTCGTCAGATAGAGACACGAACTTGTTCAACATAACGTAATCTAATTCATTGAGGTCTTCTAGGATTACAACCTCGTTAGGAGCTTCATTCAGAGTTCCGTAGCATTTGGCGAATTTTAGTTGTTCTTCTTCTGGGACGCCAGCATCTTTCTGTAGCTGCACTAGTTTGGGTAACACCTCATTATACATTGTTTGCTCATTTTTAAACAAGAATTCAGTGTTAGTCATCGTCCTAATCATTTCAAACGGAGGTGCAATTTTGACGATCAATTTCAAATTTCCATTTTCACCTTCGATAGTGATCCTTTTGACGTTTGCCACGAAATTATCGCCAGGTTTTCCAACTGGACTAAAAACCACTTTAGTTACTTTTAAGTCTTGCTCTTGAATCACTTTATTGATGAACTCAAGTTGGCGTTCGCTTATGTTTTCGATATCTCCTTCAAAGTTGTATTGTGCCATGGTTACACGTTATAGAAACTAACTAAAGATATAATTTGATTGTCCTTTAATTTATAAAGTTATTTTATCTATGTGTAGGTAGCATTGTGGGTTTTTTGTACCAGATTAGATAATATCAATGTTTGTTTTTTGTGTGAACTAAGTCACAACTAAAACATTATCAGTTTTAAAATCGCTTTTTGAAGTTACAAAAGTAATTACAAGAACCTGACATACTCATTCCAACTTTGTCTGCGTTGGAAAATGCACTTGGGATGTCTCCGTTTGCAGACATCGATTAGCGAAGATGACCAATTAACATAAGGTGCGCCACAAGCGTACTTTTCACGCAACAAGAGCTTTAAAAGACCTTTCAGACCTTTTCATGTTGCATGCACTTATTGTACCCTTTGCGTACATTACTCTACAAATACAGCGTCAATACCTCTGAATAATGCTGTTTTGGCCTGGGTCTTCATAGAGGAAAACACTAAAATGTACGACATTCTTTTACAAATTCTGACGTAATTCTTTTGCTATTCATTACATTAATGTTACGTTGCCCTCAATTTGTTATGAGGTGATAAAGATTATCTATTCAATTGATAAATTAATTCATTGATAAGATGTGACTAATTATGTATAATAAAGTGGCTAGACTCAATGCTGGCTTGATCTTTTCAAGGTTAGAAAATACTTACATAAGTTTTCCTTAGTAACAAAATATCTTATTAGTTTCATGTTTCCATGTTCGGTGGCTTAGGCAATGAGTTATTTGCTGAGCAAATACTAAAGCGGCATTATTCTTAGGCGAGTAAAAAAGGGCAGAGCGTTATCGGTCGATCAGTCAAAGGGGCGGTGCGTTTCCAGTCAAAACCTGGTGTCAGAGTTTATATGCCGCCCACGGGCCTCTGACTTGGCTGCACATGCCGTTGAGAAATATCTCTCAGGCATGCTGGTTTCCTCATGACGTTTTCCTTCATCGAAATACTACTCGGTCAAGAAAGTACCGGGAAACTTAATCATCAATAATAAACAAAATGTTAGTTATTCATAGAAAGTTATTTTATCGCCTTCAAAGTATGCTCCTTTAGAAACGATCCACTTACGCCAACGAATAATCCAATCATCAAAACATTTTTTTAAATGCTTTTGCCGGAATTGACTTTAGCTCTCGCCCCGAATTCTCCTTTATGTCTTCTGCCGAATGAAAACGGGTGCCTTGTTAGCCTAGTTGACTAGTTTGCATGTCAAACTCGTAAGCCCACGTCTCGTTACCAGTAACACTGCGTTTCATGAAAGTTGGGTCGGAATTGACTCGTTCTAGCATGTCTTCAGCGACTCTTATGCGATTGAGTTTTTGAAGAAAATTCAGGTCTTGTGGGACTAGCCGAGCGGCAACGTGTTTCATACCCAAGTGATTATTTAAAATGTTTCGGATCAACTCGTGAGATATACAGAAAGTTCAGCATCTATCTCTCTCAAACTTGAATGAGGATTTCCAGTCACCATTTCCTTCAATTTTTGCGATGTTAACTTCAGTTAAAGACGTTAATGGCCTACCAGAGCGAGTAAAATCTTCCAACATCTCGAGCGCTTTTAAACGCTTTGTACCACTCATAAGCAAGTGTTGTTGATAAAGTCTATTCACCGTTAGCCTTCTATAATATTTTCAGGGACTTCGAAGGACGTCGGCGAAGCAAAATTTAAAACGAACTCTCTGTTCGATGTTTTTATCAATTATGTAATTTGCAATACACACTAGATATAATCTAAGTAGATACAACACTGTATTTAATTTAAATAACAGATGCAACTCAAACTCCGCGCCAAAATCGAAAACAGTTGTGCCAATATAACAACAACAAAAAAAATATTGAATTTGGAACTATAAACAAATCACCCATTCCCGATACTCTCTTGACTGAATGTAAGTGATAATTTATACAATACACATATGAATCTGAAAAATCAGAGGTCTTGGCGTGTCTTGGGTTCGAACTCGAGGCCTATGACTTGGCAGCCCAACGGTCACACCGCTAGACTATCACAATGAATGAGTCACTTACAGAATATTACTATTACTATGTATTTCATGGATATTTTTATAAGAAAATCAGCTCAGTAAAATGAAGATTATTTTTCAACGTCTGTAATTTTTATAGCATGTCATGCTTAAAAGCATTTATACTTGCATCGATTATTCATGATTTACGTATCTAAATCTAATTTATCGAGTTATTTACAATCGATAAGCTCATTGAGGAATGGGCCACGTGAGAAAAACATGCTTAACTTCACGTAAGCAAAATTGAAAAGAGATAAAATATACAATACAATATATTTATAGATAACTTCTTATTTACTACAAAAATTAATACGGCCACATAGGATAAAAAGTACTACAGCGCCATCTATGACACAAATCAAGAACTAATATCAAAATCCTAAATAGCGCAGTTAAAGCATAATACCCGTCTGGTCGGAGGATCCTCCCTTTTCTATAAGGCATGAAGAACTTAACACGTCTTAATCACAAAGAGCTGAAGATAAAAATGATTGGGACTAAATTGATTGAGCTAAAGATAATTGGGACAGACCCGATGCGGCAAGCCGGGGATAGGTTATTGTCACGCAGCCTGTAAGAGGTATATGTCCTGCTGTGGGCTGTGTTGATGGTCGCAAAGGAGGTGCAGAAAAGGGCGCGACATATAACAACCCCTCTCCCTACATGCAGCAGTCTGCCGTGATTTAGAGGGCGAAAACGGAAATCTGCTGGGAAAAACGAGGGTATTTGCGCAAGTGCTTAGATCCACAGATTGAATCTGGAGACCAGAAGCAGTTTAATAACATAGGGTGGTATTAGTTAGTAGGAGTCAGACATACCCCTTGCCTGTCCAGGGTGGAGTACTACAAGAAAAAAAAGTAAAATTAATGATGTACAGTGCCACCATATAGCCAGGCTAAAATTTTGATCAGGCGCTCGAAGTAACATTCTACTACTCACATTAATAGCCAAGTGGTGTGATCACTTGCTTCGGTAAAGGAAAACATCGTGAGGAAACCAAACCAGCTTGCTTGAGAGGTATTTCTTGACGGCATGTAAAGCCAAATCAAAGGTTTGGCACTAACCACATGAAAAAGAAGACTACTGACATTAATACTGGAGGTATGAAGGACTTATGAAGAAGAGTTGTATAAGAATCCCTTCCTTAAAAGTCCTTCCAAAAAAGTGGGATTACTGAAACCAGTTACTTGTATTTTAAAATAATTTATTACCATTAAAATTAAATAACAATTTTACAATAAACCAAATTCTGTAAAACTATCAATAAGTCCTATAACTCTCTTTTTGAATCGAACCATAGTTTCATCCGGCATGGAGTCCATTTTCATTGCGTCTAACGCAACGTTTATATCAGTATGATGTCTAGCTTCCATAAACTTACTGGCTTCCTTTGCATCCCTCGTCAAAAGATTTGCTAACATTAGAGACAAACCAAATAGAAATTCAGCGTATCTTTTCAAGTCGGCGTCCATCTGCTCCCTGGGGAACACCGAGCTTGCTTTCAGGCCAAAATTCGACAAAGATTTATCTAAT
Organism: Noctua pronuba; assembly: GCA_905220335.1. Taxonomy (NCBI): domain Eukaryota; kingdom Metazoa; phylum Arthropoda; class Insecta; order Lepidoptera; family Noctuidae; genus Noctua; species Noctua pronuba. Next base: position 6,789,706 of record LR999906.1, on the reverse strand, counting down.
TCAGTGTGATAGTAGTCTAACCAGTTGTAGTAGTTCTTAGACCTGGTCTCATGATCGGTGCAGTTAAAGATCATATAGAAGAGATCGACCACAGGACTGTTGTTCTTAGAAGCTTGGTAGTCAATCATGATTGATTGTTTTAACTCATCACCCTACGGACAAAAATAATACATAGTCAGCGAGATTATCTTAGCAAGCTATAAAACACACAAAACAGTAAAATTCGTGACCCATTTTATAATGCTACCGATGGTTTTCGATTATACATTTGTAAGTGACGATCAAGTCACAGCTTTAGTAACAGTAGCGTTAAGTGGTTACTAGAAAACATCTAGAAGAGCAGATTCTTCGAAATTCAAAGAGCTCAAAAACGATGCAAAATACAATACATATTGTAAAACAGAAACTTACCACGAATTTGAACATAATATTATTTGTCCAAGCATCTCCTTGTTGTATAACTGAAAATCTATTGTCCGTGGTCTTGGAGAAGTGCACAGCCCATTTAAAGATGTCCGTTATTTTATCTTTAATTACACTTTTGTGAGCTTTGTCATCAAACACGGCTTCAATTTCTTTTTGAAATACATGCAAATAATCTATCATTTCTGTATTATTCTCAGCCATGACTACCCATACGTCTGTTAATGTACTTTTGTAGTGATCATAAGTCTCCGGTTCTTTATTCTTTAACACATAACAAAGAGAATGGAGTAAAGCGAAATTCTTCAAGATGCTTATAACACATTCATTTGACAGAGACTCAAACTTGTTTAACATAACGAAATCTAGTTCTTTCAAGTCTTGTAAAATTACAACCTCGTTTGGTACTTCATCCAGAGATCCATAGCATTTGGCGAATTTTAGTTGTTCTTCTTCTGGTATGCCAGCGTCTTTCTGTAGCTTCACTAGCTTCGGTAACACCTCAGTATACATCGTGTGCTCGTTCTTGAACAGAAATTGAGTATTCGTCATCTGACGAACCATTTCGGAAGAAGATGCGACTTTGACAATCATTTTCATGCTTCCATTTTTACCTTCAATATTTATCCTCTTTACGTTTGCCACGAAATTGTCACCAGCCTGTCCAACTGGACTGAAAACCACTTTAGTTACTTCTAAATCTTGTTCTTTAATCACTTTATTAATGAACTCGAGTTGGCGTTCATTGATATCATCGTAATCTCCTTCAAAGTTATATTGTGCCATGATTGCATGTACTGACGAAAAATGTTTCATTATTTTTAATTTATAGAGAATGTTTTATCTGTATCTTGTTTTAGTGTTGAGTGTTTATATTTTAAGATTAGATATTGATTACCTATTTGTTATTAGGCGGGAGTCAACTGATATTTTTAATCTTAATACCTACTTCCTTTGACCGGACCCCACGAATACGATTAAGGTACGGCAAAACGATAAGGCCTCCTTACAGTTTTAATTATCATGCTGACAAAAATAAAATATATATTATTTTGGTAAATTAAATAAACATTTTCTCGCCTTTCCCATTGAATGTCAATAGGAAAACTTAGAAACATATTCTCTTCTTCGTCATTCGAAACAAAATACAAGGTATGGGCTTTGCATCACCTTTACTAATCTTGGGTGCAATTCTTTGATTTATACATAAGGGATGTTGCCTTTCTCCTCTAGGTTATTGTTTTATCCATTTCCAGTTTGTTTTAGTGTTATATGGATAGGTTTGAGCGAGTGTTTGTTAGACAGTCTTTAAATTTACCACAGCACCTTGACTCTTAGTTATTACCACTCCTTTGCAGTTTAAGGGGTTTGCAAGATATGTCGCCTAAGCTTGATATTAAAAAACTTTCCTCAAGACATTTAGCTCATTCCTCCGCATCAATGTCCACACCACGATAACCGATTACTACCCAACTTTTCATGAATATTAGTATTTTATATGGAACGATTGCCAATCAGTAACTGAATAATACGATACCCCTTGCACACAACACTGTTTTTTATACTGACGACGCAAGTAATACCTTTGTAGAACTTACAAGCAAAAACCCGGCTAAGTGCGAGTTGGACCCGCGCACCGAGGCGGGTTCCGTAAAATTTGTAGGTATTTTGTTATTAAACTACATATTAACATTTTGCAGATTTTTTCCTTTATATGTGCTATAAGACATTGCTTCTTGCCAAATTTCATTATTGTAGGTCAACAGGAAGTACCCTATAGGTTTTGATTCCCTTGTGAAATCGCAAAATATGCGACATAAACGGTCATATCTTTTGATCACATTGACTTACAAATTTGGTTTTTTCATTGCTCTTAGATATAGCAAACTTGAGTATTTGATATTAATTTCAGTTTGATATCTTCACGCGTTCCTGAGAACAAGGGTCTTGACAGACGGACAACAATATGTTCCTATACGGGTTCCGTTTTTGCCGATTGAGCTACGGAACTCTAAAAATACAAAGTTGGCTTTCCTTTTCCTTTAATACATTTATGTCAATATTTACAACCTGCTCTTAATAATAGTACCCATGGCCGTTTTCCGTGTCGATAAATATAGTTATTTTATTTCATACCTGTGTCGTCTGTAATCCGGACAAAGACCGGGGGCAGTCTCTTGGGTGGGGCCAAATCATATCCGAGGATATTCTTGGGGGAGTTCCTTATTTATCCTGTTTTTTTTTGCTGAATCCGGCTTTGTCCTGTTGGTATAGATGGTGTCTATGAGTCAGGTGATTTTGTTTGTAAAAAAGAATATTGGCATTATTTTCTGTGCCTACTTAAAATTTTAATTAACTTGTCTGCGTCGTGACGCGAATGCACATTATGAGGTCCTGGATTCGATTCCCGGGTCGGGCAAATTGTTATTTGGTTTTTTCATCAGGATTTTTTCAGTAGCCGCCACGGAGTTTGGATCTGTGCCAGTTTATGGCAATAGGCTCGTCCCCTATTACATGGGACTTTAAATAGGGTGTACTATTAGGTACATCTCTGCCTAACCCTTCGATGATTGCAGGCGTTATGTCTCTGTAACTCGTCTGCCGGTCTGTATGTCAGGTTTTCTGTTACCTTTTCACGCCTTGGGTAAGGGCTGAATTGATTTAATGGAACTTAAATTGACACACTCGGATTCCACCATGACCTAAACATGGCCATGATATAAGTTAGGATATTGAATATTTTTTTTATTCTATGGTAGTACGGTCCCGTGGGATAATAAGTATAGAACTACATAATTAAGCTCATAATCGCAATAAAAATATATTTTTATTAACAGAAAAAAGACACTTCTTCAAATTATCCTCTTCTTCAAGTTCTTCATCCCAACTAATATTATAAATGCGAAAGTAAGTTTGTTTGTTACCTTTTCGCGCCCAAACCACTGAACCGATCATCCTGAAATTTTGCATATACGTTGTCAGGTGTACAGAAACGGTCATAGGGTACCTTTCATCCCGTAAAAAAGTATTATTCCCGAGGAAATCAAAAATAACGTTCTTATGATGATAGATGGCGCCACGTGTCTTTCGAATCATGATTGAATTATATTATTTTGATTGTCAAATTCAAAATTAACTCAAGCGAAGCCGCGGGCAAAAGCTAGTATGGAATAAATATGAGGCCGACTTGACAAAAACAGACTTTTTCACCAAGTCATAATATTATTTACCAATCTTCTAAACAACATAACGGCTCTAATATAAAACAAAAACTATGAGATGGCCGGACCATAATCGGATACTACACCCCAGAGAGCAATGCGTTGTCCGATCGACAAACTTAACATTATTTACCACAAACTGATTGCCACACGAATGAGAACTGTATGACGGTGCGATAAGGTGTAGCTTATTTTGTTACAGAAGTCGATGTGTCTTATGTTTTGTGTGATGAAGGTGCATCGCACATATAAAAGGTATCGTAAAAGTAGAGTGACCAAGTTTAAAGGTTAGTCTGAGATAACATCACGCCTGTAACACTCGAAGGCTTTGAGCAGACGTATACCTAATAGTACACACACATACCACTATATATGTTTAAGTATGATTGTTACTGTGATATTCCTGATAGAAAAACTCGAGTTTGCCCGACCTTGGAATCGAACCCAGTATCTCTCGCTAAGCAGTGCAGTGCAGCGCTTGCTACACGCAGAAACTACAAATAACGCAGTTAATAACATATAACTCGACACGACTTTTCTTCGGCTCCTCTAGCCAAAGAGCCTAGATTTTGCCTGTGGTTTCGTTCCTTTTAACGTCAGAAATTATCCCAGAGGAACATTTTATATACGGCCTATTCCCCTTAGAGCTTCACATCAGTGAAAAAAAATTTGGAATCGGATGAGTAGTTCCGAAGATTACTCCCTAAATCCTATATTAATCTCATACAAACTTTACATCTTTACAATAGTTTGAGACAACTTGTTACAGAAAATCCCAATTTTACCAAAACCAATGGTCATTCCACACAAGACTATTTGAGTTACGACTTTTCAGGCATTATGTTCACATACAGTTGTTCAGGGAATGGCGTTGACCTATAAAATATGCCCAGACTTACATCGTTTATGGACACCCTACGAGGATTACTTTTAGTTTATTGTTACCGTTAAGGTACAACAAGATTATAGTACCTTTCTACCTAATAGTACACCCTATTTAAAGTTCCATGTAATGGGGGGTTGAAGACAATAGGCTCGTCTTTTGTCATCAACCGGGCACAAATCCAGACTCCGTGGCTGCTACTGAGAAATTCCTGATGGAAAAACCCAATAACACATTTCCGGACCCGGGAATCGAACCCAGGACCTCATGCTCTGCAGTCGCGCTTGCGATCACTAGACCAACGAGGTGGTCATGGTGATGGTAGCAGAATGATGAGGATAATCGTATGCTCATCTTTATGGTGACTTAAGGTAAATAAATAAATGTCAAGATTTCCTTAAGAAAGTTGCGAGGGACGACACAATGAAGAATGAACTCCCCTTTCTCTCGAAAAACCTTCACGTATTATGTCGCGCGTATTCTCCTCAAATGAAACGAGACAGATTAATAAAATATTAACGCCCTCATACATCGCAAACTCTGACAAAGACAAGACAAGAAAACAATAAGGAGAACAAGAGAATTTAAAATTCATAACAGTAAGGGGTTTTAATTTTACAACACATCAAAACACTCTCACGACGCGGGGCGCATATCATTTTTTTCTCGAAATAAAAAAGGCGAGAATTCTTTCTGATAAATCAACGGGCTGTCCTCAGGGAAACAAGTGAAGGAAATCGCAAAATCGTCTCAAATGAAATTTCTTACTTCGAGGCATATAACATACTTGAAAATTTTTAAACAACACCGATGCAAAACCAACTCTGTGTAGAAACAAATAGAGTAGTATTTCCTATACTGATGCAGTGAAGGATTTTGCCTGAAACTTTCACGCGTAAGATGTATCTGAGAGAGCAAATTGTGGCCCAAATACTGTGTGAAAGAAGTCGCTTCGGGTACAAGTGACTAAACTACGAATAGATTTCTGTAAGAGTAAAAATATGGAGAAAATATTTTGTAGAAATTTTTAGCCATAATATATATACAGGGTGTAAACAGACGCTTCACCAAGCCGTTAAGGCGATATATTGAAAAAAATGTGGTTTTTCTATTTCATGTAACTAATTAAGTATGTGCAATAGGGATTTAACATTTTGGTATATGCTTTTTGACTCTTTGGTCTAGTATCGTGTAAATGGAATACACGATTCAGCGAATTTTCCTCGATACAAAAAAATTGCAAAGTTATATCTATTTTTTTACTTTTTTCGACATCGAGGCGTAACAGTTAAGTATTATTCAATGGAATTTACTTTAAAACATAGAGAATTATCATATCAAAATTTACTGAAAGTAGTTTTAAATTTAATTAATTTGTTTTGTTAAAAAGGAGTAAATTCGTTTTGGCACATACGTCGTTTTATTTCGAGCGCACGCACATTATAGCCATCTCTTGTTTTGCGTTTCAAAGGTAATTGCATCCCTTTCACTCGCTTAGAAGATCAGTCGCCCGGTGGGCTTCACCGACGACGAACCTATGACACTTTTTTGCAGATCGGTGCTATCGGATTTTTGTGATTTTAATAATTGTTTATTTTTTGCAATCGTAAGCAATCGAGCGGTTAGTAAGTTTCCTATAATTGTTTATCTAATGAAAAAGGCTAAAATGTATTTATTATTCATTTTAGGCTAGAAATATGTAAACAATATATCGATAATACGTCAAGTAAGTTACTATGACAACGTGTGACAGACTAAGAGTACAAAAAAGGAATGGAGTCGCATTTGAATTGCGAAAAAATGTGAGTTTAGTCGAAATAATTTTTTGATCTTTATTGAGGTATGGATTATTGTGTGTGATTTAATATAATAGTTTGTTTTAGTTTTGAATTTATTTTTCAACTAGATTAGATATTTTTTTTGCGATTTTTAAAATTCGTAGAACAAAAGTTTTCAAAAATAAATCTGAAAATATTGAAGTTCTGCAACAGGAAAACTATACCGAAAAAAATCTACGAAACTGAATTAGATTTCAGTACTTTTTAATTAAAATATTTAAAAAAAATATGGTAATAAGGATTCAAAAATTAGCCTAGATACAGGGTTTTAAAATCGAGCATTGTTGGTCCTGAAGTCGGACTGACATGGTGGCGTTTTTGTACAGACACTTCAACACCTCGATGTTCCGGTTGTCGATTTGGCACCGTTGGAGAGACTGCAGTACAGTCCAAGTCTCAATCGAATCGAAGGCTTATTCGTAGTCCACGAACGCTAAACAGAGAGGCAGGTTATACTCTTCGGTCTTCTGTATAATCTGCTGTAAGGTATGTATGTGGTCTACATGCTAAAGCCTTTTTGGAATACGGCTTGTTTGGGAGGCTGAAAATTTTCAAATCTGCGCACAAGATGATTCGTGATGACTCTTGAAAATAACATGTAGACATGGCTTAAAAGTGAGATCGGTCTATAATTCTTCAGCTGGGCATTGTCGCCCTTCTTGAAGAAGAGTGCCACCACACCCCTGCACCATGCCTGTGGCGTTTTATCCTCGAGTATAACGGAATCAAACAGCTTCTGAAGGGCCTTAAGTACCGGTTTTCATCCCGCCTTCAGGAGTTCGGCCGTAATTCCGTCATCACCCGGTGCCTTGTTGTATTTAAGCTGTTTCAGAGCCATCCTAATCTCGAACAGGCTGACTTCCGGGATGTCTTCGATCAAAGTATGATGTGTATATTTTTTATGTCTTCTTTAGGTCTAACTTCGAGAAAGAGGCCAATCGTCGAATCCGATTCGGGAAGCTGCGCGGTATCTTCTTGACCAACTTATCGCAGTGTCTCAAGACGAAAGTCAATGATCAAAGTGTGTGGCCAGTGATTACACGATTATACGGGACCGAAACGTGTTCGCTCACAATGGGTCTCATCAGAAGGCTTAAGGCGGTTTGGGTAGTCACCCAAAGAGTTCTGGAGTGGCAACCGCGAACCGGAAGAAGTTACGTTGGAAGGCCTCTCTCTGGGTACACAGATGACCTAATGAAGGTTGCAGGGATCCGGTGTATACCGGATGTATGTTTGGATATTTTTTATTCAGTTATCAACGGCAAAAAAATAAATATTGGTAACAAGATTTGCAATTCTGGGAAAGGCATACCAGGGGACTGTGTTTTGAGGTTCATTTATTCAAATATTACAATATTAAATGAATAAATAAGCTGTGGCGTGCCAAGAATACCTAATACTATATCGGTATTGATACAAAAAAAACTGAGAAATATTAAGATTTGTTCCGTAAAATTAGCTTGGGACAGCTATTTTCTATTTAGAATCATTAAAATCGGTTTAGTAGTTTACGAAAAAATTGCGTACAAATATTACTCTACATACAAAAAGACGAGTTTTTTTATAGTAGGTTAATAGTAAGTAATTATTTAAATAAAAAATATTCTTAGTACATGTACCACGTTTTTATTATAAGAACACAATTAGACGAAAATAAATAAACACTTGTTATATGCCTTCACTACCAAATTAATTTTTATTACATGGTGTACTAAATAAAAAAGATGTTGTTAATTAAATGTTTGTATTATTTGTCTACTCCATACCTCCTGTGTGCTAATATTTCTAAAATTCCACGAAGCACGAACGGGATCGCACGAAGTGCGTACTCGGTATGTGATCATCAAAGTGAAGGGGCCAGGTCTCCAATTTCGATCATAAATATATATATATATATAAAAAAATAATACCATTAATCTTCTATTTCCTACCTTTGCAATAAATTTATCTACCTCATCATATACATAATATTTTACCAAAAAGCTTGGTCCCTCCATCATGATATCAAGATAGAGGGACCAAACTGATAGACTACTCCCTGGAATGTTCTACCTACTTGAATGTTATAATACCTTTATTCTACCTTAATATGATTGATTTTAGCTGCCCGAAAAAGATATCGTTTTAAAGATATCGATTACATAAGTTGGTCCCTCCAAATTGACGAATCAATTGTTTACTGTAACAGGGAAATGGGCGGTTTATTTTAGATTTTCGAAGGATAAATATTTAATACCTATTAACTACCTTCAAATCATGCAAAATTTCTTACGTTAAAGTTTATTTTTTAAGAGCCAAAAAAATTAAAGAAATAAGTAGGTACAACGTACAAATTTTAATCGTAGTAGCATTGTAGCACCTTTATTAATGCTACTACGATTAATTTTTTAAATAATAAAATAAACTGCCCATTTACCTGTTGCACCAAACAATTGAATCGTCAATTTGGAGGGACCAACTTACATAATCGATATCTTTAAAACGATGTATGTTTCGGCCAGCCAAAATCAATAATATTAAGGTAGAATGAAGGTATTATAACACTAAGTAGGTAGAAAATTCCAGGGAGTAGTCTATTAGTTTGGTCTCTCCATCTTGATATCATGATGGAGGGACCAAGCATTTCGTTAAAATATTAAGTAAATGATAAGGTAGCAAAAATTATAGCAAAGGTAGGAAATAGTAGATTAATGGTATAATTTTTTATATATACATTTATGATCGAAATTGGAGACGTGGTCCCTTCATTTTGACGATCACCTTGGTGTTCCCGATGCCACCGCGCCGTCGACCGCGTACATTGCATTCGCCGCTCCCCGCGCGGGGGGCTAAGCCACGCCCATCGAGCTACGATTTATTTTCAACGTAGGGCCTTAACCAAGCATTCTGTACATCAAACTAAGTAACCCTACACAAAAATTATTGCTGGGAAACGACTTTTTTTTGGGGTGAAAAATAACCTTTTGCCGTAAAACTCAATGTAACGCATTCAAAACATTGTGCTTATGGATGCAGTGAATAGTAAACGGATCATGGAGGTATTTAAAGTAAAGTTATAACCTTAAAAAATTGTATTTAAAAAAAACTTGTGAAAAAGTTGGAACTTTAACCCCCAATAACTCCGTAAATAGAAGGTTCCCAGGTATGGTCTAGAACAAAAAAAATATTGCAATAGCGGGGAGAACAAGTGCCTTTCGGCTTCGTTAAGGGTCTATTTACACCCTTTATAATTCCTATTTGAAGACCATTCGACACGGTGGCGCATACCGTGGAGGTCTGCCCCGCTTGGGCGGAGCTCCGCCGTGTCCTCGTAGCGGCGATCGGCGGCGGCGACCTCTCGCTCCCGGCCCTGGTTCAGGCCATGGTCCGGAGCGAGAGGGAATGGGAAGCCGTCACCTCCTTCTGCGAAGCAGTCATGCTAGCGAAGGAGGTGGCGGGACGTGAGAGGGAGAGAATCTCACGTCCCAGCCGCCGCGGGCGAAGCACCGGGCGTCGGGGGCCACGTGGTGGCTCCCGGCCACCGTAGGCGCGGGCCTGTGGACGGTGAGTAATGGGTTAGCTCACCGTCCGTCCGTCTTATGACGACAGGCCGTGTCGACGGCGCGTTCGTGTTCCACGCGCGCCTCAAAGAGATGTCAGCAACCAAGAAGGGGCCCGCAAGGGCCGATGCCTGCCGGGGCTGCGGGACTGTTCGAAAGAGATACCGTGGCCCTGGAACACAAAGGGCAATGAAGGAACATGGATGGGTTTTAGTCAGTAAGAGTCTGACACTCCCTCCCACTCCACCCAGAGCGGGAGAAGTCATTTGATGATTTCCCATCCGTAAAAAAAAAAAAAAAAAAAAAAAAAAAAAAAGACCATTCGTATTGGTAATTTGACTCTAACTGAATGTGTTCAAAATCAAAATGTATTCATCAGTAGTTTATTTTAGAAAGATCTACGAACTGAATGCAAATCTTAGATCTTTTGAAAATACACTAGTAAGATGAATCTGCTACGGGAAGCTTGGACCTAGAAATAAGAAATATTATTAAGAATAATGTATAGCTGCTATCACCTTTAAAAAAAATATATATATATTTGTACGCCGTAGACGGCAAAATATAGCGATCTCTTTATATTTACATCTTTTACACCTATGTTTAACAAATAAAAAACGTTGACTTTGAAATTAAATGTAATGTTTGCGCACATGGAAGTATTATCCTCTTTGCAAATCTCGCAATCGAAATTAGGTTTGCTGTAAGAAAATCCAATTCTGGGTAAGCTAGCCATTACACCAAGGCGCTGCTGGGCTTTCTCGGGGAGTTGGGGTGGATCGAATAGATCTCCCACCCGCACGCAAAATACGCGCTTTGACGTGGAGTTGCGGAAACCAGCCCGCTATACAATACAATACAATACAAAAGCTAGCCATTGTACAATGTGCACGTATAAATTTGGTTATTTTGTGTGCAATAAAGAATGAGAATGTTTACCTCCAGTGCCTTACAATGTCGTTGATGCGGTAAAAGAACTATAATGAACTATATTATACGTTTCCGTTCCAATATTGATTTAACGTTTGACAAGCGGAAGCGTGCAGTCTAGTATATTAGCCAGTGACGTAATGCGTGCCGACCCAGGCTAACAATTATATAGCGCATAGCGAACTCAACCACCCGAAACCCTAATGTTGTATGCGCTTAACTGTCGGCCCGCTAAGTCGGCGGATAGCTGAGCGTCAGCGAACTGCGGATTGATATTAAGAATATTATTTGACAAGAACTAAAGATGAAAAAATCGGAGGTTAGTATCTTCAGTGAAAACCAAAACGTCGAGAAAACTTTTCAACTTGCGTCAGAGAAAACATATGTTTACTTATATATTGAATGCCCAGTTTTAGTTAATTTTTGTATATTGTGTATCACATAATTATTATTATAACTGTTAGTTTAGTTTACATCTTATAGATATGTCTCTCTAGTTACTTATTATTTAAAGCAATCTGTGGAAAATAATAATGGGTAGCATATCTATCATAGTTTAGTATGTAAGCCTTACTATAAACCTGTAACATGTTACCGTTTGTTTTTCCTAAATAAAAAACAAGTCATACTGTATTCACTAATGCAATTGTGTGTGATTGTGCGGTAATCGATTGTCTTGGTTATGTGATGCGGAGGAATGAGGATAACGTCGCGAGGAAAGTTTATAGTATGAATGAGGATGGTTAAAAGAGTCGAGGAAGACCAAAGAAACGATGGCTGGACTATCTTGAGGATGGTACGGCTAGAAATGCGATGACTGCTGAGAAAACGAGTAATCGAGAAGTATGGACGAAGAAGACATGCTTCGTCGACCCTATATAATTGGGATAAGGGCAAGAGAATGATGGAGTGCAAGGGAGTTGTCGAGAGTTATGAAGAGCCCAAAATTGCAACTTGCTTAGCCTTAGGAATGCTTAATAATAATTTATCTTATGTTCAAAAACTCTGCTGCTAGATCATGATTGATTATAATGGCAACAATCAAACGTCAGTAATAAATCCCTGCAGTTAATGTCTTGGTGACTTTTAAAATCGAATTGTATTGTAAACTTTCATTACTAACAGCCTGATAACAATCCACACGCGTGTAGTGTTTGTATGACGGGTGTTTTTTTATTCATCGGAAAATTGCCGTACTGCGTCAATGCGTTAAACAAATGTGTCGAAAAATAAAAGAAACACAATACTAGGTAATAATGTATTAATGTATACATTCAATACATGAGTAGTAAAATTATATGTATACAATTATTAATAAACCTACCTACACTAAACAAAAGAGTAGGTTAATATTAAAATTGTAAATATTTATAATAGCCCTCCTCCTAATTCTTATTTTGTTATGCCCGACAGGGCCCACAATGATCCAAAACTAATGTATAAAGGGTGTAAAAAGACCCTTAACGAAGCCAAAAGGTACTTGTTCTCCCCGTCATTGCGATCATTTTTTTGTTCTAGACCATACCTGGGAACCTCCTAGTTTCGGAGATATTGGGGGTCAAAGTTCCAACTTTTTCACAAGTTTTTTTTTAAATACATGTTTCTAATGTAAGATTTTTACTTTAAACACCTTCACGACCCTCGTATTATTCAATCCATCCATCAGCACAATGTTTTGAGTACGTTACATTGAGTTTTACCGTAAAACGTGATTTTTCAACCTAAAAAAAAAAGTCGTTTCCCAGCAATAATTTTTGCTTAAAGTTACTTAGTTTGATGTACAGAATGCCTGGTTGACGGCTTGGTGAAGGGTTTGTTTACACCCCGTATATCCCTATGTACCTACCACCTAAGTTCACATTGTGGAATGCAATAAACGTATTGAGTATGTACTTACCTATATCACCGCTAGTTTAGGAGCCCCACACCACATCATTCCGGGCTCGCGTCACTTACCGGTCGCGACCGGTCGTGCCTGCGCTAACTCTCACGGGAACATTAAAGCTTAAATAGTTAAACACATCAGTTTATTGTTAAAAAGGTCTCGAGATACTGTTCATAACATCAGACCTTTAATCCACGAAGGGTTAGGTAGAGGTGTACCTAATAGTACACCCACATTTCGCCAGTTATTTTTAACTACCATGTAATAGGGGGCGGGCCTATTGCCATCAACCGGGCACAAATCCAGACTTCTTTATCGTGTGGTTAGTGCCTTACCGGTGTTAGAGTTTTTATGCCGCTCATGTGCCTCTGACTTGGCTTTACATGCCGTCATAAAATATCTCTCAGGCATTTTCCGCACGATGTTTTCCTTCACCGAAGCAATTGATAATTACACACTACGTACATGAATCCGAAAAATCAGAGGTGCGTGCCTTTTTTTTCTGATGGAAAATCATCAAATGACCCCCCCTGCACTGGGCGAAGTGGAAGGGAGTGTAACACTTTTATTGACTAAAACCCATCCATGTTCCTTCTTTGCCCTTTGTGTTCCAGGGCCGCGGTATCTCTTTCGAACAGTCCCGCAGCCCGACAGTCCCGCAGCCCAGAGGTGCGTGCCTTGGGTTCGAACTCGAGACCTATGACTTGGTAGTCCAACGGTCACGCCACTAGGCTATCACTGCTACATAAACGTTCGTACATTCCCGTGGGACAATTTGCGAAACCGAGCGCAGAAACTAGTTCAATAATAAATCAACAACGATATGTAAAACTTGTATATAAAGCAACTGAACTGAATTTAATAATAAAAACATCTTCGTCCCCTTCGTTATACTTTTACAAGAAGATTTCTCTCGAGAACTATTGACTGGAGCCACTCTTTATCGTACACAATAAAGTTCTTTTATACATTGTTGTTTCAACGTCTCTTTTTGTGCTTTGCCAAAGATCTCTTTGACTTTATCTGACTTGATTTTATATTTTGTTTACTTAGCAAATCTTTGCTGTTTATATTCTTAACTTGCATTTGGGTGAGTTTCACCAATGAAGTGAACGCGGTCAGCGCGTCTGAACTGCGTTCAAGAGCTGTCAGTATCATTATAAATCTAGAATATTGACTACAAGAGCTCTTCATCGTAATTCGAACGAAAAAAATCGATGACAAAATAAGAATAGCAAATGTTGTCATCATCATCATCTGCTTAGCCTTTTCCCAACTATATTGGGGTCGGCTTCCAGTCTAACCGGATGCAGCTGAGTACCAGTATTTCACATAGAGCCACCGCCTATTTGACCTCCACAACCCAGTTAGTACTGGGTAATACGATACCCCTTGGTAAGACTGGTGGTCAGACTTTTTGGGCCACTGACTTCCTAACGACTGTCAAAAGTCTACAAATGAGACTCGGGACCAACGGCTTAACGTGCTTTCCGAGGCACGGAGGAAACTCGTTATGTAATGTTTGGTCACCCATCCATAGACCAACATAGGCAAGCACGGCTTAACCTAAAGATAGAATAGAAAATGTTAGATGGTGTGAAAAATCGAAGCAATTCGAATAATGCAATACAAATGGTTTTATAACCGTTTTATTACTACATTACTACACGCTTACTTAACCCTGTAAATGCGAGCTATTGGCACGCGTCACCCCATGAACTAAAAGTACCTCCCCAAACCAGTATAACCAACCCGTGAGAAAAGTTCTTTATAAAATCCGTGAGAATGAAAAACAAATTCTAGCCACGTCTTCGCCCGCGTTTAGTTTCTTGTTTTGACATAAAATGATATCCTGTGACCATCACTGAGAAACTCATGGCTAATTAATAACAGCCGCTCGGAGCAATCTTCAGGTTAAGCCGCGATTGCCAAGGTTGGGTTAACATTCATTACACACCTTCATGCCTCGGAAAGCAGGTTAAACTGTTGGTCTAGGCTGTCATTTGTAGATCTTTGACAGTCGTTACAGGTAGTCAGTGGCCCAAAAAGAATGAGAATGAAAAACAAATTCTAGCCACGTCTTCGCCCGCGTTTAGTTTCTTGTTTTGACATAAAATGATATCCTGTGACCATCACTGAGAAACTCATGGCTAATTAATAACAGCCGCTCGGAGCAATCTTCAGGTTAAGCCGCGATTGCCAAGGTTGGGTTAACATTCATTACACACCTTCGTGCCTCGGAAAGCAGGTTAAACTGTTGGTCTAGGCTGTCATTTGTAGATCTTTGACAGTCGTTACAGGTAGTCAGTGGCCCAAAAAGTATGACAACCAGTCTTACTAAGGAGTATCGTATTACCTAGTGCTAACTGGGTGGTGGAGGTCAGATAGGCAGTCGCTCCATGTAAAATACTGGTATTCAGATGCATCCGGTTAGTCTGGAAGCTGACCCTAACATAGTTGGGAAAAGGCTAGGTAGATGATGATGAGGTATGTACTAAACTACAATCAAAGTGCAATAAACCCGTTCCTATTTTAAAATCCAAAGATCTACATCACTTCACTTATGAATCACTTATCAATTTTAACAGTATTCCTTTCAATAAAACATGTCATTTAACCCTGCGAACGCGACGCATCGGGGATCGGCACGAGCCACCCCATTCCCCACGTTCTCAGACGCGGATCTTCTCACCGGAAACCGTACCGTGTGAACCGCAAACGGCTTTTATCATAAAAGGGTCGTTACAAATTCGTGTGAAACCCTGAATTCTTTTATTTTTCTGATCGTGTTAAGACTTCATTGTTTTTAGTCTTTAGATGCATTACTTTAAAGACTGACACTAAGTGGTCGTTTTACTTTAGAACTTGGGCGTGAAATAGTTAGATATTAATTTAGAACAAAACATTAGGTAAGTAGTGTTCTTAATAAAGGATATTATTTCACCGACGAATCTATTAAAATTCGTCGGTGAAATGTTTTTATGTGAATACGGGGTGTAAACAGACCCTTCACGAAGCCTTCAACCAAGCATTCTGTACATCAAACTAAGTAACTTTACGCAAAAATTATTGCTGGGGAACGACTTTTTTTTTTGGGGTGAAAAATTATGTTTTACGGTAAAACTCAATGTAACGGACTCAAAACATTGTGCTGATGGATGGATTGAATAATACGGGTGTCGTGAAGGTGTTTAAAGTAAAAAAAAATACATTAGAAACATGAATTTAAAAAAAACTTGTGCAAAAGTCGGAACTTTGACTCCCAATATCTCCGTAACTAGAAGGTTCCCAGGTATGGTCTAGAACAAAAAAATGATCGCAATAACGGGGAGAACAAGTACCCTTCGGCTTCGTTAAGGGTCTTTTTACACCCTTTATACAGGGTGGAAGGGACACCGACGAGCAAATGGTTACTTCGTATGCAATTCATATTTCTGAACCCGCCCACATCGAAATTTTTCATCGGTAATTTAAAAAAAACGGCTGTTTCCTACAAAAGTGGAATGAATACCTGCGGGCAAAATGTATAGGACAGCAGAATTTTTTTTGTATAATACGACTTGTTTTCTTAATAATTAGTGAAGAAACCATACACAAACTTTTTAGTATAATTGATCAATTGTATAGTCTAAATGCAAACAAACCTTGCAAAAGCTTTTCAGTCTTAAATGATTTGAAAAGTTCACACGCTTCCCCCTGATTCCCATCAAGATCTGGTTTCAATGGGAACTAAAGAGGTCTCGTGAGAACTGTTAAAGGACTTTACATTAAACGTTCTTTTATTTACTTCCGTCACAATAAAAGGATTTGATGCAATATTTTTTTCAAGTCGTTTTTTTTTTACTTTTTTCTATTATGCTATTCAACCTGAACCCCAATGAAATACATGAAATAAGTATTACACATTCAAGGTAAAAGCTCGTGAACACTTACTTAAGATTCAGTAACAAAAAAAGAAGTTGTGAGCAAAAACACTTAATTATAAGAACAGAACAATCCAGGTCTTTTTTTGTACTAATACAGGGTAGTTATTTATTATTTAAATTAGCCAGTACAACAATGCTTCCTGTTTAATCATTAAATCATTTTTGTTTTTGTTCTATCATTGTTTTGATTTCGATGAGTTCGTGGCTAAATAATAACAGCCGCACGGGTCGGTCTTCAGATTAAACCGCGCTTGCCTAAGTTGGTCCGTGGATGACCCATTGCTTACTGAGTTTCTTCCGTGCCTCGGAAAGTCGTTGGTCCCGGCTGTCAATTGTTGATTTTTAACAGTGGTTACAGGTAGCCAGTGGCCCGAAAGTCTGACAACCAGTCTTACCAAGCGGTATCGTATTACCCAGTACTAACTGGGTTATGAGGTCAGATAGGCAGTCGCTCCATGTAAAATACTGGTATTTAGCTGCATCCGGTAAGACTGGAAGCCGCCTTCGACATAGTTGGGAAAAGGCTAGGCAGATGATGAAGTCATGATTTCGATACCCATCACATCGGTGGTCTTTCACTAATTTAATCTGACTGTTTATTTGTGAACCCCAATTAAACAAACAAAGCAATTGAGTGTATTTGTTTACAAGTATGGCGGCCACTTAAACCTGTAAACGCGAGCTATTGGCACGCGCCACCCCAATTTCCCATTGACGTGACGACGGGACATATGAACCGGAACCGGTGTGAACTAAATTCGTCTTGTGTGAATTGTTAACGGAATTTTAACGTTCTATACGACCGTTGTTTGATTAAATCGTGTTAAAATAAAGAAGAGCGGAGGAAAACTACATTTTGAATAACGGTATTGAATATGTATTTTCTACATGTTTTGCATAGTTGTACTCAAACAAAACAAATCTTATTGAACAAATACTGTTTATTTATGTCACTACAAATTGTTCTTAATTGTAATAATCATACAAATCGGATTAACTGATTCATTTATTATGTAGGTACCATTTTACGATGACTTTGATTTTGCAATTTTATGAATGATGAAATCGTAATCAAGAAGACATTATCGACCCTATTATTAATTTATTTTTTATTATTGATTGATTGACTGATTCATCTAATGTTTGAAATCTATCTACTATTTCATCATGACTTTCATTTTGCAATTTTATGAATGACAAGATTCAATCAGGAAGCCATTATCGACAGGAAGGTATTATCGGAACAAGGATTTGTACACATGCTCTTTTAGTTTCAGTGAGAACTAATAATCACTAACTAATAATCAAGAACTAATGATCTAATGATCTCGTGTGAAATTCCAACGGTATTCAACGAACAAGCCGTACTAGCATTATCTTGGGAATTTTAAATAGTTTGAGAAACATAACATCACGCCTGTAATCCCCGAAGGGTTAGGCAGAGGTGTCAAAAAAAAAAACAGCCATTTCGCCGCTTATGTTTAAGACCCATGTAATAGGGGGCGAGCCTTTTGCCATGAACCGGGCATAAATCCAGACTCCGTGGCTGCAGCGGAGAAATTCCTGATAGAAAAACCCAATAAAACTACCCGACCTGGAATCGATCCCAGGACCTCGTGCACAATAGCCGCGCTAGCGACCACTACACCAACGAAACAATCCAGCAACAAAGTGAGAAAGTAGACAAAAACAAATGGAAACAAACTTAGTACGCGGAAAAAATTGGGACGTGAAATTAAAAACAACTAAAAAACTAATTGTCGTAGTCTTGACATTTTTTTTTCTGTAGTCCTTACATTGATAGTTCTCAAGCTATCGTATTACGCAATCCTAATCTGAGTTGTGGAGGTCATATAATAATAATAATAATATTCTTTATTTTTCGGACAACAATGATCCAACGTGTTAGTAAACAATAAAATAACTTATTAATAACTTATAGGCAGTAAAATACTGATATTTAGCTGCATCCGGTTAGACTGGAAGCCGACCACAATAAAGTTGACATAGCAATTCAAAATAAATCAACAAAGATAATATGAACACTTGTTTTGCATTCTAAATAAATTAAGCACCTGCGATATTTCATTGATAAGATATCATTTCCAATATAAAAATCATAATGAGTTGCAGATTGATGCCTTTTGGCACGCGCCACCCCTATTTCCCACAAAACGTGACGACGACGTTCCTGTGTGAACTAAAATCGTATCGTGTGAACTGTCAACAGATTATATTTTTTTAATGAATACGTTTGAATTGACTACTACGTTGGTCTAGTGGTCGCGACTGCTAACCATGAGGGCCTGGGTTCAATTACCAGGTCGGGCAAAGTGATATTGTGTATTTAGTTTTATTTGTGTTATTTTGTGCAGTATTGTGTGGTGTGATTTGTTTTTGATTATTTAATTGCTAACATTATTTTTAAGTGTACCTACTAACAAAATTATGGTTCTTTGTGTCTGAATTAAATAAATTGAATTGAATTGAATTGATATTGGGTTTTTTCATCAGGAATTTCTCAGAAATTTAATAGCAGCCACGGAGTCTGGACTTGTGCCCGGTTTATGGCAATAGACCCGCTCCCTATTAACTGGCGAAATGTGGGTGTATTTTTAGGTAAACCTCTGCCTAACCCTTCGGGAATAACAGGCGTGATGTTATGTATTAGTTGAAATACTGTATAAAGGCCTTCACTCACCAAAACAACGTCTGTACAGTAGTTGCTTGGCACCTCAAAAAATACTTCGAGAACCTACTTTTAAGTAGTAGTACTTAAACGTACTTAGTACGTACTTTGCCTACGCTTACCATTGACTCAGCTGGTCAAAAATAAATCTAAAACAATTCTTCTTCTTCTTAGCGTGTCGATGTCAATCTAAATTGTGTCGGCCCAGAACTGAGCAACTGGTTTGGCGCTTTCGGTAGCGTCCATAAGTTCCTGAAGTATACAAACAACAGGGCAAGCAGGACACGATATTAAGTGCCCCATTGTTTATGGAACACCACCAAATTAACACTCCAGGGCAGAGTCATTAATGAATCTCCACCTTGCTGCGGCCAACCTGGGTCCGGAGTCTATTTAAAGACTTCCAGATCAGTCATGGCAACTCATGTCCAGATGGGAGATTAAAATAACTAAAATAACTCTAATAAAGCAAGCTATAGTGATATATATTAAAAAGATTATGATATTTTTGTTGATTAGGTACCACAGCGCTCACTTTTCAACCTTATTATTTAGGGCATAAGGGTGAAAAATAATACACAACTTTTCTTATTTAAAAATCATTATGATATGCACTTTGAAGCAATTATAATTATGGTGATATGCGTATAATTGGTTTTGATAACCAAGATTAGTATTATAGGATATAACTGCCGTGCTTATCTTTGTATTAAATTATATATGATTCATTGTAGCTAGGAATACTACAGGCTATAGATTATACTAATCTATTGAATTAATAGTATAACTATCTAATTACATATTTACTACTAGCTTCTGCCCGCGACTTCGTACGCGGATCCTGTTGCTTATGCCAGCGACAACGGGGTCGTCAAAATCGAAAATCTGAAACGTCTGATGTCGAATTCTAAGAGCCCGGGGACGGGAAAACAACGGGATGCGCGAGACGATTCGAGACGTTCCATATCTTTCATTTTTGTAAGTCAAAAGTCGATGCGTAGATGCACATGGAACTCAAGCGCAATTCTCTATCCGTGAACGTCTCCGACTCGCGAGACAATGCATGACTTGCACGATCAGCGGTCAGTTGCGCATCACGTTCCGCACTTGTCTCTAGAGACCTCGAAGTCGATGTGTATACACGCTGAGAACTCAAGCGTAATTTTCTTTCCGTGAACGTCTCCGACTCGCGAGACAATGCATGACGTTCACGATCAGCGGTCAGTCGCGCATAATATTCTTTACAGTTCTCTAGAGACCTGGATGTAGATGCGTAAATACGCTGAGAACGCAGGCGTCCTTCGCGATCCGAAGAGGTTTCCAAGGAGCGAGTTGCAGCCTAATGTTCTCGAACAGCATCAAGTCTCTCCTGACGTCCTTCGGTAGATTCTTGGGATCTTATGATCCTCAATCTTTTAGCTCCTTTGGAACATTGGGAAAGATTTGACCTCTTTCTAGGCATGGTTTTATTGTGAAGATACCTGATCAATTTAAATCTAAGTGACTGCTCCCCTGCGTTACCGGGTAGGCTACCGTGTCACGAAGATAAGTGGAAAAGGAAATTAAAAACTCAAATAACATAAGCCCGAAGGCATATTTATTCGATAAAATAAATGAGAGTTTTGTCCAGTAGAGTCAAATTTTCAATGATATACCGTCGTCATCGAAAATCAGTCCTAAACTGTTACCGCCTTCACCTCGTGGAGGTACTCCCAGCTTATGTTATTTTATAATTATACAGTGAAATTAGTGATAGCTTTGATTTCCACATAAGATGTTTCTGATCTTCGATTTTATAAGTCAACAGGAAATGCCCATCAGACCGAACAACTTTTGCTAAGACGTCATTCCTATATGTGTTATGGTGTAGCTGGGCTCTTGGAGTTCCACAACAGGTGTTCCAGATCTTCGATTTTTATAAGTCAACAGAGAATGCTCATCAGATTGAACAATTTTTGCTAAGACGTCATTCCTATATGTGTTATGGTGTAGCTGGGCTCTTGGAGTTCTACAACAGGTGTTCCAGATCTTCGATTTTTTAAGTCAACAGAGAGTGCTCATCAGACTGAACAACTTTTGCTAAAACGTCATTCCTATATGTTATAGTGTAGCTGGGCTCTTGGAGTTCCACATCAGGTGTACCAGATCTTCAAATTTATTCTCTCAGCAGAAAATGCTCATCACGTGGAATTTTTTTTGCTATGGTACCTTTTTTGTATCTCTTATTGTTTAGCTGGTCTGTTGCGGTTCTGCATCAGGTGTTCAAGTTTCCAAGATAAATTATAGCCTATATGTTGCCCAGACTTAATACTTATACAACAAAAAAAAAACTTTCAAATCCGTCCAGTAGTTCCGAAGATTAGCGTGTACAAACAAACAGACAAACAGACAAACAGACATACAGACAAACAGACAGAATTTTTTTTTTGGATTCGTGTTCTATTACTTTTTCTAAACACCCTAAATTTTTTTTTTTTAATGTATTCAATGTACAGACACAGTTTTTTTACTGTCTTATTATATGTATATAGATTAATAATCGCTATATCGCTCTCATTGCGCGGCTGGGTCGAGGGCTTGATTCAGAAAGTGGTACTCCTGGATACGGCACGCATAGTGAGGAGGTTCCTCTCCCTGGAGCCTTGTTCCTGATGCCGAAGGGTTACTATTTTTTACTTTTTTATGTTTTTTTTTTGTTTTGTTTTTAAAATAAAATAAATTAATGAGGATCACTATAGAAGCTTTATTACAAAATTGTAAATTAGGACGATAAACGAAAAAAATCCCCTCACCTTTGTTAATCAGGTACTGAACTACAACACTACCTTTAATTACAACACTACTTTTTATTATTACACCTATAAGCATAACATTATCAGCTTAAAGTCCACTGTTGGGACTCGGGCATCTTCTCTGTGAAACGCATAATATACCTAGCGTCTGACAAAACTAGAGACAAAATTAATAGGTATAAGTTTTCTCAACAACGGATAAAACTGTAGCGGCAATACAAAAAATACTACAGCAACATAGTACAAAATTAAGGACAGCGCCATCTATGACGCAAATGAAGAACTAACATCAAAATTCTGAATCGCGTTATTAAAGTTATCCGTGACATTCAAAGATGGCCGAATGTACCACAAAACTCCTCAGTCTCAGGCTGTCTCAGTCAATGTACCAAAGCTATACTTATCATTTCCGGCTAATTGGTAACTCTCCAAATTTAATTAGAGCCAATTTAAAAAAAAATGGACAAGAACAACAATATTCGATAGCTGAATGCATAGCGCCACTGTTCACTGAATTAATTTAGGTACTCAAGATTTTTTTGCAGCCTCTTAACCCTGCAACTGCGACGTGTCGTGTATGGGGCACGCGCCGCCCCAAGTTCCCACCAGTGTCCCATTCTACTGGGAACAATCATATTCACGTGTGAACGATCAACGGACTTTTAGTTCGTTACAATTATCGTGAGACCGTGATCGGGAAGAATAAATTAAAGGTTAGGTCAGATAGGTACTTATGTTGTTTTTTTTTGTATGGTGGAAATATTATTATGTGACGATTGAAATGATTTGAAAAATCAAAAATCACACTTTTTTTTCAAATTTTAGGCTTTGGAGTTTTTGGAAGTCAAAATTAGAGGAAATGGTCTTTCAACACGCCCCCCCCCCCTCCATTCATCAGTTCCTTGGCTAAAGCCATTGATCCAGATTATACGTCCATTATATTAATTTACCACGTTTAAACATAATGTGTCAAAAAAGATCTCTTTGAAAATGGTCCCCAACAATAATGTTGAGCAAATAAACCTATTGGTTCAATATTACTATAGAACAATTACACAGCTACTTAACCCGTCAACCGCGACCCATTTTGGCACGCACCACATTTTTCCCACCACGAAACTTTCAAATGGGAACCGCGTGACCCGTGTGAAACATCAACGAATTTTGCGGGTAAAAGATCCGTTGAAATTTGTGTGGGAATTAAAACGAAATGTGGGGTATCAATACGTTTTAAAGGTTTTCGGGTAATTTATGTACTTTTGTGGTTTTAACAATGTTCACGTGGGAAAATTTATTGTTTGGGATTTCAATAAATAGTAGAGGATAGTTACAAACAAAGGGTTACTCGATCGATTCTGAAATTTTAAACAAAAATGTACTAGCTTTTTAATTGTAAATACATTAATCATTTTTCGTGCCGGTTTAGTTTATTTTGCGTGGTTAGGTACTTTAGCATTTTTTATTTCATTGTAACCATAGAGTTTCTTGTCGATTCTTCTCCATAGGAAACGACCAACCCGAACCGTGCACCTTTTTGTCGACGTATTATAAGTGCCCATCTAGGCCTATGTGAAATAAAATATTTTGATTTTGATTGTTTTATTTTGTCATATGGGTACCTATAGTTAGGTTATTTAAGTGTATCAATTATTTTAGAATTACACTCACAATACCTATAAACAAAGTACAAAATCAATTTCAAAGTAACACTGGTTATTAACCCTCAGAATGCGACAGGTACCGCCACACGTCACGGAGCTACCCCAAATTCCCACCCCGATTTATTTCCTGTGAGAACCCACACTGTGAGACCACGAGAGCGGTCTCGTGTGAAGAATCAACGAATTTCACAAAAAAAAATCCTGGTGTGTGTGAAACAAGATGAAAATGAGCCTCATTTGAATATAAGAAAAATGAAGTAAAGAGTTGTTGTTTTTTTTTTTCACTCCCACTGTTGTCCCACTGCTGGGCAAACGGCTCCCTACGCCTAAGTAAAATATTATAAAAAAAGAGTTATTGTGTTTTTTTGCTCCAAAGTGTTTTGTGACTTGATATGTTAAATTTCAATATCTATATTAAAATTACCAATGATCAATTATTTTTTCACACAAAATTAACCCTACGGATGCGTCAAGTACAGGCACGCGCCATGGTATCTGGGAATGTTGGGACGTTCCCACCCCAATTTATTTCCTGTGGGAACCTACAAGCGCTCGTGTGAAAAATAAACGTTTCACTACTAATATTATAATTTTATTCGAATTTACAATAGTAGCTCTGTTTGTCTGTCTGTTTTTCTTTTTACACTTTATCGGCCCAACGGATATAGACGCAATTTGACTTTCAGGTATATTTTAATCCAGTTCAGGACATCGGATACTTTTTATACCAGTAGTTACATTCCCAAGGGATCATATCCGACCCCAAACAAAATAGACTAAGACGCATTTTATAAAATAAAATATAATATAATAAAATGCGTTTGACGGTCAACATTTATAATGAGCTGTGTTGTAAGCAGGTCAGTATTACCCAATGCTAACTGGGTTGTGGAAGTCAGGCAGTCTGTCCATGTACAATACTGGTATCCAGCTGACTGGAATTCGACCCCAACTTAGTTGGGAAAAGGCTAGGCAGTTAATGATGCAAGCGGGCGTAAGAATGTGAGGAGGGTAATATATCATGATAAATAGTTAATAAGGTATGATTAAAACTAATCGTGCGAATCGTGTGCTCATTAATAAAATTATAATCATCTTGACTAAGGCATTTTATGTGTGAATTGATAAATTTTGCATAATACCGGATTCTCGTGCAATATTTAATTTTAATTGAGTAATGCAATAATTATTTTAAGATAATATGTTGTTAATAGATCAATTGCAACACAAACCGGTGCCTATATCTATGTGCTTGCTTTTCTGCAACATACAGGGTGTAACAAAACCCCTAACAAAGCTGAAAGTCATTTGTTCTCCCCGTCATTGCGATATTTTTTTTGTTCTAGGCCATACCTGGGAACCTCTAGTAACGGACGTATTGGGGTCAAAGTTCCAACATTTTTTTAAATACACGTTTTTAACGTAAGATCTTTACTGTAAACACCTCGACAAGCCCCGTAATATTTAATCCATCCATCAGCACAATTTTTTGAGTGCGTTACTTTGAGTCCTACCGTAAAACGTAATTTTTCACCCCAAAAGAAAGTTGTTTCCCAGCAGTCATTTTTGCGTAAGGTACTTAGTTTGATGAACAGAATAATTGGTTGACGGCTTCGTAAAGGGTCCGTTTACACCTTGTTTTTATTTATGATAGGTGTTTAATTAGCCCACTTGCACGTAGGTATCACTGGAATAATCAGCATCCACCAACCAGTTCAATTGTGAACCTTATCAAAATCCGTTGAGCCATCTTATGATGTGATAAGGTGACAACCGACAAACCGACAGACAGAGGTTCTTTCGCATTTGTTGAGTTTTTTTTCACATTTTGTTCCGATGAATACTTTTCGTGTAATTATGGAGAACAAAACGTGATGTAATAAAATTATAACTTAATCCACTTTTAATATTATTAACAGTACTTTTTACTTAATAATTACTCATAATGATAATATAATTCACAGTAAACTTATCAAAAAAGCCACAAATATGGTCACGTCCCAGTTTACCCCAAGTTCTCACCCCAAGATATTTTCAGTGGGAACCGACTTAGATACGTGTGAACTGAAAACAAATTAAATATGTAAAAAAAAGTTCGTTAAACTTTACCGTGAGAAAAGCATTACAGATGACAAAAAAAAACTTAAATGCGTGCTGAATTTGCTGTGCTTTTGAAAGATGATATGGGTAGTAAGATTGTGAATAGGGTCTGATATGATGGGTAAGAGAGAAGCAAAGAAGAAGTCATGATGGGAAACGGACAGGCGAATGATCGTGTTTTTAAATACTATCCATTGCGTAGTAGAGTCTGAGTAGCAAAAATAATAAATATTGACCAATGGGCTAATTATGTCGGTGTAGTTTTAGGTACCTTAAAGGTTTTTAGTATCGGCAGTGTCATATTTTTTTAAACCAAAAATACGTCTTATTATTAAGATAAATTTTTGAAAAAGAACCCTATGTTAAACCCGTCTAATCTCTCAATAATGATACTCAATAATGTCCACTTAACCCTGTGACCGCCACGTGCCTACCGATAGCTGAAGTTCCCAGTTCACATTCCCAGCAAAAGTATTTACTATGGGAACTAACGAAATCTCGTGTGAAGTAAAATGGGTTTGTTATAGGGAAGAGACGAAATAATTTAATTGCTACCGGCTTTTATGACTTGTTTAACACCCTAATGGGTTTTATCAGAAAAGTGTAATAATACCAGTGTATACTGTTTTTTTTTTTCATTTATTTCTACTGGTGTTTTAAGTCGGCCACAGTTTTTTTTTAATCTCAACAAAGAGGCACATTTAAATATTGTATGAGTAATTAACTTTTGTTCATGTATTGTAGAATGTCTATAATAAATATTATTATTTATAAAGTGATTTGTTTTTAACAATAAAATTTAAAATTCTCTTTTTTTAACACAAATAAACAAAAACAATAAAACAAACAACAAATAAACAATAAATTTTTACTAGATGGTTTTTCTAATTAATGACAAAAATACTTTTCAGCCATTGGGCATTTTTCACTTTAAATTCCGCCTCGGCTGCAATGGCTCACTTCTACCAAACAATATTTTTTAAATTAAAACTCAAAAACAAGTCTCATCAATAATGTTAATAACCAAAAAAAATCCTCACACCAAACCACGAAACCACTAATCTCTCAAATGACCTATAAATAAATACACACCCACTTAACCCTATGACAGCCACGTGCCAGAGACAATTGCAGAAGTTCCCATTCCCATCAAAAATCTTTTCTCTGGGAACCGACGAAATCTCGTGTGAACTAAAATTAATTTTATTTGTGAAAAATACCCGTGAGTATCAGGAAGGGGCGAAGGAATTGTATTGCTACCTGCTTTTATGACTTCTTTTTTTAACACATTATTAGATATTAAACCTAATAGGTATTTTTTTACAGCGTCATCCACAGCCTTTTCTACCCGACTGCGGCGAAGCCGAATAGGAGAGCTATGTGTTTTATTCAATCATAGAAAAATACCTCATAATTAATGTAAATATAATTCTCTAAAGGATCATAAAAATATCACGCCTGTAATCTTCGCAGGGGTAGAATTAGGCAAAAGTTTATCTAACGTGCACCTACATAGGGGGGACTATAATTGCTGATCCCTTAGGTATCTAAACCATCAAATTTCTCAATAATGACCTGTACATAAATACACACCCACTTAACCCTAAGACCGCCACGTGCCGATTAGCGTAGCTCCCAGTTCCCATTCCCACCAAAAGTCTTTCCTATGGGAACTAACCAAATCTCGTGTGAACTAATACGGGTTTAATTTATTAAAAGTCAGTAAAAAAAACCGTGAGAATGAGGAAGGGACGAAGGAATTAAATCGCTACCTGATTTTGTGACTTCTTTGACAACCGATATAAGACTAACCTTAATGGGTATTTTTGGAAAATTACCATCAAACATAATTTTTTAAATTAAAATGTGGAAACAGGTCTCGTAATAAATAAATGTAAATATTATTATCTGAAAGTGATCATAACATAACATAACAACACGCACGTAATCCTCGCAGGGTAAGGCAGAGTTGTGCCTATATAATTTTCAGTGATATTTAAGCCTCATAATTGAGGGAGAGCCTTTTGTTAACCAGTGCCTAAACCATCAAATCCCTCAATAATGACCTATAAATAAATACACACCCACTTAACCCTATGACCGCCACGTGCCGGTCGACCGCCGAAGTTTCGAGTTCCCAGTTCCCATTCCCACCACAAAAATCTTTCCTCTGGGAACCAACTAAATCTCGTGTGAACTAAGTCTGATTTAATTAAAAGTCTATACAAAAAAACCGTGAGAATAAGGAAGGGTCGAAGGAATTGTATTGCTACCTGCTATTATCACTAACACGCTTAATTAACTTCGAGTTCATTAACAAACCATTTGACGTTTTTATGACTTTATCCCCAAATGAACAGGGCAACTAAAAATGTTTATTGTGAAAAACAAAAGAATAAACGCATAAATAACTTCCTTAAAATATGGCCAAATAACCCTCGTTTACGCTAACAAAGTGAGAAATAAAAGTTCACCGAAATAATTAGGTACAAAAGTGGCACTAGTGCTGTTAAAACCTGCAACTGCTGTGTAAACCAGTAAAATAAATATTTGTTAAGGTATTCTGGTGGTAACGGTAGGAACCCCATGGTTACCCGTAGCCCTCGACCTATTGTGATAATTGTCACGAAAGCTTAGGCACGCGATACTGTTGTCCTTGTAATGACGGGCGATAGAATAAGCGGATATCATTGATTTTACCGGTTAGACTGCAAGCCGATTCGACATAGTTTGGAATAAGCTAGGCTCATAAGCAAGGATCATTTAAAATGTAATTTAAAAAAAAAAAATCGAATAACAATTTTCCCTGTCTGTGAT
Source organism: Noctua pronuba (assembly GCA_905220335.1). Classification (NCBI taxonomy): domain Eukaryota; kingdom Metazoa; phylum Arthropoda; class Insecta; order Lepidoptera; family Noctuidae; genus Noctua; species Noctua pronuba. Next base: position 6,761,002 of record LR999906.1, on the reverse strand, counting down.
TTATTTTTTAATATGTTGTACAGGTAATGTTTTGCATATACTCCACTGCTTTTCTAAGAAAAACGATTACAAAATAAGTTCAAAATATATAAAATGTTTTATTTAAGTCGTGCTACTTTTTCAAAAAATAAAACGTATTTTTGTGTCCGTCACGAAAAAAAAACGCTTTTAACTTTATCTACAAACCGCTACTTTAGTGGCCCAAATAACGATCCCATAAAATTGTCCCACGCTATCCTTCCTAAAGTGTAGTTCGCAAGAGAACCACAAACCATGGGAACAGAAAGTTATGGTGTTTTGACCAAAAAACTTAATAGTGTCCTGGGAAAATATTTTAATATTTTTAGTACGTAGCAAAAACAGGTTAAGTTCTGGGAAAGGTTTTTGACAGAATTTAGTGTTAGTTATTATTTTAATAAGGCTTAATTTGGCCAAAATAGCTGAGGCTAATGGTGAAGTCCAGAGATTAGTCACTGGACTGTTTTAGATTTTTTTACTCAAAGTTTTGAACATTCTTGTACAACTTTTTTGTATATTTTGAAAATCAACGTCTAATGTGTAAAGAGGAATTTAAATATCTAGGGGAGGGTTTTACTGTTTACTTTGATTATTATTTAGCTTTAAGCGAATTATTATCGTTTTTTCATTTTTCAATTCTAATTACATTTTTAAATATTTTTATAAAAATAGTAGCCCACTGGCATCGGGAACAGGGTCCAAGCTACCGGTGGTCAGGGCTCTTGTGAGAGGAATCTCCTAACAATACGCGCCGTGTCCAGAAGTACTGTTTTCTGAATCAAGCCGAATCAAGCGAGAGCCTCCTCAGATGTTGGTCTAGGCTTTTGCCATTGGCCGACATCACTATCGGCACAATGACTGGCTGTACTCACGTCCCACATGTCGACAACCTCGCGAGCCAGATCTAGATACTTGCTTATCTTTCTAAAAAGCTAATTATTATTAAATAATTTTTACTGAATGATTTTTTTAGTCTTTATGTTAGGTTAATTCCAAATTCAGTATCAGACTGATACGTATAACTTCAAAATTCCTCGAGTATAAATTCTTTATTCTTCAACGGAGCCAATCAAATTGCACTTAAACCCTAGTTCAATAACCCTTCAATCACCGACATAATAAACACACAATCCAAAAAGGTAAGTTAAATTATAATTATAATATCAAGATGATTACCCCTGCAGACCCCAAATTACTATGATTACGACCCCATGAAGTGTGTATTTACATACCAAAGTAACAACATTGTTGGGACATGGCACGCGACTTAATTCCACCCTAATTTTATAACCCATGAAATCAACTTACGAATGGAGTGACTATGATAAGGGTTTTTTTGTAGAAATTCAGTTTTGATGTCTTCAAGTATTTTTGTTTCCTGAGGACCTTGTGTTAAGGCAGAAAGTCCAATAGCGGTAATTTTCAAAGCGTTTTGTTTTTTTATAACAAGTTTTGACACAATTAACATAAGTATTTGACTGACTTATGTCTATTTTAGTCATTGTTTTTGCTGTTAGAATGCCCCTTTAGGTTTTATTTAAGTTCAAATCGTGAACACATTAAACAGCTCAAAATTATTACTCAAAATACATTTTTGTTACCGAAGCTAATCTTTACAACTTAGGAAATTAAATACACGACCAAGTTTTTTTCTTTTAATTTTAACTTCCTCCAAAGTTTTTTCTTCAAACTTTGGCGACAAAAATATCAGTCGCGGGAACTGTCCTATAACTTTTTATCGTTGGACACCATACCCTCCTTCTAAAGTAGGCAAGTCACAAATCCCATGAAAAAAAAAAGGTTACAATTTTTTGTTACATTTCACACGGGAAGTATTATGGGAACAAGCAGGTTATGAGAATCTTGCAATAAATAATAATTGTATAATGGTTTTATAAGATTAGTATGATAATGTATTTATTCTGATTTTGGTGGCCCCTTTTTGAATCAAGGTGTTATAACACGGGTTTATGTGTTGTAAAGCATAGCATAACACCACCTCTGTTATCCCCGAAGCGTTAGGCCGAGGTGTACTTAATAGTACACCCACATTTCGCCAGTTATGTTTAATTCCCATGTAATAGGGGCCGAGTCTATTGCCATCAACCGGGCACAAATCTAGACTCTGTGGCTGCTACTGAGAAATTCCTGATGGAAAAACTCAATAACACTTTGCCCGACTTGGGAATCGAACCCAGGACTTTATGCTCAACAATCGCGCTTGCGACCACTAGACCAAAGAGGCAGTTACCAGTTTGTTTAGGTACCCAATACCACGGTAATAATATCTACAGTAGTGTATCTTCATACAAACGGTCGGAACGCGAGTCATACTTACACGCCTCATGTTTGGTATACACTCGGTACGCAAGAAGTCGCGAATGCGCCGCACTGACAAATGAACGTTGTGGATCGTATAGTATTTGTTTAGCAGTAAGCGTGCTATTTGTGAATATTTGATTGAAATAAGAACAAGTATTTACTAAATATGGCAAAGAGTTATATGACTATATTGTGCTCTTTGGATGCTTGAATTCTTCAATAACGCATCCAGAGATAACATTTTTTAAATTACCTGCTAACTCCGAAAGGTAAGACTAAAAAATAATTTATATACACTACTAGTAGATACGTAATTTGTTTATTTTTTAATAGGCAGGTATTTCGCTTTTTCCACCGGGTAAAATACCTGGATTAATTAATAAAGGCATGTATTTAAATCGATATCTGAATATTCCCTTTTTTCGAACAAAATATTTCAAAGTTAAACCAAAAATACTGACTTGCACACAAATTATGCACACTAAATAAATCAAATCAAACATATTGTTTAATGGTATTCGCAGAACTGTTTTACTGAACGAATAACTATTATCAAAATAGTATATCTAACAATTCCTTAGTTCAACAAACATATTAAAACTTTTTTAAGGAAAACCATCACCTAATTTACTTTTAGGAACATCGTTTATTCTAAATAAAACCCAATTAATTCAGTCTTTATTCATCTTTATATAATTAAGTACACAAAACACGTTTGGTTTCTGCCACGGCTCCGGTATTGCGGGGCTCCGACGGTCCCACGCGAGCTTATCGTCGCAGATGGGTTTTACGTTCGCCACCGCAGCTTCGGCTTGCTGGCCGGCTTCAGCCGGCCAGCCTCAGCCGCGGCAGCGAGCGTTAAAACCACCTGCTCCTCAGCTCGCGGGCCGCCTCGCCCCTCCGCGCCTACGCGGGCTTAAATTACACTCTAGGGGTAGGGCAGACAAGACTACGTGGAATCGGTTTTGCAGCAATTCGTTTCTGTCACTAACTTTTGTAGCACAACATATTGACTTTTTAGGAGAATATTTTAATTTCATGAAATTTCAAAATAAATACGTAAAACTTATGTACTCAAAAGCATTTTTATTGATAATGGAAACTTACTTTATTGTGACATTGTACCTTTAGTTATCAGTTTTAGAAATTCCGTAGTATGATTGTACAATTTAGAGTGCAAGTTAGTATTTTTGATAAACAATTCGTATTTTAGGTGTGAATTCGATAAAAAAGGTCATCTCGTTTTGGTTGATTTTTTTGTTTTTTTTGTAGGACACTTTTTGTTAATCAATTGGTTTTTTTGCACAGCATTCATTTTTCTGGTATGCATTCAGTTAATTAGTGGAGTTACCTAGTGTGCTGAAAAAATATACAGATGTGCATTTAATAATATCCCATTAATAAATAAGTGGATAGGGTGAAAAAAATGAGTTAGGTTAGGTTATACGCTCGATTTAAAAAAAAGTCTCGAATTTATAATTATTATTAAATCTACTAATCAAAAGACACAACTTGTATTTTTTATTGAACACTTCCTATTCCATTCACAACTAATTTCATTTTTTAAATAAAAAATATAATATTTACAATCACAAAACTAGAAAAAAACTCAACAAAATTAAAATACTGTAGGCGCGGAGCCCTATCGCTTGCGAACGTACCGCCCGGCTGTAGGTAATTATTTTAAGGACAGGGCCGAGTCACAATACTGTATATATTTATACTGTGCCATTACCTTACAATTGTGACGTAAAGAGAACCCGATTAAATACCTGTTTACATTGTTCACTCTAAAAATACAAACTCTTTTGCGAACACGTCACCGTGTTAACCTGTCACTGTTCAAAGGGGTATCATTGTACGTTTTCATTTTGGGGTCATGCGTTACCAACCGGAAATCCATTACACACCGATAACTTCAGTGTACTGAACCCATGCGTGACTCGGTACTTGTTTTGTTATTGACCGTTGTAAATAGATTTCTGTGTTATTTTGTCACATATTTCCATGTTTTTCTGGCTGTGTGTTTGAAATGTATTAATATTCTTTGTTCACCGGGGCGACACCAAAATGCTAAATGGATACAAGTGTAAGTATGTCGATGCGGCTTTTAATAATAAATCTTGGTCTAGTGGTGGCAAGCGCGACTGCTGAGCCCTGGAGGTCCTGGGTTCGAATTTGGTATACTCTATTTGTCTATCTATCCATATATTGGATTCCTAAACAACTGCCAAAATTTGAATATAAAACAGCAGCTCAACCGTAAGACATTATATTTATATCCAAACACCAAGATCAAGTTACTTGTTGTTTGTTAAGCTTTCTCGATAAAAGATTTTATAAAAAAAAAAAAAACAAAATCAGAACATTATATTCCACACACAAAAAAACCGTTTGTCTTTTATTTATTTTTTACAAATCGAATATTCCTGAAATGTATTGTGCGTGCTTTTGCGTGTGAACCGCGTCTGGCGCCCGGGAATTTTTATTAACAGACCCCGTCGTACGGGCGGCGGGAGGAGGGTTAACATGTCTATTACGTGCAAGGGCGAAGGTTAGAGTTCTGTTTGGAGTTAGTTTTGTAGCTGTATTGTATAGTGGGATGAGCAGAAGGCTAAGCTAGTTAGCGTTAGTTGGAAGAAGTCATACTTTTAATGGGTACTAGCACTTGCCCGCGACAGCGTCCGCAAATATTGTGATAGCACTGCTAATATGCATGATATAAATATAATTTATAGCCTAAAGCACCCACGAATAATGTAGCTTTCTGCCAGTGAAACAATTTTTAGAATTGGATCATTAGTTCCGAAGATTATCGGAGTAGCACTATACTTGCTGAAACCCTGTCTCCACTCCAGAGGCTAGCGCGAGCGCGCGGTGTAAACGTAACGTAAATACAAAAAATAAATGAAAAGTACTCGATTCACATATTATACATAATTACTTATATATTTTCATAATTTTGAGAATGTATTCATATCTGTCGTATAATTTGACTAAAATTCTTAAGCCTCTTCTAGACTAGCTTTTGCCAGCGGCTTCGCTCGCGTTAATTTAGAATTTGACAATCAATTCGGGTTGTATTCTGCTTGTAATAATATAATTCAATCATGATGATGATAATAAGAGCGTTTTTGTTATTTTCCTCAGGAACATAACTTTTTTTCGGGATGAAAGGTACCCTGTGTCCGTTTCAGTACACCTGACAACGTATATGCAAAATTTCAGGATTATCGGTTCAGTGGTTTTTGAGTAAAAGAGTAACAAACATCCATCCATCCTCACAAACTTTCGCATATACAGGGTGTAAACAGACCCTTCACGAAGCCGTCAACCAAGCATTCTGTACATCAAACTAAGTAACTTTACGCAAAATTTATTGCTGGGAAACGACTTTTTTTTTTGGGGTGAATAGTCTCCTTTTACGGTAAAACTCAATGTAACGCACTCAAACCATTGTGCTGATGGATGGATTGAATAGTACGGGGGTCGTGAAGGTGTTTAAAGTAAAAATCTTACATTAGAAACATGTATTTAAAAAAAAAACTTGTGAAAAAGTTGGAACTTTGACCCCCAATATCTCCGAAACTAGAAGGTTCCCAGGTATGGTCTAGAAAAAAAAACACTTGGAATTTCTCCTGTATCGTGGGTGCGTTTACAAACATTTAAACTCGCATACACAAACAGCCAGACCCGGAACAACTACCTATAGCCCTTATTAGTAGGATAGGATAGATCATGTCCCAAATCCCACGAAACCAAAGCAAACATCATCACTTCCGCAATCACAAAACCCACACCCTCGTTCAGGTGAAAAAAAGTCATAAAAAATTACATTCACATGACGATACAGTTCACATAGGAACCATTGGTCTCCCATGGGAACACCAAGACCTTGTATTTGACCCCACAATGACATGATAACACCATCGTGTAGGGCAAAAAATATATAATGGGGCCTTTTGAAGTTAACATTTACACAAGCAGGAATTTTTCGTGTGAATATTTTATCTGTGGTTGAACTTGAAATGTGTGGTGGGAAGAGATCAATACTGATATTTTTTAACATAAAAAATTGTATAATTCAGCACGAAAATGTTACTGGAAAATAGTAAGGGTACCTACCTACTTTGAAAGGATCACAAAAATACCTATTATTTTTGGATTGCTTGCTTTGACTGCCTCGTTGGTCTAGTGGTCGCAAGCTCGACTGCTGAGCATGAAGCCATGGGTTCGATTCCCAGGTCGGGCAAAGTGTTATTGGGTTTTTCCGTCGGAAAATTCTCCGTGGCAGCCACGGAGTCTGGATTTGAGCCTGGTTGATGGCAATAGGCTCGCCTCCCATTACATGGGACTTAAACAAAACTGGCGCAATATGGGTGTACTATTAGGTACACCTCTGCCTTAACCTTCGGAGATTACAGGCGTGATGTTATGTTATCTTAAACATCAACATGTAGTACGACATTGTTTTATAAGGCATCATTATTCAATCAAAAATACCATTTTTTTATCAGAATGAATATTTAATTTTTACAAAATTGTGTTTGAAGATACTGAAAACTACATGAAACCCATCTTAGGTGTATTATTATTTATCAGGCCCACCCATCATATAGTGACCATCACATGGTGTCACCAACAACCACCCCTTAAACTATATTACCCTATAATTACATCACACATGCCTAATTGATTAACATTAAACACTCAACCCTCTAATACGCTCCGATAACCCTTCGGCACGTGCTGGGGCTCACAAATACCACAAATGTTCCCAGAAAACCATTCTCATGTGAAAAAATCTCTGTGGGAATCCTAATAACCACAGTATCGTGTCATCGTGTTAAAGGAATTTTAACTTTAATGTTATAGAAGAAAAGGTGTTTTTTATAAATGTTAGCGTATCTTTTGCATGTTGCAAGGCTGTGTTGACAGTTGTTTGATTGAATGTCAAATTAATGTCATCTGTTATCAGATTTAAATAAACAGTGTACTTGGAATGCGATATTTACATTGCTGCAAAAATATCGAGAAGGAATGGGTTATGCATTCAGCCAATATTATTATAGTAGAAGTATAGTATAAGCCACAAAAAATGCATGGTGAAAAATACTCTTTGGTTTTTTTTTTAATAAAGTTTTTTTACTGCTTATTTATTATGGCAACATTTTTGAGAAAATTCGCGAAAACACAATTTGGTTTATTGCCTAAATGGTGTTAAACTGTGAATTATGTAAACATTTTATAAATAATTGATTATCTATCGCAACGTTCCCTTCAGAGTATAATATACGAGCGTTCAATTCTTACGCTTACCTATCGAGTTCACACGCCCCAGTAACTTGCCCATCACGACCTTGAACTTACTCGCACTCGCACTGGCTTAACAAATTCTTCATTTTTTTTTCTTTTCTTCGGTTTTTGTCCATGCGTTGTCAATCTAAGATTCGGTGTGCATTTTATATTTGTTATCAATCGGCTCGTCCTTGAGCAAATTCACGAGTTAAACAAAATTAATATTTATCGAAACTTTCCCTCCATAGTAATAATGTAAATCGTTCAGTTCCCACGCCTGCCTGGCGAGTTCACACGCCCCAGTACCTCGCCCATCACGACCTTCAACTCGCACTGGCATAACAGATGGAAAAGCAGGTAGGTTGTCCATTTTTTTTCCTTCGTTTTTGTGATTAACTGGTTTGGCCGTGTGAATCTTACACAAAATGCTCAACGACTAATGAATCAATTTATCTTCTGATACATTTTGTTGTTTATCTTATTATAAATGTTGTTTTGTTAGTGTAGTCAATTGGGACTAAGTAAGTGAGATGCCACTCGATAATTTGATGAAAAATTAAATCAATATTTACAATTGAAAAAATATTAAAAAAATTAGAGATGGACCTTTTCAGTTGAAAGTAATAATGATCAGGGTTCGTTATTATCAAGATATTTTTTTCTTTGATAATTATCATGATAATTATCGGATACTTAAATACACAACACACTACACTTCGAACCATGATAATGATTGACGAATGATGAGATTAAATGTGTGTGATTTTCGTACTACGATCAAATAAAAAAATATAGAGTTAAAAACGCAACTTCAAAAGTAATACCAAAAAATATCCAGTTTCAAACCATACTTTAATAGTGCCATTATTCATGCCTAGACTTATCTATAATAACCGAACATTAAACTTTCCTTTCTGGATTCTGAACAAGCAATTAAAAAGGGAGCTTCGTATCTTAATCACCCTACTGTCCTCGATAGTTAATTGTGCTGAATGATCGGTTCTCATGACCAGTCGAGTTCACACGCGCCAGTAACTTGCCCTTCGCGGCCTTGATTTGAATGAACTGTGCCGGTACAATGACCCTTAACACTTTTATTAATTTATATTTTGATCGTATATTTATAGGTAAGTTAGGGCTGTCTAATTGATGGTAATTATTTAACACACACTATCTGCCACATGCAAGTCACTCAGAGTGTTAAGGAACAAGCCATATTGGCCATTTTCCTCTACGATCGGGTGAAAAACACCGAAATACGGAGGCGAACGACTTTCGGACATAAATAAAATAGGTAAATTGTTATTGAATAAATGAAAAAGAAAGTGGAAGTGGGCGGGCCATATAATGCCATAGACTGGATGGGTGAAGAAAGTCCTGGAGTGGAGACCACGGACGGGACGGAGGCACGTGGGAAGACAAACGACTAGGTGGACAGACGATCTGATTAAAGTGGCCGGAAGAAACTGGATAGCCATGACAAAACCGCCAAAAGAGGAGAGATTTGGAAGAGACCTACACTCAGTATTGGGGCCAGAGATTGAAGAAAATGACCTGTTCTAAAGTGTTTGGACGTTGATCGTAGGAATAGTTTTATTTTAACAAAGATACAGACAATACACAACGAACACATGCCTGATAGATGTAATCTAGTTTTATTTGTCTGATCTCTGAATTATGAAACATTACCAATCGTGAATTTCTCAAAGTTACTTTTGTTAATTGTCATGTCTAATTAATAAATAAAAATAAGACTTAAACTATTTAATTAATAAACGGCAATATTTTCTAGCAACTTACATAAGCACTAAGTACCACATTAAAATTTATTCTTCTGCGAAAGAAGGCCGGCGAAATTGGACCCACAGAATTGAAAAATTAACGAAGCTCCATTCAAGTGTAAATATTAAATAATTATAACCACAATTTTATGAGATATTTATTTAAAAAAATACTGAATTTTTAGGACTCGGGAATCAAAAGTTATAAATATCTTCAATTCACTCCAAATTAAGTAATCGTGCAAATACAAAACGAAAAAAATAGCATCTTTATAGGTATTATCATGTTACTGTATCTTCAACTTAAGAATCTTAAACTAATCGATCTTTCGGTTCCCACGGGTTGAGGGCAAGTTCACACGGTTCTCACGCCCGAGCTGGCTTATCTCGACCTTGACCGTGAACGCGATAGCACGATGAATCGCCTCTTCTTCACTATTATTTGATAAAATGTTCAGTGGGTAAGTTATAACTTATCTATTTCTAGTTTCAAACTTATACTAATCCTGTATCATTGCTTTTGTAAGAAAAAATAAATATTCGATTTAAGAGAAAAATATTTGAATAAATACCTAAATTAAATGTCAACCTTTTTATTTCAACATACGATCATTTCATTATTACAATAAAATAACACTCAATAGATGATGTCCGCTTTCAATTTAGATTAAAACGATACTCACTCACATGTCTTGGTCTGATAGTGGACGTACCTGTAGACCCCCAACCCCCTTCTAAAATTTTCAACTCTAAAGTCGACTTTTACTATAACTATGTTTTTAATTTGTCGTTTTCAAATTTTACTATGCAGGTACAGTCACGAGAACCAATATTAGACCAGGGTCGATAATTTTTAAAACCAAAAAAAAAAATAGTAGGATGAAACCCATTATAAAAGGAGGGGAATATTATAAAAATGAAAGGAAAAATAATTTACGGGCGATCTGAGGTCGGGAAGGGGATGGGGGTGAGCTTTTAAGGGTAAAAAACGGTTTTTGTCGACTTCCGTCAAAACTAAAAGTCCTATCGAAAAAAGTCAAATGGCAAAGTTGTAGGTAATAAAAAGATCTACAACTTTTGTATTTACACTGTTTTCACATAACCTCAAAATTTATGTGAAAAATTCAAAAAACCAAGTTTTTGGTTTTTTATTTTTATCTTTTACAAAACTTTTTTTTTTAACGAAATTTGGTGAAAACTTACCTTTTTATGTCCCAAATACGCTGTAATTTATTTGATTAAAAATATTTATTTTTTCACCTTATTTTGAATTAATATCCAAAAAGCACCCTAATTTTCAATCGAAAATTCACCCGTCAAAATATCAGCTTTTTTCAAAAAGTTGGTATGTTTTCTATTCGTTGAAATCTCTACTTTCTGATGGTGAAAAAAAAAATATGTTACAATAGTAAATCTTCTCAGAAAATGCAAAAAATCGAAAAAAACTCGAATTTGTTTGCTGCAATTTGTTTCAATTAAAAAGTTGATTTATTTAATGCTAAAATATTCTTCTTGTTGAGATCAATCCATTAATACATATCTTAACGCTATTGAGCGTTGGGGTAGTATTAACGATCTGTCCAAGATACTGTTACTGTAAGGATTTGCTCCTAAAATGGTGTTTTAAGATGTGAATGTTTTGAAAATGACGTTTATAGGCTTATAATATGATGTTTGAAACGTACAGTATTAATGAAAGTTAAAAAAATGACGAAATAACAGTATTTAATCTAACTTAATTTCTCAACATTAGACCTCTGTAGCTCCGCTCTGACTCTGAATCGAGAGAAGTCGGGATAATAAGAAATGTTCTTCTTAAAGAGATCTATCCATTGGTATATATCTTTACGCTATTGGACGCCAGGGCAATTCCGCCCTTTCTCCTTTGTGCATTTTTCTTTCCTTTTCCGGCAAATCCAGATGTTGTATCGCAACCAGAAAAACAATGCAGAAATGCAACAATGTTTTTTTAAGGATTCATGTTTGAAACTATTTGACGTGAAAAATAGGTCTTTTACATTTCCAGAACCTGGTTTGAGAAAATAAATGTCATGATTATATGAATTTAACTGATTTAAAAGGACCAAAAGATCAATATCTTGGCCCACAACAATGACAGTTTTATTAGTACTCATTGCAACTTTTATCGCGGTTTCAATTATGTTATTATGTTTCAGTTATGTATGTTTCAATTATGGCATTTTCTGAGAAGACTTACTATAGTAACAAATATTTTTTTTCACCATCAGAAAGTAGAGATTTCAACGAACAGAAAACATACCAACTTTTTGAAAAAAGCTGATATTTTGACGGGTGAATTTTCGATTGAAAATTAGGGTGCTTTTTGGATATTAATTCAAAATAAGGTGAAAAAATAAATACTTTTAATCAAATAAATTACAGCGTATTTGGGACATAAAAAGATAAGTTTTCACCAAATTTCGTTTAAAAAAAAAAAGTTTTGTTAAAGATAAAAAAAAAAAACCAAAAACTTGGTTTTTTGAATTTTTCACATAAATTTTGAGGTTATGTGAAAACAGTGTTAATACAAAAGTTGTAGATCTTTTTATTACCTACAACTTTGCCATTTGACTTTTTTCGATAGGACTTTTAGTTTTGACGGAAGTCGAGAAAAACCGTTTTTAACCCTTAAAAGCTCACCCCCATCCCCTTCCCGACCTCAGATCGCCCGTAAATTATTTTTCCTTTAATTTTTATAATATTCCCCTCCTTTTCTAATGGGTTTCATCCTACTATTTTTTTTTTTCACTTTTTATTATTTTAAAAGGCTTCTACCCTGGTCTATATGTACACACTTTCCTTTTAAAAGCAATTTTCGTGAGAAATAACGATTGAAACTTGAGGATAGTATCTTTTTCTTCTTCTTTTTTTTTTTGAAATGTAAGTTCCAAAATACTATGTTCGTAACAACATGAAATTTTAATCAGAACAGTAGGACCAAAACAGTTTTAAAAGTTGTTAAGTGTTTAAATATTGGTGCTCATGACTGTACCTTCTGTTAAATATAAAACAAGTAACTTTTAATGAAATATACTGTCTAATATAAAACAAGTAACTATTTAGAAATATACTGTCAAATATAAAACAAGTAATTTTTTACTATTTATGAAAACATGGCTAGATTTTCATAACAGCGAAATGTGGGTGTACTATTAGAGTCACCTCTGACTTCGGGGATTACAGGCATCACGTTATGACGCAATGTCAAGTTAAAATAAACATAGTTTTTGATTAAAAATATAAATATATTCAAAAAAGTTTTTTATCTACATAAAAGGTAACACGGTCTTCCATTTAGCTGTAACACAAACGTGATTAATCTCGCTCTCACGACCTCTCACCCACACTGACTCATCTAGACAGCGACCTTTAATGTCAGAATAGACCACCTCAGTGACCGTAGGGTTAAATATTTAAATTGTTTTTTTTTTACCTATTTTGTCCAAAGGCCAGATGGCAAAGGCCTTCCCCATTTCTTACCAACTCTCTCGATGTTTTGCCTTTTCAGGCCAATCAGTCAGTAACGAGTCCAAATCGTCCCGCCAGCGTTTCATGGGCCTGCCTCGGTGACATCGACCGTCTTTAGGCACCCACTTTGTGACGAATCTGGCCCATCTGTCCTGACCCATCGTGGAAATGTGACCCGCTCAGTCCCATTTTGACCTCTAAGTAAGTAAGTTATTATATCTCATGTCTGTGTAGAACGTTTTGCCCAAAATAACAAGTAATCAAGTAAATTGTCTCTAGATTAGACAACGAACTAAATTGAATAGACTCTCAGTAACTAAAGGTCAGCTTATCTTTCACATCCAGACATGATATATAGACCTTTTCTAAAATAGAAGACACATATTCAACAGACGTACACAATAGATGGGTTTTCAAGCAAAAAGTCGTACTTATCTAGCTGTTATAGTCAAACATCGAAGCTTCGGCACTCCTTGATTTGGCTAGACATACCTCAACCAAATATAAATTGACGTTTGATGAATTTGCCTGAAGATTAGAGTTACCAACCATCTGGATTTTATTGTCCAGATAACGGATTTTCTAGCCCTCTGTCCGTCTGTTTCTACAGAAGATGTATATCTATACAAATAAATAAAATTGAAGTGTCTGTTTGTAATATCAAAATAACAAGGTCGCGGGCAACAGCTAGCAGGAAATAAAAAGAGTTAAATGACTACCTAACGAAAAATGAAAGATGAAAAATAAAATGACTGGAATTTTCTTGAGGACTTTTCAAATAATCAGACTAGACAAGTGTGAACCAGATTAATAATTTACTGTCAAGAGCTCTAAGTGTGCTTAAATATATACTAGTCAAAGGCCGGAAATGGAATCTATTGGTTTTGCCAAAAGGCGTTGGTGAAAACCTAAGTTAAACCAGACATTCCGCGAAGAGGCTACATAACGACCTTTGACTATAACATAGCAAAATTACCCAAATACAGATAAATGATTGTTGGGTAGTACTGGAGCGAGTTTGCACGCCCCAGTAACTCGTCTACTCGCTGACCTTGACCTTTTGATCGCGGACTCCGCAGTGGACGGGTTGGATATTTTTTTATTAAAATATTTTTTTGTAAAATAATTGCATGGATTATTTTAACTTGAACTTCGTTCTACAATAAATACGTATTTTATTCAGAAAATATAGTTTATTAATGTTTAAATAGCATTATTTTCAGGCAAAATTATCTTCAGTGGAATATTTGATTAAACTCATCATCATCATCTGCCTAGCCTCTTCCCAACTATATTGGGGTCGGCTTTCAGCCTAACCAGATGCAGCTGAATAACAGTATTTTATATAGAGGGTCTGCCTAACTGACCTCCACAACCCAGTTAGTACTGGATAATACGATACTCTTTAATTATTAAATTTTATAATACAGGGTGTAAACAGACCCTTCACGAAGCCGTCAACCAAGCATTCAGTACATCAAACTAAGTAACTTTACGCAAAAATTATTGCTGGGAAACGACTTTTTTTTTGGGGTGAAAAATCACTTTTTACGGTAAAACTCAATATAACGCACTCAAATCATTGTGCTGATGGATGGATTGAATAGTACGGGGGTCGTGAAGGTGATTAAAGTAAAAATCTTACAGTAGAAACATGTATTTAAAAAAAAACTTGTCAAAAAGTTGGAACTTTGACCCCCAATATCTCCGAAACTAGAAGGTTCCCAGGTATGGTGTAGAACAAAAAAATTATCGCAATGACGGGGAGAACAAGTGCCTTTCGGCTTCGTTAAGGGTCTTTTTACACCCTTTATAATAGACTAAAATAATAATTAATTTTTTTAATGTTTCCTTGACCAAGTATTGCCCCCTTTCTTTATACATTATGTTTTTTTATTGTTATTTACTACCCTTTTTTCGTTAATTGAAAACAGGAAAGGTGAGCGCATTCTCACGCTTAACCAAACTTTTTTTCGTTACCGCTACGTTTTCCACTAGATATCTTACAACATTTAAATTTACGCACCGCAAAAAAACTCACCCCGTGTAGTTATTTCCCACGCATTCAAATTCCCACGGTCACGTCTTTTGACTGCGAAAAAAACAACGCAAAAACTGTTCACCACGGTAAATTCAACCTTAAAACCACACAATAGGTGCTGACAAATTACCCGTTAGTAGCAGAATGGAATTTGTAAAGTTCTAACAGAAGTTCTCACGGTATTTTTAGTGGAAGCAGAAAAGGGGCGTACTGGCGTACATCCTAGTCGGTATATATAGAGGTGGATACATTTTGTACGCATTTGGTCGTCACCCGTCGCAGGTACAAGCTAGGCCGTTTTATTAAGAGTTTGCTTTTCGGGCCGTTTCAAGGGTACGTCACGTGCGTTAACGTGTAGATCCTTTTGCTTCGCTACAGATTATTTAGATTTTTTGTTGTTTTTTTTTTGGGAGTCATATTATTGTGTCTGGTAGAGTTATTTGCGTTCTCTTTTTAGCCGACTAGGCGATAGTAGAGACAGGGTTATGTTTTATTGTGGACCAGTTTTGTGTTTCAGTGAATTATAAATAAGTTCATTAATAAGAATTGCATAGTGATTTCGTAAAGTAAAGTAACAAAGAGTGCAACAGGGGGACTAAAATGACCGCTTTAGCAGAATCATATTAGGATAATAATATGATACGTTACAATTCGTAAAAAGGTCACAAAGTGACAATTCATAATAGATTAACTGCGTCTATGACATAACATAACATTACGCCTGTAATCCCCTAAGGATTAGGCAGAGGTGTACCGAATTATAGTACACGCACATTTCGCCAGTTATGTGTCTGTGACCATTTCAAGAATTTTAACATTATTCAAAATTTATATTACTATCCCATTATGATTCTGCTAAACCTTCAATTTTTGGCCCCCTGCTCTGTGTTTGCGCACACGCTTGTCCACTGTAGTACCTCCTGCGTGCTTGGATAATTTGCGTTGAGATAGGCCACCGTGGCTGTAATTCGGTTAGGAGGATATTATTACCAAAGTATTTTAGAATGTCTGTGAGTTGCGTAGAAAATAACGCTTTTACTCCTCTCACCAGACACTGACTGGCTCGTTTGATTAGTGATCGCAAGCGCAACAGCTGGTTTCAGGCATTGGTTTTGATTCAGAGGCGGATTAAGTTGTTATTGGGTTTTTCCATCAGTAAGTTGTAGTCACAAGCAGTACATGTAGTTTGGAGGTATTGACAGGGAGTGTTATTGAGTTTTTTCATCAAGATTTTCTTAGTCCAAAGTCTAGGTACCAACAAGACCGTTTTATAAAAAGTTTACGTTCCGGGCCGTTTGAAGGGTATGTCGCATGTTTTGAGTGTAAATAGAACTTTTGTTTTCCTGCAGGTTATTTAGATTTTGTGTGGTTTTTGTACCTACAGTTATTTTTCTTATCGCCCTTTTAAACTGACTGCGCAAAAACAACGGCAGTGTTATATTTTTAAGGATTTTTTTTATGTTTTAGTGAAAATGTTTTAGTAAGTTTATTAAACAATTGCAAAGTGATAACCGTATAGGGAATAATTTTTAAGACAATTAGTACGTAAACGAGACTGAAATATTTTACCGAACCAAATGTTCAGCATGTAATTCAGTGCCTTTTCCAAGTTCATAAAGTCAAAATTAAATTGAAATTATGTATATTTTTTAGTAATAATTTATTTTAGTATTTATTTTTTATCGTTTTCATTATCTGGGTTGTGGAGGTCAGATAGGCAGTCGCTCGTTGTAAAATACTATTATTCAGGTGCATCCGATAAGACTGGAAGCCGACCATTGACATAGTTGAGGAAAAGCTAGGCAAGTGATGAATATACGCGATTGGACACGGTTGGATGTTGAAGGTACGATCATCAAGAGAATTATCATGATAATTATCAAAGATGTTACACTTCGAGGCTGGACTACAGATACCACCTCTGTCCAACCCTTTGAGAATTACAGGCGTGATGTTATATTACGTAGGTACTCTTGTAAAGTACACTTATTTATTAAATCCGCTCTCTCTTATTTACTTTTTACCTCTTAGGTAACTAAAGTGAGAATTTCTGAAACTAAATAAAATAAAACACTAACGTAGATTAACGAGTTTGCTCTCAGCTTCAAAAACGTAATGGAAGTCTGTTTATTTAGTTAATTACACAGACACAGTTCAGTTTTATTTTCAGAACATTCATCTTTATAAATCATAATTACTGTGTATATGTATGTATAGGGTGACTGGTAATTAGTGACCGATACTTAAACACGTGATTATACTCATGTTATCAAACAACTTTCACAAAGATTTTTTTTTAACCACTCGTATGCCTAGTATCCAGACACAATTAAAAAGTCATTGTGTCTCGTGTAGATCTACGTTCCGGCACACGAAAGGCTGATAGGTCACAGGCGCGCGCGTGCGAATTTCATACGGCTGCTGTGTTATTGTGATAAAAATCTGTGTATAAAAAAAGTTTCTTTGGGAAAGTTGTTTGTTCTCATGAGTACAATCACGTGTTTAGTATCGGTCACTAATTACCAGTCACACTATATATGTTTGAATTAGAAGGAGAGTAATGTGAAGTGAATGTGATTTATGTATAATAGTGTCCGTCCAAAGGTTGTAGGAGCTCGTGGCTAAATAATAACAGCCGCTCATGTCGATCTTCAGCCACACTTGTCTAGGTTGGTCCGTGGATGGTTGACGGCCCATAACATACCGAATTTTCCCCGTGCCTCGGTAAGTTCTCGTTGGTTCCAGCTGTCATTTCAAAACTGTCATTGTAAAGAAAATATCTCGACATTAAATACCAAAAAATAGCCTCAAAATAAAACTCCCAAGTAACATCGTTATTGTTCATCCCGTTACTTACTTTTAATACTTCATTTCCCCATCGATGTTCCTCGACACGAACTGGGTAGTCTCAATAGCGGTAAAAAATACCGGTAATTTTTTACCGGTAAAAATGAAAATATGCAAACTGTCGCGACGACGTTGTTTGCTGTGTACTTTGCTCCGCGTGCTGTATGATTGCTGGGAAAATATTGCCCGAGCATATTGAAAAACTGTAATGGATTTTATCTGTGCTTAACTGTTTGTTGATGGCGTTACTTAAATAAGGGATTTTATGTGCATATGTTCTGAAACATGATTAAAGTCAGTCTTATTTTGCGTCATGACCCTGCGACAAAATAAGTATTTTTACTTTCTTTCTTCTTCTTCATTTCTCTCGTTGTTGCAGTGGTAGCAAGTACCGACGGTTGAGTGTGAGGTGAATTCGATTCCCAGGTCGGGCAGTGTTATTGGGTTTTTCCATTACGAATTTCTCATTAGCAGCGACGGAATCTGGATTCCTGTCGGGTTGATGGGAATAGGCTCACCTCCTTTTACATAGGACTGGCGAAATGTGGGTGTACAGTTACGAGCACCAACATGTAAACACTTTCCTAAATTTAAAAGCAATTACACGAGAAATAACGATTGTAACTTTAATATAGGATCTTTTTCATAAAAATATGAGTTCCAGAATACTATATTCGTAACAATATGAAATTTTAATCGGAACAGTAGGAGAAAAACGCTTTTAAAAGTTGTTAAGTGTTTACATATTGGTGCTCGTGACTGTACTATTCGGTACACCTCTGATTAAGGGGATTACAGGCGTGATGTCATGTTATGTTACTCTTATTTTGAAAGGATTTTGGAAACTTACTTTTACAGGTCATAATAGTAATGCCCGTTATTTCGTTTATTCATTTTTCTTACTTACTAATTACATTTTAAAATATTTATATCAACAAAAATTAAAAAAAAAACATTTAAAATTTAAAAAATAGTAACCTACCGGTATCGGGAACAGACTTTCGGGCTACTGACTATTTGTAACGACTGTCAGAGATCTACAATTGACAGCCGGGACCACCGGCTTTACGTGCTTTCTGAGGCACGGAGTTAACTCGGTATGTAATGGGTGGTCACCCATTCACGGACCAACCTAGGCAAGTGCGGCTTAACCTGAAGATCGACCGGAGCGGCTGTTATTATTTTGCCATAAGCTTTTGCGAGCGAGCAAACGAAAAATTTTGAAGTATGGCGCTTACACTGTTACGGCCTACTAACTAATATTATAAATGCGAAAATAAGTTTGTTTGTTTGTAACCTTTTCACGTCTAAACCACTGAACCGATCATTCTGAAATTTTGCATATACGTTGTCAGGTGTACAGAGACGGACATAGGGTACCTTCATCCCGAAGAAAAGTAATGTTGCCGAGGAAAACAACAATAACGTTCTTATGATAATAGATGGCACCACGTGTCTTTCGAATCATGATTGAATTACAAGTAGAGTACAACCCGAATGATTGTCAAATTCTAAATTAACGCGAGCGAAGCCGCGGACAAAAGCTTGTTTATAATAAAGTAGCTAAGTACCTACCTACTTCACCCCAAAGTCTATTTTAATAAAAGTCTCAAATTGTTCTTGAAACAGTACGAAAGTGGCAAAGTTGAAAAGTGTTGTATTATATTCATTATCTTGATAATATCACTCCGAAATTCCAATCAGTCGAGATTGCTGTGTTCATTTAAAACCAGTTTCACCTTTATATAGGGTGACAGTGATGTTATTTGGATTCAGGATAAATTGTCTGTTTCTGAACAAAAAAAAAGAAAAAAAGCTTTTTACAAGGCAGATGTGAGTGGCAACGCCGGGGTCGCCCTAGAAGACATACATTTATTGGTGAGGTTCTTCAGAAAGGTTAGTGTGTAGTACTCGCAACCTGCGTGCGTGTATGACCAGATGAATGAACGAGGACGAGTCAAAAGGAGTACTGAAGGATCGTAGCAGGTGGCATTCTGTGGTTTCTGCTTACCCCCATGGGGAAAAGGCGTGAGTTCAGGACTGTCCAACTCTGTTTCTGTTTTAAATTGAGGGAATCACCTCTGGAAAAGGTTGGCTGGTTCTACAAATAAATACCCGAATTAGAAACTGGTAGTCAATTTACTTTATATTTGACCGACAGGCCGAAGTCACCGCCATCACCAGTTTGGCCTCTCCCAAGGTTTTTCCCTTGGTCGATCTCCAGTTTAACTCGATGCTGGAAGCAAAACGAAGTACCTACTATATTATAAATATTGTTGTTTAGTTTCTAGTTACTAGTTTCTGCTGCTTTGGGTTCGGGTATGGGCTTCATTGCATCGAAGTAAGTAATCAGATCTAAAAATAAATGTTTTTTTGTTTAATGTTGTTTGTTTAAAATCGTTTATCTACTACTAACTCAACGATTTTGAATCCGATGACCAGAAATCATCATAAATCAAATCATCATAAATCATATGTATTTCTGTAAATTGGTTTTACAAAAGGCTTTTACATGTCATCATTTTATGTTTTAAAACTAGATGGGGCTGGTGATTCGTTTCTGACTACTCTGAGAAGAAACATCCGAAACAAACTCAGAGGTCTCTTTTAAAGTCCAGACATTGATCAAGTCATATGAGGACCATGCAGATTAATGTCTGAGAGAAGTTTCAACTTCTTGATGTTTCATCAATAAAATATGAAATGATATGGACACCCTACTTTCAGAAGGACTTCCAAAAGACAGAGAGCTTTTTCAATAACGTACAGAGGGTCCATAAATTAGGGTAGGTATCCAAGAAAATCCACTCAAAAAAGAAAAGTGAATTCTGTCACTCTTTGCAATGATTAAAGCTGGATAAGGGCCATACTCATTCAGTATAATGACAATCCAAATAATAGGACATTTTTGTAATAAAACTGATAAACGTTTTAAGACAAAACGGCGTTTATAATTTTTTTTTTTGAATTTGGGAAGATAAATCTTGTTGAAAGTGTCATTTCTATCTTTTATACGTTCGTTAGCTAAATAAGTATAGATATAAATCCGATAAATTAATGTCGTATGAACCGACGCTAAAAATTTACACGAAACGACAATAAATATAAAGGGTATATGTAACAAGACTACAAGACCCTTAACGAAGCCGAAAGATACTTGTTCTCCCCGTCCGTCATTGTGATCATTTTTTTGTTCTAGACCATACCTGGGAACCTTCTAGTTACAGAGATATTGGGGGACAAAGTTCCAACTTTTTCACAATTTTTTTTTTATACATGTTTTAAACGTAATATTTTTACTGTAAACACCTGCACGACCCCCCGTTCTATTCAATCCATCTATCAGCACAATGTGTTGAGTGCGTTACATTAAGTCCCTACCGTAAAACGTGGTTTTTCCCCCGAAAAAAAAAGTCGTTTCGCAAATTTTGCATAAAGTCACTTAGTTTGATGTACAGAATGCTTGGTTGACGGCTTCGTTAAAGGTCTTGTTATCCCTGTATAATAGTTAAAACTTAACCCGTCGTTGGTCATCGTCACCGAGGCAGGCCCAAAAAACGCTGGCGTGAAGATTTAGACTCGTTCCTGACTGATTGGCTTGAGAAGGCAAAATACCGTGAGAGTTGGAAAGGAAAGGCCTTTGCCTAGCAGTGAGACAACATAGGCTAACAAAAAAAAAGCTTAACCCATCACTTAAATTATCATCAGCCTAGCCTTTTCCCAACTATTCTGGGGTCCAGCATTACCAGATGTAGCTGAATATAAGTATTTTAGATGGAGCGGCTGCCTACCTATACCACTACAAATTAGTTAGTAATATGATACTCCTTGGTAACACTGATTGTCAGACTTTCGGGGCACTGACTACTTATAGCAATTGTCAAAGATCTACAAATAACAGCCGGGACCAACAACTTATTGTACTTTCCGAGGAAACTCGATGTGTAATGGATGGTCAATTGGTCACCTATCCACGGACTGACCTTGGCAAGTGTCGCTTAACCTTGAAGATAAGTTTACAGGTTAAATAAAGACAGTAAAATATCCTAACTTAACAAAGCCTAACAATAAACTTAAGTATGGCGACAAAGAATTACTCCACATACGAGCTCGTAGCTGTGTAACAGTCTACTTAGCCTCTGGTCTAAGTAAGACCCTGACTGGGCGATTTCAAGCGTCAACTAATGATATAGAGATTTCTTTAAACAGGCCTTGAGTAAGATTGATTGATTTAACTGGTTTGATCTTGATGTTGACATAACATTACGCCTGTTATCCCTGAAGGGTTAGGCAGAGGTGTACTTAATAGTACACCTACATTTCGCCAGTTATGTTTAAGTCCCGTGTAATAGGGGCGAGCCTATTGTCATCAACCGGGCACAATCCAGACTACGTCCGCTGCCACTAAGAAATTCCTGATGGAAAACCCAATAACACTTTGCCCGACCCGGGAATCGAAACCAGGACCTCATGCTGAGCAGTCTACATCGCTGTCAACAGGAAATGTGCCCAGAAGGCTGGCAGCTTTGGCACGTCGGATGGCAATGCTGATTTTTGGGCAAAAAATAGGCCTGCCCTCTGGTCACGTGAAGAGATTTCAACCCCAAACGGCTCAAACACATTTAACAACCAATTAAATTATCGTAAAAAATAAATCTTAATTGATGCAATTATAAAAACGTGCATGAAGATAATTTGGTAATATTTAGCACACTTCTTCTTTATCGTGTGGTAACTAAAGTGTCTAGAGTTTTTAACCGCCCACGGGCCTCTGACTTGGCTTTACACGCCGTCGAGAAATATCTCTCAAGCATGCTGGTTTGGTTTCCTCACGATGTTATCCTTCACCAAATCAAATTATAATTATACAATACACACATGAATCCGAAAAATCAGAGGTGCGTGTCTTGGGTTCGAACTCGAGACCACCGATGACTTGGCAGTCCGACGGTCACACCACTAGGCTATCACTACGACACACACAAAGTGTGTTGTGTTTAGCACACTTACAAAGTTAAACTCCACTTCAATTTTATAAAACAAGAATCCAAACAAAAACACACTGTATATTATTATTTATTCCAAAAATATTAACACAAAGAAGCGTGAATTGTGCTCCTGTCTCTGGTAAAGAGTATTATTCAAATCCAACGTCGGAACGAAAGAAAATGTCCAATAAAAATGCAAAGGGAGCGGCACCTATTCTTTCTTCTTAACTAACTAAATAGCTGTGGTAGGGACGCGGTCATACAGATAGCGATTTCTGTGATACTCGAAAAAAGGTTAAAATGTTCTTTCGAAGAATACTGCAATCTACCAGTGGCAAAGGTTCCATATCACTCGATTCCTACCGGATTCCCTTTGAAAAATGACACAGTCAGTATTCTATAGACAAATATTATAATAACATTAAAAATATGTACTCCGGCTTACCTCTTACAAAAATTTACCCTTCGCTACTGCAACCTACAGGTTCAACGCTGCCCAATCGTAATAACAGACCTCAGCGAATACCAAAAGAAAGCTCGTTAGCTACATATTCCAATTAACACCAATCGTCCTTTGTCTGACTGACAGACATAATAGCTGGGTAATAGGGTCACCAGCAACAATTATGCATAGGCTCTTTATAAATTACAGACAAAGACTGCCTCGTCAGTCTAGGGGTCGCAACCGCGACTCCTGGGCATGATTTCCCGGGATCGATTCCCGGGTCGGGTTGAATGTTATTGGATTTTTCCATCAGGAATTTCTTTGTAGCAGCCGCGGAGTCTAGATTTGTGGCCGGTTGGTGGCAATAGGCCCAAACATAACCGGGGAAATGTGAGTGTACGTATTAGGTACACCTCTACCTAACCCTTCATCTCACCCTGGTATTTTTTTATTTGTTTTATTTTTAATAAAAGCGTTGCCCCACACTAAAAATTTCTCCTGTATCGTGGGTGCATTTACAAACATTTAAACTCACATACACAAACGGCCAGACCCGGAAGAACTACCTGTAGGCCATACAAATATTTGTTCCGTGCGGGAATCGAACCCGCGACACGCAGCGCAGCAGTCAATCGCTCAGGCACAGGCAACCGCGTCAAATTACAGGCGTGATGTTATGTTATGTACCTTATAAGTTATAGGTATCTATTTTTATTCATTTTAATGACTCCTGTTGCACGTGTCCAATTCGTATCCTTTACAAAACAAAAGCACAGTTTATACCATTTGCGTCCTCTGTAATTTTTTTTCATTGATAAGGACTGTTGCAAGTTTAAAATCTGTAGTTGCTGCAATATTGTTCTTCAAAAAACACTTCCCTGTTAACGTCATTCTAGCGCCAAAAAGTCCTTGTTGCACTGCTATTAATTAATTTATACTGCACTGTGTTTTATTTATATTTATTTATTGATAACTTCTGAAGGTATTGCTTTATTATTAAGATCTGAGAACATTATGTTGTTGTCCTTTGGTGAATGCTGCGTATACCTTATACCAGCACTTTTATGTTATTTTTATTGTTTTAAATTAATTCTTAGTATGTTTTGTTGTTGGTGTACCAAATAAATAAATAAATAAACTTCTGACCCGCCCCGGCTTCGCACGGTTGCAATTTACTCATTAATGTTTTAAGACCAGTGGTGATAAAATATTTAATACAAAGTTGTAATCGCTGTCAGTATAACTTCGCCCTATACGCATCAGATCTCGCTCCAATAGTATCGGCGCTCCAAGTGCGCGGTAATTGCGCTGCGATATTTGAAGCAATTTCTTATACTAAATAGCACAATATTTTCACACCTACCACCACTTGCAGACAGACGTTATTATTTGATTAATAATATCAACTAAGAAATCTCAGCTTATAGCAGTACAAGGATCTTGTGGCGCGTGGTCAAAATAGGAACAAACGAAGCCATTTTCTTTTAAATTTTTCTAATTTCAAAAAATTAAGGCACTAGTTACCAATTACGCCCCCATTGTTAGGTTAATTTATCTGTAGTTTAAAAATCGACTAAACTGACATATCGATTATTGAAAACAATTATTTTTATGTGGCAACACCGAGAGATGACGGTTGGTGGGAAAAGGAGGCTCGTTATGGCACCCAAGGAGTTTTATTACACTATGTTAACATTATTCGAAGCCAAAAGTTACCCGTATCAATGTGATCGACTCTACAAAGACCATTTTTAAGCTACTCCTGTGTTTTAAAAATCGCTATCAGTATAACCTCACCCTATTTGCATCAGATCTCGCTCCAATAGTATCGGCGCTCCAAGTGCGCGGTAATTGTGCTGCGACACTAACAGCGCGTTTGTTATACTACATACATATCTTTCACTCCTGCCGCCATTGTGACACTGCTATGGTCTGCACCATCTGATTATGAATAGCAATTGGTTTTCTTGCACCTAGATTGCCTAGAGACCTAGAGAAATGTAAATGGTGTTTTTTTAGCTTAATTTTTCTGCACTGATTGATTGAGAGTGATGGACATGAATTTTGATGGATGGAGTGGGAGAGGAAGGCCAAAGATGGATGGACTGTGGGCCTGTTTCACGATGCCCGGACAGCTACTACTCACCGAATAAATTCAGAAATGGAACAGAATTTGTATCAAATTACCTAATTGCCAAGTAAATTAATGGGCACTTGATCGTAGGTGGTGCCTCATGGTTACAAATGTGGTACACAGCAAATTTTGTTTAACGAGACAAAATGCGGATGGTTTTATTGAAATAAGCTTTTATAAATGTATATAAATGCATGCCCGAGAGTGTAAAACATGAGTAAAATTAAGAAACTGTAATAAAAGGTAAGGTCCCACCGAGATTTGAACTCGGATCGTTGGATTCAGAGTCCAAAGTGCTAACCATTACACCATGGGACCGCTGAAGAATGTCTCGAAATAAGCCATCACTAGCTGACAGGATCGTAGTACGCATGACAAAACCACTTTCTCCTTTTTACACGTACGTATGTCTCTTTCCGATTACGTACTACCACCTTGCCAAGTTGAATGTGTGCTATGAATAGAACGTTTGTTCTAGATTCTAGATTGGTAATACAATTAGTACTTGTGTATTAGTTAACTAAAATTGTGTCACTCTTCAGGATTTTCTTTTGAATATGGCTAAATTCAATTTTATTAAGCTATAACTTGATGGTATAGATATGTTACTAAATGAGCAACAGATGCCTGTATTGACTACGACTAAGTGCATATTAAATTAATGCCTGTATATTATTGATTGCCCTGTACAAATCAACTCACGGTAAGTGTGGAACATCAAAGAACACGCTCCTTATTTTATGCTATTTATACAGTTATATGGGCAATTGGGCATACGGCATAGTGTCAAGTCTTTTATACAATAATCTACGTCACTTACTGTTACTGGCGTAAGTACTTTGTGCATCTACCAACCTATTATGATTGTTTGTTTGGTTTCAATTGTACACATTGTACAGTTCGCGGCTAAATAATAACAACCACTCGGGTCGATCTTTAGGTTAAGCCGTACTTGCGTAGGTTGGTCTGTGGATGTGTGACCACCCATTACATACCGAGTTTCCTCCGTGCCTCGGAAACATTAAGCCTTTGGTCCCGGGTGTCATTTGTAGATCTTTCACAGTCGTTACAGGTAGTCAGTAGCCCAAAAAGTCTGACAGCCAGTCTTACCAAGGGGTATCGTATTACTCAGTTCTAACTGGGTTGTGGAGGTGGGATAGGTATTCGCTCCATGTAAATACTGGTATTCAGCTGCATCCGGTTAGACTGGAAGCCAACCGCAATATAGTTGGGAAAAGGCTAGGCAGATGATGTACAGGAACGTTCTGCACGTAGGTGCTACGTGTGGGTAGTAACTAAAGATAAGAATTTTCATTGACATGTCTACTGTATGATAATCAAAAGAAAAACAAATGCCAACACGAGGCAGACAATTTCGGTACAAGTATGAAAAGCTCTTTTTAAATGAACCGGAAATGGTTTTCATGTCAAAAGTTCTACAGAATGACGGGCAGAGTTACCACCCTGATGAACGCAGGAGATTGAATGGCCACCCAGTATAATGTAGTGTAGTATTTAGGTATGTACAATGTTTCCTCGTTAAAATCAAACTTATTTATTTAAATGAAAAAAGCCTTCTTAGAAATTTTCTAATAATATCCGACCAACATAATTATAGCCACATGCACAGCTCTTTCGTTGGCTTCTTTTAAATCCTGGAAGGTGCAGGTGGCTTTGAAGGATGGGCAAGAAAGGAGGTGAGGCATATCCTGCAGAGGAGCTCCACACTGGCATTGTATTTTGGACGCGTCCATGATACCCCATTTGGCCCCATTTCTTAGGTACTGCAAAACCAAAACATTTCGTCACTAAAAAGTCGAAGGAAATTGAAAAAAAAACAAGAAAATACTTTACACCGACAATTTTCTAAGCTGAACTGCTAAAATCACTTACAATCTGTACTCCTCTGTGGATGGGTCATTACCTAAGCCATCAACACGTTCTAGAACAATTTTCAGCCTGCACTTTGGCCTAGAAAATGCAACTACCTCCTTAATGTAAGGCGATTAACAGGACTCCGTAGAACGAACTTTAATTCTATTATAGGTTTTTATTTTGGTTTCTAGTGCTCTTAAGAAGTAATGGGGCTGCGGATTCTTTTTAAAATGACTCTGGGATTTGATTCTGGATTTCTTTTCAAAGATTTTTTTAACGTTCGCGTTCACGCCACTTTCGTACAGTCTCTGCCCGACTGCTAGTTTTCGGATTGGTAATCATCAAATGACCCCCCTCCCCCCCGCTCTGGGCGGAGTGGAATGGGAGTGTCAGACTTTTACTGACTAAAACCCATCCATGTTTTTGCCCTTTGAGCTCCAGGGCCGTGGTATCTCTTTCGAACAGTCCCGCAACCCCGAACAATTTTGCTTTACGTTCACGTTTTAAGTTCAACACACGTTTGAACAACATGTAGGCAAGTACACAACCTGGAACCAACACCAAACAAAATTACGAATTCCCGATACGGTACTCCCAGTGCAAGCTACAAACGATGTGGAATTAATCACTACTCGACTCGCTACTCGCTTTGTCGTCCAACTTAACCTCAAATTGATTGCAACCGATTGTCATTAATTCGAACAATTGCCGTTAAGTTTGTCACACCGACATGTAATAACCGTTTCTCGTTGATTCTCTGGGGTGGGCTTAAGTGGTGTGTATCTGGGGCATCTTTGGTGGTAATTTATGAAATTGGTTCTGGAAGTCCAGAATACTGTATTGGTTACTGGTGTGGGTGTAAGTAGCTGAATCACGCTCCTTCTGCTTCAGGCGTTGCACAGAAGGGGATTCAGTCATGTCTTTTAAGAGAAAACCAAATCCCACTGTTACCGGAGTAGTAGTGGTTTTTGTTTAATTTATTTAGTTCGACTTTAAGGAGGCGCTCGTGGCTAATTAATGACAGCCGCTCGGATCGATCTGAAGGTTAAGCCGCGCTTGCCTAGGTTGGTCCGTGGATGGGTGACCACCCATTACATACCGAGTTTCCTCCGTGCCTCGGAAAGCATGTAAAGCCGTTGGTCCCGGCTCTCATTTGTAGATCTTTGACAGTAGACGTCTTTGAAAGACGAAAGTCTGACAACCAGTCTTACCAAGGGGTATCGTATTACCCGGTAATAACTGGGTTGTAGAGGTCAGATAGGCAGTCGCTCCATGTAAAATACTAGTATTCAGCTGCATCCGGTTAAACCGGAAGCCGACCCCAACATAGGTGGGAAAGGCTAGGCAGATGATGATGAGTTCGACTTTAATAATCTATGTCTTAGTAATTTATTGGTGTATTTGAAAACTTTCCTCACTGATTTTCAGAAGCGTCCATCAGCTCCTGCAATGTTCAAACAATAGGACAGGCAGACCAAGCTTGTTATAAAGCTCAAATTGATCAAGTCCTTTCAAACAACACGACACTCATTAAGTTTCAACAATACAGTGTTACAGTACGGTCGCACAGCTTCTCTGCTAGTTGGAACTGTCCGCTTTCAGACAGGAATTCTATTCAGTCGCAGTTTAAGGACTTGTCCAATTTAGGTGCTTCCCAAAGAACAGCTATTGGACTTTGTACTTCATTTCACTTTGTCGTTTGATTGAATTTATCACTCTTTTATTTATTTGTGACGACTCCTAAAAGACTCCTAGGAGCTCTGGGTAAATAATAACAGCCGCTCAGATCGATCTTTAGGTTAAGCCTTGCTTGCCTAGGTTGGTCTGTGGATGGGTGACCATGCATTATATACCGAGTTTCCTCCGTGCGTCGGAAAGCACGTTAAGCTGTAGGTCCCGGGTGTCATTTGTAGATCTATGACAGTCGTTAGGTAATCAGTGGCCCAAAAAATCTGACACCCAGTCTTACCAAGGGATGTCATATTACCCAGTATTAACTATTATTATTATACGTATTAAAACGTTTTCACCGAGCAGCAATGTAAACACCGCCCAGAGAGGAAGTCGTCGGAATACAAGTGAAGTAATTGATACGGAGAGCCTACTTCTAGACGAGATACGGGAGTTTCGACGGGAAGTGAAGTCTCATTTAGAGGAGCAGCGGAAAGAATATCTATTATTGCAAAATAGATTTATGAAGGCGGAAACAGAGTTAAAAGAATTAAAACAAATGTTGGGGGTAGAACAGCAAAAGGCAAATAAAGTTGAGATGCTAGAAACAAGAATTAAAACTCTAATGGAAAGGAATGAGAGCCTAGAAGCCAGTCTAAAGAAAAGTCAGGCAAGAGTGCCAAATCAGACAGAGCAAGGCTCTAAAAGCTTGACACCGTCTTTTGCAAACGCCGTCAAAGATAAGCAGAAGCAGGTAGTTGGTAATAATGTACCAGCGAAGGAATTTGGGGCCACGAAAGCGGCGAAAGTAGTATCGAATGAGGAACAGATGCCAGTAGTAAGTAGTGAGAGGAGGTCTGGGAATATTTTAATCTTGGAAAAGGAAGAACCAAAAAGAGAAGGAAATTGGACTACTGTAGCACGGAAGAAAACCAGAAACTCGAACAGTGAAGTAAAAAAAGGCGGAAACACGAGTGCAATCGACATACAGGGAACGGAAAAGAAAAGATACTTACACGTATGGCGTTTGCAGAAACAAACAACAGTAGAAAGTTTAGAAAAATATGTCAGGAAAATTTATGAAGAAGAAGTATCAATTAAAGTTGAAAAAATAAAACATAAAACTGAAAGGGATTATGCATCCTTCATCATCGGAGTTCCGGAAAGTAAATATGAAAAGTTATGTCAGCCTGAAAGATGGGCAATTAATATAGAATTTGCGGAATGGGTGTGGTTTCGTAGAGCAACCAGAAACCCTAGAAACCCTGAGTAACTCCGTTGAAATATTATATCAAAACGTGCGCGGGCTTCGAACAAAGCTAGAGGAATGTTGTGCCAATATTTCAACGGCAAATGCAGACTTGTTTGCCATCACGGAAACGGGCTGCAATGACTCCATCCATGATGCAGAAATAAGTCCACCTGGATTTACTATTTTGCGGTGTGACCGAGCAGATGGACGCAAACAGGGCGGCGCGTGTCTCGTGGCCACACCGCGTTTTGAGTTGCGACGAGTGTCACTACCCGATGGCGTGAACGTGGATGATCATGTGTTCGAACTGATTTGTGCTACTGTTTACCTACATAGCAGATTTATGTTTTTACTTTGTGTTGTCTATATACCGCCTGGTAGTAATGATAATGAATACATGTTACTATTTAGCATCATTGAACAAATGTGTAATAAGTATAGGGATATTCTGGTGCTAGGAGATTTTAATTTGTATTCGTGTTCTGTAGCCATAAATAATTATTATGAATACTTTCATACTTTTTGTGAATTCACTCAGAGCAACGCAGTGGGAAATTGTAATGGTCGTCAGTTGGATTTGGTGTTGAGTACACTGGATGAGGGAGGGAGTGTGAGCGTGCGCGCGGCGGAGGCGCCGCTTGTGCCGGTAGACGCGTACCACCCGCCGCTCGAGATCTCGGTTAGTACACACACGCGCCTGCGCCGGCACCCCGGCTCAGCAGGCTCAGTTACACCTGACGGTAACGCATGTGTACCAGATGGCTGGAAATTTAATAAAGCCGACTTTTTGTCATTATATTCATTAATTGCAGCCGTAGACTGGACTCCGTTGTATGAAATGGACTTAGAAGAAGGTTTAAATTATTTTTATTATATTATTAATTCTATTATAGATGACTGTGTTCCCAAAAAAAAGCGAAGTCGTGGAAACTCAAGGTACATTTATCCTGAGTGGTACACTGTTGAAATAATTCGCGACATAAGGTTGAAGGCTTCTCTGCATAAACAGTACAAGGCAAGCGGGTCGAGGGTCGATTACGAAGCATTTGCTC
The DNA here is from genome assembly GCA_905220335.1 of Noctua pronuba. Classification (NCBI taxonomy): domain Eukaryota; kingdom Metazoa; phylum Arthropoda; class Insecta; order Lepidoptera; family Noctuidae; genus Noctua; species Noctua pronuba. The sequence continues at coordinate 6,729,789 of LR999906.1, read as the reverse complement.
GGTGTAGAACCAATGTTAAAAATATGTTAGTAGTGGCACAGGAACAATATCGGAGCCGTGTTCAAGGGCAAATGCTGAGTGATCCTAAATCTTTTTGGAATTATGCCAAGTCTAAAAGAGGTAGGAGAAGCCCGCAAGCGATCCTGAAAGATGGGGTGGCACTATCTGGTCAACGGTCTGTGGAAGAGTTTGCGGCTTACTTTTATTCTGTGTATAGGGAAGAGCGACCGGCGTTAGATGTAGACGCAGCTATAGCCAGCGCAGGTGGCGGAAACGGAGCAGCGCGAGTGCACTTGGACCAATTACAGTTAGGAGACGTGAGTCGTGCGCTGCGAGACCTTAAGCCGAAACGGTCCGCAGGGCCTGACGGCATTCCGCCTTACATATTCAGGGATTGTCGAGTAGCGCTGGCTAGGCCGCTACTTCATATATATAACCAGTGCCTCAAAGCTGCCGTGTTTCCGGAGAGGTGGAAAGTGACTCGCGTTGTTCCGGTTCCGAAAGCGGGGTCAGCAGCATCGGTGGATGGGTACAGACCAGTTGCGGTATTGTCTACGCCGGCGAAAGTGTTGGAAACTGCTATCCATAAGAGCATATATCTTCAGGTTAGCGCACAGCTGTCAGACGCTCAGCATGGGTTTCGACCGGGAAGAAGTACGACCAGTAATCTTCTCTGCCACATGGCTCATCTGATGCCGACGGTGGATAGTGGGGGTCAAACTGATGCTGCTTACTTTGACTTTAGAAAAGCATTCGATCTAGTCGATAATGACATATTGCTTAAAAAGTTTGCAGGTGTTGGTTTCACCCCACACTCTCTCCAGTTTTTTGCCAGTTATTTGAGGGATAGGCAGCAATATGTGGAATATGCGGGACACGTGTCAGATCCATATTTCACGAGGTCCGGGGTAAGTCAAGGTAGTAACCTTGGCCCTTTGGGCTTTCTTCTGGTAGTAAATGACCTACCAGAAGTAGTCCTAGACGCTTCTTGTCTGTTGTTTGCCGACGACCTCAAATTGTCCCTCGCGATAAAGAGCAACGATGACTGTGTCAGGCTACAAAGGGACATCGATAGGGTAGTGAGATGGAGCAAAGAAAATCTCTTGCAATTTAATAGCTCGAAGTGTGTGACCATCACTTTTTCTCGCGCACACAATCCTATCTTACAAACCTACTTTATTGACGGGTTGCCTATGGAACGGGTCACAGAAGTCAAGGACTTGGGAGTAGGTTTTAATACCGGTTTGACTTTTCGGGATCACGTCATGCGTAGTTGCAAAAGAGCATATAGAAATTTAGGTTTCATGCTTCGTACGGTCCGAGGTTTCACGAATGTGAGAGCTATTGTAGCATTATATAATGCATTGGTAAGGAGCCAGTTAGAATGTAATGCAGTCATCTGGGCTCCGCATGAAGCTAAATATAGTCTCATGCTGGAGAGGGTACAAAATAAATTTATAAGATATTTATATTTGCGGTATTACGGAGTCTATCCCTTTTACCCGTTAATGTATCCAACCCTATTTATTTTAGGTATGGTAGGATACAATGAGCTAAGGGTTAGGAGGGATCTTGCACTCGCCTTATATATATTTAAATTACTCAGAGGGAAGGTGCATAATGCAGTTATTTTAGGCCAGGTGAGTCTATGTGTTCCGGACCGGTACGTGTGGCGACGACGACAGCCACGACTGCTAGTGGAACCGCGTGCTCGGACCAACCTTTTAAAAGAGGCGCCGCTGACGCGTGCACTCCGCACGCTCAACCTCATAGCCAGCGAGACGGACTTATTCTGTTGTTCTCTGAATGAATTCACAAGGAATGCTTTATTTGTAATTAGTTATAAGTAGCAATTAAGTTAACCTAAGTATATATTAAGGCACATTTACCGCATTGGTTAGCTGTAATGGTAGATGTAAGTTGATAAATAAATAAATAAATAAATAAAAAATAAATAACTGGGTTGTGGAGGTCAGATAGGCAGTCGCTCCATCTAAAATACTGATATTTAGCTGCATCCGGTTAAACTGGAAGCCTACCCCAATATAGTTGGCAAAAGGCAAGGCAGACGTTGATGACTCCTAGAATGATTCAACATAACATGTAATCCCTGAAGCGTTAAGCAGAGGTGTACCCATTAGTACACCCACATTTAGCTATCTAATTTTAAGTCCCATGTAATAGGGGGCGAGCTTAATACCATCAACCGGGCACCCAGGAACCCAGAACCTCACGTTAAAAGTGAAGAACAGTTTTGTTGACAACCTAAGTTTGACAAGTTTTGTCAGATATCTTTGGGATGTTAAATATAAATTCTAAGTGCTTCTTTAAAGCAAGTCTTAGTATGTGCACTGTATTTGCGAGTATAGATTCACGAGTTATTTTTTTCTACTTAAGAGCGTTTATACAGAAAGTGGGTAACATCGCAAATAGCTGTCAAATATTTCGCTGTTTTGATTAATTTGGCAATATTACTGTTTGGAAATAAGAAATATGGCTAACCAGTGAACTAAAATATTGTATGAAATGCAACAATTAGTATCGTAACATCGAATATTTTGCTTTAGACGTCAAAAAAGTATTCAGAAACTTTGCAAATGCCTTTTTTACACCTAAAACGGTTACGAAATCAAATTCAGTGTTTTAATTGCAATTCATTATTAATGTTCTAGTTCACTATTTAGCTATATTTCTTATTTCCATACATTAATATTGCCAAATTATCTAAAATAGGTAAATATTTGACAGCTGTCTATGAAGTTGCCGAATTTTAGGATGAACGCTATTAAACTTTTATTAACCTACTACGTAAGTTCAAATTCCCTTGACCTATGAGTAGGTACTCTACTATACTCACCTACAATATAACAAGTAAAATCCTACGTACACCACACACAACATCCTCCAATCCAATATCTTAAACCTCAGCTAAAGATATTACTTTTCTCTCAAACAAAGCTATAAGCCTCCCTGGAAACAATTTCAGAAAATGTTTGCCGACTCCACCCAATTCTCAATTTCTCATTACAACTTCGTTTCGCAGTAATGACACGGGACCCTCCTGAAGAGAACTTACTTTTATCATTTGCTAGCAAAAAGTTTGAATGTCTCCCGTCCGAAACCATAAGTCCCATATTATGGGGACGGAGTTTCAGCTCGCTTGGAACAAACAAGACACGTGGCAGGGAGGTTCAGAAGTATAAGGTACATACAGGGTGTAAACGGACCCTTCACGAAGCCGTCAATCAAGCATTCTGTACATCAAACTAAGTAACTTTACACAAAAAAAAATGCTGGGAAACGACTTTTTTTTTGGGTGAAAAATCACGGTAGGTCTCAGTGAAACGCACTCAGAACATTGTGCTGATGGTTTGAATAGTATGGTGGTCGTGGAGGTGTTTAAAGTAAAAATCAATATGTAGGTAAATAGGATTCTACATAACATAGACATTGTATTGTATATATATTGTATGTATTACGTATATTATACTGTATGTATGTAGTTTAGTTTATAAAATTTATTAATTTAAGTAATAAGATGTTCTGTTAATGCACATAGGTATATCCTCTTACGCAAAGAACAATGGCATACCCTTATGGGTTCTGGGGACCAAACTTAGGGCTCGCGTACATTCATAAAAATACTCCCAAAAGGTAGGTCTCGGTCAAATTAAGATAAAAGGTAATCACAGCATATTTTTATAATATTGGATTTGGCTAGAATAACACAATTTATAAATACACTTGTCGCGTGGGCAAAATCAGAACTACCGCCGCCATCTTATTTTTTCAATACATTTCACAAACGTTTAGCAACAGCGCTCTCGCCTATCAACCTCAATGGAGCTTCAAAAGATCCATGTAACACTGTAGGATAGACAACTACGTCAGCTGTAATGTCATTCAAAAATATTTTCATTATTATACAATCCAATTTACCTTATATTTTATTACAAGTACGTAGCATTTAAGGACTTAGGTATTTAGCCAGTGGAACCCACATTTGCACAACCCATCACATTGTCTTATGATTTTGGTCGACTTATTTTTTAATGGCGCAATTACACTAATCGAAAAACAAACAATAAAGCTGGATGAGTCTGCCCGAAGGCGGACGTACTCGACCGCGTTCATTTACACTTGGTCGTTTGACGAATTCCATGGGCAATCGAATTCGGGCAAACGACGGGGGCAAAAATGAAACATTAATTACAAGTTGGATAAAACATTTATTTTAAGCAGCTTAACATAATAATCTTATAACAACTTCTTCAAGTAAGTGCGCGACCGGCGGCGCGGACATGCCATCATCATCGGCCTCATCGGCATCATTACCATAATCACTATATGATGCTCCTCGCACATACTAGCAGCAACTGTACTGTTTATGTTTATGGCATTGTTTTAGCCTCTATCATATCTATACACCTTCACTGTACGTTTCTTTTTTTGTATAGTTCACCACGAAACAAATAAAACTGTTAAACTAATAAAATGCACAACTATCCACAACAAAACCACACATCTAGATTTAAATTGATCAAGACAGAGAAGTGACAATGTTTATGACATTTATGACATATTCGGTTTTCATAGATGACATAGCTTTGAATGTTGCCATTTAAGCTAAATTCTCCAAAAAAACGTTACGTACGTACTTTACATTTTTAATATCAGCCGTCACTAATTAATCATTTATTTAGTAACATGAAGCTCGCATGAAGCATGGAGCTCGTGGCTAAATAATATCAGCCGCTCGGGTCGATCTTTAGGTTAAGCCGTGCTTGCCTAGGTTGGTCTGTGGATGGGTGACCACCCATTACATACCGAGTTTCCTCCGTGCCTCGGAAAGCACGTTAAGCCGTTGGTCCCGGGTGTCATTTGTAGATCTTTGACAGTCGTTACGGGTAGTCAGTGGCCCAAAAAGTCTGACAACCAGTCTCACCAAGGGTATCGTATTACCCAGTACTAACTGGGTTGTGGAGGTCCGACAGGCAGTCGCTCCATGTAAAATACTGGTATTCAGCTGCATCCGGTTAGACTGGAAGCCGACCCCAATATAGTTGGGAAAAGGCTAGACAGATGATGATGAGTAACATGATAATTTAGTATCATAAAACTTGTTGCGAATCGAATAAGAGGCTGACTTAGAAGCAAAGAAAGCATATGTTTCTAAAGATAGGAGGATCCTTACTCAAAATGGCTTAGATTAGATGAGACAAAACAGATAAAATATCGCAGCAATGTAAACGGCTTGTCTTATAATACTAGTTAGCAAACGTCTCATGGTACTCACTACTACTACCAGCAAAATCATTAATTAGTATTATTATAGAAATTCCATTTTCTGTTGAATATGGTAACTCCGTTGCTTCCGTCACTATTTCTACGTTTCGATATTACAAATGATTGCGTTTAGATGTTCAGATTTAGTAAAATATTTGTTTCTTCTTTTTTTACTTTGTGCAGCTTAGTAAAAAAAAGATATTACATGGAAAGAAACGCTCCGTTATTGCTTCATATAATGTACATACTTTCATTGATGAACGCTTCTGAAATTAACTGAGCCCTAAAAAACCAATCTTCTTTCGCAATCAAAATTTGGTTTGCTGTAAGAAAACCCAATTCTGGGTTAAGCTCGCCATTGTACATAAGCTATATTATTGCAATTTGTATGTGTATTTTTTCGTTATTTTGTGTGCAATAAAGAATAAGAATAAAGAATAAGAATGAATAAGAATTAAAAATATGTATTTAAAAAAATCTTATGAGAAAGTTGGAGCTTTGACCCCCAATATCTCCGTAACCAGAAGGTTCCCAGGTATGGTCTAGAACAAAAATGATCGCATTGACGGGGAGAACAAGTGCCTTTCGGCTTCGTTAAGGGTCTTTTTACACTCTTTATAATCAGATAACTTGACTCATCACAGCTTGAGTGCCTGCTGAGCTTGAGGTTTTGGGTTCGATTCCCGGGTCGAGCAAATTGTTATTGGGTTTTTCCATCATGTAATTCTCTCAATACCATCATCATCACGGCTGTAATCCCCGAAGGGTTAGGCAGAGCTGGTGTACCTAAATAGTACTACCACATTTCGCCAGTTATGCTTTAAGTGTCCATGGTTTCGGGATCAGCCTATTACTGTCAGCAGGGCATAATTACAAACTCCGTGGCCGCTACTGAAAAATTCCTGATGGAAAAACCCAATAACACTTTGCCCGACCCGGGAATCGAACTCAGGACCTCCGACCACTCCACCAATAAGGCAGTCACTATTAGAAACGTTGAATAATAAATATTTGTTTAAAAATCTATTATACAGGAAAATTTGATAGTTTCAACTTACGCAACGCATTTTCATTTACGCTCAGTATAAGTGAAGTTCAGATTGTACCTTCTGACCCATCTTTTCACTGAACAAGTCCGAAGATAATCAATTTTTGTCGCGAAAAGTTTTAATAGTGTCGCTAAGTTAATCTTCCTTACCCTATTGTAATCACAAAAGAAGCTGGATAATGTTGTACTGTGTGGACTGTAGATCTGTCGTCAACAGTAGATTTTTTAGCAATAAAATGGTACAGTGAACAAAAAAAAAAATTTGGAAACCGTGGTAAGCAATGGATTTAAGGTCACAGTGGATCACTTGGAAATGATGCAGCTGATGAAGTCGCCAGAAGGGGATCTAACACAAAAGTCTTCGGACCCGAACCCATTGTAGCCATCCCATCACCAAGCGCCTTCTGCACCTGGACAGAGATAGCCCACGTCTGGTGGCGGGGATCATCACTGGACACTGCTCACTGAACAAACACTTTCACACCCTAGGTATCACTAACAGTCGGCTGTGCAGAGCGTGCATGGAGGCGGAGGAAACGGTAGTGCAAGTAGTCCTCGAGTGCACCGGCGTCACCCAGATCCGCAAGGAAACTCATGGAACACTAAGATCCCTTGCGGATGTCCTGAGAAGACCGGGAAGATTGATCTGCTTCTGGACGAAGGTGGGCTGGTTGGAGTAACGGCCGCCATGGCTCACTTACACGTTGTGGTCAATCATCCACAGACCAACCTAGGCAACCGTGGCTAAACCCGGCTTAACCTGAAGATTGATCCGAGCGGCTGTTATTATTTAGCCACGAGCTCCTTACTCTGTTTAATTTTGCAGCTTTTAAAACTAGAAGACATCTTATCTTTACATTTTAATGACTCAAGAATAAAAGGTATTACGCAAGCACCTAAGCAGCTTAGCTATAAAAGAAAAAAGAAAACCCACACTTAGTGCTGGGCCACTATTTGCGGGCATGCTAATAAAAACACTTCTTTTCAGACGGTTCGAATTTAAATCCTATCCTAACTTCCTAATCCTAACTAAAATTATAAATGCGAAAGTAAGTTTGTTTGTTACCTTTTCACGACTAAACCACTGAACCGATCATCCTGAAATTTTGCATATAAAGGGTGTAAAAAGACCCTTAACGAAGCCGAAAGGCATTTGCTCTCCCCATCAATGCGATCATTTTTTTGTTCTAGACCATACCTGGGAACCTTCTAGTTACGGAGATATGGGGGTCAAAGTTCCAACTTTTTCACAAGTTTTTTTTTAAGTACATGTTTTTAATGTAACATTTTTACTTTAAACACCTCCACGACCCTCGTACTATTCAATCCATCCATCAGCAAAATGTTCTGAGTGCCTTATATTGAGTTCTACCGTCAAACGTGATTTTTGACCCCAAAAAAAAAAGTCGTTGCCAGCAAAAAAATTTGCGTAAAGTTACTTAGTTTGATGTACAGAATGCTTGGTTCACGGCTTGGTGAAGGGTCTGTTGACACCCCGTATACATTGTCAAGTGTACAGAAACGGACATAGGGTGGGTACCTTTCATTCCGAAAAAAAAGTACTATTCCCGAGGAAAACAACAATAACCTTCTTATGATAATAGATGGCGCCACGTGTCTTTCGCATCATGATTGAATGATATTATTACAAGCAGAGTCGAATTATGATTGAATACATCATTACAAGTACAACCCGAATTGATCGTCAAATTCTAAATTAACGAGAGCGAAGTCGCGGGCAAAAGCTAGTATATAATAAAATAAAATTTACGCCCCTACATTAATCTGTATTCCCGTTTAAGTCAGACGATTAGTCTTTTCGCCACACTGTCTGAAAAAAGTTCGGTCTTTAGTGCTAAAACTTTTAGTCGTTTTGGCAGACGGATTACTTATCTTTCGACATAAACTTGATTGGATAGGCTAAAGTCGTACCGATCAGTGATCTAATGGCGCTCACTCACTGGTAGATTCCTTACATTACAGGTGAAAGCTCCCAGTGGGGGAGCGCCTTAAAGTTATGAAGTTCTAGGAACTAAAATCTAGGTCATTGCTATCTTAAAAACAAAGAGGGTTTTTTTTATTTTTGTTATTATGTTTAGTTGCTGTCTGTTACGCGCAGCTGCGTAAAGGAAATCACCGCCTCAGCACTCAATAGTTTTTTTAAATTCTAATTGTGTTACATCTGCCCTTTTGTTCATTTATTATTAACTGATTTTATGTAGTTAAACTTCATTTTTATGTTTAACCAATAACTTTTCTCTGTGGTGTTAACTGTAAATATATTTAAGTTAGTTATAATTATTAATTTATAAATAAATAACAATACTACAGAAAAATATAGATAAGATAAGAGTCACGGGAAAAGAGCTCATGGAAGGTATTGGGGGAGGCCTATGCCCAGCAGTGGGACAGTAAACGGCTTATGAAAAAATTAAATGATCTTTAAATAATATAAAATCAAACTATATAAAAAACTTACAGTCATGTCTGAAGGCTGTATTTAGATCATTTAGTGCCATTTAATACCATATAAATGGCCTAAATAGAGCCATCAGACAATATCAAATTCGATTTAGACCCAGACTATAACTCTTTGACTCACAGAGTAGAAAAAGTCCCAACTAAGTGCTTTCACTAAGTAGATTTGGCAGAAGCCGAGGCTATCTCACTGAATCATTTTATACTGGAACGAAGCGGCTGAAACTGGTTATATCCAGTTATTAAGTGCCTAAATTACAGCGCTCAAACAGCTGGTAGATTTTCGTTGATTTATTGAAATTTCTAGACTTATGGAGCTATCGACGTATGTTTTAGTTTTGCTTTGCTCAGCATCATGCTGAAACCTGCTTGTCGCAGTGCACACGACATGCAAGATGTTATCGTAATTTTTTTCTTTTTTTGTCCCGTCCTGTTGAATTTATAAATATTTGTTATGCGTTGTATGGTTATTGTATTTTTTTTGTCATTTTGAAATAAAAATAATATATAAAATATTTTTTCTTTCTTTCTTTCTTTCGAGGTTTTGCATGAGGGAAAAGGAAGCAAGTTTCTAGGACTCCGTACCCGAAGGGTAACTTCTTCTCCATAGGAAAAAACCAACCCGAACCGTGCAATTTTTTCTCGGTTTTTATAAGTGCCCATGTAGGCCTCATCATCTGCCTAGCATTTTCCCAACTATATTGGGGTCGGCTTCCAGTCTAACCGGATGCCACTGAATACCAGTATTTTACATGGAGCGACTGCCTATCTGACCGCCACAACCCAGTTAGTAACTAGGTAATACGATACCCCTTGATAATACTAGTTGTCAGACTTTTTGTGCCCATGTAGAGGCCTATAAGAAATAAAATATTTTCATTTTCATTTTCTGTTAGTACTAGGTAATACGATACCCCTTGGTAATTGGACCATCTTAGTATTAGAGTCTAAGTAATAAATGCAAACACCGTCGTTCACAAGTCCGGTGCAAGCGGATCATTTGCGTAATACCCTGCGATTATGCGCAATCGTCTTTGCGCTTTGACACACCACCGTTATGATGCAGCTCCCCTGACCGGAGGATCTAGAAATGTACAGATTAAAGTTAAGGGTCCGGACAGACGAGCGGGGTGTTTCATTTATTTTTCTAATTTAGACGTATTTTCTATTTCCCTCAGATAGGCATAAGGATTAGCAAGTCCGCAAGGTGATCTTGGGTAAACCGCGGTTCTAACAACCCGGTATGCGCCAAAAGGTTGATCATTTAAATATCGTCACTATTTCTCTTTCTTCAGTCTTTTGCTCTCTGTTGAAGTTGCTTGACTGAACTTATTGACGTCCTCCTGCATTTATTGGTAATAAATCTTTGGCTTGATGCCCTATAGATCTATACATCTATACAAATTAATAAAATTTAAAGTATCTGTTTGTAATTTCAAAATAATAGCTTTTTACTGAATGCATTTCATAGGTATACGGTACTTATAACAAAAAAACGTTTATTTTTGCCTGTCTGTCTATTTGTTCCGGCTAACCTTCGAAACAGCTGGATCGATTTTGACAGGACTTTCACTGGCAGACAGCTGATATTATAAAGAGTAACTTAGGCTACTTTTATTTTAGAAGAAGGAATAGGGTTCCGTGCAAAAAAAATAAAACTCTTGAAATCTTAAAACTCTTGAATTTATTTTTATTTGTTTGTTGTGTGCACTTGTTTGTAGCTGTGCCAAATAAATATGTTTTCTTCAAATCGTGCAATTTCAAATCGTTGACAAAATCCGATTCAATAGGGAAATAATATTTTTATAATAACTTCACACTGACGAAACTCACGGGCAACAGCTAGTGTCTTATAAGAAAAGATCCTTTGACGAAGATAAAAATTAAGAAATGCACTTTTGGAGCCTCTTACCTATGACAAACATCCCTGATAGGACTCTCCTAAACAATCTCGAATCCCATCCTGAATTTCGAAACTAGCTCCATGTATCATCAGCCTTAATTGCAGAGGCTTCATCGTACTGGCTTAGACCTCAGTGCCTCGCTTGCAAGGCATTAATAAAGCCAGGATTAATATTCCGTTCTGAACCATCTCAGAGGATTATGCTGCAATCTTCTTACGGAATAAAGATTGGTCAAGTATTACGGTTTAGTTCTTGAGATCAGGGGAATAAAATGGAGGGCTTTTATTTTGAGTTTTCTTTGAGAGAGGAATTGTAATTAGAGGTTGGGGATTAATTTTGCTTATTGTTGTATTTTTTTTGTGAGATAAATCTGCGTAGATAACATACTAGCGATCCCAACTCTGTTTTATTTAGATTCATTGCAACATTAATTGAGTGTTGTTAAACATTTACAACATTAATTGCGTGTTGTCAAACATTTACAACGTGAATTGCGTGTTGTCAAACATCTACAACATTAATTGAGTGTTGTCAAACATTTACAACGTGAATTGCATGTTGTCAAACATCTACAACATTAATTGCGTGTTGTGAAACATTTAAGAAGTAGGTATTCATTGGAAAGTGTTATGGAATTGGGTTGCATGGTATGAACATGCGTGTTGTCTTGATATAGAACCAGCCGTGGAACCATAACTCTCACACTAACCATTTGCAGATGTCTACAAGATACCCTGATAGAATACACATACATACAAACAATTTCAACACAGCTTTTGCAAGTGGCGATGAGTACGTACATTACATCAGGTGGGCTGCCTATATGTTGGTCACTTATAAAATTACCCGTATAAATCCGTTACATGTTATACATACATAAAAATGTGCATGAACAATTTCAATTAATATAATTCTCAGACGCAAAAAGAACACCATTTTACCAGCACAACACGAAACAAATCGCGCCAATACATTTTCCACTACTTCACAACGACCAAATTACCCTAAAGCATACAATCTACAAACGAGGTCAAAGGAACCTGGCCAAATTCCCCTCATACATTTTAAACTGCAGTTAATAATTTTCAATAAGGAGAAAATATAACATTTAAGCTCTTCATAAATTATATAATACTAAGAGGCCATATAAATTGTGTGGCCTGGCGCGGGCATGTCCGAGGCTATGCCAAATATTCCGTAAATTGCCGGCATAACACGTTAGCTGAAGATTTTGGAGCATCTTTGATGGATGGGGTTGAAGTGCATTTAGGGAGGAGATAGTCTGAAGTGATTCCAAATAGAGGTATTTATTAGAAAAGGATTAACAGCATACAAATCAAAGATAGTTTATTTACAGCCGCTATTTACAGACATACACAGTCTGGGCCTATTTGGCGCAGCCGTGAGGCTCACAGAGTAAAACACAAGCACTTTTTAAATATTACATAAAAGTTGGAAGCAGGCGGGGGGCATTTGATTATCAAATTGTTAAAATGGTATTGGCCCCGCTTCCAACTTTTGTTTAATTTAAATGTGCTTGTTTTTTGCTTTTCAGTTTTTTCAGTCGGTGTTTTTAGTTTAGTTATACCAATTAAATTTCTGAATAATATTTATATTTATATTCCCCTTTCGGATCTAACATATTGTATAATGTACATCATAGTAATAAATTAGTTTTTAATACAGATTAGTTTTCTCAGTTAAATCTCTGAATATATAAATAAAGTTTTAATAAATGCTGTAAGAGTCTATCTACGACTACGTCTTATATATAAAGATTAAACTCTACCAATATGTTGTATGCACACAGTACCTACACGTTTCCACAAAGAATTGCACCCAATTCTTTTATTTAAACAAAGAGACATAAATACAATTTGCACAAAACAAATGGATACAAAGTGCTCGCACGTTGATACCGCAATAACTAGAGTATACGGAATAAGAAGTGTTGCGGATGCTGGGATGTCGAGCTATGTCCGATATCAAATATTTGTTGGCGATCCAGCCGTACAACGTGATGGTGCTGCGATAGGAATAGCGTGGATGTTGCTTTGAAAACGTAGGTTTTTTTAAAATCTTTTGACCGCCACGCCAAGCCAAAATTTCACCTACTATTTTGTCACATATTTGTGTCGTTTGGCGTACAGGGCACGCGCTTGTTTGTCACGTATATGTGTCAATGGCGTTCAAAAGGTTAAAAGACGTCGCCCATCCCTAGGAATGTCTCCAGTATCGAGGGTGCGTTTACAAACATTTAAACTCACATACACAAACAGCCAGACCTGGAACAACTACCTGTAGGCCATAATATACATATTTGAAAGATCAATAAATGACACCCGGGACCAACGGCTTAACGTGCTTTCGGAGGCACGGAGGAAACTCGGTATGTAACGGGTGGTCACCCATCCACAGACCAACCTAGGCAGGCACGGCTTAACTTAAAGATCGACCCGAGTGGCTGTTATTATTTAGCCACAAGGTCCTCTAAGATACAATACAAGCAACCAATAGTTAACGAAAGGCCGAAGATCCACACAAAGCGAACATCGACCGAGTTTAGTATTCTGAAAATGTAAAACAAGCTGTTTGGTGTAAATGTTTCAGCGCTCAGCGAGGTGCGCCGCTGAATTTCACTTATTCACTCTTTTCATAAAGGCATGTACATTTTGTGCTGAAAACTTTGTACAGCGGCTGCGCTGGAAGGCAATTAAAATGCTGCAGTTATTTCGGATAGCTACCACGGTTGAGTACAGTTGTTTGGGTACCCATGTGGCCCTTACACGAGTGCCCTGATTGAATTCGAATCGCAGTGTGATGTTATAAAATTGGTATAATGTTGTATTGGTATAATGAGTAGCTCTTTTATAAAGGGTGTAAATAGACCCTTAACGAAGCCGAAAGGCAGTTGTTCTCTCTGCTATTGCGATCATTTTTTTGTTCTAAACCATACCTGGGAACCTTCTAGTTACGGAGTTATTGGGGGTCAAAGTTCCAACTTTTTGACAAGTTTTTTTTTTTATACAAAATTTTTAAGGTTATAACTTTTTAATACCTCCATGACCCGTTTACTATTCAACGCATCATAAGCACAATGTTTTGAAAAAAAAGTTTAAAGTAAAAAAAAAAAAAAGTTTAACCGTAAAATGTTATTTTTCACCCCAAAAAAAAGTCGTTTCCCAGCAATAATTTGTGTGTAGGATTACTTACTTTGATGTACAGAATGCTTGGTTAACGGCTTCGTGAAAGGTCTGTTTACACCCTGTATAGTGTGATAATACAAAAATAAAATTGGCCGATTTTTCTCTTCTCCGTTCCGGTCTGGTGCCATAGACAGTAGCCTAAGGCTCGGTTCATATCCTCGGGCGATATGAGTTGCGTTAAGGGCACAACCGTCACTCCACCAGCCAGGAGGGTCAATGTTGTCCGATGCTTAATAATTCATAATAGAAGGTCCGAATCATTCTTCGTTGATTAAAACAAATTTACTTTTGTTTATCATCATCATCTGATTAGCCTTTTCCCAACTTTGTTGGAGTCGGCTTCCAGTCTAACCGGATGCAGCTGAATACCAGTATTTTACATGGAGCCACTTCCCATCTGACCTCCACAATCCAGTTAGTACTGTATAATACGGTAACTCTTGGTAAGACTGGTTGTCAGTCTTTCGGCCCAGTGGCTACATGTCACACTTTCCATGAAAAATACAGGTATTCAGCTGCATCCGATTAGACTAGAAGCCGACCCCAACGTAATTGGTTAAAGGCTAGGCAGATGATGGGTCAAAATATTTAAAGGGTATGAAGAACTTCATCCTCTGTAGAAAAGGGAGGACCCTCCGACCGATCGTTGCTGTCGGGTTTTTCTATAATGTGTATAACGAGACCCTTAACGAAGCCGAAAGGCACTTGTAACCCTGTAATGGCGATCATTTTTGTTCTACGACCATACCTTCTAGTTACGGAGATATTGGGGGTCAATGTTCCAACTTTTTCACAAGTTTTTTTAATATACAAACATGTTTTTAAACACTTCCACGACCCCCGTACTGTTCAATCCATCGATCAGCACAATGTTTTGCGTTACATTGAATCCTACCGTAAAACGTAAATGATCACCCAAAAATAAAAAAATCGTTTCCCAGCAATAATTTTTGCGTAAAATTAGTTTGATGTACATAATGCTTGGTTGGCGGCTTCGTGAAGGGTCCGTCTACACCCTGTATAACAGTCGCGCAAAATTTTAACTGCGCGTCTTAGAATTTTAATGTTAGATTTTCATTTGTGTCATAGATTGCGCTCTACCACTTTTTGTAGTGCCGCTACAATGTGTTTGCGTGACAATCGCTCTACTTAGCTAAGTATATTTCTGCTCTCCTCTTACCAAAACAGTGTACACACAACTTTACAGCAACGTGACTCAAGCTAGCAGCCACCACATAGCTGCCAAGATGAATGCCTCACAGTTATGAAATAATAATTCCGCTGCCTCCACTTTTATTTATTTCACGTTTTAGACATTTTTGCTTGGAGAACGAGCAAGGTATTCGAGTAAAGTGGATATTGCAAACAGTAAGCATTAAAGAATAGGATATATGAGAGAAAAGGCAGTTTTGTAACTACATCACCTCTAGGTAGAAGCCAAAATTGTTCCGCCTTATGTTGTCTGCGATAAGTACTCTTCGTAAAATTGTTTGGTTGCAGGTACCAAACAATTTTACGAAGAGTACTTATCGCAGAAAAGAATATTGTTGTGCTAAACTTAAATTAATGCGCAAATATTCTGACACTTGAATTTTTTCGAATACAATGCAACTGTGCACTATTTTAGGCATTAAATTTGAGATTTGCGTTTGGTGTTATTGAAAACCGGCTTTTTTTAGGGTTCTGTTGTCAAATAGAAAAAATCCGTATGTCTGTCCATTCGTGTGTCACAGCCATTTTACTCCGAGACTGTTGGCACCACACAGTTGAAATTTGGAGAGCAGGTGTCTTCTATGAATACACAAAAGTGGTGCGAAATTACGAATAACGGGAGTGGCACTCAATAAATAAATTATATTCAAAAATTTCTACGTATTTAACTATGTGGGGCATTGCGGCGTGTCTATTGACAGCTCGTAAAAAATATATTGAGGTTTTTCAAATACTTTATTTCTTAACTCAATGGTTGATGAGTTATTCGTTTCTTAAGCCGTAAAAATTGTGTGTCCACTCTCTAATTTCTAAAGTAAGAGAAGAAAATTTTTAAAAATTTTGTTTGAATAAAATTTGATATTAATCTTTTGAAATATGGGACTTTTTCGTGAAACTGCAGCCGTAACTTTGGTTTTCATTAACATACTATGAAAAACAAATTTTGTTTTTCTGTTGAGTGTAAATTCACCTATGTGAATGAGCATTAAAAATATTGTTATTATATTGTTTGGTGCTACAAAACCCTTTGTATGCGAGACCGACTCGCACTTCGCCGGTTTTCGAAAGAATGACCAGAACATAAACACGACACAAAACATGACATGTTCCACATGCCAGAACGGTGTCTGAAAACATGGTGCTTCTATTGGTAGATAAACCTGTCAACAAATAAAAAATTTGATTGCTTTTGTCTTCAAGCAGTGCGTTCTACCTGATATGAGAGACGGTGTCGAATCATGGACATCAAGGTTGGTTCACAAATTCAAAGATGATTTGATTTGATTGCTTTGTCCATGACGGATTTTAGATAACATAAGATAATTAAAAGAGAAACAAATCGAATTGATTACTGTTATCACTAAGCACTATCAGTTCCCAAGAGACAACAGATTATTGCAGTAATTTCTACCGCACGACGGAAAACGAACCCAAAAACTACATACAGGAATATGAAATAAATACGTAGACGTATGTATTCTGTAATCAAGATTTTACATTTATTTTTAAAGGAAAATTGTTTTTCGTCACAGTTTTATTTTGTATATTAGATTATGTTTGCTGACGGTATCTTCGTTAGGCTTCAAAGGGAGCGACAGCAAACATATTTAAACTTGCTCTCCATTGATGAAGAAATTAAATTGACCTTTTCTAAAAATCAGAGCAGAAAACGCCTTTCGGTTTTAAATTATACACGTGTAGCGAGTTTTTTCCCAAACACTAAAGCTAAAAAAAATGTAAGAGGGCTCTCAAAGCAATTTGATCAACGTATTCAGCACAAGATACTTTATAAGCTAACTAGCACTTAGCCCGCGACTTCCTCCACAAAAATAGTGATAGCTCAGCTAATATGCATGATATAAATATTATGTATAGCCTATAGCACCCACGAATAATGTCGCTTTCTACCAGTGAAAGAATATTTAGAATTAGATAATTAGTTCTGGAGCAGTGGCGGAAATTCCATACAATTCCATTCCTACCGGATTCCCTTTGAAAAATGGCATAGTCAGTATTCTATAGACAAATAATATAATCACATTAAACTCCAGTAGTCCTCTTACAAAAACTTACCCTTCGCTACTGTTCTGTGAGTTTACCCCCTGTATCAAAACTTACAAATTTTTGTAATAATATTCATAACCAGAAAAAAATAAGGTGCTGATTTTTCATAGCACCTTGTTTTTTCAAGTTGTTCAGCACTCGGCATTTTTCATAATGCAGCCATCTAGTCGCACTTCTACTTCACACAGTCCAAAAGCAAGCAAAGGAAGTATATTTTATTTAAAAACCTCTCGACTTCAAAAACTAGCTTTCAGTCGACAATTTCGCGAATCATACCTGCCTTTAGCAAGCCAGAATTCGCAATAACAGTACATTTTTGCGAAAGAAAAAATAGAATATTTTTTTTACGTACCTTCGTAAAAAATTCCCTCTGGGTAAGGATTGCATTTTTTATTAGCTACTCAAACCGGTAGAAGTGCAGTTGGAAAGTAACTAAAATCTGTTTCAATTTTTTTTGTGAAAGTTTAAATTAATCTTCGGGTATAATTTTGACGTTATAAGTCAATGCTAAAAGAGGATTAGCAGTTTAACACATTCATCTGGAAATCGATCGTTTCAACTTTTTATCTTATCACGTTTTTTAATAATATTTGATGAAAATATTGTTTATTTTTTTTAAGTGTAATTTTAAACTAGTCGACAAAAATTGAGGTTACCAATAACGTGAATTCATAAATGAAGGTAAAAAAGTTTTTTTTAATTAAAAAGAATAAATAAAACCATTTTATTTGTTAATCCGCAGTAATGTGGTGTGCCTCTAAAGTTAGCTAGCAATTTTTTTTTCGAGAAAATTACGTGGGTCTTATACAGGGTGTAAACGGACCCTTCACGAAACCGTCAACCAAGCATTATGTACATCAAACTAAGTAACTTTACGTAAAAATTATTTCTGGGAAACGACTTTTTATTTGTACTCAATGTAACACACTCAAAACATTGTTGATGCTGATGGATGGATTGAATAGTAAGGGGCCGTGGAGGTGTTTAAAGTAAACATCTTACATTAAAAACGAAAAAGTTAGAACTTTGACTCCCATATCTCTGTAACTAGAAGGTTCCTAGGTTTGGTCTAGAACAAAAAAATGATCGCAATGACGGGGGGAACAAGTGCCTTTCGGCTTCGTTAAGGGTCTTGTGACACCCGTTGAACTCGCAAACACAGTGCACTTGCTTTAAAGAAGCATTTAGAATTATTTAACATCCCAAAGATATCTGACAAAAAGGTCTTGTCACACCCTTTATACGAAGGATAAAACAAGTTACATTGATAGTTTATGTCTAGCTCCGACTGAATCCCAATCTTAATGTGACAGAAGCTGTCACTGTCAAACCAAAGTTAATTAGAGAGTAGAGCATCAGAATCATGCACCATTCACCACCTTTGTTAGTTCCTTTTTGTTTATAAGCCGTCGAAACAGAATTTATAAAATCACATATTACAGTGTGTCACTGACACTTATTATTTATTTATTTAATGCACAATGTACACAA
Organism: Noctua pronuba; assembly: GCA_905220335.1. NCBI lineage: Eukaryota > Metazoa > Arthropoda > Insecta > Lepidoptera > Noctuidae > Noctua > Noctua pronuba. Next base: position 6,711,100 of record LR999906.1, on the reverse strand, counting down.
CCAATTTCACACGCTAGGCTTAAAACTAGTGAGTACATGACCCTGTTAGGGCGCAGCAAGATAACTTAAAGCTAAAATTATTGCAGTGTCAGTGTTATTTATAATCTAATTTCACATAATTGTATACATAACTTCCACATTAAAAATATTATATTCATTAAATATTAAATAAATAACGGTATGGTGAATTTACTAAGATGTTATTGATTGTATAATTCCCATATTATTTTGCACTTTTTTGTTTTTTACTCTCTTTTATGTTTTACTAGCGTCCCGCCCCGGCTTCGCACGGCTGCAATATACATATAAACCTTCCTCTTGAATCACTCTATCTATAAAAAAAAACCGCATCAAAATCCGTTGCGTAGTTTTTAAGATCTAAGCATACATAGGGACAGACAGACAGCGGGAAGCGACTTTGCTTTATACTATGTAGTGATGTTTGTAAACATTTTTAATGCATGCCATATCTTATAATGTATCAAATTTTTTGTCTATCGTTTCTTATATGTTCTCTGTAAACTGAGAGGTCTGGCTCTTGTGATACAGGAAATCCTTGTACAAGAGCCAGGGTGACAATGATGTTATGGAACAACCACTTGTTAAAAAAGCTTTTATTTATTTTAATTAATATGACATTGTATTAAAAGAAACCGCGTGCACGTGTAATTCTCCAGACGATAATTTTCAAATAGCTACAGCTGATCTTATATGGTAATATCCCAGCGATAAAACTGTATATTTTTCTTATCACCTTAATCACTTGCACTATACGATACTGTGATGTAACGCAGATCATGAGTTTTAATCATTGTTTCATTTTTTTAAATTAGTTCCAATTAAAATCTTCACGGTGTATAATAAGAACCGTTCCTTTCGTCGACCATGTTGGCAATACTGTGGCTCATATGTTGGGTAAGGAAATTAATAATTAATTAATACATATCCCAGAAGGAGCTCGTGGCTAAATAATAACAGCCGCTCGGGTTTAAGCCGTGCTTGCCTCGGTTGGTCTGTGGATGGGTGACCACCCATTACATACCGAGTTTCCTTCGTGCCTCGGAAAGCACGTAAAGCTGTTGGTCCCGGCTGTCATTTGTAGAACTTTGACAGTCGTCACAGGCAGTCAGAGGCCCAAAAAGTCTGACAACCAGTCTTACCAAGGGGTATCGTATTACCCAGTACTATCTGGGCCACCTAGACAAGCACGGCTTAACCTAAAGATCGACCCGAGCGGCTGTTATTATTAAGCCACGAGCTCCTTCAGTTTAAAGAGAAATAAATTCCTTGTGTGAAGCAACGGTTTTTTTAAAACATAAATTTAAGAAATAGAACCCCACCGGTTTAACAACGTCCAGGTTGCTGGTCGTCAAAGCTCCAGAGAGAGTAATCTCCTCACTATGCGTGCCGTGTCCAGGAATACTGCTTTCTGAATATTAATTTTAAGGCGTTGTTTAGCTAACCTTTAACTTTATTTTAGGCCACAGTTGGAGAAGCATTTTACGACGACTATAACTGGTACACGTCGCACGATGGTAATGTTTTCTGTTATGTATACTTAGACTAGTAAGTTGTGTAGTTCACATAATAGGCCATTCCTCTGTTGTATTGACGTCAAAACGAAAAATAGTGGCGAAATACAGGTGTAGTTAAAGAAAGAAAATAGATTTTTATGCCACAAGTGCGCGTGTAAAAAAAAAGATAATTTTGTGTCTCTCGACATTAAATAGCGACAAAAATCGGTCGCTAAGTCGTATCGTTGTCAAAATGCTTTAATAGATTTTCTACTTTATTTCGGAAGCATAAGCTTGAAAATCTATTAAAGAAATTTGACATCGATTACACTTAACGACCGATTTTTGTCGTTATATTTGTCGAGACTGCAGGGCCAGTTTAGCAAACTGCCGAGCCGCTGGACTGTACGACGTTTTCAACTGGAGTTTCGTACTTTGTGACCTCTACCTTGTTTAGATCTAGCATACATATATCTAGGAAAGGTATACTATATCCTTAAATATGACCACACCTTTTTACCCGACTACCGACCCGAAGGGTTATGATTTTAGCAGTCTACGTATGTAAGTGTGTATGTTTGTATTTACGTATGTTCCTCCGTAGCGCCTAAACTATTCATCCGATTTTGAGGAATAAGGTGTCAATCGATTTGTTATTATGGCCCGGGTAACATAGGCTACATTTTAACCGACTTCAACAATAGGAGGAGCCTCGTAAACCCCGATTTTAATTAGAGCGTAATTTTTCAGTAGTCGAGTTTTTTACTGTAGTTATACCACACAAATTCTCGTTGATACATGGTGTATTTTGCCACGAGGTAAATAATTAGGAAAAGTACTACCACGCTCACTGATGGTCGACCACATGTAACCCTTATATCTTGAGTATTAAGGTTGAAAGTGCTCGACCATCAGTTGTACATGGTCACTAAGATTTGTCATCACTCTCTTGCCCTTCTCCCATTTATATTAACGTAATATAAACTAACTAAACAAACACATAACCCTCCTTTTGGGCTTCACCGCAGTCGGGTGATAAGCGACAGGACGCTTATGTGTCTAAGTACGTAAACGTTCTAAGTAGTTTATATTTAGTTAGTTAAGTGGTTTATTTTATATACGTAAATTAGTTATTTTTTGTAAATACATATTTAGTTTTTATTTTTCTATAAGTAGCATAATTATATGTAACTGCTTTAATTATGTATAATTTACTATTATTGTTGTATATGAGTACAATACCCTGAAATAAAACACAATCTATTAATTTTATTTTTTAAATAAACTTCTTCATAAAATATTTGTGAACAGATTTATATTCTAAAGGATTAAATTCATATTCATGTATCGTTACAGGAGAAATGAAAGAACATCAATCACAAAGATTGGTCGGCAAAAATTTTAACAGCTTATTGAGAAGTTTCGCAGAAGCATACAGCCTTAAAGCACGAGGTATGATATATTTTAACACAAGCTTTAGCCCGCGGCCTCGCCCGCGTTATGTTCTGTAACAGTCCCAGGGAATCGTAATACCGGGATCAAAAGTAACCTATGTATTAATCCAGGTTATAAATTATCTGTACGCCAAATTGCATCCAAATCCGTTCAATAGTTTTTACGTGAAAGAGTGACAAACATTCAAGCATCCATCCTCACAAATCACGTTATAGTTGTATATGTCACAGTCAAAACTGTTAATCATTCAAAACTACTTTTGCCCGCTGAAAACTATTTTAACAATAACTAACATTTACTTAGAAACTTATTAGGTTGCTAGGTTTTTTTGTGACCCTTTGCAAAACATTATGTTGTAGTAATTCTAGGACTACCTTTACAAAGTTCTGAAACAACATATTTTAATTCGAGAAAACGCTAGCAACCTTATTGCGACCAAAATAAAGATCATTGTGAGTTTGGCAGACTTTTCGGTGGAAGCAAAACGACAGGATCTTATTGCAAAGAAAGTAAAGTAGATCACGGTGATTTTGGAAGTAGTGTGAAATCAGAGGTATCTGATCTGTAGAAGAACTGTATACAGGGTGTAAGGGACAGCCCTCCACAAACTGATGGGGTGAATTCAGTATATCGTACTAAGATGACCGGTACAAAAAATTATTTCAGGAATGTTATGGGAATCCAATTTTGATTAGTTTTATTTCCTCATACGCAAAGTATCGTTACCGTGGCAAAGCGTATGTAGCGAACGGCAAGCGCGACGACGAGTTCGATGAACTCTGTAGCTAGGCAGGAAGTGAACAGCTGATTTCACGCGTCGTTTGTTAGAGTATTTCAACATTCATTGTTGGATTTTTTATTTTAGCCGTATTATTTACGTAAATGGAGTGCTGCGTACAGGGAATGTAATTTTACATTGAAATAAAGGAAAAATAACAGTTTTTTTTTAAATAAAATTTTCCGGAGAAAAATTCCGGTGGAATATGATTCAAAATAAGGAGCTGAATGCACCCTGTCAGTTTGTAGAGGGCTGTCCCTTACACCCTGTATTATACGCCATCATGTTAAGCCGAGGTTGCCAAGGTCGGTCCGTAAATGGGTAACCATCAAAGAGATTTTAAATACTTAAAAAGCGGACATTTGTCATACTTTCATACAAAAATTTTGATCCCGAACATTTTCGATTTACACGCAAATGCAGGCCCCCTGACAAGGGGACATATGACACTAGACAGACCGGTCTTTTCCCGCCCATCGCTCGTATTTATTTTATTGAAAGTCCTTGGTGACCATTCATTACAGGTGGCCCGTAAGTCTGACAACCAGTCTTACCAAAGGATATCGTTACCTAGGTATTAACTAGGTTGTGGAGGTCAGATAGGCAGTCGCTCCTTGTAAATTTTAACTGCATCCGGTTAGACAGATAATGACAGTCAGAAGATGATTTTCCCTGTCCTATCATTTTCTTTTCGCCAAGATCGGTCCTTGAAAAAATGAGGGCCTATCAAAAAGTGTGAACAGATAAAAAAAATCACACCATGTGCAATTTATTATCTGCATGAAAAATACCGTAGTGCAGTTGTTTTACTTTTGGCAACACATGCACAATGTTTTAAAGCTCGAATAGAATAACATTCACACGTTATAACGCTATTTTTTATTTATTTGTTTGTTTGTACACTGTTCTGAATCTAAATGTCACTTGTCAGTTTTAAAATATTAGATTGTGAGTATTGTGAGGTTTTTTTTTTTAAACGAGAGAACAATAATTGTAATCATTGTTTATCGGTTTTATTTGAAATTTGGAATACCTAATCATCACAATCCTTTTTCAATTAATTAAAATAATTTTTAATTTATACATTTTTTTCAATTAGTTTTTGATGTGAAAAGAGATATTGGCTTCACGTTGGATTTCTCTCTTTTTACAGAGTGGCCAATTTCATGCGGGTATTGCTCAGTTCATTCTCTATGTCTATGATATAGAAAACTTTCTCCAAAAAACCATGATCGTTAGCCCGAAAAAATATTTAGCTCCCAGACAAAATAACAATACCCATTTGACCATGTATGGGACGGTTGATTTTTTCGCGATTTCGATCTTGGTTCCACGAAGAAAGTTGTTCAGGTTGATGGTCTATTCCATATCCTACTAATTCCACGTGCATTTTGAGGGAACTGTCCGATCCCACCACCAGCGACGTCGAGGTCGCAGAGTTCTGGTCAAAGCTAATTTGACTATTAACTGTCAGTTAGGTTATTCACTTATGAGGTGGCTAATCTCTTGTTATGCTGTGACACTATCAAATACTTTCTTCTACAATATTTTTGCTTGCAGAGCATTATCAAAACCTGAGAAACCGTGAAACAAAATGCGAAGAGGGAACCTACCACACAGTAGATGGTTGCAACTACTGTCTATGTCAAAACGGCATAGAGACATGTACGAAAAAAGCTTGTCTTGCACAAAATTTACGTACGTATCAATCGTCACTAACCAAAGATTGTAATAGTTTGACGGCACGGTTGGCGCGGTGGCTGAGCGATCGACTGCTGCGCTGCGTGTCGCGGGTTCGATCCCCGCACGGAACAAATATTTGTATGATCTACCGGTGGCGATCTACGGTGTAAGTTTCATTAAAATCAGTAGTTTTCGGTTCAGTAGTTTTCGAAATAGAGAGTAAGTGTGTATCAGTAAATAAGAAAACGATTCGTTAGCTTAACAGCGTAATTATAAAATGTGTCATTACTAAAAAAGTTTTTATTAATAGTTTCTGCATCCCATATTTATTTACTTTGACTCGTAAATCGCTTTGATTAGGCACTCTGCACAGACTTCTTTTGATCTTACATATCGTGTCCTTGCCATGCACCACCCCAAAAATAATAGCACAGACCTTAAATTATGACTATTTAATAGCTCATAATGTTGTTTTCGTATGTCTTAACATAAATTAATATATCGGATCCGGTCATTGGTACGGACATATAATGAATCGCAAGCGCGCCAGTGGTAACATCATGCGACCTACTTACAAGTCTACCCACACCTACAGCGCGCTTTTGAGCTCTCTGCAATGAGGACATTCCAATAAAAAGTACTCTCTGTTCTGATCGCAGCGGAGTTGAGACGTCCCGGAACTGTACCCGATTCATTGTGCCCCGTGTTATAGTGTTAAATTGTAATTTCAAGTAATTTGTTAGTTTAATAGAAACAGTGTATAGCACCGAGTGTGTTTTCACTGCACGAAACCCATCTTCTTCTGCCCACATGATGTACGAGCCTAACGGAATAAATCCTGACAATCCAACAAATAAAATAAATAATATTATGTAAGTACAATCCACTAATCCACTATACATTATTTCAGATATTGACTTTGAGGGTTGTAGATCAGGAGAAACGAAATTATTGGATGAATGCAATCACTGCTTCTGCCAAAAAAGAAAATGGATCTGTGAAATTAAAAGATGTGATAAAATAAAAAATAAAAAACAATCAGATGTCTTCATCGAAATACCAGCCATAAAAATACCCAACATCAATAAATCTGATCTCATTAGTTACTTCTTAAACTTGTTTAAAAATTATCCAGAAGATAATAAAGATGTTTCTTCGGATCCTGATTCTTCGGATCCTGGTCCTTATGATACAACGTCTTCCGAATCTGGGGATGTTGAAAACAATGAAAGCACTGGACCAAATGATTCAGAAACAGAGCCCGAATTCAATGACCAGGAAACACCCCCTAATGACAAAGGTACGTTATAATCACTTAACATTATTTCCGTTAAGTTTCGTAAATATTGTTACGAGCTGGGTATGGGATAAATTAAATTACTACCGATTAAACACAAATAACTTGAATAATCACAAAACACTTAAAACTTAATCACAACTACACTACTGATCACTATTCACTTAGATATCGCAATTCTAGATCACTTCGATTCGCTTCGTTGTGTAGCCAAAATCAGACTGACTGTTCCCGTTTTTTTTTTTTTTTTGGAAAGGGCATCTAGCAGTTCAGCCTGAGGAGGCTGGCTTCTGCTTAACCGGTAAAATCCCTGTGGATGCCTCTAAGTTAAAGGCCTCCAGCCAGGGGCTTAAATAATACTACAAACTAAGCGACCACACGCTAAGGGCACCCCCTGTGGGGTACGAGCCTCGGCTTAGGGCGTCGCTGGGGAGGGCAGCAAGGGGACAGGCTGGATAGTATTTAGGGGCTGATTTATAGCTAACGGCTCAGCATCGCGGGCTGGCTCGAGCAAGGGTCGGGGGGGGGCAATTGATCGGGGACGTCGCGGCGGACCTCGGCGGCGAGGTCGGAACGTCTGCGGTCTGTATATGTATTTACGACGTAGTGTACTGGTTTCCCTACTGCTTTCCTGGAGGATGGTGGTAGGGTCATCGGGGGTAACTAGAGTGTGCCTGGGACGGCGAATCCTACTGATACGCGATGGGTCGTATCGGGCGGCCGATGCGATCAGGGGGTTTTTATGCTTGACAGCGGAGTCGAAGAAACGCTTTGACAGCCGTTTCATAAACTGTTGAATAGTAGGCAATCTGAGGTCGACATGGAGACTCTCATTGCGGACATAAGGGGGGGCTCCGGTGATCTTACGGAGATACCGGTTCTGCAAGGTCTGCATCCTATGAATGTGACGGGGGTGGGCATGTGCGAATACGGCACAAGCGTACGTCATGATTGGACGGATCACTGCGGTGTAAAGACGCAACTTGCACTTGAGTGACAATTTGCTCTTTGCCGTGATGAGGTAGTGGAGTCGACTCATGGCAAAAGCAGCTCGGTCGCGAGCTGCTTTGATGTGGGCCGAGAAGGAGAGGGTGCTGTCGAGTATGACTCCAAGGTACTTGGCTTGCTTACCCCAAGGGATAGGCTTGCCGAACATAGTGATCGGGCGAGACTGACTGTTCCCGCAAACACGACGGCTATTTATACGCCGACCGATCCTTCGAGAATGGTCGCAAGCGCGACTTCCTGGTTTCAGCAGTAGCTAGCATGGAGTCTGGATTTGTACCTGTTTGATGAGAATAGGCTCGCCCCTTATAACTGGCCAAATGTGGTTGTATGTACTATTAGTTACACCTCTGCCTAACCCTTCGGTGACTACAGGCGTGATATTATGTGAAGTCAAAGTCAAAATGATTTACTTGCGGTAAGAGTGGTACAAAAGATAGTCAAAATAATATGTAGTGCAATGACACATTTCGCCATACAAACGTTAACAAACAAGATGGTAATTTCAATGCGCAATACCTAAGGCTCAACTGACACTGGCGGAGAGTCGAAGCGACGCGTCATATTTTTCCGCCTAAAGCATATTCATCTCTATTGTTCTATTATTTAAGTACAAATTTGTGCTATGTAAATATGGAAGCGCGAGTCGACGCGCGTTGCCTGATAATAAAAAACCTTCGTCCCCTGGTAAGTCAATATTTAAAGTCGTTATTTTAAATTAAAAAGAACAGGGCAATGCCATAAAACAGGTTGTAGCTGCATCTTTTGCATTTTTATGCAAACATCTTCTTCTGAATTATTAATATTTCACATATATGTCGGATCCGGTCGTTAGTATGGATAAGAAATGAATCGGAAGTGCGCCGGTGGTGACATCACGCAACCTACTTACAAGTCTGTCACCACAGCGTGCTTCTACAGAGCCCTGTTGTTCAGCTCAAGGCGAGAGTGACAGTCAGTGTCTGATCGCAGCGGAGTTGAGACGTATTGGAACTGTATCCGATTCATTGTGTCCCGTGTTGTTGTGTTAAATTTTAATCTCAAATAATTTGTTAGTTTTGCTAGAAACAGTGTATCGCACCCAGTGTGTTTTCATAGCACGTAATGCATCGTCTGCCCACATGATGAACAAGCCTAACGGAGTAAATCCCGACATATCCGACATATATTTTGTTTTTGTCTGAACTGAAGAACCCACGGTGGGTTTAGAAGTTCTTAAAAAATAACTAGGTACGGTTTCGAAGCCTAGCATCCTCCATCTTTTGTTGCCAAATGATACCAGTTTTTTTATAGTAAATTTTTTTAATGGGATAAAAAGATTAGCGTCGTTGTTTTTTATATTAGCCTGCTCTGACCCGCATCCAGCCCGCCAAGTTTATGTGAGGCTCGCTGACATACGTCATAATGTTGACTTAACGATTTAAAAAAGATATCAACTTAGAAGGCTTGTTTTTAGAAAAAAAGGGAAATCGTAAGAGAGTATTGTCCTCGATAAGTATAAAACTGTTCAAAGAAGTGCTAAAATTCTATCTGTGTGTGTACCTCATATTATGTTTGCCAATCGGTTTTGTGAATCATCTGCCTAGCCTTTTCCCAACTGTATTGGGGTCGGCTTCCAGTCTAACCAGATGCAGCTGAATACCAGTATTTTACTTGGAGCGACTGCCTATCTGACCTCCACAACCCAGTTAGTACTGGGTAATACGATACCCCTTGGTAAGACTGGTTGTCAGACTTTTTGGGCCACTGACTACCTAACGACAGTCAAAGATCTATAAATGACACCCGGGACCAACGGCTTAACGTGTTTTCCGAGGCACGGAGGAAACTCGGTATGTAATGGGTGGTCACCCATCCACAGACTAACTTAGGCAAGCACGGCTTAACCTAAAGATTGACCCGAGCGGCTGTTATTATTTAGCCACGAGCTCCTCGTAAATAAAATGCGCAAACATTCTTTACAATTAATGGAAAAACCCAATAAACAGTTTTTGCCTGATACGGCAATGGGACCTCAAGCTGACCGCGTATCCCTTACGCCGTATCCATACTATACGTTTGTCGAGTTTCACCGGGTACATCTGGTCCCAAATGCTACTAACTACTAAGCTTCAGGTCCCGGATTCGATTCCCAGGCCGAGCAATAATGTATCATTCGTTTATTTCAAAAGGAATTTCTCAGTAGCACCCACGCGGTCTGGATTTGTGCCGGGATGGCAATAGGCTTGCCCCTATTTCATGAGACTTAAACTTAACGTGTGAAATATAAGTGCACTATACACGTCTGCCAAGTTCTTGGAGGATTACAAGCATGATGTTATGTTACAAATACAGGGTGTAAACGAACCCTTCACGAAGCCGTCAACCAAGCATTCTGTACATCAAACAAAGTAACTTTACGCAAAAAATTTTGCTGGGAAACGACTTTTTTTTTTTGGGGTGAAAAATCTCGTTTTACGGTAGAACTCAATGTAACGCACTCAGAACATTGTACTGATGGATGGATTGAATAGTACGGGGGTCGTGGAGGTGTTTAAAAATATTACATTAAAAACATGTACCTATTTAAAAAAAAAACTTGTGAAAAAGTTGGAACTTTGATCCCCAATATCTCCGTAACTAGAAGGTTCCCAGCTCTGGTCTAGAACAAAAAAATGATCGCATTGACGGGGAAAATAAGTGCCTTTCGGCTTCGTTAAGGGTCTTTTTACACCCTTTATGTTTCTTTCAGCAATAATTTTTTTACGGGAGCCAATTCCAGAAGGTAGTTTTGAAACGAAACCATGCACTATCGGTGAAAGGCACCGAGTAGATGTTTGTAACTACTGCTACTGCAACGAGGAAGGCAAAAGAGTCTGCTCCAATAACAAATGTCAGCTGCCGGGTACGTATCTACTACTAGCTTTTACTCGCGACTTCGTTCCCGTTATGTACGAAATTTAACCCACGGGAATGTTTTAACACTCGGGGATAATTTACAAACAAATGTTACCATACAATTTAATTTTCACAATTATTTTCTCAAGGATCTACTAATAACAGCAATGGATAAAGATAAGTGGAAGTAGGGAAGGCCTTTGCCCTGTTGTGGGACACAGACGGCTAATAACAATAATTCCGTAGGGTTCCGCACATAAAACGGGCTAGCGTTTCTCTGTCTCTCACACTATGACATCTGAATGTCTGTCAGTTCAGCTCACTGTCACAGACTTGGAGACCTTCCACCATCTCCCATTTTTTAAGTGTGGAACAGAGATGGAGCTAGACGTCCTGTATAGCTCTATGCCACTCCCCCACTGAAGTAAATTAAGGTGATACTGTCCCTGTATATTTTTACTGTAGTAGGCTAGTTAACTCGGAAATATAAAAAAATAACAAATAATGTTTTTTTTTTCTTACAGAAATAGTTGAACCGAACACGAACACATGTAATTATTATTTTTATAAAATAACTAACTTTGACCCTCAGCATCGCTCACGGGGATGGATGGTTTTTTTTTTTTGCTACTCATGCCCACGGGTGGGCATGAGTTGTTCGCCAAACACGTATGAGTTTAGCCACTTTTATTGGTTCACACGTGTGAACAATGGACTAAGAAAAAATATTACGCAAAGACCGAAGGAACTTTTTTAATAGAGTTGCCAGTGTTCGATTCGAACCTATCGCAATATTATTATTATCTACAATTTGCGTTTGCACTTATAGGGTAGTCTCTCTCATCATAGCTGCACAGTGAACGTGTTAACACCTTAATTGCGGGCTGCGGGACTGTTCGAAAGAGATACCGCGGCCCTGGAACACAAAGGACAAAGAAGGAATGGGTTTTAGTCAGTAAAAGTCTGACACTCCCTCCCACTCCACTCAGAGCGGGTTGGGGGGTTATTTGATGATTTACCATCCATAAAAAAAACACCTTAATTGCCACATCACGCGACGTCGCGTGAAGCGGCCTGTTATGCTCTGACCGTACACGCGACTTTGTGTGATGGTGCCTTACAATTACGTACGACCCATAAAATAGCGGCCGCAGCGTATTGGGTTCTGGTACTTGTTTTGGCCACTAGGGAAAACATTCAAAGGTTTTTTTTTATTTTGGCCATCTTGGTAAGTTCAGCATTTTGGCTTGGCAATGAACGTGTTAACTAAGATTTTTCGCAGATTTTAGCTAAGTATATAAAACATTACATAAAAATGGATATTTTATTCGCATTTTCGGCGAGACAAAGTATTCATTCATTTTTATACATTCCACGTACACACTGACAATACGACATACTGAAAATAAAAATTTCAATGAGCAAGGCTTGCCTAAGCACATTGTAGATGGCGTGACCATAGCTACGTTCCAGTCTGAACAAGAGGCCAAGCACAAACACTTCCTCCCACTCCGCCCATAGCGGGGGAGGGGTTATTTGATGATTACCCATCAGAAAAAAAAAGAAATATAATTGTAAAATTACTGTAACAGGTTCTCAACCAATGGCTGCGCTTGGAACTAGCTACACTAGCGCCATTAACTTTACAGTCTCTGTCCCCATTCCAAAACCCAGGTACAATTGGGAAGGAAGGCAAAGCTGATTGTAGATGGCGTGCCCATAGCTTAGTCTCAATCTGACAAATGTGGTCAAGCTATTTTGATTTTCAACCGATGACGATGCTTAACAATTACTTTCCTCAGCCTGACACCGAAACGACGGTTTTGATTTTTCCCGTTGGCCCCACTTCTGGGGCAATGGTAGTGGGGCCAACGGGAATACACCATTCCAATACCTGGGTAGTGCCGCGTTCACTGACGGTCAACCACTTTTCAACCTTATAACTCAGGGCACAAGGCTTAAAATTGGTCGACCGCCAGTAAGCGCGGTAGTACAATTGGACGTACATAGTTCTGCCATAACGAGCCAACCCACAATCCCTAACATTATTAAAATGGTTTACGGGGACCGATTAATCGCGTTAAAAGGTTAACCAGTTAGACCTATAAAACCCAAATTATGTTTGATTAAAAACTATACGGGTTAACAATTATAATATATAGGGTGGCTGGTAATTAGTGACCGATACTTAAACACGTGCTTATACTCATGATAACAAACAACTTTCCCAAAGAAACTTTTTTTTATACCTACTCGTTAATTTTATCCCAATAACACAACTGCCGTATGCAATTCGCGCGCGTGCGCTTATGACCCATCAGCTGTTAGCCGCGTGACGCCGTTCTGTCTCATTATAATCGTGTACTATTACGTACACCTCTGCCTAACCCTTCGGGGATTACAGGCGTGATTTTATGTTCTTCATGCGATTTTCAGGGATTGAAAACAATGCCAGATTATGCATTATAGGAACGCGATTCAGAAAAGGTGTATGCAATTATTGCTACTGCAACTACGATCGTCGACTCGTTTGTTCTAATAACAAGTGCAGAAGATTACAAAGTAAGTGTTTTTTTTTTTAATTAACAGCATGTACCAGCAAGGCGAGGTCATATTAAGTATTAATAATAAGTACCATACTACAAGTATGTACCCGACCCAGTTCTCGAGAACGGTCATGCCACATTTTATTGGGATCGATCTATCATCACGGACAGGACTATTTTAGCAAATTAACCTGATATTATGGTGATTGATCGCCGAGAGCGCTGTGCAATGATTGTTGACATCACTGTCCCTCATGACGAGAATCTTGTGAAAGCTTAGAATGATAAAACAATCAAGTATCTTGATTTAGCACACGAAGTTGTCGATATGTGGGACGTGGACTCTGGAATCATTGTACCGATAGTCGTTACGGTTAATGGACTAATAGCAAAGAGCCTCGATCAACACCTTAGGAGGCTCTCGTTGCGCAGCTGGGTCAAGGGCTTGATTCAGAAAGCAGTACTGCTGCAGTCTGGAGCCCTGACCACCGGCAGCCTGGACCTTGTTCTTAATGCAGACGGGCAATCATTTTTTTTTTAAATATTTTAATATGATCTTGTACAGAAATATTTAAAAATGTAAATAAATATAGAAAATAATAATTTTAAAAAAATATCACATCACTGGTATTCTGATAGAGCCCAAGTATTTATTGAAATTTTTATTTTTTAGGGTCAAGGTATTTAAGAACCCAGTATCGCTGCCATTCAGAGGAATTATACAGACTAGACAATTGTAACTACTGCTTTTGTAATGCCAAAGGCGAACGAGTCTGTACCGATTTCAACTGTGACCAAAAAAGTAAGTGCTTTTTTATAAATTTCGGGATCGTATTACCAGGATAAAAAGTATCTCATGTGTTATAAGCTATCAATATCCAGATTATGAACTATTACAGGGTGTAAGGGACAGCGCTCGAAAAACTGATGGGGTTCAGTATATCATACTGAGATAACCGCTACAAGAAATTGTTTCAGGAATGTTATGGGAATCCAATTTTGATTTGTTTTATTTCCTCATACGCAATGTATCGTTACCAAGGCAAAACGCACGTAGCGAATGGCAAACGCGACGACGAGTTCGATGAATTCTGTAGCTAGGCAGGAAATGAACTAGGTGATTTCACGCATTCGTTAGAGTATTTCATCATCCATCGTTGGATTTTTTATTTTAGCCGTATTATTTACATTAATGGAGTGCTGCGTACAGGGAAAGTAATTTTACATTGAAATACAGGAATAGTAACTGATTTTTTTTTTTAATAAATTTTCCGGAAAAAATTCCGGTGGGATATGATTCAAAATAAGGAGCTGAATGCTCCCTGTCAGTTTGTGGAGGGCTGTCCCTTACACCCTGTATAACATTTTCGTTTTTTTTTTAGGGAACGAAATCAAGACAACGGCGCCTATGAAGCCTAAATCATATTATTTAAGTACAAACGAGAGAACTTGCTATGAAGGCAGTCGTCGTCAAATCGACGAATGCAATTATTGCCTTTGTCTTGGCGGGACTGAGTTATGCTCACAAAAACATTGTTCGAGGGACTCCATAAGTATGTATTGATTACATTTTTTAATGATTAACTTTGCATTACAAAATAAATAAAGGGTGTAAAAAGACCATTCACGAAGCCTAAAGGCACTTGTTCTCCCCGTCATTGCGATTTTTTTTTGTTCTGGACCACACCTGGGAACCTTCCAGTTACGGAGATATTGGTCAAAGTTCCAAATTTTGCAAAAGTTTTTTTTTTTAAACCACTTTTTAAGGTTTTAACTTTAATGAAGTCCATGACCCATTTACTATTCAAATCATCCATCAGCACTAAGTTTTGAGTGCGTAACATTGAGTTTTACCGTAAAACGTGATTTTTCACCCCAAAAAATGTTTGCGTAGAGTTACTTAGTTTGATGTGCAGAATGCTTGGTTGACGGTTTCGTGAAGGGTCCGTTTACACCCCGTATGTTGCACATTGCAAAAGTACTAAAGCATCCAGAAATAATAAGGAACTATCCGAAGCAGAACACAAAAAAATCGAACTCGCTGCGATAACCGCACTATCAATTTATCATTATTTATGATTATTAATCATTTTCTGAATAAATTCTTAAACAGTCGACAAAATTAGTCGTATCTGTATGAATAGACAAAAAAAACAATCCTATCAGAGGGGGAAAGAGAAAGAAAGAAAGAGGTGGCGAGAGATCTGGACGCTTACCGCGAGAGCTGGTACGAGGTGGCACGAAAAAAGAGCACATGGAAGGAATAGGAGGAGGCGTTTGCCCAGCAGTGGGACAGTAAAGGCAATAAAAAAAACAGAGGGTGAGCGGTGATGGATATTCGAAATCGACTCGACGAAAAAAAAAAATTCTTGCCTCGCTCTTGTATCATCCCATTTGTTAAATGATGAGCTTTTCTGCATACGTCGTCAGAGTGACTCCTTGTATAGTAGCCAGCACATCAAGTTACCACAAACTGTCAAATTTCTTCGAATGATTTTACAGCATAAAATGTTAAGCATTAAGTTCAAAATCGAATTAGAAAATTTGACAGTTTGTAGTAACTTGATGCCCTGGCGACTGTACGAATAGACTAACGAAGTTCTACATGTGGGAGATTCATTGAAATTATCTGGGGCTCGTACCGTAAAACTAAAATTGCACCATCCTTGGAATAATCCTGACGTCGTCGTCCATAAGTGCAGTGGTAAACGCTCGAGCCTAAGAGTGTATTTGATTTAGTAACGTTTGTTAATTGAAATTTTTTAACTTTTTTCAATCTTTGGATGGAGGAGCTCGTGGCTAAATAATAACAGCCGCTCGGGTCGTACTTTAGGTTAAACCGTGCTTGCCTAGGTTGGTCTGTGGATGGGTGACCGCCCATTACATACTGAGTTTCCTCTGTGCCTCGGAAAGCACGTTAAGCCGTTGGTCCCGGCTGTCATTTGTAGATCTTTGACAGTCGTTAGGTAGTCAGTGGCCCAAAAAGTCTGACAACGAGACTTACCAGGGGTATCGTATTACCCAGTACTAACTGGGTTGTGGAGGTCAGATAGGCAGTCGCTCCATGTAAAATACTGGTATTCAGCTGCATCCGGTTAGACTGAAAGCCAATCCCAATATAGTTGGGAAAAGGCTAGGCAGATGATGATGTTAATTGAAGATTTTATTTTGTTAAACACAGCGCCCGTAAGTTCCACTGAATCCCAATGCGAAGAGGGAGAACCCTTGCCACCCCCCGATTTATGCAATATGTGCTTCTGCCTCAATTCGGACATATTATGCACGAACAACCCCTGCAATGAAAGACAATCAGGTATTTATAAAGGGTGTAAATAGACGCTTAACGAAGCCGAAAGGCACTCGTTCTACCCGTCAATGCCATAATTATTTTGTTCCGGACCATCTGGGAACCTTCTAGTTACGGAGATATTGGAGTTCAAATTTCCAACTTTTTCACAAGTTTTTTTTTTTCTTACGACTAGTTTTAAGATATAAGGTGTAAGGTTACTTTAAATATTTACTTTAAATACCTCCATGAACCGTTTACTGTTCATTTCATCCATCAGTATTAGAATTTTATTGTATGGACATCACTAATAAGATTAGTTACGTAGTATCTAGAACAACTATAAGCCGTGGGGTGCTCACAAGACCCCTATTTGTGTAGTCGTACGAACGCGGGCTAGGAGCACCCCCACGTCGCCTTACTAGTCAATACAACAATCTGTTCGAAAATATTGACATCTTTGCTGTACTAATATGCAAATTTAAAGGCCTTGTTCGTAAAACAATTTTGGATTGAGTGATGTTTTTCTTTCAACTCTTAAAGTAGATTAATATCATTTCTTTTTTTTTTGTTCTTTTAAAATTGTATGCCAGTTTTGTTCAACCTAACACATTATGTCATTATATTGTTCGAATTTCATTGTTAGCGAAGTCGCATTGTTTTTATAATTAATTGTTTTATAATATGTGTAAAAAGGTCTTTGGTTGTACATTTACTCACACCTAGATATAACTCTATGTAATACTGTAATGTGTAACCGTTTGTTTTCCCAAATAAATAAAATAAACCTTCCTCATGAATTACTCCGTCTATTGGTGAAAAGGAAAGTATGAAAAAAATATCTTTTCTAAAGTTTTTGAGTTTATCGCGCTCAGACAGACAGAAAAACGTGGCGCGGGAATTTTGTTTATATGTAGTGATTCATTTCTTTAAAGCAGGAGGGTCATTACCCACATCAGATGACAAAAAGTCTTATTCCTGTTTTTGTTCATATTATATTTTTAGCACAAAAACTTTTGCGAAATTGGCGGCCCCCTCCCGTAAACTGCAGCACATATGAAAGATACAGAATAGATAATTGTAACTGGTGCTACTGTAATCAAACACTCCATCGAGTCTGCACTGATTGGAAATGTCACCCGACTGGTAAGTACGATACACGATAGCTTTTTTAGACGTCTAGTCTATCACTGGCGGTCAGTCTGACTGGCACAGAGCTGTACCTAAAATGGCCTTCAAAACTTAATACCATACTTTTAGAATTGCAATAACTTTTAAAGTACACGAGATGTATTTTCGAAATAACGAAACGGACGAGCCGCTCTGCAGAGTAGTAGTTCAGCACAATTTATTTATCACGTCTGCTACTACTGAGCGTGAGCACTCAAGTGGTTGTGGGTGAGTGGGCGTCGGGTCTCTGGCTTCACGCACTGCCGTCGTCGAGCATACGCACTTTCCGCCTCGCTGCTTCTTTACGTCTTGGTACTGCCTACTGCTCTCCTCATCGCTGTCACGGTGGTGAAGCTGTCAATAGCCTCGGATACCACTGCCTGTCCTGCAGCCGAAGTGCGGGCCGTTTTACGCGGCACGCGAACATAAACGACATCATCTGATCAGCTCTTGTTACCGTCGGCGTTCCAGCTGTCTTAGAGCCTAATGGTTTGGCACGCGACAATAGACCGGACGGCATGTCTTTGTTTCCTTGGAAGATGGGTAGCCCTTTAATGTGGGACGCAACTTGAGTCAATACTCTTGCGGAGTCACATCTTCATCGTGATGTGCTGGTGCTGCCGCTGCGGCTTCGGACAACCTCAAGCAAAGCTTTGTCGAAACCATATTTTCGAGCCGTTCGGGGTTGAAACTCTGGGGCCGTGGGATCCGAGTGCTTACAGCCTTTTTAAGGAAATTGGTGAAGGTCTAGGTCACAGGAAGCGTCAACTTGGCGTTTAGGCCTAGTTGACGCTGCCCGTGACCCAAGGGCTGGCTTTTAGCTTGGCCAGAGGCTAAGTATTGCCGTAGAACGTGGCAACACCGCCAGTCTCTTGGGCACATTACCAGCTCATAGCGTTGAGAAGGAGTTTTTTGACGGCCTTTTATAGTTTGTTGTTGGTTAAGTTTAGTTATTTTAGTTTATTTATTTGTTTTTTAATTGTTATAATGTATATAGTTAGTTTATTAAATAATAGAAAAATAATTATTTTCATTTCAAAACTGACTTTTATAGTTTCGGATAAATTGCGATTTTAAAAATGTGGTACTTAGTTTTGTAGTTAGTATATTCACGAACCAGTATATTAACCGTACTTCGCTTTTCTACGTTCGAATACGGAAATCTCCGAAATCACTCAACTGACTTCAGCGTTTTAGTGAACGTGTATGGTTGGTTTCAGCTTGAAAGGTAGGATAGTTTTGGAGTAGGTGGCGCCGTGCGAAGCATGCGCAGCTCGCTATTGCAGTATCTAAAATTAACCGTGTGTTCTTTCTTTCAGATATTGATAGGAGATGGCCAGGTATTTTTTTTTTTATATATAAACTAGCTTTTGCTCACGACACACGTGCACTCAGTAACTTTAGAAATAATTAAAATTCATCGACAACCGTCATGAAGACTTTTCTCAATTGGTAGCTACTATGGTTGAATCGTTTAAAGCTGGGAAAACAATTGAATGTGAACTTGTACCAAAAACTCGCAATCGTAAACGATAGCTATCGCTACCCGTACTAACTGTCGCTTCCCATACTTGCTAAAACAGATCTAACGGAATTAGTGGAAGGTTTTATTATTACAAATATCGATGTGCAGGAGCGCAGGAGAGAAAAGAAATATTTTAGAAATCATTTTCATTTCGAGTGCTAAAAATCAATAACTTTGATTTCTACCAGTAATTTATGCAAAAAATATGTACCTATGCAGACTTGTGACGAATTTACACATATTTTTTAGGCATGTGACGAATACACTTTCAATGTATGGAGTTTACAAAATGTCACGAATTTACTTTGTGGCGAATGTACAATAACCCCGTTATTCTGTATCGTTTTCTCTGTTGTATGCTGTTAAAGTGTGTTTCTCAGTTCAGCATGTTTCTTCGCAAAGGCCTCTCTAGCTATTTCCATTATATTCTATGACGACCCATTCTCCTCCAGTTATGGCCCGCTGTAAGTTTTGTCTCATCCTCCCATCTCCTTTGTTGTTTTCCCCTTTTCCGTTTGTTATGTGTGAGATACCAATCAGTTATTAATTAACACCATTTTTCCTGTTTTGCTCCCTTACTTGATCGGTACTTCATTTACTAAATCCTCCATCTTTGAAATGATTAAATCACACATATGATTTCCAGTTAATAGACCCAGAAGAGGGTGTGATGTAGGAAGCCGATTTACAAGGGGGGTATGCCAATATTGTGTTTGCTTCACGGACCGTAGAATCCAGTGTTTTACCCATGAACACATATGCGCGGAAGGTAAGTTTGTTATCGTAACTCTCCCCCTACTTATCTTGAACATCTTGTCTCTTTCAATATCTTAGTACTACTCAGAATCTTCGATCGTTCTTCCAACGATCTTCTCCTACTCTGCCCTTCTCAAACTTTTGATTTTGGTCATTCTACCTCTCATTAAGTCAATTATTTTCTGGAATCTGTTTTCTCTTTTCGTCAGGAGTTCAGGACGAACACCAGTTTTCATGCATTTTTGTAGATTTTAATAAACTACTCACTTGCTTGTATTGTGGCCTGCTATTGATAAATACAGAGTTTGTTTGTGGCTGCTACTTTTTCAATAAAATAAAATGGCAGAAGTTATGCAGAATCATATTGGGATAATAATATGAATCACGTTACATTTCGAAAAAGGGTTACAAATTGACAATTCTATGGTTTGACAGTATTATATTATGGAGATTCGTAAAATAGTCCACATATTATTATGAATTGCTTTGCTGTCAATTAGCAGATTCATAAGAAGATTGTCAATAGCAAAGTCTTACAATCCATTTTACAGAATTTGTAATAAATATTGAAATAATGATATATTTTTGACTTTACGAAATGAACGAAGGTAAAAAAACAACACCGATAAAGGGTCCAATAATTTATTGAATTTACACGCAATGTAATGGGTGCCTTATTTGAGTGTAAAATACGCAATAGCGAATAATATATGTCTATTCATTTTAGAAGTTCACTTTAATAGTCATTTTCAACTTTTATTTTTTGTGAATTGTTTTTGCCAAGATATAAGAAATTAAAAAAAAAAACGCCGATGGGCGTTTTTCGCACCTGAATATTAAATCAAAAAACGCCGATAGGCATCCGCCGCACCGAATGGGTTAAATACTCTTTTCAGTAAATTATAGAAACCACCTATTTAAAAAAAAAAAATTTTATTTGTCTAAAAGAAAGAAGAAAAAAAAGAAAACACAACAACACAAACAGTGTCGCCACATTGACCGGTCCCGTGCGTCCCGCACTCAGCGGATCCCCGCAACCTTCACCAGGTCATCGATTTACCCAGTGGGAGGCCTAATAATCATTTTTTAGGCTCTCCTTTTTATTTTTTTTGACTGATCTTATTTTTGCACCTACTTAAGTTGCATTAGTAAGTACCCTAGGTACAGGTCACCTCCAGAATCAGACGGTACCAATTAATGGCCTGTATTAATGTACCTATATTAAAAACTTAAGACGATCTCCATCAAGGAAAGTTCCTAGTGGTATAAATATTCTACTCTTTCAGGGATAGACAAATGCGCACATTGCCAGGCTAAAATTTCAGTATCATTTCGAAGGGCTTTTTTGCAGTCTTATAACTTGACCATTAATATTAATTTTCTTTTAGTGAATTAATGTTTAAATCACTGAATTTTTTCCAAAAAATACATATTATATATTGAAGGTAGTTCTAAAACAGTCGATATATGTAATAATAATAGTCTATATAATGGATTGTATTGTAACACCTTCATTAATGCTACTGCGATTAATTTTTTTACGTTGGACCTACTAAAAAATTTTTTGCAAAAATAAAACCGACTTCAAAAACACAAAAAAATGAAAAATAATTTTAGCTTCAGAAGTCGGTGAAAAACTAAATCAAACAAACAAAAGTTACCGACTTCTGAAGCTAAAGTTATTTTTCACTTATTTTATATTTGCTATGCATTTATTATATGTACATTGTTAACAACACATTTCATGGTAATAGGCTTATCCCCAATAAAATGGAACTTAACATACCTATTTGTCGAAATGTGCAAATCCTTCTATATATGACGGAGTTATGGCCGAACATAAACATCATAAACATCCGAATTGATAACCTCCTCCTTTCGAAGTCGGTTAAAAACTGAAAATAAAATAACCTGTAAAAATACAGTCTTCATTTTTACGTGGCAATTTGACCTAATATGAATCTGCTATGAAATGAATTGAATATGATTCAGCTAATATTTGTCACCATTTTACGAATATTTGAAGAATTGCCAATGATTTTCTGGGAATTCGTGAAATGAATCGCTTCAAGAGGAATTGCTTAAAGTGGCTGGTAAATCGGAGTTCTATTTATTGTCGCCGTCTGGCTCTGATTTCTTTCTTCTCTCTCTTACTTAACATATTATTTATGGGGGAAGCCCCACGATAGTCCGCGAAATTCAAATTTTCTTACGTTTTTGCAATTTGTTGGTCGAGTTGTATTCATGATTTTAATGATTACACAAGTTTACAAAAAAGTATGTTTTTGTGTTGCTTTCAATATGTTTGCGGGGTTTTTTTATTTATATCATATAACTTAAGAATAAAGTCATTAGTGTGCCAGATCAGCCCTAGTTTTTTGGGTTGTAAATACGAAACTAAGGCAGAGGAATCCATTGCAGTGGATAAATTAGATAAGTTTAACATAGGAAATAATGATCAAAAATATTTTTTTCTTAATTTTCTTGATGCTCCTAATTGATATAAAACATAAACTCGAATTTTCACTTTTATTTTTACCAGTATTTTTAATTATTTTGTAGAACACTTAGGTGATTTCCATTATTTTTCTTTTTTTTTTTAATTTTGCTCCTTCCTATATAATTGTTCTAAAATTAAATTATTTCATCGAAAATTCAAACCGTACTGCAGTCTCGACATTAGATAGCGACAAAAATCGGTCGCTAAGTCGTATCGTTGTCAAATTCCTTTAATAAATTTTCTACTTTATTTCGAAAGGATAAGGTTGAAAATCTATTAAAGAAATTTGACATCGATTACACTTAACGACCGATTTTTGTCGTTATATTTGTCGAGACTGCAGGGCCTGTTACGGTCCGGAATCATATTTGAATCAACAAACAATCTGACACTGACCTGAAAATTGCAAAAAAACGTGAGAAATTTTGAATTTCGAAGGTTACCTGGCGTTTCCACCACTACACTTAAGGTTACATAGTTTAAAAGTTTTGCTATTAGAGAATTGTTTCAGCTATTTCGTATTTTAGCAGAGGCAAGGAAGGCGAACTTATCGACGACGGCGAAGCCGATGTCAGTCACGAAGAATAAGCCGGTGTCAGTCACGACGAAGAAGCCGGTGTCAGTCACGACGAAGAAGCCGGTCCTGTCGGACGACGTGCTGGACTCGGAAGAGTGGCCGGATTCATTTTATATTCGTACAAACGAAAGAACTTGCGCTGAAGGCAGCCATCGTCAAATCGACAAATGCAATTATTGCATTTGTTTTAGACGAGCTGAGTTATGCACACAAAAAGATTGTTCGAGAGTCACAACAAGTATGTATTAATTACAGTTTTTAATTGATTTTATTTAATTACAGACGTAGCTAAACCACAAATATAATGTAAAAATACTAACACATCCAGAAATATTAAAAACCTTACCTATCCGAAACCAGAATACAAATTTTTCGAAATTGTTGCACTCGCTTCATTGTGCAGTTTCTTTATTCGTTCGTAAATAGTCGACAAAGTTAGTACCAGTATGAAGTGAAAAAAAACCCTATCGGAGGGGAGGTGCTCATGCATCCTATAATTTGTCTATTCTTTAGCTTTATATCTGCATAATTGGGCAATATGACTCACGTTCCTAATTTGTATGAATAAACAAAAAGTACTTATTTCTGCTTATCTTGAATCTTAAAAAAAAAACAACTCAAACTCTTTTCTGCATTAGTTGACAGAGCACATAATGTATGTCTGAAAAAAAAATGGAGTTGCTTCCTTAGCTCTTGCATCCTACATTCTCTAAATTGATGTTTTTTCTGCATAATTCGCCTACTGTTCTGTTCGAAAGAGATACCGTGGGCCTGGAACACAAAGGGCAATGAAGGAACATGGATGGGTTTTAGTCAGTAAGAGTCTGACACTCCCTCCCACTCCACCCAGAGCGGGAGAAGTCATTTGATGATTTCCCAACCGTAAAAAAAAAAAAAGCGAAGCTAGAAACATTTCGCGCTCTTGACGAGAAGCTGTAGTTGAATCTGTCCTAGAAATAGTGGTAAATACTTGAGCCTTCTCCTTACGAGAAGGTGCATTTGATTCAGTAAGATTTACATTTGTTAATTAAATATTTGTTTTCTTATACACAGCGTCTGAATGCGAGGTGGGAGAACCTTTGCCAGCCCCAGATCCATGCAATGTGTGCATCTGCCTCAGTACGGAAATATTCTGCACAAACAATCCTTGCATAGGAAGTCAATCAGGTATTTATTAACATTACATTATCAACTTTAGCTGTGGGACTTGGAGTAACAGTTTCCCGATACCTTCAAGTCTCGGGAGCGGAATGCTTGACATAATCTCAAAGCTTATCCAATTAGAACTTGTGGCTTTGCTTCTGTCTACATCAGGAATCAGACGGTAACAGATGTCTGAAAGGTGCTTGCATTCTTCCACGTCCACCAGTTCCTGTGGTACCGCTTGAGACGAGACTTGAAGGTTCTTCACTGTGCGGTCTTGTACTCGCTTTTCATTATTGTGGACTTGAACTCTTTCTAACTTGATGTCGACTCTTCGGCTAAGTTAGATACTAACTTCTCGATTGCTCCTTTTAGACCCTCGACCTTTGCTTATGCCTTGTCTGTCTTCTTGATGTAATGCAGCATATTGTTGTGCAAATATTTGCAGCTGTTGGCAAAGCCTGGCTGCGAGTCTCCTGTGAGGCGTGGTGAAGGACGGGTGGTCATTCGCTCTCGTTTCTCTCACTCACTCTTACTATGATGAGCTATAAAGGGTGTAAAAAGACCCTTAACGAAGCCGAAAGGCACTTGTTCTTCCCGTCATAGCGATCAAGTTTTTGTTCTGAACCATACCTGGGAACCTTCTAGTTACGGAGATATTGGAGATCAAAGTTCCAATTTTTTCACAAGTTTTTTTTTTTAAACCAGTTTTTAATGTTTTAGCTTTACTTTAATTAATTCCATGACAGTTTACTATCCAAAGCATCCATCAGCACTAAGATTAAAGTGCGTAACATTGAGTTTTACCGTAAAACGTGATTTTTCACCCCAAAAAAAAAGTCGTTTATAATTTTTGCGTAGAGTTACTTAGTTTGATGTACGGAATGCCTGGTTGACGGTTCGTGAAGGGTCCGTTTACACCCTGTATTATGCTGTCGCACACCATTCGCACTTGTGATACGCATCTCGTACTCTCGGATGTGTGATGTAGAGATTTATTAAGTGTTTGGGTTTATAAATAGAAGGCGTTTTTGGACAGTTTTCTGTTTAGATATCAAATAAAACCATCTTATTATACAAGTCACACTTTTACGCCTACTTCATCTCTAACATTTCTTGTTCTAATTTCAACCTTATTGTGCATTTTGTTTTTCTTTTGAACGTTCCAGAGTTAATTACTAAATTAGCACAAAGGTTAAAGTCTCTACAGTACCGACAAATTATCAATTTTTTTATCACTTTGTCTCCAGGGAACACCCAAATACTCCGAAATATTTTATTCCGAATTTCGATGTTCCGATTTTCAAAAGTCCGAATTTCATAATACCTAAGAATTAAAATCTCTATTATTAAAAATTACGAAATACATTTTACCGAAAGTCGTAAATCCGATTTGTTTGTTTTCCGATTTTCATACGACCGAAGAATCAAATGCTCGATGGGCTGTCGGTCCGAAAAACGACATTCCGATTTTCAATACTTCGAATAAACTGCTAAAATTAAGTTTCTGATTGTGATATTTGGCATACCACACTTGGCATAATCTTTAAATGAAAAAAGATGATCAATTTCATATTTAACCTTAAAATTAAAACATTGTCTTAAAAAGTCAAAAGGGTGAGCTACAAAAGTAGGTGACAGAAACGAATCGCTGCAAAACCGACTCCACGTAGTCTTGTCTGCCCTACCCCTAGAGTGTAATTTAAAATCGCGTAGGCGCGGAGGGGCGAGGCGGCCCGCGAGCTGAAGAGCAGGTGGTTTTAACGCTCTCCGCCGCGGCTGAGGTTGGCCGGCGAAGCCGGCCAGCAAGCCGAAGCTGCGGTGGTGAGCGTAAAACACATCTGCGATGATAAGCTCGCGTGGGACCGCCGGAGCCCCGCAGCGCCGGAGCCGTGACAGAAAACATGCCTGCTGCCTGTTGCATGCTCGCTTGCATGCTGCATGCTTGCTTGCATGCTGCATGCTTGCTTGCATGCTGCATGCTTGCTTGCATGCTGCATGTATCTTGCATGCTTGCTTGCATGCTGCATGTATCTTGCATGCTGAATGCTTTCTGCATGTATGGTGTATGCTTGTTTGCATTATTGCATGCTGCAAGCTTGTTGCATGCATGGTGTATGCTTGTTTGCATGGTTGCACGCTTCTTACAGGGAAATAAACTGTTTTATAATTATTGATGTTTTGATTAATTCGGGTACCATCTATTGTTAGTGAAACATTTGGGTTAAGTTAGGTAACAGTGACCATTAACGGATCAGATCCCCTCTATTGTTGGTTATGTGTTTATTAATTTATTTGTCTTGATATTCACTTTTATAAGGCGTTTTTATTTCGGAATTCTAACTAATCGGTATTTTAATAATCGGAATTCGTATTTTTGATGTTTCGTATTATCATTAAGTCGGACTTTTTGTTGTTCGATCTATTGTAACTCGGTATTTTAAGAATAGTAATTATGAACGTTAGGAATATCGAAAAATAGGAATTATAAAAATAGGATAAATGATAAATCGGAATTGTCATATTAGGAATTTTGAACCATTCGGAATTATGAAAATCGGTATTTTAAAATTCGGATTTGTGACTGTCGGAATAAAGTTTTTCGTATTTATGTAGTGTACCCTTGTCTCCAAGGCATTTAAACGTACACAATATCTACATACAAAACCATGTTATAACCACAATAAAGTTCATAGACTTTGTGCCTTAGGAGCGTTAAGCATCATGTTTTAAAGAATCTTACTGTATTTTAATTTCCAGCTTTTTAGTTTGGTAATTTAGAAAAGATTTCGCAAACGATTTAACTTTCCTTATTATACGATTTTTCACGGTTTTATACGATACGACCTTTTAAAATCCTGCAGTTTGACACTCATCGGGTGTGGAAGAAAAAAAGCGACCCAAGCCGTAGTCGCACGCATATCATGACTGTGTAAAACTTCTCATTTTGGTAATAAGCAACATTAATATTAATCATGAAAAAAAAAATTGAAATTAGTATTATTTGAAATGATTTTTCCTAACGAAGAATAATATTTTTAATTAAAATTTTATTATATTTAATTTACTAGTAGTAATGCAGTTTTTTATTGAAGACTGTTATTGTGGAGAGGGAAGACAATAGACTTTCGATAACTAAAAAATATGAGACATATTATATAATTGTGATTTCAAATTATTTGAAAACCGTTGAAAACTACTTCAATAACAGCACCACCGTTGTCGAAACATTTCGATCTGTGTTCATTGCGAGCTTGAGTTCTTCATTTTCAAATTATTAAAATCAAAGAAATTGTTAAGGACACCGAGCGTGCTATGTAATTAAGATTTTACTTACGTATTAACACGTTAGATAGTTAGAATGTTTCACATTAATTTAGAAGATTAGAGCGAAATAGATAATATGAGAAATGTGAAAACCTGTACTTATTATTTAAAGTTTATGTCCACATCTCAACTGAGTAGAAAAATAATATATAACAGTTGTATGCGAATATGACATCTATTTCAAAGAGTTTAGCGTGCTAAATAAAGTAATTTGGTTTCAGCGCCCTCTAGCGTTGAGGACTTGAACTCGTTGTAGCACCGCGCGCACTGTATCTTAAATAGAATTCAAATCTGACGACGTATAATTATCCAAATCGGTTCATTCGTCGACATACAAACACACAAAACATTACCCACTTTCTGGATCAATCGGGTTTTAACAGTTGAAATTTATAGTTAGCGGAACTGTATGAAGATTAAATAAATTAGTTACGAAAAGGCACTTTATAGGGTTCCGTAGCCAATTGGCTAAAACGGAACCCTTATAGATTCGTCCGGTCCGTCTGCCTGTCTGTCTGTACCTGTCTATGGACCTCTATACAAAAGTGACGTGAAATTATGAAAAAAACAAACATTTTCGTGACTCTCCATACAATGTAATTGTTTCTGTTTCTATCGACAGCTCTTAAAAATGATATCGAGGTTCTTAAAAGACTTTTTTTATTAAGTCGATGATTGATGGAATATTTGCTCCTAAAGCCGTAAAATTTGTACTCCTCCCCCTCTAATCTAAAATAAGAGGGTGAAAAATAAAAAATGAATGTAAATTTGTACAACGTAAAAAGAACCTTCAAAGAAAATTAGTTTGGTTAACATTTGATGTTTAGTTTTTGAGGTATGGGACTTTTTCGTCAAACTGTAGCAGTAACTTTGTTTTTAGTTAACAAACTATGACAAACAAATTTAGTGTTGCTGTTGATTGTAAATTTACATGAATGAGCGTTAAAAATATTGTACATTGTTTGGTGTTAAGTAACCCTGTGTCTGAGAGTCCGATTCGCACTTGGCCGGATTTTTTCACTTGTTTTGCACTTCTTTTTTGATTAGTTGGCAAATCGGGAAGTTACCAGACGGGATGTAGCCCATAAAACTATAAATAATTTGTTGCATAGTGCTGTAAGTAAACATAGAATCTTATCTCTCAAAAACTCTGTAAATCTGAATTTTTGCGTGTTGGTGTATCTTTTAAACGGTAAGAGAAAGAAATATCAGGTTCACATTGTTAGAGAGAGAAACAAAAACGTAATATCGCTATACTTAAAAATAATTTTGGTCGAATCTATATCTCTGACCTAATGCCTCTGATGTCGAAAGATATTTTTATATGGCTTTGTGTTAAAAATATGTAATTTAGTATGTAGGGACTTTAATAAAGGAAATAACTTATAAAAGATACTCTGCAAATCATCATCATTCTCCTGCCCATTTACCAATTTATTTGGGGTCGGGTCTTCCATTCTTCTCTATTACTCCTCAAATATAAATAAGTATTTTTTCTAAAAAATAAACTATTACTGATGATGACTGATGTCACTTGTGAAGTGATGGCAGCGGCGCAGACACCCTGGAAGCTGGAGGCACCACGGAACGCACTTGGGACGCCGCCTCAGCGCAACGCCCAGCATGCAGGGACGCCTTAGCGGCCCGACGACCACGATAGGAATGGGATGGCGACCGTTGTTTTAAATTATAATTCATTTACAAACAAAATTGTTTGCCATTTCTCATTATTATTATTAATTATCTTTCATTTATTTTTATACATATGTTTTACATTTTTAAATATTCCTGTACAAAATCCTACATAAAAAACATTTAAAAAATGTAAATAATTAAAAAAATATATATATTATTAATTATTATTATTTAACGTGAATGTCTATCTGATACACAATATGTTAAAAAAATCTTGTCCGATCCGAAAGGGGCATAAAGTTATACCAATGATAGTACCAAATAAAATAAGAAACATAAAATATTCAAGAAAGGAAACATATTAATTAATTTTAAAATGCATGATTTTTGCGCCCATTTCCCTAAAATCTAACACACTTTTAAAACGTGACAACATCGTATTCGGCATTAGGATCGTCAAAATTATTTGTTTACGATGTCACTACCCGAGAAGCTACCGGGGTCCACCGCCCGCATCCCTTCGTTGCCATGTAAGTTTCATCATTTTAATACATTTTATTTTAATCGGGTTATATTCTTTACTCGTTACCTAAAAAGTCTAGTATAAATAGAATTTAATATAAGAACCTAGCTGAGGCGGGGTCCTTATATTCTTCGAGTTCGCTTAGCTCGCTCCGATATTCTGCATTATTTTGGTTCGTGCATTATTTGAGAATTGCTTTCTTTGTTTCTACATCCTGCATTCTCTTAATTAAAGTAAATTTCTGCATAAGTCGCCTGAGTTACACCTTGAATGAATGGACTAACGTAATCTAATATGAGCGAGGCTGAAAACATTTCACACTCGTGTCGAGAAGTTGAAATTATACCTGTCCTAGAAATAATGATAATGATATAATCGAGGCTCTTTCTCACGAGAAGATACACAAGGTGTAAACGGACCCTTCACGAAGCCGTCAACCAAGCATTATGTACATCAAACTAAGTAATTCTACGCAAAAAAATATTTCTGAGAAACGACTTTTTTGGAGGGGTGAAAAACCACGTTTTACGGTAGGACTCAATGTGACGCAGTCAAACTCAATTGTGTTGATAGATGCATTGAATAGTACGGGGGTCGTGGGGGTATTCAAAGTAAAGTGCGACACACAAAAATCACATTAAAAGCTTGTATTAAAAAATTTGGAACTTTGACCCCCAATATAGGGTGTAAATAGACCCTTTACGAAGCCGTTAACCAAGCATTCTGAACATCAAACTAAGTAACCCTACACAAAAATTATTGCTGGGAAACAACTTTTTTTTTGGGGTGAAAATAACCTTTTACGGTAAAACTCAATGATACGCATTCAAAACATTGTGCTTATGGATGTATTGAATAGTACGGGGGTCGTGGGGGTATTTAAAGTAAAGTACGACACACAAAAATCACATTAAAAGCTTGTATTAAAAAAAAAGTTGTGATAAAGTTGGAACTTTGACCCCCAATATATCCGTAACTATAAGGTTCTTAGGTAAGGTTTAGAACAAAAAAATATTAAAATGAAGGGAAGAATAAGTGCCTTTCGGTTTCGGTAAGGGTGGTTTACAGCCATTACTTGATTGAATACATGAACATTTGTTTATTCAATATTTTGTTTTGTTAAACACAGCGTCCATAGGTTCCTCTGAGTCTGAATGCGAGGTGGGAGAACCTTTGCGAGCCCCAGATCCATGCAATGTGTGCATCTGCCTCAATTCGAAAATATTGTGCACGAACAACACTTGCAACACAAGACGTCTCTCGTTTGTATCAGGTATATCGATGTCCCAATACTAATGCACAGGCACAAATATTAAATTAGTGTCATACGTGGGTATGACACTAATTTAATATTTTGTGTTTACCATGTACTGAAACTATCAAACAATTGATAGTTTGTTTCAAAATGTTAGGCAAAACCTGCTCATTTTGAGAAGTGCTATTTTGCGAAGTGAACATTTTGCACAGTGCACATTTTGCATCAAGTGCACATTTTGCGAAGTGCACAATCTGCGTCAAACCTATGATACGGAACCCTTCATGCGCGAGTCCGACTCGCACTTGGCCGGTTTTTTATGAAATCAGAAGCTATTTGCAATTAAATGAAATTTGGTAAACTGAAAACCTATTTTACGGTTTCACTCACTCAGTATTTCACTGGAAGTATGAAATGTGTGATACCTAATAATACTGTTTATGCCTCCCTTTTACGATAAATAAAAAACCTTATTAATCCGCTTTGACGATAGAGAAAAACTACGAAAAAGACAACCATGACGGAAAAGTTTCTAAAGAATTGTTGCGATTGTAATAAAATATAATTCAGTGTTTTTTTTTTTTCTTTTGACCTATTTTTTGGCCAAAGAATCAGCATTGCCATCCAACGTGGCAATGCTGCCAGCCTTCTGGGCACTTTTATGTTGATAGCGATGTGGACGAATTTTTGACGCCCTGTAACCGTTTTGATACTTGTACATTTTTATTTTTTCTTACTATTATAGATTTGTAGTTTGTATACTGGGTGTAAACGGACCCTTCACGAAGCCGTCAACCAAGCATTCTGTACATTAAACTAAGTAACTTTACGCAAAAAAAAATGCTGGAAAAGACTTTTTTTTGGGGTCAAAAATCACGTCTGACGGTAGGACTCAATATAACGCACTCAGAACATTGTGCTGATGGATGGATTGAATAGTACGGGGGTCGTGGAGTTGTTTAAAGTAAAAATCTTACATTAAAAACATGTATTTAAAAAATAACTTGTAAAAAGTTGGAACTTTGACCCCAATATCTCCGTAACTAAAAGGTTCCCAGGTATGCTCTAGAACAAAAAAATGATCAAATTGACGAGGAGAGCAAATGCCTTTCGGCTTCGTTAAGGGTCTTTTTACACCCTTTATAATGTAAATATTTCCCCCTTTGAATTAATTAAATCACCTTTTTTAGTTGTAAATTACTTACTAAATGTAAAACCAAAGAAATACCATGAATACGTGTGGACACCGCCGCCCAAAAACTGCAAAAGTGTTGAAAGATACAGAATAGATAATTGTAACTACTGCTACTGTAATAAGAAATTCGAACGAGTCTGCGAGGATAATGTATGTGACCCCAAAAGTAAGTATGGTACTCGACACTTTTTTAAAGTTTCCTCTTTCCGTACCCAGAAGGTTTCTCAGCGTGCCTATCCAGCACAAAACTTAATAGCTGAGTGTGTAGTTTCAGACAGAAGACCAGGTAGGTAGGCAGACCAGGGAGACTGGGGCCAGCTTGCAGATTTAAAAAAATACAAAAAATTACGGTATGTTCCGCGCCGTTGATTTTCATCTCATCTTATAGGGCCTGAACCATAACGATTAGTTCGTTATGCAAGCAATTTTGACAAAGATATCGTGGGCCTTCACAAAATTTGACGAATCTGAATTGTTTAATTGAATTGAATTTGATTCTTACTAGCAACAGTATGGGGGGTGCGACAAAAGGTTGTGTGTTTTGCTTTTCTTAATCAACGGGATAAATTCCTCACTTGCAAAAACCAGTAGGGCTTCTATCTGAACCTTTTCTAAAATGGTTATGGCACCCTCACTTAATCAGCGGTCAAGTTATCGTGCCAGAAATGCTTGATGAGAAACTCTCCAGAAGGGATTAATGCTATGAGTACTCTATTACTAAGACTACGACGATTGTCTGTCTGTCGGTACGTCAGACAGGCAAAGAGTCTTTTTGACCTTAGGGTATTTGTCTCGGAATCCGTGTGAGATTTAAAACTAATTGTATGTTATTTCTTACAGAAATTGATACCAGATACCCAAGTAATTTATTTTTTTAATATTAACTAACTTTTCGCTACTAAAATTAAAGCTACACCATTTTATTTAGGAATTTTGAAAGGCTGAATTCAATTTACAATCAGTTCCGTCGGGAAATTATCTCCAAAATCCTTGACATCTTTTTGAAAAACCGAAGAGTTAAACTGCGTGAGGTACTAGCAGTATGTATGTAGAAGAAGCTCTCCGCGCGTTAACTGTAGCTTGTGTCTACTCCAGACTCATAGTGGTTTTCCATGAGTAACCTTATATAGGTAGACCGCGACGAAGGTGGTGTGACGATCTGATCTCATTTGCGGGGCGAACATGGCCAGATACCGCACAGGACAGAGAGGTTTGGAAGGAGAAAGAGGAGGCCTTTGCCCAGCAGTGGGACACTCCAACAGGCTAACAAAAAAAAAACCTTATATGAGTCTCAATAAAGCGCAATTCTGAGACTGAAAAGAACTGTCTTGTACTTCATGGCGAGGAGGACGCCTATACGCGTGTTCGTCGACATGTCAAAAGTTTTTGATCTGGTATTGTGTAGTGTGGTAGTGCTTTGAAATAGTTGCTATCGACCTGTGAGGTCTGTACAGAGGAGCACGGCCTGACATACATCTCTAAGAAGAGCAGGCTTCTAGTTTTCAAAGCCATTGTACTGACACTAAAATACTAACAAAGCTATGGACTTCAGTCTAAAATAAAGCTAAAAAATAAGTTAATAAAGTTAAAGTTGAATTTAATAATGTTAACAAACCTTCAATGCCAAAACACGAGTTGCCATGGCTGACCTGGAAGTCTTTAAATAGACTCCGGACCCAGGTTAGCCGCAGCAAGGAAAGCCTGCTCAGGTGGAGATTCATTGATGACTCTGCCCTGGAGTGTAAATGTGGTGCTGTTCCACAAACAATGGGGCACTTAATATCGTGTCCTGCGTGTCCTGTTGTTTGTTCACTACAGGAACTGATGGACGCTACCGAAAGCGCCAAACTAGTAGCTCAGTTCTGGGCCGACACAATTTAGATTGCCATCGACACGCTAAGAAGAAGAAGAATGCCAAAATCTCCATGTTCGATCTGGAATCACTACTAAATAAGGGGGAGTTTTAAATGAAATTCCTACTTCATTTGAAAATTCCCCTTTCTATAAAATAATATTTTAAATTATTCATTACGATTTCTAGAAAATCAACCCTCAAGAGGGTGTGATATAGGAAGCCAATTTACAAAGGGTAAATGCGAAGTTTGTGTTTGTTATGTCGACCACATAATCAGGTGTGATGTCAAGGAGTCATGTGATGGAACCAAACCTGGTGTGAGATCGGAACCTGGTGTTTAGACTGTGATTACTAAAGGCACAGAAAATAAATAATAATAAGAAACCTATTATTCAATTCGCAGCTAATACTGGTCATGTACCAAATCTTAGGGCTAACGAAACTAGAATTGGTAATGCAGCTGGTAATGGTAACGTAATTAGTATTAATACCGCAGCTACTAATAGTAAACCAATTCATAGGGCTAACGCAATTTAGTATTGGACAACGCAACTAGTATTGTTAACGCAACTAATATTTTTAACACTAGTAAATAAAATAAAATAAAAAAGCCTTTAATTTTATTATACTACATAGAACATATAAACTTGATCCATCGTAATTGTAACAAAAACATAGTTTTTGTAACAATTACATTAATTTAATTCATTCATTACACTAAATTAATTACATTCATTTTATTGCATTACATTCTTATATTACAATCGTTACGTTGATTATGGATGAAGATTTATGGAAGTCGCCTCTGCGGCCTAGGCCACCCCCAGTTTTCTCCATTTTTTCCTATCTCTAGCTTGTCTCTTTCAGTCAGGACCTCATCTTCTTCTTCATCTCTTCTTCATCTTTCTTAAAACACATCTTCCCAGCGCTTTCGCAGCCTTTCTTACTTTCTTTTTCCATCTTTAGGCACTCTACGATTTTTTTTCTCCATCTTTCGTTTTTCATTCTACAGATATTATGTCCTGCCCATTTCCATTTCAGACTTCTTATTCTTTCTACTATGTCCGTTATCCTAGTTTTTCTAGTTATGTCCTCATTAGTCATTCTGTCAGACAGTCTTATATCCAACATGCTTCTCTCCATTCTCCTTTGCATGACACCGAGTTTGTGCTCGTCTGCTGTCCGTAGTGACCATGATTGGCATCCATAATTATGTAAGGTATGGTAGGATCGCTATCTCTCACAACTTACTTTTCAACATAACGTTTATCTGGGTGTTCTTCATGATTTTTTTAAGACTCCTGTACTTTTTTCATGATATTGCTATTCTGCTATTGATCTCTTTTACAGTTTGGTTTTCAAATGAAATGGATTGTCCCAAATAGATGTCTTCTATTATCGTATTCTTTTCCTTGCCCTTGCCCTTCTTGCCGTTTATTAGGATTTAGATTTTGGCAGCATTCATCGTTAATCTTACCTTCCTGCTTTCCTTTGCAAGCTCTTGCAGCATGTTCTCTAGTTTTACGGATACAGATACGGATACCTTCCGTGAACACAACGATGTCGTCTGCGAAACGTAGGTGGCTTAAATATTCACCGTCGATTTTTACGCCTTTCTTTTCCTAGTCTAGGTTTTTAAATATTGTCTCTAGAACAGATGAAAGTATTTTAGGTTAGAGCGGGTCACCTTGTCTGATGCCTTTTCTTGTGGTAAAAGCGGTCCTTCCAATTCTAATTTAATTTTTGCGGAATTGCTAGACGAGACGACGAGAGACTTTTCTTCGACATAGTTTTTGTCTTTGATATGCTGTGTAAAACCGGAACTTTCTCGTGACGACTGAAGAGTTTTATAAAGTTATGGCTTATGGTTAAATCCAAAACATTTTTTGTACGCCATTCTTATATGGTAAAACAAGTAGCTAGTTTTCATTTATTTATAAGACCTATACATACTCCATGTTTTCTCAAAATAAATATATCATATCATAGTAATATCGATGCCGCCTAGTATCTAGGCTGACTCGTAGATTGCGTTGTAAATCTAGTCTCTGGCAATTAGAGAGTCGCTGATGCTGCCTGTTAAGAAATGGAATGCAGAAAAATAACCAGCTCAAAAGCCAGGCTTAGAAAGGTGTAATTTTTTTGTATAGGATTGGGTATCTGTACGTAGTACATATTAAATTTTCTGTGCTTGTTGTAGAAAGTCATTTCCTTGTGGCTTCCTGTTTCAGTATTTACCTACGTCTGAATCACAAATATACTCACTCCGTGAGGAAATAACATTTGTTTACAAGTCCGGTATTTTAACAGTTTTTGTCTACTTGTTCACTCTTTTTCCACTGTACTTTCATTTCACTAGATGATTTGATGGAGGAACTTTTATTTTTTTATTGCTTTAATACAAATTTTGCACAATTTTTAAATACAAAGTACACAGAGACGATGTTAGTCGTGCCATTGCAGCACCCCATCCGTGCACATCACAAGTAAGTATTGTTAAATCGATAAACTATTAATTACATACACATTTTAAGTCACGTTTATTTTCCCTGGGAGTAGGCTGGAACACCAGATCGTGACCTGATTCCCCTTCTTCCTCTCCTGGAGGATGCAGGTAGCACGACGGGCAGAAAAGAAGTCAATATCACGTCACCTGCTACGATTTCTTCAAAAAATTTTTGGGTCCCTAGCCTATGTAAAGGGGCTATATTGCCAAAGAATAGTATAAAATAGTCCTAAATTATGCCATCGGAAGAATCGTTACATATTTTTCGTGTTTTTAGCATACCAGATCGAGATCATATTATTCACTTCCAAACACGAGGGCTTGAACTGAAGGTAGCCGCCGTCAAGTCAACGCATGTAACCATTGCGTTAATCTTAGGGGAGCCGAGTTCTGCACACTGAAACCTTGTTCGAACGATACAATAAGTAAGTATTTATTAAAATTTATTTTACAAAAATTTGTACACAAAATAACCGACGTACCGAAATCCAAGCTACTACATAGTTACAGTTTATTATAAGTTTAAGTACCCCACCACAGATACGTTAGACTGCAGAAATAGAAACAGGAGTAACTTTATCCAACCCTGCGGATTTTTTTTTTGAAAATCGAGTACATGGCATGCAAGAGCGAGCGAAGCAAGCTTGAAAGTGCTTGCCTACAAAAAGATTGGTCCTATCTTGTCCACGAAATTAAGTGTTTTATCACATGGTTATTTTTCTATGAATAACTTATGCATCAGTCAGCACATAATGAAATGATTAAAATTATCTTGTAGATTATCACTAACATTAGTTTTTTAGAGGAACCCATTGTAAATTAAATGTTTGTATCAATG
This sequence comes from Noctua pronuba, assembly GCA_905220335.1. NCBI lineage: Eukaryota > Metazoa > Arthropoda > Insecta > Lepidoptera > Noctuidae > Noctua > Noctua pronuba. Next base: position 6,673,854 of record LR999906.1, on the reverse strand, counting down.
TGTCTATGTCATCTGCGACTGTATAATATAGCAAGTTAATTACCCAGAAATTTGATAAGCTTTACAATATCCAGACATATTAATACCCTTTTGAACTGCTATGACCAACCATCGAAAATATTTTTATTTTTCGAGACCTAGAAGTGCCTTCTTTTATAATACTTATACTAAACGAATGGAACCAGAACAGAGCAAGGGCATTATTTGCTAGATATTCTTGAATTTGTTTTGGATGGACCAACGAAAGAATGTTCAATCCCTGATTACATAAAACAATTTGGTAGCGGCCAACTGAGGATAGAATGTGTATTCTCCTTTTTGGCCTAAACCGACCCTTAGACCAATGACTCGCCTGTCTTCCTGACGGCAGTCTTGTGTGGCAAATGCTGGGGCCTCCGTATGAGGAAGTGTGTTTCATTTAGTACCATTTTCTTAATTAAGGTCTCATTTCGTTTAATACAGCTTCTTCCTCTGAGCCTGACTGCATAGTGGGAGATCCGTTGACACCCCCCAGATTCATGCAATGTGTGCAAATGCCTCAATGGGGACATATTATGCACGAACTACCCCTGCTTTGAAAGGCAATCAGGTATTTATTCTTAACGAAACAGTTTTTTTTATTGATAGTTCCCATCACAATCTTGGATGTTATTTCAAAGAAAAATGTATTGGCCAAAAATTTTCGAAGTAACGTTACAAAGAACAAACAAACGACGACGAAACAAGGGTTCGATGTAAGGTTATCGGTATTAAGAAACATCAAAGAAAAAAGTCGTAGTTAAAATATAACGTCGCATTATTAAGACATCGATGTATAGTCATCGGTGTAATAATTTTCGCAGAATAGTATTTCGAACTCATATAGGGAACCCGTTTAATTAAGACTACTACTAGTACTACTAGTGCTAGTACTACTACTAGGGGTTGAAATTCGACCGTAATTCATTTAAATTTTAAGTTTGAACGTTATGTATTAATCTCTGCTCTAAGTAGGTCCGGCCCATAACTTGTGTCTGTACAGGTGTAGGAATTGTTAGAATAAATACCACCTTGAAATCATGCAAGCCTAGTACATAATTATGTTTGTATACATATATTATGTGTGTGTCAAACGCGTGGTAGTGTGTGTAATGGTAATGTTTTTTTATTAATTTAATGTATTTCTAATGCATTATTATATAAAAATACTAGCTAGGCCCGCGGTTTCACCCGCCGCTACTGATTTGTTTTGTTTTTGCTCGACTCCTATTGGTCGTAGCGTGATCTTACATAGTCTATAGACTTCCTCGATAAATGGGCTATCCAACACTAAAATAATTTTTCAATTCGAACCAATAGTTTCTGAGATCTCTTCAAGTTTATAATATTAGTATAGATTAGCTATCTGCACTCCTCTATACATATAAACTATAAACGTGTCCTCCTCCGTCCGCGTAATTTTCGTAAAAAGTGTAGGTACAAACTTTTTGCTTACGTATTAAGATAAAGATTATATGCACAGGTAATGTCACATGCCCACTAGGCACCTTCATCCACAACCCGTTGCAGCTCTGCAGCATATGCCGTTGTGGAGGCTCCGAAAAAAATGCTCACAACATGTGCTTCATAGAGGCGAAATGCGTTCAGCAAGTCGTCGGACATTAAAGGAGGATATTTAATTATCTCGATTTACTTTTGTTGTGTTCGATGTGAATTAATCAATCGTTTGTTATTAAAATAATTTCTTATTTGATCTAATTGTTTTTTGTTGCATAATTGGGCGTATTTCTGTCATTATGAGCCAGCCCACATCCCAGAAGGCAGAGGAGTACCTAATAGTACACCTACATTTTGCCAGTTATATTTAAATCCGGGCGATCCTATTGCCATCAACCGGGCACAAATCCAGACTCCATGGCTGCTACTGGGAAATTTCTAATGGAAAAAGTCAATAATAATTAGATAACAATTAGCTCGAACCGGGAATCGAACCCCGGACTTCATGCTCAGCAGTCTCGATTGAGACCACTAGACCAACGAGGCAATTTCTTATTAATTCTGTTAAATACGTCAAACTAATTAAAAAAATTAAATGTGTATTTATTACTATTCTGAAACAGTGACAGGGGGTCGCCGCAGACCACGAAGGAGATGGCGGGACGAACCGGATGTCTTCCTTGAGAATTGGAAAGAAGTAGCACAGAATCTTGACCGATGGAAGGAATGGAGGGAGGCTTTTGCCCAGCTGTGGGACAATATGGGCTAGCTATAATAATAATTACTATTCAGTAAAACCAGTCTTATTTACACCTAAAACGTATGTTTCGGCGCATCATGGACGTCGACGTCAGACTCGCACAACATATTGGTTTGCACCAATATTCACACACAGATAAACAGCAAAATCAGCCCAAGTTTAAAGAAAATAACTTACTTTTGTATGCTTTTGTAATAGGTAGTTCGTTTTCACGAAGCCGTTAACCAAACATTCTGTACATCAAACGAAGTAACTTTACGCAAAAATTATTGCTGGGAAACAACTTTTTTTTTGGGGTGAAAAATCACGTTTTACGGTAGGACAACTTAATGAAACGCACATTAATGTAACGCACGCAAAATATTTTGCTGCTGGACGAATTGAATTGCAAGGGGGTCGTGGAGGTGTTTAAAGTAAAAATCTTACATTAAAAACATGTATCTAAAAAGAAACTTGAGAAAAAGTTGTAACTTTGACCCCCAATATCTCCGTAACTAGAAGGTTCCCAGGTATGGTCTAGAACTTGATCGCAATGAGGGAGAGAACAAGTGCCTTTCGGCTTCGATAAGGGGTAGGACCCTTAATATGTCACCCTTATAGACCGAAAATAATACTAAAAATATGAATATACAAATATCAAAAGCAGAAAAGAATTAATGGCCGCCGAAAAGTTCGTCCGCATCGCTGTCAACGTGGAAAGTGCCTAGAAGGCTAGCAGCTTAGTTACCACTTTGGCCAAGAAAAAGACCAGCCCTCTGTTCGAGAAGAGTCGAACAAGTGCTTGACGATATCCCGAAATACTAGGTGGGCACTCGGACCCCACGGCCCCAGAGTTTCAACTCCAAACGGCTCCAACACATAACTACGAATTAAGTTATAGTATTTGCGCAGTTTGAGGTTTTCAGCACCCGCAGAGTGGCCCCAGCATAACCCACCGTGAGTTTGAGTCATCCCAAACAGATTGCCAGTGTGGAGCCACTCTGCAGGATATGCTCCACCTCTTGTCTTGCCCATCCTGCACAACCACTTGCACCTACCAAGATTTATTTGAAGCAAATGTTAGAGCTGTGCAGGTGGCTACATACTGGTCTAACACAATTTGAGTTCATCGACACGAAAAGAAAAAGAACCCACCGTGCTAGTTGTTAATGTGGCAACACCGCTGTTCGTCTGTCAGCAACCTCTATTTTCTCGGTAAAAGAACTGTCCATCGCTGTTTTTTAATCGCCATCGTCGAAATCGATATAGAAGTACACTATTATTTTGTTGTGTTATTTTAAAGCAAATAACCTGTGGGATATTGTTAGGACTTTGTGGACGCTTAATGTAGCTTTGATGGGACAAGGCGGAGGACTCATTAAAGAGGTCGGTCTATGTCTGTTCACATGAGAAAAAACGTACGGAAGCCATGACAGCATAAATATTTGAAATTCAAAAATATAGATTATAAACTACACTATTTGTAGTATAGACATTTTTCCACAAAAACTACAGTTGCAATAAAATCCATTAGTTACCACCAGCCGTTACCGGTCGTCGTCACTTACGCCACCTGGCGCCGTTTCATTAAACTGATGAAATTGCTCCACCTCATTTCAGCAACACCTGGTTGAATCATACCTTGTTAATTTGAGTCGTTAATGTGTATTTTTAGTGCTAAAATTTGCATTTTTTTTATGTTGTGTATTATATATAACATCACGCCTGCAATCCTCGAAGGGGTGTACCAAATAGTACACCCACATTTCGCCAGTGCCATGTAATAAGGAGAGAGCATATTGCCATCAACCGGGCTCGAGTCCAGATTTCGCTGCCACTGGAATATCCCTGATAGAAAAACCCAATAACACTTTGCCTGACCTAGGAATCGAACCCTTTTGCAAAATATAAGGATTTTCAATATTCGCAATTAAGTAGCTTGTTAGAATTTATACCTATTATACATTTATTAACTTTTTTCTTTGACAGTCATTAGGTAGTCAGTGGCCCAAAAAGTCTGACAACCTGTCTTACCAAGGAGTATCGTATTACCCAGTACTAACTGTGTTGTGGAGGTCAGATAGGCTGTCGCTCCATGTAAATTACTGGTATTCAGCTGCATCCGGTTAGACTGGAAGCCGAGCCCAATATAATTGGGAAAAGGCTAAGCAGATGATGATACATTTATTAACTTTTACTGCTTAATCAATTAATAAAACCACCAAAGTTATTTTTTTTCCACATACAAAGCTGGGGGCGCACTGCCCCATTTGTCCGAGTTTTACCATTATATTTATCACTGTGCACTAAAAATATATTTGGTAGTGAGCGCCGCAATGCGTTTCCCACTGCTGCTGTCGTGTCGTCGACTGGACAAAAATTTATATTTATTTGTTACATCTGCTACCGTGTGTCTGACTAGCTAATATCGCGTGAGTTCTCTTGGTATTTATTTAATCTTCTTCCTCTTTCGTGTGGTTAGTGCTTTACCTGGTATCAGAGTTTTTATGCAGCCCATGGGCCTCTGGGCTTTACATGGCGTCGAGAAATTTCTCTCAGGCGTTCTGGTTTGTATTCCTCACGATGTTTTCCTTCAACGAAGCAAGTGACAATAGGGATTAAGTATGCATGTATTTTTTTTTTTAATTATTATGTACATCATTAGATAAACGTAAAAAACAGCACCAAAAAGCATCATTTGGTTCAAAAAGTTTTAAAATAGTAGGCTATGATATGATGTCAGCTTTTTAAACGACTGCCATTTTGGCGCGGTTGTGGTGACGTCAGTCTAAAACACAGACTACTCTACAACACCAAACAACTAGTGAATAGCTGCAGAAGAGTTTTGGGCTGCATTCTATTAATATTTTGTGTTTTACTTCAATTAAATTTAATTTAAATTTTAAATTCGTTCAAATCTAAAAAAAATAAAACAAAATGTAAATACAATCCAAAAGCATTGTATGACTCGTAGCCCACGAATTTGATACCATAGAAAAGTTCATGTAAGTCCTTTGATTGCTATCAGCTCGAGCAGAGTATCAAGTTCATATTAGAAAACAGCATAAGCTTTAGATAATGTTTTTTTCCATGAAATAATCATAATCTTGTAATTCTCATTCACATTTTGAGGTCAAGTATGCTATTATTCTTGACTTAGAGGTAAAAATTATCCAAAGGCGTGGAAGATCGAATAAACATAATATTTATAGTTAATCCGAATTTGATGCGAAATACGCGGCCATCATAAACACATCAAGTTTCGGAAGATTGTCCGATTGTGCCTTGACGTAACTGATATCAGTCATTTTCGTCTGAATCTTTCTAACTCTTTTACAAAACAAATGTAATTTCACTTCAATGTCTGCTCAAAATCACAGTAAAAATGAATTTAATCGCAAGCATTCAAAAACTATGACGTCAAAGTCTATACTAAAAATGTCAGCTAACATTTTTAGTATAGACTTTGACGTCACAATTCGTTCCGACCAATAGCGTTGCGCTTCAACTAATTTGAATTTGCCACTCATTTTGTGCACTTTTCAATAATTATTTTCTTGATAAAAACGAAATTATATATTAAAAAATATTAATATGTACGTAAATCTAAAAGAAAGAGTTCATAATTATAAAAAAAAATTGAGCGTTATTTGAATCATACGCATATTCCCTAATATTATACAATACGCACATGAATCCGAAAAATCAGATGAGCCTATTTTGGGTTCGAACTCGAGACTCGGGTCTCGGGTCTCCGGTTTCTTTGGTTTTTTTGACTTGGCAGTTCGACGGTCACACCACTAGGCTATCACTACTGATAATTAAGAGTTAATTTACTATATGTATTTAATAGTTTATTGGTAAAGCTGGAAAGAATAGTGTTGGCCTAGAACCTAGCTGGGTTCGCCATAATTCGGGCAATCTTTATCATATCATCAACACTGCTCACAAAACGGTGAAGAAGACATGTGAAGCCAAGCCACACAGCGTACAGGATAGCTCACTTTTTGTCGAAGAGAGGAGACTTGGTCCCACCGTCCCAGCTGTGGGAACATTATAGGCTGATTATGCTAAACCTGGAAGAGGAGCTCGTGGCTAAATAATAACAGCTGCTCGGAATCGATCTCCAGGTTAAGCCGCGTTTGCCTAGGTTGGCCCGTGGATCGGTGACCGCCTATTAGGTACATGTACTGAGTTTCCTGGTTGCTGCTGATCCCTGCTGTCATTAGTAGATCTTTGAAAGTCATTACAGGTGGGTCAGTGGCCCAAAAGTCTGACAACCAGTCTTACCAAGGGTTTCGTATCAGCCAGTACTGAGTTGAGGAGGTTAGATAGGCAGTCGCTCCATGTAAAATAATGGTATTCAGCTGCATCCGGTTAAACTGGAAGCCGACCCTAACATTGTTGGGATAAGGCTAAGCAGATGACAATACAGGGTGTAAGGGACAGCCCTCCACAAACTGATGGGGTGAATTCAGTATATCATACTAAGAAGACCGGTACAAGAAATTATTTCAGGAATAAACTTTTACTGTCACTTACGGGATATGATTATTCATTATTTTGAGCTCCCGATATTCCGTAAGTGACAGTATAAGTTTAGTTGTAAACAGTGAAAGCTTAAAACAATGTTATTTCAGGGATGTTATGGGAATCCAATAAATTTGATTTGTTTTATTTCTTCATACGCAATGTATCGTTACCGTGGCAAAACGCACGTAAGTGACGGCAAGCGCGACGACGAGTTCGATGAACTCTGTAGCTAGGCAGGAAGTGAACAGCTGATTTCACGCGTCGTTCGTTAGATTATTTCAACATCCATTGTTGATTTTTTAAATTTTAGCAGTATTATTTACATAAATGGAGTGCTGCATACAGGGAATGTAATTTTACATTGAAATAAAGGAATAGTAACTGTTTTTTTTAATTACAATTCTAGAGAAAAATTCCGGTGGAATATGATTCAAAATAAGGAGCTGAATGCACCCTGTCAGTTTGTGGAGGGCTGTCCCTTGCACCCTGTATATGCTAAACGTGGAAGCATTTCCCTTATAATATAATCAATCAGACGTGAAACGTCCACTGCTTGGCCTAGGCCTTGGTGTACCGAGCGTGGCTACATCAGTCCTGAATGCACAAAATAATGGCAATCGCTTTCAAAGCAATTCTTATTTCTACAACGGTTAGACAGAACTGAATGACATCAGAATGACGCTTTGTTGCTTTCTGCATTTATTGGATTCTCGTGCCCAGAAACCAGAATATTCACTATCATTTGCGTACGTGTAGTAAAGACATTGCCGTAAACAGTGCAATTATTTTCTTACAATGTTACTCACAGAAGAGCCCTGTGTCCCAGCAATAGGAACGTTATAGCATATACGCTGATTATGTTTAGTTTATTAAGATGGACCTAGAGTGACCTAGACGCGCTGCAGGAGACGTACGCGCCGCGCGCCGTACTCATCTCATTATCAGATGGTCCCGCGCACCTATCCGCATCGTACGCCGCACGCCCGCATCCATTATTTTAACAGTATTTCTGTTCAGCACCTCACGCGCCGAATTTGATTACGTCATCCGCTTGCGCTGGTGGAATCCATATAGCATTTTACTGAAATGCGGGTCGTTTGGCGCGGATATGAGCGCGCCATTGCAGACTATTTCATATAAAGATTTGTTAAATGCGATGATTGCGGCGCGTACGGATCCTGCGGCGGGTCTAGGTGCGCGTCCACCTTGTGTTTGATCTTTTTCTACCTTTTTTTTGGAATGGATGAACTCATCAAATAACTCCTCCCGCTATGGGTGGAGTGGGAGGGAGTGTCAGACTTTTACTGACTATAACCCATCCATGTTCCTTCTTTGCCCTTTGTGTTCCAGGGCTCGGTATCTCTTTCGAACAGTCTCGCAGCCCCATCTTTTTCTACCTTGTGTTTTTGATTCAGTAACATTAGCTTCAGTTTAGCAAGCCACGCCATCACGAACATAATCAAACACGTTTTTCTACCATTTGCAAAACAACCGGACAAACAAACCCTGTGTAATGTATAAGAGTAGTTTTCCACTGCATCCGAGCAAGAATTAAACATTCATTTTTATTACGTTTCAAGGGAACACGGCCAAAGCAACGGCTTTTATTTTGCAGGCTTGGGATATTTTATTTATAAAAGTTGCTCGCCATTGCCCATTGGCTACCTCGTTAGTAAATTAAAGTTGCTTTTAACAATGGTTTTGCTTGAATTTTCTTTGTGGGTAGGTGTTACAAAAGGATATTTATTGTTGCCGCAAATTTTATCTTGGTAAGGGAAAATATTGTAAACTGATACTTGGTGTATAGTTAGAACACATTTCAAAAGTATTTTTCTCGTTCGATTTGGAAATAAACTTTTAGGCTGCTTCCTAAATAAAGCGATCGATGGCACGTATACGTAATTGTTACTTTCATGTAGTCACTGGTTTGTTCAGAAAATCGAATAAAGTCCTCTTCATACGACGCGACCAAGCGTTTGGGATCTCCAAACTAAACTGACAAAACACGGCTTTGGTTTGGACACTGCCTTAAGCGTTATGGCTTACGGTCTACCTCCAGGATAGACTATGAGTTCGCCACATTGCATGGCTGACGCCATTTTGAGAAACAGCAGTCATTAGTCGCCAGCATATCGTCGTCTATGCGTTTACAAAAAGGTTGTTTCTATATTTATTCAAAAGTAAAGTAATTCTCTCATATAATTAAGTTCTATATTCTAATGCCTACAATCGTTGTACTATAAACTACACTTTTTTATATTTAATTACTAGTGCTATTTTATCACAACCGATTCATTTTCATTTCTTTAATGAAAATGTTTGTAAAAATAAAGATACGCTTACAACATTATAAGCGCTAGATATTAATCTCATTTTTTATAAGTAGGTATTAATTTTAGGTAGGTGTTAGGCTGCACTCCATTACTCAAATTGCAGATGTTGGAGAAAAAACAGGCAAGCTGAAGTGGGAGTGGGCTGGCCACGTAGCACGAATGCGCCCGGAAAGACGGGCAACGATCGTCACCCACTAGACGCCTGTCGGAGGAAATCGCCGTCGAGGTAGACCGCGACGAAGGTGGTGTGACGATCTGATCTCGTTTGCGGGGCGAACATGGCCAGATATCGCACAGGATAGAGAGGTTTGGAAGGAGAAAGGGGAGGCCTTTGCCCAGCAGTGGGACACTCAAACAGGCTAACAAAAAAGGTGTTAGACAAAAATGAATCGATTGTGGTTAGGGACTAAGACAGCCCTTGGTAAGTACATAAAGTGCCTCTTACTTTCTCAATTTTCTAGTCCTACAAACAAACTAATAATCTCAAACTCCATCTAAAATCACATTAACAAGAAGTCGGTTAAAATTTATACGAAAATGTGTGCCGATCATCATCCATGACCCTCCATCATCACCATTTTTGACGAGAATTCAGTGTTTCCTAATGTCAGCTTCAGGACAGGAGGGGATCCCTTCATCATTGCACAAACATTCCACACAAGGCATGGTGTTCGTTTTCGGGTAGAATTTGGAGTTCGGCTTGCATCGACTCGGCTTTCCTGTAACCAGTCGTCGTCCAGAACGTTGTATACCAAAATGGATAATAAAATAAATATAAAAAATTGACATGTCAGAAATGTAAAAAATTTTGGGTCCTCACCGCCACCTCATAGTACTATAACCGGAAAGTAATATTGCTATAAGAGCTCATGGAAAGTCATCATTTCAACTTAACTAATGCGGGTAAGGGTTACTCTTCAAGATGTGCTCATATACCTGTGAGTGCAATGGCTATGGCGTTACTGAATGCGATGCCACAGATTGTGGCAAAGAACCAAAGGGAAAGCGTATGGGTTACCCGTACAACAAGCTGCATCCTAACTAAAGCAATCGTTTTACAATTTTGTTCGGCGAACCTGAACGCCTTCTGGCTTTCCGAGCAAACAACGACCGCTATCTCTTTGCTTAAGTGAGTTCAGAAGAAGTTTGATGACTGACTTCAAAATTGCTGGAAAATAACCTATTGGTACGCACGACGGCCAATCAAGCTATACAAAACCAGTTTATGCGGATCTCTCATTGCATAGGAAATCTACACAAACCGAGACCAAGTTACACTGGAAATGTACAGCTTCAAATGCTGCCGTGTGTACTGTAGATTGTAGATTTATCTCAAAAACCCTTGTTGTGTCTTCGACCAGACGCTACATAGCTGTAATTATGTATTTGAGCGAAAAAATTATTACCGTATGATTTGAAATCCAATACGCAATCTTCAATCTTAGCGCATTCATGTTTGCCTGTCTCGTTACATTCGCATTTGTGACAGCTACTGATCCAGCTAGTACCTCGTTCACAAGTTGGGTATTCAATCTGTGAATTTTCTCTCGGACAATCTTTAGGCAATTTCTTGTTGATCTTATAGTATTGCAGGATTTCATCGGTCGTCTTGTTGTCAAAGAATTCGTGGTATTTTGGTAGAGCTAACTCGTGGGAATCTGAAACTGGAGTGGGAATGTTTTGTAGGTATGTTATAATAACTGATGATAAATATTTGTCCTCCGTATGTTTGATCGCCAGTAATAATACAATTATTACTAATACAATTATACAACAAGAACAATAACAACAACAGTAATAATAACAAAACAACAACAGTAATAATACAATTATTACTGGCGATTTGATGCAACCAACTGTTGTAGCGCTCGCTGTTGTTCACACGCATCTTTAGCCGTAACCTATATATCTATTAAGAGTGATGTTGTCCAAGTTGATCGATCGATCGATGATTTGACCAAAATGATTAAATTGTTTTACCTTGACGAATTTCTTTCGGTTCTTTGCCACAGTCTGTGGCATCGCATTCAGTAACGCCATCGCCATTGCACTCACACGTATAGCAGCCCATCTTGAAGTGAGAATACGGCTTGCATAACATCGGCTCACCTAAAAAGTAGCTAAGTTACTTAACCATTGCACAACAGCTAAAATTATAAAATTGTATGAAAAAAACAAAAGCTCCATGAAATATTCCATTGAAAGAAATTGGAGAACGAAATTTTGTTAAAATACTTACCAAAAGGCCTCAGTTTACAATCTTGCATTCGCAAACACATTGTTTGACCAAAGTAACAAGAGCAACGGTGACAATTACTAATCCATGTAGTGCCATCTCCACATTCGTCTTTCTGATCTTTTGGTCTGTATTTAAATCGGGGATAAAACATATTTGGAAACAAAGGAGAATGGACCTCTTTGGGACCCATATCGGTAGCTAGACCTGCTTCGCCATCAGCTTCAATATACGGCGGTAGGTCTAGGTCGTATTCATCATCGGGTTGGTGTAATATTATATGTACCTCTGGATATTTTTTTGTACCTTGCTGTTGGGTTTCTTCTAATGCTGTCGGAATAGAGTGGGACCGATTGTCATTGTCATTAGTAGTCTCGGCAAAACGAGGAATAGGTGTAGTTTGAGGGTCTTCTTTGAAATCATTCATAATTTTCTCTAGGATTTCTAGATCAAAGCCGTTAAAAGGAATATTTTCCGTAGAATTTTTTAATTTATTACTCGTTAATTTAGATCCTGAATCATCATTAGAAGGTTCACTTAGTTTTTTCAAAGCTTTGAATAATGTATTCGGTTTGACGTAGAAGTCGGAAAAATTGCCATCATGAGTGGGGAGCAAACTATCTAGGACATTGTCAGGTTTTATTCTGTGATTAGGATTACTTTGCATACTATCGGAATTTATTAGATCCGTGGAATTATCTATCTCTGTTTGCAGATAATCATCATCTTCATCAAATAAGTCTATATTGTCGTATTGATCTTGTTCGGTTTTAAATACTGGAGTTGTAAGTCCGGCATTGGATCCTAATGCATTATTATCTTGATTGGGTGCCGGCCTAGGCAGGTGATGGATTTCATTGAACAATTTATCAAAAGAGGAAGGTTTGTATTGATCGTAATCAGGTTTAAACCTTGGTGAATGGGTGGAGGAAACAGTGTTTACAACCTTGTCATGGTCTTTTGGTAATGACCAAGGAATATTATGTACCCCATAAGGTAGATTGTCAAAAGATGAAGGTTTGTACTGATCATGATCAAGATACATCCAAGGTCTAACAGCATTATTATTATTGTAATTATTACTTGTTGGTTGATTTTCCGTTTTATCATTATAGTTTTTAGAAATGTTTTGAGGGATTTGGTCCAGTGATGAAGGTTTTGGTTGATTTTGTGATTGTGTAGAATTGGATTCAGGAGTGGTGTCAGGATTATCATTTGGATGTATAGGATCTTCAGCAGAATCGGATGGATAATGGAATCCATCTGAGAATCCACGGTCGTCAAACTCTCCTGGCATATGCTGGTTCTCGTTGGGACCCAACTGAGTATGTGATTGATTTTGATGATTGTCTTTTGGTTGCAAAGGATTGTCGGTAGAATGAGATAGATATTGGAATCCATCGGCGGATCCACGGGTGTCAAACACTCCTGGTATATGCTGGTTCTGGCTGGGACCCAGTTGAGGGTGTGATGAATTTTGATGATTGTCTTTTGGTTGCAAAGGGTTGTCAGCAGAATGAGATGGATATTGGAATCCATCGGCGGATCCACGGGTGTCAAACACTCCTGGTATATGCTGGTTCTGGCTGAGACCCAGTTGAGGGTGTGATGAATTTTGATGATTGTCTTTTGGGTGCAAAGGATTTTCAGCAGAATGAGATGGATATTGGAATCCATCGGTGGATCCACGGTCGTCAAACACTCCTGGCATTTGCTGGTTCTCGTTGGAACTCAGTTGAGGATGTGAAGGATTTTGTTGATTGTCTTTTGGGTGCAAAGGATTTTCAGCAGAATGAGATGGATATTGGAATCCATTGGCGGAACCACGGGTGTCAAACACTACTGGTATATGCTGATTCTGGCTGGGATCCAGTTCAGGGTGTGATGAATTTTGATGATTGTCTTTTGGTTGCAAAGGGTTGTCAGCAGAATGAGATGGATATTGGAATCCATCGGCGGATCCACGGGTGTCAAACACTACTGGTATATGCTGGTTCTGGCTGGGATCCAGTTCAGGGTGTGATGAATTTTGATGATTGTCTTTTGGGTGCAAAGGATTTTCAGCAGAATGAGATGGATATTGGAATCCATCGGTAGATCCACGGTCGTCAAACACTCCTGGCATTTGCTGGTTCTCGTTGGAACTCAGTTGAGGGTGTGAAGGATTTTGTTGAGTGTCTTTTGGTTGCAAAGGATTTTCAACAGAATGAGATGGATATTGGAATCCATCGGCGGATCCACGGTCGTGAAACAGTCCTGGCAAATGTTCATTCTGGGTAGGACCAAATGGAGAATTAGGTTGATTGTGAGTGTTTTCTTTAGAATGTTTGGTATCTTCAGCAGAATGAGATGGATATTGGAATCCATCAGTGGATCCACGTTTGTCAAAAACTCCTGGCATATCCTGGGCCTGGTTGGAACCCAGTTGAGAATGTGAAGGATTTTTTTTATTGCCTTTTGGTTGCAAAGGATTTTCAGCAGAATGAGATGGATATTGGAATCCATTGGCGGAACCACGGGTGTCAAACACTACTGGTATATGCTGATTCTGGCTGGGATCCAGTTCAGGGTGTGATGAATTTTGATGATTGTCTTTTGGTTGCAAAGGGTTGTCAGCAGAATGAGATGGATATTGGAATCCATCGGTGAATCCACGGTCGTCAATCACTCCTGGCATATGCTGGTTCTGGTTGGGACCCAGTTGAAGGTGTGAGGGGTTTTGTTGATTGCCTTTTGGTTGCAAAGGATTTTTAGCAGAATGAGATGGATATTGGAATCCATCGGTGGATTCACGGTCGTCAAACACTCCTGGCATATGCTGATTGTGGTAAGGAATAAATTGTGATTGTAGAGGATTGAACAGGTTTTGTTTGGGATGTGTGGGATTTCCCACGGAATTGTATGGAAATTGAAAACTATCGGGACCACGCTCGTCGACCTTCCCTGGCAAATGCTGGTTCTGATTGGGACCCAGTTGAAGGTGTGAAGGGTTTTGTTGATTGCCTTTTGGTTGCAAAGGATTTTCAGCAAAATGAGATGGATATTGGAATCCATCAGCGGATCCACGGTCGTCAAATACCCCAGACGTATGCTGATTGTGGTAAGGAATAAATTGTGATTGTGGAGGATTGTGCAGGTTATGTTTGGGATGTGTAGGATTTCCCACGGAGTTGGATGGAAATTGAAAACTATCGGGACCACGCTCGTCGAACATCCCTGGCAAATGCTGGTTCTGATTGGGACCCAATTTAGGATGCGAAGGATTTTGTTGATTGCTTTTTGGTTGCAAAGGATATCCACCAGAATGAGATGGATATTGGAAACCATCAGCGGATCCACGTTCGTCAAAGATTCCTGGTAAATGCTTGACAGGACCAAATTGAGAATGAGGGCTTTTAACTTTTGGATGTTTAGGATCTTCAGCAGAATTAAATGGATACTGGGGACCACCCACGGATCCACGATCGCCAAACGTACCTTGTGTCGGTTTATTAAGAATAGGACCAAATGGAACGTTAGGCGATTCTCGTATGTTTTCGTTTGAATGTTTACGATCTTTGGCAGAATTGGATGGATATTGAATACCATCAGCAAATACTCCTGGTTGTTTATATTTCTGGGTAGGTCTAAATTGAGAGTTACTTGGATTATGTAGGTTATTCTTTGGATTAAAAGGATTTTGTGTTGAGTTAGATGGATAGGGCAAGCTATTGGTGGATCCACGATCGTCCCCTGGTAAATGTTGTTTCTGCGTAGGTCTGAATGGAGATTTAGGCATTTTATAAGGATTATAGTTTGGATGAAAGGGCTTTAGAGTAGAATTGGTCGGATAGTGGAAACCATCAGCGGATCCTTGATCATCAGAAATTCCGGGTAATTTCTGTTTCTGGGTAGGTGTGACTGGAGAGTTTTGTGGTTTATATGGATTGTTATGTTTTGGTTGAAAAGGTAATTTAGCAGATTTAGTCGGATAGTGTAAACCATCGGTGGATCCACGGCCGTCAAACACCCCTGGTAAACGTTGGTTTTGGTTAGGGTTCAATTTAGGGTGTGGAAGATTCTGAATGTTACCTTTTGGAAATAAAGAATTCTCAGTTGAACTAGGTGGATTTTGTAAAACGCCAGCAGATCCGCGATCGTCAAATCTCCATGGTACGTGTTGATTCTCAGTTGGTCCATTTTTTATGAAAAGATTATTTTGTTTATCTTTTGGGAGTAAAGAAATGTCCGCAGATTTAAATGGGTAATGAAAACCATTAACTGACCCATGATTTTCAAACACGCCCGGTAAACGTTTCTTGTCAGGTCCAAATTGATTTGGTGGATGATTGTGTAGGTTTCCTCTTGAATGTTTAGGATTTTCAGCTAAATAAGATGGGTGTCGGAATCCATCAGGGGATCCACGTTCATCAAACATCCCTGGTTTCTGCTTATTAAGGGTAGGACCAGGTGGAAAGAGTGAAAGTGTGTATAAGGGTTTCGGCTCTCTGTGATCTTCATTGGCATTATGTTCGTAACGGAATCCATCCTTAACTCCACGGTTGTCCCCTGGTTTATGCTGGTTCTGGGTAGGTCCAAATTGAGAATAGAGAGGAATATGTTGGTTATCTTTAGGTTGTTGAGCATTCAACATTGATTTATATGGACCAAAATGTGAGGATTTATTAAGTTTAACTTTTGGATGTGTAAGATCTTCAGCTAAATTGAAGGGATTTTGAACACCATCAGCAGGTCCTGGTAATTGATGATTCGGTGGCGTTTCCAATTTAGGAGGTGGAAGTTTATGAAGGGGTTTGAACTGTCTGGGATCTTCATAAACATTGAGTGAGTATCCATTATTAGATTCCCGGTCATCAAACATTCCTGGTGTATGTTGATTTTGGGGAGGACCGGTTTGGGAGGGAGGAAGCTGATGATCGTTACTCTTTGGATGTGTAGGATCTTCAGAATCCTCTTTTTCAGAATTATCTTGCGGGGAAACCAATTGAGGCTTAGAAGGCTTATTTAGATAAATAGCAAAGTTAATAGGCAATACATTAGGAGTTTCTTTTTGATTAGTTTTAATATCTGTTTGTTTATTTTTACTAGGAGAAAGTGGATATTCTTCAAACAATTTATTTTTTAGTTTCCAAGAGTCATGTTGATCGTATTTATTCATTTCAGTTACTGTAGGGTACAGTGTGTCATTTTGTCGTTGGCCAGGTGGAGTTAAATAAGATTGAATCGATTTAGGATGAGGTTCATTTTGATCTAGTTGAATATAGGGTATATTTAAATAATGGCTCACTTTTTTACTTATATCGACTTTGTATGGAAGTTTCTCAATTATTTTTGGCGCCTCAAATTCATTTTTGTCGTAGATAGAAGGATTAAGAATCAACTGAGACTGCGGTGAATTTGGATGTTTAGGTTTAACCTCATTTTGTGATGGATTTAAAATATCAAAGTGATGGGGTTTTGAATTTAGTTCAAATTGGGGGGCTTCATTTTCTATAGTAGATATACGTATCTTTTGATACGGTAGGTTTGTAGGAGCAGGGTTCAAGGGAATATTATTGGGATATGAACTTGCTGGGGCAGGTTTTAACCCAAATTGCGGTTGTTTATATCGATTGGCAGATACTATCGGTTGATTTGGATTGTTCAGGAATTTAGCTGGAAGCGGAACACCCTTATTATTATAGTAATTTGTAGGCTGTGAAGGAATTGGTTTAGGTTTGGACTGAAACTGTTGTGGAGTACCTTTATTAGGATAGACCTTTGGAGGATTTGGTTTATATTGATATTGTGATGGTTTCTGTTGGCCAACAATGTTATCTGGATTAAGTTCATATTGTTCAGGTCTGAAAACAGGAGTAGGCGAAATATGTGTGTTAATATGATTAGGACCAGGCTTAGTTGGTTGAAACGGACGAAGGTGTGAAGGAGAAGGAGCAGGTTTGATTTGTTTATTTTCTTGGGGGAATGGTGTATAGTTCATTTTATCATCATTTATATTAATTGGTTTAGGATGCAATGTCGGGTAAATTGATTGAGTAGGTATATTAGGTGTATCTGTCGTGTCCCGCGCAGGTTTTGTTGGCGAATCATGGACCTGACCCGGACGACCAAATTTAGCTGGATTACGAGTTATTATCGTTGGATTCGGGTCAATGGGCGTAATAATTGAAGGAGGATTATCATGGTAATCATTACCATTTTCTTTCTGACTGAGGCGCGAGAGGATTTGTATGCCATTATTATAAACTGAAGTATCAGGAGCTGAAACAGTTTTCCAAGTCGTTTCGTGTTTGCTTTCTAGAGGCAAGGCTGATTCAGAATCTTGATCATTGAAAGGTTCCTTGTCAGGAAAAACTAAAATGGTTTCATTACTCTGAGAGCCCGAAGTTATTAGTTTAGTTGACTGGGCTGATAACACGTTTCCTTCACCCAGTTGGTTGGTTTGATCTACTGAATGATCAAATGGTTTCTTCGAATCTTGATTACTTGAGACAGAATTTGAAGTTAATAATTTTTGACTAATACTAGCTAAAGCTGCATTATCTAGCGAATCTGCTAAAACATTAAGCAACTTAGTTGGATCTTTTGGTAAGGCGTGAACTTTGATTTCTTGATGGAATCCGTTATAAGTATGCGAGTGTACTAGTTTGTGTGGTCTTTTGTCCTTGTTTTTGTACATATTATTAATAAATGGTTCTGCTGGGATTTTTTTGTCAAACTTTTCCGGATTTGTTTTTTCATTTATCTCTTTTATTCTTCCTTTAAATTCTGGAAAGTTAAATGGGATAATTTTAGGACCATGAAAGTTGTTAAGTAAAAACACATAATATAACATAACATCACGCCTGTAGTCCTCAAAGAGTTAGGCAGAGCTATATAACGGTACTGCCAATAATGTTTAAGTCACATGTAATAGGGGGCGAGTCTATTGCCATCAGCCGCGAAAAAATCCAGACTTTCACACTCCGAGCTGTTATTAAAAAACCCTGATGGAAAATCCAGGGCAGAAGAATGATGATGTGACTATCATGTACCTGGAATAGGGTCCCCACAGCTGATCATAGTACAGACAATATGGTTGGCCACGCAGAAGCATGTATTGCAGTGATTGGGTGGTTTTGGTGGTGGGATATAGTCGCCTTCCTTACATTCTTCTAGTGGCATTACTTCTGTAGGTGATGGTTCTGTGGACAGATTCTTGTTTTAAAAATTAGGTCCTTTGGTTTTCTGAAAACTATGAACAATACTGGTCTGTAAGAAGCTGTTGTCAGATACTTTGCTGTGTTATTGTATTTTGCTGTGTATAGCATAGCCTGTACTTCTCAGTTCATTGCTGGTAGCCATAACAGTTGCGTCGCAAACCTCAGTTCCCTTCTCTGATGCAAACTGCACCAACAATCTCATAAACTGTTTACACGAAAAACCAAATTTACAGTCATTAAAAGGCAGCTTCAGGAGAATCATGAAGACAGAAATAAATCGCAACGCATGATGCTGTCTTGGCTTCCGTACGTTTTTTCACGGGTGACCACTGAAAACCAGCGATGTGCTGTGGGCTCCCCATAGCACAGCAACATGCTGAGTGGTAACCTGCTTGTCGCAGTCACGACGTGCAAGATGTTAACGTATTTTTTTCTTTTTTTTGTCCCGTCCTGTTGAATTTATAAATATTTGTTATGCGTTGTATTTTTTTGTCTTTTTGTATGATGCACGTCATGTCCCTGCGACAAATAAATATTTTTTCTTTCTTCTTTCTTTCAACGAAAATATAAATTCAATAAAATGATGCATGAAAAATATACAGATATATCATGATTGATGTTACTTGAATGTCAAATATTTACCTGCTAAAAGTGCATTTTTTGATATTTCAGGACATTGGTGGGTCGTGCACATGATGTGTCCCTCGACGCATTTGCAAGTGTTACAGCCGTCCGGTTTTGGTATTACTTGACCCGCGACGCATTTGGACCCTAGAAAATGTTACCAGTATTAACCAAAGACATTCAAATATAACTAGCTATAGACGGGACAAGACCAAGAAACTGACAATTCCAAAACCTGTTACAAATTAGTAACAAGTCGATCAGTCCAGTGCGATACGTCGCCTTGTCAGGTCGCATTCATATGACACAAAGACATTTAAATATTTCCGAGCTATAGACGGGTCATGGCGAAAAATATCGTAATCCAAAACTTGTTACTACTTGGTAACAATTAGTTCTGTCTAGTGTCATCTGTGTCATACACCCGCTTGTCAGGTAGCATTCGTGTGTCAAAATCGAAAATATTCAGGATGAAAATTATTTTATGACAATATTCCCAATGTCCTCTCTATATGTGTTTTAAATCTCTTTGGTATTAACCAATGAAACCTGGCACAAACACTGTCAACAGAGTAAGCATCAGGACGGGGATACATAAGATACATACATCCGTCCGTATGCTTATCCGTCATCATAGGTACATTTATACGTGTTGAGTTAATTATAAAGGGTGTAAATAGCCTTAACGAAGCCGAAAGGCACTTGTTCTCCCCGTCATTGCGAATTTTTTTTTGGTATAGACCATACCTGGGAACCTTCTAGTTACGGAGATATTGGAGAACAAAGTTCCAATTTTTTGACATGTTTTTTTTTAATACAAATTTTTAGGTTATAACTTAATTTTAAATGACTCCACGACCCGTTTACTATTCAATGCATTCACTGGAGTCTGGATTTGAGTCCGTTTAATGACAATAGAGTCGCTACCTATTACATGGGACTTAAAACATAACTGTACTGGCGACATGTGGGTGTACTATTAATAGTACACCCACATATCGCCAGTACACCGCAGCCTAACCCTTCTGTTATGTATGTTATATGTTAATTTAGTATTGTGTGTTACGGTTTTTTTTAGCTAGCCTTTACTGCCCCACTGCTGAGCAAAGGCCTCTCTCAAATCCTTCCAGGAATTTTTATCCCGCACCACCTGGAACTAGCCCTCGCCGTATAATCTTGTCTTTTTATGCGCAAAATGCTGAGTTTCATTGTCCTTTGGTAAACTCCAAGGTGGAACTTTTGCGACGCGGTAAGCGACCAGGTCTGAGCCGGTATTATCATAGGTTAGGACGGGCAGGTTACACATATCAATGAGTTTAAGATTGAGGTAGATCGACAGATCACTTTTGCATTAGCGACATCATGGACCAATAGCTTTTTCAGGCGTTTTCGAATCCCCTTCTTGTTTTTCTTTTCTTGCCTGCTTTTGAAAGATACTAACGATCTTTCAAAAGGCTAACACAAGTAGATTTACTCATCGGCATTGTGAATTTCCTGCTCATCTGCCTCGACCCTACGCGTAATGCTATTGATCATCAGCTGGGTTTTAGACCGATTCATCGTAAGTCCCACCTTAAAGCTAGCCGCTAGCTAGCTCCCTCTCACCTTGGAGCATCAACTGTAGTTCCAGGGCTGTAGGGCAAAAAGCAAAAAGGACAATATCGTCGGTGAGTCGGAGGTTTGCTAGCCTCTTGCTGCCGACTTTAATGCCCTTGGTGACCCATGAGGCTCCTTGAGGCTATGTTCTTAGTATTTCCCCGAGTATTCCCTTAGTTCTTTTAAATGATTAAATTAATTTTGACACTGTTTTAACCGTCTTTTCGAAAATTTTACTTCGATTACACGTAGTAAAAATATATCGCTGTTTTGACAATATGACAAAACACTAGACTGCTCTTGTTGACTTCAATGATTGCACCTATGCAAGGGCGGCTCGCTGGTTTTTACACTTATTTACCTTTGCAAATAGTTCTGTCATAAACTGCCAAAAGAAAGACACCAAATACTGTCCCTCCCCCATTATTTTATTTATTACCTCGTATGCAAACTAAATCTGAACATTCCAGTCGGCCTTCGTTGCAGTAGCACTCGTTGCATTCATCTACTTGATAGACTGGCTGGTCGTCAGTGCATTGTGGACCTGCAGGTAACATCACACTTTATAAGGATCAGACGAAAAACATAGCCTATAATTACTTTCCTTTATTTATTTATCAACACATTTTTAAAAACCATATAAAAAAGTGGTCCGCCGGTGTCGGGGGCAGGGTCCAAGTTACCGGTGGTTAGGGCTCCAGATACATTAATTTGATTATTACGACCACATATCTTACTGTTACTACAAATTGGAGTAGGGAGCGCCCTCAAAAGCCACTCCTAGACATGGCTTCAGAGCCGAAACCAAGGAAAAGGTGCACATCCTACTTTGGTCCTATCCTCCTTCTTTTTGTTTTGTCCTCGCTTTCACAGTAATTTCAGACAGATTTAGAGACAGGAGAAGATAGTTGACAGTTACACCTAGGCTTATCGAAATAACCAGTAGCTGGATTGTGGAAGTCAGATAGGCAGTCCCTCTATTTAAATTACTCGCATCTGGTTAGACTGAAAGCCTACCCCAATAGTGAAGTAGCAGAGCAATGAGGGCAAAAATTCCACTAAAAGACTCCATTATGCTTGATGCAATGATTATAAATAATTACCTGTACGCCTGTCTTTGCTACAATGCAAGTGCGTACAATGTATTTGTCCTTCAAAACAAATACAATTGTTGCAGTCATCCGGCCTAGCGATACGTTGGCCTGGGGAGCATTCTGGACCTGAAATATGCAAGATTCATTTTAATACATATTTTTTGTAAGGGTAAGCATACTTTCAACTGCAATAATGAGATCAATTTCCATTTTGGTTGGAAGTCTATACTGGATTCAAATCTGAAGTCGGTAGCTCATTGTTATAATTTACAGCAGTCGACTGCTTTTTTTGCACTAAATAGGCTTGCGTTTGGCTGCAATTCGCCTGATATGATGGTGGCACCCGATATGGAGCACGCTTGTCTAGAACAAACCAATTCACTTGAACTTTGAAGAGATCCAGATTCTAATGATTGGAAAACAGAAGTGCCAGCAGTGAATCCCACAGACTAGTGGTTTGCACAATAAATGTAGAAGCAGAGCGTTTTGTTCGGGTCCGTGGGACTTCAACCATATAACGGTGACGCTTCACCGTATCTCTGCTCGTCCGATGATAGAATGGGGATGGGGGAATTAAATTGTGTAATTCCAAAGCACCAGTAACCGATAAAAAATATATATAGGCGATGGCGATAGCAAGGCCGATAGGCGAACTTTGCAGCTCAAGGCTTTGGAGCTTGGCTTTCACAAGGGAGTCGTTGAGAATGAGGCTCTTGGCACGTTGCATATGTCACCGGAAAATTGTAAATTCCACTAGATTATAATCTGTCTCGCGAGATTGTAAACTGTCGAAAGATTGTGAATTGCAGCATACTGCTAACAATTTAACGCATTATTTTTCGGTAGATTATAATCTATCGAAGTGAAACCGTCAAATTGTGAAATGGCATGCGACGGATCGCACCTCACGCGCTGTATAGTTGAACGTCATGTGCCCCGCGCCTCCATTTTATGGTGTATATATTATGGTTTGATAATTTTACGGTGACATATATATAGCATTAATATTAACATAGTGTTCTAATTAAAATATATGTATATACATATATTTCCCTGACCTTACATTCTCCTTCTTTGCGTATCGATGGGATCAAATTTTAATCGATCAAGTAGCCTGCTGCACAACTCAATATTGAAGTTATAAAATTACCTTCAAATCGACTTTCCACGATCGATTTACAAATGAATTTGCAGCTCCTCTTGCCGTTTTGACAAATGCAGTCAAGACACTGATTTGGTACAGGTAGACGACTACCTTCTTCACATTTCTTCTTCTTCTTCGGTTTTGATGATGTATCTTTTGTGACAGTTGAAAGAACGAAAGAAAAGAAAAGAAAGAAAATATATTTGGTACACATCACTATTGCACACAAGATAAAAGAAAATGCTTAAATTGCGGAATAGACAAGTGACTATTTTTAACTGCAGAAGGGATTTGTAATCAAGTTATAACAGTCATTTCAGAGTTATTTTACATCTGGCAGCTACAACAGTAATTTTCCAGTTGGATTGGCTCTTCAGTTGTTTTAAAGGGTCGCTTGCTTGTTCGGCCGCAAAATCGTAGTCGATTACGGTAGGACATTGAATATTTTCCACACGTGACAAGGCGTCGGCCACTATGTTATCTTCACGTATGAGACATTCCAGTACTTGGTGTAAAAGAATTTCATGACTACCTTCGTTCTGTGAATAGAGCAAAATGTCGTCGATGTAACAAAAACAGTTATCTATGCCCCGCAGGACTAGATGCATGAATCTCTGAAATGTTTGGCTGGCGTTACGTAATCTAAGCGTCATACATTTGAATTCAAACATCCTTCTGGTGTGGTGATAACTGTTTTCGGAGTATCTTCCTCACTTATTGGAATCCTGTAATATGCCATTTTGAGATCAAGTTCTGAAAATATTTTTAAATTACGTAGCTGGTAGTTAAAATCTTGAATGCGGGTATCGAGTAGCTTTAGTCTACGATAGTGACCGCACTGTCCTTTTTTTTGATGACATTTAGTGTTCTCGCCCATAGACTCAACGAAGGTCTACAAATCCCCAACTGCAACGCGTGTACAAATTCTTCTTTTGCAGCCTTGGACTTATCAGGTGGGCGCGATCGGGTGAAGAGCGGAAGGGCTTGTCGTTACAATATCATGAACGACGTCGTGTTTTGCTGGTTCCTTCAGGGACATCGGTCGAAGCACCTCCGGATATTCCTTCTAGATTTCGTGGTAGACTTGATCGGAGCTAATTTTGTGTACTGTTTCTTGCCCGCTTCTTATTTCGCATGCATCGACCGATAATTTCGTAACATGGTCGATGAGCTTCTTTTTGTGGAGATCCATCAATAATTTGAAGTGACATAGGAAGTCGGCTCCCAGGATTGAAGTTTTGACGTCGGCCACGACGTCCACAGAAAACTGCGTCGAAATTGCTTGGTGCATAATAAATTGGTGCGAAATATCGGTGCCTGTGTCCACAAGAAAACGTTCTTTGGTATCCCGGTCGAAAACACAAAGGCGGTTAGTAGAACAAGGTACACCGACGTCCACCCCCGTCGAAGTCGGAGCTAGTTTAAAGATTCACAGCGCTTTGCCTTGTCACCAAATCGATAGTGAAATCTACACTTCCATGTAGGATTACCGGGTTTTATTGATGCCTTGTTCCACTGTCGTGACCATCATTGTGTACGTGAACGAGACCAGAACTGACGCTTTTATCGATGACTTGTTCGCCTACGTAGTTCAGCTACTACTAAGTGAATCTTCTCCATTTGTTTCTAGTTGCGTGACATCAAGGATTCTGTTCAAGTTGTTGTGGAAACTGCGGCGATCGACGTCATTGCGATCTCAAAATCTTGTCGACCATTGCCGCTAGAGTATCTAGCGATGGATAGCGAATGTGACTTCCACAGACTGGCAGTTCGAACAATAAATGTAGAAGCAGAGCGTTTTGTTCAGGTCCGTGGGACTTCAACCACATACCAGTGACGGTTCATATGCTGATAGAATGGGATGGGGGAATTAAATTATGTAATTCCAAAGCACCAGTAACCGATAAACAACCAATAAGTGAACTTTGCAGCGATGTTAAAGGGTTTGAAAAGGGAGTCGTTGTCAATGAGTCTCTTGACACGTTGTGTATTTGCATAAAAGTAGAAAAAAAAAAAATCCCTGACCTTACTCTGACCTCCTTCTTTGCGTGTCGATGGGCTCAAATTTTATTCAGCCAGTAAGTAGCCACCTGCTCAGCTCAATATTAAAGTTATAAAATTAATTACCTTGAGTTTTAAATAGACTTTGCACAATCGGATTACAAATGTATTTGCACCTCCTGCGGCCGTTTTGACAAATGCAGTCAAGACACTGATCTGGTTCTGGTAGACGACTACCTTCTTCACAATCCTTTTTCTTCTTCTTCGGTTTTGTTGTTGTGGCTTTTGTAACAAATTGAAAGAAAATAAAAAAATATTTGGCCCATAGCCGCACACAAGTTAAAACAAAAAAAACTTAAATTTAAGAATAGACAAATAACAGTTTTTTTTAACTAACTGAATGGATTTGTAATCAAGTTATTACAGTAATTTCAGAGTTATTTTACATCTGGCAGCTGCAACCTTATTGCAACGACAGTAAATATCACTGAATTTGATAGACGAGTCAGTGGCAGCTACGTTGCTGTTAATGAAATAAAGGTCACTGAATTTTGACGGTGATAATCAGAGGTATAATAGCTAAGGAATCATTACAAATATAGTATGCAATAGCCAGGGCAGTAGATTCAAAAGGTGTATGATTTGATAAAGGAAGAAAAAGTAACCAGAAATCCACACAAAAAAACGGATTTTCCGTGATTTTATATTTTATCAGCACGCGTAGCATGACCACCGTAGAAACGGGTTTTGTTGTCGGAAGAATCGACAAAATGACAGATTGTGAAAAGAAATCTGTCATTTTGTCGACACAATCTGTCATTTTGTTGTAGGACGCCAAATGATTGGCCGATTTTAGTGAAGCCGTTTAGGCTTACTGCCACAGAATGAGATATGTACGATGACCCAAACCGCTTTAGGGATATTAGGCGTGATATTGTGATATAAAGGGTATAAAAAGACCCTTAACTAAGCCGAAAAGTACTTGTTTTCCCCGTCATTGCGATAATTTTTTTGTTCTAGACCATACCTGGAAACCTTCTAGTTACGGAGATATTGGGGGTCAAAGTTCCAACTTCTTCACAAGTTTTTTTTTTTAAATACATGTTTCTAATGTAACATTTTTACTTTAAACATTTTCACGACCCCCGTACTATTCTATCCATCCATTAGCACAATGTTTTGAGTGCGTTACATTGAGTCCTACCGTAAAACGTGATTTTTCACCCCAAAAAAAGTGTCGTTTCCCAGCAATAATTTTTGCGTAAAGTTACTTAGTTTGATGTACAGAATGCTTGGTTGACGGCTTTGTGAAGGGTCCGTTTACACCCTGTATTATACTAGGTTAAACTTACTTGTAGTAGTCATAGGTTCCTCTACACTACTACAATCATTGTTAGTGCATGATATAAAGCCGTCCTTGCACATGCAGGCGTTGCATTTGTTTTGTGCGGGGTACAGTTGATTTTCAGGGCAGTGAGGTGCTGAAATTTAAGTAACATTAAAAAAAAACCTTATGACTAGTAAAATGAGTGTTTATCTCCTTAAATATAATATTACATTTGTTCGAATATAATGTGCAGATAAGTGTTAACGGCACCTATGGCACTCGTACTAGGAACACGAATCATCACCTTCCTCCGGATCAGCTAGATAGTTCTTTACACTTTTGTTTTTAAATGTGTACAAAAATAAAAACTAACATTTATGTTAGTTTACTAACATTTATGTTCTAACAATTATCTAGCTAAATAAGGTAGGTTACAAAAAAAAACAAAAAGAGTATGTGCGTGTTTGTGAGAGAAAGTGTGTTTGTGTGTGTGTCGGGCAGTGTCTGTCCTGAAATTTATAAGGTATGATTGTGTATGCGTTGGTGAAAGAAGGAGGAGGGTATATCTCCATATAGGGATATGAAGAACAGGGTGTAAAGTTCTTCATCCCTAATAGAAAAGGGAGGATCCTCCGACCAGACGTGTGTTCAGGGTGTTCTGTCTCGTGGGCTTCTGCCCTTGTTTTTCTATATAGTCTTAAGTCGCGGATAACTTTAATAGCGCGATTCAGAATTTTCATGTTAGTTCTTCATTTGTGTCATAGATGGCGCTATAGTACTTTTTGTACTAAATTACTTTTTGCAGTGCCGCTACAAGTTTAAAGAAATACGAGAGATGGCAGATGACTAAAAATAAGGTACTACTGCACCAGCAGAATAAAAAGCATTTGTAAAAACTTAAAACATGTTTTTCTTATTATTATGCTAATTTAAGAAGTCTAGGTTTAAGGGACCATCATATCATGACTTCAAAATTCTCTATACCACAGTATTACAGTTTATAACACAATTTTACTTTCTTTTTATTTTGACGGCAATGGTTGAGCGATTGACTGTTGCACTGCCTGTCGCGGGCAATGACATTATAAAAAGATA
Source organism: Noctua pronuba (assembly GCA_905220335.1). Taxonomy (NCBI): domain Eukaryota; kingdom Metazoa; phylum Arthropoda; class Insecta; order Lepidoptera; family Noctuidae; genus Noctua; species Noctua pronuba. The sequence goes on along the minus strand of LR999906.1, from coordinate 6,646,454 downwards.
CGCCAAGTTCACATTGAGCGGAGTTCAAATATCTTTGCGTTGTTACGACTGCAATAGATAATACTGAACGTATGATACAGAAAGAGATAGCTATTGCGCTTGAAGTACTTAACACTCTCACCGCCATGTGGTACGCCGGCCGCCCACGTAAATTCTAGTGCAGCAAGCTATTACTGATTTTTTTATTTGTTGCGGCAGGCCGTGCGGGTCGCTAAAGAAATGGGATGGGCGGCGCGCCGCCCACATGGCCTGCTGCTTTGGCAAACTGTATACATGCGTGGCGGTGAGAGTGTTAAATTACGACAATTGTCTGAATTTGTCTGCAACAATTTGCGCGCGCTAGTGCGATATTTTCTTCTTTTTATTTATAATATCATTGGTCGCGGGTGTATGTATATGGACAGGTAGTTGTTCCGGGTCTGGCTTTTTGTATATTATTATATGAGTTTAAATGTTTTTTTGTAAACGCGCCCACTACATAGGAGAAATTCCTAGTGCAGAAAGTTTAAAAAAAAAACAGGTGTGTAAAGTACAATTTACCGAACAACGGAGTCGACTTTTGGGATCTAAAATTATATAGATACTGATGTCACTGTTCACCCTTATGCCCTAAGTAATAAGGTTGAAAAGTGGTCGACCGTCAGTGATCTCGGTAGTACCATCGTCCCATACACCCCCCGCTATAAACGTACCTGGTATGCAGATCATGTTGGTACACCTGACCTTTCCTCGTCGGCATATACATTTATTGCACTCATCTGGTTGTGGTAACTCCATACCATTGATGCATTCTTTTTCTGAGAGCAATATGAGAGCTATAGTTTTTGAGCTCACTAATAACTAATCATAATCATAATCATAAATCTTTATTTATCTCAACATCAGAAATTACAGGCGCTGGTACATGCACAATCTTATATAGAGAAAGGTGTCTGAAGTAGGAAGGTCCTGAGGTACAGATCACCTCTCCGGCTTAGATATAGTACCAATAAGGCAATAACTTCATAAAAAGTTTATTTTATTACTTATAACAACATAGTGTACCCTTCAGATATATATTTACAATATTGTCGCTAAAATTAGCAAGTATGAAATATATCTATACATATAAAATTCAAAGTCCTGACTGACTGACTGACATATACATGATAGATTTCCTAGGAAAAGTGCATATTACAAAATATATCACAGTTTTCCTATCTATTTTAGGAATTGAAGGATAACATACTTTTCCGTGAACATATACATTTCCGGGAACACACACAAACAATCAAGACTATCCGCTGGTTGCCCGTATACGCTTTAATTGCCTCACGAATAATACTCTCACGGATCGGACAGGATTATTTTAACATACTATATAGTATGTAAATGGACGGCGCGGTTGGCGCAGTGGCTGAGCGATTGACTGCTGCGCTGCGAGTCGCGGGTTCGATCCCCGCACGGAACAAATATTTGTATGGCCTACAGATAGTTGTTCCGGGTCTGGCTGTTTTTGTATGTGAGTTTAAATGTTTGTAAACGCACCCACGATACAGGAGAAATTCCTAGTGTGGGGCAACGTTTAAAAAAAAACAAAAAAACAATTTGCCGCTTTTTTTTTGCTTTCTTAATTGCCAGGTTTTTTTTATGACACTAGTTTACAATAAAAAAAATTGTATCTTACCTGGGCATGGAACATTCGTGCAATGTACTTGCCCGGAAAAACAAATACAGGTGTTACACGGATCAGGAGGGAGTACAGGCTGACCTTCTAGACAAGATAATCGCAACTGATCTAAAACAATATAAATATAAATAGTGGTTAGATAAAAAAACTATATCGCCATAAATTTTAGGCTTTTATAATTATGTATTTGTTTGTGTTTTCGAACGCATGACACTCGTGCGGTGCAGCTGAAAATCAGCTTCAGGTGGTATTCCTTGTGTTGCCATCTGACATTATGGTGGATGCCAAAAAAAAAGCCCTAATGGCATTATTAATTTTGCTTGTATATTTGTTTTGTTTATTTTTAAGGTGTTTTTGTTTTTAATTATGCCAAATAAACACATTTTTCTTTCTTTCTAAATATACAACCGACTTCCAAGAATTTGTAGAAAAGTGCAAAATAATTTTACCTTCCGACGTCCATTACCATTGTGTACAAGCTATTTTAATACCAAATTAAGCTGATCTGTCATTGTACGGGAAGCTGATACAAAGCGAGGTCAGGTTATACTGGATATGTAAAGTATTATGTGTGTATAAAACGGTTCAAACATTCACAGACCGTTATGAAAAGAACAAAATACTTACTATTTGTACTTATACTTGTAGAATTACGTAACTGTGACTGTGATTTTGATACACATAATATCTGAAACAAAAGAAAAATCATTAAAAATGCAAATCTAAATGTATTTAGACTAAATTGGTCACTTATAGATTTGAAACGGTGGTGCTAGAATGATAAGAGGGCGCTGTTGGAAACTATTTGTGAAACTGTCTATGGAAATTAAATTGTATTGAAAAAACAAGATGGCGGTTTTAGGTCCGTTTAAAACTGCGCGCCAAAATTACCATGCAACACTATACAATATGTTTAAAAAAACTCTGTATGATTCGAAAGGGGCATATAGGTACACCAATGACATTACCAAGTAAAATAAGACACATAAAATATTCACGAAAGTAAAAATATTTATGAATTTTAAAATGCATGATTTATGCCCCAAATTATTACCATTTCCCTAAAATCTAACATACTTTTAAAACGTGATGACACCATCTTCGGCATAAGTATGTTCGATCGTCAATTGTTTGTTTATGACGTCACTGTCCGGGAAGCGACCGAAGTGTCGCCGCCCGCGGCCCTGTGTTGCCATGTAAGTTTCCTAATTTTAGTACATTTTATTTAATTTTCAACAGGTTATTTTTTTTACTTGTTTAAAATGGATTACATAAATAGAATCTAATCTCGATACCTACGAACATCCTCACGGATTGGACAGGGGTTTTTTAACATATTGTATCTATACGGTGAAAGGAACATCGACAAACAAACGGTTACCACGTGTTCAGTACATTATTCCGAAGTTCGGAATGTGTTCTATATCTATGATAAATTTCTATGTTGGGGGGTTCAAAGTCCGAGCCCACAAAAATTGAATTTTTTCATCGGTAATTTTTAAAACTTAATTCTGCTGTAATTCCTGAAAAGTGCAATAGGTACTTAAACGGTTAAAGAGGTATGGAACAGCTGTTTTTTTTTAATTACCGTTGAAAAGTTGAATATGGTTCGAAATGATGCACTGAACACGTGAAAAGCGTATGCGTCGATGTCAGAACTCCACCCTTTTTTTATACTCTGTGTACTCACTTTCATAATGTACTGACAGGAGCGTCTGCCATTCTACAGCAAACAGTTTCCTTTGTATGGAAATAACCACCAAAATAAATAAACAATTTGTAAATCAAGTATTGTTTAACTGTTTGTACATCTGTTCTGTACCTCGATCTCAATAATAAACTTTACTTACTAACTTTATTATTTTGCTCTGTGTGTCTCACGTAATAAGATTCAAAATTAAATGATTTAATATGGCAACGAAAATATATCGTCATACCTCGACGCATGCGCAGGTTCGTTGGATTATTTTCTCATGACCGTCACCACCGCTGGAGACGTTTATTTCCATTTACACGATAGATACACTGAACGCATTTTAGTATTCAACGTGTATACGGACCCTTTACGAAGCCGTCAACCAAGCATTCTGTACATCAGACGAAGTAACTCTACATAAAAATATTGCTGGAAAACGACTTTTTTTTGGGTGAAAAATCTGGTTTTACGGTATGGGTAAAAATAACGCACTCAAAACATTGTGCTGATGGCGCATTGAATAGTAGCATGAAGGTATTTAAAGTAAAGTTAAAAAACTTTAAAGAAAAGTTGGAACTTTAACCCCCAATATCTCCGTAACTAACAAGGTTCCCAGGTATGGTCCAGAACAAAATAATGATCCTTTCGGCTTCGTTAAGTATATTTTTCACCCATTATTTAATGCAATCAAAAATCAAGGCAAATATGAATTTTCAAATACATCTAATAATACTGAAAACGGGAAGGAAGAAAAGCATGTTTATAACGCATACTTAGGTAGTTTATCAAACTGATTAGCGGACATTGTTCACACATCAATGTCACACATACGTACATAATTACATAAATGCCAATTTCGAAGCACGTTTGCCAATTACTTACTTACGTAAATTATCCAATACATTATGGCTAATTTATTATTAACTTTATTAGATTTCACAGCAAAGTATGCTTTTGTTTTAAACGGCACTAGCACAATAATTAAAAGAGTAACAAAAATCCATCCATCCATACATCCATCCATCAATCAATCCATCCATAACCAACCCTTTTCCCAACTATGTAGAGGTCAGCTTCCAGCCTAATCAAATGCAGCTGAATACCAGTATTTTAGATGGAGCGACTGCCTATCTGACCTCCACAACCCAGTTAGTAATACGACAACCCTTGGTAAGACTGGTTGTCAGACTTTCGGGACACTGACTACCTGTAACGACTGTCAAAGATCTACAAATGACAGCCGGGACCAACGGCTTTACGTGCTTTCCGAGGCACGGAGGAAACTCGGTATGCAATGGGTAGTCACCCGTACACGGACCAACCTAGGCTAGCGCGGCTTAACCTGAATCATCGACCCGAGCGGCTGCTATTATTTAGCCACGAGCTCCTCATCATCAACGTTCATAGTCCGTAATTTTTCGACCAACTATACACCGTGACTTTTTAGTCGTCTTACAACGGCGGCCCACTTCATGTATCCAATGACCACTAAACATTCATAAAAAAAAATGGTATTTATGAGATTTGAATAATTTAAAAATAAAAATATTATTCATTATTATGTCGCATGACGTAGTTGAGACACCCTGTTGCGAGCGATGATCTACTCGACTCGTACACTGGGTAGGTATGTTCTACCGTTTGACACGTAAACATTATTAAATGTTGGATGTCATAATTCTAATGTATTATTTATTTTTCTTTGTACCAATTACCTTAATTAATGCTAAAAAAAAAACTAATCGCGCCTAGAGGTAATTTATGTCGGATACATTGAGTGAACCACTTTTGTAAGACGACTAAAAAGTCACGGTGTATACCTTATTGTTTCGCTTTAACAATTTTTCTAAGATCATTCATCGTTCAATCTTAATGTCATCAAACGTGCTACATAGGACTTTTCTGGCAAACATTTAGAAGCCTATGTCCAGCAATGGACTACACAATATGTATTATTATTTATTTCCAGTTTGGGTCGCACCATTGCGGGGCAAAAGCCTACCTTTATCCTTTCCAATCACCTCTATTTGAGGCAGTGTGGACCATTCTGACTGTTGGCATCAAGATTGTTCCAGCATCGTCACCTGGGTCTGCTATGATGTCGATGGGGTGGACGGTCGAATGGGTAATAGAATCAATTCTATTTCCATTGCTTTAAAGTTTTTAATGGCCTAATTTAAATAAATGGTTTAATTTCGACTTTGATGTCGTTATCCGGGACCCACATTGTGACTGATGTGTCCGGACTACTATAGCCTGGTAACTACGTATGGAGATATAAAAGCAAGTCCTTACCCAAATTAAAACACAAAATTTGAACATCAGCCAATCCATAATGATGAATAATCAATATACTAACAATTTACACGTGAGCACAAATATAGTTTTCTTTTTATATGGCTATTCTTGGAACACTATAACGACTATTCGCCTCACATTCATTATAAACAATTACACTAACATTGCAAACATTTTATGATGGTTTCTTACCCAGTTAAACAAAAACAAACGTTACGCTAAAGTAATAAAGTAACAAGTCGTTTTGATAAAAGTCGTTGCCTAGATTATTATTGGTTTCAAAGACTGTTGTAGTACACAAATTAATTTTCTCTAAAATGTTTGTATGTAGATAGATTAGTCGTTGCGATGTTCAATTAATAGACTGAGAGGTGACAGGATTTTTCATAACGATCATGGATACGGTTAGATTTACATTTATGGTTTGTAGAGTAGTCCCCTAATTTTTTACCTATTTTTTGTTTGACTATAAGGGAGTCCGTCCACTCACGCCAGCACTTCACTTTTGACATACTGGCTCAACACATTGGTTATTAGTTAGAATTAACGTATTAGATACGCTAGCACCACACATAATTAAAAGTATTAAGCGCTAAACGCACTTCAAAATTAAATATCATTCCATTCCTCTCAATTCTTTGAAACTGATAGAGACAGAACGATAATTATGAGTACATTAAGTGCTATAAGAATTTAGAATTAGTGGTGACAGAGGGTATGTGACAACCATAACTAATTTCACGATTATTAGTAGCTAGATTTAATTGCATTCACACCGCAGTCTCCAAGAGAGTACAGTCGAGTCAGCTGGTGCCTGCTCTCTGCGATCAAGTAACTTCCTGACGTAAGAGCAGCCTATAATCATCAGACAATTTTATTTTTGTTTAGCCTATTCTGACCTCCCCTATTCCTTTCCAATTCTCTTGGTGTTTTGCCTTCAGTCAGGAGCGAGTCCAAATCATCACGCCAGCGTTGTTGGACCTGCCTCGGTGGCGACGACCGTCTTCAGTCACCCACTGTGTAACGATTGTGGCCCATTAGATAATAATAAGAATTCAAGTGACGTAAGTAATTTTTAAAGTTAGAAAGATTAACTGCATATCTTGTTTGGAAAATTCAATGACTGGGTAATTCTTATATCTTTCTTGTTGGCAGAATTTTGAACTCTTACAAATACCTCTGGTAACGGGTAAGTATTACAATAAAGAAGAGAATCTTTAAGTAAAGAACAGCCTCAAACCTTAGTTCTTGGTTGAGCTAGACCACAGGTATAGATACACCGAGATAACGCTCTACTTCACGTGCCCATCTTAAGCATTTTATGCTTAACGTAGCCATACTGTCGCAGCGTCGATCAGATCCAGCCTGTTCCATTGCTGTCCTCCCACAGCGACGCCCTAAGCCGAGGCTCGTATCCCACTGGGGCTGCCCTTAGCGTGTATAGTTGCTGCCAGTTAAGATGGCAATGGCGGTCATTGACCCACCTACATTTATTAAAGTTCTTAACTTTGAAATCCACAAATAAGCCAGTTCATGTCTTGAATCGTCATCTATCGTGATCTTCAACATCTTTTCTAATGAAAAACGATATATGGTTCATTTGTTTTGGTTCCTACGAAGAGATATTATGGAAAGAGCAATGACCGCTATTGCCATCTTAGCTGGCAGTAACTATAGTCGCTTAGTTTGTAAGTTTTTTACCCTGGCTTCAGGAGCATTTACACTCAAGGCACCCACAGAATAGTCTAGGTAAACAGAAGCCAGCCTCATAAGTTGGCTAGCAAGACGCCATTTAAAAAAAAAACTGTTACAGCAAACTAATTTGTTTAAAACAACAATGCTACAACTCAAGAAATTAATTCTTTAAAGAACAAAAATGTGGTCTATTCTGTTTAAGATTTTTTTATATAGTTACTAAATATAGGAGGCAGTCAAAAATGGCACGCTTGGTTTTCATACAGATCGTGATACTTGCGTTATCTAGGTATATCTTCAGGATGTAAGGAACAGCACTCCGCAAACTGACAGGGCGCATTCAGCTCCTTATTTTAAATCATATTCCACTGGTATTTTTCTAAAGAAATTTTCATTTTTTAATGTATTTTTCAGTTACTATTTCTTCATTTGAATGTAAAATTACATACGCTGCATTCCATTTATGTAAATAATACGGCTAAATAAAAAAAAACAACAATGGATGTTGAAATACTCTAACGAACGACGCGTGAAATCAGCTGTTCACTCCCTGCCTAGCTACAAACTTCATCGAACTCGTCGTCGCGCTAGCCGTTCGCTACGTGCGTTTAGCAATTTAAAAAAAAAATGCCGTTCCATATTGTTTGACCATGTAAATATTGCACTTTTATAAGAAATAAGTTTTATTTTTTTATTTTAACAATTTCTATGTGATTTGGAACGCTGTACTGAATACGTGGTAAGCTTTTGTGCTTCGGTGTCCCTACCACCCTGTACAATTAAACTTATCAAATCTTATCGCATAGTCGATGAACAGCTGGAAGATATGTACGTCTTCGAATCGATCATGCCGAATTAATCTTAGCTAAAACTTCTCCGAACAGTTCCAACTGGCATAATCCAGGCTTCCGAGACGTCTAGTTAGGCGCACTGTCAACTAAGTTAGCTCTCAGAGGACTCGCCACTTACCTAACTCTTGAAAACCTACCTAATTGCCACCAACTTGGGACAAGTGGCGTAATTTGAGACATTAGTCCCGAAAACTCTGTCATTGGAATTGGAAACTTATTTCGAGATAATTTGAGTTTGTTTTGGATAAAAAGGTGTGTAAATTTAAGTTTTTGTTTTTAGGGTAGGTGACGCTTATACGGGGTGTAAACAGACCCTTCACCAAGCCGTCAACCAGGCATTCTGTACATCAAACTAAGTAACTTTACGCAAAAATTATTGCTGGGAAACGACTTTTTTTTTTAGGGTGAAAAATCACGTTTTACGGTAAAACTCAATGTAACATACTCAAAACATTGTGCTGATGTATGGATTGAATAGTACGAGGGTCGTGAAGGTGTTTAAAGTAAAAATCTTACATAAGAAACATGTATTTTAAAAAAAACTTGTGAAAAAGTTGGAACTTTGACCCCCAATATCTCCGAAACTAGAAGGTTCCCAGGTATGGTCTAGATCAAAAAAATGATCGCAATGACGGGGAGAACAAGTACCTTTCGGCTTCGTTAAGGGTCTTTTTACACCCTTTATTTAATACTCACTGTTGCCTGCGACTTCGTTCGCGTGGAAATTTTCATGTGTGTGTGAAAAAAATTAAAATAAAGATAGCGTATGTTCTTCCCCAGGTTATAATCTATCTCCTTGCCAAATTTCCTTACAAGTGAAGCGGAAGATAATTATATCTATTTCAATATTCTCTAGATTGCTTGTACTGGCAAAGATAACTGTACAGTTTTCTCCTTCACACGTGCATGCATGCTTGTACAGGCAAAACAGGTAGGCAGGCTGTTCGCGGCGGCACCAACAGTATTCTCAGTGTATTTGCAGATCGATGGGATTCCCCGATGCTGCGGAGGTGGATGCGGCTCCACGCTGACTTTTAATTGTGTATTTTAATGTGTCTGAAACCTACTAACACTAGAAGTTAAGTAAAATTCTTACTAACCCTATGGACTCCGGTCTGAAATAAAAAATTTCTATTCTATTCTATTCTAAAACTGCACATGCGTAACCCATGTCCATGGCGGGCTTAAGACGGGTTCGTTACCACAGGGCCACCACCGCTCCCAAATCGTTAGACGCTAGTCTATAATGGGTGGATTAGTACCCTTAACGAAGCCGAAAGGCACTTGTTTTCGCCATCATTGCGATATTTTTTTTTGTTATAGACTATACCTGGGAACCTTCTAGTTACGGAGATATTGGGGATCAAAGTTCCAACTTTTTCACAAGTTTTTAATGTTATAACTTTACTTTAAATACCTCCACGTTCAGGAGGATAGAGGAACTCGCGGCTAAATATTAACAGCCGCTCGGGTCGATCTTTAGGTTAGCCATGCTTGCCTAGGTTGGTCTGTGGATAGATGAACGCACATTACATACCGAGTTTCCTCCGTGCCTCGGAAAGCACGTTAAGCTGTTGGTCTCGGCTGCCATTTGTAGATCTTTGTCAGTCGTTGGGAGTCAGTGGCCCAAAAAGTCTGACAACCAGTCTTACCAAGGGGTATCGTATTACCTAGTACTAACTGGATTGTGGAAGACAGATAGGCAGTCGATCCATGCAGAATACTGTTATTCAGCTGTATCCGGTTAGACTGGAAGCCGACCCCAATATATCTGGGAAAAGGCTAGGCAGATGTAGAACTTAGTTTGATGTACAGAATGTTTGGTTGTCGGCTTCGTGAAGGGTCCATTTACACCTTGTATTGCATCTCTACTACAACTGTTAAAAATTATTATTTGCCAAGTGCCATCAAGCGTCCAACGTCACGTTATACCACACTCTCATACAAACAAGTCTCTCTAATCAATACTTATTGTTTGGCCGCCTCAGTCTGAGTAAATACTCATTATGTATACATACAACGATTTGTGAACATTAATTACGACACGGTTATCGGTAAACACCTGATTGCGGCTTTCAAGAAGGATTTTGGATGTTTAACTGCCTCGTTGGTTAGTGGTTGGGGCGCTACTGCTGAGGTCCAGGTTTTGATTCCCGGTTCAGCTATACAGGGTGTAAACAGACCCTTCACGAAGCCGTCAATCAAGTATTAGTAACATCGAACTAAGTAACCCTATGCAAAAATTATTGCTAGGAAACGACTTTTTTTTTGGGGGTGAATAATCACGTTTTACGGTAGGACTCAATGAAACGCTCTTAAAACATTGTGCTGATGGATGGATTGCGTAGTACGGTGATCATGGAGGTGTTTAAAGTAAAAATCTAACACTAAGAACATGTCTTTAAAAAAAACTTGTGAAGCGCTGGACTTTTGACCCCCGATATCTCCGTAACTAGAATGTACCCAAATATGGTGCACAAAAAATTGTTACACCCTTTATATCCTTGGCTACGTAATCGTAATCCAGCTTCTACCGGTCATCTTGAGAAAGTCGCCTGTTGCCCGTCCTCTTGATGTAATACGTGGTGGCTCCCGGCCACCGTAGGCGCGGGCCTGTGGACGGTGAGTAATGGGTTAGCTCACCGTCCGTCCGTCTTATGACGACAGGCCGTGTCGACGGCGCGTTCGTATTCCACGCGCGCCTCATAGAGATGTCAGCAACCAGGAAGGGCCGCTGCCTGCCGGGGCTGCGGGACTGTTCGAAAGAGATACCGTGGCCCTGGAACACAAAGGGCAATGAAGGAACATGGATGGGTTCTAGTCAGTAAGAGTCTGACACTCCCTCCCACTCCACCCAGAGCGGGAGGAGTCATTTGATGATTTCCCAACCGTAAAAAAAAAAAAAAAAAAAAATGCCTTCTCCTAGTTGAACCAAAGGCATTTTTTCCAGTATCTTCAGTTGTTTTACCTTCCACAAATAATATTAAGTTACTCTACCTGCCACACCGAATATGACGGTTCTTCGAAAAAAACAATCAATTTAGCGAAAACACTCAATTTATTAACTTTACTGTAAACTGTCGTAAACCGATATGCGAACATGATTCAAACAGAAAGTCATTTATTTTCATAATTATATAACAGTTCAAGAACATACCGGAACGGTCCTGGGTTCGAATTCCAGGTCAATAAAACTGTTATAATGGTTTTCCATCACAAATTGCTCAGTAGGACGTGGAGTCTCCATATCATATACTTTATTGCAAAAAAATATATATATATACACTAATTGCAATAATATAGCTTATGTACAACGGCGAGCTTAACCTTGAATTGGGTTTTCTTATAGCAAACATAATTCCGATTCCGAGTTTTGAAAAAGTGGATATACCTTTGTCCATTAACAGTACATTTAATTAAATACGTAATATATACAATTCATCAGTAGCGAAGGGTAAATTTTTGTAAGAGGTAAGCCGGGGTACATATCTTTAATGTGATTATATCATTTGTCTATAAAATACTGACTGTGCCATTTTTCAAAGGGAATCCGGTAGGAATCGAGTTGTATGGAACCTTCGCCACTGCAATACATATATACCTATAATGTACGTCAGTAGCGAAGGGTCAATTTTGTAAGAAGTAAGCCGGAGTACATATGTTTAACTGACTGTGCCATTTTTCAAAGTGAAGCCGGTAGGAATCAAATTGTATCGAACCTTTGCCTCTTATATACCTTTGCCTATAATATTTGCCTCAAATATACGTACATATTGATCATGTTGACAGGAAATGCTCTTTTACCCTTTTCTTGAACACTTCTAACGAAGGGAGTGTAACATTTGGGCTTGTTTGGTGGCATTAAGCTTGCCCCATATTACTTGCTAGACTTGAAAATAAGTGGCTATTATATGTGGGTGTACTCCGATGTAATGAAATGAAATAAACCTCTGCTTAACCCTTCAGGGAAGCCGTGTCAATTTATCTACAGGTAAACCACCAAGCACCGTAAAGAAGCCTAGCAACTAAGAAGAATGTGTGTAAATAATAACAGCCGCTCGCGTCGATTGCCTAGGATGGTCTGTGGATGGATGACCGCCCATTACACACCGAGTTTCCTCCGTGCCTCGGAAAGCATGTTAAGCCGTTGGTCCCGACTGTCATCTGTAGAACTTTGACAGCCGTTACAGAAAGTCAGTGGCCCAAAAAGTCTTACCAAGGGGTATCGTATTACCCAGTACTAACTGGGTTGTGGAGGTCAGATAAGTAGTCGCTCCACGTAAAATACTGATATTCAGCTGCATCCGGTTAGACTGGAAGCCGACCCCAACATAGTTGGGAAAAGGCAAGGCAGATGATGAACTAAGAAGAATTGAATTTCTTTGAGAATTAAACCCATTCTTACAAAGAGAAATATTTTTTTATTTAAAATTATTAAAATGAATCTCTCCGTAGTTTGCTGAAACATAAAATTCTTGAACAAAGAGGCGCAGTAACAACTGTTTGAGTAGAGCCATGAGAAAAGCGGGAGAAAACTACGTCTTACTTTATCCTGGTCAAAGAAATAAGGCATGGACTAGTTTACGGAGGATTCAAAGATCGAGGGAGTAAAACTGTGCTGCGGGACTGTTCGAAAGAGATACCGCGGCCCTGGAACACAAAGGGCAAAGAAGGAACATGGGTGGGTTTTAGTCAGTAAGAGTCTGACACTCCCTCCCACTCCACCCAGAGCAGGGGGGGGGGTTATTTGATGATTTCCCATCCCAAAAAAAAAGGAGTAAAACTGTAAAAGGGACAAAATTTGTCTAAGTAGAAATAATAAAGCAAAAGTAAGAAGGGCAATACTCCGCAATGAACTGAAAAATCTATAGATTTTGATATATGTAAGTATTCAAGCATTTGTTCTTCCATAGGAGGTGAAACGCAATTATGAAGATTATACAGGGTGGAAGGGACATCAACGCACAAACGCTTACGACGCAACGTATTCAAAATCATTCCAAAATGTTTCTTGGGAAATAAAAAAAAAAACAGCTATAATTACCGACTTAAAATTTCTATGTAGGGGAGGGGGGAGGTCGGAATAATTTACAGAATACGTGGTAAGCGTTTGTGCGTCGGTGTCTCTCCCACCCAGTATAGAAAACCGCCGTGTGTTGCAAGGGGTTGTGTGTAGCAGAACAATCAGCCTTTAATGTGCCCAGTTTTGGGACACTCACCTCGTATCTGAGAAAGCAGTGTGGCTCCAACAAAACGTAATATTTTCGTCAGGTTTTACAGTGACAAGCAGACTACTCAAAAAGTATAACCAAAACAAAATATTAAACGTTAAAAAAAAAAAACTTTTATTAAAATGAAAAGAAAAAAGAAATGGGTTTATCTTATTATTGAACGCGTATACAAAGTTTCGTGTCCGTGCTATTAACCGTTGAGGAGTTCTGTCGACCTCTCGTGAGGAGGACATCCTGGCTGCAGAATCAAGTCATATCTGTCAGAAAAATGTATTGTCACCAGAACCAAAGGTTTGTGCAAAATACTCAGCTTAATCGGTTGGGAGGAACTGGTTCGAAATTCACTTGCAAGATTTGACCAATACATAGAAACTAACTAACAAGGTGTTTGAGCGGTTTTTGCTAATAATGCAATCAAAATTGAAATTGGCACGTTGCTAAGATGGCGGAATGACGCGTATTGATATGGAACACCAGAAAAGAACAATACGCTTGTAAAGGAAGGATGCACATACCTCAAATCTTCATAGCAGCTTCCTGGAGCGTGGCACATTACCCAGAGACGAAGAACAAACCAATTTCACTTATTTTTCTTTTCTCGAGCGCAAGCGTGGTTCGGCGGAGCGAGATAATTAGCCACTATAGGGTTCGCATTTGACACGACCGAGGCGCTGTGCGGGGAATGAATGCTGGGAATGGGAATGCGACGTGCCAATCAACGATAAACTAATTTATATATGTACATATGTATGTAAAAGCGTATAATTATGAACACTATACAACGCGGTTTTCGTAGCCCCATCTCCAAAGCGGCAGTTAATAAATTATTTATAGACGGTGTCGCGGGCTTATCTGGCTCCCCTGATTTCTCACTGTTCACTTCAAACAATATTTTTTTCAGCCATTACAAATCCTTTTCCATAAAATGCTATGTAAAATAATATAAAACCTGTACATAAGCTACTTAAGGTGTAAACGGAACCTTCACGAAGCATTCTGTACATGAAACTAAGTAACTCTACGCAAAAATGATTGCTGGGAAACGACTATTTTTTTGGTGTGAAATGCAAGTTTTACAGTAAAACTCAATGTAACGCACAGTGGGCTGATGTATACATTGAATAGTAAACAGGTCAAGGAGGTATTTAAAATATATCCCTAAAAACTAGTGTTTAGAAAAAGTTTGAACTTTGACCTCAATTATTTCCGTAACTAAAAGGTTCCCAGGTCCCAGGTATAGTCCAGAATAAAAAAATAAGTGACGGGGAGAACAAGTGCCTTTCGACTTCTTTAAGGATATTATTACACCTATCATTATCGCAATTTGTATACCATGATATACAAATTGCGAGTAAGGACTTCAATATTCTTTGTAAAGAGTTCTCATTTGACCCATTTACCACCAAAACCTATGCAGCACGCACTCGGCTGAATGCTAACTTTTTTTAAAGCGCAAAGTTTTTTTTCTTTTTTCCCCGTGTCATTAATGCTTAACCTGGTGTCTGAGTGTTTATAGTGCTTATTGTATCTTATTCTAATTACTCTTATTTTATTTGTATCGTGCTTGTTAGTTAACAAGTACGCACTAGCGCGCTAACGCGCGCTTACGCGTAGTATCACTAGTTAGTGATCCTAAGATCTCTATTATCTTTTCTGTGTTTCTGTGTTGCCTATATAATTGTTATTCATTTGTCATAGCTGTTGGTTCTCCTATCTATAAATATATAAATAAATAAAATATAAATATACATACATGATGCACAGGACAGTCTATCTTACATGGATTGGGACAAAGGTCAAATCATAGATAGCCTTACCATACATTTTAGGACAGGTACTTCTTCGGTAAATACTAACCAATTGAAACTCATTCTCCTTCGTTAATGTATCAGTAGTAAAAACAGTTTTGGAATCATTAGCTCTGTATTTTGCTTTATCCAAGCTTCCCAGTTGGCTTTGATAACTGATAAAAAAAGTTATTTCTCGGGTCTGATCATTTACCTTGGTAAGAGTTTTTATGTTTTATGCAAGCTTCTCAGTTGGCTGTTTTTTTTTTAATCATCATCATCATCATCATCATTCTGCCTAGCCTTTGACAACCGGGACCAACGGCTTAACGTGCTTTCCGAGGCACGGAGGAAACTCGGTATGTAATGGGTGGTCACCCATCCACAGACCAGCCTAGGCAAGCACGGCTTAACCTAAAGATCGACCCGAACTTAATTTCTGAAGGATCTAGACTCATGTATTTGTATCACGATATCCCTCACACCTCTAAAAATCTCAACGTAGTCTACAAGTTGCCTAATATTCAAACACAATATGATGAAAGCATCTTCGTAGCCATCAAGAGTACCGTAGTAGTGCTGGCTCCAGTTTCTTTGTTTGTCGAGTCCCCGTTTGCAATCACAAAGTAGATCCCACAGGGAGACAGGATTATCTTCAGCTTAAGCTACGACTGGAACCAGGTAAAGTTGGGGTCCTACTTAGAGCGTTTGTACTGCTTCCGATCTAAATCCGTAGACGGCGAGGTTGGCGCAGTTGCTGAACGATTGACTGCTGCGCTGCGTGTTGCGGGTTCGATTCCCGCACGGAACAAATATTTGTATGGCCTATCTGGTACTGGTAGTTGTTCCGGGTCTGGCTGTTTGTGTATGTGAGTTTAAATGTTTGTAAACACACCCACGATACAGGAGAAATTCCAAGTGGGGCAACGTTTTAAAAAAAAAAGAAAACCATTAAATGTCGGTCCGAATTCAATCAATGAATCTACTATCACAGTACACTGCTAGGCACAGGCCTCTCCCAAGCTGTTTCTCAACATCCGGTCCTCTGCCTTCTGCATCTAGTCTGTCCCAGGCAACTTTTAACGACGTTGGTCCGTATAAGCCATAGTAACTATTACATGTATGAAGGGTTGCGCACTAGATCCGAACCACGGCCGTCCGAATACACAGCACTTCCATTGCACCGTTCGTATGAAAGTCGGATCTCTCGGATCGGATACAATGTGCAGATGCTTTTACAGAGACAGTAGTAGTATTTAAGTCAACATGTCGACACCTCTGAGTCCTCCACCAGAGAAGATCCTCCTCTAGCAGTTTTGTACATTTTGTATAAATCATTGAACACTACAAGCTGTTCGTAGCTACTAGCCCTGGTGGATCGGTCGTGGTCGGTCGTGGTCGGTCGTTTCTACCGCCACTGTTTTGCGTTGCGAACTTGAAATGCGACACTGTTATAGTGAATGTAAAAAAGGAGGTGTTTTAGTCATAAAAGATTTGTACTATACAAGTTCCTTTAAATTTAGTCATCATCTGCCTAGCCTTTTCCTAACTATATTAGGGTCGGCTTCCAGTCTAACCGGATGCAGCTGAATACCAGTTTTTACATGGAGCGACTGCCTATCTGCTCTCCACAACCCAGTTAGTACGGGGTAATACGGTACCCCTTGGTAAGATTGGTTGTCAGACTTTTTGGGCCACTGACAACCTAACGACTGCCAAAGATCTACAAATGACACCCGGGACCAACGGCTTAACGTGCTTTCCGAGGCACGGAGGAAACTCCGTATGTAATGGATGGTCACCCATCCACAGACCAACCTAGGCAAGCACGGCTTAACCTAAAGGTCGACTCGAGCGGCTGTTATTATTAAGCCACGAGCTCCTCCTTCTTCTTCTTCCTACCTTCGAATTTAGTGTGGTATCAAAATATCGTTTCAGTTCTATTTCAAACAGGAACTCATAAATCTCCTCGCTATCACTGTGACCCCACATTTACCTACAGAATTTGACTTTGTAAGACTTCAATAATACTTTACCGAGTGTACTGTTGTTTCATAAATCTCAGACGGATCCGAATCTTATGCAAAATTGTTTTGTAGCGACCCAATGTGTACCTGCTTTATATTTCTCATAATATTGTACAAAGTATACGTTATTTGACAAGTTAGGAATACGTGGTCTGTCCAGCATGTTTTAGTAACAAAAAAAATATATTTGAAAAGAAAACGTGCATAATTCACAGAATGTTGAAATAACACATGCTTTATCCAAGATTCAAACTCAGACTTAAAATCGGATTTACCTCAAAATCGGAAACAAAATAATATCGTACCATTATTGAATTTCACTTCCGATGGCAAAGTAAGGAAGAGTAATAGGGGGGAACTTCACTTCACTTCAATATTTTTGGGTGTGCCTGGTAAACTTCTAAAAATTCGATTACTTTTTCATTTGTCCATATGGGTAGCGATTTTGAGGATGAGCATGGACATTTTCGCTTGTCGCTCGCTCTCGATGCGTGTTGTAACGGGACTCAGGACTGAGGAAAGCGCCAACATGTGGACGGATCGCGAACGTTGTCGCAGATTCCTTTGATAAAACCGGCATGCCTCGGCCAACTCCCAACGCTCGTCCCAACGTTGGTGCCAATGCTATTTTCTAGATCCACACGTTGGACGAGTGGCGTTGGGATCTACATTCGGGCCAACGTGTGGAGCCGGCCTTAATGTAAACACATTTTTTTGCGAACTTAGAAAGATGTGGACACATCTAACGATTTCAGTCTCAGCACACTAAAGCATGATAGAAAATTAAATCTTCTTCTCTTTCGTGTGGTTAGTGCCTAACCTGGTCAGAGTTTTTATGCCGTTCATAGGCCTCTGACTTGGCTTTACATGCGGTCGAGAAATACCTCTCAGGCATGCTGGTTTCCTCACCATGTTTTCCTTCACCGAAGCAAATGATAATTATACAATACGCACATGAATCCGAAAAATCAGAACTGTGTGTCTTGGGTTCAAACTCAAACAGCTTTTCCGTTCAAAAATCCATTTTTACAATGTACGGACAGTTAAGCCATTTGTCGAGTCACTCCGCACTCGTAAAGATAATGGTCACATGTTTAAAGAGAACATAAAACGGTACATAGTATTTTAGTGACCATCGCCGGTTTTATACGTGTTTGTTGCTTTACTGCAAATGATGAGTCGGCGGTGAACGATGGCTATGTGTTGTGGTTGCTAAACCAGAGTTTGAAAGTTAGCAGGAAATAGGTGATTCTCATACGACATCGAACGTCCGCGCGGTCAGGCGAAGGCGACGAAGATTTTGTAGTGGTGCTCCGCGCGGAGAGGTGACGTGTGATGCGGAGGAACGAGGAAATTGTCGTTAGGAAAATTTTGAGTATGAATGTGGATGGCTATATAAGAGTAGAGGAACACCAAAGAAATTATGGATGGACTGTGTGAAGGAAGATATGGCTAGAAACTTAGAAAGGAGGTGACTGCTGAGATACTGAGTATTAGAGAAATATGGAAGAAGAACACATACAAGGGCAGGCAAATTATGAGCGCCTGCATCTCTGCATACCCATTCTGACAACACGGTGGTGATATTCTGTAAGCTCGCTGTTTCAGGAGCCCAGCGATCAGGTCATAATACTTTCCAGTCACTTGGATGCCGTTCCTAACGTTACTTTGTTGCGGTTCGACTTTCTACCGTTTTGAACGTAAACTGTTTCGGTCAGTGTTGTGCGCATGAGCATCATCAGTACATGGCATGGCGTATGATATTGGTCTACTTTGTAGTTGACAACGCACTTTTATTCGCAGTCCGACGTATTTTGAAGAATTGGATTCGATTCCCGGGTCGGGCAAAGTGTAATCGAGCTTTTCCACCAAGAGTTTCTCTGGAGCAACCTGGAATCTAAGGGTTTCACCTCATCTAGCGGGAATGCTATCGTACGCGGCAGCATCGACGATGAAACAGGCACCACGCTCTGTTTCTCGCTCTAGCAAATGACGGTCTTGAGCGGCGGAAAAAGATAGGAGCATCGGAAAATGCGATCCATGCTGCTTGATGAGGCGCAACCTTAAAGAACAACGGCTAAATTTCTATAGGTGCTGGACTTCACTTTTATTTTTCATGTCCCAAAATAAACTATAGTTGAAGTTGTAACATTAAAAACTTGATATGAAAAAAAAAAAATATGAAAAAGTTGGAACTTTGACCTCCAATATCTCCGTAACTAGAAGTTTCCCAGTTATAGTCTAGATCAAAAAAAAATCGCAATGACGGGGAGAACAAGTGCCTTTCGGCTTCGTTAAGGGTACTTTTACACCCATTATTTCGGTTCAAAAACTGAATCGCATGGTGTCCCGGCTATTTATTCCTTTTCCACAAAATTACAAACATGTCCATAACAACCTTCGTCCAGACCTTTATATACAATGTCGCCCATGCGCATGTGACCGCCCGTAATTTTCTGAATATTCATGAAGAAATGTCGAAAATAAACTTTAAAAGGGGGGGTCTATCTACAACATTTTTCATGTTATTCAATTTTTAATTTTTTAAGTATAGTTTGTAGATTTGCTTTCTATTTTTTGACACATCTCCGAAGTTTATGGGTCGATTTGGATTCTGTTTATTATTTCTAAAAGCTTATGAGTTATTTTAACAGGTTAAATTAACATTTTTACTAAAAATTATAGACGTCGAAAAAAAAACGGAATCGAAGTCATTTTTTCGGTGAAAAATTGTGTATTTATTTTAAAAAAACAAGTGTAAGTCCATAAATTGTCCCGATAAGATGACTTTTTTAATCATTACATGAAATCTACTACATAACAGCTACAAATTCACAGAACATTATTGATACCTAACTGTAACTAAATCCAAGGTAAAACTCTTAAAACTCTGATGAGTCAAATTTTGGAAAAGATAATGTGAAAGTAAATTGAATGTTGCTCTTAGCAGTGAGTACTAAAAGGTTAAACTAATAATGAGGATGATAATGGAATTAAAAACAAACAAGCAATAGCCAGATTTTTACTAAAAAAAGAAAAAATACAAGAATTTTAATTAATTAGATTTTCGAAATGGCCCCCACCCTCCTGTAAACAAACCAAAGCCCTCATGGCAACACTTTTGATTGTACGACGTAATTCTTCACGGTTTTCTTTTATTTCCGCAGCAGCAGCAAAAATCCTAGCCTTTAATTGCTCGCGGCTTTCGAAGGGCGCGGCATACACTTTTTGTTTCATGTAGCCCCAAAGATAAAAATCTAAGGGTGTAAGGTCGGGAGATCGCGGCGGCCAAGCAATGGCACCTCCTCTGCCAATCCGCCACGGATAATTTTGATTTAAATAATCACGAACTAGTCGTGCGAAGTGTGCTGGAGCTCCATCTAATTGCAGATACATCCGCCTTCTTGTTTCCAGCGGTACTTCCTCCAAAAGCAACGGCAACGTATACGTATTGTCTATAAAATCTAAAAACGCGTGTTGATCTAGTCTGTTTGGTAACACGAAAGGGCCAATAAGTTCACTGTCAGTCATTCCAGCCCATACATTTATGGAAAATTGAGTCTGGAAAGTTGTTTCCCTAATGACGTGTGGATTTTCAGTGGCCCACACATGAAGATTGCGATGATTTGTTATACCCGCCCTTGTTTTTTCTTTAGAGATAGGTATCAACAATGTTCTGTGAATTTGTAGCTGTTATGTAGTAGATTACAAATAATGACTAAAAAAGTCGTCCTATCGGGACAATTTATGGAGTTACACTAGTTTTTTTTAAATAAATACACAATTTTTCACCGAAAAAATGAATTCGATTCCGTTTTTTTTTCGACGTCGATAATTTTTAGTAAAAATGTTAATTTAACCTGTTAAAATAACTCATAAGCTTTTAGAAATAATAAACAGAATCCAAATTGACCCATAAACTTCGGAGATGTGTCAAAAAATATAAAGCAAATCTACAAACTATACTTAAAAAATTAAAAATTGAATAACATGAAAAATGTTGTAGATAGACCACCCCTTTTAAAGTTTATTTTCGACATTTCTTCATGAATATTCAGAAAATTACGGGCGGTCACATGCGCATGGGCGACATTGTATAACTCTATATACCTAGTACAACCTTCCTATGTCTTCTTATTTACCTACAATGAACAATAAAAATAATACCTTAATTTAACATTGTTTGTAAAATAAAGAGGATTTACGTTAATGCTCGCGCGGACAAACAGAAAAACAAACGATTCAATTAAAAGCTTTATTGAAGCCTATGTGCCAACTTATGTACATAGTTGCAAAAGAAATACCCATTAGAATTTTAACCTTATATATTCGATGCTAAGAGTGAGACATAAAGGTTTCAATGAAAAAATTAAAGTTGTAAAACTGTTTACAAATCGATGCTGTTTGCCCAGTTGTGGTTTATTTTCTATCATTGTGTCGTTATGTATATATAGTGGTTATGTATATACATTTTCGTGTATAGTGTTTTATACCGACTGGTCGACAACAGACCAGCAAAATGCTGCCTATCGCTCTGGTATTACTCTTGGCTACAGTAAGTACTTTTATTATTTTCTTTTCTGTCTGTACTATATTTTTTTTTTAATTCCATAAATAAAAAAATAAAAAATATAATGTATGCTGGGGTTGGGGCCCCTTGGCCTGAAAGTCTGACAACCAGTCTTACCAACGGGTATTACCCAATACTAACTGGGTTGTGAAGGTCGACTCCTGTAAAATGCTGGTATTCATCTGCATCCGGTTAGAGTGGAAGTCGACCCCAACATTGTAGTTGGGCAAAGGCTGTGTAGATGATGACAGGGACCTATTGATTAGTTTAATTTATGTTTTAGTTTTACCTTATATTTTTAGTTTTTGTTAGTCTTTTTTTGTAATTTAGTTTCGTTTCCTTTGTTTTCTTGTTTTTTTTTGTTTGTCCTGTGTGAGTCCAATATTTTTTAGTAGAAATTAAAAAAAAAAACATTTTTTTTGAAAAGGTGGAACCGTGGGCAGAATTATAGACCGACCGCTTTAATGAGTCCTCCGCCTTACCCCATCAAAGGCACATTAAGCGTCCACAAACAATATCCCACATGTTATTTGCTTTAAAATAATCATCATCCACGTAGGTATTACGGTGCTAATTAAACCAATACGTGATCAACCTTCAGAATATTCCATTTAAATTGATACCTTCGTGAGGACTCATTAAAGCGGTTGGTCTAAACTAGTCGAATTAAAAAAAAATGAATTCTTGAAAAAGGTTATAAGTGAAACCGTTTATTTAAAGCATTAAAAAAGTGTACATTTAGGCGCAGTAGTATTATTTCTCATAAAATGGTATAATTAGTACTTATAAGTAAACTATAACTAAAACATATTCAACAGTTCCAAGTAGTGATAGTTCAAATCAGATGTTTATTTAAACCTGTATTTAGTAATTTTCAATGTTACTACTAGTCTATTACAAACGAGATCAAGTTTTAAATAACTACTTGTAAAGGATAAACCATCCAGGAATCGAATTCACTTCCCTAATACAAACTCGGCATCTTTGCGAAACCGTGCTCTAAAATGCCTTTAGTCAAATTCTCAATACACCGGAGAATAGACGGATTTTCGAGGAAACACCATAAATTATGTGTTTCTTAGGATATGTCTCAGAACTGTAGTTGCAAATAAACCGTTTTAAACCAAAATCCGTGGTTTAAAACCCGTTTTAAATTTGTTTAAAACGGTTTAAAACCACGACCACGTGGGCCGTACACTGATTATAAATTAACCATTTTTATTAATATATTATGTGAAGTCATATATCATACCTATACTACTTTTTAGGATTAGACAGACTGAAAACAATCATGAAATGCGTGTTTATTAAAATATAACGGCAATGCCGTATTTTTATTTTGCACTTTGCTACCAAAATCGTAACGTAGGTACGAGGAGAGCGAAGAAAAAAGAAGAAGAAGAAAATACATTTATATGGCACATGCCACAAGTGCACACAATAAAAACAAAAAAAAAACCTTTTAAACCATATTAAACCGCTAAGTGTGGTTTTAAATTGTTTTAAACCAAATAGACGGTTTAAAACTAAATGGTTTAAAACGTTTAAAATCCGTTTTGCATCTATACTCAGAACCGATCTCTATTTATTTTGCCAATTATTATTTTAAATGGCAAAGTCTGCCTATTCCATTATATGAATATAAACGCATATGCAATTGCATATTATGACATTTTTTGCCGTTATTGCATATATAAAAAGCTGCTGATCGTGCATAATTTGGTCATGTTTTCTTACTAGAAAAATGCAAAAATTTGGTAGAAATGATATACCTGTAAATAAAAAACCTAAATTCAAATAGTGCCTAATACCTCAAAAGAATCGAATTATCGTTTTAAAATTATAAAAATATTTTAAATAAAAGCAGGTTTACTCGTTCTACTGAGGATTTGGAACAGTACCTACATTCTATTTCGCTTATATTTTGGCACTTTTTTTCTACTTTGTCACATGTATGTCGAGGATTTATGATGCATATTTCGACCATTTTTTCTCTAATTATTATCATAAGTGTACGGATTCCCGAGTTTAAGAAGTACATAAGAATAACGGTCCTTTTACCAGAGACCAACACGGTCCATTAGGCAATCAAAATCCCGATACAGCAGAATATTTGGTCATCTCAGTTTTCCATGAATAAATGTATAGAACTCGTGACACCGACAGGGTTCCATCTGAGGCAGTTCCACAGAGCATAATAATATCTTCGAGTCGAGTAATTGTATGTTATGGAGCACTCTAGATTATAATACTGTGCCAAGAATTGGAGATAAGACAACTACTTAAATGATAATATTTATATTTGAATGCAATAAATGAGATTTGACTGCTGAGCATGAGGTCCAGGGTACGATTCCCGATTCGGGCAAAGTGTTATTGAGTTTTCCATCAGGTATTTCTCAGTAGCAGCCACGGAGTCTGTATTTGTGCCCGGTTGATGACAATAGGCACGCCCTCTTTTACAAGGGACTTAAACATAACTAGCGAAAAGTGGGTGTACTATTAGATACACGTCTGCCTAACCCTTCGGGGATTACAGGCGTGATGTAACGTTATGTTATGTAAAACCTAAAATGATTTCACTAATCGATTTTTCTTTTATTTCACAGAGCACTTTGGCTGCCCCCGGCGTCCTATTAAATGCCGTAGCTATCAACGATGTGGTACCACCAAAGTACAATGGCGGATTAGTGTCTGCGTAAGTACATTTATTTGTGTACTGTCTTGCATATAGGGAGGAAGGGACATCGACAAACAAAAGGTTACCACGTATTCAGTGCTTCATTTGAAACCTAACATATAAATTTTTCATGGGTAGTTTTTAAAAGAATCTGCTGTTTCATACATTTTGATCGTGTAGGTATTGCACTTTAGTAGGAAAAAGCTGATTTAAAAAATAAAAATTCTATCTGCTTCTATGGGTTCAGAATGGTGTACTGAACACGTTGTAACCGTTTGTGCGTCGATGGGGATCCACCGTGTACATCTGCCGGATAAAACATACAGTGGTAACTGCCCTGACTAACAAGCTGCAGACCGTTGTTTTGAACCCAAGTAGGCGCAGCATTTCGTGTAATTTATATCATCACCTGCACTGCTCTCAAAACAGTAAAGGAAAATCATGTTCTAGAAAAAAAATTGAAGACATGTGGCATCTACCAAATCGCACTGATCCCGCGTGGTGGATTACAGCCCACCCCCTCTCATAAAGAGGAGGCTTATGTTCACCAGTGGGAACATTACATGCTATGCTATGCTTATACATGCTATGCTATGCTTATACATACAAAAACTGATGCCTTTTTCCCATGGAGGTAGGTACTTCGATCCTTACATATTCTTTTTGCTTCTTCCGCGTTCATATATCTGCTTAAACAAGCAGCTCTTCTGAACATTGTATTTTGTTTTTGCCTGCATTCTTCTGCTCCTTGCCAAATGCCGCTCCTACTATTTTCGCTACCTTTCACGGCCTCTGTCCAATTCATTCCACTACTTTCTTCAAGGCCTCTTGACAACCCGTCTTGGGGCGGATTTCCACAATAAAACTGAACGTGATCCGGCCTCGTCATCAAAAAGTGTCAATATTCCATTGCAATTATAACACAGCTCTTGAACCGATTTAGATAGGCTGATCGCATTCACTTTCATTAGTGAATTTCATCTTGGTTTTTTAAGGCACCAGCTCTGTGCAGCTGTCTGCTTTTTGAGTCTACAAGTGTTAAAACCTTTTTTACCTAATAATTCTATTGTTTCAGTTATTGGGCTGACCAAGCCACAGAAGTCTCAGATGGCGGAGACACTGCCCCGTACATGCTGACGGCATATTCGGTCGCCAAAGACTTGGCCGACGGTGACAGGCAGAGCCAGGCCCTCTCTCTTGCTGAGACTATTGTTTTGCTCGGCTCACAGGCTTCAGGAATCCCAGGAGACGCTTGTGCTCCTGCGGAAGTAAGTAGACCCAAGATAATCTGTATAGCATGTAGTCCTGGGTTCGATTTCAAGATCGGGCAAAGCGTTATTTGGTTTATCACCCGGGGATAGCTCATTAGCAGCCAGGAATCTCGAAATTTGCAACTTTAGTAGCAATACTTCTGTGTTCCCTCCTACATTTAACCCACTCCTTCAAAGCAAGAGTGAACAGGCCTCTTCTGCTCACGCTCGTTCCATTATAAACCTCATCCATCGCTTTCCATCAGGCGTGATCGAGGTCAAGAGCAGGCCCATTTTGCAATAAAAAAATAAATAAAAATACCGCACTGGGCCCACGTGGTGAGTTATGCCCCACTCGCGCCCAAATAGAGGATGCCCGAATCCTAGCGGTGGAAACTTTGGTTTGATTATGTTCGGACTATAAATTATGGCCCACCTCACACAAAGAGAAGTCCTGTGTCCCAGTGTTGGGAACATTACAAGTTGATTATGTTTAGTTTCCTACCCACCAATAATGTAGTGGGAATGTTTTTGCCTGATTATGCTTTTTAACATCCTTCTCTTCGCAGGTGATCGACGCCTACGTGTTTGCTCAGCGCTCTGGCAACAAAGATAGCATTCGCGCAGCCGTGGCCAAGTTCATCAAGAGCTTGTCGTATAGCATCGACTTAATTTCCCAATTGGCTACTAACCCTAACTCGCTACGTTTCGCGGTAAGTTTGACTTCATCATCCTCCTGTACATATTATGATTATTTGGTGACAATGCAGTTATTCTGTTGTCTGTGGTCCTCGAGATTTGGCCTGTCCAACTCCACTTCAGTTTCTGGACCATATACAAAGCATTATAGCCGAGTGCAATTAGACAAAAAATACTCAAAAGGTGGAACGAAGTTTATACTGGTCGGATTTTCATGGGACTTTTTTATTGAGTTCCTAGAGGTGTAGAGAAGAAAGTTAAAAAAAAAAATTTCGCCGCTCGCAAGTTTTTTTTTTTTTTTGGGTTTCCTTTGTAATATTTTTTTTTCTTTTATGAATAACTTGAAATTCGGCGAATTAATATTGAGGCATAATAGAAAGACCTGTGTGTATCCATTAAAGGCCAATTTGGTCTGTTTATTTGTTCAATGTTCATACTTCAAGTTTTTTTTTGAAAATGTCGTATTTTCTTCAATTATTTCTAAGTTACCGAATTTAAGACTAAGATTTCTTTTGAAATTGGTAACAGATACATTTTTACAGATAACTGGACAAGAAAATGTTCAAGAAAACCATATTTATGAGTTTAGTGACTTAAAATTCATTCGCAAAAATCAGAAAATCGTCTATGTTAATGAAGGCATTTTTTTTTTCGAAATTTTTCTATATAACTCAATGTGCTAATTATTTTTCAAAACCTCATTTTAGTAGCTATCTAATAAGGTATAATAACTAGAAAAATATTCAAGGATACTTGTTAAATATCAGTTACTGCTGAGAAAGTTAAACATGACTAAAGGGATCTATCGCTAAGAATTGGGAGCGGTATCGGTATCGGTATTGATATTAAATGGGGCGCAGAGACCCAAGCTTGCAACTAATTCTAAATATAAATTATGAGAAATGGTTATGTTCCAATTACGATAATTTTTGTGAGTTTACCAGCGGTCCCAGTCCACCTTCGTCAGCAATAATCAACATTAATTGAGTACCTCCGAACATTTTTTTTATTTTATGTTCTCTGTAGATAGCAGATTTAATAAGGATATTTTCAGAATAATATTTACGTTGACCGCCATAGAAACATTTTGAGAAAAATTGCCTTCTTTAACTTTTACATAGACGATTTCTTGATATTTGCGAATGAATTTTTAGTCACTTCACTCGTAAATATGGATTTCTTGAACATTTTTACGTTCAGTTATCCGTGAAAAAGTATCAGTTACCAATGACAAAAGAAATCTTTGTGTTAAAACTCGTTATTTTAGAAATAATTGAAAAAATAGGAAATTTTCATTAAAAAACCTGGAAATATGCATTTCGTCAACACCAATGAACAACGAAATAGACCAAATTGGCATTTAATGGATGCATACAGGTCCCACTATACGTCACAAATAAATCCGGTGAATTTCAAGTTATTCCTATGCGAAAAAAAAATATTCAAAAGGAAATTTAAAAAAAAATTAAAAAAAAGTCGCGAGCGTCGAAATTTTTTTTTTTAACTTTCTTCTCCACAACTCTAGGAACTCAATAAAAAAAACCCCATGAAAATCCGACCACTATAAACTTCGTTCCACCTTAAAGTCTAATTGCACTCGACTATTAGTGACTTTGATCTTTGCTCTAATGTCGCTGCTCTTTATGCGGTCGCTTATTTTTAAGCCAAGCATGCTTCTTTCGACAGCTCTTTGAGCTGACCTTAATTTTAGCAGAAATATATAGGCATTCATTGATTCGTCGCTAGTATCAGGGAAATAGACCTTATTTTCTAAACCAAAACCACACACCAACCGATATTGTATCAAATAGTTTCACGCAAACAACCAACCGCTTGATGACTGGCGAATGCAATGCATACGTAATCAAATGCCCACCATTAATCATACGTGGGCCATCAATCACCACGCCAGTTCCACTATTGTCCATCGTCTAAACAATTTCGACCACTGCGCGTGTTGTTATTGATATTGATGATTTTTCTCTCGCGTCTCGATGTTTGATAAATTGATATAGACAGAACTCTTTTGATCTGAAATATTGGTTGTTTTGAACAATTTAGGTGGAAATGCGAATCATGATTGTATTTATGGGGATTTTTTGGCGAGTCGCCAAAATTGGATCTGTTGCCGCCATCTTTTTTTTTAAACAATGTCAACGGAATTTTACAAATGTTTACTAACAGTGGCTTCTAAAAATGTTAATTAAGGCCCGAAAGGTCCTCCCTGAACAATAGTAGCAGTGTAATTATCTAGTAAACCTTCAAAGAATTTTAATTTAAACTTTACTGTTGTTGCCGTTGCCTTATTGGTTTAGCGGTCGCAAGGTTGACTGCTGAGCATGAAGTCTTGGGTTCTATCCCCGGGTCTGCTTTCTGGATTTGTGCCTGCTTGGTGGCAATAGGCTCGCCCTCTATTACATGGAACTTCAACCTTAACAGGTGAATTGTGGGTGTACTGTTGGTGCGCCTCTGCGTAACGCTTCGGGAATTACAGGCATGATGTCAAGTTATATTATGTTTAACTAAGGAAATTTGGTCTAAGATTCGTATTATCGATAGAAAGAAACCTCTACAAACTCCGGATTCTCTTCAAGTACCTAAATTGACAAGAAATATTTCTAGTGCACTTTTCCGTTGATTGAATGGTTATCTATATAAATATTAATGTAGTATTTCATCACGGTATTGGAGTGTTTTCTTAATAACACTTGATTTATGAATAGTTAGTACCTAGAACTTAGAATAAACATTTCTGGACTGTTTTAGACCTAGAAAGCAAAGCTAGATAGTCGCCTGTTCTGAAAGATTTCTTTTTATAAGCGTAGACTTCGATGGTTTATGGAAGATGCCAAAGAAAATGGCGGAATCTTCCTTCACGACTATCAACTCTATGGATCCAGGAACAAAGGGTTCTGCATTTTCTGTTCCTCTCCTTCTTTGTGTAGCTGGCACGACAGTCTTTTAAATATTGTTCTTCCACATGTGACTTGCACGGCATCGTCGATGGCAGCACAGAGGTCCCTTTGGCTTCATGTTTTGAGGCACAGAGAGCAAGATATAGGATGGAGTATACTTGGGGCTACCATTTCGAAATGTCTAGTCAAAAAACTGGAAATAACTTTTAATTTTTTTTCCATACTCATTTGTTAATTATTTCTTTAAAGGCGCATACCCACGATATACCGTGCACGTGTTAAGCTTCGCTTTGCAAGAAAATGTATGTGATTGTATCCACTGCAAACCACAGACACGCCATGCATCAGTTGACGTCATTCATACATGCGTGGCTTGCTCGAATAAGGCGCTCACATAGCTCAACACTGTCAACGCCATGCACGCTGTGCATGCGGTACACATTATACACGAATATTAACTCACGACTATGCCGCAGTGGGCGCACGCACGCTACAATTGTACATAGTTGTGGATGTGTAGTGTGTAATGCAGTGGAAACGAAGACCCACGTTGTCAAACAAATTAATCCACGTAGCTAAAATGCGCCACGTGCACGTGTACAGCATGCACCGCGGTGGGTTTGCGCCTTTATGTTGTAAAGTCCGGAAAAAATACAAGCCCCGTAAAACCCGATTTGTTGCAATTGCAATGATTGTTTGATTGATAAACTTCATCCCCAGACTGGACCCCGTGGTAACTGCAACGGTGGTGGCAGGACCTACCAATTCGAACCAGCTTGGGACGCAATCCTTTCCAACGCCTCCCCATCTTCAGCTGGGTAAGTGAATATCAACAAATATAATACCAACAGGGTGGTTATTTAGTCACCTGCACCGGTCAAGGGTGTAGGGCCCTCACTGAATGATTGCCAAAGAATAGAAGAAGTACAGGCAGAAGGGGGAGCCAGATGGGTGAATGGCATGATCGTGGGTAAGACTTGGTTCAGAATTGCGCAGACCAGGCAAGAATGGCACAAAAGAGAGGATGTCGAAACTCACTAGCGGGTGGAACCAGGCTACCAATGAGGATGACGATCTGTCAAGGGAGTGAGTCTACACGCCACACTGAAATAGTCTGTCAACTGTTTTTAAGTGATTTGTTTTCTTTTTTTGTCACGAATCGGTTTAGTGTTTCCGTATTTGACACCATGTGCCTTCCTGGATATGGACCTCCGACCTATTGTATTTCGGGCCGATACCACATGGCGTTCCCTGCTCACTGTGGCACTCATGCAAAGCGTTGAAATTATAGAGCAACTCGAGTCGCGACGCATCAGCAACATTCGTGTAGCTTACCCATAAGGTGCTGTTGACAGCGTCGTATGATATGATTTATGGCGAAACTTACATCAAGCAATACCGCGCGTCGTTTGTTTCCTTTGCGCGTGTGCCATCGCTCCACAACTCCTGCCCTGCTGCTGCTCCTCATAATCATGTTGTATGTCTTCCAGGCTTGTCAACGAGCAGTACTGTGCTGCCAAACGTCTGTATAACGCCCATAGCGTTAGCAGCAACAATGCAGGAGCCTTCATCACCGCAGCCTCTCTGCCACCAGTTCAACGCATCATCCAAAAACCAGAAGTCTTTGAGGCACTTGCAAGAGTAAGTATAACGTTTTTATTTAATAGCAACCAAGTTCGACTTATCCTGATAAATCTCAAGCAAGGCGTCACTAAAATGCCGGGGCTGCGGAACTGTTCGAAAGAGATACCGCGGCCCTGGAAAACAAAGGGCAAAGAAGGAACATGGATGGGTTTTAGTCAGTAAAAGTCTGACACTCCCTCCCACTCCTCCCAGAGCGGGAGGAGTTATTTGATGATTTCCCATCCCAAAAAAAAGGGGTCACTGAAATGGTGGACGCTTGTCTTGATCGATGTTGTTTGACGCTCAGCAGAAAATAGCTTTGTCTAAAAACCGATATTTTATGTTCAATATTATTTTCCAGTTCCTGACAGCACTCGTTAAAGGAAACGTGGGTCCTGCTGCAGCTGCCGCCCAGAAGGCTCTATATGCTAATTGCTAGCAACATATAGATACAACTATAGTTCACAATTCTAATATCATATTCACTATATAAATCGGTATTATATACAAAATGAAATAACCTAACTACTACATATCTATACCTACGTATAACATAATATAATATATCCACAAGTCAAGTACAAGTTCTTTCCAGATTAGATGAGACCTTTTTTAAGTTTATACATAATATGTAAATATACGTTGATACTCCATAAATGACATGGCTTTTATTTTTTCGGGAAATGATTATTTTTTTAATAAAGATGTATCCAATTAATTCATATATTACTGTTTTATTTCATTTCATTTATCCTTCTGTCTACGCCTGCAAAGTATTATAAAAACTTGCGACTTACCATTAGCCACTAGGCTCAATCGAATCAAAGTATTGTAATACTAGTTTTGCCCGCGGCTTCTCTCGCGTTTGACCGAAAATGCACAGGAACGTTTTAAATGCAGGCTGTGTAAACGGACCCTTCACGAAGCCGTCAACCAAGCATTATGTACAGCAAACTAAGTAACTCTACCCAAAAATTATTGCTGGGAAACGACTTTTTTCTTGGGGTGAAAATCATTTTTTTTCTAGGCGTCAATGTAACGCATTCAAAGGAATAGTACGGGTGTCGTGGAGGTATTTTAAGTATGTAAAGTCATAACATTAAAAAGTTGGAACTTTGACCCCCAATATCTCCGAAACTAGAAGGCTCCCAGGTTATGGTCTAGAACAAAAAAAATATAGCAATGACGAAGAGAACAATTGCCTTTCGACTTCGTTAATGATATTATTATACCTATAACAGTCTTATGACACTCGAGGATAATATAACTTATGTGTGCGCTCTGTAATTTATGCGTACGCCCATGGGTAAAAGGCACGATTTTATGTATGTTAGTATAAATATTAAAAAAAATCAAAGTACATTAATATACCCAGTGACTAAAATCATAATCGTAACAAATTATTTCCTGTTTATTACCAATTTAACCCTATCGGTTTTGAGGAAAACACACTATAAACTATTTTCGTATTACATTCTATCAGCATTGTCCTTAAACAGTGTAACTTTACCAAGCAAAACAGTCGTATTCATAATTATTCTAATGCACATTTTGTGAAACAAAATGATTTTAATATTTTTCTTGTGTCTAAAACTGTCTATTCTACATTTATGTGTGTCGGATCATGGATATCAGTGTTACAAAAGGAACCCAGAAGGTAACTTTTTTTTAATATATTATTTTATACTCTTTATTTATTTATCTACACATTTTTTACACTTTTAAATATTTCTTAAAAAAAAAACCATATAAAAAAAACATTAAAAAATAGTGGTCCACCGGTGTCGGGGGCAGGGTCCAAGCTACCGGTGGTTAGGGCTCGAGAGACAGGAACCTCCTATCAGCGGGCCGTATCGAGGAGTACTGCCTTCTGAATCAGGCCCTTATTTTATATATTATTAAGTGTAACAAAAGCTGCGGCAATTAGGCTGCCAGAGAATGATTGTAGCAATGAGTTCCAAAACCTTTTAGTGTATGTAAGAATCTCATATTCCGAAACCAAGGCGTGACACAGAATGGCATTGTGATTAGAGCAAAGACATTCAAATATAACTAGCTATAGACGGGACAAGACCAACAAACTGCCAATTCCAAAACCTGTTACAAATTAGTAACAAGTCGATCAGTTCAGTGCGATACGTCGCCTTGTCAGGTCGCATTCATATGACACAAAGACACTCAAATATTTCCAAGCTATAGACGGGTCATGACGAAGAAAATCGTAATCCAAAACTTGTTACTACTTAGTAACAATTCGTTCTGTCTAGTGTCATCTGTGTCATACGCCCGCTTGTCAGGTAGCATTCGTGTGTCAAAATCGAAAATATTCAGGATGAAAATTATTGTATGACCATATTCCTAATGTCCTCTCTATATGTGTTTTAAATCTCTTTGGATTAGAGTCATCAATATAATTGCCTGCCTTTTTACTCGACTGAGAAGGGTAATGTGTTTATTAGCCTATATAAGTATGTATCGCGCTTTAAAGACGTCATTATTACATAAAAAATTCAAATATTTACGAGCGATAGACGGGACAAGACGAAGGAAATTGTAATCCAATACTTGTTACTACTTAGTAACAAATCGTTCTGTCTAGTCACGGTAATATTATAATACAGTAATGTAACTCGGCCGCATGATAGAAATAAATGCCTACAGCCGCGCGGTACGTAAACATGCGTTAGGGCTGCCCGAGTGCCCGTCTCCAGCATTTTAATTACATTTGCCTACTTTCTGTTTCTATTTAGTTTTGTCATTGTAAATATCCTTTTTATATAAATAAATGAAATACTTTGTATATTGAATAGGAAGTGTTCAATAAAAATGCATGTTGTTTTTTGATTGGTAGATTTAATTAAAAAAACATGTTATTGTTTGAAAAACAAATCGGGCTTATAAATTTGCGACCGAAAAATATTTGCGCCTCGGCTGAGTCGTACGAAATGCTTTATTGTTAAATTTTAAAGTATAATAAATCCGCATTCTTATATAAAGCTTAATTAAAAATTGTTTTGGGAAACATGGACAAGGTGGAGAAAATGGAATATCTTTTACTTGGTTATAGATACCTGCAGCTACTTTACGATTTACATGTTTGGTTTAAGTGAATTTCGGAATATTTCCTCCATTTTTTCTATATATTCCACAAAATCATCGTTGGGTACAATCAAAAAAGTAAAACAGCACAATATTTCCTACTCGTCATATTAACCGATTTTTAGAGAAAAAATCGCGCGGTTATTGTTAAAAAACAACACACCGTCCGTTCGACACTGCGGTACAGCCGTGACTGTCTGCACCGCGAGCGCACCCCACGATCGAGGCGCGTAGGTATAGCTCGCGTTTCGTCCGTTTGTATGAAGTTGGAGTACTGTATTATAATATTACCGTGGTCTAGTGTCATACGCACGCTTGTCAGGTAGCATTCGTGTGTCAAAATCTAAAATGTCCCACATCAAAATTTTTGTATACTCTATAATACCTATAAATCTCTTTGATTACGTCAAACGATTTGTCTTAATCTTGCGAGTGTTACTAAATACATGATTGTAACGAAAATTTAAATTGGCGACAAGCAGACGCCATTTTATTCCAACCACTGCCGAGTACAGGTCTACTTCTTTTTTTGTCATGCTTCCCTGGTCCGTGGGACTCTACTCCAGAGAACCACTTTTCTTTTTAGGTTATTACATAAAAGTATATAGAAGAGCTCGTGGCTTAATTATAAAAGCCGTACGGGTTGACTTTCAAGGTTAAGCCGCGCTTGGCTAGGTCTGTCCGTGAATGGGTGACCATGACCATCCATCATAGACCGAGTTCCCTCTATACTTCGGCAAACACGTTAAGCCGTTGGTCCCAGCTGTCATTTGTAGATCTTTGACATTACAGGTAGACAGTGGCCCGATAGTCTGACAACCAGCCAGCGAGCACCGGGGTCGCGGTAGGACATTCTATCTTTACCCAACGTAAATTCAAACGTAGCTAGTGGTAACAGGATTCAAATTCCAAAGTTTATAGATCGACCCCAAGGCATCAAAGAGGATTTTCTTTCGCGGCATTGAGCAATGGAATCTGTATCTTGTTACGACTAGCTACGTGTGAATTTATGTTGGGTAAAGATAAAATGCCCTGCCGTGCCGTTCCCTGTTTGCGGTGGCCTTTACCAAGGGGTATCGTACTACCCAGCACTAACTGGGCTGTGGTGATCAAATAGGCAGTCGCTCCATGTAAAGTACTGGTATTCAGCTGCACCCGGTTAGACTGTAAGCTGACCCCGACATAGTTAAGAAAAGACTAGGCAGATGATGAATGACTTGGGACTTACTACCAAGGTCATCATCATTCTCTTGCCCTTATCCCAATTCATTTAGGGTCGGCGCAGCATGTCTTCTTCTTCTGGACTTGGGAATTACTACCAAGGTCATCATCATTCTCTTGCCCTTATCCCAATTCATTTAGGGTCGGCGCAGCATGTCTTCTTCTTCCATACTTCTCTATTACTCCTCATCTCATCAGACACCTCTTTTCTTGCCTGATCGTCCTTTACACAGTCCATCCATCGTTTCTTTGGTCTTCCTCTACTATTATACCCATCCACATTCATACTCAAAACTCTCCGCACGACATTTTTCTCATTCCTACGCATCACATGCCCATACCACGACAACCGATTACCACACAACATTTCAGTCACCGGCGCCACTTTCAGACTTCCTCGTACTCAATTCTTATTTTATCCATTCTCGTTACATCACTACCAAGGTATCAAGTAGAATTGGTGATAAGATGCAAATGATCATCTTCATGTTATATCTTATCTATTCGATATTTGGTCGGCAGCGCCGTGTCCTCAGGTAAGAGGGATGTGCAGGCCGCCTTTTATCACTGAACTGAAAGACTATAAGTATTAAAAAAATAAAGAAAGATTTAAGACTGCCTCGTTAGTCTAGCAGTCACTAGAACGACTGCTAAGCATAAGGTCCTGGGTTCGATTCCCAGGTCATGCGAAATGTTATTGGGTTTTTCCAACAAGAACTTATCGGTGGCAGCCACGGAGTCTAGATTTCTGTCCGGTTGATGGCGATAGGCTCACCCCTTATTACATGGGACGCCTCTGCTTAACCCTTCGAGGAATCCAGGTGTGATGTTGTGTTAAGAATACTACATTTTGATACAAGTGGGCAAACTTTGTCATTGCAGTCGAGGTGGAATTCAGAACTGCACTGACAAATGTCCACGTGTATCAAACGACGTTTTTCAATACACTAACGAAGAAATGATAGAACGAAAGATATTGTATCCTTGATATATTTCATCCATTTATTTCAGACTATTCAAGTAAAATTGAGATATACTTGGTTCGAGAAAACAACAGTGATGTGGCCTCTATTATTCAAGAAAAATTTAACTATGCTTTTGCTTTGTATTGTCAAGATTATTACGAAATTCACACAGGCTCTCTAGAACAAGGAGTTCTATCGTACGAGTAAGTTCACTTTTAACTATACTTGCTCAAACAATCTCGACGACTACAGTGGGTTTACCATGAGTTTGAAATGTAATATTCGTTATCGAATACTATCGCCCTGTCTCTTTCATATTCATCGACTGCTTTACGACACGAGAAGTATATCCGATAGTTTTCGATATCGAGGACAGTTTTTTAAAGGACACTCTATTAAAGGGTATTGAACCGATCTGTCATATCGACCCGCAGCCATTTTGTTTTTTTTTCGAAATCGCGGCGCACGATGCCAGTAGTATGCATGGGTAGAGGACACATAGACAAACAAAAAATGTCCAGTAACATGGTAGCCCAAAGTGTCACGTTACCGAGATATTTGAAGGTAAAGGTCGACATATGAGTACAACGAAAATCATTAAAAATAGAGTTATTACGTGTTTATAGGCGTCAGATTGTATACAAATAATCATTCCTATTGATTATTATGATTACGGTTTATTGGAAGAGAGTAGGAACATTACATACTACTAGGAGCGCGAGAAAACTGCTACTATATTTTTTTTTTTTGCCTTCTAAATTGTATCGCATCGCAACGAAACGCTATATTATGTCAAAGAATGTCGCGCGCGCGTGTTGGCTTGCCTTTCATGCGGGCAACATGCTAGTATATTATAAATTGAGCTGATGCACGCGGTCTTCGTTCGCGAGAAATTATTATAAAAATATTAGTTCCTTAATTGAATCGGATTTTCATTTTTCGGGTTTCAGTTTTAACGGAACCTTTTTCCAAAATAAACGTACTCCTTATAACTTCAGCTATCTGTCAATAAAAGTCCCGTCAAAATCGGTCCAGCCGTTTCGTAGATTAGCCGGAACAAACAGATAGTCAGAAAGCAAAAATATTTTTAGTATAAGTACCGTGTACACTTTCGTAAGCATTCAGTAAAACGCTGTTATTTTTAATTACAATCAGACGTTTCAATTTTATTTATTTGTTTAGACAATTAGCCTAGTACTTGAGGACACTCTGTAGTCTGTACCTATGCGCAGACACATCCCGTCCTCTGTCGCTCAGCGTTCTTTTAACGTGACGGGGTCTATCCACATGCATTTTTAAAGTAAAGCGTGCATAGTTTACCAGTAGACCGTTGTAGAGCGACGTCTTTATGTACTACAAGCAAATTTTTAGCGTTAAGGTGTGTATAGACTACAACATTTTCTGGAGCATTTCTTGTAACGTTCTTACGAATGGTACAATACAGGCAAAAGCTCAGTTTCCAAAGCATTTCCATGTAATGTAACGTTCCTGCGAATGCTCGGCGTTATGTTACGGGTAAATCCTCCCTCGGGTCTCCCTCCGCGTCACCCCGCAACCGCGCATCGCCCGCACTCGTGGCTCGACGAAATGTTACACCAATACGCTCGACGAAATGTTACACCAATACGCTCGTTGGTTTGTAACAAAGAGGCGAGCGTGCTCGACGTTTAGTTCGTAAAAGGATGATACACTAGAACATATCATAGAGCGGCTCGTTGTTCTGTTACAAGTAAATGTTGTAGTCTATACTCACCTTTAAAACAATTTCAGAGCAGCTAAAACACTCTTTGAAACTAAACAAAACACTATCACCTAATTAATCAATTTTATTACGTTCTTTCGTTTTCAGTAATATCGTCCATTTTGCAGTCCCTGATTCCCTGGTCCCCTACGGGAAACCACTGGACGATTTCGTGTACGCTGGGAACATAAGCAAAAATGAAAATGCTGCTTGCGATATCTCAAAAAAAACATATAATAAAGAAAAGCCTGTATATGAATGTCACGAATTTGCAAATCTTGTAAGCAAATCAGTACACGAAATGGATGATAATCATCTATATGACTTTGTTCAGGCAATGGACTATAAGGATGAAACATTTGTTGGATTAACGACCAGAACAAGTTGTGAGCCTTTGCCAAACACATCTGACCTGATTGTAGTAATCCTTTGTTTGCGTGAGGAAAACTTCTCAGAAAGAGAAGTGAATTTAAAGGATTTAATACTGGTACAAATGCCAGAATATAAATGCCCTCTTTATTTAAATAACGATCGTTTA
Organism: Noctua pronuba; assembly: GCA_905220335.1. Lineage (NCBI taxonomy): Eukaryota > Metazoa > Arthropoda > Insecta > Lepidoptera > Noctuidae > Noctua > Noctua pronuba. Next base: position 6,607,899 of record LR999906.1, on the reverse strand, counting down.
AAGAACTTGGAATTAGACATGATTTACCCTTGGGATCCGATTGAATACGAAAGTTCTACTTTCAAATATAAGAATCGTTTACTAGCTGTCCTAGCCCCTGAACCGTACGAGATGATCTCCGACTCTTTGGTTCCAGCTATATTCTATGAAACTCCGTATATGTATTCGGAAACGAAGACTGATTTTCCAAATTCTATGAATCTAGTACCCTGGAGACTACTGAAGTATGGATTTCTAAAGTTTATTCAAACTGTGGGCTGGCAAAGGGTGGCGATTGTGTCTGACGACTCAGAATATAGCGTTGCTTTTGAAGATGAACTGACTGCACTGTTTCGGAAAGAAAAGGATATCATCCACACTGTGATCCGGTGCGAGCATGCCAACTGTGATATGGGCAAGGTAAGTTATAATTTTTTTGAATTACCATAAGTATGTGATTTAAAGGTACAATTCTGAACGCAAGGGCAGCTGTGTTGTATCTGAAAATAATTGAAAATGCAGTAAGCACCAGTGCTGGTGCGTTTTTTGATAAGAACGCGATGTCAGTCCTACGACGGGAGCAGCACTTATCTCTTCAACTACTGCTACTGCCGTGCCGTTTGCAGTCGCTCGACCGCAACAGCACTGAAGGACGCACAGTTGCCATCTTCAGAATCCTTTTTCATTGAACTAAAAAGAAACCAGTAGTGCGGTCTATCAGTGTACGAAGTGTGTGAAAATGTACTATTCCATTATTTTATTTTTACAAAAAAGGAAGGTTACAACCAAAAATGTCTGGGCTTTTTGACTAATATCCGACTTTTGTCAAGACTTTTCAAACATAATGTTACCCTAAGTGCATTCATGATTTTGGTTGCGTGATTCCATACTGGTGAATGGATGAAGAGGGAGAGGAACACCAAAGAAACGATGGATGGATTGTGTGAGGAATGATATGAAAGATGAAGGAGTAAATGATAGCATGACGGCTGACAGAGGAGAATGGAAGAAAAAAACGTGTTGCGCCGACCCCAAGTAACATGAGACAAGGGCAGGAAGATGATGATGATGATGATGATTCCATACTGGTGAATAAAATCCTCGGAAATACTATAATTTGTACTCTTAATATATTTTCAGATAGCACAAGAACTCAATGCAGCTGCAGCGTGGATAATTATCGCCAACGTCGAAGAGAAAAATGCTCAATTTCTGATTAGAAATACTAACAAATGGTTCACATGGCTGTTACGGGATATGACTGACAAATTTGAGGTACTTTACGAAGCCGCTAAAATGGCACATTGGGTTTTACAGGCCCACAGCTGGTAGCCTACCATGATCCATTAAGAGGGGTCGCGCACTACGTGCCCATGGCCACGACTTATAGCCGCAGAAGCTTCGACCAGGACGAAAATTCGGTCGCACGACCGGGCGTACGACCGGCTTTGTTGAAGCTAGCGGCCAGTCGTGCGACCAGTCGTGGTGGTGGCCGCGTAGTGCATAAGGTCTCTATAGCAGCATTGTAGAGATGGAGCGAGACGCTCTGTATAGCTCCTACTCTTTTCCACGGTGAAGTAAGATTTAAAAAATATATGCTATAGGTAAGTATAATGGGTGTAAAAGTACCCTTAGGAAGTTCTTTAACAGACTTCAAAAAGAAGGAGGTTGTCAATTCGGTTGTTTCAATTTCATATATATATATATATATTTGTATGTATGTTCGAGCATAACTCCGTCATACAAAGACGGATTTTCAAAATTATTTTTTTGTTCCAAAGGGGTTTATTCCAAAATAGTCCCATTTAAATTTCATATAGATCTGATTATGAATTTCGGAGACAGACAACGGAACTCTACAAAAAATTACAGCAAATCAGCCGCAATTGCTGCTATCGCATAAATAAATTAATAATTGAATTTCGGCGTTGGACTGTCCAATTTGGTCTCTCCTACGCTTAGACAAAAATTCGTTAGTCAAAGGCCGAAAGACGCTATTGGTTTGGACTTTGACTAAGACTTCTTATCAAACCTGAGGTTTGGCAAGCCAAACCTAGAAGCGCTGGGGCTTGACTATAACATTTTATATAATATTTTACTGTATCATTGTTTTTTCTTTAGGTCCTGGCCGGCCATCAAGCCGTGTTCTCATTTAGTTTGCATATAGACACCAAGACGAAGGACTGCGACGTGGAGGATAACATTCTGACCGGTCTGAGCGGTATTGCTCAGGCTTACGAAAATACAAAAAAATACGCCAGCAGACTAAAGAAACGCGAGTTCTACAGGTAATCTATACAAATAAAAAAAATAAGTGTCTGTTTGTAACACCAAAATAACAGCTTTTTACTGAATGCTTACGAAAATATAAATAAATAAAATTGAAGTGTCTGTTAATTAAAATAACAGAAAAATAACAAAAAACACATTTTTTTCAATTTTTGCTTGTCTGGAAGAAACTTCCAGCTAATCTCCGAAACGACTCTTGACGGGATTTACTGGCAGATAGCAGATAATTAGGGTCCCAACCATAGAAATTTTTCATTGGTTGTTAAAAAAAACAAGTGTTTCCTACAAAAGTGCAATACCTACACGGTCAAAATGTATGGAAATCAGTTTTTTTTTAATTACCTATGAAAAATGTATATGTGGTGGGGCTCCAAATGATGTACTGAATGCCTGGTAACCGTTTTCGCGTCGGTGTCCCTTCCACCCCGTATTTATTCAGTCAAAAAAGTATCGGGAATGAATGTTTTTTTTTTGTTGTTAGATTGGCACAACTGTTTTCCATGATGGGTTGAAATTGAGTCGTTCTAGCATGTCCTCAGCGACTCTTATGCGATTGAGTTTTTGGAGAAAATTTAGGTCTTTTGGTACTAGCCGAGCGGCAACATGTTTCATACCCAAGTGATTATTTAAAATGGTACGGATCGACTCGTAAAACACAGAAAAAAAACAACGCTTTGTTACTGGTGACGAGACGTGGTTTTACGAGTTTGACATGCAAAATAGTCAATAAGCCTCGGGGTGGCGCCTTCCAACTGAACCTAAACCGAAAAACCACGCCCAAGTCGATCAAAAGTCAAAGTGTAATTGACCGTTTTCTTTGACTATCGCGGTGTAGTGCAATTAGTCGGAATTCTTGCCGGAAGGTCAAACAGTAATTAAAGAATATTTTTGAGCGTTACGCGGCGTTTAAGAGAGCAAATTCGACGAAAAGGCCAGATTTGTGGAAAGAAAATTCTTGGATTTTGCACCACCATAATGCGCCTTCGCCGTCATAGTGAACGAATTTTTGACCAAAAACTCAACAAATACCATGGAGTAACCACCTTATTCATCAGATATGGCTCCAGCCGACTTCTTTCTTTTTCCTAAACTCAAATTACCATTTCGTGGCACGTTTTCATTCAGTAGAAGACATAAAGGAGAATTTGCGGCGAGAACTGAACTCAATTCTGGAAAAAGCGTTTAGAAAATGTTTTGACGATTGGGTTATTCGTTGGCGTAAGTGTATCGGTTCTGAAGGAGCATACTTTGAAGGCGATAAAATAACTTTGGATGAATAGCTAACATTTTGTGTATTATTGATCGTTTCCCGATACTTTCTTGACAGAGTAGTATTGTATTGTATAACGGGCTGGTTTCCGCAACTCCACGTCAAAGCGCTTATTTTGCGAGCGGGACAGAGTAGTGTTACTATAAATACGAAAGTTTGGATGAATGGATGGTTGTTTGTAACTCAATCACGGCGGAACGGAGCTGGATGAAATTTGGCACAGAAATACATTATAGTCTAGAATAGCCATAGTCTTTCTTTTTATTTTCTCACACATACACAGCCAAATTTCCACGCGGACAAAGTCGCGGCCAGCAGCTTGTATTTATAAATGAAGAGAACTATGGTCCTTTCCAATGGTAACGGCTCTAACATACGTACGTAGCTTCGAACTCAGGCAGGCACATTATTTTTCGTAATTTATTTAAACGGCACTGCTCTCAAAACGGTGAAGGAAAACAGGGTGAGGAAGCTGGCTTGACGTAGGACCAAACCTTCGAAGACACGTGACATCCGCCAACCCGCACTGGGCCCGCGTGGTGGATAACGGCCACCTATTCCCACGTAAGAGAATCTGAGTCCCAGCTATGGGAGCGTTGTAGTCAGATAATGCTTATGCTATGGTCTTTTTTGAGCTGATATTTAAAAAGACGAGTCTAATGGTTGGTTGTTGTATATCTAGAGTTATGTTAGCATGTTGTCAATTTGTTAATGCCTCGGAAAGCACGTTAAGCCGGCTGTCAAATGTAGGTCTTTCAAAGTTATAGGTAGTCAGTGGCCCGAAAATCTGACAACCAGGCTTACCAAGGGGTATCGTTTACCCATTACTAACTGGGTTGTGGAGATCAGATAGGCAGTCGCTCCATGTAAAATACTGGTATTCAGCTGCATCCGGTTAGGCTGGAACCCGACCCCAACATAGTTGGGAAAAGGCTAGACAGATGATGATGAATTGTAATAGCTCTTGAAAGCATAAATTGTTTAATGTTCCATTTTGTCGCAGTGTAGCTCTATCCACCTCCCCTATTAATACCGCGTATGCTTACGATGCTCGACGAGCTCGTGGAGACCAACCCTGGATCGGACTTGTTTGCTGATGAATGGAAGACTATAATGTTAGAATGTTTGTGGTTCTGTGAGAAGACAGATTAAAAGAATTACTTAATTTAGTATTAAGACGGAACTAGGTGTGCGATTCTCCATACAAATGTATTCCCCTTTTTTCCTCCTGAATAACGTATCTAGAGCAATCATTTTTTTTCTTAAAATCAAGGTCTACTGTAGACACGTCTCTGTCATTTCCTTTTTACAACTAATAAGTAAAGAAAATATGACCCTTCAAAATTTACAAAAGTGCCCCATTTTTAGCGGCGTGATTAGAGGACTAATAGACAAATTCGAAAAGTTTTAACATGAAAGAAATTGATAGGAACCTAGAACCCCTTTTAAAATTTGCTGCGTGTATACATATTTGTGCTCGTGACTGTACTTGTGTAATGAGTATTCTTTAATGAAGGTTGAAGGGTGTAAAAGTACCCTTAACGAAGCCGAAAGGCACTTGATGTCCCCGTCATTGCGCTATTTTTTTTCCTATTCCACCTGGGAAGCTTCTACTTACGGAGGTACTGAGGGTCAAAGTTCCAACATTTTCACAAGTTTTTTTTTAATACCAGGTTTTAATGTTACAACTTTAAATAACTCCACGACCCCCTTACTATTCAATGCATCCATCAGCACAATGTTTTGAGTCCTGCCGTAAAAAGTGATTTTTCACCTCAAACAAAAAAAGTCGTTTCTCAGCAATAAATATTTTTTGCGTAGAGTTACTTAGTTTGATGTACAGAATGCTTGGGCTTCGTGAAGGGTCCGTTTACACCCTGTTGTTTGTTGTTTGTTTTAGAGCTTACGAAAGTACCTTTTTCAGTTTTGATGTATGTACCTACTCTCATTTCTAAAAAAATATTATACCTACAACTGGAATAAAAATAACATTTTTTTTCAGGTATTTCACCGATGAACTTCAACTTGTGACCCCAAGAATTACAGAAGCTGAAATAGTTGTAAAAAGAATATCTAACTTCGACTCTAAAGAGATTTCAAGAATGTCAGTCAATGCAGACGGGGTTACAAAGATAAATTATAAGAATCCATTTCCGGAAGGAAAGCCCAACGATGGGACGGCGAAATGTTTGGTGACAACTTATGACTACTACAAGCCCTGTGATGATCCCATGGTGCTGTACTTCATGTTTACCTTGATGCTGTTCGTATTATCAATCCTATCGATCACTTGTTACTTTGACAAGACGTCGCCTGTTAACGACGTAAGATATCAAAATTTTTAAACGTAGATTCCATTTTTTTATTGAAGTGAAACTTCTTTACGCACGCTTGACTTGGGGAGTAAGCTGGCGAACGCGTGACGTAAGCGTTACGAAAAGTGTGATCGGGCGAGGCGAACGGGAATTGAGTGGGGGATATAAGCAAGAGACAGCAGTGCGCGCGCACATTTTCTGTCTCTTTTCCTCTCATAGCCAAATACGTTCCGTATATCTAAGCAATTTTCAGAAGTTTCACTTCAGTCGTGTGGTCATAAGCACACTCGTTTTTTTATTGTTAGTCTTGTGTCTCTGGAAATATTTGTAGTTTATGCAGACGAATATTGGACATATGAAAGTAACTGTTTGTTTGTTGTATTTTTACTCCGTAACGGCTGTATTTATTTACCATTATTACCGAATTGATCGAAAGCTCTTCGAAACCAAAATACTACGTTGTTTGTTATATTTTAAATTTATATTATTTTATATAAACCAAGTATTTAAACTGTTTCTTACTTTAATTTAAGCGGTGTGTTTTTAGGGTTCTGTAGCCGAATGGCGAAAAACAGAACCCTTATAGATTAGTCATGTCTGTCTGTCCGTATGTCATACATGGAACTAAAACTAAAAAAAAACTATAGATAAGTCTTTAAAAATGATATTGAGGTTCCTATAACTATTTTTTGCTCAAAGTCAATCGTTTGAAAGATAGACATTTCCAAATTGGTAAAATGTGTCCGTCCGTTGAAATAAGATTTAGCCTCTAATTTCTAAAGTAAGAGGACGAAAATTCTGAACAAAAGTAGAATTATACAACGTAAAAAAAACTTTCAACGACACTTGGTTTGAATAAGATTTGATGTTTAATTTTTGAGACACGGGACTTTTTCATCAAACTGCAGCAGTAACTTTGTTTATCATTACAATACTATGAAAAACAAAAGTTTTGAATGTAATACAATCCAACATAATATGAATGAGCCTTTAAAATATTTTTTGTTTTTGTGCTCACACCAATTATTATTATAAGTCTATAAAGGGTGTAAAAAGACCCTTAACGAAGCCGAAAGGTACTTGTTCTCCCCGTCAATGCGATCATTTTTTTGTTTTAGACCATACCTGGGAACCTTCTAGTTACGGAGATATTGGGGGTCAAAGTTCCAACTTTTTCACAAGTTTTTTTTTAAATACATGTTTTCAAATTAAGATTTTTACTTTAAACACCTCGACGACCCCCGTGCTATTCAATCCATCCATCAGCACAATGTTCTGAGTGCGTTAGATTGAGTTCTGCCGTAAAACGTGATTTTTGACCCCAAAAAAAAAAATTGTTTCCCAGCAAAAATTTTTGCGTAAAGTTACTTAGTTTGATGTACAGAAGGCTTGGTTGACGGCTTAGTGAAGGGTCCGTTTACACCCTGTATATACGTGAGGATTTGTAATTCGCTTTCTGGTGACTATGGTTTCCTTTTATGTTTGTTTTTTATTAGCTGTAAGTCCTCCTTGTACTAAAATAAATAAATATTTAAATGGAAGAATGTTAGGATGATTCGTTCTTCAAAAGAAAATGTATAAATTGAATTTTCATCGGTTGATCGTCGTTTAAGGGCGAATCCTTGTTCGGGTAGCCACATCGGAATCGGCATTCATATACGGCCGAATCGAATTAAAAATAATAGAGCTGATCTGAGCCAACTAGTACACATTCTCGGCATCCTATCAGGTCGGGCCAATCGGCGAACTCCGATCATCTAGCATCGCTGAATCATAATAGGGTCGATTCGTACATATCGGATCAACTTTGTACACATCGGGTCAACTCGGTACACATCGGGTCGACCCGTACACGTCGGGTTGGCTCGGTACACATCGGGTCATCTCGGTACACATCGGGTTGGCTCAGTACACATCGGGTTTGGCCGAGAGATTTTCTCTCGAACTTATTATCTACAATTAGGTTCGATTTCTACTTGGTTGTGCTGAATCATGCTGACTTGAACATAATATGTAGCACCCTGTCTCTACACGACGGCACAAATTAAGGTTAACTAATTTTAATTTTATGTACTATTTTATAAAGTGTTTGTATTCTATAGAGTTAAGTCATATCAAATAAAAGTCCCAGTTATTTACCCGAGGTTTTTAATCAGTTCCTTAAGGTACCTGATGTCTTTATTGTCATGCAACATCTCTTCATCGTCGTCCGGGGGTGGCGTCGTCCGCGTGACTTGCTCCGGTCCAGGCAACTCGAATATAAATCCACGAATCTGCAAATCATTACTTTTTTATCTCGACAACATATCACCGTGGGGATAATTTTCTACGTGGGCGAAGCCGCGGGTAAAAGCCAGTATTTTCATTATGTAGCATCTTGCTTCGAAGCTCATGTAACTGCCCAACATTAATCGAGTTGGGCAGGACTGTCTGCTGCATGCCTAACGAGCAGTGGGCCCGTAAAGCACAGGATCGTGGACCCACCACGGGGCAGTTGCAGACCACGAAGGAGATGGCGGGATGGCAGGACTTGAGATTCAAGCTGTATCGTGACCGATGGAAGGAGGCAGGTAGGAATCGTTGGATCGGCAAACGAATTAATTTTACTTTTTATGATTAATTTCGTTTAGACATGTGATGAGGAATTAGGAAAATGTAGTGCGGAAAATGTTGAGTATGAATGTTAATGTTAATAAGAGTATAGGAAGACCAAAGGAAGGAAGAATGGACTGTGTGAAGGATGATATGGCTAGAAAGGACTGCTGAAATGACGAGTAATACAGAAGTATGGAAGAAGAAAACATGCTGCGCCGACCGCAAATAAATTGGGAGAGAGCAGAGAGCAGGAATATAATTATGATAATAAATTTTGTGTCCACAAGCTTTACTTCAGTTAAAGATATCCGAATAAAATACAAAAGTGATGTATCTATCTGATTTACAGTAAAATGTTGACCTTCTTACCTTTTGATTGACAGCTCTTAAATTCTGCAGCAATTTCAATGCGGACCTCTTTTCCGTTGGGTGCGAAATTTGATACAATCGTATTGCTCTGTGAAACTGACCAAAATTAATGTAATGAATCATTTTATATTAAACTCTGAAATGGTAATAGAGATCCTACGCGCGCCTCAAAGAGATGTCAGTAAACAGGAAGGGGTCCGCAAGGGCTGATGCCTGCCGGGGCTGCGGGACTGTTCGGAAGAGATACCGCGGCCCTGGAACACAAAGGGCAAAGAAGGAACATGGATGGGTTTTAGGCAGTAAGTCTGTCACTCCCTTCCACTCTGCCCAGAGTGGCAGGTGTCATTTGATGATATCACATCCTACAAAAAAAAAGGGGTATTACTTATAAGTTGTAAGTCGTAGCTACGAAGCCAGGCGGTATACTTTTATGTATTTTTTATTTTAACGTTGCCCCACTCTTGGAATTTCTTTCTATAAACATTTAATCTCGCATATACATACAGCCAGAACAACTACCTGTAGGCCAGACATATATTTGCACAGCCAATCACTTAGCCACCGCGCCAACCGTGCCGTCACATCAATTGTAACATTTAGTCAGTTCAACATTTTGAAACTTGTATTTTTTTTAAATGAGTCTTCACCCAGCAAAATCTGCGCCACTAGACGGTTCCCAGGTATGATGCAGAACAAAAAAAAATCGCCGGGAAGAACAAGTGCCTCTTGACTTCTTTATGAGTGTTTTTACTTCCGTTATGTTAATTAACATTTCTGTACATCTATCTACGTCTATTCATGAGAACCTTTATTACTATAACTGCCTCGTAAGTCTAGTGGTCGCAAGCGCTACTCCTGAGCAGGAGCTCTAAGGTTCGTTTCCCAGGTCAGACATTGGGTTTTTCCATCTGGAATTTCTGAATAGCATTCCGGAATTTGGATCTCTGACCGGTTGGTGGCAATAGGCTCGCCCACTCCTATTTTTAAGTAACTGGCGAAATGTGGGATCCATCTATAAGATTCCGCAGAGTCCTTCCTTTTCAATGGAGGAATTTCACACCACGTTCCTCCCTTTACAAACACTTACTCGTTCTAAAATACACCAGGCGTCTCTGTACTGTTGAAGGAAGACCAGCGGAGTGAGAACCGCGGCATAGAAGCCAGCCTCGCGGTCCAGCATATCCTCACTGTCAGACATACTGTAAATAGTGCCCCGGAACTTGTGGAGAAACGCTGTGTTCGTGTGGTCCTTGTCAAAACTGAAATGAAAGAAAAAGTAATGATCTCCCAGCTATAGTATGCGCTTTGGCAATCATCTGCAGGGTGTAAACAGACCCTTCACGAAGCCGTCAACCAAGCATTATGTACATCGAACTAAGTAACTTTACGCAAAAATTATTGCTGGGAAATGACATTTTTGGGGTGGAAAATCACGTTTTACGGACGCAATGAAACGCACTCAAAACATTGTACTGATAGACGGATTGAATAGTACAGGGATCGTGGAGATGTTCAAAGTAAAAATGTTACATTAAAAACATGTATTTTTTTTTAAACTTGTGAAAAATTTGGAACTTTGACCGCCAATATCTCCGTAATTGGAAGGTTCCCAGGTATGGTCTAGAACAAAAAAAATATCGCAATGACGGGGAGTACAAGTGCCTTTCGGCTTCGTTAAGGGTCTTTTTACACCCTTTATACTAATACTGCAAGCTGAAAGTTTTATTTTGAATTTGCTAGCCCAATTCTGACGAAGGTTTGAGGCTATTTAAAATTACGCTGCGACTTTTGTCCGTAGAACACGCCAAAAATATTTATGTTGTTACGCACAAAATTCCGTCGTCTGCACAGGCCGTAGGTGCCTAGCAAAAAGAGAATCGGTGGATGAAACACAGCTAGTCGTTTAAATTCGGAAATACGAACAAGCGGTGATGGAATTTCGTATAAAACTGTTGTACCATGCAAGTATTACAATGACTACAAAATTAGAGAAAAACTCCATACGATGCTAAAAAAGTTATATGACAAGCAAGAAGGTGTCGCGGCAGACCTCGTAGAAGAAGCCTTCGTGAAGGGTCTGTTTACACCCTTTATACATAAAACTCTTTTATATGTAAAAAATTAAGCTCAAATAAAGTGTTTTATTGTAGAAAAGTATAGAGAAAAAACTGATTTTTCTACTATTTAAATATAACAAGGTATGCAGCGGCAATGAAAAATTCACTGAAATAACTGATATATCATTAAGTACTGCGTATTGCATTGTTATCACATCCGTCTCCTACCTACATCTACCTGATACTCAAGTGTCCTACAAATAGATAATTACCTTGCGAGAAATCACGTGTTTCAAATACCGCAATAAAATTCGGGGAGTTCCCGAAACATAAACGGAAATAAACACACGAAAAAAACGACCTTGAACACGCAAGCCAACGCAATTTAAACATCACATGTTATCGATATGAACAGAAGGTTTAGTCTGTTCAATTTATTTCTAGATATCTAAAACTTGTTATTTTTTAGCAAGTTTATAATCCATACTTCGCCAGTTATGTTTCAGTCCCATGTAATAGGGAGTGGGGCCTATTGCCATCAACTGGGCACAAACCACAGACTCCGTGGCTGCCACTGAGAAATTCCTGATGGAAGAACCTAATAACATAACTGGTGGTATGTGGGTGTACTGTTATAGGTGCACGTCTGCCCGACCCTTCTGAGATTACAAGCGTGATTTTATATTTATGTGTTTATCCAAAACTAATATTATAAATACTAATGTAAGTCTGTCTGTCTATTACTCTTTCACGCCTGAACGGCAGAACTCATTTGGATAAAATTTGGTACACAGGTAGACCATAACCTAGGCTAGGACATTATACACAGGGTGGAAGGGGCGTTGACGCACAAACGAATACCACGTAATCAGTACATCATTCGGAATCACACATAGAAATTATTCATCGGCTATTTAAAAAAAAAATACTTTTAACGACTGTCAAAGATCTACAAATGACAGCCGGGACCAATGGCTTAACGGTCTGCGGCTCAGACAAAACTCAGTATGCGATGGATTTGGATGGTTACGCATTCACGGACCAACCTATGCAAGCGCTACTTCACCTGAAGATCGACCCGTGCGGCCATTATTATTTAGCCACCGACTGTAATTCTTTTAAAAGGAAGAATACACAACAGTTGTACTTACTAAGGAAGAATCGCATAGAACCTTCTCACTATGTCTCTCGCTGAGGGTTTAACAGCTGAGCAGGCCACCTCATTATCCTGTTTCCGTGTGTCCTGTGGCGAATGTCTAAATATCCAGCGTTCTTCTGGAAAATCTGTCTCCAGGTCTAAGTCAGCGCATAAAGACGGCCACTAGAAATTACAAAGTTGATGAAAATAATGTTAAAAAGAATTTGGACTGATAGGTAAACCTACGCCTTTCTCCCATGGGGGTAAGCAAAACTACAGAACACCACCAGCTGGGATCCCTACATACTTCATTAGCTTCGTCCACGCTCATACAACTGGTCATACTCGCACGCTGGTCGCGATTACTACGCAGCTTACCTTTCAGAAAAATATCACCAGTCCACCTTCTCGGGCAGGTCCTCATATTTATATTGCACAGACATGACAAAAAAATTATACCACACAGTGAAAATCAATAACTTTATATGAGCTGTTCTGCACACAGAATGTTGCTTCTTTCTTCTTTATCGTGTGGTTAATGCCTAACCTGGAGTCGAGAGTGTTTATGGGCCTCTGACTTGGCTTCACATGCCGTCGAGAAATATCTCTCAGGCATGTTGGTTTCCTCACGATGTTTTCCTATACCGAGGCAAGTGATAATTATACAATACTGCTGTTATCATAGATTCGGGGTACCGCGCCAAAAAAGTTAATGTTACTGTCGTTGCATACGGTTTGTGCGAGCTCACTAATAACAGTTTTTCGGTACGGTGAGAGCACATCTATGAATTTAAATCTACGGCTGTTATGTACACAGAATCTTTTCACACAAACTTCTACAGTAAGTTAGTTAAATAATTTCTCCAACCTATACTTACCACAAAAGTAAACCAAAACAAAACGTGACATATATTGTGCGCCATCTCCTTCTTCTTCTATGATTCATGTTAGTTTGTGTTTCAAAGAAAACATGATATTTTACTAATTTAATGCATGCTCACTACATGATATTATTTTGATAGCAACTGTCTAACTGACAGGGTGAATTGAACTATTTAAAAAGTTTTGTGTAGTGTCGAAACTTTTTACTCCGGTTTCCAGAAGATCGCGTAGACTCAAAAATGTGATTGAATATTCTGTTTTGTTACTGTTTTGTCTACATTCTAGTCGATTACTGGACTTCCTCGTCGGTCGAGTGGGCGCGAGTGCGACTGCTGAGCATCAAGTCTTGGGTTCAATTCCCGGGTCGGGCTAAAAGTGTTATTGGGTCTTTCCGTCAGGAATTTCTCAATAGCAGCTACGGAGTCTAGATTTGTTCCCAGTTGATGGCAATAGGCTCACCGCCTATAACTTGGGACCTCAGACCAAATAAAAAACCAGACACAGCGCTGTCAACAGTGCATAAACATAAGTGCACTTATTGAGCGTAGTTTAGTTGTAGTTTGATGTAAATGTGTGCGTGTGAGCGTGTATGCACAGAACGAGGCGTGGTTTTGCGCAAGATTCATTGTATTGTTTTTGTATTTGGTGCGCATGGGACTTACACATAACTGGCAACAAGTGGGTGTACCATTAGGTACACCTCTGCCTAACCCTTCGGGGAGTACAGGCGTGACGTTATGTATATATGTACTGAAAGACTAGAAACTAAAAAAAATGAATTTATGATCATTTATTTAAAAATCTACTCAATCTAATTAAAACTAGAGAATAGGATATTAAGCGATTAATAACATTTTCAAACGATATAGGTGCCTACCAAGCACATCAAGTTACCTACCACATACTGTCAAATTTCTCCAAATGATTTTAAATCATAAATTGTTTGTGGTTAAGTTCAAAATCGAATGAGAAAATCTGACAGGTTGTAGTAATTTGATGCCCTGCTCTTACATATGCCCAGAAATTTAAGATACCTTTTTTTTCATATGGGAAATCGTCAACGGAGTGTGTGTGTATAACCCTGGAAGATAACGAAAGCTGAATTGATAAAAATAATCCTTCAAGGTAGGTATACTGGGCTGTGGGACAGTTCGAAAGAGACACCGCGGCCCTGGAACACAAAGAGCTAAGAAGGAACATGGATGGGTTTTAGTCAGTACGAGTCTGACACTCCCTTCACTCCGCCTAGAGCGTGAGGGGTCATTTGATGATTTCCCATCCTATTTTTTTTTTAAAGTTACCTGTACGCAGCTCATACTTACCTGACGGATGTACCTGTATAGGTAAACCTGTCAGGCAGGTACACCTTTTTTTTTTTTTTTTTTTCGGATCATCAAATGACTTCTCCCGCTCTGGGTGGAGTGTCAGACTCTTACTGACTAAAACCCATCCATGTTCCTTCATTGCCCTTTGTGTTCCAGGGCCACGGTATCTCTTTCGAACAGTCCCGCAGCCCCGGCAGGCGTCGGCCCTTGCGGGCCCCTTCCTGGTTGCTGACATCTCTTTGAGGCGCGCGTGGAACACGAACGCGCCGTCGACACGACCTGTCGTCATAAGACGGACGGACGGTGAGCTAACCCATTACTCACCGTCCACAGGCCCGCGCCTACGGTGGCCGGGAGCCACCACGTGGCCCCCGACGCCCGGTGCTTCGCCCGCGGCGGCTGGGACGTGAGATTCTCTCCCTCTCACGTCCCGCCACCTCCTTCGCTAGCATGACTGCTTCGCAGAAGGAGGTGACGGCTTCCCATTCCCTCTCGCTCCGGACCATGGCCTGAACCAGGGCCGGGAGCGAGAGGTCGCCGCCGCCGATCGCCGCTACGAGGACACGGCGGAGCCCCGCCCAAGCGGGGCAGACCTCCACGGTATGCGCCACCGTGTCCTCCGGACGATCCTCACAATGATAACACCCGGGCGTTTCCTCCCGCCCGATTCGGTGCAGGAACCTCCCGAAACAACCGTGTCCGGTGAGGACCTGCGTCAGGCGGAAGGTGAGGGCGCCGTGGCGCCTCTCTAGCCACTCCTCAAAGAGGGGACTTATCGCCACTATTGTGGCGTGCCCTGCACTGGGTTGCGACAGTCGCTGTCTCCATGTCGCCATGAGATCGCGTCGGAGGTCTGTCCGCTGAGCGGTGATTTGCCGCGGCAGCGGAGTTTCCCCCCGACGTAGTGCCCCCGCGCGCCATTCATGCAGGCGCGCGAGGACTATCGCCTCCAGATCCCATGGCGGCAATCCGGCTAGGAGGCTCGCCGCCTCGCGGGAGATCGTGCGGTACCCCCGGATCAGCCTTACGGCTACGACCTTTTGGGGCGCGTTCAGGTAGTGCGCGGCACGCCGCTTAATTGAACGCGCCCACACCGGGGCCCCGTAAAGGGCCATGGACCGCACGACCCCCGCGTAGAGCCTACGGCAGGAGGCGTTTGGACCCCTCAGGTTGGGCAAGAGCCGCTTGAAGGCAGCCCCGGCCCGTTCCAGTTTGGGAGCCAAACGTCGGAAGTGCTCAACGAAGTTCCACCGGCTGTCGAGGACGAGTCCTAGGTACTTCAAAGTCGACTCGACGCCGATGGGAACCCCTCCTACCGTCAGCGTGGATCCCGACGGTGGCGCATTCCGAGGCCCATGAAAGCTCATGGCCTCGGACTTGTGCAAGGCCACCTCGAGACCCAATTGCCGGATCCTCTCAACGACTATCGCAACCCCGCGTGTCATCAGTTCGGCCGCCGCCTCGTGCGACCTCCCTTGTGCCAGTACCAGCGTGTCGTCAGCGTAACAGACTACGCTGACGCCGCTAGGGAGGTCGGCGCGCAGCACCCAGTCGTAACCGATGTTCCACAAGGGCGGCCCTAGAACCGACCCCTGTGGGACACCGCACGACATCTCTCGCCGGTTCCATTCTCCGTTTGGACCAGGGTAGATGACATACCTGTCAGACAGGTAGTCCCCGACTACACGACGGAGGTAGGTGGGCACCCGGTGATACCGGAGTGCCTCCCTAATGCAGCTCCAGGGCATGGAGTTGAAGGCGTTGGCGATGTCGAGCGACACCGCCAAGACGACCCCACCCCGGGACACCGCGTCCCCCGTCGTGAGGGCTCGCACGCGCATGATGGCGTCCACCGTCGAGCGCCCCTTGCGGAAACCAAACTGGTGTTCCGCAAGATCCGGCCCCATTCCCGCAAGGTGCCCGGCGAGGCGGTTTGCAATGACTCTTTCAAAGAGCTTGCCCACCTCGTCGAGCAACACAATGGGCCGGTATGCGGACGGAGAGTCCGCAGGGCGCCCTGGCTTCCGTATGAGGACCAGCTTGCCCGTCTTCCAACGAAGCGGGAACTGGCCTCTCTCCAAGCATGCGCTTAGGAGCCCTTCCAGTCGGGACCCGAGAGCCTCAGAGGCCAGGACCCAGGCTTCAGTCGTCGCTGTGGTCCGCTTCCGGCACCGCAAGCGGCGGAGCCATAGGCGGGGGAGTATGCTCCCCTCGCGAAGGGAACAGAGCGCTCACCACGTCCTCCACGAGCTCAGGCCGGAGACTCTGCGTCAGCGGGGGGGCCCAGGTGCGGAGTTTATCCCGCACCATCTTATAAGGGCGCCCCCACGGATCTCCGTCGAGAGTCCCCAGCATCTCCTCGCGGGCCAGATCCTTGGCCCGCTGGACAGCCTCTTGGAGGGCGGTCTTCGCTGCTCTGTAACCCTCGTACAGCTCCGCCTCGATGGCTGCCGCATCCGGAGGGCGGATGCGGAGCCAGGCAGGTACACCTTGACTTGTATGGCTACCTTTAGGTAACAACACTCACACATTCAAACATTATTTATAGATATAGATTTAGCAGGGAACATTAAAATTTTGCTTTGTTGTGATCTTTTAGCTACCGCAAGCTACCAATTTTACTGGATTTTTACTGGTATTCAGCTGCATCCGGTTAAGACTGGAAGCCGACCCCAATATAGTTGGGAAAAGGCTAGGAAGATGATGAAGCTACCAATTTTAACTTAACAATTTCTTTGTAAAAAAAACAACCAATTTCCGCACAAAATCCTATATTAAAAATAAAAATTGAATCTTAATTCTACCGCAGTCACTGCCTGTCGATCAATTTTCACCCTTATGCCCTGAGTTAAAGGTTAATATTGTTAACAATTTCAAAACTACTTATTCCCGTGTTCACTGAAACTAGGCGCCATCTAAAAAATGGACTGCATTCACTTTCAAATTATTATGGTGCAATATTTTTAGGCATTCATAAGATGTCGTTTAGTTAGCAGTGGAGGAGTATGAGTTTAAGTAAGGACGCTATTACGAATTATAAATAGACGCTATTTTACGCTTAAATAAAGGAACATTAGGTACATTAAATGATAAATAGGATAAAGCTTAAAATAGGACTGGTATCACTGAGCAGTTGTTTATTTCAAGGATGAATACAAAAGCAATCAAGCTCGCGAATTCGCGATTCAGTAGTTTAGTCATCGGGCATCGTCCGCGTCGTGCGCACGCGTCGCCAATCGAGAATAGTGTGTGCGTGTGAGTGTGCACTAGATAATAATAATATGTGAATAACTGACGATGTGATAACGCGTCCAAATCAACACTTTAACCAGTTACTCTAAAGTGATGCAACAAAATGGAAAATAGTGAAGATACATTCATTAAAAATGGATTCATGTTCATTTACGCGCGCCAAAATAAATCGACTGCAGAAAAAATAGTAAACATCGAGAAAATATTAAAAGAAGGCGCTTACATCAACTTCCCCGATGCCAACGACAAAAACAACACTATACTACACATCGCAACGCAACGAGAAGAAAAAGATGTTGTGGAATTCCTCTTGAGGAAAGGAGCTCTTTTAATAAGTAACTTGGATAACCAAACTCCATTGCAAATAGCAAAAGGGAAGAATACAGAGCTCAGTAAAGACATTTTCAATATTTTAACTAAGAAGGGCACACATTTGCCTCGTACCGACAAGTCGAGCTTAAGAAACCTTCAAAAGGATCCAAATCTGAATCGTTCAATATCTCAGAACAATGGCCCCACCCTACCAGCCCCTGTGTTTTATCAAAAACGAAAAGGTACTTCAGGCGCCAGCGGTCAGTTCTACGAAACTAAACTGTTAAGCTTAGTCATGCATCGAGCATTACACGATAAAGTTATTGAAGATTGTTACTTAGCAGCCAACATAGATGATATAGGAGATTTTGATGACGTTTGCTTTCGGTTTAAAATGGAAGAAGATGGCAAGACAAAACACGTGATGTGTTTCACGCAAGCTAAACACCGAGAAAACCCCAATAACAACAGACTTACTGTTAAGAGTCTTGAAGGTACCTCAGGAGCGTTTAGTTTATTAAAATATTTTGAAAGCTTCTTAAAAATTAAGCAGAAGTTTCAAAAAAAAAAAACTGAAGTCAGTGATCCTATGTTCGAAGGTGAGTTCAATGATATTGATTGTTATTTTATTTTGTATACTCCTCTTAAAAAGGATTTTAATAGAATACTTACCGGGAACAAACCAGTTTGTCAAAAATTGCATGATTTTATCAATACTGGGGAGAACAAGGACGATGTCTTTCAATTTAATTATGGAATCAGTGAAATAGATTCTTTAACAAAATTTATGCAACAAGAACGCATTAAGGCACTGGGAGAACATTTCTTGACCTCTGTTTTGTCCGGTGATACTAATAAAATTATGAATAATGAGTTAATTAAAATCTATCACCCAGCTCTGGCCCAAAATGTTATTGAACTAACTAGTCTAGGTCCTTACATCGAAGGAAAATTCCGTGAAGAATTCTTTGAAAGTGATGACGATCTTTTAATCACTTTAAAAGAAACTTTCTATAACGTGATAGTGATGAAACAAATAAAAAAAACAGGACTTTCGAAAGAAGTAGTCAAAGAGAAAGTTAAAGCTATCGTAAATAACCCATCAGCTCAAACCATTTGCACTTTGATAGGAGAAGTAATAGTATTTGATGTTAAAGCAAATAAGCTACACCTCAGTGAGCAAAAATTACCAAAACAGTATAAAACGGCGGACAAACGTGAGATCAATCAATATTTGCAAAAATGTCAAGTCACTCAGGCTATAGTTAATGATGCTATTAATAAAATCGGTGAAGAAAAACTCAAGTCACTAACGTTCAAACTGCCACATACTTTTGGCAACTCTGACTTTCCATTTGACCCAGAACAAGTAAAGAAAGTAGACAAAGAAGATAGAAGAGAGTTCCTTGCTAAAAGATTTTATAAATTAATTAACGAAGCAAAAGAAGAAAGTCGTAGCAATAATGAAGAGGGAATTTTATATCCAGTGGAAATTTGCATTTGTGATAAAAATGTTGGTAGTCAAAAAATACTAGAAACAAATCATGTCACCGATAGCACAGGGATCGCCGGCACAGTAGGAAATCTCCTGCAATTTGATAAAGAAACCCAAACTTTTAAATTTAATACAAATGAAGAATCACTTGGAATAAATTCAAAGTACATGCTTCGAGAAATACAGAAACTAACGCAAGATGATTTAAATCGTTATAAAATCAATGACAAAACGAACAACTTACCAAGAACTTATTTTGAAGCTAACGAAACTGATAAGAAACACGCAGAAGAGTTTTTAAATAAATTATGGTTTTACTCAAACCAAGCCAATGAAGAAGAAGTGGAAAGTATACTGAAAAGGGAAATCGATCATCACTATAACTTAGACAAAAGCCAAAACCACTTTCTGTTCAGGGTGCATTCCGACGCTATTTTCCTAAGATTTCACGATGAAATACAAAAATGGTGGAAAACACAATCAAAGCCCCGCTACCTGACCAAAACTGATTGTATATTTGAGGAAGCTAAGAAAGACATAATAAACAGTCCAGTGTTAACGGTACTGAACATTATGTTCATAAGATCTCTCAAAAAGTTAGACATCGAATTTGATGCAGATGCACTTCAATCTATAAATTTAGAGAAATCAATGGAAAATAAAAGAATCCTTAATATACTCTCTGTAGCAGTCATTTTAAGTGCCAATAAAATAATGCAGTTAGTTGAATTACAAAACAACTACACTTTTGTGAATTTAGATTATGTGCACATACTTCCAGATAACGACAAAAATAAATTGATGAACGAACTGAGCGAAATGAAAGATGTCACATTAATTATCATTTGTGAAACATCCTTAGATGAGAAGCACCAAAATACGATCAATGAAATAATCAAAATTTCGAAAGAAAGAATTATCGTGATAACAGATAAACCATTACAAGAAAAAACATATCAAAATAACGACTACATTGCTCTTAATGATGAAAACATCAACTTAAATGATTTACATCCTGACACACAAACGAAAGTTCTTAAAGAATTCAGAGTATGTTACCAGGGAAGAGAACTACCATTAAATGCAATAATAGACGATAATTCAAAAACTTTAATACATGCAAAAATGTTGTTGTCGATATTGAATAGAGTGAAAATAGAAATAGGGCAAGCACTAGACTCATTTAAATATGATGAAATAAAAGATTACTATGTTAATAGAAGTTTGCTTCGGCAAGACGAGGAATATGAAGTCAACACATTGAACGACATTGATGAAACAATCGTCTTGATAAAATCTAAGCCTTGTATGGGTAAGACTATTCTTCTTACTCATTTATCCTTAGAAACTAAGAAAATTGATCCGAAGCCTTGGATTGTACGAATAAATATGTCAGCTTACAACAATTATTTTGTGGGGTGGAAACTACGTGTGACTCATGTAATGAGATTTCTTTGTAAAGCTGCACTCAAAACAACAGCAACAGACACAATTAATCAAATAAATTTCACCGAGAGCAACGATCGGACTGTTGAACTTAATAGAGATAATTTGGAAGATATTCCTTATGAATTAGAGTGGTTCATTCATTTTTACAATCAAGGCAAAATAATATTGCTATTTGATGGATTTGACAAAATTCATCCACATTTCACAAAGGAAGGGATCGAATTATTACTTGCACTGAAACAAGCTAACAAACGAATGTGGATAACATGCAACTGCTATATTATCCATATACTGGAGAAGAAACTAGGAGCTTCGTACGAGCTAGAGAGATTGTCGACGAAAGAACAAGAAAGCTTCCTGCGTAGATTCTGGAAAACGAACCTGAAACTGGAAAAATTAAACCATCAACAGTTTAATAATATCAGCATGTTTCTTAATTTCTTCATGAAACTATTCAATTCTAAAATAAATGTCTTTGCTGACACTAATAGACCTATGGTTCCTTTATTAAGTGTACCGCTCCACATCATATATCTTTCGGCAGTCGAATACTTCAAAAATGAAATCAATAGCCTGTCGCCAAGATTCCTTCGTGAAACATTACAAAAGAAATGGAGACTAAATCGTTATTCACCGGTGGATCGATTTTTGCGACAAGATGAAGAGAAATCGTCGGAGTTGGCGGGAACACCTTTACATATGTACATAGCTGCAAATTACTTCAAATCACAGATAACAGATACATTCGAAATACACCTTAATAAGGACGTAATTATCAATAAGTCAAAGGTGTATTTAAACGCAATAACCTCATACGACATGTTCCTTAAAGGCAATATTAAACACATTTGTGAAATTAAGAACCGAAACATTGAGGAAGAGCAAAACAAAATACGTGAAGATTTTGTACAAAATCATAGAAAATTGGCTTTATATGCAATATTTAAGGAGAGTGACATACCAAAACTTCTTACTCCGCTTGAAATATCTCAAGTTAAAAGCTTGCTAAAAAAAATTGAATCAGGTGAATTAAAGTCTTGTTTCATAGACTGTGTCGTGGATGACATACCGCAATTCTATAACTTAATCTTTGCCGAATATTTTCTTGCTGAATTTGCGTCTGACATGCTGAAACGTCTGATTCGCGGGGAGATTGAACATATGACATTGGAGTCACTGTGGAATTTTATAGTAAACGGAATTCTTATGTTATGCCCCCCAGGGGTGAGAAACGCTTTCGACTACAAATTGAAAAATGACCCAGAGTTGGCGGAAGCAGCAAACAATGAGAAGACTGACAAGATTATATTCGACTTAATTTTAAAACAAAACAAGAAAGCTGAAATAGCTGGTCGCGACGCTGAAACTTGTCTGAATATTGCTATAAATGAAGGTTTAGTTAACATCACTAATCTTTTATTGAGAGTTGCACGTCGGTATGTAACTAATGAAAATCTAGACGGAATTTTGAGTATTTTTAAGTCAGGTGTTTTTGTATCGGGAGTAGCAAATCCAGCTTGGAAAGAGCAGACAGTAGAAGTGATGCGTTGTATTGACGCGGTGGATGGTAAGGATTTGATAGATATGATAAATTCTAAGGAATTAGAAGGTGTGACTCAAACACTGACTGCCTTATATGAGAACACAAACATGGGGCAGGAATTACATCAGAAGATAAAGAATGAAGTTTGTAGGCCAATCCAGGAGTTCGCGGAAAAACTCAGCGAGAACAGCGCAAATCTTACAACCTTGGCGGAAATTTTGCCTTACCACTTGCCTGAGATAGTCGACTCGCTATTTTATATGATCGGAGGAAACAGTAGGGAGGATGAACAACAAGGAAACTCGTCACTTGACACTGCTCTTGAGTCTTGCTCAGGAATACAGGAATGAAACAAAAAGATCAATAACTAAATGATTAAAATGCACCGCACATCGCTTAATTAATTTAAAGCTCAACGTAAGTATTCAAAACATCATTCGGTCATTATCCATCTTTAAACGATTGACAGAAGTAGAACGGTGGTTTAAATTGTTTTAGCGCTAATTGGGTTTAGTGATTTATGTGCAAACGGGCTTTTATATTTTTGAGCAATGTAAACATATTTATTAATATGTTTTTTAATGTGTTATACATATATTTATTTTATGCTATCGAAAGCAAATGTGTGCAGCGAACTAAAGTAGGTACGTATATTTGGGTTAAAGTTTTCAAATTCACAATAAGATTCTTATTTTTCATACATAATATATGAATAAGTTTAATCAATTCATCTGTAAAACATGTTTGTCATAGCTACTTCTAATAAATGTAAAAATACCCTTAACAAAGCAGAAAGGAACTTGTTCTCCCCGTCATACCAACCGACTGCAACAATAGGAGAAGTCGATTTTACCTTGTAAACCCCGAATTTAAATAAAGCGTAATTTTTCAGTAGTCGGGTTTTTTAGTTGTTGTATACCACACAAATTCTTGTTCACTTTTATTAGGTCTAATTACTTTTATAAACTCTCTATCACCAATACCATGGGCAATCGCAATAGTACACAAATGCATTTCTTAGTACTTAAAATAAATAATAAAACCTACACTGCAAACTATGTAATAAAAACTAAGCTTTTATTTGTAATAATTGTAAAGACTGAGTCTGAAATGTGTCATAATAATAGCGTAAGTTTTTATGATATTTATTAATTTAATTAAAATATAGGTATTATATGTAAGGAAAATCAATAAATACTTAATAGCATGTAGGTATATTACGTGTGTAATACTGCGTAATGTGTTTATTATATTGTGTAAGGTTGCTACATAGCATAAAAAATGTTGAATATATAACTACATCCTCCCTAGTACACACGGCGACACATCAACCTATACATTTCCAGTATAGCATGGCCTCGCTTTGTATAGATTTCCAATACAATAAGAGATCCGCATAAACTGGTTTAGTATAAAGGGTGTAAAAAGACCCTTAACGAAGCCGAAAGGTACTTGTTCTAGACCATACCTGGGAACCTTCTAGTTACGGAGATATTGGGGGTCAAAGTTCTAACTTTTTCACAAGTTTTTTTTTTTAAATACATGTTTTTAAAGTAAGATTTTTACTTTAAACACCTCGACGACCCCCGTGCTATTCAATCCATCCATCAGCACAATGTTCTGAGTGCGTTAGATTGAGTTCTACCGTAAAACGTGATTTTCGAGCCCAAAAAAAAAATTGTTTCCCAGCAAAAATGTTTGCGTAAAGTTACTTAGTTTGATGTACAGAAGGCTTGGTTGAGGGCTTAGTGAAGGGTCCGTTTACACCCTGTAGCTTGATTGGTCGTCGTGCGTACATACAGTGTGATTCTTTTAAGTGGGACAATTAGGGGAAATCCGAATCCATAAGAGATACGGGAAACTGTCTTAGGAAACTTTAGTTCGTTTTTAATTAAAACAATTTGGTTTTTTGGTTAAGTGTGAGTTGTCACAAAAATTAGTGGAATTGGACATTTGTACAAATAAGCTGAGAATTTTGCTATCGAGTGTAAATTGACCTATGAATGGGCGTTAAAAATATTGTTATTCAATTGTTTGGTGCTACGGAACACTTTGTGTGCGGGTCCGACTCGCACCTGGCCGGTTTTTTTTTAATGCCGTTCGATTTTTAATTGACATGTTTTTTTTTTTTAATTGACATGTTATATTTGTAATCTTTTATTTCAATTGATATTTTATTTGTAATTTTAATAAGCTGTTTCTAATTTGTATGTCAGTAACGACAAAACATAGCAAGCACCTTTACTATTTATAAGATCCCTAATGTGTATACCTATGTTTAACAAATAAATGATTCTGATTCTGATTTTGTTTCTTGTGAAGATCATTGCGCAGAAGCAAACACTCGGGACAGCAGCATTGGTCTGATAGGTCTGATTTCCCCATATTGTCCCATTTTAAAGAATCATACTGTATATTAGCAACGGGTGATTGCGTAGTACATACATGATAAGCTAAATAATATGTTTTGTTTATATTCTATGTATAAACCTAGTTTGTAAAATATGTTTAAGGCTACGCCTAACCAAAGCGATCGTCGCGCGAACTCGCGTACATTTCGTTTGGTAAACCCGCGAACGCGTAATTGCAGTCTCAGACTGCGACTTCCGATTATATGTATACAAATGAGTGACATGTGAATGCGGCGATCGCACATTCGCTCGACCGATCGCTTTGGTTAGGAGTAGGATTCGTGATTTTGTAGCTAATTAATAATATTGTATTTAACGGCATAATATTTAGTTTAGGATTTTCTTGTATACATTTTTGTTTTCATAATAATTTGTTTGTAGTCCTTTTAATTCCTATTTAGTATTTTAGTCTAAGAGATGACGGGATTTTTCATAACGATCATGAATACAATTTACATTTATGGTTTGTATTTGTAGAGTAGTCCCCTAATGTGTATGATGTCGGTCTGCCTGCTCTCAGTGGTTGCAACTTAGAGTTATAGCGCTTACAAGAGGCTTCATTGTTGCGAAAAAAACGATCAGAGAAATGGTCAGTTTTAGTACATATTCAAAGTATGGCGCCTCCGCAGATGAAACAAGTTGGTCTGCCGGCTCTCAGTGATTGACATCATTCGCATTAAGAGACTACTCTACAACCCATTGAAGTAAGTCTAACCGTATCCATGATCGTTATGAAAAATCCTGTCACCTCTCGGTCTATTTGGGACTACGTTCTTGCTTATTATAAGATTTGTAGTTCAACCCAATATGTAGCGATCTCGCTGTAATTTATACCAAAAACAACAGCATTATGTATTATTCTAAATTGTTTTCAGTCAATTGAAGAAACGTATCATTTAAATAAACACTTAATAAAGACGTAATGTTTGTATTTTTTTCATAAACTAGTTCAAATTGTCCCACAGGGCTAATAAGAGGTCTATGAGTTTTTGCCAGGCATAAACACGTAATAATCTTTTTTTTTTTTTACGTATGGGAAATCATCAAATGACCCCTCCCGCTCTGGGCGGAGTGGAAGAGAGTGTCAGACTCATACTGACTAAAACCCATCCATGTTCCTTCTTAGCCCATTGTGTTCCAGGGCCGCGGTATCTCTTTCGAACAGACCCGCAGCCCGGTAAACCTACCTTAAATGATTATTTTTATCAATTCAGCCTTCCTGGAATCATCAAACTCATTCTTCTTCATCATTTGATTAGTGCCTAACCTGGTGTCAGAGTTTTTATGCCGCCCATGGGCCTCAGACTTGCTTTACATGCCGTCGAGACATCTCTCAGGCATGCTGGTTTCCTCACGATGTTTTCCTTCACCGAAGCAAGTGATAATTATTCAATACGCACATGAATCCGAAAAATCTGGGTCTTGGGTTCGAACTCGAGACCTATGACTTGGCAGTTCGATGGTCACATCACTAGCTATCATTGCTTACCCAGAACGATCAAACTCATTGACACTGAAGTAATGGATAACTGCCTCTTGGTCTAGGAGTCGTCACAAGCGCTACTGCAGAACATGAGGTCCTTGGTTCGATTCCTAGGTCGGGCTAAGTATTAACGGGTTTATTCTTCAAGAATTGCCCAGTAGAAGCCTGGGGTCTGGAATTGTGGATAGCTGGGATAGGATAGCCCCTATTACATGGGGCTCAAACAACTTAACTGGTGAAAAGGTAACCTAACCATAACATAACATAAACATCACGCCTGTAATCTCCGAAGGGTTAGGCAGAGGTGTACCTAATAATACATATTTCGCCAGTTTTGTTTAAGTCCCATGTAATAGTGGGCGAGCCTATTGCTATCAACCGGTCGCAAATCCCGACTCCGTGACTTCTACTGGGAAATTCCTGATGGAAACACCCAATGACACTGCCCCACCCGGGAATCGAACCCAGGACCTCATGCTCAGCAATCGTCCTAACCGAGGGGGAGGCGTGATCTTATGTTATATGGATTTACCCAAATGAGTCCCCTATTGCGATACCACCTCATTGTAGAATATAACTTCCTGTATGATTTCAGAACTTACCATTCTTAGTTCTGTCAAATTTTGACACTAGTTATAATGTAAACGAATTGTCAAAACACAAAATGCCTTGTGGATTCAGGCTATTTTGTACGTAGCAGTTATAAATTACAGTGAAATGTACTTGAAATGATCGCTTTAGTGATTCCAGTCGTGTTTTTATGGGCATCGGTAAGTTAAGCATGATGTTTTATTAGGCGAGTATCATTACAATTTAAGTAGGCAAGGTATAGGTTTCCGGAGATGAGAGAGAGATGAGGCAATAATATTGTAAAACCCAACTATATTGGGGTCGGCTTCCAGTCTTACCGGATGCAGTTGAATACCAGTATTTTACATGAAGCGACTGCCTATCTGACCTCCACAACCCAGTTAGTACTGGGTAATACGATACCCCTTGGTAAGACTGGTTGTCAGACTTTTTGGGCCACTGACTTCCTAACGACTGTCAAAGATCTACAAATGACACCCTGGACCAACAACTTAACGTGCTTTCCGAGGCACGGAGGAAACTCGGTATGTAGTGGGTGGTCACCCATCCACAGTCCAACCTAGCCCGCACGGCTTAACCTAAAGATCGACCCTAGCGGCTGTTATTATTAAGCCACGAAATAATATTGTAAAACTAAATATTTTTAAAAGAGTTACCATGGAGTTTCTTGACAGTTCTTCTCCATAGGAAACGACCAACCCGAGACTTGCAATTATCTTGTGAGTTTTATAAGTGCCCATGCAGGCCTGTTTTTTATCCGACTACAGCGAAGCCAAAAGGAAGGGTTATGATTTTAGCAGTCTATGTGTGTATGTTTGTATTTACGTATGTTCCTCCGTAGCGCCTAAACTATTCATCCGATTTTGATGAATAAGGTGTCAATCGATTCGTTATTATGGCCCGGGTAACTTAGGCTACATTTTATTTAGTAGTCGGGTTTTTTATTTATTTATTTATTTTACTATTTATGTACACACAGTAGACAACACAGGAAAATAACATTATAATATATGAGTACATAGGTACTGCTTATTTCGTACGAAATTTCTGCCAGCAGACCTGCAAAAGGAGAAATGAAAAAGAAATGTAGACAATAGTGTGTGAGAAAAGGAAGAGAATAACGAGTTTATGTGCCTTACCTAACTTAACCTAAAATATATATATAAATACACATATAAGTTAATATATACTTAACTTTTTTTAGTTGTAGTATACCACACAAATTCTTGTTTTTTGCTGTATTTAACATCAGGCCCGTTTTCCTCGAAGAGTTAGACTAGTAGCCACATTTCTCCAGTTATGTTTAAGTCCATTTTTATTTAATTAATGGTTGATGAGATATTCGCTTCTAAAGCCGTAAAAAATGTCCCCTGAACTGAATTTTCAACGAAAATTGGGTTGAATAATATTTTTTGTTAGTTTTTGAGATAATTATTCTTATTCTTATTCTTTATTGCACACAAAACAACAAAAATATACATAAAAATTGCAATAACATAGCTTATGTACAATAGCGAGCTTAACCCAGAATTGGGTTTTCTTACAGCAAACCAAATTTCGATAGCGAAATTATAATTATGGGACGTTTTCGTGAAAGTGCAGTAAAAACTTTGGTATTCATTAACATACTAGGATTTACTCTACGCCTTTCCAATTACAATTTTCTACTATCTTATAAGTTATTATAACAATTCCCCAACCTTAGCCAAACTAAGATAGTTTAATTTTCCGCATCATAAAATGGGTCTGTCATAAGATTCCGTGTGCGGAATATTGTCACTATATCATGGATCCTGGGCCTAATGGGGGACGGGCTATTCTCGTATTATTCGACCAAATAAGGCCAAGAGTGACCGACCAGTTTAATGATGCCTAGGACAGCTCCGAGGGGTCTAAGCACGAATTATATTGGCTACTGAAAATTGGTTGATCTAATGGTCGCAAGCGCCACTGCTGAGCATGAGGTCCTGGGTTAAATTCCCAGGTGTTATTGGGTTTTTCTATCAGGAATTTCTCAGTAGCGGCCACTGAGTCTGGATTCGTGCCCGATTGATGGCAATAGTCTCGCCCCCTATTACATGGGACTTAAACATAAATGGCGAAATGGAAGCGTGCGATTCCGTGCTGCCGGATGAGGTTCAACCCTAATGCAGAAGTATGGAAGAGGAAGACACAGCATGTCTTCCGACTGGATAGTGACAGAACAGAAGTGATGATGATGAGTACTGCGACACGAATGCCCCTATTATTAATTTTATTTTTGTACTAGCCTATGCCCGCGGCTTCGTCCGCGTGAAGTTCGGTAACGTCCCACGGGATCGTACTACCTGGATAAAAAGTATCCTATGTGTTAATTCAGGTTATAAACTATCCGTGTGCCAAATTTCATCCAAATCCGGTCACTAGTTTTTGCGTGAAAGAGTAACAAACATTCATCCATCCATCCATCCACACAAACTTTCGCATTTATAATATTAGTAGGATATATTCAAAAGAGGAGGCCTCTGTTTAAGTAATAAACTGGCATAGGTACTAAGCTAGGTAGCAGTAGCGAAGGGTCAGTTTTTGTAAGAGGTAAGCCGGAGTACACATTTTTAATGTAATTATACAGGGTGTAAAAAGACCCTTATCGAAGCCGAAAGGCATTTGCTCTCCCCGTCAATGCGATCATTTTTTTGTTCTAGACCATACCTGGGAACCTTCTAGTTACGGAGATATTGGGGGTCAAAGTTCCAACTTTTTCACAACTTTTTTTTAAATACAAGTTTTTAATGTAAGATTTTTACTTTAAACACCTCCACGACCCCCGTACTATTCAATCCATCCATCAGCACAATGTTCTGAGTGCGTTATATTGAGTCCTACCGTCAAACATGATTTTTGACCCCAAAAAAAAAAGTCGTTTCTCAGCAAAAATTTTTGCGTAAAGTTACTTAGTTTGATGTACAGAATGCTTGGTTGACGGCTTCGTGAAGGGTCCGTTTACACCATGTATTATTTGTCTATAGAATACTGACTGAGCCATTTTTCAAAGGGCAGCCGGTAGGAATCGAGTTGTATGGAAGCTTCGCCACTGCTAGGTAGCATATTAAAATCATTTTCCGATACGTAAAGTAAAGCTGGATACAGTAAATAAACTTTATGTACTCCGAACACAGCACCTGCGTATGTTTTAATGGATATTGACAATTTTTTGCACACAACTGTTTCGTTATGTATTGAACATTTTACGGGGCTATAAATTTTAGGTTTTTATTTCTCTTGTTACTTACCTGGTTAGTCTGGAATTACTTGTGTGTAGTCGTTATCTTCGTTAAAAGATAGAACAGAAACGGGCTTCTTTGACGGAAGAATCGACAAAATGACAGATTGTGTCGACAAAATGACAGATTGTGTCGACAAAATGACAGATTGTGTCGACAAAATGACAGATTGTGTCGACAAAACGACAGATTTCTTTTCATTATGTGTCATTATGTCGATTCTTCCGTCAAAGAAACCCGTTTCTGCGGTGGTCATGCAACGCGTGTAGGAGCTCGTATCGAAATAGTAACTGTCGCCCAGCTTGGTCTACAAGGTTAAGCAGCTCTTGCCAGGGTCGGTCCGTGGATGGGTGACTATCATTACATACCGAGTTCCCTCGTTGCCTCGGAAAGCAAGTTAAGCAGATGGACATGGTATACCAATGACTAAGCAGTTGGTCTTGTAGTCGCAAGCGCGACTGCTGAATATGAGGTCTTAAGTTCGATGCCTGGACAGTGTTATTGGATGTTCCCATTAGGAATTTCTCATGAAGGGAGTCTTGATTTGTGCGCGGTTGTCGCCCCTTATTATATGGTATCTATTTACACATAACTGGTGAAATGTGGATGTAGGTACTCGGGAATCCAATCCCGCATCAAAACCGCGATCCCGCAGGCCGTCTGAGCTCAAATATATATTTTTTTTCAATTTCGGAACCGTGCGGGATCCCGCATGAGTAAACCCGCAAAAAAGGTGCGGGATCCAGCAATTGCGGGATTGGATTCCCTAGTAGGTGCACATCTGCTTAACCCGTCGATGAATAGAGGCTAGCTAGGCTCTGTGCCATCTCTATCAGCCATCAATCCATCATCTAGGAATTGACTGCCTTCCCAGCCATACATCTTTCACTTTACAATTTTCCTGTTACAAAGGTTCACTGACTGTCTATTACTTTTCGTCCTTATGCCCTAAGTGATAAGGTTGACAACTGGTCGACCATCAACCGAGTTACCCGATTTGTCAAATTTTCCCAATCAACCTTGAACCTAATAATTTAGCAATAAAGATGTAAATCGATAGATTGTAGAAGTTGGATGTGCTGGCCATCCAACTTCTACACCACCTTACTTCCTTCTTCCTTCTTCTACTTTCTTCTTCTTCTTCTTCTTCTTCTTTATTATTATTAGTCTGTACCTATATACGTGGGTGAAGCATACGTGATTTCTTGCACATCACAATGTTTACAAGATGTAAACAATAAATCTGTAGAAGAGTTTCGTTGACATTAAGAATATTCAAATAATTGGTATTTTTAAAAGAAAGCTAAAAGACTTCTTGATTAAAAAGGCATATTATTGTGTAAAAGAATTCCTTGGAGAAAAATTATTATTTAATATGATTGTAATACTTATTACATTATATATATAATGATATAAATTATAAGAATAGTATGTTATTATATAAAATGTATGAATAATGTTAATTAATATAATACAATGTAAATTGTAATATTAGGTATGTATAGCTACTAGGTTTTGCATAGCTTGATTGGTCGTCGTGGTCTACCATGACGTCAGCAGTATTATTTTAATCATATTCCAGTGTGGAAAAGAAATGGCGCTAGACATCCTGTATAGCTCTGTCTCTTTTGCTGCACTGGTATGACAATAAAACAATACTACAGCCCCACTGTTCCCAACATTTCGTCGAGTATCGCGAACGTACAGTGCAATTTCTCCAAATGATTTTAAACCATAAAATCTTGACGGTTAAAATCAAAATCGAATGGGAAAATTGGTCAATTATGCGCTGGCGTCTGACAATTTGTAAAGCAGCTGAACAAAGAACTTGACTACGCAGATTGATGTAGGTTATGAACCTGTCCGGCTCTTGCGCATGACTCAGGAATGATCAAGCGATTAAATTGTTACGTTATTCGTACCGTATCAATTTGTCCTTACTTATACGATACTAGCTGATGCGCCGACCTTCATCCGCGTGAAGTTATTATAAAAAATACTATTTTCCCCGTTTTTGCAACATTTTTCTTTGATGCTCCGCTCCTATTGGTCGTAGCGTGATGTTTCTATTTATGGGCTATCCAACACTAAAAGAATTTAGCAGTACCTGAGATTAGCGCGGTCAACCAAACAAACTTTATATATTAGTTTCTACAGATTTGTAAATTCATATTTAGAATATTCGTAAGAACACATTTACTATTAGGGGAAGCCCCGATTTACAACCTAGCTAGCTAGTTATATCAAATATGGCGCGCTGAGATAACACTATCTCAGTGCGACATATTTAATTTACATTAAGTATTCAATCTTATCACATTGTAATGATAAGGATAAATAGAGGTAGGTTAGTGCCTGAATAAAAATACATTATATTTGATTTTCTGTGTTGTATGAAACAGACGGAATTATAAGAAAAACACCAGTCTTGGTAAAATTACTTGCCGGAATCCGCCCGAAATATTAGAATGTTTCAATTTTTATGTAGGTAACACAGAATATTTCTAAACTCATTTATACATTCATTCTACTTTTGTAAGAAGAGCGAATTGAAAAAGTTTGTCCGAAAATGTTACACTTTTTATAAGAACCTAGTATTTTTTTACGTTTTGTTTTTGTGTCACCTTGGCCTGTGTGAGTAACAAGAGTGGGTACTTATTATCGAGTGCGTCATTAATATACGGTACTGCCAGTAACACACTCAAGAAAATCCTTTGTCTTTATCCTGCAAACTTATGTTGATGTAGGATCTGCGCTGTGTGGTCGATGATTCGGTGAAATACAGCCAGTCAGGAGATGCCAGCTGGCAACCAGATGGTTTGGTTTTATGGATGTGTTGGCCAACCATAATAATAATGATTGTCAATAAGCCTGACATTGTGGTGATAGATCGATTGGAGCGTCGCGCAATGATTGTTGATACAACGGTTCCGCATGACGAGAACCTCGTGAAAGCAGAGAAAGATAAACAATTCAAACATCTAGATCTGGCTCGCGAGGTTGTCGACATGTGGGACGTGAGTACAGCTACATTGTGCCGATAGTCGAGTCGGCCAATGGCTTAATAGCCAATAGCCTCGACCAAATTCTGAGGAGGCTCTAGCTTGGGAGCTGGATCAAGGGTTTGATTCAGAAAGCAGTACTTCTGGACACAGCGCGTATTCTTAGGAGGTTCCTCTCTCAAGAGGCCTGACCACCGGTTGCTCGGACCCTGTACCCGATGCTGGTGGGCTACTAATTTTTATATTTATTAATGTTTTTTTTATATGATATTCAAAAGAATGTATTTAATGTTGAAAAAAAAAAAATTAAATAATTATAATCTTTACCAATTAAAGTGCAAAGCCGAAGATTATTTCTACAACCCTCTAAATGGCACCAGAGCAACCCTCTCCGGGATAGCGGCTTACAGGTCAGCGCTGACGCTGGACTGGCTTGCAGCTGAGGACATGAGGCAGAGGGAACTGGCCTCGGCCTTCGAGACGGAGCCAGCTCCTCCGTCCAGGACTATCACAACCGACTGCATGGGATACGCAAAACCAGCTTCGGGGAAAGTTGCTCGGCTTATGCTGGAACTTCTGAAGTAAGTCTGGTATCCTGAGATATATCAAATTAAATGTTACTTAGTGCTTTGACTTGGACACGTCCCCGTCTCTTTCTTGCACTTGCACTTTGACAGATGTGAGACAGTGACAGAAATAATGCGAGCTGAGTAACTTTTATAGTTCATGGCCTTGGTCTTTCATAGTGAATCGGATTTTTTTTTAAATGTCCTCTGTTTGTTTTGACTCATGACTAACTGTGTGTTCATATTCCCACTAGCGAAATGTACATATATGTACCATGTTATAGGAAAATGAAGATGATAATAGCTATTATCATATTCATTACTTTACTAGCTAGTTAGTACTTTAGAATAGGCTGGAATTAAATAATAAATAATGTTTACTTCTTTTGTCAACGTGTCGCTTTTACGTAACGGGACTTATTCCGTGGGGTTTTATCCAATAACTGGGTTGTGGACGACAGAGGATCACTACCATGACCTGGATTAAGAGATAGAATATATTTTCCCGGTAGTATGGGAATTTCCCGTTACTGGCCTAACCACAAGCCACAAGCAATTACTAATTAATCCTTTTTTATAGAAATTTGGAAGGCGACGACGGCACAATCGTGTCGGATCTGATCACAGCGCTGGTTCGCACTAAGTTACTGGTCGAAACAGCCATGTTGGATGCGGAACCTGACTTGGACTCTCTGGTCAAAACTCCAGGAGTGATGATGGGAGAACCGCACACCACATTCCCACGGATTCTGTCCATGTGCTGGATGGCAGTCACCGATCCTGTTACCACCAAAAAGTTTGGATGGTGTCCAATTAATAGGGTAGGTGATATTTTTATAATTCTACGGACTTAAGAAATAAGGAACTATTATAAAGGGTGTAAAAACACCCTTAACGAAGCCGAAAGGTACTTGTTCTCCCCGCCATTACGATCACTTTTTTGTTCTAGACCATACCTGGGAATCTTCTAGTTCCGGAGATATTGGGGGTCAAAGTTCCAACTTTTTCACAAGTTTTTTTTTTAAATTCATGTTTTTAATGTAAGATTTTTACTTTAAATACCTTCACGATCCCCGTACTATTCAATCCATCCATCAGCACAATGTTTTGAGTGCGTTACATTGAGTTTTACCGTAAAACGTGATTTTTCACCCCAAAAATAAAAGTCGTTTCCCAGCCATAATTTTTGCGTAAAGTTACTTAGTTTGATGTATGCATATTTTTTTCACATCAGCGGATGCTGATGCTGATGCTGATCTTTTACCATTGACATCAGCGGATGCTGATGCTGATGCTGATTTTAATTATTTTCTTAAAAAAACAGGGAAAAAGTAAAATCAGTCCGTATTAGTACCCTCTTTGCGTGAATAATCCTTGTTACATAAGTTGCAGTTTGCAGTTTCTTGAATACTTAATTTAAAATACGTCCATATTTCACTTTTCAACGGATAACACTCAACAGTTTCCGGAAAAAAACAAAAACTTTCACGCGTAATGACGAATTAATGTACCTAATGAGACAAGTTTCTTTGTTTGCAATCACAATCCCCGCAGACGATCTTTTAGTTGGTCAAAGTTGCAGGCAAAAACTACACGTAATAAGTATAATCCTCTCTGCGGTCATGTCACGACTCGAACTTCAGCATTAATAATCAGCACTAATAATCAGCATAGATCAATGCGGATGCTGATGCTGATGCTGATGTTGAAAATGATGCTGAA
This sequence comes from Noctua pronuba, assembly GCA_905220335.1. Lineage (NCBI taxonomy): Eukaryota > Metazoa > Arthropoda > Insecta > Lepidoptera > Noctuidae > Noctua > Noctua pronuba. Next base: position 6,572,591 of record LR999906.1, on the reverse strand, counting down.
GATCAGCGGATGCTGATGCTGATGCTGATGTTCGCAACAACCCTGGTACAGAATGCTTGGTTGACGGCTTCGTGAAGGGTCTGTTTACACCCCGTATGGTCTTATGTAATGGCCTAGAATTTAATCCATTGGCTTGAGCTTGAGCACTAAGTTGAAGAACTGAAAAAGTATCGATTTCAATATACTATTGTGCTTTCTGGGTCTATCTTGAACACCATCACTACACTACGTATGTCAGTCCAGCCAGGTTTGTCACGGCACCGTGAGGAAACCTGGACTTTAAATAAATACAGGTCTAAACCCTTTTTTTCGGTTTTCGTATAACCGTACAACAAATCTGACATACTTATTAAGAAACAATTGACGTATAAGTCCGTTAAAAGACACGTCCATGTCTTATATCATACTTTTAATTGCCATTTTCGTCGTAGTTGCATTTTATAGTTTTCAACTTTTTCTTCGTGTTCCAGGTAAACAGATACTTGAGAGCGAGCAAGCCTATAATGATAGCCAAACAAATGAGGGCTTTAGAGCCTGTCATCGCAAGAGCCCGGTTTATTATGGAGGGGTTTATACAACACGTTACACCCCTCAATATGTACCAGAGGAAGTTAGAGCATAACGTCACACCCCTACCGAAGGTAATGATAACAACAACCGAATGTGGTACTTATTGACTAGAATTTAAGGGCTATACGTCAAATGTAATCAGCAGACGTAATGGATAACGATTTCCAAACGAAAAAAAAGGATACGATGATTTTTCAGGGGTGACCGCACGTCCGAGAGCAAAGTTACTTTTTACTTTTTTTTTGGATGGGATATCATCAAATAATCCCCCCGCTCTGGGTGGAGTGGGAGGGAGTGTCAGACTCGTACTGACTAAAACCCATCCATGTTCCTTCTTTGCCCTTTGTGTTCCAGGGCCGCGGTATCTCTTTCGAACAGTCCCGCAGCCCCGGCAGGCATCGGCCCTTGCGGGCCCCTTCCTGTTGCTGACTAGTTACTTAAGTTACTTTTTACTTGAAGTATGAGTTAGAGAATCAGTTTGTTTTTTGCTAGATAAAGAGAGGCCTAATCAGTGGTTGGCCCGGCTGTGAATGATGATGATGATGATGAATTTAATTATATCCTGAATTCGGATTCACTAAGGAGGAGGAGGAGAAAAATAGAGCTGAGAGGTCGCGAAGGGGGGGTAGTACTCGAGGACCCTGCAGAAAAAATAGCGGGAAGTTGGCAAAGACAGTGTGTCGAGCCCCGCATAACCACACCTCTCCCCGGACGGTGTGTGTATGCGGTAGCCATTTGCTCTGCCAGAAAAAAGGAGAGTGGATATTAGCACAACTCAAGAGATACTTTATCTATGCTGTCCCTGACAGGGTCCATAATTGTGACTAATATATTTATTTCCAGACCAACTACATACATTTATGGTACCCAATAAAGAATTGAGATGTCTATACAGGGTGGAACGGACACCAGCGCTAAAAAGGTTACCACGTATACAGTACATCATTCTGAACCGTGACCATAGGTATTGCAGTTTTGTAGGAAACAGTTTTGTTTTTTTTTAATAAACTTCGAAAAATTTCTATGTGGTCAGTTCAGAATAATGTACAGTATACGTATATGGTAACCGTTTTAGCGTCGGTGTTCCTCCCACCCTGTATAACTCGGCAGTGGGTTAAATCAAGCAGTTGATGTTGATTGACCTGCTTGGTTACGGCCGTGCTGATAAAGCACATACATAAATATTTAAACCACAAAAACTTGGTCTACTGTAAAGCTTTTAAAAGCAACCACCAACTAGTAACTATTATACGTCTACAAAGTTGCTGAAACGTTCAAAATACATAGCTCATTCTTCATCTGTCATTACAATCATTATGTATTGTTTTCAGCCGACACTTTCAACTCAAACAGAAATAATTGAAGTAACAAGAACAAGGACATACACCACGCGACCTACACGGACTCCGAACGCCGTACGTATTTAGGGTTCCCGCGATCCGTGTGTTACTGTCCTAACAACTGGTCGATCATAAGACAGCTGCCAAATTAATGTTGCCTTTATGCAAAAACATTATGTCAAAAAAAAAATGCAATTAAGACAGGAGAATACTGATGATGATGATAATCTGGAGGCCATGAGCAAAAAGATCCCTGAACAACTATGTATTAATCTTACTAATATTAGAAAGAGGAAAGATTTGTATTTTTGTGTGTGTGTGTGTATGTTTGTAATGAATAAACTCAAAAACTACTGTGCCGATTTCAAAAATTTTTTCACCATTAGAAAGCTATATTATCCCTGAGTAACAGAGGCTATATTTTATCCCAAAATGTTTAAAAATAAATGTCCACCCGTGCAAAGCCGGGACGGGCCGCTAGTATAAAGGGTGTAAAAAGACCCTTAACGAAGCCGAAAGGTACTTGTTGTCCCCGTCATTGCGATCATTTTTTTGTTCTAGACCATACCTGGGAACCTTCTAGTTTCGGAGATATTGGGGGTCAAAGTTCCAACTTTTTCACAAGTTTTTTTTTTTTAAATACATGTTTCTAATGTAAGATTTTTACTTTAAACACCTTCACGACCCTCGTATTATTCAATCCATCCATCAGCACAATGTTTTGAGTACGTTACATTGAGTTTTACCGTAAAACGTGATTTTTCACCCTAAAAAAAAAAGTCGGTTCCCAGCAATAATTTTTGCGTAAAGTTACTTAATTTGATGTACAGAATGCCTGGTTGACGGCTTAGTGAAGGGTCTGTTTACACCCCATATAATAATTCAACAAACTTTTTCCCGTGATGCCATAGGTAGGCCATAACAACTGTTAGTTTATATCAAGCGTCAAAAGACAGCAGCTGTCAAAATTAATGTTGCTTTTATAGAAAAATATTAGGTACATTATTATAATCAATTTGTCTGTTCGTAGACATAATTCTGAGCTCGTGGCTAAATAATAACAGCCGCTCGGATCGATCTTTAGGTTAAGCCGTGCTTGCATAGGTGGATCCTAGGATGGGTGACCACCGATTACATACCGAGTTCACATCAGAGCACGTTAAGCCGTTGTTGTTCGTTGAAATCTTGGACAGTCGTAACAGGCAGTCAGTGGTCCGAAAGTCTGACAACCAGTTTTACCCACGGGTATGGGGGTAGATAGGCAGTCACTCCATTTAAAATACTGGTATTCACTGGAAGCTGACCCCAACATAGCTGGGAAAAGGCTAGGCAAATGATGATTTGTCTGTTCTTTCGTTACACGGATCGCATCTTTCGTCAGTGGGCTTACCATGAGTTTGAAATGTATTATTCGTTATCGAATACTATCGCCCTGTCTCTTTCATATTCATCGACCGCTTTACGACACGAGAAGTATATCCGATAGTTTTCGATATCGAGGACAGTTTTTTACAAACTCATGGTAAGGGCACAGATCTCCTTACGTGATTCTGATCATGTTCTACTTACCTACTTCCCAGATACGGCAACTCCATCTGGCCATGGCGCCGGGAAATACGATAGCGCCGTTACCACCATTGATGGAACCTGATTCCCTGCCAATACCTAACCTTCGTTCTGAAGAAACTTCCACGAACCCGGGAAACAGTTTGAGCAACCTTCCACACTTCCTGTTAGCAACCATTGTGATTGTTTTGTGAACAATAAACGCGTTTTCAAGTCTTTACAAACTTTCTAATTACGCATCATATCTTAGTACACCCACCGCCCGTTATGTTTAGGATCCATGTAATATGGGCGAGCCTATTGCCATCAACCGGGCCCAAATCCGGGCTCCGTGGTTGCGACTGAAAATTCCGGATGGAAAAACCCAATAGCAATTTGCCAGACCCGAGAATCGAACCCAGGACCTCAGCAGCTCACTCGACCAACGAGGTAGCAAACTTTCAAAAAAATTAGTGAAACTTCGCAGATGTGGCAAGTATCGCTTTAATGTTATTTTATTGTTTACTGCCGCGTGCGATAGCACTGCCACAGTATAAATATAAACAGTATTGTGACTCGACCCTGTCCTTGAAATAATTACCTTCAGCCGGGCGGTACGTTCGCAAGCGATAGGGCTGCCGCGCCTACAGTATTTTAATTTCATCTACTTAGTTGAGTTTCTTTCTAGTTTTGTGATTTTTAATCTAAAAAATGAAATTAGTTGTGAATGAAAGAGGAAGTGTTAAATAAAAAATACAAGTTATGTCTTTTGATTAGTAGATTTAATAAAAATTATAAATTCGTGACTTTTTATTAGCGCGAGCATAGGTACCTAAATCAAAAAATCTCGTGTGTCACTTTTCTCACCATATCCACTTATTTATTATTGAATCCAGGTATTATATTCTATTGAAAAAGCGAAATACTACCTATATACTACATATTAAAAAATAAACAAATTAGGTATCTACCGGAGTTTCCAGCTAATTTAAAAAATACTATATCTGGATGCGTTATTGAAGAATTCAAGCAACCAAAGACATATAACTCTTTGCCAAATTTAATAAAAACTTGTTCTTATTTCAATCAAATATTCACAAATTGCACGCTTACTGCTTACAAAACCATCACAACCTTCTTTCACCAGTGCGGCACACTCGCGACTTCTTGCGTACCGAGTTTGCGTTACAAACTCGAGGCGTGTAGTTAGACTCGCGTTCCGATCGTTTGTATGAAGATGCACTACTGTAGATATTATAACCGTGGCACTGCCGCTCTTTTTCTCGCTCTAGCAAATGACGGTTCAGAGCGACAGAAAAGGATAGGAGCATGGAAAAATGCGATTCCGTGCTGATAGATGTGGTGAAGCCCATTCAGCGTGCACATATTTTTATTTAGACCAAGCACTTCGCCCCCAACTTCGTCCGAAAAAATTATGATAGCTCGGCTAATATGGATCTTCTGATTCTGTCGGTTCATTGTCTGCCTCAGCCCCTATAACGTTAGCAATTCCAGCTCCTGAATGGCCATTACCTGTTCATCCACTATTAGAGACTCCTTATTAAAACAATAGGCCTGCACACATAGACAGCCTTTCTCGTGGGCCGTGATCCATCACGCGGGCCCAGTTCGGGTTAGCTCCCTACGTTGGATTTATAAATAAAAACAGATTCTATCTAAAATATAGTTTATTAGATTTGCCATTTAAAATTACAACTTACATACTAATTTGGGATTAGCTCATACACGCAGTTTCTCGATATAAATATTAACTCACGCAGCATATTTGTAGGAGAGCTTGCCATGATTATGTTATAGCCATTCATTTGTCACTTAACTATCTAATTTAGCAGATTGTACTGTAAGTTGATTTTTGAGTGACAGCTTGAACTAAAAGGTTTAAAAAATGGTGGCAATAGAATTTGAACTTTGTTATGTGTGACATGGAGTTTATTGTTGCAAAACGTCATAATTATTATGTTAGAATATGATATAATTATGAAGTTTTAGCATCCTGTTCAAACAGGATTCTAATCGTGATAAAGTAACTACATTCGAAGTTATTATTGTCTGTTACATAAAGTCGGTTTCGTGATATATTTATTTACACAGTTAGTTAAAAGGCAGTTACAAAAATATTTACATATCATAAATAAGTTGTACAAGTAAATTTTAAATGGTGCTTTACAGTAATTTGAATCAGGCAGTGTTAGCTGCGGTCATAATTATTATTACACTAATACGCCAAAGTTATGTTTATCATATTAATATCTTGGACATAATATCTTGCTACCCAGTACTAACCGGGTTGTGGAGATCAGATAGGCAGTCGCTCCATGTAAAATACTGGTACTTAGCTGCATCCGTTTAGACTGGAAGCCGATCCCAACATTGTTGGGAAAGGCTAAATGATAATGATGGTGGACTTATTTTCTTGTAGCATTACTAACTAGATATTTTCAAGTCAGTATGTATTAATTTATCTCAGACTATTTTTATCGGGAGAACCTAATATCATTATGACAAAACGCTGCGCTTTGAAAGCCTTTCATTGTTCAGATTAATATTGATTTTGATACATACATAAATTGTCTAATAAACATTTATACTTCCCATCTATACACGTTTTAATTACAATAATATCTACACCTAGTTATTATAACTAACAATATAAATCAGGCCGTTTATATGCACAAAATAAAAAGCAGCAAAATACAGAAAACCCTTGCAAAAATTTCATCGATATGTCAACATTGGTAGGTACATTTATTTTAGTTCTGTGCCTTCCCGCCCTCAGATAAGTTGGTGGGAGTGTACAACATAATTTATATTATCAATTTACATAAAAACAGGTTTTAGTTGCGCAACATAGACAAGACAGATTTTGTCTATGGTGAGGCAGTCAGTTTACATTCCGTTGTAGGCTGGCCCGCCGCCGCCCTCGGGAACTACCCAGTTGATGTTCTGCGATGGGTCCTTGATGTCACATGTCTTACCTGGGAAATTAATATATTGTTAATATAAAACTAACGACCAGCGGTCCATATTGGCCCTGGACCCCTGGGATAACGCACACTAAGGATTTAAAGTATATTTGCTTGTAAAATTACATTTATAACATCTGTAATGTCAGTTACTGGGTCGATGCTAACTGTCCGATAAGTTAGGGAGATAAGTAAATGATTATTTCAAGCTAAAGCGACAATTTTAGGCCCCCACGCAATGCAAGACACTGACTCTCTACACCAATAATTCTTAATCTATGTTTTTTTGAGTTCCAAGTAATTGTGCTACTGAAAATATTACAATGGAATTCCACTTCTCAACCTGAGAACCAATCCCAGGACCTCAGTTAACCCTCACTATGCTATACTGACAATAGTATATTTTTTTAACAGACATCATGCTTTTCTACACATAAAAGAAAATTATCCTATCCCAAAACTGAGATTTCCTATATATAGGGTGACTAGTAATTAGTGACCGATACTTAAACATTAATTGATTGTACTCATAATAACAAACAACTTTCCCAAAGATTTTTTTTTATGTACACATTTTTATCACAATAACACAACAGCCGTATGTAACTCGCAAGCGCGCGCCTGTGACCTATCAGCTGTTAGCCTTTTAAAAAAAAATGTTTCTTTGGGAAAGTTGTTTGTTTTCATGAGTACAATCACGTGTTTATTAAGTATCGGTCACTAATTACCAGTCAGGTATAAAGGGTGTAAAAAGAACCTTCACGAAGCCGAAAGGCACTTGTTCTCCCCGTCATTGCGATCATTTTTTTTGTTCTAGAATCTAGACCATACCTGGGAACCTTCTAGTTACGGAGATATTGGAGGTCAAAGTTCCAATATTTCACAATATTTTTTTTTAAACCACTTTTTAAGGTTTTAATTTTACTTTAATTAACTCCATGACCCGTTTACTATTCAAAACATCCATCAGCACTAAGTTTTGAGTGCGTAACATCGAGTTTTACCGTAAAACGTGATTTTTCACCCCAAAAAAAAAGTCGTTTCCCAGCAATAATATTTGCATACAGTTACTTAGTTTGATGCCTGCAGAATGCCTGGTTGACGGCTTCGTGAAGGGTCCATTTACACCCGGTATAAGAAAGCTACACTTACAATGTATGCAGTTCTGTGCGTTTATTTGCAGTCGCTGCCCGTCACCAGACTCCATCGGTACGAATTCGTATACACCTGTAATTACAAATGACGTTTTATGTTACACTTCTTCTTTATCGTGTGGTTAGTGCCTAACCTGGTGTCAGAGTTTTTATGCTGCCCATGGGCCTCTGACTTGGCTTACCATGCCGTCGAGAATCTCGCGAACTCTCAGGCATGCTGGTTTCCTTCACCGAAGCGAGTGATAATTATACAATACACACATGAATCGGAACAATCAGATGTGTGCCGGTAGCTGTGGGCCAAAATAACGACTTTCTGAAGCCCTGACACAGCCAGAAGGCGTCGCGGCAAACCTCGTAGATGATGGCGGGACGAGCTGGACAAAACCAACGACCAGTGGCTCTGGATCGAAACAACTGGAAGTCATAGCGCTAACAGTATCAATATTAGTGTGTCTTGGGTTCGAACTCGAGACCTATGGCAGTTCGGTAAGTCAAACCACTAGACTATCACTGCTAATGCAACGCTGTTACACTATTAATCATCATCATTCTCCTGCGCTTATCCCAATTCGTTTGCAGTCGGCGCAGCATGTCTTCTTCCATACTTCTCTATTACTCGTCATCTCACCAGACACCTCCTTTCTTGCCATGTCATCCTTCACACAGTCCATCCATCGTTTTTTAATTTTTATTAATTCAGAGATACTAACTATTACGTGTAGGAAAAATCATGCACCCCAAGTAATTGCGAAACTAATAACCCCCTTCATTTTGGAAGTTGTTGATAGTCTTACTTCATAATAATTTATTGAAGAAGTAGCTTATGCCCGCGGCTTCGCCCGCGTGGAGTTCGATAATTGTCCCACGGAATCGTACTTCCGGTTAAAAAGTATCCTATGTGTTAATACAAGTAATAAACTATTTGTGTGCTAAATTTCATCCAAATCCGTTCAGTAGTTTTTGCGTGAAAGAGTAACAAATATCCATACATTCACACAAACTTTCGCATTTATAATATAAGTAGGAAGTAGGATGAGATAAAATTCATACCGGGAAAGCTGTTTCGAGGAGACACGGGAATAGAGCTCATGGAAGGAATTGGGAGAGGCCTTTACCCAGCAGTGGGACAGTAAAGGCAGACAAAAAAAAACTCCAGACAAACTGAAATGATCATCTTCCGTTCCTCCTCAAACATATCACATCATATGATTATGCTTGATTAACGTGTCTACAAAATTATAGGAATGTAGGAGACCATTTTCACAAAAAAGTACTAAAATGAAACATTCATCGATTTTCATCTTTCCGCGCTGACCCAAGCGGTGAGAATACATCAGCGCGCTTTTATTTTTAGCACTCAATTAGTTATCGCCTAGTGTTCGTGAAAACGGATATAAGTGTGTTACGCAAAGACTAGAACGTACTGTAAAAAGAAATCTTTACTTACCAGCCGGACAGAACCTCGCTTCCGGTCCGTCGAAGACTCCCAAGTTCTGTTTGACAGGCACCGTGTCATCCTTCAGGGTCAAATGTGCTGGCTGATCCGCCTCGTGGTTGGTGCCTGAGAACGATCACAGACACATTTTAATCATCACTGGTTGGAAAGATTACGTAATTTTTTACCCGACTGTAAAAGAAAGAGGGCAGTGTTTTTTTCCTGTATGTATGTATTTGCGTGTCTGCGTCCCCTTTAAAAGATTCAACACATGAACTTATTTCAAATATTATTATTTATAGTGCAGCATGGTTCTTGTCGCTTTTCAATGGAATTGCCAGAAGGATGCCGTTGGTAAGTATTTATTGTGAAATTGTATTGATAAAACATGATGGCGGGATTAGTTGCAACTATGACGAACAATAAATAACATAACACACCTGTAATCAATGAAGGGTCTTATGGACGGGAATTATCCCACAGGAATGTCTTAAATATAGTCTATGACACTCGGAGATAATATAGCTTCTGTGTGAGCTCTGTGGTTAGTGATAGTAGTTAGGAAAAGGCATGATTTTACATAACACCTGCCTGTAATCCCACAAGGGTTAGGCAGAGGTGAGCCTAATAGTACACCCACATTTCGCCAGTTATTTTTAAGTCCCATGTAGGGCTTCGCAATCGAACTAAGGACCCTACGCATAGCAGTGGCGCTTGTGACCACTATACCAACGAGGCAGTACCATTGAATTAATATAGAACAGCAGATTTAAGCCGCGTTGACACGATCAGAATATGCTCGGACCGAGTGGACTCGGATATCTACTCGGACGCAACTAGTATTGTGGCAACCCATAATTATAAGGATTAAAAAAACAACATGGCGGACCTGTGACATTTTCAACTCACCAGTAAGTGCGACTGAAGACAGCAGATCGAAGGTGATGACTCCGTCGGGCTTGGGGTACTCGATTGGCTGGCAGTCCTTAGCAGGCTTCAGCCGAGCGTGATCAGCACCTGCAAATTCATACAAAGAATATTATTATACATTTTTTTTAATACTCATTCATTTTTATCACAGTAAAACTTACGAAGCGGGCTTGCGAGCCGCGCGGGTGCTCTGCCTACCCACTGTTGCACGGTACGATAGTAATGAGACAGAACGACGCCACGCGGCTAACAGCTGATAGGTCAATGACGCGAGCGCGAGTTTCATACGACTGTTGTGTTACTGTGATAGTGAATGAGTATACAAAATAATGATCATTTGAGAAATTTGTTTGTTATCATGAGCGCAATCACGTGTTTAATTATCGGTCACTAATTACCAGTCACCCTATATATTGCTGACATTTGAATGCTTTTCTTTGAGCTCAGTTGATGTTGTATTTTTTCGGTTTATGATCAAATAAATAGCACATAGATGCGTACCGTGATCTAATTTTTATAGTAAAATTCTATTCGTAAAGTGTAATCAAATTGTTTCCAATTTATGTTATTTCCATTCATGTCTGTGGAAATAAATTAATTCTTAAATGTTTAAAACTAAAAAAAACATTTAAATTTAGTAGTATCCCATTTACTAATCATCCCCCATAGAAAAGGGAGAATCCTCCGACAAGACGGGTGTTGTGTCTGGTGGGCTACTGCCCGACAGTTATCGGGTTTTTATATGGTCTTAAGTCGTGGATATGATGGAATGTTGATGTTAGTTCTTCATTTGTGACATAGATGGCGCTGTAGTACTTTTTGTAATATGTTGCTGTAGTACTTTTTTGTAGTGTCGCTAGAACAGGTTATGTAAGTTAGTAACTGACCTCCGTGGCTGAGCGTCCAGGGCTCCATGCCGCGCACGAGGGTGCTGAAGGCGGAGTAGGCCACGCCGCCGTACAGCCCCAGCGTCGTGTGGAACGACGGCCGGCAGTTGCGGACTTGCTGGAATGAGTATAAAGAAAATTATTAAAAGTGTAGAGATTTTATTAACAACTAGCTGTAGCCCGCGAACTTCGTCCGCGTGAAATTATTATAAAAATGAAGGGTGTAAAAAGACCCTTAACGAAGCCGAAAGGTACTTGTTCTCCCCGTCATTGTGATCATTTTTTTGTTCTAGATCATACCTGGGAACCTTCTAGTTACGGAGATATTGGGGGTCAAAGTTCCAAGTTTTTCACAAGTTGTTTTTACAAATAGGTAGGTGCATGTTTTTAATATAAGATTTCTACTTTAAACACCTTCACGACCCCCGTACTATTCAATCCATCCATCAGCACAACGTTTTGAGTGTGTTAATTTGAGCTTTACCGTAAAACGTCATTTTTCACCCCAAAAAAAAAAGTCGCTTCCCAGCAATATTTTTTGCGTAAAGTTACTTAGTTTGATGTACAGAATGCTTGGTTGACGGCTTCGTGAAGGGTCTGTTTACACCCTGTATGACTTCCCTACTGAATCGGATTTTGTTAACAATTTCAGCATAGTTTGCAAATGTTGTACTAACGAATACGGTTTCAAACCTGACAAGTACCAATGTGTATTATCACATGTCTTTTCGAGTTTAATGTTTAATAATAAATGAGTGTTGAATGAATGTTCAGTAATTGCTAGCACGTAACGTACCTTCAATTCCTTATAAACGTAAGACTGCTTGAGTTTTTCCTCATACTGTGTGGGCACGACTCCCTTCTCGTGCGTCGCCTCCCCGGATATGATGAGGTCCATCGCAGCTTCCGCCGCCAACATACCTATACCATAATATATTATCGATTTTGTTCTATGATTTCTTTCTCTAGGCTTTCCATTTACTCCTTTTTTAGAAATCGGTTAAAAACTCTTTTACACGTCCTATCATGTTATGGTTTAAAACTTTGTTTAAAAACTCCTTTTTTAGAAATCGGTTAAAAACTCTTTTACACGTCCTATCATGTTATGGTTTAAAACTTTGTTTAAAAACTCCTTTTTTAGAAATCGGTTAAAAACTCTTTTACACGTCTTATCATGTTATGTTTTAAAACTTTGTTTAAAAACATAAAATGATATTGTTCCCTGTCACTAGGTCACTGTCTCTTTTAAAATCCAGACATTGGTCACGTCGTATGATGCAGAGACAAACTGTAGTAGGTGAGACATTTGGATCGAGTGGGCATTGAAGTTTGGTATGGAACAGCTGATTGTAGCAAGTTGTTCAGTTTAATGGTCTGTGCCACATTCTTACCATCCTGACTACAACTTTTTCATACATGCTGTATACTAAAACAAGTCAGAATAAAATGTGTCGTACGTACCGCTCTTCATAGCGTTGTGCGTGCCCTTGATGCGCGGCACGTTGAGGAACCCGGCGGAGTCCCCGGCCAGCAGTCCGCCCGGGAACACGGGCACGGGCAGGCACTGCCAGCCGCCCTCCACCAGCGCGCGCGCGCCGTACGCCACGCGGGCGCCGCCTGACCACACACGTTACAGCTCAAGTATCTCTCAGAAAACTATCACACTATTTTCAATTCTCTTTCACTTGCAACTAGGTTCATTATAAATTTATCAATATCGGTTCACTCGTTTAAGAGCTGCGGTGCCAGAGACAGACACACACAAACATTGCGGTCAAACTTATAACACCCCTCTTTTTGCGTCGGGGGTTAATGAAATAGAACACGATTTAAGAAAATTTAACTGAACAATTTAGTTTACCTTCAAACATCGGCATAATGTACGGATGAGTCTTGAATTTCTGGAACTCCCTGAAGGGGCTGAGGTAGGGGTTGGTGTAGTCCAGGCCGACCACGAAGCCCGCAGCCACGAGGGGCGCTTCGCCCTCCGCCACCTTAAGGTGGTAGATAAACGAGCCTCCGTATGTGTTCTTATCTAGGGGCCAGCCGATTGTGTGCTCTACTAGGCCAGGTTTGTGGTTCTGTAAAAAAGCATTGCATCTAGATATATAAAAAATGAATCCCTATTTCGCTTGGTCACGCCATCACGCGTGAACGGCTGGACCGATTTTGCTAATTCTTTTTTGTTGTGATTGTTATTGTCAGGAGAAGGTTCTTATGAAAGAAAAAAATAAGTAGGTAATAGGTAGGTAGTAGGCAGGTGGTGGGTAAGTGGTAGCTAGGTGGTAGGTAGGTAGTTGGGTAGTAGGAGGTACGGAAAAGTGCATTGCAACGCATCGGGGTCAGCTAGTTTTCAATAAATATCGCAATTTCGGAAAGAACAAGTGTTTTTACACCTGTTATAGGTGAAACCTGCACTTCACCCGCAAAAACTGTGATAGCTCGGCTAATATGCATGATATAAATATTATTTATAGTCTGTAGCACCCATGAATAATGTAACTTTCTGCTAGTGAAAGAATTTTTAAAATTAGGTCATTAGTACAAATAACTAACTCTTTAGAATATTAGTATAGATAAATATATAAATAACTTTTTTGATTGATGACTTATATTATTATATCCGAGCAAAGAAAATACATTAAATGCTCAAGTATTAAATAGATGTCAGAATTACCTCTGGTTTAACTTCCCACAATTCTTTGAGTCCAATACCATATGACTGTGGTTCACTGTTTGCTCTCAAGTCATACTTCTTTGAGATCATCTTAGTAAGGTGGCCGTGGCAACCTGTGAACATTTTACAGAACAGATGAATATTGTTTAACAAACTTGTATATAAGTGTTACTCATGCTTTTCAAAGATACCTGAACTTTGAGGACGCTTACATGCATATTAATGGCGGATCCAGACCCCTGACAAAATATCCAATATTGGCTCCAACATTGGCCTAAAGACTTCCTTTGTTCAATACACTGAGCACAACAAACATGTCAACCCAACAAGTCCCAATACTTAGGGCCATATTTAGTCTTGGTAGACTGCCTCGTTGGTCTAGTGGTCGCAAACGCGACTGCTGAGTATGAGATTCTGGGTTCGATTCCCAGGCGGGCAAAGTTTTTCAGTAGCTGCCACGAGGTCTGGATTTGTGCCCGTTTGATGGCAACAGGCTCGCCTCCTATTACTTAAAAATAACTGGTGTAATGTGGGTGTACTATTAGGTACACCTCCACCTAACCCTTCTGTGATAACATGCGTGATGCTTTAGTCTTAGTATGTAAGCATCATAGCAAGTGGCGTGCTGTAGTTTCTGCTTACCCCATAAGAAAAAGGCGTGAGTGAATGAATATTCCATACTTTGTTCGTATAGTCTTACCTTCAGTAAAGATGGTGATTTTGGAGTGGAATTCCATCCCTCGCTCAAACATGTCCTTGGGGCTGCCATCCTTAGCGATGCCGACGTCCCCGGTGGCGACGCCCTTCAGCGAGCCGTCGTCGCGGTATATCAGGTCGGCGGCCGCACATCCTGGCCAGACCTGTACCAAGTGACATTAATTTACAAAATTAAATAATATGCTTTATTATCATTTCATTGGAATGTGAATGACATTAATCTCGGGTTGGGTGTTACTTCAGCTGATGATTCGATACCACTAAAACAAATTCACAGTGCCGGGAGTCTGGATTTGTGCATGGCTGATGTCAATTGAATCACCCTCTATTACATACAATACAACTCAAACTTGTATGCCTAACTTCAACCCATCAGTTTGTGGAGGGCTGTCCCTTACACCCTGTATACTTTCATATAATGCATTCATTAAAAAGCTGTTATTTTGAAAAAAATTACTAACACTTCAATTTTATTTATACCTATTTGAATAGATGTGGGTGCACTATAAAAAGTACATCTCGACTCAACCCTTCGGATTAAAGCCCTTAGGTCATGTTGTTGTAAAAACTTGTATTTACAAGTCATGTTTATGTAGTAGTACAAAGTTCAGTCTTTTCGATAAAGCTAATCTCTACCTGACAACCTTTGGATGCTCATAATTTATATTTATTATGAAGATTTGAATAAGATAGTGACTTCAAAATGAGCTCATTCTGATCTTTAGTCATTTATTGCCACGGGCCTGTTGCCAATTTATGTATACAACTTATGTGTCTGTGTTATATAATTGCGCAAATGATTCCGACGAAGAATTTGCCAGACTGCTAGTCTGTCCAATGTATGTACACACGGTGACACATCAAGATATAAATTTCCAGTATAACATGGCCTCGCTTTGTATAGATTTCCTGCACATTACGAGATCCGCATAAACTGGTTTTGTATAGCTTGATTGGTCGTCGTGTGTACAGACAAGTATTACGTTATGTTTTAAGAGATTGCTCACAACAGGGTGAAGGAATATAACGTAGATTAGGCCGATTTTATGGTCGATTTATTTAGGAGCTATTTTCAGCACTGAATATTTATAGGCTAACACTTATAATAATTAAATGCATACCTCTGCTCCAGCTGCCTCCGCTTGCTCTGAGAGCCACTTTACAAGGTGTCCCAAACGCACTACATAGTTCCCGTGATTGTAGTTAGGTAATCCTGTGGAAAAACATGAATAGGTAAAAGTTATCCTCTCTGGTAAAACTGACAGAAGTATACGTTGGTGTCCCCCCTTCCACCCTGTACTTTATATGCTTGAGGTTAACCTACTGACTGACCATTAGCTGATTAACCTCTGTACCATCATCATCATCATCCTCGGCAGCCTTGCTCCAGTTACTATTATACACCGTGACTTTTTAGTCGTCTTACAACGGCAGCCCACTTCATGTATCCAACGACTACTAAACATTCATTAAAAAAAATGGTATTTATGAGATTTTAATCTTGTACGGTTCACGTACAGGCAATTTTGCTAACGCCGCGACCTACTTTTCGCTGCTCACTTTATTTACTTATAATTGTAATTATTTAGTTGACCAATAGCTGCCATAGCGCTATAACCGCGGATTAGCATCCAACGGAACTTTCGTGTAACTTTTACGAATAAACTAAATTATCGTGAAGTCTGTGGTTTTCGTCAGCTCACATCCAACAACTCAACTGTAAGTAACTGGCTACCTCTGAGCCATACATAAAAGTGGTCCTTCGAGCCGGATATAACAGGTGCGTATTGTCTCTATTAACGTTAGCGAATCGATCTAGCTGGAGTCTCAGAAGAGCGGATCGCGTTAGTGAGGGGCCGACGCACTTAATATCCAAAACTTGCGGAAACTTCGCAACTTTGGTGAACTAGTACCTACGGTGATACAACTCTACTCCACCAACGGTCAAGCCAATAACTAATAACAATGGTTCAAAGCGTAGCGGAACTGATAAGCCGTCAAGAAGATATCTTCAGAGACTTGAAGCTTATTTGCACCAACTACAGAAAGGACAGTCCCACCAGGAAGAACTTGGCGTACCTGGAGGAGCGTCTTTCTCGGCTGAACAATAACTGGGAAAAGTTTGTTCACAACAATCAACTACTGGAAGAGTCTGGATCAAGAGACCTCCAATACTTCAACGACGACATTTTTAACAGTACAAAGAAGATGTATGAAGAAGTACTACAAGACATGTTGAAACGTAAATCGGAATTGCCGTCTACATCTACTAGTAAGACGACGGATCAACCACCTGCGACGCCTACGCAAGGTAAGGGACAATCGAAATTTACGTTCGACGATATCCAATTCCACATACCTCCTCGGGGAACAAGCGAGTCGACGGAGAAGCAACAAGATCTTTTGCGACAGCAATACTGCAACTTTAGAGCGTTCGAACGCACTGTGGAGAAGATAAACATAGCTTTGGCGGTATCGATGGAAAAATGGGAATTAGAAGAAAACTTAAGCACCCTGAAAACTAAATGGGAGCATATCGAAAAGGCAAATTGGGAACTAGACTACATACTACAAGATGAGGACTCAATTTATCAACAGAAGTACAACACAGCAGAGAACCTTTATGATAACCTGAAAAGGAAACTACAACACAACATCTGGAACAATGCACATTATGAGAAATCTACGCCAAAAATTCAAATACCGGATTTTCATGGAAACTATAACCAGTGGTTGACTTTTAGAGATCTTTATCTCGAAAGTGTACACAAGAATCCGACACTTTCGAAGGCTCAGAAAATGCAACACTTGAAAACAAAACTAAAAGGTGAGGCGGAGAAACTGGTTCAGCACCTTGGCATCAGTGCTGAGAACTACGCATCTTGCTGGGAGATGCTGACCCACCGCTACGATAACAAACGGCTGTTATTCACATCATACATGAACACGCTCCTGAATCAACCTAGTATTCAGCAACCAACCGCTGCAAGCGTACGGAAGCTTCACGACGTCATGATGGAGTGCTTGAACGGGCTCAAAAACATCGGGCTAGACACCACCAATTGGGACCCGATCGTGGTTCACCTGTTAACTCAAAAACTAGATAGTATCACGTATAACGAATATATAAAGGAGATCAAACATCCCAGGGAATTTCCCGACCTGGAAGAGTTCGCCGAATTTTTAGAAACAAAATTTATGTCACTGGAAGCTCTGCAGGGAAGTAGCCAAAAAATATCGATAGCAAACAAACCATGGAAATCGGAAAAGCAGCCTCATAAGGGATCAGAAAACCGAAATAACAACTACAAGAATATAACGCAGGGGTCATCGTACTTTAACAAGTCTCAGAACTCACCAAAGGCCTTCTTCACGACAGCAAAAACATGCCCAATATGCAAAACTAATCACGTTCTGATGAATTGCGAACAATTCTTGGCTATGAACACAAACAAACGGAATGACGCAGTGCGCAACTTGCATATTTGTAAGAACTGCCTATTCAGCCACGGAGAAAAACAATGCAAATCACGAAAGACGTGTAAATTGTGTCATAAGGCACACCACACACTTATGCATGAAGCTGAAACTGAACTATCTAGCAACAAACAAACAACAAGGGAGGAAAGTCCATCGTCGACCCCTTCCACTTCCTATGGGGTCAACAACGTAACGAACGAAGAAAAGGAAGTGTTGTTGACAACTGTACTTCTGAAAGTCAAGACGATTGATGGAAACTTCATCAGCTTGAGAGGTCTACTTGACCAAGGCTCCCAAGTCAGCCTAATAACGGAAAACGCGGCACAGCGCCTCCGATTACAGCGACGTAAAGTGAGCGCTCTTGTATCGGGTGTTGGAACCCTTAGCGGCAACTGCAAAGGAGCAATGAACTTAGAATGCCAGTCAATACATTCAGACTACAAATTCAACTTTGAGGCATTAATTATGAAAAAACTTATAAACAACTTACCTACCGCATCATTTTCAATCAGCAACTGGGACTATTTGGAAAACTTAAAACTAGCGGATCCACAGTTTAACCTGTCAGGCCCGATCGATCTGCTCTTGGGCGCGGACATCTACTCGGAACTTATCCTAAACGGTGTCATCAGGAGTGATAAGAGATACCCAATAGCTCAACAAACCAAAGTGGGCTGGATTCTATGCGGGAATGTAAAGACATTCAACTGCTTGGTGACACTCAACGATTTCGAAAACATGGCAAGATTTTGGGAAACCGAAGAAATTCCAGAAAAGTCATCACCAACTAGTGAGGAACAACACTGTGAGGAATACTATAACGCAACAACCACAAGATTGGCGAACGGACAATATGTGGTACAAATGCCTATGAAGCCTAACTTCGAAACAAACTTAAAAAATGCAAGGTCACAAGCATTAACACAGTTCCTTCAACTGGAAAGGAAAATGCTAAAAAATAAAGAACTCAGTTACGAGTACAAGCGTTTTATGAACGAATACATCGCTATGGGACACATGAAACCTGTCACAGGAGAAAGTAGGGGCCAGGTCTACCTACCTCACCATGGCGTATTGAGGGCTGAGTCCACTACAACAAAACTAAGAGTAGTGTTCAACGCGTCGTACAAGACAAAAGGAGACAGCAGTCTCAACGATCACATGTACTGCGGTCCGAACTTACAAAAGGATATACTGACACTACTAATTAATTGGAGAACGTACAGATACGTCTTTACGGCAGATGTAGAAAAATTATATCGGTTCATCTGGCTGAACGAAAAACAACGACATCTGCAAACTATAACCTGGAGATCATCACCTAACGAACCTCTACAAGACTGGCAGCTGGGCACAGTAACTTACGGAACGAAAAGTGCACCTTATCTGGCAATGCGTACTCTACATAAACTCGCAGAAGATGAAAAAGATACCTATCCGGAAGCTGGCCACGTCCTGAAAAACTACTTCTACATGGATGATTTGGTTTACGGGCAGGATACTGTCAACGCATCGAAAACACTGGTCACACAGCTAATCGAGTTGCTGAAAAAAGGGGGATTTAACTTAAGAAAATGGAAAAGCAACGAACCGATTATCTTGGAAGACTTGCGAGATGATCAAAAGAGCCGCAATTCGAACATCGACTTTAGCCCAGAACAAACAACAAACACAAAAATGTTGGGCATGAAGTGGAATCAAGACAACGATAGCTTCACATACCAATGGAATCTACCAGTCAAGAAAAACCTGACAAAACGCGTACTATTGAGCGAAATAAGCAAATTATACGATCCACTTGGATTACTGTCGCCACTTACAATAAAAACCAAACTTCTGTTCCAAAAAATCTGGATAAGCAAAATCAAATGGGATGAACCTTTACCTGACGATCTCGCTACGGAATGGGAAACTATGAGAAAAGATATCCCGTTTCTAAACAAACTTTACATACCACGATGGTTGCAAAGTCAAGAAAACAACCTAGAGATACACGGGTTCTGCGACGCAAGCGAAAAAGCTTACGCATGCGTCATCTATAGTCGAGTGAAAAATCAAGCCGGCGAATACAAGACTACACTTATTACGGCAAAAACAAAAGTTGCACCAATCAGCAATAGGTTAACTGTACCTAGAATGGAACTTTGCGGGGCCGTTTTACTAGCCAAACTGCTAGAAAAGGTTCAGAACAGTCTCTGCAATAAAAACCTACATTTAAGGTGCTGGAGCGACTCCAAGGTCGTTTTAGCCTGGTTGCAGGGCGATGTAAACCGATGGGAGAAATATGTAGCCAACAGAGTGAAACAAATAAACAGCATTATCTCGGCAAACTACTGGAACTATGTGAAGTCAGAAGAAAATCCTGCTGACTGTGCAACTCGAGGGCTCACACCTTTCCAACTCCTGGATTTTAAACTTTGGTGGAATGGACCAGATTGGTTAAAAACAAACATGCCAAAAATCCATCAAGACCATCGCCTGACCTACACAACAAACACAGAGTTGCAAGAAATAAAGTGCTGCGCAGTCACATACAAGCATTGTGAAATAATTGATACATTACTGAATAAAAACAGTAATTATAAACGTGTAATACGAGTGCTCGGATGGGTTTTACGACTGAGCAACATTCGTAAGCAAAAACGCATACTAAACTCAACCAATAACTTAGCCGACTGCGGTAACAAAAGGGTGGTTATGTGTTTGTCACCACAAGACATTATGAGAGCAACAGAATTGGTCATCAAGTACGTTCAAAATGAAAACTATGGCGATGAAATTGAATGTTTAAGGAAAAATCGACCAATATCAACAAAAAGCAACTTGCTGAAGTTAACCCCATTTCTTGACGACAGTGGAATACTGCGTGTGAAGGGGCGACTAGGCTACTCAACTTTATCTCCCGAAGCTAAACATCCTATTATTCTTCCCGCTAAAGGAAGGTTAACGCAGCTAATTATTCAAGAGGCTCATCGCGACACTCTCCATGGAGGCGCTCGGCTCACTTTGGCCCATTTACGCCAAAAATTTTGGGTCATTGGAGGTGGTAGAACAGTCAAGAAGGAGCTTCGGCAATGCGTCCGATGTCATCGTTTCAAACCAAACCGAAACGCCCAACTGATGGCAGACTTGCCAAAGGAACGTGTGACTCCATCAAGACCGTTCACAAACACGGGAGTCGACTATACCGGACATGTTGATGTGAAAATCAACAAAGGAAGAGGAGTTAAAACTTGCAAGGCTTACATAGCAATCTTCATATGCATGGTGACCAAAGCTGTGCATTTGGAATTGGTGTCGGACCTGACTACGCAAACATTCCTCGCCGCATTCAAAAGAATGTGTGCCCGCAGGGGTACACCCCGACACGTATTCTCCGACAACGGAACAAATTTTGTGGGCGCAGCAAGACTACTTCAACAAGAATTTGAACGACACAATACGTTTAAGACTTCTGAATTCTTCGATGAGATGAGCCACTTACAAATTGAGTGGCATTTCAATGCACCACTTTGGCCAACAGCTGGAGGCCTGTGGGAGGCTGCCGTGAAAGCTATGAAATATCACCTACATCGAGTGCTTGGGGAACAGAAGCTTACTTTCGAACAATTCACTACTTTGCTAAATCAAATTGAATCCTGTCTTAACTCTCGACCGCTGTGCCCATTAACAGAGGATGTCGAAGACCTGGAATATCTAACTCCCGGTCACTTCCTCATTGGCGGCCCCCTACTGTCACTACCACAAGAAGAGCAAGATTTTGCTGAGCACGATCTAAGAAACAGGTGGAGGCTTGTCGAACAAATGAACGTGCACATCTGGAAGCGCTGGTCGAATGAATATCTACAACAACTGCAAACCCGAAGCAAATGGCAGCACCCAAAAGAAAACCTGAAAGAAGGAAGCCTAGTATTAGTAAAAGATGAACACCTACCTCCTGGCCGCTGGGCTATAGGAAGAGTCCAGGAGCTACATCCAGGCGCCGATGGAAGAGTACGGGTAGTTACCTTGAAAACTAGGAAAGGGTCACTTAAACGACCAATAACGAAGCTTTCACCATTACCGCTTAAATTCGAAGAAACAATAGTAAACGAAGAAGAAGAGAAAAGGACACCTACTCCGGATACTAAAAAAAGGGGAGGCGCAACAAAAAACAAGAAAGACTGGCTGTCGCTTGTTCTCCTTTCCATACTAGCAATGACGGGATTTGCACAATCAGCGCCAACGACAACTAACTTCAAGGTCACACCTATATCGAGCAATCATCCGATTTATTTCGATGAAGCTGGGAAAATACAACTAATACACGACGAATGGACCCTATTGGTTTACTATAACCTAACGTCATACTGGCAAGCAACTGATCGGATCAATGACTATGTGAACCAAATAGATAAACTATGCCAAAGAATATCCCATGAGTATATGCCTTGCGAAACAATTGTCGGCCACCTACGACATGAACTGAGTCACCTAGCCGACTACAACTCTATGCTGCTCACTCAACACTCAAGATCAAAACGAGGTTACTTTGATGGAGTTGGGAAATTAGCAGGAACTCTTTTCGGAGTGCTCGACGCCGACTTTGCCGAAAAATATGAAAGAGACATACAGAATCTACAATTAAATGATGACTACCTACTACAACTTATGAAAAATCAAACATTAATTGTAGAGGCTGAAAACAATATTATAAAAAAAAATACTGCCTTTATGAATGAACAATTCAAAACATTACGCGCCTACATGAACCAAACTTGCAGCGAAATTACAAAAATAGAGAACAGGGCGCAAATGCTGTTCACGATGAATGACATAAATTCCGCCGCCGTGACGTCAACTCTGATTTTTAGTGATTTAAATCGAATATTGGAAATGCTGATAAACGCACTCGCTAACATTTACAGAGGACATTTAGATACCCATCTATTTCCCGCTAAGCAACTGATTGAACAGCTAAACATAATATCCGGAAGGTTACCACAAGGATTGTCGTTACCTGTAAAGGACATTCAAAGGGATTTGAAAAATATCTATGACCTCATCCATGTGAAAGCTCGAATTACAAATAACTATATGCTATTCGAAATACACATTCCCTTGCTGAGCGATGAAGACTACAAGATATATCGAGTCATACCAATACCTTTCCTTAGACAAGGACATTTAAAACTCGTACAACCAAGTTCAAGCTTCATCGCAATCAACTTTGTAAAAAACTCTTACATAACGATGGAAGACCAAGACATGCGCCAATGTACTTCATACGGAGAAGACGAATTTATTTGTGTCTCACGTAATCCTGTCTACAACATGCACGACAAAGACGCCCCATGTGAAGCCCAAGTCTTCAACCAACAAGAGTCTTTATCTTGCGTCCTCAATGATGCAACATGCAAAGAAACCTGGACAAAGCTTCACAAACCAAACATGTGGCTATTTACATTGTGCGGAAAACAGCTGATGCGCGTCATATGTAGCGATCAAGTTACGCCAGCGGTCATTGACGGGACTGGAGTGATTTCCTTGAAATCAAAGTGCTTACTGCAGAAAAAGGACGCCACAATATTTACACACAATCAGCTGGGAAGTAGTTTTAACATGGAACCAGAGATAGAAATACCAACCATAAGTTCAACAATTAACAATATATTTGACCTCGGCTGGAAGAATGCAAAATTAAATATAACAGAAAAAGAAACGCCAACTGCAGTAGAAATAAGAAAAATAGACCAGCAGTTGGAATTCCAGAAGAACAGAGAAATATTACCGAAGGCGTCTGCCGTGTCAAGTCACGACATCTATCTCTACTCGGTTACTTCTTTGTTGTTGGGAGGAATCGCTGTGTTTGCCCTCTATATTATCATTAAACGATGGTGCAAAACGAAGAAAGGAGTCAAGACACTCCCTGCCAAAACAGAAATGACACCTAGAGGAAAGGATAACTTTGGAGGGGACATCGAGCTACAAGAAATGCATTCGTCAGCAGCGGAGCCCATTTACAGCACAGCAAGACCGCCGAGGAAAGCATTTCACTTTGACGAATTGAATTGAGTGTTATAATTTTACTTTTACCTTTTTGCTCTTGTTTACTATTTAACGTTAATTGTTTACCTTGCACTTTTCTTATATTATTTTTTGCTTTGTAATGGATGCTCATCCCACTTTTCCCTCGGGAGCATGTACGGTTCACGTACAGGCAATTTTGCTAACGCCGCGACCTACTTTTCGCTGCTCACTTTATTTACTTATAATTGTAATTATTTAGTTGACCAATAGCTGCCATAGCGCTATAACCGCGGATTAGCATCCAACGGAACTTTCGTGTAACTTTTACGAATAAACTAAATTATCGTGAAGTCTGTGGTTTTCGTCAGCTCACATCCAACAACTCAACTGTAAGTAACTGGCTACCTCTGAGCCATACAAATCTTTTAAAAATAAAAATATTATTCAGTATTATAACGCGTAACGTAGTTAAAACACCCTGTTGCGAGCGATGATCTACTCGACTCGAGCACTGAGTAGGTATGTACTCCCGTTTGACACGTAAACATCATCAACAGTAGGTATGTTTCATAATTTTATTCTAATGTATTATTTATTTTTCTTTGTACCTATTATGGTAGGTTAAATAAAAAAAAACACACCTAGAGCTATTTTATGTCGGGTACATTAAGTGAACCAGCTTTGTAAGACGACTAAAAAGTCACGGTGTATAGCATATAGCCACAAAGGGGGAGCCCTTGTGCCATGTTTACAGACAAATCAGTTTTCTATTATCTAAAATCAAAAAGTATGAAATAATAGGTCTGTATTACTGCGTTTTTCCTTGGTAACTATCCATTCTAGGCTACTGTTAATGTTCGCCTGTGTCATCCCACTGCTGGGCAAAGGCCTTTCCCCATGACTTCCAATGCTTTCAATATAGGGCTTATGTGAACCACTGGTCGTCGGTTTTGTCCAGCTCGTCGACAGCGATAGCGACGACTTCAGGCTGTGCCAGGGCTCCACATCGTGGTTATCAACAGCAGAACTCTGACCAGCCCAGTCCTACTTCAAGTTGGTCAGATAATAAAGTTTGTACTACAAAAACTTACCTGGAAACACAGGGATGGGTATTCTGCCACCCTTAGTCAGAAGACCAAACTTGTCAGAGGTGACCTCTGTGTTCATAGGTGCTCCCTTGTCCTTCCAGTCCGGGATCAACTCGTTCAGGGCAATTGGGTCCACACAGGCACCAGACAATATGTGACCGCCAGCTTCTGCTGCTTTCTCCAGAAGAGTCACTCTGACTTCCTGTAAATTGATGAAGAGAGTTATAAAGTGGTATGGTAATAACTTGGTTCTCTGAGAGAAGAGATTTTAATTTATAAAGAGTAAGTACAAAAATAAGTGACCTTATTTGCTTCAACAGATAAGTAAATTTTGTTTTTTCTAAGATTGAAAACATCTTAATCAATTTTTGCAGATTTTCTGATAATTTTTGGAAATTATTTACTACTAACTTATTTTTTTTTATGTAAATTCATACATTAAAAATTAGGATTTGAGTAATTTTGGTCAATTAAAAATACTGTATATTATGTCAACCAATTATAAAGAACAATGACAAAGACTTACAGCTCCCTTTTCCTCTGCGATCTGGCGAGCCCTGATGGCTGCGGCCATGCCAGCCGGCCCCCCGCCTATGATGAGGATGTCCGTCTCCTCCGCTACTCTCTCCATACTGATGTCTGCACATAACAGATTAATTTACTTGATTGGAAAAGAACAAGTGATGTCTACTTTATGGGAAAGACGGCCCTTGCACTAATAGTTTTATTTTTTGTATTCTCATCTGCTATCAGTCATCCCTGACTATGATCAGATGTGTGGAAAGATGCATCACATTTTTACAGAATTAGAACCAGTGTCCAAATTCTACTTAATTAGGCAGCACAATATCAGCTTTCTTCAGTCCTTTAGCATGATTTGGCATCAATAGTGAACGTGAAAGGGGATTTGGATGGTTGGTTAATCTATCTCTGTATTTCTCTAGGTAGCATTTCGCTTCTTCTAGGATCGTTGGGATTTCCAGGTGCTCATGGATTTCTGAGTTGCGAGCATACCAAGGCACCACTGCTAGGACCCTCAGGATACTATTTTGAGTTCTTTGAATGCACATGATGTTTGATTTGCTTGCAGAAGACCATAATTGAATCCCATATGTCCATATTGAACAATAAACCATGATAAAATTATGATGGAACAATACACTCTCAGTTTGTTACTCAGGGTGAGTGAAGGTACTAATAGTTGAATATTGTAAAACACCTATGTAACAATTTTGGGGCACAATAAAGTAAACTCCAGCTATCTATAAATATCATCTGTTAAAACTATTAATTGTCACTTAATGAAAAATATGAATTTGTCTAGGCTTATTGAAATCATAGTGCTTAATCCTAATATAAAATATAATTTAAACATGATGTGAACTTTATAAAATGCATAGAGTTTATAAAAGTTGGCAGTTTATCAACATTATGAAAGTAGGTATTTCCTGCCCTTTGATTTATCAATGCCAGATCATAGATGCCAGATAAGTGGGTGATAAGATAATAATTAATTTAGAGCTAATGGGGGTTGTTGCCATGCGAACATTAAGTTGTATTTAAAGATATTGTTGAGGGTGCTTGTCAAGCTGTCAATAACAAAAAATAAAAAGAGGCATGGTATATTAGATTAATAAAGTTCAATGTAGAATATAGTCATGGACACTTGAGATCTCGTTTGCTTGTGTTTTTGAGACATTTTTCTTTCATAATGATGATTAATTATTGCTATCAAGGTCTTGCAATGACGTTAATTTTGTTGATTATTTGAACTGGAGGTTATCACTTACCTTTCCATCGCGGGTCCTTATCTCTGGGGTGTATTGTGTAATGAGTCGTTATCTTTGGGTAAGCATCCGAATACAACCTCTTCGCGGCCTTAGTTAGCCTCCCCACTGAAAATTTGAATTATACATTGTTGAAAACAGCACCATAACAAACCAGACTGAACTTTGAACTTTTATATTTAGCAGCTTTATTGCATAACATTGCGCACCAAGGTCTTCTAATTATGGTTTTTACTACGTGTTTCCACAGAAATAATTTAATTAGATGTCCTATTATCCACTAATTACTCAAAAATATTTAAAATCAACTCACGAACAGCTGATAACAACGTCACTTAAAATAACTTTTTTAACTTGAAACTTTCAATATTTTACCATGTGTAAATTCAAACCAGATTATTTAATTTCATTTAGTTCACAATTTATGATAGAAACAATGAGATTTTAATTTAAAAAGTATTTTATTTACCCTGACGAGACGAACTAACAAGTGCCGCCGCCATTTTTAAAAACAAACTGACTCCGGTTCAGAGACAGTCCGACTTTTATGTCATTTTCAGACAAATTATAACTGTAAATTATTTGCTTAAACTTAATTTACGAAAAATTTAATTTATGAAAACAGTTTGCTTAACAACCAAAATAAAAATACACCTTTCTATTATTCATTACGTCACTTTGTTTGACACGGTAAAATAACGAGGATATTTACCAACGACGGAACATGGAACGCAACATTTGGCGGGAACTTTAATTTCGACTGCGTGGTTTCGGGGTATGTATTGAGTTGCATGCAGTTGTTTATTCTAATAAGCAAGTTTTATTTTAACCATTACTAAACCTATTTAACGTTCCTGATGAAAAATGTTGACTATATGCAAAACGTAGT
This sequence comes from Noctua pronuba, assembly GCA_905220335.1. Lineage (NCBI taxonomy): Eukaryota > Metazoa > Arthropoda > Insecta > Lepidoptera > Noctuidae > Noctua > Noctua pronuba. The sequence continues at coordinate 6,545,096 of LR999906.1, read as the reverse complement.
GATTAGTCTATGCTGTGAAATATTCACTTGCACATAGGTAGGTGCTGGTTGGATTATTTACTCAAGTATTCGGCCATGATTTCGCTACAAACTCCGAAATATGATGATAGAAACTGAGAAAATACATAAGAAAGTAAACACGTTGCTGAAATAGGTACAACGTTGAAGTCTGGTAGTTATAAATACACAACAGTACACTAGAACCGCAATCATCCAAATTTTTTCACTCAAATGTAGAAGGTACGCTACTCAATAGCAATACGATTACTTACTTCTGTTTACGCAGGTTGTCCATTAACATAAGACTTACTCACAGTCTATCAATTAACTATTTCCAAAAATATTGTGTTTGGTGTTTGGAAAAACAACTGCATTTCAGTTGATTGCAGAAGTTCAGTTTGCGCTACAACTTCAAACATTTGACATTTTCAACAGTTCGGCCTCCGAAATAAATTAATTTACAAGGCATTGGCATAATATTTATTTATTTCTATTTAGAAACGAATTTAAAACTGGAAAATATGCGAAATGTGCGAATCGAATCGTTCTTGCAATAAAACAACGAAACCCTTTTAGAAATTAATATTTTTATTTAGAAAGCTTAGTATTAATAAGTAACATAGAAGCGTACACATTAGTTCGAGTTGAGTTACTTCACTGGTTTCATCTGCCACAGCCCGTCGTTGAGGTAATGGCAGTTTTCTATGCCCACGCCTTTATTCACTTTGGCTCTGAAAAACAACAGATACGGGGTGTAAACAGACCCTTCACCAAGCCGTCAACCAAGCATTCTGTACATCAAACTAAGTAACTTTACGCAAAAATTTTTGCTGGGAAACGAAATTTTTTTTTGGGGTCAAAAATCACATTTTACGGTAAAACTCAATATAATGCGCTAAAAACATATTGCTGATGGATGCTTTGAATAGTAAACGGACCATGGAGGTAATTGGAGTAAAGTTAGAACCTTAAAAAGTAGTATTTAAAAAAAAACTTGTGAAAAAATTGGAACTTTGACCCCCAATATCTCCGTAACTAGAAGGTTCCCAGGTATGGTCCAGAACAAAAAAATGATCCCAATGATGGGCAGAATATGTGGTTTTCGTTTTCGTTAAGGGTCTTTTTACACCCTTTATGTAGGTATTAGGTATTTTGTAATAGTACCTAATCCTAGCCCAGTGGTGACAGCAAAACTATTTCAGTTGACAAACAAAAAGGTCGTTAAAAAGAGATTTGGATTGTATGTGTGGGAGGGGTGAGTAGCTAGGTTCTTTTCCTAACTCATTACTGCAGATAAGTTTACCAGAGACATCATTTTCTCCACATAATCAGTTGTTTCTTTGCGAATTTCCTAATAAAACAAATCATCGTAATTCTCCTACCCTTATCCTAATTCATTTGGGGTCAGCGCAGCATGTATTTCTTCTCCATACCTCTATATTACCCATCATCTCAGCTGTCACCTCCTTTCTAGCCATATCATCGTTCACACTCAAATAATCATTTCTTTGGTATTCCTCTACTCTTATAGCCATCCACATTCATACTCAAAACTATTCTCACGAGATTTTCCTCATTCCTCCGCATCACATGCTCATACCATAACAACCGATGCCCACACCACTTTTCAGTCACCGGCGCCAGTTTCAGACTTTGTACTTATTGCTTTTTTTATCCATTGGCGTTACTACGACGTAGTAAAACAAAATGGAACGATTTGTTCAAAGGACCTGTCGTTATGACGATCCTTAGGCTAGTACTTTGACCCAGTTCTCACCTTCAGCGCCCAGTCCTGTAATACAGTATTACTATGGGATGTTTCTCATTTGCATATTAACGTAGTCTAACAATCTACTAATGGCGGGATAGCCGCAACTGATCGTACGACCTTTGTGGTCAAATTTCAAACAAAAACAACTTCATTAGGGCTTCTACGGCCAAGATTACGGCCACGACCCGTCTTAGTCGAGATCCCTAGCTGTCTTATGGCTAATTTCATCAAAGAAACTGAACACGATCAGCACATCTAAACAGCGTTCAACAGCTGTTAGTGTAAGTATATTATTCCACAGCAATTACGACACTGACAGCTCTTCAACGAGGTTTAGATGTTCGGCGTTCAATTATATTGGTGAAATCAGCTCTTATGGTGGCTGTACACTCTCGCCGAGACACTCCCACGTAGGATGAGTGCGAGAGTGTATAGAGTAGCGCTCGTCTAGCCTTGGTCATCGGTATTCTTCGCTTGCTCTCCGTCCTGCATCCGTGCGTCGGTTTTTTGCAAGACGTCTCGGGGAGTCGGGACAGACATAGAGAGAGCTCTCGGTCGAGAGTGTACAGTAACCATTAATGTTGTAGAATATTCTGATGCTACTTGTCAAGAGCAAAAGCACCCTAATAGTCTGGTAAATGAGTGCTCAAAAGGGGTATGTGGTTGGAAAAGTCGAAAGCAGAAAATCTGACTTATGAACTTTGTTTGGACTAGTTAGAAGATAAACACATTAAAAGTCCTGACCCCTCCGAGGTGAGCCCGAGGGATGAGGGGGCAAAGAAGGTCCCGTTTTTTGGTTTTTTGCTTATATCTCGAAAACGATGCGTCGTATAAAATTTTGTTATACTACATAATAAAACCTCATAAAATTCTCTACAACTTTGTTTGTCACACTTTTTAACAATCTCCAAAAAAAAAAAAAAACGGAAAAAAAATAAATATATATATAGCAAAGTTGTAGAGAATTTTATCAGATTTCATTGTGTAGTACAACAAGTATTTGTGCGACACACCGTTTTCGAGATGCAAACCAAAAACGAAGACGAACGGGACAGATAATTGGACAAATTTTTAAAAATTGTTCGTTTTTCGGAGCTCATACCAATTCAACGATAAGAGATAGATAAAAAATTTGAAAGGCAACGTTGAAGAGAATTTTATGATGTTTTATTATGTAGTACAACAAAATTTAATACGATGCATCGTTTTGGAGATATAAGCAAAAAACCAAAAAACAGGACCTTCTTTGCCCCCCCATCCCTCGGGCTCACCTCGGAGGGGTCAGGACTTTTAATATGTTTATCTTCTAACTAGTCCAAACAAAGTTCATAAGTCAGATTTTCTGCTTTCAACTTTTCCAACCACAATCATTCATTGCCCAGGCTATAACTGAAAGGGCCTCTGTCTTACTATATATTTTTATACTGATTACTAGAAATAATTACATATCATCAGTAGACAGCGCAGTACACCCGACAGCCAAAGCATGTTCCTTTCCCTCTGCCATGACAGCTACCACCTGTCCCTTGTCCACGCCGCTCATTCGCGCACCCGGTGACGTCAGACCAGGGCACATGATGTTGGCACCACTGAGCACGAAGCGGATGGCGCCCTTATCTACCTGCTGCATTGGCAGGAAGAATGGATCTGGAAATAGAAAGAAGAAGAATAGAGGTTAGTGGGGTTTATAAATAGGGATTTCAGGTTCAGAGACCAGAGGATAGTGACCAATTTTAAGGGGGAAGCGCCAGGGTAGATATATTATGATTCGCGACCGTAACACGTAAATAGTTACAGAATTATAATCATTAAAATCATCAATAATACGTGGGGAATTTATAAAGAGGGATTTCAGAGACCAGAGGGTAGTGACCAATTTTAAGGGGGAAGCGCCAGGGTAGATTTATAATGATTCGCGACCGTAACACGTAAATAGTTACAGAATTATAATCATTCAAATCATCAATAATACGTGGGGAATTTATAAAGAGGGATTTCAGGTTCAGAGACCAGAGGATAGTGACCAATTTTAAGGGGGAAGCGCCAGGGTAGGTAAGATTTGCGACCGTAACACGTAAATAGTTACAGAATAATAATCATTAAAATCATCAATACAACCTTCTCAGTTCATGTAATCCCATTGAATGACTTTTTAATGAAATAATCATTGAGTGGGATTAAATGATCTAGAGAAAAAAAAATTTAAACGTACAGCTTGACACAGACCTGAAGAAAATTTTAATTTCGCGGGCTACTCTGCCGCTTTTACCTTAACTGGTAGTACGTGTATTTTAAACAAATAAATTAATCTAGATTCGTGTACGTAGACTGTAGAAGACTAATATTGTAAAACTATTTTAAAATGTTAAGGCACAAATTATATTAGAACAGTACTCATGGACAGATTTTGCCTTAAGCATAGATTAAAGCCATTGTTCTAGTTAAATTTATTTAAAGAAGATTTTGAATCGTTCTGTGATACGGGCCTGAGACTATAAATAGGGAAACTATAGATTGTTAACTAACACTTATGTAAGAGCTTCAGTGTGGGCATCCAGGGTCCCTCGCGTTGGCGGAAGAACAGCAGCTCCCCAGCACTGTTCACCATTATCTCGATGTGGTCGTGACTGAAAATTTTAATTCATGATATTAAAATCAGACCCAGTCACAAAAAAAAACACATTTTGGCAGCGTAAGAGCACAAACAGGTTACATGGGATTTAAACACCATTCCCCAACCCTTCATCATTATCATAATCATCCACACCCCGACTTCAACACTGCTGGGTATCTGTGAAAATGCCTAACGCATTAACCACACCGTCCGGGGGCGGTGTGGCTATGTGGGTATATCACGGTCACCCACTAAAACCTCCGCCGTATTTGCCGTCTTCCCGCTTTTTTCTTGGAGGGGCCAGCTCAACGGTGGCTTTCGCCTCCTCCACCCGACTCACATGAGCTCGTGCAAAAGGCTCCACATTCATGTGCCAGCCTCCTCCAGGATATACCCGCGATGGCAACAATGTCGTCTGTCCATCTTGCCCCCTACCCTTACCCCAATTTATTAGGTTAGTGCATTAACTTCTTCAATACATCTCTATTATTCGTCATATTCCTCATATCTTCTTTCAGAAAGTCCATCCATCGTTCATTTAGTCTTCCCCAACTCTTACCTACCCTATAGCTATCCTCATTCATACTCAAAACTTTCCTAAAATTTAAGCTGTTTTATACAGGTACGTACCATTTGACAATCCTGAATGTGTCTTTCTTGGGAAGAACCTGGTCGATGTAGTTCTCCAAGTGTGGGTACAGCTCCAGCAGACGGGCCCTGATGCCTTTCTGCACCGAAGATTTGAGCTGCTGCACGCCCGATATGCTTTCCTTCTCGTCGAATCTGGAAAGAGGGAGATAGAAGATTTAGAAACTGGAAGCATGACAAAGAGGGCGATACGCTTTTTAAATAGTATTTTTTTATTCCCAGCTTTTTAGTTTAGAAATGTGAAAGGTTTCGCAGGTGATTTAATTTTTTTTTTTACGATTTTTTCAGTTTTTATACTATTTATCATTTCGATCCTAGTTTTAAACACATACGTAGTTTATATTTGCAATCACTTTTGAATGTCCTTTATTACCCTCTCGATGTGTTTGGATGAAACAAAAAATCGAATCCCACAATATGGCCTCCAAAATAATTTTAATGCAACAACTCTAACGACGTTATTTATGCAAATCGGTTTATCTGTTTAGGAGTTACAAGGGAACAAAGAAACGGACATTCACACATACTTTAATACTTACACACATGTAGATCAAGCGTATAACCCTCCTTTTGGGCTTTGCCGCAGTCGGGTAAAAATGTGGTGATTATGTGAAGGGCTCGCATTGACTTGAACAGGACACTAATGTGTCCACAAAACGCACAATACGTACAGAATATAATTACTTACGTTTATTCTATTGTATATGGTCAATGTAGGTATTGATATAAGTTATTATCTCCTATTACAGAGTCCATAATAATGACGCAATAGTAATTGAGTCTGGTATATTCAGCAGCTGCAATGAATTCTATTCCTTACACCAGTTAGCAATAAAGTCTATTTTGTGTGCATGACGACGACCAATATAATGACTATAATGACTAGCTATAACAGCTGCTATCGTAGAACAAATCGTTATTGCTGTAGTACATGAAAAGAAAGACTAGGTTACAGTGGTGAAGGTTCCATACAACTCGATTCCTATCGGCTTCCGTTTGAAAAATGGTACAGCCAGTATTCTATAGGTAGCCAAATAAAATAATCACATTAAATATATGTACTCCAGGTTACCTCTTACAAAATTGACCCTTCGCTACTGATAGGTTAGGTTTTAAAATGGAACATTTAACGGTCCCGTCGATAACTTTTACGACTCAAAAGATTACCAGATAGTGATTCTAATTGCTATTTATTCTTTGGGAGAAAAAAGCCTTGGCTGAGTGGGTTAGGTATTACCTAAGGAATTGGCCCCCAAAAGGAAACGGAACTATTTTTCTCTACCTATGTGTTTCTTAGGTTGCTGGTTATATTAAATTTTAAAGAACGAAACGACCATAATTCCACAGACAACAATCACACACTTGGAACAATCTAATATCCGGGCCGTCTTTAATATCACTTAATTGTGAAAAAGCGTCAAGCTATACAGGCCATCTTTTTTTTTTTTTTCTCTAACTCTTTTTCTGTTTGTGTCTGTTGTTTTCTCTGGCCAATCTCTCACATACGCGTGTAGATCGTCACGCCAGCGTTTTCTAGGCCTGCCTCGGCGACAACGCCCGTCTTGCACCCACTGCGTGACGACTAGGGCCCATCGGTCCTCATGCATTCTATAGACAGGCCATCTAGCTCCATTTAATAGTAGGTTCTTTAAGAGGTCATGGCATGGTAGACCACCAGGTGTTCGAAACGAAAAACAGTTGAAAAGCAGTAGAAGCACAGAATTTTATATGAAAAGAGGAGATCAATTCTCCAACTGTCACAGTTTTTGACGTCCGCCAGTAGCAAGCAGTTTCGTTGGCGTTGCAAGTATTACTGGGTCATTGCTCTGGCCCAGTTTGGACATAACAGCTACCGCTTTCTTAGCTCATATGAACACGTGAGGTCAAAGTCCTCACTCGCCATGTGTGCATTTAATTTTATGAACATAATCAAAGTTACAGATGTTGTTTCTAAAAATTCAGGTCGAAATCTAAACACAATCGGGACTTCATTAAAACATAAATAAGTATACGGGGTGTAAACAGACCCTTCACGAAGCCGTTAACCAAGCATTCTGTACATCAAACTTTCTACTCTACCCAAAAACTATTGCTGGGAAACGACTTTTTTTTGGGGTGAAAAATAACCTTTTACGGTAAAACTCAATGTAACGCGGTCAAAAAATTGTGCTTATGGATGCATTGAATAGTAAACGGGTCATGGCGGTATTTAAAGTTATAACCTGCAAAATTAGAATTAAAAAAAAAACTTGTGAAAAAGTTGGAACTTTGACCCCCGATATCTCCGTAACTAGAAGGTTCCCAGGTATGGTCTAGAACAAAAAAATGATCGCAATAGCGGGGAGAACAAGTGCCCTTCGGCTTCGTTAAGGGTCTATTTACACCCTTTAGAGAGGCAACTTTGTCGTGACTTGAAATGAAAACCACAGTATATGATTCAGTTAATCTATCAGATTCTTGTGAATGAAAAATTGATTAAAATCGTGAGCTCGTAGTCCTAGTGTGTAAAATTTGGTTTATTAGGTACCATACTGCCTACACTTCAAGAAAACTTGCGCAGTTAAATCAGTCCTGTCTGGCTATGACCTAATTCGGCCTTCACAGACGCTCATGTGAAAATTAGATAGGTAGCACTCTGGCTACAGCATCCACATGGAAAGATGGCATCATCCACAAAATCTGAACAAATAACCCAAAGCAGTGTCTGTTTGTGATTTCAAAATAACAGGTTTTTACCGAAGCCTTATGAAAGTATCAAAAGTATGTAGGTACTTGGTTTTAATTTATTTTGGTCTGTCTGTTTGTTCTGGCTAATCTCCGAAACTGGCAGATAGCTGATGTTATAAGGAGTAACTAAGAGTAAAAGTAAGTTTATTTTAGAAAAAAGATTAGGGTACCTACCGTGCAAAATAATTAAAACCCATGTTTTTTTTTTTGTTAACAATATTCATTTCAAATAGGTATGTAAGAAATATTTTTATAATAATTTCACGCGGACGAAGATCGCGGGTATAGTTCTGTTCAAACTTTATGGCGGCTCGGAAGTTAGCTGCGAGTGGCGGTCTGCGCAGGTATAACGGTTCAAACTTTATGATGGTTCAGAATCTCTATTGTAAAGCAGCGCAGAACACAATTTTAAGTATCATCGGGGTGCAGAGGACGCCTCGTCTTGATTGTATAATGCGCAGACCGTCACTCGCAGCTAACTTCAGAGCCGCCATTAAGTTTGGACAGAACTATAACAGCTAGTTATTTTATAAACCTAAATAAGGCAAAACTTCCGAAATATCACAAGGCTGAGCTTTATCAGAAAACATGTTTAGAACACCATATAATAATAGATGATAAATTAATTATTTATCATCTAATATTACGAAAATAACATTTTATTTATTCCATTTAAATTGTAAAGTAGGCTATCAATTTATGTACGATCAACAATGACATTGAGCTATCTTCAAGACTGTTTTCCTACCCATTTTATGTAGGCAGGTAAGTTACGTAAATGACGAAAAAAAGGCGGTTCTAAAAATAGCCCACCTGAAGCGCTCACTCGCGGCCTTTTCACGTAAGTTAAGATTTTAGTGGCCTCAAGTTACCGAACTCATTTTCTCATAAATTCTTCTTTTATATCATAGACTAGCGGCCCGACCCGGCTTTGCACGGGTGGACATTTATTTTTAAACATTTTGGGATAAAATATAGCCTATGTTACTCAGGGATAATGTAGCTTTCTAATGGTGAAAAATATTTTTGAAATCGGCACAGCAGTTTTTGAGTTTATTCATTACGAACATACACACACAAACATACAAATCTTTCCTCTTTATAATATTAGTAAGATAGGTAAACGCCTTTGGTCACCTTCTTCCTTCTTTCTGTCTATCTATCTACAGGCTGTAAACGGACCCATTACGAAGCCCTCAACCAAGCATTCTGTACATCAAACTAAGTAACTCTACCCCAAAATTATTGCTGGGAATCGAATTTTTTTTGGGGTGAAAAATCACCTTTTACGGTAGGTCTCAATGTAACGCACTCAAAACATTGTACTGATGGATGCATTGAGTACCTAGTACGGGGGTCGTGGAGGTATTTACGGTAAAGTTATAAAATCAAAAACTTGTATTTAAAAAAAAATACTTGTGAAAAAGTTGGAACTTTGACCCCCATTATCTCCGTAATTAGAAGGTTCCCACGTATGGTCCAAAACAAAAATAAGATCGCAGTGATGGGGAGAATAAGTGCCTTTTGGCTTCGTTAAGGGTCTTATTACACAATACTAATCATTCTTTCCGTCCTAGACAGGTCAAATTCCACGTCGATCTGGCTATTGACGTGCGGAAAATTGCTTTTTTATCCTCAAAAGATTTGCCAGTCAGCATAATGGTAGCATAACTGTCAAGGGAGCACCAGATATGCCCAAAGAATTTAACAATTTTGTGTCTTCCGTATCCTACGAATAAATGTCTTTTGTCTTTGGAAGAAAATTTCGCGAAATTTACGCGGAATCATAAAAATTGCTGCATAGCAATAGGTACCATAATATCATAACAACTCGTATTGCCACAGTTTACTAAACGACTGTTAACATTCAGATAATAGGTACTACTGCAGTTTCATAAATTGAACAATAAAAATCTTTTACTATGGAACATAAAACGCGAACTTATTTGCAAACACGTTTGTAGGCAATGGGGATATGGTCGATATGGACACTAAATCGCATGTTTACATCTTTAATTTATTTAGCACACCTGGAAAATTTCTTTGCCATCGTATAGAAACAGTAGACAAAACTGGACAGTTTAGTGAATGTTTAGCTCAGGTTAGGATTCTTTGAATCTTTGAAAAACCGTTTACTGAAGGGCTTCGAATTGAAATGAGATTTTCTTTATACCTCTTATACATTATTATGTCTACTTAATCGTAATACGCCACACAATTTAATAGGTGCAACTATTACAGTGGGTCATCAATTGGTCCAAAAGTGGCCAAAGGTTACTTCGGAGAAAACCCGAAGCCCGACCGCGATCCGCAGACGCTATAATTTTCTACGAACCAAGGTATTCAGCACTTTTATTGCTTTGGTCTAAATCACGCTGTAATTTGGTGGTGAAATCCTTGAACTGCCTAGGTAATAATGAACAGCCGTGCAACAAAATCAAGTTCATACTGGTCATCAATATTATTGTGATCGGAATAAAATTGTTCCCGTGTTACGTTAGGAACTGACCTGCACCATCAATGGTGCAGAGGAGACTAATTAGTTTCGTTTGCACCATTATACACTATTGAGAATGGTGCAAACGAAACCGCATTGGATAGTATGGTCTCAAGAGAAACATACAAAAAAAAACTTTATATTTTATACATTTCACTAGAACATAAAGATCAGAAAACCTCCTGCACTACTGGCCATGCCCAGCATCCTGAACCAAGAACTTATTTAATCATATTTGAAAGTTGAAACTCTTTCGACATTTACAAAGCACTTTAATAAGATTGCGAGTTGAGAAAAAATTGCATCTAGACTTTCACAAAGGCGTTAACGAATGCAAGAACGCGTCATTCTGAGACGGTCTCAGGTATGTAATTTCACCTTACTGGGAAAGTTGGAACGCTTGTAAATAAGTATGAAAATATCGTTTTTGCCCCAAGAAAATGTGGAAGATATTGATTTCATTGCTCAGTATTCTCCTCGAATGTTTTAGTTAGTTTTAGCATACACAAATGCCATGGTAAACCATCCAGAATTTCAGACGGGGTTCAAACATCTGTAAATTAGACAAATATTTGTCTCAGATCGCTTTCTCGTCTCCTTCAATAGAATCCTCTCCATGAGGTCGTTGATCTATTTTCTATTCATGAACGTCCCTGGTTTAGGTAAGGTCATCACTTGATAAACAAGAAAGGCCAGTCATGATATGGACATACAATAAATTCTATGGACTAGAAACCCCATCGTAAACCTATTTCTTACCATGCACGTTTTCACAAACACTAGCTGACACATAAATGAATAGATACTCAAATAAAAGTTGCACCGTAGGATTTTCAACGTTACACTGAGCGCCTAGAGTAAAAATTCCAACAGCGCTATAATATTTAAGTTTCGCTTAGTGAAAACGGGGTTCACTGGCTGACATTTATCGCATTATGATAGCTTTAGCAAGTGCACAGCCATATAGGGCCAAACACGGTCAAAGACCTCGGGTGTGTCGGGGCATCAGCTGTCATACTTAGGGATAGTACCTTCCAATTCTAGGTTATCTATGTAGGTGATCAAATCAATACTTTTAACGAAATAGCTGAACACATAAGTCTTAACACAAAACGTTATTGTAATGTTTTCTGAAACGGTCACGCGATGAAATGGTCTAGTATTCTAGATCGACGACCTAAATGACGCAGTGCTATGAAATAGCGGTTTAGTTTGATGTTAGAACGTGTCAGACATAACATAAGTGTATTCGAGATAATCTCAGATTCCTGGCATGAATGTCCCAGATGTTTTCAGAAACACTATTTTCTATTTATTATGATGATTTACTTGGCATTGCAAAGTGTTATTAGGTTTTTTCATCAGGAACTTCTCTGAAACAGCCACGGAGTCTGGATTTAACGTCGGTCTTAAACATAACTGGCGAAATGTGGGTGTGTTATTATGCGTGATGTTATGTATTTTACTCAGCTTTTTACTTGAGGGTATTTAATCGCATATTGTGACCTTCTTTTCTATAGTAATCTGAAGGCAAACGCAAGTAAAGTGCTCGTACCTACATAGGTTGAATCAACATAGGTATTTGCTATTTAATTTCCTTGTATTATTAACGTAGGGTTTATCCATTTTCTCAGCATATAATCTCGAAGATACACAATACCACTATTTGCTTAGACAAAAAGTAGTACTTGGGCATCATTTGGTTCCCTCTTTCAAGATATTATGAGGGAACTCGGAATGTTAATAGAACCAAAAACTCTAAGACAATGCGACATCCACATGCCTCGTTAAAACGAGGAGAGGAACACCGAAAAATCTATGGATGGATTGTGTGAAAAACTCTATGGCTACTACCCAATAGAGATGCCATCATCATTTGCCTAGCCTTTCCCAACTATGCTGGGGTCGGCTTCCAGTCCAACCGGTTGCAGCTGAATACCAGTATTTTACACGGAGCGACTGCCTATTTGACCTCCACAATCCAGTTAGTACTGGGTAACGCGAAACCCCTGGTAAGACTGGTTGTCAGGCTTCCGGGCCACTATCTGATACAGATGTATGGAAGAAGAAAAGGCAACATAGCTCCTATCTGAAATAACTTGGAATTAGGGCAGAACCTTATTGGTGAGGTTCTTCAAAAAGGCCAGCTGCGTAGTACCTACTCGCAACCGGCGTGCGCGTATGACCAGATTTATGAAAGTGGACGAGGCGAAAGAAGTATGTAAAGGATAATTTCCACCAAACAGCTCGCATCGCATCGGATACGGCGACAGCCGATCGCTTCCAGTAGGATATCGACGCATACGATCGGCTCCGTACCGTCGCTTGCGAACGTATCCGTTTCTGCGCTTAGTCAAATAGCTTCATTTTATACGATCTGGTACGACAACAGGCGAACGGAGCCGATCGCGCATCGCAGCATACTTTCGGCTACGATTGCGTGCACGGAAGATACCCGCGGTCAAGCTGCTGTGCGCGGCTTGATAATATAAACTATAAATACTGTGTACACGATTTAATATCGTTCAAAGACTGTAAAATCCGTTCCGATCCGATGCGATGCGAGCCATTTGGTGGAAATCACCCTTAAGCATCGTAGCAGGTGGCGTTCCGTGGTTTCTGCCCACCCCCCATGGGAAAAAGGCGTGAGTTCTATGTATGTACGCACTGTAACTCAAAGACGTAGATAAAGTTTGTTAATAGCAGGTGTTATGCTTCATTTGGCTAACGTACAACACAACACATGACCTATATAACCGTAAAGTATGAATGCTGCATAGAAAAACTGGAAATATCACCGTCTGACGAAAGCCAGACACACCTACATTTTCCACATACATTAACACTTCAAGAATATATAAGACCTTATGTTGTAAGAAATAAAGGCCATGATGCGTTTCAAATGCATTAGTCGATAGTGTATAGAGTTTGCGTTTGTTGCAATGCTCATTATTTGTATGTATAATTACGATAATTATTTGCTGTAACGATAGGTGTATATTGCCTTAGCGAGGTAGGGTTGCCACATTTCAAATTTCTATTATTCCTGAAATTATAATTTATATTGTTTTATTTTTATTTGACTGCCTCGTTGGTCCCATGTCTCGTGAGCCATGCTCCTGGGTTCGATTCCCAGGTCGGGCAGTGTTATTGGGTTTTTCCATCAGGAATTTCTCAGTAGCAGGCACGAGAGTCTTGATTTGTACCCGGTTGATGGCAATAGTTTCCACCCCATTACATGCGACGTAAACACAAGGTAACTGGCCAAACCCCTCGAGAATTACAGGCGTGATGTTATGTTAATTTATATTTTCTATCAATAACAGAAAAAGTCAAACTTTTTGCTGTGTCCTTCTCCAAAAGGTTGATAAGAATACCGTACAAAAAAAATAGCGCTACTCCATCATAAATAACTCCAAACAAATCTTAATTTCACGTCTTATCTTAACTTTTTATACTGAAAAAGAAATGTGACCTTTTCCATGAGAACTTGCGAAGCTCTCGCGACAACCCTTGGCTACGGCGCCCGTCGTGAACGTCACGATGCCACATGAAAGCTATAAGGACAGAATGTCCACTTGATACAAAAATATACAAAATAATTTACATTCGTTATTTTTTGTAAGAAAATATAGAAAAAATGTGCGCGCTTTTTTTTAACACGCTTTTAGCTTAACCTGTAACTAACTTTGTATGTTAAAAAATCATAAAAGTCAAATTTGACCCACTTCCCGGTTTCCGATTGAGCTGAAATTTCGCATATAACATGTTCAGTTAGGATGACAAGACAATAAATGGTTAGCTAAGTTACGTCATTCTAAATGTAATATGGCGGTCTCGCAAAGATGGCGGACTAGTTATTTTTATGCATTCCCCATGATATGGGAATCAAATGAAAGTGTTTGCTGAGAAGAATACGGGAAATAAAATGACGTCACTAAAGCGTGTTTTTTCATTTTTATAAACTATACCTAATATTATTATTACTTGGGACTCCTTAGAAAAAAAACTACCTACAGACTACAGTCCTTTCACAGTTAGAAAGGTACTTTACCTCTGACAGAAGTAACCCAACAGCAACCCTATTGAAAGGAGGTGCAATTTGCAATGCAACAACAACCTTATAGTACCCAAAAATATGGATAATAATGATTTGGGCAGTGATGCGATCAGAGTTGAAGTAATGAATGTGAGCCTCTGTTGAAATGTGACCAAAGTAAATCATTCTACTTTATTTATAACATAGAACAGAAATCCTAAAATAAAGTATAAAGAATCCCGGTTTAATTTTTTATTTAACAATTTAATTTAAAATAAACTCCTATTCCATTTAAATCCATTATTGTCAACACGGTCTACCTTCTAGCTAACATAATACGATTTTACCGCTGAACTGGATCGCATATCAGAATTCAATGCAACGCACTCGTTATTTCAGAGAATTGGAATTCTGTAATGTCCATACTTTGTCTTAGTCCAATGTCATCCTGTCACGTGGCTCGCACCTCACGTTTTTACAAACAAACCTGATTCTGACCGCTACTAAGGTTACGCTTTGTTTCCTATCCATCGATGGTTTACTTCCCTATACTCCACGCATCATCTAGGTCGCTACAGCAATGGACAGAGGCTTGCTAAAGTGAACTTTACATTTACCGTTACTCAGCGCGTGGTAGAAGAATTCTTTGAATACTAATAGGTACCTAAATAAACTCAGGTGAAACATCCGTTTGGTGAACGCTGAACGAAAATTTTTGGTTGTGTATTTACTTAATAGTCTATATCAGGCGCAATTAACCTTTGGATAGAGCTGATATGAAAACCGCAATGATTCACTCGCGTTCACGTGAAAGTCAGGCTACTTAAACGGATTTGCGATTAAGAAAAACAGTCTTATCTGTCTGAGCATTCGCCTGACCATTAATTTTGCAACAATAACAAATAACACGCGATGTTGTTATCCGTTTCAACAACACGTAAATGTGACAGAGAAGGCAAAAGTGACATAACATTGGAATGGTGTGTTACCAGTTACCACACGGCACATAACCGTTAGTGAGAGAGACAGAGAGAGACAAAATTGTAAAGTTACGATGACAACACCATGTGAGCAAGTGAACAGGTGAACTACATGATTATGTGAGGACACACAGTTTTTGGAAAGTTGCCATAATCTACCCAGACAGAAAAAACAATCACCTCTGTGCAATTTTTATCCTGTAGCAAACATGTGTGAAGGCGTGTTGAGCCTCGCCCATGATGAGCAGACAGACAGTACTTAAGACTCCTAGCTGACCATAGGTTTTTAATATTTTGACCCTAAGTGTCGTCAAACATCCCAAGCAGTCTAGAAGGAGTAGTGAGCGCGGCCATCTGGCGCAGTCAGAAGGTCCCCTTTTCTCTAAAGTGATATGCGCGTGAGTCGTACGAAACCGCCACATCCTGCAATTTGTGGAGATAAGCGTAGGAATAAAAGTAGGTAGGTACTTACTTACCTACCTATTTTTTGCTACAAATTACAATGGTTTATTGATAAAAAGACCCCATGTTGTTTGTGAATACATTATGAAGACTCATCGAACCATTAGTCGGGACGCCATTCTATAAGACAGCAGTGTCAGCTGGGCTAAAAATGTAAGCTCAATCAGATAAATATCATAAAAGTTACTCCGTCTCGTGCCTGTGATACAGAGCTATAAAATAAATCGCTCTTTGATGTACTGTTTACTAAACTCTTCGAAAGTAAGAACTAAAACTCGTCATCTTCCTGCCGTTTGCTCACATTACTAGGGGTCAACGCAACACATTTTTTTCTTACATTCTCCTGTCAGACATCACGCTATCTTTTTCTCTTTTATATCATTCCTCACACAATCCATAAATATTAAACAAGCACAAATCACAAATAAATAACCAGAATGTCACATCAGTAACTAGCAAGTTTAAATAGCCGTACTGCGTAACTTTCAAATTACAGTTAAAAACGCATTAATAATAAGCCGCGTTGAGTAAAGTGTACGATGGGCCTTATTGAAACTACGCAAGCTTTTTCCAAAGACGTCAGAATAAGGCGAAGTCTGCATTGTTGCTAGATAGGGTATCGCAGGCCAGCTCGAAACAGTGATGGCACTCACTAGATAAGATATCTGTTCGTTAGCTGATGGCCGGATTAGCTGACGGCCTCACATGAAGATAGTACGCACGCAGGCATTGAATTCTTAAAATATGAGATTAGTTAGACAGTCTTTATGGCCAAAAATCGCAGTGATCTCAACCAACCCGCACGGAGACCCTGTGGTGGGTCACAGCCCACTCCCTCTCACAGAGATGGTGCCTGTGACCCAGCAGTTTAAACAAAGGATGATTAAAAGCAAGGTGCCCAGCGCTGCGCCGTAGTTGTACACTTGTACCTAAGCTCAATCAGAAAAATGGCATCGAAAACTTAAGTTAACTATGGATGTGGAAACCTTAAATTAACTGTTTTTTTTCTGTTTTCAGCAGTAGACAGAATACCACATCTTGTTATTACGTATTTAGATAAACATACTAAAGTTGAATGAATCTCATTCAACATTGTTTATAATGCACAAGGGCCAAGGGCGAAGACGCGGTCATAGTTAGCGGAGCCGTTTACCTTTCAAGGTTATTTTCTTTTGTCCGAAATAAAAAGGTAATCTATTTTGAGGCAGTTTTCATAAAAGTGTTATGAACTTTATGCATTGTTGTCTCTTCAAAACATGAAAAGAAAAGGGATGGAAGAGAATTCCTATCAAATAGTCTAGAAGCCGTAGAACTGATGACCGTTGGGGTAGACGTGTCCTTGAGTGGAGACCGCGAATCGGCAAACGTAAAGTGGGATGCCCTCAGGCTCGGAGCTTGGAGCGACGATCTTCGCAGGGTGGCTGGTAGCAACTGGGTGAGAGTTGCTGAGAATCGAGATGAGTGGCGTGCGATTGAGGAGGCCTATGTCCAGCAGTGCACTGCTATAGGCTGATGATGATGATGATGATGAGTCTAGAAGCATGTTCTCTGGAACAGCCCTTAATCTTTTCAGTCAAAGATACTGCACCGATGTTGCGAAACACAATCTTATATCGCATTGCGAATGATTTTGAAGGAAATTCATTAAACAATGCTACATATGTTTCATAATTTTGACGTGTCGAAAACATATAAAACGCAATGAATGACTTTGTAGTGTCAAAATAAATAGCAATGGCAATGTGAGTATGTTACGCAATTACCCCGCTAGTTTATAAAAATTACGAAGGTGCAAAAACCTAGGCAAGTAACTATGAATTTACTTTCAAGTAGATAAAGAACACGCCTAGAACACCTAACACCGATAAGACTGATAACACCCTTGATATAGATTTAAGTAAAGATACTTACGGCTGGTACCTCATCTTTGTACTTCAATGCACTTACACAATCTTTGGTATGCGGATGTCTCTCTCAACTTTTGACCTATTTCTACTTCTACTGGTATCACTTCACGTGTCCGTTTACATTGTCTGGTATCGAGTATCGGTATCTTTTCAATTCCAATCACTGAGCCATTATTCATGAAATCGTGAGACTGGACTTTATCGGATGTTGTCAACAGTAAACTGCCTTGTGCGAAAAACCTAGAACAAGCTGATGAGAGACAGAGCGGGAGTCCTATAGCACGCGGCAGCATCGACGACGCGATCGAGCACGCGCTGTTTCTCGCTCTAGCAAATGCCAGTTCTGAGCTACAGAAAAGGATAGGAGCAAGGAAAAATGCGATTCCGTGCTGATAGATGTGGTTCAACACTATAAGTGTTGAACCCACTCACAGCAGTCGAAATGAGAAGAATACCTAGAGATAAAGTCTGCCTAACTGCAAAACAGTTTGTCTGCAGTTGTTCTCGTTTCATAATTTTTCCTTTTTTTTAATACTTATTTCGATTTTTGTTATAAAATAACGTACTTATAGTCGAGTGCAATTAGACTATAAGGTGGAACGAAGTTTATAGTGGTCGGATTTTCATGGGGTTTTTTTTATCGAGTTCCTAGAGTTGTGGAGACGGAAGTTAAAAAAAAAAATTTCGACGCTCGCGACTTTTTTTTAATTTTTTTTTAATTTCCTCTAGAATATTTTTTTTTCGTGTAGGAATAACTTGAAATTCGCCGAATTTATATTGTGACGTAATAGTGAGACCTGTGTGCATCCATTAAACGCCAATTTGGTGTGTTTCCTTGTTCATTGTTGCTGACGAAATGCATATTTCCAAGTTTTTTTATGAAAATTTCCTATTTTTTCAATTATTTCTGAAATACCGAGTTTTAACACAAAGTGTTCTTTTGTCATTGGTAACTGATATTTTTTCACAGATAACTGGATGTTAAAATGTTCAAGAAATCGATATTTACGAGTGAAGTGACTAAAAAATCATTCGCAAATACCAGGAAATCGTCTATGTAAAAGTTAAATAAGGCCATTTTTCTCAAAATGTTTCTATGGTGGTCATTGTAAATATTATCCTGAAAATATCCTTATTATAACAGCTATCCACAGAGAACACAAAATTAAAAAAAAAATCGGAGGTACTCGATAAATGTTGATTATTGCTGACGAAGGTGGAACGGTGCCGCTGGTAAACTCACAAAAATTATCGTAATTGTAACGTAACCTTTTCTCGTAATTGCTATTTAGAATTAGTTGTTAGTTTGGGTCTTTGCGCCTCATTTAATATCAATACCGATACCGATACCGCTCCCAATTCTTAGCGATAGAGCCCTTTCGTCATTTTTTACTTTCTCAGCTGTAACTGATATTTAACAAGTATCCTAGAATATTTTTCTAGTTATTATACCTTATTAGATAGCTACTAAAATGAGGTTTTGGAGAATAATTTTCACATTGAGTTACATTGACAAATTTCGAAAAAAAAAGCTTTCATTAACATAGACGATTTTCTGATCTTTGCGAATGAATTTTAAGTCACTAAACGCATGAATATTGTTTTCTTGAACATTTCCTTATCCAGTTATCTGTAAAAATGTATCTGTTACCAATTTCAAAAGAAATCTTTGTCTTAAATTCGGTAACTTAGAAATAATTGAAGACAATAGGATACTTTCAAAGAAAAACTTGAAATATGAACATTGAACAAATAAACAGACCAAATTGGCGTTTAACGGATACACACAGGTCTTTTTATTATTTCTCAATATAAATTCGTCGAATTTCAAGTTATACATAAAAGAAAAAAAAATATTGCAAAGGAAATTAAAAAAAAAAAAAAAACTTGCGAGCGGCGAAAATTTTTTTTTTAACTTTCTTCTCTACACCTCTAGGAACTCAATAAAAAAAGTCCCATGAAAATCCGACCACTATAAACTTCGTTCCACCTTTTGAGTATTTTTTGTCTAATTGCACTCGGCTATTATTATAAAGAAAAGAAAGTAAGTTTATAAAAATAATGACATTCTCATGTTTTACATCGACACAATGAGAGGCAGTGTTTTTTTAAAGAACATTTAGTTGGTCTTTAGTTTTATGACTATTTCTCGCCTTTCTACAACAATAACATCAAGTAGAGTATATTTCCTTTAGCTAAGTAGGCAATCCTTAACTATCTGTGGAAACCCATATTAATGTCCTTGCAGGAAAATGCTTACCTACTCGTTCGATGCGCTAGGTTTTCCATGAATCACTTTGTTATTACAGAATTACCTTCCGTTATTATAATAAGCCATTATGTTAGTTAATGCATAACTATTATGTATACTTATTCTGCCAATTAATGCATTAAACGTTACTCTATGATGCATGACGATCATTATTTTCCTCAACGTTTTCAAAAGAATGTAACGCTAGCCTTTTTATAACTGGTAAAACGCGAGAACTTGGAAACAATGAAGCAGTTATCAAGTACCTACGCAAGAGACACAAATTATACATGAATAAGTGAACTTGCGCCTTATTCCATGAAGGTAGGAAAGCAGACACTACATAACGCCACCTAACCGAACCTAACCTGCTTCATCTACCTTCATAAATCTGGTCATACACGCACGCCGGTTGCGAGTACTACGCACCTAGCCTTTCCGAAGACGATAACATTTAAAAAAAAGACAGTCTATTAAAACGCGACAGACCTTGAACTACATACATCGATCGGTCGCGACGCGCAGCACCGTTGTCACAGTCACACGTAATTTGTGGCGCATCACAGGGTACAGAAGGACCAGTCCATTTAACTAATGTAGTAGACAAGACACTGACGGAGAGATAACAGTATGGAGATGCTATCAACAGCCTATGAAAGTCTTAAAACATAGGCACCTGTATGTTTCTGTTGCCGCACACTAGCCCTTCTGTAAATTCTCAGAAAGGTTTTTTTTTTATTATTAGAAAATGAGCCTGTTGACCTCGATCAGGCCTGATGTTATAATTTTATTCGTTTTCCATTCCTTGCTATCCATCCCTGAAATCTATCTGCAGAAAAACATGAGCAATGAACAATGTAGCCAACAATGAAAAAAACACAGATGCCAAACGCAGGATAGAATAAATGTATCTCCACTTTAACATCAAGTGGGCCTTCTGAACTCTCTTGTGTTGTGCTATCTACGCAATCGCATGTCTCCGTGGGAGGCGACGCATGACGCGGAAAAACACATTTCTTATCCACTTATAAACTGCTCTGTTCGTTTCGTATTCTACTTCAAGAATTTCACACTTGTACATTTGGTTCACATCTTCGTGTGGTGTGGGCAACCGAAAACCGTTATCAACGTAACAGAGCACAGGAAATTGCATTGCAATCATGTCGATTACTTGATATATTTTTCCTTGCATGCAGTAAAAAGTTGTGGGTATCGTCCGAAGTGATTTTATGGCTTATCAAAAACAAAACGGATTAAAATAAGGAATCTACTGTAATTCGTATCATGTTTTATTCTACCTTCGAGTTGTATTGATTGCGTGTGGCTAGTTGTGTGTGACATAATTTAAGGCAATGCCTCATCAAAGAAAAAGTTCTACTTAGAACGATTTTTGAGGAAAACCAAGTTAGTTAGGTCTAGGATTCTACCTAGCTCTGTCATTTACTTCAACCAAACTGTGCAGTTACTACAGACTTTCAAGAATTCAAACTTTCGCATTTGCAATATTAGTGGCATTTGCGAGCAGACTGGAGTTAGGTAAAGCAGCTCAATTTACTTTACGTGAGTGACAGAATTGGGTAAGTATGTTAGTGGTTCAAGATATAATCTAATAATTCTTAGCTAAGTCAAACTTTGTTTGGTTAGTTTACCGATAATGGATAAACTGACAATGGGCTGGACCCATCTGTTGAAGCAGCAATGCAAAACGAAGTGTGAAACCGCTAGCAAGATCGACCACAGCTAAGTTTAAACAGGACTCATAGGCAATGGAGATATGAAGCTAGTCTAGAAAAAGATCTTTAGGTTAATCCAAGACATGAGTTCAGTTTGTTTAGTGAAGTTTGGAAGTGGAAAGGGGAGGCCTTTGCTCAGCAGTGGGACAAAAGACAGGCTAATAAATAAAAAAATCTATGACCATTCATTGTAGTCTTGGAGAGGTCATGTTTGACTTTCAACAGGAATGACTTAGGTTTTTTTGGTGGCTAATGTAAATCCAATATCTACATTTTTGACCCGTCCATTAACGTTATGGCTGATTGAATGTCATTTAGTCCCAGTCTAGGCCTCGTGGTACCCGCTTCACAGGAACTTACTTCATACCCATTACACTAACATCAGGCCATAATGAATGTAGGTATAGACCGACCGCTTTAATGAGTCCTCCGCCTTGCCCCATCAAAGGCACATTAAGCGTCAACAAAGTCCTAACAATATCCCTCAGGTTATTTGCTTTATAATAACCATAATGCCCATAGGTATTACGATACTAATTGTACCAATACGTGATCAACTTTCAGAATATTCCATTTAAATTGATACCTTCGCGAGGGCTCATTAAAGCGGTCGGTCTTTACCTACAACAGTTATTATTTTGCGGACCTTTTCAACCTTTTCACATTTTTTACGTATGTAGGAACCTCTAAATGAGGGTTTGGACAGAGGTTGGATTATAGGCAACAAATGCCACCTGAGAACTCCCGAATTTTTCCCGAACACACAATGGTCACGCTGCAAACGAATGGACTGAAATTGTGAAAACAATTGCGAGTTATTCTTCCATTCTAAGCGATTGTTGTGCTAATTTTCGGGATCTATAAAGAAAAGACTAGACTGACTAGACTAGACTGTCTGGCTATAAGGTTGGATGGTACATCGACGCACAAACGAATAGGTACCACGTATCCAGTACATCATTCCGAACACCCATAGAAATTTTTCAACGGCAATAAATAAAAACACGGTTAAAATGTGTGGAAGACCCGATTTTTTGCCGATGTAATTCCACCCTGTATTTTGCTTCTCGAAAAACTTTATAAATAAGATCATCTACTTAGGAAACATTGAATTTCAGCACAAAAAGCCATGCAAATGTTAGGTAAGTAATACAGAGAATACATAGAAATAATGTACGAGTATATTACGTGGACACAGAGACACGTCATATAAAAAGCTATAAAGGGTGTAAAAAGACCCTTAACGAAGCCGAAGCCCTTAACGAAGGCACTTGTTCTCCCCGCCAATGCGATCATTTTTTTGTTCTAGACCATACCTGGGAACCTTCTAGTTACGGAGATATTGGGGGTCAAAGTTCCAATTTTTCACAAGTTTTTTTTTTTAAATACATGTTTTTATAGTAACATTTTTACTTTAAACACCTCCACGACCCCCGTACTATTCAATCCATCCATCAGCACAATGTTCAGACTTCAGAGTGCGTTACATTGAGTCCTACCGTAAAACGTGATATTTCACCCCAAAAAAAAGTCGTTTCCCAGCAATTTTTTTTTAAAGTTAGGTACTTAGTTTGATGTACAGAATGCTTGGTTGACGGCTTCGTGAAGGGTCTGTTTACACCCTGTAGGTATAATATAAGTAGGTATTTTTTGTCATGTTAGCATAGATCTTGATAACGTAGTGACTCTAATACTTAGTATTCAAGCTTCTGTTTCTTAGAAATTATTAAAACTTCAGTTTTTTCTTCAAGGTTAATTACTGTTCGTGGTATGAAAGTCTGGCTTTTTTTTTTCAATTACGGTACAAGTCGCTGTAGAAACGTTAACAAGATGGCGGAACAATTAAGTTGGTAATATCTATGTAGATGTCCTCTGTAGGAAAGAGTTGGATATTTTGACCTGAAACGTGGAAAGAATGAAGGGTCACTGTTTCCAGAGGCTCTACACAAGTCTCCATTATTGCTTTCAAAGCCTTTTGTATCCTAGCAACGACTCAACAGGATTGACATGAACTTTTCGGCAGCATAATATTTATGTCAATCCAATAAGTATAGGTAAATCATTGATATCCTTATCCTAATTAATATTATAAATGCGAAAGTAAGTTTGTTTGTTACCGTTTCACACCTAAACCACTGAACCGATCATCTTGAAAATTTGCATGTACGTTGTCAGGTGTACAGAAACGGACATAGGGTACCATTCATCCCGAAAATAAGTACTGTTCCCGAGGAAAACAACAATAACGTTGTTATGATAATAGTTGGCGCCACGTGTCTTTCGATGATAGAATTATATTAGTATAGAAACGTTTGTGTGTGTTAGGAGCGGGCAAAAGCCAGTATTAAATTAATATAAAAAAATCTTGATTCTCCTTGAGTCATCGATAAATCAAACTAAATAATAAAAATTTCTGATTGAATAAACCCAAATTCGAACTTACATCGACCATTTAAAACGTTTTTTTTAAACGTAGGCAACACAAGTTAAGTCATGTTTTTAATTCAATTCCCAAAAAACAAGTACACACAAGTAGTGAAAAGTGCGCACAACCGCACAATTCAAATTGTGCGCACTTTTTCCGCGGACCTTTTTGGGACGCTGAGTGTGTATCTTTGGTTTTTTATAAATCAATGAGGTAAGTATGCATTTTTGACTATTCCACCATCTTTATCACTTAGATGCCTTTAGGAAGCTAGCTAGAAAAACAATTAGTCGACCCTATTACGCATAGGGAAGCCATTATGTGTAAACAATTACTGTATGCTTTTGTATACAGTCCAATAAAACCACACAGCAGGTAAATACGGCGTTAAAATAATGGCAGTCTGTTGAGTAACACCATTACAATAATTAAATACACTTGTCAGCCAGGTCATGACGTCAGAACAAGTCAGACAAACCGTTAACAAATACTAAGCACTCTAACACAATGCAGTACAGTTCAAAATGTGAGGCAATGACGGTACAGATAAGTTTTTACAGTCCCGTAACAGTAGGAATGTAGGATCCTCACAATGTTCAAGGACTTTGGAATCTAGGTTAGAACTGTAACGTAAATATGTCTAGGTTACAAAGATTTACAGGGAGATGGCAAAAGGGGAACCATTTAACGTACGAGTTCACTGACGGTCTGCCACTTTCACCTTTATGGTGTAAGTTATAAGGTTGAAAGTGGTCGACCGTCAGTGAAGGTAGTACTTTGGGGAGCATTTTTTTTTTTTTACGTATGGGAATTCATCAAATGACTTCTCCCGCTCTGGGTGGAGTGGGAGGGAGTGTCAGACTCTTACTGACTAAAACCCATCCATGTTCCTTCATTGCCCTTTGTGTTCCAGGGCCACGGTATCTCTTTCGAACTTTGGGGAGCATTGGAAGAAGTATCCTATAGAAGTTCTGTAGGTATATCTATATTCCTATTTGTAACTACAACGAGATTTTCGACAGCTAATTTTTAATACCTTCAACACGATTAAAACTACTATAATTATGTTCACATAACCTTGATGTCGATACTTGTTTATCAAATTCGCTTACATTATGGAGCTATTAAAATTTATTTTCCTACAAGATTTTCTCGAGTGCGACACGGCCTTTGCGACGATACTAATTTTCGATATGCTGGGCACAAAAACTGAACAAATATGTAGCCTGCAGCTGCAGCATTCTCCACCAGCTGAATAAGTAGGTAATTGCTATTTTCAGCCAGCAAAAAAGCCTCCAGCGGGACAAGAACTGCCAAGGTCCATCTAAAAATCTCTATACCGACTACGAAGACCTACCAGGGCCGCTGCAGAGTGCAGTTATGTTGTACTTGTTATTCAGTTCAATTAATTAGAGGTAGGTACTCCGATTCAATAAGCCACAATACTACTGTGGAGTTAGATCACAGACTGGAATCAGGGATGCCCCATTACCTGTCTTGTTTTTGCAATATTGCACTATGAATATCACTTATACCAAGTTATATCAAGTCAGTAGAGAGATAGGCCAGAAGCAAACACTTTGATGTTGAAAGTAGACAAATTTTCCACTGCAGCATGTCTTGTAGAAGTTAAAGCAATGATAATGACGATGAAACAACAATGGAAGTTATGGAAGGACACACGGCCGACGAAGAAGATCAGAATTGTTCCATGAAATATGATTTGTAGTTCGTAAAATAACCCAATAAAGAGACTGAAGTACAAGTAGTACAACTGACATTGGTGACGATTGGTGTCAATAGTATATTTCCATCAGGAGTGGAATTAAACTTACTTGCAAGGAGGTTTTGCGGTCACGGAAAAACTGGAATTAGGGCAAATGAGTTTATCGTTAACAAAGCATTTGCTAATTTGAGTCATTTCATTCTCCGTCTTGACGTCAAGAAAATATTCCAATTAAATGCTTTGGATTAAAGTACAATTAAAATAAAAGTTATGCCTATCTTATTTTGAGCCAACTCAATTGGATTAGTAGGTAATTTATCAGGATTAAGCAGGCCTAATGATATTTTAATGTTCAAAAATAACCTATCAATGGACAATAGAATTTTTGGATCAAAGAACGTCGAAAAGGTGTAATTACAGCGATGACATTTAAAATACCACAGCCAACAGAATAATAGATAATACCTATATGAATCGAATAAAATAATGAATTGTTAATGTTAATGTTCGATTCTACTGTACCTAGAATTTGTAATTAAACTACAAATAGAAATAGTCAGATTGTATTCCCCTGAAGGAATGCAGGCATATTAGATACTGCTCCTATTCTTGTTACATTATCCCTCTAAACAGTATTATGAGAATATAGAATGACTTCATCTATCTCAATAACCATACACACGGCGGCACATGAAGCTGTACATTTCCAGTATAACTTGGCCTCGCTTTGTGCTTACCTATACAGTGAGAGATCCGCATAAACTGGTTTTGTATAGCTTGATTGGCCGTCGTGTGTACTAATGAGAAATACTGTGGCTACAGAATTTACCTCTCTGCTTATTAGAATTCCCTACCTCAAAAGGAAAAAACGGAACGCCTACTATGGACTTTGTCGTCCGCCTGATCTCATGTTTTCGTAGGAATTCTACCGACCAGAACCGTGCTGCATATTAAAGCATATCAGAAATAACTATAGACCATCAAACTGAACAACTGTCTCTATGGGAACAGCATCGTAATCGGAGAAAAACCAGCTTTATTTGCATACATTTGGGTCGAGTAGGTATTGAAATTTTGTATGGGAGAGCAAAATTTTATTCAGGATTACGATATTCTCGAAGGGTAAGGCAGAGGTGTAACTTAATAGTGCACCCACATTTCGCCAGTTACTTTTAAGCCCCACGTAATAGGGGGCGAGCCTATTGCCATCAACCGTCAACCGGGCACAAATCCAGACTCCGTAGCTGCTATTGAGAAATTACTGATGAAATTCCGGATTATATCCTTAAATATAACCACACCTTTTTCATACACGCTGTATAATATGTGTTAGGGTTTCGGGATGTCCGGTGGAACCGGTGCAGCTTCTGTGGTAAACCAATGTTATGTCTACGGAGAACACATTTCTCCCACGGTATCAATTGCATACAGTACAAACTACTGTCTTCCCAAGATCTAAACAGGCACAGTTTTTTAACCTACAGTCTCTCTCTTTACAAAACATCATTCTTATCTAAAAAGCAACGACTAATATGGACATGGAACCTCTCCAAAAATCCTAAGCGCCAGTTTTGTCACATCGAAATGTTGATAGCCAACAGTACAACCAAGTCGTAAACAGATTTGGCACGCGTCACATAAGACACACTTTGTAACATGAAAACTGTGCCAAACATGAGACCAAGGTCTAAAGTGAAAGTACGTTACGTAAGCTAGTATAGACGGATAGTGACTTTAGAATTACACAATTATATGAAGCCTTCGTGTAATAATTGGAGCATCACTGGGCATTTGGGCGTTTGAAAGGTTGCACATATCTTTGTGCACTAGTAAGGATGAGTATACGCTCAGAATGAAGTCGACAGTCCACTGCATTTGCGCTGCTTGTTTATTTTGGCGCGAAGCCATAATCGGAACGAACACCGCCATCTTGTTTTTCGATATAATTTCCACAGGCAACATTATAAAATTCACAAATGTTTACTAACAGCGCCCTCCTCTCCTGTCAACGTCACTAAAGCGTGAAATACTTGCAGCATTTTATTGAATTGGCGCAGCACCGAAAAGGCATTGCCTCCTTCCTCGAATCAATGTAAAAATAAGGTGAGATGATGCTGACCCGGTGCTAATTGCTTACAGTCGACCATCCACTGTTAATAGGTTGTGCATGGAGAGGTTTACCACGTTAGCAGCAGTTTAATTTATCTCGCATCGGTGCGTAGCGTGGCCGTGGCCGTGTCGGAGACTAGCAATAGCCGATTCCGCCTACATTTTGATTCAAAGCGAAGCTAACTAACACATGCGTAGCTTAGCCGTGAGCTGCTGTGGAACGTTACCTTTACGCAATACAGACAGATTTGATCCGAGCTCGTGCAATTCTTTAAAGAGCTCGGAACGAAACAAAGAATATAATACAATGAATTGATTATCAATTTCACAATGTGATATTGTTGGTCATCTCTCTTTTGTAACCTTTCCAATCCAAGTTACCCGAGAAATTATTAGGTACTGAACTTACTAAAGAAACCATCTGGATCATCCGAAGACATAAATAGGGAGTATCGTATTACCCAGTAACTGGGATAGCTAGCTAAGATATGCAGTCGCTTCATGTAAAATATGTACTGGTATTCAGTTGCATCCGGATAGACTGGAAGCCGACTGCAGCAAAGTTGGAAAAGACTACGCAGATGGTGATACTGATGATCCAAACACGTGCAATAATGGCATAATACTTATGTACACAGAACAGAGTAACTTATGTAATAGGCTAACAAACCCAATAACCTTTACGTTACAAACATTTGCAAATTATTTGGTCATACTTAATTGTCTAGACGTCCTTCACATTACATAAGGTCATTCAATATTTTTGGACAACTTCCGTACATTTTAGTTGTCATTTGAATATATTAAAACGATACAAGGCAAATGATAACCGTCAAAATATTCAAGTAGGTAGTTGTTTTATATCATTTTATCCATATTGATGGCCATCATTCATTGATATGTAGGTAAATGATCCTGTAATTTCGTACCAGTACTTTTTACACGACTTTTTAGTGGGCATAGCTGCAGAAGTCTGCAACTATGCTTTCTAAAAAGTTCAAAGTTCAACACAATAATTCTATCCCCTGTTCATACATTTATTTATAATTAATTTGAGCTGTTACAAAATCATAGACCATTAGACCTATAACAACATTTCCTAATGTCTCGTTAGATCACCTTTATGACATAAGCAGAAATAACGAAATCTTCTTCTACATCTATGCATAAGTACCTTTCATCAATGCATATGGCTTTCATAAAACTATTTATTCTATTTTAAGGAGATGTTCCGATGGCGTTCTCATTCCAAAGCGATAAGGCAAATTCCTGGTATTACGCAATGCGCCTAACCTTTGGCACTAGTATGGAACGATATGGTAAGAGATACTTCAACTACAGTTATACTTAGTCTTTTAGTGAACAGGAATAAAATAGGGAAAGGATAGTCGCAATGGATCGATTTTGAAAATGACTCTTTTTCTGCCACCCATCCATCATCATCCACAGCCCGACTTCACCCACTGCTGGGTATAGGCCTCTCTTTTTTTGTGCCCAGCTCCACGGTCTTGTGCCACCCATCCATCATCATCATAATTCTCTTGCACTAGTCGACACAGCATGTCTTCTGCCACTATCAACAAAAATACCTAATGGGGCTTGCCTCTAAGCCCAAAGACCAAAACATTTCAGCACCAAATGTAAAGCTGGTTAATACTCCATAATCTTGTTATTCATCCCACGTAGGTAAACACGTAACAACAGTAATCTACAAGGGCTCAAAATCCCGCGGCAGTATCGCAAACAGAGAATTTCAATTTACATCCCATTAAATACAACGATCCCTTCGTTGACGTCAGGAAAAACTGCGCAATGGATGGTGAAAGCCCGCAGTCATAGCGTAGACTAGTAGTCTTTAACTTACAGTATTTCATCTAGGAAGAAATTATTGGAATGGGCTCACACAACTGTGCAAAGCTTTTACATGACTTCTAAGCATGCTTGAGTGGGGGGGGGGTTCTAAAATGGCCGCTTTAGAAGAATCATAATAGGATATTATGAATTACGTTTCAATTCGTTAAAGAGGAGGAAAATTCTGAAAAAATGTAGGATTGTAGAACGTACTATATAAATAACGATATATTTTTATAATGAACGTAATATTTTTATTATATTGTTTG
This sequence comes from Noctua pronuba, assembly GCA_905220335.1. Taxonomy (NCBI): domain Eukaryota; kingdom Metazoa; phylum Arthropoda; class Insecta; order Lepidoptera; family Noctuidae; genus Noctua; species Noctua pronuba. The sequence continues at coordinate 6,515,087 of LR999906.1, read as the reverse complement.
GTGCTACGGAACCCTGTGTGCGTGTGAGTACGATTCGCACTTAGACGGTTTTTTTTTTATGGGGATACCTACCTCAAGAGTAAAGTTTATTCTACAAATCCAGCAAACATTTCTGAACTGGAAGAAAATATCTTTCGTGAAATAAACAATATTCCGCGATCACTTCTCCAAGGCGTTGCGCGGAATACGGTCGACAGATTCCAGAAGTGTGTACGATGCGACGGGGAACACTTAGACAGAATATTTTTTTAAAACCAAAACTCCCATTTATGTTCTATGAAGAGCAGGTTTAATTAACTTAAAATATTTTGTAGTTTTTTTTTTATTTAATTTTGAAATCCTAATTCGGACACCGGACACCCTGTAGTTACATTTTATGTGTCTAGTACAACATAACAAAAAGCCTAACATCCGCCATTTATTTCCCAATAAGGGCCTAATTGGCTTTCTGGTTATATTTATACTGCGCCGCCGTAACTCTCACATGATCTAGTTTAGGGGTCCCCTGAAGGTCACATCCTAATTGGAAGTTATTGACGTTGATGCTCTGTGTGTAGATAACAGATAAGTTCCTCATTCTTGCTTCATAATAGGAAAGGATGATGACTGAGGAGGATGCCTTTTGTATGAGAAGCGAAGTATAAGGCGACACAATAGTTTGAGTACCTAAGTATTTTCCGATCGACTTATGTAAGATCCGGGAATCGCTGTTCAAGGCGAAAGGAAGTATGAAAAACTGAGAAGGCAAAAGGGTATAAAGGTTGTAAACAACATTACCGTATCGATTTTATAATGACCGACTTAGTTTAGAAACTGTCCTTTAATTACTGGTAAAAAAATAAGTGTTGGAAGAAAATTAGAGCTCTCGAAGTCAAATTATTAGTTTCCAGAACTTCAAACATATTATGGTAGACTTTTGAACTCTCTGACTTCTTCATTGGGCGTTGAAGTTGACCATGACAGTTGATTTGACAATGTTTTTGTGTCTCTTTCTTCTTAAGGTCCTAAGTGAAAGACAGTAAATATTTCAGTATACATACATATTATGTAATTGTTTTACATCTTGCTGTGTTTATGTCATAGGTGCTAGCAAGGAGGTGCAATAGGTATGGCACTGATCCAAATACTTTATTAAATAAACATATTTATTTGTCTGTGCACGTTGACGATGCCGCAACCTCGCATGTCTTTCGTTCGCTTAACACTGTTCGGTCGACAAATATCCAAAGACAGCCGAATTATTCAAGACGTCAGAGAATGCTACCGTGTGTAACATAAACATGCTTAATTCAGTAATCGATTAAGTCCGCAGACGATAACAATTATTTTAATGATGGATAACTCCCTGGATAAACATTCCCCCGTCGTGTCCCAAAATAGAATTTTCAAATCTGGGTCGTTCAGAATTTTATTCTGTCCTAACCAGATTTGTACCGATTTATCAAGCAGTCTTTTCTCAGCCGTTGATAAAGTGCTCCTAAAATAGAAAGAATTTAATGTGAAGCCGTCATACAACATTTTTTTTATCTTCATAACACGAATGACACAGATAAATGCAGTTATCTTAAAAACTGTATCCTATTTGATAAGGATTTCCGTGTTACAGCATTTTATGCGTTTTTGTTTTTATCACGTATTGTTGCATTATTATTTCCTTTATTCATGTTTCATACATATTTTTTAATATTTCTTAAAAAAACATTAAAAAATATAAAAAATAGTATTCCGAAAGTACTATTTTACGAATTGTAACGTTATTCATATTATTATCTTACTAACTTTTGCCTGCGGCTTCGGTCGCGTTAATTTAGAATTTGAAAATCAGTTCGGGTTGTACTCTGTTAATAATAATATGATTCAATCATGATTCGAAAGACACGTGACGTGTTTTCGTGTTTTCCTCGGGAACAGTACTTTTTTTCGGGATGAAAGGTACCCTATGTCCGTTTCTGTGCACTTGACAAACAATATGTAAAATTTCAGGAAGATCGGTTCAGTGGTTTAGGCGTCAAAAGGTAACAAACAAACAAACAAACTTACTTTCGCAATTATAATATTAGTAAGGATAATGATTCTGCCAAAGCGGCTATTTTAGGCCCCCTGAAATGTTTTCGTCAAATCTAAAATTCACCTACAAACGTTTCTAAGCCGATTATCATGCATAACATAAACTTCAGCTCTATTATTATGAATACTATCTTCCTTAAGCTGCAAGCTACTCGTACAAGTACCTTTTTGACTTAAGCCATTGTTTTAACTGCAATAACAACATCCTCCTTGTTACGTTATGTATATTTAGTTTTTTTTTGTACTATGATCCTAGTTTAACATTTGTGACATCGCACTTGTTACAAGCGGACACGCGCTTTATGCCTAGAGGCTTTATACGCATTTTATGATTGAGTATATTTTTTATATTTTTGTTTTTACTTTCCTTTAAAAAGTTAATAAAATTGAAATTCTTAGCATTTAACTGTCAAATGCTTTGTCATATGTCATTTCTAGAACAAGTAAGTACCAACCAAAAACAGACATACCGATTAAGATAAAAAAATTGATACCCAGATATCTACTTTTAACGAATCTTATCATACAGTAACGCTAACGGGCTTATCTTACATCGTTTCCTTATCAACAAGACTTATTTTATTGCTTGTTGATACAAATGCGTAGCATGAATCATGTTTATGGTAATAAATAAAATATTATTTTGATCCAACTAGTACACTGGGCGACACAGCCAAGCTACACATTTCCAGTATAACATGGCCTCGCTTTCTATAGATTTCCTGTACAATGAGAGATCCGCATAAACTGGTTTTGTCTTTCTTGATTGGTCGTCGTGCGTACCCTACAGTCCATGCCAACTGTTCGTTCCAAGTATGTAAACAAGGAAATGTGCTAATTTGAATAAACACAATCTATGACGTTTGTTGTTTACGTTTTGTCTCACACTTCAGTGATAGTGAATAAGTTAATACATTTTATAACATCATTGGCATAATACAAAAGACTTTTCATTATATCAAAACAAGCATTTATTTCAAATAGACCAGTAACAGGCACTTTTGAATTGAGAATGCAAATATAAAAAACAAAAACAAAAAAAACTAAATTCAGTCCCAGCTACAGTATGACCACTTGAAGTGTGCAGTTCAAGGTGGCGCTGCTTGTCAAGAAAATATGCGTCGATATGTTAAACTTGGTACATTTATTTTAGTTCTTTATTTTCCCGCCCGCACAGATAAGTTGGTTGAAATGTACAGTTATAAAACTGTGAAATGAATGTAGCTGCTCATTCCAAAGCGTAGATCTCTATGAAGAACGGGCAAACAAGTTCATGGATAATCTTTCATATATTATAGTCATAAGTATAACAGATTACTAATATTAGCATAGAATAGAATATCGGGGTTCCATAGGGTTAGTGACGATTTTACTTAACTTCTAGTGTTAGTAAGTAGGTTAAAGACACTGCTGAAAATATACAATTAAAATTCAGCGTGGAGCCGCATCCACCCCCGCAACATCGGGGAATCCCACCGATCTGCAAATACACTGACAATACTGTTGTGAGTCGCGTAATTTACGCTGCATTCGGTTTCATATTAAAGTCCGTCGTATTTTGCGTCACCGTGTGGTACAAATAGGACTTTAGTATGAAACCGAATGCAGCGTAAATTCCGCGACTCATTTTACGCGACTAAAAATTACGCTCGTTTGGCCTAATAATTTGTTCTAGGACTTTTTAAATTTACCACAAAAAAAATCACGTTTCATAGTAAATGATCAGCTGATCGCGTCAATTTGAATGGCAAGACAAATTTTTTTTTGCCTATTTCTAAAAGTCATAGTACGCACCACGAGTCCACGACCAATCAAGGCATACAAAACCAAATTAAGCTGATCTCTCATTGTACAGGAAGCTCATACAAAACGAGGTCAGTTTATACTGGATATGTATAGCTTGATGTGTCACCGTTAGTGCAAAAGTTAATTAAATGTGATGTAAAGAAGCTACCTGTAAGAGGTTTTTAGTGTTTTTCAATAACCCTGTATAAGTTGAATCAGTCTTCAATGCAATGAGATTATGAATATGGGTGAAGTTACAGAAAAAATAAACAAGTCATATTTGTTATCATGCCCCTCTATATTAATTTGTTTTCTAAACTTTCCTTACACAAATTTTATTATTCTAGGACTCCCATTTTCTTCCCCTAAAAATGATAAAAAAGTTGTAAAAGAAACCTACAAAAAAACTTCGCGAAAACATGAACTGACGTCACTTATCAAGGTCAAGAAAGGTCGCAAATTCATGATGTCAGAACACTTGGGAACGACCGCTGCCTTACCGAGGACTCACAAAACATTTGGCCTAGTAAGTAGAAAGACAAATCGATCAATACTGGTACGGGACGGGTCTCACGGAATAGTTTGCACTATCACACAATAGATTGTACCTACCTATGAAAGCCAGGAATCACTGGAATCGATCACCAGTTCGGAGTTTCGGACAAATTGTTGTTTGGCCAGTAAGAAAATTCCTGGAAGTGCAACTAAGCAGAACATTCTTGGGCGAATTTTCTTGGGTTCTGAGCATTTCTGCTGTCAGATTTTACGAAGCTTGGTCACTGTAGAGCTGGACCCAGCCCACTCCCTCCCACAGAGGCCTTTTCCCAGCTGTGGGCACGATAAAGGCTACATTATGCTAGGCCACTGTGCATATGAATATTCAAGCATTATTCATTCTGGTTTGACCTACGCTACGGTTATTCCCTGCTAGCTTTTAGAGACAGTGTGACATGAATTCAGGCTGCTTTAGATTCCAATTTAATCTAGCTATGCTTTACTATTAAAGCTGTAAAACTGAATGCATTCGTCAAGCATTTACACGTAGTTTTTACAACACAATATAAATTTTATTATTCTTCGCGATATGCCCAGTTTTACAACACAGCTATAAGCGATAACACGTGCAAGTTGGGCATACAATTACGAACTACCCTCATTACGAGCGGGTTTACGGGTTTTTCTGACTATAACACCGTTTTCCGTACACTTCAGGTAGTCTACCCTGACCTCTTATACAGTATTTATTTTTACTAGCTCAACCAAGTTAAGGAGACCCGCCAAAATATTGAATAAAAAAATCGCGTCCTACCCGCCATCACTGGCCAATGTGTGAAGGCGTAATATAACTCTCGATATTTTATGTAACGCCAACATACTTATCACACACGTGTTGATAACACGATGTCACTACAGCCACACTGATAGCTGAAGAGGAAAACGTGACCGATTTAATAATACATTGCCTTTTATTTACAACATTTTTGTAGGGTAGTTTGAATTTTGCGTTACTTATGCAGCAATGTATAACAGATAGAAAAAATGGCAGTGAATCATTTTGTCTTTCGGTGAAAACCTACATATAATCGCCAAATACTGCAAAATCTAAAAATTGCACATTCTTTCTCCAAAAAACATGGAATTGTGACATATCGACATTTGGACACGTCATAATGATAATAAAAGACATAGATACGACAGTAGAGGTCAAACGAACAATTTCTCTGGATCAATAGCTTAGTAATTATGTTATGCAGAGGAAAATAACTACTTATTTTAATGACGTTAAATATTATTGATACTTTTGTGTACAAACTCAACGATCGATCGTGCCTCTCCACTAATCAAATTGAAGTCAGATATTTGAAAAGTCAAACTATTCTGAAATTCTATCTATCTCAAATTTTGTCGCATACCTTTCGAATTTTCGACGAAACGAAGAATGTCAACCAATATTCTCATTGGCTCGGCAGAAATAAGTTTGAATTCAAACGCCAATTCCCCAGAAAGTTTAGGGAAAGGTTCAGTCTTGCAAAGAGTAAATGGACTTTAGTAAGGCTATTGATATTACCAGCAACTTTTTAGTGCTGATTTAAATGCTTAAAATTATTATAAGGATAAGCTTTTTTGCTAAGGTATCGACGCTTGCCTAAGCGTACCCCATCTTTGACAACGGTATGACTCAACTTTGGAGGTCTTTGGGTGTCTTGAGTCTGGGCAATATAAAAGTCCCTATTTCATTACAATGAGATCTATGGCTAACTAATATACGGGGTGTAAACAGACCCTTCACCAAGCCGTCAACCAAGCATTCTGTACATCAAACTAAGTAACTACGCAAAAATTTTTGCTGGGAAACGAAATTTTTTTTGGGGTCAAAAATCACATTTTACTGTAAAACTCAATATAATGCGGTCAAAACTTATTGCTGATGGATGCTTTGAATAGTAAACGGACCATGGAGGTAATTGGAGTAAAGTTAGAACCTTAAAAAGTAGTATTTCAAAAAAAACTTGTGAAAAAATTGGAACTTTGACCCCCAATATCTCCGTAACTGGAAGGTTCCCAGGTATGGTCCGGAACAAAAAAATGATCACAATGACGAGGAGAACAAGTGCCTTACGGCTTCGTTAAGGGTCTTTTTACACCCTTTAGGTTGTGAAAGGGCTCTTTACAAAGCTGTCAACCAAGCATTCTGTACATCAAACTGTACGTAAGTACAAAAATGATTGCTGGGAAACGACTTTTTTTTTGGTGTGGATAATCACAGTTTAGGGTAACACTCAAAACATTGATCTTATGATTACACTAGCTTATGCCCGCGGCTTCGCCCGCGTGGAATTCGGGAATTGCCCACGGGATCTTACTTCTGGGATAATAAGTAATCTATGTATGTATAGTAGATACATGGTTTTTATATACTTGCTTATAACTTGCAAATATTAGTTCATAGTAATATCAATTAGGTACTTTACATATTATTATGTGAAATATTGATAGGTACCTTGGTTTGAGATTGGACACCGGTGACGAAAATCAAATGATTAATTAGGAATCTATTTATAGACATAAAACTTTTACATAATATTTAATATCAATGGCACGTATCACGAGCCAACACGAAAATCGGTGCAATAAACCATATTTACAGACGTCTACCTCAGAAAAATCCTACCTACTTATTTAATAGGTAAATACTCCCGCGCCCCGCACGCCCCGAGTAACACAGCACGCCGTGCGCCCGTCTACGTGAGCTTCGAAGCCCTATTGGACTCTGTTGGGGGATGATTTTGATTTTGGAAAAAACTGTGATACACGTTTCTCATAATTTTAATTGAAAAGTATGTATGCAAATTTTCAAGTCAATCAACTCAGAGAATAAAAAGTTTCACAGAATATTAAACACCCCATTTCACCCTCTTAGGGTTGGAATTTCGAAAAACCCTTTCTTAGTAAACACTTACTCTTTACAAAGAATACACGCTCCAAATTTCATGTCTCTAGAACCAGCGGATTGGGCTTTGCGTTGATATATCAGTCAGCCAATCACGACATTGAATTTTTAAATTGGGGGATGATTTTGGAAAAACTGTGATACACGTATCTCATAATTTTATCTGAATAGTATGTTCACAAATTTTCAAGTCAATCGACTGCGAGAATAAAAAGTTTCATAGAAAATTCAACACCCCATTTCACCCTCTTAGGGGTGGAATTTCGAAAAACCCTTTCTTAGTGGATACCTACCTTTCACAAAGAATACACCCTCCAAATTTCATGTCTCTAGGACCAGCGGTTTGGGCTGTGCGTTGATATATCAGTCAGTCAGTCAGGACTTTGAATTTTATATATATAGATTGAATAGTTCAACGCTCATGGATGTATTTAAAGTATCTCCGAAACCTAATGTCGTTCCCAGATATGGGCCAGAACAAAAAAAAATATCGCAATGACGGGAAGAACAAGTGCCTGTCGGCTTCGTTAAGGGTGTTTTTTATATTCGTTATGCTCTGAACGCTGTACAATAATACCCCTTTAGCCTTCTATTACCAAAATGCCGGCACGTAATACAAGCCTCTGGATTAATATCGCTTACGTTTTGTTGAGACCACTTAATCCTCTACAAGGCCAAACAAAAGACGGAACTGTTAATAAGGACAGCTTATTTTTAGCTAACGCAAAAAGGATCATCTTCAAGGATTTTTTATGTAAATGCGTAGAATGTTAATGTTATATCATTGACATTTAGCGAAGTTTTAATTAAACTAGACTAATTCCTGATCGCAAGCGCTTGAGATCTGGGGGCCTAAAATTCAAAATTTGATTCGTAAAATGGTCGCAGACGCAGGCAATATTAAGCATTTTCACTATTTTACGAATTGTAACGTAATTCACATTATTATCCTATTATGGCTCTGCAAAAGTGGTCATTTTAGGCTCCCTGTGTGGTTTCAATCAAGGCAAATTTTATTGAGTTTTTCCATTAGATTTCTCATTAGGTACCCCGGGTGTCTGAATTGTTGCCCGGTTAATGACTAGCGCCATGGCTGTCCTCTATTCCCTGACTAGCGAAGTGTGGCTAATTATATTCATCACTACTTCGTGGATACAAACATTATACGTCAATAACAAGTTTATATTTTCGTAAGTAAACGTTTTCGTAGATAAACGAATGTTTTTAAGCGAATCTAACCTTGGGGGATAAGATAATAACAATGATGTTTTTATCGTTCAATAAAGTAGATTCTAAGCTTTGGTCATTATTGTGATAAAGGCAGGGTCACGTGCACATATAGGTCAGACTCCCCGCCATCTTAAAATAGCCACAACAGGCAATTTACTAGATTACAGTACCAACGGTTTAGCTACAGAAGGTAGACTACGACAAATTGCGCCACAAGATCCGGGCAGTAATTATATTGAGCAGTTAATAATGTATTTAGAAATACCGTTATTACTTCGGATAGACTGTAACTACAGAACTCTACGGACTACAGGCAATGTTGGCTTTGTTTCCTCCACGTTTATATTTTGCTTGTGAGTTTACAATTAAAAAGACTTCACCAATACGGCATTTGCCTGAAAAATCTATTTAGTCCGTCAGTTAGATTATCAAAAAATATTGAACAGGTATTTTTCTTTTGCCATGTAAATAAAAAATGACCACCATACAGCGCGTTGAAATCTCGCGTGACGTCACAATTTCTGTTACTTTTTACTGTCCAGTAACGTCACAAGCCCCTACTCTTGAACTTTAATGCGCTGTATCGTTGTCATTTTTTGATTATGTGACAAAAGAAAAAATACGTGTCCAACATTTTTTGGTGATCTAACTGACGGACTAATTATTATTATATTTTTTTATATGTTGTCAAATAGCCAATTCCTTTAGCACGTACGTTACGATACGACAGTGAATCCTGACAGAGGAGACTGGAAGAAGAAAAAGTGCTGCGCAGACCGACTCCAAGTAACATGGGACAAGGGCAGGATGATTGTGTCTCATTAAGAAGTTGTAGTCGTAAAGTTTAGGTTGATGAAACCCAAGCTTTTTTGTAGTCTTCTAAAAAAACCGGTCAAGTGCGAGTCGGACTCGCGAAGGGTTTTGTACCATCGTAGTAGGGTAGGAGACCCCCTTTAATTTTTAAGTGGCAACAGAAATACACATTCTGTGAAAATTACAATTGTCTACCTATTACGGATCATGAGATACAGGATACAGCCTGCTGACAGACAGACGAACGGACGGACGGACAGACAGCGGAGGCTTAGTAATAGGGTCCCGTTGGTTACAGAACCCTAAAACGAAAGCCTGGCTTGCATTAAACAAAGCCGTTGACTTAAAGAAGATGATTAAAACAGTACCTAGCTAATAGCTACACTATCGCTAAAATCTCGCGAAAAACCCCAAAATAAGGAAAAACGTCAATGCCACGCCTACATAAGCATGCCCTTGACACTGTAATATATGTGTAAGGTCAACAAAATCCACATATTGGCAAACACAAACGTATAGTATGTATGTAACCAATATTATTTACATAGCCGGAATTCCGGGCTCCAAAAGGAAGGGTCCTGCCATTGCGATAGAAGAATTTATCGACCTTGTGGCCTTTAAAGTTTCAAAAACAATTTGCCTCCGTCCTCGCGAAGTTTTAAACTTTTGGAAATCTCTTGTTGTCGCTGGCTAGGAATTTATAAACGAATAAGATGAATGGGAGGGTATTGAGGTATTTTTCTTTAACTTTGGAGACCTGCTGTTTATTATAAGATTTATTAAACACATTTATACGGTGTAAAATGAAGTTAGTACACTGCAGCTCGTCAAATTACCTCAAACTGTCAAATTTTCTCATTCGATTTTGAACTTAACCTTCAACATTTTATGGTTTAAAATCATTTGGAGAAATGTGACGGTTTGTGGTGACTTGATGTGCTGGCGACTGTACACCGATTAGGGTACTTTGAGCAACGATCTTCGCTTCGTAGGGTATGGTATGCATGGCCCGAGGAGCTGGAACCGAGTTTCCGATTTGAAGATCGATTTAAAAGGCGTGCGATTAGACAGGACCGCAAAAAGCGTAAGATAGATCGACTTCAGGCTACGGTCGACCGGTCGCTGGCAGCACCTGGATGAGAGGTGCCGAGAACTCCATGCCTAGTTCCAGCAGTGATTTGTTGCCTAATGATGATTAGAGAGGACTATGTCCAGCAGAGGACTGCTTTCATCAACCAAAGACAAGGCAAAATTGATTTTTACTTCGGCTTTGTTTTGGAGAACTTTTCGGTACATGAACAGATTGTTTCCCGATAAATGAGAATAGGATCTCCCGGCCGCCATCTTACTTGACCTAATTTTTATATGGCTGCGTAACGTAACACACTTTTGATACCCTTGAGAGCGAAGGCGTCAGACTTCCTGTTAATTCATACGTCGATATCATATGAAGATGTCTTAGTAATAAATTTGCCCCCTATTATATGGGACTTAAACATGGGTGTACCTAGTATAATTGGGTACACCTCTGCTTTACCCTTCGGAAATTACAGCATGATGTTATGGCCTTAGTTTAATTAGTATTTTAATACGAAACTGAATCTTATATTGTGATAGATGGATGATATTAATGAGCCCTTAGCAAGACTGGTTGTCAGACTTCCAGAAAAAGCCTTTAATTATTTAAAAAAAAACAAAAGTTTTTCCTTTACGTGCCATTTTTACGTATCTGTGGACTTAGTTGATTCACCAGCACTTCGTATTCGCGTCAAAATTTCAGATTCAGAACAGTCGACGGAATTATAGATATTATTAAATTTTGTTTTTCCTTAGACAGCTATCTTACACGTGTCTCACAGCTTATTGACAAACATTTATCAAAGTAGGCAAACCCTTATCTACAAAAGTACAAAAATAATTCCGTTAGTATTAAATGATCAATCAGACACTTATTAATGGTTTTACTTATTTTGGTTGATGATTTCGAAATAAGCAATTTATTTCGAAATCAACACCCACCACTTCATAGATTATAGAGCTTAAGATAATTATTATTTCTATATAGATTCCTATTTACTATTAACGTTTTAAAACGTAGGAACTTACAAAGTCTACAACTGAACATAAACTCATAAAATGAACCGATAAAATGGATAATATATTCCCGGAAAGTTGATAACAGCATAATAAATAAATAAGGATAGGACGATATCGCAGTACCTTCCTATATATCTCGATAAACCCTTATTCAACCAATATTTGTAAAGGGGGAAATCGATGGGTATAGGATATTGACTTATGGGAAGAAGGGGGAATCTTTCTTCTTCTTTATCGTGTGGTTAGTTCGTAACCTGGTGTCAGAGTTTTTAGGCCGCCCATGGGCCTCTGACTTGGCTTTACATGCCGTCAAGAAATATCTCTCAGGCATGCTGGTTTCCTCACGATGTTTTCCTTCACCGAAAAGCAAGTGATAATTATACTATACGCACATGAATCCGAAAAATCAGAGGTGCGTGCTTTGGGTTCTAACTCGAGACCTATGACTTGGCAGTCCGACGGTCACACCACTAGGCTATCACTGCTTTTTAATGAAGGGGGAATAAGAGACCAGACTTCGTTGGCGCTTTACTTGTCTGAGGAACATTCTAGAACAAAGCTGAACTATGTAATCTCTCAATTGCCAAACCCTTGAAAAAAAGTATTTTCTAGTACACACTACGACCAATCAAGCTTTACACAAACAGACAAGCGGATCTCTCCTTGTACGGAAAATCTATACAAAGCGAGACCATGTTTTTACTGAAAATGTACAGCTTGATCTGTCACCGAGTGTAGTCCCCCTCAGTAAACCCCTTTAAAGTGACTCTTCTTCCACTCTTCTTCTTTGTAGCAGGATTCAGGTAATTTAGAGTTCTAAGTGTATTATAGAGGAGGCCCAAAAGATAAGATGTTTTGGAGTCACCAGCATTCAGCTCCACCAACATTGCCTGACTGGCTGCTACCGAGACCTTCCTGATAGTAAAAACTACGGAACAGATATACATTTTTTTTTATAGACAGGCTTTTTCACAATAACACAACAGCCGTATGAAATTCGCACGCGCGCGCCTTTGACCTATCAGCTGTTAGCCGTTTAAAAAAAATGTTTCTTTGGGAAAGTTGTTTGTTATCATGTGTACAATCACGTGTTTAAGTCACTAATTACCAGTCACCCTATATAAGAGGTGAAGAGAACAGATAAGAGAGGACCTCTTTTATCTTTTCTGTGGAAAAATCCCAATATGACTGCCCGACCCAAGACCTCATGCTACTTAGTCCAACGAGGCACCTGCCTAGATTTCCTCAATTATACAGGGTGTAAACAGACCCTTCACGAAACATTGTGCTTATGGATGCATTGAATAGTAAACGGGTCATGGAGGTATTTAAAGTGAAGTTATAACCTTAAAAATTTGAATTAAAAAAAAACTTGTGAAAAAGTTGGAACTTAGACCCCCAATAACTCCATAACTAGAAGGTTCCCTAGTATGGTCTAGCTAGAAGAAAAAAATGATCGCAATAGCGGGGAGAACAAGTGCCTTTTGGCTTCGTTAAGGGTCTATTTACACCCTTTATTCCAGACCAACCGCATGCAGCTGAATACCAATACACATTTTAGTTCGAGCGACTGTCTACTGACTTCTATATGCCAGTTACTGAGAGCAAAAGCTAAACGTACTTCAGTAACAGAAATTAGAATAGTGACTTCGAAACCGTAATAATTATGCATACTTTGAGCAAGCAGGTTTTAGTGCTAAATGGCGTATAAGAGTAATTTAGCATGCAAACTGCTACTAAGCCCTATACGCAGTAATCGACGAATGAATATTAATTTACTAATTACCTAACGTGTTCCTAATTACCAGCACAATAACGAATATATTATGGAAAAATAAAAAGTAATTATTACCTACGGATGATGAAAAAATTGTGTAGGTAGAAGGACCTTCCATTTTTATAATTTTGTTTGTAAACTCGGCTTGAGTGAGGGCCTCTGAATATGATTAACGTTCGCCTGAAAGGTTCACGAGTTATCGGTACGGAAATTCTCGGTATCAACCTAGTTTGGATTTTTCAGTACTACTTATACGATGAAGTAGTGATGCCTTTTCAGTATACAGGGTGTAAACAGACCCTTCACGAAGTAAGTAACCGTACACAAAAATTATTGCTGGGAAATAACTTTTTTTTTTTGGTGCAAACAATCACGTTTTACGGTAAAACTCAATGTAGCACACTCAAAATATTGTGCTGATGGATTGAACAGTACGGGGGTCGAGGAGGTTTTTAAAGTAAAAATCTTTAATTAAAAACATGGATTAAAAAAAACATGTGAAAAAGTTGGAATTTTAACCCCCAATATCTCCTTAACTAGAAGGTTCCCAGGTATGGACTAGAACAAAATAATGATCGCAATGACGGGGAGAACAAGTGCCTTTCGGCTTCGTTAAGGGTCTGTTTACACCCTTTAGGTCACTAGGTACCAGTAGCGAAGAGTTGTAAGAGGTAAGCCGGAGTACATATCTTTAATGTGATTATATTATTGGTTTATAGAATACTGGCTGTGCCAGTTTTCAAAGGGAAGCCAGTAGGCATCGTTGTATGGAACCTTCGCCACTGCTAGGTACGTTCGGGGAACGTTCGCAAGGTGGAAGGTGGCAGCTGACAGCCCTGAGAAAGTACCCAGAGACGTCAGCCCTGCTACGACCTTTCCGACCGTCTATTTTTTTTTACAACAGCATTCATGAAGTATCCTTACTAACAAAACATAGAAGGCAATTTGTGACGTTGGTAGCTGTACAGACGCCAGAACATCAAGCTACCTACAATCTGTCAAATTTCTTTAATATATTTTCAACTTTATCGCTGAAGCATTAGATTCAAAGTTGATTGGGAAAATTTTACAGTTTTGGGTAGCTTTATGTGTGTGCTGATTTTTCAATAGTCAGATAACTTTTATCTGAGGAATAATAATAGCGGTTTGACAAATTTCCTATAGATAAGCTGTCAAACCGCCATTTTTATTCCTCAGATTAAAGTTATCTGACTATTGAAAAATCAGCCCTTAGTCTCTAGTATAATTATTGACAAATTCACGATCTACGCAGTACGCTTTAGAATGGGCAGCCTCTACTTTTTGTTTTTGAAAATTCAAAAGTGCCTGTAACTGGACTAACTGGTCCATTCGAAATAAATGCTTTGAATTTCAATCATCAACATTTTAATTTTGGCAACGGCCTTTGCGTCAACTATCAGTAAATCAAATGACACTATTGACCCTGCTCACCCCATAAATAAAGGTAAATATTCTATGATGTTGAAAAAATCCCGTGCCCTTGGCGCACCCACTCTTAACCTTAAGATTTGCTAGTGTCAAGGACTCTAGTAATCGATCAAATGTTTTATGGCTGTACTAGTGTTCGTACTTAGGTTTGAAAGCAAAAATTAAGAAAATTTGGGAAGTAGCCAAAAAGGTTTTATTTATTAATTTAACTTCATGTACAATAGTGGTCCATAGGCCGACTTAATGCCACAAGGCATTCTCTACCAGTCAACCTTTGGGTTAAATAGGACAACATTGTGTTGGGTACAAAATAATATCTAAAAAAATAACTTCGTTTTCGAAAATTTATATACTTCTATTGATACTAATATACATATACAAATAAAATAAACTAAACTAATAAATATTTTAACAGAAATAAGAAACGAGAAACCTAACTCGACTTCTAATTGAGAGCTATTTAGTCTGACTTAAATAGTGGAACGATTTTGAACTTTTCTTTTAAAAGTGAAGTGTTTTTCATGCCGGTCTAACAATGGGTGGTTAGTGATTACCTACTCTGTGATATTTTCGGAGGCTATTTCCATGTTCAGAACTGAACACGTTTTACTGTCATATTATTTTCTTTTTGAATGTTCATTAGGTAGAACAAAACTCGAGCATCATAACTGCCGCGGGTTCCATCATTTGAAAAGTTTTTATTGTGGCTTACGACGGTCTTAAAATTAAGATTCAAAATAATGACTTCGTCTTATCTCGCTCTGATTCAAATCTGAAACTTACTAAGTCCTTTATAACAGATTAGTTTGAAATTCCAATTTATTAAGAATCTAGAATTGACCGGAAAATGTTTTAGAATAATGCTGGTTTAATACACCCCTCTCTTATTATAATCCTGTCGACCATCTCCCAAGAAAGTTCAGACATTAGATGAAGATCAATACTATATTTATTAGACGAAATAAAGAATAGGAATTGGAACGGCTTCCATGAAAAGACGCCAAGAGATCATAATTTACTATCTCCTTTATTTGAGCTTCATGATTGATGGCATATGATAATGTGGGCTTTCTATAATCGATCGGGTCGAGACTTCGAAAGCTAGATTAATGTTTTTTCAAAAGCTAAAGGGCACGCCAAGGTCGTTTAAGCATGTGTTTGATTCCCAAGTGAGTTGGCACAGATTATACACATAAAAAGTAAGGCAGGTTATCGGTACACACCCACTTTTCAGGGTTCCATTTGTCATTGAATTACCTATGTGTGGTAGTTACGTAGGTAGGTACCTAATACCTAGATTTAGTTTTCATTCGGTATGTATGGTAAACGGTTAGTCGGTCAATGTGTTGTTTACGGTGTTGAGCCGAAGATGTTTTCAAAGATAATATTAAATACAATATATATTTAAATATCTGGCGAAATGTGTGCGTAGTACCTACTATAAATTAGGTACCTACACCTCTTCCTCATCCTACTCTATTAGGTCATTTAGTTAATTAGGTATTCATTTTTAAAATGTTATGGGCATGCGGAGCTAACCTGTAGGTAAGTAATTGGTACACTAATTAGATTATGGTAGAATTTACTTTAAACATATACTTAGTACTTACCTACAAGAAATTGTTAGTTATGTTATGAAGCAATGGATTAGGAGTTTCCCTCAAAATCCTTCGGATTGTGATTAAAAGAGTGTTACCCAATTGGGGTGTTCATTGTCCTACGCCACAATCACACGTAGAAACGTTCGTTATTCGTATTCCCATTCGTTGCTTCTAAAGAATTCTCTATTTTCTGTAGTCTTAAAATAAAGTTCCCGGATGTCAGTTCCACCGGTGCGTCTATTTAAGTTTGAAGATTTCTATATTGAGGACGTTTTAAATAATTAATTCTATATCGACAAGTTTTGTGGCCTCCGAACCTGGAAGGTAGGTACAGACCGTCGAAATCAAATTGAGACAGTGTAGTGCCTAGACTAGACCAATTCATCATTCTAATACCTAACAAAGTCAAGGTAAACGGTACCAAGATAGACTTACCGCGTTCACGCAATGAAGCCCTAAAGCTTTGTATTTCCAGGGTTGTCAGCTGTCCAGGTATTTGCAAGTCAAGGTAATCTTTGAAAAACGAATGCCCAGTTTTCACTTAAACTAAGCGTCAACTTAACGGAAGCCTAAATATTATTGCAAAGCTAGAATTTCAACTCCGGCACAGATCCAACAATTACTTATTGTTCGATTCTTAGCCGTGATTTTCATAATAAATGAGCTTATTTATTTAAGTGTCGCTTTCGGTAACCTAAACAAGGGAAGAAATTAAGAAAAAGTTATCATATTTTTTCGTTTCGAACTCTAGATACCTATGAAGCTTGCTGAAACCCAGAGAATGACTGAAAAGTTCATTTTCCTAAACAAGGATCGCAATGCGCCAGTTCTTTTTTCTTTCCTGGAAACCATTCAACAAATTGTTGGAAAGTTAGCACAGTTGGCAGCCCTCACTATGACGTAAGCTATCCAACGTGTAGGTACCTACCTATTATGTTGGAAGGCCCCACAGTAATCCTACCGTGACGTCATAGGAAGTCAGACAAGTTTCAGAAAACATTATCAAGTAGAAATTAGATACGCTTTTGAATATCAGTGGTTACCCGTACTTACCTAGTTATTTTTCCAATCCACTTGATTATTTGTTTACATGTTAAATTGCAAACAAAGGTTACATAATTATGCTATGGGTGTTGTTCTGGTTACAGAAAAAAAAAAACATTTTTTTTGGTTTTATTTTAATTTTATTGCATAATTTTTAATCCCACCAAAACAAGTAATCAACAAATGTCACAAGAACATTAAAAGCATAATTTTGCAATTTAAGAAAACATGTTTTTAACAAAATATATGTTAAGAAATATAGACATGAACACAAAATTTTATGATCACAAAATAGAACATTATGTGGCCTGTTAGACTACTTAAGAAATGTTTATGAATAAAAATAATTCAATCTCATAGCAAAAAGAAAATATTGGTATTAAAGCAATGCCATTTATGAGCCCTAGAGAGCGACATTAATTGACACCACACATCAATGTATTTGGTGCGAAAATATTGTCTTTTTCCTCAGTCCAATTCCGACTTATTTTTTTGATATGCCAAATACTGGATCTCGGAATTTTCGTTCAAAATAGGATCTTAATCTTCAGAGAAAGCAGCATTACATCAATACTTATCTTTTATTTTATAATTATGTAAGACATTGTCTTTACGATATCTTTATGAGATTTTTTCTATATTTATCATATCAACATTTCTACTTACATAATTTTTAAGCTTTTCCATCCAACATATCAATATAAATGTACTTTTCACGACAATAGAGTTCAATTTGCAATATACATCACAAAATCTTTTATTACATTTTCTGTCTCATAAAATCTTTACACTTATGAACACTTATAACAATTTAGAATATACTTTGAATTAATTTATATTATGAACCTAATGCAGACCACAGTTCAATGACAATTTGGTTGATGAATGTCCAGAATAACATGTAAAGTAATGCTTAATAAAAACAATCAGAAAATAAATTATTTTAACATTACAGAATGGAATGGAATGTTAGACTGCAGTTACTTAAAACTTACAAAAAAAAACGAATCTACACTTACAAGTACACCATTAAAATAACATTTTCAATTGTTAATTTTATCTAATTACAATTTAAATCTTTTAATTACGATGATGTACTCATTTGTGCTAAATTGGTGTGAACAATTAAGAAATAGCGAGTTCTGAATTTTGATACACATGCTAGTGATTACACAATACTAAAACCATTAAAAAACTGGGAAAATGCTATTACAAATAATGTTAATGAAAGACAAAGTGAGATTCTATGCAACACACAAGTGTATATTTCATCTGAAATTGTCGGTAATGATGGTGTATAGAAGGAAGACAACAGGAACTGTTATAATAGATAACAATTGTTTAAAGAAATAGCAGTCACATAAATCAATACTTTTCATTGAGACAATGCAATTATTCACACTAAGCATGAATAGTTTTGCAAATGTTTAGTTGCGTTTCAATGATCTAGCATTTTATCATTTATAGACAGGACAAATCTCTATGTTATCTTTCTCTTTTTGATACTTATGACCAAGTATTAAAGTATTAAGTAGTGTTATGTACATTATGGAAGAACAGCGAATGGCATACATGTGGTCCAAACTATTTCTATTCTACTTTACACTGGTCTTAAAATTTAGTGCAAAACACAGGACAAGTAAACTCAACATTAATTAAGTACACTATAACATCTTAACACAGCATGATTCAAGAAAATTATTGTTATTTTAAAAGAGCTTGGTTAAAAGTGTGTTGCTTTTTTCAAATGTGCAGTCCCTGGTGCAAATAGTATAACTAGAACGTACTAAAAACAATAATTACTAATGCACTAATCCTAATTTTAAAAATAAATAAACAAGAAACTATGAAATATGTTTATTATTTAGTAACCCCATTCATTTACCCACAATGTGACCCCATTTTATCTTCAGCCTCACTAATATGAACAATACCATTATCTGAGTGTTGTTATCAGCATAATATTTCCATGTTGTTATAAAATTTACAAAAATTCGTAGTTTATATGTTTAAAAAATATACAGAGAAGCTATCGAATGTTTGTATTTCTACTTAAATTTATCTATGGTCTACTATCACATTTGGTAAAGGGAGGGGGCTAGAATGCGATTGATGATGGAGGCATAGAGCATTCCCCTACTGTCACACGGTATGACGCCAGTTCACTGATACCGTGGTAGTGCACGAAAGCCGCTACAATCACAAGTACATGGAATATTTGGTGGGACTGGAACCAGATGTCACACTTACCTGGGAACCAGCGTTCAGGCACCCTCAGGGCATAGAACATAGCTCCTAATATATACAACAAGCCCATCAGAACTAGCCAGCCCAGTGACGCTTTACTCACTTGACTGAACCAGCCTTCGGTGATGCCATAGTGGATGGCAGGCACTATGCCTGACAGACCAAAACCCATGAACACTCCCGCTCGAAGAGGTCGCAAGCGAGGCTCTGAGAACCTATCCCAGAGTGACACTATTATCGACAGTATTCCTAAAACAACCACTACAGATAAATAAATAATTTTCGGTCTATAATGGCAGTAGAAACTATAATACAGCCATGGAACAAATGAGCCCATTATAAGTAGGGCTATTCCACAGTAATCCAACTTAGAAAACAATTTCCCGACCATCTCCGAGTGGCAGTAGAGGGTGTGGTATGCAAACGAGAAGCCAAGGCACACTATGGCACCGATGAAAAACACTCCAAATATCATTTTCTCCTGCATCTGAATCTCAATCGAAGGGCGCGTCAGGAAGTAGATCGCGACGCCAATGAAGGCCACGCAGCCGAGCAGGTGAGTCCAGATGTTGCCTGTCTCCGTGTGGATGCGGAAAATAGACGCGAAGCACGCGCTGAACGAGGGCAGAGGAGGCCTGTGTCCTTTGTGGAGGTAGTCGTTGTCTTGCAGCCAGCGCGGCAGGTGGCGGAAGTGGCACACGTTCCAGGACGCCTCCCACACTTTACGCACGAACTCCTCAGCCTGCTCCGCCGCGTTGTGGGCCAGCGCACCGAGGTCGATCTCGTCAGAGAGCACACCCGCTTTCAACACTTCCGCCATCTCGGCGTCGAGGAGATGCTGATCCTCCGGCGTAGACGGCAAAGGACATCCATCTTCTTCCTCTGCGAGTACTTCGTCGAGTTCATCCATCTGGGAGGCCAAGCTCTCCGCCTCGGGATCCCATCTTTGGCGTCTCCGCAGCCCATCCGAAGATGCGCTGCGGGACCCCGTGTCAGAATCAGATTCCCACATCGCGCCGTCAAAATTCACTCGAACCCATAAAAACGGCAACCATTAGTCGCCACGACCTTTGTTAGTCGTACACGGACAGTTATTCGTTAGAAATCCAGTTACGTCACGGAAAATGTGCACTACGCACGAAATGTCTTTACACCATTTGTTTCGAATCGTTCCAAGTAACAAATTGTTAATTAAATCAAATTGATCGACTGATGATCACAATAATTTCAAGCGTTAAAAAATCGTCGAAAAATCACTAGCGCACAGGACAATCAAATATGAACAGCTGCACAGAACTGAGAACTGAACTAATGAACGAACTTTTCGAGTCATTCAACCATTTTTATCGAAACGAAACGTAGATAACATCTATCCGTCTCTTTCTTACTTATAAGAATTTCGCATGTTTCGGACTTTCATTGCAAACGTCACAACTTCTGTAGTGATGGGTTTCAAATAGGAGGAAACCGTATATAATTAAACCGAAATCTTTTCAATCGACTTGTTTTTTAAGCACTACGGAACTAATCGGGTTGAGATTCATCAACTTTCATTGCGGCGGTGGCCCAGCGATAACGGCCCTGGCCCTGACTTATGAGTAGGTCGTAGGTTCGAACCGAGGCAGGCGCATTATTGTGTAATTAACAAATATTATCATCATTGCTCTCAAAACAGTGAAGGAAAACATCGTGAGGTAATCGGCATGTCTTAGAATAAGAAATTCGACCACATGTGACATCTACCAATCCACACTGGGCCCGTATGGTGGATTACCTGCCATTCCCTCTCTTAGAGAGAAGGCTTGTGTCCTAGCAATGGGATCAATACAGGCTGATTAAGTGATTATATTATTTTCATTCCTTCTAGTCGGGCTGAATGCGGAAGGTAGAAGACAGGGTGTTGTGGTGCAGTTTGGAAGGAGTCTATCTCTATTGATAGATTCCGATAGGCCGAGTAGTTTTAATTGATTGATTATATTTAAAGGTTCCATTTTAACCGGTATAACACGAGAAATCACTTTATTCAGTTTTTGATTTATCAAGCAATGAGCTCGAAACAACAATTAATGTTCTCATTTAGATTTCTTTTAGGCTCTACTCTTGTTTTCAATTTATGTAATGATCTACATATAATCAGACTTAAAATAATAATATTTATATGTACAGACTCCATCACATCAAGCTACCCGAAACAGTCATTTTTTTCCAATCAACCATGAACCTAATGCTTTAGCGATAAAATTTAATATCTATTTAAAAAAAATTACAGATTGAAGTAGCCTGATGTGCAGGCACCTGTACAAATAGAAAAGAAAAAAGCATTACAGGGCATCAAAAAATTTGGCCACATTGTTGTCAACAGGAATAGTGCCCACAAGGCTGGAAGCATTGCATGTTCTCCTTTATGAGGATCTTCATTTCCTATACTGTTTTTTTGTGAACGGTGTAAGAGAATGTAGCCCTACAGTGTCAGGCCTCACATGAGCTTCGAAGAATTCGTACATGTTTAGATAAATCGATTTAAAAAGATAACCGTATAAATCAGAGAATATCTGAAATAGCGAACATCACTACAGCATTCCATACTGAATCCCGATTGGCTGTGGGCTGGCCACACGATACGTCAATAATTCAACCATTTTGACATTACTGAATGTCTGAATGAACGAAACTCTGGCTTTCTAACCTCATCCGTGAAATAGAAAAAACATTTCAGTGACCACTCGTTACATATTAGACACAACTGATATGAAAACCATAATTTTACTTACTTCTTAAACATCTTGTGGCTTGTATTTCCAAGGAACTTTCACTAATCACACAATAGTAGAATGACACTTCAAACTCAAAGTTCATGAACGAGTTGTCACTTCTTGGTTCAATCAAAATAAACCACGCGTTTGGTACGGATGCGCTATTGGCTTGGCTACAATCTTGTTACGGTTTTCTATCTATGCAGCGAACGATCGGATACAAAACCAAAGATGCTACAAAGTAAAACTAAAATATTGTTACTTGTGTTTTACTACTAAACACAAGTAACAATTTTTGGTTAAGGATTACACTTCATCTGCTATTTTCACGATTTGAATATAAATTGTTTTATTGAAATTTTAATGAGAAAAAGGTATGAGTTTGTCATTTGTGTATATATCATTTTCCTGCCCATTATCCTAATTTATTTGGGGTTGGCGCAGCATGTCTTCTTCTTCCATATTTCTTTATATTATGTCGTCATCTCAACAGTCACCTAACTCCGTTCTAGCCATCGTTGTATGAATAAAAATAGTTTTTCGTGCGTGTATCGGATTTGAATTAAAATTGTCAAACAACGTTGTTCTGTCAAACAATGACAGCAAAAGTCACTCACTGGTCAAATTCACTCAGAATTTCTGGTTCAGTCAGATTTCCCACATGTGATTTGAGAGCAAACGTTACTATTAAACTATTAACCCTAAAAGACAGAAACCAAGTAATATAGAAGATTAAGCGTAAATACAATGGCTACATTGTTCGAGGTTTTGGTCACAAGTGATTCTAATAACACATTATGGACCAACGCAGTGTGGGACCCACATACCGGCACCTGCTTGATGACTTATAAAGGAGGTGGCACCGCAGAAAACAGAACTCTTTCATTCGTTGGAAACGATTATTTAGCAGCTGTAGAGAAGACAAAGCCGTTACTACACGTGTGGCCTGTGAACTCGTATCAAACTGTCCAAGGCATGCGTTTTGTTTTGCCAGGTAAGGCAGAGGCCTTTGCTGTTTCACGTGATGGAACGTTCATAATAGCAGGCATTGAAGAAAAAATATATTTATGGCAAACGGCTTCTGGCAACCTTCTAACAATATTAAGCAAACACTACCAAAAAGTGTCAATTTTAAAATTTACAGCAGATGGACGCTATTTTGTATCAGCATCTGAGGATGGTATAATTATGGTTTGGTCACTAGCCACGGTGTCTGCTCACCCTGAAGTTGACCTAGTGTCACAAACTTCTGCAGGCCAGCATGATCCAGTGTACATATTATCCGACCATTCTTTACCAGTGACTGATTTTTGCATAAGTAAGACAGGAATGCATGGTCGCTTATGCACTGTATCCAGTGACAAGACTTGCAAAATCTATGATTTATCATCTGGAGAATTACTACTAAATTTTGTGTTGGATGACCCTCTTGCCGCTATCACCATGGACGTCTTGGAGTTGAATATATTTGTTGGAACAATTGGAGGGAAGATTCATCAGTTTAGTCTTACCAATCCTCCAAGACAAAGAAATGTGTTAGTTAACACAGAGGTGGACTGTTGTACTTACTCTTCCCATACAGAAGCTGTGACCTGCCTGTCTGTATCTCTGGATGGCGAGATCCTCATGTCTGGTTCAAAGGATGGCCAAGTGATACTCTGGCACATACCCAGCCAACAGCCAATAAGGGTAATCAGACACAAGGGTCCTATAACAAATGCTTTCTTTACGGTGAATTACCCTGCAATTTACAAACAAGAATTCTCTCCTAGCATCATTCTGCACAGTTTAGAAAGGACTCTAGAAAAAGATGCGGAGGAATTGACAGAAATGGAAGTTCTTATGAAAAGTAAAATTAGTTTTTGGCCGGAGCATCGTGTAGAAATTGAAGAAAATATATATTCAAAAGATACTGAGAATGAGTTTAAGTCTAAAGAAGAAGGGCTGCTGGCTGAGTTGAATAGATTGAAAGCAATAAACTCTAATCTGTATACTATGGCTATTCAAAAATCTTTGGAAATGATTCCTTTACCTGCCAACACTCCCACCAAAAACAAGAAAAAGAAGAAGAAACAAAAGAAGTCTCTTGAATAAATATCTATTTACTGAATAAATATGTTTTTTTTTTATTATTACTTAACACGGAAGGTGACGTGACTATCTGATCATGTTTGCAGGGCAAACGTGGTTAAGAATATGTATATTGTACAAAATAAAGGAACTCCCAATCATAAAAACAAACATTCAAATCACAAATCAATTGAAAATTCACAAGAGTTATAACAACGTTTATACCTACGTATTTTGCTACCTATGTGTGCTATAGCACCCTATAATCATTATTTCTGCCACTTCCGAGTAGTTCCGAGTTCTGTTTACTGTGAGTGGTATCTGCAGCTCCACATCCAAAGAATGTTTAAGTTTTGTAAGAATCATAGATGGTATTCTGTAGTAAGTTGCTGGTAAAGCAAAGCTGTGATTGTAAATTCATTGACATGCTTTTGTCAATGAATTTACAATCACAGCTTTGTGATGGAAAATTTACAACATCACGCCTATTAACGCCGGAGGTAGGCAGAGGATACTGGATACTACATGCATTTTCTATGAGATAAGTCTTGATGTCCAGAAATTTAGTTGTGTGATGATGTCTATTATAACTTAGATCATCATCATCATCATAATTTAGATATTCAAAAATGAAATGTATGTTAAATTATTAATCAAGCGCTTGAACCGCGTATTAATTTTATTTTAAAACCGTAAACAAATTTTTGAACGTCGGTAGAGACTAGACGTTCGAGAATATCAAACCGCATTATCCGGTTTTATTTAGTCTGTGGTTTGTATTTTTTAGAGATACGCGCTAGGGAAAAAAAAAATTTAGTATGTCTGAAATATTTATTGTTTCAAAATGAATATATAACTAAACATTTTTCTTATGAATATTTTTATCAATAGCTAGCTAATAACGAAATATTTGTTAGTAATTAATAAAGTAAATCAAAACAAAGGACAACACTAGAGAAAGAAATCTGTCAAAACGTCATCCACCGTTCTCTCAACGCATTTCAATTTTCTGTTTCAAAAAACGCCCGAATTTTTATGATGTGATTCAAAACTTTATAAAAACAAAATGCGCTGAAATAGCGCAAAATTATCTGATAATAAAGTTAAGAGTATGTTTTTATGACGAGTCTCGTCATTAAGGTGAGCCGCCTTAGATAATAGGATTGTTGTAAAAATAAACTGTTCGCTGGCTGCGTTTTGCGTCACAAAACAAAACAGTAAAATGTTTACGATTTTCAGGAGACAACATGTCGAAGGCTGTAATTATACCGGAGTGTAATAAGGATATAGGGGGTATGAAAGAAGAGATATCATTGTCTCCAACTGAGAAAAGAGATGGAGCAATTGGTGGTCTTTTTAGTAGGTTGCTGCGTTTCGATACTTTGAGTAAGAAGAGCAATGCTCCCGAGAGTCCGACGTCTGTGGAACCACCAACCACCTATTATGGAGTTTACATACCCAGTGAAATTAAAAAAGGACCTGACGAAGGTATTTATTATCAATATTATTAAACTATAGTTAAACTTTGTTCAGTGATATTGCCTTGCTTAAAATTCTCTTCATCAATTTGAGTAAGTAAGAGTTGCTTTTTTAGGCTTCTAATAAGAGCTCAAATGCATTTTAGAAAACTTTTATGAATAACACAATGGCATTGCACAAAATGAAAAGGCAATTTGAGTGTTTTTTTTTAATAAATATAACTATTGTCCTTTTTAAAACTCTATGAATGTTAAAAATATTAAATTAAACATCAAAGAAGTTTTTCTTAGAAAGTCTTTGTCCATCATAAATAGTTACTGACTTAAAATTCTGCAGACCCCCCTGCTCTAGTTAATACCCACATCATTGTCTAAACCCCCTATTGTTTACATTGTTTACCCTGGCCTTATCTGCATCACTATCAGCAAGATAAGTTGAAGTAGGTCAATAAAGTTGTTGTCAACTTCCTACTTTATATTATCTTCGCACAGCATTTGCAAATTATTGTACTTAACTATTTACCTGGATTATTATGACGGCCATGAGTTTTTCATACATAACATCACGCTTGTAATGCCTGAAGGGTTGGGCAGAGGTGTACTAAATACTACACCCACATTTCACTAGTTTTTAAGTCGCTTGTAATAGTGGGGCAAGCATATTGCCATGAAACAAGCAAAAATCCAGACTCTGATGCTGCTACTGAGAAATGCCTGCCCTTTTTCAGCTTACAGTGATACATTTTTTGATCTTGTTTTGAGAAAGTTGACTAGACCAATTGCAGGCTTTCTTATATATCCCTTTCATATAAAGCATAATGTAGCCACTTTAGGTAATACTTAAACAAAGTGTTTGGCATTCCGGTTGGTAATCCAATAAGTTGATATTAAACTTACTATTACTATTGCAACATAGCAAAATTGTTGCTGCGTCTTACTTCTGTCTGACAACTTGTCTTAGCAACAAGCTTTGTGATACCCAGTAACTGACTTGCAGAGGTCAAATAGGCAATTGCTCCATGTAAAGTACTGGTACTCACCTGCAACTAGTCATTCAAAAATTTAAAAAAAAAAAAACTTTATTAAGACTTGGCGAATGAACTAACACCAGCTTAACTTTTTTTTTAATTTAAAAAAAAGTGTTTGGCATTCATGTTAGTAATCCAGAAAGTTTAATATCAATTTTCTGGATTACCAACTTGAATGCCAAACACTTTAAGTATTGCCTAAAGTGGCTACATTATGCTTTATATGAAAGGGATATAAGAAAGCGTGAAATTGATCTAACAAGTGTCATGTATTGTTACTTTTTCTGCTGTTATTGATAGGCAAGGCAGTAAGCTATAAAGGTCTGTTTTTTCAATATTAATGAGCTATGCAGTAATATAGACTGATATCACATTGTTCTTCAATTCAATTTAAAATGATAATAAGTTTTGTATTGCGTCTGATGTTTTGTTTCATACACAATAACTTTTAATATTTGAAAATGTCTGCCTTCTCGAGATTGATTCACACAGGGCTAATTAATTCCTGATGACAAGTTAAGATAATTATATTATTTGTATGCATTTAAATTCTTCGTATTATCCTTGTGAATCATAATTTTTGTCTCCTTCTATAGCACCCACGGACGCAATGTGTAGGTTGCAAAGACGCCTCGCTACAAAAAAGTTAAAACATGAAATTACATTTCGATGTCTGCTTTGAGAGAGAGCTGGACCTCATCCGCACCTTGCATTTTATATTAGTGTCTTCTGATTCTGGGCTCCTGGTAGTTTGTGAAACTACTACCATTGTTTCTCATCTCCTACTTGTCCTTGCCAATTTCCTACTCATGTGTACACTCGCACGGTAATCTGAGGCTATTTCTGTTAATATACTATTAGCAAATCCAAAACGGGGTAAATTCGCATGAGTGCGAGTTTTGCACTGTGTGAATGTACAAACTTCGCCAAAACGTAGGACTAGTGAGAACAAAACCCCCCATTAGTTTTAAAGTAGAATTGTATGTAATAGAGCAGTAAAACAAATAGGAATTTTTGGTCCCACTAGGGGAATAGTACATTTTGGTATAAGTGGGGAAACTTTGTTATTCAATTCGCGGCGGAATTAACACCCGAGCTGCAGGCGAGGGGTTTAGGGAGCCGTGAACTGCAGTAACAAATCCCCACACGTATCAAACGATGTTTTTCAATACACTTTCGAAGAAATAAAATATTAGAACAGAAAGTATTATTGTCAGGAATTATTAGGAAACTACGATTTAATTTGCTTTTTTCCGCACTTCGCTTGCGCCAGGTTGCAGAAGAAGCTAAGGTATGATGCCGCTAAACAGCCTAATATGAAAAATATTTACGACGTAAAGACACATATCTCTTTGCCAAGATCTAAAAAACAAACAAACACCGCCGACTATAGTTATTGAACCCTTTGGACTTAGTATAAGTATAGTTAACTGTGGAAATAAAATAAATAAATATTAAAAATCCACGCGTGTGAAATACAAGTGCGATAAGAACCAATTTTCGAGAAAGTGTATTGAAAAAAATATTTCCATTTGTTCTACCGTAGAAGTGCTTAGTAGAACTAGTGGGAACAAACCACTTTTTCATGTAAAAGAATTCTTTTTGTAGACAGTAAAAAGAACTACTGTCTGTCGGTTTTCACGAACACAAGCCGATATTTAAATATGTTTAAGCACTGTTGGATCTTCAACGTTCGGCTCTGTGCTGAGAGTTGAAATTCTTACAGAAAATTCAATGAATTATTTACTCATTGATTTCTCCATTTCTCCTGCTATCAAACTCGTGTTAACCTTTCTATCGTTCAAGTCATCCGCGTGATTCATTCGAAAGTTAAATTATGTAATAACTAGAAAATGACAACTCATTAGTAACACTGCACAAACTCAAACCATTTGTATCAAATAGACCCGTGACAGGGACTTTTGCATAGTCAAAAATAAGCTATCACAGCACAGGAACCACTTGGTAAAAATAAATTAAAATGCACTTTATTTAATCTTTTGCCTGCGGTTTCGCCCGCAAGGAGGTCGGAAATTATCTCGGTAAAAATGTCCAGATCCCATGTCCTACCCAACCCAGGTCAGACTACCGAATTTGACATAGACTTGAAAAGGTAACAAAAAAAGGGCCCAGCTATTCCAGGGACAGTCTCAGCGGTACTCCTGGACTTCTCTCCTCCTTTATGTTTGTTTTCGTCATCTTATACAACGGTACGGTAAACGGTGATAGTATCTGAGAAAACCGAAATGTCCTAGAACCAAAAAAATAGAAGACATGTGACTTCTACCAACCCGCATTGGGCCCGCGTGGTGGATTACAGACCACTCCCTCTCATAGATAGGAGGCTTGCCTTCCAGCAGTAGGTACATTATAGCCTGACTATGCATTTCCAGATTTTCAACATTTTTTTTTAATATTCTAGAAGCACTACACGTTTACAAGAACAAGTCCGAAGCTCTGGAGCTGGTCCGACGGTACAAGTCTGCGAGGTTCAAGGCGTTCAGGAACCGACAGGATGCCGTGTCATTTGCGCTGCGAGGAGCCGAACCCACTGACAACAAGGACGGGAACGACAGTTGTGAGTTTTTTTATTCTTAATAGGCGCGCGAGTTGAATGCAGAGCTTAGGTATGCACAATACGATAAATGTATGGACAGCACTACGCTGCGGGTGGTGCGGGGAGGCGCTCTGCTCACGTCCACCTCGGGCCCCGAATGCATTCAGCTCGCAAGCCTACATCTTTACCACGCGGTTTCATCCAACGTTTCTCATTTTGCTCGGCTCCGAAGTGGGAGCCGACCTTTCTCAAGAATTGAGCTATAAAATGTAAGATTTTTATTTCAATTCCGAATCTTAGTTCTAGAAATTAGCGTGTAACGAAGTCGAATGGCACTTGCTCTTCCCGTCATTGCCATTTTTTTTGTTCTGGACCAGTCCTGGGAAACCAAAGTTTCAGTTATATTGAAGGTCACAGTTCCAACTTTTCCACACAGTTTTTCTAACACAAGTTTTAAATGGACTTCCATGGCCCCTGCACTATTCAATGCATCAAACGGCACAATGTTTTGAGTGCGTTACATTGAGCGATACCGTAAAACGTGATTATTTCCACCAAAAAAAAAAAGTTTCCCAGCAATAATTTTGCGCAGTGTTACCTACCTACTTACTTTGATGCACAGAATGCTTGGTAAAGGGTCCGTTTACACCCTGTCTAAGTATACATTTGTTACTAAAATCAAACTCAAACTCAAAGCATTTATTTCAAATAGACCCGTGACAGGCACTTTTGCATAGTCAAAAATAAGCTACCTACAGTCCCGCCACAGGCATAATAACTGTGAATGGACTGTAGTTGCCCATTCGAACATAGTAGATCTCATGGAGAAGAATGGGCAAGAAACTCCATGGACACCCTTTTCAAATCAAGTTATATATGTTACGGGCAACGTGATTAACTGTGCATTATTAATAAGGACCGGCCATTATTAATAATGCCCAAGAACGTCGGGCAAAGTGATTAATTTATCACTTTGACCGGCCGTTATTAATAATACCCGACGGCCAGTGGTCCATGTAATAAGTCAGTGTTTGAGATAGCTTGAATTTATCACTTGGACCGGGCAGTATGACTATGAATAATTCCCTGGTGACCAGTCAGTCTACCAAACATTAATTCAATTTTTTTTACTTTACAAGCAACGATTGACAAAAACATTATTTGTCATTTCATCATTCTACAACAACAAGTTTACCAAATATTTCACTTAGCAAAATAATTATCCGAGAAACTTTTATTTAATAACGAATTATTTGACAAACAATTCATAATTTTTAGCATAATTGCTCTGGACTTTTCTAAAAAAAGAGGAAATAAATGAATTTTGTTTTCTATAAGCATAAACCCCCCAAACAAATAGATGCTGACAGAAACCCTAACCCTAGACGGTCGACATCAGGGGCACCCCGAGGTTCGGTTAGTTAGGTTCCTTTAAACCCTGCAGACAGAAATAGGAGCCCCGCGCAGCGGGGCTTCGTCGACTGTATTGTAATTAAATTATATTTAGTAGAAACGTGATTTATCCTAATAGTTCACCTATTTTATTACTTTGCCCAAGATAGGGTGGGAATTATTCATAACTAGCTTCTGCCCTCGACTTCGTACGCGGATCCTGTTGCTTATGCCAGCGACAACGGGGTCGTCAAAATCGAAGATCTGAAACGTCTGATGTCGAATTCTAAGAGCCCGGGGACGGGAAAACAACGGGATGCGCGAGACGATTCGAGACGTTCCATATCTTTCATTTTTGTAAGTGAGAAGTGGATGCGTAGATACGCTTGGAACTCAAGCGTAATTCTCTATCTGTGGACGTCTCCGAGTCGCGAGACTATGCGTGACGTTCACGATCAGCGGTCAGTCGCGCATCACGTTCCCCACTTGTCTCTAGAGACCTAGAAGTCGATGCGTAGATACGCTTGGAACTCAAGCGTAATTCTCTATCCATGAACGTCTCCGATTCGCGAGACAATGCATGACGTTCACGATCAGCGGTCAGTCGCGCATCATATTCTTCACAGTCCTCTAGAGACCTGGATGTAGATGCGTAAAAACGCTGAGAACGCAGGCGTGCTTCGTTATCCAAGAGGAAGAGAAGAGAAGAGAGGAAGAGGTTTCCACGGAGCGAGTTGCAGTCGGATGTTCTCGAACAGCATCAAGTCTCTCCTGACGTTCTTCGGTAGATTCTTGGGATCTTATGATCCTCAATCTTTTAGCTCCTTTGGAACATTGGGAAAGATTTGACCTCTTTCTAGGCATGGTTATAGTTTTATTGTGAAGATACCTGATCAATTAAAATCTAAGTGACTGCTCCCCTGCGTTACCGGGTAGGCTACCGTGTCACGAAGATAAGTGGAAAAAGTCTAAAACACTCAAATAACATAAGCCCGAAGGCATATTTATTCGATAAAATAAAAAAATAAATAGGAGTTTTGTCCAGAAGAGTCAAATTTTCAATGATATACCGTCGTCATCGAATATCAGTCCTAAACTGTTACCGCCTTCACCGCGTGGAGGTACTCCCAGCTTATGTTATTTTATAATTATACAGTGAAATTAGTGATAGCTTTGATTTCCACATCAGATGTTTCTGATCTTCGATTTTTATAAGTCAACAGGAAATGCCCATCAGACCGAACAACTTTTGCTAAGACGTCATTCCTATATGTGTTATGGTGTAGCTGGGCTCTTGGAGTTCCACAACAGGTGTTCGAGATCTTCAAATTTATTCTCTCAGCAAAAAATGCTCATCACGTGGAACAATTTTTGCTATGGTACCATTTTTGTATCTCTTATAGTTTAGCTATTCTATTGCGGTTCTGCATCAGGTGTTCAAGTTTCCAAGATAAATTATAGCCTATATGTTGCCCAGACTTAATACCTATACAACAAAAAAAATCAAAAAAAAATCTTTCAAATCCGTCCAGTAGTTCCGAAGATTAGCGTGTACAAACAAACAGACAGAATTTTTTTTTTGGATTCGTGCTCTATTACTATTTCTAAACCCCCCTCAATTTTTTTTTTTTTAATATAATCAATGTACAGACAGTTTTTTTACTGTCTTATTATATGTATAGATGGCCGGGAAAAGTGATTAATCATGCTGTTTTAATCACATTGCCCAATTTAGTCGGGCATTATGAATACAGACCGGCCATTATGAATAGTGCCCGGACTTATCAAATTGCCCGTAACATAAAGGGTGTAAAAAGACCCTTAA
This sequence comes from Noctua pronuba, assembly GCA_905220335.1. Taxonomy (NCBI): domain Eukaryota; kingdom Metazoa; phylum Arthropoda; class Insecta; order Lepidoptera; family Noctuidae; genus Noctua; species Noctua pronuba. Next base: position 6,482,423 of record LR999906.1, on the reverse strand, counting down.
CGAAGCCGAAAGGCACTTGTTCTCCTCGTCATTGTAATCATTTTTTTGTTCTGGACCATACCTGGGAACCTTCTAGTTACGGAGATATTGGGGGTCAAAGTTCCAATTTTTTCACAAGTTTTTTTTTAAATACTGCTTTTTAAGGTTCTAACTTTACTCCAATTACCTCCATGGTCCGTTTACTATTCAAAGCATCCATCAGCAATAAGTTTTGAGCGCATTATATTGAGTTTTACCGCAAAATGTTATTTTTGACCCCAAAAAAAAATTTCGTTTCCCAGCAAAAATTTTTGCGTAAAGTTACTTAGTTTGATGTACAGAATGCTTGGTTGACGGCTTGGTGAAGGGTCTGTTTACACCCCGTATATAGGGTCTAACTTTTAAAAATAAATTTATGATACCTATTTTTTCTATGAAGGTAGGCAAAAACTAAAAACCCTACCTGTTGCGTCTCTCTCTTTTTCAAAACTCGGAAGACAGTAAATCAGCTTTATCTCCTTACAAATACGTCTGCTTTTAGTTTAGATGGAATGCTAGATTATACTTTAATAGGTTTACTAGTTGGAATCTATACAATAATTATTGTTGCTGCCCTTTGCCAGTATGTAGGTCAATGTTCATGGTCATTATCAGTTTGAGGACTGACACTGCTTAGCGTAACTATAATCTTCATAACATCACAAGAATATGGTCAGCAATATCCATCTGTTGCTAAGCGTGACTGATGAGCACGAGTTCCTGGGTTTGATTCCCGCGTCGGGCTAAGTGTTATTGGGTTTTTAAATCAGGAATTTCTAGGAAACAGCCACGGAGTCTGGATTTGTATTGCCCTATTACGTGGGACTTTAACATAACTGCTAAAATGTGGGTGTACTATCAGGTATACTGTTAGGCATAGGTGATGCCTAACTCTGGAATAAATCTAGGATTACAGCCGTGATGCATCTTTAAATTGCGACAAAGATTTCTTTCCCAAGTAGGTATTTAGAGACACAAAACGAATTTATCAATACTACAACAAACATTGAACGAACTTTGTTTTGTCAACGAATAGGTACTTACGATAAAAACAAATGGTATAAAGATCATTGACCTTGTTATCTAAAGATATTTTTGTATATTTGTTTCTCTTCCTTATACTATCACGCTATCACTGGCTGAAATCTGTTTAAAATTGATATTGGGACTCTTTAATTGATCTCCCTTTTTATAAGATTTTTAACCGACTTCAAAAAAGGAGGAGGTTCTACGATCCACTGTATAAATATATTTTTTTATGTATGTTCACCGATTATTCGAAGACGCCTGAACCGATGACGCCTGTACCTGATTTGGAAAATTCTTTTTTGTTTGAAAGAGTATACTTCCACGTTGGTCCCATAGAAATATTGTCATGATCTGATCATGGAGTTCGGAGATATGGAACGGGGACTCTTCAATAATAGACAGCAAATCTGTCGTGATTGCTGCAATCGCTTGAATGTTTGTTGTTTACACAACTTCATAACATAACATGACGCCTGTTTGCTCTGAGCCCCCTCAGAGCAAACAGGGGTGAAAAAATCGGCAAAATGACAGATTTCTTTTGTTGATCTGTCATTTTGTCGATTCTTCCGTCGACAAAACCCGTTTCTACGGTGGTCATGCTACGCGTGCTGCCGTCATGTCAGTGTTTACTTTCTTCTTCGACAAAATTCTTAGAAACATTGATCTTTGCTCCATGTCTACAAGAAACTTTAATAATATTGTTTACTCTAGCGAGACTGATTGTCATGCAGCTACTACTGGCAAAACAATCAGTCTTATCAAGCCAAATATATCATTGTAGAGAGAAAAGTGATTGCTTGCATGCCAAATATCTGGTATACCTTTGACCGCAGTCCAAAAGGAGCTCTATTTCTTTCGGAATAATAGCGTAATTTGCAGTGTTACGTTTCAATATTTCCGGTTGTTTGTGCGAGTCGACTGTTTGGGCTTGATTTCGTCGTTTTACACTGACTTGTTTATGTAATTTTCTCAACAGCTTGTTGTGGTTCTGAAATTAGATTGGCTCTATAAATAGCTGTTGGGCTACGTATGCGTGGCGTGATAGTGGGCCGGTTCATTCAAGGATGAGACGTGTGGATGCGTTATTATGTGTTGTATAACATGTGTGAGTTCGAAGAAATCACGCGAGGTTATCTTTAACAACGTGTACTGAGTAGTGATCGCCTGAGAAACTGGTGCAAGTTTTTATGCCTGTTTGATGGCGTTAACGTGAACATTAGCATTTAGCACCCTCTGATGACAAAGATGGCGTTCGAGTAGGTTTTATTAGAGATAAAGCCTTGATTCAGATCTAAAAAAATAGCTCGAATGGAATCGCTGGAAATACTTGATGATAACGATCCCTCATTCATAATATTCGAGGCTTGGCTTGTTGTTATTTCTCCCCTATTTTTATAACAGACGATGGCAAACGTTAAAGTACGCTCGATCGCCAAAGATTTTTCACAGCATGTTGATTGATGGCATCAGGCCTATGTTTATCATTGGACTTTTACCATCCGATACTCGAATAGACTCGAATCATTACGTCACTGCACCAGACTCGATTGCTCCCAATATTAAACATTGGACTTAATCGAATAAGAACCTGCCTATTTATGCCTAGAACATTTGTCACGATGCCAGCTCAATGGTTTCAATCGTCACGGTAACCTCATTTCTCTTATCGACCCGCCATTTTTACGCGGGAAAACAAAACACTTGACGTTTGTTTTTTTTTTTTTTTTGATCTCTGTGGCTGCTGTCATTGTTTATCATCCCCATCGAGGCCGTTTACAACCAAAATGAAGAAAGTTAAATGGAAGTTGATATTATACATTTCCCAAGAAAAAGGAAATAGTGTCGTAAATATTTGTCAATAAATGGAGTCGTACACGTACTTGAATTGAACTGGCGACGACCAATCAAGGTATACAAAACCAGTTTATGCGCATCTCTCATTGTACGGGAAATCTATACAAAGCGAGGCCATGATATACTGGAAATGAATAGCTTGATGTGTCGCCCAGTGTACCTATGTGCGAAAGATTTTTTTAAAGAAAAATTAATCTATGAAACAAGACTATTTTAAGCCCGTAGCTTCGCCGGCGATAGATGTTAGAAATTATTCCACGGGACTGACCGACACCGACCGACTTATAAGGGTAAAACGTATTATTATAGCCAGCCCATATTGTCCCACTGCTGGGCAAAGGCCTCTCTCCATTCCTTCTAACGGTCACGATTATACGGGATGGAGGGACACCGACGCGAAAACGTTTACCACGTATTCGGTACATCATTCCAAGAAAAAAATATCAGCTGTTCCATACATTTTGCCCGTGTAGGTGTTGCACTTTTGTAGAAAACATCTGATTGTTTTTTAATAACCGATGAAAAATTTCTATGTGGGTGCTCAGAATGATGTACTGATTACGTGGTAACCGTTTTCGCGTCGAAAGAGAGATGGCCAAAATAAAAAATTGGGAAGACATTCAGGTACTTTTTTTTCTGCTACCTATCTATTTTATGGTTCATACATAATTGTAAGGCACCATCACGCGACGTCGCGTGGTGTGCCAATGAACGTGTAAAAAGACAGAGCTACGTATTTTTAATATTAGTTTATATTGGGATGGATACATTTTGTCAGATCCAAGTAGAATACCTACGACCCCGACATCTTAACTTTATAACGTATTAATTTAGTCTATCGGCCTACATACTTGACTCACTGTCAAATTGAGTTCAAACACATTATGGTTCGATAAGACAGACTGTGAGTCATCTTCACCGTATACAGTTCTTATTATAGTCAGGTTAGTGGCTATATTAGTATGAGTATAGGTAAGCCACCTACTTCGCTAAACGCACAACTGAGAACGGAATGTGTGACAATCGTTATTCAATGTTTATTGTCTTATTTGAATCGTTTTATCAATAATGGATTGTACAAGTAGAATGCACAACAAAAACCTTTGGGAAATTGTACCTGACAGACCTAGGCCAAGCTATACCTCAAGTGTTGGATCATATTATTATTTCTTCTCTATTTATTCTGTGTTCTTGTTGTTAAAAACAAAAGCATATAAAAAAATAGAAAAGTTGAAAGTAGGGAAAGTTGTTTGTTATCATGAGTATAATCACGGGTTTAAGTAACGGTCACTAATTACCAGTCACCCTATGTAAAAAATAGTAGCCCAACAGCATCGGGCACAGGGTCCGAGTTACCTGTGGTCAGGGCTCTCGAGAGAGGAACGTCCTAACTAGTCTCCAGAAGTACTTCTTTCTGAATCATATTATTACGAGCCTGTAATGTCTCACTGCAAGGCAAAGGCATCTACCACTCTCCTCCCGCATTTCCTTGTCTACTAAGGGTTAATCCTTATTGAAGGAGTCCAACTCATTCCGCCATCTCCGCCTGGGCCTGTGATCATATCATCACATCTGCCGTCCGCAAGCTATAATGCCGTTATCCAACAAAATCATATTTCGAGTTAAGGATAAAAAGAGGGCGAAAAAATAAAAAAATTGATGCTGTTTCTTAATTATAACTCGTATGCGAGACTTATTGGTATCAAAAAATAGATATAGTATTGAGCTTTCGCTTTTTTTGATTATTATGGTATCAAAAAACGAATATCGACCAGATGCGAGATAACGGCATTATAGCTTGCGGACGGCAGACATAATGTCAAGGAAAAATGTTGCTTAGGCGCAATGCTCAAAGCATATTTCAGCTAAATACAGTCATACAAAAATAAGGACTCCTGACTCATTTACTCGTCGTACCGGAAGGCTCATAGCCGTAACAAGGTGGAGCGATGACCTAAGTGAAAGTCGCGGGAATTCGTTGCACTGGAAGAAGGCGGTGTAGTACCGGTCATTTTAGCTTATACATAGTGGGGGAGCCTGTGCCCAGCTTTGGACGTGTCTTCCAGCTAATATGAAGATGATAAATATTATGAGAGAAAGAAGTCTTTTGGGGATTTTTCACCATAAGTCGTTAAAGTATTCCAGTTTACTGATAGACAATTTAAATGCAATTTTGTACTATTTGTATTTGCTCGTGGCTAAATAATAACAGCCGCTCGGGTCGATCTTAAGGTTAAGCCGCGCTTGCCTATGTTGCCCCGTGGATGAGGGACCGCCCATTACATACCGAGTTTCCTCCGTGCCTCGGAAAGCACTTAAAGCCGTCGGTCCCGGCTATCATTTGTATGATGATTTCCCACCAAAAAAAAAGGGCAGTCATCGATGAATGGAGACCTGAACAGGTTTTCAAGCATTATTAGACTCCGGACACAGGTTTTCCTTGCTTCGGCCAACCTGTAACCGGAGTCTAATAATGCTTACAACTCCATTTTTTGGAATAATGTTGTTTTGAAAACAAATAATGTGAATTGTAGTCCAATCTACACTTAACTATAGTTTTAGAGGCCACACGACATTCTATCTTTAATGATAATAATTACGTACAAAGCCAACATTACTTTCGCTTTCAGTAAAATTACAGGCGTCCCACATATTAGTGGATCGAAAGTCGTCGTGTTTAGGTCAATGTTCTCATTACTAATCGTACGTGGCAACTATTAACTGTGGTGGAGCTGTTACCTACTCGAAGTGTACTGGACAATAAGGTTGAAGGTTGGGGCTAACATAGAACTTTACTTTATAACGGTTAAGTTAGGTGGAATACGTTCCTACACACTTTTTTAGGTCTGCATATTCGATGCGGCTGGGCTGTTTGTAAAGATAAAATTAAGTTAAGTTCCTACACACTTTTGTGGGTGTTTTGGGTCTACACATTCGATGCGGCTGGGCTGTGTTTGCTGTGCAGATGCCAGCACATCAAGCTACCTGAAACTGTCAAATTTTCCTAATCAACCTCGCTGCAAAAATTACCACCGACACAGAATAAAAAAGTTTAAGATAATCATCTGCCTACCCTTTCAAAACTGTGTGATGCAGCCCTATAACAGTATTTTACATGTAGCGACATGCCTATCCGACCGAGAGTTCCAGGGTTCTGACTAACCGTAACGACTGTCAAAGATCTAAGAAAGACGGCCGGGGCCAATTGCTTATGCCTTAAACGGTTGGTTCGCGTCTTTACTCATACGGCTGTTACTATCTAGGAAGTCAAAAGTTAAAGATACTCGTATCATCAAAAAAGATGAAAAGAAATACTTCACACTGCTCAAAAGGAAGTAATTGTATGGTTGATTAGAACCTATTCGTGTGTAACAAACCCCAATTAAAGACTTCTTTGGTCTAGGCAAGCTAATAATGCGGCCAACGGTCTTATAGCGTTGTCACGCGAACTGTTTATTAACTGAATTTTATGTAGCTTGAAATAGTGTCACGATAGGTTACTTACTTAATTAGTTTGTTTAATTACATACTTTCTTCGTTGGTTATCGTCAAGGGAAAAGTTTTACGCGGAAAAAAGTGAACCTATCTAGTATTTCTACTAGGTGCTTTTTAAAACTTGTGATGAGGGTTGTCGCCTCAAAAGACATGATGCAAATAGGTTCCGAATGAATGCTTTGGACTGTTTTGTAAGCTAGGATGTCTGTAAGTTTTTCACTAAAACCAAAACGGGTATAAGTTAAAAAAAGAGAATTATGCGCAAAACGTGAATACCAAAAACCCCGAATAAGGACCCAATCTTTTTACTGATATTTTCATGGCCCCAATTTCTCTAGAAATCCTAAAAGCTTCTGATAATAAAAACTTGTTTAATATTTCAGCGGTAATGGGCGAGAAGCCGTACCCTTTCAAAGCGCCATCACCACAAGACATGGTGGCGCTGCGAAAGGCGATAGAAGCGGGGCTGTCCACCACAGTACGGGATCGAGTGTGGGACAACCCGAGGTTTCTGGTCAGCAGCGGCAACACGCCCTCCATCTTGCAGGTAGCTTTACAATCTATGTATATGTGCTGAACGCCAGAAGCGGCGCTCTTCAGCTAAGTCTGGCACCCTAAGTTTTCTAGAATAATTAATTCTATCAGGTTTGTATAGTTTTCCTCTGAACAGTTTTTCTTACTAATTCATATAGAATTCTACTCACTACACCGTAGTCCGTACCATACCATGACCGTACTATGACCGTATCTGGCAAAAAATATTCTTTGTATTATTTTCTTTCCATCAGGCGTGATCGAGGTCAAGAGCAGGCCCATTTTGTAATAAAAAAAATAAATAAAAAAGAAATTTATGAAATAATGCCACTCGATATCCGTCACAGACCAATACCGTTGCTTGCCATGCACGTAGCGTTTCGGCACCGGTAAATATACTTGCCGACCATTGTTGACGCTCCGTGCATGGCGCGCGACGGTGACGGAACGAACTAGTAGGCATAGTCTCATACTTTTCAATGCAAAGAATATAGGACTTAACCGCGTATGATGACCGTTCTAAACCCGATATAAACGGGTATGATATGCTGTTGATACGTTCTAGTGGCATACGTGCGTGTCATGTTTCTTTCCGAGCCTGATACGTTCGTCGTTCATAGTACGGTCATGGTATGTTACGGTGTAGTGGACAGACTCCTTAAATCCTTTTTCTTTTAGAGACGAGTACGACTACTTTTTTCAACTTATTAATTTCATTCAGTCACTTTAAAATATAGCAAAAAATTATCATATTTGGAGACCTAGACGAAAACACAAAACGATGTTAACACATTTGTAAATATTCCAAAACATAAATTAAACACACACATTTAGACACTTTATTCATAGTTCTGTAGTTGCTTTGTAAACAAGTAAGTTCAACAAATTAGACATTTAAATTAGTTGGGTAGTACCAGCGACTCAATGACAAAATTAGCATTCAATTGATCAGGCGCAGTTACCTGACATCGCATTAATGAAATACTCATACCTGTACAAGTGATCTTGTACACGTCATAGTCTTTACATAGTATAAAACAAAGTCGCTCCCGCTGTTTGTACGCTTAGATCTTTTAAACTACGCGAGGGAGTTTTCAGTTTTCAGTAATAGATAGAGTGATTCAAGAGGAAGGTTTATATCTATATGCTGGTCGCTAGTAAATGATAATAAACAAGGCTTTATGAGGTTTTTTACTCTAAATAGTCTCGCGTTTGGCCGTGACTCGCCTGATGTGAACCAATGATGCGGCCTTGGGTGGAGCACGGTTGCTTACAAAAAACCGATTCACTCGAAATTTGAAGAGAATCAGATTATTATGATCGGGAAACAGAGAAGCAGACTGTGAATTCCACAGACTGGCGGTTCGCACTGTAAATGTGGAAGCATGGCGCTTTGTTCGGGTATTTTTTAGTAGAAGTTGGATGATGGGTGCTCTTGCTTCCCATTTTTTTATACTCATGGCGATTTAATTAGATTGAAAGACATAATAATTCCCTCGTTGGACTAGTGGTCGCAAGAGCTATTCTTGGTTCAATTCGCCGTCCCCTGTTACATGGGAACTGACGAAACGTGGGACTTTTTTTACGGGACAAGCCCGCCACACTATTCCCACACCACTGCAACTCCTGAAAGCCAGAATCAACAGTGGCGACCACCAGAAAAGTGCCGAGATAATGAAACTCGACGAAGTCACTGAGAAACAATTTAACTGTCTTGGATCCCGCAACTAAATTAATCAGAAAAGAATAGCGGAGGAGTAGGACAATAGTAGATTATACAACAAGTGAAAAAAATGGGAATTTAATTCGAGGGACTAAGTTGGATCCCGAGAGCAACGAAGGATTCTAGAGTAGAATCCCGGAGTAGCAAGGGATTGTAGAGTAGAATCCTGAGCGGAGCGAAGGATACAAGAACTGCGATGTTTTTTTTTTTTCACGAGTTGTTTACTCTACTTTTTATTATTGTGGCATTGGTAAAAACATAATTTCCACTTCCCTCGTAAAACGTTGTAAACGTCGAAACGTAGGTCTGCTATAGGTACCAACAGCTATACCTAACCCTTCGAGTAAAACAGGCGTGGTTTTATATTTAACGTTATAAATTACAGGAAGGCTCCCGGTACAACGCGTTGCACATAGCGGCAAAAGCAGGCAACGCGGAGATCTGCAATTTAATACTGACGACTGTGGGCAACCCGATGTTTGTGCAGACGCTGTACGGCATGGATGCTGACCCTGAATCTTGTAAGGTAAGGAAAACAAATAATCTTTATTTAATTATCATCATCTTCCTGTCCTTGTCCCGTGTTACTTGTGGTTGGCATAAGTTTTTTTTTGGGGTTTTTTTTTCTCCCCTGACAACCGTCACGCTATAATTCTCTCCCTTTTTTATTATCAACTCACACAATCTACCCATCTTTTCTCTACAACCCAGTTAATACTGGGTAATACGATACCCTATGGTAAGACTGGTTGTCAGACTTTCGGGCAACTACCTGTAACGTCTGTCAAAGATCTATAAAATATGACAGCCGGGACCAAACGATACCCTTTGGTAATTCTGGTTGTCAGAATTTTGGGCCACTGACTACCTAACGACTGTCAAAGATCTACAAATGACAGCCGGGACCAACGGCTATTAAATGATCTCGACCAAATAATCAAAAGTCCCCCATTTCTTATTTGGTAGGAGTTCGCAAGCATACTAGTGGACCGCTACCTGAACACGCCGGACAAGGCGATCAACGAGACCCCGCTGCACTTCGCCGCCAAGTTCGGCGCGGAGCACGTGGTGGACGTGCTGACGTCCTTCCCGCCCTGCAACACCGCCGCCGTCAACAAGTACGGCGAGCAGCCCAGAGATGTAAGCCATAACTTGTACTAGTTTTACGAACTGGTTATAGGATAAATTAAAATACCACTGGTTAAACATCGAATATTTAATTAATCAATAAACACTTATAATTATAACACAATCGCAAATTCACCACTAATCACTATTCACTTCGATTCGCTTCGTTTTATAGCCGAGATCAGGCTGACTGCTCCCGCAACGGCTATCTGTACGCGAAGCGATCCTTCGAGAAAGTTCCACAATTTTCTCGAAGGATCCTCATACTTCTCCTCTCACTTTAATGAGTTGCAATGCTAAGTGATAGAAAGGGAAAAAGATCCAAGAAAATGCTGATCATTGTGCGTGTAAATTTGATTTTACCCTGAAACATACCTGACGACATACACAGAGGTGTACCTTAGTAGTACACCCATGTACTATTAAGGTACACCTCTGCCTAACCTTCCGGGGATTACGGATGTGATGTCATGTTAATTATTCTTATTAAATAACAATTTTCATAGATAATCTGCAAACGAGCTTCAAACTGCGAAGCGGGCGTGTCTCACCGAATCGCGCTGATGCTGCAGGAGCGCTACTACGTGCCCGTGCTGCACAGCGAGGACGGCAGCGCAGCGCCCACCATAGGCTTCGCCTTCACGCCCGCAGTTCCCCCTGTAAGTATAGCATCATGCCTGTAGACTCCGCGGTAGACAGAAAAGAGCGTAGCTCACCGATAGCGTTACTTCCCGTGCTTCACACCAGCCATGGCGCTTATACGTCCAAATAGTGACGTCTTTATGTCTCGTCTCTATCTGAAAATACCTCATGTATGTTCCGCGGTTACGAACCACTTAAAAAAAACTATCTTAATTTTTTCGAAACTATAACTGTATGTATAGCATACCATACATACGTCTTATTCTCATGGAAGAAACAACACCACCTGCAACGATCCTTACGTATGATTTTTGTACAGAAAAAAAAACATATAGGCGGCTTAAATTACTCCAAAAAACCAATTGCCAACCCCCTTTTTTACACAGTCCAATTTGTCCCCAGGAAATAAACAGCGACCCTCTCAGTCCGCGCTACGAGATCCGCGCGTACGCGGGCCCCATGGAGGCGCGCGCGGCCGAGCTGTTCCGGCGGCGCTGGAAGACGCCGCCCCGCGCCGCGCGGGCCCCCGCGCCCGGCGCCGGCCCGGGGCCCGTGGCCCCTCACCTGCCGCACTCGCACTACACGCCCGACTCGCCCGCGCCGCCCGCCACGCAGAGGCCGCAGCAGTTTAGGTTGAAGGAGATTACTAAGGGACTTGAGACCGTTGGCAGGTTAGTATGGAATAGTCACTCACCTGGTTTCTGCACGTGGGAAACTAACGCCAGTCAAGTTTTGTGATTAGTTGAAGGAATTATCAACAGCCGATCGCATCACTTGACATTCGTTTAATTTTGAAACGACGTTAATTTGCAGATTTATTTGGGCAGATTTAGTTTTCAGATTTATTTCAGACATATATTAATTATAGAGTCAAAGTTTCATCATCTTGTTTTCCTTCGCTTGTGTCTGTGATGTCCAAGATAAACTTAGAAGTACATATGAATTGAAAAAGTCACATTGGTACATGCCCGGATTTGAACCCACATCCTCGTGCATGAGAGGCAAAGCCATAACTTTTGGGCCATCACGAACCTTGTATTTATAGCCCACTATAGTATACTTTATTAACAAACAACTTTTTCTTTACAGAAGCTTAGCAGAACAAATGAAAGTAGGCTGGAAGGAGTACTGGCCATTCTTAGACACGTTCACCGACCTCCGTACGCCTGAGGGCCTCGCCTTACTAGAGAACTATTTAAAAAATAAATACGAAAGTGCCTGTTCGTTCGCCTACAGTGACAGTTGCGCACAATCCCATGTCCCCGACGAACTTTCACTGTCAAGAATAAGTCTTTCTATGTCCCAGCAAAGTCCCTCCAAAGACTCGACACTGAGCCCCATGTCAGAACTCTGTGTTGCCATGAAGACGTGCAAAATATCCAATGAAAGACCTCCACATTGGAGGAAAACGGACGTACTAAGACAGAGGCTTTGCAGGCAGCCTGGAGCGAAGATAGTGAACGGGGACGCGCCGATAGTGAACCACACAGTCAGCCAACTGCTCTGTATCGAGCGCACCTGCCAGGTCTTCGCGAAGAGGATAGCAGACGCGCTTACGTTCAGCCTTAACGCCGAGCCAGAAACGGCAGGCGACTCACTGAAATCCGAGTCTAAACACCTCCAACACACTATCTTCACATACATGGACGATGAAAGATTTCAGAGCATAAACTTCGCTTTAATACACTCTAGATTAGCGCAACTCGTCGTCTATAAGTTAAAACAGCAAACGAGCGATCTCGATGACGTCAACCACTTGTTGGAATTCCTAATAAAACTTCGATGTCCGAACGATGACATATTTAGTTCGGACGATGAACGGAAACCGACTTACAGGTGCGCGAATAGAGTCAAACTGACGCATGTGATAGACGGGCATGTGAGGTGCTTAGCCAGTTTCATATGCGAAGAGTTGACGGAAGGAGAAGCACTAAAAGCCCCAGCTATGTCCGAGGTGGAATGTAACGAGTTATGGCAGAAAGCGTCTAAGTGCAGGTGCGATTGGAAGATTGAAGTTTTCGAACGAAACAGTAAAAAGAACGCGTCGTTTAGGAAAAATAGATCTATTTTGTCGACTAGTCCGAAGAGTGAGAGTTTTATTAGAAGACTGACGTTTGATCATGATATTGGTGAGTGACGCTTGTGTTATTTTTATAATATACTAGCTTTTTCCCGCGGCTTCGCTCGCGTATATAATACGGAAACGTTTTAAATATAGCCTATGTCACTCGGGGATAATGTATCTTCTCATAAGTAAAAAAAAAATAGAATTCTAGCTTGGAAGATGACCCCTCACATCTAAATTTTACCTCTGTAACTTTAAGCAGCACACTGTCATGAGACTCACGCGTACTATATATACTTTATAGCCGCGGGCGTTTGCTTGCTCATGAATTTCAAATAAAACAACATTTTAATGAAGTAACGGAATACTAGTAACTAGAGGCTTAAAAGAAAAGTTACCAAGGGAACTCTCATAATTATGTTTAAATTTCTTATTTTTGAGTGTCAGAATCGGTTGAACTCGCAATATTGCGGACTAATAGACGTTTGAAAAGTTTTTATTGTTCCCGATGTAGCAAATACAATTTAATTCGGCTCAGGCCAAAATAATCAACAAATGAGTGATATTTTTTTGATGTTCATAGAATTTGTAGGTTTTTTCAGTATTTTGAGTTGAAAAAACTGATTGGGCAACTCAATCCTTTAAGCTATAATGACAATTTCGGTGGCAGGTGACGGCAAGCTACAACACAGCGAGTCCGAGGGGCCGGTGAACGTGAACTCTCCGGGCGGAGATAGCGGCGCGGCCTTGTACACCGTGGACACCGCCAAGTGCACGGTCGTGCACGCTGAAGTACGTAAACAAACAAAGAAAATAACTTAGTCGATGAATTAAGGAATCTTATCAGAAGGGCGTACACTGACCTTGATGGGATAAAAGATCTTGTAGCGATTGTGAAGTTAAGAACTAAAAATACTGCAGCGCTCCAACAAATTAATAAGTCCTCTTAAGTCATTGCTTTACATCAGGCGAGTTGCGGTCAAGCCTATTTAGCATTAAAAAAAAAAGTCGGGGCCATTACAACTGGGCCAGCGTAACTCTCAGATTGTTTCATGATTGCCACCATATCATAAAAAAAAACAATATTTAAACGTTTTTCTCTAATGCTTAGCAGATATCTGACGACGAGTCTGTGGCATCGTGCAATTCTGAGGATGAGGCGTTTTTGACGGCGTCCGAGCATTCGGAGCGGGAGGACGATGACATGGCTGAGGCCAGCGACACGGCGAAGGCCGAACCTTTTATATATGGGTAAGTTGGAATAACCTTGTAGTAGTAGCTGACTACTTTCAGCGGAGACTATCCATCGATGCTGAAGATATTATATGCACAAGCATGTGCGCAGACACAGGTGCACTCTCATAGTTCGATGCGACGACAATCCGACACTACGGGAGAGGGATCAGGTGCAGGCAACTTAACGTACTTTCTGCTGCACGGGAGCGTTATCCCGCCAATCAGGGCTGCCACTTTCAAATTCCTAATGGAAAGCTTCCAATAGCAAAAAACCGTAAATATTTATGTTTTTGTTTTGTTGCGGTAGTTGATTTTATTTTGTGCGTACAGATAGACTTGATTATATTGGTTTTATTGCACCTTCTTTGGTATGTTAATATTTAATGTTTGGACGGCTCAACGTCTTAGTGTTTGAAGCACCACCAGTATTTTAGACTAGATGTGATGTGACAAATATTTTTACAGTATCAGTAAAAAAAAATGTGAGTAACTCCTTTTTCTAGTCCATTCCAAGTTAGGGAGAAGTGTTCTTGGGTTTTCCATCTGGAACTCCTCGGGAGCAGCACGGAGTTTGGGCGTGTGCTAGACCCCTGTTACATGATGAATCAAATATAACTGGCGAAACGAATACACTGGACACAGTCATCATCTTCCTGCCCTTGTCCCATGTTACTTGGGGTCGACACAACACGTTTTTTCCTTCCATTCTCCCCTGGAAATCGTCACGCTATCGTCTCCTTTTTCCTTCATATCAGTCCTCACACCATGCATCCATTTTTTCTTTGGTCTTCCTGTCCCTCTCCATCCATTAACATGTTATATTTATCACTCTTTTAGTCACATGTGTTCCATTCCATCCCTCCTCATCACATGTGACTAGACACAGTGACCTCTGTCAAACACGTTAGGGAATATAGACGTGAAGTAACGTTATGTTTACCCTCATCATATTTGCAGCGAGGAGCCCTCGAAGATGGACCGCTTAGTGTACGACGCGCTGCATCAGTGCCCGATCTGTCCCGAACGGTACCCGAACGTGTACCGATGGCGTCACAGCGTAGCGCTCTACCCGCCCGAACAGAGAGACAAGTTAGTACATAGCATAGCTTTTAATACAGGTGAATATTTCAAGTGGGCGTAGATGGTCGAATCCGAAACTATGGGGAAGAGCGAAAAATACTTTTTTTATTTTAGCGTAAGAATTATCAATTTCTTTAAACAGTGCTGAAAACGCCAATCTTCCTGTTGCAGAGGTTATTAATGTAGATAAGAAATAAGGTCGGCCCAAGGGCACTGCCCTGGCCGACTCCGAAAATGACAGTTGACTGTGGTATACATCGCAATTTTAACAGTTTGTTTGCGATTGTTGAGGTAGGATTTAAAAAGTTCAAGAACAGGACCCCTTATGCTGATGCGTTTTACCCTGTAAAAGTAAGAGGACAGACACTGTGTCAAAGGCCTTTTTGAGGTCAAGAAAAATAGCTCGACACTTGGCTCCACTATCCACACCGTCTACCAGAGCAGAAGTTAGTGACAGAACTGCATCCTTAGTAGACTTACCTTGTCTAAACCCAAACTGAGAAGACTACAGTATTTTATATTTAGAAAGGAATTTAATTAGGTGCGAGTTAATAAGTTTCTCAAGGATTTTTTTAATGTACGGTAGGACCGAAATTGATCTATGGTTAGGTGGGTTCAGACTTATTCCCAGACTTATACACAGGTGTTATAAGGGCTACTTTCAAAGCGTCCGGGAAAAGTCCCTGCTCGAAGCATAGGTTAATTAAATGGGTTATGATTGGTACAATTTGTTCGTGTGCAGATTTTAGGACTTGTATTTTGCCCCAACCGGGAGCGCTATCCGATTTCAAGCTCATTAGAGGCTCGAACTTCGTCGGGGTCTGTGTCGAGAAGAACAAAAGATGAGACCAAAGGACTGTCTGCTGAGAATGAGTCGGGGTTGATATTTATATTTTTGGACGTAGGTGTAGTGCCCCACGCAGTTTTTTTTTTCGAAATCAACGGGTTCGATTCCTAGGAATATTGATTTTTTTCTCTTTATTTAAGGGGCTTGTTCATTTTGAAGATGTCGCCCGAATATTGATTTAAACCGATCCAATGATGCAGTTTTAATTTTCATCAAAATCGGACTCGAGACTCCTTTGCGAATTTTACGCAATTCCTCATAGTTTCGGAATTGGCCATCCACGCCCACTTAAAAAAATCAGCCTTTATGTAGGGGAAGTAGTTCAGTTTAATATATATAGTCTGCACCGCACCCTTAAATATGAGCAGACATTCCTGTAATACGCTTTATTTAAATGTGTAAATTGCTCGTCCAGATGGCAGCCGGTGCCGTCGGTGGAGGACAGCTTGTGTGTGAGCGTGTCGCTGTGCGCCAGCCCCGCCTACAGCGCGGCCGCCGCTAGTCCGGCGCGCGCGGCCTGCACGGGCGCACGCGTCGCGCGCTGCTCCACGCCCAACCGGGAGCGCGAGTCGGCTGCGCGCGCGCCGCCCCTACAGGTAACACACCTACAGCGTGCCTAGCCCTCCCCCCGGGCGCCCAACCACGTCTCGCCAGCGCGAGCCCCACGAGTCCCTCGGAGATAGGCAGAAACTACAGAACGCCACCTGCATCGATCCTTACATATTCCTTTCTCCTCGGCCACGTTCACACACGCGGCGTGCGTCTATGAACACGGTTAAGTACTAAGCACCTGACCTTTCCCAAGAACCTCTCCAATAAGGTCAGAGTATGCCCTTCCACAGGGCGTCCTCTCCTGGCGTTGCCGCCCAGTGCTGCCTTGTTGCCTGCTGCACTGTTGCCTGCTACCTTTACAGGTAACATCTTTACAGAGTACCAGCTTCTTAACCAATTTACCGTACCGAAACGAGAAAATATTGCGATACCATAGAACTGCGTATAAACATACAAACTGCTATGTTGGTCACATAAGTGCGACTGTTAAGCATCTTGTATTCGATTCCTAGGTCGAACAAAGTGTTGTTGGATTATTCCATTAGGAATTTCTCACTAGCAACTTTGAGATTAGAACCCCCGTGCCTCCATGCGCACGAACAGCCGATGGTCCTGCGCCTGATCTCTTTCAAATTATAGTGGCTAGTTATTCTAAATGATAAAAGGTGTTTAACTCTCTTTAATCTCATTCTTTTTTACGAACATACACTTCTTTATTTCAGGTGTCAACATGGATGCGTGTGACAGGACCAAACTCCCCGCGCTCGGCGTTGGCCGTCAAAAACGCGAACCATAACGTAAGCTTCGGCTTTTGAGCTTCTAGCTCAGTGGGACCTCCCGCGGCACCCCGGGACACTACCGACTTGCACAAATTATACTACGTCGTACATAACAGATGAGTATACAGGCTAAATTGCAGCTACTTTGAAAGCCAAAAGACTGCTGAAAAGACGATTATTTTACTTCACTTTTACGGAGTGACCACACTTATTGATGCGTAATCAACTTGAGCTGCGTCCATGCAATAAAAGTGAATAGTCCGACGCGGTATCATTCGTACTGAAACGAGGCGAATCACGACCTATTCGCTTTGAAGCTCTGACAAGCTTAAGCAGACTCCGCATCGGTGACTGTGGTCCCTCACTTAAGTGTACATATAATCATATATCGACGATGAAATACCAATACCTCCTAACTACTTTTTTTCGATTTTTTTGTTTTTAATGCCAATCGACGTAAAATGCTATTTCGCGTGTAATGGCAAAACCTCCTAACACGATAATTTAACTATTTATCCCATTAAACACTAATAGAAATAACTTCTAAATTATGAGACGCTAATTTTGCTCCGAATACCTTCTTACTTTATGTAGAAATATCTACTATGGTAAGGTATTCAAATTTTCTAAAAAAATATGCTGCGAAAACCTCCTATCTATTTTAATAACGTGTTGACCTTGCGCGTGAGACCTAAGTTTCCCTGCAGATAATATTTTTTCTACCTTCATTTTTTTGAGACTATGTTTCTGGTTAGTCCTTACATAGAGACAAGACACAGGTAACTGATAATAAATAAAAATAAAATTTTGATGTTATTTTACTATTATTAATACCTCCTATGATTCCCTTAAATTTTCCATAATTTAATTAAACTGAAACCAATACCTCCTATCTTCTTCTAACTCTGTAAATGGTAGTTTTAGAATAACTTCACACCAAATTTCTATTCCAATAATCAGATTAAATAGATAAAATCGTTTTTTCGTCTCCTGTAAAGTTGCTATTTTTTAGATAGAAGATATTGGTAGTTAGTCGTCGATATCTTAGAAAACGAATCTCCGGACACAAAAAAAGATTATTCGCAGTTTAGTAGAAAGATGAATATTTTGCCTGTATACCTAACTCTTAAGTTGACTGTTCGACATGTTTTTGAAGGTTCCATCAGCAAAATTTCATAGACGACGATCATTTGCTCTACCAACTGATTAATCTAGTTGAGGTCATGAAGGTATAACCGTATCAAGAAATTTCGTGTGTGGATCAAAATATGAATTATATGTTTATCGAATATTCGAACCTTCAAATTATGTCGTACGAACATGTGGCCTTTATAAATGTATAATTATGACGATTCTACTACTTGGCAAATATTTGTGGTTTACACTTAAAATCTCGATAGAGTAAGACGTGTGAGAATTAAGTGACGCAGACGCAACCGAGGTTTCTGAAACGAAAATTATCGACTTGTCAAAATTGAAGTAATCTGATTGGCAATTGATAAGTCAGTAATCCAATCACAGTAGACGACGCGCTTGACAGTTCGCTAACTATTTTTTATGTTGATTTTCGTTCCAGCAACCGAGCGTAAGATTTTCATTACATCGGTTCTTTCTTGGGTAACAAAAATATGTAAATGTTTAATTATACTAAAAAAGAAATCAATGTTTCTTATTTAAGTACTAACAATTATAACATAACCTTTTTTATGAACTCCTAGTAGCTTCAGAAAACTTTAAAAATTATAATAAGTTGACTTAGTAACAGCATAATTCGACATTTCCTATTTTGATTTCACATTGTGACATAATTAATGTAAATTTGTTTTTTTAATTATTGAATCTAATTCGATAATTAGTGATTGAATGATTATTTCTGAATTGTGTTTATATATTTTGTTTATTTGATGTCTGTGGTAATGTGAATTGGCGCAGTACTTTTAGTTAATAGTCATTCGATCTAAGATATGCAACTTAATTTTAATATAAATTTAATATGTGACATAGATAAAGTATAGGAATATAATTACAGAGACGATCTTTTCTATAAATGCAAAGCGTATTGAATTAAATACTTTTAATATTAATAAAACAATAACAAATTCAATGGACGACGTAATTCGCTCACTTTGAATCAATATAAAACAAAGGTTCATATCTATATGTTAACACCACAATGATGATAGGTTAAGAAACCAACTGACATTACTTTAATAAATAGACTATAATATATGAAACTTATATTTTCAAATATCTCATAAATGGGCAGTTCTGTGAAACTGAAGCGTGCAATGCGCGTTTATTTTAATATCGAACGAAACTTGTCAACGAATAATCTATCTATCACTTCCGAAGCGCGTATTTTCTTTCATTACACCTTCCTTGTTATAGATTAAAATATGTATTGCCTTCTATTATGAATAGAAAGATGTTTAAATAACTAATATAGTGTTCAATGAATGAAGAGTTTCGCTGGCATCATCATCATCTTACATTTGCAAATCTCATACCTGTTTTAGATAAATTTGTTGTTAGGTTTTCACATAGGTACCTAATATTTACAGTTTCACGTAAGAATAATTTACAAAATAGATTATTATTAATATTCTCTGAGAAGATGAAAAACTTGTCATTTGTTATGGAAACGTAAATATTGTGTTTGATTGTGAACCAATATATTCATGTTCTATAGTTGCATTTGTTTATTATGTCCTGTGTTATATGACAATAAAGTTGTTTCACTGCGTTGATTAGCATTTAATGTAGTTAAGCGACGTCGGGACTCTTTGTATGCCAAAAGCTGTGAGTTGTTGATATTACGTCTACGAATGTTTGTACTTTTATATTTGAAAGATACGAGAAATTGGTAAAAAATGTATGTTTTATATGATATTATTATAAATTTTTAATTCACATAGGCGATAAATAAATTATGACTGGTTCTTTTAAAGGTTGTTTTTTTATTACCACTTGTATAAAAATAATATACTAATACAATAAATAAGGTAAATTTCGACATTCGATCAGTAGGACGCTTTACAGGTGAGAATGGAAGAAAAATACGCGTTGCGCCGGCCCCAAGTAACATGGGACGAGGGCAGGAAGATGATGAGGATCAGTAGGTCGCTTCAAGAGTCAGCAGCATGTATGAACGATGCAATGAATGTATATTTTATGTCTAACAGCAGTCGCAGTGCATTGCCTACACCTCCCAAAAGTTGTCATCCTCCGCCATATCCCCTCCGTCCATCACGGGTAAAGATATCCGCGAGCGTTCGCTCTCCGAACGACTGTAGTTGCCCGCAACGGCGAAGTCGTCCGGATAGTCTCCCTTCTCGTACTCGCTCATGGAGACCTCGTCCTTGGACAGCGCAAGTTGCATCTGTACGCTGGACACGTCGTTAGGGTCGGCGTGGAAGATGGCGTCGAGGACGTCGTTCCTGGTGAGGCGCGCGGCCTGCTCGGGCGACGGGTTGCGTTGGTTGCGCTCGGTGGGCGAGGCGGGACGCTTGGGGCTCACGATGATGGTCATCTGAGCCGAGTACATCTCGCTGGCCGCTTTGCTGCTCACTGAGCTCTGTACGACCAGCAACAAGTCTTGCGTTTCCGACTTAACATCCTTTATTTCACTGATACTTTCTACTTCCACTCTTAGATTGTTTTCGTCTTCCGCGCTCGCTTGATTGATTTGTTGGTCTACCGCCAAAGGGGAGTCGCGATTTGATCCGTGGTACATTTGATTGATGTTTCGTCTTAATATCTTGAGTTCGGCTTGCTTGCTGTGTTTAATTTTCTGTAACGCGTCGTTTCGGGCGGAGATCTCGTACTCGAACTCATTGTTGATGGCAGAGTGTGTTCTCGTCGCAGTGTCGACGTGTCGGCTTTGTCTGGCGGACGTGTACAGTTTCCTGAACTCAGTGAGTGGAGCCTCGAGATAGTAGTTGCGTTCTTCGCGCTCCGTACAGTCTACCTCGAAAGTATCAGGAATGGGCTTCACTTTCTCAGAGACGGTGGGTTTATTCCCAACGTACGTCTCCCCGACGTCGAACTTGGTCTTGTAGTCGAGCACGTACTTGTCAAAGTCTGCGCGCACGGACTTTTGTAAGTCAGCAAAATGCGTTTCTATGTCATTTCTGGTGGCTTCATCGAGTTCGTGCGCTGAGTGGCTTCGTGTGACGTCTGTTACAGAAAAGTGCATTTTAAGGAAATAGTAGAATTCTTTATAAAACATTTGTGATTATCTTCATTTGCGGAACTGACAGTATGCATTATGTATGTAACTAACCGAGTGCCTTGGCGAGGCCATCTTTCGGCTCCTGGCAGGCCCGTCGCTCGGACTGTCTGCGCCGGAAGTCACGGTAGGACTGTTCGACAGCCTCGGCCTCGATCTCTAGCTTGCGCAGGCGCACCTTGGCCTCGCGCAGCACGGAGTCGGGACTCCTGTCGCGCGAACTCACGGTGCTGCCCCTGTTGCTGTCCCTCCTGAATGATATGGTGGAGTTTTAAGTGGAAGGTTGCTTGTACATTTTCTTTGTGTGTCAACAACCTTCTATGTGATGAGTGTGACACGGAGATATACTGTAAATGTCAGGAAACCCGTATTCGAAAGCTTACCTCCGCAAGGTCTCCTTGGCTTCTTTGAGCAAAGACTTGGGGCTCTTGTCCCCATTCCGGCTCTCTATGCCTACTGCAGCCCTTGGACGCTGCTGAGGTCGATCACTACAACAAAATATAGGGCCGATAATACTCGTAGAAAATGTAAAAAATAATAATTCAGGAGCCAGTCTACCTATCTTAAAAAAAAAAGAGTTAAAAAGAGAATCTTATTGATTTCAGTCTTTTCTAGTACTCAAAGCTCAATGGTGGGACCAACTGAACTTTGAGTACAAAAGTGCAATACCTACACGGTCAAAATGTATGGAACAGCGTATTTAAAAAAAAAAGTACCGATGAAAAATTTCTATGTGGCACGTATTCGAATACGTGGTAACCGTTTTCGCGTTGGTGTCCCTTCCACCCTGTATAGATGATCACCAATTCACCATCATGACTGTGAGGCTTTGATATAAACTTACCGCATGAGCGGGTACGTGTCTTCGTCCGGTTGCAGTGAACACGACGCCTCGGGCAGCTGCGAGCCGCTCACTCGGCCCTGCCCCTGCCCGCTGCTACTTGCACCTGACGACATGGTGGTCATAATCATTTATTTATCAGAATATGGTATATAACAAGGTCATATCTTAAAATTAGTCAATAGACTCACCACTTTCTGCCACGTGTGGCGTGCAAATATCAGGTGGATATACAATGTAGTAAAAAAACCCTGTCCGATCCGAAAGGGGCATATAGGTATACCAATGACTTTACCAAATAAAATACGATATATAAATTTTCATGAAGCTATTAAAACGTGACAACACCATCTTCTGCATTAGTATGTTCGATCGTCATTCGTTTGTTTATGACGTCACTACCCGAGAAAGTGTCGCGGTCTGCGCCCTTGTGTTGCCATGTAGTTCCTCATAATAGTATATTTTTTTATATTTTCACTCGATACCTAATAATATCTTCACGGATCGGACAGATATTTTTAACAAATTGTATACAGTGGCCTCCAAAAGTTCAAAAACCAGCTGTTTCTTACAAAACTGTAATACCTACACAGTCAAAATGTATGGAACTGCAGTTTTTTTTTCAAATTACCGTTATAAATTCTATGTGGATCAGAATGATGTACAAATACTAAAGACAAACTCACTGAAAGGACCGTCTAGCTAGCCTGTCCGTTATTACTTTTAGAAATGGAATGCGAAACACTTCGAAAACGATTACCCGTTGTGTAGGCGCCAGCGTACGAACCGGGCGCGTGCCGCTCGCGGACGGCCGGTGCGGCGCGCTTGCTGACACCGCTCAGCAGGCGCGTGCGGCCTGCTGCCAGCGGCCTGCACGCATACAATCATATGTAGCGACAAAAAAAAACATCGAGAGTATTGTGCTTCATCTATTTAAAAAATAATGTGCTATACATGAGTACCTACAGTACATTTATTTTTAAATGAGTCGTCTATCTTCTGGAATCAATGGGTAAGGCCTGTCAAAGCTTATTTTATTGTAATGGCGTGACCATAGCTAAGATCCAGTCTGAGATCAAGCTAATAGCTATACAAGGCCAGCCGGGCAAATGCCCAGAGCGGTAAAATTAAGGGCAGATGGCGGCTACTAAAAAAGTAGTCTTAAGAAAGAAAGAAAACATAGATGCTTATAAGGGGCCGTCCATTAATCACGTGATGTTTTTTTTGGCATTTTTTGACCCCCCCTCCCCCTTGGTGATCGTGGTGAGGTTTAAGACTACCCCTCCCCCCTCCCCCCTATATCACGTGTATTTTATTTATTTTCCCCTAAGCGCCCCCCCCCCAAATTTTTTCTAGTAATAAATATAGTCTATGTTACTCAGGGATAATGTAGCATCCTAATGGTGAAAGAATTTTTAAAATCGGTTCAGTAGTTTTTGAGTTTATTCATACAAACATACACACACACAAAAATACAAATCGTTCCCCTTTATAATAAAGGGTGTAAAAAGACCCTTAACGAAGCCGAAAAGCACTTGTTCTCCTCGTCATTGTGATCATTTTTTTGTTCTGGACCATATCTGGGAACCTTCTAGTTACGGAGATATTGGGGGTCAAAGTTCCAATTTTTTCACAAGTTTTTTCCTAAATACTACTTTTTAAGGTTCTAACTTTACTCCAATTACCTCCATGGTCCGTTTACTATTCAAAGCATCCATCAGCAATAAGTTTTGAGCGCATTATATTGAGTTTTACCTTAAAATGTGATTTTTGACCCCAAAAGCCTGCATTACTGAACATACTCAGATTTTCGCTGGCGTTGATACGTACGTTCTCTATATCGACGTCAAAAATTGATTATATGTACCTCCTATTATTCCCATGCCTATCCCGCAGTACCCCAATGAAGGGCAGCGTATCGCCTGGGACTAAGATCCGAGGCTGTGCGTTACTGAACATGCTCAGTTCTTCGCCGGCGCCCTTCCGCCAACCAACGTTCAGCGTACTGGCACTTATACTGCTGTTTAAACTGAAAATTGAGAGAAGATAATTAGGATCCGTCTCAAAGATTTATTAAAGTGAGCGTGACAAATGGCAATACTACATGTCAATGAAAAAAAATATACAACGTGTTTTTTTTATATACCATAACTACAGGGTTATACTCTATAAGTGAAAATAATACAAAAAGTCCTAGAATATGTGGTCCAAAAATGCATAGTTTCGAAGATATCATCAATCATCTTGATGTGTCCAAGTTTCATTGATCAATAGGAGTAATTCACTTTCATTCAAACCAATCATTCATATTTAAACCTAAGAAAATACGACAGTGTCATATTTCACGTAAGTGTTTTACATTAATAATCGTGACTTTGTCGAATTATTTTGAATGAAAAATGAAACAAATAGAAAGACAAGTGGAAAAGAATTCAAACGCCAGTTAATTCTTTGAAATGACCCCATTCATACCCTAGAGTTATAGGATATCAAAAAAACACCTTGTATAACAGAAAAGTGTACTTGTTTTCACACTGATTCTAACGAATTCACTTTAAGTTGAGTTTGATCAGTTTTCTATTCAGATTCTCAAATCAGTAGCTGGCAGTTACTCTTAGGTCTATTTAGAAAAATGTTCAAATAGAAAAGCACAAAATTACTGCTTATTTCGTTAGAAATTTTGCGAAAGGAGTGCCCAATGCCACTCGCCAAACCTCTGGTAGACCAGTGGCATCAGGCCCAGTTTCCACCTAGTATGATGCTATGTCCAAAGAAACGATGGATCTATGTGAAGGATGTTATGGCTAGAGAGTAGGTGATTGCTGAGATGACGAGTAATAGAGTAGTATAGAAGAAGGCGATATGCTGCGCCGATGCTAAATTAAATGGGATGAAGGCAGGAGAATGATGATGACGTTGGTGTGTCTGGGGAGTTATTTTGAAATATTATACAGGGTGTAAACGGACCCTTCACGAAGCCGTCAACCAAGCATTCTATACATCAAACTAAGTAACACTACGCAAAAATTATTGCTGGGAAATGACTTTTTTTTTGGGGTGAAAAATCACGTTTTATGGTAAAACTCAATGTAACGCACTCAAAACTTGGTGTTGATGGATGCTTTGAATAGTAAACAGGCCATCGAGTTAATTAAAGTAAAATTAAAACCTTTAAAAGTGGTATTAAAAAAAACTTGTGAAAAAATTGGAACTTTGACCTCAAATATCTCCGTAACTAGAAGGTTTCCAGGCATGGTTCAGAACAAAAAAATGATCGCAATGACGGGGAGAATAAGTGCCTTTCGGCTTCGTTAAGGGTCTATTTACACCTTGTATAACATCTCCAGTATAGCTTGTTACTCACTTGAGCATGCGCTGCATGTCAGCGGGAGCCGTTCGCGGCCGCGTCGGCGCAGCGCAGCGCTGGAACAACGCGGCTATAGGTTAGCTACAGTTCAACCAGGTAATGTTCCCACTGTTGGGACAGAGGCCTACTCACGGTGTCAGAAAGCCAGCCCAGTGTGGCTTGGTAGATGTATTCGAATTTTTGGTTGTAGAACATGCGTTTTTCTCACAATGTTTTCGCGCGTTTGTGTGAAAATCCTCAACAAAATGAGAACGAATGGTGAATTTTTAATCTTTATAAAATCTCGCTATTAGATAACTTTAGTCTACTGCTACGGCTACGGGACTGTTCGAAAGAGATACCGCGGCCCTGGAACACAAAGGGCAAAGAAGGAACATGGACACACTCCCTCCCACTCCACCCAGAGCGAGGCGGGGGGTTATTTGATGATTTCGCATCCCAAAAAAGTCTACTGCTATCAAATCGTTTCACAAACTAGTCTAGCATTTCTTCGTACAAAGAGACGTAAAGTAAATAGTCTCTTGGTAGAGAGTACATATTTCTCCTTACCTGTCTAGCGAATGCCTTGAGCCTATCATTCTCCTCCCTGAGGCGCTGTATGAGGTCACGGTCGCGACCGCGCTCGAGTTCAAGGTCAGGCGCCGCCGTGTCCCCCGCCTCGCTGGAGTTCGACGAGTGGCTGCGGGTGCGACTCCTCTCGTAAATCTCGTCTAGGTTCGACTGAGTAGGTAACACAAATAAAATAAAAAATATATTCAATAAGTAGTAAGGTTTCAATTTTGAGTGAAAATAATTCTGCATTCACCAATACACTGGAATGAAATTGATAACATTGACGTTTTTTGCAAGTTGCCGGTCAGTGTCAGGCTGCATGTTGAATAAAATATGATTAGTGGCCTACTTACGTATGTATTTACAGAATTGTAATAATTAAAATCACCAATTTTATGAAAAAAATATTAACCAGCCATATTGCAAAAAACGTAAGAAAATTTGAATATCGCGGGCTACCCTAGCGCTCCCACCTTAAGGCTCTACATACAAACACACTATTATACACTTTAGGCCATTTTGGAATTTCAACTGTCTCTAAAAGAAGTGTGAAAATGTGGGGGTGGTCTGGGATGCTAAAAATCTGGAATAGTAGTCATTAAGTCAATTAGAACTTCTTGAGAAATCCACCAGGTTATCCCCTCAACTCCAATATCAACCGATTTGGCTAGATTTTTATGTGATCTCCATTTAATTAATAATTTATCGTAAAATTCTATTTTGTAACACATATCTGTGGTCGCAACCCTTTGCAACCCAGAATCATCCGGCCAGTTAAGCTCAAATGTCCTAGTAAAACATGTTCTAAAATCTATAGCGTTACATAAACAGGTCACCCTTGTCAAGCCCCCGGTTTGGAACATAAACGACCTCGCTAGTTTCCTAGAGAGTAAGCGCATTGATAAAAATAATAGTTTTCAATAGCAGAGACAAAAAGGTCTCACTTAACGAGCCTACCTACCACTGCCGAGCGGAAGTGACGTTCTAGAAAGAGATAGATTTATAGAAATGTGAAGGGCGGGAAACGTAGGACCTATCTGAATTAAATAAGCTTCGAATTAGGTAAGTAAATTAGTATGAGTTTTATAGGTAGGTAAAACGCTTTTATTTATGGTTTTTTTTCCTTTACATGGGCTTAAGGACATTGCTTCTTGCCAAATTTCACGATTCAAGGTCAACGGAAAATACCCTATTGGTTTTGATTCCCTTGTGAAATCGCAAAATATGCGACATAAGCGGTTATATCTTTTGATCGCGTTGACTTACAAGTTTCATTTTTTCACTGATCCAAGCGGTAGCAGACCTGAGTATTTGATTCTAATTTCGGCTTGATACCTCCACGCGTTCCTGAGAAAAAGTGTCTTGACAGACAGACAGACAGACGGACAACAAAGTGATCCTATTATAATGGTTCCGTTTAAGCCTACTGAGGTACGGAACCCTAAAAGTGAGGGTGAGGGATAGACTTCAGCAACCAGGAAGGGGCCCGCAAGGGCCGATGCCTGAAGGGGCTGCGGGACTGTTCGAAACAGATACCGTGGCCCTGGAACACAAAGGGTTCCTTCATTGCCCTTTGGATGGATGGGTTTTAGTCAGTAAGAGTCTGACACTCCCTCCCACTCCACCCACACTTTTCCCGCTCTGGGAGAAGTCATTTGATGATTTCCAATACGTAAAAAAAAAAAAATAGGGTAGATTTTTGGAAATTCAGTCCCCGAAGAAGTGTAAATGGGTATGAAAGTTTGTATGTAAATGAATCTTAAAAGTACATACCTGACTAAAATTAACATTCTTCTTCTTAAAATCATTGACAAGTTGATTCATTTTGACTCTTTCATCAAAATCATCGCTTTTGGAGCTTTTGCCGTTTCCCTGTCTGTTATTTAACGCCACAGTCATCTGGGACACCGGCTCGGTTGCTTCGGTCATCGTTGCTCGTTCGATGACGCACTTAGCTTGAATTTGAGAAGATTCTACATACGTCTTGAGTATTTCCAGTTCGTCTTTTAATAAATCATAGTGCGAATGAACTTTCTCGTTTTCCAAATTGTGTACTTTAATCACTTTGCTGGGTGAGTCTTGGATAGTTCTCAAGTTCTCGAGATCGGAACCTTCGCGTGGAATGGTTTCAGCCTCCCTCTTCATTGATGCGCAGTGGGCTTCTAAGATCGCTAGTTCGTTTGCTATCTCTGCCCGCATTTCTTCGCCGCGTTTCTTTAGAATTTGTTCAGCTTCAGCTAGTTGGGTTTTTAAGCTGTCTTCCTGTAGAAGACCAAGCTGTTTGAGTTGCGTTTGAAACTAACACAAAATTATCGGATACCTTTAAAAAAAACAAAAGCGCCACGGGGACATGGAGAATGACACAGAAACGTGGATATTGGCACAGAAACGTGGATATTGTCACAGAAACGTGGATATTGTCACAGAAACGTGGATATTGGCACAGGAACGTGGACATTGACACAAGGACGTTGAAATTGGCACAGGAACTTGGGAATTGGTACAGGAACGTGGAGATTGGGACAAGCAAAGAGAGGCCTATACCCAGGAGTGGGTGAAGTCAGGCTATAGATGACTATGAAATAATGCTAAAGGCGTTACCTTGAGCTCGAGCCGCTCAGTCTCGGCGCGTACATTGCGCATGGCGTGCGTCATGTTCAGGTGCTGGTCGCGCAGCGAGCGCGCCAGGCCCCACAGGAACTTCTTCTTGCGCTGCACGCTGCGTTCCAGTTCCTGCTCGCGGGCTTTGAACGCCTCCTCCAACTATATGCCAAGAATATTGGGACACGTTATAACGCTATTATTTGGCGCAGCCGTGAGATACACAATATTATCTCTTTTTTTTGTTTAATTTACGTTTTATGTTGTGTAGATTTAAGTTTTATTTTGTTTGTTGTTGCACTTGTGGCATGTGTCAAATAAATATGTTTTCTTTCTTTCTTTCTTTCACTAACAGGATATTTTGCTCTTCATAAGAGGGTGCAGTCATTATCATTCTATTGCCCTTATCCCAATTTATTTGTCTCAATTACTCGTCATCTCGGCATCTCTTCTTCCTTTCTAGCCATATCATCCTTCACAAAGCCTATTCATCGTTTCTTTGGTATTCTTCTAATCTAATAGCTATCCACATTAATGATCAAAACTTCGGTACGCGAGTTCGACTCGCACTTTCGTAAGTGCGAGTCGAACTCGCGCATGTCGGGTTCCGTACCATCGCAGTAGGGGAGCCCCCTTTAATTTTTTTTTAGTTGTTGCGGCAACAGAAGTACACATTCTCGTGAAAATTTCAACTGTCTACCTATTACGGATCATAAGATACGGCCCGCTGACAGACACACGGACGGGCGGACGGACGGACGGAGGCTCGGGCATTATTCATCTCGACTACAGAACCCTTCGCTGCGCGTGTTCGACATGTTTTTTTTAATAAATAATGCAGGGCATTTCCACTCTCTCCCTCTATCATCCATAGGCGTTTGCCCAAAGTCCAAGCCCAGCAGTGGACTTGCCTCGTTTCGTTTCCTCTGCAGCTGCATGGCGTGATTCGCCATCGATTGCTCCACCTTCTTCTTTTCATCCACCTTCACCATTTCCACTTCCGACTCGTACACTGACTTCATTTGCTGGAACATCTGCAAAAAACTTTGTTTTAAAATTCGTTGTTAAGAATTATCGATATTCTAGTCGGACGAAATTCCACATTAACACTTCAGCCGAAGGAAATAGGCCATATTGGCATATAGGCATTGCTTAAAATTGGTGGAAACCGTGCCATAGACTGGAAACCTGGCCTATTTCCAGCAGTAGACGTATTTCGATTGGAACGATGATAACTTACTTACACCAAAATTTTTATTTTGGGCCTAAGTTGAACAATGTGAAAATTAATTAAAGTATGGGTAAATGGGTGGTATTGTTCGCTGGCACTGACAGTCAATAAAATAAATAATTTTACATTACATCAAATTTTTACAAATAGATGTGCCTTGCCAGCTTTATAAGGGTACTACGTGAATGAAGCTACCGAGTTACTCTAGCTTGGGCAGCACTAAAATAAATGTTTTTTTAATACTTTAATGCCCATTTTCAGTAACACTCGGCCATAACTAAATTAATGCCAAAATATTATTGATATTTCGGATAGACTCTACAAAATTAACCAACATTCAGCATTCACTCTTATCAGATATTGTTGTTTTGCTCCAAATTTTATGTCTTCGCTGTGGAAGCAACCACAACTTTTGGACAAAATCAATCGTAACTTGTTAACTTCCATTCTTAATGTGGCCTTGGGCGACCGAGGGAGGCTGCAAGCCACCCGTACCAATTCGTTTTGGTGGTCTCTGCGACACAAAATTTCTAGTGTAGGCTTAATCTAACCAGGAAAATGTTTTTCTCCTTTTCTATATGTACATATTTAGTTTATTATTTTAAGTTACTTTAATTTCAAAGAATATTTACATTATTTACAAACTACAAATCTATAATAGTAATAAGAATATGTACAAGTATCAAAAGGGTTACAGGGCGTCAAAAAATTCGTCCACATCGAATATAATATTTGCAGTGGGAATTTTAATTCACAGCTTTGAACTAAGGGCTAAAAATTCAACAGTGCATTTTTATTTAGGCATTCATATATTTGTGGCCTAGTGTCAGTGAAAAAAAGCATAATACTATAATATCGGCCTATTGTTAACGCTTCATAAACAACAAATAAAGGCAACCAAAGAGAAAAACAAATATTTTAAAAACCTCTTCAATGAGGCTTCTCTCCACCATGCCGATATTTTTAACAAGCGTATCCGATTTCGCAAAGCTGTCGCTAGCCCTCGGTTTATATTTATTAGCATACTGAAAGAAAAAAAAAATGTAACAGAGATTTTAAAAAGAAACCGCCATACAATTGAAAAATAATTTAACGCCAGTTGATTCTTTGATATGGTCTCATTCATACCCTAGAGCAGGGTTGTTGCGAACATCAGCATCAGCATCCGCTGATCTTCAGCATCATTTTCAACATCAGCATCAGCATCAGCATCGGCATTGATCGAAGCTGATTATTAATGCTGAAGTTCGAGTCGTGACATGACCGCAGAGAGGATTATATCACGTGTAATTTTTGCCTGCGACTTTGACCAATTAAAGGTGAACGCAGACCTGGCCGCACCGCACGCGCCGCAGTCGCCGCAGTCATCGCATTTGTTAATGGCCTCGCACATGTGTCCGCGCCGCAGTCGCCGCAGTCACCGCAGTCACCGCAGTCGCCGCAGTCATCCCTTTTGTTAACAAGTGCGCACGCACATCCGTGCCGCCCGCATCGGACGCTGCGCCCGCGCCGCGCCGGACGCAGCGTCCGATGCGGGCGGGCCGGCGTTGGTGACGTCATCAGCTGCGGCTTGGGGAGTTTGGCCGCTTCAGGTACTGCGGCGACTGCGGCACGGGTAGGTGTGCGAGGTTGCATAGAATTTCATATAAAGAATTCGAATGCGGCGACTGCGGCGCGTGCGGTGCGGCCAGGTCTGCGTTCACCTTAAAAGATCGTCTGCGGTTATTGTGATTGCAAACAAACACAAACTCGTCTCATTACGTTAATTCGTCATTACGCGTGAAAGTTTTATTTTTTTTCGTTGAAAAGTGGAATATGGACGTATTTTAAATTAAGGAGTCAAGAAACTGCAAACTGCAACTTATGTAACAAGGATTATTCACGCAAAGAGCGTACTAATACGGACTGATTTTACTTTTTCCCTGTTTTTTTTTAAGAAAATAATTAAAATCAGCATCAGCATCCGCTGATGTTAATGATAAAAGATCAGCATCCGCTGATGTGAAAAAAATATGCATCAGCAACAACCCTGCACTAGAGTATTGGGATATCAAAAAAATACTTTGTATCTTATTACCATGCCCAATAACAAGTGACTTGAAGGCTTGAAGGTACACCCTGTTGATAACATATAATCAGCTGCTTCTACTATTGTTAGACAGTAGATGCCTATTGAAACGAAATCCAAATGCAGTTATTTAAAAATTATTACACCATAATGCCTACAAACTATTTTAAACCCTAAACTTGTAAGTACAGAGTTTAATTTCACCCTAACCAAATGCAGTGAATTCAACATACCTTGGCTAAATATTTCTTCTTCCTTTTATACCTTTCTTTGAGTTTATACAACTTGCTCTGACACTTCCTACAAAATGCAGCGTGTCTGCACTCTGGCATAGCCGAATCCTTTGCAATTGCAGCATCTATGTCTGTGCTATCACAATATTTGGAACTATCCACAGAAACTGATGGAACTGTAGAACATAAATACGGCGTGCAACAGAAGGGGTATAGTCATACTTAAGGTGGAAGCGCCTTTGTAGTCCGCAAAATACAAATTTTCTTACGTTTTTTGCAATTTGCTTGATTTGATCAGTGTCAGGATGTATGTTGATTTACCTAAACATGATCCGCGACCGTAACAAATAAAATCATCAATACAACCCTCTAAGTTCATATAATTCCATTGAATGACTTTTTCAGGATTTCTTTTTCCTGATTTCCTTAGAGGGTTGTATTGATGATTTTAATGATTTGGTATAATTCTGTAGGTACATACGTGTTACGGTCGCGGTCACATACAGACTGAAACTGACTTGCAAATTGAAAAAAACCTAAGATTTTTTTTATTTGGCGGGCTGCCCAGGCGCTTCCCTCTTAAGGCTTTGCACAGTGCACACAGCTGATTACTTTTTCGAGATTATGATGTTGGTCGTATTAAGAAAGTTATTTAGTTTTATGGTCCGTAACAAACCTGCTACTGAGAATTTAGTTATGGAAAAACCCAATAATTTGGCCGACCTGGGAATCGAACCCAGGACCTCGGCAGCGTTCATCAGTCGCGCTTGCGACCACAAGATCAATGAGTCTGGCCCAAACAGATTTTGATGGGTACTTTGGATGGAAACTTACGGCCTAATAAAAATTATGTAAAGAGATTAAATTCTCTCAACGCTCGTGCCTTCTCTGTATGAGAAGAGGCCTTTGCCCAGCAGTGGGACAGTAACAGGCTGGTATTATTATATTATACATATATTAAATTCTGAAAGCAGACATCGTCGCAAGGAGCTGTCAAATATTTCGCTTGAGCAAATAAATAAAATTGAAGTGTCTGTTTGTAATTAAGAAAGTATACACGGTACTTATAACAAAAAAACTTTTTTTTAATTTTTTGTCTGTCTGTTTTTTCCGACCTATCTACAAAACGGCTGACCGATGTTTACTAGCAGATAGTTGATATTATAAGGAGTAACTTAGGCTACTTTTATTTTAGAGAAACGATTAGGGTTCCATGCAAAAAAATTAAAACCCACGAAATAGTTAACAAAATCTGGTAATATTTTTGTAATCATTTCACGTCGAAGAACGTCGCGGGTAAAAGCTAGTATTTCTTATACTGATAAATTAATCTAAACGAAATATTCGACAATTATGCGACGTTGGCAACTTTCAGAAGGCACCCTCATAAATGAACTTACTCGACGAAGTAACACACTCCTTATACATAGGCATGCCTTTTAATATGCACAGTAATAAAGGGTTTTCTGGTTCATTATTATACATTTGTACGATATTCGATGCATGTTCCGAATCACACTGCACTCCTGCAAAAATATCATAAGGGTTACATTTTTATGAACTTTGGTTTGTTTCACAAACAATTATAATGCCTACATTAACATAACATCGCCACTGTACGGGGAGTACCTACAGGGGTGTGAATAAAAGAAGAGGGTGAAAAACTCAATAACACTTTTCCCGATTTCCCGAGCAGTCGCACTTGCGACCACACTTCGGGATTGGTTGGTGGAAATTAGATTGCATGCTCGTCCTCGATTTGCCGCGGCAACGGAGTTTTCCCCCGATGCAATGCCTTCGCGCGGCATTCGTGCAGGCGCTCGAGGACTCTAGATCCCACGGCGGCAAGGAGGCTCGTCGCCACGCCGGAGATCGTGCGGTACCCCCGGACTAGGCTTACGGCTACCACCTTTAGGGGCGGCTCGCCGCCTCAAGGAACGCGCCCACACCGGGGCTCTATAAAGGGCCATGGACCGCACGACCCCCGCGTAGAGCCTCCGGCAGGAGGCGTTTGGACCCTTCTGGTTGGGCAAGAGCCGCTTGAAGCCAGCCCCGACCAGTTTGGAAGATCCCTAAGCTACTAACTAATAGTTTTGTTTAACTTCTTACCTAAATAATTTAATATTGACCAAACATCCGCTTCCTTGAACCTAATTTCTGAACTGTTGTTATCAACCCGCTCCATTAAAGTCTTAGCGAACCCAAACACCATGTTAGCCAGCGGTATTTCTGACAAAAATACTGAGAAACTGTAGCTGAACTCCTGAAACAGAAGAACACTATAATCTTGAAATAAAAATATTAGAACTGAAACTCTATGTTATACATGACAAAGTTCGAATTCCATTGCAACCTAGTTATTCAGGACCTTTTCAATAGACACTTGGATACAATATTAGGTTACATAACTATAAAGTAGATAATTTTGTTTGTAAATGTGAATTGTCTGATACAGAATGCCAATAAAGCTATATATGAAAGTTTGAAGTTTGTTTGGCTACTAATTCTAACAAAAAGTGGTAATTGAAAATAACAATGTTGTCAATAGGAAATGGAATCAGCCTCACCATTTAGCAACGTTCAGAACTTGGAAATATTAGTTATACATAAATTCTTGACTACCTGCATAAACAGAGTTTACCAACTTGGTTGGTAATAAGCTTAAATACTTATGTTTACCCTGGTTTGATCGGTTTACAAACATGGCAGGCCTCCTAGTGGTGTAACCATCGGAATGTCAACTTTGAACCCAAGACACGCACCTCCGATTTTTTGGTTCATGTGCATATTGTATAATCACTTGCTTCGGTAAAGGAAAAGTTTGTGAGAAAACCAGCATGCCTGACAGATATTTCTCGACTGCATGTAAAGCCAAGTCAGAAGCTCATGAGCGGCATAAAAACTCTGACACCAGGTAAGGCACTAACCACACAAAAACGAAAGAAAGACAAACATACTTTTTAAACATAGGTACACACATTGTTATTAAATAATCAAACTACAATGTTCCCACTGCTGGGACTCTGGGACCCTCTGTGAGGAGCGGGTGGGCCATAATCCTCCACAATTGTGGTATAGTGTATGTACACACAATATGTTCTCAAATTTTTCTTCCACTCTCTTTTCCTTCACTAATTTGAGAGCAGTTTTGGTATTAAAATTAAATGATGTATTATGTTACTTACTAAGCGCATCAGATATTCAGCTACTAACATGTTAAGAGCTTGATATGTGAGGTCCAAGCGCTGAGTGAAATTTTTCTGACATGCCGGAGGATCACCTTGGAATAAAAAATGATTAATTTTAATTACCTCAGCTCGGACTTAAGAAAAGCAGTATTTGTAGTGAACCTAGAATCTGTTTATGAGAGGAAAAGATGACAGATCATTTGATTGTCTTATAATGGTGTGGCTTGTGTACTCAAATATATTGAATATAATATTGTAGTGGTGTTATTATCTTATTTTGAGATTCCAAATAAAAAAAAACTTCTTACAAGATCTTCAAGCATATTCCCAACCAAGTGTTTGACGTTGGCTACTTATCATTTTGATTTTCTTCTCAGATTACTCTAAGAAACTGGAGTAGATGATATTTTGCCAATAAGCAACAGATGTTTATGGTAAACAAAAATGTAAACAAATGCAGAATTCAGAACAAGGATGGGACATAGTGAATTGTTCGTATACAAGAGAGACCAAGCTTTTGATAATGCTTCAAATGTTGCGTTTCATGTCACTGGATGACTGGAATGTGACACGCCGGGAATATAACGTAGTAGGGAAATATCAAGGAACTTTTTCAACGATTTCTTACCTGTTTGAGCACTTTTTAATACATTTACGATATGGACACGTAAGTACGCCCTCAAATCGTTGAGTATACCATTCTTTTCAAACAATTCATAGATGAATGATTGAAAAGATTCTGCAGAATCGGTGTTCACCACATTCTCAGTTTCTGAAGCGGCAAGCTTGGCTTCATGCGTTGTGTCACTTGCCATTTTATTGTTTTATAATTAAATAGATCAAAAGAATGCCTACATTCTAATTTTTATGACAAATAATTTAACAGTTCACTGGAAATTTCAAACTTCCCAAACACAGGTTTTTGACGTTAGTTGCTTTGTTGACATTTCCGGTTGAAAATGTCGACAACGGACAAACTGATAATTCATTTATACTCTTTTTACAAAATTGATCATAAATGTGGTTAAGGAATGTGAATATAATCGGAATAAAATTACAAAATATCTGTTCATATTTAGACAAACATCTAATTAAAAAAGGTACATTTTCACGATTAACTTTCATTAATGTAGTTACTAAACAGTAATTTTGGCTTGTCATACATCAGTCCCTGTGGCGCAGAGGATAGCGCGTTGGACTTCTAATCCAAAGGTCGTGGGTTCGATCCCCACCAGGGATGGTACTTTCTTTTTATGTATTTCTTGTTCTTTTCAAAGAATTATGTACTATGATGTCTGCTTTTATTTTTTTAGGAATGATAATTAGTTATTGTCCTTTGTTTTCTAGTGCTTTACTTGTGATGTTATGTTGATGAGCTTATGATGTGATGCGAATCGTTTTTAGATAATGTATCATTGATTTTTCTTGAGGTTAAAAGCAGACTTGATTTAGATATTCCATAAAAACCTGTCTCAACCAAATGGTGATAATGCGAAGAGTTTGTACAGGTTCATGGCCCAGATATTAACTACAAAATATGTATTACATTAGAGAAATGGTGCGATGGGATGAGAATGGGATTGTCATACGCATTGCGATTATAAAAGTCCCATACAGAAAAGCAAGTAGGTAAGCATCAGTAGGCAGTTCTTTTTAGGTAGGTACTTAATAAAAATAAATTAGCCTGAGTGATGAGTGTGACTGCGATAAGATCTAAGGGATGCGTGTGACTACGGTGTCAACATAGAACTGGTTCTTCAGACTGTTAAATTTTGTTATGTTATTGTGAGCTCTACTTAGACAATAAAATCGAATTAATGAAGATTAATCCACAGTCAGTTTTCCTGACCAGAATCCGAATCATGAATTATTCTACTGAGACCTACTTCCTCGTTAAAAATATTTTGATGCCGGTTTACTTAATTTAGTACAACGCCATCTACCTTCTAAGTGCTATAAAAAACAACTGTGTTTACAAAACAAACAAGTAAATAGAATAATTGAAAAAATTCTTCAACACAATCTAAATTTTTAGTAAAATAAAATAATTACAATGATGATGAGAATGGATATTTTTAAACTTAAGAACTTATTTTGGAAGTTAAGGAACGAATCATGTGCAATGTCAATGTCAAAAGTCGAGTGAGTGATGACTGATGTCTAATTCCGTATTTCCGTAATAAATAGAGCCGTAGGAAAATAGAAGCATTTGTGTTTGTAATATAAAAAATATCTTAACAACAGCAATCATGAGGCGTCGAGCAGGAGTTGGTGCCATACAAAAACAAAGGTTAGAAAAAGAGAAATACAGAGAAAAAGGATCAGAGATCCAAGAAAATCAGTTTCAACAGATGTCCAAACAACTGGAAGTGTTTAGGGAAAACTTAGAAGAATTTGCGACTAAACATAAAAGCGAGATCAAGAAGAACGCTCAGTTTAGAAGGCAGTTCCAGGAGATGTGCGCGGCTATTGGTGTGGATCCTTTAGCTTCGGGAAAAGGATTCTGGTCTGTGCTAGGTTTGTACTCAATTATTTTGTGTATTTTTTTGACTTTGATCATCATCATCTTCCACAGCCACTGCTGGGTATAGGCCTCTCTTTGCTTGTGCCAAGCTCCACGATATGCCAGCCTCATCCAGAATATTCCCGCAATGGCAAAAATTCGGCTGTCCATCTCGCCGCCAGACGACCAACACTTCTCTTTCCATTCCTTGGACGCTACTCGGTCACAGCTTTACTCCACCTGCCCTCACTGCGCCTTGCTAGGTGTCCTGCCCAACTCCATTTTTTTCTTTTTTTACTTTAGCCCTATTGAAACACTGACCAAGCTTATCTGTATGTCACATGCAACCTAAACAACAACAAATGATGAATATTTGATACAGGTACAGCTCAATAAATAACATATATTCCTCCTCCTGACTAACTATAAGTTATTGTTACCAAAGGTGTCTCCAGCTTTTGAGCTAGGGAGAGAAGGGGGCAGGAGGTTATTATTTATGAATGCAACTGTAGTTCTTCAAAAAATCTAAAATGCTTTATCTCTAAAAAGTTGGCGCCTCGTCTTGGTTATATTTTCTTTACATTGTTTGTATAGAAGTACAAGTCATTTGGTACACTTATTTGAAAAAACTTTTTAACTAAAAATTAAAAACAGAACTGAAACCCTTGTGGAAGATTATAGCAGTAAGTAAGAATAATTATTTGCAAATATACAGGATGTTATAAAACCACAAAAATATAAACAAAACAAAATAAAAACATTATAAATGTCCCTAAATAAATAAAGAAAAAAAAAAAAAAAAAAAACAAAACAATAATACAGAAACACCAGTATTACTTACGAGTAAAAAAGATACAACATAAAAAAATCTCCAGCCCTCCTAGCGATGCTCATGATTGTTACTACAACATTCAGTACAGAAATATTGGAGTAGGAGCAGACACTAATAGGTATTCTAATTCTTTTTCAATGAACTTGTGTTTTTGCAGAGCAAAAGTCTTCCCCATAGCTTTCCACTCTTCGGTAAATTCTTCATTAATTCACACCCCAAGCCATAATCAAACTAAAATTCTAACAATTAAAGTAGCTTTTTTCACGTTTCAGGAATTGGTGATTTTTATTACGAAATAGGAGTACAGATAGTAGAAGTTTGTTTGGCTACAAATTACAAGAATGGTGGGCTCATAACGTTGGAGGAACTGCGGACAAGACTCATTGCTGCCCGAGGGAGGGGCAAGGTTCACCAGGAAATCACAAACGAAGACCTGTTGGTTGCTGTTAAGAAATTAAGGATATTTGGGAATGGGTGAGACAATTTTGATGCAGTTAATGCTGGTGAAACTACTGAGGGTTGTTAATGTATACAGGGTGGAAGGGACACCGACGCCAAAACAGTTTACTACGTATTCAGTACATCATTCTGAACTTCCTCGCATAGAATTTTTTTATCAGTTAATAAAAAAACCAGTTGTTTCCTACAAAAATGCAAAACGGTCAAAATGTATGGAACTACTGTTTTTTTATTATTTAAATTACCGATGAAAAATTTCTATGTTGTGCGTCGGTGTCCCTTCCCCCCTGTAGAAGAGACGACTGACAGTTGCAGTAAGAAAAAAAAGCACAACTGTCAGTCTTTGATCATTGTATGAAATGACTCAAGCCGCGTTGCCACGTTTGGACGCTCGGATTATGGGTTGCCACAATACAAGTTGCGTCTGAGTAGGTTTCCGAGTCCACTCGGTCCGAGCATACTCTGATCGTGTCAACGCGGCTTAAAATATTTAAGACTACTTGGCTATGACGAAAGTTACCATAATGACAATTAATTTGTTAACAAGTATTTATCCAAATTGTGTTCTCTGTTTTGGAAGAGGCCGTTGGCCAGCAGTGGGACAGCATTAGGCTGGTATTGTTTATTGTAGTTGTCAACATGGCTTTTTTGTATCCCAAATATCTCTCTTCTGTTCCCTCACTGCTGAGGATCGCCTCCACATTATGACACGTCTCCAAACCCTGCGGTCACCTACTGTGTGAACCGTTTGGTACATGCTACCTTCAACAGCCTTCTTGAAAAAATAAAATACATGTACAAAATGTGTAAAAGGAGAAGTCGGACAGAGGAGAATAGAACAAGAAAACGTGTTGCGCCGACCCTCAGTAGTATGGGGCAAGGGCAGGAAGATGATGATGATGTATAATAAGTGTGAAAGGCTATTTTCGAGTTAATGCAGCCCAGTTCCACATGGATCACACACACGTTGCATCACAGCCCACAAGTCTCATCAGTGGGGAGATGATAGGCTGATTATGCTAATTGTTCTAACTTATTTCACTGTTTTTTTTTAAATCGTTTTCAGATTCACAGTGGTACCTATAGGCAAAGGCAAGTGGTTGGTTCAGTCCGTTCCTGGTGAGCTGAACTTGGATCAAACACTGGTGCTGCAGAAAGCAAGTGCTTTGGGCACGGCGTGGGTCTCGCTTAGTATACTCACTGATGATTTAGGGTAAGAAGACGAACTGACTATTCATGATCATTGAAATTGAGTAATTTTTATGTAATACTATTTGTGCCCGGCATGCATTGCCTTTAAGAACCTCCCTTGGCGAATGTAGAACAACTATGCAAAAAGAATTTTTATTTATTTATTTAAACTTTATGTAGAAGAGTAGTAGATAGGCGGACTTAATGCCACAAGGCATTCTCTACCAGTCAACTTTTATTTTCGTCTTGATGCTCATAAAGAGTTATAATTTTATAAAATTTATTTGTGTTCTACATAGTTCTGTCAGCTGGTAAAGACAAAATTTTCATTTTATTTTAATACAATTATTCTGTTACATTCTAGTTGGAACGAGACAAGAGCCCAAAATGCTTTGAACCACATGGTGAAAGAAGGCCTCGCGTGGGTAGACTCCCAGGACAGCAAGGAAACGCTGTACTGGTTCCCAAGTATGTTCTCCGAGTGCGTAGCGGCGTGATTTACGACTTTAAACGTTATTGTCAAGTGATAAGAGTCATATTGTGATCTATATTTATGTTGAAAATATACACTTCGAACAAATGTTTGGCTTTTCATGATTTTGTATCAAGTTGGAAATATCTTCTGGACTATGGAGTGGTAAGATTTTCTCATGATCTGCCTAGCTTTTTACTATGTCGTGCCTGGCGTTCAGTCTAACTGAATGCCAGTATTTTACATGGAGCGACTACATTTCTCTCCACAAAAGTAATGATTAATTCCTTGAAAGTAAATAAAACAAATAAATTAAAATATAATTAATAAGTATATTTATTTATATTGCACTGAGGTAGCATTCTTAAACTACAAGGGAAACATTTTTTTGAGGTAGCTATTAATTAGAACTCTGTGTAGTCCTCACCTCGATATGAGCTTTGTAGTAATAACCAAAGTAGAAGCATTGTTGCACTGTTGAAATTAAAACTCTATGGCGCTGAGTTTAGAATTGAAAATAGACCAGTGCACTTTTATTTAGGAATTCAAATAAGTGTCACCTGTTGTTCTTTAAGACGGGCAATTATATGTATGGATAGTACACAGAGCTCATGACTTGTCAAGACTAACACTCTATTAACGAAATATTTTTGGTAACAAAACACAAATATTGCAATCTTAAAATTTCTAAGGGCGCACTTGGTGAACCACAGCACAGTGTGACTTTCACTGCCAAACAAAACTCAACATTATATGTGTTAGTATACAGTCGAAAACACAATGAACGCATCAAAACCATCGATGAAAAGGCACATGCTAAGTTTTCGACGTTATTCAACGCGTAGCAATGTCGTTATTCTTTTGGCATTGAAAACCGCTCTGCACTCGACTTGCCAGCTATGTCCACCCGGCAATAAAAGCTATAACACTATTTCTATAACTACACTAAACGACAGACGCGGTCATAAGATGTGTGACAAAGAAAGCTAGATACTGAGTATCGTGTCTTCTCGCTCCCACGTTTTATGACCGCCCCTGCTAGGTTAATACAGTTGTAACAGAAAAAGCGCAGGATATACCCCACCTCCTTTCTTGCCCATCCTGCACAGCCACCTGCACCTTCCAGGATTTAAACGAAGCCAACGACAGAGCTGTGCAGGTGGCAATATCCTACTGGTCGGGTATTATTTGAGTCTATCGACGCGCAAAGAAGAGGAAGCGCAGTATATCTAAGGAGGTGATTCAGACCATCAATCATACATATAAAAAAATTGGACTTCCCATACAAAAAATCGCATCGGCCAATTTTTTTGTCACCCCTTGTTTCAATCACTATTATACCTAAGAGGTATTGCGCTTATTCTGTCACACCTTGTTTATGTATAAGGTCTATCTTTTCATACACGAAATATTTTAAGAGTAACTTATACAAGTCATAAAGTCGCCATAGCAACGAAAAAAAAATTTTATCCTAGTGTTTTTGTTTTTAGGAAATTATTATAATTCTAAAATTTCTTGAGATTTTTTGCATAAAACCTTTACTAACCCTATGCTAACAATGACAGTAAGTAAAGTAAACTAGCGTAATTGATGCTGAAAAATAAGGAGCCAGTATTTAGTTTGAGGGTTAAGTCATTTTAAACTATTTATTTTTTATAAAAATATAATTAGATTTTTTTTTCCCCTTGAAATGGCTTCGTTATAGCCGTTAGATGATTCTCTGAAAATATTTCGTGTTTGAATAGTTAGACCTTATAGTGTCCTAAACTTAAAATGCCTATTAAGATCGTTAGCTATTGCTGTCTTCAGAAGATCCAATGTAAGGCAGTTTTAACTTTGAGCGAAGTTCTTGATTCTCTTTCTGCATTTCATCAAGTTTCTTCTTTAGTTTCTCCGTCATATCTAGGTAGGATTCTTTCCATCTGTGAATTACACATTATAATTAGTTCAACTTTAATTGGACTGGATAAAGTCCAAGCCCAGCCCATAGTTTTGCTATTCATGGTGTACATTCAAACAAAGATATAATTATACAGGCAACTATAAACTTGGAAGTACTTTGAAATGATATGGTTGTGCTGAAGAGTATAGACGTTTCAATTAGTCTTCTATACAGGGTGGAAGGAACAGCGACTCACAAACGATTCAGTCATCGGTAATAAAAAAAAAAAACAGCTGTATCTTACATTTTGTACTTACATTTTGACCGTGTATATATTTTACTTTTCTAGGAAATACCTGTCTTTTTTAAAATTACCGATGAAAATTCTATGTTGGGGTGGTTCTAAATGGTGAACTGAATAAGTGGTAACCGTTTGTGCGTCGTCGGTGTCCCTTGCACCCAATATGTAAAAAAAACACATAAAATTGGCTTGGTGTAAAATAAAAATAAATAGTGTAAAGATAAACATTTTTGCCTGTTTAACAAACTCTTGGTTCGGCTGTACATGATAAAATATTTTATTATAAGCTTTTATTTTTAAATAAATAATATTACTTTTTACTAAGTTCCATTTGATTTTCCAAATGCTTGTTCAATTCTACGACCTCCTCTTCTTTTGTCGTCACCATTCTGCAAGTTTAAAATACAATTTTTGAAGTTGAAAATGTAAAGCAGTTCTCTTGTGAAAATAAAGTTTTTTAATCAGAAAAGTCTCCATACGACTGCCTCGTTGGCTTAGTCGTTCAATCGCAAGTGTTATTTGGTTTTTCGGTCAGAAATTTCTCTGAAACAACCCGGAGTCTGGATTGGTCAACAGGCTCGCTCCCTGTAACATAGGACCTAAACATAACTGATAAAATGTAGGTGTTCTATAGACCGGTCTTCACCTCTGCCTAGCCCTTCAGGGAAAGCATGATGTTATGTGTTAAATATTTTGCAAGGGAAGTCTTGTATACAATGTGGATCTGGACATACGACAATAAATTAAAACGAGCACAGTACTAGTCCATAGAAACATTTTAAAACACGAAAATTA
This sequence comes from Noctua pronuba, assembly GCA_905220335.1. NCBI lineage: Eukaryota > Metazoa > Arthropoda > Insecta > Lepidoptera > Noctuidae > Noctua > Noctua pronuba. The sequence goes on along the minus strand of LR999906.1, from coordinate 6,438,697 downwards.
GTAGTTAATGGAAAATTTAAAAATTGCAATTTTCAAACAAAATAAATAGCAGAATCGACTGCATAAAAACTTAACACGCTTTATCTTCGAAAAGTCACTGACCTTTGCGCGGCGTAGTGGCGGGGTGCAGCGGGCGGCGGCGGTGCGGGACGTAAATCATCAATAGTCAAATTTTTAAATCAAAGTGTCCACCATTGTTCATTATGCACAAGCGACATCGTCTTATTAAATTTTCACGGACTCGTCTTAACAAGTTAAAGAACAGATGGGGATCTGTTCTTTTAAGTTTGTCGAAGGCATTAATTATTCTTATTTTTAAATCATCCACAGTGTTCACTTCTCGAGCATACTCTCCCGATATGTACGCAATGCCAAAGCCGCATTTTGGTGACATTCTCCGTACATAAGTACAATGTCAGTGTACTCGGTAGCTTTGTACCTTATTTGAGGCATAATTAAACTAAAAAACTCACAAACCTAACCTAAATCACAAAACTAACAAATAATTAATGCCTAATTAACTAACTAATATTACACTAACACTTAACAATATCTCACAATAACCTATGCACTAATCCAACTATCATAAATCGTCTTTAATCACAATTAGAACTAAAATCTTTCTTAGAATCACAACAATGGCGCGCGGCACGTCTTGCGATAACAAATGTATGCGTGTGCGCTCACCAAAGGGCGCCGCTATGCACTGACTGACGTGCGAGTCAATAACGGTGTTTTTGCCGAAAAATTTCCGCTCAAACACACACTCGCAATTTTCTATGCACCACTAATGCATTTTTTGCGTAAGTAATATTTCTTTTTCTTTCTAATTGTAGTATTTTGTGGGAGTGGGCGGGGCGCGTAAGAGTGTAATGGTATGACACCTTTCTCTGTCTTTCAAGCATATTGAGACGTAGAGAATAGAATCGTACGTTTTTGCACAGGTTCTTGACCTTACAATGTTTACCTATTATTACGGACTCAGATCTACATCATGTTGTAAAATAAGAAAATGAAAAATAATTTCCTGTGGCTAAAGTATTCATTGGATTTGATTGATTTTTTGTATACGGGTAAAGAACATGACACTCTTTACGTGGGTTAAAGAAATGTCAATCGTCCTGCTCCACTTTGTATAACTGTACCATAGGTACAGCTCAGCCTAACCATTCAAGGATAAATCTAGATGTCGACAGAGGGCGGACAATGCCTCTTCCGGCCCCCTTAAACAGGTCCAGGGCCGGCAAATTCGGGGAAATCCATCGCCCCACATCACACTGGACCCGAGAAGGCGGCGCGTAGTGTTCCACGCGCGCCTCTCTAAGACGTTACGGGGGGTGTTATACACCTCACTCCTCCCCGGGACGAGGACCTCAGTTAAGCGGGCCGGCACTAGTCCCGGGCAGCGGCAGTCGCATTAGATCCCGCTGCCCCCCGACGCAAGTGTGGAGGGAACACCGGTGTGGTTTTAGTCAGTACGAGTCTGACAGACCCCTCCGCTCTCCCCAGGGCGGAGGACGTCCATTAAAGATTTCCACATCGAGAAAAAAAAAGTGAATTCTCGATATTATAATGTGTTTACATACTTTTGATTGAGTTTCGTTCTAGAAGCGAGCATATTCTGTAGCTTGTTGACCATCTCGTGGGTTTCATCTAAAGACTTCTGGAGATGTTCCACTTGCAACCTGGAATGCATAAATTTGCTTTTTGAACTTTTAATGTTGTTAGAATCTGTTATTATTGTTAAGGCACTACTATTAGGTATTTTATGAGACTTTCGGCGCTCAGCGTGGATAAGATCTATAAACATTACATAGTACGAGATCTATAAAAATTACACGTACTATGGCGTAGACTCATTCCCGTCTATATCGTACACCTAACCTAAGTACACGATCGATTGACAGTGAAAAAAAGAACACTAAGCCTACCTACTACCAAGTTCACTGACGGTAGACCACTTTCACCCTTATGCCCTGAGTAATAAGGTTGGAAAATGGTCGACGGTCAATGAGCGCGCTATTACATGCTAATAGTGATAATAGATCTCAGCCTGGAAAGAGCTTACTTGAGCTCATCGCACTGCGTCTTCAACAGCTGTTCCTCCCAGTCTCGTCTTTTGGTCTCCCTCGCGTAGATGTCTTGCATTCTCTGCACGTCTGTCACGAGGCATTGCTTCTCGCAGACTAGTTGGATGTTACGCCTTTCTGAGGATACCTGAAGGTAATATTCTATTATGATAGTTTTTCTTAAGGTAGAAGCGTCAGGGTAGCCCGCGAAATTCAAATTTTCTTGCGTTTTTTGCAATTTGCAGGTCAGTGTCAGGTTGTATGTTGATGAAAAATGAGTCGCGCAAGTAACACGTATGTAGTTACAGAATTACAATCATTAAAATCATCAATACAACCCTCTTAGTTCATTTTACCCCATTGAATGACTTTTTCATGAAATAGTTTTTGAATGTAGAAGGTTACATGAACTTAGAGGGTTGTATTGATGATTGTGATGATTAGAATTTCTACTGCAATTGCTGTATTCCGTTGGGAAGCCAGCCAGTCAGTTAATTTTCCTTGTCAGCAGGGCAGCATTCTGCAATTCCTGCCTACCCACATTTGAAAAAGGGGTTTATGTATGTGTTTTCTGGATTTCTGAAATGGAAGCCGTACTCACCAACTCCTGAAACATAGCTTCGAGTCTTTGTTCTGCTAGCGCCAGTTTTGGGTCTACCGACTTCAGAGAATTCTTCTGCTGTTTCAAGTAACTCTCGTTCGTTGCTAGTAGTATTTTGTTTTCTCTGAAAAATTTACAATAAATTGATCTATAAAAGTCATGGTTGGGTTCTTGTCTTTTGGGCCCACCCAGGTCCGTATATCATCTTCAGTGGGTCCTTAAACGTCTTGGCAAATTGCTGTTTCAAAAATGGCGACAAAAATATGAAGAAAAATAAATTTCTTTTAGTAGTACCTATCCACCACTACCGCCGCGCAGTGTACAGATAAATTCTAAGTAAGTAGAAAAAGTTCGTATGAAATTCTCATATAATAAGTCAACCAGAACTTATCCGGAGATGGTAGAACGACCCATAAACACTATACCATCATATCCTTGGGATAAATCCTATCCAACTAAAGAATGGATACCTCATAGTCCTGTTCAGCAGCAACCCTTTCTCCACTAACTCGGAATCCAAGTTCCTGATATGCTGCAGCATATCCGTTACTTTTTCATTGTACTTCTCCTTGACTTCGTCCAATTCCTTTCTACTCGACGTTTCTATATCCCGTCTTGTGGAAGATAATGCGTGTTTTAGTTGCGAGACTTCTCCTGCAAAATAACATAACATCATGCCTGTAATGTAATCCCCGAAGGGTTAGGCAGCAGAGGTGTACCGAACAGAACACCCACATTTCGCCAGTTATGTTTAAGTCCCATGTAATTGGGGGTGAGCCTATTACGATCAACCGGGCACAAATCCAGATTCCGTGGCTGCTACTGAGAAATTCCTGATGGAATAACCCAATAACACTGCCCGACTTGGGAATCGAACCCAGGACCTCATGCTCAGCAGCGGCGCTTGCGACCACTAGACCAATGAGGCAGTCTCCTGCAAAATTAAAAAATTACATCATGCTTGTACTCTTTGAAGTGTTAAGCAGAGGGGAAAATCCTGTGGTACATAGTTCGTAGTCTAGTGCGAAAAGTTCAATATGGATTTCGGTATTTAAATATTCTCAATGAAAACTTACTAGTTAATTCCTGTACAGTTTTGTAAGCCTCATTCTTCTGTTTTGACACCACATCGTATAACTGCAATGCTTCTGCAACCTAAAATTAAATAAGCGTTAACAAAATAGATGAAGTAGGTCTGAATTAAGCAGGGTTTTCAACAGTAGGGCCCGGATTCTGCCAAAGCGAAGATGAGCGCATATGAGCTGAGCGGTGCGGAGACGAGCGGAGCGGTGCGGAGACGTGCAAGATTCGACCAGTCACAAAAGAGACGAGAGATCCGATGTGGATTTCAACCAATGTCATTGGTTGATTCCCTCACGTCTCGAATTTGCCCCACTCGTCTCCGCTTTTGTGAAATCCGGACCAACTAATCTTCTGTCTAGCCTTTCGGTCGGTTTCCAGTCTAACTAGACGCAGCTGAATAAGAGTATTTTACATGGAGCGACTGCCTTTTTGACCTCCACAACCCGGTTAGTACTGAGAAATACGATACCCCTTGGTAAGGCTGGTTGTCGGACTTTCCGGCTACTGACAACCAGTAACCACTGTCAATGATCTACAAATGATAGCCGGGACCAATGGTTTCAAGTGCTTTCCGAGGCACGGAGGAAACTCGGTATATAATGGATCGTCATCTATCCACAGACCGACCGACTTTTGGAAGCGCATGCGGCTGTTTTTAACGGACCAAGTATGTATCAATTTATTAAATTACGGTAATTTTGCCTTATAGAATGTTACTGCAGTACAGTGTCTGAGTAACGATATAGTCCAAGTTGATTATTGAATGTTTGTAATAAAAAGAACTAAAAATTGATTGCAGAGCAATTTGAACTCTTGTATGTATGATATTGAGTTTGTGATCCCAAAACTTGACTATTATCAGAGATTTCATCATGTCATGAGGGCCTTACTTTTGACTTGGCCTCCGCCTCCCTCTTGACTTTCTCCACACATTCCTTCTGACACAGCCCCAACTGTCCCTTCAAATCTTCAATATTCTTCTTCTCCACCGCCAAATTTATTCTATGCTCTTCTAAAGTCTTTGTGACGTCATTCAACTTCTGTTCTAACTCTTTGCCTCTCTCTTTGTATGTTGTTATCTCTTTTTCTCTACTTTTCATGTCATTTTCTAGTATACTGTGCTTCGTTTGTAAGTCTTTATGTTTGTTTTCTAGTTCAATGTAGTCTGTTAATGCCGTTTCGAGTTTTAGTTCGAAATCTCTTCTTTCTTCTGTTGAGCTCTGTAAATTATTGTTGTTTGAGTTTGAGTTCAATTTATGGATGAATGTATGTATAGATGGATGTTTGTTACTCTTCCACGCAGAAACTACTAAACGGATTTGGATGAAATTTGGCAGATAGATATTTTATAACCTGGATTAACACATAATATGATACTTTTTATCCCAGTAGTATGATTTCGTGGGACAATTACCGAACTCTACGTGGGCGAAGCCGCGGGCTTAACCTGATAATGATACTGTTAGCTTGCGTCATCCCACTGCTGGGCAAAGGCCTCCCCCCATGACTTCCAGTTGTTTCCAGGGCTGATGTGCCCCACTGGTCGTTGGTTAAAAAAATCGAATGTGCATAGCCGCGCGTTTTCCGCGCGTGTTCGCTCGGGGAGGAGTCTCTCGCGACGAGTCTGACAAGCTAATAAGCGCATCAACGCTCGTACCGTACGAGTTCGAAAGACGAGCTTATACGTTCCGAAATACGCTAATCTGAAAAGGTGTGTGTATGTAAATAAGTACCTGTACCTGTATTCCCCTATTATCATAACTCTGATAAGTTTTCAGCTCGGTTTCTAGTGCATCTATAGTCTTCTGCGATGTTTGCCATAGCACGTGTAGCGAGTCTCGTTCCTGAAAACGAGATTATAAGGACAATAGGACGAGTGAGGGGCAGTGTTTAAAAAAAAATGAAAACTTTCTAGTGATGCAGTCGTAATTAGATCAAGTGCACATTTGTGGCTAGATGTAAGATACAAGATGGAAGGTGTTCGCATAGCTGAATTTTGGGCAAAACATATTTAAGCTTACAAGAATGAAAACAATATCGAGAGCTTTCATTCTGTTGAAAAAAGTTATAAGCGGTAACAATGGGTTGCGAAAATAAATGTTGAAACCTTAGCCAGCGAAGAGACTTGCTTCTTCAGCTCCTCCAACTCCTTACTGTTGTCCTGGTTATGACTGTTCGCTCTGGCAACATCCAGCTTCTCTTTGAGCAGCATCCCCACTTGCTGGGACAGCTTCTGATTGTCAGAGATCAATGATCTTATTTCTTCTTCTACCACGGTTTGGTTATGCTGTGAATTTTCAAGTTTAGTAGCCCGGTTTTACAAACACTAAGTGAGAGGAAAGTGCTGGAGTAGAGACCAGCACAGACGGGACGAAGGAATGTGGGAAGATAACTGACTAGGACTTAGTCGAAATGAATGACATCGTCCAGGTCCACCTAGCCACTAGGTGGACCTGGACGATGTCCTTAAAGTACGACACAAATCCGCCAAAAGTGGAGAGATTTGGGAGAGACCTAACCTCGGCATTGGGTGGCCACAGGTTGCAGAAAAAGGTGACATTTATAACGATCGTCGTTAAGAATCCAACAACACGTTTTTATTTATGTATTCATTATTTTCAAGAGATAGTTGTGGTTTGGTAACCACAGTAGTTATGTGGCGTTGGCATTGTCATTGCGTTGCTGAGGAAAACACTTGTAAAACCTTACTTGTTGATATGGTAAGTACTTTTCGGTATATTCGTTTGTTGGTACTACTGAACGGTCATGAGTATATCTGTATCGTCAAGTGAACAGTATTCAGAAGAATTACATACCTACTTACCCTGTAAAAATCGACTTCAGATTGAAGTGCTTCCAAAGTAGTATTTTCCATAATATTTGCGAATCATAGGCAATTAGGCCAATATGAACTTAACTTATATATATTATATGAGATTACTTATCACTAGTACATACTTAATAACAACATTATAAATTATATGGAAACTTAATAATCGGCCAACTTTCTGGATCCACGTTTTGTTTACATTTCGCGCCCCGGGAACGTCATCATTGGTTGCTATGCGACAGGACCACAGCGTTCAGAAATACATGATAACATAAAAGATAACATCATGCCTGTAATCCAAGAAGAGTTAGGCAGAGATGTACCTAATAGTTCATCCACATTTCGCCAGTTATGTTTTTAAGTCCCATGTAATAGGGGGCGAGCTATAATACATCAGAGAAAGTTAATTAAACATAAAAACATTAATCGTTGTGCTCTACTTTATTATTATTAGTGCCCTAAGATTGACATCAGCTAAAAATTACAAAAGTAGGTATAAATAATATCGGAAATAATTCTAATTTTTTAAAGATTTGTCTCTTCGTAGTTTCTGAACGTAATTTTGTTTTTGGCATTGTCAAATTGACATCCGCGAAAATCGAAATTGCGTTTCGCGAAGTGTCAGGATTTTGTCCACAGAGCTGATTTTGTCGCAGAAATGTAATGTTTTTTGAAGTTTGGTTTTGAATTAAATTTTAATATTCTGGTCACCATGACAAGGTTTGTGTTGAGATAAGATACTTGGCTAACATGAACAAGGTTTTGTCGTTTTATCACATATCAATTTATAGTCAATCATCAAGGTCTCTCATGGTGTGTTTTGATAGCAATTTTTAATGATTCCAGCGGTAATACCTGCTTATATTTCGATATTACTGATAGACAGTGGCCTCTGGTGTATGACGATCACTATAATGTGTCGTTCATGGGCTTGGAAAAGTTACATGTTTTCGATGCTAAGAAATGGGGCAACATAATAAAGGTATGTTTGTAATCATCAGTTTTTTTGTAACTTGCTATGATAAGATATCTATGTATAAAAGTATCCCGAATATCGAATTTGATTCCCGTAGATGCTGTATAAATTTTTCAATGAATAATTAAAATCACTAATAAATTACCCTTTATCAAACAACTGATGTTTTATTTTACTTATTCCATAGCACCTGAAAAATGCAGAATTCATAACAGATGAGCATTTAGTCAAACCCCTAGAAGCGCAGAAGAGTGACCTAGAAATTGTGCACACCAAAAAATATCTAAAATCTTTAAAAGTGAGTAATGTTTAATACTTACAAATTAATGTTATTATCTTTTATTTATTTTGTCACTAGCTTTGGTGCATCAAAGTTTGAAAGCATCCCATGATCTCATACTATGGGAATAAAAAGAAGTATCCTATTCCCTAATCTAGATCATGGTTTGCTTTGTGTGCCAAAGGACCATCGGCAATTTTCTATGACATAAGATCAACAGAATTGAAATATATCTCAAATTTATTGCTTATGATTAGGACTTCATACTAAAACAACAAGTATCAAAATGTTAAAGAAAAGAAATAGAGGCACCTTCTCATGGAGATACAACCAGATATTGAGGTGTGAAAAGGTAACAGGTAGTCGGAGTTGGTGGGTTAGGATATCGGATAATTACTATCCTGGTAATATGTTTCCGTGGGATAATATCTGACCATCACATAAACGAAGTTATGGATAAAAGATCATGCCTACACAAATATCTCTTATGTGTGAATGTCTGTGATGTGTGTTTTGGATCATTCAAGTTTCCTTCAAAATGGCTGAGCTGAAAAGTGCTTATCTACACATTATGCTCATGATCATCTCCATCAGTTGAGGCTGCTCATCTCTTAACTGCCAGGGCTTATCCTAATCTTAATGTTTGGAATGGTTATTTTTTCCATATCATTCTAATATTTATAGAAGCAGCACTAATGCACCTAATGCTCCGTAATACCTAACTTGATTTTTAAAAGAGTGTCCATGGAGTTTCTTGTCCATTCTTCTCCATAGAGATCTATGCTTTGGAATGGGCAACTACAGGCCTTTCACAGTTATTATGCCTGTGACTAGACTGTAGCTTCACCTTTTTGTTTTTGACTGTTCTAGCCATTTGAAATAAATGCTTTAAGTTCCAGTTTAAGTTTGTTGTATAATTTCATTTCCAGTGGAGCGCTCGAGTAGCTATTATAGCTGAAGTCCCAGTTCTTGCATTAGTGCCAAACATACTGGTCCAGTATTCATACTTGAAGCCTATGAGGTAAGTTCTATTTCTGCTACTGAGAATTTTCTATTAAAAATCCCAGAAACACTTTCCAACTGAATTGGACTGCAGAGGATGTGGTCTTGGGGATCCTTCCCAGAACCTCATATTCTGCAAAGTTACTGTTTCTGAAAGCGTGCATCAACCCACTGCAGGGAATAGGACTCACAATGTGGACTACTGGTTATCGCCAAGGTTTGGCAAAGAGTTTGCTGCCATCTTCTATGTGGCCTGGCTGAGTCAATGCTCCACATAGTGGCTGTTGTGGCACACAGCTCATTGGGCATACTGCAGACCTGGCCTGCCCAATCCAAAACATTTAGCGGATTTTTGAATGCTACTCAATCTAATAAAAACCTTTTAAGGGTTATCCTACAATTCATTTGGTTCAACTTTTGTTAATATATTTAATTGTTTACTTATATTACCTGGGTTGTGGAGAGTTGTGGAGACCAGATAGGCAGTCGCTTCATGTAAAATACTGGTATTCAGCTGCATCCGGTTAGAAGAATGGAAGCCGACCCCAACATAGTTGGGAAAAGTCTGGCAGATGATGATGATGACTCTCGACAATAAACCAGTTCCTGGTTTCTATTTCAGGTATCAAGTGGGTGGGTCGGTTCTGGCGGGTAAGTTGGCTCTAGACCGAGGCTGGGCCATCAACGTGGGCGGCGGTTTCCACCACTGCAGTAGCGACAGGGGCGCCGGGTTCTGTCCCTACGCAGACATCACTCTGCTGATTCGGTTCCTTGTTCTCCATCAGATGATACAGAACGCTATGATTGTGGACTTGGATGCTCATCAGGTATCTACCTATAAATTGCGTTTTCTAGTGTATTTAATTTTCCAGAAACATATATTTTGTTGAATTTGTTTTTGTGGTTTCTGACTACAAGAAAAAGGCGTGAGGTTATGTACTTCTCTCTCGGCCCAATAGTAATTTTTGCATGAGTTGCACAGAGTACCCAGTGCCCACTGTGCCCAGCCCGTATTCAAAAATCTATTTTATAACAATCCAGGGCAACGGTTACGCACGCGACTTTATGGACGTCCCTGAAGTGTACATATTTGACATGTACAACAAGAACATATACCCTAAAGACAGGCCGGCGAAGCGGGCCATCCGGAAGAAAGTGGAGCTGGGCAACAAGGTCGAGGACATGGAGTATATGCTGAAGTTGAGGCAGTAAGTTTCATCAGCTTTTGTCAATGGGCAACTGCAGTACTTTCATAAGTTATTAGGCCTTGTGTTTGTGATTGTAGCTTCGCTTTCTTTGTTTTTTGTGACATTCAAAAGTGCCTGTAATGGTCTAATTGAAATAAATGCTTCGAGTTATTTAAGTTACAGTCTTCATCTACTGTTACTGTTATCCCACTGCTGGGCAAAGGCCTAAACCCTTCGATCTAAGGCCAATGTGAACCACTGGTCGTCTAATCTATGTCATCTGATCTAGTAATTAATTGTTTCAGGAATCTTAAAGAAGCGTTTAATGAATTCAAGCCAGATATTGTAGTGTACAATGCTGGGACAGACATATTGGATACAGACCCACTAGGAATGTTGAGAATCAGCGAATTTGTAAGTCTATTTTGATATATTTTTTCGATATTAACAAATAAAATTAGCAAGTCAAATCTAGCAATTTTAAAAATAATAAACTTTAATATCAAAAGTGTCCATTCCATGTTTCCATATTTGTCAAAACAACGCTCATTTCTGAATTGCGGTATTTAGATTCTACGCGAGTTAATGACTACCCAGGGGTTAAAAAAAATTCGGTGATCCCTTTCCGAGGACCTTTAGTTGTCAGTCATAAGTAGTCACCCCCTTTCTAGCCATATCATCTTTGACACAGTCCGCGCCTCGTTTCTTTGGCCTTGTCGCTTTTAAAGCCATTCACATTCGTACTCAAAACTTTCTTCGCGACATTCTTGTTTAGTTAGGTTTTATTCTTTTTTGCTGTATTATATTGTGTGTACTTATGGTATTTGTATTTTTTTCTTTTCCTCCGCATCACCTGCGCACACCATGACAACCGATTACAACACAACTGATGTTTCGAAAATTATTCTAATAAAATAATGATAATACTTCGTCATTTTCAGGGCATAGTAAAGCGGGACCAATTCGTTTTTGAAATGTGCAAAGGGAACAACATTCCAATTGTTATGCTGACGAGCGGAGGGTACTTGAGGAAAACAGCCCGGATCATTGCAGACTCTATTATGAACTTGCATCGCAAGGGACTTATTTCTGGCGAATCGTATTAATGCCCCCTCCGCCCCTCTCGTAAAAAAGAGGAGACAGTGGTAACAGGCCGATAATACAGACAGCAGCAAGGCTCGCAGTTTTCATTGATTTATTTTGATCATGAATTTTAAATAAAACTGAAATACAGTTTACAATAATCTGTTACAACTTATATCACGACACTGAGTATTTGGTTTTAGGTGTAAAAATGCACTTGGAAATGACTTTATTATGTAATAGTATTTTTTTATCATGTAATTTAGCGATGTTGATGAATTAATAAAAACTGTTAAATGATTGACAGCTATTTGCGATGTTGCCAAGTTTCAGAATGCACAAACACTCGCCAGTCAGAATTATAAGAATTATGACGTTTGTATGATGTATCAGAATATCATCAATGTATTATTGTCATTATTATCTCATCATTATGTATTCACTAGGGCGTAGGGTAAGGTTTGCCGTTGATATAAACGCGCTGAAGGATTATTTACGGCTAGGGGGCTTAACATGGCTGCTTTAGCAGAATCACAATAGGATAATAATATGAAAACCGTTAATTCTTAAAATTGACATAGACACAGTTAATATCTTGAATTATCACTTTGTGACCATTTTACGAATTGTAACGTAACTGATAATTCATATTATTATTTATTTATTTATTTATTAAAACTTTATGCACATAATGTACAAAGGCGGACTTAATGCCCTAGGCATTTACTACCAGTCTACCTTAGGGTGATGCAGAGACAAAAACAGTAGGTGCAATAGTACTGAACATTTTCAAAAATAAAATATAATAATAAATACATATATACAATATATATATATATATATGCAAACTAAAGAGATATAATAATACATAGATGAAGAAAAACAACAAATTATTTGTGAGACGAGTCTGCCAACTTCTTACGTATTATCCTATTATGATTCTGCTAAAGCGGCCATTTTAGGCCCCCAGCTCATCGCTGAAATTTGAAGGTCCATCAGGGCATTATTGTTGTAACAAGTACAGTAAGGGAGCGTTCAAGTATTACGTAACGCATTTTTTAAAGATTTTGTCCCTCCCCTCCCCCGCCATGTAACGCGCCTTAATGTACCTCCCATTCCCAAAACGTTTCGTAACATCCAAAGTGACCATACAGTCACAATAAATGTTGTGAAAGTACCGGAAACGCTCGCGCGCCGTCTTTTTAAAAGACCCCCCTCCCCCAAATTGCGTTACGTAAGTAATACTTTTTACGCCCCCTAACAGAAAGTCATGAATTTTCAGGATTTTAAAATCATAGAAGTCCGTTACTCCTGTTCTGTTGTTTTAAGTCCTTGATTCTACGTATATTTAAATGTATAAAATCATACTATTTTATTTTGATGTTGGCATACATTTTTAGTGTTAATGTTAAAATATTCCATTTAAAATAAATTTCATGTATGAAAGTTAGTTTTATATTATATAATATTTTAGATAAATTATGAGCAAATCTTGTCTAAATAACATATTTTGTAATATAAAAGAGCCTAAGGATATTTGATTCCATAATAATTATTATACCTACTATTTTAATAAGACATAGAATAAAATTCTATGAGGTAAAAAACGTATTTTAAAAGTCCCACCTAAACTTTGATCTCACTCTGATGTGCCAATGATTATTTAAGCAAATTAAATTTGCAATTTTTAGTGATATTAGACTTATTTAATTCTTGTAGTCATAATTATCAGTATTTAACACTTTCAGTGCCGGGAACCCACCTGGTGGGCTCATTTTGTATTTCTCAGCGAATACAGCATCAAATAATGTAAAAATAAAAACAGTTGTATATTTTAACAAGATTAATGTAATGTGATCCAAAGATTTTATATTCAAGGTTGTAGCTTGGAGATTATTTTTCCAAATAAATCATTATTTTTCTTCCAATAGTTGTTCTTTCAATTCCTTATAATTGTATCCAACAAAACTAGGGCATCTTGTTCTTTGCTTATTATTACCCGACCCTTGCGAAGCCCAAAAAGAAGGTAATGATTTTAAGGCTATTCATGAAATCTAAAAAGTTTTAGAAATCAAACGATAAGTAATAAAAAGATAGTTTAATTAATAACATACCTAGAAATAAGTAAATAAACAGCATTTTTGCAAAACAATTAGGAACACACTTATATTGTAATACTATGCATACGTATTATATTTGAACAGTGCAAAGAATAATATTTTAAAGTGTCCTCTATGAATTTCTAGCAAAAACGTGCTTTGAGAAGTATCTGATTAGACAAGATATTTCATCGACATACATTGACAAATATAGTAGAATATTTCTATATTTAGGGTCACATGCGCCACATCAGGGTCAATTGTACCACATTGTGGTCAAATGCACCACAATGGGGTCAAATATACCACAGTTGGGTCACATGTGCCACAAATGCAATACACCAAATGCGCCGTGAAGGGTTAACACACAATAGTATAGACTGAAATAGCAAAAGATTTATCCAACCTAATCCAATCAACCAAAATCGTGAACACAATCTGGTGGGGTGCTCCTGTACCCCATTCCATTTGGTGGGGTGCACTGTTACCCCAGTTTATCTGGTGGTAGTGTTGAACTGTGAGTAGTAGTCGTCGGTTGGTGTATTGTTGTACACCACTTCTCTGAAGTATTTCTCCTTCTCCTTCTGCTGTAAGGCCATGAGTTGGTTTTCGTCCATCAGTTGGCGGGCGATTTCTCTGTTGACAAGAGAAAAAAAAGTTACATTTTGGAGCTCGCAATTACCAAGCTTCGTGACCAGTGGTTGTTTATGCGCAGCTTATGTGCAGTAGTGGATAGCTATAGGCAGGTTGAGTTGAGGGTGCCTTTTCTATATGAGAATAGGTTTTTGCCCAGCAGACTGCAGTGGACAGTCGGGCATCCACAACGTACTTTGTTTACGGAGACGTTTGCCACGTTTACTGCGCAGTTCCTTATCAGCCACGCATCCGTGCGTAGTGTAGCCGTGGATTACTGTGGAACGAGTCGGCATGGAAGGAGCGTCCCTGCTAATACTCCTTATTCATGGTGTAAACGGAAGCCGCCAACCAAGCATTCTGTACATCAATCTAAGTAACTACGCAAAAAAAAATATTGCTCGGAAACGACTTTTAATTTTGGGCGAAAAATCACGTTTTACGGTAAAACTCAATGTAACGTAATCAAAACATTGTGCTGATGGATGCATTGAATAGTAAACGGGTCATAGAGGTATTTAAAATAAAGTTATTACCAAACTAGGATTCTTTAAAAACTTTGAAAAAATTTGAACTTTGACCTCCAATATGTCTGTAACTAGAAGGTTCCCAGGTATAGCCCAGAACAAAAAAATATCGCAATGACGGGGAAAACAAGTGCCTTTAGGCTTCGCTAAGGGTCCATTTCATTTACACCCTTTATATCCTCATAGTTCCGCCGACCCTAATCCCTTCACCACGGTGGCATTGACACGTAAAAAAGAAGAAACCTGTGGGGCGGTTTCATTTGGCTTTGTATTTACCTTCTCTTTCTGTTATCAGCGATATCCTGTCGAGCTACTTCCCGCTGGATAGACTTGGATAAGGCCTGCCATTCAGCTTCCATCTTGTCCAAAGCATCGCGTTTTGCCTGAAAAGAAGGTATCAACGTGAATCAGGTTGCTAGGATTGACCAGTTAGAATTAGATGTACTTTAGTATCCTTATTTTATTAGGATTTTAATCGGCCCATTTCGGAAACAATTCTTGCTAGATTAAGTAAAAAATCTTTCTCGTACCATCTACGGATGTGGGCCCCGGGAACCCATCGTCATCTCCAAGTCTTTCCCCATTATGTTGAGTTGGTTACCCATTCTAATCAGATGGAGAGTCTGCCAATCGGACCTCCACTACCCAGTTACTGGATAATTCGACAACCCTTTCTAAGACTGGCAAACTTTTGGGCTTCAGATTACCAAAGGTTGTCAAAGATCTACGAATGCAGCCGGTACCAACGGCTTACCTGGCTTTCCCAAGAGCGGAAAGTTCTCTGTATAAAATTAAAAGTCATACAGACCGCGGCTAGTGTTGCACAATCCTGATCGATTGAACTTTGCGGCTTGCGGCCCTTAATACAAATGGGTCTAGCAGAAAGGCTGTATACCAATTTATGGGAAACCAAAATAACTTCTTCTAAATCAGTTGGACCGATTCTTACCTTAGCGGCAGCCATTTGATCCTTCTGCGCGGCGTAGAACTTCTTGAGCTCTTCCTGGTTCATACCCTTGTACATGAAGCCGATCGCTCTGGAATTTTACCAAATGAAAAATCAATTAACCAAACTAGAATCGAAGATCGTGCAGAATCATGTCGCCCGTACCATAACAGAGAAATGCCGCCATATTCTTAAAGCTCTTCTCCTGTCTGTGGTCTGTTAATTAGCTGCTAAAATGACTACAACCAATCAGATATATGTCGTGGTTAAACTGTTGAATAGGTATCATTTGATACCTTAGTACGCAGATTTTTCGTCGCGAGCGAGTTCAAGTTCATGTTTGTTTCGATCTAGAGAAGACAGTACCTACTACCTAGTAATGAAATTCGTGGTGTCAAAAGTGCCTTGAGTGCACAACTACTGTCACGTATCATCTTCAAAACTGTCGTTTCTGTGTATACGTCATCAATGTCTGTAAACTGCGTCACGCTTGATTGGTATGAAAGGTGTTGACAATGCCGCTTCTTCCAGCCGCTGCAGAGGCGTCTCCTTGCACTGTAATTCTGATGATCTCTGATCTGTCGGTCTTTAATTTCTTTTATACTTACATCGATTAACCAACAGAGATCATCTTTATGATAGAAAACCTTTAAGCTAACAGACCTGTTCTTCCCGAGCGAGCTCTTGGCGACGTCAGGGTTCTCAGTAAGCATGTCTGACGTGAGGTTGTTGAACATCTCCGCAGTATTGTCAGCCTCCTCCTGCTCCTTGAGGATTTGCTCCAGCTGCTTCCTTTCTGCGGCCTAGTAACAAATATATTGTTCATTGAGTTTAGGTCTGTTAGGCCATGACAAGAATTGTTTAGGAAAGATGGTGTTTCGTATTACTGTATGTGCAGTGTGTCCAAAATGCTTTTACTGCTGCTACCTGTGTCAAATTTCACTCTAATTCGCTCAGCCGTTAAAACGTGAAAAGGTACCTAACAGACATACAGGTAGGTAGAGTTACTTTCGCATTTAAAATATGAATGGATTTAGGAACCGCTGGTATTGATTTGCAGCCGGATACAGCCTACATCCTGTCCTATCCTATACTATTAAATGAGCAATATTTGTATATAATTATATTTGTAATCACAATCTCGAAAACTGCTCTAACGATTTCGTTGAGAGTTGCAATAAGCGAGTTTACGAAGTCGCAAAATCGATTTAGCTAGCTATATCTGGGAAAATACGTTTTTTCTATTTTCACGCGAGCAGAGTTCGGTGGCCCAGGTTAAAAAATAAAATATCATACAAAGACCTTACCAGTGCTTCGTTATACTTGAGGTTGGCCTGCCCGAGCCTGTAGCGACACTCGCGCTCCAACTTGTCGAGTTCACCCGCGCGCTCGTCGCGAGCCTTGATCGCCATCTTTGAAAAACAAACATCATTGTTGAAGTAAACTATTAGAAATTAATCTAATAGAGGTAGGCTATGTCTGACTGGGGTTGTGGGGACTAAATTAACTGACGGAGAGGTTGAAGACTTTAAAGTTAAGGTATTGAATTATTTTATTTTGGAGCAGGCCATTTGGTTTTTTGTGAATTCTGCTTTAGTCGCATCGTAACATTATAGTAAAAGTTTTACAATAATGATTGCATAGGTACAATGACCACTTTTCAGGCCATGGGTAAAATAAGCTTGTAATAATGTCTTCTTTTTACTTTTGAGTATTTGTATGGGAAAATCTGTATTTTCGAAATGCAGAAAGAAACGAAGAGTCAATTAAATTACAGAAATTCACCACGTAACGACTAACGAGAGCTGCTAACTCTGACTGCAACTCAGTATTCGACGATAATCTAAATATATTGCCTAAATCAACCAATTGAGTATCGTGCTAGATGTTCACGCTATTGGTTAAGGAAACTTCTAGAACGTACCATGTAAGCGGCCTCTGCCTTCTTCCTCTCTTCTTGGGCCGCCTGTCGCTCCTGCACTTGCTGTTCCAGCCAGGAGTTCTTTTGCGCAGCCATCATTTTCTTACGCTCTTCAAACTCCAAGTCTTCCCCTTCGAACCTGTTCACATCACCACATTTAAGGTCACGGCACATTGATAGACGGCGTTCGACGGTTTGTCCATACAAAAAGAGTACAAAGTATGGGAGTGCGTTCGTCACGCCGATGCGAGAGGATGCGTACGGCATACCATAATTTGTGATCTTTTGTATGAATAAACCGTCGACAGCCATCGATCAATGACTTGTGAAGTGACCCTAAAATTACAGCTAAGAATAGGGCAATTTGTACCTAAACATCTTTCAAGGAGTTAGATTGATGAGAGTAAGTAATTATGTTAACAAGTCAAAAATTTAATAGAATTCGTCGGTAAAACTACGCTAAATTTATTTAACCACTGCTAAA
Organism: Noctua pronuba; assembly: GCA_905220335.1. NCBI lineage: Eukaryota > Metazoa > Arthropoda > Insecta > Lepidoptera > Noctuidae > Noctua > Noctua pronuba. Next base: position 6,420,976 of record LR999906.1, on the reverse strand, counting down.
AGACCACTTCAAAATAAGGTTTTGAATAAATTTTGCACTTTTTCTAGAAAAGAGTGTGGATTTCATTAACAGTAAAATGCAAAATTAGACCATAGGGTCTTATTACGTTTTAGTAAATGATACTATCTCAGATTTCTATCAGAACGAGGAGAGGGTTACGTATTATAATACCTAAGTTTATTATAACTATTTTCAAGTCAACTACGGTCCAAAGACCTACTGTTTTAAATACCTAAAGATCGTTTCACAGATTTTTGTAATAACTAATGAACGAAATCCATAACGGACGATTCACCTACGGTTTATTCAACTACAATTAATTAACCTACGGTTGATTCAACTAACGGACGATTCACCTACTGTTGATTTATCTCTGGTCAATATTTGCAGCAAATTAAACAAGGATTGTGACAAGAAAAACTTAGGGAGCGAAGCGAGCTTGGGACTTGGGGCACCCCGGCTCCGGTTACCTTAAACTCTGCAGACAGAAATAGGAGCCCCGTGTAGCGAGGCTACGTCGACTAAGCCCTATTACAACATTTTGTTGTCAGTCTACAGCCGCGCAAAGCGCCACCACTAACGGTAACTATCCACCACTTTAGAAATCAATCCAGCGGGCAATATAAATAATCTGTAGGCGAGTCGTCCATTAGGTATTTCATACATAGTTGAAATGTCCAGTATCTTAAAAAACCATTAGATTAATCGTTCGTTAGTGCGATTAATTTTAGTTGAATCAAAATTAGGTAAGTAAAACAGTACTTGAGTCGACCAATATGCGTTATGAACATATGTGAATCAACCGTAGCTATATCGAAAATAGTTATAATAAACTTAGGTATTATAATACGTAACCCGAGGAGAGACGTGCAAGATCGACCAATCACGGAGAGAGACGCGATGAGGATTTCGACCAATGTGATTGGTCGATTTCTGTGCATCTCCTATCCGATCCGCTCGTCATCGCGAGCGTCTAGCAAAAATCCAAATCCCTTAATCGAAAAATAATTTGAACAAACAATAACGCAATATTTTTTAAAGACCTCCAACGACTTCCCACACTAAGGGGTACGCGAGAAAAAAAAATCTCCACTACGTGTAGGTACAGGACCCTAAAAAAAATACTTTTCGACAATTATTTTACCACTTTGTCGACGTAACTAATCTGTGGATTCAAGAAAAAATTACAGCTTTCTAGTACTAAGAGTCTTTGAGCTAAGCTGCGGTCAGACGGACGGACATGGCGAAACTACTACGGAACCTTAAAAAGTGGCTAAATAATATCTTTATTGGACTTACTTCTGCGCGCTGGACATGCCAACTGGATTGTCATCGCCAGTTCTCGGAGGCAGCTGCTTCTTTAAGACCTCCGGGTCGTTGAGATCGTACTCCCGCCGGTCCTCATACCGCTGGAACTTCTGACGAAACGTGTCGATCTCCATGCCGATGCGACGACGCTCCTGTGATAGAATAGAGTTGTAATACAAAGATGTTCATAATAATAGCGACATTATCATCATCTTTCCATTTCACTGCTTTCTCTCTTATCCTCATCACTTGCTTCGCGGAATGAAAACATCGTGAGGAAACCAGCATGCCTGAGAGATATTTCTCGACGGCATGTAAAGCCAGCACCAGGTTAGGCACTTACCACACGATAAAGAAGAAAGAAGAAGGAGATCATCTTTCCGCCTTTATACCATTTTTCATTAATGTATTCCTATTTTCCTAGTAGCTATGTCTAAAGAAAAGATATGCATCATCATTCAGCCGAAAGACGTCTACTGCTGGACGAAGGCCTGACCCAAGTATCCACCATGAACTGCCTTTTGCTTCCGAATCAAGCGCATTCAAAGTTTTCCCACGACTTTCAAGGCATATCGTCTCATAGGGGTCTACCCACACTGTGCCTTCTGGGATGCGGTCGCCACTATGACCTTTTCGTCCATCTATTCTAAGAGGAGAAGCTAAGCTATGAACACGGTGTCTATTTTCACCAGAGCTAAGAGGTATAACGGAGCGTATTAGAAATGTTGTTAAAGTTTATAAAACAAAAAATTGTTGAACCCATTTTCACCAGCGCTAAGTCAAACTAAGCAATGAAATCAAACGATCCTTTTGGTTCTTCAGGCAATAACTGAAATAGAACAGAGCAGGCCATGTCTGCCGGATGCTGGCACAGCTGTGAACCCGTATATCGCAAAACTAGAGCCCTGAGATAGCTAGCCGGGGTCGTTGCAGACGGAAAAGATCGGCGTCCTCATAAATCGGTGAGAAGTAGGAGTGGAACGAATGGGGGAAGGCCTTAGTCCAGGGGTGGCACAGTTAAGGCAAAAATAATAATAATATAAGTACTGACCTCTCTCTCCCTCGCTTCGAGCACAACAGCAAGGTCGCTGTCTTTAATCATCTGCGCAGCGAACGCCAGGTCCTTTCGCTTCTGCTCGGATCGCTCAGCTCGCTTCTCGGCTACCTGACGCTCCAGGAAAGGGACGTCCACCTGGAAACACATATTGAGCATATAAGGTGTGAACATTTGTGAGGATTGGAGAAGTTTCATGATGTTGATAACACTATATTTCAATTTAGGGTAAAGTCTGGGCGTGCAAAACTAGGAAATTTACACTGCAAAAACAAAAACAAATTTTGTGGGCGGGGATCTCCCTTTTGACATCCTGCCCTACTCAAATAATCTGATATGAGGTCCATCGAACATTCGCATTAGCATTCGCGTACATTTCGCAATATTTTTTTATGATAGTATATTTTACTATGTCTGTGACTATTGACAGAAACTATGTAATTTTTTAGAGCAAGAAACCGGGAACATTGACGATATTATTACAATCAAATCGGATTGTAATAATTTAGTAAGAAGATTATAGCTAGCTTTTTGCCGAGCGTACCTATTTGAAATTATTTATATCAAAATATTTTATTGTTTCTTACCCCAATTTTCCTGTTCCTCGCATTGAAGATCCTGGACCTCCTCTCAAGCTCACATTGTCTCCTCCTCTCTCTATTTTGAGCCTCCTTTCGGTCCTGTTCGTTGGCTATCTGTAATTTCATCATTTTTATAATTATACTACGTCAAAATACTCTAAAAACTTGAACACAAAAACTGAAATACAAAATTCCGCGTTGGCGAGATAACAAAGTATATTGCTATGACAGTGCTATGGCAACCGCTTGTTTATTTTTTAATGAAACGGCATTGATTTAATTTGGTTGATGTTCGAGAAAATATCAAGAAGGTTTCATTGTAATGTGAACTTTTATTCTTATTCTTATTCTTTATTGCACACGAAACAACAAAAATATACATACAAATTGCAAAAACATAGCTTAAGCTAGCTTAGCTTGCTTTTATCATTATAAAGGGTGTAAAAAAACCCTTAACGAAGCCGAAAGGCACTTGTTCTTCCCGTCAATGCGATCATTTTTTTGTTCTAGGTATGGTCCTGGGAACCTTCTAGTTACGGAGATATTGGGGGTCAAAGTTCCAACTTTTTCACAACTCTTTTTTTAAATACATGTTTTTAAAGTAAGATGTTTACTTTAAACACCTCCACGACCCCCGTACTATTCAATCCATCCATCGGCACAAAGTTCTGAGTGCGTTACATTGAGTCCTACCGTAAAACGTGATTTTTCACCCAAAAAAAAATTAGCTTCCCAGCAAAAATGTTGCGTAAAGTTACTTAGTTTGATGTACAGAATGCTTGGTTCACGGCTTCGTGAAGGGTCCGTTTACACCCTGTATGCCTAGACTTTTTTCTACCTCATATTACGTTGGGGTTGACTCTGGTTGCAGCAACCAGTACCAAAAACAGAAAAAAGAATACTTGGGAAATCCAGTGTATGTAATATGGGCCAGTTTTCAGCTTGGCCGGCTGTACACTATTGGTCGCTCGTGATACCTAGAGCTCGGTTAACGGTAACATTACTTCAATTATAAGATAGCTATCTCGGGAACTGCATGAATATTTCTGTTCCCTTATCTTGTAAAGGATATCCGACAGTCATTAATGTTCTTAATAAATAAACTGACAGGACGTTTGAAAGGAGAGATTTATCTTACCTCTATATTCATTTAGATTTGCTCAGTATTTCCGTAATTCAGAAAAGAAAGAAAATTGAAAAAATATTATGCGATAAAATCTAAATGAGCGGTTAGTAGAAGGATAAATTTATCATAACTAGATTCCAATAAGAAATTCGGCAATTCTGTTTTGTTATTAAATGAAATCCTGAATTTCTCCTACCCAAATAATAATGTACCATTTTCAAAATTATGTCATAGTAGAATTATATTTTTATCCGCTAGCAACACGGACTGCGACAACGTGAGGTGTACGTCGCAATTGTCGGCCGGCCCGCTCGGCGAGTAGCATAGATTAGAATTCACCCACAGTGCACGCCACACCGCTGTCGCACGAGGTTGTAACGCGTTCGCGGACTAAACGCCGTATTACATGTGCGTACAATAACGTATTTACACACGTATTTTTTCAGTGTTACAAAATAAAAATAAATTAAAGTGCTGTGCTTTTGAATCAAATTTTTTATGGTGTTATGTGACGGAAATTATGACAAGTGTTTTGAAGAAATCTAGAGGCACTAAAGGTAAATCCGAATCCATGCAAGAGGATCTGCCTTCAAGATGGGGGGAAATCTCCCGCGAAAACAAATCGGAGGACGTTGCGAAATTAATAAAATGTATCGATGACAACATTATTGGAAAAGGAAATTCGTTTTGTGGTCCTTTCGGCAGAAGAAAAGGTAAGATTTGTCTTTTTTATATTATTATTATTTTTCATAGAGGATCGTTCGTTACATTCAAACGTGCATATGAAGTTTTCTTGCTGTTTTTATATCGCTGTGAATGACAATTGTTTTGAGAAGCAGTGGTTACGTCATTTGAATATGTCAATAGGAATTTTAAATTTCATTGTGCGCAAATATGTTTTAGGACGCTTTTCTGAATGTCACGTGATTTTTAATGTATTGTAAACAATCCGCATTGAATATTCAAAGGAAATTAGCATTAGTTATCTATATCAAGAAGTAAAAACGATGCCAATGTGCCATGTTCGTTGCTATACGAGGTCTATAAATAGAAAAACATATGTTGTGTTAGTAATGGCCGGCAGCTCGTAAAACTGGTGTTTCAATGATCAAGGTTGAGTCATTATATCATCATCTTACCATGAAGATTTAAGGAGAAATGTGGGTACAACATCCCACTACAGAAAATTTGGACTATTGCAAGACATATCTCATGAATCTCTCTGTCATTTACAATGACAGAGGTCATCTTACTCCTAATGAAAATCAGTAAAAGAAGCTTGCCGAAAGCTAACTGAGATACCTATTTTTGAAGAAAACCTTTCGTGAACCCTAAGGAAACAGTTTTGAACTTTTTTTTATTTCATAGGTAAATTATTATACTGTCACATTTTCAGTAGTTCATGTGCATCTTAAAGTCTTTTAAATCGCATTCACAATAACTGTAACGAATCGATTTTACGTTTTTAAATTGTACCACGATATAACCAACTGAAATTAACATTCCAAATGGTTATTTTTTTGGAGAATACTCGTAGAGAGACAAAAATGTTGCAGTTCGGGTAAGCCATAACATAATTTTGTGTATTTGGCTGAATGTCTTTAGGGAAGGAATTCTATCTGGGGCTGACCGGCCAAATCTTGGATTTAAAAATTTTGTAGCTTAGCAATTACGCTGTCTAGAAGTACAATTTAACCTTTAAATACAATCCAGCTACTACAATAAACACTCATTTCGTATTCTAAAAGGGTTTCCACTATCAGGTTAAGGTCGCTAAATGTTTTTGCCCACTTGTACTTCTTTTGGTACTTTATTCCTGCGTTTAAATGCGGGTCAGTCGAACGAATTTAATATTAAAGTGCTTAAATAATTTGTCAATTATACTCTTAATTAAGAAACAATTAATTCTATAAGTAAAGTACACAACACACGTGCCGTTGCATGTTTATAGAGTTTAATTATTTATGATATGTCGGTGGTGGGCGCCAAAATTTTGCTTTTGTCTACCATGCTTCATCCAGTTGGCACAATCAATAACAGGCTATCAATACTTGTCAGTCGAATTCGGAAATATACGAGACACATATTTACGAAAATTCCCATCGTAAATAAATTGTTTATTGATATTTGTTAGGATTAATAAGGAAAGAGAAGATTGGTATGTTTTTATTTGGAAGAAAATAAAAAGGATGTTAAGAAGACCATCAGAAAAACAGTTGATATAATAAATATGGAAAATAACAAAATAATATTTTGTCCAAAAAAGAAAGATCGAACGGTAGTAATTAAATAATAAATTTTAGGGCATACATTTTTTTTTGTAAAGTTGATGTGACATAATTACCTACCTTAATTTAGCCATCAATCTTATATGCTTCACAACTTTCTCGAACGTTTTTATATTACAAGACCGTTATTATAAGTTTTTTCCTCGTAAGTTGTTGAAGAAAACACCCCAGTGAAAGGAGATCTTATAACCGGTTTTGGAGGTCATCTTAAGAGACGGGAGCAAAAACCCTGGACTTTTTATGCCCCTACCGGAGTCCGGACACATTTTTACGATGCTGTTACTTATTTGATGTATTATACTAAACTACAGTTTATAGCTGCATTAACCCTCCTGTAATCTGTTAAGAGATTATTGATGTCTTAAGGTCACATGATAACAAGCATGCAGTCTGAAAACAGGTTAGATGAAATACGTGCAAGTCTCGTGTATTAATTTATTCAATGGAATTTATAAGCAAATGAGTAAATGTCATATGGACATCTATTGGCGACTTCACCTTACATAGCAGAATTTTTAAAGGCACATAGGTATTTTTTTTTTAAATTTTTCTATCAAATAACTTGGTGTATTTTATCCGTGGAATAAAATTGGCTTCTGACCGATTTTGTATAGTAAAACTCTCTCTCTATTCCTTGGTGATTTGGCGTTGGTAAAATCTGTATTAAAAGTAGATAATTTAAACAGCATTATAAATGGAAAGGAAAGAAAAACTTTACTTTTGCAAAAAGGAACGTAAATAAAAAATGAAAAAAAAATGGCAGCAAAATTATTACAACAAAAGTAAAAATATTGTATATGGCCTGGATTAATAGCAGCAGAGTTCTGTCCACGTTTTATATCGTAATGAATACATGTGCTTTGAAATTAAAATTAAACAGCGGACAAAGTCTACAAATAGGAATAATTTACTTTTTATTGTTGACTAAGTGAATGGGATGTCAGTGTCATGTTACTGACAAATGCTGGACTAATTGAATGCTTTGTGAGTGCGGAAGTGGGTGCAACGATACGCGGCGCCTGCGCATGCAATATCAACCACGTTTCTAGTCGCGTGTAGTTCTACGTTACTCATTCGTCACTATGCTGAGTAGTCTAGTACTCACTTATTCATTACATGCACTCATCTTTGCATCCAACAAAAGGCAATGTGGTTAACAATATTGTGTCTAATAAAAAGTTTTGTTTGTTAAAAGTATAATGAATTTGAATGACTTTAAATTAATTTGAATTTCACGACATTTAGGAACACATCCTTTTTGTTCGTAAACAAATAACAACATATTTTTGGCCTTTTAATAATGCGAACACATTACTCCTCATTCACCCAAGTTTTGGTCTCCTAAGCGTATTGTAGTAACCTAAATCCATTTGCAAACAACACAAAACCAATTCTATATTAATACCTACGTATACCTGCATATTATGGTACAAATAAATCACGGTTTGAATGACAATGTCTAAGTCATCTCTACCATAAATCAAAGCCCTTGTGTTTTGTTATAAGGACAAATCGCACACTGAATGCGATGAGCATACATTTGCGACACACATCAGTTGAAGACAAGATTAGCATGGAAATTAAGGGCGTACATGCGTACTAGATTTCACTGTCAGTTTAAAGGCACACAGAAATGTGTAATTAATAAAATCGAATCGTTTGTTTTAAGGTGACGGTTTAATTAAATCCTTAGATAATATATATTGGAAACACTTTGCCAAGGGAATAGCATAAATAAAATATAAACACTTAGAAAAATGTTCAGCTCTTTGGATATTGATTATGACAGTGACTGGTGACTTCACCCCACGCGTTCTTTATTTTGGAAACTTGTTTTTTTTATCAAAATGCACTGTTATTTTATTACTATTCCAGTAGCAGATTATAATAAATATGTATTACTTATTCTCATAATAGTATTATTGCCAAAAGATTAATCTTATCGGATTTATGAAATTATGCGAAAACTCATTGCAAGTGCGTTGTAATTTTTTTCAAAGATAAAAGTGATTCTACGTAGTTACGTACGACATCACAAATTCTTATCGTACGTTTCGAATGACATAACTTTATTTGGGTATTAACCTTTCAACTGCAGGTTTATTGATTAGTGCGCTGATAATATCATCAGTGGCTTGCAGGCCTAATCAAGGCAGAATACAAAATGCTGAACAAATTGGTGTTGCAAGACTATAAATATAACTAAACTTGGACTAATTTTGGAAAATATTTGGGAAAGAAAGGATTTTTTTGTTTTAAAAAGTATACGTATTTACAACATTATTACATATTACATCTATCAAGATCTTTTGAAATGATTAAAGTCGTTATACAAAAAAAAAAAGAAAATGAATGCGCTACTGTTTACTGGCTCAAAATTTTGCATGGAATGACGAAGTGCTATGTTAAAACAACGAATTATGGCAGTGGAAAGCAGGAAGACGTATCTTTCTCTCAAAATATCTCACTTCTGAAAACTCGTGCATAAATTCGACATAAATTAGAATGTTTGCATAATTCTACTTCTAATATTATCTGAAAATGTTCGTTATTTGTATCCTAACATCTAAATTGCCATTAATGAGCAATTTATTGGCGTGACACTTCCTGTAAATAAAATGGTTACGTCAGATAGTTGGCAACACTGACATGGCCATAAATCTTTGGAATATGATTCAAAATAGGTTGCGTCAGCGATTGTATCTAAATCGATAATAAGTATTATTATCGTATTTATTATTCATCGACCCCAGCAAAGCTACCAGATTGTATAAAAATAGACTGAGGTGCAAGGAATACAGGGTGTAAACAGACCCTTCACGAAGCCGTCAACCAAGCATTCCGTACATCAAACTAAGTAACTCTACGCAAAAATTATTGCTGGGAAACGACTAAACGACCCAAAAAAAATTGGGGTGAAAAATCACGTTTTACGTTAAAACTCAATGTTACGCACTCAAAACTTAGTGCTGATGGATGCTTTGAAAAGTAAACGGGTCTTGGAGTTAATTAAAGTAAAGTCAAAACCTTAAAAAGTGGTTTTAAAAAAAAAACTTGTGAAAAAATTGGAACTTTGACCTTCAATATCTCCAGAACTTGTGGTTTCCCAGGTATTGTCTAGAAGAAAAAAAATGATCCCAATGATGGGCAGAATATGTGGTTTTCGTTTTCGTTAAAGGTCTTTTTACACCCTTTATATTGAAGAAAGAGTTGGAATTACCTACCTAAGTTTTTTTGCCTCCTAAAATCATCATTATAAATTCTAATCAATTAGTGTTTTCGGATACATCTGATAATCCAACTCTGATCATCTCTGATGATCTTTGGATATTCATTCCAAAACATGCTGGTTTTCTATAGATATTTTCTTCACTGTTTGGACAGCACTAACGAAGGAAAACATATGTTTATGGGGCATGCGGTGATAACCTGTAAGAAATTGTTGCACCTATCTTAGAATATGGTAGATCATAACTTAAAATATTAACAGTGTAAACTGTTGTTGGTTGGCCAGTAAAGGAAAAAAAAGAAGCCTTTAGCAAAGTCTTGCAAGGGATATCTTCTACAAAATGTTGTCTTGCCAAATATTTATACTTACTGATTAAGTATTTTGCACGAAGCTGTCCATCGCCCTTTGAATCGTGAAACCCAATTTAGAAGGTTCGACGGTGGTTCGACGTCATTAAAATAATAATAGCTTAGCCAAATGATGCTGCAAATCATTTAATTCCAATGTCAAAAAAAGGTTCTTGATAAACGGAATCGTTATCAAGACCACACAGGAAAAATAGATTAATTAAATTAAATATTTAACCAAACCATACAAAGTAATCGATGAGGATGTAAATACAAAACGTTAATGATACTAATAGTAATAATATAAAGAGATAAAGTTAAGTTTGTGTGTAGGGGTAATCTTCAGAACTATTCAGAAGTACTATTCCGATTCTGAAAATTCTTTCACTAATGGGAGGCTACACTATCCCCAAGTGTCATAGGCTATATTAAAATGTTCGGGTGTGATGATTTCCGTCCATAACACAAAAAAACCTAAGGCAAAAACTATGTCAATTAAAATACTGTTATCAGGTCGCCATATTGTCTGGTTGGAAAACATAAACAATTAAAACTAATCTATCCTATACATAGGTATAAGGGGATAATAGAAGATACATAGGTATATAAAACTCATGAGTCAAAGAGTCTTTAGTCAAAGAGTCTTTAGTCAAAGAGTTTTTAGTCAAAGAGTCTTTAGTCAAAGAGTCTTTAGTCAAAGAGTCTTTAGTCAAAGAGTCTTTAGTCAAAGAGTCTTTAGTCAAAGAGTTTTTAGTCAAAGAGTCTTTAGTCAAAGAGTCTTTAGTCAAAGAGTCTTTAGTCAAAGAGTCATTAGTCAAAGAGTCTTTAGTCAAAGAGTCATTAGTCAAAGAGTCTTTAGTCAAAGAGTCTTTAGTCAAAGAGTCATTAGTCAAATAGTCTTTAGTCAAAGAGTCTTTAGTCAAATAGTCTTTAGTCAAAGACTCTTTAGCCAAAGAGTCTTTAGTCAAAAGAGTCTTTATATCGAATTTGTAATAGGGAAACACAGATTTGTTTTTGTTCGTAAATGGTCATCTATGTATATGTATTAAGATTAACATAGTTATAGCTTAAACGTGACTTAAACTAGATGAACCAGTTTTTGTTAACAACTTCTTTAAATACGCCGAACAAAAACGGGTTTGGGAATTTCCATTTATATATTTCTCATCTAGTAATTCCACGTAAGGAAGAGTTCATCCTAATAAGAATTTGAGAAAGATTTAAAAAGCATAAATAACATAACACTACATCACGCCTGAAGGTCATCCCCGAAGGGTTAGGCAGAGGTTTACCTAATTTTAAACCCACATTTCGCCAGTTATGTATAAGTCCTACATACGTAATTAGGAGCGAACCTATTGCCATCAACCAGTCACAAATCCAGCTTCCGTGCTTCCTACTGAGAAATCTCCGATGGTAACACTCAATAACATTATGCTCAACCTGGAAATCGAACCGAGAACCTAATATTCAGCAGTAGCGCTTGCGACAACCAACGAGGTTTTTTAAAATGGCCGATTTAATATGCAAATCCATCGATAAACTGCTACACTTGGCCAGTACTACTATTAATTAGATTATGACACTTCCTTGCAAAAGTAACAAGTAATAATACTAGTTCTCGCAGTACACACGCATACATTGAACAGGGCTTGATGCAAGGTCAGAGCAGACAGATAAGGCCACTAGTGCGATAATAGCTCAAACGACTAGTTTTAAAAACCCTGAACCTATGACATAAGCTTTACCTTCTTATTTCTACCTGTTACATTGGTTATTTTAACAACCAAATTAGGATATTACTTATTACGAGGTTAGCTTATCATTTGGCGTAAAAACCTTGATAACACACCATCATCATTTGGGTAGCCTTTTCCCAACTATGTTGGGGTCGGCTTCCAGTCTAACCGGATGCAGCTGAATACCAGTATTTTACATGGAGCGACTGGCTATCAGACCTCCACAACCCAGTTAGTACTGGGTAATACGATACCCCTTGGTAAGACTGGCTGTCAGACTTTTTGGTCCACTGATTACCTAACGACTGTCAAAGATCTACATCGGGCCCAACGGCTGAACGTGCTTTCCGAGGCACGGAAGAAACTCGGTATGTAATGGGTGGTCACCCATCCACAGCCCAACCTAGGCAAGCACGGCTTAACCTAAAGATCGACCCGAGCGGCTGTTATTATTAAGCCACGAGCTCCTCCTTCCATACTTGATAACACACATACATCCAGTATTCTTCTAAGAATTATCAATTTCAAAAGCAATAGTTTATTCTTTGAAAATGCAGTTTGTCAGCCGTGTGAATAAAATATCAGTTTTTATTTTGAAAATAACGTAACCGCAGCGATGGCTTGGAGCCGATTCTACGAGTAATTTAGTTGGAACCTATAAACTTGTATCGATTTATACAACATATAAGAATGGAGAAGTTTGGTATTAGTTTCATTATTTATCTGCTATTTTTCCTGTCTATGATTGTTTTATGTTTTTCTACTGGACAAACTGGACCGTACTTAAGTGGGGCCCGAAGGAGGGATCCGTCGCAAGCTTTCGATCTATGCATAGGTACAAACACCAGCACATCAAGCTACTAAAATCTGTCTTTCTTTAATAGATTTTCAACTTTATCGTTATAGCATTAGGTTCAAGGTTGATTGGGAAAATTTGACCGTTTCGGGTAGCTTGATGTGCTGGCGTCTGTACATAGCCAGACTTTGTATTATTTTCTTGTTACTAACAGGATCTTGTTAAAATTCAGCACTGTAACAAGATCCTGCCGGTATCACCCTGTCATAGTCCATGCTTTCCTGGCTGTCCCGTATTACAAAAGGTAGAAAGATTTAAGAAAAAGGTAAAAGATAACTGGCAAAGAAAACTCAACCCTATTCACATAAAGTTTTTCTCCTTTTATGCTTACAACTTGTACTACAGACAGCATACACATAATTGATTGAAAACCGGTCGAAACGAAGGTCGGGTTGCGCAAACATTACTATTAAATATTTACGAGAAACGGATCGATACTAAGCAAACAAATTATAAAAAAGGTAAAGGGACGGTAAATGTCATGTCATGAATTTTATGTGGAAAAATTTTTTGGACATCGGCAAAACATTTGCTCGTAATTTGACAGAATCAGAAATCAGAATCAGAATCATTTATTCATAAACATAGGTAATAATTACAAACATGGACATAAACTAAGTTTATTTTAACCTAGTACTAGTACTTACCCAATAAAATTTATAAGGATATGAAAGAGAATAAGTGTAATAATAATCAATTTCATTTATTGGAGCAACGATTTATTTTGATTACGTATTTGTCGTATTGATCATCGTTTCCCTGCCAACTCCTTTTCGCTAAATATCTTTTATGTACGTCCTTAAAGTCTCAAATTCGTCGTTAATATTTAATGGGAATAGCAAATTACCCAGTAACTGGGCTTTGAAGGTTAGATAGGCAGACGCTCCATGTAAAATACTAGTATGCATCTGATTAGACTGGAAGTCGACCCTCATAATTATAGTTGGGAAAAGGCGAGATAGACAATGATGATGATCTTTTAGTTCCATATACCTCTATCAGTTGTCATTTCATTGTTCATTTCATACCCTTGATCAAAGTCAATTTCACTTTTTTTAATGCCGTGCAAGCGGTGTAATTTAAAACTTAAAATATTCACAATATGTCTACGTTTAGAACTTAGAATAGTTAAACTCGACACCTAAAAAGGAAGTGCTCCACATAGCAAACAGGAAAAATATCCAATGACATAAACTGTTTATAATAGTCGCTTATTTACAAGTGCAGTGCTAGTTATGCAGGAAAATTATTATATTTTGCAGTCCTCAATGCCATCTATTTTTATCAAAATATATAGGGTGACTGGTAATTAGTGACCGATACTTAAATACGTGATTGTAGTCATGATAACAAACAATTTTCCCAAAGTTTGTTTTTTTTGAACTCATTTACTTCTATCACAATAACACAGTCGTATGAAACTCGCGCGCGCGTCTTTGGCCTATCAGCTGTTAGCCGCGTGACGTCGTTCTGTCTCATTACTATCGTACCGTGCAACAGTGTGTAGGCAGAGCACCCGCGCGGTTCGCCCGCTCCGTAAGTTTTATTGCCCTTTATGGAATTCAACGGAGTGATTGAGTTTATATTGGAAAGGCTGTTGAAGGGAAATTAAAACTTGTAAAGTCCTCCTTTAGAAGATGGCTCTACATTTTTAACAGTTGTAGGTAGCTCCAAATTTCTCAGAACCAATTGGACAGCAATTACTCCGGTCATTGCTCTTACCAATTATTTTTTCTAGTTGCGTGACTGATGGCTATATTTTTGTTAGGTTTAATGAGAATGAATAGTGGGCTCGGCAGTCATCATATCAATGGCTGTGGATACAATAAAGACCTTAACATTGTAGGTTCATGTTTAATCATCAGGGTATTGTCTTCTATAGGTTTTTTAGTTGCTGACTCACTTGGTACAGTAAGTTCGAATCTATTGTTGAACTCTATAGTAATGGATGCTGGTAAGGCACATTGAGTTGTTTCACTCATGAGTTATCCTATCAGTTTGATTCAGAAATCATCATAATTCTCCAGCCCTTATCCCAATTTATTTGGTATTGGCGCAGCATGTCATCTTCTTTTTCTATAAGTTGTCATCTAACGCCACCGCCTCCTTGCCAGCGTGTTATTTTTACCCAATTCTTCCATCCTTTCTTTGGTCTTATTCTAGTACTATTATACTCGATAGTCATTCTCTTGCTTTTATTCCAATTTATTTGAGGTCAGCTCAACTTCTCTTTTTATTCCATACTTCTCTATTAGTTGTCATTTCGCTAATCGACCGCTTTCTATCCATCTCATCTTTTTCACACATTCCATCTATTCTTTCTGTGGTCTTCCTCTACTATATTACGTCACTATGGTCCTCATAACCAACCAACATAAACAGTACTACCGGTTGTTTGTCACCATTCGGTAATCTATTGCCCTTTGACAAATAATTAGTAGTTAGGATTGGCCTTTTAAGACATGAGACCATGAATCCATGGCCAATGTCAAAAATAATGGTTCGAAAACGAATCTAATCTAAAAGGCTCACACCTACATATAATTTGATAGATAAATTAACCGCTACATACAAATCGAGTAAGGTGACTATAATTATATACGGTAATCAAAAATTAATATCAGTACCTATGTACCCGATCGTTATTGTGAAGGTCGTCGACCTCGCCTCGTGGCGTCGGGCGGTCTGGCTAAACGGAGGGGTTTCTATCTGTTTACATATAACTGTCTATGTGATATTGTACGTTTGTATTTGTAGTAAACAATATTACGTGGAAATTTTCGATTAGGAAGACTATATTTATCAGTAATACAGGTTGCAATGACTCGCAACGCAACTTTGTCACTCGTCAAGATATAGCTATGATGGTATAAACTTGCATTCGCAAAAGACATTGTAGCATAGATATACGCAAAAAAACTAACTAAAGAACGTATGCTAAACGACTCGATTTGCTTGCATACAGTGAAGAAAAAGAGGAACATTGTTATCATCACAATTGTTCCACAAGCTTGAGAGTTCGAGAGCAACAAAAGTTCATCATGAAACAATCACTGGAGATGTTCGAAAGGTGCATTTGCTTTGATCACAAGATTCACAAGAAAGTTGGCAGGAATATTGTCCCCACTATTTCAAGCAACATCATCATCATCATCTGCCTAGCCTTTTCAATATTTTGGGGTCGGCTTCCAGTCTTACCGGATGCAGTTGAATACCAGTATTTTAATTAGAGCCTATCTGACCTCCACAACCCAGTTGGTACTGGGCAATACGATACTCTTTAATAAGACTGGTTGTCAGACTTTCGGGTCACTGACTATCTGTAACGACTGTCAAAGATCTACAAATGACAGCTGTGACCAACGGCTTAACGTGCTTTCCGAGACTCGGAGGAAACTCGGTATGTAATGGGTGGTCACCCATTCAAGGACCAACCTAGGCAAGAGATCGACCCGAGCGACTGTTATTATTTAGCCACGAGCTCCACCAAGCAACATGACATGAAATAATATAATTCCAGAGACCAACAGATATCAGTTTCTACAAGCCAGTAACGAATACGTACAATCAGTCTCAGTGACAGTTCGTTTCGTCTGGTAAGAAATGGCAGCTCTTTATCAAGAGAGCCCGCGAGGCGTTGCGTAAAGATAAATAATTGTGAGCAAGTTACAAAGTGTAGTTGGTTATCTCAAGAAAGGTAAACATCGGTTATCAAATTTTTCTGTGTGTGATGTAATGTGTTCACGGATTTGATGTAAATTTTTGATGATTACCAGCTAAGAGGAGAATGATAAGAGAAAAATGTAAACTAAATAGAATTGAGATAATTACAAAACCAGCACAAGGAGTTGGGGCATGTGCTCGATGAGGGTTTAGGTGTTAATTTAAAAGGCATGATCATTGCGCTAAGATAACCGTGGATATACAAAAGTGGTAAGGATAAAATAAACAGTATTTGTTAAAAATCCAGACCTTCTAATTTGAAAAACATGTCTTCCAAAAAATATTTATCATCATCCCCAGCCCGACATCATCCACTGCTGGGTATACGCCTCTCTTTGCTTGTACCAAGCTCCATGTTCTTATGCCAGCCTCATTCGGGATGTTCAAAATTGAATTGGAATTTGGAAGGGTTTCCAAATTCCTTTCAAGAATAGATTAGATACCTCCTGTACTTTCATCACAACCGCACCTAATTTGTCAAAACCGACAAATAACGGTTTCCTATGACGTGTTCACAAACTCGTTCATTAATAAGTTCAGCCACACTAGGCGTCAAGCTGTCTATCCGTTCATTACTATAAATAAAAGCGTTTTTTTGCCAACTGCTAAAAAACTGTAAGTAATTAATACTGACATGTGTATGTAGGTATTGTATGTCAGGTCGAATGTAAGGTTGACGAACTACGAACTGACAGAAAACAAAATAAAAAAATAGTAGTCCCACTTGGACTAAAAACAGGACGGTTATTCTTTGCGGCGGCTCCCTGCTGTGAAAGTTAGCTTCTGCGAGGTTTTATTTTATGATGAAATCGTCCTAAGCCTTTAAATCATTAGTTAAGTACTTATACTTTTCCGATATGAGAAAAAAGGATCACATTTGTCCTTCTGCGTCAATGGCGTCAGTTGTCACCCGCATGAGTATCGTTACTACTAATAGACGGCACTACATAGTAATGGCAGATGGACCTAGTATCATAGCCCTGCAGTTTACCTATAATTACTTTATAATTGTCACATCTTAGCCTAGTATGAACGTCCTGGAATTCTTAGTCACTACAGAAAACCACAGTACCACAATAGAATAATCATTAATTTGTGTTGCGTGCATTTTGGTCGTCACTATCTAAGAACCTTAGTCATAGAGAATTGTTAATCTTCTGCCATTCCTCATTCCATGTTACCCACTCCACTAATTCGGTTCAATTGTCAGGTTGATGCCCTGTTTTTATATCCTGTTGGTAACGATCGTAGCGAAGGGCACACCGTACAGGCGCGCCGATCATGTCGATGTGTAGGAAATTATATGTGTTATGAACTCCTTCCTCGTATTGCAGCTTGTTGGTAGTCTGTCAGGCTGTCAGGTGCTACAGAAGGAAAATGAGGTTTAATGAGGATTTAGTGTTGGAGGTTTTGTTTCCGTATTCCGATGCGTGGTGATAAAGCATTTTGTTGTTCACGACTCACAAAGATCATTTGTGTTGAAGTTTAAGGTGTTTTTGAAAAGGATAATAAAAAAAACTTTTGATCTAATGACTGATAATGTAAGAAAAGAAGAAAGCAATTGAATTGCCAATAGCATACCAGAAGTAAGAATACAAGTAGCGCCATCTGAACAGCGTTTAGACGATACAAGGCAAGAATCTTGCATCATAGAACGAGGTCTTTAATTTCCCCGCATATTCTGCTCAGATTTACCCCTAGCCTAATAATTAAAATTCGGAAACTTGCCAAAGTAAACAGATTTAATTAGAATATCAAATACTTCATCCTCGAGTTTGTGGGAGCAAAAGGGTACATAACTAACCGACTATAATGTTAACATTTCCAAAGTTAAAAAGGGTCAACATTCGGCATCCAGTCTGACCAGATTCTGATAGATATCGGTAATTTAAACTGAGCTGCCCTTGAAGGTTGAACCTTATCTAGCAGAAGGGAACGTTCTTTTCCATGCTGCTATCTTTTTCTGTCGTTTAGAACCGTCATTTGCCAGAGCGAGAAATAGAGCGAGAATGCAGCATCGACGATGCGTTCGGCAACACGAGCGACACAAAAGGATAAGAGCTAGGAAAAGCGATTCTGTGCAGCTAGACGAGGCGCAACCCTAACAACTCAATTACTGGGGAAAACCGACCGCTCAGCCCGCTTGGAGCAATACGCTGCGTTGTTCCCTATTTTTAAACATTTCACTGTCGGTCATAAAATCATGTAAAAATAGGAAATGACGTGCCCACTGAAATAGAATACTGTAAGGAATATGAAGCTTTAGTTTTTCTTATAAAAACTACAAGTTCGTTCGTCAACCTTTTAGCCCACTTTGCTGTCAGTCGATAATTAGCAGTTTGAGATAAAATCATTAATGTCTTTGAAGATAATAGGTCTCTTTCATGAAACTGCTTGAGGAAAATGGTTGGAATTATTTAGGTCACATTTAATTTCTTGAAGTTTGGCATTGTCTTCAACTAGAAAACGATTTTAGCTTTCCTTGTACTATCTTCATTTTTGTAATGAGGGTTTATGTTTCATATTTTTTAACTTGGCATAAAATAATGTCGGGAGTTCTTAGAAGCAGGTTTTATTTTAGTTACTGAATTTAAACAAAAACATTTAAGGTTTCCGTTGTTATTCTTCTCAAAGACTTGTTTACCCAGCAAACGTATTCGACGCAAATAAAGCCAGTGTTAAATATTCAGTAAAACTCGATGCGAACAATTTGAATAAATATGAAAACGGTGAAGAAGACAACTAGGTTACAGATAAGAACTGCAATCGAAGAGATAGTATTATTTGTAGCCTACCTACTTAAATAAACATGGCTGAATCGTTCCCGCCATTTACAGTCATCTACAATGATAATAATTCATATTTATGTTGTGTTTTCTTTGGGTATGTTCCAAATACCACTCCGTGAAAAGATGGTAATTTTGAGAACGGGATATAGCAACGTCTATGAAAATACAGATAGGAAACTTCTCGAAGATACCTCCGTAAAATCAAACGACTTGCTATCGGAGGCATATTCTTGAATAAAATAAAATCGAACTTTGCCGATGAAAACATTTATTTTACTACATTCCCGACTTCGGTGTATCTCCCAAATCTCAATATTTAAAAATTTAATTTAATTCGGCAATGTCTTATCTTTGCATTATTCTACCGTATTGTTTTTCCTTTCATACCTTTAAAAAATCTCGCTAGTTATAAATATAATCAGATCAGAGCTTTTGGACGTAGGTAATCCAGCAGCAGGCTTATCCTTATGTGTAAATGCCAAGGGTACACCAGCTTCTAAATCGAAACCTTCATAATTATATATTTCTTACTTTAGGCTTGCCTACACAATAGATAGACTAGTTGACATTACAAATAAAGCTGACATGGTAGGAACTGTCTCATTGTCAACCTGTCTATCATCCATATAAAGTTACATTGTTCAACGGCTAGTATGTTGCCTTATTAAGGTAATATTACACGGTTTACTTTCAATTCGTATGAAGTAGCCAACATTTTATTATGTTAACATAAAAGTGAGTCTTTCTGAATCATTTAGTCTAAGTCAACTGATTTGGTGGAACCCTGTACCAGTCTCTTTAATAGTGTGTTATTTGTTTTGAGAATAATTTTCAGAGGAAATAATATTATTTTTCAGGTCAAATAGTTTGTTTTGAGATGTTTCAGTGTTTGCTTTTGTAACCTATATTTTAGATTGGCACGCTCGTGAAATTCGGAATGTTTTTATTTGTGCAGATTATGTGAATACCTACACGTAGCTGGTTCGTGTTTGTTAATAGAAATTAAATACCAATGTGTTAATGTATGTATGTAATGATAAGTCCAGGTTATTGGAAATAGTCATAATAAGGAAAATAGTAATGGCTAAAAACATTAAGTTGTCCCATACAAAAAATCAATATCTACTCGACCCAAATGTTTTGGGACAGCTGTTTTCGTGATTACAATGATTGGTCTATGGAGAAAGTTGTTCAGTTCGATAGTCGTAAACCGCATCCTTACAATATGATCACACCTTTCTGATAAATTCTGTAAATTGTGATAATATTAAAGCGTAGTTCAGTTATTGATATAATAATAACTGGAAGGAAAATGAAGGGCACATATCGGATGTAAATACTAGATAATAAGTGGCTTGATTGATCATTCCCTTCACACTGTATGATGCTATCAAATCAGGAAGGCGTTAAACTACTGGTTGAGTTAACTGTTCGTTTAAACTCTAGATTATACTATAAAACTATTTCCTGACGTAGACCGATGGCAAACGCTTTCAATGCTTTCCGTATTTCTACAAAAACTTTGATAAAAAAAAAAACGACTTAACCATAAACGAAATCGCAGATACAAGTACAAAGTCAATTTGTCCAGCTCGTCAGCTCTTTTAGAGGAATCTCTAACATTAGAATTAGATTTTTGTTTGACGCTAGGGTTTAAAAGATGGTGTGGGATTTATAGGGATTTAAGTTTTT
The DNA here is from genome assembly GCA_905220335.1 of Noctua pronuba. Taxonomy (NCBI): domain Eukaryota; kingdom Metazoa; phylum Arthropoda; class Insecta; order Lepidoptera; family Noctuidae; genus Noctua; species Noctua pronuba. Next base: position 6,400,244 of record LR999906.1, on the reverse strand, counting down.
AAACTGTCATGGTCACTAACATTATCATTAACCATGTTTACTGTTTGTTTTGAGTTCCCGATATTTCGGCGCTGTTGCAAGCACCATGATCACGGATAAACTGAAGTTATTGCGGGTGGATGTATTATTGTAGATATTCCTAGGGTTTACAAAACCATTTGAAATTATAATTACCGCAATCCCGTAAAAACATGACACCTAGATTTATGTGCAGCTCACATAGCAGTATCTTCCGTGTTAAATCCAGTCGCATTGCTATTCAATATTCGACCGATTCAAGTCTAACCTCAATACGGCAGGAAACAACTACTCTGGCGATGACAAGCGCATCAGAAACACTTAGAACTCAAGTACTTTCTTGCATAATACTTGAAACTGTGTACATCGATTACCCTACTTAACTTCCCGAGTCCCGACATACAGACAAACTGTCACCCCGGAACAACTTATGACGTTTGACGCAAACAATTGGTGTACAGTCACGAGCACATGTGTGTGTATAAACGTAGCAACTTTTTAAAATTGATTTTGTCCTACGACTGTATTGATTGTTGTTTTTTTGCTAAAAAAACACTTAAGGCTTGAAAACCTGTGAACTGTAAAATTTCTGACGACGTTGATTTTTAGTTGTCGACATCAAAAAAATCCAAATATTTTATTTTACATACGTGTTATTCTGTTACAATGTTAGTACTTAAGTATGAGAACAACGTAGGCCTGACACTAAGTCGTTGCTTCTTCACAAAAACTTGAAACAAGATAGAGGAGTTAACAAAAGCTGTGAAAACAATGACGTCACAGGTTGCTATTGCCATACAAAATCAATGGGGGCCTTCCCCATTTATTGGTGGAATCAACTACCCTATTTTGGTTGGTGTATAAATATTAGTGCCCGTGATTGTACGAGGCGAATGGTGTAACTTGTAAACAATTGTGACCTACTTTGCTAACAGTCGTATGTGCTTCTCAGAATGTATTGTAACGAGCTCTGTTAGGTATTGTAATGTGATTGATATTGTTGTTTGTTATTCTATTGTTTTTCGTCGCTACTAATTTATTTATTTTGATGAATCAACAGTTGATCTATCAGCGGTCTTGTCTAATGCCCATTTTCACTACAATTAAATGAAAAGTTTAAATAATTTTGCGCTTTTGTGCGCAAAATCATTATACAGGGTGGCAGGCACATCGACCCGCTAAGACTACCACGAGTTCAGTACGTCATTCCGATACAAAACTGAGAAAATCGTAATTCAATATTTGTCACTACTAGTCGGTCTGTCTATATAGTGTATATATGTACACGCCCGCTTGTCAGGTAACATTCGTGTGTAAAAATCGAAAATGTTCGGGATGAAAGGTATGAAAATATTTCCAATCTCCGCTCTCTAAATCTTTTAAATCTCTTTGGCTAGTTTCAATAAATTACGACACGAATAACACGGAAAAGATTTAACTAGAAACCAGACTATGACAAACGGCCCAAATTAAACCGAAGAAGACTGCCAAGTAATTAAAACATATGCAAGACAGTCACAAAGATGTTGATTACTCATATTATTCATTGTTCTGGGTAGACCGATATTCTTCTGATAGTTTAATTTGCGTTGGGTGATGGTGTGGTTGACATCTTATGAACTTCGTAGAACGACCTTTTGGCAACATGATTATTATGTCACAGTAAATCATTCTGCGTGTTCCCTTTGTTTTTGCCAAGAGCCGCGTAAGTTTTCCACGACCTATACTAACGTTAAAGACTAAATTTGTGGCTTTTTGATGGCTCTTCTCAATATTATGCAACACACAAATAAGTTTAATGAGCACGTTACATATATTTAGCATTGTTTAAGTGCAAAACAGCGTTATAAATATGAGTATTTAAATAATAATAAGGAAGGAGCATACTGCAGCTGTTAAAGTAATTGATGTTAATAGTAGTGCTTCGAAAAACGTTGCAATTATCATAGGTACATATACTGTTAAAGAAAATTCTCGGAACCAAGAAATGATATCACTAAGATCTGATACAGACAGACACGAGGCAACATTACATTTTATCATCAACGTCTATCAATTAGAAACATTAAAAATGCACATTTTAAATGTTCTAGTAACCGCTTGTGATGCAGAAGGAAATAGTTTATCTGTCGTTTAATTGAACGCTGACAGATGATAATAGTTCTTGTGGCGGCTTTACAAAGCAGGATCATAATAGTGACGCACGATCCGATCCGATACTTCACAGTATCGATACAACATGATTCGATACTCCGATATTTTGTATCGATACAAAACAATGCGATACAATGCTTGGATCGATACTAAAGTACCGATATCGGAATGAATGGATCGTATCGTACCATATTGTCATAAATTGCGTGATCAGTCAATTTTAAATATTTTACTTATCTTCAATGTTTATGTTTAAATTTTAATATAGTGGCTTTATTCACCTGGCGCAGAATTCAAAATCATTCCCGGAATTTTGATTAGAGTCTCTGGATCGATACTAATTTCAAATACAATTATAATCATGCATCCCATAGGACGATAGGATACTGTTCCGATATAAAGTCAACGATCCTAGAATCGTATCGTTTAGTTACGTTCCGGATCGATCAAAAGTATCGATAAAAATTCAAATATCTAGCATTCCTAGATCATGGTTCTTGTATGTCGGCTTTATAAAAGCAATTCTGTCGTATTGCGGAAGGTAAAGTTACAACAGAATTGCAGATGAAGGTGACAAGGTCTTGTAATATCGTCTGATGAAATAGTCTGCCGATTCCAACCTGTCTAGGAAATGATGGAAGGTTTCATGATTAATATAATTGCTAAGATGAAAATAAATCTCGGTTGAACTATGATTCATTTGCTATAAGTGACTAAACAAAACAACATAGGAATAATAAATGACGTTATTTTACGTGAAACGCATGTATTAGCTAGAGTGATTTCCAAAAATGTAACGGGTGTTAATTTTTTTGAGGTACAGAGTATCGATGAGTCAATTACCTACTTGTAGATTGTGGATTTCTGAGAAAATACCAGTCTCAATTATCTCAAGGAATATTTTTATCAGTGTCTACCTAATTATATGTAGTTGAGATAGTTGAAATAAAAGATTATTATTAAAATATGAGGACGAGTGTTACCTAGAATGTATTTTTGATTGAAAAATACATTTTTGTTCAATGGATATTTTTGGCTTAATAAGGTAAGATTTGGTTTGTCACTACATAATGATTTCTATACTTACACAATATTACTAGTAAATATTACCTAATTTAAAAAAAAAACAGAATTCCATAAAATCTAAGAAGAGTGTCCTTCTGACATAACTTTACAATAAACAGCAAAGAAAAACTGGAGAAGAAAATGTACCTACCTTTTCATGTAAGAGTAATTGGAAAACTTTGCATAAAGATTAATATTTGGTTATTGTATAAAACAGCTTTAAAATGTTATACAAACTTTTTATAGGTACTGGCAAGTTTACGAAACAAATTATTATGAAAACTTTTTTCTTTGTTAACTTATGTAGCTGAATAACCAGTCCGTTTTTATTTTTATTGCATTCATTTATGTATTTCCTTGGCATTGTATACGTATAGCGGGTTTGTATAAAAGTTTACTGGAGAATTTTCTAGTAATTAATTGTGTTCAACACTTATGATTGCTTGAGGTTAATAAGTAGTGTGTTTATGGGAAAATCCTTGTTATTATCCATTTATAAATGATTGTGGTTGGAAAATATGTAAGAAGGATTAATTTAGTTACAGACCGACCGCTTTAATGAGTCCTCGCGAAGGTATAAATTTAAATGGAATATTCTGAAGGTTGATCACGTATTGGTTCAATTAGTTTCGTAGTACCTACGTGGAGTATGGTTATTTTAAAACAAATAACTCAAACTCAAAGCATTTATTTCAATTAGACCATTACAGGCACTTTTGAATGTCAGAAAAACAAAGAAGGCGAAGCTACAGTCCCAGACACAAGGCATAATAACTTATGAAAGTACTGTAGTTGCCCATTTCAAAGCGTAGATCTCTATGGAGAAGAATGGGATAACCTGTGGGATATTGACTTTGTGGACGCTTAATGTGCCTTTGATGGGGCAAGGCGGAGGACCCATAAAAGCGGTAGGTCTATAGATTCTTCGGTCTATCTATGAGTTTTTATTTACTTATTGCAGTGCTTTATTCTATCGTCTTTTCGTACATTTTGCAATCTAGTTGATGATTAAGTAATTTCACAAGTATTCATTTTATACGTGGTCTATGGAAAATTTTGCATTAAGTCTACGTCTCCTATTAGTCAGTAGTTTAAGGTACCTACTCTAATCATTCTTAGGTTGAAAACAAATTTATCACAAATGTGCGAATATAAACTAATGTATCGTATTATTTCTATTGTATTTTAACAATACTTAATTATTTGTATTCTTTGTTACAGGTAATTATCATCAATATTTAGTACCGTGTGCCCACAGCTAATTTTGATACTGATGTGTAAGTACATATTTAACAATTGTTGTCAGGATCAAGAGTTCAAGACAACAATTCTATTGTTTTGCAGAAAAACATTTAGTGGTAACTGGGGAAACCATAGAAAAACCAGGGACCGAAACCGGGTTCCGCTTACTCTAGGAGCAACCGATGTAATTTCAGTTCAGGGTAAAAAAACGGTACTCTCGAAAACAAAAATCTTTTACAAGTAGGCAACACAAACAGACGAACGACTTATTTGCTCACATTGTTTACAGAAAGTGATACGGAAAAGATAGTAAAAGTGGAATTATGTGTCAGATTATTTGCCCGCGCTAGTTCTACTTGGAAAGTGTCTGTCAGACCTCCCTGATCTGTCAGATAATTCAGCAGTTCCGACACATCTTCAATACGCGAATTAAATGCAATTCTGCATAATCACTAAACAGTGTAGAAATTCACACACACATTCACAGTTTATAGAAACTGTTTATTTAAAAAAAAAAAAATTCTCTTAGGTACATACGCCTGCGCATCAAGCTACCCCAAACTGACAATTTTTCCCAATCAACCATGAACTTAACGCTTCAGCGATAAAGTTGACAATCTATTAAAGAAAGACACATAGCTTGAGGTGCTGGCGTCTATACTACTAATCATAGTAGATCCTTCTCAATTCGATAAAATAATTGTGATTTAAAAAAATTAGGAGGAGACTAAGTTTTCATCAATGTCACTTTGTATGAAATCATGGAACACCAAGAGTTCGATGGTTGGTTAGCAAAGAGAAAGTTATCATTCTGTTACTTGAACCCAACCTTTCAGTCATTATAATAATTAAACTGATAATCTAATCACCGAACCTATCCAATTCTGTAACATTTACCATTTAATTAATACAACCTTGAATCTTATAACTAAGTGCATAAGTACAAGAATAACATAATCCTACGCGATTAGCTCGGGGCTTCCGATGAGGCGTGATCGGTCAATGTCTACTTAACGTGCTTATTAGATCGAGGGACCAATTAGGTGTAGGAAGAAAATTGTTGGGTATAGTAGCGATGGTAATTTATACTAGGGTCTGAATCATTGGGTCAGGCTAGATTTTATATACAGGGTCTAAACGGACCCTTCACGAAGCCGTCAACCAAGCATTATGTACATCCAACTAAGTGACTTTACGCAAAAATGTTTGCTGTGAACGACTTTTTTTTTCCGGATGAAAAATCACGTTTTGCGGTAGGAATCAATGTAGCGCACTTAAAACATTGTGCTGATGGATGGGTTGAATAGTAAGGGGGTCGTGTCTCTTGTATTAAAAACAATTATTTAAAAAAAACTTGTGCAAAATTTGGAACTTTGACCCCAATCTCCGTAACGAGAAGGTTCCCAGGTATGGTCCCAAACAAAAAAAATATCGCAATAGCGGGAAGAACAAGTGCCTTTCGGCTTTGTCAAGGGACGATTTGCACCCTTTATTGCCAGTTGTTCAATGCACAGGGAGGAACAGCTGTAGAAGGAAGTAGTAAGTCCCATGAGTTGGACCTTTGTCTATTAATTTCCTTCTACAATTTACATCGCTCTTATTGATGCAGCACTATCTAGGTATCTCTTAGAGATCTAGCACGTTTATAATAATTCAGGTTCATGGCACGAATTTTAAGTAAATCTGTGTCTAACTAAAGCGTAGTAGAATATGTGATAAATAACAAACAATCTAAAATCTATTACGACCATCGGCGAACATTTGCGTTGATTTTATTATACCTATGAAACCAAAAAGCAGCTGTTATATCCCTATATTTCATAGAAAATAGTATCATACAATTTCCTATTATATTTAGTTGGCTGCTCTCCAATTGACGCTCATAGAAGCGAGTAATTAGGGTTCATATTAGCGTGCTTTACTTATTGTTGATAATTTTGATGATCATGAAGAGCGGTAGTGCATTGTTGTTATGAAGTATTGATCAACATGTTGTTCTTTGTTTGTTTCTTCTTCTTAGCGTGTCGATGGCAAATTTTCATCAAATATATTTGGCCCAAAACTCAGCTACGCGAACTCCGCTCGCTGATGCAGTAAGATAGTCAAGTGCGCAGGTGTCAGGGTTTTTATATTTGGGTGTTTATACTGTCACTCGTTTTATTACCTTAGCTAATTTTGTTTATACTCATCTCATTCATCAGGGTCCTTTTTCCGATTGCTTCTGTATTGTCATATTATCTGGTAGATTCTATTAGTTCTGCCAACCAGTCGTTTTGTTGATGTACGTTTTCAGCACCTAGGTTTTCCTTATTTCATACCTCTTCTTGCTGTCTGTCTCTTCTTAAAATGCAGCTGTGCGAAAATATCCTATAGATTTCTCGAGGACGCATTTTTTGGAGTACTTTGGAGGGATTAAGGTTGCCAAAGCATAAATCCGTAATGAAACGCAATATTCATGTAGGCAGGTAATTATTTCAAGATTAATATTGACCTTTCCGTCTCCATAATTCTTGGTTTCGATTCCAATGAATAACGTTAATATGAACATTAAATAGTGTTTACTAACCGTAGGCTCTTGATTCTAGGTAAGCGCTGATGTATTTCAATACACGGGTACCTGACAGCGTGTCCATTAGAACACGATTTTATGCATTACTTCCCTTATTACGATTAGGATAGAATATTTTGAGGGAAGCAGCTCAATTTGTCTAAAACGTTAATACAGCCATACAAGTAAAACGTTGTTATTTGTATTACTTACTATCATCATCATCTGCCCCTCCTTTGCAGCGTGAGAGTTTGACTTTGGATGCAGCTGAATACCAGTATTTTAGTCTAGTAGTATTTAGTCACGACCTCCTAATGTAACATCTCTAGATTACATTTAGGGATCTCGGTAGTTTTCATCGCAAGTGCTAATCCCAAAATTCAGTGGTGGGTATTCTAAATTCACCACAGATGAACAATACCTACACTAAAGCAATTTTCGACAATCTCGTTGAAGTGGTCTATAAGGACTTACAGTGCATTTCGCCTGATACGAACACTAATCTGAATGATATGCATATCTTATCTCAAATTCAGAGTGACGATTGATAAAAATAGAACGAACTTGAGCACGGTCGATCTCAATATCGTTTCTGGTATTACTAGTAGCAGTAGCAATGTAAGATGGCAATGAGAGATTTTCTTGCGAAAGTACCATGTTGTCATTTGTCAAGTTAGTGATTGTGCATTGTTATGAATCACTACATAGTATAAAGCAAAGTCGCTTCCCGCTGTCTGTCCCTATGTATGCTTAGATCTTTAAAACTACGCAACGGATTTTGATGCGGTTTTTTTTTAATAGATAGAGTGATTCAAGACGAAGGTTTATATGTATATTGCAGCCGTGCGAAGCCGGGGCGGGACGCTAGTTGAAAATATTTAGGAATTGCAATTTCTTGAGATAAGATTATTTTTTGTTTTCATTCATTTTGACATTTTATATTGCATATTGCTGGCTATGAGCTATTCGTGAAAACGTACATAAACAAGATGGAGGTTCGTTACTACAATCTGTCAAATTTCTTTAATAGATTTTCAACTTTATCGTTATAGCATTAGGTTCAAGGTTGATAGGGAAAATTTGACAGTTTCGGGTAACTTGATGTGTCTGTAAATACTTAAAGCGGTGCTTCAGATGTTATAGATCAGAGATACCTACAATACTATTTCCACCTATCTGACAGCATACATCAACATGAAACCTATTCAAATTGATAGATCCGATAATGCTGACAACGATAATAACATTCCTATGAAAGAACGTGACATCGTCAGCAGAAGCTAGCTTAGACAGTGGACACTATCCAGATATAGCCAGGCCTCAGGTACTAGGTCTCAATAGGCCAGTAAGCGATTTATAATGACTCCTTACTGGGAAACTATTGGCTTAATCATTATACACAGAGTAAGGTGCACCACTGATATTACACGCCTGGATTTTATTGATAATCATTTGAGAAGTACAGACGGATGAAGCAAACTAGTAAATACCTGCATACTATTTGACAAGGGTTGAAGAAGTAAATATCATAGCCTCACGCCTTTAACACCTGAAGGGTAAGGCAGAGGTACCTAATAGAGGCAGGCCTATTACCATTAACCGGGCACAAATACAGACTCCGTGGCTGCTGCTGAGAAATTTCTGATGGAAAAATCTAATAGTACTTTGCCCGACCCGGAAAACGAACCCAGGATCTCATGCTCAGCAATGGCGCTTGCGACCACTGGACCAACGAGACAGTAAAATAAGTGTAATCGTATTACTTAGTACCTGAGTCGTGGTTAGGTAGCCGCTCGATTTGAAATACTGGTATTCAGATGCATCCGGTTAGTTAGACAAGAAACCGAATTTCGAAGGCTTAAGAAGAGTTAGAAAACGTTTCAAGTCAAAGATCCCGAATTCCCGAGCACCAATTCAAACTAAAGCACTTGCCAAAGTAAATAAAAGAACATTGAAAGTTAAGGCGGAGGTTAGAATCCTTAAATTGGCTTAACTTTGTAACGGCCACCAACTTTTCTGTCTAAAGATTTTGACGGGTTTCGAGTACACTCAACTTTGTCCGGAATTCCGGACACTTATTTCTTTCGTCTAGCTTGTATCACATTTCTAGTAGACAGGAGAAGGGTCAGTCGCGTATGTAGTTTGTAATTATGTTTTTTTAAGTCAGTTTCCAGTGCTTCTATCTACCTCTGCAATGTATCTCTTAGTTTCGATTTTGATGAGATACTAAATTAATCAATCATCATCATCACGAATCATTGTTTCTTCTACAGTTTAAGACGTCATCTAATTCAAAGAGATCTATTCGTTTTTTTTCGGCCGGTTGCTTTTATCATTCCCTGGCTCCCCCTAATTTATTTGGTATCGCTGCAGCATGCCTTCTTTTTCTATTTGTAGTCTTCTCAGCTGATAACACCTTTCTAATAATTATATTTATAATTATAATCTTTCAGACAGTCCTTTTCTGCTTTAAATGACCAGTTGTTCTACTTCTTAATATTCTTTCTGTATCAACTCTTAAATAAACAGCCTATGACAACATTACCATCCACTGAATCATCCTCTTCTTCTTCATGAAACATTGCTCGGGTCTTATCATCCTTATTCAAACATTTGCCATCAATTTACGTGTGTGCCTGCAAACATGGGTGACGTCTGTTGTCTCAGGAGGATAAATTTGGACATGTCTCATTAACACCATTTCGCACGATGTATTTTGGACTTCGGGGGAAGTTTTTTGGGAAGATAAATATATAGAATGATGTGTTGGCTGGATTTGAAGCTGATTTGTGTTATGTGCATCATATTGAGTATAAATAAACTCTGAGCCTCGGTGAATTCATCATTCTTAGCTGGATTGACGACCGTCATCATGGTAATAATCACAATCCTTGTGATTTCAAGTGTACACTTCTAATGATACAAGAGCCAAACATATAGTGCAGTTGATCGCTGTGGGATCACACTTGTAATATTTAGGTACTCAATTTTGTCAAATGAACAGCTACTTATCGATCATTCAAATATTCTGTTATAATACCAAGAGACAGTAAAATACCCACAGCTTGTATATTACATTTTGAAACAGATCAGATCAAGGAGTTTTGAACAGATTCTAAACTCCCACAATAATGTACGCAAAGCAAAGCTTATAAGTTTACATACGCCCACATTGGTAACTGTCACCGCCGGTCATTATTATTGTGTGCGTAAACGTTTTATGATTGTGACTAACCAAGTATTTGGTTTACATCTTACATGTGTGAGTGAAGTCATAGTTATTATGCACACAAACACTTAATAAAACGAGCGAGCTCTGTTTCTATTAGTGTGCGTAAGGCACTTCAATAACCGTATACCAATATATAGTAATCATTCATCTATGTTACCTAATGAGATATAATATTTCGCACAGAATTACTATCGTCATCATGGCACAATGGCTATAGTATTTGATCAATGAACGAGAAGTCGTAAGTTCAAACCATGGGTGCAGCAATGTTCTTTTTGTATTCATTAATTTGTTAAAACATTAAATAAAGTATAATATATAACGATTCGAACCCGTCTATGAATGAGTAATGAAGTTTGCAACGTTTGAGACTACCACAGAACTCTCAGGACATTTTATTTTGACTGTTTAGAAAATAACTACCGACATTTAAAAAAAAATAGTTTCCGTATACCTTAATTTATAAAAAGTGGGTGTTCTTAGTTGTCAATCTACGAGTATTTGCTTAACTGAGTTTATTGATCTCATATTCGTGTGCGGATTTATTTCTAAGGATCCAACCATGCACCATTTATCAATGCTTAAAAAGGCAGAAATCGTTGTTCTGCATGAGCAAAATGTATCTATAAGTGAAATTGCAAGGCGCTTAATGATATCGGTGAGTAACAGTTAGATATTACGTTGATATTATATTATCTACTTCAACTTAACTAAATCATCTAACCTTTCGATGTTTACCTAGGAATAAATAATAATGTAACTAAAGTGGAATACCTACCATAGTTATAATAATACTTATTATCATAAATGTATTTTTTTTATATGATGATAATGATAAAATTAACTTGGTTAGCCCATTTTTTCCATGGTGTGTCCTATACTACGGCACGTGCTTTTAGACAGATTAAAGAAAAGCCTTCAAATAACGTAAATAAAAAAAGATTATTATGTTTGCTAATGTCAGTGCATATGTGAAACATATCTATAAGTATTTTCACTTGTTAATACTAACTTGTTATTTGTTTTTATTAAGTATTTAATATTAATTAGGTATATTTATAAGTATATTATATAATAGTCTAAATAAAATATAATTATACATATATATGTATACATTTATTAATAATAAAAGCTATTATTCTAAGTATCTTAAAAATTGTTTTATTTTGTATCCACAGAGGAGAACCGTGCAGTTATGGGTCCGCCGATATGCGGATTCTGGAGATGTGGATAATCTTCGACGTGGGCCCAAACCTAAGGCAAATTCTTCGGCTCGACACCACGACATCGTGGCAAGGCACAAAGCTGATCCGTTCTTGCCTACCCGCGTAACAGCAACAGCACACAATGTGAGCTTACAAACCGTGAGGAATCACCTGCATTCTGCTGGTTTACGTTGCAGCAAGCCAGCGCGAAAGATTTTGCTTTCCACTGCGCACCGACAAAACCGACTACAGTTCGCTAGGTCATACATCGATTTCGATTGGGAGAACAATGTGGTTATTTTTAGCGACGAAAAAACGTTTAGGTCTGATAAGGATGGGCGTAAAATATTGTGGCGAAAAGTTGGCGAACGATATAAAGAATGTAACCTTCTGCCTTGTAGGACTAGTGGCCGAATTTCTGTCGGGTATTGGGGCTGGATGTCTTCGATGGGTCCCGGTGAGCTCGTAGAAATAGCTCGTAAATAATAGAAAACGAAGGTTTGCCAACACATTATTAGTCGAATTTATTTTATTAGTAGACGATTATCAATCTTATTTTATGCACATAATGTTCATATTTGTTAAGCGAATGTGAACAAATACAAACTTTAGGAATAATTACCTAGGTATACGTCATGTTGCCATAATCCTCGTTTTAAAACCACAACTCGTATTATTGAAAGTCTGGTGAAGTGATGTTATTGTTATGCGGTTAGAAGTTGTCATAACTTCTTACTATCTAACATGTTGATTCACTTCACCACTAATTTTACTTTGATTCAATTTAAATACCTACCTACTTTGACAATTTATTTACGCCCATCCTTACCACTAAAAAACTTTTTCTTTGTAATAAAAAACTGGTAAACAACAGTGTTTTACTCATTCGAACGTCTATTATGGATAGCTAAAGCCTATGAATGTTTAAAACCAGTTTTCATTAAATCATTGTATCGGCAAACAAGTTTTTTTTGCTTACATTATAGCCCACACCAAATTGAACCTTAAAACAACCAATGCAATGTAAGGAAGGAACATATTGGAGGAAACGAGACGGATCATTTGCTAATGACCCGCTCATTCCAAGCAATACTAATGTTTATCTAATAAAAAATCAAATTATTTTATTGGTTTTATTTAATTACCTTTCTACTTTTTTGCTTGAGTGATTTTATTGGCCACAAAATGAATATAATAAAAACAAAAAGTAAAAACAGCAAAACAAAATTCCTCAGTTGGGATCGAACTCATGTCGCCGAGATTAGATCAGTAGCTATCGCAGGCGCTTACGCCAATCAGCTATGGTTACCACATTTCATTATTATAAAAAGTTGGGTATCTTTGTGGACCCGTTTATGTTTACTAGTGTTTGTAGAATCCATTTACGCACACAATAATAATGAACGGCTGTAAGCTCATAAAGTGACAGTTACCAATGTGCGTGTGAATGTAAACTTATTAGCTTTGCTTCGTGTACAATTGTCCATGCCACAGTTCACCAGGTATACATTACATTGTTAGAGCTCAACTAACTGAAGACCAAGTTACTCAGACCAACGAGGCTAAAATAGTTAAACCTTGAGTTCTCTAGTACTCCTTACATTGTGGTTACTAATCTACTCAGACGGTGTTACAATTTGTTCAAGTGAGCCAAGGACGTAGTCCGCGAAAAAGTGCCTATCTATATTAATCTATACTAATATTATAAAGCTGCAGTGTTTGTTTGTTTGAACGCGCTAATCTCTGGAACTACTGGTCCGATTTGAATGATTCTTTCAGTGTTGGGTAGTCCATTTATCGAGGAAGGCTATAGGCTATATATCATCACGCTACGACCAATAGGAGCGTAGCAGCAATGAAAAATGTTGCAAAAACGGGGAAAATTGTATTTTTAATAACTTGACGCGGACGAAGGTCGCGGGGAACAGCTAGTTGAATATAATTGCGGCCAGATGCTCATTACGAGTTTGTTATATTTGCGATGAATAAATGTTGGCGTCAATTTTATTTCCTAGAATGAGACATAACTGACCAGTATCAGTATTCCCTTCAAGATTGGATCTTTGAGCAAGTAATTTGTAACAGCTGTCTTAGAAATTATTTGGCAAGATTGAGCGACTGATTAATTGCATTCTTCAATGCTTACATAGTCCAATGAAAGGCAATATAAAGTGACATTCAATCAGCAATAAAAGTGATGCAAAAGAAATAAATTACATAAGCTCCCAAAAACTAGTGCAGTTGACAACCGTTGTAGAAATATGAAAAGCGGTCTGAAAGAAACTTGACTTGCAACTTATCTGTATCTTTTTTAATGTCCCACTGTTAGCCAAAGGCCGCCACCATATCTTTCCATGTACTCTTTTCGAGCGCCACCGTAAACCAACCATCGCAGTGCGCGTCCAGGTGATCGCGCTCGCCACCTCTTACTGGACCTGTAATAAAAAACTGCGTAATAAAGTATTTTGCGTAAGAAACGCAATTCGAAACTCCTGTTGGTGCAGCTTACCTTGAGAGAAAAATAAAACCTAAGTACTAGGCTATCTGCATGACTAACCTGTCCAAGGCAATTCTTAAAGACCAAACTGAAGTAAACACTACGATAAATTATTTTCCGATCACGTTCTAAGCCAATAAACTGAGAACATGAAAATTTTCAATGCGTAATGCCAGCGCAATAGCCGATAACATGTAGATGTATAGTGGACGTCATATTTGCTTTACCACACTATGGTTGAATGTCATAAAACTAGAAGCTGACCTAGACTAGAGGCATTTGCTTTCAATCGAATGTCTACAACCACTAACATGATTCATATGGTTTTTGGTAGCTTATGTCAAGTCAAGCCAATAAATTTTTGATGTCTTCCATTTTCTTTGTTGCTGATAGAATGTGAACTCTGTCTAAGCCGGGTTTATTTTTGTCTAGTGGCAGTGACAGTAAGATAGTTTTACCATTAGTGCAGTTTAACTGGGAACTACTGTCAATAGTGGTAAATCAATAACGAGGTCGGTTACACCTTTGCGCGTGCTTTGAAATGTGTACGGTTATCTGAGATTTACGATTCTGTTTACTACGAGTATTCGACAACGAGTGACTGTTCTGACTGTGAGTATCAAGTTCTTTGACAATGGGGTAGTGTTGTGTTCTTTCCCACGTGTTTGCGTGGACTCTTTGATTTCAACGACCGGTCGCGTGGTTTCCGTATTTTCCCAGCACAGATCGCGTGGTCTGATTTCTTACAATTCTTATACACTCGTTTTGTTCGCCACGACCTTGAGCGTAATAAAGAATTAGTTCGTCTGTCAACATTCGGGAATCGTCCCGCTCTAATTCGGTTCAATATACATCTTTTCCTCGAACAATTTACATAATGCATTTTGTCTCATCTTTCAAAATGTCATTGTGTTCAGCGACGACTGTGTAGTGACCTATATTAAATTTTCCGCCGCTTTGACATGATTCATACTCTGTCCTCGTGTTTTAAAGACCACAGGCCACAAGTTCGACATTACTTACATCCAGTTTGTTCCGAGAACTGCCAATAATGTTGCGATCATAGCTGGCCGTATAAAATGTTAACGGTATCAGTATGGGAGTACCGCAAGGTTGTGGCAAGGTATCCGCCTGGGACCCTTTTTGTTTATACTTGGTATCGGGTGACGTGTGGCGTAGTAACCTAAAGAATGCATAACAGAAAACTAGTGAAATATAACGCCGCTGTTTACGCGGAACGCCATGTTACATCAACACAATGAGCCCGACACGTGGGCTCCGAACGTGAATGACCGGCGACTTTAGGCGTCGAGTTACTTCATTTTGTTTACACAACAGAAGGTGGTGCCACCATTTTGTTATTACCTACCGATTCGCATCAATCCTGATATTATTGGCATTAAATTACACCTTCGAGTGTTTTCAAAAGTGGTTCGTGGTTATTCTTAGGCAAACGATACTTCAACCATATTTATGACCTACCGCAAACGCTTTGAAGAATTACCATTTGTTTCCGCCTATGTTGCTGTATTTAAAGCCGTGTTTTATAGCTAGACAGGTACTAATGTTAATAGGATTGGCATTTATCAAGGTTAAAAACCATAGTTTGGCATCTATTCAGAATTTTAAGTGTTGAAAAGTTTACGGTTTACCTTGGTTTGTTTACTGTTGAGTTAACTGATTCCCTTGAAATAATACTTTCGTGTATAATCTGCTTAACACCCGTGTCTTGTTTTGATTGACTAATGTAAGCTACTATATTGTTTGCAGCACCATTTTTCACACAATTGCGCAACTTTTTCAAATTGATTACTAAGGTTTTTCTGAATTATTTGTATTGCGTGTTATAAATTAGTTCCATTACCTTCTTCTGTATTTAAATTGAAATATTAATTGTTATTCCGTTTTGTAGAATTAATATTTATAAAACTGTCTGCAAAGTTAATAAAAACGTTGTTTCCTCTTCGTTTGAGATTTTATTTGTGTGGCTAATATTTGTGGCTCGACAATATCATGAGTGTTTCATTGTGAGGTGGAATGACTTCACAATTGCAATGACAATAGATACTGTCGTCTTTATCCGTGATTTTATCTTTCTTTCCTATATTCTTGTTAATTGTTGTATCAATATTGAAATTGATTTTGAAGAGTTTGGATAACGGTGTTACTACGGTACCTGGTGTTGCTAAAATATCATAGTTTAATTGAAAACATCTTTATTGATGACATGATTTTGTACCGACAACATAGCTCACGAAGTGTGGGTGCACTATGTGCATATGTAGGTGTATATGTAGGTGTACTTCTGATAACAGGAGTGATGTTATGTGCTTGAGATTATACATAATATTTATCTCAAATCTTTTAAATCATGCTGTTAGTGTCCACAATAACGTAATGTGTGTGCACCCGGTTATTCTGGGAAGAATATTTTTTTGTTGTAAATTATGTTAATCTGGCAATAAAAGAAAAGACCACGTATAATGATATTTAAGTTTTACGTTTATTATTATATTGTTCAGACAAGGTTTTAATTTCAATTGAGATAATGATCAGGGTCAGGGCAGTGAACCTGATCAGTGAAACTAAAATTAAAATCGTCATTAACAAAAATAATAAAAAACCTATGAACAGTCGTTTCAACATGGATTTGTACGATAATTAGGGAAATTTCTCTCACACCAAACTAAAAATATTTCATAACGTCGACAAAATCACGCATTTTAAAATCTAGCCTGGCCTTTTCCCAACTAGGTTGGGGTCGGCTTCCAGTCTAACCGGATGCAGCTGAATACCAATATTTCAAAAAGCGACTAAAACCAATAAGAATAAAAAGCGCTAAAAGCGCTTTATTTGTTTGGTCTATAAATTAATCGTTCAACCAATTTGGGAAAGCGGAAAATCACCCGAGCGAGTGCTGGCGCCAGATGGACGCATGCCAGTCTTTCACTCAGAATCAGCGTAACTTTGTTCTGCGGACGATGAGAGACTGTTTAATTGACACAAATATTAACAAAAGGGACAATGCAGTTGATGATAAAGAAGAATTTAAAGATTTTCATTGTAATGGCGAAGAAGGATGTAATGCCTTTCACTGGGAATCCGATGCGGGACTGTTAACGTGATAAAAATATTAACAAAAGGGACAATGCAGTTTATGATGATGTAGAATTTGATCATATTCATTGTAATGACAATGAATTACAAGAAGAAGAAGGTGTAATGCCTTTCACTAGTAATCAGTGTTACTTTGTTCTATTGACGATGTGGGACTGTTAATTTGACATAAATATTGACAAAAGGGACAATGCAGTTGATGATGGAGAAGAATATGAAGATATTCATTGTAATGACAATGAAATAGGAAAATAATGTAATGCCTTTCAATGGGAATCAGTGTAACTTTGTTCTACGGGCGATGTGGGACTGTTAATTTGACACATATAGACACAGGAGTCAATGCAGTTGATGATGAAGAAGAATATAAATATATTCATTATAATAACAATGAAATACGAAAAGAACAAGGTGCCTTTTACTGGGAATCAGTGTAACTTAATTTGACACAAACACAGGAGACAATACAGTTGATGATGAATAAGAATTTAATCATCTTCATGACACATATCATGTTATAAACTTTTGTCCGAAGAAGGAGTTAATAAAAACCATGAAGATAAATCAATGTAAGTTTTTTGGCAACGGGACTATTAATTTGGCATATAATGTTTAACGCAGATAATAACGCCGTTGTCATTGAAAATAAACATTAAGGACGTCATCCTACGAAAAACCACAGTGATAGCTTTTTAGCAGGGATGAAAGAAGTAGGACTGATTATGAACTTCACACTACAATGCAATAAACACAACCGAAAATGAAGAATTCATAGCTTTACCGATGATAAATTGTACAAATTTTGTACGAAGAAAGACGTAACAAATTCCTAAATGGAAATAAATGTATTGAAATGCAAAATACTTTTTTGTTATCAGACGAACTTTGAACACTGGTGAAAAGTATTGCTACTAAATGCTTTGAATAAAAATAAACCTAATTATAAAAGTAAATAAACGCCTGAAATGACGAGTAGGTACTAGGTCACAGAGAAGTATGTATAAAGAAGGCATGCTGTGCCAACCCCAAATAAATTGGGAAAAGAGAATCATGAAGTTGGTCTACGAGACGGACAAAACGTAATTTCTCTAGAACGTTCCACAGATAGGCATAAGCTAGCTCACCTTTATTTTGGTATAATCTAGATTGTAGGTAGACCAATAAAATTCTTGGTCGATATTTGGCAATGTCAGGTATAGTGACACGAACTGAAATACCGTAGTACAGCAGGGCCCAAGTCAGTGGTAACAATACCAGTATTAGCTGGCCTCTCATTTTGTTGAGACGCCGTACTATGCTAGGTCAGCTCAAGGTCTTACCGTCGATGTACGGACGGTCTACTTCAGTACCTACATCAATTTATTAGTCTGCAGGAGAAGTGCGTGCGTATTACTTTGTAAGTCGATCAATATATTAAAGTATTGAAGCTAACATTGTTTTGACCTAGTTATGTCTGTACGATCCTTTCGACTTGTGGTAATATATAATCGTGCGACAGTATTACCTAGCAACCCTAGGTCGAATACAGGGCGGGATGGGTGACACCGACGCACAAACCACTACCACGTATTCTTTCTGAACCGTCACATAGAAAATACCATCGGTATTTTTTTTTTAATCAGCTGTTCCACGTAGGTTCCACAGGTATTGTAGGAAACAGCTGTTTTAAATTACCGATGAGGGAGGAGGTATGAAGAAGAACTGTATGATGTAATGAATGCGTGGTAATCGTTTGTGCTCGGTGTCCCTTCCACCCTGAAGTTTCTACTTTCAGCTCAGTCATAATGTCATTCTGCAGTGTAGTTTTTTGTAATGGTTACTTACTCTTTCTGAGTTTCGAACAGTTTTCCATTACCTTCGATTACTCGGTCTCATCATCGTCATCATTCACAGCCTGACTTCTCCCAATGGGTATAGGCCTCTTTTTGTTGGTGCCATTCTCCACGTTGCTTTGCCAGTCTCATCCAGGTTTCTCGGTCAAGTCCAAATTCATTATCTAATTCATCAGAAATCTAGAACATTAAGATTTTTTAATGTGTTCATTGAATCGTAACCATGTCACTCACATAAGAATCTTTTAAAGCTCTGTAATAAAACAACGATGTATCATGTACGAACTAAATACCGTTTTCCGCTTTATTTATTTTCACGTTTAAAATAAAAACAGATGTGGCACACAAACGAATGATATATTGTCCACTATTTTTAATGTAACGGCGTATTGCTTACAAGTTTCCTGTAACATATTCTCCAAGCTGTATTTTAGATCTGTCCGTTCTAAATCGGAAGATGTTAAGACGAAGTAAACTGACCGTAAAAACCAGCACCAGAATCTCATCTCGTCCGATTCTGTATTTCATGCTGCGCTCCGATTAGTCTCACATTTGGACAAACTCCAGATTTTATGTCATAAAGCTTTTAGATAATGCTGGAATTAGTGTGAAGCTGTCACTAGACATGTTAACATATAAACAAATTAAACATGACATTTTGTGTTTAGATCTTGGAGGAGAGGACAAAAAGATGTCAGGCAAATTAAATAATTTAAACAACTATGATAATACAGATGATGACTTTGAAAAAAAATTGTCAGAAACAAACAAAGAACCTAAAAGGTAAAACGATAAGCTTTTAATTCCTTATCACACTAATTGGATTAAGAAAACGATAAGGTAATCCCGGAACGCAATACAAATGAAATTGAGAGAGTAACTGAAGGTCTATCATTTACTTAATAGTTGCAAATACCGACTCTCATTAAATATATTTTTATAGTCCTTTGATATCGCACAAAAGCTTTCATTTCTTTGTTATTTTGAAGAAGATGATCATGACACATTAATTCTGGGCATGTATTAAAGAGACCTCTAAAGAATTTACTTTAAGATACAGTTTATAATGTGCTATTTTTTATCACCTTTATATTAATTGAGTTTTTAATGACAGGCTAAAAGCATTTCTTGTAAGTTATTGACAAAGCTATAAAACTTGGTTTGCAAATCAGCCAGAATTTTGTTCTCTTTCATTTTGCTATCATTTAAACCCAAGGTTAAGTATCAGATAAAGGTTTTTTTTTGTAGGCACAATATCAGGGACATACTTATCTTCGAAAATATTCCTAAGGTTAGATATGACGAGTAAATACGTTAACATTTGACCTTCATTCGGGAATAACAAGGTACAAAACACGAAACCTGATTCCAAAATTCTCAGTAGTTTCAAAACTGTTGTAAAGTTTCCTTAAAATGTTGTCGGTTTAGGAGTAAACATCGAAATAGCAGTATTATTTAACTCACAACTGCGCACTTTGTAAACAATTCGTGATACCAAGTACGAAACAAATAACATTGCGTTGCAGGAAGTGGTTTCCCGGATGAGGGGACAATCCTCAAGGAGAAGAGAGATGGAGGCATAGAAGAGAAAGGGATGGATACAAAACAAGAGTGACCCTGAACGTAATCGTGGCCTAGTCCCCGGGGGAATATTGATCGAGCAGGGGACAAAGGATAACGTTCCTTACGCAAGCCAAATGAAAACCAGTTTGGAGATTCCTTATATAATGAAGGACGTAGTAAAGGATGATGTTTATGGGGCCTAAAAATATACATTTTTATCTGGGACATGGGGAGCGTGCCTTTCAGATTTTGTTGTATGAATGGATGAGTCAGGGCATAGTACTTTAGCTTTTAGGGCATTGAACTAGGTCTAAACAAGAGCTAAACATTAAGGTCTAGAGTTGAATGGACTGACCTTGAACTGGTGTTACTTTGGTAATGTATTAGCTTTTGCTTTCTAAACTTGTGTTGTGGATCCTTTCATTGGAGGGATTTTGCTGTGTGGCATAAGCAGTTGTGTAGGTTGGTTACATTGGATGTGATTTTAAATTATCGTTTATCATTATAAGTAGTAAATGTTCATATTCAAAGATATGTCGAGTGCTTTATTTAAAGCTTACTGAAGCAATATTGACTCTATTTTGGAACGTCTCTTGCTGTAATGCGCGGATTACTTCAAGACATATTAGTTTTATCTCTAATGTCCCTACAAAGTCTCTGGTAATGTAATCCTTATCACCATAGCATACAGTTTAGTATTCTACTTAAAGCTCTATGCCATTTTTGTCTTTTTTTATTTTAGCTGTATATCTATGTCAAATAAAAGTTGGAGTCAACTCTTCGTATAATAATGTTTTGTTTCGCCCACTCGTACACCTACTTGAAACTCAAATAAAAGGTTTGATACTAAAAACAGTATTTATGGTTAATATTGATTTATGTACTCGAAATACTAGAAAATGTTTCATAACCTGTTTTTGTATCCGGTGAAATTTACGATAATGTTGACCTGACTTTTATTTGCATGTTGTTTTACTTTCAATATTAGTATTTGTAGATTTAGGTCTGTTATTGCCAGCACAACGAAAATCTGACCACGAATATAATAATTTGTAAGTAAATTACGTTTAACCTATCTAAAATATGAAATTGAAAAGACTTAAGGGTCCCGAAAGCTTTGGAATTGGGGGGTATATGCAGCCAGCCGTATTAGAGACCAAAAAAAATTAAGAAAACGTAATTAAATCATGTTTAGATATGATAATCAAAAGAGTCAAATCAAGAGGATATGCAACATAATTCTAGAATGATACAGTATATTATTAAGATTACATCACACCGGTCAGCCCTGAAGGGTAGTGCAGAGGCGAAGGGTACGGCAGTTATGCTAAGTCCTATGTAATAGTAAGCAAGCCTATTGCCATCAAGCCTCTACAAATCTATATAGACTCCGTGACTGTTGAGAAATGCCTGATGTTATGCAACAAAAAAAAATTTGTCAATGGCTATACTAATGAAAATGAACCAATAGAATTGATCAGTAAATAATAAACATCTACATAGACACATGCAATGTTTATTCGCAGCGGAAAGTATTTCAACAATCTTTCGTGCCAATTAGTGACAAATTTTCCGCTAATTGAATACCTTCGTTTATTTACGATGTGCATTCATTGAAAGCTGACGTCCATTAATTTGATCGTACAATAAACAATGGAAGAGTCGCAATGCTTTCGGAAGGCAAAACTGTTTGGTGCGACATTCCTTTACGTTCTGATTCAAATGAAAATGTTATTTAATTTGTAAAGAGGATTAAACAGCTGATGATCTTTTTTCGAAACAGTTCCGTGTTGATATTTGAAAATGGAATTCTTTAACGACTTCATTCATAGTATTTTCGTTCGTGGATGTTTGGCGTGTGGCCATAGTTGGAATAACGTCGCCATATTGTTTCATCAATATAATTTCCACGCCAATTTTACAAATGCTTACCGTCAGAACCTTTCTGAAAACGCCAAAACAATCATACTGCACTTAGCAGTTTTTCCAATTGTGTTACAGCATCGTATTTCTGCCAGACTTACTGCCTGCTTTAGTAAAAATCATGCCTTTAATAAAACCTTATTTTTGTCTAGATTCTAGAAGATGTTCTTATTTTCTTATGCTTTATATTTCCCGATAGTCTGTTAAAAGAGCTAAACGAACACAATTTAACAATTTGACATGGAACATCCACAGGCTGCATCCTCTGGATTCATCTCACGTAATCTCTCCGCGGCAGGCTCTCAGAATACAGCTACAGCTTGACTGTGGAAGCCTGCAATATACTCCAGTTAGAAAATCTATTCCATTGGGATTATCTAGCTCTTCTCCTAGGGGAGGCCTAGGCTCGAACAAAGACTTAATTTGTTCTTGTACACTTTGTATGTTTGGGGATTGTCTGATTTATTGGTTGTTCGGTAACTGACATGTGTTGTTTACCATCCGTTTACTGATAGAATTTTGTCGATATGGAGTAAGTTATCTGACGCATTTTTCTGGAGGTAATATTATGTATTTATTTGCCCTTTCGCCAAATGCTGTAGAAACAGTCCTTATTCAGTATTGTAATACTATAGCAACGGAAATTTAACAAAACCTACAAAATATTTTAGTTCTAAGTAAGACCATTTACATATTATGCCTATGGCCTCTCACTACCACTCTATCTTTACCATAGACAGTACAAATTAGTAGGCTGAATAACAAAACGTCATCTTCTCATGGCTAAATGGCTAAACAAACACTTCATAAAAATGTTATTATGAACATTTGGTCATCGCTCCGCAACGACCCCGCTATCTAAATTGGACAAAGTGATAAAACCAGTTTGTTTTCCATTCCATTCATATTTCATACAATTAATTTATTTATTCAACGTTTGTAGGTCTCGGTCGTTATCGTGTTACGTAAAGTTTGATAGTCATAATCTGCTTGATTAGTTTTGATAGTTGATAACAACGTGAAAATTGAGAAAGATGAGATCATCAAGTCAAAATACGTTGAGAAAATCTTCTTTTTTTAATTCTGAGACGTTACTTAAACCGTGCTTTTGAGTTAGACATTTCTCGACTCCATCTTGTACAGTATTACCACTTTCAGTTTGCAGTTCAAGGTGGTGTTGCTTGTCTAGAAAAAATGCATCGATATGTCAAACTTTTTACATTTATTTTAGTTCTGTGTTTTCCCGCCTGCACAGATAAGTTGGTTGAAGTGTACTTGTAGTTGACAGTTGTTGACAGTGACAGGATGGGAATAACGGATAGCCAAAGTTCGTCCTAAGTCCCGTTTATACTTACATATGGTCTATTTTTTAATCCCTGAGACTAAATTGACAAGTGAAAATGTCAAAACTGACATAAATTCTATTGAAATCTATGTCAGTTTGCCATTAGTATAGATGTTACGCTAAAAATTATGCTAGTTCAAATGACTAAAGCTAATCAATTCAAGGTTTATTATCCTATTCGCAAGTATCGATTCCAGTGGAAACTTCCTACATTTACATTGGATTACAAATAACAGCTGTGCTGTTTAAATACTGATTAACGTTACTATTTATACGATACGATGGCCATCAAACGAGGTTTTTTTTACAAAAATAACATGTTTTTAAGAAGGTAACAGTCTGGACTAGACCACATGTCTTGTGTTAATTTATCGATTGAGTTTTGGAATGTCAAAAAGGCCAGCCTTTCGTTCAAAACTCAGCTAAAGTAAACCTGAAGAGTTTATTTGTTTGTTTGAACGCGATAATCTTTGGAACTCTACCCATCGGATTCGAAAAAGACCTCATTTAATATTACGCCACGACCCGTAGGAGCCGGGCAAAAAAGAAACTAGGGGTCAACATAGATTGTTCAACTCGTAATTTTGTTTATGCTGTAACCATGTGACGTCATAACGTGGGCGTTGGAATTAGAATTCATTGCCATGGTAAAATATGAGTTTTTTTTACTATCACGGTAATATTTATGTAACATAGGAATATGCAGCCAATGTTTACGTAAACAAATGAAAACAACAAACGATTTGCAAAAGTTCAAACGTTCTTTTTTCAAATGGAGCGGGCTGCCATTGTTAACAAAGTCAACAAAGCAGTAAAGGCTCCATGTGCCATGTGTTACGAATAAATACCGCGTTCCAAGGTTATCGCGAATAGTAAAAAAAATCTATCGTGTTCCTGGAACAACACTAGCATAGCAATCGAATTTCAAATATTTAGAGGTGCCCAATGAGATGTGCCAGTTACATCTCAGTGGAAGAATTCAGTACGTATATAATTAAATGATCACATTGACAGAGTATAAAATAAAGGGTGTAAAAAGACCCTTAACGAAGCCGAAGGGTACTTGTTCTCCCCGTTATTGCGATCATTTTTTTGTTCTAGACCATACCTGGGAACCTTCCAGTTACGGAGATATTGGGGGTCAAAGTTCCAACTTTTTCACAAGTTTTTTTTAAAATCCATGTTTCTAATGTATTTTTTTTACTTTAAACACCTTCACGACTCCCGTATTATTCAATCCGTCCATCAGCACAATGTTTTGAGTCCGTTACATTGAGTTTTACCGTAAAACGTAATTTTTCACCCCAAAAAAAAAGTCGTTTCCCAGCAATAATTTTTGCGTAAAGTTACTTAGTTTGATGTACAGAATGCTTGGTTGACGGCTTCGTGAAGGGTCTGTTTACACCCCGTATAGTGGCTATTTTTTTTTCGGAAACCAAATAACTATGAGTCTTAGTAATAATTTAAATTATTGCGGTTCGTTTAGTTAGTTAACAAATTATTCTGTTCTACATAATAGCTATCTAGTCCGTGTATTTGGTTTGCAAATTCCTGAAACACGCTGTTAAAGTTTTTAAATTTAAATCGGTGACTCATCCATGGACTTCGATTGTAAGACAACAAACAAAATACTAAGTGATGTAACACATTATTTAGTAAAGAATGACGACCCAGATGTTTCTGGTTTTTTAATCTCATCTCTCATCTCTCTCTCTCTCTGATATATCACACGCAAAAAAAATATATTTTTGTTTCATTCTAGGTTTACTTTCGATTCATTTTGTGTTCTGACTTTTCACGTGTTCTGAAAGATGTCGAATGAAAGACGTAAAGAATTTTGACGAAAAATTACAATACTCAGAATAAGTAATACCTAGGTACTTGAAATATTTAAAACATGAGGATAACGACGTAAACAATACACAAATTGTGCTTCGTCAGATACTTAATCGTATAACAAATTTTCATTAAAATATACGAAAATAAATAATGAAAACATCTTCCTTGTTCGTCGTGTTTTGACTTATGTAGATTTAGATAATATGGTTCGAAGAAGACAAATATAATAAAGACCCGATCTAAAGTTTAGTAAATATTTTGAAACCTGATTGTTAAGGTTGCTTATCTTTGTGTTTCTTTGCCTGTTTAATTTCAGAAATTTATGAAAGTAAAAAAGGAGGCCAAAGAAAAACCATTAACTAATTTGTTGAATCTGAGAAAATTGTCTGGCTTCCGGAAAATCGACTGCCTTTCGGAAAATATAGACAAAAGAAGTTATAAGAATTTTTGAAATTCAAATGTGTTATTTAAAAAGGGTTTTTATCAGTTGTGTCTGCTAGCTTTAACACGCCTAGATTATTCTCAGCGTGTTTAAACCACGTTGTTCGCTTTCAAGGTCCCGTTTCCCGCCATTCCGCCTTACGTCTTCGTGGAGGCGATAAAGCATTTATTATTTTTAAACCGCTCAACAAGCAGTGGTTGTGTTGTGTTTTGCCTCGGCACGTGGCCTGATATACGATCAATAGAATGATGTCATCGTGAAGTGTTTTGTTATGAATCCTCGAGGGTTAATGTCAATGTTCAGGCTGTATAACTGAATACCTTTGCCTTGAAGTTTGTACTTTACCCTTTTATATCATCACAATATGTAAAACATACACAAGTCTGATTAAGTAGATGATACTGCTGAGATTTAAATCTTGAATTCGATAGTGATCATTAAATAAAAAAAAGAAATGCGGTTGAGTCAGCTTTAATAAGAATTGATGTGTTCAAAACAACAATGGAAGCACGTGTGATACCGCGTGTTGAGTATTTTGACAATTCACCTACAGTGTTTCAGCTGGCGAACTAAAAACAGGTTAAAATGTTGTTCGAAGTGGATACATTCATTATTGATTAGCCAAAAAACAGATGTAGCAAAATCAGACAATCTGACACCGCGACACGTGAATTCGATGTACTTATATCATAGACTACACGTCACAAATTCTTTTTTTTAAGAGTGAATCTTTTCTCATTAACTGTATTGTAAAATAATAAAAAAACAAAGCTCCTACGATAAAAAAATACACTTTAAAGCCCATATTATATAACAATCAACGTAATATTATACAACTTGTATTATAACACATGTGTTTGTGTATTCTAATAGCGATCAAGGCCGATCATTCTCGTTTTATTTTCGACGCGGATCGCGAATCGTTACGATCGCACAGTCGCGTTCAAAAAATAGTGTTGTGATTTACACTTCGGTAGCGGTACGTGCTAAAGTAGCGTTCAGTTTATCGGGTTACTGGAATTTATTCGATATTTAAATTGAGAACTAGAACCTTATGAACTATAAGGTTTTGTTAAAATGACATAATTAATTCTTTGCGTTTCTTGTTGTGGTTAGATATTGAATCATTACCATGGTTATTACTTATTTATGTGAATTGATAGCTTTGTTTACATGGTTTAAGGTGAACATTTAATAAAACTTAATTCTTTTTTTCTTTATTGTTTCCTACCTACTAGGAATTGCACACCGATTGTGTTTAACGAGCCTAATCGCATTTATTATGACGTTTTGATATCAATAGTTGATTGTTTCATTGATAAGTACTTATTTGGAGTTACATATTCCTAACATGATCATCATGCAAATCCTACTTTTCCCCATTTTCACCAGCTCACTGAAAATAAATCAATTTAATCCAAGATAAAGAGGATATTTATAGAAAGATTTCTAAAATGCCGACGGTAAAATGTCCAAGTCTTGATAAAAAAACAATCAAAGAATCGATCTCATCTATACTTATAAGCTATATCTACTCACGTTTCTATTACGTAACCCCCTGGCTTTTTGCACGTTCCGTTAGGCCCAATATAGCATTTCTAACATTAATTTAATCTTATCGTAATTCTGTTATCCTCTCAATTTAGATTGTTTTTTTTTGCAAATACTAGATATACTTTGTCTGAACTCGATTATCTGTCGCGATTAGTGGATGTTACAGTCGCTACAGATAATTAGGGGTCGTCCGTTAATAACGTGATGTTTTTTTTCCCCCATGGCGATACGTGGTGTGGTTTTAGACTACCCCTCCCCCTACCCATAATCACGTGTATTTTTATGGTACAAAGTAGTCTTTAAATAGGTACTTACGCTCAGATTAAAAGGTATAATCTAATTAAATTCTGGAAAATTATTAAGCACCGTGATAAAAATGTCAAGGTCACGCACCGCTTTTCGGTTTACAAATTGCGCGTTAAAAGAAAATATAAATATACTTGATACCTATCTCACTACACCCCCTCCTCCCCTTAGATTCGTGATTTTTTCCGAACACCTTACCCTCTTTAGAGCTTCACGTGATTAATGGACTACCCCTTAGTGGCCCGGGAAGTCTAAAAACCAGCCTTACGAAGGGGTATCAGTATCGTATTACCCAATAACTGGGTTGTGGAGGTCAGATAGGCAGACGCTCCATGTATCCGGTAAGACTGGAAGACTACCCCAACTTATACGTATAAGGCTAGAGAGATGATGAGTGGGATATGCAAGTAACGAGTCGTGTCACGAGACTGCAATAGATAACATCCTTTACCAAAGAGTTTTGTGTCAATATTACTGTCACAGATATAGACTATCTGTGCTAACAATACTCTAATGTTTTAGGTAAATCTTGCCGCCTTTGATGGCGACAAAACTACTCGTATTTGACTGAATTTTCGACAGAACAGCATTATCAAATCATTTGACAAGAACGTCTCTTTTGACAGTCTGTCTATTAGATCTTTGCCTGTCAGAAACGTTTATGTGAGATGTATAAACGGTATTTAGTTGCCTTAGGTTTTAGTTTAGTCAAAAAGTTTACATGCAGTAGAACATAATTTGTATGTCCTACAGACAGTTGGGTCTGGATGTTTGTGTATGTGAGTTTAAATGTTTGTAAACGCACTCACGATGCAGGCGAAATTGCTAGTGTCGGGCAACGTTTAAAAAAAAAAAACCGAACCTTTGGTTCCTTGAACCAATTTTATGTTAAATGTGATATTGGCATACAAACGACGGGACACTTGATATCGTGTCCTGCCTGTCCTGTTGCTTGCACATCACAGGCACTGATGGACGCTATGAAAATGCCAAACTCGTCGCCAAATGGGCAAACTCAATTCAAATTGTCATTGACACGCTAAGAAAAATGTATAAATCTACTAAATATATATAACCAATTTTCACACAGCACTTGGGGTATGTACAGACATGCTGACATGGGTCAGTAAATAATGTAAAATTTTCTAACCACAAATATAAAACAGCTCGTATTTGTCTATATATTTGTCGCGCCCATGTACCGCTCCGCTTTACCTAAGCTGTTATCTACACATAAACATTGACATTGTGTATGAATGTGTCGCTTATGTAACACAAGTTTAACAAAGAAATATTTACACAGAGTATATTGATAAGAATTACTTTGTTTACACACGGATTTGTTGTATTTGTTATAAAAACTAGTTTTGTATTGTGAAAAAAATACGTCGTTTTCTGGCTAAAGTTCTGACTATAATGTACGTAGGTGTACCTGATACACACAATTCGCCAGTTATGTTTAAGTCCCATGTAATCGGGGGCGAGCCTATTGCCAGCAACCGGGCACAGTCCCGACTCCGTGACTGCTATTGAGAAATTCCTGATGAAAAAACCCAATATCACTTTGCCTGACCTGGGAATCAAACCCATGACCTCATGCTCAGCAGTCGCGCTTGCGACCACTAGACCATACAGGCAGTGGCTTGCTAAGGTGCTATGATTTGATAAGCTAAGGGTTACATCTTCCATAATTAACGTTTGTATAATTAGCATAAAATATTCGTGTGGACATTGGACCTCACTGTGTGAGGGGCCATGGCCTGTGGCATTTTTTTAATTACTAAATAGGCTTTTGTTTGGTCGCAACTCACTTGATGTAAAGCGATGATGCGGCCTAGGGTGGAGCACTCTTGCCTAGAAAAAACCGATTCATTTGTGCTTTAAATACAGGGTGTAACAAGACCCTTAACGAAGCCTTCAACCAAGCATTATGTACATCAAACTAAGTAACTTTACGCAAAAATTATTGCCGGGAAACGATTTTTTTTTTGGGGTGAAAAATCACGTGGGCTTGTGGATGGATTGAATAGAACGGGGATCGCGGAGGTTTTTCAGTAAAAAATTACGTTAAAAACATGTATTAAAAAAAAACGTGTGAAAAGGTTGAAACTTTAACCCCCAATATCTCCGTAACTAGATGGTTTCCAGGTATGGTCTAAAACAAAAAAAATATCGCAATGACGGGGAGAACAAGTACCTTGCGGCTTCGTTAAGGATCTTTTCACACCCTTTAGATTCAGATTATAATGATCAGGAAATAATAACCAATTGCATTATTTGTAGACATACCTAGTTCCCACCTTTTCAAGTAGAGCTTAATCAGCAAACATCTACGACTTTGAAGTACATCTCCACAAACCTTATTTGCGAATAGTCTGTCTGCCATACAAATGCAAAACAGTATGTTTGTCCTGATAACTGCTATCTAATCTATGCAAACACTTGAGACGTCTCATGCGACTCAAACTGGATCCATTACAAGTGGGAGCGTAGGTATGGTGCAAGCGATGGATAGCTCCACGTGGGCGTGTAGATATTGTTCTGTGGGAATTCTTGATACACGTGTATAACGGTATGTTGCTTTTAAAGACGCAATGAGAGATAGCAGATAGCAGTGTTCACGTTCGTAATACAAACTAAAGTAGTAAGTAAGTATTTATTTGCATAAAATGTGGTATATACAGGTGTTATAAAAATGTTATAGAGCAGGACACATTCCGCAATAATAATAGCATGCAAAATCATTTTTTTTCATAAGTTAGGTACATTAAAATAAACAATATAGGTCAACTATCTAATATCTCCGTAACTAGAAGGTTCCCAGGTATGGTTCAGAACAAAAAAATGATCGCAATGATGGGAAGAACAAGTGCCTTTCGGCTTCGTTAAGACCCTCGACCCTTGTTTCGACCCTTTATACAAAGTGCGGCTGCTGATGAATCCAGTAGTCCGACCTGGTACTCGAACCCTCCTACTCAGAGATAGGTTTGAAATCGTTGGTCTAGTGGTTAAAAACCAAGAGACATTTAACTAGGCTGAAGATTAGCACTTTTTGAACTTCAATTAGGTACACAAGACAGTCCAAATATCAAAACCAAGGTCAGTAAGTCGACCAGTCACTACAAACAGCACCCGTTCACGAGCATAACACAAAGAACAGCCATTGCCCCCCCTCGGGAAGGAGGCAATCCGCCCCCCGAACGATCGGACCACTAGACCAACAAGGCAGTTAATTGAGTACTTATAAGTCTGTGTTTTACTGAGCAGACGTTAAATAAGAACCATCAACAATCAAACGAGCTACACAGATCAATACCTAGGTACAGCTAGATAGCAGTAGCGAAGGGTACATTTTAATAGGTAAGCCGGAGTACGTATCTTTAATGTGATTTTATTATTTGTCTATGGAATACTGATTGTGCCAGTTTCCAAATAGAAGCCGGTGAGAATCGAGTTGTATGAAACCTTCGCCACTGCTAGGTAGCTAGGTACACAACCCACTTCACGTTTTTCTTCTACACGTGGATCCAGTCATCATTTTCCTTTAAATACATTGATTAGCGCTCGTGTTGTTTCTGACACTATGCGAATAATCCTCGTGTTTATTGGTTATAGCACAAGTGTGAAATGCCGACGATAATTGACTTTGTTAATCAACGTGTCTTGGTCTTCCGTTTAAACAAAGTTCTTTGGTTGCGAGAGTGTTGAGGATATTTCGAGATTAAATACAAAAAACGCACAGAGGCGGACTTAAAACCTAGCTTTTCTAAAAGCTATGTTGATAGGTGCATCTATTTGGATTTGGATTCACCGTAGTTTGGGCCAACAAAAATTTAAAAATACTATTAGTGCTAACAGAAGTTTAACAGTAAAAATAGAATATAAGGTAGTTTAGATCCAATAAAAAAAACGTGTAGCGAATATTCTAGGTAGTAGGTACTATTTGAATAAGCAATTAAGTACCTATATACCTAGGTAATTAAATATAAGTAGGTAGGTAACCATAAACCAATTGACGTAGGTACACTATAAATATAACGCTTGATTTAACATAAAGCATGCAATTACAGAAGCTACATCACTCGATACATAGTTATGTCTATTTAATAAAGTAACACGAAGCGAACAGTCCGATACATCTTGAACGTATAAAATGGCGAGATACGATTTTTGTAGTTTAGTAATAGGGTATTTGACTGAAAAAATCTATTTAGTCCGTCAGTTACATTATCAAAAAATATTGGACACGTACTTTTTCTTTTGTCATGTAAACGAAAAATTACCACGATACAGCGAGGTTGAAATCTCGCGTGACGTCACAATTTCTGTTACTTTTTAATGTCCAGTGACGTCACAAACCCCCTCTCTTGAACTCTGATGTAATCTAACTGACGGACTAAATATTTTTGTTTTTTTTCCGATGTTGTCAAGTAGCTCTTAGCTCTGCTTTCTTTGACGGTTCTTTCTTCGTTCGAATCTTTGTCTTTTGCTTAAAGATGTTTGCATAAGTAATTACTTGAACTCAAGTAATTAGTTTAACTTGACTATACATAGTTACCAGGTTAAGTGTCAAAGAAACGTCAAATACAGAGTAGAAAATAGGGTTATTAGGATGACAGACGGATCTAAAATTGAAGGGTGAAATATGTGGAGGCTTTGATATCAGTATTAGATTTCCACTGCTGTGACACAAATCTCCTGTCTGTGAAATGGAATGAGAACAGTGTATGCGTAGAAAATGATGGAAAACTTTTAAATTTTTGTTTTTGTATTCACCCTAATTTAGGTGCATTTGTAATTCGTTTGCTTTTCTCGGCGGCTCAAGACATTTTACTCACTGGATCAGCACAAATCATGCGCGTGACAGCTGATCTCTGTATTAGCCATACAAACACACAGATTAAATATTATTTGCTAACACGTTCAGCCTTTATGCCTTTGCCAGGTACATACTAAAGACAAACACGTGTTTCCTGTATAATGTTTTAGAAATAAATGTGTAACATACAATGGTTTGCGATTTGTTTTAATTTTGCAATTGTATTTTTAATCTGTCACGTTGTTTTGAATGCAGTAAGTGGGTAATGAATGCACTAATTGCGTGCTTAGGTTTTCTATTAACCATAGAGAATTTTAAATATGCTATCTCTTTTTATTACACTTTATAGTTTCAAATTATGGTTATACCAATTACCTAGAGTAATTGGTAGTTTTACTTCACTATTTAGTTGTGGCTCATATTGATCTGTACATGAAAATAAAAAAAGCACCGTGCTACAAAAAAAAACCGATATTTGATTTCTAAGATTTGAGTGTCATGTATTGAATCCTTCCTTGGTAGGTTGTTTAGACTTAAATTACTTACTTTACTCAGTAGTAGAGGTAGTCAGTAGCCCGAAGTTCTTAACCAACCAGTCTTACCAACCAGTCTTACCAAGGGATATCGGATTAGTACCATCTGGGTTGTGGAGGTCAGATAGGCAGTCGCTCCTTGTAAAATACGGGTATTCAGCTGCATCCGGTTAGACTGGACGCCCACCTCAACATAGTTGGGAAAAGGCTCGGCAGATGATGACTGCGTAGTTCAATTACATACACTTAAGTTTAGCATATTAACCCTTTCAGTGCCCAGCACCCAGCATATGAGTTCAATGCCCATATTACGCTGGGTGCTGGGCACCGAAAGGGTTAAGTATTTTTTTAGTTAATTACCTTTAAATGATGATTTATTTTAGAACTCAGCCAAAGGCTTCAACTACGCCCGATTAAAAAGTCAACATATCATCAGTCATCTAACAAGAACCACTAGGCAGTGTAAATCACAAGTAACTTATACGCACAAGGTCTAACCGTGTACAACTCCAGTGGCAATGAGGAGCAGGTTACTGCATTTTAATGCAAGTAACTGGACAGGGAAGTCGGCGATAATTAAAACAATAAACCATAGACAACATTTATTTGTCTATAGAATACTGACAGTGCCATTTTTCAAAGGGAAGCCGGTAGGAATCGAGTTGTATGGAACCTTCGCCACTGCTACATACCTAGAGATGTTAGATTGCTAATCAAGAGGCGGAAAAACTGTAAGTACTGTAAGAGTTCTTTGTTAAATTGTGCAGGAGCTCGTCAGTAGGTACAGACGGCAGCACATCAAGCACAAATCTGTCAAATTTCTTTACTAGATTTTAAACTTTATCGCTAAAGCATTAGGTTCAAGGTTGATTGGGAAAATTTGACAGTTTCGGGTTGGCAAATAGCGCGTTTGGATACGCGCGGAAGCGGCAAATCGCGTTCGGATAAACGTGAAGTGACATTGATAATGAATTTTGTTTATCATCAAGATAATTCTCATGGTAACAAATATTTTAAGTATCAAATTATAACCTAGTGTAACGAAACGACAATTAAATATTAAGAATATAATTATATTTCAAACCACGAACTGCACACTTACACAATCAAATACTTCAGTTCAAGCAATTTCCCAAAAAGCAAATACTCAGACTGTGGGCGAAGTAATTACAATTATTTAAATACATGTCGGGTTCGTTAGTTTTGCCTCAAAAGAGGTAAATGTTTACTCTGCATGCAAATTAACTGGCGCCTCTTGTATTTGCGAGTATTTGACGCTGGACCTTGGAACTGTTGCCACAGAATCTATAGTAATATAGTAATAATATTATAAAGCTAAAGAGTTTGTTTGTTTGAACGCGCTAATCTCAAAAACTACTCGTTCGAATTGAAAAATTATTTTAGTGTTGGATAGTCCATTTATCGAGGAAGGCTATAGGCTATATAACATCACGCTACGACCAATAGGAGCGTAGCAGCAATGAAAAATGTTGCAAAAACGGGGAAAATTGTATTTTTAATAACTTGACGCGGACGAAGGTCGCGGGGAACAGCTAGTAATATTATAAAGCTAAAGAGTTTGTTTGGTTGAACGCGCTGATCTCAGAAACTACTCGTTCGAATTGAAAAATTATTTTAGTGTTGGATAGTCCATTTATCGAGGAAGGCTATAGGCTATATAACATCACGCTACGACCAATGGGAGCGGAGCAGCAATGAAAAATGATGCAAAAACGGGGAAAATTGTATTCTTAATAATTTCACGCGGATGAAGGTCGCGGGGAACAGCTAGTTTATTATATTTACGTACAGTGTAAAACTTAATGGCCCATAGAATTATACATATTCAAAAAGGTTTGAATGCGCAAGTTTTTGTCTGTTCATCATAAATATTGAAGATTAATTTTGTGAAACGACTTTTTAATCAAAAAAATTAAGACCTTTTCAAGCCTGATTTATGTAAATTCTTATTCTTATTCTTTATTGAAATACTGGATGTAAAGAGTTTACGAAGCCGTCAACCAAGCATTCTGCACATCAAACTAACTATAGGTCCCGTCACGTAAAAAGAACGCTGAGCGACAGTGAAGGGGATGACACTCCCTCCCACTCCACCCAGAGCGGGAGAAGTCATTTGATGATTTCCCAACCGTAAAAAAAAGGGGATGTGTCTTCGCTCGGTTATAGTCGCAACCTGTAGTACTAAGCTAATTGTTTTATAATATTAGTGTAATTGTTTTATTGTAGAATCATAATAGGTACTTTACTAGCTACTTAGTACTTTGGAATAGGCTGGTATTCAAAAAATAGATAATGTTTACTTGATCAGTCAGCGTTCTTTTTACGTGACGGAACCTATACACACTGTAATTATTGCTGGTAAACGACTTGATTTAATCATCTGTTTTCCCTATTAGATGGAAATTAACGTAAATGCTTTAACATACCTTGTTACATATGAGTGATGATTAAAAAAAATTACCGATGAAAAATTTCTATGTAACCATTTTAGTGTCGGTATACCTTCCATCTTGTATAAGCACAATAAATCATCTAAAACTCTTATGCATCAATCTTGCACCCTGAAAAGCTTAGATTTTGACCAATAAACAGATATTTATGAGCAACTGCCAGCCAATATTTGATTCATCCATAAATTTACTGATCGCATGCAATTCAGCAACAATAATAAATAATTTCAGGAGCATATTCATTGAGCATGAGGTAGACTCGCCCCCTATTACATGGGACTTAAATATATCTGTCGAAATGTAAGTATACAGATACCGAGGCACACCTCTATAATAACCCATTGGTAATAGATATGGAAACACTGTCTCACAGCCACAAGTAGTCAGGTAGCTGTCACTAATGACAGCTGTCAGTCACCACGAATGGCGGGAAGTTGGAATGCGTACCCTGGACTGGGGCTTGGTGGTGTTGGTGAGCCTGTGAATAGTTAGTAAATTGGTTTATTAACCTAATAGCTCTGCTACAAGAGGATACTACAACGATATATTATGTTGAAAACATGTACATTGTACATAGTTACATAAAACTCGCGCCTTTTTCCCACGGGGGTAGGCAGAAACCACATATTTTGAAAAAATCCGTCATCCCGTAGCGTAGCTGGTAGCCGATAAAACAGTTTACTACAATGAAATCAAACATAAAATGGCTGCCTTTATTCTTGAATGCAAAACCAACGCATGGCACGGCACGTGACCGATATTAAAAGCAAGATTAATAAACCGCCATTTACATGCCCTTTGCCTGAGTACTATTCCTGTCACTGTCGCACTACTGTCAAACTACCGATGCAAGATAGAAACAGCACCACCGCACCAGTAATCCCCTAAGAATTAGACAGAGGAACACCCTGGTTAAAATTTAAATCCTGCGTAATAGGGAGCGAGCCTAAAGCCATAAAACAGGCACAATTCTCCGGGCTACATCTGAGAAATTCCGCTTTGCCCGACCCGCAAATCGAACCCAGGCCTCATGCTCACAAATACCACTCGCGGCCACTAGTTCAAAAGAGTCAGATTGAGACGTAAACACAAGCCGAAACACGTGCTATGTTACGTTTAGTTCTGCTGAAATGCTGCGTTATCAGTAAAGTGCACATGGTTACGTTTCGTTGTGCAGTTTTGTCGCAGAGGTTACGTAATGTACTGTTGTTGTGTGTAGTGCTCACGTAATATCTAGTTCTTTAGCTGTGTAGGGGTTTATAATATTAGATTTATCTGGGTGATTCGAGGACATACGTTTTTAAACTGACACTACCCGCAATAACTTCAGTTTATCCGTGATCATGGTGCTTGCAACAGCGCCGAAATATCGGGGATTCAAAACAAATAGTAAACATGGTAAATATCCCATTTTCAGTGTTAATGATAGTGATTCGAGGACATCTGTATCAAAAAGGAAATTTAGGTCGATGATCAAGTTGGTGCTCTTAGTGCTCACGTAATACCTAGGTGTTTTGGCTGTGAAAGGATCAGCAGGGACTGTGATTTGTTACACTTTTTGAAATTTCCCTGAAATTGATAAAACTGCACTTCAGAGTACCCGTTTGAGTTTGCTCATTAGTTTGAAAGAAATTCTATAAACAAGCTCATTTTCTGACCAATTCTAGCAAGCTTAGGCTCCCAATATAAATCCCAATTAAAAGTAAGTTCTACCTACATGCATTACATAGCCGCAGTTGAATATGATCTGAGCCTACAGATGATGTAAGTATTTTCAAAGCTAGACAAACGTCTATCTTTTCCGTTCTCGCACTAGAATGCACATACATTTTCCTTTTCTATACATTTTCCAGCTTCAGATCTTTTTCTTTACTGAGTTCCTTTGAAAATTAGCACACTAGAGTCTCTCTGAAAGTTTCCCCAAGTCGTACACACTAGAGACTAGTGCTACGCAGGGATCTTTTTAGGCTCGTTCTATCTTTAAAATATCCATGTACAAACTATGCTCAACTGTTTAATAGACAATTGATAAAGTACTAGTAAGAGTAAAGGCGCAAACCCACCGCGGTGCACGATGTGCACGGGCACGCGGCGCATTTTAGCTGCGTGGATTCTTTTGATAACGAGGGTCTACACTTCCATAGCAGTACACGTTACACACTCACAACTAAGTACTACTGTAGCGTGCGTGGCCCACCGCGGCATAGTCGTGGGTTAATATTCGTGTATAGCGTGTACCGCGTGCACAGCGTGCATGGCTTTGACAGCGTTGAGCTACGTGAGCGCCTTATTCGAGCAAGCCACACATGTACTAATGACGTCATTTGATGAGCGTGTCCGTGGTTTGCAGTGGACACAATCACATACATTTTCTTGCAAAGCGAAGCTCACGTGCGTAGCCAATCCATGCGCCGCGGTGGGTTTGCGCCTTTAAACGGTAAACAAATAACAGACGCGTGTAACTTCCGCTATCTATGAAAATTTTCCAACATAACCCTTATTGTATCAAGTCTTGATAGTACAACTGTGCTTACGTAAGTGGAGTGGACCCGTCGACTTTCAGTTGCATAGAGGTGACTTCTGTTTACTTACTTCAAGAGGAAAGTCTAGTTTACGGCTTCGATAAGGGTGATTAGACGTAGGTTTTGTTCTGACGCTCAAGCTGGGATCCTCTTTAACGATGCAGTTAATTGATTAATCAGCCGTTCGTTGTTTACCAACAAATAGGTGCACAAAAATCTATAATACTGAAAGCGAAAGATTAAAATGTAAGCAGTATGTAATGCCGAGGCTTTCTAGGATACAGAGTCAACGTATGCCTCGTTCTGTCAAGATCGAATCAGCATGCTCTGATTTTGGCAGATCGAAGTGATTATTTACACGAAGTTTCGTGTCTGTATTTGTATTTGTACCCCTAGAGTTGGTTTTCTGCTCTAACTATTTTTTCTTTAAATTTTACGTTTGTAAAACTAATACCTGCCCCAAACTTATACTGTCATTTACGGGATATTTTCCGTGATTATTCGTTATTCTGAGCGCCCGATATTTCGATGCTGTTGCAAGTGCTATGAACACTCGCAAAACACACTAATTCAGGAGTTTTTATTACAATGCCGACATCAGGAGCTCAGAATAACGAATAATCACGGAAGATATCCCGTAAGTGACGTTTAGTGAAGTTTAGTTTTAAACCGTGAAACCTTTTATTAGAACCTACCTATTTCTTGGTCATATAAAACACCTCGATGCGGGAATCGTAGGTACATTGAATAGGTAGGTACTTACATCCATATCACAGATCTGCGCTAATCAAGTCTTCATGCGTAACTGCGAAGGTTATACAATCTAACTATCGTAATAAATTACATTGCCTACTAGGGCATTGCAGTTCAAATAAATTGTATAAAATACTGTTATTACAGACACTGCATCTGTAGGTTCACACTTGGTGAGTGTCTCTATGACACATGAAAAGAGACCGATCATAATACATCTTTTCTGATTTTTTTTTTTTAAATAAAAAAATATGGCTAAGAAGAAAATGGATTCAGAAATGAAGGTTAAAAGGTAAGGAAGAAAAGGACAACCAAACAAATTGGGCTTACGGCGATGCGATGGTGTGAAAAAACAATCGATTCTTAACTAAGTAGGTACCTTTACCAAAACATATTTACACCAAAACACTAGATGATTTGAAAAGAGTAACCATGGGGTTTCTTGCCAGTTCTTCTCCATAAGAAATGACCAACCCGAACCGTGCACCTTTTTGTCGACGTTTTATAAGTGTCCATCTGGGCCTATGTGAAATAAAACATTTTGATTTTGATATTATATAAATATACTTAAGTATATTAGTAGTTTGTCTGAAATAACCCTTAACTAATAATTGATAAACAAGTCGAGTTATTCAGAAAAACAATTGGCAATATATAGAAAACAATGGACACGCGACTTCGCACTGTTTCTGTTATCCATCGTATTTACAAATTGCAGTTCTGTTTACGTTTGCTTCTGTTTATTAGTAATCGCTAATCAATTACCGGAAAACTTGAGTGGTTATTGAAAGTCATTTGTTGATATTTGATAAGGATTACTTGTTTGATTTGATAAGATTCTCTTCCACGTTTATTATGCGCACAGCCAAGATGTGGAACTCTGCCGGCATCTGTGTTCCCTCCCACATTTAACCCCTCTGCCTTCAAAGCAAGAGTGAACAGGCATCTTCTGGGTACGCTCGTTCCATCACAGACCTCATCTACCGCTTTCCATCAGGCGTGATCGAGGTCAAGAGCAGGCCCATTTTGTAATAAAAAAATAAAAAAAGATTTGAATACTTCTGAGTTTTCAAACTGCAAAACATATTTGGGTATACAAAGAGTCTAGTCTTTGGTAATGCGAGGATGACAATACTCTATGGTCTACAATAGAATTCATCATCCTCCTATCCTTATCCCAATTTAATTTGGGGCCGGCGCAGCATGTCTTTCTCTTCCATACTTCACGATTGCCCGTCTTCACAGCAAGAAAACTTGCAAGAATTGTGTGCAAATTTTGCAGGCCAAATGGCTTTCTTGAACACTGTGAGTACTAACTCATGGTGAGCCAGCAAAAACCTGGGCAAAATACCATAGTCATCGTCACATTTTTTTAATACAATTTGGTTTAGATCGAAGTATTTTTGTCCACAATCTTATATTCTATTATCATTGTGTGACCGAAAACTTAACTCTTCTTTGTGATATTGTCCTCTATGATTCATTTTCATGCAAATTCATTGTTTAGATAAGAATTTTGGTTTTCTGAGTCATAGCTTGATTCAAACTTGCAAAACAATGGACCCGATGAATACTAAGATTCCAAATTATTTTAGTAGTGTGTGGAGAGGTTTGGCCGAGGAATAAAGCTATACAAAACCAGTTTATGCAGATCTCAAATTGTACGGGAAATCTATACAAAGCCAGGCCACGTTATACTGGAAATGTATGGCTTGTTGTGTAGCCGTGTGTACTATCACCAGTTTCCCTTAGCTATTTCAGGCTAAGCGTTTGCCATGTTAAGTAGGTAGCATCATATGTGATAATGTTACATTTTCGCTTTATCGCAAGGATCATAACGCGTCTTTGATGGCTCAGGTACCAAAATACTTGGTGGTAGCCACTCATCCGGAGGGCCATCTTAAGCTAGACCTTTACTTCTCTAGAAATAAATCTTATTAGATGGGCCTCTTTTGTTTTTTTGTCTATTATAAAGG
The DNA here is from genome assembly GCA_905220335.1 of Noctua pronuba. NCBI lineage: Eukaryota > Metazoa > Arthropoda > Insecta > Lepidoptera > Noctuidae > Noctua > Noctua pronuba. Next base: position 6,359,288 of record LR999906.1, on the reverse strand, counting down.
GTGTAAAAAGACCCTTAACGAAGCCGAAAGGTACTTGTTCTCCCCGTCATTGCGATCATTTTTTTGTTCGAGACCATACCTGGGAACCTTCTAGTTACGGAGATATTGGGGGTCAAAATTCCAACTTTTTCACAAGTTTTTTTTTAAAATACATGTTTCTAATGTAAGATTTTTACTTTAAACACCTTCACGACCCCCGTTCTATTCAATCCACCGATCAGCACAATGTTTTGAGTGCGTTACATTGAGTTTTACCGTAAAACGTGATATTTCACCCCAAAAAAAAAGTCGTTTCCCAGCAATAACTTTTGCGTAAAGTTACTTAGTTTGATGTACAGAATGCTTGGTTGACGGCTTCGTGAAGGGTCTGTTTACACCCTGTATTCTTCAGGTGGCGTCCCTTTTTCTTCAGAGGCAGAATTACAATTATTTGCATTGTGCAAGTCAACTTCAGACTATTCTTAACTGACGTCACCAAACTAGTTCCACCATTGTTCTTAATTCAAATTCTTTAAATCTTCAATTGTTTTTTATTCGAGTCCTATTGTTTTCTACACGATAGGTATTTTCCTCAAAACGTCATGTTTATCTCCGTGTAATTGAAAACAGGCCAGTAAATGGGTCACGAAGCTTATCGCACAAGTGTTATAATGTTTATAGTTATTTAATTATTCGTTTGCATTGACCAGTGTCTGGCGTTGGCTTTATGATACAGTTATATGTACTATCTAATATTATGTGATACGGTCAGTTTCATTTGACTCGGGTCGAGTTTTTGGAGCTGAATTGAAGGGCAATGGGGATTCGTAACGAATTTACAGGTTTAAGGTTTTAAGGTTAACAGATAGTTTTCTTTAATAGAAAACCTATGGCCAGCATATTTCAGTATTTTTTACGGTACTAACTTTCGACCGCGGTTTCCCTTGCACGGTACGAAAATAATGAGACAGAACGACGTCACGCGGCTAACAGCTGATAGGTCAAAAGCGCGCGCGCGCGTTTTCTTATTGCGGCTGTTGTCTTATTGTGATAAAAGTGAATGGGTAAAAAAAAATCTTTGGAAAAGTTATTTGATATCATGAGTACAATCACGTGTTTAATTACCAGTCACCCAATATGCATAGGTATATGTTTTTTTGGAAGTCAGTTTTTTTGCGAAAAGTTTTTTTACAAAATGAAAAAGATTCTACAATAGTAACAATAACTGTTATTACACAAATTAAACCCACACGACTACACCCACCTTTTATAAATAAGTATAATTTACAGTGAAACTTGAATCAACTAAATGAATTAGCATTCACCGGGGGCTGTAATCGATCGTATCTATGACAGAGCTATGTCTTTGTTGGCCATGCCAGGCTGGCTGGCATTGGCAGTACAGGTTGATGACCCCTAGTTTTGGCCCAGCAACTAATTTTAGGGACTTGATCGAGGGAGACGCGAAATCATGTATGGATACCGTTGTGAGGAGCTCGTGGCTAAATAATAATAGCCGCAAAGGTCGAAGATCAAGGTTAAGCAGCGCTTGCACCGGTCGGTTCGTGGATGGGTGACTATCCATTACATACCGAGTTTACACCGTGCCTCGGAAAGCACGTTAAGCCGTTGGTTCCGATCATCCATCCACGGACCGACCTTTGTAAGTGCGGTTTAACCTGAAGACCGACCCGTGCTCCTGTTATCATTTAGCCAAGAGCTCCTTCATTCGTGTTATTTAATTAAAACTTTCGCAGCCCTGTCATACAATCATTTATCACGTTTTGTGTTATTGCACATAATTATATTTTGCACGCCATAATTAATTACAGCCTTTTGTAATTAATTTAAGCCTCCGGAGCGTTGTTAGTCGATTCTAATTTATTATAAAACTACATGCAAATATGTGCGTGTTGTGTGTTACTGTAGCAAAACGAAACAGATTTTATATTAGCACTTCAAACTGAGAAACTTAAAAAAAGTTCTGAAACCAATTTAAAAAAAAAATTGTAACAGGAATTAGAACAATGTAAATTTTATTTGGGAAAATCATATATTAAATACATTAATAAATTAAAATAACCTTAAGTTAATAACTTAAAAATGGCGTCAAAAAACTCCTCCTCAACGCTGTCAACTGGTAACGTACCCAAGAGACTGGCGGCGTTGCCACGTTGTATGGCAATGCTAAGCCTTTGGCCAAGGTAAAAGCCAGCCCTTGGGTCACGGGAAGTGTCAACTAAGCGATTTGAAATTTCCTTGAAAAGGCTGTGAGCACTCGGACCCCAGAGTTTCAAAAAAGTTTTTTTCTTCTTTTTTTTACAATAAATTAATAGGCTTGCGTTTGGCCGCAACTCGCCTGATGTGAAGCGATGACGCGGCCTAGGGTGGAGCACGCTTGCCTGGAAGAAACCGATTCACTCGAACTTTGAAGAGATCAGAACATCGATTTCTACCCACTAGTGGCGTGCCTTGGGGCCAACTATACGGCAAGCCCATAAGCCAAGCAGAAACATCATGAAGAGTAGTAGGTTATAAGGGCAGGTACCAGACTGGACCCGTGTGCTGGATTACGATTTACTCCTCAAAGAGTGGAAGCCCATGACCCAGCCATACATACTAGAAAGAAAGTCCCAGCAGTAGGAACATCATAGGCTGATCGTGTTATGCTACATGATGGATGAGCTCGTGGCTAAATAATAACAGCCGCTCAGGTCGATCTTTAGGTTAAACCGTGCTTGCCATTATATACCGAGTTTCCTCCGTGCCTCGGAAAGCACGTTAAGCCGTTGGTCCCGGTTGTCATTAGTAGATCTTTGACAGTCGTTAGGTAGTCAGTGGCGCAAAAAGTCTGACAACCAGTCTTACCAAGGGGTAACGTATTACACAGTACTAACTGGGTTGTGGAGATTAGATAGGCAGTCGCTCCATGTAAAATACTGGTTTAGCTGCATCCGGTTAGACTGGAAGCCGACCCCAACATAGTTGGGAAAAGGCTAGGCAGATGATGTTATGCCACATGTAAATAGCACGTGTTTTCTGTCACCGCAGTAAAACAAACCAGATTTTCTATTTACATATAAAATAATAGGTTACTATTCAAATAGGTTAGTAGTGATATATCAAATGTTCAGATAAATTGCAGTGGATAATGATTTCAATGCATAATGCTATGCTAATGTATCTGTTCTGCATTCAAATTGATCTTAACAGCGTTATTAGTACTTACCATTGAGTAGTTTTCCTTACTCTTGGGTATGAAATTACGTCGTAAGTTAACAGCAGCGTAACTGCGCGAAGTCACACGTGATCGCGAAATAACGAAGTTGCTTTGAAAATATCCGGAACAATTCGGCATTTGTTTCGTGCGCCGCGAATTTCGCATTCGGCGATGCGTCGTCTTTCACGACGCGACGGTGCTCACATGAAAGAAAAAACTGACACGCGTGCGAATAGGTATAGGTACAAGGCGCGTCGCGAGTCGCATCGCCCGATGCCAATGACATAAAAAGTCGATTATACAGTATACTAGACTACTAGAGAGTTGCATTTTTTATTATTTCTAAATAATTATAAACCTTAGGTTCTAAATCCTCTTTCTCCTTGTCCACAGTTGTCTACTGCGACTACAACGGGTCGGGCCGCGCGCTGCAATGGATAGAGGACTACATGGCCAGCGATGTCCTGCCCACACACGCTACCAGATGTACTGGACTGTCCTACACTTCAGGGCAGAGTGAGCTTTACAGGTAACTATAATAATGATTTTTCTTAGTTTTATGAACGACTGATATGAGAATGGAAGAAAATGTGTTGCGCGGACCATGTAGTAACATGAAGATGATGAAGTCTGCTGCTGGATGAGGGATTCTTGCAAAGTCGGTATTTGTTTTTGTCAGGTTTACGGTTTTCGAATGGAAACACGGATGGGAATTTTCATAATTACCATAAAAGGCTGCCCGACCCAAATGAGACTCAGCAGGACATGTCTGCCACATGCCGGACAAACTGTGGGCCAAAATAGCAGGAAATTGGTGCTCTGACACAGTGCGGCGGGGTCGCATTAGGCCACGAAGGAGATGGCGGGACGAACTGGACAGGTTCTGTCCGAACTGGATGCAGGACTCGCGGGTTCGCGAAAAAAGGAAAGAGTGGGGTTTTACCCAGGTATTGGACAGATCAGGCCGGGCAAAAAAATATGTTACTACCCTAGTTTCATGTTACTTGGGGTCGGGCACGACACAGTCGTCTATTCTTAAAATTATGCAGAAATATGACGAATAGAATCAAAACTGACTCTATTAAACGCTGAAACTGTAGAGTTATTTCTATACATACCTTGTACCTACTTATAAACTATGGCCATGATTTTTGTCCGACAAAATATCGTCAAGTCGAAATTCTCACTGCATTTAAGTGCACATTGAGACTTAAAATACTGAAAATACACTATAGAATACACTCATATCGTCTAGGCAAGTATTTACAGCAAAACGTGAGTCAGTCGCCAATCTAGACGGCGGCAGCCTCCGCCTTGACGGAGACAAAACAGGTGTCGGGCTCATTGTTACAAGTCTATTGTCTAGTTGTTGACAATAACCAGTATACAGGTGGAACGTGGAAACGATACACTGGCATTTGTTTCAGATACTAAAATATGTGGTGAATTGTGTACGGGTTGAAATTTTCACGGTTACTCATAGAAATCTGATTTGGGGGCTGAAAGGTAGCTAATAAAAAAACATTCGAAAAGACAATCTTTTTTTCGAGTTTTTTTACCAGATAAGGAAGACAACCACCAGCGGTTTTTCACTAAAAATATGTTATCTGTAAAAAAAAGAAAATACCAAAGATGAACAGATTGTGTTCAAGATGATTAAAGATAAAAAGAGTGTGAATAATAAGATGACCGCTGATTGATAGAGATTATGAATGGCGTTGATAAAGTATCTGACCCCAAAAATATTGATAGCGGAAGACAGATACTGGAGATCTTGTAAATAAAAAATAAACTTTATGGTAGAATAGGACCATAATATCAGACATTTCAACCTGTTGTGAATTTCTCAGTAGCAGTCACAGTAGAGTCTGGATTTGTGGCCAAATGATAACAGGGCTCGTCCTTAACATGGGACTTAAACATAATTGGCGAAAAATGTAGGTATGCTGTTTAGTACATACCCTACCTAACCCTTTGTGGTTCACAGGCCTGATGTTTTTAACCGACTTCCAAAAGGAGGAGGTTATCAATTCGTCTGAATGTTTTGTTTTATTTTTTCAACTTGTTTAAGAACATCGTAGTCTAACGTTTTTGTAATATCCACAGATCAGAATCAAAGTCAATAATCCGGACCCTGGTGGGTGCCTGCCCCGAAGATGTGGCAGTGGTGGGAGCGACTCTGGTGCGGTTCCTCAGGGCACTGCGCCCGGACAAGGTGGTGTTGTTCGTGTCCTCGCGGGAGACCGAGAGGCAGATCGCGCCGTGGAGGGAATATGATACTACGGTAAGGAAAACCTCTTTTCCTTTTTTAGGAGATTCAAGTGTAACCATTACGTAGCGAGGTGTGTGTGGTCTCTATGTTAAGGATGTAGGATTTAAAGGGTGTAAAAAGACCTTTAACGAAGCCGAAAGGCACTTGTTCTCCCCGTCATTTTTTTGTTCTGAACCATACCTGGGAACCTTCTAGTTACGTAGATATTGGAGGTCAAAGTTCTGGACCACTGACCCATGACCCGTTTACTATTCAAAGCATCCATCAGCACTAAGTTTTGAGTGCGTTACTTTGAGGTTTACCGTAAAAGGTGGTTTTCACCCCAAAAAAAAAAGTAGTTTCCCAGCAATAATTTTTGCGTAGAGTTACTTAGTTTGATGTACGGAATGCTTGGTTGACGGCTTCGTGAAGGGTCTGTTTACACCCTGTATGGTGTGTATGTTTAAAAAGGTTGGATTGAAGAATAAAGGGTCTAGACAAAGTGCCATTTCACCATCGATAACGATGCTGGTAAACTCATGTGTGTATTCGAGTGACATGAACTACCGAAAAGGTTATGCTTATGTTCATTCTGATGAAAGTCGGTATGTCGTTGCAGCGATCCATCGAATTAGAAAATGAAACGCCTTGGAATCGCCATTAGAATAGGTACCAGGTAGGTATAGGTAGGGTGTGCACGTACGTTACAAAAGCCCACCATTTATTTCATTTTCTAGTTTTTAAGCACTAATGAAAAATGGATGTCGAGGGACATCGCCGAAACTCACATTTCAACAAAATAACATGTTAAAAAATTATTTAATCCATAAAATAACCCGAAAAACAACTGTCATAATAAATCGTGAAACGAGAAATTTTAATTGGAACATGTTGAAACAATAGACCTCTAGAATTTTGTCGAAAGTTTAAACTCAGAGGACGATAAAACAACGATGAATGGTCTGGACGTTATTTGTAAAGTTTTTGGAAAATTCATTAAAATGGTCGAAATGATTTCTTGTTTTTCGTCCATAAAAACAAATAATCCAAACGTACTTTTTGGAGAGCCTTAAGAGGTGTCTGGGGCAGACATGAAGTAGCTTGATGGACAGCACTGAACCAGTAAATCAATTAATTAATTTAAAAAGACAACCGTGAACCAGTGCGCTACTGGGCAAAAGTCTAAAGGATGATGGCGGAAATCAGGATCATTTGGGATCCATCTAGTAGGCATGTATCAAATGGTTGAAAAGTAGTCTAATTAAAAGTTTTACACCGTTGGGGAAAGGTCTCTTGTAACTCAGGGGTAGAAAGTCAAAACATACGGAAGATTTAAGAAGAGAGTTTTCCGAAAAGAACAGGAACGTTAGGCTCGTCCCTTACTACATGGGACTTCAACATGACTGGCAAAATGTGGGTGTGCTGCTAGATATACCTCTGTCTATCCTTTTTGGTTAACAGGCTTGATGTTATGTCGTGAACAGGTAAATTCTTTTCCAATGTCACGAAGTTGACACTTTTTAAACTAGATTCCACGGTCGTATTGCGTTATGCAGTTGCCATATGCATTCATTCGCATGTCAGATATCACGTAGTACTTGGCGTTAATTCAATGTGCTACCGACGGATACGTAAGCTGTTACACGTTCAGATCTAATTATTGACCGCTGACTGATGCTACCCGTTAGGCGATTCCCACACGATACCGGTCGTCCGCGCGGTCGGGCGGTGAAGCGGATTTCAAGATACAGTGACACCGCGCGGACGAGCGGTGTCGTCTTTTAAAAGTTTTGATTTGGCACTACGGTTTTTACATACATAAATCGCGCTTTTTCCCACAAAACCACCAGGAGAAACCACAGAACGGCATTGCCGTGATCCTTTCAAACTGCTTTTGCTTCATCCACGTCCACGCATCGGTTCATACACGCACGCCGGTTGCGAGCAATACGCACCTGACCGTTCTGGAGAATATCACCAGTAAGATCAGAGTATGTCCTTCTAGGCCGTCCCCTCCCGGCACTGCCACACCGCTAAAGTTCCGACACCGTGTGTCAACCAGTCTTACCAAAGGGGATCAGATATCCCAGCAACTGGTTGAGGTTGTTGAGGTTACAAGGAGAGTCGCTAGATGTAAAAAACTGGTATTCAGTTGCATCTGAACAGTCTGAAAGCCGACAACATACTTGGGAAAAAGCTAAGGCATAAGATGAATGTGTTTTTCATTAAACAATGTTATATGATCTGTCGATATCAATCAAAGCAACGTGCAACTATGACGAGCAGGCGCCGGTTTCCACTTGTGGGCAATTTAAAATATATTGGGACTGGGCTGGGCACGTTTGCCGCGTGTCAAGTGAATTGTGGGCTAGAACTTTAACCAAGTCTGCCCTGAAAAGTGTAACGGCTTCAAGTTTGACCAAAGTAATGATGAGCTTGATGTCTTTAGGAAAGATAGTGCCATGTTAGTCAAAGAGGACGAGGAAGGGATACTTCTACAAAAGAGAGACGTTTTCCGCGCAGTGGGCTAGCAGAAGTCGCACGAAGTAAATATACTGATATTGTTAGCCTGCGTCATCCCACTGCTGGGCAAAGGCCATGACTTCCCCATGACTTCCCGTTGTTTCGATCCAGGTTTAATATGGACCACTGGTTCTTGGTTTTGTCCATTGCGTCCCGCCATCTTCGCCAGCTTTGCCGCGACGACTTTTGGCTGTGTCAGGGCTCCAGAAAGTGGCTATTTTGGCCCGCAGCTCGTAGTAAATATACGGAGTAGTAGTGTTTAAAACACAATGTCGATTAAGAAGAATGCAAGAGCAGAATCTTCAGGGAATCACATAAAGACTGCATTTTCACAACTACAAATATAAATATTTCATTCAGCTCATAAATATAATTTATTCCTCACCTAACTGCGAAACATAATTGCAAAACGCCGGACATTTCCACTCGTATATATCACGACGTGACTTGCTGCTAGTAAAGTCAACCAGAGTGCATAATAACCAATAGTGGTGAGCATATATCGGCTGCAACTAAACGCATTACGAGCACTAAAGGCCGAATGCCGATAACGCGCCCTTGAGTTACGTAACGGAAGCGTAGCGTTTTATAGTTTTTGCATACAATGAAAATATACGGCCGTCTAATGTGGGCGCCGCCGCGACGGTGTAAATATATCTGCAACGGTTATTTTATGGGCTATTTTATTTGTTTGTATGCTGCATACTGCGTAGTTTTCTTATGCATTGCATTTAATTTTCAATGTCACGAGTTCACGACAGTTATTGGGAATGTTTGGCAGACATAGATGTTGTTGAAGTGTAGTGTGAATTCGGTTGTTAGATTCATTGAGAGGATTCAGAAATTAGACTGCAGTGTTCAACTGTTGTTCATAGACATAATGGCATTAATAAAGCGATTTTTGTAAGGATCGAAGCAGGTGGTGTTGTGTAGTTTATACCTACTCCCATGTGCAAAATATCATGAGTTTATTTAAGTATCTATTGACGAAATCTCATTAATTAGGGACTACAATGATTGTAATTGCGAATTAAAAGAAACTATTAAAGTCCTTGGCGTCCTGTAGTTTCCGCCTGCACCAGAGACAAAAGATGTGAGTTTACGCCAAGTCTGATGGAACACCCTAGAAACTAGTCAGTACTATTACTCCCACAGGCAGTAAATTTTAACAACATGAACCGCCGAAACGCTCACGCACAGCCCAATCACCCGTATATTTCCGTATTATGCAAAACGCGTAAACACACACTCGTCGAACTGCGCTTACGATCGGCAAATTCCTTTATTTTATCAACAAAAGTATGATTTACGTTGCACACGTGACCAGCAATTGCGTCGCGACGTTGGTTACTGCCCTTGTGCTATTTCTTTAGCCTAAGAGGCCTAGAAAGCTGAGCCTTTAGTGAAGCAGGTGGTTGCAAGGTCTAACGTTTGAGTCTTAAAAGGTCAATTTGTGGCTGAGGTTAGAGAACTAGGTATTGTACATTTCTAATCTAGAATATTTAATAGTCCTGTAATCTTTGTTATTTTTAAAGTTGTATGCGATTTGAATTGTATGAAAAGTTGTGCTTTTTGAGGTTTTTATTTAATATCTAACCATGACGTTCAAAAAGTAGAATTTGTTCTGTTTCAATGGCTTTGATTTGACTTGAACCCAATTCTCAAAAAAGTCTCGTTCAAAGAAATGTTTTCATTTACCAATGTCGTACGTTTAACGGCTACTATATTATCAATGCAGACGTGTAGCCGGAACATACCTTATTACTCAACCTAAGGTACTAAAATGTAGTTATTTCTCAATACCTACACAAATTCCTCTACCCATATTTGTTGCGTGACCTTTACACCGTGCGTGGGTAAATCAGTCGATACTGTCCATCCCAGTTCATCCCTGGATTACATTTTATCCGTGGATCAACCTTTGCTTTTAGTTTTATGACGTTTCATACTTCAATATCGTTCATATCCTATATCAGTCGTATGTCCCCGTAAAAGGGTATATTTTATAAGAGTCTCTTGCATTATGTTGTATTTTTCCAATAGATTTTTATACCAGATTGACTGATCTTTTCAGAATTTTCCGTGTTGCTATTGAGTCTTTCTGTTTCTTTAGCATTTGCTTCTTCTCCGATGTCATTGACATTTTTATTTCTAATCTCTTGCTGCTTACCTTCTATGTCACTCAGAGTAGTGTTATTAATAGTAGTAACAGTATTATCCCCTGATTGATTCTTCACGCTTATTATCGCGTGCGGAATTCACCCGTCATGTCCAGGAAGTGATTTGAAGAAATTTATGTTAACGTCAAAATGTTCACGTTCATGTATGAAAATACATTGACGACCTCGTTTATCTTTATAATACAGATGGTTTTTTTGATTGACTTCCTGTTTTTATTCTTGAAAAAATAATTTTCCGTTTAATTGATGTGTTTCTAATATCAAAATCACGTTTTTAACATTGTTTTCATCATCATCGTCGTTCATAGCCAAATCTCTTTTGGTTTTATGAGTTTTGTTGACGAATTTGGACCTCACAGAAAATTATTTCTCGAATAAATCGGTTTTCTTGTCAACGTATGATTAAATCTATAATATTTACAATCTTCCCACAACCGTCTGGTTTAACGTCTGTTTTGTAGTAACAGGCATCTTCCCAAGATAAACAAATGACTAATTCCACATAATTTTCATATTATTAATTATATAAAAGCCATAAAACTTTATCTCCGTGTTATATAGTTGCAATTATTTTATAATAATCAGCAGTCGTAAAACTTTTATGATTATTAATGTCACATTCGTGTCAGAGCTGGTCAAGTTTACCAACGTGATCGCGTTATTACAGACGATATAGTTGATTTTATTAGCATCATGGTCCAATGTTTACAAAGCGCTGTTTCGATATTTTAGTACCTCCACTGTTTACTGCACTGGGTATTGTGTTAATTTATACTGTATTAAGGACATTGTTCCGTCGGGGTTCATCTAGATTTCCCTGCATGTTGTTTGTCTGAATATCGATAGATTTCTTTCTCTGACAGTTTTTCTTCGTCATGTTCCGTATGAAGATGATTACATTTTTGTCAAAAATCTTCTACAGCAGCTGGTACCTGTTACAATGGGCCTTTGTGTCGCGAAGCAACTGTTTCTTGGAATATATTTTCGATTCTAATAGTAATCTCGATTGAGTTGTGATAGAATATTGATTATGAAAATGTGTTTTCTCTTTCAGACTTTCTTATTATTTTCTTTTGAAGCTTATAAATTGCTTAGTTTGTAAGCAAAGTATTGTTAGAGGACGACAATAGGTAGTCGTAATGTCGGCCACGAAAACATTTGTTATTTCTTCAATTTGTAATTGAAATACTTCAGTGAACGCTACATTTATTACAGAACATTAAACTATCCACAAAATAATATAAGTTTCAAAGGAAAATCTTGCTTCAGAAGATTTTTCAAAACGTCTGAAAGTTGTGTTGGAATTTGTTACGCAATAATATTTTCTTTTACTGCTATTTCAAAGGACGTGATGCTTTAATAAAAACACATTTTTTTCAAGTAACATAACTAAAAAGACGTGCGTTCAAGAAATTCTAAAATACTTGTTTGTCTGCCTTCACGTAGCGTTGATATATTTCTGATTATATTACGTCTTAGAATTTCGTCTCGAGAAGCTATCAAATGTTCTTTGTGATTAATACGTTGCTTGGTTTCATTAATTCGATCTCTCCTCTTACAAATGCACAGTGCAAACCCCCACAATAGTCCGGAAACCCGTTAGTATCAAGATTATTGTTCCTTGAGTAATTTCCTGTTCTTTATTATATTCGATCTAGTCTTCCTTCCTCACTTCATTCATAACATACAGTGTAACACTGAAGTACAAAGTAAACAATATCTTACCTTACAAAGTGCTCCCGCTTTTGTCCTTGTGAGAGTACTTCACTTAAGGCTGGTGCAGATATATAAGACTTTTAGTATTATCGATCGGGAATTTTACGACTTCGACAATCATCAATTTTGGTAGTTTTGTTTTAATGCTGCATCGCGTTTTGGCGATTATTTGCGTTCGTTCCCAAGCAATGTCGAGCATTTCAGCGGTTGTTTCGACACTGCAATGCATTTTTGCGACTCGGATATACAGCATTACTAGCGACCCGCCCCGACTTCGCACGGGTGCAATGTGGATACACATATACATATAAACCTTCCTCTTGAATCACTCTATCTATTGCTGAAAAATCCATTGCGTAGTTTAAAAGATCTAAGCGTACAAACAGCGGGAGCGACTTTGTTTTATACTATGTAAAGATAAAAATTGCTTCTATCATTACAAAAAATTGAGAGAGCGAGTGTTCCGCAGATCCCGAAGTCTCGTTAAATCTCGCTGGCGCGTAAAGCGTAGTTTTCAGTCATCCCACGAGCAACTAATCACAACTCACCCACTCTTAAAAGTATCGTGTCTACCATAGCCCTTATTTCAGTGATGGCTGACGTCACCTCATGGTCATGGGGGTTCGCGTCGCAGTGTATGGCGTGTTTACGGGTCCTTAACGCACCTTGTTTACTATTAGGCCCAACAATGACATCATACTGTACGTACTGCCGCATTTTTGGCCGAATTCTGGGTCCGTGTCTGGAATGTATATATGTGCGTAGTTTCAGTAGTATTGCGTTTCCTGTTTTTATAGTGTGGTCTAATTATTTCGTTTGGGATAGGTCGCCGTTTTGGTGATATTTTTTTTATGCCTAACAAATAGACACAGATAATGAGCAAACTACAGTCATAATAACTTGAATGCGCTAGAAAATAGAGCAGAAGATGAACAAATGAGTGAATGGATTTCGACTTGTGAACTTTATCAAACTTACCAGAGTGGTCTTAATAGAAACTACTCGTAGCTTACTTACTTGTGTTTTATTCAAAGCTAGAATCTAAGATCGTTATCAGCGATAAGGACGCCATTGTACCCATAGAATTAGCAATATTGTACAAGAGCCGTGTAAATTTTTTTGTGTATAATAAATTATATTCTATCTATCTTATCTTTACGTCAGAATACGTTTCTGTATAGCAGATGCTATTCATTTCACTTAAGTTAAAGTTCTTCAAAGGAAACTAACCAAGATTGAGATTTGAGACGCTCCAAGTTGGCAGCTTCATTGAAATTCTGAACGCGTTGACTGCTAACTTGTAAAACTGTTGCGTCGTAATAATAATTTTGTTCGGATTGAAGATTGTTCTTAATTGAAGTTGTGGGAATACATTGCTTGAGGTTAACGAATTTATTAAATTCATGCAAGCAAATTGATACTGTCGATTGATTGATTGATCAGGTTTATTCAAATTATGTCTCGTACTTTCCTCAAAAGGCCAGTCCGGGTGATACCCTGAATTTTGTTAGAGGATTTATTTTTATATTATTGTCTGTACTTTAAAAGTCCCTTGAGTTGAAGTCACCATCATCTGCTTAGCCTTTTCCCAACTATGTTGTAGTCGGCTTCTAGTCTAACCAGGTGCAGCTGAATAGCAGTATTTTAAATGGTGCGATAGCTGGAGTTGAAATATCGACTCCTATTTACAGAATAAATAATATCATTGCATTTTTCATCCCCCTCTTTTAAAGTCGGTTAGTAAATTTCCACTTTGCCGATGGATTCTTCATGCATTTGACTTTATTATAAAAATCAATTTAACTGGATGGATTTTAGCTGGAATTTTTAAATACACAGTAATTATGGAATTTGCATCTATAATATAGATCTAAGTGGCATACATTATTAGCTCATGTCTTTTTGTCATGGTTTCCATTTCCCGTTTGTCTTTTGTTTTTTGCCACTCCAAGTTCTTTAAACTTAACCTAAAATTACGATTCCATTTAATTCTTATTTTTGCAGTTTTTGTTTTCGCAAATTCTAAGAAACAATTTCATTATTTGCTTTTTAACTTGAGTCTTTTTAAGTTTAATGTTCTTTTTTGTTATAAGATAACTTACGGTTTTGGCCAAAATTATATGCTCTTGTTTGTAATGGTATTTTGTTTTTCGACATAAAAATAATGTTCTTGCGCTTTTGAAGTGCCTATTAAGGAAGATACCTAAAGGTAAGGTACCTTTTTACTAAACTTTTGTTAAACACAACAGACAATGGTAATTAGTGTTTTGCAGACATGCGGTTACTTAGCAGTTCTGTTAATTGTCAGCCAAATGCTCATACCATTTAGGTACACAATAACTCAGCAAATTGGGTGCACCGGTCGTTTTTAATCGGATCGTTACTTCTGTGAGCTCTTAATGCATCCCCACTTAGCTGCTGTAGCTATATCTACTTTGTCTTCCTGTCTCTCTTTCATATGTACCTGTGTGTATAGGTGCCTTTAGGTAGACGTCACTTTGCGGACTAATTTCCATTAATCTACGGCATCAGTTCGTTTTTGCATCGTCCATAATCTTATAAGTGCTTTAATGAACTATATTTCTTCTCGTAAGTGGCTCATTTGCGTCTTATTAGTAAGGTTTATTTACAACACGCGAACTGGAACTATTAGCTTATCGAGTTTTGTTTATAGAAATATAATATTGCTTTAATTAGAAGTTAAAGTTTTGGTTTAATTACGATATAGGTTAGTACTAGATTTTCGTGAACTTTAGTTTTTTTTCCGCAAACTAATAAATTCCTGTCTTTTTAATAGTCCATAACCAAGTTGTGTTTTTTAAAGGCACTAGGTTTGAAAAAGTAAGCAGCAAAGAAAAAAAAAATGCAATTCAACCCATCAATCGGTTTTTTCCGTCAAAATTCAACCATGTCCTAGAACTTCTTCTAACTTCGTATTACGTGCGTGTTTTAGGAAAATTCGTATCGAGAAACAATGCTACAACAGAAATAAATAAATTCACCTTAATTTTGTGTTTGTCTGGCTGGCTAAGAAAACACGTAGAATAAGGGATTTCAATTGTATTTACCTTTTTTGAATTGTTTTTATTTCTATCGCTGTAAGGTCGTCTGAAGGACGTAAAGTATTTTATTCACGGTACTTCTCGACCTAGTTATTTTTTATTCTTTAGAAAACTTGTAATTATGTTAACACCCAAAGTTAACAAGCGTTTGGGAATTTTAGCAGTTAAAATTTAACCTCAAACATCGTTGACCGCATTTTTAGTTTGGGAAGTAGAGTCAGGTAATTGTTTAAAATATGCATGAAGAAATTTCTATATTCATGGCTCAAACTTGGGTGGGGGTGGATGGAGTATGATTGCTTGCAGTAATCCCTGTTAATGTTCATGTTTTAGTTTAACAACATCAAAAAACAATCTAAATGGTGTAAAAAGACTCTTAAAGAAGCCGAAAGGCACTTGTCCTCCCCGTCGTTCCGATCATTATATTGTTCTGGACCATACCTGGGAACCTTCTAGTTACAGAGATATTTAAGGTCAAAGTTCAATTTTTTTCACAAGTTAAAAAAAAACACCTTTTAAGGTTTTAACTTTACTTTAATTAACTCCATGACCCGTTTACTATTCAAAGCATCCATCAGCACTTAGTTTTGAGTGCGTAACATTGAGTTTTACCATAAAACGTGATTTTCACCCCAAAAAAAAGTCGTTTCCCAGCAATAATTTTTGCGTACAGTTATTTAGTTTGGTGTGCAAAATGCTTGGTTGACGGCTTCGTGAAGGGTTCGTTTACACCCTGTATATGATGTTACGGAATTGGAATCACGATTCCGTGGATCGTTGGTTTAATTTGGCAAGAGAGAAGCCAAAAATAGGACTAATCAAACCTTTTAAGGCATATTGATAGAATCACGCTCTATTGGTTTCGAAGCCTTACCTAATTACCTACTTCAGTCCTTGGCAAATTTTCACGACATGGAAAGCAAATTGACAAAATAACTTAGGACTTTGTTTTGATTCAACATTAAATCAATCAATAACTTAATAGATTCAATGTTTAGAATAGATTCCTCGTATATTGCAGACAGCAAGACATCTTTATGTGTCGTGTTCAATAGATTGTTTATTTCACCAATAATTTTCAAAGTTACTAATATTATTATCTTGCTAGAAAGCTAGTGCTGTTGTCATCATTTACATATCTGTGTTTGAATTTAAATGTGTTAGATGATTGCTTTATAACTACACCTATCTGTCTTTGAGTTATGAGGCGAACTTTATTTACTTTTGATTCTGAAAGGAATTTTGTTTTGCTAGACTTTTGTTTTTGAACTGCTGTGTAGAGTGTAGAACCATATTTGTGGAAACAACGATTCTTGGTATAAAAATTAAAATTAAATTTTTAAAAACTCCCAACGAAAAAATAAAAGATGAAAGATAAATACCCACTGTCATCCCCCATATCTAGTAAATGGCTGCACCGATTTTGATAAAACGTATCTAAGAACCATCGCCAAGAAATTAGCTTTCAAATAAAAATAAAAAACTGCATCCAACTCGGGTCGCTCATTTAAGAGCTACGGTGCCAGAGACAGACACACACACACACATTGCGGTCAAACATATAACACCCCTCTTTTTGCAAAAAAATAAAAATTCCTTGTTTATCAACTTTCCTTCTCATTGTTACAGGTCATAAAAATCCCAGAAACGAAAGAAGGCTACATAGACCTGAATAACTTGGAACAGAGGCTACAGCAGAACTCTAGTTCAGGCAAAAGAATGATCGGCTTCTTCCCAGCGGCTTCTAAACTGACAGGAGTATTAGCTGATGACGTAGCCACGACCCTGCTTCTCCACCAGTATGGAGCTTGGTCGTTCTGGGACTATACGCTAGTGGCGCCATCTTCTGCCGTAGACATGAATCCCACGTTCCCAGGAGTAGATGAAGAAATGGTGAAAAAAGATGCGCTGTTTTTCAACTGTGAGAAGTTCGTCGGAGGAGTCCAGGGTCCCAGTGTTGTGATTGTTAAAAAGAGTGTGTTCAGTGATACTCCGATTTATTCTCATGATGTTGAGGTGAGTAACGATGACCTAAAATTTGGAAATCAGAGTAGCTATAAAAAAAATATGCTGGGGTATTCCTCAAAGCGCAACTATTTTTAAGCGCAACCAACTAAGCGCAACTAAAATATCGTTAATGAATCCATCATACCCATCTCTATTTTTCATCATGGTTGCGCCTTGAGGAATAATTTAGTTGCGCTTAAAAATAGTTGTGCTTTGAGGAATACTATCGAAACATTAAGTAACAAAATTTAGGAAGTACGATCCTGTTACCGGTGTACCTATTTCTATAAAACGAGGTACATATCCGAGCTCGGGCACCTCAAATGTCTCCCAAGTCCTAGGTAATGCAAGGAGAACACAGGAACGAAATTGAAAGACTTAAATATGGATGAGCTCATGATGACAACTTTCTTGCCATGTCTGTCTGAACCTTGGAGAGAATTTTCTTTGAATAATAAATCCCGTTTTCAGTAACTGCTTATTCGTAATTTCATCAAGTTAGTTTGTGAAATCGTTATCGTGTTTAAGGCCTGCGCACACGAGAGAATATTTGTCCGCGAACAATTTGCAACAACCAATGGACGTCAACCAATAGATGAAAAACAACACAACAACCAATGAACAAGGACGGTCATTTCTATCCGGCGGACAAAAGTCTCTCGTCTGTGCAGGCCCTTATTGTATTTTTTTCTTTAGTTACTGAACTTTTTCTAGCTACAGTTATATTAATACCTACAGATCAATTGTTATTTTCGCTCTTTAGTGTACGGTCAAAGACAGGGATAATTGTTTCAGTTTATCCATACTTTTAATATTATAAAGCTGAAGAGTTTGTTTGATTGAACGCGCTAATCTCAGGAACTCATGGTTGGTTTTGAAAAATTATTTTAGTTTAGGATAGCCCATTTATCGAGGAAGGCTATATGCTATATTACATCACGCTACAACCAATAGGAGCGAAGCATCAATGAAAACTGTTGAAAAGCGGGGAAAATTTATTCCTTAACCCGCTCTCGCTCTTATGTGACGCAGACCAAGTTGCACGGGTCAGCTAGTTGAATAGTATAAGCACTTATGTAGGGGAGTAGCCTCATCAGATTTTAGACATTATTTCTAATGAAATGTTGTTGTATTTCTTTTTATCTCTCAGGCATTGAGCGAAAGGATTGAAGAGTTGAAGTCAACGGAGGGTGTTAGAGCAGCGTTAGTCATGCAGCTAAGAGATGCTGTCGGCCTTCAGACCATCGTTGAGAGACAAGACAACATCAGCAAGTAAGTTTTAATGTCATAACTATACAAGCCCAGTCGTATGCGCGGTAGGATTGTCCATCGACAAAAACTTAGATGTTTTTTTGGATCCATTTTTCAAAAATCCTGCCCCAGTGATTATTTTTGTAATTTACGGAACTCTTGCGCATATTGCCATGCGTCTAGACACAACGGTAACGGGGTGTGCTACCTATAATTTAAATTAAGATTTTTAAGATACGAATACATCTAGATTTTTTTAAGGTAGCTAAAAACTTAAAAAGCCAGTCAGAGGAACCGTTAAGAATATTCAAATAGAAACAACTTTCTTTTCAAGTAATGTTATATTATCTCCTAGTAAGTCGGTTTTTATACCCATCATTTAGGTAGCAAAAAATTATAAGCAAATAAATTACTGTTACATGGCCGAATTATAACTGTAATCGTAATTACGTGTATCAATGTTTATCTTAGTACATACGTATTTTTTGATCGTGTCAATATTAATTTCAATCATAATACGAGTAATATTTTATCTCTGTCTTCTGATTAAACGGGATTAATCTCAGCCGGTACTGAGGCTCAAAACGTTTTCAAATTTTATTAATGTATGTACATTATATGATGTGTATGTACAGACATTTGTGAATATGTACAAACGTCAGCGCATCAAGTTACTACAATCTGTCAAACTTTAATTGATTTTCAACTTTATCGCTCAAGCATTAGATTCGAGGTCGATTGGGAAAATTTGACAGTTTCGGGTAGCTTGATGTGCTGGCGTTTGTACATATTCACAAATCTTCATCCTTGAAACTGATTTATTAAATCTTTTGTTCAATTTTACCGCCGCATTCTTCACAAACTCAATATTGATGAAGCCTGTCGTACTGCCTCCATCCTTACATCATATTGTGTCTAAAAATAGAATCACTTCCGCACCAAGGACTTTTCTTGAAGCACTGAAGCACACTCGGTAATCTAAGCACGTGCCACTTCAATAACAAGCTCATTTTGCTTCACTAACTCACTCGCAAACTTGCTCTATCGACGGTGATCAAAGACTGCGATTAGGTTATGGTCTAGCCATAGAAAAATCTTTCAGAAATGTATTCGAAGAAGAAATTCGTTCAGAATGAAGCGTGAATCTGAAAGGCAAAAGCATAATTAGTACAGTAAAGTTTTTTAAGATATTTTCAATGTACAACTCAAAAACTCCACTAACAATGGCGAACAAAAAGGTTTTACGTAACAAAATTCCAAGCTAAAAACTGTAACAGCGAACCTGTCCCAAACAGCGAACAACAAACGTACCAAACATAGTTTCACCAAAAACTTTTCTGTAAAAGCTTTGTGGACAACACGAATATTTTAAATTCAATTTTTGCAATGTCATACATACCCAGTCATACCGCCATTACGGTCGCCATGTTTGTTTTTACGTTTTCGAATATACAGAGTCAAGGCAAGGGAAAATTATTGTGCATCCAGGTTCGTAGTGTCAACTCAGATAGAATTTTGTTTACGCCGACGCAAACAGAGGAATATTTATTACACAGATTTATGTTTACTGACCCTCAGTTAACATTTAGTTAATGTTTTAACGGAATATTTGCGAAGGAGATCCATTTTGCAGAGTTATTAGATTTTATATTTATGTGAGCGTACCTTGGGGAAATTTATTTCGTGTAGCGAGGATCCAGAACAACTATCGAGTCTTTTATTACATTATTTTGAAAACGACTAGGTTTGTCCTCGTTGACTGTCAAAAGGAATATAATTGAGATGAGTCTTAATTAAATTCTGTGTCTGTCTGTGGAAAGGTATCTCGAGCCTTTAATTAAACGGCCGGAGATATTTATTATCTGTTAAATGAGAAGTATGATCCAGAGCTTCTCAGTGTTTGTAGAATTTCAAGTAGAAAGAGCATATTTGTTACCTTCACACAGGAATATATTAATTTGCCCAGTCCCAGGCAACCTGGAAGCAATAAACACAAGATTAATTGCATAATAAATCACAAACAGGTATGAATAAAAATATAAACAATGCATTATTAAAATAAAACAGTGTTCTTGAGTAATTCCTATGAGTGGCGTTTATTCTGCTGTTTCTGCTGTAAAACTATTTTGATCTGAAGGTTTATTTGGATAGAGGGAGGGTGACTGTATATTCAAGTACATAAATCTATTTTTCATTTCGCTGGTTCTCTAATAGGGGAATGGTCCCCTACAATCTTCATACAGCCAGATGACTGAGCAAAGGCTGATGCCACGCGCTGTCGCCATCGGATGCAGGTCCCGACATTTTCATTAGGTATGAAATATGTTAAGGAGATGTTTGTCCAGCTTCGGAAGTCCTTTAGGTTGTAAATAGGATCCTGATCGAATTCATTACTACAGCTTCAAATTATTTATCTAATACACTGTTACCTAGATTATTAAAACTAAAAGCGTAGGTCGCGATTCTATTGTCAGAAGTTTCATATCCAGAGACTGCTTCTCAAACTCAAACTTAAAGCATTTATTTCAATTAGACCATAGCAGGCGCTTTTGAATGTCTGAAAAACAAAGAAGGCGAAGCTACAGCCCCAGACATAAGGCATAATATCTTGTGAAAGTACTGTAGTTGCCCATTCCAAAGCGTAGATCTCTATGGAGAAGAATGGGCAAGAAACTCTATGGACACTCTTTTCAATCAAAATATTTTTACAAGATCTTGGTTACATGATCTTCTAAGATAGTTTAATTATGTGTTCGAAACGATAATCCTCATTCGTCTTCTATCCTTTTCCCTATAAAGTTTTTATCATGTTTGCTAAAGACGATTATCTATCAATTCGTGGGTTCAAAGCCCGAGGGACAAAGGACAGATACTCGTGCGCGCAATGCTCACAGTAACAATTAGTGCCTTGTCTAACTTTATCTGTACCTTCGTGTCCTTCGTTATAAGTTCGACTGTAACTGTCCCGGGTCGGGTCCTTTTATCTACCAACCCGATTAACTACTTTAGGGATTTCGATAATGCTATATTTCCTTTGATCGGAATTGTCAAAATGTTTATGTGATGTGACTGGATTAAAAAGGTATTTTTGTAAGCACATAGATAAATAAAACATACCACCAAGCCTGTTATCCCTGAAGGGTTAGGCTGAAATGTAACTACAATACACCCACATTTCTTGACCTACGTTTGATGCCCATGGGGGCGATTCTATTGCCATCAACTGGGCTCAAATTCAGAAATACAGGCTGCTTCTGAGAAGTTCCAGTACGAAAAATCCAATACCACTCTGCCCGAATTGAAAATCAAACTTAGGAAGGAGTTCATGCTCAACAGCTCTTGCTACAAGTAGTCCAATAACAATATTATCCAAAAATATCATCCCAATCTAAAATTGTATATTGAGTGCCGGATGTAATATTAACAATTTGTCAGCAAGCGATTTGTCATTTATGAATTATTTATCAAGTTGTATTTTTATTGCAAAAAAATCTGTTTTTGTGGCGTGTATCCAAACTTCTTGACAACACACCGATTCTTTCATTCAATGCAAACATACCTATACCATAACGATAAGTGTACAAAGACCATTTAACCGACAACCAAGATTGTTTCCCTGGCAATAATTTTGTTTGGCAAAGAATCAAGCAGTTAGGACAAAATCAAAATAAAGCTATGCATATCCCTCCTTCCATAGACCATGGTCAGAGCGCATTGGTATTCATCACTTCGATTAGGTACGTAATAATAATTCCATCTTTGCTCCTACAACTAACAAAGCAACTTGGAAAGTACCTAATGGAGTTTTCTACTTGCATCTTAACCACAAAGAGACCCAGTGAATAGCTCATAAATACCTACTAATCCATACATTGTGCGAATATTCATTGTATGGAGCATAACTTCATCATTTTATGGGGTTGTTTATTTGCCCACTTGTATACATTTACATACAACTATCTAGTATTGATGGCTTTATTATTCAAATCTTTGTTTCAACGGAAGATTTAGAAGTGTTAAGTTAGGTGTTACGTATGTTAGGCGCCATTTGATGGATTTAAAGATTCACAATGTCAAGGATTCTTCAAATAAGTTGTTTAAAAAGTAAACAAATTTTGTTTTTTTTTGAGTATTCTACGAAAAATTCGTTGAAATTTGAAGACATGTGACATCTAGCAAACCGCAACGGGGCCGCGTGGTGGATTATAGCCTATTCCCTCTCATAGAGAGGAGGCCTGGGTTCCAGCAGTGGGAAGATTATAGGTTGATTATGTTTATTGTGCTTATTCTACGACAGCGATGGTTTTAAGGATCGTGCTGCTTATGATTAGGAAAGCGATCAAAAACCGTTAAACTCTTATCGATCATTAGCACTCAGTGTCTGTTAGCAAGTCTAATATCCAATTTCAATGCCGTCATCATTCAACATGACTTCGAGCATAGTTGGGCATATACACCTCTCTTCAATTGTTTCAAACCCACGTTTCCTACTCGTGTCCCAACCCACTATCTTTACCTAATCAATAGTTTCCAACATAGACTAGACGCTATATAATTTCTCCAGTAGTTATTTCATGAGCCCGGAAGGCGCCGAGTCTCAAGTTCACAATTCAACGGTCCGTGCGTCATCCATGCAGAGTCGCTGACGGACTATAACTCTATTTATGATGTTGCACATAAGTACGGAAACTAGGAATTACGTGGAAGTTTACTTTTATACTGTCGGATCTTTTGTGAAGCTTATTATAAAGGAAAATATTGGGCATACTGTCGGAGGAAAGAAGAAAGAATTATGTTTATTTTCAGCGAAGATTAGCTTTAGCCAACCTAACGCTACTGACTCGAAATGTTGTAATACCTACCTAATGAGTGTAAACTATCTTGTCTCGATCTTGAGTTTGATGCCAAAACTGTTCGGCATGTTCGGTTAGTAGTAACTCCAAGGGCTGGTCATATGTTGGCAGCTTTCAGATCGGGAACTAAAGAGCCTCAAATATCCCTGTTCGTGTGCTCTCCATGCCAAGTATCTTGTAATTCTCCTCACGGGACAGACAATTTTGAAGACAAATAGACTTGAATGCAGCCGTCTAGTTTGGCACTATTCCCGTAACAAGCCGATCTAGCTGCTTCACCGCAGTTTTTATGTCGCTGCGGCTTCCGGGAGTCGAATTTACATCGCAAATTATTTCGGTAACATTTCACAATCATGCATTACAACTTTTAGAGGCAGAGAGGGAAAGTTTATTAGTTTTGAAAGTATTATTTAATGTGTGGTCTTTTCTAACGTGTAGGAATCTCCTTTCAAACATTATCTATCCAAAAGAAAGCAAGGAAAGTGTGTTTTCAATACCTAAGTGTATGGGAACATCGCACTGAAAATGTTATTTGATCTGCCAAATATTAAATAGCGTCGGCCTCAAGATAGCTCCTTGTGGAAAACTTTTAAGAGACAGACTTCTAAAACCATTAAGATAAAAAGTAATTCATCTATCCCTGATGACGCAAGTAACTGATACGCTAACAATAATGTTCTGTTTCATTAACAGACATTCGCCATTATATTGGTTGAAATGTTATTTAACATTGAAACTGCATTTACTAGTGTTTCTTTTGATGTTTCAAGTGCTTGATGAATGCGAATGCCTGTTGTAAAACAATAATGTAGTATTCATTCATGTTTTTATCAGTTTGCGATATCTAGTTCTTTGTCTGTGATATTTTACACGAATACAAGTCATTGCTTTTCTTTTTCCGCATTGAATAGAAATACAACAATGTGAACAACAACAATTCATTCAATACCAGTTGTGTAATAAAACAATTTTGTTATAAAAGGCTTTACGGAAGAGTTTTATATTATGTCTCTGTTGCATAAAAGTAAGTAGGTATAACAATGCAATTGTATTTTTTTATTTCTAGCTTCTTATACTACCTGATCTATTTAATAATATTGTGTCTAGTCTAACTCTGATGTTGTAGTCTCTTTGTTATTATAGTCCCCACATAAATTAAAACCAAAAGACACCACTAGAATTACACATACCAAGAGCACATGATAACAAAGAATCCCTCAGGTTTTTTAAATAAAACTCACATGTAAAACGATTTTAAATAAACATTTCCCGTTGCGAGCACTCGTTGAATGAATGTAAACAATGTTGGCGCAGAGTCGCCTCGCCAGATGATTTGTTTGCAGGAGTTGATGCCACTTTTTTCAACGTTTGGCGCCTTCTCAATTTCACATAACCTATTCGTCTTTAGGTGTTGCGGTGTATCGATTGTTTGGTAAAGTGACATTGTCATACAGATAACATCTAGCACATGATTATTGTCTGTCAAGATTCCAATTTCGGGACCTTTTCATACTATTTCTCTTTTTTAGCATTCGTTAATAGAATTTAGTTTTTCTAGTTCTAAAAACTAAACTGGGTGCTTAATTATAATTCTCAGTTCATACATGATATTAAAACAAGCTATGATTTCGAATATTAAAACTCCAATGCAAAATAAGACTGTTAACATATGTGACATAGAAGAGAATCTATTCATAAATAAACATGTGAATACAGAAATCGATTTTCATATAAAACTCATTTTGCTGGGAGCATCGGAGGAAGCATAGCCGGATGACCAAATACTTCACTTCCTAACTCAGAATTGAACGCTTTCCGATGGGAAGAACCAATTGACGGAACACTTATCGATAATTTAACTCAACCCCGTTCCAAGAAACCATCAAATACTTCGGCAAAATGATTAGAGGCTATTATTATTTTGACCCCCTAACTATGTAATTTGGACGTCTCAGCATGGGAAGTATTGATGTTTGTAAGCGCTGTTGTATTAGTTTTGTTAGGCCTATCTGTAGTAGGTAACTTCAGATGTTTCTACTTTCTCGAGCTGACCGGCAGTAACCCTGTTACGAATAGCCAACATAAATTTTAAAAAATAACATTTTCATTATTTTTCCGTCATGAATCGTTTGTGCATCGTTTGTGAACGTTTGTGTCACTAATGATTTTTTTTGTGACTAATTAGTTAATTAGTAATTAATTTTTTAATTTTCAGCTTACGATTAGCCAACATTTTTTTTTAATTAATCCGAAAATAGACTTCCGGGTACTTAATCGATCGGAAATCGTTTGTGAATTCCGAATATGCCAACAAAAATGTTTGTGAATAATTATTTATCGAGAAAATAGGAAAAATGAAAGTTTTTTTTTTTTTTTTTCATCATGTCGCGTTGTCTTTTCTCGTCACTCCTTGTAATTGTAATTGTCTGCTTTAATACCACCTAGTGTAATACATAATAGCTAACCTTAGAGGAAAATGACAGCACAACAGCTGTATATTATTTTTATTTATAACCTAAAAAAAGAGTGAGATCGAAAGAGAAATGTCATTTCGCATAGAAAATGGTAATTGGATTATTATAAACTAATTGTTGAGTCTCCAAGCTGGACTGATGGCATCAAAAAAAAAAAATGGAATGACACTCATTCTCAATATTCTAGTGAGATAAACGCACAGAGAACTTATAATTTATTTTCGGAAATTTTTGCTGGATTTTTATATCATAAAGCTAAAGCATTTAATCTTTTTAATCCTCCAGAATGCTGGGATGTAAGTTAACAATATTTTAATTATTTTTTTATTAAAGATGAAAAAGAATTTATCTAAATTATTTTAGAAAGAACGTGGATATGGATTGTTATCTTAACCTTTCAGCATAAAAATTATAAATATTCCTTAATACATTGATAAATTATCAAAAATTCTTACCCAAAAAGGAAAATTATCAAAAATATCTTTTCATTGAAATTGCTTCTTCTCTTTAGTTTTATTCTTGTCAAAAACTGTAGTCACAAGAACATTTGCCACAACAATATTGGATAAGCAAAACTCTCACGTAAAGGAGATGTCCACTGTACTCTTGTACGTTCGGTGAAATTAAAAAAATAACTTAAACTGGCTATAAAACCTCCATAAATAGATTCCCTGAGATGAGTTGCATAAAGAAATAATAATATTCCAGTCAAAGATGCAAAACACCAGACAAATTGAATATAAAAATATGATGGAACTGCTAAGCCTTCGCAACTAGTTACTGTTGTCAATTCATATCCACGTTCTTTCTAAAATAATTTAGATAAATTCTTTTTCATCTTTAATAAAAAAAATAATTAAAATATTGTTAACTTACATCCCAGCATTCTGGAGGATTAAAAAGATTAAATGCTTTAGCTTTATGATATAAAAATTCAGCAACAATTTCCGAAAATAAATTATAAGTTCTCTGTGCGTTTATCTCACTAGAATATTGAGAATGAGTGTCATTCCATTTTTTTTTGATGCCATCAGTCCAGCTTGGAGACTCAACAATTAGTTTATAATAATCCAATTACCATTTTCTATGCGAAATGACATTTCTCTTTCGATCTCACTCTTTTTTTAGGTTATAAATAAAAATAATATACAGCTGTTGTGCTGTCATTTTCCTCTAAGGTTAGCTATTATGTATTACACTAGGTGGTATTAAAGCAGACAACAGCGCCAATTACAAGGAGTGACGAGAAAAGACAACGCGATATGATGAAAAAAAAAAAAAAAAAAAACTTTTATTTTTCTCGATAAATAATTATTCACAAACATTTTTGTTGGCATATTCGGAATTCACAAACGATTTCCGATCGATTAAGTACCCGGAAGTCTATTTTCCGATTAATTAAAAAAAATGTTGGCTAATCGTAAGCTGAAAATTAAAAAATTAATTACTAATTAACTAATTAGTCACAAAAAAAATCATTAGTGACACAAACGTTCACAAACGATGCACAAACGATTCATGACGGAAAAATAATGAAAATGTTATTTTTTAAAATTTATGTTGGCTATTCGTAACAGGGTCCGGCAGTACTATCTGTTTCATTTCTTTCAATGTATAGAACGAGTATGGATAATTGCATTATCTGTGATCTAGTGCTTTATTTTATTTAATATATTCGACTCACATTTAAATTTAATGATGACACACCCACACCATTATGCATACAAAGACTAACATTAGCCCATATCCAAGGAAAATCAAACAAAATAATATAAAAGCAACATAATTGCACAAGGCTACCGTCTCCAATTCGCATTTCCGCAAATGTCCACGTCCGAGCGTGGCACGGGCATCGAATCCGGGTCATTGCAGCGCTGCCCTCGAAAGACAGTAAATGGGTCAGAGGAACTGGACGCCTGAAATAGAACAAGTTGCTATGTGGCGACGAGCGTCCGTGTTCACTGTACATATCGTTAATGGATAGGGGAGACGACTTTTTAGTTCGTTCACTCTTGCTTGATAGTTCAATGGGAAATTGCAGTGGCTTAGAAATCGATAAATGGGATTTAGTTAGTAGTATCAATGTGATTGAAATCAAAACAGAAGAATTGAAAGTAGGACAAAAATATGAGCGTGTTGGTCGTCAGGGTTACAAAAGATAACCTCCAAAGTCGACCACAAAAGGTTTTATAATGAACAGAGGTTACAGCCAAAGCCTATGTTGCAGCGTCTACGTGTTAATAAAAAATTAACGGACACATTAACCAAAAAATATATCTGTCACGGGCGAAAGTAAAGTCAGGGAAATAATTGTAAAGCATTGTGTGTCAAGTACAAAGACATTCAAATATAACTAGCTATAGACGGGACAAGACCAAGAAACTGACAATTCCAAAACCTGTTACAAATTAGTAACAAATCGATCAGTCTGCCTTGTCATGTCGCATTCATATGACACAAAGACACTCAAATATTTCCGAGCTATAAACGGGTCATGACGAAGAAAATCTTAATCCAAAACTTGTTACTACTTAGTAACAATTCGTTCTGTCTAGTGTCATCTGTGTTATACGTCCGCTTGTCAGGTAGCATTCATGTGTCAAAATCGAAAATATTCAGGATGAAAATTATTTTATGACAATATTCCCAATGTCCTCTCCATATGTGTTTTAAATCTCTTTGGTCAAGTATAATTGCCCGAACATTCAAATCACACAGGTTTCTTTAATACCTAGTTGAATGAAGTATTTGCACATAGACGTAGGGTGTTACACTTCCACCAACTTCTAAGAACGTGCGTGAAAACAAAGAACTAAAATAGATGTACCAAATATTTTTGACAAGCAACGCCACCTTGAACTACATACTTAAAGTGGTCATACTATAATTTGCATAACAAGTTAATTTGCCTGACAGTTCTCATAAGTTTTATCAACCCACAGACCACCCAATACGAACAAGTTCACGAACAAATCGTCCAGTAGACTCACACGACTTCATTGGCCAAGGATGGGTTGGCAATTGTCGTAACTTTGCTTTACAGCACCTTTGAACTTATATGCGTCATTTCTGTATTTAACTGCACATTTTATTTCTTCTTTTCTGAACATTTCCGGTTTATTTTTAGTTTTATTGTTAAGGATAATAGTGGTGTGTTTATTTCTAGAAGTAAAGGCTCGTTTTG
The DNA here is from genome assembly GCA_905220335.1 of Noctua pronuba. Classification (NCBI taxonomy): domain Eukaryota; kingdom Metazoa; phylum Arthropoda; class Insecta; order Lepidoptera; family Noctuidae; genus Noctua; species Noctua pronuba. The sequence continues at coordinate 6,330,588 of LR999906.1, read as the reverse complement.
ATGCCTAGTGCTGTTACTGGTATAGTCGTTTCCGGTATCCGGATTAGTAATCGGAGCAGGTATTTATAGATCACCTTGGTTAACCGTTTTGGGATCTATAATGTTTTATTTAGAAGTATAGCACTCATTGCCATTACATTAAGTCATCTTTACTGCTTTTTTCCCATAAAGAAAAACTTTTTTTATTCACTATTCATTGTGTCTTTAATTGAAGTTGTTCATTTTTCCGAAATATGTATTTTCCGGTAGTCTTAGTCAAATATCGGGGCATAGTCGAAGTTCAGTATGAATTTTGACTAATGCAACAAAGGAAAAAATAATAACGGTTCTCAAGTCTCGTAGTCAATAATAAACCTTTGCTTTCAAACCTTTAATTTAGGTTAGCCCATTAATAAAATCAGCAACCTAATCAGTCATCAATGCGACCTTGTCTACATCTGGATGACTTCCTAACATCTAAAGGTCACCCTCCACAGTTGCATGACGTAACCACACACTACAGTTTAGGGTCATTTTACTGAGAAATCTAACAATGTCATCTTTGTTCCTTGATATTCATAACACGTGCTTGATGATAAGATCGTACTGCAAAAACTTAGCCTATAGGTTGTGGAGGTCAAATGATGGTCTCGTGGGGAGTCAAACTAGATAATTGTATCGTTTTCTAATCATCGCGATCACGAGGGCTTCCTGTCTCGTGGCATACAAAATGTCACTAGCTTATGAACACAGTTTCGTCCGCGTGGAGTTCGAGAATAACCGGGATAAAAAATACTCTGTCTTATAACCTAGGCCATGATGTACCTGTGTCAATCAAATCAACGCCAAATCTATTCAGTCTTTCCGACTATACAGGGTGTATACTATACAGGGTGGAAAGGAGATCGACGCATTAATGCTTACCACGTATTCAGAGCATCATTCCCCTCCCCCCCCACAAAGAAATATTTCATGGGCAATCAAAAAAAACAACAGCTGTTCCATACATTTTAACCGCGTAGGAATTAGACTTTTAGGAAATAGCTTTTTTTTATTACCGGTGAAAAAGGATTTCGGTATGGATGTACTGAACACGTGGTAACCGTTTGAGTGTCGATGTCCCTTCCACCCTGTATATTTTTTATGGATTATCGTCATCATGTGTAGCCTTATCCTTCTGTTGACTATAGGCCTCCTCGCTTTTACGTCATGCTTCTTTGGTCGTTACCACATACCTATATCTGCCTTCAATCGATTTTGAATCGTATGGCTCGGCCCTTTGTGCAGTCAATCGTCAAAATATTTCCTTAATACGATCGGGAACGTGTATTGATTAAAGTTCAGTAGTTTTCATGAATCTAAGATCTTTCGTTTCTTAGAATTAGGTATACTTTATAAAGAAGGATAGAAATATCTTGTTAGTCTATATTTTGCTGGTTTCTTGCTCATTCTTGCTGACTAAAGTAATTTCTACCTTCTTCTTACATCCAGTGAAAGCCATCTTACCAGCGTCCAATATTTCACAATCTTATTATTTGAAATGTCAATACGTTTTATTTTGCCGCAGACATAATTGAAATATCCCGTTCAATGACTTTTCAAGAAACACGGTCACGGGCTCACGGCAGATATCGGATCACATGATAGAATTGTATGATGACATCGTAATTTCGCATATCAAAGAGAAAAATAACATGCGACAATAAAAATAAAAGTAGGTTTTTATGATTCGCGGCTATTTTCCTGGTTATCTTATATAATTCATAATAAAATGCCGTGTTTTTTGGGACGTAGACATGTATTCTAATTTGTAATGAGTCCAATGCTATAAAGATTGTCCCATTTGAGGCCGGTGAACCGAATTGTATAATACAATAGCTTACGGACTGTTTTGATATAAAAAATGTGTATTTTCGTACTCTGAGATGCGGAGTAAACTTCATTTATTACTACACCTACGTCTTACCTTCATAATATTATCACATTCTGGTCAGTAAATAAACTACACTTCAAAAGTTCGACATCACCTGTTTTGCTTGATATCTCTTTAATAAAATCTATAAGTTAAATTCATCATGGTTTCCCTGCCCTTATCCTAATTTATTTGGGGTCGGCTGTTGTGGCAGATGTCTTCCTCTTTCATACTTCTCTATTAGTCGTCATCTTATGATACACTTACTATCTAGCCAGATCATTTTCACACAGTCCATCGTTCATTTCTTTGATCTTCCTCTACTCTTGTAGCCCTCCTCATTCATGCTCGATCCTATACGTTCTTCTTCTTCTTCTTTCATACCGATAGTACTACTCTATAGATTCCCTTTAGATTCGTTTACTAGTTTCTTCTTTCCTCTTCGTCTTTAGATTCTCTAGATTTCTTAGTCCCAGTAGGTAGCTCCGCCAATCACATACGTTAGATTACAATAGTAAATAGGTTACCTGCATGTTATTCAAATTTAAATCCTATTTTTTATAATTATCATATTTTGCAGTGTTTTATCATAGTGAGTGCAAAGTCCAGCCCTTAAGGAAAACAGAACACATGCATTTTAATCATGGTTACATTGCAAATAATGTAATTTAATTAATGGTTTCCGCTGTTTTAAAATGACACGACAATAATCCACTTTTATGGGGCTTACATAGTTTAAAGAATATCATAATTTCGTTTACTTACGTGTCGCATTTTATATTCCGGATGCCAATATGCAGTATCTACATAAAATCATATTAAGGGGATTAATCCTTTTTGGTAGGTACAATGTTTTAACGTTAACAATAAACGTTCATCATACTTTGGATAATATTTTGTAAAAAATTCGCAATGGCAAAAAAATTTAGCTTTAACATTCGCGAACTTTCAGACTTATCCACCCATATTATTCAGTGGCGATTTTTGAATGAATTTTGGTCCCCTGGCTTTTTATTGCCTGATGGTCTTGCCCTTGCCCTTGATCTCGCCTGATGGAAAGCAACGGAAGTCCACGATTTGACGAATGTAGCCGCAATATGCACAGACTACCGATTCTCTGGTTACTCTCTACTAGATTACCTTTACTACTGCATTCTTGTACCTTGTGGTGTCAATGCCAAACGCATCGTTAATTACGACTCGCAACTGGAAGCGTGTACAATTGTTTGTCTGTTTGTCCGGAACGATGTTTAACTTGCATGGCGCCGGCGCGCGCTCGTTACCATTTATTTTTATAACATTTACAACTGTTTTATTTACAACTCCTGCGATCAAAATTGCATGTTTTATTTCTGTTATGGCTGTGTTTGAAAAGTTTCTGACTACGGTTGGTAGGTTAGGCAGTCAAATGGATGCCCTTTCTTTAACAATAGACTAGATTATCGCGTTAGATAATAAGGATAAGCCATGGAGATTGTAGTGAATCTATTTAATATACATGGAAACACTGCCTCACAACCACAAGTAGTCGGGTAGCTGTCACTAATGGCAACTATCAGTCACCACGAATGGCGAGAAGTTGGAAGGTGAAGCGTACCCAGGACTGGGGCTTGGTGGTGTTGGTGAGCATGTGATATAGTTAGTAAATTGTGTTATCAACCTGTTAGCTCTGCTACAAGAGGATACTACAGAGAGATAAACTGGGATTTATCATAAAATATTAGATCATAACAGCAAAAGAAGTAGAGTGATGGGGGGACCCCAAGACTACAATTATCATTTGCTTCGGTGAAGGAAAACATCGTGAGGAAACCAGTATGCCTGAGAGATATTTCTCGATGGATGGCCGTAAATGGATGATGGATGTAACGTCAGAGGCCCATGGGCGGCATAAAAACTCTAGGTGGTTAGGCACTAACCACACGATAAAGAAGAAGAAGACTGTAACACAAGCTCTTAGCCCGTGCAGTCTCCACTTCTCTCACTGGTATGAGGCCTACGGCGGTGATCACATGACACCGCACGTCATGTGGTCCTATCATCAAATGGAGACAGGGTGGAAGGGACACCGACACAGTCGGTTAGCACGTATTCAGTACCTAATAGAAAAAAATCTGCTGTTTTCTACAAAAGCGCAATACCTGCACGGTCAAAATGTATGGGACATCAGATTTTTTTTCAAATTACCGATGAAAAAAATTCGATGTGGGGTTCAGAATGATATACTGAATATGCGGTAAACCCCGTTTGTGCGTCGATAAAGCTATAGATAAGCAGAATCAATAAAAACATCGTGCAGGGACCTACATACACTATTCAATATGAAATCGCAAGTAAATAAATTCACCCTCGCTCCTCTTCCTACATAATATTTATCGTATAGATAAGTACATACATACATCAAGGGTAGTATACAAGGGGCTGAGGACTGAGCAAGCGATGACGTAATGTATGTTTGTATGGTGTAGGTTTCAATACCATTAACATGACATTGTATGATCGAGTGGGACTGCCACCAATAATTAAGTACATGTGTTTTGATGGCCTACATACGTGTTTTCATGGCGACATATCAAGTTATAATATCCTGTATAACTTGACCTCCTTTTGTATAGACTTCCCGTACTATGAGAGATCAGCTTATACTGGTTTTTTATAGCTTGATAGGCCGTTGTGCGTAAATCGTGCAAAACACTCCAAAAACAAATCAATTATGTAGGTACGCTTTCATCATGTTAATTGAGTTGATTTGGGGAGGAAATTGTATTGATTGATCTCGTTCGCATTAGTTGTTTTATGGGCCAAGTTCGGTGCTGATAACTTAGGTAAATGTTTGCGAATATGTACATAAATTTTCGCAATGTCTAAAATTTTCTAACTACGTAGAATTTACGTTAGGCGCGAATTACACAGAAACAGCGTAAGGCTTAAGGTGCGGCGCAGGCGTGGAATTTATAAGGAAACGAAAAGACGGCGTGCCTGCGCCGCGCCGCTTGAGTGTAATTCACGACACGTCGCCTAAGTACATTTTGTATGAAAACGTTTTGAAGCGGCATCATGCCTGCACCGCGCCTTTACCTTACGCCTTTTCTGTATAATTCGCGCCTTAGTTATATGAGCGTAGAAACACCGAGGGATATTCTAGAAGTACATACGATTACCCTATTGGTGTATTAATGTTATTCTTACAATTATATTAATTATAACTATGTGAACCTTTGTGAAGAGAGAAAATAAAGATATTGTATTGTATTGTAAACTGTGCGGTAGCCACTACGTGCGTGGTAATCGTTTATGCGTCTCTTCCATCCTCTATACATATGTTCCTTGCTTTAATAGCTTCGTAAGCTGTGATAAGCAAGGATACTCAAGTTTGGGGTCTCTAAACCAATACTAGTTTGACCATGACTTACCTAATATTGTTCACTGGCAAACATATATGTACATATTGTACATCCGCAGTACCGTCTCTCACACCTTAAGACTCGCTTTATTTTCTGTTACAAAACAAACTGCGTAAATATTATAACATTCTGTAGCAAAACTAAAATAAATATTTTCGCAATAAATCTTTAAAATAAAATGCGTAAAAATCTTCCGGGTTGATCAAGAAATAGATATTTATGTGCGTGCTGATATAATCGTGGAACATGTAGGCGGTATCTATGACAAAACGAGATATTTATGAGTTTTGTCAAAAGTTCGGAAAAACACGCTGTCATTTTGGATAACTCTAGAATGAAGACTGGGCAAATTGGTACGGACATCGGCCATGGACAGACAGATCACAAGTATTTGTGTGGACGTGTCCATGTCCGGAGGAGAATTAGTCCGAATCCGAATCTTTCTTTAGTTACTCTAAATTAATATTATCAGGATGAAAACTAAATTGGTGACAATAAAATATGACCTACGACTATGTTTTCTTATTTTATTTGCAAAATAATCTCATCCAAAACCGCAACAGCTAAAAGAATATAAATTGTAATTTACGTTAGACATTATAAAAGAAAACTGGAACAACTATAACTCATCATAATGTTATTAAAGTGCACTTTATACTCGGGCGCACCGGCAAGGCTAGGTGAGCTTGCACCGAAATGCTGGTAACTAGGTTTATGCAGCTAAATGGGCGCGCCTTCATATATGTACTTGGCTCAGTGTACCTACCCCTGCTCGGTAGACCCCGGGACTGGACTAGGGTTGCCAATAAAAATACTTCAGTAAAATACTTCGGACTTGTGATGAAGGAAAATAGCGTAATTAAATTTAAAAACGATATCACGTAGTCTATAGTCTCTTGAACGAGAAGCCCAGCCCAGCTGTGGGACCCCAAAGGGCCAAGGTAAATAGATACTTGTACCTAATTTTTGGGTAGCACCAAGTGTTGTGACCAGAAACCCGCCAGACCTGTCGTCATCTGCCTAGCCTTTTCCCAACTGTGTTGGGGTCGGCTTCCAGTCTTAACGGATGCAGCTGAATACCAGTATTTTACATGGAGCGACTGCCTCTGACCTCCACAACCCAGTTAGTACTGGGTAAAACGATACCCCTTGGTAAGACTGTATGACCCGCCAGACTTGTAATAATGAATAATTTCGTCTAACATTGAATGGCCCATCCATAACCAGCTCGAAAGGACAAGGAAGTTGCCCATTTAGTCCGATAATTAGAAACATAAAATTCTCGCCTCCACCACCAGGGGTCTCAAGTTACGAGGCCAAAGACAACCCTATCCCAGTAGCATCGTAAATGCTAAGTTTATTGGCTCGACCAAGGCCATCTGCAATGTACTGTTTCGTTGGTAAAGCTGATGTGGGCCAATTGTTTACGTACTGGAGTGAAATATTGCCGTGTTTTCTTTCTGGAAGCCTCAATGAAGTTAATTTTAGATGGCGGTCATGGTAATGTTAATAAAAAGTGGAGATGACTTCGTATGCTAACCGTATTATAGAATTAAGTTAAATAGAATTATGTGTGAATTATTCTCGGCTGTTATTATTTAGCTCGTGGCTTAATAATAACAGCCGCTGACATCGATCTTTAGGTTAAGCCGAGCTTGCCTGGGTTGGTCTGTGGATGGGTGACCACCCATTACATACCGAGTTTCCTCCGTGCCTCGGAAAGCACGTTAAGCCGTTGGTCCCGGGTGTCATTTGTAGATCTTTGGCAGTCGTTAGGTAGTCAGTGGCCCAAAAGTCTGAATACCAGTCTTACCAAGGGGTATCGTAGTACTTACTGAGTTGTGGAGGTCAGACAGGCAGTCGCTCCATGTAAAATACTGGTGTTCAGCTGCATCCGGTTAGACTGGAAGCCGACCCTAATATAGTTGGGAAAACGCTAGGCAGATGATAGTCATGGCAATGTAAATAAAAAGTGGAGATGACTTCGTATGCTAACCGTATGATGGAAACCAAGTCATGAGAATCATGTTCATGATGTTGGTCTGGCATTCGACAAGCCATTTAGCAGGTTTGACAGCACACTAGGAATAATTACTATTTTTATTATTAGGGTATCGATCAGCTTTATGATATTCTGATATTCAGTCCGTAAGGCCCGGTTTCGTGATGAGCGGAAGAGAAAGAAGACATGCGGGAACCGACCAGTCACATTGGCTGAAGGCAACATCGCGTCTCTCTTCTCTCCCGCTATTGATCGAGTCTTACACGTGTCCTGTATAAACCTCTGCTTCCCTAGTAGATATAGTAGATACCTAAGAACATGTCTTTATGAAAAAATACATACAGGATGTTTTTTTAAAGTGGGACGATTTAAGTATGCTAAAATTATTTTCAGGAAAAAATAGCCAAAGTTTCCTTGTATCTCTTATGGATTCCGATTTTCCTTCGGTGTCCCACTTAAAAGAATCATTCTGTATACTGCTTGCATCGTCCACCGACTTCATCCAGCATCACACGATATTTTAATACGCAATAGATGATTATTTAAAATGTGTTGAAGCGCACATGATGCCCTACTTCCAGCCTGATTTGAATACAAATGGGGTACAAGTAACGTGGGGTGCGTCAGCTCAGCCTTTGTCCAACACGTCATCTTTTCCGCACAAATTCAATAAAGAAATCTCTTGACAATCTCCGACTTCAGCCGTTTGTGAAGATAAATGTCTCTTGACATTTATTTTAAGCTTACGTAAAAGGAAAAGTCTGTGAAGAATGAATAGTGTTTTAAAAATCTTCATGGAAAAGATGATATAATTCATTGATTTTTAATAAAACTGTGGATTTGTTGAAGATATAAAGAATACTCGAGAAAGGTTTGAGTGTATGGTGCCCGAAGATGAAGACAAAAGACTGTTATTTAAATAAATTTATAGTAAAATATAAATTACAGACTTTTGTAGGTACTTGGGGGTATTCCTCAAAGCGCAACCAACTAAACGCAACTAAATTATTCCTCAAAGCGCAACCATGATGAAAAATATCGTTACTGAATCCATCATACCCATCTCTATTTTTCATTATGGTTGCGCTTTGAGGAATAATTTAGTCGCGCTTAGTTGGTTGCGCTTAAAAATAATTGCGCATTGAGGAATATCCCGGTACTTGACCTCTCAGAAATATTGTAATGACTTAAAATATCACCAATAGTGATAGTTTCTAACTTTGGAACGTGTTCAAGTTAAAATCTAGGAGCTTAAAGTTTCGCTATTAAGCGTTTGGCAAGATTCCAAACATAAGCGTAGATATGGTAGTCTTGGGATCCGTATCCAGTTGAATATTCTCATCCAAATATAGTTTTATATCTTCACCGACCTCAATTTCTTAGTTTAAATGTTCTTTTTTGAACTAAGTATCTATATGGAAGAAGATTTCGATAGTTTTATAGCTGTAATTTATAAAATTCCGATGAAATTGAACGGTAAGAATGGAAGTTTAAGATTTCGTAGCCCCGGGATAAGGGAATCCCAAAGAGATTAAAAGACTCATAGAGCGGACATTGGGAATATTTTCATACAATTTGATCCCGAACATTTTCGATTTTGACACACGAATGCTACCTGACAAGAGGGCGAATGAGACTAGACAGAACGATTTGTTACTAAGTAGTGACAAGTATTGGATTACGATTGTTTTCGTATTGTCCCGTCTATCGCTCATAAATATTTGAATTTCTGGCCGAGATGTTACTTTAGATCACGCGTCTCATTATAATTTTCTTCCATGATATAATTTGTAAAATCTGTTGTTTGTCTTCTCTAGATAGCTTTTGGGTGGCAATATACTAGATGGAAGGGACACCGACACCAAAACGGTTACCTACCACATATCATCATCATCTTCCTGTCCTTGTCACATGTTACTTGGGGTCGGCGAAACACTTTTTTTTCTTCCATTCTGTCCTGTTAACCGTCACGCTATCATTTACTCCTTTATCTTTTATACCGATCCTCACACAATCCATCCATCGTTTCTTTGGTCTTACTTTCCCTCTCCACCCATCAATATATCATCATCGTTTATATTCATCACTCTTTTGGTCACATGCGATTCTTCCCTCCTCATCACATGTCCGTACCAATCACACATATAACCATTTTAGCGTCAGTGTCCCTTCCACCCTGTATAGAGTTGACTCAGAACTTACTCGTAGCTACGACTCCGTTCCGTATGATGTTCTATAGAAACTTCCTCTTCATAATATTCTTCCTATTAAGATTTATATCATACAGCTTTATCATATCTGTTGTCACAGTTAACTTGCAAAGATCCAGTGTCACGATCATTTGTTCTATTATAGGACGTGTCCTACTTTCGGGCTGTTCGAAGTGCTGCCCCACATAACTTGGCAACTGAATTGATTGTCAAATTGTCCATAAAATTACCTATATGTACCATTCTCGTATTACTTTCCTTTGCTTTGGGAAGCCATCATAAAATTGACTTGTTTTTCGTTTGACCTACTGCTTTAGATCAGATTCGCAAGTTTTATGGGTCGTAAAGAAAACGGGTTCGCGAAAATTACGGCATTTGTTATGTTTCTTGGCTTGTACGAGTATGGTCTTTAAAAGCCAAAGACATTTGAATATAATTACGATAGAAGTTTATTTCTATGTCATTTATTATTCTGATTGCCTATTAGTATCCTAATTCTCTTCATTAAAGACTAGCTGACCCGCGCAACTTCGTCTGCGTCACATAAGAAAGGGTTAGAGGGTGTGGGTCGTAGGAACTTAAAAGATATGCATATGCTACCACGGACTTTCTTTAGAACTTTTAAAAGGAACAATTCCGTCATACATGATTGCTGCGTAACTTTAACCGTTTACGCAGCGGACGCAACGGAAGCTCTCAAAAGGAATAAATTTTCCGCGTTTTTCGTTTGTGTGCAATACAGAATAAGAATCACTAAACTATTCTTATTATGTTTTTCCAAATAAGGGCTGCCCTCGACAGCCTTTACGTCTTCATCCTCAGACACTCGATGACAGCCAGAGCCAAGCTAGATCTACAGTTCTCATCAAGGTGCATGAAATGAGCCCGAACACGATATAGATGCTGTAAACTTTTGAGGTCCTATTGCAGCTGCCCTCCGCTCCATCGTCAGACCTTCGATGAAAGTCATACTCCAGCTAATTCTAAAGTTCTCATCAAGGTGAATGAAATGAGCCCAAACACGATTTTTAGGGTTCCGTAGCCGAATGGCAAAAAACGGAACCCTTATAGATTCGTCTTGTCTGTCTGTCCGTCTGAATGTCACAGCCACTTTATTCCGAAACTATTCGGACTAAACCGTTGAAACTTGGTAGGTAGATGTATTCTGTGAACCGCTTTACGATTTCTATACAATAATAAAAAAATAACGGATTAAGGGGGGCTCCCCACAGTTGCGATAGTTGTTGAGAGGATCCGGCAATTGGGTCTCGAGGTGGCTTAGCACAAATCCGAGGCCATGTGCTTTCATGGGCCTCGGAATGCGCCACCGTCGGGATCCATGCTGACGGTAGAAGGGGTTCCCATCGGCGTCGAGTCGACTTTGAAGTACCTAGGACTCGTCCTCGACAGCCGGTGGAACTTCGTTAAGCATTTCCGACGTTTGGCTCCCAAACTGGAACGGGCTGGGGCTGCCTTCAAGCGGCTCTTGCCCAACCTGAGGGGTCCAAACGCCTCCTGCCGTAGGCTCTACGCGGGGGTCGTGCGGTCCATGGCCCTTTACGGGGCCCCGGTGTGGGCGCGTTCAATTAAGCGGCGTGCCGCCCACTACCTGAACGCGCCCCAAAAGGTGGTAGCCGTAAGGCTAATCCGGGGGTACCGCACGATCTCCCGCGAGGCGGCGAGCCCCCTAGCCGGATTGCCGCCATGGGATCTGGAGGCGATAGTCCTTGCGCGCCTGCATGAATGGCGCGCGGAGGCACTACGTCGGGGGTAAACTCCGCTGCCGCGGCAAATCACCGCTCAGCGGACAAACCTCCGACGCGATCTCATGGCGAAATGGAGACAGCGACTGTCACAACCCAGTGCAGGGCACGCCACAATAGTGGCGATAAGCCCCCTTTTTGAGGAGGGGCTAGAGAGGCGCCACGGCGCCCTCACCTTCCGCCTGACGCAGGTCCTCACCGGACACGGTTGTTTCGGGAGGTTCCTGCACCGAATCGGGCGGGAGGAAACGCCCGGGTGCTATCATTGTGAGGATCGCCCAGAGGACACGGTGGCGCACACCGTGGAGGTCTGTCCCGCTTGGGCGGAGCTCCGCCGTGTCCTCGTAGCGGCGATCGGCGGCGGCGACCTCTCGCGCCCGGCCCTGGTTCAGGCCATGGTCCGGAGCGAGAAGGAATGGGAAGCCGTCAGCTCCTTCTGCGAAGCAGTCATGCTAGCGAAGGAGGTGGCGGGACGTGAGAGGGAGAGAATCTCTCGCCCCAGCCGCCGCGGGGGACGCACCGGGCGTCGGGGCCACGTGGTGGCTACCGGCCACTGTAGGTGTGGGCCTGTGGACGGTGAGCAATGGGTTAGCGTCTGAGCCGCGCGGGTATCTTACTCATAGATCTAAACTTCCCTCCCGCACGCGCACCCCGCCTTGTTGACGCCCACTTCGCAACGGGCCGTGCAGCAGAAATCGTAATATTTTAATTTCGCCATAACTTCAAAACCAAACGTCCAATTTTAATCATTCAAAGACCAAATATTATCTACATAAACTGTACTTAGTGATGAAATAATTTATTTTGATAAGGATTATAGCATGAGTAAAATAAATGCGTTTAAATGTAGTCCAAAAAAAAATCAAGATAAAAATGGTTGTTGTGCCTCACTCGACATAGATAGGTATAGTGTGTTGCGGACTTTTTTGTAGATATTTATAAGATCTACAATTAATGAGAACATTTTATGGTTCTATCTTTTATAGTTTAGGCAGCGTACGCAAAATAAGTAACTTTTCTGGTTGATTTTTTACACCTTGTGTCCGAAAAACCCAAATATCTTACGGAACCCTATTTTTTTCCAAAATAAAATTTAGCCTATGTTACTCGTGGATAATGTAGCTTTCGAATGGTGAAAGTATTTTTAAAATCGGTCCAGTAGTTTTTGAGCCTATTCATTACAAACAAACAAACAAAGTTTTCCTCTTTATAATATTAGTGTAGATTCAATAGGTATCATCAATATTGTGAGTCAAAATGAAATCATGCAAATAAACAGATACAAATGCTCTCGTTGGTAACAAAACACTCGCGTTATCTTCCGACCACTTTGAATACAAATCGAGGTGATAGTTCGTCGAGTTCAAGGCTGGCTTATACTAAATATAGTGCATCAACAATGAGCTGTATTGCCTGTATGTATTCCAGTCAGGTTGGTCTCGCCGGTGTACTTCCGCCTGCTGTCAATTCAACATCAATACCGTTCGTATCAGTACCTATTTCCTACTTAGTGGCGTTAGTATCTATATCTATACAAATAAATAAAATTGAAGTGTTTGCTAATAATATCAAAATAACAGCATTTTACTGAATGCCTTTGAAAATATATTCGGAATTTATAACAAAAACTCATTTTTTAACATTTTTGTCTGTCTGTCTGTTTGTTCCGGCTAATCTCCAAATCTGCTGGACCGATTTTGACAGGACTTTTACTGGTTGATAGCTGATGTTATAAGGAGTAACTTAGGCTACTTTTATTTTAGAATAAGAATTAGGGTTCCGTGCAAAATAATTAAAACCCTTGAGTTCGGTAACCGAATCCGATTGAAAAATGAAGTCATATTTTTTTTTATAATTTCACGCGTGCGAAGGTCGCGCAAAAGCAAGCTAGAGCTAGAGAGGAAGCTAGTGTTGCTATACAATAAATTGTAACTGTTTAGCTACGAGCTTAACCTCTGTAGATCACTAGAAACATTTTAACATTTGAAGCCAAAAATAGGTATTGATAAAGAAGACTGTATGCGTAAGCTTATCAGTTGGCAAGTCGTAAAAATGAGTGGATCCGTAGCAATGACATGTTTTTAACGTATAGGTTGCTTGAGCTTGGTTCAGGAGTCGTGAAAGTTCGAGGTTGATAAATATTGATAATGTTATTGGTGATCTAGAAATTCATAAGTATAGGAATATAAAATCACAAATTAAATATTATGGATTAAAGAAATATTGAACTTAATCACTGGTCGGTACTTAAGGTGTCAGCGTTAGGGTAGCCGTATTATACAACCTTGCATGTTGATGAAAAATGAGTCGGTCAAGTAACAATCATCAATACAACCCTCTAAGTTCACATAACTCCATTCAATGAGTTTTTCATGAAATAGTTATTGAATAGGGTTAAATAATAAATAGTTAAATAGTTACCTATAATGTTCGCACTCCTGGAACACAGACTTCTTCTCCTGTGAGAAGGACCATTATTATCAGCAATTGAAGAATGAAAGTGTACAACAAAAAACCGCCCTCTACATTTGTCATAAACGCCGACATGTTTATAGCTAAATCTACTTCAGTTTCTGTATTGATTTCTACCTTTTATTGCTGCGGTCTCAGCGAAGCCTTGACATGGCAATTTATGTGCTAATTGACGGCTTATGCAGATATAATTAACGTATACGTTGTTTAAGTGATTTCTACTAGCTAATCGATGGCTGTGGAGTTCGTGGCTAAATAAAAAAGCCGTTCGGATCAATCTTCAGACTATGCCGCGCTTGGTCTGTGGATGGGTTTACCCATTACATACCGAGTTTCCTCCGTGCCTCGGAAAGCACGCTAAGCCGTTGGTCCCGGCTGTCATTGTAGATCTTTGACAGTCGTTACAGGTAATCAGTAGCCCGCAAGTGTGATAACCAGTCTTACCAAGGGGTATCGTATTACCCAGTACTACTTGGGTTGTGGAAGTCGGATAGACAGAAGCTCCATGTTAAATACTGGTATTCAGCTTCATCCGGTTAGTCTGGAAGCCGACCCCAACATAGTTGGAAAAAGACTAGGCAGATGATGAATGATGATAGCTGAACAGAATCTTATAACTTGAATTGATAGACATAATTAGTATCAAATATGGAGAAAACTTGCTAGCTAGCTTGTCGTAGCTTGAAAAAAAAAAGATTTTTCAATACAAAAAATGTTAGAATTCACACTGCATTATGTTAATTAACGTCGCGCCTTCATGGTAGGTTCTCAGAACCTGAAACCACGTTAGGTATAACTTGAACTCGTGAATCAACTTATTTGTTTAGATTAAGAGGGAACAGGGCTTGCGAGGTAGGTATTTGAAGAAACTATTGCCGTCGCGCTGCGTCAAGTCTGCCCCCGTAGAGTGCACAGCACAGCAGACACAGACCCAGTGGAACAGCAGCTTATATCGCAAAAATTTTAACTAGATCGACGTTTCGTATTCCCCTTTTTTCTCCTCGACAACAGAGCCGATTCAGTTATTTTTGACATTAAAATTTTAAGAAAGTGTATGCCTAGATTCCTATCGATTTATTTTATGTTAAAAACCTTTTCGAATTTGTCTGGTAGTCCTCTGCCCCGATTTTTGTCAATCATGCAGGCTCATATTTTCTTGACTTATCAGTTGCTGAAAAAAAGGAAATGAGATGGACGTGTCTACAGTAGACCTTGATTTTATGGAAAAAAAAGGGAAAGACATTTGTATGGAGAATCGCAGCCTCAGTTCCCTCTTAAGTGATGATGGTATTACGCAGATAGTTTTATTGTCTTAAAGATTTATGGCTTGTTATTGTCACGTTTCTATATCATGTGCATGTCGAGAAGGTGTCATACTGAATCCATTCCGGTCAGATACATGACAGCATCAGATACCTACTTCATAGTATTATTATTCTCGCAGAAAATAATATTCTAACGACTGCCTCGTTGGTCGAGTGTTCGCAAGTGCGACGGCGGAGCATGAGGTCCTAGGTTCGATTCCCGGGTCGGGCAAAGTGCTATTGGGTTTTTCCATCAGGAATTTCTCAGTAGCAGCCACGGAGTCTGGATTTATACCCGGTTGATGGTAATGGCCCCTAATAGGTACATGGGACTTAACACCTCTGCCTAACCCTACGGGGATTACAGGCGTGATGTTATGTTATTTAATGTAAATATTCTACCTCAACTACAATGAAATCTTAATTATTGGCAGCCTTCTACCACCCACTGCTGAGTATAGGGCTCCTTCTTAAAAGCCATGCTTCACTGGTCTGCGAGTCTCATCCAGGTCTTTGCCACGATCCATAGGAAAAATAAAGCCGTAGTACAAAGTAAATTCAGTCTCTACAATTTCGGGAATTTCATTGTAATAATATTAAATAACAACAAACGCCCTCTTAAGACCGATATAATTCAATTTATGTTTACGTATTTACACAAATAACTTGCGTAAACAGAAGCTGGGTATTATTAGGACAATGGCCTCTACGCCTTTGATGGAAACACTACTGCTGAGCATGAGGTCCTTGGTTCAATTCCTAGGTCGGGCAAACTCTCTGTCCACGGGGTTTGGATTTGTTTGCCCCCTATTACATAAGACTTTAACTTAACTGACTATAAGTGGATGTACTACCGTTCGCACGTCTGCCTAAAACGAGTGGTCATCGTCATCTTCCTGCCCTTGTCCCATGTTACTTGGGGGTTCGCTGCAACACTTTTGTTCTTCCATTCTGTCCTGTCAACCATCACGCAATCATTTACACCTTGTTCTTTCATATCATTCGTCGTTCATCCGTCGTTTCCTTGGTCTTCCTCTCTCTCTCCGGATTTTAATCAATATAAATGATGATGGAAATCAACATTTATATTCATCACTCTTTTATTCAACTGAGATAAACCATGTGGTGTTCTGTTATATTTATTCTGAATTTCTTTTGTTTTAGGCAAGTTATCTCTCACATCAAGAATATACCGGAGCTGATTCTTCTTGGCAACGTGTCCCCCACAGTCAGAAGGCTCCCCATTTTCTCTCTAATGGTGAAACACCCACGAGGGACCTTCTTACACCACAACTTCATCTGTGCTGTCCTGAATGATGTCTTCGGTATCCAAGCTAGAGGAGGACTGTCTAGCAACCTGAACTACGGTTCTGATGTCCTCGGGATTGATGATCAACTGCTAAGAGAATATGAAAAACTATTAGATGTCGAAGCGTGAGTATTTGAATAACGATAAACTTATGAGGCCAATAGAAATTGCTCAAGGCCTAAGTGATTGCGAGAATTGATATGGGAAAATAAGTAATACTGGTACATTCAGGTGGTGACAAGTAAAGTCTTGTTTAAACCAATGAATCAAATGAACAGCGATAAAAATTAAATGGTTTTACTAGTATTCTTGTTCTGGGCTTGATACTTGTGGCAAAATAACAAAGATACAAAGGCGGAAATATTAATACAGTTTAAAATAAAGTGGCGTTCATTCTTATTCAGCACCAACACATCGTTGGTATATCTCCAACGAATTCGTTTATTAGCATACGAATTGATAAAACATCTCGAGCGCCGAATGTATTTTTAGACGCACAAACATTTGGGCTCTGTGCGTTTATATTACAAATCTGTTAATTGTATCTCAAGGCCGAATAATTTGCGCGCTCATGAAATATCAGCACGTTGGAATTCATGAATGGAATTAATCTTACAGGCAAAAGGAAGTTGCTCGAGTGAGAAAAATGAGTGACGTGAAAGCGCCAGAAGTACCGATCTACAACGAGCACTTGAGACCCGGATTCTGCAGAGTTTCCCTACCTTTCTTCACGTCAGATTCTGAGCTGGCCTTCGTTCTAGAAGCCTTGAAGATGGTGGCGACAGAAGGCTGGAAGATTCTGCCACAGTACGTGGTGAACCCTGAAACTGGTCAGTGGAGACACCACACCTGTGCAGTACTCAGGGACAGAAAGTCATTGCACTCGCTGAGGTTCAATGACGGAAAGATGACCTCACACGAGAGAAGAGTCTCTGGTCAGTTTACACTTTTATTTAGACATTCACGTCTAAACACCATGACGTCAATGAGTCTGTTCCTAATTACATTTGTTTTTCATTTCAGGTCCAGGCATATTCCCTCAAACGTACACAGAGACTCTGCAAACAGCGAGGAATTTATTCAACAGAGCAAGAAAACTGGCAATGAAGTGCTCTACAGCTGAGCCAGAAGTCAGTTTCAACCCACGCATAGACTATCTCAGATGGTTTATGCTTCCCAAAGAAGCCCACGACCTCCTTCTTGGTCGATCGGGCAATGTCAAACATATTGTGCCATTTGACCCGTCAGGGTACACGGGAGCAAGAAAGAGCCTAAATCTGAATACAAGGTCTTCCATTACTTCGTCACCTATTTTGGGATCTTCGCCAAGACATTTCAGTCTTTCTGCCATAGACGACTGCCATATATTTAGACTGAAACAGAAACAAAAGTTCTATTCGAGAGAATCAAGTCTACGGGAAACACACAAGGAAGAAGCAGAAACGCCTCTTCCAGTACAATTTGCAGTTGGAGAATCTGTGTCACCGTTACGCCTGATTCCTCAGAACAGACAACCGCTGCTGGTCAGGTCCAGATGTTATAGTTTGGGTTCTGACAGTCCCCCAGCGGCACTTAGCGCACAAACAAAATTGAACTTGGGCTTGAAAGAGACCAGCCCGAACAATGTCATAGAGAAATCAGGCTTTTGTAATTGTGGCAGTCAAACAGACTTGCAGTCGTTAGACGACCCAATGATCTCACCCGGAAAGGCGTTCCTCTACAGCACACAAAGTAGCACGTCAATATCTGACTGCAGCCAAGTAGGCCGGACATCGCCCACTACTTCATTAAACTCTCAAACCTCAGAGGATATCCAGGCTTATGTCAAGGAAATGACCAGAGAAATAGCAACAGAAATAAAGTCAGAGATCCGAGAAGTCATATCTAGAGTAGACGATATCTTAGAGAATTCAGACTCGCTCGAACAGTCGAATCTTAGTATGAACTCAATTAATTCTAGTCAGAGCGATAAGAATTCTGTATCAGTCATAGACGTAGCTGAGTACCTAATGGGTATGTCGAGAGAGATGGCTTCGGAAGTGAAACACGAAATACGCGAGATGGTTAATCAAGTAGACGAGATGATTTCACCAGATTACAATGGAAGCTGCTCTCGCAAGAGTTCTCCGCCGCAGACTGGTAGGCAAAGGATCGGTTCTGGTCCAGAATTAGGATTGGATCTCAAAAAGGCAACTTCTAGTTTGAGAAAGTGTCCGACTAGTCCTGTGCTGCCTCAGTATGATGAAGATGACAGTCGTTACTGCAAGCGGTCTCCAACGACAAATTCACCGAAGTCAGCACATGGCACGCCATCTCACGAGGCTTCAGGGCCAAACAGCATATCCTTCAACTCCAGTGAGACTTCGACTCCCGACACTATCATACAAGTGGTCACAACTCAGAACTCTCCGATTCTCCCCAAATCCTTGAGTTCGAACAAATTATCGGACGACGAAGCGAGTTGTGCTGACGTTGCTTGCAGACACTGTAATATCAAGAAAAACTGGTGCCAAAATCCTTCAGTGAGTTCCCAAGACAGCGGCATCAACATGACTTTCACTGAAACTGATGCATTTTTGGAATTCGGTAAGTTTATAGTTGTTTATTTTTAAGAAGCATTAGGAACTGGCTGTAAAGTGCCTCATTCTTCATTAAAAAGGGAGGATTCTTAGACCGGACGGGTGTTGTGTCTGGTGGGCTACTGCCCGCCGGTTTTTGCCGGGTGGTTGTATATCCTAATCTCGCGGATAATTCTGATTGCGCGATAAAAGATGTTAGTTCTCAGTCGCTTCAATTTCATCATTGTTTTGAATGAACCCGGACACAATTAGTCCACTTAAGGTGTCAATAAATTGTTCACGTTTATTCGAGTCGTCAACACAAAATAATTCATGTCAATAGATGTTAATTGATGAAGATAGTCATCAATACTGGCCCATGCCGGATTCTGACTAGTATTTTGACAAACACGGAAGATTTGGGATCATGCTACTTAGTTACGTATCGCAGTATATTTACTCTGTAGGTATTTGATATTGGATTACTAGAGTACAATTGAGGACCTTGCAGCTAAAGGGAGGCAAGTCCAAATTTCAAAACTGTTGGGTATTAAAAAAAAAGGTTTTTAAAAATTGATTGATGTACTTATGTCTTATCGTTATATGGCATTATATAATATGAACATTTATAAACATTTTATTCAAGATTTTAAGGCAATTGAAGAAGTAATAGAATTACTACGATTTTTTAAAGTTTGGATCTGCCTCCGTTTTGCACCAAGATTGAAGAAAATTACTACCCTATTTTGTGTTAAGGATAATAAAACAGGTAAAAACGGTTATTTTTTTATTTCAAGAATTAGTAATCAGCCCACAAAGAATTAAACAATCAAAAGAAATACAAAAACGAATGAGTGCTGAACAAAAAAAAAAATTAAAGGTTAACTTCAGAATAAGGTAGCAGATCCAATTTTGTGTTATAGCGCGCTTGTTTGTCGTCGGATCTGCCTCTTAAATGCACCAAACCATAGCTAATTTTTTTGTTTAAAATGTAGGTGAAAAAAAAGGTAACGGTTAAAATTTGGATCTGCCCCTCTTTTGCTGCAAGGTCCTCAATTTTAACCCAAAAATTACAACTGCTACGATCTCTACAGAAGCTTAGGACAAAAAAGCCAGTAATAAACCAAAGTATGGTAATCACCTCTTCCAGATCCATCAAACAAGACCAGAAAATGCCAGGGCAGACTAAGAATATGCCAGAAGCACGAAAAGAGCGAGGTTCCCGACATCATCGAAGGAGTTCCAGTCTGCTCCGGAGACCACGTGAGACAGACCAAGCGATACGACTCCGCGGACCAGGGCAGAGTCGTGTTCGTGGAAGACCCTGAAACACAGAATAGGTAAACTATATACGAGTACATAAAGCGTACACCAGAATAGTGGGGTCAGGTGTCAAAAAATGATCAGCTGACCCAAGTGGGTCCCATGGACGAAATTGTTCAGTCTGATGCTTTGTACCACACTTGAAAATGACCACGCCTTTCTGGTACATATATAGTCTCACGACTTAGGCAGGATCTACAGAACGCCACCTGCTACGATCCTTACATACTCCATTTGCTTTTACGTTCATCCATATAGTCATACACGCGGTCAATAGGTAACGAAGTTAAAACTCATTAGTTTGAAATGGACTCGCTTTTAATGCTTATGAAATGGCGTCATTCACTTTATGGGTAGCAATAAAATGGCACCTTTTACCGCTTCCTAGTATTTATTCTAATGTTGGCGATAAAATAAAACAAAGGTGGTAACAGAGCTGCGGGACTGTTTGAAAGAGATACCGCGGCCCTGGAACACAAAGGGCAAAGAAGGAACATGGATGGGTTTTAGTCAATACAAGTCTGACACTCCCTACCACTCCACCCAGAGCGGGAGGAGTTAATTGATGATTTCCAATGCCTAAAAAAAGAAAAAAATGGTAACAGAGGACAAGTTTTCGAACGATTTGGTATTATCTTGAAAATTTTGATGTTCCATACTATCATTAAGTGTATGTACTTGTTCGGAATAAAAAAACGCCCAGTTGTAAACGTCTCTTTGTGCCTATTAGCCTTGTGTCTCTCTTCTATCTCCTGCTGATATGGAGGGAAGTGGAAATTATTGTGTTCCTACTCCTCCGCAATACTTTTCTGATTGATTTCGTTGCGGGATCCAAGACAGTTAAATTGTTTCTTTGGGACTTCTTCGAGCTTCATTGTCTCGTCGCTTTTCTGGTGGTCCCCACTGTTGGTTCTGGCGTTCAGGAGTTACTGTGTCTTGGGAATAGTGTGGCGGGCTTATTCGGAATAGACACGTTTACTATTTCAAAATCTTAATAATATTTGCCAAAAATACACTCACTCATAACTATCTAAATATTAAATCCTAAATTAAGAAACGCTTGTTCTAAACTGGTACTGGATGACAAATCAAAGAGAGTAAAGTTCTTCAAAACTAGACGAACTCATAAAATTAAAGCATGGATTCTATTTCTATTTCCACCAATTTGACTGCATTTCCCGGAACGGCAGTTAGGAGGTCATTAAACCATTTTGTAGAAACAACGAATTGGCAAGATTTTAATGAAGTTTAAATCCAAACCACGATGCCAAAATGGCCGCGACGGCCACGGGTAAACGTTTGGCAATAAATCAAAACATGTCGCCAAGCATCTCTTCCTCTTAAACAATCCTTCATTCGGACACCCAGTTGTTACATTCAAAGTGGATATTAAAATTGTCATGTAAAAAAGAAGACTTGTAGCTAAATTTTCGTTAAAAACTTTTTATTTTAATTTATATTTATAATGATTTTTTGTTTTTTTTCATTTCCTTAGTTCTTAGGGTTCCGTACCCGAAGGGTAACCAACAGGACCCTACTAATAAAACTCCGCAGTCCGTCCGTTTGTCCCTCCGTCTGTCTGTCAGCGGGCTGTATCTCATGATCCGTAATAAGTAGGCAGTTGAATTTTTCAGAGTCTTTTTACACCTTGTATGTCCATTGTTTCATTACCATGTAATTCCATAAAAGTTCACGGCTCAACATGATCATTTTATTAGGACTCAACATGAGCATTACAGGACGGTCGTGAGACAATGCTGCCATTATCCAAACACTTTTCTATTCAGTCCTTGTTCGCCGAAATATGCTTAAAGTTCAAGAAAAGAACTTGTGATTTCCAGCGAGCGTACCTATGCGCACCTCCTTAATTGAGGATGGCTTCAAAGAAGTTCGATTCGGTAGGTCTCTGACAAAGCCCTCCCACCCTCCGTACGAAGTTTCCAGGGACCTCCAACATAAAATACTGCTAAGCTTGTTTGATTGCCCTGGCTTTCCCTTTGGAAGCACTCAATTATTTGTCAAAGGCTAATGTCCTCCATCCCAAATCTTTTGTAATCTTCATTTTCAACTAACAAAATTATCACTTCCTTACTAAACCTGGTCAACTCTGATTGTTCTAGGGCCACAACTACAGTAGTCGACTCAAAGCGTAGTAGTCGCTCGTCTAACGCCTCGTCCAGCTGTTCGGATAGAAGCTCTCGCTCCAGCGGGTACGGCACCGATCAGAGGACTCATGATGAGAGGTTCTATGATAGGAGGTTAGTTGATTCACTTGAGATATAAGCTTGTCATGCTTCATTTTAACTTTCCAACCAATTTATCTGACATTGCTAGGAGAATGCATCATTCAAGGAACTGTTCCAGGCTACAGGTCTAGATTAGAATGTCTCAACACATGGTGTGATACTGACCCTGATCTAGGGCTGAACACTGTTCGAAGAATACTGCGGTTAGGTAACAAACAGCTGCCGTATTGTAGTATTTTCAACTGTGAACCGACTTGACCTGTTTGTGGGTGTGAAAAGATCGAAAATTATGAACGAGTACCTATGGTAAAGGAATAATTGCAGGATTACCTCATGACCGTCCATCATCTGCTAGTGAAAACTCCTTGCAGTTGCACAGCAATCAGACACCTCATTCCTTATTATTTTATTGACTAATTCGCGGGCCCAAAGTTGAAGTCGACTTTGAAGTCTGATAGGTAGAACCTAGTTCCCTATTTCATTAACAGAACATGTTTTCTTCCACAGTGAGTCAGAATGCCGCACCTTCAAACCTCATTGGGAGGAAGAACGAGAGGAACATGAGGATAGTAGCGCCTGTAGTGATACATCTCTCACAGACCTGACCCTGGATGATGACAGCAACTGGCACTGCCCGCCCAGGGCTGTGTGGAAACCTACTGTTGAGGTACGTAAATTATTGGAATCAGTCTGGATACTGGTATTTTGCTACACAAAACCTCCCACCGACCGTGGCAAAGGTCTCCGCCCACATTCTGTAGAGCATGGGCAGTTTAGACCTCTGGTAGCCAACCAAGATTTATTCACCGACTTCAAAAAGGAGGAGGTTGAAAACTCGCCTGTTTTTTTAATGTATTTTCAACGATATCTTATATAAGATTACTACGAATCTCCATGGCTTATGATAGCTTGAGGACTACTCATCAATTTCAATTGACATGGGAGAAGTCTCCAAAAAACTGGACACTTGAAAGTGTTACTCATTCAATTGTTCTGTTTGCAGGCCATCCATGAGTACAACATGATCCGTCCCGGAGACAAGGTCTTGATTTGCCTCTCAGGAGGAAGCAGCTCCATCGCGCTGCTGCATACCATGCATCAGTACCAGCTCTACTCCAGGGCTAAAGGCATTCACTTCAGTATTGGTAAGTTTGCTTGTCTATTCAGTATATCATGCTCAACATCAGCAAACGTAGGCATACCCTTTCCCAAAAATTAAGAAGAATCCAGATCCACCTACCCGCCTTTGGGTGATTTTAAAGTCATCATGTAGAAAAAACTGGTGAACGCAAAGCCAGTTTTAAAGGAATCATGCGGTGTCAAGTTTTCAGAAAACAAGATATTTATGTAGTTTTCCATCAGGCCTTTGATACCTTTATTAGTCAGTGCAAAGTAGCTGAACTGCGCGCTGGTGTGACACATGTTCCGTGGACATGTACATGACTAATCTATACTTTATAATATTATAAAGCTGAAAAGTTTGTTTGGTTGAACGCGCTAATCTCAGGAACTACTGGTTCGAATTGAAAAATTCTTTCAGTGTTGGATAGCCCATTTATCGAGGAAGGCTATAGGCTATAAAACATCACGCTCCGACCAATAGGAGCGGAGCATCAATGAAAAATGTTGCAAAAACGGGGAAGATAGTATTTTTATAATAATGTCACGCGTATGTAGGTCGCGAGCAACAGCTAGTCAGAATATAAATTGGACGTCGAATGGAGAATTGGACCAACAGTCAATATTTCACAAGATAGGAAGTAAATCTTAAATTCCTAAAATTTCACTAATTATAAATTCTATCTTACAGGTGCTCTATTCGTACATGAGTCACGTTCGCAAGTAGACCCGCTTCATCTGATGGCCTACTGCAGAACCCTTGGCATCAAGTTCCTCTACGAAGACAAATTTGAAGAGGAAGAGCCTGAACGTAAGTTATACTTAGATGTACTGTGCCTACTATACTTTTAAGGGTCAGATAAAATTCCAATTACCTGCAGTTTTCCACGAATTATCGATTTGCACCGTAATTATGAATTGTCCATTCGGCCCACGTCCACGATAACCATGGATGCATAGCTGGCAAACAAATGAAACGAAAAGCTAACGGATTATCTTGCACAGCAGTGGGCGATAGGTGGTAGACTTTACACATCGGGCACGGAAAGCAGTTTCTTTCATTGTACAGGGTGCTAATCGAACCAATGTTTGCGCCATTCATTTCAATTTCAAAAAGATGCTTCCGTGTTTTTTTTCAAGATGCGTTTATGTACAAAGACTAGTGTTTAAGTAGACTTACTTACAAAAATGGATCGATGATGTGGGGACAAATCATTATTATTTTTTCCTTCAAATCTCACATTATATCTCCTTCACAGATGTCATCTGCACCAGTCCCTGGAGCCTAGCAGCCGAAGCCACGCGCTGGTCGTGTCGTAGCACTCGCAAGCGCGCCATCTCCACAGCCGTAGCACACGGCTACGGCGTAGCGGCGCTGGCGCAGCACCTGGACCGTGCTGCGACGGCGTTCGTAGCTGCTGCCATGCATGCTGGCACTCTGAGGACTTTGAAACCACATTATACGCTGCGGTAAGTTTAATTTTTTCACCGAAATTAGAAAATCAAAATCAATAGACGTTATTCAAATTATATTGAAAATCTTTGATTTGTATTAAACTATTTCTTCCATTCCAGTGATCACGAAATCCGCATCATCCGGCCGTTCATCTACGTGCGCGAGCGCGCGCTGGCCGCGTTCGCGTGCGCGCGCAACCTGCCCGACTTCCGCGTGCCCTGTGACGTCACTCTCTCCCCGCCCGACAGCCCCGCGAATAGTGACGACAGCGAGGATCATGGGTAAGAAACATCGAATACGCATAACCATTTTTATCAGCTTAATTCGATAATACTATTCCCACTCCACATTCAGCGCTTCATCTCCACGTTTATTTTTTGCGCACTACCGAAATGTATCGCTCGCAGGCGTCTCTGTGCTTTCAAAGTAAGAATGAACAAGCATCTTCTGTGGATACGCTCGTAAACCTCATACATCTCTTTCCATCGGGCGAGATCGAGGTCAAAATCCATAAGGCAATGAAAAATAAGACATGCCAAAAGTATTCTGCATGAAATTGCTGGCGAATGTTCCAAATATGAGCCAGAACGAGACTGTTGTCAGTATGGACAAGAACACATTTTTTTTCTGGAATACATTAAACATTTTTTTTACTATTACGCGAAGACTTTTTTACGAAGTACCAGCTCGTACCTAAATCATAATTTATTTTCCATTCCAGCAAAGACAATATCTTAGACCGCACAGTCTCCGAAGCCTGCAGTTCCTCAGACAAACGAGCAGCCGTGCCTTCCCGGGAAAACCTTCAAGACAAGTCCCTCGCCGCGTCACTGGCTATACCCATGGAGAGTGCGCGCGACCTGTTGGCCAGTCAGGAACGCCTGTACCCGTACCTCTTCACCAGCCTCAAGAGTGCGTTACGTCCTCTTTTTAATGGCAGGTTAGTTTTATTGTAAAAACCAACAATCTAGGGATTTGAAACTGCCACTGTGTGTGTTTCTTGACAGAGCAGTTGACGTATTTTTCAATCCTTTTGAGCTCATCCTGATGCGGTTGTGTGAACCTTTCCTTAGGGACGAGTCTAGCGCTTTTGAGAAAAATGAGCCAGTCTATCGGGAAAAAACAGATTCCTGAGATGTGAATGATACTAAACAGTGTGGTTAATGATAAAATTACAATTGATCCAGACATTTGTAAAAATACACCCCGACTAAATGCCTAAAGACAATTATAATAACCTGTTTCTTTCATTTACAGAGACCTGAACAAAGACCAGAAGGAACAACGCTCCAGAAAGAAGTCAGTCATCCAGATGCGAAACGGGGCTCCCGTATACGATTCAGATGAGGACAGTGAGGAAGAACTACTGCCATAGGTGACAGCCGCCTGCCGCAGCTGCCTGCCCCCCATAACAGGGTGCCAGCTGTTGTAGATATGTGCCAGGTGCCGAATTTAAATGCCGACTGACCAAGCAAGGCAATCAGGGCCAGATGCTTGTAGATGCAAAAAAAAAACAAATGAAGGTCAAGAAGAAACTTCTTTTTACCTATGATCTGTTAGAAAGCGTTGCTCTAATTCAAAATGGTCACACGCCTTCGCTTTCTGAGCAGCACTTCATTTACTTTTGATTCTGTGTCAGAGAACGCAGCTGTAGGCAGGTCCCAGTCACCAAAGAGTGAATACTGGCCATCAAAGAAAGATGGCTGTTAAAAATGAAGCAGGCCAACATGGTCAATGCTGGCTCGCCATAGGCGGCCATCATGGGTGTTGCCAGCCGTATAATAGATGTGTTCCAGGTGTGATATTAAGCCAACCTTAAAGGTGGATATAATTCACCTCGGATGAATGTTATATTACGCCATTTGGCAATGTTTTCTGGTAGTATGTGTTAGAAGAAGTCGGCTCGTGATTTCTCAGTGATCGTTTAACTTGTGATCAACTATGTTATTGTATGCGGAGGTATTTTAGTGGCCCCTTAGTAAAGGATCTAGGGAAGCCTACATATTATGACTGACACTGAAGTCATATAAAAACAAAAGTACCTAGATTTTAGTTTTTGGGTAGTTGCGTTATTGCAACAGAAATTATTGCAAAAAAATTATACAGAAAAAATTACTCGACTTGTGGAAAAGCCAATGTATTACAGGCTTATAATTTTATCGGATATGATTTTATTCTAATTTAGAGCCACTAAAATTCCTCCCTATTATTATTATAGCTTGTAAGTTAGTGAGTGTAAACTTTGATTTGACGTTAGATTCAGGGTTGCCATGTTGATAATATTTTGTTACTAATAAAAAGGTACGATTTTTTTATTCTAATGTATAACTGTGGAATTGAAAACAAAGTGCATTTGTTACAGTCTGTTATTGTAATATTAAGAAATATATTTTTCAATGTTGTTGTATGAATTGAGATTGTATGAAAACGAACTATATTGTATAACGAGGTCTATTTATTCAGTCGGATGAGAGTTTAATAAATATATCCAAGTGTTAATAATATACTGATTTTATTTTAGGTACATGTTATGTACCGAACAAGGTACCTAAAAACTATTTTGTGGAACATAGATATAATAATGATAGATATAAAAGATTTAATTATACAAGTTTACAAAGTAGCAAGTATCAAAGCTGTTATTTGTACAAACTTCGTAGTTGTAGTTTATTACGCTTTTTATAAAGATATTATTTGCTTACCGCGACAGTGTTGCCTGTATTTGATCATTTTATTACGAAAGAAGTTCTAACTACATTTTTCTACGAGTGTGAATGAATTATTTTTGTAGTGACATCAACAACCACTTTCTAAGCATTACCCTCCTTTTGGCTTCGTAGTCGGGTAACAAGGAATATGGCTGCTGATGTTTGACTGAATTTTGAATGAGAACTAATTTTACATGTTTTTCATTAAGTTTTTCTTATGATTTTGCATTGTTAAACGACTACTTATATTGATATTTTGTATTGCTCTTGTATGCAACTGTAGGTTATAAGAGAGATTCCTAATTATTTGGGATACAAATAGAAATAAGTGTGAATTATAATAATCTTGAAACAACAAGTCCCATTAATTGCTTCCATGATATAATTATTGTATTCATATACATATTGTCGTATGAAATAAAAATATGTTTTAATGAAACTTTGTCTTTTATTTTGACAGACCTCATGGTCCATAAAAGATAGAAGACAGATCCGAATGTTTAGGTTGTATACCACGTCAGCAGCGTCAGCTACATCATGATTTGATGAAATATCTTTTAAACTTTTCCAAGTAGGTTATGGTTTCAAGTCCAATAAATTGTTTTCATGCATAAAATTAGGACACTCGTTAGAACATCCACGAGAAGTAGGATGGTTTATCTTGAACTGACAAGGGCAGCCGTTGTGGATCAGCACCATAAAGTAACCTACAGTAGGTACCTAATATTGCCATATAAGATCCCGAATACTGCGTATTAAGTTAAAACTCTTTCTAGAAACAAGTTCGTCTTTGTAGAACGTAACAACATCACGCCTGTTATTCGCTAAGGGTCAGACAGAGGCGTACCTAATAGTAGGTACACCTACATTTCGCCAGTTATGTTTATTGTTTAAGTCCTATGTAATAGGGGGCCGACGCACTAATCCAGATTCCGTGGCAGCTACTAGAAAACCCCAATAGCACGGCCCGACCTGGGAATCGAACTCAGGACCTCATGCTCAGCAGTCGACCAACGAGGCAGTCGTATTTGTAGAGCTTGTTTTAAAACTCGAATAAGGTTCAGGACTTGAAAATAAGGTTTCATAGGTGAGGTGAAATAAAACACAAATATTTCCTTACTTATTTACTAGATACACTACACAGAGTCATCGTGTGTGTGTGCGTGCCCACTTCACTTACTAAACTAATGAGTATTACAAGTACTAAGGATAATCCCTTTAATAAGACAAGCTAAACATTAATAAACACCGAATGTGACAATCATTATTTACTACACTTAGTAATACATAAGCAGAGACGAATATAAACTATCCTATATAAGCTATATCATTGTAATACTATCATTTCTTATTATATACTCATTTTATTTCATGACGACACAACATTACTCCTCAAAAGTTATATTTTAAATATGATTAAAGAAAACTACATTATGATTGTAATAATATGTGTTACACGGCTATTTAATCTACGATATAATAAGGATTATATAATTTTTAAAATAGAGCATCATTTGGGAAAGGGAGTTTAGAATTTGAAGGTTGAATTTTACTTTTTGCCTCCTCCCTGGCAGCATGGCTTACCACCTGTCAAACGAAAAAAAACACATTAATACATTCCATAAAAAGAATATAACTTCATACGAATTTAAAGTTAAAGTTAAAATAACCTCAAGTAACTAACTTAACAATAAGCTAAAAAATTGCGTCAAAAAATCTCCTCCTCGACTGGTAATGTCCCCAAGAGACTGGCGGCGTTGCCACGTTGTAAGGCAACGCTTAGCTTTTGGCAAAGGTAAAACCCAACCCTTGGGTCACGGGAAGTGTCAACTAAGCGTTTTGAAATTTCCTTGAAAAGGTGGTGAGCACTCGGACGCCACGGCCCTAGAGTATCAATCCCAAACGGCTAGTATAATATATTTCATACATCATTCTCAGAAGCAGCTCGGAGCGTAGGTTCTATGCCCGGTTGATGGCAATAGATAGCCAATAGTGTGGCAGCACCCTTATGAGAAACATGAACGAAAGAAAAATTCTGTTTAAATTCTAGTGCACTACCGAAGTTCGAACGAAACTACTACCAAGTGCCTGCCTGTGAAGCGGCACTACAAAAAGTACTACAGCAACATGTACAAAAAGCACTACAGCGCCATCTATGACATAAGTGATGAAATACAGGGATCCAGCAGAATATCAGCGACAGGTGCATGCCTGCCTGACACATGCTGAGCTGAACTCCCATTTGGTGCAACCTTGAGACGCACACCGCACCCTGTACACGTTACTCGTTATTTGATTGAAGTAACTTATTTGATTGTACTTTTTTCGTAAACATGATTTTTTCTTTTTGTAAATTGGCACCTTGTTTTATATAGTTGTGTAATTTGTATTATTTAATTGTGCTTCTGTGCGTTGTGCTATGTCTTTTGTGTGCACTAAAATAAATGATTTATCTATCTTATCTATCTATCTATCTAACATCCAAATTCTTAATCGCTCTATAAAAGTTAAACCCGACAACAACTATCAGGCAGTAGCCCACCAGACACCCGTCTGGTTGGAGGATCCTTCCTTTTCTATGGGGTATGAAGAACTTTGCACCCCGTTCTTCATGCTCCTACACCTGCAATACCTGCTTCACAACTTTTGGAAAAACTTCGACTAAACCTATTTCTGCCAACAAGCTGTTCTGCGGTGTTCTGGTTTGGAGATTTCGGTGTAAAAACAGGCACGTAAGACATTTCAGCTTGGGCCCTAGCATATTACAGGCGGTAGTGACCATTTGCTAAGCACGCTCCGTTCACGACCTCTGGTGATGCAACTTGTGAGTGTATTACTTGTTCCCTTCGTATTTGGCATGCTCCAAGTAATTTCTTTCATTTATTCTATGTAACAGCAATACACGTGGAGTTCATGGCCACGTGGGAAGAGACTAATCCGCTTGTTTGCCGTCAAATAACACTAAGAGATACTGACCAGAGGGTTTGCCATCGCCGCACGCGCAGTTGGGGCCGCAGGTGCAGTTGGCACCGCACGCGGCTGCCCCGCCACTACCGCACGTATCTGTAACAACATCAATATTTTACTAAGACCTTTTAACAAACAAATAAAGGGGTATAAATAGACTCTTAACGAAGCCGAAAGGCACTTGTTCTCCTCGTCATTGCGATATTTTTTTTTTGTTCTAGACCATACCTGGGAACCTTCTAGTTACGGAGATATTAGGGGTCAAAGTTCCAACTTTTTCACACGGATTTTTTACATGTTTTTAATGTAAGAACTTTACTTTAAACACCTCCACGACCCCCGGGTACAGTTTAATCCATCCAACAGCACAATGTTTTGAATACGTTACACTGAGTCCTACCGTAAAACGTGATTTTTCACCCCAAAAAAAAGTCGTTTCCAAGCAATATTTTTAGCGTAAAATAACTTAGTTTGATGTACGTAATGCTTGGTTGACGGCTTCGTGAAGGGTCCGTTTACACCCTGAATACATAGCGCAGAAAACAGGAAATATGTATTTCTTGTAAATGAAATGAATACGTGGGTCCCGACATGACATTGTTTGGCTGCTAAAAGATCATCATCATTCTCCTGCCCTTATCTCAGTTCATAGAAGATTATTTTATATCCAGTGGCAATAATATAAGACTGTTATCAAGACCCGAATCTCGCATACCTACATTCTAAGCCGTGGCGTAATAATAATATTGGTGGAGTAAACTCGTGATGGAATTTGCCGAATCTATGCTTCAAATCTAACCAATTAAGATTGTCTTGTCTTCTAACCTCACAGTTATCAAGGTAATTAGAGTTAACTATATCGAGCTCTCTAAAACCCAACGCCGAGATAGCTTTTACTGATAATGAAGACCCACAAAAGATGTTGATGCTTAAAATTTCAATGGAAGATATCTAAGATCAAGATATATTATCAGACGTTTTAGAAAAAGGAGAAAGGTTTCCTAGTTTTCCTACGACAAAGATAGGAACATGTTTTATAAAAACCGGCCAGGTGAGAGCCGGACTCGTGCATAAAGGGCCCGAACCACAGTAGTGGCGAGCCCCCTTTAATTTTATTTTTATTATTTGTTGTTATAGCGGCAACAGAAATATACTTTCTGTGAAAACAACTATCAACCTATTACGGGTCATGAAATGAAGTCCGCTGACAGACAGACGGATGGACTAAGGGACGGACAGTGGAGGCTCAGTAATATCCCCTTGGTTACCCTTCGGGTACGGAACCCTGTAAAAGGACCGATTAATTATACCATTTTTTTCAAATTCACTAAACCTAATTTTATTGAAACTTCGCCCTCTAATTCACTCTTGGAACAGAGTGATTGTCACGTTAAACAACAGTTACAATTTTGATTGAGTTCATAAAACGTACAAACAATTCCAATTACATGGTCACAGAACCAAAGTTATAATAACAGTAGATAGTCCGTACGTAAGTAAGCACGTTCAACTTTAGATAGATACCACGCGCTCGTGGGAACTAGTCTGCAATGTACAATGGAATGAACTTTCTGCGTCGACTGCTGAGCGAGTCGGAGCTAGGCTACTTGGGTATAGATCTGATAAATCTCTTGCTTTAACGACTATAATTAAAATTCCTGCTAGTACCGAGGTAGGCTAGGTACCTACTAGTAGCGAGTTTTTTAAGAAGAAAGCCGGCGTACATAATTTTAAGAGAAAAGTGACAGTGACCTCCGAGTTTGTTTCGTATGTTTCTTCTCAGAGTAGTCAGGTACGAAACACCGGCCCCATCTAGTTTTAAAACAACATGATGACTTGTAAAAGTGTTTTGTAAAACCAATTTACAGAATCAAATATGATTTATGATGTGATTTATGATTTAATGTGATTTTATTATTTGTCTATGGACTATTGATTGTGTCAGTTTCCAAATGGAAGCCGGTAGGAATCGAGTTCTATGAAACCTTCGCCACTGCTAGGTACGTACGACCAATCAAACTAAGTCAAACCAGAGTAAGCTGATCTTTCATTGTACGGGAAGCTTATACAAAGTGAGGTCAGTTTATAATGGATTTGTATAGTTTTATGTTTACCCGTGTGTACTTGTTGGTAAATTCAAAATTGTTACTCTATTTAACCAACTACCAACAACGCGTAGTACATAGTGTAAGGGATATCGAGACACTATCTGAAATCATGAATTCAGTCATGACTGTGTTCAGACATTTCATCGGTTATTAAAAAAAATCTTGTGTTACATACCAAAATTCAAAACACGTCAAAACGAATGGAACAGCTGGTTTTTTTTATGAACCGATGAAAAATAACAATCTGGAATCATGAACTGACTCCGTGATAAAAGTTCGTGTTACAATATGCCTTACAGCATGTAAATATATCAGTGGCGAAGGTTCCATACAACTCCATTCCTACCGGCTTCCCTTTGAAAAATTGCACAGTCAGTATTCTATTCACATTAAAGATATTTACTCCGGCGGAAGGGTCAATTTTTGTAAGAGGTATCTTACAAAAATTGACCCTTCGCTACTGATATTATGCCTTTATTTTTGGGAGATATAACGGCACTAACTGTTCAAGGTCTAATTAATTCGTTGAGGCGACTTTACATGATAAGTACATCTAAACAAGATAACAAAAAACGATCATCTATAATCTCTTATCTACATCACAAATAAATAAAATTGAAGTGTCTGTCATCCATCGTGTACCATTGTTTAGATTTAGATTTATCTTCATACCAATAAATTAAATTGAAGTGTCTGTTTGTAATTTCAAAATAACAGCTTTTTACTGAATGTGAAAGAATGTACGGTACGTATAACAGAAAAAACAAAATTTTAAATTTTTGTCTGTTTGTTCCGGCTAATCTCCGAAACGGCTCGTTGTGTTTTTGATGATTTTATTTTAGAAAATGAAAGAAAGAAAGAAAAAGTATTTATTATACTCACACAGGACAAAAACAAAAATTATATAAAAAAGTAAACATAAGAAAAAGATAAAACTTCAGCTTCTAACCATCGAACTAGTTAGAAAAATTGGTTTTGTTTGTTTCAGTTTTCTATAAATACGGTTTGTTTTTCCATTGCGTCGACAGAAATAAATAGGTATAGTACTTCTCACGACAACGTGCAACTATTGATTTGTTTTTCTGAACTTTTCGTAGAAATTGAATAATTATTCCACATAGCGTTGAAGCTTATAAATACTTATCTATCTAGTCATTGCTACGTCGTAGCGCCATGGTTTCTATCTTCATTACGATATATATTTACTGTAGAGTTATATAAGAAGGCTTCTCTATGTCATTAAAATTCTCAAGAATCATAAAATGTATCGGAAATAAGTCTTCGTTACATTTAGAATGGTATTTTGCGTATTAGACTGGACTAGTTGAAATTCTTTCTTTAAAATAAATAGAATGTGTAATTAAAAAACGACAAAAATAAACACTTGAATAAAAAGTACAGAAATTATAACTTACTTCGTCTTATTGCCCGCACCACAAAACAATACAATTTACACATTGCAATCATATTATTGTGGGTGTATGTACTTAAATACGTTAATAACAATATTGTAAGAAATTTATATTTTATTTTAATAGCAGGGCCCACTTGTATAATCAATTTATTTTTAATAATTTATATGTCAGTTGGCAAAACATAGCGAACAACCTAATTTTTAAGATCTTTTTTGTAATTATTACCTATATTTATGAATAAATGATTCTGATTCTGATTCTGATTCTGACATTACCCCATTTAAACCTTTCTCAAACCCTATCCACAACACCCTTTCACCTTATAAAAACCAAAACACAACTACAGAACCCCAACCCTAAACCCACCATCTCAAATTACATCCAATTTAGAAACCACTGACTAACTGCGCCATTCGCAAAACCGTCTCCAATTGGCTCTGGCCGGCAAAACAAAAACAAATGAAACACGTGGAACGATGGAAGTAAAAAAACAAAATAGATAGAACACAGAGAAGAACAGTTCAAATGTTTAAAAAAAGAATTAAGTTTAAAAAAATATTCTATCTTACCTTTACAAGAGTCACAGGGTGCAGGCATCTCGTTGGTAGTCTAAGCTAGACTAAGTTAGCCGGGGATGTGAACGGTAGGGTGCGCGCGCACTGCCAACGTCTATAGCCAGCCGCCCAGCAAGAGCTCGGCGGGTCAATAACTGAGCGCCTTGAGTGGGGATCGCATCGTTCTGCTATAGTACAGGAGACAGTGCACTGATTGACTATGTTATCTCGCTTTATTGAATGATTGATGTAGATGTAGTTAAGGTTGGAAATTGATTGATTGCCTTTGCTATTGTTGGTGTTGTGCAACTATGATGCTACTGTGTTTTGCACTGATATTAAATTAATCTATTTCGTAGCGATATATTATCAAAATTAAGAGTGTGATTATTCAATGATAACCAAATATAATGCATGCATGCATGATCTAAGTAATCTTCATATCATATTCATTTTATTTGTGATTAGTAAGTTTTAAGCTAAGGACAACTCAATAAAATCCTATTCCCTGTTATACTATGCAGAAGATACAATGCATACAATTTAGACAGTAATATTAAGACGAACTCTCTGCTTTTTTCTTCTTCTGACAAGTAACTTACTCCTTTCTCTACATTTACACATCTTTTGATTCTCCATTGTCTGAAATCAAGTTCTTTAATTCAAAAGCAATCAAAACCAACAAAAGGCCTTTAATCATAAGGTAAAAAATCCCTACCCTATCTCCTTACCTAAAATAAGATAGTTATTTAAGCCATGGCGTGCCTGCAGGTATAGCGTATAGCTACAATAAATGATCGGATCGTAAACAAAAACAGGCCGGTACGGACAGCCGTCGGACCGGTTCGCTTCAGCGGCCCGGCGCGATTCTATCTGCAGCAAGCTTTCAAAGCTTTCCTATAAGAACTTTGGAACTGTTGCAATACTTGCAATGGTATCGAACTTGCGAACGAAACGATTGGGAATTTAGCGAGTTAAAAATGTTTGATCTGATGTTTTTAACCTCTGCTAGACAAAGTCACATTCTATCTATACTAATGTTATTAAGATTTTTGTAAGTTTGTATGTAGGGGGTAATCTTCGAAACTACTGATCTGATTCCAAAAATTCTTTCACTAACGGGAAGCCCATTACTGTATACATTATCCACGAGTGTCATAGGCTTCATTGAAAACTTTCCCGTGGGTTAATTTCCGTATATAACGGGAGGGAAGCCGCGAGCTAAAGCTAGCTAGCGATAAAAATACTGGAAAAGTAAAAATAAGCAACCATAAACTAGTAAACTTAATGTCTGTCCTATTCAAAATGTTTGTAGAATTGTTTAAAGAAAACGCTTTGAAAACTACAGCCACTTGACTAAGCCCTCTGGTTGATTGAAAACGTGATTAATTCGGTGAAATAGATTAATAAATTGATCAATTATTGTCTTAAGATGCCAACCAAGTAGAACTTGAAAGAGATGTGGCGGAAGGGATAATAAGAGTAATAACACTAGCAAGTATTGCAAAATTATATACAAGGTGTAAACGGACCCTTCATGGAGCCGTCAACCAAGCATTCTGTCTGTACAAAAAACTAAGTAACCCTACGCAAACGTGATTGATTAGAAACGATTCTTTTTTAAACGCAGTATAAAGCATTCAAAACCGATGTGCTGATGGATGCATTGAATAGTAAACGGGTCATGGAGGTATTAAACATAAAGTTATAACCTTAAAAACTAGTTTTTGAAAAAAAAAGTTGGAACTTTGACCTCCAATATTTCCGTAACTAGAAGGTTCCCAGTAGAAGGTATGGTCCAGTACAAAAAAAATATCACAGAGACGGGGAGAACAAGTGCTTTTCGGCTTCGTTAAAGGTCTATTTACACCCTTTATGGGTCGATCTCCAGAGGCATTTTTTTACGTGTCGGACGGGATAAACCCATTTTAAAATCGAAAAACGTTTTCAAAATATTTTTTTATAGACAGTTCGGTGTCTAATCTACGTGGTACAAGGCTAATATTATGAATAAGTTTATTATAAATATTTATAAAAAAATCTTAAACCCTAAAATCCTGATCGCTCTGGGTTGACCCAACTCCCGATTGAATGAAAAAAATATTCTTTAACTTTTTAATGAGAAGGATCTTATGAAACAACTTATTTAGATTACATAACAAATAGCTAATCTTCATAGTAATATTTTTTTTTTTGTTATATTTACAATAATTTTGCCACAATTTGAATTTAAAATCGTGACCGGGCATTTTATCTCATCGCTCTGCGCTGAGGTAAAACATCGCCCTCATCCATAGTTACGCATTATAGACACTCTATTCCCCTCCCGCGGGGCAGCGTCTGTAGTGGTCTAACCGCTGAGGACGATACCTGTGTGCCACGTTCCCGCATTTCAACATTACGAAGGTAAGTTTATGATTGCTCTGGATTTGGTTCTCGAATTTTATGATTGCTGTGGCACGTTATTTAAATTCAATAGTAAGCTTGCGAATGTGTTTGTTATGTGAATTAAGTGATCGTTATGATGTTGTTTAAGAGACGTAATCACAACTTTCTACTGCTTTTAAATTTGGCTATATTTATGATTTTGTGACTTTTTCTGATCGCTATGGCTCTGATTGCTCTGTCCAAAAAGACCAGAGCGATGATATTTTGCATTAATTGTACGTTATAAATCTATTTTAAGTAGTAGTACCGGACTGTAATAATGACAAACGATGAACTATTCTTTTTTTTTTTCAATAACCTTGAATGTCCCACTGCTGGGCAAAGGCCTCCCTTCCCTCTTTCCACTTCTCCCTATCCAGTGTTCTTGTTTGCCAATCCTTTTCAAAAGAGTCGAGTTCGTCCCGCCATCTCCTCCTGGGCCTGCCGCGTTGCCGTTTGCTGCTGTTTGGGACCCACTGTGTGGTTATTTTAGCCCATAGCTCCTCCAGCATGCGACAGATGTGGCTAGCCCAGTTCCATTTAAGCTTGGCAGCCGTCTGACCTACATCGGCAATTTGAGTTTTGGAACGCAGTATCGAGTTCCTTATACGATCAGTAAGTTTAACTCCAAGGATACTGCGCTCCATTGCTCGCTGACAGACCCCGAGTGCGGACTTTTGACGCTTGGTTAGTGACCACGTCTCCGCTCCATAGGTGAGGGTAGGAAGAATGCACATGTCCATGAGTTTTCTCTTCAGTGAGAGAGGGAGAGGTCCGTTCATGATTTGCTTCATCGACCAATAGCTCTTCCAGGCGTTCTCGGTGCGTCGTGCAACTTCTTTATCTTGTCTTGCCTGGAAGGAGACTATTTGGCCGAGGTAAATGTACTCATGGACATATTCAATCCTCACACCCCCGATTCCTATGTTGCGCTTGGTGCTGTTGGTCATTACCTTGGTCTTCGCCATATTCATCGCGAGTCCGACCTCAAGGCTGGCATTGCTCAGTTGGTCGAGCATTAAGCCTAACTCGGCTGCCGTGGAGAAGAAAAGGACAATATCGTCGGCGAAGCGGAGATTTGTTAATCTTCTATCGCCCACGGTGATGCCCTTGTCCCTTCAATTGATATTTAATTTTTTAAAGACTTCTTCAAGCGTGGCTGTGAAGAGCTTTGGAGAAAGAGCGTCGCCCTGTTTAACCCCTTCACACAACACTAGAATGGCTAAGATAAAAATAATCCAGATCTATACGCACAATGGCTTGTAAAGTCAATAATACATTTCTCTTACATATAATCTTGTACACGTACACTGAATATGACAGAAAGCGGCTAAATAAATAATATTTTATCAATATTTATTTTTTTGTTTCACTGATCTCACCATTTATGATCACTCTGGCACCAATTATGATTGCTCTGGTCGCGAAATTTTTTGAACTTAAATATTTCCATAACTGTTTGTGTAAATTGAAGGCCACTAGTAAAAATATACCATTTGAATATCATTCTTTTTAATGAGATACGTAATTACCATTAAATATCAATATCTGAAAAGCACCAGAGCGATCACACGAATACGCCCGTTTTGGAGATTGACCCTTATACTCACAACAAGTGATTAAGTACTTATTACAGAAGTCAACCATCTAGTTTAAGATTGAATTCGTTAATATAGTTTTGCATCTGAAGGGGAAAATAATGAACCACTGATGTCAAAATACTACTCCAAAAGAATGTTTATACAATTATGGTCGAGTACCTAATCACTCGACCATATTTGTAAAAATATCCACCGATTCCCATATTATATGGGACGGTTTTTATTTTTTATTTATATCCATCTATCCCATATTTGTATTGTATTGTTATTGTAAGTGAGATGCAATTACTACCTCCGTGAAAGCAAATGGAACAAAGATGAGCATTAGGTACAACTCGTAAAAGATTTTCCAGGAGACGCAATTAAAAACAAGATGAAGTCATGCACATAAGTTACGGTGCTATAAATCCTTTCTTGAAAGCTTTATATGGAATAATAAATTGTCCCCTAACTTTGAGACCAGTCTAGACTTTAGAGCTTTGGCGCAGTGAGGATAATTTGCCAAAAACAGCAGACGGTTTCTTGGCGCATTGCGAGAACTAGCGAAAACTTATGCGCAGCATGTAGTATGCAGAATGTAGTAAATATATAAGTTAGAAAATGAATGAAACTAATGGGTTTGCTGTATGGCTTTACATAAAAGAATTATCTTAATTTATACCATTTTCACATACGTTTTAGGAACATAACTTGCATATAACGTTCCTACTACAAAGGCCTACCTGCTACCTCTATGAAAGGTCGGGTCCACCTAATGAAATCTGCAATCCTGGTTCAGGGTCATGCCCGTTTCTTTATGATACTCCTTCGCCGTTTTGGGAGCAATTAGTTACCTAGTAACTCAAATGACAGAGCCATATCCACTGGGCCGACACTGCTCTTGAAACAGAATACTGGATCGAAGTATTATGTAAGGTACTAAAAATATAGAGGAATAGAAGAGAGTTAGCAAGAGTTTATTTATATATAACACTTATACTTACTTATTTAACACTTCAAGCACAAAGTACGAGGCGGACTCAATATCATAGGTATTTTCTACCATTCAACCTTTGGGCGATGCAGAGACAAACAGTTTTAGGTGTATATCTGAAAATAATTTTAATTGAATAACGGCAGCGCAGTTTCACTGTCAAGCCATTTTATGCTTTATCTCCATTAGGAAATGCGTAGCATCGTTTGTAAGTTACTACTACTAAGTTAAACTGCAATGATATATAAAAGACCACTCACTGAGTGATGTTCACTCATATGTTTAGCATAACTCTTAACACATTCTTTTAACAAATCGCTCCATAACTCAAGTTGCAGAAAAAAACAACCGAGCTGAAGTGGGAGAAGCCTGGCCACGAAGAACGAATGCAACCGGAGAGGTGGCCATAGATAGTCACTGACTGGGACTATCTTTGACCACTAGAGGAAATCGCCGTCGAGGTAGACAGCGGCAAAGTTGGTGCGACTATCTGATCTTGTTGGCGAGGCGAACATGGCCAGAGAGATGAAGATAAAGAGGTTTGTAAGGAAAAGAGGAAACCATTTGCCCAGATACGGGAGCCCCAAGATAGGCTAAGAAAAAAAATAGTCTGCCGTAGCTGAACAAATAACATTCACAAACATCTTTGTATCTTCTACTGTGTATGTATGTATGTGGTTCTGTGCCACCTGGTCCGTCTGGATCGGAAACTGCCAGTAAAAACTTAACTCAAACTCGAGCGGATGCCTCCATATAAGGACCCTCTATTAAAGAAATAAAAATATAAAACTCTTATATTTCCCGTGAGAAACGAACCACCATTAGAAATATCCTGCAGTAGTTTTTGCATCATTATCCGTCTGGACGCTTCAAGGCTAAAATTTTCTTGCGCATTTAGCAGGATTTGGTAAAAAAGTTAATTTGTTACTTTTTTATCAGATCCTGCTCTGCTTCTTCCAAAAATACTTAAGAGAACTGGTTTGGTCGTTAGTTGGGACATGCTTTATCATTAAAAGTTTGTTTATTTGTTTTGATTTTAAAATTGACGAAGGTAATCAAAACATCGCAAAAAAATTCGGTCTTATTCATGGCTCAAATTCAGTGGAACAGGAGTGAATTCATTTTTATAAGCATATTCTACGTAGTCACGATTCTTAAGTAGGTACACACGATGACCAATCAAGCTATACAAAACCAGTTTATACGGATCTCTTATTTCACGGGAAATCTATACAAAGCGAGGCCATGTTATACTGACAATGTATAGCTTGATGTGTAGCCGTGTGTACTGAACGTTTTTTTGTTGTAAATGATTGAAAATTTTGCCAGGAGTCTGAACTTCTGAAGTACCAAATTAAAGGTGACCAAGATTTACCTTCAGATTCAGAAACACTAACTAGAGGCGATATTTTTACTTTATTGAGCACCTTAATATTCTGAATCTGAAACTAAAAACAATATTCTTTATTGGCTCTTCACAAAACTTTATAAGAAAACTAAAGTGAATCATTTTCAAGCAACAATTACAATCTAAACGAAGCATCTAGCAGGAATCAGATAGAAATCAAGATCTACACTTATATACGTAATCAAAGTTCTGCGGTTTGGCGGAACGACACGAAGTCTGCCGAAGTCGTCGACCTGCGCGCACGCAGTGATTCACTCGTTTTATAGCAAGTATCAAACTCCTAATGGTTTATTTTGCAATGCTATGTTTTTGTTTTGTTGCTCAACTAATTTGGGTCCAATTTTAGGTAGGTTAGGTTTTTTACAACAGTGATCTTGAATTCAGGTTTTGTGTCTTGGAGGCTGCTTTTAGAAGTGCGATTTAGGGCGCGAATTACACAGAAAAGGCGTATGGTGAAGGCGCGGCGCAGGCATGATGCTGCTTCAAAACGTTTTCATACAAAATGTACGTAGGCGACGTGTCGTGAATTACACTCAAGCGGCGCGGCGCAGGCACGCCGTTCTTTCGTTTCCTTATAAATTCCACACCTTACGCCGTTTCTGTGTAATTTGCGCCTTAGGGTTCTGGTTGATTTTTCATTTTCCTGCTTTTATGCCAATCTTTTTGAGGACTGTGCCGCACGTCTTGTTCTTCCATCCATACACCTCTATTAGCTGTAATCTTAGTATTCAGCCACTTTCTAGCCATATCATCTTTCACACAATACATCCATCGTATACCATTGTTTTGATTCAGATTTATCTTCATACAAATAAATTAAATTGAACTGTCTGTTAGTAATTTTAAAATAACAGCTTTTTACTGAATGCATCTAAAAGTACATTCGGTACTTATAGCAAAAAAAAAACATTTTTGTTTTTCATTTTTATCTGTCTGTCTGTTTTTTCCGGTTAATCTCCGAAACGGAAGGACCGATTTTGACAGGACTTTTACTGACAGGTAGCTGAAGTCATAACGAGTAACTTAGGCTACTTTTATTTTAGGAACAGGATTAGGGTTCCGTGCAAAAAAAATTAAAACCATTGAAATTGTAAACAAAATCCGAATCAAATAGGGAAGTAATAAAACAAATATTAAATAACAAATTCACGCGGACGAAGGTCGCGGGTAACAACTAGTCTTACTATCTTACTCTAACTAATATCATAAATGCGAAAGTTTGTGACGATGGATGGATGGATGTTTGTTACTCGTTCACGCGAAAACTACTGAACGGATTTAGATGAAATTTGGCGCATACATAGTTTATAACCTTGATTAACAGATATGATACTTTTTATCCCGGTAGTATGGTTCTGTAGGACAGTTACCGAACTTCACGCGGGCGAAGCCA
This sequence comes from Noctua pronuba, assembly GCA_905220335.1. Lineage (NCBI taxonomy): Eukaryota > Metazoa > Arthropoda > Insecta > Lepidoptera > Noctuidae > Noctua > Noctua pronuba. The sequence continues at coordinate 6,287,977 of LR999906.1, read as the reverse complement.
CGGGCAACAGCTAGTGGTTACTATATTTAAAGTATGAAGTAGTCCCTGATATTAATAACGGTTTAATCTTTTTAGCACTGGTAATAATTTGTTTGCAAACGTAAATCGTAATTAAATTGGAAAAGCTTTCTTATCTTTAGAAAGCCTCGTAAATAAAAGGCTGTCTTCAGTTTATCGAGCCTCGCTATGTCAATGACAGCTAAAAAAAAATTTGTTAGAATCTTAAAGCGTCTTTAAAAAAGAGTCTTACTCGTGGGGAAAGCGCATAAGTCTCTTTTTCGACATTTTCAGATCTTACATCTTTTTTTTAATTATTCACTGGCTTTGGACCGCTTTATTTAGAATTTAACAATCAATTCGGGTTGTACTCTGCTTGTAATAACATCGAAAGATCGAAGATCGTGGCGTCATCTATTATCATAAGAACGTTATTGTAATTTTCCTCGGCAACAGAACTTTTTTTCGGTATAAAAGGTATCCTATGTCCGTTTCTGTACACCCGAAAATGTATGTGCAAAATTTCAGGATGATCGGTTCAGTGGTTTAGCCGTGAAAAGGTAACAAACAAACAAACTTACTTTCGCATTTATAATATTAGTATGGATTAATAAACAATTCAGTTCGTACCAACGTTTCTTAAATACAAATAAGCTATCGATAGAGTAACAAATACCAGTGTAAGTTATCACATTTCTCCAGAGAAAGCTAGGAAGCGTCGTGTCTTATGCACAAGTGCTCATTACGTGCTAGCCGCTAATTGTGGCTAAAGTGGTCGCACTGATGTTATCTACTTCGCAGTGCTGTTGTAATGGATTAACTGAACATGGACAAAGGTACATCCTGTTAGACTGGAAGCTGACCCCAAGATAGTTGGGAAAAGGCTAGGCAGACGATGCAGATCGACAAATATGGTAGTATCCATTTAAAAATGGGTGGAAAGTGAACTCAGCAATAGGGCAAAGTAATAAGATGGAAGTATCTAAAAACTAAAATTTTACCATTTGAGAACACTGAGCTAGAATGTGGATGGCTAATTGGCTATACAAGGTGTAGACAGACCCTTCACGAAGCCGTCAACCAAGCATTCTGAACATCAAACTAAGTAACTTTACTCTCGTGGAGGTGTTTAAAGTAAAAATCTTATATAAAAAAAATGTATGTATTTTAAAAAAAACTTGTGGAAAAGTTGGCACTTTGACCCCCAATATCCCCGTAACTAGAAGGTTCCCAGGTATGGTCTAGAACAAAAAAATTCGCAATGACGGGAAGAACAAGTGCCTTTCGGCTTCGTTAAGGGTCTTTTTACACCCTTTATAGGATAGCTGGTAATTAGTGACCGACACACGACACGACACGTGATGATATTCATAACAACAAACAACTTTCCCAAAGAAACATTTTTTTTTATACCTACTCGTTCACTTTTATCCCAATAACAAAACAGCCGTATGAAATTCGCTTGCGCGCGCCTGTGACCTATCAGCTGTTAGCCGCATGACGCTGTTCTTATTACTATCGTACCGTGCAACAGTGGGTAGGCAGAGCACCCGTGCCCGCTGTTGTGTTATTGTGTTAAAAGTGAATGAGTATTAAAAAAAAATTACTTTAGGAAAGTTGTTTGTTATCAAGAGCACAATCACGTGTTTAAGTATCGATCACTAATTACCAGTCACCCTATATAGGCTACACAAAGTAGGGTTGAGAAAGAATAAGTATTTATTAGACTTGCACAGGACAAAACTATAAGGATGCTGGATAAATTGCTTGACAGTTCGATGATGTGGCTACGGTTCGAAGAACATGAGTGGGAGGGACCACAGAGAAGAGCAGGACGATTTAATCTTCAAATTTTGGTGAACCACATGGAATGGAAACTCTTTCTAAATGTCGTGGTTGCTGCTTTTTTTTGTAACCTTTGTTGCTATTTAAAAAACTACTAAGTAAGTACTTATATCGAGATATAATGAGTAATGCTTTTTTTAAATACGTAAGTACGAGTTCCATAGACTGCGCTCCAATTTTAAATTACACGTTTACATTTTTTTTCTTGATTATGTATGTATGACTGGTTATTTCTACACCGACCACGAGTTGTTTTTCTTGAGCAGTAGTAAGTACCACGTTACCTTTATAACAAAAAATATGACCGTATTCAGGGTCCAGTGATGAAATGTTATCGACAGGTGCTTCATTTAATGAGTAGGTAGATGTATTGCTGTCTGTAAATATCATTTTATGTATGGGTAAGTAGTATCATACCTACTGGTTACTGGTAGTCAGTGGTCCGAAAGTCTGACAACCAGTCTTACCAAGGGGTATCGTATTACCCAGTACTAACGGGCTGTGGACGTCAGATAGGCAGTCGCTCCATGTAAAATACTGGTATTCAGATGCATCCGGTTAGACTGGAAGCCTACAGATATGCGCAAAAAACGTTGCATGCCCTGCGTGTGTAATACAACAACGCTTTAAGTATACTGTTGACTTCTTTGCAATTAGCAAGACTGTAGCCACATGATGCACCTGTGCGCAGTGCATGTACTGTTGCCAGGTGTCTCCAGAAGATGGCACAATTAGGTATTATTGTTAAAGTGGAAGGGATTTTATTACTAGCAATTTTATGGGTAAAGTGCCTGAATCAAAGACCAATAAAAGAAACCTTAAGGCTGAGGCCAAACGACCGTAATTTTTTGAGCTGTGAGTCGCGTAAAATGAGTCGCGGAATTTATACTGCATTCTGTTTCATACTAAAATCCTGTTTGTACAACACGGCGACGCAAAATGAGTGACTCTAGTATGAAACCGAATGCAGCGTAAATTCTGTGATTCATTTTACGCGACTCACAACTCTAAAAATTACGCTCGTTTGGCCTCAGCTTATAGGTATCGATTCTGTCTAACAATATTTGAATAAATTGCAGATCAAAAAGTCTGCTTACAAGCAATAACTACGTAGGTACAGTCTACAGTTTGTCGTGGCATCGAGTCACGAGTCACGCTTCGCTGCACAATGTACAGAGGGTCCTCTATGAGTCTTTATTAGTTCAACCACTTGAATGGCGCAGCGGCCGGGAACGATGACAGTTTTATATCTACTGCATGGAGCGAAACATTATTCACTTAGCAGTTTTTGCTTGTGGTTTCACTCGTGTAACTTGATAAATATCATAACAACACGCTTGTAATCCCCCAAGGGTTAGGCAGAGGTGTACCTAATAGTACAGCCACATTTCACCAGTTATGTTTAGTCCCATGTAATAGGTGGCGAGCCTATTACCATCAACGGCGCAAATCCAGACTCCGTGGCTGCTACTGAGAAATTCCTGATGGAAAAACCTAATGACACTTTGCTCGACTCGGGAGTCAAACCCAGGACCTCATGCTCAGCAGTCGTGTACTACATCAGCGAGGCAGCGAAATTATTTAGTAACCAAATTAATATATATCTTTGAGGTAGTGGGACACGCTCCATCTATGAGCTAAATATCACTAAAATTCGTTAAACCGTTTACGCGATAGAGTTCTAGACATCTGCTGAAGTTGTGCCCGGTTGATTGCAAAAGGCTCGCCCGTTATTACATGGGACTTAAACGTAACTGGTGAAATGTGGGTGTTCTATTAGCCCCAGGATAAATCCTCAGGGGATTACCAGGCGTGATGTTATGTTCTGATTCACAGAAAAAGAATTTTTTTTTCGGAATTGAAATCATCAAATGACCCCTCCCGCTCTGGGCGGAGTGGGAGGGAGTGTCAGACTTTTACTGAGTAAAACCCATCCATGTTCGTTCTTTGCCCTTTGTGTTCCAGGGCCGCGGTATCTCTTTCGAACGGTCCCGCAGCTCCAGCAGATATTTCAAAGCTTCACGTTCATGAAAGATATTGAAATTCTGTGAATCTGATTGGTGAAGGTTGCGCACTATTCGCAGGTGAACAATTTGCAAGTGTTGATTCTGGTAACCGAATACCAGGGTCTGGTTTAAATAAAGGGTGTAAAAGACCCTTAACGAAGCCGGCAGGCATTTGTTCTCCCCGCTATTGCGATCATTTTTTTGTTCTAGACCATACCTGGGAACCTTCTAGTTACGGAGTTGTTGGGGGTCAAAATTCCAACTTTATCACAAGTTTTTTTTTAAATACAAATGTTTAAGGTTATAACTTTACTTAAAATACCTCCATGACCCGTTTACTATTCAATGCATCCATAAGCACATTTCTTTGAATGCGTTTCATTGAGTTTTAGCGTAAAAGGTTATTTTACACCCCAAAAAAAAAAGTCGTTTCCCAGCAACAATTTTTGTGTGGGGTTACTTAGTTTGATGTACAGAATGCTTGGTTGACGGCTTCGTGAAGGATCTGTTTACACCCTGTATTAATTATGATAAACGTAGCTGTTATTAACATATAAACAGACAGTTGACAGGAAGTCATAATCATACCATGAATGAAACAACACATCCAGCTAGACATAAAATAACAGACTCACATAAGCCCAAAGAAATTAAAATATATCTAAACATGGCCGAATCTATAATTCCAAAACCAGATCACACTATCTTGCCTTCAACACAATAATAGTTCATTGCCAAACTCAAGTTACAATATCTTCAACAAAAGGTACCATAAAAGATAAAATTCTATTCCAAGTCCCCAGCAAAAAGTTCGTATACGAGGTAAAAAAAACATTCGTGGTCTGTGGTATATAATCTACGATCTCAAATTTGCGCCAAAATCGTATTTGTCGCAAAAAATATCTACTGTCGAGTGTTAATTTCAGATCAGTGAACTTGCTAGCGAGTAGCGGCACTAATTGGTGCAAAAACTCAAGAATAGGTATCAACATGTGTTAAGTATCTTCTAAAAAAATTAAAATTGTATGTGAAGGTTTGTTTTTGTCCCTAAGAAAGTTTTTGGAGAGTAGATCTCTTCTAGATTGCACTGCAGACCAAAATTTTCCGTATCCAGATCCCTCTTCCACCAACTTGTTATCATTTCGATCTGATTGGTGTTAATATCTATGTCCATCGTCTGATTGCAGTTCAGAGGCTTCGATTACGTGATCATATGATTGATATTACATTTCGTGAATACATAAAAGTGTCGAGGATAGTTTCATAAGGCGCGAATTACACAGAAACGGCGTAAGGTGAAGGCGCGACGCAGGCAAGATGCCGCTTCAAAACATTTTCATACAAAATGTACGTAGGCGACGTGTCGTAAATTGCACCCAAACGGCGCGGCGCTGCCGCAGGCACCCCGTTCTTTCGTTTCCTTATAAATTCCACGCTTGCGCCGCACCTTACACCTTATGCCGTTTCTGTGTAATTCGCGCCTAAGCTAGGTACTCTAATTATCTCTACAGTTGACTTATCAAGATTTGCAGAGGGTTCAGTTCAAATTCTTTTAAGTTATTTTTCTTTATTCAGTATACAAAGATCAGAGAACTAAACGTTTCATTCGTTTCAACGTCGTTGAACTGCGTCTTCAAACTAATTGCTACTATGAGCCAGTATCATACAGAGTTCAAGTAAAAACATAACCCTGTTTTTGCTGTCACGTAGTCGGGTAAAAATTAGGTATTAAGGATATCATCATCTGACGAGCCTTTTCCCAAATACTTATGTTGGGGACGGCTTCCAGTCTAACCGGATGCAACTGTATACCAGTATTTAACATGAAGCCACTGTTTATCGGACCTGACAATCCAGTTACGACACTCCTTGGTAAGACTGGTTGTCAGCTTTTCAGCTCTCTTGCAACCCATAACGACTGTCAAAGGTCTACAATTGGCAGCCGAGACCAACGGCTTAACGTGGCACGGAGGAAACTCAGTATGAAACATATCCATCCACCAGATCCACGGACCAACCTAGACAAGCGCGGCTTAACCTTCAGGTTAAGCCGCGCTTGCGCTTGTGATTGATCTAAGCGTCTGTTGTTACTTGGACACAAGATCCTAAAAAAATGCTCCTCTAAAAAGTATTTAGGATATCAAAATTGAATATTGAAGCTAAATGATTAGAAAGAGCGACAAACATATCCGATAAGTATCCATACTCATATCCATATAAATAGATCAAGAATCGACATAATATTACCAAACATAAAACTCAAGATCATCTTCCGTCTCAATATCACAGATAACAACACTAATCTGATATAAAAAAACAAACAAGACGACAACAAAGAAACAAACAAACATAAACAAAAAACACTTTATTGAATACTTTGCATGCTCAGTGGTTTCAAATAAATAAACAATAAATAGTTAGCCTAGAAATAAATACAGTGCGAATAAAAAGCAGTTAGTCAGACTTGGCATGTGATACGGACGATCTAGATTTAGACAACCGTCTTAGGATAGAATAGCAAACCCAGAAGATTATATAGATATTGGAATCTGTAGTTACTATCAAGTATGTAGCTATAAGAGCGACCAGGATCCCTATGGCGTTGTACATCAGTCGCATGGGCTTCTCGTAAGGACTTTCTTTCTTGATCTTGCATGGGCAGTCAGCGGGGCATCCCAGGGCTTGTGGCTCCTGTTTGGTCTTCGGAGGCAGGTTATGTTTGGTCTTTGGAGACATGATTTGGGTTTTTTGCAGGAATTCTGAAAGGAGAAAAAATAAGTAATCGATTTCATGATAGCGTACCGGTTGGCAAGAGAGAAGAGAGAAAATACATGTTTTACATCAACCAAGTAACATGGGACAAGGACAGGAAGATGATAAAGAGGCACAATGATGCATTTGTAACAAACACTTTTACGAAATATAGAAATAAACAACGTAATCAAAACGCCTGCAAATATCTGAGCACCATTATTTAATTCAGTTTGCTTTTAAATCATGAAAAGGCGCTGTGCAATGATGAACCACATAAACAGTAAATAACGAAAGCATTACTTTATGACAAGGATAATACAACAAGCAACCGAAGAACTATAAAGGAAATTGAACATAATCAAAAATAACACAACAATTTTAAAGAAATTGTTATATTCCAATCTATACTACACCCACCTTGCACAGTTTGGGTGATCGTTTGGGTAGCCATATCTGCAGTCCACTGTTTCCTGGGTATGAATGATATAAAAATTAAAATAAATCTCCTAAATATAGGTGCACTGTCCACAGAGAAGGTTGCTTGAGGAGCAGGAAAAGCCTTGGTACAGCTTCCTCGATGTTCAACCGGTGCAGTCATGCAGAACCCTCCAATTGATAGGCTGGGTTTCTTTCCTACTTTTTATTGGTCAGCCGGAAGAAAAGGCATTGTTAAAGACTTGCTTCAGTGGCTGAGGTTGATGGTGGAATGGATGGAAACGGAAGTTGATCTGGAACTTGGAAAATGTTGAAGGCTGTAAGTGGTTAAATAATATGAAACTATTGGAGGCTCATGCAAATGGAATGAGAATAGAATAGAATGGGGAGCTCGTGGCTAAATAATAACAGCCGCTCGGGTCAATCTTTAGGTTAAGCCGTGCTTGCCTAGGTTGGTCTGTGGATGGGTGACCACCCATTACGAGTTTACTCCGTGCCTCGGAAAACACGTTAAGCCGTTGGTCCCGGCTGTCATTTGTAGATCTTTGACAATCATTAGGAAGTCAGTTGCCCAAAAAGTCTGACAACCAGTCTTACCAAGGGATATCGTATTACCCAGTGCTAAGTGGGTTGTGGAGGTCAGATAGGCAGTCGCTCCACGTAAAATACTGATATTCAGCTGCATCCGGTTAGACTGGAAGCCGACCCCAATATAGTTGGGAAAAGGTTAGGCAGATGATGATGCAGCTTGATGTAAATGCTATGGTCGTTAATTCCGAGCTCTCAAATATAGAGTTTCATCTGATGAATTGCCAAAGAAATTAGCTGAATATTGGGTTACTGCGTTCTGTCTAGTTTCGTATGATATGAAAGAGAATTTTAAGGTTGTGTATGTGTTTTTCAGTAATTTGGGTCTTGAAACTATAAGTTTCAGAACTGATAGTTCCAAGTGATATACAATTTACGACTGGCACTTAAAATACAGTTGAAATATAAAGGAATAGAATTAGAAACTAGAATTTAAATAGCAATTTATTGCCAATTTGCTATTGTATCGTTAATTATGAAACTGTCAAATATAAACAAGTCCCTATCAATGTAGAACTTTACACTACGAAATGAATTTGATACGTTGATATTTTCAACGTTCTTTTTAATGAGAATTTTGAAAACTCTAAACTAATAATATAACTAGCTAAAGTTTGTCTGTTTGTAAGTTTATATGTGGGAGGTAACCTCCGGAACTACTGATCTGATTACGAAAGTTCTTGTACTAATGGGAAGATACATTATTCCCAAGTGTCATAGGCTATATTTACGACGTGTCAGTTCGAAATGTTTTGACCAAAAAGCGAGCTAAGCCGCGGCCAAGACCTAGTGTTAGTTATAGATCCTCATTGTTGTTGAGGTGGACGAACCATAATTTCATCTTCTATTCTCCACTCTTAAACGTTGTGCAATCAATTATCCTCTTTTATTTACACACACAATCCATCCTTTGTCGGTCTCTCCATCCATCAACATTTACATTAATTGTATCTTGTTATGTTAGACCAATATCCCAGGCCGTATCCGTCAATCGTTAAATCAACCATACCAAAGAAAATCGGCTAAGTGCGAGTCTTACTCGCGCATGAAGGGTTCCGTACCCGAGCCCCCTTTATTTTTTAATTAATTTTTATTATTTGCGCCGCTCTAGCGGCAACAGAAATACACATTCTGTGAAAATTTCAACTGTCTACCTATTACGGAGATACAGCCCACTGACTAACAGACGGATGGACGGAGGGACAGCGGAGGCTTAATAATAGGGTTCCGTTGGTTACCCTTCCTGGTACGGAACCCTAAAAATGATGATGATCACAGTAGCTAACTTTCTTTTGGAAAATATCTCATTCAAAACTCAAGTGTTGTGACCCCAATCATATAAGCAAAATCGTTTAGTGGCCGTGCAAATACAGAGAAAATGATTTTTAGCACCCATTTTACAGTACATAAGAAGCCACGGTTTCTATCAGCAAAATTAAATGTAATATTTTTCAATTTTGCTTTTTTTGTTCTTCAGTAAAATTCTTCCATTATATCGTCCAATTTCAGTATTATAATAGCTCTGTATCGGTTTTTCGTCAACCTCGCTCCAGATATTGTCAGTTTTTGCGATGGCCGTACGGTATAAAACATAGCGAGTTCTAGGATGGTGCATAGTTTGAAGTAAAACTGCAACTACGACGATCAACATGCCTTCTCCCTGTGAACCATGCAAAGGTAAGAGATTATTAGCATTCTCATTATGTAAAGTATCATTTTGATAGCTTTGAGCTTCATTGACTATATTTTGGTTGTTCCGTTTTGGTTTAATATTAGACAAAAAGTGATGGTAAGCGATTTTGTATTGTGTGCGGTAAAAACTATTCAATCAATCAAACATTTATTAACAGATCATAAAATTCAACTTGTTAGTAAAACATGCACATCTTGAATTATCTTATCTCTAGTGTTAGCAGTGGTGAAGGTTCAATAGAACTGGATTCCTACCGGCTTCCCTTTGAAAAATGGCACAGTCAGTATTCTATAGACAAATAATATAATCACATTAAAGATAATAATTACTCCAGCTTGCAGCATGATATACTACTATTCCTATTACTATTATCTGTCATCTTGACTTGCCCGGCTCTTTACGGCCCCGCAAATCGTAAGTATAGGAATAGTCTCCACAAAAACCCTATGGAGCCTTGGTAGTACTTGCCAAAGACAATGGGCACGACAATTTTATTAGTGCCTAGGCCTGTCCTAACCTAAGGCTAGCCAGTTGCTATTTCGTTGCATAGATTTTGAAAAACTCAATTGCAAAACTTAGGTAAAGTACTTTTAAGTCGCTTTAAACATTTTGATTTGAATCAAAGGCTGTTTCCACCAATCATGGTTTAGTTCTGGTTAATACTTCATGCATACAAATAAACACACAACAAGTACCTACCTTTATTTAGTATTTAATTTTCCTTAAACGAAGGTCTTCCTAACCTTTATAAACTGACTCCAAATCTTTTTAAACGTTAGTTATTTATTTATTTTCCTGTTGAATAGTGCTCTGAAGTAGTAGGAAAATGTTGTGACAAAAGATTTTCTTCAAATTATTCGCTTTAGAAAGCAATAGATAACCTGTGTTCTAAAAAAATCTTAAGTGGACAACATCAGATACATGGATTATTACAAAAAATTCTGAAGCGGACAACATAACAGCTCGGCCAAATTAAGATAAAAGGTAATCACAGCATTGTAACCAAAACAACAGACCCACATTATTTAAAAAGCAGTCTTCCTTCTTTTTTATCGTGTGCTTAGTGCCTAGTGCCTAACCTGGTGTCAGTTCTTATGCCGCCCATATTATGGGCGTTGGACTTGGCTTAACATGCCGTCGAGAAATGTCTCTCAGGCATGGTGGTTTCCTCACGATATTTTCCTTCACCAAAGCTAGCTATAATTATATAGAATACGCACATGAATCCGAAAAACCAGAAGTACGTGTCTTGGTAAAAAGCAATGATGGCTCCGTCTACTGACCATTAATGATAACTGTAAACCAAAGAGGTTGTACTAAAAACTACACGAATGAGTTCATTGCTATTTTTGTTTTTAATTTATTTTTATTATTTTCAGAGTCCTGCAAGGGTGGTACTTGCGCAGACACCTGTGCTTGTAAGGAAAAGGGCTGCGACGACAGCGCTCCTAAAGGTAAAACTTTGAATCATTATAAAACAATATATATTAAATAAAACAGACAGTTTACCAACAGAGGAAGCAGGAAGAACGATTTGTACGTGACATGAATGACTTAGATACAGCACTAAGCTAACAGGAGTGTTTCATCAGATACCAACCAGAACCAAAACGGATAACATATTTTCCGTTTTTGCATTTGTCTTTGTGATGATGGGTTTGCGAGATCTTAGCTGGTTTAGACTGAAATTGCAGGATCCTTCGATAAGTACTACGAAGCTTTGAAAAGAGAGATATGGAAAGCGGAAGGCTGATGTTAACCCAGCACACGGACGCCACAGGCTTTTAGTACCTAGTAAAAGCAGTTATAGTTTGTAAGGATTAATATGCTAGACAAAATGGCTTTATAAAACTAACTGAGATGGGCTGCGGGACTGTTCGAAAGAGATACCGCGGCCCTGGAACACAAAGGGCAAAGAAGGAACGTGGATGGGTTTTAGTCAGTAAAAGTCTGACACTCCCTCTTACTCCGCCCAGAGCGAGGGGGTGGGTTATTTGATGATTTCCCATCAAAAAAAAAAAACTAACTGGAATTGTACCAAACGCTCTATTTTCTCTGCTTGTGTCATAATATTTGGTTCGTGTTATTATTTTCCCGTGTGAGTCTCCTTTGTTCTTCATTAAAAGGCTAATTTAATAATGCTGTCATTTCCTTCCTTCCAGGCGGCTGCTGCTGACACCATAACTTCACCATGGACCGAGACAGGCGCGGTCGCCGCCCCTCCCTCTTCACCCGCGCCAGTAACTTCCTGGAGACCTGCTTCCCCATATCGTTTAGCGTAGTCTTCTTCGTCACCCTCGTGTTCTTCTATTGTCTTATATAAATGTTCTGTTGAAGTTATTTTTGTGTTTCTTTGTTACGACACTGCTTCTCCTCTTCTTGTACTCGCTTTAGTAGATTAAACTTGTAGGCACAAACTATTTGGGTTACATTCGCTGGAATCGAAAAAAAAACAAAACAAATAGGAAAGAAAAAGAACCATAATCAATCGAAATTAGAATCGATCGAATTTTATACGAATTAGAATATATAGGGTGACTGGTAATTAGTGACCGTTACTTAAACACGTGATTGTACTCATGATAACAAACAACGTTCCCAAAGAAACATTTTTTTATACGCATTCACTTTTATCTCAATAACAAAACAGCCGTATGAAATTCGCGCGCGCGCGCTTGTGACCTATCAGCTGTTAGTAGCGTGACGACGTTCTGTCTCAGTACTATCGTACCATGCAACAATGGGAAGGCAGAGCACCCGCACGGCTCGCGATTTCATACGGTTGCTGTGCTATTGGGATAAAAGTAAATGAGTATGTTATCTTCAATAAGAACTCATACTCTACTGTTTCGGCTAATTACCAAAATATGCATCCGGTCTAACTGCATCACCAGAACCTGTGAGAAAATATGGCAGACGGTGGTGAAATGCTGGTCCTAATGATTGCTTTTATTTTGGCTGTGTTATTAAGAGAAATTTCTTGGGAAGATAACGATCATCATGATTGGTGTTCCTCAGAAAGGCGCGCGTTTATGACCAGATCCATGAACGTGGATAAGATGAAAGGAGTAAGGATCGTACCAGGTGGCGCTCTGTGGTTTCTGCCTCCCCCATGGAATAAAAGTACGAGTTTATTATTATATGTATGTATAACGATGATTAATCGCATTTTAACAGTCGAAGGTCGCAGCTAATGACCTGCTTCAATTTAGGTAAATATCCATAGAGTTCCGAGATAAAAAGGTACTTGAATGTGACGCTTTAAAGCAAAAGGAAAAAATACTCACTAATTCAACCTAACTTTTTTAGGTTGAATTCTACCTATTGATTCTTTAACCCCTGAAACGTAAGATCTTCATCCGAAGAATATGCTCCGTCATCTTTAATGTTTATTTTTTATTTAATTTATTTATTTAAAATAGGTATGCCAACAGTAGGTACATACATTTTACATTTAACAATAAAAATAGAAAGGTTAGGGTTCTTATGTAGGTACCAATTACAGGTGTACACAAAGTTCGATCGTAAAGTTATAGAAATAAAATGTAACATAAAATAGAAAAAGAAGAGATCAAAAAAATGACTTGCACTAGTAACAATAGTAGTTTATACAAAATAACCAAATAAAACTAATAAAAACTAACAAAATACTAATTATAGCCGTTTAATGTTAACATTTATTATTCAAAAATCATACTTAAATCTTTGTTGATAATTTTTTTGACGATGCTACAAACATTCCGGGGGTATGAAGACAACGATATACAGACATAAATCGTGGTAACAGTCAGGGATCTAACAAACGCAAATAATACCAACAACCATACCTAACTGTAAGTAAATAATCTGCTCTTGAAGTTTATGTACCTTAGCACCGTAAGCGCCTGATGTATTTATATCGCAAACTGACTCATTTATCTATCAAAGACATCCCATTCCAATAAAAGTCTGTTTATTTTCATAACGTCTACGTTGAAATATAAATTAAGTACTTACTCATTTTGAGCGACTGGTAATAAGTGACCGATCTTAAACACGTGATTGTAGTAATGATAACAAAAACGTTCCCAAAGATTTTTTTTATACACCGTACTTTATCACAATAACGCAACAGCCGTATAAAATTGGCACGCGCGCGCCTGTGCCCTAACGCTGCTAGCCGTTTAAAATAAGTTTTTCTTTGGGGAAGTTGTTTGTTATCATGAGTACATTTACGTGGTTAAGTATCAGTCACTAATTACCAGTCACCCTATATTATTTCTTCAAACTACATATTGAAAATGATATTGTGAGCATTTTTAATTGGGTTTAATTTAGGTCTCTTTTTTTCAAAATTCTACTCAGGTTTGGACGATACGACAATAAGAGTGACTCATCACTTGTCAGTTGAAAATAAACGGGAAACGTTTGACAATTGAAACCTCATAAAACTTCAGAAGAAGACAAAAGCGATCACAAGAAAGATAAAAGAAAAGAAAACAGAAGACGAATCTCAGTATCTCACAAACGCAAAATTACTGTTGTTAAATTAAGCAGTTTGCAACCAACTGCACGAGTTCTTCTACTTATTGGTGTTGCTGCCACGGCATTTTGTGTCTTGTTGGTCAAGAACTTCTCCACTTCCCCAGCGTAGTCGATGGCCGCGCAAAGGTGGTAGCTGCATGTTTTGGGGCTAAGAGGGCAGGATGGAAATTGGAGCATACTTTGCGGCACAGCTCCACACCCCCGCTGCTGTTCCATTGAGGTAGCCCAAGTAGCCCCATTTAACGAGGTTGGAATCACATCTTCTCACTTGAGTCCGGACAGTCGGAGTCAACATGAGTTGAGGAAGCGCAGTCTTCATATGACGGAATAACCTCCAGTTTTGCATTTTTAGTCAAAATGGAGTTCAAATAGGGATTGAATTATTTTTATCAGTGAACTGTATTTTATGCTCTACAGCATGTATCTGAAAGCTGTGAGAGCGTGGTATACACCATGAAACTGAATAACATTCTCCATGAAATCGTTAAAGTTAATAGTAAATAATACAAAACTTCAAAATAAAGGGTGTAACAAGGACCTTGTCTAAGCCGAAAGGTACTTGTTCCCCCTGTCATTGCGACATTTTTTTTGTTCTCGTCCGTAACTGGGAACTTCCTAGTTACGGAGAAAAAAGTTAAAAGTTAAAGTTCCAACTTTTTTTTAAATACATGTCGCTGTGTTTTAATTTGAGATTTTATTTAAATACCTCCACGACCCCTGTACTATTCAATCCATGCATCAGCACAATGCTTTGAGTTCGTTACATTGAGTCCTACCGTAAAAAGTGATTTGCACAAAAAAAAATCCCAGCAATAATTTTTGCGTAAAGTTACTTAGTTTGATGTACAGAATGCTTGGTTGACGGCTTAGTGAAGGGTCCGTTTACACCCTGTTTAAGGGACAGCTGATTGTTTCAAGAGTTAGTAAAGGCGATAAAAGAAATTCGAGAATAGAATTTAAATCATATTTTTATTGAATTGGAAATACACAGCCGAAAAATAAAATTTTGACAACAAATAATTAATGATACCAATTAACGTAACACATTAAATCAGGTACACGTTGTTTAGCAGCAACCTCCTGAAAAGAAAAAAAAAAGAATATTATTTATTATCACGACTGTATGACCAACATAGTAAAGAATATGCAATGGTTCGATTGCCAAGCCGGGCAAAGTGTTATTGGGTTTTACAATCAGGAATTTCTCAGTAACACCCACGGAGTCAAGATTTGTGACCGGTTGATGGCAATAGCCTCGCCCCCTATTACATAGGACTTAAACGTAACTGATGCAATCAGGGTACTATTAGGTTCACCACTGCCCAAGCCTTCGGGGATTACAGGCGTGCTGTTATACTCGTAAGTATAAATAATATGTGTTGAAATGAAAACACACGAGGAAGCTCAGTTTTAAATTAAAGGAACTTGATGACAAGTCCAATCATATAAAATTTGGATAAAAGTATTACCAGAGGCAGAGCAGTCATTGCAGTTGGTCTCGCAGTTGTTGTCCTTGCAGCAATCAGCATCTTTGCACGAGTCTATAAAGAGAAAAAAATACTTAACACAAAAGGCAGATATGAAGAAAAAATTAAGTGTAAAAGATGATATAGTTATGAAAGAAGAGAACACTTAGAAGAACGTTAATATAGATTAACCTAGCATAATTAAAGCGTGTTACGAAGCCGAAAGGCCCTTGTTCTCCCCACTATTGCGATATTTTTTTTGTTCTAGACCATATCTGGGAACCTTCTAGTTACGGAGATATTGGAGGTCAAACTTCCAATTTTTTCACAAGTTTTTTTTAAATACCACTTTTAAAGGTTTTAATTTTACTTTAATTAACTCGATGAACCGTTTACTATTAAATGCATCCATTAGCACAATGTTTTGAGTACGTTACATTGAGTCCTACCGTAAAACGTGATTTTTTACCCCAAAAAAAAAGTCGGTTCCCAGCAATATTTTTTACGTAAAGTTACTTAGTTTGATATACAGAATGCTTGGTTAACGGCTTCGTGAAGGGTCCGTTTACACCCTGTAGATGTAATTCAAAACAGCCATTAAAGCATTTTAAACATCATCGTCCTTGAAGCACTTTGGAGGACATTGAGGATACTGATGTCTTAGACATAATTCGTTTCTATTGTAAGAATATTTCTTGTTTTCATACTATTCCAAATAATTCAAAAAATTACCAAGTAAGTTATCACGTACCTTTGCAGGGTTCCGAAGGAGCAGGCATTTTGGTTGGTTTAGTTATAAGGTTGTCTGACTGAAGAATTGAAGAGACAAAGGTTGACTATGCTTCTGTGGCTATCGGTGCAGGTTTATATACCAACCTTTTAATGTACCAACTTAAAGAAATGTGGTAAAAACAGAACAATAGCGAGGTTGTCGAGACCTCGGATATTTTTTGGATCTTTGAGGTTATATCCAATGATGCTGTTTACGGATTTACAAGAGGCATATGATAACAAAAATATTATACCATTTCCCATAATATACGGGTTTGAAGGGGCACCGACGCTAACGGTTACCACGTAAGTATCACGTAAGTATTCGGATTCATTCTGAGCAAAAGTGCAAAACCTACACGGTCAACATTTATGTAATAGCTGATTTTTTTTAAATTACCGATGAAAAATTTCTCTGTTGGGGAGCTTAGCATGATGTACATGGTAACCGTTTTCGCGTCGGTGTCCCTTCCAGCCCGTAATCAGCCTATGAGCCTATTGTGTTCTGTACTAGGACACTGGTCTCGTATTTGTGCGACGGAGATAACCGTTACCCACTACTGGCACCATGCGAGTGCCCCATCCAACCTATTGCCTAGTATTTACGAATTGAGCCATTTCGTGAAGTTATCCTTGCGCTTTAAAAGCTTAAAAAACTATATAATTTCGACCCTTGTGGAGGATGCGTCAGGTTAGCCAGCAAATATCAAATTTTCTTACGTTTTTTTGCAAATTCCAGGTCAGCGTCAGGCTGTATGTTGAACAAAATATGATTCGCGACCGTAAAAAGTATTTATTTACAGACTTATAATCATTCAAATCACGAATACAACTCTCTAAGTTCATTTAATCCTATTCAATGACCATTTCATGAAAAACTCGAAGTATTTTGATTGCAAAAAACGTAAGAAAATTTGAATTTCGCCGTCTGCCCTGGCTCTTCCCCCTTAACTAAGTAGGAACTCCTTATTTCATCCTTTGAGTGTTTCTTTGTTTAACATGTTTCATGTTATACCTTTATCGTATCTTAAGTACCTAATGATTATGGACTCTCTTTTACTATTTCTTGATCGTTAAGAGGCTCAAATTTATCAGCGATAGCTTGCGGGTTCGATAGGGTTCCATCACTTCTGTTATCAATACTTTGCTTTTTACATCTTACATATTTTTGCGTATTGTAATGGCCACCTATTAGACTCGTTACGCCTCGTTACATTGCCTTTGTTGATCTATCAATGTCAGGGCGTTTTTATTCAAACCGTTTTTTTTTTATTCTACCTGCAGCATTTGATGCATTTAGTCACCATTCTTGTGTCACCAGTTAGTCCAGTTTAACGTAATATTTACAAATATATTGTTCTATTTATTAAAATGAGAATCTTTAATTGTAGCACGGGTAAGTCCTTACCAAAGACATTCATATATTTATTTTTGTAAGAAAATATTCCCAATATCCGCTCTATAAGGCTTTGGTTCTTACTTAGTATTAGGTTGTCATTTTTCAGTTCTAGTTATTAAATCAGCTCTTTTAAGTCTACCTAAGAATTACAATAGGTTTATTTGTTTGGGTCACTTTAAAATGTTGTCCCCACAGTGGATGCTATTTAATTGATATAAAATTACACATACATTAGTAACGGCTTGTCGTACAGGCGCGAAACTGTCAAATTTTCGTAATCAACCTTGAACCTTGATACGTCAGCGATAAAGTTGAAAATCTATTAAATAAATTTGACAGATTGTAGTAGCTGTCCTGGCGTCTGTACATTTCACCATTTAAAACAATCTGTTCCGTTTATTAATTTATCAGCATGCAGTAGAGCCTTATCTAATCTTAAATAATCATCATCTGCCTAGCCTTTTCCCAACTATATTGGGGTCGGCTTCCCAGTCTTAACCGGATGCAGCTGAATACCAGTATTTTACATGGAGCGACTGCCTATCTGACCTCCACAACCCAATTAGTACTGGGTAATACGATACCCCTTGGTAAGACTGGTTGTCAGACTTTTTGGACCACTGACAACCTAGAGTCTTATCTAATCGCTGTGAAACAAGTCCCATGAGGTTTACCTGCATTAGATATGCTTTCAAAAGAACAGTACGGAAGTACTATTTGAAATCTGACTAAATTGCTCATATGCTTGTCATTAGTAGTCATAGTAATTATTATAATGTTTCTCGTATTTTGGACTATTTGTATGTATTATAATATATATTAGTTTATTTCATTATATTTGTATATATGTATTAGTATGTGCCTATTTATGTATTTCAATTTATGTTAACAAAATGATATTTTTCTTATTTATTTTTTTGTACTCTATCACTATGCTGTCCTATTTGACCCCAAGGTTGACTGGTAGAGAATGCCTTGTGGCATTAAGTCCGCCTATGTACCACTTTTGTACATGAAGTTTAAATAAATAAATAAATATGCAATAGAAATGTTGTTTATGTAAAACACTTATTTCCATACTTTCAGGTTTCATGCCAGAAACTCCATGGAGCGTTGACTGCGTACCAGGCTGCGACTGTCACGACTGTATTGATCGTGAGTACCAGACCTGTCCCATTTTGTGGCGTCCTTGCCCCATTTACTGTTTCACAGTGCTACCAGTCCATGATGAAGGTTCGAGATACCAACTCAAAAGGATTAAAAATAAAAAGTTGTTAAAAAAAATGCCTTGGGTGTGGCATACTTTTGACAGCGCGGTTGGCGCAGTGGCTTAGCGATTGACTGCTGCGCTGAGTGTCGCGGGTTCGATTCCCGCACGGAACAAATGTTTGTAAGGCCTACAAGTAGTTGTTCCGGGTCTGGCTATTTGTTTGTTACACGTGAAGCTAATGCAAATTCATCCACTAAAAATGATATAGCTCAACATCACGCTTGTATTTCCCGAAGGGCTAGGCAGTGGTGTGCATGGGTGTACCCTGTAGTACAATCATATTTTTAAGTCCGGTTAATACCAGTTATGTTCAAGTCCCATGTATTTAGGGGCAAGCCTATTTATCAACCGGGCCACAAATCCACAAATCCATACTCCGAGCTGCTCCTGAAAAAATCCAAGTGGAAAAACCCAATAACACTTTG
This sequence comes from Noctua pronuba, assembly GCA_905220335.1. NCBI lineage: Eukaryota > Metazoa > Arthropoda > Insecta > Lepidoptera > Noctuidae > Noctua > Noctua pronuba. Next base: position 6,268,804 of record LR999906.1, on the reverse strand, counting down.
CCCGACCCGGCAATCGAACCTAGGACCTCTCCTCAGCAGTAGCGTTTGCCACCACTAGACCAAAGAAAAAGGAAATTGAAATAAATCATATTCTTAAAAGGTTTTGGGAGATCAATTACTGGTCTGGGATTTTAGAAGTTCAAAATATATACAGTCCATCCCAGCCATCAAGCTACTACCATCTGTCAAATTTCTTTAATAGATTTTCAACTTTATCGCTAAAGCATTAGGTTCACGGTTGACTGTGAAAATTTGACAGTTTCAGGTAGCCTGATGTGCCTACGTGCTTCTATAAAATGATTTTATTTATTTTTCAGATTCCTGTATGAAGTAACTGATGTATGAAGGAACTGACCTCGACTGAATGAATAGGAAAAGGCATTAATTATCTTTGTATCTAAATTAAGTTATTTAACAATAATAGGTACTATATTGTTGTCTCAAATGAATGCAGAAATAAATAGTACAATTTATGGTAATGATGTTTTTATTTTATTGTAACAATGAAATACAGAAGTGCCTAAGTAAAATTGAAAACAAAAATCAGTATTTAATGGAAAATACAAGCATGAAAATAGGTAAAATCAAGAAAAACTGTACCTTTGATTAAACAATGAAAAAATGATTGTAAGGCCACAACGACAGTGTCTATGAATATGTAAAATATCACCAAAACTAAACATAATTATTTTGCATTTTAATAGTATGTGTTTAGTCAGATGGTTTTCATTATGTAGGTATTTACGTATTGAAACGTAACGAAATAAAGTCACCGTGACTTTTATCAAGTGCGTTTCAGCATAATTTTTGAATTACAATGGAACATGTTCGAATTATGACATGTTAGTATCGGTGTAAATATACAGACATGGAATGTTGCGAGTTTTTTTCGTTTTTTTTTTACAACGATGACTTATATCTAGGTTTAGTTTTTAGCTGTTTTAGCAGTGTCTGTGGTGTCGGTTGATCGTTTGCAGGTGCAGCTGCAAGAAGCATCGCACTTGCATGATGTGCAGCACTGGCTGGTCGTGCATTTGCACTCTGTAAAAGAAAAGATACTATAAACATCCAGGTTCTCTATGACATCCAGTAACATAACATTATGCCTTTGATCTTCGAAGAGGAGAGCAGACTTGGACAAGGCTGGTAAGTTATTCCTGACCCTATGGGGTGAGCTTATTATCAACAACCGGGCACAAATTCAGATTTCGGACTAATGCTAAGATAAACTAAGTAAAACTTGCCCGACCTAGGAATCAAACCTAAGATCCCGCGCTTAGCAATCGTGCTTGTGACGACTAGATCAATGTGGCAGTCCAATCCTCAAGTAGACAGTCATTTACATCGAAATGGTTTTCATTTTCAAGTGCCAACAAAGATAAAATAATTCGAGATATGCGCGTACTTCAGTTTATTTCCATAAAATATGCACATAATAGGAAATAACTTTTTTATTAATAACAAGTGAATATTTACACTATATACAAGCTACAGATCTATAATAGTAAGAAAAAATAAAAATGTACAAGTATCAAAAAGGTCACAGGGCGTCAAAAAATTCGTCCACATCGCTATCAACAGGAAAAGTGCCTAGAAGGCTGGCAGCATTGCCACGTTGGATGGCAATGCTGATTCTTTGGCCAAAAAATAGGCCCGCCCTCTGGTCACGTGAAGAGTCGACCAACCGCTTGGCGATTTCCAATTTCGATTTATTGGAAATAACTAATTTTAAATATGTATGTTCTGTTTCATTTACCTGCAATACAATAGTAGGTATTTAGATGCTTCAGATAGTTTCAGTTGGTTAAATAGCTTATTTACTACGCTGCTGAGAAAATATGTAGAAGTAACTGTAAATACAAATACTTTTACATTACAGTTACCATGTCTTCAGTTACGAGGGCAGACTATGATATTGACTATTGTATAATATATGTGTATTAGTATGTACCTATTTATGTATATCAATTTATGTTAACAAAATGGTATTTTTTTCGACTTTATCACAATGCTGTCCTATTTGACCCAAAGGTTGACTGGTAGAGAATGCCTTGTGGCATTAAGTCCGCCTATGTACCACTTTTGTTTCATGAAGTTTAAATAAATAAATAAATAAAATATTGCAGTGCGTCGCTATTCCAGAGACACGGCTTAATTACCTCAAGTGCCTGTAATGATAATCGTAACCAGCACACATACCCTGTCTAGCAGTGGTAACCCAACCATGCCATCGACTCAGGTAAGTTTTTTTACTCGAAATAGGCTTGCATTTGGACGGAACTCGCCATGATGTGGCCTAGGGAGGAGGCTGGACTTGACTTCCAGTCAAACCGGAACCAGCTGAATACCAGTATTTAACATGGAGCTACCTATCTGACCTCCACAACCCAGTTAGTACTGTACTGGGTAATACGATACTCTTTGGTAAGATTGGCTGACCTGTAACGTCTGTCAAAATTTACAAATGACAGCCGGAACCAATAACTTAACGTGCTCTCCGAGGCACGGAGGAAACTCTAAGTAATCGACGCGAGCGGCTGTTATTATTTAGCCACGAGCTCTTTATATACAAAAGACTCTCCGTAACCTAGTATAATATCCGTGTTAAGACTAATTACTTTATCATACAGTACAATGCACGTCAGCCGCTTAGTTATTTTTCAGTATTCCTACATCGTTAAGTGAACAATTTTAATTACTTAGTCTTCATAACTAATCAAGGCAATAAATAAACTAGTTAAGTAGCATTTAAACCAAGGTTCGAGAGTTTCTAAACCAACTGAAAATGAATGATAACATAAGAAATAAGAGATTTGTTGAAATTAGTCTTTGGTATAACTTTTTTTGTTGTATGTTTTGAAGTGTGACGAATCTAGAGTTTACGTGAAGCGCAGTTTTTCAGGATGAAGAATGTCTGAATTAACTTTTGATAGAAGTCCCCTATATTTGATGAATTGACGAATGAGTTGTCAAGGATTAAGGTGAAGTTTTTTTTATAAACCATTTTGGTCAATAATACTCATTTTAATGGACACTTGAGCGAAAAAATATTGTAACTAATTATAAGCCAAAATTGGTTTTATAACAAAGTTCTGGTATCTCTTATATTTTCAGATTTCCCATAATGCCCCAGTAAAAAAAAACATTGTTTAAAAAAAATCGTACCAAACTCTATCACGTTCACAATAAGGCGTTATTTTGTAATTGTTACGTCTAAAACCCGAAGTAAGGTTACACCTACTTCTAGCCGACTAAGTAAGTTTACACCTAGTTCTAGCCGGCTATATCTAGGTGCGGCTAGTAACTATCCTTTTTATTGACGGGACACACCGACCAAATGGATTAGGTTAGAACTATGACCAAACGCGAGCGAGCTGAGCGAGAGCCACATCCAAATTGGTTGCATTATTAGAAATTGTTACCGGCCGGACTAAGGTATAGCCGGCTAGAACTAGGTGTAACCTTACTTCGGCTTTTAGCCGTAACATAAACCACAAAATCTTTGTACTTCTTTTTTCTTTATCGTGTGGTTAGTACCTAACCTGGTGTCAGAGTTTTAATGCCACCCATGGGCCTCTAGCACTACCAGTACAATCAATAATTCTTAATCAGTAATCCAGTAAGTCGCTCATTAGTGCTGTCGATTTGAAAATACTTTGCAACGACATGCATTTTCTTAATATTTGATACTTAATTTATCATCACACAGTATCTTATCTCTACGTCATAAAAAAAACTACAAAACACATTTAGTTTCAGAATTTGTGCAATATATTTGTTTATTCAAATCTGAAAGAATTCGCTTCTTTTAAAAGCAATTGATAAATAAGTACCTATCAAAGCCTACTAAAATTAAACTCTTGCAATAATTGACGAAAATCATATTAAAATAAAACAGAAAATGAACTATAAATCATAGACGAAAACAACAATCCTAAAAATAAAAATAAAACACTCACTGTCACCGCAACCTCCGCAAGGCATCTTGATATCAAAATATTAAAAAAAAGTAAAAACTCGAAATTCAAATGTTCTCGAATGGAACGCGTCGTATTGGTAGGAACGCTGCAGTAGTAATGCGCTTTATAATGCAGTTGGCGGTTGTTATCGCTAATTTCGAGACGAGCTGTTCGGAAATGTGAGAGATTGTTTATTTTCTTTTGCAGTTAATGATGTTGGAAATTAGGCCGAACGCAGGCATTCTGGAGTGTTGTTATTTTTTTTTATTTGTTTTGTTTTTGATTTCGTAGGCTATGGTTCAATGAGTATGCAAAAAAAAACAAATGAAGGTCCACTACCTACATTGGGCACATTATCCTTTGGGCTCTTTCTCCAAAATTCATGTGACCTTTTTTACCCGACTGCGGCGAAGCCCAAAAATAGGGTTATGTATTTGCCCTGTATGTATGTCTGTTTCTATGTTCCCTCGTAACTCCTAAACGGTTGAATGGATTTGGATAAATTATACGTCGTTAGATTCGTCTTGGTGGCGCGATTGTGGCTGGTTACATTGAAATGAAAAACAAAGAATAATGGCAGATTAAGGGTGCCATATCGTAGCGTTCGAAATTCTTTTTTTTTCTTCCAATACCATCGAGTGGGTGTCAAAATAAAGGGTTTTAAAGGGTGATTACAAAGCTTATAAGCTTAAAAGTAATTCAAAGTGTCAAATCGTATTATAAAAAAAGTTAAATCGTCTGCAAATCCTTTCACGTTACTAAACTAAATTGCTGGAAATAAAGAAAAGTTGTTGAAAAAACTGAAAAGTTGGAAGCAGGCGGGGGTTATTCCATTTTCATAGTTTTATATTCAAATGGGCCCCGCCTGCTTCCAGCTTTTGTTTAATTTAAAATGTGCTTTGTTTTTAGTCGGGTTTTTAGTTTTTTTGAACTACTTTTATTTACGGTTGTTGTTCCTATTGTAGTAAGTAAATGTAACTTGATATTCAACGTATTCATTCACTAGCAAATCAAAAATTAGAACGACTCTTGTTGTTGGCTTCACTATCACCCATTACCCATAGGTTATGGTGGTTAGTTTCACCATAACCTATGGGTGCAGAGACAAGCAGGCAGGATGTATGGCAGCATCATTAGATCTATCTCTAGAATATTCCAACGAATGTATCTACCTACTTACCTAATCATTATTATTTACCTAAATTCTTAAACAGTTCTCCACATACAGAACCATAAACAAACTGTTTACCAACACAACATTTCGGAACGCACTCACAGCAATAATTTACACACTTAAAATGCATTTTACTACCAACACATACCATCATAACAACAACAAAATTACTTCGCTAAACCTCACATTCATTGCTACCTATACGCTCTCTTTGCTCCCTAAGCTCTTTGCTTGATACGCAATGGAAAGCGAGCATAGACAATGGGACTTGACCATAGACGATTTAAAGGTGAATTTGCGGGTGTAGGGCCGTGTGCCTGATTTGTTTTGCACTCGGCCTAACAAAGGGCTCTTGTCTCGAGTGCTGTATTAATACTTGAAGCTGATAAAGACTACAACGTTTCTTTCTAGAAAGAACGTACTAGCAATTACGTATAAATGTACCTATGTCTGTCAAGTTATGTCAGTTTGGATGTGGTCAGGGTTTATCAACAGCAACATAAATAAATGAATGCAGCTTCACAATCAAGTTGTAATCAAAGCCATCGAATATTATTTAACCTATTGTAATTCATAATATCGGGTTTTTTTTCGGATGGGAAATCATCAAATCACCCCCCCCCCCCCTTTCCCGTTTTTGGCGGAGTGTCGAAGGGAGTGTCAGGCTTTTACTGACTAAAACCCATCCATGTTCCTTCTTTGCCCTTTGTGTTCCAGGGCAGCGGTATCTCTTTCGGACAATCCCGCAGCCCCAAACAGTCCCGCAGCCCCGTTATAATAATATAATAATATCGGGCTAATGTCCACAACGCTATACCCAAAACGTAGAATATAACCAATATATGGGATTTAAAACCTATCTATTATGAACTTGCTCCTACAATAGTTCACTGCCATATGTCCAGCGAAAAGGGTTACGGGCCTCTCTAGTCCCAAAAATGAACCTTGGGGTACACCGTAAGAAAATACTAATCGCAGTCACAAATCACCAAGGTTTCCTCCAAATCACAAAATTTTAACTTTAAAGAGGAACAGCAGGAAACGGCGAAAGGTCTTTTAGACACTGTTACTTTAACAATGGTATATCGTTTACAAAACGCTCATTCGACTAAATTTTAAAATCTTTTTCATGCATCAGGATTTGAGTTTTTATCGTGCAAATGCCCAATTTGGAAAAGGTCGTCACACCTAATAATAAATAAATTAAGGATCTTCTTTGTCGTGTGGTTAATGCCTAGCCTGGGGTCAGAGTTTTTATGGCACCCATGGGCCTCTGACTTGGCTTTACAAGCCGTCGAGAAATATCTCTCAGGCTTGCTGGTTTCCTCACCATGTTTTCCTTCACTAAAGCAAGTGATAATTATACAATACGCACAAGAATCCAAAAAAATAGAGGTCTTGGGTTCAAACTTGAGACCTATGACTTGGCAGTCTGACGATCGCACCAATAGGCTATCTGTTATGTATATTGAGCTATTATCAAACATGCTGTGCCTATGTATATTCTTACTGTGCTTTTAGGTAAGTTAGCACATCATCATCTGCCTAGCCTTTTCCCAACTATATAGGGGTCGGCTTCCAGTCTAACCCGATGCAGCTGAATACAAGTATTTTGCATGGAGCGACTGCCTATCGGACCTCCGCAACCCAGTTAGTAGTGGGTAATACGATATCCCTTGGTAAGAATGGTTGTCAGACTTTTCGGGCCATTGACTTCCTAACGACTGTCAAAGATCTTCAAATGACACCCGGGACCAACAGCTTAACGTGCTTTCCGAAGCACGGAGGAAACTCAGTATGTAATGGGTGGTCACCCATCCACAGACCAACCTTGGCAAGCACGGCTTAACCTAAAGATCGACCCGAGCGACTGTTATTATTTAGCCACGAGCTCCTCAGGTAAGTTCGCACCTGTTAGAATATTATTATGTCGGTGTTTTCCATAGCTACCAATGCGATATCATTTTTCTGGCAGGCGCAAATAGCTACGTTTGCGCCTGCCAGTTAATTGATATCGCAGTTATGTGAATCGCCTGTTCCTATATCAAGGCGCTTCACATGAATGATTTCTATACTTACTAGACTTTTTACTGACTGATACGAACAATATTTGAGTGTAGAACCTAGTGGCGGACTTCATACAAGGCTAAAAGTTTGGCTTACCCTTATAACTAACTCTTCGTGATGTGAAGGTTTCTGAACAATCTGCTCGCCTTATGGCTTGCCGTATTGCTGGTCATGGCCACAGGGCCGACTCATGTAACCCAAACGAACTGACTCCACTCAACAACACATCTACCCAGACGTGTCCTTGAGGGACGTTAGCGAGTCGATAAACGTAAGGTAAGGCGTGGCTAGCCCTCGGCCTAGATGGAGCAGTGTCTAGTGGCTAGTACCTTGCAGCTGGATGTGACCAACAATGGACTTCTATAGGTTCAAAATGAAAGCATTTATTTTAAGTAGGCCAGTTACAGGCACTTTTGAATTGTCGAAACACAGGCAACAATAAAATGAAGCTGCAGTCCCAGTCAGGCATGATAACGGTGAATGTATTGCAGTTGTCCGTTCCAAAGTGTAGATCTCTATGGAGAATAACGGGCAAGAAACTCCATGGACATCCTTTAAATCAGAATTTGCCTAGCCTTTTCCTAACTAATTTGGGGTCGGCTTCCAGTCTAACCGGATGCAGCTGAAAACCAGTATTTTACATGGAGCGACTGCCTATCAGACCTCCAAAACCCAGTTAGTACTGGGTAATACGATACCCCTTGGTAAGACTGGTTGTCAGACTTTTTGGGCCACTGACTACCTGACGACTGTTAACGATCTACAAATGATACCCGGGACCAACGGCTTAACGTGCTTTCCGAGGCACGGAGGAAATGGGTGGTCACCCATCCACAGACCAACCTAAGCACGGCTTAACCTAAAGATCGACCCGAGCGGCTGTTATTATTTAGCCACGGGCTCCTCGCTCCTTTAAATCAGAATATTGTTACAAAACCTTAGTTACATAATTCATGTTGATATGGTACATTATGTTCATGCATGATGACGATTAGAAAACTCAATATATATAATACTCGTGCCTACGTATTTTGTTTTTTTGCCATCGTAAGCGAATCCAAAAATAAAACAAGGCTATGCTATCTATAACAAACCATTCAAATTCAAATATTTTTATTTGTGACACATAGGTAAAATATATGGTGTTATAAAAAGTTAAGTCTCACTATGTCCTGCCTTGCAGGACGTTCAAATAACGTTTATACATTAATTAGTGCAGATTGTAGTTTTAATGAGTCTAAAATTATTAACTGAAACTTAAGTAATACTGTTATTACAGCTAATTACATAATTATCTTTGATAAAATATACATTAAACAAAATCAAATTTAAAACAATACAAGTCAAGTAATAACAATCTTATGAACTAAAGCTAATAATTACACAACTCTACAATAATTATACAACTGTTAAAATTGTAACTATATCAAGAAAATTCATTGACAATTTCATCGGAAATACTAAGACAATATACAACATCCGGTATGACACATTAGCACTATTTCCGTGAACGAAGTTCGGCTGAAAAATAACTGAAAACATGAATCACCACGCCCAGTAGGCGAACGGTGAATAAGTTCAGTAAATAGCGAGAAAACAAATGTTATCTAATGATAAAACAAGTACCTATATACGATTACTTAGGTACATACGTCGATTACTGAACACTGATAATGATATAGTAATTCAAGCTAACAAAATGGAACTCAAACTCAAAGCATTCATTTCTAATCGACCAGTTACAGGCACTTTTGAATGGTCAAAAACAAGAAGATGAAGCTACAGTCCAGCCACAAGGTATGATAACTGTGAATGGACTGCAGTAGTCGCCTATTCCAATGCATAGATCTCTATGGAGAAGAATGGGCAAGAAACTCCATGGACACTCTTTTAAAATCAAGTTAGGCATTACAAAGTCCTCGGTAGATTATATTATTGTTACTTCTATATGTGAGAACAATGTATAATAATTAGTTTGGAGCAGTAACTACTATGGACGATTCTTCTTCTTCCCTGTCCACCTAATGCTGAGTGTAAGCTTCTTCCATTACACGCCAAATTACCCGATCCGGGGTGTCCCGTATCCAGCGCTGGGTAGTTAGTCTGAACGGCCCACATCGAACGGACCACGGGCCGTTCAGCCGTAAGAAAAAAATGTCTACGTCCGAAAGGACCGGTGTCAAAAACTTGTAAACAAATGCAATGTTATAAATACTTTAAGTACATTCGGGTGCAAAGGTTATAAAGTTGAAATAATAGATTTAAATGGTTATGTGAGCAAATGCGAGAGAGTTGCAAAGTTTTCAAAAGTCGCTTGAAATGGTGCCAGAATAATCAAGAACATATTAAAATGGACATACTAGTAGGACTTAGAGCTACTAAGAACTTTGGCAAATTCTGGAATACAGGTACGACCTGTGGATACATGAAAGACGTGGACGTTAAGCCTGGCCTCAGTTCGTCACCCACTGGACGCCTGTCAGAGGAAATCGCCGTCGAGGTAGACCGCGGCGAAGGTGGTGTGATGATCTGATCTCGTTTGCGAGGCGAACATGGCCAGATATCGCACAGGACAGAGAGGTTTGGAAGGAGAAAGGGGAGGCCTTTGCTCAGCAGTGGGACACTCAAACAGGCTAAAAAAAAAAAAAAAAACAGATGAGGTAAGCTCCTACTTATTTATGACAGCCTGGTATACGTTTTAGGCGTGAGTAGTTTTCTTGAATTAAAGCAAAATTAATGTTAGGAGCTCCTACTTATTTATGACAGCCTGGTACTTTATAGGCGTGAGTAGTTTTCTTGAATTAAAGCAAAATTAATGTTAGAAGCTCCTTCTTATTTATGACAGCCTGGTACTTTAGACACGAGATGTATTCTATACTGACGCTTACTGGATCAACGAAAATCTTTTTATTGTATGCGACTGTCCCTTTAAACTTATTTTGACACCGGTCCTTTCGGACGTAGACATTTTTTTCTTACGGCTGAACGGCCCGTGGTCCGTTCGATGTGGGCCGTTCAGACTAACTACCCCCAGCGCGGGTCGCTTGCCTGCTACTCTGACCAGATCGTCGTGCCTCCTGAACCGGCTTGTGGCCTATGCACGATTGGACATCTGTAAATTCTGTAACACCAGGCATTGCAGGTGCTTTGCCAGACCACAGCCTATGCTGAAACACCTCATGAGTCTGAAATATAAGCGGTATCATACCATTGAACCGAATCTGCTAATAATAAAATGGGTGTAGAAATACCCTTAACGAAGCCGAAAGGCACTTGTTCTCCCCGTCATTGCGATATTTTTTTTGTTTGAGACAGTACCTGAGAACCTTCTAGTTACGGAGATATTGGGGGTCAAAGTTCCAACTATTTCACAAGTTTTTTTTTAAATAAGTACATGTTTTTAATATAAGATTTTCCGTACTATTCAATCCATCCATTAGCACAATGTTTTGAGTGCGTTACATTGAGTCCTACAGTAAAACTTGATTTTTCACCCCGAAAAAAAAGTTGTTTTAAAGCAATATTTTTTGCGCAATAAAAGGTACTTAGTTTGATGTACTTAATGCTTGGTTGACGGCTTCGTGAAGGGTCCGTTTACACCCTATATAGGTAAGTGGAACTTGGAAGTCTGAAAGTGGCACCGGTGCTGGTGACTAAAAAGTTTTGTGGTAATCGTTGTCATGTTATAGGAATGTGATGCGGAGGTATAAAGGTAGAGGAAGACCAAAGAAACGATGCCAAATGGAATCGGACTGTGTGGATAGCTAGAAAGAGGGTGACTCATGAAATGACGATTAATAGAGAAGTATGGAAGAAGAAGACATGCTGAGCAGACCCCAAAAAAATGAAATAGCAGCAAATATTTCATATTCAGGTGTGCTTTCTTATGAAAGTGAGTGGACTGGCCCTTTATCATTGAATATTCAGGCAAGAGGTATAGTTAAGAGATAGATAAAAAGATATATCGACACAAACCAAGTCTTTATGTTTTGTGAATTATTTTATAGTGCTATTAAATTACTCGTGGTAACCATTAAAATTATTTTATTTTAAAGTAATCTCGCTAAACATCATTAGTGCTGTTGTGTAATAATCAAAATGTATAGTTAAAGAAACTTTTTATCAATATTATTTATTTATAAATTTGACATAATACGTATATGCTAAGGATGAGGTCTTAGGTCATTGATAAGACCTAATATAAAATAGACTTCTGCTTCGTTACATAAAGAACTCATTAAGTGTAATTAGATTTATAACTGGTGTTGTGTGCTCGACAAATTGTGTGAGAGAACTTCTTCTCTTTCAAATCAATCTGTAATTAACAGTTTAACAGTCTTTCAGTTCAACTTTTTTGTTAAAATTACAGAAGATCAATAAATCTCGATCATATTTTCCTGTCCTATCCTGTTTATTGAAGAACTATAAAATAATCATTCATAAAGTGAGGGTAATGTAGAGAAATAACTTTATATTCAAATGCATGAGTCCAAATAAAGTCAATGTTTTTAAATAACCAGTAAAGTTAACAATTAGCCTAGCTAACTACTTTTGCTCGATTACTCATCAACTCATGATTCGTTTTAACAAAATAAAGTATAAAGCTTCAACGGTGACAAAACACCTTTAATTTGCCTCAAATTATCACCATTATAGCAAAACCCTACATACGAGGGCTACGATTAGGACAAAGAATTTGGCACACCTAACGTTCCTATTTGCTATCTTATCATATCTCTTAAAGATAATACCATATCATCGGGCACACAATGTTCCAACACTCTAGTCGACCAGCACAATAGCGAGCCACCTGTTGTCGTCAAAAAACTGATAAAAAATAATGTGATTAACATTTAGAAAGTGTGAAAATGGGTGTTAAAGTTTTAGCTTTAATAGCACTCTTAGTTGTTAGTGTTTATGGACAAGATAGTACTATAGAAAACAACATCACGAACGGTGTTGTTGAGGACAATATCATAAGTGATGACACGACAGTATTCGACACAGTTACACAGAAACTTGAAGTAAAGGAAGATGAAATCGAGGAAGCGAATCCAGTGGAGATTTTGAGCGCTACGGATGGACTGCAAGTGAGGAGTGGGAGGTACCAGCTAAGTGATGGGCTAGTTGACGAGGAACCTCTAACTTTAGACGCTGTTGATTTCAACGCCAACAACGAGCAGAGTGAAAGACAACTGCTGATCCCAGGCTCCACTCAAGTCACGAATAATGAATACGGTAAGTTACTTGATAAATTGACTTTAAGACATCACTAAAACTATGATAAACTTCTTGTTACAAGTATGAGTTAGAATATAACAACGCAAATGAAGATATCAAAGGCTGTAAAGCAACAAAAATCCAAGATAATCATGACCTCGCTATGTCTACTGATACTTAATCAATGGTATAGTACGTTGGTGTGTTTGCTCAAACGTTGGCTCACATGGTTCTCTTTGATGACACAGAAGGGACGAATGACAAACATTGCCAAATGTTTGACAATGTTTAAAAGATGAGATAAGAGATTTAGAACTAGGAAAGTAAATAGAACCTTGCTGTTCTTATTTTTGGATAAGCATACAAGGTATCTTCACAAGTACCTGGAAATTAAGGCTTCCCAAAATGTTTATGACCTGTAATCTCCTAGATATTGTATAGTTTTAAGTATGATTCACATGTGACAAGATGAGTAACCGTTAATCATAATGTACATAAATCTTGAATGACGTCATTCCATTCAGAATATAATAATGCAAAGGCTGTTCGCCTAGGTAATTAAGGATGCAATGAACTACCCTGATCCCATAAAGTATAGTACAAACTCAATCAAGTAATTGCGAGGTCATCTGTGCCTCGTTGATGAATGTTATAGCATCAATGAAGAAACGATTTATCACAAACGTGCTATTTTATAAAACGAACACAAGAATTTACTTTAAAAAGAACATTAAGCTACATTACTCATTTAATACAATCAAATAAATGATGTACTAATCTATGATAAGGGCCGCACCTTACATGGTATTACTCAACAAAAAAAAAACAAGTGCATCACTTTTGCAGAAAGTTAAATGCAGACGACTTTTGAAATGTGGTGGGTTATACCAATTAAGTACAGAACTACAGATAAGGGCTACACACTTTATCAGGAGATAAAAAAGCCGGTCAAGTGCGGTTCGTGTTTGCGCTAGGGCCCCGTATGAAGTACTTTTCGATGGAATGAATGAATAATCCTGGTATAGGAATGTCATGACGCAAATGAGGCTCGTGCAAAAACAATAATTTCTATATGCGTCATTCTCAAAACTTACATTAGTGCCAGATCATGTTCAAATGACATAGCTGAACATCCAGGGCAAAAAATATTCTCACTAAATCAAATCTTGAAAGGATAATCCCTCATAGAGATGGAGAGGAAGACCAAGGAAACGATGGATGGATTGTGTGAGGAATGATATGAAAGATAAAGGTGTAAATGTTTGCGTGACGATTGACAGGAAAGAATGGAAGAAAAAAACGTGTTGCGCCGACCCCAAGTAACATGGGACAAGAGCAGGAAGATGATGATGGAGTTTCTTTCCCGGTCCAGAGAGATACTGTACGCTTTAGAATGTGCAACTACAACCCTATCGCAGTTATTATGCCTTGTGTGATTGAGACTATAGCCACAACTTTTTGTTTTTCATTGATATTTTGACAGTTCAGAAGTCCCTGTAAATTGTTTAATTGAAATAGATGTTTTGATTTCATTCAATGTTTACCCCGATGGTAGTTTAGTTACACTTGCCAGACACTATACACCGACAAAAAGGCATCACATATGACGATGATGAAGCATCCTTTTGGAGCAAAGGTTAGGAGATAGTGAATTGGAACTATTGAAGGGTATCCAAAAATACATAGTAAATCAGGATTACTCACAAACGCATATTGACGAACCTGAACCTGAAGATTAAATTAATTATATTATATATATTAATTATTATTTATATATTAATTAATTATCGTTAACACATAAAGTATTATCATACATTATGTGTTAACGATAGGTCAAATGACATGAAAGAAGTTTGTAATGATGATGAATGTCATATGTGTGACATAGGACTTTGTGATGGTACAGTCAGCAGTGCCTACCCTGCATTACATAACCCATCTTCCCCTTTTCTACTTCGTAAGTTGAGTCGGGTCTTGCAGGGCATCATCATCTGCCTAGTCTTTTCCCAACTATGTTGGGGTCAGCTTCCAGTTTAACCGGATGCAGCTACCAATAATTTACAAAGGGCAACTGCTTATCAGACCTCTACAACCCAGATAGTACTGGGTAATACGATACTTCTTGGTAAGACTGGTTGTCAGTTAGGTCTTGTGGGGCACTGACTATTAGTATCGACGATGTTACGATCACCAACTTTATAGGCTTCTAAATTCTCAAGGATGCAATTGATCAAAAACTTAGAACTCAAAAATCAATATATCTTATTGGTCGTTTCGTATATTTTTGAGTTTTGTCCGACATTCCGAGAGTTTCATAACCTACAACTAGTAGGTAAGAATAATATGAGTTCATCGCTCGCATCGCATCGTTGTCAGAGGATTACGTTTTTAGGTCAAACTTAGCGCGCACAGAAACTGAGTCAACGTTTACTAATTAGCTTGTATTGTTTTAATGCTGTTTCTATTCGAGTCCTATCGAAATTGAAGTGAGAAAGCCTTTTTTCTGAAATTCCTTTGGTGTCGTTTTATTTCTGTTTTTTAATGATAACTTTTGTCCTTCTAAATGCATTGCAATGTATTGATATCATAGAATGCTCTTTATTATAGTAATTTTTCATTAAGGGAATCTCAACCATTTCATAATCCAAATCTAATTAAGTTCTCTTCTGTAGTTATTTCATGTTCTTGTTAGATCAAATACAAATATTTAGTTAGATATCTACACGTGCCTTCTTTGGCAATTATTATTTATCAGTTACGCTTACTTTATTTAGCACAGTTGCAACCACGCCCAAACTTATTATAAGGTTTATGTACATTGCTATCAGCTTCTTTTATTTTTGAAAATACCAGCTTGTTTTTTCGTAAATTGCTTCCATTCACTGCTTAATAAATTGTTGGTCAGAATAAAATGATGCTTAAATTCTCTTAGTATCTACTATACCACTACTTAGTACTATGGATTATCCTTTTATTTTCTTTGAACTTTCCAAAGATCAATTTACTAGCCTTTGCCCGCCACTACGCCCGCGTAATGGTCGGGAATTATACGGAAACGTTTTGAATATGAAACTACACCTATTACACTCGGGAACTCGACAACATCTATAATACCTATGAAGCTCGGGGAAAACAGCTTCCCGTAAGTGAAAGAATTTTCAGAATCGGATCAGTAGTTTCGAAGATTAGCCCCTTCATCCAAACATAGAAACATACAAAGTTTACTTTTTAAATATCAGTAAATAATAATTGCAGTGTCATTTAACTACTTATTCAAACCTGGTTACTAAATTCAAATCGAGATATTAGTGACTATGAGACAAACATACCAGGTTTATCTAAATCAAACAAGCTAGATACTTCCTTTGATAGCTATTCGCGTTAATTTGAATGAGTCACAATGAATGAATGACAAACTTCACATGCTGCTTGATGAAACTGAAGCAATTAAGTCATAAAGTAGTTTTTTCCGACTGAACAGTCGGAAAACTCAACCATAGCATTACGCAGTTACAACTTGTTAGAAACAAATGAATGAGGGACGCACAGAACAAAGAAGAATGGCAGCAGAAGGCGGGCTGAAATGATGATGTTGATGACAGTTTGGAATTGCCACGGCATATACTTATCTCTCTCTCTCTCTTATTCAACCTTTGGCCACCCAATGCTGAGTGTAGATCTCTTCAAAATACTTTTCTAATTAATGGCCAATGTTTCCCCTAAAACTAATCCACGTTGTTCATTCCAACTTTCGTTTTTCCAAAGTTAGGCTATTACTTTCAAACTATATAAATTTTTATTTACTTACTTCATGTCTCAATGTGCTGCCATATAATAATTTATCGAAGAATCTGTAATTACTTCTCGTTCAACTACCTCGTAGTTACAAAAAAAAAACACATTTCAGGTTCAGCATATTATTGAATTATCTTGATCAAACGTCAGAGATTTCTTGTCATGTGTAGCCCAAGGATATAATAATAAGTATTGATGAGAACAAACAAAATGATGCATAAAAACCTGTTTACTGAAAGTGGTGAAACAAAGAGGCGTTGCAAGGTGCTAAAATGACATCAGCGCGTATACTAGGAATCGTTTGTCCGATATAAACTGATAGCTTATCATTATCGGAGCCTAACGTCGATACTAACCACGAACACTTGCTTGAACATTTCACAAATTATATATCGATAAATCATTTTTGTTTTAGTATGAAGAATGAATTAGTGGATGTTGAAAATGATGGCCGTAATGACATTGAAAAGGTGAATGGTGGAACTAGCAATTTTGATCCAATTGAAATAATCACTCTTGAAATCTTACTTGTTTTAAAGACTCTTAATAGTAATTTTACGGAAAAGATCAACAGAATAATAATTAAAACTGATTCACTACCTTTCTTTTTACAGCTATGATCGTTTTTATTAGCGTACTAAAAACTAGTGCACATAAATTCAGTTCTTCATCCTTCATCATCATTATCAATCATGATCTGATCGTATCCGACTGATTCGGAAACTTACTTCATCGATTCACGTTGTAGAAGAAGATATAGTCCCCAATAGTACACCCCACATTTCGCTAGTTATGATTTTCTAAAGTCTAAGGTAATAGGGAATTGCAACCAACTAATATAGTCACAATTTCGTAACCGTTAATGAGAAAATCCTAATGTAAAATCCTAATAACCCTTAGCCCGACCAGGGAATTGTACCCAGGAGCTAGTCGCGCTTGCGACTAGTCGACCAACGAGTCAATGAAATGAAGTACTCAAAATCACAACATGATTATTTTCCAGCCCACATCGATGGCCGAGTTCTCCCCGATACGAACTACCAGAACAATGGGCAGCCCTACGTCATCACCACCGCCAGACTCGCCCAGATCAGAGGCAACTTCATGTACTGGTTCTACGACCAGGGAGGCAACGACGGCATCGGAGACTACCAGAGGGACATCCATACCTCCACTCCTCAGATCCATAAGAACTTCAACTTTCAGCTACCGTTCTTTGGGTTTAGGTTTAATTATACCAGGGTGAGTTGGTTGATTTGTGAATATATCTATAGTTTCTGCCGCTTTATCCTATAGTACTTGGTAATAGACTAGTTTTTACCAGTGAAAGAATTTTTGAAAACAGTTGAGTAGTTTCGGAGATAAAGTATGAGGAGGTAGGAGCAGGAGGTATTATACAATTGTAAATTTTTAAATCCATATCTCTAACTTTCCGAAAAAAATACAATATCTCCATAAAATATAACCAACTTTGACTTTCTGCCTCAGTTACTGTTAAAATTACTAGCGCAGTAGGTACTAGGTTCCTACATGACAGAGCCGTATCTGGCTCTTCCACGACGTCGTTGGTGCCGGTGGCACCAGTAGCGAAGTTCTGGGGTAACAAAATTTTAATTAATACTGTCCACTGTCGTGCCAGCCACACGAAGAAGACAGGCAGTTTACTTTCGTAGAAGTTATCGATAAAATTTTGATACTGCCCAATATGAAGATATCCATGCTAATTAAAAAATATGTTCTGTTCGTAAATAAAAGAGATTGTTGTGTATAATTTGATTCTTCTCTCTCCAGCTCTCAATGAACGGCTACATCTACTTCAGCGACCCCCCAGATCACTACACCTACCCCCTGTCCTTCCCTGTGAGGGACTGGCCGGATGTCAATGACCCTTCGTTCATCGGTATCTTCTTCAGCAAGTGCCGTATCGGAAGCCAGCGACAGGAAGACCCTGATCAGAGGAGGCCTGGAGTTTACTTCAGGATGGACAGAGATTTGCAGGTAAATTAGGATTAATAGGAGTTTTGTTTTTAAATTTTTTGAATGTAATAATCATCCATTCATTATTGTCTTCATTAATTTCATCTTCAGCTACATTTAATAGATTTCCATCAATCCCAGAAATTGTGTCTATCCCACAGAAACAGTCAGCTGCACAATCAGGGTAGTTTGACTTCTGCAGCTATTTCAACGCAAAAAAAGGCGGTTTTTTGGAGTTCGGGTGTTACTATTGATATGCAGTTAACTGCAACTACACAGATTATTCCTGAATTAAAGATGTAACCTTACTTCTCACTAGCAAGTGCAGGTTTTAACCTCATTGGTCATCATCTTTCAACTTTACCCCAACTTGAATAGTAGGTGTAGGGTAATATTCTTTCAAACACGAGCATCACTTACCATGAAATCTCTTTTTATTCTCTCTAGACCCGCACAGACCAGCTCGGAGTTGAGATGAGGGAGCGTGTGACCTGGGACATCCGTCAGGGCGTCATCGGTTCCGAGACCTTCTTCCCAAAGCATGCGGTTACCATCACATGGAAGAACATGTCCTTTGCTGGAGGAATTGACAACTCGCTTTTCATGGTGAGTTTGAGAAAATTCCACAGAATCTACAATTTTGGCATAGTGTGCACCTGTGTATTCACCTCATAGTGTCCATATGCACTACCAGATAAACACAAAAGTAAGCAGAAAAATCTGCCAAATAATCTGACTACCTCTTTAGAACTCGTGTAAAAGAGAGTGTAAATTGTAAATCTTTGACAGCATACAAAGATCTACGAAACTCTGTGAAGTATTTCAGATTCATAAAATTCTTGCATCTCAATTTATTTTACTTCAGAAACTAATTAATATTACTATTACAGACGAACACTTTCCAAATGGTGTTGGCAACGGACGAAGTGTTCACGTACGCGATCTTCAACTATTTGGAGATCAACTGGAGTTCACACACTGAAGCTGGTGGTGATACCACCACTGGAGAAGGTGGTGTGCCGGCTTACGTAAGTACATAGCAATACTAACTGTGTGGTACTTAAGTTAGTTGTGGAGGGGTGAGTCCTCAGTCCAGGAACTTTTGCCACCAAGCAGTATATGTTCTGTTCTAGTTTTGAGGGCAACCAACCATGTCTTACTCTGTCTATGGTAGAGCAGAAGGTCGATTCATGAATCTCGTCTTAGAACTGGATTTGAATTGAGAGGGTAATCAATGTCACCGTTTTAAATATACAATTCAGAACTGAGCTAATAATCTATGTACAATTTTAGTTTAAGTTGTATCACCTGAAACACAAAAAAAAGATTAAATGTTAACATTATCTTACAGATCGGTTTCAACGCTGGTAACGGAACTCAAAGCTACGAATACAAGCCGTATTCACAGGCGTCGGTACTTCGAGACCTGACGGGCAGAGGATGGGCCAACGGCTTCCCCGGACGACACATATTCAGGATAGATGAGAAAATACTCATGGGGACGTGTAACAAAGATATTGGTAAGATTTTGACAAACTTTTACACAGCCTTTTTGACTTATTTAATTCAAAATTTTGATTTTGACGAACACCTAAGTGAAAATATTTACCTATCTATATTTGAAGATGTATAAAGTTCTGCTAAAACAAATCTCTTTTCTAATCACTAGATGGAGCGAATCTCCCTCTAATGTTCGCTCCTGAGAGCGGTAACATGTTGGGCGGAACCATCGTCAACATCACTGGTCCTTGCTTCAACCCTAACGACAGGATCACCTGTCGATTCGATACGGAGTCCGTCATAGGAGCCGTGGTGGATGTCAACAGGGCTATTTGTGTGCAACCCAGGTTCTGGCATAACGGGTATGCGAGATTCGAAATCGCAATCAACAATGAACCTTATAAGTGGAAGGGAAAGTACTTTGTTGGTAAGTTAATAGTTTTTTTTTTCTGTGACATTAGATCTGTACATATTTACATAATATGGTCAAATTGTTAAACTGGATTTTTTTTTCCCTTGTCGTTTGGTTCTTTGATACATTTGGCTTTAATAAGCTCATGTATTTTTACGTTTTTTTTTGCCTTGTTCAGGAGTCACATATTGAGATATAATAAATTTTGCACGTTTCTACAATTTAGTGTTTCTCCTTCCTAACGATCTCCTGATTTCCCCAGAAACTCCTGCCACCGCAACAGAAAAGATCTTCTTCACCGACAACTCAGTCCACGAGAGGTATCCACCAGAGGTCAGAATAACTTGGGACCGCTTCAACCTGACCACCAACCTCAATGTCCAACTGCAGATCAGCTTATGGGGATACAAAGAAGTCACCATTAGACCACAACTTGAATACATAGACATGATAGAAGTAGGAGTGGCTAACACAGGAGAATATGTGATCAATCCTCAAAACTTTAGGAACAGGGACAACTTTTTGCACAATGACATGCAGTTCGGGTTCCTGCAGATCAACCTCACTACACCTGAAGTGTTTAAAAACGTTCCGATATCACCGTAAGTTGTTTCATACTTTAATTATGTGCTATTCAAAAAGATAGTCTAGTGGTGTGACCATCTGACTGCTAAATGTTAGGTCTCGAGTTCGAACCCAAGACGCGCATCTCTGATTATTCGGGTTCAAGTGCGTGTTGTATAATTATCTCTTGCTTCGGTGAAGGAAAACATCGTGAGGAAACCAGCATGTCTGAGAGGTATTTCTCGACGGAAATCCAAGGCCCATGGGCGGCATAAAAATTTTGACACCAGGTTAGGCACTAACCACGCGATAAAGAAGAATGATGTGCTTCATACACGAAATTCATATAAATAAACCAGTATCATTATAATAAAATGTGTTCAGAACAACATTTTTGTCAGTTTAATGAAATTTTGTGACCTATCCAGATGATATTCTTTTCCTTAATTAATACAACTGTATCTTCTCTTCACAGAGTTCTTTGGAGTCGTCCAATCCCCTTGGGTTGGTACTTCGCCCCTCAATGGGAAAGGATTCACGGTCAACGCTGGCCAAACGCCCTTTGCAACAACTGGCTTCGAACTGATCGCTTCCTGAAGAACTTTGCCTCTCAAGTGTGGGTCTGTCCTTGTACGTTGGAACATGCGTTGCTGGATAAGGGCCGGTTCTTGCCAGACGTAGCTTGTGACAAAGACACGAACCCAACCTGTCGGTACCACTGGGGCAGTGTACATTGTGTTAGGAGTGGAGCGCCAAGGTAAGAAGAAGAATTAAATATTCCAAGAAATCATATTGAATTTATTTCTTGCCACCGAATTTTTAATCTTACCTTAACTTCTACTTTTATACTCTTTGAACAGACATAGATAACATAAGGCATAATGCTCGTTTAAACCCTGTATTTCAGAATAGACCGTAATACGGCAGTAATATTTTTAGTATTCGACTATTATTTTTTTGGATATTTTCATCGCATTCTTCATGTTATCCACAGTGCGGAAGGCTCTGGCCAGCAGTGCTGCTACGACAAGAACGGTTTCCTCATGTTGTCCTACGATCAGATGTGGGGTTCCCGACCCTTGAGGTCCCACGACTTCGGCTTCACTCCTTACAACGAGGCCAATAAGGTAAGACCCATCAAGTGAAGCAGTTGGTTTTGACCGTAGCACTAGTATGATGTTCATTGACGGATTTCTGAATATTTTGATAGAGTTTCAAGATACATATGAAGCAATACTCAGACAAAAGCAAATATTTTCCTAGTGGAAACAATGTTTCCATGTATTCTGTGACTAAGTTAAAACACTTCGCAGTCCCATTAAACTTTGAGCTTTTTCTTTATTGGTTTACAGGATTGAATAAATAAATATGTACGTTTTCATTGTCTAGGTCCCATCGCTGTCCCATTGGTTCCACGACATGATTCCCTTCTACCAGTGCTGCATGTGGCAAGAAGAACAGGCTGTTGGCTGCGAAACATTCAGGTTGGTACAATTATATCCTTTATTCTTGACCCTTCACAGTTTATACTGATTGAAAGGTGGGTATTAGGTCATAGGTAGATACCTATGACTTAACACCTATCTAGACCTATGACTTAATAAGTTTTAGTTACTCTACTACAGTATACCGTAACAGTACACACAAGTGCCTTTTTCACGACACGAAAATTAAAAAATCCATACCTATCTACAGTTTTTTAATGAGACTTTTTATATTTGAAGTGCTCTATTCTTAAACTGCTATTTTTAATTATATGCATTTCATATCTTAAGAATCAAATCATAAGTATTTGTTCATCCTAACAGGTTTGAGCGTCGTCCTTCGCAAGACTGCGTGGCTTACCAGTCGCCTGGAGTAGCAGGAATATTCGGAGACCCCCACATCGTAACCTTCGACGATCTACAGTATACCTTCAACGGAAAAGGTAAAGTTTTACTTCAGCCCCGTATTCATAATCAAAATAAATGTTGAGTAGTTCAGTAACTTCATCTTCTTCCTGTGATAAGTCGGTACAGCATGATTGCTACTTATTAACTCTTTTAGCGGTAATTTCAGCAGTCACTCTCTTTCTAACATCCAGCTAAATTTAAATAATTCAAAGATATCCGATATCTCCGCTTCCAAAGAATTTCACTATACAGCCACGGTGAAGAACGTACAATCAACAAACCTATTTATAATGTACAACTAACACTTCCCTAGGTGAATACGTATTGGTTCGAGTGGACCACCCGCAGTTGAAGCTGGATGTGCAGGGCAGGTTCGAGCAAGTGTCGCGTAACATCCACGGACGAGTGAACGCGACGCATCTCACGTCTGTCGTCGCAGCTTCCAATAACTCCGTGCCAGTTGAGGTAGGACATATTACAAAAAAAAACCTTTTCTTCTTTCATATCGGTACGGGTGAGCAGAGACTGTCACACAAATATGAATGATGAGACGACGCTCTTCAAACCCGAAGTACTCTAAAAGTCGATGGGCCGTATTTATCTCTGTTCAGGTACTGCTCGAGTAGAGCTAATGCTGGATACTAGGGAATTAATGAAAAGAGGTCCAAACATAGTCCAGTAAGGAAACCGTTTTGAATTTGCTCCTATATATTTTTCAATTAATTGGATTCTAGTCGACAAAAACTGATACAAAGGACAATTGACAGCAGACATTTTGAACCGTGCTTTTTCGTGCAGGAATTTTTACCTTGATTGGACTGGACGAACCTATATTCACCTATATTTCTTCAAGTTTTTCAAATATAATATCTCTTCCAGGTTCGTCTGCGGCCGCAACATGCTCAATGGAGATACAGACTGGACGTATTCGCTGACAACAAGAGAGTGTACTTCGACAGGCCTGCTCTCAGGGTGCAATACTTCCCAGGTAAAGTTTAGCAACATTGTAGTTCTTCTGCTTCGAAACAAAACATAGGCCCAAGAATACGCTTAGTGCTCATGGAAAATATTTTTGTGACGAGATTATTGAGTTAAAAATATCAAACGAAATAACGTCATCATTAAAAAAAAATCATACTTTCTAAATTATAAAGCTACTGCAGGATCCAAACGGGTTTTTTTTCGGACTTCACCACTGAATATAATCCTTTTTACCATGATAATGACCCCTTATCTCTTCTTCTTCTTTATTTTCTTGTTTTGTCTGCCCTTGTCCCATGTTACTTCTTCTTCGTTACATAATAAACCCATTGTTTTCCAACCAGGTGTGACAGTATACCAGCCGATGTACTTACTGAATCAGTCCGAGATCGTGATCATGTTCTCTTCGGGCGCCGGTATCGAGGTGGTGGAGAACGGGGGTTTCATGACAGCGAGGGTCTATCTGCCTTGGAATTATATGGTGAGTAAGAGAAAACAGAGAGCATAAAGAGATTTCTGCCAAATGGCTTTTGTTGGCTTGTAACTTATAACTTAGATGGTAAACTGTTGCTTATCGTGGAACTTGAAAACTAGCCGATTGTTGACCACATTTATGAGATTTACCGACAAAAAACTTTGATTCTTATCTGTTTGAGCACGGAGTTTCTCTTCTCGAAGTTAGATTCCAGACTTCCTTCACTCGAAATTGATGAACATAATAAAATAAATGACATCTGCTTTCTTAGAAGAGATAGGTGGAGACCAACTTTGGCGAACAGGGTGTAAAGTTCCTCTTACTTCATTGAACTCTCCCTGAAAAAGGATGACAACCAACGGGCAACAGCCCATCAGACGCAACTGCCGTTATTGTCGGGATGTTAAATATGCTCATCTCGGGGATAACTTTGATTGTGCGATGCAAGATAGTTAGCTCTTACGTTGCGTCATAAATGTCGCTACTAGATCTTTTTGTAAATGTTTGGCTATGTCGCTACAATGTATCTATTTATTCCTATAGAATCAAACGCGAGGTCTCTTCGGCAACTGGTCGCTGGACGTCAACGACGACTTCACTCGACCGGACGGAACGCGAGCCAACGTCGACCTCAACAACTTCCAAACTGCTCACAGGGATTTCGCTCAACACTGTAAGTTATATCAATTCACGAATATTTTGAGACCAGTGAACATTCGCCTTAAATCCGATGATCACTGGGGTAAAGCCACCTCCCTATATGTAGATGTTTTTGAGTCCGCGAACGGACAAACTTAAAACAAAGGAAGGACACCCTCGACCTAGATGAAGCGACTGTCTTCAGGATCTTTGAAAGAGGAGCTGAAGGTCGAGTTGAACTACATGCGATTGAATATCCTATATCCTATTGTCCAGCAGTTTATTCCTAGACTCATGAACGAAACTGAAAACCGCGTCACCTTTGGCAAGATTTTAGTACGTAGATATATCTACATTGTATTAAATTCTGCATTTTATGCTTTAAAATGTTGTTGGTTATACATTTAAGCACACTTTACAAACAATGTCTTCGGCATATAAGATGTACACCACTGTTTACATAAACTAAAGCACTTTCACACTTACAGGGCAACTAACCGATCGAGAACAACGAGACATAGGGGTAGCGATGTTCTACCGCGAGTACGGCAGAACAGCAGCCTACTACAACGATAACCAGTTCATTCCGAACTTCATACGAGAGCCAGCCGACTTCCTCCCGACCAACCGATCCCAGGACGTGGCCAGAGCGATAGAGATCTGCCAGGACTCGTACCAATGTCGATACGATTACGGTATGACCCTGAATAGGGACATGGCTGAGTTTACGAAGAATTATTTGGCTTCGATTGTGAGTATTTAAACCTTTTTTTAAATTTGTCATTATGGTGATGTCTGACCATTTCTATCTTAGTAATTCTGATGCCTTTATTCCAATTTATTTGGGGTCAGCGCGTCGGTCTTCTTCCATGCTTTTCTTACTACTTATGGTCATCCCCGTAGGTGGTCACCCGCCTTTTTACCTAAATCATCTTTCGCGAAGTCCATCTATCTTTTATTATCATCCAATTCTTGATGCAGTTTAGCTAAGGCCTTCCTAAAAATACCCTCCTTTTGGGCTCTGCAACTGTCGGGTAAAAAGCCAAACGATGTAATGCGAAACGGAATGATTCAGCCTCATCCATGATTCATTCGAGCTATTAAGTCAATAACAAGCCTTGATTGTCAACCTGTCATACATAAAGACAAATTAATGATTTCCCACACTCGGAATAAAGCTATACAAAGTAACCAAAGAACTATTATGTTTTGGCCTGTGGGTACTTTTATAGTTAGTATAGTGTCTTATTTCTGTCTTGATATTGTCCTAAAATCTAAATAAATCATTGGCTAAATTCTTTTGGCGACAACTGTTACTCTGACCAACGAATTCATAAAGAACTTTCCTAAATTCTGTTAGTTCTTGTGAGTCTTACTTTGAGTTAATTCAATTTATACTCCTCCAAATGAAATTCACATAAAATCTGCACCGAAATCCATCCCTCATGACCACATCTTTGATTTTCTCTATTCCACACCCCATACCTTTTGCACTTAGTCTAGTCTTGGATAGTCGCGTGCAGTCGGATGCGTCTAGCCATTGTTCTTTTAATTATGATGCATTTGTCAAGGCCCCTCATAGAACATACCATGGCAAAGTTACACACTTTAGTCGGCGACGATACTCCATTCATAATTCTTGTATAGTCGGAATTTTATTATTTCTAGTTGGTTTTGGATTTGCTCCATTTAGTGCTTTTGCTAGTAAGTATTTTTGGTACGTCAGTGCGGTTTAGATTCTTAGTGAATTACGTTACAATAGAACATCGTCATTGTTAAGTAAGTTGTGGATGGAACCGTACTTTTTTAAATTAAACCTTTTTGGCCACACCGAGATCATCATTTGCCTAACCTTTGCCAACTATGTACGGGGCGGCTTGCAGTCTAACCTGATGCAATGTAATACCTGTATCTTAAATAAACGACTGCCTATCCGACGTCTGGGTACAACCCAGTTATATCTACCAATGTATTTATCACCTCGCCTCAGATACTAATCTGCATGGTCTTCATGAGACTTGACTAAGACTAGGGATATCTAGACTTTAAAAGAGACTGCGATTTCGAGTTTGTTTCAGCTGTTTTACTCAAAATAATCAGATACTTTAGGAAACATTGATCTTATCCAGCTTTTTAAAATTATTTTCATCGTTGACATGTAAAAGTGTTAGTAAAAACCAATTTACAAAATAAACACCAAATGTTTCTCTTAAGAAAAAAAACTTAACCGACTGTTTTATTTACAGACGAATATAAAGGAAATTAATGCTCGACGGGTCATAAGCTGTGGTATCTTGGAGACGCCACGATTCGGAAGAAAGAGTAATTTCTTCTTCACACCAGGAACGAGGGTGAGTAACTGAGTGCCTAGATTCTATAAGCTAATAGAATAAGCTGTAGAGTAGAAGAACGAACGAGAAGATTGAACGCGCTAATCCTTGAACTAGCCGTCGGATTTGAAAAATACTTTTTGCTATTAAATAGCCCAATTCTTCAAAAAGGTTACATGTTATTTAACAGCACGCTACGACCCTTAGGAGCTGAGCAAAATGAGAAACGGCGGTTGAAACCACGGGGCACAGCTTGTTCTTACCTAAAATGTGATGTCAAATGCATGAAGATCTTTTTTCCAATAGATATGGCCGGACCTCCGAATTGTTTGATTCTTTTATTCAAAATTTAGTAAGAAAAAATCGCCAGACCCCGTTAGTCTTGGCGATAGGATAATAATAATGTTGGGGTCAGATTTGTAAAGAATAAGTTACACATAATATTTATGTCAAATGCATTCATTCCGGCTTTCACAAACACTAAGCGACACCTAGAAGATCTCTCATATGTTAAGTTATACAATTTTTGTTAGATGTTGGGATACAGAAAAATTACTAAAATATTAAATTTTAACTGCCAAACACTTTAAAGTATGTTAACGGCTACAAAATAATGGTATATTCCAATGTAGTTTTGGAATGACGTGAATACAAATTGTCACTCATGCAGCCATGGTTCAATCACAAAACCACTAGGTATTAGTCATAGGTCGAGTAAACATAAAACATTCAAACTACGTTTCAATTTCCTTATGTATCATCTATTGTTTTAATACACTATCTTATACCGCGACTTTTGGCGTTTAAACAATAAGTATTTAGATGAATTTGGCACTTACAGCTCTTTTACCAATTTTCACTAAGCGAGACTTAGCCTAAATATCATCGTACTGTTTAACAACACTGTGCTTTTGTTTCGGCAGTCCTTTAGGTATGTTCTAGAGTTAACACTAATTAGGCATTTGGAAAGGAGCTTGTCTGGGTTAGCATTACCACCACGCAACTCTACCGCTGAGTAGTTTTGCTTTGATCCCTTTTAAGGGTATCAATGACAGTGTGAAGGTAGGCAGTTGTTATAAACTTTTTTTAATTAGACTTGTTAGTATGTTTTATTGTCAAATCTTGCAACTGAATTTCAAACTAGTTCCCTCCAACCGATTGAGCTGAAAATTTTGCACACACCTTTGGTACTGGTGACAATACATTTTTATGACAGACATGACTTGATCCTGCAGCCAGGATCGTCTCCTCACGAAATATTCTCGGCTATTCTCTAATCATGGCTAGGATTATCGCCCGGGAGAATAGCCAGGAGAACCGTTGAGGAGTTCTCTCATGAGGAGGCTCCTCAACGGTTAGTACGGACACGAAACTTTGTATACGAGTTCAATGTTGATAGATAAACCTAAGTTTTTCTTTTCATTTAAATAAAAGCTTGTGTTTTTTAAGCGACACGTAAAATATTGTATTTTTGTTTCAATTTAACTCTAATAAAATCCAACAGTGCATATTAATTTATGCTTAGGTATTACCAAGGAGTTAAGGAAAACGGGAATAAAAGTCCCTTGCTAACTGACACACGCTAGTTCTATAGGTACCTACAGCTATAGTGACAAACAAACAGTCTTGTCATTTATATTATTGCTATTGGTGTTTAAAATAATATTGTCAATTGACAGGTCAACTTCGAGTGTAACCAGGACTTCATTCTGATCGGCGACAAGCGTCGAGTCTGTGAGGACGACGGAAGGTGGAACTTACCGGACTATGGATACACGGAGTGTCTACGTAAGTATTTTGAACCTTTGTTCCCACTAGTACCACCGAACTGTACCACCGGTGGTGCGTGAAATCTCGTTCTCAATAGTACCACCACCTACTTTGTGGTACTAATGGGACTGGACCTATGCAAATTGTGTAGGTAACCTTATTTTTTACCCACTGTAAACTTACTGTAAACTGTAAACTCCGCCTAAAACCTCAGAAATCATTAATCAAAGTTGTCATTAAGCTTTCATCGATTGTTCACTCGCTTTTGATAAACTCGACTCGTTTGTGAAAAGATGAAAGTTAACTTACAAGTTGTCTAAATCGTGTAACGGGGTTAACTGAATCTAAACAGCCAATCAAACCATTTGACGTGAGATTTGATGGTACATTGTATCCATCTTCAGGTTTTCAGAAAACGGTGATGATAGTCAAATAGTATTTTCTACTAGTGACGTAAAAGTTTACAGCTAATGTTTATTTTGTTCCATTTTCATATTTATGTAGGTAGTACTGCTATATTAAATATAAGAAACAATCTTACATGAATTCAACCGTGGATACAATTAAATGTGAAACATACGTACACACGTATGTTTCACATTTATTTACACATTTATTATTTGTGTGTGTGTATGCAGTGCTATGAAACAACGTTTTATAATATCCAGGTAACCAAGAGTACTCTCAGCGCGCACTGTTTCTGACGTGGGGCATCATTCTGGCAGTTATTCTACCGTTAGGCCTGTTGATCTGCCTCCTCTGGTTCTGGTGCTGGTACAAACCCAGGTCCGAAGGCAAAGAGGGCTTCCGATTCGAAGACTTACCGCGCTCCAAATCAGCCTCCAGACTTAACCTAAGATCAGCATCGATGGGAAACCTCACGGATACCATGAAATCGTCCACTTTAAGAAGCGCTTCGTCCGAAAGGAAACTTAAACTACCCGACACTCCTACCGAGGAGGCCCCAATGACTAGATCCGCTCCTATCACCAGGGCTGCCCCCCCTCCGCCTCCTATGATGCCCGCAGATGGTGACAGTTCAGGCATAGGGTACCCAGATTCAAGTAAAAGCGACTCCAACAAATCTGACAAGTCAAATCCTAAGAAGCGTAGGGCTTACGACAAGACGTACCGAACCAACGAACCCATCCCGAACGCTCCCGATGTCGATTTCCCTGAGAAACTATGGGATTTATCCGAAGAAGACTTACTTTCTATAACGTCTCCTTCCGACACTGAATCCAACCGAGATTCAACTCTAACTCGTCCGGCAAAAGATATAGAATACGTGAGCAGACCACGTCAAGTAGGTCGTAGGGCGTTACCAAGTGATTCAGGTTATTCGACGAAAGATTCTGAAGACCCGTACGCTCCTAAGTACGAAGGTCAATATAGCCCTATTCCGTCCGCTTACTCGCCGACATATTCAGAAATATACTCCCCACCGATTAGTCCTACCTCAGACAACAGTCCTAGGAACACATTCAATAACCCTGGACTGCCAGATCCTCCTAAGAGTGCTCCCGCGGATACTATAAAAACATTTACTATGCCACCGCAGAAGGGGAAATCTATGGAGACTCTTATTGACCCACCTAACATTGAAGTGCCTACGATGAGCCCTCGCTCTACCATGGTCTGACACACTTAGAGAAGTAAGATACAGGGTGAACAATTCACTGCCCAATATTACGAATGACATTTTCAGGAGTAGCTTAAGTTATAGGATAGGTTACGTTTTAAGTGGCACATTAATCTAGTATTTTGCACTAAATGTTTACACTTATTTAGTTTCTAGTGGACTTTCGTGAGTTTCCCATCGTTTGCGTTGTTGAATGTTTGTAAATTTTATTAATTTGAAATAAATTTTATTTTTAAACCTAACTTTGGAGTCACATGAAGAGGAAATTTCTGTTCCCATTTCGGTAGAATAACTTTCAAATGATGTTGTTTTTAGGTAAGAAAGCAAGGAATGACGTTCTCGATGATGAATTGATGATGATTATGATGAATAGAAATTTTCTCTGAACTGTGATGAGTTATTATTTTTCTCCTTCCTAATGTCTATGGTTATTGCTTGCTTTCTTATCTAGTGTACATAAAAAACCAGGTCATATGAACAGGTATGTTTATCATTTATATTTTATTTACATTAGTGATATCTTTTAGGGCTTTGATAACTTATCTTTGTTTGTTGATAAATTGCGTTATAAGGGCCACGGTTTTTTTGTTTTTTTTTCGTTGGGACTTTAAATGGTTGATTAGGAGTTTTTGACCTACTTTTAGTTAAACAATATCATTTTTGGTAAAAATATTCACATTCACAATTTAAAATATTAATATCCGCTCTCATGATAAGCGGGCTAAATTAAACTTTATTTAAAACCGAATTTTGAAAATCGAAATTTTGTCTAACAGATTAGGGTCTAGGCTTAACTTCTTAACAAAATACCAATAGCGAATGAATTTTGGGGGAGGGAGTTGGACAGACTGTTCATTTTTTTTGTAATTATTGATGAATGTGGTGTGACGATCTAATCATGTTTGCAGGGCAAACATGGCCAGCAATCGCAGAAGTAGGGGAGGCGTTTGCCTAGCCGTGGGAAACGAAGTAGACTACCAACCAAAATATAAAATCTTTCAAAACCTAGGTTTAATTTTATTCAAAAAGCATAAAAAACTCATCTACTTCTACAATCCCACAGGTAAACAGGAGTACTCCTCCCGTACGCTGGGCGCGACCTGGGGCATCATCAGCGCCGTGATGGTGCCCATCATCATAGTACTCATCTGCATCGGATGGAGGCTACTCCTGCGCAGGAAGAAAGAGGAGAAGGAGGAGAGGGACTTCTTGACCATTAAGTAAGTGAAACACTATTTTTTACTAACAATAGGCCGCACACTGACCTTCTTGGTGAGATTCTTCAGAAAGGTCAGGTGCTTAGTATTCGCAGGCGGTGTGTTGTTAGTATGACCAGTGGGCTTACCATGAGTTTGAAATGTATTATTCGTTATCGAATACTATCGCCCTGTCTCTTTCATATTCATCGACTGCTTTACGACACGAGAAGTATATCCGATAGTTTTCGATATCGAGGACAGTTTTTTACAAACTCATGGTAAGGGGACTGATTTGTGAAGGTGGACAAGGTGAAAGGAGTATGTAAAGATCTAGCAGGTGGTGTAGTTTCCGCCTACTCTCATGGCAAAAAATAGATAAAACGCGCTATTGAAGCTTCAAAAGCGCGAAAAGATTTTCAAATGTAAGCAGTCTGCCATAAACTAATAATATATTATTCTTAGATTTTGATTATATCCACCACGCAAAAACGAAAAGGTTTCAGTAACACCTCACTGAATATACAGCGTGGAACACGGACGCACAAACACTACAAAAGTGGAATACATACATGTCAAAATGTATGGAACATCAGATTTTTTTTAAGTTACCTTTGAAAAACTTCTATGCGGAGGAGTTCAGAATGATATACTGAATACGTGGTAACCGTTTGTGCGTCGGTGTCCTACTGTTTATCTAGCTGAGTAGTACGTTTTAAAGTTTAGTTTCAAATTTAGGCAGTCATAGGCACACTTTACTTTGATTAATTCATTTAAACACCACTGCTATTTGAACGGTGCAGCAAAAAAAAATTTCCTAAAACCAAAAATTCATAAGTCATGCTGGCTTTCGTTATTTCATTCTGGGCCCACGAGGTGGATACGGCCTACTTCTCCTTACTGAGAGATCTGTTCCCCATCAGTGCGATAATATTATTATGGGTCGAATATGATATGTATAAGGTTTATTTAATTAAGTTCTTTACCACAATAAATAACGTTCTCAATCCTTTCCCCAGACCATTGGATCCCGATGAGTCTTTCAGAGTCAACTCTGACGATGAAAGCATACCCTACAAGAAGGATACGACGGAAGATACTCCTGAGCCAACAGAACCGGTGAAAGTGGTCGATACCGTGGATACCGCAGAATCGCCAGATCAATACCCATATGGGACACCTTACGGCCAGCCGGTGCAGGGCAGGTCACAAGTCCGGCCGTATGCTGGCGAGACAGAAATCAATTAGGTTAGGAAATCAAAGATGGCGGCGGTGACAGGAAGACATAGACAAATGCTAGAAGATCAAATGTCAAAATGTGTGGGCAAAAGGGCTAGCGAAACGATGGTTCGATATTTGAAATGCCAACGGAATAATGTTGCCGCGTATGGTTGATTGTAAATTAGTAATAATTAGATTTATTTAGGTAAAGCGTGATTTGTAAGTTTTATATATTATTACCATATTAGAAGGTATATTTTGTGTAC
Organism: Noctua pronuba; assembly: GCA_905220335.1. Taxonomy (NCBI): domain Eukaryota; kingdom Metazoa; phylum Arthropoda; class Insecta; order Lepidoptera; family Noctuidae; genus Noctua; species Noctua pronuba. The sequence continues at coordinate 6,235,724 of LR999906.1, read as the reverse complement.
AAAATAATGTTATCTGCTTTTCCAAACTAGAATGCTTATAATTTTATTAAGTAAGTGTATGGATATAAAATCAAATCAAAATATACATAAGTATGTATATAATTTGACTATACGTGCCTTTTGAATTTTCTGTACTTGAAAGATTTTAGTTGGAATGATGTAAGCAACCAATTAAAATATATGTATTTTTAAACTAATATTTGGAATCCATGAATAATCCCACCATTGACATATTTTTAGATATTAGACGCTTATATTTAATTCCTGTTTGTTAGTGTAACATGACAACAATAGTTACAAATTAATCTTATTAAGTTGTATACTTATACATTTTATTGTTTTTGTCTTTTATTCAGTGCCATTTTAAAAAACATCTTTACTTTTTTTGTTATTTACCATTTGATTAACGTTCACTTGTTTGTATTTTGTTACGTCATTTAATAAAATAATTAAAAATAGTTACCTAGTAAACTGTGTTATTTTATTTGTTTCCTTTAGTTCCTAAAATGTCCATTTCCAATACTAAGTGACATCTAACTGAATGCCAATGCCCGTTTTTACGAACACTAGACACCGGTGATGCCCGTGGCGAAAAGTAAACGATAATATTTTTTCAATACACTTTCTCGAAAACTGGTTCTTATCGCACTACGATTAGGATCAACATGCATTATATTTCACACGGATTTTTAATATTTTTTCGCACACGTGCGGAAATAAAATTTCCACAGATAAATAAACTTATACGAAGTCCAAATGAGTTCAATGATTATAGTCGACGGTGATTGTTTTTTTTAAATCTCGGCAAAGAGATATGCGACTTTACGGCGTAAATGTTTTTTTGAAAATGAGTATTTAAATTGTGTTTATAAATAGAATATTACAGATAAACATGATTATTTAACATAAATATTTACTTTTAGGAACAATTTAACATTTATTTGTGTTCTAAATTCAAAAATATTAGAATTTTCTATTTTTCATATTAGGTTGTTTAGCGGCATCATACCTTTGCTTCTTCTTTAACCTGGCGAAAGCAAAGCGCGGAAAAAAGCAAATTAAATCATAGTTTCATAATAATTCCTGACAAAAATACTTTCCGTTGTAATATTTTATTTCTTCGAAACTGCATTGAAAAACGTCGTTTGATACACGTGGAGATTTGTTACTGCAGTTCTCGGCTCCCTAACAACCTCGCCTGCAACTCGGGTGTTAATACCGCCTCGAATGCAATAACAAAGTTTCCCCACTTAGGTATATCAAAATTTACTATTTCATTTATGGATAGACTTTCAAGGTTTGCTAACCCCTACGCTCCTATTTAGTTTTTTTATGCATGGCAACTGGCAACGCTGAACAAGTTGCCTTGGTAACGCGTGCCAAACACAAACAACATATTCCTTTGACAGCGTCAATATAATTTGTGTTGTGAGTACGTATTCTGTTTGCTAATGATGAACATTATAATATAAGAAAAATGGATCTGAAATTAATGGACAAACTGCGCTTACTAAAAATAGACACAGAATTGCGTTCGCAAATAAAAATGAAACCCATGAGCAGGTACTATTTCATCACTGGAACAAACCCAGGTGAGCAGTTCTACGTGTTTGCGTCCACTGCCGCCTGGCTGATTAGGAAAACTGGGAAAGATTTGGAACAACCTAATGAGGAGGATGATCCAAACAGTATTATTGCTACTATCATAGATATACTGAGAGAAAAAGAGATCGTCGTCGATTTCTCTTCTCACAAACTGAAACAGGGATATGGCGAACAAGTGTGCTTCATACTAAACGCTTTAGCCGACGAAGCTTTGAAGACAGAACAGTTTGAATGGCAGCAACCAGTTGTAGACATCCCAGAACCTGAAGAAGCTGCGGACGACGTAGACCAAGTTGAGGATGAAACTGAAATATTACTAGACAAAGTTGAAGAAGAAATGGCGATATATTCCGGCGAATCCGAAGAAGAGTTTGATGTCGAAGAAAAAGAACCAAACCTGATAAAAAAAGTTCACGATTGGGAAGCATGGAAGTTGGAATTAGAAAGAGTAGCACCAGCTTTAAGGCTGAAAATCTCAGCTGATGGCCGCGACTGGAGAGCGAGACATTCTCAAATGAGGACTTACAGGGACGAATTATTCGAAAGGTACAAAACTACAGGTTCCCAACTCAATAAACTACACGGAAATATAAGCTCTGTTATGGACAAGATAATAGCTAGAGAGAACATTCTGAACGAACAATTTGCGCCTTTGGTTCAAGAGTACGGATCGTTGCTCGACGAGTTAAGCAAAGTTACGAATGAGTACAAGGATGTAAGTGTAGGAGTGACAGAAAGACAAGAAGTGCTAAACGAATTGACATCTAAAGTGGAGAACATAAAGCAGAGAACTGAATCTAAAGGCTCATCGATGAACGATAATTCTCCATTGGTGACAGCAAAAAAAGCGGTCTCGAATTTGAAGAAGGATATACAAGATATGGATTTCCAAATTGTGGTTTTGCTCTGGTTATTGACGACTAAAGAAAATCCTAATAGCAATAATTTGTTTACCAATGCAGAATCTAAGATGGTCGGTATTGAGACTTACTAACCTTCTTTACACTAGGGAGTAATCACTCTGAATGACGCGGAATCGGCTTGAGCCGGACAGCTTTGGGTCCATGAAATGCAATAAAAGCGAAAAAGACGTCAGCCACCTCGATTCGGATTGACAAACCCGGCACGAATCATACAAAAAAAAACTTATTAAATCAAAATAATGTGTGTGCTATCTTAATAATATATAAAATCACGTGTCACTATGTTCGTACAAGCTAATCTCGTAACCGATCTCAATGAAATTTTGTGAATGGGCATGGTAGGTTCCAGCTTGAAACCGATAGATGGCGCTGGCGAAGCATATTAAATAAAATAAATAAAACTCTTTCCTTGGTATATTTTTTATTCTTGCAATATTCAAATATTACGTAAAAATATTTAACTCTTAATACAATAATTTGCCAATGTACCTACGTACAACGTTGAGTAGGTATCATTAAAATTACCTAATCACATAAAATACTCAAAAATAATACAATCTTTGGCGAAAAAATAACTAAATTAAAAAGGTAACTTATATGTTTGAAGGATACTTAATAAAAAAAAGTAAATCAACGGTGGAAATTTGAAATGACGTAAGGGACCTTTGCATGCTATTGTATTTTAAACTTTCTGCGCTAAGTCGTGCGGTGCTAATTCAATAGCGCGCTCAGTGGCCCTAACATCATGTCAAATTTACACTGCCTAAATATAGAAGCCTATTAATTCATATCAAGACGAAGTAACTTATTACATATTTTAATAAATTAGCTTGTTGTGATTGTAAAATTTCATAAAAATTATGAAAGCAATATGTAAATAAACGTTAATATTGTTGCTCGTCTCAATTAAAATGCGGCTAAAATTATATAAAAAATAATTAAGTAGCTACAGTGAAAATACGCGTTTTATTTTTTGTTCCTTACGTACTACTTTCAAAATAAAAATCTAATAACATACAATTGGATTCTTATGGCAAATATTTATGTACAACAAGTTCTGTATTTTCATTATGTTAAATTAGTTTTTTAATTAAAATGTTAGGCCGAATATAAAAGCGGTTAAACCATATTATATACACGGTGGAAGAAACGATTTAAAAAAACAGCTTTTCCATACATTTTGACCGTGTAGGTCAAAACGTGCGGTTTGCACTTTTGTTCCTATAAAAGTGCAATACTAAATAACCGATGTAAAATTTCTATGCGGGGTTTGGCATGATGTACTGAACACGTGATAACCGTTTGAGCGTCTATGTCCCTTCCATCCTGTATATTATTCACAATATTTCTTTGGTTTTGAAAGGAACAAATAAAATAAAAATTATAATCTTCTATATAAAGATGATTATAATTTTATACATACATGTGTTTATAAGATACAACAATATTACTAGCGATAAAACAACAGTAAGGGTCTAGCTGTACAAGGATCTTTTGGCGCGGAATTCGGAACTAGCCGCCATCTTGTTTTATTGGTACATTCCGCTAATAAATAGTCACCAACAGCGCCCTTCTGTCGACGAAATTCGAGCGTCAAAAGATCCTTGTATCGACTTTATATCGACTTTAATCACGGGTGATGCTGCCATTTGTAAATAATACTTTATAATAAATCTATCAACCGTTCAGTGTAAACATTTTCTAAAACCAAAAATTCTTCTTTATACTATTATATTTTCACTTGGTTGCTTAAAGTAATATGTAGTATACTATCTAATAATAATAAAAATGATCGCAATGGCGGGTAGATCAAGTGTATTTCACTTTCGGCTTCGTTAAGGATCTTTTTACAACCATTATACCCATTCCCGATTTGCTGGAATTTGAGCTCTCTAAGCGCTGAGCCGAAAACTGCAATCTTATTCAATTTGCGTAGAAAGAAAATTGGCATAAAATTTTACAAAAGGAAAAAGATATTTCATTTAAAATTGACAAACTGTGAGAATAATTTACGAGAATTAATTCTTTGTCTAAACAAAATGCATTGTTTTTTTTTTAATTTTCTTCAATCTTAGAAACTCATAGAAAAAGTGCACTTTCACGCAACTTAACATCTCATAAGTTTTTTTTATTTAATACATTTTTGTGGAAATATTATTTTGACCATACAAATAAATTCATTCATTGTTGACTATTCCATTAAATTCGTATATGAGATCAGTAAAAGATCTTAACTCTGTTTATGTATACGTTAAAAGAGAGTGGCACATTTTTGTATTTCATCATCAAGTATAGTACTCTATACGAGGTCAAGGTAAAATTAGGTAGCGAAACTACGCAAACAGAAAATAAAATTGATATACAATGTGTCCGGGTATGGACTAGCTATATTCTGGGTACTTATATGCCAACTATTTTATACACAAATACACTACACGGTTCTCTATTATGTTCCCGAACTTTTTATCCATAAACTAAAGTACCATTTTTTTTTTGTCCTAAAAGTCATTTGTCTGAATGATAACGTACCCGAACTTAATATCACATGCCATAAAATTGAAATCTCTAAATACAATATGCCCTAAATACGTTTGTCATAAATATTAACGACTATGAGATGCGCGAATAATAACAAACGATTTTTTTGTATTCAATTCTTTTGCAAATCAATAAATTTGAGTACTACAATAATTGTTATATAAGTACCTAGAATATCGCTAGTCCATGACCCGACACATTGTTGAAGTATAACTTTAAAATATCAGTTATTTTTCTTTTATCCTATTTAGATTTCAAGACGCATCACGTCTACGGAGTTTCGCTTACTATTTTAACACTGAATATTTATTATAAATTCGAATCAATATAATTAATAATACAATGCAAAAGGAATGTAAAAATGAGATACGTTCACTGGATTTTATTCATTTAAATAATATTTCCGTGTAAAAAACCAACGCGGCCACTTTGCGGACTATCCTGAAATCCGAAAAATATTCGGTCGTAAAAACATATACTTATTTTAAAACTATTACGCATACAGGGTGGCGATTATATCACTTGCATACGTCATGGAAGTCATGCTACCCGTCAAAAACTGTCACTATGAAACTCATATCCAATTCGTTAAAATTTCTATTCAACAGTAGACCGACTATTCCGATGAATGTATACACAGCATTTTAAATAATAACAGCCGCTCGGGTTGGTCCATGGATGGGTGACCACCCATTACATGCCAATTTTGCTCCGTGCCTCGGAAAGCACGCTAAGCCGTTGGTCCCGGCTGTCAATTGTAGATCTTTGACAGTTGTTACAGGTAGTTAGTGGCCCGAAAGTCTGACAACCAGTCTTACCAAGTGGTACCGTATTACCCAGTACTGAGTTGTGGAGATCAGATGCATCGGGTTAGATTGGAAGCCGACCCCAACATAGTTGGGGAAAGGCTAGGCAGATGATGATGTATAGGTACACAGCATGTATAGACGTGTGGTCATATTTAAGGATCCATCAAACTGAACAACTTTCTCCACGGGACCATCATCACAAAGGCAAAAAAATATTTTGCCGTCCCATACAAATTTCAATTCCTACTGGACGCAAATGTATGGTGCAGCCTATTATACCCGTATTTTAATACAATTCGTTTTTTTTACGTATCCATACTAATATTATTAATGCGAAAGTAAGTTTGTTTGTTACCTTTTCACGGCTAAACCACTGAACCGATCATCCTGAAATTTTGCACATACTTTGTCAGGTGTACAGAAACGGACATATCATCCCAAAAAAAAAGTACTAATCCCGAAGAAAACAACAATAACGTTCTTATGATAATAGATAGCGCCACGTGTCTTTCGAATCATGATTGGATTATATTATTACAAGCATAGTACAACTCGAATTGACTGTCAAATTCTAAATGAACGCGAGCTAAGCCGCGGGCAGAAGCTAGTCAGATATAAGTTTCATGGCAAAAGTTGTTTATGTAAATAGGCACCTTGTAAATTTTAAAATAAACACATATATTTTAAAATAATAACATGCACTAGTATTCAATAAGGGAGTAGACATGCTAATCAATGTGGAATCAGCTTGGGCCGATCAAAAAGGGGTTTTATGTCCTTGGAATAAAAGCGAATAGTCCAACGCGGTGTCGAGTCGCGTCGTCCTAACGGAAACAAGGCAAATGACGTCTTTTTCGCGTTGACATAAAGGTCTTTCTGACCGATTCAAGCTTCTTTTTCAACTGGCAGGTTTTATTTATAAAAAAGTATAACAATATTCTTATAAATACTATAAATTAATCATGATACTTATTAAAGAATAATGAATTCACAACATTTTGACAACAATAGTCTTTAAAATAGCCGACTATTTTTCTTCAAATCCGACAGAATTATAACTTGAACTTGTTTTGAATGCATTATTATTTGCATTAATTAATTTAATAGTATGAAAACTACAAACGTACATTTATACGACGAACCGTTTCAATGGCAAACAAATAAATCGAAGCGAACAGAAATCTGGGATGACTTTTATTTATTTCTGACTTTATTTATATGACAGTAAAGTTGAAATGGCTTTGTATGCAAATACTCGGAAAACGTAGGAAAACTCTGTTCCGTATATACGTACCCAAAAAATCTTAGGGACTGTTTCTGTCCTCGGATAATCACTATCCTCCAGATATACAGAGCGGAAGGGATATCGACGCACAAATTGTTACCACGTGATCAGTACATCATGCTGTATCACTTAGAATGTTTTTTTCATTTTTTTTTTTTAATTAAAAAAAACTGCTTATTCCTACAAAAGTGCAATACCGCCAAGGCCAAAATATATGCAACAGTTGTTTTTTTTAAATGACCGATGAAATATTTCTATGTGGTACAGCATGATGTACTGAACAACGTGGTAATCTAACCGTTTGTGCGTCGATGTACAGTAACGAGCACCAATATGTAAACACTTAACAATTTTTAAAAGTATTTTTCTCCCACTGTTCTGATTAAATTTTCATATTGTTACGAACAAATTATTCTGGAACTCATATTTTTATGAAAAAGATCTTTCCAAGTTACAATCGTTATTTCTCGCGAAAATTGATGTTAAATTTAGGAATGTGTATACATATTGGTGCTCGTGACTGTACCGTCAACCCTGTATTAATCGAAACTTAGTTAGTTTACTTAAACCCATTCGAACTTGGTGAAACAACTCAATATAATTCGTATTTTCAACGAATATCAAAAACTAACTTGAAAAAATAGGATACACACTATATAAACTTTTGGGGCAATTTTTATCATATCTAATAAAATCAATTTCCACCGTAGGCAGAGTATCGCAGTAGACAAGTTACTAAATAATGGAGGGAGATCCTGTGACTGCCAGACCTACGTCAATTTTTTTAAAAGCTGCAACTTTTTATGTGGAAGTACTTTATTATACGGGGTGAAAGGGCAGTACATCAATTCTGAGCCTCCGACATAGAAAACTTTATCGGTTATTTAAAAAAAAAATCTGCTGATCCATACATTTTTAATAACCGATGAAAAATTTCTATATGGCTCTGAATTATGTACTTAATACGTGGTAACCGTTTTCGCGTCGGTGTCCCTTCCACCCCGTAGTTAAGAACAATTAAATAATAAGAAAAGTCAGTCGCTTTGGCAGATGACAGGTAACAATTTGTGCTAAATAGCTGCCAAGTTACGTCACACTACAAAGCATATTTTTCTGATATTACATAAGGCATAGTGATAAATCACCTCCTCCACTGCCAGACACTTTGTATGGTTTTACACCATACAAAGTGTCTGGCACCTTTAAAGAATGTTAAATTGTAAGTGAACTGACGTCATTTTATTGAATCTGTCCCAAGCTGCCAGACAGTTTTGATGACCAATATAATTCCTTTACCTTTCGCTCACACCTATAGGTGACCTCCAATTATGTCTACTAAATAACTACAGTATTTTCATAAGTTATTATGCCTTGTGTCTGTGACTGTAGCTTCGCTTTCTTTGTTTTTTGTGACATTCAAAAGTGCCTGTGATAGTCTAATTGAAATAAATGGTTTGAGTTTGAGTGTGGGAAGGAACCATCAAAACTGTCTGAAGGCTGGGAAACACAACATTTCAGTCACCGGCGCCACTTTCAGACTTCTTTTTATGTACTCAATTCTTATTTTATCCATTCGCGAATAGAACAGGGGTCCTGGAGGTATGTAGTAGCATTTGAAACTTGTAGTTTGAAACAAATACGTCTAAAAAAAATTGGAACTTTGACCTTCAATATCTCCAGTGACTAGAAGGTTCCCTCTCGGCTTCGTTAAACTTTTGAACGCCAGAGCATAAAGGCACGCGCGTGCCCTCCACACCAAGCCGCAATTTTTCCTACCATTTTGTCACATATTTGTGTCTTTTGGCGTACGGGGCACGCGCTTGCTTGTCACGTATATGTGACTAAGGCGGTCAAAAGCGGTTAAGGGTGTGTTTACAGTTTACACCCGTTATACAATACTCTGTCTACGATTTCCACGATTGAATATGTAATAAAGACTACAGTATAAAATAATTTACAACAGTCAGTTTACCTCCTGTTCGCCCGCCTGGTTGAACATTATACTCTTCGCTTGCGCTAGGTATACGGGGTCGGAATTCGACGGCTCTTCAAACGTTACGTTATACTTTCTCTTGAGATCCTCCATGAATTCTTGTTTCAATAAGGCTAAGCAGCTGAAAAATGCATAAAGGACTTTATTAAGAATAGTAAAGCTGTGCGCTTCGGGAATCATCGTTTGACTTCGGAAATACGAAAGCGCAATGATGAGATCTAATACAGTTGGTAAAATTAGCTGCCCGTGTCCTATACGTACAGGGTGCAAGGGGCAGTCCTCCGGAAACTGACAGGGTGGTTTATTTTGAATCGTATTCCACCGGATTCATTTTTTTAATCGTTTTTTCAGTTACAGTTGTTTGTATAGATTTCCCGAACAATGAGAAACCCCGCATAATTTGGTTTTGTATAGCTTGATTGGTCCTACAGGTGCGTACAGTGGCGAGTGGCGAAAACATGCACAGTGATTGTTGGCTTACGCCTGCCCGATCGATGGACACCACTGTCCTTACCTACTGTTCTGATCTACTTCCCTAAACACTTGACCAATCTAATTCGGGCTTAAGCGATGTCATTTGTTTTCTTCGCAGTCGTTACAGACGCGTGAACGTGTAGCATGTTGCCAAGAGGTTAGTACTCACGTGCGACAGTGCTCTATGCCAGTAGTATTAAGTTGCTAGTAGTACTCACATGCGATAGTGCGGGTCTGCACGGAAGGCGGTGATGTCCTGTGAGGGCGCGTGGGGTGTGTGCAACACGAATGCGCCCGCTAGCACTACGCAGCGATAGCCCTGAGCACGCAGTTCTACACTGTGGGACACCTTTGGAAAAGTAAAGTTTAATAAATTAGATGACCTATATAACGAAAATATTACAATGTCTTACAGTGGTCTGCCTAATGCTGTTGTAAAAGCAAATAGTCTTACAAGTGTCTTACACTGGCATGGTGTAAGGGTACAATGTCATCTTTTTTTGGCATTACGAAAGCGAGCGAGATGTCTATCTTTACGACTTTCCTAATCGAAATCGAATCGAAGCGTTTGTGAATAGCTATGCTGTACTGCTTTATAATACTTACCCAACAAAGCTATAAGAACAAACGATCTTATGAGATGCATTAATAAGTATAAAAAATATCAACAGTAATTAGACTTACAAAGTGCGCTTGTAAACTTTTGTTCTTAAAAATATTTTACAAGGAGTTCTTATACAGGGTGACTGGTAATTAGTGACCGATACTTAAACACGTGATTGTAGTCATGATAACAAACAACTTTCCCAAAGAAACATGTTTTTTATACTCACACTTTTATCACAATAACACAACAGCCGTATGAAATTCGCCTGTGACCTATCAGCTGTTAGCCGTTTAAAAAAAAATCCTTTGGGAAAGTTGTTAGTTATCATGAGTGCAATCACGTGTTTCAAGTATCGGTCACTAATTACCAGTCACCCCGTATATATATATATATATATTATATTTCTATAAGAGTTTTTTATAAGTTTATAAGTACTTTTAGTTCAAATCATCTTAATAAATGCCTTTATAAGAGGCCCCTTCTTAATCAAGACACTTATAAACCTTTTATAATGCTTTTATTCTTATATGTGATTTTGTACTTTAAGACTATTTTGCTAGCTGGGAACAGTTATAACTTACCTTGTTCCAGCCAAAGCCAGAGAATCTGGTATCGTATTTAGGCACAGATCTGTGAACCACTAAATACGGCTCGTAGTCCGACTGCCACTCAACCTGAAATTTGAATAAGAATAATGGTATTTTGGATATAATTCATGGTATATGGGATCTGCGTTCTGAATCACGTCATAATCAATACAAAACACGAAACTCGTTCCAAGTCCGGCGCTGTTTGAAATGGGAATAACGCTGAGAGCGCTGTAAGTGCGATAATAACGCAATTCGCCTGACTCAGAAGGTGCTGTACGTAACGCAGTTCATGTGACGTCACATGCAATATAATGAGAGCTGGTCCAGCGCAAGCAGTTGGTGGTGCGGTATCCGCGGGCCTTCCACGGGTGGGCACGAGCGAAATGCCGTGCGCGTGGTGTCGTCACGCAGAGTATAGTACTGCTAATAAGCTAAACGTCCTTCACGTTCCTCGTAGGGCGCGGCGGCGCTGGTCCATCTCAAGTATTTGGTGGTGCGGTAACCGCGTAGCACAACGCGCGCGATCGGATATTCCGCACGTGGTGACGTCACGCACAGTATGTATTACTCTTCACGTCCTGCACGTACCTCGTAGGGCGCAGTGGCGCTGGTCCAGCGCGAGTAGTTGGTGGCGCGGTGTCCGCGCGGCCACTCGCGCGCGCGGAATGGCTGCACGTCGCCCGTGTGGCCGTGCGCCGAGCTCGCTAGGCGGGCTAACAATGCTGCCTTGCTGCGCGGGACGGATGTGCGGTATCGCGTTGTTTCGAACGCTGGTACTACAAGGCACTGCGCAATACATTTAAAATTCAAAGAATAAGTTTGCACAATCATAATAATAGTCCTCCAGAGCGAATTTCGGGCATGGCGGCAAATCGCTGCAAAGACTAGCCATCGATCCGGGAGATACAGTGTACAGGTGTATGCGCAGACACAGGTGCACTTTCTCTTCCCTAACTCTATTAAATGGGACGGCGCGGCGATGTGACGCGACCAGAGAAAGATCAAGCACAGAACCAACGTTCTTCTTCTTTGCATTGCATTATGGAATGCAAATAAAGATACGAATATGAATTTTTGTCACGATATTCCTATAAAGTTAGTAGTAGTTAAGTTAGTAGTCAGGAAATGTATTTTTTTTAATAACTGCAATTAATTATATTATGATATATACCTTCTTCTGCGGATAAGGGTTGACGAGTTGAATAGCGGTTCGCAGATGATCGTACAAGCCCGCCATGGGCACGAAGTCGACGTCCATGAGGAATACGTACGGCGTGTTCACGTTCTCTAACGCAACGTTACGTAGGTAGTTCACTGGGTAATGTACCTGTAATTATTTTACCATGCTAGATATTAAAATAAGAATGAGATGGTGCTATACAAGATGTGTATTGCCATCTTTTTCCTACGTTCTTGAGCGCTTAGCTATAAGGGAATCCGATGCCACGTGGTAAGTTATCAAGGGCCGTACCTACACGAGTGTCCAAGTACTCAAGTTTGTGCACTTTAGAAAGGCAATAGTGGGCTTTCTCTTTCCTCACTATTTCTGTTCACGTTAGATAAACTAGGACGTTTGTGATGATGAATGCTTGAACAATGTCCGATGTTGCCTATTACAAAGAACCAACTATACAGGATCGGTCAAATTGAATAAACTAACGAACTACGCAGACATGTAGATATCGATACTCATCACGGAGTTTCGCTAGCTAACCCTGCTGTGTCAGTGCAAGAAAAGAAAAAATATAATAGTGCCATAAAGTGCCTTGTTCCCGAAGGAATCGGCTTCTTAGGTGCCTTCGGGCCTGGTACCATGTTTTATTTTATTTTTAAATTGTTGACTTTATTGTCATACTTTACCTTATCATGTTTAAACACCAGATGGTATCCAATATTCTTCCTATCTCTAAGAGTATCGGACCAGTCTCCGATGAAACTCCACAGACTTGACACTTCACAGTCTGATAAATATATGGCAACACTGAGGGGACCTGTTAAATTAAATCGATACATTAATCACTTGAAAGATTCGCTGGTGTAGTGGTCGCAAGCGCGGCTGCTGGTTGTGGAGTCCAGAAAATGGATCCTCCTGATCCAGATCTGAGGCAAAGAGCGATTACATTTTTCATCGCGACTTTCTCAGTAGCAGCCGGAATTAGGATTTATCCTGGTAAATGCCAATGGCCTTTTTGTTGTATAGTACTTAGATATAACTTGCGAAATGTGGGTAAGGTATTTTAATTTATTTGGGGGCGGGACAGCATGTCTTCTTCTTGCATACTTCTCTATTACTCGTCATCTCATCAGACACCTCCACACGGGATTACAATATCAGTTATGAAAACAAGGAAGGCGGTTTTATATTCGGTGTTAATATTATTTCTAAGTTAGCTTCGAAGCTATGAAACGCCCCGGTAAGCTATGCTACATTTTTTTAATAGTTTGTACGCCTAATGCGCAACACCACAATATGCTCCAAGACAGGCATCATCAATGTTGGCGATAAGTCTGCGAGGTTTAAATGCGCGGGTCACATTTCCGGCATGGGTACGATTCTGGATTCCTGATAGATGGGAGGCCTTTGTCCAGCAGTGGGACAGAATAGGATAAAAAAGGCCGTACCTTCCCAGTAGTTGACGAGTCTCTCGAGGAACTGCAGGCGATCCATGGACAGCTGCAGCGCGAGGGTCACGTCGAAGCTGTCCACGTCCACATGGCTATAATCCATGTAGTATAGATGTGTTCGCAGCTTCACTTTCTGGGCGGCGCGGAAACTGACGCATAAATCTGACAGATTTACCTGTAGACGCAATATGGATTATTATTAGCGAGTTCCCGGTAGAAAGTGACATTATGGAATCAGGCATTACTTTTAGAAATCCATGACATTAAATGTTTCTGAAGAGTTTCTTATGAAGAGAAAAAGAGAGAATTTCAATTTTGTTTCTCCAATTAACTAGGAGACAAATGTCCCGGGACAAGTGACTCCAGAGACATCGCACGACGTCACCTGAAATATTGTCTCTGGAACTTCAATTTCATGCGAAGGGGAGCCGTACTTTATTGATTTCACGAATTTCTCAGTAGGAGACCGAGGCTGATTTTGTGTCTATTTAACAAAAAGTAATAAGCTCACCCCATCTTCTATACAAATAAATATTTAAGTGTCTGTTTGTAATTTCTAAATAACAGCTTTTTAATCAATACATATGAAAGTACATACGGTACTTAAAAAAAAAAATTATAAATTTTTGTCTGTTTGTTTGTTCCGGCTAATCTCCGAAACGGCTGGACCGATTTTAACACAACTTTTACTGGCAGATAGCTGACGTTATAAGGAGTAACTTAGGACGTACGGAGTACTTACTACTTTTTATTTCCTGTAAAAAAAAAACATTAACAAAATCCGATTCAAATAAGGAAGTACGTAAGTAATATTTTTATATATTTTTAATTTTACGCGTCGAAGGTCGCGGGGCACAGCTATACACATAAGAATTCAACATAATTGCCGAAATGTAGGTGTAATATGTCTACACATTTAGGGAATAAAAGCGATATAATATATTGTTATGTTGATACTAACTTTCATCGAATTAAAGTGCTCTATGAAGGAGCATCGATGTAATTTCTCCCGTAGCAGGTAACCATCGAAGTTGACATACGACTGATGTATGTCGCGGAAGAAACTCGCGTCCCGAGTGTTTATGTGATGTTTCAGTGGAGAATTCCAATGAATTACCTGAAATTTATAATCATATCATTTTCTCTTTTCTATTAAGTTTGTACAGTCGCGGCCTTGAATGTTAATCGCCTTATTTACTGAAAATGGTAGCATATAATTATTCCGTGTCAAAAGAGGCTCGTAAAAAAGAGGCAGCCCGTAATGAGCGGTCCACACTGAGACGCGTGTGTAGCATTTTTTTTTTTTTTGAGAGTACAGCGACAATGTATAGGACAGGAAAATTACAAACTAATTTGTATACGCACCTTAACATTATTTTTATCTTCTCCGTAACAGTTCTTAGCCAGAGTCTGCGTAGACATCTGCACATTGTACTGGCAACTCATATTATACACGTAGCGCGGCTGATTCTTTATGATAGCATTGATGACATCCTGATCTGCAAGCGTAGTCTGTTTCAACCTGGCTATGTTAGCCTGTACAGCATCATGCCATAGTCTTGTCCAGTCCGTGGTTGTACGGATCTTCTTCAGGTCTAGCAGCATTACACCTGTGTTGTAGCCTCTGCCAAGGGCTGGCCAGCGTTTGGCCTTGTTTAGGTACCAGCTGCTTTCGTTTTCTACTAGGCCTATGAACTGTGGGGAAAATGGTTGATTGGTGGGATGGTTGCTATCTATGTATCTGTATACTAATATAATAAAGAGGTTTTTGTTTGTAAGTTTGTATGTAGGGGGTAACCTCCGGAACTAACGATTCAATTCTAGAAAAAAATTCACTGATAGAAAGATACATGATTCGTGGGTGCTATAGGCTATAAATTATATTTATAATTATTATATTAGCCGAGCTATCACATTTTTCGTGAACAAAGTCGCGGGCGAAATGCTAGTAGTAAAATAAAATTCGAAATATCAGAAGGGTGTGGTGTAGACTACCAAACTAAACCACTTCTTGTAATCATTAAATATTTTTTCCAAAGTATTTAATACCTACAATCATGAATTAAAAAAGTTATTGTGATGATGATGTACCCCCAATAATTCTTCCATGCAAACGGAGAAAGGTGACAACTTCACCATTTGGTATTAAACACCAAAAACTAAGTATTAAATCTCGTCATAATACCTATAGTATTATTGCTAATCAAAACAGTAAAGAAAAAATTGTTTTGGAACTTATGAGCGGCATGCACACTCTAACCTAGTATTTAAAATTTAACAATGACAAGGAAATAAAATATTAATAGATACATGGCGCTAAAAATAGCTGTACTAACTAAAAGTTATTACACCTCATTTCCTCCCTTAGATCCTAGTTTTCTCTGCCATCACTAATATAACTACAGACATAAGGAGTGAAACAAATAAAAATAGTTTAAAAAATAAATTAAAAAAATATTATTTAGAAATGTGTTAAACAATAACATTCATTTGTTTCTGGGCAGCTTTGGCCCCTAGATATACGGGGTGTAAACAGACCCTTCACCAAGCCGTCAACCAGGCATTCTGTACATCAAACTAAGTAACTTTACGCAAAAATTATTGCTGGGAAACGACTTTTTTTTTTAGGGTGAAGAATTACGTATTACGATAAAACTTAATGTAACGTACTCAAAACATTGTGCTGATGGATGGATTGAATAGTACGAGGGTCGTGAAGGTGTTTAAAGTAATAATCTTACATTAGAAACATGTATTTAAAAAAAAACTTGTGAAAAAGTTGGAACTTTGACCCCCAATATCTCCGAAACTAGAAGGTTCCCAGGTATGGTCTAGAACAAAAAAATGATCGCAATGACGGGGAGAACAAGTACCTTTCGGCTTCGTTAAGGGTCTTTTTACACCCTTTATAAAAGGTACTGCCTATAAATGATAATTAGTTTTATGTACGAAATTTATGAATGAGTGTAAGGAGAGTCACCGACGCCACAGGCAAACCATTACTACGGTTTTGTGGGGCAACTAATTGGCATTAAAATAATCTTACCTGATCATCTGTCATATTCCTAAACATGGCCCACAGCTCAGCGACATCACACAGGAAAGTCAGATCAGAGTCCAACACAATAGCCTGACTCAATGTATCCGGGAGGATATCCGGAAACAAAAGCTTGACCAGTGCGTAGATACCAGAGTAGTGGCTGTTTGGGATCCAGCGTACTTGTGTCAGATACTCTTCTGCATTGTAGCATGTGTATTTTACTGGAAATAACAGATTTATCTTAGACATAGTTGTGTAAGTTTTGACCTTGTTGTTCTACGCCCCTTTTAACATAATATGGATATTTAATACAACTACCTACAACCAAAATATGGGTGTGGTATACTATTATATACATCTATTTATGTAAGAAACACCACTGGCGCTGCTGTAAATGTGTAAACAGACTATATTCAAAGCCTCTGTATTAATTTAACCTTCAGGTACTACATGTGTACTTGCTGTTTAATCTATATAAATAAATTAAATTGAAGTGTCTGTTTGTTACATCAAAATAAAAAAAAATTACAGAATGCTAATGAAAGTATATACAGTACTATAACAAAAAAATATTTTTAGAAATTTTGACAGTCTGTCTGTTTGTTCCGGCTAATCTCTGAAAAGGGTGAGTCGATTTGGACATGACTTTTACTGGCAGATAGCTGATGTTGTAAGGAGTAACTTAGGCTACTTTTAATTTAGAAAAATAATATACTGGCAGATATGGATACTTTTGAAATTATATTATTAGTATATGGAACTGGACTACTCACCATCAGGTAAATCCCAAGTATCAAACAGCTTGTTGACGGTTCTATGAGAACTGCTGTCTACAACAAAATGGAAGTGTATGGGGTTCTGGCGGTGATGCAGCAAGGACTTCAGCATGGGAGTGATCTGGCGCGTGCACTTCCCCATGCACACGAGGGCAATGTGGACCGTCTCACATAGAGTACCCACTGCATCTGGTATCTGTGGAGACATCATTCAATGTTTTGAAGCATTTATTATGTTACTAAACAATGGGATATCAATTTGAATCTGGCTCTAAAAAAGTCATTTTCATATTGAAATCAATCTATCATTTGAACTGAATTAACAATTTTTTTTTTTAAAGTATTTTTCATGTATGGTACACGAAAAAAAAAACTTAAATACAGTACAATAAAAACTTTCAAAACATGCACATTTCAAGCTAAAATGGAGTTGGCAAGGTGCGGAGATGGGAGGTAAAGTAAAGCTATGACTGAGTGGTGTCCAAGTACTGAAAAAGAATTGTTGGACTTCCAGCAGCAAGATGGGCAGACAACGTTGTTAATCCACCATCATGGGTAAAACCTGGATGTGGTTGGCACAGGAACAGGAAGCTTGGGACAAACAAAGAGAGGCCTACACCCAGCTGTGGGTGAAGTCAGGATGTTGATGATAATGAACGACAGCTTACAATTTAATATAAGTTTCTTTGCTTTCCGGTATTCTACTGTACTTATAATGATGTAAATTTAGGCATCTTACCACAGGAACTTCATAAGTAGACACGGAATCAACGGACATTTGTTTCATAACACTCTGCGACAGTCTCAACTGTGTCTTGAACACTTTGTTCTGGGTTTCCAGAACATTGATCCTGGATAGTAACCACCAATAGTAGATTATGGACAACGCTATACCTATTCCAAAAGGCAGTCCAAGCCATGGCCGAAAAAACAGGCAATACAAGAGATTCTTTATCTTCATGATTGAGCTGGTTCATTTCAGTTTCATTTTGATTTTTAGCTGTAAATAAAATATCAAAGTTATTACAAGTCACAGTATAAATCAATTATTTAAGCACAATTAATTCACTACCATACATTCACTCACAGTCTGGTAATTTAATGGACTTGTAGACCAGTGATTACAGTTTCACAGCTTAAAGAAATTAATAACTTGTTTTGTACTTGGTAAATTGTGAAAGATACACTAACAGGGTATTGTACATTAGTTCTAACATTTTCATGACAATTGCAGCTTACCGTAAAACCTGTTATAATGTTCATGACAAGTTTAATTAAAAAGACGTTGATTAACCAGTACTTACTTTTTATTAGAATATATTACACAAAAACAACTTCTCTACATAATTAATAAGAGAGAATCATGGTTTCTAGAAGGTGGTAGCAATGGTAGTGCTTTACGTCCTTTTCGGTTTTAGTAGACCATGTTTATTGATTGTGTACTAGGTATTTTTAGTAAATAATTGTTTATTTACACATTTAATTTGGAAAAGGTCGTCAGATTTCCTATAACACCGTGTACGAAGTGTTTGACTGACAAGTGACAGCTGAGAGATTTTGACAATGACGTCCATTTAGGTTGCGTTCATGGAAAAATCAAAATGTTTTATTTCACATAGGCCCACAGCCGGCCCGACAAAAAGTTGCACGGTTCGGGGTGGTCGTTTCCTATGGAGAAGAACCGGCAAGAAACTCCATGGTTACTCTTTTCAAATCATTTGGTGTTACAATATTATCATGGTTACAGCATTTGTACTTAAGTATGGGGGGACAGCGTAGGCCCGACAATAAGTCATTGTTTACTACAAAAGATGTAAAAAAGATACAAAGTTAACAAGCAGCTGAAAATCTACAAAGCCTACAGTGTTATAACATTCACAAATCGGTAAAAAAGAATCTATAGAAAGGTAAGAAAATTTTGTAAAATACTAAATTAAACAAGTGGCACAAATATTGTCATCAGTGCTGTAACTATTCTAAGCAAAAGATGTATTAATGATTTGAAAACTATTGTAAAAAATCTGATTAGAAAGAAGAGAAAAAATGAGATTGAGAATAGTTAGAGACATCCACATATTTGTGCCATTTATGAGCTATCAGGGAAACCGCATGCGCAGAAGGAACTAAAGCCAAACTTCTCTATCTTCAACGTAGTCCTTGATTTTGCAATATGCTTTTTTAATAAGGACACGTTTGATGTAGTTTTTGAACTTTCCATCGGTCAGTTCTATAACTAATTTTGGCAACTTGTTATGAAAGCGTATACTGTTTTTAAAAAGACGTGCTAGTGTTTACTACATACGTGTATTTATATTATGGAAGTCGCTTCTAATTTTGAAAAGCCCTCGATTTTTGCGGACATATAAAATACATTCTAGGATATAAAGTGAAGGCAGAGTCAGTATACCGATCTCTTAACTTTTTTGAGGGAGGGAGAGATTCTGAGGGACTCGCGAGGACCCATTTTATAGATCGCACGGACTGCTCTCTTTTGTACGGTGAAAATTGAGTCAACGTTTGCTCCTGATCCCCACAGCAGAATGCCATAAGACATAATACTGTGGAAATAAGCATAGTATACTAGCCTAGCTGTAGCTAAGTCAGTTAATTGCCTTAACCACTATGCTCGACAAGATTTTGACACATGACACACCAGCTGAATCGGCGGGGAGATGTGAATTGTCATGAAATTCAAGAATTTTCGTGAACTTTCAGCGTTCGATTTTTTAATGAAAAATATGTCGCGGAAGCTGTTTCATACTATAACTTTATGGTTAATATCTCCAATAACGTGTTGATATCAGTAAAACGGCGTCAGTCCATTTCTAAATATGTGTAAATTACGTACCGCTACACCCTTCCAAAATATAGGTAACTTAGTTGCGCTGGAAATA
Organism: Noctua pronuba; assembly: GCA_905220335.1. Classification (NCBI taxonomy): domain Eukaryota; kingdom Metazoa; phylum Arthropoda; class Insecta; order Lepidoptera; family Noctuidae; genus Noctua; species Noctua pronuba. Next base: position 6,215,565 of record LR999906.1, on the reverse strand, counting down.
ATGTACATAGAAAAGTTCTCGTTTGCTAAAAAAACTCAAAAGGGCAAAATAAAGACAGTAACAAACTATCTGCGTTCTTATTTTTACCATTATTCATACATAATTTCATAAAAACACGATCAAAGTCTTGACAAATATAACTAAAAAGTCTTAGTGCTGACCGTAAACCCAAGGTTCATCATTCGATTAAAAAGTTGGATTCAGCCTAATCGATACTCGATTTGAAATCAAGTTTGAAAAAAAGAGTTGAAACGGAATAAAAACTCTTTGGTATAATTTCAAAAAATTATTTAAATTTTAAATTAACTTTTTCAAGCTATCTGTTTACATAATTTCATTTAGTAATTATTCGATGTTTTTGGTTGACTTCAAGAGAAGGAGATTTATAAATGATAAGAAACACAGAAATGTGTATTCACAAAAAAAAAATAGTGGGATTTGGCAAGAAATAAAGTCTAACAGTTCAAGCAAATAAAAAATCTGGAAATGGATTGATTTTCAATAGGGAATATGCAAGAAATACAAAACTTTTATTATTTCTTAAAAATGCCTTGTATTGGTCCATAAAAACATTGTGGTACACTTGTTTAATTTTCTAATACAACACTTACTTTACAATTTAATATTTCATGTAGGTGAAACGGAACGCAAACTCAAAACGCATCGCCCCTCGATAACGCCGGTAGTGACGTCAAATACCATGTGTAAAAGAAACACTTTTATTTGTAAAGTACTTAAAGTTTCACTAGGATTTTATTATAATATTGTTACTGCAATGTTTACTTGAATAAAGGACATGCAATTTGCCAAATTAATATATTAAGGGTAAAAAATTAGATGTAAACAAGGCAGATAGAGGTAAATGACGTCACATAACATGACATGAATGGCCGCGACAGTCACGGACGTTTGAACTGTCTTAGAAAATTGTAGGAGTTTAATTTATTTTTTGAGCGACAAGCAGTAGTTGAACTTAACTTTTAATTATTTTCTTGGGTTGATAGTATTGTATTTAATTGATTTAAGTGAAGAAAAAATTACATGCATATTCCCTATTGTACATAAATACGCACGGTTGCGTTTTTTTTTTGTTTCAAAATTTAAATTAGGAATGCGCTCGCATTTCACATTTATTCTTACTTTATAAGTGTAATAATTTACTATTATCATTTATTGCGAATTTTGTTTTGAAATATCCGAAGGTTTGATATAGAATCTTGGTAAAAAAAAATTTGTTTGATCCGCAAAAGATATACAAAATTGTTGACAGCGTATTGTCGGTTGGGTTATTGTGTTAGATTAGGACAAACTTTTTTTCTTGTTTAGCCTATTCTTTACCACTGTTGAGCAAAAGCCTCTTCCATTCCTGTCCTACTCTGTCGGTGATTTGCCTTCTCTGGCCAATCAGCCAAGAACGAGTCCAAATCGACACGCCAGCGTTTCTTGGGCCTGCCTCGGTAACGATGACCGACAAACTTATTGTCTTTTATTTCGCAATCGGCAATTCATAAGCCGTTTCCTAAAGAAACGTTAGTTTATTCTTTGAAAGCGGTTCACTATCCACTCTAAAAACGTCTTTTACAGCTGCAAAGTTCAGGTTATTCATCACAGGCCGTGGGCCGTGTCACTTGAGTGAAGCCGTGAACAGCTATGCGACAGTACCCTCATGGCAAGAGCCCTACTCGCATTTGTAGTTTTCTTAGAAATATAATTTCATATCTAGTTTTTTGGGTTGCAACTAAACCAAGCTCATTAAGTATAAAACATATTCACCATTAAAAGTATTAGTCGGAGAAGGCAAAAGATAAAGAAAATTGGAATGCCATGGGGAGGCCTTTGCCCTTTTGAGAAAGAACAGGATGATAAAAGAAGTATTTGTAAGTGGTGAATCCCACAATAACCAATCCAACCTAACACAATTACTCAACCAAACTAAACCCAATTTTGTAGACTAAATAAAATTCATCTTGGGAACCAAATAAATGTTTACTGTGCCTAAGATATATAAGATCCTGGGCATTTTATATCCAACCGACCAACAACAATAAAAAATAAAATTAAGAAGTCATTAAAAAAAAAATACTTATTTTGGAATTTTTAATTTTGTCGTATTCTGTACATTTCTGATACCGCATCACTATATTATACTATTCACCGTTGAGGAGTGTCCTCATGAAAAGACAATCCTAGCTGTATGTCAAATACGATACAAATTAGGTTTATTCATCAAAATTGAACGCGTATCTATACAACGTTTCGTGTCTGGGCTATTAACCATTGAGGAGTTTCCTCGTGAGAAGGCGATTTTGACTGCAGGATGAGGTCATTATAGAAATCATGAATATTCGTCAAATATGAACGCGCATACAAATTTCCGTATCCGTGCTATTAACTGTTAAGGAGTTCCCTCATGAGAAGACGATCCTGGTTGCAGGATGAAGTCATGAAAGAAATCATCTATATCTATCAAAATTAAAAGCGTATACAAAGTTTCGTGTCCGCGCTATTAACCGTTGAGGAGTTCTGTCGCGAGGAGACGATCCTGTCTGCAAGACTAATAGTAATGTTTGTCATAAAAATGTATTGTCACCAGAACCAAAGGCATGTGCAAAATTTCAGCTCAATCAGTATAGGGGAACTGGTTTGAAATTCAGTTGCAAGATTTGACCAATACTTACTAACACGGGAAGTTAAATAAAAGCATATTCATATAATATAAAAAATACTATAAATTATCTAGTAAAATTCAATGTAATTTGAACAGCGAATGCGTTCATAACTTAAATTTTTATTTGAAAAAAAAATGGCGCGACTTTAGCCATAGATCAGTCTGTGCTGTTTATTGTTTCGGTTTTAGTACCTATAATGTACGAAAAACTATTAAAATTACCATTATAAAGCTTAAAAAATATTATTGTATTTATTTATTGTATTTTAAGCTTAAAACAAAATTATTTTAATTTCCATCTACCGATTTCTTAAATTCCTTAATTTAATTTCTCGATTTGTTCGAAATTTACAAAAAACGAATCGATTGAAATAATCGCATCCACAAAAGGCAGCAATTAAAAAAAAAATGCCGTCTATTTCGATTACAAATTGAGGAGTGGTAATGAATATTACGAGTTATTGGTCCCGTATTAGTAAATTACGCTAAGATCTGGGCATTTTCATGTTGTTTATAATATTTGGAATGATATTTGTCATATTTGTTATCGAATTTGTTCGCGTCTGTGTGATGTAATGTGAAAAATAAAAATGTAAACACGCACGATTGGCGCGAAACTTCGACTTTAGATATCAAAATTCATCGTTACCACTGCTTATTTAAATTTAACTATGGATTAATTCGTCACATAATTTAATGACGAGTTAATCATTCTCAACATAGTGGAGCTTGGATGTCCGAAAACCACAATTTTTATGATTTTTAGCCTCGGCCGGCACTGCCGTCAAAATTGCGATGACCGTATTTACGCACTTGGATTTTATAAGGATAAATTAAGAAACTTGCGCGCTAAATACTGAAGTTTTAAAGGCGATGTCATATGAACTTTTTATCCAACTCTCTTAATTAACGCACACTCATAGTATTTGATAATCAGAATATTAAATATTTACATAAATAATGAGGATGACGGATGACTTAAACGCAGACCCCTTCGGGGGTATCTACCAAGCCAGCGGAGGTTTATGTGTCAGACCCCCGAAGGGGTACGTACCGAACTTTATGGCTAAATTTCTTACTGCATATGCAGCTGAGCTTAACCTACCCGAAAGTTACGTTTCACTCGCTGCACTTGTCGACCGGCCCGAACTTATTTGTCAGAACGTGTTTTTCACGGCAGTAGCACGGCGGCGGCGGCGGCGTGCCGCGGCAGAATAGGATTAACGATTAACGGATTTGAGAAAATTTAACGGATGTTGAAGAGTCCGTCAACATTTTTGAAGTTAACTTAAAAGTGAATCCGTTAGTCGAAATGTTAACTTCGTTAACACTTTCGCTGCCCAACACCCCGCGTAGTATGGACTTTGGACTCATATGCTGAGTTCTGGGCAGCGAAAGTGTTAATTAACGATTAACGAGTTAATACCCAGCTATGCTAACCTGGTGCCAGAGTTTTTATGCCGCCCATGGGCCTCTGACTTGGCTTTATATGCCGTCGAGAAATATATCTCAGGCGTGCTGGTTTCCTGGTTTCCAATACGCACATGTATCCGTAACATCAGAGGTCTTGGGTTCGAATTGAGACCTATTAATATTTTATGAATACGGGGTGTAACGGGGCACCGACGCGAAAACGGTTACCACGTATCTCAGTACCTACATCATTCTGAACCCCCCACATAGATTTTTTTCTGTACTGTACTTGGTTTGAGCTAGTTTGGTGGGATTAAATCTAAATATTCTAATTATATATAATGGATTTCCGCTAAGTAACGCCGGATTCCATTAATAATCAAAAGTTTATCTTTTTTTTTTGTTTAAAATGACTTTTCTGAAAGATAGGTAAAATCACACAACCCGCTAAACGAAATATTTAATCCGCGCCTGCGCGAAACTCAACCTATTTCCCACAGTTGGGATACAGGTTACGGTTCAAAACGGAGTTCTTGGACACGCCGGTTTCCTCACGATGTTTTCCTTCGCCATTTTGAGAGCTTTGGTGATAAAATAACTAACACAAAATATATGTCTGGCTGGGATCGTTATTAAGTCGGGGCCGTTACCCAAAGCCAAAAAAGCCCAAACGAGGGTAATGCTTTTTTCCAAGTGACAGTTCTGCAAGAAAACTCGATAATAGTAATTTTACAAAACACCAGATAACGTTATTGTAATGTTTATATAATTAAATTCGGAACGACCACGTTGTATTTATCCGTACCTAAGGCCGAATGACTAATGCCCCGTGACACACGGCCAAATATTACGTCAAGGAATAATACGTACATATCAATTAATTATATTGTGTTTTGTGGTTTCAAGTTATTTTCATATTTAAACGTGAAAATTCAGTTTTAATTTGGTCATTGGGTTTTTCCATCAAGATAATGATTTTTTAAGGTGAACTGATGACGTGGTGGAGGTCGCAGGAATTTTCTGGATGAGAGGACAAAGGACCGGCCGTTGTGGCGGCGCTTGAAGAGGCCTATGTATGTGAAATGTTCAGCAGCAATGGGCCGTCTTTCGGATGAAATGATGATGATGATGATGAAGCAGCCGACTAACCTGGATTCGTACATAACATTTGTGCATAAATCTGGCCAAAGCGTTCGACACAGATTCGAAACAAATATTTCTCAAAAAACTTACTCAATTAGGAATACGTGGGCTAGCACAGACACCATGGTTTGAATCATACCTTTCGATGCGCAAGGTAAGGGTCAAAATCGTTAGTACATACTGTGTAGTGATCTCTGTGAAATCATCTTCGGCGTTATTCAAGGTAGCGTTTTGGGCCTAACACTGTTTTTGGCACAATACCTGGGTTTTATTGCCATATGTGTGTACCATTTGGGTGGCATTTATTGTTGTGTTGGTTTTAAATTGGCTTGCCGTCCGTAAGTTCCGTGTGTGCTATGACATGTCATCAAGACACACCCGTGATCACCTTGTAACACTGGATCCGTTTATTTTTAACAAGTTCTTATGGAAAACTAATTACTGCTTACTACTACCACTTAATATGTTGACCAAAACAAAACAAAAATCTCTTTTTTATATTTTATTATTTATTAGTAAGTACCTAAGGTATCAAAAAACTCGTAAAGGAATGGAGACAACTTAGATGAGATGATGAAAACAGTTCTGGAAACAATTTTTTTAGTAAGAAAACGCCTATATTTATGTAGATAGGTTAAATAAACACCTGCACTGGATATAACCGACATTCGCCAGATTCTTCATGATTAAACAGGAAGAATGGATAGATAAGATACGAGTGCCAATGTCATACTTGCCAAATTTTTATTTGTTTCATTATTGTAGCCTCGTACTTATGGAACTCTTGCCAAACTTGAATTCCTACTGTTCTGTGGTTTAATGAATACCTATCGTACATAATTAACGGTCTTGTTTTAACCACACTGTGAGAACCCCATCAGATTCAGTTGATCAGGTTCTGTCTGGCACAGCTCATTAGTAACTCTGATTCATTTATATTTAATCGATGATTTTCCTTTCGTATAATATAAAATAAAATAAAAGTCTCAATAAAGACCGGCTTTATCTCGTGTTACTGGCACGATAAAATTAGAAACGTTGCCCGCCACCGCGGACCACGGTTTAGTCGCGAGCAAGCGTTCGCCGCGAGCAGACGTCACATACTGCTGAAACTTACAGGATAACAACTTTTAAATATCCCAATTTGTTTTCAACATTGTGTAAAGTGAGGATTCTGTATGAATATTGTGTGGATGCCAATGTAACTGGTGTATGTGATACGTGTGCGATTTTTAATTCAAAAAACGGATTTATCTTTGGATGCTTTCGATTGTAATGTGAGTTTGTTTTTCGAGGGAATTATAGGTGAGTTTTCGTTCTTTTTCGTATTTTATATAAATTATTAATAAAACAAGTAATACCACTTTCGAAACACCCTGAAGAGGTGCCAACCTGTTGCATGCAAAAACTTAACTAAGTTCGGGATACTCCACAAGTCAACAAAGACCAAACTTTCAAGAAAGAAAACCTATATCTGGATATAAACAGAAATCTGTCTACACCCTAAAGAGTGCAGCTTTTTTCACTCAAACTTGTATTACACTGTACAGTGCATGTGACCGAAAACTTTCTCATCGTCTCGTCTGGGGCACCAATACAAAACTTTTAAAGATTATTATCTTGTTTTATAGCTTTAACTCCAACTGTACATACGGAAACGTACACTCAAGAACAGTCACATATTAAAGAAACAGTTCAAAAGTTGAAAGCTATCTAATGCGGAAAGTCTGCTAATCATTCCAAGAAAGTTGCATCCATTAGGTCACCGGAGAGAAACTGGTTTGATTTTCACATACGATATGCGTGCATTAAGTGCACAATGCACTGTTCTCCATAAAAACGAGGTTTTACTAATACGACCAAAATGATATAGACTAGAAGTAGTCAAGTAGGCATTTAAGGAGTTTTTGCATACGTAGGTTGACTTTTTGCGACACGCGAGAAATGGCCACGTTTTTACTCACACGTTGACTAAAGACCTACTTTGTAAAGATGTGACGATATGCAAAGTAGAGAATAAAGTTTTGGAACACAGACCTTCGATGTTGCAACCGCAAAGAGGATCCTTTTGAAGTCTGTTGTTACTTTTACATTTTGATAGCAAGGTTAGACGTTCAATTCTTTGAAAGTCTAAATGCTAATCATATCACGAACTGAACCTACTTTTGAAATATATTGTCTATTGCACTTATTCCCCTCACTACTTTTTAATGTTGTTCATGGATTCCTTTTTTCTCCTTTTATATGTTGCCAGAGCTTTTTTAACTATTCCCGTCTACATGTTTCAGTTCACCATGACATTCTCGTTAATTCTTTCTTCACTCTTTTATATCGCTTAGGCATTTTCATTTGTTCCTTCATCATTACCATAATTTAAATAGCCACGACAAAAACATATCTTTTAATTATTTTATAACTCAAAACGTGTAATCGTCTTTATTTAATTCATTATCTTCTTCAGTCGAAGGCAAAAGAGATTATTAGTGCAACACATTTGATTAGACACTTAATACATAGATATAACGCAGGTAGGTATACTCGTTTAGGTATACAATCGATAAAACAATAACTAGTTAGATTGAAACACGTTACCGTATCGGAATTTGTACTGATAAATCGTGATAGCTGATTGCCAGTGGTTGAGCAATCAATTTCTGCGTCTCTTTCAATATTATCGTTCAATTTATAAGTAGACATGTCCGGAATTGCGTTTTTATACACCATTCCTATTGTTTTACTATCCACAAAGATTTTTTTGAATATGTCTGTTATAGTTATAGATGCAGTCTGACAACTATCTCACAAAGGGTACCAACCGTGTTAGCCACTAACTGGGTTATGGAGGTCAGATAGGCAGTCGCTCCACGTAAAATACTGATATTCAACTGCATCCGGTTAGACTCGAAGCCGACCCCCGATATAGTTGGGAAAAGGCTAGGCAGATGATCCTTGGCTGTTTTGGACTTTTATTTTACTATTTTAAACCTTAGTATCATTACAGTTAAGTCCAGCATCTTATAACCTTGTTGCTAATATCTTCATGGTTATTTTATACTGAAAGCAAATTGAGTTTTCGTTTCTTATAAAAATATTCGGGAGCAGCTGTCCAGAAACACGTAAATCGAGGAATTTATGCCAGATGTTTATTTCCCTTCGAGTCGTAAACATGGAATGAAGGAAAAGGGTAACCGCACATGTAAGCCTTACTTTATATCCTCACGATTGAGAATGTTTATGTATTTCTTTAAAAAAAATTACGGTACACGTAGTGTGTTCTCTTTTTTTTTTAATTAGGAAAAAAACATGTTGTTCCATAATTTGACATCGTGTAATTATTCGTTTTTTTTTTTTCTTTTTAAATTTGGAATCTGAATCATGATCAAGACCCAGCTGATAATAAAGTTTTATTGAATAAAAGTTGCTCTACAAAGTTTTATTTATTTTCAAAATTTAGTTTATAACCCATTCCCTCTCACAGAGAGGTGGCCGTGTGTCCCAGCATTGGGAACATTATAGGCTCATTATGCTTATGCTTATTATTCTTATGCAAAATTTCTTGCCATAATAAAAAATAATTGCTTTGCAAATACAACCAATATTCAAACAACGGTTACAAGCAGGAAATGATGGTCGATTATGAACTGTGTAGACCACACAGAGAACAAATAAAAAGTTCCTTTTACATTCACGCAATACAATTGGCATATGAAAATGATAAATGATCCGTATCCTGGGACACATCCTCGAAGGAGCTCGTGGCTAAATAATAACAGCCGCACGGGTCGATCTCCAAGGTTAAGCCGCGCTTGTCTAGATTGCTCCATAGATGGGTGACCAACCATTACATATAAGTTTCCTCCGTGCCTCGAAAAGAACGTTAAGCCGTTGGTCGCGGCTGTCATTTGTAGATCTTTGACCGTTCGTTGCAGGTAGTCAGTGGCCCAAAAGTCTGACAACCAGACATTACCAGTTGTTCCTAATCATGCCTAATATCTGTTTTTTAATCTCGGAGACTAAATTGAAAAGTGAAAATGTCAAAACTGACTTAAATCCTATTGAAATCTATGTCAGTTTGCCATTTTTACTTGTCAATTTAGTCTCCGAGATTAAAAAACAGACTTTAGAACATGTGTAACATCCCTATCCTAGGACATACACATTCCATATTAGCCTAGAGCGCTCCATTGGCAGAAGTATTGTTATATAGAAACAAAAGATGATCGGAAGATGCTACGCACGAAACGACTATTGTCTAGAAAGTTATTCTTTAAAACAATGGCTTAGGATGCTATTAGAAACTACGATGTTAAGTAGGTATAAGCAACCTTTCATTAGCAAAGAATTATGTGGAATTTTACATATGTATATGTTACGGCTAAAAGCCGAGGTAAAGTTACACCTAGTTCTAGTCGGCTATACCTAGGCGCCGGTAACAGTATGTTATAATGCAACCAATTTGGATGTAGCGCTCGCTTAGCTCGCGCGCGTTTGGTCACAGTTCTAACCTAACCTAACCTAATCCATTTGGTCGGTGTGTCCTAGCAATAAAAAGGATAGTTACCGGCCGCACCTAGGTATAGCCGGCTATAACTAACCTTAACCTAACTAGGTGTAACCTTACTTAGGCGGCTGGAACTAGGTGTAACCTTACTTCGGCTTTTAGCCGTAACATATACATAGATACGCCACATACCGCAAGAGTTTATATGGACAAAAAAATGTAAATTAATCTTCTCTTCGAGTGCTTCCCCAATAAATGAAGGATCTCTAACTCCGAATATTTCTCCCAGTCTATTCCGAAGTGGAGCAGCTCAGCAGCATCGCGATTTCGGCCCAATCGCATTTTGTAAACCGATTCATAGATAATTGATTTATATAACTTTAAAGTTTCTCATACCCTACTCTGGTGCAGTTCCAATTTTTTAGGGACGGACAAAACATGTCCCTTTTCTGGCCGCCATTTTATTATTCACCCCATTTTCATCCATAACATCTCACACAGTCCATTCAAGCATCCAACTGTAGGTAATCACCGATTTCGAAGATTATTTTTATTGATTATACGCGACTGTTGAGCATGAGGTCCTCGGTTCGATTCTGAGGTCGGAAAAAGTGTTATTGGGTTTTTCCATCAGGAGTTTCTCAGCAGCAGCCATGGAGTCTGGATTTGTACCAGATTGATGGCAACAGGCTCGCGCCCTATTACAACGAAACTGGCGAAATGTGGGTTTCTGTTAGGTGCGTAACCCTTCAGGTATTTCAGGACTGATATTATGTTTAAAATTCATTAATTTAAGTAACGAGATGTTTGTTATGTTAATGCACATAGGTATATCCTCTTATGCAAATTTCGCTATCGAAATTTGGTTTGCTGTAAGAAAACCCAATTCTGGGTTAAGCTCGCCATTGTACATAAGCTATGTTATTGCAATTTGTATATATATTTTTGTTGTTTTTGTGTGCAATAAAGAATAAGATGTTTATATTGATCTAAATCATAATTGATTTATTATCCTTGATCCATGTTCAACCAAGTTGCCAGGTACATTTTGCGGTTACAAATAAATGCGATTAAGCAAAAACCTTTTTATATGGTAGGTATACCAGTAAACGACCGCAACATACTCCTAGGTATCATTTTTCACATGTTATTTGATCTATCGCTACCTCAGAACACAGCTGGGCAGGAGGTACGTCCCTATAAACTATTTTTATGCGAATAATACGAATGTATGTATACCACTACTAGCTTGGGTAATCAGGGCAATTTTTTCAAAGAGCTAATTTCGTAATAGGCCATTATATCATCTACCACTTAACGTGCATCTTCTTAGCCTTTTCCCAACTATGTTGGGGTCGTCTTTCAGTCAAACTGGATGCAGCTGAATACCAGTACTATACATGGAGCGACTGCCTATCTGATCTCCACAGTCCAGGTACTGGGTAATACCCCTTGGTAAGACTTAACGTGCTTTCCGAGGCACGGAAGAATCTCGAGACATTGTATAGTCACCCAATTTCAATTCGAAAATGTTTGAATGCAGATTTGTTTCTTTTTATAAATAAAATAATGTTTCCTTTGAGTAAAATTTGCTATCTTCAGTATTTAGAGTACTTTACCTCCAGGTGAGATTGATTGAATTCCACCCTAATAATGTAGATGCGTGATACTACTAAGGAATATGTGGTTCCCAATCCCGACATAGGGTATCCCTCTTCATAAAAATCTGGTTTCCAAGAATAAGGTGATAGGTGACACGATCAGCTGTTGCGATGACTTGCCGCCATTAGCGCTACAGATAAAAAAAGTTCGGTCAATTATTCAATCATTTTGGAGTTGACCATTTGCAGAAAGCAGTTATATTGTTTTAACTATTTCTGTTTACTAATTTAATTCATTCTAATTATTGTTTCTTATCATTTGTCATAAAATTACTGTTAAGCTACGTAATTTAATTATTTTGGTCGACGACGGCACTTAAAACCTACGAAGTGAAAACTCTTTGATAAATGTTTTCAAACTATTTGAGGTTCCAAAATCAAGTCACATTATTGACTAGCGCACTATAATGAAATTCTGTACACCTAGATTATAACTGCCCGAACCGCTACATAATGACTTGCTTTACGTTAAGTTTGCATGACATATGATTTTGATATTTGCGAGCAGGTGGTGCGAAAATTTATAAAATCAACAGTCAACAAAACTAAAGTTTCTAGGCCGCCATTGCACTTTAATAACCCATTCGAATGACTCACAATTTTCTCTAAACGGTAACCGGCCAGTTTATTGATTAGTTCCACTTAACATAGACATATAATTTTAGCCACCGGTTAGTATGAATGTGTGATTTTTTGCAACGTCTCGTCGTGTCGGAAATAGCCCGTCTGGCTGGCGCGGCCTCGCGTGGCCCGACTCACACACACCGCACTACGCTCAAAGCTGCATATTGCTACCTAGATTTTACCTAATTATATGACTACTATCTTGATAGTAAGCCATTTGAACTCTTTTCGCCTCTCTGTTCTGTCGCTGTATTGCGGAGCTGTTGAATCTCATTTGCTCCAGTAACTCCTACAGCACAAATCCTCTTGTGCTATCATTCTTGTAAATCCCAAAAACGCCAAATTAGCCTTGCACTTCTTGAATGTTACTAGTTTAATTCCAACTCCTAATTAAACAGCTTTCGTTCTCATTAATTAAACTTTTCTTATGTCTTCTGAGCCATCTTAATGGTTCATTAAAGATGGAGGTGTCAGATGGTAGGTGAAATCATTGTGTGATGTTTTTGCGGATATGCGAGTGAAAGTGGCTGAGTTTATCAGATCCACGAACTATAATGTCAACTGAGTGATCAATGCACCCAACTTCTTCTTGGGGTTTCTCCGTTCAGTTCATAAAGTTGGTCATCTTGCAGTCTGGCTTTGATTGCTTATATTTTTGCGTGTTCTTCTCTAACATAATGTTTTAAGGAGATTGATACCGGAATATAATTTAAGATTACTTTTCGATCAGATCTTTGCAAATTGCAATTATAACTCCTTATTTACTTAGTGGTTAAAGCCTTGTTCCTTCACTGTACCTATGAGTTAAACAAGAATTTTGTATCTGTTGGTCGTCCTTCCTTTTAGACCTATTGCTATGTCAAAAAATATACAGTACACAGTTTCTCTATCTGCTGTTTATCTTCCTATTCCCTTAAAAATTCCCTAATCCCAATTTTTTTGGGGATTGGCGAAGAGTCTTCTTCTTCCAAACATCTTTTATCCTGATAGATCCTCATCTTCACCTTGCATTATGTTCAATGTATGACTGGAAGTTTCCTTGGTCTTCCAAGCCGGTACCGTCATCAAACAAGCCATAAGCGTGTGCGCAATATTCTGTTGTACCAAATATGGTAGCTAACCTTATTAGTCCGTCTATTGTTGTGCACGTTGGCTTAATACCTATCGCTAACTGTCCTTGCGATGAGAAGGATGTTTTTGTCACGTTAGGGATCAGGGACACATTTGTGTTTACTTAGTTTTATTTTTCTGGTATCAGTATTTTCGTCGCTGGTCACCCTCAAATGAATATCAAACGGCCTAGACAACTGAAATTTTCGAATTTCGAATGTCTCAAACAGAATAATTGACAGAAGTTATTCGTTATCTGTCAATACAATGTATTGTTGACTTTCCAACATCGTTTGCGCTGTTAGAATTTCATTTTTCAAAGCCCTCAAGGGTCTAACTATATTTAGAGCTGTGAGTAAGTACATCGTACAAGCGAAAACATGCTATGAAAGTCCCGTGGCCGTCGTTTGACTTTGAATTAGAAATAAATGTGAATGACGATATAAATAACATGTTGATTTTCCAAACATTTGAGTGTCTCTTTTACCCGTTCATATTGTTTCAGACTTCCGCTGATAGTTAAATCTTTATTCGCATTCTTGGCAAGCTTTTGATACAAATTAACTATTTTGATCAAGTTTATATTGATCTGAAGACTAAAACACAAACACTCTTGTATACTTTGTCACCCACACTAACGTTCAGGGCTCAAAAGATCCTGACTTTTCCGCTTTTCACAGTTAAACCAATATTGCGAAGAATTTGACGATCCTCGCTTGCGTTGTTTAACCTCCAGACATCAAATATTTGTTGATTTCGTGTCTGCTTTTTGTATATATTTAAGGAAAATAAAACAATGTTGGCAAGTGAAGAATCGCTCGACACCTATCGTCTGCAGTACCTTCGAAACGTGTTTTGATCATTTTAACACTGCTAACTTTAACCAAATGAGGTTTTATTGCAACAAAGACAGTTTTAACTTAATTCTGTGTATCGTTCCACATTTCTGTTGGTCGTGGGCACATATGTAACGTGTTCCGTGTGAGCCTTTTATCAGAAACAAGTTTGGAAAGTTAATTCCGGTCGACGAACCCATGAGCATTCTCCTATCGGTGTGTCGCGTCGAAATGGCGGGCCTTGCTCCTCGACCGTTTGAAATTAAATTTCGAACTGAATATCACACGTGCTTGTTATGCAACCTCTTTCTATTATTATTTATTTTTTCCTTGAGAAACTTCATTAGCATTGAATTTGTTTATGGTTATTTTTTTTAAATTCTTTCTAAAAAGTTTCGTATTGCAAATGTATTTTGATTTTATTTTCTATTTTCACTAATCTAATTGAATAAATGCATATTATTATAAAGATGTCTGCATTTCTGCAACTTCTCTAAATTCGTAAAATAAATCTTCACTTAAAATAAAAAAGCTTCTTTTGAAATTGGAAATAACTGCAGATGGTAGGATAATACGAAAAGAATATTTTCCACGATAAAATCACAAAAAAGGTCAAGCTTATTTTAATGGCTTGTCAGACCATGCTTTGAAGCTTTAAGCGATCTATTATAGAATCTATTGCTAATATTATTTGACCCACCTAAGAATAGTCTGCGTAAAAGAATATAGTTACTATGTAACTTTGTATGTACCTGCAGCAAAAGACGCAGTATACCTACACATAACATGCCACAGTATAAACAATAGTAAACTGTGGATACGAACATGAAAGTCGTGACATAATGTAAACTTGGGTGAAGCCAGCAGTGGGCTAGGCTGCTGCCAAAATTTGATAAATTATAGTTATTTTTTAGTCGTTAATTTGGATTTTATGGAGGCTAGACAAACTTTTGTTCGCATTTATATACCTACGTTATTGCAGATAGGTATTTGTTTACTCTGAAAGAAATCACGATTTGGCAACAAATCAATTGTCAATTAAAATAAAACCAATACGTACACACAACAATTTTTTTCTGGTTCTACTCGTCTCTATGTTGTTGCAACAATATTCATTGTAGCCACCAACGAAACGCTTTTTATATGCAGATGACCTTGCTTTGGCCGCCCAGACACTTACATTCGAAGAGGCTGAAGAAAACCTGACGGTAGCTCTGGAAACACTGGGGAAATTCTACGATGAGAATGCCCTACGGCCAAATCCGTCCAAGACCCAGTCCTGTGCTTTCCATCTCCGCAACCGTCAGGCAAACAGAGCTCTCAGTGTCTCGTGGCGGGGCGTAGACGTGGAGCACTGCTCTCAACCACGCTACCTGGGCGTCACCCTAGATAGATCTCTAACTTATAAGTACCACTGCCTTAAAACTAAACAAAAAGTCGGGACTAGAAATAACGTTCTTCGCCGCCTCACATCCACCAGCTGGGGAGCATCGCCACAAGTTCTCCGCACTACCGGCCTATGTCTTTCTTTCTCTGCTGGGGAGTTCGCATGCCCAGTGTGGCACCGTTCGGCCCACGCTAGAGAAGTTGACATAGCGCTGAACGAAACCTGTCGCATTGTAACGGGGTGCTTAAAACCCACCCCTCTTGCGATGTTGTATCCGTTGGCAGGTATAGCTCCACCAGACGTTCGGCGCGAAATAGCTAGTCGCATTGAGAAGGGAAAACAGGAACGGGATAACCGCCACCCCCTGTTCGGGCATCAACTACCACCTTCACGCTTAAAAAGCCGTAAAAGCTTCGTGAGACACACGATTCCCTCAGAGGACAGTGCGTCAGATGAAAGATGCGAATTGTGGAGGAACAGACATCCCAACCCTCCTCACTTCATCAATCCAGCAGAACATCTTCCTCCTGGACAGGAACTGCAGTGGCCAATCTGGAAATTACTTAACCGTTTGCGGGCCCAGGTTGGCCGCTGTAGAAATAATCTGGCTAAATGGGGTATCATCGACCCGTCCCAAACACAATGTCAGTGTGGAGCCCCTCTGCAGGATATGCCCCACCTACTTTCTTGCCCATCCTGCACAACCACCTGCACCTTCCAGGATTTAAACGAAGCAAACGACAGAGCTGTGCAGGTGGCGATATACTGGTCGGGTATTCAGTGGCGTAGCGTGGGGGGTGCCGGGGGGGCCTTGGCCCCGGGCGGCACATTTCAGGGGGCGGCAGAGAGCAAGAGCCAGGCCGCGGCAAGCGGAACCAGGCGGTAGCGTCAGGTCATAATTATCAGATCGGGTAATTACTAAAGTCATCGGGACTACGTTGCAAAAACAAGGACAACCAAGAAGTGGATTTTCCTTAATATATGCCGCTGGCCCGGGGCGGCTTTTCATACAAGCCTCACGTCTATTCCGGTCTGCCGCCCCGTATTTTCTAGATACAAGCACTTAATTCTCCTAGCCTGCCGCCTCCCTTTTTATATCTGTATTTATGGTAAAAAAAAATCGAACCTATCTGGGATGCTAAAATTTTCTAGCTCGCTTCGCTCGCTCTTACAGCTAACTTTTCTTAATCGTTCCACGTCTTTAATACATTCGTAGAAAAAGTATGTTAAATTCCATTTGTTTGAATCGTGAAAATCTGTTACCTATCCGAGGCGGGGTGCTAAAATTTTCGAGCTCGCTTCGCTCGCTCTTGCATCCTACTTACTCTCAAATCTAAAGCTTGTGTCAAATCTAAATGCATAATTCGATAAAAAAGTTTATTTATCTATATGAATACTTAAAATTTTGAGGTCGCTGTTTTTGTTAATTTCCCGAACGGCAAACCTTATACACTAGGTATTAGCTATATTAGCAATTGAACATGACAAACCTACATACATACGAACAAATGATCATCATCATGATCATCATCATTCTCTTGCCCTTCTTATCCCAATTCATCAGGGATAAGCGCAGAATGTCTTCCTCTTCCATACCTCTCTTACTCTTTATTACTCGTCATCTAATCAGAAACCTCCTTTCTTGAATGAAATTGTGTATAAAAGATTTTACTTTGAAAAACAAACTTATAGATTTTTTTTTTAATAATTAAAAAAAATGCTTTGTATTTTGACTCTTTCCTACGTTTCTTAACTAATTATGAAATTAGAGGGGGCGGCCAAAATTACATTCGGCCCCGGGCGGCAAAATCCCACGCTACGCCACTGCGGGTATTATTTGAGTCTATCGACACGCAAAGAAGAAGAATTCAAATAATAAATGGCCCTTGATATTAAAAATCATAACACACTCTCTACAGACGAAAATTAATTAATGTCTCGTGCTCGGGACCATTGGCCGGTTCCCCTTACAATGGCTTCCATACCATACACATTTCATGTACGATGCCAATTGATTCAACGACGCAAGTATCTCACAAGACGATCTTCAATCAATTCAGTCAGCCATTGTCACTTCCTCAATCAAAAGCCCGTGCATATTCAATTGAAAAAAAACAAACCTTTTGTATTCTGTGTTCTAAATTTCATATGTGACGTGTGACCGTAGTGGCAGTTTGGCGGAAATTTTAGTGATGTGCAAGCATATGTTTGAAAAGGTTCTGTAGATTACAAAACAGTTCAGTGGATGAAATTGTAAATTGAATACGATTGTAATTACGTAACTAAAAGTCGACAAGAAAAATAATTAACATGATCCTTAATGATTCAGCTGAAGAAAATTCACTGAAAGTTTAATAATAGGTAGTTATGGATAAACAGTATTCATTACAAAGAGCCACTTAAAATTTTAAAAGATTCAGCGGTATATGAGTATTTAAATTCCAGACTAATAGTGTAAAAATACTTAAGTGTTCCAATTTTGAATAATTCACGGAAAGCAATTTAGTGGTTCACCAGTGCGTTCTCAATTACATTTGGCGATCCTGTTTATTCGCATGGATTTTTTAGCGAACTGAAGCAAAGATCTCCTTTGCTTCGTTTCCTTTTGGGTGTAGAGATACCTCTACAGTGATTCAAGATTTTTTTTTCTTAAAATGAGTCCAATAGCAACATTCAGGAAAACCAACAGACAGATGTAAGTACTTAATGATTTTGAAAGTTTACAGAATGTGCAATTATAATAGTTTGGTAAGCGAGCAAGATTGGAACTTACGTATTAAATTACTCAAGGTTTGATGTCTGTGACTGAAATTTTGAATCACAAATTTTTCAATAAGAAAAAGTCACTTATGTAACGTATTTTTAGTATTTCCAACGTAGTTACTGCACTGAGTGATGGTGTTAATGCGGAATCATCAGATCAGACCCAAGAAAATAAACTATACATAATTTATCACACAACTATCTACTACCTATAGCCTGATTTTTAATCTTGGAGACTAAATTGACAAGTGAAAATGTCAAAGATGACTTAAATGCTATTGAAATCTATGTCAGTTTGCCATTTGTACTTGTCAATTTAGTCTCCGAGATTAAAAAACAGACTTTATCTAGTCTATTAGTCCTTTTATCTTTAACGGTGGCAGGCAGTAACTGCAAATGAATGATTTTAATTATACCTGCAAACCGAACGAAAGAAATGTTCATAAAGGTTTATAAAATATTCAATAAGAGTATCAGCCAGCCGTATAAATATTTTAAATCTATGTATAATTTTAATATTATTGAATTGGCTGTTTAACACAGCTCAAAAGAATTTCACCTTGAGTCGCGAAAGCTGTGTGCAGAACTGTTTTGTGACCCGACCAAGTCGCACCATCTTATTAACTTGACACACGACAGTCATCCTTATTTGTAAAGAGACAAGAGTTTTATTTGTATTTAATGTTTTCATGTATCGTAAAACTTGAGTTCTTGGTGGTACGCAAACAATACGATCGACAGTTGGTATGAATACATATTAAGTACTTAGTGATGGATGATAATATCAAAATAAGTACCTACTTCTAGATAGTTTCAACGTTTACAAAAAACTCAAACACATTATTTATATGAACCCTGAAAACATAACATTCTTTTTTGAGCAGGCATGTCATCATCCTGCCCTTATCCCATGTTACTTGGGGTCGGCGCAACACGTATTTTTCATCCATTCTCCTGCACGCGTAGCATGACCACCGTAGAAACGGGTTTCTTTGACGGAAGAATCGACAAAATGACAGATTTCTTTTCACAATCTGTCATTTTGTCGGTTCTTCCGTCAAAGAAACCCGTTTCTGCGGTGGGCATGCTACGGTAGTCAGCTACGCGTGCTGTCAACCGCCATGCTATTAATTACTCCTTTTTCTTTCATTTATCATTCCGCACACAATCCATCCATCGTTTCCTTGGTGTTCCTCTTCATCCCATGCACATTTGTATTCATCACAGCAACAGACGTATAAAGAAGAAGTAAACATAAGAAAAAAATAAAAACATACATAGTTACTAAACTAAAATTGGTCCTGTACGAGGCCAAAAAGCATGGTGCTGTAACATTTAAAACAAATGTCACAGCGCTGGTATTCAGATAGGGGAATAAGGATGTCTGTTAAAAAAAACGGAATACTTACCGTAGGTAATCCCACGATATCACAGTGCTCGAACACAATCAGGGTAGATTAAAAAGCAAAGGAAGAAAAATACGAAACTAACACCAGAAACAATACAACTGTATCTACCTACGAATGTTCTATCTACTGTTAGTTTGTTATCAGTAGAGATGCTTATCAATAGAGGCTTGAAATTAATTAAAAGCAAAACACCCAATAGTAATCATTCTATTAATAACTCAAGATATCTACTTTATGTCGCTAATTATTACTGGAAACTAATTGTAAATGAACAGTCCATGAAAACTTATATTTTTTATATTTTCAATTATACTGTATTTTAATTATTTAGCAGTTACTAAGGCTGGTAGCGATTAGTGGCTAAAGAAGGTATTGGCAATATAAATGCAATGTTTCAAGATCCGGCAATATTATTGCAGTTTATAGTAACTTTGCAAAAATTACCTACAGTTTGTACCAGGACATAAAGACGTATATTACTTACGTTTTATATTTTTTTCGTAAACAGACTAATTTCCTCTAACACTTCTTTTTCCACTTCTTTTTTACATAATTTAGTCACTTAGAGGAACTTGGAGGAACTGAAAACCGAAACACACTGAGCTGTCTAAAAATGTACTGCTGAAAAATAAGGAATCATTTAAAAATGAGTAGGTACCTACGTGCTTCTTGTAGATATCTCAATCGTTTGCCGTCTTGTAAAACGTGTACAGTACGTGTATTAAACTTAGTAGCATTTTAAAAACAATTTAACCTGATTTAAAATAAACATGCAGTCGAGCATAAATCAAGCGAAGTGTGCAAAACCTTATCTGAACATCGGCCTCCTTTCCTCACGTGGAATATGTGTTAATCTAACTAATTAGGCAACACCCACATACAAGCTAAAATTAACCCTAACTACTACACAACTGACGCTATTTTCGTAAAATATAAAAGTAAAATGTTTACTTTTGTCGGAAATATCTTCGAAGTGGGTTTAGTTTAAAAAACGCTTAATTATATAATTGAGAAATGCAAGGAAGTTGCAATGAGGGACTATATCTAAACGATCTCCAGACTTGGGATTACAAGTAAGTCACAAATAACAGGCCCAGACTCAACTAATCATTCGAGCAAATAAATTACAATATCAGTGTTATAAGCATAAACATAAAATGATAAAATATTAATTACTGACAGACAACGTATGAACCTAAACATGTAGAAAATAATATATTCCCTACGGAAGTAATATTGACAGTACGGTCTATAGAGTAACGGCTGGTTCTAAATTCTAATTTAACAATACATAAGTAAAATCATTCACACGTTTATGGTTTTTGACAGACGGTAAATTGTGCAAACCGCTATAAATTACGAACTCCTCAAGAGGAATAAGGAGTAGACTCGGCATAAGCCGTGACACAAGCTTCCTGTACAAAGTCACTTGACCAATATTATTAGAAAAGAATCGGTTTGGTGAATTGTAAAACATGCGGCAAATACATATCTTAAAGACATCTTTAATTCGTTCAGTAGGAGTTACAATACACAAAAAGTGTCGATTCTTTTGACTAACAGCATTTAGAAAATGTAGAAATATTTAAGTGCATTTCCAACATAAGGATGATAGACAAGCAAAAAATTAGGTAATCTTCTAATCTCCGGAAAATTATTCACGAGCATAACGCAGCTAAACCAGCAGACAGACCGCTGATTTTATAATATGTACCTATATCTTTACATTTCATACGAAATTAAATCTTCAATACAATGGAGAAAAAGTCAACCAATGATTTTAATTAATTACTCAGTCTTCAACACAAGTAGGTCGGAACACCAAATATCCCTCGTTACACCAACCTTGCTCCATTTAAAAAAAGAATGTTTGATTTTTCTTTTTCAATGTTTTTTACGCCCCAATGAGCTTGTTTACGATCGGAATACTGGCTGAATGTAAATGTTTGAACGTGTTTTCATTAAAAAAAAAAACTATTGTGTAGTGTTTTTTTTAAATCCACGTTTTCAGATAGCGAGATAAAAGAGATTGTGCGTAATTAAAAGATATCAAGTTCATTTTACAAACTCGAGATGTCTGTTCTGGAATATTCCTCGTTATTTCAGTTCTGAAAGCAAAAACCTGTTTCCTTCAGTTATTTGTCCCAGAAGTGAAATAACAAAGGAGGGTTCAAAATATTTTCCGTAGTTATGTGAGCTTCCCTGTTTTTATATATCCCAAAAGACATTTTGTTGAGTTTTGAACTGAATAAATCGTAATTTTGTCGTACCTTGGGTAGCATTTTCTTGGGAAAATAAAAATCTGGATAGATGGTACAAAAATTACGTCAGATGACGGTACGAAGTGGATGGATTCTTACCACA
This sequence comes from Noctua pronuba, assembly GCA_905220335.1. Lineage (NCBI taxonomy): Eukaryota > Metazoa > Arthropoda > Insecta > Lepidoptera > Noctuidae > Noctua > Noctua pronuba. The sequence goes on along the minus strand of LR999906.1, from coordinate 6,193,686 downwards.
CGTGAACTCCAATTTTTCCATTCATTTTCGACAAAACATTCACCAATCTATCAACTAGCGACAAAAATACGCTAACATTTATCATATTTGCCAACTATGACATGACAAAGCAAAGCAATACTTTCGAAATTCGAACAGCTTGATTTAAAATATGAAATACGTTTGTGTCCGTGCGATCGACACGATATAATAATGGGCCACAAATGTTAGTTCGTAAATAGACGACCCAAATCCCGAGTGCACGGCTGGACTGCAGAATGTAGTCATCTGTTCCACAAGACGAAATAGACAAATTGTCACGATGGACAAACTATTTGTGGTGTACAAGTGTTTTTTTTTTTATTGTATGTACCATGGTCTAGGTGGCCCCATCTAAACCATGAACAAAGTACATCTAAACTTTTTGGTTAGGTACTGGGTACAATGTTAACTGTCATTGCAAATTGTTACTTGGTATGCTTATGTAGTGTCCAGTCTAAAGAAACTGATGAAAAGAGAATGATGAAAACTGAAGTTGAAAGTCTCCTACGTCACATTTGCTCTGAAAATGTACGCTATATTTTCATTTTAGTTTATGACATTTGAATGCATAACATTGTGGTGTAATTAGTAAACATGACCATGATTTACAATTCCTACAAAAAAAAACAACTCAAAGCATTCAAAATTGGCATACAATTGTTGCCATACGCCAGTACGCTCAATACACGTTTAGACCACTTTGGCAGTTAGCCGGAATAACTAAACTAAAAACGATATTCATATTGGTGTACCTACAGACAGTTTTAAAATAATACCAAAACAAGTCTAAATTAAAAAGCTGCTCAGTTTCAACAGTTCACGGCCGCCATTTGTTTTTTAAGTACAATCACCGATGTTACTTTGGACGAATTAAAACAGGACTAATGGTGGCATAAATAATTTCTAAATTGCTCGTTGAACGTTTAATATATCATTTGTTGGAGTACCGTCCTTAATTTGTGCATTAATTAATACTGCACCAGTTTCCAGCAGAGCCATTTGCGTGAATGTTAATGTGAATGAATAACTGAAATTATTTTTTCATTTCTGTTTCAGATCATCAGAAATGATCCACGTCGATGAAACGGATCCGGTTGGAGGTAATATTTTATTTGAGTACTTTCCTTTATTACTTTTTAAATATTTTAAGGCTGAGCAGACACAGTGTTTGCCATTTCAACTGAAAAAACATCGCGAATAACGGATTTGAATGCCGAAAGCGTGACGTCATTAGGATTTGTTCTGCCGATTTTCTGTATCCTTAATTTGTTTGCAAATAAAATAATTAACACCTACATGGTTAAACCCTTTAGCATTAGTACCTTTTTACATTAAAATAATTTAAAGATATGGACTTAGTTACCAATTAGCACTCGTCAAGTGTGGTGATTAGTGCTCATTCTTTTTTTGTACCAGACAGGCCAGTATAAGTAGTAAGTACCTACTATACTCATAAATTAAACATCGAACCTCCCACAGCTATAACTTCTATTTAAAATTACTATGTGTGAACTAAAAATTAAACGCACTAAAGTCAGTGTAAAATAAAAATCGCAAAAATGGTGTGTCAACTCCAATTACCCACTCTTAGCACTTAACGTACATTCTATTAATTCCTCATATGTAGGTTAAATCAAAAGTTATTATCGCTACGATTAGTTAGCTTAACTAACGGTGGAATAAAAATAAAGTAAACAAACCCAATATTTGGCAGGCGCATGGAATCCGTCTTTATTTTCGACTGGGCCGAATATTTGGAATCGTGCGCTCGATGACAGTACGGTCGTCATGTTGTAATACATGCGGACGACTCGTGAAGACAATTCTGTCATTCTTATGACGATTATTGACGGTAATTACGTCAGATAGAAAACTTCTTCTTGTTTTATCGACAGTGCTTTATTTTAGGGACCGATTAATTGGGTTAAAAGGTTAGCCCGGTTAGATCTGTAATATGTTTGATTAACCATTATACGGGATGAGTTTTGTAGTATATAGGTTAACCATTTAAATATTGCTGATTAACCAGAATGAAAGAAACAGCAACGAGCGCGGGCTAACTCCGTCACTTTCTTGCATATTTCTATGTACAACGGATGAACTCTGTGCGAGTGCGTGAAGCGGTTTTTAAAAGCTGATTAACCCTGCTAAACGGGTTAACCTTTAATCTAGGGTTTTTTCACCTAACCCTAAAAAATAACTGATTAAAACCCCTACTATACGGGTATCCTTTTCGGTCACTGCATCGGGAGATCGGGACATCTCAGGTCATCTTTGTCTCGTCTAGCATCAGTAGTCAAGTTCTTGATTTTGTCAATGGAGGAAATCTGTGTCCAGAAATAAAAAAATACCATCATGTCTGAAACAGAAGGCCAGGCAAAAATAGGTAGGGAATCGGCTTCACGCATCATAAATGTCAATTTTAGTAGTGATGTTAAAAACGTTATAATATGTATTGAATAAAACACTAAATGACACACCAAAATTCTCTCCTAACAAACTCCTCACAAAGGAATCCCAAAATCAATTCATAGAATAGCAGCCTGCAGCATATCTAAGCAAGCTCAGTCACAAGAGCATTCGGAATTCCGTTTCGGATATGCTGGTATTCAACAACAAGTCATTTCAGGTTCAATTATTGAGACCTATGCACAAAACAACGACTTACATGACACTGTCTGTCTGTGTGTGTCATTGTTTTTCTGACATTCAAAAGTGCCTGTTATGATCTAATTGAAATAAATGCTTTGAGTTTTGAGTTTACTGACAGAATGCTCGGTGTTGCCAAAAAAAAAACAACCTACAGTTCTTTCACAGTAGTTTTAACGACTGACATTGTATCACTTCCAAAATCACAGTGAATTTAAATGTCGCAACTTTTAAGTTTGGTGTTACGCTGTTGTCTCGGACAAGTCTGTCAAAATTACAGTGAGCTTTATTCCAGTAGTTTTAACGTTGCTGTTGAATTACATCTAACAGAGGTACAATTATTGTGAGAGGACTGTAGGACCCTAGGCAAAATACACATACCATAGGGTTTAATCATAAAGCATTCTTTGCATGACGCACACATCCTGTGGATGATAACTTTTTTTACTTGAAAAAAAAACGGCAATGTGGTCTGCTAACAGTTTTAAGCTTTCACGGTTTACAACTAAACTTATAGTGTCACTTACGGGATATATTCCGTGAATCACGGAAGATACAGCCCGTAAGTGACAGCACATTTCGCCAGTTATGTAATAGGGGGCGAGCCTTTTGCCATCAACCGGGCTAAAATCCAGACTCCGTGGCTGCTACTGATGGAAAACCCCAATGACAATTTGCCAGATCCGGGAACCGAACCCAGGACCTCATGCTCAGCATCAACGAGGCAGTCGTGTTAAAGAATGAGTACTTTTTACTTCCATTATTTAAATCACTGTTTTGTGTTTCTAAGCAGCATATGATTGTGCTAAAAATTATTTATTAGAAACCAATTCTTTTTGCTTTTGATCAGCTGTTTTAGTGAAACGTCTGAAATACCCAGTTGTACTGAATACTTTTTTATGTTCTCAAAAGTCATGTGTCTACATTCACACTAAAATTTATGTAAAATGCATTATCTTTGAAGACAGTTTTATTGCGAACGGTCAATGACATTTAAGAGAAAAACACATTTTTAGGTTATCGGATTTTCATGCTACGAATAAACGTTTATGTAAAATTTAACAATCGCAGGTTGAATACGGATTAATTCTGAAAAACATAATTAAAAATAGAAACATCTGACCTGCAAAAAATATCATGATAACAAAAAAAACAAACATCGGATTGTCCGCAATGTATTTTCAATTCATTTCATCAACACGTTGGATTTATAAACATAGAATACAATTGATTTAATATAACATTTTCCTTTAACAATAGAATCGGACCAAAATAAATGACAAAAATATATATTTATTAAAACTATATGCACAAGTAAAAACTGTACAAAAGCGGACTAATGCCTTGGGCATTTTCTACCAGTCTACCCACCCTGGTGATGCAGAGACAATATACAGTAGGTGCAATAACAGAAAATAAATTAGAAAATATTTATAACTAAAATATAAGAATAAATACATATATACATATATAAAACAAAATATACAAAAAGTTATGAGAGATGAAGAAGAAAAACTACAACAACTTAATTCCGAGACGAATCTGCCAACTTCTTGTGTACGTGTTCTCGAGCTTACACTTTAAATGTGAACCGATTGGTTACCGTCCTGATACTCTGAGGGAGCGCATTTCAATGAAACCGCCTGGACAAAGAAATATCATTTTATAAAACAGAGCGTTGAGAACCTCTTCTGATGACCCCTTCGGTCTTGTCTTCGCTCTCCAGACCTCAGACCTGTCGTCATAGCTCGAGAACTTGGGATCCTTTATGGCTACGCCAAGTCTGTGGCAGATCTTTATGGAGGATGCAGTGATAGTTTTAAGGGTCAACAGCTTCTTGCCTACCTCCTGGATCACTGTGCTGCTGACTTCCCCTTCAACCTCTGCTATGCCCTGGAAAATGAGCGCCTTCCGCCGATGCATGGTCTCCAACCCGTCGACCTGTCTAGCAAACTGCTCTGTCTTATGAGCAGGCTCAGCATGCTGAAGATCAGCTCCCTGAAAGTGCGAAACTCCTCGGCTATCCTCGCCACGGTGTCTTGGGCAACTCGCTCATCTTCCGGATAAAGCAATCCTCTAGGGTCTTCTGTGCAGATATTTTCTCGTCATATTGAGACATTGTAGTAGTAATTGCCCACTTGTGTTTGGTGTCAGTGAAAATAGTGTTGTGAAGTGATGAGCTGACAGGTGGTGTAAAATTATTGCTTGAGTCACATAAACGTGCTGCCCGATGAGTGAGTGTGAGTACCCGTTGTGTATACGCTAAACACTGATAAATTATAAAAAATTAGTGATATACAAATACTGCAAATTATTATTTTAAATATAAGACTAATAGAGTTACGTCTGTCTTTTTTTTACAACTACCCGCGAAAAAAAAGCGTTGTATTATGTTCACACATGGCGGAAACAATTGAATTTTTCAACGTCATAAAAATTGTACCTAGATAATAGCAACCATAACGCCTTAAATTATTTATGGATTGGTAGAAATATTGATTACGTCACAAAACGAAAAAAAGAAATGGGGACAGCCACTATGGGGGCTCTCACTATTTATAACAATCTGAAAGATTATGAATGAAATTCATGATCCATTTTTTAAAAATGGTCTTCTTGGCAACTTAAATATCTCTCAAAATTTATTTCATTTGGTATTGTGAGTGTGTTACGCAATTAGGAAAAGCATTGTAAGTATTCATTTTTGTACTGGGCAAGACTTTTATATTTTTGCGCAGTGTTACTTAGTTTGATGTACAGAAGGCTTGGTTGACTTTGCGAAGGGTCCGTTTACATCCTATATGCAGCCATTTCAAATGACAAGAACAGAGTAACACATAATAAGTCAGACAGATTTGGCCTACTTTAATAACATATTGCTACATCGATTTCGCAATTCGAAATTTAAAACAATGCCAGCCACTAGGCAGATACTAAATCTATTTTAATAGCAGAATTCGATATAATTTATAAGTGGCTGAGAGCTAGACAGTTTTTGTAACGGAACACTAGGTATATTTATGTTTTTTGTCTTTCATTACAAGTAATAACATTTGGGGTGGCTGTCGATATAACCGACACTGACAAAAGGTGCAGTGCTATGAGGTCCAGGGGCAGGTATCCTGGTAGAATAGATGTCAAAAAGTATCTTCAGCTGAAAGATTATCTATCAACATAATTCTCCTGCCCTTATCCTCATTTATTTGGGGTTGGCGCAGCATGTCTTAATCTTCCATACTTCTATATTTCTTGTCATCTCAGCAGTCACCTCCTATATTTGTAGAAAATTTTATACCATCAAAATCAAGCTGTAAACTTAGCCATAATTGAAGCACATTAGTTCACAGATATTGTTCTCTTGAAACAAAACTAATGAAAAACGACCACAGTAAAATTATTCACAATCTTAGTGCAAAATAATTGCGAAATTATACAGTGGTAATATAAAAAGTATTTGCGCTAGTTTAAGCTTGTGGCTAAATAAAACAGCCGCTCGGGTCGATCTTTAGTTTAAGCCGTGCTTGCCTAGGTTGGTCTGTGGATGGATGACCACCCACTACACACCGAGTTCTCTCCGCGCCTCGGAAAGCACGTTAAGCCGTTGGTCCCGGGTGTCATTTGTAGATCTTTAACAGTCGTTAGGTAGTCAGTGGCCCAAAAAGTCTGACAACCAGTCTTACCAAGGGGTATCGTATTACCCAGTACTAAGTGGGTTGTGGAGGTCAGATAGGCAGTCGCTCCATGTAAAATACTTGTATTCAGTTGCATCCGGTTAGACTGGAAGCCGACCCCAATATAGTTGGGAAAAGGCTAGGCAGATGATGATGAGCTAGTTTAAAACAAGCCAGTAATAAAATTATTATGTAGGAATACGTGCCGATAGGAAGCCAAGTTTCCATGCGGGATGATGTTAGGCAGAAGGTCGACAGATTGCCCGACGGCCCCCGCGGAGCCATTCATAACCTTTTTATTTTTAAATCTAAAACGACGCAATAGGATTATTATGTTGTTTTTTCTGACATTGTTTCATTGGATTGGGCTAGATGGCTAATTGCCGCTGTTTATTTTATTTTCTTATTTTATGTAATCAAATATTTATGCTGTCTTGACCTCCGTACGTTTTTTTTCACGGGTGATCACTGAAAACCAGCGCTGTGTTGTGGGTCCCCCATAGCAGAGCATCATGCTGAGTGGTAACCTGCCTGTCGCAGTCACGACGTGCAAGCTGTTAACTATTTTTTTTCTTTGTTTCTATCCTGTTGTATTTATAATATTTGTTGTGCTTCTGATTTCGTTAACTTATTTTGTTTGTATGCACGTCATGTCCCTGCGACAAATAAATATTTTTTCTTTCTTTTCTTTTCTTCTTTTTATGATTTTTATTCAGATTTTTATGAGGTTTGACATAAACTGTGAAGTGCACCAGTTCATAGAAGATTGCTCTTGGATAAAGAATCCTGAACGCCTGCTTCAGGATTCTTTTTTGGTCAAAATCATCAACCATAGGTTGACTCCACCTACTAATAGTGGGCCTCGTTGGATGCTGCTTATCTGGGTTTTTTTTCTACTTTCGAAGGACACTGAATTTTAGGTTTTGCCAAAACTATAACATTGCCAAACTACATACTTGTCGGCTGCAACTAGGGGTATAGCTTCCTCCTCTAACTCACTGGAAAGCTCCGTGAATTGGCTGACCTTGAATATTTCCAAATTAGAATACCACAATAAACAACAATAACCCTAGTTTTTTTCCCATTACCAAAAACAATTTCATGTATGGCAAAGTCATAAAACATCAGCTTCGTTTATGGTAGCCATTAACGTTTAAACCTCGGAAAACACATTTCAGTCTCTTATTTACTAAAAACAACTAATGATCTAATTGATAGAGATATTTACATAATAATAGTTTTTTTTACATAACTCCTAAAATTGCTCAGCCATCATCAGTATCTTCTCGGTGATCCTGATCGAAGGTTACTAGGTTCCTGCCGGAGCTGCGGGACTGTTCGAAAGAGATACCGTGGCCCTGGAACACAAAGGGCAAAGAAGGAACATGGATGGGTTTTAGTCAGTAAGAGTCTGACACTCCCTCCCACTCCACCCAGAGCGGGAGAAGTCATTTGATGATTTCCCATCCGTAAAAAAAATAGGTTAATATTAGGGTAAATCATAAACAGATTAGTGTAACCTTACAGCTTAATGCATGCTATTGACGGAAGTGATGTTATTGTGATCGCCCTTAGCCCATAAAGTCCGCCTATTCAATTCATTACATAAAGTTGAATAAATAAATATCCGATGAAGATCTGCCTATATGAAATCGATGAGTAATCAACGGCTTGCTGTAAAGGTGGATGAACGCGTCAGAGGCGTCTGCGGTACGTTCACCCCGTGCACTGTCCAACGTAGTAAGGTTGAACTATATTAGTACTATTGTGTGCCTACTATTAATATTACTACAGGGGCGGATTGGGGAGGGGGTAATGGGAGCATAGAAAAATTGGGGGCGTGAAATTTTTTTGGATATCCACGCTAATACACACGATAAATTTTGTGTAGTAATTCCAATATTAATACTTCCTTCAGAGGATTTTTACGTGTAAAAAAATATTGAATGATTCATGACATATAAAATTGTTAACAAATTCGGTAACTATACAAAATTATTACCATTATAACATTCAAAGTGAATCTAACCAAAATTAAACTTGTTAATTGGCATCAAAACTATAAATTGACCAGCCTATCCAAACACAGCCTCCGAAACTTTACCAAATAACAAAATTAACATACGAAATTAGGTTGATTACCATTGAAAATTAACTAAACAAGCCAAACTCGTGCCGGATACAAAAATATGTAAACAAGATACAACAAAAACGTTAAACACATGTTCGTCAGACTAAACAATAGACAGACACTCCAAAAATCGCAATGTCGTGCTCGACACGCGTTTTTTGCGTCTTGACTTGCTGCCAAAACGATGCATGACGCATTAGTAGGTGCACTGCAAGTTTATTATTGTTTTTTTTTCTATATTGTCGCTATAGAAGTATCGAGAAAAGTAATTAATTTGACTGACAGAGAAATGTGTTGACAGTTTTTTTGCCAGCATCACTATTTATTATTTAAATTTATTGGCTCGATGAAACTAATAGCATCGTGATTGAGAAACGACGTCGTATTGTCACACCTAATTTGCAATATAATTTATTAGCACAGATATAAGATAGGACCTATGACATTACAGAGATGATGAAGTAATTTTCCTATCTATTATCTTATCTACGGTGTGAAATGTCACTACAATATTTACGCTAGCGTAAACTTAACTTGCAACAACGATAAAGTAAAGCCTCTAGCGCACGGTGCGAGTTCTCGAACCCCGTTTCTCCATATAAAATATTCGTTGACGTGACTGCCATAGTAACAGACGAAGCTAAGGCTAAGCATACAGATTGGCTCGTAGGATAGCTACAAAGACACACACCTGTGTTGGATTCAACTGGATATTATCTTTTTTTAAGGCGACACACCTAGGTTCGTATGTCTATCGCGATGAGATTAAAATGAGTTCTTTCATTCTATTCGTTGCATTTTATCTGTTTATCAATTTAATGTAGAAGAACCTAATCAGGCTAATTACTGATACGATAAATCATACGCGCAATAATAAAACCGTTTTAATAACAACAACAATTTTTACAATAATTTAACAAGAAGAATCTCAATTATATTCTAATGAAGTTCCTAGACTTCCTAGACATAACAACTTTTTTGGTACAAATAAATGTAGGTACCTATACCAAACTCAATGGCAGGCTCAATAGCTAAAATAACATCCAATGTGTTCAAAGTGTCTAAAACCAATTTACTTGAAAGAAAAGCCAAACGTCAATATCAGTAACCCATGTCATAATATTACTGTCTAGGGAACCATGCAAAGGTCACAACACGTCGTCATCGGTAACTCAGAGCGTGCTTAGCCCCGTGTTCTAACAAGATAGTAGATAAAGAAGTTAAAGAGGTCAGTAGACCACGTGAAGTGCACTAGACTACTACTGCTTCTAGTGTTGATAACAGATAAGCAATCTAGATTACGGCAGATGATACGACACCTATCTTTTCACTAGAGCAAGACTATTCTCATGTATCCCAAGAAGACAACAAATTCAGGGTACTGGTGAATAGATAAGGATAATAAAAGGTGGGATTTCAAGATAACATATAGGCCAACCAAAACCTTAACGGAATACAAGACCAACCAAAGGGTTGATCTTGAACTTCAAACATAATGTCGTGAGTGTAACGCCTTTGCTGACAGGGCTAGGTTAGGGATAGGTGGAATCTGTTGGGCGGTCATATGGCCATTGTCGCTTACCAAATATTTAGAATTGCCAAATATTTAGAACGGTGATTGTTCTTAGCAGTTAAAATTCCTTAAAAGAGAGTAGTTTTCTTTCCTTGGCCCCAATAATCATCCTTGAGGAACTCCAACGCTAATCAACCGTAATCACTCTCATCTCCTTAGACTTCAAAAGATTTTTAACATTGATTTTATGCTTATTTTTACAGAGATCGAGCCACCGTTCCCGTGTCGCGATGTCGCAATCAAAAGAAGTACAGATGTCAATGAATTTTACGAAATGCTCTCTGAGATCGGCAGGTGAGTTTATCAAATGTATTACTCAGACTTAATTAAGCGTTTGTTGAACACATAAAATGTGTTTAAACAATGATTATGGCGATGAGCTATCGCAAGTGTATTTGTTGGACATGTCAATTTACATGCAAAAGTAGAAAGTATACAAAACCAACAAAAAGACTTAACAGTATGAGCGTTGCCGCGTTGTTCAATTGTTGACTTAGATATCAATCTGACTTTGGTTATCGAGTACTTGTATGGGATTTTTAAGTAGGTAGTATACTAATAAATGATTCAGCAATGTAAACTACTATTCAGTTTTCAATTAGTGGGTTCGATCATATAAAATAGGCAATTTATAAATTTAATTTGCCAAATTGTCCTTCCTTAAAGTCGATTTGGATCATTGCTAAATTCCAAATAACTTCCTCGTTTTATTAATCATAGCACCATCAATTTCCTAGGACGTTCTCCACGAAACACTTAAATATTGTCTTGTTATAAATTTGAAACATGGCAGATTCACGCGAATACAATGCCATTACCATACGTAATCGTCTTATAATTAGATCCCACTAAATTTAATGTCGGAATCGATAGTCCAAACGAGTACACATAAAGGTTCCCTCGTTTTATGACTCAAAATATAACAGGTGGAAACAATAATGTAACTAAACCAACATACCAGTCACTTAATAGTTTATAAACGTTCACTTATCGACTTGAATCCATAGACCTTAATGTATGATGTCCGTTACGCAAAATTTCTCCATCTGAAAGGGTTTCGTTTGTCATAGAATTAATCTAACCATTGTAATGATTTCCTTTATCAAAAGACGTATACGTAATTCATGTTCTTAGATCAGCATTCGAATCTATTAAAGGCACTTTGTCGAGATTGTTCTCTTTCATGAATCTTCGGCATGCTTTTGTGTTGTAACTGACATTCAGGCAAATCTGATTGGATTCTTCTTAGGAAATGCTTAGGCAAATTCTAGAGAGATGATATTATTTTGACCGTTGTCTGTTGTACTTTTATCTCAATGTCATTTTGAGTTATTTTTACAGTTTCAACAAAATGTGCCTTTCTATGTATATACTCCTCTTCAACTTCGAGAGATTTGTAACCGTCCAAACTATTCCTCACAATTTCATAATACTTACTTCCGCTAATATTTTCTTTTTCAGAGGCAAATTCGGAACCGTATATCTCTGCCGCGAGAGAAGCACTGGGCTAGAGCTTGCAGCCAAGCTGGTGTCTGTTAGCAGAAGGGATGAGAGACGAAACGTAGAACGTGAAGTCGACGTGATGAGAAGACTGCGACACCCGAGGCTCATACAGCTGTACGATGCCTACGAATGGGGGAAATACATGTGTGTGGTGCTCGAACTGTAAGTACCATTCAACTTGAAAGTAATACTGGCGTGATAAGAGAAGAATGTTGGAAATGTTATTACCTGCCAGCACTTTGCCAGCGAGTCATTTGATTGCATGAATGAAATCATGTACTCAAATGATAAGAAAGGCGTTGTGAATGATACAAAAGGAAACTGTGAATGTGTTGATTGAAATAGATATTATTGTCTAGATTTCGTTCAGCTTCCGAAAATAATATCTTGCGTGCAGCATTCAATTAAATTATACACGAGCGGATGTGAAATTTTATACATATTATTCTCATAATATTCTAATTAGTTGTAACAGCTGTCACTTGATTATTTCGAAAGTCAACAATGCCAAGAAATCTACCCACGGCGGTCCATATAGCGTGGGACATACCAGATGCGTGTTTATCTAATTTTATTCAACGACCTTTCTTTTATATAAATACCGAGAGCGAATCGCTAAATAATGACTGCATCACACGACACTTGCGGAAAACTGGTGGAGGAGCCGACGATTCTGAAGCTTCCGTCATACCAGTTTATTTGTATCGTTCACTAGCTTCGCTCAGGAATTTATTTTTGTACATAGTTATTTATCATACACACGACGTAGGTGGTAGCAGATTCATTTGTACAAACATGCTCGCTGCAATTCCATTTTGCCAGTTCATTCAAACGGTAGCTTCGGTGAGTCATTCTCGCAAAAGCTGGACAATACCAGGTTATGTTTGACTCCACAGATGTGGGTTAAGGACGCCCGTAATTTTGACGAGCCGGATTTCTAGGCCATTTGTTTCCATTTATCATTTCGCTAAATGATCTTAAGTTTGCATTATTTATCACCATTTGCTGTCACTTTCAACTTATTCGCACAATGTCTGGTTTTTTTCTGGTTGTCAGTTTGTAGATTAATGGAAGCATCTGTTAGCGCTGATATCATCTTTGTTTTAAAAACCTCTGAGGGGCACGCTAATGTGCCTAAAAATATTCACCAAAAAATCTTGTTGGCAAAATTCAATACTGATTGGTGAGCAAGCTTTATAGAGTGAAGACCACGGATATATTTTATTTAAAAAAAATAACAAAAAAAAATACATCATTATCTTTGTTAGAGCTGTAGCTTTCATCGCTTTTAATTAGAAGGCATTATTTCGCTACAACGGAGTTTCCCTCCTGTACTTGACGAAGTATCCTATAAATAGTAATTATGAATAATCCAGGTGTAATTAGGTCGGGCGTTGACAGCCCAATAGTGCTGACAGGTGTGACAACAGCCGTTACACATTAATTATGGAATTTTCACTTTTATACCGTGACGTCATCATCGTAGTAAATATTTTGATGTGAACTCATCTGGATAATGTGTCTGTTTATCTAATTAATATAAAATTAGAAGGCGGGGGCTTGTCATAGTTCTATTATGATGATGGTTTAATTTGTTATGTTATGACTAATTACATTGTTGCTTAATTGATTACATTAGTCAGGCAGTCCCTTATTTGATGTAAATTCCTCTGGCATTACCAAAATGACTTCCACCACCCACAGGTGGAGAATAATAACAGGAAAACATGTCAAATACTTTCATTTGCAGCTGACTTTTTGCGCATACATACGTAAATCAGATCAGTGACATGTCAAAAAGGTGAAAGTCAGACAAGTGATCAGTCAGAAGACACTGTGTAGTATTACTTTACTATTGGAAAGTAACACAAATGTACAGTTAAGCAAACATGAGGTGGTTTTGTTATCGCCTGTTCTGCGGTTAGCCGCGATGAGTGCTGGAATCGCACGGTACAGTCATAGGTCTTGCGAACTTTGTTTTAATTTGGAGATACCCAAATATGGATCGTTGCGGTAGGAAAACACGATTAGGTGTGATGCCTATATTTTTTTATTTAAATTGGTAATTGACGGATTGTCCTGGATTTGATTCCGGTTGGAATCTTCACTAATTATATCTCAGTAGCAGCCTCGGAATCTGGATTTGTGCCCGGTTGATGGCAATAGACCCCGTATACGGGACTGCAACGTAAAGTCTGGCAAAATGTGGGTGTATTTACTATTAAGTACACCTCTGCCTATGCTGTTATAAGCACACGGAATGTAGTTTTCCTTACCTGACAAAATGTTCTGTTTATTAAAAACTAACTAGTATCAAACACAAATTATGTACCCACTCAAACAACCCTAAATGCGGCCCTGTAGACAAAAAAACTCTCGCTCACAAATTAAAAAAAAAAATAGCTTATTTAAAAGTTGTTTAATACTCAATGTGTGTAAAAGGCTCTCTATGTTCAACTTCGAATCCGAACCCTCAATGAACCATCTTGAATACCGTCTTTGTCTTCCTCCGTGACGCATATCCTGATATAAAAGCGCGCCAAAGTGTAACCCGTAAATGGCGGCGGCCAATCCACAGATACAGAATGAGTCGTGGCGTCAAACCACGTCAGAAGTTACGGCGCATAGTTGGCGCGCGGCCACGCGACGCCATTCTATCAAAGTCGACAGGGCTGCTAGTTGTCATCGCCAATTTCTTTGATAACTACACTTGGGAGCAAATAAATGGAGCTACTTCCTTTTTTCAGGCATTATAGTTATTATTTTTAGTATTATGGAATGCATCGATTCGAATCATATCGCCTAAAAGGTTATTTAATAGCCTTTCCAATGAGGGTAGTTAAAGTTTGTTTTTTAATCTCGGAGACTAAATTGACAAGTACAAATGGCAAACGGACATAGATTTCATTAGCATTTAAGTCAGTTTCATTAGCATTTCACTTGTCAATTTAGTCTCCGAGATTAAAAAACAGACTGTAGTTAACAAATTTTTATTTTAAATGAAACTAAAGTGTATTATTAAATTATCGCATTTTATGACATTTTGATTGTACTCCATTAAGAAAAGGTTAAACTGGGTGTTTTGTTAATTATACCCATATTGAAGTGTTAATGTTGTCTTTATCTGTGTCTGTGTAATCAAATAGCATAATAAAACGCTACACCAACGGAAACTGCCCAAGTTACTTAAGACTGGACATGGACAACGTGAAGTGGCACGCAGACTTCATTTGATTCGTTTAAAGGAACAGCGGGTATACCGCAGGTATCCGGAGACTGGTGCTTTTATTCAGCGGCCTGGAACGGCACACCACGGGCAACTATAAAACGTGACGACCGCTTTATTGCAACCAGTTCGTTGCGCGACCGAGGACTTAAAGCTGTTCAGCTAGAACAAGCGATATGTGACGTCCGAGGTGTCGAAATCAGTAGGTGGACATTGAGACGAAGACTAAAGGAACGAAATTTAACATCACACAAACCGGTAACTGGGCCATAATTAATTGTAGGTCACCGCCGATCGGGCCTGGGGTTTGTGTTTTTCTTTCAGAGCCAATAATTAAAATAAGGTTATTATTCAATAATTTACCCTCATTGTAAAGGTTATTCAATAAACTTTTAGGCGATATGTGGTTGGAATTGATGCGTTCCACACTACCAAAAATATTAATCATTATACATACGTGGAAAAAGGAAGTGGCTCGATTTATTTGCTCCTAAGTGTATTTATAAGTAGATTTTTTTGGTTGAGAAAAGAAAGTTTGGCTGCACACGGATCTTTTGGCGCTCAAATGACTTACTGAAGTGCCAAAGTGACAGTAGATTTTGCGGTAGGTATACATACATGCACACGATAAAGAGAATAAAAAGTTAGGAAATTGGAAAGTCATCAGGTAAAGGCTCTCTGGGCTAATATTATTGCTATTTTTAATTTCCCTCCAACCGCAAATCAGACATCGAGCAATTCTGATAATCGGTCGTCTTATTCTAGTGTTGACAGATCTGTTACATTCCTTACTCTGCCCAAATATTCCAGTCCCTCAGATGTTCTGCCAAATGTCTATCTTCACATTAAACATGTGACTATACTCAATATATAAACTAGTTAATTACATAATTTCCTTTTTGGCCACACAAAGATATAAATTTTATTTTTAAAAGTTGGCAACCCTATTCCAAGTGGATGCGTTCACTGAAAATGATTAACAATGAGACGAAGCGACACTTAAACAACTTTTTTATTTTATTTTATTTAAATCTTGTGACTTTTGGCTGACGCCTTATAAAACTATTACGTTTACGCCAAGGATAATTTTTTCATCTAAAAATATTCTTTTCTGAATCAAAATCAGTATGAAACACTTTTTCAGTTTTGGCTTGTACTGCACACGCGACTTTTCCAGATGCAGTCTGGACAAATATTAATTAACAAACATTTCCGCGCCATTATTTGTTTAAAGACAACGTAATGTGAACACTTCATTTCACAAAAATTACTATAAATTTAAGCTCTCTGGCATGAGAAAGTATCTGTTAACTATGCCCAACTTTCGATCCTATCTTAGACTTATGAAGAGAATTACAAAAACTACCAATGTAAACACAGATATCGATGTTACGACATTGATTGATCATCGTCTAAACCCGTTAACTTTGTTTATAACTGCCGTATATTAGTTGCCTTCTAATGACGTACAGCAAAAACGGACTTTCATACAATATTGTTTATGTACACACCAGCTCTTTAACTGTTTACATATTGGAGTTAACAGTAACAACGGACGCTTCTACCTACGTCAAAATAATACGAAGCAAGACATAAATTTGAAAACCTATACTCAAGTAATGACGTATCTGAAAAAAAATGGCGGCCAGAATCAGCTGTTGACGTTCCTCCCCATTCAAACATTCTAATTTTAAATGAGTAGATGACGTTAACGCTTGAGAAGTAAACATAACGTATCGGTAAACGGAAAAATCCGACGTTGATGCCTGTATAACTCGTAGTTCGCTGATAGTTGACTCAGGGTCGAACAAGAAAAATGTTAGAGGCATCTCAGAATTTACGTATTTTTAGATGCAATTATGGGTCAAGGAAGTAATTTTGCCAGTCTCGGTGTGTGGGTAGATAAACATTTGCGTCCTTTACGAGGTTCTTAACTAAAGTTACCTTAAATCTTGAAAAAAATCAAAGATCTCCAATAAAAGGTCTATAAAATACTTCATTACAACTTGCTGTACAAAGAGCCGTAATAAAATTTTTGGACATATCTGCCATTCGTTTATTTTGGCAGCAGACAACATTCCTTCACACAGTCTGAACAATTTGGAATGAAAAGCACTTGTGCAAATCACACGCCGATCGTAACACGTAAATAATAATTAATGTCATGCTTAAATAAATTTATTTCGACGTGTAACAGCTTTCTGGACGATCTTATTGGCCAGATTACTTTATTCATAAAATAATGTAACTTAATTCGGCGTTTTTCGACGAGACTAAAATGGTAGACGTTATTAAAATGGCTAGCTTTGATAATACAATGAATATTGAAGATGATGATGACAAAGGATTGAAAACTGAAACTTTAAAAATCAAAGCAATCAATTTTGACTCAAACCTGGAGATGGGCGCATGAAAATCTTCTTAGTAGGATTGCTCATGAATGAACGCAAATAACGCAAACAAAAGCTTATTCCGTAGTTCCATTAGGCTCTAAATCAAAGGTTCTTCTAAATAGCCCAGCATCTATTTAAGTCCCCATATTTATTTACGTTGGCTCCATTCAAATCCACGTGCACTAACCTAGCTCTCAATTATTTAGCCATTTGAACGCTCTGTTTGAAACCTGTCAGTCTATTGGACACTCAAAATAAATGGTTGAACCATTTGTTACTGAAGTATGCAAATGGAAACAGTTGCACGTTTCTGAGTACCTACCTACAGGGTTTAAAGCACTAAGACCGGAATATTCCTATTTGAATATGGACTTGTTTCATCAAGAGAAAAATAAATGTTTTGAAAACTAATGAGATTAACAGAGGTCCCGTCGTGGGACCCTTTGAAAACCTCAACATCTTACTCAGTATGTATCATTTGCCTGACCATACAGGCTGTAAACGGACCCTTCACGAAGCCGTCAACCAAGCATTCTGTACATCAAACTAAGCAACTCTACGCAAAAATTATTGCTGGGACTTTTTTTTTGGGGTGAAAAAATCACATTTTACGTTAAAACTTAATGTTACGCACTCAAAACTTAGTGCTGATGGATGCATTAAATAGTAAACGGGTCATGGAGTTACTTAAAGTTAAAACCTTAAAAAGTGGTTTAAAAAAAAACTTGTGAAAAAATTGGAACTTTAACCTCCAATATCTCCGTAACTAGAAGGTTCCCAGGTATGGTCCAGAACAAAAAAAATATCGCAATGACGAGGAAAACAAGTGCCTTTCGGCTTCGTTAAAAGTCTTTTTACACCCTTTATAATACAGGTTGGCGACGCATGAATTCTTCTCCCATACATTGGTCATCATCTCATAAGTGACAGCCTTTCAAGCCATAACATCTTTCACACAATCCATCCATCGTTTCTTTGGTCTTCCCCTACTCTTCCTCACAAGGCTAGATTTTGAACCAGCTTTGTCAAAACTGGCAGGGACGCTACCACAAATGGATTCCTTTGCTTTACATTTAATATTGTTTCTTAGTCAATATAATATTTCCATTGACACCCACGTCAGGAGACCGTGCGTTCTATTTATAGATGATGCTAATGCACGATTTATGAACAAAAGATCTAGCATTCCTAGTTTAAGACAGTATGTACACTAGAAAAAAAAACAGTATTCTCTATCATAGACAATAGTTTTACTTTGACCTTGTGTCAAGTTTTTCTGTAGGTTTTGTCAACAGTTACTGAAGCGTAATTGGCTTAAGCTGGTCCGAAAGAACTCCAGAGTTCGTGCAATATAAAGCGAAAAACACGTCATTCACCTCGTTTTGGTTCGGACTCGACGAGACTCGACCCCGAACTAAATGCGACAAATGTGGTGATACATCCGCTCTAGCCGATTCCGCGTCGTGTGTTGTCCTTCCATAAGAAGCTGATCTGTAGTAAATGTCCTGCTCACGATCATGGTTTTCGAATAATAGTCTGTCTTAAAAACAGTCTTACTTCAGTCTGATCTCAGCCTTTAGTCCCATCACGTGTCGTGGACACGACGCAGCACCCTTCAACAGCAACAGAATGTTTGGACAGCATGGATTTATGAGGATCCTGGCGCTGAATCGATCGTTTATCTTAATTATTGTCTTACGTTTCCGATTACGCACAAGTTTTATCCATCCATACTAAAATAATAAACGCGAAAAAAGCGTCATGGAAATTCATTCTACAGACAAAACTCTGCTTGTCAGTCTTTTACCTTTTTACGCCGGAACGGATGAACGGATTTGGATGCTTGGCACACGGATAGTCCATATACTGAAACTTTTATCCCGGTAGAAAATTTCTGTTAGAGTTAAAGTCAAACCACTTAAAGCACTTTTGAATTTCAAACTTTAAAGCAAAGGAATTGGAATTGATTCTATTGAGATCATTTACAATATCTAAGCAAGCGACGCCGCGGGCACCAGCTAGTAGGTTATATAATTAATAAAACAAACAGACTACCTACATCTTTTGATTTTATGTTTCTGTTTTACATATATTTATGCTGCAGAAGTATAGTAAATATAGTTGGCGTGGTGACTCGTAAACTGCGAATAAATAAACTATGTTCTGACCTAGTAACGACATTGCAGTATGACTATTGTTCACCATTTTGCATTTTATTGCAAAACACGTATCGGACGTGCTTCTGAAACTAACATGAATTTTAATGTTCGAACGAAGCCTTGTCCATTTTAAACCTAGGTGCCGTTGCAGTTTTTATGACTTAGGCCCGGGCTCCACGAAAGCGGAGAGGAGACATCACAAATCTACATCGCGTTTCTCGTTTCTCCTGTAATTAGTCAAATATTACACCTTATCTCTTCGTTCCGCTTATCTCTGGTTTGGTGGAGTCCGGGCAGATGCAACTTGCGTCCTGCGACACGCGCGTGGTTCTCTTGTTTCCTTGCTATGGGTACCTTCGCGCCGCCATGCTCAGAGTCACTTCTTTCAATTGTTATCCCCGCAGTAGCTGTCGTAACACGCGAATCGCTTGGGCATGTAGTTCGTGGCAAAGACCCCTTGTAAAGTTTTACCATCATCAAGATTTCTCCAGCTTTTGTCTGTCCTCCATTATACACAGAAACTATAAACATTGACCTCAAAGAGCCGTAAAGGCGTGAACCAATATTGCATTACAAAAAGCTCTAACCAGGACTCAAGTGAAAGTGTGCCATCGTCAAGTCGTTTGAGCGCTTCAAAACCCGTTGAGTTTTATCGCTAATTTCGCGTTTACGGCTATTGTTTAAATTATGTTGTTGAGGTAAACAAAACAAACTAGGTAATGAAAGAAACTCGTATATATGTGGCTTTAAGTGGCTTTTAGCAATCAATGTGAATGTGCGGTTTTAAGGTCTTCGAAGACTGTTGTCTGTTGGTGACTCATTAAAAGAAAATCCTTTTCAAAATAACTATCGTTAACTGTTTTTTTATAAGCCCGTGCAAACACTCCTGGCTCCTCGAAGACCTCTTAATATAGCAGAACAGGACAACAACCTTGTCCTGATCTCTGAAGCAAAAAATCCAGTCTCTTTAAACACAAAGACGTACAGTCATCGCTAAAATAAAGAACAGTTAGTCGCCGCCACTTCGCCAGTCTTTCCGGAACATTACTAAAACACTATTAAACACTATTCACGTGTATAATAGTGTTTTATATTATTATTATTATTATTTTTCTTTTGTATATACTAAGGACTTGGTCGAAATAGCATCGTGACAACCCACACGGAACTCCGAAACACCATTTTAAAGTAAAAACGTTAACAGCCAAGTAAAGGAAGATTACAGACTGGTTATCGGTTCAGGAATGCGGTTTCAAGAATGCATTAAGGCAGCTTAGGGCGATTTAATGGTCATTCTGGATTTGGAGTTCGAAATGTCGGGGTTTCTCTGATATCACCCAAAAAGAGATAATATTCCTTGCTCGGATTGGTGACCGTAGAAAGGCTGACTAGTCGCATTCTGGGCCTTGTCGTCGACGTGGGTCGGATCGAAAATATCACATCATTTTATGTTCCTCAGGAACATATCACAACGTTTTTAAAGCCAGTACATCGATAAACACGAAATAAACGGCCTGACATCAACCTTCAACACCTCTATTTAAGTTTATTTTGGCGCCAACGCACACGTCGATGCTAATTTCGATCATCTTATTTTTTTGGCAACCTTACCCAACGCACGCTTCGAACGTGCAATTTGTAGTTTTTCTATATATAAAAAACGTATTTTCTTGTGTTACGTGTGTTTTTAAGAGGCGGTTTTTGGAGATTTGCGTAGGTCTTGGTTATTTGTTTATTTTACGCTGTTCTAAAAAAAACAAACAGTTTATTTTGATATAATTTTAAGGAGGAAGCTGATGAAAATATTTGTTTTGTGATTCACACATAGCTCGAATTCTAAAGCTTTTTCTTTTTTCATTTTGGCCTTGGATAATAAATGCGCTTTTGTATTGATAGTGCATAAATACGCGTTCCTTTAACGGAGAACTGACTTTCATCGTGCACTCCAAGAACTAAGAGACTGATTGGGAAGACCTATCTTTGGACTTGAATAACGCGGAAGGCGGAAAACCGAGTGGTGTCGGCAAATTGGGAGAGCTCCAGACATGACATAGTCTAGACTGAATGACTAATCGACCTTCAAGGAACAGTCGATTTCCTCATCTGGTATCCACAGACCCACTGAAACCTTGTAGCGATGATTTTCGATGAATTAGGTCCGATTTTTTTACCGTTAAAAAGGTGTAAATACTGCTTCAACAAAAAAATTATCCTCTCCAATGTAAGTGTTAGGGCCAAAAGGACCAATTTAAAGTTGATATGTATGTGGCGTTAAGTGGCTTTTAGCAATCAATGTGAAGTATGTGCGGTTTTAAGATCTCAGAAGACTTGCTAGGTGGCTCATTTAAAAAAAAGCCTTTTCAAAATTACTATCGTTAACTGTTTATTTATAAACCCGTGCAAACACTCCTGGCTCCTCAAAACCTCTTAATATAGCAGAACAGGACAACAACCCTCATCTGGTATCCACAGACCCACTGAAACCTTGTAGCGATGATTTTCGATGAATTAGGCCCGATTTTTTTACCGTTTAAAAGGTATAAATACTGCTTCAACGAATAAATTATCCTCTCCAATGTAAGTGTTAGGGCCAAAAGGACCTATTTAAAGTTGATCCCAATCCACCCTATTTTAGGGCAAGTTGGGCCAACCTAAGTGGGGCCAGAATAGTAAAAAAGGTTTTTTAAATATTAAATGGGCCTACTCTTGACCTCAATCTTGCCCTGAGGTCAGAGATGAGCTCGACGATGGAACGAGCTAACTCAAAAAAAGCCTATTAACTCGTGACTTTGCTAGATTGGGGTCATACCATCACATGAACTCGGTGGCCACCCTAATCTAAAACTACATTGATTCTTGAAACCTCGATATGATTCGCCCAAACCCAGACATCACCATGTCCTTTCACTAGTGATGCAATAAACCGTAGTTTGTGACCATTTTACGATTCTGAGGTGTTCAACGCCGACTAATACTAGTAATAGCGTCAGTTTGGTTGGTCGATCCACACGATCGTAATATGTTCTCACGGATATTCGTCGAAACGACGTAGTTGTTTGGTTCATGGGATTCTGAAATTTGTAATGCATGTGTAACACTGGTAATTTTAATTGATTTGTAAAGTTAGTATACTGCTTCTGACTTTGAGGCAATCATCATGAAAATTTCACTGAAGCAAAAACAGATGCCACTTACTTGGTCTCTGATGGTGTTTTTGTAGGAAACTTCAACCTTACCCCTTCTTCCAAAGCTGTGTTGCCAAAGATGTAACTCAGTCATTTCAGGGAGGGTAGATCAACTGTGTCATTTACCAAGCAGCAATGTATCTCAATAACTTGCTAGTTTGAAATGTACACAACATTATAGTTATTAGAATACTAAATATTGTTTATTTGATAACATGACATAATGCTTGTATCCTCCGAAGTCTAGGCAGAGGTACACTTATACTTATTACATCCACATTTCGCCAGTTAAGGCCTGCGCAAAAGAGGAACAGTTTGTCCGCGACCAATTTGCAACAACCAATGGACGTCAACCAATAAATGAAAAAACAACATAACAACCAATGAACAAGGAAGGTCATTTCTATCCGGCGGACAAAAGTCTCTCGTCTGCGCAGGCCCTGATGTTTTCCACCGCAATCAAATCAGCAGCTACTATCTATCTTGTTCTCAGCATATTCTCTATTTATTTCCAGCATAACCGGCGGGGAGCTGTTTGAGCGCGTCATTGATGAAGACTTCGTGCTGACGGAGCGCGCATGTACGGTGTTCATGCGACAAATATGCGAGGGCATCGAGTTCGTACACCGACAGAACATTCTGCATCTGGATATGAAGGTACGTTGATAACTGGGTCCTGTCCTAATGGACCAGGAACTTCAAGACTAGAGATCCTGATCTCTGTTTCTGATTATTTTAGTAAAAGTCTGATTGTTTGAGAGTTTTAACACCTGGATGCGGAACCCACGGAACCGAGGATTATGGCATAAGAAAGTGGAGGTCTATACCCAGAAGTGGATGATTCTGGGCTGTAAAGACAGATTGTTCTAATACTGATTCATGAGTTCTTCTAGCAATAGTATGATTGTCTGAGAAAAAACCTACAGTTAAAACTCAAATCACTCGTTATTGTATAAACAGTAAAATCACATCATCACACATCATGATTTGTAGTGACTACACTATGTATTTTGGAAATAAAGGTGCCAAGAAATTATGGTTTTGCTAAAACAAAAAATATTAAAGCATCCAAAGATTAAGTTCTCGGATTACTAGTTCTTCTTGATAGCGTAATACCTATAACATAAAAACACCAAATGTATGTATCGAAATCATATCCTATTACCGATATTGGATTTGGGTACGTGGTACCTATCTGAAATTAACCTTAGGCTTCTGGAAGGGAGTCCCTATTTAAACTTCAGACCTGAAAGAAACAAACATAATTATTCAAGCATGCATATAAATAATGGACTTCATTAATACTGTGTTAAGAGCTAAAAATAAAACCACATAACGGGTCGTTTAAACGTGATCTTCTTTACATTTAAAAAGTGACGTATCTAAATAATTGCATTTGTAATGGAGAGGAGTTTTTCTATCCGTATGACTAAAGTCTGAAATAGTACAATGATGTCATGTGCTAGGATCTTTAGCTATTTCGTCATCTCGAAACACTAATAGAAATTCTACAAATTCAAGCATTTACGAGTTTTTTTTTTGTCTAGGATACATGACTAGAGTGACACGACACATCGACGAGACTTCAAAAACAAATTCAACTCTCCGTGATAGATAACATACAGAAAGAGAAATAAAGAGAAACGTTGAGTGATAAAAACAAATGAGAACATCACTACAAATTGATTAACTACACCCACAGAGATATTGAAGTAATTACTCCAAATTCCCATCATTAAAGTCTCAAGAAAATGCGAAATCGCTTCACCCTCGACTCCAACAATAAATACAGACGTAACTCCGGTTGTACAAATAATAAAGTATAAGTAAATAAAGAAACGATTACATTGTTCAGCTGTTGCGGTCCCGCCATTCTGGTCCGCGTCCAACTAATAAATCAAAATGGCGGAAAAAAGCGCGCGAGTTTTATGATTACCGGCCAGTTCAGAGTTTATTTGAAGATGTCGCTTTTGAATTTCGAATTCGTATTTCTGTCATCTGTCGGAAGCGTTGCAGAAATATCTATTTTTATTTTTGTTTTTAGAGTTTTCGATCCGGTAGTGGTTAGCTAACATTCGATGATTATTTTATGCTACTTTGAAGTGCCTTGTTTACACACGGCAGTTGTATAAGTGTGTATTAATATAGCTGGCACTTGATAATAATGATTAGGATTGGTATAGGTACACCTACACCGTACACTGGTAGTCATTGATACTAACTTACATACTTACTCACTTAGTATAAATGGTTCTTGGCGAAAAAATACTTTAACACCCCTAACTTTCTATCGTAGAGAGTGATGAGAACTAGATCAATTAGGAAGAATCCTCGCAATATTTACAAATTTGCTTTGAAAATATAAGATTCTGGACTCTCCCCGACTATCTTTGAAAACGAATTTTGGTCTATACGGGTTCGGAATTTGTTACTCTCCTTAATTACCTCCTTAAATTAGTCTCTAAGTCACCCAAAACGATCCTTAATACCATTATCCTAACTCTTATTTTCTCTTGCAGCCAGAAAACATCCTCTGCCTAACAAAGCAAGGCAACCGCATCAAGATCATCGACTTCGGTCTGGCCAGGTTCTACGACCCTGAGAAGAAACTCCAAGTCTTGTTCGGTACTCCCGAATTCGTGGCCCCAGAAGTTGTGAACTTCGATCAGATTGGTTACGGAACTGATATGTGGTCTGTGGGAGTCATATGTTATGTGCTGTAAGTATTTTTTTCTATCTGGACGATTAATTTGAAATGTTTGCAAAAGATGGTCTTTAGATTTCTTTTCAATAAATTGGTGGCTTTATGAGACCTGGTAAGCCTATTCGAACTCTCCCACATAGAAATTATTCATCGGCAATGTTTAAAAAATCTGCTGTTTTCTTCTAAAGCAATACCTACCAACACGGTCAAAATGTATTGAAAAGCAGATTTTTTTTTTAATTGCTAATGAAAAATTTCTATATGAGGGCTATGGTGAGGGGTGTTCGGAATGATGTACTTTATACGTGGTATTCGTTTGTGAGTCGATGTCATTCCAATTTTAGAACAAAAAAAAAGAAAGAAATCCAAAAAAGCAAAGAAGGCTTTAATTAAACAGTCAAAAAACTGAACCATCCAAGTTAAAACTGACGCCAAAAACGTATAGACTGTCCAACAAAAATTCGATATAAACCACAATCTTGCTATTAATGACGAAGCATCATTAAAACATCTACCATCTCTTTCCAGCTTATCAGGTCTATCACCATTCATGGGCGAGACAGACATTGAAACGATGGCTAACGTCACCGTCGCTAAATACGACTTCGACGACGAAGCTTTCACCGAGATCTCGGACGATGCTAAGGACTTCATTCAGAAACTTCTCGTCAAGGATAAAGAGTAAGTGTCTTGCCTGACTAGTATTTGTTGTGATATTTCTAGGGTTTTACGCCCTATAGAGCCTGAACATTTTGCAAAGGAACGTTTGAACGTTGTGAATAGCTTGGAATGGTGATTTAGATCCTTGGATCGTTTTTTTTCCTTATCCTTGAAAGCAGTCATTCCTGTGCTACAGTTTTTCGGCTTGTATTAGTTACCAAAAAGTATTTTTTGCAAAAAGTTTGGGCCTTAAAAAAGCCTGTACAAATTATGAAGCGTACTCTTCTGCAAGAACCTTAGTTCAAAATGCGTGTCAAAAAACCTTTATCTTCGAAATAAATACCTTCAAATCCTCGCAACCTTTCAAGTCCGGTATGATCTCAATAAACGCGGATTTTCTAAAGCTGTGTACATACCAGCCTGACGATAAAGAACCCTTGTTACTCGTTTTATCCAACACTAGAAACTAACAATACATAAAACATTGCACGATGTAGAAAGAATGATCTAACTTATACAATAACTCTCTAACCCTGTACATACTAGATAAGTAGATGTAGATTAGTGTATGTGTAGCCCACCAGTAACTCTCCTTCAAAATTTGACCCAAATTCTGGCACAAACTGTCCAATCTGCAAGCTAACCTATTAATCCTTCCAACCTCCTTCCTCTTATGCACGCATTTCCTCTTGCATCCCATGGTGGCGTAGCTGGGCCACCAACCACTCGTCTATGTCCTGTAGAGCTAGAGACGCCACCCCTTAACTGTTGTGTCGGTGTTGGGCGCTAGTAACAAGGGTCTTTGTCGCAGGTCGCGGCCGGGCGCCACCCAGTGCCTCCGCCACGCCTGGCTGCAGCGCCGGCCCCCGCCCCCGCACCTCCCGCCACACGCACCGCCACCTGTCTGCCCTGAGCTCAAGAACCCACTTGACGTAGCCAAGGACAACCTGCGACTCTTCGTCGAGCGCTGGAGTGAACACCCCAACTCACCATACGTATTCGATAACCAAGCACACGAAATCACCAGCCTCACGAACGGAAACTGTGAACGATCCTCTATCGGAGGATGTTCGCCTTCTCCCAGAAGTTCCCTCAGCAGCTCTCCCGACGTAGTTTTCGATGAAGATGACCTAGATCCACCCCCATTACGAGAGCACAACTTCCTATCCGCACCAAAATACAACCCCGTTGAAAGGCGAGCCTCTGACAGCACTTGCTTATTACACAAGAAACAAGACGTCCTCGTCAGGAAAAACTTAGCGGAAGAAATTAAGAAACTATCCGACCACCTATACATGCTATCTACAATGAACACTGATCTCGCAAACAACAACAGCATGAAGGAACTAGATAAAAACGTTACAGAAACTAAGTCGACCAAAGAAGAGAAACTGCCGAACGGTTACAAGAAGGAAACAATGCATACGAAGCTCATAACGAATGGCGACGCATCAGGCAAGGAGAAGAGATCACTGTTCACTTCAAAGTCAACAACCAAAATATCGTCATCATTCTTAACAGAGAGAGAACCAGAGAAACCAATGACCAGTAAAATGCCGTGGGCTAAATCAAACAGGTCGAAACGAGTGTCGAATACGAGTCGAGATGTGCCAGACCAGCCCGTAGAAGTTCGGAACACTTTCTTCCAAGAATTCGACCGACGAAGGGAAAAGATAGACAAATTAGTGAATGGATCAGAGAATGGAAGACAGATGCCTTACAGGAGAGGAGATGAGAACAATGCGCATCGAACGAAAGACCTCCTTTTACATCTTCTAGAAAAATGGGGCGAGTCTGAAGAAGTGGAGGCCGAAAGATCGGCTGGAGGAACCTCGAACGGAGGGAGACACCAGTCGATATCCCTCGAATGGTCACCCTCCAACCAGTTGGGACAGTCCTCCATGTCAAGTCTACACGCATTCTTCCAAAGACAGACTTCGGATGAAAAGACGCAAAGGAAGAAAGTGACGAGTAATGTTGCGAAATGACTCCGGTTGTAAGAATGAGTGCCATGACACTATGTTACCAAAGTATGGTATGAGATTAGTTAATGTTCTTATAGCCTAGCGCATATACACGAGTTTGACTCGGCACATCACGGATTTTAAGTACTTACAGGGTTATTTTATGTACATTTTGTGACCTTAGGTCCTATACGTAAGGGGTCGTACCCAAAGGGAAAATTGGGACATTAATACCTGGACAGAACTGAGAATATTTGAACAAAAAAAAACTAAATAGGCTCCACTAATGCAATTTGTGGTAGGTACAGACAGATACAGATTTTAAATTCCATTTAAAGTTTTATGGAATTATAAAAGTACGTTCTTAGTGTCTAAACACACTATGCCGAAGTTACGCGACCGAAGTTCAGCACAATTACGCCTGCAATGCTATTTGAATTACTGACGACACACTATGCCGAAATTACGTCGCATCATAGCGTACAGCCTAACTTCGGTCGGGCGTAAGTTCAGCGGCAACTTATTCTGTGAGCACACATTATACGCGACCGAAGTTCGGTTCGATTGCCGACAAAGATCCGGGGGCGGGGAGCAGCGGGGAGCCGCCCGCGCTCCACGCGTCCTTTGTTTTGCGTCTGTCTGTCCAACTGTGTAGATAAGACGACACGACGCGGACGCCACGACAGCGCTCGAGCCACTGAATACAAACACAAAGTTGCGGAACTGAATTTCTGCGTAAGTTCGGCACTTACGATGTGTCATATCAGCCGAATACGTCGGAACGTAAAATCTGCCGCCGAACTTCGGTCGCGTAATTTCGGCATAGTGTGCACACTTGGTAGCTTTTGTCATGTTTTTTTATTTTATTTATAAGAACTTTCGTTTATATGCGCTAAGTCTTAAAAAGGCAGTTAAAATGACAATAATGAAAATCTAGTCTTCAAAATTTTACAAACAGATTTAGATTCAAGACTGAGAACGAATTATATCAACATTTTGAACACATTTTGGTAATTTTTAAAACATTTTTTTGTATGTAAATAAGACATGTTTTGAAAAGTAGGGGTATCTTAACTTAAATTATGATTGTTCCTTATCTGTACTTATGTATTACTTAAATTTATTGTTATTGCGATACGTATGTTGTTAAAATATAAGGCTTTATTAAAATATTTTGTTTTATTACTTCAAAATATTAATGACTACTACGCGGTTGCAACCACACGGAGGTAGTGCATTTTTCTGGCAAAACACATATCTTACGTCATTCGCGAATAGTTCAGCTTTCTATTAGTGAAAGATTTTTTTTGTAATCGGGTCAGTAATTCCGACCTCTAGAGGAAATCTCTTGTGCCAGAAAAATGTACGTGTTCAGGAAGTACCTAAATAATATTTGCGCCTTTTAACTTTTTGATCGCCAACTTACATACGTGACAAGCAAGCGCGTGCCCTATTCCCCAAATGACACAAATATGTGACAAAATGGTAGGCAAAATTGTGGTTTGGCGTAGAGGACACGCGCGTGCGTTTATGCTGTAGCGTTCAAAAGGATTTTTTAAATTCAATATTCAATTACTATCGCCATTAATAGAAATTTGACATCATAATAATCAACCTTCCACAGCGATCGTCTATCAGCATCGTCGACTCTGACGCACCCCTGGCTGATCCAATCAGCGCTCTGCACAGAGCTTCATGTTACCAAGTCAAAACTCAAGAGGTACGTCATCAAGAAACGCTGGGCCAAGGCAGTTTCAGCTGTCATAGCCCTCAAGAGAATGGGGGCCAAGTTTGAAGACCATCATGAGGATAAAGTAGAAAAGAAGAATGGAGAAAATTGATTGGAGAAGTTTTCTATAGTTGAAAGTCGATTGGGCAGAGTTGTGAACGCGGCGTAACCAGGATAATTACTCCGTTGTCACAGTTTAGTTTGTTTCGGGAAATAATGGTCCCAAAATGAGGTACCAATTCGAGGGAATAGTTCTGTTCAAACTTTATGGCGGCTCGGAAGTTAGCTGCGAGTGACAGTCTGCGCATTATACAGTCAAGACGATGCGTCCTATGCGCCCCGCTGATATCTAAAATTGTGTTCTGCGCAGCTTTACGTTAGATGTTCCGAGCCCCCATAAATTTTGAACCGCTATACCTGCGCAGACTGTCATTCGCAGCTAACTTCCGAGCCGCCATAAAGTTTGAACCGAACTATATCTTGTACCACAATCCTGGGTACGCCGAAGTTTTTTTTATTTCATTTTTAGAAAATTCTGTGAACTGTATTTACAGTACTTTTATCCTTGCTCGTTTCTTATTTTCTCCCTACGAATCCGGATGCGTCTGAGGCTAAATTAGATATTATTTACAATCCTCCACATTAGGTACAAATAATATTTTTCAAAATAAACAATGACTGGATTAGAATTAAAAATTACATGACTCTGCCCAATCCTTTACTAAATAAAGTTTAGATTATATCTTAGAGGTAAGACCGTTGGAGGCACATAATTCGCAAAGAATACGCACACACGCATATCTAACATAGAAATAATTGGCTATAACAATATTCTTATACTTAGGTAATTATGTTATTGACAGTGTACTTAATCAAATTCTATAGATCGTTGACCAGCATGTATTCCGTTAATAATATCTGTTGATTTTTTTTGTTTTTTCTTCAGTAAACACTTGTTAAGTCGCTAGAGTTCAATGTTGTTTTAGTAATAAATATGAAATAAATAATATTCTTAATGGGTAGTACGCACAACGACCAATCAAGCTATAAAAAATCAGTATTTAAGCGGATCTACAAAGCGAGGCCATGTTGTACTGGAAATGTATAGCTTGATGTGTGGTCGTGTGTACGTAGGTACTTCAAGATAGCCATAATGACGCATAATAATTTACTTTGGTCTAATAATTTTTGATTTAAAATGTTGATTTAGGACACGTGGCTATTGTAAATTAAGTAATAATTATAGTAGGGGAGCCCTAGAAGGGATTTCGGGATTTACTAAAGCGCGGCAGATTAATATACAGGCGGATACCTTGTACCCAGTTAAGTACCTCCACCAAACATGAGGCCCATATATAAGGCCGCCCGTGAAGGATACAGGATCAGATTAGTAAAAAAAAATTGACCATCAGAAATTCTCGAGCGCGTCAGATTAAGGTAGGGTGAGTTAATTACATCCTAAAAAGTGTATATTCCATTAACCTGACAATTTGAGAGTGACGTAAAGAAAGGGGAGGGCAGCAAAGTTGTAAAAAAAAAAACGTCATCTCGACATTCTCGAGCGTAGCTAAATTTTATTTTATTTTAAAGGAAATAATTCAAGAATAATGAAAAATATATAATCTGACGATTTCCGCAAGCCGAAATAAAAATTCGTCGATAAAGTTAAATGCGTGCAGCTGCGTGATGCCTACATTTCCTTCTCCGCGTTTCTATTCCTCTCTCACTCTTTCTCTATCTATTACTCTCTCACTCCCACTCTGAGTGGGGACCCTAGTTTCTGCTGCCATGACGCCAACACAGCTGATCATAAAGACTCGTTCGTGGCATACTGTTTACAACGTGTTACCAACGTTTTGGCTTTTTTTGCTATTTTAATATTATTTATGTGAATTAAAGTTTATAAATATTTAATATGAGTGATATTAATTTAAAATGTGTATTTTGTGGTGAAAGTACCTTACAAAAAACAATTAAATTTACAGTAGAAACATTAAAAAAATGTGTAAATATTTTGGAATATCGTCGGAGCAAGCCGGTTAATATCCGAAAGTCTCGAGGAACATATGATAACCTCGAATTGTCGATGGAATCATCATTAAATGATTTATATCACGCACAGTGCTATAAATTATTTACTGCAATTAAAATACCGCGAGACATGACAATGCACCGGAAGTTTCGGGAAATAGCTCCGAAACACATGTCACATGTCATAAGTACAATTTTAAGCGCCCAGGAATGGAATTAGCGGGAAGTTACAGGGATGGCCTTTAGGGTGAACCGTTTTTCTAAATTTTTTTTGTCAGATCAGGCGAATCCCTCTAGATAATCGTCAGATTATGAGACAGTACGTTTAGAACATAAAGATGAACCATATATATCTTAATCTGACGCGCTTGAGTATTTCAAAATGGCGAATTTTTTTTGCACATTATGAAAATGGCCGCGGGTTTGCGTCCCATCGAAATCGTCAGATTAGTGAATGAGAGCTTTTTTTTGGTGCACTTAACACTCCCTTAGAAAATTTGACGCGCTCGATTAAATATTTTTTTTTTTCATTTTCAACCTTTACATACAACCACCCGCATCATGCAAACGATCAGATTAACATACGTACATTATTAAAAATACGTAGGGCATTGATGCTATCAATATCTGACGCGCTCGAGGATGTCCATGCAACAGTTTTTTTTTACATATTTAAAAATCTATAGCCGCTTCCCCCACCGATGAAAAGGTATATATCATATAACATTTTTTTCTTCTTATCATCTAAGCTTTGCAACCCAATAGGTCTCTACGACGCTCGAGTAAATCCCCATTTAGCATCGTGGGCTCCCCTACTATTACTATTTAGACGAAATTCAGTATTAAGTCATGATTTTGAGACGCCTGTACTTAATATCATTTAACTTGAGTATTGACCTGCAGTATAATGGGGTGAATGGGGTCGCATCTATAGGGTAGTTCGGTACAAAACTGTAAGTGTTGTCCCATTTCGCCCCTGAATCATTATTAACCCCATTTCACCGTAATTAAGTTTTGCCGCTTTGGTATAACGAAAAAAAAGGTACGTACGCACGACGATCAATCAAGCTATACAAAACCAGTTTACGCGGAACTCTCATTGTACATTAAATCTATACAAAGCGAGGCCATGTAATACTGGAAATGTATAGCTTGATGTGTCGCTGTGTGTACATTTGTGCTGAGTAAGTACCTACTTGTGTTTTAAAAGCTATTAGAGGCAGAAAACCTTTGGTTTTACATGACTAAAATGGTGCCAAAATATTTACTAACTAGTAACACTAGGTGTAATGCAGTGCCTATAATAAAATAATACTTAAATATAATCTAATAATCTCATTAAGATCTGTATATCATGAGTATTCTATAGTATTCTACATTATTATGTTTTATGAAATAATAATAAGTTACTAATGGGGAGGCGGAGTCCTGTCTTAGGCAAAGATGAATAGAAAAATCATGGCCCGTTTACACGACAGTTTTTCCTCAAATTGAAGTTTATTCTAGGCTAAAACTGTTCGTGTAAATGCACTTTTTCTAGCTTGTAGGACTAGCCCTACGTAAGACCAAAAAAAGAAAAGCTGCCTTTGCCAAGCAGTGGGATTCGCGGGCTAAAAATAAATAAAAAAAATACACTTAGATAGGTAAATAATGAAAGACATTAACTTCTAACATTAAATATTTATAAGTTTTGTGCTAATTAATTATTAATTGCAATCATTTCATTATAAATTAGATTTATTGGTTGTCATTGCGTTATCGCCATTTTTTCTCACCATATTTATTTTTATGGATATTATTAAAATTATTGTGAATCTAAATTGTTTCATGTATGGATTGTTTAGTCGTATTATATTGCATTTAATTTTCCACGTAAATGACTATTATTAAAGACATTGAATTGTGAACGAAATTTTTATATAGTAATAAATAAATCTTGTTGCATCAATGGCGTATTTTTCTTTCCCTCCTTTACTTTAATCTTTTATTTAAAAGCTTTTATTGATTACAACATTAGTGTGACCCTGTTGTGCTCAGAACGCAGTAACATTGGATGGAAAATCACCTGTCAAACTTGTCATACAAAACATCATACACATCAAGTCTTCAACCAACTTACCTGTGCAGGCGGGAAAACACAGAACTAAAATAAATGTAACAAGACATATCGATGCATTTTTTCTTGATAAGCAGCGCCACCTTGAACTGCAAACTTAAAGTGGCCATACCGTAACTACTTAACTAGGTAAGTACCAGTAGTCTGAGTTAGTAGACTGGGTTAGGCAGAGATGTAGGTATCTATAGTACCTACCTGCAACTGTTTCGCAACTAATAAACCCACCAAGTACAAAATTTCGGCAGCAGTTGCGGAGGCTGAGGAGTCTCCGTGACCGGTAAATCAACCCTAGAAATGCAATCTATTGCTGAACTTCTACATACATAGGTACATTACATTGAACTCACGCCTTATTTTGCCCATGTGGGTACTCGGATACAATAAGGGCTATCGATTTTCAGCTCACCAGATGGCACCACTGTCGAGTAAGGTCCTGTCATTAATTCTATTAAGTACTTCAAAGTACCAATAACTTCATAAAAAGTTCATTTTATTACGTATAACAACATAGTGTAAACTTCAGATACATATTTACAATATTGTCCCTGAAATTAGCAAGCATGAAACATTTTAAAATCATTCTTTCTCCCAGTACTAACAAATTAGATCTTAATTTGCTACCTGAAATCTTCAAGTTAAAATTAATCAGAAATGGCGCAATCTTGACCACAATTGTGAATATTAGTAAAAATATGTGATAAAAAGCGTGCAACGGACGAACACTATGTATGACATTTGACATTTCTGAAGACCTTACGCTACACTAACGCCACAACTACACTAGCGGCGAATACATGCCCACATTGAACGCTACGATCCTGCTCAAACAAGAGAAAGGTTCATAATGTCAAGCAAATCACTGCAGGTAGATTGGTAACCACAGGTAAATGCTCATTCCATGATAGTGTACAGTCACGAGCACCAATATGTATACACTTCCCTAAATTTAAAAGCAATTTTCGCGAGAAATAATTACTATAGTAACTTTGAGATAGGATTTTTTTCATAAAAATATGCGTTCCAAAATACTATGTTCGTAACAACATGACATTTTAATCAGAACAATAGGAGGAAAACACTTTTAAAAGTTGTTAAGTGTTTAAATATTGGTGCTCGTGACTGTACCTGCTTCAGTAGGCTAATTGGTCGCCCGAGCCAAGTCTGTGTGGATGGTGACCCGCCAGTTATATTTCTAAAATGTATACCTACTTCTACTGACTTTTGACTGCCGCGTTGGTCTTGTGATCGCAAGTGCGACTGTCGACGTCGAGCCTGAGCCTGAGGTCCTGGGTTCGATTCCCAGGTCGGGCAGTGTTATAGGATTTTTCCATCAAGAATTTCTCAGTAGCAGCCACGGTCTGGATTGTGCTCGGTTGATGGCAATAGGCTCGCCCCTAGTACATGACACTAAACATAACAGGCGAAATGTGGGGGTACTAATGGGTACATCTCTGCCTTTCGGGTATTACAGGCGTGATGTTATATTCTCTAAACCAGGGTTACTCAAAGTGGGGTTCGCGAACCCCTAGGGGTTCGCCAGGCGACGGTAGGGGGTTCGCCAGGCGACGGTAGGGGGTTCGCGACAAAATTTACGTAATGGCGGCTGGGTGACTGACTCAATTTGTGACAAGAAACAAGCCCATCTATTGCATTAATATTAATAAGATATTTGTTTTTGGCCTGTATTTGTTACCTTTTATTCAATAATTAAACTTTATTTTATTATATATACAATGTTATTCTTTTCTTGAGGGGGGGTCCGCTGTCATCTGGAAACTTGAATGGGGGTTCGTGGAGCCAGAAGTTTGAGAAACCCTGCTCTAAACTAACATAATGTGAGCGAATTTTGTATCTATGCGGAAGGTAACCTCCGGAACCTTTTTTTGAAAGGTATATGTTATTCTTTATGGACATAGGCTACATTTTATCCGGGTGCGCAATCGAAAACATGCACAGAAGCTAGTGTTCAATCATTTTAATAACCTCAAAATGTTTGAATAAGCACTGTGTGCCGCCATCTATCGGTCCTCAGGTTTCCCACAGGTGAATGAGAAAGCATGCATCACCGCTGCATCTCAAGCAGTTGATCAAAACAAGTGTCACTAAACGAGGGCAGAATATAATTATATATTGTAGTAGTCGGAAGTTCCTTACCAATTAATTGGTATAATCACTACTGACTGGTACACTCTTCTACTACCCCCCTTATTGGTTGGGTTTATTTTCATTGTAATACTTTGTCTCTTTGACACGGCAGTACTTTTTAGATAAGTACCAGTAGGCACCAACATCATCAAAAATAAAACAACCAAAAACTTTTTATACTTTTTTTTATTTTTAAAAACACGCAATGGTATTGCACTCCCGGATCCACAGCAATGCAATACCATACCGCGGTACCAAAGATGGTATTAACGGTAAGATTTCTGGTAGCGTGCGCGCGCGCCTGGACCTCCGAACTTCTTGGGCTCGCAGCGACGAGGGTCGGCGACCAGCAAACTCCTATCGTACTGGACGAGGATGTCCTTGATTTCCTTCTTTGATGCCTCGTCTACATCTGTAATGAGATAAGTCATTGTTAAAAAAAAATCTTCACAAGAATTTAAAAGGAAAAACACTCTTTTGTGAAGTAGATGAAGATCAAAATTGATCAAATAAAACATACTTAGTATTTCAAGACATAAATGTTGTGTACATTTCAAACAAGCAAGTTATTGAGATACATTGCTGCTTGGTAAACGTCACAGTTGATCTACCCTCCCTGAAATGACTGAGTTACATCTTTGGCAACACAGCTTTGGAAGAAGGGGTAAGTTAGGCTGGAATCTCATATAATAAAAAACATTATTGATGACATGTGGTACCATTATAAAAACGTTATTAGGGTTTCATAGTGGAACAAGGAAACAGGCGAAAGGGACACCAACGCGAAAACGGTTACCCCATATTCAGTACATCACTCTGAGCCCCCCAAATAGAAATTTTTCATAGCTGTTTCCTACAAAAGTGCAATACCTACACGGTCGAAATGTTTGGAACAGCAATTTTTTTTTAAATAACCGATAAATAAATTTTATGTAAGGGGGTCAGAAAGATGTACTGACACCTTAACATTTCAATTAAATTAAAATAATTTGTTTGTTACTTACATTTCTGGTAGAAAGCGATGAGTGCCTTGGAGATGGCTTGTCTGATAGCATACACCTGGGCGACATGACCACCACCCTTAACGGTGACTCTGATGTCGACACCGGAGAATTTTTCCTGTAAAAGTATAACATTTTGTTGGTACATTGTGATATTGGCGATTGTATGATTTTTGGAATGAAATGGTGATCAGATTGGATTTTTACTACACATCCAAAGATGCTCAGGTTCGGAATAAGAGTAGTCATCATTTAAAAACTTGTTTTTATTTCAAATTAAATAAGGGGAATAGTTTTACTCACTCAACACTCAGTTACTTAATTTTTTAGGACCCACTACTTTTGTGTTATTCTATGTTTTTACAAAATTAGTTGAGACATCACAAACTTTAATATGTTAGAAACAGTCATTCGGAAGGACAGAAGTTATAAAACGGCAATGCAAAACAAAAGTTAAAACATCATAATGCATATTAAGATAATCATACAAATTAACAATGCAATCTAAAATTACTTTACTACCAACATGAGCAAACTTAAGTGTGAAATAAACATGCAATTAATTACAAATGAAATGAGTTAGTATGCAAAATGTTGATGATAGGTGTTGATGTTGATGGTATCTAACCAAACATTTCTGGTGAGGTAGGCATTATAACAGCGTCATAAGCTGAATATTGTCGTAAAATAAAATTTCTAACTTAAAAACAGAAACAGAAAACTAACAAGAATCCAAGCAAAGCATGTTATTAGTTTACTGATGGATGGTATACTGGTAAAATGCAGATTTTGAAACACATAAGACACCAGTATGGTTTTAGTCTCAGGCCCTGTGTTATGATGAAGAATAATTTATTAAAATATTGTCCTGACCTTGCCGAGCAGTAGGATGGGCTCCTGCAGTTTGTACTGCAGCAGACGGGGCTCCACCAGGTCGAGTGGGCGACCGTTTACGCGCAACACACCGTGTCCGCGTTTGCAGTAAGCCACGGCGGTGGCGGTTTTCTAAAAACATAAAGTGCATTACAAATTGAAGACGTGGTAACTGTAGAAAATTGTGTATGTACCGATTCCCTGTAGACGATGAAAATACAATTTGGTGAAAAATTTAATTATTGGGACTCAAAAAAAAAAGGGGGTTTTTGAGGTTAAGTAGGCTACATAAATAACAGTTGCAACTAAGCATTTTAAGTATTACCTACTCAATCAATACGGTCTAAACTATAGTAACTACTTCAGATCAGAGAAATTGGCTCCCTGGGAAGGTAGACCAACAGTAAAAGTAATGCATCCAGCATCATCCATTCACATCGGTTGTTCCCATAAAAGATACCACATTGATGGGCGGATGGAAAGTTTGTATTTTCAATTGTTTTACCACTAATCTCTTGCTGCACACTGATACTGCATACGGGGCAAATATATGGTCTAAACAACTAAAATAATCACTTAGAAATCGGCACAAACACGTGGAAGGAGCAAACAACTAACCTTGCGGCCGAATACTTGGACGGCCTGGATAGGTTCACGTCGCGCCTGAAACACAGGTAAGCAGAAATCGAATGAGAATCAAATCAATTTATAAGGTTGGGTAAAGAAAATACTAGTAAAAGAGGATATTTACAGAGCGCAAATCGTCACGCACCTCCTGCGGGGCAGCCATTTTGACAGAGAAAGACTGAATGAATGAACGATAGAATAGAAAGAACAGAATATCCTTTATGGATGAACGAATGACTGTCAAAAACCGAAACTTGTCAAAAACAAGACGGACATTCTCGTCGGTTTTACTGAATTCTATAGTCCCGACAACTGTTGGCTAGTGATGAAACTAAAAGTTTTTGGCTAAAATATTTCTGTCTAGATGGCGCTGTTTTCTTAATGCAAATTTTTTAACTAGATGGCGTTACTGTTTTGTAGTACACATATTTGCCACTAGGTGGTACTAAATCGTAAACATTTCTCATTACACGTTCACGGTGGGTGAGTCAACTAGCCAATCCATCACGCATAGCGAAGCGGCGCGCCAAGCTTGTTTTGTATTCGTCGAACGTAATTGCTGAGGTGGAGTCGTGCGGAATGCGCGACAGTAGTGCACGATCACGACAATGTGCCGCGAAAAACGCTAACTTGCGAACATTCCCGCGCTAGTGCATTAAAACTTGAAACAAAACAGTGTGAATTTGTTATTGTACGAGAGAAATTTTGTGAATATTGTTTTGTTTACGTAATGAACAGTTTGTGTAATATTTGAACTGGATTTATTGTGATTTACCAGTGCGAGTGATTATTGAGAGTTTGAAGGTAAGTACGGAAATATTTGAAGTAAATATATTTTATATAATTCATTAAATAAACACGTGTGAATTATTTAGCATTTAAATGAGGCATAAAAAGTGCCTTTGAGTATGAAGGTATTGTGAATTGTGAGTTAACTTGTCAATTTTTATGAGTAAATAAGTTCTCAGAACCAATTTATACCTAATGTAAACACTTAGAATGTGTTTTTATACTAATATAAGTAAAATTTTCTAATGCACACCCGTCAAGTAGTTTACCAACGAGAATTTAAAACTTATCGTCAACTTTTTGTTGACTTTGTGCGTCATAAAAAACAAAATGAATCATTCAAGAATGTAAGTCACAAGCTTACGTACGTAGGCAAGTAACGAAGTAGAATATCCAGGAAAAATAGAAAAAATGGGAATTTATGTCAAAGTAATTCATTGAATGAGCGGTAAAACCCGTGGCGTGGCAGATGGGATATTTTGCAAATAAATACCTGCTTGCAATAATTATGCGACGTCAATAAAACCTGCGCATTATACCATCATACTCAGACAGAAATGCATAGCATATAGCAATGTAGGTAAGTTATTCAATGCCTGTTATGAATTAAGAGTGAGAAAGTGCGTTTCTTTGCATCGAGAATGCAACCACACCCAGTTCTGATGAGGAGGACCTTCATTACTTTACCAACCAAGATTTCTGCTACTTATGTCCATTAACATTTGAATAGAATTAATTTAAAAAACATTAACAATCAAACCCAGGAACTCACGTACGTGCCACCGCGCGCCTTTCCACCACTGAACCAACGGAGAATAACTTCTTAGAAGTTATCTTCTATGACTACGTATAATACAGTATTGCGTTTTTAAAAGGTAACAGATACCTTTGTACTTGCATATTATTATGGGATATTGCATCTTAAAAATTATGTTCAGTGGCATTACAAAGTTACAGATGTAATCTTTCAGTTTATCAAACACGCAACAACGTTTCTCATGCTGAAGTACAAGATAACACCAAAAACATATCAGTTTCCCTACATAGCTACTAATCTGAACCCTACATCTAATCTCACACTGACTTCCAACAATTCGATTGAATTGAATCTATATCTATAAAAATCAATTGCTGTTCGTTAGCCTCGCTAAAACTCAGAAACGGCTTGACCGATTTTGATGAAATTTTACACAGTTGTTCTACATAGGTCAGGGATGGTTTATTTATTTAACGCATGCCGGGTACAGCTAGCTATAAAATAAAAACATATGGTTAAGTCGTTGCTTTTAGTGATTAATTTTTTATACCGTAAAAATTTCTAGCACCACAAAATGATATACCTTCGTCATTTTCCTCCTGCTACGATTTTATTCCAAGAAAGAAATATGGAGATAATCTTTGATAAATTAATTTCCAATTAAGCTTTAATAGATTTTGTCCGGCCGCAACAAAATCTATTTAATAATATTCAATAATAATTTAAACTGATCCTAAAGTGTCCATTCTTCTAGGAATTTCATCCCTGCAGATCTTGCCGTAAATTATAACCTTAGGCATTTACATGGATACTTGCCTACCCGGACGGAGTCACGAACAAATGCTAGATCATCCAAAGTGTTACGATTTAACATCATTAACATATAATTTGCATGTATTATGTGCTGTTAACGTGTCTACGTCTCAATTAGTCCCCTATCCACAGCATACTTATGTAACAAAACTAGTCCAGTAGGTACATACCACAAACAATAATTTCCATAGTTTCATAATATTCTAATTACTTGTCAAAATATATGTAAACTAACGAGCTTAGATTCGAAGTCGGTGTTTATCAAAATATCGTCAAATATTGAGATTTTGAAAGTGTAATAAATAAGAGGATTTATCGACTTCCGTATGTCAAATGTAACGATTTATGAGAAGATTATCTAAGCACAATAATACGAATGTCTCTTTATTTATTGCCAGTTACGTTTATCTCGACAGTAAGTTTAATTCTTAGCTTTACAAGAGATGGAAAAATACCATCGACAAAGGATGGTGCAACAGTCGCAACTTAACGGCTTAGATATGCATGGTTCTTCTTAATATTTAACTATCCAAAACTAAACTATGATGTTTGGATGTACGACGTTTGTTGCCAGATAGTACAAGCTTCATTATCACCAATTGTTGGCAGTCTTGGCTCCCCAACAAGAGTCCGTAGTTAGACAGTAAGTCCCTAGTTCGCTCTAGGAAAATTAGAAAACTTATCAAATTAAAAATCCTGTTTCTGTCTTTGTGGCCTTTTTGTGCAATTACGCATTATATTTTGAAAAAATCGCAGGAATTTCGGCTTGTCAAATTATAAGGTGAAATCAGTGGACAGACTTTTTTGTTTTTTTTTTTTGTAATTCTCCTTCTTTACGTGTCGATGAACTCAAATTGTGTTAGACCAGTATGTAGCCACCTACACAGCTCTAACATTTGCTTCGATTAAACCTTGATACAGATTAGGTGCATATGGTTGTGCAGGATGGCAGGACAGGAGGTGGAGCATATCCTGCAGAGAGGCTCCACACTGGTAATCTATTTGGGATGGGTCGAGGATATACATATTATGGGCCAACCTGAGCCTGAAGTCGGTTAAGAGATTTCATTGTGTAATTAAATGTAATTCTTCTGTCATCTATTTATGTACATACCTCTAAGACAATACGTACAGATTGTCTATGACAATCTCACTTTTTAATAACATACATAGTTCGGATGTAAGTCGCGGTGTTTATCGGACGACCGTTGTATGACCGAGAACATGTCTATAAGTCGATACTGTGGCGCTACTTCCTGTCGATCGCACACTACACGTAATACGGTCACGGATTATCCATTTTAGGCTCAAATGGGCTGCAGAAATGTGTCGACTTTATGTTATGAAACTGGGACTGAGTTGGGTTCGTTACTAACAAATTACAATGTTGGTCATCGGACTCATGGGTTATGCATCAACCCTTAAAAGGATATCATCCCTTAACGGTTTGATAAAACTTGTCATAAAATGAATGTCAACTTGTAATCGTTGGCCCACTAGCTGACAGTCAACAATATAAACGGGGTAGATACAGAATATAAGTAGTACGTGACCTATATTGTATTCTGATATTGTTGATTCATACCGATCGCTATTTTCATAGTACTAAAAATGTATATAGAAGATTTTTTTATTGTAGCAAGTTAATGATCACTCACTGTGAACAATGGCAATCCTAAGATACCTTTAACACGTTCTTAAACATAGGAAGCTGATTAAGTTTACAAAAAAATTAAAACAGTAAGTACGTATTTTAAATTCGTATTTACTGTAAGCAGTGGCGTAGCGTGGGGGGTGCCGGGGGGGCCATGGCCCCGGGCGGCACATTTCAGGGGGCGGCAGATAACAAGAGCCAGGCCGCGGCAAGCGGAACCAGGCGGTAGCGTCAGGCCATATTTATCAGATCAGGTAATTACTAAACTCATCGGGACTACGTTGCAAAAATAAGGACAACCAAGAAGAGGAGCATTTTCCTTAATATATGCCGCTGGCCCGGGGCGGCTTTTCATACAAGCCTCACGTCTATTCCGGTCTGCCGCCCCGTATTTTCTAGATACAAGCACTTAATTCTTCTAGCCTGCCGCCTCCCTTTTTATATCTATATTTATGGTTAAAAGAAAATCGAACCTGGGATGCTAAAATTTTCTAGCTCGCTTCGCTCGCTCTTACAGCTAACTTTTCTTATTCGTTCCATATCTTACATACATTCGTAGAAAAAGTATGTTAAATTCCATTTGTTTGAATCGTGAAAAGAAAATCTGTTACCTATCCCAGGCGGGGTGCTAAAATTTTCGAGCCCGCTTCGCTCGCTCTTGCATCCTACTTACTCTCAAATCTAAAGCTTTAATGCATAATTCCATAAAAAAGCTTATTTATCTATATGAATAGTTAAAATAAAATGTAATTTATCAGATTTGCTAAAAAATTTTGAGGTCGCTGTTTTTGTTAATTTCCCGAACGGCAAACCGTATAACACTAGGTATTAGCTATGTTAGCAATTGAACATGACAAACCTACATAGTATAGTACGAACAAATGATCATCATCATCATTCTCTTGCCCTTCTTATCCCAATTCATTAGGGATAAGCGCAGAATGTCTTCCTCTTCCATACCTCTCTAATTCTTTGTTACTCGTCATCTCATCAGAAACCTCCTTTCTTGAATGAAATTGTGTATAAAAAAGATTTTACTTTGAGATTTTTATAAACTTATATGTAGATTTTTTTTTAATAATTAAAAAAAATGCTTTGTATTTTGACTCTCTCCTACGTTTCTTGACTAATTATGAAATTAGAGGGCGCGGCCAAAATTACATTCGGCCCCGGGCGGCAAAATCCCACGCTACGCCACTGACTGTAAGTAAGCATTTAAAATACAGACCAAATTTTTTAGTCTGAATTTTAAATACGTACTTACTACGTAGTATAAATACCATACAATTTTAACCAAAGCTCTAGGTATGATGTGTGGTTCTCAGAAGACAATGAGAAGCTAATAATAGTTAAAATATAAGGAAAAATAATAAATAACTACATGTTACTGTCTGTTTACTTTGTTTTGCACATTCCTACCTAAGGATTGTAATAAATAAGCTTTATAATTTAAATAATATCGTAGTGTATTTAAACTTATAATAAAATACAATGACAACTAACTATCGCTTTAATTAACAAAACGCGTTGTTTTAACTTAGGACTTTAACCCAGTTGTGGTCTAAATTGTGGTCTAAGTTACTCTATTTATATAAAACTAGATGTTGCCCGCGACTTCGTTCGCGTGGTAATTTTGATGAGTATGAGTGAGGGCAAAAAAAAGCCTATGTTCTTCCCCAGGATATAATCTATCTGCTCGCCAAATTTCATTACGATCCGATCAGCTGTTTAGTTGTGAAAAGGTAGCAAACAAACAAAGTTACTTTCGCATATTAGTATGGATGACAGGAAAAACCTGTCATTTTCCCTGAAAATACTATCTATTACCATGGTTTTACAAGGGGTTAAAACTAAAGCTCAAGAAAAAACTTTACTTAACTTACGGTGTTTACTTCTTCAGCTGAAGGAAGGAAATACCCGTCGTCAGGTCGTGACAATTATTGAAACTTTGATTTTCCTGTTACCAATAAATAGGTACACATTTATTGCAATAATATAATAATTTCAAGATTGTGGGTTTGCCTGCACCGTTAAATGGACTCTAGAGAACTGTTTTAAAGCTCAATTTCCTTAATTTATTGGTAGCAGATCATCACATTCCTTACCTATATACAAGACCACCAACAGCAGTCGTAAAATAAACTTAGTATATCTGAACTAACGTCCTAACGATATTAGAGACCTAAGTCTAGATAAACACCCATCAGGTTCAATTTTCAACCCTACCTTCGAAAAGATAAGGCGTAAATTGAAATAAACAGCTTTGCAATAGGCTATTAGTCCTAGAAAGTACTAGCCTACTAGGGCTTCATATAATGTAGTTAATAGATTTAGATTAGTAATGCACGCACGCAACGGGAGCCGCGAAGCCTTACTCACTCGCTGCAGATTTTTCGCAGAATATGTTCAACAAAGGGTATTGCAAGAAAGCTTATTGCTTA
Organism: Noctua pronuba; assembly: GCA_905220335.1. NCBI lineage: Eukaryota > Metazoa > Arthropoda > Insecta > Lepidoptera > Noctuidae > Noctua > Noctua pronuba. The sequence goes on along the minus strand of LR999906.1, from coordinate 6,148,871 downwards.
CTAGTTTTTGCCCGCGGCTTCGCTCGCGTTCATTTAGAATTTGACAATCAATTCGGGTTGTACTCTGCTTGTAATATTAGAATTCAGTCATGATTCGAAATATATGTGGCTCCATCTATTATCATAAAAAAGTTATTATTGTTTTCCTCGGGAACAGTACTTTTTTTCGGGATGAAAGGTATCCTATGTCCGTATCAGTACACCTGACAACGTTTATGCAAAATTTCAGGATGATCGGTTCAGTGGTTTAGGCGTGAAAAGGTAACAAACAAACAAACTTACTTTCGCATTTATAATATTAATAAGGAAGTAAGGATATGTAATTCAAGTTAAACAAAATATCTGCCTATTCTTCTTCTTTTTCTTTTGGTTAGTACCTAACCTGGTGTCAGAGTTTTTATGCTGCCCACGGGCCTCTGGCTTGGCTTTACATGCAGTCGAGAAATATCTCTCAAGCATACAAATGACAATTATACAATACGCACCTCTGTTTATTATCAACGTAACATGTGATCGTCAGCTCTGGGAAATGAGGAATAAATCCCATTCACTCTATTTATATAGGGTGACTGGTAATTAGTGACCGATATTTAAACACGTGATTGTACTCATGATAACAAACAACTTTCCCAAAGAAACGTTTTTTTTAAACTTCAACAGCTGATAGGTCATAGTCGCACGAGTGCGAATTTCATCTCGAGCAGTGATAAAAAATAGGCTGTTAGCAAGATGGTAGCTGGACAGACTATTTAGGGCTACGTTAGTAAGTACTATTACTTATTCTGTGTTAAGGCGCGCCGCGAGTCAATATTTGGTATCAGTAACAGAATTCTTTCTATCGATAAATCCATCGCGAGTAAACATTCAGTTATCGATAGCTAACATGACCTAAAATACTTTTCCTTTTTCCCAAAATATTTATCTTATCTGATTATGAACTAGAACTGCATGTGATGACCTGGATACGAACATATGGTTGTTTAAAAAAGGGGTAATACATGAGCATGACTGCCTCGGTGGTCTAGACGTCGCAATCGCGACTGCTGAGCCGGTTCCCGGGTCGAGCAAAATGTTATTGGGTTTTCCCATCATGAATTTCTCAGTAGCAGTCTGGATTTGTGCCCTGTTGATGGCAATAGGCTGGCCCCCTATTACTAGGACTTAAACATAACTGTCTAAATGTGGGTGTACTTTTAGGTACACCTCTGCCCAATCGTTCGGGGATAACAGGCGTGATGTTTTGTATGTTATGCTAAAAAGTTTTCAGACGTCAATTCAGAAAATTGCATTCCAGAAGCGCGATACCAAATTACTGAACTGATTTCTTTTATTTTAAATGATTGATTAAAGTGCACCTATTGTAAAGGCAAATAATAGTATTCAAGCATTTCAGTTAGACACAAAATATCTTCTACAGACGCCAGAGGGCTTTGTCAAAAATGACTTGCAGGCAATTTCTCCAAAAATATTCTATCAGTCTGCTTCTCAAAGCCCTGGGGGCCTAAAATGGCCACTTGAGCAGAATCATAATTTGATAATAATAATATGAAATAGATGATGTGATGGCCCAGAGGTTAAGGCCTCGCCTCTCATGCATGAGGTTGTGGGTTCAAATCGGGGCAAGTACCAATGTGACTTTTTCAATTCATATGTACTTTCTAAGTTTATCTTGGACATCACAAACATCGGTGAAGGAAAACATCGTAAGGAAACCTGGACTTATAATTAATATAAGTCTGAAATCGCCAACCCGTCTTGAGCAAGCGTGGTGATCAATGCTCGTGCCTTCTCTGTATGAGAAGAGGCCTTTGCCCAGCAGTGGGACAGTAATAGGCTGGTATTATATTATTATAATATGAAATACGTTACAATTCGTAAAATGATCACAAAGTGAGAATTTATAATATTAACTGCGTCTGTGACCATTTTAAGAATTTTAACGTGATTCATATTATTATGATTCTGTCTCTTTTACTTACGATTTCTGATCTTTCCATGGAAACAATGACTGCAAAACCAAATCAGACTTCAGAAATATTTGGCATTGTCAGTGTCACACACTTATCCATCACTTAGAATCCACAGATCTTACTCGTCCTCTCGCTATTAACATCGAAATTCTTGAGATCATTATCACACATAAACTAAGCTAAAAACTAACTACCGTCCATACTACTCATGTAGGTATTAAATTCAGGTCACTCGTCAAATGCTTAAAAGTAAAACCTTCAAGTTATAAGTAAGTGATGGTCAAGTTCAATGGCAGTTAAGAGAAAACTTACTTGTAACTTAGGTGTCGAACCGTATAGGTGACTTTAAAATGCCGCCAAGAAAATGTAGGAGAAATCGTTGTAAGGTTTGAAGGCTATTTCGTATGGTCTATGGTATGTTGTCTGTGGGTTAAAAGAAAAGATAAGAAAAGGAAGGTCGTAAAGCTGTTAAAAGCTTTGTTAACTTTGGTACAGATAAAGTAATGGGGTACGTTTTTTATTTGGATTAGTTAAACTTAAGTGATGTTTAGTAATTTGATGCCTATAAGCTTTCTATAAATAAAGTTCTGTAATCTGTTGACCACTTGCTCAAGTTGAAAGGTTTTATCATTTGTATGTTTTCTATTTTACATTTCATGTTTATTTTAAGCCTTTTACACTAAGATTTTTACTTTGTAAGATTTTTTAAAGTAAGAGTTTTACTTTAAACACCTCCACGACCCACGTACTATTCAATCCATCCATCAGCACAATGTTCTGAGTGCGTATTGAGTCCTACCGTAAAACGTGATTTTTCACCCCAAAAAAAAGTCGTTTCCCAGCAAACATTTTTGCGTAAAGTTACTTAGTTTGATGTATAGAATGCTTGATTGACGGCTTCGTGAAGGGTCTGTTTACACCCTGTATTTCTCTTTCATCAAGCTCCTTTCTACTTTCGCTGAAGAAAATGTATTGGAACAGGTCTACCGGCCATACTAGCGACATTTTAGTCGATATGCTGATGGGTTCTACAACAGGTTCCTCACCGTTCCTCCAACGAGGCGAGAATCATAAAAATCTATGTTACATAACGTATTTATGATACTTATACTTAGAACTTAGTTTCTATTTGTCTGTTTGGTTGTGGTTTAATTATAGGCGGGAAAAATTTTATGTGGGGGTGTTCGGAATTATGTACTGAATACGTGGCGCCTTCGTGCGTCGGTGTCCCTTCCACCCTATATACTACAACTTGAATAAATAGGCGATTTGACAACATCGAAAAAAAAACAAAAATATTTACTCCGTCAGTTAGATCACCACAAAATGACACGTATTTTTTTTTGTCACATAATCAAAAAATGACGACGATACAGCGCATCAAAGTTCAAGAGAGGGGGCTTGTGACGTCACTGGACAGTAAAAAGTAACAGAAACTGTGACGTCACGCAAGATTTCAACGCGCTGTATTGTGATCATTTTTCGTTTACATGACAAAAGAAAAAATACTTGTCCAATATTTTTTGATAATCTGACGGGTTAAATATATTTTTTCAGGCAAATACCCTATTTAATGGCTGGCTTTTTTAAATTATGAAAGCAGATCCAAAGCATTCTACTAGTATACATTATTATCTGTTTATGAGATGAAATCAAGAGTATCCGGAAGTAGCTCATAATTCGAACACTCGTTATATACCTTGTTTATCGCCGTATCATATAGGGACAGGTTTCCGATACATTTAGTTATATATAAACAAGAATTTGATTTAACGAGCCGCTATATTGCTTACGATATTCTACGTAACTTTAATATTTTATTTATAACTCTTTTATCGACTTGGAATCTTATATTTTTAATTGAAATGTAACTGATACATGTAATATATTGGTACTTAGTTGTAATAACAACTTTATAATCACTGAAAACCAATTTCATCAGGAGAAAATTCTAACTACTCGTAATATTTTAAATGCGAAAGTAAGTTTGTTTGTTTGTTACCTTTTCACGCCTGAACCACAGAACCGATCATCCTGAAATTTTGCATGTATGTTGTCAGGTGTACAGAAACGGACACAGGGTACCTTTCATCCCGAAAATAAGTACTGTTCCCAGGAAAACAACATTAACGTTCTTATGATGATAGGATGGCGCCAGGTGTCTTTCGAATCATGATTTAATTATATTATTATATAAACTTTAGTAGTGTGTTTTTTCTAAATTAACGTGAGCGAAGCCGCGAGCAAAAGCTAGAACAAATTAAATGTTCACTAGTTAATAAAAATACTGACAAGAATTGGAATCGAACATCTTTCTCTTCTCCGAAACTGAAGTAGGTTGTTTGCGACTCCTCATTAATTTATGCAAAAGTGATCTCTATTCCAAGATATACTAAGGTAGCCTTTAGAAACCAATTTAACAAGAAAAAAGTTTCATGAGCACTATCTAACATCACAAGAAGCCCTCCTACTCCTCACAATACAACCTAATAATATTTTATCACTTTATTCTCCATTCCATATAAGTCCTCCCCCGGTGTCGAACCGGCGATCTCTTATAACGATACATAAACATTCGCCAATGGACCGCAGTTCGCGCCATATTGGTGGTCATGACTTATTAAACGAGATGTTTTGCTGACTCCGCACTATTTGATCTGATAAATAAGCGCAGGAGCAATGTATGAAGAATTGTGATATTTTATCGCTGGGACATATTAGAGGGAAGCTGCAGAAGTTTAGTTTTAAATAACAGCGCTTTAAAACAAACTGCTCGGAGGAGCTCGTGGCTAAATAATAATAGCCGCTCGGGTCGATCTTTAGGTTAAGCCGTGCTTGCCTAGGTTGGTCTGAGGATGGGTGAGCGCCCATTACATACCGAGTTTCCTCCGTGCCTCGGAAAGCATGTTATGCCGTTTGTCCCGGCTGTCATTTGTAGATCTTTGACAGTCGTTAGGTAGTCAGTGGCCCAAAAAATCTGACAACCAGTCTTACTAAGGGGTATCGGATAACCCAGTACTAACTGGGTTGTGGAGGTCGGAATGGCAGTCGCTCCATGTGAAATACTGGTATTCAGCTGCATCCGGTTAGACTGGAAGCCGACCTTAACATAGTTGGGGAAAGGCTAGGCAGATGATGATGCTTTAAAACAAACTGCTAGACTTGGTTTATTTTTTGACAGTTTTAACATCTTAATGCTCTCAATCCTTGCAACAATCAGAGTTACTTTTTATAATAGTTCAAAAATATTTGTCTAGCAGTGGCGAAGGTTCCATACAACTCGATTCCTACCGAATTCCCTTTGAAAAATGGCACAGTCAGTGTTCTATAGACAAATAATATAATCACATTCAAGATTATGTACTCCGGCTTACCTCTTACAAAAATTGACCCTTCGCTACTGCTGTCTAGCTATATCTAGTTAACACCGATAGATATCTGAGTATTACTAGTTCTTCCGTCCTTTGGGACTAAATCCAAAAAGTCCCAGACTCTATCATATCTTAATAAGATTATTGAGTAATCTTTGTCTATTCTTGCGTTATTCCTCCATCGATAAATATCGCCATTGTGTTGTGTCACCCTATGTGCAATGTTTTTATTTTATGAATGTTACTTGTATGGTGTACAACTGTACATAATCAAGAATTCTATTCTATTCAAGCGTTTTTCTAACCAGTAAAATGCACCTCTTCTATTCCTCGTTCCTTAAAAACTCTAATTCACAGTCGCCAGCACGCGTAGCATGCTGGCATGATGAACGGGTTTTGTCGACGGAAGAATCGACAAAATGACAGATCAACAAAAGAATCTGTCATTTTGTCGATTCTTCCGACAAAACCCGTTTCTACGGTGGTCATGCTACGCGTGCTGCACATCAATTTACTACAAACTGGCAAATTTTCTCATCCGATTTTGAACTTAACCACCAACATTTTATGGTTTAAAAACTTTTGGAGGTATTTGACAGTCTATGATAACTTGATGTGATGGGACTGTACACTTATTTTACAGCATCGCACTGATCTTTTACGAAGTTTCCCACAAAGTTGATCTTCTGACCATATAACCTGCTGCAACAAGAGCTTTAACTCCCATTGGTAATCCGAGCAATATTATATTTCGTCGAGCCAAAGTGTAAGTTACAAGTAAGCAGTTGTGTGTGGCCACTGGCAGTTGAACATGGCTACTGGACTTATTGATGATGCCCATCCGGTCGAGATAGGGACACATAAACAATAGTGAGATACAAACATAGTACTAATTGCTAATAGTTTGGTCTTGTCATTTGAGTACTATCCATGGGGTATTCCTCAAAGCGCAACTATTTTTAAGCGCAACCATGATGAAATAGAGATGTGTATGATGGATTCATTAACGATATTTTTCATCATGGCTGCGCTTTGAGGAATAATTTAGTTGCGCTTAGTTGGTTGCGCTTAAAAATAGTTGTGCTTTAAGGAATACCCCTATCCATTACGTACTTGGCTGTTTCTATAGGATGGAGACATTTTCTCTTCAAAAAAAAAAAATTGATATGTTTGTGGAACAGCACCACATTTACACTCCAGGGCAGAGTCACTAATGAATCTCCCCCTGAGCAAGTTTTCCTTGCTGCGGCCAACCTGGGTCCGGAGTCTATTTAAAGACGTCCAGATCAGCCATGGCAACTCATGTCCAGATGGGAGATTTTCAGCAGGTGGAACAAAATAAACACTACTAAAAATAAAATATAACCATCACACTACAGTTACTTAACTATAAAAGTTAAACGCTTTTCAATACTTACCGAGCTTACCAAATAAATCAAAAAAATATATAAAAATTTAATTATTAATTTTTATTAAAAAAAAATATAACCATCACACTTCAGTTACTTAACTATAAAAGTTAAACGCTTTTCAATACTTACCGAGCTTACCAAATAAAACAAAAAAAATATAAAAATTTAATTATTTAATTTTTATAAATATAAAATGTTACCATCACACTACAGTTACTTAACTATAAAAGTTAAACGCTTTTCAATACTTACCGAGCTGTATAGGTATTACTATTTCCTAATTAAAAGCTAAAATAAGCCCACAAAGTAGTAGTTTTCACCGTACACCGTCGTCCTAATGATTTTATTATAATGCAGTTGATTGTATGTAAAGTTGCAATGGGCGTGTCCGGTTATGTCGTTACTTGCCTGACTCAGTGACAAGATGGTGACAATACCAGGCGCATTATACATTCATATTTGACTACGGTTTTCTAGTTAACTTGTTACGCAGTGGATTGGATCTATTGTGACGAGAACTGGAATTATAAAACTAACGACAGCAAGTTTTGAATGACATGGATAAGACTCAGATAGATTATTAGATTATAGACAGGCTTCATTTAGTACAAAGTCTATTATATGCCCTAGGTTTTTCAAAAATTCAGGTTTTTCAGAGTTATTATGTATTTTAAGCAGTGATAGTCTATAGACGGACCGCTTTAATGAGTCCTCGCGAAAGTATCAATTTAAATGGAATATTCTGAACGTGATCACGGATTGGTTCAATTACACGCGCATGCGTTGTCTTCCTCTACTTCTTTTAGACCCATCTCTTAATTAACAAAATGTTTGGCAGCTGTAAATGAGGCATGGGAGGATGCAAGTACCTACTTGAAGTATTTTCTTTTGGAAGATATTGGGTATTGGTCATTTTTAGGGTTCCGTACCCGAAGGGTAACCAACGGGATCCTATTACTAAGCCTCTGCTGTCCGTCGGTCCGTCTGTCCGTATGTCTGTCACCGGGCCGTATCTCATGATCCGTAATAGGTAGACAGTTGAAATGGTTTTTCATTGTCAATCAGGCGTCATACTGATGTCTTAAGCGCCCAAATAATATAGATGTTAGAACTATTAGATAATCTAAAATTCTAAACTATGTATAAACAAATAATCATTTTACTAATATGTAGAAAGTACTGCTAAATAAACAAGGAAAAAACTTGACTAAGCGATGTACTCGATTCGAGGATTATGTAATTACATAACGCTTTGTATTTGCAAGTTTATTACATAAGTGTTTAATTAAATCAATTATCTGTTTTTACGCTCATCTCGACATGGTTGATCTCGACTAAAAGGTTCTAGTGTATTTATTAACTAAACCGGTTCTAGATTATCTATACTAATCTATACTATAATCTATACTAATATTATAAAGCTGAAGTGTTTGTTTGTTTGTTTGTTTGTTTGTTTGTTTGTTTGTTTGAACGCGCTAATCTCTGGAACTACTGGTCCGATTTGAATGATTCTTTCAGTGTTGGGTAGTCCATTTATCGAGGAAGGCTATAGGCTATATATCATCACGCTACGACCAATAGGAGCGTAGCAGCAATGAAAAATGTTGCAAAAACGGGGAAAATTGTATTTTTAATAACTTGACGCGGACGAAGGTCGCGGGGAACAGCTAGTATAATATAATATTATAAAGCTGCAGTGTTTGTTTGTTTGTTTGAACGCGCTAATCTCTGGAACTACTGGTCCGATTTGAATTATTCTTTCAGTGTTGGGTAGTCCATTTATCGAGGAAGGCTATAGGCTATATATCATCACGCTACGACCAATAGGAGCGTAGCAACAATGAAAAATGTTGCAAAAACGGGGAAAATTGTATTTATAATAACTTGACGCGGACGAAGGTCGCGGGGAACAGCTAGTTCATAATAACTATAATTAGCACCTAAAGTTCTTACTTAAACCATATTAAAAGTCCCGCGTAGACCGATACAAGTCGAGAGGCAAGGGGAACGTGAAAGTTGGTCTATTCTGCAACAATTATGGACCAGAGGATTCTTTCGACGTAATATGTTTCCAAGAACAATTAGTTGAGCCGCAATAATTACAACTATTACACGAATCAGGTCAATACGCTGTAGAAACAAATTGAACGAAGTCCTCTCCACATTTCTGTGCTAAATCATCGTGAAATATGCCGAACATTCGTCTGCGCAGCCGCGCCGCCATTACAAGTGAGCTAATGGCGGTAATCATTCGTGAACGGTACACTGCACACTTGATCATCTAAATCGATGTATTAGCGGTTAACATCGGTATTACTGAGGTTTATTGATATTATCGGCATTTATCTCTACACCACTTTCCTGCAGTTGCCGTGTGAATGATAAATTACAAATTGCTCGTTCTAAATTGGGGACGTATACTGTAAACTATTGATTAACAAATTATGTGGGTTTATTAATCAATTTATTTAGTACTTTAGACGTCTCTGAAGATACAGTACTTCTCAGTCTCACCGTAAAAAGAGCCACGTAACAACAGTTACTATTCGTAAGAAAAATAAGTTCTCATAGCACAAATCATGGAGAGCGTTCGTTGTTCTTACTGATGCTGTCTCTGATACAAATATGACGGCCATCAGTCAGATGTCAGACTCCAAGTGATACAGACGTCCCGATAAATCATGACATATTTGTCCCGATCCATAATCAAAGTCGATTAATTTCACGCCAAGAAAAATTCTTGCAAAAAATAACGAAGTCCGTTAGAACTTTCTACTGGGAACATATTTCGTATATTGTCATGTTGTTGTCATCGTTTAACGTTGTATGCTTCTGAATTTTTATCATATAATTGGTATAAATTGTTTTTTTAGTTGACTTGACGCTCTACAAAAGGAGCCGTATTTCCTGTCCATCGTTTTATAAATGTCTGAAAGCATTTTTACTCCTTTCTGGGGTATGAACAAGTATTGACTGTCATAACCAACGTTTTATTTACTTTTAGATATTTTTTAAATCTTTAACGTAATCTTACTTTGTTACTAGTTACCTGCTTGTCTTGAATGATAGAGTAACCGGGTGAGATCACTCCGGAACGAAACCTAACGCTATGAATTCTTGATGATTCAACCGCTGATCCCTTTCATTTCCTTTGCAGGTCCGACGAGCAACGTGATATCTTTTTCCGCGAAAGTGCATCTGCTAAAGGTAAGAATTAAGATTTTTTTTTTTCTTTATAAGCAAAAAGCATAATCAGCCTATCCCCACTGCTGGAACACAAGCCTCCTCTCTATGAGAGGGAATAAGCTATAATCCACCACGCGGGCCCAGTGCGGGTTGGTAGATGTCACATGTCTTCGAATTTTTGGTTCTAGGACATGTTCCTCACGATGTTTCCTTCTTTCTTTATATCTTTATTTTAAATCTTCTGTTCAGTTTCAAAGTAGAACAAAAATTGTGCAATATAATATATAGCTGTAAAAGCAAAAAGCACATCATACATACACAAGCAAACGAAACTAGATCATTTTAACAAAACTTCTAAAAATCGGAAATAGCCACGCTTAGGTAACACAGGCGAATCAATCAGCAAATTAGAATAGAAAATGATTCGCCAAAAAGTTTGAATATGTATGTAGGTTAATTATAAAACTTGCCATCATTTAAAAACATGAATACATTACATAATTATTATGCGGCATAATCAATTGATTTTAGACAGAGCTAACGCTACGAGTAGCTACATCGGTAACGCAAAATAAAATTATTGTTCGTAATTATTCACGCTTAGAAAATTACTCAATAAAATAAGATACGTATATTATTCGATTTATATACGCTTTCTTCAACATTTGCAACAAACTATACACTAACATAAGACAAAAGTAGGTTATGATGAATTTGTTAACTTTTTCGTGTATTTATTTAGTGGGCCACGACTGGTGTTTTTTGGCATAACGTATTATATCGGCACTGTATCGACACTGATCTTCTGTTAAATATGGGACATTGGGTCTTCCAAGATCTTTAAAATACTAACTTCAATTAAATCGAAAGTAAGTTAAAATGCATTAAAACACACCAAAAGACGCAATTTAACTAATTAAAAAAATTACATCAAATTATGACATTTCGTAAATTTACAATCGGTGCAGAATCGTCTAGTTAAATTATAACACAGGAATACAGCCTATATTTTGGCGCCATTTTTTTTCATTCGTAAATTGACAATAATTGCAGAATCACACAGATAAACTATTGGAACAGGGGAATAGCCTATTTTTCGCGGTTTTTTTTGACAGTTGGTGTCAATTTTTTTTTTTTTTCTATAAATCCTAAAGGCCATAAAGATTATCCATTTATGATGGAGTCATTACTTTTATTAAAACAGTAGTGAGCTTTTTTTTCGTCTGGTGTACGTGGGAATCTTTGTCCGGTACTCTAGTATGCGTCATTAGAAAGTGATAAAATATATTTAAGTACAGCAAGTGAAACCTTACGTAATGCATTTGGTTATGAGATTTCTAATAATGTGCTTTCTTTGCTCTATGGAAGGTAAAGTCTCTGTTTTTCTTCGGTTATTGATTTGCATAGGGCCTTAGTGAAAATGTAAACGGTTTGGTTACGTTGATGAGCTTTGGGGTCTAAAATGGAGGCTTTAGCAGAATCATAATAGCACTATAAAAATGACAATTACATTGTGATGAATGAATGTGCCTATTTTACGAATTGAAACTTACTACTTAATTCATATTATTATCCTATTATGATGCTACTCAAGCGGCCATTTTAGTACACCTTGCCTTCTGTGCACTAAAGTGTATGAAAGTTATCTTTTTCGCTTATTTAGGTAAATTAGTCAGTGGCAGGGTACTTACAAGTTTACAACATTAGTCAACCTATATTAAAGGCTTTAGGCTTTGCCTAAAGTTAGTAAAAACTGGTTTTACGGAATTAACCGTGGCAAACCAATTCGAATTGAAATACAGCTCAATTTTACCTAAAGAAACTAGCGTTCATTCAATTTTATGATTCACATAATTGTGCAGCCATTCAATTATCATTTTAGTGGAATGACGCAGCAATTCAGCAGCTGGTTTTCCCTGTCGACTCCCAATTTGGGAAAATATTCCTTATGTTGAGAGATAAATAGTAAGTGCGTCTTTCCTGTAGGGTACTTGCAAAACACAAGTTACGTATAGGGAATACTGGTGAATTAATTGATAGATTTATGGGAAAACCGAGAAAAACTTTTATTTGCTTAATACTTACTTTAAGCTTGCAAATATACAGAGCGGACTTAATTATTTATGTAGGCATTTTCTCCCAGTGTAACATAAGTCATTTAAGTAATATTGCCTACTTTTTGGTACTTCTTATAAAGGTGGGTATAGCCTAAATAAGTGTTTTTTTTCTGACTAGTGATGTAACTCGTGGATTTTTTCCGAATCCGGCCCCCCAAGTGGTTATTACCACAGACAAGTACAACAAAATCTGTGAATATCAAGGGAATCGGAGAACATTTTGTTTCCTAGTTTACATATTCTAGTTGACCTTATCGATAAAAGCGCCATTTCTATTATATTTTTAGTAGGTAATCGACATATTATTATTAAATTTTATCTTCGATCCGATTATAATCCCGTTCCAAGCCGGACGTTTGGACGTAATATTCTTGATGAATGAAGGATTATCGGTCACTATGGCTTATTAGTTATAGAAAGAATGTCTTAATTTAAATATTTATCTTTCAAGTAGGCATATAACATACCCCTCGAACATACCTATCATTATATTTTAGATTCATGTCTCATACCTATCATTATATTTTAGATTCATGTCTCTAGGACCAGCGGTTTGGGCTGTGCGTTGATATCTCAGTCAGTCAGTCAGGACTTTGAATTTTATATGTATAGATATTAATAATAATCCTTTATTTTTTTTATTAATGACGTTATTATGTGATGCGGAGGAATGAGGAAAAGGTCGTGAGGAAGGTTTTGAGTATGAATGTAGATGGGAGAGTAAAGGAAGACCAAAGAAACGATGGATGCACTGTGTGAAAGATGATAATGGCAAGAAAGGAGGTGACTGCTGAGCTGACGAGTAAAAGAAGTATGGAAGAAGAAGACATGCTGCGCCGACCCCAAATAAATTGGGATAAGGGCAGGAGAATGATTATGATGACGTCTTCTTTGATCTAGCTGGAAATAAATGGTCCCAGTAAGAAAGGGAAAACTGTAGAATATAGATATAAGAAATAACCCACACTAGAAGTTAAGTAAAATTGTTACTAACCCTATGGACTCCGGTCTGAAATAAAAATTTTCTATTCTATTCTATAAGCAGACCTACATACCTTTTTCGATAAAGCTTCAAATATTTTAATCCAAAATTGTTATGATCAATGATTATCTCTATGTAAATCTTCACTTTTTATACATTTTTGTTTTTATCGTGAGGTAATATTATGAGAGTACAAACTGGTTTACTTAATTTTCGGTCGACATTGAACTTAGTACAAGGTTATAAAGGAAAAAATGTTGATAAAACATCGAATTACTGGTTTTAAAGAACACTTTATACCTGGCACTTATAAAATCATGACCCTAATATTTATATATCTTTTCCTATAATGTATGTTTAGTAGTTTACTTAGGTACCTACGTCAAGAGCCGCAAAATCTGATACTTGGACAACAAATTCAATTTAAAAAAAAAGACTTGACACTACCGTTGACAGTTTCATTCATAAAAATCAAAATGGCTTCTGTTGAATCTACTTATCAACACTACTACGTAAACGACTTGTTCAAAAAAAGAACCTGACACATCTTCATTCATAAAACCCAAAATGGCCACTATTGTATCTAGCAATCAGCACTACTACGCGAACTATTCCATTTTCAAATTCTCAATCAAGTTTGCCAGCCAGTGAGTCAGGATGTACCTGGTGAACTTGAGTTCCGAGACGACAGTATTCTGAGAATATCAGAACAAATCTGACATTCTCGACCACCTAACTCATGAATGGGCTGCGTCATCAATGACTCATGGTTACAACTTTTACGTTCACCGTTTTTTTGGAGCGTATTTGAGACTGAAACTTGTTCCTGAGTTTTGGAAAGTAGATATAATTTTATCGGACCAGTTATTGAGAATTGGTCATGATCAGACTCCCCCTTTTGATAAGAAAGAGAATCTGAAAGACCCATGTGTTGGGGTTTTAAGAAAAGTACCTTCTGAGAATTATATTTGTTCCCCTATGCGAAATATCCGTTAAAGTTAAAGTAAGCTCTAAAATATAATTAAAAATCATTTCTAATGAAGGAATTTCCGTGCCTAAGTAGTTAAAAAACTATAGAAGTCTCTAGTTAAAACCATAAAAGCAAGAGCCTCTGTGCAATAAATAAATACCAATTTCCCCACGGCAACTTTTAAGCTACTATGGGGCACCCTGACATAGCCAGAAGACGACGCGCAGACCTCGTAGAAGAAAACGGGACGAGCTGGACAAAACCAACGGCCAGTGACCCGTATTAGTCCTGGATCTAAACAATTGGAAGTCATGGGGAGAGGCCTTGCCCAGCTGTGGGATGATGTAGTACAGTGACCTTTAAGAATTCCTTTTTAATTTACTGTTCCTCATTTAATTAAACACATTATTAGGTCTCCGTTATACTCCAAATTGAATAAGTTCTCATTTAAATGCTAAATTAACCGGATGAGATGCAATCTGTCACAATAGCTAACTCTCATTGAAATCGGTGCCATTGTGCGGCATACTGGCATAAAATTATTGTACTGGTACGGCACTGACATTTTATGACGTTAGTGGGGCAATAGGGATGGGTGGCAACGTCATAACCACGCCACTAGGCTAGCTTTGTTGTCCCCAATCTGCCTGATAGTGGAATATTCTGCTTTGTATGACTTTATGGTACCATTCGTCAAAGGTATGTCCATAAATTCTGCAAAGCTACGGTAATGATCTTACGGGACAAATGCCCGTTTCAACTTACTCTAGATTTCAGGTTGGCCGCTGTAGAAATAATCTGGACAAATGGGGTATCATCGACCCGTCCCAAATACAATGCTAGAGTGGAGCCCCTCTGCAGGATATACCCGACCTACTTTCTTGCCCATCCTGCACAGCCACCTGCACCTCCGAGGTTTTAAACGAAGCCAACGAAAGAACTGTACAGGTGGCTATATACTGGTCGGGTATTATTTGAGTCCATCGACACGCAAAGAAGAAGAAGACTTACTCTAGACAGCACCCTAAATTGATCCTTTATATTAATATAGGACGCAGGGAGAACGCTTAAAAGCCGAAAGATACTAATTAATCCAATGTCTAGATTGACGACTGATCTAATTTATGCTGCCGCTGTAGTAGCCAATCGAGGCACATTAATAAATCTCTAAAGAAGTGGCTTAGAAATACTGGAATTTGTACCTCAATAAAACTGGATGCTTACCTACATGTTTATTACTACGCCTCTTATTTAGCAGTATTCAAAGACACGGCACTTGATATCAAAGCAAAAAGGAGAAGAGATCCCTCTGACGAAGCGACGGACCACAGTTCGCCGATGCGTAGCATAAAAACATTAGTAGGTTAACACCAAAAAACAATGGACCATCTAACGGAAGAAATACAAACAATAACAACATTCCCTATAGTTTTTTTTGTCTCTAATACATAAATAATGATAGTTTGATCACCGGAGGTGTCAATACTTCGGACAGGAAACGTTGCCAATTGGATATCAATTCGTAAGACTGTGAATACATTACTCCATTAGTTCTAAGTGTAAACTTTCCTTGCTCGGAGCCTATATTTATTTATAACCTTTATTGAGGCCCCGAAATCTGTGGTGTTTGTTTTTTAATTGCCTAACAGCGTACAGATAATGACTCGGTAGAATTAGTCTTAATGATCTTTGTTTTTTTAAACCGCTGTTCCAAGCTTCTAATGGCCCTACAGCGAAACGGGGTGAACGCACTGTGAAACCAACTTAAAAACCTTGTTCTTGAATCTTGAAGTCGTAAAGTTGGTGTCACTGACTTGACCGATTAATGTTCTTAGTACTGTAAGTTTTAACTAGTAAGTAAGCTTTTTAATGAGAACTTTAGGATAAAAAATAAGTCGACTAACAAGAAATTTTTTAATACTCTTCTTGTTATTCTCTATTTTCTCTTCTAGTTAGATCAGACTTTAGTATGATTCCTCTTCACGTTCTTTCCTTCTTTTCTTCGCCTACTTACTGCTTGATTCTGAACTCACAGTAAGCCCAAATAAATCATACTCTCTTTTCCCAGTACAGTGAGTAATCAATAAACAATTGACAATATCTAAAAGGTGTAAATAGACCCGTTACGAAGCCGAAAGGCACTTGTTCTCCCTGCTATTGCGATATTTTTTTTTGTTCTAGACCATACCTTATGGGGGTGAAAGTTCCAACTTTTTCACAAGTTTAAAAAAAAAAAACTAATTATTAAGGTTATAACTTTACTTTAAATGCCTACCTCCATGACCCATTTACTATTCAATGCATCCATAAGCACAATGTTTTGAATGCGTTACATTGAGTTTTACCGTAAAAGGTTATTTTTCACCCAAAAAAAAAGTCGTTTCCCAGAAATAATTTTTGTGTAGGGTTACTTAGTTTGATGTACAGAATGCTTGGTTAACGGCTTCGTGAAGGGTCTGTTTACACCCTGTATTCCTTTGTCGTGATGTGGTCAAGCTTAGCCATTCAACATATTGCAGAGTTTTCAGCCAAGTGTTCAGAACAAAATAATTCTTTCCAACATTCCAAAAAACCAAAACAAAAGAAGTACAAACGAACACAACACGTTACACTTCACTAAGGTATTAGATTTAGCATAAGTGGTCATGGGTGTTGTATGGTTGTCACTTTGTCACGCTGGCAACCTCAATATGTCATGACAATTTCATGCCACCGACTTGGGCTGTCACGACTGCGTGTCGCGTGCGTTGCATAATTGAAGGGCTTGCTGTTTGCTGCTTATGCTAGATATTGTAAGGCAGCTGATAGCGTTTCTTTACTTTCATGTGTCAATATCAGGTTTGAGCCCTTAGGAGTTGGAAAGAAAGTACTTTCTTTAGTCTTCAGGATTTTGATATACAGGGTGTAAACGGACCCTTCACGAAGCCGTCAACCAAGCATTATGTACATCAAACAAGGTTACCCTACGCAAAAATTATTGCTGGGATACGATGCATCCATCATCACAATGTTTTGAGTACGTTACATTGAGTTCTATCGTAAAACGTGATTTTTCACCCCAAAAAAAAAAGTCGTTTCAAAGCAATATTTTTTGCGTAAAGTTGCTTAGTTTTATGTACATAATGCTTGGTTGACGGCTTCGTGAAGGGTCCGTTTACACCCTGTATGTTATTTGGAGAATGTGAATGTGATTTTTTGACTTTTTATGCCTGATTCATTACTGAGCAGCCAGCAGCTTAGCTTCCTGCCAATGAATATTGGTACGTGTCTTCAAACCTCTTTAATTTTACGGCCTCATCACCCTCCTGCCTTTTTTAATGTCGGTACCAACTGTACTGGTGTTTGTTTCTTCTCTATACAATTCCGCCCACCTCTTTGCAATCAGAAGCATTACAAAGTCTCCTCATACCTCCCAATACCCGATAACATTATCTTTATTCATTACTCGATCAACGCTCTCAACTCACGATCAGCTCGACTCCACCATGGGTTCGCAAAAACTATCTACCTAACTACCCATGGATTTCTTACTTACATAACTCGCGAAATACTCACCCACGGCACAGTATTGTTCAATTGTTTGTGGAGATTACATAATAGCACGGTATACATCGATAATTGAACTAATAGACTTATTCGCTAATCGTTCAGGTAACTTCGGATCACGCAATGGACAGGTATTTAAGAATTTCAATCACGATAAGGATAATGATCGTGTTTTGTCTTCGTTTGCATATCTAAACCTGATTTTCGTGATTAGGGTAAGTGTTTCGTTTTTGTTGTCTAGGTCTACTTATTTTTAAATGGGAACGTACTTATTCGTTTTTATAGGGTTCTGTAGCTAATGGCCAAAAACGGATCACTTTTCGCTACAGAGAAGATTTGCAAACGACAGGCTCCATCAAAAGGAGCCGTGGGTGATCATGTTCATTGTGTTTTTGTTAGATTTTAAAGAAATAGAGACGGTGGATCAATTTTCAACCAAAACCTCAAGTTTTACGGCCTCAAAACTTTTAGGCTTTGAGTCCTCATAAAAGCCACATATAACATGTGGTACCCTTGAAAACTAAACCACTAATTACCAGTACCAAACAGTCGGAACAGTAAACCATACAGGTACTTCCTCGTACGCTGCCCAAGTACTAGAGACACAATACAAGTTGTACCTACGTAACGCGGTGGCGACCATCCTCGTACTACGTGATACGACTCCGCACTGACTCATTCCCGATTCTAAAATGGCCGACTGTCCTTTTCCAATTGTGTTTTGTTTTAGAAGTTTACTGTTACGAGAGAATTTTTGGAGTGCGTATGTTTTAAACTGGGAAGATTTCAAAGTCTTGTGGAAATTCGAGCAACTAAAAGTGGTGCTTTTTACTTTACGACATCATAAGTAAGTATGTTTTGCAGACACGTCATGGTTTTAACTCAAATGTAAACAGGTCATAGTGTTATTCCAATACGCAATTTTATGGATTTTCTTCCCATTTTGGGAGAACCCTTGAAGATAATGAAGACCCTATGTATTTGGATCGGTTAAGTTTCAGTTAACCCCTTAATGATGGTGTAAAGCCTTTTTAGAATCAACCTCCTGCAGTCGTTCGCTCACTGTTGAGTCGTGATGTACTCGACTAAACTTTTTGATGATCTTTGACCTGTACGTATGTTTCATAATTATTATGTTGCGTCGGAGACAAAACGTAGGTCTTCATCTGCTTAGCCTTTTCCCAGCTATGTTCGGACCAGCTCAGTCTAACAGGATGCAGCTGAATACCAGCACTTTACCTCGAGCAACTGTCTATCTGACCTCCTTGGTAAGACTGGTGGAAAGATCAAACGTAGGTACTAACGTTAAACCACAAAGTCTCATTCTAGGCAATCGGCTAGGGGTCATTCGACTACTATTTTAAGAAGTGACACTAAACTAATGACAGTTCCTTTGTGTTCGTAACAAAATGGCGTCACAGATGGTCTGGTGTCACGGCTAGCTTGCTCTGTCCAATCAAACGGCTAATTGACTATAGTTCTTGGAGGAATTCAATTGTATTTGGATGATTTTGTTAGTTTTTGCTTTTAAAAACTCTTTCTGGACTGGATAGAATAATTAAATAGGTAATGCCTTTTTCAAGACAGAATCTTTCTCATATTTTGGTTATAATTAGAAGGGCCTACTTGAAATCCTAACTTCCTAACTAATATTATAAACACGAAAGTAAGTTTGTTTATTTGCTTGTTACCTTTTCACGCCTAAACCACTGAACCGATCATCCTGAAATTTTGCATATACGTTGTCAGGTGTACAGAAACGGACATATGGTACCTTTCATCCCGAAAAAAGTACTGTTCCTGATGAAAACAACAATAAAGTTCTTATGATAATAGATGGCGCCACGTGTCTTTCGAATCATGATTGAATTACAAGCAAAATAAAACCCGAATTGATTGTCTAATTCTAAATTAACGCGAGCGAAGCCGCGGGCAAAAGCAAGTACTTTATAATTATGCTGTTCTGCATAGGTATTCTTTGTCGTCAGTCATTTGTTTTTAAGAACATACTTAGATAGGTAGACGTACATTGCGGCGTATTTATTTGTTACTTTTGGCATATATGAAATTATCCGGATGGAAATTGTTTAAAAAAAAACAAAATGGCGGCTTCAGTTCCTAATAAGGCTACGTTTCAAAAGAACCGCGCTGCACTATCAACTTCTTATTGTTTAGTAAATGCTTTACATTTTTATAATGTGTCATTTGTATTTTTGGACGCCATTTTGAACACAATGTTGTAAATTATTTACCAAATTACTTATTTATAAGGTAAATTCTTAGGTGTTTATGTAATATAGTACTTAGTAGGTAATATTGTTATAGCAGTCCAAGTTGAGTTGTAAATGTGATTTATGCTGCTAATAATATGTCTGAATAGCTGTGATATATTATTAAATGATTCATTCCTTTGTCACTTGAGCTGTTGGTAGAATATAAACTATTTACGATGATTACATAATATACAAACTGACCAAGCTTAGTAATCGGTAAGATATAATTATGTTCTGTGACATTATATGGTGGAACTGTAACCCCTACAATTGTATCAAATGAATGATACTTTAAAAAAGATAGATATACATAGTAATTATTAATGTATCAGAATATTCTCTAAATAACCCGAAAAAAAAAAACAATTTATTATACAGCATATACGTATATTAATAATATAAAATATATATATAATATAAAAAAATACCTACACTACTACTGTCAAACTGTACGGAACAGCTGTTTTTTTTTTAAATAACCGATGAAAAATTTCTATGGGGGGTGCTCAGAATGATGTACTTAATCCGTGGTAACCGTTTTCGCGTAGATATTCCTTCCACCCTGTATAACCCTAAGCCTGTAAGTATTTACTTACCGATGGAAAATAATTATACCTAGTCTATATTATAACCATTTATCGCCCAACACATAAGCGAGATGGATTCAGCGTGTTCTAAGACGTCAATCAGTCTAGCTTTTATTCATAAGGTACCTACCTAGATTACTCATTTATTTATAAGGTAGTATTTATCGTACCATATCTTAGAATATTCTTTATTATGTACAACATACAAGTAATATTCATAAAAGAAAACATTATATAAGTACCTTTAATTTTAAGACATTTTAAATTAATCATTTAAAACATAATAAAGCAGTACCTATGTACTCATATATTATAATGTTATTTTCCTGTGTTGTATACTGTGTGTACATAAATAGTAAAATAAATAAATAAATATTGTATTTCTTCTGGTATCATCACTAAACGGTGCAATCTGAAGTTTTAATGAAATTAAGAAGTAAATTCCAAACAAAAAAATAAACTAAGATTTGAATTGATATTTTCCGAACGCAGATCATTAATTGACCATTCATTTAAAACAATTGGTAATCACGAAACTTTGAATAACAAACTTACAACTTCATAAGTTATGAATTGTATGTCATGGAGTGAATCATATCGTTCGGACGGTCTCGTATACAGGGTGGGTAAAAAATCGTGGATCAAATGAAACAGGGCGATTGTTGGGGTTATCAGGGTTTTTTTTGATAGTTTTTTTTACAGTAATGCTCAAAGTAACAAATAATTTTTCGTGACAATTAAAAGATATTGAAAAAAGTGCCAATACTCATAAAACATGGTACCCACTGTCATAAAACCACTTTGGTAGTGATGATAGTTTTCCTAGAAGCAACTAAATACCATTTATTGTTTTAAAATAGGTACCCATTTTACTCTAATTGCCTATTTATTACAAATTTTGGTATTTTCTTAAAAACACTGAAATAGTCATAACTTTTAAGGAAATCAAGTTAAGGCTCTACCACAAAGATATTTTTACTGCAAATAACCCCAACTATCGCCCTGTTTCGTTTCATCCACATTTTTTACCCACCCTGTATATCCGTAATGCATGCCAGTGCCTACTTGACACGTCATGAGAACTTTGAATGGACCAAGAAGGACTCTTAGCATAAATCAAGCCTTCTTGGAACTAAGATTTCAAAAATACAAAGTGGAATCTTACTGAAGAGGTTGAATAACATGGAGATGGCTATGTACTCAAAAAAGCTGGTATTATTGCAAAATACTTGACTTCAGTAGGTTCAGGTATTGTCTTGAAGACCGCCAATTTATCACTATTATCTGGATCTATTCAAGGTTCGAGTGCATCGGTTTCTTCTAAGCAAGCGTGCTCCACCCTAGGCCGCATCATCGCTACGCATCAGATTAGTTGCGACCAAACGCAAGCCTATTAGCTAGACTGTTGTTATTTAGCCACGAGCTCTTCTCTTAAGAAAACCCATTCCAGAACTTCTAAATTTAAGCTAGGCACTCTAGCTCTAGGTAGTCTAACAAGGCAGCTCCCAGCGTCAATTCCTAAGATAAATTACCTAGGTTTAGGCCTTAATACAGTCCTATTAGTATTCATTCCACGTCGATGGCTTGGCTCGCATTGAGCAGGTGATCTTTACCGCACTCCACTTGCCGCATTCCTTACGATATGAATCGATTTAATTACTATTGTGTTACTTGCTCACTCGGTTTTGCTACTCGATAGCTATTTATGTCCATTAATCGATTCTTATAATCGTTAATAGTGCTAGTAAGTCAGTTAAATTTTCTGGGAATTTATGCTTGCATGCACTGTGATTTTACAGCTACCCAGATAGATACCTCATTTATTCATTTATGTTAAAATTCCTATATGCTGGATACAGCAAAAGATGGGGTCTCGAAATAAAGGGTGTAAATAGACCCTTAACGAAGCCGAAAGGCACTTGTTTTCCCCGCTATTGCGATAATTTTTTGTTCTAGACCATACCTGGGAACCTTCTAGTTACGGAGTTATTGCGAGTCAAAGTTCCAACTTTTTCACAAGTTTTTTTTTAAATACGAGTTTTTAAGGTATATATGTACTTTAAATACCTCCATGACCCATTTACTATTCAATTTATCCATAAGCACAATGTTTTGAATGCGTTACATTGAGTTTTACCGTAAAAGGTTATTTTTCACCCCAAAAAAAAAAGTCGTTTCCCAAGAATATTTTTTGTATAAGGTTACTTAGTTTGATGTACAGAATGCTTGGTTAACGGCTTAGTGAAGGGTCTGTTTACACCCTGTATATTAAAGTTACAGCAGTGCAATTGTGCAATAAAATGATATTCGTCCAGTCGCTCAATGTGTACATTTTTGTGACAAAATTATACAATGAATTATTGTTGCTTTTGGAATCTTTGTCTCAAAACATTGTCTTGATTGATTGGGACCAAATTGAGAAAAAGGTTTTCAATAACAAGTTAATATAACAAGCATTATGCGTTGTAGATTACAAAATGTCAAACGTCTTCAGATAGTGATTGTAATCTCGTCTCGCTACGCGGCGATACAACTTTTAGTGATTAGATAAAACGAGATGTTTGTTATCGATATGATGAGCAGTTTTGTAATTCTGTATTTCATTCTTTGTTTATGATTATCATTTATCGAGACTTGAATAGAGAATAGTTTGAAACACTACTAAATATAAACTAAGAAGGACCTCTTTCCAACGCAATTTTTATTCCTCGTGTATTCTAAATTTGAATTACTTCATATTTTTCTTGTTTTTTTTTTATTCGGCCAAGTTTAAATAACATTCAAAGCTAAAGTTACGAAATCCAAGTTTAATTTTTGGCCGTTGGCAACAATTAGTATCTTGCGAGGCAAACACAGATGTTTCCGACTGAAAACACATTCCTGAATCATTGTGATCGTTACTAACGAGTTTTTCTTTAGAATTCACTTGTTTTTGTACTGTGTATTTGATTTGACGACACTTTCTATGAAATCCATGTTTACTCGTTTTCGCATACTAACATGAAAGCTTCTCTATACCTTTTCCTGAAATATTTTCCAAAAAACTTATATTGCTATTTTGGCGAATTACACCAATGAATTGAACATCGCACATCTAAACTGCGTTTAAAAGCTGCCACTATCAATATTCCATTGCAATTTTTAACACTGACAGTTCTTGAACGCAGTTTACCTGTGCTGATTGCATTCAGTTCCACTGGTGAAATTGGCCCTCGGTATAAACTTTTAGGTTTACATCTTACTAATATTATAAAGAGGAAAGATTTGTATTTTTGTGTGTGTGTATGTTTGTAATGAATAAACTCAAAAACTGCTGTGCCGATTTCAAAAAAAATTTCTCCATTAGAAAGCTACTTTATCCCTGAGTAACATAGGCTATATTTTATCCCAAAATATTTAAAAAATAAATGTCCACCCGTGCAAAACCGGGAAGGACCGCGAAGGACATCTACAACTAAACTCCACACCATAGTTCAAAAACCATGTTATTAGTCTGTCAAGCCCTTAATTAGGTTTTTTACTAAGCACAAGTATAACACGTATTCTACTAAGAAAGTATAGGTATCACAGGCACTCGGTACAGTATCGTTTAGAAAAGTGGTCAAGCGCCATTTTCCTGCCAGAGAGGAAGTGCTAAGTGGTCCGTACGACCGCACCACGTCGGTTATGGTAACGTTGGACCTACTTATTAATTACTGTCGGATGCTGGAGATTTAGTGTTGCATATTCAATTATTATGATACGGTCTAGCTTAATTTATTGATTTTCGAAGTTTGTGCTAAATTATGTAATGTATGAATTTATAAATAAGCTAGCCAAAAATTTAAACATACCCGTATTATTATGTCCGACTTTGTGACCCTTCATACTTTCTAAATTTTCTGTGACTTTTGTTATTTGTCCGAACTTTTCGAATAAAGTTTTTTTTTAACTTTTAACAAATTAATAATTTTCTTAAAATATGATTCAATTGGATAAGCGCCTAGGAAGTTAGGAACTACTAAAAACACTAATATATATTATAGTCTATATTTTTATAATATAGCCTAATGGTAGTGTTTATTTTGTGCGTTTTTTTATTGTTTGTTTTGTTTTTAGTAAGCTGCGGCATTTACATAATGGGTGTAAAAGTAGGTATCCTTAACGAAGCCGAAAAGCACTAGTGCGTAGAGTTACTTAGTTTGATGTACAGATCTTAGTTGACGGCTTCGTGAAGGGCCCGTTAACACCTTGTATAAAGCACAAACAGTAACACTAATAAATACTACTTAGCAAAGACTTTTTTTAAATCTTTATTTATTTACGGGGTTTTTCTATGAAGAATATGTCCCAGCAACGACTTGAAAATTCCCTAGTACATTCAAATACTTTCCCATAACCAGCTCTCCAGTGTTGCCTGCTAAAAATAAGTTCCTCCTAGCCCTTCAATGTTTCCTTTACAAACATTTTCTCAATACGGGTATTGTAAAGAAAATGCACGTGTATCGTGCATTCCGACTCCATGATTAAGTCTCCCAGTTTGGAAGAAATCAGACAAAGAGCATTCCTCCACGGTAAAAGGAGACAGATGTATGGGAATGTGTTGTATGTAAGCCCTATTTGTCTTATTTACATAAAATGTACTTAATTAAAGAATATTTTTGTTCCCAATGGGATATAAAAAAAAGCGTTTTTTATTTGTAGTTTGGTATTTTTTACAATAAATGCTCCTTACATACTTACCATAAAATTGGAATTCCGTTCATAGACGACAGCCATTTTGAAAAACTTTTGGAGGGAAAGAGGAAAGGAGATACTTCATACAAGCCTGTAAAAAGATGCATATTAAACATAAAATAAATGCATATTAATATGGGCTTATAGTCTTTATTACAGAATATTGATAAAATATCCATAATTATGAGCCGGCTGTATTCTGTCCTACCGATTGCTTTACGTCAGTTTACGTAAGGTATCTTGCAGCCACCAGCCATTTGTCCCGTTCACGATCTTGTCACAGATGCCACAAGTAAAAATAGCTTTTTTTTTTTTTAATGGCAATTTATAACAGCGTTCTAAAAATTCAAACGGTCACCTGTAATAGCGAGCGTAAAGCTAGCCATACACGGTGGGACATCTGCCTCTGAAGTAAATAGTTAATTGCGCTGCTGTAATTCGCAGCTGCCCAGTGTCCAGCCGTTAAAAGCTAAATGTCAAACTTATAATCAATTCATTTGCGAAGAACAAACGACAAGGTCGGACCGTTTAATCCCTGATTAACTTTAAACGGATATGAGTAATGGTTAAAGTGTTTTACATCGTAGTTGTATCATCTTGCTACCGATATTGATAATGCCTGGCTAGCTAGATTACTCATGCTTTAACTTACAAAGTTATAAATAGACATTTCTGATGTCTGTGTCATTTGTCCCTTACCTTGTCAAAATTCAAAACTGATAAGATTTTTTTACCCAAAAATATGTATGTTGAGCTTGATATCACTACGCCCAAAGCTTTCGTCTTATCTTTCTTCAGACTTGTTTTAATTCTCTTTGGTAGATCGTAAAACATCAAAACAAAAACAAGTAGAACAATAGTAAAAAAAACCCCGACCTCTTTCATACCTGACTGAGTTAAAAAAAAAACAAATGAAAAAGAAATTAACCGCCGGCACGTGGCTCTTTTTTTAAAGGCAAAAGCGGGAAGCGTTATCAGCCATATGCCACCAACGCGTGCCGTATGAACGCCTCCCTTTCGTTCAACCAACCGTATCCCATTCGTGCTGGCTGAGCTGATAAATAAACCAACCTTTTTACTACGGAGTATAGTACCTTTGGCACTTGGAGACATGGCCAGAAGGGCACTGTTGGTAAACATCTGTGAAAGTGTCTATGCTATAGACACTACAATGTCCATACACTCTATGGACATTGTAGGTACTGAAAAAACAAGATGGCAGCTTTTTAGTTTTTAAACGTGGCGTCGTCGTTCTTTTTTCAAATTCTACTGAACTAAGGTAAGTATACAGCCAATTCTCGGAGAAAAACAGCGTTGGCGTGAATTTTAATGTATTCGTATGCATTTGAAATATTAAATAGGCGTTTTGCGCGCCAATGAAACATTCACATGCTAACATAATCTAATGCTAGGATGTTAGAATGGATTTTCTATTGATTTGCATCGTAAAGGTGAACAACATTGTTCTGTGATACTCGTTAAAATAAGGAGTTTAAATACGAATAAAGTTAAATAAAAATAAATTATGTAACAATCATGACACCGACAGTTCTAGAACGCGGTGTTGCTGAACTGATCGCGATCATTTTCATAAGTGAAATCCAATCCCCTCTTAGTAGTTGATATTAAATAGAAGTACCTTTTTACATACTGGAGAAAAGAGTTTACTTATTAGATAAAATTATTCTATCAGTAATCTACAATCAGTTAAATAAATAAAAAAGTTTTATTATATTACTTTCGTCCTGCGACCATCACCTTATAGCTTTCGATTACTTACATAAAAATTCGATACTTTCATTCGTTTTTTTTTTTGCATTCCGTCGGGATCCGAAACGGAAGTCCCATACTTTACTGTATCAAGTTTGAGCAGATGTCTTCGAACCAGTAAGTAACCGTTTGGGGAACCCCTTAATACGGACCAGCCGACTAATCTTATACAGGATGGTTTGATTAAAAATATGTTTTTTTATGTTTGGTTAATTTTGCTGGGAAGTTATAAAGGTTTAATAATAATAATAATACCAGCCTGTTACTGTCCCACTGCTGGGCAAAGGCCTCTTATCATACAGAAAAAAAAATAGAAAATAAATATAGAGGTTTATTTTAAGAATTTTACAATAGACTTTCATATGTGGAGAAATACAGCGCACTCTATATCACATTGCTTCATTACCAGGAATGTTCTACCTATTTACATTGACGTTACAAATAATATGTTAATTAATTAGTGACAAGAAACATTGCGAGATCAGTCGTTCACTATTCTCGTGCATTGCGCAAGAGTCGAACAATAGCAATAATCATACGGTACAAATGAATTATAATGTCACACACCTGTGAAATGGCGATTAGTTACAGCTAAAACAAGTCATAGATAACAAGCCACTGACTAAGCCTGAAAGTCTGATAACCAGTCTTACCAAGGAGTAACGTGTGGATTGTGGAGGTCAGATAGGTGGGTGCACATTCGAATTCCCAACACAGTTGGAAAAAGATTAGGCAGATGATGCCTTGACTGGCTCGTTGATCTAGTTCAAGTCGCAACCGCTACTGCAGAAAATGAGGTACAGGATTGATTTTCCCAGGTAAAGCAATCATCACCATCTTCCTGCCCTTGTTCCATTCTATTTGGGGTCGGCGCAACACGTATTCTTCTTCCATTCTCCCCTGTCAGACGTCACGTCATCATTTACTCCTTTCTCTTTCATATCATTCCTCACAAAATCCGTTCATCTTTCCTTTGGCAATATTGGGTTTTGCCATCACAATATTTTCAGTAGCCGCTCGGAATTTTAATTTGTGCCCGTTTGATGAGAATTCGCTCGCCCCCTATTACATGGAACTGGAATACTATAGGTAAATACACGTCTGCCTTAACCCTTCATTGAAAAACAATTAGAGCCTGCGCGCACTAGAAATTTTAAGTTGTCCGATAGTTTGATCGGTCAGAGGATCAGTATAGAGTTATATGGCAGTGTGCGCACTTGAAGATTAATAGTTGTACGACCGAACTATCTTTTTACGATTACGACTGAACTATCAGCCAACTTAAATCGATAGTGCGCGCAGGCTCTTACAGTGATGTTGAGATATGTTTTATGTATAGAAATCAGGTGATATGTTACGCCTTTCAAATTAGACTGATTTACATTTAAACTGTTTGCTAATGGGCAAGCATGTTGTTTTAATCGTTCTCTGCAAATCGAATGAGTTACATTGGCAAATTAATTACGCACATATCTTGTCGTAAGATGTACATTTTCACCATTTTGTTCTGTCAATGTTGTTTGTTTTATTCGTTTGTTTGCGTCCTTGTCACATCGAGTTCCTGGTGCCGTCACACCGATAACTGAGGCCATTGAAAAACTAAGGTTTTATTCTTTTGCCTACTTAGCTTTTACTTCGAGAAATCGAGGTTAGTCTTAAAGTATATGCCCATAATATGTTCCTTTCTTCAATAGATCTATTTTTTTGCTTCTGGTAAGTGCTATTTCTCTCAGATTCAATTATGTTATACTTAGCAGTCCATACAAATCGATTCCTACCGGATTCCCTTTGACAAATGGCACAGTCAGTATTCTATAGACAAATAATATAATCACATTAAAGATATGTACCTACTCCGGCTTAACCTTTAAAAAAAATTACCCTTCGCTACTGATACTTAGTCTGTAATGTCCCACAGTCTTAACTGGACAAAGGACAAAGGGCTATATTTCATTATCAATACTGTTTATTTTAAATTCAACATTAAAATAGTGCCTGAAACCATCCCCTACAGGTTGTTCTCTTATCCCTTACCGTTAACAACCCTGACACAATTTCTAATTAAATCCAACACGCTCTATAAAACCACACAATTTGAAGTTCATTAAGTAACTGAGACTATCGATCGCCAGTTTAAGCCGATTCTAATACCCCCCAACTATTACAGGTTTCTCAATTATGTCACCAAGCTAATTATCGAGCCTGTTGTTTGACCCTGAAACCATTAAAGCAACTATGTAACTATTTAATTAAGTAAAATATTAAGTATCACCATTATAAAACGAATTAATCGGTTTATGAATCATGCTTAACAATAGGCAATACTTTATTTAATTGAACTAACGATTAAACTTCGGTGAATCTATTTGCTCAAGTGTAAATTAAATTTTTATTGGTCTTGGTTTAAGATCACATTTTTTCTAAAGTGATAAAGATATAAACACCTAGTAAAAAATAATTGACGGCAAGAGCAAATGATTTTATTGAACTAATTTGATTAATTAATTTAATAATCGTTTGCGTTGTCGTTATGTTGTAAATTAAATTATGACTTTAAGTATCTAACTAGATCTTGTAATAGTTCAATTGTTACGGGAATGTTTTATTTAACAAAAACTTATTTTTTTTATTTTTCTAGAGCGGAATATGGAACACCATGTATTTTGATCGGTGTGCATCGTTTCCCGGGGCGGTACGGGCGCGTCGGGCGCCATCGCGACCCTTGCGCACACGCACAAAAAGTGCCAACACCTGGCTGTAACCATAGAGATCAAATCACTACATCGAAAACAGACATCACTATCTCCCTCACTACAACCCTAAACTTTGTGTTCCAAAGAATAAGGTACATTTTCCATGGCTGGAAAGCAAACAATTTATAGGATGAAGCTCGTGGCATTATCGATTATTCGTGTGAATTATAACGGTTTTCTTTTGTTGATATTTTGACAGGTGAGCGTCACAAAAACGCCTATCGATCTAGTTTTTCGTATCACAATCAATGCGTTGCATAATGTAGCATTTTTCATTCCATGTCGTTTTTATGTCAATGCACTTAATTGCTTTAATAGTCGTCTGTCGTGTTTCTAATCGAAACGCATTGTTTTTGTTCAATCGCTGCAATTAACTGGCCATATTGCATTGTAGAAAATAATTTAAAAATAGAAATTGCGTCAAACGAATCACGTATACCACCAGTAGCAGAACTAGAAGTTCTAATTCCGTTATCGGGGCAAAAACAGGCGTGTCAAAAAGAATTCCCGTTCGATTTTGAATTTGGAGCGCAGGAGGGCATGGGAGGCGCATGCGCGTGCCATACTGCGCGGCAGAGCGTGGCGTATGGGACAGACCGAGCAGATGACACGCGACCGTTACACCAGGTGCACGTGCCGCCATATATTCACATCGGAATTTATGAGCTGTACAGAACGAGTGGGTGCGAAAGATAAGAGATGGGTATACACACTTGTATAGAGATGTAAAACTGTATACCGTATAATTAACGTGATTTTTTTATTGAATTGTATCTTCGTACATTCTCAGCACTACTTCTTCTTAGCGTGTCGATGGTAATCTAAATTGTGTCGGCTCAGAACTGAGCTACTAGTTTGGCGCTTTCGGTAGCGTCCATCAGTTACGATATTAAGTGCCCCATCGTTTGTGGAACAGCCCCCCACATTTACACTCCAGGACAGTCATTAATGAATCTCCACCTGAGCAGGTTTTCCTTGCTGCGACCGACATGGGTCCGGAGTCTACTTAAAGATTCAGTACTGATGGTACATAGGAGATTTGCATCATAAAAAATAATTGTACGAGTGAAATCGTTTAGATCCCACTCTTAGCCCACAGAAACAAGGTTACGTTACAGATACGTCCTCAACAGTTCTACACAGATCATTTGCTCAAATTGAATAGCGAAGTGTTTGGAATTCTGATGTTTTACATTCACCAAGTTAAAAGGTCTGACCTATCCTTGGCTTCAATGTGTTGAAAGGAACTATTATGTATTTCCTTGCTCACATTGTAGGTGATTTGATGCAAATCCGCATTCAGTTACCACAGCACATTTCGGAATTTAAAAAAAAGCCTTTTTCAAAATATGCTTAAACAAAGCAATATGTAAGTATTTGTCATTCAAGCTTTAAGCAAAGAAAGAACTGCAATATTCTTCTTTGAGTTAAAAATAATAAACTGACAACCAGTACCAGCCGATAATTAGCAATCTTTGGCGTTACAATATAATTAAAAGATTATAATTAAAGATTGATTCGCTGATAAGATTAAAAGAACGTACAGCAGTCTCGCGAGTTCGGGAATCAGAGCAAAGCCGCTAAAATCCCAATATACAGCTTAATTTATTATTATAAATACCTATAATGAAAGTAACATGAGTGATAATGATTTTATGATATTTTTTTATGATTCGTAAAACTTGTTCGCGTGTAATGGAGCGCAGTCAATGCGCTACGGTATAATACTTGGTCATGCTTTCCCCTCTCCGTAGCTACTTCCACTTATAAATATTATATCAGTCTTTTCCTAAAAAAACTAGACGAAGATTCCTCATTTTTTATAACGTTTTACGCTTATTGTTTTTTGGTTAGACCTCCCGTCGAGTAACTGAGTTTTACCAACTAAACAAAAAACGAAACGGCTGTTTTTATTTTCACGAAAAACAGTTATGATAATTCTGCAGCGCATCGGCTGCATAGAAAGTTGAATATTTTACTGTGAAACAAAGCCATACCAATTGCGGTATAGCAAATGATAAATTGGTGCAGTTATAGATAGACAAATCCAATGGTAGAAAGTTTTGTGCTCAATTTTTTAAAATAACTCTGATTTTCGTGTCTCCCAAAGGCAATTAGATTAAATCACTTAGGTATTCTATTAAAGACTTGGTACCTACAAATGTTTCTAATCAAACAGTAACTTCGGAAAATCCTCTCCCTAATGACAAAAACCTTTTACACTTAATTAAAAATATTCAAAGTCAACACCCATCGAAGGCATCATCCATGGATTCCATTGTCACCATTGAAGCGTGTCTTACACTTACTTCTATAGAAGTGTAGGAAGCTGTCACAGAACTGTCGTACGTCGTGAAGGTTTGATGATAACGTCAAGGCTCCTAATGATGTCACTATTTAGGTCGATTGATAAAATTCAGTGTCAAATTGTCTGGTGATTGTATTTTCTTTAGTTTGGTGCCTCATATTAGGAGATGAATATAATAAAGATAAATTAAAATTACACTAAAAAAAGTTTGTCGAGAGTAAATTAAACAAGTCTTATTAATGAATACAGAAATACTTATAATTAATTTTAAGCCGATTAAAAAAAAACTAAAAACCAATATTTAAAACATTGGAACACCCTGTATACGAATGCCCTAAGCCTTTTCAGTGGACTCTACTGGGATTGCTGCTCACATTATGATACATATCTCTGATGCTATTTTAAATGGAGTCCAATCCGGGTTCCATCTAAATAATCCTTTCATCCCCTGTAACAGCAACAGGAGTAGACAGGTTCGTTAGAATACCTAACTACTACAGATGAGACCATAGCACACTTCTAACTACTTACATAAGCAGATTGCGTTTAGTAACACGTTTTAACAATGTAGGGGTTCCATACAATAACACCGGGTCCGTTGGTAGTCGTTATCCCGCATTTCTAAAAGACCCACAGAATATAAATATGAACACCTTTTTATTCGAAATATAAAATTCTAGACGAAACAAATTAGCATCGCGACTTTTGAAGCAGAACTTGCGTCCTTACTCCTTAGCAACAAATGGATAAAATCATGAAACTAAGGATAAAATGAATGGACCGTTTTCAGGACTCCTAAATTAATCTCTAAATACAACACACCTCGTAGTGAAAATCCTCGGCTCAGCGCTCAGAGGAGAAATTCCAACCATCAGCATAATCATATTTAGGCATGCGTTCTTTCTTTAATATCGTGTGGCGGTGTGGTTAGTACCTAACCTGGTAGCAGAGTTTTTATGCCGTCCATGGGCCTCCGACTTGGCTTTACATGCTGCTCGTTTCCTCACTATGTTTTCCTTCACCGAAGCAAGTGATAATTATGCAATACGCACACGAATCTGAAAAATTTTAGGTGCGAGTCTTGGGTTCGAACTCGATATGACTTGGCAGTCCGACAGTCAAACCACTAGGCTATCACTGCTTAAGCATTAGTTAGAAATAGAAATAATTTATTTGCATTGAATGTAGGTACCATACATGAGTTGTTACAGAGACACTTAGCGTTAGTGAAATCTGGCAGAAGTGTGGAATTCTAGACGGATGCCTAATTAATAATCTAAGTCTGAACGTTTGTGCGTGAGATTGAATTGTTTGCATATTTCATCAATACATCTGCAATTCAAGGAATTTTGCCGTTTTAATTGTCAATAGACCTTGTAAACATTTTTACTCGATTAGCATTCAAAGAATCCATAGTGTTATTTGTTTTTTTTTACTTTTCTTCATAAGCCGAGTCTGTGGCGAAATAATCTCCATTGCGCATTGCAAATAGGTGTTAATTGCCAATCGTTAGCGACTTTGTATTAATTATTGTGATTAGTTGCAGAATGAGACTATTTCTACATAGGTATTCGCAAAACAGGATTAGAGCTTACCTGTATGCTAATTGGAAGAACAAGATGCACAAAACAATATGTATCCTAGACAGATTGTTTCATAGTCAATACGAATAAATAAATAAAATTCAAGTGTCTGTTTGTCATATTCAAAATAACAGCTTTTTACTGAATACCTGTGAAAGTCCAACAAAAAACATTTTTTGAATTTTTGTCTGGCCTTTGGTTTGTTCCGACTGTCATCAACATCATCATATCAGCACGGAATCACCCAATGCTGGGAATAGGCCTCTCCTTTTTTCCGCCTTCTTCGACTTCGACTTATATTTAACTAGCACTTAGCCCGCGACTTCGTCCGCGTGGGTAATTCCCCCTTTTCACCCCCTTAAAGGTTAAATTTCCAAAAACCCCTTCTTAGTGCTCCCCTACATTATAATAGGAAGCCGTGTATAAAATTTCACATTCCTAGCCCCAGTAGTTTCGGCTGTACGTTGATATGTCAGTCAGTCAGTTCTCCTTTTATATATATAGATAGATTATGAATAATATTTAATTGATACTTCCAGTAGCAGATGTACTCTTTATCCGCCTATCTACGGTATTACCATACAGCGTAAATTGTGAGTCAATCGAAGGAAAACTTTACTGACATTGTAACTATCGAAGCGGTTAACTAGGTAGTGATCACTTTATGTAATACTCGGACCTTCAGACCTTACAAGATACATGCAATCGATGCATCTAATATACCATCACTTATTTGGTAAATGGATATGAGAACATAGCATAGGAGGAGCTCGTGGCTAAATAATAACAGCCGCTCGGGTCGATCTTTAGGTTAAACCTGTGATTGCCTAGGTTGGTATGTGGATGGGTGACCACCCATTAGATACCGAGTTTCCTCCGTGCCTCGGAAAGCACGTTAAGCCGTTGGTCCCGGGTGTCATTTGTAGATCTTTGACAGTCGTAACAGGTAGTCAGTGGCCCGAAAATCTGACAACCAGTCTTACCAAGGGGTATCGTACGTACGAGTATTACCCAGTATTGCCTGGGTTGTGGAGGTCAAATATGCAATCGCTTCATGTAAAATACTGGTATTCAGCGGCATCCGGTTAGACTGGAAGCCTACCCCAAAATAGTTAGAAAAAGACTAGGCAGATGATTAATGAAAAATAGCTTCCGGTATTTTTTTTCTGCTTCGAAGCAAACTTTTATTTTTCAAAGAAAACTTAGCCTAAGTATTATTTTTGCAAGAAGTCAATGATTCTTCATACTTCTTTAAGAAAGACATTAATCTTGAATTCCTGCGATAAACCGAAGTTATCGATCAGTAAACAAAATTATCGACTGACTAATACCCATGTGTACTTAGTAACTTTATAATATGTTAGTATTACACTGCTAGACCAATGATTCAGATAGTCTGTTGAGTCAGAGACACAACCGCAAACCGTGGCACACTAGTTTACTTAGCTAGTGTTACTAAAATGAACATTGTTTTATATGAATATACCGCAAATAATAATGTTAGTTTAGTGTAAGTAAAGCATGACATTCCTGAACAAACTACCACCACAGTTGTATGGATTGTTAAACTGTGCCACCTTCTAAGAATTTCGGATGGTAACATAAAAGATGTTTGAAGAAAATAGCGGCCATAGACTTATCATCTAACTACTTTAAGTCTATTTGCTTAAGCAAGCAAAAACTACTTATTTCCTAAATTATTTTACCGAAAAAACTTAGTGCCTTAGCAGCATGCGGTCATGTTTTGTATTCAAGGAATCATCGGACCGTATAAAATCATAGCAAGCTCCAGAGCAAGTCTCAAAAGCAAGAGTGTTATTATTTGTATGGTCGAACTGAAGGGGAGAAATCACAGCCGATGTGCGAACGCCCTTGCATTCTGCGCACAATAGCCTCTGCAACGGTTTTTAACATCTGCCGACCGGCCCTGGTACGACTCTCGTTCTCGTGATATGCCACCTATTATTATTTCAAAAGCACGCGTCATACCGCCTTGGACTGTGTTTTACTACTTTTTTCTTCAACTATTGTAAGCAATCAACACAATAGGCGTACCAAATTCCCATGACTATCAAACAAAAACAAAACAAACTTTACATACGAGATAATTTGGCCTCGAAGGCACCGCGCGTCACGCACCGCGGGCACCGGGCACGCACCTCTGATGATACTCCTCGTAATGGACCAACACATTACGTCACTCACACCGATCATTAAACCCACAACCTTAGACACGCTGTTCCCACGACTCATTGATTTTTTTTCTTTTCAGGATGTCCAATTTTCAACGAACGCGCAGCAAGGTATGGTGGGGTGATTCACCGCCGAACGTAGGAAGTCCGGTGGCACAGCCCGACTGGAACCGAAACAATCGCGCACGAGACGATCCCGAGTGGGAGCCTCAGCTACCTCACTGGATAGCCAATCAGCCCGACGAGCCGCAGAACAATAGCGCCGATGACATCGCGCCACCCGTACAGATGAACCAATGGCCTCTGCGTCACGGTAGCCCCGGCAGCCACAAGAGCCAAGATTCTGGATTCTCAGATTCAGATAGCTCACCGCCGCCATCACAGCATTATCAATCTCCAGAGAATACTGACAACAATAAATCGACAAGTAGCAGCGATTCTAACAACAATCAAGATATTACTGTGAAACAAGCTGCGGGCTTTAAAAACGCATCGCAAAGTAATGTTTCTAACAACGCGACTTTGCCTGATTACGTCAGTGTGGGTATGCCGACGCCGAAGCCACGACTCCGGAGCAGCAGCGTCATACAGACGCCGTACGACCTGCAAAAGTATTGCGAAATACATACAGACGAGGCACACATGGAACTGTTAAAAGATAAAGACACAGAAAATGTAAATAAAACCGAACAAAAATACCCATCGCCGAAAAATATAAACAACGACAAAGCAAATAAAGAAAACTCGAAAAATATTTTAAATAATAATTTAAACAATAAACCTAAGTTAAAAATCGAAAACAAAATAGACATAAAGGTAACACCTCCGAGTACCGTAAGTAACAAAGAAAATAACATAAACAAAAGTGCAATACAAAAAGATACCAAAGAAGTACCAGTTAAAAACATTAATGCTATAAGTCCCTCGAAAAAGTATCCGGCGAAGAAGTCGTTCATATCTAGTACAGAAAGCGATAGCACCAAAGTTATTAAAGTAGCTACAGTAAAGGATTTGGAAACTAGTAAGAATAAATCAGATGACAGTTTAGAGTATTTGAAGCTTGAGGATAATAACCAAATAGCTGTAAACAATCAGCCAAGAGTCCGGACGCCGATATCAAACATATCGTACGTACCGACAGAGAGAACGTCTGTATCGAAAGTAGACAGAAAAGCAGAGTACAGACGAAGTCTATCAAATGAGGATGCTATACCAATAATTACAACTCCCAAATTCCAAAGAAATAGACTAAACAAGTCCCTTAACTTCGAAGCACAGAGGTTAGACCAACAAATCCTAGATATCCAAGACGGCTATCATTCGTTAGGATACATTGATGAG
The DNA here is from genome assembly GCA_905220335.1 of Noctua pronuba. Classification (NCBI taxonomy): domain Eukaryota; kingdom Metazoa; phylum Arthropoda; class Insecta; order Lepidoptera; family Noctuidae; genus Noctua; species Noctua pronuba. The sequence goes on along the minus strand of LR999906.1, from coordinate 6,111,794 downwards.
GAAGCTTTACCAAACAATGAAATTTCTTATGAAAACGAGCAAATGCATAAACCAGCCAAAGCAATCCTTGGTAAAAATATAATGGACAGTCTTCATTTAAAACCGACCAAAAAACCAGGACCAAAAGCTAAGCAGCGTATGGCCACTAAAGGAGACAGAACGAAGGATATATTCAGGATATTTCCGAAGAAGGAGAAACCTGGAGTTGTGGACACTCACGCTGGTGGGCATGTAGCCGGTAGTCGAGTACCTTCACTGGGTCTACCACGAGTCCAAGACCAAGACTCGTGGATACTCGTGGCACATCCCGAAGAAATGCTGATACCTCATTACAACGAAAGACTAGTTGGTACAGAGGCCGAGTTAAACATGGCAAACAAGCCTGAGGTAGACTACCTCAAAAATGGACGAATTTCTCCTCCACCACAATTCCAAGATAAACAGAAGACTCCTTACGAAACCGATTCTAATATGAAGAATTTAACACATGATTCTAAAAGGGAGAAATTAAAAGGCGAAATGGACTTTGTGGATGTTCAGCTAAACATGGCATGCACATCGACACCAAAGATGCTATCTCCACATGAGTTTATGGACATTCCAAATAGTGAAAAGAAAACCGCTCGGAGAGGCAATTTATTTGAAAACTTTAACACTGGGTAAGCGTTGTTCTTTTTTAAATCAAATTATAATTATATTTAAAAATACTCAAGTTGCATTTACAATATTGACATTCACTATCACATAATAACCTACGACCTTCTCTTAAATATGTCTTTGGAGTCTTTTAAGTTTCTTATGATTTCCTGATACTAATACAAACCATTACATTTTGAAGTACCCTTCGTTTGGCCTTATTGCAACAATTACATTTAATTCAATATCCATTATCCAGTGTCAACTAAAATTAAAAGGTCAACCAATCACCACTTGAAATCCTTTGTCTTACGAAATATTAAGTGACTAACATCCTCCTTGCGTGATACCCTTTCTACAAAACCCTTTGAAGGTTTTTGACTTTACGCTTGAAGTAATGAAAGTCCTATAAAACTCCTTCAAGGAATTAGTGAAATTAATATTACTTGGGAACAGTTGTAACTTTTGATGTCATCCTTTTATGTGAAACCAAATATATAAGCCCAAAAATATTATCAAAGGTTCTTAAATATATATAGGGACATAGTATAAAACAAAGTCACTCCCTCTGTTTGTACGCCTAGATCTTTTAAACTACGCAACGGATTTTAATGCAGTTTTCAGCAATAGATAGAGTGATCAAGAGGAAGGTTTATATGTATATTGCACCCGTGCGAAGCAGGGGCGGGGCGCTAGTTTATAATAATAGAGTTAAATATATTTGAGGCTTGAGACCTGCAGGGATTTAAACGGTCTGAATTTATCATAATTCTTAAGTTTTATCTCTCATTTATAAATTGCGATTCAACTACCCAATATTTTCCGCTAAAAATGGTGATGGCACTGTATCTCTCTCTGATTCATCGCTATTGACGCCTAGATATAAATGCTTTCTATAACTTACTAACACCATACTAACCAAACAAAAATTTTCAACAGCGAATCCCATTCCAGACTAGTACTGAACAACCAGAACGAGATCCTATATAGGGAGCGTTCAATAGATCAGACATGCCTGGAACGGCTCTGCGAAAGGAAACCAGAACCCGTCCAGTACTGGCTGTGCGACCTGGTGGGGTCCTGTGAGAACGAGTGCATGACGACGCTGCAGAGCAAGCCTCTGGGTGCTGAGATGAAGGCTCTGGTCTCTGCCAGCTCCGCGACGATAACGGGGAATATAAAGAAGGTGCAAACGCATGGACAAATCATTGTGCACCAGTACAGTGATGTTTTGAGGTAAGGATCGTGGAAATATCTCTGACCTCAGTAAAATATGTTGTGTCATTGGAAAAGGGACTTTACTGTACGTTCTAGTAGGTATTGAGTTAGTATAAAAACGGGAAGTCTGTAATGGTCAATATGATCCGCCACCCTGTCGCAACAAAGATAATAAAATTAGTAGAATTAGTAATCAAGAACTCGCAAGATCTAATCAAAATACCGATAATCGACAGTAGTTTCCTGTTGCAACTTTCACAGTAAAGAAAAAACAATAATCATTTTCATTTCATTGCTCCACATCCGTAGAAACACGTACTTTTCACAATTACCAACTTAGCATAATTTTATACATTCGTGATTATGCAAAACACTTTCACGTTACAGGCAAATCGACGACAGGAAAACTAGTGAGGAACAAATCTGCCTTTTGGTAGCAAATATCAATGAATTTGTGCTAGCTCATAGCATCACGCTAAACACAAAACCACCGGGAGAAACTCCTGAGAGATGGGACAAGATCAAGAAGTCTCTACAGCAGTATTTGCAGAAGTTAATTGATGTAGGAGAAGATGTGAAGGTGGAGTTAAATGAGAGCAACCCTGAATGGAACCTGGTGTTGAAACATTTGGACACGTTGATCGAGATCTTCTTGGAGACGACTAAGGCTGTGCTGGTTCAACAGATGAAGGTAGGTTCTTTAGAAATGCATAAATTTCTTGCCTAATCTTTTTGTCGAAAAACTGGTACTAAGGGTAAACTCCTGCGAGGGTATCTAAAAAACATAAGAGGTTTCAAATTTTTATAATATTCTAATATTCAGTTTTAAATCGGTTTCACTAGAAACAATTCTCTTACGAATTACATCATTCAATTTGAACCCACTCGAATGGCCAAATTTTCACAACATACATATTTATACAACATGTATATTTTTCATTAAACAAACCATTTCTGTTCCCATAGACTCTAGTATCAATAATCGAAGAGCCACCGTCGGACATGATCCTCAAGAGCACTCTAACGTCCATCGGCCACTTGGCCATGTTGAGTGACAACACAGAAAGTTCCTTACACGAGAAATGTACGAAAATCATGAAGAATATCACTGAGTTGCCGTTCGTGGACTGTGCGGTGCCCAGGGCGTTGTTGACGGCGATCATTGAGTCCAATAAGAGTTCTATAAAGGCACTGTCATTGCGTGCGCTTGCGACGGTGTGCGTAAATGGGGATGCGGTGAAACAGTTTGAAGAGGTACGGAGATATGAAATTAGTTTTGGTAGTACTCTTAATCTTATCCAGTTTAATCTATTTAAAAAAGGTCTTGAAACAAACATTCTTATGCTATCAGCTTCTTTGAGATCATACACTGGTGAAATATACTTAGGTACTTCCCAATTTCAGGCGTGAGGTTAAAACAAAAGAATTGCAATCATTAGGTACTCACACTTTCTTTTGGGATCCTATTTTGCATAAACAAACAGCATAGGGAAACGCTATCATAAACTTGTTTGTTTGGGTGCTTACTTAGAAATTTAGAATTGCCAACATACTTAGGAGGAACTCTGTAAAGATAGAAGATTCATTATAATTTTCTTTCTCCAGGGAGGTGGCATCGAGATCATATCAGACATTCTATCAGACCGGTCGAACCCAGAGCCACAGATGAGAGAAGCTATCACCGTGCTCACTCAGATCACGGCCCCGTGGCTGAGAGGGCACTACGACCTGACGCAGCTGCATCTATATCTCAACTCTATTGTTGATAATATTACCGGTAAGTTTGAACGAAAATAAGAATGAAAAAATTGAGGTTCGTGAAATAAAGGACGCTTAGCGCCATCTAGTGGACAATGTTGGTGACGAAACAAAAAATACGATCTCATTGGCTATGTAGCGACATCTATTGTTGTAAAAAGCAACAAACTGTGGAACTTATAATTAAGATTCAGATTTCTTTGGTTTGATTTATAAAAAAAACGTATTCGAATCCTACAAGAACTTGCTCTAAAAAAAAACAATTCTACGCTTCAATAACCATTTACATAAACACGCCAATAAAAACTACAAGTAACACCAATAAAAACATAATAAGGTGTTATCTGAGTTGTTTATAAAGTACCAACACTTTTTTATTTCATACGTAACTTCATGCCATTTTCTACACTGGGTAAAGAAAAATGCATAATTAATCTCCTGAAAATGAGTTCCCACTTGTGTTGTGACAACTAGCCTAAAAACAAACTAAAACAGTCGCTCCAACTTCAGCTAACTTATCCGTGCAGGCGGGAAAACACGGAACTAAAATAAATAAAGGGTGTAAAAAGACCCTTAACGAAGCCGAAAGGCACTTGTTCTCCTCGTCATTGTGATCATTTTTTTGTTCTGGACCACACCTGGGAACCTTCTAGTTACGGAGATATTGGGGGTCAAAGTTCCAATTTTTTCACAAGTTTTTTTTTAAATACTACTTTTTAAGGTTCTAACTTTACTCCAATTACCTCCGTGGTCCGTTTGTTATTCAAAGCATCCATCAGCAATAAGTTTTGAGTGCATTATATTGAGTTTTACCGTAAAATGTGATTTTTGACCCCAAAAAAAAATTTCGTTTCCCAGCAAAAATTTTTGCGTAAAGTTACTTAGTTTGATGTACAGAATGCTTGGTTGACGGCTTCGTGAAGGGTCTGTTTACACCCCGTATAACAAGTTGCGCCACCTTGAACTGCACACTCTAATAATACTGTCCTTATTTTTAGTCAATGTAGTACTTGAAAAGTTGCAAACCGATGCTTCGAGCTTAAAAACTGGTTCTCCCAGAAATAATCATAACAAAAACACATCTCATTTCCCAGGTATTCTCTCCCGCACCGACTGCTGCCAGCTCCTCCTCCTCTGCACGGCGTGTCTGGTCAACCTGGTCCGAGAGTTGGAACTGGAGAAGAAGGACGGTGACGTCACAGGCTCGGACATCGTCGACGTCATCACCAAGCATCACACGGTTGAGAGGCTGCTGGAGGCCGTCAAGCGACGGGGACCAAATATCTCTGTGTTTTTACAGGTAGGTTGATCTTTTATACACCTACTTGCTGCCCAAGACGAGTAACTAGAAGAAACGGTGGAATGCGACCCACTCGCCTGCTTAACGCCTTTGTGGGTCTACACGATGATATTCTGTCAGCAACAACGAAGATGGAAAAGTCTAAAATATGTTGGTTTAACTTATTTCTACAAAAAAGCTTAGGTATGCCAATCTGGTCATTGTGCTTTTCTGTAAAAATACGAAGCAGTTTAAAATCGACTATCACTTGTCCCGTGTTCTTTTAGTACAGTTGATAGCTAAGTTACGTGGTTGGTTATGCATATATTTATATATGTTATACACTCATAAATTGTTGTAAATGCTATCGAAATGAGATGATTGATAACCTGAATTGACAGCAAAGTACCTATAGTATAAGTTAAGTTACAATAATTAATTAAAATTAGTTAATTAATTATTGTTTATATATTATTATTATTAAATTAACCGTTATAATCGCCATGACAGACAAGGGGATACAATTTATATTCCACTTTTGCTTTATATATTTTAACAAAAAGCCATCTAGGACCGTTTATGAAAAAGTATCCATTTTCGTAAAAGATTTTTCCTCAATCAAGGTCTAACGCCACTTATATCCACAGGAACAGACAGCCTCTCTCCTAGCCTCACTGTCGCGCATCCCGCGCTGCATGTTGCTGCTGTCCAACATCACGTCGGCCAGCGTGGCGCTAGTGTGCTTCGCGCGCAGCACGCCCGGCAGCTGTGCGCGCACAGCCGAACTGAGGGCTCAGGCCAGGTTGCATTGTCATGCAGCGGAAGCGATCGCTAGGTAAGTCATCATCATTAGCCTTTTCGGGTTGCAATCTAACCGGATGTAAGGAGGGGTCTCGGTATGAATTTAAATGAACGGTCATTCATGGACCGTTCACGTAAAACTTGACTTAACCTTGCTCATGGCTAAGTAATAGCCGCTTGCGTAATCGACCTCTACGGCCTAGGCACTTAGCCGAGTCTTCAATCAACTGAACTCCACTTCCCAAATAAAAACTACTTGGTATGAATAGAAATTGGCCTTCTTTCTTTCTGTGTACCAGGTGAATCAAGTGATCTCCAATAAAACTGTGCAAACTTCTAAACTCGTAGCTGAATTCTGGGCTGACTCTATTTAGATTGCTATCGACACGCTAACAAGAATAACTTACTAATCACTCCTATTCATCCACAGGCTCTCAGTAATGCCAGACGTCGCACACCAAATCGTGCAACTAGAGGGCGTTCCACTCCTTACTAAGTTGGTAAGGCTGCAGCGAACGCGCCCCCCTCTCGACACGAATCCAGACCAGACCCTGATCCACTGCCTCAAGGCGCTAAGGACCTTATACAAGCACCTGCCAAACGCCTTCGATGATGAACAGGATGTCAACGATATGATCAGACCTCACCTCATGGAATCGCTTATGTTGTTCTCGGCTAAGAAGGAAAGTTATGTCTAGTTGTATCGGTATCGTTATGCGATATAATCGATTTTTTTTATTGTATCGGAAAAAAATCGAGTTATTTGTGAACTTCCGATTTTATCGATTGATAAATAGAACAAGGTTAAGAATGTTAAGATAATCAATGATTCCTTTACTTTGTAAGTACCTACAGGTATTTCGTAATCATTCCAATTCTTGTGGCTAGAATATTCTAGAATTTTTATTTCTAAACTTACTCGAATATATTTCTCCTGAGACTGAATTGTAGAAAATTATTGAATGACATATATGTGTCAACTTAAATAGGTATAATATATAAGTACCTAATGTAAAGTATTTTATTCTAACGGATTTAATTTCGCAATAATCAAGAGATTTTTGTACCAATTTTTAAATCGATTGCTACACGTCTCGAAATACATTAAAACTTGATAAAATTGACAAATGAAATATACCTAATATTTATTTTGATTTGGATTACCAGATTCTTTGCAAATTATTAATAAAATATATGGTTTTATACGAGATCGCCATACATTCCACTTGATATAAAAGTGTTGCTGTATATAACATTTTAATGCTACAATAAGTACATTATTGGCTTTGTAAATAGCGTACTATCTACTTAATTGTTTTACTATTTATCTTGAATAGTTTAGTCCTGAGGCCATACTATCGTGAAATTACTATTACTAGTCTTTAATCATTCGTGTAAACCTAGCTTTATAGTTGTATTTAACGGCATTATTATTTAAAACACTTTTTATGAATCCTGTAAAGCAAAAACAGAGAGAAATTTAAATTAATGCCTCGTCCAGATCAGAGCACTTTTTCTGACTCTTTCGTCTGGTAATATTTTTAATCAACTCAAATCTTGCTCTGGTGAGGATAATGCCTTAAAAGTTCTACCTAAAACATTGGAAATATGATTTACTACAAAATCTTTTTTTTTCTTTTAGCTACGGTCCTACTGTTTTGTATTCTGATGGATTTATTTTGTACTTATTAACTCCACATCACTCATGACAACACTGAATAGTATTAGCATTGATACCACCTTATTTTATTGTAACTTACCTAGTGTGCTATATCTACCTAGTACTTATACATGTGTACCTACGTAAACGTTTGTAAAGAAATTGCGATATGCGGCGCCCGCCACTGTTACTGTTTAAAATAAAGTATATTATCGATTTCACTATTGTTTTTTTATTTGTGTGAAGAACCCCAAGTAAATAGTATGTACCTTACTAAATAATTCCATAAAGTACCTACAACCCAGACATAATGGCGCAGTGACGGCCAGTATCATTGAATTATTGTCTATGGAACAGAAAATCCCCTTATTAAATTATTTTAACATGATTGTCGGAAGTCCCCGTTCACTAGTGGCGTAAATAGAACTAGCTCATTATCAACTTGCAAATAGATAAAAAGCTTGGAACCATTGTAGGTTTATAATGACGTGTTTACGCTGCACTAGTTAACTATTTTTACATTCGTCATTCAGTTATCTATCATACGACGGAAACGTTGCACTTATGTAAAACAAGTGACTCACTTTTCATGTTCGCAACTCAACTTCTATAGACAAAAACAAATAAACGATCTACGTAAGCTCTCATTCGCACATGTAATTTTTTATCGCGCTCTGGATTTTCAGCGCACTGCTTTGCGCTGGGGTGCTCTTTGTAGGATTCTCAATGCTGATCTCAACAGAGTTTAAATTCCAGTGCTTGTATAAATTGTGGGTTAAAAATACACCTAATACGAACTAGGAATAAAAAGAAAAAAACTATTAGAACAAAATGTAAATGATTTTACTATTCTCTCTCTTAAATTTAACAGGCATCAGCAGTTCATTAGTAGTAAATATATAAAAATATATCATCCATAAGATTCTTTGATATTTTTTGAGTGCACTATGTCCACTGTAGTCTCATGGCAGCTTCTAAGATCTAAGTCATAGACACCAAGACAGAACTTGTTCTCTGGGGCCTTGAAGTAGTCTAGACCTCTGCCAATTTTGATTATCCATCCAGAACTTAACCTGAAAACAGTGAAAAGGAGAATATTATAAATGGATAATAAGTGAAAATACAGTTGTATGTATATGTCGCATCCTGGTACATATGGCCCTGGCCAGGACTTACTTAGTGACATACATAGTGTCAAACAGTTGTGGGCACAGAGTGGGATACGTGTAAACTAGAGAAATAGCTTCTTCAACTTGTACACAGTTCAATGTTACAGAGTCAATTACTATCACTACTGTACTAACTAAATACTCTGAACTTAAAAGGAAACACGGAGCAGTTCCTTAGCCAGTAGGTGTCGCGAGCATGTCTCAGCAATCACTGTCGCTCCCATCAACACCATACTCCCTAGGCTCTGCTCAATGCCAAACAAAGGCGCTTGTGTTTAATTTTAAGTACATACTCATCAGGATCTGACATATATAATATGTAAAGGGCTACGGCTTTTTATAAAAATTAAGTGAAAGGTAGAAAAAGTTATTACACCTATGAAAACATAGTAAATTATGTTCAATGAAAAGATACTCACGTAATCTGCCTATCATGTAAAGTCTCAGAGTACTTCACAACTAATTTGATCTTATACTTTGACAGATCATTGCTTAAGTTTCCAAACCATTCCCGTTGATCTCCTTCAGATTTGCCATCCTTGGACGTGATCAACTCAATCAGTTGGAGATTTGTGCAGGACCGAACTAGGAGTTCACATAGCTTAAGAAAATTCTGACACTGAAAAAGAAAGTATTGTAAAATATAAATTAATGGGTATTTTTGACATAGAAAAACATACCACATTAAATCCTTAATAAGAATATAGTTTTGCCATATAAATAGCAATTCCTACATTTTAATGCTAAAATTTAGACTTACCTGATGAAAACTTCTAATGTAAGGGTCCTCAACAGAAACATATTGTACTTCTTCATCTAAAAACCTTCCAAATAGTGTTTTATAACTATGGCCCGTGGAATTATTCTCAATATGCACTTGTTCATGGAATTGGCCAGCATCCTTTTGTTGTAAAACTAACTTTTTTATTGTCTCTGCTCTATTCATGTATTCTTCAACCTTCTTCCTTATATAAGTTTTGTTAGAATCATCTATTTCCCCTATTGGAAGAATATTTTTGTAAATTAACTAAGTTTTGAATTAAAACTTTTAAATGAAAGTAAACAAAAGTTGTTAATGTTGCTTACCTTTCATTTTGTCTACTAATATCTGAAGGCCTTCTTGATAACATACTAGCGCTTCCGTGTATCTTTTCTTCGTATCTAATTCAACACCACGCTTCAGAATATTTACAGCAGCACTGTCAATGTTCATTTTGATAAATTTAAAAAAATAATTACTTACTCTCCTATTTGCATTTCGGTTGAGTAATGACAAAACACGTTTACAAAGGTTGATACGTATTAAGATAATGTCACAACATCAAAAATAATAAAATGAGCATAACTACAAGCCGTCTACTTATTTCGATCTTCGTAAATGAACATCATAGAGCAAGATTTTTTTTCTGGTATGATTCACCGAATATAATTCAATACTTTTTTTTTACACGTTGCCCCGCACTAGGAATTTCTTCTATATCGTGGATGCGTTTACAAACATACTCACTCACGTACACAAACAGTCCGATCCGGAACAACTACCTCTACCTGTGGGCCAGTCAAATATTTGTTCCAATTTGTTCCGTGTGGGAATCGAACCCGCGATACGCAGTGCAGCAGCTAATCGCTTAGCCAATTCCACTGCGCCAACCGTGCATCGTCCATTGCAAATAATTTGTTTCTAAAGAAGAGAGGTTTTATTAGCAATTTTTTAATTTTAATTAAGAGCAAATTATGTCAATAAATAATGATAATTCAACAAGTTTTTCATTATTACCTACCGCGTATTTTAAGAGTTCAAAACCAATATACAAAATTACAAAGATCACTACTAGCACGAACGAAAAGGAACGTAAATCATTTGAGTCATTTTGAGTTTGACATAATTGACATAAATGTTTTGTAAATACAACATAACCTCTACGAGTTATCTTTTCTTAATTAAAAAAAATGCATAAAAAATGATTTAGAATAAGTACCTCCATGTGTATGTTACGATAAGCTGTATAAATATTATTTCATATCCATCAAAGTTTTATTATAACAGAAAATGTCGCATCAGCTGGGACGTGTAGTGTCGGCAATTTTGCACCGATATTTTGGTGATATCGTGCAGAAAGTGGGGGATGACTTATTCACGTTTGGGAGTAAGCCTATTGGCATGATTGTGAAGACCACCAGCCTCACTCGCACCCAGGTAATGAGCGATAAATAGCTTTTAGTAATATAGGTTATGTTATTCACTATCGAACTTTCGAAGATTCAATGAATCTATCAGGCGGTCAATCTGTGTATTCTACTAGATCAGAGTATCGTATAAGCAAGTACTCAGGAGTTGAATCTATCAAGCTGTTCAATAATGTCAGGTTTACCACCTTTCACAACTATTCCAATTCAGTGTTTTATTCTGTTCAACTTGGACTGACTGTGCCTTCTAACTTAGTTAGTTTCAGGCAGACATTCAAATATTTATAGCAATAGACGGGACCAGACGAAGAAAATCGTAATCCAATACTTGTTACTACTTAGTAATAAATTGGTCTGTCACACTGCCACTTTTCAGGAAGCATTCATGTGTCAAAATCTAAAATTTTCAGGATCAAAATTTTTGTATGACTAATTCCCAATGTCCGCTCTATAATTCTTTTAAAACTCTTTGCTTTCAGGTCATCGAAAGTCTTCGCACACTGCTCAAGTTTGATTTGGCCACATTTGAACCATCCAAGAATGAAGTGATTGCTGACTATAAGCTAGTTCCTGATAATGTCCTGCTGCTCATAAGATATCCTAGGTAATTATAAAACATACAATAACATAACATCACACATATATTCCATCATATCATATGAACCCATACTAACTTATTTCAATTTTTTTTTTCTCTGTGATGTTAAATATTGTTAAGAAATCCATTGTCCAAAAGGTATTTATTAGAAACATGCCACCTGTGATACAGGTTTAACCTAGTAAAGGCATCGAACTTTGTTATACCAACATTATTTCTAACATTTAAATTGTATTTATTGTGTCAATTCTAATTTTGAATATCATATTATTATATATTAAAAATATATATTATATTCCTCAAGGGGTGGACAGGGTATATCCACATAATCCACAGTAATGTTAAGGCCTCAACTAATTGGGTGAGCTGATTGTCAATAATCCAGATTGTGAACTACTTTTAAATAAGAAAATCTGCATAGAAACACCCAAAATCATGTTGCCCAGTCTGTGTATCAAACTTAAGACCCCGTTTCGTATTGTCGCTTGCGTTAGTGCTAGATCCAACATTAAATTGGTCTTCAGTATGTGAAATATCATAATACACAATCTTGTTTTTTGAAAACAATTTGTCAACAAATATCTATTAGCAGCACCCCTCTTCCCCTGTTAACATCATTCAAATCCTTGCAGCACTGAAGATTCTAGGAATCAACTTTGAACAAAATTAAAATAAATTGTTTTTCCTGACTAAAATAACCACATAATTTTTCAGGTATCTCCTGCAGATAAAGAGTAAGTATGGCAGTGAGGCAGAGCTGCTGGTTGAAGAGTTGCTGCAGCAAGCCACCTGCACTGCCACGGTGCTGCTGTTCACTATTGCTATGAAATATAAAGATGATAAGGTATGCAGTTCAGGTTGCCCACCAGTTAGAAGTTATCAATCTTAGACGTGTTTATGCACAATCGTACCTAATGTTATTGTAGTTATATGGGAGCCATTAGGAATCTACCCTATTTACAAGAACACACATAGCATCATGTCTTCTCTCCAGAGGCCAAGACAGAGGTCACATTTAGTCAGTTATGATAAATAGTTTGAGTTTATTCTTATGCTAAATAAGTGCTTTGGAGGTGGCTTTTCAGACGCCAGCCTGATGTACAACACAACTTAGAGTAATTAGACTTGGAGTGATAGTTTTATTCAACATTTTGTTTAAAGTTAAAGCAACAACACAATGTGTGCTTAAGTGGGACGTAATTTCTTCAATCCATGAGTTGTACGTAGCCTTAAAAGGCTAACTTGAAATAGGTTCACTTTTTGTGCGACCACTGCAGTTCTAAGACTAGTAATTCTATGCAATTGAATCAGCTAGTTATGTACTTTTTGTATTGGACTGCTGTCTGAAGAAACTCAACATCATGAGCCTTTCTATGAGATTTTTCCCACAATCCTTTGGCAACATTAAATTTGTGTTTACAGGAGAAAAACATAACAATAGTGACTCTAAAGGACATGTTCATAAGCCTGGTGACGGCGGGCTACATCCAGCAGGCTCCAGTAGCCGAGCTGAAGGAAGGCAGTGAATTACCCATCCTTGTGCCCGTGGCTACCATAGTGCCGGATATGTTGGTGTCCAGAACTGGCATGTTGGCGCTCGTGCAAGCTATGAGTACTGGCAGTATAAGTGATATTAATGACAGTTAGTATTATTTATTTTATAGAGATTTTTTCAGTCTTATGTTTAGAATGCTCTTTCCTAAATTGAGTAATTGGATCATTTTAATTGTATAATTTTTCAAACTGTAACGTTGATTGGATTGTATTTGTACTCTGCAGTAGCGAAGGGTCAATTTTTGTAAGAGGTAAGCCGCAGTACATGTCTTTAATGTGATTATATTATTTGTCTATAGAATACTGACTGTGCCATTTTTCAAAGGGAAGCTGGTAGGAATCGAGTTGTATGGAACCTTCGCCACTGGTACTCTGTCATGCTATTGTTGTAGAACAAAGACTTAAATTAATGACGTTTCTAATTTAAACTCAACACTTGTCTTGTTGCAGATATCTACTGGAGAGTAAACTACGACAGGTTCCACTTGGACTTCAGAGATGAAATTATGATAAAAGCTATCACACGACGAATTGATGAGAATGGTAGGTAGCTTCACTTTTTACTTAAACATTCAACAAGTTATCTCATTTTTAGGAGCATCATCTAATTGTCACATGGTCTGACATATCATTACTGTGACACATTACTGCTTGCAAAATATTCTACAAATATTATACAGTGTGTACGAGAAAGGTGTGATCATATGTCAGGGTGTGATTCAGATCATCAAACTGGTGGACCTGTGGAGAAAGTTGTTCAACGTTCTCCACAGGACCACCATGGCACCACCATCGAAATCGCGAAAAAAATCTGCTGTCCCCCACATTTATGTCGTGTAGGTATTGAAGTTTATACCGGACAGCTGATTTTTTTGTCACGATTTTGATTTGGCCCTATATGATCTGAGATATGAGATCACACTTTTCTGGTACACACAGTATTGGTCAAAATATTCATCCACTAGTTTGAATAATTTAGATTATTTTGTATTTTCCAGCGGGAGAACTAATGCGCTTCCTACTAGAAAAAATGTACCTGACATCGCCTGCGTGGGCGCCCGAGTCGAGTCCCCTGTGCGCCATAGAGTTACGAGAGCGATGTCGGGGCGCTGCAACTGACAGGCCACTGCTGCATCAGTTCGTAGACCAGTACCTCAAGGTGCTAGGTATGTGGAAGTAAATTAAAGAAAATCTTTTGATTGTGAAAATGATCTTAAAACTTAAGCTGTGCTTGTAAGGCAATTTTCAAAAATGTTTTGAAAATTGGTAATACTCTTGGTGTGTCGTCCAGTACCTACAAATTCTATGTTGCGATAATTCCTAATTATGAATTGGACCGAAAACCGATAGAAAGTTGCAAAAATCGCTGTATGAGAGTAGCACCGGACAGGTTTGTATGGCTGTAGCGGCAACCATCACGCTACTATACGAACTACGCATCAGGCCCGGCGACGTAATGCGCATTATACATCGCGCAAGCAGAGTTATTCGTGAGATTAGGCTATATACAACCATCGAGCAGTAGTTAATCAGACACAACTCCCGTCTGGTCGGATCCTCTCTTTTCAATGCAGAATGAGGAACTTTCCATCCTATTCGGCATACCTCTAAATGGCAATACGTTGGGGGAGCGTTATGTTGTCCCCAACTGAATTGTGATGACCTCACACTGTTACCTCTATTAACTGGCACAGAGGAGAACGGCGGCGGGTTCGTGCGTCGCGCGGGCGACGCGGGCGCCGGCCAGTACGTGGTGCGCGCGCGCCACGCGGCGCGGCAGCTCGTGCTGTGCGCGCTGGACCACGCCGTCACCGAGCGCCTCGGCTCCAAGGCCGCCAGGATATTTAGGTGAGTACTATTGTGACTGACTAAATAATAACAGCCGCACGGATTGGCCTTCAAGGTTGAGCAGTGCTCGCCTAGGTCGGTCCATGGATGGGAGACCATCCGTTACATACCGACATTCCTCGGTGCCTCGGAAAGCACATCAAGCCGTCGGTCCCGGCTGTCATTTGTAGATCTTTGACAGTCTATTCAGGTAGGCAATAGCGTCAAAAGTCTGACAACCTGACTTACTAAGAGGTATCGTATTACCCAGTAACTGGTTTGTGGAGGTCAGATAGGCAGTCGCTGCATGTAAAATACTGGTATTCATCTGCATCCTGTTACACTGGAAGCCAACCCCAAAGTAGTTGTGAAAAGGCTAAGCAGATGATAATATTACGTTTCTTGAGTGGGGCATCTGTAATATCAGCCCAAAGATATAAATTATACTAATATGTAAAGGTGAAGAGTTTGTTTGTTTGGTTGAACGCGCTAAACTCGAGAACTACTGGTTCGAATTGAATAAATCTTTTAGTGTTGGATTGCCCATTTATCGAGGAAGGCTATAGACTATACAACATCACGCTACGACTAATAGGAGCGGAGCAGCAATGAAAAATGTTGCAAAAACGTGACGGGATTTTACGCGGACGAAGGTCGCGGGGAACAGCTAGTAAAATATAAAGCTGAAATATGTCATGAGTCATTTGTTATCAGCAGTGATCGGAGTAGGTAGATTGATTTTTGGTACTTGTATCATAAATGCACACAGAAAGAATAACATGGATAAGCCATTTTTCCGGAAAGTAATTCCGGTATTTCCGGATTCAATTAAATATTGTTAATGTTGGTAGTGATATTATTACTACTCAATTCAAAATTTAAAGGAAGGTATCAAAACTAAATTAATTCATTATTTATCTGTTGAATAATAAAAACAAACACACCAATAATCCACCAATTCCGGAGGAATGTCCATAGTAATATATACGTTTCGGATCAATGACCCCAGTTCAATCTACCTACTCCGATCACTGGTTATCAGTGATCACCAATATAGTAATTAACGAATGCGGTGGTTATAGCAATTTCTAAACAGTGAAATGCGGTCACACAAACGTATTCCTCGGTCTTTTAAAACAGGTATTTATTTACGATGCAATACGTTTACCTACATTTAACTTTTACAGGTTAGTCCGTTCTAGAAAGTACATCGAAGAGGATGACATACAGAAGAATGCGATGTTAGTGAATAAAGAATGCAAGCAGCTGACATACAAACTGCTAGAAGAACATTTTATTAGTGTACAGGTAAACTAATTTTCACTATCCCTCTCCTTACTATCTATCAATAAAAGACAAAGTTTAAATACTCCGAAGTTACTACAAACTTACTTTAGTTATTTTGCTTGTTGTTGCTCTGTTTTTATTTATGTGATTGCAACAGAGGAAATTTTTTGTAAACCTAACAATAGTATATTTTATTTTTGATATTTTCAGCCAATGAGAAAAGCAGCTTCGGCCGGTGGGTTGGCGAAAGCCATCTATTTATATCACATCAAATTACATGACGTGAGTTTTATTAATTTTACAATAATATTAATGTGAAAATTGAATGGGTTAACGGTTAATGGTACACATATTAATATTGGTCAACACGACCTTATCAAATACACATTATAATGACTTCAATACCATGATTATTATCTTGCTTCTCATACACAACGTTTTAC
Source organism: Noctua pronuba (assembly GCA_905220335.1). Lineage (NCBI taxonomy): Eukaryota > Metazoa > Arthropoda > Insecta > Lepidoptera > Noctuidae > Noctua > Noctua pronuba. Next base: position 6,095,377 of record LR999906.1, on the reverse strand, counting down.
ACACAATACCCATAATTATGTAGAGGGTAGGGTAGGGTAAAACTACTATAGTACACTAGTGCGCAATACTGTAAGGTAATATCATCCACATCATTTCAGCCGAAAGATCAGTCGATTTGCCGACGCTTGGAGAAATTCTAAGTCCAGCTTTGGACATCTTCTGGCTGAAATATGTAATAGAAGTTATACGGCCTAAACCTTCGGTCTGACAACCAGTTTTTACCAATGGGTATCGTCAGTGGCGTAGCGTGGGATTTTGCCGCCCGGGGCCGAATGTAATTTTGGCCGCCCCCTCTAATTTCATAATTAGTCAAAAAACGTAGAAAAGAGTCAAAATACAAAGCATTTTTTTTTCCTGTAAGTTTATTTTTCAAAGTTAAATCTTTTTTATACACAATTTCATTCAAGAAAGGAGGTTTCTGATGAGATGATGAGTAATAAAGAGTTAGAGAGGTATGGAAGAGGAAGACATTCTGCGCTGATCCCTAATGAATTGGGATAAGAAGGGCAAGAGAATGATGATGATGATGATCATTTGTTCGTATGTATGTAGGTTTGTCATGTTCAATTTCTAATATAGCTAATACCTAGTATATAAGGTTTGCCGTTCGGGAAATTAACAAAAACAGCGAGCTCCAATTTTTTTAGCACATCTGATAAATTACATTTTATTTTAACTATTCAAGCTTTTTTATCGAATTATGCATTAAAGCTTTAGATTTGAGAGTAAGTAGGATGCAAGAGCGAGCGAAGCGAGCTCGAAAATTTTAGCACCCCGCCTCGGATAGGTAACAGATTTTCTTTTCACAATTCAAACAAATGGAATTTAACATACTTTTTCTACGAATGTATCTAAGATATGGAACGATTAAGAAAATTTAGCTGTAAGAGCGAGCGAAGCGAGCTAGAAAATTTTAGAACCCCAGATAGGTTCGATTTTCTTTTTACCATAAATACAGATATAAAAAGGGAGGCGGCAGGCTAGAAGAATTAAGTGCTTGTTTCTAGAAAATACGGGGCGGCAGACCGGAATAGACGTGAGGCTTGTATGAAAAACCCGCCTCGGGCCAGCGGCATATATTAAGGAAAATGCTCCACTTCTTGGTTGTCCTTGTTTTTGCAACGTAGTCCCGATGACTTTAGTAATTACCTGATCTGATAATTATGACCTGGCGCTACCGCCTGGCTCTTGCTCTCTGCCGCCCCCTGAAATTGCCGCCCGGGGCCATGGCCCCCCCGGCACCCCCCACGCTACGCCACTGGGTATCGTAGTACCCAGTAGTGTCTGGGTTGTGTGGAGAGGAGGTGAGTTAGTCAGTCGCTCCATGTAAAATACTGGTATTCAGCTGGATCCGGTTAGACTGAAAATCAACATAGTTAGGAAAAGGCTAGGCAGGTGAGATGATAATGTTTTATTTCAATAAAATATTTTTAGATTTGTTTTCTTTTATCTAGGTGGCCCACGCAGCGCAGCAGATGTGCTACCACGCGCTGCACAACGTGCTGCGCCGGCACGCACACGAGCGCGCGGCGCACGCGCGGCTAATGGACAAGCGGCGCCGCGTGCGCAGCATCGTGCACGGCATGCGCCTGCGCGGGGAGCCGCAGCAGAACATCGACGATGTCAGTATTTATTAAATATGTCAAAAACTGCAAGTCAACAGACCACTGAACCATTTATAAATTAGTGGAGTGGAGTTGGGGCTCTAGAATCAGAACTGTTTGCTGTATTTGAGATTGGATACGTGGAGGACGAGTTAGTTGATCAGAGAACATTGTGCGTTGTCGTTTTGCTGCCTCACGCTCTCCCGGTGAAAATCCTCCCCAAATTCCTTCCATGAGCTCTTTTCTCGTGCCTCTTCAAACCAGACCTCGCGGTACGCGTCCAGATCGTCTCGCTATCTCTTTCTGGGTCGGCCTCGGCGGCGCCGTCCGAGATATAGTATTCTTTAATAAAATAGATAGCTTTTGGCCGCTAAATAACATTGAAATGGGGGCTATATTGATAAACATTTATAAAAGTGTATCTTAAAATTGTATATTTTTTTTTAGTATAGTTGGCCGAGTTAGGTCGGATTATGGCCAGACGCTAACAGTCCCACAACTCCATAAACCATGTCATAATAAACATTCCAGGTAGAGGAAACCCTGACCCCGCCTGAGCTAGCAGTTCTCCAGGGCGTTGAGAAAAGACTGAAGCAGCTGAGCACGGCGGAGATGGAGCTTGACAGGAACCTGTTTATCTTCAAGTGGTACTTTATGTTCCCGCAGGACAAGTGACTTTTTAATGAGGTTACTTGGTTATTAAGTGTGCATGGCATGACAGCTTGTTATGTCTATGAAATAACGTGGCGATAGTGGTCATTGCCCTTTACTAATCTCTTTTCTACTCGAAACTTCTATGAGCTCGACCACATACAGCATTAATCAGCTTGTTTTAGAAGTATCTATTATAAGCGTGTATATTGTTTATTGACCACAAGTAAAATGGGAGAAGACGATGATGATATTATTAACGAGTTCAAACTCATTCTGTAAATAGACTAGGATAAGGAAATTGAATAAAAATCTCAAAAATACGTTCTTAAAATTTTATTTGACCCCATTGATACTCAATAGTTGCTCAAACATGTACAACCTATTCCGTCGATCGATTATTATTACAAAACATATCCAACTATCTACCCGGGCAGCCGTCACACGTAATAAACACAAAATGGCGTATAATTTGAAGCGAAATTTTCAACTACCCTCGAAATCATTGCGAACAATGAAGACTTCTGTAAATACTAATGTTGGTTAGTTCACCGAGGGCGCATTCGAAGCTCGTATAGTGAGTTTTTCATCATAAATTAATATAAAACTCGGAAATAATTGTGTTTAAAAATAAACTCGTCAGTCAATATAATTCGTAAGAGCAAGGGGGCACCGTTTGTTAGTCTATATTGTAACTTAAGTTGTATAGATTAAACATTTAATTGAATATACAAACACACAAATTATAAAATGTTCGTTGTAACTTGTATCTGTACCCGCCCTTGCCTCGACGATCAACTTATTGAATAGTTCGAGAATAAAACAATAAATCAGGACCAAGGAATGTGTGAAAAATATAGAAATTGAAAGAAATACTATTGTCTTTTACATACATACTAGCATATTTTAATTTTTATCAGTTAATTTACTAATATTGCACAAAAAACTGCATAGTCTCGGTGAACCCAACCACAGAACACTTGGAAAGGAAATGACAATTAATCAACATTGTTATAATTATTAATTAATATTAACAAGTATATAGATTATGTACGTACGTAGTAAACACCTGTTAAACAGTGACATCTAATATTTTTATTATTTTTATTTATTACAGACTTTCGACGATGTGTGTACTGACAAAGATGATTAAATAGGAAATTGAATTTTGCTAAAAACAAGTCCTGCTCATAATTGCTACTCTTCTTCTCAATTTTTCATGTAGAAATGAACCCAATTCTACTTATATCAACGCTGTTATTTGCTAACTTTACTTTTAATCGAATAATTTCGGTACAGCCTTTTTCTCTGCAGTATTTTTGTATTAACTTAATAAAGTAGGCCTCAATGTATAAGATGTTGTTCCAATCTTGGTCAACACACACTCGACGCTTCGTAAGATATCCACTTCAAGCTAGATTAGATTAGATTTACACTAGATTTGTCTAAATTAAAAAGTCGTCGAATATTTACACGCTTTTGCCTCGGCTTGATGTCTCGTTTAAACTCATTAAAGATAATTTTAACATGTCAAATAAATGCATACTTACATATCATTCTGTTTAAGTTTAAAGATCAGTAGTTTTTAGGTTTTAAAAACAATTATGAAATGTAATACTTACGCTTTTATTCAACAATCCATTGTTTTTTTTATTCATAACACAAAATTGAATAATATTTAAACACATAGATCTTATTACTCAGTCATTAGTTTGATTTTTCGAAAAATTTCTTATTTGATGTTCACTATTTCGACTCTAATTTTAATGATCCGTGCACTTGAACTCATCTAGTTTTTGTCGTAAAGTACGCAGATAAACAAAACGAATATTATTGCTTAATTATATCAAATTTGTGCGCATTTAATTTTGCATGAACAATATTTATACCAGAAAGATCTAAAACTTCTACTAAAATTCACAAGAGACATCAAAGCTGGTACACGAAAACACCCATTATTTTTAGTCAGATTATTTTATGAACTATTCTATGGAAATATTAAAAATACAATGAAGACATCGACTATCTGGCCTAAGATATCACCTTAACGCGAACGAATCGACCTACATTATCCGACTATACATACTTGAGATGTTTACAAAAGCAGTTATTTTTTATTTATTTAATATTAATGTTATGAATAGTGTGCTTGTGTGTGTAAATTAAGCTCAAAATGCAACTAAAACAACATCTTAAAATAGTCGTAAAGAAGGAATTTGCTTGATTTAATTATCCTTATCTTCAGGGGCAGTATTGGTGCAGTTGCACTTTTATTTTATCAAAATCCGACTCAAATAAGGCAGTAACATTTTTATAATAATTTCATGCGAACGAAGGTCCCGGGGCAAATCAAACTTTCCCAAAATAATCTAAACAGCGACATCTATATATACACAAAGGTGAGGTAAAAAGCGAAATAAAATGAAACATGCAAATTAAAATTGTATTTATTTTATTTATAAACTAGGTATTTTATACAACTTAACAAAATACATACATACAGTAACTAATCAGAGCAACCAAAATATAATCATTCATACTGGCATTGAATCTTGATCAAAACAACTCATATTGCTGCATTCATTCCTGGATCCATTTGGTCACATATCATTGTCTCGAACGCCTTCGGTTGGCAAGAACCATCTCAGTCAGTCATGTAAAGTTATTGGAACAAATGAAGCAACATGATACTCACACTACTTAGTGTTGTCAATGTATTTTAGTTTCTCTCTAATACTGTTAAGTTTTATGTTATCACTGAGTACTTAATTTCCTTCAAAAGTATGTCTGAACGTGAAAATAATTTTATTTGTACTATCACAAAACACTTCGCATTCGATAACGGGATGGAAAGTCTAAATGAAGAGAAGTTTTTAAATAATTCGAGATATTTTTAGCTTAAATAACAAAAAAAAATTAGGGCTAAGCCGAACAAATATTTAATGACAACTCAATCCTTAAGCCAATTTACTAAAAGAGATATTTTTATAACTATATTAAGAGGCCAAATAAAGAATAAGAAATATAGAATAGATTTGTGATGTAAAATTAAAATATAATAAAAAGCTCTACTCGATATTTACAAAAGTAATCAGACTGTGGTAACGCTAAGACATGAGGACCGAACTATAGTTAGAGACGATAACAAAACGGTCGACGTCGGCCGCCGACGAGCAGTGATACGGTGCTGCTATATTATAATGTAGGCATGTACAGACTTCATAAGCGAGACATATATAAATTTACTCTAGTGCTTTATTACTAAAATTTACCACTCTCGAGTGTACCAGTCGCCGTGTCGTGAACATAACATACATATTGTTTCTCCGAGTAAACATTATGTATGGCGCGAGTGGCGCCCTCTGCCGCCCCGCCCTCGCCCGGCACAAGCTCCGTTACAAGCTACTTCTAGCGCAGTAAATAGCATAATTTAGAATAAAACATAAAAACGTCCAAATATATTGCAAGAACTTATCACAAAAAGTAATAAAAATGTCTCCTAATCCAATTATACTATTTACAATGCAAAACAGGGTAATTTACACACTTCGTTTGTTTTACTAAATAATTTGTCATTTTTAGATAAATATCTCCATAATGTAATATAAATTTATATATGATGGCCTAAATAATAATACTAACATTTGTAAATTAACGTTGGCTAGCCGGGATAAAGTAAAATATTGATGTGAAGCCAAATACCTATTACGTCCAGGAACTATTAAATCATAGGCTTACTTATACCGACGAACCTTATCCCATATACCTACTAACTTTAACGTATTTGGGCAGCATGATATCTATAAAACGAGCTATAACTTACGCGGTGAGATATACAGTATCGTTTTATAAAGCTATCCATAATGTTGTCGAAACGTAACAGCGCTCACGACCGCAACTTGCGACATTTTCAAACGAAGCCTTCCATCGATGTGCGTTTACATCTTTTATAGTCTCGTACATTGTGCATGATTGTTTTATTAAATTATATCTACGAAAATTGACAATAAAAGATATCAGTGAGCTACGCAAACTTTTTAATTTGTAGTTACTTCATTTAAAAACATCACAAGGATTGTTCTGGGCGACATGGTATCCTGGCTTCTACACTGAACACATAGGAGTCCGACTCCCGGCAACACTGTCGCTGTCTCTCCCGCGCCCCCTGCCGCTCGTGTAAGTGCGTCTCCCTCACACAGGAAGCCATTACAATATGCAGCACGACGCTGAACAACAACTGCTAGAACCACCTTTACTTTTTTGCCGTTGATCTGGAAATAAACAGAAGGGCTAGTGTAAGTTTTATTTTTTTAACAAGACTAAAACAATCTAAACCTAAATTTATAGGTGCTGCCGATTCAGATTCCAGTTGCGATCCAGTAAAAGACAGGCACTGGTTGAAAGTTACTTGAATAGTTTGGGAACAATGCAGGCGATTGATGGTCCGAAAACTGTATTGCTAGCATGGAATCGTAGCTCCAAGGACAGTGCTTAAATATGCTAAACTTTATTACCTTAATTTTGAACATTTTACAGCGATACTAGCCAGAAAACAGAAAGCAGTACCAGCAGCACAATCTATCGACCCTAAACTAACTAAACTACTACGAAATAAAGTCCCCTATTCTATAACAATGCTCAAATAAGATTCATAGTTGAGCATCATTTTAGAATACGAGCCTTTAACTAATGAGGAGTACAGTAAGTAGTACGAGGTATTATAACGACTTACTAAAAAGAAGAGGGAGGTAGGGAACGGGAAAGGAATCGTTAGGTCCACCGGACTTCTGGAAAACAAGCCTTAGTTTTAGTCACAACGTTCGGTTGCACTATTTTTCTGTATTGTAGGAAAAATAGCCTGGCCACTAATTACTGCACTATGAAAATGGTAACACCACTAATGCAAATTCTTTCAATGGACAACAAATACAATGGTGGACCAAACTACGAAAACATGTCATATTAAATGATTGTCAAAACAAAAGCAGTATTCTACATTTTCTAATAATGTATTTTCTTTTTTATACATACGGTTATATGAGACAGGACTGGAGAGACGGAGACTAATATAAAAATTCTTAATTGCTTTGATTTAGTTGTTGGCAATTATTTTTTAATAACGTGAACACTTTTGCTAATTCGTCAAGTCTCTTTCTGACGGTCCCTATTAAAGGACTTTTTGTGAGTGTCATAGGGAGGAGGATTTTATATACTTCTTTCTTAGTTGAGGGATTCCTGGCGAATTTATATCATTGGACGTCAGATAGCTGAAATATCTCAAGAGCACCTGAGTCAGTTTAGAGTAAGTAAAGTCGTACCGTGTGAGTTAGGCTCGGGCAAGTGCTCGCGCGGCACGAGGTGCATGACGGTGGTGCGGCCCAGCGGGAGGCCTAGGGCTCCCAGCGTCACAGAACTGTGCAGGAACCGGCCCTGGTAGATCAGCCGCAGGATCTCAGCGCGCGACACGCATTCCGTCGCCCAGTCCGCTGGAAAATGCAAGATGGAAATGTTAAGACATGTTTACAGTAAAATAGATAGGGTATGTCGTGTCCTGCCTGTCCTGTTGTTTGTACATATAGGAACTGATGGATGCTACTGAAGGTGCCAAACTTGCTGCCAAATTCTGGGTCGGTGTAAGAAGGTGGGTTATTTAATCAAATCTTTTGGTCATCAAGAGGTAGGCAACAGCATCCGTTAACGTGGTTACACTAATTTTCTATGTAATATGATGTCACCATCTGCCTAGCCTTTTCACAACTAAGTTTGGGTCGGCTTCCAGTTTAACCGGATGCAGCGGAATGCCTATCTGTGGACTGCCTAGCTGACCTCCACAACCCAGCTAGTACTGAGTAATACGATACCCCTTGGTAAGACTGGTTGTCAGGTTTTCGGGTCACCTGTAACGACTGTAAAAGATATAAAATGACAGCCAACGAGTTAATGTGCTTTCTGAGTCACGGAAGAAACTCGGTATGTAATGGGTGGTCACCAATCCACGGACCAGCCTAGTTAAGTGTGACTATCGTCCCGAGCGGCAGATCATTAATTTGCAGATTATTACAAAAATAATTAAAAATGTATAAACCAGTACTAACTTCAGAAAATCACCTAAATAGTTATATTACCCATTAAAAACAATAAAAAGAGATTACAAACTAATACAAAAAGTTATTTTAAAACCTGCCCCCAGAGAGATTTGAACTCTCGACCCCTGGTTTACAAGACCAGTGCTCTAACCCCTGAGCTATGGAGGCTGACAGTTGTAGCGCCGTAAATGTTGATACCTATTGACGGCGCGTCATTTACACACACTACAGTGAATCGTACAAACACAAATGTACAGTTTACATGGTACTAAGTAGTTTCGTTCCGATAACTAGATGGCGCTCTAATAAATTGTTTGAAGTTCAGAAATAATATTTTACTGTGACGTGTTTAACCTTGTTTATCATATGGATGTCGTCTAATTGAGTTTTCTTTTAATTTTAACCAAGGTTTTGATGAATAAGAACATTGTGGCCAAGTAGGCGGGATATTATGTTTGGCAGTAACTTAGCATGTTGGGAGGTAGCATGTAAGTTATAACTTGTAAGGCTATCGATGGCTGTAAATCGCGTGATTCCTAGCACTAAGTATAGGGGTGGTAAGCGTGCCTAAACCATGTAGTGTGTACCCGGTAATTTTATATCATTAGTTTTTATTGCATTAGTAAATATTTTTCGCGAGAAATATGTGTGGATCCGGCATCGCCTTTTTCCAGAAACTAAATATATTTAGAAGTATGAAGGTATATAGGTTCGCTTTGTCATGGAATACATGTAATATTATTATCAGGAACATGAAAGATAAAAGATGATGCAGGAAATGCCTCGCCTTTGATATTTTCATTGATGTCATTTAGTAACATTTTGCATTTAGCCTAGACAGTTTAGTTTACAGAACACACGCTCGTAGTCGTAAGTTCGTAACAGTAAAAAATAACTAGTCCTCAAAAACGAAGCAGAATTAGTACCAAGAAAAAATAAAATAGCCACCACAGCCGAATTAGGGTAAAATTGTAAGAGGAATAAATCTTTTCTTCATTATTTACAGTTTATTAAGTCTTTGGTTACTTCATCTGTTGATTGTAAGTAACCTTGCCTTAAATAGGCTATTTGACAAAATCGAAAAAAAAATTAAAAAAAATTGTCCGTCAGTTAGATCACCAAAACGTTGGACACGTATTTTTTATTTTGTCACATAATCAAAGAATGATGACGATACAGCGCATCAAAGTTCAAGAGAGGGGGCTTGTGACGTCACTGGGTAGTAAAAAGTAACAGAAATTGTAACGCCACACGAAGTTTCGACGAGCTGTATCGTGGTCATTTTTCGTTTACATGACAAAAGAAAAAATACGAGTCCAATATTTTTTGATAATCTAACTGACGGACTAAATAGATTTTTTAGGTCAAATACCCTATTATCGTGGTTTAACAGCCACCACGTATCCGTAGTCCTAACTTGCATGTCTTCCCTAACAAACCATAGCCAAACTAACGCGCAAGCTTCATAAATCACGCGCCACCAGGAGGCGCCACTATCGCTGGCCACAGGGACAATAATTTGTGAACCAAACACGAACCACATTGTTTGCCCGCCGATGGCGATAAATATCAACGGTATCTACGTATTTACGTGCTAGATAAACTAAGACATTTTATTGAGACTTTTCCTTCAGTGGAAATCTTTTGGAATTTTCTAGAAATTATTTCTATCTAGGTTGGTGGTTAGATAGTGGCTTAATTTCGGTTTTGCATGCGATTGTGTTTCTGGTTTTGTGGTTGACGGAATTTAGGGGTTTCTTTGGTTTGTGACGTTATTTTAGAAGCTTTTTTTGCTGTTTTCTAATTATGCGTTTTGGATAATGGATTTGGTACAATTGACTTAAGTTTAAAAAGGCCTTCATAAGGCTGAAATTGGGTGAATTTTTCTTACTTGCCCATTGCCATAACGTGTAGGCGCTTAACAATCAGCACTAGCCCCAATGGGGTCAAGCTAAATGATGATTAAATTATGATTGATGATTTCACTATGACGTATGTACGTTATAAATAGTACCTACTGTTTATGTATTAAGACGCTTTGCAAATTAATCAAGGGATTAAGAACTACCTACTAATACATAAAAAGTTCAACTTTGGACCATAACATCTCAAGTTTTTTTCCAAAGTAGAACTACCAAAAAACCTAAGATAATTCATAGTACCTAAGTTTTTGCCGTAGTGTTATTATTATCAAGTTATTTTTTAACATAATCACATAGCCTGAAGCCAAACAATAAAATTAAGGCGCCGTAATTACGACAATTATGGTTTAAAGGCATGTTCACACCTACCCGAGCGCGGTAACTGACCTCAGGCAACGCGCTGACAACGAGCTCGCTTTTACACTTGTTTATCTTTTTTTTTTACAAAAGCGCGAATGTGTGTGTGTCAGCCATATGTCGGACGCACCATGTGTTTTGAATTGGAACGATGTAAAAAATAAATGCCTTTTTTATGTAGACACTTCCGTAGAATCCTACTAATTGTGTATTTTACTGTGATTTTGAGCCAAATTCCTAACAAGAAATGAGTTATTTTAAACACGTTGTGTGGACTCTGTTTTAAATGAAATTAAAATGTTATATCAATTTGTACTTCTTGTAAAATGTTGTGGTCAAATATGCGTAAGTAAACATTTCTTTATTTTATGTAAGTACTTAATAAAATATTAATTTTTCCTTACGGCCTTTTGACACACAAAAACAGGAAAAATCGATGGAAATTCCTTATTATTTCGGTAACAAAATAATCAAACAGGCACAACAAAACAACTTGTAATAGGTACAAAGGACGGCAAAGAAACGTGTTTGAGGCTCATATCATTGCAAAGGACCATTGATACGATTTAATATTTCATAAGTAAAGCCCAACATACTGTTATGTATAAGTCGGTACTTCTCTCTTTATGAAACGTACGATAAAAAGAGACCGACAAAAACATAATAAAATTACCATAACATAAAATCCGTGGAATTGTAAGAAACCTACGTGTTGTGTTAAAAGTATCAGGGAACGTTTTTAATATCGCTTCTTTTTAGCTTTCCAAGACACGTAAAGGCGCTATGCTATAATAGAACCTTGTACGAACGGGAATTTAAGAATCGTTTAAAACGTTTGAAAAGTTACCTTTTTTAATACCATAGGCATTGCCCAGCAGTGGGACAGTACAAGCTAAAAGAAAAAATACCCTAGTCCATAGATCTTTGGTAGTCGGTACGGCCAGAGAGAATCCTGAAATTCGGATATCTAGCCTTGCCAAGGGATATTTATCATTACTACTACATTACCCAGAAGTTGAGGGAAGCAGTCGTATCATGCTAAATACTGTTTCACTGCATCCAGTTCGACTGTAACCAACTTAGTTGTGAAAAAATAATGTAGGGGTGCATGTGTGATACACATGTGATATTTTCCATGTAACTGTGCGTTACCACTGACGAAACAATCACATAAAAGATTTGAACTAAGAGAGAGAAAGAGAGAAATATAGATTTCACATTTCGATCTCCTTTTCCTGCATTGTCTCTCAAAATACCTAACTACCGTCAAAGTTCTAAGGCTATGTTGACGCGACCAATTAGCAGCCACGCCCGTTGCTATGCAGATCCAAGTGAGCAAGTTACCTACTCCACTTGAGTGTATAAACTTAGATTTGCATCTGCAGCTTTGGAAATTCTCTCAAGTATTATGGTTTGGTATGGTAAGACAAAATTCTGCTGTTTCAGATGAGCATCGCCGCCGCGTCGTAAGACACCTGCTTTTTCATTTGACTGCACCTTGCATTACTTTTCCGGGTGAAAAGTTTCAAGATTTTTGACACATTTTTCCAATAAAAACGAACGGAGTTTACTTTGATATTACTGCATAAGTTTTATTTCTTAACCATCCAACCTGCAGCGTTTTCAGTGCCAAAAATTGTTATCTGTACAAAAATTTAGCATGATTTAAAAGATAATACCAAGACTGACTTCAGTCATATGACTGTCATTATCATTACCTTCAATTTAATGCAAAACAGAAAAACAAAGTCTTATCATAGCTATTGTAGTGTTTACAAAGATTTAAGGAAATTTTTCATATGTATCAAACTTGGCCAACTAATGAGAACGAATCTTACTTACTCCAACTTCTTATCTTGTAACTAATTTAAAGGCTAATTCCGCCAATGAAACTGAACGCGATCAGCACACCTAACACAGAGTTCGAAATCTGTTAGTATCATCATTCTTATAGAATATGACAGAGACAGCCTTTAAACACTGTCAAGATGTGAAATTAGTCTAAATTACGAAAAAAATAATGGATCAAAGAGAAGAGACAAAAAGATACATAGCTGCTATGGGCATTGTTTTTTAACACTACCAATCAAAAGCCATATAGCAGACCACTACATCACATAGCAAACTGATTTCCATTTGAGCAAGGCACATAAACCAACCACCCATCTGTAGACCAGCTATTTATAGTGCTTTCTGAACACAGTAAATACCACAGTTGGGAATGTTCAAAGCTAAGTGAATTATGACCAAAACAGACACAAATTGATTTGATTCGAAAGTAATTTCACAGTTGGCCAGTGATACAAATGTCCAAAATTCCGCAGCTGCGGGTTAATTGCGAACAATAGTGGATGGATTAATTTGTCATTTACATGTTAATGCATTCTTGTAAAGAATTTATTGGAACTGGACTGATTATTCTTTCTCTCAAAGGTATAGAACATGTTTTTTTATGGTGGCAAGAAGGGTCTTAACACTGATCCCTGTGGCAGTCCGAAGATTTTCTTACAAAGGTAGGTTCCATAAGATACGAAAGTACGATGTAAGTTTTCCAAGCCTGATAGCAGATTGTATTTAGTTGTAGTTAAAGCCTGCAATACCTACTAGAAGAACAATAAATAGATTTTATGAATTTTTCTATTGAGTATTTTAGGTTTAGTAAAATGTTTATGTGAGTACAATATATTTCAACTAGGCACACACGCCAAAGATAGATCTTTGCCCAGTGCCCAAGACTGTGAATGATGACGACAATGAGTATGGAATGAAATTCCCATGGATATTACCTTCAGGCCAGTTATCGTAGACATGTATCGCGATGTCGCCCGCTGAGTCGACAGGACTGAACACAAACTCCTTCGTTTTGCCAGACACCAGAATTAACCGAAGATTTATCTGTGGAAGAGGAGAAAATCAATATTAGTGACATGATTACTTCAATACAGCTCGCTGAAAAATGTTTAAGTAAGTACAAGAAAATTATTTCTAAGATCACATAATTTTGTTTTCCTCAATTATCATAAAACAAAGATCTCAAATTAATGCTTGGAGGTTGTCTATTTGCTATTAAGCTATCAGATTGCATTTACGAAAAAAACTGTAAATTATTCAGATAAATTAACTAAAGTAGTAAACCGCAGATTATTAAAGCTAATTACTATTGGTAAACAAACGGTGTGCTTAAAGAAGCACAGTTCAAGATCACAATCTTGGCATCTTTTTTTTTGTATTATTAGTTTAGTAGTTTAACTTTAAACTGCACGAGAAAACAGCTAGTCAAAACTACAAGGAACGCAGAAACATTCCATTCTGGTATAAACTTCATATAAATTTCAAAATCTATTATTAACCAGCATTCGCCGAAGCACAAAGGTTGTTCAAATAAACTGTACCTGCTTTTTCGTGTGAGCTATGTTTCTGATCACGCTATGAAGGTATTTTCCATCTAGTATTTTACTGCATAGCGAAAAATTGCCGTTGATACTACAGAATTCAAGGCCTTGGCCCGAAAATGAGCGCAGACAACCTTAATATATTATGTTTGTAAGGAAGCCAGAAGGCTATTTGGGTCAAGGATAAACAATATCGATTCTCGTGGAAAAGTGTATGAGGCAATTATTTGCTAACAACGGGTTTATTAAAGTGTTACGGTTAATACAATTATGGCTTTAATAGAAAGTAGAATGGATCAATGTCTAAATGCTTTAATTATTAGAAAGGGAGTAGCCCTTTATAATTACTAAAACAGAATATTTGAGTTGAACTGTGTCTCATTAAAAAAGCCAGAACATGCTACTTTGTCTTTGTCTTCCGTTTCTATTCTTTTTTTTAAATTTTCTTTTTCAGCTTCGACAATCGATTTGGATAATCGACTAAGTTATTCAACACGAAAACCCATCACTATTCGTTAAATTTTTATAATTTTAGGCGTTGTCTCGCTTCGAAAATTAACATGACAAAGTCGCAAAACGAGGCTTATTTAGTTTAAGCAGTTCATCCTAGCTACATAAATATGTATGGAAATACGTGAAGCGCAGAATGTTGTGCCGTTTCGTCAGTGCCGTGTGTTAGCGCCTTAATGCATGGCTAATGAGTCTCTTTATGTTATAATAGCTTCGATTTGGCAAACCTATCTTATAACGAAACAAAGTTTGACCAGAATTATAAAACCGGTACAAACTGATGAAAATAAAATTTATTAATCTACTGGTATTTCATAATTAAACAAGTTCTAAATGATTTTTGATGGTAACTTTTACAAAAACTTTAACAAAATGAACAAAAAGGGTTTAGCGACCTTGCCAGGATTCGAACCTGGAATCTTCTGATCCGTAGTCAGACGCGTTATCCATTGCGCCACAAGGCCAGTGAAAGATCGGGCGAAAATAGCATTGATAAAACGCTTGCCGTCGCACCAGGAAAAAGGTGTCAGCTAGTTTTTTTTTTTCAATTATGGTAGGTATAGGATTTCTTTTGTAAGAATTTTCTTAGAAATAAATTTCCTATTCACAGGTATCTGACGTTCGCCAACAAGGTCGTATTTTACACCTACGCAATGAACTAAAATAAAATTAATGGGTGTGCGGCGACCCTCTAAGACCCTATAAGAATATTACATGTAAACGTATAGGGCACATTTTGTTCGTAGCCGGCCGGCTCAGGGGACGCAGGGTCTTGCGGCAGCCATATTTCATTTTTCCCGCCATCCGGGGAGTCATCCGCCATTTTCATTCTTGCATCAAAACCTACGCGAAGTTTTTATATTTTCCTTTGTGTTTTTTGTGTCTCCGCGATATTTCAAGGAAATCTGGCTTGGCGCAATTTCATGTATATAGAGGCCTAGATATTTGTACGATATTAATATTTATCTTCTTTATATTATTTCTTCAAAGTTTCCAAATAGTGAAGGTTATTAGTCCGTATTGTGAATATTTCTTTTGTTCTCCGTTTCCATTGTGTCACAAAGGAATTATCCGTTTGATTTCATCACAATAAAATTGATGCCTAGCTTAGTTAAAGCTCTTTGTTAAATAAAATGAGTAGCTCCATCCATTTTGTCGACCCACGCACCTCCGAGCCTCCAACACCGAACTGTATTTCACGAATATCGTGCTTAGTGTACCGTGGTCGATCCCACAGTTAGTTTCATCGAAGTCATTGTCGAAAAAGCTTTATAACATAGAAAAATTTATGCCACGCTCATATTGGGGTCAAGTGCTTTTGAAAAACGGTCTTTCTCTCTCGGAATTCTTCAATGATGAAGATTCTTCGCAAACATTTCTTGTAGGGGAATTTTATGGGGTTTCTGGTGTTTACCTACGGGGTTCGTGTTATTTATCGTTTGTGTTGTTCAAACAGACGTTTTTTTGGGGAGACGCTTGTGCTTTTCTTGTTTTTGCTCCTCCCACTTTGTTTTATGATGTGTAAATAGAGGGGGCCGTGTGTATGAATCTATGAATTACGTATTGATTCTATTACGAGTGAATGATTGAGCAGATAAAGTAATGAACTTTCATTGTATGTTAACTCATATCGTCACCACATTGGATGTTAAATATAAATGTAAATGTTAGAACAATTGAACAATACGTATTTAAGGAAACGACATCATAAAAGGCGAGAAAGACATTACTTTCGAGCGTATATGACATGTGACGTCGCGGCCGTTAGCGGGCGTAATGTCGCGATTTACGCCATAGACAATAAGCTGCAAGTTTTATGGTTCCATCCGCAATGCGGGGCGACGCCAGTGTTCGGAACCGTCCACTAGGCCGCTCCTGCTGCATACAACGGCATACCAACATAATTGATTGCCCTGCCATTATAACATTCTCAATAACTGAAAAACTACCTTCATAGCAGCATTTGGATTCGCATTATCTCAATGTATTTTGAGATTTACTGCCTACTTCTAAACTGAAACTGAGTTTATTATCAGCTCATAATCTGATTTATTTTTAAATCTATAATGACCCTGAATCTCGCGTATTCCCCATTCCCAACCAGCTTCGTTGAATAGCATATCAACTCATATAAATAGAATAAAGACGAGAATTTTATATATTTCCAAGAATTGGTAACGAACAAGAAACAAAATAGCGTATTCGTGTAAAGTTTTCGAGTGAGGGCCATATTAAATTTTCGCGGTTTCGCCACGCTGCTGAGGCGTCGCGTCCGCGCCTTTTCAAATTAAACTTAACGGGGCACAGTTTCACAAACTATACCGGCTTGTTTTGGATTTTAAAATGGCTTCCATAATATAATGTTGGACATGGTTTCGAACATACAGCGTGTATCAGAGTTGAGAACAAGTTGTTCAGTTTATGGTTTGTATGTCATACTATCTTTATATTTTAGTATATTCTCTTTTAAAAAAGTCCAGTCGGTTTTTGTTCACCTCCTAGGTAAAGAAAAAAAAAATTAAAAAGTAGCATATTAAATCCCACCTTTCCATTATTCGAAGCATTAAAAACTTCCAACCGTTTCCTTCTGAGAATTGGCTTTCCAAGGCCTTGACATTTAAAAACCTTGGCAGCATAAATAACAGTTTGAAAAACGAACATGTGTTCAAAGTCTCAACGTTATTTAGAACATCAAAAAGTTTGATATGGGCTAGATTTATTAATACGGGCAGGTGAGCACGCCGGATACTGAATAAAAGTATTGATTTATACGGTAACTAACGTACGGACTGAAATAGATGCCCTTGTAAGACCGTTACGGGCGCCCATTCATGAACTTAGATGAAAATCAGTAAGGTACAAAAGTTAATAAGAGATATTATTGTATTTTATTTGAATACCTTTTTTTATCGTGCTTATTAGTGATCATAAGATTTCTACTACTATCTCTGTTTTTACTCGGAGGACCTGTAATTGGCTCTGTGTTGCATATACAATTGTTATTAATTTGTTATAGCAGTTGGTTCACCTATTTATAAATAAATAAAGTTATAAGTAGTTTATTTTAGTTCAATGTTATTGGATGACGTGAACCACTTCATGGAATTCTATGCGACCTATGGATGTTTGCAATACCGGAGGCATCGCAGGTATCCTTATGGAGAAGCTGAAATATCTTATGTACCGCAATAAAAGCGCTGTCTTGCGGCAGAAATAGGAATGCTGGTAATTCTTCCCTAGACGAGCTTCCTCACAAAGAAAAAACTTTTAATTGAGTAGCCAACTTCTTCTCAAGACTACACTTCAACGGTGACAATTGGCAAGTCGGTACAGTTTCGCATACTTGTTGCTGTTTTACTTAGACGGTAGTTAGCATCCGGTTCCTGGAACGGTACAAAAACTTGCCCAGCACTTAGCACCTGTTATTTTCCCTGAGGTATTTACTTTAATGCTGGCGAATTAAGTTGTTAGTTTCAATTTGCAACACGTAGAAGTTATTATATTTTAACGAAGATGTGTTAATTTTGAGTTATTTTCGCTTTTCGGCACTTGTGGAGGAATACATTTTAAAACGTATTCAATTCAATTAATGGTTCGAAAAAAAAACTTTCACTGAAAAGAATAGCAGTCAGTGGACTGTAAAAAGAAACGAAGTCCGTGTTTTTGTTATAGATACTTCCGCGACGGAGCACCAATGAACCGGTTTTCCTCGACTTGCAATTTTATAAAAACAACCGAAGAAACTTCAGCGGATCGTTCTCAAAAATAAACTTTGATCCCAAGTTTCTTTTCGATTTGACTCGCTGGTCACGGAAGGTCCGACCCTAACAAATATTCGAGAAAATGATAATCGATACACCCTTTAGTTGAATTCTCGAAATAACAACTTCAGGATCTTTCTGTTCCGGGATCCTGGCTACTAGTGGCCCAATGTTTGTGTGACACCGGACTTGACCGCATCTAGCACGTACAATTTAGGGTTTCCAAGAGACTTGAGTTTGCCCTTAATTTGCGAATGATAGCTCCTTCACTACATAGTATAAAGCAAAGTCGCTTCCCGCTGTCTGTCTGTCCCTATGTATGCTTAGATCTTTAAAACTACGCAACGGATTTTGATGCGGTTTTTTTTAATAGATAGAGTGATTCAAGAGGAAGGTTTATATGTATAATACATGCATAATATAGTCGAGAAACACTGATAATTTTAGAGGTTTTTAATGTAAGGTCGTAAATAAATACATTTTTTTGCGCTTACATTGCAAACGCTGGCTGAACCCTACGAGCTAGATCAAAATAATGTACTACAGTATTGTACACCTTAAAAAGGTCTACAAAAAAGTCCGCGATGGTATATGTCTATCTCTTAGGGATAACCCACAATAACCATTTTTTATCCTTTACTTACGAGAAAATAATGGCTTATTTACGAAAAAGCGATTTTAAGCAATACAGCATTAATCCTTATCCAATTAAGTACCTTAAATACTTTGTGCATGTAATATAGATCAATATGGCCCTTTACAGCATGTAATTTAAATGAATATTTTCGAAGATATTACAGATTTAAAATGCAGGGACATAGCGGTACCGGCCGTGCGTCGAAGGCCGCGCTTCGCCCTATAGCACTTTATGATTAGCAGCGATCGCACGCGTTTATCGGAGCTCTCTAGCGAGGAAAATAACAATTATCTTAATATATAAAAGCGAAAAGTCACTCACTCTCTCACTCATCGCGAAATATCGAAAACCGCTTGACGTTTAAAGATGAAATTTGGCAAGGAGGTAGTTTATAGGTAGTAGACGTCCGCTAAGAACGGATTTTGCGACAGGGCTGGATTAAGGGGGTCTAAGGGCTCTCGCAAGTTTGTATGAAACTCCTTCATTTTTTGTGCTACAAACTTGAAATTTGGCCGGGAGGTAGTTAATAGTTAGTAGATGTTCGCTAAGAACGGGTTTTGTGATAGGACCGGATTAAGGAGGTCTAAAGGCTCTCGCGTGTTTGTATGAAAGTCCTTCTTATTTGTGCTACAAACTTTTGTCTTTCGTAATATAAAACAAAGTCGCTCCCGCTGTTTGTACGCTTAAATCTTTTAACCTACGCAACGGATTTGAATGTTGTTTTCAGCAATAGATAGAATGATTCAAGAGGAAGGTTTATATGTATATATTGCACCCGTGCGAAGCCGGGGCGGGTCGCTAGTTCTATATAAGATGACTGGTAATTAGTGACCGATACTTAAACACGTGATTGAATCTTGATAACAAACAACTTTACCAAAGAAACATTTATTTTATACCTATTCGTTCACTTTTATCCCAATAACAAAACAGCCGTACGAAATTCGCGCTCGCACGCCTGAGACCTATCAGCTGTTAGCCGCGTGACGCCGTTCTTTGGGAAAGTTGATTGTTATCATGAGTACAATCACGTGTTCACTAATTAGCAATCACCGCTTGAACGATTCTCTACTCGTTTCAGTGGAGAATATTCAATACTCATTGAAACCAAGTTCAATACGTTGAAATGAAAGTTCAAAGTCGTGATTGTCCCGTGAATTGTTCTTGTTTCGTATTATTTCTGTCGCCATGTCAGTTGTGTAGAAACAATTCAGTGACTCTTTATGGCCCCAAACTCTTTATGGCTGGTTTCAGTAGTAAAATACTTTTTCCTGAAGTTTTTACACTGTTTTCGTTTTAGTTTTTTCCTTGAATGGTAACCTAATTGTTTAGCAGAGCAAGATTAGGTATCAAAATGGTAGATTACATTGTTTATCCAGAAAAAATATAATTTGAATTCTCCTTATCGTTTATTGAATGAGGAAATATTTCGTAAGCCGATAGCAAAATATCTAATAATAATAGAAGTATACATATTTTCCTCTGTGGTATACTGCGTGTGCTGCCATTAACTTGAAGTTCTTTAAACCCGTGCAGAAAGGCTGCAAAAGACAGATAACAAGCTAAACCTAAATGCTCGCTTTTTCAATTTGGTCGTCGTAGTAAAAGGAGTAAAAAAACAAAGGTATTTACTTAATCAGTGTATTATGCCGAGCTACCAGAGTAACCGGCAACATGCAAGCGAAGTTCCCTGGCTCAGCGCCAACTAATGCATGAACATGTTTATACTTACCTGTGTTCGGGAGAAATTCCTGCCGCTGCTGCCTGGTTGGCTTTGACCACAGGTAAAGGCCGTGTTATCAGCATTCTACTTGTTTTATTAATGCAACGTGCACTTATGCAACGTCCGGTTTTTAGGTCTCTCTCCAAAAATTGCGGCCATTTCCTTTGTTTTAGGAGGAAAGAGGATACGAAAATGTTCGGTTAGTTGATTAGCTTCGTCCCCATTTTGGTTTTGAGTCTCAATCGGAATAATTAAATTCACCGGCATGTTCCATGCTTTTATCCGAACGAACCCAAATACGGAAAATTCAAAAAATCCCTCACATTGTGACGTATCTTTTTGTGGCTGCTCTGAATTACATTGTGACGATGAGATATTATTATGCTGTTACGCTTCTGTAGCAGGTAAGTGAAAGGAATTTAATTGCACTATGCAGCTGCACCTTTCGGTTGATGCAATATTTTTTTCCCATAATAATGACGCTAGGTTCTGCGAATTTAAGATTATGATTTAACATGAAGACGTTGTAATGTTTACATACTGCAAAAAGTAGCGTAGATTCCAAGAATTAATATTAAAACTAGGCTAGAAGAAAGAAAACCGATCGCTCGCTAACATAACAACAACAAATCACTCGACAAAAACGCCTTGATATTCAAGGCTTCTATCACAAATCACAAAAAAAGAATAGAATTCGATTCCATTCTTTATAGTCTTGACATTTCAATTTGTTAATCCATTGTTGTGTACCATTTACTTATAAATGACGTTCTTATTGCTGGGACGTATTCGCGATAACAATGGCGATGGAGCGGTGGCTGAGCGGGGCTCACTCCCGACCAGATAATCACGTTTAACGGCAAATAGAGTTTGTGCTCTCTGGAGGAACACTCAGGGCTGTATGGGCCATTGCTGGCATAATAGAATAATAGATTAGTGCAGGAAGCTGTAATGATCATGTTGGTTCGACATTCACCTACTTTTGATGGTTAGATGGCCATTCAGGCACTCTATATAGCAGACCTGATTGAATTTGCAGATAGTTTTGGTGCAGTTCTTTGTTTTGGAACCTATAACTAAGATATGCGGAGGGATCATTAATTCTGGGGACATCTGTCTGTTTGTCCTCTGTCATTCCGTACTTCCACATCCCTCATCGATAAATTACGAAATACCCGTGCTCTCATATTATAAATTACTTAATTGCCTTCTATATTATAATGTCCTGTATTCTTGTTTCACGGCACAGGTGATAGTCCCGATGCAATACAATGTCTAGGTCCAACCGGTACAGGTACAATGGCACCGTTAGCTTTAATTAGTTTCAGCTTATATGGTCGAGCCATTAGCTTATACAATGTTTCTAATAATTGTACAGCTGAGAGCTTTTCCTTTGTTAGTCAAATACAGTATTTTGTAATGAGTCTAACTACCAATGCATCTACAGCAAATCTGTAATGACGAGGTTTAAAAAACGGTTTTGGATAATGATTTCTCTAACCTGAGAATCGGAATTTGCATTCGGTATTTTATAAGCCAGTAATTAATTACAATGGTCTCATTTCATTAATAGAAGTGATTGCAATCACATCTAAACCGCGTTCAAAAACTGTGGGTTTCAATATTCCATAGCAATGATGACACTGACAGCTCTTGAACGCAGTTTAAATGTGATCGCGTTCAAAATCGTTAGTGAAATTCGTCCTGAGTAAAGTAAAGCTAGGGAAATATTTTGGAGGGTTGTCGCATAAATTAGGGTGAGATTATTTTTCACGCATGCGCGTTCTGCCCTCTTAAGTGGATTCTCCGTGATCATAAATCAACCAATTACTGTTTTGGGAATATTTCCAATTTCTTCTATCAATCAGACCGCGGTGCCTTGGGGCTTAAAATTATAGACGGGAAAAATATTGCTGGGAATGCAAAATTATTTATTTTTCCTTAACAAGTTTAGTAGATATTTTGTAGGAGTCGAAAGAAATAGAATTGTAAGGCATGAAGGAATTTTTAATTTAAGCATGTCGTATTTCATACCGAAGCTTATAGATCTGATAAATTAGTTTAATTATTAATTAGGTTAAAATGAGATCCTTTATCCTCATGAAATTAAAAGGACTTAAGATTTATGAACCGTTTATAAATGTCAAGATCAAGATTATATTAAAGAGGTTTTAATATTAGAGTGAAGTTTGAGGAAAATGTCGTGAGGAAAGTTTTGAGTATGAATGAGGATGGCTATAAGAGTAGAGGAAGACCAAAGAAACGATGGATGGACTGTGTGAAGGATGATATGGCAAGAGAGGAGGTGTCTGATGAACAAGCCTTATAACCTACTACTCTTCATGATGTTAGAGTTTCTAAACAGTGTGCTTGCTTTATGGTGTTGCCGTATTGTTGGCTCCTAGGCTCGCCACTGTCTCTGATGAGATGAAGAGTAATCTACAGTAAAATTATAAAGAGGAAAGATTTGTATTTTTGTGTGTGTGTGTGTGTGTGTATGTTTGTAATGAATAAACTCAAAAACTATTGTGCTGATTTCAAAAAAATTTTCACCATTAGAAAGCTACATTCACCCCGAGTAACATAGGCTATATTTAAAAAAAAATTACCACCCGTGCGAAGCCGGGACGGGCCGCTAGTCATAAATAAATTGGGATAAGGGCAGGAAAATGATGATGATAATTACTAGAATGAATATTTGAGCAGTTAAGGTATTTTAACACAAAACTAGAAATATTTGAAAACTAGTAAAATAAAGTTACTTGATCGACTGCAGTTTTTTTCATTCACTTGATCGTGTTTTGTATCCAGAAGTTCTGTAGCGCGTTGAACATTACAAATAGTCGGAGTAAGCGTACCATTTCCGAGAAAAAAAAATGCGCTTCCTACACTTTTTGTACGCACGGCGGCCAATGAAGCTATGCAAAACCAAATTAAGCTGATCTCTCATCGTACCGGAAGCTTATACAAAACGAAGTCAGGTTATACCGGTTATGTAGAGCCTGATGTGCGGCCGTGTGTACGCCTGGTGTTTCTCGGTCTTCGGGAAACATTATGTAAGCAAATTAGACAAGTTGTAGCCAAAGTAATATTTGACTCTGTATCTCAAAGTCTATAAGATAACAGTAAGATTTTAGTGGCCGATAAAGAGAACATATGTGTAGTATTTAGGCAGCCGCTTCATGTAAAGAACTGGTATTCAGCTGCATCCGGTTAGACTGGAAGCTGACCCCAACATAGTTGGGAAAAGACTAGGTAGATGATGATATTCTGAAAGCCTTGAGAATCAACATAGAGCTTCATAAAAAAAAAATTTTATTTTGTCTGAATACAAAAGAGTGTACCAGTGTTTTTTTCAACCACGTTTTATAAACATTTTGTCTCTGAACATCCAATGACCCAACATATGAGATGCAAATAATTATCTTTTATTTCAAGGTTCCAGTAACCCAAAAACACCCCTTCATTGCAACAGAACTATCATAAAAACCCATTCTTCCGTAAAACTATTTTATCTGACCCCATTTCCTGATATTTAATATCACAATATGAGTCGAACCCTTTGATCCACAGTCACATCTTTGTTAAAACATCGGTGGTCCTTTGACATCCAATAACTTTTGCCTATAGAAGCGAGTGGGCTGAGGGTAACTATTTCGGCAACAATCGACTACGGACG
The DNA here is from genome assembly GCA_905220335.1 of Noctua pronuba. Lineage (NCBI taxonomy): Eukaryota > Metazoa > Arthropoda > Insecta > Lepidoptera > Noctuidae > Noctua > Noctua pronuba. Next base: position 6,071,054 of record LR999906.1, on the reverse strand, counting down.
GGGGAATTTAATATTCCACTATAGTGGTCCAGTGTATTGGGGAAAGGGGATTTGGTAAAAAGGTGTCTTTGTACATTATATTATGGTATTTGCGGATACAGGAAAAGATTAGTCGAAGTTGTAGAATCAGACGTTTCTTGGCGGAAATCCTAGACATTAATTGTTGTGCAAAGTATTCAGTTTCAACTCCGCGAAAAAGATCCAGTCCTGGATGCAGAATGCAGTACCGCCTTTCCTTACGCAAAAATATGCCCTAATAACAAGCAGCAAAAGCAATAATAGTATGCCATGCACCCAAATATATAGAGTGACTGGTAATTAGTGACCGATACTTAAACACGTACACACGTTGCACTGTACGATAGAAATGAAACAGAACGGCCGGCGGCGTCACGCGGCTAACAGCTGTTAGGTCACAGGCGCGTGCGCGTGAGTTTCATACGGCTGTTGTATTTTTGGGATAAAAGTAAACGAGTCTAAAAAAAAAAGTTTCTTTGGGAAAGTTGTTTGTTATCATGAGTACAATCAAGTGTTTAAGTGTCGGTCACTCATTACCAGTCACCCTATATATTGAGTATAGGTTTGGGTGCATGGCATGCTAGTTATTATTGCTTTTCCTGCATGTGCATATTTTTGCGGGCGGGAGAGTGCGGTGCTGTATGCCTGCATCTAGGCCTGGATCTTTTTCGCGGAATTAAAACTAAATATTCTACATAAAAATTAATGCCAGTAAGAGATGATAGCCTTAAGAGCAAATTTTACCAAGGAAACTGAACGCGATCAGCACATCTAAACTACGAGTTCACGAGCCGTCAGTGTCAATATACTATGGCCCTGACAGCTCTTAAGCCGTTTAGATGTTTGAATCGCATTTGGTGTCGTTGGTGAAATCGGCTCTCAGGCGTCGTGGGCAAGACAAAGTTCAACTTGTCAAATTGTAGGACACAAATTGCTGACTGGTTTATTGCAAAGAATATTATAATATTAGGGGGGAAATGGTAGATAAAGAAAACAAAAATTACTTAAATCAAAACATAAATTAAAATTCCCAGGAAAAGCTCCTACATCTTTCGCCAAAAGAAATACATAGAAAATTAATGTCTTATTCGTTAAATTTATCATTCGGAATAACGGAAACATAAGAAAAGCCCACGCAAACAATTTAACGTGAATCCAGAGGCAATTACGTGCAAATCCAGTATAATTTCCATAAAAACGAGGCCCTTATGAAAATTCCTAAGAAAATTGCGAATTTGTTTATTATTAAAAACCAAAGAGCCGTTACAAACACGTGTCTCTGGCCGACCTTGTTGTTAATTACGTCCTTTGCTATGGTAATTTAAACTTTATGTTCGGGGAATAAGGTCCGTGATAATTGGGTATGTTTCCATTAGCCTTTTGACCGATTGTCGCACGATAAAGCGTCACGAACGAAAGTTGTAATTTGTTTTTTTTTTTTCACATGGAGCGGTGACGAGCATTTACACATTTCAGCCAGTTCAGTTGTTACAAACATTTTCATACGTCCACGTCACTAAAGTAAAAAGTTTCACTGCTGGCAGTTGACAAATTAATTAATTCTTGCAGTAAATTATGTTATGCGGTATACTGTTTTTAAAAGGGTATAATCCGCATTGCTACAATACGAAATACCCGCAAATAAGTGCTGCAAAATAAGCTGTCACAACATAACACATTTGATTTATGTATGGCTCGTGCTGTGAAAAAGATGTACCTATTAACCTGCTAAGGTGGGGCAGCGTAGAAAATCTAGAAAGTAGAAAATAAGGCTTAATTAACACTATTTTTTACTCGGTAGCTTGATAATATTCTTCTAGTTCTAGCCTTATCAAGATCTGTCCCAATGCCAAATCGATTTCACTTCACATCTTGCATTGTATAAAATAACTTTTTAGCTGCTTTTTGTTTTTGATGGACGAGCTCCTCAAAGAGACTATTCAAAAGTGCCTGTAACGTTCATATAAAATAAAAGCTTTGAGTTTAAAGCAGTTTCACTCCAATTTATCACAAATATCAATCTCCAGGATTAAAACTGAGATCAATATCGCACCTCACATAAATCATTTTCTCACAAAATGTTGATAAATCATGTTTTGAACTCGGTGTGAACTTCAGACGTCTACGACCGCAGTCACCTTCGTATCCTTGAACCCGGTTCAAGTAATCAACGTAAGAAAATCTTAATACATTCTGTTGAACATGTTTTTTCACAAGAGTTATTGAAGGGTTGACTCACACGAAAAGGTCTTATCAAAACGTAAGGGTATCGATGTCAAAGGGAGGTTAGTTAATATTTTAACGAGGCTGTGAATAAACTCTGCCTTTGGCGTCTCATTATGCAGAATGGTGAGTTTTGTAATTAATTTACATAATAATTTAGTACCTTATAAGATTAACCTCTGGTTTCTGAAAGCCAGTTCAGTCTTTGATCACTAAATGCGTGATTACCACATCTTAACCGCGTTCAAACGCTGTCAGTGTCATTATTTTTGTGGGGAATTAAAACTGACAATTCTTGACCGCGGTTTATATAAACTGATGCGTTCATCCACATTGGTGCAATTCACTTTTAATCTTACGTTTATTTTTAACTTATGTGGCTGGTAAAACTATAATTAAACACCAACCAATTTTATGGATAGGTTTACTTTGGTTATTTATTCAACTAAAGAATACGGCCTCACAAAACCAGAGGTCAAACCAGAGGTCAGAAATTCTACGAAAACAGTAAATTCTCTTTAAAAGCCCGGTACCTTAGAACCGTGTTCGACTTCTATGATATTTGGTCTCTCAGCCATCGGCTGCAGGTGCTCTACAATATTGAATTCAAAATGAGAGTGCACTTCGCTAAATTTGGTGACGCTGCACGCTGTTTACGTAACCTTCAGAATGGCGCATTTTTACCAAGAAAATGTTACTCTTTCTGCAGCACTTCAAAATGGCGTGTTAAGTTAACACATGTTGCAAATATGAACGGGGGAAACATTTATGGGTTAAAATATTTTCGGAGGACGAAATTCAAGGCGTTTCTTCGTTCGTTTTCGTTTATTCAAATTCAAATTCATTTATTGTGGGTCACAGGTGAATTATTAGTTCTTATCATTATTATAAAGGATCGCTGTAACATACCTTTAAGGTGTACAATATTTAATGCTGGTTCCATATTTATTTAACATTAAAATCATTATTCGTCCTCGTCAACGTCCATCCTTCGGCATGCATTAATATAGTTGTTCATTCACAACGTCAGATTAAAAAATAATAATAATTAAGTAATAGGTACATTGATTTCATGCTAATTAAATTAAAAATTGATTTCATGATTTTTATGTTCTGTTGTGGCTCAAAACTAAGGCCCCTCGCCCACGGCGACTTTTTGTAGCGATGCTGTTGCGCGTTTTGTAAACGCGCTTCTGCATCTACTATCGCGCATTCAGAATTGGGCGAAGGTACACAGCCAGCGACAGCATCGCGGCTGTATCGATACATAAAGTCACCATGGGAACACCTCTAATAGCTCCAAACATTTGAAACACCAAAATATCCTTGTAGTTCTTTCTTAGACATTATCAAGACAATATTCGGACATCAGTTTTATATCGAATCTGGATGTATAATCGAAACTCTGGTGTAGCAAACCCGCAGTATTCCGTTTAGTCCGAAGTTGAATAACCCTATTCTCTACACTATACTTTAGCTACTCTGCAAGAGTCAACAGAGAGAAACGGTTATTAATGGTAGGTACCGGAGGCATCAGATCAACAATTTGTCATATTCTCATTTTTCATAGTCTTTTTATTTTAGTAACAGTAACATTTTTTAACAAAGTGATACCCAAAATCACTTTGTTAAAATATGTTAGTGTTTCTATCAGGAATTTCTCAGTAGCAGCCACGGAGTCTGGACTTGTGCCCGGCTAATGGCAATAGGCTCGGCCCCTATTACATGGGCCCTGGCCCGAAATGTGGGTATACCTCTGCCTAACCCTTTGGGGATTACAGCGTGATGTTATGTTAAGCACTAACATTTTTTCCATATTTTTTGGTCCAAGCCCATTTATTAATTCCCGATAATTTTCCACGAGCAGTAAATGCTTGAAATACAGCTAATGTCCCATCACGGGCTTATATTTATCCAGAATACTAAAACTGTTTGACTTGACGATCAATAAATAGAAATACGAGTCAAGTGCACACGAGTAACTTTCACTGTTTCCATGAAACTATTACTGTCATATTATGTTGTTACTAGTAACATGAATAATTAATTTAATATAGCATAACATTGACATTGACTGCCTCGTTGGTCTAGCGATCGGAAGAGCGACTGCTAAGCATGAGGTCCTGGGTTCGATTCCCATGTCGGGCAAAGTGTTATTGGGTTTTTCCATCAGGAATTTCAGAGCTACTGCTCTGGATTTGTGCCCGGTTGATGGCAACTGACGAAATGTTTACTATTAGATACACCTCTGGTTAACCCTTCAGGGATTACAAGCGTGATGTTAAGTAACATGACATTAATTCTAAGACACTTGGCTCTATTTGGCACTTGAATTCAATACCTTACGACTATTAAACACAATAATATTAATTTCACAATAAACTTAAATGAATCTATCATCAATTATGGAGCTAGTTCTACAAACGCTCATCCTACGAACTTGTCAATGAACAAACTCGTTTCACCTTTCAGCAGTAACTTTCACCGTTCACATGAAGCCATTACAGTAACTACACTGGCCACGTCACCTGCCCGCAGTACAGTAACTCAGGACTTTTCCCTAGCGTGTCATAACTAACTGGGCGATCAATACACATGTGCCAAGTTCACACAAGGTAGGGAATGTTTCTACGAATCTTTCTGTTACGGTCGGCGGCTAATTGAGTTGTCGTCGACTTATCAAGGTCTTTGCAGACTTGCTTCTTTGTTTGCGCATACTCTTGTGCTCTACTTTGATTGCTTCGGCCGGTAAGACCAAAACCTTCTAGGAAGATTTCTTTAGCATTGCGATTTAGCAAATAATAGGTTTTTCGAAACTCTATACTGTAAACTGACTGAGGTTTAACTAAAGCCCAAAAAGAATATACATCAGCGATTGAGTCGTTGTTTAGAAGCTCAAAGTGACTGACAGAAAGTCATTTTGATACTGTGCTCAAATGCCCCCAAAATGCAATGCAGCATTGTTGAAGTCTTGCCGATGGCCTTTGCTAAGTAGCGAGTCTGCCAAGGCCCTTACAATTTATGACTTGGCGATCAATAAAAGCAATATGTCAAGTTCACAACGTGAAACGAGGCAGGAATATTAGTTTCTGCGAATGTATTTAATTACGGTCCGTACTCATTAGCTCCGTATTGTGTTTTCCTGGCCAACTTCTGTTACCGCAGAATCTATTAATGTTTTCTGTTTTGTTGCGCATCATTAAAGCGAGACTCTTATGTAGACTAACAGCATAAGGTAAATTATTGAAAGACTACAGATAAGGCCTCAGAGTGACCTTGTTCTATTTCGAACACAATTCCGATTCGAAACCTGGATTGAAACAGCGGTAGCCGGGTTCTGGAGATGAGATAGGTAGTCGCTGCATGTAAAATACTACTATTCAGCTGCATCAAGGTGATGACTGAAACAGCGAATGATTTGACAATTTTTTTTTTGCTAAATTCACCTGAAACTCGGTTAGCAATCGATATGAGCCGCCATTACAGCAACCGGGTTAACTGGGCGATCAATAAAAACACATGTCAAGTTCACACGGCGTTAACTCTCACTGTTACCATAAAACGACATAGTTACAAACGGTTAATGGACGTATAATCTCTGTTTTGAACTTACGGGAGTTTGAGTGACCCTAAATATGGTGTATACGGCACTTAGGAGGATGTGACGCGCTAATTGACGGTAGTTTGTCAAGAGAGAGCGCCTCTAGCGGGTTGTAGAGCGTAGTTTTGGACTAGTTTGTCCGAGGAATTTATATTAATAAAATAAAAGTATAACGTTTAGTCATCACTGACATAAAATCCTATTTGTAATTCAGTGAATAAAGTAAGTACTTGTTGGATCTGGTCGTTAGTATGGGCAAATACGCCAGAGGACACTGGTGACATGACGCGACCTACAAGCTTACCAGTCTGCCCACACGACAGCGTGTTTCTACAGAGCCCTGATGTTCAGCTCGGGGCGAGGGCGACAGTCAATGTCTGATCGCGGCGGAGTTGAGACGTCTTGGAACTGTATCCGATTCATTGTGCCCCGTGTTATTGTGTTTGGTTGTAATCTCAAGTAATTCGTTAGTTTGCTAGAAACAGTGTATCGCACCCAGTGTGTTTTCATAGCACGAAACGCATCGTCTGCCCACATGATGTTCGAGCCTAACGGAATAAATCCTGACATATCCGATATACTTATTACCTAGTTGCTACCTAAACATAAAATGATAGTTTGATAATATTCACATCATCCCACAAAAGCTCATTGTAAATAACTATGCAGATAAGGCAGACCGTCATTCTTCTAGAAAAATCGATAAGTTTTAACTTTGTCCCGTTGCGACCCACTTCTTACCCTGGACAGTGAGCCCCTCCCGCTGAAATTATAATGAACCGGGACCGTCACCGCGGTTTAAATATACTGTTCCATGAAACCGCCCCGACTTGATAGGCCAAACTTTTCCGATGGGGTTTTTACGAGTTTCGTGCAAATTGTAAATTATGCAAACCAGTAGCTAGGAATATTACTTTTCTACGTATTTGGCGAAATATATAAACAAACAAATGTGAAAGCGTAGATATAAATTATTTTGAATTTTCACATAGTGTTCATTTGCTCTCGATAGTGGGAAAGATCATACGATGTTGCAGCAGTTTCTGTGAGCTTTGTGTTTTTTTCCTAATGTATTGTTTAAAGTGTTAACACTTTTATATTAAGTAATAGTTTAGTTATAAGGTTATTCTATTATCAAGAACTGTCTGTGCCAGGAAGAAAATACTGAATCATTAATGAAGCCAATGAATAAGAAAAAGATGCTCGCAAACTTAAATAGAATAAAATGAAGAGGGGTATTTTATAGGCAGAAGGGCAAGGGGTGCGAAATAATTAATAAAAAATACTTAACGAATAAATTATTCTGTGGTAAATGTGCAATGCTGTGGGATATGCTGGGGGGAGAACTAAGTTTAGCAGTGGACGTCTTTCGGCTGATATAATTGTAACTAATATTTATACCTTTCCTGTCCTTTCTTTGGTATTCGTCGTGTCGTTGAGCTCCTTGAGTTATGAGTCGAGAGGATAACTGACAAATGCTTGCTGGACAAGTTCCCTCAAATCTGTGTGGTTCTTTCTTCAAAAGACCATCTCAGACACTAATCTGCATAGTCCTCATGTGAGTTGACCAAGAGACTATGACCTCTGAGATTGTTTCGGCAGAAAGAGTAACAATCATCCATCCACTCCACAAACTTTCGCATTTATAATATTATACAGGGTGTAAACGGACCCTTCACGAAGCCGTCAACCAAGCATTCAATACATCAAACTAAGTAACTCTATGCAAAAATTATTGCTGGGAAACAACTTTTTTTTGGGGTGAAAAATCACGTTTTACGGTAAAACTCAAAGTAACGCACTCAAAACATTGTGCTGATGGATGGATTGAATAGTACGGGGATTAAAAGAGGTATTTAAAAAAAAACGTGTGAAAAAATTTGAACTTTGACCTCCAATATCTCCGTAACTAGAAGGTTCCAAGGTACGGTGTAGAACAAAAAAATAATCGCAATGACGGGGAGAACAAGTGCCTTTCGGCTTCGTTAAGGGTCTGTTTTCACCCTTTATAGTAGGATATTTGCATGGGTTCTCTAAAATTGGTACTGGTTGCGTCTTGTTTATCTATAAAACTTCAATCGGTACCAAAGCTTGTGATAATAAAAGCTTTAAATCTATACCATCGAGTATTAATCACTGTAGTGCAAGCAATCTGACAAAGTGCATCAATCCCTGTTTGCACTATAACCCCGATAGCTGTTAACTTTTCATACAATCACTCGATTTTATTGCACGAGAAAATTAAATTAAAAACTGACTACTGTTTGCGTCGATATGAAAACTAAACAGAAAACTGTATAAAAACAACTGCCAATTTTTCAGGGAATGAAATAATCTAAACTTGTATTCAATTTATGCAGATAACTGTGATAACACAATGCTGATAACTGAATATACTTTTAAGACTTATTATTCATATGACACACAACATAACGCCTGTAATCCCCGATCGGTTAGGCAGTGGGGTACCTAATAGTACGCCCACGTTTCGCCAGTTATGTTTAAGTCCCAGGTAATAGGGGACGATTCCATTGCCATCAACCGGGCACAAATCCAGACTCCGTGGCTGCTACTGGATAACTGGATAACCCAATAACACTTACACCAGATTTAACTATCAAAGTACAAAAAGGTCAATGACCATATTAAAAGCAAGGAGCCAGTCAACTATTCACTAATTAGCTTGTAACTTTAATTACAATTATTTATCAACATCCTAGCACGCAGTTACAACAAATAACAATTCACTCGTTAAATAGGTACTTCGATAAAACTGTATTCAAATGTCAACGAGGATAATAATAGCTGTTGTTGTAATAATAATTAATAGTCATTTTACAGTTGTGGTCGTAAATTATTAATAATTACTTTGGAACGTGATACATAATTTAAGTCTGGACAGTTGTGATGATATCTGAAGACTTATGGGTAATAATGTTTTAGAAAGTAAGATTTTAGTTAAAGGCATGGGGTATTCCTCAAAGCGCAACCATTTTTAACCGCAACCAACTAAGCGCAACTAAATTATTCCTCGAAGCGCAACCATTAGTTGCGCTCACAAATTCAGATTAAAATATTATTATGTTTATTCCTTAAAGTGCAAACATGGTTGGTTGCGCTTAAAAATAGTTGCGCTTTGAAGAATACCCCAAAGGCATCTAAAATACGGGGTGAAAGGGACACCGACGCGAAAACGGTTACCACGTATTCAGTGCATCATTCTGCGCACATAGAAATGTATCAATTATTATAAAAAAAAACAGATGTTTCCAACAAAAGTGCAATACCTATACGGTCAAAATGTATGGAACAGCTGATTTTTTTTTAAATATCCTATGAAAAAATTCTATGTAGGTCGCTCAAAATGATGTACTGAATACGTGTTAACCGTTCTCGCGTCGGTGTCCCTTCCACCCCGTATACTATTTGTGTATTTTCAGTTCCAAATGTTCCAAGGATTTAGTTCACCCAAAGTGTATGGTACACCGAACCCAGGCGGTTTTTCAGCAAGCATATTGAGCATGAAAACTTGATAGCTGATGTAGGTAGAGCGGGATGAGGGAACAACAAAACAATATTTGAAAATTTCAGATTAAAAAAATACAAAAAAATTACAATGGACTGTTCACCGACGTTGTAATTATCCACCGGCCAAAACTAAACTACGTAAACAGGCAAATTAGACAGAGATATTGCAGGTTAAATATTCCGAAAAATAGAATTTGGTAATTTTTGTAAAGGGTATATTCCTCATAGTCTCAGTTATTTTGGGGTAATCAAAAGACATTATTTTATTAAGTACCATGGCTCTCACCTGATCCTGTTCCAGTTTTTGCAGAGGGGAAGCCCATTGCTATTCTGAACAGGTTTGTGTAGAACTTTGATTGACTGATTGGCAATTCATCAGGGAGAGCTTAGAAAAATAGGTCGGTCGAAAAGTGTGTCAAACCATAATTTTACTTACAATCCCGACTTGGCCAAGTTTTACGACCTCAATTAAAAAAAGTAGCCTTATCCTTGATGGAATATGGACTTCAGTAGCTCATGCGAAAGTGTGCAACATTGGCTGTGGTGTTGGAACCCATCATATAAGGTCCATATTACGTTTAAATCACCCCATAACCACGGTGGAAATTTCAAAAGACGTAAGTGACAGAAATTGAAATATTACGATATTTTATATTTCCTCCATCGATATGCTCGACTTGGATGTGGACGCATAATGTAACACACATTAAGTAGCAATAAGGCATGAGCTCACGTAGGTAAGATTGAGCTCAGACTCCTGGGCGAACTTCCCCCGTTCCAATATTTGATTAGCTCAACTGTTCAGTTCGAACTCGGCTTGGATCCCGCATCATATAGCAATCATCCTCCAACATTGGAAACTTTAATACTTAGTGTACTATATACTCTTACGTAAACCCCTACACCCTCGCTTGCACGAGGGAATTTATAACTCGAAGTTTTTTTATTGCAACATATTTTCTGAGGAAACCGGCATGTCCTAGAACCAAAAAATTCGAAGACATGTGACATCTGCCAACCCGCACTGGGCCCGCGAGGTGGATTATAGCCCATTCCCTCTCATAGAGAGGAGGCCTGTTTCCCAGCTGTGGGAACATTATAGGCTGATTATGCTATTATTATGCTAACATATTTTCAAAGCGTATCCTAGCACGACAAAAAATGACATTGTTGGATTTTCAATTCTGAGACTTAACCAGTGCGTTGAAAATCCAGTGTAGGCTTTAAAATTGTTGCGTTAAAAAATTAAAGACATTAATCATCTTAAAAGTTCTTATTCTACATGTTGAACTAAATTGTCCATAATATTGTTACCAAAATATCCGTGGGTTCATACCCTAAGGGCGCACCGTATGTCCGTACCCCAAGACCCAAACGAGAAGGGTAAATAATACCACTAGTGACGGTACAACGATTTAATATGTTAATTAATCCTATAATGAGACCCCAGACGGATTTAATTACATATATGAGTTAACGTCACGCCTGCAAGTGAAGTATATCCATAGGTGTAGATGAGGTATACCTAGGCACCCTCGGATCGTTTTTGTCAGTATGAATGAGTGAAAAGTATTTACAAGGCAGATGTGAGTCGCAACGCTGGGAGGGAACGCCCTAAAAGGACATACATTGACCTTATTTGTGAGGTTCTTCAGAAAGGTCAGGTGCATGGTACTCGCAACCAGCGGGCGTGTATGACCAGATGTATGAACGTAGATGAGGCGCAAGGTATACATACAGGGTGTAACGAGACCCTTAACGAAGCCGTCAACCAAGTATTATGTCCATCAACTAAGTAACTTTACGCAAAAATTATTGCTGCTAAACGACTTTTTTTTTTTGGGGTGAAAAATCACGTTTTACGGTAGGACTCAATGTAACGCACTCAAAACATTGTGCTGATGGATGGATTGAATAGTACGGGGGTCGTGGAGGTGTTTACAGTAAAATCTTACGTTAAAAACATTTATTTAAAAAAAAACTTATGAAAAAGTTGGAACTTTGACCCCCAATATTTCCGTAACAAGAACGTTTTAGACCATAAGTTAAGGGTCTTGTTACACCCTTTATAAGTAGTATGTCCAAGGATCGTAGTAGATGGCATTCTGTAGTTTCTGCCTAACCCCATGGGAAAAAGGCGTGATTTAATGAAATAGTTGAAATCATGTTGTAGAAACTAACCTTACCTAACCAAATCGGAGGCCTGACAAAAAAAAAAGGTTGAGAGATAATGGATTTAGAATTCTAACCCTACTGTATCCATAAGGTATAAAGCAGTACATTCTTCTCCTAGCTGTATTAGGTATCGAGATGGCTCCGAATACCTGAAGCCTCCTTCATGTTATATGAAGTGTTACCTGAAACAAAAAGAAATCATTATAAATTAGTTTATTTTATTTGTATATTTTTATTTTTTACTTAATATTACTTTTGTACCCTATCACAATGTTGTCATATTTAACTCAAAGGTTGACTGGTAGAGGATCCCTTGTGGTATGAAGTCCGGCTATGTACCGCTATTGTACATGAACTATAAATAAAGAAAGTATGAAAATATAAGAGTTTGCATTAGCATGCAACTCAATTTATTGTTTACGAAGCAATTAATTCTAGGGCGCAGCTGCAAACACGAAAGTTCTATGTAATAATTGCAAAAGTTTTTAAATGCATTATTAATGTCATTTTCAAATTAAAAACTTGTTTTAAAACAAATATTGGTTTAAAAATGATCAATTAAACTTAAGAAAATATTTCGATTAAAAATATTTTAAATCAGAAACTTTGCCCATTCATTGAATTCAACCTTAGAATTTTAAAGTTAGAAGTGGGTATCACTTATATTAGAAAGATCAAACATTGGTAAGCCAATGTTGAATGCATGATGTTAGCGTTCTTATTAATAAAATAAAAACTAAAAGTAATTTCGTAATTCCACGTCAACCTCAATGTGACATTAAAACCACAGATTCTCACAATAACCAGACCAAAAGCCGAGCGAACTGCGAAAGCCACATCATCATCAGATTAGCCTTGATCTAATGACCTGACTAGCATTGATGATGAAATATCTAATTTTTAACCCCCGACGCAAAAAGAGGGGTGTTATAAGTTTGATCGCAATGTGTGTGTGTGTCTGTCTCTGGCACCGTAGCTCTTAAACAAGTAAACCGATTTGGATGCAGTTTTTTTTTATTTGAAAGCTAGTTTCTTGGCGATGGTTCTTAGATACGTTTCATCAAAATCGGTGCAGCCATTTACTAGATATGGGGGATGAAAGTGGGTATGAAAAATCGAATATTTTCAAATATACCCAAGTGGGGTATCAAATGAAAGCGCATGATGTGTATATTAAAATTAGACATGTTTTATCAAAATTAGTGCAGCCATTTACTAGATATGGGGGAAGAAAGTGGGTATTTATCTTTCATCTTGTCGTTGGGGGTTTTTTTAATTTTAAATTTAATTTTAAATAATAACTGATTGTCTAATAGATACAATGTAGCACCAAGAAACTTGAGGAGCAGATTGGTGACAGCAGTTCCTATTTAGCCAGTCAGGAACATTTGCAGCCAAGTACCAAGACCCGATGCGAAATTACAAAGAGCGTGAATTTAGTAGTAAAGCTATTTATAGGCGCAGAATATAGTAAAGTGCAATAACTAACGACCCTGGCGCTGTGCCAATGCCAGTTTAATTACACCCAGAGACAATAAATCGCGAGTACACTACAACACTAGATACGTATTTATCAACTGACATTCTGTTAGGAACTGACAAAAATTAGGGGATAAGGCTGAGTTGTGGAGGTCAGATAGGCAGTCGCTCCTTGTGAAATACTGCTATTGAAAATGGTGGGCTGATGATGATGATGAAGGCTGAGAGTCTTGGGCTGCGGGACTGTTCGAAAGAGATACCGCGGCTCTGGAACACAAAGGGCAAAGAAGGAACATGGATGGATTTTAGTCAGTAAAAGTCTGACACTCCTTCCCATTCCACCCAGAGTGGGGGGGGGGGGTTATTTGATGATTTCACATCCCAAATTTGAGGTACAGCAGGCGTTGTCTGTGGTAACTGAATTCCAGTATAAGCTGGTCTCTTATTCAATTGAAACTTCACACTACGCTAGGCCAGTTAATCCAGTTCGGAAAACAAAAAAAACTTAATGGGAGTCAGGAATAGCCCAGACTAACAAGAATAAGATCTGGTAAAAGTGTGACACCTTAAAAAAAGGAACCAATAAAAAAAAACAACCAAAAATACGTCGATTATTAAAATTCAATCCAAACAGGGTTAATTTTAATTACTTGTTATAAAATATTTGATGCTTGCAAAGCTAATTATTAAAAAATATGTAGTGTCAAAACGTTAGAATCTTTTATTCCACCATGAATTTCCTTTACGCCGCTTAAGGGGAAGTTCTTAGCTGGCGGATGAAGTGTCATGCATTTAAATTAACATTTTTCGCAAATTTAGCCCAGAAAGTTAAATAGTTTTCCGGACATTTTGCGTGAAATGGACTATTACAGTTACTTTTTATCTTGACAGGGTTTTTTGAAAATGCAAAGTCATTTTGCAAAAATGAAAATATGACGGTTGGCTATAATTAGTTGGCACTTCCACCATCACGCGTGTATAAATTGTGAGGAAACAAAGTCGGTAAAAATTTGTTACGTGTTCTTAATGAAGGTGAAGTAAATGGGCAATTTGGCTCTTAAACATAACAGCATCACGCCCCGAGGGATAAGGCAGAGGTGTACCTTATAGTAACACCAACTTTTCGCCAGTTATGTTTTTTTTTATGTCCCATGTGCACGTGCACGGTGTGCATGTGTTTGAGTCTATTGCCATCAACTAGGCACAAATCCAAACTCCGTGGCTGCTACTGAGAAAAATTAAATAAGGTCTGTTTACTTTTCTCGCCAAAAATGCAACCCCGTATAAAAGTATAAAACATAGGCCCGTCCACACTCAAATGTGCAATACAGCGAGGAAGCCATTTGGGCAGAGGCTCTTATAAATAGTATGTACAGGCACACAAGCCAACCTACGATACTATGGAATGTATAGCAATTCTATAATTACAACAGCTCACCTAAGACCTTTCAACTTTAGAAGTTCCAGCAAGCATGATGTTTATAGAAACCTTTGAGGATTCATTGCAGTTATCATTTGAAGATAGTTCAGTAGAGAATTTCTCTCAACCTGATACTTTTATACCTACTTCTTCTTCGATCGTATTAGCACAAACATTATGAGAATAGTTCGTACCTTCCTCTATCAATATTCATAACCAAAGCTATGCTAAAATCTTCATCTAGCCAGCCAGCCAGTCTGGCAGAGTGACCTAATTTGTGCATATTTCCAGAGGTAATTAAACATAGCTCAGTCGCGATGCTGGCTGCTCGGCGATTTGTTTGTGGACCGCTAATTGCTTCGCCACTAGAATGAGGAAGTGTGTACTGTTAGCTGTGTTAGTCTAATTTGTTGCTCTTTGTACGTGTTTAGTAATTTCTCGTTTTTGGGAGACTGAATGTTAGTGTTGCCGGATTCGGTGACTTTTGCGAGAAATATTCTGCATTCAGAAACAAATGCATTGTATCACAAAATAGATTATCTTTTCATATGTTCATCTAAATATTTATAGGTGTACAAAAACTCTTCTAGCAGGAACATTTCTTCATCAGCAAACACAACTTATATTATTGGAAAACTTAATGGAAAACAGTTTGTGGCTTTGTTGTTTACGGTTTTGATCTTCCCTCAGCATTCCAGCAGCATATTGTGGGCGGAACCTACTTTCAGCACTAAATGCTTACAAAGACAGTAAGTGAATCCAAATATTGAATCATCTTAAAAGCTACCGTGCCAAAAAACACACCCACTAACGGTCCCACGCATACTCTTATATTAAAACAAAATTTCTATTCCGTCCCGCCCCCTTCCCCCGTGACGTCACATGGCGGTGGTCGTCAACGTTTCGCCCGCGGCAAGTAGGCCAAGGATCCCTCTAATTATTATCAGTGTAGACGCAATTACATGGCTTTCGTGGGGCAACACGCTTTTAGGCAAAAAACTTGCGAAAATGTTGCCAGAGGTTAGGAATGTGGGCGACGCTTTTTGTTTTAGGGATGTAGAAAATAATGAAGAGACTAAAAATCGGAATTTTCTTCACACTTTTTTGAATAACACGGGTTTTTCAGTCTATATGTATGTAGAGATTAATGTAAATGTGACCAAAACGAAGGTTAGGGTGTTTAAAAGATAAGAGGATATATCGGTGTTTGATGTGAAAATAAATGATAAGAGTGCGGAGCACGTTAATGAGTAGGTATATTTGGGCAATCTGTTTACAAGAGATGGAAAGATTGACGCAGATGTGGAAAGGAGAGTTAATGCGGGAAATATAGTGAATGGTGCTATACATGCGGTTGTTGGGACCCACCAGTCGATGTCAAAAAAGGCTCGACTGGCAGTTCACAATGATGTGCTGGTGCCAACACTTATGTATGGAAGTGAATATTGGGTGTGGCAAACGAGGCATGAAAGTAGAATTGATGTGGAACTGTTCCTTGCGAAGCATGAGTGGTGTAACTCTGGATGATAAATTGAGGAACCTTGCGGTTTAACCACTCGTATGCCGCCTATACAGACACAATTAAAAAGTCATTGTGTCTCGTGTAGATCTACGTTCCGGCACACGAAAGGTTAAAAGAAGATGTAGTGACAAAAATTGAAATGAGTATGCTCGGATGGTTTGCTCATGTGGAGAGGATGAGTGAAAGGCGAATAAAAAAAGGAATTTACAAGGCAGATGTGAGTAGCAACGCAGGGAGGGAACTGGAAGGGTATACACCGACCTTATAAACCGGACGAGACAAAAGGAGTATGTAAGGATCGTAGCAGGATGCGTTCTGTGGTTTCTACTCCCATGGGGAAAAGGTAGAGAGAAGGAGAGGGCGGGAGTATGTATGTTTTAGAGATGACGAGCTGGCGCAAACCGTGAAGCGAATACAATCGTCCATTTCATCGTTAACAGAACTATCGTTTCTGCTAATTAAATTGCTATGGTAGGTAATAACAAAAAAGAGCGAAAAGCATCTTTTATGAAAACAAGTCTTCGATCGAAATTGAGAACCTTCGTTTGCTATTTTCGGAAGTAGTCTAAATAGGAGGATATTCAATTAGCCAATGAATCGGGGTGTTGTTAGCGTGTCTAAAACACTTCCTTCTAAAGAAAATAACCTTGTGACGTCGGTGGGTAACGAATGGGCATTAAATGCTGTCGGTCGGTTACGACTTACCATTCTATTTACGACTGCACGTAATAAATATTAGTAGTTAACCTAATTCTTTTCACGCATCTACGTGATGAATGAAAGGTATTATTTTAACGGTTTGTAATTTTAATATTGGATTAAGGGCAATAGTAAGTTAGTGGTGGTTGAGAGGTGAGTGAGTTATAAGATATATACCACAAACGTGAACGTTTGTTAACAGCTTGCACAAGTGTGATACTTTAATCTAATTTTTGGCGGCACGGTTGGCGCTGGTTGGCGCAGTGGCTGAGCGATTGACTGCTGCGCTTCGTGTCGCGCGGGTTCGTTTCCCGTACGGAATAAATATTTGTATGGCCTACAGGTAGTTGTTCCGGGTCTGGCTGTTTGTGTATGTGAGTTTAAATGTTTGTAAACGCATCCACGATACAGAAGAATTTCCGAGTGTGGGGCAAAGTTAAAAAAAAAAAAATTACGTCTGTTCCCGGAGCAGTCAAACCTATTGCTACGTACGACTATCTTGATCAAAACATGATCATTATCAATTGCCCATCCTGTTCTTTAGACTTACTTGATATAGCTGAATACTTTTATATGGAACGACTGTCAATCTCACTTCAACTACGTGCTAGATAAATAAGTAAATAAATCCATCAGCACGGAATCGTATTTTTCACACATAACATATCACCACGCCTGTAATTACTGAAGGGTTAAGCAGAGGCGTACCTAATAGGACACCCACATTTCGCCAGTTATGTTTAAGTCCCATGTAATAGAGGACGAGTCTTCAAAAATGCGATTTCGTGCTAATAGATGTAGTTAAACCCTACAACGATACCTCTTGGTATGTGTACCGTTTTGTCAGAGTTTTAACTGCCTTACCAACGGTTTACCGGCCTCATACAATCTTAATAAATATTTAATCAGTTCAGTAAAAACATTTAGTTTCGAGTTTTTGATCCTCTGTATCGTATCAGTGACTATGTAAAGCTGAAAGTGGGAAGCAGTCATCATAGTTCTTGCACGGATTACTCACCAATAATTAGTCACATGACGTAGTAGATGTTAATGTGTTGAATTGATTTACATTTACTTACACTTTCTTTTATCTAGGCGTATAAATTACAACACGCAAATGGCTAGTCATGGTTATTGGTCGAAATCCGTGAAAAGTCTTCTAATCAATAGTGGAGTGAAGATTGGGCTTTTGTTGTGATCCGAAATAAAACTGCGGTATAATTCGGGTATCGATAACGTTAGATGCAGTGACATTTCTTTTTCAAAATGGGTGTAAAAGTGCCCTTAACGAAACCGAAAAGCACTTATTCTTCGCGTCATTGCGATATGTTTTTTGTTCTAGTCATTTCCCAGCAATAATTTTTGAGTTCAGTTATTTATTTATTTATTTTTATTTACTTAGTTCGATGTACAGAATGCTTGGTTGACGGCTTCGTGAAGGGTCCGTTTACACCCTGTATATGTATAACAAAATCGTAAACCAGAATTCATAGGCCTACTTTATGTAAATAGCGAAAATGTTGCAGTTTTAGAAACTAGGACGGAAGCCGAAATTCGGCGCCGGTTTCGGCTGTTCCGCTAGAACACTACTAATCAAGCCTATCACAGTGAAAGTGATAAAACAAAAAGTTAGCTGCTGACTATTTTTGGAAAGTTTTTTTTTAACATTACTTTCACTGCAAACATTCCGATATGATCTAAGTGTTTATATGAATGTGTCGAATCAATGTACGATGTCTTTGTATGATGCAAGTATAGTACAGTTAAATTGCCGAAGCGCATGCTTTTACTGGAAGACCTGCACACGTAGCATGATTTCACAGATTTCTTTGCACTATCTGCCATTTTGTCGATTCTTCCGTCAAAGAAACCCGTTTCTACGGTGGTCATGCTACAGGTGCAGTAAGTAACTTGTGGCAAATTCAAGTTTTTTATGACAAAAGGTTAGTAAAACCGTCAATACTAAAAAAATATAGTTAATTTTTATAAGAGCTGTCCTCTCGGCCTGTTATGTCATTGTAATTACAGACCCTTTGGAACTAGACCCTCAGATCTTGCCAGCCAATCATTTTACTAAGTGGATTATATGAAAAGTTGTCAGTATCCAATCGCTCGGTCTTGGGAGAGACGTGTTCAAGAGGCTGCAGTGATGCCAACACTGTTAGCCTTCATTTTTTTTTTAAATTGCATCTCGCAGTTCAACCTAGGAGGTTGCTGTCTGCTTAACCGGACTGTCCTGTGGGTGCCTTGAGAGTAAGGCCTCCAGCCAGGCAAGTGTTAGCCTTGACACGGGTTCCGTATCTTTATATCCATGTCCAAGGATACAGCGGTTTTCTTAAACCTTTACACTATGCGTGAACTCCTTAGAGTCTTACCAAGTATGTTGGGATCGGCTTCCAGACTAACCGGATGTAGCTGAATACCAATACTTACATGGAGCTACCGCCTATCTGATCTCAGTCCAGTTACTGAGCAATACGATACCCCTTGGGCAAACCTTTACACAGTATTTGTCAGTTAAGTGTACATCTAATTAGTTCCGTAAATAAGAATTTGTATGGTATACTTCAACTAAAAAACCCGACTACTGAAAAATCACACTCTAATTAAATTCGGGGTTTACAAGGTAAAATCGACTCCTCCTATTGTTGAAGTCGGTTAAAATGTGTTGTTTATGTTACCTGGGCCATAATAACGAATCGATTGACACCTTATTCATCAAAATCGGATGAATCGTTTAGGCGTTACGGAGGAACATACGTAAATACAAACATACATACTGCTAAAATCATAACCCTTACTTTTGGCTCCGCCGTAGTCGGGTAAAATGGCTGTGATAGATCCTAGCATCCCGCATTTTTTATTTCAAAATTTTTTATTTGCAAGCCTAACCAGAACTAGAGTTGACCATGTTTAGATAAATATATTATGTAGACGTTATACGAACCGATAATGAGTAGATGCTACAATATTGCTAATTGAATTTACAGTTGCATTAATTTTATATACTATTATAATCGTGTTTACTAACATAGTTTTAAGCAATTGTATGTACTAACACAATATGGGCTATGTTGTCTGAAATAAAAGTGTAATAAAAAAATTGCCAAAAAATATTGTACTTCGCTGAGGAACCTGCAGTCCGAAATAAAATTATTTATTCCTTAAAGCCTTTACACGACACAAAATTACTACTTCAAAGAGTCATAAAACAGTGTCCATCAAATGTTTACAGCTTGCTACCCGCTGTTCGCTTATACCTTGGAACACAGGCATTAGGAGTGACGGCGCTCCTAGTTTTATTGGTGCACCTCGTTTGAAATATGGTAAGAAATGGGCGGGAAACGTGACCGGAGTTCACATTTCTAGCGTAATGGCGTTGGAACCAACTCCCTTTGCACACTCCACTGTTCTTTAATATTATTTGCACGCCATTTTCACACTGTACGTGGATTTAAGGGGAATAGTTCTAAGGCGATAGATGTTAGCTGAAATTGTTATGTGTTAGGTTTTTGAGGTTTTACACGATTACCGTAAAAGAGTTATATGCGACTTTACTATAGTTTTCGATTTTACTATAGTCTACAGCAGTGGCGAAGGTTCCATACAACTCGATTCCTACCGGCTTCCCTTTGAAAAATGGCAGTCAGTTTTCTATAGACAAACAATATAATCACATTAAAGATTATTAAAGATATGTACTCCGTCTTTCCTCTTAAAAAAATTGACCCTTCGCTACTGGTCTACAGTTGTCGTGAGATACATATATTTGTTTAAGATTCTACCTCCCCATAGTAACAGCGGTTGATCATATTAAGGCCCGGTTCTTCTAGTAAATCCCAAAAAAACTACGCAAGTGTATTAGTAAACACAATAAACCGTACCGTTTATAAAACGATAAATTTCGCGGTAAACGTCAAAAATATATATTTCGTTTAGAGTCAGTTTACACTGTCATGCTAAATGGCGCTTCCTTTCACGAAAACATACTTTAGTTCTGTGTTTATTTTTGGAATAAGGAATTGTGTCAGCCGTATCACGGTTTTAGCACTATTGACACTATCAATTTATGTCAATAGAGCACAAATTGTCAATAGTGGAAGTGGAATGAGAATACTCTCACTTATTCTCTTTGAGAAATATTTTATCAAAGCGGTACCAAGAGTTATGTGAAAAAAATAAAATATTGAAAATAAAACAAACAACCGTAAGCTCAGCGAGTGAATCACACATGACTGATCAGATGACCTCGATTAAATATTCACATTTATCGCAACATTATCCAAAAAACATAGTTTTAACGTACTTCAAAAGTAAAGCATCACCATCCATGCCTCATCTGCATACGTTCATAACAATTGAGACAAAAATCGTGCTCCGAGACGCCTCAACCATTTTAGAACAGCCCCATCAGTCATGCGCGAAACTTCCTACAGCCGACTAACCCGTAAAAAATCACAAACGACCCACAAAAAGCCAAGAGAGCCAACAGTCACGAAGTGTGAATTTCGAATGCGCACGAAAAGGTTAAGTTCCGTGAGAAAAGAAAAAAAAAAGAACTATTTCCGGTCGGTCGGGCGGGTCACGGAAACAAGATATCCGGGGATAGCCGGCCCAGGAAATAGTCGATCGCGGCCTAATGAGGAGAGGAGGATGAATAGAGGTCCTTCTGTGAACCTCATACGGAACTCTTACGTACTCTTATGTTACGGCTTCAGAAAGTATTCGCTCAAGTTTTGATTTACTTCCAAAGACTTGCGAAGTAAAGGCAGAGCCTTCAGATGTTGTCGCTTTACTAATATGTATATTCGAAACACACAAACCGTTAGGTCAAAAGCTTGTATGCTGCCGCTTGAGCATATTTTTTTTCGTTTTCATCTTTTATTATTATTACAAATGAAGCAGTAAATTCATTTCAAATTCAAAGCTTATGAGAATATTTTTTGCTTTGGTAAAAGAAAACAGAAAATACAAATTATTAAAGATTTTTTTACAAACCTTACTTCTAGTGACGCCCTTAGCCCAACTCATCATCCTAGCGTTTTCCAAAGTATATTGGGGTCGGCTTCCAGTCTAACCGGATGCAGCTGAATACCAGTATTTTACATGGAGCGACTGCCTATCTGACCACCACAATCCAGTTAGTACTGGGTAATATGATACCCCTTGGTAAGACTGGTTGTCAGACTTTTTGGGCCACTGACTACACTAACGACCATCAAAGATCTACAAATGACACCCGGGACCAACGACTTAACGTGCTTTCCGAGGCACGGAGGAAACTCGGTATATAGTGGGTGGTCACCTATCCACAGACCAATCTAGACAAGCACGGCTTAATCTAAAGATCGATCCGAGCAGCTGTTATTATTTAGCCACGAGCTCCTCCACCTTAGCCCAACTGTCATACTCATAACCCAATAACTTCATACTCTAGAAACTAAGCAAGTATCAATTGGGAATCCCAATCAGTTCCAAAGTTATGAAAGTAAAGTTACAGGTACACCTACCTTATGAAAACTCAGGTCCAACAAGAGCACTGAACAAATGGTAAACTCTCAAGTTTCGTTATTGTGAATATTTAATAGTCCCTTTCAGAAGGCCTGGAGGTCTGGAGGCCTGGAGGGCTGGAAGCCTGCATGATTGATACATTGCTCGCTTGGTTCGGTGATATATTTATTAAATGTGTCGGAAAGTCACCGCGGCGTTGGCCGGGTTACCTGCGGCGGAGTGAGGGTTGATTTTAGGGTTGCCTGAGATGTTACGTAAGAAAGTTTTAGTAGGGAAGAGGTATGGATGTGTTGTGTGTTTGTATTCTTAGAGGTAACATGCGCGACATGTGTGATTGGAATCATTTGTTGTTTTCCCCCATTCCCGAACGGTTAGGCAGAGGAGTGCCAACAGTACAAGCGCACTCACATTTTGGTAGTTATGTTTAATTCTCATGTAATTAAGGTCAGTCTACTGCCGTTAACAGAGCACAAAACTTGACTCCGGGCTACTACTGAGAAATTCCTGATGAAAAACCCAATAACACTGCTTTATTTGTAATTAGTTATAAGTAACAATTAAGTTAGTTTAAGTATGTATTAAGGCACATTTACCGCATTGGTTAGCTGTAATGGTAGATGTAAGTCGATAAATAAATAAATAAATAAACACTTCCCGACCTGGGAATAGGAGCCAGGACCTCAGGCAGTCAAGTTCAGAACCTCAGCAGTAGCGTTAGCGCTGCTATCACAAGACCAACGATATTTAGTTTGATGACAAAGGTTTTTCCAAAGCACATTGAATCCAATTCCACTCCGTGTATACAAAAAAAACGTAATACATATTCCAAAAAAAAAGTACTCCTACAAACGTTTCAACCGCAAAATGCACACAGAATGGTCAAAACGACCACACCGCTAACTTATTCTTATTGGCACTTCCATTTGTGCCCCAACAAACCGCACGGTACTATTATACCCACTTTTAACAGCATTACAACGTTACGGCGGTTTAAAAGCCCCGGTGGTACCATAATGTGGTACTTACTGCTGTGATATCAATACCGAGTGTGCGGTTTTCGAATTAGATTCTAATGATCATTGAGACCTACGGTTGGGGAAATTTGAACTTATTTGTTGCTATGATAATCAGCACAGCTATTCCTCTACGTGTATCGTTTTCAGATGGGTAAGTTACCTACTTATTACTAGCGTATCGATACAAAAAAGTTGTAACATGTAGGACCTAAAATTCACATTAGATACTGGCGCAGTCATCCTAAGGGCATCAAGTGCACAAGTGACAGCGCGTGGCGCAAGATGAAATAAACTTCAGTTCTGCGCCGTCCATGAAGCGCAGGCCATACGTCAGCTAACGAACGAGCGAGCGAGCCGGGCGTGGCTCGTTTCAACTCTTTTCATACTTTGGTTCACACCGCGAACTACCGAAAGAGCCGAAACGAAGTATGAAAAGAGGCTCGCCCGGCTCGCTAGCTGGCGGTGTGGCCTGCGCTTGAATCCCCGGCAGAAGATTTAGTAGTAGATTGATAATTTTATTTCCACACTAAATTACATAGATATACAACAGGAAACAAATCCAAAACACATAACAGTCAGTCAGGAACAACACCATTACTCAACAACTCACAACTCCATCCACACATCTATACCTAGCCCACTGTATAAATTACACTACAGCTTAAATAATATCGTCTTAAGGCAACCCTGCATTGTTATAAGAGATGACGTAGCGGATAGCCGTCCGATGATGGATAGGCCCGCGAAACGTATCTCGGGGTAATTTGTGCCACCCGACGTCTCGACGTCGACGCCTTCCGGTCGGTCGCGTTCGACGGGTTCAGGAATGCGGGAATTTATTTAATTTAATTCGCAAGGGCCTTGAACAGTGAAAGGGCTAAGAATGAGGATGCGTTTTGAAGGCTTTGCGTGTTTAAATTCGTTACAATTTTAAGTTAAAAATGTTACCTGAGTATTCGAAACATCTACTTATTGGATGACCAATACATTAGGAATTGCTATTATGGGAAAAAAGAAAGAGAACAATGTTTTTTTGTTTTTCTTCACTTCCACAGTGGATTTAGCCAATCATCGTCATAAGCGATCCAGCAGACTCCAGCAGACTCCAGATACATCACATAGTTTGCCTTCACTAAAAACATCCCATCCAAGCAATCCAAAATGAATGTACCAGCTCAACTCAGCCGAACACGTGGGGTTAGCGTATCCACCGTATCCATAATATAACCCGTTCAATGCTGAGCTCCAGTGGCCTAGTTGGCGCGAGGTGGCCCCTCGAGTGACGTCACCGCCCCCGTGCACTTGCACTAATGGCCCAGCCGGGGCCCGCGGCCCGGAGCCCGGCTACATATGTCGGGCTCTGAAGTGTTAGTGTTACAAATAAAGCATTTTTGATGAGAATTGGATTTAGTGTTTTCGCGAGATTATTTTGCTTTGGGATTTCTAAGCTTGTGTTTTGGGATATTTCTTACTAGTGTGGTATTTTTTCTAGACTTGCAACTTATGCTTTCTATGATCCTGATGCTCTCTTTTGTGGCTTTTAGTTACGGTGCTGTAATCTCATCCCAAAAGTCGTGTTGCAACTGCACTTTCAAATGTATTTTTCCGTGTGCATCAGTAGTGTATATTAGTATTTCGCTAAAGTCTTTTTCAGTATTCTTTAGTGGTTGTAAATATCGGTTCCTATGTAATAAATGTCTACTAAATTCAGTAATTTGTTAGGTTTATCTCCTGAACCACCGAAGTATTTACTTTCCTCTTCCTTATATTCTCGCTTTCTGATCTATTTGTTTGTTTTTCCAAGCAATCTGCTTTACCACACAAAAGTGGAATTATGCTCAATAGAGGTTCTAGAAATAAAGTTACAAGAACGTTTATCAGTATTTTCTCTTATCTGTTTACTTTCATAAGAAATGATTATTCTTATGTGCCTCTCGTTTTACCTTTTCATTAACATAGTCTCTCCATAAATACTTGTGTATGTATGATGCTGCGTCAAACGCTGCGCAACATTGGTAATCATCATCATCATCTACATCATTTACAGCCCGACTTCATCCATTGCTGGGCCTTTCTTTACTTGAGGCCTAACATTGGTAATACAAATAATAAAATATAAGGTAACAAAGAATATTAAAAACATACAAAGATATGCGCGAAAAACATAAATTCCTTGCTTTGCAGTCGGGTAAATACATGATCTTGGAGAGAAACCTGCCCTGTTACTGGTTTTTTTATTACGTACTTGAGATGCTTCTTGCTCAGGGCACTTATAGTTGCTAACATCCAGCTAAGACAAAACGTCCCCTATATTTAAAAATCTAATTTTAGATCCGTTCAAGAAAATTCGCACATTTTATCCAAACGTCGTATTCTTTGATTATCCTAAACGCTCACACAAAGGAAGGAAAAAAGCATGATTTGATTGAAAGAAAAAATCAGAGCGTAACAACCTCCCGTACCGACATGAGTCCTTCATGTGTGAGGAGCGGGTTCATGGCAGAATGAGCCGCCAATCAGCTATGAGGGAATCTAATTAATTTAATTACTGGGACACCGGTGAACGCGGAACCCGCTGGGTAATTTTACGTGAGGTATCAGCGAAGGGTTATGAGTTTTCATAAGCGAAAACGGTATAACAGCGTGTGCCAAAATTCCATAATTAATTAAGACTGTTAATTGCCATATTTAATCGAATGGAATCGTTTTAACGGGCTTAAAAAACAAAACTTGATATTCTTCAGAAAGGTTGGGTACGTTGGAGATACTCGGAACCGGCGTGCGTGTAAGACCAGGTGTGAACGTGAACGAAGCAAACGGAGTAAGTAAGGCTCGACGTAGGTGGCGTTCTGTAGTTTCTGCCCACTCCATGGGAATAAAGCGTGAATTTTTCAATGCCTATCAGGCGCGTATATAAGCTGAAATACATAGAGCATTTGATTGAACCCAGTAACCCACACGTGTTTGTGAATAACATCCGGGCATTCGAAGTCAATGGAGAACTATAACAAAGTTAATCGTACGTTTTTGCTACTGTTTGTGTTATGACTCAAAACTTCTGGATGCATAATTAATGAGACTTTCGTTTGCATAACAATAACTGCGGAAGCAGAACAAGCAGAAAGCAAATATGAATGTTTTGTTAACAGCGAATGCAAACATTCAATGACGTCGATGACCAAAAAATCTTTTGAAATTTAAAACGTACGGATCATCTCAATCTGAAGAAATGAATCTACGCCAATTTTGGTCTTGCTCAGTCGGCACTGATTGCAACAATGCTTGAATTTCACGCACCCAATAATTTCACAGTTGACGGAGCCCTTACAAATTAACCAGAAGGACGCAAGATTAGCTTCGGCTCTCCTCGGTCAATTTCGGAGACCTTCGACTATCTAATTAAGGCCTCGCCAACCATGGTTTCTTTTGCGTAAAAATCGCATTGTCTGTAACGACCTCATTCCATGGACACTTGTAATTGCGAACGGTAGTTTTAATTACTTTTTCGTACGCTTATTACCTAACGAATGCTGTGTTTCGGCGCGAATTGAGGTTTAGTGTTTTAAAGCGGAAGTTGAAAAAAGGTATTTTCGGTGGTCATGTTTTTTAAGTGCATAAGAATTTTAAGACTTTTTTCAAAAAAACAATTATAGGATTTCATTTACCGCCAATCTGGTTCCTTTTTTTAACATACGGAAGTAAGTTTTAAGTCTTGTCTTCACATAAAGCCTCTATTTCTGGGGCTGCGGGACTGTTCGAAAGAGATACCGCGGCCCTGGAACACAAAGGGCAATGAAGGAGCATGGATGAATTTTAGTCAGTAAAAGTCTGACACTCCCTTCCACTCCGCCCAGAGCGAGGTGATAAAGAAAAGCCTCTATTTCTGGCTGTGACAATCCCAAGCTGATCCTAACCCGGAGCCCGTTCTAGGACTGCAATAACTTAAAAATTAGATCATCTGACTTTGTCCAGTCAGAATTCCATTGTAGTCATACTCAGTTTTGCCTTGTTAGGCTGAAACTCGTCATAACTTAGGAAGCTAGTGTATCTACGTGAAAAAGGACAGCAGGAAGTCAGTTGCCAAAAAGTGTGGAGCCAAGTCAATATTTTATATGGTACAAAGCCACAAAACTAAGTTGCTTGTACTGGCACAGTTTTTGTGAACTGCGATGCTAGCTTCCTCCTCTCATTTATTTTGTGGTACGAATTCCATTGTTTTTTGTACAACACTGAATTGTGAGCGTTTATCTCGGTTTGTCCTCGATTTTTTTCCTTACATTACGTTTATTTAGATAAATAGTTGTGTAGTGAAGTTTTTTGGCGCTATGGGTGTTTCGGTAGTGGTGGTTT
The DNA here is from genome assembly GCA_905220335.1 of Noctua pronuba. Classification (NCBI taxonomy): domain Eukaryota; kingdom Metazoa; phylum Arthropoda; class Insecta; order Lepidoptera; family Noctuidae; genus Noctua; species Noctua pronuba. The sequence continues at coordinate 6,043,512 of LR999906.1, read as the reverse complement.
CTTTTTAGTAGAAGTTGCATTAACAAAGATTACTGAACCAACATCACTTGATGAAACATGGTGATGATTTTATGTAAATTTTCACCTGTAACGTGCCGTGTATTGGTTTAATGATAAAACCGTGTTCATTAAAGTTCGTCAACAGGTGTACTACAAGTGAGCGACGGCGCGGTTGGCGCAGTGGCTGTTCGATTGACTGCTGCGCTTCGTGTCGCGGGTTCGATTCCCACACGGAACAAATATTTGTATGGCCTACAGGTAGTTGTTCCGGGTCTGGCTGTTTGTGTATGTGAGTATAATGTTTTTAAACGCACCCACGATGCACGAGAAATTCCTAGTGTGGGGCAACGATTTAAAAAACAAAAAAAAAGTATTTAGTGCGAAAATGAGAGCAACCACCTGACTGAACGTTTATTAACCTTTTCCAATCATATTTATGTCTTCACTAATTGACGTGAGAGTCTAAGTTTTGGATTTCTAACATCAAAACACTGCAAGAACCATTATTTTACCATAAAAATCATTATCCTTATGTTAAAAACACTAGAACTAAGATCAACTTTCGTTTTAACAACCAGATGTTAATTGCAGCCACTACCAATCAAGTGAAATTAACAGTGAATACATAAATAGTTTGACACAAAGAGCTCAGAAGATGGATGTCTAGACAGCTAATTAAGCCAGCGTTATTAATAGCTCAAATAACACGCTATATTTAGCGTAATCTGCTATTTATTAACGTTTCGTTGCTTTGATCTGGATTAACACTTTATTTCTGTGTATGTTGCTTGAGTGCACGCTTAGTTGGTTTGTTAATGGTCCAGAAAACATTCGTTTTTAAATATGTAGATGATTGCGGTTTTTCTTGAAACTTTAACGACTTTCTCACTGTAATTAACTGTTACAGATATTTATAATTTGACTTAAATTGGTTTAACGTATATCTCTCATATACATATAGGGTGACTGGTAATTAGTGACCGATACTTAAACACGTGATTGTACTCATGATAACAAACAACTTTCCCAAAGAATCATTTTTTTTTAAACGGCTAACAGCTGATAGCTCGTGGCGCGCGCGTGCGAATGTCATACAGCTGTTGTCTTATTGTGATAGAAACATTTTTTTTTTATTTAAACAGTCTTTTACTGTTTATAAAAAAAAAATGTTTCTTTGGGAAAGTTGTTTGTTATCATGACTACAATCACGTGTTTAAGTATCGGTCACTAATTCCCAGTCACCCTACATTTAAATAAATTAATTTTAGTTTCGGTGAAAATAATGAAAGTTTCATGACAGACAATGCAAATTGACAATCAACCCACCCCCATTACTCTTCTGATAGTTTTACAAATTCAACAAATGGCTTACTCAACCTGAGCAATCTATCATAGTTGTCAATGTGTCATAGTTCTTAATCAATTATTTACTAGCTGCTTCGTTGTCTAGTGGTCGTGGTCGCTACTGCTATGCATGTGGTTTTGGGTTCACGTCCTACGTCGAGCAAAGTTATATTGGGTTTTTTCATTTGCTGGTTTTTATCAGTAATAGTCTAGCCTCCTATTTCATGGGATTTACATAGAACTGGCGAAATGTGTGTGCTATATGTACCTATGTACCTCTGCCTATCCCTGCGGGAAAGACAGGCGCAATGTTATATTTATGTGATTATCACACAGCCTAATAAAAACAGTACCTACCTACAAGAATAATCAACGCGGAACCGCCACAGTCTACGATTAGCGCAACGCAGCTAAACATAGTAATAGAACGCGCATTAAATTAGCATTGTTCGACTAATTAGTGCTTGATGATGGCACATTAGCAGTGCAGCCTCCAAGGATTTGCGCCAGCTGTTGATTCTAGTAATCATACCCTGATTGGTGATGGTTTTACCTGGAACAAGAATAATATTGGGTTAGAAATTGGGATACTAGGTAATATTATAAGCAAATCACGAAATCATAATTTAACACTGCTGGACCAAATTAGTTATCCGGCAGCGGACTGTTATTAGCTTAGTAGGAGCTCGTGGCTAAATAATAACATCCGCTCGGGTCGATCTTTAGGTTAAGCCGTGCTTGCCTAGGTTGGTCTGCGGATGGGTGACCACCCATTACATACCGAGTTTCATTCCTCCGTGCCTCGGAAAGCACGTAAAGCCGTTGGTCCCGAGTGTCATTTGTTGTAGATCTTTGAAAGTCGTTACAGTGGCCAAAAAGTCTGTCAACCAGTCTTACCAAGGGGTATCGTATTACCCAGTACTAACTGGGTTGTGGAGGTCAGATAGGCAGTCGTTACATATAAAATACTGGTATTCAGTTGCATCCGGTTAGACCGGAAGCCGACCTCAACATAGCTGGGAAAAGGCTAGGCAGATGATGGACTGTTATAAGCTTAGAGACTAGCTAGGTTGTGGCTCAGAAATCCTATAATATATGTAGGTCTCCGAAACAGTTTCTGGAAAATAGTCTGAGAAAATCTAATAATATCCAAGTACAAATATAAATTTTCGGCAAGTTCTAGGAGCGCATTTCACAAATGAAACCTAACGTAATCACCATATTTTGACCGCATCAAAGAGCTATCGGTGTCTTAAGGGGCTACCCCTTCTCAATGACCTTGAGCGTTTAGTCTTTCCCACACCCCACCTACCCGTACTTCACCTGATAAGTATTACGTAAAAGTCATTAAACTTAGCCATCTACCGGCTAAAGATTGAACTAATAATAAAGTCCAGGAGCTTGCGTACATTTTGTGATCATACATAATTATTGGTAGATAATTCTTCTTCATGTCGTGTCGAACGTTTAGGCTCCAAAATTATATTAATTTTGACCAGTAGGTACTCTGTACTTTAAGTAGGTAATTGTGTGAATGAAACAAAATGTATTTGGATATATCAATTATCTTTTATTTACTCATAAAAAAAACTGTTGCTGAAAAAAAAAAAAAAACGCTTGGTTCACTTATCAGTCATTCGAAGTCTATTGTAAAAGATGGCAACAGATCGGTGTAAAAACACTACCTAAAATGCAACGCTACCTCCCGGACTATTAGGCATGATGACAATTGATAACGCATACTGGCACACGATAAAAAAAAGCTGATGAGGTGTCCTGTCACGAATGATTACACTGACACATAACCTAAAATACGTCCTTTCGCTTATTTTAATCAATAATTATAACTAAAAATGTGTCGTGTCACTGTAATTTTCCGCACTAACACTAAATAATAAAAAACAAAAAACTAAACTAGATAAGCAACATATTCCAGTGATAAAAGAGTACTTAAATAAATTTGCGCGTAAGAGCAGCGAGCGATCGAGAGCGACACAGGTTCACCGTACAAAGGCCTCTGGCCGTCTGCCCCCCGTCGCCCGCACACAGACCCGCGAACCAGGAATTCTATTGGTACGATTTTCTAATAAAATAATGCACATAATAAAAAAAACTCTTCTGTCGAATTATTAAGTACATGATTCTTAACTAATATAAAAATGTTTCACTACTGTAAGTAGTAAAATTAGGAATGCTATACGATTTTTGTACGCGAAAAGGGGTCTAGGTAAATAATTATTTCTCTTTATTTAGAAAGTTGTATATATTTATCTTACAGTCACATTAATAATCTGAAATCAAGTTATAACATATATTTATTTGATATTTTTTACGTAACAATAAGGTATACTTTATAGAACATGAAAACGGCCGTATTTTTCTGAGATCCCCTTAATTGGACCTATTTGGCGCAGCCGCGAGACACACAATAGGTATTAACTTTTTTTTTCTGTTTAGTTTTAAGTTTTTTTCTTATGTAGATTTCAGTTTTTTATTTTATTTTTATTTGTTTGTTGTGTGCATCTGTGGCATGTGCCAAATAAATATGTTTTCTTTCTTTTTTTCTAATTACTATAGATAGTTACTAACAGTTCTTGAAAGTCGTTTAAAGGTGATATTCGTCCTAAATCGCGCCCGACTGACGATCAAATATCATGATTTTCAGAGCCATCCGTTTATCCTATTGTGGTGAACCCGGTCGTACCATAAACATATCTCAGCGGCGGGGGTTGTCAGTAATATTAATAACTTGCAACACAGTATCTTTCGTGATTAATGGTGATTGTTGTCATGTCTCTCTGTGTTCCATACTTTGTCCTATATTTCACATTTCCTGGATTTCCACATTTCATTGGATTACTTATAAACAAAGGTATATTGTGCACTAGCTGTTGCCCGTGACCTTCGAACGCGGGAAATTATTATAAAAAAATATTACTTCGCTTTGAATGAGATTTTGCTACCAATTTCAAGGGTTTTAAATTTTTTTCACGGAACTCTAATTCTTTTTCTAAAATAAAAGTAGCCTTAGTTACTCCTTATAACATCAGCTATTAGCCGGTAAAAATCCCGTTAAAATCGGTTCAGCCGTTTCGGAGATTAGCCGGAACAAACAGACAGACAAAAATTTAAAAAAAAATGTGGTTTTGTTATTGGTGCCGCATTTATTTTCATATGAATTCAGTAAAAAGCTGTTATTTTGATATTACAAACAGACACTTAATTTTTTTTTATTTGTTTTGATGTTATAGGTTAGAATCATCATCTGCATAGCGTTTTCCCAACTTTGTTGGGGTCAGTTTCTAGTCTAACCGTATTCAGCTTAATACCAGTATTTTACATGGAGCAACTGCCAGTCTGACTTCGAGAACCCAGTAACTGAATTGGTATTTATACTGGGTAACATTGAGCATTAGAATAAGCAAAGGAAACATTATGCAATAGAGCTGTGCGGAAAAACGCGACTAATCGCACTAGAGCGATGCAGAATTCCACTAGTTTTAATATCCGGTTTAATAAAATCACAACGGATATTCCTAAGACAGTAAAAAGTATATGATGAAACCGACAATAAAACAGTTTATTCAATTTCTTTCGAAGAGCTACACAAGTATAAATTTTCTGCTAATAAAATAAAGCTGTTCATTTTGATGAGTGTGTTCACCCCCTTACGTGATGGACCACTATTCCAACGTGTTTATGACTTTCCTAGAGGTCTCAGAGTCTAATAAACTAAAGATTCATAGATATCAATAAAGTTTTATCTAGAGGTTATAGCTGTTCTACAAGTCTATTGCATGATGAATGAGGGTGTGGTATAACATAACTTAGAGGCTTCGTATAACCTAGATTTGTAACCCAGACAGGGGAAATTGATGATGATTACATCGATGTCGACAGTCGACACCGATTCGATTCAATTTAGAAGAAAGAAAATCGATAGTAGTGCTGTCTTTTAATCCTCATTGTGGAGCTCGGCTATATAATAGCAGCCACTCTGCTCGATCTTTAGGTTAAGCCGTCCTTGCCTAGGTTGGTCTGTGGATGGGTGACCCATTACATACCGAGTTTCCTCCGTGTTTCGGAAAGCACGTTAAGCCGTTGGTCCCGGGTGTCACTTTGACAGTCGTTAGGTAGTCAGTTGTCCAAAATGTCTGAAAACCAGTCTTACCAAGGAGTATCGTAATACCCAGTACTAACTGGGTTGCGGAGGTGAGATAGGCAGTCGCTCCATGTAAAATACTGGTATTCAGCTGCATGAGGTTAGACTGGAAGCCGACCCCAATATAGTTGGGAAAAGGCTAGGCAGATGATGATGTGTTACAAAAACCTATACATTGTATAGTATGTGTGCTTAGCTGATCGTTACGATCAATTTTCAATTGAACCAAATGATTTCAAGTCATGTATTACCTAAACTAGACCATCGTTTTACTGAGAAAGCAGTACCTGATAATAATCTCTCTAGGATCCAAACACACTGAAAGCGATGATTTTAAAAACTCGTACCTATTCTAAAAGCGTTTTATCGAAGGATATTTTTAAAATAAGAAATTCTAAATTCAATTCTCGCGCTCAATATTTGTTATGTCGTCGTAGAGCGCTCGGCAAGCGATTGCTGGCCGATATGAAACGGAGACGTGAACGAAATACCGTTAAGGACGCCCGTCCATCGGTTTACATGGCGAGAGGAAATTCGATTTTACTGAAGAACATATTCATATTATGTTATGCAGTGTCACGCTTCTCCCACGAGAGGTGAACAAAATCTGAAACTGGAATCACTGAAGTAAATATCTACTATAATAAGATTGTCTTGCTTGAAAAGCGTTGCAACAGTTTTATACAATTCTTTGAAGATTTTCGATACGAATTTATTCTAGATACGTGAACGCCAGATCTTTGGAGTAGAATCTGCTTCCAAAGAAGAACATTTTCTTTGTCTTAATTATTTTCGTATATGGCTAGAAAGGAGGTGACTGCTGAGATGAGAGAACTATGGAAGAAGACATGCTGCGCCGACCCCAAATGAATGGGGATAAGGACAGGAGAATGATGATGATATGGCAATGTTCAAGTTTTTGGACAACATCAGGTAATGTAATAGTGTACAACAAATCTATCTAGCCCATGACAACTGTAATCGGGTGAACGAACGGCCAGACCGATTTTATTACAAGATCTAGAATTAGATTCAGACTATTTGAAACTCCGATAAGTTTGTGAGAATAGATGTTTGTATTTCCAACGATTCAAGTTTATCTTTGTGTAGAGAAACGTTTTGAATGTTAAAATGTAGAAACTTTGAGTAAATAAGATAATAACAAGGGTACAGTTATTGATGAGAATTCAAGATGTCTAGACAACAATAGGCATTTCTTACCCTGAAACTTTCGCCTATTTTCTGTCATAATTCCTTCTGAAAGACACAGAAAGATAATAATTCTTCACAAACCACAGTATTCCTCGCTTTACACAACTCTTACATCTACAAATTACAATGTATATAAAAACGCTGCGAATTCCAACTGCAGAATTTCATTTCATTCATTTAAATTCCGTCCAACCACCATTCACAAGTATACAAACATACAAAGTTTTATTTATGCGTGTTATTGTGCAGCCAGTTCCCCCAGCGTGACGGCAGCGTGGCGGCTGCGTGGCTGTGGCGGCGCATACTAAACGCAACGCAGATAAATGGCGCGGAGCTTAAGCGCCATCGTGCATGCATGGCCTTTGTTTTGCCTTTTTATTTCATAACTTGTCCACAAAGGATGGCGGGAATTTGTGCGCTTTGGAGCGGGCAATATTGTTGTTGGGTTGTGCGTGGATATTGATGGGTTAGGTACACACAGGGGTGTTGGTTATCAATTATTATTTTAACCATAACCTTTGCGTGTTATGTTTCTCTGATTTATTTTCGCTTAGTTGATCGTATCTTTTATGGACCGCCATGGAATGATTGATCAAATGGCTAGTTTTTTTTTTTGATAGCCTTCTTTGTGTCCCACTGCTGGGCAAAGGCCTCCCTTTCTTCCTCCAAACCTCTCTGTTCTGTGCAATTTCTGGCCACGTTTGCCCAGCAAACATTATCAGATCGTCACACCACCTTCGCCGCGGTCGACCTCGTCAGCGATGTCCATCTTCAGGCGTCCAGTGAGTGACGATCTTTGCCCACCTCTCCAGGTGCATCCGTGCGACATGGCCAGCCCACTCCCACTTTAACTTGGCTGCTAAAGCTAAAGTGGGTCAAATGGCTATAGTGAAACCAAAAAAATACAAGCACGTTTAAACAAAAGGAAATTACGATAAGAAATAGTCATCCCATAGCATAGGGTCTCATCGATAACGGACTATGGTGGAGTACAAAGCGAGAGACCTGGGTCTAAGGCATCAGTGGTTAGGATAGCAAGAAGTCTAAATGGGATGCATTGAGATGAGACTCTTGGCAAATTATGATCCTAGAATTACGGGGAGCTCGTGGCTAAATAATAACAGCCGCTCGGGTCGATCTTTAGGTTAAGCCGTGCTTTCCTAGGTTGGTCTGTGGATGGGTGACCACCCATTTCATACTGTTTCCCGTGAGGTTTCCCCCGTGCCTCGGAAATCATGTTAAGCCGTTGGTCCCGGTTGTCATTTGTAGATCTTTAATTTGATCTTTAGTATTCAGCTGCATCCGGTTAGACTGGAAGTCCACCCCAATATAGTTGGGAAAAAGCTAGGCAGATGATGCATTACGAGTACCTACACCACTTTCCAGTAGCACCTCTTATAAACTGGCTAATCTTATCACATAAGATTCAATTCTTATTAAACCGCAAAGGAGCAAAGAAGAAGCCTTTACCGATAAAAACCAGCTTCTTCCCCACATTGCCATACATAGGTAAGGTTTAAAATAATTGCTGGACAAATCGGGAGCTTGGCTCGGATTGGCTTGGATTCAATCGTGCGTCGTGCACTATTCTATTAGACGGCAAGCTATTGGCTTCGGGTAACGGTGGTCGGACTAGAAACCCGTTAGGAAAATATGGTGCGAGAGAGGAACTTGCAGCGGGATTCGGAGAAGTTTCTTAAGAATTAGTAGAAGATGAAAAAGCCTTTCAAGTCTGTAATTGTCTCTTCTTCTTCTTCCTAAAACTAGGAGGGGAGGGATTTTAGACAAGACTAATGAAAGCATCTGCACTATTGAATTCACAAAACTATATCTACATGCACATATCTTGCTTTCAAAGCGTTCTAAATATACGTAGCATTCCCAAATGATTTGAAGATTTCAAGCTGGATTAGTTTGTAGTTTCCAGGTCTCCGATATCAAGATCTGGATTCGGTTATTTCACTCCACAGAACTAGAACTTGAAACATTATCTCCTAAACTTGCTCTAACTTCAGGACCTATCTGATTTACTGATATGTTTTCGGGAAACTCGCTATTGTAGAAGTAAGTAGCGAAAGTTCTCAATATTTAAATATTTTTAAAGCGCAAGCCACACAGAAAAGACGTAAGACGCGGACGGGGCGCAGACATATGTCAAATGTATAAAAGCGTCGTGTCCGCGCCCTGTCTTTTCTATATGTTTTGCGTCACGACGCTTCTATACATTTAGTATGAAAGGGACGCGGAAGAGACATTTTACGTCTTTTCTGTGTGGCCCGTGCTTTACGCTCCCCAAAAAAATAACGGCCCTTATCACCTCACCAAGATAGCAGATTTTATACGACAATCATTAAATTGACGACACTTCTCACAAGCGGTTTTTGTCGCATCACCTTCTCACTTGGGCACGGCAAGCGGTTTTAGATATAACCGTAACGGCTCGGATCCGAGTCAGCATTAACTTTAACGATTCGATCGTTGCCGACTAAGATAACTGGTCGGCAATGCCTTACTTACGTCTTCGTATTTGTTCGTATTTAGATCTTCGAGTTAAAGAAGCATTTGTTATAATAGCATGAACTGTTAGTTTATTACCGTTGTTGGGTGTTTAAGTCGGTTACTGTGTTTTGCTGATGATTACTGTAATGCTGGACGACCACACGCAGTTCTCTAGGTTGGTTTTTGCTAGTAGATAGTAAAAAGCTTTCAGACTGTTCAGCATCAAATTACGATGTCTATTTATTGAGTAAACTGAATCTAACTAGCAATCCTGTAATGAACTTTTTGGCACGGCTGTGAAGCATACATGATCCTGTATTTTTATTTGATGTTGTTCGGTTACTTTCGTTCAAATGTGTTCCATGCAAGCGCTAAACCCATTTTCTCTCCTTCAATCCTTTCTTCATCTCTGCTACCATTAAAAACAATCTCACCTTTTTTAAAGCAAACAATGTAGCTCAATTTAATCCACTTACAGAATAATTCATAAACTAGCTAATACATAAACTAGCGTCTTAGGTATATTACTTTTTTCAAAGTGGTCGTATCTATCTTACCCGGGGGACGCGTCGGGCGCAGTTGATTAAAGAAATTAATTGTTTATCGTCGACGAAGACGTGCTGCGAATATATTTAAACTGAAAGACTCAGGGTAAGGTTGGCAGATTTTCTTTATAAAGTACCGTAGTAGTTTATTTACTATACCATAGGTTTTTTGGATCTAGTGACTGCGTAGAGGAGGTCAGATAGGTAGACATTCCTTGTTAAATACTGGTATTCTGCTACATTCAGTTTAATTGGAAGCCGACGCTAACACAGTTGGGAAAATGCTAGACACATAATGATACTCCTTACCTACTAGAAGCAGGTACAACAAAGCAATTTTCGTTAGTATAACCTTTAAAAGTATAATTTCCACGTATCCTGAATGTATTGCACATTTTCAGACATGCTTTTTGTCACAGTGCGCACAAAGAGCGCCATGACATAATATACATTACATATAACAAAAATATGAGACAGCACCTGTTACCGGGACATTTATATTTACGTTCCAAACATGGCTTGCGGGAATGTTGCTATGTCAGAAGTTTACAACCCTAAATTGCGGGAAAAGAATATTAATCAGACTGCCCAGTGACGGATAAACGGGGGAAAGCAGACTGTTTGTTGTCCTGCTTCGGATAACAGGGCTATCGGTTTAAACCAGGATAAAGACTAAACCATTTTGAAAGATGGCGGCTAAAGACGATGGATATGACGGCTATAAGAGTAAGGGAATACCAAACAAACGTTGCGTTGTATGAAAGATGATGTAGCTAGTAAAGAGGTAACTACTAAAATAGAGAAGTATGGAAAAAGAAGACAAGCTGCACCGACCCTAAATAAATTAGGATAATGGCAGGAGAAAGATGATGAAAAGCTGGTAGCTATGACATCAGTCTCTCATCTGGTAATGGGACTACAGAGCCTCATGAACAGCATAATCCGAAAGATAAATTGCATTACCTAATCACCGTGCTTCGTGATCACAGTATAGCGTGCCACCTACAGCTGCTTGCCAAAACCAACAAAACAAAATACAAGAAGAATATAGACGATGTCAAAGTTGAACCGGCAGCCCTAACAAAGTCCCGGGTAGTATATTCACCGGAAAGTTTCGGTGTCGCCCGGACGTGACACTTCTTTGAAAGAAAGTAGGTAATATGGTTATGTTAGAATTTTACCGGCGAGGTCACCACCTCAGAATACAAGATAAGGATATTGATTTAATCAGTGATGTGGTTTGTCCGGAAATCATTACGTGAATTCATGAAAACCCACCAACCTCCTTTATAAAGAAGAGTAGTGATTTTGAGGTAGTATTTAAAAAGCTCGTGGCTAAGTAATAACAACCGTTCGGGTCGATCTTTAGGTTAAGCTGTGCCTGCCTAGGTTGGTCTGTGGATGGGTGACCACCCATTACATACCGAGTTTCCTCCGTGCCTCGGAAAGCACGTTAAGCCGTTGGTCCCGGGTGTCATTTATGGATTTTTGAAAGTCGTTAGGTAGTCAGTGGCCCAAAAAGTCTGACAACCAGTCTTACCAAGGGGTATCGTATTACCCAGTGTTAACTGGCTTGTGGAGGTCAGATAGGCAGTCGCTCCATGTAAAATACTGGTATTCAGCTGCATCAAGTTAGACTGGAAGCCGATCCCAATATAGTTGGGAATAGGCTAGGAAGCCGATGATGATGTGGTTTGACCGGAAATCTTTACGTGAATTCATGAAAACAACATCTCACCAACCTCCTTTATAAAGAAGAGTGGTGGTTTAGAAGTATTATTTAAAAATATTCTATGACGGTTGTTCTTTGTTAGTAGTTCGTTAGATCAGATTTCAGTTGTAGATGTCTACGGGATAAGGATGTGTTAATTAGGTCATAGGGCAACAACCTTTGTGCAGTAAGATTATACAATCACACTGAATGGCTGTCAGTCGTCTTAGCTGACTACATCGGATAGATAGATAGGTAGATAAATCATTTATTTAGTGAACACAAAAGACATAGCACAACACACAGAAGCACAATTAAATAATAAAAATTACACGACTATATAACTATATAAAATAAAGGCCTTAATTTACAAAAAATGAATAATAATTTCTCTCGTATACGTTATATTTGGAACGAGTAAATTGGCTACTGTTACATTTAATCGATACTTCAAATAGTATATGATCGAACGTCAAAAACAATTTCATCGAATAATTGAATGCAATACATCTGAAATTGAAAACGAATATATTTTCCTATTGATGTCTAGGTTTTCAGAATCGTGTTTAAATTAGTAGCAGGGTTGTTTCTGACAGTTAATTAACAAAATAAAAATACAAAATTGTGGATCGAATGTTTTTCAGATATATTTGAGATTATAAATATTTGAAGCCTTTGGAAGTTCAACGTCTTTAAGTTCATGAACTTTGACTTTGGTGTCGTTTCTCAATAAATTATTTAACTATTGTAAGTTTTAGAGCTTCATTTAAGTGGGCGAAGTCATTTTGCCATTGTTCATCCTTTTTGCACTTAACTCGATTGCTTTTAAGTCCATAAAAGGGCCATTGTAAGTTTAAAAAAGAAAAGAGATTATTTCAGCGGGGAATACATTAGGTTGAGTTTAGAGTAGCACTACGAAGATTGGGTGACTAGCAATAGATTTGGCAAGATCCAGTAATAAACCTATGCCAAAGGGATGATTAATTACCTGTTAATTGCAACCTCTAGTCTATCTGATTTAAACGGCATTTCAGACTTGCTCGGTCGTACCATCAGCTTTTAACCCTAAGACTGCGGCCCTCGAAAATTGCGACAAAAAAACTTTGCGAAAATAATTTCTAACTCGGAGATAATGTTTTCGGAAAGAATTTCCCAGAGGCTTTATTTTCGAAGAGTCGCGGTACATATTTACATAGCAGGGGACTTAATAACAAGCGTTGCCTGCCGCATCCCCGCATTGTCTACGGAGACTGTCGCTCCCTTCATTTTTATGTGCTCATAATTCCCCTGCCTTTTAGTAACAGAGCAGACATCCTTTATTCACGTATTTGCCTCATCCCTTATTGTCCTTTTTTCATATCTACGATATTACAGCGTTTGTTCATATTCATTGTAGCATGTGCTTTTGCTGTGTTTCAAGGGAATTGACGAACTGTGACGTTATGAAACAATGATATCAGATTCGGCCGGTAATTTTTGGTTAAACAAAAGGTTTTTATTTTATTCGCTGAATTTTATTTTAATTGGGTTTCAGTCTGTTTGTAATTATGAATTCGTATACAAAAGGTTGTTTCTTATTATAAAATTTGCGTTAATATTTTAATTATATTTAGGAAAATCTGTCCAACAATTTTATTATTCAGTTTATAATAATGATTTCGTAGTAAGAAGATTTAAGGTGGGGAGCGCCAGGTTAACCCGCGAAATTCAAATTTTCTTACGTTTTTTGCAATTTGCAGTTCAGCGTCAGGCTTTAAGCTGAACAAAATATGATTTGCGGCCGTTATACGCATGTATTTACAAAACCCTGTAAGTTCATTTAACCCCACTAATGACTTTTTCTTGAAATAGTCATTCAAAGGGGTTAAATTTCGCAGGCTAACCTGGCGCTTCCCCCAAAATAGTGAAAATTGTAGTGTATTGTTTTATTTATTTAAACTCATCAGTTCCGCTTCAACGTCAGAATTATAATTCCTTTGTAATTTATCATGATCAAACTCCTCAACACACAAAATCCTACAACATTTATAATTCAGAAACAATCTCCTACCGAAATTAAACCAAACGACAACCAATTCGCGTCTAAATATCATTGTGCCCACATTTAAAACAATTTTTTTACAGCATGTCCTAAATCCAATTTTGCGGTGAAATCCGGGCCATTTCTCTCGTCTATTTTGTTTCTCATACATTATTCAAAATTATTCCGAGTGAATTACATGTTGCCTGTGTGCGTGTGTGTATACGAGTTTGTGCGACTTATTGTGTCTTACGTGTGTTTTATTGCAAGTTTCGCATAATAAATGTGGGCAGGTTAATGCGGGCGCGCTGCCGAAGGGTTAACTGGGTAAATCTAGGTATTTTGCTATAACCTGGACTTAGGTTGGAAATATTTTGTTTATTGCTGTAGGTTTTATCTATAGTCGTGTTTTCAGTTACTCTATAACCATTTATTCCAATTAGATCATTAAAATGCACTTTAGAACCTCAAACTACAAGGAAATAGAGTTGATTCTAGAATAAATTGCGTTAAATAGTTTTCTGGACGGTCATCTGAGAATTGTGAGAATCCCGTGTCTGTATCAATGATCTTACATCTTGCAGCTGTGTGCAAATCAACACATGATTGTTGCAACATCTGGAAAATGACCCTAATGCAGTGGATATCTGACCCGTAACTTTGACGGGCCAAATACTCACTGGTATTTTTTTCTATGCAAAACCAATAGTTTAAGGAATAGAAGGCATACTATCAGATGTAAATAGATCCAGGACATCGCAATCCACAACAGTTGCGTATTACTTATTTAGATATTTATAAATATTGCAATAGAGTCGTTCTTGAATAGATTTCCTCTATCTTGTATTCTGTTGCAAGAAGGATTAGCTAATGCTTCGTAGTGTCGACCACTGACCAAGCGATCATAATATGTTTACAACGCTGAGGATTATGACGTCATCCAGCGAAAACCGGTCATCTAAATAATCTTTTTTTATTTAAATAATTTTAGTTTTTAAATGTCATCTTTTTTGTTAAGATTTATGTTTTCTTTTTTGTTTTTCGGCCATTATTTTTGTTTAACTGCCGAAATGTGGGTGTACTTTTAGGTACGCCTCTACCTAACCCTTCGGGGATTACAGGCGTGATGCTATGTTATGTTTGCCATACCCTATGTCTGCCCTCTGAATTATTTCATCGCCAAAACTTCGGTGAGAATACCAAACAAACTTTTACCAACCCTATACCCGGGTCCAGTATCGGCATTTCGCAACAATACAACGGCAAACAAGCGATTCTGACAGGGCATCAACCGCGGGGTATTTTCGACCGCGCATGTGATGTTTTCGACCTCACGACCAATAGATGCACATACATAATTAATCGAGAACGAGGATATCGGGTTCACAGCAGTTTCCTATAATAACGAAACGGGGGCTACAGAAAACTCACTACAAGGAAAACTGAAACTTATAACATTAACAAAAACTTCAATGTACAGACGCCAGCACAAGGCACCGCAAACTGTAAAATTTTCCCAATCTACCTTTGAACCTAATGCTTTACCAATAAAGTTGAAAATCTATTAAAGAAATTTGACAGATTGTAGTAGCTAGATGTGTAGTTCTGTAGTACTAAAGCTTCCAAAACCGCAACTTCGCCTGATCAAATTCAAACTCAAAACACTGCAATGTTGTGCATATCCGGCGTGATAGTACTGAATACTGATTCTAGATAAGAGCTTCCAACTTACTAAGCTTTATGAATAGTAAATACTTCAGCCGGTGTGGCTAGGCTTGCGTTTCCTATGCAGAAGACCGTTCCCGCGGAAATGAGAATATTCGGCGAAAATTAATCTGCGCTACCTGTCTGTTCTGCAGCTTGTAGACCCATTTCCAGCATAAGGCTGCGTTTCCACCAGATATGAGCGAGGATGCGGAGCCTAAGGGCTCATACGCAGAACTTCAAGAACCATCACAATCACGCAGAATGACAAGCTTTTAGAATGATTATTCTAAGGTAAAGGGACTGACAGAATTCGCAAGACCTATACACGTCATTGAGACATACCTCAGTGTTGTCTGATATTATCAAACTACCGAGCTTATTAAGGACATCAAGCTACTACAATCTGTCAAATTTCTTTAATAGATTTTCAACTTTATTGCTACGTATTAGGGCCAAGGTTGATTGGCAAAAATTGAAAGTTTGTTTAGGTAGTTTTATATGCAACACGGGTAGCATGACCACCGTAGAAACCCGTCAAAGAACCCCGGTTCTACGGTGGTCATGCTACGCGTGCGCCACTGTACGTTTTCGGTATTTCATAATACAGCGAGTGTTTGCAAGCAGACGTTTGTACGAACGAATCATACAATCTGTTGACACAGATCACTAGGTATTACATATACGAGTAGGTTTTCTGCAAGTTTTCTGTGTAACAGTTCTGTAGTACAAAGTTACAAACATGTAGGTCAGTACAATTAATGGGTACCGACAGATGCCGTTCGACGCCGATATTTATTTCAATTTGAGCTCTGGTACCGGTGCGAATGGAAACGATGTGCCAGCTTATTTTCACGGCAAAGTTATGAGAGGATTAATGGGTGTTATAGTTCTTGTTGATAGGTTTAATTGCATATCGATTTTGCTTGCTCCCACTTAGCGGTTGGAGCTCTAGGGCTATAGACGTGCTTATTGTTGGTCTCGTGCGACCAGCACTTGCGACTGCTCAGCATGAGGTCCCAATTTCCAGATCGGGCAAAGTGTAATTGGGTTTTTCCATCAGAATTTCTCAGTAGCTGCCATGGAGTCTGGATTTGTGCCCGGTTCATGGCAATAGGCGTTCCTATTACCCCTATTACATAGGACTTAAACATAACTGGCGAAATGTGGAACTATTACCTCTGCCAACTGTTCGGGGATTATAGTCGTGATGTTATGTTATTTTTTTACTGGAATAAAATCCTGCATGTAGGATACTTAATAAATAGTAACAGATCGCGAGACCACTTGCATCACATCAGTCATTATTTCAGACTCATCCTAGAAAATGGGCAGAAAATGAAAGCTGATGGAGGAATACCGTATTCCATTAATTTAACAGTAAAACTACAAGCAATCAATGTTATTGCTGTTATTAAAACCGTACATAAACGTGTAATCTTCAGCTAAGCCTTAATAAGGCCTTAATGTACCAATGTACCTAGACAGTAGGTCCGTCCTCTCGGGCTTACGAGCGTGACAGATATGTCACATGTAATGTTGTGTGGTATGTGTTCTGGCGATCTTACAACATGATGGTACAAAGCTTACCTACCATACTGGTAGCTATACAACTGATTTACACCGCGTGATTGCAGACTCGACATGTCTTTGCTGCATACTGATTAATTAGTTGAAGTGAGAGCTTCCGACTGTACAAATGCTTGGTGTAAATTATTACAACCTTAAAGCAGCTTGGTGATCTTTGGACATGACCAGCCCATTTCCATTTTTGGGTCATTTATGCTTTTTTTTTTTATCAGCCTGAATTGTCAAAGAGTGCAAAGGCCTCCCTCCATTTCTTCCACTTTTCTCGATGTTGCGCCTCTTCTCGCCAATTAACGAGAAAGCCATCCAAGGCGTCCCGCCATCTTCTCCTCGGTCTGCCGCGACCCCGTCTATGTCCTTTACCTTGGTAATATTCCTGTCTTTATTTCTCACTTTATTGCTTAGTTAGAACAAATGGTCCAAAATTGTCACGAATTGGTGGTACCCTATACACAAGAAAAGGAGAAAAGGTAGGCCATTCAAAACATGGAGCGATGACATAGTTGCCACGGCTGGAATTACCTGCGACAGACTGGAGGAGGCTTTCACCGCGAGGGCGGTCCTTACAAAACACACAATAACCAATTAAGATGTAATACTAACAAACTAGAATAAGCATAATACTAACATAACAAATGTACAGTAAAGTAAGACCTGTGTAAGAAATAAATAAATCTATTATTTATTTATATCACCTTAAATTGCATGTTCATATACACAAGCTTTTCACTAATGTATGAAAGCGACTTAGTCAAGAATTAACTGCAATAACGTCTACAAAATTACCTTGCCCTACTGCAAGATTAGAACCCAAGGAAAGGCATCCCCTACCCGGGTCCTATTAATAACCCTACGACAAATTTCAGTCACGGCGCATCCCCTGGTCCCAACGGCCCGGGACGGCGATTAATTCTTTAATTAACCCTACAGCGGCGCGGGTCATTGGCGCCGCGAATTAGAAGAAATGGCGCCGAGATAACTCTGCGAACGCACTCGCCATTTGTCTCCATTCAAGATGGCACCCAGTTAAATAGAATAAAAGGAATTCTGGACCGCTAGGAAATATTATTAACTCGCTCGCAGTGTAAACTGAGCGCCTCAGTTATGGGCATTGCGGAGATAGCTGGAGTTCTGGTGCAAGAGTATTTCTACTGCATTCTGAAGTTAGCGGGGATGTTGTTAGCATTATGCTAAGCCTTGAGGTATCTTTAGTAGTTGGTGTAGGCTTCACTTTCTCGTTGTAGCATTATTATAGCGGCAGGTGGCCTCAAGAAACTTGTCGATATATTCTAGAGTATGTGAGAAGTTTCCTCAATTAAAATTTTTACTACGTTACTGTTAATTTTTCTGTACTGATACTGATACTGTTAGCCTGCGTCCTCCCACTGCTGGGCAAAGGCCTCTCCCCATGATTTCCAGTTGATTCGATCCAGGGCTAATGTGGGCCACTGGTCGTTGGTTTTGTCCAGCTCGTCCCGCGACGAGGTCTGCCGCGACGCCTTCTGGCTGTGTCAGGGCTCCAGAAAGTTGTTATTTTGGCCCACAGTTCATTGGGTATGCGGTAGACGTGGCCAGTCCAGTCCCACTTCAGCTGAGCGGCTTTTTGAGCAACGTCAGTAATTTTTGTTTTGGAGCGCAGTGTGGTTATACGGTGTCATAAATAAATTAATACGACAATTTCTATGCAAAGCGTGGTTGAACAAGTGAGGATTAATATCGTAGGTCAGCTGGGTCACATTGGGAGTTGCGGTGACAAAATTGCTGATAACACAGTTATCAACCATACACAGCGAACAGAGCAAAACCGCAGTATTAGTACAGTACCTCTGGCCATTTAAACTCCATATCCATATTATTATCTCTATTAATAAAAAGTAGTGTTTGTATGTTTGTGCTCTATGCGTTCCTAAACGATTGATCCGAGTGGATGATTGTGGTGGGTCCTTCTGTGTATGCCTACGAAGGTTCCTGGCCAGAAAAAAATCTGTATAAAGGGTGTAAAAAGACCCTTAACGAAGCCGAAAGGTACTTGTTCTACCCGTCATTGCGATCATTTTTTTGTTCTATACCATACCTGGGAACCTTCTAGTTTCGGAGATATTGGGGGTCAAAGTTCCAACTTTTTCAGAAGTTTTTTTTTAAATCCATGTTTCTAATGTAAGATTTTTACTTTAAACACCTTCACGACCCCCGTACTATTCAATCCATCCATCAGCACAATGTTTTGAGTGCGTAACATTGAGTTTTACCGTAAAATGTGATTTTTCCCAGCAACAATTTTTGCGTAAAGTTACTTAGTTTGATGTACAGAATGCTTGGTTGACGGCTTGGTGAAGGGTCTGTTTACACCCTGTATTTACGTGGCATTGCAACGTTGCCTGTACCGCACGGTCTATTATAAATGCGGAAGTAACTCAGCCAATTTGTCTGTTAAATTTCACGTTTGCTGATCGGATAAAATAGACATAGGATACTTATAATCCCGGAAATACGTTCCCGTGGGATAATTTCCGAGAGCCACGCGAAGCCGCGGGCAAAAGCTAGTTTCCTCTACACCCAAAACTATCTAAGCAATAAATCTACCGTAGATATACGATTAGAAGTTAGATGCAAGTATATGAGGTGGGTAAGAAATTCCTCAGGGCCCGACACGGCAACCAGCTACCGTGTCGGACTGACATTCTACGATGCGGAAGTGGTACCGCAATCATTCCAAACATGTATGATAGATTTATTACTTTGGATAAAATTGAGAAATAAGTTGAGTGCTTTATATCGTGTTACCGATTGACCGATAACAGGTGCAATAAGAATTTATTGTGAGGAATAATGACAATTTTGATGAGAAAGTAGTAAATGATGTCGTGACAGGAGAGAATGTAAGAAGAAGAAGTGTTGTGCCGACCTCAAGGAGAAAGGGACAAGGGCAGAGAGATGATGAGATCAGCAGGATCGATTGTCGCACAGATCTGAAAATATTTGTACGGTCTAAACGTAATGGTAAGTATGCTAATGGCAGGTAATTTACTCTATGGAGGTACCTGGAGATAGGAGAAGGAGAGGCCAGCGAAGCTTACAGCACAGGTTGCGCTAGACGTACTATAACTAACAAAATAATATCATAACATTTTAGCACTAATTACAACTCGCTGTCATATGCCGCAGACTGGTTGGTAGATGGGATGGGGATCCAGAACTGCTCATAAGAGCTTAGGCAGACCAGGCGTCAGGTGGACTGATAGTCTGGTCAGAGTGTCAGGCAAGAATTGGATGCGGGAAACCCAGGACAGGGTAAAGAGGCTCGCGATGGAGGAAACCCACACTCAGCATTGGGTAGAAACGGGTTAAAGAAATAGACAACTCACTGAGACTTTTTAAAAGCACCCATGCTTTTTCAGAAAATAAAAATGAAACAAAATGAATCCCTTCCCTGTCTGGATTCTGCATTTCAATTACAAATAAAATCAAACCGTAGCTCGGCGCGAAGGTTCCGCGCTAAACGCAGGCAACCCTCTCTCCCCCGGGGGAGTCGCAAATACTTCGCTAAGTAGCGGCAATTAACGTTTAGTCTACGACGCGAGTGTACGACACTTGAGCCGCAATATGTTTCGCGCTGCTAACTTTCAAAGAAACTCTATTGATGTCTGTGGAAGTCTGCACTCGTATGATGGTGAGGAGTTAATGGCTTTTCTCTCTGACGTCCTTAGACAACCATGTTTGTTCTAGTATTAAACACAACGTCTCTATTTATCTTTAGTTATGGCCCGCCACTTGGTTCGCGTGGAAATTTTGATGTGTCTGTGTGTGAATAAAAACTAGCCTATGTGCTATTCCAGACTATAATCTATCTCTGTGCCAAGTTGAATAACAAACATCCATCCATACTTTCGCATATGTAATAGTAGTAAAATTTACGCTATATTATAATCTACCTATCCTTTTCCTGTCATGTTGGGGTCAGTTTCCAGTCTAACCGGATGCAGTTGAATATCAGTATTTTCCATGGAGCGGGCGTGTCTATCTGACCTCAAAACCCAGTTATGGGGTATCGTATGATACCCTTAAGTAAGACTGGTACCAAGGGGTTAGTCAGTCACTTACTTACGTGTATCTATTGTATTTACGCTATAATTTTGTGTTCTTTTAATCCACAGTTATTCTGGTAAAATGTGTATGTCACTAAATCAAAATCATTTAAAACCATGGTAATAAACCTAACTAACCAATTTAAATGACATAATATTTTATGAACATGTCTAACGATCCTTTCGCTTTACATAATTATAATTAGTACGAGAAAACGGGACCCGTCGCGACAGAGGGTTATGTACTACCGAATTCACTCGACGGTCAACCATTTTTCAACCTTATTACTTAGGGAATAAGGGTGAAAAAAGCACGGGGAAAACAAGCTATTAATAACCAGTTTATGCGGATCTCTCATTGTACGGGAAACCTCTACAAAGCGCGGTCATGATATAATGGAAATGTATAGCTTGATGTGTCGCCGTGTGTATCTAATAGGACAACGTGTTCCTTGATGAAGGCACAAACGGTTATAAAGTTAATTAAAGACTGAGGGTACATATTCTTTTTAATACAAAGTATGATTTTTATTACAAAAAAAGAAGAATTAATTTTTTTATGCTACAAATTTTTGAGTGTTTTTTTTTTAAATTACGGTTTGCGTTGAAAAATATATGAGAGCGTGATGCCGTAATGTTGTTTTATTGCGTGTGATAACTTTTCTAACATTCATTCATTCTTTTCTGTCTACATTTCATTATTAGGAAGCTTTTCATGTTTGTGAACAACCATACCAACAGAATATAAGTAGGACTACATCAGTTCAGTGTACCTAGTGCTAGTTTTTATCTCTGACAAAATCTACTTGATAGCGTAAATTTTTGTACAAAGTTTTTGTGTTTTCCATTTTATCAACAGACGGCGCTTTTTCAGTGTTAGCAGATACAAATTGTTTCTCTGTACCACTCCATTATAAATCACATCTTAACTAAAACGAAATAAGGAGCTCGTGGCTAAATAATAACAGCCGCGCGTGTCGATCTTTAGGTTAAGCGTGCTTGCCTAGGTTGGTCTGTGGATGGGTGACCACCCATTACATACTGAGTTTCCTCCGTGCCTCGGAAAGCACGTTAAGCCGTTGATCCCGGGTGTCATTTGTAGATCTTTGACAGTCGTTAAGTAGTCAGTGGCCCAAAAGGTCTGACAACCAGTCCTTACCAAGAGGTATCGTATTACCCAGTACTAACTGGATTGTGGAGGTCAGATAGGCAGTCGCTCCATATTCTTAGTATAGTATTCAGCTGCATCCGGTTAGACTGGAAGCCGACCCCAATATAGTTGGGAAAAAGGCTAGGCAGATGACGATGATCAATTATGTTTTCCATATTGTCAACAGACGGCGCTTGTCTAGTGTCAGCAGATACAAATTGTTCCTCTGTACCACTCCATTATAAATAAAATCTTCACTAAATCTTCACTCAACCCTATTTCACCCACCGCAAAAATATCTCGCTCAATCTTTCCCCATTCCTAACCACTACCTGCATTGATTCTTTCACTCCCGCACCAAATCTCTAAACAACAGCAATAGAACAATTAAAGAGCAATAACACGCCAGCAGCCGCAGCTCCCGAGCAATAAATTGCACGAGCTAAGCTGCACGCGAAAGTTGGCAAGATGTATACGAGCCAGATTATACTGCTATGCAAATTCTGTAGATGTGAACTTAGGAAACTTCGGATATTAACATAGCTCGCGGTGGTGGGAACGATTTTCGGAGGCACGTGTGTGGTATTTGTTTTTGGGTTATGAAATACTGTGTTGTGTGTTTATTAGCGGAGAATTCCTCGGATGAACTGGTCGTGCTGTTAATGATATACAGGAATAATGAGAATAAACATTATTTTTTGAAATTATGAGTTATATATTATAATATATATTGCCGCATATTGTTTTCATTAGTAGCTCTAATATAAACTACCAATTTTAACATTTAGGTAATTCAATGTTCAGCTCCGAATGAATTCGTGGGAAATGTTGCTCAGTGGACACCTACGCATACTGCGAATCATGCTGTAGAATATATCAATCACGTATTCCTCAAAAATATTTACCATTGCATAAGTCCTGCGAATTGTAGGTCTAACATTAATAAAAAAAACACTAAATACTCTCAGCTTTTTCCTAACGTTCCTCTCCACTTAACCAACTATTACAAGGAGGGGCAATTTATTTTATTTGTGATGGATCTATACGACTTGTACAGCTCTTTCTCTTTCCCTCAGAAGTAACATTAAAACAATACTGCTATGGTGGTGCTGGTGGTACAGTCCGAGATCTGCAATGCTCACCGCGTGCACCAGAGTGATACGGCAACAGTTGCGCTCGACATAAACTCCGCTCGCATCCCGCATGCCTAATGCCTTCCGTGACGTTAGACTCGATCGTGTCTCATGTGGAAACACTTCCGCATCCGCAGGGTTAATATCAGTTAAAACTTTTGGGTTATAGCCGTTATTTGGAATGTAATTTAAAGTCATTTCGAAACAAAGTTGCATCCTCCTGGGAATGAGTCCCTTTTATGATTTTCGTTTCGCATTACTCTGTCTTTGGGTCCCTTATCTGTTATGCCATGACGAAAGTAAACATATTAACACGTTAATGAATCCGCCTTTTTACTTTCAACATAAAGGGTGTAAATAGACCCTTAACGAAGCCGAAAGGCACTTGTTCTCACCATCATTGCGATCATTTTTTTGTTCTGAACCATACCTGGCCCTGCAGTCTCGACATTAAATAACGACAAAAATCGGTCGTTAAGTGTAATCGATGTCAAATTTATTTAATAGATTTTCAACCTTATCCTTTCGAAATAAAGTAGAAAATCCATTAAAGGAATTTGACAACGATATGACTTAGCGACCGATTTTTGTCGCTATCTAATGTCGAGACTGCAGGCCCAGGGAACCTTCTAGTTACGGAGATATTGGAGGTCAAAGTTCCAATTTTTTCACAAGTTTTTTTTAAATACCATTTCTAAAGGTTTTAATTTTACTTTAATTAACTCGATGATCCGTTTACTATTCAAAGCATCCATCAGCACTACGTTTTGAGTGCGTTACATTGAGTTTTACCGTAAAACCTGATTTTTCACCCCAAAAAAAAGTCATTTCCCAGCAATAATTTTTGCGTAGAGTTACTTAGTTTGATGAACTGAATGCTTGGTTGACGGCTTCGTGAAGGGTCTGTTTACACCTTGTATAACGACATAAAGAATCAATCAAGTACTTGCTACCTCTCTTAATCCTATTAGAATGGATAATTAAGATCGGCTTGGGAGAGCTATTATCTAGCAACTAATTACTTCGCCTTTTTTGTAGTAGATTCTAATCAAATCCCTTTCTTTCATCAATCAATCAAGTTTCAATACTAATTATACTTAGGTTTTTTATCAACGCGCAAATTACTAAATCTCCTAATTCTATTGTTGCGAAAGATATCTAATCTCATTTTTACTTTTACTTAGACTGAAAACTCGTTATCATTAACTTAAAAGGATGAAACTTTAATGGATATTAAGTCCTTGCAAATTCCCGATTCAATACTTGGTGCCAATGAAAAACGACCAATACTTAATAGTTGGAACCCTTCCAGTGGGGATGAATGCAAATCCGATAAGTGATTAAAAGCTGGTGGTGAATCTTTTTAACTTGAGGACATTTCTCGAAGTATGAATGGCGTTGCGATTAGCCAGAGTCTGAGTTGATCATATAAATTAATTATAAATCCGCAGATCATTTGAAATTGTTTCTAACCAGAAGCTTTCAAAGACTTGAAATATTGGCATCAGCAGTTTCTTATAGATCGCGGTTTTGAACTCGACGTGGGTCCTTAAGTTTCTGACTTTTCTTTCAGTAAATGCAGCCTATAATAATACCGACATAATTTTCTTTAAAACCAAGAGTCAGGATCAGATAGTTACTAAATCTTTAAAACTTCAAGGGGTTTCAATCAATATCAATCTGGTGAAGAGTGGCAGAGCTTGTTATGTACAAATTGATATTGACTCGATTGGCGGCCCGGGGTCAATCACCAATTAGAGCGAGTTTTTAGCTGATGGTGTCGCAACGTTGTTTCGCAAGCTATCGATTGTTGGCAACGTGACAACTTTACTAAATGTTTTTTGATCGAGCTGTGATGAATCTTGCGCAGTTTTTAATTTAATAGAAAAACTGGCATTTCATTGCCATTGCAAGATAATGCTTGATACGGAGGCTCAAGAAACCAGTAATTAACTAAGGGGCTGATGTCAAAACACTGCAAAGGGTTACAAATTAAAATTTAACCTAAATTCAAAACAAATCGATCGATAAAAACCTCAAACCTTCTTACACCATCAAGATACGTCCATCGCCACTGACGACATAGCAGGGAGAAATAAACCGCTATCGTCTCTCTGACCAACGACATATAACTGCTGATAAGAAACTGAAAAGGGCCACGAAGGCTTTATGGACAACGTAAAAAGACAATCCAAATAACAGCCAATGGTGCATGGAGGAGATAACGGAATACGATGGTGTTTTTCAATGGTTGAATTTGTTGTTTTATAGTTTTGGGTAAACCTATAAAATGTCAGTATTATGGGTACACTTTTGAAGAAAAACTTTTTATGGCCACTTCCATGTTTTTTGATTTTCTGTTTTTTGGAAAAACATCATCATTCTGGTTCCTGATTTCTTAGTTAGACAAAAGAAGACATTAATAAGAAGTAATTTCAAACCCGTCATTGACGATGACAAAACTACAATATGTAACTATCTGCTATGAAACAGCATCTACCCTTTCGGAAATCACAAATTATGTTACATCACTAACGATCCTGACCTCTCACATTTCACCCCTGCATCGAGTACATATTCAATCACGTACCTAACGTTTGAACTATTAGATAACCGATACCGATGTATCTAAGTACTAATCAATGGAACGGATTACAGACAGACAAGTTAGATATTCTCACAGAGGGAAACACATGTAAGTTATCAAATGTTGTCACTTCATGATTCACTGGATTCATTTGATAAAAGAGATGTAGATAGAAGGTTCATTCACACATTGAACATTTTATTAACTTATCATTAACTCTAGAGATGGGATATTTACCATGTTTACTGTTAGGTTTGAGTTCCCGATATTTCGGCGCTGTTGTAAGCACCATGATCACGGATAAACTTTATTAAATTTTATTACCTGTCCGTAGTTACTATTTTGAAATAAGTTAAGTCAAGAACATCAAGGGCAGTCTACCTATGATGACTGATTCAACTTCTTCCCACGGTATGACCAATTGTCGTGTAGTACAAAAGTTCCTAATAGGAGGAACTCAGTTTATTGTCAGATCAGACAAACGTCTCGTATTGGTCCAGAAAGTAGAACAATTCCAAAATCCAATTTTTGTACGACATGCGCTTTTTACGCTCCTCTTTGTGAATCCTCATAAAGTGTCAAGGTAAACCTTCTGCCCCTATCTGTTCTGTGGTCACAATCCCTGGTGAAGTGAACCGAATTAGACAATTAATGGGCGACAGCACGACCGCAGTACCAATTACATTGTTAGTTAGCGAACACTTTATGTGCCAATTGTATGGTGATCGCGGATGGGAAATATGGCACTGCTCAATTTTCGGTAAAGTGATAGGGTACATAAAAGAGCCAAAACATCGAGGGGATTGGATCGAGTGCCGGATACTACGATTATGACGGTCGATAATGTCCAGACTGAAATAAGAGGTGTTAGTCTCTTAAAAGACCATATAGAGATGTGCCTAACAGATACGAGAATGTTAGGTGGAGTAAAGGGTGTTTTTTTTGAGGCGGAGAACTTTAAAATGAAAAAAGAACAGAAAAATGGTTTTAATATTCATGAAATTGGATTTTTTTTACTGATATTTTTATGCTATGTATGTTTGAGTAAGATTTCGGGTATGAGGCCACTTCAAGGCACTACACTTGTACTACAAAGAAGTACAAATTGTAGAAGTACAAATTTCTGAAAAGCCCCAGTCCCATGAAAGAGAAACTGTCTTGAGGAGACAATGAGAAAGGATGTGTACCAACACTTAGCAATTACAGCTCAGTCAGAATTTTCTTTGTACAGCCGCTCAAACATGAACGACGAACTTATATGTATAGATAGATAGCTATACTACATGACATGTATTGTCAAAACCCAACACATATTATTACATACATAGGTACACGCGCGGTAGTAAATTGAGCCTCAGGAGCACATGCTCTGGATGGATATTGCTCCGAGCTACGCACAATGATGAGAACTGTGTTTGACATTATTAATGGTGAAGTGCTGACTATACAAGTACCTAGAGGTCGTATAGGTTTGCCTAAAGTAACTTTGACTTGCCCAGAGCTTTTCTCGTAGCAAACAGCTTTGAAGTTTGGAATTCGGTTTACCTGTAACAAAGAAAATGAATTGTAAGAGTATTGTCATCGCACACTTTAGTTATCTCATCAATTTGTGAAATCTATACTAATATTATAAAGCTGAAGAGTTTTTTTGTTGAACGCGCTAATCTCAGGAAACACAGGTTCGAATTAAAAAATTCTTTTAGTGCTGGATAGTCCAATTATCGAGGAAGGCTATAGATAGGCTATATAACATCACGCTCTGACTAATAGGAGCCGGGCAAAACTAAAACAAGCTGGAAGCGGCGGGTGAAACCGCGGGGCACAGCTAGTTATTGATAAACGCAAATAAAGAGTAGACCAGAAGCGGATGATTTCGGAGATGATGATGATGGTTAGTGCAGACAAAAATAAAATGGAAATGGAGATGTCTAAAAGCCATGTCCCCGATGAAATTACTCATTAGTAGAAAAGACGAACTTACATTCACTATTGTTTAGGGGATACCGTTCTAGAATTCCTTTCTTGTGCAAAATTTGATGCTTCTTGATCCATCAGATTAGCCTATGCATTGTCTGTTACTGAATTTAACACGTTAATTAAGTATATTTAGGCAGTACCCAAACTTTATTTGTACAACTGTACTCTCCAAATAACTGGTACAATAACAAGACAGTGCAACCCAGAGGCTGTAAGCAGAGCGGAAATTGAAAACGTAAACAGTAGCAAAAGCGAAATATTTTATGGGCAGTCGTAAACTTGTAACGATTGCGTCTGAAGTTATAATATTATGTGCAAAAGGAGTAGTGTATGTATAGTTTTCTTGTTACCATGAACCCTAGAGACAAATAAAAGAAAGAATTGATTTCACGTGTACCAAAAAGCGCCACCGTTATTTGTCTATTCTAGACTAGATTTTGCTCGCGGCTTCACTCGCGTTAATTTAGAATTTGACAATCAATTCGGTGTGTACTCTGCTTGTAATGATAATAATTCAATCATGATTCGAAAGACACGTGGCACCATCTATTATCATAAGAACGCGTTTGTCCTCGGGAACAGTAGTTTTTTTCGGGATGTGAAATACCCTATGTCCGGTTCTGAAAACGTATTTGCAAAATTTCAGGATGATCGGTTCAGTGGTTTAGGCGTAAAAAGGTAACAAACAAACAAACTTACTTTCGCATTTATAATATTAGTTAGGATTCCAGTTAGAATCTGAACCGTATAATGCCTGAATATCTATGAACTTATTTGACCCCTAAGTTAAGGGTGTTGAAAAAGATCTTTGTCGTCTAGCTTTCGTCTCCAAATAGGTCACTACGCCATTTTATCCGAGTCTGTCACCAGCCACGACTAAAGTGAAAATAACAATTGAAATGGTGTACATAATAAACAGTATTCTATCTAACACAATCTAGGTAGTTAAACCAACTAAAGGGTGTAACAAGACCCTTAACGAAGCCGAAAGGCACTTGATCTCCTCGTCATTGCGATATTTTTTTTGTGCTAGACCATACCTGAGAACCTTCTAGTTACGGAAATATTGCTTTTTTTCACAAGTTGTTTTTTAAATACATGTTTTTAATGTAAGATTTTTACTTTAAACACCTCCACGACCTCCGTACCATTCAATCCATCACTAAAACAGAGACCGTCTTAGTTACGTCGAGACTTGAAGAATGAGACGCTCTCGTTCATGTTCCGCTATAATTCCTCGACAAAGCGTTTACATTAGCTGAAGCTGTTTCAAATATCAGTATTGACTTAGCCTACAGGCTATAACGTAATATCCTTTCAGTCTGCGTCTCGTGTTTGCTTTGCGAGTACCTCCTTCCGTGTGTGTAGAGTTGCTATCAAATATCTGAGTGGCCATCAGCGGATGTTTTGTTAAGCTGACGTTACGTAAAGCTATCTAGCGTATTGTGTTACCTAACCTGGAATTAAAGGGAAACAGAGGATGTACTTTGTGTCTAGGAGTCTTTGCGATGCGATTCATTAAGGAACCGAGATTGAACGTGTTTATATCAGTCAATTCAGTCATTCGCAATTCATCGTAGAAGAATTACTATTGTTGCCTTCTACATGTTGTAATTGTAACAATAATTACTCGGCCACCTCGCTAATGCAATGAAAATTCAAGCTCTTTTTCTAACTCCGAAACTGATCTGCCAAAATGTGACTCACGTTCAGGTCTTTTAAGTAGGGATACATCCGATACCAATACCGATATATCGGTGATATCGCGAGTTTTCCGATAAATCGGAATCGGCGATAATAAATTTGCCGATACACCGATACGTTTTGAATTTCGCGCTTTAGATAACCCATGTGAAGGCGCCATCACCGTTAGCGAATAATTTAAGAATGTTGTGTTTCCTGAATAAAAATCTCATAACTGTGAATTTAAAATTCATTTCCAAATAAATATTATTAAATACGTATGAGTAATTTAGAGTTTCTAAAACCACAGCTTTTTACAGCTTTCTTTGAATCTTAACTATCCGTATCGGTATCGGCCATGCTTTTTTATAAATATCTGTATCCGTATCGTATCGGCTGAAGTGCGCATCGATGCATCTCTACTTTTCAAGTACCAGGGTATCAGAAGTTATAGCATTTCTTGCCAATCGCGAAAACAGCAAAACTTTCCGATATGCTGATAGTTTCTGCCTCAACTAGGTCTACTTGAGCTTTACCGCCCACAATCTCACTTAATTAAAGACAGATTGCTAAACGCCAGTCCATTGTCTTCGAACACAGTGACGTCATTTCCAGTCCACTACTGCACGGATGAATTGGGTGTCTTCCAGCTGGTTTTAAGAGGCAATCGAGGAAAATGGGTCAGGGATGTGAAACTTGCCTATTTTAGATATGTAACCTTACTTGGTAAGTGCTGAGTCAGCATGATAACATGGAAAATGTGTTGTGAAAGGAGTACATGTTGCATTAAAATATGGGGTTTTGGTTACTTAATTATGATAATGTGGCTTCAGGGTTTACAGGATCTTTATATATAGTTTCCCCAAGTTGTGGCTGTTCTATAGTAAAAATGCTACCTACTGAAGTTAAAGGCAAGATCAAGGAAGGTATAACAGATATACTAGCACAAATTAATACCAGTCTAAACGTATACTTCGTCAATCACGTAGTTCTGATTATTGCTAACATCATTGTTCGATTTCGTGAAACTACGAAGTGCCACCCTTCAAACGAAATATACTAATATCCTAGAAGGCTTTACATGCAAACAGACATATTATGCGTGTTTACACAAAGAACTTCAAAACTGAATAGAAAAATCACATAAAAGCTAATTCTAATAAAAACCTCCTTCACCGATAACAATAATTAATTATCATTAGCACGTCGCAGCGACGTATACACCGGGGGAGCGTACGTCGTTTGTAATCAGGCATGACCTGGATACTTCTTTGTTCGCAGCTGAATGAGAGCCGACGAGCGCAGGGTTAATTGCGTGGCTGGTACACCCGCCTTTGGAGGGTTACAACTAATGCACTGAGTCCGTATGTTGGTGTTGTCATGCAAGGGTTTGTTTTGTGTGTTTAGGGTTAAGCTGGGCTAACATGATAAAGAAAGGGGGAATGAGTTTGTGAGAATATAGCTCCTATGAAGATAACTAAGCAGGCTAGTTGTTTTTTTTAGTTAGTTAGTTGTTTTTTTTTCTGATTGCACTAAGGTAAGCTATTTAATTTAGGTAGGGAAAATAATATTTTTTTTATACGTTAACCGTGACCTTTGAATAAAGAGTTGACGTTTAAAAATAGTCAACTTGTACCTTACCGTGTAAACTTAATTTATAGGTCAATTTACTAACGAGAATGAGACACCCACGCAACACCCAGATAGAGAATGAATTACAAATGAATTCAATTCAATTAATTTATTTTATTCTCTCTTTACAATATTGGTTTCCTTAAAAATTAACAATGTTTTTGGCTAATGTTATATTCCACTATTGGAACAGACCGGTGCCTGAAGTAGGTTTTCATTATAATAATTAAGTTAAATTAATAATTGCACTGTTTGTATTTCATTGCGATCAAATTCTAACAGTTTGCTTTTATTTAAGCATTCATTTAAGTGACGCTTAGAGTCAGTGAAAGCAGATATCGCAACTTTGTTAAAAGTTTTTATGTAACTTGATAGTTAGTACACAGTATGGGTCAAATCTTGCAACTGAATATCAAACCAGTTCCCCCCAATCAATTGAGCTGAAATTTTGCATACAACTTTAAGTCTGGTGACAATACATTTTTATGACAAATACGACTTGATTCTGCAGCCAGGATCGCCTCCTGACGAGAAACTCCTTAACGGTTAATAGTACGCACTTGAAACTTATCAATAAAAGATTCTTAAAAAAAAAGTTTATTTTGTAACAGTGACCTTTCAGTCCGATCTCCCCTTTTCACGAGTTTCTATATAAACAAGCATACATAGAGGCAAACCAAACTCTCTCATACAAAAAGCAATAGGTATTCCATTTAAAGATCTGCCCTCTGCTGCTAATGAGACAATTTAGAAGCAGATTAACTACTATAGTTTGAACGTAAGCAATAAAAAGATTTTCCACAAGAATGCATTTTATTGCGACATTGTCTTTTTGCATATTATGTAACTGTCGACTGACGTGATTATTACGTGTTAATATTTATTTTTTTATCTATTTTTTGTATATTTATTAACCTTGTGGTGTCTAGAACTGAGAACCTGTCTAAAAATGATTATATTCAAAATTGGACTGTGCAATGTATTAAAAAAACTTTTTTTGGCTTTTTATACCAAAGTCACTATAATAAGATTCGACAAAATCATAGAAAAATCTTATTTCATCGTGACTCTTGATCAATTCATATTCGTAAAACTTTGCAAGATCGACTCAATTTTTGTGAACAACCGCATGCATTCGGCAAGCTCTTATTTTCAAGGTTCAAACAATTTATTTTTACGAGCGTACACAAACAGGTAGCGGTTAACGAAATCTTTTGAGTTTCAACACCAATTAAATTGTTAATGAGAGTATCGTACTCACGTGTAAAACAATATCTTCCTTTAGGCTTGTTTGTGGTAACAGGAGTTTCAGTGGTGTATTTAAATCTGAACCTTTTATTTTTAATCGCAAGGCTTCTTTCAGATGCTGTAATAAATCAACAAAGAAATACCTTTCAAAAACAGGACACCTGCATCCCAGCTGTGGGAAACTGGGGTTATATAGGGTGACTGGTAATTAGTGACCGATACTTAAACACGTGATTGTACTCATGATAACTAACAACTTTCCCATTTTTTTTTTGTACTCTTTTACTTTTATCACAATAACACAACAGCCGTATGAAACTCGCGCGCGCGCCATTGGCCTAGGGCCATGAGGGGCCTAGAATGAGTATAAAAAAAATGTTTCTTTGGAAAAGTTGTTTGCTATCATGAGTACAATCACGTGTTTAAGTATCGGTCACTTATTCACTCTCTATAGTAGGTTGATTATGTTAACTAAGGAATAACGTGTGCAAGCATCGCGTAACGTGAAAAACATTCAAAGTCGTACATAATACTTCCTCATAGGTTACTTGACAGGCTAAGACTACGTCATAATACAGACGAGTCTACAAGCTTTGATGGCTTGAAATTATCTTGGTATTGGTGCAATAAGATTGCAATCTTCGTCCATCGGATAAAGAGACTCATTTATTTATGTCCAGCCGTGGACAGCAACAGAGTAAGTCGACTTATTTATAGATTCAGCCACTTTAGCAACAGTAGTCACCAAAACAAGATCATCTTCCTGCGCTTGTCTCATGTTACTAGGGGTCAGCGCGACATCTTGTTTTTCTTCCATTCTCCTCTGTCAACCGTAACGCTATCATTTACTGCTTTTTCTTTCATATCATTCCTCACACAATCCATCCATCGTTTCCTCGGTCTTCGTCTCCCTCTCCATCCATCAACATTTATATTCATCACTCTTTCAGTCACAAGCAAAATCTTTTAGTCTCACCAAAACACCAGGGATATTAAAAGCCGCGCCCACGAAACGCGTCAAATGAATCTTCGCAATCAAATCTCTGTCTCCCCAATCCCAAGGATCGAAAACCTAGCATCAATATTCTACCACAAAGCGTGTTCAGTGCTCAAACTAGTAATGTACTCAGCTCTATTCCCTCTGGTAGGTCCATTGAAGGAGGGTTTCCATCTGACTGGCGTTCAAAGGATAAACATGGACGATCTAGGCTGCCGTAGCTGCTAGTTACCACCGTCTAAATATGTTTAGGTTCCCATTTGACTGACTGACTTGGACCGTTTGATTGGGTTTCGGAAAACGGAATATCCCGAGGAATATTTACGGAATACGTTGAATTTGTAATTAGTTGTTCTCATTTCTCTTGGGATATCGGGATTGGTAATTTATTTTTGGTATTGCCTTTGGGGCTGGTGGGATTCCTTTCTGAGAACTACGAATTCCGTAGTATGATGTCGTAGCGTCTCAGTACTCCACATAATTTAATAATAATTGATTTATAGTTTCTATGTAATGTCATCCTTTATAATCAATAAAAATTATAGCTTCACTAGATTATGAACACGGCTTCGCCCGCGTGAAGGTCGGTAATTGTCCCACGGGATCGTAATACCGGGATAAAAAGTATCCTATGTGCTAATCCAGCTTATAAACTATCTGCGTGCTACATTTCATCCAAATCTGTTCAGAAGTTTTTGCGTGAAAGAAACACAACAAACATCTATACATAAATCCATCCGTCCTCAAAAACTTTCTTCTTATAACAGT
Source organism: Noctua pronuba (assembly GCA_905220335.1). Classification (NCBI taxonomy): domain Eukaryota; kingdom Metazoa; phylum Arthropoda; class Insecta; order Lepidoptera; family Noctuidae; genus Noctua; species Noctua pronuba. Next base: position 6,009,468 of record LR999906.1, on the reverse strand, counting down.
AAAGTAAAATTTATTGCAACAAGTGCGTTTAGAAGTTATTTTCATGTGACGTATTAAAGCTAACGGTTCGTTACTATATCTGTGAAATCTAATAATTATAATAGGTGCTCTCTGTACCGTAGTTAGCTTTTATTTTAGATTAAGGTAAAATAACCTAAATGAACGGAATGGAGCTCCGAGATAGAAAAAAAACTAATGAGAACATTAGCAAAATGTCTGTTAAAAATAAATGTAGGTACAAATTGTAATTAAAGATAACCTGAAAAAGCTTTTCATTTTCCTAGGGCTACCTTTAATAGTCAAGTAATGTTATAAAGTGGGTGCTACGTAATTTCCGCTCGAGGGAGACAGGAAATCGGATTAAGGACACTTACTAAGCTAATTTTAAAATTATTTCTAGCCAACATGAGTTTCTGACACGTCCAAGTATATTTATTAGTATTTACAGGTTTTTCATACTGAACTTGTTAGGTAAGCGGGAATTTATAGCCGATACTGTTTTATATATTGAGCATGTTAGCTTAATTTCATGGGAATATGCTTAATCTTATGCGCAAGTTACTAGAAGCCCAGAGAGGTCTATGATGATCACCAAGCCTTTGCTCTGCAACAAAAGCTTCTTTTTTCGGATGGGAAATCATCAAATGACTCCTCCCGCACTCGGCGGAGTGGAAGGGAGTGTCAGACTTTTACTGACTAAAACCCATCCATGTTCCTTCTTTGCCCTTTGTGTTCTAAGGCCCCGGTATCTCTTTCTAACAGTCTCGCAGCCCCGGCAGGCATCGACCCTTGCGGACCCCTTCCCGTTTGCTGACATCTCTTTGAGGCGCGCGTAGGATCCCAGAGAGGTCTACCAATCGCCATGATCACCAAGCTTTTGCTCTGAAACAAAAGCTTTGAATCCCATTGCCAAAATAACCATATTATGCTGGCAATTATCAGGCAAATGCACCTTCCATTCTAATTACCCCAAACATAAAACTCAGACATGAACATCGAAATGCAGCAAAAGGATTTTCTAAATAGTAGCAGGATTAGCCTCCCAACGCAAGCACAGCTGTCCGCCACACCATATTACAAAGGAACAATGCAAAACCTGAGGTTTACAAATTAAATTTTCCGGACAGTTTAGAAGCCTACTTCTGAACTGGGGCGTGAAATGTAAAATATAATTAGGGGTAGGCCGGTGAGAATCGTGGGCAGATTGTATTTGTTTTAACCCCTAACGTGTCGCGCCCAAATTAACAGCGGGCTTTGTAAAAATATTCAGTTGCGACGTCAAAGTTGGTTCGGCTTTTTGTTTTAGTGTTATAATATGCTAAATTAAGGTTTTTGGGGTCAATTTTGAGTGTCAGGTAGAAGTTTTGGTGTTGACGCACTCGACAAAGGACCTAAATATTGTGGAACTTTTATAACTCGTAATGTTACTCGTTTTTCTGGATTCACGCGACAATATCGTCATTTGCTGTACATATACGACAAAAGCTTGTTAGAGGTCGTACTACAGCATCTTCTACACTGAATTTCAGGCTATTATTTTCTTACAGCACTTCCGACTTTTTATCTCTATTTGTACTAAGTACCTGTCCTCAACATTTGATAAGAAGCTTGACCTTCAAAAGTTTGTTATGCGAAACTCTGGATTTATTTACCTTAATCCCAATGGACCTAAGAATGACGATAAAACTTTTAGAAAACCCAAAGTGCCTACTGGCAACTTATTTACTTTTTGTTTTGTTAAAAAACTGGTCTACCTGACCTTTGGGAGGAAACGTTTTTCTTTTTCTTAAGATACCGCTACGTGTGTAGCTGAAAAGTTTACATCGAAAAGGTTAAAGATCACATTTTACAGTAATTTAATCAGAACTTCGAATCGGGCGATACATTGTTTAGACACAAAAAAAAGAACCGACGAATTGAGAACCTCTCCTCCTTTTTTGTCGGTTAAAGTTAAAAATATAGCTTTTTTTGCGTTTTTACTCTAAAAAGGAACACCGTGACCATTCCCAAAGTTAAAAACAAAACTCCCGTCCCTTGAAACTCACACCATTAAGCGTAGAAACAATATGACGTAAGAGGGTTCATTTGGGGCGAGTTAAGCCTTCCGACCTATTTCTCCCTTTCAAGTTGCACTGATGCTACCACAGACAACATAGCTACAGATGATTCACTTCCTAAAACCGTGACCCAGCCCAGGCACACACAGTTAGTACCAGATTTGGTAATTCAGAATTCAAGGTAAAAAATAAGAGGATTTCGAATGCGGTAAAATCTTCGGATGTTGAATAAAGTCTCTTAGTTTACTATCTTTGGTCCGACCTATTTTCGCTCAACAATCTACGTTGATTCCCGTGCTGTTCTCAGCAGATCCGTTTTTGTTCGTATCTTCAGATTGCAATTAGGGACCCAACTTATCTTCTTACTATTTTCGTTTCATTTATTCTTGGCCTTCACAAGAAACTAGGTGTTTTGATTAATTTGCTGATACGATGTAAGTTGATCTTGTTTGAGTTGATTGATACGAGATGAATTGAGGCTGCTTCAGAAAGGTCAATTCTATTTCGGTGTGCGAAAGTAATTATTTTGGGGATCCCATGCCTATTTGAAGAATCTCGTGCCTTTTTGATGAATGAAGAAGTTCCTTATGAGGGGTTGATGGAGAGGTAAGGTAATTCCAAACTTGAGCTACAAAACCTTGACTAATAAAATGATTCGAAGATAGACCGCGTTCTGAACAAAAGACCTTTGAGTAAACTACACAACTCCGTCCTCAAACTTAGTGAAACATACAACGGCCTCCCGAATTGGATTCATAAGGCTTACGAGGATACCCGTCTCTAATTTACATAGGAAGGCTTTTGTTCAAGTTCTTTACATCCCCTTGTATATTCAATTGTAAGTTTTTTTCTCTTAGTAAAAGATAGACAGGAAAAGCCGGACGCTACGCAGGTTTCTACGTTTTAGATACTCAAGTGTTGTTTCTAATAATAGAGCAACCTATTATTTATCTTTTGCCTTCAGAAACCAGCTGATTGGAAAAAGGAAGGTTTTTTTCACAAACTGGTATGATGAATTACAACAAAATTCATTAAACAGAACCACCTCAGATTGATAAACGGTTGTAACCTCTTAGTAAAGTCGAAAAATCCCATAACCAGAACAACACCGAAGATCAGAGACCAATGAGGCAGCCATTGTGAATTAAATTTAGTGCAACTGTCGCCATTTGTTAGTTTTATCTCGAACTACCCTCCTTTTATTTGTGTATCGTTCTCATCGTACCCTTATCGGTGTTACACTTTTGTTTCAGAAGGTTAGGACTTGGGACTGTTAAAGCTCTTTTTAGTACTTTTTTGTATCGATTGGGGAAGCCTTCGATTTATGAGAGTATAACGATTAGGGGATGTTGAATTTGGATGGAATGGTTTGTTTTGGTTGATTCTTGTAAGCAGTGGCGGTACTGTCATACAAGCCTAAAAGCTTGGCTTGCCCTTATAACCTACTCTTAATGATGTTGGGGTTTCTGAATAGTCTGCTTGCCTTATGGGCTTGCCGTATTGCTGGTCCCTAGGCACGCCACTACTTGTGAGATAAAATTAGAATAATACGAGCCTTATGATGTGCTAAAATAGTAAAGGATGAATTTGCTGGCAGAAACAATAACAGCGGAAGGGTAGTCAGAATGTTTTGGCGCAACTTGGGCGTGGCTCTTTGTCTTCAAAACTTTACTTGAAACGACCAAGCTCGTGTATAGACTTTCAGTCGGTACTGTCACTGTAATTTGATAATTCCCATGAATATTTCCAAACAGTGCATAAATACTTAACATTATTATCAAGCCACCAACTTAATTTCCATTTCTATTTACCTCAGCAGGTAAATACGAAAGTCACAAACTTTAGTAGGATCATATAAAAACTTATTTATTCCTTTGTACCGAGTACTTCCTAGTATTAAGTTACTCTAAGGTATTTTCAATTTTATCCTAAGACATTCGCGAACTGTCGACGATCCCCGTTGATTCATTAAACGTTATTTATTAGATAGCCTCGTCGAAACTTCGCTCGTTTATATTAAAATTCGTAACAAGTTGGTAAGTTTAAAATTTTTGTTTGAGAACTTGTTCATATCGATTCTGTCTGAGACCGTGACGTCATATCTGTTCGCCCCCGAAACGCTTGTTTAGAAAATATTTTGATATTTATTTATTGGTAAACTGGAATAGACGACCTTGTCTCCCTTAGGTGACGTAAGAGTAGACTTAGCTACTTTTTCAGGTGAATTTATAGCCGCCTATTAGATGACGTCAAACTGGCATCATCAGCCTACGTTTACAGGGTGATCCCCTAAGGTGTACTTTATGTGATTACGTAATTATACCTATTTTTAGCAGTTCAGGTCTATTACCTACATTTGGCTTTTGCCAACACCTACTCACTGAGGACTAACTACAACTAGATAAAGTCCTATTGTTTTAACTCTCCTCTCATTTACTCAATTTTGATCTGCAATGATCGCATCTCGGTTCTTCTTGCAATCGCTTTTCTTGCCCCCCTTCTTCCTGGTCCTGGGAGCCTAAAATGGCCGCTTAAGCAGAATCATAATAGGATAATAATATGAATCACGTAAAAATTCTTAAAATGTTCACAGACGCAGTTAATGTTATGAATGATTATTAATTTTAATGAACAGCGCACAACTCAAGACCCATTAATGATAATATTTATCCGTGGTGCTAGGCAACTGGGCTTACCCCTGTTGTGGCCTTGTTTCGTTCTGTCTCCTGCTGATATGGAGGGCAATGGAAATTATGGCTTTCCTACTCCTCCGCTATACTATTCTGATTAATTTCGTTGCGAGTTCCAAGACCGTTAGATTGTTTCTCTGGGACTTCGTCGAGCTTCATTGTCTCGGCGTATTACTGGTGGTCGGCACTGTCGATCCTGACTTTCAAGAGTTACAGTGGTTTGGAAATAGTGTGGCGGGCTTGACGCATACAAATAAAATATACAGGGTGTAAACGGAACCTTCACGAAGCCGTCAACCAAGCATTATGTACATCAAACTATGTAATTTTACGCAAAAAATATTGCTGGGAAACACTTTTTTTTTGCGTTAATAATTACGTTTTACGGTAGGACTCAATGTAACGCACTCAAAATATTGTGCGGATGGATGGCACGAATAGTATGGGGGTCGTGGAGGTGTTTAATGTAAAAATCTGGGGTCCATATTGGCTCACCTAAAGTTCTTTTCCCGAAATTGTTCTTCCTAACGATTTGTAATCCGAATGATCACTCTTCCTAAAATTTTTCATCCTAAAGTTTTCATTCATACTATTTGTAGTGCTACCGGCGATGTTCATAACACTCATGTTTCCGAAAATTGTAATTAATAATATCATTAATGTAAATATATTTAAACTCCTACTGTTTTTTATCATAACGCTTTTATCCCTAAACATAAGTACAGGTCAGAGTGTCGTCTTGGGGGCACTATGAAAAAAAAACTTAGAAAAATTTCGCAACCAATTTCGAAGTAGCGCTCGCCGGCCGCTGCCGCGGCACCGCTCGCTCCGCTCGCTCGGCTCGCGCGTAGTTGGTCACAGTTCTAACCTAACCTAACCTATGGATCCCTTCCACATCGTTTTTACGACAAACGGTTAGTCGGAGACAAAAAACACCAAGAAATTTTTATTCTTACATTTAGATGTTTTATACGATAGAATCGAGAAAATAAACGGTTTGCAAAAGTAACACTTTTTTGTCTAAGTCTAAACTAAAGAAATCTAAACAAAAAATATATGACTTTGAATAATAGTGTAAAAGATGGTTATGTTGAGAAAATATAGGAAAACAAATAAAAGTATAACAGATGTTTATTGCTACTGACATTATGAAGTGGAATGCTTCGGAATTATAAAATTAGAGACAGAGTAGTTAGGAATTGTGATTGTTAGGATGAAAAATGTTAGGAAGAACATTTTCGGATTTCCAATTATCGGAGTAGAAAATTTAGGTGAACTTTGGCGCACCCAAAAATCTGACATAAAAAACATATATTTAAAATAAACTTGTGAAAAAGTTCGAACTTTTACCCCAATATCTCCGTAACTTGAGGGTTCCCAGGTATGGTCTAGAACGAAAATGGGTCTTGTTACACCCTTATATGAATTGTCACTTTGTGATTCAGAAAGTCTAATTAACTCACAAATAACGAGTCAACGATACAGTTCAACTTCATTAGGCAGTCGGTGCTGCCGGTTAAGTATCAAATTTATTGTATCTTAATTAGAATCTGTTACCGCCATATCGCGTACATCATATCAAAGGCGAAGCTAATCCGGCCCGTGTAATTACTGTAATCATATTCTATGTGCGCGGGGTGTTATTATTATTACGGTCTAACCAAAACACGGACTAATTCCGCTTTCCCTTCTTCTTTATCGTGTGGTTAGTTCGTAACCTGGTGTCAGAGTTTTTAGGCCGCCCATGGGCCTCTGACTTGGCTATACATGCCGTCAAGAAATATCTCTCAGGCATGCTGGTTTCCTCACGATGTTTTCCTTCACCGAAAAGCAAGTGATAATTATACTATACGCACATGAATCCGAAAAATCAGAGGTGCGTGCCTTGGGTTCGAACTCGAGACCTATGACTTAGCAGTCCGACGGTCACACCACTAGGCTATCACTGCCTATCGCTTTCCCTAGTGTGGTATCATTGATTAATATCATTATTGTTTCCTTTATTCATTCTACATACACATTTTTAAATATTTCTTTAAAAAAAAAACCATTAAAAAACATTTAAAAATATAAAAAGTAGTGGTCCGCCGGTGTCGGGAGCAGGTTCCAAGCTACCGGTGGTTAGGGCTCCAGAGACAGGAACCTCCTCACAATACGAACCGTATCGAGGCGTACTGCCTTTTGAATCAGGCTCTTAATCCAACCGCCTAAGGAGAGCCTCGAAAGATGATCGTCGAGGCTCTTGGCCAAAAGGCCATTGGCCGTCACGACAATCGGCACAATGATAGCCGAGTTCACATTCCACATGTCGACAACCTCGTGTGCCAACACGAGATATTTTATTTGTTTCTCTTTCTCAGCTTTCACGGGGTTCTCGTTATTATTGTAATTGTTATAGTGTTTTTAGCTGGATATGTCCTAGGTACGTAGGTAGGCTCGTAACTGCCTCGGTGGTCTAGTGAGCGCGGCTGCAAACCACGAGGTCCTAGGTTAGATCATTGGGTCGGGCGGTGTTATTGGTTTTTTCTTCATTCTCAGTAGCAGCCACGGAGTATAGATTTGTACCCTGGTGGGAATAGGCTCGCCTCCTTTTACATGAGCCTTAAACTAAACAGGCAAAATGTGGGTTGTATTATTAGAGTACATCTCTGCCTAAACCTTCGGGGATAACCGGCGTGATGTTATGTTATGTCCTAGGTGACTTTATAGTGGGCCTAAAATAATTTAAATTATGTCAACCCCATTAAAAATGAAGTTTAGAGGGTTTATTGAACAATTTGGTGCTCCTGTTAGAGAAAGATAAGGTAGGCTAGTCTCACCACCTCAATCGGGATAAAAAGTGAGGAAAAATCCTCCCAAATGCCACTGTAAGTATCGTGAGTGATTGACTAATAGGTATAGATCTCATACATCTTCTTCGTCGTGTCGACGATTTCCACTTTAAAAAAAAAAAACATTTGTTTCATCCAAAACTCTGCCACCTCGACGCCGTTGGTGGTGGCCTCGGACAGGTCCCTCAAAGTGCACGTGGAACCACACATAGTGCAGGATAGGAGGTGAGCCATAGTTTGCTTTGAGGCACCGCAGTCACACATGACTTCATTGGAATACCCCCACCGGACCAGATCTCATACTAATACCAGAGAGAACTTCGGGTGAAAAGAAACCCGCAGCTCAGAAGACAATCACTCAATTAGCAACATCCTCGCAGTTCATACTCTCTCTCTCAACTAACCGTTTTACCTAATAATCGACACAATTCAGCCTCCCAATACCTCAACAATCCAACGCTTCCCGTAAAACATAGCTATCTGATTCTGAAGCCAACAACTTAACTCATCAATATTTCTTTCCATGGACATACTTCGGTAGGCTTCGGCAAGCTTCGTTGAGCTTCGGCAATACATCTGTATTGTACCCTCGTTCACTTGTCAATTATTTGGGAAAAATATACCGGCTTCAGGTGACGTGGGTTGAGCGTAATGTATACGTGAACGTAATTGATGTGATAAACTAATTATTGTTTCAGTCGTTAGTCTTGAAACAGAATAGGAGATTAATTTAGAATGGGTTACTGTCGAAGGAGGAGCTCGTGGCTAAATAATAACAGCCCCTCGGGTCGATCTTTAGGTTAAGCCGTGCTTGCCTAGGTTGGTCTGTGGATGGGTGACCACTCATTACATACCGAGTTTCCTCCGTGCCTCGGAAAGTACGTTAAGCCGTTGGTCTCGGGTGTCTTTTGTAGATCTTTGACAATTGTTAGGTAGTCAGTGGCCCAAAAAGTCTGACAACCAGTCTTACCAAGCGATATCGTATTACCCAGTACTAACTGGGTTGTTGAGGTCAGATAGGTAGTCGCTCCATGTAAAATGCTGGTATTCAGCTGCATCCGGTTAGACTGGAAACCGACCCCAACATAGTTGGGAAAAGGCTAGGCAGATGAGATGATGGGCAATATGGAGAGGTCTATATCCAGCAGTGGAGTTGTTTCGGCTGAAATGACGACGATATTCTATCATCTACATCATAGAATAGTATCGTCTGATTTGATGCCAATCAGAATAACAACCATATTTACACTTTAATCATATAAGTCCGATCTCTTTTGTGTTAGTTGCATTCGCTTATCAACAAACGAGCTTCAACCAATACCCTTTAATCCATTACCGTTGGACGTGGAACATACCAGAATGTAGTTGTGAATTTCAAATATTTTCTACCCAAATTTTAGCGTACGGCATGGCAATGCAAAAACTCTGGAACACTTTGTTATTGGTGTCGGACATGTTCTGGGTTCCTAGGGTTACCGGATCAACGCGAATGGTGACAGAACGGTGAAATATCTAGGTAAAACCATTGGGACAACTGGGGAATAGGAAATAGGTGAACATTTTTTTGAGTGTGGACACAGAACAAAAAATGCAAAGAATAATACAGTGGGAAAACTTGGCAATTTGGGGTCGGGTTTCTAACCTTCCATATAGCTGTCTGCCCAAGAAAAATTTCCATAAAAAAGAATGGTTGTTAAGGATCTTTTGGTCTACCTACTCGTTACGTTCCGGTTCGTGTCTTAATATTCCTTTTAGTTTTCGAGCAGTCTGTCAATTACCTAATACTTTCATTATGTTTACGGCTTGAAGACTGGGCAAAGTTTAATTAAAGTATTAAAAAGTTAACGTTGACGTTGATTAAAAAGTTGCGACTATCGACTACTCTGATTATCGTCTTCCTGTCGTATCACAATTTATTAGGAGTCGGTGCAACATGTGTTCTTTTTGCAACCCAACTGATCGAGTAAAAAATACTGTACAAATGAGAATTCGACATCGACAACCATATTTTACCGAACCGCATCGATTCCCGCCAGGATCAGCCCTACCAATCGCATTGTATTGAAACGCTGCGCGCGTTGTAACTATCATCGCCATCGCATACTCATCAACTAACGCTCGTTCAAACGTTGCTTGTTTATTCGTTGTACTCGTATATACGTTTATGTTTGGCTTGATTTTATTGCTAAAACATATAAATATAGAAGATCATCTTAATCTATTTACTTCATCGCCAATGTAGTGCTGGTTGTCTTTGTCCAGCAAGACTTTATCAAGCCTTTCTTTACCTCATCAAGTCATCATATTGTTGCCTTTGTTCCATTGGAATGGGTATACAGAATGATTTCCTCTTATCCATTTATCAGCTTTCGTTATAACCTTCTCTTATCTTCTCTTCGCCAAAGAAACAGATTATGCCTCTGACTTCTAGAGGCAGATGTATCCTCTTGCCTCTCAATAAAACTGTTTGGGTGCTTTGAGGTTCTTTGTACTAACCTCAGGTTGCCTGCCATTTTGGTATTCAATGTTAGGCCATCTTCACAAATGTACAAAAGAGGTCTGGATTAGAAACTAGCAATAACACTGGCTGCATCAAGATGGAATCCGTAATGGGTTTGTTTTATGTTAATACATTTTCCTCACAAATACCCACGAGAAAGACAGCAGTAAAATGTCCCTAAGATTACTTGTACATTTTATTAGTACTTTTATGGTTTTCCCACATCTTGCAATATACAGAAATTATTCCGGAAAACGAGGAACATAAATGCTGAATGTGAATTCCTATGAATAATGGCTCTATGTTAATTTAGATGGTAAACGTTGTATTTATAATTTTCTCTTGGTTCTAACGACTCACTTGGTATAGGAGGTAATTTAATAAATTTTCTTTATTGCACAGCAGAGTGGTGTTACTTGCTGTAACTACATTTTATAGCACTGGAAGCAGTGCTATGAAGATGGCACATTCATGGACACTTGATCTAATTAAACTATGTATTTGATTAATTATAAAGTTATAACAAAATAAATTGTTTGTTAATTCTGTAAAAAGTTAGCTCGAGTTTCAATAGGGCAACTGGTACGTTCCACAATACATATTTAACTCAGCAGTTTAGCACCAAGTACCAACCCATTTGATAGTATCCAAATCATTTTGAAACATGATCATTCCCCGAAATTCAGTACCGCCGCTTTGTCACACGAAACGCAGCAATAGGCAATTTGGCACATACACCCTGCCTACCTACAACTAAGCAATTATAGATCGCAATGATTGTACGAGAGTTGGCTTCCGCGCATGAGTATCAAATATTCCGTAGGGATTCATCAAGCCGTCCATTCCCGCTTTGACGGATGTTTAATTAAATTCAGGCCTCGGTTTAACGAAACAACACTACAAATTCGACCTCGGCACCTCTTTGTTTCTTCAATTATTATAATTTCAAAGCGACACCGCGTCATGAGAACTTGAGTCTGTTCGGAATAGACTTGGTAACCACTGGACTGATTCCTGTCAAAGTTATACGAATATTAATGAATGTTATTCAGAACAGTTGTAATTAAAATATGAGGTTTAGGAATGGTAATAACACAACGAGTTTCGAATTAAAACGAAGTTTCGACAAAGAATATGTTTCTGTTCTTTCGAAACAAAAATAAGAAGGTAACAGGCAATACTTGGTTGTTAGTAGAGCCAGCGTAGCTTCAAGTGGGTTCAATAAAAGAATGCCCAGTGAAAAATGATAGGGCGTTTTACCAACAGTACCGGTTTCCAAAGATGCGCGAGAGCACATGACTTGTGGCCGGGCGCATGCGCTATGGCTCCAGTGTTCCACGCGCGCACGCACATGAGTCAGAGCGCGTTGACCCGCGACGCGGAGCGGACGCCTCTGACACATTAGATACTGCTTTAATAACACACTGCGATAATTTTACAACCGGTTCCACGTACATGGGACTGTATTATTATGATAATTGAAATGGCTACTAGTACGGTTACTAGAGTGTAAACAAGATAACGGTAAAGTGGCTCGCGACTATGTATAGTAAGCAAATATTTATATTAAATATTTGAACGACATACAGTCATAATGTTTATTGTGTATCGAATATGATAAAAAATAATAAACTCTGTTAAAGAATTTTCAATGGGCATCACGTTGGTCACGCATGCGTTAAGGAAATAGATGACGGATGACGAGTCCATTGTGTCGAAATTTGACTTTCCCTTTTGCCCTCGTCATTTTCTAACCGGTAAGAACTTTCCAAGGAGAAAATTCAATGTCGAACCGAGTATGGATACAATAAAACAATAAAGATAAAGTGTATTTATTCGAAAAATTGGATGCATCAGTCTTATGAAATATTTCAAAATCAAATCATACGATGCAAGCAGAGAAAGTTAAAGAAAGCCAATGAGACGTGACTGAGGACACGTGAGGACACTGAATGACGTAGAAAGCGACACGGTAATTTGGTACAGACCTGAATAAGGAAATTGTTTCATTGATATCAAGGAAGGAGTTCCTAGAAACCCTGGATGGCATCCAATTACTCATATTACCGGCCCTGTTACATTAGTGATATGAGTAGATATACAAGAAGACGAAAAGAAACCGAAATAATTTTCCAAGAAAATATTTGCTCGTTGGAATGAAAGCGAATATTTTTATAACGAAAAACCGATTTATGCGGGATGAGAAATTTCATTTAGAAGGCAGTAACTTAGTTTTCTAGGTAACTGGAGAAATTGCGTCTCTAAAAATAAAAATTGTAGCGATAAAGGTCAAGAGTCCAATCTAAGCTTCATTAAGCGAGCAAGGAATTTCAACTTGACGCAACAAAATAATAGTAATTCTTTGTGCCTGTTAATGAATTGGAATATTTAATTATGCATGAAATAAACAAAGAATTTCATGAAGGTAGTATTTAGTTAATTCCAAAGCAGAAGCCGGTGTTCAAAGGTTATGTAGGACCTAGACCAAGAGGCAGACCGACAATTTATCGCAATGTTAAATGAAAAAAAAACATTGTACATTTTACTTTCTTATAAAAAATTCTAGTGAAAATTCTTACTTTATACAACGCTACAATACGGCCACAATAAAGAAATCTCGAAACGTTGACGTCCAAGTTTCCCAGTAAGCGTTCTTATTTCACCTGAACTTTTTTACGATACAAGTTCGGAGAGTGCCTGTAGAAACTATTTTAAAACGACTTTTATATCACTATTAAAACTTTCCAAGGGTGTGTAATAAACGGTCGCCGGAAGACCGTGAGATTTTATGTCCCCAAGGATATTGTTTGGTTTTTAATTTTATTGCGGGTATTTGAACATTTGTCTTGGTAAGAAGTGGAATGTGGCAAGTTGGCGACTAGGTTTTGTATTCAACAAATGTTCGGATATAAAATAAGAGAGGAATTTAAAGAATCCCGAAATACTTAAAGTACTCCGCACATCCCAAACGGGCTTACATGCAAATGGGTGTTGTTAGAGTAAAATGATCGGTTAAATCACTTGGGATCCAAATGATCCAATAGGATCTGACGAAGCTCCATACGGAAGTGAAACACGATGCCTGTATTGACATATCGAATTAATTAAGCACTTAGAATGTCATCTGATCCCAGTTCTATTAAACACAAACAATCGACAAATTGTGTTACTGGTATAGGTTGATGTAGATCCTCAAACCATAACTAGAAATACATTTTACCTATGGGCTTTGAAAACGACAGTGTTTGCTGTCAGTCCCAGTAGATTGGACTTAATATTTTCAGGATTTAGACAGAAATTCTTTTTCTTCTTTCTTTGTCGTGTGGTTAATGCCTATCCTGGTGTCAGAGTTTTTATGCTTCTGACTTGGCTTTACATGCCGTCAATAAATATCTCTCAGGCATGCTGGTGTCCTCACGATGTTTTCCTTCACCGAAGCAAGTGATAATTATACAATACGCACATGAAACCGAACATTCAAGAGGTGCGTGTCTTGGATTCGAACTCGAAACCTTGGCAGTTCGTTCTCTCGATTTGGCGAATTTATCATCAACTGAGGCCCCCTTGCACCCTATATCGCTTAAGCGCTAAGTGCACCGTTTTAAAACATAGATCCGTTCCTGTTAATCGTTTGTAGATGACTGACATAAAAATATGAAGTTAGTTTTGATGCAAGTGGGCCTAAATACAAGTACGCTCTCTGGTCTAAATCTTTCCTTGCTGCCACCGCACCGTCAATGAGACTATAAAGGAGTCCTACGGAGTCCTACCCAGTATTTATAGCTATATTATTACGCATTGTGTCATAGAACTGCCGGAATTCCAATCGCGACCTTTATTGACCCTAATAGCGGCCGCCGATTGAATCATAATAGTACTCCATCGATATAGATCCTCTATTGAACAGATCTACTTTTATAGCGCCTATAATAGATTTTAATTGAAATACTTCCGTTGTTTTAGTTTTTATTACTTTTGGAACATAAATGTGAAGGCTAGTAACTGATCATCACTTGCTTGTAATTTCACTTTCGACATGTCCTTTCTTTGATCTGTCATGCTGATCTTACGGCTTTTATAGCACTTTTGGGACTTAGCGAAAGTTTTAAAATGATATGTAGCCATAAGGATGAAAACTTGTTGAAGTTTTTTTTGTCCAAATGTAACAATCAATGTATTTCAGTTAATTAGAAAGCCTATAACTTAAGAATTCGCAATCACCAGCTCTTTCCATTCGCAGAATGGAAGGCCTCAATTTCAAAAGCGTATTTCATATCAGCATAAAATTCCTGAATGTTTATTACCGAACTCAATTACGCTTTAAAACATTATAGAGCACATATTTCCGTTTAAAGTTTATTTGTGGAAAGTTACGATTCGGCGTAATAACTCAATCTACATATTTATCATGTTGTGTACCCTTGATCCGACACTTTTTTATAGTTTATTGGGAATTTATGCCGGAACCGAGCCGGGAAAGATCCATTACGTTACCAACATAAAATTATTATTTGGTTTATGTTCTGTTCTTGAAGACCATTACTTTATGATAATGTTGGAAAGTAAATTTCACAAAAAAAAATACCTCTTCTACTACATTTTCAGTTCTTACAAACGATGCATCTCTAGAAGTCAGAATTATTACCTGAAACAACAAAAAATATTAATTAGTTCATATATTCCTTAAAGGCAACTAACTGCTCTTATTAGGAGGGCGAACATTTCAAACAACAAAAACAAAAGGGAACATGCAATACAGTTTCACGTCATAAACAAGTTCTGCTTCTGGTGGTCTGAATTCTGAAAGAACGAACATTTATTGAATAGTCACAGAAACTACGTCGGGTATTCCATTCATCCACATTGCAGTACGGAGTAACGCTGAGCGAACGTGCGCTCTGTGGCGGTGCAAGTCATAAACTGACGATCCGCCCGAAATAAAATGATATGAGGGTAGTTTTGTAAATTGAAGTAGTTTCCGACTTTTGGTACTTGAGTTTTAAACGTTTTTAAATAAAGTGGTATTGGAAGTAAAGTATTCGAAGTTAGTGTTATGGTTCGAACACTTTTATAGGAAATGATATTCAATCAAGTTTTTTTATTTGGAAATTTCAGTTTAAACAAACAAATAAATGGTTGTTTTAAATCGGAATTGCATTTAAAAAAAGGCATTGTTAGATTTCGATTCTTTTAATCAATTTTTTGTTTTAAATAGTGTACAGTGAACCGCTTATAACATGTACCTGTTGTCAGTTACATCGAAGTGTGACCGTGAGCGTTGACAATTTTATCACAAAAGAGCAGTCTGTGGACTCATCGTTCGAGGACAATGAACCGCCAGAACCATGCTGAAATTACAGTTTTACCACTATTTAAAATACTGTCAATAAATAGTTCATGTTAGGTAAATTGCAAGCGCCATGTATTGTATTTTTTATGTCAATCATGTTTCGAAAACTGACAACCAGTCTGACTCAGTGGTATCGATTAGATAGAGGATGCCGAATACCAGTATTTTACATGGGGTAATGTATGGTATTTAGCCATGCATAGCCCGGTTGGACTCGAAGCCGGCTTAGGCAGATGATGACATATGTCGTTCTCCATGCATTTGTTTTGTCAGAAGGCGCCCCTGTCGGCATGTCTTTTAACAGCTTATGAGCTCATTTGTCAAAATCTCTCAGCTCGTTTATCAGAATTGATCCAGCCGTATGTGTACACATTAGAGAGTAGAAAAATGTCAAGGCTAATCAAGGAAACGGGAACATAATAATTACTATTTTCCTTGTATTCTTGTCATTGCCACATTTTTTTTGTTATTCGCTCATAACATGGACCTGCCGAAGTGTCACATTGGAAGTTGACAACTTTATCTCGGTGTGGCTGTGGACTGTACTCGGTGAGCGGTCGCGGACAATGAACCACGCGCTAATGTCATTTTGACGCCTCGCTACCGTTCGCCTCGCCTCGACTCGCCCTGCCTCACTGAGGCATTGAAAGGCTCTCTCGTTGGACTAACACTTTGTTGTCGCTGAGGCAATGCCTAAAATATTTATTTTTAGATGAAAAAAAATGTGTTATTTGTAGTGGAAGCAGAAAGAAGATTTCGTTCCGCTTGTTTGTTTGATTGTCATTACTGCAATAAACAAGTAATAAATTGAAGATTAATTTTAATGGCTTCATTTGAGTGCACATAAATCGTCAGTAAACCGCACACGTAGCAATTTATCATCCAGGATATTGTGAGATAATACCGGACAGTACAAATTGCTTACTATCCCGTAATGTCACCTGTGTGATAAGGAGTGTACATATTGTCACTAGCACACTAACTTGTTCTTGAAATGGAATCCAGGCTCCACTCCGGAGCGGAGGGAATCCTTTGCCCAGTAGTGGGACCGTATAGGCTGATATAAAAAAAAATACCTGTTTGTTTTTATTTATATATTTTGAAATGTTTTTATATGGTTTTATTAAAAAAAAAATGAAAATAATTTGTTAGAAAAATTTATACAGAGAAATATTACTTGTGTCACTACCCAAAACGCGCTTTCCTAGCTAGTGACACTAATAACGTCAGGCATTTAACTCCGTAGGTACAGCGAAGCACATCTACTGCTATCAGCCACACACAGGACATAGATTAGGCCGGCGCCGACCGGGCTTATCTAACCAGCCTGGTGATATATTCGCGCACATCATGCATGTTGATACAAGATACAGCACAGTTCGGCTGTTAGGCTACTGGCTCATAAAATATAGTCATATTATTTGCATACGATTTGGGGTGTGGAGGAAGCTTTATTTCAGTTGTCATATACACAGTAGTGAATAGAGGATGTATAATTATCGTATGATTCATCTAAGTGCAGCAAAGATGGCATATTTTCGAAAGAAAAGTTACTATTCTTCAAGATCATCTGTCTAGCTTTTTCCTAACTATGTTGGGGTCTGCTTACAGTCTGACTCTAGCCGGATGCAGGCGAATAAGATTATAGATAGTCTCTGAATTTATATTCTTTTTTCCACAGAGCAAATGCCAATTTGGAGTCCACAATCCAGGAGATGATTTGATGGTTCCTTTCTTTAAAATTAAAGCCAGTTTACACCATTTTTCTTCCAAGACTTGCAAACCTTTTCGAATATCTTGGAAAAACAAAAAAAATAATTCTTGTATTATTTGAGATTGAGCAAAGAAAGAGACAAATGTAAATAAGCAATTAGTTATATAGAGTAAAATATATAAAAGGAGAAACTGTTTTCCAGTCCGAGACAAACGCATGCAAATAACTAATCTAGGACAAAGGAAATCCTTGTGTGCCACTCACCACACACAAAGGAGAACGGTATTGTCTTTTTTATGCAAAAGAATCTCATATGATGTTAAGACAAAAGAAACGAATTGCTTCAAATTCAATAGAGAATTATATTATATATATGTTATTATAGCTATTATCCCACTGCTGGGCAAAGGCCTCCCTCCATTCCTTCCACGTCACGATTCTGTGCTACTTCTTTCCAATTCTCAAGGAAGACATCCAGTTCGTCCCGCCATCTCCTAATAGAGAATTAAATTCTAGAAATAAGAGTATATAAAGGACTTCTGATGGAAGCTAAAACATATCACATAGGCGAAACTAGAATGCTTTTGGCTATGTGACGTCAAACTGGGTACTGGGAAAAGCTCTCGTTACCGATGCACAGAAAGTTCCAACTAACTCGATTCGATTATAGCTCATTCCCTTACAGGAAGCAGGTCTGTCTCCCGGAAGTGGAACGTTATAGGCTGAATTAATCACACAAATTAGATTGTCCTTGCAGGTAAAGTCACTAGGCAAAGTTAACTGGTCTATGATCTCTTCAGAACATAGCCTCAAAAACTCAAAGTATCATTATTCTAAGCATCATCATCTGCCGAGCCTTTTCCCAACTATATTGGGGTCGGCTTCCAGTCTAACCGGATGCAGCTGAATACCAGTATTTTACAAGGAGCGACTGCCAATCTGACCTCCACAACCCAGTTAGTACTGGGTAATACGATACCCTTTGGTAAGACTGGTTGTCAGACTTTTTGGGCCACTGACTACCTAACGACTGTCAAAGATCTACAAATGACACCCGGGACCAACGGCTTTAACGTGGTTTCCGAGGCACGGAGGAAACTCGGTATGTAATAAGTGGTCACCCATCCACAGACCAACCTAGGCAAGCACGGCTTAACCTAAAGATCGACCCGAGCGGCTGTTATTATTTAGCCACGAGCTCCTCCTCATTATTCTAAGCATAAACCGCTCAAATTCTTCACCGCTTACAATCCTAAAAACCAAATCCACCAACTTCAACTTCATACACCGAAATGTACCAACATAAGTAACGGAATTTCAGACAAGTATAGATAAAACGCGCAAAACTTTCTAACTGCACCATCAGTAGCAGCATGCGGGGACATTGTTTTCGGTTCACATCCCGGCTCGTACATTAGTAGGCTCGTACCAACTACTGTTATGTCCGTTGAACTGGCAGACGGTAACGTGGTGTGTCTATGTGTGTGTGTCTGTGGATGCAGTTTGTCGATGGTCCGGGTACGTGTTTCGGAGTTTATAGATGAAATCAGCGTGAGAGTCGAAGAACGATGATTACACTCCATAACTATTGTAGATACTCCACAACTAGATTTTGCAATGGTCTTGGTACAGGAAATAATCTATACTTATAATATTAAAAAGCTGAAGAGTTTGTTTGGTTGAAAGCGCTAATCTAAGGAACTACTGGTTCGAATTGAATAAATCTTTTAGTGTTAGATAGCCCATTTATCGAGGCTAAGTATAGGCTATATAACATCACGCTACGGCCAAAAAGATATAATAATTTCACGCGGACGAAGATCGCGGGCAACAGCTAGTGTAACATATATTCGTAAAGACATTTCTTTTGAAAGATTTCTCTATTATGATACCAAAGAGAACATCCTCTTACACCTAGTCCCTTAAAGTTTCCTTTCAATACCCTCTAGGCAGGCACAGTTTCAGGTGACTATTGTACCAAGTTGCACATAGTAACAGGACAGTGACTGGCGACGGGTTCCGGAGTACCCAGCCCACTGAACACGGCGGTGATAACGTTACTGTGGTCACGTCTGGAAACGACTTTATGCGAATATAGTGGAGTTGAGCGAACTTCTTGATATGATTTGAGAGAAGCGATAAGGATGTTGCGGTTCCCACGTTAGGATTTCTACTGATCGTGTCGTATCGTTGATCGTGTGCAGTTTCCAGATACGAAACTTAAATGGTCAAATACTCAACATACTACTATTTCTATCAACGAACCTCAATAAAAATGTCACCGAAATTTATTATTGAAAGCTTCTCCAAAATAAAAAGCGTACCTACACCAATAAAAAACTAATATCACCGAACGAAAAATCTAATAAAACGCTGAAATATTTCAACGGCGAAGCAAAATGTAGTTTTGTAATGTTTATTACAAAGTTCGCTATGCATTAGAAAGATTGGATGTAGTTTAATCATAACATGGAATATTGGCATACCTACAGCATGATAGAAAATCGATTTTCTAATGCGTTTATTTTCAACAGAGGTAGTTGAAGCGTCGTATATGGACCAGACGACATTGAAAGGGTGGCTGGACTCGAGTATAGACTGCACAGTCTACTGGTCACTGGCAACGAGACGTGTCGACGATAACGCGACAATAACATTTCAGTGGCGACGTCTGAGCACGGCGTAATTCGATCAAGATTCAAGAGAATGTGACAACGTGTTGAAACACTGAGAAGCGTTGAAAGCTTTCGTATTCTGGTTTTAGGAGGCGAATCTTATCTGACGAACTGCAAGATAAGATGACCCGGAAAATGTAGAAGTAACAGCTTTTACAACAAAAATGTATAAGACTGCGACGGCTTTTAAAGGCAGCATTTACCGAATTCTCTACAAAACAGACGACCCCTTAACTTGGAAACACGGCCTATGTAGTCACGATGAGCATTGAGTGAACGACAAAGAAGAGATAACTAAGGCTTACGAAATACTTGACACTTTTCTAAACGTTTCTGAACCGCGATGCTGACTCGACACAAGTCGACACCCGACGTACAGGAAGTAATTTTGTAAATCAACCTATAT
This sequence comes from Noctua pronuba, assembly GCA_905220335.1. Lineage (NCBI taxonomy): Eukaryota > Metazoa > Arthropoda > Insecta > Lepidoptera > Noctuidae > Noctua > Noctua pronuba. The sequence goes on along the minus strand of LR999906.1, from coordinate 5,989,245 downwards.
CAAACTTCAAAACAGAAAATGCTACAGTATCCAACATTTATAGCTGACATGATACAAAGCGTCAATAGTAATTTGTGTCATCGTCATCCTGGCAGGGGGATCTCCAAGCTTTCATTCCGTTGAAGTTCTATCACGAATTTCAAAGACCAAATTCAATCAAAGACGTTTGAGCCGCAAAATTCTGGTACGGAGAGCCTGACTCAAGGCTAGGATTCGATCGATATGCTATTCACTGGTATTCTAAACAGTCACCAAGAGGAATCTACCTAAGTTACTACACGAAGACCGTCGTGGCCAGAATAGAGTAGTATTGCTTGTTAACAATTTCACTAACGTTATTAAAAGGAAAACTATGGTTATCAAATATCTTTTAACTTTCAATCCGAACCAACGCCGACTAAAAGTTCATTAAAAGTTTAATTAACTTTTAACTTGCTGCACCTGACTTTAATCTAAAGGCACCTCTAGATTTGAAACCAATTATAACACCATTTTTTAAATCGTCAGTATCATCAGCATCTTTACCATCCTGCTGCTTTTATCTAGTTCTTCCAATCATTCTTCTCTTTCAGCTATGATCTAAATGTTCAAACCCTTCCTGGCCATGTCATCCTTTGCACAATCCAACTATCTCTTCTTTGGTCTTTTGTTAGTCTTATAGTCACGCAGATTAATTCTCACAGCTTTTCAAAGGATATGACTCTCGTGTCATCCGGAATATCTTGTCAACCGTCTCCACCATTACACATCTAAAAGTTCTTCACGTCCAATCAAAAGCACATACGAACGTCTTTCATGAGTCAAAAACTATAACCCAAAAATTCTAAATGCCGCAGCTTGCATCACCCCTCGATCCAGGACATTTCGTCGGCGTCCCCACCAGTAGGTAAATTTAATTACAGTGTAGCGAACGATAAATCGCTCCGGGGAAGCGACGCGCCAAACAGACTATCTGCTGTTTCATTATAATATTGAGCTCTGGGGTATTTGTGGGGTGGGCCTGTGGAACATTAATAGTAGACATGCGGCACATATTAACTTTTTGAGATTTTTTGATGTGGTGTAAAGATTTTGGTTTCAGATTTTTATGGTGGTCTCGGACTTAAGACTGTCGATTCCTTCGCACAAGGTCTTCAAGGGTTATTTTAAGCTGTTTCTTGTCTACCAAAACCCATCCAAACTCCCTGTTATCTCAACAAAACCACTTCAATTGTCAATGTCAGTGTCAAAACGTCTGGTCATGTTTCTGGTTACAAAACTGTGCATAATATTGAAGATAGCTCTTGCATGTCTCAATTTATAAACACAAACCCTGGCACCAATACGTCATAAGTGCACTAATTTACAATTAAAATCCATTAATTAATTTAAAGGTTAAGCAAACTATTTAATGAATTTAAATTCATGTTGCAATCCGGAATCAATGAGCTTTTAATTGAATTAGTGTTAATGGATAAATATTGTATGATTGCATTTTTGAATAAAATGAACAAACATAGTAAATTATAAATTCAATTGTCAATTGCATTTGGCAGACTACCGGGCTAGTTGTCGGACGTAGGGTTGCCAGATTTCATTACTAAAATCCCGTATACACGGTTATTTAATCCGCTGCATGTTGGTTCAGCGACGGATAGCTTTGTGGTGAAATAAAAATATTTTTTATATGGGTTTTCTAGCTCACCCACTACGGTAAGCCAGGATAAAGGATTTATAGAAAAAATCGCGGAACTACAATCAAATGGTTTTACCATAATAATCCTGAAAACCGGGGATTTTATTGTGCTTGTTTTTTATTTTTGATATTTAAAGTGTCCTGTACTCTCTCGAGTCCTTGAGTCAGAGCACTCTCTTACAGAGCAATGATGTGTGCGTTGTCATTAGCTTGGAACATCGTTAAGAAACCAGCATGCCTGAGAGATATTTCTCGACGGCATGTAAAGCCAAGTCAGAGACCCATAGGCAGCATAAAAACTCCGACATCAGGTTAGGCACTAACCACACAAAAAAGAAGAAGAAGCTTGCAAATCTAATAAAACTGTTATCCAATCGACAACATTGTATGATTTGTAAGTGGTCAGCCCTAATGAAAATGGTCTGGCCAGATTTATGCTTTTGTAGTGTGCTAGTTTACACAAAGCATAATATTATCGATCCCTTAATCCCTGGTACCTGTATCGCTGCGAGGATCATCGATTTAGGTCGTGGTCGAGTTAGGAGTTGTATTGATATTGTCGAACGAACGTCATAATGATATCTGATTGTACAGTCAGAGTAATGTAAACACTTAGCAAAATTCAAAAGCGATTTTCTCGAGAAATAACGGTTTTTACTTTGAGATAAAACCTTTTGCATAACATTTTGTGTCTTCTAAAAAACTATGATCGTGAAAACGTAATTAACGTTAATCAATACAGTAGGAGAAAATCGCTTTTTAATTTTGCCAAGTGTATATGTTACGGGCAACCGGCAACGTGATTAACTGGGCATTATTAATAAGGACCGGTCATTATTAATAATGTCCAAGAACGTCGGGCAATGTGATTAATTTATCACTTTGGCCGGCCATTATGAATAATGCCCGACGGCCCGTGGGCCATGTAATAAATCAGTGTTTGAGATAGCTTGAATTGTTCACTTGGACCGGGCAATATGAATAATTCCCTACTTGTAGCCGGGCAATGTGATAAATTGGTTAGTTTACTACTATGTTCAATAGCTTATTTTTTGTTAACTTTTCATGAAAATTATGTAAGTTTAATTTCATTTAATAAACAAAAACACTACATTTCACCTATTTTATTACTTTGCCCAAGAGCGGGTGGGTATTATTCATAATGGCCGGGAATAGTCATTCTGTTTTAATCACATTGCCCAAATGAGTCGGGTATTATGAATACAGACCGGCCATTATTAAAAGTGCCCGGACTTATCAAATTGCCCGTAACATATACACACATTTCATTGCTCGTGACTATACAGCTTGAAAGGCTACATTTAAAAATAAACTATGTAGTAGAAAAAACAAAGTCTATAATAGTCCAATCCAATTCACTCGATTATCTTGAGCGAGTTGCTAAAGAGAAGTTGAATCACTTTATTACTACTTTTCTTGACCAGCGCTGACCTTGTGGAACAACTAACTTAAATTAGAAATGTCGGACGCCCACTTCGTTTCTTTGCTTTCAAGTACCGTATACCTATTAAAGCTGGATGTGGGATTGTGGGTGTAGTGTATGGATGAGGTAATGAGAATGGAGTGCTAATTGAGTACCTATGTGATGGTTACGTAAGTTGAAAGAAACGTGACGTTAATATTGCTGAAATTGCTTTGTGATAAACAAAAAAAAAAGACACTATGGAAATGGTAGTTTACGCGGTAAAAGATCTTTGTGCAGCTATAGAAAGCGTCTATCGTAGAATACCAATGTTGTAAAAAGGAGAGTACATACACATGACACAGCGCCTCGTAATATGCAAGACAACCAAATCTAGATAAACGTCGTTCAGGTAGTAAACATCGAAATGGATTCATATACTTGCTTTGCTCATTGTGGGATAGAAACTTGTAAAACAGAAACATACCTGCCACTTGGGTAAAAGTAGTGTCGAAGGAAAAAACCGATATCAGTAGAATTACATGTGATTAACACAGTTTAGCCAGGACTGACTAAGCTCGTACTGTCACCTTTATAGTTCCACGACACGTTCATCACAGCACATCAGCACTCCATTTCTTCTTACTCCGTGGCTGTACAACACAAAAGGCGAAATAACGGGACAAATTGACACATAGATCAAACCAAACTTGGAGAACTTTCGCTACGTAAGAAGAAACTTGTAAAGTGAGGGTAGGTTTAGGCCGTGTTCGTTTCATTGATGCCTAAAATACCAATACGGTAAAGCATAGGAACATCTTTTAGGGCAAATATGACTTTTGATCATTTTGTTTGACGGACTTCCATATTAAGACAATAAGAGATGCAATAGTAAATATATTAAACTTATACTGTCACTTACTTATCTTCTTCAAAGAAAGAGGGTAGACAGATTTGTCTGCTCTTAACAAGTTATTTTCCATATACCCGCATTTTCCAGTCAACCCGCGATCATGGCGCTTCCAACAGCGTCGGAATATCGGGAGCTCAAAACTATGAACAATCACGGAAGATATCCCGTAAGTGGCAGTATAAGTTTAGTTGTAAACCGTGAAAGCTTAAAACTGTGTTAGTAAATATATTGTCAGTTTCAATCCATTTGAATTAACTCTTCAACCCTTTGCATCCTTAGAAGTTTATACCCATGGTTATGGAGGCGTTAGTAAGAAGAATGGAGGCTTGGTTCACATGATAATTTGCAGCAAAAGTAGCAAACTAAATCGGAAGAACCTTAGGGCTTTTTAGGTTGTTCTGATGCTATTAAAAATATCGTATCCTGCCTGTCGTTGTCTGGATGTAATGGTGACACTACACTTGGCAGATCAGGACAAATATTCGCTTTCTACCATAAAGACAAAGTAAACTTTATCCTTATAGACATAAAGAACATTTTGTTTTGACCCAATATCGCGAAATTTTTGACAAATACGCCATGTGAAGAGCCAGCATTACAAACGACGACAACTGATGGTTACTACTGAAGTGATGATGAAGAAGAAGAATTAACCTCAATTCATCCGAAAATCTCCCAAAATGCCTGTCATAAACGCGTCCACAGTTTAACCTTTTTTAAGGTAGAGGCAATATACGTGCCACCAACAAAATTATTTTTTTATACAGAAATATCACCACTTTAGTATGGATAGTGGCACAGATACTGTTATCAAATTTTCCACATATTTTCGGGCAATTAAAAAAAAAATTGGAGTAGGGACTTGTTTAATATTTTAATAAATTAAAAAAAATTGAAAAAAAAAAAATCTTAAAAATCATATAAAAATATCCTTATTAACATACGTCAATTTCGTTTTCCTACCACTTCCGGTTTTCTCTGCCCAATAAAGGGTTAAAATACAATCAACTTACTACTCCAGAATCATAACTTATTAACTTAGCCACACAACTATGCTGCTCAGTTCTTAATTAGTTGTGTTAATTAAAACCAAATGAGAGTGACGTAACAACGTTTTAAAAACGTCGTGATTACGAAACGGTTTGGCGAAGGAAATTACTTAAAGAGGAGGCTTTTAGTGACTCTTTTTTTACTAAAAACGAGTCGTTGTAATTTTTTTTTTCAGTAACTTATGGCATCGAGGTACAGTGTCGATTTTGTTGACACCTAAGTTGATAAGGTGATCTTTGTAAAGTATCTTTACATGTTGCCTTTAATTTCAGGGTCTTTACTTTTATAAACTATTTGATTTACAATATTTCATATCGAAAGTTAATTTTTTGTTTCTGATAGATTTTTGTGACCAAAAATGTTATCGGCATCAAACTGAAATTCCAGAATAAAAGATTTAAAAAAAAAAAATAATCGAAATAGCAGATGAAAAGGTATTCCAGTCACAAAAATACTTTTTAAATAAAAATGTTATATTGCATGAAATCTCTGTTAGATTGTATTTTTGGTCCAATGTCACGTACAATATTGAAGTATTTTGTGGAGATAGAGATCAGACGGACCCAGGTGCTGTTGACCTTATGACTCTAAAGGAATCTTTAGTATCAATTTCGAGGGCTGGAGTATGTTTAAGGAATGTTATGAGTAGGCAGAGGTTACCTTTAAAAATAAGTCGAATTCGTGTAATAGCATTGAAGCAAAGGAAAGGTTTCGAGATAAAGAAGTCTTTCGTAAGAAAGTAGAAGATTTTTTTAGGTTACATAAAGATTCTCGTTTTTTTTTTCAAACGAAAAATTTAACGTCACAATTCATCTATAGCATATTTACACAAAATTATATAAACAATAAAATAACCTAATATACGTATAATATAATTTATACACACATACATTGTGCGTATAAATTGTAATATAATTTATACACACATAATTATATGTGTGTATTAATTGTATTACGTATATTAAGTTATTTTTGTTTCACTTTACTATATTGTATGACAACATTAAAAAGCGTAATTTGTCCAAAAACTGTTTTTAGATATCATACCAAGAACCTATCACAACAAAACCATCCATCAACGATCTAGAATTTTCCTAATTAAATTCAACACGGGCTGCTTGACCTATTACTTAAAATAATTAATTTACGAGTGGTCACAGAGGGGACCGCTAACGAATTCATTGAAGTGGACAAATTCCACGTCGAGGATCGGGAAGCAATCTAAATACTTAACACAGTGCTGGTACAAACTAAACAAATTCAAACAGAAGGCTGAGTCCAAACTACAAGCGAAAATGCACGTACACACCATGCGTGTACGTCAGCGAGTGCAAGTGTACTCAGCTGGCATTTGTTTGACATAGTTTGAGATAGCTGGAGTTAAGGCGCAAACCCACCACGGCGCAAGCTGTGCACGGGCACGCGGCGCATTTTAGCTGCGTGGATTCATACATTTGACAACGTGGTTCTAAGTTTCCACTGCAGTACACACTACACACCCACAACCACGTACAACTGTAGCGTGCCTGGCCCACCCCGGCCTAGTCGTGGCATTCGTGCATAGTGTGTACCGCATGTACAAGCGTGCGTGGTGTTGACAGCGTTGAGCTAAGAGAGCGCCTTATTCGAGCAAGCTGCGCATGTAATAATGACGTTAATTGATACATAGCGTGTTTGCAATGGATACAATCACATACATTTTCTTGCAAAGCGAAGCTTAACACACGTGCGTGGCCTATCCGTGCGCCGCGGTGGATATGCGCCTTTACTATGCGTCCGCAGTGGCGAAACATTCACGTTAAACATTCTGAAATCTCTAATTTCTCTCTGTCCTCGTAGTTGTAAACTTTGTCTCTATCACACAATGTTTTTATGTGAACAGTTCGTCAGTGCGAACACGCAGTTTCACGTTCATGCATATTTCATTCGTAGCATGGCGCTCCATGCCTTCTGTAACTATCTACCCTGTCATTCTGTGGTACTGAGGAGATAGATTGTCACACCATGTGTATGTGGAAGCACATTTGTTGTCCCAGGATTTCCTTGATTACAGTTAGTGTTGTCTGAATTAATTACCGTTTTTGTGGGTAGACTTAATGTTTGATGGGAATAGGAGTTTGTTTGATGGCACGAGGGGTAGTTTTAACAAGAGATTTAGTGGATTGCTGCTTGCAGTTTAATGTTTGTTTTAATTAACTCCGGCCTTTGTTGTAGTCAATAAAGATCATTGTTTAGTGTACTGAACATTGACATATTTTGGAGTTATTCAATGTATTGAAGTGCTGAAAGTTGACCTAGAGAAATCGTTCCTATTGAACTGAATTTAGAATATAAACGATGGTCTGGCACACTGCCACTAAACTACTAACTAGTGCTCCGTTATCAATATTTAACTCTGTGCTTATGCCAAATCATTTCAAGTACAGATTTGGCAACAATACCAGCTAACAGATACTAAACACTTTATTAATCATAACCGACTAGTTACAGACAGTTATTCTCAAAAGGTTTGCATAAGGCCCTGGGTTCAATTCCCGGGACTAAGTAGTGGTGAGTTTTTCCATCAGGAATTTCTCAGTAACAGCCGCAGTCAGGTTTTAGTTTTAGGTTTAGGCAGTGATAGCCTAGTGGTGTGACCCAAGCCACGCACCTCTGGTTTTTCGGATTCATGTGCGTATAGTATAATTATCACTTGCTTTTCGGTGAAGGAAAACATCGTGAGGAAACCAGCATGCCTGAGAGATATTTCTTGACGGCATGTAAAGCCAAGTCAGAGGCCCATGGGCGGCCTAAAAACTCTGACACCAGGTTACGAATAACCACACGATAAAGAAGAAAGAAGTCAGGTTTTGTGCCCGGTTGATGGGAAAACTGTCGAAATGTCGGTGTACCATGTCTATGTATTAGGTACATCTCTGCTTAACCGTTGGGGGATAACAGGCGTATGTTGTTATGTTTCCAAAGACTTGGAATTACTTGATGATTAATAGCAATGCTATTTTCGTCACGCGCCAAGAATTTCAAATTCTCAACACAACTCCACTGCAAAAACATATTAATTAAATTCCAAAATCATTTCGCACGTCCGAATCCCCCTTAAAATAAACGTTGGCCTTAAACGTTTATTCAAACATCTTTAAACGAGGTTTATCACTGAATTTAATTTTGAAATGCAAGAGTTCAAAGATGGTGGAGATTCGAGATTTTTCATTAGTAAACGGGGAGCGTTGCTCTCACTAGACGTCTGTGTTTACCACCCAAGATCCAATCTAGATATTTGCTTGTTCCAGACTGTCGCTGCATTACGAACTACAAATAAACATCTTACTACTTTGGAGTTCCGTCTAGTCTTACAGATGTCCGCTTGGAATACTGATTGGCTTTTTACTGACCATTTGAAAGTTACCGAGTCTTTCCTTTTCCGATAGATCTTCATCGTGAACTTTTTATACCAACTTCAGAAGTATGTAAAGCAAAAAATTCGACCGAAAATAAATGAGGAAAAATTTTAACCTACTTTTACTGGAAGCGAAACGCCGCACAGAGGAGTATTCGACCTCAAAATCCGGTTAAAATTATTTCTTGCTATTTTTTTAATGGAAACGATTTAAAATGTTGACTTCAATGCTATTTCGTTTAAATAACGTAATAATCTTAGAAAAAAATAAAACTACATATGAAATACTTAAGATTTATTCAAAAAACAATATTAATCAAACACGCACAATAAAATTATAACTACTACGAGTACTACTACTAACTCAGACAGTACAACCTTCCACACTCACTTCTTGGATATTTTCAGGACCCACTTCTACAAATAATCCTAGAGTTTCTGGTAAGAAACACCGGCTGCTCCTCAGCTTCTGCCGTTTTCGCCCACAGCTCATAAATGGATCTGAAGTCAACAGAAGCCTATTGATGACATCTTTATTACATTCTTCTGTGTCTATGTCAATTCTTGGACAGGCACTTGTTCTCGAAGTTCTTTTGTCTCTGTAGAAGTTCTCTTGCTGCGATCAGTTAATTCCTGGAATGACTTACTTGGTCGCCCTTGTTTTGATGTAGACATTGTTGACCAGCTATGCATTGTTATGGAACTGTCCAGCCAGTTAATATTTTGACAGAGAAAACGTGGTTCTGTATTGATGGCTAAGCACCATCCTTACTTTAAATCGGATTTAAAATGTCTCAGATCATCCCAATTTTTGATCTAATTTTCGTTTAGTGCTTCTAGACCTTTTGATGTCACATGGGACCGAACCTAAAATGAAAAAAAACAAACTCTAAGTCAGTGTGCAAAATAACAAAAGAAAATACATTCAAAATATAAACTGTCTTTAAAAAAAATGGTGGCAAGATGGGTGATATATTTTTATTTGGATAGCATAACAAATATCTGTAATTAGCTATAAAAAAAATGATTTTTGCCCGATCATGCCCGGAACTATAACAAAAACACCTTTTTTCTGAACAGTTTAGTCAAAAATATCAATATTTTAGTATAAGTCATTTGAATCTCAAAAAGAAACTAAATATCAAAAGTAAAAATCATATTTTAGTATCATAATTAAGTACATACCCTGTGCTTCGGTATCCATTGAAAATGTGCACAAATATCTCCACAAATGACTCAAAACACAAACTGCAAAGTTATTATAAAGTAGGGCGTATCAAAAACAAAGACGTGCGTATTCAACATCGACTAGGTTTAGACTACCTGCACTCACAGTGGGCGCCTTTCAAGCCGTGTTTGGAACCGGTTTATACTAGTACAATTAGTGAAGTGTGCAAACAACGCAAATTGAGTGTCAATTGTTAAAATATTTTTTTGGGACTTTTAACCGGATTTTGAGGTCGAATACTCCTGTGTGCGCCGCGAGAAAACTTCTGGGTAAAATACTTTTTGGTGTTGAACTCTTTATTGGTGCGGCCGGTGTGGCGAGTTATGTGACGTAGTAATGTTAGGGGTTGCCAGGGCGAATAATGTTAAATAATAAAAGAGTAGCTATGACGTGTTTTGTGAGTTGCTGACGTCATGAGGTAACAGTGCTATTGACACGCGGAAAATGTGATTTGTTTTGAAATGATTGGCTTGAAGCGTGAAGTTTGTACTTTGTTGACGTAGGTGTTGATTAGATACTATGCGGAAGCTAAGTTAGCTAAACCAGCTATACAGTTAAGAAATTAAAAGTAATAATGAATTCGTTGATCTAAGGGGACGTCCATTAATTACGTGAGGCGTTTAGGGGAAGGAGGGTCGAGCCGAATCTCAGCCAATCTCACGAGGGAGAGAGGGGGGTCTCGGCAAATATCACGTTATTTGTTTCCCCGCAAGAAACAGTATAAAATTGCGAACATTCTGGGTTTAATTAAGTAAACAAATGCTTCTCCACTAAAATATGGCCAATTCCTACACAATAATATTAAATAATTAATATTCAATGAAAATAATACTTACAAAGAATTTTTTTTTATAAATCCACCGCAATCAAGCACAGATTAACGTATTCAATGTTTTAACATACCAACTGTTTTATTTTAACATTATGGAATGCAATAAAGTATTGAGTATTGAGTATTGAGTATTTTCATTAAACTACGCATTTTGATAAATCTCACGTGAGATTAGGTGGGGGGTGAGGGGGTCAAGACAAATCTCACGACATCTCACCAAGGGGGGAGGGGCCCCCCGTTCCCAAAAAAATCGCCAAAATTGTCTCACGTAATTAATGGGCACTCCCTAATAGGAATGTTTTGCAAGAGGATGCTTGAGGTTGAAACATATACAAAGCTAATTTCACAGTTAACATCTCAACGTGCAACTGCAATAAACAACAATTCACGCGCACAAACAAGCAATCACCTCGTTCCTTCTTCTAAGAACTGTATGGAAATCTATTTCGAACAAAAACCGTATCGAATACGTCGAGCAGGTTACTACATCGAGAACTTTCACGAGTCAACAACGCAGTAACCATGGCAACAATAAGAGAAAGGTAAGCCACAAAACATGCGCCCGCGTCTGTGGGCAGGCACGACGTAAATGGAGACAGACTAGAAATTGATGTTTGCGTTTAGTCTTTGTGTTTTCAATGAGGATTTTCTTAAGTTCAGGAGGAAGATTTCTATTGATAGCGTTTTAGAAGAGAATATTTTTAACGGTCGTAAATGGACTAATCATGAGAAGTACTAAACTGATATAAAAGACGTCTGTTTTTCTAATAACTATTACATAACATAACTTAACATCACGCCTGTAATCCCCGAAGGGTCAGGCAGCCGAAGGATCAGGCAGAGGTGTACCTAATAGTACACCCACATTTCGTCAGTTATGTTTAAGTCCCATGAATAGGGGGCGAGCCTATTGCCAACAACCGGGCGCAAATGTAGACTCTGTGGCTGCTACTGAGAAATTCCTAATGGAAAAACTCAATAACACTTTGCCCGACTTGGGAATCGAACCCGGGACCTCATGCCTCATGCTCAGGGCCGCGGTATCTCTTTCGAACAGTCCCGCAGGCATACGACATTGACATTGGGTGACGTTTGTAGTCACAGCACAGCTAATAAGAGAAATCTACGCAAATAGCACACAACAGTGTAACAGTAACAGTGAATAGACCACTGCAATCATATAATCAAATCATTATCTTCTGAGCAAAGATTTCCTTTACTGACTTATGGCTTGAGGAAGGATGACTGGGGTTTCTGTTCCTAATCAATATTTAATGTGATGGTGACGTCGGTATGACGCAGAACGACTTGCCTTTTGTAGTCTGGCGTCTTCCCATCATTAGGGCTAATATTTGTATGGTCTCTCAGCTGGTATTTGTCCCGTGTCTGTTGCTAGCTTTATGTACACTACGCGATATCTAAATGTAATTTATACTACTATACTTATAATATAAATATAAAGGGCTACGTACAGATTATACTGAGTAATCTGTACATAGAAGCCTGAAATACTTGAATGCTTATTTACCTGTACCTATGTTTTTATTTATACAGGTCACAATTACACGAAATAGCGAACAACACGCGACAATAATGACTCTTTTATCCAATTAACGTATTTAAACGGAATTCAATCATCTGTTCATAACGTTAAACAATACCATTTCCTGCCATCGTCAATTTAAACTCTATTTTCATAGTGTTAAGTCTGTAATTAAAACAAAACACGGTAATGAGAACGAAAGTTTTGATGCGTGGAACGTTTTTGCAGTGTTCAATATGCAATTTGATACGTCGATTCGTTTCCGATATTTAATTAAGCAGATGTTGCATCTAATTATGGGTAGTGCTAGTCAGTGTATTGCTACTGTAAGCGCAAACGGATTTAATTATATGCATTGACGATTTTAATGTTAACTGGTTGCTACTGTGTTTTTACTTCACTGATGTATACTTTTTCATGTCTTTACTGTAAAATATGGAATTACTATTCCACATTTTACGCAGGAAACAAATCTGGTAAACGTTGAATCCCTCCCGTTTTCTCACAATTATCCCCTCTGTACCCACCATCATCATCATCCAGTGGCGAAGGTTTCATACAACTCGATTCCTACCGGATTCCCTTTGAAAAATGGCACAGTCATTCTATAGACAAAGAATAAAATCACGTTAAAGACGAGTACACCGGCTGACCTCTTAAAAAAATTGACCCTTCGCTACTGTCATCATCATTCTCTTGCCCTTATCCTATTCATTTGGGGTCGGCGCAGCATGTCTTCTCCTTCCATACTTCTCTATTACTCGTGATCTGATCAGACACCTCCTTTCTTGCCATGTCATCCTTTACACAGTCCATCCATCGTTTCTTTGGTCTTCCTTTACTCTTACATCCATTCCCTCTGTACCAACAAACTGTTGATATTAAAATCTGTAATCCGGAAGCAGACTAGACGGTTCCTTATTGAAAATAACGTTATAAGCACAAATAAAGAGTTGACCGCAGACAAACAACTAATTAGCATAAATGCACTAAGCAAGGAACTTTCATTTAAAATAAATATTGTGTGCCGAATTTAACTGTTTATGCAATGCAAATGCTCAGACGGGCAAAAACAAAGACTGGGCGACGTACATATATAAGTCGCTATTCAAACCCAAATTTAGCTTATGTAGTAGCTCATTTGTCTATATAAATCCGATTTATTTAGCCATACAAATATTACCACAGAGACTGAAAACTACTCATCTATATTCAGATGTATTTGAGTACACTAAAAGTCAACCGCCGCAAGTAATAAACTTAAAAGATGATGAAACCATTAACATAAATGCCAACGTCATGTTAACACAAATCTTCAAAATGTCATTAACTCAGTTAATTGGAGCTAGCAACTAGCTTAAAATAACTACGTGCTACCCAAAATATCCAGCGGTTATTTTGTGCTTATCCCCATTTGACAAGTCCGTGATGCCAATTAGCCTGGCACCTCACGTGTAAAGTATTCTGTATATTTTTGTGCTCGACACCACACAATAACGAACAGAAGGTAGAATTAATGCTCAATTGGTGCTCAGGCATACAGGTAGTCAGTAGCCTAAGTCCTATAATCAGTATTACCAAGGGATATCTATTCTCCAGTACTAACTGGGTTGTGGAGGTCAGATCGGCAGTCGCTCCATTTAAAATACCGTTGTTCAGCTCTATCCGATAAGACTGGGAGCCGACCCTAGCATAGTTGAGAAAAGGTTAGGCAGATGACGATGGTGCTTAGGTGTTAAGTTTCTACTCTGAAGTAAGAGATATGAAATTGGTTCTTTCTAAGGGTCTCGTTATTGTACCAATTTCATGTCATGATTTAAGTGTTATAACTCTGTTTTTTGTGTTTTTCACGACGACGTTGGAACCAGAGTGATCTAAGTGACATTTTTACCAATAATGAGGTTAAATAACACAAAGGCATAGAAATATCATAATTCTTCTACACTAATTTAAGTGCTCTTCAGTGCTTTCTTCCATGAGGGATCACAACAAGTCACTATAGAATTGGTGCGGTCACCAAAATGAAGGTATACCTCACTGATCTAAGTGTAAATCAAAATACAAGCTTGACTTAGTTTAGGAATTAGAGAATTCCATAATTCTATGTAACAGAGTACGACCTCTAAACTAAGATTTAAATTGTTGTTAGAGAAGAAATTCTTATACCTACCTTGATGGGAATAAATATTATTATATTATTAAGTAATGAGGTGAACTTACATACTGTTGTGCCCTATATCACTCTAGTTCCAACGTCGTCACTAATTTGAACTCCATTTTAAGGTTCAGTACTTAAAAAAAGGAGCTGTTACAGAACCGGAACCACTTTGTCACCTGTCAAGGTATTAAATGGGAGCAGAGGTATAAGTGATCCTTTTGTACGAAATTCTTTATTTTGACACCCCTATCTCGTCGTCACCTTTCAGTTTTCGTGTCACGTAGGAACTCGGGATCGTGACGACTGACGATGACTACCTATACTCGTTCTTATACCTCATGTCAAAGGGCAAACAGATTTTAATTGCCTATAAACTAATTTGTAATTACCTTTAGAGGTTGATGACCGGTCATCTAGGTTGATTGATGTTTGGTTGTTAACTTAATTAAATTAATGATTCAACGGTACGTACTCATTAGGCTAGGATTTCCTGAATCCGTGTGTATTAGGCCTTATTAACCTGACTGCGCAATTTAGTCTTTCTATCTGTCCGGTAAGTTTTTACGTATAACTACCGAATCGATTTCGATAATAACATGTTCCAGAAAGATAACATGTTATTTTGAAAAAGACATTCCTAACATATTTTTCCAACCAATTCTGTTTTAAATTACAAGCAGGAGGAGCCGCGGGGCAGTAGTTAGTAAAATTCTTTCTAAGAATGAGGTTTTAAAACGGTGTTTTTGTGTTGTAAGAAGTCCGTAATCGCTTTTACCAAGAGAAATACCCTATAATTTTCTTTTCGCAAATATTCAATTCCTCTTTTCCTCTGCCAAAGTGCACTTGAACCTGCTGAAGTGGCCCCTTCCTCATTTGATCAGTCTGCCGCAAGCAATCTTACTGCTCATCTCTAATTTGTGAGTGGAGAACGTTTGCGACCGAAACCAATTTTCTTTGATCGGGGCTGTGAATATAAACATCATTTTTGCTCGTTATAAATTCAGATAGACAACGTACATTAGACTGTGAACAGACCTAGAATAAACTATATTAAGACAGACTGTCTATCTATGAAAAAAAACAGCATCGGGAAAAAGACAGTGTTTTGCCAAGTATAGAAAAAATTGTTTTATAAAAGTCTGACGTCTGTGCACATTCTAAAACAAAGTGTATCGAGGTAAATACAAATGTCGGAAGTCAATTAATTACACGATAAAGATATCAATCACGTATTAACTGTCAATGTCAACTAGGAAACGGGGGGAAATCAATATATTTTTTGTAGCTGCGCATTGTCGCTAGTTTAACTATCACAACCTTGGTACAAATCATTATCATAAATTATTTCACTTGGCTCCCGTTATCAGCGAAACAAATTAATACAACAGACACTGAATAATTTATTGATATGTCCAAAGCAATAAACAAGAAGAATAGAATTGTTTTTGTATTAATAATAAAATAGCAATATGACCCTGAACTCGAGTAGGTTAGGTCATGCAAATGAAATCCGGTGCAGATTGGCTCCTATTGCTTTAAATTGGCTTCGCTGACACAAATGGGACCTTGCAGCACCAATGAGCCGTGGTTACTAAGTGCTTTCAAAGAACAGTAGTATTACAAATCGATTTTTCCAAAGGTTTCCATAGATTTCCTGGTAGATAGTTACTTTCTGTAATCGTTGATGCATGAAAATGTTGAAGCGGATAACATTGTTAGTTTCGAAAGGAATATCCATTGTTCCGTGCTCTCTAAGTGATTTCTATCATGAATTTATATGTATTTCGTGCTTTAAACATAGAAACTACTCCATGCATCAACGAGCACACATTTATTAAAGTCAGTTAAGACTACAATCCGACCATAACTTGCAAATCATTATGATTGAAAACCCAGACAATAAATTCATCAAGTCCTCCAAAAACTAGGTAGAGGCTCCTTTACAAAGGATATCGTACAACTCATAACTCAAAGGTAGTCTATTTCACACCTTCCACATTCCCCCCTCACGTTCATATATCGTCGCACAAGGCATCACGAGAATGTCTCGCACAGACGGACGGACGTGACGGAATTATACGAATTCCTAATGGGCACAGGTCCCTAAAAAGGTTCCTTTTCTTTCCGTAGTTTTTTCCAGTTACACGGAATGTTTTCGCTCTAGTTACACTGTATGTAGATTGTGAGGTACATAATGTCGACCGGTTGTTGAGAGGTCACGAAGAGAAGTTACGAGTGTGATTACTAGATCTGACAAAGTCGTTTTGAGTTCTCGGAGATGCAATAGCAGTTCGGAGTTCTAGCAATTTAATGTAAAGATAACTTAATGTAGATGTAGGTAGAGCAGTACCTCATATTTCTCTTAGAAATACAGACGAGATATTAAACTACTATTCATAATATTCTCGGCACGTTAGTGTGGTTATGTATGCAAATGCTTATAATCTTGTTACAAAGATATACCTATATTTGCTAGAGCCGCCGTGAAAGATGTTCGTTGCGAGGCATTGACTCAATGTTTGCTTAGCAATTTGTAAGTCATTAACTGTATGCAAATAAATAAACAAAGTTAATGGTGCTGTTTCGTGACAAGACATGACATTGTGTCACATATTTTGTCGCATCTATCATACGGAGTTACGATTAAATTCGTGACACATGTCGTGATATGGCGGTGATAGTAAACTTGTTAACATAGTGGTCAAAATGGAAGTAATGAATTCGAATTGAAACCAAAGACCCATTTACCTTATTTAATTTTAAATTTTGCTTTAATGCAGTAAATTAGAAAACGTTTTTTTTTAAATAAACCTATGTACTAACCGCCTGCCGCTAGCAATTTCAATTAATACAATTTGGTAATACCATTTTCCAGCCAAGCCATCAAATAAAATGAAATGGATCGGTATATCAAATAAGTTTCCAATTAAAGCCCACAAAGACACCGTCCAACGGTCCAACTAAAAGATTAATATCGTACAAAAGTAAAAACTTGTTTACAGCAAATACAATATTGGTCGTAGAAGCCTCAAGCCGCAATCTCGACGGTAATTAAAAACTCGCCCCAAAGGAACAAACTATGAGAAAGTGGTACACAACAGGCGACAGAAAGGCTATAAACTCGTCTTGAGAACTCGTGAAATCTTAGATCTGTGTCTCATCTCGACTAACTGCTGGTCTCTTGGCACAGTGCTTGCTGAATTAAGATTGTCACTGTTTATAAAATGGCATTTGCTAGACTTATGGCACATCAAATTGTGTTAATTATGTTATAAATGTGTCTGACTTACGAATTCCACGAAGATTTGTGTGGGTGTGTTAGGCATAAGTTTACACATGAAGTAATCATCTAATAAAGGGCAAAGCACAAACATTAAGATACTTTAATTTTAAAGAAAAATGCATCAATGCATGGAATGTCAAGCCAAATAGTTTCGCTTCCCGTGAAAAACAAGCATTAAGTAGTCCAAGAAGAAAGAAAAAAGCAGCGAGGTCCAAGCTCCGTGGAAGTTAAAATGAGTTGTAAATGTAAGTAAAGACTCAGTTACCAACAGGTGATAATGAAAAAGTTAACTGTTACTGAGAACTCGACAGGCTTTAGAACAAACAACTAGCAAGCGTTGGAGAAAGGGTACAATCAGATTACGACGACAGTAGTTTATGTGGACGATGTTCTGGTTTTATTTTATTTTAGGGGCGTTATGTCGCAGATAAGCTAGTTAAGAAGTTATTTTTCTATATTTCAGAAGAAAAAGAAGGATAATAATTTGACACAAGGAAAAGAAAAGGGGATGACTGAAGACAGTGACAAGAAAAGAGACACACCAAAGAAGAGATGGATGGCTTGTGTGAAAGAGCTGCTTGCACGAAAGTGAATTCTGTAATGATTTTCAGTATTTCAAAATACCTTCAGATATTTTCGTTAATTTCCTGTCCACAGTATGACGTGCCTGAAACAACAAACTGAATCCAGTCCAGACTAGTCTTTGGCTCTAACGTAGCGGATGTAACAGTTTTGGCAGATGATTGCGCACTTATGTCTTCTTGCAGACAATTTGAAGATTTTATCATCATTAAATGAGGTATTATGAATCTGGTAGATTCTAGTTATTGCTTCAATGTCGAGGTTCGAAGATTTTGTGGATTTGGATAGTTCTTGGGTGCTCTTTTTAGGTCGATTTAAGACTGGCACTTAAGACAGTTACGACCTCTCACATACCAGTAATTGTTAATATTGGTCGAGTCAGTTTAAAACGTAATTGCAGGTACGATTGAATTGATTGTTTTTTTTAGGCTAAAATGTTACAGACCACAGCGAAAAACCCAGTTTAAAAAAATAAGCATACGAATCGAAATAATGAACTCTATCGTCTAATTTTTGGCAGGACCTTTTGAGGTTAAATCTGAGCGTAAATCAATAATAATTTTTGTAAAAAATAACAATACATTTTCTAACGAAACAAGACAGATGCTAAGTTAAAGAAGCCATACTTCTCAAGCTACCCGTCATTACACTAATCGCCTAGCCGTGCACGTTGCCAGACAGGTTCCACCACGTGGTTCCACCTGCTAAACTTCACAGATATTAAACTCAGGTTAAACACATTAGCGACGTCAGTGTCGTACAGTAAACGCTAACAACATGTTTTGAACACGAGCGTGCAATAATCCGCAGTTGAACGGTAAATGGTGCACTCCGTCGCTCTCAGACTTGAAGCGTGAAACCTAAAATGGGTACCTGCCTTGTTAGAATTTACTGAGCGATTAAACTGTGTGTTCTATTGATTTCTGCGTAGGGGTTATAATGAAAATTGAAACTAGTAAGTAATGTATCGAAGGACCAATATTTGCAGTAACAAACGTTGACTTGAGGACCTTCTCTCTGTTTGACTTGTTCCACTCTATAGGTTTATTATTCGGTTCTAAAAGAGTCATAAATCTTAACAAATTGTTGTTTTTCAAAACCTTATTTTCGTTCAAAAAGTTTCTTAGCCTTAAATAACATCACCTCAATACCCTTCCCTCCGGTCTTTGAACTGATTAAAACTCGCTACAGATGCCGATACTGTACGTCATTTCCGCTTCCTCCCTTACCTGCAACAAAACAAAACACACGTTAATACAAACAGGTCGAAGGAAAACAAGTAAGACGGCGTCCAGTCAAACAAGGTCTCAGGTAAACAGTGGTAGCTTTAGAAATTATAGTCTGAGGAAACAATGGGAATAGGGCTGCCTGGATTTGCCTGGGAATGTTTTGTTTTAACACCTTTGGGCCCCATTAAAAAAACCCTATCATCTTGAGCTCCACGACCTGATCCCACCATCACCTTTCTACCACCGGACTAGCAGACGAACTGCGGTCTACCATCCACACTTGGTTGATATCCCGACGAGTCAACGCTTCTCCTCCACGTTTATCATGCGCACAGCCAAAGTGTGGAACTCTCTGCCGGCCATCTGTGTTCCTTCCCACATTTAACCCGTCTGCCTTCAAAGCAAGAGTGAACAGGCATTTTCTGGGCACTCTCGTTCCATCATAGTCCTCATCTACCGCTTTCCATCAGGCGTGATCGAGGTCAAGAACAGGCCCATATGGTAATAAAAAATAAAAAAAGACAGCCTGTGTTCCATAATCGTAGACTTGGGGTTAAATGTACCAGCATTAGAAATCGAAGTTGAAATTGTCTATTGTTCAGGTGTTTTGCACACCGCAGTGGACAAAACCAGTAAGTCGAACTTCGACTGATATTCGCCGACGGAAGTATCTTTAAAACCTATTCATGTTTTAGTAACTTCTGATAAAAACTTATTTCCAAACACAAAATAAATACTTTTAAGGCCCAAGTCGAGATTGTCAATGAACAATGATAGGTAGGTCTCCGTATTTGGCTGCAGCTGGGCAGCCCTAACTAGAGGTCTCAACAAAATGGCTGATTCGTCTGACGTAAGGCAAATGAAGCGTTCTTTAATTTTGAAGGTAAACAATCATGGTCCCTGTTTTTGTACCCCACTACAATTAAGTTTTCGAATTATGGGTTAGTACTAGGGATTTCGGTGAATGACGAGCTTTTTTGCTTGGGCTTTTTAGATTTTCCGCGTAGATATTTTTATTGCAAGTTAATAATGTTTAACGACTTAAAGCCACACCGTGGGCACTGTAAGTCAGTCTCTGGATTTCATACTCTACGTATATAAGCTACAGTTATATTAAAGACATGGCGAATTTAATTTTCAAATATTATCTACAGTTTTATTTGAGCTTCTTTTACATTCGTGCTAATGGAAAATAATAAAATGAGCCGTACAATAACTAAATATTTATAAAGACATCCAAGTAGCCAAATCGATACATTATAAATTACCAATAGCACCAAAATAGCCATTTGCGCTGACCTGATAACCTAGATACGGCAGTTAATCTGAGAACTGTCCGCCCATTACCGAAATGGTATAATCGCATTAATACTTAAATATTTCTACCTTTATGCTATAACTTTTGTTATTAACATTTGATTTATTTTAGGATTATATTGTTCTAGTGAATATGTTATTATGTTCACAGGTAAACCTAAAAGATCCCTGGTTAAATGCCACGCAAAGGTAGGAAATATTGCAAAAAGGAGTTCTATAAAATTCTATAAAAGCTCAATAACAAAGTTGGTAAAATGCCTATAGGTGATTAATATCTTAGGAGTATCGTTCCAATTGTATAACAATATACTTGGCAACATCTATTTGCCAAGTAAATATTTTTTTGGCATTTTAATAAGAGGATTCACTGTTCATTATGGACATTTTTCGATACATCAAAAGAAATAAATAAAATTGATTTCTACAGACAAAAAGGAAGTCAGCAACTTTCACATGTCTTTACAGAATGAGTTACAAATCCTTGTTTGATATAACAGATATGACACAACGTCGACATCAAAGCAAAGAGAAAGCGTACAACTTGGAAACAAACGAATAAAATTCCAAATAACTTTATGTTCACTCTCAAAAACTCCGGAGAGATAACAACAAAAATGTTTATTCCTAAAACAAAACGGAATTTGTAAAAAATAAAGAAAGACAACCATTACTCGAAAAGCAATCAAAACTATCGAGTGATCCAATTCCAAAATCGCATTGTTTTTCGGTACGAGATCGCCGCGGGCGCCAATCGGGAGCTCCCTGTAATTTCCGCGCACTAACAACTATTGAGCGCGCCATTGTTTCCAATCTTTTTCACGATTTAGCAGTTTCGCAACACGCTTCGCCGAATCCCAACACTTGAGTGTTCTTTTGCGCTCAGAAATTCCTAAAAACACTGCATTTAATCAACATTAAGAGAGGCATCCCCGGAAAAAAGTGTTTACAAAAAGCTAACCTTGCACACGATGTTCGTTTTCTCTTTGTAGCTCCGTTGTAAAAAGCTGCAGCATAACGAAGATAATTAAAATTAAAGTGAAGTGGAGTTTTGCATTCCCAAGGGAAAAAAATAAACAAATAGATGCTGCGGAAATGAATTCATTTAGTTCAGTTTCAGTTACATAAAGTTTTTTCTGCTCATTAGTTAAAGGCAAAAAAATGCTGAGCTGACCAATAGGAAAAGAGGAAATTCAGCAATAACACGACATGGAAAACAAATGTAGCCATTACAATAAAAATTGTGTGGGGCATAAATTGTACTTTTATTAGAACCGAGCCACGCAGAAGACATAAAAATGGTCATACGATCGACTGGCTAATCTACAGATCCCGCCCGAGATAATCGGAACGACAAGGGTACTGGCCTGATCGTGACAGCGATCTTCGGAGAAATTTATTGCTCAAGAGAAACAGTTAATTTTTTCCGACATAAAAACTTCTGTATCTTTTCGCAAACTTACAAAATTTTACAATTATTATTCAGATCACACGTGCCTTCTAAAACCATTGGCCTCTAAACCTTCACAGGAAAGGGGACACTTAGGCGCAGGACCGCCGAAAGGGGTTCGGTAATGAGTCTGAAAGCACTTCAGTTGAGGTACGTTACTCGGCTTAGGAAGTTGTTGCCAATAGGGCACGACTATAAAATGTGGAAAACTTGAACTTGGTATAAGCAAAGTTCATTTAATCGGCTAAACTTTGATGGATACTGCTATTAAACAAAATAATTACGCCCCGGACTGACACCACAAATCTGAGACCGCAGACACTGTGCTTAGATGTTGTAAATCTCAAACACATTTTCTCCAATCTTGACGCTAACCAATAAACTAGTTACACACTTAAGTAACTCAATTAATTCACAAAGACGAATAAAATTACTACTGGTAAATGCGGTGTCACGAAAATAAATAAATCAGTCGATCAAAAACACGAGACCGCGACATCTCCGAATCGTTTCCAATTGAATTTATCTGCATTAACGTACAAATTTTCAAGCACTCAAGTAATTTGTAAACCGTGCCATGAGATTTTGGGCAAATCCCGTTCAACTGTGTAGAATAAGAGGTAGACTCCTCGCGAGATCGATCGGGCGAGATGGCCCTGTATAGATGGCACTGTGACCCATTTCCTAAACGGGGCACCCGGTGTCGACCCATTCTGACTATTTTTGCTAATGTATCAACTAAATACGGTCTTCCGAACTGGTAGTCTTATCACAGGTTCACCGGGGCTTTGAAGGTAAGCTTCGTTTTATGAAAGAGCTTGAATTTACAGGTATACACTGAGGGCTGCTTTTAATCTAGATTATGTACGTAGATTACACTTAGAGAGTATGCACGTATCTGAAAGCATTTATTTTCAGGATAAACTCGAGTGTTGAATTTACACAATTTTATTTTTTCTAAATGGGTTTTTCGGGGAATTCTAATGTGTTCGTTATCGCTCTTGTTTTTTTGGCCATCCCATAAATTGAATTATCTATAGATAATGCAAAGTACCGGTCAGCTAACAGGAAAATGGTTTGTCCTTTGTCCTAAATAACCAAACATACAAAAAATAACGATTCTTTTTTTCATTCGCACATGCGTTTCTTAACTGTTATCCAAAAGAATGTATTCATGCAAAAACTATTTAACTTCCAAAAAAAAAGACAGTATATCATGCTGAGATTTTGACACAAGCAAATCAAGTCGGCTTCCTGCAATACAAAGCGACCTACAATACCAGAAAGCAACGTGAGACTTGTCTCCCTTTCATCCAAACTCCGTCCAAATAACATACTCGCATAAGCTGGGACCATGAATAATAGAGCGGTTACAGACAGGAAATGAAACACTAGGAATAGATGAAGCCTTTTGTTAGAAACTTAATGAAATTGAAATTCTATTTATGTAGGTCGATCCAGTCACCTAGATCACCTGGATCAGACGTAAATGTTCAGTTAAATTTGCGACCTGACATTTAAGAGAGAGCTCTCTAAATAGAAGTGTTAGGTTAAATGTAGTGTGCATTTGACTGAGTACTCATGATAACATTTGTGGCATCTCATAAACTTTACGAGTTTGGAATTCATATGACTTTTAGGCATAAGGTCTTCGTTGGCTAAAATGACAGCACGGGGTACCATAGAAGTAGATTTTTCTGGGGTTTCAGTGAGTCAATTTTTTTTTCTTCATTTTGGCCCCGCTAAATAGAAGAGTTAGGTTAAATGTAGTGTGCATTTGACTGAGTACTCATGATAACATTTGTGGCATCTCATAAACTTTACGAGTTTGGAATTCATATGACTTTTAGGCATAAGGTCTTCGTTGACTAAAATTACAGCACGGGGTACCATAAAAGAAGATTTTTCTGGGGTCTCAGTGGGTCAATTTTTTTTTTTTCATATTAGACCCTTGACTGCATTTCGTCCATGTCGGTCTACTTCCGTGGGGAATAGCCACCGATGCAGGAGATATTATAGTCCACAGTAGTGTGCCAAGACACAGGTGCACTATCTCTTCCCTGATACTATGCTATAACCAAACACGACCAACCAGTATGAAGAAATACTTAACCAGTCAGCATTGGAAGACACTCGACAAAACTCTCCAAGTCATGCACACAATTGATAAATGATAGCGATTTGCATGACACAAATGTTGAAACAAGTGAATGGATGTGGCCTCATGTAGAAACATATCTATTCCATGTATTAACGTCCCTTGATAAAGCTCAAAATACCCACAATGTTGTTCACATGAAGCGTTAGTCATAATAATAATGTCTTTGTTCTCATGGTATGGCTTTCTTGGAAGCTGTTATGCCTAACTTGAAAAATAACTTAATGAGGATTATGGTCTGACACCTAACTCTATTAATACCAACTTTCAGAAGCAACTTGTTTTGTAATTCAATTCCCAAGCTTATATAATTTTATATGAGCTCACTTCGTGGACTAGGACAGTAACTTTAACAGTTTGAACTACTAGAGAAGACACTGGTGTCTTAAATTTTTAAGCAACGACAGTACTGTTCTAAGAGTTGGGAGTTTTAGCTGAATGACCGAAATAAAGGTGCTCATACTTTTACTAGTAAAAAACCTTGCCATAGGTAGTTGTCATTTAATGTTTGAAAAGCCTGGCTTTTATATTTTAGAAAAAAAGCCTTGCTTTTACCTTTTGTTCAGGGTGAAACTACGCCAATTAGGAAACATTTAAAGTAAATTCCTTGAGTAATTTGCAAGCAAATCGTAATAAAAAATGGAATTATCCATGTTTTGTAGTGACAATTAATTCGGTGAAATCAGTCGTGTACAATTTTTGGTAAACAATTATTGTTTTGTAGTTTGTAGTGCGGCGGAATGCTCTGTGCGAGTCAAAGTAAACAACAGGCGTTTGTGCGAAATTAATAATGAATGCAACGTAATAATCATGAAGGATGTTCGAGTATCATTATACAATCATGGAATAATGAGAAATACCTCGTTATTTGCGAGGAATATTCCCGGATTCGCTTTACAAATGATGTGGTGCTTTATTAAGGCGGGATGTGTGGCAGAAGAACGGGGAGGCCTATGTCCAGCAGTGAGTGATTAGTTCATTTGGTTTCTAGAAACAGTACCCCAAATGATACAATATCAATATTATTATCAAAACATAGGTAGGTACTTTGTTCCGTCTGTCAATCATCTTTAATAAAAAGATGTAAGCTACTATCATTTTGATAACATCTTAATGTGTTCCAAACGTATTTGACATTCTCGCCCAAAACCGTTCCAGGCAATCTATGGGAAACGACCCAGTAGGGAACGCTATAAGCCTTTATGCATGTTACGTAAACCATAAACCCAATTTCTCGCGACATAAAAAACGTCCAACATGTAACGTATCTCTGGGATAAAATAAATTAAAAAGATGGATGTCTAGTTTAATGCCGGCAGCGCTAGGCCAGGCTGTTGTGTAGGGTAGCGACATTGTGCGACCTTGGCTCAACCGTTAGCAAGCGATACTGCGACACTGGCACAACTCTACACGATACTGTGGGCTTCCATGAGTTTGAAATGTATTATTCGTTATCGAATACTATCGCCCTGTCTCTTTCATATTCATCGAAAGCTTTACGACACGAGAAGTATATCCGATAGTTTTCGATATCGAGGACAGTTTTTTAGAAACTCATGGTAAGGGCACTGATTGACTAAATGTAGCCATACATGCTAGCAGTGGCGGAGGTTCCATACAACTCGATTCCTACCGAATTCCCTTTGAAAAATGGCACAGTCAGTATTCTATAGACAAATAATATGATCACATTAAAGATGTGTACTCCGGCTTCCCTCTTACAAAAATTGACCTTTCGCTACTGCATGCTAGGATGTACCTGACAGGTTTGTCTATACAGGTGAACTGTACAGGTAAACCGGAGCGTGTATGTTGTAAAACTGTGCAGGTTACCTCACTTGTAAGCTCGAGGTTACCTGACAGGTGTACCTGTACAGCTAAACCTGTCAGGTACACCCTAGCGTGGTTACCTTTACTGTGCACTTGTGCAGGTTCTGCCGTCTGAGATCTAAGCGTTAGGACAGTGGTGTGCATGTTAGTCGAAATAAAATACCCCATTGGGGAACAATCTGTTTGAATCAAGACGCTGATGGACGTTTCTCAGGTGCGTTTATTTCCTTCCTTTACACGTCTGTCAGTCACAATGTTACTGATTCTGATAGCCTGCGTCATCCCACTGCTGGGTAAAGGCCTCTCCCCATGACTTCCAGTTGTTTCGATCCAGGACTAGTTGGACAAAACCAACGACCAGTGGCCCACATTAGTCACAATGTTAGTAAAAAAAATTGGCAGGAAGAGTAATCATACAGCATCACGTCACAAAACAATTTTAAAAATATAAGCGGTCTTGCGTGGTCAAAAAAAATAACCTAGGTGTCCAAGGCAAAGCATAATTATTTCAAATCTTACTAACTAGCCTTTGTTCTACAAATAATACAAAAGCACTTCGAAATATAGATTGCGAAGCCACAAAACTGTGTACAAAGGAGGTTAAAATATGATTTATATCAGAGAAGAAACCACTGTCATCATTTCTCATTTGTTAATTTTGGTTTTATTACCTCGGCGCTGTATTCTCGGTAAACCAAATTACTTCAATGTCTTTGAGGCTCCTTGTTTTATCTTATATTTATTACGTTTATCTTGTTATCAACCGACTCCATTTTGCTACATCAATTTTCAGAACAAATATGTATTTTCTTACTGTAAAACTGTGAGATACTTTTTTAGAGTTACGTACCAAAACGACGGGACCAACGGGTCCCTATTACTAAGGCTCCGCTGTCACAGGGCTGTATTTTTTGAACCTTAATACTTGAAATTTTCACACTCTGGTTTTAATTTCAACCACTACGGCCGCACTAAAATGATATACATAAAAGGCCTGCGCGCCCCGTAGCTTGGACCCTGATCCCGATACCGGTTGGCTACTATTTTTAATGTTTTATTTTAAGATTTTATTTTTAGATTGTATTTTGAATGTTTTATTTTTAGATTGTATTTTGAATGTTTTATTTTTAGATTGTATTTTAAAAGAAATATTCAAAAATGTATTTTTGCTGTGGTTGTGGTGTTTTGTACGGAACCCTTCGTGTGCGCCTCGGACTCGCACATGTCCGGTTTTTTTTTGTGTTTGTGTGTCATAGTCTGAAGATGAGGATATTTTTTGTTCAGA
The DNA here is from genome assembly GCA_905220335.1 of Noctua pronuba. Taxonomy (NCBI): domain Eukaryota; kingdom Metazoa; phylum Arthropoda; class Insecta; order Lepidoptera; family Noctuidae; genus Noctua; species Noctua pronuba. The sequence continues at coordinate 5,961,895 of LR999906.1, read as the reverse complement.
GCAGTCACAGATATTTTGTGAATTATTATTTACTAAAGCGGTAACTCGACGTTAATAGCAACACTGTTACTTCCAGTTCAATTAAAATTTTAGGATAGTCAATTGATAGCCCAATAATTAACATCGAAGGCGAGGATATCCGACATATTTCTCGTTTCCTTTGATTTGAATGCCAAATGACACTGACTTCGATACGCATGAAAAGACATTGATTACATTAGCATAGTTCTAATTATCCGATATTTAAGTTTCACATGAAAACTAGATTTGCTAACATGTACCTGTTTTCTCAGTAGATAGAAGAATCTCTTAATTGAGGCACCAGAATTAAAACAGGATATAAGTGGATAAGTGATTCGCACCAACATACGCAAAAAAAAACACGAAAAAACCTGTTTCTTGTTTGGGGACCCACTTTAATCCAAACCCAACTAATGATACAAATAAAATAAAGTCAAAAACTTTATTTTATTTTTATCATTTGTTGTTATACCCATACACGTATAGATAGCGGAACCTTAGAATTAGGGTCCAGTTGGCACCCTTTCAGTACGGAATCCTAAAAATAAAAAAAGGCTGATGATTTTTGGATGCGACAGTTTCCGTGCCCTGAACCCCAAATCCCAGGGTTTTTGATTAACATTAAAGCCAAATTAATCGGAGCTGCCTGGTCACGTTTGACGGATCGAATCCGGACAAATCGACGTTAATTGAGGTTGGCAGCCCTGCGTTAAGGCCGATGTCCACGACCATGCTTAATTACGCAACTTGACATCCACAACCAACTGACACTGTGGAAACATTCACGATTTTATAGCAGTTGACTTATTTTGGCATAAGCTAGTTAAAGCATGACAAACAAACCTATCAAAAGTACATAAAATATGGATAATAAAAATCAAATTGCGTTATAAAAGCTGCACTAAAAGAGTTACATCTTTTAACTTTTGATGCATTTTAGACGAAAGACAAGACCATTTATTCCTGCCCTGAGTTCATATGATGAAGTCTGAAAGTGGCGTCGGTAACTGTCAAATTGTGTGATAACCAGACGTCATGGTATGGGCATGCCATGCGGAGAAAAATGGCGTGAGGAAAGTTTAGAGTACTAATGTAGATGGCTATAAGTAGAGGATGACCAAAGAATGAAACGATGGATGGACTCTTGAGATGACGAGTAATAGAGAAGTATGGAAGAAGAAGACATGCTGTGCCGATCGCAAATTAATTAGGATAAGAGTAGGAGGAGGATTCATTAATGATATTTTTTTCATTCATTTTCTATAGGTATCTTTCAAAGCATATTTATTGTCATTCATATGTAGTGTCACGTTTCCCATTCATCTCAAGCTTGACACACTTCGCTAAACTAATACAAGGCCTATAATACTTGACACAGATTCTACATTTATGAGGAGCACTCATGTGATTTTGTTGGTAATTAAAAGCATCACGAAACAATGTCGAGTGCTATAATAATACCTAAATAAATAATTAGGTCACCATTTGAATAATATTTATTCTGTATAATAATAATAATATGGGTTTGTTTCAATTCTTATGGTTATGGTAGCTTAGCTCGTCATTTTAGGTGTTCCGAGTTCAATAGTTGGAGGTCATCATCTTATCTTACTTCTTACTGGACGGATGCCTGGATGTTAGTTATTCGTTCACGCGAAAACTACTGAACGGATTTGGATGAAATATGACACAAATATAGTTTATAACCTGGATTAACATAGTGGATACTTTTTTTATCCCGGTAGAATGATCTCGTGGGACAGTTACCGAACTTCACGCGGGCTAAGCCGCGGGCATAAGCTAGTCATTATTATTCTCTTGCCCTTATCCGTCTTATCCTTAGTCTTCGAAGGTCGTCATTATGATATTTCAAACTAGATTCAGAGCAAGGGTTTCATCAGGTTGAGGATTTGTTAAGTCAAATCTTTGTATAAGATTTAGTTTAGCAGTAGCCATGCTGCGGCTGGTGCAAATGATGATGAACTGGCAATCTTATCAGATTAGTTTATGTTATTAGACGTAATATAATCATACGCTCTGCAATTTCCATAAACATTTAACCAACCATGTATGCCAAAATTGTTTCAAGTAAGTAGTGCTTTGGCACGAATTGTAACAATGCCTAAGCCATTAGTGATAATAAGTGTGATGTTACGTATGTATGTTAAATTATGGCACGCATCCAATCAAATGCTTTTATGTTGTTTCGGGAGGAAAAGAACAACAGGAAGTTTTCGTTGCTCATTTTCCTTGTATGGAACTGTATAGGGCAATAAATGGGAATGGGAAACATAACATGTTTGTATTGCCGAAGTTTCCTAACTGACGGTTGGAATGACCCAATGGGAAGGAAAGTAGAAGTTTATTTTAATAATTATATTACGAATTTTCCGTACGACTTGAGCGTAATTGAAGAAAACACCGTCCAAGCAACAGGAACGACGGTAGGAAGTATATTAATTATCATAATTACCTCAACATTCTTGACATAATATCTTTTACGAAACCCACAGGTGTGAAAGGCGACATATTCCATACCAGAAACCACATAAACCATATTCAAAATCCCAGCAAAGCAGCAGATTATAACAACATCCACGTAAATAGAAAATTAATCCCAAACATGGAACTTAAGCAATATTCTTCGTCAGTAATATTTGATGTTCAAATAAACAGGGATAAGTATGCTAAGTTTATTGCTTCAGTCGTACCAGGACCGTATACTAGCGAAGTATGAAGACACCATTAAGAGAGATTATACGGATACCAGAGAAGATCGGCAAGTGAATATAATGAATGTCAAACTACTACAATGTAATCCGTGTGGTTAAGACTATTTATAGGATAATGAATGAAGGCTTTGTACGGAAAAGGAAAATGTATGAAGACGTTTCACATAAAAAAAAATCCAAGGAAATTGACTTCTGCTTCTTCTTAGCGTGTCGATGGCAATCTAAATTGTGTCGGCCCAGAACTGAGCTACTAGTTTGGCGCTTTCGGTAGCGTTCATCAGTTCCTGTAGTGAACAAACAACAGGACACGCAGGAGACGATATTAAGTGCCCCATTGTTTGTGGAACAGCACCACATTTACACTCCAGGGCAGAGTCATCAATGAATCTCCACCTGAGCAGGTTTTCCTTGCTGCGGCCAACCTGGGTCCGGAGTCTATTTAAAGACTTCCAGGTCAACCACGGCAACTCGTGTCCAGTTGCGAGATTTTCGCAATTGACTGATAACGATCAAAGGCGCTAGAAATACTTTTACTCCGAAAAGGACATGTATCGTCCAAGAAAAACATCAAAGAGAGATAAAAAAAATAAACATGACCACAATATCCAATTACATCCACAATACTACATGATCTGCCATGTTTCAACTCGCCCGTATCGATTCTTACTCTTCCGCAGTGCACAATCGTACGGGTATACAAAACACGTAGAGTGCAGAGTCTACAGTGGGTGCGGAGAGAGTAAACAACCACCTTTGGTTCGCGCCAAGGTTGCAACGGTGTTTGCGGATCTTCCACCTCTGCGCAGCTGCTTGCAGTAACGATGGATCTCTGGGTGGAAGCTTTTCTTTGAGGAATGTAAAGTTTGAATTGGTAATGGATTATAAAGGGTATAAAAAGATCCTTAACGAAGCCGAAAAGTACTTGTTCTCCTCGTCATTGCGATCATTTTTTGTTCTGGACCATACCTGGGAACCTTCTAGTTAGGGAGATATTGGAGTCAAAGTTCCAATTTTTTCACAAGTTTTTTTTAAATACTACTTTTTAAGGTTTTAACTTTACTTTATTTACCTACATGACCCGTTTACTATTCAAAGCATCTATAAGCACCAAGTTTTGAGTGCGTTACATTGAGTTTTACCGTAAAACGTGATGTTTCACCCCAAAAAAAAAGTCGTTTCCCAGCAATAATTTTTGCGTAGGGCGACTTAGTTTGATGTACATAATACTTGGTTGACGGCTACGTGAAGGTTCCGTTTACACCTTATGCTTTATGTTCAAGCAACTTCTGCTTCAGCAATGCACTTCACTTCTGTTAATTTGAAACTTTTGTTACAGCACCCAGCAACACCTAAGCCCTTGGAATATACATTCATGAATTCATTTTGTATACTTATCATAATTTTCAAATTAAAACTTTGAAACAGCAACTGTGCTGCAAAAGGGATTTAGGAGTTATGATAAATTGGTAAGTAATGGTTTTGGTTGTTATAATCTACTTTGGGGGGCCCTAGGGGACTGCAAGGCTGAGGATTAAATTTGAATTTGCACTAAATTAATGGCAGATGTTTTGCTGCGAAATTACAGTAACTTATCATACCCAGCTATAGTTGCTATAGCTGGCTAGAAAAGGCGTACGGTGAAGTCGCGACGCAGGCATGATGCCGCTTCAAAATGTTTTCATACAAAATGTACGTAGACGACGTGTTGTGAATTACACTCAAGCAGCGCGGCGCAGGCACGCCGTTCTTTCGTTTCCTTATAAATTCCACGCCTGCGCCGCACCTTACGCCGTTTCTGTGTAATTCGGGCCTAAGATCGCAATGGCGGTCATTGACCCACCTACATTTTTCAAAGTTCTTAATTTGAAATCCAAAAATAAGCCTGTTCATGTCTTGAATCGTCATCTATCGTGATCTTCAACATTTTTTCTAATGAAAAACGATACATGGTTCATTTGTTTTGGTTTATACGAAGAGATATTATGGAAAGAGCAATGACCGCTATTGCGATCTTAATTGGCAGCAACTATAGCTCGGTTGCTTTGGATGCGTATTAAAATATGCAATGTATACAGGGTGTAAATTGACCCTTCACGAAGCCGTCAACCAAGCATTCTGTACATCAAACTAAGTAACTTTACGCAAAAATTATTGCTGGGAAACGACTTTTTTTTTTGGGGTGAAAAATCACGTTTTACGGTAAAACTCAATGTAACGCACTCAAAACATTGTGCTGATGGGTGGATTGAATAGTACGGGGGTCGTGAAGGTGATTAAAGTAAAAATCTTACATTAGAAACATGTATTTAAAAAAAAACTTGTGAAAAAGTTGGAACTTTGACCCCCAATATCTCCGCAACTAGAAGGTTCCCAGGTATGGTGTAGAACAAAAAAATTATCGCAATGACGGGGAGAACAAGTACCTTTCGGCTTCGTTAAGGGTCTTTTTACACCCTTTATACTTTATAATTGCAATAAAAGCATCTTACTTTGCAGCAAAAGAGTAAACACGGAATAAAACCATACGAATCTAATTTTGCACTTCCAGATGAGTTTTTCGCCCGTGTTTACAGATTCGGGCACGTAGCAATTCCCGGTCGTAATTAATGCATTTCTCGATCCCGAATGTCCCGATGTCCTGGCCTGTTCTGTATTCATGAGAGGCCTACCGCCAGCACATTACACCCAGATCTTCTTGCAAGTAGTTTCGGATTAGGCTGCCCCACTCACGATTGCGTTTCACTTAGAATTAAGTAGTTTCAAGTCCTCGTGAGCAATTTGTAAGCGCTGCTTCAAGGAAGTTAGGTAAGTTTGAATGGTGAGTTCCTTTGGTTACGTTAGTTTGTACGGTTCATGTATTAATTTTACTACGTTTACTATCAGTATTGCAAAAACTGTGTTTAAATTTTTATCATTATTTTACACTTCGTTTAGAGGTTATCAACTACAAATTATTAGATCCCGTCTAAGAGATACGCTTATAAACTCATATCCTGACTAATATTATAAATGCGAAAGTTGTTTGTTTGTTACCTTTTCACGCCTAAATCACTGAACCCATCATCCTGAAATTTTACACATACACTGTTTTAAGCTTTCACGGTTTAAATAATGAACAATCACGGAAGATATCCCGTAAGTGACAATGTAAGTTTTTTTGCACATAATACGTTAGAAACGGACATAGGGACATTCATCCCGAAAAAAGTACTGTTCCCGAGGAAAACAACATTAACGTTCTTATGATAATAGATGGCGCCACGTGTCTTTCGAATCATGATTGAATTATATTATTACAACCCGAATTGACTGTCAAATTCTAAATTAACGCGAGCGAAGCCGCGGGCAAAAGCCAGTAGAATATATTAATCGTGTGGGCGTCAACTTGTTGTTTATTGATAAACACACAAGTCTAGGCAAACCTTGTTTATACTTGTTTGTAATAAAATTATTCGCCAGCATACACACATTATTTGCAAATCTAGAAGCCACGTGTATCGATCCTGTTTAGTCGAGGGTAAAACGTGACGCCATTGAAAGTTTCAGACACAGACTAGAACAACAGATATGTCAATTGAAACTGTTTTCGATAATTAAGCTCATGTAAATCAGTAATGCGTTTGACGTGGATGGCCAATTTTATATAGGGTGACTAGTAATTACACAATCACAATGACATAACAGCCGTACGAAACTCGCGCGCGCGCGCCTTTGACCTATCAGCTGTTAGCCGCGTGACGCCGTTCTGTCTCAATACTATCGTACCGTGGAACAGTGGGTAGGCAGAGCATCCGCGCGGCTCGCAAGCCCACTCCGTAAGTTTTATTGTGATAAAAGTGAATGAGATAAAAAAATGTTTCTTTGGGAAAGTTGTTTGTTATCATGAGTACAATCACGTGTTTAAGCATCGTTCACTAATTACCAATCACCATATAAATATAGAAATACCTCGATCGAGATTCGACAATGCATCGTGCAATGGTTTCTATTTCTACAGTCAGCTTTGTACTATTTGTATCCTTACTTGCTTACTCTGTCTTTCTGCCTTTTTGTGAAAGTGTTTCATGGCTTTTCATTTCAGTTTTTTTTTTCAAAGCCTAGGCACTGGATTGCGTTACTCAAGTTAATTACAGCTTTTTTTAGTTTCGCGTGTTGTGGAACCTGTTTTGGTGTGGCCAGTATTTTTCTGCTTATATTTCTGTTGTGAATTTTTAACAAGCAATGAAAACAGAATTTCGGTTTGTATGTAAAACATAGCTATATTATTTTGGGACTGGCTTTCTGGAAGTTCTATATTTATATAATGGAAAATAGTAGTGGGTAGTAACAGGTGAGTCTTAAATGAAGATGGAATCTGTGTTATTTTTCGGCCGTTTACTTTCCAATTCTTTTCCAAAATTGGGTATTTTTATGCAAATAGTGTTGGGAACACTACCCGCTCTGTTTAATCCCAGTCTTTATTACGAGGGGTCCCAATCAGCCCCCTAGATCCGATGCTGGATTACGTGATACCCGCGAAAGTCCTATCAATATTCATGAGCAGACGATCGACGATGAATAGTCGATGAGTGTTGGACGTGTCGATGCCGTGTCGATATGTCGATTCGCTTTCCACATTAAACATCACTAGTTTCCGAAGTTTAAAAATATTAATTCCGAATTTGTTTTCTTTTAAATTGCATTCCGTTTGTACCGGATAAAAATAGAGATGAGAGTATGTATGATCTGTCCTTCCCGAGATATTCAGCGTTACATTTTAAAACAGCCGTCCATTTTAATTCAAACTTGAACTACAAAACTCTGACAGGCTAAATCAACGTCCAAAAAACCGGTTTTCATTATGAGAGTTCCCTCTGAACCTCCCTAACATTAGTATGCAAATTTTTCATATCACCCCGCGACGAATGACCAGACTATCAATCTGAAGCGTCCAGGTGTCGGCCCGTTGTCATGGTAACGATCTCCTTTGTTCCGCCGCTTTTAACGATGTAACTTGATTTTATTAGGGACGTTCAAGTTTTTGCCCAAGTAACGAATGCGATTTATAACCCTTTTACAGATGAACAATTGCGCTTAACTAGCTTTGTAGAAAGGATAATAAAGATGTATTGAAGCACTGGCATAAATATAATCGTAACCACTCCGTGATGTCTTCGTCAAAGAGATGAAATAAAATGCTGACGTTTGAATAAAAATATTAACGAGTTTAAATCCGACTGCGAATAACTGAAACGACCAACAGTTTTTTCTAGGTCTGACTTTCAAAGGACAGACGTCCAACTCGCAACAGACAGGCTCGTTTTGAAAAAAGTGAAAAATTCGCACATATCGGCCAGAGCCAGCTGCAATTATTATAAAAACGAAGTGTCCGTTTGGCTGTCCGTCCACTAATACCCCTCAACCTGCTGGAAATCCAGCCTCGAAATAGACATCCAGGTCAAAGAGAGTCGTGCAAATTTTAAAACAAATTGACCTAGATTTAGTGTCTCATAAATATTAAATTTTTGCCCCGTTTACCCGATAAGCTTTTGTGCCAAAGTTATTCTAGTTCCATATGCAAAATTGGATCGGCATACGAGATTGTTTGTACCGAGAGGATTAATAGTGATTTATACGAGAAATACCTACATTTCGATAGTGCCTCGTTGACGTGTTTTTACTAATTATTCAACTAATGGGCAACGCTCGCGTAACCAAAAACGTTGTGCAATGTTTTGCATGCCTCGACGTTTCTTATTAGACTAGTGTGAGTAATCAGCTAACATTCGATAATATAGGCAAATATCTATTCGATGCAATGCTATTTCTAAAAGAATAAGGTTCAAAATTAAAATTTATGAAGCTCATTCACGAATACCGAAATATACTACTTTTGATAGTCCTACACAAAGTCATAAAAAAGAGCTTAGTACTACGATATTTATACAGTTGGCTACGAATACTACGAGCTGAGACGCTGGCGTAGTAAATTTCGAATTCCATTGTGTGATGTCACTGTAAAAAGTACCAAATTTACCACAAGCGAACGTTGATGAAACGAAACTAAGCCATTAAGTCGTTTTAAAAATTAATAGCCCATTCGAAACTAAGCTTGCTGGTCGTTATTCACGGTTCGTTTCAGAAACGCGTGGAAATCGCCTGTTCCACGTCGGGTGACAATTTTTTACGCCATTTTCAAATCAACTTTCTAACGCTTAACTGATTATTATTACATTTTCTACATCACGGTAGATCAGGTTAACAACATGAATTTTAACATTTTTATTGAGGTTCGGATTGCCTAATCGCGTTTTTTATACGCAATACCTTTGGTACGCCGCAACTCTAAAATAGGCGTGAAAATAGAGGTCGCAAGAAAATCGATAAAAAAGAACACCAAGTACCACAAACCTTGCTTTTTGTGCCAGTGATGTCAATGACAAGGTCCCTTAAAATCAAACAATGTTGTTACTCTAAAATCATGAGGGTCTGGGTTTCGCTTCGAGCTTTCATTGAATCACCAATATTCGCTATCAGACTATCCAGCTCTAATCTAAATTTGAATATTCGAGCACACACTGCCCGCGTCCGTATCGCTGAATCGCTTACCCACAGCGATGCATCGCTTTAAATCATCACGCTGTAAATGGCAGAAAACATTGTTCGGGGTTTGCGTTGTTCGAAAATTTCGCTGAAGGCACGTTTCAGCGGCGTTGTATTATGCCATGGTTCATTCGGCTACGCCGCTTTTTGAAGCGGTTTTAAGGCTTGATTTACATTACCTATAGTTAACGACTCGATGAAATATTAATCACTTTTATGCATTTTCAAGTTGCGCTTGGTAAAAGCACACATAATTTTTTTTGTTAAATATTAATTACGTCATTCAGGTTTGTGATGCAGCAGCACTTAACAGTTATTATGTCATCGCCGAAAAGAAGGTTAAAGGATTTGCTACAATTAAAGAATTCGAGAATGGGCAAAGGCAGGCCATAGGAGACCCGATGAACATTAGGGTAGACTTATTCTTGAGTTGACCGTGAATCGGCAAGCGTAAGGTGGGGAACCCTCAGGAAAGCTGGGGCGATAATCTTCGCAGGATGGCTGGGCTGCTAGCAGCCGATGAGAGCTGCTGAGTCGAGTTGAGTGGCATGCGATTGGAGCTGCCTATTTCTAGCAGTTGACTTCCTTTGGCCACCCAATGCTGAGTGTGGAAGCGGGCGGGCCATATATGCCGTAGACTGAATGGAAGAAAGTGCTGGAGTGGAGACCACAGACAGAACGAAGGAATGTGGGAAGACAACCGACTAAGTGGACAGACGATCTCATTAAAGCAGTTGACTGATGTAGGCTAATGATGAATGAGTTTGACATGCTCTTGATAGCTCTTAAGACATGAGATGGCATGATGATGATATAATATCTTTCTCTAAATCAAAAACCCATCTATTTAATACAAACTAGACCACGTGCATATCAGTGCGCTGTTTATAAAGCGTGCCACACACACGGCGATGTTTACTCGACGAAACAATTGCAGTCGCCGCGTGTTTGCGATCGCATAAGAACATTGTTTCGCTTTATCGGAGAGCTTACTTTTGTGACGTGGATACTATTTAGTGCGAAAGGAAAAAGAAAATAGTGCAAACGATTAATGACGTATTGATAAACAATAACAGATTCCGGAGCAAAACGTGGTTAGTGCTCATACAATACTATTTTGAATGTAGGCCGAATTTCACTATTGAAACTGAACTCGATCATCACATTCATCATTGCTGTAAATCTATATTTATAATTTGTTGGTCGAGTTCAGAAATTGGGCCATTGGTGAAATTCGCTAGTATAGCGAAAATGACACGATGACATTAAGTATGCCTCTCCAAACAGTTTTAATGTACATTGAGCATTAAATGCAGTGTTTTTTTTTTTACGTCGCTACTCGTAAGACTTACGCCACTAAAGGCTAGACAGTTTCCGTCTGCGTGAAAATCGAGAAGAGGTGAAGGAAATTGACTGAAATGAAATCCAAATTGCCATCACGCCATATACCTATGTGAAGACCACGCTTTGGCGACACTACGCTTCTTGAAAGTGGAAAGAAAGCATATTTTAAAGTTCTCCCGTTTCTAGAATATTTATTCAAGAAGTTTTATTCATTACTTGTATAGTTGTATGCTCAGTAATAACTTAATTGAAATTCATATTCGAATTAAAATCAGCACTATCAATGAAAATGAATGCAAGCAACGATATCTCGTGGGAATCAATGTACCCTTCAGTATTCCGACCCTGACCACACCCAATAAAGCACGTCTCCCGCTAGAGCCAATAAAAAGCCATAGAAATGAAACCATAATCTGGATTAGATCGGCGAACAAACGACGTAGCTACGTACATAATATATCAGGGGTCCATAATGGAAATCAATAATGGATTCACCTCAGATCCTCAGAAGCATGTTGAAAATCGTGACAAGACTGCGATGGCAATTTTTCATCGACAATCGCTCGGAACTTAATCGTGTGGAAAATGCAAGAACATCGAGCCGCATCACTATCTGTCCGCGACTCGATACCTACGTATCGATAAGTCGAGTCGACCGACTCGATTATTTTTGCGTCACAACGTTACCGGTTATTTCCGTTTAAATCTGGTTGACGTAAGCGGATATTGACGTTTTTGTGATTCTGATTTCGAAACGGCACCGGTTTTTTTATAAAATAGTGCAACGCAAGAGAACTTTTTGCTATTGCATGGTTCGCGAAGTGATTTAAAAGCTTGTTTCGACGTATTTGATGATGTTGAAGTATCTAATTAGTAATTAATGACAGGAAACTAGTGATTAAGCCGTTCCCATTGCAAAAGACATTTTTAACTATCTGTCTAATTCAAACATAGGTTTACCTACAAAACTGCACGTGCAACGATTGTTTAATTTTCTACCCATTATTCTACACGTTATACCCACAGTTCTCACACTCAATTCAAAAAGGTTTTAGTTAAATCAACATAAATGAATGTTGATTTGCAAACATAATACCTAAACATTTTAACGAATTTAAATAAAGAAAACACATTTAGAAAAGTTATCTACAGTTGTTACTTAAAAGTCGACTATCGCTAAAGCAATCAACTAATGGAAAACAGTCACCCTATATTTTTTCTCGCTCCATTTCCAAACACTATTAAAATACAAAAACGTGATTTCATTTCAAATTAAATCTTATCGTAAGGTTAAAGAACTTGTTATTGCAAATCACTATAAAAGCTTGCCATATAAAATGGGATTTTTCACATGCAGTGTTTTGCGTTCGGAGTCACAAAATCAATTTGCAAACGTTTTGTGTCAAGGGAAAGTTTGCTTTATTTTAATGGTATAATATTGAATTTATACTTTGATGTTATTGACAACTTGTGATTTTAAAGAAATGCTAATAATCGGATACAATGTTGAAAAATAATCGATAAAGAAGAATGGTAGACGTCAATATGGGACTTTTACACTAAGTGACATTAATACCACACTAGCTTTTGCCCTCGGCTTCAGTCGTAAATTATCCCACGGAAACGGTTTAAATGACATTAGCTTCTCATTTTTGAAAGAATTTTCCATATCGGATCAGTAGTTCTAAAGATTACCCCCTACATACAAAAAAAAATAACCTTAAATTAAAAATTAAATTACCTGTTCAGAATATTAGTAGACAAAGGTAAAAGAAATATAACCTTAAATAAAACAGTAGTCTGTAAACAAATAAATAACAATGTAGATTAATGCCTTCTTTTTGATTGATTGTCTTTATTCAAATTCAGAAAGAAGTTCTTTTAAATATGTAACTAATAACCTTTCAGTCATTAACAAGGAAAAGTAGCAAAACAACACAATTAAGTACACAAATTATGACAATTTCGTGATTCACCGCCATATTTGCATTATTACCGGGCAACTAGGGAATGTTAGCTTGACTATTCTGATAATGTAGTAATGATTACCATAATCAGTGTTTCCACATTAATTTAAACATTTTATTACGCAATGATTTATGTACCGTGAACAGGCCTCTTTAGATGTCTTTCACTAGCTACGACGGAAGAAATTGCCACTAAAACAAAATATTATCATTTAATAAATACTCCGTATAAAATTAGAGGTCTTCATTTTGTCAAATAATCTTAATTAGCTTGATTATTCTCGTGTAAACGACTCACAAAATTAATTATTCAAGCAATAACAACCACAAATTAAAACAATGATAAAACAAAGGTTAAATATATAAAATTTAAGTAGTTACTCTTGTATTTAACGTTTAGTGTTGTGCCATTGGCCTGTATACTCTCGAAATTCAATAACGAAAAGAATTTAAATGTCAGAGGCAGGCGAGACATTCAGAGAATATGAAATAAATTATTCTCTCAGTACAAAGCACGCGAAATAATAGAAATTCTAATAAATTACCCATATTCCGGCGGCTGAAGTGACTTTATCATCAAGTTGGAGCCCGCCTCAAATCTAATTTCCTTTTAATATGTCGAGCTCCTTGCAAGCGCGTTAACTAAATCTGTTATCCCTGCGCGAATGAAGGCTGAATACTAATACGCGAATTACCGATCATTTTGGGGCGAGTATCCGAATAGAGCCGAGTTAAACTTACATTCTCGTTATGGGCATCGAATACCGAGTTTATGAATAACTTGTTATGAGAGGTGAAACTTGTTACTTTACTTCTTTTTCTTTGCGTGTAGATAGACTTAAATAATACCCGACCAGTATATTGCGACCTGCACAGCTCTGTCGTTGGTTTCAGTTTAATCCTGGAAGATGGCTGTGCAGGATGGGAAAGAAAGGAGGTGGGGCATATCCTGCAGAGGAGCTCCACACTGACGGGTCGATGATACCCCATTTGGCCCGATTATTTCTGCAGCGGCCAACCTGGGCCCGCAAACGGTTAACAGATTTCCAGATTGGCCGCTGCAGTTCCTGCCCAGGCGGAAGATATTCTGCTGGATTGATGAAGTGAGGAAGGATACTTTCTACATCTTACGCTTATAGAATAGTTTCAGGAGCTTTAACGAAACGTTGACTTGTACCTGTAAAAGAAAGGAAATGTAATTAATAAAACATTAAGGAGTGAAACTGCAGCGTAACTGAGTTTTTGTGACATTTTAAAACGAAGCTAATATGAAAGAGGGCAAAGAATCACGAATTCACGACCCTCCCTTTCAAAACTTCTTAGTCAGCGTTTCATTTATATTTATTACTGTTCGTTTGTTTGTGAACCACTATTTCTTTCTTCTGGTGATTACAAATGGGAAAATTATACGTATCATGCGATGTAAGAACAAACATTTCTTTAAAATATAATGCGTTGGCGTACACGCGTACGAGTGATTCATGACTTGATTTTTGCCCTATTATACATGAAGTTCATGTTTATTTAAATACATTCAGTAATTTGTTTGAATTCTAATAGTTTACTTGTGGTAAGCACATAGAGCTCAGTTGCCAGGGATCGCAATGACCCAAAAGGAAAATATCAAATCTCGTCGAGTTTCTTCAACCAGAGGTTCCAGGAAAGAGGCTTTTGCGAATTTTGCGAGAAAATCAGATACTGCCTACTAAGAATTCTCTTTGGCAAGGCTAAATTCTATGGTAGGTAACTAGGTACCTACTTATTATTTTCTAAATACATACGGTTCCGTTCCGATTGAGACAATAATGCATTCATCTGCCTAGCCTTTTCCCAACTATCTTAGGCAAGCACGGCTTAACCTAAAACTTAAACTTTAAAGATCGACCCGAGCGGCTGTTATTATTTAGACACGAGCTAAAATAATGAATTAAAGAGTACAAAGAAGGTTCCCATATCCATGAAGCTTTTGTCTAAAAGCAACATTAGCATAGCAAAAGTAGCTGAAAATTTTTAGTGAAAAAAACAATAATAATATCACGCCTGTAATCCCCAAAGGGTTAGGAAATTATGTAGCTATAGCTAATAGTACGCACGATGGCCAATCAAGCTTTACAAAACCAGTTTATAAGGATCTCTCATTGTATAAGAAATCTATACAAAGCGCGGCCAAGTTATACTAGAAATGTACAGCTTCACGTGCCGCGGTGTGTACACCCACATTTTTCCAGCTATGATTTTAATTAATTACCTAGTATTACTACACTACTACTCGATACATAAATTATCTGCAAACGCTTTAGGTTTATACTAAGAAACAATAAAAAATCTTCTAAAAAATTTCATAAAGTAACAAAACCCTCTTTGACTCAACCTGTCTTTAACCCAACGACCTTTCAAAGTTAATTGGTGCAGTGCAGTGAGTTAATAATGAAAATACAAATTAAGCGAGTAAATGAAAGACGACTAACGAGTCACATCCGCGTCGTTTAATTAGCTCCACGAGCTGTGACGTCACATTATGTCCTTCCAGTGTACTATTAAGGACGAACCATTTTGTTGTACGTTTTTGGACGTGTGTTCATGTTTATTTACGTTTTATACAGTGTGTATCAGAAAAGTGTAAGAAACAAAAAACTATTTATGTGTATCACAGGACACAAAACAAGGGGCTGCGGAACTGTTCGAAAGAGATACCGCGGCCCTGGAACACAAAGGGCAAAGAAGGAACTTGGATGGGTTTTAGTCAATAAAAGTCTGACACTCAACTCTCACTCCGTCCAGAGCGGGGGGGGTATTTGATGATTTCCCATAAAAAAAATAAAAAATAAAATCATACTATCCTACTAATATTATAAATGCGAAAGCTTGTGAGGATGGATGGATGTTTGTTACTCTTTCACGCAAAAACTAATTCCTGTATAAAATAAAACCTGGATTAATACATAAGATACTTTTACTTTTATCCCGGTAGTATAACGCCGTGGCACAATTTTCGAACTCCACGAGGGCGAAGCCGCGGACATAATCTAGTTAACAATAAGTACAAAAAGAAGGGAGTAAGTGTGTGTAGTAGCGTAAGTAATAATTAAGTAGTAAGTTGCGGTATGGACCAACAAACTGAAATTATGTTTTTCCTACTCCTCCGCTTTTATTTTCTGATTAATTTCGTTGCGGGATCCAAGACAGTTAAATTGTTTCTCTTGTACTTCGTCGAGCTTCATTGTTCCGGTGCTCTTCTGGTGGTCGTCACTGTTGATTCTGGCTTTCAGGAGTTGGAGTGTTTTGGGTAAGTGTGGCTTGTCCCAAAAAAATACCAACTTTATCCATGCGACAAACATCGCAATCGAGAAGAAATACTCAGCTAGATCTCAGATTTTCAGTTCGATGGTCTTAAACCACACCCTATGACAATACCTATCTAATACACGCTGTGTAACATTTAAAAATGATGTTAGATATAACAGTTTTAATTTTAGATGTAAAAGGAGATACTCTAAGTGAGGGAAACGAGTGTTGGAAAATCCAACAGAGCGCTTTTATTTAGGCAACCATATAAGTTTCGCCTAGTGATCGTGAAAATGGTCGCTGCTTACTTAGTTATTGACTCAACTAAGCGCGCCCGTTCATTGACTTACCAATCATTCAAATTCATTCACGGATCAATAGCCGCCTGACCTCTGCCACCTTTGGAAATACTACTTCTTTGACACGTTACACTTGTACCGACAGCAACTAGGGGTCCTAAAATGGCTTTTTTTTTGGATGGGAAATCATCAAATACCCCCCCCCGCTCTGGGTGGAGTGGGAGGGACTGTCAGACTTTTACTGACTAAAACCCATCCATGATGTTCCTTCTTTGCCCTTTGTGTTCCAAGGCCGCGGTTTCTCTTTCGAACAGTCCCGCAGCCCCGGCAGGCATCAACCCTTTTTTTTTTTTTTACGGATGAGAAATCATCAAATGACTTCTCCCGCTCTGGGTGGAGTGGGAGGGAGTGTCAGACTCTTACTGACTAAAACCCATCCATGTTCCTTCATTGCCCTTTGTGTTCCAGGGCCACGGTATCTCTTTCGAACAGTCCCGCAGCCCCGGCAGGCATCGGCCCTTGCGGGCCCCTTCCTGATTGCTGACATCTCTTTGAGGCGCGCGTGGAACACGAACGCGCCGTCGACACGGCCTGTCGTCATAAGACGGACGGACGGTGAGCTAACCCGTTACTCACCGTCCACAGGCCCGCGCCTACGGTGGCCGGG
The DNA here is from genome assembly GCA_905220335.1 of Noctua pronuba. Lineage (NCBI taxonomy): Eukaryota > Metazoa > Arthropoda > Insecta > Lepidoptera > Noctuidae > Noctua > Noctua pronuba. The sequence goes on along the minus strand of LR999906.1, from coordinate 5,944,998 downwards.
AGCCACCGCGTGGCCCCCGACGCCCGGTGCGTCGCCCGCGGCGGCTGGGACGTGAGATTCTCTCCCTCTCATGTCCCGCCACCTCCTTCGCTAGCATGACTGCTTCGCAGAAGGAGGTGACGGCTTCCCATTCCCTCTCGCTCCGGACCATGGCCTGAACCAGGGCCGGGCGCGAGAGGTCGCCGCCGCCGATCGCCGCTACGAGGACACGGCGGAGCTCCACCCAAGCGGGGCAGACCTCCACGGTGTGCGCCACCGTGTCCTCCGGACGATCCTCAAGACATCAACCCTTGCGGCAATAATATGAATTACGGTACAATTCGTAAAACGGTGACTATTTTAAGAATTTTAAAGTGATTCATATTATTATTCTATTATGATTCTGATAAAACGGCCAATATAGGCCCCCAGTTAGCTTTTGCAAGCAGATTACGATTTTGTTCACGTTTTCCCTTCGATCGTATCAAATAGAATGTCTTTACAAAAAAAACGCTCGCTTTGCTCGTAGTAACAACGTAAACAACATCACGCTCAAAGTCAAGTACTTAACTACAATTACACGTCAGGTTAAAAGATCAGTGAACAAATTACAACATACCTCAGCTCATTAATACTGTATTATCTTTACTTGCAACGAAGTAAGCAAGGGCGGGTGCAGGGTCACGCAAGTACACGTCATAGGGACAGTCAACTGCAAGCCTAAGTTACAACTCCTTTGATTCAAAGAAGAGAGGACAATTTTCGTAATTGAAACGTTACTACTGACGTGTGGTTTGCAGTACACATGAGGGACAGTTCCCGCTTTTACAATGGTTTAAAATTATTTTTAGGATTTAAAACTTAAGATATCAATTATCATGCGGGTCCAGGTTGGCCGCTGTAAAAATAATCTGGCCAAAAGGGGTATCATCGACCCGTCCCAAACACAATGTCAGTGTGGAGCCCCTCTGCAGCTCCTTTCTTGCCCAACCTGCACAGCCACCTGCACCTTCCAGGATTTAAACGAAGCAAACGACAGAGCTCTGCAGGTGGCAATATACTGGTCGGGTATTATTTGAGTATATCGACACGCAAAGAAGAAGAAGAATTATCATTTTCCTACCCTTATCCCAAATCGTTTCATATCTTATACGTGAATTCCTTTCCAGCCATATCATCTTTCACACAGTCCAACCATCGTTTCTTTGGTCTTCCCCTACTCTTAAAGCCATCCACGTTCTTACTTGAGATTAAAATGCGGAACCAGAATTACCCTTTTTTTTTCGGATGGGAATTCATCAAATACCGAGTGTCAGACTTTTACTGACTGAAACCCATCCATGTTTCTTCTTTGCCCTTTGTGTTCCAGGGCCGAGGTATCTCTTTCAAACAGTCCTGCAGCCCATAAGTTAATCACTTCATGTACCGTTCCATTACCATTACAATTACCCTTCCATTTTCATTGCTAAGTGCAATGTAATTACAAGTACGACCGGTATGTGAATTGTAATAGTAATAACTATTATATATTATATATATATTATATTGATGTGAATTATGTAAATATCTTTATTGTGATAGTGAATGTCAATGGCATGGATGTCCTGTATATACAAACGATTTGCTAGTACTGTTCAATACTGCATGCTTCGTGTTCTTCACGTTAAGTATAGAGGGTGTAAAAAGACCCTCAACGAAGCCTAAAGGCACTTGTTCTCCCCGTCATTGCAATCATTTTTTGTTCTAGAAGACCATACCTGGGTACCTTCTAGTCACGGAGATATTGGGGGTCAAAGTTCCAATTTTTTCACATTTTTTTTTTATAAACCACATTTAAGGTTTTAACTTTACTTTAACTAAATCCATGACTCGTTTACTATTCAAAGCGTCCATCAGCACTAAGTTTTAAGTGCGTAACATTGAGTTTTACCGTAAAACGTGATTTTTTACCCCAAAAAAAAGTCCTTTCCCAGCAAAAATTTTTGCGTAGGGTTACTTAGTTTGATGTACAGAATGCTTGGTTGACGACTTCGTGAAGGGTCCGTTCACACCTGTATAGGGTTACTGGTAATTAGTGATCGATACTTAAACACGTGATTGTATCATGTTAACAAACAACTTTCCCTAAGAAACATTTTTTTTAAACGGCCAACAGCTGATATGTCACAGGCGCGCGTGTGCGAATTTCATACGGCTGTTGTGTTATTGTGATAAAAGTCTGTGTATTAAAAAGATGTTTCTTTGGGAAAGGGCTCAGTAACGAAATTTTTTTATTCAGAAAATATTAAATGTCATCATCATCCACAGCCCGACTTCACCCACTGCTGAGTATAGGCCTCTCTTTGCTTGTGCCAAGCTCTACGGTCTTGTGCCAGCCTCTTCCAGGATATTCCCGCCATGGCAACAATGTCGTCTGCCCATCTTGCCTCCGGACGATCACTTCTCTTTCCATTTCTTGAACGCCACTCGGTGGTAATGGCAGGTGGAGTAAAGCTTCCCAACTCCATTTGAGTTCCATAACGCGATTTCCAATATCGAAGACCTTCGTACGTCTCCGGATATTAAATGTACTCCATGTTCATTTATTACAACTTGCCAGTAATCTCTCAAAACCCATTTATTCTTTTAAACCTAACCTCGAGCCCATCCGACACAGTTCTTGCCTGTTAAAAAACAAAAAGTATATTTAAAAACTATCTTTTTGTCGTACCAAAATCAAGACAAACTTGTTTGAAGAAGAACTCGTTTTTAAACAGACTGGTCCTTGGTTGTTAGGTCCAGAAAATAGCTATGTTTTTGGATATTTAATTCTCTGCTATTTTCTTATGTAAAATACGACATGTAATGCACATTCGCATGTTTTTAACCACCATTTTTCGGATTACCGGTTACAAAATGAAAACATATTTTTAAGGTTTCATAATTTACCCAGGCCCCAGTTACAATAAAAAAAAACTTAACTAATAAATACGTATATATGCCATACATACCTATATGTATGGCATATATCCATAAACGACTAACTTTATATGATTTATATATTACCAAAAAAGGAGTTATCAAAATAGGTATACAATTTTCAGTTTTTAAACATTTAATTTACTTTAAGTAAGATAAAGTTATTAAATAACTTAACTTAACTTTTATTAAATAACTTTATTGGGCACACATTTGCTCATAAACCGAGCAAAATAACCGCGTTCCATTTTAACTAGCAACACTTTCACAGCCAACAATAGTGAGATACTATCGTAGTGTGGCAACTGTATCATCAATGGACGTGCGACTAAACATCAGTTACATAATCGACGTTACTTTAACCGCGGTTTATGAGTTACACAAGTGAACTCATTATGGCGGCTGCTTGAAAGTTAATTGACTTGATCTTCTTCAAATAGTTTGGGCGATTACTGAACCACAAACAAGTTAAGACAGCCACAGCATTGTTTGGGCTATTAATTAATTTATATTTCAGTAAGTTCTAAGAGATATTGCCACTTAGAAAGAACCGCTTTCAGCTGAGAAACAAGATGGGTTCGATTAAATTTTAAGGCCGTATATACAATTATAGCCAGAAGAATTGCCAAACTTAAGTGGCAATGGGAGAGCGCAGAGCACATTGCTCGCAGAACGGATGGCCGATGGGGCCGAAACGTTCTGGAGTGGCGATCGCGAACCGGTAAACGTTGCATTGGAAGGCCTCTCACTAGGTGGACCGATGACCTGGTGAAGGTTGCGGGGATCCGTTGGATGCGAGACGCACGGGACCGGTCAATGTGGAGACACTTGGGGGAGGCCTATGTCCAGTAGTGGACGTCTTTCGGCTGAAATGGCGATGATGATACAATGATACAAAATCAATTTAGGACGTCGTTAAAGTTGCCAAGATAAGAAGTAGGATCCGGTGTACAAGATCACCGATATTATCTGCCGGATGTAATGAAAGCGTTGAGCAATACAAACAGTATTAAAAGGAGAGGAAATTGCTCAATACGGTGCTGCATTTATCTACAACATATTCGAATAAAAAAACCAAGTTCGTTAGTCGACTGCATATACCTACCTAGTTGAGTACTTGTAAATATCTATTGTAAATGGGACGCTTAGTATAAAAATAAAAAGTTTTATTGCAGGCACTAAAAATGCAGTTTGATTACCTACTAGTTAATGGCGGTGTACAATAAAAGTGTGCAGCTAAGAAATGAAGCAGTGTTGCGGACATTTTGAATTTCATACGAACAAAATATGAAATTGCAGTCAAAATTGCGAAACTGGGAAAAATAATTAAAATTACGAATTCTAAAACTAATAATGAATAAGGCCAATTCGTCTTATAATCTAAACAGCTTTTATGAGCTGTCAGTGTCAGAAGTGCTATTTAAAATTGACCATTTGACACTGACAGATTTGAGGATCGCGTTCAGTTTCATTGCAGAAACTTAAGTTTAGAATCGTAATGTCAGTCAAGTTATCAAACAAATACCAGTACTAGATAAACCCTGGTTAAAATTACCTCAGAAACTAAGCCTAAATAAATCACATGTAATTCAACTTCCATTAACTAATTCGCTAGTGCGGTTATGAAATATAAAAGAAGTAGATACATCGACCCAATGACCTGGCGCGCGACCTTTCAGACAAAGAGTTCACAGCCGCAACGACGCGAGTTCGCTTTCAATGTGGCCAATTGAATGAAAATCCTTTGTTTTGTAACCGTACTGATGATATCTTTTTCTCACAACGTGGGAGGGAGCAGTAATTAGGTTTGTATGTAGAGCCTTTTACCATATACCGGCAAAGCTAGCTGTGGTTATGTGTTTTGTTTTCTGACTAAGCAATGCTTTGCTTATTCACTGAAGCACTGAACGGTTTTCATTTACCTTTTTGTTTTGCTTTCAAATGAGAAGTAAACATACCTTGAAGCTTGCCGGCTAGTATTTATTCCTCAGCGTTTATGTTTAGTGTATTATTTTCGTTTACATTGCCATTAGTATTCCTATTTTTGCTACAAAGTTTTTTAATTAGAAGTCAACCATATATCACGGCTTAAATAACATTTTGTGAACAATATTTATTTCGTCACCCCTCATTTCCAAGTCCCCGCGCTCCGCGTTGGTATCAATTAATGCATACAATCTAGGGTACACTAAAAATACCATGATTACATGTCAACACGTGTGATCGTCTATTCAAATGTACTTATTATTATGCATGTTGCAGCATCCATTGGGGATACCACCGGCATAGCAATGACACGCAGCTGTCTATTGTCATCACGGAAATGTATGCTTTATTAAAACTGGTATAGAAGATGCAATGGCTTGTGATGAGTGAGGTCGTTGAAAACCGATTTAAACCACACTTGTAACAGATCTTGGTCGCTTCAAGACGTGAGCAGTACTCGAAGACACTTCTGTGAGAAAGTTTCGAAACGATGATGTCCCATCTCACAACTATACAGCTACTTATTAGACACTGATATTGATTCTATTTTGTAATGTGTAACATATGAGTAAATAACAATATAAACGGCTCTTTGAAAAGTAGTAACAAAATAAGTATATACAATACAAATAAATAAGTACGAAAATGAATATACAAACAAGAATTTGTGTGGTATACTATGTACAATTAAAAAACACGACTACTGAAAAATCAAGCTGTAATTAAAATCGGGGTTTACAAGATAAAATCGACTCCTCCTGTTGTTGAAGTCGGTTAAAATGTAGCCTATGTTACCCGGGCCATAAAAACGAATCGATTGACAGCTTATTCATCATTATCGGATGATCAGTTTAGGCGCTACGGAGGAACATACGTAAATACAAACTTACAAACAAAGACTGCTAAAATCATAACCCTTTCTGGCTTCGCCGTAATCGGTAAAAAAGAAACATCGGCAAAAAAAGGTATTCGGTACAGCCAAACAATGAACGCATCGTAAAATATCTGACAGAAACATTCGCATCGAGTATCACGATACGATCCGCAGATCGTATCATAATTGCTTATTTATCAAATTTGTTTTTATAAACAAACGGTGCAAAATACTCAATGAATTTCAACAACGGGCAGCATAATTGGATGATTCGCGTTACTACAGCATTTCTTCAGAACGTAGTAACTCATCGCGTTGATAAAAACATGATTTTTAAGACAGGTATAGATATACCAACGTAGTAGTAGTAGTATTAGTTGTGCCGTTGCCATTTTGTGACCACCACCTATGACGTCATAAGCACTATTTAGTTACTTTACAAAATACACTACGTTTTTGTTCTTTAAATGTCTTGAATTAAGTTCTGGAGTTAAAACGTTGTTGTTTTAAACAAATTAGCTTGCTGCAACAGTAGCCACGTTAAGCATAAAATGCTTAAGCCGGGCACGCGAATTAAGTGCCCTTGCGTTATCGAAGTGTATCTATGACTTTTATAGTACTTTTACTTCTAAAAGGGTCGACGATTGCTGTATAGGGTGACTGGTAATTAGTGACCGATACTTAAACACGTGATTGTACTCATGATAACAAACAACTTTCCCAAAGAAACATTTTTTTTTTTTATTCATTCACTTTTATCACAATAAAACTTACTCTGCCTACCCACTGTTGCACGGTACGATAGTAATGAGACACAACGACGTCACGCGGCTAACAGCTGATAGGTCAAAGGCGTGAGCGCGAGTTTCATACGGTTATTGTGATAAAAGTGAATGAGTATAAAAAATGTTTCTTAGGGAAAGTTGTTTGTTATCATGACTACAATCACGTGTTTAAGTATCGGTCACTAATTACCAGTCACCCTATATATGGATGGTTTATTATAGCCAATTGTGCAGCTGGTTGACGTCATAGTTCCTCGTCCTCGGCCTAGGGAATCACTTTACAAGCTCGTTGAGGAGAATGAGGCATATTATGTTAACCAAGATCAATTGATCTGATTATTTCATTGCAAATAAGAACTGCATCTGCGTTACTAGGACTATTTAACCTCAATTAAATAACTTGACAGAACGCCAATAGGTTGATATCTTGCGTTTTATTTTATGATATGAAAATTAAATTGCAAGCTTTTAGGTCCGGGATCAGCCTTTTACATAAGTGCAATAATCACGTCATCAATGTCATATCTGATTGACAGTAGATAATCTAAGTTTTTTTTTTAATATCGATATGGGCGTGCTCTTGACCTCGATCACGCCTAATGGAAAGCGATAGATGAGGTCTATGGTGGAACGAGTGTGCCCAGAAGATGCCTGTTCACTCTAGCTTTGAAGGCAGATGGGTTAAATACGGGAGGGAACACAGGTAAGTAAGATAAGTGCCCTGATTTAAAGGAAAAATGATTAACATCTTTTAAATATTTTTTTAAACATGACAAGCGCATGCATAAAATGTTTATGTAGAACTTTGCCCCTTTTACACTGTTCGTATCTTCAGAATGTTAACTACTTACAGCTGGGTGGGTGTTCTTGGTTCTTTGAAAAAACGTCTTAGGTAAAGTCACCTTTAGACAGATTTTGCTCTGTCGCAATGTGATTCTTAACAATTCATACTCTCAACCAGCTAGATTAATATCTCCCCACTTTTTGTGTAGCCAAGTTTTACAAAATAGTCTCTCGGTTCTAAAAAACAAGGTTGATTGCAACAACCGGTGGACGATAAGATTTCGCGTTTTTAATCTAACGGAACGATCCAAGGGTACTTAACGAGTTCAGTTGTATGCTCCATGAACTGTGGCTATTACTCTATAGGTGAATACTTGGTCCCAAAAAAACAGAATCTATTGTAGAAATTGTACTTAGTCACCACTTAGTCGTTCGATTAGTTTCCTTTCAATATTGTCTTAAGCTTGCCATAGACGATAGAATTGGTTAGGCATGTGCTGGGGGTCTAAAATGGCTGCTTCAGCAGAATCATAATAGGATAATAATATTGATTACGTTACAATTCAATTCAAATAGTCACAAAATGACAATTCATAATATTAAATGTCTGTGATCATTTAAGAATTGTAACGTGATTATAGATGCAAAACGAGTTTTAAACGTTTTAAACCATTTGGTTTTGAACCGTCTCTTTGGTTTAAAACGGTTTAAAACCACAATTAGCGGTTTAATATTGGTTTAAAATGTTTTTGTTTTGTTTTTACTGTGGGTACTTGTGGCATGTGCCAAATAAATGTATTTTCTTCTTCTTCTTTTTTCTTCTCTCTCCTCATACCCTACGTTAATATTTTGGTAGCAAATTGCAAAATAAAAATACGGCATTGCCGTTATATTTTAATAAACACGCATTTCATGATTGATTTTTAATCCTAAAAAGTAGTATAAGTATGATATATGACTTCACATATATTAATAAAAATGCTAAATGATTTCAATTAGCCTTTCAAAATAATTTATAATCAATGTACGGCCCACGTGGTCGTGGTTTTAAACCGTTTTAAACCAATTTAAAACCAAGGATTTTGGTTTAAAACGGTTTATTTACAACTATAAACGTGATTCATATTATTATCCTATTAAGATTCTGCAAAAGCGGCCATTTTAGGCCCCCAGTTAGGTTTTGAAGGAGGTTATGATTTTGTACGCGTCTTGCCTTCTATAGTATCTATTTAAATGTCTTTACAAAAAAAACGCAGGGTGTGCTCGTAGTAACAAAGTCAACAACACCACGTTCAAAATCAAGTACCTACCTACTTAACTACAATTACACGTCAGGTTAAAAGTTTGCTCAGTTTTGCCTGTACAGTTAGACTGTGCATGAACGTGTGTAGGATAAAAGTAATCACTTACCCTTTGAACGACACTCGGTTTTGCATGCACATTTAAAACCGTCCTTTTCCATGTTACATTTCATTTTGAATTCACTTTCCAGCTACCTACTTCAGCTGAAACTCTATTGACCTAATCATAACAGTAGTACAATGCAAATCATCAAAACAGTTCATTAGCAGACTACAATCTGATAAGCAGTTTATACTAAGCCCCAGATAGGCATAATAACATGGATAGCGAAGCATTTATCTATATTCACATATAGAGAGGTAAAGTTTATATGTTTTTATGCAGGGGGTAATCATCGGTACAACCTTATCCAAATTCTTTCACTTTAGAATCTACATTATCCCCAAGTGTCATCCTTACTAATATTAATATTATAAATGCGAAAGTAAGTTTCTTTGTTAGCTTTTCACGCCTAAAAAACTGAACCGATCATCCTGGTACTTTGCACATACGTTGTCAGGTGTACAGAAACGGACATAAGGTACCTTTCATCCCGGAAAAAAGTTATATTCTCTTTGACTGGGACTGAAGCATGATCTTTTGCAAAAATGCCTGTAAATTTCAATTTCAAATAAAATGCTTTAAGTTTGACCGAAGCCGCGGGCAAAAGCTAGCGTAACCATAAACAAACTTATCGATTCAAGCACACTCAGCAGTGATCCGTCATGTATTGACACTAACCTCTATGATAAATCGTTTCGGGAAAAACGATAAAACCCCGGCAATATGGCGACCAGCTGTCTGGTTCCACTGTTTGTTTAGATAATAACTTAATCTATTTACCTAAAATATAATGGAATTCGTTTGTTTTGTGAGCTTTCTTGTAAGTGAACATCCCAGTTCTTTGAACTTTCATGAGCTTTACATCTGTTATCAGAATTTATGTTAGAAATATCGTTTTTTTTTAAAGTAATTTGATCTCTGACTGTAGGCAGGCTGACGGCAGTATGACTACGGAGATACTGCTGAATTTAAAAAAAAATCGATTACTCGTAAAACTATTCCATTTTACGGTTAACGCACTTTATGAAAATATAACCATCAAAAACATAATAACACCCCTGAATCACTAACGAATGTAACGTGTCATTTCCAATAATGAACAACACATGTCGCCTGCCATAACTTAACGCGAGGGTAGAAATAACGAGGAAAAAACAAGTTAATGGCGTTATATTTGAACAGGATAATGTTAAAGTACAAAATAATGAAGTGCTCACAGAAGGTTTACTTCTAAGTGTGTATTTCAATTAAACTGAATCTAAGACGAATCCAGACCCGTCAGTGCCAATATACCATAGTGATGATGTCACGAGAGCCTTTGATCGCATTCAGTTTTTTGATGAAATTGCTCTTACACGTGGACCATGTGTGATATCAGAACCTTAGATGCCATTAGGTCTTATGAGTACCGGAGGCCTAGAATGTGATGCCTTAGATTCCTGAACTGCAGCGCAAGTAATGGCATACCTCATGAAGCTTTTACATTATTTTATACTCCAAGCCAAAAAGTCAAGCAAAATTAGTTCAGAGGCATGATTAATGCTAAAAGACAAGAGATCAGCAAGTCACCGAACAGTTTTTCCAGCATGGTTGCAATGGGCGGTACTGCAAATGTCAGAAGAAACCTTTATTCAGGTTTGAACTGCGACACAAAGGGAGCAACCCGCAACCAGTCCCGGTCGATGTACTTCAAAAATTTTGGCCCATAACGTATCCTCATACATCATAATTTGTCACATTGTCGTCTTGCACCCAAAGACAGGCTTGTTTATTGAATGTGAACCTTCTGCCAACCGGACATGATTGTTTTAAGAAAGTGTTTAAGCGTGCCTTTCAATTAGTGTTCTGTGCTAATGTAAATATTATCTTCAAATAACGCGTTAAGAGCTCGTTAAGATTACAATCGTAATGATCCAACCTCTTTTAAACGTTGAAAAGCTTTTTTAATTAAGCTTTATTATTGTACCAAATGTTGTTTAATGTGTGTAAATACTCGTTGTTTTATTAATAGAGCAATTAAGTGGGAGATATTACAATGATTCCCAAATTAGCGCATATTTAGTCCTTATGGCAAAGTCGTGTTCTTTAATAACCTTTTAGTTCCAGCAAATTAATACAAAATAACACCTATTATATACAAGTCAGTTACTACATAAAAATATCATGAAGTATATTAATAAAAAAACAGAATGCTTTGACTGAGTTAAAACATAATCATTTTAATAAAGATATCACAAAATTCATAAAACTGAGATAACTTAGTTTTACTTTTCTGTTGAATAAAGCAAACCCTTACTTAATATTCTGGAAACTAAAATATAAAAGGGCTTTACATAATTTAACGTCCAAGTCACACTACTTGCTCGTGGAATAAATTTTTACTGTTTTAATAACAAAATTACATATTCTCTACTTGTTCATTACTGAATAAAATAATAGGGCTAAAACTCCTTTAGCTGTGAAATTAATTATGAAACGCGTTTATGATCAAACATGTTTTTTGAAAATATGTAAGTATGTTTAACGAAAAGTCAAGTCCGAGATTGAAAATTAGAAATTAACCCTGAATTATAACAATTTTCATTACAAAATGTGGATAGATCCTAGAAAAACGATATAAAAACGTGGATGGGGTGGTAGTTAAGCGATATAAAACAACGCCGTTCACCGGTGCCACCCACACGTGTGGTTTTCTTATTTAATACTATCAACACATGTTCCCCTTTATAAAAAACAACATAAATAGACCTTCCCTAGATGTTTTATCGACCATAAACAGGCGTGCGGACTCTTTCGCCGATAGATCACGTTCACACGGGGGAATACACTTTTTCTCCTAAACACAACACATTTTTTCCTTAAGGTATGGTGAAAAGAAATTGCGCTTTGTGTACACCCTGTGTACTCTTGTATTTTTTTTCCAAATACAGTTCAGGTAAGCTTTAGATGTGTCTAGATATTGAAAGAAAAACACTCATGTCGTAACACTGTTTTAAGCTTTCACGGTTTACAACTAAACTTATACTGTCACTTACGGGATATCTTCCGCGATTGCGTCGAAATATCGGGAGCTCAAAATAATTAGCAATCACGGAAGATATCCCGTAAGTGACAGTATAAGTTTACTCATGTCGTACTTTGCACTTAGAAAAAAACTTGTTCGTACAGACAACTTTGTCCGACTGTATTTACAAAGATGACTGATAAATATGACATCCAATTAATTATCTATCTAAGACCCAATCTGATAACACCCAGTAACAAATCACTACTAGCAATGGCGGAAAAAACACGAAAAGAAAAATCATAATAAATAGTTTCGTTACAGCATCAAGTCCCAAACATTAAATCTTAAAAGCCATACCAACTGTCATCGTGCAGAATCAGTAAATTTTGACTTGTAAACCGGTAAGAAGATCCTAAGAAGGCGTGTCGAAGAGATTTATTAACAACCGTTGGTTCCGTGTGGGAGCCATCACGGAGATTTGTAACTCTACACCCTCAGGCGAGGGATACGCACTAAAAAGCTGTTTTAGAACCCGCCTATTCCTGGAATAGAAGGAACTATAGACTCTTCTTAGGATATTTAGTTCTAAACAGGGTTTGTTTGTGTTAAACTATTTTTGGGCTACGATTATAATGTAAGTAACTTGCTGGAGTTTGTAGAACACCCTTTAAGGAAGTCCCTCTTTGTTCTGAAAATAAATATTGGTGCTCAATAAAGGATGTTTAGTAACAAAGGATGGAGTTTCAATTTGTAATTTCTTCATCATTGGTCCGTTTATTATGGGCCTTCCTTTTGTGCTTATATTTAGAAAAGTGTTCTGCTTAAACTGATTGTATTTCCAGTTCTAGAATCACATCAAAAGCATTTTGATGCCTCAAGACAAAGTATTTTTCAGCGTCTCCACAAATAATTTTGTTTCAGTGTATTTTTGTTTCCTTCTCTACATTTATTTTTTAGGACAATTGGTTCAATTTAGAATACCATATTTCAGCCTGAATCCACTTAATTTAAGTGTGTTTCTATGTTTTGACAATTTATTTTTAGTTTAATTTATAAAAGAATTTCCCTCTATCTTTCTAATTTTCTGAGATATAAATCAGGGCTTATCGAGGAGTAATCTCCCACTTTCTCAATGGACACAGCACGTGTTTCAAAGTCATCATTATCATAATCCTATTTTGCAAAAATGAACGTAGCCCCCTCATCTTATTCACCTCATTTGAATTATTGCTTCTTACTCCTTGGGGAGACATTAGGCCCCCAGATTTTATTTTTGCCATGCAAAAAACACGTTTCTTATTTATATTTAGTTATGACTTTTGGCACATGCAGGATTTGTTGTTTTTTTTTTGTGGAGATTGAGCAACACTTAAATAGGTAGTTATTTAAATAATACTTGTTATTATAATAAAACGTCTAGGTTTAATAAATTATAAAATGACAAGGTACGGCGCCGCGAATCCTAGTGTGAAGACATACATAATTATACATTATACATTTGTATAGTGTGAATCAAAAATATTTCTGACTTTAGTAGACAAACAAAAAGGCTACACGGCAAATAGTTGTGGCATATTTGTACAGGCGTAAAGACAATTCTATGTAGGTCCTTTTTTTTCAAAAGGAAATCATCAAATGACTTCTCCCGCTCTGGGTGGAGTGGGAGGGAGTGTCAGAGTCTTACTGACTAAAACCCATCCATGTTCCTTCATTGCCCTTTGTGTTCCAGGGCCACGGTATCTCTTTCGAACAATCCCGCAGCCCATCTAGGTCCTCTGGTCGCGTTTTTACTTAAAAACTTTCAAGTATTTGATCAACTTTCTTCTAAACAATATTACGTCGTTTCTCCTCATTGTCCCCTAGACGCTGCATTTCATAACTTCAGCAAAACAGAATTCAATTTACGGGCCTAACCAATCAGTTGACGATATCGATATTCCCTTTGTTCTCAGTAATTTCCCTTTACGAGAAAAAGCCCGGGGGACGATTCGGTGAATATTTTATTTTGCCCAAAAATTTCTTTTCTAACGAAATACGTCCTCGCCAATTAAATTCCTGGTATCAGACGAGACGTAATGTAATTCTGTATTATTCGTTAACTAGGGACCTCGTCTACTAGTTGTCTAATTAGTTTTGGATTTGATAAGCTTCATTCTATTATAGAGATAGAGCTGTTTTCAGCTAACTTCTGTTTTCGCTATTATTGTGGCGATTCCCAAGAACCGCAACGTCGATTCAGTAAAGATTAGCACGTAATCTGTTATGGTGTTATTCCAATTTATACCTTAACAGCTTCCCATCACCTTGATTCCACAAAGCTTTAGTTTCTTGGAATGCTTGTGGTTGCTCGTAAATAGCAGATACCACACGGCAATTTGATAGGAAATCGATTGAGTGAGTTTACAACGAAGCTCAGAGCAATGGGCAATGCATTTGTTGCACGTACAGTCGTTATTTACTGTAATGTAATAAAGTGAGTTAATACATTGTTTCTGTACGTGGCTACGAGCGGACTCCACGTCTTAAAGGTGCACGGCAGTATTTCTGGAAAGTCCTGCTCGACGTATTATCAGGTGCTGGCTAAGAAAAATTGTTGCACCCAACTGCAGTTTCATTGTATTCGTATTTTAAAACAACACATAGTTCACATTCACACATTCATTAATGTTACTAACTTCAGTACATTTTGTTCTTTCTCGTTTATTTATCAGAGTTCATTAAGCCAGATTTGGTAATCCTCAACCAAATCCGTTTTAGCATAATTTGCAAACAGTGCAAATGTTTCTTTTCACCCGTATTTTAAAATTCAAGCGGGGTAAATGGATTACCGCCGTGGTGGCGATAGCAAGCGCCCGGCGCTGCTTACGATGTAAAAGATACAATCTTGCCCATACATCGCTATAGTTTACTTCGAAACGGATCTACGGGCGGTTCGGAACAAAGCAAGATAAAGGGGCATGACTAACATACCACCTTGAACTTTGGAATTTTATTACTCAAGCCGAGCTAGAATGTATTTGACACTGTGACCGGGCGAGAAGATTGGTACAAAGTTACTGAGACATCCATTTTGAAATACGACCGAAAACCTTTGTTCAAAACGCGCTGAATTATCCGAAGAATTGCAATTTGTGTTAGTGACACGAATTGGGTTAAGAAACTCGCGATTTTAACGCACGATTTATAACCACGAGTATGCTTTAAAATAACAGTTCGAAAAGTGGAAATATATCATCGATGTAAGACGTTAAACGTTAACTCGGCACGGTAAGTTACGTTTGGCAGTGGTTCGCGATGCGGATCATCGGCGGAAAGTTTAATGACTTCATACCTAGTTAGTTCCTAACTGTACCGCACTTATTGCCGTTTGGAAGTTTTGCCGAGCGTCACCAGTCATGCGATACCGACATTTATAAAACGCGACTTTTTACAATTCCTTTTTCGCTGTCCCCATAGATATGAACGTGAAACAAAGTGAAATATAGACGGTGTTTTCAAAGTAGGTATCTTATCATTAGGTATGTCATCGTAACGTTTACCTGCATTAAGGATGAATAATGTCTCGCAAAATTCAACACAAAATTCCTATTTTCCTTGTACAAGGTTAAAGAACCGGTTCGTTCTCCAAAGATAACTCAGCCGCGAAAATATTCAAGTAGGTAATTTAGTTGCATTTTGAAACAACGCCAATAGCACTGAACGTGGTCCTCCATCAGCAAACGTAAGAAGTGGCCACTTTAAACATCGCTCCCTCGGGGCTGGCTTGAAACGTCAGGCTTACAGCCTTTAAGAATGAAAGGCGCCTGATTTAAGGCCCCCTGTCGGCGATAACGAGGAAACAGGCTGCGCCAGTGGCCGCTCAATAAAACTTCCAACTAGCCAGGTTTTATCGGCGTTCACCATCTACCCGCCAGTACCCGCATCTCCGCAGTCTGAGCGTGTCAGTGTAGAACACTCCACGCGAATTATGTAGCCATTATGCTTGATGTACGATTCCTTCGCCAGATGTTCCTATAAATCCAATGGTTTATGTCTTGAATTGACCTGAGCGTAATTCTCGTTCGAATGCAACTTTCAATTTAGTGTTACGATTAGATTACGCTGCACCACAGTTTCAATGTTTAGCCTTTCTCTTTTGTCTAACGATGCCTACTCTGCATTTGCTCGTCAAATCAAGATGCTTGAATGCTCTTACGGTCCTCTCTGTAACTCAATAAGTAAATAAATATCGAAAATTTTTGAAATTCCCCGACGGGGGAAAAATGGCTTTACTTGTATATTAGGCAAGACAGTAAAGCGTACCAACCAATACAGCTCATATTACATAGGCATGCGAGACGCGAATCCCGAGCGACTTGCGACGGGGGCGAAATAAAATTACACAACGTCCCCTAAGGAGTGCGACACGCGACAGTTACGATAAAGGGGATTATTGCCTGCACTTGAGAATGCACCCTCGATGATACGCCATAACGACACATATTGGACTAAAGGGCGACAACCCTAAAAGGCATTAGGACGGATTATCGTTATATCTTTACAAAGCATTAGTCGATAAGTCACCTTAATCTTGAATCTCTTTGTCTAGATTATCGATACTATTGTTCACAATTGTCGTTTGATTAGATAAGGCAAGACAATTAGAATATAAAAGATTCGTTTGTCGTTGCCGTACGTGACGCATACAGCTTCAAAGTCAACTTCATTTTATCCTGTTCGTAAAAAAACTCTTCGGATAAAGAAACGTGATCCTGACGTGATCGACGAAATGTGATCACGAAACTTTCATTATGCCGAGGGACACATTTGGCTATTTAGCCACGGTCATCTGGTAGCCTCATAAATTATGTAGGTAGACGGACGACACCCTCGACTTTCCGATGAGTCACTGGGCCCGACGACAAATGAGCTAGCATGACCACTACGAGGGTTCACGTCAATTAGTTCAACAGCAGGTCTCATACTTAGACGACACTACGATTTGTTATAATCCCCTCGCATGTTCTATTTATTCAATTTGAATTCCGGTGGGGAACAAAAATGTTTTCAATTTAGACGCTTTTAGTCCGAATGGCTCCAGCTTTATACGTAGCTTACAATGAAACAAGAGTTCAGTGCAAACTTTACGAAGCTGAAAATAAAACAATGTGTACGGTTTCTCCGATAAACTTTTTGCTGAGAGGGCTGGTCTTCAAATAGAAATTGCAACGGTCGGTAAATGAAAATGGGTTACAGTGGTCAAATACCGAAACGTCGTGGTTGCGCAACCAACTGGAATAGATACTGTGATTTCAATTCTATATTTTAGTGCGCTCTATGTTTTGGCCGTTTGGTTTAGAATTAATTTTTCCACCAGCTGAAATAAATTTCAATGCTGGGACAAACAAACCAAAAAAACTGTACGCTTGTATGAATTTATAAAAATACAGTAAGGCACAGCAGCATAAAAGGAGTTTATTTCAATGAACATAGCACAGGAGTGTGTTAAGAAAATCTCACATAACACTCTATTTCAAAAACACTTTCTAAGAAGCAGTTACCCAATACAGTTAAATCTTATAATAGGACAGTAGTCACAGGTCTCAATAACTCAGCCTAAGATAGAATAATCGGATTACATCGTCACAAAGAAATGTTGAGCGGCTTTATAAAACTACTTGGGCCGTAACGAGCCGGGTAGTCGGCCTCCAAGAATCCATGATGTTTTATTGAAACCCAACGACAATCAGATTGGATTTCAAGGATTGACGATTCTGGTTGTAGTAGAAATATGTAGGGTTTTATTTTATCAAGAATCGGTGTGGGAATCAAATTCATGTGATGTTTTTTCCATGTTTATACCAACTATGGTAGAAGAGCTGAGAATGTTACCCGTATTTGCATTTACCGTGACGAATATTGTCTTTATTGTTTTATTTTCAGTCAGGGTCAGTAGGGTATTAGAATTATTTAAATAAAAAAACGTCTCGTAGGTAAGCAGCGTTATCATTTACAGACAAAGTCCCTAACCTAATTAAAACACCTTTCTTTAAATGAATAAAGACTGTAATAAATAACGATGCAAATCTACCTCGATTTAGTTCAGGGTTAGAAACACATAAACATATAAGAAATGAGCTACAATGTCACACAGCCGAGTTGTTGATTGAAGAATTATGCTAAGTGTGTCGCTCGTCATATCCTATAGAAAATAAAATATTCAGCAGCTTCTTTATCCAAGAGAATCGCGTGAATTCCGCGGGCTCTTCTCGACCCATTTGCGACGTAATGGCCCGTCGGAGTCTGCCTTCAGGATTCTAATGGAAAAACGTCTGAGTCCGATCACAGCCTTTCAACTCTTATTTCACTTTAGCGTATAAGCACAAACGCTTTTGCGGAGGTAATACGTTGAGAGCTGTTAAAAAAAGTATGAAAACGTTTCAAGTTTTTCTCTATCGTCGACATTTTTGCTGTCTAAGTAAAGGAAACTCCACAGTGCAATTTACCGTGACTGTTATTTTTTTATGATTATAAATAGGAGCTGCCAGTTTCCCCACACTATTTTCTTTGTGATGTAAACCTATTTACACGCATGTGTTCAATTTTGAGGGGTGGGTGTTAAACTAACAAGGGTGCAACTCTTATTAACGGCCTGTCAAAAGCGTTATACCCAAATCCTGGTTGAATCATATCCCTTCAGATACAGTGGTATTGATGCAATGAGTCAGCACACAAAATCCTTTGTTTATGCACCGTTATTTCAGTTTTTTGTTTCAAGGCACTTTTGTACGAAGAAAATTGTATTTTTAATAAAAAGTTAAGGATCTCGGTCTAGCTACGAAAGATGTAGATTGTTCTTAGCTAGAAAAATAAAGTATCTTAAATTGTTTCATTTACAAAATGAGCAAGAAAAGTTAGGTATCAGATGGATATTTTTGTATAGAAGAAAAGGAACCTCTAAGAACACTATAATTTAAAACAATCGAGCACCTCCCATAATTTCCAACAAAGAAAAAATCATTGGTTTTCCCACAAGAGGCTCTCAAAACGACTACATACCGATACTGTCTCACACAAGCCCCGTTTTGTAGAAGACAGTAACTGATAGCAGAATAAACAAACAGGTAAGCGTTGTTGATATTGATTCCGCTCACTGAGACCCGAGTGGACGTAAACATGGTGTTTGTTGCGTGTATTTGAATGTAAACGGAGTTTATTCTACTGAAACATTATTTAGCTCTCACAGTCACTGTTTGATCAAAGTTGACCAAGAAGTAGTCTACTTAAAAACGTTGTTAGAATTAGGAACTACGGAGTATTCCTCAAAGCGCAACTATTTTTAAGCGCAACCAGCTAAGCGCAGCTATGATGAAAAATATCGTTAATGAATCCATCATACGCATCTCTATTTTTTGAGGAATAACATAATAATATTTTTAATTTGAATTTGTGAGCGCAACTAATGGTTGCGCTTCGAGAAATAATTTAGTTGCGCTTAAAAATAGTTGCGCTTTGAGGAATACCCCGGAACTACCGTTTCTCGTAATGCACCGATTAGGTGGATTATTTTAAGGAAAAGCTGCGAAATAGCGCTTACAATACAAAAGCTAGACTGTCGTTAGGTCTTAAACACTGTTTTCAACAAATCAACCAGTACGTACAGTCACGAACAAAAGTACTAAAATTAGCTCGTATTGTCGGGAACCTTAATACAGCTAATAAATTACAAACACTTCAAATTCGCCTATTAACGAAGCACCTCAAGTAACTACAATCATTTTATGTGAAAGAATTACGAACCTTCAGATACTGGACCGAAACAAAGCAACGGCCAATTTATTTATTGTTCTACTTGTGAGAGGTGAAAACTGGGTGGTGGATGAAGGTAGGCCCCCCACAGGGGTTGGCCAGGTGCCCCTTCATCCCCCGGGACATTGGGCAGGCAAACACTTTAATACGGCACGAAGCAATTCGTCTAACATCAAGTAACATCGAGGAAATTAAGATGAACCGCATTACGAATGGAAGAAACATTATTGACTAGAAATTCAATTTCGTTTTTATTCCCGAAGTTTTTTATTGTATCGTCAATTTATGTTATTATCAAATTGAAATCTTTTATTATCACAATCATCATTCTCTTGCCCTTATCCCATCATTTCGGGTCGGCGCAGCATGTCCTCTTCTTCCATACTTCTCTATCACACGTCATCTCATATCCCAATAATTAAGTTAATACTTGCAATAACCCACTAATGTTAGAACAATACTTGTCTACACAATAGTATAAGCGCAATAATTTGGTCTGACATTGAAGCACAAAGATTAATATCATCGGCAAACTAATGGTGTTTCTGACATTTCAATCAAAGTACCAACCTAACAGAGTTAATCAGCATCATGTAGTTTTTCCCCCGTAACTATAACAAAGGAATACGTGACGTAGTTACTGGAGAATCTCGGCAAGCTAGAGCGGTAATTAAAAATGTTTTCGATGCTCTGCCGAGGAAGTTTACCTCACCAGTGGTCGGTTTTCTAACGACCAGCTAAGTTTTTTTTTCTTTACAGCACGAAACTGTACGTAAGTACTTTCTATATCGGTACCTGATAGTAATCTATTGCTAAACTCTCTCTCTCTTGCAAAGTTTTTCTTAGGTGGAAAAATTCAGGACTTGTTATTGCGAATTTGGGATCTGTTATTGTTGTGTTATAAATCATTTCTTTTTTAACCCCGACGCAAAAAGAGGGGTGTTATAAGTTTGACCGCTATGTGTGTGTCTGTCTCTGGCACCGTAGCTCTTAAACGAGTGAATCGATTTGAATGCAGTTTTTTTTTTATTTGAAAGCTAGTTTCTTGGCAATGGTTCTAAGATATGTTTTATCAAAATCGGTGCAGCCATTTACTAGATATGGGGGATGAAAGTGGGTATTTATCTTTCATCTTTTATTTTATCGTTGGAGGTTTTTTAAATTTAATTTTAATTATTCTAGGTAGTATTGGTAGAGTATTTTTGGTATTGGCAGGCACATATTAGGTTTTTTCTCCCAACTATTACATAATGGGCTCAGTTAAAGAAAATCTCTTTCGTAATTCATATCAACAACTTTAGCATATCAAATTGCCAGTCATAAAAGTGCTTGAGAACGCAATAAAGGCAGGTTTACAACTTGATTAATCGAAACAAAGTCGTTTCTTTGTCCAGGTGTAATTAAGAGTTTTCACAACGCTTGATATCGTACATTGTGAACGATTGAATGATAACACTACAATAGGAGCTGGTTACAAAATCTTTAAGATGTGAACGTCCCTCATCAAGAGTTTCGAGATATTATGAGTCAGTCTTTGTTAGATCGCCCACGTTTTGTTCGTAACTCTGTACTGATATAGCATCCATCTATTTTATGGAGTTATTCATCATCTGCCTAGCCTTTTCCCAACTATATTGGGGTCGGCTTCCAGTCTAACCGGATGCAGCTGAATACCAGTATTTTACATGGAGCGATTGCCTATCGGTCCTACACAACCCAGTTAGTACTGGGCAATACGATACCCCTTGGTAAGACTGGTTGTCAGACTTTTTGGGCCACTGACTACCTAACGACTGTCAAAGGTCTACAAATGACACCCGGGACCAAGGGCTTAACGTGCTTTCCGAGGCACGGAGGAAACTCGGTATGTAATTTTATGGAGTATCTTACTAATATTATAAAGAGGAAAGATTTGTATGTTTGTGTGTATGTTTGTAATGAATAAACTCAAAAACTACATGGCCAATTTCAAAAATTTTTTCACCATTAGAAAGCTACATTATCCCTGAGTAACATAGGCTATATTTTATCCCAAAATGTTTAAAAAATAAATGTCCACCCGTGCAAAGCCGGGATGGGCCGCTAGTAATAGATATTTACATAACGGTAGTGATGATTATTGTTCTCATATAACCCATATATGTGTAACGTAGGTAACTGTTTTCTGAGATTTTTTCGCGATATCATCTGCCATTTGGGAGTAATAAATCTTGCAAGTGTCTGATCTGATCAAAGTACGAAGTTTTTTTATTCATAAATCACATTACAGTATAATTTAATCCCACTCACAGTCACGATATAGTTACTCTGTAGGAAACCTCAAACATAGTGATGTTCTAAAGTGTGTAAATCTAAAGTTGAATAAACTATGGAGCAATAAGCTGACGAACAGTAATCGTTGGATTATCACGTTGAGATCAGAGCAATAACCACTAGGTACCGTTACAACCATGTCACGCCCATCGCGAGTACGATCAGACGCACGAGGTACTAACACCTGAACTACAAAACTTGCCTTAGTATAAGGAAAAAATGGAGCTGTCATAGCCGATTTTTTTCTGTGTAAATGCGGTTAACTGTACAGCATCAACAGTAATGTACCGAGGAATTTGGGAAATGATCTTTTAAATGTACCATGACTCCGTGAGACAGTTTTAACAGTGCATGGTGCTTGAATCGGGGTTTTTTAAGCTGGGATTAACGTACCTAACGGATGTACACTCTACTGTAAGTTGTGCCTTAAGAGCGTTTACGACTTAAGGCTAAATTAGATAGATGCATGAGTGAGCAACGTCTCAAATGTCCAATGACTGCAATCGCAGCGAAAAATCTTAGTGCGACGAGTACTTACATTACCTGATCAAATCATCATAATGTAAGCTGGGATCAAGTGTCAGTTACTTAACTCGCGGTATGTTAGAATCATGTTGTACATAGTTGTACGTACATGATAATTATGTACTGTACGCTCGACGACCAATCAAGGTATACAAAACCAGTTTATGCGGATCTCCCATTGTACGGGAAATCTATACCAAAGCAAGTCCATGTTACACTGGTAATGTATAGCTGAACGTTGACAGCTGTTTTTGACAGTCCGATAAAGATTGGACTCTACAAATTCAAATAAACATAGAAGGGTAAAGAGATAATAACAGTCGCTCGGGTCCATCTTTAGGTTAAGCCGTGCTTGCCTAGGTTGGTCTGTGGATGGGTGACCACCCATTACATACCGAGTTTCTTCCGTGCCTCGGAAAGCACGTTAAGCCGTTGGTCCCGGGTTTCATTTGTAGACCTTTGACAGTCGTTAGGTAGTCAGTGGCCCAAAAAGTCTGACAACCAGTCTTACCAAGGGGTATCGTATTACCCAGTACTAACTGGGTTGTGTAGGACCGATAGGCAATCGCTCCATGTAAAATACTGGTATTCAGCTGCATCCGGTTAGACTGGAAGCCGACCCCAATATAGTTGGGAAAAGGCTAGGCAGATGATGAAAGTATATTCTATTCTAAGCAGCTTGATTAGTTACCGTATAATTGCTTGATACAAAGTAATACTAATTGCTAGTAACATTCTGGAACGGGAACAGATGTCCGACCCGGAACCTGTCTCCAGCTAATGCCAAGCCTTCCATTTTATGGCAAAACAACCTGGCAACTGAATATTAATGAAAATCTAGTTACATGGCTTGTTTACTTAGTTGTAATGAGTACTAAACATCTACACTGTAGAGGAATAAAGTAATGAGTTCGGTTCCCAGGTCGGTCAGTGTTATTGGGTTTTTCCATCAGGAATTTCTCTGTAGCAGTCACGGATCTGTACACGGTTGATGGCAATAGGCTCACCCCTATTGCATGGGACTTGAAACGTAACCGGCGAAAGATGGGTGTACTGTTAGATACGCCTCTGCCTTACCCTTCGGGGTTACAGCCGCGCTGTTATGTATGTATCATGTAGATTTCAAATTCAAATTATGACACAAATTCCAAATGACGTAATTACATCACAGTGAGGATATTTGGAGATTTAGCGTATGCGTACGCGCAAACCAGTTGGAACTACATTTAAATTTAATGTTATTTATGATACTTGCCAGTTGATCCGCTTTGCCCTCTAATTAGACAGGCTATTAATAGTTTTTCATACGAATGATACAAGGAAAACATAACAAAAAGTTAAGATTGAAGTTAAAATGTCGTTTGTTAGACGGATGAACCACGTGTAAGCCTTATGGGGCGAGCAGATGATACATTCGTTTTAATATTCATAAGACAGCTAATTATTGTCAATGAATCATGCGCAACATTAAAAAACTGCACTAAGGAAAACTTGGTAAATGCACTGAGAATATCCAGTCTTGCGAACACAGTCGCGTTCATATTTTTTATTTTTACAACATAGTTAAAGACACAATGCGAAAATTTTAACGCGAAATTCGTTTTCATTGTATCGAATTATCTGAAATTATTGGGCGCAATATTCAGGTCAATAATACAGGTGGTATTGTCAATGCCGACAAAGAACAGCAAAAAGTTTTAAAAGGTTTTTAAAGCAGTAAATTACACATTTCGCAGTCATTTGTAAAACGTAACGTATTGCGTTAACGGTTCCAAGATAATTACGTAACGGCATACGAAACTCCTGTGTTTTCGATGAGTCATCCCTCTAATTTAACAGTACTGTCCATTTCAAGTGTTGTCACAAAAAAACGTCAAGAAAACCCCACTTGATATGCTGAAAACGTTTTAGATCACAGGGGCTTTCGATTTCCAAACAGGCAAACTTGTGAAACAGGAAACCTAGTTTTTCACGAACCAACAAAATGTTGCGTCTATCCTATCCTTTTCACGAAGGATTTTCTCTCGGGAAATCGACTGTCAATTTCCAACGAAGGATGTCTTAAAGAACACAAACATGAATAATAATCGTGGTTGGTAACAATCTACCAATAACTTGTATGTTTTCAACAAATCTTATCGGGAATATATTTTCTCACTCTCCCCCTCCCAAGCACTCAGGAGTCAGATGGTTCGTGATTGCGCGACGTTAATCAAAAATAAACGTTACATTGTGAAACACCGAATCCAATCCGATAATTGTGGCAGAACATTAACCTAGTGGCTATCGACCAGCAGTCCACCATAATGTTGCGGAAAGTGGAAATAAAGTGGATCAAGGGGTTTTACCATCGGCCGTCGTGACGAAAGACTAGAGTACAGTTAAGCGAGGTATTGTTCGGACTCGGGGAGCGAGACAACTCATCTAGACGTCATAATCACAGATCGTTAACCCCTCGATTTTGAGGTCGCCAGTTAATAAGTTGACATGGTGACCGAGCACAACAGTCCAGCAAATTGTGGCACCGCGCATTCGTACACTTCGAGTTTCGGGACTTGTGAAAGCTTTACAAATGTCGGTGATTTATTCGCTTCGAGGTTTGGTTGTTTGACTAAGTAGAAGCCGGGTTCAGCTACAATTGTTTTCTCTAGAGTATTTTGTTATGTGCGGTCAGTTAAGTAAACAACGTAGGAACCCTAAAAAAATTTGGCTGATTTCTCAGCGCGTTTTTTCGGGATCGCTGCCCTAGGTCGTAGAAAATATCGTTTCAATTCGATGTAGGCAAGTCACTAGTTTCACCGCGCTCTAAAACAAGTTTTCGCAGTATGATGGTATCAGTGTTAATGTACACAAGGCCGATGTAATGACTGGCTAAACATGACTAGGTGGAAACATGCGAACGTTGTGATTCGAAGAAAAACCGTTAAGTCCGGTGCGACTAAAGAATCCTGCTTGAAATAATAGAGTTCAACTAGCCGTGTGAGTGGATGTTGTGCAATTATGAAATTTTATAGCGCTGTTTAATACGTAATTAGGTGCAATAAATTTCAATAAAGAACGCTAATGTCTTGGCAACACTTAAATTACACTTAATTGCAGGACATTGAAAGAAGCGTGCGTGGAAAGCGCCCAAAGTTCTTCTTAATTGCGAAAAAGCTCATTAAATCAATTAAGTAAGCCCAATTATGATTTCCTTTACCTAAGTTAAGATTAATCACTTTGAGTTTGAAAAGCCAGTTTTTAATTGGGAGATTACTTTTTAATTATCTTCTTAATTTATGCTTACTTGAGCAAGTTGGAGGTGCCAGTAATACCGCTTTCAGTGGGGATGAAACGTTCTATGAATAACTCCATTAACCAAATTAGGGCGTGCTCCAAAATCATAATGTAAAGGTAATGCAACACTAGTTTCAAAAGTTGAGCACAAAGAGTCGCTTGTTTCATCAACGATCTAATTTTATTTGGAGTGATCTAAAGACCAAAACAGATTACTAAAACTAAAACCGAATATACATGCATTCGTTTCAAACCATAACTACAGTGTAAACGGATCCATTTCACAATTGAAGAATGGTAGACAAAAGGCATTGTTTCAGCGAAGCCATAGCTATATCGAGTAACCAGAAAAAGGGGTAAAAACATAAGCCTCCCCTAAAACAAAACCTGGCGACTGGTCTGCCGTTGGCCGTTGTTTTGATAGTACTGAATTGTGGGGCTCAAAGAAATACTGTGTTCTGTCTAGTACACAATCAGTTTGGTCTTGTTGAGTAGGGAGTTTTTCACGTAGGCTTTTGTTTTTCAGGGAAATCCCTTCCCTGAATCGGGAAAAGCAGTAAAAAAACTAGTCCTTCTAGTAACTAGAGACCTCTACATATATGTATAGAGGACTTGTTTTTGTCACGAATAACCGTTTGGGGACTGCCATTTTGGTCGTGAGTTGATGGTATTAAAGAAAATTTCAACAATTTAAGTATTGTATTCTTAATCAGAATTAAAAGGCTTTCATAACTGCATACCATTTTCAAAAGCTTTTAACAAAGTAAAAATTTAATTTATACATTTAAGATGCCCTCGTCCTGTATAATACTATTTCGTTGGAAGAAGGAATTTTCTGTATAATAAAAGTACAGTGCAAAAACGTAAATTATTCGCCGGACAATATGCTGCGTTAGCTCACGCAAACCCCATTGTATCTCTCATTTTCTTCTTTTTCCGCATTCCTTTGTTTCGGTAATGAAAAGTATTCCCATTCAAATTAATGAACGTTTTGAAATCGAGACCATTTTGCTATTGTAGCACTAATTAGTTAAAGAGTTTCAGTTATGTCCTTTTAAATACATTATACTCTAGGTTAGCACATAAAGTTTCGCTTTTCACTCATTTGAAACTGATTTAATATAGGTACCTAATTTGATTAAAATCCTTTGACTGGTTGACATGATAAATGTCTCGTATTTCGAAACCATTATGTAAAGATAAAGAAGCTAGGCAACGTAAAAGCCATACAACGAGACGTTACGCGCCAAAATCGTTGGCAAATCCAAGATGGCGCTTACAACTGAGAAAATGATTGATCAGACCAAACTCACGGTCCATTGAAATACTATCTTATAATAGGTGTAATTGACATAATAATTCATACTCACATGCACAACGATAGTGAATTTCATATATCATTGATTCATTTAATCACACGCTTGCATAATTCATGGGAGGGAAAGTAGTTCCGTTGGTACCGCGTGATTTGTTAATGACCACATGTTTTCTAATAAAACATTTGCATAGTTTATTTATTCAAACACAATACCTGTATTACCTGTACGAAGTGACGTTTGATTGTTTTGCGAAAACACAGGGACAGGTATCCAACCACAGGTGTTCAGGCCATTACATTATTCAGTTAGGTTCATCAATATCGAATTATGATTTGAATTTTGAATAATATTATATTAAGATTCCATTTTTTTAATTTTTCCAATGACGTTGGTGGATACTAAATTATATTCAAAGACTTATTTTTACTAAAGATAGGTAGGTACTCGAAACTTGTTAGATACGGCGGCAAACTCAAGTTCATGATATTATCATAAGCACACAACAAAGGGGTTTACATTGCTCATCACATTAAATCAAGAAATATCTTCGTACAAATAAAAGATTACGAACCGACGCGATCCCCCAACAAAGGCTTGATTAAAGACATCAAAAGCGTCACACTTTGTTGCATCTTATTTAGATGCTACTCTCGTAGATAAACAAAGTGTCTCTCTGTAACTTCAATAACTTGATCCCTTGTATTTACAGAACAAAGGTTAATGCTTAATACAAAGTGCGGGAAAACGGGAGGTTTCGGCGGAGTGAACCCGCCGTACATCTCAATCCCATTGCCGAAGGATCCATCTATTGTTCTTACACCATAGTCAGGTTGAAAAAAGAATTCGCGCTACATTTTGAATTTAGAATGCGCCACAAATATTTCCCTGACTGATTCTATTTATTCGTTTGGAAACGCGAAACGCGTAGACATAGACATTTGTGAAAAAGCTTGTTTGCTCGGAAATCGGTCGAAACATGTGCTATTTTTCGAGGGTATCGGTGAAATTGGGACAGTACAAAGGTACAAACTACAAACAATTGAAAAAATGTCTTCGTAGCGATCTTCTGTTTGTTACTAATTGGATAGGCCCCTGGAGACAACTTTGTTTCAGTCAGCTTCATACTAGTAGACGGAAAATGATTACTTTAGTCTGTCTACGACGTATCAAAGCATTGGATTAGTCAGAACGACCGATCGATTTAATCGACCAGCAAATCCACAATCGACTACAAAAATGTATGTTGTGCTAGTAAGGCTATTTCATCGGTACACTAACTTCGTTTTGTAGCCAGTTTTATAGCAAATATTTGAACAAGAATGTGGAGTAGGCGAGTGGTATCATGTTCCGCGATAATTGGGATTGCAAAGTTAAATAGCTATTTTCATAGTTTGTGATTATGGAACAGTACTTTGGGAAATAGACTAGATATTATTATTTAGTTGCACGCAGGCTGATGACTGTTTCATCAGCCTGCATGCAGCTAAATGCTTTTAAAGGGTATTGTTGGGTGAGTGCGGATGACAATAAAATATTATAAAGCACATTACTTACGTAATATTAAAAGGAATTTAAATCAGAACAGAGTGAAGCCATAGTTATTACCCAAACAAAATTAAACAAAAAATACCGCACGCAGAGACCGTAGACAAAATTGCGCGCAGATTGTCGGGGTCCCAAATTGCATAATGTTCGGATGGCCATCAGTAAAGCCAGTCACCGACTAGATACAGTGGTGCTGCCACAAAAGAAAAAAACAACTCGGGCCAAATGGTGGTGGATTTAGAAATTTATGTTCGTATAATCTGTAGTTACGTTTCACTTCGCTTTCATACCCGCAAATGTGGGCCCGTTGGCTTATTGTATAAAAGGACCTCCGCATTTTGGGTCCTTTAAGGACTGATTTACTGGGACACCGACTTTTGTCGCGTTGACCTACTTTTTGAACAGATATCGCAAAGGCTTTGACCGTCAGTGTTCATCGCTTGAAGTGATCAATCGGGGATTCGTCTAGTCATGTTTGAAATTATAGCTGCAGCAAAATGTTTGGTTCATTGGTGCATAATTCTGCAGATCACTAAGATGGCAATAAATATTGATCTTTATGTAGGTATTGATAAGATTGAAAATGTAATGTTTGTTGTGTTAGAATGTTATATTTTAAGCTCGGTAGTTGGTGTCGTTTCGTGAAGGTGGTTGCGTGTCGTAGGCGGGGATGTTCAGCGGTGCGTTCAAATGGAAGACTTGTCGGTGTCACTTTAGTTTATTATTGTTCGTACTGCCTGTTCAGGTTCTATTCACATCTATTGTTTCTGTCAGCTTTCTAAGCTCCAGTGAGAATAACAACTTAATATCATGTGCGTGGGTGGAGGCTGGGCTTTTGTAGAAATGAAAGAGCTGTCTGATAAAGTCAAAAGAAAGAAATTGAATAGAATAGGCTGTATATTGTCTTCCAAAGAGCTTTTGATAGAAAAGTTCTAGGGTAGGGTAGTAAAATATTAGGTCTCTACTCATCTATTAAGGGTTCTGTAGGCAAGAGGCTAATAACGAAACCATTACAATTACGTCATGTCCGTTTCTGACATACAATATGAAAATTGGATTTATACAATGTTCCATTCAACATATTTACCACTAAATAACAGTTTAATGGAATTACGAAAAAATGATGATGTGGTACTTTTATTTAAATGTAACCGAGGTATGAAAAAAAGCATGTATGCTTATTGCTGGATCCCATCATCATAAGCCTTTTCTCAACTATGTTGGGGGCAACTACCAGAAGAAACCACACGCAGTTAATACAAGTATTTACAGAGTACGGTATGTATGGAGGGACTGCATATCTGACCTCCACAACCCAGTTACTGAGTAATACAATACCACTTGGTAAAACTTTTTGTCAGGTCTCCGGGCTTCTGACTGGTTATTGTTTGTATTGGCTGATAGCAATTTATGTTAAGGTATTTAAATAAATCACAAAGTTATTACAATTTAAAATAGAGTAGCTTCTCAACATTTTATACTAGAATGTTTTTACTCCAGAAACAACTCCATGCCTCTTGAAAGGCGCTTCCTAGAAATCAATTTTAGTTTTCAACGGGAAGTTAAGTCATGTTGTTCTGTGAGTAGTTTGTACTATAATTTTGTTAGAAAATGTGTGTTATTATGAGGTAGAGGAAATATTTGTTTCGGAATTTTAATAGGTATGTTAGTTAACTTTGTGATAATGGTTGAAATAACGAATGTAAATAATTTTTGTTTTTGCAACAATTAAAGAGATGACAGTCAAGCTATTAGCTTCAAGCTTTTCTTATTATATTATTATGATAGCTAGCCCATTTTGGCCCACTGCTGGGCAAAGGCCTCCCTCCATTCCTTCCAAATGTCACGATTCTGTGCTGCTTCTTTCGTGTAATAAGGAATTCATATCACAGACTAAGGATTTTGAATATTTTTTTTTAATAGTTTCCAGGTCATACTGTAAGGAGGCACACCGGTTAACAGCATTTGAAATGACAAGAGGAGAGGCTTAAGATATGACTTATAGCTAGGTTACAAACTATTATCTGGCTGTGAGCCGCAAACTAGATGGTTAGCCTGTTTCTAGACGCTTGATTATTTAACTAAACAATTATAAAAAAAATCTAATAGGTACCTGATCTATAAAGGTTTTTGGCTATCATTACATTTAAAAAATTGGCAGATTTAAATGCAAGATCAAATCAGACAAATGAAAATCAAATTGGAAGTGTAAAAAGAAATAAATAACGATTATTGTAACATCTGACTCTGCTATATTATTTTGCTAAAAGATGAATGTATTTTGTAAATATTTGAAAAATTCTATTACCATTAAATCAGTTATTGGATAAGTGAATAGATGGATGGGATGAATTATGGGATGGTTTATGTTACTAAATTAATATAAAAATTAATGACTGCAAATAAGTTTTTAAATATTAAACAGCATTCATCTCATGAAATGGGAAAAACAAAGTTTTGTTTATTTAATCCCTCTAATGGAATGGATATGTATGCGTCCACAATTGGGTCAAACCAATTTTACGTGAATGAAAGCACTGATTGGAAAACACCAATGATAACTAAATAGTGCCAAAATTGTTACAACATTACGAACGCCTGCATCTAGAACACGATGTGAACGGTTCATGTAATCAGTGTGAACGCTGGCCACAAAGACGAGAGAAAGGAGCGGGTTTAGAAAAAAAAAAAATATGACCTTTACGGCCGAAAATGCTCGGCAACGTCGCCAACTCACAACATACCTTATCTCCTGGTAGGTTTTTCGACGACATGGTGTGTCACCTTTCTGTTCTGTGGTCTGACGTCGTCTTGGGGACGATTTATCCAGAGAAAGGATCTCACTGTAGCCGTGAGAGCCCAGCATACGACACAAAACACTCCACTTTACCAATCACTTGGCCATTATCACTGATCGAAAGATGCATCAAAGCCACAAACACAATAACCGACCCATCGTTTGGAGTCGTAATCAGCACGATTTCCCATTGAGATTCATCGACACAGATAATTTTTCACAACACTATACACAAACACAGCGACTGACAGAAGCTAACTTGATTGAGTTGAGCTTGACGGAAAATGGCGAGGGATGGATGACGTCCCTCCCGCCGCTCGCCCCGCGCATGCCATCTATGTCACTATTAGTTCCCAGAATTCTGCTAGAGGGCAGCTCTATACAATAACA
Source organism: Noctua pronuba (assembly GCA_905220335.1). Taxonomy (NCBI): domain Eukaryota; kingdom Metazoa; phylum Arthropoda; class Insecta; order Lepidoptera; family Noctuidae; genus Noctua; species Noctua pronuba. Next base: position 5,913,269 of record LR999906.1, on the reverse strand, counting down.
AACAATGTCCTTGAAAAACATTTACAGTTTTATCAACAGATGGCGGTTTTATTAATAACCATTCAAGCCTTCATGTTACCACGGTTTTGTGCGACAATAATGCATTAAAAATATATCCTAAATTATTAGAAACGAGTAAGATTTAAATCCTTTTTTTGTTTGCTTGAATCTCTTAACGGATAAAGTATGAGGTGTTTACATAAAAAATTTGCAATCCTGGCAGCCAAAAGCTTGTAGTGCCATCTACATTCATAAAAGTAAACAACTTCATAGTAATGGGTCATTAGTAAGAAAATTGTTACAAAGTCGACTAATACAGAGAATAGAAACCACTCATTTGAAATGAGTGATTTCTATTTTCTGAAAGATAATTCATATTCGTTGTATTTGACCAAAGAGATTTAAAACACATATAGAGAGGACATTGGGAATATTGTCATACAATAATTTTCATCCTGAATATTTTCGATTTTGACACACGAATGTTACCTGACAAGTGGGCGTATGACACAGATGACATTAGACAGAACGGATTGTTACTGATTAGTAACAAGTTTTGGATTACGATTTTCTTCGTCATGACCCGTCTATAGCTCGGAAATATTTGAGTGTCTTTGTGTCATATGAATGCGACCTGCAAGGCGACGTATCGCACTGGATGACTGGACTGATCGACTTGTTACTAATTTGTAACTGTAACAGGTTTTGGAATTGTCAGTTTCTTGGTCTTGTCCCGTCTATAGCTAGTTATATTTGAATTTTTTTGTATTTGACAGTTGAGTTTTTCTCCCTATTTTAAATTCAAAATTTATTACACAATCAATGCCTCTTGTTTTAATAATTTTGATATAGTGATTGATATTTGATTTTGATGTATTTAAGGATAGTTATAAACTATGTTTTAATTTTCATTTTTATATGAAGATTGAACAAAGATGCAAAACTTATTTGCAAGAACAATAGTACCTCCATGAAGATACAAAGCATACATTCCATTTTTGCGTGCTTATTTGTTCAATATATTAAAATTCAACAGTTTTTAGAATTTTAGATCTTTTTGTCTTTCTGTCGGTGTGTTTGTACGCGCATCACGCAAAAACTACTGCATGGATTTGAACGTAGTTTTCACCGCTCTATTGCGCATGCATTAGATATAGTTTTGGACCCGATAGGTGGCGCTGTGCAAAGCAATATTGGGTCAAATCAATTTACATGTAGTAATAAGTAACAATTATTATAGGCAAAATATAGCCTTAAAGATACAATTCTGTAATAACTGTTACTAATAAGTTAATTAATCACTATTCAATAATTTTCACTGAATTATCCAAAATAATCCAAATATCTTTTAGGGTATATTTTTCAATACGCAAAATAATTTAACATCTGTAGCCTAATTAGGCAAAAGCCTGTATTTCGGTTATCAGCGCCCATCTTGTAATATATTTCATTGTTATTGAAAAACCAAATTAAACATATTTTTACTGCTATGCTGCTTTTCCCAAATTTAGTGAGTTTTCGATATAACCATAGACAATAATCGCCTAAAATTACTGATTCAAACCGGATATGAAAATGTCATCGTGATAAATAAACACAACACTAGCTTCCGCCCCAAGCCCAGCCCCGGCCGCAGTAGTTGACTGGTTGGTTTACTTGGTTTGTATGTGTTGTAGATTCGCAAAATGGCGGATGGAGGCGTGGATATAGATTTGTACGCCGATGATATTGAATCCGATTTCAATCGCCAGGTAAGCAAAATGTTACTCTAGTGTTGTCTGGTTCCCAATACTGCCGTGGAAATATTTTCCGGCACTTTCCTTACTTGCTACCGGTAGATAATTCAATTTCTTCGGTCTCCTTCAGGACGAGTTCGGCGGTGAAAATGTGGATTTATACGATGACGTGATCGCCGCACCTGCAGCTAAACCGGATGATGGCGATGGACCACCCAACTCAGCACCGCAGCACCAGCATCCACCGGAGGAGACCAACGGCAACATCCCGTATCACAATAACGCATCAAACCACGGCCATCATGGCCGCCGTTTTCAGCTATACGTCGGCAACCTAACTTGGGTTTGTACATGATTTTGTCTCATTTAGATATAATGTAAATATAGGAGAGTTTTTATTGTTTTAGATGTCTGTTTTTTTCTTGGTAACGAGAAAAACTGATGTCACTAGGACTGCCGTTAGCTACTCAGGTTTTGTTACTAAGCCGTTTAGGTAATAACTCATTGTTTTACATAGGCTATTGTAATTATGTCGTTATAGCTGAAAGTTCAGGGATGAGTTTGAACTAAGTAGGTATGTTAGCATAGTTCCCAAACACTTGCTATCTGCATTACTTAGATCAGACTCCCGAGACTTTGTAAAGAGCAACAATAGAATAAAAATCTACTTTCAAGCGTCCTAACAAATGTTGAAATTGTTTACCAACACATATTTTGATAATACATGTCAATAGAATAAAACATTAAAGGTTTTCTGTAACTTAATTTTTTTTGTATGTGAAATAATATTAAATCTGGATATCTTTAAATTAGAAAGTCAAAATTTGTTGTCTTTCATAATGTTATTAGCACAAAACAATATTTGTAATTTGAAAAGTCAGTAACTTACTTACGCACTACAACATTCAACATTATTATTGTACAGATAGACCATTCTGGGTATAACAAGAATCTTGTGATAAGTTATTTTTTAAATTAATTAATTTATTGGCAAAGGTACCAAAATCTGAGTAATGATGGCAGTTCTTATGGTAACCAAATGAAAAACTTACAAGCTAAAGTTGCACTATTACTATGTTATGGATAAATCTGTTCAAGATGTAAAAATTTAAACAAAAATATTTCATTTTTATTTTCTGCTGTGTATGTTTTTCATTTGGTTGCCATCACTTACTAGTCGATGTGCATCTGTGTATAAAAGTATATATTGCACAGCCGCACATGTCAGTCACAGGCCTTATTTTAGACAAACTTGCTTGGGACTTGAAAGTCTACATTTTGTTTTTGAAATAAGGCCTCATAAATTATTTGTTTGGCTAAATATCTTACTAAAATGATATCTCTGTATAGCAAAATCTTCATATTAATTACAATTTTAAGTAACTTCAAAATGAAAAACAAAAATATTAATTTGAATAAAACAGTAACAGTATTTTATTTGTGAGTATAATAATCATATTGAGAATATTGTCCATGATTTTGCTATACTAAATACTTGAAAGCAAAAACAAGGCAGTGTAACCTTTGACAATTTAATTTAAGTTCAAATTGTCAGCTATAAATTATTTAGTAGTTATTTAGAGGCTGGATTAGGTATAAGAAAAGAAATATTCATTATTTAGTTCTTCAGTTTGTACCGTAGGCACCAATTCTTTAGATAATTAATAATTTTAGTGATGATGTGTTAAGCTTCATACCTCGTTCAACGTTAATTATTGTATTAATTTATCCTCCTATATTGAAACTGCATTAGCAGCTTACATGTCAAATGTTTTTCATAGGCATCTTGTCTGTTGTTCGTCAGAAATTATTTGTCAATGCTATAACTTAGGAGAATCCTTAATTCCTTAAAATGTGTTTCATCTTTTGAGCTTCTGTCACACATTGTTGAGGTTTTTGTGCTGTACATAATCCAGTCTCCTGTTATCGTTCAATAAATGTTACCTGTTTAAAAATGTCATAACTTACATATTTTATTAATAACTAAATGTAGAGTTCCTGTCAACTAACTTAATTGTGTGAATCATTCACTCTTTGTTGTGAATAGTAATTTACAATAGAATAATTTATAAAAACAGCTTTCATTCATAGTGTCAAATTATAAAAGGCTTATAAAATAATTGAAACTGTTACTGAATTTTACACACAACTTGTTTTTGCTTCATTTAATTAAAATTTAAATACTTATCATCAATATTTTAGAAGCAGTAAATATTTCACACAGATAATACCCCAAAAAAAAAAAATAGTCCCGATGGCGTCCATTATAATCTGTGTGAATTAATTTACAATATTATATAAACTTTTTAGTTTTACTGCACCAATCAAGGAAATGATCTTGATAAAAAAGTTTTGTTTCCGAGATATTGTTCCCCATTTTCTGCAATTTGCAGAATGGCCAACTTGTGATATTCTTAATAACTTGTGCTATTGTTTTCATATTTTTATTTTATTGGATTTCATATTTATAGTTGAATTATACAAAAGAGATATTTGCATTTATAAATATATCTGTGTTATGGTTTGTGATTCAGCACCATAGCCACCTACACATTTATACAGTTAGACATACCAGCAGTGTTCATTAGTAAGTTGGCATATGTTTCTGCGATGAGCTGGAGAATTAATTGTAACTTTGTAAATAGTTTCATACTTTCATTTTTTAAGTAAACTCATTCTCAATATCCCAGAAGCTTACATTCATTTGTGAGAAATAATCAAATTGTTGAAAGTCACAAGCTACTTTTAAAACATGCTAGTATGAATGGGCAGGCAATAGGCATGTCCGGGATACAAGCCATATTAAAATCTTGTAAATATCTCTTTGATGTATTGCATTGTTGGTTTTGTGGCAGCAATTGCTAATGTCTTTGTGATTAAGGTTAATTTTTGGCATGTTGGTATGGGTATCATGGTGAAGTATTAAAAAGTATGGAACAAATCAAGTTTTATATTTTTCCATTTAAGTTCTTGGATATCTGGTATCTTACCGATCCAACTCAAATGTAATGTGTGAAACTTGAATTCAACATACTTTTGTGCATCTTGTGATTCTTGAATTCTGAGTGATGAAGAATGAATGATTTCTATGTATTTATATATTAGTTCATGTAACATATTTATTAAACATAGATATGCCCCTCCCGGTGATTACATGTCAACTACACATCTTGAATATTTTGCTTCTTAAATTAAACACTGTCTTTGCACATAATATATTTAGAACAAAAAACAAAGGAATGTTCTGTATGACATCATTTAAATAATAACTTACAATATTGTCGTAATGGTTGTCTGTTATTGTTACTATACATTGCTTTAGTGAATAACATAGAGAATTTGTGTCACGTACTGTGTAGGCTATGAATTAGTACTTCGGGCTTAGTGAGGGCAATGCGTTTAACAATAATTATTTCTATTAGTAGTGAGGTATATAGCGTTATTGGCCTATTTCAACATGCTTGTCACTTGATAATTGGAATCTTGAGGCGGGAATCGCATGAACATTTAAGAATTAAATACTGTCCATTTCGCCCAAAATTCTAGTTTCGTTGATTTTATGTATTACTTGACTAATGTTTTTCTTTATCAGGTTTTCAGAGGTAAGATGTTTGAGCTTGTTCCGCGTAATGATGTAGCTATTTGTGTCTTAATTTGATTATATTTTTATTGTTTTATTTTCTTTATTGTTCCTTTAATCTTGGCAGATGTGTTTTACATTTTGTCTGTATCGCGGTTGGAACTTGTCCAATTTTTTGTTGATGTGTAAACATTTATTATGTACTATTTTTAAATTGGCGTTAAAGTGTTCAAATGTTTATCTACAGTAAAATTATAAATCTGTATGTATCATACTTGATCAAAATTTTTGTTTATATCCGGGCGGAAATATTATAATACTGATAAACCGAAAGTTTTCACACTTTTCATTATTGTAGTGTAGTATTTAAATATGTACAGACATGGATCAAATTTATACTTCGCGGCGTCATACGTAATTTGTATTTACTGTCACGGCATTGTAATCACGTTTTCTATAGATTTACAAGGATTGTAAGTAAATAAACTCCATATTGTTTTGCCCCTTGTAACACTATTGGCAGATGGTTAATGGCATATATACGCACTGTAATAATGCTAAAATAATTATTACTTATAATGTAATAACTCCCTGCTTAAAATATTTTTGTACGTTAAATGATACCTATCTTTTAAAACCTAGTCTAGTGTAACAAATTATTTATCACCAACCTTCATTAGATTGGTCTCCAATAAATTAAGTCGTGCTACGATTTTAAAAGTGTAAAAATTATGTTAATGACCAAAGATGTTAAATCCTTGTACTAAGTGAGTTAATTATTATCCTTCCTTGCTGTAAGAAGGATCTCGTTTCCCGTTTGAGAGGGGTGGAGTCTGCAGTTTTGCGAACTGCTCTATTTATTTATCTTGATACTGCCAATATCTGTGATAAATTTATGATGACAATAAAAACATGGTAACAATAAAAACTGTTTCCTTTCTCCCGAAGTCTCCTGTTACGAAATGAGAGAACGACAATTTCTAAAATAACAAAATCAAATAATAACTTAGTAGTGCTTCGTGTTACAATTCGTGCGAACAGGTTAGATTGGTCTAGGCTTCACAAACACGTTTGGAGTGACACATACATTTTTGCTTGCTTACCTACTCGACACAACTTGACGGAACTTAGGGGCATTTTCATTCGAGAAAATCCGTGTTAAAATTTCTTCGGTTTTTTTATTCGCGCTAAAGGGTATGTTCTTGGACGACGTTCCAAACGTCAGAGTCGTGGCTGGCTTCATCACGTATGTATACAACTTATCGCTTAGTTGTTCAGCTTGTATCGTGGTTTAGTTTTTGGTAAAACCTTTTGCAGTGGGCGACGGATCAAGACATTGCTAACAACATCGCAGACATTGGCGTAACTGACTTCCAAGACGTGAAGTTCTTCGAAAATAGAGCAAATGGACAGTCGAAGGGGTTCTGCGTCATATCCCTGGGCTCTGACCAGTCCATTAGGATGGTACTGGACCGTCTGCCCAAGAAAGAGATTCACGGACAGCATCCAGTCGTCACTTTACCAACTAAACAGGTAAGTAGCGAGACCATCAATAGATCTCCGCTTCTACATACCGTTTTACCTTTTATATTGATATTATAACAGTTATGCAATGCGACTAGGCATCAGATAGTTGATACTCTGTTAGCTCTTGCAGGAACTTTGGGGTAACTAGATAAGTTATTGGGAAACCTACCTATCAATAACTTAGCTTGAGTATCCTATCTATCAATAAATTAGCTTGAATTTATTTCTGAAGTCGTGATAGAGGCTGAGCCAACGTAACGTAGGCCATTTCTAGCACAATTTCTGAGGTTCAGTCGAAGTACACCAAGGTACACAGGCCTCCAAATTATCGTACAGAAGACGTAACTGCTGACCCTACTTTTTATAAACAGTTCGTAATTTAAAAGGAATACAAAAAAAGAAAGAAAATTCCATCGTTGCATACACAGTTTCTAATCAATAGATTTTAATTTGCATGTTTTATGGTAGGGTACGAAAGGGTCTGAACCTAGTAGGTCAGGGCGTCACTGAGAGCGGCTAATCAATTATTTTTAGCCCGCGCCTTAAACAGACATTTAAACACTGGGAAATGTAGCAAAGCGTAAAGTATGTGTTCAAACTTCGCACAAGTTTGCAAATACTGCGTATTTGAACTGTTTGGGGTTAAGCACTATGGGAAAAAGAACTCTACTGTAAGGCAAAAGAAATTGCCGAAATAATCGCCGTCGCATTCGACGTCCTTGACATTTTGATAAATTATGGAATATTGCCAGAAGCGTACAATGAGCGTAAATTTCACAGGCCTTGAACCAGTTTGAGAGTCAATCTAAGACTAGATCAACACCGCCTGGACCTAACCCAGGCATGAGAGGACCACACCCGGGCGGACCGCCGGGCCCACATCCTGGAGGTAAATCTTTGTTTTTATGCTATTTATGATCCTGGATGACCTGATATTGGCTGATATTAGTATTTTTTCCCAGTTGCACAAATGACTAAATATGTTGAACGCTAAACCTAAATACTACTAAATATTAAAAGGGTTTGACGCAGATTATGCACTTCGCAAAATGTGCACTTCGCAAAATGAGCACTTCGCAAAATGTCCACTTCGCCAAATAGCACTTCTCAAAATGACCAGGTTTTGCCAAACATTTTGAAACAAACTATCAACTATTTGATAGTCTCAATACATGCTCACTTTGAGTAGTGCTTATTTTGAGAAGTGCTCATCTTGATAAGTGCTCATTTTGAGAAGTGCTATTTTGAGAGGTGCACATTTTGCGAAGTGCACATTCTGCGTCAAACCCTATTAAACATCATTGTCTCAAATTGTATCTTCAAACGTTTGAAAGAAAGAGAATCATGTTTAAAAAAATATTAGCGTAATACACATGTTTGTGATCATTGTGTTGCAAGTGAGCTTTAGTCTAGCTCATGCTAATGATTATAAAAAGTCACCAAAAGCTAAATTTGAAATCATGACTGTACTGCACTGATAATAGTAATATTGTAGGAATACATAACAAATGTAAATATACATAAACATTCGAGTCGTGACTTCATGTTGGGTTCAATAAATTGAAGAATTAAGTTTATTAGATACTGGGGCAATCATACATAAGAACCCTGAGAATTTAACCAATAGCGATAGTGAGAATAGTATACCTATGTATTTTCATAGGTCTCAAAATCTTTCAACATATCGGTCGGCAGTATGTTGCCGATTGTGATAAGAGCGCCCCGATGTAGTACGTTTTTATACGAGTTCGCGTAAACTAAAAGATTGTATGGTTTTCGAAGTTGATACGGTCAACCTCGTGTCAGTAGCAAACACCTGAGCTTCGAATATCCGCCTTACTGCTACGAAATAAAGACGCGGTATCAGTCAAATTGTAACAATGGACGTGTAGTTGATTGAACAAAAACTGTACAGACTTCTTCGGCGGCGGTCCGAACGGACCGGGCCCCAACGGGCCGCGCATGATGATGGCGGGTGGCGCGCCTCACCATCAGCTGCGAGGGCCTGCGGGCGGCCAACACGGACCACATGGGCCGCACGGGCCCCCTCACGGCCCACCGCACCATTTGCCGCAGCACCAAGGCCCACCCCCGCATCATTTGCCTCACCAAGGGCCCCCACCGCATCAGGGCCCGCCGCCACGAGGACCACCTATGCAGGTAAGATAATATACTATTCTAATGTTTGTTGGTCTTCCTGTAAAAAACTGTTATTCCGCTGCATCCGATTAGACTCGAAGCCGACCCCGATATAGTTGGGAAAAGACTAGGCAGAGGCCGATGTTTGGTGAGGAAGTCTATTGGAACTTACTGAAGCTCCTCCATGGGCACTGGCCCATAAGTAAGTACCTAGTCAATATGGAGGATTTTGAACAAGTTGATAGTACTTTCGGGAAAATTTCACCAATTATACTGAACGTGATGTTACGTGGTGACTAACTTTTTTCCTTATCAGTTCCAAGGTCCACCACAACTACAGCGCGGTCCCGGTGGCCCAGGCGGCCCAGGCGGGCCCGGAGGCCCAGGCGGGCGGCCGGACTGGGGACCTCGTGGGCCCCCACAGCAGTTGCCCCCCCACCCCGCGCCGCAGTACGGACCCCCACAACACCAAATGCCTCACCAAATGCCACCCCCGCACCCGGTTAGTACCTGCCTATAATAAGCAATCAACAATAATATTTGCCTCTAACTCGTCTAGTGTAGTATGTTTTTCGTAAGGGAGTGAACATATCAACGACGAGGCATTAGCTGGAGCTGGTCAGAAAGCATCAAAAATAAAACCGAAAAAGATATAATTCGTTTCAATTTTTACGACACGCTTGCATCAAGTTGCGACAAATGTGTAAACGTGATAAGGGTCCGTTTCCACCAAGTGGAAAATCCTCTCGCACTTTTTTGAAGTCACTGAATAAAAGATTACCAGTACAGCCTTTAACTATAAAATTCGGAGCTCGCGCATCCTCGAGCGAGCGCGAGGAGTCGCTTATGTCTGCGTCGGATTTTTTCTTTTGATGGAAACCGACTATGCCGATAGGCTCAAACCGATTATGCGTCGATAAAATTTGTCACTCCCTAAACTAGTTTTAGTGCCTTCATACTGAGCGTGTGTCCAATGTTAGCATAAAACGCATTGGCACAATTTCCTTTGTTTTGCTTAGAATCTACGTTGGACCAGCGCCAGATATGAAGTCAGTTTAGGTTCAATCTTTCTCAAAGCGGAGACGACCGGAGCAGAGACATGTGCGGGGATCGACCAATCATATTCGTATTGACTTTGATTGGTCGATCATTCGCACCTCTCTTGTCGTCGCCGCTTTGGTGAAAACTGCCTTAAAGCTAATATTACGTTACCAAAAGCTAATGTTTGTGGTATGGTCACCAGCGCGATGTTCGCTTGCAGGGCGGCGCGGGGCTGCCGCCCGGGCACGCGGGGCTGGCGGTGCCGCGCGGCCCGGCGCCGCTGCCCCACCACCCAGGTATGCCCCCCTACCCAGGTACGCACACACGAGTTTTATTATTATTTTCTACTAACAGACTAACAAGGGGATGATGGCTAAATAATAACAGACTATCGAAAGAGACCATTTTTAAGGCTAAGCAAAGTAAATCAGACGGTACGGACTCGTGGCTAAATAATAAAAGCTACACGGGTCCATGTTAAATGCTATGTTACGTGGCTCAGAAAGCACAAAAAAAGCTCGAAAATCTGATAACATATTTGATCAAGGGGTATTTTTAAAATAGTTACTGGAATAATTAGATTGGCTGCCAAGCGGCATTATTGTGTTTAGGCTTGATGGGTGGCAATATAAATCAAGGCTCATGGGGCAGAGACAAATGTGAGCATGGTCTGTAAGGGCATCGCATCATATAATGTGAAAAGCCGCATTACTGGTGTCACAAATGCAGGTCAATAGTGTTTGTGCAAGACACCAAATATACAGTATGGTGAACGCACCTGTGAAGCCACTAATATTACATGTTCATAGGCAGTGGTGACTACTTCTTACTATCAGATCTACCTATGTTTCAAAGAGTCACTTTGCTTTTTGTTGAACTGTACTAACATACTAACCAATTTAATATGTTCTCTACGATAAATAGTGTTAAAGTCTATGTGAAATTTAATGAATTCAAGGCCCAAGTTTCGTATTTGAGGTAAAAGACGGCCAATAGTTAGTGTTATTTTTAATTTTTTTTCTGATGTGTGTGTGTCAAATCTTAAATAGACTACAACTACATCAATTTCAGTATGATCTAAAACCTACACAGAAAAACTGGTTTTCCACATTATGCTATTTAATAGCATATTATAGAAGAGATTTGTCTGATTTCTGGAGTGAAACATACATTTCCTGTGGACTATTTTCTGGTGCAATTTTCCTGTTAACTTAGCCATGTGCCACTGTGGTCCATCCTGGGTTCAATTCCCGGAGCTGGCCAATTGTTATTGGGGTTTTCCATTAGTATTTTTGTAGCAGCCTGGTATCTGGGGTAGTGTCCAGTTGGCAATAGGTTCAACTCCTATAACCTAGAACTTTAACATAACTAGTCCGACGGCCAGTCTTCACGACTCAGTAACCGAATCTTTGTGTTATGATGTGTAAAAGAGACACATATTTGGTTTATGCCTTTGAGATATGTAAGTTCATGGCGGAGTCTCTGGTGCAAGTCCTACTGTTCCTTCGACTCGTAGTCGTAGTGTTGCGCTGCTCGCTACTAACCTCCCCCCCTGCGCAGGCGTGGGCGGCGGCGCACCGGCCCCGCACGTGAACCCCGCGTTCTTCGCGCAGCAGCCGCCCGTGCAGCCGCAGCCCGCCGTGCAGCCGCCGCCGCAGCCCGGCCCGCCCGGTATGTGTACTGTACTACATTGTAAGAGAAAAGTTCTTTGTGTGACCCTACATATCGTCACGAAGAGGACATCCGCACACATTCATTGTTGCGAAACAGTTCTAAGGCGTGCTACACAAGTGTTGGGGTTGGTCTGACTCAGTACAGATCGAATGGCCAAATCAAATATACGGTTGCGCCTGATCTAGCAGCACGGAATCTCATTTTTCCATGCTCATACAAATCGAAAGGGTCTGTAAATATTGGTAGTCGATTTGGTCCTTTTTTCATAAAGGTTGTCAAGTAAAAAGTTACTTTATGAAAATGAATGAACCCGAATTAATTTATAAGTACGTGTACAGGTCCAGGAGCACCGTACGGCCACCCCGCTCACGGTGCGCCACCACCCACTCAGGGCCCGCCGCCTGCTGCAAGACCGCCTTATGGAAGGCCCCCACAGGTGAGACATTTTAATCATTATTCAATTAGGCTGAAGTTGGAGTTTAATTCGGTACACTCTGATGGATGTACTTGGACAGATAGGCATTTAGCAGGGACGATGTTTGGCTTCCTGAACGCCTCACACCTGGGAAGTGTCGTAGCGTCTTCTTTATTAGCTCTATTTACGGGGCCCTTGGAGTACAGGGCCCCGAACGAAAATTCGTATAATGTTGTCAACTGAGAGGATATCGGTTTCGAGGTCGGCAGACGCTCTGTGTAGGATTTCAGGGCAGACGAAGGTAATCGCAAAGCGGTTATGAAGAAAGGAGAGGTCCTCGGAGCCACTGCTTGTAACAGAACATAATGTAGCTGAAGTTCCTGGATTGATTGAGTTTTAGAAATGTTCGACTTTGTCCAATATTTATACCTCTGTGTTGTGGTCATGTATTCAACTCGTATTTCTCGTTTCAAGAACTACCCGCCGACCGCCGAGGCAGGTCGCGGGCACCACGGGCCGGCCATGGGCGGCGCGCACCCTGCGCACGCGCCGCACGCGCCACACGCTGCGCACGCGCCGCACCCGCCGCACGCACCGCACCCGCCGCACGCCGGCATCAGCGAGGCGGAGTTCGAAGAAGTCATGTCACGGAACCGCACGGTGTCGTCCAGTGCTATCGCGAGGGCGGTCAGCGATGCCGCCGCTGGGGAGTATGCGTCCGCTATTGAGACACTCGTCACGGCGATATCGCTTATCAAGCAGAGCAAGGTGGGTTTGCGATCGAATGCTTAGTATAAGGTTGCTTTGTAAAATACATTAGTAAAATATTAGACAAAATGCTGGCCTTGCCTACCTTGTCGGTTTTTATTTATTTCAGCTAACTGTATAGTCGGGTGCAATTAGACTTTAAGGTGGAACGAAGTTTATAGTGGTCGGATTTTCATGGGGTTTTTTTTATTGAGTTCCTAGAGTTGTGGAGAAGAAAGTTAAAAAAAAAAATTTCGACGCTCGCGACTTTTTTTTTTAATTTTTTAAATTTCCTTTTGAATATTTTTTTTTCGCATAGGAATAACTTGAAATTCACCGGATTTATATTGTGACGTATAGTGGGACCTGTATGCATCCATTAAACGCCAATTTGGTCTATTTCCTTGTTCATTGACGTTGACGAAATGTATATTTCCAGGTTTTTTAATGAAAATTTCCTATTTTTTCAATTATTTCTAAAATACCGAGTTTTAACACAAAGATTTCTTTTGTCATTGGTAACTGATACTTTTTCACGGATAACTGAACGTAAAAATGATCAAGAAATCCATATTTACGAGTGAAGTGACTAAAAATTCATTCGCAAATATCAGGAAATCGTCTATGTAAAAGTTAAAGAAGGCAATTTTTCTCAAAATGTTTCTATGGCGGTCAACGTAAATATTATTCTGAAAATATCCTTATTAAATCAGCTATCTACAGAGAACATAAAATAAAAAAAATATTCGGAGGTACTCAATAAATGTTGATTATTGCTGACGAAGGTGGACTGGGACCGCTGGTAAAGTCACAAAAATTATCGTAATTGGAACGTAACCATTTCTCATAATTTATATTTAGAATTAGTTGCAAGCTTGGGTCTCTGCGCCCCATTTAATATCAATACCGATACCGATACCGCTCCCAATTCTTAGCGATAGATCCCTGTAGTCATGTTTTACTTTCTCAGCAGTAACTGATATTTAACAAGTGTCCTTGAATATTTTTCTAGTTATTATACCTTATTAGATAGCTACTAAAACGAGGTTTTGAAAAATAATTTGCACATTGAGTTATATAGAAAAAATTCGAAAAAAAATGCCTTCATTAACATAGACGATTTTCTGATTTTTGCGAATGAATTTTAAGCCACTAAACTCATAAATATGGTTTTCTTGAACATTTTCTTGTCCAGTTATCTGTAAAAATGTATCTGTTACCAATTTCAAAAGAAATCTTACTCTTAAATTCGGTAACTTAGAAATAATTGAAGAAAATACGATATTTTCAAAAAAAAACTTGAAATATGAACATTGAACAAATAAACAGACCAAATTGGCCTTTAATGGATACACGCAGGTCTTTCTATTATGCCTCAATATTAATTCGCCAAATTTCAAGTTATTCATAAAAGAAAAAAAAAATTACAAAGGAAATCCAAAAAAAAAAAAAATACTTGCGAGCGGCGAAATTTTTTTTTTTAACTTTCTTCTCTACACCTCTAGAAACTCAATAAAAAAAGTCCCATGAAAATCCGACCACTATAAACTTCGTTCCACCTTTTGAGTATTTTTTGTCTAATTGCACTCGGCTAGTATGTCAATTTTGAATACTAAACCACATTAGACATTATGGATAGTAAAGCCTGGCTTTGTCATTCTTTGGATAAAACTGGCAAATTAGATACAAATCTCTCAAACTATTGGTGGACCCAATAGTTCGTGCCTTTTAATCGAGAACTACACTGAGGAGAATATGCATGCAATGTAAGAACCATCAAAACAAAAGTTGAAAGTTATTTATTTATTTAAAATCTTAAAATAATTACCTATCAAATTACAAAGATTCATTTTTGTCATATTTTCCGTTTAATACTACAACTATTTCACCACCCTCCAGGTTGCTCACGACGATCGCTGCAAAATCCTGATCTCTTCACTTCAAGATACACTGCACGGCGTAGAGACCAAGTCCTACGGGTCGGGCGAGCGCTCCCGCCGCTCCCGCTCGCGCGACCGCGACGCGCGCGCACACCACCGCACGCCGCGCCGGCGCGAGCGCTCCGCCAGCCGGTACCGCGAACGCAGTCGAGAAAGGGAGGACAGAGACAGGTGAATAGACGAGTTTTATGTGTGTGCTTTGCTTTCGTGCTTCGCGCTGTAGGTGTGACTGGATTGCGGTTTGTTGACATCCACTAGTGAACTTCGTTGCATATCCCTGTAAGATCCCGAAGACATTCATGTTTCGCCAATGAAGTTACAGTGCTGTATGGTTCTTTTGGCGCTTTTGAGAATCATTTGTGCATTTAAAAAAAAACATGGCGTTAGTTCCGACTGTAAAAATAAAAAGGCATCTTGGATTAAACTAAATCACTATGTCATTGATGGATCGCAGTTTAGTTGCACCATGTTTTGAATTTTGAAACTGGTTACGGTGTTCTAAATTTTGCATTTTACGCATTTTTGCTTTCAAGTTAGCAGGAGGTACGAACCTTGAGTGCAAAGCACCGTATGATACACTGCTGATGAGCTCATTTTGCCCAAAAGTTGCACATTCTGCACTCACAATATTAAAAGCAATTTAAGGAGCATCTTGAAATCGCGCGTAGTTATGTGAGCGCGTGTCGCGCGTGTTATTTATATAGGACATTTGTATTGTATTGTATAACGGGCTGGTTTCCGAAACTCCACGTCATAGCGCGTATTTTGCGTGCGGAAACATATATATAGGTCATATTTCGCGTTCATTAACCAATTTCTATAAGCGGGTAATCATAAAAAAAATAACATAAAAAATAACAACATAAATAACATACGAACAGCCTGGCAGACCAAATAAATGAACAGAATACACCCAGTACAAATCAGAATGCTAATACGGTCATTTAAGTACCGTCACCAATGCAAGAAGGCTTACTAGGTAATACGATCTGTAGGAACATTCTGTATCCTGCTGGGAATACGAAGAGAAGAGGGTAATGTAACATTATTCCGCTAAAGTATTACTGACGCTATGCCCTTGCTTGCAGGTTCAGGGAACGCTCGAGGGAACGTGATCGTGAGCGTGACCGCGATGCGTAAGTGTCGCGCATTCCTACACGTTCGCTAACATCACGCACGTTCACCTTATGGCGTGAACAGTATTCTAGGTTTCTTTATTGTCTGGCTGATATTATTCGATGTTTTCCGCTTTGGTTTATATTTTCAAGCTCCTTTGACCTTCACTGTCCCGGTATATAACGATGGTAGAAGATCCTCTGTATTTTATACCTGCAAAGACAAAGTTATATCGTGTATATGCTTGTCGAGCTTGGTATGAAACTATTGGGTGTGATTTTTTATCCCTAGTCTAGAGAACTTCATCGACTTGTATCGTACGATCTTAATGTTGTTAATGTCTTTGTTTCAGATATTACAGAGATTATCGTGAGCGTGAACGCGACAGGTCTCGCTCCAGGGAAAGGGAACGTGCTGACCATTACAATAGGGGCCACAGTCGTGAGGAGAGGTAAGGACCTTTCATGTTCATTTTGCTAGTAGATTGTATGTAGAAAGTAGATAGTTGAATCATGTAGAAGTCATATGTAAGCTTTGAACTAGATATAGTAACCTGGTGGTAACAAATCAATATTTTTGTTAGATATAATACGTAAGTTATATTGAGCACTATCTGTTATTGAAGCTTGATTTGCCACTAGTTCACGACGCCCAGTTACTGAACTTGATTTCACTAATTGGCTTAATATCATTGGTTTGGCCAATTTTAGTTCTAATGCCATAGGATTGTTTCTAATTTAACTTAAACCTATTAAAATAGTGTAGAGGTGACTAATAAATAGGCTGAGCATAAACACTAACTTACTTATCATCAGCTCTACCACCAGGCCGCGCAAGTCGCCCGCGGAGCCGGCGGCGGAGACCGGCGGCGGTGACGCCACGGCCAAGAGCCGCACGGCCGCCGCGCCCTACTACGACGAGCGCTACCGCGAGCGCCGCGACCGCGACCCGCCGCCCGCCGAGCGCGACCGCGAGCGCGACCATCGCCGCGACGCGCGCCACTAGCCACCTGGCGACCCTAGCACTGCGCACAGCGTCACTCCGGACAATACACGCAACATTACGATCAACAGCTCGTTACACCGTAGAGAACCTACTAGAACAACAAGCAAAATTCAGATAAACAGATATGAAGTATTCTAAATAAAAGTGATTCCAAAATAATTCTAAATTCGTTTTACCACGTTTAAGATATTTGTAACCCTCCTACAATGACTTAGGTGACTATTTCATCCGCGGATGAAACGTTACCCTTTGAAAATTGGACGGCGACGAATCATCCGCAAGTTCGGATGAGTCCGTCGCATAGTTAAGATTGATGTGGTCTTATCGGCCAAGTAGACAGACAAACATTTGTGTATAGGAACATTGTCTAGGTCTGTTCTTCGGTTTCGCCGGTTTGGCTAGCGGCTATGTGTAATAATATCGTGGTTAAATCAAACAAAACTTCTTCTATGTACAAGAATCGTTTTTAATCATTTTTAAATTTCTTCTATGTATAAGAATCGTTTTTAATCTTTTTTTTTTGTTTGTCTGTCTACTTGACCGCTATGAACACATCAATATTAACTATGCGACTACTCATCCGAACTTGCGGTTGATTCGTCGCCTTCCAATTTTCAAAGGGTAACGTTTCATCCGCGAATGAAATATTTTGCGGATAAGTCACCTAAGTCCCTACAATATTCCAGTATTATATTCCGCTCGAGCTCAACCATTGTGACACACATAAATGTGATGCTATGCTAAGGTAATGTGGTAAAAACATCTGTCATCTTTTCAGAGCGGAATGATTTGTAGGCAGTGTGTGGTTCTATGTAGTTCGTGTAGATCAAACAAGTCTTGTGGAGCAATAAGATGACACTAAAGCTTCTTCTATATGTTAATTGAGACAGGGATCAAGAGAACTGTAAAATACCGGTTTGGTATAGAATATGCAACAGAATTTTCTATTTTGTATTGGACTGAAATCGGCTTGGACCTAGATTTGAAATCTGGTGTATGTTGGCTATTGGCAAGTTTGTGTCGAAATGCCTTAAAATAAAAAGCAAATGTTTTGTACTGAAATAAGTTGACGATGTATATTTTTCCTTATTAGCTTGCGTCCAAAATAGTTGGATCAAAAGCAGTAACCAAAGGATTTAATATTAAAATCCGCTTTTAAAATAAAATATATTATAGATATTATATCATTGCTACTCCTTTCTAAATGAATTCTTAGCCAAACAGTTGTTTAGAGTAAACTAAAAGTACTTTGAAAATAAAATTATCGCATATTTCACAGAGGTTAGACTAATTTGACATTCCAAAAATACATTTTGCTTCCTTGACGCGTAAAACCACAATAGCTGTGAATTTTCAGTCTTATTCAGATTTAATTTTAAACTATGCGTAACCTGGCTTAGTGAAAAATGTATTTTATTATTGTCTTTAAGAAATACTTAATTTCATTGTTTTTGAGGTTACCTCGGTTTTAATTTAAATCATAGTCATCTTATTACTATAAATGTATTTTCCCGATGGTTCAATCATTGTTTTCAAAAGGGAAATCTATCAGTTATACTGTAAGGTTTAGTCACGTAAGTTTTAAGATATTCTTATGTATGGATTGTTCCATACGATTAGATTATGACACTGATTTAGTAGTTAATTTAATAAATTGATGTAATACATAATGCTATTGTTGTTTTATATTGTGAATTCCTATTCATCTTCCATAATGTGCCCTATATACTTTTCCACCTACAGTGTAACATTGGTTCCCTTTCAAAACATCAGTGCCATTTTGGTTCTCTATTGTGTTCCCTAACTTTTTTAATCTAAAGTGCCATTTTTTTTTGTCCTTATCATCATTTGTCTATGATATGTTGTCTATAATGATATATAATAACTAGCTGTTCCCCGCGACCTTCGTCCGCGTAAAATCCCGTCCCGATTTTGCAACATTTTTCATTGCTGCTCCGCTCCTTTTAGTCGTAGCGTGATGTTGTATAGCCTATAGCCTTCCTCGATAAATGGACTACCCAACACTGAAAAAATCATTTAAATCGGACCAGTAGTTCCAGAGATTAGCGCGTTCAAACAAACAAACAAACAAACAAACAAACAAACAAACAAACCCTGCAGCTTTATAATATTAGTATAGATATCACATGCCATAAAATTGAAATCCCTAAATACAATATGCCCTAAATCCTTTTGTCATAATACTAACGACTATGTGACGCGCGCTCGCTACGCTCTCATTTTACATTACACACCCTCTTTCTGTCACAAATATCGTCGTCGCTCCGCTGGTTTTCGGCCTGCGGTCCTCACGCCAGCAAGCAAGACTTTTAGGAAAATTGCTGATTACTCATGCGTTGCGGTAATAATACACATTATAATATAATACAATACTTAGGACATTTGAATTTATTACGTATGCAAAATTAGGAGATTTAATTACTATAGTAGGTACTCGATATTCTGTCAAAATAGTTTTAGAAATAAAAAAATCTAATTTTAGAACATTATGGTTACTGAAGTTTATAGCAAACGTGTTATCGATAATGATTTTCGGACACACAATTTTAGGAGAAGAAGAAACGGGAGTACCTGCCATGTTACTACGAATTGAAGATTTAACATACTGTTAAGAGCTGGGTATGGAATTAATTGAAACACTACCAATTAAAGACCAAATATCTTTATTTAACACAAAACACCAATTCACTACTGATAATTAATATTAACTTAGATATCGCACTTCGATTAACTTCGTTGTTTAGCCAAAATCAGACTGTCTGCTCCCTAAAACAAGACGGCTATTTACCTATATGCCGACCGATCCTTCGAGAAAGTTTCATAACTTTCTGGAACCTTCACAGCTCCAAAGTGGAACATTGTACGAGTAGGATTATTCTCGAATCTTCTAAACAGTTCCATAGTGGAGCATTCTAGACTCGAACGTTATCTAGAATGTTCTCGAAAAACAGCCGACTGCGACGTAACAATACGAATGCAACAAACATTACCTCTTTAGAATAGTAAGACAATGGCCCTAATGTAGGAATAGGTCCTACATGAATATTTCTGTTGTAGCGTCTTCTCTATCTGTACCAAATTCCTTAATTTGTTAAGTAATCATATCTAAGTAATGTGTTTACCCACTACTGCAAGCTTGGTCTACTATAGCAAACATTCAAGTATCTGCCATGAGGTCAAAGAAAAAAACATTGCTTTTATTCAAAATAGGTAAAACATAAAATACTTACATACATTTTAAAACATTCACGCAACAGCTACTCCACCGCTATTCTTGTTCAACATCTGCAAAAATGAACGGCGAACGAGAACGCCTCAGTGAACCCACCAACAATGCAGTGAGTTTCTATAGCTACGGCTACCTATAGTTATTATTGATGAACCTTCTCTACGTGGTGGAGAAAATTAATCGTTAGCGCAGAACAATTAAGATCAACACATTCGATTATGTCTTCGTAAATTGTTTTCATTGATAGCGGATTGAAGAATGTAATTGGTTATTGATTTTGTTCGGGAGACTAGACGAAGATTCTCTATAGATATTTTTAGAAGGACTTAAAAACAAAAACATCACACCTGTGTACCCCAAAGGGTCAGCCAGATCTGTATTTTCTGCTATCTATAGTAGGCAATAGTTGGTACTCCTACATTTATCAGAGGTGAATTTGGGCGAGTACTAGTTTGCTGGGGCCATACAGTAGGGGGACGTCCATTAATTACGTGAGGCAATTTTGCCGATTTTTCGACCCCCCCTTCCCCCTTGGTGAGATGTTGTGAGATTTGGCTTGACCCTCTCACCCCGCTCCTAATCTCACGTGAGATTTATCAAAATGCGTAGTTTAGTATAAATACGGTAATCTGTGCTTGATTGCGTTGAATTTAAAAAAAAGATTTGTTTAACTATTTCCATTTTTTTTTCCATATTTGGCCAAATTTTAGTAGAGAAACATGTTTACTTTATTAAACCCAGTTTTCTCGCAATTTTACAGTATCGTGAGGGGGAAAATAGCCAAGACCCCCCCTCTCTCCCTCGTGAGATTGGGTGAGATTCAGCGCGACCTCCTTACCTATGAGGGTTACCTATGTGGTTCTATTTCAGTCAATACGTTCTTCTTCTCTGCCCAATACTTCGCCATTTCAGCACATCGTCGGCAGCTTTTGACGCACAGGGCATGAAAGGTGTTGATCGTCAATGTTCTGTGATGCTGTTCCACATTCGAATGAATGTAGGTAGTGCTTTGAGCGTTCGCAGCTTAGTCAAGGTATCTCCAAGTACCTACTGAATTGTCGTTCGATCTGCCCACTTGTATTTGCAGACGGTTCACGTAGGTAAATGTGTATCGGAAACACAATTACATAATAAATTCCCACGTTTTAGTAGACACACAAAAACAGTTACAAACTGTTCGTTCTCAACAGCATTTGTGTTGACGTAGATAGCAATCTGTGCGGGTTGAACAACGGCTGCTCGCCATAAGATAAATACATTAAGTTTATAAGGAAAATCATTTTATTACGTGGTAGAACCATTCCTGAAAGTGAAAGGGTCAGATCGAATGTAAGTTGGGATCTTTTATGTTACTAATGGTTTAGGTAGGTACATTTACTTAGGTTTTAAATGTCAACGTTTTTATTCCGGCTTTGCTGTTCCTTTTTTGTAGATGTCAGTACCTAGAGTCTGTTTTTTTAATTTCGGAGACTAAATTGACAAATGCTATTGAAATCTATGTCTGCCATTTGTACCTGTCAATTTAGTCTCCGAGATTAAAAATCAGACTTTGTATTGTATTGTATAACGGGCTGGTTTCCGCAACTCCAAGTCAAAGCGCGTATTTTGCGTGCGGAAAAAAAACAGACTTTAATTATTGATTCGAAAACTAGCGGAATGTGTTCTTTTTTAATTTTCTGTTGAGGTTCTGAGGAATTAATTTTGATTTAGGACCCAACTGAGTACCTAAATATGAATATGTAGGTACTACCTTTTACATATATTTTAATGTAAAACAATAAAAATCGAGACATAAACATTACAGAACAGGGCCCAACGACAATTTGCTGTAAAAAGTAAGTAGGTAGGTACTCTATTTTATTTACTTAATTATTTAGAGACATAATAACAGCCGCTCGGGGTCTATCTTAAGGTTAAGCCGCGCCTGCCTAGGTTGGTCCGTGGATGGGTGACCGCCCATTACATACCGAGTTGCCTCCGTGCCTAGGAAAGCATGGTAAGCCGTTGGTCCCAGCTGTCATTTGTAGATCTTTGACAGTCATCACAGGTCAACCAGTCTTACCAAGATATCGTATTACCCAGTACTAACTGGGTTGTGGTGGTCAGGTAGGCAGTCGCTCCATGTAAAATTCTAGTACCTATCAGCTGCACCCAGTTAGCTGGGAGCCGACCCCAACATAGTTAGGAAAAGGCTAGGCAGATGATGATTAGAGACATAGTTTTTTTATGAAACGTTGCCCCACACTAGGAATTCCTCCTGTATTGTGGGTGCGTTTACAAACATTTAGACTCACATACACAATCAGCCTGACCCGGAACAACTACCTGTAGGCCATACAAATATTTGTTTCGTACGGAAATCGAACCAGCAACACACAGCAGCTAATCGCTCAGCCGCTGCGCCAACCATGCGTTGTTGGTGAGGTACCATATTAATTGAACGTGAAAATCCATTTCAAAGTTTTGTCAAGGTTAGGTTTGGAATTATTGCAACTTCAGGCAATATTTATTTATTTATTTATTTATTTAGACTTCATGTACAAAAGTGGTACATAGGCGGACTTAATGCCACAAGGCATTTTCGACCAGTCAACCTTGGGGTCAAATAGGACAGCATAGTGATAGAGTACAAAAAAATAAATAAGAAAAATATCATTTTGTTAACATAAATTGAAATACATAAATAGGCACATACTAATACATATATATACAAATAAAATGAAATAAACTAATATATATTATAATACATACAAATAGTCCAAAATACGAGAAACATTCTAATAATTACTATGACTACTAATGACAAGCTTATGAGCAATTTAGTCTGATTTCAAATAGTACTTCCTCTACTGTTCTTTTGAAAGCCATTTTGCTTTCAGCTTTTTTAATGCCAAGGGGTAGCGCGTTCCAGAGCAATATTCATGGAACAACAAAAATCTGTAGGCACAGCTAGGTAGGTCTGTACGGTTTTTAAACTGCCTACCTACGCTACGGACACCAAACTGTTCCTTTATGAAGTTAGGACTACACGATTGTAAATGGCCAGAATAAAGTGTCACACACGAAAAAGCTCGCTTTCCAACACAGCTTTCCAATCGGTCCACAAACAGAAGTCTGTGATATAGTAGTTGTAGTAGGCATAAACTACAGGCATAAACTCGTTCTAGTACCAAGGTACCTACGAAACATGTTTCGGCTCATGTATCCCGGACTTCGGGGCTGAGTAGACGAGAGACTTTCGGCCGTGGAGGACAAAACACCCTAATGCGTAGAAAAATGTCTGCCGAGGACGTATCACGGACACTGCGCATTTGGTGGGATCACTTTTCTGCGGTGTTATTTAAACCGGTTGTGTGTGCATTTTTTTTTCGGATGGGAAATCATAAAATAACCCCCCCCACTCTGGGCGGAGTGGAAGGGATTGTCAGATTTTTACTTAAGATTTTTACCCATCCATGTTCCTTCTTTGCCCTTTGTGTTCCAGGGCCGCGATTTCTCTTTCGAACAGTCCCGCAGCCCATGCTGTGTGTGCATTAATATGCCTTGGCGCGTTAGTTTAATTTTACCTATTTTTATGCTGTTCGGTTGGTCGTATTCCTCGGTTATTCGGGGTGTAGAAGTCTCTCGTCTGCGTAAGCCTTTAAACGACCAAATTTGTTTCATATTGACGTCACTCCATTTCCCAAAACCTAAGAAAAGTATAGGGGTCCCGCCTCAGGGATATCGTTATCTGACTTCCTAACGGAAAATTAATATGTCAAAATCTATTACTGGCGTCTCCTGGGGCTATTCTTATTAGAGACAAGGAAAATAACTGTAGGTATCTATTGAGTATCTATGCCTTAAAAGAAGAATCACGTGCGGTCATATTTTAATTAGTTGTCCCATACATTTGAGTCGGGTTGAAGTTTTCTACGGGGCATCTGTTTTTTTTTTTACGCGATTTCGTTGTTGGTCCCATAGTGGATCGTGGTCATATTTGAGGGTGTGATTCCAACCATTAAACTGAACAACTTTCTGTTCAGTTTGAATCACACCCTCAAATATGACAACATCTTTCTGTTACACGCTGTATATGTATTACTAATGTCATGTGACACGTGGAAAAATTTCTTCGAGGTACCTAAATAAACCCTGAAATTATTGGTTCCTACCAGGGTTGTTGCTGATGCATATTTTTTTCACATCAGCGGATGCTGATGCTGATGCTGATTTTAATTATTTTCTTTAAAAAACAGAGAAAAAGTAAAATCAGTCCGTAAAATCATTCCACTCTTTGCGTGAATAATCCTTGTTACATAAGTTGCAGTTTGCAGTTTCTTGACTCCTTAATTTAAAATACGTCCATATTCCACTTTTCAACGGATAACACTCGACAGTTAACGAAAAAAAAAACAAAAACTTTCACGCGTAATGACGAATTAACGTAATGAGACAAGTTTGTGTTTGTTTGCAATCACAATCCCCGCAGACGATCTTTTAATTGGTCAAAGTCGCAGGCAAAAACTACACGTGATATAATCCTCTCTGCGGTCATGTCACGACTCGAACTTCAGCATTAATAATCAGCATCGATCAATGCGGATGCTGATGTTGAAAATGATGCTGAAGATCAGCGGATGCTGATGCTGATGCTGATGCTGATGTTCGCAACAGCCCTGGTTCCTACAATCCGTCGAGTTCACTGACGGTCGACCACTTTCAACCTTATTACTTAGGGCATAAGGGTGAAGAAAAGTGGTAGACCCTCAGTGGACTCGGTAGTACCGACTATGTACCTTTAATCTTTGCATGAAAGGAACCTCCCCGAGCGATGTACCCTCCGACGTCCTGTTACGTCCGGCGCACCCTGGGCAATCGACTGTAGTCGATTTGCTAATCCTTTCACCACTATGGCAAATATAAATAAAAGTTCTAACCGGCCCTCCTTAGGGCTAAACAGTCCACTAACAAAACCAGCCTTGTGTTCTCGATTAACATCGAAGGGTTCTCTCAGGATAAAGCAGTCAATTCTCTCTGAATTATCTCGCAAGACGTGTGTTCAAGAGACCCATTGAGATTCCACCCAAAGCAGGAATGTGGGGACATTCCTGGACTGTCACTTGTCGCTGAGATCTGTTACCCGAAGAGCAAAGACAATCTTTGCAGTTGGGGGTTCATGGACGGCTTAGACCTCAAGTGCGTATGCGGCGTCTCCCCACAGGCAATGGCCCACCTTCCATCTTGCACCGCATGCCTTATCACCTACGCACCTGATGATCTGCTTACTGCATCAGTGAGCGGAGTTCGCGTGGCTGAGTTTTGGGCTAAACATAACATTTGACTTTTAGCCATGGATACGCTAAGAAGATCTTTAATATATCTCAGTTACTGTTTATAATATGTTCTTTCGCAGCTTCGAGGTGTAGCTTCGAGTAGCTGTCACTAACATTGATTTATAAAGCTACCAAGAGTTTGCAATTGTCCACAAAGTCGAGGAAAACAATCTATAAATAAGCTTCTTTTTCCAATTACGCCGATAAATCTATTTGTGCTGTGGTCTTCAGCTGAGAATAGCTGAAGATCTACTTCCTACGCATGTTGTGAACGGCAATCCAATTCTATTAGCTGAACGGAAAATTGCATTCTGTAGACATAATATACCACCTGTAGCTATGTGGTAAAGTAATAACCTCTTTCGCAAAATCCTTACTAATATTATAAATGCGAAAGTAAGTTTGTTTGTTACCTTTTCACGCCTAAACCACTGAATCGATCATCCTGAAATTTTGCATATACATTGTCAGGTGTACAGAAACGGCCATGGGGTATCTTTTATCCCGAAAAAAAGTACTGCTCCCGAGGAAAACAACAATAACGTTCTTATGATAATAGATGTCGCCACGTGTCTTTCGAATCATGATTGAATTATATTATTACAAGCAGAGTACAACCTGAATTGATTGTCAAATTCTAAATTAACGTCAGCGAAGCCGCGGGCAAAAGCTAGTTTTCCATAAATGTTATCCTGTGCAGAAATCGGTATATTGGATGGAAGGTATAATGGGTAACGCGACACTGGTTGTTAGACTTTTGGGATTCTGACTTCCTGTAACTACAACAATACACAAAGTTCCTATTACTTTCCAATTTTGGGTAATCAGCCAGTATTCCATTAAAAACATCTATAAAATAATGTCCAGGAAATATTACTTTAACACCTCTCGTGTTCCTTGAACTTTATTTTATTCAATTTCTTTCCAAGAAGTAGTGCTGATGAAATTCGTTGAAAGGCACGGGGAAATTGTATTCGGGTGTAAAATAACGCCTCAATAAACATAATAAATCTTGGATTGTTGGTACTCAAAATTTTTTTTTTCAATACCCTTCCTCGAAAACTGGCTCTTATCGCACTACTATTAGGTTCAGAATGCAGTGTATTTCACACTCTTGATTTTTTAATTATTTCCACTAGTAAAAAAGAAAGAAAAGAAAGAAAAAATAATTATTTGGCGCAGAGATATAACGTGCATCATTCAAAATGACAAACAAAAAACAATAAACATAGGTAGGTACAACGCATAACAAATATTTATAATTTCAACAGGATGGGACAAAAAAAAATACGAGCAGGTTAGTGAGTCAATAGTAAGGGCCATCGACGCACAAACGATTATCACATGTTCAGTACATCATTTCGAACCGAAATGAAAAATTTTTGATGGGAAAATCTGCTACGCAAGGTCAAACTGAACTTACAGAACAGCAGATTGTTTCTAAAATTGCCGATGAAAAACTTCTATGTGGGGGATTCAGAATGATGTACTGAACTAACTGATGTTTGTGTGATGTCGCTTCCACTCTGTACATTGAAAAAATCAAAGATCACTTTTCCTGACCTGACAATTGAACCCAGGACCTCATGCTTAGTTATTATACTACTCATAGTTAGTCAGTAGCGTTAACTTCCTTTTTCGGGCAACATAGCACAGGGAATGTTTTCTTAGAAGTCGTAGAACATAGCTGTTTATGTGATTATAAAAAGTGTAAAAAGACCCTTAACGAAGCCGAAAGGCACATGTTCTCCCCGTCATTGCGATATTTTTTTTGTTCTGGATCATACCTGGGAACCTTCTAGTTACGGAGATATTGGCGGTCAAAGCTGCAACTTTTTAACAAGTTTTTTTTAATACATGTTTTTAATGTAAGAACTTTACTTTAAACACCTCCACGACCCTCGTACTATTCCATCCATCCATCAGCACAATGTTTTCAGTGCTTTACATTGAGACCTACGGTAAAATGTGATTTTTCACCCAAAAAAAAAGTCATTTCCCTGCATAATAATTTTTGTATACTCGGTATGTAATGGGTGGTCACCCATCCACAGACCAACCTAGACAAGCCCGACTTAACCTAAAGATCGACCCGAGCGGCTGTTATTATTAAGCCACGAGAAAGAAAGAAGAAAGAAGGAATTAATTTCTAAACTCATATTTCAACATATTTCAAGTAAGTATACTACCTGAGTTCGAATCATATAGACGACCCATCCCATGTGCCGTGTTTCGCTCGTTAAAAGTTTCCAAGAAAAGTCTCTCGCTTATGTTTCCATACCTGAACTAAAGACCGACCGCTTTAATGAGTCCTCGCGAAGGTATCAATTTAAATGGAATATTCCGAAGGTTGATCATGTATTGGTTCAATTAGTATCGTAATACGTGGATTATAGTGGGATATTGTTAGGACTTTGTGGACGTAAAATGTGCCTTTGATGGGCCAAGGCGGAGGACTCATTAAAGCAGTCGGTCTATAGGTTTTTTCGAATAATTGATAAATTAAACATAGTTCCGGTAGACTATTTATGAAACAAAAATAATAGCAAAAGTAGTAAAGAGTCAATACGTTTTCTTATAAATGTTCCTTTATGGATGACAAAATACTCGTTTTCTTTACATCCCTTATGTATTGTTTTATCACGAATACAAGAAAATAAAAAGGAACTTTATCAAATAACACCCGTTTTACTACTTGTAGGGTTATAGTTTTATTTTATTCGGAGACATTTTTACACAAAACCTTTCGTCGCGGTCAAAAGGAAAACGTGTCCACATTCCAGATGAAATACAATATTTTCTGGAGTGTTGGTTTTATAAATGGGCAGTAAAAACGTAGGCGGTAAATAATGGTTTTAATACAATTTATTTAATTGTTTATGAATGTGGGTACCTGGCATAGTTTATTGAAGTTGAGACCCCCTTTAATTGATCAGGTTACGTATTGTAATACTGACTGCGACTGCTGAGCGTGAGGTCCTGGGTTCGACTCCCAGGTCGGGAAAAAAGTATTGGGTTTTTCCATCAGAAATTTCTCAGTAGCAGCCACGGAGTCTGGATTTGGATGCCAATAGGCTGCCGCCTATAACATGGAACTTAAACATACTCGTAACTGGCAAAATGTGGGTGCACTATTAGGTACACCTCTGCCTAACCCGTCGGGGATTACAGGCGTGATGTTATATCGTAAGCAAGTCTCTCTGTTAAAGTTAAGTTTACAAACTTTCAGTATTTACATATACCGCAAAGCGCCAGGTTAAAGGTTAATGACCTTAATGCCAAAGATGCGGTCACCGACCTCTTTCAGTGGAAAACGGAAATTAAACCGTTTGGTATAAGTATTGTTTTGCGTTGTAATTTATAGCGTTGGCACGGGTATAACGTGTTTTCCTGTGATATATGGACATTCTGTGAGCTAATGGCTCTTTTAGTAAGTTAAGTATGAGCAGTAAATAAAGGTATCCCGAAGTTCTATGCCTATTTAGGGCGACTTTCACTAATGAACTGCGTTCAAGAACTGTCAGGGTTATCATTGTTATGGAATATTGACAACGAGTCGAGAAAAAAGGCTAACGAGGGATGAGGAAAAATATGTTGTTACTAAGAGAATCAAAGTTGGCCAACAGGGAAGTTAACTGCAGTAGTTTGGGGGAGTATAAGCAAGTTTAAGTTCGCATGTTATAAATATCAGCTTGAAATGGATCCAGTGCGGGGAAAGGGCCTCTTCTTATGCAGAAAAAAATAAATGCACATCTTCTTCTTCTTAACGTGTCGATGGCAATCTAAATAGTGTCAGCCCAGAACTGAATAACTAATTTGGCGCTTTCGGTAGCGTCTATCAATTCCTGTAGTGAACAAACAACAGGACACGCAGGACACAATATTAAATGCCCCATCCGTTTGTAGAACAGCACCACATTTACATACCAGGGCAGAGTCATTAATGAATCTCCACCTGAGCAGGGTTTCCGTGCTGCGATCAACCTGGGTCCGGAGTCAATTTAAAGCCTTCCAGGTTAGCCATGGCAACTCATGTCCAGGTGGGAGATTTTCAGCAGGTGGAACGAATGGGTTAGGTAAGGACTACCTCGCCACAGCTTTAGTATTTCCGTAGACCGCACGCCAATACACATCAATCAATCATCAATCATCATATACTTATCGTAACAGTTCCCACACAGGAAATGCATTAACCAATCCGTTATTTCTTTTATACATTCAAACATCATACTGTTACTGTTAGCCTGTGTCATTCCACTGCTGGGCAAAGGCCTCTCCCCATGACTTCCAAATCTTTTGATCTGGGGCTAATGTGCACCACTGGTCGTTGGTTCTGTCCAGCTCGTCCCGCTATCTCCTGCGAGATCTACCTCGTCGCCCTCTGGCTGTGTCAGGGCTCCACGTCTTGGTTATTTTGGTCCCCAACTCTTCGGAAACGGCAGACATGTCGCACTTCAGCTAAGCGGCTTATTAAGCAACGTCAGTAATTTGGGTTTTGGTGCGCAGTGTGCTTTTGCGAGTATGGTCGGTTAGTTTGCGCCTAGGATACTGCGATTCAGATATCGATGAAGATGATAATTGTGACACCAACAAATTATAGGTTGTATAAAAGTGTTTTTTTCAATCCCGCACGTTTACGGGATTGAAAAAAAAAACATTAAAAAAAAGATTACAAAATATAGTTTTTTTTAAATATTCTTTTGAAGTTAAAAATGATAAATAATAAAAATAAAAATTTACTAGTCTTTATTTCATTTTTTTTAAATAACTACTCAAAACAAAAGAATATTTAGAAAAATCTCAATCCTGCAAATCCCGCGGATCTGCGGTTTTGATGCTGGATTGGATTCCCTACTTGCTGCATTAAGTCCATCAGTAGGTCACCAATGGGGTGCGCCAAAGTTCACCTAAATTTAAATCAGCATATCCGCAAGAGAAAATTGCTAGTTGGGTAATTTTTTGAAGGGGAAATTACTGCGTGTTTATATGCAGTGATTTCCATTTCAAGATATTGCGTTTAAGTGGCGTCTGGTTAGACCTTATCAAATTCGGAAAAATATACGAAAATATTATTCGGAGCAACTTCTTTCTGACCTTGTGGAAGATAAAAACCATTATGATACCTATATAGGGTGACTGGTAATTAGTGACCGATACTTAAACACGTGATTGTACTCATGATAACAAACAACTTACCCAAATAAACATTTTTTTATACGGCTAACAGCTTATAGGTCACGGGCGTGCGCCTGCGAATTTCATACGTTTTATTATGATAAAAGTCTGTGTATAAAAAAAATGTTTCTTTGGAAAAGTTGTTTGTTATCATGAGCACAATCACGAGTTTAAGTATCGGTCACTAATTACCAGTCACCCTATATATTATACTCGGGGTGTAAATATACAAACTGATTTACGTGGTGATGTATGTGGTAAATAAATTCGCAAAATACCGGCTCCAAGTACCTGTGTTTATTTAAAACACATTAGTAGGACATTGAACTCTTATTATTAGGTTTAACACAGTGAAGGTCTCTATATTTAGCTTTAAGAACATCAAGTGGGAAGGCACTTTAATACAATCGAACATATTATTGTGTAATGTCCTGTAAACTGAAGATAACTTACGATACTTCGTAACAATGTAAAATGTAGAAATAACGCCTACGAGTTTTCTTAAAGAGTTTCGTCTTTCGAAATACACTTTTTCGAAGAGTTCTTATACTAAAGGGTGTAAAAATGCCCTTAACGAAGCCGAAAGAAACTTGTTCTCCCCGTCATTGCATTATTTTTTGTGTTCTAGACCATACCTGGAACCTTCTAGTTACGGAGATATTGGGGGTCAAAGTTCCAACTTTTTCACAAGTTTTTTTTTTAAAATACACGTTTTTGATTTAAGATTTTACTTTGAACCTCCACGACCCCCGTACTATTCAATCCATCCATCAGCAGAATGTTTTGAGTGCGTTACATTGAGTCCTCCCGTAAAACGTGATTTTACACCCCAAAAAAAAAGTCGTTTCCCAGCAATAATTTTTGCGTAGGGTGACTTAGTTTGATGTACATAATGCTTGGTTGACGGCTTCGTGAAGGCCATACTACTTGCATAAATTGATAATCTATTTTAGCAAAGACCTTTAACTTAGATACCTAAGTTAAAGGTCGTAGGATGAGACATCATCATCATCTGCCTAGCCTTTTCCCAAATATGTTCGGGTCGGCTTCCAATCTAAACGGATGCAGCTGAATACCAGTATTTTACATGGAGCGACTACCCATCTGACCTCCACAACCCAGTTTGTTCTGGGTAATACGATACCCCTTGGTAAGACTGGTTGTACGACTTTCGGGCCACTGACTACCTGTAACGACTGTCGAAAATCTATAATTGACAGCCGAGACCAACAGCTTAAGCGCAGGCCACACCGCCAGCTAGCAAGCGAGCAAGCGAGCTGCTTTCCGAGGCACTGGGGAAACTCGGTATGTAATTAGTGGTCACCCATTCACGAACCAACCTAAGCTAGCGCGGCTTAACCTGGAGATGAAAATGAATAAGATCGATCCGAGCGGCTGTTATTGTTTAGCCACAAGCTCTGTAAGCTACTTGCAAGAGGCAACTGGTTGCTGTCGGTTCAAGCGTCACGTGTCAAACTTGGCATAACATATCATCATGCCTGTAATTTTCTCGTATTGGGCAGATGTGTATCCTATGCAGTACAGACACATTTCACCAGTTATATTTAAGTCTCACGTGATACGGATTTTCTAGATTCCGAACAGTTACCACGAATTTTCTGGTGGAAAAACTGAATTACACTTTGCCCAACAAGGGAATCGAATCCAGGACTCATTAGATCAACGAGGCAGTTATGTAATATTTCCTGTCACTGGGACATGCAGTGACATATTTTCTATTTCACTTTTTTTAATAGCATCTGTTTGGTGGGCTTTGGAGTGCAACCTTTGGACACTACTGATGGCGCCAAACTCGTGGTTCAGGTTATTGTGTATTTATTTATTGTATTTAGTACAGCATAAGCCATTAATACTAAATGAAGTTATACTTTTATTCGGTCTTCTCACAGAACCACAAACATTCTAACATTATCGACTTCATTCATCAGCAAACAAGTACAATCCAGTGTTGGTCTCCACGAGCGCGTTGAGCATCATAAGCATACGCGGTATAGTATAGGAGAAGTGGATCGAGCTCCAGTGCGACAAAATGGGACATTAAACAATTTATGCTTTCTAGAGCGATTATAATTATTTGGCCATCGACATGCTAAGAAAAAGATCTCTTTACTACCTATCTATCATCTATCAAATTCTTGGTCGATTCTGTAACTAAAATATTGAAACAAGTAAACCAGAAAGACTGAACTAACAAACTAACAGTATCCACTCAAAGTGTAACAAAAACTGTCTCCGACGCGACGTTATTTATGATTTATCTCGCCATCTTCCGTCGTTAGTATTAATTTGTAGGTAAATAAAAGTTTTAATTAATAACTTGAACTGCGTCCAAGTTGCTTTGATCTTGTTTTAACACAATTTTGCTTCAAATCATTAGAATATTTTGTAATATTTATGCTGAAGTTTTTATGTTATTTTGCGTTGAGTTTTTTACGCTTCTAGAATTTTTTTCATAAAATTATAAAACAGTGGTTTCTTCAATGCTTTGGTAACGCCATTGCTTACATGAGCAAACAGGGCCTACTTATTTTTCGGATAAATCATAAGCATATAAAATATGATGGTGAAACGGCCGTGACTGAAGAATTTTGTGTTTTTTTTTTGTAAAATATTTAATCACCATTGTTTTCAAAACTGCGAAAGAAACCGGCATGACTTAGCCGTCCGTCCGTCCTTCTTTCCGTCCGTCCGTCTGTCTATCAGCGGCTGTATCTAAGTTGAAGTCAGAAGACAGTTGAAATTTCACAGAATGTGTATTTTTGTTGCCGCTAGGGAACAAATAATAAAAAAAATACTACGATGGTACGAAACCAAACGGTTCTAGTACAATAATTTTCACTAAACCGTCTTTTGAAAAAGGTCTGACAAACAGCCCGGATCAAAAAAGCCTAGATATGTCCAAATCTTTGTAGACCTCTACAACAAAAAATCTCAATACATGAATACATCAAAGGACATTACCCATTCATCTGTACTCTCTTTCATATTATGTATAGGTACTGTCCATTGCTTCTAAAATCTGTATTCATGACGAGGGTTCCTATATAATGTCATGTCGAGGCTCCATTTACGTCTATCCCTCACCCAGTGGGCAATTTTTTATGACGTCTATTGGACACGCTGGTGTAATGTTTCTTTTTACCTTTCTTAGAAGCAAGAATGAATGGAAATGCCTTGACGACAAAGGAGCTTGCCAATTTGTCGGGAAATTATGTGTAAAATGAGCATAGATCAGGGTACTGGGGCGTGAAAACTTTGACAGAATAGTCGATGAACGTTCTAACATAATATAACATCTTGCCTGTTTTCCTCGATGGTATGGGCAGACGTGTAACCAATCCATTGATTTGAAAAGTCGATGTTTATTGCCACGTTTCGTTAATTTTGTTTAAGTCTAATGTAAAAGGCGGAATGCTTTTTCCATCAACAAGGCACAATTCCATTTCTCTTGCCCTTATCCCAATTCATTTGGTGTCGGCGCAGCATGTCTTCTTCTTCCATAATTCTCTATTACTCGTCATCTCATCAGACACCTCCTTTCTAGCCATATCATCCTTTACACAGTCTATCCATCGTTTCTTTGGACTTCCTCTACTTCTATACCAACCCACATTCATGATCGAAATACTCTGTAACATTTTGCCCGTCCTGGGAATCGAACACAACTCATGTTCAGCAGGAGGGCTTGCGACGATTAGACCAATCGCTTTAATCATATTACTTACTAGCTGTTGCCCGCGACCTTCGTCCGCGTGAAATGATTATAAAATACTATTTTCCCCGTTTTTGCCACATTTTTCATTGATGCTTCGCTTCTATTGGTCTTAGCGTGATGTTATATATATGCCTATAGCCTTCCTTGGTAAATGGGCTATCCAACAATAAAATATTTTTGCAATTCGAACCAGGAGTTCCTGAGTTTAGCGCGTTCAACCAAACAAACTCTTCAGCTTTATAATATTAGTATAGATAAAATAATTCCTGAAAATAATTTAGCCATCTTAATTGAGTAGCTCCGGAACCCATTAGAACAATCTTGTTAGTTCAGTGTTTCTTGGAACACTTCATCACTGTTCGAAGAAAATCGTTCTAAATACGAGAAAATTTGCTCGTGCTCGTGCTCGTGTACCTAATTATTAGATTAGGTCCTGAAGAACTATGTTGTGGAAAATTTCTGGAACGTGTGTTGAAAATCAGGGTGTAAACGGACCCTTTACGAAGCCGTTAACCAAGCCTTGATTCTGTACACCAAACTATGTAACAGAGCAAAAAATACTGAGCAATGACTATGTTTTTTGGTGTGAAAAGTCACGTTTTTTTTTTGTTACGTACTTATAACATTGTGCTGATGAATGCATTTAATAGTACACGGGTAATGGATGTATTTAAAGTAAAGTTTGGGCATTCAAAACTTATATAAAAAACGTATTAAAATTTTTGAACTTTGACCTTCAATATCTCCGTAACTAGAAGGTTCCAGGAAGCTTAGTACAGAAAAAAAATCGAAAATGACGGGAAGAACAGTTTAAGTGCCCTCCGGCTTCGTTAAGGGTGTGTTTACACCCTTTAACTTACGGATTTTTTTTTTTTTTGCAGAAATATGTACCATGGTGGAGGTGTAACGATCTGATCTTGTATGCGGGGCGAACATGGCCAGATATTGTACAGGATAGAGAGGTTTGGGAGGAGAAAAGGGAGGCTTTTCCCACCAGTGGGACACTCAAATAGGCTAACAAAAAAAAAAGTACAAAATGAGTTTATAAATGCATATGCATGACAAAGAGCACATCAGCCGGCTTTATAATAAAGTTCTAGAAAAACATATCTATTTTACTTCTAACATCTCCGCATCCTCTATTTTTGGATGATTGAAACACATTGAGGTTGGAGGTCGTCTTTCTTAACCCTTTGGGTGACCAGATTTATTTCTAGTTATTTGTCTTCATACAAGGTAGGTTAAGGGACAGGTCGTAGGTTAATCTATCGATTTAAAAGTTTTCAGGTTAAGTGTTAACTTCATTAAGATATTATGCACTTACACGTACCCTTCGGGTTCGACTCCCGGGTCGGTCAAAGTGTCATTGGGTTTTTCCCTCAGGAATTTCTCAATGGCAGCCACGGAGTCCGGATTTGTGCCTGGTTGATAGTAATTAGCAATATGCTCACCTCCTATTATATGGGACTAAAATAACTGGCGTAATGTGGGTGTAGGTACTATTAGGTTTACTCTGCCGAACGTGATTGTATGTTGTTATGTTATTTTATTTTGATCTATCTTTCTTTTCATCATACAAAACACGCAATAAACACCGGCAACACATAGGGAATTAACTGTCCGAGGCAGGATGCTTTTTTTTTTTTTTTTTCGTATGCGAAATCATCAAATAACCCCCACCCGCTCTGGGCGGAGTGGGAGGGAGTGTCAGACTTTTACTGACCAAAAGCAGTTCTGGAGACACAAAGGGTAAATAAGGAACATGGATGGGTCCATGTTCCTTCTTTGCCCTTTGTGTTCCAGGGCTGCGGTATCTCTTACGAACAGTCCCGCAGCCCCAGAGGCAGGTTGCTCAGGGAACGATCAAGCAAGAGATCAGCCACCTAGTTGACCATCCTCTCCACAAAATGTAATGATAACATAATACATGTTGTCTTACTCCCCAGTAAGACAACATGTATTATGTTATCATTACAAATGATAGACCGACGTAACTAACCTGTATTTCCAATATTCAGCCCCAAACCTTTCCAATCCTATTGCACGAAATTTCATCCTATAAATTAGTACATAAATAACAACAACTCAACATTGTCAAAACAGATCAAACACAATTAACTCTAGAACAAAGTTTGACGGCCGTTTCAATATTAATCGATTTTCGGTACTATCGAGACAAAAGCTGCGACGGTTCGATTCACAATCGAGTCAGTTTTCAATGTTATCGACGAATAACATCGAAATGGGGACTGTAAAAGCCGGCCGAGTGTGAAGAGCTATTCAATACTGTGTGCATTACAAGTGTTTATATTGAACGTAGGTATTCTGAGTTCAATGGGACGAATGGCGCGTTCGTTAAAATTGTGATCGATTTTTTTTGTCTGCATTAAAGTATGGGTAAAATTTGAAGAGAATTTTGATGTATAATCCTTTTAGCTTTTAACAAATCTATAACCCTCTCTAAGGCAATATTTGCAGCATTAAACTAGTAGATAGACTCAGGCAGATGGTAACATGCAAATTTCTCTTTCAGAACTAAGCAGTGGCGTAGCGTGGGATTTTGCCGCCCGGGGCCGAATGTAATTTTGGCCGCCCCCTCTAATTTCATAATTAGTCAAGAAACGTAGGAAATAGTAAAAATACAAAGCATTTTTGTTAATTATTAAAAAAAAAATTCTATACGTTTATTTTTCAAAGTAAAATCTTTTTTATAAGTACACAATTTCATTCAAGAAAGGTTTCTGATGAGATGACGAGTAATAAAGAGTTAAAGAGGTATGGAAGAGGAAGACATTCTGCGCCGATCCCTAATGTATTGGGATAAGAAGGGCAAGAGAATGATGATGATGATAATGATCATTTGTTCGTTTGTATGTAGGTTTGTCATGTTCAATTGCTAATATAGCTAATACCTAGTATATAAGGTTTCGGGAAATTAACAAAAACAGCGAGCTCAATATTTTTTTGCACATCTGATAAATTACATTTTATTTTAACTATTCATATAGATAAATAAGCTTTTTTATCGAATTAAGCATTAAAGCTTTAGATTTGACAGTTAGTAGGATGCAAGAGCGAGCGAAGCGAGCTCGAAAATTTTAGCACCCCGCATCGGATAGGTAACAGATTTTCTTTTCACGATTCAAAGAAATGGAATTTAACATACTTTTTCTACGAATGTATTAAAGATATGGAACGATTAAGAAAACTTAGCTGTAAGAGCGAGCGAAGCGAGCTAGAAAATTTTAGGATCCCAGATATAGGTTCGATTTTCTTTTTACCATGAAAACAGATATAAAAGGGAGGCGGCAGGCTAGAAGAAGTAAGTGCCTGTATCTAGAAAATACGGGGCGGCAGACCGGAATAGACGTGCGGCTTGTATGAAAAGCCGCCCCGGGCCAGCGGGATATATTAAGGAAAATGCTCCACTTCTTGGTTGTCCTTGTTTTTGCAACATAGTCCCGATGACTTCAGTAATTAGTGAATAATTTACTAAGTAGTTATCTGATAATTATGACATGACGCTACCGCCAGGTTCCGCTTACCGCGTCCTGGCTCTTGCTCTCTGCCGCCCCCTGAAATGTGCCGCCCGGGGCCATGGCCCCCCCGGCACCCCCCACGCTACGCCACTGGAACTAAGTCAATCAACGCGCGAAGTGGAAAAGCATAGGCACCTAAGTCAAAATCTTACTACATTACTCCTGTCATAAATGAGAAAGTTTGGATGGATGGACGGATGTTTGTTACTGAATCACGCCAGAACGGCTGAACGGATCTGGATGAAAGGCACAGAGATTATAGTCTGGAATGGCTCATCAGCAACTTTTTTTTTCCTATACAATGAGAGATCCGCATAAACTGGTTTAGTATAGCTTGATTGGCCGTCGTGTATACAGACGCCAGCACATCATGCTACTACAATCTGTTAAATTTCTTTAATAGATTTTGACTTTATCGCTACAAAACCCAAACTCAAACTCAAAGCATTTATTTAAATAAGACCATAACAGGCACTTTTGAATGTCAGAAAAACAAAGAAGGCGAAGCTACAGTCCCAGAAACAAGGCATAATAACTTGTGAAAGTACTGTAGTTGCCCATTCCAAAGCGTAGATCTCTATGGAGAAGAATGGGCAAGACACACCCGCCACCATCAGCGAGACATTTGAGTGAGCATGACATTCTCTCAACCGCCAGGGCAAATTCGAGTCAATGAATGATAACTAAATGTAAATGGTAGCTTTAAAGTACATAGTACTCACACATGTGCTATGCAATTATATAATACTAAGAGATTGAATCTATACAATGCAAGGATATTTTTACAATCTTCTGCAGCTTCCACATTAACTTCACATGTTAATCAATTAGTTTGCCCCTATGGTTGTGGAGCAGGAGCATTGAGCCAAGCATTTCTATCATCAATGTAATCCCCCAACTTATAATATGCTTGCCCACATAGTGTGCGTTTAATACAAGATTTAAATTTCGTCTCATTCAGTTGTAGAATGTGGGGAGGTATTTTATTGTACAGTACTAATGGTAGTATTAGGTATCGGTTTATTTTCTTTATTTTTTAGCCATATATAAACTCCGTATCTTTTAAACACTAAGAATGTCAATGACTGCTTTAACATCACATATTTTAGAGTTAGATCTACAAATGTAAATCTAAACGATTATTTTGCATTTGGGAGACAAGAATCGGCATCTTAAATAGCAAAGAAAATACGATTTCTATAATGGTAGTGCATCTTTATCTTCGGAAATGTGAGATGTCTTTGGCCTTACATGGTTTTTATTTAAACTTTATTCAGAAGTAAGTATACCCAGAATACAGACAGAATAGATAGATAGATAGATTTAGTTTAGACGTTAGGGTTCATTCTGATCTGTATCTTTACAAACTTACTATACTTGTAACAATATTGTGATAAGCGTAAAATGTATTTCCTCTTTTTGTCAATAAAGAAATTAAAGAATTTATTAAAGAATTAATGCTTTAGGCATTTTCTACCTAATCTACCTTAGGGTGAGATGAAAATACTATGAACTGTTTAGCTTTATTTCTACTACACAAAGTGTTTGGAAAGATTATTGGAAATGTAAAAAAGAAATCTTGTCAAACTCATACATGACTTCTATCTAAAAACTCACGAGATAATATGCCTAAAATTGCCTAGGTACTCGATTACCTACATATGTGGTAATCACACACTCACGTGTGGTAATCATGAAGTCCGACAGAAACAAAAGCACGTCACGTGTTGCGACACTTTTCAACCCTATTACTTAGGCCATAAGGGTGAAAGTGGCAGACCGTCAGTGAGCTCAGTAGTACATACTCCTTCACCTCGTCCACATCAAATACGTCAGCGCTGGTCATACACGTGCGCCGATCACGAGTTCCACCCGACCTCACTGAAGGACGTCACCAATAACGTCAGTGCATGTCCTTCTGAAACCTCCCGGCGTTTCCATGTTTGACAAGCGGCGAAGGTACCATACAACTCGATTCCTACTGGCTTCCCTTTGATAACGTGCACGATGAGTTATCCATAGACAAAAAATAAAATCATATTAAGGAAAAGTAGTCCGGCTTACTTCTTAAAAAAATTAACCCTTCGCTACTGTTATCAAATAAACATTGCAATATTTTAAAATCTGTCCAAAGGTTGTCTTGAAAAGATTGATCTTTTAACGATAAATTGTGTGCTTTTTGAACCTCTAATTTGTAAAGCTTAAGTAACATGAAACAATTATGGAAACTAAAGTTTTATTTTAAAAGGTTGGTATTTAGTTAGTAGATAAAAGGTATCGAATCTTTTATTTCAAGATAATATATATAATAAATGTTAGAGATCTCTCTTTGTTGTTTTTTTGCAGAGAGGGCCAACGGAATGAGAGAAATGAACAGATGGCCAGTGAGGTGAGAATGGAACAATGTAAGGAATGGAGATGCATTTGTTTGTTATACTCATAAGAATAAAGGGTGTAAAAAGACCCTTAACGAAGCCGAAAGGCACTTGTTCTCCCCATCATTGCGATCATTTTTTTGTTCTGAACCATACCTGGGAACCTTTTAGTTATGGAGATATTGGAGGTCAAAGTTCCAATTTTTTTACAAGTTTTTTTTGAAATACCACTTTTAAAGGTTTTAATTTTACTTTAATTAACTCGATGACCCGTTTACTATTCAAAGCATCCATCAGCACTAAGTTTTGAGTGGGTTAAATTGAGTTTTACCGTAAAACGTGATTTTTCACCCAAAAAAAAAGTCGTTTCCCAGCAATAATTTTTGTTACTTAGTTTGATGTACTGAATGCTTGGTTGACGGCTTCGTGAAGGGTCTGTTTACACCTTGTATACAAGAGAGGTATTTTTGTTTTAAAAGCGTTTTAGGTACACAGAAAGTCAATTCATGTACTGTATTTCCGAATATAATAAAAAGTCCAGCAGACCTTTAATTAATAAAAAAAAAGAAAAACGGTCGATGTAGAATAGCAGCCTTTTTAGGGTTCCGTAGCCGAATATCTTTAAAAATGACATTGAGGTTCTGAAAACCTATTTTTCTCAAAGTTAATCGTTTGAAAGATAACACTTCCCAAGTGGTAAAATGTGTGTCCCCATTCTTCTAATTTCCAATGTAAAAGGAGGAAAATTCCGAAAAAATGTAGGATTGTAGAACGTAAAACAAAATTTTAACAAAAATTGGTTTGAATAAGATTAGATGTTTAGTTTTTGAGATATGGGACTTTTTCATCAAACAGCAGTGCAGCAGTAACTTTGTTTTTCATTAACATACTATGAAAAACAAATTTAGTTTTGCTGTTAATGTAATGCAATACAAGATATAAATGAGCTTTCAAAATATTTTTATTATATTGTTTGGTGTTACGGAACCCTGTGTGCGTATGAGTACGACTCGCATTTAGCCGGTTTTTTTTCTAAATGCCTTTTGCTTATTAGTAACACTAAATCAAGATTTTTTGTCTTAAAAACAAAAATAAATCTGTAAATAATAAAGAATTTACTGCTAGGTATATGTCCCGTCACGTAAAAAGAACGCTGACCGCACAAACAAACTTTCATTTTTTTTTTTTAATTCCAGCCTTTTCCAAAGTACTTAGTAGCTAGTAAAGTACCTATTACGATTCTACAATGACACAATTATAGTACTAAGCTATTGTTTTATAATACAAGGTGTAAACAGACCCTTCACGAAGCCGTCAATCAAGCATAAGTAACTTTACGCAAAAATTATTACTGGGAAGCGACTTTTTTTTTTGGGGTGTTAAATTACGTTTTACAGTAAACCTCAATGTAACGCACTCAAAACATTGTGTTGATGGATGGATTGAATAGTACCGGGGGTCGTGAAGGTGTTTAAAGTAAAAATCTTACATTAGAAACATGTATTTAAAAAAAAAACTTGTGAAAATGTTGGAACTTTGACCCCCAATATCTCTGTAACTAGAAGGTTC
Source organism: Noctua pronuba (assembly GCA_905220335.1). Taxonomy (NCBI): domain Eukaryota; kingdom Metazoa; phylum Arthropoda; class Insecta; order Lepidoptera; family Noctuidae; genus Noctua; species Noctua pronuba. The sequence continues at coordinate 5,871,390 of LR999906.1, read as the reverse complement.
CCAGGTATGGTCTAGAACAAAAAAATGATCGCAATGACGGGGAGAACAAATACCTTTCGGCTTCGTTAAGGGTCTTTTTACACCCTTTATAAGTTTAGGACACGACTGTATAACGTGCGCAAACACATCCCCTCCACTGTCGCTCAGCGTTCTTTTTACGTGACGGGACTTATGCTCGACCTCTGCAGTCACTCCTCACCTACCCATGTCATAAACACTTTTCAAAGACAAACTTCAACCTCTTTTTTTCAGTAACTGAATTAAATAATAATTTCAAATGCCTGGATTATTAAAGTTCGACGATTCACTTATTTATTCGTGTATCGAATTTGATTACAGACCAATTTTATATAACGTTGTTGAGAGAGATTGAGTTAAACATGTTAACATGTTTGAGCTATCGAAATTGAATTATTTAAGATTTTATATGATTATTTTTACTTAAAATAACGCAATTATTTACAGACCATATTTGTATTAAATCTTTGACATACACCATCTGCCTTTCCTGTTCCCAACTATGTTGGAGTCGGCTTCTAGTCTAACCGGATGCGGCTGATTACCAGTGTTTTACATGGACGACTACCTATCTGACCTCCACTACCCAGTTAGTAGTGGGTAATACGATACGCCTTGATAAGACTGGTTGTCAGACTTTCGGGCCACTGACTACTTGTAACGCTGTCAAAGATCTACAATTGACAGCCGGGACCAATTGCTTAACGTCCTTTCCGAGACACGGAGGGAACTCGGTGTGTAATGGTTGGTTACCAACCCTCTGACCAACCCAGGCTAGCGCGGCTTAATCTGTAGATCGACCCCTAGCCGCTGTTATTATTTATCCACTAGCTCTTCTTCTGAATCTTTCATATACATTATTTAAAAACCCCCCTTTTTTTTAATGGGAATTCATCAAATGATCCCTCCCGCTCTGGGCGGAGTGGAAGGGAGTGTCAGACTCGTACTGACTAAAACCCTTTGTGTTCCAGGGCCGCGGTATCTTTTTCGAACAGTCCCGCAGCCCCAGCAGGCATTAGTCCTTGTGGACCCCTTCCTGGTTGCTGACATCTCTTTGAGGCGCGCGTGGAACACGAACGCGCCTTCGACACGACCTGTCGTCATAAGACGGACGGACGGCGAGCTAGCCCGTTACTCACCGTCCACAGGCCCGAATAGGGACCCCTCTGCCAAACACTTCAGGGATTACAGGCGTGATGTTATGTTAAGTATGGATTGTTTAAAAGCAAAAACCTTTGACTTTTACAATGCTTTTAACATCAATACACCACTCCAGTAATTTCTCTGTCCATTGTCAATAGTCGGTATTGGAAAACATTAAAACGAGGGTATTCTGCCTTCCAGACGACAACACAATGGCCGCCACGAAGTCACTGGACTAGCAATGTGATTCGAACGAGTCTGACAACACTGGGAACCAACCTGGCAACATTGTCTATTGCTGTCTCCGGCGAAAAAAGACTTCGCATTTCGTTATTAAAATTTTCTGTTGATTTGGAATCGAATTTAGATGTCAGAGATACAGTTTACCACTAACCGCCCGATGGTAAATTTCGAGGAATATGTAACTTTTAAATTCGTCCATTTCGTAGCCTTTCGGTTGTCGTCGTATTCCTAGTTTAGCCCAACTATGTGTGGATCGGCTTCTAGTCCAACCGAATCGAGCTAAATACAAAAATAGGGTATTTAAGTGAAAAACTCTATTTAGTCCGTCAGATAGATTATCAAAAAATATTGGACACGTATTTTTATAGTTGATTATGTGACAAAAGAAAAAATACGTGTACAACATTTTTTGGTGATCTAACTGACAGACAATTTTTTTTTTTCAATGATGTCTAATAGCCTATTTATATGGAGCAACTGCCTAGTTGACGCCACCATCCCAGCTACTGAGTAATGCTGCGGGTGGCGGTGTTCGAAAGAGATATCGTGGCCCTGGAACACAAAGGGCAATGAAGGAACATGGATGGGTTTTAGTCAGTAAGAGTCTGACACTCCCTCCCACTCCACCCAGAGCGGGAGAAGTTATTTGAGTATTTACCATCCGTAAAAAAAAAAAAACCTACTGAGTAATACGATATCATATTATGTGGTTTATTGCGAAATGATTACACAGCTGTGAATTTAAATTCAGTTGAACGTTTCAATTCCATTTTCGTATCTGTGGGCAATATTCTTTCTTTTAAGATGAATTCAGTGAGATAAAATTTAATTTTAGTATCTAAATCATGAAGGACGCGGCGATCGTGCGAGACAATTATTTTCTCTTGATTTTTCCCCTTTACAATTGAATTTTCGAGGCTTTATACAATAGCAATTTGCTTTGCTAGTTCAAAACCGCTTGTTTTCGTATTAACGTCACTGCCGTACATAGCAAGTATCATCATCATCAGCTTGGGCCTAGTAAGTGTACGTTTATGGTGGCATCAGAGGTCACTTGGGGCAAAACGGACACTTGGGGCAAAACGGACACTTTGGGCAAAATAAACACTTGGGGCAAAACGGGCACTTGGGGCAAAACAGACACTTGGGACAAAACGGACACTTGGGGCAAAACGGACACTTGAGGTAAAACGGACTCTTCGGGAAAAACGGACACTCGGGGCAAAACGAGCACTCAGGTGAGACATAGTCTGATCGGTTCGTTCTACAATTGATTATTGTTTACATTACGGGTAGTCAGAAACAACAAAAAACCGAAGTCCAACAACTGGTCCTGTCCTGATAAGAGTATTGTGTTACCCAGTTACTTTGCAGTAAAGGTCAGACGGGCAGTCGCTCCATGTAAAGTTCAGTTATTCAGCAGACTCCAATATAGCTGGGAGAAGGGTATAAAGTAAAAACGAATTTGACTCATAGTTAACACTATTATTATAGTTATTACTAACTCATAGTTAACACTATGAGTCAGACCAGCTTTATTTGTGCCAATACTTTTATAACTTTATTTGTGATCGTATCTCTATTTCTGTGCCATAATGGCTAAATTACGATAGCGTCGGCGTCATATTAACCTTCTTTCGTTCACTATGTATTACGTCTATAAAATAATCATGAGCAGCCAATCTAACCGGGTTTTAGGGACGTCGTAAAGTGGTGTCAAGGACTGAGCGAATGTGGGCATTTTAATAGTGTGACTTAACGTGTAGATAAAAATATAGTAGATAGAAATTAAAGAAAGAAAAATACTCTCACCAAGGAGTATCGTATTACCTAGTATTAACAGGGTTAAGGAGGTCAGATAGGTAGTCACTCCATGTAAAATACTGGTATTCAGCTGCATCCGGTTATACTGGCAGCCAACCCCAACATAGTTGGGAACAGCCTAGGCTACATCATCTCCAGTCGTTGAAACAGCAGAACAGTCCACATCTCAGAACAAAGACTCTGAGGAGTTTCATGAGGCTTTGTTGGAAAGCAACCACTGACCACAAATGAATGAACAACAGATACAGAGGTATAACCCTTTATCCCGGAAGTTGTTACGCAATATACCTATTACAAGGATTACAAGGACTTCCTTTGACCTTTTGACCACCAGAGCATAAACGCACGCGCATGCCCTCCACGCCAAGTCACAATTTTACCTACCATTTTGTCACATATTTGTGTCGCTTGGCGTACAGGGCACGCGCTTGCTTGTCACATATATGTGACTATGGCGGTTAATAAGTTAAATTATTTGAGACTGTTACCTATAGTATAGGGGAGGAGTTATTATATATTTATGTGAGCTTGGCTGCGTTACATAGACGCAGCATCATCGAATAAATCAGTATGCATTCAGCAGGCGGTTATTTCATTTGTCTCCGTAACTTTTATTCCTGACATTGGCAGTCGACCTTAACATAGTAAGGAAAGGGCTAGGCAGATGATGAATTGTATTCAGTTAGACTGAAAGTCGAGCCAAACATAGTTGGGAAAAGATAGGCAGATGATGATGAGACTAATATGAAAATGGTAGATACATCAAAATTGTACTGCAGACGGTTTCGGTCTTACTAAGTCCAGTGTAACAACGTGGAAGGAATATTATTAAATTGCCTAGAACTTATGTAAAGGGTTTTAAATAATTTATTTAGTTATTATAATTCTGCAGGGTTAAAATGAGACTGGGCGGGTCACATTTCCAGGATGGGCCAGGGCAGATGGGTCAGAATCGTCACACAGCGTGGAGACGGTCGTCGTCACCGAGGCCCATGAAACGCTGGCTTGACGATTTGGACTCGTTCCTAATTGATTGGCCAGAGAAGGCACAACACCGAGAGAGTTGGAAAGGGATGGCGGCGGCCTTTGCCCAGCTGTGGAACAGAATAGATCAAACAAAAAAATGTAGATTCTTTCAGTAGAAACTGGATGACTTTACCCGTAATCAGTCGTGTGGGTGTTTACATCTTGTTAATTTGATTGCGGCAAAGTATTTACTGAGAGCTTCCAAACTTAATCATTAGGTTCTTGGGCTTGCCATGCCTGCCATAAGCTTTATGAACTGTGGGCCAAAGTAGCCCCTATGTGGAGCCCTGACACAGCCCTAGGTCACACACACTAGGCCCACATTGGCCATGAACTAATGACCTGCAAGTCAAGGAGGATGACACAAGCTAACTATGTAACTGGTAATCGAACTAACAGACCAATCGTTCAAAATCTGTGTTTCAAAACGCTAAACCAACAGGGTGATTCTTCATTTTAATATCCTATTTATATTTATACCGCTTTACAAATGTATGGGAAAGATTATGGAGGTACCGTTGCTGAAACAATGCGACGGCGAGCCTGAATATAAATGTGTCGTCGTTTAGACGAGATAAATGATTCACATTTGTCGCACGCCAGGATTTTCCGCCGAGGTTGCCATGACAACAAATAAAATAACACCATTTATATTCAAGCTCACCCCGTGCGTTTTATTTGATCGAAATGCTTTCCGGAAGACTAGATATTTCATTCAGAATTTGGTGACAATGCGAAGAGTAGACATGTCGAAAATGTTGAAAGAAACTTACAAACTATTTGACATATGAATAACTTTACTTGACTTACTATGAACATTTTGGATTTTGACACACGAATGCTACTTGACAAGCGGGCGTATGGCACTAGATAGACCGATTTGTTACTGCTTAGTAACAAGTATTAGATTACGATTATTTTCTTCGTCTTGTTCCGTTTATCGCTTGTAAATATTTGAATGTCTATGAGTCTAGATTAAAAAGAGCACAATGCTTTGAATAAATCTAAAAGTATCACAAGATCTGCCTACTCTTTCCTTAATTATGTTGAGGACAGCACACAGTCTAAACGAGTGTCAGACACGGGTGTAGCTGATTATCAGTAATTTACATAGAGAGACTGTATATCTGACATTCACAACTCATCATCTGCCAAGCCTATTTTGGGCTCGACTTCCAGTCTCACTGGATGCTGCTGAATACCAGTATTTTTTAAAGAGCGATTACCTATCTAACCTGTACAACTCAGTTACAACATAATTTGGTAAAACTGGTTGTAAGACAAAAGATTGAAAAAAAAAAGTGTCACAAGGTCTGGTCCCGCTAATCGTGCTGAAGAAGCCGACGTTTCTGATGGGTTATACTATTGGCTAAGAACATCCCACGAGTTAAAGTTATCCCATGAGTAATTTTTTTTTAAATAATGAACCCGTGTTGTCCCGTCATCTACCTAGCCTTTTCCCAACTATATTGGGGTCGGCTTCCAGGCTAACCGGACGCAGCTGAATACCAGTATTTTACATGGAGCGACTGCCTATCTGACCTCCACAACCCAGTTGGTACGGTACCCTTGGCAAGACTGGTTGTCAGATTTTTTGGGCCACTGACTACCTAACGATTGTCAAAAAACTCGGTCTGTAATGGATGGTCACACATCCACAGACCAACCTAGGCAAGCACGGCTTGACCTAAAGATCGACCCAAGCGGCTGTTATTATTAAGACACGAGCTCCTCTCGTCCGTATTGTCCCATTCCTGGGCAAAGGCCTTCCCCCATTCCTTCCACTTCTTTTGATGGTGTGTTTCTTCTCCTCAATTCGCGAAGAAGCCATCCAAGGCATCAATCTTCTCCTCATCCATCGATGAGACATAAAACCAAACTAAATCCAGTGCGTAAGCGTCTAAGTAATAAAAGTAACAATGTTAAGAGAAGCAAGTCCTTAATATTGGCTATTAATTGAGTTATGCCAACAAACTGAGGTTTACTAACCGCTGGAGGTCGAACAATGGCGTCTGTATCAAGTGCTATCGATATTGTAATAAAATTGTTCTTTGTTTATTATTGACCACTTTAGATATGACGATCAATATGGTTATTGTGTGAAAGAAACTAAAGTGCAAGTGGAGAGAACTAGATTAAGTTGCAAAGCGCGCTAGTCCAAAAGGGAATCGCGATAAAAGATGATGATCGTGATGGCAGTCTAACCGGATGCAGCTGAATACCAGTATTTTACATGGAGCGACTGCCTCTGGACCTCCACAACCCAGTTAGTACTGGGTAATACGATACCCCTTGGTAAGACGGGTTTCAGACTTTTTGGGCCACTGACTACCTAACAACTGTCAAAGATCTACAAATGACACCCGGGACCAACGGCATCACGTGCTTTCCGATTCACGGAGGAAACTCGGTATGTAATGGGTGGTCACCCATCTGCAGACCAACCTAGGCAAGCACGGCTTAACCTAAAGATCGACCCGAGCGGCTGTTATTATTTAGCCACGAGCTTCTCTACGGCGGCAGGCGGCAGTAATGTATGAAATGATGAAACATTTCGAGTCATTAGGCGTCACAAGATTAGCAGTTACAGAGTTTGTGACCGAACAAACGCTATTTTATTTATTAAATTCTAAATAGAGAAGAAACAATGATTTTGACGGCATGGTTCGTGCAGTGGCTGAGCGATTGGCTGCTGCGCTGCGCACGGAACAAATATTTGTAAAACCTACAGGTAGTTGTTCCGGGTCTGGCAGTTTGTGTATTTGAGTTTAAATGTTTTTAAACGCACCCACGATACAGGAGAAATTCCTAGTGAGGGGCGACGTTTTTTTAAAAAAAAAAATGATTCCGAATTTTTTTCGCAGGTTTTAAATATTCCTCAAGAAGTCTGCTAACAAAGTTGACAAGTAAGTCAACACCCTCAGCTTCAAGACTGCATTCGTACATTAATAGATCTCAAATGTTTGAACCTAGCAGAGGTGGTCGAGTGTACCAGCCTGTGATAAAGGGACAGGCTAAGTTATTGTGGAGGTGGCAGATTTAACACAGAAAAGATAAGTACAGAGCCTTAAGGCTGTGCGCAGACTGATTCAGGAATGTCTGTTAAGGTTCGGCTAAACAGGCACTGATTGCGGGGCTGAACAAAATGTAAATGGGGCTCCGGACACTACATTCTGACGGATCATCTGCCTAGCCTTCTCCCAACTTTGTTGGGGTCGGCTTCCAGTCTAACCGGATGATATTGCCAATCTGACCTCCACAACCCAGTTATTACTGGGTAATACGATACCCCTTGTTCAGACTAGTTGTCAGACTTTCGGCCATTGTCTAGGCTGTCAATGACAGTCGAGACCAAGAGCTTAGCGTGATTTTCAAGGCACGGAGAAATCTAGGTATGTGATGGGTGGTCATTGGTTACCTATTCACGGACCGATCTTAGCAAGCGCGGCTTAACCTGAAGATCGACCCGTGCGGCTATTATATTACTATTTAACTACAAATGGACTCTGACGGATATTGTACAAAATCCGTTTAGAGGATCCGAATTGCGTCCGCAACCGATCCGAAACACTACCGTGTTGGTATGACTAAATCTTAAAACATATTAAAAAGATGCTTGCAACAAAAGTTAGTTCATGGCCTCGTATTAAATAAAACGAAACTCGCGTTTATTTGTTTCAGTATATGTGGATAAGTTATTAAAGTTTAATTCTGAAAAGCCTGTTTTGACACGAGAAAAAAAACCGTACTGTCTATGTTAGTCAATACTAATTTGTTTATAGTGTGCACAAGGTCTTATACAGAGTGTAGGCGTCAACTTAGTTAAACAAACTCGAAATTATCTTAAAAGCGGGGTACCCAAATGAAACTTTTAGAAGATTGGTTAATTGGTCAACGTCTGAAAATGACCGACTGATGAGATGACGTTAAATATACATTGACTATATAAATTATGCAAAATAAAAATAAAACTATAAATTGGGTGAGGAGCTAGTGGGTACATAATAACGGGTTAAGCCGCGCTTGCCTAGGTCGGTCAGTGGATGGATGACCATCCATTGCATACCGAGTTTCCTCCATGCCTCGGAAAGCACGTTAAGCCGTTCATCCCAGCTGTATTTTTTAGATCTTTGACAATCGTTACTGATAGTCGGTGGCCCGAAAGTCTGACTACTAGTCTTAATGAGTCTTATCAAGGGGTTTCGTATTACCCAGTACTAACTGGGTTATGGAAGTCAGATAGGCAGTCGCTCCATGTAAAATACTGGTATTCAGCTGCATCTGATTAGGCTGGAAACCGACCACAACATAGCTGTGAAAAGGCTAAGCAGTTCATGATGACGTAAGTTGCGCAAGTACGGGCCAGACAAGTTTTGTTTTTCGAAATGTGAGGATAAACTATTTTGTGTAGAGAAAACGGTAGCCTTCTTGATGTGCTTGAAACTTCTATCCATCCCAGAGAAAGAAAAAGAAGTATTAACGAGCGAACAAAAAGATGAAGAGTGGGTATTACCGATTTATTACAGCAAGACGGTCTCTTTAGGTATGTATCTATCTCTCCGTGTTTGACACTAAATAAATCGTGTGGTCAGATGTTTAGTGTCTTTTTTGTTTGAAAATCTCGGATGTATGTGTTTGTTTTTTTGTGCCTTATTTCTAACTAGCTTTTGCCCGCAGCTTCGCTCACATTAATTTAGAATTTGACAATCAGTTTGGGTTGCACTCTGCTTGTAATAGTATAATTCAATCGTGATTAGAAAGACACGTGGCGCCATCTATTATCATAAGAAGGTTATTGTTGTTTTCCTCGGGAACAGTCCTTTTTTCGGGATGAAAGGTACACTATGTCCGTTTCTGAACACCTGACAACGTATTCGCAAAATTTCAGGATGATCGGTTCAGTGGTTTAGGCGTGAAAAGGTAACAAACAATCAAACAAATACAATAATAATCATATTTTCCTTATTTTTATCTTTTTATGTTCTCTTTAAAAAATTTAAAGTTTTTTCAAATAAAAATCAGTGCATAGCTAGGGCAGAGCGCAGACGCCAGTTTTCTGAAAGTCATCTCTCATCTGTCAAAGGAAAACCTACATCTTGTCGTTGTGTTAGTAAGTAAGTATTTATTTGCATAAAATGTGGTATATACAGGATGTTATAAAAATGTTATAGAGCAGGACACATTCCGTCATAATAATAGCATGCAAAATCATTTTTTTACACAAGTTAGGTACATTAAAATGAACAACATAGGTACATACCTATCTAACATAGATATCTATACATAAATCTCCTCTAATATAATTTATGCATAATTGAAAGATACTAAGCAGACCATAATTAAACAAAACAATAATACTGAAACACCTAAACCATAAACACATCTAAATATTCACTGAAACCATATTCATTAAACAAAATAATAATGAACGCCACTGACAGCACGACTGGTATGCGGCTCTCCGGTCGCCGCTAGACCCCAGCAGCAGGCGGCAATGTCGTCGTCTACGTTGTACATAGAAACCAGTAGTGTTGCTGCGGTCAGAGATTACGGTTGGGCATTGCAGTTGCAGTTTGAGGTCTGCCGGCGGAATTGTTCCTTAACTCTTTGTCCAATGTTCCGAGTATTTATCGTACGTTATTTTAGCACCATATCTCCATCACTATCGGTCGTCTGCGTTAAAAGTTCATTGCCAAGATAATAATGAATGACAAAAAAAATGATAAGAAAGTTTGTTGACTAGCCAAGTGCCGCCGGCGGCGACAGAGTAACTTTTTTTTTTAAATTTACGAGCTATTGACCGCAAAGATTTAAATGTTTAGATGTATCACTGTACTATGGTCATGCAAAAAAGTATTAGACTCTGAGAAGAGCAAGCTCACACATCCCCTCATTGACAGATAGATCCTATAATATTCAGTATGATGTCCTTTTCACATTATTCCGGTCGAGTAATCCCGCGAGTTGATCTAGCCCACTACTGAACTGGATCATAATGTCTTTATTATTCTAGTAATTCCAGTCATTGTTAGGAATTACAAGAATGCGTTTTCCAAAAAAAAAAAACAACAGTGAGTGATTACTGTTCAACGTTTAATCCAGCACTGGATTACCTGTCTAAACGATTCCAGTTGAGCTGGAATGGGCGCGCTGGATTGAAAAGTAGACTACCAATCCAGTTACTGGACTGGGTATCTCACTGGATTCAGTGCATTCCAGTGACGGTTTAGATTATTCCAGTTACGATCCAGCGCTGGATTAAAACACTGAACTGGAATGCTTCTGCAATAATGTGAACCGGGTGTGAACATGAGTGAGCGAGACAATAATACTCAAGTCAACAAAATAGAAAAAAATTGCAAATTTTTTGACGTTACGCCATAATTTTAGGGCAAATCTATCGATTAAAATCTTTGGTTGACCGAAGATTTTGATGACACCTTTACTTTGTGTAAATTTGCTTTGTATGTGTAATTATTAGACTTATTAGGTTTTAGTGCAGGCATGTGTGAAGTCGGTAACGTCATCTGGGGGTAATTGCAGATGCTGAAATAAATAACCACATTTTTGATTTAGTGAATAAAATACTGTGCGAGTATTATTTTCATAAGAAGTCGTCTAATTTTAGTGAAAATGGCATTCGTCACATTGCGATTGCGACTTACATATTACGGGCCTTTGTTTTGAGTGCACTAAGTGAGGTCGACAAACGGATGTGCGATTAACTCTTGTGCGACAAAACTAAACTGCGACTCACCATAGTTCGAATGCACGCTTGTGCGACAAACTGAAGCTCGATGGCGCAACCTAAGGAGGTTAAGATGTTTTTCTTCAACGAAATTGGTGAAATGAGTGATGTCCATGAGAAAATAAGAAAAAGTACATGTATTGAAAAAGTTACAATGCTACTTGCCCGGATTTGAACCTCGACCTCGTGCATTAGAGCAGGGCGATTTCGACTTTCCAAAGGCTTTTAAAGGCAAAGATTCTTCAAACATTACTTTATTTTCTTTAAGCCAGTATTTAGAAACTATATTCAACATCTAAAACTTTCATTGGATAAATGCGTTATGAATGAGAACTTAATTTAATTTAAACAAAATAAATGAATATGAATGTCAACTTTTAAGACTTGAAACCTTTTCTATTGAGTTTCAGCGAGTTTGAATATAAGTTAAATCTTACAGTCTTATAGTTCAAAAACCATTAATAAAATCGTTTGTCTGGTGAAAAGAATAACATAAAGTAAAATTGTACAACATTTTTACAACCACCAAAACACTGTTTGTTTACATCAGCGCTCAAGGCGCGTTCCGTCGCATGCCATTTTACAATTTGACGGTTTCACTTCGATAGATTATAATCTACCGAAAAATAATGTGTTAAATTGTAAGCAGTATGCTACGGTTCATTATCTTTCGACAGTATCAATCTAGCGAGATAGATTATAATCTAACGGTATTTAGAATTTTACGGTGACAAATATAAAATAGTCACATAGTTTCAAAATACTCACTCCCTGACTCCCTGATGACATTGTATATTGCTATAGCGTGTAAAACCTTGATTCGGCACTGGAGCCTGCAGATTGGCACAAACAAAAAAGGCCTATCTATACCCAGCAGTGTGTGAAGTCGGGTTGTGGATATGTTGTGGGAAGCCAGTCATCCAGTCTACCCCCCCCCCCCTGCCGCAGCGCCCGTATGGAATCGCCGCGCGGGTAGCGAAAAGATATGGCAGTACTCTTCTTCTTAAAATCTTCTGACACGGACAACCTTCAAAGAGGTCAGTTTTTATATAAGTTGTACGAGCGTAAACAATACCATGCTTAATTTGTATGGAACTTTTAGACATGTCTGTCAGTAGCAATGGCTTTAAGTCCAACAACGGTTAAATAAAAGTATTTTTACACAACATAACATCACGTATAATCCCAGAGGTTTAGGCAGAAGTATACCTAATAGTACACTTACATTTTGCCAGTAATGTTTAAGCTCTATGTTATAGGGGGCGAGCCTATTGCCATCAACCAAATGCAGACTCCGTACCTGTAGTCCGCTACTGAGAAATTCCTCATGGAAAACCCAATAACATTTTGTCCGACCCGGGAATCGAACCCAGGACCTCAAAACTCAGCAGTCACGCTTGCGACTACTAGACAATACTAGATACGACTAGATTTATCACTTACGAAAAAAACTGAGCAGCGTTAATACATAATAGGCACTACATAAGTGTGAGAAAATCGTGACATTATAAACCCTCGTCAAACGTCCCATTAATTTAATGTATAATACATGTAGTGTTGTTATGTATGCGAGTGTCAAAAGTACATGTAAATGGCAATTTCTTTTTCGCTGTGAGAAAAATTTCAAGTAAGAGAAAATTTCACGTGATACTGTGACTTAGAATTTTAAAGGGTGTAAATAGACTTAACGAAGCCGAAAGGCACTTGTTCTCCCCGCTATTGCGATCATTATTTTGTTTGGGACCATACCTGAGAACCTTCTAGTTACTGAGTTATTGGGGGTCAAAGTTCCAACTTTTTCCCATGTTTTTTTTTGAATACTAGTTTTTAAGGTTATAACTTTACTTTAAATACCTCCATGACCTGTTTACTATTGAACGCATCCATAAGCACAATGTTTTGAGTGCGTTACATTGAGTTTTACCGTAAAAGGTTATTTTTCACCCAAAAAAGTAGTTTCCCAGCAAACATTTTTGTGTTAGTTAGTTAGTTTGATGTACAGAATGCTTGGTTAACGGCTTGTATAGTAAACCCTTCTGATTGCTTACCAGGCTCGAAGGCACCTAAGAAGCCGATTCCTGCCGGCTTTCCTTCGGGAAAAAGGTACTCTACGTAGAGTCTACTAAATGCTTACCAATCTAAATTTGAAGGTCAGCAAAGGTCAAGGTCTAGTTTTCCCTTATCAGATAGGTTAGATAGCCGTAGTGAAATTTGAATGTAGGGTCGCCATCAGATATATCGTAGCGGGCGAGGTACTCAAATATTTCGGAGCAGCATTACTTTTCAATACATTCGGAACACATAACGAGCTAAAAATATCAGAAAGCACAGAACTACAAAGGTATCGACGCAGTCAGGATCATCATTAAGATCGGAACATTTATGGAAAATATACCTTAAGTCTGTATGACACAGTTTAAATTCGTTGTTATATTGGATTTGAAGTTGTCAAAAATCAAACATTATTCCGAATGTATTGAAAAGTCGCTGCTCTTATATTGATGACATATTGCATGTTCTGATGTTATTGGCCAAATCTAGTGTAACTAATTTATTGAGAGTTAGTAGGAGTTTTTGTCAAAAGTGGTAAGTTGATTACGAGATCGATGATAACTTATTTTCGAGGGTTTCTTAAAGCTGGGAGCTTCAGGCAAATTTTCAAGGTAGAATTTTAAGATGGGGTAGTGAGGGCAGGTAACGAGAAAAACGGACTTAGTATATTTCCATACAGAGTTACCAAGTCCCAAAATATTTACCCCTAAAGTTACCACATAGTAACTTAGAAATCCATCTAAAAAAATAAGTACACTCATATTTTGTAAAATTCTTCTTGAATAGATTTTTTAATATTTGAAATTAATAGTTTCTTCAGAGATCCTAATGTCGAATAGACAAAATTTAAATGTGCTAGTCATTTCACGAGCACCTCGGAACACAACAATGTAAGCAGCACGGTTGCAAATATATGTACACACGTTTCCAGGGTTAATCTAGGTCCGTTTTAAATCCCCCTCTGCAACAGATTTCCAGGAATCCCCCTAGTCCAATAGGAAGGTAGACATTAAACTTCCACTTTATACTCTTGCGAATGCTCAAAGGAGGGGGGGGGGAGGGATTCTCGGACATGCATTTCCGAGAAAATAGGAGGATTCTTCAGAGCATCCAACTGGAATATCCCGCTTCCAATAATAACATCAGAATGAACCTCTTCTAAGTAACTGTATGTAGTAATGTTATTCACTAGCTGTTGTGTTGTCTGTAGAGTTCCCAACTTTTTGTACGAGAAATGAAGTATATTAAGATCTGAGAAATATAATGAACAGTATATTACAAAAGAAAACAGTATTTTAATTTTTTGACGTTTTAAAAACATATTTTTTGTAGCTTCTTGCACAATTTAACAATTTATTATAATTTTTAAAATATTCATAAGCCTCTCCACAATTTACATATGGCTCCGGATACCAGCGGAGTGCGGACATAAAAACAGTATTTTGTATACTTTTTTTTATAGAACAGTAAAAAGTGTTAACGAATTTAGCAGTATGGTTGGGAACCCTAGTTGTCTGCGACTTCGTTAGCGAGGAAATTTTGAGGGGAAAGTGAAAGAAAAAAAAAAATTGTAAGTATCCTATCTGCTATTCCAGACTATAATTACATTTACCACCAAAACCTTTGCAGCACGCACTCGGCTGAATGCTAACTTTTTTAAAAGCGCGTAGTGTTTTTTTCTTTTTTCTTTTTCCCCGTGTCATTAAAGCTTAACCTGGTGTCTGAGTGTTTATAGTGCTTATTGTATCTTATTCTAATTACTCTTATTTTATTTGTATCGTGCTTGTTAACTAGTGATCCTAATATCTCTACTATCTTTTCTGTGTTTACTCGTGAGAACCTGTAATTGGCTCTGTGTTGCCTATATAATTGTTATTCATTTGTCATAGCTGTTGGTTCTCCTATCTATAAATAAATAAATAATCTATCTTTGTGCCAAATGCCATACAGATCCGTTCAGCCGTTCTCGCATGGTCGAGTAATAAACATCTATCCATCCAAACTTTCGCATTTATAATATTATTATAGACTAGCTGTTGCCCGCGACTTCGTTCGCGTGGAAAATGTATGTGTAAAACTGCCTCGAGTGGTCGCAAGAGCGACTACTAAGCATGAGGTCCTGGGATCGATTCCTGGGTCGAGCAAAGTGTTAAAAAAAAAGAATGTTTATTTCAATTAGGTTCATAAAGTTATCACACACATGATTTGGAGATCACCTTTTAAGCAAGGAGATACTTGGGTTAGGGGGCGTCCATTAATTACGTGAGGCAATTTTGGCGATTTTTCAACCCCCCCCCCTCTCCCCTTGGTGAGATGTCGTGAGATTTTGCTTTTAATTTAAAACATTAAGAGACTTTTTGCGAGAGCCCTTAGACCTCCTTAATCCGGCCCTGCCGCAAAATTCGTTCTTAGCAGACTTTTACTGACTATTTACTACCTCCCTGCCAAATTTCAAGCTTGTAGCACAAAAAATGAAGGACTTTCATACAAACTTGCGAGAGCCCTGAGATCCCCTTAATCCGGCCCTGTCGCAAAATCCGTTCTTAGCGGACGTCTACTAACTATAAACTACCTCCCTCCCTCATTTCATCTTTTTACGTCAAGCGGTTTTCGATGTTTCGTGATGAGTGAGTGAGTGAGTGACCTTTCGCTTTTATATATTTTTGCTTTTATTTTTTTAATATTTTGCTCCGAAGTTAAAATGCTAGTGCAGCCACATCTAAACGTTAAAGACGTGCCGCGAGTGAAACAGTTATTATCTCAGTTATTAGTTATTTTCGTTTCGTTATTTCTCTTCACTCCACAATTGTAAATAAAGCCTGCTTAGTATAGAGAAAATGCCTAAAACAGCCCCCCCCCCCAACTGTTCACCGAATGAAAAATATGTTGAATATACATTAAAAAGACTAAAGTCATCACCAATAGCGTAAAAAGTAGGGTTGAGGTAGATGGGCAAGAAATTCACTACGTCGATGAGTACATTTGAGTTTGAGAGTTGCCGAGTCGAGAACGCCTGGAAGAGGTACTGGTCCATGAAGTCGCTGGTGAAGGGTGACCACCTTTATCCCTGAAGCGCAATCTCATCGACATGTGCATTCTGCCCATCCTTACCCAAAAGCAAAAGTCCAAACTCAAGGTTGGCCATAGGGCGATGGAACGTAGCGTATTGGGTATTAAGCTCAGCGACAGAATTCGCAATACCACAATACGCTCAAAAACTGGAATCGCTGATGTGGGCGATAAGACTGCTAGTTTGGAGTGGGATTGGGCGGGCCACGTCTGTAGAATGCATCAGGACCGGTGGGCCAGAGTCGTCACGCAGTGGGTGCCAGAAGACGGGCGTCGTCGCCCGTCGTCGTCGCGGTCTAGAAAACGCTGGTGTGACGACTTAGAAGCGTTTCGGACAGATTGGACGAAGAAAACCGCACGGAGAGAAGAATGGAAGGCAATGGGGGAGGTTTTTGCCAAGCAGTGGGACAATAAAGGCTAAAAAACATTACTTAAAAATTATAACGAATGGGTTGCCTAATCATTAAGTTAAGAATATTTAAAACTGCGACAGACGCTAGGCTTGACCGCTTTTACTTAGACAACGTTATACTTTCGAATCTCATTTAAGTGTAAACTCGTCGACCTGTGTATCCTGCCTATCCTAACCTATGGTACCCAGACATGATCTTTGACGGCAGCTGAAAAGTCCAAATTCAAGGTTTGCCAAAGAGCGATGGATTTTAAACATCAAAATCACCGATTGAATACGCAACACCACAATACGCTCCAAGACAGGCATCGCCGATGTTGGCGATAAGTGTAAGAGGTTCATATGGGACTGAGCGGGTCACATTTCCAGAATGGGTCAGGACAGATGGGCCAGAATAGTCATACAGTAGGTACCTGAAGACTGTCATCGTCACCGAGGCAGGCCCAACAAACGCTGGTTTGACGATTTGGACTCGTTCCTGACTGATTAGCCAGAGAAGGCAAAACACCGGGAGAGTTGGAAAGGAAATGGGGAAAGCCTTTGTCCAGCAGTGGGACAGAATAGGCTAATTAAAAAAACAAAACGTTATACCGTCGTGTTTGTTATAAAATTACCTATCTGTTTTTTAATACATATTTTAATAAGAAAACAGATGAGTGTATATAGTACGTAGTAGTACACCCACATTTTGTCAGTTATGTTTAACTCCCATGAAATATTTAGCGAGCCTATTGGCATTTTGGGGTATAAAGAACAGGTTGTAAAGTTCTTCATCCCCATAGAAAAGGGAGGATAGTCCGACCAGACGGGTGTAATGTCTGGTGGGCTACTGCCCAACAGTTGTTGTCGGGTACTTCTATAAAGTCTTAAATCGCGGATAACTTTATTTGGGCGATTTATTTGACCCAGGCAGAATTTAGACGTATATCGATGTTTAGTTCATCACCTGCGTCATAGATGGCGCTGTAGTAATTTTTGTAATATGTTGCTGTAGTACTTTTTATAGTGGCGATACACCATCAACCGGGCACAAAACCAGACTTCGTAGTTGCTACTGAGAATTTGCTGGTGGAAAAACTCAATAACACATTGCCCGACCGGGAATCTAACCCAGGCCCTCATGCTCGCTTCTGAACACTATACCAATCTATAAAAGAACAATAAAATTCCAAAATAAAATTCCAAACTGCGATTGATTATTGATATTTTGCAAATCGAGAAGGAAACAGACTTCTAGTAAAGCAAGAACTTTTTGTAGAAATCATCATCATCATTCTCCTGCCGTTATCCCAATTTTTTCGGGGTCGGCGCAGCATGTCATCTTCTTCCATACTTCTCTATTATTTTTGGAGAAACGTTTGAAGAAAAAAGGAGAAAAACGGAAATGCAAACGATGTCAATACAAAAACAAAATGGAAATCTAAAAGCATCAAAAATATTCAAACAAATTACAAAAAGTGAAAGTAATAGTGGGGTTTGAACTTGCAACCCGTAGCTTACAGAACGTTCAAGAACCCGCTTGGCTGTTTACTCTATTGACATAAGCTTTAAATAGCCGTTCTGGTGCTTGTCATGACTGAAACGTCAAACAAATGAAGGATACTGACATAATGCAATATTGCTCACCCCCTTAAGCGAGTAGCGTGATAATATATAGCCTAAGTTGTGAAGAAGCCTATAAGGAATATTTGTGCAAAATTTGAACAGGATCTATGCAGTAGTTTTAGCGCCAAGTCGGAACATCCAATTGGATTTTTACGATTTTATTATATGTATAGATAGGAATTCATCCCACTTGCAATATTCAAATAATGAAATAATATTTGTAACATTCCGTTCTGAAGAGTCCTTTTACATATCGCAATTGAATATGATATCTAGTTTAGTAAATGTCAAGATCTTCAACATTTAGGTAATATTACATTACAAACATATTCTTAACGTACAGTATAATACGCGGGTAAGGGTCTCCACCCACTACGGCGTAACGTGTGAGATCCTACGGCGAACGGAT
Source organism: Noctua pronuba (assembly GCA_905220335.1). Lineage (NCBI taxonomy): Eukaryota > Metazoa > Arthropoda > Insecta > Lepidoptera > Noctuidae > Noctua > Noctua pronuba. The sequence goes on along the minus strand of LR999906.1, from coordinate 5,852,841 downwards.
TATGCAAAAATCGGGTTGTTTGTTTATATTGGAATCTCGGATTTCAATTTTCACGCTCTTTATCCTTGACACGTCGTAACTTTGTGTCTGCTATAAATATGTATTGAGATTGAACGGTGGATAAAGCCGGTTTAAGTTGTATGGAAATGTACTGGAATTTGTAACGTAGAATTGCATTAGTATTTATTAGTATTTATTAGTATTGTATTAGTATTTCATTTGAATGGTTAACATTATTTTTATTTATTTATTTATTTATTTATTTAAACTTCATGTACAAAAGTGGTACATAGGCGGACTTAATGCCACAAGGCATTCTCTACCAGTCAACCTTGGGGTCAAATAGGACAGCATAGTGATAGAGTACAAAAAAATAAATAAGAAAAATATCATTTTGTTAACATAAATTGAAATACATAAATAGGCACATACTAATACTATGATTACATACTATTATTATGATTGATTTGTAGATTTCCAGTGATTTGAGATCATCTCAGAAGTGAGTAGATTTGTCGTTTTTTGTGCAGTCAAGGGTTTAGGGTAGGCTTTAAGACTTGATTTTACTGTTGTGACAGGAAGGCGCGGGTTCAATGTCAAATTGGGAGGATAGTTCAGTTACGTGCTATATATTAAGAAAGAACTGAGGTTTTTAACATCTACCTTTACCTTATAAAACAAAACTTACAGTTTATACAGCCGTCAGTTATCCGATTTTATTGGAAAAGTTCAATAATAAAAAAATATAAAATAAAATATATTCTTATTTTTAAATGTTTTTTATATTGTTTTTTTCTAAGGAATATTTAAAAATGTAATTGTATTTGTATAGAAATAAATGAAGGATCTAAATGAATAAAAATAATGGAAAAGTTCAATAATAAAATAATAACATTTTCTATAAAATCAGAGCAAAGAACTGACACGTCTAGCGCGGTAAGAAACAAAATAACATTTTAATCTTGTAAAACTGCAAACAGACGCTCACGAACTTTGCGTTAATTTAAATTATACCCCATTAATGTCAATCAAGGGAGTCCTTCGCCTCAGTGTGTGCCCACCCTCAGCTACAAGGCCAAACAGTGGGTGCTACCGCTTAATTATATTTTAATTATTTCAACACAAATGTTGATTTTTGGTGTGGTTTCTGCAAACATGTGAAAGTACTCTGTGGTCGCACAAAACGGCTATTTTTATGTGTTTAATGAGTCTACACACATAGCTACCACATTTACTTCTTGGAAATATGTTTAAATATTATGAAAGAGTTTCCTACTAGAGAGCACAAAGTAGAGTTAGGCGTTCCACGAAAACTAAACGACATCTCAATGAATGCTCAGACTCGTATTTTCGTCGGAAAATATGTTTGATTTCCATGTAATGAGGGGCCGTCATTTTGGTACATAGTAGGACTACTGAAAAATCTAGTTTGTTTAGCACGGACTGGGGGCCTTTGATTCATCTGAGGTCACCACAGGATAGTCTGGTTCAGCAGAATTGCAACCTTATAGAGCTGAACTGCGAGTCATCAACATCATTTCAGCCGAAAGACGTCCACTGCTGGACATAGTCTTCCCCCAAGTGTCGCCACATTGACCGGTCCCGTGAGTCTCGCATCCAGCGGATCCCAACCAACCGCAACCGCAACTGTGAGTGGACCCACCTAAAAATTTTTTTGCGTAGGGTTACATTGATGGGCTTAAATTGATGTACAGAACGCTTGGTTGACGGCTCCGTGAAGGGTCTGTTTACACCTTGTTTATATTCCTTGTCAGAACTTTATAAGATACGTAACTAACAGTTTTAAAAGATCTATTTCCAGGAAGATGACCTGGCCGTGATCCGGCCCTGACCGATAGCCGTTCGGCAAGCAAGTCCTTGAATGGGATTCGGGATTTTGATTTTGACGTTTCAGAATAGCCGGGTAGGAAACCTTGACCTCGTCAGGTTTTAAAACAGGTAATTATCAATCAATAAATGGTGTAACAAGACCTTTAACGAAGCCGAATGGCATTTGTTCTCCCCGTCATTGCGATAATTTTTTTGTTGGAGACCATACCTGGGAACCTTCTACTTGCGGAGATATTGGGGGTCAAGCTTCCAAGTTTTCACATGTTTTTTTGAAATACATGTTTTTAATGTAAAATTTTTACTTTAAACACCTCCGACCCCCGTACTATTCAATACATCCATCAGCACAATGTTTTGAGTGCGATACATTGAGTCTTACCGTAAAACGTGATTTTTCACCCCCAAAACAAAAGTCGCTTCCCAGCAATAATTTCTATGGACACTCTTTTCAATCAAAATATTTCTGCAAAATCTTGGTTACATCATTCATGTGGATACATTTATGTGAGAACGATTTAAAAAGAAGTGCAAGCTAAGAGCGTCCAGAGTAAAAAGATTATATACAGTTCAAAAATAAAATAAACCGTGGCAGCTAAGAGATGACCAGTCCCTACTGACAGCGCCCGTTCACGAACATGACGCATGGATCAGCACCATTCAACTCAACCATTTTGAAGGGAATTAAATGATCCGACACACCCACCCGTACCTACATATTACAACGACGGGCGTCAAAGTACTCCACCGTATCGCTGCCATGCGGAAACGAATAGTGACTGTGTTAATTGTTAATTAAAACATTCTGCTACGAAAATGTAGCATACATGTATGAACTCCCGTGTTTTTCCAGTGTCCCATTTTCAAAGGAAGACAGCAGAAGGAAAACTCTTACTCTTTTTGTTTCAACCACGTTCATACATCAGGTCAAATATACACGCATGAAGTTGGGAAAAGGCTAGGTAGATGATGGCTACGTCATCATCTACCTAGCCTTTTCCCAACTTCATTTGGGTCGGCTTCCAGTTTTACCGGATGCAGCTGCATACTTGTATTTCACGTTAAGTTTCTGCCTGTCTGACCTCCACAACCTAGTTAGTACTGGGTAATACGGCACCCCTTGGTAAGACTGGTTGTCAGACTTTCGGGCTACTGACTACGTGTAACGACTGTCAAAGATCTACAAATGACAGCCGGGCAAGAGGTACGGAGGGAACTCGTGGATGGCTACCCATCAACTGTCCGACCTTGGCGAGCGCGGTTTAACGTTGAAGATCTACCCGTGCGGCTGTTATTATTTAGGCACGAGCTCCTCCACGCACACCTATATACTATACAGGCTCGCTACGTAACAAAACAAAGAAATACGTTAGTTAAACAGCGTTCATGAAATATTCCTGAACGGTGCTAATTAAAATGTTTCATAAGGCATCCGTTTAAGTAAAGTAGCAATCAAATAAATACGGGCTGCAGTATTATTTCACGTTGAATAATTAACAAACGAAAGAAATATTCCGGAGCTTTTTAATTGACGCTTTGAATATTTGATTCACTTACGACCTTGACGACATTTACCGCGTGTGTTATAAATTTTGTTGTTTTTTTTTCTTTTATTATGTTATTTTCGGGGAGCTCGTAGCGCAATAATAACAGCCACTCAGGTCGATTTTCAGGTTAGGCCGGGTTTACCTAGGTTGGGCCTTGGATGGGTGATCACCTATTACACGCCAAGTTTCCTCCGTGCCTCGGGAAGCACGTTAAGGGTTTGGTCCCGGCTGTCATTTGTAGATCTTTGACAGTTGTTACAGTTAGTCAGTGGCCCAAAAGTCTGACAACCAGTCTTACTAAGGAGTACGAAAAAGGTAGTCAGATATTTCGAAAAGTCTACAGGATGTGCGTCTATAGGGTGACTGGTACTTAGTGACCGATACTTAAACAAGGGATTGCACTCATGATAACAAACAACTTTCCCAAAGATTTTTTTATACTCATTCACTTTTATCACCGTATGAAACACGCGCGCACGCCTTTGACCTATCAGCTGTTAGCTGCGAGACGCCGTTCTGTCTCATTCCTATCGTACCGTGCAACAGTGGGTAGGCAGAGCAACCGCGCGGCTCGCAAGCCCGCTTCGTAAGTTTTATTGTGATAACAGTGAATGAGTATGAAAAAAAATGTTTCTTTGGGAAAGTTTGTTGTTATCATGAGCACAATCACGTGTTTAAGTATCGGTCACTAATCCCAGTCACCCTATATAATAAACCATGTATGTTGAACTCCTCAAAATTGTTATCAGCCGATTTCGTCACTCACACAAAAAAATATTCCCCGAAATTATTTTTCTTTGTAGTAAATTTGCTCCAAAATAATAATATGTTCATTGAAAATATTGACAATAAGCTCAGAAATTAAGTGTTTTCTGATTGGTTATTTAATTAAAGATGTAACTAAGTAGAATCGTATCTCTTGGGGCTTGTTTCCAAATTGGTCGACGTCAGCCTAAACGTAAGTATCAATACTTTGGAAATTGCTGCAATCAATTTGATGTTATTAATTATTTTGAGTATTGGGAATTCAATGATGTGCGTAGGAATCGCAGGTTGTATGTTATCTACAGTAGCTGATTGTTAAAAGAAAATTGTATGAATATCGACGCGGATATCAAGCGTCGCCTCGCGTATGTTCGCGGGGTATTCCTCAAAGCGCAACTATTTTTAAGTGCAACCAACTAAGCGCAACTAAATTATTACTCGAAGCGCGACCATGATGAGAAATAGAGATGGGTATGATGGATTCATTAACGATATTTTTCATCATGGTTGCACTTTGATGAATAATTTAGTTGCGCTTAAAAATAGTTGCGCTTTGAGGAATACCCCATGCTCGCCACTCGGTAGCACGCTTTTATATAATAGTAATACGGTCCTATTTTCAATGTAGATAGTAAATTGCTCTCGCATTTTGCCCATCCTGTCTGAATTAACTCTATCCTTTTCCTTACTATGACTTAATTGAGCCATTTTGTTGGACCAAATCCCACACATGAACCCGGAATGTTACCCTATTGTTGGCGCTAATGACCTTATACTTTTTAAACAAATAAAATTGACCTAAAATCGCAGAAACGATTTATTTGATACTTTTACGGCTTAGGGAAAGCTAGGGTTCCCAGAAAAATTAAAAATTCCGGACATTTGAAGAAAATTACGGATTCTTATTTCCTTGTAATCTTGCTATAAAGTAACAAAGTAACATTTTATAAAACGAATTTAAACAAGGTATAAACGGACCCTTCACAAAGTCGTCATCCAAGCATTTTACATCAAACTAAGAAACTCTACGTCTAGAACCCAAAAAATATCGCAATGACAGGGAGGACAAGTGCCTGTCGGCTTCGTCAAGGGTTTATTTACGCCCATTATATTGATAGCGAAAAAGCTCGTGGCTAAATAACAACAACCGCTCGGGTCGATCTTTAGGTCTGTGGATGGGTGACCACCCATTACATACCGAGTTTCCTCCGTGCCTCGGAAAGCACGTTAAGCCGTTGGTCCCGGGTGTCATTTGTAGATCTTTGACGGTCGTTAGGTAGTCAGTGGCACAAAAAGTCTGACAACAGTTTTACCAAGGGGTATCGTTTTACCCAGTACTTACTGGGTTGTGGAGGTCAGATAGGCAGTCGCTCCGTGTAAAACACTGGTATTTAGCTGCATTCAGTTAGACTGGAAGCCGACCCCAATATAGTTGGGAAAAGGCTAGGCAGAAGATGATATTGTTAGCAAAAGAAGTGCTGAAGAACGTTAGCTTAAAACATGAATTAAACGTAGATTTAATTTAATTTTTAAGAATTCCCTCAACATTCCGGACACTGAGTCAAAATCCCAGACTTGTCTAAAAAATTCCGGACGTGTGGCGATCCTAGGTAAAGCCAATGCAAACTGAACTTTATAAGTAAAATAACCTCAAATAACCCCTCGCTATTGATACAGCGGCCCACAAAATGTTGTGGGACTGTAATTTAAAATTGTTTACTTGATTTTCTTTTAACTTTCTTAAGTTTACGGTTCGATGTGAATTTAATTTTGCTGAAAGATGTCAACGACCTCGAGACGTCGCTTCTGTTTTAAAAAGGGTAGGCAGAAATCGAGGCTTCAGTTACGTTTTAATAGCGTCTTAAGTTGTCTCACAATTTGATGTTAATTAAATTGTTTTCTGTTCATTTAGTCGCGGGTTCCAAGACGAGCGACCAACTAGATAATAATGAGTATTTTTAGACTCACTAATTTATATTACGGGAGTCTAAAATCAACAAAATCTCTGTTTTTTCCATCAGGATTTCCTCAGTAGCAGCCACAGATTCTGGATTTCTGTCGATCGGACACAAATCCAAACTTCGTGGCAATAGGCTCGCCCCCTATTACATGGGACTTAAAACGTAACTGTCAAAATTTTGGTGTAGGTACACATTTAACCTTGCGGGGATAATAGACGTGATATTAATTACGTTAGGTTAAACGTCTGCCGCATTTCGGAGGAAAAATGGGAAAAATTACCACTCAGTGGATACCAAATAGCAGGAAAGACAACGCGGCAGGCCCAGAAGGAGATGGCGGGATGAGCTGGACTCTTGCGCGAAGGATTGGCCTACAATTGCACTAGATCGCGAAATGTGGAAGGAGGGAAGGGAGGCCTTTGCTCTGCAGTGGGACAATATACAATGTGCTTTTAATAATAATAGGTTAAAATCCCCAGAACGAGGCTAAGATCTATGAACGTAACTTAACATGTACTTTGGCGACGCCTTATTGCTGTCACTGTCACGCAAATGTCCAACTCCAAAGCCAAGAAAGAGACGGGAACATGCTGAAGCCAAAGCACGGGGCAGGAAATGTTTATGGACGGCCACAGTGTATAACCATTACAGTAGGACAATGAGATTTTTATCTTATTTTCATGTTACCACAGAGAGAGATAGACAATCTTGTGAGCTCCTACTTAAAAAGGCAGTAGTTGTAACTACTGTCTTTTAATTGGAAGCTCACAAAATTGTGAAAAAAAAAAACAAAAAAATGAAATTGTGAATTGTATTGTGATTTGCGTTGTCTGATTGTGTGTTGTGTTGTGTTTGTGTGATTGTGTTGATGATTTGTAAATCATCATCAACTTCCTGCACTTGTCCTATGTTACTTGGGGCCGTTGCATTATGTTTTTTCTTCCATTCTCCCCATATTAACCGTCACGTTATCATTTACTCCCTTTTCTTACATATTTCATTCCTCACACAATCCATCCATCTTTTGCGTGGTTGTCCTCTCCCCCAGAAGTTAAAAATAAAGAAAAAGAAAGTGTAATTTTTGCTCCAATTGATGCACATGATACAACTAAATAAAACTACATTCACATCGATTTTAATATCATAAGTACCTACCATTAACTAATCTGCTAAACCTCTAAAACAAAGTAAGCAACATAATACAGATGTAACACCTAATTAAAAACAATACGCCGGACCCCACCGGCCCCTTTCATTTGTTCCAACCGTACCTACTCAATCCCATTTGTTAGAAAAACAACCTTTTCTGTAGTAGCCGACCTTTATTTAGCTGTTCTAACAGTATGAAAGAAATTGAGACTACTTTTGCTAGGACTGGTTACCAGGCTATATGCACAAAAGGATATTTATTTATTAACAAGTTTTTGCTCGCGGCTTCGCTCTTTCACAATCAATTCGGGTTGTACTCTGTTTGCAATAATATAATTCAATCATGATTCGAAAGATACGTGGCGCCATCTGTTATCATAAGAAGGTTATTGTTGTTTTTCTCGGGAACATTACTTTTTTTCAGGATGAAAGGTACCCTATGTCCGTTTCTGTACACCTGACAACGTATATGCAAAATTTTAGGAAGATTGGTTCAGTGGTTTAGGCTTGAAAAGGTAACAAACAAACAAGCTTTCTTTCGCATTTATAATATTAGTAAGCAAGTAAGGATTAATATAAGTTTACTAACAACTTCTGTGTACCGTCCGTGACTGACACAGTCGCCAATTAATGGTTAACCAGCATTCATTAAAGTAAGTGATAAGATAACATAAGAAAAATTAAATTTAAAACGAGTAGATGAGGTTTTTTCTTGGTTTTCGTACCACATTTGTGCCAATGGGTCCTTAATACTAAGCCTATGAAGTATATCTGTCTGTCATAAGGCTATAACTTTGTAATCATACATGTTAGCCACTTGAATTTTCACAAAATACTGTGTATAGGCAAATAAATAGTAAAGAAGAAGAAACACTACTACATTTCCGGTAGACAGATAGTTTACTTGTAGGCAGTCAGAGTGGCTCGAAAGTAATTTCGGATTATCCGGTACTAACTGGGTTGTGGAGGTCAGATAGGATAGTTGCTTCATGTGAAATACTGTTATTCAGCTGCATACGGTTAGACTGGAAGCCGAACCCAACATAGTTGGGAAAAGGCTAGGCAGATGATGATGTAGGTATTGTAAGGTTTTAAAACAGGTATCGATGAAACTTAAATGAGAGAATGTAATTCGCACTTCGACGTTTTAGCTAGTCAAGTTAGATTTTTGACACACTTTGTATAGAAAGAAAGAAGAAAGAAATAAAAAATATTTATTTTTCGCAGGGACATGACGTGCATCATACAAAATACAATAAACATATAACGCATAACAAATATTTAAAAATTCAACAGGACGGTACAAAAAAAGAAAAAAATACGTTAACATCTTGCACGTCCTGATTGCGACAATCAGGTTACCACTCAGCATGATGCTGTGCTATGGGGAGTCCACAGCACAGCGCTGGTTTTCAGTGGTCACCCGTGAAAAAGCGTACGGAAGCCAAGACAGCATAAATATTTTTTACATGAATATGAAAATAAAATAAACAGTACTCAGTATAGCAACTGTTCATGTTATGAAGTACTCATACGAACGAACTATTTCTGAATGTTTGCTAGATGTAAAAACGATGAGGAATAATACGACCATTTGTACTCTTGTGAACTCCTATACAATTTTCTTAATCGATGCTACCTACACACAGGAAGATGCTTTCAAGAAATGATGTGCACAAGATTGATAGTCTAGTCAACACGTGTAGGTTTCTAATCCGTTTAATCCTTCGAATTGGATTAAAACCTCGTTAGTTTGCACTATACGGTTTACGACAAAGGCCGCTTAACTTGATCAAGACATGCCTGTAGCCCGTATGTTTCCGGGGCTGCGGGACTGTTCGCCGGGGCTGCGGGACTGTTCGAAAGAGATACCGCGGCCCTGGATCACAAAGGGCAAAGAAGAAACATGGATGGGTTTTAGTCAGTAAAAGTCTGACACTCGCTCCCACTCCACCCAGAGCGGGAGGAGTTATTTGATGATTTTCCATACTTACAAAAAAAAAAAAAAATGTTTTTGTAAAAAATAATGAAGGTACATTATACAATATAAAACAGAGCCTCAAGAAATAATCTGTATTACGTTCGAGCAGATCCAATATACCTAACTACTTGCCGTGTTGTATGTATTAACAAAGGTTAAAAAAAAAAACGAACATTTATAATGTTCCTCAAAACGTCCTTCACCACTTCCTACCGTTTGAGCTGGGATGACGAAGTGACGGAACAAACTCACCAGCAACACATTTTGAGAAACAAGTCCATTTTATGATAAGCATATAAGCATAAGCATAATCAGCTTATAATGTTCCTACTGCTGGGACACAGGGTTCCCCTATGAGAGGAAATGGGCTATAATCCACCACGCGGGCCCAGTGCGGGTCGGTAGATGTCACAAGTCTTCGAATTTTTGGTTCTAGGACATGCCGGTTTCCTCACGATGATTTCCTTAATCGTTTTGAGAGCAGTGGCAATGAAACAAATTACTCAAAGTACGAACCTACGACTTACTGCTCGTATATCGGGGCCGCCACCGCTGCTCTGCACCGTTTTATGATAATAAACATTATTGTTAACAATTCAAACCAATGACTGATTAGCCGCTCGACCAACACCGATCGGAAACCCTGAGGGAATCGTAAATAAATTGTCTGCCAGCGACAAACATGGTAACATTTGTCTCTGGGCAATAAATCTGCTCGCAATTAGCCGGCTTAAAACAAATACCAGAGTTTCTATTGGAAATACAATATGTAATTCCACACACGAGCCGTGTAAATGGGGACGTTTTTTTGAACAATCGTATTAGGGGATATAGCCAGGCTAAGTTGATCTGTAGGCTTTTGTCGCTAAAGATTCTTTTACAGAATATTTTTTTTACATTTGAACTAACTACGCAAAAAGTAAAAACATCCTTTTCAGCTTCACTGCATCATCATCTGCCTAGCCTTTTTCCAACTTAGTTAGAAGAAAGAAAGAAAGAAAAAATATTTATTTGTCGTAGGGACATGACGTGCAGTCGTGCATACAAAACAAAATAAGTTAACAATAATCATACAAAGCACAACAAATATTATAAATACAACAGGACAGAAACAAATAATAATAGTAAACAGATTGCACGTCGTGACTCTGACAAGCAGGTTACTACTCAGCAAGATGCTGTGTTATAGGGGGCCCACAGCACAGCGTTGGTTTTCAGTCGTTTGGTTTCACCCGTGAAAAAACGTAGGAGGTCAGGAAGTCGGGGTCGGCTTCCAGTCTAACCGGAGCTAGCTTTAGATGGAACGACTGCCTATCTGACCGCCACAACCCAGTTAGTACTGGGTAATACGATACCCCTTGGTAAGACTGTTTGTCAGACTTTTTGGGCCACTGACTACCTGTATCGACTGTCAAAGATCTACAAATGACAGCCGGGACCAACGGCTTAACGTGCTTTTCGAGGCACGAAGGAAACTCAGTATGTAATGGGCGGTCACCCATCCATGGAACAACCTAGGCAAGCGCGGCTTAACCTGAAGATCGTCCCGAGCGGCTTCCTTTTCAGCTTCAATGCAGTTGGGTAAAAAAAAAGACTGCATGAAAGATTAACTGAAAAGATGGATACAAGAAAGAAGCGAAAACATTAATTTTCTTTGCCAATCTTAATTAAAATACGCAGTCGGAGGCATGCAGATTGTAAAAAGCGCAGATAAATCCCTTTGAAGTTGCTCTAGACAAGCGGACGGGGAGAAAAAGAACCAAGAGATATGGAACAATACCTAAGTACTTCAGTATGCCTCGTCTACTCTGCCTGTACTGCCTCCGTTACTCAGAAACGGACAACACACAACGAAATTCTTACCGATTATAAAGGGTGTAAAAAGACCCTTAACGAAGCCGAAAGGCACCTGTTCTCCCTGTCATTGCGATATTTTTTTTGTGCTAGACTATACCTTCTAGTTACGGAGACATTGGGGGTCAAAGTTCCAACTTTTTCACAAGTTTTTTTTTAAAACTTGTTTTTAATGTAAGCACTTTACTTTAAACATCTCCACGACCCCCGTACTATTCAATCCATCCATCAGTATAACAATGTTTGGAGTGCGTTTCATTGAGACCTACCGCAAAACGCGATTTTTCACCCCAAAAAAATGTTTCCCAGCATTAATTTTTGGGTAAAGTTACTTAGTTTGATGTACAGAATGCTTGGTTGACGGCTTCGTGAAGGGTCCGTTTACACCCGGGTACAAGGGTCTCTGGGTAACTATAAGATAACTCCGAAATGCGCAATTTTACTTAACAAAACCGCACGCCTGTAGTCCCCGAAGGGTCAGGCAGAGGTGTACCTAATAATACACCCACATTTCGGCAGTTATGTTTAAGTCCCATGTAATAGAGGGCGAGCCTATTGCCATTACGTTTTTTACTCAATCACGTCAGAACGGCTTAACGGATCTAGATGAAATTTGGCCGATAGACCGATTATAGTCTGGAACAACACACCTTTATTCTCTCACACATAAAAATTTCACACGAACCAAGTCGCGCGCAACAGCTAGCTCATAAACCTAACCTAAGAAGGTTGGATTTCATATCATAACTAGAACCATCTGTTCAATAAACGGCCTTTAATCTTCAAAACATATTTCTTCTATATTTATGGCATAGCCTGATAACGTCCTCGTCCTGATTACAGCAATTTCTGCGTAATTGTTTAACAAAAGGTAGTCCAAGGAAGGTCGACTTATGTTTGGGGCTTTTTGACCCCCTTATCGGAAAACCGTGACCATCGGCTGACCCTTGTCGTAATGGTTGTCGAATAAAAATATATATCCAGGGACGCGATAACGATACCGCTGTGGGCGAAATACCCGAAAGGGTAGCTGTAATAGTTACCCTGGTGATCACCGTATTACGATTTAAATTTAAACTTTTTTTTTAAACATTGCCCCCTCTTGGTATTTCTCCTGTATCGTGGGTGCGTTTACAAATATTTAAACTCACACACATAAACAGCCAGACCCGGAACAACTACCTGTAGGTTATACATATATTTGTTCCATGCAGGGATCGAACCCGCGACACGCAGTCGAATCTAATGTCTGTGAGTGTAAGTGAGTCATAATCCATCACGTGGGCACAGTACGACGACGCTGATGGGCATCACGTTGTTTTCGATTTTTTGCTTCAGGACGTGCCGATTTCCGGACGATTATTCTTTACCGTGTCATCAGTGCTGATAAAACAGATAGTCCACCCACATCCAGTAGGTTTTGTAGGAGACGTAATTTGAGAGTGTTACTATTGAGCCTGCACCGCTCCTGAAACGGTACGCCTACGTCCGGATGAATATTAGATTTGTGTACGCGTGGGTGCTCGATCAGTCTTCCCGATGTTGTGCCTTCGATATGAGAGAGAGGTATAACCCTTCTATTTTCCATATCTGTAACCAGCTTACCGGCTTTAACTGTAATATCCTCAACGACAATACTGATTGTGGTTTCATTACTCTCCAAGCACGGTATTTATTCTGTTAGGGGAGCTCTTGGCTAAATAATGACAGCCGCTCAGATTGATGTTCTAGGTTGGTCTTTGAATGGGTGTCCACCCGATTTTTGCCGAGTTTTCTCCGTGCTTCGGAAATCACGTTACGGCTTAACGTGCTTTCGGCTGTCATTTGTAGATCTTTGACAGTCGATACAGGTAGTTAGTGACCCGAAATCAGACAAGCAGTCTTACCAAGGGCTATCGTGTTACCCAGTACGAACTGGATGTGGAGGTCAGATAGGCAGTCGCTCCATGTAAAATACGGGAATTCAGCTGCATCCAGTTAGACTGGAAGCCGACCCAAACATGGCCATGTTGGGTCGTCTTCCAGTCTAGCTGCCAATCCTCACCATGCCAACTAGGCATTGTGATGATGAGTTACGGTTTACTGATCGAGTTAACAAGAATGCGTTTATTTAAATAAATTCCATCAAAAAATGGCTTGCGATGATCATATTCACTATCCATTATACGGAAACGAAAACTGCAGTAAAGAAAGATTTATGTTACAAATCACATGTAATACAAAACAAATGTCCGTATTATTCATGCAAATTGCTTCATTAATTCCAAATAAGATTGTTTGCAAGTGCATATGTTACTTATGTTCTACAGTAAGCCATCAAGACGGGGCTTAATTCCAAACTTGTTGAATGAAAATGAACCTTATGGTATTGTCACAAGGAGAGTCTGCAAAGCTTATGTCGCGTGAGCAACAGGCAATGCAATATATAAAATATATAATATGTAATATATTCTGAATGTCTAAGCAAATACATGGCGGGTATTTTGTTAAGCCTCTTTGAGTCAAATTGTGTACGTATGATGATTGCATTCGGTATTGCGTTGTTATTCATGAATAACCATATAGAAGGATTATGTTCTGTATATATGTATGTTTCTATGTTTATAGAACATAGATACACATCTTATCATGTTTCCATTGGTGGATCATAGGTATCTTCTCTTTGAGAGAGAATTCACCAAAGGGGCCCCGTTAGTGCCAGGATGTCCTATGTCGACGTATTATTGGTTCTAAAAACCAGCTTCCTCAAATTGTTTTGTGATGTGTTACTGTTGCTGTACTTTAAGCCTGTGTCATCTCGCTGCTGGGCAAAGGTGGGGAGAGGCTCATGACTTCCAAATCCATCAATCCAGGGCCAATGTGGACCACTGGTCGTTGGTTCTGTTCAGTTCGTCCCGCCATCTCCTGCGAGGTCTACCGCGTCGCCCTCTGGCTAAGTCAGGGCTCCATATCGTGATTATTTTGGCCCATAGCTCATCCGGACATACGGCAGGCATGGTCAGCTTAGTGGCTTTTTGAGCAACGTCAGTAATTTGTGTTTTGGAACGCAGTGTGGAGTGACGAAGTAAATTGTGTATTCTTTCTAAGCAGGTGCTCTTAAAGTCCAGAGTTCTGTCTGCCTAGAGTAAAGCCCGAAGCTATGGTCGCTATTACCCGAGACCACAAAGCAAAGATTGAATGTGAATTAATAATATTATATTAATCTTGATATTCTCTCCGTCGGTGACCGTTTCAGGGTTGTAATTAATAAATTGCAAAGCCAGTCTTTGTGTTTTAGAAATGAAAATTAAATTCCACAATGTCTTTGTAAGTTTGTAGTGTTTAATTGTATTTTAGTTTTGATTAAGGCACAGTTGGCGCAGTAGCTGTAATTGTATCATTACGTCCAAGGTTCTTTTCTGTCAAGGTCATTTCGGATCTCACTTAAGTGACCGCGCAAAATCCGAACTCGACAAAATTTTCCATTCGAAATGAGGTTTAAAGAATAGCTATTTATGTAAATCTGCTTAGTAAAAATGTTTTATTGATTAAAAACCAATTTAAATGAACAGTTAAGAGCCATTCATACGTTATGCTTCATTCAAATAAACATTAAAAAAAAGAAATTTCGGCCTAGTGCGATTCGGACTCGCGCATGAAGGGTTCCGTACCATTGTAGTAGCGGAGACCCCTTTAACTTTTATTTTATTTTTATTATTTGTTGTTACAGTGGCAACAGAAATACACATTCTGTGAAAATTAACTTCTTCCTAATTCTGTTCTTTCTTCTTAATTCTGTTAAATTCCTCTATCTCAGCATGGTGCTGTAACTTTAAAAAAAGTCACAGGTTACGGGTTATTATTAACCTTACTACTATTATAAATGTGAAAGTTTGTAAGGATGAATGGACTTATGGATAGATGGATCTTTATAACTCTTTCACACCAAACTAATTAACGGATTTGGATTCAATTTGGCACACGGATAGTTTATAACCTAGATTAACAAATAGGATTAGGACTGGGACATTTAATCCCGGCAGTACGATCCCATGGGACAATCACGTAGCTCCACGTGGGCGAAGCCGCGGGCAAATGCTAATATAAAATATATAATTATTTATTTTAACATTTTCACAGCTAAGCTTGAAGCCAAAATCTGAATTATAAAAGAAAAAGTTTTTAAAATACTAATTGGAGATATTGAATTGAAGTAGGTTTATAATCTTTGTGCGCATTAAAAAAGTTAATTGCATACTTAAATACACATTGATCACAAATTATTTAATTTCTAGGTACTATAAGTTTTCAATATAAGCTAAGTTAAAATATGTACATTTATTAAACGCATGGATTGGTTTTATTATTCCAATTTCAAACGAGTTTTGGTTAACCAAAACATTACACCAATTTTGTTTTCAGTTTAGGATAAAATAAATACATGATTAGAGACCCACAAATAAAACTACATTTTTTTATATGGCTAGACTAAGCCTTACTGGTTTCAAAACGTGTCATAAAGCTCATACAAATAAACCCCGTTTTCATGGAACAAGGCGAGGTCGAAATTAAAAGCAAAGCACTAATGATTATCCAATCTGTTTACCCTTAAATGTAAATGATGGCATGATAGCATCAATTTACATGCGTAAACAGAACACAACCTCCTCGATGAAACTATTTTGTTAATACAAGCCCGCCGTCTCCAAGAGCTAAGAGCTACGGCGTAGCGCTACGATCTACGGCGTAGCGCTACGGGCTACGAGATTGTAAACGCGTAGACAAAGTAGACTTCAAAAGGAGGTCTCTATCCAATTGTATTGTGTTTTATAATGTTTCCTGCGCACAACTACGACGTTGGTAAAATAATCTTGTTTTAGTAAAATTCTCTGTTGTCTTTAACATAATTTGTCGGTATTAAGAAAACCATGATTTGATTTTTCGTAGGTCTTTTTGACAGCAGTTACGGTTAGTCAAAAGCCTGAAACACTGATATCCAAAGGGGTTTCATAACTAAGTTGCTCATTTTTAGAGGTCATATATATTTTTAGTAATTAAGTATGTTATTTTACGAATGAATAAAGCTTAAATAAATAAATAAAGAGATCATATACGCAGACGGTTCATGTAAAATAACGGTGTTCAGCTGCACCCGGTTAGACTAGAAAGACCCCAAAATAGTAACAGTTGGAAAATGGCAAATGACGTCTGGGTTGATTTTTCTTTGCCAAAAAAAGAGTATTTTTCGAATATCTACTTAGTATCAAAAAATATACCAGATTGAACTTAAACCTCTCAGTTTTCAATACATAGTATTAAAATGTAAATCAGGCCAAGCAATATTCTCAAGTTAAAGCTAAGTAACTAAGTAAACCAGTCACTTAAGTTTTATAACATTGCCTGAGTTTAAGTAGCGCGGAAGTGCGCGTCGGGCTGTTAGGGCAAGTCGACACCGACGTGAGTCATAAAAGTGTTATGTGTATACGTAATAGTTTTTATCGTAGTTGGTGTCATCGGTCTGAAGGTTACGTTACGAAGTGTTTCTTTGCGAAATTAGGATTAGCCAGGTGTCCAAAGTGAAATATAAGGAAATTTCAAGGTATGAATATACTTCACTATATAATTTATTTATTACAATAAGTAAAGCATAATACTAAATTTAGTAAAGTAATCCTTTAACTCTGTCTTTTCACAGAAGCACAAACAGTCTAACATTATCGTCTTCCATTCATCAGCAAACAAGTCCAATCCAGGGTTGTTCTTCACGAGCGCGTTGGGTGCGGTTAGGCAGAGGTGTACCTAATAGTACACCCACATTTCGCCAGTTATGTTTTTAAGTCCCTTGTAATAGGGGGCCAGCCTATTGCCCTCAACCGGGCACAAATCCGTGGTTGCTACCGAGAAATTCCTGATGGAAAAACAATTTGCCGACCCGAGAATCGAACCCAGGACCTCATGCTCAGCAGTCGCGCTTGTGACCACTAGACTAACTAGGTAGTAAATATAATTATAATAAATAACAATATTATATTTATGTACATATTTCAGTATTTCTACTAAACTAATAGATTTTGTTCGTAAGTAGCTTAAGTTAGAAACACGTGTACCAACAAACAGAATAAATTATGTATGTTGTGTCTATATACAAATTATTCGCTCATTTTGCTCACACAATAAGAGTGGTAGGATTGTATGTCGGTTCCTTGTCGATGTCTGTATGTTTGCGCTGACCTTGGAAACGAGAACCACTAGATCGATAGAGGTAAGGCATTATTTCTGGGTAGATTATTACTATTTGAGACATCTTAATGGGACTAGCAGTATGGCGAGAAATAAACAGATTTTTGTGTCTTAGCTTACTAAGCTCATTCAAGTTAACTTAAGATGAGAGAGAGAGAGAGATGAGATTTATTAATATTTGTTATGCGTTGTATGTTTATCGTATTTTTTTGTCATTTTGTGTGATGCACGTCATGTCCCTGCGACAAATAAATATTTTTTCTTTCTTTTAAGATTTTTCGCTAAATTAGACAAATACTTGCAAAGTTTGCAAACTTTTTTATAGGGAAGCTGACATTATATTCATCCCATTACCATTTCGATGTTTCTGTAAAGTTGAAAGTTAAAATAGACAAACACTTAAATAAAAAAAACATGGGACATGATGTTAGAAACTGTCGCATTGCTGAGATACAATCGGTAATAAGGATCCCACTAAAAGAGCCCTTTTGACAACGATTAATATCGATAAAGCAAGAAAATACAAAAAAAAAGATCTTAGGAAAAACTGCTTTTAATGTAAACGTTTAATAAAAAAAAATGAATTCGGAAAGGATAAGTCGAATATTTATCTCAACTTTTTGCACATTATACACCACCCTTAAGAAGTAAGTTTCAAAGTGCACTCAAAATATTATTCCAAGATACATTATAGCTTAATGAAACCTACTATGCACTTTCACTAGGATAGGAGAAAAGGTCCTATGTGTACATAGATCTCTTACCGCTTGGCCACGAAATACACACTCAAAGTACTCCTAGGCAGCCAGTGTGGAGAAAATAAATTAAACAAGCTGATAGTACAAAATCGTTTTTTTAAACAAGCTTTTTTTTTCGTATTCTTCATAAAAGGGGTGCATAAAAATAACTAGTCTCTAGTATCTTTGGGAGTCCGCCATATTGGATTTAGAATGACGTCACTTAGCTAACGATGCATTGTCTTCCAAATTAAACATGTATGCAAAATTTCAGCTCAATCGGTTGGGGATAACTGTTTTAAGATTCATTTGCAAAATTTGACCTAAGCAAATAAACATTGCAAGTTGCCACTGGTGCTCATAATCATAACTCATTTAGGGCACGCTGTTATGTGCCCAGGAGTACACCAGGCTTTCTTTCTATTAGAGTGATTATGCCGTCATCCACCACGTTGGCCCAGTGCGGGTTGAAGGACATGTCTTCGAATTTAAGACGAGGATAAGGAACTGCGTAGTTTTGACAAAGTAAGGTGCTTGCGTTTGAAAGTGCGCTGGTGACTGATAATATGTGTGGTAATCAGTTAATTTGGTATAGGCATGTGATGCGGAGAAATGAGGAAAATGTAGTGAGGAAAGTTTTGGGTATGAATTTGAATGGGTACAAGAGTAGAGCAAGACCAAAGAATCGATGGATGGACTGTGTGAATGATGATATGGCCAGAAAGGAGGTGTCTGATGAGATTATTAAAGAAGTATGGAAGAAGAAGACATGCTGCACCGATCCCAAATAAATTGAGATAAGGGCAGGAGAATGATGACTAATAAGGAGTACATTTTTTTTGGCATTCGTTGATGATAATGATAAAAACGAATGTGCGTGCGACGGTGCACACGTAAAGAAAACAAGTGAGTGCGTCACTAGTTTTCTTCGCCTTAGTGCGTATCGCTTGAATCAAGCCGCATCGCCCGAGGTCGTGTAAGGGGCGTTGGCACGTGTCGGGGCTATGAACATAGGTTTGTGGTATTTGAGTCGTGTGTCTTTGAGAGCTGCTCATGCATTTAATGATGGTATTAGACAGTTAGTGGCGCAGGTTGGTCGGATATAGACGCAGCGTAAGTCTTGCATGATATTGTGGGTGCAGTTTCGAGCTTGAAATGTGAAAATTGCCTTTTCAACGATTTATGGTTTTGTGATCATAGTGAGTAGAGATCGGAATCGGTAGAATTTATAAATTTGAAGTTCAGGCAACTTCAAATTTTTGTTATATGTGAATGTATTGTATAATATAATTTATTTTGTAATTCGATTCAAACTCAAACTCAAACTCAAAGCATTTATTTCAAATAGACCCATGACAGGCACTTTTGCATAGTCAAAAATAAGCTACCTACAGTCCCGCCACAGGCATAATAACTGTGAATGGACTGTAGTTGCCTATTCGAAAATAGTAGATCTCATGGAGAAGAATGGGCAAGAAACTCCATGGACACTCTTTTCAAATCAAGTTATATGTTACATAGTCCTGGGTACAATATTGTTGCTTCTATATGTGATTAGATATATATTAAGAATTTGATAATGATTAATAATTGTGTAATTTGTTATGATGTTATTGTATTTTTTTTTGCGATTTGTATTGAAATTTGGATAATTTTGCAATCTGAAATAAACGTTTAATAATAATAATAAAGCAGTTAGAAACATGTGGATAAAAATACCGGAATGATTTTTAAGTTCCGAAATAAAGCACTTAAATTAGAGATATTATTCACATGTTAATGAGGACTAAAAAAGTATTCGATTTCCCGGTTACTTGTAGCTAGTTGAGGAATTAAAGATAAACAGTCAAATGATTTAGCAGGAAAGGAATAATAAGGCCTTCATGCTGCGGGTCTGTTCGAAAAAGATATCGCGGCCCTGGACCACAAAGGGCGAAGAAGGAACATGGATGGGTTTTAGTCAGTACGAGTCTGACAATTCCACTCCGCCCAGAGCGAGCGGGGTCATTTGATGATTTGGCATCAAAAAAAAAAAAGCCGGCCATAGATCCAAATAAATGTTTTAATGTGAAACGGACAAAACAAAATTATGAAAACCAATAAGTTTTTAACAAGCCTTATAATTCACGCGAAAGATGATGAAGTTATGATAACACAAGAATTACAAAGGCTTTTCATCCATCAGGAATTTTTCAGTAGTAGCCTGGAGTCAGGTCACCTTATGACTGGCGAAATGTGGGTACTATTAGGTACACCTCTGCCTAACCCTACGGAGATGGCGTGATGTATTATAAAACCAAGTGCGTCAGATTTTCATGCATTCTATAGCTTCAAAAAAATCAATAGGTTGTTGATTCTTTGAATACCTAATTATATAGCGTGGAGTTCAACTCCCGTTAATTATTCCTATTTAATAATTTAAGAAGAAAAGAGCCTCACGTTTCTCAAATCATTTGTCAAAACTAAAGTACCTCGTAAATATTTTATAGAGCTTTGTATTGTTTCAAGCCTTTTTCTTTTTAATTGCATAGTAATTAAATAATAATGGCGAAGTTTACAATCGTATCGATGTAAAAGGAATGTAAATTATTTTATTTGTTTTTTGAAAAGTAGTTAAAGTGTCGTATTAAGTGTAATTACTGCTGTCGATGCGAATTAGGCTTTTAAACTGTGGGTGTACCATGAATTTATTCTTACCCCTGAATTACTTACCTACTGACAACACGGTGTGGGCGTGATGTTATATGTTAAAAGAAAATTTTCTTGTCGCATAATTCCATCCATGTCATGACTTGTTAAGAAAAGTTATTTTATCGATCCTTTTGGTCTACTTTTATAGATTAACTATAACTCATGATGAAAACGTTATTACAAAATCAATATAGTAATAGAATTATTTAAAGTATTTTTCTGACATCCGTCAAAAAGCAAAAGTAAATAATTTGTTTTTTACAATTTCTTTTTTTATCCATTACCAGGTATGTTATTTAAAAACTACAAATAGATCTAAAATAATAATAAAAATAATTAATTTCGGAAACGGCAGAATATTATGATCCTAATACATTTTGAACATAACAGCTTTGTATAATATTCTGACAAATAAATGCATTAATTCATTCAATAGGAAAAGTGCCCACAAGGCTGGCAGCACTGCCACGTTGGATGGCAATGCTGATACTTTGGCCAGAAAAAAAGGCCAGCCCTCTGATCACGTGAAGAGTCGACCAGCCGCTTAGTGATATCCCGAGCAAGTATAGCTTTTTTAAGATATCGTCAAAGTCGCGGGAAGCACCTGGATGAGGGACGCACAGAACCGGGAAGTGTGGTGGAAAAAAGGGGAGGCCTATAGCCAGCAGTGGGTGATTCCGGGCTGATACGATGATGATGATACTTCTTTTATAACCCTTAATAAGGCAAAGGGAATAGTTTTCCCACCATATTTTTCAGTTCATTAATTAAATAAAGTGTTCCTGGTAGGTATTCTATTGTTGTACAAAGGTTATTTAAAGACTTATCAATCACTCATTAAATATTCAAAAAACAATAAAAAAAAAAACTACCAATAATACTTGTACCAATTTGGCATTATTTTGCGATTCCCGGATCGTTATGCCCGTTTAAGGGTTAATAAAATGTGATAATGGCTACTACAGTTTAGGAAAAGATGACAAACGAAACTGAAGAATGGCGTAATCTTCACTGAACGCGTGTATAACCCCGGATATTGTTACAGTCGCTGAAATGGCCCTTGACCTTGAAAAAGAAACAAAACATTTCTTCATTTTACGACGTTACTACAACTT
This sequence comes from Noctua pronuba, assembly GCA_905220335.1. NCBI lineage: Eukaryota > Metazoa > Arthropoda > Insecta > Lepidoptera > Noctuidae > Noctua > Noctua pronuba. The sequence goes on along the minus strand of LR999906.1, from coordinate 5,830,974 downwards.
GAAGTATATTAAGAAAGTATTGCAGGCAAAAATAAGAAATGTAGATGACAATTGCCCAGTTGATGGCAATAGGCTCGCCCCTATTACATGGGACTTAAACTTAACTGGCGAAATGTGGGTGGACTATTAGATACACCTTTGCCTAATTCTTCGCGGATTACAAGCGATTCGGGGATTATGTTCTAAGTTATAACAATGGAAAAAGTAACATTTTGAGGGGTTTTTTTTTAATTCCCTCCACGAGTTCGTACTTAAATGTTGGTCCCATGACCTTGAAATTAAAACAAACATTTCCCCGTTTTCTAGAAAAGAGTGATTTTGAAACAACAAAAGAAAATATACAAGGTAATATTAATAATAAGTTCATTTAAATTACTTCACGTAGCGAACCTTAAATGAGCTTCTAACGCAGCCTGAACAGTAAGCCATGTCATAATCCCGTTAACTAGCTCATGTTCTTCTCTAGACACGAGTTTCTTTCACAATGAAATCCGACACGAGTAAAGAAGACAGATAACCCGTTCCCATATCTGTCAAGTACAATCGAACCGTACTTACAAAGCGCAACCCTCAACTGCAGCCCACACCTGCGTATAAGTGCCCCCCGATTGTTTCCGAGGCACATTCGCGCTCCGACCGTCGATCGCGATGGGCGTTCCCCAACTCGGTACGACCGTTTCACCCGCCGAGCCAGGGCTCGAGCGACCGCGTCGTCCCCACCTGTTGATTGTCGACGATTCCAGGGAAGCGAGAGCGGTTGAAGGTTAGTTTTCTTTTTTTAAATTGTGAATATTTTTTTTTTATAAAAGACTTCGTGGTAATTTTTTTCGGGTATCGTGGTTTTTTTTTAATATGGTGATAATATTTAATTTTCTAATTTTTCAAGAGAATTTATGTGAATTTTTTTTCGGGCTAAAATATTTTTGTGTAGATAAAAATGTGACGAATAAATTTTAATTTCGAATTAAATATTTTTGGTGATTTTTTGGGGTTACGTGATTTTTTTACGGTGATGATTATTCCTACGACTAAGACAAATATAGTTTTTTTCTTTCAGTCCCAATCTTCAGAAATAATTGCAGCATCACAATTCTTTTTTTTTTAATTAAAAAAAAGCCTGAACAATTTTGTTATCTATAAAGTACAAAAAAGGCCTACGGGTCAAAGTGGGTGTGACAGTGAAAACATTATTTTCTTTAAGTGATTGGCCAGAAGAAAAAACTTACTGTAAAATCTAATTTTCAATGTCAACGTATTGACATTGAATGTAAACTGCAATTCAGATAGCCATAAAAATTAAAACTAAACACAGATAGATAACAAAAAAATATTGCAATACATTTATCACCGGATACCACTATCAAACTATGTATTGTGTAGGTTTATCCGTATGACACTATTCGGAATAATACTGGCAGTTGCTTGATAAAAACCGATGGGTAAGGTGAAACTCTAGCAGTGAAATATTTATAACCCTCCGAAGTATTGGCAGTAAACGGGTTACGGCCCGTAAAGAAAATTTTGGGGTAGTGTTTTTGCTCTTGGTGGACATTTTTAGGATACACAGGTTAGTTTTTTCCTTTTTTTTTAAGATATATTTTTTCTACATTTTTTTTCTATATCTATACTATCGTGCGTTAAATCTAGTGAAGTGCTCATTTAAAATGTTAAAATCGTGGTATTGAAAAATACAGAGGTGTTAAAAGTGTTTTTTTTATAGAAAATATGGACTTTTTCATGGTAAAAATAAAGTGAAGCGTAAAAAATCGTGCAGAAAATCTTTTAATGAAACAAGGCATAGTAGCCTTTTAGGTATTTTAATGACATATTTAAAACCTAAATTAGTATTAATTAACACACTAAGATACATTAATTAATATTAACACGAGGACCCAAAAACAAAACAGTGTGAAACAAAACAACTAAAGTAACAAAATTAATATCCGCCTTCAACTAAAATAACAAAAGTAAAAGTAATTAGGATGGTGCCTTTAATATCCGTTTTCCGGGCCTTTGGGGCCTTTCTACTCAGCCGAACGTACTCATAATAAAACTCTATTGTCTTTGGATAGACATTAATTTATGAAGCTTTCGTTGTAATTTACAAATTGAGAAAAGTGCGATAGTTTTGATTATAAAACTATGTAGTTATTACAGTATTTTCTATTTTTTTTTGTGGTATCATGTGGTCTTTGAATGTGGCTATTTATTGCCTATAGTTCAATCGTTTTATGCTGCCAAAACAAGTGAACGTCAACTGGTACCAACACCTCGCAATTGTAAACGATGGCTATCGCTACCCATACGAACTGTCGCTGAATAGCATACCGCACGCGTATCATAATACACAGGTCCTGTATTATTATACGTGAGATATGATATTGAACGATTCTAATAGAGAACTACATAACATAGCCTATAAGTGATATTCTTAAAAAATAACATAACATACCATTACGCCTGTAATCACCAAAGGGTTATGCAAAGGTGTGTTTCAGTGGCAAAACTATTTCTCCAGTTATTAAAAAATTTGCTCCCGAAAAAAGAATACGGGTTTTATAATAATAATAATAAAACGTTTATTTCAGATACAATCCATAAAGCATAAGAGTAATAAAATAGTCAGCGTACAAATATAAAAATTAACAAATTAAATAATTCAATGAATGTCAAATATAATAGAAATGAAAAAGCAAACGGTGTTTATAAACGGTGCAGATTAATTTGCAAATCTACATCTTGCTGGCAAACTTGCAACTGGTGGCATAGATTCTAAACTGGGATTTTGTGTTTCGTAAGGGTGTCTGCCAATACAGAGATTGAGACAGACAGTCTTGTCGTGCGAACATTGCCTGTTGCGCCTAACTCAAGGTCAGCACACCCCAGTGAGAAAGGGTTAACATAGCTACGAAAAACACAGGATTATGAACCTTAATTATACAATGTTTATACAAAATCTTTTCATCATTTTAATTCTCGAAAAATAAACAACCCTCGCGTTCATTAAAAATATAACAACTTTTTTGTTTTTTTTTTCTCAATTTCAAGTTTGTTAAAGTGAAGTTTTGATAAAGAAGTTAAGATAATATTCGAGTTTGGATTGAAGAATATTTGTGTTATTTTGTGGGTGTAGAAAGATTAAGTAGTAATCCATCGTTCATAGAGATGGGTCGAGTATAAAAGTTACAAAATAAAAATAGTGATTGATTAGGTACGGTCTCGAACGCAGTTTATTTTATAAATTTTTATTCATTTCTGTAACATATTATTTACATTTTTAAATATTTCTATATAATTTAAAGTAATATAAAAAACATTTAAATTATAAAAAAATAGTAGCCCACCAGCATGGGGAACAGGGTCAGAATTATTTTTATTATGTCCTTTATTTATTTATCTACACATTTTTGACATTTTTAAATATTTCTTAAAAAAAACCATACAAAAAAACATTTAAAAATACAAAAAATAGTTGTCCGCCGGTATCGGGAGCAGGGTCTAAGGTCTACCGGTGGTTAGGGCTCCAGAGACAGGAACCTCCTCACAATGCGAGCCGTATCGAGGAGTACTGCCTACCTTATTATTATTGTTTGTTTCTCTGAAAGTTTTATCGACCAATTGCCTATTTGAAAAGCATTTTTTTGTCAGTAGATTAATTAATTTTATATTGGCTCGTCTAAATAATATTCTTTAATTAAGTTTGTAAAAAACGTTACATTGGATTTTTACATTTTTTTAAATTAAAAATCTTCAATGTTGGTTTATCCGTCAAGAAAAACAGGAATGTAATTCTTCTGCCCTTTCGAGTTATACTAGATAAGTACTCGGTCGCGTCAGTGGTAAAAAGATTATCCATTCAGCAAGGTTACCGCCGAGTCTGACTGTACACTTGTACAAGTAGCGTCAAATGATTTAAGTCGTCACTTTTTGAGGTGATTTTCGTATTGCATATTTATTTAAATCATCTCGTAGCTTAATAATAACAGCCGCTCGGGTATTCTATCTTTAGGTTAAGCCGTGCTTGTCTAGGTTGGTCTGTGGATGGGTGACCACCCATTACATACCGAGTTTCCTCCGTGCCTCGGAAAGCACGTTAAGCCGTTGGTCCTAGGTGTCATTTGTAGATCTTTGACAGTCTTAGGTAGTAGTTAGGTAGTGGCCCAAAAAGTTTGACAACCAGTCTTACCAAGGGGTATCGTATTATCCAGTACTAACTGGGTTGTGAAGGTCAGATAGGCAGTCGCTCTTAAAATACTGGTATTCGGTATTCAGCTGCATCCGGTTAGACTGGAAGCCGACCCCAATATAGTTGGGAAAAGATTAGGCAGATGATGATATTTATTTAGATCACGGCCAGTTGGTTTATTTACCGCAAGGATGACTGTAATTTGGTTTTTCAATTGGTAAATCAACTAGTAGTCCGCAAGGGCCGATGCCTGCCGGGGCTGCGAGACTGTTCGAAAGAGATACCGCGGCCCTGGAACACAAAGGGCAAAGAAGGAACATGGATGGGTTTTAGTCAGTAAAAGTCTGACACTCCCTCCCACTCCACCCAGAGCGGGAGGAGTTATTTGATGATTTCCTATCCTTAAAAACTAGTACCCGTTGCTTATCCGTGATCATGGTGCTTGCAACAGCGCCGAAATATCGGGAACTCAAAACAAACAATAAACATGGTAAATATCCCGTCTCTAGAGTTAATGATAGACAGAATTGTACGAATGCACTGCTTATTTCATAACTTTTTTTTTAATCTGCACATATGACTGTTACTACCTGGATTAACATGAAGGTCATGGATTTATCGTGTGTTTTGTGGTAAAGCCTTGAAGAATCATTATAAGTGTTACCATTGAATGTTTTATTAAACTGGTCCAAGTGAAGCCACGGGCGTAAATAGTATGAAATACAGGGTGGAAGGGAATCAACGGACGAACGATTACTACATATACAGTACATCATTCCGAACCCCACGTAGAAATTTTAAATCGGTAATTAAAATATAAAAAGTTGTTTCCTACAAAGGTGATTGAAAAAAATACAGATGAAAAATTTATAGGTGGGGGGGGGGGGGAGAGATTCGGAATACGCGGTAATCGTTTGTGCGTCGATGTCCCTTCCATCCGTGAGGCACACAGTGTATAAATTTTTTGTTTAGTTTTATTTTTTTTGTCTTGTATTATTTTTGTTTTATATTGTGTGCACTTGTGGAATGTGCCAAATAAATGTATTTTCTTTCTTTTCTTTCTTTCACCCTGTATACTAATAGATTTTTACTTCATCTGTGTTTCTTAAAAAGCACTGCCTGGATTTTAAGTCTGGTTTACACTGAAATTCTGACTTCATTCCGTGAAAGCATGATTTTTTCTACGTAAAAGCCAGTAGTAGTACCGTTGCACAGCTGGCCAGTATGTTTTTTTGTTTTGTAATCTGACGGATAAGCTTTGCCACGTGCGGGTTCAGTTCCAGCTCTTTGATTTTTTGTGGTATGTATCTAACATACATAGTAGTTATAGTTACTAGTTGCTATACTATAGGGTGACTAGTAACTAGTGACCGATACTTATACATGTGATTGTACTCATGATAACAACCAACATTCCCAAAGAAACATTATTTTTAAATACTCATTCACATTTATCACAATAATACTACAGCCGTATGAAATTCGCGCGCACGCGGCTGTGACCTACCGCTACTAAATTTTTTGATAACTTTAAACGTAATTCATGCCCAAGAGGCCTGCTTATCTCCTAAATAAAGATATTGAGAGAGAAAAAAATAACAAGAGCAAAGCGAAAACTATTAAAGAGCTCGTCTCCTAGTTGCCTTTTGCAAATAGATAAATAGGAAGTCGCATAAATTCTTAGCCAGCAACTAGACTAAGTTAAAGAAACTTGCAAAAGTTTTGCAATAAAGATGTTTTTTCTATTTGTATATACACGGAATAACTCCCGCATTGTCGACCCTTTCAGCGACAACCTCATCTGCTCCGCATTTTCCCAATTATGTTGGGGTCAGCTTCCAGTAAACCCGGATGCATCTGAATACCAGTATTTTATATGGAGCGACTGCCTATCTTACCTTTTTTTGTTTTCGGATGGGATATCATCAAATGACCCCGCTCTGGGCGGAGTGGAAGGCAGTGTCAGACTTTTACCGACTAAAACCCATCCATGTTCCTTCTTTGCCCTTTGTGTTCCAGGGCCGCGGTATCTCTTTCGAACAGTCCTGCAGCCCGCCTATCTGACCTTCACACTAAGAAATACGATAGCCCTTGTTAAACTGGTTGTCACACTTAAGAGCCATTGACGACCTAAATGAATGAAATATCTACAGATAAAATACGGGACCAACGGCTTAACGTGCTTTCTGAGGCACGGAGGAATCTCAGTGTATAAAGGATGGTATCAATCCACGGACCGACCTTGGCAAGGTCGTGCGGCTAATATTATTTGGCCACGCGCTCTTCCATGATCCTTTTAGCGACAGAAATATGCTAATGCCTGTTTTCGCTAACCTTTCTTGAATTCCTAATGTTATTGTTCTCTTGACTCCTATACAGCGCTTTCATTTAGGTATCGTCTAATTTTAGTGACAACGGGCATAAACGACTGTTATTTTGAAATCAGAGACAGACACTTCAATATTATTTATTTGCATACTAGCTTTTGCTCGCAACTTCGCTCCCGTTATGTACGGGCATTAACCCACGGGAACGTTTTAAATATACCCTGTGATACTCGGGAATAATGTAGCTTACCGCTAGTGAAATAATTTTCGGAGTCGGATCAGTGGTTACGCAGGTTACCCCCTACATACAAACTTACAAACAAAATTTTACGTCTTTGTAATCCTTACTATTATTATAAATGCTAAAGCAAGTTAGTTTGTTTGTTTGTTACCTTTTCACGCCTAAACTACTGAAGCTATCATCCTGAAATTTTGCATATACGTTGTCAGGTGTACAGAAACGGAAATAGGGTACCTTTCATCCCGAAAACAGTATTGTTACCGAGGAAAACAACAATAACGTTCTTATTATAATAGATGGGGCCTCGTCTCTTTCGAATCATAACTGAATTGTATTATTTCAAGCAGAGTACAACCCGAATTGACTGTCAAATTCTAAATTAACGCGAGCGACGCCGCGGGCAAAAGCCAGTATTAGTATAGATTCTAAACTAGACCTACGATCAATATAAGTCTGACTGCTAGTCTTACTATCACAGTGCTTGAATGTTTGACAAGATTAATTGGTCTAACCGTGTTGCGGTAAATTCTAAGCATTTGAATAGTACGTAATTTGCAAATTACAGGATTTGATCACTGGTTTCGGTGAATTAGACCTAATTCATAGCTAATAAATACGTTAATGAGTCTTGCAGATTAAGGTTTCTCTTGGTTTGAATTAGTCAGTGGGCCATTTTGGTATTCGAATTTGCAAAAAAAATGTATCTAGGTATTTTGGTTTCACAGATATAACTCGAGTTTTTTTAATTATCTGAAAAAAGTAACTTTAATTTAAATACCTTATGCATGGTTAAAATGCCAATGATTAAAAAAGGGCTCACCATAAAAATAACAAATAATTCAAATTGTATCTTTTAAAAAGGCAAGAGATTTGTAAAAGCAAAATTCAGGTTAAAAATATTTCAAATTGCAGCTTTAAAATGGTATGCGTTGAGCGAGATTCATGGATGCGTTAATTGTGAAAAAGAGTAATATTTTAGATTAAAAAATAAAATAACATTGCGGTTCTCTCCCCTATATTATAGGCAGAGGTGTATTTATTACTATAAGTACATCCTTATTTCGGCAGTTACGTTTAAGTTCCATCACGTAGAGGGTGAGCCTATTGCCATCAACCGGGCATAAATCTAAACACCGTAACTGTTACTGAGAAATTCAACAAAACTATCTTGGCCAGGCTCACGCTCAGCATGGAGAGCATACGACAACTAGACTAAAACGAACATTTATCACGCCTGGAATCCTCGTAGGGTTAGGCAGAGGTGTACCTAATAGTACACCCACATTTCGGCAGTTATGTTTGAGTCCCATGTAATAGGAGGAGCTTATTAAAATCAAACAGGCACTCATCCAACTTCCATGGTTTCTACTGAGAAATTCCAAATGGAAAACCTAATAACACTTTGCCAGACCTGGTAAACGAACCCAGGACCTCATGCTCAGCAGTCGCGCTTGCAAACACTAGACCAACGAGGCAGTCCGTAGACCAAAGCGAGGAAACAAAAAAAAGCCAATTGCGAGTTGGGCTCGCGCATCGAGGGTTCTGTATAAGCTTGTAGGTATTTTGTTATTTAGCTATATATTTACGCTTTTCAGATTTTTTCCTTTACATGTGCTGTAAGATATTGATTCTTGCCAAACTTCATGATTCTAAGTCAACGGGAAGTACCCTATAGGCTTTGATTCCCTTGGGAAATCGCAAAATATGCGACATAAACGGTCATACCTTTTGATCGCGTTGACTTAAAAGTTTGATGTTTTTACTGCTCCAAGGGGTAGCAGATATTAGATATTGAAAAAGGGTCTTGACAGAGGGACAGACTCATGGATAGACGGACAGACGGACAACGAAGTGATCCTATAAGGGTTCCGTTTTTTTTTTCCGTGGGCCCGTGTACGGTGAGTAACGAGCTAGCCCCTTACTCACCGCTCGTGTCGGCGGCGCTTTCGTGTTCCACGCGCGCCTCAAAGAGATGTCAGTAACCAGGAAGGGGTCCGCAAGGGCTGATGCCTGCCGGGGCTTCGGGACTGTTCGAACGAGATTATCACGACTCTGGAACACAAAGGGCAAAGAAGGAACATGGATGGGTTTTAGTCAGTACGAGTCCGACACTCCCTTCCACTCCGCCCAGAGCGGGAGGGGTCATTTGATGATTTCCCATCCGAAAAAAAGGGTTCCGTTTTTGCCGACTGAGGTACAAAACCCAAACAAATACGTCACAGAGAATTTTCCTAGATTTGAGTAGAAGTTCTTAATTCATTAGTAAGGTCGTTGAAACTCTCATGGAGATGAGATTCAGTTCATCTCTTTAACCGAGGCTTTTCTAGAAAGTTACTATTTGTAACCGTCTTTGCTTTACCGACAATGAATCTTACACTTTTCTTTTATTTGTCACTAGTTTAATCCTTCATGTTTTTTTTACCTTTGAAATTATGGTAAACTAGCTTTTGCCCGCGGCTTCGCTCGCGTTAATTTAGAATTTGACAATCAATTCGGGCTGTAATCTGCTTGTAATATTATAATTCAATCATGATTCGAAAGACACGTGGCGCCATCTTTTACCATAAGAACGTTAATGACCGTTTCTGTACGCCTGACAACGTATATGAAAAATTTCAGGATGATCAGTTTAGTTGTTTAGGCGTGAAAAGGTAACAAACAAACAAAAAAACTTACTTTCGCATTTATAATATTTGTAAGGATTAACATTGAAGTCGTATTTTAACCAAGCTAAGTTTATCAAGATTTTCTCCTGAATTTTTTCTCGACTTTGACTTTAATTTGTTAGCAAAGTAATTCAATGTCTTTGAAACATGTTAAAAGACGTTTCTTAGAAAATATAATAATTTTCTCTTACTGTCCTTAAAGCTTAAATATGATTTTATTCCTACTAAGAAACAAAAATGATTTTTTTTTCTTTTTCTGATAAAATATAACAACAATAATAATATACTAATAAACAAATAATATAACAATAATATAATAAACATGTATTAACACTTTTTATACATAGTTACGCATTTGTAGGGTAAATGATGTGTTTTCACACCACGTTTTGGCATTTACATGTGTAGTCGACTTTTTGTGTAGTGTTCAAATTAGTTTATTACTATTACTAGCTACCACCCTGCCTACTTACCCTACCCTACCTACCTAACCTACTTACCTTCATACCCTACCTACCTAACTACCGTACCTACCTACTTCGTTTGAATAAACAACACCTTAAATTTATAATAGTACTTTTGGTCGCCAAAAAGACGTTTTTAGTCCATATACTATGTAGTTTCGGAGCTTACAAACAAAAAAATTTTTCCTCTAGTATTAGTAGAGATATATGTAGAAACTATCTGTTTCCTTATCTTTCATGATTATTCCTGTACGAATAACGTTGTGTTCATGTACAATCTTAACTAATTCAATTTTCCATCATCTGTTATCCTCTTTTCCCGCTTTTAAAATAAATAATAAGTAAGTTTGTTTGTTTGTTACCTTTTCACGCCTAAACCACTGAACCGATCATCTTGAAATTTTACATACACGTTGTCAGGTGTACAGAAACGGACATAGGGTACCTTTCATCCTGAAAAAAGTTCTGTTCCCGAGGAAAACAACAATAACGTTCTTATGATAATACATAGCGCCACGTGTCTTTCGAATCATGATTGAATTATATTATTACAAGCAGAGTACAACCCGAATTGATTGTCAAATTCTAAATTAATGCGAGCGAAGCCGCGGGCAAAAGCTAGTAATATTTGGCAAGATTTTTTATATATTTTGCTACGTGTCATTATAAAGGGCACAACAGACTAGTAAATGTTGTAACCTTCTACATATATATGTACATTCATACGTATGTATATGTTTAATACCACTCCACATGTGCAATAAAACGCTGCTCTCAGATTTTATTCTCAATCTCGGTAATGGTAACATAAGGACGAGGTTTCATTTACTGTTGATTGCAAGGCTAAGTGAGTCTCTCAGGGGAGCGCTAAGTTATTGAACTTAGCCGTTAAGTAATGTACAAGCTTTTCGATATAAACGCATCGTTACTAGATATATTCTTTGTGTAAAATTAATGCTTTTTTTCTTGGTTTTGTTTTGTTTTGGATATAATGTTACTAATAACTACTGTGAGTTATACCCGAACATGGTTTGTTCAAACATCATCTCAATGCGTTCATCTGTTTTGTGTCTTTTCGTGTTGGTAGAATAAAAGTTTGTTCCAAAATTCCAAATAATTAGGGGTAGTTAGTCTGAACGGCCCACATCGAACGGACCACGGGCCGTTCAGCCGTAAGAAAAAAATGTCTACGTTCGAAAGGACCGGTGTCAAAATAAGTTTAAAGGGACAGTCGCATACAATAAAAAGCTTTTCGTTGGTCCAGTAATGGGTTTTAGTCAGTAAGAGTCTGACACTCCCTCCCACTCCACCCAGAGCGGGAGAAGTCATTTGATGATTTCCCATCGGTAAAAAAAGCGTCAGTATAGAATACATCTCGTGTCTAAAGTACCAGGCTGTCATAAATAAGAAGGAGCTTCTAACATTAATTTTGCTTTAATTCAAGAAAATTACTCACGCCTATAAAGTACCAGGCTGTCATAAATAAGTAGGAGCTCCTAACATTAATTTTGCTTTAATTCAAGAAAACTACTCACGCCTATAACGTATACCAGGCTGTCATAAATAAGTAGGAGCTTACCTCACCTGTTTTTTTTTTTTTTTTTAGCCTGTTTGAGTGTCCCACTGCTGAGCAAAGGCCTCCCCTTTCTCCTTCCAAACCTCTCTGTCCTGTGCGATATCTGGCCATGTTCGCCTCGCAAACGAGATCAGATCATCACACCACCTTCGCCGCGGACTACATCGACGGAAAAAAAAAAAACTTTGCAACTCTCTCGCATTTGCTCACATAACCATTTAAATCTATTATTTCAACTTTATAACGTTTGCACCCGAATGTACTTAAAGTATTTATAACATTGCATTTGTTTACAAGTTTTTGACACCGGTCCTTTGGGACGTAGACATTTTTTTCTTACGGCTGAACGGCCCGTGGTCCGTTCGATGTGGGCCGTTCAGACTAACTACCCATAATTAGATACTCGTATATTGTTGTAGTTAGTTGGACATATTAATGTATGTGTTTGTTTTGATCTGAATAATATAAACATTCTTATTCTTATTCTTTATTGCACACAAAAACAACAAAAATATATATACAAATTGCAATAACATAGCTTATGTACAATGGCGAGCTTAACCCAGAATTGGGTTTTCTTACAGCAAACCAAATTTCGATAGCAAAATTTGCATAAGAGGATATACCTATGTGCATTAACATAACAAACATCTCGTTACTTAAATTAATTAATTTTATAAACTAAACTACATACATACAGTATAATACACGTAATACATACAATATAATTATATACAATACAATGCCTATAGAAACATCTAGATTAAAAAACAATTTTTAAATTTGGAAATAAGTAATAAGTTATTAATCAAAACAAACAAAACACTAAGCATCTCTTGTATCTGGTGGCTCGGAAATATACGCATCTTTCCCCATAAAAAAAGTAAAATAGTTTTTGACGATTTATGCGTATTTAATGCATACCAAAATGAGGAAACACCCCCACAATAATTAAAACAAGTTGTTATATTACAATGTTACGACAAAACTACCCCAAGAGCCTATCCCCTCAACCTACTCATGCGATGTAACCACCGGAATAGAGAGGCCCGTTTATTTTTAGCCAATTTTTGGGGACCACACGGTTTAGCAAACATGCGTTATTTACCCCGAGTAAGTTTGCAAACGGTTTTTGTTGAAGTTATTTGCTCAGAAACGTATAAATAAGTAAGTCTCTAAAATATTATTTTTTAGTCGATTATCATCATTCGCCTAGCCTTTGTCCAATATGTTGGGATCAGCTTACGGTCTATCTTGATGCAGTTGAATACGAGTATTTAACATGGAGGAAGTCTATCTGACCTCTACTACCCAGTTACTTGGTGACACGACACCCATGGTAAGACTGCCATAGTTCGTCAACCAAAAGAAAAAAAAACAAAATATTTTATTTCACATAGGCCTAGATGGGCACTTATAAAACGTCGACAAAAAGGTGCACGGTTCAGGTTGGTCGTTTCCTATGGAGAAGAACCGGCAAGAAACTCCATGGTTACTCTTATATCGATAACCCATAGTTATCGCTCGCCCCCTATTACATGGGACTTAAACGTAACTGGCGACATTTAGGTGTACCATTAGATACACTTCTGTCTAACCCTTCGGGATAACATGCGTGATATTATGTTATAGTTATAAAGTAACTGCCCGAGACGCAGTTACACGGCGTCAACCACGTGGGATAGAAACATTCAACATAATGTTCTTGAAAGATGTACTAAGAAAGGATTTTTTAAACTACAGTTTTAATAAATCCTAAGTCAAAAATAAGCTACCTACAGTCCAGCCACAGGCACCTTGTAGCTTTCTACCTAGTAGGTACCACAGTCCCCAACAAGGTTAGAAGTATTTTAACAAAGATGTTTCAGACAACAACGAATCATAACAAAATTATTCAACAATATTATTATATTTTAACAATATTATTTTACAAACTGGAATTGCGTCATTCAGCCCAATTTCACTTACATAATTCAAATTCACGTGTCTTCGAAAATACACAGACTAAAGAAAGATAAACTAGTAACAACTTGATTACTCCCTGAAGCGAAACTGTGGGGGTGTTATTCTACCCCCGGAGGGGTCGAACCTCGGTTGGCTAAAGCACACATTTTACTTTAGTCCGGTTAAATTTAAATTTCGGGGTTGTATACAGTGTACTGATGGGTTAAGTAAGTGTTATATAAAGTGCCCATGGGTACGTAAAATACAGGCCAAGTGCGAGTCGGACTCGCGGACGAAGGGTTCCCTACCATCGTAGTAGGGGAGCCCCTTTTAATTTTTTATGTGTTGTTATAGTAGCAACAGAAATACACATTCTGTGATAGTTTCAACTCTCTACCTATTACGGATCATGAGATACAGCCCGCTAACTGACAGACTGACGGACGGACGTACGAACAGCGGAGGTTTGGTAATAGGGTCCCGTTGGTAACTCTTCGGGTACGAAACCCTAAAAATGAGTTATTATTTTTAGGTATTTACGAGCTCTTCTGTTGACCAAAGTGAAACCACTTTTAATGGAACCTTTCACCCCAATTAGATTAGTATCTATAACACTTTTCTGTTACAAACGTGAAACATAACGTAGCGTTTTATTTTTTGTTTGTTTGGTAAACGACAAAACGTGTTTGTCATTAACGTTTTCATGTTTACGTTTTTAAACGAAAAAATAGAAGCAAGTTTAACATTTTTATAGATTTTTTCGTACGCTAAACAAGTCTTGTTTGTATTGTGCACGGTTAACCCATAATATTTCACCCAGAGAGATTTACAATCAGAGCGAAATATTTTGTTTAGTTGAATTATTTTTAAGGTAAGTACGGTTAACAGTTATGTTACTAGCGTGACTGTTAAGCATGGGGTCCTACATTTGATTCCCGGGTCGAATAACGTGTTATTGGGGTTTCCATCAGAAATTTCTCAGTAACAGCTATGGACTCTGGATTTCTGTCCGATGGAAGGCAATAGGGTTGCCTAATGAGATGATAACGATAATATAAAGAATAAATAATTTATTATAAAAATAATAAGAATAATAACAAAGATTTCCTTATTACCTATTCAACTTTAAAAGTAAAAATTTATATCTAACATATTTAAAAGGATAACAGGGAATAATAATAACCCCATTTTATTTGGCATTTATAAAAAGTTGAAACCCAAATTGGCTTCAATTAAAAGGATTCTTTTAAGCAATAAAACTTCGAGTTGAAAACTATCTGAGTAGGCGTTTTTTAACGATATTATTTTTGTCTAAAAGAAATGATTTTATAACGATATCGTTGAGACAGTTTTCCATTTACAAGTGTCACCATTTATTTTCGTTAATTGGTTCAAGTTGGTTTTAATTAAGTCAACTTTTGACCTTTATGTGAATAAGCCTTAGAGACTTACTCGTCTGTGGTTAACTGGGCTCAGCTTCTTATTACAATGTCAATAAGGTCCTATTTCACGATGTCCGTATAGCCTACTAACTACTTATTGAATAAATTAAAAAATGGAACAGGATTTGTCTGAAATTTTCTGTCAAGTAAGTTAACGGGAACTTAATCGTAGGTGGTGTAACAGGCCCTGAGAGTCCTTTTGTTGACATTTAGTAAAGTTGTTGGCTCAGAATTCAGTTTCTTCCGTAGTGAACCTGAGTTTTTTAACTTAAGTAGTAAAATAGCTCTTTGTGAAGAAGCTTGTCCGAGGAAGTACAGTCACAAGCTCTGATATGTAAACACATATAATAGGGGGGGCGAACCTATTGCCATCATCCGTGGCTAATACTGAGAAATTCCTGATGGAAAAACGCAATAATACTTTGCCCGACCCGAGAATCGAACCCTGGACCTCATGCTCAGCAGTCGTGCTTGCGACCAACTGCACTAGACCAACTTATTTCATAATAGTACGTTTGTTACAACATACAATTACAAAGATTACAGTGTGTGAAAATTACTTTTAAAAGGACTGTGCTTCTACATTTTTGAAGGTGAAAAACAATCTCAGAATGCTTTTCTTTTTGAAAATGTTCATTTTTCACCAGTATCTCTTTGAGTCAACGAGTAAAACCCTGAACATAATATCCGTTCAGTATTATTTACTTTCTGTTTTAAATTCTTAAGGGAGCTCTTCTTGATTAACAAACGAGTTTTGAATACTAACACAGTTTAAAAGGTTGGTAAACACTGAAAATTAGGTAACCTACCTGTAGCTTGATGAATTTTCAGTAACATTTTAATCTTCTTCACTTTTGAATTAATTAAGCCTACCTAGGTCCAACTGCTGGACATCAATTCACCAGAATTACTATTGCACTCTGCTTGTAAGGACACGTGGCGCCAACTATAGTCCTAAGAACGTTATTGTAGTTTTCCTCAGGAACAGTACTTTTTTTCGGGATGAAAGGTACCCTGTGTCCGTTCCTGTACACCTGACAACGTATATGCAAAATTTCAGGTTGATCGGTTCAGTAGTTTAGGCGTGAAAACGTAACAAACAAACAAACTTACTTTACTTTATAATATTAGTAAGGATTCATAATTTCGAGGAAACTAGCATGTACAGACGCCAGCGCATCAAGCTACTATCATCATCCGCCTAGCCTTTTCCCAACTTTATTGGGGTCCGCTTCCAGTCTTAGCAGATGCAGCTGAATACCAGTATTTTACAGTTAGTACTGGGTAATACGGTACCCCTTGGTAAGACTGGAACACTTGGAAAATTCACGCTGTATAAACAAATAAAAGTAAATAATTAAACTGTCATTTACACCTCTTTGTCCTAATTACTTGGCAATAATAATTTGTTTAGACGGGTTGCTTAAAGAGGTCAATCTGTTTTATTTGGTCAGGTTTTGTTAACTGGCCTTAGAATAATGGGAACAGTAATATAGGTTTTTTTTTATAAATAGATAATTTTTGAGTAGGAATGTGGATGGGGTATAAGAGTAGAGGAAGACCAAAGAAACGATGGATGGACTGTGTAAAGGATGATGTGGCTGGAAAGGAGGTGTCTGATGAGATAATAATGAGTAATAGAGAAGTATGGAAGAAGACATGCTGCGCCGACCCCGAATGAATTGGGATAAGGGCAAGCGAATGAAGATGACAAACTCTCGCCATTTCTCATGGATGTAGACAAAAACTACAGACCCCACCTGTTACAATGCATCCACGTTCATTCATCTCACACATCTCGTTATTTAGTTGGTTAGTATGTATTGGTCAAATTTTGCAACTGAATTTCAAACCAGTTCCCCTCAACCGATTGAGCTGAAATTTGACACATAGCTTTGGTTCTGGTGACAATACATTGTTATGATAGACATGACTTAATTCTGCAACCAGGATCGTCTTCTCACTAGAGAGAACTCCTCAACAGTTAATTTATTTTTCTATTTGATTGAATCAATTCTGGTCCCAAAAAAAAAAAAACTAACATAAGTTTACACGACCATCTCAAATAAATTCTGCATAGGGCACAAAAAACAATTTATTTCCCCCAAAAAAATCTATAATTACAAAAATATTAATATTAAAAAAAAAACACGCCTTATTCGTGTCCTTGGCAACAAGGAAGTTTCCTGGTATCCGGACGAACTTGGCCCGGTTATCCGCCTCAAGGGCGGGTACCCGGGTAACAGGTGATGTTTGGCGCATTATGCTCGCCATGATGGATGGGGTCTTTGGTACTGAATAAATTATTGGATGATAGTTGCCCGGGTAATCGATTATAGTGGCGCTTTTGAGATTCTGTTTATTTGTTTTGTTATTGATTATGTTTGGAGATGAAAAGATGACATTGCTATTAAGATTTTAACTGTCATACTGAAAATATTAGATTGATTTTCACGAATAGTTTACGACATTGAAACCTAGATTTAGGGTATATCGAAAGAGTAAAACTAAATTTTCTCCGCAGCTTCGCCTACATGGAAGATGGAAATATTCCAAAGCGAACCTACTTCCGGCGTATAAAATACTATTACTATTTATACAATATTGAGGTCAAGATTAGGCCCATAAAATATATATTTTTTAAAAAGGTAGCAGACAGGCAGACATACTTATTTAGCAGTTTACTTGATTACTTTTAGCAGTTTACTTTAGTATGCAGACGTAGTTAGTTAGTACTTTGACTATTAACGTAATATATATAGTTTTTCGGACAGAAGAGTGATTCTGGCAAGGTTCTTAAAACCAAAAAATAATGGGATTTTTTGCGCAAAACCGAGTTTCAATATTGTTTTGTAAAACATTGTAGAAAACGATAAAACAAAAACAAATGCTCTGTAAACAACAACTGCATGTACTCTACAGTTAATTAAAACGTTCCCTTTCTTCTCCGTGACCTCTATTGATTCTTCCTCTTCTTATCCGAGGCCCTATTGAGTCTCGAGCGTCCAATAACTGCATAATGAACATCTGTTGGCCTCTTCAACGGTAATTGCGATGAAGGGGAAATTTCTATAGAATAGTGCTGTATTTATTAAAATATTATTGACAGCAATTAGTAGAGAAAAAAGGAATTGCCGTGAAATAGGATTATGGCGTTGAATGATAACAAGCACGTTATTAATATGTCGATAAAATAAGAAAAAAGAGATACCTACAAAAATATTCGAAGTTATTTCGAATATTAATGAGATCAAAATCGAAATATAAGTTTTTAAACAATATTATCACTAAAAATATGGTAAATATCCCGTTTTTAGTGTTATCAAAAGCGAAAATCTGTTTAGTGGTAAACTACTGCCAATGCGCTTAGCTACGGCGTAGCGATCGGAGTGCTACGGCGTAGCGCAGTCGTAGCACAGTGCACAGTTCGGTAACTTTTGTTTTGTTCAAACATTCGAAACGGGCAATATTTGTTTTGCATTTAGTGGCTGCAATAATAATGCAATAGCTTTAGAAGAGGAGACGAAAGCAATTAAGCTCAAAGTTCAATTAACTCAATAATTCGGGTGTTCGCAGGGCAGTCCTCCACCCAGTTCTGTATGCTTACAATATTAATTGCATGTTTTCATCGGAGCAGACATTCCTTTGGAAATACTTAACCGGAGCGAAATGTATCGATACAGTATTGAATATGTATGGCATCTTGTAATAAACACATTCCTGTCTCTTGATTGTGAAAATCTGGCAGTGTAGCTATATTTATGGTAGTATGTTATATTTATGGGAGGAATATAATTATGAAATGTAAGGGTCTGTTTCTTACGAGTTAAGGAATAGCTGTAATTCCCATTTTCACTGTAACTAGGCGACACTTACCATACACGTATGTGTATTTAGGAGTCCCTTAGTAGTTAATGAAAACGGACATTAGTTGTAAGTTATGGAATTAGGTGTTCCTTTGCGGAAATCTAACATTGCATAACATTTAAGGTCATTAGTGACTCACACAAACTTTTTTTTAGTAAACGCTTTCTTTGTAACTTCATGGTTATATTGTGTTTTTTTTGTAATCAAAGAAAATGTCTTTGAATGGGGCCTTCGGTTGTGTAAAGTAAAATTGTAAATGGTTCAAATTTTCTACTCCCAAACGTTTCTACACTATTGTTATATGATCATCGCTGCAGTCTAGGTTTTTTATCCAACCACTACTAACCTTGATATATTTTACTACGTCTACTACAACTCAACCACACATTAATACACACACAATATTAAACGCACACACTTAAACACAGACAGGTATCACACACACTCACTTGTAAAACGACTTCCCCGGGTCGTAGGCGTGGCTGCCACGCCGGTACACTCGCGGACATAATGTTTTACTTCACCCACGCATATGGCGGTTCTATTAATAGTACCATTGTTAGTGGGAGAAAAATAGTAAGATTTGCAGACTGCAGGGCAAAGGCGTCTTCTAATAGAGCGAAGGTATTAGCATTGATCACCAAGCTTGCTCGAAGCGGATGGTGATCAGTACATCATCATTCTGAGCACACACAAATCCACATAGAAATGTTTTATCGGTTATTAAAAAAAAATCATCAAATAACCAGGTTAGGTACTAACCAAACGAAAAAGAAAAGAAACGAAAGAAAGAATGGAATACAGCCCTGACTATCACATGTTACTGTGTAGTAAAATAGTAAGCCCTGCGTACTTTGTAGTGCCGACATACTTTCATGTGGAGAATTGTATGTAGGAATAAGTCTTTGTGTTTAAGAGACTGCATTGTACGTTTTTCGTTTCGTTTGTGGGTTTTATTTTCCTCTTTGTTGAACCATTTTGTCGGTGCGTGACATTTACCCTAGAGGGCGTGGGGGTCGTCGTTTAAATCATCATCTTGTACAATTTGATTTTATGTTCTGTTGCGAAGGGTTTTGTTTCTTTTGCTGCGGTTTCTGGTCCTGTGTTGAAGGTGTGAAAATTTACGTTTGTGTGGAACTAAAGTACCTTTGGGCATTATCACAAACGTTAGAATACACTAAAGAAAAGCACGCTGTTGGATTTTCAACCCTACATTTAGCGACGGTATGGTTGATTTTCCAACAGTGTAAACATTTTTGGGCATTTGTTTAAGTTTCATACATAACATCATGCCTGTAATCCCCTAAGGGTTAGGTAGAGGTGTACGTAATAAATAATACACCCACATTTGGCCAGTTATATTTAAGTCCCATGTAATAGGGTGCGGGCCTATTGCCATCAACCGGGCACAGATCCAGACTCCGTGGCTGCTACTGAGGAATTCCTGATGGAAAAACCCAATAACTCTATGCTCGATCCGGACCTCTTGACCAGCATTCGACCAGCGAGGCAGTCAGTTGTTTAAGTTTCGTGTTAATCTTTTCTTCATTATATAATAGGGTATTTGACAACATCGAAAAAAAACAAAAATATTTAGTCCTTCAGTTAGATCACCAAAAATGTTGGACTCGTATTTTTTCTTTTGTCATATAATAAAAAATGATGACGATACAGCGCATCAAAGTTCAAGAGAGGGGGCTTGTGACATCACTGGTAAAAAGTAACAGAAATTGTGACGTCACGCGTGATTTCAACGCGCTGTATCATGGTCATTTTTCGTTCACATGACAAACGAAAAAATACGTATCCAATATTTTTTGATAATCTAACTAACGGACTAAATAGATTTTTTCAGTCAAATATGCTGCATGTGGCTTTTATTTTTTTTTTAAGAATATCAATTTATAAAATGACATCTCGGAAATACCTACCCATATATTTTTGTAATAAGAATAGTTTGAACTTTTATCATATACCCTGTGAAGTTCAAACTCACCGTATATTTCTTTAAACTTTTAAAATTACAGCGTAAAAACTGTTCCTAACTCACTTATCTACCGTTATAGCAGTATTTTTATGCACAAAGAAAGAACCTGGAGGTCCCGGGGGTTGAAACCAGAGAGATACTACACATTAACTAATTAAAAAAGAAAAAAGACAGCTAAAAGAGGTTTCTTTACATCATTTGATTCATTTAGTGCAGCAAAGGGAGAGTTTTATTTAATGTTTGAGGTTTCCCCGGGTCACTGCCGAGTTACATTTTGTTTTAAAATAGTCCGTGTTTTACTGAAAAAGTAAGAAATAAAATCTTGAGTCCCTGCACTATCGAGGTTGATTGCTGAGTATTGATCAAGTTGTTCGTTGGTCTAGTGCTCGCAACCGCGACTGCTGAGCATGAGGTCCTGGGTTCGATTCCCGGTTTGGGCAAATTGTTATTTTAGGAATTTACTCATACGTCACGGCTGTAATCCCCAAAGGGGTAGGTAGAGGTGTAGTACGTGGTGTTACGTTTAAGACCCATCTAATAGGGGGCCAGCCTTTTGCCATCGACCGGGCTCAAATCCAGACTTCGTGGCTGCTACTGAGAAAATCTCGATAGAAAAACCCAATTAAACTTTGCTGGACCCGGGAATCAAACTCAGGACCTCACGCTCAGCAGTCGCGTTTGCGAAGACTAGACCAACGAGGCAGTCTACCCTAACGAGGCTAACCTATTTCATTCCACATTTTTGATGCACCTCATCATCGAATGCCTAGTCGTCTCCCAACTACGTAGGGATTGGTTTTCGATCAAACTAAAAGCAGCTGAATACCAGTACTTTAAGTGGCCCGACATTTTACTTCTGATGGTCCTATTTGCTTACCAAATTGTCCATCCACAAAAGAAAATAAACCGGCCTCATAATATAATCATAACAAAGAGTATTCGAGCATTATTAGCGAGTTGTACAAACTTTCCGTCGGCAGGGTTTTGGTAGGGTCCCCGTTATTATTATATTAAGCCCTCTGTCGTCGAGTGTACTTGCCAAGAGTTTAACAGGCATTTTGATTTTCATTATTTTATTGTGATGTCGTTGAGTGGTTTGTTTTTGTTTTTTAATAGTTCTTTTGTAAGAAAAGTGAAGATTCGCAGGAGGATTAGATTGTTTCTTTCGTAGGTATGCTGGAAGTGATTTCTTTAGAAATAAGCATCACCTTTGTACTATTTTCTGTTCATTTCTTCTTTTCTGTATTGAGTTTGTACATAAATTATTAAATAAATAATAATATAGATCATAGATCTCCTAAGAAAACAATGACAGTGAGTATGTCGTTGGTAAGACAAAGCTGGTTGTTGTACGACATGGCAACAGTCAAAACTGTGTCTCCGTACCTATTGTTTTAAAGCAACCAGTTGCTTCAGTCGGGTTTCTGCAGACAAGGAGCAACGTTACATCCGAAAATCTTCTAAATCCTTAATGTACTATGAACCTTACATTACAGAGATTTCATCAGTTTCACTTAAGATGGAAGCGCCAGGGTAGCTCGTGAAATTCAAATTTTCTTCACGTTTTTTGTAATTTTGTCAGGCTGTATGTTGAACTAAATATACCCTTTAAGATCATTTAATCCCATTGAATGACTTTTTCATGAAATCATCATTAAATGGGATTAAATAAACGTAGTAGTTTGTATTGGTGAGTTAAATGATTATAATTCTGTAATTACATACGTGTTACGACCGCGAATCATATTTTAATCAATATGACCTGACATGACGACCTGACCTGACACACGACTGACCTGCAAATTGCAAAAAAACAAAAACTTTTGGATTACGCGGGTTACCCTAGTATAGCGTTTCCACCTTAATCGCATCTCATGTGCGTATAGTATAATTATCACTTGCTTTTCGGTGAAGGAAAACATCGTGAGGAAACCAGCATGCCTGAGAGATATTTCTTGACGGCATGTAAAGCCAAGTCAGAGGCCCATGGGCGGCATAAAAACTCTGACACCAGGTTACGAACTAACCACACGATAAAGAAGAAGAAGAAGACCTTAATCGATTCGCAAAGTTTAGATATCATCATCTGCCTAGCCTTTTCCCAACTATATTGGGGTCGGCTTCCAGTCTAACCGGATGCAGCTGAATACCAGTATTTTACATGGAGCGACTGCCTATCTAACCTCCGCAACCAAGTCAGTACTGGGTAGTACGATACCCCTTGGTAAGACTGGTTGTCAGACTTTTCGGGCCACTGACTACCTAACGACTGTCAAAGATCTACAAATGACACCCGGGACCAACGGCTTAACGTGCTTTCCGAGGCACGGAGGAAACTCGGTATGTATGGGTGGTCACCCATCCATAGAACAACCTAGGCAAGGGCGGCTTAACCTAAAGATCGACCCGAGCGGCTGTTATTATTAAGCCGTGAGCTAAACTTACGAGGCAAAGTTTAGATAAACAACCAAAAAAATAAAACTGTTGGTAAAAATATTGGTTATTTACTTTCAAAATAATGTCAAAGAATCACGAATTTTCTTCCTCGTGTCCGTTTAGTAGTGAAAAGTAACTTTATCTTGTTATCTTGTATCATCAAATCCCGGAATATTAACTTTTTGTTGACTTTCTTTTATCCTTCGTGGAAACTATTAAAGGACTAACACACGTGTGGTTTGATAAACAAATAATATAAAAGTCATAAAAGTCCCGATATTTATGAAATTACTATATTGGTAAACTGAGATGATATCTTTGTCTAATGGGTGTAAAAAAACCCTTAAAGAAGCCGAAAGACACTTGTTCTCCCCGTCATTGCGTTTTTTTTCTAGACCATACCTGGGGGCCTTCTAGTTATGGAGATAATGCGGGTCAAATCAGCATAATGTTTTGAGTGCGATATATTGAGTCCAACCGTAAAACAAAATCTTTCACACCTAAAAAAATGTCGTGTACCAGCAATAATTTCTGCGTAGAGTTATTTAGTTTGATGTACATAATGCTTGGTTGATGGCTTTGTGAAGGGTCCGTCTACACCTTGTTTATGATAAACTATATTGATACATGCATGTATCAGAACGTTGTGGTCATACTTATGTTGTTTATCCTTTTTGGACCTTGAGATCCTTCCACATTATTTTTTCCTACTGGTTTGCTTCATTGTCAAAATGACATCTTTATGCACATAACAATATGGGTGGTATTGAGTTATCGCTGACAAAAGCAAAATAACTGTGAATGTACCGTAGAAGCTAGTTTAGAATCGCAATGTTTGCTTTTACAAAAACAGTGTGTGTGATGAATGAATGAACCATGCCTGGGGTGCCGTTCATTCATCATTCACTGCGTCGTAGTTAGCATGATGGATAGCGTTCACTTCTGAAGTGATCTGAAATTCAGAAAGTTATGAGAATGTTTAGGATTCCACGTGTAACGATGAGTGATAAATCATTTTAAATAGTTTTGTGGCGAAAATGAGAAAGTTACTTGTTGTGATTTTCACAAGTCTGTTATTATTCGGTTGTGAGACGAAAGATACAAAAAATGGTAGAACATTATTAACCATAATAATATTATTTTTCCGACGAACTTGATGTTAATTTAGACGTAATAATAACAAATTTTCTCGAACATCTATTGATTTATGATGCCTGTCGGGGGAAGCCGCTATAGAAACACAATATCCTTTGAAAACGAGTTTCTTATCTAGGCCGTCTGGTAGAATTAGTAAAAAATAATGATTAAATTATATATTATGGTTATATATATATTTGGGTTATTATACTTCTTCTTCTCGAATCGTCGACTCAGATTATGTCCGACTAGTACGTAGCGACCTGGACAGCTTTGCCATTCGCCTCATTCAAGTCCTGGAGTGTGCAATTAGTTGTGCACGACGGGCAGGAGAGAAGGTGTGGCATATCCTGTGTTGGAGCTCCACACAAGCATTGTGACCGAGATGGATCGATCAGCCAAATTGGATGCGCAGCGGTCAACTTGAGCCCGCAGTCAGTTCTAAGATTTCCATATCGGCCACTGAAGTTCGTGACCAGGGAGTAGGGTTTCTGGTGTTGCGATGAAGTGTAGGGTGGGGGATATATGTTTCTAATAAATGAGACTAGCGTCAAAAGCTACTGTCTTTGGTTTCTTGCGCAGGAGTACCGTCGCTCCACAAGTAGTGTCGCGGTGCTGTCGCAAGCTCGTGAACTAAAATGTAACTTGCCGTTGAGCTTTTAAAAACGGGATCCCTTCTATTTGCATACTATACTTTTTCCTAATATACTTTGGCATAACAATTTTGGCATACTTTGTTTTGCCATAATAATACTTAGCCATATTTTTTTTTGGCATACAGTTTATGTTGGCATAATTATCTTGGAGACTAATTTGTTTTGGCATAATAATACTTTGCCATATTTTTTTTTGGCATACAGTTTATGTTGGCATATTTATCTTGTAGATTAATTTGTGTTGGCAAAAATTGAATTCGCAAAATGTTACTAGGCATACTGACTATTAGTGTAATTAAAATTAAAATATTGTCTTAAAAATTCAATATGTAGTGCTACAAAAGTGAGTGACAGAATCGAATCGCTGCAAAACCGACTCCACGTAGTCTTGTCTGCCCTACCCCTAGAGTGTAATTTAAGCCCGCGTAGGCGCGGAGAGGCAAGGGGGCCCGCGAGCTGAGGAGCAGGTGGTTTTAACGCTCGCTGCCGCGGCTGAGGCTGGCCGGCATAGCCGGCCAGCAAGCCGAAGCTGCGGTGGTGAGCGTAAAACACATCTGCGACGATAAGCTCGCGTGGGACCGCCGGAGCCCCGCAGCGCCGGAGCTGTGACAGAAACCATGCCTGCTGCATGTTGCATGCTGCATACTTGCTTGCATGCTGCATGCTTGCTTGCATGCTGGCTTACATGCTGCATGCTCGCTTGCATGCTGCATGCTTGCTTGCATGCTGTGCATGGTGTATGCTTGTTTGCTTGCTTCTTACAGGGAAATAAAAACCACATAAAATGTTCACAATCAACTGTTTTATAATGATCAATGTTTTGATTGATTGATTTTCTGCCGTTTAATGACTATCGATACGAAATGTATGCCAAAAGACGACTCTGACTGTGAACTTTCTGCGATAAGATGGTTCTGCTTTTTAAAAATAAGTATTAGTGTCTAACATTTTAGGAATCAGTTATTATTTTGCGTACTTGTTATGCCTATAAAAATATGTTTTAATATCATTATGCGTAAATAAATGTATGCTTTAAAATGTTATGCTTAATCATTATTATGAGTAGAGAAATTATGCTTAAAAAAATTATGCGTAAGCTGTTATGCGTAAGTAATGTTATGCGAAAATATAATTAGGTTAAATAAAAGTATGCCAAGTCATATTAGGTCTTAAAATTTTATGCAAATGGATAGGGAACCTTTAAAAACAGTACCTGGCCGACCGAGCTCTGCTCGAGTGAAATAGAGAAAACAAATTTTTCCAGGTCTGAGACCTAGTAAGATTGATTTTTCGCTCCCGTAAACACCTATATTGCAACTTTCATCGAAATCGTTAGAGCCGTTTTCGAGAATGTGATTACAACCATATATATGCATACAAATATTGCTCATTTAATGGTATAGGATATCCCTAGCCTAGGATCTTTTTTGCGAAACGAACATAGCCAGAGATCGCAAGAGATAGAGAGGTTTGGAAGAAGAAAAGGGAGGCTTTTGCCCAGCAGTGGGACACATAATAAGTGAGCAAAAAAAAAATCTAGGCCTTCAGTAAAATACGCACTTAGACAAAACTAATTAAATCTAAAAACAAACAGAAAAAACCAAAAAAAACACTGTATTTCTGCCCTATCTCTCCCGTAAATATAGAATTCCCGGTCCGCAAATACATTTTCAAGGTCCGTTGAGATACACGCGGTATCGATGGACCAGGAAACGGCAGCAAGGTCGGGGGCTGCGCGGGACACGATCGTGACCTACTCCCGGGTCATGATCACGCGGAGAGAGGGAGGGGATGGAGGGGGGCGGTGTGCGCGCGCCGCCATATTGAATGAATTGCAAAGTGATTTGTTTCCGTTCTAAGGATGATATTTCCTGAAGTTTATGTGACTTGTGATCATTTTATGACACTTTACTAGATAGAGATCTTACCTTACGTTATTCAGTCATACACATGTTTTTAACACCAGAAGAAATCTTTCATAAAAAGCCATTTAGCCAATGTTAAAGAAGATGGAATAGTCAAAAATGTATTGACAATTGAAATGAATTGATTGCTGAAGTCGTTGAAGAGATACGATACGTTTTGAAAAGCACTGACCACTTGTCTAGGCCAGTTGGTGAAACTAAGTAGTAACTTATAATTAATTAATTTAACACTTCAAGCACTAAGTACAGAGGCGGACTAATCATTAGGCGGATTATACAGTACTTATAACAAAAAAACTTTTTTTAGTTTTTGTTTGTCCTGTCTATTACGACTAATCTCCGAAACGGCTGGACCGATTTCGACGGGACCTTTACTGGCAGATAGGAGTAACTTGGGCTGCTTTTATTTTAGATAAATGATCAGGGGTCCATGGCAAAAAAATGAAACTCATGGGTTTTATTTCGAATCAGATTTTGTTAACAATTTCATGAAATTGTTAACAAAATCCGAATCAAAAAGGGAATTAACATTGTAATAATAATAATTTCACGCAGACGAAGATCGTGGGTAACAGGTAGTAATTAATATTTAAATTGACACTACTAAAAATACGAACTTGCGCGGGACACGATCGTGACCCAGTTCCGGGTCAAGATCACGCGGATAGGGGGAGAGAGGGGGTTGAAAGTGCGCGCGCCGCCATGTTGGGTTAGTAAGCATAGTGAATGAATTTCAAAGTGTTTCGTTTCCGCTGTTAGGATGTTATTTCCTGATGTTTGTGTAGCAGGTTTATGTTACACGTGGTGTTTCAATTTATTATTATTTTAAATTATTTATTTAATGAAATTATAGTAAAGAGGTGTTGCTTAATTCTGAATTCGCAAAAGTTTTTCGTTTGATGGCGAGAGGAGCTCCATTATATAATAACTTAACGAATAGCTCATAATAAATATGCAAAGTTTAGTTATGGTTTATAATCTTATAAAATGTATTTAATTCTGGTTGCTTTCCTGCATAAAGTTTTTAACTTTGTCTTTGGTGATCCTTTACTTACTTTTAATTTATACTTATCATTTTATGACTGAATTTACTTCCTGATAGACAATGCCTTAAATGAAAATATCCACCTAGATTTCACAAATGGTTTTTATGTTCCATTTTAAATGTCCAGGCTAGATAATAAGGTTCGCTCGGGTCGATCTTAAGGTTAAGTCGCGTTTGCCTAGGTAGGTCCGTGAATGGGTGTGACCACCCATTACATGCCGAGTTTCCTCCGTGCGTCGGAAAGCACGTTAACTCGTTGGTCCCGGCTGTCAATTGTTGATCTTTGACAGTCGTTAAGTAGTGAGTGGTCCAAAAGCCTGACAACCAGTTTTACCAAGGGTTATCTTATTACCCAGTACTAACTGGCTTGTGAAGATCAGATAGGCAGTCGCTCCATATAAAATATTCAGCTGCATACGGTTAGACTGGAAGCCGACCCCAACATAGCTGGGAAAAGGCTAGACATATGACGTTTAAGTTCCATGTAATAGAGAGAGAGCCTTTTGTCATCAAGTGCTGCTGCTAAGAAATTCCTGATGGAAAACCCAGGACTTCACGCAACCACATCATCAACGAGGCAGTATAACTGAAGTCATAAGTCACTCTCATAATACCCTATCTATCAAAAAAGGCAGACAGACTTCCTAAAGGATGACTTCCACCAAACGGCTCACATTGCATCGGATCGGAAAGAATACGAACGGATGTGGCGACCACCGATCGCGTCTGGCAGGATTGCGACGCATACGATCGGCTCCATATCGTCGCTTGCGAACGTATCAGTTTCTGCGCCTAGTCAAATAGTTTCGTTCCTAGCGTGTAGGATACGATAGGCGAACGGAGCCGAACGCGCGCATACTTTCGGCTACGATCGCGTGTTGCGGAAAACTTGGTCTTCCCGCCGCGCTTGAATTGCTTCGGTGCGCGACTTAGTAATATAGACTTTAAATAGTGTGTACACGATTTAATGGCTCGCATCGCATCGGATTGGAGCGGATGTTACAATCTATAAACAATGATTGTAAAATCCGTTCCGATCCGATGCGATGCGAGCCGTTTGGTGGGAATCATCCTTTATACCAAATTATTCAGGCAGCAACTGAAAATTCGCTCGCAAATAACGTAACTAATATCCCTCGGACCTCGATACATAGTAAGCCAACAGGATAAAATGGAAATATCCAAGCTTCATCTCCTCGCAAGGGGATTACCTGGTATGCTAATGAGAGCGTCCAATATTTAATGAATGCCAATATTCTATAGTAATACTGATCGGGTGGGTATTTCATGTTTGAACAGCGCTGTGTTCAAGCTTCTTTGTTTTGGATTTGACTGGAGTATGTTTAGTTTTAGCATTGATTTTATTATAGTATAGATTTTCCATAAAACCTCTTATTTTATTGCAAGCTAGCTTTTGCTCGCGACTACGCTCGCGAATTTGACAATCAAGTCGGGTTGTACTCTGTTTGTAATAATATAATTCAATCATAATTCGAAAGTCACGTGGCGCCTTTTATTATCATAAGAACGTTATTGTTCTTTTCCTCGGGAAGAGTACTTATTTTCGGGATGAAAGGTACCCTATGTCCGTTTCTGTACACCTGAAAACGTATATGCAAAGTTTCAGGATGATCGGTTCATTGGTTTTGGCGTGAAAAGGTAACAAACAAACAAACTTACTTTCGCATTTATAATATTAGTAAGGAAGTAAGGATAAAAGAAGACATTTTCAAGACATGTTTATCTAACTATTAGATAATTAGCTCACATCAGCTATAAAAGCACTTATGAAAGTTCCCGAAGATGAAGTGACTGCCTCGTTGGTCTGGTGGTCGCAAGCGCGACTGCTGAGCATGTGGTCCTGGTTTCGATTCCCGGGTCAGGCAAAGTGCTATTGGGTATTCCAACAGGAATTTCTCAGTAGCAGCGACGGAGTCTGAATTTGTGCCCGATTGATGGCAATCGGCTCGCCCCTATTACATGGGACTTAAACAAAATTGACGAAATGTGGGTGTACTATTAAGTACAACTCTGACTAACCGTTAGGGGATTACGAAAAAAAACACAAGTAGTAAAAAATATAATTAATCAGAGTGCCAAGAGGGAAATCGATCGCTTTTTGTTTAAAAAGTAAAAAAACAGTAACAAAAGAAAGCGGGAAAATAACATCGCTTCGGTATCGGCAGTACTTTTGTGTTTCTCTCTGTTTCGCAGGATGGGGTGAATGCTCCAGTTATGTACTCTAGCTTTTATGAAATATGGTAATGCGAAATTCTTGTAAAGTTACACAGGTGGCCAATATCGGAGTGGTCAAAAGTGGAAACTTATTTATTGTGACTTGTGAGACCATTTATTTCGGAAAAATTTTGTTTGAGGGAAATTTGTATACTTACCTTAGAAATATAAGTAACAAAATACGTTTTTTAGGTTAAATTCGGTCCCTATTTTATTAGATAAGTTATATTTTCTAATAAATATAATGCAAACTTTTTTTGTCAGATTGAGAATAGCTTTTTAACTAATCGTAGCCTAGTAAATTAATAAAAGCGAGGTATTAACGAAAAAAGAACAGTAAAAATTAATAAAATGTATGTAATTATAATTAATTAATTAATTATTTATGTACAGTGCTACACGACCAAAATCTGCCGTGCCAGTCTGGCAATGCAGGATTGAGCGCCGTATTAATGAGGCCAGGGCTCTCATCGGGAAGCTCATCTGCTTCAGGGAGGGCAATACACGCCCAAGGGTGATGCGCTTTGTGAGGCGGGCATTCTCGGGAACTGATATCAGTCCCCGAGAATACATGTCACGAGTCACAGAGCGCATCGACTTCCTGAAGCAGAAAGTTTATGCATGGGCTAACCGTATCCGTCGATATAGGCGAAGAGTGGATCGATACACTCAGAACCGCATGTTCCAGAGTGACGAAAGGTGGGTATACAGAACATGGGAGCGGCCCGTTACCATTCAAGGAGTGACTGACACGCATCTGCCAGATAACGACGCCATGAGTGCTTTTTGGCGAAGTATTTGGTCGGTACCCGTCAGTCACACTGAGGGTGATTGGATGCGTGTTGTTGAGCAGGCGTGTGACTCAATCCCAGAAATGGAGGCCATTTCTATTAGTCCATTGGACGTAGCTCGTGCAGTCCGTCCGCTACCTAACTGGAAATCTCCAGGGCCGGACGGACTGCACAACTTTTGGATTAAATGGCTACAAAGGTCACATGCTTGCTTAGCCTCACAATTCCAGTCATCCTTAGAGACTGGGTCGCTGCCATCATTCTTTACAACAGGAGCTACCCACCTGCTCCATAAATCGGGTAGTACTGCGGAACCTAAAAACTATAGGCCAATTACGTGTTTACCGACGGTCTATAAAGTTCTTACATCCATTCTGAGAGCAAAAATTGTTCGTCATATAGATAACAATTCAATTATGTCTGTCTCTCAGAATGGATGTAGGAATGGGTCCCGCGGTACTAAGGAGCTGCTCCTTATCGACATGGCCATAAGCCAACAGGTTCGTCGATCCCGGAGGGATCTGTCGACGTGTTGGATAGATTATAAGAAGGCCTATGACTCGGTGCCACATACATGGCTCAGGAGGGTGCTGGAGTTGTACAAAATAGATGCAACTCTTCGCACCTTCTTGGTGTCGTGTATGGGGCAATGGAGTACAGTCCTTCTCTATCCAGGATGTCGGCAGGTTCTTGGGAATGATGAACCGATCAGGATTGAGCGAGGAATATTTCAGGGCGACAGTTTGAGTCCGCTTTGGTTTTGCTTGGCCTTGAATCCTCTGAGCACACTGCTGGAGGATTCAGGTCTAGGCTACCGGTTGAGGAGAGGTGGTCAGGTTATATGTCACCTCCTTTACATGGATGACTTGAAAATATTTGCTCCAAGCAATTTGCAACTGATGGAGCTACTAAAAGTGACTGAAACTTTTAGTAGCGCCATCAGGATGGAATTTGGTGTGGACAAATGTGCGGTCATGCATGTAAAGCGAGGGGAGATTATGGAATCCGTGGGAACTCAACTCTCGGATTCCATATACCTTAGATCCCTCTCCTCAACCGAGACCTACAAGTATTTGGGTATGTCGGAAGCTTTAGGCATCAATGCTACCGACATGAAACAATCATTGAAGGAGCGCTTCTTTGGCCGCCTGAATAAAGTATTAAAGAGTCTTTTATCGGGCGGAAACAAGGTGCGCGCCTTTAATGGTTGGGTCATGCCGGTTTTGATGTATTCTTACGGCATACTCAAATGGACTCAGACGGAACTTGACGCCCTGGATAGGAAGGTCCGCACACTACTGACCGCAAACCGGATGCATCACCCACGGTCATCGGTGATGAGACTGTATATCCCGCGGAAGTGCGGAGGTCGTGGCTTCTTAAATGCTAAGACCTTGCACAACCGCGAGGTATGCAGTCTCAGGGAATACTTTCTCGAAACCGACGTGGGGATGCACCGAGATGTGGTCTCAGTGGACAAGGGCCTTACCCCGCTCTCCTTGGCTAACGAGAACTGGCGCAAACCTGTGGTATTGGATACTAATGACCGCAAGGAGGTATGGCAGAGCAAGGAGCTACACGGACGCTTTTTCCGGGCCCTACATGGGCCTGATGTAGACCTCTTGGCGTCCGTATCCTGGCTACGATTCGGTGACCTCTTTGGGGAAACCGAAGGTTTCGTCTGTGCGATTATGGATGAAGTTATCATGACGAACAATTATCGGAAATACATTGTCAAGGACGGTACGGTTGACATATGTCGGGCATGCCACCGTCCCGGTGAATCGATCCGACATATTGTTTCCGGTTGTTCTCGTCTTGCTAACGGTGAGTACTTGCACAGACACAATCTAGTAGCTAGGATTATCCACCAGCAACTTGCCTTGCAATACAACCTTGTGGGTACTGAAGTACCATACTACAAGTATGTGCCCGACCCAGTTCTCGAGAACGGTCATGCCACATTGTATTGGGATCGATCTATCATCACGGACAGGACTATTTTAGCAAATAAACCTGATATTGTGGTGATAGATCGCCGAGAGCGCCGTGCAATGATTGTTGACATCACTGTCCCTCATGACGAGAATCTCGTGAAAGCTGAGAATGATAAAAAAATTAAGTATCTTGATTTAGCACACGAGGTTGTCGACATGTGGGACGTGGACTCTGCAATCATTGTACCGATAGTCGTTACGGTTAATGGACTAATAGCAAAGAGCCTCGACCAACACCTTAGGAGGCTCTCATTGCGCGGCTGGGTCAAGGGCTTGATTCAGAAAGCAGTACTCCTAGACACGGCACGCATAGTGAGGCGGTTCCTCTCTCTGGAGCCCTGACCACCGGCAACCTGGACCCTGTTCCCGATGCCGGTGGGCTACTATTTTTTATATTTTTAAATGTTTTGTTTACTTTTGTTTTTTAAAATATTTAAAAATGTAACAAATAAGAAACGTAATGAATAAAAGAATAATAAAATATAAACAGGGCTCAATTTAAACCACAGAATTAATAGTACATTGAACATCTAATTAAAAAATTACTACCCTCCAAATTTTACTCAATAATTACAGTTTTTTTTTCAAATCAAAAATTTAAAAAATATTTATAGAAATGTTCTTCATTGAAATAAAAACTTTTTTCTTTATTTTGAAGTTATTTTCAATTAAGTATTTCTTTTCTATAAAACCAGTCTCTATTCATGACATTTTCCATAATAATGATTTATTTAACTCCTTTGTATTGAGGTGACGTTGATAGATAATTTTATAAGTATTCATCATATCCATAATTTTGTTTCAATTTTATCTAATGGTT
This sequence comes from Noctua pronuba, assembly GCA_905220335.1. Classification (NCBI taxonomy): domain Eukaryota; kingdom Metazoa; phylum Arthropoda; class Insecta; order Lepidoptera; family Noctuidae; genus Noctua; species Noctua pronuba. The sequence continues at coordinate 5,797,232 of LR999906.1, read as the reverse complement.
CATGAATCGAATGATTGACGCCACTATTCAATATTTTTGTTTGTGCAATATAGGTTTTAATGTAATTAATCATTTTGCAAATCAGTAACTCTTTTGTGAAAATGTGCGTCTGACACATTTTCACATTTTTGAAAATTAATAATTATTGATTTTATTTTCTTTGAAATTTTCGAAATAATATCCCTTATTTTTGAGTTCAAAACGGGTCGTCTTCGTTCTTCTATCTTATATTGATTTACTTGTTAAGATTCCTTGAAACTTGTTGAACAAACATAAAACTTTGTATTTAGTATCTTCAGAAGAAAATAAATGTTGTGTATCGGTGTACTCCTTCCTGGAACTGTTTTGTATAAGAATAAGCCAACAGAGTTTCCTCGTGAACTGGTTTAACATTAATTTTACCTTTTATCCCAACAATAGGTGAGATAATAATAATACATATTTTATTTTATTAGAACTTTATTTTTTTATCATGTGGTTAGTGCCTAACCTGGTGACAGAGTTTTTATGCCGCATAAGGGCCTCTAACTTGACTTTACAAGAAATATCTCTCAAGTATGCTCGTTTCCTCACGATGTTTTTCTTCACCGAAGCAAGTGATTATAAAAAGTAGTATAATGTTAACATTTATTTTTTGCGAAAAACCAAATTCCATAGAGGACGTAAACGTAACTGTAAGCCTGTCGGTTGGCTTATTTGCAACCATGATATCACCGGCAACTCACGAAAATATGGTAGCTTTAGTGGGTTATTAATTGTTATAAAAAAAATACTGACAGCAATGCTTGCGACCTGAAACACACGCTCGGTTATGCCTCAGCAGCCGTACCGCGCAGGCATAACCAAGCAGAAAAATATCTATTTCGATATTGCCTAGAACGCATGTACAGTAACGAGCACCAACATCTAAACACTTAACAACTTTTTAAAGTGTTTTTCTCGTACTGCTCTGATTAAAATTTCATGTTTTACGAACATAGTATTCGGGAAGTCATATTTTTATGAAAAAGGTTATTTCTCCCAGTTACAATCGTTATTTCTCGCGAAAATTGCTTTTAACTTTGGGAAAGTGTATACATATTGCTGCTCGTGACAGTACAGGAAAGGATATCTTTCTCTTTCTCTTTTTTCTTTTTCTCCTACACACGTTCATGCATGCCTATCTACTTTGATCATACAGGCAAAACTGCACATGCAAAACCTATCGTCTATGATCGGCTTAAGGGTATTAACAGCTCGTGCACACCGGCGTGATTAATGATGTGTACCTAGCCTATATCTCGGAAGTCCGTTAATCAACACTTCCCTTTATACGTTAAGAGCTTGTTGCAAGCTTGATGTATTATATATTAATTAATTTTAGTTGATTTTGGATTTAAGATATTCTGAAACAACAGGCTAAAATAATGGGTGTAAATAGACCCGTAACGAAAACAAAAGGCTTGAGATTCGGAGTCACTCTAAATTGTTAATATATTATTTCTCACTGTTTTCCAAACGAATAAAGAAGGGACGTTCAAAATATGAACGTGACTAAACAATATCATAATATAAATATCGAGTTTACCGAATCGACTGAAAAGTTAAAAAAAAAATTAAATTAATAAAAAATAGAATAATTTTATTGAAAAAAAGTATTACAAAAAGTGTACATTTAGGCGCAGTAATCGCTCGGCAAAAATTGTAATATGCATGATATAAATATAATTTATAGCCTATACCACCGAAAAATAATGTAGCTTACTGCCAGTGAAAGAATTTTCAGAATTGGATTATTGGTTCCGGAGATTACCCCCTATATACAAACAAATTATCACCTGCCTTGCCTTTTCCCAACTATATTGGGGTCGGCTTCCGGTCTAACCGGATGCAACTGAATATCAGTATTTCACATGGATAGACTGCCTATCTGACCTCCACAACCCAGTTAGTACTGGGTAATAGGATAGAATAGAATAGAATTTTTTTATTTCAGACCGGAGTCCATAGGGTTAGTAACAATTTTACTTAACTTCTAGTGTTAGTAGGTTTCAGATGATACGATAGTAATACGATACCCCTTGGTAAGACTGGTTGTCAGAATTTTTGGGCCACTGACTACCTAACGACTGTCAAAGATCTACAAATGACACCCGGGACCAACGTCTTTTGAGTACAGTTACTTAACGTACTTTCCGAGGCACGGAGGAAACTCGGTATGTAATGGGTGGTCACCTATCCACAGACCAACCTAGGCAAGCACGGCTTAACCTAAAGATCGACCCGAGCGGCTGTTATTATTAAGCCACGAGCTCCTCTACATCCAAAAAAATGTTACCTCTTTATAATATTAATATTAATTATCAATTAAAAATTAAAAGGAAGTCTTAACAAAATAAAAAATAATATTCTCCTACTTGCTCTCTATTCTGATACCAACAGTTAATGATACAACGACCCATAATAAAATTTTCAGCAAAACATCCTCATAAAATTCCGCTCATCATCATAATGTTTTATTCAAAGAAGATTCTCGATAAAAACGTTATTGATCTCGGTTCTCATACAAAAGGTGTTGCCCAAATATCCTTCAACGACGCGAATAATGGCATTGAAAAGGAGTAGGTCAAGACCGTGCCCGGGCGGGCAAACGTGCCCGTTTTCGGTCATGACCGACATCGTCAGACACGCCCACTTTTTATGACAGCCATTTATAATTCCCGGACATGGAAACCTTTTTTATCATCGCTGTCTAATCGTGACAGTTTAATTTTATGTTGTCATAAAAGCCGTTTTGTGTTTTCTTTTGGTGTTTTTTTTAGTGGCCATCTTTTCTGAAATAACAAATATGGTAATGGTTATTATAGACCATTATGTGTTTTTATTGATTTAGGGGACCACGTTAAGGGTCAGTTAAAACAGAAAGTAAAAATTGCGGCGCTGCCGTCCGACGTCCGCAGCGAATCCACTATAATGTCCGTACCGCCACAAAAATACTACTGAAGTATTTGTCAATGTCCGGTGGTATCACAGCTAGTACGCATTAGTCTGTACCAGTGTGACAGAACTTTTTTTGTTAAGGCTACTTCATACAATAAAAAAACTACATAAAATAATATCCCGCGTTGTAATCCACAAAGGGAGAGGTGCACCTAATAGTACACCCACATTTCGCCAGTTATTCTTATTAATTCTTGATATGTACTGCTGTTGAAATAAATAAATAAATAGGGGAGAAGCCTATTGTCATAAACCAGGCACAATACCCGACTCCATGGCTGCTACTGACAAATTCCTGATGAAAAACCCAATAACACTGCCCGACCCGGGAATCGAACTCAGGACCTCATGCTCAGCAGTCGCGCTTACGACCACAATAAAAAGTCCTCTAAAACATATTCAGACTCCGTGGCTTCTACTGAGAAATTAATGATGGAAAACCCAATAAAACTGCCCGACCCGGGAATCGATCCCAGGACCTCAGCTTAGCAGTCGCGCTTTCGACCACAAAACAAAGTCCTCTAAAATATCCTACTAGTACCGCACGCTAAATAGACGCTCACTTCGGTTATATTACTAATAACACGCCGTCAAAAAGTACTTAGTCCTAAAACTACCCAACCAATAACCTTGACAGCTCTCCAGTGGTTCACGACCAGCTCAAACCCGATACCTGTTGCCATTGTCAATAAGCAGACTGGGTCACGAGCGCGCCCCAGCCATGTGACCCCGTTACCGGTCACGATCAACGACTGCGCTGGGGTATTGTGGGTGCTGATATTGATGTACTATCTGTTTTACGGAAGTGAAGCGGATTGTGGAGGCTTTTACGGACTGTTTGTTATGAAAAACCCTGAAAAATTATTATACAAGGTGCAGTTTTGCAACCTCGTCAAAATTCAGGAGGCTGTCATAAAAGACATAAATAATCAATTTAAATTACGGTACCTGGTCAATAATTAATAAAGCTGCTATTTTAAGTTGTTTAAATTTCACAGTATTTCAGAATAACCCGAATACTTTCGTGTTTACATTTCCACAAAACAAACAGAATCACCCATTGTGCGATATGTCGCTGTGTGCGTGAGTGTCGACGATCTGTGCGAGGCGCCGCATCACCGCTGCTGTCCATACTTACTGATTTCCGTAAATAAGAAAAAAAAATACCTACCCATTTTATTATTGATTCAGGTCGAGAATCCTTAGCATAGATACCTCCTTGAATTTAACCAGGATGCAAAACTGCACGTTGTATTTTCATGATTCATCATTCTCCTGCCATTATCCTAATTTATTTGGGGTCGGTGCAGCATGCCTTCTTCTTCTATGATTCTCTGTTACTCGTCACCTCCTTTTTAACCATATCATGCTTCACACAGTCCATCCATCGTTTCTTTGGTCTTCCTCTACTCTTATAGCCATCCACATTCATTCATGAATACGAGTATGTTGTACCAACGGCTTAACGTGCTTACCGAGGCACGACGGAAAATAGGAAACTAGGTGTGTAAAGGGTGGTCACCCATCCACGGATTAACCTAGCCAAGCGTGGCTTAACCTGAAAATCGGAAAGCCGAAATATTATTTTATAAATATGGTTTGGTTTGCCTTGTGAATAAATTTATAAATGATAGATAAATTGTTCTCTGGCACATTTATTAGGTCAAGATCACGCCCGGGAGTGGTGACCTGGTTTTCGGTCATGATCAACTATTGCGCAGGGATGGGGGACTACTGCACGTGCTGTTGTAATCAGACAGATTGAAGGTTGTTTTTGAGCCTTAATATACTTTAAAGAACAATGGCAACGCTTTATGCAATCTGGGAACCACACTTAGAGCTCGCGTACATTCGTAAAAATACTCCCAAAAGATAGAAATTAAGATAAAAGGTAATCACAGCAATATTTTTGAAATATTGGGTTTGTCTAGAATAACATAATTTATAAACATACTTGTCGCGTGGGCAAAATCAGAACTAACGCCGCTTCTTCTTCTTCAATGTTATTTTTTAAGTCGCTTTTCGTGTCAGTCTTTGTTACTAGGTATGTACGTTGTTTTTGAAGACATTTAGAGAATTAATTCCGAAAGTTTTATGTCAAAATGTTTATGCTTTATCAAGCCATTAAAACGTACAAAGCTGGGGTGGGATCTAGTAGTATATAAAAGTATTTTACATGGGATTTTTTTCTTTCTGCATTCTAGTCTCTCAATCTTGTTACTATTGTAAATGCGAAAGTTTGGATGGATGGATGTTTGTTACTCAATTACGTCAGAACGGCTGAACGGATGGATTAAATTTGGCTCAGAGATAGAATATAGTTTGGAAGAGCACATAAACTACGTTTTTTTACTTACACATTCACATCAAAATTTGCCCTCGAACAAAACCGCGTGCGATAGCTAGTCTGTTATAAATACGTCGAATTTTTCAAATTTTTTGGCAAGTTTATGACATTGATTGTCGATGATATGAAGTTGTGAATATATTATGTACACTTTTAATTACGGGAATTGGCCTGAAACCTTATGGAATTCTGAGAAGGAACCGGTTAAGCTGTGTGTACACATACACATAACGCCTGTAATCCCAGAAGGGTTAGGCAGAGGTGGACGTAATAGTATACAACATTTCGCCAGTTATGTTTAAGTACCATGTAATAGGGGGCGAGCCTGTTGCCATCAACCGGTCACAAATCTAGACTCCGGGGCTGCTACTGAGAAATTCCCGATGGAAAAACAAAATTACACTTTTCGCGACCTGGGAATTGAATCCAGGACATCATGCTCAGTATTCGCGCGTGTGCAGTCAACGAGGCAGTCAACGAGGCAGTCAGTGTAGCTACATATACTTTTCAGTGAAAACATTATACCCAGATTATCAACCAGTCATCTGAAAATAATCCCGACAAGCTTACATCAAACATCCATATAAACTTCTTTGCGACTAATATTTAAGATCGAATTCCCCACATACATACATACATACATCCCACAAAATATCTCGCCAAAGTCTTTTACGTGAGCGAATTACTGGAGTGGGTGTAATCGGGACATTGCTTACCAAACCACGTCTTTTCGATTAAGACCACGCCTGGTGTCTGAGTCTGTTTTACTTTGTTTTTGTTTGAGAAAGAAAGAGAGAAAGAAAGACTTGGGTTTATTAAGAGTTTAGTAGACGTTTGTGTTGTTATTATTCGATTGACATTGACGGCTTCATTGGTCGCAAGGTGTTGGATTCGATTCCCACGTCGGGCAAAGTGTTTTTGGAATTTTCTATCAAACATTTTTTAGTAGTAGCTGAGTCTAGATTTTAGTCTGCTTGATTGCAAGCTCAGGATTGGTGCCCTGAAACAGTGACACGGGGTCGCGGCAGACCACGAAGAAGATGGCGGGACGAACTGGATGTTTTCCTTGAGAATTGGAGAGAAGTAGCACAGCATCGTAATCTTTGGAAGGAATGGAGGGAGGCTTTTGCACAGCAGTGGGACAATATGGGCTAGCGATAATAATGATTGCAAGCCGTACTCCTTTTACATGGTACTTAAAGATAACTGGTAAATATAATTTGGGTATACTATTACAATTTCAGATTAAGCCGCGTCTTACGAATGAGTATCGTATTACCCAGTACTAACTGGGTTGTGGAGGTCAGATAGGCAGTCGCTTCATGTAAAACACTGGTATTCAGCTGCATCCGTTTAGCATGGAAGCCGACCCCGACATAGTTGGGAAGAGGCTAGGCAGATGATGGTGACTATAGGAATACCTTTATCCAACCTTTCAGGGATTATAGGCGTGATGTTATTTTGACAGTGAGTTACGCATAGTCGTTATAGTTACTAGTTCAACATAAACTTACCACGCAGAGCATATAATATGCTGCTACTAGTAATAATATTTTTTCTTCACCATTATATTTATTTAATTATTTCTCTATTTCTATTTCAAGTTCACTTTATCACCCTTCACAACTCGTATTTAATTAACTGGTATGTACTTAATCAAAATATTTCATTTAATTTAATAACTATAAAAACGACGTATGCCACAGGCATGCATATGAAATGACCTTAGCTCACCTTATTAAAAAATAAACAAAAGCATAAACAGTTCTAAATTTGAAACCTGTTGAAAACTTTAGGGTTGGTACTCACGTATTCAGCTCGGTTTTATTAGGCATTCCTAGACGGCAGAATCGATTATATGTTTGGGAAAAAGCTCAGCTTTAATTGTTTCGAGCTGGCACGAACATGATTCAGTGTTAGATAGATAAATCATTTATTTAGTGCACACAAAAGATATAGCACAACACATAGAAGCACAATTAAATAATACAAATTACACGACTAATACATATATAACTATATAAAAACAATTCAAGTGTTGACAGGATATGTTAAAAGAAGTTTGTTAGGCATGATTCGAACGAAAGCCGAATACAAGGTGTAAAAGGACTCTTCACGAAGCCGTCCACCAAGCATTCTGTACATCAAACTAAGCAACTCTACGCAAAAGCTATGATTGCTGAGAAACAAATTTTTTTTGGGTAGAAAAATTACATTTTACTGTAGGACATTGTAACGCACTCAAAACATTGTAGGTACTGATGGATGCATTGAATAGTACGGGGGTCGTGGAGGTATTTAAAAAAAGTCTTGTTCTTGTGAAAAAGTTTGACCCCCAATATCTCCGTAACTAGAAGGTTCCCAGGTATGGTCCAGATAAAAAAAAAATGCAATGACGGGGAGATCAAGTGCCTTTCGGCTTCGTTAATGGTATTTTTACACCTATAATGAAAAGTTGCTTGGAGTCTTCAACAAATACATGCCATGGCCATCATTACCGGGTGCCCTTATCCCATATTACTTGGAATCGGCACAATATTTTTTTCTTCTCTTCTCCCCTGTCAACCGTCACCCTATCATTTACTCCTTTTTCTTTCTTATTTATTTATTTTCCTCACACAATCATCAATTTTTTAATTGATCTTCTTGAATGTGTCAAACCTGTGTAGCACCCCTAACTCAACCAACAGGTTATGTTTGAAAGGCGTCGCGTGACCGCTACAGAAAAGATTATAAACTTCGTTTTACAGCCAACGCGACGCCTCTGCAAGGTCATAGCTGTTGGACAACCTTTGCACACGGCTACTATGGAAGCTATTTTAAGAATTTGAATTTTAATGGAAACGGATAAATGTCATGGTTTTTTTCTTGTCTGTATTTACCTATTACTTGCTGCCTTTGGGTCCTAGCCAGCCCTTGGGTCCTCGTCCGTCTATCGTAAGTTTATTTAAATGTCTGTGGTGCTGGGAATACTTTTTGAAGTGACGTCAATGTAATTAAAATTACGGCCTCTAAAAAAAATGGCGGCGTAAATGTATTTTTCGACGCATTACAAGGTCACAGCCACTGTCACTAGGGTTGTCATGGCGACGAAAGTGTGCGATCAAGTGGAAAATGGAATTGGTAATAAAGCCTGTATAGCGCTCTCAAGAGCTGTTCGCGTGTAGTTATAGGATATTGATACTCTATCTTCATGTTAATGTTCTCAGTTGCTTCGGATACTATGTCTAAGTTTCATGCTATTTATTTGGATGTTAACTACGGTTTAATATTTGCCACAGTCGTTTAAATTTTTTTGTGACGTATGACATTTTGTGGTAATTGGTTATCGTGGTAAGAACATGTGATGCGGAGAAATGTCGTGAGGAAAGTTTTGAGTATGATGGCTGCAAGAGTAGAGGAAGACCTAAGAAACGATGAATGGACTGTGTGAAGGATGATATGGCTAGAAAGGAGGTGACTGCTGAGATGACGAGTGATAGGGAAATATGGAAGAAAAAGATTAGCTGCGCCGACCCCAAATAAATTGGGACAAGGGCAGATAGGGGATTTTGTTACGTAGGCCTTTTCTAATAGCTCCAAGACATGAGCAAAATGCTTGATCAAGGCTGATTGACGATTTCAGAATTAGGTTTATCTATAGGTAACCCATCCCATGTATGTTTTCATGCATTGATGTCAGTGATATCCAAGTTTAACTTAGATTGTGCTTATGAATTGAAAAAGTCACATTAGTACTTTAAAGGTTCGCGACAAGTGTTGAGAACAGTATTTTAATAAGTGTTAAAGAAAACAATAGTAAGAGCATTCGGGAAAGCACATGATTTCTGTGTGCTTGTATTGTGATTTCTCAGTTGAATTTCAGTTTTCAAGTGTAAAGTTTCGTTCCGTTGATCGTGTACGCTCGTTTTACGACAGTGGAATAGTTTTTATTGCTTCTCCACCAATAGTGATAGTGCAGTGCTTTTCTTACCTGCCTCTCCGTTCCATAAAACTAACGTTGTAGCCGGAACCTACAGGTACAGGACGGTAAGTGGTTCATTTTGTATCCATTATAGTTTAAATTCCCAAATACGTGACCAACCGTCTGGGACAGATGTCAGGAGAAACCTTAACCAGCAACTATCGACGGTATATAAAGCCAAGTCAGAGACCAGTGGTTGGCAATAAAGTCTCTAACACTGGGTTAGGCACTAACCACACGATAAAGAAAGAAGACTACACGACACATTTTATTACGCCATTCTTGTTAATAACGATACAATTCACAACAATTGAAATTTTTCAATCTAGATTGAATATTTCCTTCTTACAAAAATATTCAATGCACCTTTCATCCCCAAATAATAACCTGTAGTACAATAATAGAACCTTCTTCAACAGGTTGCCTCGTTCCCCATTATACCCCATGAAAGATTTCCTTTACAAACCTTTGCATAACGTTTGACAGTGATCAATGGCTCAGAATTTTCCATGCAAATTTCTAATAACAAGCAATGGCGATTGGGTATTCTCCTTTGTATTGACGATGCTTAGAAAACGTTCATGGTCAAGATTTTTATTTGTTGTTGTCATTAATTTGGCTATTTTTGGATGGTTAGTGAAAATAAAGGAAAAGTAAGTGTATTTTAGCTCTTGGCAAAATGATAACAGCCGCACAGGTTAATCGTGGGTTAAGCTATGTTTACCGAGGTCGGCCCTTGGATGGATGACCATTAATTAGGTAGAAATCGTTAATCCTGGCTGTCATTTGTAGATCTTTGACATTAGTAACGAGGAGTCAGTATCCCGAAAGTCGGACAACCACTAAGGGGTATCGTATTACCTAGTAACTCGGTCGTGATGGTCAGACAAGCAGTTGCTCCATGTTAATTACTGGTTATCAGCTTAATGGAGTTAGACGGGAAGCCGACCCCAGCAGAGGTGAGAGAAGGGAAGAGTTCGGATGACGTTGGGTTGAATGATTTGGTTTTTTGTGGGGCTTAAAGGTGCATCATCAATATAATCATCATACATCATTTTGATTGGCAAGTAGCTTCGTTTCTCATCAGTTGTTCGCTATTAACACAACTACTAATATTATTTGATCTTTTTCGCAGAGTTAAAACTGAATATTTTGCATAAAGCCTGATTATGTAATTTAAATATTACAAGCAAAGTACCTTAATTGTTTTTTCAGGGGCTAGTAAGAATATAAGTGGAACCTGTTTTCACACGAGGTACCTTAAAAACACACTCAGAAAATTATGAATCTCTTTTTTTAAACGCAATTTAAATCACGCTTGCTTCAGTTTGATATTTACTTGAAATCTTTTCCGTATAAATACATAATTTATGGCTCGTATTTGGGTCAAACCTTATATCTTTGGGGAACACCGTCTTTGTTGTTATAACAGATCATTAACTTTGACTAATCTTCCGTTATGCTTGTGTTATCGAATCGCTTTTCTAAGAAAATCAACTTTCAGAAACGTACCGTCGAAGTTACCTTTTTGAACAAACTTGTTTATTTTTATTAGCTTGTTAACGTCTACTTTAAAACAGGGATCTTTATCGAAAGCGCAATAAAAGTGCAGACATTTAAATAATATTTGCCAGCTCACTTGTAACTAAAAATTGTTATAATCCAACTTATTAAACAATATTTACTCTTATTCGTGGTTTTTTTTTCATAGCCTATATACTGTGTCCCACTGCTGGGCAAAGGCTTTCCCTTTCTTCTTCCAAACCTCTCTCTTTTGTGAAATTTCTGGCCACGTTTGCCCTGCGAATATGATCAGATCGTAATTCTGTATTTAATTAAGGTATTTATGATAACTACTCGTAGATGAGGTCGTTGTTTCCCATCTGACTTCTCAAAGAAGAAGCAGCGATACAAATTCGGAGTTAGAGCAGTCTCCTTTGAATCCCACATATTGTCTTGGTCAGACATTAATTTTTGTTCTTGAATCCAACACTCAAATAAAATCGTTCGTACATTTTTTCAAGAGGACCTCTAAATTTCAAGGTCGCCTGACGAGAAGAAAATTGGTACTATTGACGTATTATACAAAGCGCCAGACGATTCTAATCAAATCAAATCATTTATTTGCTTGAATATAATATATTTTACAGATAAGGACGAAACATATAACAATAGAGCTCAAAACCATATCCTACCCTAACAGATAAAACTAGCACCTGTTACATAATATAATTTAAATTAAAAAAAAAACTTGGGGAATTGGAATTTCAATATAAAAAAATGACACCACACATTTATATTCACCATACATTACATTACAACTTCAGAAATTAAATTAATTTCATTTACCATTTAAGTCAGGAATACAGAGATATCATATTATCAATTTAAATTCTTTTCGGTCAGAAATTCGGCAATTAAGTAATAACATTTATTAATTAATACATTAATAGTCAGTCGTAGATACAGTGAAGTCGCCTTTCTAAATCACGCTGAGAAGCGGAGACTGGCTGGAGCGACCGCAGAGGGACGAGAGAAAAATAAATAAGCATGTTGCTCGTAACGCACATGTCTCGCGCCACTGTCTTTGCTTTCTAGAAGTTTCGAAGTTCAATGACCCGTATGAAGAAATTCTAGACTGAGATTTAATACAATCTTCTACGTAGAAATACTACACTCCAAGAACTTGTCGACTTGTGTAGGAGTTAATAATACGTTTGTTATTTATTTAATTTAATTTAAACCTAACACGAAGGAATCAAGCAATCGAGGGTTATAACCCTAAAGTATTTGAACTGATGGAAATAAACACAATAATGCATAAACATAATAAAATAAGCGTAAAAAGTTTATGTATATTTCGCTATAAAGATCAGACAATAGGCTTTACCGGCTGATTGGACGTGCTCGTAAAATTCGGATGAACGTTTTTACAATAGAAATATGTTTAATACATATTTCAAGGAGATTAGATATTACTAAAATACACAGCATTTAAAGATAAAAGAAGAGACCATGTAATTTAACCTTCAAAAGGATCACTGTAAATAAATACTGGCGGGAAATTCAAGTCGTCAATCCGCCTTAAGCAAACGTGGTGATCGATGCTCATGCCTTCTCTGCATGAGAGGAGGCATTTGACTTACTACCCTACCATATTCGTCAGAATTTCTTAATTATTTGTCATTCAAGATAGGCTAATCAGGACTTACTTAACGACGAGCATTATCTGCCTAGCCTTTTTCCAACTATGTTGAGATCGGCTTCCAGGCTAACCGGATGCAGCTGAGTACCAGTATTTTACATGGAGCGACTGCCTATCTGACCTCCACAACCCTGTTAGTACTGGGTAATACGATACCCCTTGGTAAGGCTGGTTTTCAGAGTTTCGGGCTACTGACTACCTGTAACGATTGTCAAAGATCTACAAATGACAGCCGGGACCAACGGCTTAACTTATCGATGATATAGTAAACATACTTTTACAGCCTAAACATCCTTCACGGTTCTTTGGTGAAGGTCAAACTTATGAGAAAAAAAGGGAAATACTCTGGAGCGTGGCTGCAATAGGCTAAAGTATATTTCTGTCCCAAAATATGAAACAGGTCTCTTTGAGAAATATCAATTTCCACATGGACGAAGCGACCGACAAAAATCTTCCACAAAATATATGAAAAGATACAAAACATCCGCTCGAAAGAAATGTTTCCTTTCAAAAAGATTAGTATCTTTCCATATCTTTCCGAGTGCGTAAAAGCGAGTATTATTTTTCTTATAAAAATGTACTGAAAGCATTAAAATATTCATGAAGAGTTGCTTAATTCGGGTTTTAATGGGTAGTGAGTACAATATGAAAAGTACTTGCTTTCAGAGTTAATGGAACAAGGCGGTCTGTCATAATTACGGTATTTTTTTGGTATTCTTGTTTTGTCTATTTTTCTCGACTTTTGAGTTATCTTGCGGGATGAGCAGTTTCTAATGGATCACAACAGAAGACCAATTCTTTTAATTAAAAATGTCTAAAACCTAGTTGAGATTTAAATTAGAATGGAAAAGTTTTACAAAAAGTACAAGTTTTTTTTCTTTTTTTATACCTTGCCCCACACTCCATACTGCTTTAACAACTCTGCACTATTCTACATAATTCCAGTTAGTAACAAACATCAATATTAGTAAGGATACCATTATAACCGACTTAAAACCCGGCACAAACTCCGGAATCCGACCAAAATCGTCAATTTGAATGCTCATTACAACATCCCATTAGTTTCGGTCTGGTCGGGACCAATGAAATAACGGCCCAAAGGGTTTTTACGTCTGTTGGAACCAATGGGGCCAATCAAGAGATCCCTTGTTGATCGGTTGTTGATAGGTATTAGTTAAAGCATTATTTGTTGTTAATGGGAATCATTGTTGGGTCGCTGAGGAACGGGTTTGTAATTAGGGTTGTTATGACTAATTTAGTAAATATAATTTTTATTTATTTTGTATTCACAAAGTCCACAGCACTTTGAAATTTTAGCTTAAAATATATAAACTAATCTTACAGCGACTCTTGCCTAACCCTTCGGGGATTACAGGCGTGATGTTATGTTATGTAATGAGCAGGTGCAGTGACACTTGTAAAAAAAGTAATAACACCATTATTATGGAAATGGGCCCAGATAAATACAAGAAACTTTTCTTTAGCAACATAGACATTTACGACCTTAATAAAGTTGTTAGAAACGAGAAAGAAATACATTTACAATGAACAAGAATGTTCTAAGGATTGCTACGCGTTTCGTAGCAAATGTGCTACGAGCTACGAGTGTGTAGCAGATTCGCTACGAGCTACGAGTGTGTAGCAGATCCGCTACGCTTCGCAGTCGTGACAGCTCAAGCTGTTTACATCGTAGATGTTACTACGGCGAAACAAAACAATTTGATCGACTGTATTTATTGAAACATAACATAACATCACGCCTGGCTATGTAGTCCCCATGAGGTTAGGCAGAGGTGAACCTAATAGTAAACCCACATTTCGCCAGTTATGTTTTTTAAGTTCCATGTAAAAGGGGGTGAGCTTATTGCCATCAACCGGGCACGAATACTTCGAGGCTGCTACTGAAAAATTTCTGATGGAAAAACCCAGTAGCATTTTGCTCGACTCGGGAAGCAAACCCAGGACCTCATGCTACTGAAAGGTTTGCTCAAAAACCTATTTATTTGAATAAAGTTCGAAGACCTTTACCCCAGAAACGTCCAGGTTTCGTTCACCCAGTTTAATCTAAATACGCGTCCCAATACACAATGAAACCTTCGTGTCCTAATTTGTCAAACGCTTAGCCTTTTTAGACCCGAAAATTGATGAAGGGATAAACATCCAATTAAAAGCGTTGAAAATCCTTTAAATATATCAACGTTGTGGCCAAACATTCATCTTTTTTCAAGTTAGCCCTAACCCCTTGGCCACGAGATACGAGTGTTGCTACAGTAGCAGCGATAAAATTGAACTGTCTGTTTGGAATTTCATTTCCTTCTGTTTGTAATCACATTTCATTGAATGCATATGAAAGTATATACGATACTTATAAAAAACATTAAAAAATTACCTGTCTGTCGGTCTATCTGTCTGTTTGTACCGGCTAATCACCGAAACAGCTAGACCAATTTTGAAGGGACTTAACTGGTAGATAACTGATGTTAAAAGAGGCTTAGGCTACCTTTATTTTAGAAAAAGGATTAGGGTTACATGCAAAAAAAATAAAACCCTTGAAATTTGTTAATCCGATTCCAATAGAGAAGTAATATTTCATGTCACAAATATATTCAGGTTGTGGCCTTACATTCATCTTTTTCGAGTTAACCCTAAATGTAGGTCCTTTGTTATATAATTAGCTATATTAAATGGTTGGTTATTAGGACCCTTAATAACCTTGAATTAGTGAAATGGAAGCCATGTGGGGGACGTTTAGGCGATTTAGTAACTTGTTTGTTTACTGAAAAATATGGATTTCGTTCGTGACTTAGTAACTGTTTATTGTAAAAGGAACGTTTTAATGCATTAAAAACATAAAATCACGCCTGTTACCCCAGAAGGGTTAGGCAGAGGAGTACCTAATAGTACACATTTCGCCAGTTATGTTTAAGTCTCATGTAATAGGGAGCGAACCTATTGACATCAACCGGGCATAAATCCAGACTCCGTGGCTGCTACTGAGAAATTCCTGAAGGAAAAACCCAATAATATTTTGCCCGACATGGGGATCGAAACCCAGGACCTCATGTTCAGCAGTCGCGCTTGCGACCACTAGACCAACGAAGCAGTAAAAAAGATAATAATAAACAACATATGGTGACTGGTAATTAGTGACCGATACTTCAACACGTGATTGAACTCATGATAACAAACAACTTACCCAAAGTTTTTTTTTGAAATACTCATTCCCTTTTATCACAATAACACAACAGCCGGTATGAAAACCACGCGCGCGCGAGTTGCGCGCCTGTGACCTATCAGCTGTTAGCCGCGTGACGCCGTTCTGTCTCATTACTATCGTACCGTGCAACGGTAGGCAGAGCACCCGCGCGGGTCGCAAACCCGCTCCGTAAGTTGTATTGTGATAAAAGTGAATGAGTATAAAAAAAATGTTTCTTTGGGAAAGTTGTTTGTTATCACGCGTTTAAGTATCGGTCGCTAATTACCAGTCACCCTATAAACAACTAAGATTTAAATAAATTCAATGCGGATTTATGGACTGCATGAAGGATATAATAAGATGGCTCCACATCTAATCTTATTATCTAATGTAGAAGAGTTAGTTAGTAAATATTTATTTTTCACAATTTATCAAACTAAAAAATTCCCAGCTCAAAGAGCAACATACAATTCGCCTTGAAAATTTAAAACTAACCATCGACAAAACATCACAAAACTCAATCCTTGACATACAAAACTTAAAAGCATTTTATAATATTACAATTTCAGTTGTGGATGTGACAATATAACTCTGAGCATGAACACATAGCGTTTATACAGCAGTGAGCGTTAAATGGGCCGTGAATGATAATATTGTGTTAGTCTGGTTCGTGTAAAACTACACTAATGTAATGTCAAGGGCAGTTTTGCATGTGATAATTATTTTGTGGGTTATGAAATGAGGAATATAAATGAGGATTGTTTTCGACGTGTTTTGTTTTTTGTGTGTTTTACTAGCACTTTGCCGGCGACTTCGTCCGTACAAATTGTGATAGCTCTGCGAATATGTACGATATAAATGTAATTTATAGCCTATAGCATACACGAATAATGTAACTTTCTGCCAGTGAAAGATTTTTTTGAATTGAATGATGAGTTTCGGAGATTAACCCCTACATACAAACTTACAAACAATTTTTACCTCTCAATACTATAAGAATAAGAATAAGAATAATTTATTTATAAAAGTATTACAAAAATGTACATTTGTGTGCAGTAGTGTTATTTCTAAAACAATGGTATAATTAATGCATAATAGTAAACTATAACTAAAAATACACTATAGATACATGTTTTTAATGGCCACCAGAAATAAAACAATAGCCTGTAACATCCTCGCTGTTGGTACACAGGCCTTTTTGTAAGGAGGTGGGGGGGGGGGGGTAAGGTCTTAATCCAAAACACAGGCTCATTGTGGGTTGATGCCACTTTTTTTTTTTTTAATAATTTTAAACCGCTCTCTTTCGGCGCTGTATCTTTTTCTAAAAATTTGGAAGGCGTGGTGCAATTTTTCTTTCGTCATTCAGAGGCCAGTGGTGTTGAAGTAAATAATACAAATTATAGTGCGAACTAAGTAACACGAGACTTCGTAAGTTTTGGCCGATAGCAATGGCAGCTCTTGTCTGCAATATACTTCTACGACACGTCTCCTCCTTCGATGACGCGTCAAAGAGAAACCGATCTTGTTAACACGTTGTAAACGCAATAACGTGTTCCTCGTAATATCGTATGATACCTTCACATGCAATGCGGAACGGGCGGCGTATCGCACGAAACGGCGTATTGCATGCATCCATAATACGCAGCACGTTATGGCGTATCGTCAGGCGTCATATACGGCAGGAATTTAATATTAGTGTGAAGCTTTCTTGGAGATATTTTATTGCACTTTTTATTCTGCAGTGTGGTGGGATGAGAAACGTGTGAATACCTTTTGAATAAAACGTTTATAGGAAGAGATAGTTTTTGCAAGATCTCGATACAGCGCGCTTTTTATTGCCCAGTGACGTCACAAGCCCCCTCTCTTGAACTTTGATGCGCTGTATCGTCGTCATTTTTGATTATGTGACAAAACAAAAATACGTGTCCAACATTTTTTGGTGATCTAAATATTTTTGTTTTTTTGATGTTGTCAAATATCCCATTCGACAAAGCTAGGCAGCCAAATTGAATATATTATGTAAATATATTTTAGCTCTAAATGATCCGAACATTTTATCAGCCGTAGATGCCGATTTGAATATTTTTGTTGAAAACATTAAAAGTCCTTGTGTTTTTTAAATGCACTAGGAATTTCTCCTGTATCGTGAATGTGTTTACAAACATTTGAACTCACATACACAAATAGCCAGACTCGGAACAAGTACCTATAGGCCATAGAAATATTTACTCTGTGCGGGAATCGAACCCACGCGAAGCTAATCACTCAGCCAATGCGCCAACGATGCTGTCAAACTTTTAATTAAAAAAAAGTTGAAAAACAATTCATGATTTCCTATATTAATCTTTTCATAAATCTCATACTTTAACATGATGATTCAATTCGTATTTTAGCACACCGACAAAAATATATAAGAACGAAAAATCATTTTCAAAACCGAAGACACCATATTTAACAATATAAAGTAAAATATGTCAGACATCTTTACTTACCCAAATGCTCCACATTGAACCTTTTTCCATCTTTTATAAGAATGAAGTGAATGGGAATTGGAAATATGAATTTGTTCCTAAATGTGCTTTCTTTTTATATGCTTTATGCCATCTTTGAACAGGGGTTAGATGAGGGTCTTGAAGTGCTGAAAATCTTTCTGTTTAACGTGTTAAGTGCGTGTGAACGTGTGAAGTAGGCTTTATGTTTTCATGGTAGGTAACACGTCTATTTAAGTTTGTAGGTTCAAACCAAGATACTTACTTTACTTTGTTCTTGTTTGCATAACTTATTAAGTAGAGTAAGCTAAAAACTATTAAATAAACTAACAACAAACTATAAAACAGCAATTGGTAAAACTCCTCCACAACGCTGTCAGCTGGTAACGTGCCCAAGAGACTGGCGGCGTTGCCACGTTGTATGGCAAAACTTAGCGTCTGGGTAAGGTAAAAGCCAGCCCTTGGGTGACGGGAAGCGCCAAATAGGCAACTTCATGTTTTTTTTTTCATCGAAACATCATGTTCTGAAACCAAAATTCAGAGAAAAAGTAAGAGACATCTACTAATTCACATTTGGTCTGATGAAATACAGGCCACTTCGTCTCACAAAGAGGTTGCTTACACTATACGTCATATTATTATAACACACGAGGCTATTCTACTCCGTTACAAATATATTTTTCATACTCTATTACAACTTTCAAAAAGCTAAATCGTATAACAAACTAATTTCAATTGTCGAACTAATTTCAGTCACAATAACAATATTTACGTAACTCTATACACAAAGGGATACAATGGAAGTTGATTAGCCACTTAATGGTCAAAGGTACCGATAGATTAATAATTACTATAATGGATATCTTGTTACATACCGATGGACATGGAACCCTGTCTGCCATTGTGTGTGAGGCACCTGTGCCAACATAAACGATTAGTGACAAGCCAGTAGCAAGTTCAGAGGTATGAGGGACAGCGTGAAAAAATCCTCCATAGGAAAGAGGGGTTCCTCCGACTAGACGGAGGGCTAGCGCCCGACGGTGTTTGCGTATATGCTAATCTCGCGGATAACTTTAATTTACCTGGTATGTTACGATACTTGCGATATAGGTATGTAGATGTAGGAACACTGGCAACTTAAAAATGAATTGGCTATAGTTGCTGCCAGTTAAGATGGCAATAGCGGTCATTGCTCTTTCCATAATATCTCTTCGTACGAACCAAAACAAATGAACCATGTATCGTTTTTCATTAGAAAAGATGTTGAAGATCACGATAGATGACGATTCAAGACATGAACAGGCTTATTTGTGGATTTCAAAGTTAAGAACTTTAATAAATGTAGGTGGGTCAATGAACGCCATTGCCATCTTAACTGGCAGCAACTATAGCAAGGAGCAGCGAGTAGGTGGGTCACAAAAAAGGTGGTATAAAAAATTAAAAAAACCGGCCAAGTGCGAGTCGTACTCATACGTACACAGGGTTCCGTAGCACCAAACATCATCATCATCTGCCTAGCCTTTTCCCAACTATGTTGGGGTTGGCTTCCAGTCTAACCGGATGCAGCTGAATACCAAACAATATAATCAAAATATTTTGAAGGCTCATTCATATGTTGTATTGTATTACATTCAACAACAAAACTAAATTTTTATCATCGATCGATTGGTGATCGGCGATCGATCGATAGGTGTGGCAATTCTTCAGGTTTTGTCAATTACCTTGGTTCTCCTACATAATGATTAAGCACTGGATAATAAGTCATATTCACACTTAAAATCTACACTATTGTAAAACCCCCTGTCATAGTTAAGTTGGTTCCTAACGTCCAATTAAGATTCGACCACAAACTATTAGATACCCCAAAGTTACTAAATTCATTATTCATCATAAATAGAAACAAGTATGAACTAACAATTCATTTGCAAGCCTTTAAAAGCCGCTAAACAACAACAGTATAGAACCATTTAACTTTGAAATAACCTTTATAACAATGACTAGCGACCCGCGATTTTGCACGAGTGCCTACCGAAGTGGGGGCATACGTTGTCAAAATATCGAGATTTCTGTTTAATATGTTTTATACAAAAAAGAGGAGCTCGTGGCTAAATAATAACCGCCGCTCGGTTCGATCTTTAGGTTAAACCGTGCTTGCCTAGGTTGGTCTGTGTATGGGTGACCAACCATTACATACCGAGTTTCCTCCGTGCCCCGGAAAGCACGTTAAGCCATTGGTCCCGGCTGTCATTTGTATATCTTTGACAGTCGATAGGTAGTCAGTGGCCCAAAGTCTGACAACCAGTCTTACCAAGGGGTATCGTATTACTCAGTACTAACTGGGTTGTGGAGGTCAGATAGGCAGTCGCTCCTAGTAGAATACTGGTATTCAGCTGCATTCGGTTAGACTGGAAGCCGACTCCAATATACTTGGGAAAAGGCTAGGCAGATGATGATGTTTTATACAAAAAAATGGCTACCGACTGTCTCATTGATCGAGTGCTGCCGCGCATGAGGTCCTGGGTTTGATTCCCGGGTCGGGCAAAGTGTTGTTGGGTTTTACTATTAGGAATTTCTTAGTAGCAGACACGGAGTCTGGATTTGAGCCCGGTTGATGGCAATAGGCTCGCCCCCTATTACATGGGACTTAAACATAACTGGCGAAATCTGGGTGTACTATTAGGTACACCTCTGCCTAACCCTTCAGGGATTACAGGCGTGGTGTTTGTTATGTTATACAAAAAAACCTCACCGAATATTTTTTTAAATGATGTTAAAAACTCTATCAAAATCCATTATGTAATTTAGAAGTTAAATATGAAAAGCAACTTCATTTTAATATATTCATTCATTTTCATACGAGTATATAAGTAGAATAGATAAATAAATATTCAGACATGAAACACGTTTTTCCATTAGTTTTATTACAAAGGAATGGGGATAACTTATGTACTCACCCTTAGTATACAGGTTGGACCCTTCACGAAGCCGTCAACCAAGCATTCTGTACATCAAACTAAGTAACCCTACGCAAAAATATTGCCGGGATCTAATATTTTTTTTGGGATGAAAATACGGTTTACGGTATCACACTCACACATGTAACACACTCAAAACTTTGTGCTGATGAATGCATTGAATAGTACAGTGGTTATGGAGGTATTTAAAGTATAGTTATAACAATAAAAAAAAAATTGACCTCGATTATTTCCGTAACTAGAAGGTTCCAAGGTACGGTCCAGAACAAAAAAAATATCGATATGATGGGAAGAACAAGTGCCTTTTGGCTTCGTTAGGGGTGTTTTTACACCCTTTATACCTAAGTAATGTATCTAGGTACATAATATATGTATGTTGGGACAGTAAGTGTCGGAATTTATGAGTCATGTAGTTCAAGGTTGGATGGAGATGGTATGATGGTTTGAGCAATATTTGGGTGTGGTATGTTGGCTGTAGACCGTTAGTGAATGTTTCCACATTATATCTATAATTAATATGGTGTTAATATTAAAGAATATTCTGTTCTATTTTTTATTATTCTCTACAAAAATGATGTTATAATAGTTTAGTGCGTGTGTTGGCCCTTAGGTGTGTGTTTACGGAGAGAAATGAAATGCGACGGAACTTGAATATTTCTTTACTTGCGAACGGATTACAAATATTACAATGGAGTAGTTACTTAGGTTGCGAGCGCGTCTATACCTATTGGCAGTTACGGGCGAACTGGAGTCGCTGAGCGCTGCGCGTACGACGAATACAAAATGCTGCGTCAGCGCTCCTACAATAGTAAAATACGTACGTACATGGAGAGAGGCCTTTGCCCAGCAGTGGCACAGAGCAGGCTAGGAAAAAAACGGAGAGTCATTTATTCGTCTGAATTTACTGAATTTCAGGGAGTCTTTTCTGAATTAGGTATGGGGATTTTTAAAAGCTGTGCCAGTGTCCAATGAAAACGACAAGGCAGCCTAATTTAAGTTACTTGGTTTTTAGGGTTCCGTAACCAACAGGACCCTATTTCTAAGTCTCCGCTGTCCATTTGTCCGTCTGTCTGTCAGCGGGCTGTATCTCATGGTCCGTAATAGGTAGACAATTGAAATTTTCACAGAATGTGTATTTCTGTTGCCGCTATAACAACAAATAATAAAAATACATTAAAGGATAACAATAATAAAAATACAATAAAATAAAAATCATCGTAGTAGGGGACCATCGTAGTAGTACTACGATGGTACGGAACCCTTCATGCCCGGTTTTTTTATCCCGTAAAACATCAGTGAGCACGTGAAACACAAGATAATCACAACTTGTTCAAAAATGTCTTTATTTTCACATTATACCTGTTGCTAAGAAAAAGCGAGCAAAACCTGTTGATATTACACTCTTTAGAGGACGATGTAAATATAAAAGATCCGTTTAAATGTCTTGATTAAAGTAAATGAGATATCACTATAGGGAGCTAGATTAAATTAAATGGTTGAGAATTCTTTTTTATCTTAATATATTTATATTAGAGGAGCTCGCAAAGCGCATTAAGCCCTTGGTCTCGGCTGTCATTTGTATACCTTTGACAGTTGTTACAAGTAGTTAATGGTCCGAAAGTCTGATAACAAGTTTTATCAAAGGGGTATCGGATTACCTACCCAGTACTAACTGGGTTATGGAGGTCAGATAGGTAGGCAGTCGCTCGATGTAAAATGCTGGTATTCAGCTGCATCCGGTAAGACTGGAAGCCGACCCCGATATAGTTTGGAAAAGTTAAATAGTAGCAGCCACTTGGGTCGATCTTTAGGTTAAGCTGTCCTTGCCTAGGTTGGTCTTTGGATGGGTGGCCACCCATTACATACCGAGTTTCCTCAGTGTCTCGGAAAGCCCGTTAAGCCGTTGGTCCTGGCTGTCAATTTAAGCTATCTTTGAGAGTCTTTATAGGTAGTCAGTTGCCCGAAAGTCTGACAACCAGTCCAACCAAGGGGTTTCGTAATACCCAGTACTAAGTGCATTGTGGGGGTCGGATAATACTGGTATTCAGCTGCTTGCGGTAAGACTGGAAGACGAACTCAACATAGTTGGGAATAGGCTTGGCAGATGATGAATGTGCTTCCCTAGGACGCCGTGTCCTAACTAAAGCGATCGTCGCGTTTTGTTCGGTGTGAGTGACATAATTATAAACGCGTATTCGCACGACCGTCACTTCAGTTAGGATCAAAATTGGCAAAATCACTTCATTTTAATTCCGATCAGGTTTTTAAAATTGCAATCCATCGCGTATTTTATTTTTCAAATAGTTTTTTATTCACAAAATATCTGCAGTAGGTATTTTCATCGCATCCATACATTTTTAATGTAACAGAGTTGGCAAACAAATTGCAATTTAAACGTATTATTTATTTATTGTCTGTACCTGGAGGGCATTGTAAATAATGTAAATATTGATTTGAATACAACATCAATTTATATAATAGCTCTGTGATTTTTTTTTGATTGATTGGAGGTACTTTGACAACTCAATTTATTTGTCAAACTAATAAATCTGTACTCTATACATATTATTAAAAGAAGTCATGTTTCATGTTATTTAAAAATACAATTAAAAACACAATTCGAATACATTTAAAAATACCTATAATTAAAAACACCTTTAAAAATTTTCAATGCACTTTAGTGCTACTCCTGTTATGTCAGCCGGCACCAACGGCTTAACGTGCTTTCCAAGGCCCGGAGGAAACTCGGTATGTAATGAGTGGTCACCCATCCACGGATCAACCTATGCAAACTAAATATTCATCCTCAGGCAAAAATACTCGACATATTATATCATCAATTTTGTTTCGTACTCATCCAAGACTGTACTCATCCGTAAAGCCATCGTTCTCATCCACTCAATGTATTCCTAGATACACATACGACGAAGTATCAAGTATAAGCTGACCTTTCACTCTCTGGAAAGCCTATACAATGCAAGAGCAGCTTATACTGGTTTATTGCTTGATATGCTTTCGTGTTAACAATGAAATATGTCGACGTTTTGCGACAAACTTTCGTTGTTTCTACCAAAACAAACCATAAAGAGACTTATATACGTGTGTTTGTTGCCCAACTGTGTTTCTTGAAGAAGTTTCTGTGAAAACTTCGTCGACTTAAATGTTTTTGTAGGCTTTTGTAAGGGATTGGTGAAAGCCATTACGAGACTATCTTAAGCTTGTGTTAGTAAACAGATCTTAACATTTTATTTAACCGAATTAAAATAAAGGGTGTAAAAAGACACTTAACGAAGCCGAAAGGCACTTGTTCTCCCGATTATTGTGATCCTTTTTTTGTTCTGGACCATACCTGGGACCCTTCTAGTTACGGAGATATTGGAGGTCAAAGTTCCAATTTTTTCATAAGTTTTTTTTAAATACTACATTTTAATTTTACTTTAATTGCCTCCATGACCCGTTTACTATTCAAAGCATCCATCAGCACCAAGTTTTGAGTGCGTTACGTGATTTTTCACCCAAAAAAAAATGTCGTTTCCCAGCAATAATTTTTGCGTAGGGTGGCTTAGTTTGATGTACATAATGCTTGATTGACGGCTTCGTGAAGGGTCCGTTTACACCCTGTATAATCACTGTCAATTGTAAAACCTTTAACTGTTTAAAGTTTTTGACACGTGACACTTATGTTTATTCATAAAACAGTAAATAAACCTAGAAGCACAATACCTCATCTAATCAGGCAATAAAAAAGATACTTTGACATCCACGTATGAAACTCACCATGAAAACACAAAAACAATGGAATAAATCTTTCAGATGGAAGCACTTGATTGATTCCATTGTTTCAATCGCAAAATATTTATTCGTTGCAGTCATTATCATCAATCTTCTGTGCCATATATCAACTTCAAATCAAACCATCATCTATAAATCAGAATCTTTGCAACATAATATGAGGAGCAGGGGAGTTACTATGCAAGCAAAAGTAAGTCTAAGCTGTGGCGTATGTGGGTGTGCCGCCCATACATTTTTGCCCACTAACCTTCTTTTTTTTTTTTTTCGGATGGGAAATCACAAAATGACCCCCGCTCTGGCGGAGTGGAAGGGAGTGTCAGACTTTTACTGGCAAAACCCATCCATGTTCCTTCTTTGGCCTTTGTGTTCCAGGGTCGCGGTATCCCTTTCGAACAGTCCCGCAGCGCCCACTATCCTTTACCTTAAGTTAAAGTCTAACGAGATAAAAAGACATTCTATCACCTATCTACGGCCCGTTGATATAGTAGTCACAATCGCTACCGCTGAGCATGAGGTCGTGGGTTCGATTGCCAGGTCAGGCAAAGTGTTTTTCTATCAAGAATTTCGTTTCTCCGTAGCAGCCACGAAGTTTGGATTTTTGCCCGAACAGGCTCGCCCCCTATTACATGGGACGAAAACATAATGACGAAAGTTGGGCGAACCATTACCTCTGCATTACCTACCAGCCCTTCGGGAATTACAAGCGTGATGTTATGTTATGTCTATCATCCAAAGCGATGACGCTACCGCAGCTACCGATGCTTATATCTGTGTTGTAAAGTGATTGCTATTGTGCCACTCTCTAATTTAAACTACTCTGCAAAGTAATTTTACACATGTATAGTACAGGCTCAAGTCTTTTACTTTAATTACTTAGTTGCAATCTGTTCATTGCGAAAATCATCATCTGCCTAGGTTTTTCCCAACTATATTGGGGTCGGCTTCCAGTCTAACCGGATGCAGCTGAATACCAGTATTTTACATGGAGCCACTGCCTATCTGACCTCCACAACCCAGTTAGTACTGGGAAATACGATACCCCTTGGTAAGACTGGTTGTCAGACTTTTTGGGCCACTGACTACCTAACGACTGTCAAAGATCTACAAATGACACTCGGGACCAACGGCTTAACTTGCTTTCAGAGGCACGGAGGAAACTCGGTATGTAATGGGTGGTCACCCATCCATAGACCAACCTAGGCAATACGGCTTAACCTAAAGATCGACCCGAGCGGCTGTTGTTATTTAGCCACGAGCTCCTCCTTTTCTTCATTGCGAAAATAACCGAAGATATACTTCATCCGTGACATTCAATTAAGAAACACAACTATACCTTGGTATCCGTTTAATGCTCAAAACGTGATTTCCATTCTTACATTTTCCTCTCAAACGCTATTATTTCCAATGTCAACGAAATTTCTGTGTAATGGAAAAGATAATGTATTCACTGGTTTTAAATTGAAATGGCACACTCGTATTGACATTCGAAATGTGCATTGGTTTGTCAGAAATTTTATACTCCCCTTTTATGGTTACGTAAAAAATTTCGTATACAGAAAGTTTTTAGTTTGTAGCCAAGTCAAATATTAGGGGTCAGAATAATGCAGTGTTTGTCTGAAAATCAACTTCCATGTTGCATTATTTCAGTAGTCTGAAAGCTAATATGTCTTCATTTTGAGCATAATGTACACAAAAAAAGCTAGGTTCAGACTCCGAGCAATAATTTGACAGTTCTAAATTAAAGGACTATGGGCATTTTTCTATGAAATCTGGACATAAGACTTAAAGTCGTTTAATCACTAGTCTTTTGAGCATTTGGTTTTGTAATGGATCGTCTTTGCGCGTTATATGCTTAAGATTGAAAGCTATGTAGGTTACTATTAACCTAAGATCATTGATCATGTTGGTAACCATGTCTCAGGTAACAAATCAATCACTAACGCTCTGTAACGTACTTCGACGTGTTGTGTGTTCTACTTGCTTTGTGTAATTGTAACCGGTGGGGTAATTGAGTAACACATTTATGACGTCAATGCCTTTTCTCAATCAAGTCGCCACGTTACCGTTTTCTAAGCCTCACTCGACGACCGTCTTGTGGCACCCACTGCGTCTCACGTTACGCAAAGATATACTTTATCAACATCATCATATCGTCCGGAATCACTCACTGTTGGGTATATCCCCTTTTTTCTGCTAAACTTCCTGGTTCTGTGCGTCCCTCATTCAGGTGTTTCCCGCGGCTTTGACGATATCGTCGACCCAACGAGCTGTTGGACGGCCCTGGTTTCTTTGGCCTAACCTTGGCGAGCACTCGGTCAAAGCCTAGCTCCATTGGCCCTCTCCGCGTCTAGCCAGATGTCGTCTAGCCCAGGTTCATTTGAGGCGCACTGCCTGGTCCCCGACGTTGCGTCGCAGACTTTCCTCCGACAGCAGGTTTCGGTGTTATGCACTCGGTCTAAGAGGGTTAAGCCGAGCATAGCTCGCCAGTTTGACTTTTTCATTCTTATCCTTTTTACCTGTGACAAATACCAAAAGTTAATGTAACTTTTGTAATTTGTCACATAATTTGAGAGCTTTTTTTTCATAAAGGCGCGGTTTGACAAATGAGAAAGGTTTTTATGTTTATGACTACAGGGTCGGTTTGGCGACATAGCTCGGGGCTGATTTTATGGCCCACCGTATTTTGTAGAAAGTTTTAAATTTCGATCTGGGCTAGATCCTTTGAAGTCATAAAATGTGACCTGTGTGTATGTTTTATGTTTAGAGATATTGGTTTTCGAAGGTTTAGTATGAAGATTAAAGGACGCTAAAGTTGAGAAAAGCTAGTTCATACTTAGGGTTCACCTTTGGAGACAGTTTTAACGTAACGTTATTACCTAGTAATTTTATAAGTGCAGGTAAGTAATGATGTATACATAATACACATCCAAACAAAAAAAAAACATTGAAATCGGTTCACAATTGGCGAAGATTTCGCTGAACACACACACAGACTAATTGATAAGTCTGTTAAAAATTAGTAACTACGGTTTAATTCCCGACGAAGAACTGATGAAGATGTTTAAAAATCAGTACATATTTCAAATATCTATCACAAATAAACTGAAACAACATGTCGGAATCACTCGTACTTTTTTATAAACTAAGTGAGGCCCTGTAAGCTACAGTAGTCATAAATATTACCAAGGTTATGACTATCAGTTTTCACGACCTCCTATTTTTCAACTGAAATCACTTTCATGTTATAAAAGTTAACACAAAGTTATAACATGTGTTAGACAATCTAATTTCATGTTATACTAAATCAAAATCAAATATATTTCTATTCCTTTTTTTATTTTTTATATGCTACTAATAAATAATATTATTTTCTTTGTTTTCTATTAAAAAATATGAACGTAAAGTCATTCTTGAGATAAGTGGTCTAATTGAGTGAATTGCTATTTGTTTTAACAAAAAAAAAAAAACAAAAATCATTTATTTCTTCAACATAAGTATTTTACAAAAACAGAATTAGTGATTGGAGCCTCCCTTTAAGCAAGTAATGCCTGTATTGGGAGACTCCGCTCTTCTATATCAAGTATTTTTAGATAAACATACAATATTAGTGTGAGTGTGTGAGTATGTGTGTGTGTGTAATTGTGTGTGTTTGTGAATGTGTGAGCAGGTTTGTGTGTATAATAATACAAGCAATATTAATTTATTTCAATTATATACGAGTTCCCTTTAAATTTTCATCTTTAATTACGTTCTGGTAATTAAACAAGTAAGTCCATAAATCAAGGTAGCATGTATCGACCTAGACCCACGTCTTCTACCGCGTCTCTCAAGTCTAGACTATTGGATTTAACATGGAGACTTTTAAACAAAAACTGGTATGATAAGAGATTGTAAATTTGAACAATGGTCGTTCCGAAGGTTACTGTATAATGTAAACTTACTATTACAACTATAAAGGGTGTAAAAAGACCCTTAACGAAGCGGAAAGGCACTTGTTCTCATTCTCATTAGTAATTTTTTTGTTATGGACCATACCTGGGAACCTTCTAGTAACTGAGATATTGGAGGTCAAAGTAATTTTTTCACAAGATTTATTTTATTAACCATTTTTTAAGGTTTTAATATTAATTAACTCCATGACCCGTTTACTATTCAAAGCATCCATCAGTACTAAGTTTTGAGTGCGTAGCATTGAGTTTTACCGTAAAACGTGATTATTACCCCAAAAAAAAGTCGTTTCCAAGCAACAATTTTTGCTTAGAGTTACTTAGTTTGATGTACAGAATGCTTGGTTGACGGCTTCGTGAAGGGTCCGTTTACACCCTGTATTCTAAAAGAATTTTATGAAGGATTTTGGGTTTTATAGTAGTAGCACCTAGTGGTGTGACCGTCAGACTGCCAAGTCATAGGTATCTGATTCTTCTGATTACTCTGGTCTGATTTTCGGATTCATCTGCGTATTGTATAATTATCACTTGCTTCGCTGAAGGAAAACTAGCATGCATGAGAGATAATTCTCGACGGCATGTAAAGCCAAGTCAGAGGCCCATGGGCGGCATAAAAACTCTGACACCAGGTTAGGCACTAACCACACGATAAAGAAATAAAGAATTTTGTGTAAAACTTTGTGTTACATGGTTGGTATTTCGTCTAGGTAGTTGGCTACTAGACAGAAAAGGTCGACCTTTTGCATTATTAAACTAGCATTTTTCATTTAAAAAAAATTCGACGGCGAAATAGTTCACAATATAAATTTTTAAACTGTCATAGTCACTAACATTATCATTAACTCTAAAAAAGGGATATTTACCATGTTTACTGTTTGGTTTGAGTTCCCGATGTTTCGGCGCTGTTGCAAGCACTATGATCACGGATAAACTGAAGTTATTGCGGGTGGGTGTTTATAAGCTGACAACCAATCGGTCTACCCTCTTTCTTGTTCGTTTTTTGCACTCACTACCGCTACCACTGTACACACGCACGCACACAGTTTTTCCGTGATCATGGAGCAATAAATTTTTATATACCTTATATAAAAAATATATTATCTTAACTTAGCTAACTAATTTAAAAAAAAAAACATAATAATACGAACAATATTTATTTTAGCACAAGTAATAACTTCTCGTATCTTCATAGGACATAGTTTGAAGAGCTTCCTTAAGGATTTTCTTGCAGTTACTGTGATTTTCTTTCTTTCATAATAGTTTTAAACAAAAGTCTTTTAGGCATAAAATATCTCGATAAAAGACGCGAGGAGTTATTCATTAGCTAACTGCTATTACAATCTGTCAACACTGCTTAACCCTTACAAATCCGACAAGACATTAAAACACCACCTAACAGTATAACTAAAACCTAAAGGATTTAGACAATACATTAAAACAGTAAGATTCAAAGCAAAAATAACCCTTTCACACACAAAGTATGACTCTAAACTTATGCATATTCAACAGACTACTTACCCTAGGGATGAATTTACACGTTTTGCGGTGAAATTCATCCCTCTATACCCCTGTATCTGGGGGTGAAAGTACGATTAACGGGGGTGAAGTATTTCTTGAATATAGCTGTAAAGTTTTACGTGGAGCCGCGCTCATTGGGTTTAATTTACGCTAAATTTCCTTCGGGATTCTTGTAAGTAAATGTTAGACTGATTAATTGTGAATTGGTTTAGATTTGCTCGGAGTATTGGATTGCGTTTTAAGGGCTTTGCTAATTTAACGAACCTTTATTGGTTTGGTTTCCGTAATGAGTCGGGTATTTCCGACAGTGTTCGTTTTAACAATTGTCTTCTTAGCTTCGACATCCGTATTACTTACTGTTTAATTATGAAATACAGTAAGCTTTAATGGTTTTTTTACCATCTTCTTCAAACTTGATGTACTTTTTATGACTCCTACAAGGTGCAGTTTTGCATCCTCATCAAATTCAAGGAGGTGTCTATGCTAATGATTCTCGATCCGAATCAATAATAAAATGGGTAGTTTTTTTCTTATTTACGAAAATCGGTTAGTGTGGACAGCGGCAGCGGCGCGGCGCCTCGCACAGATCGTCGTCACTCACGCACACGGTGACAGATCGCGCGATGGGTGATTCTGTTTGTTTTGCTGAAATGTAAACACGAAAGTTTTCGTGTTATTCTGAAATACTGTCAAATTCAAACAATTTAAAATAGCAGCTTTATTAATTATTGACCAGGTACCGTAATTTAATTTTAATTATTTATGTCTTTTGTGACTACCTCCTGAATTTTGACGAGGATGCAAAACTGCACCTTGTATATCTAAGCAAGTAAAGGAAACATTGAATATGGGGTAGTCGTAGTATCTGATTGTCACTTCTCTGGCATTTTGCGGTGTCTATGCGGCATATAATCATTAAGACAGCCATACGTGCTAGGTGCATGATAGTTTTAAATGGACATGCAAAACCTTCATGTAAACCTATCGTCTATGGCGGGCTTTAGTAGGAGTGTAATCACTTCATTTAGTCATCATCATCATCTGCCTAGTCTTTTCCCAACTATGTTGGGGTCGGCTTCAAGTCTAAGCGTAAAAGTATTTTACGTGGAGCGACTGCCTATCTAACCTCCATAACCCAGTTAGTACTGGGTCACCCATCCACAGACCAACCTAGGCAAGTACGGCTTAACCTAAAGATCGACCCGAGCGCCTGGTTTTATTTAGCCAGGAGCACACAAACACACGCACGCAGGCACTTCATTTATTAATATTGATTAATTA
Source organism: Noctua pronuba (assembly GCA_905220335.1). Classification (NCBI taxonomy): domain Eukaryota; kingdom Metazoa; phylum Arthropoda; class Insecta; order Lepidoptera; family Noctuidae; genus Noctua; species Noctua pronuba. The sequence continues at coordinate 5,765,539 of LR999906.1, read as the reverse complement.
AAACGGCAAAATATGTGACAGATATTCCAGTTTCAGAATGCACAGCCGTAATGAGATTTTGGGTCTAATGTCCATTATCGCACATGCATGAAATACTCGTAAATAGATATAGATAAAGGAAAAAAGGAACATTTCCTGTCGAAATGATCAATATGTAAGCAAATAGGATTCCATAGGCATTGTATTGTATATATATTGTATGTATTACGTGTATTATACTGTATGTATGTAGTTTAGTTTATAAAATTAATTAATTTAAGTAATGAGATGTTATGTTAATGCACATAGGTATATCCTCTTATGCAAATTTCGCTATCGAAATTTGGTTTGCTGTAAGAAAACCCAATTCTGGGTTAAGCTCGCCATTGTACATAAGCTATGTTATTGCAATTTGTATGTATATTTTTGTTGTTTTGTGTGCAATAAAGAATAAGAATAAGAATAGATATTAAAATTATACCCATAGAGTTACCAGAGGCTTTACAAAAGCATCCCGTCTGTCCATTTTACCATAAATAATTCAAGCTCAAATTATTGCGAAAATTACTCTGCAAACCGAAGATTAATGTTTCTAGAAACTTCTTACGTTATAATGACAGAACTTTCCCGAATTATTTGCTACTTGCAGGTATTTTAAACAAGTTTTTGTTGAATTACTGAAAACATTGTTTGAACGTGAAATAAAAGTTTGTTTTGTGAACCTACTTAATGATGCGAAGTTAACTTTACAATCAGATTTGAATAAATTATAAAAGTAACGAGCTTTTGGGTTTTTGATGTCACTCTCGCAAATAAAGATTTTTAGAGAAAACATCAACAAAAAATCTCTCAAATTATCAAAAAGGTTCGTTAGCCTATTATGAGAAATTCATTTAAAAATCTTTAAGTCGTTAATCCCTAAAAGTTGGCAACGCAATATTGATTAAATAATCAAAACAGCGAAATATATTACCGATATTAGCGAAGTTACCTAACCTAACCTTTTTTTTTTTTTTTTGGTCTCGATGTGGAAATCCTCATGGATGTCCTCCGCCCTGGGGGAGAGCGGAGGGGTCTGTCAGACTCTTACTGACTAAAACCACACCGGTGTTCCCTCGCACACTTGCGTCGGGGGGCAGCGGGATCTAATGCGACTTCCGCTGCCCCGGACTAGTGCCGGCCCGCTTGACCTGCGGGCCACGTCCCGGGGGGGAGTGAGGTGTAAAACTCCCCCCGCTACGTCTAAGAGAGGCGCGCGTGGAACACTACGCGCCGCCGTCTCGGGTCCAGTGTGATGGAGGGCGACGGATGTCCCCGAATCCGCCGCCCCTGGACCTATTTAGGGGGGCCGGAAGAGGGCGTTGTCCGCCCTCTGCCGACGCCCGGTGCGTCTGCCTCGGGATGGGCGAGAGGTCGTTATCTCCCTCTCCCTTTCCGCAGCTTCCCTCTGCGACATGACGGTTTCGCAGAAGGACATCACTGCGTCCCAGGACTCTGCGCTGCCGACCATCGAACGAACGACGGCCGGCAGCGACAGGTCTCCTCCAACCTCTGTTATGAGCGCACGACGCGGCTCATCCCACGCGCCGCACTCGGCCAGCGTATGCCGCGCCGTGTCCTCCAGACAGTGGACGCAGTGATGACACCGGGCGTCCGGCTCCCTGCTTATGCGACACAGGTACTTCCCGAAGCAGCCGTGCCCCGAGAGCACCTGCGTCGCCCGAAACGACAGGGAGCCGTGCTTCCTCCCGAGCCAGTCGTCGAGTACTGGCCGGATCGCCTCGATTGTGTCGAGGCCGGCGGTAGGCAGCTCTAGCCTGCCCCGCCATTCCGCCACCATGACCTGTCGGAGCTGAGACCGGTACAGCGTGATCTGTCGCTGCACCAGCCTCTCGCCCCGATCCTTGGCCTCCTCGCGCCACTGGTGCAGTGTCGCGAGGGTCTTCGCCTCCAGGTCCCACGGCGGGGATCCGGCCAGTACGCAAGCCGCCTCGTAGGAGATCGTGCGATATCCCCGTATGGCTCTGACGGCCATCGCTCTCTGCGGTCTGCGCAGAACAGCGATAGTGCGGGCCGTCAGGTCTGTTGCCCATATCGGGGCCCCATACAGGGCCATCGATCGCACGATCCCCACGTACAACCGCCTACAGGCGGTGCTCGGGCCCCCCAGATTGGGAAGCAGCGTTGACAGCGCGCCCGCCGCGCCCACCTAACCTAACCTAACGCTCTTGTCCATTTCTGCCGTGGGATATAGGATCTCTGGGCGTCCGCTAAAACCTATTTATAATATCATTGGCTAAGATGGTGTATTCCCGTTGACCCCACCACCCTTGGCCCACTGGTGGGGTCAGCGGGAATTGATTAAAATAATTAAGCTAAGATAGTATGTTTGAAAAATAGTATGAACAATGCCAAAAGGCGCAGTCGCGCGTATCTGGCTACTAAGGAAATTTTGATAGCGAACACCCACCCCGTGGACCCGTGAGAGTTGAAACTGAAACCCTTAAATATGTGATAGGAATCTACCCTACAAAAAGTTAACCTACCCACAATGTTGTTTACCTTTTCACAAGCGAAATCCAAAAGCTGCTATACACTTAAAACGCAACACAAAAACTGCTATACACTAAAACACTAGATAACATTCCTAACTGCTATCAACCACCTAAAATTACAACTGCTATTACCTGAAACGTTTTCCCGTAAAAAACGGTAACAATGTACCTTTTAAACGAGTTATGAGCTTCGGGAAAAAATGCATTAAACCACTGTACTGGCGCTCTCTAAACTAAAAGGTAGATAAATGGTGAACAGGGCAATTTTTCCTTTTTATCCGACTGTTAAAAAAGATTTGTGCCTGGTTGATGGAAATAGAATCGCCCCCTATTACATGAGTCCTAAACATAACTGGCGAAATGTGGGTGCACTATTAGGGACACGTCTGCCAAACCCTTCGGGGATTTCAGGCATGATGTTATGTTGTGTTAAGCTAAAAAAATGGCTTAAAGATTTGATGAGGTGTGATGAAACACAAATAATGTGATGAATATAAATGTTGATGGATGGAGAGGGAGAGGAAGACCAAAGAAAAGATAGATGGATTGTGTGAGGAGTGATTTGAAAGACTCGCAACCGGCGTGCGTGTATGATTAGACGTATGAACGACTGAACGTGGACGAGGCAAAAGGAGTATGTAAGTATCGTAGCAGGTGGCGTTTTGTGGTGTCTGCCTGACCCCATGGAAAAAAGGCGTGAGTTTATGTATGGGCAACATGGGTTGAGGTTTGTTTGCAACTATACAGGTTGTAACAAGACCCTTAACGAAGCCGTCAACCAACCATAATGTACATCAAACTAAGTAACTTTACGCAAAAAATATTGCTGGGAAACGACTCTTTTTTTTTGGGGTGAAAAATCAAAATTTGCAGTAAGACTCAATGGTACGCACTCAAAACATTGTGCTGATGGATGGATTGAATAGTACGGGGGTCGTGGAGGTGTTTACAGTTAAAATCTTACGTTAAAAACATGTATTTTAAAAAAAAGTTGTGAAAATGTTGGAACTTTGACCTCCAATATCTCCGTAACTAGAAGGTTCCCAGGTATGATCCAGTACAAATAAATGGTTGCAATGACGGGGAGAACAAGCGCCTTTCGGCTTCGTTAAGGGTATTTTTACACCCTTTATATTCGCCGGCAAGCAACAAGTTCCCCTTCCAAAAGTTCAAGGTATTGTTTTAACTTTCCTAGTCTTTGTATGTAGCCGCCATTTATTTTAACAACGCCAGTATACCACAGTAATCCGTTTGCAATTTAACTTTCTGAGAACAAACAATTTCTCACTGAAGGGTAAAACGTTTTACATAAACGGTCGCCCTTAGATGTAAATTATCGTCATTGTAAATGTCTAGACGGATAGAATATTTACAAATAGGATCTGTTTACAATCTATTTTGTTTACAGATATTCTTTGAACGCTGTCTCAGAAGAAATGTTGATGGTATACTTAGTGCATATTACAATAATGTCTTTGTCAAAGATTTTTGCATTAATTTGGTTGAGGAGCTCGTGGCTAAATAATAACAGCCGCAGGGGTTGATTTTGAAGGCTAAGCCTTGCTTGTCGAGGTTGGTCCGTGGATGGGTGAACATCATTCAACATATGCAGTCGTAACGAGTAACAACTGCAGACCTGCAAACTGACCGGTAAAACTGATGTGTAATTTTCTAAGTTCTCACTATAGGTTTTTGTAAATATTAATACTACATACACCGAGCAAACCAGTGAACCGTTTGTTTGATCATCCATCCAAATACCGATCGCAGCAAGCGCAGCTGAACCTACTAAAGTACTGCCATGGGCCACAAGCCTGCGTACTACGGAGTTACAAAATAAGATCTCCAAGAAACCACAGTCAAACCATTACTACGGTTTTGTGGGGCTTAGTTTATACCGTTTTTGAAAGCAGTACACCAAAGTCCTGCTTAGGTTATAACCCATGACTATCGACTAGTAACTCCAGGCTCAGAAAAGTAACTCATCATCTACCTAAGCTTTTCCCAACTATATTGGGGTCGGCTACCAGTCTAACCGGATGCCGCTAAATACCAGTATTATCTGACCGTCACAACGCAGTCAGTACTGGGTAATACGATACCCCTTGGTAAGACTGTTTGTCAGACTTTTTGGGCCACTGACTACCTAACGACTGTCAAAGATCTACAAATGACACCCGGGAGCAACGGCTTAACTTGCTTTCCGAGGCACGGAGGATACTCGGTACGTAATGGGTGGTCACCCATCCACAGACCAACCTAGGCAAGCACTGCTTAACCTAAAGATCGACCCGAGCGGCTGTTATTATTTAGCCACGAACTCCTCAGCGGCCCAGACGAGTAACTCATGGCTCTTTAAAACTGCCTTGTTTAAGTTCATGGGCGGTGAACATTCTTCAGAAGTCGGAGAATAAAAGGAGCCTTGACAATGATACTTAAGTACGTCCGGTGCTCACGTAGCCGTCAGCTTCTTTACCTTGTTGACTGACTAATCTTTTCAATGCTGACAAGAGCTATTTTTGAATAGCAAGTGTCAGAAGTGGAGATAAAAATAGTCTTCTTCTTCTTTGCGTGTCGATAAACTCAAATAATACCCGACCAATATATTGCCACCTGCACAGCTCTGTCGTTTGCTTCGTTTAAATCCCGGAAGGTGCAGGTGGTTGTGCAGGATGGGCAAGAAAGGAGGTGGGGCATATCCTGCAGAGGGGCTCCACACTGACATTGTGTTTGGGACGGGTCGATGATACCCCATTTAGCCAGATTATTTCTGCAGCGGCCAACCTGGGCCCGCAAACGGTTAAGTGATTTCCAGTGATAAAAATAGTACCGAAGTACGTCGAATAGTCGCAAGCGCGAGTGCTGAGCATGAGGTTCTGGGTTCCATACCCGGGTCGGGCTAAGTTTTATTGGGTTTTTCATCAGGAATTTTTCAGTAGCAGCCACGGAGTCTGGATCTTTGCCCGGTTGATGGCAATAGGCTCGCCCCCTATTTCATGGGCCTTAAACATTACTGGCGAAAAGTGGGTGTACTATTAGGTACACCTCTGCCTAACCCTTCTTCGGGGATTACAGGCGTGATGTTATGTAATATGATGTAAGTGTTATTACAGATTTATTGTTTTTAAGATAAGATGGATCGTCAAAAAAACAGCTTACTGTTTTAACCGAACTAATACAAAGTGTGAGATTTTATCACTTACGTTAAACGTTATCGATCGCGTTTAAGTACATCGGCGGCAATTCGGTCTCCATACAAATTGAAGTATGCGTTAAAATGATTGAAGACATACAGGGTGTGAACAGACCCTTCACCAAGTCGTTAACCAAGCATTCTGTACATCAAACTAAGTAGCCCTATACAAAAATTATTGCTAGGAAACGAATTTTTTTTTGGGGCGTAAAATAACGTTTTACGGTAAAACTCAATGTAACGCATTCAAAACATTGTGCTTATGGATGCATTGAATAGTAAACGGGTCATGGAGGTATCTAAAGTAAAGTTACAACGTTAAAAAAATGTAATAAAAAAAAAAAAACTTGTGAAAAAGTTGGAACTTTGACCCCCAATAACTCCGTAACTCGAAGGTTCCCAGGTATGCTCTAGAACAAAAAAATGATAGCAATAGCGGGTAGAACATGTGCCTTTCGGCTTCGTTAAGGGTCTATTTACACCCTTTATAAAACTGACACCAAATCAGTTCTTCTTTTAATTTTTTTTTTCTATAAAACGAATGGCATATATTTTCTCCGTTCAAGTTCAGTGTATCTCACCTTTATGCCATAAGTGTCTACGCAAACAGTATTATCACTTCACTTCGTATTCACACTTTGAAAGCATAATAATATTTATTTTGTTTGCACAAGTCTCACTTTACTCGATAACTTTATCGAAGATTTTGAATAATAATGTTTTATCATACTTTTTGTAGAAGATTTGATCTTCAGACGGAAAGCTGTTTGAACAAGCTCAGATTTACTTATTGGAAATTAAAAATATTCAAAGTCGATGACACGTATTTGTTTAGTTGAGTTGAGTCTCTATAGATACTTTCTGGCAACCAGTCTTACCAAGGGGTATCGTATTACCAAGTAGTAAGTGGGTTGTGGAGGTCAGATAGGCGGTCGCTCTATGTAAAATACTGGTATTCGGCTGCATCCAGTTAGACTGAAAGCCGACCCTAACGTAGTTGGGAAAAGGCTAGGCAGATGATGCGTCTCTTTAGGTACTTGGTCCATCCAGTCTCATTTTCTATCGTCGTGTCCTGTCATCTTCGTGGAAACCCTTTAAGGTGTGAATGGCGAGACATACGCCGCAAATACGTCGGTGATGTTTGACGATACCATTTTGTTTTACTGGACCATACCTGAGAACCTTCTGATTACGAGCTATTGAAGGTCAACGTTTTTTAAAGACTCCCAACACAGTGTTGGCGTACGCTGCCATATCCAGTAATAGTTTATTGTAAACTAGCTTTTACCCGCGGCTTCGCTCGCGTTAATTTAGAATTTGACAATAAATTCGGGTTGTACTCTTCTTGTAATTCAATCATGCTTCGAAAGACACGTGGCGCAATCTATTATCTTAAGAACGTTATTGTTGTTTTTCTCGGGAACGTTACTTTTTTCCGGGATGAAAGGTACCCTATGTCCGTTTGACAACGAATGTGCAATATTTCAGGATGATCGGTTCAGTGGTTTAGGCGTGAAAAGGTAACAAACAAACCTACTTTCGCATTTATAATATTAAGTATGGATGTCAAACCTGACCTTGCACAAGGTAACTGCCCTAATCAAAGCACAGTGACCGAGTAATCGTTTGTCAACATTATTGTTAGTGCTACTTACGTAGGTGCCTGTGTATCTGTCTGGCTGATAGTAAACACTGATTAGATAGGAGCTATCTATTGTCTGCCGATGCGGAGAACACGTGCTACAAGTTTACTACATACCACTGCAGAATTATTGATTGATGCTGTATGTTAACTCTTCAATTCCCAGTGTCACTTGTAGTTTGCAGAAGTTTTATGATTTTTTTCAACCATAAGCCTATTTCATTTTAATTAGGTAGCCAAAGAATAATAAAAATATGTCCTATGTAATTTTTATTATTCTTTAGGTAGAAATTAATTCCTTTTTTTTTTTTTATTGTCTTGTGGTAGAAAAACAATCTTTAAACTTCTGCAACCTATAAGTGACACTGGGAATTGAAGGGTTAAGTGATTTTCAATTGTTTTAGCAGAATGGTCGTACTACATGTATGATTGTATCCTATAAACTTATAAGCACAGCCCTATCAGCAACATCTCACCTCCTGTTCACTAGTTGATCTCGATCAGTGGCAATGCCGTTACTGTAATTATAAGTGAACGAGGTGAGGCGATTCTGGTCCCGTATAACAGTGTTAACTAATAACTATGTTTTGATCTTTACATCATTCAACATTATTCTCCTGCCTTTATGCCAATTTATTTGGGGTCGGCGCAGCATGTATTCTTCTTCCATACTTCTCTATTTTTCGTCATCTCAGCAGTCACCCCCTTTCTTGCCATATCGTCCTTCACACAGTCGAGCAATCGTTTCTTTGGTCTTCCTTTACTCTTATAGCCATCCACATTCATACTCAAAATGTTCCTCATTCCTTCGCATCACATGTCTTTACATGTATTTAAATGGAAGTTAAATGAAAGTCTAGCTAACACATCAACCGAAGTTACTCGAAAAAAGGCTTTTAAAATTACGCCGTGCGACGGATGTGTTGCTTCGCCAAGGAGACCAATATGAATGTACTAAAGTAAAGATAGAAAACGAGGAAAACGCTAGAGAAAAGATAGGGAGGCCTAGAAAACGCTGACGTGGCGACTTACAGGCGTTTGTGAGAGATTGAGATTGTAGATAAGTGTGGAAGGCTATGGGGGCGGCCTTTGCCCAGAAGTGGGACAATATAGGCTAAATAAAGAATAAACAAAAGTAAACAAAAAACACTTCTGCCTGCTCACCCCTCCGGATAATGCAGGTCTGATGAAGGTCAAATTTAGGTTTTATTACATGAAGAAACAAGAGATAACAAGGACGATCTTAAGTTTTACTGGCGAAAGATCATAAAGTAAACTTTTGGTAGTAATCACAGAGTTACGTATAGCAGTAATAAGTTTACTACTAAACATAGCCCTCACAATGACCGCAACTATTTACGGTCACAAGTTAAATTGCTATTACCACACTCGTGTTACACGGATTGACGATCAGGAGACATTATTACTTTGTAGTTATTGGAATAGTTTACTGCAAAGTTATATTATGTCTTGGCTTGGGTCGAAAATCTTAAGGTGCGTTCAGATATGCAAGGCATGTGTTTTGAATGGTCTGCCACGCATATGAACCATGCTTCAAGGCATCGAACATCATCATCTGCCAAGCCTTTTCCCAACTATATTTAGGTCGGCTTCCAGTCGAACTGGATGCAGCCGAATACCAGTATTTTACATGGATCTCCACAAACCAGTTAGTACTGGATAATACGATACCCCTTGGTAAGACTGATTGTCAGAATTTCGGTTACCTATAACGACCGTCAAAGATCTATAAATGATAGCCGAGACCAACGGCTTAGTGTGCTTTTCGAGGCACGGAGGAAACTCGGTATGTAATGGGTGTTCACCCATCCACAGACCAACCTAGGCAAGCGCGGCTTAACCTAAAGATCGACCCGAGCGGCTGTTGTTATTAAGCCACGAGCTCCTCATCCTGAGGAATCGAACATACAGGGAAAAAATAAATACATAATCCGTCATCATCATCATCAGCCTACAACAGTTCACTGCTGGACATAGGTCTCTTCAATCGTGCTCCACTACCCAGTTGCTACCAGCCACCCTGCGAAGATCGTCGCTCCACCGAACATGAGGGTGTTCCACCTTAGGCTTGCCGATACGCGGTCTCCACTCAAGAACACGTGTACACCAACGGTTATCGGTTCTACGAAACTAAAAAAACAGAATTTCAACACAATAGCACTTTAGCATCGCAACAAAGTTACAACTTTATTTAAGTTAGAACTTTAGCTGGAGTAGCACAATTCTAACTCTTCGTATCCGGTACTCAAAGTTAGTGATAGTTGCGCCTGACCGCTTGTTATGCGCAGTAATAAAGTTCGGATCACTCGCGTTCCGGTTTACCGTCCAATTAGAGACCTTGCCTTTGAAGTTAAGGTGATTGTGGTTACTGAGAAGATTGTGTTCTGTTTCTATTATTTAAATGTAACGGGTCTAGAACGTTAAATAATAACAGCCGCTCGGGTCGATCTTCAGGTTAACCCGCACTTGCCTAGGTTAGTCCGTGGATGACTATAACAACATGGATAACAATATTCTGATTGAAAAGAGTGTCCATGGATTTTGTTGCTCATTCTTCTCCATAGAGATCTACGCCTTGGAATGGGCAACTACAGTACTTGCACAAAAAAAAAAGTTATTATGCCTTGTGTCTGTGACTGTAGCTTCTCTTTATTTGTTTTTTGTGACATTCAAAAGTGCCTGTAATGGTCTAATTGAAATAAATGCTTTGAGTTTGAGTTTAATGGGTGACCAAACATTACATAACGAGTTTCCTCCGTGCCTCGGAAAGCACGTTAAGCCGTTGATCCCAGCTGCCAATTATAGATGTTTGACAGTCGTTAAGTAGTCGGTGGACCGAAAATCTAACAACCAGTCTTACCAAGGGATATCGTATTACCCAGTACTAACTGGGTTGTGGAGGTCAGATAGGCAGTCGCTCCATATAAAATACAGGTATTCAGCTGCATCCGATTAGACTGGAAGCCGACCCCAATTTAGTTGGGAAAAGGCTAGGCAGATGATGATGCCTTTGAAGTTAAAGTGATTGTGGTTACTGAGAAGATTGTGTTCTGTTTCTATTATTTAAATGTAATGGGTCTAGAAGGCTGTTAGTCATCCAATTTGCTTAGCCTTTTCCCAACCGTGTATGTTAGGGTCGGTTTCCAGTCTATCCAGATGCAGCTAAAAACTAGTATTTTACATGGAGCGACTGTCTATCTGACCTCCACAACCCAGTTAGTACTGGGTAATACGATATCCCTTGGTAAGATTGGTTGTCAGAATTTCGGTTACCTGTAACGACCGTCTAAGATCTGTAAATGGCAGCCGGGGCCAAAGGCTTAATGTGCTTTCCGAGGTACGGAGGAAACTCAGGTGGTCAGGTGGTCAGGTGGTGGCATGATCCACCTATGCACGTGCGTGATGTTATGGTATGTTATGTACTTATTTAAATAATCATAACACATGCACTTTCGTTTTTAATTAGGCAGTCAGCTTTGCTACCACTTTGCTGGCTGGTTAATATACTGACCATGAGCACAGCTTGAACTGCCGAGCTCGAATTAGCATTAACGATGTTAACACATAAACCATTTATGAAACTTTCAAACATTTTAGGGTCGACGAAACCATTTACAAAAAATAGTTAAATTACTTTAAGCGCATTTGTGGTATCCTCCGAAACAGCACAATATTTTATTTTAAATGAATTTAAGTTACACCAGCATGTACTTGATAAAAAGAGTTGATCAAGCATTAATTAAATTATGTGCTTGTATTGTATTAGCTTACTGCATAAAATTGTGATTTTATTGGTAGTTTCATGAATTTATGGCCCATTGTACTACAAAACATTATTATAAAAACATAATTTAAAAAATATATGCTTAATATTATTTTTTTGTTTAAGTTATCTAATACACCTGTTAAGCTACATTTTTAATTTTAAGGTTAGGCAGATCATGATCAATTTTAAGTACATATTTTTGGGCAAAAGCCTATCTTCGATTCTTGGTCATCATTGATTTATTTGGTACTAGCTTTTGCTCGCGGCTTCTCTCCCGTTATGTATACAAATTAACGGGGATAATGTAGCTTCCCGTTAGTGAAATAATTTTCTGAATCGGATGAGTAGATCCAAAGATCGCCCTTACATACAAACTTACAAACTATATTAAGGTAATTTCCTTTCGTGTGGCATAGCCGTGAGGCGCCCCGTATATTAAAAAAAATTAAATCGTTAGCGAATTCTTTCACGTTACTAAACTAAAAACTGGAAATAAAAAAGTAGTTTCTTCAACTACTTCTTTTTATGTAAATGGATAAATACGGACTCAAAGAACTCCTAGAAACTTGCTGGAAAACATTGTTCCACATTTCTTTGCATAATGCTGTAATAAGACGTTGCATATACGAGGCACTGAAACAAACATGTATGTACTGCAAGTGCAATGTTACGTTGAAAGCGTTACTCTGCTGCTATTATGTCGAACATTGAACCATGACTGTATACTAAACGTTCAGAATTGTAATGAACCAGGATTTTATCATGTAAAGATAGAAGATGGATTATATGAGGAATAGTACCAAAGAAAATGGAGTAAAGTTACCGTGACTGTCAGTGGAGAATGGAAAGAAGAACGTGTTGCCGACCTTAAGAAAGAAAGAAAGATGATAGCATCAAATACATAGAACCTCGTTGGTCATGTTTGGATCCTGGGTCCTAAGAAACTAATTAGTGACCGATACTTAAACACGTCATTGTACTCATGATAACAAACAACTTTCCAAGTTTTTTTTTTATTCTCGTTCACTTTTGTCACAATAACACAACAGCCGTATGAAACTCGCGCGCGTGCTCCTTTGACCTATCAGCTGTTAGCCGCGGGACGTCGTTCTGTCTCATTACTATCGTACCGTGCAACAGTGGGTAGGCGGAGCACCCGCGCGGCTCGGAAGCCCGCTTCGTAAGTTTTATTGTGATAAAAGTGAATGAGTTTAAAAAAAATGTTTCTTTGGGAAAGTTGTTTGTTATCATGCACACAATCACGTGTTTAAGTATCGGTCACTAATTACCAGTCACCCTATATAAGCACAAGCCACCCGGCTTGCTGCGCACGCCGCTACCTATTGGGTTCAAAATTAATCTACCTATCAAGCTGGAGTCCAACATACTCATTCACAAAATTTCATTGAAATCGGTTGTTTGGTTTCGGATATTAGCGTCTACGAACATAGTGACACTGATTTGAATACCGGGTGTAAAATAAAAAACGCAAGTGTAGTGTCTCAGACCAAGAAAATAAACAAGTGTTGTTCTATGACTAATGGAAATTAATAACTTTTTTTTTGTTTTTCCAAACAAAAAAAAAATCAGCTAATCGCTTCAGTTTCTATACCAAAGTCCATTTTTTTTTTGCAAATTTCAGTAAATCGTAGAACAAAAGTTGTTTACTTTCATGGTCCGAGAGACCACGCGACAGGTCTTGCGTTTATTTTGTTACACCTTTCATATTATGATTATTTCATTAATTAAGATTTTGTTAGTGAGAACGAGCATAATTAATAATGGGCATTAGAGACACCAATTGAACCGTTGTACTTTTCGCAAATAAAATTGTCTTTTAATGTATTTCCCCACCTCAAAAAAATCACAATTTTTTAAAACATGTACAAAATAAATAATTACATCAACACAGTCATCTATAGACATTGCTTTGTTTATGTTATATTGTGTTGCCATACCGCAGCCCACGCCTGCAGGTCCACCGATTAAACCACGGAATTCGGTTTAGCATAGCAACACAATGATCGTAAGCCGCATTGGGGATGCCTTTGTTTATATTAGGATACTATGTAGTTGTTGCTCACGAAAAACGATTGTGGTTCGAAAATATGTAATTGTGCATTATTGTGGTTTCTTTGACTATCAGTCAAGTTCAAATAGCTAATGTACTGTAAAAACCGCAAATCGTAGCGACATGGCCGCAAACTCAATGGCAGACGCCAGCCAAACGTCTGGTTTCTATATAAATTAATACCAACTCAAAGCATTTATTTCGAACAAGCTTATGCCTGCGGCTTCGCCCGAGTTTAGTAATTATCCCACAGGAGCGTACTATCGGGATAACAAGGATCCTATATGTTAATCCAGGTTATAAAGTATCTGTTTGCCAAATTTCAACCAAATCCGTTCAACCGTTTTTGCGTAAAAGAGGAACAAACATACATACATCCTCACAAACTTTCACATTTATAATAGTAGTAAGAATGTCATTACACGCACTTTAGTATTGTCAACAATAACTAGATAAAGCTAAGTCCCAAGGCATAAAAACTATGAATGAACTGTAGTTTCCTTTTTACCATTCCAAAGCGTAGATCCCTATAAAGAAGAATGGGCAAGAAACTCAATGGACACTTTTTAAATTAAAACATTGCTAAAAAACGCGACGATGTCGCCATCTTCCACAGCGTATCCATAGATTAGGCATCATGCGATCTAATGTATGGTGTGGTCATGTTGACATTGTGCTTCCGATTACTTGAAGTCCAAAAAACTGATCATAGTACGAAATTAGGCAACGTGCTACGAAATCTATATACAGGGTGGAAGGGTCACCGACGCGACATTTGGAAGCAGGTCCCGTTTTTTTTGCCAAGTCCCGCATATAAATTTTAGTTTCCCGCATATTCGTGAATAAGAGTTGGCAGCCCTAATCACAGCCCATTCCCTCTAACTGAGATTAGGCCCATGTCCCAGTAGTGGGAACATTATAGGCTGATTAAGCTATGCTAAACACAGGACAATTACGGAACTCCACGCGAGCGAAGCCACGGGCATAAGCTAGTTGACTTATAAAACAAGCTTATTATTTATATATATTATACTAAAAAATATAATTATATATTATTAATTATATGTATATATATATTATAGCAATAAATCGCGATGGATATATATATATATATATTATCCATCGCGATTTATCTTATCTTATCGCGACATATTCTTAGTTCATTGGCCGCATCCAGATAAGTTATTAAATAGTTAATTAACTAAATACGGTGTGTATTAAACTCCTTAATTAAATCTCTTTGACGTAGGTATCTTTTTAAAGAAATAATATTTCGAAGACGTGATAAATAAATTAATATGTTCGCTTTATGAATACATACTTATCTCATCAGTCAAAATTACATGAAAATAGAACATTTTCCCTCACATTCTGTTTTTCTTATGAAAAGGTGTAAATCAGAATTTAACATACTGTGGCAAAGTAATGATACAAAGAAGATTGATGAATCAAAGGCTGTTGTGAATAATATAAAACTTCAGTAATATATTATACAAAAGAGTAGGTTCTTTTTTTCTAGAAAAAGCGTTGCCTTACCCTAGAGATTTCTCCTTTATCGTGGGTGCGTTTACAAACAGCCAGACTCGAAACAACTACCTGTAGACCATACCAATATTTGAACCCGCGAAACGCAGCGCAACAGCCAATCTCTTAGCCACTGAGCCAACTGTAACGTCACAATGCAATGTCAGAAAAAATCTCAGTCTTTTGTTTGAAAAGCTGCCTAGGACCTATGTTATATCTTTAAGCGATAACCTTGAAGGTCAAATAAAAATGTAGTGGATTGAAACAAGCTATCGAAAGCTTACGTTGAATCTTAAAACCTTCTACCATCATCATCTTAACAAAACTGACTTGGGAATTGAACCCAAGGCCTCGTGAAGCAGTGCTTTGCGGCCATTAGACCAACGAGCCAGGTTTTTTTTAAATTAGAAAAGGGGCGTGCTCTTGACCTCGATCACGCCTGATGGAAAGCGAGATGAGGTCTATGACAGAACGAGCGTGCCCAGAAGATGCCTGTTCACTCTTGCTTTGATGGTTTACTTAGTACGACTTCAACACATACAAAAGCCATCTTTTTTCATCATCAGCTCCATCCTGCCCTTGTCTCATTCTACTTGGAGTCGGCGCAACACGTTTTTTCTTCCATTCTCCTCTGTCAGGCGTCACGGTATCATTTACTCCTCTCTCTTTCATATCATTCCTCACACAATTCATCCATCTTTTTCTTGGTGTTCCTCTCCCTCTCCATCCATCAACATTCATATCCATCGCTCTTTTAGTCACTTGCGTTTCATCCCTCCTCATTACTTCTTAAAATCTTAATAATAATTCCAGCCTTTTACTGTACCACTGCTGGGCAAAGGCCTCTTCTCATACAGAGAAGGCACTAGCATTGATCACCACGCTTGCTCAAGACGGGTTGGCGATTTCAGACTTATATTAATTATAAGTCCAGGTTTCCTCACGATGTTTTCCTTCACCGATGTCTGTGATGTCCAAGATAAACTTAGAAAGTACATATGAATTGAAAAAGTCAAATTGGTACTTACCCGGATTTGAACCCACAACCTCATTAAAATCTTACAATTACTATATTTACGGGTTAGTTGATACACGTGTTAAAGGAATTTTCCGAGAGGAAAAATTGTATCAAATATAATTAATTATAATATAATGAATTTTTTTTCCTCATACTGTCAACGAATCTTGTTCGACAAAAACCCAAAAGTCTTCATTTAACGAACGTGTTTTGGGTACTTTTTAATTTAATAAAGAAAGTTTATATAACTTTATAATTAATATACCTAATAATTTGCAAGTCTTTTTGAAGAACGAAATTTTGCAAAGGGATTTTAATTACGGTAATAATTTGTGTTTTTTAGGGTTTCGTTGGTAGTTGGTAAAACCGGAACACTTTTAATTTAACCGAGGAAATAATTTTGTTTACTGTGAAATATAAATTTATATTTTCAGCTCATAAACGTTTGTACGATAATTTATTTTCATCTAAATATTTATACCTATTACGGAACCCTTCACTGTGCGCAATCTGACACACAATTGGCCGGTTTTTTCTCAAATTCTTAAAACTTTACCGCTGTTGTCAAGTGGTTGTGTTTCAAAAACAGCTCTAATTTGCCTGTTTTTCTTTGCAAAATCTAGTTTCTTTCTTTGTTCGAGATTTAAAGAAAAACAACACTTTTTAGGCTTTGACCTTTTTACTTGTTTTCGGATATTTTAATTAGGAATTTAATTAGGACTCGGTTGTTTTTTAGATTCGGGTTGTAGAACTAAATAAAAAATGCTTTGATATCTAAGGAACCCATTTCTAGTTTCGTCTGGCATTTGTTTTACCATACAAGGTGTAAACGGACCCTTCACGAAGCCATCAACCAAGCATTCTGTACACCAAACTAAGTAACTCTACGCAAACATTATTGCTGGGAAGCCACTTTCCTTTTTGGGTAAAAAAACCTTGGTTTACGTTAGCAGTTAGCACTCAATATAACTCACTCTAAACATTGTGCGGATGGATGCATTGAATAGTACAGGGGTCGTGGAGGTATTTAAAGTAAAGTTATAACATTGAATAATTTTATTTAAAAAAGAAACGTTTGAAAAAGTACAAAAACTTTGACCTCCAATGTCTCCGTAACTAGAAGGTTCCCAGGTTTGGTCTAGAAAGCCAAGGATTTTAAATGGCCATGAGCAAGTTTAAAATTTCCTGCAGTTGGAACTCACTGAATTGCAAAATCATTCTGCACTAAAAAATCTTTTTGCAGAAAAAATATCTTTAACGTCAGAACATTTTCAGACGAATTTGTATCATTCATCAGTTATTGCAGTAAAGTCTTCTTTTGGTACCGATTTCCAGAAATCTAGTAGTTTCGGATCAACATTTTCAAATATAATTTCATAAAAATAGATACCGCACATCCCTAACTGAGCAATATATATCTGATTTGTTGTTACTACACTAGACCAACGAGGATTGTACCTATTTAATGTTCGTACCAAATCTGACCAAAAGTAAACATTTAAATTGAACTATCGGTTATTTCAACTGTGTTTAAATCAAAATCGGTTTTAACAAACACAAAACCAATCTGCTTTCGACAAAAACAATACATTTTCACGCCAGTGAACCATTCTAATTAAGTAAGATTAAATCCACTAGAGTTGTTAATTTCCACTTCAATTCGTCTTTTGTTAGAAATCTGTCATCCTTTAAATATTGATAAAGGGAAAATATATTTAGGCAACCTTTGCCTCACGAAGGCGTTCGTCGAACGTATATGCTTGGTTTAGGCGACGTGAAAGAAAGAAAGAAAAGAAAAGAAAAAGAAAACATATTTATTTGGCACATGCCACAAGTACACACAATATAAAACAAAAACAATAAAATAAAAAATAACTTATAACTAACCAAAAAATGTAACACTGTGTGCCTTACAGCTGCGCCAAATAGGCCCAGTTCAGCAAATTGTCAACTAGTGCCTGACGCTGGTTTTCAACTGGACCTGGATTAGAGAGGTTATGGATGTAAAACAGTTTTATATGTTGTGTCAATGGTGGTGGTGAATAGGTACTTAAATATGTAAAATAGATGAGTACAAAAAAAAACATATTAAAATCAATTTTAAGGTTAATGACTTCTATGAATATTTGCACGCCTTCGGGTATAATAAAGCGCGCTTGTAATTTTTAATAACTACTATTTATTGTACCTGTGTTAACAAATTAATAAATGACTTAAACATACATTACTTAATTATTAGTAAATAAACAACGAAATAATAAATATTGTGAAAGTGCAAAACAAAACAAAAAGTAGATAGATAAATGGCATGGACGCATGATAATAGAACCTGATGACACAGCGGACACATCGTCTTTGCGACATCAACTGGTGCTAGGCGCAAGAGCACTCTTAGGCCCAGTTTAAATGTAAATGTGCGAAAGTAGATACTACGTTTTACGGTAAAATCTTGAGGCAACATAAAAAAAAAATCAAAAATCAACTATCATTTATTTCTTCAACGTATTTTACAAAAACAGAATTAGTGATTGGAGCCTCCCTTTAGGCAAAAAAATCATTTATTTGAATTAATAGACAATCTTGTGAAACATCCGCTCCTCGTCACTTTCTAATGTTTGAAACTGAGGAGGAGTAGTGGAACACACTCCCTGGCAACATCTTCTTCTTAGTCGTTCACTCTTGATAGAGTGGTCCTGTCATAGGGTCCACAACTGCTGTCGCTGTCTCCGCGATCCTTTTCCACCGGTCCCTATTGACTGCATGGCGAGCACTATATAACTCTGGACATCATCATCTGCCTAGCCTTTTCCCAACTATATTGGGGTCGGCTTCTAGTCTAACCGGATGTAGCTGAATACCAGTATTTTACATGGAGCGACTGCCTATCTGACCTCCACAACCCAGTTATTACTGGTACACTATATCCTTCTGGACATTAAGGTTAAAAACAAATACAGTATAATATTGTCTTGTGATCCTATGGTCCCTGTCCTGTAAATATTTTATTGGGCCTAAGAATACATAAATAAGTTACTGGCTTTAGTCAATCTAGCGAAGCGACATTCTGATCCCCGGGATAGGAATCATGGTCCGGGATTCGAACCGAATGGAAGAAACCGCTATTTATTTGATGCATGTGGATTATTCGACAGATTTAGGGCCTGTTTCAAAATATCCGAATAGCCACTACAGACCGAATAATATCAAAAATGGAACAGAATTTGTACGAAATTATCTGCCAAGTAAATTATAGGTGGTGAAACAGCCGGGGCTGCAGGACTGTTCGAAAGAGATACCGCGGTCCTGGAACACAAAGGGCTAAGAAGGAACATGGTTGGGTTTAGTCAGTACAAGTCTGACACTCCCTTCCGCTCCGCCCAGAGCGGGAGGGGTCATTTGATGATTTCCAACACGAAAAAAGAAAAAGTTGGTGAATCAGGCCCTTTATGTGTTATAACGGTGAACATAATTATTGTGAGATATTTATGTAACAGGGGGTTAACATGACGTCTTAAAGTAATATTGTTTTAATCTTATTCCAGTGGGGGAAAGAGATGGATCTCTACAGAATATCTAGCTCTGTCTCTTTCCCAGCAACCAGTCCTTGACTTTTTGGAGGGTGGTTGTCTCTGGCAAGTTACAAAAAGGAAACAATTATATTTAACAAGGTAAAATGAGCCAGATTTAGAAACCAAAATGCCGTATAACTAGACCGTGCGCTACTGTTATACTTACTTTGATATACGTATTACGACATAACACGTGGTTTTATTTTACATACAAAAGGTCATATGTGTCGTTAAAAGCGACGGCCTATACGACCTTTTGTGTCAAATCATAATTTTGTTGTGTCTGGAACCTTGCGTCATATTTCACGAATAACGAGGTCTGTACAATTACCTACATTCTCGTCTTTGATATCTTAAGACATGGTTCATCTTGTGGTCCAATTTGAACTTAATAATTTTGTATATAGCCTTATTTAACGGGTGTAAAAGGCCTGTAGGACTTTCATATTCATGTTACACATATTACACAGAATAGTTTGGGTTAGTCAATTATGGCAAAGACATAGCTGACAAACATGTGGAAATCTTTAGTCTCTGTCTTTTCGCACGGGAATATGTGGAAATATACAATCTAATCTCTTTTTAAACACCTTTTTAACTGACTTAAATCCACTTAATAAAGAGCTCCATAAATATAGGGTGACTGGTAATTAGTGACCTATATTTAAACACGTGATTGTACTCATGAAAACAAAAAACTTTCCCAATTTTTTGGCGCCTTTGCCCTATCAGCTGTTAGCCGCTTGACGCCGTTCTGTCTCATTACTACCGTACCATGCAACAGTGGCTAGGCAGAGCACCCGTAATTCACCCTATATAAGAAATAAATAATTCCGGAGAACAAAATGTCAGGTTGAAATGCGAGCAAACCAGCCGTGTCCTTCGAATGTACCCGGATACGTATGCCAAGATTGACACTGATTGTATGTCTGAGGGACGACATCGCTGTCCAGGTCGTATACGTTCGAGTCGTAATATGGACGTTCTCAATTGAAAAATGAAGAGGGAAAATTAAGGTGAGGTTTTGGCACAGACATAATAATATCAGCCAAAGATTCAGTGCTGGACAAAGGCCAAGCAAACCATATCTAAATCGATCCGACCTATGCTATGATCTCGTTCTCGCATCGAGAGGAACCCCGGTGCCTTCACCAGGTCATCAGTTCACCAATTGGAAATCACGCACGCCTTTACGTACGTACGTACGAGGAATGCCTATACGCGGTCGGTTTTAGCTCCCATCGGCCATTCGTTTTGCGAGAAATGTGCCTTGTCACTTCCACTAGCCCAGTGGCCACTGGGCATAAAAGACGCTCAAAAATTACTCCATTAAGCTGGGTACTCACTCTGTTCGCGCTTCAACTCGTCTGCCTAGCCTTTTCGCAACTATGTTGGGGTCGGCTTCCAGTCTTACCGGATGCAGCTGAATACCAGTATTTTACATGGAGCGACTGCTTATCTGACCTCCACAACCCAATTAGTACTGGGTAATACGATATCCCTCGGTAAGACTGGTTTTCAGACTTATTGGGACACTGACTACCTAACGACTGTCAAAGATCTACAAATGACAGCCGGGGCCAACGGCTTAACGTGCTTTGTTGGATGGTCACCATTCCACCGACCGACCTTGGCAAGAGTGGCTTAACCTCGAAGATTGACCCGTGCTGCATAGTTGTTACAGGAATAAAGTGTATTCCCAGCTTTACAATTTCAGTCAGAGTGCGTGTTGAAGATCGCAGTATTTTGTTAAATAAACAAACACGGTAGACCTCGCAGGAGACGGGACCAGCTGGACAAAACTAACGACCAGTGGTCCACATTGGCTCTGGATCGAAGAATTTGGAAGTCATAGAGAGAGGCCTTTGCCCAGCAGTGGGATGACACAGGCTAACAATATCAGTAAACAAACCCAACATAGACCTACCATCAACGCAATAATAAAAGAAAAACGCAAAAATGCGCCGCCAGTTCGGAGAATACCACAATTTTCGTCATAAAAAATTCACGATTCTCGCTGCAAGTCTAGTTTACCGCGAAAAACCAATTTTTCATGGAAAATAAAACATCGATTTTCGTTAATTGAATACAAACACGCCCTTGAACTGTAAACCGTAATCAATATTCGTTGGTATCGAATGTCGCGGCGTCATTGTTAATTCCGAAGCTTCTGGAACCTTCAGTTTCAGACTTTCAGGTGCAACACTTCCCACGCAAGTACTGAAGTGTTAATATGCGGTAACACGTAGTTGAGGGAGGTCAGTGTTTGTAGACGGTGGGACTCGGAATGTGTGCTTTTGTAATATTTGCGTTGTTTATTGGTAATTTTATGTGTTCTGTTGGTTTTAGTAAGACTAGGTGAGTGATCATGAATATTTACATAATTTGAACTTTGAACTTAACCTTCAACATTTTATGGTTTAGAATCTTTTGGAGTAATTTGACAGTTTGTGGTAACTTGATGTGCTGTCGACTGTATATCCACATTGTTTTGATGAATTAAGTCAATATTAATTAATATTTGACAACTACTATTTGCAACATTGCGAACTTTCAAAATGCACTCTCTTTAATACTTCAAACATCATAAATAAAAAATATTATAAGTACATTAACACTATGCATTTTTTTTTTTCGGATGGTATGTCTGGGCGGAGTGGAACGGAGTGTCAGACGTACTCACTAAAACCCATCCATGTTCCTTCTTTGCCCTTTGTGTTCCAGGGCTGCGGTATCTCTTTCGAACAGTCCCGCAGCCCCGGCAGGCATCGGCCCTTGCGGACACCTTCCTTGTTGCTGACACCTCTTTGAGGCGCGCGTGGAACACGAGCGCGCCGTCGACACGGCCTGTCGTCATAAGACGGACTGACGGCGAGCTAGCACATTACTCACCGTCCACAGGCCCGAAATAATGCTAAAAATATTTTTTTTAAAGCTGTGTTGGTAAATGGGTCTAGATTACAGTTCAAACACAGCATTGAAATGGCAATTAGCACTCCCTCATTAGACCATTACGCACCCCGAACATTCGGTTCTGTGAATTTGCTGAAGTATACCCCACTTTCATATTGTCAAAACATGCGCCATCTGCCAAATTAACAGAAGATGTATGAATATATCTCCTTGATAAATTGACGCTTATACTTTTCCGTGGATTATAAAAAACGCAGAATCTCGAAGTTTTGTTTCTTTGAGCTGAGCTTTTAAGCGGGGATCCCGCGCCCTTCCACGTGGTGCATCACATTGTACCTCATGGCCACGAGGTACTGGCCCAAGTGATATGCGTCTTCTTCGTATACCGTTGCTCTGTCGTGTCGTGCCGTGGAAATCTACGTCTTGCATTTAAAAACGTGATGATGACGTCCTGACGTGTGTATGCGTTTGCAATCCACGATCACTTGAACACACAGCTAGAATAAAGGATTTTATAAACCCCAAAATACTATTTCCGATACTATTCCGTTTGCTCAAGAGCTCCACGATTCCACGAGCTCATTCCACAATCTCCCTTCTTCCATGTAGAGTCCAGACTTACTGCAGGTTATTACCCATACCTTGTCGATGTTCTACACAACCGCACGAAGCGCTTTGCTACATCTTTTATTATGCGCACAGCCAAGGAGGAAATTCCCTGCCTGCGTCGGTGTTCCCGAGTTCATGTGACCCCAATCTCTTTAAGTCGCGAGTTAATAGGTTTCTTTTGGGTTAGCTCGTTCCATCGTTGACCTCAACTATAACCTCAGGACAAGATTGAGGCCCATTGAATATTTTAAAATAAATAAAATTCATTTATTTCAGATAATTTGATCCATACAGTCCGATCAAATTAAAATAAATTAACATTTAAATCAACTTCAGAATTTAAAAACAAAATAACATTATCAAAAATAAAATAAATTAACATTAAAATCAAAATTTAAATAAGATAAACTTAAAATACATTTAAATTAAAATAAGATAAAATTTAAAAAAAAAACGTTCAAACTACCCGCTTAATAACGGATCTCCATATCGGAGAAGAGATCCTATCTGCTACAATCTTCAGAATTCCGTTGCAGCTGCCACGCATTCTGCAGATACAAGTTTTCTTGCTAATGACGGCATGAAAGCCATCAGTTCGACACAGTACAAACATCCCCGATTAATAAAACTGTCAAAACTAAAAGCAACATCTCCCATTGTCCTCAGGAGTGTGGCCTGCTGAGAGTTTGGAAGGGCCGGCGACGGTGCGCGGCAGCTCCGTAGACTACGCAGCCGCTTTGCTCCTGGCTGCGATGGCCGCTGTTCTGCTGGCTGCTGTGGGCTACCAGTGTGCTGCGACCTGGAGGTGGATTGTGGGGAGGTAGGTTGGAAACATATTTTTTAAATTTATGATGCGGAGGACTGAGGCACATGTTGTGAGGAAAGCTTTGAGTGTGAATGTGAATATTAGAGTAGAGGAAGACCAAAGAAAAGGTGGATGATGGATAGACTATGAAAAATTATATGGCTAGAAAGGGGTGACTACGGAGATGACGACTAATAGAGATCTGATAGATATGACCCCAAATATATTGAGACAAGGACAGGAGAATGATGATGATATGACTGCATCATAAAAAAACAGGCCCACCTGCCCCCGAATAAACAAAAACTTCTCGCTCGTTTTCGTAATGCCAAAAAAAGATGACATAAGACTTCTCGAATCGAAGCGTTTGTGAATACGGGAGATGATGCTATGTGGTCACCTGCGATTCCTCTTAAGTCTTACCGATCCAGTGACCAGGAAACACCAGACCATATCTCGGTGACTGTAATTATACCGGCACGCACATCCTTCGAAGAAAAGAAAGATGACGAAGATGACGGAAAGATGCTTGGAGGCAGAAACTGACTAAAGTAGGAGAGAAGATGATAGAATTCTAAACATTGCATGAATTGACCTTCTTAACTCCGTCCGAATCCGTCCAAATTGAATGCTATCGAATTTTCTATTTGCAAAACCTGTCATACGCCAGTCACAGTCAATATTCATATTTCTAAATGCTTCCTAAGCACCCCCATATTTCCTCATATCCATTTTCTGTCTAACACTGACTATCACTTGCATTTAAACTTAAATATTTAAAATAGACTTCAGCCGTCGGAAGTGAGATGGTAACGTGGAATGCATGTTTAGCTGCCATTTTGCAGTCTGCAATGAAATGACATTTTAAACATTTGCAATGTGATGTGAATTTCCTGAGAATCGCGGGTCTCGTTTTATATAAACTTAGTTTAGTTCAATTTTAGGGAACTTTAAAAAAAGATTAATGTCATCTTAGATTTGTCTACTTTCTAACTAGTTCTTTAAACACTGTTTTAAGCTTTCACGGTTTACAACTAAACTTATACTGTCACTTACGGGATATCTTCCGTGATTGTTCATTATTTTGAGCTCCCGATATTTCGACGCTGTTGCAAGCGCCATGATCGCGGGTTGGGTTGCCATGATATCGTGAGCTCAAAATAATGAACAATCACGGAAGATATCCCGTAAGTGACAGTAAAGTTAAGTACTTTAAAGGTGCCGTATTGGCACTACACGGTATTGGCATTGCCTTAACTCAAGTCAAAATGCTTTCTATGACAATTAATACATAGTTTATTTTCCAACAAACTTATAAGCATCACTTCGGCACTACGAATGCGCGGCAGTGCTGGAGAATTCGGACTAATCTGGTTACGTTCTTACGGTCGTGCAGTCGTCCCGGGCGGTGCTTATACGTTGCGTTGACCTCAAGGAAATGCGTGACATGAAGTAATGCCGTATTAACATAACATCACGCCTGTAATCCCCGAAGGGTTAGGCAGAGGTGTACCTAATAGTACACCCAAATTTCGCCAGTTATGTTTAAGTCCCACATAATAAAGGGCGAGCCTATTGCCATAAACGAGGCGTAAATCCAGACTCTAACGCTGTTACTGAGAATTCCTGATGGAAAAACTAAATAACTTTTGTCCGACCTGTTGCGCTTGCAACCACCAGAACAACGAGGCAGCCATTGTAATGTCATATTCTTTTAGTTTAATCCATTCCTACACGATTTCTTTAATATCTTGTAAGTCCACTTTATTCCATAATTCTAAACGATTCCCACATCAACTTCTTCTCTCAACTTACTCATTATCAAATCTCCTCCTTAAAGTTCTTTTTCTTTTCATCCAAATCTTTTCTTTCTTGATCTATCACTACCTATCATCATTATTCACCTTTCTTAACAGATCACTTTGGTGCAGGGCACGGCGGGACTCCGAAGACAGTAACTGCGACTCCCTCTCTCGCCAAGCTGCTATCCGCATCAGTCACTCTCTACCTGACCTGCAGACCGAACCTCTGAAGCAGGAGTATGTTCAGGAGCATAAGGATCCGGCTAAGAAGGTAAGATTAATCATTACGATGTGCTTGGAATTCTTAGCCTGCGTAAGTGCAAGGGATTTTAAATTCTCGACGTTGAGCCGAGTGTCGGTAATTCGACAGCAATCTTTTCCGACACACCAGGGATGCACTCTACGGGATTCTCACCGCTCGACTCGACTAAAATGGTGCCCGTGTGAATGCGCTTGACGAGTTTCTACTTGTACGCACGGTGACATATTAAGCTATACATTAACTGTATTAACTGGTTTCGCATTGTATAGACATTTTGTAAGATGACTCTTACTATACCCGTTTTATCTGTTGCCGTGTGTTCTGTCAACGGGACATTGAATTATGTAGACGGCTTCCTAGAACAATGGCCCAACATTTGTGATACAAACGCCTGATTGGTAACACCATTTACTGAGAAAAGTACAATAATCTGTATCAAATAGGTTCGCCTATTTGATGCAGATGTCCTTATGTATCCTTATTTTTTTTAATATTAATTGGGCCTACTCTTGACCTTCTTCTCCGATGATGGAACGAGCTAACCCAAAAGAAGCTTATTTAGCCTTACAATTACGAAATTAAAGGACACACCATTACGGTTGTGTTTTGTGACAGTTAAAGTTATTATATCACTAAAAATAAAACAACTTACCGTATCAGAATATCAACGTAAATGCAATTTACGTCATTATCCCCAGTTTACAAACAATATCGTAACAAGTCCTTCCCTAAGTAAGTAGTTAGTAGCTTCCTTCCACGGTCTAAGTTACCGTCTTATGTAAATAAATAACAAACCTTCTTATGTTGATCTAGAACATAAGTTATGGGTCAGACAAGTCTTGACTTAGAACTTATGCAACCCTGCTTGGTAAAGGATATTGTAGGTCACTGTTACGTACGCTCGTGTAGGCAAAATTGATGATAATGTATGTCGTGATGGCTCAGAGGTTAAGGCCTCGCCTCTGATGTATTAGGTTTTAGGTTCAAATGCGGGCAAGTACCAATGTGACTTTTTCAAATCTTATAAATTGTACATAATACTTATAAATGGTTATTTATTATTAACTGCTACATTTTAAACGTGTAATCCGAATTTCAGATCATTCCAACCCAGTAACCTAGAAAATGTAACAATCAACATCACAGTAACCGATGAATAAAAAAATGGCGGCATCAACATTCTACACATCATCATCATCATTCTCCTGCCGTTATCCCAATTCATTTGGGGTCGGCGCAGCATGTCTTCTTCTTCCATACTTCTCCATAGATATATACGCCTTGGAATGGGCAACTACAGTACTTTCACAAGTTATAATGCTTTGTGTCTGTGACTGTAGCTTCGCTCTCTTTGTTTTTTTGTAACATTCAAAAGAGCCCGTAATGGTCTAATTCAAATAAATGCTTCGACTCTTCACGTGACCAGAGGGCGGGCCTATTTTTTGGCCAAAGAATGAGCATTGCCATCCAACGTGGCAATGCTGCCAGCCTACTGGGCACTTTTCTTTTTACAGCGATGTGAATTTTTGGACGCCCGTTTTGATACTTGTACATATATTTTTTTCTTACTATTATAGATTTGCAGTTTTTTACTCGTTTTCAACGTTCCTACACATTCTTTCAAAAGCCAAGCCAAGTCTTTCAAATCAAAACAAAACATTACCTGGTTAAAAGGCGGCGACAAAACAAACAGCCAGCCTCATGAGATAAATCACGCTGACAGAGAAAACCTTTCAATACGAAGCTCGGTAAACATGTGGGATGATCGCACTCGGTAAATAATAGGCGGAGGTTTCTTTAATATTGTTGGTATTACAATGATCATGGAGAAAGACGAGGCTCTTTATATTGTGGTTGATTTTTGGATCATTTGTCAGCAATGAACTGTTTTTTTAGTTTATTGTTTTGTTAGATAATGTACTTTGGGTTATGAATATGTTGGATCCGGTCGTTAGTACAGACATAAAATGCATCGGCAAACACCACAGCGTGTGGTTACAGAGCCCTGATGTTCAGCTCGAGGCAAGGGCGACATTCACTGTCTGATCGTGGCGGAGTTGAGACGTCTTGGAACTGTACCCGATTCATTGTGCCCCGTGTTATTGTCTTAAGTTGTAATCTCAAGTAATTCGTAAGTTTTGCTAGAAATAGTCAATGTATCCCTGTCTCGTTCCTGCAAGTTATGTAGTAAATGGTTTTGCGTTGAAATGATGTACGTTTTGCGGACCAAAAATATCGAGAACTTTCACAGAGTTTCTTTTCAATTGAACAGAATATTTCAATATAGATAACTACATGACATGAGTATCAACGTTATCCCTGGAGTGTAGTTTTCATAAATATGTTGTTTGATATGGAATGAGCCTCGTTTTACCCTAGATTTCGTTATCCAATTCGATGGAACAGTACCTGTACCTAGAATTGAAATATTATTCCCTGAAGTGAATACTCATCTCTTACGTATGGATGTGAAAGTTGTTGAAAGTGGAACCATTTAACCTTTTTATGTAAGAGATCCTTTCGTAAGATATTGCTTTTTTGAGTAATATGGGTGTTACATAAAAATCGTATAAATTGGAAATTTTGGTGGTAGTTAAAGCTTTTTACGCCCCAGATTGTGGATTTAAAACAAAAAAATCTTTTAAACGCTAGTTAAAGTTTTGCGTTAAATATTACACGCACTGAAAAATCTATTATGAAATGTTTTGCTAAGGGCACGCCGCAATAGTGGCGATAAGTCCCCTCTTTGAGGAGTGGCTAGAGAGGCGCCACGGCGCCCTCACCTTCCGCCTGACGCAGGTCCTCACCGGACACGGTTGTTTCGGGAGGTTCCTGCACCGAATCGGGCGGGAGGAAACGCCCGGGTGTTATCATTGTGAGGATCGTCCGGAGGACACGGTGGCGCATACCGTGGAGGTCTGCCCCGCTTGGGCGGAGCTCCGCCGTGTCCTCGTAGCGGCGATCGGCGGCGGCGACCTCTCGCTCCCGGCCCTGGTTCAGGCCATGGTCCGGAGCGAGAGGGAATGGGAAGCCGTCACCTCCTTCTGCGAAGCAGTCATGTTAGCGAAGGAGGTGGCGGGACGTGAGAGGGAGAGAATCTCACGTCCCAGCCGCCGCGGGCGAAGCACCGGGCGTCGGGGGCCACGTGGTGGCTCCCGGCCACCGTAGGCGCGGGCCTGTGGACGGTGAGTAATGGGTTAGCTCACCGTCCGTCCGTCTTATGACGACAGGCCGTGTCGACGGCGCGTTCGTGTTCCACGCGCGCCTCAAAGAGATGTCAGCAACCAAGAAGGGGCCCGCAAGGGCCGATGCCTGCCGGGGCTGCGGGACTGTTCGAAAGAGATACCGTGGCCCTGGAACACAAAGGGCAATGAAGGAACATGGATGGGTTTTAGTCAGTAAGAGTCTGACACTCCCTCCCACTCCACCCAGAGCGGGAGAAGTCATTTGATGATTTCCCATCCGTAAAAAAAAAAAAAAAAAATGTTTTGCTAGTACTGTACTTGGATTGTTTTCCTTTAATGGTTTTACCAATTTTTGGATAGTATCCATCTAGACTGTAGTGACGTCAAGTTTCGGTATTTTTTTTCTTTTAAACTGACAAATCTATTGTCATCTTATAAATAAATCCCGATGACTTATGGGGCCGAAACGTGGACACTCACGGTGCGGTTGGTCGATAAATTCAAGCGAGCTTTGGAACGGGCTATGCTTGGAGTCTCTCTGAGCGATCGCATCCAGTACGACAGAGAACCAGGGTTGTCGACATAGCTCACAGAGTAAGTGAGCTGAAGTGGCAATGTACCAGCTATTTTAGCCATAGAACCGATGACCATTGAGTGAAGACCGCGAATCCGGCAAGCCTAAGGTGGGACACCCTCAGGCTCGGTGGAGCGACGATAGGCCCGGTGGCTGTGATAGCAACTAGATGAGAGTTGCCGAGAGACCAGTTGAGTGGCGAGCGATTGAGGAGGCCTATGTCTAGCAGTGGATTGCTGTAGGACTGATGAATTGAAATAAATCATCAGTAGGTCTGTATCAGTCAATATTTCCATCTTAGTTTCTATAAGCAGATAATTTTAGCCAAAAGCTCTTTTGAGACAGCCTAATAACTAGACTCCATTTTAATTAAAAAGTGTTGCTTTTAAAAACTTTTGCGGTGTTTACTTAGACATTTTCGAAGGCAACGACCTTATAAAATTGAGATTTATGAGTTTGCCTAGGGCATTCATTATTCCCTGTTTCTTTATAAAAATTGCAATATTTTTATGATTATTTTTAAGAAATACTTCAATCTTCGACGTTAAGGTGGATGGGTGACCAACTATTACATAGCGAGTTTCCTCCGTGCCTCAGAAAGCTCGGCTGTCATTCGTAGATCTTTAACAGTTATTACAGGTAGTCAGCGGTCTGAAAGTCTATTAAAGTCTGTAAGTCGGGTACTGACTGGGTTGTAGTTGTCAGATATGCAGTTGCTCCATATAAAATACTGGTATTTAGCTGCAACCGATTAGACTGGAAGCCGACTCCAACGTAATTGGGAAAAGGCTGCGCAGATGACTGTATTTCTACTTACTTCTATTTTACTTCGTAATTCTAAACCTGTCACATATTTGTGACGTAATACATGTTGTTGATGTTTTCCTCTTCAAGAAACACACTGCGAGAGGCATTTTTTTTGTCACGTTCTTGTATGATACATGTACGTGTACGAAACAGTCGACATTTAAGTATCGACTTCGAAATAGCTTTACCACTTTTGACAACAATTAAAACACAACTAAAACTTTAAAATTAGGTTGAAAAATTGTAGTTATATTCTGTAAACAGACAAAATATGTTTTATGGCCTATAAAAGAAGTATTCTAACAGCATAAAAATGTTGGAATTCAAACGAAAAGCATATATTTCAAATACGCCAGTTACAGGCGCTTTGGAGTTATCAAAATAAAGATAAATCTTCAATCCCAGCCACAAGGCATAATAACTGTAATAGGGCTGTAGTTGCCCATTCCAAAGCGTAGATCTGTATAAAGAAGAATGTGCAATCAATTCCATTGACATTTTTTTAATAATTGGATTTACACTTGAACCTGCTATGCCTGTTGAAAGTCAAGTGGTAGTACACATGGCGACACATCAAACTATACATAAAGGGTGTAAAAAGATCCTTAACGAAGCCGAAAGGCCCTTGTTCTCCCCGTCATTGCGATCATTTTTTTTGTTCTAGACCATATCTGGGAACCTTGACCTTGACCTTTGTTGTGTACACCTATAATTGGTACCTACATAAGAACCCTAACCTGTAAACTTTTATTGTTAAATGTAAAATGTATGTACTGTTGGCGTACCTATTTTAAATAAATAAATAAATAAACCTTGTAGTTACGGAGATATTGGGGATCAAAGTTTCAACTTTTTCAATTTTTTTTTTTAAAATAAGTTGGTACTTGAGATTTTTACTATAAACACTTCCACGATCCCCGTACTATTCAATCTATCCATCAGCATAATGTGTTGAGTACGTTACGTTGAGTCCTACCGTAAAACGTGATTTTTTGCCCAAAAAAAAAAGGTCGTTTCCCAGCAATAATTTTTGCGTAAAGTTACTTAGTTTGATGTACAGAATGCTTGGTTGACGGCTTCGTGAAGGGTCTGTTTACACCCTGTATACAGTATAAGCTGACTTCGCGTTGTTTGAGCTTCCCGTACAATGAGAGATCAGCTTAATTTGGTTTTTATAGTTTGATTGGTACTTACAGTGGTAAAGCAATTACAAGGCCGACTTTACACATAAATATCTTTGTCCCACGTCTGACTGAAACTTAATTATTTATGACATCAGAACATATAATATTCGGGATCAGTTCTCGTCCGGTAGACAGGAAATTTAACGTTCCCTGAATTTTAATATCCAAATATGGTATTCATCGGGTGTACTGTTTCACACCACATTTCTCCCCTGGGGGGCAATGACCTCCTTTCGTCTGAGTTATGTGTATGGAAATTATGGAAACCTTTTTCTTAGCATTTATCTGGCGTTTTCTCCAATGTTATTTACATGTGTTTGTAATTTTTGGCACGTTTTTTTTCTTGATACAAGCATGGACCAATCATTTTTCATTTTTGCTTGGGTTTGTCTTTTTGTTTCTATCTGGAGCGTACTTGGTCATTATTTTTGAAAGCGGATGGTCTGACTCAAAAAAAAAATGGAAGCTTTTCCCATACCTACCCTACCCATAATCATATAAATAAGTACAGATTTAATAATCATCCGAAATCAAATTGTCAAGAAAAACTGCCACCTATTTAGTTACGCGGGTTATTTTCCAGTGGTTGTACAGTACAGCTCCAAAAAGACATTAACACGGACAAATAACCATTTTATTTTCTACAACTATTATTGGTTACAAAACATAACAAATAATTCAAAACCTCCTTCACAGGCCGGATACATAATAATATAAACACCCTATGTCCAAAACAGGGTAATCTACAAAAGTCTCACAAATATGTAAACAACATTCGTTCATAAACGAGGTAAATAAACGGCACATTATTTTTTATCCGTAAGTATTTACCAATAAAAAATGCTGTGTTGATATAATTAAAGGAACAAGAAAGATTTCAGCTCAGTCTCTGAGGCGTCAACGCGTCTGTGATGCCACTGGTTTTTCAGACAAACTAACAGAGCTGTGCCATTAGGCACACCTATCTAATAGGGGGCGAGCCTATTGCCATCAACCGGGCATTAATCCAGACTCCGTGGCCCGTGGCTGCTACTGAGAAATTCCTAATGAAAAAACCCAATAACACTTTGCCCGACCTGGATTCTTACATAATAATATTAATTTATATTTAATTTTATATTATTTATCTTATACTAGCTGTTGTCCACGACCTTCGTCCGCGTGAAAGGTGTTATATAGCCTAAAGCCTTCATCGATAAATGGGCTATCCAACACTAAAAGAATTTTTCAATTCGAACCAGTAGTTCCTGAGATTAGCGCGTTCAACCAAACAAACAAACAAACACTTCAGCTTTATAATAATTATTAGTATAGATTAATATTAATAATCTAGATCAGATCAGATGTAGATCTAGATTATATAATCTCTATATTACGTGTCTGAAACTTAAGAAATAATGATGTATACTCCTTTAAGTTGATTCACATGGTAACAAAGGATTGAGAAACTTCTAGAACATCCTCGAAACTTATACGTTTTACTTCGAAAGGTCGGGACGGCTAGACGAGACAGATTGATCGATTTCTCGGTACACACATTAAAGAAAAATAAGGTTTCCGACTTGTAGGTACTCGTAAGTGTGTTACTTTGATGATATTTGTCACTGATAAGGCTTCTATATAAAGAAGGAATGATACTTTTGATTGCTTGGTAACAATTTTTATCAAAATCCGGCGTTCATATGATTAAGATGTGTGATTGTGTGTGATGGATGTGTGTGTGTGAGTGTGTGTGATGCAGCTGTAGGGCTGGCAAATTGAGGGAGAGGGCTTGTGGCGAATAAAACACGTGTTTTTCTTCTAGAGAGTAAATCATAGAGAGTCTTTAACAACAAGACAGATTTGACAAAATGCTCTTTTTATTATTGCAACGCTGCGTGTGCAGTGCATAATTAATCATTATTAGTAATTAATTCATTGAATTTATGAACGAGGCGATTTGATTTAACAGGTTTTTTTAACATAAGTATTGAATATTATTTGTTTTATTTAAAATTTATCTTAAATAGAAGATAATAAGGTTTTTGAAGCAAAAAACTTAGGCAGCTTTTTCATAAAATTGCCAGCGATTATTAACCTGACTGTACCTTTTCTTTGCAAAAAAGCTGGGTTTGTCCAGGTGGCGATAACATAAAAGGGATTCAATTTAAGTTTCACTATGTGGACACGCGTAAAAAGCGCGCAGTCGAAGAAATAATAAGTGATACTTATTTTGAGTTTCACCACTGGACACACGTGTGTTCATTCTCTCGTGTCGAGTTGGTGAAAAACTCTCGAGAACAATGTTACCATTACACAATATTTCGCTAACATATTCCTAGTAAATAAGTACCAAACATAAAGCCTTACTTAGATTTTCACAACAACACCCGAAATACATACCGAACATACCAAAATCACCGTGTTTAATTTTCAACTCTCAGCTCAACACCGTGAGTTCAAATTCCAACAATACAAAAATATTAAGGCATTCTCTTAGGGACCTCTTATTGTTAGTGATATCAGGTATTAGTTTACTTGTATCATGTCCACCTGTCAGCTAGTTTCTTCAAGCCTGACTGATATGACAGGGATGATAGGCTTTTGTGCTTTATGTTCCTAGTAATTGTACGTATGTAGGTTATTCAGTGTTATTCAATATGATGTTTGGAGGGAGGAATAGTTTGTAATTCAGGTTTTGGGTTAAGTTTTGCTTGCCTAGGTTGGACCTTGGATGGGTGGCCACCCATAAAATACAGGGTGTAAACGGTTCCTTCACGAAGCCGTCAACCAAGCATTATGTACATCAAACTACGCAAAAATTATTGCTGGGAAACGAGTTTTTTTTTGGGGTGAAAAATCACGTTTTACGGTAAAACTCAATGTAACGCACTCAAAACTTGGTGCTGGTGGTTGCTTTGAATAGTAAACGGGTCATGGAGGTAATTAAAGTGAAGATAAAACCTTAAAAAGTAGTATTTTAAAAAAATCTTGTGAAAAAGTTGGAAGTTTGATCTTCAATATCTCCTTAACTGGGAGGTTCCCAGGTATGGACTAGAACAAAAAAATGATCGCAATGACGAGGAGAATAAGTGACTTTCGGCTTCATTAAGGGTCTCGTAACACCCTTTATAGTTACCGTCACGTAAAAAGAACGCTGGCCTTGAACCTGCGCACTGAGCGATTTATCGAGTGTTATACCGAGTTTTCAGCTGCTTCCGGTTAGACTGGAAGCCGACCCCAATATAATTGGGAAAAGGCTAGGCAGATGATGATGACGACCGAGTTTTCATCGTGCCTCGGAAAGCACGTTAAGCCGTTGGTCCTGGCTGTCATTTGTAGATCTTTGACTGTAGTTAGTAGTCAGTGGCCTGAAAGTCTGACAACCAGTTTTACCAAGGGGTATCGTATTACCCAGTACTAACTGGGCTGTGGAAGTCAGATAGGTAGTCACTCCATGTAAAATACCGGTATTCAGCTGCATCCAGTTAGGCTGGAAGCCGACCCCAACATATTTAAGAAACGGCTAGACAGATGATGATGACATAGTATAGTCGGTGTTATCCAACGTGGTAGGCGTGTATTAGTTTACCCTCATTTCGCCTATTGTGTTTAAGACACGTGTAATATTAATTAGGTCGTACCTATTGCCGAGAACACCCCCCAGATGCTACTGAGAAGTTTTAGCATCCGAATCATAATAGTGTCTGTGGCATGCTAGAGTTTCAGGATTTCCTATTAACCGTGCCTGACTCGGGAATCGGGAAAAATAATATTTTGATAGAAAAGAGTGTCCATGAAGTTTCTTGCCCATTCTTCTCCATAGAGATCTACGCCTTGGAATGACAAACTACAGTACTTTCACAAGTTATTATGCCTTGTGTCTGTGACTGTAGCTTCGCTCTTTGTTTATTTATGACATTCAAAAGTGCCTGCAATGGTCTAATTGAAATAAATGCTTTGAGTTTGAGATTGAATCGAACCCAAAACATCAAAACACAGTAAGACTTAGTACAGAGGCACACAGTGAAGAAATATACCGAAAAAGGCCCTGTTGTGCTGACAAATTTATTTAGTTAAGTAGGGTTAATAAAACAGATGTTTTATTTGGTTTGGTTGCCAAGGGATACAGCTGTTGGCCTTGGATTATGTCTTTGGCAAAGTAAGGCTCCTAACAGTGTGTCTACATGTTTTTCTTCAGCTTCATGAGTTTTTGTCATCTCATAACTCTCGCTGTCTCTAAACGTGTCCTATTTTTTTAACAGTCTACTATTAGGTAAATAAAGGGTGTAAAAAGACCCTTAGCGAAGCCGAAAGGCACCTGTTCTCCCCGTCATTGCGATATTTTCTTTGTTCTGAACCTTCTAGGTACGGAGGTATTGGAGGTCAAAGTTCCAATTTATTCACAAGTTTTTTTTAAATATCACTTTTAAAGGTTTTAACTGCACTTTAATTAACTCCATGATCCGTTTACTATTCAAAGCATCCATCAGCACTAAGTTTTGAGTGCGTTACATTGAGTTTTACCGTAAAACGTGATTTTTCACCCAAAAAAAAAGTCGTTTCCCAGCAATAATTTTTGCGTAGAGTTACTTAGTTTGATGTATAGAATGCTTGGTTGACGGCTTCGTGAAGGGTCTGTTTACACCTTGTAGATATCTTATATCTTCTTTATAGAGCACTGAAATTGTTATAGAAAATCAACTGTATGTAGCCACTAACTATATTAGACTGGAAGCCGACCCTAACATAGTTGAGAAAAGGCTAGGCAGATGTGGCCGATGGAGCAAGGCTTTGACCGAGTGGTAGTCTAAGAGACCAGGACCGACCTAAAGCTCGTTGGGTGGACGATATTGTCAAAATCGCGGGAAACACCTGGATAAGGGACACATAGCACTGGGAAGTGTGGCAGAAAAAAGGAGAGGCCTATACCCAGCAGTGGGTGATTCCGGGCTGATATGATGATGATGAACTGTATTTATTTTTGTGGAAGTTTAATCGGCATTGGTTACGCTTTTCCCCTATTGTGTTACCAAATCTCGGTGCACCTTCTCATACGACAGTGGCTAACTACATTCCCCTACTTATTGTAACCCACAAATGTATATGTTACGGGCAACGTGATTAACTGGGCATTATTAATAAGGACCGGCCATTATTAATAATGCCCAAGAGCGTCGGGCAAAGTGGTTAATTTGTCACTTTGCCCGGCCATTATTAATAATGCCCGACCGACCGTGGTCCATGTGATAAGTCAGTGTTTGAGATAGCTTGAATTCATCACTTGGACCGGGCAGTATGAATAATTCCATACTTCCGGGCAATGTGATTAATTGGTTAGGTTAGGTTGGTGATCAGTCAGTTCACCAAACATTAATTCAAAAGTTTTTACTTGACAAGCACCCCGAGGTTCGGTTAGTTAGTTTCCTTTAAACCCTGCAGACAGAAATAGGAGCCCCGTGCAGCGGGGCTTCGTCGACTGTATTGTAATTAAATGATATTTAGTAGAAACGTGATTTATCCTAATGAATCTAAATGAGAAATGAAAAATGTATAGATGATTAAATGTAAAAAAGAATTGATTGCCAAATAAATGTATGTACACACGGCAGCACGTAAAGCTGTACATTTCCAGTATAACTTGGCATCGCTTTGTATAGATTTCCTATATATACAGGGTGTAAACAGACCCTTCACGAAGCCGTCAACCAAGCATTCTGTACATCAAACTAAGTTACTTTACGCAAAACATTTTGCTGGGAAACGACTTTTTTTTTTGGAGTGAAAAATCACGTTTACGGTAGGACTCGAATGTAACTCACTCAGAACATAGTGCTGATGGATGGATTGAATAGTACGGGGGTCGTGGAGGTGTTTAAAGTAAAAATATTACTTTAAAAACATGTATTTAAAAAAAAACTTGTGAAAAAGTCGGAACCTCGGAAGTCGGAGTGCCTTGTGGCATTAAGTCCGCCTATGTACCACTTTTGTACATGAAGTTTAAATAAATAAATAAATAAACTTTGACCCCCAATATCTCCGTAACTAGAAGGTTCCCAGGTATGGTCTAGAACAAAAAAATGATCGCATTGACGGGGAGAATAAGTGCCTTTCGTTTTCGTTAAGGGTCTTTTTACACCCTTTATAGAGATCCGCATAAACTGGTTTTGTAAAGCTTGATTGGCCGTCGTGCGTACAACAAGTGTTTATAAAATAATACATTTGCGGAATAAGTTGTTTTCGAAATAAATAGTATACGAAACGTTGGTTGTAAAATGAAAATTTGTCAATGGAGTTTTGGTTAAAACTTGAATGAACCGGTTAGGTTACATTTAATAAACAAAAACACTATAGTTCACCTATTTTATTACTTTGCCCAAGATAGGGTAGGCATTATTCATAATGGCCGGGAAAAGTGATTAATCATGCTGTTTTAATCACATTGCCCAATTGAGTCGGGTATTATGAATACAGATCGGCCATTATTAATAGTGCCCGGACTTATCAAATTGCCCGTAACATATACACTGTGACTTTTTAGTCGTCTTACAACAGCAGCCCACTTCATGTATCCAATGACTACTAAGCATTCATAAAAAAATAGGTATTTATGAGATTTTAATAATTTAAAAATAAAAATATTATGACGCATGACGTAGTTAAAACACCCTGTTGTAAGCGATGATCTACTGGACTCGAGCGCTGGGTAGGTATATTCTCCCGTTTGACACGTAAACATCATTAACATAATTTTTTCTAATGTTTATTTATTTGTCTTTGTACCTATTACGGAAGGTAAAAAATAAAAAAAAACGCGCCTGGAACTATTTTATGTCGGGGACATTGACTGGACCACCTTTGTAAGACAACTAAAAAGTCACGGTGTATAACGTAAACCAAATACTACAAAATACATTAACCTCAAAAAGACCCCGGACATTCCATAATTCAATTCACCAAAAAATTTACGTAAAAATATCAAAGGGCGTCTTACAATTATTTTGCACAAGCAATTTCCTATTGACTGAATACAAATGACCCCACAAACATTCCTTGATAGTTCGTTGCTCTTGCCCATGGGGTTGAGGTCATTTCGACCCCTGAACAAATAAGGGTTGAAATGTTTCGTGATCGAAGTTGACCTTTAAGACGGTTGAGATGCCTTGTGATAAATCGGTTTCGTGATTTCGTGGGATTATTCCTGAAATGGGTGTAAAAAAATATCCTTTGTATAGAAAGTTCTTGCCATCGTTGCGATCATTTTTTTCCGGACCATACCAGAAGACCTTCTAGTTACGGAGATATTAGAGGTCAAAATTCCAATTATTTCACAAGTTTAAAAAAAAAAAAACTTTTTAAGGTTTTAACTTTACTTTAATTAACTCCATGACCCATTTACCCACTCAAAGACCCATTCAAAGCATCCATCAGCACTAAGTTTTGAGTGCGTAATATTGAGTTTTACCGCAAAACGTGATTTTTCACCCCAAAAAAAAAAAGTCGTTTCTCAGCAATATTTTTGTGTAGGGTTACTTAGTTTGATGTACAGAATGCTTGGTTGACGGCTTCGTGAAGGGTCCGTTTACACCCTGTGTAGGTACATAATACAATTCAACACACATAATACAATTTTTTGATACTTTTAATTAAATGTTACTTGTTATTCAGTTCTATTTTTTTTAATTCAATTTAGAAATTTTTGTTTATTTGCTTTTTTGTCGTAAAACAAATAAATGTGTCATTTTATTAGCACCCAGTGCTATATCACCCCCATTTTCACGCCCCGCTTGCTGTCTAGGACAATTACAAGACTTAGTGAACTGTGATTAATTAACTAATAAATAAATAAGTCTATTTCTATACAACTAAATGTCAAGGTGCGTTTACCTATAACTTTTGCGTCTACATTTTGTTCAAGTTGAGTTCATAGTTTGTGTTTATGACTCTTTAGTATTTAATCTAAAGTTCGTTCAATGTTTCGGTTTGGTTTTTAAAGACTTGAAAGGTAAGAGAACTTGAGGCTAATCATTTTCTTGCAAGGCCTCTTTTTCTAAGAAGATTTTTAATAGGCCTATTGAAGAGGATGTTTTACAAAATCTCTAGGGACACGCGGTTTCGCGAATCATATTTTAATCTACACACAACGTCACACTGACCTGCAATTTGCAAAAACACGTAAAAAAAATACCCCTTGGTAAGAGTGGTTGTCAGACTTTTTGGGCCACTGACTACCTAAAGACTGTCAAAGATCTACAAATGACACCCGGGACCAACGACTTAACGTGCTTTCCGAGGCACGGAGGAAACTCGGTATGTAATGGGTGATCACCCATCCACAGACCAACCTAGGCAAGTACGGCTTAACTTAAAAATCCAACTTGATTACCTATCAGCAACTTCTTGAATTGGAGTTCTTTAAAGTAGCCTCCAGGAGCCAGGAGGACGATATCAAAATATGATGCTCATCAGATCCTGGACAGGTAGCCCCGCCTCCTCCTTAAGGAGTGACCTCCGACCAGCTAATCCTAAATTTTTCAAACAGATCAATATATCCAATCTAACAAGGTCATTGAACTCATTCCATTCCTTTTTATCGAGGTAAAACTCCTACATAAACACACGTTAAGTTAATTTATCAAAGTTTATTACGGTCAACAATAAAACGGGCTACTCTCCAAGTAGTTGCAGAAATACGGGAACCCATATGGACTTAGAATTAATAGAAATTGACTACTGTTTAAGCCGATTGGGTTGACTACTTGTGCAACTAAAGGTGGTTTAGAGGTATGGGAGATAAAATTCTTCATCCTCCATAGAAAACGGAAAATTTCCGATTTTGCCGGGTTTTAGTGTACAAGGTGTAAACGCACCCTTAACGAATCCGTCAACCAAGCATTCTGTACACCAAACTAAGTAACTCTACGAAAAAATATTGCTGAGAAACGACTTTTTTGTGGTGCAAAATTACGTTTTAGAGGACTCAATGTTACGCATTCGAAACATTGCTACATTGGGCTGATGGATGCATTGAATACTACTGGGGTCATGGAGGCATTTAAAGTAGGTAAAGTCATAATATTTTTTTTTAATTTAATAAAACTTGTGAGAAACTTTGAATTTTGACCCCCAATTTCTCCGTAACTAGAAGGTTCCCAGGTATGGTCTAGAACAAGAAAATAATCGCAATGACGGGGAGAACAAGCACCTTCCGGCTTCGTTAAGGGTCTTTTTACACCCTTTATAAAAACACAATTTCAAGAATTTAATGTTAGTAAGAAATCGAAAAAGATAAAATTGGTCTCCAGGGTGGACGATGCAAGCTTGGCAACCATATGATAGGTGTTGCCACGATTTATATGTAAGACACATTATCTTATGCATTTCTTAAGGGAATTCTCTGTGAGAAATAGCTTTAGAATTCGTATTTAACATTCTTATACCTACGAACGTGTTCTACTTAAAATAAATTCCCCAATGACCATCATTGAGAAAATTATCAATACCACGTAATTTTTTTTTTTTTGGGAAAAATTTACACCCTTTGGTAGATAGATATAAGCTATTGTATTTGGTTTCAAATGTTTTACATGGTCGTTCTACGAATCGTGCCTTTTGCGAATACAACTATTATTTTCAACATAGCTTTCGTTAATCAGACATTCGGTGAATCCCACTTATATTTTCAACATAAGCTTTTGTGAATCGGACGTTCTGTGTCAACATAACATAATAATACGCCGGCAATCTCCTAATGGTTAGGCACAGGTGTACTTAATAGTAATACACCCACATTTCGCCAGTTATGTTTTTTAAGTCCTATGTAATAAGGGGCGAGCCTATTGCCATCAATCGGACACAAATCCAGTTTCCGTGGCTGTTACTGAGAAATTTCTGATGGAAAAACCCAATTCCCAAACCCAATTGAAATTTCTGATGGAAACTTTGCCCGACCTGCGAATCGAACCCAGGACCCACCATCACCAACCACTAGACCAACGATGCAGACATTGAGAAATTAATGATATGATACTATTGATAAAGTCTTATCGCTTTTATACAATTTCTTAATTGTGGTGAAACAAACAGTCAGCATTTCAGCGTTCTTCTCTCACTTCATCCACGTTTGGAAATCTGATCACGCCCGGCCATTATTTGCACGTAAAATTATATATATAAGGCCCAATTAAAATAGATGGACAAACTTTTAGAAAACATTCAGACCACCAAAATAAACAAATGACAAACAAACAAAGGACAATGGTAAAAAAATAATAAGAAAAACGTTTTAGATACTTACAAGAAAAAAATCAGCAAACGAAAATACAATAAAATTTTAGTCAAGTAAAAGCAAGTAAATATAAACAAAACTGACTGGGTACCTTCTTACGAGAACGCGCGCGGCGGGACTCGAGTGCAAGTACCCATAATGGATTTGTTTATTCTAGAGTGCCGGCAATTTATTATTTTAGGATTTTTAGGTCAAAATAAAATCACTTTAATCAGTGTTTTTTTGCTTCGATATATTTGGTTAGATATACTGTACGCTGTGTTATTTGTCCATCTATTTTAATGTGACCTTATATATTCGTCCTACCCCCATGAGATAAAAGTGTACCAAAAATACCTCAACCAATCACTGAAGCAAACACAATTCTAATTTAACAACCAACTTCTAAATATTGACTCAAAGTAAAGAGTTACACCCACATAATTCCAATCCAAAACTTACGTCGGCAAATACACGACGTACAAATTTAACATATAAACAATCGGTAGGCTAGGTATATAAACAAGCTTTTATATAAATATAATACCTTGAACAACTTTCGCCCCCTCATTTAATAAAATGCCTGGGAGCGGTCTTAAGATAAACATTATCATAATATTGTACTTGTTTTTATACCGGCGATTCTTGGAATAAGGCTGTTCTCTCATGTTGCGGTAAGGTATTGTTCTACATCTATTCGGTACTGAGAATTTACGGAGTAGCTTGGCAATAACCTTTGCCTGACTTGTAAGCTACAATACAGGGTGTAAGGAACAACCCTCCACAAACTGATGGGGTGAATTCAGTATATCATATTAAGATGACCGGTACAAGAAATTATTTCAGGAATATTGTGGGAATCCAATAAATTTGATTTGTTTTATTTCCTCGTACGTAATGTATCGTTACCGTGGTCAAACGCACGTAGGAAACGGCAAGCGCGACGACGAGTTCGACGAACTCTGTAACTAGGCAGGAAGTGAACAGCTGATTTCACGCGTCGTACGTTAGAGGATTTCAAATGCATGTTTAGTTTGGAGACAATGCTTGGTTAATTAAGTGACGTCATTCTAAACCCAATATGGCGGACTCCCAAAGATGGCGGACTAGTTATTTTTTATGCATTCCCATGATATAGGTTTCAAATGAAAGGGTTTGCTGAGAAAAATATGAGAAATAAAATGACGTCACTGTAAAGTGTGTTACTTCTTTTTTAAACTCTAATATTATATATTATACGGCTAAAAGCCGAAATAAGATTACACCTAGCCGGCTATACCTAGGTGCGGCCGGTAACTATCCTTTTTATTGCTAGGACACATCGACCAAATGGTTTAGGTTAGGTTAGAACTGTGACCAAACGCACGCGAGCCGAGCGAGCGCTACATCCAAATTGGTTGTATTATAACAAACTTACCGGCTTACTTCGGCTTTTAGCCATAACATATACACAAAATAAACAACAAACTAACAACAGCAAATGAGTAAACAGCCTTAGCAGTCCCTATAACAAACTCAGAACTGGTCATAATGTCTAAATTAGTGTTATTCGTTTTTTATTCAAATAATTTTCCTTTGATATTCGAATCTAACGTTTACCTGCCGTGGGCTACTTGGTTATACAATCCGAAACGCGCTTTGGGGTTAATTTAGAAAATTAATTAGGCATTAAAGCCTCTGATAATACGTTCCGAAGATATCGAGATTCGTTATTACTTCCTAACACAATATTACTTCTTTGATTTTATTTCTGTAAGCAAAGATTTTTTTATAAACCTGAAAATTTTAAA
Organism: Noctua pronuba; assembly: GCA_905220335.1. Classification (NCBI taxonomy): domain Eukaryota; kingdom Metazoa; phylum Arthropoda; class Insecta; order Lepidoptera; family Noctuidae; genus Noctua; species Noctua pronuba. The sequence continues at coordinate 5,722,024 of LR999906.1, read as the reverse complement.
ATCGACTTTCAATTAATTACTTTAAAAACTAAACAATATCTTTGTATTAAAGTGCTAATTAATATAATAGCTTTTGTCATAATGTGGCTAAAAGAGTGATGAATATACACGTTTATGGATGGAGAGGGAGAGGAAGACCAAACAAACGATGGATGGATTGTGTGAGGAATGATATGAAAGATAAAGGAGTAAATGATAGCGTGACGGTTGACAGGGGAGAAAGGAAGAAAAAAACGTGTTGCGCTGACCCCGAGTAACATGGGACAAGGGCAGGAAGATGATGATTATACACAAAGAGATTTAAAACACATATAGAGAGGACATTGGGAATATTGTCATACAATAATTTTCATCCTGAATATTTTCGATTTTGACACACGAATGCTACCTGACAAGCGGGCGTATGACACAGATGACACTAGACAGAACGAATTGTTACTAAGTAGTAATAAGTTTCGGATTACGATTTTCTTCGTCATGACCCGTCTATAGCTCGGAAATATTTAAATGTTTTTGTGTCATATGAATGCGACCTGACAAGGCGACGTATCGGACTGGACTGATCGACTTGTTACTAATTTGTAACAGGTTTTGGAATTGTCAGTTTCTTGGTTTTGTCCCGTCTATAGCTAGTTATATTTGAATGTCTTTGATTATGCATAATCATTCCATGAAGGTTTTTTTAAATATTTATGTAAGTTATAAGTGTGTAAATTAAAGGTAAAGTCTTACCGCATCATCTCTACATATAACCATTATCCTCTTCTGCAGATCTCTCATAAAAGACGTATAAAGCCGCATAATACGACCATGCGGTGTACTTAAAATGAGATAATAACACAAGTCTAGACCTCGCCTTAGCGCCATCTTAAATATGAAGTTAATAAGGGAAGCGACTTGAGTAGCTCGTTGGTTAGCCACTGGGTAATGAGCGCTAGATGTGACAGGTGAAATGTTTGTATTTTATTACTTACTAGCTTTTGTCCACGGCTTCGCTCGCGTTAATTTAGAATTTGACAATTATTATTAAACTCTTTACACACTACTAAAGTTTATATAAAAATATAATTCAATCAGGATTCGAAAGAAGTGACGCCATCTATTGTCGTAAGAACGTTATTGTTGTAGTTTCGGGAACAGTCTTTTTTTCGGGATGAAATGTACCCTATGTCCGTTTCTGTACACCTGACAACTTATACTCGTATGCTAAATTTCAGGATGATCGGTTCAGTGGTTTAGGCGTGAAAAGGTAACAAACAAACTTACTTTCGCATTTATAATATTAGTTAGGACTAGCTGTTGCCCGTGATCTTCGTCAGCGTGTAATTATTTTAAAATTATTACTTACTTCCCTATTTGAATCGGATTTTATTAAAGATTTCGAGGGTTTAAATTTTTTTTGCACGGAACCCTTTACCTTTTTCTAAAATAAAAGTAATGTTCTCCTTATAACATTAGATATCTGCCAGTGAAAGTCCCGTCAAAATTTTTGAGTGCGTTACATTGAGTCCTACCGTAAAACGTGATTTTACACCCCAAAAAAAAGGCCTTTCCCAGCCATAATTTTTTGTGTAAAATTACTTAGTTTGATGTACATAATGCTTGGTTACCGGCTTCGTAAACGGTCCGTTTACACCCTATATATAGATTAATTATTATTCACTCAAGAAATCTAATATACCACAGCTTTTGCCTGTCTCGTTGGTCGCCAAGGCAACTACTGATACCAAGACCGGGAAGTGGTATTTGGGTTTCCAGCAGGTTTCTTTCAGTAGTTGTCAGTTGTTTTGATTTTCTTTCATAACCTATTCTGTGTCCCACTGTTAAGCAAAGGCCTAGCCTTTCTCCATCCAAACCCCTCTGTTTTGTGCAATTTCTGGCCATGTTTGCCCCGCAGACATGTTAAGATCGTCACACCACCTTCGCCGCGGTCGACATCAACGTCTTGATTTCTTTTTTTTTTTTCGCGTCTTGATTTTATGAAAGAATATTATATATTATTTTCGATTCTTTGTCAAGCTTATAATTAATTTAGATGTACCAGCAAGAATGTTTCCAATTTACAAAGATAATAAAAACAATATTAATTCCGAACCCAATCACTACGAAAAACAATATCTATAAACTCAGTATGTAATACACATTCAATAAAATTGAAATACCAAACGCATTCAGCAAAACCTTTACCTCTTTGTTGTTTGCGTTGCAAAATAGTTAATCGTCGGTTAGCACTCCGTTTTAAGTGTTATTTACAGTAAAACCCGGTTTAACCAAAGCTCGGCTGCAATATGTAAACACTCGTTTAGACTCAGCTCTTGCTTTTTAGGTTTTCTCTGGCTTTGAGGTTTCGGTTCTTATTTGTGTAGACCGATTTTTTTTTAAATTGGAAAGTTGGTAAATTAATGGTTTACTTATATTTCTTGGTAATTCCTATTTTTTACAAGCGCATGTTTGTTTAGATCAAATCTTACAACTTAATTTTAAAACAGTTATCCCCAACCGATTGAGTTGATTTTTTTTTTGGATGACAATGCATGGTTAGCTAAGTGACTTAATTATAAATCCAATATGGCGGACTCCCAAAAATGGCGGACTAGTTTTTTTTTTGCACCCCATGATATTAAAAGGGTTTGCTAAGAAGAATACAAAAAAATGAGCTTACACCTTTTTAAAAGCTTGTGTTTAAAAATGTTTTTTTTTACTATAGACTTATTTCTTCAAAAGCTAGTGCCCAATGTAGGTAATTACTTATTTTAGAATAAGCTGAAAATATTTTGAAAAAAAAAACTATCTGTTCTTTATTACTCTAATCGTATTATTGGTTCATCTAATGGTCTACTTCACTCTCTCACTCCCATGAGATTCTCCCATCCATTTTCCTCGCTACGTTGGGGTCGGCTTCTAGATTGGTAGCCGACCCCAACGTAGTTGAGAAAAGGCTAGGCATATGATGATGAAAGTGCTTGATTGGATTCGAACCCACCACCAGCGGCAAATGAGTTGGGACCGTTACCACTGAGCCACAACAGCTCACATTTCGTATCTAATGAACATAAATTCAATGAAACATCACATAATTTACGACCTATTAAGTGCTCCGTGATTGGGTTTCAATTTAAGTAATAACTTAAATCAGTAGTGTAATGGTAAAACCTAATTAAACTTGATTAAATTACTTTAACGACCTATCAGGCTTGTTGGGAATGCATATTGTGTTGTGAAACCAAACAAATAGAGTTCAAATTGAAGGTCATCTGAGATATTAGACCAAGTGTTTACCAATATTGTGTAGTTTCAGTGAATTGTAGTATCAATATCGAATCACCAATAATATCTAATGTTTTGGATGATATTTATAAACTCATATATGAGTATCAGTTAATAATTTGATGCTGTACATTCAACTGAAAGTCTTACTTTAAAAACATGTATTTAAAAAAAATCTTGTGAAAAAAAAGTTGGAACTTTTACCCCCAATATCTCCATAACTACAAAGTTCCCAGGTGTTATGATCGGCTCAAGCCGTCATCTATGAGTTTGATCACTTCCTTATAAGTCAGCCATACACTTACCATGGCGTCAATAACTTATCATACAGCCAACACTATTTAGACCTGTAAAGATAGTTTTTAAGAGCAACAAATAAATAAAATAAATTATTTGTCCGCAGGTCCTCCGCCAGACTACCTTACCGATCGTCCCGACTCGCCACCAGACGTTCCAGCGCCAGCTGTCCCATCGACTCGATCTGCCTTCGATCCAGTTCAGCATCTGCAGTCTGGAGCGAGCTGACTCTTCGATTGGACTTATTAAGGTAACTTCTACTAGGTATCTTTTTACTGAATGACTGATTGACAGAAAATGCACTCAAAATAGTAAGAAACATATTTTTTGGAAGATTTTATAATACACAATACGAGCACACAACAGCGCATAACAGCCACTCGGTTAAGCCACGCTTACCAAGGTTGGCCCGTAGATGGGTGATAACCCATTGTAAACCGTGTTTCCTCCGTGCCTTGGAAAGCACGTTAAGCCGTTGGTTCCGGCTGTCATTTGTGGATCTTTGACAGTCGTTACAGGTAGTCAGTGGCCCTAAGTTCTGACAATCAATCTTATCAAAGGATATCGTATTACCCAGTACTCATTGGGTTGTGGAGGTCCGATAAGCAGTCGCTCCATGTAAAATTCCGGTTAGACTGGAAGCCGACCCTGACATAGTTGGGAAAAGACTAGGCAGATGATGGCTGACAAGGTGCAAAAACGTAATGATTGGTTTGGTCAGCAATGATAGCAAAATATTGGTAGATTGCTTCATTTTGGTTTAAATTCAAATTCATTTATTTGTTAGAATATGGTACAAATTATTTATGGTCTTAAGTTTAATCAGTGGTCTCATCACATTCTGCCACGTATGGCGTGCAAATATTAGGTACATAAATAATATTAATATTATTACAATTACTTAGAACAAGAATTAGATTTTTTGATTGAGGTTTTTTTTGTTTTCTTGAATATGGGAAACTTGAACGAGAAGAACTTTTTCGAAAAATTACAGATAGAAAAGCTTTGCTGTCGAAATTATTTTTAATCGTTAGTGAAGAACACCTATACCAAGATGAGACAAAAAATAAGTAAAAATGTTCTCACAAAACAAACATGATAAATTACACCGGTATCGAGTATGACGTAGATACATCGAGTGCTACCCGCCATCGCCGCAAGAATAAATTAAAACTAACTACCTCCACAAGAACGATGAAGTTATAAGTTATGCATATGTAATCACTATGCATATTGCCAACGTAAATATGAGATAGAATCCTCATTTGTTTGGTGACGGGAGTAGGGTTCTGGGTTAGTTTCACTGATACCTTAGAGTGATATAATAAAAAAACCGACCAAATGCGAGTCGGACTCGCGCATGAAGTGTTCCGTATAATCATAGTAGGCGAGCCCCCTTTTATTTTTATTTTATTTTTATTATTTGTTGTTATAGCTTTCTTATAGGTTATCCTGTAATCTAAAGGGTGAAAAAAGACCCTTAACGAAGCCGTGGTCTCCCCGTCATTGCGATCATTTTTTTGTTCTAGACCTTACCTGCGAACCTTCTAGTTACGGAGTTATTGGGGGTCAAAGTTCCAACTTTTTCACAAGTTTTTTTCAAATACATGTTTTTAAAGTATTTAATTTTTATTTTAAACACCTCCACGTCCCCCGTACTATTCAATCCATCCATCAGAACAATGTTTTGAGTACGTTACATTGAGTCCTACCGTAAAACGTGATTTTTTACCCCAAAAAAAAAGCTGTTTCCCAGCAATCATTTTTGCGTAAAGTTACTTAGTTTGATGTATAGACGGCTTCGTGAAGGGTCTGTTTACACCCGGTATAGGCAAAGAACATTTTTTTGTATTTTTTTCAAAATTTCGGCCCTGTAGTTTGGGAGTTAAGGTCTATTTTCTTATATAACTGTAATATAATCTTCTTTACTCACCCGACTACTGTAACAAATTATATTGAAGCCTGTCTGCCATAAAAGCTAGTTACATTTATCATATTACACCCTTCTAGGTGTTAACAAGCATCGGCTTTGGTGGCAGTTTAGGTAAGATATCAGATATCTTAACAGTCTGATACTTGAAGCTAGCTAACTAAATTGGGGGGCTCGACTTGCTAACTACGGCTGAGTAAATGGACCTTCTACTTCGAAGCGGTCTTTTGTATAGTCGACCTCGTAACTGCTTAACAAGTTTTGACAACAATTACCAGCAAACCATAAAACATATGAATTAAGGGTATTGTTATCGCATATATGAAGCCGTGCTTGAAAATCTATGGATACTGAAATGTTTAATCTTTTCTGTCTGAAGTTGACTCATACTTTTCCTTAACATTATTTCAGAGTAGTTTTCGTTACGCGGGCGAAGTCGCAGGCATGAGCTAGTTAATTAACATAATATGGATGTATATTTTTTTTAAAATTAAATATATTTTTGATCGGCTTTTATTTTTGATCGTCAAGAATGTGTTGGGCTTTTGTTGGTGTGACTACGGATAAATAAAATTAACCATAGTCACACTGGTGTGGCAATTTAGTGTGACTATGGATCGGTTGGGAAAATTTCGACAAATTCAAATACAAATTCACAAATAGTATAATTAACTTAAATAGATTAATACGTTCATAAGAACGTATTAATCATTTTCAGACTATCACAGTACCATTTAAAACCAGAACTCGTTCTGCCTCAAAATGGTTTGTCACAACACTCAGTTCACAACTGAACATTAAACTAGTTCGTTTTCAACAAAATTCAAAGCACGATTTGGACATCTCTTTTTTTTTACTTTTTGAGTTCATCGGGCAATAACTTAAAGAGGTTGTTAAAACTTTTAAGGGTCGATATACTTGTCTTGAAAAACAACTTGAGGTCGTTTACCTTTGAAAAAATAATGAAAGAATAACGAAGATTTAAAATAAATAACTACAGTTTTTATTTAAAGTACACGTATAAGAACTACACTGGATCAGATTCGCCTCAACTCTAGCCGTTCACTTAGTTTTGTATGTACTTCTAAAAAGTGAAGCGAGCTAAAGGTCATACACGCTAGGGTGTACCTGACAGGTTTGCCTGTACAGGTAACCGTATCTGTATTGTTAATCTTTTTACTCTGAAGCTCTTAGACACTTCTTTGACATCGTTCTCACATAAATGTATAGTCTCCACATGAATGATGTAACCAAGATTTTGTAACAATATTTAGATTGAAAAGAGTGTCCAACTGTCCATGGAGTTTCTTGCTCATTCTTGTCCATAGCCTTGGAATGGGCAACTACAGTACTTTCACAAGTTATTATGCCTTGTGTGTGTGACTGTAGCTTCGCTTTCTTTGTTTTTTGTTACATTCAAAAGTGCCTGTAATGGTCTAATTGAAATAAATGCTTTGAGTTTGAGTTTGTACAAGTGAGAAAAGCCGCACAGTTTTGCAACTTAAACGCCTTTACCTGTACAGTCCAACTGTACAAGAAAACCTGTCAGGTACACCCTAGCGTGTTTGGCTCCCTTTATAAGCACCATAACGGAATTGCCTCGGATTGTTTAAAAACTGGTTTTTATGTAACTTTATAAGAAAGATGGCAATTCTTTATGAGAACGGTAAACGGCGGAAATGTCATCAGCTACGGAGGCGTTACATAATAATAATTATGAACCCGTCAAAAACTTTGAAAAAGTAGGAACTTTGACCTTCAATTTGATCTCCGGGAGAACAAGTGCCTTTCGGCTTCGTTAAATGTCTTTTTACACGTATTATACTAAACTGTTGTCTTTTATTTGTTAACTAGCTTTTAACCGCGGCTTCCCTATGTCCGTTTCTGTACACCTGACAACGTATATCCAAAATTTCAGGATGATCGGTTCAGTGGTTTAGGCGTGAAAAGGTAACAAACAAACAAACAAACAAACTTATTTTCGCATTTATTATATTAGTATGGATTATACCATGATACCGTTTTCTAGTTCTAGTTAGTATAAAACACTGCTTTTTCTTTAAATACCAAGCACTCGGTTAATCCAAATTCTTTTCCCCTCTTCATTATGACTTAAAAAATCCACTGTCATTACAGTCTCTTTGACAAAAGAGCCTGTACCTTTAATAAAGGCTTGTGCACATGATTCTGGTTTCTTAATTATCACTGTTTTGTCTTTGTGGAACATTTTGCGCTCTTTTCTCTTATATTTTTTGTTTGTAATTATAGTGGTGGCCACGTTTTTTGTAACAAAACTCTTTGGCAGTAAACAGAAGCGGGGGGGTCGTGTGTTGCCAGTTCTAAAAAGAAAATGAAAAGCGTAAATGTTCCCAGTGTTGTCCTATTTATCCCAAAGGTTAATTACCTAGTAGACAATACCTTGTGGCAATAAGTTTGCGACATGTGTATGATGTTTGCTAATTTAATGATTTTTCTTCGTCTTTGTGTCCTGGCATGACAATATTAGGAACAGGGTATACAGTTCTACATAACAATACTCCATTAAAAAGAGAGGATCTTCCGAACAGACGGAAGTTTTGACTGGTGAGCTACTACCCAATAGTTGGGTTTTTCTATACAGGGTGTCAAGGACAGCCCTCCACAAACTGATGGGGTGAATTCAGTATTTCATACTAAGAAATTATTTCAAGAATGTCATGGGAATCCAATAAATTTGATTTGTTTTTTTTTCTCATACGTGACAAAACGCACGTAGGGAACGGCAAGCACGACGACGAGTTCGTTGAACTCCGTAGCTAGGCAGGAAGTGAACAGCTGATTTCACGCGTCGTTCGTTAGAGTATTTCAACATCCATTGTTGGTTTTTTGATTTTAGCCATATTATTTACATAAATGGAGTGCAATTTTACATTGAAATAAAGGAATAGTAATTTAAGAATAAATACAGAGAAAAATTCCGGTTGGTTCAAAATAAGGAGCTGAATGCACCCTGTCTGTTTGTGGAGGACTGCCCCTTACACCCAGTATAGTCTTAATTATAATTACTTTAATAGCGCGATTTAGATTTTTTGATCTTAGTTCTTCCTTCGTGGCATAGATGGAGCTGTAGTACTTTTTGTACTATGTTGCTGAAGTACTTTTTGCAGTGCCGCTACAACGTATTTCAAATTTTGATTTCTCGAAACGCAGTAACAGCGCAGAGGTCGCTTTGATTGTATGTTTTGGGAACAGAGGTCAGGATAGGCTGTAAGATCACCGAGTATGCATAGCATATGCGTTCCGTTGCTTTTAGTTTAGGTAAGTCTTTTTAACCATGAAAAACTTAAATTAAAATTTCATATAAAACTGCTTTTTTCAAGCTAATTACTTTGTGAAAATCACTGACTACTTTTGGTTGAGTAAAATCTTTTAGTCTAAGCTCATTGGAGTTGCTCATATTAATGTAATTTTAAACCAAAACACTGGTTTAAAAAGCAAAAACGCGTTTAAGTTTTTAAAAACAGTAATATTTTTCCAGAAATGTAAAATATTATATTATGATGATAATATTATATGAAATGAATCTGTTTTCGTAACTCATGTACTCTTTGATGTGAGTTTACATAAGTTGTGTTTATATTTAAACGAAATTTAACCCATTACATGTTATGCTCATATTTTAGCAGAATAGTAGGGTACGTAATATAACTACGTGTAGGAGCTCGTAACTCGGATCGATCTTTAGGTTAAGCCGTGTTTGCCTAGGTTTGTCAGTGGTTGGGTGACCACCCATTACGTACCGAGTTTCCTCCGTGCCTCGGAAAGCACGTTAAGCCGTTGGTTCCGGCTGTCATTTGTAGATCTTTGACAGTCGTTACAGGTAGTCAGTGGCCCGAAAAGTCTGACAATCAGTCTTACCAAGGGTTATCTTATTACCTAGTACTAACTGGATTGTGGAGGTCAGATAGGCAGTCGCTCTATGTAAAATACTGTTATTCAGTTGCATCCGGTTAGACTGGAAGCCGACCCTAACATAGTTGGGAAAAGGCTAGGCAGATGATAAGTAGGTACGTAATATAATATTCTTGATTCTATAATATTAATATGGGTGTAGTTTATCTTCGGTAGCTGAAGCCTGATTTATGGTTGATCACATTTCGTGAATAAGATTATCATCAAAATAATAATATTTTATTATAGAAAAAGAGCAGCGCGGACTGCCTCGTTGGTCTAGTGGTCGCAAGCGCGACTGCTGAGCATGAAGTCCTGGGTTCAATTTCCAGGTCAGGCAAAGTGTTATTGTGTTTTCGATTAGGAATTTCCCAGTAGCAGCCATGGAGTCTGGATTAGGGCCTAGTTGATGGCAATAAACTCGCCCCCTATTACATTGGCCAAAAACATAACTGGTGAAATGTTAATGTACTATAGAAAGCACCATCAATAGGCTATTTGACAACAAAAACATCAGATACAGCGCATGAAAGTTCAATAGAGGGGGCTTGTGACGAGATACCGCGGCCCTGGAACACAAAGGGCAATGAAGGAACATGGATGGGTTTTAGTCAGTAAAAGTCTGACACTCCCTCTCACTCCGCCCAGAGCGGGGGGGGGGGGGGGGCTTTTAATGATTTCCAATGCAAAAAAAGGGGGCTTGTCACGTCACTCGACAGTAAAAAGTAACAGAAATTGTAACGTCACGCAAGATTTCAACGCGCTCTGTGTCGTGGTCATTTTTCGTTTACATGACAAAAGAAAAAATACGTGTCAAATATTTTTTGATAATCTAACTGACGGACTAAATAGATTTTTTCAGTCAAATACCCTATTCAACAAGGTTCAACTTCGAACAGAGCATCACCTGCATAGCGTAACACCGACACTGCCCTTGCCCTTGGGTTGTCAAACACACGCACATTATCTATTATCCAACACGTCAAACCCTCTGGTATAGACATAACCAGGTACTAAATTAACTCTATTGTTCCTGCGTAGATTGTCAGCGGCACATCACTAGCAGACGTGTCATTTCCACATCGTTTCCGCTACTGAGGTAAAGGGGAATGCTCACTGGGAGCTTTGGAGTGTATTTTAAGAATAGAACATTCGATCACTGTTTTATCAGTCAACCTGCGCTTGCAACACCGTCGAAATATCGGGAGCTCAAAATAATGAACAATCACGGAAGATATCCCGTAAGTGACAGTATAAGTTTAGAACATTCGATGTTCAGAATGACCATAGATATAAATATACCTAGATAAGAGCACCTACTTCGCGTGCCCGGTTTAAGCATTTTATGCTTAACGTGACTACTGTCGCAGCAAGCTAATTTGTTTAAAACAATAACGTTACAATTGAAGAACTTAATTCTAGACGTTTAAAGAACAAAAACGGAGTTTATTTTAATAAGTAACTTGTTTGAATAGTAACTAAATAGTGCTTATGACGTCATAAAGTCAAAAAAGGCACGCTACGTTTTCATACGCATACGTTATCTAGGCATGTCTAAATCTGTGAGCATAACAATACAGTATTGAGCCAGCTTTTGCTTATTTCTCGGAAAGGACGCTAAGCTGTTGGTTATGGGACTCAGAAGCCAAAAGGTGTGACAATCAATCTTACCTAGGGGTATTGCGTCAGTAACGAAGTCGCGCAAGTCAGATAGGTAGTACTCCATTCATAACGTACTGATATTCAGCTGCATATTGTTAGTCTTACTTTCACAGACCTATCATCACGCCTGTAATTCCCTAAGGGTTAGACAGAGGGGTACCTCCGTTCACCCACATTTCGCCAGTTATTTTTTAAGTCCCATGTAATAGGGGGCGAGCCTACTGCCATCAACCGCGCACAAATCGAGACTCCGTGGCTGTACTACGATACAAAGAAATTCCTCATGGAAAAACCCAATAATACTTTGCCCGACCCGGGAACCGAACCCAGTACCTGATGCTCTGCAGTCGAGGCAACAGTTGCAATTAAAAGTCTTTCCCAGCATTGTTGAAAACATAATTAGAAGATAATGAAGCATTTACGTTTGTAACTTCTCTTGACTCGACGTTGAGCATCTTGTTACGAACTACAAACATTCGTAAGCCCCTGAGACTTGAACTATGTTGCATCGTCTTACAAACATACTGTATTGTTTGTTTTAACGTAACTACTTACTACTGCAGTGTATAAGTTGTAACATTCCAAGTCTTTGCGCTGTAATGCTCGCTTTGACATACCTAATTATGATCGATGTAATGCTCAAACTCGAGACATTACACACGAATGCCCCCAGTGGGCACTCCCCTTTATGTATTAGTCAATATTGTAACAGCCCTAGAAAACCCGGTGCCAGGAAAAGTAAGACTTCAAGTAATAATGAAGTTTTCCGTCGTTTATTTTTTTCCTGAAATTGTTAGAGTTTTTTTCCAACAAGATGAAGGAGAAAGTTCTGTGATGAAGTACCTCGTGATTGTTTATTACATGGTTTTTGTAACATAGTAATTGAAAGTTTATTTTTATACATTTTTATTAAATCCCACTTCCTACTAATATTGATGTAATATTGATGTACTAATATTGATGTATATGTACATCCATACGTCCAACCATCCAAACATATTCTATGTTTGGATGGTTGGACGTATGGATGTTTGTTACTCTTTCACGAAAAAATGACTGAACGGATTTGAATGAAATTTAGCATACAGATAGTTTATAACCTGGATTAGCACGTAGAATACTTTTTATCCCGGTAGTATGATCACATGGGACAATTATCGAACTGCACGCGGGCCAAGCCGCGGGCATTAGCTAGTTAGGTATAACTGGTCTGCTTTTATTCATATTTTAGTCATGCTACGAACGCTACTTGTAAAAGTAACATAAATTCGAACGATTTTTGCATAAGAAACCCAATCGGTTAAAATTTTTACGACTGACAAAATTTTCATGACACACATAGAAACGAAATACATTTATATCTTAAAACTTGGTAAATAATATATCCGAAACGAGCGACCCCAAAGGTGAATATCGCCAGTCTCTGAACCGGTCGTTGTGGCTGTGTTTGGATTAGCCATTTGTCCAACAGTGGACTTCATTTTGTGGACTTCTTACTGTTGAGACGATGATGATGGGGTATTTAATTTACAGATCCATTTCAATAATGGATATCCTAATTAAAGTCTCATATCTCTAGTCTAGGACAAAGTAATTATTCCATTGCCCGCACAAACGCCATTCTGTGCCACACGTACGTACACGGCAGTACATCGAACTATGCATTTCCAGTATACCATGACCTAGCTTTGTGTAGATTTATCGTACAATGAGAGATCCGCTTATACTGGTTTTGTATAGGTTGATTGGCTGTCGTGCGTACAATGTACAACCGAAGACACTGGTGACGGTCGACCACTTTCCAACTTTATTACTCAGGACATAAGGATGAAACCGCTCGGGTAGATCTTTAGGTTAAGCCTTGCTTGCCTAGGTTGATATGTGGATGGGTGACCACCCATTAGATACCGAGTTTCCTCCGTGCCTCGGAAAGCACTTTAAGCCGTTGGTCCCGGGTGTCATTTGTAGATCTTTGACAGTCGTTAGGTAGTCAGTGGCCCAAAAAGTCTAACAACCAGTCTTACCAAGGGGTATCGTATTACCCAGTACTACTAGTAACTGGGTTGTGGAGGTCAGATAGGCAGGCGCTCCATGTTAAATACTGGTATTCAGCTGCATCCGGTTAGGCTGGAAGCCGACCGATGAAACGTAGTCGATTGTCAGTGTCTTCAGTTGAACATGCGTTGTCTCGCTGCCCCATTGAAATGGAACTCATTACAGCCCCTCCTCTTTCAATCAGCGCCCGCATTATTGAATAGTGTTCACAGCTCCACCCATAATGAGGGGATTGGAATCGAGTTGTCACCTGGGTTGACAGTCTTGTTTCATTTTAATGACGGAAATCGATGACAGGTTGGTAATGAATGGATCGTTTTTATAAGCCCTTTTGTGTTAGGAAGGCGATTGTGCAGCGATCGGTTTTTGTTTTACTTGGAGGTGTTGCTAAGTAGTGTGTTTTGCTGGGAAGAGTGTATATTGTTGGGTAGTGTGTGCGTTGGTGGGTTCTATGTGCGTTGATGGGAAGAGTGTATGTTGTTGGGTAGTGTGTTCGTTGCAGGGCAGAGCGTCGTTGCTGATCAGTGCGCGTTGTTAAAAAAACACAACAAGCTGGGTAGCTTGTTGTGTTTTTTTAGTGGCGTTGTAACTAATCGGTTCAGCGCGGTACAGGATAGGTAATTTATAATTAATAACCTTTAGAAATTATCTATTTGAAGTGTATGTTGTTGGGCAGTGTTTGCGTTGCTTGGTACTATGTGCGTTTCTGGTCAGAGTGTGTGTTGTTGGGTAGTGTGTGTGTTGCTGGCCAAGAGTGTCGTTGCTGGGCAGAGTGTCCGTTGCTGGGTAGCTTCTTGTTTTTAGTGGCGTTTTAACTAATCAGTATAGCGCAGTACAGGAAAGTCATTTTATTATCAATAAACTTTAGAAATTGTCTATTTGAAAAGATAATATTGTTCAAATCTTTTAATGAAACAATATTACCAATTTAAATTGAAAGAGAGTACTGAAGGTCGATGTAAAAGTTTCCGTGAATTTAGGTACCATAGTACTTGTTTGTCACGTTGCTAAACAATTCATTCTGTGTAGACTCAACGGAACTATTGTTTGACCTACAAATTAACGGTAGTTAGGTTATTTGCATAAACAAACAGTTAAGTTGACTGTGACTCCAGCTAGTTTCTAGTTGTGTATTCAATATAAGTTTGTATCAATATTTATGTACTCTGTTTTAAGCTTAAAACTTAGGTGGTGGATGGGTGACTACCCATTACATACCGAATTGCTTCCGTGCCTCGGAAAGCACGTTAAGCCGTTGGTCAAGGCTGTCAATAGTAGATCTCTGACAGTCGTTACAGGGGGGCCCGAAAGTCTGAAAAACGGTATTACCAAGTAGTTGCTTAGTTCAAGGCTGACGCTATTTAGATTGCCATCGACACGCTAAGAAAAAGGAGATAGGTACCCTAAAAAAAAAGGCTTTTCGATATTTTATTTTACCACTTTGTCGGCGTAACTAATTTGTATATTCATGTCAAATTACAGCTTTCTAGTACTAAGAGACTTTGAGCTAAGCTGCGGACAGACAGGCGGACATGGTGAAATTACAAGGGTTCCTTTCCTTGTTGACTACGGAACCCTAAAACATCAAGCAACTTCATTTTCCTAATTTTTCCTTAAATGTCAAGAGATTTCCGTAATAAAGACATTTTGAAAACAATTTGGCTAAACAGGCTCAAAGACTTGTTTAGTTTAAAAGATTGAGAAAGACGTACTTAGAAGCTATATTATTTAGGGCTTATAAAAAAATATATTTATGCGAAAGACAGTGGAATTGCCTGATATTATGTAAATGGATAAATTAGATACTTTATGACAGTCAGTGAAAATGTACGCAATAAGTTTCTACAGATGTTCTCATTTAAAATTTCTGTTGATGTGACGTAAGGTGTTTATGTTTATACTATTATTGCAAAGGAGACTGGACTTATATAATACCATGGATAGATGTCTTTAAGAAGAACATTTCTTATTATTTATTATTATACTTCGAAGCCCATTCTCCTTTTTTATTGGGTTTTTCCATCAGGAATTTCTCAGTAGCAGCCACGGAGTTTGGATTTGTGCCCGGTTGATGGCAATAGGCTCGCCTTTATTACACAGGATTTAAACATAACAGGCGAAATGTGGGTGTACTTTTAGGAAGGTACACCTCTGCCTAACCCATTGGGTTTACAGGCGTGATGTTATCTTATGTTTATATTATACGAACGCATATAACAGTGGTAGTTCCCCGCAATTTATTTGACATTCTTCTAAACTCCCCTGACAACTGAATAAAATAATCGAAGTGCAACTGTGAATCCATGTATGAGTGAAATTTTCTGAACTGAATATATTAGGCAGAAAAAACAACCTACAGGGAAATATGAAAAGTAGAAATATTGGGAAAGGCTATTGGAGAAAAAACACATTTTTACCAGTATCCTCAGTTGTTCCAGTACTTTGTTTGTCAATCAGTAGGTCAAAGAGGAACTCGTGGCTAAATAATAACAGCCGCTCGGATCGATCTTTAGGTTTAGCCGTGCTTGCTTATGTTGGTCTGTGGATGGGTGACCATCCATTACATACTGAGTTTCGTCCGTGCCTCGAAAGCACGTTATGCCGTTGGTCCCGGCTGTCATGTGTAGGTCTTTGACAGTCGTTACAGGTAGTCAGTGGCGCAAAAAGTCTGACGTCCAGTCTTACCAAGGCGTATCGTATTACCTAGTGCTAACTGGGTTGTGGAGGTCAGATATGCAGTCGCTCCATGTAAAATACTGGTATTCAGCTGCATCCGGTTAGACTGGAAGCTGACCCTAACATAATTTTGGGAAAAGGCTAGGCAAATGATGTTTGTCAATCAGTAGATATATCACGGAAGTAAATAAAACACAAACACAGAGTTAATTCCTCTTCTGCTTTTTCAGACTTTCGCCGCATCATTACACTTAATACCAAATTTATTGACCCACCGTTTATTGTACCATATTCTTTAAAGCCACCCATAAAATTACCTTTACCCCATAACATCACGCTCTATTGAATATTTTTATTGGCAACGTTAAATTTAAACGGCCCAGTTTGAGCCGTAAATTAAATTTTGTGTAGATCGAGGCTAGATTGGCTGTAAACTGGGCAAATGGGCAAAGTGGGTTTTTTATTGTATTTGATTGGCCAAAAGGGAGTGTTATTAACATTGTTGGTTTTGCTTGTATTTGGCGGTAAGCGGGAGTAATTATGGGGATTGTTTGTACTGTTAAATTATTGGTGGGACTTGAATTGCTACGTTTTATGTACCAATAACAAAGACATTCAAATATAACTAGCTATAGACGGGACAACACCAAGAAACTGACAATTCCAAAACCTGTTACAAATTAGTAACAAGTCGATCAGTCCAGTGCGATACGTCGCCTTGTCAGGTCGCATTCATATGGCACAAAGACATTTAAATATTTCCGAGCTATAGACGGATCATGACGAAGAAAATCGTAATCCAAAACTTGTTACTACTTAGTAACAATTCGTTCTGTCTAATGTCATCTGTGTCATACGCCCGCTTGTCAGGTATTCGTGAGTCAAAATCGAAAATATTCAGGATGAAAATTATTGTATGACAATATTCCCAATGTCCTCTCTATATGTGTTTTAAAACTCTTTGACCAATAACCTGCTAGGTTTTATTACGGGAATGAAATAGGCGTTGACTTTTTTGACAATCTTTCTTTCTTGTTTGGCTAGTGCCTAACTTGTTGTCAGAGATTTTATGCCGCTCATGGGCCTCTGACTTGGCTTTATATTCAAGAAATATCTCTCAGGCATGCTGGTTTGCTTACGATGTTTTTCCTTCACCGATGCAAATGATAATTATACAATACGCACATGAATCCTACAAATCAGAGGTGCAGCAGCCACGGACTCTAGATTTGTGCCCGGTTGATGTCAATAGGCTGGCCCTGGCGACATGTGGGAGTACTATTAGGTACACCTCTGCTTAACCCTTTGGGGATTACTGGCGTGATGTTATGTTATGTTATTTTGACTAGACTGATGCAATATTGGTCCCTGTCATTAATTCCTGCTGCACTTTTCTCCTTCCTAAGTCACTACAAATTATTTCAATAATAACTGATATTCTTCTTTTCAGCCGGAGCTCTACAAGAACGAGCTGGTCCGCCAATCCTCCACCGACAGTGCTGAACTGGAGTTCTGTGGCAAGCTACACTTCGCGCTCAAATACGACCAGGAAGTCGAGGCTCTTGTTGTCAAGGTAAGTCACAGTTACTTTCAAAAGGCGATATGGAAATAAGACCGGGATATATGGGATTCCCTTTACTCAAACTCAAATTCAAAGCATTTATTTGAAATAGACCCATGACAGGCACTTTTGCATAGTCAAAAATAAGCTACCTACAGTCCCGCCACAGGCATAATAACTGTGAATGGACTGTAGTTGCCCATCGAAAATAGTAGATCTCATGGAGAAGAATGGGCAAGAAACTCCATGGACACTCTTTTCAAATCAAGTTATATATTACATAGTCCTGGGTACAATATTGTTGCTTCTTTATGTGAGCACAGTGTAGAGATAGGAAAATAAAACAAAACTACAGTTAAAACCATAAAGATTAGGATAAGCCCTACTAACCATAATAGAAAGTCTACATGGTACTCACACTTACAAAAACTCAAATAATGCTTCTAATTTATATAAAACAATGGTTATCAAAGTAACTAAGTTTCCAGACGAGAAAAAAAAAAGAAATGATGAAAGAACTAAAGGGGGAGCATCTCTTCCTGACTAGAACTGTTCTGGTGGCTTCCATCAGCACACGAAAGGTTCTGGTTCTGGGTTCTTCACCCCTTCTGAGCAACGCCTGCTGGGGCACCTCCCGTGGGAGACCATAAAGAAGTCATCATCGTCAGCTTAGCTTTTTGCCAAATTTATTGAGGTCGGCTTCCAGTCTTACCGGTTGTAGATGAATACCAGTATTTTACATGGCAACTGCCTTTTTGACCTCCACAACCCAGTTAGTATATTTTTTTAAAATATTTATTTAATTAGATTATAGTACAGAGGTTTTGCTTAATTCTGAACTCGCCAAACTTTTACGTTTGATGGCGAGAAGCGCTCTTTTACACAACAATGAACCACCTTACTTACATAGCTGCTACCTATATATACGGGGTGTAAACAGACCCTTCACCAAGCCGTCAACCAGGCATTCTGTACATCAAACTAAGTAACTTTACGCAAAAATTATTGCTGGGAAACGTCTTTTTTTTTAGGGTGAAAAATCACGTTTTACGGTAAAACTCAATGTAACGTACTCAAAACATTGTGCTGATGGATGGATTGAATAGTACGAGGGTCGTGAAGGTGTTTAAAGTAAAAATCTTATATCAGAAACATGTATTTAAAAAAAAAAACTTGTGAATAAGTTGAAACTTTGACCCTCAATGTCTCAGAAACTAGAAGGTTCCCAGGTATGGTCTAGAACAAAAAAATGATCGCAATGACGGGGAGAACAAGTAACTTTCGGCTTCGTTCAGGGCCTTTTTACACCCTTTATACTGTTATGGTTTATAATCTTATAAAATGTATTTAATTCTGTTTGCTATCCTGTATGAAGTTTTTTAATTTTGTCTCCTTTATTTACTTTTAATTTTTCTCTTAATAAATCTATTTCGTTAAACACTTTAGGTACAAATGACAGCCGAGACCAACGGCTTAACATTTTCTGCAATAACAAGTTATCATACGAATGAATAAACTAAATTCACCTAAATCTAGTAACGAAATGATATCATGAATAATAAAAGCACAAAATAATGACGTTACTGACGCCTTAATGAGCCAATTAAAACTAATTAACAATGTACGCAGTACGTAGATAATATCGTCATAAAATGCTCATCTTCCTTTAGCTGTTCGCGAATATGTTATCCTGGCTTCATAGTAACCGGAGCTTTAAAAGTATTTTATTATATTTTGAATATATTATTGTCAGGAATTTTGAACTAAGATAAGAAAGGAACTGAGTCCAGGAAGTGCGTGGGAATTACTTAGTTGATTACACCTAATTTAAAAAAAAATTACCTCGTCCTTGCTGTCACGCAGTCCGGTAAAATGCAAAACATACAATCCTATCCTAACTCCCTAACTAGTAATATTATAAATTCGAAACTAAGTTTTTTTGTTTGTTACCTTTTCACGCCTAAACCACTGAACTGTTCATCCTGAAATTTTGCACATACGTTGTCAGGTATACAGAAACGGACATAGGGTACCTTTCATCCCGAAAAAAAGTACATTTCTCCGCATCACATGACAACCGACTACGCAAAATAAAAAAATGAACAGTAACTCAATCTGCGTACATACAAGGTGTTATTTATTCAGTACATCAATGGTAATTAAAAAAAACAGCCGTTCCATACATTTTGACCGTGTAGGTATTGCACTTTTGTAGGAAACAGCTGTTTTTTTTTTAAATATCAACATGAACAATTTCAGTGTATGATGTACTGAATACGTGGTAACCATTTCCGCGTCCGTGTCCCTTCCACTCCGTATACCGTATACCTAGTTGTAATTTATTTGTTTCATTCCTAGACATGAGTTTCACGTCTATAAATATTCCTTAGTCTATGGCAGGGCTTAGCGCAATTGATCGAGTCCATGGAGTTAAGTATGTTCCACTTGATTGGAAGTGCTAGGCTTAAGAGCTTCTGGAAATGTTTTCAGTTCAGATGAAGATAAAATTTAAGACCAAGCCTACCTTTTGGTCTAGAGTCGCAAGCGCAACTACTGACATGACGTCCTGGGGTCGATTTCTGGGTCGGGCCGAGTTTGAAGATAAAATTAAGATTGGTTTAGCCTTTTGTTTTTAAAGTTATTGTGCCTGATTCATGGGATATAATGCACGAAGAAAAGCATGATGCATAATATATTATGATGCATATTATTTTGTTAACTTTATAAAAAGGATAAAGTTAATTCATTGCGTGCTTCATTTGTGTAGGTATGAATTAATAATGTCGTTTTTCTGTTACCAACCGGTGTGGCGCAGTTATGCTATACACTTATTATAGTCAGAACTGTCTTTATTTGCTCAAGTAACCTATCCTGGCTAACAAATCACAAATCTCATCATACTTTATTGAATCTAAAAGTGTAATTTTAGACCACTTATTATCAGGAAAAAAGCTCTTATGCTAGATTGTTTCTAATTTGGTCTCTTTCATTTTTATTTCATTAAACCTTTTGCTTAATAAAATAAAAATAGACGACGGAACTTTCCCTCTTAATATTATTCTTTTATTGAAAAGTCAACAACCGCGATCATTTGAATTAATTTAGCTAAAATTCAGTCACTGATTGATCTCGACCTTATTGGAAATTATTATACCTTAATAGAGGAAATAGGGGGCATCGACCGATCAAAAAATAAAATCGGCCAAGTGCGAGTCGGACTCACGGAAACACACCGGATCCGTACACGTAGACGTGCACGTGCACGTACATGTAACACGTAACGCTACGCATGTAGTCTACGCACACGTGTACGTCACGTGAGCGGTGTGCCATGTCTCTATAAAGTTCCATAAATTACAACGTCATGGTACACGTAGACGTGCACGACTACATGTACGGATCCGGTGTGTTTCGACCTGAAGGGTTCCGTACCATCTTAGCAGGGGAGCCCTATTTAATTTTTAATTTATTATTTGTTGTTATAGCGGCAACAGATTTACACGTTCTGTGAAAATATCAACAGTCTACCTTTTACGGATCATACCCGCTGACAGACAGACGGACGGATGGAGCGGAGCCTTAGTATTAGGGTCCCGTTGGTTACCCTTCGGATACGAAACCCTAAAAATGGAGGAAGTATTATTATTTATCAACCTTTTATTATAACAGGTAACGCTTCATAGTAGCAAATAAATAGGGCAAGCCTATTGTTATCAAAGGCTCCAAAGTAGCCCGGCTAATTCTGAGATCTATAAATAAACCCTACAATCGAACTGTGATCCACTGTATCGTCGCGTCTCGCGAACCCGCGTGTCATCCTTCAGTTCTGACGGAACCTGCCCAGTTGGTCCCGCCATCTCCTTCGTGGCCTGCCACACTGTGTCAGGGCACTAATTTCCTGCTATTTTGGGCCCTTAGTTTGTTCGGCTTGCGGCATTCTTTGATTTATTAAAAATAATTAGAAGATTTTTTTATTGTATTGTATTCTTGTCTTGCCTCCTTTGACATGCAGCCCTGCTACTATTTAGTTCCTAATTTCTTCAAAACTGAATCTAGGTACCTTTTATATAAGGTACTCAATCAAACAAGAGTGTAGGAGTACCAATTTGTATTATTATCTGACTTGTTAGAGGCCAATATCGATACCATAACGAGGTCATTCACCGGGCACCGGGACCTAAGGTAGGAAATCGCGGAATTGGCGGCGGTATATTGTAAATTAATCATTTTAGGGCCTATTCCTTTACAATATTCGATTATTAAGAGCCTTTCTGAAAAGGTTAGGTGTAACGGTTTTGAACGCCAGAGAATAAACGCACGCGCGTGCCGGTTCACACCAAGCCACAATTTCACCTTCCATTTTATCAAATATTTGTGTCGTCTGGCTTACAGGGCCTGCACTTGCTTGTCACGTATATGTGACAGTGGCGTTCAAAATTCAATTTCTGCGTACTGTCTTGGTTTTGGGAGATTTTATCGCTCTCCCAATTCTTTGAAGGGCGAGGTTGGCCTTGTGGTCGCAAGCGTTTTTGGTGAACAAGAGAATTTGTTTCCCAAAAGTGTTATTGGGTTTTTCCGTAGCGGCTCGAAGTCAGGACTTGTGCCAGGTTGATGGTAGACTCACTCTTATTAAATGGGACTTAAAACTAACTGACAAACCGTGGGTATACGGACGACTACCAAACCAATCAAGCTATACGAACCTAAATTAAACTGATCTCTCAATGTACGGGAAGCTCATACAACATGAGTTCAGGTTATACAGGATATGTCTAACGTGATGTGTCGCCGTGTACACCATAATTACACCTCAGCCATAACTTCTGCGATTACAGGCATGTAACGTTTTTAAAGAGTCCAACATCAAACTACATGTGCTATTTGTAAAGACCACTAGTTTCATTCATGAGGTTCCAAGTGAAATGATTTTCTTTTAACAAGAAGTCGACTCGTCGTCGAAGTCGAGTCGAAAAAAGGCATGCCAAAAAATTGAAAGACTGTTCAGCGAAAACCGTTACATAAAAGATCCAAATTAAATCTTCGATGTTAACTAGGTATGTCCACATCGGCCTCATTCTTCGTCCAATCAAAATTTTTAGGTCAGCAAGATGTAACTTGCCGAATGGCCGTGATTTTTCCAAATCAATCGGTTCTGTGAGTACTCCTGAAACGGGGCCGAGAGACATTTAGATCAAGATTTGTGAAAATGTAATGTTCATTTACACGTGAACTGTTTCTCGCTTTCAAAAGGGATGAAAAGTTGACTTTTGTGAAACAAGAAAAAAGAATAGTCGTGCCATTAAAAACCTGAAGGGTTTATGTAAACAAAAATCTCTATCATCAGCATCATTCTCCTGCCCTATTTCCAATTTATTTGGGGTCGGCGCAGTATGTTTTCTTCTTCCGTACTTCTCTATCACTTTAAACAAAAATCTATCTGTATGAAAGTGAAATCAAATTCAAATTAGGCAGAGAATCAGGAAGTTTTGAATCGTTAAAATTGCACATTAGGGGTTGCCTAATGATCACTTCCTAGTGTTTTACTCTTTACTCACTATTTACCACCAAGTGAGCATCTTCCTCATCCGTGGTCCACCTGGAAGTCCTTGAACCGTCTCCGGACCCAAGTAGGAAGATGTAACTCCAACCTCTTTAGGTGGGGTTACCTCAATGAAACAGCAGCGGGGTGTGGTTGTGGAGCTGTATCGCAAACTGCTCCACCTCCTATCCTGCCCTCTTAGCCCAAAAACATGCAGCCGAAGTTACCTTTACATTGCTACCGACGACCCGGTGGAAGTGGCGATATTTCGGGTTAACAAAAGATAAAATTTTTCGTGCCAGCGAAGAAGAAGAAGTGTTTTAGCTGGGAAGAAGCAACTCTTAACTGTCAACTGTCTGATGCATGGCCGCCGTTTTCCTAAAGTCGCCTAAAAACCACTCATGTCACTGGGCTTCGCCACTGATATGAGGTTATTGGTTGCAGTCACCTTCGGAACCTTCGATTCGAATTTCGAATCATAGTAAGTTTGAGGACTTCGCCCGCGTCTTGTATGAGATTTTGTTGTGTAAAGTAAATAGCTCATCCTGCCGGGGCTGCGGGACTGTTCGAAAGAGATACCGCGGCCCTGGAACACAAAGGGCAAAGAAGAAACATGGTTTTAGTCAGTAAAAGTCTGACACTCCCTCCCACTCCACCCAGAGCGGGGGGGGGGGGGTTATTTGAAGATTTCCCATCAGTAAATAGCTCAACATGAGTGCGATACTCGCTTGGTGTTTCTCAACTGTCAATAAAAGTTCTCCGTGTAAACGAGCCTTAAGATTGAATGTCAAACGTTTTTTTTTATTAAATTCAGCGTGTAAAGGATCTTAATTGAATTTTCTTCGCGTATGGTTCTTGCAAGACCTTTACAGGTTATTGAACCCTATCGAACTCGAATGGGTGGAGTTGATGATATTTACATAATATGCTTTTACGAGCGTGTTTGGGTAGTAGATAGTGATTTTGCATGCATATGAGAAAATATTTCAGGTTCAGGCTAAATATGTGTTTGGAACTTTGTGAGGATACGGAAATTATGAAAGTTATTATTAAGAACGTAAAACATTCCCATTAAACATTCTCCTTTTATTTTCTTCTCTTTACTCGATAGATTTGGCTGAAAAAAAAAATTAACGACTTACAATTTAGCGCCAAATATCCACAATTTTGTATTTTTTTAAACACCTATTTAAGGACACTTGGGCTTTTGAGACGAATCTAATGATACCTTAATCATCGAACTCCATTCAGCAATTTGGAACATACGAGGTAATAAAGAAATTTACATAGAAACATACAAGATACGCGCAAAAAACATAACCCTTCGTTGGCAGTCGGGTAAAAATCGATACGGTCACTCAAAATTAATGACGATCGAAAGATTTGATGAACCATCTATTTGTATGGGGAACCGGATAATTAATTCAGTAATTGAACCGGTGACAGCCACGTGTGGGGAATGTCAAGAGGATTAATTTCTAAATTGATTGGATGAATTTTATGATTTATTCACGTTCACAATAGGAAGACTTCGTGGTTAAATGCTATCCGAGTTTCCTAAGTGCCTCGGAAATGACGTTAAGCCGTTGGTCCAGGCTGTCATTTGGAGATCTTTGACAGTCGTTACAAGTAGTCCTTGGCTTGAAAGGCTGACTTCTTTATATATCGTTCTTACTAAATGTATAGTCTCCACACGAATGATGTAACCAAGATTTTGTAACAATATTTTGATTGAAAAGAGTGTCCATGGAGTTTCTTATTATGAAGTAATTATTATGCCTTGTGTCTGTGACTGTAGCTTCGCTTTCTTTGTTTTTTTGTGACATTCAAAAGTGCTAATTGAAATAAATGCTTTGAGTTTGAGTTTGACAACCAGTCTTACCAAGGGTATCGTATTACCCACTAACTGGGTTGTGGAGGTCAGATAGGCGGTCGCTCTATGTAAAATACTGGTATTCAGCTGCATCCGGTTAGACTGGAAGCCGACAAAAGGCTAGGCAGATGATTGACGATCACAATAGCACACGCTCGACCGTGTTTTGTATTTGCCTTTTCTAAGGACTCGAATCTTGGTATCAGTATTGTTTATCCTCTTTCTGTAATCCGAATCAGCTGACATTGATGTACTACACATCCACAATGTTTTGATGTTAATAAAATATTATGATCGTTATAGGGTGACTGGTAATTAGTGCCCGATACTTAAACACTTGATTAACACACCACACATGATAACACACAACTTTCCCAAAGAATTTTTTTTTGTATACCCAGACTTTTACCACATAGAGAAAGCAGCCGTATGAAATTCGCAGGCACGCGCCTGTGGCCTATCAAAAAAAAAAAGTACTGTTTAAAAAAAATTTTTCTTTGGCAAAGTTATTTGTTATCATGTGTACAATCAAGTGTTTAAGTATCGGTCACTAATTACCAGTAACCCTATATGCAGATAGAGGTAAAAAGTCAACGCAACGGTGATACTTGGTAAGGGATACAGGCAATTATGGCGTAATTCTTGGCAGTAAGAACTTATAAATTTGATTGAACATGACATCTTAAATATTTCGATATACATAGACATTGTCAACTGCCATTTATTGTGCAGGAACTACTCGACTCGTGGCTAAATAATAACTGCCGCTCGGGTTGATCTTTAGGAAGCCGCGCTTGACTAGGTTAGTCTGTGGATGGGTGACCACACATGAGGAAATTTGGTGTGTAATACACCAAATTTCCTCCGTACCTCGAAAATTGCCCGGCGGTCATTTGTAGATCTTCGTTACAGGTAGGATTTGGATTTATTTAATAGTTCAAAATTAAATGATTATTTTCTCTTGACCAGATATTCGAAGCCCGCGACCTGCCCATCAAGGACGTGACCGGCAGCAGCGACCCTTACATTAAGGTGTTCCTCCTGCCTGACCGCAAGAAGAAGTTCCAGACCAAGGTCCATCGCAAGAACTTGAATCCTGTCTTCAATGAGACCTTCTTGTTCAGGTAAGTGGGAATAGATAGGTTACTTGATATTAAGAGCCAAAGTCATGAACAGTCGACATGTGACAACCAAACCGCACTGGACCCACGTCACCATGCAGTGCAGCGGGACGTATCCACAGATTACTGTTCACTCTCTCTGACTTAAACACCGTGACTTTTTAGACGTCTTACAAAGGTGGTCCACTCAATGTGCCCGACATAAAATAGTTCTAGACGCGTTTTTTTTTTTACCCACCATTACAGGTACAAAGAAAAATAAATAAAACATTAGATAAAAATATGAAACATCCTGTTAATGATGTTTACGTGTCAAACGGGAGAACATACCTACCCAGCGCTCGAGTCCAGTAGATCATCGCTAACAACAGGGTGTTTTAACTGCGTCTGCATTTTTTAAATTATTAAATACCTATTTTTTTGGTAAGTGGGCTGCTGTTGTAAGACGACTAAAAAGTCACGGTGTATATGTATCTATCTCTTGGAGAGCAGGTTTGTGTTTCAGCTGTGAGAACATCACAGTCTGAATATGCTACATTATGCTAAGAGCCAGGGTCTACTGGTAGGTTATGAAAGTACGCTGACAGGCATTCTGATATTTTTTTATTCCTCATTTACATGGGGGAGGAGTCACCCCTAATGATTTTTTCATAATTTGACTGCAACATTGGGTAGCAGTGCTTTTTTCCCTTTTTTAATTGGTATGTTGCAAAACGTCTCCTGGTAAAATGGCTGGGAAACTTCCGGACATAAATTTTAGGATTCCATTTTTTGCCATATATTCTGTCTTGACTTAAGTATTTGAGTCGAATCGCGACTGCTGAGCATGTGGTCCTGGGCTCAATACCCTGGGCGTGCCAATTGTTATTGGGTATTTCCATCATCATCTTCTCAGTAGCAGCCCCGGAGTCTGGATTTGTACCCAATTGATGGCAATAGGCTCGCCCTCTATTACCTGGGGCTTAAACAAAATGTGGGTATACTATTAGGTACACCTCTGCCTAACCCTTCGTGGAAAACAGGCGTGATGTTATGTTATTTTTTTGCCATTTGGCTACTGAATTCTAAAAAATGCAATGATAAAATTGTTAGTGGAAAAATCTCGATATTATTATCTAAAGTCAGTCAAACACGTGAGCACAGTAAATTCACTTTAGAACAGCAACTTGCACTAAATATTCCAAGTTTAAAAATGTAATATCAATTTCGTCAAGATCCGAAGCTCCTTAAAATTCTATTTCTTCTTTAAGCGCAGGCCACACCGTCGGCTTTCGGACGGGCGGGCGACGCGAACGACGCCATTCATACTTCGTTCGGCTCTTTCGATAGGTCGCGGTATGAACTAAACAAAAACATTCAAATATTTACGAGTGATAGACGGGACAAGACGGAAAAATCGTATTCCAATACTTGTTACTACTTAGAATCGTTCTGTCTAGTGTCACAAGCCCGCTTGTCAGGTAGCATTCGTGTGTCAAAATCGAAAATTTACGGGATCAAAATTGTTGTATGAAAATATTCCCAATGACCGCTCTATAAGTCTTTTAAGTAATCTCTATTAACTAAATCTAAATAATCTGTATTAACTTAAAAATGAAAATGTATCACAATAAACAGCCAGTGTTCTTCCTCCTCTCTCCTACTTTATCTATGCTGTGCCCGACAGGGTCCATACTTGTGACTAATATATTTGTTTCCATACCAACTACATACATTATGGTACGCAATAAAGAATTGAGAATTAAATATCTTTGCAACTAAAGTAAATAAAGGTGAAACGATGCGTCACCGCGTCGTTCGCCCGCTCGCCCGCCAGCTGCCAGTGTAGCCTGCGCTTTAAGCCGTCGTTAGATCCGTCCCACAGGACTTGGCGACAGAAACTTGGAAATATTTCGTCAAAATATTAGTTTTGTTGAGTGCCACCTGACTTGTGAAGCTACCGGTAAATTGAGTTTGCTCTTAGTTTTCATCTTGACGTTAATTGTACTTCACTTTAAAAGTTTCTTCGGAATTTCTGGAATATTAGCTTTCTTGTTACTTCATTCTGATGTTAATTAAAACTAAATATTTGGGATTATTAATATCGTTGGAGCTGTGCTCTGTGAGATCAGCCACGATTTGAAGACTTGAAGTTGCGACAGATAAGTGTGAACCAGCACTGATTATTGCCTAGGTTGGTCTGAGAATGGGTGACCACCTATTACATACCAAGTTTCCTCCTTGCCTCGGAAAGCACGTTAAGCCGCTGGTCCCGGCTGTCATTTGCAGATGTTTGACAGTCATCGCAGGTAGTCAGTGGTCCGAATGTCTGACAACCAGTCTTACCAAGGGGCTTGTACGAAAAAAATTAGAGGCGCGAAGAAGCGCTGCAGTGGCGGTACTACAGGATCTGTGTATTATGATACGCGTTCGATATGATATTAAGCGACTGTTAGTATGGGTAGCGATAGCTATCGTTTACAATTGCGAGTTTTTTGCCGCAGTGGCTCCACTGCAGCGCTTCTTCACGCCTGTAATTTGAAGGCGCCCTTAGTGTGTGACTGCAGGGCAAAGACCTTCCTTTCCTTAGTCCACGCTCTTCTGTCTTTTGGCAGGTAATGCTAGACAAAGACTCCTACAATACTTATTTCTGAAATTACATAAAATCTTTATTCCAACAAAATTATTTAGCCTGTAAATAATCTTGAAAAGTCCTGTTAAATTACCTGCTACTTCCGAAAAGAAACTCTTAACGGCTTCTAGAAACTTCTGGCAATTCTTCGTAATTACATCCGACCCTTAGCCAAGGTCAACAACCTCCAAGGATATCGTAGGCGACAAAAAAGCCAAATTTGTATGCAAAACAAATAAATTGACAAACTTTTGGAAGCTTTTTACTGAAAGTTCAGAGACCTTACCTGAAAAAAGTGAAATTTGAAAGGCAATCTTAAGTTTATGATTGGCCGAAACGTGTGAGATTTTTGCAGTCAACATAAGAGATGCTACTTTTGTTCGGGTATACATTCATTCGGGCAGTATTTTTTTTTCTTATTTACTTAAAAAAAAATGTTGAGTTTCCTCCGTGTTTCGGTAAGCACGTTAAGCCGTTTGTCCCGCTGTCATTTGTAGATCTTTGGCAGTCGTCACAGGTAGTCAGTGGTCCGAATGTCTTACCAAGGGGTATCGTATTACCCAGTACTATGTGGGTTGTGAAGGTCAGATAGGCAGTCGCTCCATGTAAAATACTGGTATTCAGCTGCATCCGGTTAGACTGGAAGCCGACCCCAATATAGTTGGAAAAAGGCTAAGCAGATGATGATGGCGTACTAGCGGGATCCAAAGTATATATAAAAGGGGCGTACTTTTCCGAACCCCACGCGAGCAAAGCCGAGGGCAAAGACAAGTCTGCTGAAGTTTCAAAGTTAAAAAGACAGATTAGTCAATCAATCAAATGTTACGATCAATCTTTATTTGCGGTACCATTCATTCTGCAAACCATCTTTTTTTCGGTTTCATTATTGTTTCAATGTATCAGATGTAACAGAGAGGTTTGGTCATATTTGTGGGTGTGATATAAACGGTGTAAAAAGACCCTTAACGAAGCCGAAAGGCAGTTGCTCTCCCCGTCAATTCGATAATTTTTTGTTCTAGACCTTACATGGGAACCTTATAGTAACGCAGATATTGGGGGTCAAAGTTCCAACTTTTTCACATGTTTTTTTTTAAAGACATGTTTTTAAAGTAAGATTTTTACTTTCAACACTTCCACGACCCCCGTACTATTCAATTCATCCATCAGCTTAATGTTCTCAGTGCGTTACATTGAGTCCTACCGTAAAACGTGATTTTTCACCCCAAAAAAAAAGTCTTTTCTTAGCAATTTTTTTGCGTACCTAAATTTACATAGTTTGATGTACAGGATGCTTGGTTGACGGCTTCGTGAAGGGTCCCTTTACACCCTGTAGACCATCATTCTGAACCACTTACTTCATGGGACCTACATCGAATTCGCAAAAAAATATCAACTGTACCATACAAAACTTCATGACCTACTCGGCTAAAATGTATGGGACAGCAGATTATTTTGAGGGTTCCGTACCTCAGTTGGCAAAAACGGAACCCTTAAAGGATCACTTTATTGTACGTCTGCCCGTCTGGCTGTCCATCTGTCAAGGGTCACAGGTTCACGATAACCATAATTGGTTCCATGGAGAAAGTCATCCAGTTTCATGGTCACCACACCCATACATGAACACTTCTTTCTGGTACCCGCTGTACTTCTATAATAAATCATGTCTAAGTTTCAAAAGTTCCATTTTCTCCCTCAGTGCACTTCTGAGTGTTGTGGAACTTGATAGTACTCTTTATTTGTTATTTATTGTAGATAACTCAAACACGTGAAGTCACTTAAAAGATAGTCTCAAGTGACAGTCGAATGATTGACGATGATTCTTTAGTTATAAACGATATTGTTCGAAATTTTCCAGAATAAGTTATTGACCGTCTTTAGGGTCTCGTACTCCAAAGTTAACCAACGGGACCTTATTACTAAGCCTCCACTGTCCGTCCATCGGTCTGTCAGCGGGTTGTATTTCATGATCCGTAATAGGTAGACAGTTGAAATTTTCAAAGAACGTGTATATCTGTTGCCGCTACAACAAATATTAAAAATTAAAGGGGGCTCCCCTACTACGATGGTACGGAACCCTTCATGCGCTAGTCCGACTCGCACTTGGCCAGTGTGATCCACTCCTATTGAAGACTTCTCTGTTCGTGCATAAGGCGATTCTTACATGACACCGCTTGTCCACGCAGTAGAGCGGTGTGCCGCGTGGAGAGGCGGTGAGTGCCGGAGTCCGCGCGGTCGATCTGTGTACGTTTGTTAGGCATCAACGCATTTCCTACAAGCGAATGCGACGTGTGATCCGCTGTATCGCCGCACCGCACGGACGCGCGGTGTCCTGTGAGAATCGCCATGCATCTTTTCAAGTGTAGTTTGGGCCTCTCAAACACAATTCGTTCCAGAAAAGGACGCCATTTCTCACAAAAAGTTTGTATATTTTAGTACTAGCTTTTGCCCGCGGCTTCGCTTGCGTTCATTTAGAATTTGACAATCAATTTTATGTATTATGTACTTAATTTTTTTTAACTCTTTCGAAAGACACGTGGCGCCATCTATTTATCACAATAATGTTATTGTTGTTTTCCTCGGGAATAGTACTTTTTTCGAAATGAAAGGTACCCTATGTCCAAAATATCAGGAAGATCGGTTCAGTGGTTTAGGCGTGAAAAGGTAACAAACAAACTTACTTTCGCATTTATAATATTAGTATGGATATTAATAAGCTCGTCTCCTATGGGCATGGACTTCGAAGATTAAATAGGTATGATATTAAACTAGATAGAGATTATATTATGCTGTTAAACTAGATTTAAATCTGTCGACTGTGCTATTAGGGACTATTTATAAAAAAAATCCTCTCTATTGAAGAGTTCCCTCTTAAAGAGTCCAAGACCTCTAGAGGTGTTTTTTAACCTCTCAAGCCCAAGCTCTCAAGGAAAATTCCAGAAAAGAACGCTATTATGTCATTTATTTTCTCTCAGTAAGTCTACAGATTAACTTAAAGTATATTTTATTAAGTTGGTTTCAGCCTGAGAATATCTTCATTGGTATGTTTACATTTTCGTTGGATCTCCCGGTTGCCATATTTTGAACGTTTCTAAAAGTTTTAAGCATCATCATTTTACTGCCCTTGTTCT
The DNA here is from genome assembly GCA_905220335.1 of Noctua pronuba. Classification (NCBI taxonomy): domain Eukaryota; kingdom Metazoa; phylum Arthropoda; class Insecta; order Lepidoptera; family Noctuidae; genus Noctua; species Noctua pronuba. The sequence continues at coordinate 5,690,374 of LR999906.1, read as the reverse complement.
ATGTTATTTGGGGTCGGCGCAACACGTCTTTTTTCTTACATTCTCCCCTGTCAATTGTCACGCTATCATCTATCTCTCACGCTATCTCGCTATCGTCCTTTTCCTTCAGATAATTCCTCACACAATCCATCCATCTTTTCGTTGGTCTTCCTCTCCCTTTTCATCCATTAACATTTATATTCATCACTCTTTTAGCTGTACATGTGTTCCATCTCTCTTCATGACATGTCCATACCAAGACAGACGACTCCCTTTCATCTTTTCTGTAACAGGCGCCACTTTCAAACTTCCTCTTGTCTGCTCATTTTTTACTTTGTCCATTATAATCAGCCAATAATGTTCCCACTGCTCTGTGAGGGGCCGTTGGCCATAGACTACCACGTGGACCCGGTGCGTGTTGTGTAGATGTCACCGTAAAATTGTAAATACCGTTAGATTATAATCTATCTCGCGAGATTGTTAACTGTCGAATGATTGCGAACCGTAACATACTGCTTACAATTTAACGCATTATTTTTCGGTAGATTATAATCTAGCGAAGAGAAACCGTCAAATTGTGAAATGGCATGCGACGGATCGCACCTCGCGCACTAATTGGTTGAACGTCATGTATCCCGCGCCGCGCAGATTACAATCTCGCGAGATAGATTATAATCTAGCGGTTTTTACAATTTTACGGTGACATGGACATAGTATGTCTTTGATATTTTTGGTTCTATCACATGATAGTTTCAAAAAACATTAGTTTTTCCTAATCAAGATATTCTTTCTATAGCGTCCCGTATGAAGAGCTACGTCAACGCTACATCCAGTTCTCCGTTTACGACTTCGACCGGTTCAGCCGCCATGACCTGATCGGCCACGTGGTGCTGAAGGGACTGCTGGAATCCGCTGATCTTCAGCAGGAGATCGAGTACACCATGAACATACTCGCTGCGCCTCAGGTAAGAGAAACCATAGAATGTTGATTAATATAAGGTTTGGTGCAATGGTAGATGGTTGACTGGTCAACCATGGTCATAGTGGTCATTGTTTCATTAAGTTTACCTATGTACCACAACTAAACATGACGTAGACTGCTGAGCATGAGGTCCTGGGTTTCTTTCCGAGTTCGGTTGGTTTTCGACATCTGGAATTTTTCAGTAGCAGCCACGGTGTCTGGATTTGTATCCGGTTGATGGCAATAGGTTCGCCCCTATTGTTGTAGTCAGTGGCCCAAAAAGTCTGACAACCAGTCCTACTAAGGGGTATCGTATTCTCCAGTACTAACTGGGTTGTGGAGGTCAGATAGGCAGTCGCTCCATGTAAAATACTGGTATTCAGCTGCATCCGGTTAGACTGGTAGCCGACCCTAATATAGTTGGGAAAAGGCTAGGCAGATGATGATGGGGAGCTTTGCCAGCTTTTGATTTATTCTGCCCAAAAGAAATCTTCATTTCTTATGTATTTTGTAGTTTTTACTGCTGCATAGTTTTACGTTTTTCGTCATCTTTAGCGTTCATAAATTATGTAAACTTATAGAAGCTTGCACTTCTTTATACATCGTTCTCACATAAATGTATAGTATCCACATGAATGATGTAACCAAGATTTTGTAACATTATTTTGATTGAAAAGAGTGTCCATGGAGTTTCTTGCCCATTCTTCTCCATAGAGATCTACGCCTTGGAATGGGCAACTACAGTACTTTCACAAGTTATTATGCCTTGTGTCTGTGACTGTAGCTTCGCTCTTTGTTTTTTTCTTAACTTTCAAAAGTGCCTGTAATGGTCTAATTGAAATAAATGCTTTGAGTTTGAGTTTGAAGAAGATAACTTAAGCAAGGGAGACACCAGAGGTTTGAAAAAATTGAAACTTTATTAGATTATTGAGCTCCTGGCAGCATCGTTATATACTTCCATACCTATTAGGTTCTACAACAAAAAAATCTTTTTGATGTATATAAGATGAGAGATTATTTTTCATGCCGAATTGTCTAATAAACTCTATATACTCGAATTTGCTTATGTTTCCTCATTAGGGTGTGTTTTTACGTAAATGTAGATAGGATAAGGTAAACGTGAATTTTATTCTTATGTGAATGTTTATTTTCTTTTATACATTTGTCATTTCTTCTTCAACCTTTGGCCACCTAATGCTGACTGTGGGTCTCTTTCTAATCTCTTCACTTTTCGTGGTTTTGTGTCATGGTTATCCAGTTTCTTCTGGCCATTTTAAAACCCAAGCGGCTATTCAGATTTATCTATTACTAACTATTGCTCGCGACTTCGTTCGCGTAGAAATTTTGATGTGTGTGAGAAAAAAAGTATCATATGTTCTATTCCAGACTATAATCTATCTCTTTGCCGAATTCCATCCAGATCCGTTCAGTCGTTCAGCCGTGATTGAGTAACAAACATCCATCTATCCATTCAAACTTTCGCATTTATAATATTGGTAGAATAAAGTGACCGGAAGATATTGGCCAGTTTCTCCCAGCTACTTTAATGAGATCGTCTGTCCACCTAGTCGTAATTTCTTGGAAAGCATTAATTTCTTTAAATTAATTAATTTCCTATACAACAGAAAATGAATGCTCACCCAAAATTCATCGATCATCCTAAGGTTCATCGTTCACGACGCTAATCATAATTATATGGTGTTACAAATTCGAATCACCAATGAGTAGCCAGTACGTCGCTGTACTAGTACTTTTGACGTATATTATACAGCATGAGCAGCCTACTAAATCCCACTGCTGGGACATTGGCCTCCTCGATGCTGGGAGTGGGCTGTAATCCACCATGCGTGCCTCGTTGATCTAGTGGTCGCAAACGCGACTCCTGAGCATGAAGTCCAGTGTTCGCTTTCCAGTTCGGGCAAAGTGTTATTGAGGTTTGCCATCCGGAATTTCTCAGTAGCAGCCACGGAGTCTGGATTTGTGCCCAGTTGATTGCAAAAGGCACGCCCCCTATTACATGGGACTTAAACATAACTGGCGAAATGTAGGTGTAGGTACTATTTAGGTCCACCTCTGCCTAACCATTCGGGAAGTGGTGTTATGTAATGTTTATGTTAATATATTGGTTTCCTCAAGCGCATTACTCACGCGTTAAGCGTACCGCCATTGAAATATTAGTTCTGTCACATTCTGGATATTTCATTGGTGATTTGGGTTTGTTATTTGTTACTCTTCAGCAGACAGAGATTATAGCCTAAATCTTACAGTAACATGAATCTCAACGCAAAATTCAATCAAGCATCTCGGTTTTGACATTTCAATACCCCACAATTAATCATTGCCACAATTTTCCTACAACTTAATTTAATTTGAGAGATGTATACAGCTAGGCTTAACAATTCGATTTTGGACATGGACCAAAACCCATTAATCAAATTACCAACGTCTTATTACACGACCGACATAACTTGAGACACCAGGGTAGCGCTGCTTGCTAAGGAAACCGCCAACCAACTGTCAAATTCAGTACATTTCAAACGTAGTTTCTGATTCCACCGCGTCTCAAGATATGTTGCTGAAGTAATACGATGGTTTCTTGTGCCCTTTTCTCTTTGGTCCTTCGATTTTGAAGGTCAAGGGACCTTTTATCCTGCACCTTCCCTTGAGGTGTATGGTGGCGTGAATATAAAGCGGGTGACTTAACTTAATGCGGTTATTTGATGGGATGGTCAGATATGTCCACCTTCTGGGTGACATTTGTTTACTGTTTCTGTAGCATGTTTTTCATTTTATATGGGGCTCGTGGCTAAGTTATAACAGCCACACAGGGTTGAATATCAAGGTAAAGCAATGTTTTCCGCTGTCAGTCTGAGGATAGGTGACCATCTGTTAAATATGATTCGAAAAGCACGTTAATCCGTTAGTTCCAGCCGTGATTCGCGAACCTTCGACTGTAGACAGACTTACTGCAGACGAAGTCTATTCATAAAAAGCTAAAGGACAATGCCCACAGCGCTATGGACAAATGTACTCAATTCAATATTGTTGTGTCTTCATCAAATCATCCTTAAAACACTCGATGGCATGTCTAAATATTACCTCAAAAGATTGAACACAAACCACAATGGCATTTCCGAGATATTTACAAAAATGAAATCACCATTTTGAGGTTATGTTCGACCAAAAATTTGTTGGAAAAAGCTATTTGAAAGGGTCTGAATTGGTTTACGGGTGAGCTTTTTGCCTTTGAAGCACATTTGTGTAAAATCTGTAACGGTTTAGCTACGTCAGGAGGCCAGTTACTGGTGTCTACCTCACCATCAAGTCACACTCGCCATGATCACAACACAAAAAGTCCTGTCTTTAGTAATAAACAATACCACTTGGCGCCCATGCCGCCGTTGACAACCACTGGTATTAGAAATACCAGCAAGTACATGTGATTTACAACTCTGTTATTACTTTACAATAATAGATTGAACAATCAATACAAAATCGTTACCATGTTAATTTTATGTGGGTAGGTAGGCACTTTACCCGTAATAGAATAAATTGACATCCCTAGAATGACAGGTGATAGTAAAAAATGGAGTACTTTATAGTTTGAAACTTAAAAATACTAATTATTGTTCAAAAAACTATCCCATTATACATAATCATTAAGTCTTGTTTAAAAAATATATTTTTATTTTAGATATTTCATGCCGTTTAAGGTTTTGAGACACAAGTCATTTATCAAGAGTACTGTCCATGGGCAATCTCCTTTTGTTTTGTGTTGAGTTTATGGAACTTAGAAACAACCTACTTTATTTAGTTACCTACCTTATTTAATGTTTGTGTTTATTAATGTGTAATAACACTCAATTAAATATTAAGTATAGAAATATAATTGAACTCACTTTGATTATTTGTAGGGTAGTTATATTTTCTTCTTGTACACGGATAACACGTCCGCATTCGATGCGGGCCCCGAGTCCAAGAGGTTGAGTCAATCGCCCCAAAACTCAAATATCAACTCTCAATGTCATTCGTTCACACTGGTCTTGCCAGTGTAAGAAATAAAAATGTCCCACTACGACTAAATTAATTCAAAGATTTATTTAAATATTATAAAACCTAACAAATGTTTGCATGCCGTTTTTATGGCGAAATGTGTCACTGCACTACATGTTATTTTGTACCTTTACGAAAAATAATCGCACATGTCGTGTGAATGTTCCGCATGGACTAACTTTTCTCACAAGGTCCTCAAATATTTTCTATCTAGTACTCATTGGTATCAAATTCACTATACCACTATTATTTTGAGAGGTATTCAATTTACCCTCCCAAAGTCTATTAATAAAACTATTCACGTGTCTTCAGCTGTCAGCCATTTTCTCGGCGCGTGGTTAAGCTCGCGTAGGCAATATTAAATTATTATCATTGGAATATTTGAAGTCTTTATTAAAATTAATTTTACCTAGAGAATAGAATATTTAAGGGCAGTGATTGTGTTTTCAGAATGTTATTGGAATTTGTGGTTTCCATATTTTTATAAAAGGTGTCGATAGCTTTTCAGCCAACATTTTTAGGTGTAATAGTTCATTTTATTTTAATTCGAAGTTGTATTTAATAAAAAATAAAAAAAATGATTATCGATACTTTCCACAGACACTTTTTAAGGTTATTTATTATTATTTAAGGTTTTGTTATGTTTGGTTTTGTTATTTAAGGTTTTCCCAGTAAGTAATTTTTTGGTTTGAATATTGTTTTTTCTGTCATCAATAACATAATATCACGCCTGTCTACCCCAAGGGATAAGCAAAGGTGTACTTTATAGTATACCCACATTTTGCCAGTTATGTCTAAGTCCCATGTAATAGGGGTTGAGCCTATTGCAATCAACTGGGTCAACAAATCCAGATTCACAGGCTGCTACTGAGAAATTCCTGATGTATAAACTCAATAACACTTTGCCCAACCTGTGAATCGAACTCAGGACCTCATGCTCAGTAGTCGCTCTTGACCACCGAGGCAGTCATCATCATAAACAACTACAGAAAAGTTAGAAACAATAATCATATCGTAAAAAGTTTTGCGACTACAAGTCAGGGATACTTCTTTTACTTTTTTTTATTGTGTATACTTAAAGGTTTTAAAACCTGAGTTTTTAGGTCGGAATATTAAAAAGTTCAAAGGGAAAAGGTACGGGAATATATTATTGTAATGATTGTTTTAAAAACTTTGACGTAACGCCAAAGTTCCCGGTTTGTTTATGCAATCTTTTAACTTTCTTTAGCCTACTTTATATCTTTTTTTATAAACTAGAGACATTGGAGAAGACCTTTCTCAAATGCCGGAATGATCATGTTCCAGTTCTGAGTAAAGGCTTCCTTTTATTCTTTGTAATATGCTTCTTCTTGATAGGTTAAAAAGGCATTTGTGCAGCTTCCGTTCTACATCATGTTATTCGTTCGTTTCGTTGTTCGTTTTGTTTTGTTGTGTTATTTGTTTTGTTTTGTTGTGTTGTTTGTTTTGTTTTTGTTGTTCATGTTGTTATTGTTTTGTTTGTTGTTGTTGATTTGTTGGATTCTTCTTCTTAGCGTGTCGATTGAAATCTAAATTGTGTCGGGTCAGAACTGAGCCACTAATTTGGCCTTCCATAACGTCCATCAGTTCCTGTAATGAACAAACAACAGGACACGCAGTACACACCATTAAGTGCCCCATCGTTTGAAGAACAGCACCACATTTATACTCGGTTATTAATAAAGTATAAGAGATAAACAATTAACTAAAACACCTCTCCCTCTCTGTACCTCTTGAGTGCCTCTCAGGTGGTAACATAATCTTTTTCATAATAACAAATACGACCATATATCATGCAGTGGCAGGTTAATTATTATATTGCCTGAGAAGGCAGCTGTAAAGGGGCTTACACATTACAGTCGACGGCAAAATATACTGATGGCTTTATATGATAGGATGTGACGCAGACTTTTGGCAAGGGTTCTCAAAAGTTATCGATAATTTTTTGTCATCAAGACTATTATTTTAATATCTATTTATTCTTCTTCTTCTTTTGGTGCCTCTCCAAATACTAAAAATTGGCTATCAACTCCGGATAATTTTCTAATAAGTGACTGCAGTTCGTACGCGAATGTTTCTTAAGGGGGAAGCACCACAGGTTCTCACCGGACACGGTTGTTTCGGGAGGTTCTTGCACCGAATCGGGTGGGAGGAAACGCCCTGGTGTTACCATTGCAAGGATCGCCTGGAGACTGTTCAAAAGAGATACCGCGGCCCTGGAACACAGAGGGCAAAGAAGGAACATGGATGGGTTTTAGTCAGTACAAGTCTGCCACTCTCTTCCGCTCCGCCCAGAGCGGGAGGGGGGTCATTTGATGATTTTCCACCCAAAAAAAGGGGGAAGCGCCAGGGTAGCCCGCGAAATTCAAATTTTCTTACGTTTTTTTGAATTCGCCTGTCGGTGTCTGGCTGTAAGTTGAACAAAATATGATTCGCGACCTTCTAATCACCTTGAAAACCGTAAAAATTCATTATCACGGTCATGTTGACCATTTGACATTCAGACGGTTTGCTGTTGATTAATCAGGAAGCCATACTGAGTAGTAAAACTGCTGACACAGAAAACCGAGTCTGAATCGCCGCGTCACCGGTACAAGCGTGTGGAAAGGCCGTTATATTTCCTCTTCTACTAATTAAATTACCAACGGAGTCATTTTTCTTCATAATATTTTTCTTCCTTACATACGAGCTTTTTCTAGATAATTATGTAACATAGTGCCTACATTCCGCGATGAGGCAAGTAGAGTTGTTTTTGTTAGTTATACGACTTACGGTATTTCATACAAACTTTCAAGTCCTTTTTTTTCGAGATTACTGAACCGATATTAATGAAACTTCATACGCAGAAGCAGGATACATAGGTTTAAAAAGTTATCGAGAACATTTTTTATTGATTACTTAACATTGTTTACTTAATATTATTACTATTTGAACATTGTTTACTTAATATTATTACTATTTTTATTTTATTTTTAATTCTAATTTTTCTGTAATTTTACTTGGTTTTTATATTCAACCAATAACTTGTATGTGTGGTGTAAACTGTCAGTATAAGTTGGTTATAAATAAATAAATAAATAAATTTTCGAAAAATAGTGTTACAGCTAAATTAGACCGATTTTAGTTTTTCCAAAGAAACTGAAATTTCCAGTTATTTTTTTAAAGATATTTCTAAAATGTTGTAATAACTTTTTACGTTGCCAAACAATAAAATAAAATATTTTTTTTTGTTAACAGGAGAAGAAGGATCTCGGTGAGCTGATGCTATCGCTGTGCTACCTACCCACTGCGGGCCGGCTTACTGTCACTGTCATCAAAGCTAGAAACCTGAAGGCAATGGACATCAATGGATCTTCAGGTAAGTGACAAAGATAAGACCGGTTGATGAAGTTTTTGAGATACAGATGGACCTTCTAATTGCTTCACCCTAAGGTTGAAAGTTACTTGTACGTTACAAACAGCTGTGTATCTTTTCGCTATGTGATGTGTGGGTAATAGAGTTCTTATTTATTGGGACTTTTTTTTTTTAGTCTGACAACCAGTCTTACCAAGGGGTATCGTATTACCCTATATTCGTCCAAACAAAAGAAGAATCGAAATTGGCGAAGAAATCGCTGAACATACCCAAAAAAAAACAAAAAAAAAATAGACGAATTGATTACCTCCTCCTTTTGGAAGTCGGTTAAAAAATGCTTAATGCATTTTATTCAAAGGGTTAATATGAAATATTTCTAAAGAAAGAAAATAACTATTGTAGTGAAGAACTTTCCTTTATAAAACTCTTGAAGGGCTTTGAAAAGATATTTTATGACTATTTTACAATTTTATTTGTAAGAGAAGTTTTTTCTTTATAAAAGCAACACAACACGGTCGTCTAGACCCACACACTTAGTTACGACTTCCAAACTCCTAATCTGATTACGGCACGCCCAAGTGTTGGCCAATAATTAGGTTTCCCCTAAAACGGATTAAATCAATAACTAAGTGGACTAGGCCTAATTCTGTTAGCGTGCACTAATATCATTGTAGTGCCGTTCTAATAGCTCTTAACAGATGTGGTCCTTGATCGAAGAGCCACAAGCAATTATTTGATAATATGGTAAATAGGATCATTACATATCAACAAAAGTAGTACATACGTGTATACAGGGTGTAAGGGACAGCCCTCCACAAACTGACAGGGTGCATTTAGCTCCTTATTTTGAATCATATTCCACCGGAATTTTTCTCCGGTTTTTTTTCTCTATTTATTCTTTATTTGAATGTAAAATTACATTTCCTATACATAGTACTCCATTTATGTAAATAATACGGTTAAAATAAAAAATCCAACAATGGATATTGAAATACTTTAACGAACGACGCGTGAAATCAGCTGTTCGCTTCCTGCCTAGCTACAGAGTACATCGAACCCGTCGTCGCGCTTGCCGTTCGCTACGTGCGTTTTGCCACAGTGGATTTCCATAACATTCCTGAAATAATTTCTTGTACCGGTCATCTTAGTATATTATGATATACTGAATTCACCCCATCAGTTTGTGGAGAGCTGTCCCTTACACCCTGTATAACCCCACATCACGCCTGTAATCCCCGAAGAGTTAGGTATATTTCGCCAGTTATTTTTAAGTCCCATTTAATAGGTGGCCATTAAACTAGGCACAAATCCAGACTCTGTGGCTGCTACTAGAAATTCCTGATGGAAGAACCCAATAACACTTTGCCCGACCTGGGAATCGAACCTAGGACCTCATGCTCAGCAGTCGCGCGTGCGAACACTAGACTAACGAGAAAGCCCTTATGCTTGTCCTATGTAATAAAAAATAGTCCCACAAAACCATTTTATTTCCTCTAGTAACATAAAAACTTTTACCCTCCATCCATACATCTTCATCTGCCTAGCCTTTTCCCAACTATATTGGGGTCGGCTTCCAGACTAACCGGATGCAGCTGGATACCAGTATTTTACATGGAGCGACTGCCTATCTGACCTCCACTACCCAGTTAGCACTGGGTAATACGATACCCCTTGGTAACACTGGTTGTCAAATTTTTTTTGGCCCCTGACTCCCTAACGACTGTCAAAGATCTACAAATGATAGCCGTGACCAACGGCTTAACGTGCTTTCCGAGGCAGGGAGGAAACTCGGTATGTAATGGGTGGTCACCCATCCACAGACCGACCTAGGCAAGCACGGCTTAACCTAAAGATCGACCCGAGCGGCTGTTATTATTTAATCCAACCACACATAAGGCAATTAAATAAAAACAGAAGCACCTCCACCACACAGAGAGACGGCAATTTCAAAAGTTGTACCTCGATACGACGATACCAGAATACTAATACTCCCTCAGCGAATCGGTATCGGAATCGGTATTTGGGACGAATCGTCCACTGATGAACTTTCCAATAAACTAAAGGAATTGGAAAAACTCTAGGTGAGAGGTATTTTATTTTCCGAGCGCGATGTGAAATGGAATTTTATGAGGTGATTATCTGCTATGGATTAGTATGGCAGCTGAGGAATTGGCATAAGTGAAGACTTGATGGCCTGGTCGGCTAATGTCGTGAGTCCAATTCTTGCTTACCCTACACTGACGAAGGGATGGTCGCATGACATTGGTTGACTGATGCCCCTGAATATACTGTCTTTGATTGACCCATTGTCTTAATCTTAATTTTACAATAACCTAGTTTTAACTTAGATTTATACTTTAACTTAGATAGAATATTAATAAGATTCCGCGAGAACCTAATGCCGACAAATTGCTTTGAAGTTTGGCAGATGTTGCGTTTAAGTAAAATTATGTACGTATATATTATGGATTAAATAAAGAAAAAAAAAACCTTGATCAGTGACGAAGTTTACTACTTCGTTTTTTAATAGAGGGGCTCGTGGCTAAATAATAACAGCCGCTCGGGTCCATCTTCAGGTTAAGCCGTGCTTGCTTTGGTTGGTCCATGGATGGGTGACCACCCATTACATACCGAATTTCCTCCGTGCCTCGGAAAGCACGTTAAGCCGATGGTCCCTGCTGTCAATTGTAGAGTTTTGGCAGTCGTTAGGTAATCGGTGGTCCGAAAGTCTGACATCCAGTCTTACCAATGGGTATCGTATTACCCAGTACCGACTGTGTTGTGGAGGTCAGATAGGCAGTCGCTCCATGTAAAATACTGGTATTCAGCTGCATCCGGATAGACTTGAAGTCGAACCAACTATGTTGGGCTCGGAATTTTTAGTTTTTCATTATTTCCCGATTGTGGAGGAAGGAAAAGACGGTATTGTTTTTAATGACATACGGTTACGTTCAGGATGAGTGGTCAGTTGATCTGAAATAAAGATTCGAATAGATCAGGCTAATGGATTGTATCCCTCTAAAGGTGGAATACATCTACGGATTACAATAACAATATTATACATCTGGTCACAATATCTTACAAAAATTCAATAAATATTCTAACAAAGATAATATCCTAATAGGACAGAGTATTTTGGTCATTTTTTATCATTGATTAGATAAAAAAATATTGTTCACAAATAAAATTATTTCATTGGTAACAATCTATATATATAAAAGGAGAACTGACTGACTGACATATCAACGTACAGCCGAAACTACTGGGGCTAGGAATGTGAAATTTTATACACGGCTTCCTATTATAATGTAGGGGAGCACTAAGAAGGGGTTTTTGGAAATTTAACCTTTAAGGGGGTGAAAAGGGGGAATTTTGTTTGTATGGAAAATCTTATAGAAGTACGTAACCCACGCGGACGAAGTCGCGGGCAAAGTGCTAGTAAATCATATGAAGAATCAAACATTATCAGGGGGTTGTCACGTGAAATTCTTTTGAAAAAACAAAATGTAAGTCATTTAGTCCACGCACGTAAAGATCCTTGTTCCATCTATACTTTCTCATTCATCAAACAAAGAGTTTGATTAATTGAAAGATAATTGCTTAAATATCAACTCATATTAATGGAAGAATAAATAGGACCATAAGAGCAATTTCAGTCATTAGTTCCGTGTCTTCAACATGCGGTAGTGCCGACGATTTGTCAAACTTGAGAATGCAAAATGAATAATTAGTTTGAAAAACTTTCTGAAGCCAACTCAGTGTTTCTCCGTCTGCTGTTCAGTTTCAAATGTTGGGGTTTGAGAGTTCTTCAGTTATGACTTTTGATTCTATTGTATAATTTCATAACTTGGAATACCTAAATCTCTTAATGACCTGAAAATTTATTGAATATTTAAAGTAATATTTCTGTAGCGGCATTACAAAAAGTACTACTATAAAACGAAAACACGCGGGTGCGATACACATATTTCTATTAACCAACAAATTACCGGAAATTACCACAATGAATCGGGTACAGTTCCGGGACGTCTCATCTCTACTGCAATCAGACTTCGAGCTATAAACATCACGGCTCTGAAGAAGCACGCTATGATGTGGGTAGACTTGAAAGTTGGTCGCGTGATGTCACCACTGGCGCGCTTGCGATTCATTCAAAGTCCGTACCAGGGTTGTTGCGAACATCAGCATCAGCATCAGCATCCGCTGATCTTCAGCATCATTTTCAACATCAGCATCAGCATCAGCATCCGCATTGATCGATGCTGATTATTAATGCTGAAGTTCGAGTCGTGACATGACCGCAGAGAGGATTATATCACGTGTAGTTTTTGCCTGCGATTTTGACCAATTAAAAGATCGTCTGCGGGAATTGTGATTGCAAACAAGCACAAATTTTTCTCATTACGTTAATTCGTCATTACGCGTGAAAGTTTTTGTTTTTTTTCCCGTAGTCGAGTGGTATTTTAAAATAAGGAGTCAAGAAACTGCAAACTGCAACTTATGTAACAAGGATTATTCACGCAAAGAGCGTACTAATACGATTGATTTTACTTTTTCCCTGTTTTTTTAAGAAAATAATGAAAATCAGCATCAGCAGCCGCTGATGTCAGTGATAAAAGATCAGCATCAGCATCAGCATCCGCTGATGTGAAAAAAATATGCATCAGCAACAACCCTGGTCCGTACTAATGACCGGATCCGACATGCTGATTATTATTAGCTGTAATACCTATTATTTAGATCGAGATATCGATTATGAATTATTCAAAGAAACGAATTACGTACATTATTCTTTCGTTGACCTAGAATCTGAAACCACAAAGCTGGTCGGTATCCTGATTAGCATTTCATGCAAATTCTGAGAGCCAATTACAGGAAATCGGATAAAATGCTTGCATACAAAACAACCACAATTATTTTTCTTTGACAAGCTCTTGTAAGACTGTCGATATTTCCAAGAACATTAATTTCTTTGGTTTCTCCAAGACTTCTGAATTTAACCTGGAGTAAAACATTGATTCAACTCATTTCATCACTTTTCTACCCCACGCCACTTAGTTTAATCACCGGCGACACACTGATCTTGTCAAAATTTTACGTCCGCATACAGGCTTTTACAGGTAATCTGTCGTATCAATGACAAAACCTGTGTGAGGACGTGAAATTTTCACATTCGCTGTCGATCAAAGTCGCTGCGTGTGTACCAAGTATTAGTTGCTTTTATGGAAGCGACACCGCAATTTTGTCGGTTATAAAAGGTTTGCGAGCCATCACTGTTCATGGAGCGAACGTCTTTCTAGAGATTCATATGGAGAGTGAATAAGGCCAACTCAGTACAATCAGTCCATAAAATTCACTGCTGAGGCCTCAGTTCTATGAAAAGTCCATAAATTAACGCGCGTGCCAAGTGCGGGTTCTGCTCACATCATTTTTTTTTTTTTCGGATGGGAAATCATCAAATGACCCCCCCCCCCCCCCCGCTCTGGGCGGAGTGGAAGGGAGTGTCAGACTTATACTGACTAAAACCCATCCATGTTCCTTCTTTGCCCTATGTGTTCCAGGGCCGCGGTATCTCTTTCGAACAGTCCCGCAGCCCCGGCAGGCATCGGCCCTTGCGGACCCCTTCCCTTTTGCGGACATCTCTTTGAAGCGCGCGTGGAACACGAACGCGCCGTCGACACGGCCTGTCATAAGACGGACGGACGGCGAGCTAGCCCATTACTCACCGTCCACAGGCCCGGGCCTACGGTGGCCGGGAGCCACCACGTGGCCCTGGCCCTACTGGCTTCACAGGGCTCCACGTCATGTTTATTTTGGCCCACACCTCGTTGGGCATTCGGTAGGCAGTGGCCTGGTATCGCCAGCCAGGTCCCACTTCAGTTTAGCGGCTTTTTGAGCAACGTCAGTAATTTGTGTTTTAAGTGCAGTGTGGTGTTGCGTATATGGTCTGTTAGTTAGACGCCTAGGATTCATCGCTCCATTACACGTTGGCAAACCTTGAGCTTGTACTTTTGAATTTTTACGATAAGTTTTGACTGTGAAAATAAACGAGTAGGTACTCGGTACTCTACAGTTTGCGGGACGGTGGACGGTAAGTAATAGGCTAGCTCGCCGTCCGTCCGTCTTATGATGACGTGTTCCACGCGCGCCTCAAATAGATGTCAGCAACCAGGCAGGCACCGGCTCTTGCGGACCCCTGCCTACCGGGGCTGCGGGACTGTTCGAAAGAGATACCGCGGCCCTGGAACACAAAGGGCAAATAAGGAACATGGATGGGTTTTAGTCAGTAAAAGTCTGACACTCCCTCCCACTCCACCCAGAGCGAGAGGAGTTATTTGATGATGTCCCATCCCAAAAAAAAAGAAAAGAAAAAGGATACCTCCACTAAGCAAAAACCTCCTATTACATAACAGCAAAAGAATAAAGATACATACAAAAAGACCTTGACAGTACAAACAACATTAACCCCTCACATGACGTCATAGATTCAACAATCGACAACCATTTCCGAAAGTTGTTAAGGACCAACGTGACTAGGTTATCGAAGACCTCCGAAGTTTCCCGAATCCTTCCGAAGTACTGAAAGAAAATGTAGGACAAAGTAGTAATGAAACTTGCCTATAAAATCTGGCTTAGTTAGATAACTTTGGCTGTGGATGTTGTTGCAAATTGGGCTCTATTTCTAGCTTGATGAGTGGGATTTTGTAATCAACAGGCTATATAAACAAGTGCTGATTAGGTCAAACTTTCCGGGTTGGTCGGCAAAGGGTTCCCGGAAAAAGAGTTATTTTGGTGTGGGTGGTCAACTGACCTTAATTTGACATTTATCTGTGGTTAATTTGGCGTCTTGGTTTATGCCTTTTTACCGTTCAGGTAGATTTCGGGATGCCTTTTTTTAATTGTAACGTAATTATGTTACGAATTTGCGTTTATAACAATTATTTTTATTTGTTTTGCAAATATAAAATATTTATTCAAAAACAATAGAACAATTGAGTAAATTCCACCAATCCTTTAATCAACATCATTCTCCTGCCCTTATTACCTAAAATAAATATTTGGGGTCGGCGCAGCATGTCTTATCCTTTTATATTTCTCTTTTACTCGTCGTCTCAGCTATCCATTAATTATTTTATGACTCATATCATTCGAAATACGAATTCAAAATTCATTGTTGGGAAACGACTTTTTTTGCGGGCTGCAAAATTATGGTTTACGGTGGGACTTAATGTAACGTACTGAAAAAATTGTGCTGATGGATGCATTAAATAGTTCATGTAAAGTCATAAGATTAAAAACTTGTAATTAGAAAAAAAAACTAGTGAAGAAGTTCGAACTTTAACCTCCAATAACTCCGTAACTAGAAGGTTCCCAGGTATAGTCAAGTACAATAAAATAGTAACAATGACGGGGAGAACAAATGCCTTTCGGTTTCGTGGCAGGTCTTTTTGCACCCATTATTCAAGTAAAAAAAAACAAATTCAGTCATTAAAGGTCACTTTAGCCTTCGAGAAACGAAGCCCAGCCACGCTAAAACCATAAGCAAATCAACGAAACCGATCGAAATTAAATTGTCAAATAACCGTTGCGAATCATGAGTGGTTTCAATTAACTTTAATTCTATGTAATTACCAAATAATTCAGTGATTTCGTGTTGTTTACCCAAACTATAGTAATTAAAACGATTCAGAGTGGCTTTATCACATTCAAATAACGTTAAATTGAAAACAAATATAGTTTAATTATTTTTTTTGTATTATTAAAACATAGATTTTTTGCCCTCCCCACGAGAACGTAGTACTGATTTAAAAAATATTCTTTGTACTTAGTTAAATTATGGGCTATTTGTGCCGTTTTTATATCAGTTTAGATTACTGAGATACAGGTATTAGGGTTCCGTACCTCAAAAGGAAAAAACGGAACCCTTATAGGATCACTCGCGTGTCTGTCTGTCTGCCCGTCTGTCACAGCCAATTTTCTCCGAAACTACTAGACCGATTGAGTTGAAATTTGGTGCACATTATGTAAGTTAGTGACCCAAAGACGGACGGGTAACGTAAATTAATTCATTTTAAACATAGGGGCCACTTTTGGGGGGTAAATTAGAAAATGAAAAAAAAAAGTTTTGCAAACTATACCGTGATATCAAATGAAAGGACTCATTGTGAGCATCTCAAACATTTTTTTTTTACAATATTAAGATAAATAGTTTTGAAGTTATTTAAGAAAATAGGCGAAAATTTACCATTCCCCCATGCATCTTCAGGGCCGAAAATTTTGAAAAAAAAGTTCTTTACTACAGAAAAACCTATAAGAAATCTATGAACGCACGAACCCGCACTTATCCGGTTTTTATTTTACTTTTTGTTCAAAGGTATTATGTCATGTTACTTACGATACAATTTCTTTCTACAAGACAATTCAAAAAACATTCACTGAAAAGAATGAGATTCTCTTTCAAAATCCTTCGTCGTTTCTCCGTGATTAAAAGTATGTTCTGCCATTGGCTGTAGTAGTTTAGGTAAATCTTATTCTTACTGCTATAATAAATACAAAAGTTTGTGATAATGGATGGATGTGTGTTTGTGACTCTTTCACGCACAAACTACAGAACGGATTTGGATGAAACTTGGCACAAACATACTTTATTATAACTTGGATTAATACATAAGATATTTTTGTCCAGGTAGCAGTGGCGAAGGTTTCGTACAACTCGATTCCTACCGGATTCCCTTTGAAAAATGGCACAGTCAGTATTCTATAGACAAATAATATAATCACATTAAAATATGTACTCCGGCTTACTTCTTATAAAAAATGACCCTTCGCTACTGCCGGGTAGTGCGATTCCATGCGACAATTTAAAAACTCCACACGGGCGAAGTTGCGGGCAAAAGCTATAGTCTACAGTCTAAGGACTACACATTTTCCGTTTGAAGTTCAAATAACATTGCAATTTCTGAAGTACAGGGGCACCGTCCATGTACGAACTCGTAAGTGCAAAAGTATGTTACTACGATATATTCACTGATAAATGTGTTTCGATTGCGATACACGTCAGGTCGCAAGTCTAGCGTTCTTTCATTTTGAATGTATTTCAATGAGTTACCAGTCATTGTGAAAATACTAACTATAATTTTCAGTTATTCATGAACATAATGCATGTAATCCCCGAAAGGGAAAGCAGAGATGTACCCATAATTTATCCTCTTTTTATTAATTAAAGTCCCATGTAAAAGAGGGCAAGCCTTATTGCCCATAAACGAGTTATATTTTGCTTGAACTGTGAATTGAACCCGGGATCTTGTGCTCAACAGCAGCACTTACGACCATTAGACCATCAAGGTAGTTCAGTAAATAGTACTTGAAACACTAGGGCCATGCTTGGTACCCACCTAGTATTTTGGGATATCGCCAAGAGGTTGGTCGACTCTTCACGTGACTGGTTTTTTTTGGCCAAAAAATCACCATTGCCATCCAGCGTGGGCATTTCCTGTGCCAGCCTTCTGGGCACTTCCTATTCTTTTTCCATTTTGATATTTGTACATATTTTTATTATTATTTTTAAATCTAATTGTAGTTTGTAAATAATGTACTTACATACTGAATTAAAAAAAAAAAATTTCTTTTTTTTTTAAATCTTCCTTAACACATTTGCCCAATATTCGGTCTAGATTTTTATAGCACTTGACACTTGTACCGAAAACGTGTGGGCTAAAGTAATTTGCATACAATTTGAGTCAAGGCCTCGGATATGTGTCTAAGAATGGGTTATTTTTGATGTCCCAATTTTATCCTTCTGTAGGCTTTTATTAGATAAAAAAACGAATTACTGGATCATATGTGATGTAACAGCTGTTTATGAGATTTGTCAAAGTTTGTTCTATTTTAAGCATTCTTAAAATAAAATTAATTGGAGGGAACTTGGAATCAGTTCATGATTTATAGTCGGTATCGGATATTCATACGTATATATTATGAGTAGTCAGTCGTTAGGTAGTCAGTGGCCCAAAAAGTCTAACAACCAGTCTTACCAAGGGGTATCGTATTACCCAGTACTAACTGGGTTGTGGAGAGGTCAGATAGACAGTCGCTCCATGTAAAAGTAGTGCTAGTGGTCCTGGGTTCAATTTCAGGGGTGGGCAAGGCGTTATTGGGTTTTTTGGTGCCTGGATCTGTGCCCGGTTGCTGGCAATAGGCTCGCCCTCTATTACATTGAGTGTTTAACACAACTGGCGAATTGTGGGTGTACTAATAAGTGCACCTCTGGACACAATATCATACCTGTAATCCCCCAACGGGGATAACAGGCCTGATGTTATACCCATGCGGGAAGTCCCAGAAAAATGCTAGATTATCATCTTTCAATAATAGTGCCTCTTACTAGATAAACTATACTATGCCAAAGTTGAGAAGGCAGAATGTACAGGAACAGTTGTCATTCACGTCCCATAGCACAGCATCATGCTGAATCCAGCAACCTGCTTGTCGCAGTCACGACATGCAAGCTGTTAACTTTTTTTTTTGTTTTTTTGTTCCGTCCTGTTGAATTTATAAATATTTGTTATGCGTTGTATGTTTATTATAATTTTTTGTCATTTGTAGGATGCACGACATGTCCTTGCGACAAATTAATATTTTTATCTTTCTTTCTTTCTTTTCTGGTAAAAAAAAACCGTCAAATAAGACTTCGAACCCTCTAAAAAGTAAAAGAAACCTTTTCCCCTTTTAGTATTCTATAGAAATTCGAAACGTACATTATACTCGTTCGGATGGTCCTTTGTATTCAAGACTGGTTTTACAATGGGTAAGGAGGGCCTTTAATGCGTATTCCTGGGATTTTTCTCATTAGGGAAGGAAAATATAGCAGGTGCTTCAACTACTTCCTACATTATGGTCTTAAAATGGCATTTCAGTGCGTAGTTTTTGTTAAACTTAAATTAAAAAAAAAAAACTTTTATTTCGGACAAGCAACGTCCATAGAAAATTTATAAAATTAATATATAAACTATGTTCGTTACAACTTATTATTTATTAAATTTAGACAAGCTTGTTGTTCGAGATGCATAAAAAAAGGAAGAATAAAGTTTATTTGACGTCCGTTCATTAAGCACACATAATAAAAAAGATAAAAAATAAAAGATGAAATAAAAAAATTAAAAAAAAGAAAAAAAAATGTATGTGGAGTGTGCCTTACGGCGGCTAAAAGATTTTTTGGCTTTGTTCAAATTAATTTATTTGTTAATAAATGGTACATTTTATGGTCTTAAATTCAATTTATGGTCTCATCACATTCTGCCACTTGTGACGTGCAAATATTATTGTTGTACATAAATATAATTATTACATGACAAAAATATTAGGTTGGCACGAATTAAAATTATAATTTGTGGCATCAGTCAGTCAGTTCAAAATATTATCTGGATTAACCTTTCGTGTGCCGGAACGTAGATCTACGCGAGACACAATGACTTTTTAATTGTGTCTCGATACTCGGCATACGAGTGGTTAAATTCAAAGTATTGTTCACATTTTGCGTTTACGATTGCGGTCATCTTAAAAGATTGTACGTTTAGGAGAAACCTAAAAACCATCCAAGTGCGAATCGGACTCGCGCATGAAGGGTTCCGTACCATCGTATAGGGAGGCCCTTTAATTTTTAATTTATTTTTATTATTTGTTGTTAAAGCGGCAACAGAAATACACATTCTGTGTTGGAATGGCGGAAGTTAGGCCGGTTAGGCCTATCGGATCGCGAGACGGATCATGAGATACAGCCCGTTGACACACAGACGTACGGACGGACGGAGTACGGAGGCTTAGTAATAGGGTCCCGTTGGTTACCCTACGGGTACGGAACCCTAAAAACCATTTACGCACATCCTTATCTCCCAGACAGTGGAGCGGCTAAGTCAAAAAGTTTAAACTGAAGGACTCTTATCGACATAAAAGACGCGTAGGTGTATTTTTTCTTTTATCTCCATACAATAGACCCAGTTTCTTAAGACTTGTTCGAAAATCGTCTGAAAAGAAAATTTTCAGTGATATCCTGTCTTAAAGCGAACAATGTTAGTCTTTATATTGTTTTAAAGTGGTTTTGTGTTCGTGACATGTATTGTTATGTTTTAAGTGATAGATTTGGTTCAAAGCTGAGTATAATACTTGCACTTGAGAAATAAATATCTTTTTATTTTCAGAATTTTTGAAGGTTTATACCAAAAGATACACACCCTCTCACACTCACGCACACACATTTCAAAGAGAGGACATATACAGAATACACACTACGCTGTGAGAGAAATAGGCCATACAAGTAATGTGCACATGCAGCAAAAAAATCTAAAACTTCTAAATTCAAAAGATGAAGTAAAATTGCTTCGAATCGACGATCTACAACATTAATAATACTCGTAATAGTTTTACTTCTATTCCACATTCAAAAACGAATACTAACCACCCAACTCTTCCCCTCCAAACAGATCCGTACGTGAAGATCTGCCTCATCTGCCAGGGCAAGCGCATCAAGAAGAAGAAGACGACCGTCAAGAAGAACACCCTGTCTCCGGTGTACAATGAGGCGCTGGTGTTCGACCTGCCGGCCGAGAACGTGTATGATATCACGTTGCTGGTCAAAGTTATCGATTATGACAGGTAAGAAGCGTAGATCATAGCATAACCCACAGCAAAAATTGGAATTTATCTAGGTTATGAATACTTATCTTGCTGTCTGGTTTTTAGGTTATAAAGGGTGTAAAGAGACCCTTAACGAAGCTGAAAGGCACTTATTTTCCTCGCTATTGCGATCATTTTTTTGTTCTAGACCGTACCTGGGAACCTTCTAGTTACGGAGTTATTGGAGGTTAAAGTTCGAATTTTTTCACAAGTTTTAAATACAATTTTTTAAAGTTATAACTTTACTTTAAATACCTCCATGACCCGTTTACTATTCAATGCATCCATAACCACAATGTTTTGACTGCGTTATATTGAGTTTTACCATAAAAGGTTATTATGCAACCCAAAAAAAAAGTCGTTTCCCAGCAATAATTTTTGTGTAGCGTTGCTTAGTTTGATGTACAGAATGCTTGGTTAACGGCTTCGTGAAGGGTCTGTTTACACCCTGTATTTATTGTTGAGTTCTATTAAACACAACATCACGCCTGTAATTCCCGAAGGGTTAGGCAGAGGTGTACATAATAGTACAGCCACATTTTGCCAGTTATGTTTAAGTCACAATTAATAGGGGGCGAGTTTATTACGTTACTACAAGGAACATTTTAGCTATGACTCCGAGATGACAATGGACTTACAGTGCCTTTGACATTGCGAACGTCCAAAGGCAGGTAGATGATGTGCTAGTTTGCCTAAGACAACCAATTTCTCCCTTAGATCTACCCGAGAATGCACTACCAATAGAGTGCACTAAATTAATTTTCAGCCTAGACCAATATTTAGCCAGCGATCCAGCGAACCAATATTACCTTCTATGGACGTATATACGTCCATAGAAGGTAGAGGTTTCCAGCAAGACTAATATTGAAGCTTCCTTTACTGACTTCGATAGCCCATCCAAGTTGATTATTTCATCTACATCGTAGCGTCCAATCAGAGTATCACAGGCTTTCCTAGAATTTAAATTCGGTGTGGTTTCTTGACTGTGGTCCTAATCTGTAATGTACGATGGTTTTCGAATTTAAGACTGATTTTAGCTGAAATCTCGAGATTGGAATTTACTTTTCAGTTCAAGATTGATGAAGCAGGGATGTTAATACTTGGTGGAATGTACTGTGAGCCTATCTCAAACGCGCGGAGTGAACGTAAAATGAATCAGAAGAATCGTAAAATGCATACAATTTTTACTTAATTTGAAGAAGAGAAAGAAAGAAATAATATTTATTTGTCGCAGGGACATGACGTGCATCATACAAAATGACAACAAAAAAAAACTCAATAAACACACAACGCATAACAAATATTTATAAATTCAACAGGACGGAACAAAAAAGAAAAAAAACGTTAACAGCTTGCACGTCGTGACTGCGACAAGCAGGTTACCACTTAGCATGATGCTCTGTCTTCGATCGCAAGCCACTTAACTCGATTCTCAGCAACTGTCATCCAGTTGCTACCAGCCACCCGGTGAAGATCGTCGCTCCACCGAGCCTGAGGGCGTCCCACCTTACGCTTGACGATTCGCGGACTCACTCAAAAACACGTCTACCCCAACGTTCGTCTGTACTACGGCCAATATGGCCGGCCCATTGCGACTTCAACTTACTTATTCTGTGAGCTACGTCGATAATTCTTTTCTGTCGGATCATCTTCTCCATAAAAATCCATAGGATGGTTGTATTTCTAAATCAAAGATCTTTCGAATTTGCGTTTTATTTACTACGCACGTTTATGTTAGGGCCTCTGAAGTGGTCTGAAGTGATTTATCAGGTATCGTTTACCAACATAATTTGTTTAGGAACTCGTTTTTAAATTAGGTTGGTACTTGACATTTAGGAACAAGATCAGGGCTCTTCATTTGTTAAATTAATGTTATATTTTGGGATACTGTGACTTTGAAAAGGTAGAAATTATTGATTCTGTAGTCTATTTCTATTTTACTGCCTCGTTGGTCTAGTGGTCCCAAGCGCGACTGCTGAGCATAAGGAGCTGGGTTCGATCATCGGATCGGACAAAGTGTTGTTAAAAGATTTTCCATCAGGAATTTCTCAGTAGCAGCCACGAAGTCTGAATTAGTGCCCAGTTGATGGCAATAGGCTCGCCCCCTATTACATGGAACTTAAAACAGAACTGGCGAACTGCGGGTGTACTATTAGGTCAGCTCAGCCTAACCCGACGGGGATTTCAGATGGGGATGGGGATTCGTGATGTGTACGCGTATGTGAAGCGACGAAACTATCAATTTTCTGTTATGGATCTCCCAATTGGTTATGAAACGGTATTTTTAGTACCCTCAGTGAAAAGACAGCATTAAAATTAGATTTCCTTTGCAAACAGTTCTAAACTTAACACATTGTCCCCAGGATTGGTCCAAACGAGCTGATTGGCTGCTCAGCAATTGGATCCACGCTGATTGGCATTGGCCGCGACCATTGGCTGCAAATGTTGGACAACCCTCGCAAGCCAGTGGCCCAATGGTACCCCCTGAACAAGAGCCCCCCTGCCAACATCACGCTACCCAGCAATGATGCGCAGAATTCTGGACTTAGCTGCTTGAATGGAAGGTGAGTTTGAAAAAGAAGATGTTTTCATCATCATCATCATTCCCTGATACAAATTTACTCTTGGTCAGGTCTAGGTCCAGGTCCAGGTCTAGGAGAGGAGCTGGTGGCTAAATAATAACAGCTGCTCGGATTGATCTTTAGATTACGCCGTGCTTGCCTAGGTTGGTCTGTGTAATTGAACTAGGTATGTGGTTGTATATGATTGGTGCCATACAAAAAATTGCAAATTGCATGTGCATTAAGTCCGCCTTTGTACATTATGTGCATAAAGTTTTAATAAATAAATAAATAAATAAAAAATACTTTTATGCATCAATGCTGTGTGGGACCTTTTTACGCACAAGTCATTCTGTGGGTATACATAGCATATCCTTTTACTAGGAAATACATCGATGAAGCCACATAGTCTACACAAACAAATTACATGCACAAACATTCAAACTACGAACAAACATCTGTATACAAAACAAATATTTGTACTATCCCGCTACGCCGATCAGGTCGCCTATCAGTGTTATTGTACTTCTAGATATTGTGCGATCTCGTAGCACAGTGCTACGAAGGTCTACGCGTAGGACTAGCACGTAGCAAACATGAAACTTTTTGTAGGTAGTGTTTTCTTTTTGTATGTTAGGTAACTAGGAATCATAGGCATGTAAATTACATGATTTTTAGTAAGTCGGAGAGTTACTTAAACAGTGTTAGACTGATTTTTATGATAACCAGATGAAATGCCCAATAGGGAGGGATCACTAATACTTTTGCCGTATTGACTTAGTCATCATCATCTGCCTAGACTGTCAAAGATCTACAAATGACACCCGGGACCAAAGGCTTAACATACTTTCCAAGGCACGGAGGAAACTCGGTATGCAATGGGTGGTCACCAATCCGCAGGCCAACCTTGGCAAGGGTGGCTTAACCTGAAGATTGATCTGAGTGGCTGTTATTATTTAGCTACGAGCTCCTCCGTAATTACTTCGTTAAGAAACAAAATGAATTAATGTTCCAATTTTTTTATTACCTTCAAAATAAATATTGAAACGAAACAGACATACAGGTGTATTTCAGGGAAATCCCAACAAAAGCTCTTTCAATACAATTTTACTATGAAATTCAAAACTATCCGTTGAATACGATAATTCGTCCATGTATCAGTGCACAGTCTGCTTTCATTCGATGTCAATCAAAATTTCTAGCGTGCTCGGGATTATAATTCATAGTTCGTTAGTTGGTCAGCCGTGATTGACAGATATGTCGGATCATATTATTCCATTGGAGCTCTGAAAATACGAATAGGGAGGCTATCCAGTTTTTTTATGTATTCGAATTGAAAAAATGTAAAATATTCAGGAAAAAGCAACATTATAAAAGCTGAGTTGCATTATGTATTTTGTTTTGTAGGTTGCTGATAGGCATCTATAATATTTTGAATAAAAAATATGGTATTTAAAACAAATGTTGTTTAAACTAATTGAGATAGGTACAGTCGACCTGACCTGTCGACCGAAATGCCAGATAATATTGGTTTTAGTACCAGTGGCGTGCGGCGTAATGTACTTATAGCATCAACACGAAATTGTTTGTGTTGGTGTATGGAATGGCGAAAAATTTAAGTAAAGAAAAATATTACGAACTCTAACCTCTTGGCCACGAACTACGCGCTTAAGCGACAGCGACTGTGGAGCAAAAAATGCAAAAAAATGCTAAGTTGATACAAGCTTTTCGGTATCTCATGTCAGTCCTCTCGGAAAGCACGTTAAGCCGTTGGTCCCGGCTGTCATTTGTAGATCTTTGACAATCGTTAGGTAGTCTGTGGCCCAAAGAGTCTGATAACCAGTATTACCAAGGGGTATCGTATTACCCAGTACTAACTGGGTTGTGGAGGACTAATAGGCAGTCGCTCCATGTATAATTCAGCTGCATCCGTTTAGACTGGAAGCCGACCCCAACATAGTTTGGGATACAGCTAGGCAGATGATGATGTCAGTCCCATATATTAAAAACTTTCCTGTCATTATGACTGATAGAATCTCACTTTGTTTCGGCCCTCGTGTCGCTTGACGCAGGTTGAGTCGCTCGAGGCTGTGAGCAGGGCCTAAGGCAAGACTAGATAATAAATTAAGTCCCTCTTAGCATTTTTTTTTTGTGACCAAAAGAACATAATCCATTACATTTATTTTTAACATAAAAGGAATGTCTTGTTTACAAAGAAAACATGTAAATTAAATAAAGAATTTGACATTAAAAAGTTACATATTTTGTAATGTTGATAAAAAGGAAAAATCCTAGTACGAGGCAACGTTTCTTAAAAAAAATATAGCTATAAAAATTTAAATGGCAAATTTGAAAATTCGCTAACAACATGGCGTTCAACTTAAACGGCATTAAACTTAAAAGATCTTGGAAGCTACAAGTAACAACTTCATCCACTTACTACACAATCAATGTTTGTTTCCAGTGCAGCCGTTTATAATGATTTCAACTAATCTCTAAAGTCTCCAGTCACTGACACCTAGGTTATTGCATTCTACCCCACAACCCTCCGTTCTCACAACAAAATATTCACTAAACACTTCATAATTTACGCAAAGTAAATTTCCAAAGCCATTTAAAATGTTTTAAACACTTTATAATTCGACTTTTGTTCTAAATATCATCCCTTTTTCAGATGAAGAGATGGAGGATAAATGACTGAAGAAATTAACATCAATTAAAATGGCGTCGGCTATTTCGATGTAGGCAGGTATTCTCGCGATGCCAAAGCGTTTATTGTAAGTAAATGTGATTATAATAAACAGTTGTATGTCCATTTACCGTAGAGAAATGAATCAAAATCAATGTTAAGTGATATTGAAACGTAGAGAAAGAATTAGAATAGAATATATCTGTTGATGTAGAAGAAAATGAATTTATCCAATAGTAATTCTAATTGTTTGTAGATGGAGTATAATTTGTAGCAAGTAGTTTGGATATCAAAATGTATTCTCATATCATTACCATACATTTCCTACGTCTATATACTTTACTGACCCTGTATTTTGTCAAGGTTATATACAATGTTACTTCTATTTACACCTTGGAATACGCACACTTCAAATTCAAGACTTATTCACATCATGTACATATTATATACTTATTAATGTTGTATAGTTGTTGTCTTTTACGATAAGCGTATTTAAACCTGTCGTCATATCTTAACAATTTGATATGTTCATGTGGATTCTAATACATATTCTGCAAAGAGTCATGATTTGTTGAAAACGGACGAATGTTACAAACATTCTTTTGTCGGACAATAATGTAGTTGGAAAAATAATATATATGTATGCGAAGTACTAAAAGATATAATTTTCACAGAAGGCACAAGATCTATATTCTATAAAATATATAATTTGTTATATGTTACATGAAATTGTAAGATGAAAATGAAGCTTTAAATCGTGTTAAAATTAAAATGTATCTAAAATATATCAATGTATTTAAAGTATATATTATATTAATAAGTTTAAAATTACATATTAAAAATGTTTATTAATGGATAAACAATGAAGATTGATAAATAGAGCTGTCATATGCATTTTATTCTCGAAGCATAATATCGTTTACCGAGCGGGGACATTATTTAAAAACTGACATATTTATTACACTGCACCCTTTGTACGACGCGTGCGATGTAAATTGAAAGGAGATTATTGTAAAGTTATTCATTTCAATTCGGATAATCCTTTTTCAATCGAGTATAGCTTAAATAAACTTTGATATTATTCAATTAAATTGCTATTTTATGAAAATTATTTGTTCTGGAAAACATATTATATGGATGTATACCCTGTATATGTAGTTATAAGATTAGAAATAAGGTTAGATACCCTCTCTATGCCTGCTAATTTTCTACTGTTGTTGTATTGTGTCACTCAAGTTCCAGATTTCCTAAAAGATGATATTTTTCTGACAAGTTTCCCTGATTAATGGCCGCGTAGAACTAAATGAAGTGCGAAATTCAGAATGAAATTATTTGGTAAGGAAGTGATATTAATCTGCGAAACGAATTCTCATGTCGTGGATCCAAGTATATATTCTAAAGATTTAATTTAGATAGAAACATATCTATATAATAAAGTAAAGTGTATATTGATTGAGGAGAACATTTTCCTTGTGGGAAAAATGTTGTATTTTAATGGGAGGTTTTCCTCTAGATATAATTTTCTTGAAACGAGTTTGATCGTATATACAGACAGGCATTCCCTGCGGCACTTCCATGTTCCGGCACCATTGTTGCTGTGGAGTTTTTTCTCAATTTTCCCTTTGTGAACTTTATGACGGAGGGTCGAAATATCCTTTGAAGTCCAAGCCAAATGCATTTCTTCGAGCTCATTGCACAGAAGAACGTGTGATAGGTCTGAGAGTCTGTATTTACGATCAACATCATGTCATTGAACTTTGGACATAAAATACTCTCGAAGAGAAAAATCTGTACGATATTAAATATTTTTCTTTGAAAAATTGAATTACAAAGATAATGGAAATGACAGTACAAGAGACGGTTGAATGAGAGGTAATATTTTTGTATGAGATTAGGATACTTGTCGTTAATGTTGCTAAGTCTTTATACTATAAAACTGTATAGATGTAAGTGAATGTAAGTACTTATACTGATTTATGAAATAAAATGTTGACATTTTTAATATTGGTATTTTTTTTTTCCTGAAAATGTCATGTAATAACATCACTTCTGTAATCCCTGAAGGGTTAGGCAGAGTCGTACTTAATAGTACCCTATATTTGGCCACTTATGTTTAAGTCCCATGATTATAGGGGCGAGCCTATTGCCATCAACCGGGCACAATTCTTGACTCCGTGGCTGCTACTGAGAAATTCCTGATGAAAAACACAATGACACTTTACCGGACCCGGGAATCCAACCTAGGACCACAAGCTCAGCAGTAGCACTTGCGACCACTTTACAAACTAGGCAGACTACATTATCCTGAACAACAATATGTGGTGAAGAATTCTAATCAACTGATAAGAGCACAATGATTGCAAAAATACAAACCGGAAGTCATATTTCCTGCGACAAATATAACATCATTTTACTCTGTTTGTTACCAAGTCTTGGAATGGAATGGACAGCTCTTGGTTTTTTAGGGTTCCGTAACCAAGTGGCAAAAAACGGAACCCTTATAGATTCGTCATGTTTGTCTGTCTGTCTGTCCGTATGTCACAACCACTAAATTCCGAAACTGTTAAGACTACACAGTTTAAACTTGGTAGGTAGATTATTCAGTGAACCGTTTTACGATTTTTATACAAAAAAAAAAAAGTGATTAAGGGGGGCTCTCCATACATGGAAATGAAACTAAAAAAAAAATATTCATCAA
This sequence comes from Noctua pronuba, assembly GCA_905220335.1. NCBI lineage: Eukaryota > Metazoa > Arthropoda > Insecta > Lepidoptera > Noctuidae > Noctua > Noctua pronuba. The sequence continues at coordinate 5,661,388 of LR999906.1, read as the reverse complement.
ACCTATACGTGCAGGGTGTCTATAGTCAAGTGACATACACAGGTTCCTAAAACTATTTTTTCAAAGTAAATTTAGACACTTCCAAAGCGGTAAAATGTGTGTCTCCCCTCTAATTTCTAAAGTAAGAGAAGGAAAATTGTAAAATAATATAGGATTGCAGAACGTAAAAAAAACTTTCAACGAAAATTGTTTTGAATAAGATTTGATGTTTAGTTTTTGAGATATTATGGGACTCATTTATCAAACTGCAGCAGTAAGTTTGTTTTGCTGTTGAATGTAAACAATACATATGAATACATATGAATGAGCCTTCAAAATATTTTTATTATATTGTTTGGTTCTACGGAACCTTGTGTGCGTGTGTATACGACTCGCAGTTGGCCGGTTTTTTGGGTCTGTTACCAGATTTAAAAAAAGCTGTAGTAATAATTAAGAAAACAACTTAAGGCATAGTATTTGACACCTTTTATCGTAGTTGCAGTATTATTTAAATATCTTTCTTAAGTTGTTTTAAAGTCATCATTTGCCTAGCTTCCTCCCAACTATGTTCGGGTCGTCTTAGGCGCGTCGCTCACTGGTAAGTCGAGGCGACGTCGCGTCAGCGGCGGTGCGGCGTCGCACCACGGGCGAAGATAGGTCTCTGCGTAGAGTCGAGGCGCAGGCGGCTATGCTTCCTTCACATTTTACGTAATTCATTCACCATGTCGTCGTCAGAAGACGAAGACGTACTCGCACTGATACAAGTTCTTAATTTAAATAGAAGAAGATTTTGGGTGCATCCATCGTCTAAACGCAGCTACGCACGAAACCAAATGACAAAATGGCGGTGGAGTCGTGGCTTGGGCACACTTGAGCGCCCCTCCTGCGCCTGCACCTCGCCTCCGCCCCGCCTTCACCTCGCCTCCGCCCCGCCTTCACCTCGCCCGCGCCGCAACTCTTGTATATGAGCGCACTGCCATTCATTTGTAAAGAAAACTTTGTTGCGGCGTGCCTCTTAACCGCCCGCGCCTCAACTGCACCTCGACTGTTAATCGTGTGAGCGACGCTCCTTCCAGTCTAACCCGATGCAACTGAATTCCAGTTTTTAAAATGGAGCGACTGCAGATCTGACCTCCACAACCCAGTTGAATTCTGCAGGCCAGATAAGTTTTTTTAAAGTGAGTAGTCGCATACAATCAAACTCAAACTCAAAGCATTTATTTCAAATAAACCCGTGACAGGCACTTTTGCATAGTCAAAAATAAGCTACCTACAGTCCCGCCACAGGCATAATAACTGTGAATGGACAATCTAACAGTAATCCTATACACCCAGAAAAAGCTGAGTACCTACATACCTTTCAGTATGTCCCCAGCAACAAGTCTTATAAATCTAGCCCCAGGGTCTGTGAAGGTAAGGCAATACCTGCCACATTGACAAACGACGGCTCGGGCGGAGTCTGCAAACATATTGAATTTAAATTGAATCTCGACTGGACTTACATCGGAACGTAATGCTGTTGCTATACGGGGTTACATTGGATTGTGAAGATTCTATTCAGTCAAGATGATGGATTTGTAGATAGGTATGCTTCATTATAAGATGTAAAAGGATGAAGCGTATTGATTTTAAATAGAAATGCTATTCGACTTACATCTGTAGGTTATATATGTTATATTCTTTCTTTTTCGTGTGGTTAGAGCCTAACCAGGGGCCTAAGCCTGCTATTTTTTTTATAAATTTGTCATTTCAACAGGATCCAATTGTCATTTTGCTAAAAATTCGTAATCTGCTAAATTCATAATGGTCGATCATTGGTCGGTCAATGGTCTCGTAATAGAATTGTGTTATAATGACATTGTCGTATCGCCATTATTATAAAACCCATTTTACATATTATTTATTAGTGTTATAAGCAATCTGAAGTAGTAAGAAGTTCGTAAATAGCAAAAAACATTAATTAGCAGATTACCGACTAGGCATTCATTTATCATTACTTACGAGATTACCATTCTATGCCATTTATTTCAATGGAGTGTCAGAGGTTGACCATTGGAAAGTCATAATGACGCCATTATATTAGTAGATTACCAAACTTGTCAAAATCAACAATTGTGAAATCAAGGATAGACCCTTCTGACTCTATTGGAATAGCAGACTTGAGGCCCTGGTGTCAGAGTTTTTCTGCCGCTCATGGGCCTCTGACTTGGCTTTACATGCCTACGATAAATATCTCTCACGCATGCTGGTAAGTGATAATTATACAAAACGCATATGAATCCGAAAAATCAAAGGTGTGTGTCTGCTCCATAATATTGCTGCTACACTGTTACTTTGGTTCTAGTAGATTCTATTTGGTAAACTCAACTCAAACTCAAACTCAAACTTAAAGCATTTATTTCAATTAGACCATTACAGGCACTTTTTAATGTCACAAAAAACAAACAAAGCGAAAGATGATGGATACATAGATTGTATAGGTATTGAGAAGAAAACCGTCAGGAAGTAACTGTCGTGTTTGTAAATAAGAGCGGTGGAAAAAATGATCGTATCGCCAAAGCAATATTATTTGTGCTGACAACACCGTTGAATGGAAGACGAGGAAAATAAAAAGACAGTTTGCAGTTATACGCAGTGACTATTTTTTTTTGTCGGCGTTCAAAGGTGGTCCACTCAATGTATCCGACATAAAATACCTCTAGGCGCGATTATTTTATTTTTACCGTTAATTAAGATAATAGGTATAAAGAAAAGTATATAATACATTAGAATTATGAAACATCCTGTTAATAATTTTTACGTGTTAAACGGTAGAAAATACCCATCCGATTCGCGTAGATCATCGCTCGCAACAGGCTGTTTCAACTACGTCATGCGTCATAATAAAAAATAATATTTTAATTTTTAATGTTTTTAAATCTCTCATCGATACCTATTTTTTTTATTTTGTGTATGTTTAGTAGTCATTGGATACTGTGGGCTGCCGTTGTAAGACAACTATACAAGGTGTAAACAAACCCTTCACGAAGCCGTCAACCAAGCATTCTGTACATAAAACTAAGTAACTCTCCGCAAAAATTATTGCTGAGAAACGACTTTTTTTTGGGATAAAAAATCACGTTTTACCGTAAAACTGAATGTACCGCACTCAAAACTTAGCGCTGATGGATGCTTTGAATAGTAAACGGGTCATGGAGTTAATTAAAGTAAAGTTAAAACCTACAAGCACGTATAACGACCAACAAAAAAGCAACACACAATTACTAAGAAATTTTAACAAATCTGACATAATATTAAACCTTTGAAGTATCTCGTGTACAATGGAACAAGACGAGCATTCACGAACAAACACATGACTTAACTATATTGTACTGAATATCTAAGTCAAGTTTCTTACAAAGGCTTTCAGGGAACACTAGACGTACCTACGCTGGGAAAACGGGCGTTTAGCACCTGTCATCTGAGCGTTCAAATATTACATTGTTGATAGAAGAGATATGGTCTTTTATATAGGGTGACTGGTAATTAGTGACCGATACTTAAACACGTGATTGGAGTCATGATAACAAACAACTTTCTCAAAGAATTTTTTTTTATACACAGACTTTTATCACAATAACACAACAGAAGTATAAAATTCGCGACCGCGCGCCTATGACCTATCAGCTGTTAGCAGTTTAAAAAAAATGATTCTCTGTATCGTTGTCATTTTTCGTTTACATGACAAAAGAAAAAATACGTGTCGAATATTTTTTGATAATCTAACTGACGGGTTCAATAGATTTTTTCAGTTAAATACCCTATTGTTCCAATCACGGTAATTTAAAGCTCTCACCTACTTTAAAAAAAAAAAGAAAATCCGTTATCTTTTTCGAAAAGCTTATTATACCCGCCCGATTTTCTTTTAACGTAAGCAATAAACACACTCGAAGTAATTTGCAGAAACATATTTAATTGAAAAATCTTTTCTGCTAACTTGAACTTGAAAAGCACACAGATTGCTGGAAACTTGTTTGTGAAAAGATCCTGTTTCAAAGGCGAACCACCTCGTTAGTTTATGAAGTTTACTCCAAGCTAGCTGGAGTTCTGGAATACGTTTGTTCTTTCACATCTTTTTAATAAAAGATTGACTGCCTCGTTGGTTTAGTGTTCAGCGCGACTGCTGAGCATGAAGTCCTGGGTTCGATTCCCAGATCGAGCAGTGTTATTTAGTTTTTCCATCTGGAATTTCTCAGTAGCAGCCACGGAATCTGGATTTGTGGCCGGTTGATAGTAATAGGCTCTCCCCCAATTACATGGGACTTAAACATAACTGGCAAAATGTGGGTGTACTATTAGGTACACTTCTGTCTAACCTTTCGGGGATTACAGGCGTTATGTAATAAAAATTGGATTGTCTAACTATGGAAGAATAAGAAAAGACTGTCGCCGTATTAACGATCTCCAGACTCTCTTAGATACTAATTACTCTCTAACTGCACTTTAATTAACTTGACGTAACTTTCAAAGGAGAACAGCAAACATAATGACGTCACTGTCTTTACTTCATACAACATATAAGTACTTAGAAGTAGGTCACGGTTACATCCTGTTTGTTCCCGAGTTTAATATAAACTTAGGTGTGGTTCTGAAGACGTAGGAATAACCCTGTTCAAATAGCTCGTGGCTAAATAATAACAGCCGCTCGGGGTTGATCTTCTGGGTAAGCCGCGCTTACCTAGGTTGGGTGACCGCCCATTATACGGGGTGTAAACGGACCCTTCACGAAGCCGTTAATCAAGCGTTATGTACTTAAAACTGAGTCACCCTACGCAAAAATTTTTGCTGGGAAACGACTTTTTTTTTTGGGGTGAAAAAACACGTTTTTCGTTAAAACTCAATGTAACGCACAAAAAACTTGGTGCTGATGGATGCTTTGAATAATAAACGGGTCATGGAGGTAATTAAAGTAAATTTAAAACCTTAAAAAGTAGTAATTTAAAAAAAAACATGTGTAAAAATTGGAACTTTGAACTCCAATATCTCCGTAACTAGAAGGTTCCCAGGTATGGGAGAACAAATGCCTTTCGGCTTCGTTAAGGGTCTTTTTACACCCTTTATACCGAGTTTCCTCCTTGCCTCGGAAAGCACGTTAAGCCATTAGTCCCGGTTGTCATTTGTAGATCTTTGACAGTCGCTACCTTTCGCCAGTGAAGTTCTGAGAACCAGTCTTAGGTAGTCTTAGGGGGTATCGTATTATCCAGTCTAACTGGGTTGTGGAGGTCAGATAAGCAGTCGCTCCATGAAAAATAGTCATATTCAGCTGCATCCGGTTAGATTGGAAGCCAACCAGTCTACACCCTAACCGATAAGCTTAATTACCGTTTATCCATATTTTCCTTGTTTTATTTTAAAACAAGTGTTCCTTCCAACACTGAACAAATAACTCTTTCTGACCTACATTATCACAACAGTATCAATTTAAAATAAAATGTCGAACCGGACAAGTTCGTGTCGAACCACGCTCAAAGAAAAGTTCCGTACTCAGGATGAATTTTTGCGCAGGCACAGATTTGAACAGCCGCAAGAGTCAATCAAAATATTTAATTTCTGAAAAGCCTACATGGACACTTATAAAACGTCGAGAAAAGGAGCTCCGTTAGTCGTTTCCTATTGGAGAAGAACCGGCAAGAAACTCCATGGTTGCTCTTGCTAAGTTTGTACTTCATAAAATATCTTGAAAAAATGTGTAAAACAAAGTTATTATCGAAAATATCCTATTTCTCGAAAACTTATATAGCCAGGTCAATTAGAAACATCTTTAAAAAAATAATGAGATACAAAAATACACTAACAGAATACGTAACATTTTTATCGATATTGCAAATGTTTTCGAGTAAAATGACTGTATGATATAAGACAGACGGTGATAATGAAATTATAGGGGCGTCTGCTAAAACTTGCGCGGGTGCACGGAGCGGGTGCCCGATGTCAAATTATACGTAGAAAGTCTGGAGCCCGCGTCTTTTTCCCCGACTGCGCGACGCAAAGGAGGGTAACTAAACAAAAGTTAAAAATTAAACAAAAGTTGGAAGCATACGGGGCTCATTCCATTTTCATAATTTTATATTCATATGTGCCCCACCTGCTTCCAACTTTTGTTTAATTTAAAATGTGCTTGTTTAATTCTTTTCAGTTTTTTCAGTTGGGTTTTTTTGGTTTTTTAATTATCTTTTTATACTATTTCTCAGTACAGACACGTGAGCGTACAACCGCGCCCACAACCGTGCGACTTTTAACGGACGCCTTAAGGGTTCCGTTTTTTCCGTTTGTCTACGGACCCCAAAAAAATTACTACAAGTTTTCTCACCTGGTAACTCAGGGCTAAGTTTAGAGAGTAACAATATAACAACGTTTTTTCAACTTTTCCTATTCGGGGAACAGAGGAATCGACCTGCAAGATCTATTCTCGTTTAATGATGCCTTTTGATACCGGATCTAAGGTTTAACGAGCTTCACAGTAAGGTGATATATTTTGTTCTAGTTTTTATTTGACCTTCCATTTGGTAAGTTTTTTTGGTGTTGTTAGTTTTGTTGGTCGAGTAGTCGCAAGCTCGAATGCCGAGTTTGAGGTCCTGGGTTCGATTCCCGGGTAAAGTGGTATTGGGTTTTTCCAGCAGGGATTTATGAGTAGTATCTACGGTGTCTGGATTCGTACCGGGTTGATGGCAATAGGCACATGGGATAAAAATACAGGACGTGATTTTTTTTGTTATTTAAGGAAGTTATTCACACAAGTTATTTTAATGTCACGTACAGCCACGGCACTGGTTGGTACGCGACTAAATGGAGGTCCGGTAATTACCTTGCATTCATGTTGCCACTACAGAGCGCGGGCAACGTATCTATAGTTTATATATCATTGCCGCAGACCCATCATTCTAGAAAGTTCTACAACTTTCTCGTACCTTCTTCACAGCTCAATGGTGAAGGGTCTACACAGTTCCATAATCGAATATTCTAGACTCGAACGTAACCTAGAACGTTCTCGTAAAGGTGTTGACGTAACAATATACATACTCCCCCGCAAGAAACTTGTTCTAATAACATGGAAGTACATTAAAACAATTTCAATCGCCATTTCGATTAAATTTTACCTTGAAAACGTTTCCTTGGGAGGGTCTTAGAGCCGTCCCTCAGACCTGTCCTTTTGATTCCTTTTATCTCACAAACAATCTTGTTTCTCTATGAATAAAGGAGATGGATGCTTGTTCATGTCGGAGGAGCTCGTGGCTAAATAATAACAGCCGCTCGGGACGATCTTTAGGTCAAGCCATGCTTGCCTCGGTTGGTCTGTGGATGGGTGACTACCCATTACATACCGAGTGTCCTCCGTGCCTCAGAAAGCACGTTAAGCCGTTGGTCCTGGGTGTCATTTGTAGATCTTTGACAGTCGTTCGGTAGACAGTGGCCCAAAAAGTCTGACAACCAGTCTTACCAAGGGGTATCATATTACCGTGGAGGTCAGATAGGCAGTCGCTCCATATAAAATACTAGTATTCAGCTGCATCCGGTAAGACTGGAAGCCGACCCCAATATAGTTGGGAAAAAGCTAGACAGATGATGAGAATTACGAACAAAATTTTATAAAAAAAAACCGGCTAAGTGCGTGTCGGGCCACGCTCAATGTAGGGTTCCGTAGTTGCCCATTTTGTTTAATAAAAATCATCGTTCGGGGGCAAATCCGCATATCTAGCTTTTTCCCAACTATATTGGGGTCGGCTTCCAATTTTGTTTCCGAAAAATCATTTAAGTGAAAGTTACGTGCAACATATTGTAACAAAGTTGAAAATAAAGTAAGATTTTCCTCTCCTCATCTAATAAAATATTACATTAAAAACTATAACCTACATTCCCATATAACTTAAGCGAAGTCTTTGTAAAATGTTACTATACTAAGAAATTACGTTTCTAGTTTCCTTATCTCCGCCCCAGCATCCACAAACTGAGTTTAAGTATACCAGACTAATAAATTGAGACAATCTTAAAAATACCGCCGCTTTTTTTTCTGAGAGCCATAGAGTATAAAATAAAAATACAGGGTGTTTGGTAAATTTTGATTGCATTCAAATACGTTTTTAAGGGATTGGGGGTGACATTAGGTAGCACACAATTAATATCTTAACATACAGGGTGTAAACAGACCCTTCACCAAGCCGTCAACCAAGCATTCTGTACATCAAACTAAGTAATCTTACGCAAAAAAAATTGCTGGGAAACAATTTTTTTTTTTGGGGTGAAAAATCACTTTTTACGGTAAAACTCAAAGTAACGCACTCAAAACATTGTGCTGATGGATGGATTGAATAGTACGGGGGTCGTGGAGGTGTTTAAAGTAAAGTTACAATATTAAAATCTTGTATTTAAAAAAAAACTTGTGAAAAAGTTGGAACTTTGACCCCCAATATCTCCGTAACTAGAAGGTATGGTCTAGAACAAAAAAAATGATCGCCATGACGGGGAGAATAAGTGCCTTTCGGCTTCGTTAAGGGTCTTTTTACACCCTTTATAAAAATCACGTGACATGCGTGTTCGTTCACACTACTCTCCGAAACCACCAAACTAATTTCACCGATTCCGTCTTTCTTGAATTTTATAAAAAAATTGTCATGTCTTAACTAAATCTTAAAACTTTGGAATTAGGTAAGTACACACATCAATTATAGAAAAAATGTGTTAAGAAAACATCAAAAATTATTGCTGTTATTATAGTCTCAAACAAAAAAGGTTTAATGATACGTCATCAAACGTTTCTGTGACGAAAACGGTGGCATTTCGCGAAATAAAGGAAATAATTATTCAATTATCATGACAGATATAATACAAAAGACAAGAACGTTATTGTTGTTTTCCTCGGGAACAATACTTCTTTGCGGGATGAAAGGTACCCTATGTCCGTTTCTGTACACCTTGACCACGTATATGCAAAATTTCAGGATGATCGGTTCAGTGGTTTTGGCGTGAAAAGGTAACAAACAAATTTACTTTCGCATTTATAATATTTGCAAGGATAAGACTGGTTCTGTGAGGTACTTGGACAACTAGGAAATGACTCCCCTTTACCTAAGAAAATTATGTTAGTCCGTCTTCGAAACATCCTGTATTAATACAGTGAGACTATTTTTATCACCGGTCCGTAATCTAATAAATTGTATCGAATAAGTCAAGTCGCTTTTAGTTTTCAACAAGGCTTTTAGCACTCGATGTTTTTTTGCTAAAAATACGAAAGTTATTACAATATGATTGGCATTTTTATTATTCATGATATGGACTGTGTTTTTCAGGAATTGCAATAACAATTTTAATATTCAATACACATGCTGAATGCAGTAATTCAACCTGTGTATTAAATATTGTTTGACTATTATAAAACTTAGTATAAAATGATGTATTATCTGAATAAAATTAGGTATAATTGGTTGGTTTTTAGTGTATATTTGATCCCTGATTTTAAAAGATATTATAGTGGCCCTAGCACGAATTTTAACGGATTGCAAATTATGCACACCTATCAACTCGGAAAGGGATCCGCACCGTATCGCCTTTCGCCTCGCCCTCAAACAGGCGTCAACCTAACGTAAGAAAGCGGATCAGCTGCTCCGATACGGTGACTCGGCTACGGCTAGGCGAAGCCGCGCTTACGGCTCGCCGACGCCGCGCTTCAGCTCAACGACGCCGCGCTTACTGCTCGCCGACCGGTGGTTGACCTGGCTGGCACCAGATCAGTTTTAATCCGATCGTGAAGTGTAGCGTACGGTTATGACCCGGTTCACAATACGAGAGATGGCTATCATAGCCATAGCACTGGTCGAAGAGGAAAAAGAAAATAAAAATAAACGAAGAAAAAAATTTAGGTACACAATATGAATAAAGCAACAGTAGTGTGCGTAAGGGTGACGAAGAGACGTAAGCTCGGGTATGGAGAGACGTAAGCGCGGGGACGACGATCCGTAAGCGAGTTAACCACGCACCGCACCGCGGTTCGTGAGCTTGTCCCGAGGCGAGGCGATTACGTTACGATTCCGATTAGTGTGCGTTGCAATAGGGAGTTTCATGCAAAGAATACTGAACGGCTCGAGTTGATACGGTGCCAATCCCTTTCCGAGTTGATGTATGTTAGACTGAAAGCCGACCCCGATATATAGTTGGGAAAAGGCTAGGCAGATGATGATAAACATCACATCACCGGCGACGTCTTCTTAAGAACCTCCCCCGTTATTGGCGAAAAAGGATTATACCATCTCCTCTGTGTGTATTTTGCATGACAAAAGAAAAGGATCACTTTTGTAAAGTCATCTTCGTCTTTATGAAATATGGAAATTAAGACCTTTAAAGTTCATGGTATTTCGTCTCAATTTTCATTAACGAGATTATTTTTAACCTTGATTTATGAGACAAACCAAAAACGTTCTTAATTTTAAACTCGGACAGAAATCAGTTAGCAATTTTAAATGAGAAAGAATATAGGTACTCAGAAATGGTAATAACCGTATCCAATATCGCGAACCCAAAAACTAAAGTATTTTCACGCACGAGTTCCATGGGAAAGTTGTTAAATCACTTATAATGAGGCTGTGCTGGGTCTTAAAAATACTCAGAACGTCGTCTGAGCACAAGTATTTTTTTTCAATCCCGCATTTCCGCGGGATCCCGCATTTTAGCTCCCGCAAAAAAGGTGCTGGATCCCGCGTTTACGGGATTGGATTCCGTAACTCGGACAGAAAGAAAAGACAGTTAAAACAAAAAGGTATTCTTCGGAATGGCACTAAATCCAATACTATGACAATAGCAAATTGATTTAAATAGCTGACCAGCTGATATCTAAAGCCAAGTCAGAGGCCCATGGGTGGCATAAAAACTATGACACCAGGTTAGGCACAAACCACACGAAAAATAAACAAGCTGATATATCTTGATTTCAAAGAAAACAAAAACTGCAAAATCCTTCCATTTTCGTCGGAATCCACACGCTCTAATAACAAAGTTTTCAACCGGTATTCGTGATGTCGGTCTGTTCGGAAAACCCCTTTTATTTTTAATCCATTTGACGAGTGGAACTGAAACACGCTCTATCGATTTTTCGCATATTTGTAGGAAGTTGTAGGTTTAATTAAAAACCGAATGTTGGTACGCGGTCAGTTTTACTTTTTTTTTTTTTTTACGGATCGGAAATCATCAAATGACTTCTCCCGCTCTGGGTGGAGTGGGAGGGAGTGTCAGACTCTTACTGACTAAAACCCATCCATGTTCCTTCATTGCCCTTTGTGTTCCAGGGCCACGGTATCTCTTTCGAACAGTCCCGCAGCCCCGGCAGGCATCGGCCCTTGCGGGCCCCTTCTTGGTTGCTGACATCTCTACGAACGCGCCGTCGACACGGCCTGTCGTCATAAGACGGACGGACGCTGAGCTAACCCATTACTCACCGTCCACAGTCCCGCGCCTACGGTGGCCGAGAGCCACCACGTGGCCCCCGACGCCCGGTGCGTCGCCCGCGGCGGCTGGGACGTGAGATTCTCTCCCTCTCACGTCCCGCCACCTCCTTCGCTAGCAAGACGGCTTCGCAGAAGGAGGTGACGGCTTCCCATTCCCTCTCGCTCCGGACCATGGCCTGAACCAGGGCCGGGAGCGAGAGGTCGCCGCCGCCGATCGCCGCTACGAGGACACGGCGGAGCTCCGCCCAAGCGGGGCAGACCTCCACGGTGTGCGCCACCGTGTCCTCCGGACGATCCTCACAATGATAACACCCGGGCGTTTCCTCCCGCCCGATTCGGTGCAGGAACCTCCCAAAACAACCGTGTCCGGTGAGGACCTGCGTCAGGCGGAAGGTGAGGGCGCCGTGGCGCCTCTCTAGCCACTCCTCAAAGAGGGGACTTATCGCCACTATTGTGGCGTGCCCTGCACTGGGTTGCGACAGTCGCTGTCTCCACGTCACCATGAGATCGCGTCGGAGGTCTGTCCGCTGAGCGGTGATTTGCCGCGGCAGCGGAGTTTCCCCCCGACGTAGTGCTCCCGCGCGCCATTCATGCAGGCGCGCGAGGACTATCGCCTCCAGATCCCATGGCGGCAATCCGGCTAGGAGGCTCGCCGCCTCGCGGGAGATCGTGCGGTACCCCCGGATCAGCCTTACGGCTACGACCTTTTGGGGCGCGTTCAAGTAGTGGGCGGCACGCCGCTTAATTGAACGCGCCCACACCGGGGCTTTAGTTTCGAAAATGTGAGAATAAAGTTCTTAAGTGTTGAGTGGAGTTGAAATAAAGCGAACAAATATAATTAATTGAGATTTTAATTAACACTTTAATACAGTAAGAAAAACGAGCGCGAACGGAGTGAGCGAGAGCAGTGTTGCCAACACAGAGTAGTAAAAAGGCGGGAAATTTAAATACATTTTACACACCCACCAAATTAAAGCCTTCTCATTACTAACATACAAATGTAGAAATATAGAAATTATGACAAATCATACAGATGTTTAATAATAGTATGCTGATATGTTATCCAATTATATTGATAAAAAGAACTATTTGTTTAAAGTTATACCAATTTTATCTCTGAGATATTGAAATCTCACACGAGCAAGAGCTTTTGTAAACATGTCAGCACACTGTTCAGTAGTACATAGGTACTTTACATATATTTCTTTTTCTTGACACTTTTCTTGAATAAACTTATATTTAACATCAATGTGTTTACATCTTTTATGAAAGTCCATATTTTTAATCACTGATATTGCACTTTGATTATCCACATTTAAACTGATAGTGTCCTGATTATATGCACCAATATCAAGTAGTAGTCTTTTGATCCACAATGCCTCTTTTGTAGCTGAACATGCAGCCAGAAATTCTGCTTCTGTTGTAGACAGGGCTATGCTTTGCTGTCGCTGAGTTGCCCATGTTATAGCTGCACCGTTCTTAGTAAAAACATACCCAGTTGTAGATCTTCTTGTGTCACTGTCAGCTGCATAATCAGAGTCACTATAGCCCTCTACTATATTGTTCTTTACTTTTGAATATAGTATGCCCATCTCTTTGGTTTCTTTTAAGTACTTTAATATTCTTTTTACAACAGCCCAGTGAGTACTATCATAACAGTCTAGATATCGACTTACTAAACTTACTCCAAACATAATATCTGGTCTACTCACTATAGCAAGATGCATGAGTGAACCTACTGCTTCTCTGTATGGTATCTTTTCTTCAGGTACTATATTTTTCTTCTCCAGTTTAGTGTGGGGATCTATTGGAATATTATTTCCATTTGCATTAATCATATTAAATTTTTGTAGTAATTTTTCAATATATTGTTTCTGATGAATAAATATATTGCCATTTGACCGTTGTATCTGTAATCCCACATAATTTGTAGGCTCCATGGTTTTTATTTCAAAATATTGCTTAAGATCATTTATAACTTTGTTAATAGCATCATCATCTTTAGATATTATCAACCCATCGTCCACATACAATAAGAGATATATTTTTATTTTGTTTATATGACCAGTAAACACACATTGATCAGAGTGACTATTAACAAAACCAAATTTATGTAATACAGATTTGAATTTGTTATTCCAACATCTTGGGGCTTGTTTTAAGCCATATAAAAATCTGTTCAATTTACATACAAAGTTTGGTGGCGATTCTATTCCTTCAGGAGGATTCATATAAATATTTTCTTTAATATCTCCATAGAGAAATGCTGTTTTCACATCAAACTGTATAATTTTTAAATCATATTGACATGCTTCTGAGAGTAATATTCGTACAGAGTCATATCTCACTGTGGGAGAAAATGTTTCAGTATAATCTATTTGATAATGCTGAGAACAACCTTTAGCACAAAGCCTGGATTTGTATATTGTACCAGAAGGATCGTTTTTAATACGGAACACCCATCTGCACCCAATTGTCTTCACTCCAAGAGGCTTTTCCACCAGGGTCCATGTTTCATTGTTCTCATGGGCTTTTAGTTCCTCCTTTATAGATTGTTTCCACATCTCTCCATTTGGTGACGATATGGCTTCACTGTATGTCTGTGGCACATCTATTTCTGAAATTCCTTTACAGAGATAAGTATTATTATCTTGTTTCCTTGCTTTAGATCTAGTTGTAATATAGCTGTCATGTTCTAAGCTAATTTCAGTTTCAGGAATATACAGAGAGTCATCATTTGAATGAAATGAATCATCATTGCTGGAGCTTACAGAAACATTTGATTCAGAACTGTTATTTAAATTTTCTTGTAACTCTGGACTAAGCATTATCTGTTCATTTTTATTAACCTCATTTTCATCTGTAATTAGGGGCACAACTACATGGTTTTGGGTTAATAAACTTTCCATAAAAACAACATCTCTGCTTGTTACTACTTTCTTTGTCTTTGGATCTATGAATTTATAGCCTTTAGTAGTATCACTATAGCCAATAAAAATCATTTTGCTTGCCTTAGGATCCAATTTTTGAAGCTTCTCTTTTGGTATTTTAACCATAGCCTCACAGCCAAAGATTTTTAGATGACTTACATCAGGTTTCTTCCCTGACCACATTTCCTCAGGTGTAGCATATGACAGTGCACGGGTAGGGCAGCGGTTGGTGATGTAAGCTGCTGCGGATACTGCTTCAGCCCAATAACATTTCTGTAAATCAGAGTTAATTAGCATACAGCGTGCCCTTTCCATAAGTGTTCGGTTCATACGCTCAGCTAATCCGTTTTGTTGAGGTGTGTATGAATTAGAAGTCTGATGGATTATGCCTGATTTCTTTAAGTAATTGGAGAAATCATTACTTAGATACTCTCTACCATTATCAGAACGTAAACATTTAATTTTGAAATTAAGCTGATTCTCTACTAAGGCTTTGTATTCTTTGAATTTTGAAAATACTTCTGATTTATTATGCAAAAAATATACATATACTTTCCTTGTATAATCATCTATGAATGTGAGAAAATATCTGGCCCCTCCAAGTGATTTCACCTCCATGGGTCCACAGACATCAGAATGTATCAGCTCCAGAGGTTTCTGCGCTCTGGAACCTTCAGAAGGAAATGGCAACCTGGATTGTTTTCCTTTTTGACACAGCTCACAAACCATTTCATTTTTATTTTGAATTAATTTCACTCCATCTGTACAATTACTTAATTTATTTAAATCATGAAAATTTAAATGTGCCATCCTCTTGTGCCACAATAAGAAATCAGTCTCATTCATTTTACAACTGTATGCTGTGATAGTGTCAGTATTCAGCCGGTACATGTTATTGATGAGATTTGCCGCTGCTATTTCAGTATTCATCTTGTTGAATATTTTACAGCCCTGTTTTGTAAACTGTATGGAGCATCCATTCTTTATAATTTGGCTGACAGACAATAAATTGGTTGTCAATTCAGGTACATACAGAACATTTGTAATTTGGATAGTTTGTTTGATACTATTTGGACCAATTATATTCAAGTCTATCTTGCCACAACTTTTCACCGGAAGCATTTTGCTATTTGCTATTTTTATACTTGTGATCGGAGGGGGTACTTCATCATAAAGCCAGTCTTGTCTCATGGTAAGATGCATTGAAGCACCTGAATCTATGTAGAACCCATCATCATACTTAGTTGCAGCAGAGAACACAGCTACATAACCTGAATCTTTATTTTTGTCTTGTTTTGCTTTCTTTGATTTGCAATTTTTGCTTATGTGTCCATATTTATTGCAAATAAAACATCTTGGACCTTTCTTTGGGATGTGCTGGGAATCTTTTGAGTTATTGTGCTTTGTGTAAAGTACTGTAGTATTTGTTGAATCAACTGACTTTACTTCTTGGAGTAATTTTGTCTTGATCAAGTCAGAACTAATTTTTACACCAGAGCTTTCTATTCCCATAATCATCGGCTTGTAGGAATCCGGCAAACCGGCCAACATTAATGTTCCCAGCCACTCATCATCGACATTAAAGTTGATGTTTCTCAACTTGTGAGCGGCAGACATTATTTTATTGACATATGATTCTACACTTTCACTCGTCTCTAATGTTGTGTTAATTAAGTCCTTTAATAAGCCAACTTTTCTAGTTAATCCACTGTCTTCAAATGCTTTTGTGAGGTTATCCCATACTTGTTTGGCATTTTCTGCTTGTTGGATGTGAACATATAAGATTGGATCAACCAATAATATTAATTTAGACTTCGCTTTAACGTCATCCCTCACTGCTTTTGAATCATTGGGATTTGGTTCTGACAATATGCAATTATGCAAGTCTTCGTGCTGTAGGTAAGCTTTTACAGCAAAACTCCACGTAGACCAATTTTCCCGTCCCGTCAGTTTGGGAATTGACATAGTTATGTTATTCATATTGCAATAAATCTGAAATAGCTGAAATATAGGAAGAACTCGCGAACCGGTAACTTTATTGAGGTTATGAACGCGGGGGTACTTTTCAACTTGGATTTTTACTGTTCGACTTTACTGCAATACTGTTTACTTTTGTAAAACAACGCGTTAGAGCTATCTGGGCCCATAAACTGTTGAGTGGAGTTGAAATAAAGCGAACAAATATAATTAATTGAGCTTTTAATTAACACTTTAATACAGTAAGAAAAACGAGCGCGAACGGAGTGAGCGAGAGCAGTGTTGCCAACACAGAGTAGTAAAAAGGCGGGAAATTTAAATACATTTTACATTAAGCTATAGCAGCCTTGAAATCACGTTGGTTACAAGAAAATCATACTCTTCAAACACCATCTTCATTCTTTTGCCCTTATCCCAATTCATTTGGGGTCGGCCCAGCATGTCTTCTTCTTCCATACTTCTCTACTACTCGTCATGTCATCAGACACCTCCTTTCTTGCCATATATCATCCTTTTCTTTGGTCTTCCTCTACTCTTATACCCATCCACATTCATAGTCAAAACTTTCCTCACGACATTTTCCTCATTCCTCCGCATCACATGCCTATACCACGACAACCGATTACCACACAGCTTTTCAGTCACCGGCACCACTTTCAGACTTCCTCTTATGTACTAATTTCTAATTTTATCCATTCTCGTAACACCACACATCCCCGCCAGCATTCTCATCTCAGCCACATGCAAATACCTTTCATTCACCACTTTTGTGGCCCAACATTTTGATCCATACAAGACAGCAGGGTCTAACCATTAAAATCATACAAGTCAATCATACTAATCTTTTTACTTCACATATTTTCAGCTTGAGAATTTTCTTTCGAGCTTCTAGGTATTATTGGGTTGTTTCCAATCGGCAGTAGCCACTTGCCCGGAGTCAGCATTTGTGTTTTAATAGTAATTTAAGCCTTTGTTCTGTTGTTTTGTTTTATATTAACTTTTTTTTTGTTTTTATTTAGTGTTCGTCTTTTTCTTTAGTTTTTCTTTCCTTTTACTAAAATCTAAGAAGCCCGAACCGCACCTACTCACAATAAGAACGTCAATATCATTATTTTATTTAGGTACTGATAAAAATACTAGGCTAATTGTCATCCTCAATCGATGGTCATAAGCCACCGATCTCACACGGCAAGCCACCTTGGTCCTAATTCTGTTTTGAATTTACGCAGTTCCATGGAAATGATTGGCTTATAGGTAAACCTGTACAGTAATATTAAATATAACAATATAAAGGCTTTGGTCTTTGAGCTCTTCGCTTCCTTAATTCCACTAACAAAGGGATTTATCTAATAAACAGAGTTCAAAATGTTGAACGCTTGTGAATTTCGGAGATTACAGTACAGTACTGAATTGTTGCCAGGTGTTCTTTGCATGTACATTATTATTTTATTTATTCACAATGGCATAAAATACATAATCATTTAAATTAAAACATTCCAAAATTACATTCGAAATAACAAATAATAATAACAGTAACGAAAGCTGAGAAAGATAAGCAAGTATCTTGACTTGGCTCGCGAGGTTGTCGACATGCGGGATGTGGACTCAGCGATCATTGTGCCGATAGTCGTATCAACCCATGGCATAATTGCCAAGAGCCCCGAACACTGAGGAGGCTCTCGTTAGGCAGCTGGATCAAGGGCTTGATTCAAAAAGCGGTTCCTCCTGGACACGGCTCGTATTGTTAGGAGGTTCCTCTCTCTCTGGAGCCCTGACTGCCGGTAGCTTGGACCCTGTTCCCGATACCGGTGGGCTACTATTTTTTATATTTTTAAATATTTTTTACATTATTTTGTAAAGGAATATTTAAAAATGTAAATCTTATGTATAGAAATGAATAAAGAATTGTAACAATAAAATATTATAAAAATTTAATATAAAAAAAACAAATATTCAATTCATTAAAATAGACAAATGGACCATTAGATCAATGAACTCAAATTATTTGCAACCAGTATGTAGCTATATCTGCACAAGTCTATCATTGGCTTCTTTATACTTTTCAACGGATACAACATCGCAAGAGTATCGCGAAAGTACTGTGTCGAGGATATTCTCCTTTATCGTATGGTTAGTGCCTAGCCTGGTATCAGTGTTTTTATGCCGCCCATGGGCCTCTGACTTGGCTTTACATGCCATCAAGAAATATCTCTCAAGCATGCTGGTTTCCTCACGATGTTTTCCTTCACCGAACCAAGTGATAATTATACAATACGCACATGAATCCGTGTAGGTGCATGTTTTGGGTTCGAACTCGAGACCTATGACTTGGCAGTCCGACGGTCACACCACTAGGCGATATTGTAAAATCTGCTGCTGAAGCAGCTTTTACAATATCACACGTTGTTTTTCATAAAGACATAAACCCACAATAATAAAACTGTGTCTTGCAAAAGCGTTATATTGAATAAAACCATAAAATACTTACAATGTTATAGCGGTTTGTCTATGAAAGTACCGAGGTGTTTTATTTCATTTTTTATGGATTTTAAATCTTTTGCAACAATGCTTCTTTATTGAATCGTGATACATTGTAGTTTTCACCTTAGAAATGTTGTTAATATTCTATCCTCACAATTTTCAGGCTTTTCAGGAGAATTCTTTTGTCAAAACAAAAAGATTATATTATATAACATTCTTTTTTACTTATTTTGAATATGTTGAGTTAATTTGTTTGAAATTCATAGTTACTGTT
Organism: Noctua pronuba; assembly: GCA_905220335.1. NCBI lineage: Eukaryota > Metazoa > Arthropoda > Insecta > Lepidoptera > Noctuidae > Noctua > Noctua pronuba. The sequence goes on along the minus strand of LR999906.1, from coordinate 5,642,276 downwards.
ACAAATGTGACGGTAACTCTGTCTGCTACTTTTTACACCATAACGGCTGAACGGATTTTGATGAAAAAAGATTGATGGTATAGCTTAATTTCAGAAGCATTCATCACCAAAAGTTTGTTTATTACATAAAGCAACTGCAGAACGTAAATTTGTATGAATTCGTTTTCTTTTTAATAATAGTACTTCCTTAAATAAATAAATATAACATAATTAAATCTCAATATAGAAATCGGAAGGTTTAGATATTATATATAAATTTGCGTTATTTAAACGCAAAAAGAACCTTCTGGCTTAACCCTATGTTACATCCATGTTGTGACTACATTTTATCTTAATTTTAGCCCGAAATAGCCACGACGCGTCTTCAAAAACTATACACAAGACAATTCTAAGTAAACCTAAAGAAAACATAAATATTTTCCTCAATATCCCGGTGAACCTTCAGGCTGGCTGCGTCGAACTGCGACTATAAATAGATCCTTAAGGCCATGTCCTTCACGACGTTTGTTTCCAGGAAGTAGGTCAAACTGTAGCCTGTCTTGCATCCCGATATTGAACTTGTTCGGAATATTGAACTTTGTGTAACCCATCAAAGAGATTACGGGTCAGGAAGAACCTTCGTGGTTGTTTTAATTGGTTGTTCTGTTTATCGAAATGATTTGTTTATATTTTCACTGTATATTTTCTTCTGATCCATAGCTCAAGATTAACTCATGCATACTCACACACACAAATCATCAGCCATTGCACACAAATTATTTATTACTTATACCTACATAAATAAATAAATTAGCTGAATTGTTAAAAAAAAATAAAAAAAAAATTATATTTTTTTTTTTTAGTAATTAGTATTATCCAATATATGGAGGAGCTGAGTCTCCTAATACAGGCATTATTTGCTTAAAAGGAGATTCCAACCATAAACCAATGTAAGAAATATTGTGATACGGAAATAAATATTTTGTATTTTTTTTTTGTATTTTTTGTATAATGTTCCCACTGCTGGGAGACACGAATTCCTCTCTATGAGAGGGAATGGGCTATAATCCACCACGCAGGCCCAGTGCGGGTTGGTAGATGTCACACGTCTTCGAATTTTTTGGTTCTAGGACATGCCAGTTTCCTTACTATGTTTTCCTTCACCGTTTTTAGAGCAGTGGTGATGAAATAAATTACACAAAGTAATGCGCTGCCTGGGTTTGAACACACGACTTACTGTTCGTAAGTCTTGGCCGCCACCATTCGGCCACCGCTGCTCTCCATTAACTAATGGTGTGATTAACTCATGGTGTGATGGATATCAATCAGCAAATATCGCTATAGAGCCTATATACACATTACACGCTCATTATTCCTGCCCTGGTCCCAGTCTACTTGGGGTCGAAGCAACACGTTTTCTTCTTCCATTCTCCCCTGACAGACGTCACGGCATCATGTACACTACTCCTTTCTCTTTCATACATATTACACTAGCTTATGCCCGCGGCTTCACCCGCGTGGAGTTAGGTAATTGTATCCTACGGGATCGTATTACCGGGATTGTGGCTCCTCAGACATCCCCCTCCGGGACACTATGCTGAGTCAGCAGAAAAGCTCCCAGCGGATCACCAACTGCCATGACCCATCTGGAAGACTCTAAACCAGATTTATCATCCCAGTTATACACCTTCTAGACTAGACAAAAAGAAAGATGTTTCTGTTCCTATTTTCAAGGACAAACGAAGGGGCCTTTAACCTCCAAACGACTGCACACTAATGACTACCCGAAATTAAATTGTCGTAACTGTATGATTCATTTCATTAATTTCATTTCTGCCAGCTGTTGTTAAGGTACCTACCCACATAGTTTGCGAAATAGAGCAATTTGAGCTAGGTGTTGATGTTTCACTTTTTTTTTCACTCATTTTTCTTGGGTTCGCCTCATTGGGAGACAATGGGGGCAGAAGTATGTCAAGCACAGACTATCTTGGCTGCAATGTTGATGTATCCTCCTGACCACCTCCAAGTTCCATTCTTCTTATCCAATTTTGGACTGGAATTGATTATGTTTGAGTTGATTCTTTCGCGTTACATTATCAGTCAGTCAGAGGAAGTGATAGCCTAGTGGTGTGACCGTAAGACTGTCAAATCATAGGTCTTTCTTTCGTTCGAGCATGAGACAAGCACCTCTGATTTTTCGGATTCATATTGAATTGTATCATTTTCACTTGCATCGGTGAAGGAAAACAGCGTGAGGAAACCAAATATGCCTGAGAGATATCTCCTGTCTGCATGTAAAGCCAAGTCAGAGGCCCATGGACGGCACTCTGACACTAGATTAGGCACTATCCAAACGGAAAAAAAAAGAAAATCAGTCAGTACCTAAAAAATTATGAAAAAAGTGTAATTTGCTGAATTTTTTTCGAACACAAAATCTTATTGAAAATCTTTCCGTTCCAACAGTAAAGATTCACCGCTACTGTTTCCCAACTCAGTGTACAGGTACCTTAAGGTTCAACACACAGTCGTGCGGAGTTCACCGGATGTTAATTTGCATTAATTTGCGTGTATGTCTTCATTTTCGTGTGTTTTCGAGGCGGAGCTATGTGTAACAGTTTGTTCGTGTATAATTGTAGGTACTTGTTAGAGGTGCGTCTGATTGCGGTCGATTTGTTGAGTATTAGGGTAGAATAGTGATTTCAGTTAAATTGTACAATGAATATAGTTAGTCTGGTCGGTCTAGTGGTCGCCCATCTAATTAAACTAGGTGAAAGATCCGTTTCATGTGATAAATTTAATGGCGAAGGTACCTCGTTGGTCGAAGGTCGCAAACGCGACTGCTGAGCGATGTTGTAGGTTCGATTCCCAGGTCGGGCAAAGTTTTATTGGGTTTCTCCATCAGGAATTTCTCAGTAGCAGCCACGGAATTTAGATTTCAGCCCAGTTGATGGTAATAGGCTCATTTGACATTTTAGAAACCAAATCAATCAGAAAATAACCTTTGACCTTACTTATAAAAAGCAATAAAGTGGCAGCAAGCAACGCTACGGGACATAAGTAAGTACACGGTAAATACATTTACACACTCGTTGGAACCAATCCCGATACTCAGAGGAAATCAGGACACGAATGTGAAAATAATTGTTCACATAGACCTTATAACGTCAACAGTTGGCTGCAGAGGATTTCTGAAGAAAAAAGTAGGTAGTAAAGAAATAAAAAATATTTATTTTTCGCAGGGACATGACGTGCATCATACAAAATGACAAAAAAATACAATAAACATACAACGCACAACAAATATTTATAAATTCAACAGGACGGGGCAAAAAAAGAAAAAAATACGTTAACATCTTGCACGTCGTGACTGCGACAAACAGGTTACCTCTCAGCATGATGCTGTGCTATGGGGAGCCACAGCACAGCGCTGGTATTCAGTGCTCACCCGTGAATAAACGTACGGAAGCCAAGACAGCATAAATATTTTTTACATGAATATGAAAATAAAGTAAACAGTACTCGGCTTATAATATAAAATGAAGTTAATACTGATGAAAGATTTATGAGATACGAGAACGATTTGCCTAATAAGTGGGAAGGAAATGAGTTATGCTTAGTTTTTTAAAATTTAAACTATGTTGTGAGAGGCTCTTAAAGAAACTGCTTGATTTATTGTCATTTTATTTAAAAAACACTAAATTGTAGAAATTCTGACAACCACTCTTATCAAGGGATATCGTGGGAGTTAGATAGACAGTCGCTCCATGACAAATGCTGGTATTCAGCTGCATTCGGTTAGACTGGAAGCCGATCCAAACATAGTTGGGAAAAGGCTTGGCAGATGTTAATTAATTGATTGACATTTTGTTTAAAAAAAGTCTTCGTATTTCACTTTATCACGCTTATGAAGATGGAATGGCTTATGAGGATGGTATACGTGATCAGCTCAAGCCGATTCCGGTTGGTGGAGTGCCCACAATGCAGTGCTGGCATGCCCTTATCGTGTTGTGGCATGTGTGTGAAGCCTAGATAATTTCAAGCTGTGGGATATGTTAAGCTGAGCTGGTAAACCATGAGACAGCAGCTTCACAGTTATGTTAAGCTACTGGTCAAACCTGATTATCAGATAGGCTAGTTTGTTCTAGGTTCGTCTGGTTCAGCTTTGGCCTAAATCATTGTTAAAATTCATTTTGTAAAATCATTGTTCTAGGTGGGCTCTTAAAGATTCTTCTGAGAATTGAAAGATATAAAAAAATAATTGCTGGAACAAACACCGAAAAAATATGGGTTTTTATTATAAAAAAACCTATAAAGAAGGTACCGCGGCAGGCCCAGAAGCGACTCTCTTCCAGGAAATGTGGAAGGAGGGAAGGGAGGCCTTTGCCCTACAGTGGGACATAAATAGCTGAAAAATAATAATAAATAAGGTAGGTACCCTTCTATACTATTCACCGTTCTACTCTTAAGGACTTATAGTAACGCAGCAGGTCGCCTGCTGACGCCGATTCAACACAAACATATAGTTTACCCCGACGACGTCGGCGCAGTCCCCCGAGAGAGCTCATATTTACAGGGTAGGTTTGATTGCTCTCAATTTTGTCAATAAGCAACAAAAGTTCAAAGGTCACGTCTGATTGCGTACAATATGAATCAGGTCCTTGACTTCTCGGTTGATATTAACATTATTTCTTCCTTCATATTCCATTCATCACCCGAATTTTCAATATTATGTGCATCAATCAATCTCCGAATAAGTAAAAGTTACGCTAGCAAGCGCTATTGCAGGGTCCTAGATTCGATTCTCATGTCGGGTATAGTGTTATTGGGTTTTTCCATCTCTTTCCCACTAGTAGCCAGGATGAATATGTGCACGGTTGATGGCAATAAGCATATTACACGAGACTTAAACAAAGCGATGGTGAAACGTGGGTGTACTACGGTACACTTCTGCCTTACCCTTGTGCCTTACCGTTTGCGATTACAGGGGTGATGTTATGTTTATTTCATCCAACAATCCAATTTCCATCAAGATGATCTACTCATCGAATACATAATCCTATCTTTCTTCCGAAGTAGGTACAGTCACGAGCACCAACAACTTTTAAAAGTGTTTTTCTCCTACTGTTCTGATTAAAATTTCGTGTTGTTACGAATATAGTATTTCTGAAACTCATTTTTTTATGACAAAGACCTATCTCCAAGTTACAATCGTTATTTCTCGCGAAAATTGCTTTTGATTTTAGGAAAGTGGATACATATTGGGGCTTGTGACTAATTAAATAATATGTGGTTAAAAGGATCATCGAAAGTACTTTAGAAACCGCAGGCGCAAAGCACAAGGTTTCCCCATACTATCATCATCTGCGCAGCCTTTTTCCAACTATGTTCGGTTCGGCTTCCAATCTAATCGGATGCAGCTGAATACCAGTATTTTACATGCAGCGACTGCCTATCTGACCTCCACAACCCAGTTAGTAAGTTAGTACTGGGTAATACGCCCCTTGGTAAGACTGGTTGTCAGACTTTTTGGGCCACTGACTACCTAACGACTGTCAAAGATCTACAAAGGACACCCGGGACCAACGACTTAACGTGCTTTCCGAGGCACAGAGGAAGTTCGGTATGTAATGGGTGGTCACCCATCCTCAGACCAACCTAGGCAAGCACGGCTTAACCTAAAGATCGACCCGAACGGCTGTTATTATTTAGCCACGAGCTTGATTGTGATTGTGCTTTACCTACTGAATGATTTTAATTATGTTTGTTTTAGGCCACTGACTACCTGTAACGACTGTCAAAGGTCTAAAAATAACAGTTGAGACCAACGGCTTAAGGTCACAGCACACATATCAGCTCGGAAAGGGATCGGCACCGTATCGCCTTTCACCTCGCCGTCAAACAGGCGTCAACCTAACGTAAGCAAGCGGATCAGTAACTTTAACGTGCTTACCGAGGCATGGATCCCATCTACGGACCAAGGCGCAAGCGCAGCTAAACCTGAAGATTGATCCGAGCGGCTGTTATTATTTAGCCACGCTGCTCGTATACCATACGTTCGAGTACTAGCATCTGGTATTAGTCCCTATTCACACAGCAACACAAGCGTCAACACCGCTGTAAGCCCTAGATTCTGAGTACTAGCTCCCCCCGTCAATAGATTTACCTAGAAACCCGACTACAACGCATTACCAAAGTAATTTGCGTGCGCTCTCAGTTTGCAGAAGTACTAAGCGACAGTAAGCCTATTGACGTATCAAACGGGCCCAGGTATAGCTGTAAGTACATAGGTAAATATTATATTAATATGCTTGCTTTTAAAAATGGCATTCTCTTTATCGTGTGGTTAGTTCGTAACCTGTTGTCAGAGTTTTTAGGCCGCCCATGGGCCTCTGACTTGGCTTTACATGCCGTCAAGAAATATCTCTCAGGCATGCTGGTTTCCTCACGATGTGTGTATGTGTGACGAAAATGGCATTGATGATTATGTAATAAACATCACATTTAGTAAGGTAAGACATCTGGTAAGGGTCGAATTTTCTATACATTGAAATGGTAGATAGCCCGAGTGCAATAAGACAAAAACGAAGTTTATAGTAGTCGGATTTTCATGGGACTTTCTTATTGCGTTCCTAGAGAAGTGGAGAAGAAAGTAAACAGAAATATATATTTTAACTTTGGAATACTTTTTCTTTTTTAAAAGTGGAGCTGTAGGTATCTGCCCTTCGAATTAATATGTCAAAAATGATAATCGGAAACGAAAGAAATAGACCGTAGAATTAATCACTGCAATATGAAAAATAATCGTTTTAACCGACTTCAAAAAAAGGAGGTGGGAAGCTTGCGCGGTGGTGCCATACATCAATTTTTATTCTTCTTATTGGTACTACTTAAGTTGTATTTTCCTAACATAACAACACGCCTCTAATCCCCGATAGGTTAGCCAGAGGTGTATCTATAGACATCCACATATTTACACTCGTTACGTTTAGGTCTCATGTAAGACGCTGAGCCTATTGCCATCAAACGGGCACAATTCCAGACTCCAAGCTGCAACTGAGACATTCCTGATAGAATCATTGTAATAACAAATTACCCTACCTGGGAGTCGAATCCAACACTTCATGATCAGTTCACCGCTTTGCGACCATTAAACTGAACTTTAAGGTAGGTATACAATACCAAAAGGGTTTTTAAACAAAAGGTAAATGAGTACTACTAGCCGCTGGACCTGGGGGCGAACCCTAAGTGCTCATTTACGGAGACGCGGCGCGGTGCGCGTTTTTTCGGTTTACGGAAAGGCGCCCGTCGCACGTCGTCGCAAATACAAACATATTATGGCAATGGACGATGTTGCTTACGAAGACGCGGGGCGTGCACCGCCGCGATGAACGCCGCGTGCCATGCGGCGGTATCATCTGCCATATGTTCGTATTTGCGCGTTTGACAGCGCGACGCCCCGCACAACACGCCGCCCGACGCGCCGCGTCTCCGTAAATGAGCCCTAATAGTGAAACAAAAGCAAAGGATATGCATTAGAAACATTGTTTGCTCGGCGGTAAGCGCTAGGTTTCAAAGTTTTGTGTAAATAATTAGGTACCTAAGTACCTATTTGCTTTGTAGTGTGGATGGCGAGTTCATTTACTAATTTAGAATACGCTTTGTTAATTACTTTTATTTTTAGTAACGCGATGGGGGGTCAAGGTTATTATGTGGTATTTAATTTTATGTTTAAATTAATTATAGTGTCATTGTCAGAGCTTTGTTTTTAAGTAAATTAAATTTTTGTACAACTGTTTTTGCAAAAGACCTGTAGAGAAATTCTGTCACGTTTATTTCGAACGTATGGCAGTATGGATGTTTGCTAGTCAATCACACCAAAACGACTGAACGGATCTGGATGAAATATGGCACAGAGATAGATTATTATCTGGAATAATAAATAATAGGCTTTTTTTTCACTTATAGACATCAAAATATCCATGCGAACGAAGTCAAGAGCTAGTAATGACATAAAGTAATTTACCTGCCTGTCTGGCGGCAAGATGAACAGGCAACACTATTGCCATCACGGGAATATTCTGGATGAGGCTATCACGAGCAAAGAGAGGCCTATACCCAGCCGTAGGTGAAGTCGGGCTTTGGATGATAATGATGAAAGTGCCTGCCTCATCGACAGAAGACCTGCGACCCAGTGTATGTGTTCTGGTTATGCTTAATACACGAATCAGAAAAGAACTGACCATGCAGGTAGACGTGCTCCCATTTACACCACAATATTTCCATCCAAGCTAAGCTTTAGCTTAGTTCAGAGAATTACAGGCGCACAATATAAGTTTAGCTTCACGTCTCCCCTTGAAAGTTAGTCAACTGCGCTCGTTCTCCGACCGGTCGGGCGTTTCATTAGACAACTTTGTTTTTCCTACATATGGTAGAGGTAAGTATACAGGTATTATGAGAGGCAGGTGAAAGGGAGGAGGAGAAAGGGGAGAAGAGAGGGGGGGTTTGTTCTTCTTTATCGTGTGGTTAGTGCCTGACCTGGTGTCAGAGTTTTTATGCCACCCATGGGCCTCTGACTTGGCTTTACATGGTGTCAAGAAATCTCTCTCAGGCTTGTTGGTTTCCTCACGATGTTTTCCTTCACCGAAGTGAGGGATAATTATACAATACGCACGTAAATCCGAAATATCAGAGGTGTGTTCGGTTGGAACTCGAAACCTATGATTTGGCAGTCCGTCGGTCACACTACTAGGCTATCATTGCTATAAAGCAAAACGTACGCTGTGAAAATGTTTGTTGGTTAAATGTAAAAATCTTTTTCAGGGTGGAAGCGACAAACGATTACCACGTTTTCTGTATATCATTCCGAACATAGCAATTTTGCATCGGTAATTAAAAACAAAATCTGCTGTTTCTTACAAAAAATGGAATACCTACACAATACCTACACGGTCAAAATGTATGGAACAGCTGATTAAGCTCTTAAGATCTCGTTGTCCAAGACAGTTAAAATCTAATTGGGTTTTTCAATTCATAAGTTCTCCGAAGTAGAGCTAGAGAGAGAGAAGTGAGGAGCTCGTGGCTAAATAATAACAGCCGCTCGGGTCGATCTTTAGGTTAAGCCGTGCTTGCCTAGGTTGGTCTGTGGATGGGTGACCACCCATTACATACCGAGTTTTCTCCGTGCCTCGGAAAGCACGTTAAGCCGTTGGGCCCTGGTGTCTTTGTAAATCTTTGACAGTCGTTAGGTAGTCAGTGGCCCAAAAAGTCTGACAACTAGTCTTACCAAAGGGTATCGTATTACCCAGTACTAACTGGGTTGTGGAGGTCAGATAGGCAGTCGCTCCATGTAAAATACTGGTATTCAGCAGCATCCGTTTAGACTGGAAGCCGACCCCAATATAGTTGGGAAAAGGCTAGGCAGATGATAAAGTTCTCCGAAGTACCCCGGAGTTTGGCTTTGGCTAACCCCCTACACTGTGGGAACGTAACTTAACTGCCAAAAGGCCGTTCGTCTTACAACCTCTGCCTACCCTCGCACTGAAAGTAACTAAGATAAAATATTTACCTAAGAACAGAGATAACTTTGAAACTGAACGTCATTTAACTCAATAAACTAAAGCCATGTGTTTACAACTGCATACAAGCGGCATAGTTGACAGACAAAGAGAACAGAACCTTTTGTTGTCAACTTGGTGAAAGCCTCCCTTCAGACCCTACAATTGAAAGTTTTGTTCAGTAACTCGTGTCAGCGTTGTGGGGTGGAAAATACTTTGAACAGTAATGTAAATAGGCTTATAGATTGGTGTGTTTTATGTGCGTAATGTTTTCGCTGAAACTGAAACTTTGAAGCAATTTTTGGTTTGATGAGAACGTTTATGAACCATAAGTAAAATTAAGACAGAACGACTATAGACCTGAAACAATTCTACTACGCTATAATTAAACCCTAATCAAAAAATAATCAAACGACCCCTCCCGCTCTGGGCGGAGTGGAAGGGAGTGTCAGACTCGTACTGACTAAAACCCATCCATGTTCCTTCTTTGCCCTTTGTGTTCTACGACCGCGGTATCTTTTTCAAACAGTCCCGCAGCCCCAACAGTCCCGCAGCCCCGCTCAGCAGTAGCGCTTACGATCACTAGACTAAAGTTTGAAAAATTATAGAGGAAAATCACCAATTCACTGTGAGCGTGGTTTGTAATTAATCATCCATTCAGTAAATGGTGAAATAAAAAGTAATTTAATTGCATTAGAACAACATCACTCTATACTATTGTTTTGTTTTTGTTTTCTTCCACTATTTTACACTATTCGGAAAAAAACAAAAGCGACCGATTACGATCAATTAAGTGATCCTCTCAAACTAATTGTCTTAGTATTTCCCAAGCATCTACTTGGGATCTACAAAAACAATGTATATGTCGGATAAGTCAGGATTTACTCCGTTAGGTTCGTACATCATATGGGTAGACGATGGGTTTCGTGCTATGAAGACACACTGGGTGCGATACACTGTTTCTAGTAAAATTAACCAATTACTTGAGATTACAATTTAACACAATAACACGGGGCACAATGAATCGCCTACAGTTCCAAGACGTCTCAGCTCCACCGCGATCAGACATTGACTGTCGCCCTCGCCTCGAGCTGGTCATCAGGGCTCTGTAGTAGCATGCTGTAGTGACAGACTTGTACGTAGGTTTCGTGATGTCACCACCGGCGCACTTTCGATTCATTTCCATACTAACGACCGGATCCGACATATAAAAGAACAAGCTCAGAGTAAAAAAAAATCATTTTTACAAACAAGTTTTTGATATATGTATATATAGGGGCGACGTATTTTTTTTGCGTATCCTTCTCATCAAACCCTTTTAAGTGATACCCATATCATGGGGGTACATAAAAAGTAACTATTCCGCCATCTTTGGGAGCCCGTCATATCAGATTTAGAATGACGTCACTTAGCTAACCATGCATCGTCATCCAAATTAAACGTGTATGCAAAATCTCTGCTAAATCGGTTGGGGATAACTGTTTAAAAATTCAGTTACAAGATTTGAGCTAAACAAACATTGCAAGTTATATAAAAGCTTGTAAAAAGAAAAACATGTCAAAACCATTCGCATTTTTCCAAAGTCCCGAATTTTTTTAACTTTTTTAATATTTGCATAATGGCCTGAAGAGGCTCTCGTTAAGGTAAAACCTTGGATTGTGAGATCGTGACCTCCCTTGAGCACTCTCAGTCTTCGGCCTACGACGACCTTAGAGATGCATTCTTTGCTTTGCATACTAAACGTTATTTATTTTTAGCTTTTGTTTTTCTTTGATGACCGGAAAATGTTTTCTTTTCAATTTGTTGGTTCATTCGGTTAGATGTTTTGTGATGTAAATTCGAAACGCAGCCAAAATAGTAAGTGATTCTCCTCCTTTTGGAAGTCGGTTAAAAATACAATAAATTAGTCGATTCGATCACTAATCTGTTAGATAGAAAAATCAATTTCAAAAGTGGTACTTTTGAGGGGGAAGCGTCACCCCTCAAAAGTATCACTTATTATTCCACTTAAGTGTAAGTAGTAACAAATCCCTTAATTGTTCCAATAAACTGAAACGTCAGTAGCAAGGTAAGCGATTAGAAATAATAGAGTTAACAGGGCCATGAATATTTATATCGGCAAGCGAGCAATATTGAATGATTGACGTAATTTCTATTGACGTGGACGTTTGACCTCCTTTGTAGAAAATTGTTCTGAGAAATTGTTAGGTATTAGTTTTTAGGGTTCCGTACCCGAAGTGTAACCAACGGGACCCTATTCCTAAGCCTCCGTCTGTCTGTCTGTCTGTCAGCGGGCTCTATCTCATGATCTGTAATAGGTAGACAGTTGAAATGTTCACAGAATGTATATTTCTGTTGCAGCTATAACAAAAAAAAACAAACACTGCGTTACCGTGCGTTAAGTGACAAAATATTTCGTCGACAAGCGTACTTCTTCTTTCTTCTTCTACTTCTTCGTACTTCTTCTCCTTCGATGTATGGTCGGTCTTGGTTATAAGTCCCGTCATGTAAAAAGAATGCTGAGCGGCAGTGGAGGGGATGTGTTTGCGCACGTTTTACTGTCTCGTCCTAAAGTACTTAGCTATTGTTTTATAATATAAGTATAATTGTTTCATTGTAGAATCGTAATAGGTACTTTACTAGTTACTTAGTACTTTGGAAAAGGCTAGAATAACAAAAATTGAGAAACTTTATTTGAGCGGTCAGCATTCTTTTTAAGTGACGCGAATTGTATTATCTCGACGTGTCTCTTGCACGCAACGGATGTCGTGGTATATTTTGCGGTACACATTAGAAAGAATTTCTAATGACAGGAAGAAAACTGATACAAGGTCACAAAGATAAGAAAATAAAGAAATAAGACAGCCCAAACATTCCCAAGTCATCAAAAGTATTAATAAAATATTATTTACAAGCGAACGATGCCTAGATAATTAGAATATCAGTTTCAGTGATCAATTATAAATAATTTAGGCGTGTCTACTTATAGTATGAAACTAACTTGAGTTTAGGGAAAGTGGTGGATACTACTAAGTTACTTAAGCCAATTGGTGCGCCGAACAGTTCCTGGAAATTCAAGTGGTGTTCAAATTATTTCAGCTGTTTACAATATAACATAGTTATGGTTAGTATAAGAGGCTTGTAGGTAACTAACACGCAGTCAGGCGGAGGCGAATGTTATGTGGCGGTGCATCGCGCGGAGGGGCGCTAAGCGCCGCTCGTCCGCGCGGTCTGGCGTTATAATTGAAATGTGTTTGAGCGATGTCACGGACGTTGCCAATGCACTGCGTCAGCGCTGCGACGCCTGAGTGGTGAGGCTCCGTAGGACTACATGTGCGTCATGTCACATGGTGCGTTGAACGACGTGCTGCGACGGAACGCGTGCGCAACAGACAAGGGGTCAAGAAGACAAAGCGAGGAGGGAGCGACAACGCAGCGTAACGCAGTATTTTTTAGAATATGGAAGATTTTTAACTTAGTAGCGTCGTCATCGCGTGATATGTGTGGCACTCAGTGAAATTGGCGTTGCGACGACGCAACACACGACGCCCGTGTGGCTTCGCTCTTAGGGCGCTAGCTCTGTTTGCCGAGATACAAAATCTGTCCTGCTTCAGCATCAGAGGACTTGAATAATAAGCCTATTACTTCTTCTCATATGATATTTTATCAATTCTTGTTGAAAAGAAGATTAGTAATTGTATTTTTTAAAAGACTTGGCTACGCCAAGGGGAGGCCCCTGGCCAGCAGTGGACGGAAATCTACCAGATGATTGTTATGAAGATATAGTTTTGTTAACCATAAAGGGAATATAAGATTTTTTTTTCTTTGTTATTGAGTATGCACAACAACTAACATACAGTTTCCAATTTTTTTTTTCTTCTTGGAAATCATCATAATTATGATTCAATTATCATCCCGCTCTGGGCGGAGTGGAAGGGAGTGTCAGACTCGTATTGATTAAAATCCATCCATGTTTATTGTTTGCCCTTTGTGTTCCAGGGCCGCGGTATCTCTTTCGAACAGCCCCGCAGCCCCGAAAGTTTCCAAACTTTAAATCATAAAAACTGCAACTACTAGTATCGAATATTTAAAAAAAAAAGACTAAACATTTGAATTACAACAATAATTTTTAATTAGTTCTTAATTAAAATATGGCCCTCAATAACTACAATGAAAAGAATATAAAAGAAAGCTATTTCAAATTCTTCATTAGCTTAATTACGAGTATAAAGAGATTAGCCCTCGTAGCAACAGTCGATACAGAAATTAATTAACAATATCAAGTAACAACTAATTAAATCTTAAGATTTATATCGTTGAAATGGCCAGTCCAGTCCAGGAGCTCGTAGCTAAATAATAACAGCCACTCGGGTCGATCTTAAGGTTAAGCCACGCTTGTCTAGGTTGGTCCATGATGGGTGACCGCCCATTAGATACCGAGTTTCCTCCGTGCCTCGGAAAGCACGTTAAGCCTTTGGTTCCGGCTTTCATTTGTAGATCATTGGCAGTCGTTACAGTCTTACCAAGGCGTATCGTATTACCCAGTACTAATTGGGTTGTGGAGGACACATAGGCATTCGCTCTATGTAAAATACTGGTATTCAGCTGAATCCGGTTAGACTGGAAGCCGACCCCAACATAGTTGGGAAAAGGCTAGGCAGATGATGATGGTCCTTTTTGTCCAGTCCAGTATCCTTGTGAGAGGATGTAGACCGTAGCCCACCACGCAGGCAGTGCGGTTTGATGGATGTTACATTATAACATAACATAACATCACACCTGTAATCCTCGAAGGGTCAGGCAGAGGTGTACTAATAGTACACCCACATTTCGCCAGTTATGATTAAGTTCCATATAATAGGGGGCGAGCCTATGGCCATCAATCGGGCGCAAATCCAGAGTCCGTGGTTGCTAGTGAGAAATTCCTGATGGAGAAACCCAATGACACTTTGCCCGACCCTATGTTACATTGTGTTTTCGAATTTTTTGTTGTACACACGGCGACATAATATCATGCTATATAATAATAATTTTCTACTTTTCTTTTTTCCAGTATTATAATAATTTTATTTATTTAATTTATAATTCCTCGCTTTGTATAGATTCCTTGTACAATGACAGATCCGCTTATACTGGTTTTGTATAGCTTGATTGATCGCCATGCTTATTTGCTTGTTTGTACAGTCAACATTTTTGGTATTCCATTTACTTTTAAAGTCTGATTATATCTTTTAAGTTGTACTACCGAACGATCATGGTTTCGGTAGTACAACTTTTTCAAAGGTTTACGAGCAATGCCTTTGAGTGAAAATTGTATCAAAACAGGGAGTTAAGCAGATCTCACGTCGCATTATCTTGTATGAAATCCGTTAACGGATCAGACGCCAGCACATCAAGCTACCCGAACTGTCAAGTTTTCCCAATCAACCTTGAACCTAATGCTTTAGCGATAAAGTTGAAAATCTATTAAAGAAATTTGACAGATTTTACTATCTTGATGTGCAGCTGGCGTCTGTTCATCGCACGACCGCGCGGTCGAGCGGCGCTCACCGTCTTTCCGCGCGGCGCACTAACCATTGCTAGCGGTGTCGTGTGAGAAACGCCTAACTTGATATAGATCATATGCATAAATATTTTTATTAAGTAAATATATTTAGCGTTAAACGCATAAGTCATTTATGGTGAAACTGTGATTCTAGCGATGGGCATGTGATGCGGAGGAATGAGGAAAATGTCGTGGGGAAAGTTTTGAGTATGAATGTGGATGGATATAAGAGTAGAGGAAGACCAAAGAAACGATGGATGGACTGTGTGAAGGATGATGTGGCTAGAAGGAGGTGTCTGATGAGATGACGAGTAATAGAGAAGTATTGAAGAAGAAGACATGCTGCGCCGACCCCAAATAAATTGGGATAAGGGCAGGAGAATGATGATGATGATGATTGTGTTTTTAGTTAAAAATAACTTCACATATACTTGACCTAAAAAGAAGTGAAAATAATTTAGGCACTGAAAATAAGTGACTTGAGTGAAAATGGTATTTCCCTTGTCCGTAAGAGTTCCTACCTATTACGTAGGTTCTGAACAAACACTGTGGGTGGATAAAGTTTCTATGTATCCTCGAAATTACTTACGTAACTTACTTCAAGTTCGGCCCTTAATATTTCTTTTAGTATCTAAAAGTAGGTACTCTTACTTCGTTAACAATTTTAGCTACGGAATCATAAATTGTTGATATTTATTAATTTATTTATTAGCCTTTCTTTGCCTTAACTTAACTTTGGAAAAAAGTAGTTTCTTCCCTTTTTATCGTATGGTTAGTGCCTAACCTGGTGTCAGAGCTTTATGCCGCCCATGGGCCTCTGACTTGGCATTACATCCCGTCATGAAATATCTCTCAGGCATGCTGGTTTCATCACGATGTTTTCCTTCACCGAAGCAAGTGATAATTATATACAATACGCACATGAATCCGAAAAATCAGAGGTGCGTGTGGGCGAGGTGGTTCGAACTCGAGACCTATGACTTGCCAGTCCGATGGTCACACCACTAGACTTTTGCTGCTTCAAGCTATCAAGAAAGAAGAAAAAGAAAGAAGAAGAAGTTGGCAACGTTATTCTGTCCATTGTTTATTTCGTTGGCAATTAATTACTGAATATATACTTAATCATACAAGGATATAATCTTTTTTCAAGTTTTTTAATGACAAAACTTATTTGGTACATTTTGGTGTGACCGGCAAAATCACTAAAATAAACATCAGTTATCAAAGCATTTAAGTATTTCGATTTTCATGTAAATCTTTAAAAAAATATATAAACACCATAATCGTGTACGGCATGTAATTAAGACTCCATTTAATTTTAAGTACTCAACATCTGTCAACAATTAAGTAATGTATGATGTGCTTGCCTATGTTGGTCCGTGGATGGGTGACCACCCATTACAAACAGAGTTACTTTCTTTCGCATTTATAATATTAGTATGGATTGAATATTATTATTTTCCTGGCTCAATGGCAGCCATAGGTTACGACAATAAATAGGTGAAATGTCAAGGATATGAAAATCAAAGAGACTTCATCTGTCTGAGGCTCAATAACGTCCTTATAGTCTATAAATGATTGCGTGGGAGTATAGAATGGCTTTACCCGATTTGATTTTGCCTCACATATTTTTTTACCTTTCTATTTTTAGTCGTGATATCAGTTATCAAGTTCATTGAAGCGGCCATTATCTTTTTAGCCATATCATCCTTCACATAGTCCGTCCAAATGTTTCTTTGGTCTTCCTCTACTCTTACTGCCATCTACATTCATACTCAACATTTTCCTCACTACATTATTCTCATTCCTCCGCATCACATGTCCATACCTCGATAATAGATTACCACACAACTTTTCAGTCACCAGCGCCACTTTCAGACTTCCTCTTATGTACTAATTCATTATTTTATCCATTCGCGTTACACTCCACATCCATTCTCATCTCAGCCACATGCAACCTTTCATTCATCTCTTTTGTGGCCCAACATTCTGATGAATCACTATGAATATGCAAGGATCAACATTGATCAGGTTTGTTAGTGGAGATTGTTAACTAAATGAAGAGTAAAGAGACAGTAATTTACATCCTTACTAATATTATAAATGCGAAAGTAAGTTTGTTTGTTACCCTTTCACGCCTAAACCACTGAACCGATCATCCTGCATTTTTGCATATACGTTGTCAGGTGTACAGAAACGGACATAGCGGTACCTTTCATCCTGAAATGAGTACTGTTCCCAAGGAAAACAATAATAACGTTCTTATGATAATAGATGGCGCCACGTGTCTTTCAAATTATGAATTATATTAATTATATTATTAGAAAAACTTTAGTGAGTTTTCTTTTCAAAATTATCGCGATTAGCCGCGGGCAAAAGCTGGTAATGTATACGTGGCCATCCAAACCCGATGTCACGCCAAACTAGTTTTTCCTGGGTCAAACCGGTTTATCAGGATATGCTAACTCAGACAAAGCAATTACACTGGCATGACACCGCTTGCGTAACACATTTTAGTCGGAGTGTCCTTTGACTGCCTCTTCCTTTGAGGAGCCCGTGGCTAAATAATAACAGCCGCTCGGGTCAATCCAATCGAGTTTCCCCCGTGCTTCGGAAAGCACGTTAAGCCGTTGGTCCCGGCTGTTATTTGTAGATCTTTGACAGTCGTTATAGGTAGTCAGTGGCCTAAAAGGTCTGACAACCCGTCTTACCAAGGGCTATCGTATTACCCAGTACTAACTGGGTTGTGGAGCTCAGATAGATAGGCAGTCGTTCCATGTAAGATACTGGTATTCAGCTGCATCCGGTTAGACTGGAAGCCGACCCCAACTTAGTTGGGAAAAAGCTAGGCAGATGATGATGTCATTTGACTGCCTCGTTGGTCTAGTGATCGCAAGCACTACTGCTGAGCATGAGGTCCCGGGTTGGATTCCCAGGTCGGGCAAAGTGTTATTGAAATTTTCCATCAGGAATTTTGCAGTAGCAGCCACGGAGTCTGGATTTGTGCCCGGTTAATGGCAATAGACTCGCCCCCTATTACATGTGCTTAAACGTAACTGGCGAAATGTGTGTGTGCACTAATGGGTACAACTCTGCCTAACCCTTCGGGGATTACAGGCGTGAGGCATGAGCCCTAGCCTAGTAATTTGGGTCTAGGGCTAACTTGTTTCGCCTGAAATTGAATTTACCAGCGGTAACATGTATTAAGTATATTATTTCTATACTGTGTATATTAATTAATGAGAATTTTCCGCCGTAATGCACACAAGCGCTGTTTTTCAGTTGCTCTACAAATAAAAACTTCATACCTAATTAAATTTTACGAAAAGCATTATTGATGACGATTTAAATTTTCATCAGCTGTTAACTTGTACTCAACTACGGATGATAAATCGAGTCTTTTTTGTTCTCAAAACTTGTACAAAAACTTTGTTAATATATTATGCTCAAATAATGGTATACAGGGTGTAAACAGACCCTTCACCAAGCCGTCAACCAAGCATTCTGTACATCAAACTAAGTAACTTTACGCAAAAAAAATTGCTGGGAAACGACTTTTTTTTTGGGGTCAAAAATCACGTTCGACGGTAGAACTCAATACAAGGCACTCAGAACATTTTGCTGATGGATGGATTGAATAGTACGGGGGTCGTGGAGGTGTTTAAAGTAAAAATCTTACAGTAAAAACAAGTACTTAAAAAAAACTTGTGAAAAAGTTGGAACTTTGACACCCAATATCTTCGTAACTAGAAGGTTCCCAGGTATGGTCTAGAACAAAAAAATGATCGCATTGATGGGGAGAGCAAATGCCTTTCAGCTTCGTTAAGGGTCTTTTTACACCCTTTATAGAGTGACTGGTAATTAGTGACAACACAGTTAAACACGTGATTGTACTCTGCCTACCCACTGTTGCACGGTACGATAGTAATTAGATAGAACGTCACGCGGCTAACAGCTGATAGGTTACAGGCGCGCGCGCGCGAATTTTGCGCCAGTTACAGAAAAGTTGAAAGGGAATCGACTGACTTGGTGTGGGCATGTGATTAGAAGGGATCAATCGTATGTGACTAAAATAGTGGTGAATATACATAAATTTTGATGGTTGAAAAGGGAGAGGAAGACCAAGGAAACGATGGATTGATTGTGTGAAGAATGATAAGAAAGAAAATGGTGTAAAAAATAGCACGACGGTTGTCAGAGGAGAATGGAAGAAAAAAACGTGTTGCGCCGACCTCAAGTAACATGGGACAAGGAAAAGAAGACGATGATGAATAGTGGATGAAGTAAAAGCAGTATGTAAGATAGTAGCATGTGGCGTTCTTTCTGCCTACCCCCATGGGAAAAAATCGTGAGTTTGTGTACGTATGCATGTATGTAGTTATTATGTAACTAAGTGCTTCTACTATTAATATCTAGTGATAAACACCAGTTTTACTACAAGACTCGTCATCTGCCTAGCCTTTTGCCTACTATATTGGGGTCGGTTTCCAGTCTAACCGGATGCAGCTGAATACCAGTATTTTACATTGAGCGACTGCCTATCTGACCTCAACTACCCAGTTAGTACTGGGTAATACGATACTCCTTGGTAAAACTGGTTGTCACATTTTTGGGCCACTGACTACCTAACGACTGTCAAAGATCTACAAATGACATCCGGGACCAAGGGCTTAACGTGCTTTCCGAGGCACGGAGGAAACTCGTTAAAGATCGACCCGAGCGGCTGTTATTATTAAGCCACGAGCAACAACAACGGTTTTACTACAAGACTATTAAATACAAAAATAGCACATTAAACCCCACATCATCAAAATCATCCCAAAATTCTCCATGACGAAGCTTAAATCTCCGTAAACAAGAATATACGAGTAAACGTAAAACAATATCGATGGGGTGACATTATCACATGTCTATTCCTGTAGCGGGGACGATGACGCACGTCGTGGGGTGAGAGTGTGGGGCAGCGTCATAATATCGCTGTAATTCATATTCGGTCATTTTGGCTGACCGACAGTGCACGGTGTGAGGTGTCAGCGGAAAGCGGTTTCATAACATTGCGTTCTTTCTTTCTCCTGTGGTTACCTAACCTGGTATCAGCGCTTTTATGCCACCCATGGGCCTCTGACTTGGCTTTACAGGCCGTCGAGAAATATCTCTCCGGGAGAATGGTTTCCTCACGATGTTTTCCTTCAACGAAGCGAGTGATACAATAAGCACATAAATCCGGAAAATCAGGGGTGCGTGTCTTGGGTTCGAACTTGAGACCTATATGACTTGCCAGTCCGACGGTCACACCACTAGGCTATCACTGTCTCCGACTGACTGATAATGTGAAACGAAAGAATCAACTCAAACAAAATCACTTCCAGTCCAAAATTGGACAAAAAATGCAACTTGGAGGTTGTAGGAGCTATATTTATATTTCACCTACATCAATATTACGAAACGTGGTCGCTCACAATAGGCCTCATCAGAAGGCTTAAAGTCACCGAAAGGGCAATAGAGAGGGCTGAGGGCTCGGAGTTTCCTTGCGTGATCGTATCAGAAATGAAGAGATCCGCAAGAGAACCAAGGTTGCCGACGTAGCCCGAAGAATTGCCAAACTTAAGTGGCACATTGCACCCAGAACGGATGGCCAAAAGGTTCTGGAGTGGCGACCGCGAACCGGAAGATGTTGCGTTGGAAGGCCTCTCACTAGGTGGACCAATGATCTGGTGAGGGTTGCGGGGATCCACTGGATGCGACACGCACGGGACCGGTCAATGCGGCGACACTTGGGGGAGGCCTATGTTCAGCAGTGGACGTCTTTCAGCTGAAATGATGATGATGGCAGCCAAGATAGTTTGTGTTTGACACACTTCTCCCCCAACAGTCGCCCAATAGGTACACGAGTACATGTAGGTACCCAAACTTAAGCAGTTTTCTCATGGCATTACGTAGAAAAGAACCTAGACAAGGCTAGACTTGCAACGATTCTCAGAATTGTCCATTTCTTTAGTACCCGTAGTGCATATAGCACACGGACCTGACCTTTAAACGATTTTTGCAAGATATTTTATTAATTTGGTGTAATTACACAATCAACAAAAAACTTGACTGTTCTATTGTAGATCTTGCCTCTTATGAAGATATTATTTTTAAACTCTTGTTTTTGGCCCATTACAGTTATCTCTTTTTTCTTCTTATTTGCCAAACTGAACGCAATTTCATGAGTCTTTAAAAAGGTCTCTTTATAATTTAGGTTTTTCAAATGTAAAACAACCCTTTCACTCGAAATTCGCTCATAACTTGCACCACTCAAAATATAATTACAAGTATTTGTACTCACAATTCGTCCTTAACTGGTTCGTGATTGGATATCACCGGTTTTTCCGACAACTGAGATATATTGATGAATTATATACGATGTAGGTATGTGCTTGGATGAAACGTAAATATTTGTGGAAGCGATTGAATCCTCGCAAAGGTCATGGATGTTTTGTTTTGAATATTGGTTAGATTGAATGCGGAAAATTTGGCTCTCATGGTCATCTGCACTCTTATGTTCGGCTTCTAGTCTAACTGGATGCAGCTGAATACCAGTATTTTACATGAAGCGACTGCCTATCTGAGCTCCACAAACCAGTTAGTACTAGGTAATACGATACCCCTTAGTGAGACTGGTTGTCAGACTTTTGGGCCACTGACTACCTGTAACGACTGTCAAAGATCTACAAATTAAAGCCGGGACCGACGGCTTAACGTGCTTTACCTGCTCAGGTGGTTGTGCATGGTAAGCAGTCAAGAGCGTTCCTCATTCATCCAATAACCTTTTCAATGCCAGTTAGTACATGCCCCATGACCTTTAAAGTAAAAGTAGATACAAGGGTACAGGTGTGCAGTACGCAGGCACCACGTGACGATACCCGAGCTGACGGAGCCGACGTTCACTTCCTTGCTGATGACAATGACATTGTCGTCATCCAATGGCAAGGGGAATACCAAAGATGTAGAGAATTGTTGGAAAGGAATAATATTAAGGTTGTACTTGATTGTATAAGCGAATCTCAGGTCGCTTTGGCTTGTATGTAATCCGTTGATTCCTAACACACGACACAGCCCGACCGCGCGGATAAGCGGCACTCTCTGCCTCTCCGCGCGACAATACGTTTGCATCGCCGCCAAAACGACTGTCAAAGATCTACAAATGACAACCGGGACCAACGGCTTAACGTGCTTTCCGAGGCACGGAGGAAACTCGGTAAGTAATGGGTGGTCACCTATCCACAGCCCAACTTAGGCAAGCACGGCTTAACCTAAAGATCGACCCGAGCAGCTGTTATTATTTAGCCGCGAGCTCATCATAAATGTGTTATGTAAATTAAGCGTCGGTAGATTATTGTTTACGTTTGTCTCATCCAGCATTTTATGTGTCTTTATCACGTTGGATATCTCGTGACCAAATTGACCTTTTTGAACTATTTGTGGTTATTTTGCACTAATTGATCATAATTTGACATAATTAGTTAATAATTATCGGTTTCTGATAAACTTTAGTGTCTGTGATACCTATTGTGATTTTATTTGGAAGATGAGTTAATAAGTAATTTAATTAAGCTTTAGTATTATATCTGGGGCCGAAACGTGGACACTCACGGTACGGCTGGTTCATAAATTCAAGGTCGCTCAGCGAGATATGGAACGCGCTGTGCTTGGAGTTTCTCTGAGGGATCACATCCGAATCGAGGTGATCCGGCAGAGAACCAGAATTGTCGACATAGCTCACAGAATAAGTAAGCTGAAATGGACGTCCTCGGGCTCGGTGGAGTGACGATCTTCACAGGGTGGCTGGTAGCAACTGGATGAGAGTTGCTGAGAATCGAATTGAGTGGCGTGCGATTGAGGAGACCTATGCCCAGCAGTGGACTGCTATAGGCTGATGATGATGATTATATCTTGTTTGTAAATAATGGTAATAATAATTTAACAATGTCATCAACGTCCTGCCCTTATCCTAATTCATTTGGGATCGGCGCAGCATATCAATTTATAATCTTCTTCCATACTTCTCTATTATTGGTAATCTCAGCAGTCACCTCCTTTCTAGCCATATCTCCGTCACACAGTCCCTCCATCGCTTCTGTGGTCTTCCTTACTCTTATAGCCATCCACATTTATACTCAAAATATCCCTAACGACATTTTCCTCGTCACATCGCTGCATCACATGGGCATGTGATGGTATGGGCATACCACGATAACCGATTACCATACAACTTTTCAGTCTCCAGCGCCACTTTCAGACTTCCTCTACTACTACTCATTTCTTATTTCATCCATTCGCATAACACCACACATTCCCATGAGCATTCTCATCGAAGCCACATACAAATGCCTTCCATACATCGCTTTTGTGAGCCAAAATTCTTATCCATACAAGACAGCCGGTCTAATCATTGTTTTATAATCTTCCCCATAAGTTAAAAGGTAATGCGGGAGTCGCAGATTGTTCCCGTGCCCTGCTGCCATTTCGTGCATCCAGAGTAAATTCTGTGCTTAACACTCCGATCTATTTCGCCCTCGCTTTGCACGACTGAACCGAGATACGAAACTCGGAGCAGACAGGGAGAACCGCGCCATCTAGTGCTAAATAATTTAACTAAGCTTAGTTATTATTTTGTTTGTAACGAATGGTAATCAATAGTCATATTTTTTTGTCAGAAGGGATAGGAAGGAGTGTATGCCTGCCACACCAGCATTAATTTAAGTCTAATAAATAGGGTATTTGGCTGAAAAAATCTATTTAGTCCGTCAGTTAGACTATCAAAAAATATTGGACAACTATTTTTTCTTTTGTCATGTAAACGAAAAATGACCACGATACTGCGCGTTGAAATCACGCGTGACGTCACAATCCCTTCTATTGAAATTTGATGCGCTGTATCGACGTAATTTATTGTTTATGTGACAAAAGAAAAATATGTGTCCAACATTTTTTAGTGATCTAACTGACGGACTAAATATTTTTGTTTTTTTTTCGATGTTGTCCAATAGGGTCTCCCGCAAGAATCTGTAATGAAAAATCCTAATGGAACCATCCACACGAGGCATAGAAACCAGAACCGCCCCACAACCACGAAAAAACGCGTTTACGTTTGCATCGTAATTACAAGTTGCTGTCCAGTTATATTAGCACATTGACACAACTGTCACCGCGTCAGCTGTTAGTATGACAAATGGAACGCCACATTTAAATATTGTAATCGACATTGATTTTCACATAAATTTTAATAATTTAAGCGTGAATTTGTGTGCTGTATGAAAACGTTGGTATTGAGTCGCTTTTGCACGTGATGATAGGTACTGATGCTGATTTTTTAATGGTCGTAGTGTTTCCGTCTCTTTCTTGCGCTTGTATTATGACAGTTGCGGGACAGTGACAAGAATAACGTTTTGCCATAGTATAGTATGACCACTTTAAGTTCGCAGTTCAAGGTGGCTCTTCTTGTCAAACAAAAATGCATCAAACTTAGTACATTTATTTTATTTCTGTTTTCCCGCCTGCAAAGATAAATAGTGTACATATGTTCGTACTAAGTTCGGTTTAAAGACATTTATTTCTCAAAGAACAAAGTACAGTTCACTTAAAGAGAAACTTAACTAAATTAACAATAGGTTGTAGTTTACACAAAGAGATTTAAAACACATATAGAGAGGACATTGGGAATATTGTCATACAATAATTTTCATCCTGAATATTTTCGATTTTGACACATGAATGCTACCTGACAAGCGGGCGTATGACACAGATGACACTAGACAGAACGAATTGTTACTAAGTAGTAACAAGAATTGGATTACGATTTTCTTCGTCATGACCCGTCTATAGCTCGGAAATATTTGAGTGTCTTTGTGTCATATGAATGCGACCTGACAAGGCGACGTATATCACTAGACTGATCGACTTGTTACTAATTTGTAACAGGTTTTGGAATTGTCAGTTTCTTGGTCTTGTCCCGTCTATAGCTAGTTATATTTGAATGTCTTTGAGTTTACATTACGACGTTAAAGCCATCCAAGAAACTGAACACCCTAGTTTCATTTATAAAATAGAAAGTACAGTCATGAGAACCAATCTGTAAACACTTAACAACTTTTAAAGGTGTTTTTTTACTACTGTTCTGATTAAGATTTCAAGTTGTTACGAACATAGTATTTTGGATCTCATATTTTTATGAAAAAGAAAAGATACTATCTCGCAAGTTACGTTTATACAAGGTGGAAAAAAAAACTGCTGTTTGCTACAAAAGTGCAATACCTATACGGTCAAAATGTATAGAACAGCAAATTTTTGGTACCGAATAGAAGAAAATCGCAGTCGGTTAACCGCTGCCAATTCAATTTGGCTAGACGGGGTATAATCAACCCATCTAGGACACAATGCGAGTGTGGAGCCCCAAAACAGGATATGCCACACCTTCTTTCCTGCCCGTCATGTTCAGCTAATTGCACCCTCCAGGACTTGAATGAGGGAAACGACAGAGCTGTCCAGGTTACTACGTATAGCAATCGTAGCATGACCACCGTAGAAACGGGTTTCTCTGACGCAAGAATCGACAAAATGACAGATGTCTTTTCAAAATCTGTCACTTTGTCGATTCTTCCGTCAAAGAAACCCGTTTCTACGGTGGTCATGATACGCGTGCTGGTCGGACAAAATCTGAGACGAAGACAAAAGATTCGAGAAGAAGAAGGAAATCTTTCAGTTCTTTTTTATGTGGAAAAGTTAATTAATGTTGGTTGGTGCGCTTAAAAAGAAAAGTAAAACACGTAATAATGAGACTAAAAGTCCACAACGACTCATAGACAGAGCGTATTCAAACTGGCTGAAAAAAGACGGTTTTTCTTTTACCGATACTGAGCTCATCGCTTCAATGCAATCGATTTTAAACCGTAAACGTCTATGGATAAAGCGCTTTTTTGATTGGTGTGGATAGATCTATTCCAGGATTTGAAACCATTGAGGTGTGAAAAATATGGTAGGGGAGTTTATTAGCAACCTTTTGACTTCGTCTGTCGATGTGAGCAAAGTGAAGTTATTCTTGCGAATCATAATATTTATCTTTTTAAATAATTAATTATTAAAATTATGCATTATTTGGCACTAAAATATTATGTGATATACCTTTGGTGTGAGCACTCATTTTGTTATGTAAGTCGGACGACTAGACTTTAACTGGAATAATAGGTAATATTTAAGTCTATGAGATTTTAATAATTTAAAAATAAAAATATTATTCAATATTATGACGCATGACGTAGTTAAAACACCCTATTGTGAGCAACAGGGTGTTAGGCTCGAGCGCTGGGTAGGTATATTCTCCCGTTTGACAGGTAAACATACAACAAACAGGGTGTTTCATAATTTTTAAAATGTTTATTTATTTTTCTTTGTACCTATTACTGTAGGTAAAAAAAAAATCGCGCCTGGAACTATTTTATGTCGGGCACATTGAGTGGACCACCTTTGTAAGACGACTAAAAAGTCACGGTGTATAATGTAGTTATATTACATGTTAAATGCAATGTGTCCATTAAATGCCTGTCCATTTTATTCGATGATTTGTAAAAATAGCAGCGTTAATCGACTTTTGTAATACAATAAATATCTACTCAGCGCGATTTTCCTCATGTTGACGTTATTGTTTTAACAAAAAAAAAAAATTCCATAATTAATTGAAATAACTAAAAGAAAATTAAAAACTCGCAATAAAAGAATTTTGGCAGCGGTGGGATTCGAACCCACGCCTCCGAAGAGACTGGTGCCTTAAACCAGCGCCTTAGACCGCTCGGCCACGCTACCACATATTCAGCGTGACGAAATTATCAGACAGTATCTAGGGCGCGGTTGGAATGCTGACGTCACAAATGGGATTGAGAAATTCTTATCTGTTCTATTAATAACAGTGCGTCGTGATAAATTCAATGTTTGCACGAATGTGATACGGGCTAATTCATTAAGAATGACCAGAAAATTGAAAAAAAAAAAGCGTCTAATTGAGAACCTCCTCAATTTTTTTTGTCGGTTAAAAATACAAGTCTTAGTATGGTATGATGTTTGTGCTTTTTAGGGTTACGTACCCGAAGGGTAAACAACGGGACCCTATTACTAAGCCTCCGCTGTCCGTCCGTTTGTCTGTCAGCGGGCTGTATCTCATGATCCGTAATTGGGAGACAGTTGAAATTTTCACAGAATGTGTATTTCTGTTGCCGCTATAACATTATGAATAATAAAAATAAATTAAAAATTAAAGGGGGGAGACGAAGTCGTGCATGAAGGGTTCTGTACCATCGTAGTACGATGGCATTACGGAACCCTTCATGCACGACTCACACTTGGCCGGTTTTTGTTACTTATTATAAACATGCTGATTATTTCTGTTGTAATGTTTTTATCGCCTCAAATATTTTAAAATAAGCCCTTCAGTGTGAAAAGCGTGGTAATGTTTAGGTAATTTTAACTTTCAACCAACGAGTTTTTGGATTCTGGCAGGGAAAATCTTGTCTTTTCCATCTAATTACCAAAATCGTATTTTTAACAAGAGTCTATAAAATTATACCCAACTAGCGGCCCGTCCCGGTTTCGCACGGGTGGACATTTATTTGCCCTTAATTCCCTCCCCCCCTATTTTTTCTTGTCATAAACATAGCCTATGTTACTCAGGGATTAAGTAGCTTTACAATGGTGAAAAAAAAATTGAAATCGGCACAGTAGTTTTTGAGTTTATTCATTACAAACATACACCCATACAAAAATACAAATCTTTCCTCTTTAAAATATTAGTGTAGATAACCCAACACAAACTTATATAGGAAAAAACTGAACCCTAATCTCAGTTGCGCTATCAAACTAGACTACAGATTTTAATCTGTGTCGGACTGAAACAATTTTTTCCCGCCGAAGCTCCAATTACCGTTATGATTGCAAATGGCCGCCGTATCGACAGACAGTAACATATCGACCACCTGCCACGCGTTGTGCATTGGTTTGAGTTCAGGGCCGAAGTCAGGCTGATGGGAAGCACAGGGTTGGAAGAGGAGCATTTGGGGAGCCCATGCTTTGAAATATGAAGTATTCTTTTCCGCGTGTCTATTACAAAATGTTCAAAATAAATATGTTGGGCCACCAGAGCTTCGAGAACTGAAGGACGAAATGATGTGATGATAAAAGGCTATGACAAATTAATATTTTAGTTCCTGGGCGACCGAGCTGTACTCGGGTGAAAATAGGGAAAACGAATTTTCCTAGATATGTAACCAGATCCGTTTTTCCTCCCCCATAAACCCCTATGTTGCAACTTTCATCGAAATCGTTAGAGCCGTTTTCGAGAACATGATTTACAAATAAATTCAAATATTGCTCATTGAATAATATAGGATGTAGATTGTAAACTTTTCAGATAACCGTCAATTTGGCTCTAAGGCAGCTTTTAGGCTTTTGACAACCCGTACGTAACGACTGCCACAAATCTCCAAATGATACTCAACCAACAACTCCTCGCTCCTCTTCTAAAACGTGTTTTTCAGGATGGAGGGGTCTCGATTTGAATAAGATGGACTCAGACCGACCTGGGCAAGCATAATTTAACCTTCCATTCACGTGTGGGTATTTAATATTTAACCATACGTTGCGGTACAGGAATGCCTGTTTTTACTAACATTGCATAAGCATATAATCAGCTTATATCGTTCCAACTGCTGGGACACAGGCCTCCTCTCTATGAGAGGGAATGGGCTATAATCCACCATGCGGGCCCAGTGCGGGTTGTAGAGCGGGTTGGTAAATGTCACATGTCTTCGAATTTTTGGTTCTAGGACATGTCGGTTTCTTCATGGTGTTTTCTTTCACCGTTTTGAGAGCAGTGGTGATGAAATAAATTACACAAAGTAATACGCATACTGGGCTACTGCTGCTCTCAAAACTAACTTTGGGCGTTTCCTAAACGTTGGATTATAGATTCTCAATGCTGAGCCGGGTGTTAAAAATCCAACGGAGCGCTTTTGGCAAGTCATTTTTGGTTGATGAAAAGGCGATGTTAGATAAATCGGGCAAAAATCTTCCTAGAGAAATCCATTCATTTACATCATTTGCACCTCCACCGCCGTCCCCCACAAATAGCCACTCTGGAAGTAGGAACGTGTGTCCATTGTGCTGTAATGGACCGATTTCGCCACCATATTGAAATGCGGGCGATTCTAAATGAGAAAATAACGCTTTATTGGCTTTCACGGATGACGTCACAATTTAAATGCTCCTGAGTGTTTTGTGCATACAGGTGGTATTTTATTGTTGAGAATATTTCTTTGATGGTTTCTAGTTGATTTGATTTTTGTGAGCATGGGAACTTGGTTGCTATGGGGAAATATTAAGAAGTGGGTATTTGGGACCTTTCCTTTTATTTTAATAACGACTGTGGCTAAATAATAACAGCCGAAGAGATCGATTTTCAAGGTTAAGCAGCGCTCACCAAGGTCGGTCTTTAGATGGGTGACCATCTGTACATGCCGAGTTGCGCTCCGTGCCTCGAAGAGTCCCGGCTGTTATTTGTAGATCTTTGACAGTCGTTACAGGTAGTCAATGGCCCGAAAGTCTACCACCAGTCTTACCAAGGGGTACCCTATTACCCAGAAGGTACTAACTGGACTGTGAAGGTCAGATAGGTAGTCTCTTCATGTGTAATACTGACATTCAGCTGCATCCGGTAAAACTGGAACCCGACCCCAATAAAATTGGAAAAAAGCTAGGCAGATGATCATGTAGAAACAATTTCTTTCTTTCTCACTTTCTTTTGTCAGCACTAGACTCAAAGCAGTCAGTTACATAACATAACATAACATAACACCACGCCTGTTCCATCAATAGTGTAGTTCACCCTAATATAATCTTCTTGATAGTGCGAGCGAGATAGAACGATCTAGGCTGAGGAAGCAAAATTTGAATTTTTGCTGTCATCCCGTGAGTCCTTAATTAACTGTCCCAGTCATTACTGGGAAAGGTGTTGTAGTATCCTCTTGTAGCAGAGCTAATAGGTTGATAACATAATTTACTAACTATATCACAGGCTCACCAACACCACCAAGCCCCAGTCTAGGGTACGCTTCACCTTCCCACTTCCCGCCATTCCTGGTGACTGACAGTTGTCACTAGTGACAACTACCTGACTACTTGTGGCTGTGAGACAGTCTTCTTCTTTGCGTGTCGATAGACTCAAATAATACCCGACCAGTATATTGCCATCTGCGCAGCTCTGTCGTTTGCTTCGTTTAAATCTTGGAAGGTGCAGGTGGTTGTGCAGGATGGGCAAGAAAGTAGGTGGGGCATATCCTGCAGAGGGGCTCCACACTCACATTGTGTTTGGGACGGGTCGATGATACCCCATTTAGCTAGATTATTTCTACAGCGGCCAACCTGGGCCCGCAAACGGTTAAGTGATTTCCAGATTGGCCGATGCAGTTCCTGTCCAGGAGGAAGATGTTCTGCTGGATTGATGAAGTGAGGAGGGTTGGGATGTCTGTTCCTCCACAATTCGCATCTTTCATCTGACGCACTGTCCTCTGAGGAAATCGTGTGTCTCACGAAGCTTTTACGGCTTTTTAAGCGTGAAGGTGGTAGTTGATGCCCGAATAGAGGGTGGCGGTTATCTCGTTCCTGTTTTCCTTTCTCAATGCGACTGGCTATTTCGCGCTGAACGTGTGACACAGTGTTAGACAGTGTTACCATATCTATTAAATAAATACACCACAGGTGTAAATTCTCACTGTATTCCGAGAACTCAATAACACCTGTTCCAAGTTACATCACTACCATTCGATCCCGCGATCCTAGGTTGACATTTGCATTAGTGTTGGCTCATCTCTCATTATCCGGGATTCGCTTGATCCAATTAGAGATGTATTGTAGCTATTGTATAAATCGGCTTTATTGTTCGATCAAGGTATACTTAGAGGTTAGGATTTTGTCTCGTATAAAGATTAACTAGATGATGTATTTTTGAATAAAAAGTTTTTGATGTGATGTGGGCTTAAATTCGTATTTTTAGGCCTATTTTTTATTAAAAGTAATATTAATAGTGTATTGACATTAACATAATTACAAAGACTGAGTCATATAAAAAGAAACATGTACGATCTTAACAATATTCTGATTTACAAGAGTGTCCATGGAGTTTTCCGCCTGTTCTTCCCCATAGAGATCTACGCTTTGGAATGGGCAACTAAAGTACTTTCACAGTTCTTATGCCTTGTGACTGGGACTGCAGCTACATTTCATTATTGTCTTTATTTCGACAATTCAAAAGTGCCTGTAACTGGCCTACTTGAAATAAATGCTTTGGCTTTAATTGATTTTGAAACAGAATTATTTTGAAAATCACTAACTAGCGAAATGAGTTTGGATTATGTGAATGTGGGTCTTAGGCAGAGGTGCACCCACCTCTCGCCTAACCTTAATGTAGACGTGATGCTATAAAACAACTTGTTGCAATACCCCCCTATTTTAAAATATTTTTTAAACTTACACAACTCAGGGGTACCGTATTACCCAGTACTGGGTTGTGGAGGTTAGATTAGATACGCGGTCGCTCCATGTAAAATACTGAAATTCAGCTGGATCGGTTATACTGGAAGTCGACCCTAACATAGCTGGGAGAAGAATAGGCAGATGATGACATAACACAGAAAGTGCCAATCTTTATAGGTCAGATACAATGGATATCTACTCATAAATTTTACTGACTAAAACCCATCCATGTTCCTTCTTTGCCCTTTGTGTTCCAGGGCCGCGGTATCTCTTTTGAACAGTTCCGCAGCATATTTATTTATTTACTTATGCTACTAATTACTTCTTTCTGAGCTAAAAGCAGCGATTTAGCATGAACAGTGCAACAGATGGGGTCTGAAGTCATGGCCAGACCGACGCAATAACCATTGGGCTTTCAAGCACTTTACTTTAGTCATAAAATCATGAACATAACACCATTTGAAGACACAACGAACCCAAAAACAAAGCAAAATATTTTCATATTTCAGTCACAAAAACAATACTTCTAAAAGTTATTACAGCGTGCAACTTTAGCTGAAACTCTCTAGACAAATCTTTTAACCTTATGACTGTGTTTATAAGGGTTATTTTTCTTTGTGTTGTATATATTTAGGAGTACATAAGTAACAATATAGACTGCAGACACATTAGTGTGGTAGACGCAGCAGGTGCAAGGGACGCCTCGTAAAGTAAGTGTTAGTGGAACTTAGTCTATTTAGTACTAATAGTTAGTCTAGTACTACTCTAAACTTTTCTGATGAACCCTTTTTGGTTTGGAGTATGTGATGGGATAAATGGGAAAGTTTTCGGATTGATTTTCTTTTGTTTTTGAACGTTTGAATCCTGAAAATGGTTGTTTTAAACAAATGAATGTGTTTTTGAACAACACAATATGGCAGTCGTTAAAGATATAAATAGTAATTTGATTTGAGAACTCTAATTTGACTGCATATGTGTAGTTTTTGAAAAATAAAGACGTTTTTTTTGTTGTAATTGTATACATTAACCAGTGTCTATAAACAAAACAAGCCAGTGTTCGTATTGCTTTCTCTGTGAATTAACCTAAATATGTATTTCTTCAAATAGTCGGAAACCATTGGGTATTTAGGAAACCTTCTAGCGGGGAAGCCTACAGTAATCTGTACATGTGTGTGTATGATAGGAGACTACCTTCCATCACATGTAAAAACTGAAAACGATGTTTTCTCTCTCTTTCTTAACAAACAAACATGTCCTTTATTCATCAATTCTCTTATTTTTTTTTTATTATTATTATTAATCTTCTGGCAACCATCGTGTGAAGACTATTACCCAATGGTCATCGTGCGTGCGGCTGATGTGCCTCGCCCAATCCCATTTTAGCCTAGCAGCCTTCTTGACAACGTCCACTATGCCCGTTTTGGAACGCAGCGCACAAACACAACTAATATTACAATATTAGCAGCTACATATAAAAATGTCTGAAATCTTTAACTACACGAACAAGACAAAAGAAAAATATCCACAACCCTACATGTATCCGTGCAAGATTGATGCTAACATTTCCGTACTTTCCGCATCAAGTAAATCTATCCATTTATACTCGTCTGTTGAATTCCCTCTACAGTCCTGTCTGCCAAGTACAAAACATCTCCCTTCAGCTACTCGAACAAACGACTTCGAACCTTATGTGAAGGGTGTAAAGGTGCTCGGGTGGAGCTGTGAGAGGTCTTGTGAAATTGGTCGGATTGTCACCAAAATTATGAGACAGCTTGTCAGCAGTAAATGTGTGACTGAAACAGTGTTGTTGTTTTGTCTGTCTTATTATGTTGATACTAGTCTGCCGTGCCTCTGATAGCACGTTAAGCCCTTTTGTAGATCTTTGACAGTCGTTACAGGTAGTCTGTGGCCCGAAAGTCTGACACACAGTCTTACCAAGGGTATCGTAGTACCCAGTACTAACCGGATTGTGGAGGTCAGATAGGCAGTCGCTCCTTGTATAATACTGGTGTTCAGCTGCATCCGGTTTGACTGGAAGCCGACCCCAACATAGTTGGGAAAAGGTATATGATGATGAATGATCTTGAATACCTATTTAATAGTAACCTCTGTTGTTAAGTAATAAATTATGAATGTAGGTACGTAGGTAGGTCGTCGAAATAAGGACTCCACAAAACCTGTGATATTGTGAGTGTGTTTTACTTTATATCGAGTTCCAGTAGTGCGCGTAGCAAAAGACTAAGAAAGAGGGTGGACAGATTTGTCTGCACCCAATAATTTATTTACCATCCACCTGCATTCTCCAGTCAACCCGCGATCATGGTGCTTGCAACAGCGTCGAAATATCGGGAGCTCAGAATAATAGGGTATATGCCTGAAAAAATCTATTTAGTCTGTCAGTTATTTTACAGATTATCAAAAAATATTGGACATGTATTTTTTCTTTTATCATGTAAACGACAAATGACCACGATACAGCGTGTTGAAATCTCGCGTGACGTCACAATTTCTGTTACTTTTTACTGTACAGTGATTTCACTCTTGAACTTAGGATGCACTGTTTCGTCGTCATTTTTTGATTATGTGACAAAAAAATATATACGTGTCCAACATTTTTTGATAATCTAACAGACGGACTAAAAATATTTTTTTATTTATTTTTCGATGTTGTCAAATAGCCTATTGAAAATCACGGAAGATATCCCGTAAGTGACAGTGTAAGTGTAAAAAGTCAGTTTAAAAATCTACTTAAATGCTCAGACCTTTTTCTTATGACAGACACAGAGACTATCGAATGCTATACTGACTCTTTAGTAGCAAAACTTGAACAAAACCGACAAATTGATGAAATCAAAATAATTAAAACCATCCCGGCAGCCGCCGTAGCTTTACCATTTAATAAGCGTGAAATTATTTTCCCGTGAATCCGTAGTATTTTAACACTATCATCAAAATATCAGCTTTCATAATATAAAACTCATCCAACGTTGATTGGGAATCAAATTTTCTACCGCAAACAAAATAAAAATATTCGAAATAATTG
The DNA here is from genome assembly GCA_905220335.1 of Noctua pronuba. NCBI lineage: Eukaryota > Metazoa > Arthropoda > Insecta > Lepidoptera > Noctuidae > Noctua > Noctua pronuba. The sequence continues at coordinate 5,607,598 of LR999906.1, read as the reverse complement.
GACCTGTAATGGAATAACAGAGATTTCGCAGTAACTGTTATCTGAAATATTCAACTGTAGGTAACTGTAGGTAATTTTTTTTTCTATTTTTGTTAATAAAAATCTGGGTTCGAAGTTGCGTTATTCTTATTCTTTATTGCACACAAAATTAAAAGATAAACACACAAAATTACAGTACAGGGTGTAAGGGACAGCCCTCCACAAACTGAAAGGGTGCATTCAGCTCCTTATTTTGAATCATATTCCTCCGGAATTTTTCTCCGGTTTTTTTTTCAGTTTCTATTCCTTTATTACAATGTAAAATTACATTCCCTGTACGCAGCACTCGATTTATGTAAATAATATGACTAAAATCAAAAATCCAACTATGGATGTTGAAATACTCTAACGAACGACGCGTGAAATCAGCTGGTCACTTCCTGCCTAGCTACAGATTTCATCGAACTAGTCGTCGCGCTTTCCGTTCGCTACGCTAAATAGCAGCGGGAGGGTTAATGGTAAACTATCGTTGTAATAGGAAAAAATGTTAAGGGTGTTATTCCCCATAAGAAAAATTGAATTTTTTTTTTCTGGCCAGCATTTTAAGTTTGGGGTACAGACGCCTGCACATCAAGCTACTACTAGTCTTTAATAGATTTTCATCTTTATCGCTAAAGCATTAGGTTCAAGGTTGACTGGGAAAATTTGACAGTTTCTGGTAACTTGATGTGTTGGCGTCTATACAACTTGTTCGTAAATGATGTTATCTTGACATTTTCTTTAGAAGACAGTTGCACCCGTGCGAAACCAGGGCAGGTCGCTAGTATTTTTTAAATTATGAGTATTAACGACTTTCACAGCAACTCTAAGTACCTATAACTCTTGACACGTACCTAAATGACGAATAACCAAAATCTAAACTTGTCAACAAGAATGATAATTCGGTGTTTTGACAACCCTATCCTAACGCAATCCAATCCCGTCAAGTCCTTGAATGCAACCCGGAATCTACAAATTACATGTCCAAGCATTTATGTGGACATTTAAATCAGTGTCGTTAGCTCGATTCATATTTAAATTATTGTACTCGAGTGTACAGGCAGACTGCGTTTTGTAAATCGATATGATGCTGTATGCGAAGTAAATGTACCTATTTTGTTTTTGAATGTACCTTAATAGTGCTGGCAAGTATTTATTTTCGAATTTCTTTCGTTTCTGAAATTTTAAATTTCGAATGCTGAATAAGTTTTTTGTAATAAGAATGCATTCAAATTCAAATTTGAAAAAGAAGACTCTCAAGTTTGAGTTGAAAGACACTTTATTTGTATGTTCTCTTTTGTAGTATTTATTTCAAATACGTTCAAATAAAGTTGATTGTTTAGAGGTACTTCATAATATAACTTTTTATATTTTCCAAGTGCAAATACAAGTTCTACGGTACTGCAAAATGTACGTTACAACAATATTTACAAAGCTCATAGATCGATAAAACCATTACCCGGAATGCCAATCAAACGCGAGCACAACGTACTACGTGGCTCGTATACCAATTTCCCAGAACAGCACTATACTACAAAAGTTAATCAGCCACAACCATAGTAAGGGACTATATACAGAACAAAGCATCGAAAATGAACTCTAAAGACCCGCTTTAAACTAAAGCAAAACTACCAGGAAGTCATAGATGGTAGGTAAATTACTACACCTTTTCAGAAGCGTAAAAGTATAAAGGGGTGCCTCGAAATACAAGGCTTTTCGCACACAAGCGACCTCCGAGCGCGTGCAGCCCGCGGCCCAGACGGGACGACGAGCCCACTGCGCGAGAGAGACAAAAGACGCAAGTCCCAACGCGTTAGAAGAGTACAGAATAGTGATATTGACCTTGCGGGCGCTGACGTCATTCGCGACCTAGCTGCAGCTTCCCCTGTGTTTCACGTCGATGTGTGAGTGAACCAGACCCTGAAAATGTATGTGTGCGCTCGATTTCCTCGAAGCTCTGCTTGTGTGTGTGCGCTATCCGTGTTCTTGGATTGTCCCCTGTATTTGCAGGGTTCCGTGCAACAGGCGGGTGTGTGTGTGTGTTGTGACATTGATTTCTCGTCTCCCGTGAAAGCAACAGGCGAATAACATTGTTCGCGTCTTTAGGCAAATATACAGGGGTTTTATTAGCGTAATATCGCTTACTCGGTAGCGTAATTATGCGTAATAAGGGAGGTCCCGGGATCCTAGGGGAGATTGTAGCTCGTAGTATTAGTTACAATGTTGGGAGCGTTAAACTGTCTTGTTTGGTTAATGCTGACGTTTTAGTTGAGCGTTTGTTTATATCAAAAACTGAGGTAGAATATTGAAGTTCAACTTTTGTATATAATTACTTACAACATAATATATATTTAGGTATGACTGCCTGGAGTCATTACTTTTTCCTAGTAACATTATTCTTTTGATTATTTTTACCGCAAGTCCCGGGATATTTTGACCTCCCTCGACTGGTATTTTTCTTTTTTACTTTATTCAAATATTATTATTCTTGAAGTTGTGACCAGGATTTCGACTTCCGCATTTAACCTTGTTGAGATTAAAAAGAAAAAAAAGAAAGAAAGTGGAAAAGAGTAATCTATAACTTGGCACTTGACCGGGGAAGATCTGATAGCCAATTCTTACGGGTTCATAACCTGACAAATACTTTTATTGTAAAATCAGCAAAATTATTCAATTCAATGACTATACTTTTTTATAGGCTTTCGGGATACTCTTGACTTCGGTCTAGTTTGAAAGAAAGCTAAAGATGAGGTCTGCGGTGAAAGAAGTGTGCCCTGAACATGCCTGTTTACTCTGGCTTTGAAGGATGACGGGAGTGACTGGTTATAGGAGGAAGGGAACACAGATGCTGGCAAGGAGTTCCACACATTGGCCGTGCGGATAATACCTTTGGAGAAGCGCTGAGTACGACTAGGAGAACGTAGCGTCTGTTTCACTTTCATTGCATAAATATAAAGCTTTTTTTTTTTTTTTTGGTTTCTCTAACTGGCTCAAGATATCCTCATCCCTGATCTGGATCTATATCTTGGTGGATATTAAGCGCAAGATTTAACCTTCTTCTTTATCGTGTGGTTAGTGCCTAACCTGGTGTCAGAGTTTTTATGCCGCCCATGGGCCTCTGACTTGACTTTACATGCCGTCGAGAAATATCTCTCAGGCATGCTGATTTCCCCACGATGTTTTCCTTCACCGAAGCAAGTTTAAGACTTAATGATACAGTTTCAGATAATTTACTTGGTACTGTTACACATATAGTTATAACATCACGTCTCACGAAGGGTAAGGCGGAGTTGTACCTAAGTGCCCATTTACGGAGACGCGGCGCGTCGGGCGGCGCGTTGCGCGGGGCGTCGCGCGGCGCGGTGCGCGTTTTTTCCGTTTACGGAGAGGCGGCGCGTGCAGCGGCCCGCGTTATCACACGCCCAAACACAAACATATGGTAATGTACGATGTTGTTTACGGAGACGCGGGGCGTGCGCCGCCGCGGTGAACGCCGCGGGCGACGCCGCGCGCGACGCGGCGGTGTCATCTGCCATTATGTTGGAATTTGCGCGTTTGCGCGTGTGACGCCGCGTGCACCGCCGCGTTCACCGCCGCGTTCGCCGCAGCGGTTTCATCTGCGGGCAACGCTGCATTTCAAGCAAACGCGCGTAAAAACGCTTCTCCGTAAACGCTCTCATACATCGCCATATGTTTGAATTGAAAGCGGGCCGCGCCGCACAACGCGCCGCCCGACGCGCCGCGTCTCCGTAAATGACCACTAATAGTAAGTACACCCACATTTCGCTAGTTACGTTTAACCATGTAATAGGGAGTCAGCAGATAGTAATTTTCGTTAAAGAAGAAGGAGCACGGTCCATACAAAATTAACCCACGTCCTACAGCAACGAGAAGTATCTCAAAAAAATGATAAAAATGGGTTTAAAAAGATGGCATACTTCCAAACTCCATCTTTACAGTCTAGCATATAAAAAACATGCTATGAAAATTCTTTCAGGGGCAGTAATATCTACGATGGATATATAAAAATATTGAGAAATACTTGGCTGTGTGTGATTTCAATTATTGAGTTACATCATCGAACTTTTTTTTTCCCAAAAAATTTAGTTGTTTCCCTGCAATAACTTTGCGGTGAAGTTACTTAGTTTGATGTGCAGAATGTTTGGTTGCATCGGCTTCGTGAAGGGTCCGTTTACACCCTGAATTCATGGCAGTAATGACTGCCCCTGAACGAATTTTCATAGCATTTTTTATATGTTAGACAGTAATGATGGAGTTTGGAAGTAAGCCATCTTTTTGTACCTATTTTTATAATTTTTTTGAGATACTTCTCTTTGCTGTAGGTCGTGGGTTAATTTTGATCCTTCTTCTTTAAAGCCAACAGTCTTTTAGCAGCAGTGTTAAAATACGTGTCGTATTAACACTACTTACAAATTCTACGTCTCTCTTTTGTGTTCACCCCGTTTAGAGCAACAGGTGGCGTTGCAAAAACTTTGGAACGTGAATTCCTTGCTTCGTAAAGATTTTCGTGAGAATGTTTTTGTTTGTAATTTTGCCAACACTGTTGAAAGTCTTGAGTAACCTGTGAAACGTTGTATACATCATACATGGTAGATGCTCTTTAGAGTTTTTATGAGCACCTAAATATTAGCTCTGTGGAGATTCAAAAATATATCAGCCGAAAGACGTCCACTGCTGGACATAGGCCTCCCCCAAGTGTCGCCACATTGTCCGGTCCAGCGGATCCCCGTAACCTTCACCAGGTCATCGGTCCACCTAGTGGGAGGCCTTCCAACGCAACGTCTTCCGGTTCTCAGTCACCACTCCAGAACTATTCGGCTCCATGGGCCATCCGTTCTGCTTTGCAATGTGCCCTGCCCACTGCCAATTTAGTTTGGCAATTCTTCGGGCTGCGTCGGTAACCTTGGTTCTCTTGCGGATGTCCTCATTTCTGATTTGATCACGGAAGGAAACTCCGAGCATAGTACTCTCCATTGCCCTTTGGGTGACTTCTGATGAGGCCCATTAAGAGCGACCACATTTTGGTCCCGTATGTAATCACTTGCAACACACACTGGTCATAGGACTTTCGTCTTGAGACACTGCGGTAAGTTGGACGAGATGATACTACGCAACTTCCCGAACGCTGCCCAGCTGGATTCGATGATTGACCTCTTTCTCGAAGTTAGGCCTACCTAACTGGACCGTAAAAAATATCGGATAACTTTATAAAATCAGTAAAGAAGTATCGACTACACTTAAGGATTTGTTTCATAGTGTTCAAAAAGGTACCAAATAAAAGTTATTAACCAGTGTCCTAAACAAAATGGTTGGCCGTGTGAATACACGATCGTTACGTTTGTATACCGCACATTTTCAAACCGGAGCCTGTCGTCCTAACCAAAACGAATGTTGGCACAACCATTATGTTATATTTGTCGAACAAAATGTACGAGACAGTCGCGTGTTCTTGCGACATTCGCTTTGATTAGGACGCCGCCTTATTTGTACGACATAATTTGCCAGAAAAGTGACCCGATTTTATTCCACGGCTGGTAGACCCATAAATCATTGCAATTTCAGTGGATTACAGTAAATAAATAAAGGAGCAATACATCTTCTCGACCTCATCACAAGAATAGGTCAGCTGTCAGCCAACATGCCGTGGGCAGAACAATGTTTACTGCCCCACTAGGAAACTGCGTAGGCTTTGGCAATAAAACCTAAGAGAGTGAAATTGGGACGAATGAAAAACTTGAATATTGGAGGTGTTGTACTTATTGATTGATAGGACAGAGAAAAATACATAAATATATATTTAGGTATAAAAAACATTATCACGCCTGTAATACCTGAAGGGTTAGGCAGAGGTGTACCTAAATAGTACACCCACATATTTTCGCCAGTTATGTTTAAGTCCCACCAACCGGGTACAAATCCAAACTCCGTGGCTGTTACTGAGAAATTCCTGATGCGAAAACCAGACAACCCTTTGCCCAATCTGGGAATCGATCCCAGGGCCTCATGCTGGGCTGTGGGACTGTTCGAAAGAAATACCGCGGCCCTGGAACACAAAGGGCAAAGAAGGAACATGTATGGGTTTTAGTCAGTACGAGTCTGACACTCCCTTCCACTCCGCTCAGAGCGGGAGGGGTTATTTGATGATTTCCCATCCGAAAAAAAGGGCCTCATGCCCAGCAGCCGCTAGCGACCACTAGACCAACAACGAGGCAGTAATAAAAATCTAAGCCAGTAGGCTGACAGGCTACGTGTCCATGCGAACGTATCAATATCTTCGGGCCCCTGACTCATGACAGTGGTAGGATCTATGGATCTTAGTCGTAAGTGGTCCAACATACCTCGCCGTTCCTCCGTCGATTTCCCTAAATTGGGTATTTCAAGAGTCAGGAGGGCTAGAAGTCTGCAATAATAAAAAACAAAACAAATACATCTAAATAAGATCAGCTGTTTTGGAGCTGTAATCCCGCTTACAACACTTACAGGCAGACACAGAAACGAGGATTTTAAAATAATACGAAGAATTTCACTGCCTATGGACACTTGCAGTACCAAGAGAATACCTAGGTGGAATGGGGATGACCCTAATCCCCTTTAAACGACGTACCAGTCGAGTGGAGGTGGCTAAATCCTTTAAAAGGAACCAAACAGACTAAAAAATGCCAAAAAGAGTGCTCCAAAGGGTATTTCCAGGAAATTAGTAAGTTCAAGTAAAATAAAGGTTTAAAGGAACCGTTATTAATGTTAACGTTCATTGTTATGATTTTACCATAATAATCATTTGAACTTTTAAAGAAAGTCTGATCTTTTTTAGGGTATTTATACGGGGTAGAAGGGACACCGACGCGAAAACGGTTATCACGTATTCAGTACATCATTCTGAGCCCCCTACATAGCATTTTCGTCGGTTATAAAAAAAAATCAGCTGTTCCATACATTTTTACCGTGTAAGTGGTAATGATAATGATGATGAATGCCATCTAGCCGATTTCGGCCACAGCGACCGCATTTGATGGCTTTCTAGGGAGGTTGTCGAGAGCTTTGGAGTGCTACTCTATCATGTGCTCTCAAGTGGCTAGCATACCCAACTTTGGCCGAAAAACTCCGAGCACAAAGCGGACATGTCAGAACACCATTGACGAAATTGTAGGGTAAAGCTGCAGGTGGCCCAGTTTTAAGGTTTAAGTCTAGCTGCGACCTTCTTCTCTCTTCGAAGGCGTTGACCGTGTAAGTATTGCACTTATGTATGTACGTGGTAATCGTTTTCGCGTCGATGTCCCTACCACCCCGTATATTCGAGGCGAGCGGAGGCGATGCTAGCGCCATCTAGTTTAGACTGTAGGAACAAATGGCTTGGGAAAGTCTTTCAAAGATATAAAGTAAACTACGTACCTCGTGTTGCAAACTCGTTTTAGAAAATGTATAACTTTAATGATGGAGGTTGTTATTATTTAGCCACGAGGAGCTCGTGGCTAAATACTAACAGCCGCTCGGGTCGATCTTTAGGTTAAGCCGTGCTTGCCTAGATTGGTCTGTGGATGGGTGACCACCCAATACATACCGAGTTTCCTCCGTGCCTCGGAAAGCACGTTAAGCCCTTGGTCCCGGGTGTCCTTTGTAGATCTTTGAGAGTCGTTAGATAGTCAGTGGCCCATAGGGTCTAGATTAATGATTCAAGGCCAATAATTCTAGATGCTCGCATTATCTATCAATAAATAATGCGAGCATCTGCAATTTTGCATAATTAACAACCTATGTCATCAACAATTTTTTTTTAAAAGGAGGTATTATAATGTCCTTCACGAATAGGAATACCTTAGATGGCAGTCCGCTGGTTACCTTACCACCTACCAGTAGCGAAGGGTCAACTTTTATAAGAAGCAAGCCGGAGTACATTATTTTCTTTAATGTGATTATATTATTTGTCTGTATAATACTGACTGTGCCATTTTTCATAGGGAATCCGGTAGGAATCGAGTTGTATGGAACATTCGCCACTGCCACCTACTTGCTGTATAATCAGCATATAATGTTCCCACGGCTGGGACATAGGCATCCTCTTTGTGACGGAAAGCGGACCGTAATCTACGTTGCAGCCCCAATGCAGCTTGCTGACTGGCTAAGCTATAAGCTCATGCCAAAACAAGCCAAAAAGTCCTTCCTATTCTAATTTAAATGCAAATTTTCCTACAGCGGTCAATCCCAAGTGTAATAGCATAATCATCTGCATCCCTGATTGTGGAAATGACATTAATTTGCCGCTCCATCTGTTCAACTTGTTCAGGCGTCTAACCAATGTTTCTATTCCTGACCTAGCCTCAAAGCAACTACGCAATGCTTAGGTCTCTCCGGGAATGAAAACCAGGAAATTACCCGGAACTTTTCTTATTATAGGTCCAGGGTTGGTTTTAGTTTTAACTGTCCTTGTGAGTTCGTTTATGTGGTTTTAAGTGTAGGGATGCTGAATACACTTTAGTGTTGAGAGTCTGTATTTTGACTGTCTCGTTCGTCTAGTGGTCGCAAGCGCGACTGCTGAACATGAGGTCCTGGGTTCGATTCCCGGGTCGGGTTTTTCTATCAGGAATTTCTTAGTAGTAGCCTCGGTCTGAATTTGTGTCCGGATGATAGTAATAGGCTCGTCTCCTATTACATGGGACTTAAAAACACAACTGGCGAAAACTAACTAGGTACACCTCTGCCTAATTTTCGAGGCTTACAGGATGTTATGTTATATGATATCTTGGGGATGAAATCATTACGTTCCGCGGATATACCACGGCGAGTGCATCTTAAGATCAATCCACATATTATTATTTAGCCCCCATTCTGCGCTGCCACCGACGACACCGTGAAAGCTGCAAAATTCTAGGCTAACAAAATGTAAATACTGCCGTACCAGCGATACAAAGAAGAATAAGAAGAAGCCACCATTTGCTAATTACACGTGTTTGCGCACCCACTTGTTTAATATAATATTTTCTGCTTTGATGACCAAGCTCCGCTGAGATTGGCAGCCATGCCCGAAAATAATAAGGGAGTCCCCCTTACAATTTTTTAATTTATTTGTTTGAACAAACAAAAAAAACAGGTGCTATATGAAAAATTGATTCCCACACAATTCTTACCTATAAAATAATCAAAACATGAAAGCGCATATATCATGAGATAATCACGGCATATAATGCAAACATGATAAAGAGTGTATTATTAATTTAATGTTTTACTTTGAACGTACAATGAATAGGAAGAGTTAATTTATGAGAACCGAGGTTTGTTTTCAGAAATACTTATTGTAAGGTTGTGACTACAAAACATTAAGTGACCGTAGTGTTTATCATAGAAAAAAAGGAATTGCGCTAAGATTGTCAAAGCAAATATTGCCAAAGCAAAGATCTGCAAAGCATTCATAGTAGGTCCCATAATTGCGTATGCTATGGCAAGAAAGGAGGTGTCTGATGAGATGAAGAGTAATAGAGAAGTATGGATATGCTGCGCCGAGCCCAAATAAATTGGGATAAGGGCAGGAGAATGATGATGATGTTAGTGATGGCGGTGAAGGAGAAGATTGTGAGAAAACTGACATGCCCTAGAACCAGACATTCGAAGACAAATTTAGAAGGCCGGCGTGGTGGATTATGGAGGCCAGTGGGAACTTTGTGGACTGATTATTATTGTTTCACTTATTTAACTTTTAAACAGGAGGAGGTTCTCTTTTTTATGTTTGTTATCTCATAATTGCGTGATTACTGGTCCGATTTACGTAATTCTTTTTTCATTTGGTAGAAAGTGCTCGTCGCGGTGGTCCCATGTAAATTTTATTCACATTGCTTGGGTAGTTTATGAGTGATCTTCTATAATGCATTTTTATTCTTCTATGTCTATGTAGATGATCTGCTAATAACTTTAAGTAACAATGCAAAATTAATGCTCCACAAGAATTTGTGTACCATCATACCACAATTAAGGCTGAAATTTAAAAAAATTATCAAAAAAATTATCGACTTACAAAAAAAAAAACACTAAAAAGCTGAAAATAATTTTACTTCCGGAAGTCGGTGGCAAAAAAGTCAATGGAACAAACAAAAGTCACCGACTTTCAGAAGTAAAGTTATTTTCAACTATTTAGTGTTTTTTCTTCCATTATTTCACATAATCTTGTACCAGCGTGGTCTCAGCTTTAGCCGTAATTTTATGTTTATGTAAGTCCTTCAAAGGAAGTAAAACATAAACAGACGGAAAAGTTAATTCATGACCACAAGCACTCTGCCAAGCATAAGGAGAGGGCTCTAGAATATAAAATCTACTTGTAATCAGATTGAGGCAGATATCGATTATACAGAGTGAATTTTTCACTATAGAATGGCGTAATAATACAGTGTGTGTTTTTTTTTTCAAAACCAACCGGTTCGATTTCTAGCTAGGAATATTGATTTTTCAAAAATCGTTGCAATGTTGCAGTTTTAGTTTTTATCAAAATCGGGGTCAAGACTCCTTTGAGTATTTTTCGCTATTCCTCATAGTTTCGGATTTGGCCATCCGCGCCTACTTGGAAAATTCAGCCTGTATTAGTAAAATGACTTTACGTAAATTCCTTTTCGAAAATGAAGCTGTACAGTAAGTTTTTTTCAAATATTAATTCTAGCATTAGTTTTTTAAAGGCTTGCTTTTGTCCGCAACTCGCCTGATGCGAAGCCATGTAATTGATACGTCATGATGAAATTAGGCCGCCTTTTTAAGTTCAATACGCGGTCCCTACTTCAGTACTCGTTTGTTCTAGCGACGAACGAGCACCACGTACATAGGTAGGTATACATAAGTGTACTGCAATACATTGAAATTGATAAGGATCTTATTAGTACCAACTAATGAAAACACTTCTTCTTCTTCTTTCGTGTTTACAGCGGCCTATTTGAGTGCCCAGTCGGTTGAGCGCTTTCCATACAGGCCACTGTAGATTATGTACAGGAGGTAAATGTTCTTGGAGACAAAAACATTACTCATAGGCCTTGAGTCGCATACGAGCATTGAGTAGAAAGGAACGTTCTTATAAAACCGGTGAAGTGTGAGACGGATTCGTGCATAAAGGGTTCCGCAAATACACATTCTGTGAAACAACAATCTACCTATTACGGAACATGAAATATAGCCCGCTGACTGACAGACGGACGGACGGACGTATGGACGGACACGGGAGGCTTAGTTAGTTAGGTTTCGTTGGTTACCCTTCGGTTATGACCCGTAAAAACATGAGAATGAACATATTTTTCTGTTACAGAGGCGTCAACACCCCATCCGATTACCTCTACATAAAAATCTTACGTTTCATGCTGATTATCGTCACCTCCTGGCCTAGGAAACAAATCGGAGAGCCCGAATCACTCTACCAAGCTATACTCCTTAAGTACTTTTACTTATTCATTACTATTGCTGTCTTCTTTGGAGCCGTTTGTTATGTCATTATTCACGTGAGCGAACTAAGTTTTATGGAAATTGGACATATGTATATTGTTATATTGATGAATGCTGTTGATATGGTAAGTAAATATTTTTGTGAGAAACAAGTTCATGGCGCTAGTCTACTAGATTCGGTCTACTGCATCAAACATTCAAGCATTAGGTCCGTCTCTGTTACTGGTGACGCACCGGACCGGTTAACGTGGCGACACTTGGGGAAGGCCTATGTCGAGCAGTGGACGTCTTTCGTCTGAAATGATGGTGATGATGATGATGTTCTTATCACTACCTAAATATATTAATTAAAATTCATAAATCAAATAGTTAAAGGACTAATGTGGACTACTAGTCGTTGGTATTGTTCAGCTTGTCAGGCCAGGATGACCTGCTCAAAAAAACTGTAAATCATGAAGAGCCTTTATCCAGCAGAAGTCATCATCATCTTCCTGCTGTTACTTGGTTGGCATAGTATTTCTTTTTCCACTCTCCCCTATCAGCCGTCACGCTATCATTTACTCCTTTTTCTTTCATATCAATCCTTACACAATCCATCCGCCTTTTTTTTGACCTGCTTCTCAATTTACATCAATCAACATTTATATTCAACTTTCTTTTAGTTACCTCCTCATTACATGTCCATAGCAAGACAGACGATTCCCTTTCAACTTTTCTGTCACTGCCGCAACTTTCAGTAAAGAAAGAAATTATGTTGTCTTGATATTGTATCCTTTGATGACCCTGGTTTTGACGACTGTAGTTGTGTATGTTTGTTCCGTATTCCAGTCCAGAGTCATAACTTTGACCTGTTCCACGAAGTACCGGGAGCTGGCCAAGGAATTTCTCAGGAAAATCCATCTGTTCTACCACAAAGAACGTTCTGAGTACGCAATGAAGGTACAATTTTATAATTGTCTAGGAAGATAAGTTAATTGTTTAGCTACTTAACGATTAATTTAAATTGCTCGTGGGTATATCCAAAAATTTTGTACGAAATAGCTTTAACACGACCAATGACCACTTACAAAAATAAATATCATTTCAATCAAAACCAAATTAAAAACATTTTTACTCGTCATTTTTTACAAACTAGTTGAGATCGATGTTTTCTATCAGACTACTCTGAGAAGAAACAGCCGAAACAAACTCGGAGGTCCCAGTCTCCCTTAAAGTCCAGACATTGTCTTGGTCAGATCATGTGAGGAGCATGCAGGTTCTCGTCTGAGATGGTCTTTTGAAGAAAGAACCACACAGAATTAAGTGAACCGGTCTAGTCAGTGCAAGTATGTGTCTGTAAACGTGTAGCTGAACATCACACTTCATTTCTCCGACTGCATTTAAAATCAACTTTTTCAGTATTTTTAGCTTTGTTTTAAATAATCTTTATCAGTTTATATTTAAATAAGATGTTGATTCAAATAAAAAAAAAATTGCCGCACGTTTTAAGAATAAAAATTAAACTAAAAACGATTGGTCCAAAAGCATTTCCCTGCGGTACGCCTAATTTTTTACTATTTTCAATTTCATGTTTCAGACTCATAAAAAGGTCCACCTGGTATCTCATCTATTCACGTTGTGCTTAGTAGCTCAGATGTTAGCTGGGGTATCTCTCTTCAACCTGGTACCTATGTACAGTAACTATGCTGCGGGTAGGTACCAGACTGGCGGACTAGAAAACTCGACGTTTGAACACTCAATTTATTTATCATATCCCTTCAATACATCGACTGAAATGAAGGGTTATATTGTTGCTTGTATCATTCATTGGTAAGTATATGCTGCAATTCTGAAAGGGACAGCAATATTGCAAACCGCAGTGGCAAAGTTCACTATAAAGGCGGAACTTTGGCCGGAGGGTGTCGTGTATCGGCGTTTTCACACATCTCGACTCAGCACAATACGTCGACGTTGTAAATAGTTTTTGTAATGTGTCCGAATTGATTTTTTTTTGGATAGCCCATTTATCGAGAAAGTTTATAGGCTATATTATGTCTATCTTTTAAGGTTGACTCACTATAATATTTCATCAAAGTTCTAAAATAATGCATTATTTTCGAATGTGTTTTTGTAAACATGGTATTAATCCTTATCCAAATATATATTATATATAATTTTGAACAAAATTGCCCTTTCATCTTTTAATTTTAATGAATATCTTAAGAGATATCACAGTTTTAAAATATATCCGCAGCAAAACAATGATTAAGTACCGCGCGCGCATTAAACTCAGACTTACATATATGTAAGTCTATAAATCTCCCTTCCTTAAATGACAAAATTGGTGCCTGTTGCCGTTTTCCAAGAATCAGATAGAAACCAGTAGTTATGTTGTGGTCTGTGAAAACGATTGGGCAGTTTTGTCACTGCGCAACGGTTAGCGTTTGTGATTTAGCCAAAATGTTAACATGGAGGTGCTCGAAGATGCAGTCAAGTCTTCCTCTTGCACTGGCACCAACGATATGCATAAAATATGTTCAAACCGTGGTAAGAGTACTAGTCTGTCTGTGCTTACTGCCAAGGTATGTCGCAAGGTAAACCAGAATCACCATATTTATGTCAAAACACTTTTACACGTCAAATTATGTTATGTTTTAAAACTAGATGGGGATAGATCCCGTTGGTTACCCTTCGGGTACGAAACCCTAAAAATGGAACAGAATTTGTATTCCATTAGTTCCAGGAGAACATAATTATAGGGGCGCGATGAGAGGCTCTGAGTTTCATAATAAGGATTTTTTTCTTGCAGGTTTTTGTCTTACCTGTGCTCAACTTGGTTCTGCATGTTTGATCTCTTTCTGTCATTAATGGTTTTCAACGTATGGGGCCATTTCAAAATACTTATTAACCTTCTGAATGATTTACCAAGACCGAGTTCAAATTCTAATTATAAAGTAGAAAATGGATTCGTTTTAAAAGCTGAGAAATATTCCAAAGAAGAACTTTTACAAATTTCGGAGAGGTTGAAAGAATGCATTAATTACCATCGGGAGATTGTCATGTAAGTACTATTGGCCACTTACAGCAGATTTTTTTTATCTTACTACACTGTGTGAAAGAGATGGAGCGGCGTGTAACCACCATCTCTTTCTGGCACCGATTTGGTAAGTCAAAAAACTGCTATAATAATTATTATTTATGTACAATTTCTTAAATGACAACAAGTGAATATTTACATTATATTTGTATATAATGTAAATATTCACTTCAATTTTTTTTTTTTACTATTATAGATTTGTAGTTTGTACTACAAATCTATAATAGTAAAAAAAAAAATTACAAGTATCAAAACGGTTACAGGGCGTCAAAAAATCCGTCCACATCGCTATCAACATGAAAAGTGCCCAGAAGGCTGGCAGCATTGCCACGTTAAATGGCAATGCTGATTCTTTGCCCAAAAAATAGGCCCACCCTCTGGTCACGTGAAGAGTCGACCAACCGCTTGGCGATTTCCCGAAATACTAGGTGGGCACTCGGACCCCATGGCCCTAGTGTTTCAACCCCAAACGGCTCAAACACATAACTACCAATTAATTTATGTACATACTCATCTGAAGTTGTTTCTTTTAGATTTACCGATTCAATGTCAGATGTATTTGGCCCAATGCTGTTTGTGTATTACGTGTTCCATCAAACAAGCGGTTGCCTTTTACTCCTGGAATGTTCACAGATGGTCAGTATCCAAGATGGAGCAGTCAAGAAAGAGCTTTTTTGTGATAAAAATATTGGATTTTATTTTCCAGACAACTCAAGCCCTGGTGCGTTATTTGCCTCTCACTTTTTTAGTGACACAGCAACTTATGCAACTGTCAATTATTTTTGAACTGGTTGGGAGTGAGGTAAGACTATAAGGCTAGAAGGAGCTCCAATCTCTCTCTCTGTGCTCTCGAGTCTTGAAAAACTTAGGTGGCGTCCTAAATAAAGCGAGAGTTGCGCGACCATGTGAATGTCGAATCCTGTGTAATTGGCGATCACAAACGCTGGTCACGCCGGCAGATGGCACTTTCCAGTTTTTCGAAAACGATTGCTTCGGTTAGGCAGTGGGACTTAAAGGATTCGTGTGTGGTCTTTAATAAACTGATCGCAGGCTTGCGTGGTCTACTGGTGGTATTTTAAACCGACTTCTAAAAAAAACATTGGCTTTTTCATGTGTGTACATATACGCCGATTTCTGTTATTACTGGTTCGATTTAAGTGATTATTCTTTTATTTGCTTAACTTATAAAATTACCAAAATTTTATTAACTTTGCTTCAGTACTTTATGAGTTATCCTCTATAATATGCATTTATAACAACAACTTCTAGTTACAACGTAAAATTGATGCTCGACAAGGATTTGTGTCAGATACCAGAACTAAAAAAACATAACTTTACTTTCGGAAGTCGGTGACTTTTGTTTGTTTCATTGACTTTTTAGCCATCAACTTCCGAAAGTTAAATTATTTTCCACTTTTTTTTTTGTAAAGTAGGTTATTTATTTTATTGCAAAAGAGTTTTTTAGTTCTAAATTGTTGAAGGTTTTTTTAAACAAGTTAAGGCTTTGCGTTAAAAATGCTTTTAAATTCTTAGTTATTTAACTAAAATTCTACCTGCTACCTTTGATTTTGTCTTGATGATATTAACAAACTTACAGAGTGCAAAACTTAAGGATGCTGTATATGGCGTACCATGGGAGTGCATGGACATGGAAAACAGGAAACTGGTGACCTTCTTTTTGATGAATGTCCAAGAACCTGTACATGTGAAGGCTCTGGGCATCGCTAATGTTGGGGTTACTTCTATGGCTATGGTAAGTTTGTGCCGTCTACAAGTAAAGAAAAGCATAGCAGACAAAAATAAAGAACCCCATCTGCCTAGCTTTTTCCCAACTATATTGGGGTCGGCTTCCAGTCTAACCGGATGCAGCTGAACATCAGTAATTTATATGGAGCGACTGCCTATCTGACCTCCGCAATCCAGTTAGTACTGGGTAATACGATTGGTAAGACTTGGTAAGACTGGTTGTCAGATTTTTTGGGCCACTGACTACCTAACGACTGTCAAAGATCTACAAATGACATCCGGGATTAACGGCTTAACGTGCTTTCTGAGGCGCAGGGGAAACTCGGTATGTAATGAGTGGTCACCCATCCACAGACCAACCTAGGTAAGCACGGCTTAACCTAAAGATCGAACCGAGCGGCTGTTATTATTAAGCCACGAGCTCCTCCCAAGAATAAAGAACCCATTGAAATGAAAAAGTAAGGTCATGCTTTTGAGTAAGTATAGTTTAGATTTGATAAAGAAAACTAACTGAAAATGTGCCTGTCTATAATTGTTTTGCAGTTCTGCTATATTCTAATGGAATTTTCTTTTTACAGATCTTCAAAACTTCAATGTCTTACTTCACATTTCTACGCAGCATGTAATTGTTGAGCAGCACTTGAGATATTTTATCTTCTTTTACCTAATCATACAACACTCTTATCTTTTAGGAATAGGGCATTTGGCTGAAAAAATCTATTTACTGACGGACGACCGTCAGTTAGATTTTCAAAAAATATTGGACATGTATTTTTTCTTTTGTCATGTAAACTAAACATTACCACGATACAGCGCGTTGAAATCTCCCGTGACGTCACAATTTCTGTTACTTTTTACTGTCCAGTGACGTCACAAGCCCCCTCTCTTGAACTTTGATGCGCTGTATCGTCGTAATTTTTGGATTATGTGATGAAAGAAATACGTGTCCAACATTTTTTAGTGATCTAACCGACGGATTAATTTTTGATTTTTTTTTCGATTTTCTCAAATAGCCTATTATACTCAAATGTTGTTAGTCTATTCTTCTCAAACATTATTATAATAATTCACTATCTACTCAAGTTGTGTACCACTTTCTTGCTTTTAAAATAATTTAAGGCAGTTTGTTTCTTTTTGCCCAATTTTTCTTGTAACTGTAATAATACTAAAATATGATTATGTTCTTGGCTTTTATTTCTCCAAAGCTTCCCTTTAAACACCTTATCCTTAGTTATTTTTTATCTACAATATAGTCACAGAAGAAAAAAACCTCAGTAAGCAGTAAATTCTCCTTTAGGTTAAAAGGATATCAAATTAACTTGATGTTTGGCTTTTGCTAAATAACAGCAAAGTATTTAAACTTGTAAGGCAACTCGTCTGGATGTTACACTATATTTTCTTATTTAATTTTTTTCAGGATTTTATTATTAATTTAATCTGTTAAAGCCTCGTTGGTCTAGTGGTCGCAAGCGCGACTGCTGAGCATAATGTCCTGAGATCAATTCCCAGGTCGGCAAAGTATGACTAGGTTTTCCATCAGAATTTCTTAGTAGCAGCCATGGAGTCTCATTTTTGTGCCCGTTTCATAGCAATAGGCTCGCCTCAAATTATAAGGGACCTAAAAAACATAACTGGCGAAATGTGGGTGTACTGTAAGTCACTCTGCCTAACCCTTTGGGAATTAAAGGTGTGATGTTATGTTACACACTACACACGCACTATAGTATATCTCGCGCCGATGGCTAATCTCCACTGAGATTGACCGCCGTGACCGAAGCTGTCAGGGGTACTAAATTACATACCAATCTACATCTACACTAATATTATAAAGAGGAAAGATTTGTATTTTTGTGTGTGTATGTATGTTTGTAATGAATAAACTCAAAAACTACTGTGCCGATTTCAAAATTTTTTTCACCATTAGAAAGCTACATTCACCCTGAGTAACATAGGCTATATTTTTTTTTTTTGTCCACCCGTGCGAAGCCGGGACGGGCCACTAGTGCCAAATAATTATGTTCAAATCGCCACATTCACAACCGTCTATTAACATTCAAGCGTCGAGGAACTAAATTGAATTATATGAGTGTGTCTCTGTTAGAATTCAATGATGTCACCCTGAAAGTCATGATGGTTTTCTCACGAAGTTTTTCTAAACTCATTAGGGAAAATAAAACTCACGATCCGTTTAAATGCAATTTAAGTGCAGCTCGTGGCTAAATAATAACAGCCGATCTTCAAGATCTTCAAGGTTGCAAAGGTCGGTCTGTGGATGGGTGACCATGATTACATACCGAGTTTCCTCCGTACCTCGGAAAGCACGTTAAGCCGTTGGTCCTGACTGTCATTTGTAGATCTTTGACAGTCGTTACAGATACACAGTGTCCCGAAAGTCTGATAACCAGTCTTACCAAGGGGTACCGTATTACCTAGTACTAATTGGGTTGTGGAGATCAGATAGGCAGTCGCTCCTTGTAAAATACTGGTATTCAGCAGCATCCGGTGCGACTGGAAGCCGACCCCAATAAATTTGGGAAAATGCTAGGCAGATGATGATACGTTTAATTGCAAACTTCAAAATGTTTTAACAAAAAATAATAGACGTGGTTGGTATCGAGAACCATGTAATTAGAAGGTATATAAAGCAATTTTGCATAAACTGATTTGGTGGTAAATCCAGGTGCTGCTCAACATTTACATGCTGTTTAGAAAAGTGAAGTAAGACATCGTAGTCTTCAGGATCTGTAAAAAAAGCAAAGAGATTTAAAATACATACGGGGTGTAAACAGACCCGGGGTGTATGGTCGGACCATTGCAAAGGGCTACGACTTCCTGGTCGTTTACCATCAACCTTGCCGGTAACCATCAGTTGTTCGAGGTTATTGCCATCTTTTCTCGCTATGTGGCCGAAAAATTCCAAAACTATGCAGAGACAGATCGTTGATAGGCTGGTCTTTATTTTTTGAATCCTCACATAAACAATATTTAGGTGCTCATAAAAACTCTAAAGAGCATCTATGTATGATGTATACCAAGTTTCACAGGTTACTCAAGACTTTCAACAGTGTTGGCAAAATTACAAACAAAAACATTCTCACGAAAATCTTTACGAAACAAGGAATTCACGTTCCAAAGTTTTTGCAACGCCACCTGTTGCTCTAAACGGGGTGAACACAAAAGAGAGACGTAGAATTTGTAAGCAGTGTTAATACGACACGTATTTTAACACTAGTGCTAAAAGACTGTTGGCTTTAAAGAAGAGGGATCAAAATTAACCCACGTCCTACAGCAAAGAGAAGTATCTCAAAAAAATTATAAAAATGGGTATAAAAAGATGGCATACTTCCAAACTCCATCCTTACTGTCTAACATATAAAAATGCTATGAAAATTCGTTCAGGGGCAGTCATTCCTGCAATGAATTCAGGGTGTAAACGGACCCTTCACGAAGCCGTCAACCAAGCACGCAGCAAGCGTTCTGTACTTCAAACTAAGTAACTTTGCGCAAAAATTATTGCTAGGAAACCACTTTTTTTTTTGGGGTGAAAAATTACGTTTTACGGTAAAACTCAATGTAACGGACTCAAAACATTGTGCTGATGGATGGATTGAATAATACGGGGGTCGTGAAGGTGTTTAAAGTAAAAAAATACATTAGAAACATGGATTTAAAAAAAAACTTGTGAAAAAGTTGGAACTTTGACCTCCAATATCTTCGTAACTAGAAGGTTCCCAGGTATGGTCTAGAACAAAAAAATGATCGCAATAACGGGGAAAATAAGTACCCTTCGGCTTCGTGAAGGGTCTGTTTACACCCTGTAGTTTTCTTTAAATTTGTAGCCTCAGGGGGAGCTCCACTCCATCGCTCCATCAAAGACAAACAATCTGTCAAAAACAAATGACTGCTAGACGTCAGTCTTAATTCAGGGAACTCGAGGCTCGGTCTCGTGGTCGCAACCGCGACTGGTGAGTTTGGGGTCCCGGGTTCAATTCCCGGGTTGGGCAAATTTGTGCTATTGGATTTTTCCGTTAGTTTCTCAGTAGCTGTGTGGAGTTTATAAGTTGGCGGTATGAGACCCCAGTACCTCGGGAAGCACGTTAATCCTTTGGTCCTGCGCCTGATCTGTCTTCGGTCGTGTAGGATTGCCGTCCCATCGGACTATGACTGTATAGGAACAGAGAGTGCACCTGTGCCTGCGCACACACTTATGCACCATAATATCATCAGCGCCGATGGCTAATCTCCGCTGAGATTGACCGCCGTGACCAAAAACGATCACGAGGACTATTGTTATTGGTAGCTTGTTTACAGGAATCCACTGACTGTGTGAAAATTAAGCATAACATCACGCCTTTAATCCCGGAAGGGTTAGGCAGAAGTGTATCTTATAGTACACCCGTATTTCGCCAGTTGTGTTTAAGTCCCATGTAATAGAAAGTGACACTATTGCCATCAACCGGGCACAAATCCAGACTCTGTGGCTACTACTGAGAAAAAACCTGATGCAAAAACCCAATAACACTTTGCCCGACCTGGGACCACCAGGACCTCATGCTCAGCAGTCGTGCTTGCGACCACCAGACCGGCGAGGCAGCAAGCATAATAACTAAATATTACCGCAGTCATGGAAGTAACGCCAACATCGGCTAGACCCAGCGCCTTCACATGAACAGGTTCTTGCACATTCATGAGGAGAAAGGCCACAGTTCGCCTGTTCCTTGTATCCATGCACTCCCAGGGTAAGCCGTAGACAGAATCCTTTAATCTGTCACTCTGCAATAAGCAACGTTAAAGTACTGCAGTCGTTTTAGGCGCGAATTACACAGAAACGGCGTAAGGCGTAAGGTGCGGCGCAGAACGGTGTGCTTGCGCCACGCCGCTTGAGTGTAATTCACGACACGTCGCCTACGTACAATTTGTATGAAAACGTTTTGTATGAAAGCGGCATCATGCCTGCATCGTGCCTTTACCTTACTCCTTTTCTGTATAATTCGCGCCTTACAGTTAAGTATTTCACGTCTGATCAACAACAAAATCACTGTGATTTTGACTGTAATTGCATCACCATCAGCCCACAGCAGTCCACTGCTGGACATAGGCTTCCTCATCGCACGCCACTCAATTCGGTTCTCAGCAACTCTCTTCCAGTCGCTACCAGCCACCTTGCGAAGATCGTCGCTCAACCGAGCCTGATCCCTTACGTTTGCAGATTCGTGGTCTCCACTCAAGAACACGTCTACCCCAACGGTCATCGGTTCTACGGCTAATATAGCCGGCCCATTGCCACTTCAGCTTACTTATTCTGTGAGCTATGTCTACAACTCTGGTTCTCTGTCTGTGGTTGTCTGTCTGTGGTTCTGTGTGTTATTAAATTATGAAATACTAGCGACCCGCCCCGGCTTCGCACGGGTGGACATTTATTTTTTAAGCTCTCTGAAAAAAAAAAATTGTTTTGTATGTATGTTTTTATAGGTTTTTTGTTCGTGTTACATTTCTTTGTTTCGTACCTGCTTAACTCTTTTTTTTTTTTTTTTTTTTTTTTTTTTTTTCTCTTTACCTTAATGCTTCACTATACACTATGTTCGCAGTAGTATTTGTAGATGGCATTAAAACAGTTTATTTGGATAAGGATTAGTATTTGACGATAATATGATCAATAAACATAGGCTAATAATTTTAATTACTTTTATTCTATGGAAAAGTGGTTATAATGGCTAAAATATAAATGTTTGGTTTATACTATCGCGGACTTTTTTGTAGGCATTATTGAGTTCTACAACTTTTCTATAGAAGTCAACCATACATCTCTAACCATTTAGGCAGCGTTCGCGAGAATCGTTAACGTACGGCAGTTTTTTCGACGCCTTACTCCACAATTTTCACTACCACGAAAAATCCTATCTATTTTCCGGGATAAAATATAGCCTATACGGATTCGGAAGAATCCCTCTAAGTAATGGTAAAAGAAATTTTGAAATCGGTCCAGTAGTTTTTGAGCCTATTCAATACAAACATACAAAAATACAAAAATACAAAGGTTTCCTCTTTATAATATTAGTATAGAAGTATAGATAATATTTTCCTTACAACACTGCCAATAAGTTCGAAGATGATCGACAGCTGTATCAGTTGTTGAAACAAGATAATTGTGAGCGGTAGATAACGGATCAGAGCTTCGGCAGTCTGAAATAAAAACAAAAAAATAAAATAAAACCGGCCAAGTGCGTATCGGGCCACGCACAATGTAGGGTTCCGTATATGCCCATCGAAATATGCGGATTTGCCTCCGAACGATGATTTTTATTGTAATTATAAAAAACAAACTTTAATTTGCAGTTGAAAAACCTGTACTCCGTACGTTATGTTTAGGAAAATATATTATCCAAGTACATTTTATAAGTTGGTCGACTATTACTCGTAAAGTTGTTTAGCTGTGATAGTTTTCCTTTTAATTCCGTTATGTAACCACCGTGAATTTTTTCACACAACTATTTACCTGGTAGAAGAGGGGTCACTTATGTCTAACAAAAACTAGCACTTTAAAGCTTAATATTTCACAAACGAATCCCTTAATCGAAAAATTAAAACAAACAATTTTGAAACAAACTTGCAATATATTTTAACGACATACCTTACTGTGGGATATGCGAGAAAAAAAATCCCCACTTTACGTGTAGGTACAGGAGATACCCTAAAAAAAACTTTTCGAGATTTTATTTTACCACTTTTTCGGCGTAACTAATCTGTAAATTCATATCAAACTACAGCTTTCTAGTACTAAGAATCTTTGATCTAAGCTGCGGACAGACAGACAGACATGGCGAAACTATTAGGGATCCTTTCCTTGTTGACTACGGAACCCTAAAAATAGCACAACTAGAACAAAAAATTCGAAGACATGTTGTGCCATCTCCAACCCGCACTGGGCCCACGCGGTGGATTACAGCTCTCATTGAGAGGGGGCCTTTGTCCAAGCAGAGGGAACATGATCGGTTGAGTGTTCGAAACTCCAAATGTCTCTTAAAACCTTTACTAAGGCGATTCTCACAGGACACCGCACGTCAGCGCGGTCGAGCGGTGGCAGCGAAGATTTATATGTGTGTGCCGCTCATCCGCGCCTTTGAGCTGAGGCGGCGAAGATTTACCTAGCGGAGCGCTGCGCAGAGAGGTGGTGGACGCCGCTCGTCCGCGCGGTAGGGCCGAGGCGGTGAAGACCTATACGTGCGCCGCGCGGGGAGGCGGTAAGTGCCGCTCATCCTTGCGGTTGAGCTGAGGTGGTGAAGATTTATATGGCGGTGCGCCGCGCGGAGAGCCAGTGACCGCCGCTCTTCTGTCGGACGGTGTACGTGTGAGAATCGCCTAGACTTCCTAAAACCTTAGATGAAAGGAGAACAAAGTATGAATAGGTGTACAAACTACTAAATACTAACCAATTGCGAGCACTCCAGTAGCAGTAAGCATCCACTAGCTTGATGGAACCCGTAATAAGCGAACAACATTGGCCCAAAAACATCCGACATTTTGTCTGTAAAACTAAAGTCAGAGAAAAAATATTATTATTTTATTTTGAGGAAAACGAGATCTTTATGTAGTAGTTTACTAGAGCAAATTCAATTATATTATGCGCATCGATCCATGTTGATAACATTACGCTTGAAATCCCCGGACGGTTAAGCAGAGGTATACTTCATATGTAGAGCACCCACATTTTGCCAGTTATATTTAAGTCCCTTGTAATAGGAAACGAGCCAATTGCCATCAAACGGGCACAAATCCAGATTCCTTGGCTGCTACTGAAAATGTCTTTACGGAATACTCCAAAAACACTTTGCCCGGCCTGGGAATCGAACACAGGACATTATGCAAAAATGCAATTCATGTAATATCAACTTACTTGACAATTTTTCGATGATAATCAACTAATTCATTTAACTGAACACTAACAGCTTCTAGCTCATGGGGAGAATACATTTCACAAGTCAAACTCGCGTCACTGTCTTCTAACATGAAACTCGTCTTAGATGCAGGTCTTGGGAAGTTGTCCAGATTATAAAGTAAAATCTTGAAATGACCCCAAAGATGGAACACCATTAAGGATAAAAAGCAATCGAGCATACAGAACCAGGTTGCACATAGATAGGAGATGATCCTGGAATAAAACAAGTTTTACGTACAAAAATATATTTTGTCAGCGATCGCTTCTTCTTCTTTATCGTGTGGTGTCTAACCTGGTGTCAGAGTTTTTATGACGCCCATGGGCCTCTCACCTGGCTTTACATGCCGTTGAGAAATATCTCAGGCATGCTGGTTTCCTCACGATGACCGTCATTATCATTCAGCCGAAAGACATCAACTGCTGGACACGGCCCTCCCCCAAGTGTCGCCACATTGACCGGTCCCATACGCCTCGCATCCAGCGGGTCCCCGCAACGTTTACCAGGTTATCGGTCCACGGCCTTCCAACGCAACGTTTTCCAGTTCGCGGTCGCCACTCCAGAACTTTTCGGCCCCATCGGCCATCCGTTCCACGACTAATGTGAACTGCCCATTGACACTTAAGTTTGGCAATTCAAAAATATAATAATAGTAGCAAATACCCGCAGCATCGCCTGTTTGGAGTTCGATAATTGTCCCACGGGATCGTACTAGCGGAATAAAAACCTATGTGCTATTCCAGACTATAATCTATCAGTCTGCCAAAAGTCATCCAGATCCGTTCAGCCGTTCTGGCGTGATTGAGTAATATACATCCATCCATAATTCACAAGATAACTAAGATTTTACAATTGCCTTTAATCAGCATCATAGCTGATCTCGATCCGCTCCTGACGTTAAATTTGATTCAAACTGCACCACAACTTTTTTCCCATAGCTAATCTATACTATATACATATGTATATAATATTATAAAGCTGAAGAGTTTGTTTGGTTGAACGCGCTAATCTCAGGAACTACTACTTCGAATTGAAAAAATATTTTAGTTTTGGATAGCCCATTTATCGAGGAAGGCTATAGGCTATATAACATCACGCTACGACCAATAGGAGCGGGGAAAATAATTTCACGCGGACAAAGGTCGTGGGCAACTGCTAGTGCTGATATAATAGTCTTCTTCGTAAGATCAATGATCTAGTTACATTTTAGTAATGATGTTTGAGATCTACCTATCGGCTGGTTGAAGGATTTGAAAATGATAGAAAGGGGGGTTGATTAGGATTTTTCAGTATACTTACCAATGAAAAATGTTGGTAAGAATGTACCATTTCAATTCAATCGACGAGGGAAATGGGTATGAGAAATAAAGAGCGTGTTCATATGTGGCGTTCTCCTTCAATCCACCGCTAGCGAATTTACCAGCGGAATAGTTATTATACATGGGAGTAATATTGAAGAGGGAGAGGCCAACTATCATTAGAGCTGCGAGGTATAATGTGAAGAGGTGGGAGATCCTATGAACTTGCTTGTGAGTCTGGAAAGAAAAGGATTAGGTATGTATATAAATCTATACTAATCTATACTAATATTATAAAGAGGAAACCTTTGTATTTTTGTATTTTTGTATGTTTGTATTGAATAGGCTCAAAAACTACTGGACTGATTTCAAAATTTCTTTTACCATTACTTAGAGGGATTCTTCCGAATCCGTATAGGCTATATTTTATCCCGGAAAATAGATAGGATTTTTCGTGGTAGTGAAAATTGTGGAGTAAGGCGTCGAAAAAACTGCCGTACGTTAACGATTCTCGCGAACGCTGCCTAAATGGTTAGAGATGTATGGTTGACTTCTATAGAAAAGTTGTAGAACTCAATAATGCCTACAAAAAAGTCCGCGATAGTATAAACCAAACATTTATATTTTAGCCATTATAACCACTTTTCCATAGAATAAAAGTAATTAAAATTATTAGCCTATGTTTATTGATCATATTATCGTCAAATACTAATCCTTTTCCAAATAAACTATTTATTGAGCAAGATTGTTTCAATAGCTATAAATAACTTTTTATTTTATACCAATCGGACAATCCATTCAAAAGATATTTTTCAGAGAGCTTAAAAAATAAATGTCCACCCGTGCGAAGCCGGGGCGGGTCGCTAGTTATAAATAAAATAGGAGGTACAATTCCAAAGCTGATGATAGACCGCAGACGGCAACGGCAGGTTCCGTTCAACCACAATTACAGACCGCAATCACACTATTGGTTAAACCATAAAGCACTTCGGTAGATGCTGAAAATGCCGCCGGCTGCAGCGGTCGTGCTGCGACTACAGATGGCATACCTTCTTCTTCGTGTCGATGATTCCCGTAGTTATCAATTTTTTTTTTCGACCAGAACTTAGTCACATCTATGGCGTTGGTAGTGGCTTCGGACAGATCCATTCAAGTGCTGGTGGAGTTGTACAAAGAGCAGGTCAGGAGGTCCGCCTCCTGGTTTGGGATGAGACTCCACAGTCGCACTCAGCTTTATTGGAATACCCCCAACGGACCAAGTTGTACCTGCAACGGCCCACCTGGCTTCGAAGTCGATTTAGAGTCTTCCAAGTTGGCCATGGCAGTTGGTGACCCGCTGGGAGCTTTTCTGCAGGCTCAGCATAGTAAGCCGGAGGGGGATATCTGAGGAGCCACAACTTTTTCCGAGCTTCACCTACCTTATTATTGTCGATCAGTGGATTAATCGACCTAAGGAAGCTGTTCCGACTCTTCAGCCTGCCTCGCGGCGTCTCCGCATACCTATAGTACCGTTTTTGGCAGTAACAACAAGTCGTGTTAGATATTACATATAAATGAGCTGGCCGCTGCTGTCGATGAGGCGTTCGGAATTAAAACCGCGGCAGCACTGTCTCTTACGATTATTATCACCTGCTCTGGTGGAGATTCATTAATGAATCTGCCCTGGAGTGTAAATGTGGTGCTGTTCTACAAACGATGGGGCACCTAATATGGTGTCTTGCGTGTCCTGTTGTTTGTTCCCTACAGGAACTGATGGACGATACCGAAAGCGCCAAACTAGTTGCTCAGTTCTGTGTTGACACTATTTACATTGCCATCGACACGCTAAGAAGAAGATTATCAACCGCAACAACGCCGCAAACTGCGGGCTGCAGTTAGCAAAGCAGAGGTCGTGGTGAGACAACGATAAGGATCCATGTTTGAAGGTGTCACTTGAATTCAATAAATCTTACCTTCATCGAGTATTCTGAACGGTCTTTGTAGAAGAACAGATGGATTTTTTCCAAAAAGTCTCTGGCAACGACTACGTACTCATCAGAAAAACATAGTGTAGTGACTCTGAACTGAAAAACAAGATAAATATTTTTCTTCTTTTTAACATACCATCATGCCAGTTATCCCCGCAGGGTTAGGCAGATGTGTACCTTATGGCATACCAAAATTTCGCCAGTTATGTTAAAGTCCCATGTAATAGGGGGCGAGCCTATTGCTATCAACCGGACACAGATCCAGACTCCGTGGCTTCTACTGAAAAATTCCTGATGGAAAAACCCAGTAACACCAATAGTAGCCACTTTGGCACAGTGTTACATAGTTTGATGTACAGAATGCTTGGTTGACGGCTTCGTGAAGGGTACCTTTACACTCAGTATATTAAAAACGGTTCCCATAATTATACTTACAAAAATAACAGCAGTCATAAGCAGACATATATACAAATGGCCAAGCTCGAAGAAAGTCATCGAATTCTTATGCAGCAGTACATACATCACCCCGCCAAGAAATGTGATCAAACATAAAGACATATGGAAAGATCTCTGGATAGTCACCCAGATCTTCCTTCTTTGTATAGCTCCTGTGTCAAGCGGATGCAGTAGCTTTAGGGGCCAAGAGCTTATCACTGATAGTAGGTGACGGAGCATTATTAGGTGCGCGTAGTCAGCTGGTGAGGTGATATCACTGAAAAGACATCATTACATACACTACACAGGTTTGGCTGACATTGCACTGAATAGACATTCATCTCTGCCTAGTCTTTTCCCAACTATGTTGCGGTCGGCTTCCAGTCTAACCAGATTCAGCTAACTACCAGCATTTTACATGGATCGGCTGCATATCTGTCCTTCAAAACCCAGTTAGCACTCTATATAACGATACCCCTTGGTAAGATTTCAGAATTTTGGCTACCTGTAACGACTGTCAAAGATCTACAAATGACAGCCGGTACCAACAGCTTAACGTGCTTTCCGAGGCAGAGGAAACTCGGTATGTAATGGGTGGTCACCTTTCCACGGACCAACCTAAGCAAGCACGGTTTAACCTAAAGATCGATCCGAGCAGCTGTAATTTTTTAGCCGAGCTCGTGGCTAAATCATTGGAGGTGATGGCAGCTCGTGGATCGTGTTAAAATAAATAATGGGTAGTCACATGGATACCTGAAGACGGGCGTGGCAACCGAGGCAGGCCCAAGAAACCCTGGCGTGACGAATTAAACCTGCTACTAACAGAATGGATGGAGAAGCCAAAAACATAACATACAATCTTGACTCGACAACATGCAACAAACAATGGGTTGACACCTTTCTAAGTAAGCTATTTTAAACTGAAATTATTAAGAAGATCGGCATTTGAGGGCTCAGCTAATTTCAGTAGCGTTCATCAATGAAAGTATGTACATTATGTGAACCAATTGCGGTGCTTTTCTTTCTATATAATTTCTTTTTTTTATTAAGCTGCACAAAGTAAAAAAAGAAGAAACAAATATTTTACTAAATCTGAACATCTAAACGCAATCGTTTGAAATAACGAAACGAAGAAAGAGTGACGGAAGCAATGGAGTTACCATATTCAACAGAATATGGAATTTCTATAATCATACTAATTAAAGATTTTGCTGGTAGTAATAGTGAGCATCATGAGACGTTTGCTACCTAATATTACAAGACCAGCCGTGTACATTGCTGCGATATCTTATCCGTTTTGTCCCATCTAATCTAAGCCATTTTGAGTAAGACTCCATCTTTGGAAATACATGTTTTCTTTGCTTTTAAGCCAGCCTCTTATTCGATTCGTAACATGGTTTATGTTACTAAATAATTATGTTTTCAAATAAATTATTAATTAGTGACTGCTGTTATTTAAAACGTAAAGTACGTACGAAACGTTTTTTTGGAGAATTTAGCTTAAATGGTAACATTCAAAGCTATGTCGTCTATGAAAATAGAATATGTCATAAATGTCATAAATATTGTCAATTTGTCACTTCTCTGTCCTGATCAATTAAAATCTAGATGTCTGGATTTGTTTGCATTTTATTTTTTTAACAGTCTTATTTGTTTCTTGGTGAAATATACAACGCGAAAAACTTACAGTGAAGGTGTATAGATATGAAAGAGGCTAAAACAATGTCATTGGGTACAGTTGCTGCTAGCATGTGTGAGGAGCATCGTAGAGTGATTATGGTAATGCCAATGATGATGGCATGTCCGCGTCGCCGGTCACTCAGTTATTTGAAGAAGTTGTTATAAGATTATAATGTTATGCTGCTTAAAATAAATGTTTTATTCAACTTCGTGATTAATGTTTAATTTTTGCCCTAGTCCATGGCGCAATTACACATTGTCGTTCGCCCGAATTCGATTGCCCATGGAATTCGTCAAACGACCAAGTGTAAATGAACGCGGTCGAGTACGTCCGCCTTCGGGCAGACTCATCCAGCTTTATTGTTTGTTTTCGATTAGTGTAATTGCGCCATTAAAGAATAAGCCGACCAAAATCATAAGACAATGTGATGGGTTGTGCAAATGCGGGCTCCACTGGCTAAATACCTAAGTCCTTAAATGCTACGTTCTTGTAATTAAATATAAGGTATATTGGATTGTATAATAATGAAAATATTTTTGAATGACATTACAGCTGACGTAGTTGTCTATCCTACAGTGTTACATGGATCTTTTGAAGCTCCATTGAGGTTGACAGGCGAGAGCGCTGTTGCTAAACGTTTGTGAAATGTATTGAAAAAATAAGATGGCGGCGTTAGTTCTGATTTTGCCCACGCGACAAGTGTATTTATAAATTGTGTTATTCTAGCCAAATGCAATATTATAAAAATATGCTGTGATTACCTTTTATCTTAATTTGACCGAGACCTACCTTTTGGGAGTATTTTTACGAATGTACGCGAGCTCTAAGTGTGGTCCCCAGAATCTATAAGGGTATGCCATTCTTTTTTGCTACAAAACGTACTCTGTTTTAGAACCCCTTGGCTTGGCACGCGACGATGGCAAAAGACCGAAAGGCATGTCTTTGTTTCCTTGTAAGATGGGTAGGGCTTTAGTGTGGGACGCAACACGCGTCGATACTCTTGCGCCATCACATCTTCCAAGCTCATCGTGCTGTGCTGGCGCTGCCGCTGCGGCTGCAGAGAACCTCAAGCGGCGTAAATATAGAAACATCTGAGGAAACTATATTTTCGAGCCGTTTGGGGTTGAAACTCTGGGGCCGTGGGGTCCGAGTGCTCATAGCCTGTTTAAGGATATTTCGAAACGCCTAGTTGACGCTTACCGTGACCCAAGGGCTGACTTTTATTTTAGCCAGAGGCTAAGTGTTGCCATACAACGGGGCAACGCCGCCGCCAGTCTCTTGGGCACATTGCCAGTTGACAGCGTTGAGGAGGAGTTTTTTGATGCCCTTTTATAGTTTGTTGTTAGTTTATTTAATAGTTTTTAATTAATAATGTGTATATAATAGTTAGTTTACTTTAAAAAAATAAAGAAAACTTACTCTTGAGGTTCATAATCAAAGAAAAAATCACGTAAGCTAGTAGTCGAAGACATCTTCGCTATTCGAACTGCCTGCAACTGTATGAAAAAGAATCTAAGGACATTCCAGCTTATATACTCGTACTGAAAACTGCTAATTACTACATAAGGCTTCAGCCATACACTCATGATAAGAATTTTCAACATGAACTTGCAATACACTGAACCGATCATCCTGAAATATTGCATATAAATTGTCAGGTGTACAGAAATGGACATAGGGTATCTTTAATCTCGATATAAAGTACTGTTCCCGAGGAAAACAACAATAACGTTCTTATGATAGTAGATGGCGCCACGTGTACAGCCCGAATTGATTGTCAAATTCTAAATTAACGCGAGCGAAGCCGCGGGTAAAAGCTAGTAGGATAATAATTTAAATAACGCTAAATTCTTAAAATGGTCACAGATGCAGTTAATATTATGAATTGTCACTTTATGACCAATATTATTACCTTATTATGAATCTGCTACAGCGACCATTTTAGACCCCCAATCTTCACTCTGTGAGAGTGGATGATAATTCACCACACATGCCCATTGCGGATTGATGGATGTAACATGTCATAAAGTAATTTTCCTTTGATAAAAGACTTATTTACAAACTCTAGGTCCGAGTGCTCACAGCCTTTTCAAGGACATTTCAAATCGCTTAGTTGACACTTCCCAGGACACAAGGGCTGCCTTTTACCGTGGCCAAAGGCTTAGCTTTGCCATACAACGTGGCAACGCCGCCAGTCTCTTGGGTACGAGTACATTATCAGTTGACAGCGTTGAGGAGGAGTTTTTTGACGGCATTTTTTAAGTTTAGTTACTTTAGGTTATTTTAATTTATTTATGTTTTTAATATTTAGCTAATAAATACTAGTTTTACAAAATCTGCTGTGAAGTCTGATGTATGCAAAGTTGACCAAAATAACATCTAGGATATGAACCTGACTGTAATCTTACTTCTTACTACGGCAATGCAAAAGCTTGTGAGGACGTTTGTCACTCTTTCACGCAAAAAATACTGAACGGATTTCTATGAAATTTGGCACACAGATAGATTATAACCGTGAATAAAAAACAGCTAGCAGGTATGGCTCTACCTTAAACGGCATTCTTAGACAATCATTATACACACACACTACAGTTCTCATGCTTGAACTTTCTTGATCCTCTGATCATTAATTAAATTAATGACACAGCTTTTGTCATAATTTTTGACAGCCATTTATTATCGTAGTTAGATAACTATACGTTATTCTTTGGATTGGTTAAGGCTGAGGCAGTGGCTATTGACTATAATACTACGTTTTAAAGAAACGAATTCCTCGGATTTTTTCAGTAGCAGCCACGGAGTCTAGATTTGCGACCAGTTGATGCCAATAGGCTCGCTTCCTATTACATGAGACTTAAACATAACTGGCGAAATGTGGGTGTACTATTAGGTACTTACACCTCTCTGCCCAACCCTTCGGGGTTGTGTTTTGTTACTTCGTTTTAAAACTGCGGAGACACTTTTTCTTTAGGATTCAGATTATCTTTAGAAAAACGTAAATAATTCAATTTTTATTGAAGAAAATTTTCTTTTACCACATCAAAAATCATTTTAAATGAAAAGCAACAATCAACCGGTGATTTGCAGTCCATGATAGTTATATGAAAATAACAAACACGTAGCTTTTTCAATTTCAAGTATTTTTCACTTTTCTATTTCTTCACTATTACTACAAACTACAATATTACTAAATGCGACAATTCTAAGTAAAAAAAAAAATGAAACGTTCCCGACATTGCTCTCAAAATACTAGGAATTAAAACGAATGTCTAGATATTGTGAAATACTTCACTAGAAACGGAAACACTCGACTGGCTCTTCATTGAAAAATCCTTGGTTCTTACCTGGAAAATGTTTTTCAGCACGAAATTGTTTTCTGAACAAGTGCTTTCTACTTTCATAGTAAATGGCTGGTATTTGACGAGTCCCATTTTTCCTACTGCTAGGACTTTAAAAAAGATTTCCCTTTGTTTTCTTAAATTGTCTATCTCTTGTAAGTCTCCTCCCACAAGACGAAGAGAAGAGAGGTTTTATAAGTTAACTAGCTGTGCCCCGCGACCTACGTCTGCGTGAAATTATTACAAAAATACTTCCCTACTTGAATCGGATTTTGTTATCAATTTCATGGTTTTGTTTTTACACGGAACCCTAATTATTTTTCTAACATATACTCAAGTTACTCCTTATAACATCAGCCATCTGTCAGTAAAAATTGGTCCAGCCGTTTCGGAGCTTAGCCTGAACAAACAACCAGACATAAGGGCAAAAAATTAAAAAAAAAGTTTTTTTTTTTATTAATACCGTACATGTTTTCATACGCATTCAGTAATAAGCTGTCATTTTGAAATTACAAACAGTTACTTCAAATTTAATTATGTGTATAGAAAATAGCTAACTTTCTATACTTATACTCAATTGCCGTACAAACAAATCAGTTGCCTTAGCTCGTTCGGAAGTTTTCAAACAAACAGGTTGGTCAGAGCAAGGAAAACCCAGAATGTAAATGTGGCGCTGTTCCACAAACGATCGTGTACTGCGTGTCCTGCTGCCTTACAGGAACTGAGGAACGCTACTGAAGGCTCCGAACTCGTAGCCAGATTTTGAGCTGGCTCAGTGTACCTAACTAACTACACGCTAAGAAGGTAGTAGGTGGAGATAACTGCATATCATCTGCCTCATCTACCTTTTCCTAATTATGTTGGGGTCCGCTTCCAATCTAACCGATTGTAGCTGAATACCAGTATTTATCATGGAGCGCCTGCCTATCTGACCTCTTAACCCAGTTAGTACTGGGTAATAATATGATGCCCTTGGTAACACTGGTTGTCAGCATTCGGGTCACTGACTATCCGTAATGAATGTCAAATATCTACATTGGGCAGCTTATCGTGCTACCCGCGGCCACCCATCCACGGACCGGTCTCGCAATCACTGCTAACCTTTAAGATCGACCCGTGCGGACGTTATTATTTAGCCAAGAGCCGCAGTTTTTTTTCCCGCTCTGGGCGGAGTGGAAGGGAGTGTCAGACTCGTACTGACTAAAATCCCTCCATGTTCCTTCTTTACCCTTTGTGTTCCAGGGCCGCGGTATCTCTTTCGAACAGTCCCGCAGCCCCGGCAGGCATCGGCCTTTGCGGACCCCTTCCGGTTTGCTGACATCTCTTTGAGGCGCGCGTGGAACACGAACGCGCTGTCGACACGGCCTGTCGTCATAACACGGACGGACGGCGAGCTAGCCCATTACTCACCGTCCACAGGCCCGCAAGAGCTCAGATACGATTTTCAAAGCGCCCTATGAGGTGCGTATTATGTATTTTTAGCTTCACTCCAATATGCACTGACCTTAAAGAATATCTATATCTAGGCCTTCTAATCAAATAACTAGTCAAAGTGAATCCAGTGTATGGTAATTACAGGCTTCTGTTAATCTTTGATCGTTCACTGATAATGTGGTATTAGTAAGGTATTTTTTGTCAAAGAAAAATCGTAACGTCAAAATGAAGGGTCCAAGTCTCACCAAGCATTTTTGTTAAAACATTATGTATATGACGAGGTAGTTAAAATTATAGCAAAGGTAGAAAATTGTAGATTAATGGTATTATTTTTTTACAAACGTGCGACAGACTTCGGAGACTTGTACCCTTCATTTTGACGATCACGAAAAATCCTGGGAAATATGGGGTGCTTGTTATAAAGTTCTCGTTTGCATAAAGATGTGAATATACCAGTGCTCCATATCAACGGTGTATACCTTTACAGGGAAGACAGGTTGCAGGTAGAGGTTCCCAATACTGTCTTTATATCAGGATTGTCTTACTCGATTTTTTATAAGGATGATCTTAAATTAATTTCAACTTTCAGTGGGCAACCGACAGTGAATTCATACTTGTAACTTTGTACGTTTTTAATTGTAAACTCTTTTGGAAAAGTCAACAAGATTAGGGAGCGTTGGGCAGAATTTGTTCCATGTGCTTTTTGGCAGTTTCAATTGTTTCCATAATTTTATTGTACGATGCGCTTTTGTTACAGAGAGTATATCTTTGTCTCTCTCTATTGTCTTATTATTACAAGATAAAGGTAATAAAACAACAAATATAAACATGCAAAAGTTTATTCTCATAACATAGAGAATCTTAAATCACCTTGACTTATTTAAAAACTATTTTATCCACATTTAAAAAATAAATACAATTTAAAATTTCATGCTTCATTTGTTAAAATGACGTAAAATTACATACATAGGTAAGGTTATAGTATCCTAAGTTTTAAAAAAATCTATAAACATTTGTATAAAAAAGAATAAAATATTGCAGCTAATTTATGGCATATTATTATATCTGTACCTAACCTTATATTTCCTGAGTTTTTTTCAGGTAGCTACTTACGCACTATTTCTTCACGCTTATTTGTATTGGGAGAAAGTAGGACTTGTACCTGCGGCTTTTAAGAATTAAAATAAATAAGAATAAACGTTTTAGACTTCTTAATCTACTACAATAACATGTATTTGATAGAGCTGCACTGGCCGACAAAAAACAGACCTAATAAAATATTGAAATTTTTCATTGCGAAATTACGTCGCGAATTCCTTATGAGAAAACGTTTCCGAGTTTTATTTAGAAGTATTTCATCAAGTGAATTTGTAGAAATATTTTGTGCGATGTTTCCTTTATTCCAAAGATATGAATTTTCTTGCGAATATGTATTCTAGACGTTTCTTGAATACAAGTTTTTTTTTTTTTTTTGCCGCCCCGTTGTGTTAGTGATGCAATAAGTTTATTTAAAAAATAACTGTTTTTAAAGTATAACGTTAAGCCACTAATTTAGAAAGTACGTAGCAAAAGTTATAATTTATAAGCCCTAAATTACTCTCATGAGAATAAATCGCGAAGATATAATTATATTTACGAATATATTCTACTAACAAAGGTTGACATATTTCGCTATATATACAAAAATAAATGAAGTTAAAAAGTTGGTCAACCATTTACTAAGTTAGCAAACATTATTTTTTTAGCTAAGGTTAAGAATAAAAAATGCCCGTTGGAGGATCGAGCAAGTTTAAATGGATAAAAACTTAGAAAAAAATGTTAAGAAATCACTTTTGTTTGCTCGTCTCCCATATTCTAACAATAATGCCTTATTATATGCTTTTATTTTTTATAATAATAAGCAGTTTACTAATTGCATTGAATAATTAGCATAGTAAACTTAATCTCCTACAACAACGCTAGATGGCGTTTATGTTAATATTAATGCAGTAATTTTCTTTCTTCCTTGATTATTGCGATTTATATTTTTTAATATTTTTTAAATCATGTTCGATAAATTTACTCTCTAATGCTATGTTTTTGTATTTCATAATATTATTCATGAACAGATTCACAATTATTTAATTAGACAGCGTTCGCACCTAATGTCTATTATTCAGTAGTCGTAGCTAGATACTCTCCATATAAAAAATTACATAAATGAAATAAAAATCTATTTTTGTAACTCCTAAAAGAATATTTTTTTATTCTAATTAATTTCTTTTTCTAAATCCATGTTATGCATCAATAATTCTGTCCTCATTTGTAAAACTTGGATCTTAAAAATCCATTTGCTCTTTTTTGTCCAAACTCTTTTGTGTCCATGCTCTTTTGTATGTTCTTTCTCTTTATTGTACATCCCTTAGCAGCATGCTTCGCACCTCACGAGGCCCACTTCATCACAATTCATGCATTTGAGAGCCACAAATTCTGCCGTGAAGTGGTTCCTGTGAAGGCTCTTCTTGGATCCGTTGCAAATCCTGCACGGGAGAAGGCGGAACCCACCACACATTTGACAGGTGTTGCAGGCGTCTGGGCTCTGGAATTGAGAAAAAATAGGAGTTAATGATATAATGTATTAAAAATTATGAAGTAGTTTCGGGGGAAAAAGTGTAATAATATGACATGAACTAATAACTTTTGATTTGAAATCGTTAAGTTGCTGTAAAATTTGTTCGCAGACTATTTAGGTACAGTCAGCCCCAAAAAAAATGTGAACACGGACAACGA
This sequence comes from Noctua pronuba, assembly GCA_905220335.1. Lineage (NCBI taxonomy): Eukaryota > Metazoa > Arthropoda > Insecta > Lepidoptera > Noctuidae > Noctua > Noctua pronuba. The sequence goes on along the minus strand of LR999906.1, from coordinate 5,570,475 downwards.
ACCATTTCATTGTCTACAACAATTATTCCATAATTGTGTTTACAATATAAAGCTACAAATCAGAGTATACACGTGGTTTCTTTTAAGTTACTGTGCCAATTTCACCGAACCTTTACTCAAATGAAAATACCGACATAAAAAACTAACACACTCCTTTGACATCGAATTTGAAACGGTATTCAAACCTGACATCGCAATATGAATCAAAATCACATTTCCTTTCAATAAAATCCTCATTTTACATCTAACGTAAACGACAAATACATTCCATGTTACCCTTTCATCCCAGATCGAATTATTTGCCTAGACGTCGTCATATCTGAGTATACAAATCATTTCTACTTCCATAGAATAACTTTTTTTTTTTTAGTTATTGGTTTAAGACCTAAGAAAGAGTCTATATAAGTATGTCGATATTTCAATAGGTTTTTCTTAGTCTAGACGGCTTTTATCCGACCCCTACTGGGTGTTTAAATCTAATTTAGTTGATCAAATCGTAGTTGTAAGAAATAGCTAGGAAAACCTGCAAGACTAATGTCTGTTAGTCTGGTACTATTCATCAATTGATTAGTACTGGCAGGTTTAATTCCCAATGTGGGGGTATTGTATGGAATTGGTGGGGACGATGATTTCAGTCTGCATTTTGCACTGCAGGCCAAAGACCTCTTCATTGAAGGAAGTTGTGCATTAGTTCCTCGGTTCTCCGTTTAACTTTTGTGACTTCAGTTTGTTATTTTTAGTTTCGCCATGCCATCCCTGGTGGCAAAGTGGAAGACCTAGAGGGCGGCGATTGATACCATTCGCCCCGACACTACATATAGCCCTCATCCAGTCATAGCTGTGTCCATTCCACTGGATCAAGGAGGATACGGACGAAGTGCGTCCGATGTTCGCAAACACGGACGAACTGTTTGCGAACATTGGGAAGTCACTAAAGTGACAGCAAGGAATAATGGTCGTCCTTACAACGTGAAAATATGGCTTCTACTTCACGATAGGTCTGTTCTTCGTCAGGATTGGGGGGCATATCGCTAAGTTACCCTCTTTCAAAGATAAACCCAAGAATATACAAAATGCAGATTACTACTGATCATATCAATATACCTCATTGCTGACAGTAAAAGAAAAGCTGACAACACCCAAATTAAAATTAAATATCGAAAAATACCGCCAAATCGATTAATCAATCATTTTATCTTCCAACCAATTAACTTCCCGACATGAGACAGCCAATCAACAAAAACCAGAAAAAAATGTTACAAAATGGCCGCGGCACTTATGCAAGAACATTCACATACCGCGAACAAGTTGCAAAACATGTTGAACATAATAATATTTGTTTTTACACAGTAATCGTAATAAACATTGCGTGAGAAGTTTAATTTGATAAAGGTTATCTGAAGGTTGTTTCCAATGTAGGAAACAGGTCCAATTGACGGTCGGATGCGGAGATCGAAGCTGTTGAAATGTCTTGTATACAGTCACGAGCACCAATATGTAAACGCTTAACAACTTTTAAAAGGGTTTTTCTGCTACTGTTCTGATTAAAATTTCATGTTGTTACGAACATAGTATTCTGGAACTCATATTTTTATGAAAAAGATCCTATCTCCAAGTTACAATCGTTATTTCTCGCGAAAATTGCTTTTAAATTTAGGAAAGTGTATACATATTGGTGCTCGTGACTGTACATACGACCTTTGTAGATCTTTCCGTTCGTGGTACATTGTTGTTATGACCTTTCCTCTTTGCTACAAGACTCAATTAAATATACGTTCAAATTAAAAAACTTTTTTGAAGTCGGATAGTTTTTTTTTTTGGCAAAAAGGTTTTTATTTTACCCTTTTTAGTTGTGGTATTTCAGACAAATCCACATAGACGAAGAAAATTCATATTATAGAGGATAACTCATAAAGTACCAAAGCAAAGTTAATACAATTCATATGGAACTACCGCGCGAAAAAAGTGAGCGCGAGTGAAACGTGATTTTTCACCTAAAAAAAAAGTCGTTTCCCAGCAATAATAATATAGTTTTGTGTTTAGTTTGATGTACATAATGCTTGGTTGACGGCTTCGTGAAGGGTCCGTTTATACCCTGTATAATACATTTCTTTCCCTGTTTTCTCAAAATAATCGTTTATTATCGATTGAATATCGAGATCCTTATGAGCATCCACGCGAGGCAGGTGTTCATTGCGCTTATATCACATCATGTCTACGACATCAATTTAAAAGTAATGAAAATATATTTCATTCTTATATTATGTATATGTATAAGAATGTAAACGATTGCATAACTTATTTTTCCTTAAAAACAGTTATGAAATATTATTTACTGAGAAATGAGTTCAAATTAACTCTCATTTAATATTTTTGAAGTTCATAATATTTATTTTAAAAACTTTTGATTCAAACTTCAATTTAACGATTATCATAAATAAGGACAGCCTATTGCCATCAAGCTGTGAATTCATAGTCTTGTGCGTGTTTCTTTATCTTATTTTTAAACAGCGTTGAAAAAATAGACCATTTCGTTAACAGTATTACTCTTTTCAGCCAAAAAGTTTACTAGGCAGCAGTGGCGAAAGTACCATACAACCCCATTCCTACCGGTTTCCCTTTTAAAACTGGCAGAGTCAGTATTCTATAGACAATTAATAACATAATCACATTAAAGATATGTACTCCGGCTTACCTCTTACAAAAATTGACCCTTCACTACTGCTAGGCAGCACAGTGTACTTTTATTTGTCACTTCCTATTACACAACGAGTGTGCGACACGCAATATTGTCACAAGTAATGATGTTAACTAAAATAATTGACAGCATACAAGGAATCGATTTTACTTGTTTGTGCAATTTCTTTTGCGTAGGAAGTATTTCGAACATAACGACAGTGTGACGCGCTGATTGCGGACACCGTATATAATGATAGATAAACTTATACTGTCACTTACGGGATATCTTCCGTGATTGTTCATTATTTTGAGCTCCCGATATTTCGAAGCTGTTGCAAGCGCCATGATCGCGGGTTGACTGGAGAATGCGGGTGGATCACGGAAGATATCCCATAAGTGACAGTATAAAGGGTGTAAAAAGACCCTTAACGAAGCCGAAAGGCACTGATTTTCCCCGTCATTGCGATCATTTTTTTGTTCTAGACCATATCTGGGAACCTTCTAGTTACGGAGATATTAGGGGCCAAAGTTCCAACTTTTTCACAAGTTTTTTTTTAAATACATGTTTTTAATGTAAGATTTTTACTTTAACCAACTCCACGACCCCCTTACTATTCAATCCATCCATCAGCACCATGTACTGAGTGCGTTATATTGAGTCCTATCGTCGAACGTGATTTTTGACCCCAAAAAAAAAGTCGTTTCCCAGCAAAAAAAATTGCGTAAACTTAGTTTGATGTACAGAATGCTTGGTTGACGGCTTCGTGAAGGGTCCGTTTACACCCTGTATGTTTAGTTGTAAACCGTGACAGCTTAAAACAGTAATGATAGATACGTCATACATTTCATACATTCATAATCTCATGCTTTTTTCTCATGGGAGTGGGCAGAAACCACACAACGCTACCTGCTACGATCCTTACATACTCCTTTTGCGTCGTCCACGTTCATACATCTGGTCATACACGCACGCCGGTTGCGAGTACTACACATCTGATCTCTCTGACCAATAAGGTCAGGTACAATAGAATACAGGGTGAATTTTTGAAGTGGGCGTGGATGGCCAAATCCGAAACTACGAGGAATAGCGAAAAAAACTCTAATGAATGATAGCCCCTAATGAAACCCTATGAACAGCCAGTAACTATCACCTCCAAACGTCATAACTCAACATTTGCGACCACTCACATAAACATATTCAATAAGCCACAAAATAAAACTTCATTACGCAAACACGGTGCTTCCCGCGTGATTTTTACAACGTATATCACTTTTATCGCCTGTGTTTTGACCGATTTTGATGAAAACTAAAACTGTATCATAAAATTTTTGGAAAACCAATATTCCTAGCCAGGAATTAAACCTGAGATTCAGATAGGCAGTCGCTCCATGTAAAATACTGATCTTCAGCTGCATCCGGTAAGACTGGAAGCCGACCCCAATAAATTTGGGAAAAGGCTAGGCAGATGTTGATGATGACAGCTGATTAGTTATTTTTGATTACGATATTATATTGGTTCCATTGAGAAAGTTGTTCAATTATGGTCTCTAATCTTTCTGACACACGTTGTATACTAGACCTTAAGGGTAGGTAGATAGTGGGCATTATTTGAATAACAATCTTTCCTGTTAAAGAAAATGTCCTATGTAATAGGGGGCGCTCTTACTGTTCAAACTTTATTAACTGGACACGATTCCAAACATTCGGAGCTTCAGGTTAAATTTTTTGTAAATTCCAAAATCTCCAAATTCTCAATTGGACTAGACTAACGTAGTTCTCATTTACAAGCCCCGAACTATAACCTGATCAACACAAATTAGATACCCGATCCGTTCACAAGCTTGTCGGTTCGAATCCAGAGACACAGAATAAATCGATACAGAAGGACAACTTCATCCGATGAGTGACAGATGGAGACGAAGAAATCTGAAACAAATGCCAGTCGCAAGTGCGCGCTACTCACTGTATGTACGTGCAGCGTATCGACTGTATGTGTATACGTTTTTGATGGTTGTCAGATCATCATCGATTAGCTGGCGACATCTATGCCACCACATACGAACTAACTACCCAAAAACTGAATGGTTCTTTCATTCTTTGGGACGTGGCCCTAATCGGAATTTTAGGAATGTTTGCTAATAGTGCCCTGACTATATGGGAATTAGGAACAGGGTGTAAATTTCTTCATCCCTTGTAGAAAAGGGTGGCTCTCCGACCAGACGGGGGTTGCGCCTAGTGGGCTACTTACCGGCAGATGTTGTCGGGGTTTTCCCATAATTCTCTCCCCTAAAAGTCTCTTAAATCTCGGCTGACTTTAATAGCGCGATTCAGAATTTACTTAGTTCTTCCTTTGTGGCTTAGATGGCGCTGTAGTACTTTTTTGTACTATGTTGCTGTAGTACTTTTTGTACTGCCCGCTACATGACGATCTGTACAAGCGTGAAAAGGTACTTGCATCCCTAAGACCGGTCAATAACCGTTGAGCAAGCCCACCAAACACAACCTGTCCGTTCCCTATTTTGTCCCTTTACATGAAGTCAGTCTTCTGTATCTCCCTATTCTGTGGTACTATTATGCGGTGAGTTACGTGCAAAGTAAACTTTGTGGGCTCTGTGCTGAACCTTGTGTAAACGCGTTACAGTCGTTATGTGGATACAGTCTACCCTGATGGATTGGATAGATGGAGTAGTATCTGTGCTGAGTAGCATTATATAAATGTATTTGTTTTTGGTCCCGAAAGTTGATATTTTCAATGGGCATTATCTTGTTGGACATTGAAAATGTGGAATTAAGGAAAGAGCAGGCGTTTTTGATAACCCCAGGGGTAAAAGACAGTCATCATCATCATCATTCTCCTACCATTATCCTAACTTATTTGGGGTGGGCGCAGCATGTCGTCTTCTTCCATACCTCTCTATTACTCGTCATCTCAGCAGTCACCTCCTTTCTAGCCATATCATCCTTCACACAGTCCAGCCATTGTTTCTTTGGTCTCCCTCTACTCTTATAGCCATCTACATTCATACTCAACATTTTCTTTACTCCATTTTCCTCATTCCTCCGCATCACATGTCCATACCACGATAACCGATTACCATTCCTTATTTTATCCATTCGCGTTACACCACACATCCCCCTTAGCATTCTCATCTCAGCCACATGCAAATGCCTTTCATTCATCCCTTTTGTAACCCAACATTCTGATTCATACAAGACAGCAGGTCTGACCATGGTTTTATAAAAAAAGACAGAGTATTCATAACTAAATTTTGAACCCGCGATGGAATTAGGTGTGATGATAAATGTATCTATAGGTGTGTTCCTGAAAATTGTTTATTTTATCTGTTGTCTTTGAAAATGTTGAATATAGGAAATTCGCTGGGGTTGAGCACACCACACGGAAGATTTCACATAGGTATAGGTACCCAAAATTTTATTTCAATTTTTTTTTTCGAAAACCATCCAACAGCTGTATTTACACAGGAGGATATAATACTTAAAAAATGATATACCGAAAAGGGTACGTAATGGCGGAAATAAATGTATTTATTTAATATCATTACTGTAAGTTTATCAATCCGATGTAAAACCAGCGTACCAGATGAACAGCATAGATTTAATTACATTCATTTCGAGATGAATTGTTACACTGAACTCCTGATTTTACTTGAAAGCATCTAATATCGTAAGTCTATTGTAAGCATTTCATTGGAGTGTAACACGATTACGTGTTGCTAACAAAAAAACTTTTATGTCCTTTATTTTTCAAATAAATCAAAGCTTAAAAAGGAAAGTTCAAAGGAAAATTCTGTTACTATGTCAATTGTTTTTTTTTGTATTTACAAAGAAAAGAAAAGAATTGTTTTCGGGCCTTATTGTGTCAATGAACTCTAGTGCCATCACTAAAGATCATTGACACAATAAACCTTTTTGATAAAACCTTTTTGTAAGGTAAATATAGGGTGACTGGTAATTAGTGACCGATACTTAAACAAGTGATTATACTCACGAAAACAAACAACTTTCCCAAACAAACATTTTTTTATACCTACTCGTTCACTTTTATCCCAATAACAACAGCCGTATGAAATTCGCGCGCGCGCGCCTGTTAACTATCAGCTGTTAGCCGCATGACGCCGTTCTAGGCACAAAAGAAGCTTGGTGCAGAGTGGATGGTCACCCATCCACAGACCGACCTTGGCTAGCGCAGCTTACCCTTGAAGATCGACCGGTGCCGCTGTCATTTTACTTTGACAGTCATTAAGGATAATTATGAGTAGGAGTCAGCCAAGGGCAGCCCATCTACAATACAGGATGAAAAGCGCTCCATGTAAAATACTAGTATTGAACTGCATCCTGTTAGCCTGGAAGTCGATCCCAAGATAGTTGGAAAAAGGCTAGGCAGATGATATTACTATCAAAGATCTACGAATTACATTAAATTAAGAGAGCTTGTTATATTTACCTTTGCAAAAAAAGTTTTATCAACAAGGTTTATTGTGTCAATGATCTTTAGTTATGGCATTAAAGTTCATTGACACAGTAAGGCCAGAAAACTATTGTTATTGTTATTACTCTTTGTAACTTTTTGCCAAAATTACTTGTAACGGATGAGCATATGCGACATTATTCTTCAAATTAATTAAAACATACTGCTATCAAAAGCCAGATTACGAAACATAGATATTGTTATATTCACAAGAGATGTATCAAAGCGTTCATTATCGTAGTCTTTGGAGAATAGTTTGTCAGTAATGAACGTTTCGCAGAAGTCATAATTAACGTTACCTAGTTTGCATAAAATGTTTGCAATCCTTGGATAAGGTCGAATACAACAGAACTACATAATGTCAAAATTAAAGGTTTTACCTTTTAGGTAGGACAGATAATCCGTGACTTTTTAGTCGTCTTACAACGGCAACCCACTTCATGTATCCAATGACTACTAAGCATTCATAAAAAAATAGGTATTTATGAGATTTTAATAATTTAAAAATAAAAATATTATTACGCATGATGTAGTTAAAACATCCTGTTGTGAGCGATGATCTACTGGACTCGAGCGCTGGGTAGGTATATTCTCCCGTTTGACACGTCACGAAACATCATTAACAGGATGTTTCATAATTTTTTCTAATGTTTATTTATTTTTCTTTGTAAGTACCTATTACGGTAGGTAAAAAATAAAATCGCGCCTAGAACTATTTAAGTCGGGCAAATTGAGTGAACCACCTTTGTAAGACGACTAAAAAGTCACGGTGTATATTGTCAATATAGAAACTTTAATAAAGCTTAAGCTTATTATGCGCACTATTAAAAAAAACGGCCACCTGAAGAGTTCCGTACCAAAAACCTCATAGTACCCCCTATGTTCTCGATTAGGAACCAAACGGAAACGAAATGAAAAAAAAAATAAACACATAATTTACCTTATAAGGTTTCAACATCTTCCTCAGATCTCCGCTCTCGTTGAGTTTCTCCACCGTGTCTGCATCCTGAAACCAAATAAGATGGGATTTAATTAAAAAAGTTTATAATTAAGCTAGCTCGGTGACATTGACACTGGGAATCCTAGGATATTGTTGACTTGCAAATTAAAAATGTTGCGAGTTTGTGTGATGAGTTTTTTTGAGGGATCATCTGTTTTTGCTGTTTAGTTCTTCTTTATTACTTTTAAGCATCTAATGCTATGCTGCAGTCTTGATCCTTAAATTGCCAGACTTAACAGGTACAAATTCAGCAATTTTCTCAGGACCTCAAGGCAAAAACGGTCATGTTTTAAATCAGAATCCGTACCTCAGTATATATCCTAAGGTAGACTGGTAGAAAATGCCCAAGGCATTAAGTCCGCCTTTGTATATTTTGTGCATAAAGTTATAATAAATAAATAAATGTATCGTCAATAACTTTTGAATACTCACACACACATTGTAACCTTTTTAAAAATCTTAAACTTGCGGTATAAGATATTTATTGCTCAAAAAAATTATAAAATTCACTTTATTAAGAAATACAATTTATCTTAAAACTAAACATAAGAATTACTTATGAAGAAGAAGCTTATTTATTTACGAGACCTACTTGTAAATAAATAAGCTAATTAGTAGACACACAATTTTTACAATGTTGTCTGTGGGTAACAGGAAAAGTGAGTGTATTACCTACATATCGATTCTTGAAGGCAAGTCAATAGCAATTAGACATTTAACTATTTATACAGAGTGTAAACTGACCCTTCACGAAGCCGTCAACCAAGCGTTATGTACATCAAACTAAGTAACTTTACGCAAAAATTATTGCGGGATAACGACTTTTTTTTTGGGGTTTAAAATCACGTTTTACGGTAGGACCCAAAGTAACGCACTCTAAACATTGTGCTGATGCATGGGTTGAATAGTACGGGGGTCGTGGATGTATTTTAAGTGAAGTTATAACATTAAAAATATGTATTTAAAAAAAAACTTCTATTAAAAAAAAACATGTGCAAAAGTTGGAACTTTGACCCCCAATATCTCCGTAACTAGAAGGTTCCCAGGTTTGGTCTAGAACAAAAAAAATATCGCAATGACGGGGAGAACAAGTGCCTTTCGGCTTCGTTAAGGGTCTTGTTACACCCTTTATTTATTGTAATGTTTCTTAAACGCGGAATAGGTATCATAGTTATCTTTATACCTAGCAAATAACTAAAAAATGTAGAAGTAAATTAATTGGTGCTTTACCCATAACAAAAAATAAATTAAACGCATCATCCGTTTCCCGAATATATTAACTTATGTGAACAACACAATCGTCTTACAAAACAACATTATTCAATCTCAGTCTCATTTTAAAAAGAGATGCTTCTCATAAATTTCTCTTAGCTTTTCCGCAGATACTCGATTTCCATGGAAATGCAGCGACAGGTAAAAGCCAGTAACGAATGGCAGAGAAAACAGACGACAATAGGAAACTCGGAACTACTCGCACGATACCTTTTCCGAGATCTCTGAACCATTATTTGTGTGCATTTTCGGAATTAATAGTCTAGGGAATACTGATGGTCTTCGAGAAGATTTTAAATATTTATGTTTAGGAAATAGATCTGTTTATGATATCTATCTAAGTATATTTATAGAATAATCAGTATAACAGAAGGAGGAGGAGCTCGTGGCTAAATAATAACGGCCGCTCGGGGTCTATCTCCAGGTTAAGCCACGCTTGCCTAGGTTGGTCCGTGAATGGGTTGTAATTAGTTTGAAACGCCGTTGGTCCCGGATGTAATTTGTAGACCTTTGACAGTCGTTACAGGTAGTCAGTGGCCCGAAAGTCTGACAACCAGTCTTACCAACGAGTATTGTATTACCCAGTACTAGTTGGGTTGTGGAGGTCAGATAGGCAGTCGCTGTATGCAAAATACTGTCTAACTATATACAAAAAAATTTGACCCACTTATCGGTTTCCGAGTGAGCTGAAATTTGGCAAACATGTTTAGTTTGAATGACAATGCATGGTTAGCTAAGTGACGTCATTCTAAATCCAATATGGCGGACTCCCAAAGATGGCGGACTAGTTTTTTTGTGCATTCCCATAATACGGGTATCAAATGAAAGGTATTTTTTTTAGTTTTTTTAAACTGTAATATTACCATTATTTACACCGCAAGTATTTAATCTTCCTATTCCAAAATACGCATTTAAAATTCCGTACGTAAATTCAAAACAAATACAACAAAGTTCCGCAGGTACAGTCAGGAAGCAGGAAGCAGTGCATTATCGTACGGGCAGGTCGGTTGTACGTCGGTAATGCAGCTTCCGATAGGCGGCCTTTGTACGGTGTAGTGTTTATCAGCTTTATCCCACTTTGGTTTGAATGTACGCGGTTGTTTGAGTTGGATGTGGTACTTTTGTAGTCATCTATACTATATATAATAATATTATAAAGCTGAAGAGTTTGTTTGGTTGAACGCGCTTATCTCTGGAACTACTGGTTCGAATTGTCAAATTCTTTGAGTGTTGGATAGCCCATTTATTGAGGAAGGCTAAATGCTATATAACACTTCACGCTACGGCCAATAGGGGCGGAGCATCAATGAAAAATATTGCAAAAAGGGGAAAATTGACCAAGGCATTAAGTCCGCCTTTGTAATTTATGTGCATAAAGTTTTAATAAATAAATAAAATTGTATTTGTATAATAATTTCGAGGTAGCGGGAAACAGCTAGTAAATGATAACAGCAATATAAACGGTGTGAAACATTAATAATTAATATCCACCCGATCAGATTTAACGGAAATCTTCGCCCAAGAGATTCAAGTATACAGACAAATCTATACTAATATACTAATAATATTATAAAGCTGCAGTGTTTGTTTGTTTGTTTGTTTGTTTGAACGCGCTAATCTCTGGAACTACTGGTCGGATTTGAATGATTCTTTCAGTGTTGGGTAGTCTATTTATCGAGGAAGGCTATAGGCTATATATCAACACGCTACGACCAATAGGAGCGTAGCAGCAATGAAAAATGTTGCAAAAACGGGGAAAATTGTATTTTTAATAACTTGACGCGGACGAAGGTCGCGGGGAACAGCTAGTTTATTATATAGCGCACAAGAGCCTCGGTGGTTTAGCGGCCGTAAGCGCGACTGCTGAGCAAGAGGTCTTGGCTTCGATTCCCGGGTCGGGCAAAGTTTTATTCGATTTTCCCAGGAATTTCTCAGTAGCAGCCCCGGAGTCTGGATCTGTGCCCGATTGATGGTAACAGACTCGCCCCCTATTACATTTTTAACATAATTGGCGAAATATGGGTGTACTATTAGGTGCAGCTCTGCCTTGTGTGCGCAAACACAGGTGCACTCTCTATTCCTTTAGTGTTATAATACGATGGGACTGCAGTCTGACAAGGCAGGGAAGAATAGAAGCAGGACCAATGGCTTAACATGCTTTTAGGGCTACTGGGTGATACAAAGAAACTCCTAAAAGAAAAACCCAATACACACGAACAAATATTTCTATGGCCTTCAGGTAGTCGTTCGGGTCTGGCCGTTCGTGTATGTCTCGTCTTAGCGTGTCGATGGCAATCTAAATTGTGTCGGCCCAGAACTGAGCTACTAGTTTGGCGCTTTTGGTATCGTCCATCAGTTCCTGTAGTGAACAAACAACAGGGCACGCAGGACACGATATTAGGTGCCCCATTGTTTGTGGAACAGCACCACATTTACACTCCACGGCAGAGTCATTAATGAACCTCCACCTGAGCAGGTTTTCCTTGCTGCGGCCAACCTGGGTCCGGAAAAATGCACCCACGATACAGGAGAAATTCCTCGTGTGGATTAATAGCTTCTCCATATTCTTCTTCAATCTTTGTTCTGAGCTCTAGTTTGTATGTTAATGTGCACTGTAATACTACGCTATCCGCTTTTAGTGCTCGTGGTATAAAGATAAAAAAAGGATTATAGTAAGCAGGTCCATAATGGTTATGGGTTTTGGGTTAAAAGGTTTTTTGATCTGGTTTAAATAGGTCATACCCATTGGTGGGTTTTCTTCCGTTGAGTCTTTGAATGGAATAGGTGTGATAAACATTTAAAGCTCATTTGAAGTGAACGAAATTGGTGAAAGGCGAGAGCGCCAACGGAGCTAGCGAAATTAAGATGTTCGCGTTTTTTACAAAATGCAGCTCAGTTTAAGGTTTTACCTACACAACATGACGACTGTAATCCCCGAAGGGTTAGGCAGAGGTGTTCCTAATAGTACACCCACATTTCGCCACATACATTTTTACCATTTTATAGGGGGTGAGCCTATTGCCGTTAACCGAGCACAGATCCAGATTCCGTGGCTGCTATTGAGAAATTTCTGCTGGAAAACCCCAATAACACTTTGCACGACCCGGGAATCGAACCCAGGACCTCATGCTCAGCAGTCGCGCTTGCGACCACTCGACCAACGAGGCAATTTACATAATCATTTCATCATCTGCCTAGCCTTTTCCAAACTATGTTGGGGTCGGCTTCCAGCCTAACCGGATGCAGCTGCATACCAGTATTTTACATGGAGCGACTGCCTTTCTGACCGCCACAACCCAGTTAGTACTAGGTAATACGATACCCCTTGGTAAGACTGGTTGTCAGACTTTTTGGGCCACTGACTACCTGTAACGACTGAATGACTCTGAATTAACATAATCATTTAAATCATCAAAAAAACACTATGTTAGAAAACCCTATTGAATGACTTTTACGTGAAATCATGGCATTTGAGGCAATACGAGTCTCGGAATACTACACAAAAAGAGAGGCCATTGCACACTATGGCACCATCACATAAGTACAATTCTTCACAATCGCATAATGATGCAAATAGTAAAAACGATTAGCTATAACTTTTCTACAATTCCTAGTAATTATGGTTATTGACATTGTAATGAATTGCAGTGGATAATAGTGATCGGTTCACTAAAAACATTGTTTTCTCACATTATAGACATACTTCTATTGTTTGTTGGCGCATTAGAAATATGTAAGGCTTGGGTTACACTACCCGATGAAAATTGACATGTTGCCGGTAAATTATCAATTAATTTTGCTTGAATTTTGTATAGAAGAGCATAATCAGTGGAGGAGCTCGTGGCTAAAAATAACAGCCACTCGGGTCGATCTTTAGATTAAGCCGTGCTTGCCTAGGTTGGTCTGTGGATGGGTGACCACTCATTATATACCGAGTTTCTTCCGTGCCTCGGAAAGCACGTTAAGCCGTTGGTCCCGGGTGTCATTCGTAGATCTTTGACAGTCGTTAGGTAGTCTGTCGCCCAAAAAGTCTGACAACAGTCATACCAAGGGGTATCGTATTACTCGGTACTAACTGGGTTGTGGAGGTCAGATAGGCAGTCGCTCCATGTCAAATACTGGTATTCAGCTGCATCCGGTTAGACTGGAAGCCGACCCCAATATAGTTGAGAAAAGGCTAGGCAGGTGATGATGCTTGTTTTATTGAAATGAATTTTTTTCGTTTTACATTTAACAAAATATTTTGCGCTTACAAAAATAACCAATTAGTCTAGTATCTTCTTTCCAATCATAAAAATTCCACGTTTCTTTTATTATCTACACTAATATTATAAAGAGGAAAACTTTGTTTGTTTGTTTGTTTGGTTGTAATGAATAGGCTCAAAAACTACTGGACCGATTTTAAAAATTCTTTCACCATTCGAAAGCTACATTATCCACGAGTAACATAGGCTAAATTTTATTTTGGAAAAAAATAGGGTTCCGTAAGATATTTGGGTTTTTCGGACACAAGGTGTAAAAAATCAACCAGAAAAGTTACTTATTTTGCGTACGCTGCCTAAACTATAAAAGATAGAACCACAAAATGTTCTAATTAATTGTAGATCTTATAAATATCTACAAAAAAGTCTATAACACACTATACCTATCTATGTCGGGTGAGGCACAACAACCATTTTTTTATCTTGATTTTTTTTTGGACTACATTTAAACGCATTTATTTTACTCATGCTATAATCCTTATCAAATTAAATTGTTTCATCACTAAGTACAGTTTATGTTAATAATATTTGGTCTTTGAATGATTTAAATTGGACGTTTGGTTTTGAAGTTATGGCGAAATTAAAATATTACGATTTCTGCTGCACGGCCCGTTGCGAAGTGGGCGTCGCCAAGGCGGGGTGCGCGTGCGGGAGGGGAGTTTAGATCTATAAGTAAAGTACCCGCGCGGCTCAGACGCTAACCCATTACTCACCGTCCACAGGCCCGCACCTACGGTGGCCGGTAGCCACCACGTGGCCCCCGACGCCCGGTGCGTCCCCCGCGGCTGCTGGGGCGAGAGATTCTCTCCCTCTCACGTCCCGCCACCTCCTTCGCTAGCATGACTGCTTCGCAGAAGGAGGTGACGGCTTCCCATTCCCTCTCGCTCCGGACCATGGCCTGAACCAGGGCCGGGCGCGAGAGGTCGCCGCCGCCGATCGCCGCTACGTGGACACGGCGGAGCTCCGCCCAAGCGGGGCAGACCTTCAAGGTGAGCGCCACCGTCTCCTCTGGACGCTCCTCACAATGATAGCACCCGTGCGTTTCCTCCCGCCCGATTCGGTGCAGAAACCTCGCGAAACAACCGTGTCCGGTGAGGACCTGCGTCAGGCGGAAGGTGAGGGCGACGTGGCGCCTCTCTAGCCACTCCTCAAAGAGGGGACTTATCGCCACTATTGTGGCGTGCCCTGCACTGGGTTGCGACGCGACAGTCGCTGTCTCCATGTCGCCATGAGATCGCGTCGGAGGTTTGTCCGCTGAGCGGTGATTTTGCGCGGCAGCGGAGTTTTCCCCCGACGTAGTGCCTCCGCGCGCCATTCATGCAGGCGCGCGAGGACTATCGCCTCCAGATCCGGCTAGGAGGCTCGCCGCCTCGCGGGAGATCGTGCGGTACCCCCGGATTAGCCTTACGGCTACCACCTTTTGGGGCGCGTTCAGGTAGTGGGTGGCACGCCGCTTAATTGAACGCGCCCACACCGGGGCCCCGTAAAGGGCCATGGACCGCACGACCCCCGCGTAGAGCCTACGGCAGGAGGCGTTTGGACCCCTCAGGTTGGCCAAGAGCCGCTTGAAGGCAGCCCCAGCCCGTTTCAGTTTGGGAGCCAAACGTCGGAAATGCTCAACGAAGTTCCACCGGCTGTCGAGGACGAGTCCTAGGTACTTCAAAGTCGACTCGACGCCGAAGGGAACCCCTCCTACCGTCAGCATGGATCCCGACGGTGGCGCATTCCGAGGCCCATGAAAGCACATGGCCTCGGATTTGTGCAAAGCCACCTCGAGACCCAATTGCCGGATCCTCTCAACAACTATCGGAACTGTGGGGAGCCCCCCTTAATCTGTTATTTTTTAATTATTGTATAGAAATCGTAAAGCGGTTCGCAGAATACATAGTACCTACCAAGTTTCAACGGTTTAGTCCGAATAGTTTCGGAATAAAGTGGCTGTGACATTCAGACGGACAGACAGACAAGACGAATCTATAAGGGTTCCGTTTTTTGCAATTCGGCTACGGAACCCTAAAAATTGTGTTTGGGCTCATTTCATACACCTTGATGAGAACTTTAGAATTAGCTGGAGTATGACTTTCATCGAGGGTCTGACGATGGAGCGGAGGGCAGCTGCAATAGGACCTCAAAAGTTTACAGCATCTATATCGTGTTCGGGCTCATTTCATGCATCTTGATGAGAACTGTAGATCTAGCTGGGCTCTGGCTGTCATCGAGTGTCTCAGGATGAAGACGTAAAGGCTGTCGAGGGCAGCCCTTATTTGGAAAAACATAATAAGAATAGTTTAGTGATTCTTATTCTGTATTGCACACAAAATAAAAAACGCCGAGAATTTATTCCTTTTGAGAGCTTCCGTTGCGTCCGCTGCGTAAACGGTTAAAGTTACGCAGCAATCATGTATGACGGAATTGTTCCTTTTAAAAGTTCTAAAAAAAGTCGGTGATAGCATATGTATATCTTTTAACTTACACACTCATCTTTTTTATGGTTCTCAATTTTCTTCAAAAATTATGCATTATTTTTGCAAAGGTGTTTTTGTAAACATGGTATTTATCCTTATCCAAATAAATACGTTATTCATCAGAAGTATTTAAGTTTGAACGAATCTGCTCTAACATCATTTGATTCCAATGAATATCTTATTCATTTTCATTATGTGTGTGATGTGCTCCTTTAGAATTGTATAATAGGTGCCTACGACCCACCCTCTCTAACCCTCTCTTTATGTGACGCAGACGAAGTTGCGCGGGTCAGCTAGTTGTTGTAGATAGAGCAATTTAAATTACAATTTACAACTACCACCAATCTTGTAGAATTCCTTTCGTTTTACCAAAACAAACCTTGAATTTATTATTCACAGACGATCACAATACTTCGTGATAATTGTTTCAAGTAGTTGTAACTGATCAGTAGGTAACGTAAACAAAAGTCGATCAAAGTTTTTGTTGAAATTATTTACTGGTGAACCATTTTATTCTGGGCACGTGTAGGTGTGTACGAACGACGACCAATCGAGCTATACAAACCAGTTAAATCATAAATCATCATCATGAATCATATTTATTTCTGTAAATTGGTTTTACAAAACACTTTTACATGTCATCGTGTTATGTTTTAAAACTAGATGGGGCCGGTGTTTCGTACCTGATTACTCTGAGAAGAAACATCCGAAAGAAACTCAGAGATCACTGTCTCTTTTAAAGTCCAGACATTGATCAAGTCATATGAGGACCATGCAGATTAATGTCTGAGATGGTCTTTTGAAGAAATAACCACACAGATTTGAGTGGACCTGTCCAGGCAGTGCAAGCATTTGTTAGTGATCGTGTAGCTCAACTCGTAATCCAAGGAGCTCAACGACACGACGAACAATACAAAAGAAAGGATTTTTGGGTAGGCCGCATAAAGTACTCAAGTTTATTCAGATCTCTCATTGTACGGGAAATCTATACAAAGCGAGGCCATGTTATACTGGAAATGTATAGCTTGATGTGTTTCCGTGTGTACGTACTCCCGAGTCCACCGACGACGGTCGACTTTAAGACCTTATTTCTTCAGGTATAAGGGTGTTTAGTGGCAGACCGTCAGTGCACTTGGTAGTACCTATTAGATTGAGATGGTGGTCATTTAAGTATTTAAAACGTTGAGGTATGTATTTCATTAAACTAAGATTAAAGCGCAAAGAAGTGACAAAGGGCCTCGATTCTGTGGCCTTCAGCACTGCGTTTTAGTTTTTCAAACAAAAGTTCAAGAGCTTTTATTAATAAAGAGTGTAATTAGACCCTTAACGAAGTCGAAAAGCACCTATTCTCCACGTCGCGACATTACGATCATTTTTTTTTGTTTTAGACCATACCTGGGAACCTTCTTCTTCTTCTAGTTACGGAGATATTGGGGGTCAAAGTTCCAACTTTTGCAAAAGTTTTTTTTTAAATACAAGGATTTTATTTTATAACTTTTCTTTAAATATCTCGACGAGACCCCCTTTCAATTCAATGCATCCACAAGCACAATGTTTTGAGTGCGTTACATTTAGTCCTACCGTAAATCGTGATTTTTCACCCCAAAAAAAAAGTCGTTTCCCAGCAATAATTTTTGCGTAAAGTTACTTAGAATGCTTGGTTGACGGCTTCGTGAAGGGTCCGTTTACACCCTGTATAACTAGTTCTTTTTTTTGGTGAATTTCTCTGGTCTGAAATCCATCTACTGCTCAATTGAAGGCCGAGTATTTGACAAAAAATTATAATATTTGGAAAATATGTTGAACAGTGCGTTATAAGGAAAATATGTTTAAACAGGCTGATACGGTGAAGATTGAAACGCCTGAACAAAAATTACAAATTTTTGTTTTTAGCCATTTTTCTCTACATGTCAAAGTTTTGATATATTTTTCTTCAAATTTTATTTGCGCGCAAATAATCAATCACAATTCATAAAACATCTTGGAGGAGCTCGTGGCTAAATAATAACAGCCGCTCAGGTCGATCTTTGGGTTAAGCCGTGCTTGCCTAGGTTGGTCTGTGGATGGGTGACCACCCATTACACACCGAGTTGCCTCCGTGCCTCGGAAAGCACGTTAAGCCGTTGGTCCCGGGTGTCATTTGTAGATCTTTGACAGTCGTTAGGTAGTCAGTGGCCCAAAAAGTCTGACAACCAGTCTTAGCAAGGGATATCGTATTACGCAGTACTAACTGGGTTGTGGAGGTCAGATAGGCAGTCGCTCCATGTAAAATACTGGTATTCAGCTGCATCCGGTTAGACTGGAAGTCGATCCCAACAAAGGGAAAAGGCTAGGCAGATGAATTCATAAAACATCTACAATATGCATCAAGCTTTACAACAAGACACTATTGTTAGGTCCCTTGGGAAAATTTCCAGTAAAAACTTCGCATGTTTTCTTAGTACAGTGATAAACGTTCTACTAAGTATCACATACGTTTTAATGGCCACGGAATAATCTGGAAGCGTTACCGTCAAGGTAATGAAGCATTGACTTCATGTGATCGGTGGTATGAAGACCACTGAAGGAGACAGAGGCCAAAGTATTGAGAAGAATACATAACATCACGGCTGTAATCCTCGAAGGCTTAGGCAGAGGTGACTCGCCAGTTATGTTTTTGTTAAGTCCCATGTAAAAGGGGAAGAGCCTATTGGCATCAATCGTGCCCAAATCCAAACTCCGTTACTGCTACTGAGAAATTCTTGATGGAAAAACCCAATAACACTCTGCACGACTGAGGTTTCCTGGGAATCGAACCCAGGAACTCATGCTCAGCAGTCGCGCTTGCGACCACTCGACCATCGAGGAAGTTTTGAGAAGAATATTTGTCAAATTCATCTGCATTTGTGTGTTTTCAAACTTTATCTATGTTAATATTATAGAGAGGTAAAGTTTGTAAGTTTGATTGTAGGAGGTAACATCCGAAACTACTGGTCCAATTTTAAAAATTCTTTCTTTGATTGAAAGCTATTAATAACTGAGTGCCATATTATGATTATTTTATTAACAAAATTATTTATGAATTATTATTTATTTATGTTAACAAAATGGTATTTTTCTTATTTATTTTTTGTACTCTATCACTATGCTGTCCTATTTGACCCTAAGGTTGACTGGTAGAGAATGCCTTGTGGCATTAAGACCGCCTATGTACCACTTTTATACATGAAGTTTAAATAAATAAATAATTATTTTCTCAACGCGGGCTATTTATTTAATTCAAAATGACAACAGATGACATTTTGGAAGACAGGGATATTATCAACAGGATATTAAAAAAAAATTAAAGGCGATATTTTTATGAACGAAAATCTGACGAAAACTTTGCCCATTTTGAAGCAAAGTTGCGTTAACAGAATAATGAAGTTTTTTAAATTTACTTCGTTTCTTTTCTTTCCATAATTTTTTATTAAAATTAAGCTCTCGTCTTAACAATATTAAAGAGCGTTTACGACTTACGGCATTTCATACAAACATTCAAGTCCTTTTTTTTTCAAAATGACTGAACCGATTTTAATGAAACTTCATAAGCAGGATACATAGATCTAAAAAGTTATCAAAGAATATTATCGAAATTCTTTAAAATTTCTGAATTTCTTTTTTTTTTCGGAATTTCTTTAAAAAAAAGATATGTAATTGGAAATTTCTGTCTCAATGGAAAATCTAAAATCGGTCTAATTTAGCTGTAACACTATTTAAATGTCCTCTTGATAATATCCCTGTCTAGCAAAAGGTCACCTGTCTTCAATAAAAATTAAAAACGATTACACCAGTCCTACAGTATACAGTAATCTATAACTGAACTCGATAAAAAAAACTCGTTTAAACCGACTCGAGATCTTAATCTATTTGACGGTAAGTACAAACTTTTACCTACTTTCTTTACATAGCACATAATGAGACCATTGAAGAAAATCTTCTGGGGAAATTATTATTTAAACACACTGTAATTTACACCTTAGCACTTAGAGCTAAGGTGTGTTTTCTAAGTTGTAGAGTTAATGGCTTCGTTGCCATAAGTTTCCTCTCTAGTAGGTCAGTATATTATGTTGGTTTTATTATAAAATGTTCTCTTCGTTCCGTAGGCCTGTTTCCGGAAAAGTAATTACATTTCCTGTAAGTTTTGTGCTTTAAAAGGATACACTTTTTAGAATAAGCCTTTTCATTATGACTTTTTTTTTTTTCTTATTGGAAATCATCAAATGACCCCTCCCGCTCTGAGCGGAGTGGAATAGTCTTTTACTGACTAAAACCCATACATGTTCCTTCTTTGCCCTTTGTGTTCTAGAGCGCGGTTTCTCTTTCGAACAGTCCCGCAGCCCCGCAGACCCCTTCCTGGTTGCTGACGTCTCTTTGAGGCGCGCGTGGAAGACGAACGCGCCCTAGGTTTAAGGCATCAACCGCTCATTCTTCTTTGGATAATATCTTCTTTACGTTGGCGTTTCCATCAAAATTGGCTTTTAAAACCTAGGTATTAAGGAATGAGTTTTACAACTCTAAACGTACATTTGTTCCTCTGGACAATTTTCCTATCAGTTTTGAAACTGTCATGGTCACTAACATTATCATTAACGGGATATTTACCATGTACTAAAAAGAAAGAGGGACGACCGATTTGTCTGCTCATATACATACATCCACCCGCAATAACTTCGGTTTATCCGTGATCATGGTACTTGCAACAGCGCCGAAATATCGGGAACTCAAAACAAACAGTAAACATGGTAAATATCCCGTTTCTTGTGTTAATGATAATATTCCTATATTTTGGTGTTGCGAACGTGAACACTAAGGAATTGGGCTCTACACCCTAGGCATTAAAAAAATAGTTTTACACATCTTTGAATGGACCTACATAACTATGAAACTCGGCATCTACTTTGTATTCCACGTTGCAATCATTGTTATTACAAAGTGTCAGATTTTATCATACAAGTGACAACTTGGCCCCAATTGTTTTGAGGTCGGAAACCATTCTTGGACGATCTCTTGGATGGTCTAACCGCTTTTCCTCATTACGTATAAAACTAGTTGCCGCTATTGTAAATTATAAAAGAAACTGAGGGTAGGGAGGTAACATGATGAAAAAAAAATGATTTAGTCGTTAACTTGAGCAGATGTTTAATTACCATAAATGTTTGGTGCAGCCGGTAGGATACTTCGTTAAATACTTGAAGTAGATAAATTTCGTCGTTCGATCGATAAACAGCACAAACTTTTAGGAACACTATTTCTTTCAAATCTCAAGACATGTCTTATCTTCATCATCTGCCTAGCCTTTTCCCAAATTCATTGGGATTGGCTTCCTGTTTTACTGGATGCAGCTGAATACCAGTATTTTACCTGGAGTGACTGGCTATCTGACTAGTACTGGGTAATACGATACCCCTTGGTAAGACTTATTATCAGACTTTCAGGCCACTGAAGTCTACCTGTAACGACTGTCAAAGATCTACAAATGACAGCCGGGACCAACGGCTTAACGTGCTTCCCGAGGCACGGAGGAAACTCGGTATGTAATGATGGTTACATATCCCCAGACCGATTTTGCCAAGCGCAGCTCTTAACCTTGAAAATCGACCCGTGTGGCTGTTATTATTTAGCCATGAGCTCAAGACATGTCAGTTTTGTTGGCTGGAAAATCTGTAGCTGACTGTGGCCAGCTGGTATTCAATTAAAAGTCCATACTATAAGTCCCGTCATGTAAAAAGAACGCTGAGCGACAGTGGAGGGGAGGTGTTTGCGCACGTTATACTGTCTCGTCCTAAAGTACTAAGGTATTGTCTATACATATAATAAAATCGTAAAAATCCAATTTTATGTTCCGACTTGGCTCAAAAACTACTGCATAGATCCTGTTCAAATTTTGCACAAATATTCCTTACAGGCTTCTTCACATGTTAGGCTATATATTATCACGCTACTCGCTTAAGGGGGTGAGCAATAATGCATTATGTCAGTATCCTTCATTTGTTTGACGTTTCAGTCATGACAAGCACCAGAATGGCTATTTAAAGCTTATGTCAACAGAGAAAACAGCCTAGCGGATTCTTGAACGTTCTGTAAGCTACTGATCGCAAGTTCAAACCCCACTATTACTTTCACTTTTTTGTAATTTGTTTGAATATTTTTTTGATGCTTTTAGATTTCCATTTTTTTGTATTGACATCGTTTGCATTTCCGTTTTTCTCCTTTTTTCTTCAAACGTTTCTCCAAAAAGTAATAGAGAAGTATGGAAGAAGATGACATGCTGCGCCGACCCCGAAAAATTGGGATAACGGCAGGAGAATGATGATGATGATTTCTACAAAAAGTTCTTGCTTTACTAGAAGTCTGTTTCCTTCTCGATTTGCAAAATATCAATAATCAATCGCAGTTGGCAATTTTATTTTGGAATATTATTGTTCTTTTATAGATTGGTATAGTGTTCAGAAGCAAGCATGAGGTCCTGGGTTAGATTCCCGGTCGGGCAATGTGTTATTGAGTTTTTCCACCAGCAAATTCTCAGTAGCAACTACGAAGTCTGGTGTTGTGCCCGGTTGATGGTGTATCGGCACTATAAAAAGTACTACAGCAACATATAACAAAAAGTACTACAGCGCCATCTATGACGCAGGTGATGAACTAAACATCGAAATACGTCTAAATTCTGCTTGGGTCAAATAAATCGCCCAAATAAAGTTATCCGCGACTTAAGACTACGTATATCCGGGGCTGCGGGACTGTTCGAAAGAGATACCGTGGCCCTGGAACACAAAGGGCAATGAAGGAACATGGATGGGTTTTAGTCAGTAAGAGTCTGACACTCCCTCCCACTCCACCCAGAGCGGGAGAAGTCATTTGATGATTTCCCATCCGTAAAAAAAAAAAAAAAAAGACTACGTATATAGAAGTACCCGACAACAACTGTTGGGCAGTTATAGCCCACCAGACATTACACCCGTCTGGTCGGACTATCCTCCCTTTTCTATGGGGGATGAAGAACCTTACAACCTGTTCTTTATACAAAATGGCAATAGGCTCGCTAAATATTTCATGGGAGTTAAACATAACTGACAAAATGTGGGTGTACTACTAGGTACTATATACACTCATCTGTTTTCTCATTAAAATATGTATTAAAAAACAGATAGGTAATTTTATAACAAACACGATGGTATAACGTTTTGTTTTTTTAATTAGCCTATTCTGTCCCACTGCTGGATAAAGGCTTCCCCATTTCCTTTCCAACTCTCCCGGTGTTTTGCCTTCTCTGGCCAATCAGTCAGGAACGAGTCCAAATCGTCACACCAGCGTTTGTTGGGTCTGCCTCGGTGACGA
Organism: Noctua pronuba; assembly: GCA_905220335.1. NCBI lineage: Eukaryota > Metazoa > Arthropoda > Insecta > Lepidoptera > Noctuidae > Noctua > Noctua pronuba. The sequence continues at coordinate 5,546,948 of LR999906.1, read as the reverse complement.
TGACAGTCTTCAGGTACCTGCTGTATGACCATTCTGGCCCATCTGTCCTGACCCATTCTGGAAATGTGACCCGCTCAGTCCCATTTGAACGTCTTACACTTATCGCCAACATCGGCGATGCCTGTCTTGGAGCGCATTGTGGTGTTGCGTATTCAATCGGTGATTTTGATGTTTAATATCCATCGCTCTTTGGCAAACCTTGGGTTTGGACTTTTCAGCCTCTGTCCAAGATCATGTCTGGGTACCATAGGTTAGGATAGGCAGGTCGACAAGTTTAAGCTTAAATATGATTGGAAAGTATAACGTTGTCTAAGTAAAAGCGGTCAAGCCTAGCGTCTGTCGCAGTTTTAAATATTCTTGACTTAATGATTAGGCAACCCATTCGTTATAATTTTTATGTAATCTTTTTTTTTAGCCTTTATTGTCCCACTGCTGGGCAAAAACCTCCCCCATTGCCTTCCATTCTTCTCTCCGTGCGGTTTTCTTCGTCCAATCTGTCACAAACGCTTCTAAGTCGTCACACCAGCGTTTTCTAGACCTCCCTCGGCGACGACGCCCGTCTTCTGGCACCCACTGCGTGACGACTCTGGCCCACCGGTCCTGATGCATTCTACAGACGTGGCCCGCCCAATCCCACTCCAAACTAGCAATCTTATCGCCCACATCAGCGATTCCAGTTTTTGAGCGTATTGTGGTATTGCGAATTCTGTCGCTGAGCTTAATACCCAATACGCTACGTTCCATCGTCCTTTGGCCAACCTTGAGTTTGGACTTTTGCGACTCGGTCAGGGACCAAGTTTGAGCATTACGGTGCTCAAACTTGATCCCTGACCGGTTAGGATGAGCAGAATGCACATGTCGATGAGATTGTGCTTCAGGGATAAAGGTAGGTCACCCTTCATCAGCGACTTCATGGACCAGTAGCTCTTCCAGGCGTTCTCGACTCGGCAACTCTCAAACTCAAATGTACTCATCGACGTTATAGTGAATTTCTTGCCCATCTACCTCAACCCTACTTTTTACGCTATTGGTGATGACTTTAGTTTTTTTTATGTATATTCAACATATTTTTCATTCGGTGAACAGTTGGGGGGGGGGGGCTGTATTAGGCATTTTTTCTGTACTAAGCAGGCTTTATTTAAAATTGTGGAGTGAAGAGAAATAACGAAAATAACTAATAACTGAGATTATAACTGTTTCACTCGCGACACGTCTTTAACGTTTAGATGTGGCTGCACTAGCATTTTAACTTCAGAGCAAAATATAAAAAATATAAAAGCAAAAATATATAAAAGCGAAACGTCACTCACTCACTCATCACGAAATAGCGAAACCGCTTGACGTAAAAAGATGAAATTAGGCAGGGAGGTAGTTTATAGTTAGTAGACGTCCGCTAAGAACGGATTTTGTGACAGGGCCGGATTAAGGGGGTCTAAGGGCTCTCGCAAGTTTGTATGAAAGTCCTTCATTTTTTGTGCTACAAACTTGAAATTTGGCAGGGAGGTAATAAATAGTCAGTAAAAGTCTGCTTAGAACGGATTTTGCGGCAGGGCTGGATTAAGGAGGTCTAAGGGCTCTCGCAAAAAGTCTCTTAATGTTGTAAATTAAAAGCAAAATCTCACGACATCCTCACCAAGGGGTGAGGGGGGGTGGGGTTGAAAAATCGCCAAAATTGCCTCACGTAATTAATGGACGCCCCCTAACCCAAGCATCTCCTTGCTTAAAAGGTGATCTCCAAATCATGTGTGTCATAACTTTATGTATCTAATTGAAATAAACATTATTTTTTTAACACTTTGCCCGACCCGGGAATCGATCCCAGGACCTCATACTTAGTAGTCACGCTTGCGACCACTCGAGGCAGTCTTACACATACATACCAAAATTTCCACGCGAACGAAGTCGCGGGCAACAGCTAGTTTTATAATATAAGTATAATAGTTTCATTGTAGAATCGTAATAGGTACTTTACTAGCTACTGAGTACTTTGGAAAAGGCTAGAATAACAAAAATCGAGAAAGTTTATTTGAGCGGTCAGCGTTCTTTTTACGTGACACGAACTTGTACTGTACGCCTGATCAAGTTCAAAGTTTTACCACTGATATCGTCACATTGTCATATAACAACATGTAACCTACTTATCACTTTCTCTATCTTTACGTAAATACCTTCGCCCCCCTGCTAAGCAGTCACTGTTCAAGCTCCACTTACCCTAGCAAGTTATCAGAGAAACAAAACAAACAACTGAGGCAGGAGAGGGGTCTAGGTCACAGGATGCACGTGGATACAGGGTGGATGACTCGTGCCGGTCGCCGAGAGCTCAGAAGGAACCAAGAACAATATTAAACTAGGAATTTTATAGAAATAACTACGTGTTTTATTACAACTCAGAATTTGGCTAAAACAGACAATGCCAGCTGGCCGAAGCACAAAATGGTGGTCTGATCAAATAATCCGAGTTATTTCAGATAGTACTCCATCGGACCACTGATGGAGAAAAATGTTGACAAATTGAACACAATTCTCAGTGTGAAAAAGATTACGAAGAAAGTGTGTCATACAGAATTTTGATTAATAAAATGAAATCCAAACTGTGAAAGGCACCAGACCAAATAATAACAGCTGTTCTCTATTTTTCGGCCCAGAAATCGTAGAAACAAAGATATTTAATTACATTATCCATTTAATATTTACCAAAGCATAGTTAGTAGCCATTTATGAATAAACATGATTTATATTGGAGGTCACTGGGCCGTAACAGATGTTTATAAGAATACCCTCGCATCACGTAGAACGCATAAAAATGAGCTGATTTCCGCCATGCCGCATAATTTTATCATGACAATGGTAATTTTCGTCATCGGGTTAGTTCCTTAGGGTCAATCGACAAATCAAATAAGGATAATGAAGCATCTCTGATTTTCATAGAATAATATTTGAAGAAGGAATTTCCATCTATCATATTTGAAAAGAGGTTACGGAGAGAAGTTCTTAGATTTTTTCTCTTCCACACTTTGATATATCTTTTATTAATTTGATGCGTTTTGCGATTCAGGATAGAGTTGAAGGTACGAGTCCACGAGGTCGATCACCATCCCGATGGACAGACTCCATCAAATCTGTCACCAAAATCCTTGTGGCAGAATGTGCTCGCCATGCAGCCAATAGAGACCGGTGGAATATGATCGAGAAGACAGCGACCGCAGTGGACTAAGACCACGCCCACTATGCCAAGAGTGAACGACTAAAAAGGAAGTTTGATACTAGTAAAATTTGCAATGAGTGGGTATTACTCGTTTACATATGCATTGGAGATGGATTGACCCGTGTGAGCTATAAAAAAATTAAAAATTAAATTAATTTATTTTAGATTCCACCACACACTTTTGTCAAGTTTACAGGCAGATGAAACACATTGACTAAATAAATAAAGTTAATTAGATGAGATTACAAAATATGCGAAATAAACAAATGTCAGATCCAATCAATAAATGTCAAAGGCACAAGGCAAAATGAAAAAAAAAGACAATGAATTAAATTAAGGAATAACACGCAAAGAATCATAAAAAGTGTTAAAAGAAGAAAAATCTTAAATATGGCTGTCTCCCTTCTACATAATTGTGTCGCAGTAATTTAGCTAAGCAACCACACACACCTACCTCTAAGGTGGCGTTTGATACGATTAACTGTATTTATCTTAACACCTGAAAGAAGATTGGATCAGCTTTCTATTGATTACGTAAAAAGGACCGTTTACGTCAATTTTGTGAGGTGGTTAAGATGTAATTTGTGGTCACGTGTGGTGTTCTAGTTGTTACGCTATTATTGTAGTCTCTTTTTTCACAAGTAAATTACCAGGGCCCAAGTCTGCTATTTTTATAAATTCGTCAATCCAACACGATCCCATTGTCATTTTGCTAAAAGTTCGTAATCTGCTAAATTCATAATGGTCGATCATTGGTCGGCCAATAGTCTCGTAATGGAATTGTTTTATAATGACATTGTCGTACTGCCATTATTATAAAACCCGTTAGTACAAATTATTTTCCCTAACTTTTGCCAGATTGCATATATATATTTTTACATATTATTTATTAGTGTTATAAGCAACTTGAAGTAGTAAGAAGTTCTCTTTGTCATTATAATTTACGAGATTACCATTCTATGCCATTTTTTTCAATGGAGTGTAAGTGGTTGACCATTGGAAAGTCGGTTTTGTTTTTCTGCAGGCCTTTTAAGAAAGCTTTTTTTGCATAGACAGTCGTTGTAACAAACGTACTAGAATAACAACAAGACCTACGTCATGGCTTTGTCGATGTTTGTATCAGAAATTCTACGAAATCTGTAGCAACACAACACAGTATTTGTTTGTTGCCATGGTAGCTTGTGCTAGACACACAAAAGGAATTTATGAAGCTTCAGAAGCTTGGCTCAAAAGGAACAGGAAACGAGCCTCTCCGGGTCTATTCTGAATGATGTAATAGATGGTCAGCACGCAAAATACGTGGAGTTGTGGACACCAGCCCCTTATACAATAGATGTTTCAAAGAATTAAGACAGTAGTATTTTTTGTTATCGATCAATTTGTTGCAACAAAGAGTCCAGAGATGTTAGCCAATGAATTATTTTTAAAACAAATTAGTTCGCTTTGAATTTATGGGGCTATAATGGCATGTACACATGTACAATCACGAGCACCAATATGTATACACTTTCCTAAATTTAAAAGCAATTTCCGCGAGAAATAACGATTGTAACTTGGAGATAGGAGCTTTTTCGTAAAAATATGAGTTCCAGAATACTATTTTCGTAACAACATGAAATTTTAATCAGAACAGTCGGAGAAAAACACTTTTAAAAGTTGTTAAGTGATGTGTACAGACATGTTGGCTTCCCTGATTCAGTACGGGCCGGGTTGGTTAAATCGAATGTATATTTTGCTACCGTTTATTCATCTTACGACGTAGTTAAATATTACGTCTCATGTCAGCATAAAAAGCCATCCTTCCCATTAAAGACGATCGTCAGATATGGATGGGCGGAAGTATTTAACTGCACTGACATCATCTTCCTGCGATCACCTGTTCGCAACACTCGAGATAATGGCGTTAATCACACAAGGAGGTTTATGAAGAGACCTTATGTTCGATATGGATGGATAATATTTATTTTATTTTCTTTTAATATGACTGTATGGATTGACGTAGCAAAATATCATCTCTAGGATAATGTTGCAAGAGAGACAAGTAAGCTGAAAGAGTCTAGTTAAAGTTAGGCCCACTTACACCACAGAATGCGTACACATCATTGAATGCGTTTAGTGCTAAACATTATATTAAATACTAGAGGCCCGTCCCGGCTTTGCACGGGTGGACATTTATTTTTTGAACATTTTGGGATAAAATATAGCCTATGTTACTCAGGGAGAATGTAGCTTTCTAATGGTGAAAAAAATTTTGAAATCGGCACAGTAGTTTTGAATTTATTCATTACAAACATACACACAAAAATACAAAACTTTCCTCTTTATAATATTAGTAAGACTAGCAGTGCCCCGCGACCTTCGTCCGCGTGAAATTATTATAAAAATTATTAAGTACTTTTCTATTTAAATCGGACTTTGTTAACAATTTCAAGGATTATATTTTTTGCACGGAACCTTAAACCTTTTTCTAAAATAAAAGTAGTCCTGATAACATCAGTTATCGCCTAGTAAAAGTCCCTTCTTAATCAGTTCAGCCGTTTCGGAGATTAGCCGGAACAAACAGACAGACAAAATTTAAAAAAATGTTGTTTTGATATAAGTACTGTGTATAAAGCTGTTATTTTCAAATTAAACACAAAAGAATGGATTTCAAATTGAATTAAAAATAGAACGATGTTTAAAATCCATTTAGAGCTAAACATATTTACAGATAATTGTAGTGTGTTTTTATAGTGCATGTGAGCCTAAGAAATGGCCAAACTACGAATTTACTTTTGATTCTGAAAACCATAAAGCTTATTACTGAAGTAAACAACTGAGGATCGAAAGAATTTCAAGCACTTATTCTTAGGAGGCGGTATAACCCTTCGTCTTCTCAGAATATTTTCCTTGGGTTGAAAGAATCATTTGACTTCAAATACTGGCTGATTCTTTTCAGTATAACGCTGAAGAACTCACAGGTGGGTAGCAACAGTTAACTACATAGTGTTCCGTACTAACTTTTAACGATACAGTGAACCAATTAAAATGTGCTCTTCGTTAGTTTAAAAAACTAATAGCACTTAAAATGGGCGTAAACAGTGGTTAGTGCGTTTTATGGTAAACCTAATATTGTTTGGTGAGATCTAATAGTCGTAGATTAGTTTCCACATAAGGTACTTAATTTTGATTTTGATGAAGGTTATCATCATCTGCCTAGCCTTTTCCCAACTATATAGGGGTCGGCTTCCAGCCTAACCGGATGCAGCTGAATACCAGTATTTTACATGGAGCGACTGCCTATCTGACTTCCACAACCCAGTTAGTACTGGGTAATACGAAACCCCTTGGTAAGATTGGTTGTCAGACTTTTTGAGCCACTGACTACCTAACGACTGTTAAAGATCTACAAATGACACCCGGGAGCAACGGCTTAACGTGCTATCCGAGGCACGGGGGAAACTCGGTATGTAATGGGTTGTCACCCATCCACAGACCAACCTAGGCAAGCAAGGCTTAACCTAAAGATCGACCCGAGCGGCTGTTGATGATGGTTCATTTCTAAAACACATTTTTTTTCATTTTCTAGCTTGTGCAATTGTGCATTACCACATTCCCTAAAAGCAACTACGTACTCGTATAACTTGAAATAAGCATATTTTATGCACATTATAATGGAGTTTTCATTTTGTTTATTGTTTGAGGGGTTGACGTTGTTTGATATTGTTGAAAGCCTAAAAAAACATTTCTTAGATACTGATACTGATACTGCTAGTCTGCGTCATCCCACTGCTGGGCAAAGGCCTCTCCCCATGACTTCCAGTTGTTTCGATCCAGGGCTAAAGTGGGCCAGTGGACGTTGGTTCTGTCCAGCTCTACCCGCCATCTTCTACGAGGTCTGCCGCGACGCCTTCTTCTTTCTACTTCTTGGAAAGCAGCTGATAATTCCTTTACTCCTACATTTCTACCCCATGTTTTTATATTATAAAACCAGTATACGTACATATAAATAAAGCTAAGTGGATACGTCTGGCGGCGCAGACAGATGCAATAAAGTTGGTAGCTGCGCGCGATGTTCGCCTGAATATCCTACCTGCGGTTATGACTTTAGCTAACGTAGGGTTGAACCGGGTTTTAAAATAACTGAGTTTTAACTTAAACGTAACGTAACATCAAACTGAAACTCAAAGCATTTATTTCAATTAGACCATAACAGGCACTTTTGAATGTCAGAAAAACAAAGAAGGCGAAGCTACAGTCCCAGACACTAGGCATAATAACTTGTGAAAGTACTGTAGTTGCCCATTCCAAGGCGTAGATCTCTATGGAGAAGAATGGGCAAGAAACTCCATGGACACTCTTTTCAATCAAAATATTTTTACAAGATCTTGGTTACATAATTTATGTTGAGTTATTACATATATGTGAGAACGATGTAGAAAGATATGCACATTAAGAGCGTCCAGAGTAAAATCACGCCTGTAATCCCCGAAGGGTTAGGCAGAGGTGCACCTAATAATACACCTACATTTCGCCAGCAACATATGTGTAAGTCCCATGTAATATGGGCGAGCCTAATGCCGTCAACTGGGCACAAATCCAAGCTCTGCTACTGAGAAATTCCTGATGGAAAACGGAACAACCCTTTGCCCGACCAGGGCATCGAACCCTATTGCTCAGCAGTCCACTAGACCAAGATATTTAAAAGAAAAAAGTATTTTAAGGCCTTGAGAATCTTTTGTGAGTGAGTGTGAGTTAGTGCGTGTGTGTGAGTGTAGGTATACAGCATGTTACCAGAATACATACAGTTATATTGCATCGCTAGGTATAATTATCTACATCTGCCAAATAAATAACCACTCAGTTAATTTCCTAATCACTCAGTCTATCAGTGGATCTGAAGAATGTGTCTGCAATAGTAATAGTGTTGTCACACCTGAAATCCTAGCCACAATACAGTCAACCAAGCGTTATTTACATCACACTAAGGAACTTTACGCAAAATTATTGCTGGGAAACGACTTTTTTTTTGGGTTGAAAAATCACGTTTTGCGGTTGGACTCAAAACATTGTGCTGACGGATGGATTGAATAGTACGGGGGTCGTGGAGGTGTTTCAAGTAAAAATCTTACATTAAAAACATGTATTAAAAAAAACTTGTGAAAAAGTTGGAACTTTGACCTCCAATATCTCCGTAACTAGAAGGTTCCCAGGTATGGTCTAGAAGAAAAAATTATCACAATGACTGGGAGCACAATTGAATTTCGGCTTCGTTACACCCTTTATAATTTACTCCACAATATTTTCTTTATTTTTCTTTTCCCTAGATTTAAGCGAGTATCAACCCTAATCTAATGCGATAGCTCTCCTTTACGAGCGGTCTCATTGTGGCAGAGTCTATTTTTATATATTATAACGTTAATTGCGAGGCAGGGCGCAACATGCTCATCAAAGTTATAGTTTCATGCGACAATTTCAGTGCAATACTGGCTGAAAAAATGTTGTCTGTTTTGAGTTTGCAGTATTAGTACCTATGAAGAGGAGCTCGTTGCTAAATAATAACAGCCGCTCAGGTCGATTTTTAGGTTAAGCCGTGCTTGCCTAGGTTGGTCTGTGGATGGGTGACCACCCATTACATAACGAGTTTCCTCCGTGCTGGACTCGTTGTCAGATTTTCGAGCCATTGACTACCTGTAATGACTGACAAAGATCTATAAATGACAACCGGGAACAACGGCTTAACGTGCTTTCCAAAGCACGTAGGAAACTCTGTATGTAATGGGTGGTCACAATTCCACGGACCAACCAAGGCAGTTGAAGGTCGACCCGAGTGGCTGTTATTATTTAGCCGTATACTTAAAGCATTTTTTTTTAAGTTTAATTTATTATGTGGCGGGACGAGCTGGACAAAACCAACGTTTTCAAACCAGTGGTCCACACTAGCTCTGGATCGAAACAACTGGAAGTCATGGGGAGAGGCCTTTGCCCAGCAGTGGGATGACGCAGGCTAAAATAATCAGTATCAGAATTATTTTAGTGGTAAAATTCGGTCATAGCTGGCAAAACAGACGTGTGAATTAACGAAGGGCATTCATGGTTGTTTCAACAACATGCGACACACATTGGGCTGGGTCATGGTATAAAAATTGCAATATTCCGTGAGTGGGGTGTATTAACACGGTTGACAAACACCATAGAATTTTAAGTGGGTGAGTATTTTGTCACATAATATACCGACGTACTATCTACTTTAAAGGTCAAGTAACTTATATCTGTGCATATTTTTTTGTGTCTCTGTGTGTGACCGAGTTGTTCTTGTAAACTGCGTGCTGTTATTATTTAGCCACGAGCTCCTCTACTATTTAAAAACTTCAGATGTCGTATTTAAAAGCTGGCAATTTTAAGTGAAGACAAATATCAGCCACCAGTACGACACTATTCGTCGTATTAGAAGCAATTATGTTTTTACCAAAGTACAAATATTTCAAATTACGTTGATCAAACACACCAGAGGCCCTAAAACGAGCTCACGGTGTAAGCGTAACGTAAGTACGTCGATTTAAAAATTAAAAGTACTCGTTTCAAAAAACAGTATTTTCATAATTTGAAGATTTTATTCATATCTATGTATGATACTGATTGTGCTTATTGCAAACAATAGGGTATTTGCAGTAAAAAAAATATTTAGTCCGTCAGTTAGATTATCAAAAAATATTGGACACGTATTTTTTCTTTTGTCACATAATAAAAAAATGACGACGATACAGCGCATCAAAGTTCAAAAGGGGGCTTGTGACGTCACTGGACAGTAAAAAGTAACACAAATTGTGACGTCACGCGATTGCAATGCGCTGTATATTATAATATTTTTTGGTGATCTAACTGACGGACTACTTAAGTTTTTTTTTTTTTTTTCGTTGTTGTCAAATAGAGTATTTACCTAAAAAGTTACAGAATAATTGTATTTTCGATTAAAAAATTGACGCACCTACCTTATTTATGTTACTTTTACACCGCGCGCTCGTGCTGGGTCGTCAGACTATTATTTTGGTTTAAGCAGGATTAAGGCTAAGATTTAGACCCAGTGACCTCGAAACGTCTCAAGGATTCTAATTGGCTCAGTTCTTGTAAATCTTGTGAAGGACGATCATAATCTGCGGTTGTTACTGTAAATCTTGAGAGGCCTTGAAAGGCATAATAATCCTTGAAAGCCGGTTGTTTTGGTATTAGTATTGAAAAGCTGTCAAAATGCGGCTCCAATTATGCGAAGGTTGGTAGTTGGAAAATTATTGTTCTACTTTTGAAATCTGTCGGTTTGTTTTTGTTGAGAGCAGAAAATTAATATTGATACGTAGTTTACAAAAACTAGGATTTTGTTTTGAAAACAACCTGAGTGCCCGATGGTATTTACCAACGGCGAAAACCAGCCAAGTGTGAGGACCCTTTAATTTTTAATTTATTTTTATTATTTGTTGTTATAGCAGCAACAGAAATACACATTCTTTGAAAATTTCAACTGTCTACCTATTACGGAACATGATATACATCCCGCTGACAGACGGACGGACAGCGGAGGCTTAGTAATAGGGACCCGTTAATTACCCTTCGGGTACGGAACCCTACAAATTACGAATAATTATTCGTAAATTCATCTTCTATACACATTTTAACCTTTTTATAAATTTCTTTAAACAACATTAAAAAAATTAAAAAATGTGGTCTACCGGTGTCAAGAGCAGGGTCCAAGCTACCGGAGGTTCGGGCTCCAGAGACAGGAACCTCCTCACAATGCGAGCCGTATGGTGGACTACTGCCTTCTGAATTAAGTCTTTGATCCAACCGCCTAACGAGAGCCTCGAGAGATGTTCGAGGCTCTTGGTCATATTTATTAATAGTATACATTGTTCTTAGAAGTATGAACTATGCCCCATAAAACCGTTTTCACGGTCTATCTGTCAATGCCAAACATAGGTACCATGCTCTCCATTGTAACTTAAATGACTGGACAGTAACTTTGATGACTTATATCTAGGAATAACGACGCTTTAGTAGATTTTCTCTCATACAATACCTAGTTTGTCTTGATGCCGGCTATTGATTAATACAAGTACTTACCTATAATGCAGGTAAATGGCGGAAGATAGGCAAGCCAAATAGTTCAAAGCCCTTTACTAACACAAGTGTATTTTGGACCTTTCTTAAAAAATGTCGCCTTGTTTTAAAATACGCAATTCACTAACTATTTATAGTAAAACAAATTCATAACACGTTAGTTTATCCTTCACAACAAAACGGTCCGTCCAAACTTTAGCAGATATTCTTACTAAAGGAAAGTTTCCAAAGAATGAAAATCCCGGTAAATAAGCTTCCTGAAAACGTCCTCCCCAGACGAAACCGTCGAGAGCAAGTTTATTAAACTTTCATAATCCGTAAGTAGCTCAGAGGTAAGAAAATAGGGTCTTTGGCCCCCTTAACAGTGTGACCCAAAAACTTTATAAGAATTTCTTAGAAAATTGGGCTTTGTCTAAAATTATTAATTCAAGAATCAGAGGTTGAATAACCTATTTTGGGAGATTCGTAACTTTCCACGAGTAGGAATTAGTTCTTATAATAGTTCTAATACATACATAATAAAGGGTGTAACAAGACCCTCAACGAAGCCGAAAGGCACATAAGTTAATGTATTTGGGAAAAGGATGATGCGTTTTATTTATTTGTTGTTATGGGTAAAGCGCCAATTAATTTACATCTAATTGTTTTACTTATTTGCTAGGTATAAAGATAACTATGATACGTAACTCCGTGTTTCTGAAACATTACAATAATATATAAAGGGTGTAACAAGACCCTTAACGAAGCCGAAAGGCACTTGTTCTCCCCGTTGCGAATTTTTTTTTTTTGTTCTAGACCATACCAGGGGACCTTCTAGTAACGGAGACATTGGGGGTCAAAGTTCCGACTTTTTCACAAGTTTTTTTTTTAATACATGAGATTTTTATTATAAACAGCTCCACGAACCCCGTACTATATTCAATGCATCCATGAGCACAATGTTTTGAGTGCGTTACATTGAGTCCTACCGTAAAACGTGATTTTTCACCCCAAAAAAAAAGTCGCTTCCCAGCAATAATTTTTGCGTAAAGTTACTTAGTTTGATGTATAGAATGCTTGGTTGACGGCTTCGTTAAGGGTCTTGTTACACCCTGTATGAATGTAAGAACGTACGTCTAATTGGTACTAATTTTTTTCATATGATATGATAGAGGTTTCTGTTATTAATTCGAAGACCACACGCCTTGGAGATGCGTCATATTATGTGATCGATGTCCTCAGCAGTCATGATGGAACGACAAAGAAGACGATTATCTGTTCTATAAATGCAAATGTCAACTCTAACTTCCTTATAACAAGTTTTACTTTTACTCACCCCAATATGCTGTCCATCAAGAAACAGCTGCGGGACCAAGATCTGGTCGCTTTTCATTCTGTCCCTGATCTCGTCTTGATACTCCGTGCTCATGAAGACATCCCTTTCTTCGTACTTCACCAGTAAGTTCCTCAGGATTTTCTTCACGAGGACGCATCGTTGGTACGTACCCCGGACGATGCCCATCGTCGTCGTGTACAGTACCACCTTGCCAGCGTCTTTTTCTTTGTAACTCTGCGGAAAAAGAAAAAAATCATCAGTATTTTGTGTAAAAAAAAAACAAGTAAAAAAAGGCGGGAATAGAGTTTACAGAGAAAGTAAAGACGGCGCTTGGGTGAATTTAAGAATAGCGCCATCTGTTGGAATGTGGGTGTACTATTACGACCATCACTTTCGTTGTGATCATAACGTTAAAATTGAATTGATAGTGCAGAACTTTCTCGAGAGATTGCGCTTTTCCGATTTTTTCAAACCGCATGACTAAAAACTTTTTCCATCCTCCATTATCGCTAGCTCATAGCACATACTGCATCTGATGGTGGAATCGAAATGTTCAAAATAAAAGAATTTTTTGAACTTGATGAACTTTAAGAACTTAACAGTTATTAATTGACTGAATCTAGACTTTAGCAGGAACTAACTTCTATATTGAACAGTTCTGCAAACCTATAAACACCTCCATGTAATATCACGTCTTGTGCAACCTGTCCATCACAAACATAAACACAGGTGCTACTAATATCGTCGGAGTGTCAAGTGTCGGCCACAAATTCACATGTTTTACGATACTATCGGTCAAACCGTTTGCGTAATTTCCTATTGGCTGTTGTACAGGTGGGTTCAAAAGTTTTACGATTGGTGGCCATTGGTGATCGTGTTTGCGATTAAATGCATTACCTACATAAAGTTTTTTTTTTTTTTCGTAAATTAGGGCTAGCCCGCTACACTATTCCCGACTCTCCTGAAAGTCAGAATCAACAGTGCTCACCAGAAAAGTGCCGAGACAATGAAGCTCGAAGAAGAAGGGTTAGGCAGAGGTGTACCTTATAGTATACCCATATTTAACGGGTTATTTTTTTAAATCCCATTTAATAAGGGGCGAGACTATTTATTTATTTATTTATTTATTAAACTTTATGCACATAATGTACAAAGGCGGACTTAATGCCTTGGGCATTTTCTACCAGTCTACCTTAGGGTGATGCAGAGACAAAACAGTAGGTGCAATAGTACAGATAATTTCCGAAAAAAAAGTAAAAATAATAATAACAATAAATACATATATACATACATACAAACAAAATATACAAAGTAAAGAGATATAAAAATACATAGATGAAGAAAATCAACAAAATTAATTTTGAGACGAGTCTGCCAACTTCTTACGTAAGTGTTCGCGAGCTTTTAACTTGAATGTGAACCGACTGGTGGCCATCCTGATATTCTGAGGAAGAGCATTCCAAAGGAAAACCGCCTGGACAAGAAAAGAGGATTTTAGAAAACCAGAGCGGTGAGAAGGACATCGTAGAAGACGATTATTGGAGGAACGAAGATTCTTGCTGTGCGCAGAGCATAAATATTGAAAGTGAGAAGTCAGATAGGAAGGAGAACTGGGTTTGTCTAAAAGAGAAAACAAAGTCGTCAAAGCCCTTAGACCGGCCCATGGACCGGGCACGAATTTGGACTGCGTGGCTGCTACTGAGAAATTCCGGATGGAAAAACCCAGTAACACTTAAAGGCATTAAACTATAGAAAATGCTATTTATCTAGAGAATTATAAGAGATGAAAAGACTGAATTTAATATTATAGGTACCTATGTAATGTATGTGCTTTAAAACTATTTTTCGAAATTTAAATGTTGTGAATTTTATACCGTTAGCAAGTATTTTAATTATTTTTTTTTGTTTTTTTTTTTAATTCATTCACAAATAATTAAGGGTAAGAAAAGAATAGCGGAAAAGCACATACTGTTCTAATAAACCAACAAAACACCTACTGAAAAAAAAAAACCAAATTCAAAAACATTTAACCGTCCACCAGTACTTTTCTAACGACAGTGACGCAACCAATTACGAGATAAGTTCTATGTCTACTATCCATTAATGACGTAATGAGGTACCTAACACATCTCCAATAGATTGGATGACACGCTCCGCAACGTGTCATTTATTGATGAGGGGAACCAATCGATGTGATGCTTTAGTTATGGTCTTTTACGATTTAAATTTTAGTTATGTGGCTGTAGCGACATTTTCCAAGATAGGTGGTAAGACTATAGTGTACTAAATTATTTTGAGAATTCAAACAATACTAATTTAAGATCCGAAAATAAATTGGTACCTCTTATCAAACTCTACAAATTACTACCTCTATGTTAATCTCATGACTGAAGGCTGAGTAACTTAAAGAGATGCTAGCAACCAGGAAGGGGTCCGCAAGGGCCGATGCCTGCCGGGACTGCGGGACTATTCGAAAGAGGTACCGCGGCCCTGGCAAAGGAACAGTCTGACACTGCCTTCCACTACGCCCAGAGTGAGACGGGGTCATTTGATGATATACCAGAAGATAAAAAAAAACGACAGTACGATCAGTTTAAGTTTGCAGTTCAAGATGGCGCTGCTTGTCAAGAAAGCTTCAAAAATGTATTTTAGTCCTGTGTGTGCACAGATATGTTGGCCGAAGTATAATGTTTGGGACTGACACTTCCGAATATTGTTCGAATTCGCAGTAGAAAAGCTTTGAAATCGATAAAATCAAAATATAAAATCGCTGTCCAGAAAGCTCCAATTGTTATGACAAGAGATGCAAGCCAGGATGCTCTTTTCATTGTTTTGCAAAAATCATTTGTTTCTGACATTTGTTTTTTTTTGAGCTTTGTCGCACTAGGATTAAAAGGACCCCCAAAAATAGATGCAAGGCCTTACTAGGGGCTGCGGGACTGTTCGAAAGAGATACCGCGGCCCTGGAACACAATGGGCAAAGAAGGAACATGGATGGGTTTTAGTCAGTAAAAGTCTGACATCCTCCCACTCCACCCAGAGCGGGAGGAATTATTTGATGATTTCCCATCCGTAAAAAAAGGCCCTACTAGGACTAGCTACGTCACTGCTAGGCCCTTTGAACTTACCCATAACTACTGTATCTAAGCAGCAACAGTCATCATTTTAACCAAAGCTTTTTGTAGCACAAGTGCGTGAATTTGCAGCATCAGGCCAAAATAATATTCATAAGTTTTATCTTCAACAGACTGGTGAAACAAGCAGTCCTGTTAGTCCGCTTGCCCTTTCTGTAACTAATCGCCTTACAAACACAAACGAATAAACGTAAGCCTACTTATCCTATAGTATTCCTTACTATATAATCCATAAAGTCACTTCTTTTTTGCCGGCTTATATGCCTGGTTTCATAAACACATACTTAAATATTACACGATGGATTCTGCACTGTCGTCACTGAGTTTAGCGTTGAAAATTCAACTGTGTGTTTTTATTTAGGCAATATATTTTTTGTCGTCTTGTCTTAGAATGAGCATAAGTCTTTGGACTTACTGTCCACCTATTTCTCCATCTGCTTTTACTATAAATATAAACAGATGTCTTTTGTAAAGTTGTGTAACACCTGCCCATCCTTATAGTTGCAAGATGGTTTAATTTATTGCTGAATGTTTTTCTAGTCTGGCAATTAATTTATTTGATTTAAATGAAGCTAACTTTCACGATTCGACTAAAGCAACTATTCATTTTCATGGCCAATACAATTATGAGTTTGTGTAGCGATTATTGCTTGCTTTCAACCGAGCATACATCCAATCTCCAGGTTGGTACTGAGAAATCAAACCCACAAATTCAAGCTGCGCAGCATTTGCAACCATCATCATTATCTACCTAGCCTTTTTCCAACTAAGTTCGGGTCGGCTTTCAGTTTAACCGGATGCAGCTTACACGGAGCCACTACCTGTCTGATCACCACAACCCAGTTAATACTGGGTAATACGGTACCCCTTGGTAAGACTGGTTCTCAAACATTCGGGCCAATAAATGTATTGACTGTCAAAGCTCTACTTATGACAGCCTGGAACAACGGCTTAACGTGCTTTGAGAGGCATGGAGGATACTCGGTATGTAATGGGTGGTCACCCATCCACGAACAAACCTAGGCAAAACCGGCTTAACCTGAAGATAGACCTGTGCGGCTGTTATTACTTAGCCACGAGCTCCTGAGCATTTGCAACCACTGAACGGAAAAAAGACAAGCAGTTTATACATCAAGTATTACCAAAAAATGCAATTTCAGTTATATCACAACTTCGAGAGCAGCTGACACACAGTCTACAGACCCACGTCTTACGTCAATGGTCACACATATGCAATCTCACCATAGCACGGCCTTCCCCGTTCGTGTATTAGTTTACTTTAGGCCAAATATGGAGGTTTATGACTGGTGCGCAGAAAATCAGTATGAAATTGTATTCCGGTATGACAATATGCGTAATATAAAAACTGAATTATGTATTATTGCTGGATCAGCATTGAAATCTTTGAATGTATCCGAGCTGCACGCATCCCGTATGGCCATAGGCTCGCCCCCTATTATTGGGACTTAAACATAACTGGCGAAATGTGGGTGTACTATTAGGTGCGTCTCTCGCCAAAACCTTCGGGGATTACAGACGAGTTATTATGTTACGTTAGTAGTCCTCTCACTCGTAATCTATGGCCAGTTGACCACCAGGGACCTTCACCTTTCGTTTTGTAGTATTAGTAGTGCAATCTAAAGCTTAACTGAAGCTGGGCTGCGGGACTGTTCGAAAGAGATACCGCGGCCCTGGAACACAAAGGGCAAAGAAGGAACATGGATGGGTTTTAGTCAGTACAAGTCTGACACTCCCTTCCACTCCGCCCAGAGTGGGAGGGGTCATTTGATGATTTCCCATCCGAAAAAAAAAAGCTTAACTGAAGCTTCGTATCAGCTAATTCTTGTATATTTTTAAAATGGGAAACGGAAGTTACACCATCTCCATAAACTAAATTTATCACCCAAAATTGATTCAAACTCATTAAATGACCTCCGAAGATTTTCCAAGTGACAAAATTCTTCCACAGCTTACGTCACATTTCTCCAGCCGGTTCATATTACGTCACCTGCCCTAAGACCCGGAGTTTAGTGGTTTTCCAAGCTTGCAACATTTCTTAAGTTACAACATTTATAATTTACTGGTTAACGTGGAGAAAATGACTAGAAAGGTATTCCATATTATCCTAAGTATTGTAGGAATTATGCAAGTTAGGCTGTTGGTATTTTGTTACTGTGCCAATGTTTTTTTGTTGCATGTATTCAGAAAAACTGCCTAGTCGTGGTCCTCGTTCGATTCCCGGGTCGAGCTAAGTGTTATTGGGTTTTTCCATTAGGGATTTCTCCAGCCACGGAGACTAGATTTGTGCCCAGTTGGTGGCAATAGGCTCGCCCTCAATTACATGCAACTTAAACATAACTGGCCTAATGTGGATGTACTATTAGTGGATGTAGATGTAATAAATAATGTATATTCAGAAAAATAATTGCTCATTCACATACGACTGTAGCTAGTCTCTGTTTTAATTATTTATCTGAGAACGGGTGTGTCTCAGAGTGGTTCAGTAGGTTTTCAGTTGGTGGGGACCATCCAGGGTGCCATCAGGCCCTGTACAGTATCATATCTGGTGTAAATCATTTTAATAGGACCAGTTTCTTTAAGATATATTTTCTGTCTTTGTATGATCTCATACAGAGAAGGAATCTAGATCTAGAGAGAGAATATATACTTATGAAACAACCAAAACTGAGGCAATACAGGCTAATATACTTAGAGTAAGTTTTGTAAATGAAATTTACCATCAGTAAAAATTAGGGAAATCCTAACAGTCCCACATTAATCCGTTTAGGACCCAACGGTTTAGGTTGTGCAATTTTTACAAAGTAGATCATAATAGTTATCATTATTTTACATGATCGAGTCTATGGATTAGTCACCTATTACATTAATTTAGTTCTATAAAACACTTATAACTATCACCACCTTCAGTATTTTTCCTTCGTTCTGCTCGTAGTTAATTGGCGGTTAACACTTTAACAGTTATTGCCTCAAGCTCAGCTAAACGCGGTTAACGTTAACCGTGGACATTCACACATACCGTAACACCGCAACCAATCAATTGACCTCATCCATTAACCTTGCACGGAATTGCAAAATGAATTCACACGAAATCAAAAAACATTTCAAAATACTAAATTCATCTTAAAATGTTTTATGTAATTTCGTTGGTCTTGTAAAGGTGAGTGTTCACTTCTTGCTAATATTTATTTGACTGACTTATGAAACTGAAAGAGGAGGTCCAAATTCCAAATGATGCGTCTTTCGATTTTATTTATTTGAACTACTTGAAGTCAGCCCATGTAAGGGGTATTCCTCAAAGCGCAACTATTTTTAAGCGCAACCAACCAAGCGCAACTAAATTATTCCTCAAAGCGCAACGATGTTAGTAAATTAAGCTTAAGCGTCCGCAATAGGTTCTAAACTTATTTTTCAATCCAAGTAAGAGGTTTTTCTTTTCACATGTAATTTTTTTTTTTCAAATAAAAGCCCTACTTTAGGAATTTCTCCTGTATCGTGGGTGTGTTTACAAACATTTAAACACACATATACAAACAGCCAGATGCGGAACTGGAGCGACTGCCTAGATCTGCTACCGTTCTGATATCGTCACGATATTCATATATCAGTTCGCAGAGGAGGTCGTGGCTACATTATAACAGCAGCTCGGGTCGATCTTTAGGTTAAGCCGTGCTTGTCTAGGTTGGTCTGTGGATGGGTGACCGCCCATTACATACCGAGTGTCCTCCGTGCCTCGGAAAGCTCGTTAAGCCGTTGGTCCCGGCTGTCATTTGTAGATCTTTGACAGTCGTTACAGGTAGTCAGTGGCCCAAAAAGTCTGACAAACAGTCTTACCAAGGGGTATCGTATTACCCAGTACTAACTGGGTTGTGGAGGTCAGATAGGCAGTCTCTCCATGTAAAATACTGGTATTCAGCTGCATCTGGTTAGACTGGAAGCCGACCCCAACATAGTTGGGAAAAGGCTAGGCAGATGATGATTCATCAGTTCGCAGTGCTACAATTGAATTCGATTTCTTGATTAATCAAGTAAGTAGGTACCTAATGATAGTTGATTGATATTTGTTGTCATGCTACCAACCAATCTGACCCGGTAGCGGGGTCATCACAGTCACTGTTACTATTTGTCGGTTACATAAGGTAGTCTATGGTGTAAGTTCCGATTTCAATCATCGGATACTTGGCGGTTCTTATGTAATGGAGCCCACAGATTCGTCGATAGATTTTTACTAAATGAACGACTTCCTTTCGATAGTAATACTTATATTACTGAGAGTATGACTCTCTGTAATATAAGTATTACTATCGCGGGTGCATAATTACTGTACTCAGTTCAATATGGTATCATCATTATCTCTCTTCAACTATTTCATAACCTTTTACATTTGTAATTACAAATGTAAAAGGTTATGATCCCCTCAACTCGATTTATTCATCATTATATCGGACCCATAGACAAAAAAGAGAACCTAGAGATAAAGCAAAATTCTATTCGTCCATAACGATGTCATGATGGAAAATATTTTTTTTTTGGATTTACTTATGCTTCTGAAATTTGTTTGTAGAAATACAAACCGCCGAAGCATAGATCGCCGCTTTTCTAGGTCCTAAAGTAATTTGCACAATCTCAGACTACACAGACTAGAGTACAGACTAGAGTAGCACAGAGATCCATGGAGCGTTCCATGCTCGGCATAAAACTAATAGGTAGTAGCCGAGTTTCAAACGTCGAAATCCGGAGACGTACGAAGGTCTTCGATATTGGAAATCGCGTTATGGAACTCAAATGGAGTTGGGCAGGACACATAGCAAGGCGTGGTGATGGCAGTTGGAGTAAAGCTGTGACCGAGTGTTGTCCAAGAAATGGAAAGAGAAGTGTTGTTTGTCCGGCGGCGAGATGGGCAGACGGCATTGTTGCCATGGCGGGAATATCCGAGGCTGGCACAAGACCGTAAAGCTTGGCACAAGCAAAGAGAGGCCATACCCTGCAGTGGGTGAAGTCAGGCTCTGAATGGTGATGATGATGATGATGAAAGTAATTTAACAGAAAACAAATGAACGAGTAATCGATAAAACGGTACATGAAGTGGTTAACTTTCACTAAAAATACAGGGTGTCTGTGTGTAAACTTGGTCGAAGATAACGTTTTTTTTTAAATCACAAAGTTTTTGAAAAAAAAAAAAACATTAACTTAAAATTCAACTTTAACAACAAGTTTAAATGTCGAATTTAGCGATTTTTTCGGAATCAATATTTAAAAAAATCTCCACGATGGAGCCCTGATATAGCCAGAAGGCGACGCGGTATACGTCGCAAGAGATGGCAGGACGAGCTGGACAAAACTAACGACCAGGGGTCCACATTGGCTCTGGATCGAAGAATTTGGAAGTCATGGAGAGAGGCCTTTGCCCAGCAGTGGGACGACACAGGCTAACAGTATCAGTATAAATAAAAAAGTCCGCTTGGCCAAGGATGAGTTATTGGGGCTGAAGAGACAGAAAATGATGGTCCTTTTGACCCGTTCAATTGAATAACAACAACCGACTTAAATATTGGTTTTGAACTCAGGAATGCGCATGCGACATCCGATACGGCACGTGCAACCGTCGTATCAATTACAGACACGTGTGTCCAAACCTTTACCCATATTTACGGTAACCATAGTTGGAGCTATTAAGAACGAACCGCTAACCGCTGCCAAAGAGTAAGAATTTATAGAAGCGAACGAGTTTTAAATGTGTTTTGGGGCGTAAACGTTCAACATTGTCAGGTTAAGTTAGCAAATGGGTGGATATGAATAGGGAAAGACCATTAGAAACGATAGCAAGAAATTTAGTCGAAGAAAACATAATTATGTAGGTGCTGCATCAAATTCAAATAAAAAAAATAATCAATCTAATTTTCCTTAAATCATCAACTGCCTAGCCTTTTCCCAACTATATTGGGGTCGCCTTCTAGTCTAACCGGATGCAGCTGAATACCAGTATTTTACATGGAGAGACAGCCTATCTGACCTCCACAATCCAGTTTCTACTGGGTAATACGATAAACCTTGGTGAGACTGGTTGTCAGACTTTTTGGGCCACTGACTACCTAACGACTGTTAAAGGTCTACAAATGACACCCGGGGCCAAAGGCTTAACGTGTTTTCCGAGGCACAGAGGAAACTCGATATGTAATGGGTGGTCACCCATCCACAGACCAACCTAGGCAAGCACTGCTTAACCTAAAATCGACCCGAGCGACTGTTATTATTTAGCCACGAGGTCCAAATTTTCTTCAAATAAAATTGTAAAATGGGTAGTAACTTTGACTTCCAATATCTCTGTAACTAGAAGGTTCCCAGGTAAGGTCTAGAACAAAAAAATGATCGCAATGACGGGGAAAATCCTTTCGGCTTCGTGAAGGGTCTTTTTACACCCAGTATAACATAACTATTTGGTACCCATGTGCGTGGCCAATTCTTCGGTCTTCTATTCACTTTCTGTATTCTTTGCCGCTACTTACGTCACCGGTATGCAGCCTAAGTGGACATTGCACACTAAGTTAGATAAAGCACAGGCTTTTAACGGCAAGTTGAGCGAGACTTATGTGTTGCCAAATAGTTAACAGTATAAAGTAAACGAAGATTCTTGGAAAGTGTCGTAATTTTTTGAGGTTGATCGATGGCTTGGTCTTTGTTAATTGAAAAAAATAGAGAAAATTTAGCTTCTGCAAGCTGCTCTGACTGCCACGTTGGTCTAGTGGTCGCAAGCGCTGTTGCTGAGCATGAGGTCCTGGGTTTGATTCCCAGGTCGGGTAGTGTTATCGGCTTTTTTCATCAGGAATTTCTCAGTAGCAGCCACAGAGTCTGGATTGGTGCCCGGTTGATGACAATAGGCTCGCCCCCTAAGCTATTACCTACATGGGACTTAAACATAACTGGCGAAATGAGGGTACACGCCTGCCTAACCCTTCAAGAATTACAGGCGTGATGTTATGTTATGTTAACTACCTAAAAGTACACCCACATTTCGCCAGTATTGTTTAAGTCCCATGTAATAAAGGGCGAGCCTATTGCCATCAACTGGGCACAAATTCAGACTCCGTGGCTGTTACTGAGAAATTCCTGATGGAAAAACCCAGTAACACTTTGCCCGACCCGAGCATCGAAACCAGGACCTCATGCTCAGCAGTTGCGATTGCGACCACTAGACCAACGAGCCAGTTAATTCAATTATTTATTGATCAATTAATAAATACTATCGTATCAGCACCAAATCATTATCATTTCATCATTGCGACTCAATCAAGTCTTGCAAAATCTATGATCAAAAATCAAAACCTCTTTTTTAACCTCTCTGCAACGAACTGTATCATTAATTTGCATGTCGTATTAAGATTGCTAATTATTAATTATTACAGAGTAGGAAATTGAATTGGTCACGGTTATTGAATGTGAAATTATTGCCTGTCAATCGTAATGGCCGGGAAATAACAGCGTGGCGTATGAAGGGGTGGACAGATTGGTACAATGGACATAGTACGGATATGTCGTATGGGTTACATAAACATAGGTGGACCTTTTTACATCCTATTGGCTGGGCAATGTCAATCACCCGGTGTGGTCGATGATGATGCATACTTGCTTAGGTATTGCGGAGATTGTATAATTTTAAATCTGACCTGTCAAAACAATTTCAACCTAAATGCTTCTTTAGAAAGTTCCTAATCTATTCCCTCGCTTGTCTAAGAAAATCGTTAGTAATACAATGAAGATCCGCAAGAGAACGAAGGTTACCGACATAGCCCGAAGAATTGCCAAAATTAAGTGGCATTGGGCAGAGCACATTATCTTTTTTTTTCTAATGGGAAATCATCAAATGACCCTTTCCGCTCTGGGCGGAGTGGAAGGGAGTGTCAGACTCGTTCTGACTAAAACCCATCCATGTTCCTTCTTTGCCTTTTGTGTTCCAGGGCCGCGGTATCTCTTTCGGGCAGTCCCGCAGCCCCGGCAGGCATCGGCCCTTCGGACCCTTTCCTGGTTGCTGATTTCTCTTTGAGGCGCGCGTGGAACACGAACGCGCCGTCGAACCTACACATTATCTTAACTTAACCTTAACATTTTTCTCACTCCTCCATAATGGCATTTTCATTACTAAATAATTTGATAATTTTGAACACCCAGAACTAATGCAGGCTTGCCTTGCAAAATAATACGACTAATATCTTATTGATATTATATTATTTCAGACAGTATTGAAAGCTTGTTATTGAGAAATGACTTTGACTGTATATAATATCTAATGATGTAGATAGATCTTAATGTGGTAATTGGGTAATGTCTCGTAAATCTCGTAAGTAAATTATCTTGAATGGTCTATTACTGTAATTTACTGGCCACTGTTGGTAAATGCAGCCTGCTCGTAGTCAAAAATAAGTATCTTTAAGCTTTTTCGGTGTGTTGAAAGTTTCAACATTTCATCCAAATCGGTTCAGTAGTTTTCGCTTGAAGAATACCAAACAAACATCCCATCCATACAGTCTCACAAACTTTGGCATTTATAATATTAATAGGAAAGTAAGATAATAAACGATTTGTCTTCATCAGCTACGCCAAGGTCGGCTTCCAGTCTAACCACATAAGCTGAATACCAGTATGTTTCATGGAGCGTCTGCCTATCTGACCTCTACCCACTTACTACCTAGTAACACGATACCTTTTGGTAAGACTGGTTGTCAGACATTCGAACTTCTGACTAACTGTAGCAACTGATGACTATTTGTTTTTAGATATTTCAGAAATCAGTAATCAGAAGAACGAGATATGGAGAAGAAGGTCTACGAAAAGATAGATGCAATGTGTGAGGAATGATATGAAAGAGAAAGGAGTAAATGATACCGTGACAGTGGAGAATGGAAGAAGAAAACATGTTGCGCCGACCACGAAATAGAATGGGACAAGAACCTTTTTGTATTTTTCACACATAAAAGGTGTAAAAAGACCCTTAATGAAGCCGAAAGGCACTTATTCTCCCTGTCATTGCGATAATTTTTTTGTTCTAGACCATACCTGGGAACCTTCTAGTTACGGAGATATTGGGTGTCAAAGTTCCAACTTTTTTACAAGTTTTTTTTAGATAAGTACGTCATGATTTTAATGTAAGATTTTTAACACCTCCACGACCCCCGTACTATTCAATCCATCCATCAGCACAATGTTTTGAGTACGTTACATCGAGTCCTACCGTAAAACGTGACTTTTCACCCCAAAAAAAAAGTCGTTTCCCAGCAATAATTTTTGCGTATAGTTACTTAGTTTGATGTACTAAATGCTTTTTTTTTTTTTTTTTTTTACCGATGGGAAATCATCAAATGACTTCTCCCGCTCTGGGTGGAGTGGGGGGGAGTGTCAGACTCTTACTGACTAAAACCCATCCATGTTCCTTCATTGCCCTTTGTGTTCCAGGGCCACGGTATCTCTTTCGAACAGTCCCGCAGCCCCGGCAGGCATCGGCCCTTGCGGGCCCCTTCCTGGTTGCTGACATCTCTTTGAGGCGCGCGTGGAACACGAACGCGCCGTCGACACAGCCTGTCGTCATAAGACGGACGGACGGTGAGCTAACCCATTACTCACCGTCCACAGGCCCGCGCCTACGGTGGCCGGGAGCCACCACGTGGCCCCCGACGCCCGGTGCGTCGCCCGCGGCGGCTGGGACGAGATATTCTCTCCCTCTCTCGTCCCGCCACCTCCTTCGCTAGCATGACTGCTTCGCAGAAGGAGGTGACGGCTTCCCATTCCCTCTCGCTCCGGACCATGGCCTGAACCAGGGCCGGGCGCGAGAGGTCGCCGCCGCCTATCGCCGTTACGAGGACACGGCGGAGCTCCGCCCAAGCGGGGCAGACCTCCACGGTGTGCGCCACCGTGTCCTCCGGACGATCCTCGCAATGATAGCATCCGGGCGTTTCCTCCCGCCCGATTAGGTGCAGGAACCTCCCGAAACAACCGTGTCCGGTGAGGACCTGCGTCAGGCGGAAGGTGAGGGCGCCGTGGCGCCTCTCTAGCCACTCCTCAAAGAGGGGACTTATCGCCACTATTGTGGCGTGCCCTGCACTGGGTTGCGACAGTCGCTGTCTCCATGTCGCCATGAGATCGCGTCGGAGGTCTGTCCGCTGAGCGGTGATTTGCCGCGGCAGCGGAGTTTCCCCCCGACGTAGTGCCCCCGCGCGCCATTCATGCAGGCGCGCGAGGACTATCGCCTCCAGATCCCATGGCGGCAATCCGGCTAGGAGGCTCGCCGCCTCGATGTACTAAATGCTTGGTTGACGACTTCGTGAAGGGTCTGTTTACACCCTATATATCGGACAAAACACAAAAATATCCATCTCTAATAGAACTAACTAACTAAACTACCGTCCAGCACCACTAAGAATGCCACCTGACACCTGTAACTCAAATCAACATACTGATACTTGCATACCTCATTATAATGTGCCTGATTGAATTTACCATCAGCTTCAAGAACTAACATAAACATCTAACTGAGTCTAACTGGTCACGATTTAGTTACCATACCCAAAGAGTGTAGAAAACATGGCAGACGTGGCATTTAATATGGCGACTTTATATGCTTCGGTATGGTTGAAATTAACATGTTGGTCGAAGAAAAGTATTTAATCAAATTGATATGTTGAGACACAGGTCTTAATTAAGTAAAGGTATGTTAAAATCATGATTAAGGAGTTTATTTCTCGGTAACGAGGATTCAGCCACTAACGAGAAAAAATCACATCTTATAGTAGTAACAGTTAGATATTATTTGTTCAACATTTTTATGTAAAAACAAGCGCTTGTCGCCAACAAACTAAAAAGTTTGGCGAGTAAATTTTATTTAAAAAAAATGTTGGAAGAGAATTCGGAGTATAATTTTTCACAACTTGAGTTTTTGAGCACCATTTAGGAGGCTACCAAAATACTCAGTGCTTTGATAGTATCAGACAAGGGTAGATGGTCAGATTTTTTGTAGTTTACCCCATACAAAAAAATTTCAACACTGGCAGGTCTAGAAACCACAGCATGTTATGAATAAAATAAAAAGGTCAAAGGATGACTGGTAGAAAATGCCTTGTGGCATTAAGTCCGCCAATGTTCCACTATTACGATATGAAGTTTAAATGAATCCTTATCCTTATTAATATTATAAATGCGAAAGTTTGTTTGTTTGTTACCTTTTCACGCCTAAACCACTACACTGATCATCCTGAAATTTTGCATATACGTTGTCAGGTGTATAGAATCGGACATAGGGTACCTTTCATCCCGAAAGAAAGTACTATTCCCGAGGAAAACAACAATAACGTTCTTATGATAATAGATGGCGCCACGTGTCTTTGGAATTATGATTGAATTCTATTATTACAAGCAGATTAGGTACAACCCGAATTGATTGCAAAAGCTAGTAAATAATAAATGGCAACTGCTTGTTCATCGATGTCCCTGTATAGTTTACAATAAGGGCTTGATGACTAGCTACAAAAAGAATGCAAAGAGTTAAGAATCAAAGTTAAAAAAAAAAAACTTAACGTCCCACCAATCAAGAACTTGCTAACCTAAAAAACCTGACGCCACTGAAACCGGTTGAACCCCACGGCATATCTCCTGCTTCTATGATCTTAGTACACGACCTTGTGAGGCTAACCAGTCTGATACCGAACCGGTACGGACCGGTCCGGGGAAACTAGGGAACCGTGGATATCATTAATTTGTATGTGAAAGTTTGTATGACTCGGAATGCTGAGGAATGTTGGTGAATTCTGTTTATGCTGTTAGAAGGGCTATGGGATTGGTGATTCAAAATGTAAATGGTTGTGTGAACCTAGTTTAACTAGTTATTTTGTGTAGCGGCCTACTCATAAAGTTAAAAACAAAAGAAACAGCCATACGACTACGTGCTAAGTACCTATGTAATTTTCTTTTTTTTACAAAAAATATGTTTCTGCTTATAGCAACTTGGTCATGGCAGTAACATCTTTTTTTTTTTTTGTGAAACCAACCCACTGTGAATTATGGATATTTTGGCAAAATTAGGCCGTCCATTGCATTTATATCTGGTGATAAAGATGAGTCTTCTATCACCAGATACAGTTGCATGATCAGTCTTGGACATTTAATGCATTTTTTTTCGGATGGGAAATCATCAAATGACCCCCCCGCTCTGGGCGAAGTGGAAGGGAGTGTTAGACTTTAACTGAATAAAACCCATCCATGTTCCTTCTTTGCCCTTTGTGTTCCAGGGCCCCGAACAGTCCCGCAGTCACATTTAAGGCATTAATGCAAAATTACTAATACGTAGATAATATTCTGTCACTATGGTTTTTTTTATGGTTACGATAACTAACATGTTTTTTCCTAGACCCAATAAGTTAAACACTTTATCAATAGTTAAACATCCGCAGTAGCACAAATACTACACCGAACGCTAATATCATAGCAAATCCATTCCTTTCCGCAATCAGCTGGAACTTTCTTCAGGGAAACAGATTACAATAACGCTGACATTCTAATGTCAGACATAAGTGAGACATCGTCCATAGGAAATGGACGGTCCGTGTTGCTGTTGATCGTCACGCGAGCTTCCCAAGATATTGTATTAACTTTTTATAGGTGAATTGATATATATAACCAGTGATCGGATAATCGGGCGCTTATATACTTAAACTTCTTCCCACGAAAGAATAATATGGACATTCCTTTCTGAATACATAAGTAATCCCAGGTTTCCGAGATTGAACAATTTTGTAAAAACAATTATAACAAACTTAATGAAATTATAGCAGTGGTTATTTTGATTTAGTATCTTTATTTTATTCAAAACAGATGGATTATCAATAAAAATGATAATGTGCACAATGTCGAATCGACTAATGTATTGTATTTTAAACGAACAGAAGACTAAAAATTATTATTTACATAAACGGAGTTCTGCGTACTTATAGGGAATATAATTTTTAATTGAAATAAAGGAAAAAACCGGTGAAAAATTCCGGTAGAATATGATTCAAAATAAGGAGCTGAATGCACCCTGTCAGTTTGTGGAGGGCTGTCCCTTACACCCTGTATTCGTAAACAAAGTATTACAACTCTAATGTATTGCAACTAGTATATTTTCTATACCGGAAAATTACAAATTCATAACAGCAATAACAAAAATAACAAACACAACTTAACTGATAATCAAGATATCCAATTAGCCCATACACTTCTTTCATTACGAATACCCCCGCTGACAAATGACTCAGCATATATCTAATTACAATATTATACGACAAGGGCAACCAATGCAATAAACTCGGTATTATATTGCCAAACATACATTTGTGAAATGTACACCTTTACACTCGTAATTCAATATTATTACTTAATATTTTCTGTGTAATTAATATCGGGTTGTAATGGTTTTATTTATTTTTAAAAGGTTGATAACTCATTTTGTGTTATGAGTTTTGATTCAAAATGAAATTAAGGCCATTGATCTTTATCTCAAGAATATCATCTTTCATGCATAGTCGAAGCTGTTGACTATTGGTAGTAGCAATGATCAAATACAATATTCACAGCACAATTGCCAAATTAAACAAAATCGTAATATTTTATTGACATAAATAAAAGTGTTTTATATTTCCATTTGAAACATTGACTCCTGAACTAGGAAGACCTATGTTACAGGAGTGATTCGTTTGTGTATGCGAGTTTAAATGTTTGTAAACGCACCCACAATACAGGAGAAATTCATAGTGTGGGGCAAAGTTTTTTTAATAAAAAATTGGGTATTGGGTCGATGTAGGAAGCGATACTGTTTGCCTGTTAAGAGGTTCTTCTTTCCAGAACCATAGCTACATGTACATTACGCATGATCGTCTTTTGATCCTTATTAATGTTATAAATGCGAAAGAGTAAGTTTGTTTGTTTGTTACCTTTTCACGCCTAAACCACTTAACCGATAATCCTAAAAATTTTGCATATACGTTGCCAGGTACAGAAATGGACGAACTTTTATCCCGAAAAAAAGTACTGTTCCCGAGGAAAACAACAATAACGTTCTTACGTTCTTTCGAATCATGATTGAATTATATTATTACAAGTAGAGTACAACTCGAATTGATTGTCACATTCTAAATTAACGCAATCGAAGCCGCGTGCAAAAGCTAGTATACAATAAAATTAAACACATCTTACATAAAAAGCTCCTTACAAATTGATTTAAATAAATCCACGCAATAGAAATGTTTCAAACAATGGCGGTATGTCCGTCCCACGCTTTCAAGTTGACGTTTGGCAAGAGTAACGCATGCGTGATGTACATTCTTGCGTGTGACGACATCGTAGTGTGTGACCTCTAAATGTTAAGTGATTAGACGTCCTTGGTCAAGAATGTTTGTCTCAAGAGTGTCAATAGGCTCTTGAGTTAAATGCTATGTGGCCTTAATCACTCTAAATGGTAGTCGGAATTATCTCAAAACCTGGTAAAATTAAAATACATGGCGGATCCGGTCATTGGTACGGACATAAAATGAAACGGCAAACGCGCAGTTGAGCACTGGTGGCATGACGCGACCAGTCTACCCACACCACAGCGTGTTTCTACAGAGCCCTGATGTCCAGCTCGAGGCGAGGGCGACAGTCAGTGTATGATCGCGGTGGAGTTGAGACGTCTTGGTACTGTACCTGATTCATTGTGCTCCGTGTTATTGTGTTAAGTTGTAATCTCAAGTAATTCCTTAATTTTGCTAGAAACAGTGTTTCGCACCCAGCGTGTTTTCATAGCACGAAACCCATCATCTGCCTACATGATGTACGAGCCTGACGAAATAAATCCTGACATATCCGACATACATATAAATTACTTAAATATTTGAACCCAGATAAGCTTTACTTTGTTTAATTTATTTCATCAACACTAACCAAAACGGTGAGCACGACGACGGGAGGAAATGGGCAATGGACACTTGGACAGGTCTTAGCATAAAAAAATCAGTGACGTGTGAGAACTTTATATGCTGATTATGCTTCGCGTGATTATATAGTTTTTAAGTCCACGACAACTTCCAAGGTTGAAAAAAAAA
This sequence comes from Noctua pronuba, assembly GCA_905220335.1. Taxonomy (NCBI): domain Eukaryota; kingdom Metazoa; phylum Arthropoda; class Insecta; order Lepidoptera; family Noctuidae; genus Noctua; species Noctua pronuba. The sequence goes on along the minus strand of LR999906.1, from coordinate 5,516,084 downwards.
AAAACGTTTTAAAAAAAACTTTTCAGCCGGCTTTTTAAATTGAATTCCGTTTGATAACACTGAAGGATACGGGTTCATTCTTTTTTAAAGTCATGCCACTTCAAATAAATATTAATAATAGTAATTCTTACAGGTTCTCAGACTAAGATTATGAATTTTATAAATAGTAAAATATTCAAAATCAACAAGTTTTTCTCGTTAGCTTTTGAACGCAGAGCCTATAACAGGTAAAAAGGCGCTTAGCAAATATAATGCTAGTAAATAAAATAAATTTATTATATCTTCTTCTGATATAGAGAATATTTATGTCAAATATTACCATAATAATATAAAAAGTCATACTATTTCAAGTTTTATGGAGGAAATTGCCAATATCGCAAGAGTATTCTGTATGTTATTATCATATTTTTTTCCTTCTAAAAGGAATTTAAATTATGTAAATCTGTCGATAAATTTAGTCGTACTATGTTAATATTTGTGGACGTGTGGAGGCTTATATTGCATAGTTTTTGCCCAAAATGTGTGAAATGTAGGATTTTCAATGTCGTGCCAGTCGTCACCTACATATTTACCTTCTGTGGCATTAAATAGATTGAAATATTTAAAATTGATGTTTACTTACATAATAAATACACCTACATACATTTACAAACAGTGAAATCTATCAGCGTAGTTCAAACACGTATTTTTATCATAAAATGAATGAATAGACTGACTCCATTACTAATGTACACACGGCGGCATATGAAGCTGTACATTTCCAGTATAACTTGGCCTCACATTGTATTGATTTCCTATACAATAAGAGATCCGCATAAACTGGTCTTGTAAAGCTTGATTGGCCGTCGTACGTACACTATTTTTATCAGCACTTAAAGATATTATTAATTTTAAACTGGACTTCATTAGACATTAAGAATAACCTTCTAAACCTAAAAGCAGTAACATGCTGACCTTTTAATTTAATGTCTTTATTAAATCTATTACCAAAAGTGTGTTTCCGAATTTAACATAACCTTCAAACTTAAGCAAAATGACCTTGAAAACTATTGCCATCTCATGTTTGCCACACATACTGGAACAAACAATGCTACATTAGGGCATTTAATCGTTTCAAAAATCGAACATGTGTCACGATTTTCGAACTGTAGTGATCGATCACTTTAAAAACAATCGAATAGACCGTTGAAGTGTCAACCTTGATAAGTTTAATCGACTTTTTATTGGGTTTGCGCACATGCTAATTTGTCGATTATTGATCAATTTTTTATCGAATTACTGTACGTTCACTTCAATAAATTCAGGGCTGTTAGATGTCACTAGTTGTTGACTTGTTATTCGCCACGTTTTGGTATTTAATGATAGGTTTTTGTGACTTCTTAAGTTTTTTTTTTGGAATATTTTGGTCATTATTTTTTTTAAGTCTAGTGTCTAGTAAGAAAAAGTGGTATATTAGTAAACTCACATTCCGCCAACAATATTTAAGTTCCAACAAATAGAGGCCGAACCTATTCACCAACCGGGCACTAATTCGACTCTGAGTTGCTTCTGACAAAATCGTAATTTTAAAACACAGTCACACTGCTTGACTTGGGGCCCAAACCCAGGATCTCGATCCCAGAAATTCGATGGTAACCGCTAGACCAACGTGATATCTCATCTGCCTCGCCTTTTCCCAACTATATTGGGGTCGGCTTCCAGTCTAACCAGATGCAGCTGAATACCAGTATTTTACATGGAGCGACTGCCTATCTGACCTCCACAACCCAGTTAGTACTGGATAATACGATACCCCTTGGTAAGACTAGTTGTCAGACTTTTTGGGCCACTGACTACCTAACGACTGTCAAAGATCTACAAATGACACCCGGGACCAACGGTTTTACGTGCTTCCCGAGGCACGGCGGAAACTCGGTATGTAATGGGTGGTCACCCATCCACAGACCAACCTAGGCAAGCACGGCTTAACCTAAAGAGCGACCCGAGCGGCTGTTATTATTTAGCAACGAGCTCCTCTAGAGAGCTAGACCAACGTGATAGTCAATTGAAAATCATAAGATAGCTACAGTATTTTTTTTCCTCTAACACAACAGTTAATTTTTTTTTCTTATCAACAATATTCGGCCATAAGTATGTACCTCTAGGCTTAGTCATCAATACGAACGGTATTCCACATTACAGTACTAACGGTGACCGATGTTCAACATAACATGGACTGCTATCGATCATGTTATCTTTAATAGCTTGATGATTCGAGATGGTCTGTGTTTGTGTGTTGGAGGTATAGTGGTATTGTGTGAAAAGTTGGGTCACAATGAATAAAACCATAACATAATATCACGTCTGAGATAAGAATTTGGTGATAAAATCACATTAATTAAAATTAAAATTCATTCCTCAATCAATAAATTAATAATCCCCTTTTTTTTTTGGGTGGGACGTCATCAAATAACCCCACCCCCCGCTTTGGGCATAGTGAGTGGGTTGAGTGGAGGAGATTCAGACTTTTACTGACAATTAATAATTCCCTAATGTCATCAATTTAATTTTACTAGTTTTAGTCAGCACCCTAATGTGATGACTGAGAATAGGGCAGTCAAATGACATGGCCGGTTCCTGCCCTCAAAACCAATTCAGAATTCTTAATGTACATCAATTATTATATATATATATATTTATATATATATATATATATATATATATATTTTAATAAGTATTTTAAGTTTATTATGATTTCAAGTTTATTGTGATTTTAAGATAATTGACATGTTTAATTTAAAGTTTATTTATTTATTTAATGTTAATTCAAAGCAATGTTGACATGTTTTTTTAATTGGAATTGTGTTTGTATGTTTAATTTTATAAGTTTTTAATTTTATAAGTTTTCATTTTTGCTGTGCCCCACAGGGTCCATAATTGTACCTAGCTATAAGCATTATTATTTTAAGATCTGTATTATTAACATTATGGAATGCAAATAAAGATATGAATGAATGAATGAATATATGAAAATAAATCGCAACAATTACGTTTCTCTAGAACAGGCGACAAAAAATCCCAAAAAAATATGTGTGTTCATTGTTTTTGTGTGGTTTGGTTTCATTGAATGCAAGATGGCCGGTTCCTGGCCTCAGAATCAATTCATTTCCGCAATACCGCCAGAATGCCATTGCTGCTAGTACGAACTCTGCTCAATAAGGTGGCGACTTTTTGCGAAGAATAGATGCGCTGCAGAAACGCTGTATAAGATACATACAAAATCTCTAATTCCACTACCACATTCATACAATTTTATCAATGATCAAGAATCAAGATTGTCCAGCAGAGTGGCAACACTCGCTTCATCTCGGTATAATATCAACAAGTGCCACAAATAACTGCACGCTACACAAATGAAATTCATTTCTCACTAATTATTACAAAACGGTTTTTTTTGTTCGCTCTGACAGACAAATAATGAATTACTTTTCTGATGAGTGTTGTCTTGTATATCGCTAGATTGTGATATGTGATTGATTTATTTCGATGATGATGATTATAAAAAGTAAATGCGGACATTGTTCTTTTGGATAATATTTATGGTTTTGTAACCTAAGTTACTTGTGAATTTAAACATAAACGTAAACTTCTTCGGGAACAGTACTTTTTTTCGGGATAAAAGGTACTCTATGTCCGTTTCTGTACATCTGACAACGTATATGCAAAATTTCAGGATGATCGGTTCAGTGGTTTAAGCGTGAAATGGTAACAAACAAACAAACTTACTTTCGCATTAATAAATTAGTAAGGATAACGAAAGCAGCAGTTACCGGGTTTCCTCCGTGCCTCGGAAAGCACATTAAGCCGTTGGTCCCGGGTGTCATTTGTCGATCTTTGGCAGTCGTTACAGGTAGTCAGTAGCCTGTCTGTAGCATGTCTGACAACTAGTCTTAACAAGGGGAATGGTATTACTCAGTACCAACTGGGTTGTGGAGGTCAGATAGGTCAGATAGTCGCTCCATGTAAAATACTGGTATTCAGCAGCATCCAGTTAGACTGGAAGCCGATCCCAACATAGTTGGGAAAAGGCTGATAACGAGAGCAGTTTCAATGAGAGAAATGCCTATTACAAAATACTTAACGTGCGTGCCCAAAAATATGTCAATAAATAAAGACATAACTGATCAATGAATGAATGAAATGATCGGCATCTCGTTCAGTTGACAAATGAAACTGTTAATGACAGCAATTTATCATTCTCTCACGAATGTAACGCCACTGTTTTGCTAGAAGACCATGTTTTATGATGATAATGATGTACAGTAATAACTATATCGGTAAAAGTAAGGTGGAGTAAAGAGCTGTAACCAAAAAAGTCTGCCTGACTAGACTTTACACAACTATATTGGGGTCGGCTTCCCGTCTAACCGGATGCAGCTGAATACCAGTATTTTACATGGAGCGACTGCCTAGCAGACCTCCACAACCCAGTTAGTACTGGGTAATACGATACCCCTTGGAAAGACTGGTTGTCAGACTTTTTGGACACTGACTACCTAACGACTGTCAAAGATCTACAAATGACACCCGGGACCAAAGGCTTAACGTGCTTTTCGAGGCACGGAGGAAACTCGGTATGTAATGGGTGGTCACCCACGGCTTAACCTAAAACCTACATAAGCGTGTTTGGAGATCTCGCCTGTAATCCTTCAAGCTTTAGGCAGAGGTGTACCTAATAGTACGCCCAAATTGTCCCATGTACAAGAGGGCGAGGTATTTAAATATTTTATTTGTTTCTCAGTCAGATGCTCTTCATCATTATCAGCGTATAGGTAGATAAGGGCAGATGATGACTGCCTCCTAAGTCAAGTGGTTGAAATCGCGCCTGCTAAGCATGAGGTCCTGGTTCGATTCCCGGGTCGGGCAAATTGGTTTTTCCATCAGGAATTTCTCAGCCACGGACTCTGGATTTGTGCCCGGTTGATGGCAATAGGCTCGCCCCCTATTACACATAGGAAGTTGGGACTTAAACATATGTGGGTGTACTATTATGTACGCCTCTGCCAACCCTTTGAGGACTACAGGGATGACGTTATGTTTATGTAAATATTGTTATTTTCAGCACAAGCTTGTTCAAACAATCTAAGTAAGTACCAATTAGTCAAAGTAATTAAAAAAATACTTCCAAGATTTAATTTACTCTTGCGTAAACAAACAAAAAAGCCACACATAATTCATCCGAAAAATTACTCTTTTTTGAGAGCAATCATTTGTCACATTTACGAACACAAGTGAAAGATGTCAGTGTTTTTACTTCTTTATTATTTTTTCTAATTAATATTCGTGACGTCGAAAACGTCGCGTGCGCCGACAAATCCGATATGACTCGGTATTAAACGTTAATTAGACACGGAATGCATGTAATTAGGTTAATATAGGAAGTTCTTTCTTTTAATCGATTTAGTAAATAGAATGTGCCGTTTCACGCTTTTTTGTTTGCTGGATTTTACGAGGTGTTAGAGCTCAATTTAAACGGTCTATTTGCCATTGTTTTTATTCAACTTGCTTTACAAAATACCAATGATCTTGGCTTTGCACAGCTGTAGTCTACTAATCAGGCAACGGGTTCAAACATCGAGATTTCAATGCTATATTTAAGTTAACTATTAGTTTGTGTGTAAACTAGTTTAGTAGAGAAGAACTAAGTAGTTATATACACATTTTTGTTCTATTTATATATGTATATATTGTGTATGTATATATTATATATGTACATATATGTTGTAGCGTAGGGTAAATTTTTGTAAGAGGTAAGCCGGAGTACGTATTACCTTTACTGTATAGAATATTATTTGTCTATAGAATACTGATCGTGCCATTTTTCAAAGGGAAGCTGGTAGGAATCGGGTTGTATGGAACCTTCGCCACTGATATATAGTGTTTTCTACTTCTTTTACTAACTTGGACTATTATCTGAAGTATTGGGTATTTGAGAGGTCGTTTACTTTTTCAATTTAATAAGCTGGTAGACCGGAATCTTTCTAAGTTTACATAATAGGTGTAAAATACCCCTCAACGAAGCCGAAAGGCACTTATTCTCCATGTCATTGCAATATTTATTTTCTTCTGGACCATACCTAGAGATATTGAAGGTCAAAGTTCAACTTTTCACAAGTTTTTTTTTATTACAAGTTTTTAATATTTTTTTTTAAATACAAGCTTTACTTTAAACACCTCCATGACTCCTGTGCTACTCAATGCATTTAATCAGCACAATGTTTTGAGTGCGTTACATTGAGTTTTACCGCAAAACGTGATTCTTCACCCCAAAAAACGTCATATCCCAGCAATATTTTTTGCGTAGAGTTATTTAGTTTGATCTACAGAATGCTTGGTTGACGGTTTCGTGAAAGGCCCATTTACACCTTGGACACATGCAAACAATATTTTAAAATAACAAAAGTTAGAACTAAAATACAAAAGTTATTTGCTTCCCAGTTGATTCTCAATCTGCAATCTGCTAGCAAAATCTTAGAATTAATTACTGCCCACGCTATAATGAATGCGAATTAACAATTATTACTTAATACTGGACGGTAAGTCATGGTGCCGGCTGCCGAGTTATGACAAGAACGCCGCCTGCCTTGGGACGCTTATTGTTAGGGTTGCTCATGGTTTAATTATAACAGACGAACGGGTTGATCTTCAAGATGCGCGCTTGCCTAGGTCGGTCCGTGGATGGGTGACCATCCATTACAAACCAGTTAGTACTGGGTAATACGTTACCCCTTGGTAAGACTAGTTGTCAGACTTTTGGGCCATTGACTACCTTACGACTATCAAAGATCTACAAATGACAGCTAGGACTAACGGCTTAACGTGCTTTCTGAGGCACGGAGGAAAATCGGTATGTAATGGGTAGTCACGCATCCACGGACCAACCCAGGCAAGCACGGCTTAACCTAAAGATCGACCCGAGCGGCTGTTATTATTAAGCTACTCTTGATGATGCTATTCTGCCTCCCTTAATTCGTCTATTACACAGCAAGAAAGTGCATCTGACAACCCTAGTCACGGCGCGCCCACATCGATGCGATCTATGACATGGAACCGATAAGAGAATGGACATAGCTGAGAAGGCATTTCTGGTAGACTTATCACTGTATTCGATATTTGAAAATGACATTTGCGATCTGACAGAAGATTGTCTATTGTGTGGAATACCGTATAGTGGAATTCTTTATGTGGTGATGCATTACTTTACTGTGACAAGACCAATGCTTTGAAAGACTCGGTGACATAATATCCCTACTTTATACAGTGCTAGCTGTTGCCCGCGACCTTTGCCCGTGAAATTATTAATTAAAAAATACTAATTTCTCAGTTTTTGCAACATTTTTCATTTTTGTTCCGCTCCTTTTAGTCATAGCCTTCTTCGATAAATGGGCTATCCAACACTAAAACAATTTTCCAATTCGAACCAGTAGTTCCTGAGATTAGCGCGTTCAACCAAATAAACTCTTCAGCTTTATACTATCAGTCTAGATGACCACTTTATGTGTTCAGGGTGGCGTTACTTGTCAATACAAAATGCATGGATATGTCAAACTTGGTACGGACAAGCGAAGCCGCGAGCAAAAGATAGTAAGAAAATACATTTTTTCCGTTCTGTCGCAAGTTCATCCGTTCAAATGGATCTCTCCAAGTACGGCAGTCTTTATATTATGCTAATACAAACCTAATCGGATTAGCCCCAGTATAACATTTCATTGCGTCCATTAAACCATGGTGCTGAGTTATGAATGTCATATAAAACATGTCCACCTTGATTCGCCCACGGTTGGCCTAAGGCAACGATGGGGTTTTCATAAGTGCTGATAAGTGACATAACTAAAGCATTTTGTTTTGGTGATTGTACTGATAAGACACCTTGTTAGTTAATTGTTTTAGAACGATAGTGTTTTGTTCGCTCGAATTTTGAATAGATCTAGATTATAATTGATCAGGGAACATACGCCGGCCGTGAATTCCACAGACAGTGGTGGACATAGGCGGTTCGCACAATAAATGAGGAAGCAAAGCTCTGAAATTAAAACTGGAATTGGTTATGCATCGGTTGTTTTTGTTTGAAAAAGAACTGATAATTAGTTAGTAAATGGAAGAAACACTGATAAGTGTACAATACTGATTGAAAAGTGTGGTTTCAGAGGCAGGTACTCGTCAAAAAAGCGAATAGGATAGATATAACTCACTCTCTCTTTCCACTGTGCAGAGTAAACCCTCTTCTTATACAGATAAAGCATGAATTCGCTTGCTCAAGGCGAATTGGTGAAGAAAATAGCATTTAAGCTAAAAGTCATCGGAGTCATGCCTCTCTCTCTCTTTCTAGAGACTGCCTTGTTGGTCTAGTGATCGCAAGCGCGCCTGCTGTGCAGGTCTTGGGTTCGATTCCCAGTTCGGGTAAAGTGTTACTGGATTTTTCTATCAGGAATTTCTCAGTAGCAGCCTCAGAGACTGGATTTGTGCCTGATGGATGGCCATAGACTCACCCCCTATTACATGGGACTTAAGCATAACTGGTGAAATGTGGGTGTACTACACCGCCGTCTAACCCTTCAGGGATTACAGGCGTGTTGTTATGATGTTATGTCATCAGATTCATTAAAGTCCATGCACATAACAGTTCTTTATGCAAACTCCTAATACTACAGCATCGTGCTGGAAAGACCTAATTTCCTTTCATCATATTTTTAAATCATATGCCGCATCCATTCCACCTACTTCTTGACCCTATCGGGACAGGTGTTCTGGCCATAAAGCGACATTCCTGTGGCAAGCGGTTCCGGGGAGCTCCTGGATACCGTAACCATGGGATGAGCCCATTTATCAAAGTAGCTGTATTGGTAGTGTATAGGCAGGTAAGTAGGTGTGTTGGTTGTCAATGTAGCTGTGGATCGTTTAGCGGGATTGGAGGTGATTATAATGTAAGGTATATAGATTGTAATTTTTTTGTGATTGAAAGGTGTTAAACGTCTCATAGTTAACTATGGAACGTTCACGTTTTCTGATGTGAATTTTATTTTAAACATGGGTTTAATTGAAGTATTTATGACTTTTTGCATTCAAAACCACGTGAATATCTTCATAATAATACTAGGTGGAAGGGGACAGCGACGCTAAAACGCTTACCACGTATTCAGCACATCATTGTAAACCCTCTACACAGAAACTTTTCTTCGGTAATTGGAGAAAAAATCATCTGCTCTATGGTATGGGGTTCAGAATGATGGATGACCACCCCAACCACCGCCGCCGATTCAAATAGCGAAGTAAAATTTTATACTAATTTTACGAGGATGAAGGCCGCGGACAACAGCTATTAGTATTATAAACAAATACAGATGTATCAGATAGTTTTTGGGAATGAGAAAGAACTAGAGTCGAATCATAATATTTATAGGCAACAATAGGCCTCACAAATTCCAATAGGCGCCTTACAAACAAGTGACAGATTAATACCATCGCCCACGGTGTGTACATTAAGAACTAGTTAGACCAGACGAGCTGACATTTGTGTGGGATGACCAACAGAACTAGGCTTAGTAATAAACGGCTATTTGTTTGACCTAGTCGTAACAGGATAGAAAACAATGAGACGGTAGTGTATTAGTCTTACTAATATTATAAAGGGGAAAGATTTGTATTTTTGTGTGTGTATGTTTGTAATGAATAAACTCAAAAACTACTGTGCCGATTTTAAAACATTTTTTACCATTAGAAAGCTAAATTATCTCGGAGTAACATAGGCTATATTTTATCCCAAAATGTTTAAAAAATAAATGTCCACCCGTGCAAAGCCGGGACGGGCCGCTAGTGTTTAATAAAGTTGTAATGTTTGGCTGTGGAATTTATTTGAAGTTTGCACGATGGCTCACTTAACCCTTAAATGCATGATTTTATTTTTAGACCGAGAAAAAATATATTTTGGAGCCATGAATATGCTGATTCAGTAAAAAATTATAAAAAAAAATCGTAAATATTTTTTTAAAAGTGTGTTGCCACTCGATTAAATATATAACCATGATAGTGATAATCCTGCAACAGCATGCAATGAACTCATACTAATAATTTTATGGTCGTTTGAATGGTATGTTGCAGTTTTACAACTTTATGCATTTAAGGGTTAAATAGAGATCGTGCATCATACATGATCATCTAAGCGCAGGCCACACCGCCAATTGGCGAGCGAGCCGGGCGAGCATCGTTTCACCTCTTTTCATACTTTGGTTCACACCGCGAACTACAGAGCGATGCTATTCGTTCACCTCGCCCGTTCGGTGCGCCCGCCCGATCGCTCGCCCGCCGTAGTTTTCAGTGTGGACCTACATAGTTCGACGATAGCTCGTCAAAGCTACGCTTAGTTCATATAGGTTCCCTCGCCTCGCTTCGACCGCCAGCTCGCTCGCTCGCGAGCTGCGGGCGAAGCGAGCGGTGTGGCCTGCGCTTTATAAATGCTTAATTGAAACGTCTTTCTGTCTGTGTGTGTGTTGATGGAAAAACGATAATGTTTTGATTGAACGATTGAAGAGATATTCGATAATAAAGAACATTTTATTTAGACGTCTTTGAGCTATTTAACAATCTACATGATAACTACTATTATATTGGAATAAAGAAGACTGAAGTTGAAAGATATACAAGTTACATATCCACTCATCCAATTTTTTTTAGTTTCGGTTTTCTGTACTTTTTTAAAACAGATCTACAATAGGACTAACTGACATAGGTACATACAATTTATTATTTAAATTTTATTTCAGTACCCACCTACTTATTGCCCATATTTATTTATCCATAAGCTGTAATGGTCCAAACCTTAAAATATTTTGTTATCTAACATTTCTTAACTTAGCTTACGTTGTCACCTACAATCCCAGTTGATTTTCTCAAGTTAATGCTCCAAATAAGTAGAGCTTATCTCCCACAAGTATGTACTGACCCAGTTCACATCGGTTAACCGACTGCGCTGATAAGTATGATTATGATTACACCTGACACTTTCCTTATCACGCCTAGGTGGGTGTGTAATGATTGTAAAATTGATGAAAATAACGACTTAATTGGAGATATGGGCTTCATCCCGTCTGGTAACTTTCCCGATTCGCCAACTACACAAACGATGTGCAAAACAAGTGAGAAATAGTGCCTTTTTAGGGTTCCGTAGCCGAATGGGAAAAAACGGAACCCTTATACATTCGTCATGTCTGTCTGTTTGTCCGTATGTCACAGCCTCTTTATTCTGAACTATTAAGACTACACATCCTCAATGTTAACAGAAAATCTTTACAGAATTAATTTATGTTTCAACATTTTCTTGTTAATTCGATTCTCTCTATCACAATGATCAAACACCTAATTGCTAAAAATTTTTTGGAAGAAAAACATCATTTTCATTGAGAGTATTTTTTTAAATTTATTTTTTATCCTTATCATTGAAATGTAATAGATAAAAAGTTTCCCACGCAACATTTTTATAGCATTCATAGCATGAAATTATAACTTTTTTGGAGCGATTGATAAGAATGATAACTCTTTGAATTGATAAGACTGAAAGTCCTTTGACCCAAGTAAAATTTTGACATTCTTATTTGGGACAAAATAGTTTTAAACGAAGCGTATATCAGTATTTTAATTTTTCATAATATGTTACGGTTTTTGATAAATAAAAAACAGAAGATAAATACAAAAGACGTTTAAAGTGAACGTCAAGAAATCCGTTTTGGTAACAAAAAACAGTATAATTTGTGCAATTTGTTTAGTAAAAGTTAAAAATAATATTTTATTCGTTCGTTTTGTACTACTAAAAGATATGAATGTTGATAATAATCTCGTATTTATTCAAATTAACCACTTTTTTTAAAGTATAAAGTGAAAGTTTACGTTTCATGTGTGCTCCTTTCGTTTATATTTAAACTATTAAAATAAGGAGCTAAGAGAATGACTATCATAGTTTTTAGTAACATTTAATTAGTTATAAACCTTTTTTTTCTTTTTGACTGCCTCCTCGGTCTAGTGGTCGCAAGCACTACACAACGACAATCAATTCGGGTTGTACTCTGCTTGTAATAATATAACTCAATCATGATTCGAAAGACACGTGGCGCTATCTATTATCATAAGAACGTTATTGTTGTTTTCCTCGGGAACAGTACTTTTTATTCTGGATGAAAGGTACTCTATGTCCGTTTCTGTACACCTGCCAAAGTATATGCAAAATTTCAGGATGATCGGTTAAGTGGTTTAGGCGTGAAAAGGTAACAAACTTACTTTCGCATTTATAATATTAGTATGGATACACCGGTAGCCGTTGTTGTACCATTTTATTGTTTCTACCTAGACTCAAGCGGTCAGAAAAAGAAAATACCTTACACAACGTTTTACACAATTCTTTCAAACTCTTTTGTTAACATGTTTTATGCAATAACTTAGCATTTAAAACGTTTCATCATACGTTTGCACACTTTCTTCAAATTATCACCAGAATCTACAGTAATGCGTTTTATGGCACTTTACATACAAGTGTTTATTTTGGCTGTTACGATTTTAATCTGAATTCTAAGTAGACCAGTGTTTTGACCGGAGTGACCAGCACAATGCTTTGGACAAGGTGAGAATTTACTTAACATAGCACCATGCCTGCAATCCCCGAAGTGTTAGGCAGAGGTGTACAGTCACGAGCACCAATATGTTAACACTTAACAACTTTAAAAAGTGTTTTTCTCCTACTGTTCTGATTAAAATTTCATGTTGTTACGAACATAGTACTTTGGAACTCATATTTTTATGGAAAAAATCTTATATCCAATTTACAATCAATATTTCTCGTGAAAATTGCTTTTAAACTTAGGAAAGTGTTTACATATTGGTGCTCGTGATTGTACTTAATAGTACACCCACATTTCGCCAGTTTTGTATAAGTCCCTTGTATAGGGGGCGAGCTTATTGCCATCGACCGGGCACAAATTCAGACTCCATGGAACTGCTACTGAGCAATTCCTCGCCCAACCCGGGAATCGAACCCAGGACCTCATGCTCAGCAGTCGCGCTTTGGACTACTAGACCAACTAGGCAGTAGCTACCTCTTATCAATTACTTTTTTGATGTTTGGAAAAAAAACATTACTTCCCTCCTGGACAACATCTGAGGGGTCGGCTTCCATTCTAACCGGATCCAGCTAAATACCAGTATTTTACATGAAGCGACTGCCTATTTGACCTCCACAACCCAGTTAGTACGGGGTAATACGATACTCCTTGGTTGTCAGACTTTTTGGGCCACTAACTACCTGTAACGACTGTCAAAATTCTACAAATGACACCCGGGATCAACGGCTTAACGTGCTTTCCGAGGCACGGAGGAAACTCGGTATATAATGGGCGTTCACCCATCCACAGACCAACCTAGGCAAGTACGGCTTAACCTAAAGATCTACCCGAGCGTCTGTTATTATATAGCCACGAAGCTCCTCCTATTACTTCCCTCTTGAAGCAATCGGGTTCAATTGGAAAATATTACCTATGTATTTTTGTGGCCATAAGCTTTTACTATAATAAATCAAAAACAAAGTCATTCGTGTGATTTTCTATGTTACCCAACCGCAATAATAGACGAGGCATGATTCTACAATCTACTGTTACTTCCAATCTATGTTATTTTGATACAATGTTTGTACGTTGTACTATTTAAGGTTGTCATGTTTGTCAAAAGAAACTCATTCTTTATCTCATTTAAAAATAAATACGTTTAATTTTTTTTATGAGAAAAAAAATGAGTATCGGATATTTACAAGTATATTTATTTTTAGCCATGTCTAACAAAAAAAAAACGGCCAAGTGCGAGTCGGACTTGCGCATGAAGGATTCCGTACCATCGTAGTAGGGCAAATAAAAAAGATAAAGGTGGCTTCCCTCTTCAATTTTTTTATTATTTTTTGTTATAGCGGCAACAGAAATACACATTCTGTGAAAATTTCAATTGTCTTCCTATTGTAGATCATGAGATACATCCCGCTGACAGACAGACGGACGGACAGCGGAGGCTTAGTAATAGAGTCCCGTTGGTTAACCTTCGGGTACGTAACCCTAAAGAAGAACCATGTAAAATACTGGTATTTAGCTGCATCTGGTTAGACGGGAAGCGGACCCCAATACAGTTGGGAAAAGGCTAGGCTAGATGATGATGGACACGAAAAGAAGAAGAATCAGCAATCATCAATGTATGGGAACTGTGGGAACAGGCCTTAGCCCTCCAGTGGAACAATATTACGCACGACGGCCAATCAAGCTTTACAAAACCAGTTTACGCGGATCTCTCATTGTAAAGGAAATCTACACAAAGCGAGGCCAAGTTATACTGGAAATCTACAGTTTCATGTGCCGCCGTGTGTACTATCATCATTATTATTTATTTCTATTAAAAAGCTATACAAAGCTGATTTACGATGCAGCAATTCGTATAGTTCAATCATCCCAAATTGGGATTCTCGATTAACCTTTGAAACAGCATCGACATTAAATTATACATACTGTAACCTTATTAAAAACATGCATGAATGTAAATACGCTCTATATAATTGAATACTTGTCTATTGACATTCGATATCATCTATGTCGTAGGTAATTAACATGTGACATAGATTCGAAGCAAGAGTCTACAGTCATCATCATCTGCCTAGCCTTTTCCCAACTATGTTAGGGTTGGCTTCCAGTCTAACCGGATGCAGCTGAATACCAGTATTTTTCATGGAGCGACTCCACAACCCGGTTAGTAGTAAAACGTGATTTTTCACCCCAAAAAAAAGTCGTTTCCCAGCAATAATTTTTGCGTAGGGTTACTTAGTTTCATGTACATAATGCTTGGTTGACGGCTTCGTGAAGGGTCTGTTTACACCCTGTATACTTTCATTTGCATTCAGTAATTTTACTGTCATTTTAAAATTACAAACAAACACTTCATTTTTATTTGTTTGTATAGATATTAATTGTGCAAATATAAATCAACAAATATCAAGTGATTCAATCGATGGGGTTGTTCCTCATATTTATTTATCTATCTATCGTTTCTCGACAGCCCTAATCTCCAAGAATCTCAAAACCGCAGCATCCAATAGTTTTGATCACAAAACAGTTGAAAACCTGTCCATTCCACAGACCTACTTTAAAGGCGTCACTAAGAGTTAGAAATATTCCATATTAAACATTTATTTGGTGAAAGTAATTCATGAATATTGGTTGAATCTCATTTGTCTGATCACGTGAGAAAGTTATCTATCTGTGATAATGATGTTACTGATATATGAAAGTTTTCAGAAGTGGGGTTTATCGAAAAATCAAAGATAATCCACTTGCCTTATAAAATACTAGCGGCCCGTCCCGGCTTCGCACGGGTGCACATTTATTTTCCTGTAATTCCCCCCCCCCCATTTGTTTTTCTAGTAATAAATATAGCTTATGTTACTCAGGGTGAATGTAGCTTTCTAATGTTGATTTTTTTTTTGAAATTTCCACAGTAGTTTTTGAGTTTATTAATTACAAACATACACACAAAAATACAAATCTTTGCTCTTTATAATATTAGTGTAGATTTAACTTTGATAGAATATTCGATATACGCAAACTGATAGACCAAAACCATAGATAGCCTCCTTTTGATTTGAGAGCATGATTTTTAAGGTGACAAGTATTTATCTTTTACATAATCTTGTTTCCATCTTTTTAGTTAGCTTGTTAAGCACTCGGGTTCTTTTTAACATTCATCGTCATCATCTTCCTGCCCTTATCCCATCTTACTTGGGGTCGGTGAAACACGTTTTTTTCTTCCATTCTCCCCTGTCAATCGTCATTAATGATCATTTACTACTTATTCTTTTATATTACTCCTCGCACAATCCATACATCTTTTCTTTGGTCTTCGTCTCCCTCTCGGTCCATCAACATTTATATTCATCACCCTTTCATCACATGTGATTAAACATATATAAAATGTAGATCAAAACTCATTCCGAAAATGCGTATTTAAAAAAATCTTCACAATAAAGTTACAAAATTGTAATTTAACGTCTATTATTGCGAAGATATTGAATATAGGATAGGGCTAAAGAAAGCCTAAAAAGGTTCTTCATTAGATAATTAATATAACTAATTAGAAATCACAAAACAATCTTCAAATTAAAACACACACTTTCAACACCACATACTCGTAACAACATCCACAAATTAATCATCTATCTCACAGCAATCGTCAGATCGATTAGTCGCAACTCGCGACGGCAACCAGTTGCGACCGCGATCACGATCGATCGCATATCGCAGGAAGCGTACACAACCATGTAATCAATTCATCCTATGCCGTGTGTGTAAAAACAAGCAAGCGCGCGTATGTAATTAGATTATACGCTGTGCAGACGCCGAGTAAATGTTGTACAGTAGTTTAACTTTAGTCAATGTTTGTACGTTACAAATCCGTTAGTGAGACTGTACAATGTAATTGTGATTAAAATGCATGTGAATAAAATAGTGATAGATAATAATGTTGATGGAAGGAGAGGGAGAGGAAGGCCAAAGAAAAGATGGATGGCTTCTGTGATTAATGATATGAAAGAGAACGAAGTAAATGATGCCGAGACGTCTGACAGGGGAGAATGGAAGAAGAAAACGTGTTGGGCCGACCCCAAGTAGAATGGGACAAAGGCAGGAAGATGATGTGCTTTTTACAGAAATTAAGACGATTTTTAGGAAGTTTTTGCAAGTTCATCTGAACAAAGCAAGAGTAGTTATGGATCTGTGTCCATTTCTATAAGAAGAAGAGGCCTTTTGTCCGTCAGTAAAATGATTATGGTTGGTCAATAACTGGTGATGACTAAGAGTTTTCAGCTCACAAAAAAAAAATTGTCTTGTCAAGATTTTGTATGAAATTCTGCTTCTGGGTCTTACCCTGATATTACGTGACAGAGCCCCTCCCAGATCCGGCCAAAATGAAAGTAAATGTCAACAAAAAACAACTAAAAAAGCACAGAGCCTTTTACATCATAACTTCATTACTTAAAAATATTTTGTTAAGGATAAGTTTCATCGCAAGCACTTACATCTGTGTACATATTTATATAACACCATTTTTAAGTAGACAAACATCATCTATCTATGAACTATTACACAACAATAGGTAGACCTATCACTTAATCAATCATTGTAATTTACAACTTATGCCAATGGCCATAAAGTCTTATAACGAACGCTCGCGACTTACAACTGCTATGTCTTGACAGCAAGAGTCGCGATTGTCATTTGTTTAGTAATCGATGTCAAATCCATGTAATCAAGTGTCAAAATTCATGTAATTATGCAATTGACACCGTCATTATAGACATGATATTACCAATCAACGTTTTGGGTGCATATGATTTGATGGTTAAATGTAAGAAGTGATTGGAGAAGTTAATGATTGGTAAGATATTGTTTCTTGTGTTTGTAAACAGAAATGCGGCTTTTTATTTTTAATCTTTTGTCTGTGTCTAATGTCTCTCTCTCTCTTTATCTCTCTCTCTGTCTTCACCTAAGTGGGCAAAACTATAATTTTGGTAACTCTATCACTCTTAAATAGTTGAAAAGATTCGAAAAAACTTTTCTCAAGATAAAACAAAACAAGACATTACCCTTAAAATCCCCGACAAGGCAGTTGTGTGTAATAGTAGGTACAGTCACGAGCACAAATATGTAAACACTTAACAACTTTTAAAAGTGTTTTTCACCTACTGTTCTGATTAAAATGTCATGTTGTTACGAACATAGTATTCTGGGATTCGTATTTTTATGAAAAAGATCCTAGCTCCAAGTTACAGTCGTTATTTCTCGCGAAAATTGTATTTAAATTTAGGAATGTGTATACATATTGGTGCTCGTGAGTGTACACCCACATTTCGCCATTTACATTTAAGTTCCATGTAATAGGGGTAAACCCCAATAACACTACCCAACCTGGGAATCGAACCCAGAACCTCATTTTGCTCTGCAGTTGCACTTGCGACCACTAGACCAGCAAAGCAGGCAATATTGATCTGCTATATCTTCATTGTACTGTGACCAACAAGCTTTAACACTAAAAAAACCTTTCCAGTCGCGTTTATCATAATTAGTTATGCCGAGCTAAAATTATAGAATTAAGACTATCAATGTTTCTGCTATGGTCTATTTGTGGACCAGGGGGATTGAGTGCCGCTTCGGTGGGTAGATATCACTTTCTTATGTGGAGTATGTGCTTGTGTGTATGTAATATAAGTATAAGTGGTAAGAGCTATGTTAAATTTATAACTTTTTGAAGATTATTTAACGTATAGTCAACATGATGATAGTATGTATATAGTATTTAATATGTATGTTTATCTAAATAGGCATTGTATGCATTACGTATATTATATTGTATGTATTAGTTAAGTTTGGTTTATAAAACAAGTTAATTTAGGTTATTGCACTGTTTGTGCACTTAGTTATATATCCTCTTCTGCAAATCTCGTAAGAAAACCCAATTCTGGGTTAAGTTCGCCGTTGTACATAAGCTATATATTGTGATTTTGTGTGTATTTCTTTTAATTTTGTGTGCAGTGAAGAGTAAGAATATGAATAGAGTTGGTGTGTTTGACATAGTGGAGATAGCTGGTGTTTTGTGGACTAGACACACCCTACAGGAGACCGTGACAAACGGAGGAGCCTGGGAAGGCCTATGCGTCAAAGGTCGCGCTGATTGACGAAGATGCAATAGTTATGTTTTGTTTAATTTATATTTTATTGCTATAAATTTAAGTTTTTCAGAAAATAAAGGCTTTATTATTTATTACTATTATAGGTGTGTTTGGTATTTAATGTTCACATTTACATAATGTTCTTTTCGCTAAATTAAGTTTTTTTAATACGTATTTTAATATTTACAAACGTGACATAGTTATCGTATAAACATACGTAAATTATGAAAAAAGGGAATGTTCTGACAAAAGTAAAGGGTTGGGCAAGCAGTTGTGTGCTAACGGCTCACGACCTCAACTGAATAATTCCAACTAAAATGATCAAAGTAAAAGTAAACCTAGCCAAAGATGAAATAAAGTCTCAAAAGAAAAAATAAATAAACTAAAACGAACCCCAAGAACGCGACAGACCGAAGCACATACAACACGAAGAGAACGTGAAATAACGTGAACGTGTTACCAACAGAACATGCAAATACCAACAGAACGGTGTGGTCATATATCAGAAACAGGATGTAGTAGTGTGTGGACCAACAAACTGTACATCTTTCTCCATGGACCCAACAATTTTTTTTTCTATACATTCCACTCCTTCCACATCTCGTGAACTCGCGCGTGTCCTCTTCATTTCTGATGGAACCTATCCATTTTGTCCAGCCCTCTCGTTCGTGGCCCACCATTTGTCTGGCATGCGGCCGACATGACCTGCCTAGTCCCAAGTAAGTTGTTGAGCCTTTTGTGGACATTTTGTCGAGGAGATATTGAACGGGGAAGCTTGGACAGTTGCCCGAAAGTCTGACAACCAGTCCTACCAAGGGGTAGCGGTATTACCTCGAACTAACTGGGTTGTGGAGGTCGGATAGTTAGTCGCTCCATGTAAAATACTGGTATTCAGCTGCATCTGGTTAAATTGGAAATTGACCCCAAAATAAAGGGGAAAATGCTAGGCAGATGATGATATATTGAATAGGGTAGCTTCATAGATGAATATATTTTTTCGCAATCATGATACTTCTCTGATAAACGCTGTGTATGCTATTTTTGTTTCGCTTGAAAGTCCATACGAAAAGTCAAGGCTGTCGGACAAAGACACTATCGAGGAATGCAGGTGTGTGTGATTAAAGCAGGATGTTTATTTTTTATTATTAAATGGCTTTATATTGAGGTGGAGGTTACTTGACTGACCAGTGGCGCTTTAGTCTGACACTGGCCAGTAAGGAATAAAATAAGTTGTCGATAAAGTAAACTTCACCTAACTTATCTGTGGTAGGCGGGAAAATACAGAACTTAAATAAATGTACCAAGTTTGACATAACGATGCATTTTTTCTTGACAATCAGCGCAACCTTCAACTGCACACTTAAAGTCGTCATACTGTATATTGACTGCAATGAACCGACATCTATCATTTGGTCTATGGATGGGTGACCACCCATTACACACCGAGTTTCCTCCGTGCCTCGGAAAGCACGTTAAGCCGTTGATCCCGGGTGTCATTTGTAGATCTTTGACAGTCGTTCGGTAGTCAGTGGCCCAAAAAGTCTGACATCCAGTCTTACCAAGGGGTATCGTATTATCCAGTACTAACTGGATTGTGGACTGGATTGTGGAGGTCAGATAGGCAGTCGCTCCATGTAAAATACTGGTATTCAGCTGCACCCGGTTAGACTGGAAGTCGACCCCAATATAGTTGGGAAAAGGCTAGGCAGATAATGATGAACCGACATCTAAAATTAATTTTTAGGAGAATCTATAAAGACTCGAAAGAAAGATATTATGTACTCATTTTATTTTGAAGATTACACCACCGTAAGATTCTGACAAAGATAATAATTTCAGGTATGGGCAGCAGAATTATCTTGAACTCTACTGTAGACAACATAAGGGTGTTGTAAGCACGATTTATTTATCAAATTTTCGAATTAAAAACATCATTTAGTTCTATACTCATAATCTCATACTGTGGAAATCAGATTTTAAAACAATGCGGAAATTAAACAATACTTGAGCTACCTATATGCAGTTGTTATAATAATAAGGTAAGTTTAACGTTCTTCTAGTTGCGATATGGATACCTAGAATCTGTACTTGTACTGTCACTTACGGTATCCTTCCGTGATTATTAATTATTTTGAGTTCTCAACTATCATTTACCATTATTTTGTCATTAATCATTATTATTTTTATTTTAACCATTATTTTGAATCTAGAATCAGATTTCATATAACCAAATCGTTTGCAATACAAACATGACAAATGCATCGAATAACAGAAGATTCATTCGTCTTGTGGCGTAAATGACAAGTGTCAATAGAGATCTAGGTTGCTGAAGAAATATGTAGGCGCTAAAGTAAATAGTCACTTTGAACTAGATAATCTTACGTCGATAATATTGCAGCTAAAATCGGTGGCATTATTTTCTGTGAGATTTTTATCAGGTCCTTGAGAGAAAATATTTAAAGTTTTCAAAATGGCCGCTTTAGCAGAATCACGTTACAATTTCATAAAATGTTGACAATTGACAATTTATAATATTATTAATTCTGCGTCTGTGACCATTTTAAGAATTTTAACTTGATTCATATTAATATCCTATTATTTATTTATTTATTTACAACTAATTATAGCAACATTACAGACCTAGTCCAATACGATGCTATAAGACATAAAATAAAACAATATTAAAAAAAAAGTAAAATCACACCCAGTAAAAATATTAATAGCTTTAGTTAAACATGACCAAGTTAAGTTATGATTCTGCTAAAGCGGCCATTTTAGGCCCTTTGACATTTTGAATGCTTTAAGATAACTCTTGGAAAGACTGTAGTTTGTAGATTTGGTTCTTAACAGAACATCTGTTTTCGCGAAATTTGAGACAAAACGAGCCCTTTCATAGAACCTCAAAGAGTTAACATTTAACATCATCATCATTTCAACCGAAAGAGGTCCCACAGCTGGACATAGGCCTCCCCCAAACGTCACCACATTGACCGGTCCCGTGGGCCGTGCATCTCGCATCGAATTAACATTGAACAGTCCAAATTACATCACATTGCCAAGGGCAGAAGCCACATTACCTTCAAGTTGAACTAACAACATAACCTAACTCAATTTTGATTACTTCAAAAGAATCGTGAATACAATCATCTATAGACTTATTACATCTAATTACCGAACGATTTAAAAACAAACAGTTAATAGTAACTAGTTTAATGAAGCGTGCGGTGAATGTAAGTAAAGCCAAGGCTAAAAATTGTAGCACACGGAAGGCGGCATGAGGAAGTCTTCAACTTGAAATGTGTGTGTGTGTGTTGCTCCAGTATTTTGTATTGTATTAAGGTCGGATCTAAGCTCAATTTGTAGTGTGTATTCATTAATTTGGTGGAGCTTGTGGCTATATAATAACAGCTGCTAGGGTCGATCTTTAGGTTAAGCCATGCTTGCCTAGGTTGGTCTGTGGATGGGTGAGCACCCATTACATACCGAGTTTCGTCCGTGCCCCGAAAAGCACGTTAAGCCGTTGGTCCCGGGTGTCATTCGTAGATCTTTGACAGTCGTTAGGTAGTCAGTGGCCCAAAAAGTCTGACAACCAGTCTTACCAAGGGGTATCGTATTACCCAGTACTAACTGGGTTGTGGAGGTCAGGTAGGCAATCGCTCCATGTAAAATACTAGTATTCAGCTGCAAGCCGACTCAAATATATTTGGGAAAAGGCTAGAAGGATGATGATTAAGGTCGGATCTAAGCATAATTTGTAGTGTGTACTTATTCATTTGACATGGTGTAGATTATACAGGGTGGAAGGGAGAGCGGTGCACTAACAAATACCACGTATTCAATAAATGGTTCCGAACCTCCCCACTTTGATTTTTTTTTATCAGCAATTTTATAAAAATCAGCTGTTCCATACACATTTTGACCGTGTAAGTATTGCTTATTTGTAGGAAAAAGCAGATTAAAAAAAAAATGACGAAGAAAAATTATGGGGGGTTGAAAAGATGTACAGAATATAAGTACATGTGGTTTTCGTTTGTGAGTCGATGTTCTTTCCACATTGTATTATTAGAACATTATTATACCAGAGGTCCTAATAAACTGATATTCTAATAAGTGAATTCTTTTGAAAGTTATTGTGGAAATTCAAAACGATTCGAAAGAGATTAGCGATTTTAGAATACAGGACAGAATCATTAGCTATTGGCAATTTTCAAATTAATTAAACAATCCTAATTCTTAAGAGTTACTGATCTTTTCCGAAGTCGCCATTATTTTGTACAAACTATTTTTAATGTAGTTCTAAAGATCTTTCTGGAAACTCATAATGGATCTAATCATTAAAATTGCACAAAAGCACACCCGTCTCAAATCTAGCACAATGTCACGGAATTTGACGAAATGGGTAATTGAATTATTATTACAAAGAAAAGTATACAACATTGTCCATTAGTCTAGAGTTATATATTATAGAGGTCATATCTAGGTCGTATGTGGTACGAATAATTTGCACCGTTCTATGAATGAAAAGCTCACGAGGTGTAATTTGTGTCTATGAGTCGGTGCAGGTAAAAGTTGGACTTCAATTACAAGCAGTCTAGGCTGCTATAACCATTTAATTCCATAGATTTGTGTCGCTCTTTGAATATAAAGAAGAAGTGATGCGTCATGATGATGATTTATTTTTGAGGAAGTCCAGAAGTAGTGTGATATTGATAGACGGATTATGTCAAGATCTACAGAGGTCAGCCGGGACCAACGGCTTTACATGCTTTCCGAGGCACGAAGGAAACTCGGTATGTAATTGGCGGTCACCTATCCACAGACCAACCTAGGCAAGCGCGGCTTAACCTAAAGATTGACCCGAGTGGCTGTTATTATTAAGCCATGAGCTCCTCTTTAGCCATGAGCTCCTCTTTAGCTATGAGCTCCTCTGGTAATTTTTTTTCTAAGTGAACAAGACAAATTCTTGCATAAATTCCACCGCTTGTGGCCTACCACTATCGATTGCGGCTGTACTTGTTTTGGTATTGCTTTAAAATCAATCACATGAAATCTAATCTAACTACCGTTTACTTGGGACGTAGATATTTCATTTGTGTTGTTTTGATTAGATAATTATCATTATTATGATCTATTTTCATCACAAATTGCCCTGACTCAGATTTTAATCTTTATTTAAAGAAACCAGAAATAAAAATACTAACAACTAGAAGTTAACAAAGCAAGCCAGTCGCCTTTATGGCTGAATAATTTTAGCGATAGTTATCTATAATTCACCACTAACATTATTAAGTATTTTCTTTGTATTTTTTCTTCTATTATACAGTATTGTTAATTATTAGTCTTGCGGATAAATGGTATGAATATAGTTTAATTACAAAGATTTTTTCCACTTGTGTCTGAATTAACTGCTTTTGTGCAAGTGGGCTACTTGTAATTCTTCAGGTAATTTTGGAGGGATACAACAATAAAACGTAATTGTATTTTGAGACAGTTTCTATGTTAGTCTTTAATTCAAAACAGCTTGATAATATTAATAACTAGCGGCCCGTCCCGGCTTTGCACGGGTGGACATTTATTTTTTAAACATTTTGGGATAAAATATAGCCTATGTTACTCAGGGATAATGTAGCTTTCTAATGGTGAAATTTTTTTTGAATTCGGCACAGTAGTTTTTGAGTTTATTCATTACAAACATACACACACACACAAATCTTTCCTCTTTATTCTATTAGTAAGATTTACAAATCGATTAACAAAAACCAATACTCAACAACTTTCCTGTTATTCAAAATCTTCCTCATCAACACACAGCTCATAAAGAATCATCTCATAACAACAATCACCCTTTACAAACAATAGACCCAGTTATCATCATCAAGAATTTTTCCTAACTTTCTACTAACTAGTTTAATAGAATAGAAAACTACTAGAAGTCACACTTCCGACACACTTCGAGCCAGACGTGAGACCCCAGCTGTAGGAAACGACAATTTTACCATAATTAAAAATGGTAGAAAAGCGGAAAGTGATCTTGGAGCAATTATAGCCGTGGAAGTCGGTTCAGATGATAACTGATACAGACTTGTAGGAAAAACGTGTTAAGATGGTTGGTATGGTAATTATGGATTGAGGGTTATTTCTGTAGACTTCTTTGCAGTAGACTATGAGTTGAGTCTGTTAATGCAAAATTGACATTGTTATAAAAGAAAAGAGAGGAATGCTCAACAGTATTACAATAATCTTACCGAAAGGACTGACCCAAAATAGCAGAGGCCAGGAATGGGTAGATCGGGAGAGACCTGTCTTAGCCCAGCAATGGTATGACGCACACAAACTAGATAGATGGGATAGAGATAGCTTCAAAGCTAGCTAAGTTTAAATGCGAACCTAACTAGTATTCAGGTTTAAAACGAGCAGCCAGCTCTACTGAATATTTTTATGTTGTTTGGGTAATTTAAGTTGAGGTAACTGGTCCATTAAATGGTACACTGCCTGTTCAGTAACCTCTGCCCTAGGTCAAGTTTTACGCTTGGCGAAAGTGAAACTAAAGTTCCCATACCGTATCTAATACTTAGATATTCCCAACTTTTAGATGACGAAATCATTTTACTATTAATTAAACGGTTTGATTAAATCCAAATTGGCAATTAAGAAAAGCTTGTGTATCTATAGTAATCTGACCATTGAAAAGTCATTAACAACTCATTTTAAAGCTAATAAATCAAGACTATTATGTAACCTTAACGGTAAATCTAAAAGAAAAAGCTCGATTGTCTACAAATTAGATATGAGCTATCACAACACGTTTTCCAACAATTACATCACACGATGTCTTTACAATGACGATTGTTGTCGTACAAAAGCCTTTGGACCAAGACACTCCAACGTCCGTTCATAATTCTCAATGGTAATTAAAACTACCAATTGTTTACACATTTTGTTCCTTCACCCTTCCATTGTTCACGACAATCTACCATGAAGGCTCAATATCGAACATTTTCACGAACGCCATTTAAAAATAACAATTTTAATAAACTAGAATACGTGCTTGCGTATAATACTTTCGAATGCATTTAGTTGTGACCTCTAAAATCAGTACGTGTATAACGAGGTAGCAGTCGACATAAAACCGGAGCGAGCTGAAATTAAAAAGTAAAACAATCACAAAAAATTACCTTTGTCGTGCTCTGCATTTGCAAAAACGTCGCTATGCCCGCGCGTACGCGGTTCTTCACGCCCCTTATTGTTCCTTTGGAACTTTTTATCGTCGACGGCATCTCCTCGTTTTTATAATCCTTCACACCGGCGAAGTATTCCACTTCAGACACATCACACTCACTTTTAGCACCAACACTAACACTTTTCACGTCATCAAACTGTTTTTCGTTTAGATGGAAATCGTAAAATTTGTCCGTATCAAAGTAATGACTGCTGTAGAACATTTGTTCTTGTTTCATTTTGTCCTGTTGCTTTCGGTCCTCGTAAGTGCTCTCGCTAATCAGTGGCGTTTTGGAGCACAAGTTCGCGGGTAGCGACTCCGTCGTGTGCTCCGTCGTGTTCTTGCACTCGCTATTAAACTGAGAAACTAGACGGAACGACGTGAGTTGAGCGCTTTCTTTTGGAATATTAGCATCCTCATTAATATTCTGGTTCGCTTCCTCGTGAGGCTCGGGCTTCGCCTCGCTTTCAGTTTCGACCGTATTTAGTTTCGCTGAACGGTCTCTTATGTCTTGCAGCAGACCCAGCGGTAGAAAGCTGCTGTCTTTATTGTTCGCTTTGGCGAACGTCTCTGGCGCGTCGGGTGATTCCGCACTCTGTTTCTTTTCTTTTTTACTATATTCGCTATGACTTTCATCGGCGTGCACGCTTACGTTCAGCTCGCTACTATTCAGAGAATCGCATGATATATTCGAGTCGTTGTCTTCAAAATCCACTTCGCTTTGGCTGCTCCCGTTTCTCGAGCTGATTAGCGTTACAGATACGGCTTTCTTTATTGAACTAGTTTTTGAGGTCTTCTTTTTGGGTAGAGGTGGAGGAGTGCCGTCAAGGTCGCTGCATGTTCCAGAGTCGAGGGTATCACTTGGAGAGCACTGGCCGCTTGACATAACCATATTTGTCATAGAATTCACGAAGGAATTGCAATAGATGTATGGCGCTTTGTCGGTTTTCAGATGATCTTCGTTTTCTAAAATTTTCGGTCTGTTTTCATCAACATTGATTCTGACTAAGCTATTGTTTTTCTTGCACACGTCGTTAATCTTGTAGGTTTCGAAGTCGACGTCGCTCTTGAGGTGTACACTGGATATTTTTGGTGCTTTCGGTTTGTCTGCGTCGGTGTTTATTCTGATAGTGACCACGTGTGGGCCGTTGAGAGCGTCCGTGCTAGGCGTACTCGCGGGTCGATCTGACTGGGTCGCCGCTACGAATACCGTTGCAGATGGTGTCTTAGAATTAAGGACGAGCGAGTGCATCGAACTTAGCGAGTCCATCCGGACGTCGGTAGCGGTGAACCCGTTTGTGTTCATTGTGGCTTCGTCACTAGTTATTTGTGTATAAGTTGTCGATCCTCTTTGCTTCACCTTTGGGGGTAAAGGAGGGATGTATTCGACGCTGGGGCGTGGAGTTACTTCTTCCATCATTGTGGTTGCTAGTAAATTGGCATAATTAACGGTGCTTCCCGTTCGCAATGCTGGTCAGGTCCGTTCAGATAGTGTTGGATGTATAAGGCATAATGGTTCCGGTGACCGATCGTGACTGGGTCAATAATCCGCTCAGGTGGCCTGTTTTTCTTGCGCGTTGTTTATTTACATCTGGAAAGAGGAGAATTTTTATGTTAGTATACTGGAGTAATTAAATAATATACACATTTACAGAATGCTTTTATATTAACAGTGATTACTGCTTGTTTATGAAAGGTTGCAAATGCAATTAAATGAACTGCAATGCGTAACTACTAAGTGCATTTCAAAATATTTCAAGCAATTTTGTTACTACCGATTTGTTTATTGATAAACACATATGTTTTCACTAATTAAAATATTAAAAAAAACCTTTAACAGTCACGTAAATACAAACAAATGGACCCACCAACGCAATTTTTATCGTCAATAATCTACTAGAAGACATTTTTCAATACATTGACGCAACATCTTACATAACATACTCGCAAATGTGGAGTAATTTATACTAACGTGCGATAGTTATTCCAATAAAACAACGTGTCTTTCCATAATGTGTCCCTCATCATCATTATACCTTATAATCAGAGCATTAAGGTTGAATACTGCATAAGTAGCGGATAATTTTGTTTTGTAACAGGAAATTGACCGTAATCAAATTTTCTAATATGGCAGCTCCCAAGAATGAGTCTGAATATTTATACTTTCTTGATACATATCAATGGCGAATGATTTTCCATATAATGATGGGATTGAGTGTTACGAACATGTTGTTAATTGAGGAAAAGTATTTAATTTTATTCGATCGGAAAGGTTTTATTCTCTTGTGAATAATTACAACCACTTAATTAGGTGTTTCTCAGTTTTGAAGGCGATAATATTACGTAGCACATAATATGTAATATCCAATCATGTTATATCTTTATTTGGCTGTCGCAAAAGTAACAATTAATGTAATATTTGGTAACTTTGGTTACGGTTTCACATACTTCTGTGAGTAAAAAGTTTTATTTCCACTAGTTTCGATAAAGAAATTGTTAAACGGTGAATTTGTAAGTCAGATAAAGATGTTTCTTAGCCTAATATTACAACATTGTTTGGCAACATTAGAAGAAAAATAGAGAGTAATCTTCAAACAGACGATGACCATAAAACATCGATTACTCACAGACGAATCATTGAAACATTTACAAACATTGTTTAGCAAACAAAAAATAAGTAAACACTATTCGACACACAACATTAACCGTGAACAATTCTATTTTGACGTAATCTTTGTTGACATTGCAAATCCTACTAATATAATAAATGCGAAAGTTGTGAGGATGGATGGATGTTTGTTACTCTTTCACGCAAAAACTATTGAAAGGATTTGGATGAAATTTTGCACACAGATAGTTTATAACCTCGATTAACACATAAAATACTTTTTATCCCGGTACTACGATCCCGTGGGACAATTATCGAACTTCACGCGGGCGATGCCGCGGGCATAAGCTAGTAAAAAATATTTCAAAGTCAAACACTGTTTTAAGCTTTCACGGTTTAAAACTAAACTTATACTGTAGAACGTGTACTGAACTTGTACTGTAGAAGAGGGTAGACTGATTTGTCTGCTCTTAACAATTTATTTTCCATCCACTCGCAATCTGCAGTCAACCCGCGATCATGGCGCTTGCAACAGCGTCGAAACATCGGGAGTTGAAAATAATGAACAATCACGGAAGATATCTCGTAAGTTACGGTATAAGTTTATTTCAAAGTCTTTAGAGAAAGTTAAAAGGTAAGTATGGATTGTTAGATTGGCATTTCTTGCGGCCCTATAGCTATAACCTTCCCAGGTTACATGTAGACTCAAGTTACTTCTAGGCGATCGGGCACCATCATCGACAACAAGATTGCTTGCCATCAAGTGACAAATCAAAAAAGGTACCATGATCATTTCCTAGGCCCAGTTCAAATGGCGACTGCTAGTCCAACTGAATGCATTTGAATACCAACATTTTACAAGGAGCGACTGCTTATCTGATCTCCACAAACCAGTTATTGGGATACATTGCTGCTGCATGGTCAGACTTAAGGCCTTCTCACTATCCATTACGACTGTCAAAATCTTATGTCAGCCAGGACCAACGGCTTAACGTGTTTTCCGAGGCCCATATCTTGGTATGAGGCGAGCATGACTAACATTAAAAAAAATGTATTTAGAGAAAGTCGGAACATATTTGGCTTAAGCCAATGACATCGGATTGACTACTGTCATCAAGCATGGATACTGACATCGTCAACGCTAAGGACCCTTTGGAGAGAGCCTTAACCTTATAAGGAACGCGGATGTGATTATACTATTGTCTTTTGCTCAAATGAAAGTACTATCAAAGCCCAAGGTAGGTTATAAATATATGGCGGCATTACAAAAAGTTCTACAGCAAAATAGCACAGAGAGTACTACAGTGAAGTACACATACTTCTTCTCTTGGAATCGTGACCTGTATCCCAGAAGTCCACTTCTGCTTACAGAACTTCTTCTTTCTAATCTAATCTTCAGCAGATTTATAAGTTTGAAAAATGTTTAAACCAATCTAATCTCCATTCAAACTTACACGTGGCTAAATAATCACAGCCGCTCGGGTCGATCTTTAGGTTAAGCCGTGCTTGCCTAGGTTGGTCTGTGGATGGGTGACCACCCATTACATACCGAGTTTCTTCCGTGCCTCGGAAATCACGCTAAGCCGTTGGTCCCGGCTATCATTTGTAGATCTTTGACAATCGTTGCAGGTAGTCAGTGGCCCAAAAAGTCCGACAACCAGTCTTACCAAGGGATATCGTCTTACCCAGTACTAACTGGGAAAAGGCTAGGCAGATGATGATGAATCTCTATTCAAACTTCAACAAACCTATTGTTAAAGACATCCAAAAGCATACCATGACCTTGCATTTACACTCTAAAGAAAGAAAGAAACAAAAGCCAGTGCACTCTAAAACGCACTCTGTATGCAACTCACGCGCACATGTCTTCACGTAAGTAAATGATACGGTAAATCTAGACAACTGATAACCAGATCAACTGACAGATTTGCATGTACACGTCTAGACTCGATTATGGGTTGAGTCGATTTAAAATTGATATCGATTTCACTTGGATTTATCCGTGATCGGAAGAATCGAATGAGTTAGCTATACTTTATGAATATGGGGTTTGAGACTAGAAATATATATTACAGAAATAATGTTCCCAGCTGTTGGTTGGTTGGTATTTTTAAGTGCTATCAGACAGATTGGATGCTGATGACGGAGGACTGACTGTTGTGGGGCAGCTCTGAGTTAGCGACTGTATTAATGTTGTTTAATCAATGCTGGATATAGGCCATTACAAAGTTGCGCCACAGCAATCAGTTATCCAAATATCCTATCACAACAAAGTGTCTTGGTATCAAATTAGAATCGGACTGCCAACTCGGAGGTCTCGAGTTTGAACCCAAGACACGCACCTCTGATTTTTTTGGATTCCTATGCATGTTGAAGGAAAACATCATGTGAGGAGACCAAACCAGCATGCCTGAGCGATATTTCTCGTCGGTATATAAAGCCAAGTCAAAAGCCCATGGGTGGCATAAAAACTCTGACACCAGTTTAGGCACTAACCTTCACGAAAAGGAAGAAAGAAAGATCAAAATAGACGAATGACTTTGAAAAATTGATATAGGGTGACTGGTAATTAGAGACCGATACTTAAACACGTGATTGTAGTCATGATAAGAAAGAACTTTCTCAAAGAAATATTTTTTTATACACAGACTTTTATCACAATAACACAACAGCCGTATGAAATTTCGCAGGCGCGCGCCTGTGACCTATCGGCTGTTAGCCGTTTAAAAAAAAATGTTTCTGTGGGAAAGTTGTTTGTTATCATGAGAACAATTGGGTGTTTAAGTATTGGTCACTAATTACCATTCACCCTATATTATTAGATCAACTCTAGATATTGTTTGCATGTTAAGTTAAGAAAACAAGTCATTTGATGGAGAACTACTGCAATAAATGTGCAGATGTCAATAACAAAGTATTCTTCAAATAAATTGCTCAAGTTAACTGACATCTCAATTATCATCACTGCTATTGCAAAACAATAGGAATGATTCGTCAAAACACAATAAAAAATACTTTCGCTTTACAAATATCGGTGCGAATTGTGATTTTCTAATGAATTCTTTATGCTCAGAACGATTTGTTTTGGTTTTTGTTGTGTATGACGATGGAGACCGGTGGCTATTGCTATTATTGTAATGGCTATCGTTCAAACATTTGAAATAAATCTTTGTTACTTTTAATTCTGCAACATATCACCTTATTTTGGACTGCGCCATTTAAGGTATATGTATAGCCAGTTTAGGATTATGATTTTTTCAAATAATAGTTAGATACATAGAGTATACTTTGTTGCACACCAAAATTAAAACACACATTTTTTCAATATTGCTAGTTCTAGGGTTACAACGGCGGTCTTATCGCTGATAGCGATCAACGATGTCTTCTAGACAATCTTTGGGTGGACTTTTCGAGTTTTAAATAAAAAGGGGGTGGTCAGTGGAGTATTAAGTTATTATTATGAAGAAACTGTGCGTGTTGGTTTGACAGTGAACGTTTACAAACTGCCCAAGTGTCAAAACTGATAAATTTGATAACATTGTTTCATTTAATAAAAGTTAAACAAAGAACAATTATAATTTTCCACTCACTTAGCTCCTAATTTTAATTAAGTGTTTGCATGCATTGTGATCATTAATTATAACTGTTAAATGCCTTGTTTTTTTGTGTTTATTTTGTAAGATAATTTTTACTATCTACTGCTGGCACATACATGCATAAATTGACTCACCTTACCAAAAATGTGATAAAATTAGCATCTGCATTTCTGAGGACTTAAGACATGCCTCTGGCGCTGCTATTTGAACGGCTACTCAATGATTTAAAAACACTATCGACTGGATGTCTGTCTCGCTCGCTCATACTGAAAATTGTATATCTATCATTCAATGCGGGATGTGTGAGCTCACTCTCACTCACGCTAGACCTAAGTTCGGAGAGGGCACATCTAACTATTTAAAACTTTGTACAAAATTATAAAATGAAGTGACAATCAAAAACTCTATCCCATTCAATTCACATCTCAATACTTAATAGATCAGTGTTCCGTATAGTGATCACAGTTGATGATAAATCATGAAATAGTGTTACAGTGAAATTGTATTGTTTGAGTTTCAACGAAAGAAATTATTAAGTAATATGTTACGATCAATGTGTCGTGATGATTTCAAGAGCGAAAAGAATTTCATACAATCTTACTACCTACTATTATAAATGCGAACGTTTGGATGGATGGATGTTTGTTACTCAATAACGCCCGAACGGGTGAATGGATCTGGGTGAAATTTAGCACAGAGATAGATTATAGTCTGAAATCGCACATAGAGTTTTTTTTTCTCGCACATATTTTTTTTTTTTTTTTTTTTTTTTTTTTGCCTACTCTGTCCCACTCCTGGGCAAAGGCCTCCCCCCACTCCTTCCACTTCTCGCGAACCCGCGCGTCCTCCTTCCAGTTCAGACGGAACTTGTCCAGTTCGTCCCGCCATCTCCTTCGTGGCCTGCCGCGACCCCGCCTCACTGTGTCAGGGCACCAGTTTCCTGCTATTTTGGCCCACAGTTTGTCCGGCATGCGGCAGACATGTCCTGCCCAATCCCATTTGAGTTGGGCAGCCTTTTGAGCCACGTCAGCTATATTTGTTTTGGAGCGCAGTATTGTGTTTCGAACACGATCCGTTAATTTAACACCTAGTATACTGCGCTCCATTGCTCGTTGGCAAACCTTGAGTTTGGACTTCTGGATGTTAGTCAAAGACCAAGTCTGTGCGCCATAGGTTAAGACTGGGAGAATACACATGTCCATAAGTTTACGTTTTAGTGCCATAGGCAACTCACACATATTATCCATCTAAATTTCCACGGAGACGAAGTCGTGGGCAACAGCTTGTTTTGTTGATATTAATTTAAAGAATTTATCAGCCTGTCATGATATCATGATGGCCTGTCATGGTTACCAGTGTTGGGGCACTGGCTTCCTCTCTATGGGAGGTTGTCATGTCTTCGATTGTTTTGGTTCTAGGACATGTCAGGTTCCTCACGATGTTTTATTTCACCGTTTTGATGGCAGTGGTGATATAAATAATAAATAATACCAACACTATCTAGGTGTTTTCAATGATCGGTGGGAGTCCCCCATGCTGCAAAGGTGGGTGCGACTTCATGGCGTAATTTAAATTTTGTTTGTCTATACTTACATTAGTTTTTTAAGTATATTGTTACTAACAAAATATGGACCTAGTCTGAAATAAATGTTTATCATTATTATTATTATAAATAAATTACACAAAGTAACGTCTGTCTGTGTTGTAACACAAGAACTAACAACGGTTACGTCGGGGCTGACACCACTATATATTTGTTGATGTTGATTTTAATTAAAAAATCATATTTTTAAGCATACTTTGTGTTATAAAAGAAATGGAATTTTATCCAATAACGAAATTCCATTTAAAGTTCGACGAACTTATTTAAGGAAAATTAATAAAATAATAATATGTAAACGCTAATAAGATTAAAAATAAATCATCGAAATAATAAATTAATGAATTTTAAATTGATTTAATTCCTAATCGGTATGACATAATCGATACATAATCCGATGTTATAATATAAGATTATGACGTAAACTGACAATAAATATGGTGTTTGATTATAAAAAGTGAAAGTAATTAATTACTTCCGTTTTTATTACTAAAACCATAAACAGGTTGTTAGCACCAGTTTTTAAAGATTCATAAAATTAATAACTCATCAGCCATTTTGTTTTCTACAATGATCTTGTAGAAAATCGCTAGAAACTTTGCTAGCTGCAAATCATGATTGTAATTGTTTTTATTATACATTACATCACGCCTGTAATCCACGAAGGGTTAGGCAGAGGTATACCTGATAGCACACCCATATTTCGCCAGTTATGTTTAAGTCCCTTGTTATCGGGGGAGAGCCTAGTGCCATCAATCGGGCGCGAATCCGGACTTCGTGACTGCTACTAAGAAATGGAAAAACCCAATAACACTTTGCCTGACCTGGCAATCAAACTCACGACCTCGTGCTCAGCAGTCGTACTTGTGACCACTAGACCAACGAAGCAAGGAATCTTTCTGTGACTATAAAGTAACAAGCAAGCATTTTCCATCGACAAAAACGAACTTCTATACTTTTTTCCTAATTGAACCCCACATCTTTACATAATATATATAAAACAAAGTCGCTCCCGTTTGTACGCTTAGATCTTTTAAACTACGCAACCGATTTTAATGCAGTTTTCAGCAATAGATAGAGTGATTCAAGAAAAAGGGTTATGTATACAGGGTGTAAACGGACCCTTCACGAAGCCGTCAACCAAGCATTCTGTACATCAAACTAAGTAACTCTACGCGAAAATTATTGCTGGGAAACGACTTTTTTTTTTTTGGGTGAAAAATCACGTTTTACGTTAAAACTCAATATTACGCACTCAAAACTTAGTGCTAATAGGATGCTTTGAATAGTAAATGGGTCATGGAGTTAATTGAAGTAAAGTTAAAACATTAAAAGTGTTTTTTTTTTAAACTTGTGAAAAAATTGGAACTTTAACCCCAATATCTCCGTTACTAGAAAGTTCCTAGGTAAAGAACAAAAAAATGATCGCAATGATGGGGAGAACAAGTGCCTTTCGGCTTCGTTAAGGGTCTTTTTACACCCTTAATTGTACCCGTGCGAAGCCGGGGTGGGTCGCTAATAAGGCATTAAACTAAAGCCCTTCCTTAACCATAAGAAACAGATGTTGTTTTAACCTGGTTTAGTACCAGTTTAATCTTCCATTTCTTAGAACTGTGCTTTTAACTTTCTATAGTAAACGGTATAAGAGGCAAAACGGGTGTGACCGTGTGACGAACGGACATAAACAATACCAACGTCATTCTATGTTATTTACATATTTTTGTAATTTCTGTTCAAAAATAAAAAATAAATATTTCACACTGCACTTTCTACCTTACCTAACAAAATTAAGATTGATTCTAATATCTATATAAATAAAAAATATGTGACATTACACAATTTTTTTTTTTAGATGTGGCCACTCGCATTTCATCTCGATAACGTT
Organism: Noctua pronuba; assembly: GCA_905220335.1. NCBI lineage: Eukaryota > Metazoa > Arthropoda > Insecta > Lepidoptera > Noctuidae > Noctua > Noctua pronuba. Next base: position 5,480,404 of record LR999906.1, on the reverse strand, counting down.
GCAATACTGCTCAACAGGACCATCCTGAGGCGACCTAAAATTAATTTATTAAAATTAAGGCCCCCAGCCAGAGCTTACAAATTAGGATATACTAATGCCACTCTATGATTGTCGTATTACAGTCTCCAATAGAGAAAGAACAAGTATTGATGACCCAATTTTCTCAACGTGTGTAAAAAATTCAGATTTTTTTATTCCAGGTTTACTTATGATGTTTTTCATCATTCATTGATTTTGACTGCCTCATTGGGGTAGATTATGCAAGTGTGACTGCTGATCATGAGGTCCTAGGCTCAATTCCCGGGTCGGGCAAAGTGTTATTGGGTTTTCCATCAGGAATTTCTCAATAGCAGCCACAGAGTGTTGATTTATGCCCAGTGGATGGCAATAAGCTCGCCCCCTACTACTTGGGACTTAAACATAACTGGCGAAATGTGGGTCTTCTATTAGGTACACCTCTGCCTAACCCTTCGGGGATTATAGGCGTGATATTATGTTTTTCATCAAGTTTAATCAGTTTCTAAGGGATTTTTCTTTTAAATTCGGAAAGTCACAGAAAAAACATGCCGTGTTTCGAATCCTCAACAACGTTGTTGAGAAACGGGTCTCACAAACTTCTAAACCTACACTTCTTCATTATTGTTTACAAAACAATAACAAAATAATAAGCCAATAACTTTTTCTTCACCTTATTACCAGTTACCAACAGTACTACTTACGGACAATCAAATTGTTCTTGCGTAACTATAACCATTGGTTGTTGACAAAATATGGCACTTTATACTTTCACTGACGACCAGCTGTCCGACATTCGGTCGGTGCAGGTAAGGCATGGGTCCCACAGTACGAGGACGCGATTAGCTATCGACGATTTTTTCGCTCAAGAAACGTACAAAAGATTTAAGTCCCGTGAGAGTAGAAATATAAATAGTAAATTGTTTATTGTCTAGGTAATTCATTAATCAGGCAAATAAGTTAGCAGATATTTACACCACATACATAAGAAGCTTAAAATATTACCTACTGCTAGGTTACACAATATTATTTGTGAGTGAGCCCCAAGCTAGAGAGCCGTCTTGGGGATCATGGTACCATTTTCAAAGTGGAGATAGTAAAAGAGATACATATTTCAATAGTTGATCGCTGACTGTTTACATCGCGTGCTAGAACTCTGTCAAACAATCATTCGTTTTTAATAGCAAACTACTCGTTCTACTTCTGGGTTGTGGAGGTCAGATGGTCGCTCCATGAATTAAACTAGTGTTCAGTTGCATCCGGTTGCACTGGAAGCCGACTCCGATACAGTTGGGAAAAAGTTAAAGCTCGGCTCGGCGAGCCGAACGCAAACAGAGCACACGCGGAGCACAAATTCCCTTAGCGAGAGTGCTCATTCGAGGCTTCTAAGTCCGTCTACGCTAAGCGAATTCGTGCTCAGATCGTGTTCGGCTCGCCTAACGTAGATGCAGCTACTGATTGACTCGCTCTACTCGCTTATCGCTGGCGGTGGGGCAGATGACATACTTTACTGGCAAACAAGTGGAATTTGATAGGACGGAGTTATGTTCCGTACCAAGGGTTGATTCTGTTATGAATGCAGTGGAAATGAGGTAGAAAAGTGTGGCATTTAAATGGAAAACTGTAGTTTTGTGACACTACGGTCTTTAGTGTGTCGTAAGTTATGTTATGGGTTTACACTGAGTCAGTCTTGGATAAATAATATTTTGTAGCTTAACATAATTTTCCTGCGCTTGTCCTATGTTACTTGGGGTCGGCCCAATATGTTTTTTCTTCTATTCTTTTGAATGTTTTCTATGCGAATATGTTGTCCTTGTACCAGGCGAGATTTTCTGTTTTTTCGTCTTTCGGTTTTAATACCTACTGAGTTCATGAAAATTTCATGAATTTTAGTACAGAGCGTGATAGTGTCAACATAGATTATGTTTCTTGATTTTAATGAAAAGTCAATTACATCATGTAGAAAATGCTTAAAATTAAAAACAATATCATGTGACTAAACTACTGAAAATATTCGAAGTTTAATTTATTTTCGTTTTATCTCCACCTTGTATATCAGTATGTTTTTAAAACAAAAGTTTACAATACCTTCATCTCTTGCTTTTGTCCACTGAATGCATTATACAGGGTGTTAAAGAAATTGCATACCATAGCTTCAGGGTGAGTTCAGTACCGATAAAGGAACCAGTAAAAAATAAATACCTTTAAAAAAGTAAAAAAAAAAACGAAAATTTCTAAGATGAACCAAATTTTTTTTTTTTTTTTTTTTTCCTGTTTTCCTTTATCGATACTGAACCTACACCTAAGCTATGGCACGCCATTTCTTTAACAACCTGTATAGACATTACTTCATACATAGGCAATAAAGAAACATACCTTATTTTATTATGCGCCCAAGGCAATACAGTGAAAATCGCCATTGCTTACAATAGCAATTTTTAAACATTACTCATACATTACAAGGTAGTCGTTGTGTACTTGCACTTTCTATATGATTGTAGTAGGTTCGTCTCGGTTTCCCTGCTCAAGAAACTATTTTTCAGATACATAAGTAAGTATATAAAGTGAAAGTATATTTTCTCGAGTCCCTTCTGTCGCTGGTCTGAATGCTTGGACATTTTTACTTTTATGAGGACGATTTGGACTCGTTCCTGACTGATTGGCCAGAGGAGGCAAAACACCGGGAGAATTGGAAAGGAATGGGGGAGGCCTTTGCCCAGCAGTGGGACAGAATAGGCTGATTAAAAAAAAATAGGATATCAAACTGCTCTTAGAGTAGGGTTGCCATTTCTATGATCTTTTTTTTCGGAGAAAATTCCAGACCATTTTTTTTGGCCTTTAAAATTTTACTGAATTTATTCAAAAGTAGTAGCCACGGGTCGCTCTTCAGGATTAAGCAGTACTTGTCAAGGTCGGGCTGTAGAAGAGTGACCAGCTAGTCCATATCGAGTTCCCTGTGCGCCTCGGGAAGCACGTTAAGCCATTGGTCCCGGCTCTCATTTGTAGATATTTGATGTCGTTCCACGAAGTTACTGCCCGAGAGTCTCACATCTAGTCTTACCATGAGGTAATGTTTTAGATACCTACCCAGTAATTGGGTTGTGGAAGTCAGAAAGGCAGTTGCTCAAAATTGTCAAAGTCAAATATTGTATTCGGTTAGACTAGAAGCCGATCCCAACACAGTTGGGAAAGGCTAGGCAGCATGATGATATCAACTGTTTGTGTCGATGCCCGACCAAGAATCCAACCCAGGATCCCACGCTCAGCAGTCGCGCTTGCGACCACGAGACCAACAGGACCGCTAAGTTTTTACCGGGTATACAAACTATAATTATCATAGTAGCTATTCAACCTAATTATTATCTTCTTCGATATTAGGCCATAGGTATCGGTCTCTTCCAAATCTTTCCACTTTTGAGGGTTTTGTGTCATGGCCATCCAGTCCCTTCCTTTCCTCCTAAGATCGTCTGTCCACCTAGTCGGTTGTCTTCGCACATTCCTCCGTCAACTCCGTGGTCTCTACTCCAGCGGTTTCCTTCCCCATTACCGTTTATGGTTAAATCAATGTGCAAGCTAAACATTCTTGATAACACATTGTGGACACGCTACATATCAGCATGTTTCTTTTTGCATATAATACACTATGTTTCTTTTTGAAGTATGTGGCCATTATTCACAATGACCGATTGTCACGGCATTGATGTGCGTAAACACTGAATATTTTTCACGATCCAACGCTTGAGGAAGAAAATGATTTGACGACCGAACGTTTTTCTTTTCATAACATCACACCTGTAATTCCCGAAGGGTTAGGCAGAGGCGTACCTAATAGTACACCCACAGTCCTTTTAATTATGGTGGAAGCACCAGGGTAGCCCGCAAAATTAATAATAATAAATCGCTTTTTTTTTGTCCTTAAAATATAGACTTATACAATTTCATATATTAGGGTCTATACAAAAAAAGCCTGCAAGAAACTAAATGGAAGCCTGACTTCCAAACTATTTAAAGAACCTGTATTTTGACTTTTTCATGAAATAGTTATTGAATGGGGTTAAATGATGGACGATGATGTAGAAGATAAAGATAAACTTAAAGGGTTGTATTGATGATTTTAATGATTGTAATTGTGCGAATCATATTTTCTTCCACCTTAATCCTTTAATTCAGAGTAATTATTATTTCCTTTATTCATTATAACACATATTTTTTTCATTTTTAAATATTCTAATATAAAACAATATAAAAAAAAAACATTTAAAAATATAAATAATAGTAGCCCACCAGCACTGGGAACAGGGTCTGAGCTGCCGGTGGTCAGGGCTCTTGAGAGAGGAACCTCCTAACAATACGCGCCGTGTCCAGGAGTACCGCTTTCTGAATCAGAGTAATTATTTAAAATTCCATAAATAGCTATTATCATTTAAACAATTACTTTTGATCTTTAGCCACAGTCGGTTAAGATTACCAAAAAATGCGTATCTTTTAGCATGATGTAGTGTATTTTGAAAAGCCCCAGGTGTTTCTATCATTAAGCCAGTGATTACGAAATGCAGACTTCAACCTGCTGATCTTTAAAGAGTTATTATCATAGCCATTAAGACTTGTCTTAAATATTTGAAATAAATCAACTAAAATGACCAATTTACTGTCAAACGGACAGCGCATCCGGCGATTAAGGAATATTTTTGTAATTTTTACGTGTCTCTTATGTCATAATCATTTATGTCATTAGAAATAATATGCAAAAAATAAAAACGAGTTGTTATGCATATAACAGCATGATGTTATATTATGCATAATCTGCTGTAATCAGATGCAGAATGCAGAGGTGTATCTAATAGTGCACCTGCATTTCACTATTTATGTTCTACGTCTCATGTAATAGGGGGCGAGCCTATTACCATGAACCTGGCACAAATCCAGACTCTTTGACTTCTACTGAGAAATTCGTGATGGAAAATCCCAATAACACTTCGCACCAGTTTAGAATCTAACCAGGAACTTATGCTCAGCAATCGCGCTTACGACCACTAGACCAACGAGGCTAACTAAGAAAGGGAAAAGCCAGGCCGTGATTTTGGTCCTGAGTGCCCACATGTAAGACCGAATGCTAATATTAGCATACACCACAAATAATTTATTGATAAAAGAAAATTATTGAAAATACTCAGTTTCCAAATTATAAGGTTTATTTTTTTATTAATTGATGTTTTAGCGACAACAGAAATACACATCCTGTGAAAATATCAACTATCTACCTATTACAGATCATAGATACAGCCCGCTGACAGACGGACGGACGGACGGACGGGCAGCGGAGGTTTAGTAATAGGGTCCCGTTGGTTACCCTTTGGGTACGGTACCCTAAAAACTGTGTTACATGCCAGTGAAAAAATCCCTTGGCACATTAATAAAAATTAAAAAACATAAGTACCTAAACTGTCAAGCCTCGTTGACTTTTCATAATTAGATTTGTCACACTAAGAAAATTGCGTCACACAACTGAATCGTGGAAATATTTAGGGCAGCAGTACCTATTGTTAAAAAAATGGTTCAGCTCTATTTCCATGGTAGATTGGCCCTATCTACCTCAGTATCGTAGTTCTTATTATATTCTAGTATTATTTATCTATTTATAAATAGAAGAACCAACAGCTATAACAGATGAAAAACATTGTATATGCAACACAGGTTCTCACGAGCAAAAACAGAAAAAGTAGTAGAAATCTTGGGGTCACAAACAAGCACCATAAAATATAAGCATAAGCACTATATACACTCTGACACCAAGTTAGGCACTAATGAACCGGGAAAAATAAATAAAGCACTACGCGTTTTTAAAAAAGTTAGCATACAGCCGAGTGCACGCAGAATAGGTTTTTTATACTCAAACAACTATTTTTATGTCGTTTAAACATGACATTACTCGAAAATTCCTCATGTTAGTTTATTTGTCCGAGCAGCAATTTCATAATTGAGGGAGTCAGAGAATTTTCTACTCAATTTTCATTTGCTGCCGGTGGCTACGTAATTGATCTGATACAATTTGAGTCCTAGATGGACTGGACACAAGGCCCAATAGTAAAGATTTACAAAATACTGAAGACTTGGGTTATTGACTTTTGTCGCTGACTACAGGTACATATTAGTCAAAACTTCCTGTCGGTACATTAATAACATTGAATAATTCAATATTTCCCACTTCATTGTTACTAAACGACACAAGTTCAATTCCACTGAACAACAATAGTCTATTTCCAAGTTTTTCTAAACAAAGATGGTGTTGAAAGAAAGTTGTCAAAGCGGAAAAAAAGTGATAACAAGATATATTTTTATAGCACCAGCATCCGCGCTACTTCCTACTCTCATTGATTTGATAAAACAATGGTTATTTGTAGAACTATCTCGCTAGTCTATGCTAGCTACCTATTCCTTTTTTTTTAGAATTTTTACCCGACTGCCAAAGAAGGGTTATGTTTTTCGCTCGTATCTTGTATGTTTCATAATTACCTCGTATGTTCGAAATGGCTGGATGGATTTCGACATCTTTAGATTTGTCTCAAAAAACCAAGTGCCCTTAGACACTGGTGTTTAAAAAAAAATGGCGGATTTTTGGCGCTAAAATGTAAGTCGTTAATTTTTTTTTCAACCAACCCTATCGGGTAGGGTGCCAAAATGAAGGAAATTAAAAGGAGATTACATATATTCATATTTATGTACATACTACACATACTATACTACAATTTGTAGTTGGGTTTTTTGAAACTTTTAATGAAATGTTACTTGTCTCAAATGTTTGTGTTGCCACCTAAGAGTAATCGTAAGTAATTCTAATAAGTAGTTTTTTTAAGTTCATTCAATTTCATGTCAGTAAAAAGTTAAATAACTTTTTATAAAGATCAGACTAGGTAAGCTTTGCCTATATTTTATTTTATCTTTTGTACGCCATTACCACATACAGGGTGGAAAAGACACCGACGCGAAAACGGTTAACACGTATTCAGTACATCATTCTGAGCTCCCCAACATGGAATTTTTTCATCGGTTATTAAAAAAAAAATCAGCTGTTCCATATATTTGTACCGTGTAGGTATTACACTTTTGTAGGAAACAGCAGATTTTTCAAATAATTATTTAGCTACCTAAAGAATATAACACAAGGTATAATGTAGGATCCAAGTCAAACTACGTGAACCCAGGAATTCAATCAACCATGTTTTACATATATCAATTACATGCCAAGTTAAATACATAGACACATGAGCACGGTAAATAAAATGTCATGTCTATGTAAGGTCTAAGACACACTTGAAAAGCTGCAGCTTGTTGCTTAGGGTTCTAGCGGATACTACCAAGTAATGCCAGTAGAATGCAAGTTTTTTTTGTTGAGAAATTGGCTATTAAAATGTTTAGCAAAGTGTTATTCGGTTTTTCCTTCAGGAATTTCTCTGTAGGCTCGCCCCCTATTACATCATCAGTATCATCTGTCGGCTTCCAGTCTAACCGGATGCAGCTGAATACCAGTATTTTACATGGAGCAACTGCCTATCTAACCTCCACAACCCAGTTAGTACTGGGTAATACGATACCCCTTGGTAAGACTGGTTATCAGACTTTTTGGGCCACTGACTACCTAACGTCTGTCAAAGGCCTACAAATGACACCCGGGACCAACGGCTTAACATGCTTTCACGTAATGGGTGGTCACATATCCACAGACCAACCTAGGCAAGCACGGCTTAACCTAAAGATCGACCCGAGCGGCTGTTATTATTTAGCCACGAGCTTCTCCGAGTGACTTTCTGTGATACGGTCTGTAATATCTAGCCATGCAACTCACAAAGTGACGTGTCCATCTGTGTGTCTTCGGCCTTACTAACAGGTTATGTTATATGTCTATCTGTTGTACCGTAATGACACATTACCCTCGTTTGACTTGCGCGAGTTGACAGGCGACAGGCGATGTGTATGTTTATCATTGAGATCCGTATATAAGAACAAGTTTATTACCAAGTAGCGAAGTTTATTTGAATTGGAGAGACGTTGGTTTCAAGAGCGACTGCTGACCGTTGTGTTTAGGGTTCGGTTCCAGGTCGGACAAAGTTTGTCTAATTAGATTTTAAATTGTGAATTTCATTAGTATAAAGAGCTTGCGGAGCAAGCGAGAAGATCAATCGATCTTGGTTGGTCTGTGGATGGCTTTACCAAAAAAAAAAAAATTGCCATTGTTACTTGAAACAATTCATCAGCTTATTAGCGCATGTAGTAAAAGGACCCGTATAACAAGGATTCTGTAAATCTAAGTACACTGCGAAATAATTATTTCACGGCTTTTGTAATATGAAAAACACTGTTTACAGTAGCGCTCAATGTAGCACGCTCAAAATATTGTGCTGATGCGTGCATTATAGTAAAATGGTCGTGGAATTATTTTAAACAAAGTTATAAATTTTTTTAAACAAAGTTATAATAAAAGTTTGTATTTTTTTTTATGTGTGAAAAATTGGAACTTTGACCTTTAATTTCTCCATAACTAGAAGGTTCTCAGGTATGGTCCAGATTTTGAATTCCAGAACAATAAAATGATCGCACTGACGTGAAGAACATCTTCATCCTCTCGGCTTCGTCTTACCTACCAAATAATTATTTAATTTCTTTGAATCATTTCAAGTATTTTCTTGTTGTCATAATAAACATTCTAACCTAGTTATAAAATTGCTCACTTAACCTTGCCCGTACTGTGTGTACTCGCTCTAATACTTCACTTGCACATTATTATTTAATTGACAAGTTTATTATTATTATTAATCCGCATAACGGTCACGTAATTGTACACTGCTACAAATTAGCTAGCGAAACGAGATGGAAATCAATATTTAAACAGTTTATTATAACAATGGTTTAATATCTAGAAGTATAAGTACAGAAAACCCTTGGTGCCTCTCTGATCGAATCCAGAACGAGGTGATCTGACAGAGAACCAGGGTTGTCGACATAGCTCATGGAATAAGTAAGCTGAAGTGGCAATGGGCCGGCCATATTAGCCGTAGGACCATCGAGAATATAACGTAGAACCGATGACCATTGGGGTAGAACCAATGACCATTGGGGTAAACGTGTTCTTGAGTGGAGACTGCGAACCGGCAAGACTGCTCGGTGGAGTAGGGGCTGCGGGACTGTCCGAGGCTGCGGGACTGTTCGAAAGAGATACCGCGGCCCTGGAACACAAAGAGCAAAGAAGGAACATGGATGGGTTTTAGTCAGTAAAAGTCTGACACTCCCTCCCACTCCACCCAGAGCGGGGGGGGTTATTTGATGATTTTTTTAAGGCTCGGTGGAGTGACGATTTTCGCAGGGTAGTAACTGGATGAGAGTTGCCTGGAGTCCAATTAAGTGTCGTGCCATTGAAGAGGCTTATATCCAGCAGTGGATTGCTGATGATGATGAGGTATCGATAGTCATTAGGTATGACTATCGATACTATGACTACTTATTATTACGTATGACGAGTTTCGCTAGCTGTTCTAATTTGACCTTCTTTAATAATACATCTGATTGTAGGTATCTCAAGGTTCCAATACCTACTTAGCTGACTATGTTATTGAAATATGAAACTTGACATTCGTGTTGAAATCCATTAAATGGATTTTAAATATAAATCGCACTACAGTTTTGTAATAACTTTTGTGTTTAATGTTATTATTATTGGTGGGTGGGCTTTTCATTGTGATTGTTCGACTTTTACACTTTTGTTGATGATACTGTTTCAGCTTATAAAATACCTAAAGAAATTTTCTTATTTTTGCCGTTCAATTAAATTGTTGAAAAACTAATGACGAAATAGTGTGTACCTAGATACTATGCACTCCAGTCTACCATTTGTAAAATATCGATGTGCCTTACTTCATGTACCTAGCCTTTTCCCAATTATATTGGGATCGGCTTCCAGTCTAACCGGATGCAGCTGAATACCAGTATTTTAAATGGAGCAACTGCCTATCTGACCTCCATGTAACCCAGTTAGTACTAGGTAATACGATAACCCTTAGTAAGACTAGTTGTCAAACATTCGGGCGTCTGACTACCTGTAACGACTGTCAAAGATCTAAAATAACAACCGGGACCAACGGCTTAACGTGATTTCCGAGGCACGAAGTATACTCAGTATGTAACGGGTGGTCACCCATCCAAAGACCAACCTAGGCAAGCGCGGTTTAACCTGAACATTGATCCGAGCTGCTGTTGCACAAAAAATAACGACATACTTAAAACATCTAATTTATGCTCGATATAAAAATTTAAATCAATAATAATTTCAATAAAAAATTATGAGATTGCAAAAAAATATAGTTAATCAAAACAATTAAGGCGATTATTTTTTGTTTCTAAATACACACCCGTACTCAATTAATAAGGCATAGTTGTGTTTTAATTACCAATCGGTCAAGGATTTTAGACAGTTGCAAATACTTAAGTTTTTTCCGTAGTCATTATTGTCACCCTTCGGTAATAATTATGCACTACACAAACGCGGGTAATTTTGTGATCATGAGGTGGCACATTTTGGGCTGCGGGACTGTTCGAAAAAGATACCGTGGCCCTGGAACACAAAGGGCAATGAAGGAACATGGATGGGTTTTAGTTAGTAAGAGTCTGACACTCCCTCCCACTCCACCCAGAGCGGGAGAAGTCATTTGATGATTTCCCATCCCTAAAAAAAAAAAAGGTGGCACATTTTTGCGGTTTAAAAATGTTTGTGAATTTAAATAGTATCAAGTATTACTCATCCCAAAATAGGTAATAATTAGGCGTGTCTTTATAAAGCAATAACTAGTCATTATTGTCCTGTCCTTACCCCAATTTATCTAGATACTTTTCCATTGCCTGCTTATGAAACTGTTTGATACATATGTTTTTTTTTATTTTTTCAAATTATATTTCTGTAAAACATAGCACAGGTATACGTAATAGTACATCCACATTTTGCCAGTTATGTTTAAGACCCATGTAATAAGAGGTGAGCCTATTACCATCAAACGGATGCAAATCTAGACTCCGTACTGAGAAATTCGTGATGGGAAAACAAAATAACACTTTGCCCGACCTGCGTTTCAAACCCAGGACCTCATGCTCAGCAGTCGCGCTTGCGACCATTAGACCAACGTCTGATTTGTCTGTGTTTCAGATTTCTCTGAAACTTACTAATAAATCTTTAACAATGAACATTATCAAACGCAACACATCTTTACAAGCACAAACCCACAATTAATCGGATGTCCATATAATTACAATACATGTAATACGAAACACATTATTAGTATTATGATATTCTAATGGCTTTGGCCTTTGATATAACCGATCCCGACATTTAGTTGGGTCTCAAAAGTCACGCTGTCAAGGCCGTATAGATGCGCACGCGACGACTACAATCAACCGCACGAACAACTTCCCAATTCGACTTTGACAACGCCTTTACTCCGAATCAATTAATAGTTTTCGTAGTAGAAATCTTTCGTGTTACGTGTGCTTGTCTGTACCAACATTGTTGGATGAAGGTGCCACATTTTTTGAATCTCTTGATTAGTGGTAACTGGTAACCTTGCATAAAAAGGTTAGAAGAATTACTGTTTCGTCTATTGGTATTTAATTTGCGTGTGAAAAGTTTTTAATGGCTTCATCTTACTTTTTTGGCAAAAAAAAACCTTTTTAAACGCAAGATTGGAGGCAAAAACAGATGAAAAGGTTCCCGAAATATCAAATGCTCCATATTTTTTATAAACTATTCATTCCTAAACAAAATATACATCCATCTCTATCATTCACTATATTTACCTGCGCATCACTTTTTGTAGTGATTATACACTTGGATACCATCTCAAACACTGACTTTACGACCCAAGCCAAGCTTTTACATCCACTGATCGATTCCTCACAAGTTTTATACCGCTATTACACATCGGAGGAGCAATGGATGACGATATGTGGCGATTTGATCGTGAATATCTTGTTGAGAATAAGACACGTAATGGATATTATTAGCCACGGACATGTTCATCGTTCTTTGGATATGTTACAAGATATGATTTAAAATCGCTTTTAAGGGATTTTGGTAAGGAATGTTCTTTTGTTAATGATTTTTGGCTGAATATAGTTTTTTCAACATCTTCTAAGCTATTAGTAAGAACTCGCTGAATAAGTATTGTTGTTAAAGTCAAAATCAAAATATTTTATTTCACATAGGCCCAGATGGGCACTTATAAAACGTCGACAAAAAGGTGCACGGTTCGGGTTGGTCGTTTCCTATGGAGAAGAACCGGCAAGAAACTCCATGGTTACTCATTTCAAATCATTTGGTACAATAAACGCTCGGAACAGTATATTATTCTATAAATGATAATGTGCGAAGCGTGATATGGCTAGAAAGGAGGTGACTGCTGAGATGACGAGTAATAGAGAAGTATGAAAGAAGAAGACATGCTGTGTCGATCCCAAATAAATTGCGATAAGGGCGGGAGAATGATGAAATGATAATTAAGTCTTATACTAGTCCATCGCACCCCAAACCAATAAAATCATTTAGAGATAAACGTATTTAAAACATCATTTTGTTTCGGTTATTCATTCCAGGAAGACAGAAATATGTAGATTGATTATTAAAAAAAATATTTATCACAATGTGCAAACGGGCTTAAATCTATATTATACTATGAACTTGTAATTACGATTTCAAAGAAGTGCTAAATAAAAAATCTCCGAGCACATTACCATTACCTAAGAACGTCGTTAAGGTCAACTCCTATTCATCATAACCTGACCTAGGATTCAAAGACCTCAGCCTAAGCCACTAATTACCTAGTCGTCTACAACCTACAATTAAAAAATTCCCCACATCATGGTGATAGCCTTCAAAACCAGTCAGACTTTCGAACTGATCTGAATCTCCAATAAGATATATATAACTGACGTGACTAGTTGCCATATTAAGTGTTCTGCAAGTTTCCATCTTGATTTATATGCCTGTGTTTTCTTATATACTTGGATAGGTGGATCGATGCGTTGATCGTTCGATATCACGTAATAGAAAATATGGTGTCATTTTTTATGGGATGTGAAATTCATTGGCTTCCTTTATGAATAACGTTGTATGTCATTTTAACAAGGTTTTCAATTCAGCTATAATAAATTTCAGTTTTTTACAAAGACATTCAAATATTTACGAGCGATACTCGTAGACGGGACAAGACGAAGAAAATGATAATCCAATACTTGTTACTACTTAGTAACAAATCGTTCTGTCTAGTGTCACACGTCTGCTTGTCAGGTAGCATTCGTGTGGCAAAATCGAAAATGTTCGGGATAAAAAAATTATATGAAAATATCTTCAATGTTCGCTCTATGAATCTTTTCAAACTCTTTGGTTTTTTCACCAAAAATTTGCGCGTCAATTGATATATCGTTGTTTCTGTCAATTGTTTTAAGATGATAGAGAATGATGTTCTAAATATAAACGTTTTCTTTAAATGCCGTTATTCTGTTATGTTGTAATCAGCTATAAGTTTATTAACTAGTTTTTTGTTGAGTTTAGGGTGGTTTCAAATATCAGTTTCCTTTATGTCATGTAATGAAAAACTTTCTATCATTTGTTAAAGAAGTGAAGAGTTTTGTATAGAATTATACATATAGGGTGTAAACGGAGCCATCACGAAGCCCTCAACCAAGCATTAAGTACATCAAACTAAGTAACTTTATGCAAAAAATATTGCTGGGAAACGATTTTTTTTTTGGGTGAAAAATCACGTTTTACGGTAGGACTCAATGTAACGCACTCAAAACATTGTGGATGGCTTGAATAGTACGGGGTTCGTGGAAGTGTTTAAAGTAAAAATCTTACATTAAAAACATGTATTTAAAAAAACAATTGCGAAAAAGTTGGAACTTTGACCCCCAATATCTCCGTAACTAGAAGGTTCCCAGGTATGGTCTAGAACAAAAAAAAAAGATCGCATTGACGGGGATAATAAGTGCCTTTCGGCTTCTTTAAGGGTCTTGTTACACCCTTTATTTGTAGTGGAGTTGTTGTAAATGAAATGTTCTGGCTAAAACTAGGTTCGATTGTAGGTGTTTCACACCAAGCGGCGCCGTGGCTTAGTTGGTTAAAGCGCCTGTCTAGTAAACAGGAGATCACGAGTTCGAATCTCGTCGGGGCCTATGCAAGTTCGTGCATAAATGTTTTTTTTTGTTTTATTGCTATTTTTCTATACTTAACACGTTCAAGAGCGATCAGTGTCAATATTCCATATTATTAAGTATTGTCAGATAGCTGTTGAGCTTGGTTTAAAGGTACTGATCGCGTGCCATTTGATTGGTGGAATTTGCCACTCATATTTAATACCGTATTTAAAAGTTTAATGTATGTTGGTCCAAAAAACCTGTATAATAAACCAATTAAAACTTATGTGCCTATATAATTATTCCAACATAAAAATAGGCATATTTTTGCTAATTGCCAAAGATTATCGAGCCACAAAACTTGAATGGGCTAAGAATTTTCTGGTAAATAAAAAAACAATAGAAATATACGTCTGTCACAGTTTTTTTTATAAATATTCATATTCTTAGCGGGTTTTTTTCCATACGATCTCTCAACGACCTTTGATTTGAGAGGTTTTTTGCTGTTCAAAATGTCAATACGTATGAAGTTGAAGAAGTGGTACGAAGTTGTTTATGTTTTTAATATTTTTTTTGGACTATATCAGGTTAAGTACAGATAGTTGGATTTTTTTTGGCACACCCGGTAATTTTACTGAAGTATTTCAAAATGTGAAGTGAAGAGCTTTGTTCTATTTATACTTTTTAACCCCGTAGCTACCTGGTAGCAGTGATAGCTTAGTGGTGTAAGCGTCGGTCAGCCAAGACATAGGTCTCAAGTTCGAACCCAAGACACGTACCTCTGATTTTTCGGATTCATGAGCGTATTGTATAATTATAACTTGCTTCGGTGAAGGAAAACATAGTGAGGCAACCAGCATGCCTGAGAGATATTTCTCGACGGCATGTAAAGCCAAGTCTGAGGCCCATGGGCGGCATAAGAACACCAGGTTAGGCACTAATCACACGAAAAAGAAGAAGAAGACCGAACTGGTCAAATTAAGTTAATACTTGCTATATTTCAGATATTTTTGACTATGTGCGAGGTCCTATAACCAAAACATTACTTTTTCGTAAAATTCCCATTTGGTTTGAATTTGTTGTACTTATACTCTTGGATTTATTAAGGCGTGTAGTAAGGAAGGCACCTAATGTAAAATGTACTTCTCCTCAAACCTCAAAACACGTCTAAAACGAAGACGAATAGTTGAAAAACACATCAATTAATAACCCAATAAAATCCCAACTCCGTCATAGATCAAACCAGTCTACTTAATAACAAGTTGGAGCTCGAAAGCGTCCATTGACGGCTTCGAACGTTAACATGCGACTCACGCGCAGGCTTTCATCAGTACATTCATACACTGACGTATGTGTGAGTGTATGAGTGAGAGAGATGATGTGTGTGTGTGAGTGTGAGAGAGAGGAGGTTGAGTGTCATGTGGTAAGGTGTCAGACGGAAGCGCATTGGTTGATAGATCTTGTGCTCCCAATTGTAGTTCGATGTCTTTAATTGATAAGAATTGAAATATGATCGATTTGTCTGCAGGTATTGTGTGGTAATTATTAGTGCATTCGTTTGTTGCAATCATCTGTCTTGCAAGACAGACGTACGGGCATCAGTACTGCAAGATCAGTAATTGGTCAATGAACTTAGTGAATTGAAACCGTCTTAAATTTATGACATGTGAATTAAAAGAACATTCTCACTAAGTACTGGTTATTGGATTTTTTGTGATTGTGCTCTCAATATCATTTTAACCTGTCCATCTGCCATTTAATAAGTCCACCTTTGTTCCTTTAGAGAATGTCAAGTATAAATAAATTTCTTATTATCGTATTTACAACAAAAAGACAAAGGTCAGCTCAGCAAAATTTAAAAGAACATTGCCATGTGATCACGCCCTCGTGCAATGAATAATACTGAAAAGTTTTTGCGAGTGAATCAGCGGAGGGACTCACAATCCGGGTTCAACTTGAATTAATGCATTAGTAACCAAAGAAATTATGAAACAATCAGTTAGAAATCTATATTTAGACTTGAGGAAAAAGGCTAAACCTATGATTCAAAACTTATACTGTCACTTACGGGATATCTTCCGTGATTTTTCATTATTTTGAGCTCCCGACAAGAGCAAAGATATGTTTAGTTGTAAACCGTGAGAGCTTAAAACAGTGTTATGATTCAAAAGTTCTCAAGAATTTTAGTGACCTCATCGTCCATTCATATCCCTATAGGTATGGCAAATTAGACTTAGTTTATACCTAGAACTAAGTCTAATTTGAATTGTGGTTTCCTGCCGACTTTTGGACAAGGTCCTATTGCATAGTTTAGATGACTTAAGAGGTAACTGCGATCTGAATATAAGAAGATCGATACGTTACACCTGTTTGTGTGCAGCTTGTGTGTGTATTAAAGACTTGGGTCTACCTGTGATCTTAATTTCCGTCGCCAGTCCGGTACCGTTCATTGTACTAGGGACAAAAAGTCTACCAATATGTGACTGAGCAAAAAATGCTGCTTGTGGTTGCTAATGCAAAGAAGAATTTTATCGTTTAAATTCACGAGTACACACCGGACCGGACCGGCAATTTTTTTAAGATAATGCATAGTTTAGCTAAAATCGGCAGATTGTTGAACTGGAAAAATGTGTCAGAGGTGACACGTGTTAATAAAGCACCTACATTGAAATAGTGGCCATTGACTTCAGTGCATACAATAATTTGGCACACTACTCAATTATTGAAATTGTCAAGAACAAAAATGATAATAATATTATCTCGTCGAAAATGCAGTAAATTAAAAAAAAAAAATGATTATTTCAAATTTTATCATTATTTTGTGATACTTATTTAAATTTTATTTAGCATTATATCGAGCATTTTATGTTATGATGCATATTTCCACGGATTTAAGTTCCGGTCTCTATTCATGCCTAAAAACGTCCACTTCTGAAGACCTAAACAAATGGCGATCCTTTCAAAGTGTGTCATATTTCTAGAACGACTTACGGCAGGATTGACATGGTTAGCTTCTCGATAGCTTGATTAAGACTCAAACATTGTTGAAATTGTCTACACCCTCAGAGTGGTACCTCAGTTTAAGATCTGTCCCACATACCTTCATCATCGTCCTGACCTCATCGCAATAGAAAAAGACCGTGCTGCCGATCGCATCGTCGATGCTGCTGCGAGAGATAGCATTCCCGCTCTAGCAAATGACGGTTCTCAGCGACAGAAAAGGATAGCAGCATGGAATAGTGCGATTCAGTGCTGCCAGATGAGGTTCAACCCTCTTCTTCTTTATCCTGGTGGTAGTTTTTATGCCACCCATGGGTATCTGACTTGGTTTTACATGCCGTCGAGAAATATCTCTCAGGCACCTCAGGATGATAGGTATATAAAGTTCAACCCTAACTTGACATAATAGAAAACCGTTGTGAATTTAACATAATTATAGCCGTTAGCGATTTGAATTTAAAACAATAAAAAAGATTAGCCAATAAATAAACTAAGCTCCCTTTACACGTAGTTTTTACTTCCCGCCACCGTATGAGTAATAGACCGGAAATACTGGCTACCTGCGCCTGAGCATAACAACTAACCTTTCTTAATGTTAGGAGTTAAAAAAAAAACGGAAGAGGCATCGTATTTCTTTGGAACGAGGTGGATGACAGTTGGTAGTCGTCTTTGTGTTGTTGATGTTTCTTTTTGTCGTTTTATATTTGTAACGTAATACTTGTGTAGTTTTATCTATGCTGCTACTTGGTTTTATTCACAATGTGTTATGTGAGATAATAAAAGAAAAGATTCTTATATGCCGAAATAGAATTTCAATCAAATGTTCGTTTATGGCTTACTAGCTTATTCCCGCGGCTTCGACCGCGTGAAGTTCGATAATTGTGCCACGGGATCATACTTCCGGGATAAAAAGTATCCTCTGTGTTAATCCAGGTTATAAACTATCTGTGTGCAAAATTTCACCCAAATCCGTTCACTAGTTTTTGCGTGAAAGAGTAACAAACATCCATCCATCCATCCTCACAAACTTTCGCATTTATTAAAATAAGTAAGGAGTAAGATGTGTTATGTGAGATCTAGTAAAATAAAAGATTCGTATAGGACGTGATGACGTTCGTTTATGGCTTACAATTGGGTAGGTTCAAAGACTTTTTCATTATGATTTTAGGCTAGATTAACCGACAGCTTTGTAAAAACGGTTGTAACAATCTGTATGGGCCCCGACAGGGAGAGGTCTATCCATCCGTGGTCTGCAAAATGCAGACTGATCCGAGGTCCGTATTAAGTGCTAGTTCTTCTCAGAAAAATATTATGAAGCAGACATAAAAAGTTCGGGTGCTACGGGACTGTTCGAAAGAGATACCGCGGCCCTGGAACGCAAAGGGCAAAGAAGGAACATGGATGGGTTTTAGTCAGTTAAAGTCTGACACTCCCTCCCACTCCGCCCAGAGCGGGGGGGGGGTCATGTGATGATGTTAAAAAAAAGAAATAAAAATTAGTAGAAAAATTCCCATAAGTAAGAAAAAAATCTATAAGGTTGAAAACCATTGTTGGATGGGTAACATTAATAATACCTTTGTGTGTTACTCACCTGTAACCAATGGAATAATAATGAAGAACCAATCGACTTTTAATAGCCTTAAAGATGGTTATTTCTTACCTTTTTCCATTAAATATGGTTATGTTTTTAAATGGTTCACTGGTCTAGTGATCGCGAGCGTTACTGCGGGGATAAGGTATGTGAGGTCTTGGGTTCGATTCTCATGTCGGGCTAATTGTTATTGAGTTTTTGTTTTGGAAACTTCTTACTGGTAGTCCGAAAATTTGGGTGTACTACTAACTTTTGCCCGCGGCTTCGTTCGCGTTAATTTAGAATTTGACAATCAATTTACCCGAAATACTATTGTACTCTGCTTTTAAAGACACATGGCGACATCTATTATCATAAAAACGTTATTGTTGTTTTCCTCGGGAATAGTACTTTTTTTCGGGATGAAAGGTGCTTTGACCGTTTGTGTACACCTGACAATGTATATGCAAAATTTCAGGATGATCGGTTCAGTGGTTTAGGCGTGAAAAGGTAACAAACAAACTTACTTTCGTAGTTATAATATTAGTTAGGATGTGAGTATAGGGTACACCTCTGGCTTATCTCTCGGGAATTACGAGTGTGATGTTATGTTTCTATATTATGTTATTTTCAGTCATAATAATATCAGATTCATGATTCTGCTATACTGGACATTTTAGTTCCCCGGATCATTTTGAGGTTGCTCTTAATATTAATTTAGAATGTAGAGTACCTACCTAGGTAATAAAAATATGAGCAAAATAAAATGTCTGCAAAATCCAATTATTCTTATGAATTAGAGCGAGGTCGTTAGAAAGAAAAAGAAATATAAGATAATGAAAGTATTTTTTAATTGTGTTTATTTACTGTATTCTTGGTAATTACATTGTAAGTTACAAAAGCTATATTAAACACTAGCTGACTCGCGCAACTTCGTCTGCGCCACATAAGAGAGAGAGAGGGTTAGAGGGAGTGGGTCGTAGGCACCTATAATACAATTCTAAAGGAGCACATCACACACATCATTCCGTATAATGAAAATGCGAGCGCGGTACCTGATCATTATTTTGCCGCGGAGTTATTTTAAAACTGTGATATCTCCTAAGATATTCATTGAAATCAAATGATGTTAGAGCAATTTCGTTTAAAATTAAATACTTGTATTAAACATTATGTTTATATACTGAAGACTGATGTGTGTTACCACTATAACGACCAACTGTTAGTCGAATCTTCACGTGACCAGAGGGCGGGCCTATTTTTTGGCCAAAGAATCAGCATTGCCATCCAACGTGGCAATGCTGCCAGCCTTCTGGGCACTTTTCCTGTTGATAGCGATGTGGACGAATTTTTTGACGCCCTGTGACCGTTTTGATACTTGTACATTTTTATTTTTTCTTACTATTATAGATTTGTAGTTTGTATATAATGTAAATATTCACTTGTTATTACACTGTAGTAGTTTCAAAATATTATATTTTTATAAACACTGTTTGTAGTTTCATCAAATCCAACCGAAATTAATCAAGAATTACCATTTTTTCTGTAACTACCAAAGGTTTTTTTTGAGACACTATAGAGACTATATGAAGTAGGGTTCGAAGTGATAATTATTCGATAATTATCATGATACTACTTGTCATAGAAAATAATTATCTTGATAATTTCGAACCCTGTTAGGACGATAATATGGATAATATGATATCAAAAATAATCCCGTGTGTCAGTTTTGAAGCAATGACATGATTGTCAATTTTTTGACTTGTTGCAAGTAGACTACGATTTTATTCGTGTTGTCTTGTCTATCGATTACAGCCGCTCGGGTCGATCTTTAGGTTAAGCCGTGCTTGCCTAGGTTGGTCTGTGAATGGGTGACCACCCATTACATACCGAGTTTCCTCCGTGCCTCGGAAAGCACGTTAAGCCGTTGGTCCCGGCTGTCATTTGTAGATCTTTGACAGTCGTTACAGGTAGTCAGTGGCTGAAAAAGTCTGACAGCCAGGCTTACCACGGGGTATCGTATTACCGAGTACTAACTGGGTTGTGGAGGTCAGATAGGCAGTCGCTCCATGTAAAATACTGGTATTCAGCTGCATCTGGTCAGACTGGAAGCCGACCCCAACATAATTGGGAAAAGGCTAGGCAGATGATGAAATGTCTTTGGTCTCTAGTATTACTATGGGCAATGCCATTGCACGTATAACATTGCAACTAAGTCACTTCCCTAAGAAAAACAGACTAACCGTTTCTAAACACACGTATCAAAATCAATTAATCTAAATGTCTAATGACCTACATGTGATTTAGTTATCCATTGCGTGTTATACCCAAATGATTCGATACGACTCGCGTAACACCTGTGCTGGGGACTTTCACCTCAAAAATCAAGTTTGCTACAAGACGAAACAAGAAATCTGTTATACAACTCACTTGGGCGTAAAGAAGCTGATTATAGTTCTCGACATTCTTTTGGAGGATAGTAACTTTTGATTAAATTGGGAAGGCAAACGAGAAGTGTTAAAAGGTAGACTGGAAGCGTCTATCATAAAATAAAAATAAAAACAATCTTAAATCCAATAATTTCAAACCTGTTTTTAATGTTCATACTGGAACATTCTAGAAAACTCGATTGAACAATATTTTTTTCCAAAAAGGCTTTAACTTTGCACTATGGTACACACGGTGACATATCAAGCTATACATATCCAGTATAACCTAACCTCGCTTTGTACGAGCTTCTCGTACAACGAGAGATCAGCTTAATTTGGTTTTGCATAGCTTGCTTGACCGTCATGAATTATGATAAAGCAACATTCTAGAAATTAAAAATACCATACGTCATATCAATGAGTTATGTTGTTCGTAGTTTTGTGTTCACATAATATTAAGTTATTGATTGCTAACGGTTTATGTAAAAGTTTTCTATCGTTTTGTATATAACCGCATTTTAAAGAATTTTTGGAACGAAACTGGAAGTAATTTACTTTGATATGTCTATAATAATTTTAACATAGGTCTAATGTAATAAATAAAACGAACAATGAATGGACCCGTTTACTTCCTTGTGATTTAAAACTTTAAAAATAGAATTCAGAAAGTCAAAAAAAGAACGTATCTATCGACTTACTGAAGTAAATTTTTAAGTTCACATTTTCTCGAAATTTATTAATAAATAAACTTTACACTGTCACTTACGAGAGACCAATCTTTCGTTCGACCGAGACTTTGTATAGAGTTCCAGTAGAGCTCGTAACAAAAGACTTAGAAAGAGTAGACAGATTTGTCTGCATCTAACAATTTATTTTCCATCCACCCGCATTCTCCAGTCATCCCACGGTCATGGCGCTTGCAACAGCGTCGGAATATCGGGAGCTCATAATAATTGAAAATCACGGAAGATATCCCGTAAGTGACGGTGTAAGATTCGTTATAAACCGTGAAAGCTTCATCATCATCTGCCTAGCCTTTCCCCAACTATGTTGGGGTCGGCTTCCAGTCTAACCGGATGCAGCTGAATACCAGTATTTTACATGGAGCGACTGCCTATCGGACCTCCACAACCCAGTTAGTACTGGGTAATACGATACCCCTTGGTAAGACTGGTTGTCAGAGTTTTTGGGCCACTGACTACCTAACGACTGTCAAAGATCTACAAATGACAGCCGGGACCAACGGCTTTACGTGCTTTCCGAGGCACGGAGGAAACTCGGTATGTAATGGGTGGTCACCCATCCACGGACCAACCTAGACAAGCACGGCTTAACCTAAAGATCGCCCCGAGCGGCTGTTATTATTAAGCCACGAGCTCCTCAAAAACCCGTGAAAGCTTAAAACAGTAATTAATAAAAACCATTTAATATTAAATTAAACTTTGAAGTATAAGACCAAAGCCATTATTACACAAAGGGCCTCTCACAAATAAATCTAAGTAGGTACATTAGAAGATCTAGATATAAGAACTGTCCAACTAATAACAAGTCCGTTAGTTTGTCTGATCACCCGTCACTGCAGCTCACGAACTAGCAAGGCCACACATAATCGTGATTGGTTACTTCAAAATATTTTGAATGCAAAAAACTGAACGTGGCTAGCACAAGGCACAGTAATCAAATACAAATTGGACGAGTTATTTCAAAATAAATAAATGAGAATCGATAATAAAAACAGCAACGATTGGCAGCTGGATCAAGGGCTTGATTCTGAAAGCAGTACTTCTGGACACGGCGCGTATCGTTAGGAGGTTCCTCTCTCAAGAACCCTGACCACCAGTAGCTCGGACGCTGTTCCCGATGCCGGTGGGCCACTATTTATTATATTTTTAAATATTTTTCATATAATTTTTATAAATTAAAATATTTAAATAATATGTAAAGAAAAGAAATAAACGAAATACAGCAATGAAATATAATTCAGAAAATGTTTAATTTATAATTTTAATGACTGATTTATGATCGTTACTTAATAAGTTTGGTCATAATATAATGCAATCACGTAATCAAATATTATTATGTTATACTTACAAAGTTAATACTGCAGCCGACAGCAAAAGGGGCGCATCTGCAAAAAAATAAGGAAAAATAAGTTTTTGCTGTATCAACAAATAATAAAAATAAAGGTAAAAATTAAAGACAGCTACAAGAAACTTGATTTTCCGGCGTTTTTTGCACGACCTTAATAAAAAAAAAATGAGAATCTTAGACAAAATGAGCAAAAATAGTTGCAACTATGAATGTTTTAAAGATCCCGTAACATTTTCCAAACTAAAAAAATCGTTTCCTTACTATTTAATACATGTTCTTCTAGATACAAAGACTGCTAAAATCATAACCATTCCTTTTGGCTTTGTCGGGTAAAAAAGAAACTTGATACTCCTTTTTTATTTTTTTCCTTAAAACCATTACAAAACCACTTGACTCATTCATATTTCATCAGAATTACCGCCTAAATTTTCACAAGTAATTCGCAAGAAAGCCAATAAATAAGAAAGCTGACAGCACCATATTCGACATTAAATAACCAATGAGTGAATGGATCGGATAATCATTCGGTCAGCGAGGTCATTCACTCGCATTCTGTTAACGTGGAACATCTGTGTTGTTTTACTATGAGAATGGTATCGTTTGCGTACTTGATAAGTTTTATGATGACTTTTATCTATCGTGGTCTCAGATGGTATGGTCACGTGATGCGAACAGACGAGGAACGTAGTGAAGAGAGCATTGCAACTACCTGAATGTAAGAGAGGTAGAAGATGACCTCTGGCTTCGTGGTGGACTAGCATGACGAAGCTCCTATTGGAGGAAAAACTGCCCGGACCACAATCACACAAACCAAGACAAAATTGTCCTCGCGCCAGAAAATTAGGAGGCCTACCCCACTTAAAGTGACCTAAAGTGGGATAGAGCTAGGGAGAAGAAGAAGATGACTAATAACCCTTAATTTTGACCTATGACTAAAGAAATGGACTACCGAAATAAGGACTCTTTTTTAAAATTAATCTCTCCATAAGCCTAGACTATAGGGTGGTCTCTACACCTTAGTATACACTGATTTCAAATATAGACTACATTTTACTCTCAACATTATCATCTTCTTGCTCAATTATCCTTTTTGCAAATAGTTTAAACAGTGTATAGGAAATTCCCAAGTTTCGCAGTAGATGAACATATACGGGCTTCAAATATATGTTTGTAGGGCGCTATGCAAATGCAAAATAAGTATTCAAACAAGCAACATTGCAAGCAATCACATTTTTTATTAAAAGGTAAACATATGTATAAATAATAATCAAACAAGAACATAATATAATCAAACATTGGATTTTTGCAAGTAAGTTTTGTAATTGTATAAAATTTCGTCGAAATACTTGAGTCTCTTATAGCCGCTTGTGATGATAGCTTTCTTTTAATATAAATTTAAACAGTCATGTATTAATTTCCGTTCTGTGTTCAGGAGGAAACTAAAAGTGGACCAAATGCACACCAAACTGTGCAGTCTGATAGATGAGTCATAGAAAGATAGATATTTGGTAAACAAGATACTACTGCGAAGCGAAACTACTTATCTCGTTCATTGAAATCTAAAACAAGATTTTTATAAGGAAGTATAATTAATTCTATATCTGCTAAGTAATCATGCATTTCATGTTAACTTTCGTTTGTTGAATATACAGTATACGCAGCCATTTAATATTTATATTCTTACTAGCTTATGCCCGCGGCTTCGCCTACGTGGAGCTCGATAATTGTCCCCCAGGGGTCATACTACCACGGGATAAAAAGTATCCTATGTGTTAATCCAGGTTATAAAATATTTCTGTTCTAAATTTCATCCAAATCCGTTCAGTAGTTTTTGCATGAAAGAGTAACAAACATTGTATTTATAATATTAGTAGGATAGTAGAATTAAAATCCCAACATAGTCTACACCAACTATCTATATTGTACACTACCTATACACTATAGATAGTTTTACACTTATGACTGTCGTCAAATTAGCATCGATTACGAAAATAACTCTCGATTATCAGTAATCAAATTTACCCAAAAACAGACTCACTTAACTTGCCACGGTAATTATTTCCTGTCTCAACCAAAAAGCCGTTCATCAACCTTGGAAACGGTCAACTTTGTTAAAATTGTGACCAATTTACGCCTTGAAAAAAACTCTTCCGTAGCTTATAAGGAAATTATAGTAAAAAGTCTGTGTTTAGTACACAAGACACGAAACAAAATGGGACTGTCAACCACTTTCACTTAAGAATGAATAATAAAAATATTTCGTTCACCGATGCGTAACGCTTGCCTGGTGGTCGGACTGACCAATAAAAATGTAAATTAGCGGAAGTTTTTTGTAGTAACTTTGACAAGAAATTCTTGGATAGTCAGCTGTTTGTTGTTCTGATATTGGTAGCTAGGCTGCTGGCAAGGACGGTTATAAGTGGGATCATCATCATCTGCCTAGCCTTTTCCTATGTTGGGGTCGGCTTCCAGTCTAAACGGATGCAGCTGAATACCAGTATTTTACATGGAGCGACTGCCTATCTAACCTCCACAACCCAGTTAGGACTGGGTAATACGATACTCCTTGGTAAGACTGGTTGTCAGACTTTTTGGGCCACTGACTACCTAACGACTGTCAAAGACGACGACTGACGGCTTAACGTGCTTTCCGTGGCACGGAGGAAACTCGGTATGTAATGGGTGGTCGTCCATCCACAGACCAAACTAGGCAAGCACGTGGAGATTGGCAAGTAAAGACAAAGCTTATACTTGTACACAACTGTCGGGTGAGTGTGGATGCTGATGATAAATTAAATTGGTTGTAATATACCTCTATGATCACCGTACTATTCAATGCATCAACCAGCACAATGTTTTGAGTGCGTTACATTGAGTCCTATCGTAAAACATGATTTTTCACGTCAAAAAAAAAGTCGTGTCGAAACAATCATTTTTGCGTAGAGTTAAAGACTGATTTTTTTTGATTTTTGATTTTTAATTCCTTGATTGTTTCAACAAGTACATTTGGGGTGTCTTGATTTACATGACTGCCTGCATTAATTTGTATGTAGCCTCGTATCTAATCTATTGTGTCTCATAGTTTTCTATCTTGATAATGATAGCAGTTGATCTGATCTTACATTATGGAATTCATCTAGAATTCTAGATTCTAGATAGACGTGATTAACCGCGTTTAGATTGGTGTTGTATGCCGTTTTAAAACATTCGAGTTTCTCCTCGTTCCGATTGACTTTCTATTTAAAAGTAATTGATATTTTAGTTTGTTAATCAAGGAAATTATTATTGAAAGGCACAAGCTGTACTTTTGTAAATATATTACACACCCTCACACTCCACTTCACTTTTGCACTTCTTCTTCTCTTCTGCTATTTTAAAAGGATCAACATTTTTTTTAATCCTACCTATTACATTTTACTACTATACTTATTGCATATATTTTTTTGTTCTTTCTTTCTTTATCGTGTGGTTAGTTCGTAACCTGGTGTCAGAGTTTTTATGCCGCCCATGGGCCTCTGACTTGGCTTTACATGCCGTCAAGAAATATCTCTCAGGCTGGTTTCCTCACGATGTTTTTTTTGTAAAAATTTTAAACTTACCCACGTTGGCAAGAATATCGTCGACCATCTCGTTCATCATCTTCAAAACTTATTATTATACATCGTATTAAGATCATTCTAACCTCCTGAATATAATGTCTGCAGACACAGACAAGTCTATATCACAGACAATCCGCTAGTCACGATAGATCGTTAAACGGCATTGAACTTTCAATGTGTCGAAAAAAACCAACTCCATATTCATTGCTAATATCTGAACTCTCTTCATTATGCCAAACTTTTATAGTTAGATTCTGTTGGTCATTTTGAAAATCTTTATCTTCAACATTTCGAATTCATTTATTGTAAATTGTGAAATGATTAGGAGATTCGTTTTCATTATTGTTGAGGCCATTCTTTTCGTATTTAACTATTGACTTTGCCATTCTATTTTTATTTCTATCTCCCATTATCCTTTTGGCTGAAAGACGTCCAGTGTTGGAGAAACACTGGACTCAAATAATTACTTTGATACTTCCAACGGATTCCCATGACCTTCACTGGGTCGTCGGTCCATCTTATGGATACCCCCCTACGCATTTCATTATCTCTACTGCATGATCTAATAACAAAAATGATTGCATGTAGACAAGAATGGATAAAGTAAGTTATAAGTATATTAGACGAAGTTTGAAAATGGCGCCTGTTACAGAAAAATTTAAAGGAAGTCGTTTGTCTTGGTATGGACTTGTAATGAGGAGGGATGAAACGCATGTGATTAAAAGAATGGTGGACATGAATGTTGATGTATGGAGAGGGACAGGAAGGCCAAAGAAAAGATGGATAGATTGTGTGAAGAATGATATAAAAGAGAAAGGAGTAAATGATGCCGTGACGTCTGACAGGGGACAATGGAACAAAAAAACGTGTTGCGCCGACCCCAAATAGAATAGGACAAGGGCAGGAAGATGATGGTGATCTAGTAACATATTTCTCATTAATATTATTTTCTATTCCCACAATATCTAGATATACTTTCATCACTTTATCTACATTTGACACATTAAAAGCCCGACCTTGGCTGAATATATTATTTACCGAGCGGTCATTGTTACTAATGGTTAAGCAAAGAAATTGATGACTTGGCATCTCTCTTGCATGTTTTGAAGATGTGGTGCCGTATCGCTTTTATGTCGGTAACTGTATTATGACCGGGTTTTGAGTTCAAGTTTCGGAAACACGATTCGTTTGGTGGCGTATTAGTGAGTCAGTGAGCTTATTATGATCAGATTTCATTTATAAGTAGGAGCATGCGAGTTTATCTATTAATGTGATGCACATTTTTATAAAGAATCACAAGGAATGTGCCTAGCAATTTATGTATCTACAATTGATGAGGCATACTATAAACTATTGCAATTCTTTTGTGTTTGACAGAGATTGCATAGTACTCGTAGTAGTGTGATTATTATTTTGTTTTAACAATGATTTAACCGTTGAACACATTTGTATTCATCTGTGCATTCCAAAGTCATTATAATGAAATTCTTCTCATAATTCCGAGTTTCAAACTTAAAATAACAAATGACTGGCGTTCTTCGTACTTTCATTATAAAATACTAGCGGCCCGTCCCGGCTTCGCAAGGGCGGACATTTATTTTTTAAACATTTTGGGATTTTTTAGTAATAAATATAGCCTATGTTACTCAGGGTGAATTTTCTAAGGGTGAAATTTTTTTGAAATCGGCACAGTAGTTTTTGAGTTTATTCATTATAAACATACACACACAAAAATACAAATCTTTCCTCTTTATAATATAAGTAAGATTTCGAATTTTGAACAGAGTATAAACAAATGCCTATCGGTCTTCAAAATAAACTGCAGTAGCCTATCCGTTCTTTAATTACCTTTCTTTCCAATCCCAGCCTATTATTCAACTTTCAACCACCGGCTCCCGCACAAACAATAAGCTGAACGCCATTGTTATAACCCATAGCTACTGACCATGAGAAGTCTCCAGGTCATTCAACCTACAGGACTTTAGTCCTGCCACCGAATCGGTACCGGTTTCCACATCAGTAAGTAATTACGGGAGGATCGAAAAGAACTGGATTTTGGACTGAAGTTGGAGTGTTATTAATGTTCTTTTTATTTCATGGGTAATCAGGATTATTATGGTTGTAATTGTCATTTTATTTGGGGATAATGACTTAGGTAGCAGTTCTCACTGTGAAAAATTAAAAGTATTTGAAAAGATTTATGTGTTTCATACAGCTTATAAGCGCGTTGAAATAAATTTCCTCGTTGGTCTAGTGGCTGTAAGCGCTACTGCTGAGCATGAGAGGTTTGATTCCCAGAAAGAACAAAGTGTTATTGGGTTATTTTATCAGGAGTTTCTTAGTAGTGGTAGGAGTATGGATTTGTGCCTAATTGATGGCAATAGTAAATAGTTTTAATACACAATTGTTTCCGCCAAACGATAATTAATAAAACTTAAACATGACTGACGAAATGTGTGTGTACCTAATACTATTAGATACTTTGCTGCCTAAACCTTTGTGCATTACATTATTTAAATTCACTTTAATTTTCTTTTAAAGCATCCAACCATCAAATATGTGTCCACTTCCTGTCAGAATTATCGCATATAAATCTCTAAAATATTCTCAAAACGATTAGATAAGTTTCAATAAAACTGGGTTAAATAATCGCTCAAGCAAATGGCTCCATTTCAAAATAAATGATTACGCGCAGCCATAATGCGTAAACGGTGGTTAGTCCGTCAGTTGGAATTACATAACAAAATAATTGCAATTTTCTAACACTGTACTGAAATGTTAATAATTTCGTGAGAGAATCTAGGCTTTTGATGAATTTGATTAACAGATTTTTCTGCTTGTTAAGTATCTGAGTTAAAGTGTTGTTCCAATCTTGTTTTGTAAAAGATGTTGTGTGTGAGATGCTGACCCATGCTAATTTTTGTTTTTGTATTTGTTATTTTGTACTTTGGGTAAAACAAAATACATGTACTAAAGTTAAGTATCATCCAGAATAGCCTTAACTGAAATTATAATAAGGAATCCAACTTATAACTGACTAGAAATAACTTAGAAATTCCTGAATCGGTCAAGTTCATCCACATAGTATACTACTGAGAAACGACTCCCACGCTAAAATAAATTTAGATAAAATGTCGAGAAAGGACACAAACAGATTCCAAGAAGCAATAAACCCAGAAACGAAATAAGCAATTCTTACGTTTATAGCTCCAATAACAGGTGTGGCAGTTTCTCATCCTATCATTGCTCAACATACCACTAACTTTGGAAAACACGACAATGGTAAGGGAGTGGCCAAAACCAAAAAATATCGAACAATCGAACACCCAGTCAACTGTAAACAGTGATATTCCATATATACCACGCCATTGTTATTTTAAACGTTTTCCGCATTTCATAACGGGCCCGATTAGAATAAAATGCATGCAAATTAAATATTAAAAGTAAAAAAGGCCAGAGATCAGCTATGGTCAAGACGTAATGGTATTGCAAATATGAATAGAATTGGTTCGCCGGATCCAATGGGAGGTATTTTTGCAACAGCCACTTTGTTTGATAATTTTAATTAAATTAGGCATAGTGAGAGTAGTGTGAAACTTGACGGTTGTAGAATGGGTAATTGTTATTGTTAGGTCACTTTAAATAACGACTGTGTAGTTAGTTTTACGACAAACAGTTTAGAAGTCATTGGCAAAAAACTGATACTCTTATTTAACATTCAGTCAAGTGAATCAATAACACTGAACGTTGTCTGGAATCCCAGACATTATCTCAACTTGAACATAATACATTATTCAGCACGAAACAGCCTAGAAATCTTCGCAAGTTCAATAAAAGACAG
Organism: Noctua pronuba; assembly: GCA_905220335.1. Classification (NCBI taxonomy): domain Eukaryota; kingdom Metazoa; phylum Arthropoda; class Insecta; order Lepidoptera; family Noctuidae; genus Noctua; species Noctua pronuba. The sequence goes on along the minus strand of LR999906.1, from coordinate 5,449,687 downwards.
TGAATGAATGGGCTCCACAAAGGCAGGTGATGGGGATTATACCTCAAGGCGACGTACGCAATCAAGAACAATTTATTAAAGGTATCGGACGATCTTACTCTGGAGCTCCTGACTCCGTATAAGGCTTCGTTAGGAATCCGAAAATAAAAGCAAGGCTTAAAAGATTCGCCTCACCGCTCTTCGAGGCGGGCGTTCCGGGAACTGAGAACGAAATTGGAAGACTGGACATGGCAGGTAATTTCGGAGAAAAGGATGATGAATAATATTGTCGGATAATATTAATAATAACAAGGGATACTTTGAAACAGGTGGAGGAACGAAATAAAGCTAAATGTCATATTTATCTGATTACAATATTTATTTAACCATCAGTAAGTTTAATTTAATTAGTGTTATGAGCTTGTGCTAAAATCACAGTAACCTGTCAAACTATATGTAAAACAAAAGGCTCAACTAGAGCATCCATTTCATTTGCATATTGCTCTTGATCTAATTCATTTTACGCCACATCTACATCATTTTGATTTACTATTTTGATGTCAACATAATTTTTCAATCCACTAACAGTCCTGCAATTACGTTCAATTCTACCTTGCTTGACTGATTTAAATACTAGTTATGATGCAATAAGTCTTCCAAGTTCCTCTTCCGTGTCTATAAAAGGTACCCTTTGCATACTAAGTGATTACCGGCCAATGAGCTCAGTTCTAATGTGAGGATGAAAGAAAGGTATAAAAACGAATGTATTAGCATTGGATGGAAATGTAACTTCCTCTTTAGCTGCTGAGAAAGATTTCTCTCTTTAAAGCTTTTAGACAATGGTCTAATAACCTTCCTGTCTTTACTAGGCAAAAGACATCCGCTTAGAACCATTTCTTCTCATAATTTTGTCTGTAGCAGATAAAAATATTTCTTCTTTTGACATGTACCAGTTTATGAATAAAGTTTCAGAATTCTGTCAGGGTTATACATTCAGCCCATTAGTCAGGGATCCAATTATCACATTGGCATCTTCGAGCGCAACATATTTATGCATCGGTGGCGTCAGACTCAAAGTTATTGCTTTTCGGAACCAGTTTGTGGTCGCGCTCACGTTTGCACTAAAGGGCTCGCAAGAGGACAATATCAAGGACAAAGGTTTGCTCAAACCGAAGACTTGGTTGAATTTTCTGTACAAATCCGTGCGAAAGCGTACTTTAAAGAGAAGTAATAAGTGTTGTAATTTGAATTTCTTCAATCAAAAGCAGCACTTCTTCGCGAAGCAAGACTTTTAATTTTGCATTTATGACATCTACTTTGTAATAATTTTTATCTTTGCTAAAAATCAAAATAGTTATGTTTCTACACGCCTTATTTTCGAGAATAACATGAGTCGCATACGATATGCGATGATCGAATCCTGACCTTTAGATTCTGGTTGTAATAGTTTATTTTACAACATTGACCTCTTGCCACCGGACCAACTCCGTGATTTCCATTGCAAATCACGCAAATTCTACGTGGCTATGCTCATCTACTGGTTTATCCTGATTACTGTTATACTAAATGTCAGGTACATCTTCATCTCCGTCACTGCCTTCATTCATATCAAAGTCATCAATTGTCAAAATTTCTGTCATTTCTTCAGATGTCCCATCTTTACCATATTATTTGTTACAAGTTTTGTCATTTTAGAATAAGTTTCTGTACAAAGTACTTTTATTATATTAGCAAGTCTGTCACTGCGGCTAAACGTGTTGATGAACTCAGCCTTTGTTTGTGCGCGCACGCAGCTCTGTATCCGCGATCGTTGTATTTATTTAAAGCTTTGAATTTTAATCAGATTCTGATGTGGTTTGCTTTTGTCAATTACAGTAATGCAAACGTAATGAGTTTTGATTATGAACCTCGGCAATTATGTTTTGTAAATTTCATTGACCTTTGGGATTTCCAAGACAAGTTTTGAAACTGGATACCGCTGCGTACGGCTGACTAAACGAAATGACTTTTCGACTTGAAGTGACCAAGAGATTATTTTCCATCTGTGGGTTGTATTGGTATGTCTCTTAAAACCTTTAAATTATTAAAATTCCTTGAATGAGTAGATCCACAGTCTTAAGCAAAAGTAAGTTTGATTATATAATATTTTAGGTTACGTTAGGTAAGGCACATAAACACGTTATTCTCTTCCTTTTCTCACACACTATTGTCTAAATTTCTTTTTCATTTCTCCTTTTGCAGGTCTGCTGGCAGAAATTTCTTAAGAAATAAGCAGTACCTTTTATGTTATACTCTTATACCCTTTTATATTATAATGTTATTTTCCTGTGTTGTCTACTGTGTGTACATAAATTGTAAAATAAATATAATAATAACGTTAAATAACTTTCAATCTTAAATTACCAGACCATTAGTTTAGTAAGATTTAAATCTGACGTTAATTGTGAAATTTAGAATCCAGCTTTTAATTTAAACTAGAACCACATTGCAGTTAACGACATCTGAGATGATTTTCTCAACACAAAATGCCATGTTGCAGATATCATTTTAAATCTAGATGAGATCTGATCTCGCATTAGCCTAGATTTTATCACTGCAAAGTAATGACAAGTGCTTTCTTGTAATCTGTTTCTTGTGGTATAAAGTATTAGTCAGCAAAAACTTGTAATTTTCCCTCGTGATTTGAAGTTATTTTACTTCAGGCAGTAGTTGCTTAAATGTTCTGTTTCTTGGAATGCCAAGTTGCTTAAATGAGGTTCAGTTACACTTTAGTTATAAATTGAGCCTTACGACATATCAAAATATGTGACACGATATTTCGTATTATTTCGTGGAATTGCCACTACTTATGGAGCATATGTGTTAATACTGCATATAATAAAGGTCTAAAACAGTATGGTATTTCCCTTCCTTTTGGAATTTATGTTATTTACAACACTGGAAGTATTCAGAATTTTCTTAAAAAATTGCATCACACAGAAAAGAAGAAAAAAACGTACAAAACACACCAAATCCTAAAAATAATGGCCGATAAGTAACAAGACTTTAAACTCGTATGTGCTACTCTTAAACATTTAAGTTATACATCTCCAGTTTCCCCTCACACATTGAAAGTACGACCGGTGTATGAACCCGCAATAACGTTTCGAAGTAAACTTTTTCTTAAGATTATTCAAATTGTTGTCTTTAAACTACTTTCGATGCGTGAGAGTCGATTTGACATAAATGTGGACTAGATTTTGTGCGTGACTCTGTCTATAAGAAAATTATGTGTTTTAGTAAAGTATAGTATGCGTGTTTGTTTGTGGAAATTGTTTGATTGTAAAATCGATTGCTTGGTGCGGCATAATTTATGAAGATTATATACCTATTGTAAATTAGTTCTGTGCATTTCTTTTTCATCACGATTCCCTTCTTTTGCCGTGTCGTCTGCTTCAATTTTATGACTGACTGACAAAATACAAAATTGCCTGTAAATAGTTTAAAAAAAAATTAGACTTCTTTGAGTTTTTTGTTCTCAAATTTCTCAAATAGGCTGGATTTCATAATTTCAAATGTTACTTCATCGGACTACTAGAAATTATCATCAGCCTTCCTTTTACGAACTATATTGAGATCGAGTCGGCTTAAATTCTAACAGCTGCATCTGTATACCAGTGTTTTACATGGAATACAAAAAAAATCTAATCATTCATCCCGTTCCCGTGTTTAATACCGAAAAAAACAATCAAGTAAAGAATATAGCTGTATTTCAAATATTGGCAACATGATTTTCCTCATATCCTGTAACATAGTTGTTACCAGTTGTTTTCACATTATCGGCATTCTTAACATCAAAGTAAGCAATAAACCATCCACTAAAGACGCCATTTTCGCCTCCAACATCATCTGTCATCGTAACTGCTAACACAGTGATCGTAACTGCCATAACTGCGCAAGAGTATGTACTGTATGCTGCTCCGACGCATCGTATCGACGCATTACAACCTAATCGCTTAAGGTGGCTACAGATTGGCTTGATTTTTGGCGATCGTTTTTGTCGCAGTATCAGGCTTCTACAGATTTGCCTTATTATCGATCGATATTAATTTCAATGTTAAAATCAAGCAATAATTGTTTATTTATAACTTGAACTTGAGCTTGGACATGGCAATCATGCCATTGTGCGATATGACCTCAAAAAAACATGGGATCAGTTTTCAACGATGTTTTTTCTCACATCCTCTCTGTAATATTTAAAATCTCAATGTATAAAAGCTATGCATGGTGGTGAACAATTAAAAATGTTATGTCGACCGCCACTTTTTGCGCATTAAGTACAAAATTTAGTATGATCACTGTCCTGTTGTTTGCATATCACAGGAGCTGATGGACGTTACTGAAAGTACCAACTCGTCGCCAAATTTTGGGCTCACTCAATTAAATTGTTATCGACACGCTAGGAAGAAGTATGATGATCTTCGAAAACTGAGCAAATCTGCAGGCACCTTTACACACTCGTATGGAACATTTTCTTGGAGAAACTCACACGGAAATGATTGGAGATTAGTAATAAAAGAAATAAGTGTATTAGATTGCTTTATTGGCTCATTTGATCGATAGTGTTGATGCAAACTGGTTTGTTATCGAGTTTCTCGATGCGAATTCTTTTAGTAAGAGTTATTCATTATATTTTGTTAGATAGGATCATCGGCCTAGCCTTTTCCCAACTATATTGGGGTCGGCTTCCAGTTTAACCGGATGCAGCTGAATACCAGTATTATTTTACATGGAGCGACTGCCTATCTGACCTCCACAACCCAGTTAGTACTGGGTAATGCGATACCCCTTGGTAAGACTGGTTGTCAGACTTTTTGGGCCACTGACTACCGAACGACTGTCAAAGATCTACAAAAGACAGCCGGGACCAACGGCTTAACGTGCTTTCCGATGCACGGAGGAAACTCGGTATGTAATGGGTGGTCACCCATCCACAGACCAACCTAGGCAAGCACGGCTTAACCTAAAGATCGACCTTAGCGGCTGTTATTATTAAGCCAAGAGCTCCTCATATTAATATAGCGTAGGACATAATATACGCTCGACTTAAAAAGTGTGCCCACTACACTGTATTTTTTTTTACTAGTACTAAATAGGCTTGCGTTTGGCCGCAACTCGCCTGATGTGAAGCGATGACGCGGTCTAGGGTGGAGCACGTTTGCCTAGAAGAAACTGATTCACTCGAACTTTGAACAGATTCAGATTATAATGATCAGGGAACAGAGAAGCCAGCAGTGAATTCTGCAGACTGGCGGTTTGCACAATACATTTGGAAGCATAGCGCTTTGTTCTGGGTCGTGGCACTTCAACCATATAACGGTATGACGCTACCACGACGATATCATACCATGACTACATCTAAAAAAAATTAGAGTGCTTGGGAAGTACCAGGTATGGTACTCAGTATATACAGGGTGTAAGGAACAGCCCTCTACAAACCGATAAATTTGATTTGTTTTATTTCCTCATACGCAATGTATCGTAACCGTGGCATAACGCATGTAGCGAACGGCAAGCGCAACGACTAGTTCGATGAAACCTGTAGCTAGGTAGGAAGTGAACAGCTGATGTAATTTTACATTGAAATAAAGGTAATAGTAACTGAAAAAAAAAACAGTGGAATATGATTCAAAATAAGGAGCTGAATGCACCCCCTGTCAGTTTGTGGAGGGCTGTCCCTTACACCCTGTATTTTATCGTTCTAAATATTTTAATCGATATTCAGTAATCAATATTAATAAATGCAGAATATAGCAAAACAAACAGAGACAAAAATGGGTTGGCGAAATGTGGGTGTACAATTAGGTACACCTCTGCCTAAGCCTTCGGGGATTACAGCCGTGATGTTATGTTATAAACAAAGAAAACTTGTTTACCATTCACTCAATAGACAGAGACATATTAATTAATATCCTAATGACTAGTAATACATCTAACAACACACTAACATGCAACTACGCAAAAAATAAACATTTTACGGTACTGTGTGAAAAATGGCGAATATAAGAGAAAAATACAGTCTCATGTTTTATACATGAACGAAATTAAATTACAGATGCGTTGAAATATCTTCGATAAAATATGGATATTTGGTGTGGACTGGATAAATAAGGTGTTGCGTCATTTGCAAGTTTCTTAGTTAATTAAAGTTGATTCTAATCACGAGGATAAGTTATTTATATTTTCTGATTTTAATTAATGGTTTAGAACATTAATTAAAATCATTCAGTAGGTAAAGCACAATCACTATTAAGCAGATATTTCAAGAACAAAATGGTCAATAGTAAAATCTATCTTGATTTTAATTTATAACATGGTTTTGCTTAGGTAATATCTATACCTTTAACTTAGTACACATTGACCACCCATTACATACCGAGTTTCCTCCGTGCCCCGGAAAGCACGTTAAGCCGTTGGTCCCGGGTGTAATTTCTACATCTTTGACAGTCGTTAGGTAGTCAGTGGCCCAACTAGTCTGACAATCAGTCTTACCAAGGGGTATCGTATTACCCAGTACTAACTGGGTTGTGGAGGTCAGACAGGCAGTCAATGTAAAATATTGGTATTCAGATGCATCCGGTTAGACTGGAAGCCGACCCCGGGAAAAGGCTAGGCAGATAATGATACATTTACCAACTTTGCCATAAAGGCAGACATAATTATCACTACATACTTACTGACATAATTATTTTACTTACCTACTGTATCCAAATAAGGAACTCAAAATATTTGAGGAGACCTTGTTGTTTTTTAAATTTAAAATCCTCTTGTCTATTTTAATAATAATCCGTTAAGGAGTGTAAACTGGTAGGTTAAACAAGTGCCATTTAGAATCAATTTAAATAGTCGTTAATATAATTAATTTTTATACAATGTATTAATTTTATATATTCTATACAAAACTAATGTTATACATATCTGTTTAGTTTAGGGTTTTAGTACCGCAAAAACTTTTTTAAAGAAATTTAAATACATAACATAAGTAATCTCGATGTTTTGTGTAAAATCCGTGTCGAAATTATACTGAAATTATATATATATAAATTATACGTATGTGCAGACGCCAGCCAGCACATCAAGCTACACCCATCTGTCAAATTTCTTTAATAGATTTTCAACTTTACCGCTAAAGCATTAGGTTCAAGGTTGATTGGGTAAATTTTACAGTTTCGGGTAGCTTGATTTGCTGGCGTCTGCACATTGTATGCGTATTTATAAATTATTCAATTTTAAAGAAGTTCGTGCATGCGAAGCTATGTCGTCTGTCATTTAGTCAAACGACTTCATTGTCTAATCGATCGTGTGTGAAATTACTTGCGCTAATTAGGACCAACTATGAGTACGCTGTTATTCGATCAAAGAACTTTACCGTAATTCACGTGTGAATATTAAAAGGAATCATATTTTCCAATTGAAAGATGACAGGGTTTGTTGTCTTAATTATCACTAAAAGAGATACTTGTTACCCGAATTAGGAGACTTAGGAGGGTGATGTGTTTATCACCCTATAAATGTATTTGTTCCTATGTGGCGTTCTAGAGACAAAATGCGTGGACCGATTTTGATGATTCTTACGTCAATCGATTTGTCCTTTGTCCTATTTCTTATTTTCTTCTTCTGGCAGATAAATCAATGATTAATTCCTTCTTTGATCTGTAAATCTGTTGTCAAATCTCATAGGTAGGTGGATTCATCTTAAAATCAATCGAAATCATATTACACAGATTTAGCATCCTTTGATTCAATTTTCAAAGCCTAGAAAAAAAAGGATTCTAGGAAAAAAAAAATCTTTTTCCTAGAATCCTTCTGTGAATCAGTGAAATGTAACACTGACTGTCTGACAACCAGTATTACCAAGGGGTATCGTATAACCCAGTACTAACTGGGATGTGAAGGTCAGATAGGCAATCGCTTCGCTACTGGTATTCAGCTGCATCCGGTAAGACTGGAAGCCGACCCCAACATGTTGGAAAAAGGCTAGGCAGATGATGACGAAGCAATTGGCCATAAAACAGGCATTATAAAAATTATGCGGTAAATATAACACTTGAAACTAGAATGTACTCTTTATCTCGCAAACACAAAAGTGAAAGAATGTGTGCTATGTAATATAAACAAAGAAAAACAAAACATCATCGTAAGAGCAAAATTAAAACATTTCGAACTCTAATTCAACGAAGTTAGTAATTAAATCAGTTACATAACGAATTAACACAAGATTACATCAACATTGATAATACTCTTACTATTTACTACTGTTAATCTGATTGTATACAGGGTGGTTCATTGATAGCAGTCAGTAAGCATGGAACAGTCTGGAACTATACGAGGTTGTGAAAGCTCTTATCAATCTTAGTCCGAGATCTATAAGCGTTACTTAGCATTTGCCATGATTTAAACATTTCTCTTTTTTGTACTAAAAGAGACTTGATTATAAAAAACTATTTTTTTTTCGTCATATATTGTTGAGAAAATTCAGCATTTTTTCTTTTACTGTAAACGGGTTGCCGGCAAGATTTATTCCTTTCAACTTAAACTCGAAAACACCGTCCCATCTTAATGAATCACCCTGTATTATGTATAGGAAAGAAAGTGTTTGTACACCTTTCAATGAGACAAGTGACAATAGACCTTTGGTCGAGGATATTACGTCACTATTACAATAGAAACTTGAACTATTCTGTCTTGCTGGACAGTTGGACAATACTGGAGGGAATTTGCATTTTTTTTGCATTTTAGTTTTATAGAAGACTAGCAGCCCGTCCCGGCTTTGCACGGGTGGACATTTATTTTTTAAACATTTTTGCATAAAATATGGCCTATGTTACTGGATAATGCATGTCTATTTAATGGTGAAAAAATTTTGAAATCGGCACAGTAATTTTTGATTTTATTCATCACAAACATACACACACACACACACAAAAATACAAATCTTTCCTCTTTATAATATTAGTGTAGATAAACAAGAATGGAGTTTGTTTAAATATTTCCTTAACAGTACCATTTGACAGCGTTGAGGAGTTAGTTTCTTTAGGTTATTTTGATTTAATTATGGATAGAATACAGTTTGTTATTTTAATTAAATTAAATAAAAGATATTTCAATATTGATCTGATCAATGAAATCTAGTGACTGTAAAGTATTATATGTATAATTTTAATAATCATTATGTTGGGGTCGCCTTCCAGTCTAACCGGATGCAGCTGAATACCAGTATTTTACATGGAGCGAATGCCTATCTGACCTCCACAACAGTTAGTACTGGGTAATACGAAACCCTTTGGTAAAACCGGTTAACAGACTTTTTGGGCCACTGACGTTACAGGTGTAACGACTGTCAAAGATCTAAAAGATCTACAAATGACAGCCGGGATCAACGGCGTACTCGGTATGTAATGGTTGGCCACCCATCCACAGACCAACCTAGGCAAGCACGGCTTAACCTAAAGATCGACCCGAGCGGCTGTTATTACTTAGCCACGAGCTCCTCAAGTCACTTTTAAACAAGAAAAAAAACATAATTATAATGTAAATGTATTCAGTTCTTTTAAAATACCACCTGTATTTACAGAACATCTTTTGGAACTCATACATAAATACATGCGCATGAGATTGTCAGTCATTATACGGATGTCTCTAGATGATTCTATATTATACCAAACACGTTCATTTAAACTAAAAGTGCTTATTTACATACATATCATTTTAAATGTCAATTATTTTTACGAGTGTTTTGTGATCATAAACGCGGGGTATTCCTCAAAGCGCAACTATTTTTAAGCGCAACCAACTAAGCGCAACTAAATTATTCCTCAAAGCGCAACCATGATGAAAAATAGAGATGGGTAGATAATATAGAATAGAGGTGGATTCATTAACGATATTTTTCATCATGGTTGCGCTTTGAGGAATAAACTAATAATATTTTTAATTTTAATTTGTGAGCGCAACTAATGATGGCGCTTCGAGGAATAATTTGGTAGCGCTTAAAAATAGTTGCGCTTTGAGGAATACCCCATAAACACTACTGCTGACTATGAGGTCCTAGGTTCGATTCCTAGGTAGAGCAGTGTTATTAAGATTTTCCATCTTCAATTTGTCAGTAGCAGCTCGTTTTTAGGGTTCCGTACTCGAAGGGTAACCTACGAGACTCTATTGCTCAGCCTCCGCAGGCCGTCCGACCGCCAGTCTATCAGCGGGCTGTATCTTATGATTTGTAATAGGTAGACACTTGAAATCTTCACAGAATGTGTTTTTCTGTTGTCACTTTAACAAAAAATAATAAAGATAAATTAATAATTAAAGGGGACTGACTCCCCTACTACGATAGTACGGAACCTTTCATGCGCGAGTCCGACTCGCACTTTACCCGGCCGGTTTTTTAGAGAAAAAATAAATGGAAAGGATACTAGGGTCGTCCCCTTTTACATGGAAATGAAACATAACTGGTGCAATGTGGTTTTATTAATTCTTAATTAATTAATTCTTGTGTTTTAATAAAAAAAAATATCTGAGTAATGCGCACACAGTGGCAATTTTTACATCAACAGTCAATTTTGTTAACATTCAGTAGGCTGCAATATTGTTAATACTACTTAAGAACCGATATTACTGTTATTTGTGTACATATTATATTGTAGCTGTTTATAGTCCCATAAAAATAAACCCTTCAAAGAAACAAATGTGATATTCTTTAATGTAAAACTAAAAATTCACATACATAAATAATGAATAGTTTAAAATAAAAAGTAATTTTAAATGTCAACTATTATCTAGCTTCAAGGCCTTTTTAATGAGTTGCTCAAGATCACTCAAAGAAAGATGTCCCAACTTCGTATTTACCAACTTGTGTTAAAAATGTGCTAAAATTAAATAATACTCCGAGTTTACACTTGTTAAAATGTCAGCAGAACATTGAAGTCGGTTGTGCAAATGTGACCTTTGTTTTGAAAGCGATACGGTATGCTGATCAGATCGATTTTATGATAGGTGTGTTACTGTGCAGGGTCGTTTGTTAATTTGTCATTTTCAAATAGGGCTGCCGAATTAATTAGGTACGTTAGATAGTAATTAGTTATGAGGAGCTTGGCTAAATAAAAATAGCTACTCGGTTCGCTCTTCAGGTTAAGCCGAGCATGTCTAGGTTGGTTCTCGCCCCCTATTACATATGACTTAAACATAACTGGCGAAATGAGTATGTACTATTAGGTACACCTCTGCCTAGCCCTTTGGGGATTACTGGGGTGGTGTTATGTTGTGTTATTAAAGGCAGTTTTATTTTTTTCGAAAATGTATATTTTTTGCACCTAACTACTGTTTATAACATCGATTATTTGCGTTTTCTCCCCAAAAGAAGATTTAGGTGGTCAGTTCTGGGACTGGCTATTTATAAGTGCATTACTCACGACTCAGAAGAAATGCTAAATCCGATTTTAAACACTTAACCAACTAACTAAACACTCTTAACTACAAAGTTGACGGTTCGGTTGGCGCAGTGGCTGAGTGATTAGTTGCTGCGCTGCTTGTCGCGGGTTCGATTCCTGCGCGGAACATATATTTGTATAACCTACAGGTATTTGTTCCGGGTCTGGCTGTTTGTGTAAGTGAGTTAAAATATTTGTAAACACCTACGATACAGGAGAAATTCCACGTGTAAAGTAAAGTTTAAAAAGAAAAAAAGTCATGATTAACAGTCAAATCAATCAATATCAACAACGCATGCAAAACCAATGCTAATTAACCATTCCTCATTACCCCATTACACTTAACACACAACTTAATCAAACAAACTTGGCTTACACACTAACACCTATACACCTGCTTACCCCCATTCCATCTGGGTTAGTGGTAGCTTGTACTTACTGGGACATATCCAAGACTTGATGGCCTTAAGGATAAGCTGGCAGAAACATAATCATGATTGTTACTTAGTAATTATAATTATGATAACGTGAATTAGTAACTGTAGTTAACACTTTACAGTCAACTGTATATTTGCTCTACGAAAATCGACCTTGCTGCTATGACATGAAGGTGCTATTAGTTTTACGGTATTTTCAGCGGTGTGTAGTTGAACACACTACGAGATGTAGTTAAAACCTTCACCTTTGACTATGATTGACGTGAAGTAAACAATGTTTACGGATTTTTTTTTTGTTAACATATTTTTAGAGTTCCGTTGCCGAATGGCAAAAAACGGAACCCTTATATAATTGTCCTGTCAATACACATGTACACTGTTTTTAACCTCTCGAATGTCTTATGTTACACAGTTCGACATAAGAAAAAATGCTCCAAGTGTCTTAAGTCGGACAGTTACACTTTTTTTTTTGTTTTTTTTTTTTTTTTTTTTGTTTTTACTGATGGGAAATCATCAAATAAAATGCTCCAAGTGTAGCATTTTTTCTTATGTCGAACTGTGTAACATAAGACATTCGACGGGTTAATACAATTCTGAATATTATTAAGATCAATAAGTGTTTAAAGAAATTGTCAATGCAGAAGCAAAACTGCCAAATATGAGTTATACCAAGATTGCGTGAGTGTAGTGACCGCTGGCTGCTTGCCTATAATCTGAAGCTGAATTTGATTACAATTCGAAGCGAAAAATAGTATGATTTTAGATATTCAGTATCTTCGCCTTACAATGCAAAAATATTCAGAATTGTTTTAAATATAGTGTAGACTTGTTTATTCCCGCGGCTTCACCCGCGTGAAGTATGGTAACAGTCCCACGGGATCACACTACCGGGATAAAAAGTATTCTATATGTTAATCCAGATTATAAACTATCTAAATACCAAATTTTATCCAAATCTGTTCAGTAGTTTTCGCGTGAATGAGTAACAAACATCCATCCATCCATCCATCCACACAAACTTTCGCATTTATAATATTAATAAGATAAGAATAACATATTATTATTGAAGTTTGAATGAACCAGTTCATAAGTACCGTTGGAAAATTACAGGAGTTGAATGCAAAGATTTATATATCTATACTAATATAAAGGATGTAAAAAGACCCTTAACGAAAACGAAAACCACATATTCTGCCCATCATTGGGATCATTTTTTTGTTCTGGACCATACCTGGGAACCTTCTAGTTACGGAGATATTGGGGGTCAAAGTTCCAATTTTTTCACAATTTTTTTTTTAAATACTACTTTCTAAGGTTCTAACTTTACTCCAATTACCTCCATGGTTCGCTTACTATTCAAAGCATCCATTAGCAATAAGTTTTGAGCGCATTGTATTGAGTTTTACCGTAAAATGTGATTTTTGACCCCAAAAAAAAATTTCGTTTCCCAGCAAAAATTTTTGCGTAAAATTACTTAGTTTGATGTACAGAATGCTTGGTTGACGGCTTGGTGAAGGGTCTGTTTACACCCCGTATAAAGGTGATGAGTTTGTTTGTTTGGTTGAATTCGCTAAACTCGAGAACTACTGGTTCGAATTGAATAAATCTTTTAGTGTTGGATTTCCCATTTATCGAGGAAGGCTATAGGCTATACAACATCACGCTACGACTAATAGGAGCGGAGCAGCAATGAAAAATGTTGCGAAAACGGGACGGGATTTACGCGGACGAAGGTCGCGGGGAACAGCTAGTATTTTATATTCCGACAAATGTTTATAACATAGGTTTTTACGCTGTTTATGCGAGTAGTAGGGATTTAATACTTATAAAATTAACGATGATATCACAAATAGATAACAGGTTGTATTATAGCTTTATCATTGATCAATAGAAGATCATAATGTGATAGACAGTAAATAAAGTATGTAATGACAGGCGTCCAGATATCCCCATTCCTGGAAAACGAGAAATCGTTTCCTATTATCAACATTTACGACTTCTACTGCGCACAAACGACAACTGCACATTAAAAATAATAAGTAATCATTTTCTACAACTTTCTTTAGTCTATTCATTACAAAAATCGTATAAAATACTTTCGTCTGTCTGAAGTATAAACTAACGATATCTTTTGTTTTTAATGTAAACGCACGTTTTTTTTTAGTCAGCAAGTTTAATAGCGTTTATACAGAAAGTGGGCAACGTCGCTAATAGCTGTCAAATATTTCGCTGTTTTGATTAATTTGGCAATATTACTGTATGTATGGAAATAAGAAATATGGCTAAATATTGAACTAAAATATTGATTATGAAATGGAATTATTATTATCGTGAAACAAGGTATTTAGTTTTAGATGTAAAAAAAAGTATTTAGAAACTTTCCAAATGCCTTTTTTACACCTAAAACGGTTACAACATCAAATTCAGTTTTTGAATTATTGCAATTAATTATTAATATTCTAGTTCACTAGTTAGTCATATTTCTTATTCCCGTACAGTAATATTTCCAAATTAATTAAAACAGGTAAATATTTGACAGCTATTTGCGACGTTGCCAACTTTTTGGATTAACGCTCTTAAATTCGTCTATTTAATAACACCTCGTTTACAATAAGGTATAAAACATCTACATGTTGTGTTTGTTTATCGTTTTCACCTAAAACAAGTTGTAAACAAGTTTTCTACAAAACTTGTAGAAAACTCACTAACATTTTAAGTTTGCTACAAGTTATGCTACAAATTTTTGCAACAGAAAACAATTGCTGAAACAAGTTCCAATACATGTTTGAAACATGTTTTGAAAAAAAAAATTACACGACTTGCGAAAAAGAACTATTACGATTTGTATGGGTTTACATAGAATTAAGCCATCCATGCTTTTGACATTAAAAAGTTCAATAACACTTTACTCTAACCAGGGTAACCCCCTTATTCTAGGGATTATAAAACATTTTCCTTCATTGTTCTCACCCGATTAATGCACGCAATTAGTGATGCGCAACACCGCAAAGCTTTTTATTAGCTAGTGATGTGAACCTCAGTCAACGTCTCATGAGGTCATTCTAATATGTAGGTATTTAAATATCACGTTTTACCTCCACTGGTGATCTCAGCATACATATATTTAATCAGACATTTGTATGTACAAACTTAAGTCCGTTAAATAAATATTCATTGTTGGAAATTAAAATAAATACCTGCCCACATAAAAGTATGAGTGTTTTTGTATTAAACTACATTAATTATTTGTGTTGAGAAATTGCAACCATGACAGTGAATTGTCGTAACAATTTCAAAACTAAGTTATCTGGAGATCTTAAGCAACAACCGTGTGAATTCAGATAAGAGTCATCCACAAAAAAAAATAGACGAATGATACAATTAACAGCAAAATGATATCTTAAATATCTTACCAGAAAACGTGAGAAAACATCCGACCTTCTGGCATATAACAATCAGCCGTTATTAATACACACTGTCTTCAAATGTCACAAGCACAGGCAACGGTAACGGAACACAGATGTACGTAAAAAGTGGACACGAAAAGAAATCAAACGATCGAATGCGATTGGCCGGTCGGTCGGTCGGTTAGAACGTTCGAATCGAAATTCAAATTGGCCAATGGGAGGAGATCGCGCATGCGTACAGCAACGACGAACGCTTGTCGCGGACTGAGGCAGTTTCTCAAATGAGTGGTGGTTGACGGGCCTTCTCCATTCACACAGTCAAGTTAATTGTTTCTTCTGTACACAATTCTCAACCTTAACTGTTTTTTTACTAGGTAAAATTTACCTTGTGTAGTTTCGGCGCTTATTCCTATTTTTCTCAAAAAGAAACGCATTGCCACCTCGGTCGCCTTCACATGCGCAGGAGTACACTTTTTTGCAATGTCTCGTTTTAATTTTCTTCATACATTTTTATTTTTTTAAATAATTGTAGAAAAAAAGTTAATGAAATTATGGCTTACACAATATTCGTTTCAAAACTTACTTAAAAAATGTGTAAAAAAATACTGTTAGTATATAATAAATGTTACATAAAAAGACAGAATATATAAAATATGATTAAAGAAAGTTTTGATACTTAATTCTGATGTTTATGTAATAAAAATAAACATAATTATTAATTATGATTAATACTTTTGTCCTAGTCGTAAGCGTTGATGTCTTTGTAATAAACAACAAGTCAGCTAAAACGTTGTCAAGGTAACGTACTCATTAACATACTTCATTGTACTTTGAACATTAATTACCACCTTCTTTAAGTTGCTTTTTGAATGTGTAAAAGTCTCAAAAAATATAAACAATGGTTACATTTTTGTTACTAAGGAATTTTTTTATATAAAATTTAAAATAATTAATGTGTGAAGTGCATTTCATAATAATTATTTAACCGTTTTTGTGGGGTTAAAAACCGCAGTAAAACTTAACGCGGTTATGACTGTTATTAATATTTTGTAATATAACAATGTAGTGCAATTCTGTAAAAACTAGTTTAAAAATAATTTCCTTAGTTTACTTTGTACATAATCAGCCCTGTCGATCTATCTCGCGAGCAGTGATAGCCTAGTGGTGCGACCGTCGGACTGCCAAGTCATTGGTCTCGAGTTTGAACCCAAGCCACAGATTTTTCAGATTCATACCCCTTGGTAAGACTGTCAAACTTTTTGGGCCACCGACTACCTAACGACTGTCAACAGATCTACAAATAACAATAATCCTGAACAAGTATACTTAAGCGAAATAGATCTTTCTATACATGTAGCAAATATTCTTAAAAAAAAACTATTTTAAAAACAAGATAAGATCTCCCATAAAAAGGTATCTCTGAACTAATAAGGCACATAGCCATTTTCAACTACATGCCTGCCTGTTATGTATTCAAAGTCAACTAACAGATATGGATACAAATATTTGTGTTACATATACGGCTATTAAACTAATCAATAAAGAAATATATAGCCGTGAACTGCAAAAGGAACTAGTATTTAGGTTCGATAAATCACGTGATGGTTCACATTGACCAAGTTAAGCCCTTTTGGGTTAGTGTTTACCACAGTAACAGCAGATAGGTGCGTCTACTATCGTGTTTTATAGTCTGCCTAGCCTTTTCCCAACTCAATACAGTTGGGGTCGGCTTCCAGTCCAACCAGATGCAGCTGAATACCAGTATTTTACATGGAGCGACTGCCTATCTGGTCTCCACAACCCAGTTAGTACTGGGTAATAC
Source organism: Noctua pronuba (assembly GCA_905220335.1). Classification (NCBI taxonomy): domain Eukaryota; kingdom Metazoa; phylum Arthropoda; class Insecta; order Lepidoptera; family Noctuidae; genus Noctua; species Noctua pronuba. The sequence continues at coordinate 5,432,577 of LR999906.1, read as the reverse complement.
GATACCCCTTGGTAAGACTGGTTGTCAGACTTTTTGGGCCACTGACTACCTAACGACTGTCAAAGATCTACAAATGAGACCCGGGACCAACGGCTTAGATCGACCCGAGCGGCTGTTATTATTTAGCCCCAAACTCATCCACTTGTGTCAGTATCGTGTTTACTTTAGAAATATAAGTTTCGGTCGCATTACTCGGCACAATCTGATATCAATATCTTTATTGACTGCCTCGTTGGTCGAGTGTCGCAAGTGCGACTGCTGAGCTTACTGGTTCTGGGTTCGATTCCCGGGTCGGGCAAAGTGTTATCGAGAAATTCTGAGAACAAACGTTCTCAGAATTTCTCAGAAGCTGCCACGGAGTCTGGATTTGTGCTCGGCTGATGGCAATAAGCTCGCCCCCTATTACATGGGACTTAAACATAACTGGCGAAATGTGGGTGTACTTGTTAGGTACTTCTGCCTAGCCCTTCGGGCATTACAAAGCGTTATGTTTGTTATTTATTTGGCTTGTGTAACTGTATCGTAGTATAGAATAGATATTATATATTTTGTGTAAAGGTGTGTCATTTTATTATTTATAAGTGGAAATTGCGCAGTTTGGATCTAGCGTGATAGGTATTCAAATGTAAAATAAATAATATGAATAAAACAAATGGCATGTGCGTCACTAAAACGAAGAGTAGATCAGAATAAAATGTTAACATCTCAAAAATATCTTCAAATTCTGTTAAATACTCAGCGCTTCCCCTCCACATTAATTATGCGCATGACCTCTCTGCCAGCGTCTGTGTTCCCTTCCTCCTATTAACCATCAGCTTTAAAAACAAGGGTGTACATGAAGATACATGCTCACTGGGCGTGCTCGTTCTACCGTAGACTTCATCAGAGATTGAGCTTAAGAGCCTACGCTCTTAATCCAATAAAATTAAATAAACATAATATCAGCCCTGTTATGCCTAAACGGTTAGGCAGAGATTTACTTAATAGTACACTCACATTTCGCAAGTTATGTTTCAGTTCCACGTCCCATGCAATAGAGGGTGATCCTGTTGACATCCATCCGGCGGTCCAGACTCAGTGGTGGCTACTTCTGAGAAATTCCCAATGGAAAAAATCTACTCAACATCACTCTGTTCGATCTTAGAGTCAAACCCAAGTCATCGAGATTAACAGTAGCGTTTATCCGCTAGACAAACGAAGTCAAAAATAAATATAGACTGAACAAAATCAAAATACAAACAAAACTAATCACAGAATTCCAAATATTCGAAATGCGTGAACTCAAGAAAAGGGCCCAACTTAAAACAGGTACTATGACCAGTTATTAGCCAAGCTTCTGAAATGTGCGCACGAGTACAGTTAAACAAATCGACGCGTTTTGAGGTCTGTCGAAGTAAAGCTTAGGTATGTAAGAATATAAGAGAAATATACTCTAAAAATAGACTAGAAAATGTGGTCGATATATTAATTGAACTACTTTTGCTTTCTTTTTTGCGTATGCATAAATTTTTGGATTTGAGTATTGACATACTTTCCAAAAATGTCGAAATCTAGAATCTATGCTGATTTTTTTGATCAATAAAATTATTGTGTAAGTAAGACAGTAACTATTTTGGGATTTTTGGTTTATGAAATCAACGATAACCTTATTCTTATAGGGCTACAGTTGTCATCATTATCAAATAGTTGCAATAACCTACCCAAACCTGATAATGAAATTGCTGAACATAAAACTCCAAAACCTTAAAGAATCAAGATTTTACACAACCACAAAGGAACCTTAAAAAGGATCCTTAAAAGTAAGAAAGATAAACAAAAACTTGTTTCTTTGGTCGTCAAGTTCGAACCAACGGATGGCGGAGGTCGCCGGACAACATTCCATATCAATGATTATTATTTTTAGGCATTCGCTAATAACAGCCGCGCAGATTATGTGGCTGTGGTTGCAGAAAAAAACAACATGGAAGGTGCTAGGTAGGTTGACGTATGAGTAGAATTAGATAATGTGAAGATCGTCAATAAATCTTTTTGAACTGTAGATGCAAGATTTGAGAATAGTTTTGATTTAGAGGAAGATGATTTTCTAATGGAAGACGATGGTTCCGGATACACAGCACCAGCTATCAAGGTTATACTGGCACATTTTGACGTCAGAATTTCCATAGTTACAACTTGTAGATCGTATACATACTCGTACATGTTGCTACGCACTGCCCAGGCCAAATATAAGTCACGGAGACGAGGAGAACCAGAATCTCGTTTAGACAAAGGGTTGTGTGTAGGCTCTTACAATTCTTTAATCCAATCAAATTTTTTTTGGGGTCGTCACTGAACTTACCTTCTGGTTTTATGAAGGTCGTGGGAATCCACTGGATGAAGGAGTTACAGGACTGTTTATTGTGGTAATGCTTGAGGGAGGTCCATGACCAGCAGTGGACGTCTTTCGAATAAATTAGGATGTTAATGTTACTATCAGGTTTACTACTAATGTTGAACACAATTATAAACATCATGAAGAGAACTTTGACCTCACAACCTCTTGTCAAAAGCCTAAACATTGGGTTGCTAATAAACTTAGTTATGCAACCTGAACCGCAACGAATTATCACCGTGAGAACATAAAACGCACGATTGCAGTTTAGGGTGGCCCGTCCCGACCGTTGTTATTGTTATTGTTAAGCATTAATGTTAATTTAGCACTTTTAAGTAACAGTAAGACCGTGTGACCATAGGATAAGTTTTAAAGGCATTACACGAGAGCATGCGCTTCTGCTCACACGTATTACTATTTTTTTATTTAACGCTCCCCATAACTTGACTGGCGCAGCCGGTAGGATCGCCGAATATAAGCTGCGCTGTCCTTCGCGGTGTTTCCGAAATAAAACTTTTTCGTGATCGCGTTCGGGTGGCCCTGATCAGCTGTGGTGATTCTACGAACCAAACAAAAATATTCTGTCAAACTGAACTTGGAGCTGAAAATGAGAAAGGCGAGCTGGTGAGTCCAAATTTTCACCTTCCTTTCCTATTTCCTTTGTTATTTTGCGATTAGAAGTCTCGCGTTATAACGTTATCTGGTTTTGCATAAAATCTGTAAGGCTAGTTTAGTTATAGAAAAAGTTATTTAAAGTGATTAAAATTAAGAAATTAAAATATTGTTATTTGAATTAAATATTGAATTAATTTTTTTTTTAAGTTTTATTGTATTAGTATTTTACTGTGTACTTTAGATTATTATTGTGTATTAATTAATTGTATTAAAAATGGAAGGTCACGTAAAAATTGCCATTATTCCTAATGAAATGATCAAAATTATTCCGTTGTTTGATGGCGATAAACGTCACTTAAATCTTTTTATCCGTAAAAGTGAATATGTTATAAATAAATACAGGGGAAGTGATGAGCAAAACTTATATGTAATGCATGCGATAACGAGCAGATTAAGTGGAAATGCAGCCGCGCTTATCAGTGAGCGCGAGGATATTGTTACATGGGAAGAATTTAAAGAGTTACTTATTCAGCATTTTGGAGACCCAAGAAGTGAAGAATGTTTAGCTATTGAATTGGAAACTTTGCGCATAAGAAATGGTGAATCATTTTTGGATTTTTGTAATCGTATTCAATCAGTGCGTAGTGTTTTAATATCAAAAGTTAATAGATTATCGACTAGTATGCGGGAAAGTAAAATAACTATCTATAATAATACCTCATTAAACGTTTTTCTTTATAATCTACCGGAAAATATGGTGCGTATAGTGAGATTAAAAGCGCCGTCCACTTTAGAACAGGCTTTATCTTTTGTATTGGAAGAGGTTAATTTCCATGACCAATATAATGCCCGAAATAAAATTATTCTGACGTCCTCCAGTAAACATGCTGTACCAAATAATACACCAACTTTTAAATTCGGCACAAATAATTATAATACGCCTATTAATAATAATAATAAACCTATTTTTACGCAATCAAATACACAACCCAAATCATATTTTGCTAACCCCCAAGGTCAACAATTTGGGATGCGTCTTCCACAATTTGGACCTCAAGGTCAAACATTTGGTTACCGCCCGCAACAATTTGGAATGCGACCACAACAATTTGGGATGCGTCCCCAACATTTTGGGATGCGCCCTCAACAATTTGGAAATCAACAAATAAATAATAGACCCTTACAGTCATTTGGTAACCAGAACCCATCATTCAATAGACCTTCACATTCAGTAGGTATTCAGCAACCTCAAATTCAATCCAGTGACGTCACAATGCGTACTGCACCTCCGGCCAAGGTCTATGTAAAAGGATTTAAATTAAATGAGCTTGACCTTAACCATAATGACAACAGTCTGTTTCCCTGTGACTACCAATTTAACGAGAAAAATTATCAGTATTACGATTATTGCCCTGTTACCGAAAATCAAGACGAGAATTATTCGACAGAAATTAACGAGGAAATTTTACCGGAAAATAATGAGGATTTTCAATTAGTGGCCTCAGAAAACACAGAGAGATAATAAATTTAAATTGCGATACATGCCTTAAATTGCCGTATATACATATACCAGAAATAGATGCCAAATTTATGATAGATACAGGTAGTACTAAATCATTTATAAACCCGGGAAAGGCTTATTACTATTTTAACGAATATATTTATCACGATCCATTTGAAGTTAGAAGTACTCATGGTACTAGCCAACACGAACTAGTACTTTCGATTCCAGCATTTCCGATTTTTAATACTATTCAAAATCACAAATTTCACATCTATGAAGTCGACCCTAGCTTCGACGGTCTACTGGGTAATGATATTTTACATAGCTTAGAGGCAGTAATAGATTTAAAAAATGAGGTCCTGAGAACTAAAACTACGACGCTACCAATAATGCGCGATAAGAATAAACATATATTAGAGTTAACACCTCGATCAGAACAAAGAGTTAAAATTCCTGCAAATTATCATTCTGGTAATGCTTTAGTGGATTTTAGAGAATTTACTGAAGGTGTGCGTATGCCCAGTGCTTTAGTCAAATGCAAAGACGGATACTTTACTACTATCATTCAAAATACCCTTGACAAACCAATTAAATTAGCTATTACTAAACCATTTGACGTAGAACCGTACGAAAATTTTGAAAATAATTGCGATGTTAATAATTTAAAAGAAATTGAAATAGAAAAATTATTAACAGATAACTTACAAAAGCTTCGTCTGAGTCACATGTCAGCTGAAGAAAGTCAAGCCATAGGTACATTATGTCAAGAATATAAAGATATTTTCTATTGTGATGGCATTCCATTAAGTTTCACGAACCAAGTCAGACATTATATTAGGACGAAAAACGAAGATCCTATTTATGTCAAGCCATACAGACAACCCCCTAGTCAGTCACAAGAAATAAAAAACCAAATTGAGAAGTTACTTAAGGAAAATGTTATTCAGGAATCTCATTCACCTTGGTCAGCACCAGTTCATTTAGTTCCAAAAAAGAAAGACGCGTCAGGAGAAATAAAATATAGAATGGTAATAGACTACAGGCGGCTAAACGAAATAACAGTTGACGATAGATACCCACTTCCCAATATCACTGATCTCTTCGACAAATTAGGTAAAAGTACATACTTTACGACATTAGATTTAGCAAGTGGTTATCATCAAATTGAAATTGAGGAAAATGACAGACAGAAAACAGCATTCAGCACACAAAACGGACATTTTGAATTTTTAAGAATGCCGTTTGGTCTTAAAACCGCTCCAGCGACCTTCCAGCGAGCAATGGACAGTGTTCTAAGAGGGTTACATGGAATCCATTGCCTGGTTTATTTAGATGACATAATAATCTTCTCAAATTCTCTTGCAGAGCATATCCAAAAATTAAGAGCCGTTTTTGATCGTTTGAAGTCCAATAACCTCAAAATTCAACTCGATAAATCCGAATTTCTGCGGAAAGAAGTCTTATACTTAGGTCATGTTATAACTAAGGATGGCCTTAAACCTAATGATGATAAAATTAAAGCAGTTCTAAATTACCCACTGCCTAAAACCGTGACAGAAATTAAAAGTTTTTTAGGCCTGATCGGTTATTACAGGCGATTTATTAAAGATTTTGCAAAAGTAACACAACCACTAACTAGTTGCTTAAAAAAAAGAAACAAAATTATTATAAATCAAACGTACATAGATGCTTTCCAAAAATGTAAAGAGCTTCTTACTAATGCCCCTTTACTCCAATATCCCGATCCAGATAAGCCTTATATCTTAACTACAGATGCTTCATTATATGCTTTAGGCGCAGTATTATCGCAAGGCACTGTAGGGTCTGATAAACCAGTAGCTTACGCCAGTAGAACTTTAAGTGATACAGAGACCAGATACAGCACTATAGAACGTGAACTTTTAGCAATCATTTGGGCAGTAAAACATTTCCGCCCATACCTTTATGGTAATAAATTCATCATTTATACTGACCATAGACCCTTAGCCTGGCTCTATTCCCTTAAAGAACCGAATAGCAAGCTCACTCGTTGGCGACTTCGTCTCCAAGAATATGATTTTGAAATTAAATATAAAAATGGGAAGCAGAATACAAACGCTGATGCCCTGTCTCGTATAAAATTACATGCATTAGGCTCAGATGAGGACGGATTATCTATGGAAGTTAATTTAGATGAGAAAGAGCAACGACCGGAAAAATCTCAAACTACTAAGCAAACAGATAAATTAAATGATACCGACAGTGACAACTCTAAAACAATTTCCATCTCGGATTTGTCCGCAACTGTAACAGCCAGCTCTGAAAATGATACAAAAGAACCCATTTCACTTATTCCTGCGAAAGATAAAACATTCACAGTACATTCAGCTGAAGATATGGAATCAATTGGTATTCCAATATTACAAGAAGCGATAGATACTAAACCCAACCAGATATTAGTCTTTACATGGCAGAAAAACGATATCCAAGTTAGTGATCTTTCCCGCGAAAAACAAAAAATCCTTGAAGTATTCCTACCATTAAACAATGTTGAATTAATCAAACAGTTTTTAAAAGAATACGTCAAATTGAAAACAAAATACTTCGTATATTTTGAAAGCGAAGAGCATAAGAAACAATTTAATAAAATTATTATACAGTTATTTAAAAAGGGTACGGTTGAATTCATGGAATGTACAGAGCGTGTAGTTTTTGTTGAAGATGAAAACGAACAAAAAGAAATCATCTTACAGTATCATGAAGGAAAAACGTGTCATAGAGGTATAAAAGAAACCATGACTAGAATAAAGAGAAATTATTTTTGGAATAACATGCAAGAGACGATTTCAGCCGTAATAAATATTTGTGAAGCATGCCGTAAAACCAAATATGACAGAAAACCCATAAAGCCTTTTCTACAGTTGACTCAAACACAAAATGCACCATTTCAGGAAATTTTCATAGACATCTTTGCCATAGAATCTATATACTATCTTACATTAGTCGACGCGTTCAGTAAGTTAGGGCAGGCAATAGAAATATCGAATAGATCTACACCCGAAGTAATACGTGCACTTATTAAATATTTCTCCATTTACGGAACCCCCAAAAAAATTAGTTGCGACCCGGGCAGTGAATTTAATAATGAATTACTGAAGGAATTAATGATGATGTACAACATACAATTGCATATCAGTACACCTAACAACCCTAACTCAACAGGCATTGTAGAGCGGTTCCATTCGACTATAATAGAAATATATCGTTTAGCGAAGTACGATCGAAAATGTACTGATGCAGCCTCCGTTATGACCTACTCAATAATGGCTTACAATCATACCATACATACAACAACAGGTTTGACACCATTTGAAGTGGTTTTCGGTCATACTGATTCAAATTCTATATTAAATGCAAATTTCGAGAAATTCTATACTCAACAATTATTAAAAGACCATGCGAAGCGTACTAAACGTCTCTATAGTTACATATCAGATAAGATGATAGAAACAAAGCAAAAGATTAGAAATAACAAGGGTGGTGAGATAAATAAAAAATTTGAAATAGGTGACGTAATTTATGCAAAAGAGGTTAACACCAGACTAAGTAAAGACAAGCCACGTTATAGAAAGGCAATTGCTAGCGGTGATGTAGAACATAATGTAATTCCAGTAAAAATTGGAACTAGACTCACAAAAGTCCCAGTTAAAAATATTAAACGTCCTCCGCTGGTGGTGCCTCCCGCTATTGGCAGTAGCGCAAATAACATGGGCCCTTCAACTTCAAAAGGTTAAGAAAAATACTGGTATCCTTCCCGTGAAACAAGGGCAGGTGTTTAAACAAGTAGATAAGTGGTTAATTATAAAACTTTTAAATTTAGATAGTTTAGGTATTTTAGATCATAGTGACGCAATCCGATATGATTCCATCATTTCTCAGTTAAAAAGCAATCAATTAATAATAGATAGGAAAATAACTTTGGTCTCTAAAATGTTAGATGGTTTTGTTAACAGTGCAGAAATCTTACATAATAAGACATTAATTTTAGATGAACGTTTAAAAGGAATTGAGAGATTGGTTAAAAATATAATTACTAAAGAAGAAAATTCTATCTACTCTACTTACATTTTAGGAATGTTTAATATGTTTTTAACAAACTTTAGAACAGTTAATTTAATTCTAAGTGAGATTGAAACGGCCTTAGCCTTTAGTAAGGTATCTGTACTGCATCGAGCAATTGTTATTTCTACTGAACACATGTTATAATCTATAGCCAAGACAGAAAATCTGTTGTATGCTGTGAATGAGAATAATTTAGTTAAATTTGAAGATTGTTTAACTGTTAAGGCCTTTATTAAACGAAACCAGATAACGTCCATAATAGAGATTCCATTAATTGAAAACAGTACTTATAGTTATTTTAAACTTTACTCTTTACCTATTATTAACTCAGATTTAAACAAAACTGTAATAGTAGTTCCTAAATATCCCTACCTTTTGGTGAAAAACTCAGATTACTTCCCAGTCGTGAGAGCCTGTAAGCAGATTGCAATAGATGATAAATTCTTATGCACCGATGATGACGTGATGACCCACCTGAAGAACAGTTGATGAAGTTCCATTCTAATGCTAGTACACGTGAACAGCATACAGTGGACATAGAAGATTTGAAAGTACAACTAATTGGCCGCGGAAGTTGGATTCTATATACAAAGAATAACATCATAGCAAGTAAAAAATGCAATGATGACGTCATGAGCCACGAGTCTCTACAGGGAACATACATAGTGACCCTGGACGATGCCTGTAAAATTAACATTGGGCACATACATCTACAAAATTACCAATTTTTTTATACACATCAGAATTATCCAATAACTCCAATCATTATCCTACCAGAGTTGAAGCAAGAAAAACGTACCCACAGTGTCAGTGCAGTGAATATGAAAGGTGTAAATCTAGATGAGCTGAAAGAGCAAAGTGAAATACAGTGAAAATGATAGTGCGGTTAACACTAAGAACATTAGTTTAGGTACGGTAATTCTATACGTAATTCTACCTTTAGGATTTATAACTTTTCTTGTTTTTAGATATAAAATCCATTTATTAAACTGTCGACGAAATGATCAGAATCATACCAACCCTGATAATTTCGTTCTTGAGGAGGGAGGAGTTATGCAACCTGAACCGCAACGAATTATCACCGTGAGAACATAAAACGCACGATTGCAGTTTAGGGTGGCCCGTCCCGACCGTTGTTATTGTTATTGTTAAGCATTAATGTTAATTTAGCACTTTTAAGTAACAGTAAGACCGTGTGACCATAGGATAAGTTTTAAAGGCATTACACGAGAGCATGCGCTTCTGCTCACACGTATTACTATTTTTTTATTTAACGCTCCCCATAACTTGACTACTTACAGTTATATTGTACCACATAATATTAGTATTGCCTCCAGCTTACATCGGACATTGAACTTAAAATATAATAGTTGCGTGCTGAAAAATACGTATTGCGATCAGACATGACCGTTATCTTAACTGTGGGCCTGTTATGTTATGGAATACCATGCCAACGTCTGTTAGAGTTAAAAAAAAGGTTTTAGTACCGACAGCCGACATAAGTCTGTTTACTTTGATCGCAAGTCGAATTATACACCGTGATTTTTTTGTCGTTTTACAAAGGTGATCCACTCAATGTGCCCGGCATAAAATAGTAATTGTTTTTTTTACCTACCGTAATAGGTACAAAGAAATATAAATAAACATTAGAAAAAAATATGAAACATCCTGTTAATGATGTTTACGTGTCAAACGGGAGAATATACCTACCCAGCGCTCGAGTCCAGTAGATTATCGCTCACAACAGGGTGTTTTAAATACGACATGGAGGAAGTTGTTCACTTTGAAGAAGTTGGGATTTTAAAAATGACACATCAGTTTAGGCCGTTTTTTTTCTAATGAAATAAATTATAATTCTGATTGAAAAGTTCTTTATTAGACCTGTGGCACTGTATGAATCAAATGAAGAAGGATAAAAAAAGATTTCATGTAAAGGTAATGAGAATGTTAAGGTAAATATGTGGAGTGACAAGAATGGATAAATAAAGAAATTAGTATATTAGAGAAAGTTCAAAAGTTGCGCCAGCCAGAAGTTGAAAGGGAATCGTCTATCTTGTATGACATGTCAAGTATGGAGAGGGATAAATCGCTTGATGTGACTAAAAGAGTGCTCAATTACAATAAAATGTTGATAAATGGAGAGGTAGAGGAAGACCAAAGAAACGATGGATGAATTGTGTGAGGAATGATATGAAAGAAAAGGAGTAAATGATGACGTGATGTCTGACAGAGGAGAATGGAAGAAAAAAACGTCTCTAGCTTGCAGACGCATGGAAAGCAGAATGCAGGAAGGGTGTACGCACAGTGAGTCGAGAAGTTTCCAAAGAAAGTCATCCCGTAATTAATAAATTATAGTACTTACGGTAACCATTTTTAAAGATAGTATGCGACAGAAAGCCTTAATGACAAAAGCGTAATCATATTGGGTAAAGAAGTTATTAAAAAACGTAACAGCTCCAATTTATTTTTTATTTCTAATAATTTCGACATGGATATTTATCACAATAGTAGAAATAATATTACATATTACAACACCGTTAGTATTTATGAAGTAGAATTTATTTCACTAAAACATTTAATAAATATTAAAGCTTTAACTAAATACAGATTGACTAGATTTTAATAAACATTTGAATAATCAACAGAACGTATAAAAGCAACAATAGTAAATACTGTAGAATATAGATCCTATTTCTATTATAATTAGAACTAAAATAGTTTTAGTATACATTAGGCATTCCACATAAGGCTAAAAGGAAGAAATACATTATTGAGATTCTTGAAGTCCTCTAGGAATGTTATATTACCTTTGTAATGAATACAGGAAAAGATAAATGCAACACCAACAAAAAAAAAACTGAATTTGAAGGTTTTATTAAAAAGATTGATGACATCTTTGGAAGAGTAGCAGCAACAGAAGACCACAATTCACAACAACGTGTAAGTACAAACATAAAAACAGAAAAACCTCTAGTTATAAGTATACAGGCCTAAAATCACAATAGAAATCACTAAAGAAGAAACGACATTATTACGTGCTAAGAAGTACAGAACACAATACTATTTGCCATTTATTTCGCCAGATACAGTGGCTAAATATTAACTTGTCGACCGTCAATGTTAAGTAACGCTTGCAAGGTCAGTCCGTGGATGGATGACCGTCCCTAATATACCAAGAGTCGGAACCCTCTTTGTATGGACAACCACGTTAAGTTGTTGGTCTCGGTTGTCGTTCGTATATTTTTGACAGTCTGATAGTCACAAGCCGGTAAGTCTGACAACCAGAGTATTCAAAAGGTGAACAAGGTGTAACGCAAAAACTGTAATATCTCTTATGTGCTGATTCAGACCAGCACGCTTAGCATGACCACCGTAGAAACGGGTTTTGTCGACGGAAGAACCGACAAAATGACAGATCAACAAAAGAAATCTGTCATTTTGTCGATTCAACCGTCAACAAAACCCGTTTCTACGGTGGTCATGCTACGCGTGCTGGACAGGAACTGGACAACTTTCTCGAAGGAAAATGGATTGAAAAAAAATAATGGACTCTTCATACTAATTGCGTCAGCCTATGCAATATTTTATATGAGAAGTCCAAATCTTTTTTTTATGTTCCTCTACCTGTTCAAGGTATTGCGCTCTTTGCATTACACCCTGGATAGAGTGAACTCCCCTGCTAATGGGTTGTGGAAGTGAGATAGGCAGTTTAGACTGAAAGTCGATTCTTGGGAAAAGGATAGGCTGATGATGACTTCCGTCATTGGTTAAGGAACAGATGATTCGAATTTTCATCAGTAAACAAGAAACTGATAGTTTAACATTCATTTAACGAATCCTAAAGATTTGATTCATCATGACATTTTATTTTAGGCCTTCTAACATTCAATTCTTCGATATATATTTTAGGTCGTGGTTCATTTACATGGTTCGTTTGATTCAGATCTTCTTTTTGGTCAAGAACCAGGTCTGCATTGGCTCTGCCTTTCCTTTCATGGATACGTGGCCACGGTATGTTAGTTCGAATCGCTCATCGTAGTTATCTTCTCGCATCAGGTATCTGAAAAGAAATGCAAGGGTTTAATGGAATTCATGGTTATAGAGCTTAAAAACTGCCTCTAGAATGAGTGATATCTTTCTAACTTTACTTCATTTAATCATTTTTACACATAGGTATCTTTTATATTTTTACATATTTCTTCAAAAAAACCTAAAAAAAATAGTAGTCCACCAGCATCGGGAACAGGGTCCGAGCTACCGGTGGTCAGAGCTCTAATCTTGAGAGAGGAACCTCCTAACGATACGCGCCGTGTCCAGAAGTACTGCTTTCTGAATCAAGTCCTTGTTCCAGCTGCCAAGCGAGAGCCTCTTCAGATGTTGGTTGAGGCTATTGGCTATTAAGCTATTGGCTGACACGACTAATTTTACTCCTTTATTTCTTTTCCTTACATATTATTTACTTTTTTAAATATTTTAATTATAAAAAATAACATTTAAAAATATAAAAATAGTAGCCCACCAGCATCGGGAACAGAGTCCGAGCTATCAGTGGTCAGGGCTCTTGAGAGAGAACCTCCTAACGATACGCGCCGTGTCCAGAAGTACTGTTTTCTGAACCAAGCCCTTGATCTAGCTGCCAAGCGAGAGCCTCTTCAGATGTTGTGTCGAGGTTATTGGCTATTAAGCTATTGGCCGACACGACAAATGTTTCTTATTGTTAATGATTAACGCGATATCTCTTTCCGAAGCAACACACTATTAAACTTACAAACAAGTTCAAGAGTAACTAGTAAGTAGTGCAAGCGTCACTGCAGGATCATTGGTTCGATTTCCTGGTCATACGAAGAATTTATCCTTTTAAGAAACTTTCAGTGACTGCTTAGAGTCTGGCTTTGTGGCTGGTTAATAGCAAATTGCTCTCTATTACGTAATTATACTAAAATGTGATAGTATAAATGGATCCGTATACAGATACACCTATCTCTACTGTTCACCGTTTTTCGCCTGTAGTCGAAAGACAAACGCCTGTCTTTTATAGAATAGACAGAAAAAATATCGACTTCCTAATGTCTCGCGAGTATCGCACCTATTAAATATACTACTAGTACTGAGTAAGGCTTCCCAACATAAAGGTAAGAGGATTATACTGCACTTGCAAGTATTCTTAGTAAACCGAGGGGTGAAAACTGATTTCATGGCTATTCCTTCGCCAACAAAGGTGGTGGATAGTTCCTCATTGAAAGTTTATCCGTTGATAAAATCGCCGTTTTAAAGTGTTCAAAGAGAAAGGTTTACAAACGTTACGTTTGTTACTGGTACCAATAAAATAAAAGATAAAATCAAAAGTCAAAATGATGTCTCCGAAATTGTAGCAAATTTTTTGCAACTTTGTGTATTTTTGTGGTATTTTATTTGTTTTGTTTGAAAAATTGTTGTGATCATTATGGATACGTTCATGGAGTATTATTTCGAAGGAGTCTTCAGTAATATGGATCGCGACGGTTTAAATGAGAGGTATAAACGGCGGGAACTCGTTGAATACTTCAATACTGTCATCGCTGGTTGTGCGAGAGGTTATATTTTTATTATTTATATATTTTTGTGTGACCTAAGCTTTAAAATATTTGGTCACTTCTGTCTTACGCGGTTTTTTGATTTTGGACTTTGTAATTATTTAACAAATAGATTTAAAACGTGTATAGAGCGGACATTGGGAATATTGTCATGCAATAATTTTCATCCCGAACATTTTCGATTTTGACACACCAATGCTACCTGACAAGTGGGCGTATGACACGAGCGACTTGTTACTAAGCAGTAACAAGTTTTGGATTACAATTTTCTTCGTCTTGCACGTATCGTTTGTAAATATTTGAATGTTTTTTTTATTTAAGTACCTATAAACAGTGATGTCATGCTCATTCTTACAGTTTTAGAAGTTTGAGTGTACTGCATACTCAAGTCAAATTTCGGGCAAAGTGTTATTGGATATTTCTATTAATTTGTGTCCGGTTACTGCAATAGGCTCGTCCTCGGCTCTTTTGGGATGAGGCTTAATTGTAAATGGACTGGTAACTGGGTGTATTATAATATACCTTGATATTATGTATGTGCAAAGAGATTTTAAATATTTGAATGTCTTTGCTTATGTGTTACATGCGAAAATTAAAAGAGGTTCATTCAAAATCTCTTGCCATTTCCTGTCGTACAGAATATATCGCAACTTTCAAAATTAGAAATACATCGACTTAATAGTTACAGAAATATAAATTCAAAGGTTTATTTTCACCCACAAATTATTACCTTGTTCTTTAACAAAGAAGACAGCCTCGAAGATTCTCAGAGAAACATTTTCAGTCATAAATAGCATTTCGAGTAAAATATTATGATAGTCTGGCAACAGTAAGTTTATTACCTATGTCTATTAATAAAAAGCTTTCTCTTCATAAGTTTATGTGACTTGAGTGATTACGATTCAATGAAATATTATGAACATGATATTTAGAAAATTGTATTGTTACGCTGTATCTTCATTAGTTGATAACTTAACACACATGAAAAGACGATGATAATTTCTTTACCAGTAAATACCACAAAGATGAAATTAAAACTTGCTTGGAAAATATTAATTCACCTGTTTGACAAGCCATTCGCTATTTTGCAACATTTTAAGCCAATTTCCATACTAATATTATAAATGCGGAAGTAACTCTGTTTGTTTGTTTGTTTACTACCTTTTCACGACTAAACAGCTGATCGGATCGTAATGAAATTTGGCGAGGAGACAGATTATGTCCTGGGGAAGGTCATAGGCTATCTTTTTTTCTTCACTCATGCCCGTAAAAATTACCACGCGAACGAAGTCGCGGGCAACAGCTAGTTAAATATGTACGGACGCCAGCACATCAAGCTACCCGTAACTGACAAATTTTCCCAATCAAACTTGAACCTAATGCTTCAGCGATAAAATTGAGAATCTATTAAAGAAATTTGACAGATTGTAGTAGCCTGATGTGCTGGCGTATGCACAGTATACATAAGAAATTTTATCGATAAAGATAGAGATATCAATTGCGTATAGTTTTTGAAGTCACCACTTGGATTGTGGTTCACTGGTTCCAGTCGACCGATTCAAAAATGATATTGGGGAGTGGGACTGCAGTCTGATAGAAAAGGATTCCTGGTGTGTGGCGGGTCGCCTGACTACTCATAAGCTAGTCATCCATTATAAATGGTGTAAACGGACCCTTCACGAAGCCGTCAACCAAGCATTATGTCAAACGATTTTTTTGGGGTGAAAAATTACGTTTTACGGTAGGACTCCTAACACACTCAAAAACATTGTGCTGATGGATAGTTTGAATAGTAAGGGGGTTTTGGAGTTGTTTAAAGTAGAGTTCTTACTTTAAAAACATGTATTTAAAAAAAAAAGTTGTAATTTTGACCCCCAATATCTCCGTAACTAAAAGTTTCCCAGGTATGGTCTAGAACAAAAAAATAATCGAAATGACGGAGAGAACAAGTGCTTTCCAGCTCCGTTAAGGGTCTTGTTACACCCTTTAGTATTTCACCCTCCAGTTTCCGAAAGATCCAATTACTGATCAGATTTTGCATATAATAGAATACTATCCTCTTGCAGGTCAAAACCATTCAGACAACACATCATGCAAGAATTTCGTTTCATCAGCATTGAAGTACCACAACAACTGCAAGACGCAAAATGGGGAAGTATGCCGAATGGGGAAGTACCACAACCTGTTGTATGTGGCCATGAAGCTTGCATTTGATTGGAGCTTGCAGGATAACGAGGTGATGGCTGCACTATTGGACGAGATATACGCCTGTGAGAAGACCTTTGAGAGGATATTTTTGGGTATGTTGGTGTTAAGTGTGTTTTTGAGCTAAAATATGATACGTCACTCGTCTCCAGAGGAGGATAGTATTTTAAATAATTTCCGACTACACATACGACTTAAAACAGTGGCAGAAAACATCGTGATGAAACCGACATTTCCGGCAACCAGCATACGGAGACATATGGTATCCCCCGCATGTTGGTGGACGGCGCGTTCGTAGTGTGTTATCCACCTACTCCCACAAAGACCTGTGTGCAGTGGGAACGTTATAGGCCGATTATGCTATTCGGACATAGGAGGCTGAATTCACCATGATGTTTTCAATGTTCTTACCTATAATCATCATTTGTGATAATCCGCGCTCATATAACGCTTTTACAAGAAACTAATAAGACCTCTTTTGTTTATGCAGGAGCAATATTCGGCACATCAGCACCATACTTCTTAGCCGGTTGGAAATCAGACTTCATGGACAAAGAAGAAAATGTACACGCTCTAGTTTTCTACCTAGACCATGCAACTAACGCTAACCTCGAGTACAAAGAAAATGGAAAGACCTATCGTTTCATAGATGTACCTTTGGAAAGTTGTGGACACGCTTCACCGGTAAGAGTCGTGATACAGATGGGAGCTTCAGAAATGCTGATGATACTGTTAAGATTTGGAGCTAGAATAACGTCAGATACAGCTTCTACTAATCCAATAGAGTCCATATTAGATCGCCTTAACGAATATAACAGAAAGTATCCATACGAATTAGTATCTTGTCTAAAGCTAGCCATGAGAGCTGTTCCAAGGATTTCTTTATCGATAAACAAGACGTTGTTTAAAGAACTAGAACTGCCTGATGATTACAATTATCAAAGGAAACTGATGCTGGAGAAGTATGGAGATATTCTGTCGGATCATCTAGTGCCAACTTCTAGATGTGGATTGAAACCGGTGGAGCTAAAGCATCTTGCTAGATGTGGGATCAGACAAATGCTTTGGCAGAATTTTGAGCTTCCGTTTGGGATACAGAAGTTGCCTATTCCGTTAACTTTGCAACGATATTTAGATCTGTGTGAAGATTAAATTTGTGTACCTTTCTTCTTGCTACTTTATAATTATGTTTTCTATGTCTTGAAAACGCCCGATTACAAAAATTTTTCGAACATTTTCTTGTTTTTGTTAGTTCTTATCTTTTCGTCTCGGGTACTTACAAAACACACTGTGCGTCTGAAGTAAAATCTTTCGCAAAAAATTACTTGTTAATAATAAGTCCCTTTAGTTCTCCTGGGAGGCCTACCTTCTTTACTTAAAAACACTATCACGCCTTTACCATTAGTTACTGTAGGCTATCTATAGACAAAGAGACTATCTTTGAGTCGTTTTCAATTGCATAATGAGCCTGTCGTGTTCCAATTCAAGGTAGAGGCATCCTCTTTGACTTTCCGTTTTTTTTTCTTTCTATTGCAATTTGAGCTCTATCCTTCAGGTTACAGGAGCATAACCAATTAAAAAAATAATATTTACCCATAAGTATCTTCGCTAACGTTGATCGTGCCCGGCACACCAGTGGTCTCGCAGCGGCTGGTCAAGTTGACCGTGTTCCCGAAGAGGCAGTACCGCGGCATGCGGTGCCCGATCACTCCGGTCACCACCTCGCCGGTGTGGATGCCGATTGTGATACCCTGGATAAGGGAGCAGTGGTAGTAAACGAAAGAGAAACGAGGCTTGTTAATATTGAAGAGACTGATGAGATGCTATGCTAAGATAGCGATATTTAGTACCTCATCTAGCACTGTGCTAGCCGGAATATTGACCAACTAAAGTTCCGATCAAACCGAGTGGACTTGATTCCGGACTGAACCGTAGACACCGGACTTAGACTGATTTGTTGAAATATAAAAATCTGGTGTCCAAAGTAAGTCCGTATTGCGGCCAGACCTTAAAGACTAAAGCAGGGTAATGAAGTGAGAAAAGTAAAAAAAATACTCTTTGGTACATCATAGGCATTATCACTGTTGTTTATGAGAAATCCAATTTTAATTGCGACTAAACAATTATGGTTTATTTATGTATCTTGTTTACTCTGAAACGCGAACTAACCACACGATAAAGAAAGAAGAAAGAAAGAAAGACTCTGAAATAATTGTTTTTTTTTGTTATAAAACAAAGCTCTTAATTATTAAGGAACTGATACAAAGTTCTACTAGTCAAAGTTCTGCTAGTTACTCACAACAGGTTCTCCATCCACGGTGACAGTCTGAGACAAATCCATCATCTCTAAAGCAAGAAGAGAGATGTGTTTGGCGTGGCCCACCTCGTACTCCGGCAGACCAGATACTGCCATGTATTTGTCACCAACCGTCTCCACCTGGAATTTAGATTCGAAGGTATGATTATTGTGTTCACCTTGGGTAGTAAAACGATTAACAGATGAGAAATGACAAACCAGGAAAACCTATATAGGGTGACTGGTAATTAGTGACCGATACTTATACACGTGATTGTACTCCTGATAACAAACAACTTTATTTTTTTAATACTCAATTACTTTTATGACAATTATACACCGATAACGGCACGTAGTGGCCGGACAGTGGCGCGGGCGCCGCGCGTGTTTTCTGCCTACCCAGTGTTGCACGGTACGATAGTAATGAGACAGAGCGGCGTCACGCGACTATCAGCTGATAGGTCATAGGCGCGCGCGCGTGAATTTCATACGGCTGTTGTGTTTTTGTGATAAAATGAATGAGTATAAAAAAAAAGTTTCTTGGGGAAAGTTGTTTGTTATCATGAGAACAATCACGTGTATAAGTATCGGTCACTAATTACCAGTCACCCATATTTAAGGAAATATATTTGCGAGGAGTACCTAGGCAATCTTACCTTATAAACATTAGGATTCCTCTTCGGATCTGTCAGCACATCGAATGCGGTATACAAATCGTTAAGCATCCTGACGATCTTCATGGCACCCTTATGGTCAGTATGCCGCGCGCAGTAGTTAGCGAACCCAACGATACCGCTGAAGAGTAATGTCACGGTGTCGTAGCGACGGGCTGGGACGGGGCGCTGGTGACGCAGCTCGGTAGCCACGCTGATTGGTAGGACTGAGTAGAGGAGCCTGGAATAAGGTTTTAAGGCATAAGGCGTAGGTAATGCTACCTGAACAGGGCACTTTCTGAAAGTTGGCAACGTCGCAAACCATTATCATCATCTTCCTGCCCTTGTCCCATGATACTTGGGGTCGGCGCAACACGTTCTTTTCCTCCATTCTCCTCTGTCACATAATATAGTACCTTTAGACATGTTCGCGAGCGGCGAGCGAGCAGTTAGCTTGAAAGTTAATAATAAGCCCTTTGCGAACACGAACAGTCGCGTACATCTTAGGAACATAGTTTGGACACCTTTGTACCTGTTCACGAGAGGAGCACGCACGTCTAATGTGACGCGTCCATAGACATTCGGGGCACGTAGCGTGCACGGCTCGGGCGCATATGCTGCACGTGCGCAGGTGTGGGCCTACCATAAAGGCCAAAAACAATTGAATCTCCACAACATACCTGTCAGTCTTCTGTTTCTCGGAGTCCAGTTCTCGGAAGGTCTGTTGCAGCTTGTCAGTGAGCACCTCCAGATTCTGTGTGAGCTTGTAGTCAGCTTCGAACTGCTCTGACATGAGGACCAGGTCGCGAGTCGCGTCGTGGAGAGGGATGTCTGCGATGCAGAGGCCGCGGCTGTAATATATTATTAAATTATGTAAATCTGGGAACTTGTGTTACAGAAAGTACGCTACAATATTTGAAACCACGGACCGATTAATCGGGTTAAAAGGTTAACCGGTTCGAAGTTATGTTTGATTAACCATTATATGGGTTAACCATTTAAATATTGCTGTTTAACCAGAATGAACGAGACAGAGCACCGAGCGCGGGCTAGCTCCGTCAACCCCTTATTTTTATATACAACAACTAAATCTGTGGGTGGTTATTATAGGCTGATTATAAAGCCTGTTATACGGGTTATACTTACCTTTTATGCTTTTCTAAAAAATACCCGATTAAAACTCCTAACCGGGTAATCTTTTCGGTCCCTGTTTGAAACAAGAGATCTTGAAACGTATGAAGGTAAATAGAACTGTTTGAAAATAATTATGTAGGTGCCAATATTAGATATTGTGAGATTTTCAATGTATGTTGCAGAAAAGTGCTCATAATAGTATTTTTCTCGGTACCTATAAGAGAAGGTGGGTTTCATAGGTAATAATAATAAATAAACCACTTCTTTAATATTAGGGGCCTTTTTTTCGGTTGGGAATCCATCAAATGACCCCCCCCCCCCTCCCTCCCACTCTGGGCGGAGCGGAAGAGAATGTCAGACTTGTACTGACTAAAACCCATCCATGTTCCTTCTTTGCCATTTGAGTTTCAGGGCCCCGCGGTATCTCTTTCGAATAGTCCCGCAGCCTAATATTAGGGATCTTAAAGTACAAATTACCGTGTCAAATCATCCAAGTTAGTCACACTGGGGTAGCATTGGAATACAACCACGTCTGTCTCCGGAATGTACAGCATTTGACCCTGGAATTAGAAAAGCAGGTACATATTGGAAACGCTGGAATAATATGCCAAAGAGAGTCCTTATATGCCTAACCTCTTCCCCAAGTGGTTGGTTTTTAGTCTAACCAGATGCAGCTAAGTACTAGTATTTTACATGGAACGATTGACATCAGAATAAGTAAGCTGAAGTGGCAATGGGCCGGCCATATTAGCCGTAGCACCGATGGCCGCTGGGGTAGACGTGTTCTTGAATGGAGCCAGCGAAGCGGCAAGCGTAAGGTGGGACGCCTTCAGTCTCGGTGGAGCGACGATCTTCGCAGGGCAGCTGGTAGCAACTGGATGAGAGTTGCCGAGTATCGAGTTGAGTGTCGTGCGATTGAAGAGGCCTGTGTCCAGCAGTGGACTGCTGTAGGCTGATTATGATGATGATGATGATGATTGCCATCTGACTTCTACAACAGTTTCGAAATCGACTTTGTCTTCGATGCATCGTGACGTAGTAAAAGGAGAACAGGGCAACCATTTCAAATTTTGTGTGCAATATACAATGTTCGTCAGAATACCTTCAGACGTAGGGAAGCGATATCTTCGTCAGGGGCTGTGACAGTCATCTCTTCTGGTTTGGTCTTCAGCACGTACACCGTGTTGATGTGAGCGAGTACATTGGCGAATGTCATCTCCAAATGAGGTCGCACCTGAAATATTATTTTGTTTCTTCAAATCCTTTTAAATAACATAACTAAATAACATAAAACCCGAAGGGTTAGGCAGAGGTGTACCCAATAGTACACACACAAGTCCCGTGTAATAGCGGACGACCCTATAGTCATCAACTGGGCTTAAATCTAGCCTCCGCTGCTATTTATAAATTCAAAAACCGAAAAACCCTATAACACTTTACCCGTCCTCATGACGTCGACGACTGCTGAGCTTGCAGAGTGAGAGATGACTGCAGAGTCAGATTTAGTGAAAGGTCACAATATCTTGAGAAGTTGCCTGATGTTGCCTATTTAAGTCATTTTGGTTCGGAAGTCAGGACACGTACGATGAGACGAAACCAAAATTGCTGGGCAGGTCTATGTTAGTTTTTTGGCCCTTTTTGAAAATTTTGCTCTTAGCTTGCACTTCTTTATACATCGTTCTCACATAAATGTATAGTATCCACATGAATGATGTAACCAAGATTTTGTAACAATATTTTGATTGAAAAGAGTGTCCATGGAGTTTCTTTCCCATTCTTCTCTTCTTCTACGCCTTGGAATGGGCAACTACAGTACTTTCACAAGTTATTATGCCTTGTGTCTGTGACTGTAGCTTCGCTTTTTGTTTTTTTGTGACAATCAAAAGTGTCTGTAATGGTCTAATTGAAATTAATGCTTTGAGTTTGAGTTTAAAGTCTTTTCATAGTCATACTTTCATTGTTCTCTCACCACGCCCTACCTAATTAGCTATCAAATATTCATGCTGAATATGCTTGCTTAAGAACTCTCTGGGCTCTCCACTATCAATTATTTTTAAATAACTTACCGTATCCAAAACATCAGTGATCTTACACCCCTGTCTGGTGACCCTCGGCATCAGACGCGATACAGTGCGTCCAGCTTGCACGATTTTCAGGTCCCGATCGAACATCAGGTGGAACGGGAAGACTCGGCAGAATGTCGCTGGGCTCACTTTGGGTTCTGGAAAATAAGCCGATAACAGTACTTTATTGTGAAAAAGAAAGCATTCTTCTTCTTCCTCTTTGCGTGGCCGATAGACTCAAATAATACCCAACCAGTATATTGCCACCTGCACAGCTCTGTCGTTGGCTTCGTTTAAATCCTAGAAGGTGCAGGTGGCTGTGCAGGATGGGCAAGAAAGGAGGTGGGGCATATCCTGCAGAGGGGCTCCACACTGACTTTGTGTTTGGGACGGGTCGATGATACCCAATTTGGTCAGATTATTTCTACAGCGGCCAACCTGGGCCTACAAACGGTTAAGTGATTTCCAGATTGGCCACTGCAGTTCCTAAAGAAAGAATAGTTAGAAAGCATTTCAAAAGTATTTCGAGCTTCCATTAATCTGAACAATAAATAGTTCGTGCCCTAACATGCTTACCAAGAGACAAAGTTTCGATTTCAGCCATCTCAGGTGCGCACACTCGTCCAGAAGTGGACGTCTCAGTGATGAGGAACTGTACGTGGTCGCATTCTTCCTTCGTCTTCAATATCTCGACTTTGACCTCGGTGTCATGGAGCTTGCTGGCGACCGTCTGTAACAGAAATTATTTAAGGGCATGAATTCCACAAAACCTGACTTGTTCCTTGGTCTAGCAGTCTCAATTGCGACTGCTGAGCATGAGGTCTTGGGTTCGATTCCCGGGTCGGGCAAATTGTTAATGGGGTTTCTCCCGATAACTCAAGGTAATGGGAGCCATCTTGGACTCTTTATCCTGATCGGTTGCAGCGGACGTTCTTCACTTTGATAAACACTCGTCTTAGGACATATAGGGATATGAAAGAAATAATTGACCGCTGTTTTTTAAGTAGTATTTTTAGCCACTTACCTTGATCTCAATTACGAAAACTTATGAATAATTAGATTTTGAATTCTTTTTTTGAGTAGTGACTCATTGGACTACACAGTTATAAGTGTATGGAAATCCCCCAAAAGCTCGCGTGTTTTATTGCTTACCTATAAGCGCTACGGAACCCTAAAAATTGTTGTGAAACTTGTTATTTTTGGGATTCCCGGACAAAAATACAAAAAAAAAAAATCAGCTGAACTCTCATTATCATCAGGTCACTCTTATCAATGGTACATGATACCTAATCATAACAAAATCATATTACTGGAGCATTTAAAAATCACTGCTCTCTGAAGTAGTAGCATCAGTGACGACCATGGCGTCCTACAGGTTGTGTGTTCTTCTTGTTGTACTTATTGTACAAATATGTTCAGTACACGTGCGAGGAGAAATTTTAAAAGGCAGTTTAACATTTGTTATCGACGATACGGGTTCTATGTCGGAAGAAATACATCAATTGAAGGAGGAAGTCGACACAATCTTTGAGAAAGTCTCGAGTTCCAAGGCTTCGCAGATCGAAAATTTCGTTATAGTCACATTTAATGACCCGGGTAAGTACCTATGTTAACACGTACATACATATCTATACGTATACTAATATTATAAAGCTGAAGAGTTTGTTTGGTTGAACGCGATAATCTCAGGAACTACTGGTTCGAATTAAAAACATATTTTAGTGTTGGATAGCCCATTTATCGAGGAAGGCTATTAAGGCTATATAACATCACGCTACAACTAATAGGAGCGGAGCAGCAATGAAAAATGTTGCAACCACGAGGAAAAAAATATTTTTAATAAATTCACGCGGACGAAGGTCGCGGGGAACAGCTAGTGTTTAGATATTATGTCTATCTCGAGAGATTGTAAACAATCGAAAAATTGTGAACTGCAACAACCCATTTGCAATTTTATTTAACGCATTTATTATTTTTCGAAAGTTTATCTTTTGATGGTAAAACCGCGACAGCGAGAGATAGTGCCCTTAAACGGACCGGCGTAGTCCGTGCCCGTGTGGACGAACGGTTTGGCGGTTTGAACGACGCGACAAGAACTCAGGAAGTACACGTAGGTTCGTGTACTTCCTGAGGATTGTCCTCGTCTTCGTCTATGGAAATTAAGGCGACGTTATCGCATGATTTCCCTAAACAGTTAAAGCATAGAGCCGAGCATTTGAGGCCAGCTTTCAGGCAAGTACACGCCCCCCAGTGGCGAACCTATCTTACAAGCCGGAAAGCCGGGCTTGCCTAAAAATCAAACTCAAGAAATAAAAAAAACACTTTTACAAAAACATAAATTTTTGTCAAACAAGAACAAAATTCGCTATCTCCACAACTGTGTCCTCTATGACAGAAATTATTTTAAATTCGCGCGCTTATTCTCCGATGCCGGCCGCAATACTCTGGCTCGCTCTAACACTATACAAAAAAAGAGTTAAACGTAGAATTTTAGTACGCAATCGTACCTACGCGCGCTCGCTAATGCTTTCTCTTTCTCACCCACTGGCTTGCATTTGGCTTCTCTGACCTTTCAGTTTTCAAAATGTCTCTGTTATTGATAACATTGGTAGGTACTGATTTGAGAATTTGTATAGAGTTTAAAGCTGGGCTTTTCTTTGAATGTGTGCGTGTAAGTCTGTGTAAGTTTGAGAGAGAAGTGTGTTCGCACCGAGGATGCGCGCAATTTATATGCGCTTCGCGCGAATTTTGCTAGGTACAAAGTACGATTTCATGATAGTTCGTATTTTAGTTAGTTTTGAGCGATTAGGAACTGGTGCATTTGTTTTTTGTGGTTTTATTTTTTCGATTTCTTGGGATTTAAAGTTTTTTGATTAGTTATTGCCGTAATTAACTTTGTTTTGAAGTGAACACTAAAATTAATTCGGAAACGCAATTTTTCCTTGTGAAGGATTAAAGTGTCTGTAATCGGTACCTACTTAGCAAGATAAATACTTTGAGTTTTACAGAAAAATATAATCTCGTTACTTCACCTAAATAAACCTACCCCTGATTTGAATATTCTCAGAAAACTAAAACCCATAATGTGCATTTTAGTCGATCAGCGTAGGTTAGCGTGTTCAATGGTTGTTCGGCTGCTCTCATTCAAACAATTTGAAAATCTATCTAGTAATAGATACGTGGTGACTTCTGTGTACTTTGTTGTTTGTCATCTGTCCGGGGTAAAGAAGCGAATAATGAAGAGTTGAGTTGTGGCTGTTTACATTGTGAGTAATAGGGAATATGCATGTCATTTTTTCTTCATTTCAATCAATAAGATACAGTACTATAAACCCAAGAAAATAATTAAAAGTTAAGTTCAACTACTGATTGTCGCTCAAAATAAAAATTAAACTCTTACAATTTTCTACGACAGTTCAAACGACCGTGACCGTCGCGGCCATTCATGTCATGGTATGTGACGTCATTTACCTCTATCTGCCTTGTTTACATCTAATTTTTTACCCTTATTATAATAATTTTACTAATTCTATGTGCTTTATTCAAGCAAACATTGCAATAACAATTTTATAATAAAATCTTAGTTAAACTTTAAGTAGTTTTCAAATAAAAGTGTTTCTTTGACACATGGTATTTGACGTCACTACCGGCGTTATCAAAGCACGACGCGTTTTGAGTTAGCGTTCCGTTTCACCAAAAATACGCTTTAAACAATATTAAATTGTAAAATAAGTGTTGTATTAGAAAATTAAACAAGTGTACCACAATGTTTTTATGGGCTAATACAAGACATTTTTAAGAAATAAAACAAGTTTTGTATTTCTTGCATATTCCCTATTACAAACATTTACAATAATGTGTAGTTAGAAACCAATTTATTGTTCGTGCGCCATCTCTAACAAAGCGAGGGAAACAATTACGAATTCACTCGAAGAGTTGAGTTGCTACATTAAAGTCAATAGATGGCTCTTATATCATTTACTTGATACTGACAACTTAATTGAATATTAGTTGTTGTAATTTTGTGACGGTATATAAAATATGAAAAGTTAATAACCACTATTTGTATTTTATATTTAGGCATATTTAAATAATAGGAAAATAAAACCGGCGTTATTAAATACCAATGTCAGAACTCGGAACAGATTTTCTCGGTCAATTCCCCCCCCCCCCTAAATATTTTCAGTTGTTTATTCAAGGCTTTGACTCGATTTCATGCCGAACACGCCACTGACGCCCCCCTGCATCTCTTCTGACACTTGCAGCCTATGATTTTGAGAAGCTGTGGTGGGGCTGGCTCTTTGTTGTTGTTTTCATAGGACGGGCGATTTGGCAATATTTTGCTTCGGACGGAAGCAAAACTTAAAATTGTCAATTTAACTTACGTCCGTTTTTGTACACCTGACAACATATAATCGGTTCAGTGGTTTAGGCGTGAAAAGGTAACAAACAAACTTACTTTCGCATTTATAATATTAGTGAGGATAAGGATTTTACCTTCTGGGATTCTGAATAAAGATTTTTTATTTTATTATACAGACAGATTACCTACCAGTTACCGTCTGCAGTTTCGCGTTTCAGCTTTCTAGATATTTGTCATTTCCATAAACGTGCTAAGACAAGACATTCTGCTAAACAAGACATCTTATCATTGACCTTGAGTACGGTGATATCTTTCAGCGATTACTGTTTTAGATGCTCTTTAAAAATAATTATTATCTTAAATATTTTTTTAAATTTCTGTCAATAGGTACATCCAAAAAATATTATGATTAAGATACGCGTATTATCTTTGAGTTTTGTTGTAAATGTGAATATACTAACTTACAAATATCTTCTTCAAGTTCAAATAAATAAGTAACATTATCATTAATTCTAGAAACGGGATATTTACCATGTTTACTGTTTGGTTTGAGTTCCCGATATTTCGGCGCTGTTGCAAGCACCATGATCACGGATAAACTGAAGTTATTGCGGGTGGGTTTTTATAAGCCGACACAACCCGATATCCCGTTAATGTAATGTTAGTAACCATGACAGTTTAAAAACTAATAAGTAACATGTCTATAAATACCTTCCCATAAAATCCACAGATGATTTTTAATCGAGAAATAAAGCTGGTAGAACAAATTAAAGAAAAAAAGTCACAATTTAATATTTATATTTTTCTTTCAGACTCTGAATTACGGACCATCACTAAAGACAAAAATGAGCTTAAAAGAGCATTGGCAGACATACGTGTCCATGGCGGCAGTGACTGCCCCGAATACGCCATGACAGGCATCGAGAATGCTCTCACAAATAGCTTGCCACTTTCCTACTTATATGTATTTACTGATGCTTCAGCTAAGGACTACGAAAAGTTCGAACAAATCAAGAGTTTGGCGCAAAAGAAACAGAGTCAGGTCATTTATTTATTTATTTACTAGCTTGTGCCTGCGGCTTCGCTCGCGTTAATTTAGAATTTGACAATCAATTATTCGGGTTGTATTCTGCCTGTAATAATATAATTCAATCATGATTCGAAAGACTCGTGACGCCATCTATTATCATAAATAACGTTATTGTTGTTTTCTTCGGGAGGAGTACTTTTTTCGGGATGAAAGGTACCCTATGTCCGTTTCTGTACACCTGATAACGTATAATTCAACATTTCAGGATGATCAGTTCTGTGGTTTAGTCGTGAATAGGTAACAAACAAACAAACAAACTTACTTTCGCATTAATAATATTAGTAAGGATGTAACACTTCAAGTACAAAGTACAGAGGCGAACTTAATGCCATAGTCTTGAGACATTGATATCAAAACTAAGTTGCTAATGCTAAATTTCTAAACGCCTAGTTGACACTTCTTGTGACCCAAGGGCTGGCTTGTACCTTGACCAGAGGCTAAGCATCGCTACACAACATTGTAACGCCTGCCGCCAGTTTCTTGGGCATATTATTTTTTGATTCCATTTTTAGTTTGTTTTTAGTTTAGTTTATTTAATCGGTTTTGTATTTGTAATAATGTATATTGTTGTTAGTTTTAAATATATTAATTACAAGAATTTGCAAATGAATTTAAGTTTTTCATGTTATTTGTTTCTTCACTTTTCAGGTAGTGTTTATACTGACTGGCGAATGTGGATCAACTAGTGATGCTGAATATCAAGTGTTTCACCAGATGGCACTGGCTACGGGTGGACAAGTTTTCCACATGATGAGAGATGACGTCAAAGACGTAAGATTGCTTGTATTCTTGCTATTTCAGTTTTGTCAAACATACAGCACGAGGGTCGTTATTAAGTGACCAGATCTAAAGATTTTCTACACTTTCATAAAGAAGTCAAGTTTTTAAAGGATGTAGGGAATAATCTTCGGAACTAGTCGACCGATTAAACTATCAACAATTGTGCGCGTGGAATGAGAGCGCCATACTCCCGTCGTAAGACAAAAGTGCGCATCTGAGAAAATTGAATGCAGAAAATAGATCTTAATATATTCACGTTTTTTATTTAGTAAGGCTTATTTTTCTTAACATTATTTCCGCAGTTATGCCCTTTTCGCTTACGGTGGCAGCATACTGACCTAGCAGTTGGCCAATACTTTGCCGATAGAAAGTCTGCAGTCTGCGGGGACGCTTATAGGCCGACAGACACCCCTGAAATAACTGGACCGATTTTTATTTTCCTTTCAAATAATTTCTAAATGAACAACTTGTGTTTATTGGGACAAGCCCGCCATACTATTGCCAAACCACTGCAACTCCTGAAAGCCCGAATCAACAGTGGCGACCACCAGCAAAGCACCGAGCCAATGAAGCTCGACGAAGTCCCCGAGAAACAATTTAACTATCTTGGATTCCGCAACGAAATTAATCAGAAAAGTACAGCGGAGGAGTAGGAAACCATGATTTCCACTTGTGTTTATTTTGTCAACAGATCTTAAAGTATATTGAGGAGACTATTACAGGCAGAGGAGTTCCGATCGTCAACAGCAAGTACCCAACCGGCACCCACAAAGTTAAAGTTAGTACCTAGGCATTTTAATACGGAGAAAAGTTTAGTTTTCCTCTAGGAACAGCTCTCTTTTACAGATTTAAATAATAATTATATATATTTATATTATAAAGAGATAGAGATGGCGGGACGAACTGGAAAGGTTCTGACAGAACTGGAAGGAGGACGCGCGGGTTCGCGAGAAATGGAAAGAGTGGAGGGAAGCCTTTGCCCAGGAGTGTGAGAGAGAAGGCTAGAACAAAAAAGTTTTTAAGTTTTTATTTAGGGGATAATCTTCGGAACTACTGAATTGATTCCGAAAATTCTTTCACTAATAAGAAACTACATTATCCCCGATTGTTTAAACGTTCCCTTGGCAAAATTTTCTACGAGGAACCGCGCGCAAAAGCTTGTGCTAGGGGCTAATTAAATATTAGGAGGGTATTAAATGTGACATTTATTTTGAATGTCGCAGCATCATGGCGAGATTTTGAATCTTTTGGCCTCGTACAGGACCAATTTATTTCAGCTAGTCTTTTTTGTTATTTTTACTATTTTAGTGTTATTGTTTGTCCTGCATGAGTCCAATAAATGCTTTTCTTTCTTTCTATTTTATTTTTTGTTTTCAGTTTAACGTCGATGCCGATACTAAAGACGTGTTGATTTCTTTGACTGGACTGGGTGCTACGATCGGAGAAATTACAGGCCCAGGTGGAAGCAAACCACCAACGGATCCCATTGTCTCCGGCAAAAATAAAATGGCGGTGCGTACATACCAATTTTTTTATTTTTTTTGGTTTGGGAAATCATCAAATGACTTCTCCTGCTCTGGGTGGAGTAGGAGGGAGTGTCAGACTTTTACTGACTACAACCCATCCATGTTCCTTCTTTGCCCTTTGTGTTCCAGGGCCGCGGTATCTCTTTCGAACAGTCCCGCAGCCCCGGCAGGGCGTACCTACCTATCACCTAATGTTTGGCTGCAGTCAGCGCTCGCATCACGCTGCACGCTGACTGTCTTACCTTTTCCATAAGATTTACATTTTCTTCTTCATCTGCTTGCGTGGCTAATAAAATCAAAGTTGTACTGATTGTAGACTATAATTTTGATAGCTAATATCTCGGAAATTGATACTGATACCAGCTATTGATTAATACGGGTTTTGTGCGTGGCAGCTATTTTAAAAATAAGTTAGGCAGACCAAATAGTTCGAAGCCCTTTGAGGTTACTTACTGTGGTATCAATAAATAGTGCATTAGTGACATCTTTCATCGTGCTCCTGCCACCAGCCATTTAAGAATCTAACGACGATGGTGAGAGACCAGACGGTATGCTTATAATGCCTTTGAAGTTGGGTCGGCCTTTTGTGTGGGATGCAGCATGAAGTGTCGACACCCGTGCACCATCCCAATTTCCTAGCATGTCAGGCTGTGCTGGTGGCGCAATAACTTAATGATTGGTAGTTATCTGTTTGAACCGTTTGAGATTAAAACACTGGGGCCATGGGTTCCGAGTACTTCCGAGTGCCCACCTAGTATTTTGGGACATCGCCAAACGGTTGGTCGACTCTTCTCGTGACCAGAGGGTTGACCTTTTTCTTGGCCAAAAAATCAGCTTTGCCATCCAACGTGGCGTTTTGACACCTCATAAAAAGTGTGTCAATTAATATTTGGTGTCAGCTACCCTATTTTTGATCAATTTTTGTGTCGACAGGTCAAGAAACTCAGTACCTTAACGCCCGGAGACTATGAGGTGGAAATCGAAGGCAGGGAGGAATTCCACATAATTGTTTTCGCCAAGAGTGATCTCCACTGATGATAACATGTATGTACATACACACAGAGTTAAAATTTTCGTGACGTAATTTATGGATGGCCCCCAAGAATGATAAAAATAAAAAATAAAAAAAAGAGATAAATAAAGATTTATGATTATGATTATGAAAACTGTCTCTGTTATTGCGTGGATATGTAGTTTTCAATATTCTTTGCAGGAGCATTCGGTTAAGGATCCCTACGACTACGTCAGTATCCTGGACATAGAAAATGCAAAAAAAATAAAAATCCTACCTAGTTACAGCGATGAATAGTGCTGGCACAGCTCTCCAACGTGTAGACGTAGCAATAAAGGAAAATATAACCTTGGTAACTTGTTTTACGGTATAAATTAGTAAGTACTACCGAGTCCACTGAGGGTTGACCACTTTTCAACCTTATTTCTTAGACTATAAGGGTGAAAATAGCAGACCGTCAGTAAACTCGATAAAACTTACCTAAGGCAGGAATAAAAATAAACAACTTAAATATCGTCCATTGAACAAGGCCTATCAACTTGGTAAGGTCAAAAAGTTGAAGTATAACCGCAACGATAAAAAATTTAAACAAAAATATTTTATTTCCCAATTTTGTATTTCAATACACTTAATAATTGAGGGTAGTTAGAGAAAAGTTCAATTATTTAGTGAAATAATAGTTTTGTTTTACTGAATAATCTAATACGGGTAATCAGAAAATTTTGGACCTACGTGGTATGTTTTACTATAATATTATGCCACCACATTTTCTCGAATAATTTTATTGTAGGCCTACTTACTACCTAGGCTTTCTCACATCATTCGAAGTATACTTTATTTATGGCATGTATTTAAATCGATATCTGAATATTTCCTTTTTTCGAACAAAATATTTCAAAGTTAAACCAAAAATACTGACTTGCACACAAATTATGCACACTAAATAAATCAAATTAAACATATTGTTTAATGGTATTTGCAGAACTGTTTTACTGAACGAATAACTATTATCAAAATAGTATATCTAACAATTCCTTAGTTCAACAAACATATTAAAACTTTTTTAAGGAAAACCATCACCTAATTTACTTTTATGAACATCGTTTATTCTAAATAAAACCCAATTTAATCAGTAAAAACACGTTTGGTTTCTGTCACGGCTCCGGTGCTGCGGGGCTCCGACGGTCCCACGCGAGCTTATCGTCGCAGATGGGTTTTACGTTCACCACCGCAGCTTCGGCTTGCTGGCCGGCTTCGGCCGGCCAGCCTCAGCCGCGGCGGCGACCGTTAAAACCACCTGCTCTTCAGCTCGCGGGCCGCCTCACCCCTCCGCGCCTACGCGGGCTTAAATTACACTCTAGGGGCAGGGCAGACAAGACTACGTGGAGTCGGTTTTGCAGCGATTCGTTTCTGTCACTAACTTTTGTAGCACAATATATTGACTTTTTAGGAGAATATTTTAACTTCATGAAATTTCAAAATAAATACGTAAAACTAACTCAAAAGCGTTTTTATTGATGATGGAAACTTACTTTATTGTGACATTGTACCTTTAGATATCAGTTTTAGAAATTCCGTAGTAAGATTGTACAATTTAGAGTGCAAGTTAGTATTTTTGATAAACAATTCGTATTTTTGGTGTGAATTCGATAAAAAAGGTCATCTCGTTTTGTGTGATTTTTTAGTTTTTTTTGTAGGACACTTTTAGTTAATCAATTGGTTTTTTTGCACAGCATTCATTTTTCTGGTATTCATTCAGTTAATTAGTGGAGTTACCTAGTGTGCGGAAAAATTATAAAGATGTGCATTTAAAAATATCCCTTTATTTATTACTATTATCTGCTGTTCATCAAATATTTTATCAAAAAATATTTCCTTAATGTATGTATTTTATGGACATCTTATTATGTAGGCATATTATGTACAAAATTCCATTCTGTTTAGTAAGTAAGTTAGTAGTTTTTATTTATTCACCTAGTAATTATTCAATTTCTTTGTAATAAAATATACTTTCTTCTTCATTTCTTTTCTTTATTTAATCTTATTATCTCCTCAGAAAATGCCTTTCGGCAAACAAATGGGTGTAAAAAAGCCCTTACCGAAGCCGAAAGACGTCGATGTATGTTTTCGGTTTTTGCAAGGACAATGAAGTTGGGTAGATGACTTCCCCAAAGAAAACACTGAAATGTAGCCAGGCTACAACAGATACAGGCAAAGAGGTCCACATCAGGCCCATGAAGGGCCCAGGAAAAGCGTCACTAATATGAGGGGATAGAAAATGGAAAATACGAAATCGGTGCTCAAATGTACAACACCTCACGTCAGGATATTAAAACACTAGCTTTTGCGGCTTCTTTCGCCTGAATTTAGAATTTGACAATAAATTCGGGTAGTACTCTGCTTGTAATAATATAAATAAAAAATATAAATTCAATCATGATTCGAAAGACACGTGACGCCATCTATTATCATAACAACGTTATTGTTATTTTCCTCGGGAACAGTACTTTTTTTCGCGACGAAAGGTACCCTATTAACGGACATAGAGTACCTTTCGTCGCGAAAAAAAGTACACCTGACAAAGTATAATGCAAAATTTCAAGATGATCGGTTAAATGGTTTGGGCGTGAAAAGGTAACAAACAAATAAACTTACTTTCGCATTTACAATATTAGTTAGGATTAGGATTACTGACCTTGACAATTCCAATGACGATATGTTCTAAACCAGGTCTGTCAGAATAGTAGTGCAGCACCAAGGCTCCGTCTTCAGGCCGTTCAGTGCATCGGAAGGAAGGTGATCGCATGCCAGGGTACAAAGTACCCAGGTGGTCGTGGAGGCCGTCCAAGTTCTGGAAAAACAAAATTGAAATTTTTATTATTATAGGATTCTTCAAGAAAGACGTTGCAGGAAGGAAGTAGATCCGAGAAAATGTTAACACCATTCATATTAATGCTGATGGTCGTGTTATCAACAACAACAAACAATACTGATACTCGATAACATTAGGTATATAATAATATCTTCATGAACTTGAACGATTCTTTTCCTATGTAATATTTTTCTTAAAAACGAATTCCTAATATTGAAACAATAAAATTCATAATTACTGACACTTAGGGCCTACTCACTGAATACATTCAGAAATGGAACAGAATTTGTATCTAATTACCTGCCAAACTAACGGGCACTTAATCGTAGATGGTGAAACAGACCCCGAATCCTCAGGATATTACAAAACAGCTGATAGTTATAGACGGCAATAACACAAGACTGCACAGTAGCGCCTCGCGTGGATCCACCCGTAAACTTTTATTGACGAGTGTCAGCCAGTCCTAATGGCTTTATTCCTTTTCGAGCCAAAGATTTAAAAAACAAACGTATTTCAGAAGACTGATTATTGCTAGGATGTTTGATATAGAAATACAAATATATTTTGGTAAAAGTACTAGTTGAACGTCTCGCTAATAGATGGCGCTAATTTCAACTACTCTGTTTCTACGATGGTCTCAAGCTTGGATCTTATTGATTTTCGTCTACTCTGCGAAAACTTTAGATACTCAAAAAATTTATGCTGTACTAGCTTATGCGCGCGGCTTTGCCCGCGTGGAGTTTGGTAATTGTCCCATGGGTTCGTATTATTGGGATAAAAAGTATCCTATGTGTTAATCCAGGTACTAACTACCTGTTTGCGTCGGGTAGTTTATGCATGAGTAAAAAACATCCATCCATCCTTTCGCATTTAAAATAGTAGTAAAGTTTCAAATCACCTGCAAAAAATCTCGTGGTGTAGCTCCCAAAACTTGCAAAATCTTGTCATATCCAGAGTCTTGGCAGAACTCGAAGAAGGTCTTCCCAAATAGCTCCAAAATTGCATCAGCTGGGATTTCTGTAATCAGGTAAAAGCTTTGATGTTAAAAAAACGAGTAAAAAGAAAATTACAACGAAAAAAAAAAATTTTACTCTCAAGCAGACACTGAAAGTTGCCACCTTCAAAATAATCATGCTGAAAAAGCTGATATTATCTACCCTTAACGAAGCCGAAAGGCACTTGTTCTCCCCGTCATTGCGATCATTTTTTTGTTCTAGACCATACCTGGGAACATTCTAGTAACGGAGATATTGGGGGTCAAAGTTCCAACTTTATCACATTTTTTTTAATCCAAGGTTTTAATGCTGTAACTTTACTTTAAATACCTTCACGATGGGAGTATTATTCAATGCATCCACCTGCACAATTTTTTGAGTGCGTTACTTTGAGTTTTACCGAAAAACGTGATTATTCACCCCAAAAAAAAAGTCGTTTCACAGCAATAATTTTTGCGTAGGGTTGCTTAGTTTGATGTACAGAATGCTTGGTTGACAGCTTCGTGAAATACGGATTAAACAGTAAACAGACCCTGTTTACTGTTTAATTCGTATTTCTGATGTTAAAATTTCAGTAGATAGCCGAAACTGCAAGAAAATAATCGTTTTTGTTGAAGGTATTTTGTTAAGCCTTAGATTAAATTTATTACTTACGCAGCACTTCAACGGCAGCTGTGATCAGGTGATAGGTGATCTCATCTTCGTAGATCTGCCGCACAAGGAAGCTACCTTCCATCGAGACATCCGCCTTTTTCCTGCACAAATAGAAAAATTCTTTAACGTCATTATCATTCAACTACCCTTAAACCAACCAACCTCCTTTCTAGCCATATCGTCCTTCACACAGCACTTCTTTCGTTTATTTGTTCTTCCCCTACTCTTATAGATGCATTCATACTCAAAATTTTCTTCACTACATTTTTCTCATTCTTTAACATCAAGTATAACAAATTCTAAATATTTTTCATGTTTTATTTTGCCTGTCCTGTTGTTTGCACAGTCCAGGAGCGGATGGACGAATTTGACCCGATTTAATTTAGATTGCCATCGACGCGCTAGGAAGAAGAAGTTGAGTCTACAATTCAAAAGCTGATCTTCTTCTTCTTCTTGTTTATCGTGTGGTTAATGCCTAACCTGGTATCAGAGTTTTTATGCCGCCCATTGGCTTCTGGCTTGGCTTCACATGCCGTCGAGAAATATTTCTCAGGCATCTTGGTATCCTCACGATGTTTTTCCTTCATCGAAGCAACTGATAATTATACAATACGCACATGAATCTGAAGAATCAGAGGTGCGGAGCCTATTCCACGCGTGCGACTTCCGGTTCTCCATTTATCGCATTTAGTTTGTCACTGTTGCCTTTTATTAGGTCATCGGACCTTATGTAAAAAGCCTTCGTACTAATCGACATGAAATGATATTCTTAAACAAACATAACATCACGCATGTTATCCCTGAAAGATTAGGCAGAGGTGTACCTAATAGTACCCCCATATTTCGGCAATTACGTTTAAGTCCCATATAGGAGACGAGCCTATTGCCATCAACCAAGAACAAATCCAAACTCCGTGGCAGCTATTGAGAAATTCCTGATGGAAAACCCAATAATAATTTTCCCGACTCGGGAATCGAACCCAGGACAGCCCTGAATGGCAGGCATTCTTGAAAGAAAAATACTTAAAACTTACTTGATAGTTTCCCATGTCTCTTCGTTAAAAGTTTTGGTGACAAGTAACTCGAGGGCGTAGTTCACGAACCCGTACTGAAAAATGACAAAAAATATTATTTATTTTTTATCATTTTAAATCATTAATGCTTAATGTTATTTATTTACTTACCATGTTGTAACTTTGTTTATGGTTCTGTAACAAAATAAGTAGAATAAATTATGTGGTATTTCAAACTTTCATGAGCTGTGTTATTTATGAAACGGAAAAAAAGTATTTTAATAATAAAATTTGTATCTATCTGTTGCAGTAAGGAGCGTCGCTCACACGATTAACAGTCGAGGTGCAGTTGAGGCTCGGGCGGTTAAGAGGCACGCCGCAACAAAGTTTTCTTTACAAATGAATGGCAGTGCGCTCATATACAAGAGTTGCGGCGCGGGCGAGGTGAAGGCGGGGCGGAATCGAGGTGAAGGCGGGGCGGAGGCGAGGTGCAGGCGCAGGAGGGGCGCTCAAGTGTGCCCAAGCCACGACTCCACCGCCATTTTGTCATTTGGTTTCGTGCGTAGCTGCGTTTAGACGTTTTAAATATGCGCGACGATTTTGAAACCAACGTAAAACTCATTGAAATTGTTCAATTAAATCCTTGTATTTATGACCAAACACGATCTGATGACGACGACATGGTGAATGAATTACGTAAAATGTGAAGGAAGCATACCCGCCTGCGCCTCGACTCTACGCAGAGACCTATCTTCGCCCGTGGTGCGACGCCGCACCGCCGCTGACGCGACGTCGCCTCGACTTACCAGTGAGCGACGCGCCTAAGAGCCTCTCAAAATAGCAACTACGTGACTACCTTCTGGTCCCACTTCGTGCGTTTATTTTGTATTTCATTCTTTTTAATGCAAAATGGTATCAGTAGTCTGTGTAGTTAAATAATAACAGCCGATCGGATCGATCTTTAGGTTAAGCCGTTCCATACCGAGTTTCTTCCGTGCCTCGGAAAGCACGATAAGCCGTTGGTCCTGGCTTGCATTTGTAGATCTTTGGCAGTCGTTACAGGTAGTCAGTGGCTCAAAAAAAAAGTCTGACAACCAGTCTTACCAAGGGGTATCGTTTTACCTAGTACTAACTGGGTTGTTGAGGTCAGATAGACAGTCGCTCCATGTAAAATACTGGTATTCAACTGCATCCGGTTGGACTGGAAGCCGACCCTAACGCAGTTGGGAAAAGGCTAGGCAGATGACGAGTCTTTGTCTTTCTCCATTTCCCAAACACCTATCTATCTTTCTCAACGATCAATACACGGATAGAGTTACGTTATTATTTATAAATGAATATGCAAGTAGTGTGGAAGTAAGGAGCTCGAGGCTTAATAATAACAGCCGCTTGGGTCTGCGCTTGCCGAGGTTGTCCCGTGGATGGGTGACCTCCCAAAACATACCGAGTTCCCTCCGTGCCAGTGTTAGTTTGTTAGTGGCATGAAATTCTGAGCACATGCCAAGGGATATTGTATTACCCAGCAATAACTGGGTTGCAATGGGGAAGTCAGATAGGCAGTCCACGTAAAATACTGGTATTCAGCTGCATTTGGTTGTGCTGGAAGCCGACCTTAACATAGATGATGCAAGTAGTGTGAAAGTATGGATCATCTAAGTAAAAACTTCCAAAAAATAATGATCACTGAAAATTATCCTAAAATTAAGAACTATTTGATACTTAAGGCGTGATTAGACAGTTCATATTTCATTGACTAGAAAACTCATTTTATTCGCACGACGCTCACGCCTTGGTAACAAAAGCAGCCGGTTCTTGTTTTAATTTTCTTTCCTACGATCGTTGTCATGAAAAACGAATGAGAGAATTTATTCATTATTATTTTCTTTGATATTTTAGGAATGAGGGTACTTTTTAGAAAGAATGAGTAGGCTTAAATGAGTTTTGTTATTGTCTATCTCTATTCTCTTCGATTTTGTTATTGTCTATTCTCTTCGAAGGTATAAATGCAAACAATTGTTTATTTTTATTACCCACATAGTCAACAAGTCATATTTTCTAATAAACTGAATGTCTTTCTCGTTTTTATTTACAAACCATCGAATACTTATTTGGGCCCTACTATGTTGATCGAAGTTTATTGAGACATTATCTTTTTGTACAAGAAAGATAATGATGGTGTGGAAGATGTTTCAATACTGAAATTACTAACAAAGCAATAATATTCAATGAAGTTTTCTTTCCTGACAAGTCAGTGAACTTATAGTTACCTAATTAAAAGTTTACAATTTCCTCCACTTCGTTTCCTGCTCGCTTAAACTATTTGAGCTACTCGCCACTGGGTGGCAGCACCATCACACCTTTACAAACTTCGCTATAATTCTATTACCCACTAGATGGCGCTGTATTGCGCATGTTTTGCGTAAAAAGAAATAAAAATGTTAGAAGAATAATCAAGCTTCCTTGAATCAAGGATTAAATTACTATTTACACGGATAATTGATTAGTTAATTAAAACAAATTATGTAGATCGTAATAATAATTCCTCATTTAAAAGATGTCAAAAACACAAAAAAACAATAAAATACAATTCTTAACCATTTAAAGACATTAAATTAAAATGAAGAAAAAACAAGTCAACTCAATTAAATTGTCAACATAAACAACAACAATAAAGGACAACAACTCGAACAAACACTAATAAAAAACAATTGTTCACTAAAAATAAAAACTAGGCCAATTACAATTCTCAGAAAAACTCACCTTTTCAAATCCGAAAGTTGAAAACTAATTATTCACGACGTTTACAAACTCACTCGTATCGAAGCCATATAAATTAAATACGTGATGTTTGTTTTTGTTTTAGGCCGACGTAGCACCCACCCACATTACTGATCGCGCCAAGAGACTGGCGGCAACTGACGTACGGCTGTCATTGGCTGAGCGACTAACGCGTAATTACGTACAAAATTAAGAAAATACTTACAGAACCTGCAATATTCATGTTTGAAAAATATTTAAATATTATTCTCTTTAGTTTTTAAAATTAAAATGATAGTTTTCTTTGTTGTATGTCTTATAAAACTGATTTTACATTTGGCCGTCTAGCGGCATTTTCCGGAACTAATTTAGTTGCACTATTCGATAATAGATGGCGTTAGTAGTAGCTACGGCGGAGTTCTGTTCGCTGTATTTAATTATGATTTTCCTTGAAAAATATAATTGGATGTAATATACTAGCGTACGCTCGCGGCTGCGCCCATATGAAATTTAATAATCTACTGTCCCTAGGGAATCGCTGTAAAGAGAAATGAAATGGAATGTCCTCGAAATCGTTTTAATGCTTGCAGATCATACTATTGTATAATGAATGACCCTGAAAGGCTAAAAATAGGAGGCGTGGATCTTGATATGATTTACTGCCTTGTTGGTTTTAATTTAGTTGAAAAGGGATTATTAATAAAAATCATGTATTAACGGGATTTCAATTACGATACTGCTGTATCTTAGTAACGTAATATAAATCCAGCAGGAATACAAAATCGGTTAGATGAAAATATTAGCCATTCAGCACAGTGTATGGAACAATTAACTTTTTTTTTTAATAAAGCGGAGAAAAATTCCTACGTAAACCGCACCGTCCGGTGAAACGGCTTAGCTATGTGGGGCTACCCAAAATACCTAAATCACCCCCGTGAGCCTACTGTCACCTTGGCGGAGGAACCGCGAGAACTGCTCCGCATGACGTTCGCGACCCATCCAGCTCAGCCCGCCGCCGGGCACCAAACTCCTTTGGCGATATCCGGGCTCACCTGAGACATCGATGGGGCAACTAACTGCCTTAGGTGCCTTTTTTTTTCGGGTGGGAACTCATCAAATGACGGAGTCCCGCTCTGGGCGGAGTGGAAGGGGGTGTCAGACTTGTTTTGTATTCCATGGCGGCAGTATCTCTTTCAAACAGTCCCGCATACGCTGCAGGCATCGGCCCTTGCGGACCCCTTCCTGGTTGCTGACATCTCTTTGAGGCGCGCGAGGAACACGAACGCGCCGTCGACATGGCCTGTCGTCATAAGACGGACGGACGGCTAGCTAGCCCATTACTCACCGTCCACAGACCTTAGGTGCCTTGGACTAATTTTAGCATTGTGTGGCTTTTAACCCATTTTATAAAAAAAATGCATGTTATACTTACCACTTTACTACCCTTGGTAGAGAATCTGTTAAGTTCACCTTTGTAATTTTGTTGCATAAAAACGCCAAGGGTACATAAAAAACTTTGAGGCGTTTCGGGGAGATAGGTCGGAAAAAATCGTACTACTGGAAGAATAGAAGCTTGTGAGCAAGTCTTTTGCGTAGTGGTCCGAAAATACAGGCTGGAAAAAAAAATAAGAAAAAAAATATTTGTCCAAAACATGAGTATACACACACATGCATGCAATCTTACATCACATTACATTTCATGTTTGCCCAAAAGGCGCATAAATATAAGAGGTTTAAATAGGTGGTGGTGGGTGGTGGTGGTAGGTAAGTTCACCTTTGTGAAAACTATTTTTTCGAGCCGTTTGGGGTTGAAACGCCGGGGCCGTGGGGTCCGAGTGCTCACAAAGAAAATTTCGAATGGCCTAGTTGACGCTTCCCGTGACCCAAGGGCTGGCTTTAACCTTGGCTAGAAGCTAAGTGTTGCCATACAACCTAGCAACGCCGCCAGTCTCTTGGGCACATTACCAGCTGACAGCGTTAAGGAGTTTTTTGATGCCCTTACATAGTTTGTTGTTAATTTACTTAATAGTTTTTAATTAATAAAGTAAAAAGTTTGTTTACTCTACTACATATAAATTCTGAGAGGATAAAATAAGAACTTGATTCTTTGATAGATAAATCATTTATTTAGTGCACACAAGAGACATAGCACAGCACACAGAAGCACAATTAAATAATACAAATTACACGACTATACAAAAACAAGGCGCCAATATACAAAAAGAAAAACATATTTACGAAAGAAGTATAGTAACACCATGACATACTTCAAATCAAATAACGAGTATAAAAAGTGCGTTTCAATGTTGCACCAAATGGGAGTCCAGCTCAGCATGTTTCAGGCATGCACCTGACGCTGATATTCTGCTGGATACCTGTAGTGACATACGGACGTCGAGCAGACGAGATAAATTGGTGTTGTTACAAAGTGTTATTCATGCGCGGAGTGAAATTATGGAAGTATACCCTCAACTTAGTATTTTACAGTAAGTTTAGTTTACTGTATTGGAAACGTTTTTGTTCATTGCTGTGTGTTTTAAATACTTGAGCGTTTATTAGGTCTTAATTTGAATGTGTTTTCTTTCTGTCATATTTTAACAAAACCCCATTCACCCTGCAACTTAATACCAGCAACAATACACCCACAACTACTTAAAACAATAACAAACCCTCATACACACACCACACGAATTAATTCGTAAATAAGGGTGTGTGATATTAATCCATTTGTGTAATTACTAGACACACCCTCACGTTCTGTCAAATCACTGGGCATGGCTCGCGTGTTTTGGTATTCGGTGCCAACTTTATACTTATTAGTTTATGGAATTAAGCTGGCCCTAATTGACTGCTAATTTTATGTTGATGTGTTGGGGAAAACGTGAAGTGAATAAAACAAATGGATGAAAATGAGTCGTGAGAGTATGGCTTTTCATGGTGATAGGTGCACCTACATTATGTATGCTTTGATGTTTCATAAGTGCCCAGACAGCCCACTTCTTCTAAATGCATCAATCCAGCAGAACATCTTCCTCCTGGACAGGAACTGCAGTGGCCAATCTAGAAATTTCTTAACCCTTTGCGGACCTAATTT
This sequence comes from Noctua pronuba, assembly GCA_905220335.1. Lineage (NCBI taxonomy): Eukaryota > Metazoa > Arthropoda > Insecta > Lepidoptera > Noctuidae > Noctua > Noctua pronuba. Next base: position 5,389,906 of record LR999906.1, on the reverse strand, counting down.
GGCCGCAGTAGGAATAATCTGGCCAAATGGTATGGGTATCATCGGCCCGTCCCAAATACAATGCCAGTGTGGAGCCCCTCTGTAGGATATGCCCCAACTCCTATCTTGCCCATCCTGCACAGCTACCTGCACCTTCCCGGATGTCAACGGAGCCAACGATCTTTCGTTGGCTGTGTAGGTGGCTATATACTGGTCGGGTATTATTTGAGTCCATCGACACGCAAAGAAGAAGATAAGTGCCCATGCAGATTTATGTGAAAAGAAATATTTTGAGTTTAAATGATATATATACTTAACAAAATAAAAACAAACCTAGGCCCTAGCACGGGCTCATGGTGTAAACTTGACGAATCTTTTAATCCCGGTAGGACGATCCCGTGGAAAAATTACCGAACTCAACCCGGGCGAAGCCGCTGACATAAGCTAGTCGGTAATATGTGCAACAAAATAGATTAGAGGAATATTCGGATGCCAGAAATATTTACATAACCGTATTGTCTATTAGTATTGACAATCGGTATTCTGGCTGTATTTTACTACAAATCGCAGACTGACATGACACAGTAATCGAACAGTTTGTTTATGTGGTATGAAAATAGACTTGTTTTTGTTACTTCAAACTTTTACATTTTTAAAATGTGTTTTGTTTTACAAACACCGTTATTTAACCGAAGCTAGGGTTGTGATTCCCTATTATTTTTTTATTATTTATTATGAACTTCCCTTCCCTCTTTCAATTTATCTCTGTCTTTGGCTATTTGGGTCCAATCCTTTAGACAAGAGTCTAGCTCGTCACGCCATCTCCTTCTGGGCCTACCGCGTCGCCGAGTTCTGTTATTCGGAACCCAATCTGTTGCCACTTTGACCCAATTTTAATGCGACATGCATTAGATATGGCCTGCCCAGTTCCATTTTAATTTGGCGGCTATGTTACAGACGCAAACTTCCTTTACCAAAAGAAAAAGTAGTCATGTCAAAATTATGAACAAATTTTTCTCTAAAAAGAAATCTATTCCCAAAAATATATAGCGACGTCTCATCAATACCTAAAATAGAGTAAAATCTGAACCTGTCCTTTAAAATGAACTAAAAAAATCAGAGATTAACCAGATTGAGCGACGTCTCATCAAACCTCAAAACACGATAAAATCTGAAACCTTTCCTTTAAAATAAACTAAAAATGAAATCGTTGAAACAAAATTTACAATTTAAGCCCGAAATTAGTTTCGTAGTGTATTTAAGTAAATTAGTTTTTTTGCCGTCTTCCGTTTCCGCTGGAGGCATTATACAATTAAGTCTTTTTTTCTACTTTTTTTAACTGTGTTGCCCTATTTTTGTCCTGCTTCCTTCTTTTGCTAAATTTATGTTATTCACGTTTCTTTCTAGTGAAAAATCTTACCTTTTTTCTTATCTTTTGGTAAAAGTGGAGTTGTCAGTTGTTGCATTCAAATTGGGGTCAAGTATTTTCGTTTCTTTTGCATTTTGTTTTTCTCTTTTTTTATGCTTTTCAGTCTCTATAGTTCTTAAAATCTAACTTGATTAAAATGACACCTGTCATGAATAAGCCGATAATTTTCTAAGACTATGTTTTTTTAATAGTTTAACTTAATTGCCCCCAATTAATACTCATATTATTTACATAGCGTAAAATACTGACTATATAAATATGCATTTGTACAGATTTAAAAAAAAAACTTTGTTACCTACTGGCACAGAAAGATCTACAAAAACAAGGTTTGTCACCGCATGCAGCACCTTAAAGCATTTCCTTTAACTAATTTGAATATACATTTATTTCATTACTTTTTATCTTTAAAAATAATGTATGGTAAATTATACAAATACATTACTCAGTCATAATTTTATATAGGTATTGTGATACTTGTTTTTCCCTTTTCAGTTAATTATTTTTAAGCAGACGGGTTTTTTGTTTTTATGATTTACGATGAAAACATGTTACAAAAATATTTTGTAATACATGTGTTTGAGTGTTACGTTTCTACGCTCTGGCTATTTGATTTGCAATCAGTAATTTTGATGTATAAAATATTTGATTGATGTAAATAAATTGAGGGGTGATACGTTTTTCCGTGTTCATTTAAAATAAGTTTTTTTTTTTTAAATTACCCATGAAAAAATTTGTGTGGCGGGTTAGAAATGATGTACTGAACACGTACACCCCCCTCTACTCTACTCTTCCACCCTGAATACACTCTCGCACTCACCCTGCCTGGGAGTGTGTCGGCGTGAGTGTACATTTAACCTTAGGCTTGAACAAAAGCGTAGCGTGACCACAAAAGAGGTAGTTTTAACAGTTAATTGCTAAACATTAGTGGTTTTTTTTTTAATTGAAGCCTTCACGTGCTTTTGCGTCGTTTGAGACTCTTTTTTAAAAAGATTAAATTTTAAATATATGTTAAAAGAGAAATATTGTTGTAAATTGGTAGTGTGAGACTGACGTGATTATTTTTGTGCAATTTATTGATAGTTTTGTTGCCGAATTTAAAATGTTTAACAGAGTGAAGTCATTAAAAAAAAATGTAGTACCTAAAACACACTTATTCAAAAATCTCCCCCTCTTTTTTTTTGGATGGGAAATCATCAAACAACTTCCCCCGCTCTGGGCGGAGTGGGAGGGAGTCTCAGACTTTTACTGACTAAAACCCATCCATGTTCCTTCTTTGCCCTTTGTGTTCCAGGGCCGCAGTATCTCTTTCGAACAGTCCCGCAGCCCAATCTCCCCCTCTTTGGCTTTTATTTAACTCATTTTCTTTTCAAAGAAGTTGTCAACATTCTTTGCCTAGCTACCATTCTTGCCCAAAAACACTAAATTAAAATTGAAACATTATCTACTCCAGCATTTTAAACCAACTCGACCCACTCACACAGGTTGGGTAACAAACAAATACCAACTAGTTGGTTATAAAGCTAACACCCCTATTTTAACCGCAGCTCTCAAAGTTCAGTCGAATTCTCTGTGAAATCCGATGCGGCTGGCCACAACGAAACAACACAGGGAGATTTTAAAATTTTCAGGATTTTTGAACCTGGATATATTGAACGGATTATCCTTGGATGGATTGATCGCATGTCAGATAGGTACGCCGTTTTTCTAATAGGAATGATGGGATGTTCGCAATTACAATTTGAATTGTTTTTTGTTCAGCTTGCTTGAATTTTTTTTATTTTTTTTATTTGTAGAACATAGGTAAACAAAATTACAGATGTCAATATGAATAAAATGAGCGCTATGTCTGGCCGTCAACGGCGTACAAATATTCTAATATTCTATTCTTCTATTCAAACTTTAGTTTCAAGCAAAGACTACCAAGAATACCAATGAATAATGCTTTTTTTTTTTAAAGAAATGGACATTATAATATAATACAATCTCTCCAAGGAGTTCGTCGTGGTTTAAAAAAAAACATCCGCTCGGGGTCGATCTTCGGGTTAAGCCGCGCTTGCCTAGGTTGGTCCGTGGATGGGTGACCAACCAAGACATACCGAGTTTTTCCCATGCCTCGGAAACCACGTTACAGTCGTTACAGGTAGTCAGCCTGCCTTGCCAGCCAGCCATGCCTTGGAAAGTACGTTACAGTTGTTACAGGTGCCCAGAGTGCCAATGGGTAAGATGGCTCTGACTACTCACTGCAAACAGACGGTCTGACGTCACTGCAAACACTGCAAAACAGACGGTCTGGCAAACTTTACGAAAAGAGTGTATCGTCTGCCTAGCCTCTTCCTAACTATGTTAGAGTCGGGTTCCAGTCTAACCGGATGCAGCTGAATACCAGTATTTTACATGGAGCGACTGCCTATGTGACCTCCACAACCCAATTAGTACTAGGTAATACGATACCCCTTGGTAAGACTGGTTGTCAGACTTTTTGGGCCACTGACCACGTAACGACTGTCAAAGATCTACAAATGACACCCGGGACCAAAGGCTTAACGTGCTTTCCGAGGCACGGAGGAAACTCGGTTTGTAATGGGTGGTCACCCATCCTCAGACCACCCTAGGCAAGCACGGCTTAACCTAAAGATCGACCCGAGCGGCTTTTATCGTTTAGGTCCTTAAGAAAAAAACGTACTATGACAACCTTAAAATAGCTAATACCACGGTACACAACTAAAAAACTTAGGAGATACCATTACATTCTATTTCTAAATCCCAATTTATTACAAAACTGCGAACACAAAGCTCATCTTATGAAACGCATTGACAATGTTATTTCTACCGCACAATAGACGCGCGGAGGAATCGATATGTTCCCCTATTGTTCACTACGATTATAGAACTCGACGATCGTAGAAATGTGGGCTACTGGATCAGACAAGCAATTTATTTTTTTATATTTTTCGATTGGGATAGCGATTTTCTTTAAAGCAAGGATAGTTAAATACTGTGACTAGTATACACATAAAGAAAATATAAAGTAGCTTTTGCCCGCGGCTTCGCTCGCGTTAATTTAGAATTTGACAATCAATTCGGGTTGTACTCTGCTTGTAATAATATAATTCAATCATGATTCGAAAGACACGTGGCGCCATATATTATCATAAGAACGTTATTTTTGTTTTCCTTGGAACAATACTTTTTTTGAGATAAAAGGTACCCTATGTCCGTTTCTGTACACCTGACAACGTATATGCAAAATTTCAGGATGATCGGTGTAGTGGTTTAGGCGTGAAAAGGTAACAAACAAACTTACTTTCGAAAAGGTCGTAAAGTAAGTAGTGAAGTCTAGTATCTACTAGTGTAGTATAGTTAGTATTAGTATTTTGTGTGTACATAAATAATTTTCTTTTTCCAGCAATATAAACGGTTACAAAAATAGTTAAGACGGTTTTTTTATAACTATTAAAAACCTCAGTTATTTTTATTTTATCTTGTAATAATTAATCATCATCTTTCGACCCGATTTCCTAACACGTTGTTATCTTTTGTTCTTCACTTCAGTTATCATTTACACCTTTCTCTTCCTTCATCTTTCCTAATACATCGAGTTTTCATAATTGGAGCAATGTATCCATCATTAATTATTATAATTATAATCGAGTCATCGACACGAAGATGAAGATAACCGACGAAAAAATAAGGAGGTTCTCAATTTGACTGGTTTTTGTTCACCACGCATAATTTTTCGCATAGTGATCCGATTTGATAGTCACATGAACATCACCCCTCCGCATCACTAGATGTTTACTTCACAGTAATCATTTCACAAACATCATCAGCCTACATACTTACATCATCTTCATCTTGACGCCACAAACACTTCGCTCACGCGTCTCCATTATTCCAAGATCAGGAACAAAACTTCAACAGTTAATAGCATACCATCAATCACTTTATTTGAGCGACGTGTATTGTCCATTAACAATCTTGAAGGTCGAATTGTCTATATTTAAAAGACTGACATAAAGTCAATATACAATTTTCATGGAGAATCAATATAAAGAGTGTAAATAGACCCTTCACACTGCCGTCAACCAAGTATTCTGTATGTTACGGCTAAAAGCAAGGTTACACCCGGTTCAAGCCGGCTATACCTAGATGCGTCCGGTAGTAGTTTGTTAAGCTTATGTATATCCTTTAATAGAGAGCTAATATGGAACAGTCAAACATGTGTATAATATAAGCCGTTGCAGAAATATGAAGCGCCTTAAAAGCTATTGCCAAATATCTAGGCCCTCGAATATACCGTAGTTGAAGTTCTAACACCACATAAGTAAATTTTTGGTGGCTTTGACATTTTGATGCCGTTTGCTAGAGAATCGGAAGTCAAACAGAAACACAAATTAAAAAACTTTTTGTACTTGTTACCTAGGTATAATTTTGCAGTTTGTTCGATCGATGACGATTTTATTGTATAATTGTATGATGGGCTGGACGGGTATTTTAATTATTACTTACATTAGGAAGTATGCCCCACATTTGACACGTCTATTAGAAAACAAACTGTAGTCAAGATACTTCTCAACGATAAAGACAGTAATCTAGACAGTATTTAATCCAGATTACAATCAAACTACGGCCAATAAAAACTAAAGTTAACACCGAAACATGGTGTTCTCGATTTATATAATGGGACAAGATAAATTCGAGAACATTTTACTATCGCACCACGCCCTTATCGCTAGCACGCAACTTAAAGTGTGAGCATCGGATTTCCTTGTAGATTTTTATAGCAGGATAGAGAAATAAAACCACTTGTACCAAGATTAGAAGTATTTCATCGCTCTTTGACAGTCTTTACGGAAAGTCAGAAGCCCGAAAATCTGATAACCAGTCTTACCAAACCGGTATTGTCATCATCATCATCATAATCATCAGCGTATAGAAGTCCACTGCTGGACATAAGCCTCCTCAATCAACTCTCATCCAGTTGCTACCAGTCACCCTGCGAAGATCGTCACTCCGCCGAGCCTGAGGACGTCCTTACTTTTGCGGATTCGCGGTCTCCACTCAAGAACACGTCTACCCCAACGGTCATCGGTTCTACGGCTAATATTACCGACCCATTGCCACTTCAGCTTACTTATTCTGTGAGAATACCGGTTTTGTATTACCCAGTAACTGGGTTATGGAGGTCAGACAGCAGTCACTAATGTTTAAAATACTATTAAACAGCGCATCTGGTTAGATTAGAAGCTGAAGCCAACATAGTTGGGAAAAGGTTATGTAGATAAAGTACAGTCTGCAAAATTAGCGTTTGGTCAGCAAACAGGAAGAGGTCCGCAAGCGCAGATGCCTGCCGAGGCTGCGGGACTGTTCTTAAGAGATACTGCGGCCCTGGAACACAAATCCACTCCGCCCAAAGCGGGAGGGGTCATTTGATGATTTTCCATCAGGCAAAAAAAAGCACTATTCAACTTAAATAACTAAGGCTATTTCAATGGCAGAAGTGGTCAACCGGCTACGTCGTTGATTGTACACTAAGAATATGTTGTTTGAGTTATCTTGATGCATTACAATTCAAATTATTAAAGTTTTCGTTATAAAAACGTTAGTGCCCATTTTTACACTATGGAGGAAGTCCCATTAAAAACTGTTAATAGATCCACAACATATATTTCAATTTGTTTCCATTATAAAAGAGTAATTAGATTCCCGTAATTAGGTCATGTCACACTGGACACATAAAAACGCGTGTGACTGTGACAAATCGTACAACGCTGACCACAGCGACTATAACCAACCTTTTCAATTTATTTTTTAGCTTTGTGAAATACTCTAAAAAAGAATAGCCAGTCAGCTAAATTCTAGAAAAATATTACAATCATTCGTTTTATACATGCTGTATTTTTTTTTAATTTTATTTTTATGCAAAGATAAAATTTAAAAAGCATCCAAATCCGCTGAGTAGTCAGCGGATTTGGATGGACTTTGGCACACACATAGTTTGTAACCTGTACTAACACATAGGATATTTTTTATCCCGGTAGTACGATCCAATGACACAATTAGTGAACTCCATACGGGAGACGCCGCGAGCATAGGTTAAAAAAAGCATAAAGTTTTCAATTACAATAACGATATACAAGAAAAAAATGTTACTATCAATACAAATGTGTAGCGTCACTAGTACGTACATGAATCTTGCTAAAATCTAGTAAGTGCAAAATATCGGATATTGATAAAGTGAAATTGCACCCATGAGAGGGTGTCACTCGCACACTGCCTTCTCTGTCACGCGTCTTTCCAACACAGACGTGTGACGATTCATTCAATTTAATTTTTAGTCAAATCTGATGTCGATTTATTTAATAGGCTATAATTATTTTGGTCAAAAAATCACAATAAATTAAAGGATTGCATATCTTAATTCCTGATTGGAGTCTTTAGACTTAAAAAATGAGATTTTGACGCGCTTGCACCATCAATCACTGAAACCTATTTAGAACATCGTTCTGTTTTTAACCGACTTCGAAAAAAGGAGGCGGTAATCTGTCAATCGTTCGAACATGGCAGAGACAGAATGATGCTGCTAATATGTTTAGTGTTCATTTTAAATTCACTGCCTCGTTGGTCTAGTGGTCGCAACCGTGACTGCTGAGCATGAGGTCTTGGGTTCGATTCCGGGGCGGGCAAAGAAAAAGTGCTAATTCTTCTGGGTGAGTCCTACCAATTAGAAAAAGGAAAAACTCTCTTGATATTCAATAACCAGCCTTATAATTATACAGATACGGTATATCTATATCTAGTGTCTCCATAAGGTGTGCGTAAAGCGATCCCTTAGGACGAAACGGCAGCATGTACCTAAGGGTCACGTGCCACCGACTACGGTTGGGGTGTTGGAGGATGTAGCTTTAGTTGCCTTTGGGACATGTCAAATGGTTAACACAGAACAGGCGTGCTGTCTGCCAGTAAATACCCTGAGGGCCTAATGTTCTCTGAACGTCTGTCGCAGTTTAAGTGTGTTTGATATCAGAGACTGATGTGTGTTATTGGAGAGGGTATCGCCAGTTCTTCCCAGGTTTAGGAAGTGGAGTGCTGAGTGACAGTTTTTGGAGGTTCACAACTGTTTTTTCACCGTCGATCACGATTTGGAGCTCGTGCCTAGGTTTGTCTGTGGATAGGTGACCACCCGAGTTTTCTCCGTGCCTCGGAAAGCACGTTAAGGCGTTGGTCCCGTCTGTCATTTGTAGATCTTTGACAGTCGATACAGGTAATCCGAAAGCCCGAAAGTCTGACAACCAGTCTTACCGAGGGGTATCGTATTACCCGGTAATAACTAGGTTGTGGAGGTCAGATAGGCAGTCGCTCCATGTGAAATACTGGTATTCAGCTGCATCAGGGTAGACTGGATGCATATTGCCATCAGCCGGGCGCAAATCCAGACTCCATGACTTCTACTGAGAAATTCCTGATAGAAGAACCCAATAACACTTTGCCCGACCTGGAAATCGAACCCAGGACCTCATGCTCAGCAGTCGCGTTTGCGTACAACTAGACCAACGAGACAGTGAACTGATAATAATATACTCTGGGAATTTACTTCAATCCTTTCCTAAGCAGGAAATAAGTAAGTATACGAGTACCCTCCGAGAAAAAATATACACATAACAATATTTCATAACAAAAATCAGTTTGTTATTACGATGTTTTGACCAAGCCTGCCAGGGCGTGGCAAACTGTTCTATTTACATTTTTATATAGCAAGGGTTCGTGTTTCGTCAAGGTTACGCTTCTTGTACCGAAATAACTTATTCTAAACATGGTATTTGCATGAAATAAGTGTTACATCAAGAATATCGGAATACCACGAAAGTAGTCATGGACAAAAATAATACTTTTTTTTAGCAATAACTTGCAGAACATGTTAGGAATTTTAAAGGACAGATCACCATATAAAAGGTGACTGGTAATTAGTGACCGATACTTAATAACGTGATTGTACTCATGATAACAAAAAACTTATCCAAAGAAACATTTTTTTATACTCATTCACTATCACAATAACACAATAGCCTCATGAAATTCGCGCGCGCGCGCTTTTGACCTATCAGCTGTTAGACGCGTGACGCCGTTTAGTATCATTACTATCGTAAAGTGCAGCAGTGGGCAGGCAGAGTACCAGGTTTCCATTCCATTTAAAATATGTTATTTCAGAACGTTGTAATTACCTAGTCCTAGAATTACTGCAACATAATGTTTTGCAAAGGGTCACAAAATACAACCTAATAAGTTTCTAAGTAAATGTTAGTTATTGTTAAAATAGTTTTCACCGGTCAAAAGTAGTTTTGACTGATTAACAGCGGTCAAAAGTAGTTTTGATTGATTATCCATTACCTCGCCATTAATATCATCAAAATACCTTTTGCATTTAATTTGAATAAAATGGTGCTGGAAAATGCAACGCCGACACTCATTGAATTAAAGGGAGCAGCTGCCATCCGGTGTTATCGACAGCCCAGTCAGCAGAGTATGGTAATTTTATTATTAAACGATGGTAGGTAGTTGAGGAAAGGTTTGACGTAGTTTGTTGGTGATTGTGGTGAAGTGGCTACAATGCTAGATCATGATTGTAGCTTCGTTTAATACACCGTGACTTTTTAGTCGTCTTACAAAGGCAGCCCACTTTATGTATCCAATGACTACTAAATATTCACAAAAATAAAAAGGTATTTATGAGATTTTAATAATTTAAAAATAAAAATATTATTAAGTAATGACTTAAAACACCCTGTTGTTAGCGATGATCTACTGGACTCGAGCGCTGGGTAGGTATGTTCTCCCGTTTGACACGTAAACATCATTAACAGGGTGTTTCTTATTTTTTCTAATGTTTTATTTATTTTTCTTTGTACCTATTATGGCAGGTAAAAAAAAAATCGCGGCTAGAGCTATTTTATGTCGGGCACATTGAGTGGACCACCTTTGTAAGACGACTAAAAAGTCACGGGTATGTACTTGTGTAGTCTTTTAACTTGATTGATAGTTACGTGTGTCCGAGGGTCCACCTAGTCTTTCAGGATATCGCCAAGCGGTTGGTCGACTCTTTACGTGACCAGCGGGTAGCCTTTTTTTGGCCAAAGGATCAGCATGCCATCCAACGTGGCAGTGCTGCCAGCTGCAACGTAATAGGGGGACACTATTGCCATCAACTGGGCACAAATCCAGACGGCTGTTACTGAGAAATTTCTGATCGAAAAACACAATAACGCGACTGAAAAGTCGCGCTTGCAACCACTCAAAAAATTATAAGACCTAAGTGACATCATTCCACTCCATCTCATCTCCCACTCCGCCCAGAGCGGGATGGGCATTTTTTGAAGGAAACGGATCACGGTATAAGTGGATACAACTCACCGTGATCCGTGGCAAACTCAATCTGATAACGTGATTGGTGGAGACATACCCCAATTGATGATTTCCCATCCTAAAAAAAAAGTAACCTCATTATCATAATTCAGTCAAAAGACGTCCACTGCTGTTCTTTCCCAAAATATTAACAAATTGTGCAAAATTTTACACAATAACACCTGTATGTCCTGTATACGTCGTAACAGAAATTCAAAGTAAAGCTTATAATAAAAATGTCACACAAATAAGCACAACAACACAATGTAACAACTAATGCATTTTCATAACTAAGCTTAGTTTCCATGGCTTCAATAAAACCAAATAAAAACCAACGGTTTTATTACAACCATATAAAGAACATTGTATGAAAAGTATTGAAAAAAGCAAAGTGCTGTGTTATGTATCGTAAAAAGGTTATGACCCAAATATGGCACATTCATAGACATTTTATTGCAAAAATATGAATTTGAAAAGTGAAGAGCTTAAAACATTGGCTTTCAAGTTTAAAGGTAGGATCGAGTGTTTTATAGAAGAGTGGTTTGAAAATCAAAGCTTTACCTGACGATTTATTTCCTTCTGTGTATTTTCTTTTATGTTTTTTATTTTTAGTAGCCTTGCTAGGCAAAGGCCTCCCCCATATCCTTCCAGTCCTGCGCCACCTTCAACCAGCCTTCGTGATGCGCGTCCAGAGCATCTCGTCACCTCTTTCTAGGTCGGCCTCGGCGGCGCCGTCCATCTTCAGGCACCCATCGTGTTGAGACTTTCGCCCTTCTCCATCCTTCATCCATGTTTTGTGATAAGACATCAAAACTAGCTTTTGCCCTTGGTTTCGCTCGCGTTCTAAAACAATAATTACTACATGTAGCCTGATTACAAAATAGAATAAAATACTTGTTCAGGACATATTACGTGATCATCATTCTCCTGTCCTTATCCCAATTTATTTGAAGTCGGCGCAGCATGGCTTCTTCTTCCATACTTATCCACTTGTCGTCAACTCATGAGCCATCCCCATTCTAGCCTTATCGTCTCCCACACAGTTCATCTCTTACTGACAGGGTGCATTCAGCTCCTTTTGAATAATTAATTTTTAAATTCTTTTATTTTAATGTAAAATTACATTCCCTGGACGCAGCATTCCATTTATGTAAATAATACGGCTAAAATCAAAAATCCAACAATGGATTTTGAAATACTCTAACGAACGATGCGTGAAATCAGCTGTTCACTTCTTCCCTAGATACATTGTTCATCGATGTCGTCGTCGCGCTTGCCGTTCGCTACATGTGTTTTGCCACGGTAACGATACTTTGGGTATGAGGAAATAAAACATATCTTTATTGGATTCCCAAAACATTCCTGAAATAATTTCTTGTGCCGGTCATCTTAGAATTATATAGGTACTGAATTCACCCCATCAGTTTATGGAGGAGTGACCTTTACGATATCTTCGAAACTATGCATTTATGGACCACTTATTCTAGAACTTTTAGTATTATTTTTACTTATAGAATATAACCCTAGAGTTATGGAATATGAAAAAAAAACACGTTGTATAATCATTCAAAGTTAAAGAATAAATAACTTGCACCAAGGAATATTCTATATCTTAAGACCGTATCACACGGCTAGTCACCTCGAACCAGCAAAACGGTAACATCCACAAAACTCATAAATCCAAGAATAAAACGTTACGAAGTAAACTGGAGTCTGCAATTAAACGTTATATTGTGAGTTAAACCATTTGCTCGTCGCAACGCCAAAGTGTTCGCAGTTAGTTGAATGTGCAGAAGTGCCATTTGTTGTTAGCAACTTTTACGTACTGAAATTCTGGCAATTTTCCGCAATTTAATTTGCTTTTAAGACTTCGAGATTTTCTTAAATCATTTCTGAATGGTATGTTGAGGAGCTCGTGGCTAAATAATAACAGCCACTCGGGTCGATCTTTAGGTTAAGCCGTGCTTCCCTAGATTGGTCTGTGGATGGGTGACCACTCGTTTCATACCGAGTTTCCTCCGTGCCTCGGAAAGCACTTTACGGTTGGTCGTTACAGGTGGTCAGTGGCCCAAAAAGTCTGACAACCAGTCTTACCAAGGGGTATCGTATTACCCAGTACTAACTGGGCTGTGCAGGTCAGATAGGCAGTCGCTCCATGTAATATAATGGTATTCAGCTGCATCCGGTTATACTGGAAATCGACCCCAATATAGTTGGGAAAGGGCTAAGCAGATGATGTATGTTGAGGAGGCTGTCTGCTTTTTACGTTAGTTAAGGTCATAACAATCTCTCTAATTTATCAATGAAAAGTTTGAGTTTTTCACTGCTCCAAGAGGTAGCAGACCTGAGTATTTGATATTAATTTCAGTTTGATACCTCTACGCGTTCCTGAGAAAAACGGTCTTGACAGACGGACAACAAAGTGATCCTATACTATACGGGTTCCGTTTTTGCCGACTGAGGTACGGAACACTAACAATTGAATATTTCACTTTTAAAATGACGGCTGTATTAGTTTTGCTGTTAGATAGAGTGTACTTTGTTGTTCACACGGCGACACATCAAGCTATACATTTCCATTATAACATCAGGCCTCAATTTGTATAGATTTCTCGTACAATGAGAGATTGTTGTGGGTAGTTACTGTTGATCTTGTATATTTTTTGTTCTGTGGCTGAAGTGCTGAACTCATTAGACGGGTTGTATTTGTCAGCAAGCAACTGTATGCGGGCTTTTAGAAATTTTTGTTCGGAACAAGTTAGGGGAAAATAAAAATTAGTTTTTTTCTGTCTCTTCAGTTCTCTGTCTGTTTGGGTTTGTCTGTCTGTTTGTTTCTTGACGAAAAATTGCTTTTTCTTCAGGATAAATGATAGAACGCGCTTTCTTTTTGTTCTGATAATAATAAGACTAGTGACCCGCCCCTTTTTGGCACGAATTTTATGACAAACGATCAAGTTTTCTTTCATCATCTGCCTAGCCTTTTCCCAAATATATTAGGGTCGGCTTCCAGTCTAACCGGATGCAGCTGAATACCAGTATTTTACATGGAGCGACCGCCTATCTGACCTCCACAACCCAGTCAGTACTGGGTAATACGATACCCCTTGGTAAGACTGGTTGTCAGACTTTTTGGGCCACTGACTATCAAACGACTGCCAAAGATCTATAAATGACATCCGGGACAACGGCTTAACGTGGTTTCCGAGGCACGGAGGAAACTCGGTATGTAATGGGTGGTAACCCATCCACAGACCAACCTAGACAAGCACGGCTTAACCTAAAGATCGACCCGAGCGGCTTTTATTATTAAGCCTCGAGCTCCTCAAGTTTTCTTTATAAAAAAAAATTGATAATACTTAGTATTATGCATACATAAACCTGGAAAACTAAATCAAAATCCTTTGCGTAGTCACACAGACAGATACGAAAAGTGACTTTATTACAAGGCTTTTTTAGCTTGCAATAGTTATAATTATGTTTGTTTGATTGTATAGGCCAAATCTTGCAAGTGAATTTTAAAACAGTTATCCCGAACCGATTGAGTTGAAATATTGCATACACATTTAGTTTTGATGACCATGCATGGTTAGCTAAGTGACGTTCTAAATCAAATATGGCGGACTCGCGAATATGGCGGACCAGTTTTTTATGTTCCCCCATGATATGGGTGTCAATTAAAAGGGTTTCCTAAGAAGAATGACGTCACACCTATATTTAAAACCTTGTTTTTAAAATTGAAGTTTACTATAAGCTTGTTTATTGTACAGATCTTCTTACTGATAATTGTACATTACTGACATCTTTTTGCCACCACCACCGTAACCTAGCCATCATCTGCCTAGCCTTTTCCCTACTATGTTAGGGTCGGCTTCTAGTCTATACCATTATTTTTACATGGAGCGACTGCCTATCTGACCTCCACAACCCAGTTAGCACTAGATAATACGGTACGCCTTGGTAAGACTGGTTATCAGACTTTTTGGGCCACTAGATTTGCAAATGACAGCCGGGACCAAAGGCTTAACGTGCTTTCCGAGGCACAAACGAAACTCGTTATATAATGGGTGGTCACCCATCCACAGACCAACCTAGGCAAGCACGGCTTAACCTAAAGATCGACCCGAGCGGCTGTTATTTAGCCACGAGCACCTCAACTGGTTACAATAAACAAACTACTGAAACCCGATAAAATAACGTCGGAAATAATTAAATGAAACTGAAAGCTGTAGAACGCTTTAATTATTCAGGCTAGACGATAATTACTGGCGAGACCGCTCTCTTAAGAATAAAGACTCGGTTATGCTAACCTCTTTTGAAGAAAAAAGGCTTGAAAAAAGTACTTTTGACTTTTTGACTGGCTGGTTATAAACATGATAAAATGATTAATACTGTTTTTAACACAACATAATAATTACGCCTGTTCTCCCCTAAGAGATAAGCAGAGTCGACATATTAGTATATTTGTTACGGCTAAAAGCCGAAGTAAGGTTACATCCCGTTCTAGCCGGCTATACCTAGGTACTGCCGGTAACAGTTTGTTATAATGCAACCAATTTGGTCACAGTTCTAACCAAATCCATTTGGTAGGTGTGTTCTAGCAATAAAAAGGATAGTTACCGGCCGCACCTAGGTATAGCCGGCTAGAACTAGGTGTAACCTTACTTCGGCTTTTAGCCGTAACATATTCATATTTCGTAGTTACGTGATCCTACATAATAGGGGGCGAGCGCTTTGCCATCAATTGGGTACTAAGCCAAAGTCGGGGTTGCTAGTGAGAATTTTTCATAACATCATCACTGTAAGTCCTGAAGGGTTTGGCAGAGGTGCCCCTAATAGTATACCCACATTTTGCCAGTTATGTTAAAGTCTCATGTAATAAGAGACGACCCTATTGCCGCAAACAAGGCACAAATCCAGACTCCGTGGCAGCTACTGAATAATTCCTGATGGAAAAACCCAATAACACTGTGCCTGACCTGGGAATCGAACCGAGGACCTCATGCTCAGCAGTCGGCGGGAGGATAATTTTTCCTTTACTATTAAAGAATTTTCATCCCAAGTAGGGTAGCTAGCAAAAATCGGAATAGTGAATGAGTCATCATCTGCCTAGCCTTTTCCCAACTATGTTGGGGTCGGCTGCCAGTCTAACCGGATGCAGCTGAATATCAGTATTTTACATGGAGCGACTGCCTATCTGACCTCCTCAACCCAGTTAGTACTAGATAATACAATACTCCTTGGTAAGACTGGTTGTAACTACCTGTAACGGCTGTCAAAGATCTACAAATGACAGCCGGGACCAACTGCTTTACGTGCTTTCCGAGGCACGGAGGAAACTCGGTATGTAATGGGTGGTTACCCATCCATGGACCCACCTAGATAAGCGCGGTTTAACCTAAAGATGAACCCAAGCGGCTGTTATTATTAAACCACGAGCTCCGAATAGTGAATGAGTGGTACAAAAATAGTAAAACAGAACATGACAATATCGAAATATAGTGCAACATGAAATCTCACCCTGTGGTTTTATTATAACTAACGATATCATTATAATGTTTTACCGGGACTGTTTTTGTGGAGTAGAATAGAAAAATGTATTTTATTTTATTTTTTTCGATGCCTTCTAATAGCGGTTGGCGCTGAGGTAAGTCACATGCCATACTCACTCAGCCAATGAGCATACATACGCAACAGCATGACAACGTAATTAAAGAAATATATTTATTTATCTCTTCCTAAAAACAGGAATTCCGTAGATGACATTTAATTTTCTTTCCCCCTTGTTCGTCTAAGTAGCTACCGATAGTATTTACGCTGTTTTCGAGCGCCGTGATGTTCATGTATGACGCGTCTATTTATATTACGTCATTGATGATATATCACTATATAAGCCGTTTCACCTCTCCACGTGTATGGCCATTTAGAAAAAAAACAAAAAAAAAAGTTTTGGTAGAACTTGCCAAGTCCAAAACATGCAATTTGAACATAGAATGTTGTGCTCTTCCAATTTGGAACCCTCCGCGTGATAATTAAGCATATGGCCAGTGCCAAATTGGTGTTAGCCAGATAACACTTGGATAGGAAAAAGTTTAATTTAAAATACAATCACGATTGCATTTAGTACATGGTTAGGTGCAGTCGTTGTCAAAACTCATTTGTACAAAGTGGACTAAATTAAAGTGCATTCGCATTGGATATTGGTACAGCGTCTGCGTTGATTATTGCAGTGTCTGGCACTAAAAGTACCTACTTTTAAACGAATTATAAAGTATTTACAATGTTGAATAAAATTTTGTTAAAAAAAAAATAAGAACAAATAATGACATTTGCCTGACAGCTCAATAATTAGCCCCCAAGCAATATTTTTTTATTCAAAATGGAGTAAGTCATATGATAGCATAATCACAATCAGCCTATGATCTTCCTACTGCTGGGACACGAACTTACCCTGGGTGGGAGTTTTTGGGGCGTAATCCACCACGCGGGCTCAGTGTGGCTATTTCATGGGTCTTATGATATTATTATAACATGACCTTTTATAATATAAAAAGCAAATAATGGGTGTAAAAAGACCCCTATCGAAGCCTAAAGGCACTTATTCTGCCCATCATTGCGATATTTTTTTAGGTCATACCTGGGGTGCTACTAGTTACAAAGATTAGATTAGTTCCAACTTTTCACAATGTTTTCTTGACACAAGTTTTTATTTTATAATACCTCCATGAGCCCCGTTATACAATTTAATGCATCCATCACCACGATGTTTTGAGTGCATTACATTGCATCCTACCGTAAACCGTGATTTTTCACAAAAAAAAATCGTTTCCCAGCAATATTTTTTGCGTAGAATTACTTAGTTTGATGTGCAGAATGATTTGTCGACGGCTTCGTGAAAGGTCCGTTTACACATTGTAGGTAAGATGACAGCACATCAAGCTACCCGAAACTGTCAAATTTTCCCAATCAACCTTGAACCTAATGTTTTTGCGATAAAGTTGAAAATCTATTTAAAAAAAATTACAGAATGTAGTAGCTTTTTTTTTTTTTGGTATAGGTAATCATCAAATCCGCTTTGATTGGAGTAGGAGGGAGTGTCAGAATTTTACTGACTAAAACCCATCTATGTTCCTTCTTTGCCCTTTGTGTTCCAGAGCCGCGGTATCTCTTTCAAACAGTCCCGAGGCCCCGGCAGGGGATTGTACTAGCTTGATGTGCTGACGACAACAAAAAGAAAAAAAAAACACTAAAATTAAACAAAAACCCTTCAACTGAACCACTAATCGACAGAATCCAAGCACGACACCACATAATAAGTACGTCTAGTAGGTGTACAATCTTCCGATATTGAAAAATTCTCACGTGGTGCGCAAGGTGCTGAGGGATCTTAATGAAATTCCTTTCAACCCCCGCAACGCTCAAGGATACGGTAATTAAGTTAAGGGTTCCAATGCATAGAGGGTGGAGGGGTGAATATAGATATTGGAAGGACGTGGGATGTTTAGGGTTAGAGGTAACTAGATTAATTAATCTTTGTTAATGTCGAGATCTATGAAAGGTAGCGTGGGAGGGTAGAGATAAGTGAGTTTCTTAATCAGTTTGAAAGCTTGGGGTTGTTTGTATTTTTTAAAATTGATACCGACTTTATTTCTATTTTAAAATATAGCTCGGATTTTTTATTTATGTGTGGATAATTTTGAGGAGCTCGTGGCTAAATAATAACAGCCGCTCGGGTCGATCTTAAGATTAAGCCGCGATTGCCTGTGTTGGTTCGTGGATAGGTGACCGCCCTTTACTCCGTGTCTCGGAAAGCACGTTAAGCCTTTGGTTCCAGCTGTCATTTGTAGATGTTTGACAGTCGTTAGGTAGTCAGTGGCCCAAAAAGTCTGACAACCAGTCTTATCAAGGGGTATCGTACTACCCAGTACTAACTGGGTTGTGGAGGTCAGATAGGCAGTCGCTCCATGTAAAATACTGGTATTCAGCTGCATCCGGTTAGATTGGAAGCCGACTCCGGCAGATGATGACTCTTAAACTTTAAGATTATACCCTTTATCTTTATTTAGTATTAAACCGAAATAACTTTGCAAAGAACACAAACCTAATTATGAACAAGTAAATCGATTCAGACGTAATTTCTTTCGACTCATTTTCAAATTAAGTAAAAAACTTAGTCTAAAAGATTTTCTTAAAACTATAAAAAAGTGCGTATCCATTCTCATTTTTCATTTTAACTAACTTTTTAATAACGGTACATCATCTTAGATTTATGGTTTCTCTTTTATTAAAGTTAAAACAATCTACTTTATCACTTACTTCTGAAAGCCATATATATCTTCACAAAGAAATATTATAAAGGTAACGATATCTTTTAATGGTCGTTTTGTAGGTAGTTTGAAGTTTTCAATGAAATTACTTATCCGTTAAGCGTACTTATACGCTTCTGCGGCCGTTTTATGTGGTAGGAATTGTAATCAAAAGTTTTTAATGTTCGGCCCGAGAAAACATGAATTTAGACTTGGGGAATTATATTAAAATTTCTTTTTAGGGTCAATAATCTCTTTTTCTATCTTATTTTTCGTTTTTGTAAAGTCAACAATGACTTATTGTAACTACGCTGTCATCCCATTCTTAAGTACTAACGCTGCTGTAACATAATAATATTGTAAAATTAAATAATTTTAAAAGAGTAACCATGGAGTTCCTTGCCGGTTCTTCTCCATAGAGATCGACGCCTTGGAATGGACAACTACCTACAGTACTTTCACAAGTTATTATGCCTTGTTTCTGTGACTGTAGCTTCGCTTTCTTTGTTTTTTTGTGACATTCAAAAGTGCCTGTAATGGTCTAATTGAAATGAATGCTTGAGCATGAGTTTGAAAACAATAAAATAAAATATTTCCAGCTTTTTAATTTGGTAACTTGAAAGAATTCGCAGACGACTTAACTTTTTTATCATGCGATTTGTCACTTGGAATTACTTTTAAACTTATAAGTTGTATTTATTTTTGTAATCACCCTTTAAAACCGATGGTATTGGAAGATTAAAAAAAATCGAACTCTACGATATGGCACGTTAGCGTGCCATATCGTAGAGTTCGATTTTTTCCGCCATTTTTCTTTGTTTTTCATTTCAATGTAACCAGTGAACTCGCGCCACCAAGAAGAATCTAACGACGTATAATTTTTCCAAATCCGTTCATTCGTTTAGGAGTTACGAGGGAACATAGAAACCGACATACATACATATATACATACAGGTCAAACACATAACCCTCCTTTTGGGCTTCGCCGCAGTCACGTAAAAAGAAAACAGACCAAAAAAAACAGACATTAAACTATACCTGTACGAGGCCAAAAGGTCCCTATCTCAGCATGGTGCCATAATATTTAAAAAATAAATGTCATCATGCTTGACTGATACGGCTGAAAGTCATGTGTCTTCGAAATTTTGTTCTAAGACATGTTAATTTCCCAACGATGTTTTTCTTCAGCGTTTCGAGAGCAATCTGACCACTGCTTTATAGATTAAGAAAATTGCAATAACCACATGATCATCAAGTTTAATCTCTGTTTTAACACAAACAAGAAAACACAGAACAGTATAAACTGCAGCCATTACGACGCGATCACCACATTATTAAATATAAAACCCCTCTGGTTGCTTCTATGGCCGGTATGCGGCAATTAATT
Organism: Noctua pronuba; assembly: GCA_905220335.1. Taxonomy (NCBI): domain Eukaryota; kingdom Metazoa; phylum Arthropoda; class Insecta; order Lepidoptera; family Noctuidae; genus Noctua; species Noctua pronuba. The sequence continues at coordinate 5,369,409 of LR999906.1, read as the reverse complement.
CGTTTTGTGTCAGCAATAACTCGGTTATTGCAAGCCAGTTCACATGCACTCCACAGAATTGTTAGCAAATGGAGTCTTCATGATACTGTAACCCACTTACCGCCCACAGGCTTTTGCAATTATGTCCACTAATACGTAGTAGTGCAGTGGTAACAACATGAAGTGTAACAAAAAAATAAATGAATTAGTTGCACTTAGGAAGCTTTATCCTTATTCTCCACCTCCTTTTTCAATCATAGGACGTGGATATTTGTATTCAAACTGAACCAAAATACTAATAATTCCTTCAGCCACTAGTGCACAGTAAAGCAAAAAGAAACTTCCGACTATTAGCGATGTCGCGTCTTTCGTCAGATTTCTAAAATACTTTTCCTTCGAGGCTCTAGTTTTTTTTTTAAACTAGTAACCGATGTATATAATTATTCATCTCAATGACTTATTCTTGACCGTTAGTGTAGGAAAGGGTTTTAAAACCGACTCAGTGATCTGCATTCACCAACAGTAGAAGTACTGAGCAAGTTATTGTTATGATGACTCATTGCGAGATAGTTAGAGTTCAATCCCTCAATTTCTCCAACATCCACATACACCAACATGTTACTGATCAAGCACTCCATGTACTTAATTATCCGTGGCACCTCTAACTGGTTTATAAAGCGGGCTGTAAACCTGCGGCTACTGCTGTACGCTATATCGTGGCTACAGTTTTGAATATAGCGAGTAGCGAGCCTGTGATATTAAAGTAGAATAGTTTCATGCGTTTTCGCAAAAGTTTTTGTTTAAAAAATCGTAATTGATCGTTTAGCGATGCGCTGAATTAGTATGAAGTCTTTCTTTATCGAGTGGTTAGTGCCTAACCTGGTGTCAGAGTTTTTGTGCCACCCGTGGGCCCCTAATTTGGCTTTACATGCCGTCAAGACATATCTCTCAGGCATGCTGGTTTCCTCACGATGTTTTCCTCCACCGAAGCAAGTGATAATTATACAATACGCACGTGAATCCGAAAAATCAGAGGTGCGTGCCTTGGGTTCGAACTCGAGACCTATGACTTGGTAGTCTGACGGTTACACCCCTAGGCTATCACTGCTATAGAATGAATGAAGTAAGCGAAAGGCATAAACACATTATAATTATCATGAAGTTGTTTAAATGTATTTATTTCTTTTGGTGGTGTCATTTTTGACGTGAATACGTCTTTAAAATTGATGTTGCAGCTTCCAATCTGTCATCTCAATTCTAAATTCAATTACACCATTAGATAGCTAAAGGATCAAAGAATTCATTACGCCAAGTGAGGACTGTGACGCATCGCGCGGGGTGGAGGAGGAAGCGCCACCATTTTGAGGTAATTTTGCAGCTTATTGAGATTTCCACTTAGTACAACTTTTGACTCGAAAAAGCAACGACTTTCGTTTAAGTTTTTAAACTAGTATTTAGCAGAAATAAAGATACCAATAACAGTCCAAGATTCATGTAAACAAAACGAAAACTACATCAATATTCCTCCACCAAAAAAATTACGAAACAACTTCGCACTTGGTAATTTAAAAATTAGTTAAAAGGACGATGCAAGGATTTGTATGAACTCTGATCCCACCCTCCCATAGCTATGTGTTATACATTGTTGGATAGGTATTTTTAAGCTGCACAAAAGGTACTATGGTGCCAAGTTTCAAATCTTAGTCCGTTCAGAGTTATGCAGTATTATACATGTAGCGATAGCAGCGGTGGCCTAGTGGTGGCAGCCCCGACTTATGAACGAAAGTCGTAGGTTCTAACCCAGGCAGGCAAGGCCAAAAATTCGGAGACATGTGACATCTACCAACTCGCACTGGGCCCGCGTGGTGGATTATAGCCCATTCCCTCTCATAGAGAGGAGGCCGTGTGACTCAGCAGTAGGAACGTTATAGGCTGATTATGCAAACATGTCAGTTTAACAATAGTCAAAAATAATGTATTTCCCTAATTTAAAATCCATCACCACATTTATAAGCATTTCCTGCAATTCCTAAATAGAACAAAAGCGGATATTGACCGCGTGTGCACCACACATAAACTTGTTCTAGATAATGTTTCAACCGACCCCTGTTAACCGGCCCACCAGTTAGCCCGGATATTAGTCTAACACAATTAATCCGGGCAGGGTTTCCCACTTTACGGTACTATATACGGACCCCTAATTTTCCTTGATTAAGACCTTGATTAGGATGGTGGATGTTAATTGGATGTCTTAATTGATTTCGGTTTTAGTTTAGTTTTTTTTGGGATTTTTCCGATACGGTTCAGACTTGAAGTTGAAAACCCCTGAAACATTTATATGTACAGTTGTTAGTAGTTAATGGTTCTAAACTAAAATAAAACCACTCTCGAACGAATTTGTCAAAAAATAGGCTTTTGCAATAGCCAAAATCTTCGTATATATTCGGATATATGTGTGATGGTCTATATGCAATAGAATCTACAAATTAGAGCCCCCAAATCAGTTCTCCGTGAGCTTTTGCCTAAACATGCATCGGGAGAATGATGATTTCTAAATAAATAAACAAGTTATTTAAAATTCGCTTTATTATTGTTGCAGTAGAGATAACGATCTATTTTTAACAAAAAACTGCTATTTCAAGCAACCAACGAAAAACATACAATTTCAACGAGGAAACCTTGCGATTTCGCGTTTTTTTGTAATACGCCTCTTAAAACAGTTTAAGATGTACTCTTGATTTTTAGTTATACGGTTACGGCGGGACCATGAAAATTCCCTAGAGCCACAGTGCCGCTGCAATATTTTAATTAAAAAAATTCTTACCAGCTGCTGTTAAAAATCTGTCACAGGTATTTTTACGAAATTGATTTAAAATTACAAAATAATTGTACGTGATTTAGTTTAGGCCAGACAATATAGTATGGGCGCTGTACCATAATAAAAACACAATTACTCGTAATACTGCAAAGTTTCGGAAAGGCAAGGTAAGGCTTGCAATTTAGGAAGTTGAGCTTCAGGCAAAACACTAAAAAGGGTGTAAAAATACCCGTAACGAAGCCGAAAGGCACTTGTTCTCCCCGTCATTGCGATATTTTTTTGTACTGGACCATATCTGGGAACCTTCTAGTTACGGAAATATTGGAGGTCAAAGTTCAACATTTTTTACAAGTTTTTAAAATAATACAAGTTTTTAAGGTAATAATTTTATTTTAATACCCTCCATGACCCGTTTACTATTCAAAGCACCCATAAGCACAATGTTTTGATTGTGCTATATTGAGTTTTACTGTAAAACGTGATTTGTCACCCCAAAAAAAAAAGTCGTTTCCTAGCAATATAATACTTAGTTGATGTACAGAATGTTTGGTTGTCGGCTTCGTGAAGGGTCCGTTTACTCCCTGTATTTATTAAGTTATAAACACTGAAACTTAACTTGAATAAACTTACAGTCACTTACGGGATATCTTCCGTGATTTTCTATTATTGTGAGCTTCCGATATTTGAACGCTGTTGAAAATCGCCGAAGATATCCATTAAGTGACAGTGTAAGTTTAGTTATCCCTTAAACGGGCATAACGATCCGGGAATCGCAAAATAATTGGCACAAGTATAATATTTATTTTTTATTTTTATGTTTTTTGAATATTTAATGAGTGATTGATAAGTCTTTAAATAACCTTTGTACAACAATAGAATACCTACCAGGAACACTTTATTTAATTAATGAGCTGAAAAATATGGTGGAAAAACTATTCCCTTTGCCTTATTAAGGGTTATAAACCGGGAAAGCTTAAAACAGTGTTTAACTTGAACAGTACAAGATCTTAACTTCTGTTTTCTTACGCAACAGAAGATGACAAAGCCATTTTTGAACCGCACTGCTAAAACTCGAAGAAAAAGCAATTTTACTAAATGAAACTATAAAAAACCTCTCCGTTTCCTGTACATACCTACAAACAATAGATTAATTTCCAAGACTACTGTCGCTTTCAAATCATAACTTTGAAATGTAGCACAAAACTAAGTTTGTCGTCAACACAAAGTAGACTTTGAATATTACTTGCCAAAGACTAAGTTGTCTTAGCAACTCAGAATTGAATTTAATCAGCCTGCCATGCTTTCTATCTTGTCAATTTTCTCAAGGATTTCGTTTTTGTACATTCATTGTCCATCTAGTTTTTATACCAATTTTGTTTTGTTGAGAGCAGCTCGTGGCTAAATAATAACAGCCGCTCGGGTCGATCTTTAGGTTAAGCCGTTCTTGCCAAGGTTGGGCTATGGATGGGTGACCACCCATTACATACCGAGTTTCCTCCGTGCCTCGGAAAGCACGTTAAGCCATTGGTCCCGGGTGTCATTTGTAGATCTTTGACAGTCGTTAGGTAGTCAGTGGCCCAAAAAGTCTGACAACCAGTCTTACCAAGCGGTATCGTATTAACATGTACTAACTGCGTTGTGGAGGTCAGATAGGCAGTCGCTCCATGTAAAATACTTGTATTCAGCTGCATCCGGTTAGACTGGCAGCCGACTCCAATATAGTTGGGAAAAGGCAAGGCAGATGATGAGCAATTTTGTTTGAGTCTTCGTATAAATCATGAAAATAATTGTACAAAATGACAGTGGTAATTCGTAACTAAACTACAAAATACTACACTGCCTGACTAAGCTTGTCATACTAATATTATGAAGAGCTAAACGTTTTTAAGTTTGTATGTAGGGGGTAATCTCCAGAACTACTGATCCGATTCCGAAAAGTCTGTTACTAATGGAAAGCTATATTATTCCCGAGTGTCAAACGCTATATGGTAAGCCTTCCCGTGGGTTAATTTTCGACCATAACATAAGCGACGCCGCGGGCAAAAGCGAGTCTTATAGAAAACCTGCAACAATTACTCCTGGAAAAAACTGAATGGTATAAAATGATTTACCAGAATATACATTAAAAGGGAAAACTGTTCAAAACATTACAAACAAAAGTCACATTTGCCATTCAACGTGGCAATGCTGCCAGTCTTCTGGGCACGTTTCCGGATGACAGCGATGTGGAGGAGTACATTGGCGCCTAAGAGTCCTATTGTTTATTTAGTTGCCTTACATTTAGTTCGTTAGTTTGTTTTATAAAATAATAATAAATAAATTAAATTTTATTTTAAGACTACATTTCATAGTTTTGTTAGTATTTTAGTGTATCGTGTGTTTTATTTAATATAAATTTATTTTTTGTAAATATATTTAAGTAGCTTATATGATTATATAAAGTTACATTTATTCATTTAATTATTATTTTATTTGTTTCATTTAATAATATAATTATCCAATAATATTCATGCAAATGCAAACAATTTTTCAATTAAACTGATAGAAAAAACATGCTCACACAGTACAAACTTGCATGGCACATAGCTGTTATATTAAAGCTATCGATTGCCTTTTAGGCTACGCTGACTTGGCTATTACGGAACTAGGTCACGACCAAAATATTCACACTGTGGCACATAAATACGTACATTTGCAGTCCGATGAAGATATAATGTCCATTTGGGTTAGTATTATGAGCACTGTTTTTGGCACATTTGAAGTGCAGCTCAATTTTGTCAACCACGCTAGAATGAAATATTGGCTTTTTGTTATTGAGAAGGCCATATTTAAACAGCACACTGGAATAATTAATCTGTTTGTTTTTCGTTCAGGAATTGTGCAGTTATATGGAACCTTAGGAACTTTTCAGTAAATTGGACATAGGTGTTAAGATGGTCAATGTGCCCAAAGATTTTTAAGAATATTTTAAAAGCGCTGTGTAATAGTATTAGTGTTTAATAAAATGCAGGGTGTAAACAGATCCTTCACGAAGCCGTCAACCAAGCATTCTGTATATCAAACTAAGTAACTTTACGCAAAAATTATTGCTGTAAAACGACTTTTTTTGGGTGAAATATCACGTTTTAAGGTAAAACTCAACGTAACGCACTCAAAACATTGTGCTGATGGATGGATTTAGCAATGACGTGGAGAACAAGTACCTTTCGGCTTCGTTAAGGGTCTTTTTACACACTTTATATAAAAGTACTCTGTCTATTGAAATGATCAGGAGCACCGCTTTCACATCGAATCACATGCATCTTCTTATATTAATTCCACTACAAAACAACAAAAGACAAAGCATTTTATAAATCTCCTAGCACAAAAAACAAACGAACCACAATCGCCCAAGAGCCTCAACGGAAGAGGTCGTTTAGAACGCATCAACCTCTTCATAAAAACGAAACTAATTCGAAAAAAAACCAGACCATTCTCTTTGGGCTTCAACATTTTCCCGCTTCTACTAGAAAGCGACCCAGAAGGTGCAAGATTTTTGTATTACTCGATGTCAAAGGAAAATATTCTCGTTATGACATCAAAATAATAATATCGTCAAGATAAAAATATTCCACGTTTTATTTGTGTATAGCCTTCATAAAGATTCAAGAGTGGTCTCCGTGAATATTTTAGCGTTCCCATCTTTAAGTTGAAGGATGACGGCTATAAGGCTTAATTTGTTGGGTGCTTGTAACAATATGCTACGTTTTAAGAAATTTTATAATCTTATAGACATCTGCACGCGTAGCATTACCACCATAGAAACGGGTCTCTTTGACGGTAGAATCGACAAAATGACAGATTGTGTAAAGAAATCTGTCATTTTGTCGATTCTTCCGTCAAAGAAACCCGTTTCTACGGTGGTCATGCTACGCGTGCTGGTGAAATCCTAACGTTAAATCCAAACACAATTTTCTCTAATTTATACAGCGTAGCGATTTTAAAACCAGCCAACCAGTCGTAATGGCCACTTTGAACTACTTCAAACCACCGTCAAACGAAGTAAAAATCGTTAAAACCTCATTCATACAATTAAAGGCACTTGCAGTCGTAACCAAGTACTAAACACCGTAAAAGAATCATGAAGTAAAGGTTGGAACACATTACCGACTCGGGCTAGTACTGTAGGTGTGGGCAATGGTACGTCGTAACACGTATCAGTTTAAGAGCCAAAAATTATCTTCGGCGGCTATCAGTGATGGAGGCACGTTCGGCTATTGCGGACGGTGTGGACCTAGCTTAAGGACTAATAGCTTTACTTGCCTACTATGTTTTATTTCAGGCTACATCATTTTTGAGTTGACTTTTTAAATGAAGGGACTTTATTCAGGAGCATAATTTTAGAGTCGCAACTGATGATTAGGAATTAAAATATGTTTAATTTGTGTCTTATGAATTACTAGATAATATGAATGATTAATTCCAACCCGCAGACATAAATGAGACACATATTCAGCACATTACGACGAAAATAAATTCATTTCAAACATTCAACAATCTTTCAAAGGTAACTTTGAATAAAACAGACAGATGACTTTTCAAAGCGAAATTCAGCGAAAACATTAAATTACTCTCCTTTGTGTAAGTTCAAAAGCTAAACGAATAAACCATACGCCATTTAAAAGCGAGAATATGAACACCAATGGAGCCTCTAAAATAGTCTAAAAGCGAAATTAATATTTTAGTTCACCTCTATAATTAATGGAGTAAATAGAAAATGCCACGGCATAGTGTGCCCTGTTTCTCGTCGTGCATTTTAAATGAGTCGGGTTACATTTTATTAGGTTTTCCAACTACACCGTGTCTGTCTCAACTCGCTAGAGTTTTCAGACGCTGTGTGACACGGTGTTCATAAATTCTTTTGTTCGGAACCGCGTGTTGGGTGCGGCAGGGTATCACGTTGGGTTCAAGTGTAATTACGAGTTAGCCAACTTGTGTGAGCCTGGGTGTGAACTGTGAATGGGGCTTTGAAACGGTTCGTCTGTTGGGGTTGGTAAATAAAAGTGGGCTGTGGTTAAATAGTCTGGTGTTAATCTTTCAGGGTGTTGGTATATTTTACGACTGTATAGGTGACTTGTAATTCAATAAAATCCCTTTATTTCAATCAACAGTTGGATTATATAATTGAATTTGGTAAATTAAAATTAAAAATATTAGGAAAATTAATAAAAATAAAACGCAACACACACTTTCATTATTACTTACAAATCAAATTGGCAAAGTCAAAAAAAATAAAAAATAATAATTAATATATGAACGAATTGCATTAAAAAAAGTATTTATAAAAACTATTTTGTCGACTTTATTTTTTTTATTTTTACAATATAGTGTCTGGTTGTCGCCATACTGAATTTTGATTACCGTCATGTCTTTAGTGACAATTGCAAAATTAAGAGAAATCGATTGATGTAAGAATCATCAAAATCGGTTCACGAGTTTGGTCTCCAGAGCGCCACAAAGGAACAAACATACTCGTACATATTAAACTGATAAACACATTACCCTCCTCAGTCGGGTAAAAAAAGATACTCACGTATACTATGTACTCGTCAAATGAAAGGGGTATTCCTCAAATCGCAACTATTTTTAAGCGCAACCAACTAAGCGTAACTAAATTATTCCTCGAAGCGCAACCATTAGTTGCGCTCACAAATTCAAATTAAAAATATTATGAGTTTATTCCTCAAAGCGCAACCATGATGAAAAATTGAGATGGGTACGATGGATTCATTAACGATATTTTTGCGCTTAAAAATAGTTGCGCTTTGAGGAATACCCCAAATGCAATTGTAACAAATGGAATGTGCGAGATCACTCGTCTCAATGTCAATACTTTTTTACGAAATCTAAGTAGGTACGGAGGTAGCAGATCTAACTATCTAAATCTTTACACTAAACCTCTCAAAAACTCAAACCCACGCTTTTAACTTGTTTCATTCAACCCAGTGATGCGTTCAAAAGCCTTTGTGCAAACACCATTTTTCATTCCTTTTCCAACATCATATGTTACGGAAAAACTCCTATTGGAAGCTTTGGGAAGTTTGTACAAGGTATTAAATCTATCCGCAAGCAAATCCGGGATGTTTGTGTTAGTATAATTATGTTTGTCGAAGGACATGTGCAGCCAAAATGGCGGCTAAACTGTTTTCTCTGTTAGTTCTGGGGACAGTTGAGTTTAAAGTAAATCGATCTGGGATAGTGATTTTTGTGTTTGGATTACAGGGTTTTAAAGATTTTGGTTTATTTTTTGGTCTTCGGAAATCATTTTTTTTTTTGGAAGAAAAAGAAAATATTTTGTGCTTCTTTTCAAAGAATTTGATTCGAATTAAGGCACACTTTTGTAGCCTTAAGTATCGCGAAAGTATACTTTTCTTCGAGCTCGCCTTGAGCTCGTTAAAGAAGTAAGTTAGAGAGCGAGCGAGCGAGCCGGGCGAGAATCATACTTCGGTTCACACTGCGATTTACTGAAAGTGCCGAACAGAAGTATGAAAAGAGGAGGAACGATGCTCGCCCGGCTTGCTCGCGAGCTGGCCTGCGCTTTGCGCTGCGCTAGCCGCGTGACGTCGTTCTGTCTCATTACTATCGTACCGTGCAACAGTAGTAAAATGTTTCTTTGGGAAAGTTGTTTGATATGATGAGCACAACCACGTGTTTAAGTATCGGTCACTAATTACCAGTCACCCTGTATATTCATCAATTCTGGATTTGTTGTTATTATGAGAACAGAGCTTTCGAATTTTCATGAAAATGTTTGCCATTTCATCGCATGCTAAGTTCCTTCACAAGTTTTTGTCAGTTAGTGAACTATTTTCTTCTTCCATAGCTTTTGTTCGTAGCAGAAATAGTTTGGTTGTTTTTGTTAACTTTGATCATTTGCTTAAAGTTTCTGTTATCGGTACTACGTGGATTGTGATGCTCATTTTCCTTATCGTAGTTATTGTTGTCTGAAAGTTCTTGTAGATCAAATTAAAGTGAAAGTATCTTATTGGAAACAGATTGATTAAACTTTTTATTCATTCATTGGTCATATTTATTATGGAGGAGCTCGTGGCTTAATAATAGCAGCCGCTCGGATCGATCCTTAGGTTAAGCCGTGCTTGTCTAGGTTGGTCTGCGAATGGGTGACCACCCATTGCATTCCGAGTTTCCTCCGTGCCTCGGAAAGCAGGTTCAGCCGTTGGTCCCGGCTGTCATTTGTAGATCTTTGACAGTCGTTACAATGTTAGGTGTGTAGTAGTTAGGTAGTCAGTGGCCCAAAGTCTGACAACCAGTCTTACCAAAGGGTATCGTATTACCCATTCGTATCATTAGGCAGTCGCTCCTTGTAAAATACTGGTATTCAGCTGCATCCGGTTGGACTGGAAGCCGACCCCAATATAGTTGGGAAAAGGCTAGGCAGCTGATGGTCATATTTATTACAAAACGATACAAATGATCTCAACTATAACAGTCTTACTTCTGTTAAAAGATCTCCTCCACAGCTTTCAGTCTTCCATTTTCCTTTCGCCTTTTCTAACCTAATGATGATTGGTATGCCGATAATGCAGCCTTTTCCTTTTTAGCAGTAGTTTTTACCTTTTACTTTTACCCTGTATCTTCCAACTCAGTGGAATCTTCACTAGCTTGTCCCTTAATATTACCCGTCAGACCCGATGAACCCCAGGCATGCGTAAGCAAGCAGTAACTCCGAAGTAAAGCCAGCGATAAATTAAGTCGTAACAGATTGGCGACCCCGTTGTTGTAATACCGCCTTGGACATTGTGTGCACGACAAATATTGGCTCCAACCGTATGTTTGTGTACATTCCGTGTGTATTTTGGGTATTACACAGGTATAGCTTTGACAGGTTTAATTGAATCGTCATCAAATTCGTATCCTGTGCTCATGCAGTTATTCGAAATGACAGCCTGCGGATCAAAGCGTTTTGTCTCCGGAGTAATTACTGTGTACTATTGAATGGTGCTTATTCAATCCATAACGTTTCGACTGTTGAGACACAGGCCTGTTATCTGTGAGTTAGTAGGCAGACATCATTCCAGCGGATCTCACGTCGTAGTGACTTGTATGAAATCTGTTGGTGCCTAACACATGTAATTAAATGGTCCCCAAAAAAGACACGTGCGTTCAATTCCGTGATGGGCCCAAGTTGGTTTTTGTATTTTGCAAAAACATTTATTATTTAATGTATTGTTTTAGTGAATAAGTTTAAGATAGTATTTATCGTCATAAATTCAATGATGCAGCAGTGTAACATTGACGAGCAGCGAGTGAGCTTTAACCGTGTCCTCACATTTCTGTCGAAATAAGACACTACAAGGATTGAGACAAATATCTTAGTACCGCACTGTCTCACTCCTTCCTCAGTAATTTTATTCAGACCACATGAAAGTGACCAACTTGAATTGTTAAGAATTACTAAAAGTCGAGGTAAAGACAGTATTTCATTCATTTATGATCCACAATCCAACCCACAAAGGCTGGCTAATAGCGGACTCCATCAGATCCTCATGATGCTTTCTGTGAAACAAAATAAAAATAAATCTTAGACATTCAAATAAAGTTGAAGTAAAACTCCAAAACTTTATCAAATTCATGCTTAGAACGTTGAAGCATTCCAAGCATAATAATTTAAAAAATGTTACCTCACGAAAACAAAATTCAGAAGTTTGTTTAAACAATCAAGAACAGTTGGAAAACAAAACAATGGAATATAAACAATGTTTGGTGGAAATGAAACGGAAAATATTTCCTTCTGGCTGGAGCTGACGCCGCGCCGCCAGAATGCCATAACTTCGTCTACGTGAACGTGACAACCGTTGAGTTCCGAACAATACTTAGTACTTTTAATCGGGTATTTAATGACTGAATTTTTGCGTTGAGACCGTGTTGTTTCTGTTCAATTGCTATACACCGTGACTTTTTAGTCGTCTTTCAAAGGTGGTCCACTCAATGTGCCCGACATAAAATAGTTCTAGGCGCGATTTTTTTTTTTTTTACCTATCGTAATAGGTACAAAGAAAAATAAATAAACATTAGAAAAAAATATGAAACATCCTGTTAACGACGTTTACGTGTCAAACGGGAGAATATACCTACCCAGCGCTCGAGTCCAGTAGACCATCGCTCACAACAGGATGTTTTAACTACGTCATGCGTCATAATATTGAATAATATGTTTATTTTTAAATTATTAAAATCTCATAAATACCTATTTTTTTGTGAATGTTTAGTAGTCATTGGATACATGAAGTGGGCTGCCTTTGTAAGACGACTAAAAAGTCACGGTGTAGATTTGTGGAGCTGGTGGAATGTTTAAGATTGCAGTGGCATTTTTAATTTGTTTGTTTATTTATTTATGAATTTAAATGAAACGGAGTGGGTGAACCAACTCTGAAAGAACTCAGAAACTCGTAGAGATTGATAAAACTCATCAAAATGATGTGGCGCCGCATCTATTTTAGGCGCAAGTTATACAGAAAAGGCGTAAGGTAAAGGCGCGGTGCAGGCATGATGCCGCTTCGAAACGTTTTCATACAAAATGTATGTAGGCGACGTATCGTGAATTACACTCAAGCGCGGCGCAGGGCCGCAGGCACGCCGTTCTTTCGGTTCCTTATAAATTCCACGCCTGCGCCGCACCTTACGCCTTACGCCGTTTCTGTGTAATTCGCGCCTTAGTGTGTAAAGATCGTTTCGAACCTCGCTTCATAGTCATTGATCACTGTCTGATTCTGGTCTGCAAAATTAGAAGGAAAACTAGTTTAATTAGAAATAAATTACAAAAACGGATAACAGGAGTCTGATGTATTTGTAATACATGACATATTAATATTAGTAATGACGAGTGACTCTGGTTATTACGAACACCGAAAAAACAAATCATTAAAATCTTAATTATACATTTTCAGTTGCCGTTTTTGTCATAGTTCAGTCTTAGTTTTCAACTTTATTTGAATTTTTTGAGATTTATCCTGCTAAGTTCAGGGCCTTCATTGTATGATCACAATTATGTCCCTGAACAAAATCAACAATTGTGTTATTTTTCAAAATTAAGTGTTAACACAGAGGATGATGCTACCCCTTAATAACACTTAGGTATTAATGGACCTCCAAGTCACCTGGAGTAATTGGTTTCCTTAATTATAAAAGACTGCCACACCCTTTTAGAATTACCAATATTATTATCTGCTTATTTTAGAACACTATAACTCAATCAAAAGTTCAAACTTACTAACAACAAATGCAATCATAACTTCATAACGAAAAATAAAATATTCATTTGAAAAAAACAAGGTTCACTTTTATTGTGCACTTTGAAAATAATATACATTTTCATTAAATTAATTCAGTTTCAGTGGATATTATTGTTATTTCACAGACGTAACGAAGCGGCCATTTTGTGAAAGTGTTAAAATACAGAGTGTTACCCATGGCTTACAAATTTAATATAGGGGGGTTGAAATGGTTCAATCAGTGAAAACTACGACAAACGCTATAATAGTCTAGTTATTAATGTTAACATTTATGTTGTCTGGGCTTTTTCCAACCCAATACAGGGTGTAACAGAAAGGGTATAGTCATATGAATGGATATGCTGCAGACCATCAAACTGAACAACTTTCTCCTTGGTGAAAATATTATCAACTGTCCCATACAAAATTTCAATACCTACTCGATCCAAATGTATGGGACAGTTGATAATTTATCGTGTGGTTAATGCTCAACCTGGTGTCAGAGTTTTTATGCCGCCCATGGGCCTCTGACTTGGCTTTACATGCCGTTAAGAAATTTCTCTCAGGCATGCAGGTTTCCTCACGATGTTTTCCTTCACCGAAGCAAGTGATAATTATAGAATACGCACATGAATCCGAAAAATTAGAGAAGCGTGACTTGGGTTCGAACTCGAGACCTATGACTTTGCAGTCCGACGGTCACTAGGCTATCACTGCTAACCCTTTCTGTTACACCCTGTATAGTTGAAAAAAGGCTAGGCAGATAATGAGTGAGTACGTTCCCGGTGCATTATTGCTGAACTAAACGCAGAGAAGCAGTAGGCAAAAGCAAGTTATAAGTAAACCAAAGTAATATATTACTTTATTAAACAGAGTAACAACGGAATTAGTTTTCTATTTTGCTTCTTTTTATTATAAACTTGTGTTCTGACTTCATAATTAGGTATGTTTCATGCAATCTACAGTCCTTTGATATAGTTAATTAGGTCTATTTACGTTATTTTTTTATTCAGAAAAACATTGCCCCATACTAGGACTTTCTGCTGTATCGTGGGTGCGTTTACAAATATTTAAACTCACAAACAGCCAGATACTACTTGTAGATCATACAAATATTTGTTCCGTGCGGGGATCGAACCTGCGACACGCAGCGTAGCAGCTAATCGCTCAGCCACTGCGCCGTGTGCCATTTCATTTACATGATAATTATGTACATGCATATGTGCGTATCAGAGGCGAAGGTTCCATACAACCCGATTCCTACCGACTGCTCTTTGAAAAATGGCACAGTCAGTATTCCATACATAGACAAATAATATAATCACATTAAAGGTATGTACTCCGATTTATCTCTTACAAAATTGACCCTTCGCTACTGGTACGTACACACAGACTCGTAGTACATCATACTTGCTTTTTTTGCTATCGCCACCTGCTACTATCCTTTTTACTATTCATCTCACTCTTTTTGTTTCATATATTTCGTTATCGCACTTGCCGGTTGCGAGTACTACGCATCAGAATTTTCTAAAGATAATCACCATGTATACTGTACCTTCTAGAGTGTTCCGGCATTACTACATAAAAGGTAGATCATTAACGAAGCCGAAAGGCACTTTTTCTCTCCGTCATTGCGAGATATTGAGGGTCAAAGTTCCAACTTTTTCAATTTTTTTTTTTCAAATACATGTTTTCAATGTAAGTTTTTTAAAATACCTACACGAGCCCCGTACTATTCAATCCATCCATCAGCACAATGTTTTGAGTGCGTTACAATGAGTTCTAAAACGTGATTTTTCACCCAAAATAAAAAGTCCTTTCCCGGCAATATTTTTTGTGTAGATTTACTTAGTTTGATGTACAGAATGCTAGGTAGACAGATTCATGAAGGGTCCGTTTACACCCCGTATATCTCCCTTGTAAATACTTTTTGTTAGTCACCTTTCTTTCTTGTACCTACGTGATCTATAAATACACGTATTCACATTCATTTTAACCGCTCTCTAATCATTTCATATTTATTAGATAATCTTTTAAGATTAAATTTGAGCTGAGCATGAGGTCCTGGGCTCGAATCTCGGGTCGGGAAAAATGTTATTGGGGTTTTCCATCAAAAATTTCTCAGTTCAGCCGCGGAGCCTAGATTCCTGCCCGGTTGATGGCAATAGGCTTGCCCCCTGTTAAATGGGACTTAAACATAACTGGCGAAGTGTGGGTGTACTATTAGGTATACCTCTGCGTAACCTTTTAGGGATTACAGGCGAGACGGGTTATGGGTGTTAAGAAACTACGACTAATATTAACATGAGCAATTTTGAGCAATATCACTGGATATTGCTTGTGCAATGATCAAAATTGCTACCGAGCTATAAACAAAGAGACATGGCCTCTGATATAGTTAGCGGAAGGGTCACATGCGCTGTAACACATAAAAAGTTAACACACAGTTGCCTCCAAGGGCAATAAGCCATGTATAAAGACATACAGAAGGTGAGATAAGAATTGTCACTGGAAAAATATTATGATTCTACAGGAGTTCGAAGCGTCCCATGATCAAGAGGATAAGTAAAGAGGGTCATCATCATCCTCATATCAGCCCGGAATCACCCACTGCTGGGTATTAGCCTCTCCTTTTTTCCGCCACACTTCCCGGTTCTGTGCGTCCCTCATCCAGGTGTTTCCCGCGACTTTGACGATATCATCGACCCAACAAGCTTGAGGACGGCCCTGGTTTCTTTGGCCTAACCTTAACTACTCGATCAAAGCCTTGCTCCATTGGCCATCTCCACGTCTAGCCAGATGTTCTGCCCAGGTCTACACGAGGCGTACCGCCCGGTCCCCGCCGTCGTAGACTTTCATCCGACGGCGGATTTTGGTGTTACGCACTCGATCTAAGAAGGTTATGCGAGCATGGCTCGCTCCATGGCCCTTTGTGCCACTCGTACTCGGTGGACAGTCTCCTTTGTGAGCGTCCATGTCTCGGTACCGTAGGTTATTAAAGTAAAAAGGATAATAATCATCTTCGTCATCTTCCTGTCCCATATTCTACTTAGGGTCGGCACGAGACATTTTCTTTTTCCATTCTTCCCTGTCAGAAGTCACGGCATCATTTACTCCTTTCCCTTTCATATCATTCCTCACACAACTCATCCATCTTTTCTTTGACCTTCATCTCCCTCTCCATCGCTCTTTTAGTCAGATGCATTTCATCCCTCTCCTCATTACATGTTCATAACCAGACAAACAACTTCCTTTCCTTCTTCCAATGGCTTAACGTGCTTTCTGAGGCACGGAGGAATTGCGGTATGTAATGGGTGGTCACCCATCCATGGACCAATGATTGATGACCATCCATGGCTTAACATGTAGAATTATATACAGATCGACCCGAGCTGTTATTATAGCGTGAATAAAAGTTTTTTTTTTCCTTAGTTCTTGTTTCTTTAGGGCAACACTGATGCTAACCCAAGATTTAAAGAATTGACATCATAAATCCAGCCTGAACAATTTACGCGTTCACAATCGAATAGAATTTCATTGTCATCCTTTTCTCATCCAATTTTCTCTCAATTGACTTACTGGTATTTTCTTTGTCCCTACTAAAGCCTTCAGGGCCGTAGGCTAGCTCGGCACATATGGGGTCTGTCGTTACCTTTATCTTACTGAAATGTCGCACACGACACCCTTTTTATTGTTTTCTTATTTTATTATTAGTCTATCTTTGGCACCGTTAGGGTTAATTGATAAAAGTCAATTTCGTTGTTTTTTTTCAATCAAAGCTCTGTTTATGGTATTAAAAAATCAAAATAAACTTATAGAAATAAATAAATTCACACCAAGCGTCAACGCCACCTGCTTTGACTTTTTTTTTTCAGAATGGTCAGGTGCGTAGTACTCGCAACTGGCGTGCGGGTATGACCAGATGTATGAACGTGGACGAGGAGAAACGAGTATGTAAGGGTCGTTGCTGGTGGCGCTCTGTGGTTTCTGCTGACCACCATGGTAAAAAGCTGTGAGCTGATGTATGTTAAACATAAACTCACAATACGAACCAGATCCTCTAAGAGTAATTCTTCACATCCCATGCAAGTAATTTCAAATATAACACACATATTTCCCCAACTAAACAAACACCGATTATGATGACAATGACAATACTTAAGTTTTGAAACTGTCTTTGCCACTAACATTATCATTAGCACTAGAAACGGAATACGTACCATGTTTACTGTTTACACTAAACAAACAAACAGAAAACATGGTAAATATCCCGTTTCTAGTGTTAATACCTATTCCACACACTCTATCAGGAATTATCAACAAAAGCATACCAAACATTATCTACGCCATACCTCGCATCCAATTACAATTCATCCCTAAAACAAACAAACAAATACCTATTCACTCCCTCCATTAATTTGTAACTGAACCCTAAAGCTCGTTACTCACGAGAGGCAAAACTGAACCGGAAAATCGGCATCAGTTTCGGTTGGTTTGATCAACAAACGAAATACTCTCATCAGTTGTCAGATTGGCTCAAGTAGACTGTGATTGACTGTCTGTGTTTGATGAAACCATAACTCATCATCCGCCTAGCCTTTTCCCAACTATGTGGGGATCGGTTTCTAGTCTTGACGCATGCAGCTGAATACCAATATTTTACATGGAGCGACTGCCTACCTGACCTCCACAACCCATTTAGTACTGGGTAATACGGTACGCCTTGGTAAGACTGATTGTCAGACTTTTTGGGCCACTGACTACCCAACGACTGTCAAAGATCTAAAAATGACAGCCGGGACCAACGGCTTAACGTGCTTTTCAACGCACGGAGGAAACTCGGTATGTAATTATTATTTAGCCACGAGTTCCTCCTTCGTGATGAAACCATAACTAAATGACAAAATAATAACGATAAGCCTGAAATCCCCTAAGGGTTAGACACCATGTAGACATCTACATCTACACTAATATTATAAAGAGGAAAGATTTGTATTTTTGTGTGTATGTTTCTAATGAATAAACTCAAAAAGTACTGTGCCGATTTAATTTTTTCACCATTAGAAAGCTACATTCACCCTGTGTAACATAGGCTATATTTATTGCTGGAAAATATAGGGGGGGGGGGGATTTGGGGTAAATAAATGTCCACTCGTGCGAAGCCGGGACGGGCCGCTAGTGTACCAAATATTTATACCGTACATTCATATTTTGCCAGTTTTATGTTTAAGTTCCTTGAAATATGAAATCCGGCCGGACTATTAGTATCAACGAGGCACAAGTGAAGACTCCACAGCAGCTACTGAGAAATTATGGATGGAAAACCCCAATAACACTTTGGCCGACCCGGGAGTCGAACCCAGGACCTCATACTTAGCAATCGCTCTTGCGACCACTAGACCAACGAGGCAGTCCAAAATGACAAAATGTGGGTAGGTGTTATAGTTTCTGCTTACCCCCTTGTGAATACAGACTTGACGTTAAATCATAATTCAAATAAATAATGGTTACAAGATTCAAATCGTTAGATGTGCCCTAACCGCACTTATATAATACAGATATACTTTACAATATACAGGGCGGAATTTTTCAACCTCATTTGGAGGGAAAGTACCTACTCTAAATAGTGGAGATAGCAAGTTTTACTCTTTTAAAAATAAAGGACACATTCCTTTATTTTTAAAAAGAAACAAATCTGCTTTCAAATATTTTTGAAAATTCACTTGCCACTTTTGGGGAATCGGACCGGCTAGAATCCAAAAAAATAAAATCCTGTACTTTTATGGCATTAATCACTAGGACCAAGAATAAGGATCAAATCTCTCAAACAAACATGATAAAGCACTTTTAATCAAAAGTTTTTTTATGATCTTAGTTACCAGAAATCCTATGCAACTGTTAACGAGTTAAAAACTGAGGTTCATACTACTATTTTTAATATTCATCACAACTCGCTATTAAAAGTTAAAAGAAATGAATATGAATAAGTTAAATTGAAATTATTGTCAATTAAACATTATCGCTAGCATTTTTTGACACGGTGGTAGAGTGAATCTACTGATTTAAATCTTTGCTGTCACAGTAAGGTTCACCCACAAAATGTTGAAATTTTTGGGTGATGAGACGAAATTGAAAGCAAAACTGATCATGTAAAATAGCCTAAAAAGATTAAGTTCGTTTAAAATCATAGCACCTTCACCGAAGAATAACGAGGCCTCCCCCATTAGTTAGGACAGTCCATTGTGGGCTTGAATTAAGCCTTCCACAATGCCATTCATTCAAACTATTGTGGTGAAAGGGATGTTACTAAAACTTGGAATGGAATAGTTGAATACCGGCGAGAGAATAATATTGGTATATTCCTTCGATAATCTAAGTTTGAATACGGTGAAATCTACGTTGAATTGCTGTGTAGCATCAAACAATTTCGAAGATATTTAGGTCTATATCTGTTTAAATTGAAATCTAAAGGCTCATTTTGCTTGCTCTAATTATTAATGCCTTGCCTTGAGACGTTCCTTAAATAGATATTGGGATCGCCTCTCCTAAAATTCAAATTTAATACAGGGCTGTATATCTGTTCTTAGTAAAACTGGGTAAACAATTTTATTATTATTTGCGACTGCTGTGTCCCAATGGAATTTTCTATTGGAAAAAATTATGAAGTTCCATACCAAATTTGGCCTCCTTTTTAAATCCTTTAGGGGATGATATTTCAATATTTTTTTCTTAATACTAACTTTTGTTGCTTAAGAAACTCTTGTGCTAAATTCCTAGACCCTTTTTATTTTTTGATTTTATTTAGGCTGTACTTTGTCTGTAAGTGAGTGATTAAAATCAACACAATATCATTTATAGACCACTAGCTTTTGCCCGCGGCTTCGCTCGCGTTAATGTAGAACTTGATAACCAATTCGGGTTGTACTCTGCTTGTAATAATTAAATTCAATCATGATTGAATTAGTACCCTTTGTCCATTTCTGTACACCTGACAACATAATATGTACAAAATTTAAAGATGATCGGTTCAGTGGTTTAGGCGTGAAAAGGTAACAAACAAACAAACTTACTTTCGCATTTTTAATTTTAAGTATGGATGGATGTTTTTCCATTAGGTAATTCAGAAAGGCTTTTTCCTTCATAATATTTCGCCCTTAATCATTTTCGACTTAATATTTACACATCAGATTATATGCATTTGCATGTTTACATATGCAAATGCATAAAATGCTATTTTAATATCGTTATAGCGTATTTTAGTACTTTTTCATCGCTAGTGCTTATTTTTGTAGTTAAATGTGTTAAGCGCGTTGCATTACGCTATGTTTTATATAAACCTGGGTCTTTAAGGTTTAAGAAAGTTAAATTAAAGGCCAGCCCAGAAAGAGGTGGTGAGACGATTTGGACGCGTACCACGAGGGCTGGTCCGAGGAGACACGAGAAAAGAGCAAATGGAAGGAATTGGGGGAGGCTTTTTCCTAGCAGTGGGACAGTACAGGTTAACACTTTCGCTGCCCAGCACCCAGCATATGAGTCCAAAGTCGATACTACGCGGGGTGTTGGGCAGCGAAAGTGTTAAGATAAAAAAGAACAGGCTTATATCAACGGCACCAGCCGAAACATGCCTGAAGAGGTTTCTGCACAAATAGCGCACCGTACAGTACTTCGCTTTCAGCATACAAATTAATATTCAATGTCAAACGTCACAAGATTGCTCTAGAAAATCGAAAATATTTAACGGTGTAGTGTCACAAGAATTAAAGATGATTATTAATTTAATCATCATCATCTTCCTACCCTTGTCCTATTCTATTAGGAGTCAGCGCAATACGTTTTCTTCTTCCATTCACCCCTGTCAGACGTGATGACATCATGATTATAAATTTAATATAATATGCATATTAGTATGAAAATAAACGTAAATCCTTACTAATATTATAAATGCGAAAGTAAGTTGGTTTGTTATCTTTTCACGCCTAAACCACAGAACCGATCATCCTGAAATTTTGCAGATACGTTTTCAGGTGTACAGAAACGGACATAGGATTTATTACATCCCGAAAAAAAGTACTGCCCCCAAGGAAAACAACAATAACGTTTTTATGATAATAGATGGTGCCACGTGTCTTTCGAATCATGATTGAATTATATTATTACAAGCAGAGTACAACCCGAATTGATTGTCATATTCTTAATTAACGCGAGCGAAGCGGCGGGCAAAAGCTAGTTCTAATAATAAAAAGCAATTTGATTGTACACAACTATTTCTCTTTTCTAGTGCATATTTGCATGCATATTTTACAATGCAC
This sequence comes from Noctua pronuba, assembly GCA_905220335.1. NCBI lineage: Eukaryota > Metazoa > Arthropoda > Insecta > Lepidoptera > Noctuidae > Noctua > Noctua pronuba. The sequence goes on along the minus strand of LR999906.1, from coordinate 5,348,032 downwards.
ATAAACCGACGTCTATTCATAAGATGATACAAGTTCCTCACTACTCTAAGTAGAACCAACTTTGTCTTAAACTTCAGAACTAAGCGAACTGCACAGAACTTAACACACAGTAAAGAAGCAAGTAAAATAACGAAGGATTAAAACCCAGTGTCTCAAGAGAACTTATAAACTAAGGATTTATGTTCAGATGCCAAAGTTCGAGTAAATATAGGAACAGTAAGAATGATGCAAAGACCAGCTTCAGAAAATCTCTTGGTGTTTATGAAAGACGAAGAATGTATGATACTAGATAAGTTGCGATAGTTTTTTGGTTTAATACCATAACATCATGCCTTTCTTTTTTTTTTTTTTTCGGATGGAAAATCATCAAATGACTTCTCCCGCTCTGGGTGGAGTGGGAGGGAGTGTCAGACTCTTACTGACTAAAACCCATCCATGTTCCTTCATTGCCCTTTGTGTTCCAGGGCCACGGTATCTCTTTCGAACAGTCCCGCAGCCCCGGCAGGCATCGACCCTTGCGGGCCCCTTCCTGATTGCTGACATCTCTTTGAGGTGCGCGTGGAACACGAACGCGCCGTCGACACGGCCTGTCGTCATAAGACGGACGGACGGTGAGCTAACCCATTACTCACCGTCCACAGGCCCGCGCATAACATCATGCCTGTAATCACTTTTAGGCGCGAATTACACAGAAACGGCGTAAGGTGACGGTGCGGCGCAGGCGCAGCAAAGCCAGGCGTGGATAAGGACACGAAAGAACGGCGTGCCTGTGCCGCGCCGCTTGAATGTAATTCACGACACGTCCATTTTGTCTGAAAACGTTTTGAAGCTACATCATGCCTGCGCCGCGCCTTCAGCTTACGCCGTTTCTGTGTAATTCGCGCCTTAGGCAGAGGTATATCTAATAGTACACCCCTATTTCATCGGTTATGTTTTTAAGTCCCATGTAATAGGGGGCGAGCCTATTGACACCAACCGGGCACAAATCCAGACTTCGTGGCTGCTACTGAGAAATTTCTGATGGAAAAACCTAATAGCACTTTGCCCGAGCCGGGAATAGAACCCAGAACCTCAAGCTCAGCAGTTGCGCTTGCGACCACTAGACCAACGAGGCAGTGTAGTTTGTTTTAATATAGTTCTGTTTTCTGAAAAGATAACTATCACTCATCTATAAGGTTGAAGTTGAGAATAGGTAGATTTTTTATAAAGTCATCATCATCTGCCTAGCCTTTTCCGAACGATATTGGGGTCGGCTCCCAGTCTAACCGGATGCAGCTGAATACCAATATTTTACATGGAGCGACTGCCTATCTGACCTCCACAACCCAGTTAGTACTAGGTAATACGATACCCCTTGGTAAGACTGGTTGTCAGACTTTTTGGGCCACTGACTACCTGTAACGACTGCCAAAGATCTACAAATGACACCCGGGACCAGTGGCTTAACGTGCTTTCCGAGGCACGAAGGAAACTCGGTACGTAATGAGTGGCCACCCATCAACTGACCAACCTAGGCAAGCACGGCTTAACCTTAAGATCGACTCGAGCGGCTGTTATTATTTAGCCACGAACTCCACTTTCATAGAGTCCTTGAATAAAAATAAACTGCTAAGAAAATGGATTCTGATTAAAATCGACCCTGTCACTCATTTTGAGTGGCTTACAAGGTTACATAAGTATTTCACTGCCCGTTATTATCCTTATTCAAAAGCCTTTATAAACATAACCTAAAAACTACACGACTGTAATCCCTGACTTGGTAGGCAGATATTACGTACCTATACGAAACAAACACTTCGCCCGTTATATTAAACTAGCTATTGCCCGTGACTTCGTTCGCGAAATTTTGATAATCATGTAATTGTGAGAAAAAAAGGTAGTCTATTTCCATTCCCAGGATATGATCTATCTCCTTGCTAAATTACATTACGATCTGATCAGCAGTTTAGTCGTGGAAAGATAAGAAACAAACATAAACAGAGTTACTTTTGCATTTATAATATTAGTATGGATTCCCATGAAACATCTTGCTAAAGTAAACGTCAAGCAAAATTTTGGTCAAGCATTTGAATGATTTATAATATGTAATACGCAATACCACAATATACTCTAAGACAGGCATCGCCGATGTTGGCGATAAGTCTGCGAGGTTAAAATGGGACTGGGAGGGTCACTTTTCCAGGATGGGTCAGGACAGATGGACCAGAATCGTCACACAGGGGTGCCTGAAGACGGTCGTCGTCACCGAGGCAGGCCCAAGAAACGCTGGCGTGACGATTTGGACTCGTTCCTGGCTGATTGGCCAGAGGAGGCAAAACACCGGGAGAGTTGGAAAGGAATGGGGGAGGTCTTTGCCCAGCAGTGGGACAAAATAGGCTGAGTAAAAAAAAAAAAATATATGTGAAAACGGCACAAACAGACAGGCAGACTCACTGTCCCCTTTAACATATTAGCGTAGATTACACACAGACTAAATTATAAAACCGCTACCTCTATTAAATTCACAGGTGTAGAAATACCAGGATGACATAAATTCAACGGCAGTAAGATGTGTAAAGGTCTGGCATTCTGCCACACACACACACCTTTGTGATTCCAACTGGACTCAGTATGTCCCATAAATTGGGACAGCTTCAGACGGGGCCTAACAAAATAGACCTCGGACTAAAACCTTTGAGGTCAAATTGTGGATGGCATGTGACTGGCTCTTTGTCGTGTAGTGTCAGTTTGAAATTCAAAACTGCGAGAGTTATGTCGAGACTGCGAAAATAAATCTGAATTGTAGTGGAGTAGTTGAATGGCGTTTTTTGGGTATTATACAGGGTGTAAACGGACCCTTCACGAAGCAGTCAACCAAGCATTATGTACATCAGTACATCAAACTAAGTAACTTTACGCAAAAATTATTGCTGGGAAACGACTTTTTTTTTGGGGTGAAAAATCACGTTTTGCGGTAGGACGCAATGTAACGCACTCAAAACATTGTGCTGATAGACGGATTGAATAGTACGGGGGTCGTGGAGATGTTCAAAGTAAAAATCTTACATTAACATGTATTAAAAAAAATATGTGAAAAAGTTGGAACTTTGAAGGTACCCAGGTATGGTCTAGAACAAAAAAATATCGCAATAACGGGGAGAACAAGTGCCTTTCGGCTTTGTTAAGGGTCTTTTTACACCCTATAAATAGTTTTATTTGCTGTGAATACATACTAGAGGGAAGGGGGCTTAGCTACTCGGCTTTTCATAAGTGTTGCAACATTACATGGATGTGAAAATTACAACTAATTGCATTGAAACTAATGAAAATCCTTCATCTATTTTATGGTATGGATGAGTCGACTACGAAAAGGGTGTTGTCATATTAAGTTTAAAGACTTGTCTTTGAGAATTTAATCATTTAAACGAAGGGAATAACTACCATAATTTATGTCCAGTCATCTTTTTCCTGCCCTTGTACCATTCTACTTGAGGTCGGCGCAACACGTTTTCTTCTTCCATTCTCCCCTGTCAGACGTCACGGCATTATTGCCTCTCTTCTCTTCAATTCCTCACACAATCCATCCATCTTTTCTTTGGCCTTATTCTCCTTCTCCATCCATCACTATAACAAATCTTACCAAGAGGTATCGTATTACCCAGTACTAACTGGGCTGTGGAAGTCAGATAGGCAGTCGTTCCATGTAAAATACTGGTATTCAGCTGCATCCGGTTAGACTGGAAGTCGACCCCAATATAGTTAGGAAAAGGCTAAGCTGATGATATTTATGTCCACTATTTGACGGTTTTGGGCTTTTCTCATAATAATGATTTATTTAATTAGGTATTACTCGACTACTCCAGATAAATGATAGTTTGCCAACAAAATAATCTACCCCCACTAATCCTATTGTAAGTGACATCTAAGTAAGCTTTAAGCTCAGAGATGTGTTATCAAAGATTCATAGCCTTATCAGTAAGTAGCAGTTAATTCATTAGCGTAATTACTTGTAGTATTATCTTGTGAGTATCCATTTCGGGATTAAATTTAATGACTTGCTTAATTTGAATCTGGATGTAGATAGAAGATAGGTTATTATGTAACTAAATATGATTAATAGATAGTTTTGTAGTTAATTAAATTTAATTAGAGTAGGTACTACGATTCGTTTATTTCATGTTGGCGTAAGAACAAATAAAGTAAAGAGATGTGATATACTAATAAACGCAGCGTGAGCTTTAAGGTTCCGTCTCGTTACGTCTCGACTAGTCCTCGCTTATCCCGGGCAGAGAGTGCAAGTACCCTTAAAGTAGTTCACCTACTTACTGATAATTTGGTGGTTTTATTCTAAACCCTAAATAGTGTTTCTAGTGAACACCACAACTGTACTTCCTGGGTTGTGGATGTTAGAGAGGAAGTCGTTCCATGTAAAGTAAAGGCTGGAGGCCGAGCCCAACGCAGTTGGAAAAAGGCTAGGCAGATGGATGGTTGGCGTAAGAAACTAGTTGATATTTTATTTAAAAATCCATATATCCAATAATCCTTAATCTAAACATAATCACTAAGTTACCTATATATGTACGTTAAAACGGTGTCTTACTTCTCATCTCAACGAAATGTCAAAAATGGGTCAAAAATGTAGGAATAAAATATAAATGTGGAAATAAACAGAATAATCATCATCTGCCTAGCCTTTTCCCAACTATGTTGGGGTCGGCTTCCAGTCCAACCGGATGCAGCTGAATACCAGTAGTTTACATGGAGCGACTGCCTACTATCTGACCTCCACAAGCCAGTTAGTACTTGGTAATACGATACCCCTTGGTAAGACTGGTTGTCAGACTTTTTGGGCCACTGACTCCCTAACGACTGTCAAAGATCTACAAATGACAGCCGGGACCAACGGCTTAACGTGTTTTCCGAGGCACGGAGGAAACTCGGTATGTAATGGGTGGTCACCCATCCACAGACCAACCTAAGCAAGCACATTTTGACTAATTAAGACGAGCATATTCACAGGATCTATCTGTATTTAGTACCTTAATGAACGACAGTAAATACCGTATTCGAAATGCTGACCTAAATTCCTTACTTCAAGCCACTTCTAGTCATTAAAATGAACGTTTAAATTCATCTAAACTAAATATTAAGAGAGATTAACACCGGGATGCTGAGAAAAGACATCTCTGCGGAACTCGCCTCAAGTTAAATTTCAGATTACTGGCCGACTAGTTTTAATTAATTTGGGGAGAGAAATATTACTTTGTTGGAAAGAGTCGCTTTTAGGCGTTTCTGAAGGCCTGTGTATCTTTAGTTTAGATTTTACAGTTAAACTGAAAAGGTTTATTACTTTTTCCTCTGATGTAAGACTATATTTTTAACTTTTCCAAGAAGCTTACTTGAAAACGTAATGTGAATTGAAATGCTTTTTTCAGACATGAAATTATCTAAAACTATTTATTGTCTAGAAAGAGTCACATTTAAGACAGACCGAACGCATTCTTTAAAAAACCGGACAAGTGTGAGATGGACTCGCGCACCAAGGGTTCCGTTTAAACTTGTATTTTGTCATTAAACTACATATTTACGATTTTCAGATGTGCAGCAAGATAATGCTTCTTGCCAACCATTGGTTTTGATTCCCTTGTAAAATCGCAAAATATACGACATAAACGGTCATATCTTTTGATCGCGTTGTCTTACAAGTTAGATTTTTTCAAAGCTCCAAGAAATAGCAGAAGTAAATGTTTGATATTAATTTCAGCATGATACTTCTACGCGTTCCTGAAAAAAAGGGTATTGACAGATGGACAACAAAGTGATCCGGGTTCCGTTTTTGACAACCGAGGTACGGATCTCTAAAAACGCTTCGACAATAAACAATCACAGTTTGACGTACAACACAACATCACGATTTCGTTTCCCCAAAGGACTGGGCAGAAGGGGTTCGGTTGGGCTACCCAATACAATTCGCAGAAATGAGTAAAGCAATAAAAACTTTAAGAGTAACTAACTACAAAGAACTATTCCTACAAGATATAAAAAGTTAGAGCAAATACGTTACCCATTACTTAACTTAAAAGCTGAAAACACAATAAAATAAAAGAAAATATACCTTTCTCAGGGCACTTAAACACCAGGGTAGTAGAAAAACTTACTGATTTATATTACGTACAGTCTTCTACGTTTTTCTACTAACATAAAAACCTATTTGAAACAGTATAAAGTAACTATAGTAGAGTTTTTCAGCGAATAGTGAAATAGAAGTTTTATTCAATTTGGCCTTTATTCTTCGGAGAGTGTGCTCAAGAGCTCCACGAGCTCATTCCACAGTCTCCCTTCCTCCATCGGGAGTCCAGAGGTACTGCAGGTTATCACCCATACCTTGTCGATGTTCCTCACATTCGCACGAAGCGCGTTGCTACATCGTTTATAATGCGCATAGCCAAGGAGTGCAATTCCCTGCCTGCGTCGGTGTTCCCAAGTTCATATGACCCAAATCGATTTAAGTCGCGAGTTAATAGGCTTCTTTTGGGTTAGCTCGTTCCATCGTCGAACTCATCTCTATCCTCAGGACTAGATTGAGGTCAAGAGTAGGCCCATTTCATATATAAAAAAAGCCTTTTCTTACACGAAATAGGCTTGCGTTTGACTAGGGTGGATCACTCTTACTTAGAAGAAGCCGATTTACTCGAACTTTGAAGTGATCCAGATTATAATGATCGGGAAACAGAGAAGCCGGCCAGTCTTGAGCTTTCTTCGTGGTAGTGGTATACTTATTGTCTCTTACCCGCACTGGCACGCTTGTAATAGGGGGTGAGCCTATTGCCACCACCAGGGCACAAATCCAGACTCCGTGGCTGCTACTGAAAAATTCCTGACGGAAAACCCCAATAGCACTTTGCTCGACTCGGGAATTGAACCCAGAACCTCATGCGCTTACGACCAGTAGACCAAAGGGGCTGACGCTGTTATGCTGGTCTAATTAGCAACCCTACAATAACACGGGTCCTAAGAGCTGAAATATCAACAATCTGTGTAGGTAGTTACTTATTTGCATATTATGAGTTGTATTATTTGTTGTATTATTATATTGTATGGTTCTAGATGTCATTTGTAGATCTATGACGGTCGTTACAGGTAGTCATGGCCTGAAAGTCTGGCAAACAGTCTTACCAAAAGGTATCGTATTCCCCAGTATTACGTGGGTTGTGAAGATCAGATAGGCAGTCGCTCCATGTAAAATACTGATATTCAGCCGCATCCGGTTAGATTAGAAGCCAACCACAACAAAATTGGGAAAAGGCTACTAGGCAACTGATGAAATATTTATGCGCCAGGCTGAATGCGGTAAAGCGAGTTGAAGAAAACAACATTAATTATTGGTAGAAACACCAAGACACTTAGAGATAGTGCTTTAATCACATCATCATCATCATTTTTTACGCAATCATGCGAAAGCGTGTCGCCTCCTTGATGTGGCGGGTACGGGGCAGCGCCAACAGCCTCTTGGTCTCTGTGGCCGATAGGGCGGAAGGTCTTATACTCAGGCATTGGACCAAAACACAAGTACTACCTTCGAATCGTGCCTTAAAATAAAGACTAAAAAAAATAGAAAACCCTTTTTCATCGATTAAAGGAAAAAAGGCAAAATAATCAAATTAGTCTTTAAAACGTTAGTTAAGTAGGCGGACTTTATTCTATGAAGCATTCTCTACAAGTCAACCTTTGAGTTAAAAGGGCAACGTTGTAAAACGTGTACAAAATGTAGAACCATTTTACCATTTTTTATTTTTGGTAATTGGCAAAAAACCAGTTGTACTTTTGAAATAAATTGCGATATAAAACAATCAAAAACCTTTCACACGCCGTTTCCCTTCAACACTCAATCGAAAAAGTTACAATACATACAAAAGACCAATTGGACCAATTTTTACCCCTAATGCTCACAAATTCTGCGCCCACAGGCAATAAGAAATACACGTGATATTTTATCGAGTAATAACCCCAATGTACCTACATTCGGCACCCATTTTGTTTGATGTACCAACGTAGGTCGACATGGCCTGAGGGCCTCGCAATATTCTCGATATATCGGAAGTATATTGAGGTTTTCTGAATCAATTCAGTTAATACGGTTGATTAGCTGACTACTGGTCGTTGAAACCATTTGATATCGTAAATGATATTTAAGCCAATCTTCTTTCAGTGGAGTGGAGGTTTTGTAATTTATAGCATAGGTGAAACTCTAGGTAGGTGGAGCTCTTGGCTAAATAATAACAGTTGCTCGGGTCGATCTTCAGGTTAAGCTGCGCTTGCCAAGGTTGGTCTGTGGATTGGTGATCATCCATTACATACCCAGTTTCCTCCGTGCCTCGGTAAGCCGTTGGTCCCGACTGTCAATTGAAGATCTTTGGCAGTCGTTAAAGAGTCAGTAGCCCGAAAGACTGACAACCAGTATTACCAAAGGAAGACGTATTACCTAGTTTTAACTGGACTGTGAGGTCAGATAGGCAGTCGCTCCATGTAAAATACTGGTATTCAGTTGCATCCAGTTTTACTGGAGGTTGACCCGAACACAATTAGGAAAAGCCTGGGCAGATGATGATAACTTAGGTGGAACATTTTTTTTGTTTTTTTGGATTTCCTTCTCAAATATCTTTCCAATTCTATTTTATTTTCTAAGTAATTGTTTTTTTACGACACTTACTAAGTTTTCTAAGTCTGCATTGCAGATAATTTTGTGAAAAACTTCGAGGTATTGCTTCCATACCCATTGTGTTAGACGCCAGTGGATATAGACTTACTAAAACCTTCGTATTTTTGGCAAACGCCTACCTCTTACATAAAATTACTTTGTTACAAACTTCAAGTCTTTGGCAATCACCATTTTCAATATACTTTTATGGAGATGTCGAATTTTATATGAATTGGCGTCTTTTTTTGCGTCTAAAGCTGAGTGCGAAGCTGTAATATTGTAAAAGTAATAGCTATCTTTCATTTTCTTTTATGTACGTATCTATAATGTTCAAACTGTATACATTTACACTATGAATAACATACTGAATACTTAAAAAATCTTCTTAAAAAAAATCGTTGAAAATATCATTGCCAGTCAACGCAGTATCTAACCTGGTGAGTCTGCAAGTCAGAAATTCTGGACAATCATCATCTGCCTATAGCAGTCCACTGCTGGACATAGGCCTCCTCAATCGCACGCCACTCAACTCGATTCTCAGCAACTCTCATCCAGTTGCTACCAGCCACCCTGCAAAGATCGTCACTCCCCCGAGCCTGAGGGCAAAAGGAAATTCTGGACAAGAGTACCATAAATAACGAAAGAGATACTAAATTATGTTTTTTTTTTTAATTTTTGGGGTGAATAGGAGTATGGGAAATTGTCTGGAAGTTCGTCATTTTGTCAATGGAAAATGTCATAGGACAGAAGGCTTTTTTTTTTTTTTTTTACCGATTGGAAATCATCAAATGACTTCTCCCGCTCTGGGTGGACTGGGAGGGAGTGTCAGACTCTTACTGACTAAAACCCATCCATGTTCCTTCATTGCCCTTTGTGTTCCAGGGCCACGGTATCTCTTTCGAACAGTCCCGCAGCCCATTCCTCAGGACAGAAGGCTTGCAAAATAAAACAAGGGATAATACTACGGGCCTAACGATTAATTGAAACGATACCTGAAGTAGCTGCGCGGTGCAGAATGGGTGCGGTAACGTGTCGCAGGAGCTCAGTTAACATCACAAGTGTCAATCGGCTGAAGCACCGTCTCAGTTAAACGTTAGGCCTGAACCTAATTCCATCTAGTCCACTGTTAAACGTAGCCCTCCCCTCAGTATCGCCATAAAAATTCTATACTCCCCACATAGAAAGAGAAGAAAGAAAGAAAAAGTATTTATTAGTCCGCACAGGAGGAGGTTAAAATAACAGTAATTATATAAAAAGTAAACATAAGAAAAAAAAACAAACGAATCATTGGTCCTGTATACACGGTGGTACATGAAGCTGTACATTTCCAGTATAACTTGGCCTCGCTGTGAATAGATTTCCTATACAATGAGAGATCCGCATAAAATGGTTTCGTATAGCTTGATTGGCCGTCATGCGACGAGGCCTAAAGGCCCCAATGACAGCATGCGCATATCCTCAACAGATTCCCGGAACGTATTTACATTCAATTAAAATCATCTTAAAATCTTCCTTCTATTACATTAATTAATTAATCACTCAAGCAAAGATGCTTAATTATGGTTATCCTTAAACCACATGCTTATAAATTAACTAGAAGCTCGAAAATATAATGTTCAGTAAATAATTTCAACGGTTAATTAAATCGGTAAAGACGTTATCAGCAAAAGGGTATGTTTCATTTTATTTTAAACTTTCCTTTTACGGATTACGCAAACGACGCCTAGTACCTACCCTTTGTGTATCTTTCAAAGTTATCTTTCGACTTATCTTTTTGTATTACGGCTTTTAAAGTGGAATACGGTGGTTAAGATAAAACCGAAAATGGGAATGATATTCTTGAAGTAGATGAATCCAGGTATCAAGTCGAAGTCTGAATTTGTGCCTGGAAGATGGCAATGCGTTATTTTTTTAGGAAATAGTACCACACTAATATTATAAAGGCGAAAGTTTGTATGTGTGTATGTTTGTTACTCCTTCATGCTCAATCGGTTACCGGAAATAGTAGTAAGACAGGTAGGTAGTAGGTAGATAGTAGGTGGGTAGTAGGTAAGTAGTAGGTAGGAAGTAGGTAGGCAGTAGGTAGGCAGTAGGTAGGTAGCAGGTAGGTAGCAGGTAGGTAGCTGGTAGGTAACAAGTAGGTAGCAGGTAGGTAGCACGTAGGTAGCACGTAGGTAGCACGTAGGTAGCAGGTAGGTAGCAGGTAGGTAGCAGGTAAGTAGCAGGTAGATAGCAGGTAGATAGCAGGTAGGTAGCAGGTAGGTAGCAGGTAGGTAGCTGGTAGGTAACAAGTAGGTAGCAGGTAGGTAGCACGTAGGTAGCAGGTAGATAGCAGGTAGGTAGCAGGTAGGTAGCAGGTAGGTAGTAGGTAAGTAGTAGGCACACAAGGAGAAGATAGAAAAAGCTGTGGGTGTTCTATTAGGTACACCTCTGCCTAACCCTTCGGGGTTTACAGGCGTGATGCTAAGTTATTCATTAACCTTCCCCAAAGACCAAGTTTACAGCATAAATATCAAAGGAAGTGATCCGCCCACTATTTTTACAAGTCCCTTTATAACTGAAATACGTCGAGTTAACGATCTGTCCGTAATTGGTGAGATTACTCTGTGGCTCTCCGTAAAGCCAGCTGTGAGCAAGATGAAAATCGCGAAGATTCCCATTAAGGAGGATTTTTGATTTATGTTTTATCCGGAGAATATTATGAGGAAACTTTGGTTTTTGTATTAACGCGACTCGTCAATCTGAACCACGTTCAAGAACTGTCAGTGTGTGTGTCAGTGTCAATATTCCGTAGTAATTATGACACAGACAGTGTTTTTTAACACAGTTCAAATGTCATGAGATCGCTTGCATTTTCATTGGAGATTTAGTGTGCGTGTTTATATTGTCCTTAGTTGTGTGTGTACGGAGAGAAATTAAATGCGACGAAACTTGAATATTTCTTTACTTACGAACGTATTACAAATGTTACAATGGCGAGTTTTCTTAGGTAGAAAGCACGTCTATAGCTATTGGCGGTTACGGGCGAAGTGGAGTCGCCGAACGCTGCGTGTACGACGAATACAAAATGCTGCGTCAGCGCTACTACAGAGACTTTCCCCCCTAAACTAGTTTTTTTTTTAATTCTAAATATGTTGCGTTTGACCGCAACTCGCCTGATGTGGAGCGATGATGCGGTCTAGGATGGAGCACGCTTGTCTAGAAGAAACCGATTCACTCGAACTTTGAATAGATCCAGGTTATTATAATCAGGGTACAGAGCCATAGCCAAAGCCGCCAGTGAATTCCACAGACTGGCGGTTCGCACAATAATAAACGTGGAAGCTTAGCGCATTGTCCTGGTCCGTGGAACTTCAATCATATATACCGGTGACGCTTCTCCGTATCTCTGCTCGTCGATGGAATTGGGATGGGGGCATTAGATTCTGCAATTCCAAATCAAACTCCCCGAAATGTAAACGTAGATAGTGCTTTGAATTTGGTCCTTTGAAACGAAAATACCTGAACATTACTGATCAACGAAAATAATGGGGAGTTTCATATACCCAGAAATCTGATTGGTTTCCACGACTTTGCTTTCATGAGCTTTATTTAGTTTTGTATTTCACCGAAATATCAATATCAGACAATGTTGTTTATTTACCTAAAAATTCACTGGACTTACTGGAATTCCTAATCTATCGAAATCCTAGTACAAAGAAAATCTCCAAAAGGTTAGATAGCTAGTAATTTTATTTCTTGGTAACTCAGCCGCCATGCTAACGATCTGCCGTTAATTGCTGAGATTACTCCGCTCCCGTTTATTCCAGTAGTGTTTTTTGATCCTTTGTAAACTAGTACTGAATTTAGATTGTTTGTTATTGTTATGTTCAAACCATTACAGAACAATAACAAACAATCTAGCATAATCTAGCATATTGTTATTCTTATTCTTTATTGCACACAAAATAAAAATAAAATATACATACAAATTGCAATAATATGGCTTTTGTACAATGGCGAGCTTAATCCAGAATTAGGTTTTCTTACAGCAAACCAAATTTCGATTGATATAATTATAAAAGGTGTTTTATTTAGAGACGGCGAACTTTTGAAAACAGAAAAATGGTTTTAATATCCATGAAAAAATATTATAAAATAATTTTAAGTCAAATACGGTCACTATATGACTGATATTTTTTTTACGATATTTTTTGTCGCTTAGTGGTGGGTGATGCAGGTAGTACCTGATACTATACAAAGTGTTTTTTTTAAGTGGGACAATATGCGGAAATCCGAATCCATAAGAGATAAAAGGGAAACTTAAAGCTCTTTTTTATGAAACTTTTTTTTTTTAGGACCAGTTTGCGCTATTAGCCATAAAAATTAGTTAAATTGACCTTTTTTAAGAATCATTTCTTGGGAAGCAAGGGAAAAAATAACCGGGACAGCGATTACGGCAGTGTAAATATGCACCGTGACTTTTTGGTCGTCTTACAACGGGAGTCTACTTCATGTATCCAATGACTACTAAAAACATCCATTAAAAAAAAAAATGAGATTTGAATAATTTCATAATAAAATTTTATTCATTATTATGACCCATGACGTAGTTGCAACACCCTGATGCGATCAAAGATCTACTCGACTCGTGCGCTAGGTAGGTAGGTTCTAGCATTTAACACGTAAAAATTATAAACAGAATGTTTCATAATTCTAATGTATTATTTATTTTTCTTTGTACCTATTATCGCAATTAATGGTAAAAAAAAAATCATGTCTAGAGGTATTTTATGTCGGATACATTGAGTGGACCACCTTTGTAAGACGATTAAAAGTCACGGTGTATAATAAGCGTATATTTAGTAGGCCTATTAGGTACTCTTTCAAACCCTGCTATCCTAGTTTGTGTATGTATGTATGGTATGTCTTCTTCCTCACTCAGTCGCCGCGATAACGATCTTCCGGTAATTGCTAAGATTACTTCGCAGCTCCCACTAATTCTGAAAGCCTAGTCCTTTGAGATGAAGCACACTGCTCAGTGCGCTCGAATATTCAAAGTTAAGGATTTTATGCCGATAATTACACTTAATTTAAATAAACTTTAATGTGTTAGAGTAATTTTAGAAATTAATGGTTAAATTCGGTGCTTCATTTTGGGTTTAACACATGATTTCTTGTTAAGATAAAAAGCGCTTAGGTATTTAGTAAATTTGAGGAAACTAGAGCTATTCGATTTAATGAGGTACGTTTCCCTAAAGAAATATTTCTTCCCGAATAATTTGATGAGTAAAATATTTGGCGATGACGCCAGCACTGGGAAAACAAATATTTGGAAGAATAGATGAAAATATTACATTGATAAATTAATAATTATTAATATTATTATTGATAGGAAATGGTATTTTTTTATTATTATTTTTTGTACTCTTTCACAATGCTGTCCTATTTGACCCAAAGGTTGACTGGTAGAGAATGCCTTGTGGCATTAAATCCGCCTATGTACCACTTTTGTACATGAAGTTTAAATAAATAAATTAGATCAATTAGTATCCGTATAACATTTTAAGATTGCTTTTCTAAGCCGCGCTTGCTTAGGTTGAACCGTGGATGGGTGACAACTCATTACATACCGAGTTGCTTCCGTGCTTCGGAAAGTCATTAGGCCGTTGGTCTTGGCTGTCGTTAAATTTGTAGATCTTTGACAATTGTTACAAGTAGTCACTGGCCCGAAAGACTGACAACCAGTCTTACCAAGGAGTATCGTATTCCCCAGTAATAACTGGGTTGTTGAGGTCAGATAGGTAGTCGCTCCATGTAAAATACTACCATTTAGCTGCATCCGGTTAGACTGGAAGCCGACCCCAAATATTCTTTTCATAAAAGCTCACAGCTTTCAATAAAATCTTATTACCTGTTATAATTAATCATTAGTAACTTTAATTTTCCACAAAATTTAAACTCTTAAGACATCTTTTGATGGCCGGCGGTCTAACGAGACAAGGTTCATTAATCAAACGTTCATAATTACTGAAAAAAGCTGACTAACTTCCAAAGAAACGATTAATCTTTGGAAACTATTTTAAAGTATCTACTTATCTTTGACTTGTTCAAGGGTTATGGAACCCAAGTTTTTGTTTTAATACAAAGGTGTTTAAATACTATTCACTTTATTTCAACAATTTAATGATATTACTTTGTACTGTACCTAACAAAAAATCTCTTTTTTTCACTTCATGTTATCAACTCATATTATAGAAAGTGTAAACGGACCCTTGACGAAGCCGTCAACCAAGCATTCTGTACATCAGTTTAAGTAACTCTAAGCAAAAATTATTTCTGGGCAACGAATTTCTTTTTTTGGGGTGAAAAATGACGATACGATAGGACTCAATGTAACGCACTCAAAACATTGTGCCGATGGATGCAAAGAATAGTAAGGGGATTGAGGAGGTATTTAAAGTAAAATTATAACATTAAAAACTTGTGTTAAAAAAAAAACTTGGAACTTTGATCCCAAATATCCTAGGTCTAGAACAAAAAAATGATCATAATGGCAAGGATATATTTTTCACCCATAACATAGGCCTCTCTCGAGCTGCGCCGCAGCACCCGTTTCTCCGCTTTCTGCATCCAGTCTGTTCCAGTTAGGTTCATTAGCTGGAAGGTGTCCCATATTAAGCTTGTGAATACACGGTCTCCACTCCAGGACATGTTTTAATTAAGTTCAGTTTGATCCAAAAAGCAACATTTAGGCCGTACTGTTGGGGCTGCGGGTCTGTTCGAAAGAGATACCGCGGCCCTGGAACACAAAGGGCAAAGAAGGAACATGGATGGGTTTTAGTCAGTAAAAGTCTGACACTCCCTCCCACTCCGCGGGAGGAGTTATTTGATGATTTCCCATTCCAAAAAAAAAGGCCGTACTGTTTGGCTTTTTAGAAAAACAAATATTAAAACAATGAATATGATCGTGGTTGTCATCTTTTCCCTAAAAGCCGTCTGATAAAATCCCTAAACAAAATGTTTCCCTATAAAGCTCACATGACGTTGTACTCTGAAAAAGATTATGCAAGAAGGACGGGTAATAGCGCACCTGTGTTGTACTCATAATAACATAGAATAAGAAATTCATATAGACGTGTAACTCATGTTTAGTGATTTTCTAATATAGAAATATACATACCTTTTATTCAGATGTCAAGAAAATTGGTCTAGGTTGTTTTAATAGAAATTAGATTTTTGATTGAAGAAAGTCAGACAAGTAAACGTTTTAGGTTTTTGTATAGTAATTTGAATTTTATATTTTCAGAAACAATTTCCATGTTGCTGACAAAAGTACCGAATTTCATCCTTTTCTAATTCAAACATACACGGTCCTTCGAGCCGGATAGCCGAGCTTGACCCGAAGCTGTTGAAATAATGAACTAAACTGCTAAAACGAGCCAGAGCCAAAACGAGGTTGTTTATTTTGTTGATGATTGGTCTCGGAGCGCGTATGTTCCCACGTAAACTGCAAGCAATGATACCATCCTGGCATATTTCAAATGCATTCGAACCGAGAGTTTTACCATCGTCTTGCTCGCCTTTTCCCAATTTATATTGAGGTATTTCTTTTGTTATTGATGTCAAACCATTTTTTTCTTATTTCGCACAAATCTACATGAGTTGAAACGACACAAGCTAGGCGCGTTTTCGAATTATTCTTTTCTTATGGATAAAAACCGACAAAAAACTCGAAGTGTCTAAAAATATATGTCTAATAATGTTTGAACGTTGTCTTTTTTCGCCATTTTGTAATTTTTTGACAACCGACATATCTTTCCTCCTGTCTACCTAATTTCTTATAGCACTATATTTCCCACTTTTCTCGAAGTCACACAGTCTCGAAGTCTCCCATCTAAATATTCTTACTCTATGATAATAACATAATACGATCCTTCTGCCAAGCACGGTGATTATGTGTATGTCAAGCTAGGTTATATTGTCAAGCGGTTATTAAGCCGTTGCTCCGAAACGAGTGCGGTTTACACGTTCAATAATGCAAGTTTTTCCGGCAGGTGCGGCCGGTGCTACGGTTTATGTCGGTTATTTGTCGGATACAAAGATGGGGTATGATATGATAGGTAGGTACGATGTGAGTGCTTGATTGTTGTTTGAATGTTAAGCTAGGCCTTTTCTGTGTTGTTGGTAGGTGGATTTGCATTATAATATTATAATGTTACGGGAATCCAATAAATTTGATTTGTTTTAATTCCTCATACGCAATGTATCGTTACCGTGGCAAAACGCACGAAGAGAACGGCAAGTGCAACGACGAGTTTGATGAACTCTGTAGCTAGATAGTCAGTGAACAGCTGATTTACACACATCCATTGTAGGATTTTTGCCGTATTATTTACATAAATGGAGTGTTGCGTATATGGAATGTAATTTTTCATTGAAATAAAGGAATAGTAACTGAAAAAAACCGGTGGAATATGATTCAAAATAAGGAGCTAAATGCACCTTGTCAGTTTGTGGAGGGCTGTCCCTTACACCCTGTATTTAAGTTTCTTAAAGATAAATTATATGGACTGCGGGACTGTTCGAAAGAGATACCGCGGCACTGGAACACAAATAGCAAAGAAGGAACATGTATGGGTTTTAGTAAGTAAAAGTCTGACACTCCCTCCCACTCAGCCCAGAGCGGGAGGGGGGGGGGGGGTTATTTGATGATTTCCTATCAAAAAAAAAAGATAAATTATATTACTAGATAAGAGATAAACTGATGTAACAAGCACAGAACGTGACCAGCTGACCATAGCAATATCTACTGGAGCATACGTTCTAATAAATCCAAGTCGTAATACCTATTAGGTCTAGTTTTCTCTGAGTCACGCACCGAAACCAATCAATCCCGTCAGCTCAAATGTGATTGGTTGTAACAAATAGCACTATAGCGCGAACAGGACTTTGCCAAATTGTAAAAGTACCTATGTAGATTCATGGGGAGCCTGCCGTTTTGCCGAAAAGATTTTGACCAAATTTCATTACCCAAACAAATTTTAGCAACTTTTTTTTATACCATTGCAATATTTCGAATGATTTTAGTACGCATATTTTTACTTGGTCAAATTTTTACTTGGCAAAATATTACCAAGTATAATGTAATTATGGCATTTGGTCTTTACTCAAATGATTTATTACAGCAAACAATCTTCAGACAAAAAACGTTTGGTGAAATGATTTGTTAAGACAAAAAATATTAAAGCCAAAATAGGGTAGGTTAGGTTAGGTTAAAACTGTGACCTCCAGGAACGACTACATTATATAGAAAAAAAAGTATGGAAAAAAACGCTACTAACTAAAAAAAAAAGAATAGTTAATATTCATAATTATTATTATAACCTGTTTAGAATTTGTCTTATTTGATTTTGCGTAAAAACTGTTATTCCGACTGAAATATTTGACTAAATAAAAAATGTTAAAAGTACTTGTTGGTAAACAAGTTATAAGTTTAAACGTTCACTTCCCAAACATTAGGTTTGCGTTACAATTTTTTGTGAATAGATTTTTTGCTAAGTAATAATTTGGCAAATGAAATTACGCGAAAAATTTTTTGGGAAGTGAAAATTTGTCAAATGCCTTTCGGTCAAACAAGGGAGACCCAGATTCATGTGTACATATTATATGTTATTTTATGGTAGGTATGTATTTTGGACGTAAATGACGCAATATGGGCGCAGAATTGCGGACATCAGTCTTTTAAAGACAATGACAAGACACAGCAAAAGTTTAGATTAATTAATTTAAATTCGGCGCAGAGAATCATGGCTGTGATACCTTCCAAACAAATGTGGTCTAAGCTATGGCGGACGTGGGTGTGCCGCCCATACATTTTTGCCCACTATCCTTTATAATAATTTATGATCTCTTCTCAAACCATGCATTATTATACGGAGTGGAAGGATATAGACGCACAAACGAATACCACGTATTCAGTACACCTTTCCGAAGCCCCCCAATTAATTTGTTTTATCGACAAAAAAAAAAGCCGTTTCCTTCAAAATTATAATACCTATATTGTCAAAATGTATGGAACAGCAGATTTTTTAATGCCAGCAGCGATATATATTCTGACGCAACGGTACTCGAACGTGACGAACAAAGTTTCGAGTACTTACTCGAACTTACGTGCGCATCGCTTGACGCATGACACGTCGTAAGTTGCATCTCCCTAGGTCGTGGTCGGGGCGTAATTTAGGTACTTATTTTAATTACATCACAATATCATTTTTGAGGAAATCATTTGATGTTTATTTAGGGACTATATTAATTAAACATTCTTATTTTTACAAAGTTTAATGAAGATGCTAAGCTTCTTATTTTTACTTCCTACTTACAATTACAATGAATAGACAAACTTTTAATTGGTTCCCAGTTTACTTGAACTTTTTCATTGCGATAAGTACCTCCTTATATTACGGCCATTCTACGAAGTGGCCAAAATCCTGTTCGCTCTATATATCTCCTTTTTAAATATAGCTACATTTTAACGATAATGTGTATTTTGCTTTATTTTATGTTATCTGTCATCACGTATTTGAATTAATACATAATATCTTTCATTTACGAAGATTTTGCGCGTTTCCTGTAGACCAAATCACGTCCTGTAGACTGTTCGCGACATAGGTTACCGGGTCCAGAGATGTTTTAAAAATACTTTCTCATATTTTGAAGTGTCTTATGTGAACCTATCATATTGCAAATATAATAAAGTATATTTCCGTGTAATTTAAAAAAATTACCACGTTAACATTTCAAGTTACAAAAGATTCTACGGTGTTCGCAAAAAACTAATCACTCCTGTAGACAAACATGAAAAATCCGGTATTTTTTTAAATATTTTGTATAACAACAATATTTAGTTTTGCTAGCAACAATTAACCACGTAGTTATCATCGACTGTCTGTTATTGCTGGCCATAAGACGTTATTTCCGAGTTATTAATAAGATTTGAGTCATTCTACAAAGTGTAAAAGTTGGTGCGTCACTTCTAAAATCGCCAAGAAACAGTAAGTTCTTAATTCAAAATTATAATTTTACTATGGTCTTGTTAATTAGCGGTAAAATTATCGAACGTGATGGAAGCCACGTTTTATAACTTCTAATATTCCCCTCGGCATGGACTAAACTATTATTCACACACTTCTGTCGAACTCATTTCTGTCGACAACCTGTCTACAGATAAGGCGTATGCCTGAAGATGTGAGATTCTTGCGAAATATATCTTATTGTTATTTGATAAAGATTAAAATTGATTTTAAGAAAACCTTTGTTGCATAAATAATTTAGTTTTTAGCTCAATATATGCGGTTTTGCTGAGTTTAGTACAGAATACAAATTAGTATACATATGTGACGTATTTCTATACATTATATGTGGTTTTATGCCATGTATTACTACTGTTTTCTAAAAATGATCAAAATTTTAATTTTAACAGTTCCCGCTTGGTTTACCTGAAGCATTATTCATCTTTAAGTTAATTTTCTGCAAAAAATCTGCAAATTACCATCGGTCTTTAGAAATGACGTCTGCATACAGATTTGTTTCGATGCTTTAATTTTTTTCCCAAATTTTGATCCCAAAAATGGCAGGAAACAAAAAAAAACACTGAAGAACAAAAGAAGAAGCGCCGTAAAGAACAAAAAAGGAGATTTATACAAAAATCAGGACAGAAAATGTCGGAAGCTGAATTAGAGGAAAGGCGCAGAAAAGTCAGGGGAAAATACCAAAGGAAAAAAGCATCAGGAGAGATCAAGACGGTTAAAGAACAAACTTCAAGAATACAGCGAAAGATAAGGAAGGGATGGTGTGAGCGTGCCAAAAAAAATGCCCATTATAATATCTACAGAAGTGAAGTCACATCTGTAGACATAATTTATATATTTTTTATTTTGTAACTGTTGGTTATTTTCATGATAATTATACCTAAGCAAGTCAGAAGACACTTAATTTTTTATGTTTATAACCTTGATATTTTCTAGAATTGTATTAATTTTTGTTATTTCGTAATATTGTCTATTCTGTCGATAATGGCGTCACATCTGTCGACAGGGAAAAATCTTAAAAGTGCCATAAATGCTAATATTGTGATTGATGATCTCTAAAACTATTTTTAGATTAAATTAAAGTTTATTTTAATACTTCCTACCTCAATAAAAACACCTGATCATTGAAATTGTTTTTATTAAAAAAAATATATAGGTTCGTAGAATGGCCGATTATCGTTTGAAGTAAAGTTTCTTGAAGTGTCAAGCAAATATTCCTGGAAAAATAAATCGATACCTATTCCAGAAGTAAAATGCATTTTTTTCTAAGAAATAGTGACTTACGTGTTGAAGACGTATATTGGAAAGAGTCATGAGGCCAATGGGATTTTTCATCGAAAATAACTACGAACTTTCATCTACTTTAGAGGTACAATTTTTCAAAAATTATATATTATTATATATTATTTTTATCACTTACTTTTGTGAATGCTGGTTAACCTATAATTGGCGACTGTGTAAGTCTAAGACTAAAACCTATGTATAATTATAATATGTTGTACACACAAGCTGTTGGTGAACCTATATTAATAAATAAATAAATAAAAATCCTGTCTTAAAAAATAAAAATATCAGTGTATATGTTCTTACATCTAACACCCAGCCGAATCAAAAGGAGTATGTAAGGTCGTAACAGGTGGCATCAGGTAGTATCTGCTTACTTTCAAGGGGAAAAGGTGTGAGTTTGTGTGTCTATGTAACTATAGCATAAACATAATCAGCCTATAATAATAATGTAACTTTATTATCAACACCATGACTTTTTAGTCGTCTTACAACGGCAACCTAATTTATGGATCCAATGACTACTGAACATTCATAAAAAAATAGGTATTTCTGATATTTTAATAATTAAAAAATAAAAATATTATTCAGCATTATAACGCATGACGTAGTTAAAACACCCTGTTGCGATCGATAATCTACTCGACTCGAGCGCTGGGTAAGTATGTTCTCCCGTTTGACACGTAAACATCATTAACAGGATGTTTCATAATTTTATTCCAATGTATAATTTATTTTTCTTTGTACCTATTATGGTAGGTACAAAAAAAACGCGCCTAGAGCTATTTTATGTCGGGACCACCTTTGTAAGACGACTAAAAAGACACGGTGTATAATTCCGAAAAAGAAACGCGAATCCTACAAAAACTTATTTAACCCTAAAACCTTTCATTTGACATTAACATGTCCTTAATAAACTCAACGCAGACAAGACTAATACCACCTTAATCTTATTACATTACTCCACGAAAAATAAAGGCGACCAAGTAAAAATGGACGCAAACAAAGCTACACGCTAAGTATGTGAGGACAGATGAAAATACTGCGTGATTCTGCTTGTCCTCAGGCAGGGAGAGCTTTCTAAATGTGAAGGATTTATAATACGGGGTTATTGTATTATGTTGTGTTGACCGTCACGGGGAAATGTATAAGCTTTTGTGTGATTTTGCTGGAGATATTTATGAGGTTGAGTCAGAGTAGATGCGGAAGCTGGAGGAGAGGGTACTGTGGTGCAGCTTGGGAGAGCAGTGGTATACAATAGCTGATGATTGATTGATTGAGAGAAAAGAGCAGGTTAAAGCGCGTCACCTCTTGAAGATGCTGATTACACGCATCTTCTAACAGCGTTTGCGGGGAAAACAATCGAAAGAAGATGTGCCTTACCACAAGTTATAGATACGCGTCTTACGGAGTTACGGTATTCATATAAAACAAGTATGGTGTAGGAATAACAGGGTGTAAAGTTCTTCATCCCCCGGAATCCTCTTACCGGGTGTTATGTCTGGTGGACTACTGCCCGACAGATGTTGTCGGGTTTTCCTTTAATATAGTCTTAAGTCGCGGATAATTTTAATAGCGCGATAGATGAGCGAGTAGTACTGTTTGTACTACGATCGCCAACCCTCCTGCCAAGCGTGGCGTTTACAGCAACCCCCCCCCCCTTTGGGGGAGGCTTGTGTCCAGCAGTGGACATCTTTCGGGTGAAGCGATGATGATGATGATGATGTTGCTGAAGTCCTTTTTGTACTGTCCGCTATACAAGTAACTTGCGCTTGACAAAAGTAGTTGAACTTTACGTAGTATTAATTATTTTTTCGTGTATCTAGAGAATAATTATTAAATTATTGTCATGATAATGCGAAGAAAAACTATAGTCTGCTCGTACAATCCCTACGATTCTAACACACAATCATTTAAATAAGCTCTTAAAACCTTTGCAAAATAAATGTCAATATCCTTCACTACATTATAAAGTGCATTTCAACCATCATCATCTGCCTAGCCTTTTCTCAACTATATTGGGGTCGGCTTCCAGTCTAACCGGATGCATCTGAATTCCAGTATTTTACATGAAGCGACTGCCTATCTGACCTCCACAACCCAGTTAGTACGGGGTAATACGATATCCCTTGGTAAGACTGATTGTCAAACTTTTTGGGCCACTGACTTCCTAACGACTGTCAAAGATCTACAAATGACACCCGGGACCAACGGCTTAACGTGCTTTCCGAGGCACGGAAGAAACTCGGTATTTAATGGGTGGTCACCCATCCACAGACCAACCTAGGCAAGCACGACTTAACCTAAAGATCGACCCGAGCGGCTGTTATTATTAAGCCACGAGCTCTATAAAGTGCACTTCGACCAAAACATGAAATTCTATCGCAAAGTACACAAAAGGTACTCGAACTCACAAAGCGAGACACATAATATTAATAAAGGAATTTCCACCTTCGTACCAGGGTTCGCTTCGGATCCTCTCGAACATTAAATATTGATGAAAATCCGCTTTCAACGGCATCGACCGGGCCACCTCGCCAGATTTTCGATGCAATTTTAGGTTTTTATTTTATTGCTTGACCCTTTTGTTACTGAATTCACATTTGTTATCTAAACTATCCTAAACTAATATTATAAAGCTGCAGCGGTTGTTTGGTTGAACGCGCTAATCTCAAAAACTACTGGTTTGAATTGAAAAATTCTTTTAGTGTTGGATAGCCCATTTATCGAGGAAGGCTATAGGCTATATATTATCACGCTAATAACTTAGAGAGGTGAGCAGTATTGTATTATGTCCATATTCCTCAACTGTTTGACAGCTGACAACTGTCATGACCAGCATTAGAATAGACCGGCTATTTAACCACCGAAGCATAATATATAAAATCGAGCTACGACCAAAAGGAGCGGAGCAACAATGAAAATTGTTGCAAAAACGGGGAAAATTGTATTTTATAATAATTTCACGCGGAAGAAAGTCGTGGGCAGCAGCTAATTTAAGGTAATGGGAATGGTTGGAATAAGTTAAATTCTATTCATAGTGAATATAATTTCGGTTAGAAAGAAATGGTTTCGGTTAATTGTTTCCGGTTTGGTTTTGGTTTGGTTGGTGGTTGGTTGTTGGTGGTTTTCGATCGGATTTCCCATCGATATAAACGAAGCACTTTGATAGGAACTTTAATTGCCTGGTAAAACCCTTCTTCTTCTTCTTCATATCGCTGGAACAACCAATTTTTATAATTTGCTAGCCCAGAACTTTGCCACTTCCACCGTGTAAACTGGTAAACCGCTTTTGCTAGTGATGTTAAAAAGTCGCGATTGTGCTAACTTTCGTTTCAGAGCCTTTTTAACAAATCGTAAAAAAATTGACTTGCTTCTAGACATGAGCCATTGTTCAATGAATGAATTTAATATTTTTATTTAGTAGATTTTTCTTCATTCCTTTCGGCAAACTACATTAAATTGGATGCAGTTAAATAGGTAACGATGTTTTCACCTATGTTACTTAAACAAAATTAACCTCAATCATAAATAATGGTCTGAACTACCGGCGAAACTTTGCTAACTGTCCCCAAATAGGCAGGAGGCAGGGGCAAGGTGACAAAACATCGCGGGCCTGTAGACGGTGAGTAATGGGCTAGCTCGCCGTCCGTCCGTCTTATGACGACATGCCGTGTCGACGGCGCGTTCGTGTTCTACGCGCGCCTTTAAAAGATGTCAGCAAATAGGAAGGCCTGCCGGGGCTGCGGGACTGTTCGAAAGAGATTCCGCAGCCCATGATTTTAGTCAGTGAAAGTCTGACACTCCCTTCCACTCCGTCCAGAGCGGGAGGGGTCATTTGATGAATGCCCATCAGAAAAAAAAAAGTGAAAACATTTTTCAATACTTAGTAGGCTTGCGTGTGGCCGCAACTCGCCTTAAATTTTACAAAACTCACCAACCCAGTACAGATTAAGTAAATAAAAATAAAAAGAATGTGAAATCTTCTCATAATTCAAGTCACGTAGAGATTTTATCGTCTTCACTGAAAGAACAATTTTACATCGGTGAACATTTCATGATGGTATTTGGCGTTTTTTTATCACTTTTTACTGTTTTTTTATCTAGATACGTATTATAGACTTATGATAACAAACAATATTTGTGTGTGGAATTAATAAAATAGTCTTTAAATGGACTCCAGGTTGGGCGAAGCAAGGAAGATCTGTTCAGGTGGAGACTCATGACTCTGCCCTTGAGTTTAAATGTGGTGTTTCCCCACAAACGATGGGACATTAGATATTGTGTCCTACCTGTCCTGTTGATTGCACATCACAGGAGCTGATGGACGCTACTGAAAGTGCCAAACTCATCGCCAAATTTTGGGCTGACATAATTTGAATTGTCATCGACACGCTAAGAAGAAGAATAAAATAGGAAGACTTGACCAAGTTACAGCAGCGTTTAGCGTTACTTTTGAAAGTTCGCTTCATACTTTTGTAGTTCCCAATTTGGGCAAATTATTAAGTTTTTCCATCAGGAATTTCTTCGAAGGCAAAAGGTTCGCTCCTTGGTCATGCACTCCAACATAACTGGGGAGATTGAGTGTACTGTAGAGGAACTGTGTCATATTCGTTTCCTAATCCTTATTTTTTTTTTGGGATGGGAAATCATCAAATGACCCCTCCTGCTTTGGGCGGAGTGGAAGGGAGTGTCAGACTCGTACTGAATAAAACCCATCTATGTTCCTTTTTTGCCCTTTGTGTTCCAAGGCCGTGGTATCTCTTTTGAACAGTCCCGCAGCCCTAACCCTTCGGGTTTTATCTTGATACCTATTTATTTAGTGGTGGTACAAGCACTTAAATGCCTCACATTTATACATACAGTATCAAACATTTATTGTTCCATATCTTTAACTTATGATGAAATCGAATTTTAATGTTTGTCGCAACATTGCAACCAATACTAAAGCCTATAAATCCAAAACCCGTACCAGTATATGTATATAATGTATAATGGCGCCTGTAACAGCTTACAAAATATGATAAAAATATAGCTTATCAATTCGATTGATTGTAGTTCCAACTGTATAACATTATTGCTGCCCGAACCACAATTTGCCACGGCATCTGTTACCTCTAGTGACAAAAACCTGCAAACGTGACAAGCCATCATACAGTGCCATTATAATTCACAGTACCTTTTGTAATTCCACTATTAGTCAGTGCTTCTATCATCAAACATCCCTCACCCTGTTTGTTACCTCTAGAGTCAATAAAATTAACAAAACCTGCAAACGTGACAAACCATCATACAGTGCCATTATAATTCAC
The DNA here is from genome assembly GCA_905220335.1 of Noctua pronuba. NCBI lineage: Eukaryota > Metazoa > Arthropoda > Insecta > Lepidoptera > Noctuidae > Noctua > Noctua pronuba. Next base: position 5,321,690 of record LR999906.1, on the reverse strand, counting down.
AGTGCCTTTTGTAATTCCACTATTAGTCAGTGCTTCTATCATCAAACATCCCTCACCCTGTTTGTTACCTCTAGAGTCAATAAAATTAACAAAACCTGCAAACGTGACAAGCCATCATACAGTGCCATTATAATTCACAGTGCCTTTTGTAATTCCAGTCAGTCATTGCTTCTATCATCAAAACAACCCCACCCTGTTTGCTACCTCGAGTGTCAATAAAATTAACAAAACCTGCAAACGTGACAAGCCATCATACAGTGCCATTCTAATTCATAGTGCCTTTTGTAATTCCACTGTCAGTCAATGCTTCAATCATCAAAACAACCCCAACCTGTTTGTTACCTCTAAAGTCAATCAAATTAACAAAAATCTGCAAACGTGACAAACCACCATACAGTGCCATTCTAATTCACGTGTCTTTTGTAATTCCACTGTCAATCAGTGCTTCTATCATCAAAACAACCCTACCCTGTTTAATACCTCTAGAGTCAATAAAATTAACAAAACCTGCAAACGTGACAAGCCATCATACAGTGCCATTATTATTCACAGTGCCTTTTGTAATTCCACTATTAGTCAGTGCTTCTATCATCAAACATCCCTCACCCTGTTTGTTACCTCTAGAGTCAATAAAATTAACAAAACCTGCAAACGTGACAAACCACCATACAGTGCCATTCTAATTCACAGTGTCTTTTGTAATTCCACTGTCAATCAGTGCTTCTATCATCAAAACAACCCTACCCTGTTTAATACCTCTAGAGTCAATAAAATTAACAAAACCTGCAAACGTGACAAGCCATCATACAGTGCCATTATTATTCACAGTGCCTTTTGTAATTCCACTGTCAGTCAGTGCTTCTATCATCAAACATCCCCACCCTGTTTTTACCTCGAGTGTCAATAAAATTAACAAAAACCTGCAAACGTGACAAGCCATCATACAGTGCCATTATTATTCACAGTGTCTTTTGTAATTCCACTGTCAATCAGTGCTTCTATCATCAAAACAACCCTACCCTGTTTAATACCTCTAGAGTCAATAAAATTAACAAAACCTGCAAACGTGACAAACCATCATACAGTGCCATTATAATTCACAGTGCCTTTTGTAATTCCACTGTCAGTCAGTGCTTCTATCATCAAAACAACCCCACCCTCTTTCTTACCTCTGGAGTCAATAAAATTAACAAAAACCTGCAAACGTGACAAACCATCATAAAGAGCCATTATTATGATTCCCAGTACCTTTTGTAATTCCACTGTCAGTCAGTCCATCCATCATAAAAAAACCCCACCCTGCTTGTTATCTCTAGAGTCAATAAAATTGACAGAAACCTGCAAACGTGACAAGCCATCATACAATGCCATTATAATTGTCAGTACCTTTTGTAATTCCACTGTCAGTCAATGCTTCTATCATCAAAACTTACCCCACCCTGTTTGATGTAAACATGATAAAGCAACAACTAAGTAAGTTGGAGCACCCTGTAGACACAGTTCTGATTACTCTCGGAGTTCGGAACAAAGATTAGCTGGTGGCCACTGAACCTGTGTTTAGATATCGTGTTGGAATAGTCTAGTCTGTGTTTATGTTGATTATGTTGGTGGTGTGTTAGATATATTGCTGAAGGGATATCCTATTTCTATGCCTAAGACAATGTAGGATTAACAAGATTGGTTTTCGTGAGTCTATTTACTTTGTGTAAATTATTTCATCTACACTACTCTCAAAACGGTCCCAGCAGTGGGAGAGTTTTCGAATTTCTTAAATCTAGAACTTCATTTGTCCATTGTTCATTATTTTGAGGTCCCGACGGATTTGTCTGCTCTTAACAATTTATTTTCCATCCACCCGCATTCTCCAGTCAACCCGCGATCATGGCGCTTGCAACAGCGTCGAAACATCGGGTGCTCAAAATGATGAACAATCACGGAAGATATCCCGTAAGTGACAGTATAAGATTAATATAATATTCTTAGCCTGGGATGGCATATTAAAAAAAAGAAAAGTTCTGACTCACTCACTGTCTGACTCATCGACGCCCAGTCTACTCTGTTGGACTAGAAAGCTGGAATTTTGCACAGAGGGTTCCTTTATGACGTGGACAAGGGAAAAGGCCGAATGCTTTAGAAATTACAACGGAGTAGTGTATAAAGCAGATTGAATAAAAAAGAGCTTACTATTCAGTCACTAGCTACTACTTAAATTGCCCACAGCGATAAGATAGTCGAGTGCAATTAGACTATAAGGTGGAACGAAGTTTATAGTGGTCAGATTTTCGCTGCTCGCGTCTTTTTTTTTAACTTTCTTTCTACACCTCTAGGAACTCAATAAAAAAAGTCCCATGAAAATTCGACCACTATAAACTTCGTTCCACCTTTTGAGTATTTTTTGTCTTATTGCACTCGGCTAAGACTGAAGTTGTTAATTACTGTTCACTGTATTATTTCGTGATGACAAAGTGTCGTGTAACTTCTGTAAATCGCACATTTTTCTGCTTGTCACGTCAAATAAAAACGCTTTTGAAATAGGCCTCATTTATGTTGTGTCGATGACTAATCAGAGCTCGTGGCTAACTAATAACAGCCGCATGGGTCTATCTTCAAGCTTTGCCAAGGTCGGTCTGTAGATGGGTGACCATTCATTACATGACATACCGAGTTTCCTCTTTGCCTAAGAAAGCGCGCTAAGCCGTTGGTCTCGGCTGTCGTTTGTAGATCTTTGACATTCGTTGCAGGTAGTCAGTGGTCCTCAAGTCTGACAACCAACCAATCAAGGGTATCGTACTACCCAGTACGAACTGGCTAGACTCATCTTTCTTTTCAAAAATTTTATAATATAAAGAAGTAAAATTGTTTGTTTCTAAGAAGAAGTAGTCTCTGGAAGTAATAATCCTATTACAAAACCAAGTTTTACATTCCAATACATTCACTTGTGAAATCGCAAAATCGACAACATAATCGGTCATATCTTTTGATCGCGTTGACTTACAAGTTAAATTTTTTCACTGCTCCGAGGAATAGTAAACTTGAGTATTTGATATTAATTTCAGCTTGATACCTTTACGCGTTCCTGCGAAAAAGGGTCTTAACAGACGGACAACAAATTGATCCTATAAGGGTTCTGTTTTTCTCGACTGAGGTACGGAACCCTCGGGGCTGCGGGACTGTTCGCAAGAGATACCGCTGCCCTGGAACACAAAGGGCAAAGAAGGAACATGAATGGGTTTTAGTCAGTAATGGTCTGACACTCCCTTCCACTCCGCCCAGAGCGGGGAGGTCATTTAATGATTTCCCATACAAAAAAAAGTCACATATCACAAAACAACTGCTGGTTCCTATCGAATAAACACTACCTACCTATTAGCTAATTGACGACATGAAACGCTTCGCAGCTGTAAATTACTTCCAAGAATTTCGTAGTCGAAATGAGTTCAGCAATTAAGTCCTAATGTCGGCTACTACTGTAAATATAGCATGAAATACTAAAACTTGATGGGTATCATTATAACTAATGGGATTATTTTATTTTATTGGACGAATATTGTGTACAGGTAAAATGAATTGAGTGATAATTTCTAAGTGAATATTATATCTATGCTCTACACTAATATTATGGAGGAGCTCGTGGCTAAATAATAACGGCCGCTCGGTCGATCTTTAGGTTAAGCCGTGCTTGCCTAGGTTGGTCTGTGGGTGGGTGACCACTCATTACATACCGAGTTTTCTCCGTGCCTCGGAAAGCACGTTAAGCCGTTGGTCCCGGGGGTCATTTGTAGATCTTTGACAGTCGTTAGGTTGTCAGTGGCCCAAAAAGTCTGACAACCAGTCTTACCATGGGTATCGTATTACCCAGTACTAACCGGGTTGTGGAGGTTAGATAGGCAGTCGCACCATGTAAAATACTGGTATTCAGCTGCATCCGGTTAGACTGGAAGTCGAACCCAACATAGTTCGGAAAAGGCTAGGCAGATGATGACTCTACACTAATATTATAAATACGAAAGTTTGGATGGATGTTTCTTACTCAATCACGCCAGAACGGCTGAACAGATCTGGGTGTTTGCACAGAGATAGATATAGTATGGAATAGCACAAAGGATACTTTTTTAGGGTTCTGTAACCGAAGGGTAACCAACGGGACGCTATTACTAAGCCCCCGCTGTCCGTTCGTCCGTCTGTCTGTTAGCGGACTGTCTCGTGATCCGTAATAGGTAGACAGTTGAAATTTTCACAGAATGTGTATTTCTGTTGCCACTATAAAAACAAATAAAAAAGATAAATAAAAAATTAAAGGGGGCTCTAATACTACGATGGTTCGGTTCTAGTAATCAGTAGTCAATATTAACAAAACACACAATTTTACCAAAATATGAACCCAGGGTAGGTTGTGGCGAAAAGCCTTTTACGGGAAATGGCTACTTACTGGCCAGATCCTATCCATCCATAGATATTCATCAAACTATTGACTTAAACCCATGTTGATTTCTCAACCCATGACCCCAACAATAAACCTGTCCTCAAAAACTCCCTATAACCTCATTTCTCTAATATAAAAAGGTCGTTTTGTCAGACAAAATAAACAAAATTTGTCTATTTGTACGCCCAGTCACGGAGCCATCGACAATATGAGAGTCATCCAAACGTTTTAGGATAGTGTTAAAAAATATATTGCCAATAATAACAGTTCTTTTATAGCCATGAAAATATTTTCATGATTATTAGTGCTGGTATGATCGTATCAAACGAGGTTTTACTGAAATTATGACTTTAATAAAACAGTGAAACTATGAGCAATAAGACTGCCAATTGTAAATGTACAGAAGGCCACAGTCAGTCGTGACAAAACCACTATAAGCTGGCCTCGTGTTTTATGGAAACTCCGTACTACGCTAGGCCATTTGAAGGTGAAAGTGTTACCGTTAAAATGCAGAAAAGTGTACATTCTCAGTGTTTAATAATATCTGTATTGTACATTAATGCTGCGCGATAAATTTTCTCCTTTGTGGAAAAACCCTTAGGGGTTGCCACCATCTTCTATCTATTAGATTTCCCAGATTTTTTTAATAATTATACCTAACTTGATTCAAAAGTGTCCATGGAGTTTCTTGCTTATTCGTTCCCTACCTTCAACTTTCTGACCAACTAAACAACTTCTCGAGAATTCAAAAGCTGAAAGAAATGCTTTGAGTTTGGTTTTTACTTTGTCCATCTGCTTGCGAAAGCCAGATAAGACATTTCTGGTCAAAAACAGATTTTCGTTGTTTATTTGTTTAATTAGCTTAATTTTTGGTATTTTTAAGGCTTTCATATTTTTCAGGGGATGCATTAATATTAGAGAAGTATATTCAAACATACTCGGGCATCACAAACAAATATGTTTATTAAACACATAATTATATATATAACCACACTGTAAGTCCCTGAAAACTTCATTACTTTTGACCTCAAATATCACATTTATATGCAACGCGTATGTATAAGGAATTTATAAGCCAAGGATTTTTATATTGCAGATCTTGAGTTACATGTCCTTTGGTGGAAATGGCTTTATTCTTTGTGTTTTAATAGAAATGATTGTGTGAATAAATGTCAAGCTCTTGTAATATTAGGGAAAATCTTTTTAAGCAACTTGAATGTCATTTTAAATTACCCGTATATGATGACGGTCACAGTGTGGAGCAAAGTTTAAAAAAAAAATTGTTTGAAATTCAGTGGCTATAACACCACAAATTGACGAAGTGTCAATTTGCGTAACAATCAATTTCACGGGTTGTGTTGCGTTTTGATTGACCTAAAAATTTGATTAATTTTCCATAAATTGATACATAAATAGCATCATCATCTGCCTAGCCTTTTCCCAACTATTTTAGGGTCGGCTTCCAGTCTAACTGGATGCAGCTGAATACCAGTATGCAGTATTTTACTTGGAGCGACTGCCTATCTGACCTCCGCAACCCAGTTAGTATTAGGTAATACGATACCCTTTGGTAAGACTGGTTGTCAGACTTTGGGCCACTGACTACCTGTAACGACCGTCAAAGATCTACAAATGACAGCCGGGACCAATGGCGGAGGACACTCGATATGTAATGGGTGGTCACCCATCCACAGACCAACCTAGGCAAGCAATTAATTATGATATTCATTCAAAAATATATTTCTAATTTCTATTTAGCACGTCTTTAACTTTTTTTTGAAATTAGTTCTCAGTAAATTATATCACCGTGTCGAAGGACTAGCTTATAAATCATTTTTTTCTCAAAGAGAAAGATGTGATAAACTAAGCATGGAACTTATTCCGAATACAAAATTTATACACAACTCTTGGCCCAAGATTTAGTTGACTACGAAGCTGTATTTGTTTGTTAAAAATATTCATGAGTAGGTACCTTTTAGAATTTTCCACGAAATTTATTTTAAGTCTATGTTTTATTTATTAAGTATTGTAGCTTTTACTAAGGGTGAATTTGGAAAGATATCTATGGTTGAGTTATTTTTGGGGTCGTTGGACATTCCAGCCCACGCTCGAACGCGCTCAATGTGAAGTACCTGATGCCTACGCATTCTTGCGAAAAATATATTTGAAGGTTGCGTGGGCGGTTTGCTTCATTTCGGATAGATTGGGTTCCGATTTAGCCTTAAGTTTGCGGGTCTAAGTTAGGCTATGGTAAACATTTTGTTATATTGTCATCATATTTAACATAATATTACGCCTGTTATCCCCGAATGGTTAGGCACAGGTATGCCTAATAGTACACCCACATTTCGCCAGTTATGTTTAAGTCCCATGTAAAACCGAGCGACGCAATTGCCATCAACCGGGCACAAATCCAGACTCCTCGGCTGCTTCTTGCAGGGGCAGAAAATCCTGATGAAAAACCCCAATAATAATTTGCCTGACCTGGAAATCGAACCCAGAACCTCATCATATTTAGTCGCTCCATGTAAAGTAATGGTATTCAGTTGCATCTGATTAGACTGGAAGCCGACCCTAACATAGTTGGGAAAAGGCTAGGCAGATGATGATACAGATCCGAGGCCATTATTTGAGACGAGTATAGGCAGCTGACGTCACGAGGTTGAAAAGACCTGTTTCTTCTGTTCCCACATCCTAGAAAGTTAAATTACAGCCTTTTTTTTTACGGATGGGAAATCATCAAATGAAGCAGTCATTTGATTATCTCCCTCCCACTCCACCCGCTCTGGGTGGAGTGGGAGGGAGTGTCAGACTCTTACTGACTAAAACCCATCCATGTTCCTTCTTTTCCCTTTGTGTTCCAGGGCCACGGTATCTCTTTCGAACAGTCCCGCAGCAAATTACAGCCTTAAATCACAATTTAACGCCAGAAACAGCGATTACAAATCGTATAACATGAATATAAATCTCTACGGAACCACGTTGACCCATGGTGTCGCTTCCACGTTGTTTTATGTTGATTTATAGCAGAAAAACGAAGTTCACGTCCTAATTGCTAAGTGGCTCTGACATTTTCATTCTTACTAATATCTTTGCCGCTTTGATTTTTACTGTTTGCAAGATCTTTGTTGATTATTGGTGACCATTATAATACTACGGATTGGAACAATTAAATAGAAATAATAATGATAATGCAAGTTATGGAATTTAACATATCTTGAGTATAAGTCTAAGATATGCATCATATATTTCAGATTCATGTTTCAAAATTATCACTTGCATGTCTGAGAGATATTTCTCGACACAGTGACACTAAAAATAAAATGGGATTTAATTACACCCACCAGAACTTCAATGAGGCAAAAAACAGAGCTGTCCAGTTCGCTACATATAGGGTAGTGGGATTTCGTCGAATTAGTTTAAATTGAGTCTTGTACAGGTATAAGCATAATCGGCCTATAATTTCCCCACTGCCGGAACCAGTGCGATTTGGTTTTTTTGACGAATGACACACCGAGATTGAAATGATAGGTCCAAGATCCGTTGCAGCGAGGTTTTATTATATTGACTAATAGCATTGAACACATAACACACGCCTGTAGTCCGCGAAAGGTTAGAGGTGTAGGTATCTAATAATACACCCACTTTTCGCCAGTCATGTTTAGGTTCCGTGTAATAGGGGGCGACCCTATTGTCATCAACTAGACTCCGTGGCTGCTAATGAGAAATTCCTGATGTTAAAACCCAATAATACTTTGCCCGACCTGGGAATCGAACCGAGGACCTCATGTTCTCACTAGACATCATAGACAAATATATCAGGATTTTATGAGTTACAAGTTAAAATATCTGTTTTAATTTTAAAACAATATACCTTACCATATACTTTAAATCCAAATCTCTTCACAATATACCTTCAGAGTATCAAAAGCCACAATTTTTCATAAGATTCGGTAAAAACAAAGCCATTTCGGAGACATCTGTCGTGACAATAAATGGCGCACGTGCTTACCGAACGGGTTTCAGTTTATGTACCTTTTAAAGTACATTGTAAGAAGCTCTTGGGGGAATAAATAAATCGAGGGTAGATACGAAATTGTGTAGACAAGATGTATTATGTATATCGGGAGAATGGTTTTTGGCAGCCTCTTGAGAGGTCCTCAGAAAGTTTCTGGTCTTTTCGAGGTGTTAAACGACCCTATATAGGGTGACTGGTAATTAGTGACCGATACTTATACACGTGATTGTACTCATGATAACAAACAACTTTCCCAAAGAAAGTTTTTTTTTAACCACAATCACAATTACACAACAGCGGGCGGTCGGCGCGCGCCTCTGTGACCTATCAGCTGTTAGCCGCTTGACGCCGTTCTGTCTCATTACTATCGTACCGTGCAACAGTGAGTAGGCAGAGCATCCGCGCGGCTCGCAAGCCCGCTCCGTAATGCTCCGCTGTTGTGTTATTGTGATAAAATTGAATAAGTATTAAACATTTTCTTTGGGAGTTTGTTATCATGAGTACAAACATGTGTTTAAGTATCGGTCACTAATCACCAGTCACCCTATATAAAATTTATTATATTGAATTCTGTTTCATTATTTCTGCTTAACAAAACATAGTCTAACATCACGCTTATTTTCCCTAAAGGGTTAGGCAGTGGTCTATCTATGCTACTTTCAGATTTCATCTATTATGTAATAGTAGTTTTACCTACAAAACGTGCCTGATAAACTTTCTAGCGACAAGGTATGATGGCGGTTGAATTTCAATTTTAACTACACAGCACCCGAAAATTCTAGATTTTCAAATTGAGATTGTTTAAAATATGGAGAAAATTAAATCGATTTGTAAAACTGAGTTCACTTAGGTGTTATGTATGTAAATCTAACTGACGATAATAAATCCCATTTATGAGACAAATTTGAAATAAAAGAAAGTCTAGATTTTGTACCAGATTGATCAGTATTCAAAACTCAAGTTATTCAAAAATAAGAAAATCCTAATAAAGTCGAAAGCTTTTTCCAAAACCAATATTTGACCGACGCGCGACGTGGGCTCTCAAAATTCAGGGTTGACCTGACTTTGCGGTGAAACTCCATTTGCTAATGACGATGTTGGCTCGCCAAGCGGCCTGGCAGCGACCCTATTGTGCCAAGCATTGGCAGAGTGCCACTCGAGTTTCTAATAATCTCACTTTGTATCTGTTAATTAATATTTTTGGTATCAATACCGACCGATATTTGCATGTTTTCACATTGGTTTAATTAAAAATTCCTTGTAAAATCTGTTATTTTTTTGGGGTGTCACATGGCTTTGCCTAATAATCTGCACTGTTTGTTTTGTGAGGACTTTATTTTTTCCCGGTATTTCATGTTCATACTTCATACAAGAAAATAGTAATACCAGCCTATAACTGTCCCAATGTTGGGCAAAGGTCTCTACTCATACAGAGAAGGCACGAGCATTGATCAGCTCACTTGGTCCAAGTCCAGGTTTCCTCACGATGTTTTCCTTCATCAGGGATGATTGTTTTATTAAACGTCATGGTAAGGCTCAATAAAAAATTGAAAAAATCTCTTGGTCCTTGCCCGGATTTGAACCCACAGCCTTTTGCGTGAGAGGCGAGGCCTTAACCTCTGGGACATCTCGACAAAAAAATATAGTATAATATTAAGATAAATTGTTAGAAGAATTTTGCTTAGAGACATTCAACAAATATCGCAATTGGAGAACACAATCATACCTGAAAACAGACAGGTCTAACACGAAAATACTGAAGGAAATATCAAAGCAAACTATTTCAACGAAATTTTACCTACCGAACATTACCATGAAAAAAACATTTATTTACACCAGCAAAAAGTCTTTATTAACATTATCATATTAAATTACTCGTGTTAAAAAAAATGAGGGCTACATTAAAATATAAAAAGTCTCTTAAAACATTTTGAAGGCATCACGTAAACAAACCGGGAGGTATTTATGAATTATTCACATGTTTGTGCCAACCCTGCGCATAGAATAATAAAATGGTGTAGAAGCGAAACTCGATATACGGTATTCAAGGATTAAAAAATGAGACATAGTTTACACATCGGGCTAAGACTCGATGTCTGCAGACCGTCCCCATACTAAAATACCATACGACATAATACTATAAAAAATAAACAATTCTCACACGACACCGCTCGTCCACGCGGTCGTGCGGAGGTGGCGACTCAAATGTATGTATAGGTTGTGCCGCGCGGAGACGCGGTGTTCGCAGCTCATCGGTGGTGTACGTGTATTACATCAATAGATTTCATACAACCATTCATCATTCTCCTACCCTTATTCCAATTTATTTGGGGGTCGGCGCAGCATGTCTTCTTCTTCCATACTACTCTATTACTTACCGAATGACGACCGTGAAATTACATATTATACATATGTGTCGGATATGTCAGGATTTATTCCGTTAGGCTCGTACAGATGGGTTTCGTGCTATGAAAACACACTGGGTGCGATACACTGTTTCTAGCAAAACTAACGAATTACTTGAGATTACAACTTAAAACAATAACACGGGGCACAATGAATCGGCTACAGTTCCAAGACGTCTCAACTCCGCCGCGATCAGATATTGACTGTCGCCCTCGCCTCGAGCTGAACATCAGGGCTCTGTAGAAGCACGTTGTGTTGCTGGTAAACTTGTAAGTAGGTTGCGTGATGTCACCACTGGCGCACTTCCAATTCATTTCATGTCCATACTAACGACCGGATCCGACATAATTATGTAAGTTGTAAATTGATACATTTCTTAGTTCTAGAAGGATCGGAAAATCAGAGGCGTTCAATAAATTCTAAAAACTGTAGGTGTATAAACATTTGGGAACCTCAAGAAACTGTAGGCAAAAATGCGTTCAAAGCGGTTATTTCCCATCTATACCCTTTTTTATTCTATGGATATCCGAGGTTTATTGCGAAAAAAGTACGTAAGTAATTTTGAGAACCCCTCCGTTTCGTAATTAAAATGTTTGTGGGGACTATTAAACAATGTTTTGGGTTTATTTTTTAGGTTTATGATTATAAGTTCTGATGCGTTTTGTGAATTTTAAATAAACGGGCTCATTGTTGCGGTGTGTATGAAATGGGGCTTACGCAGTCACAAAGCGTATCTCGTTTGCTCCATGTAGTTAATTAAAATGTTGTGGGGAGATTCTGAATGCATAACCACAAAGGTAAGATATTTTTTAAAGGGATGGGAGCTGTATAAGTCAATATCATCTTTATGATATTTACTCTCACAGCGATCAAACTCTTTGGTTTAATCGTAAATTAATAATTTTCAACAGCTCTCTGAAGTGTGTCACTGGCGAGCGATCCACGGAAAGACTAAAGCTGTGGCGAGGTAGTGCATCCTTACCTAACCCATTTGCTCCACCTGCTGAAAATCTCCCGCCTAGACATGAGTTGCCATGGCTGACCTGGAAGTCTTTAAATAGACTCCGGACCCAAGTTGGCCGCAGCAAGGAAAACCTGCTCAGGTGTAGATTCATTAATGACTCTGCCCTGGAGTGTAAATGTGGTGCTGCTTCACAAACAATGGGGCACTTAATATGGTGTCCTGCGTGCCCTGTTGTTTATTCACTACATGAATTGAAGGACGCTACCGAAAGCGCCACATAGTAGCTCAGTTCTGGGCCGAAACAATTTAGATTGCCATCGACACGCTAAGAAGAAGAATAATTTTCAAGACAAAAACGACAGAGGTAAAAGGGCTTCCTTGTATACTTGGTGATCAATTCTGTTTTTCCAAGAATTACAAAAAATTCAACTTTGCAAATCTTCTTTCACTAAACAAATAAAGGTATCTATTTCATTTAATTAAAAAGCCCTCACATTTGTTTCTGTTTTTATTCTCAGGTTCACGGTAACGGCTAATGAAAATATAAGTCAAAATTTATTTCGCTGTTTGCGTCGTATGTGTTTTTCTTTTTCGTGTGGTTAGTGCCTAACCTGGTGTCAGAGTTTTTATGCCACCCATGAGCCTCTGACTTGGTTTTACATGCCGTCGAGAAATATCTCTCTCATATGTGTGTAGCTCGTGGCTAAATAATAACAGCCGCTCGGGTCGATCTTTAGGTTAAGCCGTGCTTGCCTAGGTTGGTCCGTGGATGGGTGACCACCAATTACATTCTGAGTTTCCTCCATGCTTCGGAAAGCACGGAAAGCCGTTGGTCCCGGCTGTCATTTATAGATCTTTAACAGTCGTAATAGGAAGTCAGTGGCCCAAAAAGTCTGACAACCAGTCTTACCAAAGGGTATCGTATTACCCAGTACTCACTGGGTTGTGGAGGTCAGATAGGCAGTCGCTCCATGTAAAATAATGGTATTCAGCTGCATCCGGATAGACTGGAAGCCGACCATAACATAGTTGGGAAAAGGCTAGGTTGATGATGATGTGTGTACCTCGGTATGTGTTACAAACATTTAATTACATCAAATTAAATTACTGAGAACCGAAAAAAAAAATACGATGAGTGTGTTGTTTTTTACGGTACTGAAAGCGCCTTGTATCTATGACTGGTTTAGTTAGACTATCATCATCTGCCTAGCCTTTTCCCAACTATATTGGGGTCGGCTTCCAGTCTAACCGGATGCAGCTGAATACCAGTATTTTACACGGAGCGACTGCCTATATAACCTTCACAACCCACTTAGTACTGGGTAATACGATACCCCTTGGTAAGACTGGTTGTCAGACTTTCGGTCCATTGACTACCTGTAACGACTATCAAAGTACTACAAATGAAACCCGGGGCCTACGGCTTAACTAAGCGAGGGTATGTAAAGGGTGGTCATCCATCCACAGACCAACCTAGGCAAGCACGGCTTAACCTAAAGATCGGCCCGAGCGGCTGTTATTATTTAGCCACGAACGAGCTCCTCCTGCAAATACGTACAACCCAATTTCAAAATAACATTGCAGCTTCCTGTTTACATCATCATAATTTAATACCCAGAATAATTTAGAGCTCTTTAGTCTCACACACATTTGGATGCAATAGTGATGATAATGTAATGGTCAGTTTGATTTTTTTCTATGTATTTCATGTTTTCGCGAATAAAATCTGAAGAATACAACTGCCTTAGTACCTCAGGATTACACGAAGACCCCCCCCCTCCCCCCCTCTTGGATCGCACTCTTGGACAATTGACAGTAAACAAACTGCTCCAATGAAAATAACAAGAAAAAACCCATATAAAAGGTGTTCACAAAATGTATTTTCGTGCGTGAAACACGATTGTGTTAAGGTATAGGGTGATTCATAAACATGTCTGGCAATCGTGATTTATATTGTTTGCCGAATAAATGCGTGTGTTGCTTAAACTTAGAGATGTTTTTTTTGTCCATTCGTGAATCTTATTACAATTACGTAAAATTATTTTTGCTGATAAAACATGCTTGCAAGCAAAATTTACATAAATATTTTTTTTTTGTTTCATATGGTTTTACTGTAGTACAACTTTTGAACTATTCGTATTTCATACATAATGTTCCAATAGTTTATGTTTTCATGTCAATTCCATATTTTGTTTTGTTGTACTTGTTTACCTACTTCCAATTTTAACTCTAAAATCTTGACTTAAATATTTGCTATTAATAAAATATTTAATCTAAGCCGAAGAGGTGATCTGTACCTCAGGATCTTCCTATTTCAGACACTTTTCTCTATTTAAGATTGAGCATAATTCTGGCTATCAGGAGTTGCAGTGGTTTGGGAATAGTGTGGCGGGCTTGTAGCCTCTTCATAACCCTACCCACGAAGGTCCATAGGATTCTTTCTGACTGATTATACTTTTACCATACATTGCATAAACTAATAGGTACTTCATTTCGATACGAGAGAAACTGCGCCTCACACTAAACTCAAAATGGCGACGCTATCTCACGTTACACGTAGCAAAACTTTCCCTCTACGGTACTATTGCACATGACACAAAGAAAACGCTGCGATGCGGTTACCGTACAGGTATGGTATGTAAGTCTCACAGAATAAATAAGTCACAGAAGTTCAGCTCTATACGACCACCATTCATTTTTGTTGTTTCAAAAATTAATCTTTCTTTTTGTGTGTGGTTAGTGCCTAATCTGGTGTCGTAATTGTTATGCCGCCCATGGACCTCTGATTTAACTGTGCCTGCCGTGCCATGCCGTCGAGAAATATCTCTCATGCAGGCTGGTTTGGTTTAATCTCGATGTTTTCCTTCACAGAAGCAAGTGATAATTATACAATACGCACATCATCATCATCTGCCTACCCTTTTCCCAACTATATTGGGGTCGGCTTCCAGTCTAACCGGATGCAGCTAAATACCAATATTTTACATGGAGCGACTGCCTATCTGACCTCCACAGCCCAGTTAGTACTGGGTAATACGATACCCGTTGGTAAGACTGGTTGTCAGACTTTTAGGGCCACTGTAACGACTATCAAAGATCTACAAATGACACCCGCGACCAACGACTTAACGTGCTTTCCGAGGGACGGCGGAAACTCAGTAAGAAATAGGTGGTCACCCATCCACAGACCAACCTAGGCAAGCACGGTTTAACCTAAAGATCAATCCGAGCGGCTGTTATTATTTAGCCACGAGCTCCTTATACAATTCGCACATGATACCGAAAAATCAGAGGTGCCTGTCTTGGGTTCGAACTCGAGACCTATAACTTGGCAGTCCGATGGTCACACTACTTGACTATCACAACAAAAATGAATTAAAATATGACGAGTAAATTTACAAAGCCAGTGTCAATCTATCATAATTGAAACGTTTAATCAAATTAGCTTCAGTAAAACGAATGTACTTACCGAACAATTTCGGTGCTTGTATGAACATACACAGAGATCACCAAACCACCTGTCATGTTTAACAGGCGGATTATAATGACCAGGATAAAAGATTAAACGAGGATTATGTGGCATTAACTGCGCCCGTGTTACCTATTGAATATTATACAGGGTGTAAATGGACCCTTCACGAAGCATTCTGTACATCAAACTAAGTAAGTCTACGCTGAAATTATTGCTGGGTAACAAGTTTTGTTTTTGGAGTGAAAAATCACGTTTTACGGTAAGACTCAATGTAACAGCGTGATGATGGATGCAATGAATAGTACGGGGTTGTGATGTATAAAAATAAACTTGAGAAGAAGTTGGAACTTTGACGCCCAATATCTCCGTGACTGGGTAGGTCAATGTATGGTCTAGAACAAAAAATAGTCGCAATGATGTGGAGAACAAGTGCGTTTCGGCTTCGTTAAGCGCACTTTTACACCCATTAGAAACCTCACCAATCACACTGAATTAAAATACAGGCATTATTTTGGTGAATTTAAACTCTTATCTTCTTCTCTTGCCCTGATCCCAATTTATTTGGGGTCGGCGCAGCATGTTTTCTTCTTCTATACTTCTCTATTACTCGTCATCTCAGCAGTCACCTCCTTTCTAGCCATATTATCCTTCACACAATCCGACCATCTTCTATTTAACCAGCAGACCATCGATGACACTAAACCCAAACGTTAGCAACAAATTAATAACGACTTTAGGCGACCTTCCTTTTTTTACCAGTTTCTAAATTATCAAGAAAGTAGGTCGAACTATTAAATTGTACAATGAACACAAATATCGTTATAAAGTTGTCGCATTTTTTTCTATTAAGTCTCTAAAATATGTTTTCCTTTAGAATATTTTATCCTGTTTCTGTTTGAGACAGACAAAACGTCTGGCGCGATAATTTTTGCAGAATCTTGTTATGTTTCGGGGTGTTTCTGTCGAAACTTTTTGTGCTGTCGTTATTTCAAAGGACCAAGTATCTTTTTTTTTCTTCGTATTTTGCCATTCGTCTTTTGCTATTATTAATTTTAAATTCCTCTGGACGTGTTGAGTCGGTTTATTGAGAGCATCATTTTCTTAATTAACCATCTTACATGTCGAGATCTTTATTTCTTCCTTGGTTTCTATGATGTGACATGTGACATCAACCAACTCGTGGATGTCCACAAGTTACAGCCACATCCATTTTACAAGAGAGAAAACATATTTTTTTTGGAAAATGCCACACATGTGCACACAAGAAAAAAAACTTAAATCTAAACAGAAAAAAAAGATAATTTACTGTGCGCCACTAGTGGTAACATTATAGACGTAATTATGCGATTTTTATAGTTATCTATAAAAAACTAGGATTCATTAAATCATAAGGATATTGCAAAATTATACCATTACTGGTTGCAAATACCTGTTCACCAAATAGCCCGAGGCCTCACGCAAACGGTACGCTAATTTGTTTTTGTACAGCCATTTGTACAGTACGTGACATTTCAGATGATCCAAAAGATATAAACGACCATTTGAATCGTTTTATCTCGATTTGATTGATATTTTCGACAAAATTTTGTTTGACTAACATCAATTTATTTCATGAGGTTTTTTACCTTCAAATTGTAAGCGAAACGAATTTATAATGTGTTGAATAAATATGTTGAACCAGCTTTTGCCTTTACCCATAAAAAGGACAAACTTGTATAGAAATTTTCATACACTTAAGTTATTTATTTATTTAGGATCTCCAACAAAGGATTACACTGTCACTTACGTGATATCTTCCGTGATTGTTCATTATTTTGAGCTCTCGATATTTCGACGCTGTGGCAAGCGCCATGATCGCGGGTCGACTGGAGAACGCGGGTGGATGAAAAATAAATTGTTAAGAGCAGACAAATCTGTCTACCCTCTTTCTTTGTCTAAAACATGATACTACGTTTACTTTTAACAAGACGGATTTTTCAAGGACGGTATCTTGGAAAAGTCTGCCGTTTGGCACACATAATAAATCGTCTACTTATTGATTTTCTGATCGCGGGTTGGGTTGTACATAATGAACAATATAAGTTTAGTTGTAAATCGTGAAAGCTTAAAACAGTGTTTTATACTCTTATTTTCCCCGGGGTTACCCTGAGCAAAAACCCGCTAAATGTCTATTGTCTTTCCTAAGGACTTTGTTATTTGCGGTGGAATCTTCAAGACATAGTGCTTAGTATTAAATCTTCGATAAGAAAGAAACGGTTTTGGAATCTATGCTTCTTGATTCAAACATTGTAGACTGTGCGCGCATTACGAATGTCAGAGGGAAAATGTTACATTTATTAGCCCAATCTTGATTGAAATTAACTGACTGAAAACATAATGAAATATAAAACTAGTACTGTCACTTACGGGATATCTTCCGTGATTGTTCATTATTTTGAGCTCCCGATATTTCGACGCTGTTGCAAGCGCCATGATCGCGGGTCGACTGGAGAACGCGGGTGGATGAAAAATAAATTGTTAAGAGCAGACAAATCTGTCTACCCTCTTTCTTTGTCTAAAACATGATACTACGTTTACTTTTAACAAGATAGATTTTTCAAGGACGGTATCTTAGAAAAGTCTGCCGTTTGACACACATAATAAATCGTCTACTTATTGATTTTCTGTCACGACTACCTACACGCTCATCAAATATAATGTAGGATATAAAGTAACATGACTCATCTCCTTATGAAAAGTCAGATTCAGGCTCTAGAATTTCCTTTATATAATCTCCGAAGGGTTAGGCAGAGGTGTACCTAATAGTACACTCACATTTCGCCAGTTATGTTTAAGTCCCATTTAATAGGGGGCGAGTCTATTGCCATCAACCAGGCACAAATCCAAACTCCGTGGCTGCTACTGAGAAATTCTTGATAGAAAAACCCAATAACACTTTACCTGATCTGGGAATCGAACCCAGGACCTCATGCTCAGTAGTCGCGCTTGCGACCACTAGACCAACGAGGCAGTAAAAAAATGTGGTGAGGAAAGTTTTAAGTATGGCTATAAGAGTAGGAGAAGACCATAGAAACGATGGATGGACTGTGTGGAAGATGATATGGTGCGTGACTCATGAGATTACGAAAGAAGACATGGTGTGTCGACCCCAAATAAATTAGGCTTAGGGAAGAAGAATGACCCGATCATATACAGAGTGTAAACAGACCCTTCACGAAGCCGTCAACCAAGCATTCTGGACATCAAACTAAGTAACTTTACGCATTTTTTTTTGCTGGGAAATGACTTTTTTTTGGGGTGAAACGTTTTACGGTAGAATTTATTGTAACGCACTCAGACCATTGTGCTGATTGATGGATTGAACAATACGGGGGTTGTGAAGGTGTTTAAAGTAAAAATCTTACTTTAAAAACATGTATTTAAAAAAAAAACTTGTGAAAAAGTTGGAACTTTGACCCCCAATATCTCCGTAACTAGAAGGTTCCCAGGTATGGTCTAGAACAAAAAAATGATCGCATTGACGGGGAGAACAAGTGCCTTTCGGCTTCGTTAAGGGTCTTTTTACACCCTTTAGATATCAGTTGTTGCAATCTATCACTGAATTTATGTGACATTGCCGCAACGGTATACTACTTCGATCACCTCCGGAAGAGTACCTTTAATTGAAAGATGATCTTTCAGAAAACGGCCCACGTCCACAATATAAAAAACTTGTATGAACTCATGAAACAAAAGTATCCGAAAAACTGCGCTTGCGACCACTAGACTAACGAGGCAGTCAAAAAAACGACTAAAACTACTTTCAAACTATCTCTGAACAATTTACAAGCAACACCTAAAAACCTGCATCCTTCAAGACTTAAAATTCCCGTCTCCCGTTTCCCACTTTTGCGGAAGCCATTGTCGCTCTAAAATCTGAGAGATTTAAAATTTAAACACGAATTGTGCGGTTAGCAGCCCTACCTTAGGAAAGCAGGGGTCTACTTTATTACTTTCAAAGGAATTTTTCTTCTCCTCTAGGCTACTTCAACCCTTTTGTGTCTATAGTTGCTTGGACGTACAAAATAAATTAGCGCTTAAAACAATTCGGGTTCGCAATCGGTAAATGGGAATTCGTTTTGTAGAAATTATTTTACTGTTTCTCGTTATGGTTTTTAAATCACTTTTGTTCGCCTAGTTAAGAGAATGGTTGGTCTTGTGGTGTGTGCCGGAAATGTACTAAAGTTTACGTTAAAAGGATTTTTGTTTTTGCCTTAGCGCTCATTTATTCGACGCGATCTTCATTTAC
The DNA here is from genome assembly GCA_905220335.1 of Noctua pronuba. Lineage (NCBI taxonomy): Eukaryota > Metazoa > Arthropoda > Insecta > Lepidoptera > Noctuidae > Noctua > Noctua pronuba. The sequence goes on along the minus strand of LR999906.1, from coordinate 5,302,119 downwards.
TCTTTACGTCCCGCGTCTCCGTAAACAACATTGTAGATTGTCATATGATTGGGTTTGCACGTGTGATAACGTGGGCCGCTGCATGCATCGCCGCACGCGCCGCCTCTACGTTACAGGAAAAAACGCGCAAAGTCGCGCGACGAGCCCCGTCTCCGTAAATTGGCCCTTAGGCTACGTTAACGCGCATTGAGGCGTTCGTGTTCCACGCGCCTCAAAGAGATGTCAGCAACCAGGAAGGGGCCCGCAAGGGCCGATGCCTGCCGGGGCTGCGGGACTGTTCGAAAGAGATACTGCGGCCCTGGAACACAAAGGGCAAAGAAGGAACATGGATGGGTTTTAGTCAGTAAAAGTCTGACACTCCCTCCCACTCCACCCAGAGCGGGAGGAGTTATTTGATGATTTACAATCCTTAAAAAAAAAAGGCTACTTTAACTCGTCTTGACCAAAGCGAACGTCGCGCAAACATGCGACTGTCTTTTTTATTTTGTTCGGCAAATCCAAATGCGTTCCGGTTTTTCAAACAAATTAGTATGACATAATGCATACAACGATCGCATATTCCCGCGACCTACCGCTTTGGTTAGGACCCGGGGTAATAGCTAATTTTTGTGTGTGCATGATGGTATACTTATACAGTCTGTATGTCAGTCTTTTTTGGAACAATCCAAGGATTGGTGTAAAAAATCTTTTTCGTAAATTATTTTGCTCATAGCAACTGCCACCTAACTTCCAGAAACAATTAAACTTTTGGGTTTCCACCTAATCATTACGATTACTAATGGCATTTGAATGAGAACCCGGATTTCACTAATTAAACTAATCATGATTAATACGACTAAACCGCGATCAACAGCTGTCAGTGCCTATATTGCACCACAATGGTAATATGAAAACTCTTGAACACAGTTATGTTTTTTTTTAATCCCTTTTAAATTAAACCATCATCCTAGCGTTTTCCCAACTATGTTGGGGTCGGCTTCCGGTCTAACCGGATGCAGCTAAATACCAGTATTTTACATGAAGCGACTGCCTATCTGATCTCCACAACCCCGTATCTACTAGGTAATACGATACCTCTTGGTAAGACTGGTTGTCAGACTTTCGAGTCACCGACCTGTCAAAGATCTACAAATGACAGCCGGGCCCAAGGGCTTTACGTGCTTTCCGGAGCACGGAGGAAACGCGGTATATAACGGGTAATCACCCAGCTACGGAACAACCTAGGCAAGCGCGGCTTAACCTGAAAATCGACCCGAGCGGCTGTTATTATTTAGCCACGATGTTCATCCCTTTCAAATTAAATATTCAACCGAAAAAAATACAATTCAAAAGACGGGAATAGGGTGTCTAAAGAAACAAGCGTTGTAAAACTAAAATTAAATTAATTAGCTGTCTCTGAGTGCTCTTTGTGTGAGTTTCAGTCAAAGCTAAGCTAGAATGCCTTCAACGCTTTTGCATAGAGGGTGCTAAATATAACTGCGAAAATGTTGAGCTAATTCTAAGACTAATTCTTCAAGCTTTGAGAATTTAGAAGCTGCATTTTGAATATTTTTCTTTCTCAAATTGAATGACGTATACATAATATATAGGGTGTAAAAAGACCCTTAACGAAGCCGAAAGGCACTCGTTCTCCCCGTCATTGCGATATTTTTTTTGTTCTGGACCATACCGGGTACCTTCTAGTTACGGAGATATTGGAGGTCAAAGTTCCAATTTTTTACAGAATTTATACAAAGTTACAAAGTTTATTTTTAAATACGACTTTTTAAGGTTTTAACTTTACTTTAATTACCTCCATGACCCGTTTACTATTCAAAGCATCCATCAGCACCAAGTTTTGAGTGCGTTACATTGAGTTACACCGTAAAACGTGTTTTTTCACCCCAAAAAAAAGTCGTTTCCCAGGGAGTCAAGATAAGAAGTTAGATAAGCTTTAACCTTAATATCTAGATATTATTTAAGATCTAGTTTAGCTGGAACTAATCGTACTCCGTTTGATTTTGCGGAAGGTGCGAGAGAATTCGTTTCTATTTTATTTGTCGTTTTTTTTAAACTATATATTTGTTACGACTAAAAGCCGAAGTAAGGTTGCACCTAGTTTTAGCCGCCTAAGTAAGGTTACACCTAGTTCTAGCCGGCTATTCCTAAGTGCGACTTTCGCCCTTCGAGCTTGACTGTTTGTAACAACTGTCAAAGATCTAAAAATGACAGCTGGGTCCAAGAGTTTACGGCACGAAGGGAAGCAATGTAAACGTAAAGAATGATCACCAATCCACGGACAGACCACTCGAAGCGTTACTTAACCTTCAATCGATCAGTGCGGTAGTTATTACGAAATTGAATTCAATTCAATTATGAAATTTTTTGAAATTTGCTTTCGTATGGGCGCGTCTTGCCTGAAATAAATGAATTTTTATTTTATTTTTTTATTTATTACTTAGTCACAAGGCCTAGTGCAAACTAGAACACACAAACACATCAGATCATTAAATAAACCACTACTTTTATAACTAGAAACATGACTTATAAAATTGAGTTGCCGTCTCTCTAATGCTCCAACCATTAATATGACAGCTTGGCTCTAAGCACTAAATACTTAATGGTGTTACGTCATAAGTTGAGAGCGCATAGCTAACGACCCTTGGTGCTGCACTTAGTTGTGGATCTAGAGAAAATATAATAGGATTTCTTTTGTGAATAAAAATGTAATCATGGCACTGTTGTCTTTATTATATCATATACACCGTGACTTTTTAGTCGTCTTACAACGGCAGCCCACTTCATGTATCCAATGACTACTAAACATTCATAATTTTTTTTTTTTTTTTATTAAAAATAATTTTATTTTAATGTATTACCTATTTATTTTTCTTTGTACCCATTATAGTCGGTAAAAAAAAATCGCGCCTAGAGCTATTTTATGTCTGGTACATTGAATCACCTTTGTAAGACGACTAAAAAGTCACGGTGTATATTTTTTTAACTGTAAACCCTAGCTATTTAGTTATTACGGCGGAATGCTACGGAGCAGTAGAATATTCTGAAAGAGTTATACAAAGTTTGCAATATCTGCTTACTGTAAAATTTGTTGCAAAATTGATCTTTTAGTGATCGGTAGTCAGCTACGATTGCGTAGCAACCGTAGCTCGTAGCTTCAATATCAGCTACGGCGTAGACCCTTTGTAGAGCATTGTGATTTCTTGTCAAGTTTTCATTTTATTTTTTTATTTACATTTAAGTCATATTAAGACATTTTGGCACTGAAATAAGAACGAACAACAAAATATAATCATATTTCACTATTTTGGCCAGCGCTATCATAAATTGTTGGCATTTATTGCCGATGTCCAGTGTATATTTAATATACTACTGTAATTTATTTGAAGTAAAAGCTTGTATTGAAGATGTATAAATAAACTTACTTTCAGCACTGTTATTATTTTGTTCTAGACTTTAATCAATCTACTGTGACTAAAAACAGCTTTTTTTGGATAATTAAAGCAAAAATGCTTAAAGCTATTTATATTTAATTTTTTATATTATGTTATATAATTTTGCATGCCGTAAGGCAAAATGTATTGGGATGCTCATCAAAATAACCATCATATCTGTATACCTACATTCTTGGCAAATAAATGATTTCTATTTCTATTTCCAGTCTGAAATTTCACTTAGTATTTGGAGATTCAAAGTTATAACTTTTAGCATTAAACTTTTATAGCACAAAACTCTAGAGTTAGCTGATAAAACATTCGTGATCTCGCTTTAAAAGGGGTTATTAAATAATAAACGGTTTAAGTTTAGTTTTGACACTTTGAAGTTAAGAAGTCATCTTGCTAAGTTTATTTCAGTAGAAAGGATGGACCCAGTTAAACATCATAGTAGACATCGAATTATATACATTTGCATGTTTGCTAATGGAAATGCATAAAACGCAATTTTTATAGCATTTTTGCATATTTTAGTATTCTTTCATCGATAGTGCTTTTTTAGTAGTTTTTATATTTACTGTATTTAATGCATCAGTGAACGGGGTTCGCGTGGCTGAGTTTTGGGGTAAACACGTTTAAACTTTTTGCCATCGACACCCTAAGAAGAAGACAACAGTCATATGGTCACACTTATCTACAAAATTAATGTATGTCATACCCTGCCTGAAGAGGTATCTGCACAAATGGCGCCAAATTTCAAGTTATGGCAGTATTTCAGTAAAGTCAGTTGACGTAGAGAGGTCATTGTCAGCCTAAAAATTACTAATATATTTAGTGAAAAACGTCATAAGTGTGCAGGAGAAATTACTAGTGAGGGGCAACGTTTTAAAAAAAAATCTTTGTTAATAGAGAAGTATGGGAGAAGAAAACATGCTCCAAAAAAAAAAGATAGGGGCAGAAGAAGAAATATTTATATCGTCACAGTAGTACAGCATGTTGTTACAATTTTAAATTAAAACAGGCTGAGAAAATTGATAATTTTATTTCGTTTCACCATTTTAAACTGTCCACACATGTACTAAAGTTGATTTTCAACTGTAGAAGGTGCAGCATTTTCAGTATTATTTAAAATTAAATTGAGAAACCAATTGAAAACGCACCCACGGGCCACGCCTCTATAGACACATTTGCATTTAAAATTAAAATATGCTTAATTTTCACAGGACACCGATACAGGCGACTACGCGTTATTTCAACCGGCTCAATCACCATAATTTAATTATATTAAACCGTTCGTCGATCATCAGCTGATAAATTAATCCAAGTGTTACATCACATTTTAATTGATCAGTAAATTAATTAAATTAAAAGCAAATTTCAAATATTTTCAATAAATTAAAATGCTGTTTGAATTAGAGGGGTAAATGTTTTGCTGGGTGATTCGTTTGTAGGTAGTAATTGGTAATTTAGAAAGCTAACAAGGAGGTTTTTGCAGTTTCTGCAGTCACTAAAACTGGTTATATACGGTATGTATTAATCGAACACCAAATAATTCCAATTTTCATAACTCATTTATTTATTTACGGAAATCTTACCTACAACTACCATTACAGATCTGCGATCCAATGCGATAGAGTGGCCTTACATGCTTAAATCCTTAATCTAAATCCTATAAACTTCAACTTCATAATCACCATAATCATTTTATTTACAATAAGTATTGAGGAAGTATAGATGTTGGGTGAACCATTGATACACCACTGTATAACCCTTCGGGGATTACAAGCGTGATGTGATGTTATGTTTCTTTAGCCTCTGACTGCACAAAACCGCATAACACCAACACGCTGTTTCATAAATTCGCACATAGCTCTCCCAGAACACCGGAAAACAATACGCCATTCGAGACTGTGGTGTACAATGTACATAGCCGTAATTATAAGCCGGATATTAATTATTGCCGTCAGTCGTCCGTAATTTATGATCGTCATTAACATACCTAGCTCCACGGAGAGTCATTCATTTGCTGGCTTGACAACTTAGTTTGATTACGACTGTATTAATTGTGTTCAATTGTTGTTTTAATTAGGTTAATAAGTTGGTAATTGGGGAGGGATTGTGACTATAATTATTTGTCTTGGGTTGCTTCTCATTGCGTCCGAAAGACAGTACTGTTTGTTGTGAGTAGCTCGTGAGCTCGTGGTTGAATAATAACAGCCGCTCGGATCAATCTTTAGGTTAAGCCGCGCTTGCTTAGGTTGGTCCGTGGATGGTTGACCACCCATTACATACCTAATATCCTCCGTGCCTCGGAAAGCACACTAAGCCGTTGGTCTTGGCTGTCAGTTGAAGGTCTTTGACAGGAGGTATAGGTAGTCAGTGGCCCGAAAGTCTGACAACCAGTCTTAACATGGGGTATCGTATTACCCAGTACTAACTGGGTTGTGGAGGTCAGGTAGGCGGCCGCTTTATGTAAAATACTAGTATTCACCTGCATCCGGTTAGACTGGAAGCCGACCCCAACATAGTTGTGAAAAGGCAAGGCAGATGATGAGGCATTAATGTTTGTACGGGAATATAATTATGTGGGAATTGTGACCACCATGGTGGTTTTAGAGACGAATCATCCCACTTGCCATGGTCTTATTAACAGAAACCCGAATTCTTTTGAAGAGTAAGCTTCCCCATTTTTTTGCTATCCAGGTCCTTCATTTGAAAGCATAACCCTAAGAGACCGTCTCATCTTTCTCGGTTTTAGATGTTCCATTAAGTATTTTAACGTATTATTCAGGCAGAACAAGCTCAAAGTTGGAAAGTTTCTTAGTTGTAGTTCGAACTCTTCATTCGTATCTGGTTTGAGCATATCTGAAACTTCAAGATAACCAGTGAAATGTACGTGTCCACTATTTATCCTCCCCTTCTAGGTATTTATTTATTTAGTACAGCAAAAGCCATTAATACTAAATTCCCTCCTCCTCAAGTCGTATTCCTCATTACTGAGGGTCATGATCCTCCTTTGAAAACATCTTTTCCCTGATGATACTACGCCATCTCTGTCTATCCATGGCCAGATGAAGCGCATCATGAACTTACTTATCAAGAAAAGAGCTTATCTGGTCGGACCATCGCAAAGGGCCACGATCTCTTGGTCGTTAACCATCCACCTTGCCGGTAACCATCAGTTGTTCGAGGTTATTGCCATCTTTTCTCGCTATATGGCTGAAAAATTCCAAAACTCTGCGGAGATAGGTCGTAGAGATTCTGGTCTTTATTTTGAGCTCACGTAGGGTGGAATCGTTGGTACGGAATACTAAATTAAGCTAAGTAATAATTTTACTCTGCCTTCTCACAGAACCACAAACAGTCTAACGTTATCGTCTTCCATTTATCAGAAAACAAGTCTAATCCAGGGTTGGTCTCCCCGAACGCGTTGAGCATCGTAAGTATACAGGTGTGATTTTAGTTATACATATATTACGGCTAAAAGCCGAAGTAAGGTTACACATAGTTATATCCGGCTATACCTAGGTGCGTGCGGCCGGTAACTATCTTTTTATTGCTAGGACAAATGGATAAGGATAAGGTGAGGTTAGAACTGTTGCCAAACGCGCGCGAGCCGAGCGAGCGTATCGAGCGGTGCCGTGGCAGCGGCCGGCGAGCGCTACATCCAAATTGAGTGCATTTTAACAAACTGTTACCGGCCGCACCGATGTATGGCTAGAACTAGGTGTAACCTTACTTCGGCTTTTAGCCGTAACACATACATACATACATAAGCTCACCCCTTTTTCCCACGAGGGTAGGCAGAAACTTCAGAACGTCACCTGCTACGATCCTTACATACTCCTCTCGCCTCGTTCACGTTCATACATGTGGTCATACACGCACGCTGGTTGCGAGTACATAGTACATTATGTTATGTTTCCAACAATAAGTTACTTATTACTATCACGTATTCATATGCAAATGTTCTCTAATTAATCAGATGTAAATGTATCGAATACGATGTACCATGAATGTGTTTAGATTATACGCTTGTATGTTAATTTAATATTGTAGATTAACGTGTTAAAAGATAATAGATTTATGTAAATTTGATTTGGAGGATTTAATTGCTTACAAATTACTGGTAAAATGAACAGTTAAAGGGATTCGTGAATTTGTATTCATAGTTTTAATTAAAAGCTACAAGAAAGATATGAGATAATAGGATGCTGTAGCTTGCCCTTAAGTGGCTTGTCACGACGTAATGATAGGATTTTCAAAATAGGCAGTATATTGGGCGTTATTACTTTACCACCTTTTTTTTTTGCCGGATGTGAAATCATCAAATGACCCCCCCCCCCCCACTCTGGGCGGAGTGGAAGGGAGTGTCAGACTTGTACTGCCTAAAACCCATCCATGTTCCGCCTTCGCCCTTTGTGTTCCAGGTCCGCGGTATCGGCTCTTTCGAACAGTCCTGCAGCCCCGGCCGGCATCGGCCTTACTTTTTGCTGACATCTCTTTGAGGCGCGCGTGGAACACGAACGCGCTGTCGACACGGCCTGTCGTCATAAGACGGCCGGAGATAAATCACGCTTACGTTATAAAACGTCAAAGAAACCTAGAACAGTGGCAATGACATTCAATGCAATTTTACAGTCATACTCATCAAAATTGAGTTTGACTACCTACGAAACTTTTGAGGTTTATTTTATGTCAAATCAATACATCTAACTACTATTACCAGAACCAGAACGGCTGAAAGGATCTAGATGAAATTTGGCACAGAGATTGATTATAGTCTGGAATAGCAAATAGGATACTTTTAATCCCGGTAGTACGATCCTGTGGGACAATTACCGAACTAAACGCGGGCGAAGCCATGGGGCGTAAGTCTTAGAATTTTCAGTTAGTCAAAATGCTAAGAGTGAAAAGAGTGTCCATGGAGTTTCTTGCCCATTCTTCTCCATAGATATCTACGCCTTGGAATGGGCAACTACAGTACTTTCACAAGTTATTATGCCTTGTGTCTGTGACTGTAGCTTCGCTATTTTTGTTTTTTTGTGACATTCAAAAATGCCTGTTATGGTCTAATTGAGATAAATGCTTTGAGTTTGAGTTTAAGGTATATTTTACTATGAGTGTTTGTCAAAAGTCGCAAAACAATTGCGAGGTTCCCGTATACAGTTCCTTTCAAACAACTTTCATCCACTGAAACGAAGATTTTTCCTGTGAGTTCTTAAGGTTTGAGCAGCTGCTGGCTTGCATCTGTTGTTCGTGATGCAATCACCGACGTGACTGGCCTATGGACGCCCATAAAACAAAAGAAAAAGCGGGGAAAAATCAAAGAACATAACATCACACCTTCATTTCCCCGAAGATCTAAGCAGCGGAGTTTTAGTTTTACACTTTTCAGGAAACTATTGGAAATCGCAGTAAGCATAATTGGTAGTTGGAGTAGTGCGAGGTACTAGGAAATTTGAATAGTTTTAAGGACATCCCTCTTCGCTTCTAGGAATTATTATTTTGTTCATAAAATAAAGTATTTCTTCAACTCAGCTCATATAAACAGTTTTTATTTTTCAGAATTCTTGCTTCATTTTAATCAGAATCCACGTTTTCAGTTCACCATTTGTTCCTGTAAGTATTGACCAATTGCGAGTCGGACTCGCACATGATGGTATGCAAACATAAGGGTTTGCCATCACACATAAAAGTTTCCAAAAAATATAATAACAATATTTTTAAAGTACATTCAAGGTCTATTTACACTCAACAGCAAAAGTAAATTTATTTTTCATAGTATGTTAATGAAAAACAAAGTTACTGCTGCTCTGCAGTTTCACAAAAAAATCCCATATCTCAAAATCTCAATATCAAATCTTATTCAAACCAATTTTCTTTGAAAGTTCTATTTACGTTCTACAATTGTATCTTTTTCAGAATTTTGCTCTTCTTACTTTAGAAATTATAGGGGACACTATTTTTAACAGACTTCAAAAAAAGGAGGGGTTCTCAATTCAGATGTATGTAAAGTTATTTTAGACTTTTTTAGTGTTTTTTTGGAAGTCGTTTTTTTACGGCTTTAGAATGGAATATCTCATCAACCATTGACTTAAGAAAAATATTAGATAGATATCCCACACAGTTGTAAATATATGCAGAATTTATTTTGTTCAACCCTCAGTTTGTTTTCCTCAGTTACAAGTATGGAGGGCCATCAAATTTTTCTTTGATTCGTAATTTCACATCACTTTTGTGTAACGGTTTGTAGGAGACACCTCTCCAAATTGAAACTGTGTGGGGCGAACATTTTCGGAGTAAAATTGCTGTGTCATACGTACGGACAGACAGTTGTACCTACAGGACTAATCTATAACGGTTCTGTTTTTAATATTTACCAATGGAACCCTAAAACCGAGTGTATTCTTGTAACTGTCAAAATTAGGAAAATTTCATGAGTGTCCAAATATTGGGTCTAATTTAACAACATTTATACAGATTATTATGCAAGCCAAAAACGTAGCGTGAGCTTTAAGGTTTCGTCTCTACTAGTCCTCACTTATCCCGGGCAGCGAGTGCAGCCTTAAAGTAGTTCACCTACTTACTGATAATTTGGTGGGTTTATTCTAAAACCTAACTAGTTTTTCTTGTGGCTTTGACTCTTGCTAGACAATCTCTTAACCCTTGCACCACACAAACATTTTTCTACTATCAACTATTCTGCAAATCTCCAATTTTCTTGACTTAAAAGTAAGACATTTTCTCTCGGCTCCCTATTTCCTCCATTTAATTGTATGTAATCTTCTTTCTTTCTTCTTTTACTCTGTATCTTGTTATCCCGAACATGCATTGTAAAGAGATGGGATTACAATGCAATTTAGATTTTTCTTTAGTAGAATATTTTTTAGGATTGCATCTTTAATCTGTACTGTAATTTTAACAGTAATACCCATCGTCTGCCCACATGAAGCCTTACGGAATAAATCCTGACATATCCGAAAAATAAATAACAATAATAATCAGGGTGCTTGGACCCTGCTCCGGACACCGGCGGACCACTATTTTTTTATATTATTTTGTATAAGAATATTTAAAAATGTAAATTATATGTATAGTAAATAAATGAATGAAATAATAAGGGTAAAAATTGACAGATCGTCAGTGAACTCGCTAGTGCCAACAGCTGTGATATGAGTAAGCAAGTAGTCTATGATTTGTTCGACATCAAATGACGATTTAGAGTAATATTTCCGTGTTTGAACGTCAAGTTTACTATCACAACTAATTACCTACCCACCCACAATCAACCACTACGATAAAATCAACAGGTTAACTGAAACACGCTTTAAAAATGTAAATAAACGACTAAAGTACGTAGAAATGAAAAATAGCCAATAACATTTCCGTGTAAAGTCACTGAAACAAAATGAAGTCGGTTTAAACAGCTGATTTCAGAACGATGCTATCAGTTTGACATGCGATGAAAGCATCAGCTATTGTAGTTATTTGATCAAAAATAGTCTGATTGGTTGGGTACAATTACTAGGCTTTGGTGGTGATACAGGTAAAGCCAAATACGTTATTTTCATTCCAAGTAAATGTAAAGGTATTATTATGAATTTAATTTATTTCTCGTGACCAGAGGGCTGGCCTATTTCTCGGCAAAAGAATCAGCATTGCCATCCAACGTGGTAATGCTGCCAGCCTTATGGACACTTTTCCCGTTGACACCGATGCGGACGAACTATTTGACGCCCTTAAATTCTTTTCTGTTCTTGAAACAAGTTTTTATTTTTTACTTAGTCTCTGTTGTCCCACTGCTGGGCAAAAGCCTCCCCCATAGCCTCCCACTCTTCTTTCCGTGCGGTTTTCTCTAATACATACAATCTCTCATAAAAACATACACATATTTTATTTTCATTTTTATTTTAGGTCTGTATATTAAATCATATCTTTTTTTATGAGAAAGTGAATCAAACTATTAATAAAAGACGATTCAGATTCTTTAAAAATCCTATCGTAGACGTTGAAAGAGCCGGTATGATGCAAAATAGGCGTTACAAAATCTTCTGAAAGATATAAGAAAAACGTATCTTACGCCGAAAACAGAAAAAAAGAAAACTTTGACCGGGAATATAAAAAAACTTTTTTTCAAAAATATTTACAGCGACTTCAAAAACACAGAAAAGTGAAAAATTACTTTAGCTTCAGAACGGTCGGTCACTTTCTCAGTCAGTGACTTTGGTTTATTTGATTCAGTTTTTTTGTCACTGACTTCTGAAGCTAAAGTAATTTTTCACTTTTCTGTGTTTTTGAAGTCGGTTTTACTTTTTGCAAAAGAGTTTATTTTTATTTTTCCATTTTTAGCGTCCCCATCTGCGTACCCCCTCAGAACACACAGGCGTGATGTTATGTTATGATGTTGTGTATACAATGACCATCCAAGCGTTTGCAGCCAATACGACAGATTTGCTGTCTATTATTGAAGAGTTCCATTGTAAATCTCCGAAGATCTGCGTTAGATCTATACCAAAAAACGGAACCACCGAAAAATAATATTCTTCCAAACAAAAAAAGAATCATCAAAATCGGTTCTCAATTGGTGAAGATATCGCTAAACATGCACACAAAAATTCAGACGACTTGATAACCTCCTCTTTTTGGAAGTCGGTTAAAAATTAAATGATCATCATGGATAGGGCAGGAGAGCGATGATATGACGAATCGCTTCACTTTCACTACAGTCATTACACCACTTTAAACTATCCTGTTTGCTTCTCTTTCTCTCTTCTTCAACCTTTGGTCACACAATGCTGAGTGAAGGTCTCTTCCAAATCTCTCCACTTTTGGCGGTTTTATGCCCTGTTTGCTTCATTCACAGCCTGAATTCACCCACTGCAAGGTATAGGCCTCTCTTTTCGTCTGCCAATCTCCACGTTCCTGTGCCAGTCTTATCCGGGTTTTTCCCCCGATGGCAACTATGTCGTCTGCTCATCCCACATTTCTTTTCCCCGTTCTTGGACGGTGACAGCTTTAGTCCACCTATCATCACTGCGCCTTGCTAGGTGTCCTGCCCAACTCCATTTGAGTTCCGTAACGCGATTTCCAATATCGTGTTTGCTTAGCACCGATCAATTTCCACCTCCATCACTATTCCGAACCACGATTTATTCCTTTTCTACTCTCGCAAACGGATAAAAAATACTATCATACTATCAAGTTTTATGTAATAGGATTCCGCAGTGAGGGACTTACAATTTTCCTATACATTTACTTGGCAGTTTTTCCGGTTACACGAATAAATATTTCCGGACCCCTCGAGATGTTAACGGGATATAACTAACGTTGTAAAATGTTGGGGATGTAGAGAATTTAAACAGTTTTACAAAGTGCTTACTGCGTATTTTCATTTGCTTTCTTCGCAGTATTTTAATTTTATTTCGACTGCCTTGTTGGTCTAGTTGTCGCAAGCGCAACTGTTGAGAATGAGGTCCTGGGTTCGACTCCCAGGTTGTGCAAAGTGTTATTTGGTTTTCCCGTCAGGAATTTCTCAGTAGCAGTCACGGATTCTGGATTTGTGCCCAGTTAGGTAGTTAATAAAATAAGTGAGATTATGTCTGTGTAAAAACGGTATATGCAAGAACGAAAATCAACTACCAATATCCTCAAAACCCTACTTCCTTTCCATTCTTAAACAAAAACCTCTCCCCGCTTACCAAATCCATTTCCTTCCCACTTTCCAAAATTTTGAACATAAACAACGAAATTACGAGGTTTCCATTGTAATCCGTATTAAGCTTCATATGTTAAGAGAAGTTTTAAATTCAAAACGAGAGTCGTATCGTTCGTGTTTTTGATTTAGCTTCGAGTTTCGGATAAAAGTTTGGAACGGCTCCACAAATAAATTATAACTTTTGTCAGGAAAGTTCTCGCCTAGACGGGGCTGTAATTTATAATTAAATCGTGTTTCGGATACTTTTGTTTCATGAGCTCATACAAGTTTTTTTATTGTGGACGTGAGCCATTTTCTGAAAGATCAATTAAAGTTACTCTTCCGGAGGTGATCGAAGCCGTATACTATAGCGGCAATGTCACATAATTCCAGTGACAGATTGCAACAACGCAACTGGTTTATAAAGGGTGTAAAAAGACCCTTAACGAAGCCGAAAGGCACTTGTTCTCCCCATCATTGCGATATTTTTTTTGTTCTGAACCATACTAAGAAACCTAGTTACGAAGATATTGGAGGTCAAAGTTCCAATTTTTTTACAAGTTATTTTTTAAATAACACTTTTAAAGTATTAACTTTACTTTAATTAACTCCATGACCCGTTTACTATTCAAAGAAACCATCAGCACTAAGTTTTGAGTGGGTTTCATTGAGTTTTTACCGTAAAACGTGATTTCTCACCCCAAAAAAAAAAAGTCGTTTTCCAGCAATAATTTTTGCGTAGAGTTACTTAGTTCGATGTACAGAATGCTTGGTTGACGGCTTCGTGAAGGGTCTGTATATCGTCAACTCATTCTTCTTCTCTAAGCCTAATTTATTTGGGGTCGACACAGCATGTCTTCTTTGTCCATATTTATCCGTTAGTCGTAATCTCATGAGTCACGCGCCATATCATCTTCCACTCAGTCCATCCATTGTTTCTAAGGTCTTCCCTAACTCTTATAGCCATACTTAAAACTTTCCTCACGACAGTTTTTTTACTGCCCGTTGGTCTAGTGGTCGCAAGCGTGACTGCTGAGCATGAGGTCTTGGGTTCGATTCAGTTCAGGTCGGGCAAAGTGTTATTGGGTTTTTCCTTCAGAAATTTCTCAATAGCATCCACGGAGTCTGGATTTGCGCCCGGTTGATGGCAATAGGCTCGCCCCCTACTACATGGGACTTAAACATAACTGGCGAAATGTCGGTGTACTATTAGGTACACCTTTGCCTCACCCTTTTGGGATTATAGGCGTGATGTTATGTTATGTGTTATGTTTTTTTTACTCTATGAAAACGCTGGCTTACTGTGTTAATAACGATACATAGATACCAGTGGTGTAGCTACTGTTAGTCATTGCGAACGGGCGACGTTACCGCTGCGGTCATCAGTACATTAATTTAATCTGTGGTCAAATCTTGTCAAGGCTTTGATTGGCTTTTGTTATCAATGGAGATAGCTTTAAGATAATTGAAATCATTTTCACTAATCCGGTATGGGTAGTGTAGAAGACTTTTTTTTTACTCAGAATCCAGAATCCACGTTTATTATGCGCACAGCCAAAGTGTGGAACTCTCAGCCGGCATCTGTGTTCCCTCCCACATTTAACCGGTGTGCCTTCAAAGCAAGAGTGAACAGGCATTTTCTGGGCACGCTCGTTCCATCATAGACCTCATTTATCGCTTTCCATCAGGCGTGATCGAGCCCATTTTGTAATAAAAAAAAAGAAAAACACACGCTCATTTTGGTTGATATACTTTCCTTGTACGACAGGGAGCCGAGTGTTCCACAGCACCGATCTCCTTTGTCCCAATTTTCTAGAACACAACCCGAGAAAAGCTACAATATATCTAAACTGCGTGCTTCATACCTGGATATTTCAACCAGGCTGATGATATTACTTACGTGAGCAGTATTTTGTACTTCTTTCTATTATTGGGTCCTGTTGCCAAACCATGCACAGAAATGCCATTATTATTGTAACATGATTTCCCTCGAGATTGCGGATGTCAACAGCCATCGGTATTTGGAAATCCTCAATTTTGCGATGTGATGAAAATCAGTACTTACTTATTATGTTATTTAGGTACTCACCCTTAATCACCCTTGGTAAGAGGTTGAAAGCTCAGGCACTAATGAATGGTGTTATAATTTGAATGTGTTTGGTTTTGTGCCAGACATTACAAAACTTTGATATTTTTGTGTTAGCATTAATCTAAATATTATATAATCTAAATATATAAAAGCGAAAGGTCACTCACTCACTCATCACGAAATATCGAAAACCGCTTGACGTATACAGATGAAATTTGGCAGGGAGGTAGTTTATAGTCAGTAGACGTCCGCTAAGAACGGATTTTGCGATAGGGCCGGATTATGGAGGTCTAAGGGCTCTCGCAAGTTTGTATGGAAGTCGTTCATTTTTTGTGCTAAAAACTTGTAATTTGGCAGGGAGGTAGTTCACGCGGACGAAGTCGCGGGCAACAGCTAGTAGATTATATGCCTACTTTATCGCCGATGATCTTAGCGCGACATCACATTAATTGAAATATTAAAGGAAACTGGTATCGAATATATTAATGATTTTTCATTTATGATTCAGTCGAGACCCATAACCGCCGAACTCCTTTACAAAATTGGGCATTCTCCTTTAAATGCCAATAACTAATCAAAAGCACGAGGACTGCAGACTAAGCATGTTTATGCTTAGCCTGCAGTCCTCGTCCTTTTAAATGAATCCACTGCAATAATTGCAAAAGACGAATATTCCAATCGAAGCTTCAGTTAAAAGTAAACTAACTTCCACTAATCGAATCGTATTTCACATTAAATATAGTCTCGATTTACTGAAACTTTTCGATTACGGAAACTAAATGGAATACCATTAGTAGACTGTAAAAAAAAACTATGTACACAGCTAATACCACTAAGCCTCTTACTTCGATGTTACGATGCAGATTTTTCTCTCGTGGCCTGTGTCATATTTCCACTACTTTAAAAGATGGGAATATACCTTTAACTTTTCAATCTTGAAAATATGGGTGATATTTTGTGACGAAAATCAAAGTGGTTTCGGCATCAAATTGGAATCCTTAAAAGTTTGTGCTAGATTTTGGGTGCTTACTGATTTTGATATTGAAGATATGATTGGCAATATCGGTGGGTGATAGCATCACTGGTGGGTAAGACTTATACCATGCTAGCACTTTTCAGAATACACTGAGTCTTAACCGACGAGAAATATCTGAGTATGTCTTTACCCATAGTGGTCATTGGTCTATAAGCTCTCAAGATTTCCGGGGCTGTGGGACTGTTCGAAAGAGATACCACGGCCCTGGAACACAAAGCAGCAAAGAAGGAACATGGATGGGTTTTAGTCAGTACGAGTCTGATACTCCCTTCCACTCCACCCAGAGCGGGAGGGGTCATTTGATGAATTCCTATCCGAAAAAAAAGCTCTCAAGATTTTCAGAAGAACTGACGCCAAAAAAAGTCAATTTCTCAAAAAGATATTATTATAGCAAAGTATTCAAGAAATATTTTTGAATTTTACCTTATTATAAGACAGACAAATGAATGAAATTATCTAAAAATATTCGTGTCACGAATACAGATTTCCCAATCACATCTCTTTTGTTTCAACGATCAGAGCTCCTATCTGCAACGATTTGCAAAATGGAACGAGAAAGGGGAACACGTCCCGTGAATATGTTTTTTTTATTTGATTTTTAACATAATGGGTTTTCGCTTGCGTTGCCAAGAAATAGCTTTTTTCTCTTGATTCATTCGTGATCATGATGAATATGTTTTCCTTTTTCACAAGATTTTTCTTGCAGATTAGGTACGTCTGTTAAAATATATGGTTACGAAATCAGCTTACGTTTGGAGCAAAAAGCAAAATTGTGGTTTCATAAATTAGCCTTGAAAAGGTCTTTGGCAAAAACATTGTTTCTTGAAATAAATCAAATTGGATTTTTTTTCAGGCGGTTTCCAGAACTCGCTTCTGATAAATGAAATTATACTTTTTCGCATGAATTTTGGTAGAAAAATCTTATCCTAGGTAAAAATAAGAAAAAAATATTTATTAGTAATGACAAAAATAATAAAATAAACCATAAACATACAACGAATAACAAATATTTATAAATACAACAGGACGGAACATAAAAAAAGTTGACAGCTTGCACGTCGTGACTGCAACAAGCAGGTTACCACTCTGCATGATGCTGTGCTAAAGGGAGTCCACAGCACAGCGCTGGTTTTCAGTGGTCACCCGTGAAATCATGTACGGAAACCACTACAGAATAAATACTTGATTATGAGAATAAGGAAATAAAACAAACAGTACATACATGGATTATAACATCAAATCCAACTATACATATATAGGTACATTTTTTTATTACAAATTAGAAACGCTACCATGACTATTAACGAATATTTACTTTTAAGTAATGTGTTCTATTTTCACATGCCAAGCCTTAAGGCTTCATATACAACCGCAAAACGGTGTATCATAATTTGCAACCATATTTTTATTGGGCCATATTTTGACACCTTCATAATATTAACATTACACACAGCTACAAATTGCAAATTAAAAGCAATAATTCTTGGTAAACACAACCCGTTCCCGCCACATTTTGCTGGCTTCCCGGTAATTTCTCTCGACATTTTCTGTTTTCAAATACAAATTAAAAATCGGAAAAAATGCATTCAGAATCAAACGTTCAACTTTAATTTATTGCTGGTAATTAATCGTTGTGCAAATGTTCGATTTATAAATTCTAGAACTTAGATTTGTTAACGGTTTTAATGAAAGTGCTCATGATTAATTGGTTCGAGAGGTTTGAGTACTGCAATTAAACTTTTCCAATGAAATTTTTCGGGTGGACCATTCCCTGCGCTCCTGTTGACCTGATTTTACGCCTGAGTTTGAATTTGAGCCGCATTTGTTATTATCATCTGTCTAGCCTTTTTCCCCATCTATGTTGAGGTCGGCTTCCAGTCTAACCGGATGCGACTGAATATCAGAATTTTACATGGAGCGACTGCCTATCTGACCTCCACAACCCAGTTAGTACTGGTTTACACGATAATCCTTGGTCATTCACGAGCAAACGCGGCCTAACCTAAAGATCGATCCAAGCGGCTGGTTATTATTTAGCCACGAGCTCCTCTTTGCGAGTAGCTTTTTTTTCATTTTTTAGTTCACTTTTTTCCAATTTTATTTTACAGTGACCTGAATTCTGGACGAGGAACATAAATAGTGAAGAAAAAGTTGCAACTACCTGAACATAAGAGAGGTAGAGGACGACCTTCGCCCATGTGGTGGACTAGCATGACAAAACTCCAATCGGAGGAAGAATACCCGACCCGACAACCCCAGACAGATTGTCCTGGCGCCAGAAAATTAGGAGAGCCAGCCTGACTCAAAGTGGAATAGAGCTAACAAGAAGAAGACAGTGACCGTGATATTCTCGTTATCATAAGTTTATCGCACAGTCAGAACGAAAGTGACCGAACTCAAAATTACGGAGAATTTTGTTAAAATGACTATGCCTAAAATGACTATGCCTAAAATGACTATGCCTAAAATGACCATGCCTAAAATGACTATGCCCAAAAATGACTATGCCTAAAATGGCTATGCGTAATATGACTATGTCTAAATGGCTATGCCTAAAATTACTATGCCCTCAATGACTATGCCTAAAATTACTCCTAATAACATGGGCCGTCGTCTATTGAATCAAACAGTGACGATATTGTGCTACAAAAAGACAAACAAAAACTTTTCGTCTCGTTCATTTTCGCGCGCCTCAGCCCTCCCCCGCCCGACTAACGAATAAATACTTTTTTTTAGGCATTTTGGTTTATACCAATTGAAAATAGTCCAAAAAATCGACTGAAAGCTTAGATATATAAAGGTAGCTTTTTATTTGAAAAAGTTATCACATATTTTATTGGAAACTCCGTAAAACACGAACATAATTTAGTTATTTCCCACAAAACGCAAATTAGGTATTAGGTTACTTTTGTTCTTAGGGTGCGTTATGTCAGAGGCAAAAAATAACTGTGGAAAGCCTGTATTTGTACAAGGTTTAGGAATAAACAAGTAGGTTTTATTCAAATAGTTTTGTTTTATTATTAAATTAAACCTTGTTTGTCGTGGCGCGAATATGGCCGGTAATAAAATCGTGTCAAACGTTGTTTTAATATCTGTCTTTATTGTTTGCTTACCTTTGTTTGATGGTTAAAGTTAGAATGTATGTTTTATTAAGGCTATGTAGGGCTATAATCTGAAATTTAATGTTTTGTAGAAACGTTTTTATGAACCTCACGTCCCAGCCGCCGCGGGGGACGCCCCGGGCGTTGGGGGCCACGTGGTGGCTACCGGCCACCGTAGGCGCGGGCCTGTGGATGGTGAGTAATGAGTTAGCTCACCGTCCGTCCGTCTTATGACGACAGGCCGTGTCGACGGCACGCTCTAGTCTACTTTTCACAATTGTTATAATTATGATACGATGCAAAGCATGGAACTTTTGGTGGCGGCCATCTTGAAAAAATTACAGCTCGAAAATTAATATGAAACTTAGTGATAAAAAGAATCGTGCTAACACCGCTATAGACCGACGGCTTTAATAAGTCCTCGCGAAGGTATCAATTTAAATGGAATATTCTCATGGTTGATCACGTATTGGTTCAATTAGTATCGTAATACCTACGTGAATTATGGTTATTTTAAAGAAAATAACCTGTGGGATATTGTTAGAACTTTGTGGACGTTTCATGGGCCTTTGATGGGGCAAGGCGAAGGACTCATTAAAGCGATCTGTAGTGTGGCAATCAATATTACCAGGTCTGTCGCATCACCAATTTAGTGAGATACACACTTCAACCCGTCTCTTAAGTTAAATTAATAACTAAAGATACGATTTTATTCTGAAGTTTAGTAATTGCTTGAAATTAGAACTGTCAAAAGTTAGAATTCTGAACTTTGCTTTCTTTGAAGGTTCTTACTTTGTTCAAATTCTTTTTTATTGCATTAAACTCGCATGAAGGGTGCGGAGTACCATCGTAGTAGAGGAGCCCCCCTTTAATTTTTAATTTATTTTTATATTATTTGTTGTTATAGCGGGTCACCGAAAAGGTTAAGGGAAAATATTAAAAAAGCGTGCAAGGCCAGGGGGTCTAAAATGGCCTATTTAGCAAAATCATAATGGGATAATAATACAACCCTTTTAAGAATTTTAACGTGATTCATATTATTATTCTATGATGATTCTGCTAAAGCGGCCATTTTAGGCCCCCAGATGTATGAACGTGGACTAAGCAGGAGTATGTAAGAATCGTAACAAGTCGCGTTCTGTAGTTTCTGATTACTCCTATAGAAAACAACCTCGTATGTATATTAACAAAGCAAACTAATTCCAAAAAATCCTTTGTGCAATAAAAAGTTATACACAGGTAAATTACACAAATAAACATATTTTAGCCGAAAAGGGTTTGGGTCAACATTTGGCAACGTTCGGTGTCATGTCGGAATACTCCGGATCGGGTCCCAACTTTATTACGGACTTTATAATTCTATGTTAAATTTAATGTGTGGTGTGGATTTATAAAATGCAAATATTGTTTCTAAGTGAGTGTTGTTATAATCATGTGGCGGTGGTGATCTTTAGGTCTGTGGATGCGGGTGTCATTTGTAGACCTTTGGCAGTCGTTAGGTAGTCAGTGGCCCAAAAAGTCTGACAACCAGTCTTACCAAAGGGTATCGTATTACCCAGTACTAACTGGATTGATGAGGTAAGATAGGCAGTCGCTCCATGTAAAATACTGGTATTCAGCTGCATCCGGTTAGACTGAAAGCCGACCCTAATATACATAGTTGGGAAAAGGCTGGACAGATGAAATGTAGACTAGAAATAAAATTGTTTTTTGTTTTTTCGTAATTGCCTTTTGTCTTTTCAAAATTGCCGCTTAGAAATCTAAATAAAATCTTTTCAAGTAAAACATCTGGCACTAAATGAAATATAGGGTGTAAACGGACCTTTACGAAGTCGTCAACCAACCACTGTTTTAAGCTTTCATGGTTTACAACTAAACTTATGCTGTCACTTACGGGATATCTTCCGTGATTGACAAATGCTCAAAAGCAGCAGCCGGCATCGTAATAAGGACTCCACAAAACTTAGTGATACTGTAAGTGTGTTTTGCCGTAAATTAGTGTCGAATTCCAGTACTGCCGTGCTTAATGCAAAAGCAGTATCTCAAAGAAAGCTAGTTTCGAGAAAATTGAAGTTTTGTAAATATAGTTTGGTATGCACATTATGGATTGTTTGTTTTTTGCTTATTACGATTTTTAATTATTTAAAATAGATACTGCTATTTGGCTCAGTTTGAGTGAACTGCCATTTAAATCAACTTTAATTTTTTTTCTAAGATAATGTTTTTGAGCTTAGCACGACAGAATAGTGCAAAAGACAAAAAAAGAGGGTAGACAGATTTGTCTGCTCTTAACAATTTATTTTCCATCCACCCGCATTCTCCAGTCAACCCGCGATCATAGCGCTTGCAACAGCGTCGAAATATCGGGAGCTCAAAATAATGAACAATCACGGAAGATATCCCGTAAGTGACAGTATAAGTTTCGTTGTTCCACGATTGTCCAATTGCCGATTCTTCAATATTGTCTAAGACATTTATTCGTCTTTATAACAAACTAGCTTTACCCGGCATGCGTAACTTTTACTACCTACTACCCTGACTACTACCTACCTACTACCTGGCTACTACCTGCCTACTACCTGCCTACTACCTGCCTACTACCTGCCTACTACCTGCCTACTACCTGCCTACTACCTGCCTACTACCTGCCTACTACCTGCCTACTACCTGCCTACTACCTGCCTACTACCTGCTCACTACCTGCATACTACCTGCCTACTACCTGCCCACTACCTGCCTACTACCTGCCCACTACCTGCCTACTACCTGCCTACTACCTGCCTACTACCTGCCTACTACCTGCCTACTACCTGCTACTACCTACCACCTACCTAGCAAATTCCAAGTTTTTACCACAAAAAATGATGGACTTTCATATAAACTTGCGAGAGCCCTTAGACCTCCTTAATCCAGCCCTGTCTCAAAATCTTAGCGGACGTCTAACTAACTATAAACTGCCTCCCTGCCACATTTCATCTTTAAACGTCAAGCAGTTTTCGATATTTCGTGAAGATACGCTTTTATATATTTAGATAGATATAGATACAAGACATTTCCAACAATCCATCACAGCATCTGGCCAAATGTGCCACAAAAGCCACAGTCGGGGCAAGTTTGTCATGTATGTGTTAACCCACATCATTGCCAGACCTAATGCCTTTTAGTGCTGTACTGGAACTCACTCGAAGTAACAACTTAGACTACAGAGTGGTTCTGAACATGTTTGTTCAACTCTCTAGCTTTTGAACATGTCTGTTGAACTTTCCACTTATAGCTTTATTTCGTGAATCAGCGGATTTAGAAATAGGAATAGAAATAATATTTATTTGCGTAAAAAATGGGGGTATTCCTCAAAGCGCAACTATTTTTAAGCGCAAACAACTTAGCGCAACTAAATTATTCCTCAAAGTGTAACCATGATGAAAAATATCATACTAATCTCTATTTTTCATCATGGTTACGCTTCGAGGAATAATTTAGTTGCGCTTAGTTAGTTGCGCTTAAAAATAGTTGCGCTTTGAGGAAAACCCCAAAAAATGGTGTTTAAAAATATTAAAGACATTACAGAGCATACATATTTTGCTTATATATCAAGCATATAAATATTCTAGTTGTGTGTGCATTTATTTTAATGGGACGTGTAACTGGATTTGTAGTGTACAATTGAAATTAAAATGGTGTATTTTCGTTTCAGAATTGGTGCCTTGTGGACGGTTAAATTATATTTTTGGTGTTGTAAAAAATGAATTATTTGAATTCAGAATATCTTCTTCTGACCATTTTTTTAATATTGCTCTGTAGCATGTTCCGTCTTTGGTTTATTGCTTCACATTTTAGTTTGATGTATTTTTTCCCTCCTTCCCTTCCACACTACTAAGCCGCACTACTGGTAGTGTCGAGGGTAATTTTTTCCCCCTTCTGCACTACTGGTCCAGTGGTACCGTAGGTATGTGTAAAATACATATATATGCGTTCCCTATTACACTACCTAATTTATTTTCGAAACTAGATACAGGTAAGTAAAAACACAATAAGTTTAAATGTTTATAAACGCACCCACGATACACGGTATTTCCTTAAAATTTACTATATTCAGGCAACATTTTCATACCTCCATAAAAAACGAGAACGCGAAACAGACGTAAACACGAAGAAATAGACTTAACGATGTAAGATGTGAGGTACAGTCAGCCTCAAAAAGATGTAAACAGTCACAGAATTCATTTGATTGACTAGAATTTGTGTTTTATAATACCTCAATGTACAGGTACAGACGCCAGCACATCAAGTTACCTGAAATTGTCAAATTTACCCAATCAACCTTGAACCTGATGCTTTAGCAATAAAGTTGAAGATCTATTAAAGAAATTTGACAGATTGTAGTAGCTTGATATGCTGGCGTCTGTACAATTAGGTATATACTAATTAATGTGTTGCTTTGTGGCTTTTAACTGATGCAATATTTCAGATTAAAGATTGTACAGTCAAATGATTTTTTTGATGGTGTTATGTTACAGTCAAAAATGGTAATCGATCAAAACTACTTTTGACTGCAGTCTTACTCAACTGTACCAACCTGTTACGGTGTTAGTCTTAGTCAGTATTGCCACAACACGATGTTTTTCAAAAGGTAACAAAAAACAACCCAGCAATCTAATAATTATCGTTAGTTATTATTAAGCTTAAGTTAGTTATTATTGTTAAAATAGTCTTAACCGGTTAATAGTAGTTCTGACGCGGTATTACTCAAAGCGCAACTATTTTTAAGCGCAACTAAATTAAACATCGAAGTTGCGCTCACAAATTAAAATTTAAAATATTATATGTTCACTCCTCATAGCGCAACCATGATGAAAAATATCGTTAATGAACCCATCTCTATTGTTGCGCTTTGAGGAATACCCCGTTCTGACTGATTTACAGTTTCGATTGTAACATAAATACATCTTTTTGAGGCTGACTGTACGTACTCAAGTATTCATACAAGACGTTTCGCTTAAGATGCAGAGAACGTTTTACGATCGAAAATTGGGTGACAAGAAAAATAGCGGGAAATAAAGAACGAAGGCGATGACTGGAACAAGGTGGAATAATGAAAAATAGGGGTACGACATAAGAGTAATGGTACTAGTAGTAACCATTGTTACTTTGTCAGTGAAATAATATCAGTACTTTGGTTCACAGTGCCCCGTTCTCTGCCTTGTATCGGCACGAACCGTTTTTTTTGTTTGTCTGTACTGACCCATTGATGGCAAAGGCTTTCCCCATGTTTTTCCATCAGGAATTTTTCAGTAGAAGCCACGGAATCTGGTTGTGTTGCCGGTTGATATCATTAGGGTCTCCCGCTATTACATGAGAGTTAAACATAACAGGCGAAATGTGGGTGTACTATTAGGTACATCTCTGCGTAACTCTTCAGGAATTACAGGCGTGATGTTATGTTTGTATGACGAACAATTATCTGACTACCCACCCTTAAAAAACGGACACTAAATTCGGGGGTATTCCTCAAAGCGCAACTATTTTTAAGCGCAACCAACTAAGCGCAACTAATTATAAACTGTCTATCAACATCATTAATGAATCCATCATACTCTTCTCTATTTTATATCATGGTTGCGTTTTGAGGAATAAACATTTAATTTGAATTTGTGAGCGCATCTAATGGGTGCCCTTCGAGGAATAATTTAGTTGCGGTTAGTTGGTTGCGCTTAAAAACAGTTGCGCTTTGAGGAATACGCCTAAATTCGAAGTGACTCATGAGTTCACCTCTAAAGCTCACGACGCAATATTTTCCTTGTACCTCTGTTTCGTAATCTCCTTAGTGAAGGAGACCGCGAGAGTCGTAGCGTTAAATTATTTACAGAGTAATTAGTGAGTATGTCGCAGTAACACAAGATAATGATTAGATTAATAATCGTGATGTGAAGCGAAACTGGATTAACCCATAATCCTGTTAAAAACAACGCGAGATTTTCTACTATAATATATACTTAGTAGATACCTAGTAAAGGGTTCGATTCCATACTGGGTTGGGCATAGTACTATTGGGTATTTCCATCAGCAATTTTTCAGTAGCAGCTATTTTCATAAACTTTAAGAATAAAAGGCGCATTTTATTATTTACGACTTTCCTCCTTTTCTCCTAGCATTAGCCCCAATTTTTAACCGACTTCAAAAAGGAGGAGATTCTCAATTCGGATGTTTGTATTTTTTTATATTTTTTTATGTATGTTCGGGCATAACTTCGTCATATATACACGGATTTGCAAAATTCTTTTTTGTTCGAAAGGAGTTTATTTCGAAATGGTCCCATTTAAATTTCATAAAGATCTGATGATGAGTTTCGGAGACAGACTACGGAACTCTTCAAAAACTGGCAGCAAATCAACCGCGATTGCTGCTGTCGCATAAATATACATTGTTTACGTAATCACAAAACATAACATTACGCCTGTACACTCGAAAGGGTAACGCAGATGTATTCAGTATATCAGGGTACTCAGGGTACACCCACATTGGTCCCACATTTTGTCAGTTAGGTATTTTTAGTTCCATTTTATTGGGCTTTTACCAAGAAATGTATTGTTAACAATGTAAAAAAATGCATATCAAATATTTGTATAGGATATTACAACTAAAAATGAAAAAATAAAAACTTTTTAACAAAAAATAAAACCGACTTCAAAAACACAAAAAAGTGAAAAATAACTTTAGCTTCAGAAGTAGGTGACTTTTGTTTGTTTGATTTAGTTTCTTGTCACCGACTTCTGAAGTTAAAGTTATTTTTCACTTTTTTTGTGTTTGAAAGTGAATGAATTGAAAGGCGCAATAGCCAGTTACGTCTTTTCATTGTCATACGCGGAACTTAGTGAATAGATGCGCCTTTTTACTTCAAAGCAGTTATTCAATGAAAGATTAGACTTATCTACGCGAATAATTCTTTTCATTTCACTTCCATTCAATTCTAAATGATAACGGAGATGAGCCCTACTTCACTGTGGTAAATCCGATACTAACTGAGATATTTTTTTTTAAATATCAGTAGATTGAGTAGAATTGGTGCTCTGAAACAGTGACACGGGGTCGCGGCAGACCACGAAGGAGATGGCGGGACGAACTGGATGTCTTCCTTGAGAATTGGAAAGAAGTAGCACAGAAGTGTGACCTTTGGAAGGAATGGAGGGGGGCCTTTGACCGGCAGTGGAAGAATATGGGCTAGCTATAATATAGTAGATTCGTCTCTTTTTCCTCATTGCGGCAATATACTATAACAAAATTTTGGAAAAAATGTTAGATACGTCCTTTTTACTATCGGGGGCAGTCCTGACACCACAGAATTGCTATGCGTAGAATCCTCACTGGGCCCACGTAGTATATTACGGCCTCTTTCCCTTACAAAGAAGGGAACCCACTGACTGACTGGGCGTGACCGAAAGTAAAGTTATTTTTCACTTATGTGAGTTTTTTTTTACCCTTTTTAGCTGACTCAACTACGAGTAAAAAGGGTAAAAAAGGATATTTTAAGTTTATAATGTAGACAGCATGGCTGGCACACTGGCCACAAGGCCTAGAACACTGGGAACACAGTTTGATATCTATACTATACTTATTACTTATTACTTATATTACTTATAATATTATAAAGCTGCAGGGTTTGTTTGTTTGTTTGTTTGTTTGTTTGAACGCGCTAATCTCTGGAACTACTGGTCCGATTTGAATGATTCTTTCAGTGTTGGGTAGTCCATTTATCGAGGAAGGCTATAGGCTATATATCATCACGCTACGACCAATAGGAGCGTAGCAGCAATGAAAAATGTTGCAAAAACGGGGAAAATTGTATTTTTAATAACTTGACGCGGACGAAGGTCGCGGGGAACAGCTAGTTTGTTATATACGTTCATCCAGCACTTTTGTTTATTTAACGCTCATCGCTCCGCTCGTCACACTGTTCTAACCTTTTCACATAGGTACCCGTCTAGTTTTATTTAGTTAAGCCACGGGAGCGCACGGTGCATTAAATTATTACCAAAGTAATTAGAGAGGCCAACTTGGGAATATAACTTGCGATGATTAGAAAATTTCATAGTAAAGTATGTATGTGTTGAACTATTTATGAGATAGGTTTTTATTTTTTGCTCGAAGTGAGCGTCGATTGCAATGCGACGGAGAATTGCGGATAGAAATATAGCTCTACAGAAAAATTATAATTATACCTTGATAATAATTCGTTGTCGCCTGAGTTGTAGATTGTTGGTATTTGGCTTTCTATCTAGAAGTCAAAAAGAAGAAAGATTGGCGACGAATACATGCAGTCACCGATATTGGAACTTTAACTGCCTTTGACATGAAACATTACGGTTTTCATAATTAACGATATTGGATGTTATGTAGATTAAAACACTATCCCAACAAAACGTCTAAATAATAACATCGTGAGGAAATCAAAATAGCATGCCCGAAAGATATTTCTCGATGGCATGTAAAGCCAAGTCAGAGGCCCATGGACGGCATCAAAACTTTGACACCAGGTTAGGCACTAACTACACGATAACTAAGATTATCCGATAATTATTATCAAAGAAAATAATTATCTTGGTAGTTTCAAACCCCTGGAAAGTCTAGGTAAGGTATTCAAGTACAAGTATTCCCGCAAGGGCCGATGCCTGCCGGGGCTGCGGGACTGTTCGAAAGAGATACCGCGGCCCTGGAACAGAAAGGGCAATGAAGGAACATGGATGGGTTTTAGTCAGTAAGAGTCTGACACTCCCTCCCACTCCACCCAGAGCGGGAGAAGTCATATGATGATTTCCCATCCGTTAAAAAAAAAAAAAGGTATTCAAGTACCAACCCTAACTACACTACATAAAACATGTTTTAGTGATTTTATCTGCGTTTTATTCACACCATTCAAGTTAATTGCGATATAAATACTTGGGTCAAGCAGACGAGCATTAACTACTTTCTTCATTTAAAGAGTTGTTACTATAAATCACAGTTATAGACCATTAACGTCAAGATGGCGGCGATTAGAACCCCCGAAATTGATATAAAAGCGATTCTGATTATTATTTTCTGTTAAACAATGGGTTTTAATATGTTTGTAATGGGTACGTTGAAAGTCTTGGGCGATTTATTTGAGAAAAGTTTGTTCTCAGCGTCTTTGAAGAAAAGTTGCTTATTTTTCAATCCGAAAAGCTAGCTTTTACCCGCAGCTTCGCTCGCGTTGTGGTCGAAAATAATCCCACGGTAACGTTTTAAATATCGCCTATACACTCGGAAATAATGAACCTAGCTTCCCATTAGTAATAATAACAGCCGCTCGGGTCGATCTTAAGGTTAAGCCGCGCTAGGTTGGTCCGTGGATGGGTGACTGTCCACTACATACCGAGTTTCCTCCGTGTCTCGGAAAGCTAGTTAAGCCGTTGGTCCCGGCTGTCATTTGTAGAACTTTGATAGTTATTACAGGTAGTCAGTGGCCCGGAAGTCTGACAACCAGTCTTAGCAAGGGGTATAGTATTACCTAGTACTACCTGGGTTGTGGAGGTCAGATAGTTAGTCGCTGCATGTAAAGCACTGGTATTCAGCGGCATCCGGTTAGACTGGAAGCCGACCTCAACATAACTCCGAAGATTACCTCTTCTCTCTAAATTGTATCTCTTTATAATATTAGTATGGGCTATTTGGTCCCAAATAAACGAAATATTCTAATTGGCCAGTTCACAACAACATCTTATTTAAAACCTCGTAATTAAAACCTTATTTTAAACTTTGTAATTTTTTTGTAGACAAAGAGTACTATAGTGTGACGGAATTTTTAATTGAGAAAGGAATTTCTTGTTTACTTTATAATTATAATGATTGGAAACTAGAAAATTATGACATTTAATTTGTATTTAATTCCAATACAAACTAAGTTGACTGTAGAATAATTGTGTATAATATAAATAACTAATGAAGTTCTTCATAATTAAATTGTGATTATAGTCATTCTATCTTTCTAGGCATTGGCATTGTTTTGTTTATCTTTATTATTATGTAATTTCTAGTGTATTTTGTACTTTTGCATGCCTTCTGGGTAAATATGGCTGTTCCTAATTATATTAATAATATTTTTATTTCACCGTATTTGTACCCATATTTGTAAAATAAATATCTTATCTTATACTAGCGGTCCGTCCCGGCTTTGCACGGGTGGACACTTATTTTTAAACATTTTGGGATAAAATATAACCAATGTTACTCAGGGATAATGTAGCTTTCTAATGGTGAAAAAATGTTTGAAATCGGCACATTAGTTTTTGCGTTTATTCATTACAAACATATACACACACACACACAAAAATACAAATCTTTCCTCTTTATAATATTAGTAAAATTTAAATTGGAATCCTAAAATCTCTCTTACAAACACACAAAGAAAAACAACTGAAGCACGCCCCAAAAACACGAAAACCATCCCTTTAAAAACCTTTTATTGGACTATAAGCTTTAATATCGTGGAGTACAGTCGGCCATTGAAATGGTTGCCATAAACTGATTATTGCCAGTCGCTTTGGGTACAAGAACATTACCAGTTGCCACGTCGTGCCATCTCTTGGGATTAAACTACAATGCCAGTTAGATTGGCATAAATATGCATTGCTTTGTTTAGGAGGAATGTTTAATTTAAACGTTTGGGGTGTCTGATTAAGTCATTTATTTTTGGACGAGATGACATTAAAACTTGATATGAAGATTGAATTGGAGGAGCTCGTGGCTTAATAATAACAGCCGCTGGGTAGATCTTTAGGTTAAGCCGTGCTTGCCTAGGTTGTTCTGTGGATGGGTGACCACCCATTACATACTGAGTTTCCTCCGTGCCGCGGGTTGTGGAGAACAGATAAGCAGTCGCTCCCTGTAAAATACTGTAATTCAGCTGTATCCGGTTAGACTGGAACCCAACCCCAAACACGAACATAGTTGAGAAAATGCTAACACCACTATAGTCCGACCGCTTTAATGAGTCCTCGGGAAAATATCAATTTAAATGGAATATTCTGATGGTTGATCACGTATTGGTTCAATTAGTTTCGTAATACCTACGTGGATTATGGTTATTTTTAAGCAAATAACCTGTGGGATATTGTTAGGACTTTGTGGACGCTTAATGTGCCTTTGATGGGGCAAGGCGGAAGACTTATTAAAGCTGTCGGTCTATAGTGTGACAATCAATATTACTAAGTCTGGAACCCAACCCCAAACACGAACATACTTGAGAAAAGGCAAGGCAGATGAAGACACTTGCACACTTATAATAGAATATCAGGCCATCTACATAAAAGGTTCAATAAAACCCCAAAAAGTACCAACTCCCCTCCACAAAAGTAAACACCATTCCACTTCTAAGTTTCTTTCAAAAGTTCTTCAAGTTGCTCCAATAAAAACCGAAATGTATTACCGCTGTTGGAAACCTGTATAAGTCTGTCTGGCGCCCCGCTTGAATATCTTACCCTGAGTGAGATCTGGGTGAAAGATAAAGGAAAAAAGTATTTGGTTTAGTGTATACAGTCATGAGCACCAATATGGAAACACTTAAAAAAAATTTTTTTTGGGTGGTAAATCATGAAATAACCCCCCCCCCCCCCTCCCGATCTGGATGGAGTGGGAGGGAGTGTCAGAGTTTTATTGGCTAAAACCCGTTCCTTTTTTGCCCTTTGTGTTCCAGGGCCGCGGTATCTCTTTCAAACAGTCCCGCAGCCAACACTTAACAACTTTAAAGTGTTTTTCTCTTACTGTTCTGATTAAAATTTCATGTTTTTACGAACATAGTATTCTGGAACACATATTTTTATGAAAAAGATCCTACATCCAAGTTACAATCGTTATTTCTCGTGAAAATTGCTTTCAAACTCAGGAAAGTGTATACATATTGGTGCTCGTGACTGTACGTAGTTACCTACTTGATTCGGGACTTGAATGAATGAAATCGTAAATTAGTGAGCAAGACGTATAGATACAAATGATATAATGGTTACTTTCTTACCTAGATTGGTTGAAAATGAGACGTGTATGTTGTCTTCAGAATTTGAGAAATGATCTTATTTCAATGCCTACTTCTTTGAACAAACAAATTGTATGAACTATAACGAAATATAACGTAACATCAAGCTTGTACACACAAATCCAGACTCCGTGGCTAATACTCAGAAATTCCTTTCCGGATAGAAAAACCCAATAACTCTTTACCCAACCCGGGAATCGAATCCAGGGCCTCATACTCAGCAGTCGGGTTTGCGACCACTCGACTAATGAGCTTGTATTTACATATTATTATAAATTTATTGGTTTTAATTCTTAAAGTAAGTGTGTCTGTTGTGACTTAAACAACAACCGAGTTAAACAACAAAGACTTGAATTCCTTTCTATACCACTATGAGTATCTATCTATATCTTTGCAGCTATACCAACATCTGAATTAAGTATAGCTCCAGATAATGAACATACAATTCAACGCACAACGGTTTTGGTCAGGTAGGAAAACTTAAATGCCTTCGAATTCTAGTTCGAAATAATTACAAAACCGAATATGTTTCCATATGTACGCAAAAAAAATAAAAATTGAATACTTGAAAAAAAAACCTGTTGACAGCGATGTGGACGAATTTTTTGACGCCCTATTATCCTTTCAAATATGTTAGCTTTAATTATGTATAATAATAGTTTTTACTTTTAAAATTAATGAACGTTTTTTTTTGCAGCTGTTATTTAAAACAATTTAAGATTTATTTTAAAAAGGAACACCTCACAAATTATAACACTATGGCCGACATTCAACCACCTCGAACGTGAAATATTTTTAGTCACAAAACTAAATAATATACAGTGTAGCCATTCCGAAATTCAAGTCACACATTTCACTCCTAAAATATAGAAAACAGTATCTTACTCTTGGCTACTAAACCTTAGTATTTATACTTATACTAGAACACTAAGTTGGTACCTAGTTAGTTAACCCTACAGTGGATAAACAGGGTATGAACACGCGAACATTTACATGTGGCATCTAACGGGTTAAGCCTGAAATTAATGGGTAGCATGTTAGGGTTTTGTGCAGAACTGTTTTATGGTGACTGCCTTGTTTGTCGAGTGGTCGTAAGTGTGACTGCTGAGCATGAGGTCCTGGGTTCAATTCCCGGGTCGGGCAAATTGTTATTGAGTTTTTCTACTTGGAAAGGAATTTCTGAGTGTTAGCCATGTAGTCTAGATTGTACCCGGTTGATGGCAAAAGGCTTGCCCCCTATTACATAACTGTACATACTATCACATGATTTAAACATAACTGGCAAAATGTGGGTGTACTATTAGGTACACCTCTGCCTAACCCTTCGGGGATTACAGGCGAGAGATTATGATATGTTTTATGGTGAAAAATAAGCAGGCTGATTAGATGAACACCTCCACCGCCCCGTTGACGACGTTCAAGCGGTTGCGACTTTCGTCGAGCGAGACTTCGGAAGTCATGGAAGAATCATTTCTTTTACATATTTTAATGTGTACCAGTCACTGTCGCAACACGGGTGTCATGCGCTCGTGGGCAAGTGGTTACTTAATTTCTGTTTCACAGAAATACTGGATAAATACATAAATTAAATACTTAAGCATACCGTGTCAAATAAAAAAAAACTCGTCTAAGAAATGAGTACCAGGATCGTCTAGGATTCGTGTTCGATAAAAAATATTTTTCGACTTAAATGAAACCAATACAATACAAATGAAAGCAATCATCATCATCTGCCTAGCCTTCTCCCAATTATGTTGGGGGCGGCTTCCAGTCTAACCGGATGCAGCTGAATACCAGTATTTTACATAGAGCGACTGCCTATCTGACCTCCACACCCAGTTAATCCTGGGTAATACGATTTCCCTTGGTAAGACTGGTTGTCAGACTTTTTGGACCACTGACTGCCTGTAACGCCTGTCAAAGATCTACAAATGACAGCCGGGACTTTCCGAGGCACGGAGGAAACTCGGTATGTAATGGGTGGTCACCCATGCACAGACCAACCTAGGCAAGCACGGCTAAACCTAAAGATCGACCCGAGCGGCTGTTATTATTTAGCCACGAGCTCCTCCTCAACTTAAATGAAACCAATGCCCCCAAAAGCATTGCGAATTAATTAATAAAACCTTACAAGTCTCTCCGTTCTCTATTTTAATGATACGACTGTAAAACGGTTACTTACTTTGTGAATACTGATTGAAGTATAAAAGCTCCAGGAAATACAATTTAAAACGAAAAATTCGCCAGTGATAATAGCTGTTTAAAACTCATTTCGCCAGTGAAATGGCATTACCTCGGACGTATAAGCGTTGCCATTCAACGTGGCAGCCTGGCGGGGTTGCCAGACTTCGTGGCGGATTGCCAAGTGACATGGCGTACGTTGTAGACGGGAAGGTTGCATAGTTGGATAGATTACATTAGTTTGTCATGTTATGTTTAGGTTTACGTAAATAAATTGATATTTCTACTCGATTTTATTGAGTTTGACCTTATCAAGAATTGGTTTTCTAGGCTGAACTTATTTTAATTTCAGGCACATGAGATATTTGAACTGCATCTAGGCATTAAATTGTACTAAACTACGGTAAGTAATGGGTGGTCACCCATCCACGGACTAACCTAGGCAAGCACAGCTTAACCTAAAGGT
Organism: Noctua pronuba; assembly: GCA_905220335.1. Lineage (NCBI taxonomy): Eukaryota > Metazoa > Arthropoda > Insecta > Lepidoptera > Noctuidae > Noctua > Noctua pronuba. Next base: position 5,268,075 of record LR999906.1, on the reverse strand, counting down.
AAGGTTAAAATTAAAGACGTTATTGAGAGTGAATCGATGAACTTACAAGAACTCATAATTTTGAAAGGACTACCGCCAACAAAATATCACCACTTTAGTATGGACAGTGGCACGGATACTATTATCAAATTTCCCACATATTTTCCGGCAATTAAAAAAAAAAAAGTTGGTATTTCTTTAATATTTTTAGAAAAAAAAAAATCCTTATTAACATACATCAATTTCGCTTTCCTACCACTTCCGGTTTTCTCTGCCTTATAAAGGATTAAAATCCTTCTCAGATCGCAGTTAAAAATAACTTTTAACTGGATCAGAGGCCGGTAAGCCGATCGATCACTTACTCAAATAGCAAAATTTTCCACCTAAACTCGTGTAACTAAATCCAAACATTCCTACACGTTCCCAATACGCTAAAGTCAACATTATTGAACGATTCCCATACATTCACTTTGTCAGTAAGTAAAATAGGTAGCAACGTTGTACAGTCAGCAACAAAAATTAGTTAACACTATCCGAAGTTTCAAAGGGTTTTAACGGGATAGCAAAAAGTGCTTTAGCGCCATCTATGTCACAAATGAGGAACTAACATCAAAACTCTGAATCACGCTATTAAAGTTATCCGCGACTTAAGGCGCTACCTCAAGAATAAATCGCAGCTTGACTGATCTATAAGCGAGCGAAAGTGATGCAATTACTTTTGAAACGCAAAATAAGAAATGGCTTTAATGTGCTTGCGCTCGGAATAAAACGACGTATGTGCCAAAACGAATTTACTCCTTTTTTAACAATATAAATTAAATAAATTTAAAAATACTTTGAGTAAACTTTGATGTGATAATTCTCCATGTTTTAAAGTAAATTCCATTGAATAACTCTTAAGCGTTACGCCGTGATGTCGAAAAAAGTAAAAAATAGATATAACTTTGCATTTTTTTGTATCGAGAAAAATTAATTGAATCATGGTTCAGGTCTCCTCGCCGTGAGAGAGAGTGTGCCGTTATTAACCACCGGTGCGCAGTTCAGGTTGGTAGAAATGTCTTCGAATTTTTGGTTCTAAAACATGCCTCTTTCCCTACGATATTGCCTTTGACGGTTTTTAGATAATGGTGATAAAAAGTGGTTTTAAAGGAATTCATATCTAAGAAAATCAAAGAAAATCATAAGAAAATCATATCTTTAATCTTACAATGTTCCTAGAGAAAATTTTAATGAATTGATCATCATCATTCTCCTGCCCTTATTCCAATTTATTTGGGGTCGGCACTGCATGTCTTCTTTTTCCATACTTCTCTATTACTCGTCATCTCAGCAGTCATCTCCTTTGTAGCCATTTCATCCATCATACAGTATATCCCTCGTTGCTTTGATCTTCCTCTATTCTTATTGAACATTTTAAAGAATTATTTAATTTATTATGGACAGTAACGAAATTGCTTGACAAAAATAAACAATCAAAGTTACAAAATGATCATCGACTGTTGGTGCTGACTGTACAACACATAAGAACCTACCTATCTCTAGGGAAGGTATGGTAAGATTCAAATAACAAAGTTATTTGTAACGTTACTAGTGATTTTCCTTGTTTTTATTTACTTTCTATTTTTGCAAACTTTATCCTTTGTTTATTTCGAGAAATTATTTTAAAGGGTGAGACTGTGCCTCGGCTGCAATAACAAAGTTTCCCCACTTATATCAAAAACGCTTGTGTAAACACAATTACTTACACTAAAATCACGTTCACAATTACAACCACTAACAGGACAACTGAATATGAATGAACGCGTACCCCTAATTACATGTGCGCATGGGCGCGTTGCGAGTTTTTTCCGGTTACGGAGACGCGGCGCGTGCAGCGGTCCGCATTATCATATGCGCAAACAGAAACATAAGAACAATGTACGATGTTGTTTACGGAGAAGCGGGGCGTGCGACGCCACGTGCTCCATCCTGGGTATCGCTACGTTAAAAAAAAGGAACTGGCAAGCCGCAACGCTGCGTACGCCGTCGCACTGAACGCCGTGTGCGATGCGGCGATGTCATTTCATTTGCGGGCTCCACCGCAAGCAACGCTTCATTTCAAGCAAACGCGCGTAAAATCGCTCTCTAAGTCAAATCAAATCAAATCATCAAATCAAATCAAATCAAATCAAATCAAATCAAATCATTTATTTCTTTGCAAACATGGGTAATTGGTACATAGATGTTGTCTTATATAATATAGTCCTCCATATTCTACCGTGGCATGGGCATGCAAATAATATTAAATTCTAAAATCAAAGAGAAATTGTATTGATACCAAATAAAAAATGTCAAATCATTAGAATTACAAAAAATAAAAATGTCAGACTAACAGTAGTAAAAATTTAACAACAATGTCAAAAGGAATTATAAATATGTCAATCAGGAGGAAAAAAATAGATGTCAGAACAGAATAACATTTATGTCAATCATAATAATAGTTTGTCAATCAGTAATTATAGCAATTTATCATTAAGGAACTCGTCAATTGTGTAATAACTTTTCTCAATTAATATTTGGTTTAGTGCCCTTTTAAATTTTATTACAGTCATATTTTTTTATTACATCAGGTACTTTATTATAAATGCGTGGGGCAATACCAAAAAAACTTTTCTGCATAAGTGCGGTTTTACATTTCACTTGACATAGTTTGTTTACATATTGAGTCCGTATCGGATTTTTTCTGACTGCTGACAGTTTTTCAAATAATTGTGGATTATTTTTTACAAATAGAGCTGTTTCCAAAATGTATAACGACGGAAAAGTTAAAATTTTTAAAGATTTAAAATAGGAAAGACAGCTATCAGTTGTTCCAAGACCGCACATTGACCTTATACATCGCTTCTGCATTATAAATACTAGTTCCTTATCAGTAGACTGCCCCCAGAAAATAATGCCGTACCGCAAAACAGATGCAACCAGTCCATGGTACGCTGATAAAAGAGCCTGACTGTTGACTTTTTTTGAAAGTTGATAGATAAGTGCCAACAAAAGTGTGGATACTTCTATTGTTTTGCAGTACCTTATGGCTCGAGGTGACTTCACATAATAAAAAGCGAGTTAATAAGAATTTAAAATAAAACTAGCTAATTTTTTTGCACTGACTTGACTTTAATATGAGTGGATGTTTTTGGGTCAATTTGGAGGTTTTCACTCGCTGAAAGCATAGGCTTTGAAGATTATAAGTCTCAAAGTTTTCATTATCTTATAACCTCACTTTTAATCAAACTGACGACGCAGATGGCACAGTTGGCGCAGTGACTAAACTTGGTTGCTGCGTGTCGCGGATTCGAATCCCGCACGTAACAAAATTATTTGTATGGCCGATTGTTGTTCCGGGTCTGGCTGTTTGTGTATGTGAGTTTGTAAACGCATTTAACATTTTACATTTAAGCGCAGAATTGTTATTTCTCATACAATGGTATAATTAGTGCTTATAAGTAAACTATAACTTGGATATATTTAACAGTTTAGGCGTGAAAAGGTAACAAACAAACTTACATTCGCATTTATAATATTATATATATACGTATATATATTTCGCATTTATAGTTAGGGAGGACTAATTTTGTGAAAAAAACCTATTCAAAAGTCATGAAACAGAAGTTAACTTATTAGAATACTTCTTCCTTCTTTCACAATATTTCTAAGTTATACAGCACACACTTGGAAAGTCTCTAGTAGTGGTCTGATATGGCAAAACTGCAAAACTTCTACTGAATAAAGTTTATCTTCGTAACAAAGGAATGTTTGAATAAACTCGATCAGTTTGATAGTTACCCCAAGTTTGGCAAACTATACTATAACACCACTAAGTTTTATGGGATTGGACTAGATTATTCGATGGTGATATTTCTCATGCCACTGACCCTCGCAATTCATGTTCAAGGCTGAGTTTTGGTGATAAAGATTTGAATGAAAATACTCTCGTCTTTATAACAAAGATAGAATATCGAGGAAGTAACTAATAAAGCAATCATCGGTAAATTTTCATAGACCTATACTTTTTATTTTAGAATTTGATTTTGTACGGCTCAGAGTAGTAGAGTTGCAGTGTAGGTGAGTTGACGAAAACCACTGACTTCACGATCCCAAGTTTATTGTAAAGTTACACAAGTTATGTTGGATGCTAATCCGCGGTTTACGCGCTAAGGTAGCTGTTGGTCAACTAACGTTTAGTGTTAGAAATAATTATAAAATTAATTACGGAAAGTAGGTCGCGGCGTCAGCAAATTACTTGCCTGTACGTGAACCGTACAGATTTTAATATTATTTTGATATAATTCATTGTTTTAAGCTTTCACGGTTTACAACTAAACTTATAATGTCACTTACGGAATATATCCACGATTGTTCATTATTTTGAGCTCCCGATATTATGTCAACCCGCGATCATGGCGCTTGCATCATCGAAATATCGTGAGCTCATAATAATGAACAATCACGGAAGATACCCCGTAAGTGACAGTATAAGTTTGTTTGATACAAATGATATGATATTTTTAATTATAGCGGTTAAACACTGCTTATATTTTCCATTCTACAATAACACAAGACAATAGAAAATACATTTCATAAAACTAATACCTACACCTACGTCCGCTTCTGCTTTTATCGCAACTAAAGTTAAATGTGGTCTCGTTACGTCGAGTTTGCTACAATAGTTTCAAACCGGAATCGAACTCGCGGCCTTTCGATCGGAAGTCCACTCTTGTTGTTTGAAACTGTTATTACGATTCATTAGAATCTGTTCGCTGTGTTGTTGGTTTTTGTCGTAATCTGAGTAAAAGCCAGTAGTGTTCAGGAATTAAGTTTTTAAATGCGTGTTTTTTTAAACGTAATAGGCTTGAAGTAGTGACGAAAATTGAAATGAGTATGCTTAGATGGTTTGGTCATGTGGAGTGGATGAGTGACAGCTGACAGCATTGAGGAGGAGTTTTTCGATGCTCTTTTATAGTTTGTTGTTAGTTTATTTCGTAGTTTTTAATTAATAATGTAAGTATACAGTTAGTTTACTTAACCTCTCGAATGTCTTATGTTACACAGTTCGACATAAGAAAAAATGCTCCAAATGTCTTAAGTCGGACAGTTACACTTTTTTTTTTTTTGTTTTTTTTTTTTTTTTTACTGATGGGAAATCATCAAATAAAATGCTCCAAGTGTAGCATTTTTTCTTATGTCGAACTGTGTAACATAAGACATTCGAGGGGTTAATAAATTATTTTTTTGATTAATAAACGAATAGACTTTTCTAGTAAAAACAATATGGATTCTCACACAGCAAATTGCAATTAAGCAAGTGCAAGCCAAATGGATTCAATTTTGCAATACGTTGATGAGGGTTGATAAAATTAATATCCGACGACAAGTAATTAATTAAAAACTTTGCCAACATTTCAGACCCAATTCATTTACAGAATGGCGTTTTACTCTGGAGAATTAAAGCAGTGACGTTAATGAAAATAACCACATTACTATAACTAAGTACATAAGTTCGCAATTTTAATAATTCCATAAAAACTATTTCTATTTAACATCAATACTTACTAATATTATAAATGCGAAAGTAAGTTTGTTACCTTTTCACGCCTAAACCACTGAACAGATCATCCTGAAATTTTGCATACGCGTTGTTATGCATACAGAAACGGGCATAGAGTAACGTGCTTAGCCTTTTCCCAAATATGTTGGGGTCAATTTCCAGTCTGACTGGATGCAGCTGATTAGCAATATTTTACATAGAGCGACAGTTACCTAGTACTGGGTAATCCGATACAACTTGGTAAGAAAGGTTGTCAGACCTTTGGGACACTGAATACCTGTAACGACTGCCAAAGATCTACAATTGACACCCGGAACCAACGGCTTAACGTGCTTTCCGAGGCACGGAGGAAACTCGGTATGTACTGTGTGGTCACCCATCCACAGACCAACCTAGGCAAGCACGGCTTAATCCTAGATAACTAAACTTATTTTACACGTTTCACTGTAACTAAACATTCGTCGAGGGGACTACGAGAGAGCTGTAGGGTCTCTTCCTACTTGACTTGGGACGACAAGTGCAGCACGCGTTGCATTATTTATCAATTTAGGAAGGTAAAAAATGAGCGGAGGTCGGGGGGCACGGGTAAGTTGATGTTCGCGCGGAGTTGCGTCGCCGCGCGGACGAATGTTTAGTTATCTAGGGTTAACCTAAAGATCGACCCGAGCAGCTGTTATTATTTAGAACAATGACTCAACGCGCTTTCCAAGGCACGGAGGAAACTCGGTATGTAATAGGTGGTCACCCAACCTCGAACCAACCTAGGCAGGCGCGGCTTAACCTGAAGATCGACCCGTGCGGGTGTTATTATTTACCTCCTACCTATCCTATAAAAAATTAGTTACCGAAAAAATAACTAAAATATCATCGTCATACATTTTTTTGAGTGAAAAATCTCATTGTACGGTAGGACTCAATGTAACGCACTCAAAATATTGTGCTTATGGGTGCATTAAATAGTACAGTCTATTTCAAGTAGTAGTATCTTGGAGTATTTCAAGTTGAGCTATATTTAGAACAAGTATTAAAAATAATTTTGAAAAAGTTGGAACTTTGACCCCCAATATCTCCGTAACTAGAAGGTTCCCAGGTATGGCCACAACAAAAAAACATTCCAATGACGGGAAAAACAAATGTCTCTCGGCTTTGTTAAGGGTCTTTTTTACACCCTGTATACAGACTCCATATCAAGAACTACATTTCCTTTCACCCAAGAATTGTAGATTCCTCCATCCATTAAAACCTTGTTTATACGAACAGTAAGTGCCGATATTAAATTCCCGATAGACATGAGAGTGTTCATTAAACGTTGCGCTCAAATGAGGTCGGGGACAATATCGAATTTCCTTTCCACGGGAATTTGGAAGTATCTCTTTGTTGGGTCCAGATTCTTAATTTTGAAAATTATAAAAATCATGTAGGGCCACATAATTCTATGTCGAGGTTTTCAATCATAATAATGATTTTCTTTATATTGGCAAAATTAAAACAGAAAATAATGAAAACACTCTTGACAAGTTTTTTAATCCGGCAGCTATTTAGAAAGAACCCTGAATGATGAAAAAGGTAAAAAAAACTAATATAAGATTTCCGTAAGAGCATGATTTTAGGATTATCGAAGCTTATTATATTATAATATACATAGAACAAAGGCCACGTCCATGAAATAAAATCTTGAAATCATTAATTCACTATGATACAACGTACAGATAAATCGCTAAATCTATAGTCAAATAGTTTTACCTACGCAAAACAATTGAATGTGAACTTGTACCAAAAACTCGCAATTGTAAACGATAGCTTTTTTTTTTATTCGCATGAGATATGATATTTAGCGATAATTAGTATGGGTAGCGATAAATATCGTTTGCAATTGCGAGATTTTCCTATAAGTTCACATTCAATTCTTTCGCTAACTTAAAATGATTTTGCTATCCTAAAGGCATTATAAATGAGTACTAAAGTGGTGTGTAACGCCGACGATGGGAAATTCCTTCAAGCTCCCTGGGGCGTGTATCTAATATAGCACTAATTTATAAGCTAACCTTTCCTTGACATTCAAAGATTGGCCATAAAAGTACTATCATCAAAGGACGTAGGTATAAACCCAATGTGGGTTGCAAATCCTACAAATAAAAGAAACTTTTATAGAAATACTTTTTCATCAAAGTTCTTTCAATTTTCAGGCCGATTGATATTTACAAAGACCTCGCGTGAAATAAGCTTATGTGGGTCTTCCAAGTTGATTTACTGAGTACGAAGTGCGAAAATTTGTTGACAAGAAAATGTTTTTGTACTCTGTTAAAAGGGATACTCTATAAGTGTATTTTCGCGACGTTTTTCGCGTAAAGAAATTCAAAGTGTTTGATGTTGAGATTTACCTAGGTAGAGATTAGGGTCATGTTTATTTGAAGAATGTGGAGTCGCAAGGAATATTTAAGGTCTGAAAAAATATTTTACTACACAAAACTTTAGGTAGTTACATTTGATCCTCAAATGCAACGAAGACATTCATCAAATCTCCATATTGTATCGATCTTTAGGTTAAGCCGTGCTTACCTTGGTTGGTCTGTAGATGGGTGACCACCCATAACATACCGAGTTCCCGCCTCGGAAAGCACGTTAAGCCGTCGGTCCCGGCTGTCATTTGTAGATCTTTGACAGTCGTTACAGGTAGTCAGTGCCCCAAAAAGTCTCACAATCAGTCGTACCAAGGGGTATCTTATTACCCAGTACTAACTGGGTTGTGGAGGTCAGATAAGGAGTCGCTCCATTTAAAATACTGCTATTCAGCTGCATCCGGGTAGACTGGAAGCCGACCCCGACATAGTTGCGAAAAGGCTAGGTAGATGATGATGAATTTCCATATCAAAAATAAATTACGGCATGCTCTTTGATTTACGGGCCAAGCCTATCAGTCCCAATTGGGCGCCAATTCACAAAATTATAGTTGCCTTATCCAACATTGTTCAAATCCCAGAATAAATGTATTAGCATATTTATATTATCTGAAATCTAAGCTATTAACCGTTTACAAGGACCTTTTGACATCGGGGACTGGGGTCTCGAGGGAAATCAAGAGCATGTCAAGTTCTGAATACAGCGGACAATTTAAACATCGCAAAATAAGTGTATTTTTTTTTTTGATCTTGGTTCGCGAAAGTATTTTGATTAAGTTGTTGACTGAGTTCACGAGTACTTTGGGTTCTCCATTTTGATTTTGTTTCACTATTTTGTTTTTAAATACTAGTTTTCCTTCGTATCGATACACTTTATTCCATTTAAATAAAATGCATTTGATAATTACTAAGATTACGACCCGGTTGGCGCGGTGGCTGAGCGATTGGCTTCTGCGCTGCGTGTCGCGGGTTCGATCCGCACGGAACAAATATTTGTATGGCCTACAGGTAGTTGTTCCGGGTCTGGCTGTTTCAATCTGTGAATTTAAATGTTTGTAAATGCACTTACGATACCGGAGAACAACGTTTAATAAAAAAAATCATCATCTGCCTAGCCCTTCCCAACTATTTTATGTTAGGGTATAAAATGAATGGGTTTGCTGAGAAGAATATGAGAAATATAATGACGTCACTGTGTTTTTAGTTTTCTTTAACTTTAATATTATATTATATTCAAGAATCATAACTTCACTTTTTGGTTTGAGCTCCGCACTGCGGAATATGAAATTACTGGTAAGCGGAAACTTTAAGTATTTAGCTGTGTGGGACGAACTAACGAATTGAGTGTTTTGCTAGCCATATCGAGTAAATACAGTTTTTTAAATACATAACATAACATCACGCCTGTAATCATCTAATGGTAAGGCAAACTCGTAGCTATAGTTTCGTAAGTTATGTTAAAGTCCCATGTCATACGGGCTACCCTATTGCCATCAAACGGGCACAAAACCAGACTACTTAATAATGAAATTCCCGATGGAAAAACCTAATAACTCTTTGCCCGACCCGGGGAATCGAACCCACGACCTCATGCTCAGCAGTCGCGCTTGTGACCACGAGACCAACGAAGCAAATAATGCGTTAATTATGAAAACCCGTAATGTTGCACGTCCAATATCGGCGACTACATGTATTCGGTACGATGCTCATTACGCTTACTCAACTAAAGTAAACACTCATTATACAAACGTAGCCAGCAATACATAAGGCACTTATGTAAGCAATAGTTTCGTATTTGCATAATTATACATGTGTTGGCACATTATGTTGGATCAACAGATCAATTCTGTAGGTTGTGTTGGTTAATTTTTCGGTGAAAACTAAGGATCGAATATTCGGATGTATATTTACTTAAAGTACATCTTTTCCCGACATTTTTTTGTATACACAGACTTTTCTCACAATAACCCAGTAGACGTATGAAATTCGCACGCGCGCGCCTGTGACCTATCAGCTGTTAGCCGTTTAAAAAAATGTTTCTTTGGGGAAGTTGTTTGTTATCATGAGTACAATCACGTGTTTAAGTATCGGTCACTAAATACCAGTCACCCTATATTTTTTTTTCCGATTTCACGAGATTTCACAAAAAATATAGTAGGAATAAAATTTAGTATTCCTAAGAATAATAAATATTTCTATTCAGTTTAAAAATAGGCCAGAAGTTTGAGGAAACACGTAAAAAAATTGCTTCAACTTTAAAATTTTGTTGCTGAATATTCAAGTAGAATAAAATGAAAAATATGACTGGGATTATAACGATAATTATTCTGATAGATACTCGAACTAGCACTCCATACTAGTCAACACTCAAACTGTAGGTAAATATGCATCCGAATATCCGGTGTCTAGTGATAACACAAGATAATTATAATCTCGCTCATAGGGTAAGCAAAGATAATATTGTACACCCACATTTTGCTGTTGTGTTTAGTTTAGTAGCAGTAGTTAAGCAACATTTTATTGGGTCATTATTATTTGAATTATATGTAAAGCGCGGCAGTTATATGTAAGCGCGGCAGGCCACGAAGGAGATGGCGGGACGAACTAGACAAGTTCCGTCCGAATTGGAAAGAGGACGCGCGGGTTCGCTAAAAGTGGAAGGAGTGGAGGGAGGCCTTTGCCCAGGAGTGGGAAAGAGCAGGCTAGGAAAAAAAAAAATGTAAAGCGCAGATAAATGGGAGAAGAACGTATTTAAAGTTTTGTTCACTTTTATCAAAACCGTTTTGTACTTATTCTAACTACATGTTTGCTCATATTACAAGCATAATTATGTGCACGCACACTAAGGCAATCAATGAAAAATGTCTAAAAATTATAACACATAACATGACGCCTGTAATCCCCAAGGGGTTAGGCAGATGTGTAGGTACCTAACAGTAGCGAAGGGTAATTTTTTTTTAAGAGGTAATCCGGAGTACACCTATTTAATATGATTATATTATTTGTCTATAGAATACTGACTGTGCCATTTTTTAATGGGAATCTGGTAGGAATCGAGTTGTATGGAACCTTCGCCATTGGTACCTAAATAGTACACCCACATTTCGCCAGTTATGTTTAAGTTCCATGGGCGTGTGGGCGAATCTATTGCCATCAACCGGGCACAAATCCAGATTCCGCGGCTGTTACTGAAAAATTCCTGATAGAAAAACCCAGTAACAATTTGTCCGACCCAAGAATCGAACCCAGGACCTCATGCTCAGTAGTTGCGCTTGCCACAACTAGACCAAAGAGGCAGTCTAAAAAAAAACCGTAAAAACAACGTACACACTCTTTTTTTTGGTCAGTTGTGTAAAAATAAAATACTATAAAACACTATAAAATACCTCCTCGACAAAAATCAAAAACTTACCGGTATCATGAACGACAGAAAACATGATAAGAAATACAGCCGAAAGGGTTGATTCAAACCGGATGCAACAACAACCCTTTCGCTCGTTCCCGAAATATCTTGATATCGATTTTCTTCAAAGACGTCGTTTGCTCATCTTCTGAGAAATTGTTACGGAATGAGACATTCGTTCAAGAGCACATATTTTTATCTGAATTGAGTGTGCTCGACTCTTGAATTTATGTTACGAATTCAGAACAAGGGACTCTTGAAATTTGTTTTTTTTTTTGCAGCTGTAACGTAGGTACCCACTTATTTTGAACGTTTTGTTTTCTGTCTTTCCTTCTATTCACTTTTTTTTTTTGATCACTGCTGGGCAAAGGCCTCCTCTTTCTTCCTCCAAACCTCTCTGTTCTGTGCAGTTTCTGGCCACGTTTGGCTATTCACATTATCATATATTAAATATTTCCGAACTGTTTTGAAGTCGACTTCCAGTCTATATATTTCCCAACTGTTTTGAGGTCGACTTCCAGTCTATCGATGTTCCGCACGCAAAATACGCGCTTTGACGTGGAGTTGCGGAAACCAGCCCGTTATACAATACAATACAATCATCATCATCTACCTTGTCTTTTTCTAACTATGTTGGGGTCGGCTTTCAGTCTAACCCGATGCTGCTGAATACCAGTATTTTACAAGGAGCGATTGCCTATCAGACCTCCACAACCCTGTTGTATACTGGGTAGGTAATACGCAACCCTTTGGTAAGAATAGTTGACAGTCTTTCGGGACACTGTCTACCCGTAACCACTGTCAAAGATCTACAAATGACAACCGGAACTTTCTGAGGCACAGAAGAAAATCGGTATGTGGTGGTCACCTATCCACGAAGCAACCCAGGCAAGCGTGGCTTAACCTAAAGATCGACCCGAGCAGCTGTTATTATTTAGCCACGAGCTCCACTGTTATTTTACAGCTGAATATCAGTAGGCATTTTCATCATTTCAACTTAATTAGAATTAGAAAGATCTTTTGTGGCTTGAATGACATTGACAGGTGCGTTTTGAAAAACCTAAATGGCGCCGCTACTTATTATTTTGGCCACGTGGTAAAAAAAACTTTATACAAAATTATTTCGTACCTACTAATGTTGATTATATCTGTAACATTTCATAACGTATATTATTCCGAGGGTATATTACAGCCAAAGAGATTCATAACATTTTCTAATTACCTTTATTGCACATTTTACCTAGTTATGATGGAATAAAACCTCATTCATACTTTCTAATGAGGGCAAGCTTAGTTGGCATAAATAACTTTTTCCTCAAACAATAGGCTGGCAATGTAATGAAAAAAATTTCTTTTTTAATGTAAAACTCACATTAAATGACGCATAATGTGTGAGGTTGAATATTTTTTATAAACAACAATGCTTCTAGTTAGCATACGATTGTGAGCAGTATGTCGACTAAAATGTCTTCATTTGCCTAGCCTTTTCCCAACTATATTGGGGTCAGCTATCAGTCTAACCGGATGCAGCTGAATACCAGTATTTTACATGGAGCGACTGCCTATCTGACCTCCACAACCCAGTTAGTACTGGGTAATACGATACCCCTTGGTAAGACTGGTTGTCAGACTTTTAGGGCCACTGACTACCTAAGGACTGTCAAAGATCTACAAATGACAGCCGGGACCAACGGCTAAACGTGCTTTCCGAGGCACGAAGGAAACTCGGTATGTAATGGGTGGTCACCCATCCACAGACTAAGATAGGCAAGCACGGCTTAACCTAAAGATCGACCCGAGCGGCTGTTGTTATTTAGCCACGAGCTCCTCTGTATCTCCATTTAATACCAGTAAATTGCTAGGGATGACGGTCGCACAGTGGCCTCGTGCTGCCATACACACTTGCACATCCAGGCTCGAGGGAGACCTCGATATATTCCCCCCAGGAATGTGCCCCAACAGGCATTGCGCAGAGGCCTACGGACAGGTATTTTAAGAGGAAACGGTGCCTGCTCCCATAAGCAGAATGTGACTACTGGGGTAGTTTTAGTGAGGTAAAATCCCTTCAAGGTTTCTCCTGAAAGAAAAAAGATAAAGGCTGAAAGATGATCAACAAGAAAAGAGCAGTGTGTAGTTGCAGCTGATTATTATGTGTTTAAGATTTTTAGGAAAAATAAAGTCATTCAACTCACTACTTTGTTCAATGGACAAAACTCTAGACGCTCTTAGCTTGCACTTCTTAAACATCGTTCTCACATAAATGTATAGCCTCCACATGAATGATGTAACCAAGATTTTGTAACAATATTTTGATTGAAAAGAGTGTCCATGGAGTTTCTTGCCCATTCTTCTCCATAGAGATCTACGCTTTGGAATGGGCAACTACAGTACTTTCACAAGTTATTATGCCTTGTTACTGTAGCTTCGCTTTCTTTTTTTTTTGTGACATTCAAAAGTGCCTGTAATGGTCTAATTGACCTTGGTCTTTGAGTTTGAGTTTGAATGCTATGAACAAAAATATTGCTTACGGTATTTTCGATTTCCTTTACAAACCAAAACTGACATCTATTTATACAAAAACACACTTATTAAAATCAATATTGACCTTTCCTGGGACCATTAACTCCTTGTAACTAAACTTCCAACGATTCTAATAAAGTAGACGCAAGTTGGTGCAATATTGTCAATATTATTGGGACCGTTTCATTCCCTTGGTAGATGCACGTGTTGAGGAAATACACAATCTCTTATTTGTAACCCACGTGCTGTTAAAAATACACTGCAGTGTATTTTGTCTTATTTTGTAAACAAACAAATATGGATAATTATGATGAGTTCACTTTTAGCTTAGGTATGGTATACCTTGATATTTTTGTTTGATGAATCATTTCGAAGTGTTGCTTTAATTAACTATTTAAGCATAGATTGATAATCTATGAATATATAATCTACTGGCTGTACCCCGGCATGCGTTGCAATGTAGCTTTTTACCTACTACCTGCTTACTTCCTGCCTACTACTTACCTACTATTTCCGGGATCAAAAGTAGCCTATGTGTTAATCTTCTATATATATATACATATAATAAGACAGTAAAAAAACTGTGTCTGTACATTGAATATATTTAAAAAAAAAAAATTGAGGGGGTTTTAGAAACAGTAATAGAGCACGAATCCAAAAAAAAAATTCTGTCTGTTTGTCTGTTTATCTGTTTGTCTGTTTGTCTGTTTGTTTGTACACGCTAATCTTCGGAACTACTAGACGGATTGGAAAGATTTTTTTTTTGTTGTATAGGTATTAAGTCCGGGCAACATATAGGCTATAATTTATCTTGGAAACTTGAACACCTGATGCAGAACCGCAATAGAATAGCTAAACTATAAGAGATACAAAAATGGTACCATAGCAAAAATTGTTCCACGTGATGAGCATTTTCTGCTGACAGAATAAATTTGAAGATCTGGAACACCTGATGTGGAACTCCAAGAGTCCAGCTACACTATAACATATATAGGAATGACGTCTTAGCAAAAGTTGTTCAGTCTGATGAGCACTCTCTGTTGACTTATAAAAATCGAAGATCTGGAATACCTGTTGTGGAACTCCAAGAGGCCAGCCTACACCACAACACATATAGGAATGACGTCTTAGCAAACATTGTTTAATCTGATGAGCACTCTCTGTTGACTTATAAAATCGAAGATCTGGAACACCTGTTGTGGAACTCCAAGAGCCCAGCTACACCATAACACATACGGGGTGTAAACAGACCCTTCACCAAGCCGTCAACCAAGCATTCTGTACATCAAACTAAGTAATTTTACGCAAAAATTTTTGCTGGGAAACGAAATTTTTTTTTGGGGTCAAAAATCACATTTTACAGTAAAACTCAATATAATGCGCTCAAAACTTATTGCTGATGGATGCTTTGAATAGTAAACGGACCATGGAGGTAATTGGAGTAAAGTTAGAACCTTAAAAAGTAGTATTTAAAAAAAAACTTGTGAAAAAATTGGAACTTTGACCCCCAATATCTCCGTAACTAGAAGGTTCCCAGGTATGGTCCAGAACAAAAAAATGATCCCAATGATGGGCAGAATATGTGGTTTTCGTTTTCGTTAAGGGTCTTTTTACACCCTTTATAGGAATGAAGTCTTAGCAAAAATTGTTCAATCTGATGAGCACTCTCTGTTGACTTATAAAATCGAAGATCTGGAACACCTGTTGTGGAACTCCAAGAGCCCAGCTACACCATAACACATATAGGAATGACGTCTTAGCAAAAGTTGTTCAGTCTGATGGGCATTTCCTGTTGACTTATAAAAATCAAAGATCAGAAACATCTGATGTGTAAATCAAAGCTATCACTAATTTCACTGTATAATTATAAAATAACATAAGCTGGGAGTATCTCCACGCGGTGAAGGCGGTAACAGTTTAGGACTGATATTCGATGAAGACGGTATATCATTGAAAATTTGACTCTACTGGACGAAACTCCTATTTATTTTTTTATTTTATCGAATAAATATGCCTTCGGGCTTATGTTATTTGAGTGTTTTAGACTTTTTCCACTTATCTTCGTGACACGGTAGCCTACCCGGTAACGCAGCAGTCACTTAGATTTTAATTGATCAGGTATCTTCTTCACAATAAAACTATAAACATGCCTAGAAAGAGGTCAAATCTTTCCCAATGTTCCAAAGGAGCTAAAAGATTGAGGATCATAAGATCCCAAGAATCTACCGAAGAACGTCAGGAGAGACTTGATGCTGTTCGAGAACATCAGGCTGCAACTCGCTCCGTGGAAACCTCTTCCTCTCTTCGTCTTGGATAACGAAGCACGCCTGCGTTCTCAGCGTATTTACGCATCTACATCCAGGTCTCTAGAGAACTGTGAAGAATATGATGCGCGACTGACCGCTGATTGTGAACGTCATGCATTGTCTCGCGAATCGGAGACGTTCACGGATAGAGAATTACGCTTGAGTTCCAAGCGTATCTACGCATCGACTTCTAGGTCTCTAGAGACAAGTGGGGAACGTGATGCGCGACTGACCACTGATCGTGAACGTCACGCATTGTCTCGCGAGTCGGAGACGTTCACCGATAGAGAATTACACTTGAGTTCCAAGCGTCTAATCGTCTCGCGCATCCCGTTGTTTTCCCGTCCCCGGGCTCTTAGAATTCGACATCAGACGTTTCAGATCTTCGATTTTGACGACCCCGTTGTCGCTGGCATAAGCAACAGGATCCGCGTACGAAGTCGCGGGCAGAAGCTAGTCCAGAATATAAGCTATCTTGATACCAAATTTCATCCAAATCCGTTAAGCCGTTTGAGCGCGAAGGTGTAACAAACATACGCGAATACAAACTTTCGCCTTTATAATATTATTACTAGCTGACCCGCGCAACTTCGTCTGCGTCACTTATGCCGGGTACACATTGGTGAAACGTAACATGTAATGTAACACACGCTGTAACAAATTGGCCTGTAGTTGGATTACATTTCATGTTGCATTGCATAAGTCTGGACGGCTCATTCATGTTACATTTCACGTTACGTTACACCAATGTGTACCCGGCATTAGGGGTATGAAAAATAGATAGTAGCCAATTCTCAGACCTACTCAATATGCTCACAAAATTTCATGAGAATCGGTCAAGCCGTTTCGGAGGAGTACGGGAACGAACTTTGTGACACGAGAATTTTATATATGAGATAAGATAGTGTAATAAATTCTAGAAAACGCTCTTTACGTTGCACAAAATACAAGCATTACTTGAATAGGTGGGTGTATTTTTGTATTTAATAACTGGAATTGTATTTTTAGCTGACATTCAATAGGTTGGCCTGTCATGCAAGAATTTAGATTTTTGGGCTTCTAAAACTTAACATCGACAACGTGGCAGCTATGATCCGGCCCGTGTATCTGTCCAACACATCGTTTCGCGTCAACAGATTCCTCGGAGATAAAATGACACGCTCCAACGCTTTCAGTTGAAACTTGAACATTTTGTAGCAAAATGTCGACTATTTTTGTGAGGAATTGAAGTTTTTAGGTGATTTTTGGGGTCCCACGGTTACATACTAATACCGGGATAAATAATATCCTATATCCTAAACTCTTAAGCCAGACCGTGTTCTATCCGTGTGTCAAATATTGACTTAATCCGTTAATTCGCTAAGGCGTAAAAAAGGTATATGGTAGCTTGATGGATAGTGATACCCTTGTTTTTATAATATTAGTACAGATCTGTGTACATTATAAAAACATTTTTAAATTTACAACATGGGTTAAGTAGTGTGAAGAGCTCATGGTTTAGTAATAACAGCCGCTCGAATCGAACTTTGGTTAAGCCGGGCATGGATGGGTGACCACCCATTACATACCGAGTTTCTTCTGTGCCTCAGAAAGCACGTAAAGCCGTTGGCCCCAGCTGTCATTTGTAGTTCTTTGACAGTCATTACAGGTAGTCAGTGGCCCAAAAAGTCTGACAACCAGTCTTACCAAGGGGAATCGTATTACCGACTACTAACTGGGTTCTGGAGGTCAGATAGCCAGTCGCTCCATGTAAAATACTGGTATTCAGCTGCATCCGGTTAAACTGGAAGCCGACCCCAACATAGTTGGGAAAAGGCTAGGCAGATGACGATATAACCTGACAATGACCTGCAAATTGCAAAAAACGTAAGAACATTTGAATTTCGCAGGCTACCCTGGCGCTTTCACCTTAAATTCAAATGATTAAACTTAAAGATTTTCCAAGAATTCTACACAGGTGGCAACCATCAATCAACTGTGCCTATCACAGTCCAGCGCTGGGCATAGGCCTCCCCCAACACCTTGTTCTCCACCTTCCGCTTACAGTCTGACCCACCCGTTTTTCCAAACGTACTTCTACTGGCATGTCTACAAAAAAAATCACAGCTACAATTGGAAACCTGCGAAAATCACGTTTCAGTTTATCATTCGTTAAAAAAACTATTATAGCTTTAACACATTGATATGTGGATTAAATTTTAATCAAAATCTGAAATGGTCAGCTTTAGTTCCGTCTGTGTTTGTTTATCGATCGGTGCAGATTGGAATTATTTTGGACTATCTTATGACCGCGGCTTTGTCCGCGCCAAGTTCGGTAATTATCCTAGGAGATCGTACTACCGGGATAAAAAGTATCCTGTATGTTAATCCAGATTATGAAGTATCTGTGTGCCAAATTTCACCCAAATCTGTTTTACCGTTTTTGCGTGAAAGAGGAACAAACATCCATACATCCTAACAAACTTTATAATAGTAAGTAAGATTATGAGATGTTTTTATATTTATGTATGTTATGAACTTTGACTATTGCGGGTAACTAATGGATATTGGCCTTGCCCATGTCCGCCTCATTGCCCAGTATTGCATTTCACATTTAGCCTTCGACCACCGTCTTCTTCAGTTGTTTACAATTGTTTGTTATTTCATCTATAGCATGGTTGATCAAGGATGATTTCCACCAAACGGCTCGCATCACATCGGATCGGATTTTAAAGTCTTTAAACGATATTAAATCGTGTACACAGTATTTAAAGTCTATATTACCAAGCAGTGCACAGCAGCTTGACCGCGGGCGCGTTCCGTGACACGCGATCGTAGCCGAAAGTATGCAGCGACGCGCGATCGGCTCCTTCTCCGCCTTTCGTCAGATCCGATAGGATCCTTTCGGCTATCAACACGGTAGGAATTCAACTATTTGACTAGGGGCAGCAATTATAACAGAGACCGCTCTTTAACGCGGCTAACATGCGCTGTTCATTGGTGAAATCCGCCCTAAAAGTACGGAGAAATATCTGGTTTATCACACAAAGCACCTGGTATGATGTTGACAAGGCTTTAACTTGAAACATACCTATGTGTGGTTATAACCTTTAAGTTAAACCTTTATAAAACCTAGTATAACCTTATTTCTACACGTATAAAACACCTCTTGTATTTAAGAAAGGTACAAAGGGTTTCAAAACGCCCGAAGTTATACAAAACTCATTCAAACGTTGCCTCTCACAAACATTAAATACTAGTAGAGAAAATAAAATATACTGTGAAGGAAAACATTGCGAAAGAACGTGGACTTAATGGTTTGAAATTGGCAACACCCGAACACAAATACTGTTTTTGCTACGATTCTTCTGATATACATGTGTAAGTTTTTGCCTAACTGTCCCAGAAGAGGGTAATGATTTTCTATTTTAATGATTATATTATGCAGAATGGTAAGAACAACTTTGAGAGGGAGGCTAACAGAAGAATCCAGCTGGGCTGGGCAGCGTTTGGGAAGCTTCGTCGGGTCTTCTCGTCGCGTATTCCACAGAGTCTAAAGACTAATGTCTTCAACCAGTGCGTCCTGCCTGTTATGACTTACGGGGCCGAAACGTGGACACTCACGGTACGGCTGGTTCATAAATTCAAGGTCGCTCAGCGAGCTATGGAACGCGCTATGCTTGGAGTCTCTCTGAGGGATCGCATCCGAAACGAGGTGATCCGGCAGAGGACCAGAGTTGTCGACATAGCTCACAGAATCAGCAAGCTGAAGTGGCAATGGGCCGCTCATATTAGCCGTAGAACCGATGACCGTTGGGGTAAACGTGTTCTTGAGTGGAGACCGCGAATCGGCAAACATAAGGTGGGACGCCCTCAGGCTCGGTGGAGTGACGATCTTCGCAGGGTGGCTGGTAGCAACTGGATGAGAGTTGCTGAGAATCGAGTTGAGTGGCGTGCGATTGAGGAGGCCTATGTCCAGCAGTGGACTGCTATGGGCTAATGATGATGATTATGCAGAAACTTACGCCTTTTTCCAATGGAGGTAAGCAGAAAAAATATAATTCCACCTGAAAACGTTCATAGATTTAGGCACTCATGCCTATTGTGCGGACCTGACCTATCTAAAGCATATTTACTGATTAGAAAACCGCACGGAGAGAAGAATGGAAGGCTACGGGGGAGGCCTTTGCCCAGCAGTGGGATAATAGTGGCTAATAAAAAAATATTGGTTAGTGTATGTATGTCTTTCTAGGGCGTCCCTCCAGATATTTCTAATCAAATCTTCATCCACGCTTTTAATGATTGTATATATTTTCAATGATTATTTCTCTTTTTTCTGGTCCACTGCTGGGCAAACGCCTCCCCTAAGTCCTTCCAGGAGTTTTTATCCTGCGCCAACAGGACCCAGTCGACGTACGCGTCCAGTTCGTCTCGCCATCTCTTCTTACGTTGGCCACGGCGACGCGTTTCAGTGATGCAAAGTTAAAAAAAAAATCTAACACCATATTTTTTTACTAAAGCGAGGTTTTATTTATTAAAGCAAACTGTTTCATTGAGACTTTATTCATCTTATCTCAATTTAAGTAATAAGCTTTAAAGTAAATTGGCCATTTCTTGGTGCCAAAACAAGACTGAAGTTGAGCTCTTAAATTTTAATAAGTTCTTTTGGCAAAAGATGTTAGAAAGTTTTTGGCACGCCGTCATTTTTAGTATTTAAGATTTAAGATTCTTTATTTGCATGAAATATTGTACAGAGCCAGCACATTAAGCTACCCGAAACTGACAAATTTTCCCAATCAACTTTGAACCTAATGCTTAATTGACAAAGTTGCAAATCATTTAAAGAAATTTGACAGATTGTAGAAGCTTGATATGCTCCAGTCCGTACGTTATGGTCTAACAAATAAAAAGGTTTGTTAAAAGGTTTTATTATTTTCCACCTCTTTTCAAAGTAACTGTTACTTTTAATTAAATCTACTGACATACTAACCATGACTGCCACGTTGATCTAGTGGTTGTATGCACCATTGCTGAATGCTTTCGAACTCCAGTTACCCGGACTGTGGTTTCCTTATTCTCACCAGGCCTGAGTACGGATTTTTTTACAGAACAAAAACCGTATCTTAAATAATAACCTCTTTCTCTAGTAATCACTTTGACTTGTTTACAAAAACAGGTGTTACTATATCCCTATAAAAAATATCAACCTATCATCCGTTATCCTTATCATCAACACCGATATCTTCACGCTCTATATCCCTAACGAGCCGATTAGAATGCCAAGCAGTCACGGCTCAATTCACAATCATCCATTGTGACAATACAAATGTTTTTTTCGTCCCATAAAAGTCGTTAATTAGCAGTTTTCGTTTCTAAATAGGTGATACAATGTACTCATGATTAAATCTATTATTGGTGATGATTTGATGGATGCGTTCACTATTGTCAGATGGTTCGGTGAGACAGGTGTTTTGGGTATGTCCTTCGCAATTGTATTTGGGCGGTCGTCGCTTTGATGGAGACATATTGGAAGACATTGTGTTGACTCATACCTACCTGATATTATGTACGAGCAGTAGCGAAGGGTCAATTTTTGTAAGAGGGAAGCCGAAGTACATATTTTAATGTGATTATATTATTTGTCAATAGAACACTAATTGTGCCATTTTGGAAAGGGAAGCCGGTACGAATTGTATGGAACTTCCGCCACTGGTACGTAGTGTACTTTAAACAAAAATAATACTTAGGTGTAAAAATGTCAATTTAAAGGCGTCGTGGCAGACCTCGTAGAAGATGGCGGGACGAGCTGGACAGAACCAACGACCAGTGGCCCACATTAGCCCTGGATCGAAACAACTGGAAGTCATGGTGAGAGGCCTTTGCCCAGCAGTGGGATGACGCAGGCTAGCAGTATCAGTATCAGTATCAGTATCAGGTGTAAAAATGCCCGTATGGTGGAAGCGCCAAGGTAGACCGCGAAATTAATTTTTTCTTATGTTTTTTGCAATTTGTAGATCAGTGTCAGTTTGTATGTTGATGAAAATATGAATGACACAAGTAACACGTATGTAGTTATAGAATTATAATCATTAAAATCATCAATACAACTCTCATAATTCATTAAACTCCATTCAATAACTATTTCATAAAAAAAAAAAAAATAACCCCAGTAAACCCAATTTCTTTGATTGATGGCAATAGGCTAACCCCCTATTACATGAGATTTGAAAAGTCACTAGCGTGGGTGTACTATTAGGTACACCTCTATCTTCGGGGATTACAAGCATGATGTTATGTTTGTTATATGTAATAAAAAATTTATGACTTGGTTTGGTAATCCCATTTCTTCGTTTTAGACGCAACAGCAAAGCCTAGATTTTACGTCCTACTAATTCTACTTTTATGATTAGATGACTAAGTAACAAAGCTTCAACACAATAACAAATAATTTTATTACATTTGCATCACCTTCCACCTCACAACGATAATAACAAAAGAGCATCAACCAAATGTAATTTTATTGCTAAAAGCCAACCCCAACACAATCGCAAGCGACCACACTTAACTCAAACTAGATTCACACAGTATAATTGCCTTCACAAAGAGATTTGAAATAACAACTGACGTGACACGAGAGTACAAAGACATGCCTTTCGTATGAAGAGTGGACTAAAACCTTATTTATGGTAATTCGGATTACATTTGTATACCTTGTTAGCTGCGGGCAAACATGGATTAGAAGATTTTCTGAAACTTAAAATAGTGAAATCCTTACTTCCTTACTAATATTATAAATGCGAAAGTCAGTTTGTTTGATTGTTACCTTTTCACGTGTAAACCATTGAACCGATCATCCTGAAATTTTGCGTATAAGTTGTCAGGTGTACAGAAATGGACATAGGGTAGCTTTTATCCCGTAAAAAAGTACTGTTCCCGAGGAAAATACTAATAACGTTCTTAGGATAATAGATGGCACCACGTGCCTTCGAATCACGATTGAATTAAATGATTACAAGCAGAGTACAACTCGAATGATTGTCAAAGTCTAAATTAACGCTAGCGAAGCCGCGGGCAAAGCTTGTAAACAATAAATTTGTTAAATCTACAATAAATATTATGAGAGAAATAAAAATACTAGGAGTTTTTAAAATAAAATATTTGGTATTTGTAGTTTGTTAAAATTGTTGGGATTTAACTGTTTTGTTTACTTTACTTTAAAAATAGCTACATTCACTGACAAGCCCGCAATTGAAAATGTGATGATTGACGCTGGAAATATAAAGCATAATAATAAATAACTATTTCTGAAAAATGTTTTTGTAGGTGTTATTTGTCCTGCATCAATATTTTGAGAACACGTTATTGAATATTGATCTTCGTTTAGTGTAGGTGAAACTTTTTCGGAACTGAAAAAAATATATATTTTCAGCGAATACATTTTCATTATGAAAAGAAAAAATTACAATCTTGAAAATCAGTTTTGGAAGATTTCGCGATAAAAGAAGTAATTTAATTTTCTTGAGTGCAGTACATAACTAAATATATTCGCTTATTTTTTGGTCATGGAAAAAAGTTTTAAAAAGATGTTCACACTTGTAATTATTTTAAAAATAAATTAAATTGAAACGCATTCTGTGTCAAATAACAGTGAATTTCGGAGTTTATTTTCACTACATTATGAAATGAATTAAAGTTGAATTTTATTTGCTACAGAGAGAAAGAGAAAGAGTTGTTTTCGTAATTACTGTCTCGTTGGCACGACGGCCAATCAAGCTATACAATTCCAATTTATGCGGATCTCTCATTGTATAGGAAATATATACAAAGCGAGGCCAAGTTATACTAGAAATATACAGCTTCGTGTGCAGCCGTGTGAACATATTATGGAATTGGGATTCGTTTGAATTTCTATACATAACTTTAAAATAAAACTAGGGTACTCGTACCTACATCTTTATTATCTTTTACGAAGTTGTCAAAAAGTATCGAGCTACAGTGTGTTCTAAGCAAAAAGCAACTTTTAAATGTAATTTTCCTCTACTATATTTATTGCAATTTTATGCTGTAATGAACATAATATTTTGGAACACACATTATTACGAAATAGGTTAAAAGCAATCAATATTGAAATTGTTATTCCACGAGAAAATCATTTTAAAATAATTACATAATGGAACCCGTTACTTTATATTTCATGTGATGAAAATACTTCAAACTGAACTACCGTGGTCGCAAGCTCTACTGCCGAGCAAGAGGTCCGAGACTCGGTTCCCAATTCGGGCGAAGAGTTATTGGGGTTTTCAATCAGGAATTAATCATTAAAAACCACGGAGTCTAGATTTGTGCCCGGTTGATGGTAGTATGCTCGCCCCTATTATATGGGACTTGAATATAACTGGCAATGATTAGCTCGTGGCTACATAATAACAGCCGCTCGGGTTGATCTTTAGGTTAAGCCGTGTCATCTGTGGATGGTTTTCCTCCGTGCCTCGTAAAGCACGTTAAGCCGTTAGTCTCGGCTGTCATTTGTAGATCTTTGACAGTCGTTACAGGTAGTCAGTGGCTCAAAAAATCTGAGAACTAGTCTTACCAACGGGTATCGTATTACCCAGTACTAACTGGGTTGTGGAGGTCAGATAGGCAGTCGCTCCATGTAAAATACTGGTAATCAGCTGCATCCGGTTAGACTGGAAGCTGACCCCAACATAGTTGGGAAAAGGCTAGGCAGATGATGATGAACATAACTGCCAAGGTACGGGTGTACACCTCTGCATAACCCATCGGGGATCACAGGCGTGATGTTCTGCTATGAAAATAATTCCCTATCCATTCAGTATCCAGTGCCAAAAATCTATAATTTCCAACAAACCGGTAGACAACAAATTAGCGCTAAATAGCCCGACTAATGGCCTCTATAATTACATTTTGTTAGTAAATTAAGGTCTAGTTGTCCCGGCCGATATTTAGTACCCTTGTTTGCTCTCGGCTGTAATAAGTACTGCGGTTTAAGTGTAGGCTATTTATCGGAAATCTAGATAGAATGTTAGGCTGTTTTCAGATGATACTAATCTTAGATGCTGCTTTGAATCGCACATTAATTAACCTTGCTTAGACGTGCGATTTGAAATAGGGACTTATTTTGGAAAATGCTGGTTGAAAACTCACCATCTGCCTAGCCTTTTTCCAACTACATAAATTGGGGTTGGCTCCCATAGATCAGTATTTTACATGGAGCGACTGCGCCTGTCTGACTTCCACAACCCAATTAGTACGCGGTAATACACACATTCAACCATGGCAGCAAGATTCACAAAACAGACGAAGTAAGCGCCCTAAAAAAAATAAAAATATTTATAAATAAATAAATATAAATATTTTTATACATAAATGTTTATTTCCAAATATTTTTCCTCTCTTTTCTTACTTTCACTACACTGATTGTCTAGTAGTTCGCATTCTACTAAAGACAAACAGCAGATCGTAAGATACGAGTGTCGCAGCCATTGAAATGGTGAATCAAGTAAAGTACACACGGCTGAAGGCTTGGTGTTTGTAGTCTTGAAACGATTTGTAGAAATTTAAAGATTACTTTGTCGGAGCTCTGGAATATTTATTGCAGTACTAGCCTTTGTCCGCGGCTTCGCTCACGTTAATTTAGAATTTGACAATCGATTCGGGTGTACTCTGCTTGTACTTAATAATATAATTCAATCATAATTCCAAAAACACGTGGCGTCATCTATTATCATAAGAACGTTATGTTTGTTTTCCTCGGGAACAGTACTTTTTTTCTGGATGAATGGTATCCTATGTCCGTTTCTGTACACCTGACAACGTATGTGCAAAGTTTCAGAATGATCGGTTCAGTGACCGGAGGCGTGAAAATGTAACAAATAAACAAACAAATTTACTTTCGCATTTATAATATTAGTTAGGAAGGTTTGATTTTAAGGAAGAAACCTTACAAAAGACAGGAAATAGAAGTTATTAGAATACTCCTTCCTTCTTTCAAAATATTTCTAAGTTATACAGCACACCCTTGGAAAGTCACTAAAGTAAGTTGTTTGTTACTTACTTTCGCATTATTGTATCAGAACATATTTAACATAAAAATATACTTAAATTAACTATGATCGTATTTTTTCAATTTCGTAATGATAAACTACTACTTTAACATTTCGTTACAAAAACAAAGGACATTACCCAAAACCACTTTCTGAACTCAAATAAAAGATAAAACCTCATTTGGATCTAAAACCTTTGAGCCGTTGACCAAAGTGCCAGTTTGTAGACAGTTGATGAAGGTAAAATATTTAGGTTCGATTTCGAGACGTCAGCATGACCAGGTGGTGAAATTTTTGGGTTATAAATTGAGTTTGTATTGCGGAGGTGGGCTTAACCCTTTTTGCATAGTTTGGGACAGTAGTGAAATAGGATAAAATAGGTATGTTTTCCTTTTAGTGAAGATAGTTACGGTATGGTGTTTCTTGTGGGTCATTTACAACCGTATCGTAGTGGTAGTAGTTTCCGGGTGTTTTACTTTGGTGGATTATTATTCGTATTTCCTTGTTTTCACCCGACCGCGGCGAAGCCGAAAACGAGCGTAATGTGTTTGACTTGTATGTAAGTATGTATGTACCTATGTCTGTTTCTTTGTTCCCTCGTAACTCCTAAACGGATGAACGGATTTGGATACTAAAGTTGGCAGGCGCGGCCGATGCAATTTTCATAATTTTATATCCAAATGGGTCTCGCCTGTTTCCAACTTTTGTTTAATTTCAAATGTGCTTGCTTTTTTGCTTATTTTTGTTGTGTTATTGTGATAAAAGTAAAAAAAAAACTTTGGGAAAGTTGTTTGTTATCATGAGTACAATCACGTGTATCAGTCATTAATTACCAGTCATCCTATATATGACACGTCTCCAAGCCATGCAGTCTCCTGCAGTGTGAGACACTCGGTACAGGCTGCCTCCAACAACCTTCTTTATCGCGTCTGACTATCTTGCTGGTGCTCTGTTTTGCGAGCGTTTACCTTCTTCTACTCGGCCCTGTATTATAAGCCTAATAAACGGTAACGCATAATAAAGGGTGTAGACGGACCCTTTACGAAGCCGTCAAACAAGCATTATGTACATCAAACTAAATAACTTTACGAAAAAATTATTGCTGGGAAACGACTTTTTTTTTGGGGTGAAAAATCACTTTTTACAGTAGGACTCAATGTAACGCACTCAAAACGATGGATTACATAGTACAAGGGTCGTTGAGGTAAATAAAGTAAAAATCTTATATTAAAAACACGTATTTAAAAAAAAAACTTCTGAAGAAGTTGAAACTTTGACCTCCAATATCTCAGTAACTAGAAGGTTCCCAGGTATGGTCTAGACCAAAAAAATGTTCGAAATGACAGAGAGAACAAGTGACTTTCGGCTTCGTTAAGGGTCTTGTTACACCCTTTATGTCCGAAAAAGCTGAATGCACGCTCCAGGCAGATTGTGGAAAGCTGCTTGGTGATTTTGAGCTCCTCCAGTTCTTATTGCGGTCCCTGGTATGTGTAGCAGCCTCCGCCAATATCACATCTCAAAAGCACCGATCTTACTACTTTCACGACTCAGAGTGATACCAGTCAGCAAGCTCAAATTCACTTAATAGCCTAACCAGTCAAAAAAAATTCCTCTGAAATATTTCCACATTTCACAAAATTCATATCTGACATAATACCATGCATCCACTCCATATCAAAATGTTTACATTTCATATGATGGCAGATTTTTAAAATATATTTTTTCAAGCGCGATACCTATCATACGCGAGTAATGTTTGCATGAACCCGATACCTTTTATTTTTTTGCATTTATATGTGTGGAATTTCTCGCCCGCACCGATTCGAAAATATTCGTGCGAGATTCGTCAGGTCATATTGAGGTAAGACTGGGCGAGAAATAGTAGAAACTACTTTGTACTAGACATTCGAGACATATCAGGTTATTTTTCACAAGAAATTACACGGGTTAGTAAGATTATTATTTTCTTTATTTATTTGTCTACACATTTTTACATTTTTAAATATTTCTTAAAAAAAAACCAGATAAAAAACATTTAAAAATACAAAAAATAGTAGCCTGCCGGTGTCGGGACCCGGGTCCAAGCTACTAAGCAAGCTAGTTAGTGCTCCACAAGAGCCTCCTCACAATGCGAGCCGTATTGAGGAGTACTGCCTTCTGAATTAGGCCCTTAATCCAACCGCCTAAGGAGAGCCTCGAAAGATGATCGTCGAGGCTCGAGATTTTTTTTTTTTTAATATGGCCCACGTTCTCTCAAAGAGAGGAGGCCTGGTGTTCCAGCAGTGGCAGAATATGATGGTTTTTACAGGCGATTTTGGAACTGCGATTCGAAATTCGAGTTTTTTTTACACAGAAGAGGCTTCTAATTAATTATTTTGAAAGTAACGATTGTTTTAATACTAGTACCTCAAGTAATGTTTACACGCGTCAACTTTTTATACGCTTTCGATAAACACTCGAGGCGAGGAACTCTCCTCGTGTAAATGATCCACGAATGTTATGTTTACCACAGGCGTCAATAAATATTATCAGAATCTTGTTTATTCATTAAATATACTGTTTTATAAGAGTATGGTAATGGCATAATTGATTTTGAAGTGAATTTGCTTGTACTTTTGGGGCTTTACTCAATTTTGTACCCTGAGGCTTCGTGTAGGGGAACTGAGTTTCATTGGTTTTTACTTTGCTTTTATCTAATGGATAAATGATGTGAAGGAGGCTGTAGTTGAATTTATTTATATTCATTTATTTGCGTTCCACAAGGTAAAACATGGTGTTAACAAAAGGCTTAGAGCTAAGAGAAGTTGTAGACCCCGTCGGGCACAGCAAATATATATATTTTTATTAGCCTGTTTGAGTGTCCCACTGCTGGGCAAAGGCCTCCCCTTTCTCCTTCCAAACCTCCCTGTCCTGTGCGATATCTGGCCATGTTCGCCCCGCAAACGAGATCAGATATTAATTTAGTTTAAGATACATAAAAATCCAAATCGTACAATCTAAAAATTAAAATAAAATATACTTGAAAACCAAAAACTTACATTCGCAAAAAATAAAAAATAATAATCAATCAAAAACAGTGAATATAATTAAGTTAAAATGTCAGTCAACGAACAAGAAAGATGACAGACCGATTTGTCTGCTTATAAACACCCACCCGCAATAACTTCAGTTTATCCGTGATCATGGTGCTTGTAACAGCGCCGAAATATCGGGAACTCAAACTAAACAGTAAACATGGTAAATATCCCGACTCATGAGTTCATGATAATGTTTAATGCTTAAGTTTCCATAAAAGCTGTTTTAGTTTACGAGTCAGAACAGCAACCAGCGAACACAGCGCCGTTATGAATATTGAAAACTTTGCTAATTATCGATTTTAGTAGTCCATTAGGCTACAACGATGCAGGAACAGAAATATAGGAGCCGCAGGAGAATATAAACTTATTTAAATTATACAACGTGCAATTTTGCATCCTGGTCAAATTAAAGGAATAATTATATTATTATTTAAATAATACTATGCTAATGATTCGACCCGAATCAATAATAAAATGGGTAGGTTTTTTTTCTTATTTACGGAAATGGGTCATTGGTGGCGCCTCGCACAGATTGTCGACACTCACGCACACAGCGACTTATCGCGCGATGGGCGAAGTATTCGTGTTTTTCTGAAATAATGTCAAATTTAAACAATTTAAAATAGCAGCTTTATTAATTATTGACCAGGTACCGTAATTTAAATTGTTTATTTATGTCTTTTGTGATAACCTCCTGAATTTTGACGAGGATCCAAAACTGCACCTTGTATAATATAATATGGTGTTTATACGTATAGATTTAGGTTCTACGGTGTTTCTTGTGAAATTTCTGCTGAATCTACACATCGGTATGGGTTGCGTGCGTAAAATCTTCAATTTACCTTATGGATTAGGGCGTGCACATACAAGCATATTCACACTTGATTTTTTTATACTAGGGAGATTTTGTCACTACTCATACTCACTGCAGAATCAAATCTGCCTAGCCTTTTCCCAACTATGTTAGGATCGGCTTCCAGTCTAACCGAATGCAGCTGAATACCAGTATTTTACAGACAGTGACTACCTATCTGACCTCCACAACCCAGTTACTACAGGATAATACGATACCCCTCGGTAACACTGGTTGTCAGACTTTTTGGGCCACTGACTACCTGTAAAGACTGTCAAAGATCTACAAATGACAGCCCGGACCAACGGCTTTACGTGCTTTCCGAGGCACGGAGGAAACTCGATATGTAACATGTAACACTCGCCACAGAATATTTCTAAATAATTCTAAATCGACTCAGCTATGCAATCTCTAAAACACCAAAGGCAATGGACAATGTCCTTTTAAACTCTCACAATACCAAACTATAGGCAGGGATTCAAATACTCATGTATATTTATTTATTTTATTTGCCTCGTTGATCTAGTGGTTGTAATTGCGACTGCTGAGCATGAAGTCCTAGGTACGATTTCCGGGTCGGGCAAATTGGTATTGGGTTAGACACGGGGTACCCATGCCAAGTTGCAAGCTTAGTTTAGCTAGTTTGACAAATAAACCCACCCTCCAAGGCCTTTTTTTTGTTTGGGAAATCATCAAATGTCGCTCTGGGCGGAGTGGAAGGGAGTGTAAGACTTTTACTGACTAAAACCCATCTATGTTCCTTCTTTGCCATTTGTGTTCCAGGGCCGCGGTATCTCTTTCGAACAGTCCCGCAACCCCGGCAGGCATCGGCCCTTGCGGGCCCCTTCCTGGTTGCTGACATCTCTTTGAGGCGCGCGTGGAACACGAACGCGCCGTCGACACGGCCTGTCGTCATAAGACGGACGGACGGTGAGCTAACCCATTAATCACCGTCCACAGGCCCGCGCCTACGGTGGCCGGGAGCCACCACGTGGCCCCCGACGTCCGGTGCGTCGCCCGCGGCGGCTGGGACGTGAGATTCTCTCCCTCTCACGTCCCGCCACCTCCTTCGCTAGCATGACTGCTTCGCAGAAGGAGGTGACGGCTTCCCATTGCCTCTCGCTCCGGACCATGGCCTGAACCAGGGCCGGGCGCGAGAGGTCGCCGCCGCCTATCGCCGTTACGAGGACACGGCGGAGCTCCGCCCAAGCGGGGCAGACCTCCACGGTGTGCGCCACCGTGTCCTCCGGACGATCCTCGCAATGATAGCACCCGGGCGTTTCCTCCCGCCCGATTCGGTGCAGGAACCTCCCGAAACAACCGTGTCCGGTGAGGACCTGCGTCAGGCGGAAGGTGAGGGCGCCGTGGCGCCTCTCTAGCCACTCCTCAAAGAGGAGACTTATCGCCACTATTGTGGCGTGCCCTGCACTGGGTTGCGACAGTCGCTGTCTCCATGTCGCCATGAGATCGCGTCGGAGGTCTGTCCGCTGAGCGGTGATTTGCCGCGGCAGCGGAGTTTCCCCCGACGTAGTGCCCCCGCGCGCCATTCATGCAGGCGCGCGAGGACTATCGCCTCCAGATCCCATGGCGGCAATCCGGCTAGGAGGCTCGCCGCCTCGCGGGAGATCGTGCGGTACCCCCGGATCAGCCTTACGGCTACTACCTTTTGGGGCGCGTTCAGGTAGTGCGCGGCACGCCGCTTAATTGAACGCGCCCACACCGGGGCCCCGTAAAGGGCCATGGACCGCACGACCCCCGCGTAGAGCCTACGGCAGGAGGCGTTTGGACCCCTCAGGTTGGGCAAGAGCCGCTTGAAGGCAGCCCCGGCCCGTTCCAGTTTGGGAGCCAAACGTCGGAAATGCTCGACGAAGTTCCACCGGCTGTCGAGGACGAGTCCTAGGTAGGTACTTCAAAGTCGACTCGACGCCGATGGGAACCCCTCCTACCGTCAGCGTGGCGACGGCGCCCGACGGTGGCGCATTCCGAGGCCCATGAAAGCTAATGGCCTCGGACTTGTGCAAGGCCACCTCGAGACCCAATTGCCGGATCCTCTCAACGACTATCGCAACCCCGCGTGTCATCAGTTCGGCCGCCGCCTCGTGCGACCTCCCTTGTGCCAGTACCAGCGTGTCGTCAGCGTAACAGACTACGCTGACGCCGCTAGGGAGGTCGGCGCGCAGAACCCAGTCGTAACCGATGTTCCACAAGGGCGGCCCTAGAACCGACCCCTGTGGAACACCGCACGACATCTCTCGCCGGTTCCATTCTCCGTTGGGACCAGGGTAGATGACATACCTGTCAGACAGGTAGTCCCCGACTACACGACGGAGGTAGGTGGGCACCCGGTGATACCGGAGTGCCTCCCTAATGCAGCTCCAGGGCATGGAGTTGAAGGCGTTGGCGATGTCGAGCGACACCGCCAAGACGACCCCACCCCGGGACACCGCGTCCCCCGTCGTGAGGGCTCGCACGCGCATGATGGCGTCCACCGTCGAGCGCCCCTTGCGGAAACCAAACTGGTGTTCCGCAAGATCCGGCCCCATTCCCGCAAGGTGCCCGGTGAGGCGGTTTGCAATGACTCTTTCAAAGAGCTTGCCCACCTCGTCGAGCAACACAATGGGCCGGTATGCGGACGGAGAGTCCGCAGGGCGCCCTGGCTTCCGTATGAGGACCAGCTTGCCCGTCTTCCAACGAAGCGGGAACTGGCCTCTCTCCAAGCATGCGCTTAGGAGCCCTTCCAGTCGGGACCCGCAGGAGCCTCAGAGGCCAGGACCCAGGCTTTGCCAGGTAAGCCATCGGGTCCCGGGGCGGCAGTTTTGGCCTTAAGCCTGCCTACCGCTACTCTCAGGTCTACCCCAGTCACCTCCGGAACGTCGTCATCGTCGTCGCTGTGGTCCGCTTCCGGCACCGCAAGCGGTGGAGCCATAGGCGGGGGAGTATGCTCCCCTCGCGAAGGGAACAGAGCGCTCACCACGTCCTCCACGAGCTCAGGCCGGAGACTCTGCGTCAGCGGGGGGGCCCAGGTGCGGAGTTTGTCCCGCACCATCTTATAAGGGCACCCCCACGGATCTCCGTCGAGAGTCCCCAGCATCTCCTCGCGGGCCAGATCCTTGGCCCGCTGGACAGCCTCTTGGAAGGCGGTCTTCGCTGCTCTGTAACCCTCGTACAGCTCCGCCTCGATGGCTGCCGCATCCGGAGGGCGGATGCGGAGCCTGCGATGCCTGGTGTACAGGTGGCGCGCGGCGACGCACGCCTCGCGCAGAGTCGTAAGCTCTCGCGACCACCAGTACACCTGACGCCGGGCGCTTCCTGGCCGGACTCGGGGCATTGCCACGTCGCATATGTCGGACATGGCCTCCTGGAACCAACCCGCCTCGTTGTTTACGTCGGCAGGCCTGTCCGGTGATGTCACCCAGGCCTGCACGATCGCGGCTTCCAGGAGGAGCTCCCGGTCCAGCTGCTTCAGCGCCCATCGCGGACCACTCGGGGCCTGTAGGACCGGCGCGCTTGGGGTCTGGGCGGAGACGTCGAACCGGATATACCGGTGGTCGGAATAGGTCTCCACCCCCTCCATGACGCGCCAGTCAACGACAC
Organism: Noctua pronuba; assembly: GCA_905220335.1. Taxonomy (NCBI): domain Eukaryota; kingdom Metazoa; phylum Arthropoda; class Insecta; order Lepidoptera; family Noctuidae; genus Noctua; species Noctua pronuba. The sequence continues at coordinate 5,234,320 of LR999906.1, read as the reverse complement.
GTGGTGACAGAGCGGGGCTGGCGAACGAGATGTCCACCACCGAGTCGCCCCGCATCCGCACACACGTGGGGACAGAACCCCGATTAACGACGACTAGGCCTGTCTCCAGAGCCCAGTTCTCCACCATCCTTCCCCGCACGTCTGTGTAACGAGAACCCCAAGCCAAGTTCTTGGCATTGAAGTCCCCGAGCACAAGCACGGGGAGGGAATGGCTTCCGATGACGACGCTCAGCTCCGTGAGGGAGTTGTGGAACTCGGCGAGAGTTCGGCTCGGGGAGAAGTAGACACCCGCTACGACAATATCCCCGAACCGTGCTGCTACGCACCCCTGACCCTTCCTGACACTTTCATGGGTCGGGGTACCGGCGGCGGCCGACGAAATTATGGCCACTGAGCCGCTAAGGTCCTCCACCCAGTTATCCCTGGGCGGGACGAAGTACGGCTCAGCGACCACGGCGACGTTGATCGACCACTGCGCCATGCTCTGGAGCAACAGATCCTGAGCGCAGGCGCAGTGGTTGATGTTCGCCTGGAGGAAGCTTAATGGAGCCGTTATTGGCAGTCCATTTCAGCCCCCTCCCGGGCCCCCTGCGAGGGCCCCGCTGCGGATGTTGCAGCAACTGCTGTGGCGGCGGCAGCGGCAGCGACAGTGGCGGCGGCAGCGGCGGTGGCGACGGTGGGGGTGGTGGCGGAGGGCCTTCCCTTGCCCCTGGCCTTGGCGGGTGCCCTACAGGCATTCCTCCCTGCCAAATAACCCCCCCCCCGCTCTGGGCGGTGTGGAATGGAGTGTCAGACTTTTACTGACTAAAACCCATCCATGTTCCTTCTTTGCCCTTTGTGTTCCGAACCGCGGTATCTCTTTCGAACAGTCCCGCAGCCCCGGCAGGCATCGGCGCTCGCGGACAACTTCCTGGTTGCTGACATCTCTTTGAGGCACGCGTGGAACAAGAACGCCTCGTCGACACGGCCTGTCGTCATAAGACGGACGGACGGCGAGCTAACCCTCCAAGGGCCTTATGTAACTACGCAAGACCCTTCACACTTATCAAAATGTTCTAGTTCACAGCTTGTCAGTTAGTGCTCAGAGAATAAAGTTGAATTTTTCATCGTTATTACCCAATCTGGAGTCTCTCAGGTATTTTTGTAGGTGAAATATTTATGACGGAATTTCATATAAAGGTCGGAAAAATAGGATAATCTTTCTTTTCGGGGAGCTTATTTTGGAGAGAAACTGTTTGTGATAGGCTCTCATATTTCATTTGATATCTAAAATAGTATAATATAGTATTTGTATTAAAATATAATGAGACGTGGAAGAGATACTGATTAGAGTTAAGAATTGCATCGGTCATCAGATTTTTTACTTTATTATCGGTTCCTGTTATCGTTTACAACTGTTGTGACATTCTGACTACATTAATTGGTGATTTAAGTTTATTACTACTCAGATACTTTTTTTTTATAACGTTGCCCCACACTAGCAATTTCTCCTGTACCGTGGGTGCGTTTACAAACATTTAAACTCACATACACAAACAGCCAGACCCGGAACAAATACCTGTAGGCCATACAAATATTTATTCCGTGCTGGAATCGAATCCGCGACGCGAAACGCAGCAGACAATCGCTCAGCCACTGCGCCAACCGTGCCGTCAAACAAACTTTTGAATGGCGTCGTTTACGATTGACCTTAGATTAAGTAATAATATTTTCAAGCTGAAATGGGAGTGGACTGGCCACGTAGCAGTAAGAATGCAGTCAGCGAGGTAGGCATAGATCACAAGGAAGGGTTACTGATGGACGCCTGATGGAGGAAATCGCCGTCGAGGTAGACGGAGAAGGTGGTGTGATGATCAGATCTTGTTTGCGGGGCGAACATGGCCAGATATCGCACAAGATAGAAAGACTTTGAAGCAGGCTATTTTAATCTTTTGAACGCCAAAGCATAGACGCACGCGCAATTTCACCTACCATTTTGTCACATATTTGTGTCGTTTGGCGTACAGGGCACGCGCTTGCTTGTCACGTATATGTGACAATGGCGTTCAAAAGGCTAGTACTAATTATTTGGAAACTACCAAAGTTTAGGCAAATATTGGTAAGAATGTGAAATGTCGGTCATGTAAATTCCAATTTATTTTATTTCACCGAAACATATTTACTTTCGTATCGTATCAAATAAAAATATTTACATTAAAAGTACTGTATGATGGTAACCATATGTTTGTATTGGCATAATATGCCAGCGGAAATAGCGTTTTATATTTATATTCTATGGCGCTGTAAATCATAACTTGCGGTATTTTTAGTCTGTGGCAGAAATTATTTATTTGATTTAGGGAAATCTGGACGTGTAATTATTATTAAATATTTTGCAGTGTTGATTTTGAAATAAAATAAATTTAAATTGTGTTAGTTTTGTTTGTATAATGTACATCTTGTGTAAATATTACTTTTTAATTGAAATAACTAGTTTTCTATTTAATTTGCATGCTTGAATAATCATTTTTAGGATGATGTTTATGAATTTCCAGAAAATCAGAATGACTGAGAGTGTGTTACCAAAACTTTGTAAGTTTTTTACGGTAACGAACTCAAACTTATTGTATTAGATTTCTCACCTTTTCTTTTTTTATAAATGACATTCACATTAAAAATGTAAATCACAAAATTGAGGTCAGAATAAATTCTCTGAAGTCTACGAAATAATTCTTGTGGTTTCCATGCCTATAGAACGAGCCTGGCTTATGAGCCTCCAGGGCTTAGCAGAGAAGTTACTTTTAATCCTACAGTAACTTGCGAATAAATGGAAGAGTATGGGAATTTTGAAACGATGTAAGTTGGTCGGTTTATAAGTCGGTCTGAACTGGTTTTACGAGCTTTATTTTGTTATGTTATGTTCGTTGGTGTGTGAGAGGAGCTCGTGACTAAATAACAACAGCCGCTCGAGTCGATCTTTAGGTTAAGCCGTGCTTGCCTAGGTTGGTCTGTGGATGGGTGACCATCCATTACATACCGAGTTTCCTCCGTGCCTCGGAAAGCACGTTAAGCCGTTGGTCCCGGGTATCATTTGTAGATCTTTGACAGTCGTTAGGTAGTCAGTGGCCCGAAAAGTCTGACAACCAGTCTTACCAAAGGGGTATCGTATTACCCTCTACTAGCTGGGTTGTAGAGGTCAGATAGGCAGTCGCTCCATGTAAAATACTGGTATTCAGCTGTATCCGGTTAGACTGGAAGCCGACCTCAATATATTTTTTTCAATTAAATTACGCTATAGAACTCTGCATTGCGAACTTAGGCGCGTCGCTCACTGGTAAGTCGAGGCGACGTCGCGTCAGCGGCGGTGCGGCGTCGCACCACGGGCGAAGATAGGTCTCTGCGTAGAGTCGAGGCGCAGGCGGCTATGCTTGGCGGCTATATTTTAGCTACAAAATGGCGGTGGAGTCGTGGCTTGGGCACACTTGAGCGCCCCTCCTGCGCCTGCACCTCGCCTCCGCCCCGCCTTCACCTCGCCTCCGCCCCGCCTTCACCTCGCCCGCGCCGCAACTCTTGTATATGAGCGCACTGCCATTCATTTGTAAAGAAAACTTTGTTGCGGCGTGCCTCTTAACCGCCCGCGCCTCAACTGCACCTCGACTGTTAATCGTGTGAGCGACGCTCCTTATGTTGAAAATTTACAGGACACCGATTTACAAGCGGTTACCGCGTATTCAGTACATCATTATGAACCGCACCACATTGAAATTTTTCATGGAAATTTAAAAATATCAGCAGTTCCATACATTTTGACCGTGTAGGTATTGCAATTTGTTCGAAACAGCAGATTAAAAAAAAAATACTGATGAAAATTTAGGTCTGGAATGTTCGGAATGATGTACTGGATATACGGTAACCGTTGACGCGTCGGTCACCCTTCCACCCTGTATAGCAAATATACTCAAAGCGTAATTTGCCTATGACATTCTTACCGTTGTGGCTACTTTCTATGATCCATACTAATATTATAAATGCGAAAGTAAGTTTGTTTGTTTGTAACCTTTTCACGCCTAAACCACTGAACCGATCATCCTGAAATTTTGCATGTACTTTGTCAGGTGTACAGAAACAGACATAGGGTACCTTTCATCCCAAAAAAAAAATATTGTTCGTGTCTTTCGAATCATGATTGGATTATATTATTACAAGCGGAGTATAACTCGAAATGATTGTGAAATTCTAAATTAACACGAGCGAAGCCGCGGGCAAAAGCTAGTAGAGAATAAGCCGTTATCAACCACGCTGGCCCAGCGCTAGTTTAGTAGATGCCACAGTTTTGAGACCACTGTGTTGAAATAAATTAGGAATCCACCTAGACTAAGTATTGTGACTGCCTGGATCCGAATCTACGATCACACACAAACATCATCCGCCTTGCCTTTTCCCAACTTGTTGGGGTCGGCTCCCAGTCTAACCGGATGCAGTTGAATACCTGTATTTTACATGGAGCGACTGCCTATCTAACCTCCACAACTCAGTACTGGCTTATACGATACCCCTTGGTAAGACTGGTTAGCTTGGTAGACTTTCGGGCCACTGACTACCTGAAATGACTGTCAAAGATCTACAAATGACAGCCGGGACCAACGGGTTAACGAGTTTTTAGAAGCACGGAGGAAACTTGGTATGTAATGGTCACCCATCCACGGACCAACCTAGGCAAGCGCGGCTTAACTTAAAGATCGACACGATTGGGCACATTTGGGCACGATCTCCTCCACACACAAACACTACATGTAAAATACATTTAAGACTTAAACGAAAACTCTTCTCAAGATTTAAGCAAGACCCAACATCCCCAAAAACGTCCAATCAATGCCAATAACAGTTTAATAATAACTTGATCCTCCAGAGGGCACCACTTTCATAGTTCATATTATAGATGAGATGTAGGTAATCAAGTTAGGCCCCAGACTAGAGCCAATTACCAAGATGTAATCATATCAGGTGGAAGAAACGAGGTGATTGGTAGGTACCTAGTTGTTATGTAAGGGGGCTTACATTATAATCAATATCTGTTTGATTAAGATTTAAGAGGCAATTGATGTATCTGAATAACTGATAGTGGCTTCAGTTTATATTTAGTTAGACCTTTTTTTTGTAAGTAATTACATAACATAACATCACACCTGTAATCCCCGAAGGATTAGGCACAGGTGTACCTAAATACACCCACATTTTGTAGTTATGTTTAGGTTCTATGTTATAGGGGGCCAGCCTATTGCCAACAACGGGCTCAAATCCAGACTCCGTGGCTGGGTGTATTAAAAAAAGCGTGATAATAGCACACGAGAAATTCAAGATCGCTCAGCTCGCTTTGAAGCGGGCTTTACTCAGTGCCTCTATGAAAGATGAGATCCCAAAATTAAATTATCTGGAAAAGATTTAGACTCATCATCATCTGCTTAGCCTTTTCCCAACTATGTTGGGGTCGACTTCCAGTTTAACCGGATTCAGCTAAATACCAGTATTTTACATGGGACGACTGCCTATCTGACCTCCACAACCCAGTTAGTACTGGGTAATACGATAAAACTGGTTGTCAGAGTTTCGGGCCACTGCAGCTGTCCCTATCGCACTCTACAGGGGCAGGCCTGACGCAGTGTGACGGCAAAAGTTTTTTCAAATACCTTTTTTTAAATTCCTCGCAGGCCTTTTTTTCTCTAAAGATATGACAGCTTCGGGAGAGACCGTAATCTCAATAAGTACCTCCCAAGAATATTCGCATCCCCAAAACACTGCCCTAATACACCATATTTTACAGACTGTTTACGATATTTGTTTTGACTTTACGACCACCAGCTCCTCCGCAAACCATCACACATACCCTCAGGAAATAATTTTAAAAGCCAGCCTTTATATTCAATTACGGTACAGTTTGAAACCAATATCGTGTGCGCATTAACCAGAATGCCTCATAAACGTCTAGAGAGTTCCATAAATTTAAGTGCTGTACGCATAGAATTTACGATATTATACCTCGTTTTAGAGTTATTAGAAGTTTCTGTCGGGACGATACGTTTGTTTAGATGTAGATGTGGCATTTATTGCGTTCGTTTTAGAACAATGTTAGTAGGTTACGTAAATATAAGACTAGAGGACAAACACAAAACATTTCCTTTTTTCTAGAATTTGTCGTTTTCAAATCATTTTTCTGAGATGTCAATAGACAATCTTTTACAGTCCCACTGCTGGACAAAGGCATTCCCCAAATCGTCCCCCGGGCCTCGATAAGTCGAATTAGTTCACTGCTTGTCGTACCCTACAACTGGTTCCAAACTAAAAAAAAAACGAGCTACTCTGGCGCTTTTCCTTACGTCTCATAACTCTCAGACAGTCTTAAGCTCAAAGTTTCATGTTAACAAAAATATAGAATTAATAAACAGTACCCCGGGTACTGTTTATTAATTCTATATTTTTGCTCGCGACTGTACGCCGTGTTACATACGAGTACGTTTGCTTCTCGTGTCATGTACCGAGATGAGGTAAGCAGTAATAAATCTCTTAATATTTATGAGTTTATGTGTTACCCTTCAGCAGTATTGTGAGAATTTTATTAGGTACCTAAATGTGTAATTTTGTCGTACATTCTGTTGGTAGGTACGTTTCTGTGCCTGCCGGGGCTGCGGGACTGCTCGAAAGAGAGCCGGCGGCCCTGGAACACAAAGGGCAAAGAAGGAACATGGATGGGATTTAGTCAGTAAAAATCTGACACTCCCTTCGACTCCACCCAGAGCGGGAGGGGGGCGTCATTTGAAGATTTCCCATCCAACAAAAAAAAGGAGGACTTACATTATATCGATATCTGTTTGATTAAGATTTAAGGGGCAATTGATGAATCTGAATAAGTGATAGTGGCTTCAGTGTATATTTAGTTAACCCTTTTTTTGTAAGTATTTAGTTTTACATAATATAACATCACACCTATAATCCCCGAAGGATTAGGCACAGGTGCACCTAAATAGTACACCCACATTTCGCAGTTATGTTTAGGTTCATTTGATGATTTCCAGTCCAAAAAAAAAGATACGGTTTTGTTACGTACCTGTTCTGTTGAGTTAGCAGGCTAGCATTCTCAGCTAGTAATGTTCTCTCTGCTGAGACACAGGCCTCCTCTCTATGAGAGTTAGTGGGACCACGCACGCTTGATAGGACCTAGTTAGTTTATAGACCAACCGCTTTAATGAGTCCTCGTGAAGGTATCAATTTAAATGGAATATTCTGAAGGTTGATCACGTATTGGTTCCATTAGTATCGTAATACCTACGTGGATTATGGTTATTTTAAAGCAAATAGCCTGTGGGATATAGTTAGGACTTTGTGGACGCTTAATGTGCCTTTGATGGGGCAAGGCGGAGGACTCATTAAAGCGGTCAGTCTTTAGTAGGCTATTCTCAAAAAAAAACGAATGCTTTCGCATGTGGTAACATAAGTAACATAAGTAACATAAGTAACTATTCTTCTAGTTTACTAAAACATTAGGTACTGCTAGCTTAAAAAAAGAAACATGTAGAAAATTCTGTATCTGCAATGCCATAAACACAATTTAAACGGTCGCGGTGAGTGAAATTATATTTTCTTGAACTTATAATGGGACTGATCATTCTTATACTTTTCCCCAGATGTCTCGAATGCCCAAGAGTCCAATACCTAACAAAAATTTACCAAAACTCTCAATACTAAAACGAACCAATTGGTGAATTTAAGTTTTCAAAGCGATCCATATCTACGCAACTTTTACCTAAAAGTTTTATAATAAGACTGTTTAAATTCATTACGTGGTTTCTTCATTTTGTTCTTCGGAATCATCTTTTCAGAATTCGTAATTTTCCTGTTCAAAAAGCACGTGACTCTCAAGGTTTAGAAATTAAACGTATTTTCAGGGACCAATTAGATGACCATTCAGAGTAAGTTACTAAAGTAGCTATAATCTGCCTTCTACCCACTTATACTTCTGTCTTGTTGTTGTCTTGTACATCGCTTGTATTTCATAGTAATTGAGGAGCTCGTGGCTAAATAATAAAAATCGCTCGGGTTCGTCTTTTAGGTTAAGCCGTGCTTGCCTAGGTTGGTCTGTGGATGGGGGACCACCCATTACATACCGAGTTTCCTCCGTGTCTCGGAAAGCACACTAAGCCGTTGATCCCGGGTGTCATTTGTGGATTTTTGACAGTCGCTAGGTTGTCAGTGACCCAAAAAGTCTGACAACCATTCTTACCAAGGGGTATCGTTTTACCCAGTACTAACTGGATTGTAGAGGTCAGATAGGCAGTCGCTCCATGTAAAATACTGGTATTCAGCTGCATCCGGTTAGACTGGAAGCCGACCCCAATATAGTTGGGAAAAGGCTAGGCAGATGATGATGTATTTCGTAGTAATTGAGGCGTATTATATGTTAGCTAGATGAGTATTAAGGTGAGTATACACTACAACATTTTCTGGAGCATTTCTGTGTAATGTAACGTTCTTACGAATGGTACAATACAGGCAATAGCTCAGTTTCCAAAGCATTTCCATGTAATGTAACGTTCCTGCGAATGCTCGGCGTTATGTTACGGGTAAATCCTCCCTCGGGTCTCCCTCCGCGTCACCACGCAACCGCGCATCGCCCGCACTCGTGGCTCGACGAAATGTTACACCAATACGCTCGTTGGTTTGTAACAAAGAGGCGAGCATGCTCGACGTTTAGTTCGTAAAAGGATGATACACTAGAACATATCATAGAGCGGCTCGTTGTTCTGTTACAAGTAAATGTTGTAGTCTATACACACCTTTAGAGATAGTATTAGATGAATAGATGACTATGTACATTTTCCAATTCATTCCCAACACACGCACCTCTGATTCTTCGGATTCATGAGCGTATTGTGTAATTCTCACTTACTTTGGTGAAGGAAAACATCGTGAGGAAACCAGCATGCCTGAAGGATATTTCTCGACGGCATGTTAAGCCAAATCAGATGCCCATTGGCGACATAAAAACTCTAACACCAGGTTAGGCACTAACCACACGATAAAGAAGAAGAAGAATTCATGGGAACCAAGAACTTGAATCAACCCAAAGATATTTTCATTTGGTAAATCTGCATTTCACGACCACAGCTTGCCTCAATCTTGGCCAAAAAATCTTTGACTAAGAAGAAAGTTTTTTCCCATAACTGCTCAAAGTTTGCACGGACGGTGTACGATATCCCAACCGATGGTGTAAGCCTTGATGAATGTTGTAATACAGCTAGCAGTGGCGAAGGTTCCATACAACTCGATTCCGACCAGCTTCCCTTTGAAAACTGGCACAGTCAGTATTTTATAGACAAATAATAAAATCACATTAAAGATACGTACCCCGGCTTACCTCTTACAAAAATTGACCCTTCGCTACTGGTAGCTAGCACACATTTCACTTTTTTTTTAACAAGAAATTATTCCTTCTTAACTAGTAAAGAGCCTAATCTTACTAATATTATAAAGAGGAAAGATTTGTATTTTTGTGTGTGTGTATGTTTGTAACGAATAAACTCAAAAACTACGGGACCAATTTCAAAAACTCTTTCACCATTAGAATGCTACATTATCCCTGAGTAACATAGGCTATATTTATTACTAAAAAATATTACGGGGGGGGGGGGAATTAGGGGAGAACAAATGTCCGTGCGAAGCCGGGACGGGCCGCTAGTCTTCCATAAAGAAAAACATACAAAAACTAAAGTAACTATAACACAATCAACGACAAGAATATCTTTCTGACACGCCATTACATTAGGGAGCAAAACATTAGCCGGAATAAGGGACGGCCCCAATCCTAATGTGTTGATGCACTTATAGTAATTAATAAGGATCAAAGGGATGGCTTTGGGTGAAGTTCTGTGATTATTTTATAAATGGTGGTATTGCCGTGATGGTCCGCTTCTCAAATACGAAGTCGATGTTTCAAATCTGGTTTATTCAAATCGCCTGGAGGTGGCAAAATAAATGATCGTGAACTTGTACCAAAAACTCGCCTGAAAAAATCTGTTTAGTCCATCAGTTAGATTATCAAACAATATTGGACACGTATTTTTTCTTTTGTCATTTAAACGAAAAATTACCACGATACAGCGTGTTGAAATCTCGTGTGACGTCACAATGGATATCTGACTGACGGACTAAATAGATTTTTTCAGGAAAATACCCTATTGTAAACGAAATTTATCGCAACCTATACTAACATATCATATCGCACGCGTATACACAGGTCGTGTTAGTATTCTTGCGAGATTTTGGTACATACCATTGTTTTGCCAGTGATTCTACTATAGTCTCTTTTAGTTGCTTTCGATTTCTTCTTTAAGTGACTGCCACATCACAGATACTGGTGGTGAAGAAAAACATAGCCAGAAAACCTGAAATTGTAAAGACGACCTGAAATGGCTCAAAAACGCCAACAGCCCTACACGTATGTAGTCATCGGCATCTAAATCCCGACTTCACTCACTGCTGGGTATAGGCCTTTCCACAACAATTGTGCCAATCCGCAGTCTTGTGCCAGCCTCATTTAGGTTTTACCCGCAATGGCAACAATATCGTCTACCTATCTCCCTGCCCGACGACCAACTTTTCGTTTTCCAATCCTTGGAGGTATGTAATACCTAAGTAAGCGTCGTGATCAAAGCTCGTACATTATCTGCGGTAGATGTGGTATTTGCACTGCGGTGTGACAATACGGGCCGGGTAAAGACTCGCCATACATAAAATTAATTAAACGTAAAGACGAAAAAGAGAACGCGTGGAGCTCGTGGCTAAATAATGTGGCTGGTCGGGTCAATCTTTAGTTAAAGCTACGCTTCTCTAGGTTGGTCCGTGAATGGGTGACCACACAATCATTACATTCCGAGTTTTCCGTACCTCGGTTCGCACGTGAAGCCGTTGGTCCCGGTTGTCATTTAGATCTTTAACATTCGTTACAGGTCGGTCAGTGTCCCAAAAGTCTGACAACCACTCTCACCCAGGGGTATCATATTGCGAAGTACTAACTAGGTTGTGGGGGTCAGATAGGGAGTCGCTCCATGTAAAAAACTAGTATTCAGCTGCATTTGTTTACACTGGAAGCCGACCTCAACATAGTTAGGAAAATGCTAGGCAGATGATGATGCGCTGTCGAGTAATTTGGCACTATCCTCTCTTCTTCTTCTTCGTTCTGCGCACAACCGTAAAGCTGTATGACAAAGATGTGCATAAAACTACAAAAAAAAGAGTACCTGTCTTTCCGTACTTCCTGGCTGGCTTCCATAGAAAAAAGACATGGATTTATTATTCCACTGCTGAACATAGGCTTCTTCAATCGCACGCCACTTAACTTGATCCTGGGTAACTCTCTTCCAGTTGCTACCAACCACCCTGCGAAGATCGTCGCTCCACCGGGCCTGAGGTCGTCCCACCTTACTCTTGCCGATTTGCGGTCTCCACACAAGAACACGTCTATTCCAACAGTCATCGGTTCTACGGCTAATATGGCCGGTCCATTGCCAATACAGCTTATTTATTCTGTGAGCTATGTCGACAACTCTGGTTTACTACTGGATCAGACTATTAGTTGCATTCTGGAGATAGCCAGCCTATTTTTTTTTTTTATTATAGTAACGAACCCATAATAACTCCAAGAACTTTAAGAATCTTGTAATATGACAGTAAAATCCGGAACAGAAACCACCACAGAACCAATTTCCAACTTAACATAATCTTCCAACCATAATTACTAAAACTTGGGGAAAACGTGGTTTTAATTAACACTTTCACACATTAAATTGTAACTTCGTCTTACCCGTTAGGGATCATCATCTCGATCTAACGTAAACACAAAGATTCTGAGACACTCTTGTGAAAATTCAGTTTGTTTACAAACTTGTGTAATTGTTTCGGCAGTATTAGGTTTCGGTTCTAATTAAAGGTTTTGGGGTTTTGTGTTAATTAAGAGAAAGTGTTTTTGAGAAGGTTTTTAATTAAGTAAGTGATGGTTATTTAATAACCACTGCCATTTATATATTGTTATCAGGAGTAACCAAGAACCCCGTATGTATCGCTCATCAAGTTTAAACAACGCTCGCCGAGGGTGACCATATACTTACTAAATTCCAGGATCCGCCCGTGTCTCATAAATCACGTGCAGTGCCCGATGACATATGAAGAAAAGGGATTTGGTTAATAATAACAACTCCTTGTGGTGAATTCATGAAAAATGTTTTGTAGAATAAGTTACTATAAATTTAAACCAGTCGACATGTCGAAAAAGGTGAGATAACTGAAAAGTATTCCAAAGGGGTCCTCGACGGGTCCTTGAGGTTGAAAACTTAGGATAGTCTTCCTAGTGTACCCAAAACAACCTGTTAAAGTTCCATTAACTTCGGAATACTTTCCAGGTAAAAAAAACTTTACTATTGTTAACAATACATATCATGGTAATAGGCTAAACCCCAATCAAATGGAACTTAACATACCTAACTGTCAAAATCTAGGTGTACTGTACACATCTGTATTCCCCCTTAGCGCATACAGGCGTGATGTTATGTGGTGATGTTGTGTGGTGATGTTGTTTGGTGATGTTGTGTGGTGATGTTGTGTAAACAATAAACATCCAAGCGATTGCAGCAATCACGACAGATTTGATCAGATCATGACAATATTTCTATGGGACCAACTTGGGAATCCTAATCGCTTCAGGCGTCTTTGAGTAATCGGTGAACACACGTAAAAAAAAAACCAACGAATTGAGAACCTCTTCTCCTTTTTTGAATTCGGTTAAAAAGTACATAACTGCTGGATATAATGGAACCTATATTTATAATGAGACCACTCAAAAATATTTGCTAAATCATCTGACTACTAACCAACAAGCTCTCAAAAACAGATTCTCACTCTAGAAAAGAAAAACATTTCGCCTTTGTAAAAAATAAAGCTGTAAAAATATTGGCTGGATACTGTAGATAGGAAATTGCTGAATAAAATAGAGAATTTAGCATGTTATAGGGTACGAAAACCTCAGGCCATATTTCTTGGCAAGTTAATGCTGCTTGTAGATAAAGCACGTCCAGTCCAGAAGATAAACTAATTATTATGTGGAAGTTAGGAGTTGCCATCGAATGTGTGTATTTTGGATATTAATTCGTTAATTTTGCCGATACTACAGCGTTTGTGTGTGATACTACTTACTAATAGGAGTGTTGTTCTTGTTCAAAGCAAGAGTGAACAGGCATCGTCTGGGCAGACTCGTTCCATCATAGACCTCATCTATCGCTTTCCATCAGGCGTGATCGAGCTCAAGAGCACGCCCATTTCGTAATAAAAAATAAAATGAAAAAATGAGCCAGACCTTAGATACAGGTTTATTCCTGATTCAGGTAAAATCCAATTATTGTATACCTAAAAGTATTATACTTTTTAAGGCCATATAGTAAGTATATTTGTATTTCAATAAACAATTTCAATTTCAGAAAGGTACTTACAAAAAACTGAGCGTTAGTCCATTCCATCATCATCTGCCTAGCCTGTTCCAAACTATGTTGGGGTCGGCTTCCAGTCCCATCGGATGCAGCTGAATACTATAGTATTTTACGTGAAGCTACTGGCTATCTGTAAACGCCACTGCGGCCTCAGTATTCGTATCACGCAATCGCCGCGCCTTCTGCGTCTAGAGACGAAACTTATGAATTTCGTGACACCAAAAGATACCATGCATAAAGTATTCCAAATCTGAAAGTTTGAGGAATTGCAAAATCAGCGCACATTAACGCTCATTATTTTATTACTTTTTCCTCCCAATTCTGATAACACTAAAACTGCATCATTTTTTGGGTGTATGTAGGTAAGTACTATTACATCATTTAAATTATTGTATCCCTAATGAAACTCAAATTATTCAGTATGTTAACTGTAATTCTTGACTCTCGCACAAAATCAAATTCCTATATTGTTTCCGAATGTTCTTCGTTACTTATGACTAAACCTGCAGCTGCCTGCCCATAGCAGTGTCTAATAGCCTAATGGAAAATATCGTGAGGAAACCAGCATGCCTGAGACGGCATGTAAAGCCAAGTCAGAGACCCATGGGCGGCATGAAAACCCTGACACCAGGTTAGGCGCTAACCACACGAAAAAGAAGACTAAGCCTACTACTGTTCGCGGGCCTGTGGACGGTGAGTAATGGGTTAGCTCGCCGTCCGTCCGTCCGTTATGACGACAGGCCGTGTCGACGGCGCGTTCGTGTTCCACGCACGCCTCAAAGGGATGTCAGCAACCAGGAAGGGCCACAAGGGCCGATGCCTGCCGGGGCTGCGGGACTGTTCGAAAGAGATACCGCGGCCCTGGAACACAAAGGGCAATGAAGGAACATGGATGGATTTTAGTCAGTACGAGTCTGACACACCCTTCCACTCTGCGATCGGTAGGGGCCATTTGATGAGTTTTCTACAAAAACGTAACAATTTTATTTACCCACGTTTAACTTATGCTAAACTGAGCGATGTACCGGAATTTTCACAAACAAGGAAGAAAGAACTTTGATTAATACATGCGGGCGTATTTTTCCGGCATTTTTTAACAAAAACCCTTTTGTTACTCACTTTAGAAGAGACGTGACTGTTTTGTGCTGTTATTCGTGTAGGCTTTTTACTCGTTCATGTAAATTACTGTCAATATTGCCTGCATACAAACAAGATGGAAGAGACACCGACGCTAAAACGGTTACCACGTATCCAGTACATCATTCTTAAGTCCACTGCATAGAATTGTTTTTGCAGTAATTTATATTTTGTTAATTGCAATTTTGTTCCATGCATTTTAACCGGAGGAGCACTCGTGGCTTATTAATAGCAGTCGCTCGGGTCGATCTTTAGGTTAAGCCGTGCTTGCCTAGGTTTTTCTGTGGATGGGTGACCACCCATTACATACCGAGTTTCCTCCGTGCCTCGGAGAGCACGTAAAGCCGTTGGTCCTGGGTGTCATTTGTAGATCTTTGACAGTCGTTAGGTAGTCAGTGGCCCAAAAAGCCTGACAACCAGTCTTATCAAGGGGTATCGTATTACCCAGTACTAACTGGGTTGTGGAGGTTAGATAGGCACTCGCTCCATGTAAAATACTGGTATTCAGCTGCATCCGGTTAGACTGGAAGCCGACCCCAATATAGTTGGGAAAAGGCTAGGCAGATGATGCATGGATTGTAGTGCGGTGTGATTTGAGATGTCCAGTGCATCGCTGACGAATGAAAGTCGCAGTGTGTACCATTAACATGGTTATTGTAGAATATAAATGCCTGTCTGTCTGTCGATCGTCCATAAATGTATCTTTATCCTTTGTGCCTCCCTGCTCAGCAATTTTCTAAATCATGGGTGACGTCAAAAGCATTTAATGGATGTCAATGTCGTATGGGACTTTAGTAAAATTAGCAGCTCGTCATTGTGTCATGATAACAAAAGTGCAACCAAATTCGATAATCGTGTTTGATTAGATAAGACAATCATTATTGATTAGTGTGACTCAAGTGGGTTACATAACCTAACACCTGCACGCGTAGCATTACCACCGTAGCAACGGGTTTTGTCAACGGAAGAATCGACAGTGACAGATTTATTTTGTTGATCTGTCATTTTGTCGATTGTTCCGTCGACAAAACCCGTTTAAAAAACACTTAAAAACTTTTTCTTTTCGTCTTTTTATTTTTTCATTCCATGTGTTCATTAACAGAGCCTGCCTTTAAACAAAATATTATAATATCAAATATTATAATAATTTTATTATAAAATAAAAGAGTTCGCATATTTTTCGGTTTCTTTTTGTTTCACTATGTGGTCACCGATTGCACAGGGTTTTGTTTAAAAAAAAATGAGCAGATACAGCTTTGGTCAACTGTACCTTCAGCACACCCGCATTCCGCCAGGTACGTTTAAGTCACATGTGAGAGGGGGTTGGGGTGATTTGATAATTAAAATAAAACAATCACAATTATGAAAGAAACATTTTATTTTTTTATAGTTTTTCACTAACAGTGCATTCACAGTTAAAGTTTCTCACGGCAAGAAACTATTTATTAAAAATTAATAGTAAAACAAAACATACATTTTCGAAACAGCGTGACATACAAATAGCTTACATTGATAGTGAAATATATACTTTTTCTCTAATTTTATTAGACTTAAAGATTCGTGACTATTATTATTGTTTTCTACAGAAGGCCGTGTTCTTAGGCGTTAATAATAACAATTATATAAAATAATGAAGATTACGCGTTACTTACCGACGCACAGAAGTATACTACAAGATTTACATTTTTTTTAAGGACAGTAAAATTTTAAGTTCACGATGATATACATAATATTATATGAAGCCTATATAAAATGTATATGAAGTTAGATATACATATTTATGAAGGTAAATCTAGGTACTTATATACAAGTAATAATTTCGCTAGTTAAATGTTAGTTGTAATAAGGTATGATTTTTTGGATAAATTCTAGAGTAGGGTTAGTTTCTCTCCATTGTTATTATATGTATACATAGATAAAATTTTGCTGATTCAAACATAAACTGTTTTTAACAGAAACATTATTGAAATTCATTTAGCAGAGTTACTTCTAAATAAGTAAAATTGTTTTTATTATTTTTTTCACGACATTCTTCTGGAATAGTTTATGATGGCCGACTTGTTTTTTTCTTTTTTGGGATAAAAAAAATTGATAATGTTTCGAAATAGTTTGTCATTGTTTTGGAGTTGGATTGTATTATTTATTGTCTAATTAATTGGTTACTGAAACTATTATTTTTAATATTATTCTCTAAATTCTATAACGACGATGACTAGTCAAAACTATTATTATTTGTAATTATTTAGTATGACTGCAAAAACAATGCGATATTTGAGTTTTTTTATTATTTTTTTTAGATCTAAAGAAATAATTTTTATAATAATCTACAAAAGTAAAGCTTTCTTTCACTTTTAAATGAGATTCAATTTTTTTTTATTTTGTTAAACAACC
Source organism: Noctua pronuba (assembly GCA_905220335.1). Lineage (NCBI taxonomy): Eukaryota > Metazoa > Arthropoda > Insecta > Lepidoptera > Noctuidae > Noctua > Noctua pronuba. The sequence goes on along the minus strand of LR999906.1, from coordinate 5,217,284 downwards.
TGTTTTTTTGCTGAGTCATACAAAATAATGAAACACTAAAATTACTTAAATCTAGTGACTAGATGAGAATGTTAAAAGTATCCTATGCGATATGTGACGCAAACGCTTTAAAGCATATCATAACGAATGTTAACCTAATAAACATACGATTTATATTCTAGTACGCTAAATCACAACACTGCAAAATTTAAACATGTTTACGAGTGGAATGTTTCTAATGCTATAAGAGTGCTTATCGCTCGATAAATAAATAAATTATACCCGTAAGTACATATGGATTTTTTCCTAGAATAAATTGTGTTGGGGTAAGCCATTATGGTCTTTACAGGGTCGCGTTAAATGAAAATTGAGGCTAAAGTGGCCATGTAAGATGGGACTTTACTGTTCTCGATATATCAACGTAAGCCAATATTTATTTAGGTAGATACTTTGGTTGGGCCTATGAAATAAAGTTGAGTAAAATATATATCTTTGGATCGAAGATATACAGGGTGGAAAAAAACAAATGGGCCTTGAAAGGAGGTATCCTAAATAATGATGAAACTAATTTTAAACTTTTTTGGAACGATTTTTTTTTTACACCCTGTATACAATATACATGAACGAGTATCGATGGTTCTTGTTTACTAAACCATGAGGTATATGTACCCGTAATATGCAAACGCAATGTTTTAAAATGCAACTCTCGATTTTTACGGAAAAAAAAAGTATTATTTAACATTTTAAATTACAATATCTAATAGTATTCAAGGTATCGCAGTAAGCACATTAACTATTTTAGAACATACGCTTTTTTGTAAGTATGTATATTGTTCAGAAGTCTTATTATATACAATGCTTAAGACTATGAATAAATATCATAAATTAAAAAGTAGTACAAAAGTTTCTCGTTTTGAAAACCTTAGCGTCGAGTTAGGTACTAAAATGTTTGGTTCCATTGAGAAATATAATAAAAATAAAATATATACAAAGATTATAAATATGTTTTTTTATACTGGGTGGAAGGGACACCGACACGGTTACCACTTATTCAATACATCATTACAAGCCCCCCAATATAGAAATTTTTCATCAGTATTTTTTTTTAAATCAGCTGTTCCATACATTTGGCCATGTAGGTATTTCATTTTTGTAGGAAACAGATTTTTTTTTTTAACTGAGGAAAAAATTCTATGTTGGGGATATTCTCAGAATGATGTACTGAATACGTGGTAATCGTTTTCGCATCGGTGTCCCTTTCAACCTGTATAATATTCCGCAAAATATATAAATGTTTTAGCAATGTTACAGACTACGAAAAAAAATCAATTAATGATCAGTAGAAAGGTCCTGAATTTTTTTCTATGCGTTTTTTTTTGTTTCATTCATTATTTGGCATTTCTAAAATAAGCCGAATTATTTTAAAGCTGAAATTAGGTAAGAAATATTAAAAAAAAAAAAAAAGTTTCTATTATTTTTAAATAATCTATGATCCCGAAAAAAATCTACAGTAATATTCGTTTCAACTATTATGCTATGTTATGACTTTAAATATTTTAATGTTTACCTTAATATAATTTGAATGAATTATGTCTAGAAGCAAAACACATTTTGCCTTAAATTAGTTTATCTACAGCGTCGCTTTAAATCTATGTAAGTCGTAATTATCCCAGGTTCAACTTTATATACATATTCCTTACGATTATATAGTAAAGCTTCACACAGATCACTATAAGTTACATCTATATGAAAATGTGTTGGTACAAACACCATAAGAGATACATGAACTACTTGTTAAATGAGTTATAAAGGCTACCATCCAGTGAGGACTGCGATTTTTCTATGTTTTAATTTGCCATATTTATTTTAACTTTATTTACCCCGAAAAGATCTTCTTTTAGCTATTATTAAACAAGGGTGATACTAGTATCGACACAGTATTTGGTATGAAACAGAGCCGAGCTCAAAATATAGGTCACAGGTAAAAATTTAGCGTCAATTTACATGGCTAATAACAGTAAGAACATACCGTTAATATTATGTAGTATATCAGCATCTCCATTTGCACTATAATTACATCTAATAGAAAAGCATTCAGTATCAACCACAACAGCCATAAGATTCTTAAATCTAAACACGAAAAAAACTAGGCATTTCGTTGACAGCTCCTGTTTGAAGAGCACCTATGCAAATAGCACCTAAAGTGGGTGCACAGCACCTAAAGTGGGTGCACAGCACCTAAAGTGCGTGAGCAAGACGCAGAGTGGGTCCGCAAAACACAAAGTCGGAGCGCAACGCCCAAAGTGGGTGCGTAAAATCCAAATTGAGAGAACAACACCCAAAGTGGGTGCATAATATGGAATACTATAGGTGCTATACAAATGAGTGCTCTCAAATGTTGCTCATAACGGAATACCTCCAAAATACACCTTAAAATATAAAGAGTATTAAAACTTCCAAGTGACATTTTTACACAAAACAGTTGATGAACAAAGTTTTTAATCAACGCTTTACAAAGCAATTACAAGATAAGTATTTACAATGTCAACAGTTTGGGCCAAACTTGAAACGATTTTGGTCTCATTTTAATTCTGCGACTCAGTTGCTCCACTGGATTCGTCGTTATCAATATCATCTGGCTTTGTCTGCCCGATGTTGAATTCTTTCAACGCATCCTGTATATGCTTGACCTGTCAAAGAAAAACCATGTTACGAAAAGTTTTCCCCTTAGAGACGTATCTCAAAAGAAAGAGAAGAACGTATATATTTCTAAATTGAAGTTAGTTTAAGAGCGTTCATCCAAAAAGTTGGCAACGTCGCAAATAGCTGTCAAATATTTATCTAATATTAATTTGGCAATATTATTGTATGGAAATAAAAATATGGCTAACTAGTGAACTTGAATATTAATAATGAATTACAATTAAAACACTGAATTTGATGTTGTAACGGTTTCAGGTGTAAAAAGGCATTTTCGTTTCCAAATATTTTTTTTACATCTCAAACTAAATATTCGATGTAACGATATTAATTATTGCATTTGATAATCAATATTTTAGTTCACTAGTTAGCCATATCCATGCAGTAATATTGCCAAATTAAACAAAATAGTGAAATATTAGACAGCTATTTGCGACGTTGCCCGCTTTCTGTAACGCCCTTAAGTAGAGAGATCCATAAAAATTCCTACAGCATCGAACATTCATCGAAAAATCATAAAGTTTACCCAGTATCTGTGGGAAGTATGAAATTCGTCGAAAAAGAAATGGTCGAATGACTTTGATAGAATTGTAAAGTTCTGTTTGTTTGATACCAAAAGTACTAAAGCCTTTGGTTTTATTTAACTTTATTTCCGAAGCAAAAACAAAGTTCGATGCGATTACAAATGGAGCTCTATTTTTTCACAGATTTCCACTCTCTATTATTCTCTTCACACTTTTATATAAAAGAAAATAAATAACAAAAAAGTCTCTTTAAACTCATTAGTTTAGAAAATATTTTTTTTGCGAATTATGACATATCATTAGGAGTCATAATTATACAACCGCAAAGCTCATAATTAAAAAAACCTCAGTGTCACTTTTTTTCATATTTCCAGTTTCCCCTTCAATTTCACCCTTTACCTTATTTTTATTTAAATTTTTTGGTTGACAACCCCTTTGTTGTCCCCTGACCTTTATTCACCCCAAGGTTCTATGTAACTTTAGAAATATCTACAAGAATATGAACTAAGGCTAACAGTAATTAGTTTTAAGTACTTAATGAATATTCAAGGCGTTGTGTAGGACCTATATTATAAAGTAAGAGAAGGCCTATGTAATTATATCCAATCTCGTTTGGTATGCAACGGGGGAATGTTGTCAAGTAATTATGTTAGCAAAATTCAAGCGAAGCTTTTTTGTCTTGGAATATTTTTAATGTAAGTTCATTTTTTTTAGATGACTTTTTATTCTTCGTCAGACAATCTTTAATTTAGTATCTCGCGTCAACTTTATCTGATTTATTTTTATTGTCTGACTCGGTAAACTAATTACTTGAGAAAGTAGCCACAAAAATTCAAAGAAAAGTAAAGTAAATTATGAATTTCACGATAAAAAAGATAGATAAAAATAATTCATAACTCCCAAAATTATATTAAACTGTCAAAACTATCTTAATCAATCACTCAATCTATCATACAAAATTTCGATGTCCACTTAATAGAAAAAACTCACCTGAGAAGCCATAGGGTCGGTACCAGGATGCATGTACTTGTGAAGGAAATAACACGTTCCCGGGATATCCTTGGGGAACGAATTCGGGAGACAGGAACGGTCCCGGGGCTCCATCTCAAAGCCCGGGAATTTTATTAGCCACCTGTCAAAAAAGTTGTGTTAAGAATGTGTCTGTCCCTTCCGTAGCAAAGTGATTCAGGGGCCATGTTCTTGTAAAGTTAACAAAGGAGTTCGGTTATAAGATGACCATGGACGTATTTAATACGGGCGATATTCAGTTTTATTACATGAGTTAGAAATTTGATTATTGAATGTCTCGACGTGCTACAAGTATGGAGTCTTAAGGGGTGAACCTCATCTGGTAGCACGGGATCACACTTTTCTATATCTCCTATCCTTTTCTGTCGCTCAGTACCGTCATTTGCTAGAGCGAGAAACATTTAATTATATACCAGAACCTAAGTAAATCGATTTTATATGACGATTCCTAAATATTTGGGATCTCTTGTAACCCCTGTAAGTTTACTGTGAAAATCAGAAGTGGTAGTTATAACAATTTAAATGGAGAATCAGCACCTATGTCAAACGCCAAAATTACATAAAATAGCCCCTAAGTAAAGTACTTCGGTAACCCAGGTACTCTCCGCGAGATTGTCAGCAACATCATGGCGCTGCTGGACTTTCTCGGGGAGTTAGGGTGGATCGAATAGAGTTCCCACGCGCACGCAAAATAAGCGCTTTGACGCGGAGTTGCGGACACCAGCCAATACAATACAATAGCCCCCTAAAAACTTTTCACTCAATCACTTCTAGAGTTTTAGTTAAGCAGAAGAAATGGTAGGACCAGCTTCCCACAAACATCTGTCTTTCTGCCCAAAAACTCTCAAAATTTGCGTTGTGTGGTGCAGCACACACGAAAACCACGAAAGTAAATTGCATGGACAGCTTTATTCCCAATCCAACAGGAAAATCCATCCCATATTTCTCTCCAGTAGGTTATGTATGCACGTCATATCATAAATTTTTCATACGCCCATATACCACCCTAAAAAATGTACGCGGGTGAGGTCATAAAGCGCACACCCCTTTCACGCCAAAAACTAATGGATCATAACTGAAAGTCCGCAATGAATTTTCATGAAAAAATACCCTTTTTGACAGCGCCTTATATTAAGTTTTTTGTTACGCAAAATTACCCGTTTTAGTTCAAGGAAACCGCTTTGCTAATGAAAATAATTGAAAAGCAGTGGTTTGTTAAGGCAATATTAAGTTCGATAAAGTTAATTAACTGTCTTTTATAACCGTTAATTATTATACAGGGTGACTGGTAGTTAGTGACCGATACTTAAACACGTGATTTTACTCATGATAAGAAACAACTTTCCCAAAAAAACATTTTTTTTATACTCATTCACTTTTATCACAATAAAACTTACGGAGCGGGCTTGCGACCCGCGCGGGTACTCGGCCTACCCACTGTTGCACGGTACGATAGTAATGAGACAGAATGGCGTCACGCGGTTCACAGCTGATAGGTCAAAGGCGCGCGCGCGAGTTTCATACGGCTGTTGTATTGTGATAAAACTGAATGAGTATAAAAAAAAAGAAAATCTTTGGGAAAGTTGTTTGTTGTCATGAGTACAATCACGTGCTTAAGAATCTGTCACTAATTACCAGTCACCCCATACAATGTGTCCGGGCATGGATTAGCGATATTCTAGGTACTTATATAACAACGGTTTTAATACACAAATTTCTTGGTTTTCAAAGAATTTGTTGACATTCGATTTGCAAAAATTTTGAATTTTTTTTGGAGTGTCATATTTTTTTTCTGAAAGTTACAAAAATGTGAACCCATTATTTCTAAATGTCAACAATAAACAATATTGTTGCCCTCCGAATAAGTCTATTTTTGTCTCAATAAGACCAAAACTTTGACAAATATGATTTTTTTTTTGTACGCACGTAGAGTTTATTACAACAAAAAATAAATGGCTGCCAAATAGCGGGGAAGTGGATTGGACCCAAGTATGTAGTGTATTTGTGTATTAAAATAGTTGCTACATAAGTACCTAAAATATCGCTAGTCCATGACCGGACACATTGTATATAGAATGACATTTGTAAAGAAATAAATAAAGGGAATAGAATACCTAACACAGTTTAATCTACCTTTAGATAACAGATTATAGCCAGTATTGCATAACCCCTATTCAATATTAATTCCGTTCTGAATGCACTGATATTCACCGATCAAAGGCATTGCAATCAGTACAGCTTGGTACTTGACAAAGAGAGTTATTCTAGCGCATCGAAGGATACCAAGCACTCTCTTGGATTAACCGACCTTCAAAGTAAATTCATAGGAGCATTACTTAAGCTGTGTTTACACCGGGCAATTTATATCGCACCTATAAAACTGATCGCGATCAAGATGTCTTTCTTCAACCCGTTCAAGAGCTGAGAGTCAATATTCCTTAGGTGACACTAACAGCTTACTAATGACTGTGTCAGATCTTGAACGCAGTTTAAATGTGCTGATCGTGTTCAGGATCTTAGGTGGAATTCGCCTTAGGTACCTACAGTATAACGACGACATAAAGGGCTTTTCTGTTGCTATTAGATTATATCCTCCACCCCATATAAAGCTATATTTAATTATTTTAGTACATAGGGGACTAACAACTAATAAAAACAAACATATGAACGGGGTAATCCACACTAATATTATAAATGCGAAAGTAAGTTTGTTTGTTACCTTTTCACGATTAAACCACTGAAGCGATCATACTGAAATTTTGCATATACGTTGGCTGGTCTACAGAAACGGACATAGGGTACCTTTCATCCCGAAAAAATGTACTGCTCTCGAGGAAAATAACTATAACGTTGCTATGATAATAGATGGTGCCACGTGTCTTTCGAATCATGATTGAATTATGTTGTTAAAAGCAGAGTACAACCCGAATTAATTGTCAAATTATAAATTAACGCGAGCCAAGCCGCGGGCAAAATCTAGTTCAATAATAAAACACAGAATGTTGGACTTCTGACATCATAATAATATTCAGGTATTAATTATATATGTCAGTTTAGCGTTAATAATAACTTTTAGCGCGCGATTGGCTTATTACTTGAATAGTTCCCATACCTCCAGCAAGTATTTGGCGAGTAACTGAAAAAATCTCCCGTCTAAAGATGGACCCCCACCTAGTCACTCCGCAAGAACCGTACGCGCTGCAGTCATCGTATTTTCGGATGGTCATGCGCACATATCCACATCATACGCGCCGTACGCCCAGAATCCCATCCATTATTTTAACAGTATTTCTGTTCGGCACTCGTCGCGAATTTGATGAAGTCATTGTCTCTGTTGGAATCCGTATCCCTGCAGCGTTCGGCGCGTCTAGACCCTTCTTAAGCGTACCCTTAGACCTCAAGACCAATTCCCATTATGGACTGCCTTCAAGGAACATTACCCAATATTAGGATGCCAATCTGTCTGGCTAAGATGCAATGCCGTGATTTGAGCCATGAATAGAATTCCACCTGCTTTGGCCAGTGGGCGAGCATTTCGTATTCAAGACTGGCTTCAGACCATCATTGTTATAAATTGGCCAATCGATTTTAGGTAGTTGTATAATGCAGAACAGAAACCAGCCGCGAAATTATGGCACATCTAGTTTTTTTTTGCCCAAGTTGGATTGTAGTAGGAAGGTAGGTAGTAGGTAGTAGAAAAAGCTGCATTGCAACGCATGCCGGGTACAGCTAGTTACATACATATATACATAAACTCACGCCTATTCTCATAGGGTAGGCAGAAACCACAGATCCTTACATACTCCTTTAGCCTCGCTACGTTCATACATCTGATCATACACGCACGTTCCATCATTTAAGGATTTTAAAACAAATGGAATTTGATTTAATCAGTTATGTTGCCGGGAAGTTTGTTTCGTCATTTTTCGCCCGCTAAAACACTAGAAAGTTGTGAATTTGATGGCAACCATTTTTCAGGACTGTGTTATGTTATTTTGACGTTTAAAAAGTACTGATTTACAATCTGAACAAACGTTTTTTTTTTTAATTTATCTGTACACACGGCGGCACATGAGGCTGTACATTTTCAGAATAACTTTGCCTCGCTTTGCATAGATTACCTATACAATGAGAGATCCGCATAAACTGGTTTGTAAAGCTTGATTGGCGGCGATCGAACAAATAAACAACATAGCAAATAATTAAAAGATAAAATTAACAACTTACTCGTAAGTAGTAGGACTGACGTTGATCTTCAAAGGTTCGGAGCCAGACTCAAACTTGTTGGCAAGCGTGACGTTATGCCCGAACAGGCAGTACTTCAACATCGTCTTGCCGACGACTCCTGCGAGCACAGTGCCCGTGTGCAGGCCTATGCGCATCTAGGGAATAACGTGAAACAAGTGATTAAAGTAAAGAAATCGCGTTCAATAAATTCTAAAGTAAATCTTGACTAGGTTTGTTTCAATAATGCTCGGTAAGTTTCGACTTGAAATAAAAAGAGAAGACTGGGACAGAATTTCATGAGCTTTGGCACAGAAAAACATGGCTGTGATACCTTCCAAATAAAAGTGGTCTAAGCTGTGGCGGACGTGGGTGTATTTTGCCCACGGTCCTTTCCTACTTCAAATTCTCAACTCGTAAAGTTGTTTCTATTATTAAAGACTAGCTGTGTCCCTTTGACCTTCATCCGCGTGAAATTATTATAAACATTATGACTTCTTTATTTGAAACGGATTTTGTTAATAATTTCAAGAGTTTTAATTTTTTTGAACGGAACTCTAATCCTTTTTCTAAAATAAAAGTAGCCTAAGTTACTCCTTGCAACATCAGCGATCCACCAGTAAGTTCCGTCAAAATCTGTCCAGCTGTTTCGGAGATTAGCCGGAACAAACAGACAGTGTTTTTTTTTTATAAATCCATTATATTTCAGTAAAAAGCTTATAATTTTAAATTACAAACAGACACTTTTTTTTTTTCAAATGAGAAATCATCTTAATGACCCCTCCAGCTCTGGGCGGAGTGGAAGGGAGTGTCAGACTCGTACTGACTAAAACCCATCCATGTTCTTTCTTTGCCCTTTGTGTTCCAGGGCCGCGGTATCTCTTTCGAACAGTCCCGCAGCCGACAAACAGACACTTCAATTTAATTTATTTGTACAGATTATTTTAAAATATTTAATCAGTCACATTTCTCCAAAATAGAATTCGGAAGTCTATTAACGATCTAAAATGAATACCTAGGTACTTACTTAATCAAATTCACAAAAAAAAACTTAGAAAATTAATGTTTTGCTTGGACAGTGTATAAAACTTTGATTAAGCTTTGCGTCATCGCTAACGTGTGAGGGCAAACGTAGATGTTTACATTCCGAGGCAAACTGTTGATTCTTGAGGGAAATAGGTTGCGTGAACACACAGACTTGCTATCTTTAGTAGTTTTACAACGTGCTTTCATTAGTATTAAAATGTCAGGTTGATACTTGTTGACAGGTAAATAAATTACTGTGTAGGCAATGGAAATACGCGGCTTTAACGGGTCTAGAATGGTCATCATACGATGTGAAACCCTATAGGGTGACTGGTATTTAGTGACCGATACTTAAACGCGTGATTGTACTCACGATAACAAACAACTTTCCAAAAGTTTATAGTCATTCGCTTTAATCACAATAACAAAATAGCCGTATGAACTTCGTGCGCGCCCGCCTTTTACCTATCAGCTGTTAGCCGCGTGACGCTGTTTTGTCTCAATACTATCGTACCGTGGAACAGTGGGTAGGCAGAGTACCCGCGCGGCTCGCAAGCCCGCTCCATAAGTTTATTGTGATAAAAGTGAATAAGTATTAAAAAAAATGTTTCTTTGGGAAAGTTGTTTGTTATCATGAGTGCAATCACGTGTTTAAGTACCTATCGGTCACTAATTACCAGTCACCCTATATTCTTTGTATTGAAAAGTATGAGACTTTATCTACTAGACCGTTCCGTCACCGTCGCGTGCCATGCGGAGCGTCAATAATTGTAGGCGAGAATATTTCGCCGGTGCCACTACGCTATGTGCATGGCACGCAACGGTGTAGGTCGGTGATGGAACAGTCTAGTAAGCATGGTCTCATACTTTACAACATAAAGAATATACTTTTCCCCGATACATTCATAGCACGGCCAAGGTATGACATACCATACAATGACCGTGTTAAAATAAATGTTGAACTTTTCGATGTTTCAAAATAAATATAAAAAATTGAAATTAAAATCTCCGTGGGGCCAAGGATCAATTATTTATGGCTGAAGAGACTGCAAATCAGCCCTGTTTATAGTATCAGCTAATTACTTTATGCATTGTAAAGAAATCATTAAGAATGTGTAGGAGAACACTAACAGATAAAAACACTTTAAGGTTCAGTGGTAGTATTGCAAACATGAAATCAAACATTTCACAATATCACTCAAACATAGCCTACTGAAATCAAAACCACATCCTTGGCTTAGCCATAAAAAGGTAAAAATATGTGATACATACCTTTATAGGGTTCCCCTCGTGCGTCAAATGCTGCGCGCACGTCTCCACCATGCGCAGTGCCATCCACGCGATCTGCGGCGCGTGCGTGTCGATCTTACGATGCAGCCCGCTCGCCACGCAGTATGCGTCGCCTATTGTTTCCACCTGCACGGGACATGTATATAATACATCAGTAAAACACAGATAGTGAAAACTAGTAAATTTTTTCACAGATGAGTTATAAGACTTAAGTGAAAATCAATTGGGGATGATAGACCATTTCATGCTTGATCCTAATCTATACATATAATAAAACAGTAAAAAAACTGTGTCTGTACATTGAAGATATTAAAAAAAAAAAAATTGGGTGTGGTTTAGAAACAGTAATAGAGCACGAATCCAAAAAAAAAAATCTGTCTGTTTGTCTGTTTGTCTGTTTGTCTGTTTGTTTGTACACGCTAATCTTCGGAACTACTGGACGGATTTGAAAGATCTTTTTTTTGTTGTATAGGTATTGAGTCTGGGCAACATATAGGCTATAATTTATCTTGGAAACTTGAACACCTGATGCAGAACCGCAATAGACCAGCTAAACTATAACAGATACAAAAATAGTACCATAGCAAAAATTGTTCCACGTGATGAGCATTTTCTGTTGAGAGAATAAATTTGAAGATCTGGAACACCTAATGTGGAACTCCAAGAGCCCAGCTACACTATAACATATATAGGAATGACGTCTTAGCAAAAACTTTTCAATCTGATGAGCACTCTCTGTTGATTTATAAAAATCGAAGATCTGGAACACCTGTTGTGGAACTCCAAGAGCCCAGCTACACCATAACACATATAGGAATACCATCTTAGCAAAAATTTTTCAATCTGATGAGTACTCTCTGTTGATTTATAAAAATCGAAGATATGGAACACCTGTTGTGGAACTCCAAGAGCCCAGCTACACCATAACACATATAGGAATGACGTCTTAGCAAAAATTGTTCAATCTGATGAGCACTCTCTGTTGATTTATAAAAATCGAAGATCTGGAACACCTGTTGTGGAACTCCAAGAGCCCAGCTACACCATAACACATATAGGAATGACGTCTTAGCAAAAATTGTTCAATCTGATGAGCACTCTCTGTTGATTTATAAAAATCAAAGATCTGGAACACCTGTTGTGGAACTCCAAGAGCCCAGCTACACCATAACACATATAGGAATGACGTCTTAGCAAAAGTTGTTCGGTCTGCTGGGCATTTCCTGTTGTCTTATAAAAATCGAAGATCAGAAACATCTGATGTGGAAATCAAAGCTAACACTAATTTAACTGTATAATTATAAAATAACATAAGCTGGGAGTACCTCCACGCGGTGAAGGCGGTCATTGAAAATTTGACTCTACTGGACAAAACTCCCATTTATTTTTTTATTTTATCGAATAAATATGCCTTCGGGCTTATGTTATTTGAGTGTTTAATTTCCTTTTCCACTTATCTTCGTGACACGGTAGCCTACCCGGTGACGCAGGGGAACAGTCACTTAGATTTTAATTGATCAGGTATCTTCACAATAAAACTATAACCATGCCTAGAAAGAGGTCAAATCTTTCCCAATGTTTCAAAGGAGCTAAAAGATTGAGGATCATAAGATCCCAAGAATCTACCGAAGAACGTCAGGAGAGACTTGATGCTGTTCGGAACATCAGGCTGCAACTCGCTCCGTGGAAACCTCTTCGGATCGCGAAGCACGCCTGCGTTCTTAGGGTATTTACGCATCTACTGTGAAGAATATGATGCACGACTGACCGCTGATCGTGAACGTCATGCATTGTCTCACGAGTCGGAGACGTTCACGGAAAGAAAATTACGCTTGAGTTCTCAGCGTGTATACACATCGACTTCGAGGTATCTAGAGACAAGTGCGGAACGTGATGCACGACTGACCGCTGATCGTGCAAGTCCATGCATTGTCTCGCGAATCGGAGACGTTCAAGGATAGAAAATTACGCTTGAGTTCCAAGCGTATCTACGCGTCGACTTCTAGGTCTCTAGAGACAAGTGGGGAACGTGATGCGCGACTGACCGCTGATCGTGAGCGTCACGCATTGTCTCGCGAGTCGGAGACGTTCACGGATAGAGAATTGCTCTTGAGTTCCAAGCGTATCTACGCATCGACTTCTGACTTACAAAAATGAAAGATATGGAACGTCTCGAATCGTCTCGCGCATCCCGTTGTTTTCCCGTCCCCGGGCTCTTAGAATTCGACATCAGACGTTTCAGATCTTCGATTTTGACGACCCCGTTATCGCTGGCATACGCAACAGGATCCGCGTACGAAGTCGCGGGCAGAAGCTAGTCCTATAATATAAACTGGGTCTTATTCATATAATTCAATAAATTCCGTTCTAGCCACTCCTCTTCCAGTAACAGTACTAGTAATTTAAATCGTCCATTGAATTCAGCACAATTAATAATAAAATTCATTAAGAAAAAAAAAAAAGCAATTCTATCATGTCTACCTCTCAGAATGGATGTAGGAACGGGTCCCGCGGTACTAAGGAGCTACTCCTCATTGATATGGCCATTAGCCAACAGGTTCGCCGCTCTCGAAAGGATCTGTCCACATGTTGGCCTATGATTCGGTGCCTCATACCTGGCTCATGAGGGTGCTGGAGTTGTATAAAGTTGATGCAACTCTGCGTACCTTCCTGATGTCATGTATGAGGCACTGGAGAACAGTCCTTCGCTATCCAGGATGTCGACAGATCCAGAGGAACAGCGAACCGATAAGGATCGAGCGTGGCATATTCCAGGGTGATAGTCTGAGTCCGTTATGGTTTTGTCTAGCCTTGAACCCTCTCAGCACACTGCTGGAGGGTTCAGGTCTAGGCTATCGGTTGAGGAGAGGTGGTCAGGTCATATCTCACCTTCTTTACATGGATGATCTGAAACTCTTTGCCCCCAACAATTTGCAACTGATGAAGCTACTGAAGGTAACGGAAACTTTCAGTAGCGCCATCAGGATGGAATTTGGTGTGGACAAATGTGCAGTCATGCATGTGAAGCGAGGGGAGATTATGGAATCCGTGGGAACGCAACTCTCGGATTCCATACACCTTAGATCCCTCACCTCAACAGAAACCTACAAATATTTGGGTATGTCGGAAGCATTAGGTATCAATACTGCCGACATGAAACAATCGTTGAGGGAGCGCTTCTTTGGCCGCCTGAATAAGGTGCTAGGCAGTCTTTTATCAGGCGGAAACAAGGTGCGCGCCTTCAACGGTTGGGTCATGCCGGTTTTGATGTATTCTTTCGGCATACTCAAATGGACTCAGACAGAACTTGATGCCCTGGATAGGAGGGTCCGTACACTACTGACCGCAAATCGGATGCATCACCCACGGTCATCGGTGATGAGACTGTATATCCCACGGAAGTGCGGGGGTCGTGGCTTCTTAAATGCTAAGACCCTGCACAACCGTGAGGTATGCAGTCTCAGGGAATACTTCCTAGAAGCCGACGTGGGGATGCACCGAGATGTGGTCTCAGTGGATAAGGGCCTTACCCCGCTCTCCCTGGCTAACGAGAACTGGCGCAAACCTAAAGTATTAGTCACTAATGACCGCAAGGAGGTATGGCAGAGCAAGGAGCTTCACGGACGCTTTTACCGGGCACTACATGGGCCCGATGTAGACTTCTTAGCGTCCGTATCCTGGCTGCGTTTCGGTGACCTCTTCGGGGAAACCGAAGGTTTTGTCTGTGCAATAATGGACGAAGTTATGATGACGAATAACTACCGGAAATACATTGTGAAGGATGGCACGGTTGACATATGTCGGGCATGCCACCGTCCGGGAGAATCGATCCGACACATTATTTCTGGGTGTTCTCGTCTGGCTAACGGAGAGTACTTGCATAGACACAACCTCGTTGCCAGGATTATCCACCAGCAACTTGCTTTACAACCTTGTGGAATCAGAAGTGCCATACTATAAGTATGCGCCCGACCCAGTTCTCGATAATGGTAATATCACGTTGTACTGGGATCGATCTATCATCACTGACAGGACTATTGTTGCCAATAAACCTGACATTGTGGTGATAGATCGATTGGAGCGTCGCGCAATGATTGTTGATATAACGGTCCCGCATGACGAGAACCTCGTGAAAGCAGAGAAAGATAAACAATTCAAATATCTAGATCTGGCTCGCGAGGTTGTCGACATGTGGGACGTGAGTACAGCAGTCATTGTGCCGATAGTCGTGTCCGCCAATGGCTTAATTGCCAAGAGCCTCGACCAACACCTGAGGAGGCTCGCGCTTGGCAGCTGGATCAAGGGCTTGATTCAGAAAGCGGTACTCCTGGACACGGCGCGTATTGTTAGGAGGTTCCTCTCTCAAGAGCCCTGACCACCGGCTGCTCGGACCCTGTTCCCAGTGCTGGTGGGCTACTATTTTTTATATTTTTAAATGTTTTTTTATATAATTTTTGTTGATAAAAATATTTAAAAATGTATAAACGAAATTCATTAGTGCGTTTACAATATGAAAACCACTGAACAACAAATGTATTTTATTAAATTAATTCGTACAGATTTAATTAAAAATGTACATAAATTCTACACATATAAATCTGTATGATTACGAATTTAAAATATAAAGTTGAGTAATTGCTGGAAACGTGCGAATGTGGAATTTTAAAGAAATTTAAATTCATATTCACTGATTTTGATACCAGATAAAGTTAACGAGATTTATTGAACAAAAAAAATGGTTGAAAGATAAATTAACCAGAATTAAAAAAAAATAAGTTACGGCCATTTTTACATACCTACTGAACTGAACCGGATCATATTGTATTTATTATCGTCAACAAAACTCGATTGGGATAAAGGCGAAGTAATTCAAAAATACAAGACCAATACTCGCATCTCTGAATTTTCAGACTCATGTGCGTATTGTATAATTAACACTTGCTTCGGTAAAGGAAAACATCGTGAGGAAACCAGCATGCATGAGAGATATCTTCGATGGCATGTAAAGCTAAGTCAGAGGCCCATGGGTGGCATAAAACTCTGACACCAGGTGAGGCACTAACCACACGATAAATAAGAAGAAAAAGCAAAAATCATCCTTGTATTTTACACACATAAAATCCTCATATTCAGTTAATTCCCACGTTAATTTAAGTTCCTGACAATTTCTTACATAGAGACTCTATGTAGGAAATTGACAGGAACAAAGATTATTATTAACATACTTTCATTAATATTATATAAAGCTTCTATTTATCCGACATCCTTCAAACAGATTAATAACAAGAGTAAATTATCCTCAGTAAACGACTATTAATTACATAGAACAGTAATTATAATTATGTCTTAATTATTATTTAATTAGAGCATGGATCACTGGCTACAATTTCTTTTGTATATTTGATCTTCAAAGCTTTGTTTCGGTGTCACTTAATTAAACTCTGTTTGGTGTTTTAATTTAAAAAAGATATCAAAACAAGAGAAGGGATGACTCTTTAAGGTTTATCTTTTTGGAGTGGAATATAATGTCAAATTCTAAACAATACATAACATCACGGCTGTAATCTACGAAGGGTTAGGCAGAGGTGTGCCTAAAGAGAGGTACACCTTTGCCCTGAACTCTGCCTCTCTATTGCCATCAACCGGGCACAAATCCAGAATCCGTGGCTGCTACTGAGAAATTCCTGATGGAAAAACCTAATAACAATTTTCCCGACCCGGGAATCGAACCAGGACATTATGTTCCACTCAACCAACGTGGCAGTTCGTTTGAATCAGTTCTAAACAATATTTTAGAAAAAATAAGTTACAAAGAATTTAGGAACGATTTGCTCGACGAGCGTTCAACTACTGCTTGTCGCTCAAAAAAATAAAGTCGTACAATTTTCTACTACAGTTCAAACGTCCGTGGCTGTTACGGCAATGATATGACGTCATTTACCCTGTTTACATCAAATTTTTGGCCTTTAAGCTTAGCAAGCCACGACGCTTTGTAGTAAAATCTTCGTGTGCATTGGCGCTTTATAACTACATAGAATAATACAACTTATGGTGGGGCTCCCCATCGCTGTCAATGTGGTAGTTAAGTGTTTAAGCCGTTTGGGGTTGAAACACTAGGGCCATGGGGTCCAAGTGTCCACCTAGTATTTCGGGAAATCGCCTAGTGGTTGGTTGACTCTTCACCTGACCAGAGAACGGGCCTATTTTTTGGCAATGCTGATTCTTTATCAGCATTGCCATCCGACGTGTTAATGCTGCCAGCCTTCTGGGCACTTTTCCTGTTGACAGCGATGTGGACGAATTTTTTGACGCCCGATAACCGTTTTGACATATTTTTTTACTGTTATAGATTTGTAGTTTGTAAATAATGTAAATATTATATAGTTGATAGGTAGACACGATAAGAAATATTAATAAAATTCTTAATTACTTTTTGATCAAGTTAAACTGTTGAAGCTTAATTTTCATTATCGTGAATGAAAGATGGATTACAACTTTCGTCGTTTCTTCGTCGGTTAAACCAACATTCGAGCCCAGGGGTTGAACTTGTTAAGATCTAAGTTAACAAAAACCAATTCAATTTAAGTTTGTTGTATTTTTAAACAATTGCTGCATCGTAAGATTAATATCTTGTTTTAAAATTAATGTTTTTTTTTTAAGTTTAAAAATGATAAGTGTTGATTTATATGTGACAAACACTCTCTCTATCACACACTGTATTTTCGGAGAAATGCCGTTGGATAGATAAATTGAACTCTGTTTTTCTCTTCTCTTTTATTCTGAGAGGGATATCTCTCGGAATTTTTGAATTCAACGTAAATATTATTATTAATACCATATTTTTTTATCTTGCTTGTTTTATTCAAATAATCTATACAAATAAATATAAATTGAAGTGTCTGTTTGTAATTTCAAAATAACAGCTTTTTACTGAATGTCTATGAAATTATATACGGTACCTACTTATAACAAAAAACATTTTTTTTTTAATGTTTGTCTTTCAGTTTGTCCGTCTGTTTGTTCCGGTTAATCTCCGAAACGGCTGGACCGATTTTGACAGGACTTTTAGTAGCAGATAGCTGATGTTACAAGGAGTAAATTTTATTTTAGAAAAAGAATAAGGGTTCCGTGCAAAAAATTAAAACCCTTGAAACTGTTAACAATATCGGATTCAAATAGGGAAGTAATATTTTTATAATAATCTCACGCGGACGAAGGTCGGGGGCAACATACTGTATAAAATGAAATAACATTTCAATAATATGAAAATAGTTTTGAATCCGAAAACCTTACCAAACCTTTATTGTGTGTTTTTGTCTTTTATTTTGTCTTATTTTTTTTCTTAGTATTTTTTCTATTTTTTTTTTTAATTTTCCTAATGCTATTATAAGGTCCAACTGTTGATTGAAACAAAGGAATTGGATTGAATAATCCTGAATCAAAAATTCAATAAAACAGAATCATCGCTACAATTCCATAAAACGACCTACCCAAAACTCCTTGAAAACGACCGGAATGAAACGTCGCTCACTGAAGTATTTTGTTTTCAAAAGGCAGAATTTCGTTCTAATTACTAACGGTAATTGTATGCTCCTTGTCTCACATTACCGAACTGTTTAGGTTAATTTGAATTTGTAAAGAGAGCAATTTTCAAACGGTCTTCGCTATGTAATGTGAGAATGTAGGGTTTCTGATATCTTTGAGGTGGAATTGTTTACTGTAATAATATTAGGTACTCCCATATGTCACTCTTGGTATAACTTTTTATGGTAAAAGGTTTTTTGTGTATTCCTCAAAGCGCAACTATTTTTAAGCGCAACCAACCAAGCGCAACTAAATTATTCCTCGAAGCGCAACCATGATGAAAAATAGAGATTGGTATGATGGATTCATTAACGACATTTTTCATCATAGTTGCGCTTAGTTGGTTGCGAAAAAACGAATGGAAAAACAGACACACAGACAAAAATTTGAATATTTTTTTTTTTGTTATAAGTACCGTTTATGCATTCAGTAAAAAGCTATGATTTTGAAATTACAAGCAGACATTTCAATTTTATTTTTTGTATAGATAGCGTAACGCGGAAAGAGAGTCAGGAGGCAACTGCTCTGCAGAAAAAAAAATACCATCTTGTATTATTAAATGTGTTAGTTAGAATCTTACCTTATAAACATCCAACTCCTCACAGAAGATATCAAACACGCTGTACAGATCCTCAAGCATGGCGATGACCATCATCGGTGTGGCTGTAGCACATATCGAAGTGAAGCCGACTATATCGCTGAACAGCATGGTTACGTCGTCGTGGCTTTTGGCTTCGATCTTCTCACCTTTGAAAGGAATGGCTTTGTTAGATGTTTCGGTACCGTCTTTTCTATTTGGACCTATAACCTGATGAAATGTCCCGAATGTGGCAAACTCATAGCCAAATTCAGGACTAACATTGACATGTAAGAAGAAGAACTTGGACCCACAAGATTTTCGCCCTACCATGTCAGTACATGGTCATCTACGTTTTTTTCTGGTTTTTCTTTTTTTTTTTTTTTACCGATGGGAAATCATCAAATGACTTCTCCCGCTCTGGGTGGAGTGGGAGGGAGTGTCAGACTCTCACGGTATCTCTTTCGAACAGTCCCGCAGCATAGTACGAGTACGTTTTTTTCTGGTTGACAACTACATGTGCTTAGTATTTTCTTCTTATTTTTCGTTCTATTCAGAATGTGCGAGGTCACTCTTTTTAGTATGAACACTTTTTCACGCGATTTAAGTGGCGCGGTATCTTTGAGCCCGAATTACACAGACACGGCGCAAGGTGACGGTGCGGCGCAGGCGTGGAATTTATAAGGAAACGAAAGAACGGGGTGCCCGTGCCGCGCCGCTTGAGTGTAATTCACGACATCGCCTATACGTACATTTTATATGAAAACGTTTTGAAGCGGCAGCATGCCTGCGCCGCACCATCACCTTACGCCGTTTCTGTGTAATTCACGCCTTGGAGATGTACATTTTTACATGAGCTCTCAAAGTTAACTGTTTGTGTGGACCTAGATTATAATAACCACTTGCATCAAATAAACCAGTTCAATTACAAACACGCACAGGCACATGCACAGTCGCGATGTTTTCGCTGACTGAGCGAGGCAGCATCGCCAAAAAAATTGCTGCGTGCGAAGGCACTTACGAAGTGCACACTCAAAGCTCGATTAAACTTAGTAATTAATGTGTGCGCCAAATAACAATGGTTTACAACGTTATGGCGGTGAAGGGCGTGTGACTGTATAAAAGAGGGTATTATATGAGAAGGACATAAATTAATATACAGCCTTGAATGACATGTAATATAGCCTTATAGTATGTTATGGTGATGACTGGCTTTATCTTTATTGAAGTTAACGTTGATATATTTGGCTATTAAATACAACAAGACAAAGAAGTAAGATTAGTGATGGATAGGATGAAAGCTTATTACGTATTAAATGGCGGAGACGGACACCTCTATACAAATTCTTACTAAGTTATCCATCCTTGAGAGCACCTACTCTGATCATAATTATTCAACAACGAAAATATTTTAGATCTATGCAATAATATTCAAATCAGCATTGAGATTACAAGGACTGACTGTTTTATTACACCAACTCACAACTAAGCAATAAAAGTCATAATACCAGCAAAACTTTTACTTATTCAGCATCATAATAATTCGCTTTTATATGACACTTAAACTCA
The DNA here is from genome assembly GCA_905220335.1 of Noctua pronuba. Classification (NCBI taxonomy): domain Eukaryota; kingdom Metazoa; phylum Arthropoda; class Insecta; order Lepidoptera; family Noctuidae; genus Noctua; species Noctua pronuba. The sequence continues at coordinate 5,196,782 of LR999906.1, read as the reverse complement.
AGCCCACGCAGAGAACTTGGACAAATTATTCACGGTAAAACTCTCAACAGACAATATTACTCGAAATAAGGTTTTGTAAGCATTTTGACATCAACATCAGTCAGTTTACATGACAAAATTGCGTGATAACTGGGTGCGTCACGCAATACGGCGTGTCTAAACAAATGTCGTTGAGTGAATGGGACGCCTCGGTTTTGGTTTATGAGTGTAATAAGGGTTTGTGGAACTAAGGGCTCCAATCTTAAGTGCTTACGTGTTGTATGATATGACTGTGATATGTATTTTGGTGTTTGAACAGGAGGTTTTGATGTTCGAGGAGCTTGTGGCTAAATAATAACAGCCGCTCAGGTCGATCTTAAGGTTAAGCCTTGCTTGCCTAGGTTGGTCTGTGGATGGGTGCCTTGGAAAGCACGTTAAGCCGTTGGTCCCGGCTGTCATTTGTGGATCTTTGACAGTCGTTACAGGTAGTCAGTCGCCCAAAAAGTCTGACAATTTACCAAGGGGTATTGTATTACCCAGTACTAACTGGGCTGTGGAGGTCAGATAGGCAGTCGCTCCATGTAAAAAACTGGTATTCAGCTGCATCCGGTTAGACTGGAAGCCGACCCCAACATAGTTGGGAAAAGGCTAGACTATTTTTGTGTTTGAACAATGTAGGATCAAGGATGTAGGTCAACTTTCTACCGAAGCTGGTGATCGTAGAATCAATTTTCAACTATAACGAATCATATCGATAAGCCGGCTAGGTGGACAGACGATCTCATTAATGTGGCCGGAAGAAACTGGAGAGCCATGACACAAAACTGCCAAAAGAGGAGAGATTTGGAAGAGACCTACACTCAACATTGAATGGCCAAATGTTGATGAAGAAAAACATATCGATAGGAAAGAAACAAATTAAAGATAGATTACTGACGATATTGTCACACAACAGCGGAAAGTAAAATGCGTTACTTAACTTCTCAAAGTTGCTGTTAACGTGTTCACTTACTGGGCCTTACTAATCTAAAAAGTCTCAACGATTAAAAAAGAAGAATATGACGAGGACGGACAAATCGCATGTGACTAAAAGAGTGATGTGTATAAACGTTGATGGATGGAGAGGGAGAGGAAGACCAAAGAAACGATGTGTGAGAAATGATATAAAAGATAAAGGAGTAAATGATAGCGTGACGGTTGACAGAGGAGAATGGAAGAAAAAAAACGTGTAGCGCCGACCCCAAGTAACATGAGACAAGGGCAAGAAGATGATGTTGATTAAAAAGAAGAAGAAATGTAGAATAGTGTAAAAGATTAGTCCTCATCACATGAAGAGGGACACGAAACGGGACATAAAAGTTTTAGAAGACAATAACAATGAAACTCCAGTACCATACCTCACTAAATAACCTTTAAAACACAAGTAACACCACAAGACGCCACTTCGAAACAAGATTGACTCGCTAAATTCCCTCTAACGCTAACTCACTTCAATTCCCTGGATGTAAACTTTAATCAAACATAGTGCGTACTTAAATTAAACCATACATAAATCAATTTCAAAGTGTACGAACAGATAATTGTCTTACAAACTTACCTAACCACAGTCTCTTAGCTATATGCGGAGGAAATATTAAATGTAGAAGGCTAACGTTCTTTTGTCTTTCCTTGTCAACGGCTTTGCTCGCTTCTTCTATTGAGTTCTTTAGCTTGTCCATGCGTCTTCGGAGTCCATCCTAAATGAAAAAAATATGGATGAAAAAAAAGCTTCCTACCAAGGAGCTCGTGGCTAAATAATAACAACTGCACGGGTCAATCTTCAAGGTTAAGCCATTCTTGCCTAGGTCGGTCTGTGGATGGGTGACCATCTATTACATACCGAGTTTTCTCCGTGCCTCGGAAAGCACGTTCCAGGTAGTCAGTGGACCGAAATTCTGACAACCAGTCTTACCAAGGGGTATATATTACTCAATACTAACTGTGTTGTGGAGCTGAAATAGGCAGTCGCTCCATATAAAATACTGTTATTCATCTGCATACGGTTAGACTGGAAGCCAACTCCAATATAGTTGGGAGAAGCTGATGACGGTCATAAGTACTACTTCTGAGTATCTGGTTCTGGGTTAAGTCCCAGGTTGGATAATGTTTTATTGGGTGTCGCCATCAGGGTTTTATTGAGTCTTAATTTGTGTTTACTTGATAGCTCATGCCCGTGGGACTTAGACATGTACACACAACTAGGGAAATGTAGGTGTAGGTACTAATTCTATAATTAGTACCCCTAATATGTACACCCTTCGGGAATACCAAGTGTGATGTTTTATTGCAGTACAAGAGATAATTGTATTGATGTTAAATGAATAGTTACAGAAATAAATAGTAGTTGGAAAGCTGCCAAATGCATTGATAGCAAAGAATAATTTCAGTTGCACTATCGCCAACATCCATACCACGTTGAGAACACCGGTTCTCGTTCCGATTACCGAAGTTAAGCAATTTCGGTCGAAAAAAAAAAACATTTTATCATTTGTATAAGTCAATCAAAACTCATGTCTTCTTTGTTATTTTTTCCATTTTCTTTATGTACACAATAACATAATATCACACCTGTTTTCCTCAAGAGTTTGGCAGAAGAGTTTACATATCAAAAAATTTCCCGAATCATCATTGCAAAACTTTTCAGTTTTCCCTTGTAATTAATTAATTAATTACTCAAATTCCAGTTATGGTTTGCCAAAGTTTTAATTTTTCCAATTAATTCCCATCAGCTGCACTGTTAGGTTTGAAGATTAAAAATAAATATTCATTGTCATCTTGAGCTCAACTCGAGCTTTTGTCTCCAACAAGCAAGTTTCAAGCACTCTGCCGGAGACGTTGGACTTGAAGACGATCAACAAGTGTGAAACTTCGAACTGATGTTTTAAAACTACTTCTTAATTGATGCTGCTGAAGCTTTTGATACTTCTTTGGTAATTCTTGAAAAACTATGTTGTTGTGTACATATGTTCAAGATTTTTTGTAGGTACTCAATTTTTTTTTTCTGTAGCCATTATTTGGTACGATGTTATATTGTATTTCGTGGACCCTGAATTCATAAATATATGAAGCATACCTTCCATAAATTCTTTTCATACTATCATGTATCAAATTTTGATTTATGACTATTCTATTTTGTAGTTTTCACAAAAATATATGTTGAAAGCTCATACATTCCAAAAAACTTTCATGATTAACATTACTTTGTGAAGATTTTTTTAACAATAAATATTGGTTAATGTATCGTTCGTAAAGTATCAAGAAAAAAATACTTGATATAATATTTTTGATACTTGTACATTTTTTTTTTCTTTTATAGATTTGTATGTAAATATTCAATTGTTGTCAATAGATATGTGTCTTTTGAGAAAAAATATTTAAAAAAAAAACCACGAAAAAATAAAAAAAACTAACGAAAAGTCTTACCTGAGCTCTTGCCTGTTCCCCAACTAAAATGACATCTCTCGTAGCATCATGCAGAGGTATATCAGAAATGAAGAGACCTCTACCAGTCAGACCCTCAAGTCCATCGAGGAAAGGAGACCCGACGAAGAGAAGAGAGTCTGATTCTGAACAGAACACCATCTGGCCTTTAATCTCCAGACCCTGTTGGCAATAAAAAAATGGGTTTAAGACAAATACTTGAAAAAGTTTTTATACTGTCATGGTCACTAACACCAAAAACGGCATATTTACACAAACAAACAAAACAAATAGTAAACATAGTATATATCCCGTTTTTAGTGTTAGACAAATACTTGAAAAAGTTTTTATACTGTCATGGTCACTAACACCAAAAACGGCATATTTACACAAACAAACAAAACGAATACTAAACATGGTAAATATCCCGTTTTTAGTGTTAATGATAAATACTTGAAAGTACAGAAATGCAAGTAAAAGGAGATAATCACGGCTTTTCATAAGTAATTACTTAACTAAAATCTAGTCACAGAAAGAAAAACCGCAAAAACTTGATGGATGTTTGGACTACATTTGAATTGTAAATATCTCGCTAAGAAATAATTTATGAAATCCTTAATGCGAACCACAAAAGAGAAGCTTAGTTTCTAAGTAGAGATACGACTAGCTCTGAAGTCTTATCTGAGACTTTAGTGTTGTTTCACGCTGGAAGCTAAAACTTAATACGTCGACGACTAAAATTAGAGCCTGATTGTGGTACTGATATGGAGCATTGCCAGAAATATTTCGTTACGAAACTTTCACATGAAATAATTATAATGTGCATTTCAGAAATTCCTGTTTTTGTCTGTTACCCAATAACACATTTTTCCATTAGAAATTTCTCAGTAGCAACCATGGAGTCCGGATTTGTGCACGGTGATGGCAATAGACTCGCCCCTTATGACATGGGACTTAAACATAACTGGCGAAATGTGGGTGTACTACTAGGTACACCTCTGCCTCAACATTCGGGGATTAGGTGTGATGTTGTTATGTCGTTTTCGCTTAGTCTTTATCATTCCACATCCATTTACAATTAAAAAAAACTAACATATTTTTCCTTGTTCGAGAAATTATTTCTCATCATTGGTCATTGAGAAGTTATATTTAGGAAATGTAGATTTTCGGACGGACATTACGGAGTTTAGCAGAGACGGTACGAGAAAAACTTTTGGTGCAAAAACATAAGACCTTACTTTAGAGGCTCTATCTACCTCTGAACACGTTCTGATGAAAGTCCGGGTGGTCGATTCAAAAGTTCCAACGATGCGGTAGGAGCAGGCAATTTAGGAGGGCATCGTGTAAAACGTGGTTAGTGCACCACTTTGGCTTTCTTTTTGTAAGTAAAAGATAAAAGTTTGCCCGCAATACCGTGAACAATATACGGAGCATGGAAGTGGGCCGCGGGTAACATCAGCTTGAAGTGTAGTTTAGAATTTTGTTATTTATTTTATGTAAGCTCTGTAGGTCATCCAGTGATTTTAATCATTAAATAAAGGGATGTTTGTGTACTATAAATAAAATAAATGTTTGCTTTCTGGTAACATTATTCGATAAAATTAGAACTAGCAAATTGGTATATTTAGATGATATAATACTTAAATTACCATAATGTAATAATATATTTTTAATGTATTTAATTTAACTTCCATGCAAATACCTATTGTACGCCCTATGGGCGGGACATGGCTGATCACAATTTAATTATTAAAGACCTGAATTATGTACCTACCTATGATCAAATAAAAAAATAAAAAAGTAGCTTAATCCTCTTTTTCACTATCAAATTTGCCTACTATTTTCCCTTTCACTCCAAACAAAAATAAAACAGTATTCCAGTTGGGATGGCAAGGTGTGACAAGTTTCCGGGTCAGTCCACTTATTTACAATGTAAACAAAGGTTGGGTCCCTATCCCTTTTATTCGGTAAAGAATTTTATTCTATAGACAAAATAATAATTATATTATGTGTTGACCATTAAAATCACAAATGGTATTTTTACGGAATGAGATATAAACTGTTATTTAAGTACTAAAAACTACTTTCCTACTTTACTTTACTACTTTTTTAGATTTTAGTTTTTGTTCTTAACTCTTGATAGTATGAACCGAAATAACAAAAAAGGTTAAGTTGATTTTACCGTTCATTTTCATATTGTTTTGTTAGATCAATCGCTTTTTACATATCAATTTCATTTTCGTTACTGCGTTTCGCAACCCATTTCATAAAAGCCACTTACCCAACAAAAGCTTTTTAGGTATTTCTGTTCCGAATTAAATGTTTTCGATATTTTCCTGTTTTTGTTTGAATGTGTGCTTTAAAAGCTTTCAGGAAACCGATACAAAATAAGGAAAATTTATTTATTTGAATGATAAACGGTCTTCCATCTTTATTCAACAAATCCGATACATCAACTCGTTTCATTGTGTCTTTTTAATCTCATGAGAATGAATCGAAATGTTTGCTCTTTTCATGAGCCTTTATTTAAAAGAAAAATAGGATTCGAAGTCACTTGAAGATAATTCATTTGTAGTTAACATTGTATTGGCTTCGATTTGCCTTTCAAGTCAAAGCAAGTTCTCGTTGAAAAAAATGATTTTTAAGCTCTGTATTTAAAGGATAAATTTGCATGCCACGTCCTTTTTCATACGCAATGCAATTTAAAATGGATTATGCTTTTACACACATAATAATATGTTCTTTTCTATTTTACTAAATTGAAATGCTGAGTTAATGATAATTATTTAATATTTTTTATGATTATTACTCATTTTAATTTGTTGACTATTCTAAATTGAAAACATGAAGTGGGCTGCCGTTGTAAGACGACTAAAAAGTCACGGTGTATATTTACCAGTAACATTTCAGGACCGTTTAGCAATTAAGAAAGGGACTAATCGTGGGTCGGTTTAAATAGTAGAACAACAGAGCCTAGGAGTTGTGGCTGATAAAGTGAATCCGGTACAAAACTAGGATTAAGCCATTTCCATTAGTTATGGCTTTACGGTTACGGTTAGGGAAAAAGGATTGCATAAGTTTAAACTAATCGGTTCATTCAGGAAACAAACGGATTTGTTACTGTTAATTAGAACCTTTAGTTAAATCCAACAATTCGCTTCTCGTGGCTAAATAATAACAGCCGCTCGGGTCGATCTTTAGGTTAAACCGTGCTTGCCTAGGTCTGTGGATGGGTGACCACCCATTACATACCGAGTTTCCTTCGTGCCTCGGAAAGCACGTTAAGCCGTTGGTCCCGGCTGTCGTTTGTAGATCTTTCACAGTCATTAGGTAGTCAGTGGCCCAAAAAGTCTGACAACCAGTCTTACCAAGGGGTATCGTATTACCCAGTACCAACTGGGTTGTGGAGGTCAGATAGGCAGTGGCTCCATGTAAAATACTGGTATTCAGCTGCATCCGGAAGCCAACCCAATATAGTTGGGAAAAGGCTAGGCAAATGATGAGTTATATCCACCAATACCTTTGGGAAACGGTAGAGTGACTAATTTTTTGTCGGGACTAAACTAAACAAAGGAAATGAAACGAACAAGAGAAAATATAACTGTTTTCAGGGACTAAATCGTTTTTGTATCTATTTACCTCTTAGTCGTTTTTTATTGCTTTTCTAGATTTAGTAGATCCAGAAGAATGAATTTTGGAGAAAAAAAAACTTTGGGGATTTACGAGACATTTGTTAAGATTTAATGCTTTCCGCTTTTTGTTAGTTTTGTAGAACACCGTTTTTTGTTGTATTCCATGTATAAAATATTGTTGCTATTAACGGTTTAGTAAATTTTGTGAATCTATGTCAAAAAATATGCTAGTCAAATTTTTTTAACAAAAGTTTTGTTAGTGAGGTGAAATGTTGTTTTATATTCAGTTGAGAACGTAGAGAATTTGTTCATACATAAGACATATTTGGAGCTCAAATATTTTATTGACCTTCACAACCCAGTTAATACTGGGTAATACGATTCCCCTTGGTAAAACTGATTGCTACAAATGCAGCCGATACCAACGGCTTAACGTGCTTTTCGAGGTACGGAAGAAACTTTGTATGTAATGGGTGGCCGAGGGCCTGTGGACGGTGAGTAATGGGCTAGCTCGCCTTCCGTTCGTCTTATGACGACAGGCCGTGTAAACGGCACGTTCGTGTTCGTGATGTTGAAATACTCCAACAAACTAAGCCTGAAATCAGCTGTTCACTTCCTGCCTAGCTACAGAGTTCATCGAACTCGTCGTCGCGCTTGCCGTTCGCTATGTGCGTTTTACCACGGTAACGATACATTGCGTATGAGGAAATAAAACAAATCAAATTTATTGGATTCCCATAACATTCCTGAAATAATTTCTTGTACCGGTCATCTTAGTATGATATACTGAATTCACCCCATTAGTTTGTTGAGGGCTGTCCCTTACACCCTGTTTTATTTTATAAAGTGCTTTCCTAGGTTAGGACTCAGGATCTGCACTATTTTTTTTTATATTTTCTTCACAAATAAAAATCGCCGGTATTGTTAATCCATCACAATAACACCTCAGAAAATTCAAGCTATTAGCATTCACAACACATTTACGAGCTTCCAACCGTTTGATTCCAAACAATGGCTCATTTAGTATATAACCAAACAAACTTCCGTCTACCCGCAGTTCCGAAACAAACTTGTACCGGCAACTTTTGCGAATAAACGCAAATGAATGCGCCAAAAGTTGTGCGGTGAAACAAAGGGGGTTGGGGATGGTGTGCAGATTGGCTCCAGGATCTATTTCTACTGTCTAGTTAGACACAGGTCTTAGTTTCAGTATGTTTGAGGTAGAAACAGATAGCAGTATTAGTTTCGGCGCACACTGACGGCACAGCATGGCAAGGGATTTTATGGTGATGAATAAGAATAAGAATAAATAATAGAGGAGCTCGTGGCTAAATAATAACAGCTGCTCGGGTCGATCTTTAGTTATAGCCGTGCTTGCCTAGGTCCGTGGATGGGTGACCACCTATTATATCCCGACTCTCTTCCGTGCCTCGGAAAGTACGTTAAGCCGTTGGTCCCGGCTGTCATTTGTAGATCTTTGACAGTCGTTAGGTAGTCAGTGGCCCAAAAAGTCTGACAACCAGTCTTACCAAGGGGTATCGTATTACCCAGTACTAACTGGGTTGTGGAGGTCAGATAGGCAGTCGCTCCATTTAAAATACTGGTATTCAGCTGCATGTGGTTAGACTGGAAGCCGACCCCAATATAGTTGGGAAAATGCTAGGCAGATGATGATGAATAAGAATAAGAATATAACTAAACAGAATGAAAATAAACTTGAATTTTTAATTATAATACTACGTAGTCGTACGAACGATTTAAATTACAACGGTGTGCTTAGGCATGCCGTTTTGGAACCTCCGAAATGCCTCGGCCTCTCTCGGGACGCTTAGACAGTCTTCGGGATGCTGGGAGAAAATACAGTGAACGCGCCGCGCGCGCACCGCGCACGCGCTCCGCACGTGGCGTGTGCGCTTACATGTAATGATTCCGAAAGATACCAGTACCTCAATTTACAGGAACAGAGAGGAGCTTTGATGGTCTACAAAGGTAAAGAAAATATACCAATGATTAGGTAAACCTTTTGTAAACAAGAAGTTGACCAAAGTAATTTTAATCCATTAAAAGACTAACAAAAATAGGGTAAAGAACGAAATCTTCAGAGAAAAATGCTTTTATTATGTGACATAAAAGGTTTTCACCAAACTGATTAATGATGTCGGGGTACTTATAGTAGAGTACTAGGATACAAGAACCAAGGGAAACCAGAGAACTATGATAGACACCTGTCTTAAGCACACAATAGAAACAACTTCTTAGTAATAACAAAGAGAGAAATCATCCAGAATATCAGCCGGCTCCAACATACTCGTATGTATTTAGGAGAGAAAAGCTAGATTTCAGTTAGTAGTTTGTAATTACATAACAATATTACCGCGCGATTAAAAGGAGTGAGTTTATGTATGTCATCATCTACCTAGCCTTTTCCCAACTATATTGGCGTCGGCTTCCAGTCTAACCGGATGCAGCTGAATACCAGTATTTTATATGGAGCGACTGCCTATCTGACCTCCACAACTCAGTTAGTACTGGGTAATACGATACCCCTGGGTAAGACTGGTTGTCAGACTTTTGGGCCACTGACTACGTAACGACTGTCAAAGATCTACAAATGACACCCGGGACCAACGGCTTAACGTGCTTTCCAAGGCACGGAGGAAACTCGGTATGTAATGGGTGGTCACCCATCCACAGACCAACCTAGGCAAGCGCGGTTTAACCTAAAGATCGACCCGAGCGGTTGTTATTATTTAGCCACGAGCTCCTCCTCCTTTAACAAAAGATCCAATGCCAAATTCAGACGAACGTAATCTTCGTGCAAACCTTTTGGGCGGCCAGCTCAATTCCTTAACCAAACATAGTTTAGGAGCGGACAAACAGACGGTTCTGCTATTTACATTACCTAATAAATCTAAAGTAACGAGCACCTCTCGATACGGGTTTTATTTTGCAGTTTGATTGCATGTAATCGTGTTAGTGAACGAGGTTCCGATAAACGCTGCATTTATTTTATGGAACTTAATAAGATACTTTTTGCTGGGAAACTTTTATAGGGTGATTCCTCTAAAATTTTGTGCGAACATTTGTGCAGAACATTTGTTCGCGAACATTTTGTGCAGCACAAGTTTAGTACGAGAGCCCATCACCAAAATGTTTACCTCATCCTTTTACGACAAAACCGTATTAAATCCATAGATTTGATTATTCGGATTCCAAAAATACTAATTTTGGAAATTTTTCCGGGTCACGTCTGATCTGACCGCATTTCCAAATATGTAGATTTTAAATTCCGAAAACGTATTTAATTTTATCAGCAACATGCACCTATTAAACTTGCTAAAATGTTTTTCATTCGGTAAATAAGTGAGTGAAGGTCGGTTCCTAAACTACTAAACGAAGTGCGGTGATAACAAGCACATTTTGCTCATGTTTACTCGGGCTAGTTCATCGATAGAAACATTTTGAGCGAGCACACCGCACCGGTGGAATCGCGCCTTAACAATTTGAGAATGTTTTTTATGATATGAATTAATAGCCTACAGAAGATAATCAAGTTACTAATCATGTTTTGCTAATAATAAAACGATACCTCTTGATGCCAAAATTTAAACTTTAACGTAAAATAGAAAACAAGGAGATTATAGCAAATTCACTAACTACGCAAAAATTATTGCTGCGAAAAGGCTTTTTTGGAGTAAAAAATCACGCAAAAAAGCCATTTGAAGCATAATAAGATTTCACGGGCTGGCTGCGGGTGGCTGGTAGCCACTGGATGAGAGTTTCCGAGAACCAAGTTAACTGGCGTGCTTGGCTGTTTTTGCAGAAGGGCTACTAGGATGTGTACCAAACTACAGCAATATTTCGCTAGAGAGCGAGCCTATTGCCAGCAACCGGGCATACATAACGACTTCGAGCTAATACTTAAAAGAAACCTACTGAAAAAACCCAATGACACTTTACCAACCTTCTTTATGAGGTGTAAAGAAGGTTGGTGAACCTCATGCTAGACTAATGAGGCAGACACAAGACAATATTCCGTAGCAATCATAAATACAGGCATAAAATTATCCATCCCTACACAATTTTCACAGACCATTGTCCATACAAAGACATTAATAGTCTATTGTCATATTCGTACGCGTTTAGTCGGACACAGGTCTCGTGTGACACACTTTCAAGGTAGGTCACTGGAAAAACTGTTGTCACAAGCTTTTGTCTAGCCGGCACTTTCCTTTGTTGATACGTAATCAGAGCTAGGGGGCGAAGTTTGAGAGGGGCTGTCTTAATGCATGTTGGGGAAACAGCTACACTGCTTGGAGCAGCGTTATTGTGTGATATTAGTATTTTTTTCTAGTTTATTTTGCATTTTCTGTGGCATCTGGTTTGTTGAATTCATTATCATCACATCATCTGCGTAGCTTTTCCCAACTATGTTAGGGTCGGCTTCCAGTCTAACAGGATGCAGCTGAATACCAGTATTTTAAATGGAGCGATTGCCTATCTGACCTCCACAACCCAGTTAGTACTGGGTAATACGATACCCCTTAGTAAGACTGGTTGTCAGACTTTTTGGGCCACTGACTACCTGTAACGACTGTCAAAGATCACAAATGCCACGCGGGACCAACGGCTTAACGTGGTTTCCAAGACACGGAAGAAACTCGGTATGTAATGGGTGGTCACCCATCCACAGACCAACCGAGGCAAGCACGGCACAAGCATCCGGTTTATTGAATTACTAGATTCGAATGATAAAAGTATCTGTTTATCGTTTGTGGTGCTCCACACTCGTACGGGTCATCCATTAAATTTTAGTTCGGTTGAACTACAAAGCTTACATGAAGTAATCGCTATACATATTCGGCTCTCATTCGGCGAACTCCATTCGGTATAACTAATATCGCTGAATCATGTTCGTGGTATGGCACAATTTTAGCTTAGTCGTTAGAGTGGCTTATTCCCAAATGTACATACTATATTTGATTATGAACGGCTATGCTGTATCATACTGAGTCGAATATGTGTGTAGCATGTAATAATTGACTGAAGAGATCGTTATCCTCATTATCATCAGCCTATAGCAGTCCACTGCTGGACATAGGCCTCCTCCATCGCACGCCACTCAACTCGATTCTCAGCAACTCTCATCCAGTTGCTACCAGCTACCCTGCGAAGACCGTCACTCCACCGAGCCTGAGAGCGTCCCACCTTACGTTTGCCGATTCGCGGTCTCCACTCAAAAACACGTCTACCCCAACGGTCATCGGTTCTAAGGCTAATATGACCGGCCCATTGCCACTTCAGTTTACTTATTCTGTGAGCTATGTCAAATATTCTGATTCTCTGCCGAATCACCTCGTTTCGGATGCAATCCCTCAGAGAGACTCGAAGCATAGCGCGTTCCATATCCCGCTGAGCAACCTTGAATTTATGAACCAGCCGTACCATGAGTGTCCACGTTTCGGCCCCGTAAGTCATAACAGATGCACAGATCGTTATCCTACGTATAACTATTTTGTTTGTAAGATTTTTTATCAGAAAACGGAAAATTTTACAAGAAAATTGGAGTAAACAATATCAATTTCTTTACCTCTACAAAATTGTTTTCTTTACCTCAAAAAACAAAACTTCGTCAGACTCCATCACAAAACAATTTCTAAAACAAACAGTCCCCAATTATTTCCATAATCCCACTCCTATCATAGCCTTTGTAATCGTCTTAACACCGGGATGAACCATCAATATTGAAACAGGGTTTAATCACGGCCTGTGTAAGTGTATTTGTATTGATCTTATCTTCGAAACACCTAAACAAATTTGGTCAGAGAGCAAATAATTCGGCGGTGTCCATTCGGAACGTTATATTGTGTGCAAAGTTAGTAAAGTGCCTCCTTACAAAGGGATCCTCTTGAGGAGTGTTCTGGAGGGTGGGAGGACAAAGAAAAGCGGATAAACATAGTTACTCTGGGTTTGGTTACATGTGTTTTTGGGGTCTATTGTGTTTTGTAAAGGATGTGTGAACATCTAAACAGCAATCCTGGTGTGATGATAGTTTACATGGCTGTATTGTTCATGTTTAAGTAGGAGGGAACTAGATTTATCAGAAGATTTGAATGGTAGACGTAAATAATGGCTGTTTTGATGTTATTATGTAGGGGCCAAACAACATGACAAGGCGATCTTATTTCTTAAGTTTCATTTTATTAGTAAACTAACCGGGCGGTACGACTCAAGCGGACTTGGGCAGGACATCCGGCTAGGCGCGGAGGTGGCCGATGGAGCAAGGCTTTGACCGAGTGATGGCCAAGGTTTGGCCAAAGAAATCAGGGCCGTCTTAAAGCTCGTTGGGTTGACGAAATCATCAAAGACGTGGGAAACACCTGGATAAGGGACGCACAGAACCGGAAAGTGTGTCAGAAAAAAGGGGGGGCCTATACCCAGCAGAGGGTGATTCCGGGCTGATATGATGATGATTAAACTACTAATTTCAGTGAAACGAAAAAAAAAATTGTAAATAAACTATAGCTACACAAGTGAATTTTACCGAACTGAATATAAACGATTTTTAAGAAAACTGGCGATAAATGCCATCAACGAATGCAGTTTAATACCACGAGTGTTTTTCCAAGTGATATATGTATTTTAACGGTCTATCTCTATTTTACCTATGGCTTTAATCCTTACTTCCTTACTAATATTATAAAAGCGAAAGTAAGTTTGTTTGTTTGTTACCTTTTCACGCCTAAACCACTGAACCGATCATCCAGAAATTTTGCGTATAGGTTGTCAGGTGCACATAAACGGACATAGGGTACCTTTCATCTCGAAAAAAACAAGGGAAAACAAGAATAACGTTCTTATGGTAAATAATAGATGGCGCCACGTGTCTTTCGAATCATGATTGAATCATATTATTACCAACAGAGTACAACCCGAATTGATTTTCAATTTCAAAATTAACGCGAGCGAAGCCGCAGGCAAAAGCTAGTTTTCTATATCTACTAATAGTCTACTAAACTAGTAGATCACTTCTGGGCCAACACAATTTAGATTGCTATCGACAAGCTCAAAAGAAGAAGAAGTCTACATGATCTAGTCAATGCCTGTGCCGTTTTCAGGAAACAATATTGTGATATTGTACTTTAAAATACATAACTTGCTTAAATATTTACTTTTTCCAATCACGAACAGGCAAAAAAGGAACTTCAAAGTGAAATAATTTTATTTAAACTTTTTGGAACGTCGGAAAATCGTGAATAATAAATTAAAAGTTGGGGACAGTTCCGTTTCCTCGGCGACAAAATTTTGTTAAAAACGATGAAGATGAGATTATTCCGGATAACATTTTGTTGTTTCCAAGATAACTTGTTATTTATTTAAATAACTTGACTTAGAGGGACTGAAGAATTAACACATAAAAATGTTTTTGGAAACATTTTTTTTTTTCGACCAGTGGCCCACATTAGCCCTGGATCGAAACAACTGGAAGTCATGGAGAGAGGCCTTTACCCAGCAGTGGGATGACGCAGGCTAACAGTATCAGTATCAGTATTGGAAACATGACTTAGTGCGAATATCACCAATGATAAACGCGATCAGTGTCAATACCTATTCCATGACAATAATAAACTAACAACTTGAACGCAGTTTAGTGATACCGATCGCGATTAGTTTTAATGGTCAAATTAGGTTCTTGTTAGGTACTTGGTTATAAGTAGGATTTGAAAGCCCAGGTGGCCCTTAAACAGGCGCGCGGTATCGTATAAAATCGACGTATTCACGTAACGTTTTCGTTATGTAAATACGTCGATTTTATAATTAAGAATAGTCTTTTCACATAAAATAGTTTCATAGTTTTAAATTGTTCATATAAAAATATTATTCAATACTAGCTTCTGCCCGCGACTTCGTACGCGGATCCTGTTGCTTATGCCAGCGACAACGGGGTCGTCAAAATCGAAGATCTGAAACGTCTGATGTCGAATTCTAAGAGCCCGGGGACGGGAAATTTTCGAGACGTTCCAGATCTTTCATTTTTTAAGTCAGAAGTCGATGCGTAGATACGCTTGGAACTCAAGCGTAATTCTCTATCCGTGAACGTCTCCGACTCGCGAGACAATGCGTGACGTTCACGATCAGTGGTTAGTCGCGCATCACGTTCCCCACTTGTCTCTAGAGACCTAGAAGTCGATGCGTAGATACGCTTGGAACTCAAGCGTAATTCTCTATCCGTGAACGTCTCCGATTCGCGAGACAATGCATGACGTTCACGATCAGCGGTCAGTCGTGCATCATGTTCTTCACAGTTCTCTAGAGACCTGGATGTAGATGCGTAAATACGCTGAGAACGCAGGCGTGCTTCGTTATCCAAGAGGAAGAGAAGAGAAGAGAGGAAGAGGTTTCCACGGAGCGAGTTGCAGCCTGATGTTCTCAAACAGCATCAAGTCTCTCCTGACGTTCTTCGGTAGATTCTTGGGATCTTATGATCCTCAATCGTTTAGCTCCTTTGGAACATTGGGAAAGATTTGACCTCTTTCTAGGCATGGCTATAGTTTTATTGTGAAGATACCTGATCAATTAAAATCTAAGTGACTGCTCCCCTGCGTTACCGGGTAGGCTACCGCGTCACGAAGATAAGTGGAAAAAGTCTAAAACACTCAAATAACATAAGCCCGAAGGCATATTTATTCGATAAAGTAAAAAAATAAATAGGAGTTTTGTCCAGTAGAGTCAAATTTTCAATGATATACCGTCGTAATCGAATATCAGTCCTAAACTGTTACCGCCTTCACCGCGTGGAGATACTCCCAGCTTATGTTATTTTATAATTATACAGTGAAATTAGTGATAGCTTTGATTTCCACATCAGATGTTTCTGATCTTCGATTTTTATAAGTCAACAGGAAAAGCCCATCAGACCGAACAACTTTTGCTAAGACGTCATTCCTATATGTGTTATGGTGTAGCTGGGCTCTTGGAGTTCCACAACAGGTGTTCCAGATCTTCGATTTTTATAAGTCAACAGAGAGTGCTCATCAGATTGAACAATTTTTGCTAAGACTTCATTCCTATATGTGTTATGGTGTAGCTGGGCTCTTGGAGTTCCACAATAGGTATTCCAGAACTTCGATTTTTATAAATCAACAGAGAGTGCTCATCAGATTGAACAATGTTTGCAAAGACGTCATTCCTATATGTGTTATTGTGTAGCTGGGCT
This sequence comes from Noctua pronuba, assembly GCA_905220335.1. Taxonomy (NCBI): domain Eukaryota; kingdom Metazoa; phylum Arthropoda; class Insecta; order Lepidoptera; family Noctuidae; genus Noctua; species Noctua pronuba. The sequence continues at coordinate 5,180,495 of LR999906.1, read as the reverse complement.
CATGGAGTTCCACAACAGGTGTTCCAGATCTTCGATTTTTATAAATCAACAGAGAGTGGTCATCAGATTGAACAATTTTTGCTAAGACGTCATTCCTATATGTGTTATGGTGTAGCTGGGCTCTTGGAGTTCCACAACAGGTGTTCCAGATCTTCGATTTTATAAGTCAACAGAGAGTGGTCATCAGATTGAACAATTTTTGCTAAGACTTCATTCCTATATGTGTTATGGTGTAGCTGGGCTCTTGGAGTTCCACAATAGGTATTCCAGAACTTCGATTTTTATAAATCAACAGAGAGTGCTCATCAGATTGAACAATGTTTGCAAAGACGTCATTCCTATATGTGTTATTGTGTAGCTGGGCTCATGGAGTTCCACAACAGGTGTTCCAGATCTTCGATTTTTATAAATCAACAGAGAGTGGTCATCAGATTGAACAATTTTTGCTAAGACGTCATTCCTATATGTGTTATGGTGTAGCTGGGCTCTTGGAGTTCCACAACAGGTGTTCCAGATCTTCGATTTTATAAGTCAACAGAGAGTGGTCATCAGATTGAACAATTTTTGCTAAGACGTCATTCCTATATATGTTATAGTGTAGCTGGACTCTTGGAGTTCCACATCAGGTGTTCCAGATCTTCAAATTTATTCTCTCAACAGAAATTGCTCATCACGTGGAACAATTTTTGCTATGGTACCATTTTTGTATCTCTTATAGTTTAGCTATTCTATTGCGGTTCTGCATCAGGTGTTCAAGTTTCCAAGATAAATTATAGCCTATATGTTGCCCAGACTTAATACCTACACAACAAAAAAAAAAACTTTCAAATCCGTCTAGTAGTTCCGAAGATTAGCGTGTACAAACAAACAGACAAACAGACAAACAGACAAACAGACAAACAGACAAACAGATAAACAGACAAACAGACAGAATTTTTTTTTTGGATTCGTGCTCTATTACTGTTTCTAAACCCCCCTCAATTTTTTTTTTTAAAATATCTTCAATGTACAGACACAGTTTTTTTACTGTCTTATTATATGTATATAGATAGATATAGATTATGACGCGTGACGTAGTTAAAACACCCTGTTGTGAGCGATAATCTATTGGACTCGAGCGCTGGGTAGGTATATTCTCCCATCATATTTTTTTCTAATGTATATTAAGGTAGGTAAAAAAAAAAAATCGCGCCTAGAACTATTTTATGTCGGGCACATTGAGTGGACCACCTTTGTAACACGACTAAAAAGTCACGGCGTATGGCACAGGGATCTTATGGCGCGTGAAATATCGAAACTAATTCTACCATCTTGTTCTTCAATATAATAAAATTATGTTTTTTTTTAAACGTTGCTCAGCACTTAGAATTACTTCTACTTTTAGATTCAAAAATCGACATATTTATTAGTTTGTTTATTAGTTTGAATAGTACACCTAACAGGTTTTTTCTAAAATTTCCTATCTTAGAGCTAAAACTGCCGACAACAGTTCTCGGAACATGTTTATGATAACAAAGTGAAACTCATTAAGTCATAATCTGTTTTCTTCTGCTTAAGCAACAAAATGAGCTCTATTTCTTCAAGATTAGCATAGCAAACGTTCATTAACTTCTTAATACTTTTTTCTTGCACGAGGCAAGCGTATTCTAATTAAAATTTTCTCAAAACTTTCTTATAAAGTGAAGGTATTCAGCATTTTTCCTCGTGTAAAGGCTAGCTCCATTTAATGGTGATTATAACTGGCACAATTTTCATCTCGTCTTAGGAGTTCCTAACTTAATCTTACTAGCTTAGCGTTCAATCTGAACGGTGTATGAGATTTTGATTGGGTAATCTTAATTAAGTAGTAGGGCTCTGTGCTCTTTACCACCTTCAGTTAAGATTTGGTTTTCTAAGGGTATCGATCGTGGTTAAACCCTAAGTCATAAACATAACATAACATCACTTCCGTAATCAAAAGGCAGGAAGGCAGTTATGTTTAAGTCCCTTGTAATAGGGCGCGAGCCTATTACCATCAATTGGGCACAGATCCAGCTACGTGGCTGCTACCGAGAAATACATGGCTGAAAATAATTACTTCGGTAAACCTTTATAATACAACCAGCAGAATCACTTACCTCAGCTGGAGAAGAAGACCCAGGCACCTTTAAGCAGAACATGAACGGAGTGTTCACTCTCTTTAAGATCTCGCGGAAGTCGAGAGGAACTCCTCTAGGACGCAGCAATCTGAAGTATGTGCCTAGCGAGGAACCGTGAGATGCGAGGTAGGTTCCGAAGAGACGCATGAAGCCAGCACCTGATAAACAAAAAAGACTGTAAAAAGGGGGAATATAAAGAGAACACAGTTAAATCAGAGAAGGAATGCGCTTCGGTAATATTCATATTTCCAAATCAGAAGGAACGTTGCGTCACAGAATAATCCCATTTTTTATTTTCGGAGGGGAAATCATCAAATGACCCCTCCTGCTGTGGGCAAAGCGGAAGAGAGTGTCAGACTTGTACTGACTAAAAACCCACCCATGTTCCTTCTTAGCCCTTTGTGTTCCAGAGTATCTCTTTCGAACAGTCCTGCAGCCCACAGAATAATCCCTCACAGAGATAAAACATTGACATTACGTGTTTGTATGACGCTTTCTATGCGTTGTATTATGTACTCTTGTCGTACTTCGTCAACGCCATATCACATAATGTATTAATTCTCTGAAGATGATCATACAATAGGTAGGTATTTCCATAGTTGGTACAGCTCTACATTAGATTTTATTATCATGAGTTATTTTTAAGATAGACGATAAATGCCGAAGCGCATACTTTTGCTGGTAGATCTGTAGTTATACAACTAAAGATTGATGTGAGCATCATTTATACACGAACAAGCGCACAATCGCCGTTGATTAAAGCACAAACGCGACTACCATCAATTTAACGCTCGTACCACGACCGTAGCGGCAGACATAACATAAACGCGATTAGTTGTGTAGATAACTGTTAAACAAAGGGTTTAAGTAGAAAGAGGCATACAAAAGGATGCTTTCACTAATATTATTTCACCCCTTTCATTATTCGAACATAGCAACAATTACATTAAGTATAAAGTAACAATGTCAGACAATAAATTATACACGGCCTTCAATAGTGACCTCGAATAAATTAGTTTTTGCTGCCACCAAAGGGACAGCAAGTCTAATATTGTTTGTCATAATGAATACCTAAAAACTTGACTAAAGTCAAGGGAAAATGAAAATTAGTTTTTTGTTTGTTTTCGCACAATTAGACATATTATTATTACCAGGGCCTTAACTTAAATGCTTGTCTGGCGCACCCTATCATGTATTTGCCATTTCACAAGAAAATAAAACGATATTTTTGAAGCGCGATTCGTAGGTACCGAATTTGATCTATTTGGTACTTACAGATCGGTTTGTTTGTTAGCTCTTCACACGGCTCAACAAATTTCGATGAAATTGATCACACAGATAGACTATGACCTGATTAGGACATAGAATACTTTTTTCGTACCGTGAGAAAAATTTTGACATCTCGCATTTATTTGATAAACAATAAAAATAATTGCATTCCTACAATTTTAAAGCTGTTCTTGTTTTATACGTTTATTTTGGCAAATGTAACACACATTTGCAACGTTATATACAAGTATTCTCATTTATTATTTGTTCTGTGTCCCCATCTGAGGCAATTCGTCAAATTGCGTTCCCGACAAAGCTCTCCCTTGTTTTGACGTTGCCGTGAATCATTCATATTTTGTGATTAATATCATGTGTTTACTTGGCTCAGAGGTTATATGGGGCCTGCTTTTCCTCCATGAGGATGCTGGTTGAAAACCTGCCAACTACCAATGGGATTTCTTCAAAACTATAATTTAGATTTATGTATCTTATATCTAGGATATCCCTCATACACACATGCGGCAATTGCTTTCAAAGTGATTCATATTTCTACAGCAACTTTTAACAGGATTGACATCTGTCCTACTTCAGCCTGAGATCACCAATACGTAATGAGCAAGCGTTATCATCAATGCTCGTGCCTTCTCTGTGTAGGAAGAGGCTTTGACTCTGAATTTACAGGCTGTTAGTCATAACACAAAGATTAAACGGACCCTTCACGAAGCCATCCACTAAGCATTCTGTACATCAAACTAAGTTACTCTCCGCAAAACATATTGCTGGGAAATGACTTTTTTTTGGGATGAAAAATTACGATTTACGGTAGGACTCAATGTAGCGCACTCAAAACATTGTGCTAATGGATGCATTGAATAACACAGGGGTCATGGAGATTTTTAATTTATGGGTATAACATAAAAAAAACTTGTATTTTTTTAAAATGTGAAAAAATTTGAATTTTGCCCTCCAGTATCCCCCTAACTAGCGCACGACGGGGAGAACAAGTGCCTTTCGAATTCGTTAAGAGTTTTTTTACATTATTATTTTATTATACCTTGTTTTTGCACGATTTTAAAAATGTATCAAAGCACGTTATTCAAAACTTCTTGCTTTAAATAGCAAAAGTTCCTAAAAGCAAATATGTCTGCAGATAATATCTTGCGGGTAACATAACAAAATGCTCGTAAAATTTTTAGCAGCAACTACCTACTACGCTAAAATTTTTAGAGGAGAATAAAAATTCAGTTTTACAACAACTTAACCTATTTCTCCTGTATTCTGCGACGTAGTTCTTTGGAAATATAATTTTACTTGTATAGTTTATTATTTTCTCTTAACTCAAGTAGCTGATGTTGGAGTTAAAACTGTTAAGCTCAAGTGCGGCTGGCTATGTCGCACGGATGCACCCGGAGAGGTGGGCAAAGATCGTCACTCATTGGACGCCTGAGAGTGGACATCGCCGACGAGGTCGACCGCGGAGAAGGTGGTGTGACGAGCTGATCTTGTTCGCGGGACAAGTGTGGCCAGAAATTGCACAGAACAGAGAGGTTTGCAGGCAAAAATAGGAGGCCTTTGCCCAACAGTGGGACACAATGTAGGCTATCAAAAAATATATATATACACCGTGACTTTTTAGTCGTCCAAACAATCGTGTCGTATGTATAAACAATAGGCACATGAATCCAAAAAATCAGAGGTGTCGTGGTGTGCGTGTCTTGGGTTCGAACTTGAGAGTTCTGACTTGGCATTCCGATGGTCACACCGCTAGACTATCACTGTTTAACACGAAGATTATCGAAGCGTATACATTTTTTTGTTTAACTGTAGGTAAGTCAAAAAGCTTTTTTGAATCGAAGGTCATAGGAATACTTCATAATTATAATTATTTCAAGATATTCATGAGTCTAATCTTGTCTCCAGCCTAATCTAAATTGTCCTTCAATTGACAAAGTTTGCTTGAACTAGACGTTCCTATAAATAATTCAGATAGTCTGATTACTTGTCTAGATCTAATTTACTTTGGTAAGCTTAGACTGTTATTTAGTAATAATCTAATTGTTTTAGTTGATTTCTCATCTCATAATTTATAAATATATTTTTAACGTTGTAATATCATTTTCCATATTTTAAAAATATAAAAATTACTTTTTATTTGGATTTTTTATGGTTATAGGCTCTCCCGCTATTTAAATAGTCGGAGAAATGTGGGTGTATTTAAAGTACATCTCAGCCTAATCATCGGGGATTACAAACTTTCATCATTATCTGCCTAGCCTTGCCCAACTGTGTTGGGGTCGGCTTCCAGTCTAACCGGATGCAGCTGAATATCAGTATTTTATGTGGAGCGACTGCCTATCTGACCTCTACAACCCAGTTAGTACAGAATACGATAGCCCTTGGTAAGACTGGTTGTCAGTCTTTTTGGGCCACTGACTACCTGTAACGACTGTCAAAGATCTACAAATGACAGCCGGGACCAACGTCTTCACGTGCTTTCTGAGGCACGGAGGAAACTCGGTATGTAATGGGTGGTCACCCATCCACAGACCAATCTAGGCAAGCACGGTTTAACCTAAAGATCGACCCGAGCGGCTGTTATTATTTAGCCACGAGCTCCTCGAACGATTACAAACATTATGTTATGATGGTTAAATTTACTTATACCAGATCATTATAATCATCAAAAAGCCGCAATTACTATCATCAAGCAGTCAATGATTGGGCTGCGGGACGGTTCGAAAGAGATAGCGCGGCTCTGGAACACAAAGGGCAATGAAGGAACATGGATGGGTTTTAGTCAGTAAAAGTCTGACACTCCCTTCCACTCCGCCCGATTTCCCATCCGAAAAAAAAAGAAACAGCAGTCAATGATTTGGGTGTTCATGTTCAAAGTTTGCTGCGTCTATCCCATAGCTATAACCGAAAACTACCAACAACATAATCACCTTAAAAAGTACGAGTATCCTCGTTAACCGTTATGGCTACCATCAAAGGCAAGGAAATGAAGGTACCACAGTAAAAGACCTTTTGCCGATAATCACCTCCCGCTACCGTATATTTAACGACCCTATTTTGTGAACCCTATCAAGTGTAGGGTCGAAACTAGACAGTAACTCGCAGTAACTGGACAACAAGTCCATTTACTTTCCTTTGAGCTTATATTGACGAAAAAACTATAAAGATAATATCACAACGAGGGTATATTGTTTTTTTTTTTCTCAAAAATAGACTAGGGAAAATTTTGATCACGGCGAGTTGTATCCACTGATACCGTGATCCGTTTCCTTCAAAAAATTAATTAATGTTTTTACCCACTGATAACGATATCTGTGGCTACAAGAAACAAAAAAAAATCGAAGCTGATCACGGACGTTGTACAGAGACAAGAAATAAAGTATAATATTTTTCGAAACGAAAAGAAGTTATAATTAAAAAAAACCCATTATGAATGTATATTAAAAAGTCATATATTAATTTACACCAATAAATAAAATTGTACTGGCAATTCTTAGGTTTACTCATAATATCTTAAAAATCCTTTGAACTCCGATTTTAGAATCAAAGTCATCTCGAATCTAAAATTTATGACCTTAAAAATTCATTCAAAAATTAAGTAGATAAACGATTTCAATCAAACTTTATTCCTCAGAACCCTTTTTTAATTAATCACCGATTCTTGGTGGAATACTTTAACTAAGACCATTTAACATCTGGACATTACTCATTCCATTACCCAGGTAGATTTTTACAAAATAAACTTACTCAAGAATATGGAAGCAGAAATCCCGTGGGAGTATACATAATTAATGTCTTGACCAAGGTAGATCTGGATCCAATTGGGACTCGATTGGACGGCGCCGATGGTGCCAAAGAAAAGTGTTAAAGAAAAGAGATGAATAATGTTAATGGACGTTTTATTAGTTAAGCGGATACTGATTATAATAAATCTCTTGGAACTCTTTTAGATTTTATTCCTCTATAAACTCTAAAATTTAAAGAAAGAAAACATATTTATTTGGCACATGCCACAAGTGCACACAACAAACAAATAAAATTTAAATCTACATAATATAAAACGTAAATTAAACAGAAAAAAAAAATGTGGGACGAGCTGGAAAAAACTAACGACCAGTGGTCCACATAGGCCCTGAATCGAAGAATTTGGAAGTCATGGAGAGAGGCCTTTGCCCAGCAGTGGGATGGCAAAGGCTATCAGTATCAGTATAAACTCTATTTGCAAATTTCAAAGAGTTTAATGGTAAAATAACTTCATTAGTTGACGGTATTGTCAATATGATTGATGATACTTAAAATGAATCAGAAAAAGAACAATGTCCCAGAAACGAATCTAGAATAAGCATTAAAAATAGACAACGAAGCTCTCTGACATTTGAACTTCGAACACCGAATGGCAATCTAAATTCTCTATGACATTTGACTTTCTCAGCGAATGCAATTCCAATTTGGAATGCTAACTTCTAATCCATAATAGATGGCTAATAACAGATGAAGAATATTAGCTTTATAATTCTGAATGTGTGGTTCCACATCACCATCTGCCTAGCCTTTTCCCAACTATATTGGGGTCGGCTTCCAGTCTAATCGGATGCAGCTGAATACCAGTATTTTACTTGGAGCGACAGCCTATCTGACCTCCAAAACCCAGCTAGTACTGGTAATACGATACCCCTTGGTAAGACTGGTTGTCAGACTCTTTGGGCCACTGACTACCTAACGACTGTCAAAGATCTACAAATGACACCCGGGACCAACGGCTTAACGTGCTTTCCGAGGCATGGAGGAACTCGGTATGGAATGGGCGGTCACCCATCCACAGACCAACCTAGGCAAGCGACTGTAGAAAGTGGTTATAGAAAGCGGCTGCTATTTGTGGTTCCACATACGAAGCACAATAACATCATAAAAACTCATAATCAAGTTAATTTTGGCCTTCAACGACTAATATTATTTCAGTTACATTTCATTTGTAAGCTAACGTAATCTGGATATGTAATAAATGCAACGTCCGAAGAACATAAATCAATAAAATGTAAATAATATTTCCGACTCGAGGTCATACGTGGATATTTTCAGATGAACCGTTATAGAATTCTATTCACAGACAAACGTTTTATATGAAAAATTGTACAGAGTTATTCATGACTTGGTTCCTATTGTATTTTACATTATTTCCTCGAGCATATCGTCTTCTGTAGTTTCGAGTTCATTGAAAATCTTTCAAGCTGTTTCTTTGTCCGTTTCAAGAATTCTAAGTTTTTGGAAAGATACAACACAATAATATTATGTTCTTACTTCTAAGTTTTATGTGAGAAGTCTTATAATAATACACATTTGTATCTTGTTCATTTTTTTTCATCTTTCGACCACTTTCATTAGGGGTATTCAATTATTAAAACACTTATATTGCGCCAGGTATGTTTAAGGACCATGTAATAGGGTGCGAGCCTATTGCCATCAATGCAGCACGAATCCAGGCTCCATAGCTGCTACTGCGAAATTCCAGATGGAAAAACCCAATAACACTTTGCCCGACCTGGGAATCGAACCCATTACCTCATGCTCAGCAGTCGCTAGTGACCAATGGACCAAAGAAGCAGTCAGATAAGACCGCAAAACTTACAATAACTTTTATTATCTTTTATATTTTCTTGAGTCCATTAAGTGCATTAACATCTTCAGTATTTTTAACCCAATTCATTGTTGCTAAGTTCTAATTATTCCGTTTCCTCCACGTGGTGATTTTACTTAACGTTGGACGGCCTCTACTGATTTACAGAGCAATAAAATATGCTTCTAAATACCACTTTATTATGTACTTAGTATCGCCCATGAAACCACTATGATGGTATTATAAAGAAGTATGGGGCTATTAATGTTCTCGTATCTCACACATATCCTTTGGAACTTTTCTTATGAAAAAGAGGTTTCTCGGTTATTTTCTCATTTGTTTTATTGCTATTTCTAAACGTGTCTTTGATGTAATTTTATTTATTTGGATGAACCCCAGACGAATACTTTTCTCTTAGAAGAATTTTCGATATTAAACCTTAATGGCAAGAAATTCAATTACTTTACCGAGCTGAAGAAGGCGTGTTTTGTATTGTCGCTAGTGAAAATTATTTGGTAAAGGAGTAAAATATTCTTGTACGAATGCTGACGGAGTATCGTCCCTTATTTCTGTTATAATATTATGGCATATTAGACATGCTGTGATGTTTGCTGTTTGTTGTGCAAGCTTTCCCTGCGTGAGAAGGAATTAACCATTTTCCATCACGAAAGCCCAGTGCAAGTTCGTGGATGCCACATGTCTTAGAATTCAAGGTCCACATGATTTTTTCTTTACCGGGCAGCAGCGATATAATAATTTATAATTTGCGCGTCTCCTTTTTAAAGGAATCTCTCGCCGAGTGGTCAACATATCATGTACCAGAGGGCTGGCGCTTTCTTAGGCCAAAGAATTAGAATTGCCATTCAACGTGGCAATGCTGCCAGTCACATTCCCGGATGACAGCAATGCCGAGGAGTACTTTGATGTGACGCCCAAGTGTCCTACTATCGTCGTTGTATATATTATGTAGGTAATTAGTTTTAGCCCCTTTTTTTAATATTTAGTTTGTATATTTATTTAAGGTTGTTTAAAAATAAACACACTCTTTTAAAACACCTTAAGTAATGTGCTTACTTTACTTTGTATTAATTATTGTACCACAATTATATTTATTGGTTCGAAAACCCAAGCAACACCAAACGTAATAAAAAAAAACATACCCAATTGTACCAGCTCCAACCTCTTGTCGGTAACAAAATGCCAGGGGAACGCCTTGCAGAAGCTCGCCACTCCGATCCTCAAATCTGTCACTTTTGTTGATGTAGCGATGCAGGATGCTTCTGATTGCTCACAGTCAGGGTCTTTCGTCTTCTGATTTAATGGCACTGCGTTTATTTCGTACCTAAAACATAATAAAATTGGAGAAAGTGCTGCAGTATTGAAAATATTATATTGTGTATCGCCCGCGCACTATGACCACTTTTCCTTACACTTCGATGAATAGATAATATTATAGCAGTACACAGTGCAAGTATCCTTAAGCTCGTAGTCAAATTCGGAACTTACGCCGTCCATTTTGTTTGAAAAAAACAAAATGGCGATGTACATTTCGTAAATATTTACCAACAGCGCCCCCTAGTAAACGTCATTTGAGCTTAAACATCATTGCAGCACTCTATCTCTTTCCATTCAAAGTGATAATATGTAAAAGGTACATCATTTAACTATTAATCCAATAAAATGAGATTAGGAAAAATATAACTATACGTCAAAGTTCAAACAGAACAAAATGTGAGAAAAAAACGGCAGTTTCATAGTTAAAGACACTAAAGCCTCGTTATAAAAGAATCAATGAAGTATTTTACATTTTCCTTCGAAAAGGTCAGTTACACCTTACTTTCCATAGAAAAGTTTCCAAGCAATTAAAAAGGGATCGCCTTCCTAATGGAACTCGATCGAAGGAAGGAACTCAAATAATAACTAATTTCCAAGTTGGGGGAAAAGATGACTCATTATTCGTTCGCTCTTTCTACTTTCTTATCATATTTTCTTTAATATATTTTTTCTTATTTTTTGTATGCCTTAGACCGTGGGGTCCAAATGATCTTTCTTTAAACATAACATTATCACGACTGAAATTCCGTAAGTAGCTGGTTAAATTTTCACACAACTCGTGGTAGTATCTATGACGTCTTTTATGGCAAAGAAAGTACCTTCAGCCCTTTTCCAGGTTTTCACCTATGTTTTGGAATCATTGTCAAAATCGCAGTGATATTTATTACATAACTAGCTGTTGCCCGCGACTTCGTCGGCGATAGCTACTTCCCTGCCAAATTTCAAGTTAGTAACTCAAAAAATGATGGACTTTCATACAAACTTGCGAGAGCCCTTAGTCCTCCTTAATCCGGCCCTGTCGCAAAATCCGTTCTTAGCGGACGTCTACTAACTATAGACTACCTCCCTGCCAAATTTCATCTTGATACGTCCAGAGGTTTTCGATATTTCGTGATGAGTGAGTGAGTGACCTTTCGCTTTTATATATTTAGATATCACGTCTGAAATCCCAGAAGGGATAGGGATAGGTGTACCTAATAGCACACCCACATTTCACCAGTTATGTTTTTAAGTCCCACGTAATAAGGGGCGAGCCTATTGCCATCAACCGGGCCAAATCCAGCACCGGCCTAGGCCGCTACTGAGAAACTCCTGATGGAAAATTCCAATAATACTTTGCCCGACCTGGAAATTGAACCCAGGACCTCATGCTCAGCAGTCGCGTTTGCGACCACACGACCGATGTTTTTTGTTTCTTTAAAGAAATCCCGAAACAGTTTGTTGGCACTTCCCAAGATACAAGGGCTGGCTGTTATTGTGACCAGATGCTAAACAATGTGAAACTAATGCAGGCAATGTCGCCAGTTTTTTGGACACAATCAATGTCAAAGCATTTATTTCAAGAAAACCAGTTACAGGCACTTCGGAATTATATATAGGGTATAAGGGACAGCCCTCCACAAACTGACAGGGTGCATTCAGCTCCTTATTTTGAATCATATTCCACCGGAATTATTCTCAGGATTTTTTTTTTTATCGTTTTTCCAGTTTATTCCTTTATTTCAATGTAAAATCACATTCTCTGTACGCAGCACTCCATTTATGTAAATAATACGGCTAAACTCAAAAAACCAAAAATGGATGTTGAAATAATCTTACAAACGACGCGTGAAATCAGCTGTTCACTAGGAAGTGAACAGCTAGGCAAGAGCCTAGCTTCAGAGTTCATCGAACTCGTCGTCGCGCTTGCCGTATGCTACCTTCGTTTTACCACGGTAACGATACATTGCTTATGACGAAATAAAACATACCGTGATTCCCGTACCGTTGTGTGCCCAGTATGGTTAAATCATTTAACCAAACTGTGCACAATATTGATGATACTGGAAGAAATAATATCCGCTAGGCGGCTTAGAAGATTACAATATTGTGTAACCACACACGACTCGAACAATACCAGCGTAAAAATAGCGTAACCTTAAAATGCCGACCGAAATGAAACAGACCCACGCGTTACCAAATACAAAGCTGTATAAAATACTAGGTTATGCTCGCGGTTTCGCTCGGATGGTATTTAGTAAATGTACCACATGATCGTACTACCGGGATTAAAATTATTTTATGTGTTATTCTGGATTATAAACTGTATGTATGCCAAATTTCATTCAAATTCGTTCAGAAGTTTTTGTGTGAAAGAGCTACAAACATCCTCACAAAATTTCGTATTTATAAAATAGTAAGTAAGATTTAATGAATTTATGCGCGTTCGTGTTCCACGCGCGCCTTAAAGAGATGTCAGCAACAAGGAACTGCATGACTGTTCGACAGAGATACCGCGGCCCTGGAACACAAAGGGCAAAGAAAGAACATGGATGGGTTTCAGTCAGTACGAGTCTGACACTCCCTTCCACTCCACCCAGAGCGGGACCGTCATTTGATGATTTCCCATCCTTAAAAAAAAAAGATTTGATGATTCAGTAAAAACATCAGCTGTTTTAATTCTCGTTAAATGTAAATGGATTAACGAAGTTAAAATTATACGTTTTCCATTTCTGGATGCAGATGCTGAATTAATTACATTATAAGTTCAGATTTTAATGACGCTACTGTTAAAATGTCGATACCCAGAATTTATTATAATTAAAATAACAATTAAAATATGACAATCCGGCTTGTGCAATCGACATCGTATTTATTCCAACACAATGGTTTTACCACAGTGTAAATATATACAGTATTGTGACTCGGCCCTGTACTTACGTACGCTCGCGATAGGGCTGCCGCGCCTACAGTTTCAATTTCATCTACTTAGTTGAGTATAACATCGTGAGGAAACCACCATGCCTGAGAGATATTTTTCGAACGCATATAAAGCCAAGTCAGAGGCCCATGGGCGGCATAAAAACTCCGCCACCAGGTTAGTCAATAACCACACGATAAAGAAGAAAGAGGAGTTGAATTTATTTCTAATTTTGTGGCTGTACATATTATATTTTTATTAAAAAAATAAATTTGTTGTGAATGAAATAGGAAGTGTTAATAAAAATACAAGTTGTGTCTTTTGATTAGTAGATTTAATAAAAATTACAAATTCGAGACTTTTTTTAACGAGCGTAGGTACCTTAGTCACTCTTTTTTCACCTTATCCACTTATTAATTAATTAATCCAGGTATGTTTATTATTGAATAATTCAAGCAACCAAAGATAGCACAATATAGTCTATTATAACTCTTTGCAATATTTAGTAAATATTTGTACTTATTTCAATCAAATATTCACAAATCGCACGCTTACTGCTTACAAAACCATCACAACGTTCGTTCGTCAGCGCGGCGCACTCACGACTGTTTGCGTACCGAGTTTATACCGAACTCGACGCGTGTAGGTATGACTCGCGTTCCGACCGTTTGTTTGAAGATACACTACTGTAGATATCATTACCGTGGTTTTATGGTTCAAAAACGCGATGGTTTTCATTTTAATTAAATCAGTTTTAATTACTGTTCAGTCGTTAGTGAATTTATTATCTGGTACAGAGTATGATTAATTTGTAAATTGCATTACCGTCAAATGTGCAACTGACACGTTTGTTTAAATTCTATTCATTTAAAGCTGAACAACGAATGAATTTATTTAGATACGAGTATTGTTAGGTACTGTAAGTGTTCCTTTTCCTTACATAAAATCACGCCTATAATCCCCGAAGGGTTCGGCAGAGATATACCCAATAGTACACCTTTCTTTTCGCCAGTTATGTTTAAGTCCCATGTAATAGGGGGCGAGCCTATTGCCATCAACCGGGCACAAATGTAGACTCCGTCCTGCTGCTACTGACAAATTCCTGATGGGAAAACCCAATAACAATTTGCCTGACCTGAAACCGAATCGAACCTAAGATCTCATGCTCAGTAGTCGCGATTGCGACCACGAGACCAAAGAGGTAGTATTCCTTTGCATAAAAGAACAAAAACATACAAAATAATAAAACAAATATATTGGAAATGTTGCCAATATATTTTGTGCTAACTGTCTAAAGCTACGGGACCTTCTTCGTGAAATTTTATGGAACAATCTGTCCCTCCAAGAATGATGTCTGCAAAGGCGTTTTTCTATAAACAGTTTACCGTCATCAAAGTCATCCGCAATAAGCTTATAGCTTAGCTTCTTAGCTTTTTGGCTTTAGCATCTTCATAGGTCCCGAAATCGAAACCCAAGACTTGTTCCTCTGATTTTTCGGAATCATGTACGTATTGTATAATTATCACTTACTTCGGTTAAGGAAAACATCGTGAGGAAACCAGCATGCCTGAGAGATATTTCTTGATAGCACGTAAAGCCAAGTCAAAGGCCTAAGAGCGGCATAAAAAATAGTACTGGGGTTTGAATATGCGACCAAGACTTTACAGAAAGAAATTGAAGAATACGGATATAATGCAATATTGCTCACCCCCTTAAGTGAGTAGCGTGATAATATATAGCCTAACATTTGAAGAAGCCTATAAGGAATATTTGTGCAAAATTTGAATATGATCTATGATGTAGTTTTTGAGCCATGTCGGAACATCGATTTGGATTTTAACGATTTTAATAAACCATTATAATACAAGAAAAATACCAGCGTTTTCGTCCTTTAGGGAAAAGGGAGCAACACATAAAATAACAATTTGTGTCAACTGTTTCTGTTGTAAAGTCAAGGGGATTGTTCTAGAATTCGTGGGTAGTATGATGTCGCTGGATTTTTTTCGTCATTTAAATACGAGAAAAAAAAAAAACTAAAAACTCTTACCGTTAGGTTAGACATTAACCACACGAAAAATAAGAAGAAACATAAGCTTATACTTACTTAAATCTCCTAGGGTCGTTAGTATAACTCGTCAGTCTTATATCCGTCTGTGTATCATATAACAGCCTAGCTATTGATTTCAAGCTGCCAACTAGAATGTACGCGACAGGTTCGCTTTCTGTCGTCAAATGAAGCTGGATTTTTCCATCTTGTGATGTTGTACAAACGAAATTCGCTTCGTATTCCATTGTTTCATCTTTCTGAACATCATCCTGTGGAAATACAATGGTATCATTAATCATGTTGATTTCTTCATTAACGTCTTTTGTTAATGTCTTACAATTTAAATTGTTAGATGTTTTCTTTTGATCTTTAATTGGAATGAAAGCTGAAAATGTAACAATATTTTTACGATGTGAATTTAATTTAAAACTTTACTTCACTTTGTAACGAAGATTTATTACGGGGATTGAATTGAAACTTTAGTATTTATGCTATCTTCATGCTTTTCTTTTGTATTTCGTGTAAATTGTGCAAGAAAATGAATATACCTAGTAATTCCAAGGTATAAATAGCATAGAAATATGCATGCTGAGATGACAAGTAATAAAGAAGTGACCCCAAATAAATTGAGATGAGTGCGGGAGAATGATGATGAGAAATAGCACACATAAGGATGCACTTACCTGGTCATGTAACACATCGTGAACGCTGTCTAAAGTAGTGAGAAATTCAGTCAAATTGGTGCCTAAACATTTAAAAGCTCTCTCAAGTCGACAGTTATGTGAGAACGCCGTTAAAATTAAATATTCTCCTAATTTTGCCATAAAATCCTTAGTGCTAACACCTGCAACAAGCAATGGAAACTTTATTGAGCTACAACATTATGGTACTTAAAATAAAACTCATGTTATGGCTGACGTATGCACTTAATACATTTATTATGAGGCGAAATGGAATTTAGAATTTTATAGCACTTTTCAAATTGCTTAAAGATCGTAATGTTCCCATTAAAGCTGTCTGAATGAAAAATGAAAATTATTGTCTGGGTCATAGAATGTTGAAGGTGACTGGGATTAAAATGAAAAATAAAAGAAGTTCTGACT
Organism: Noctua pronuba; assembly: GCA_905220335.1. NCBI lineage: Eukaryota > Metazoa > Arthropoda > Insecta > Lepidoptera > Noctuidae > Noctua > Noctua pronuba. The sequence continues at coordinate 5,164,075 of LR999906.1, read as the reverse complement.
AATCAAATAAATATTACAAAAAGACATAGTTACACAAAAACGAAGTATGGAAGAAGAAGACATGTTGCGCCAACCCCAAATAAATTAGGATAAGGGCAGGAGAATGAGAAAGACTTAGCCAAAAATGAAATTGAACCTGATAATTAAAGGAGAGTCTTAATGACAATTATTATTAATATTCATAAATCATAAATAATATTTATTTCTGTGTGCTATGTTTTAAGACTAGATGGGGCCGGTGTTTCGTACCTGACTACTCTGAGAAGAAACATTCGAAACAAACTCAGAGGTCACTGTCTCTTTTAAAGTCCTGACATTGATCAAGTCGTATGAGAAACATGCAGATTAATGTCTGAGATGGTCTTTTGAAGAAATTACCACACAGATTTGAATGGACCTGTCCAGTCAGTGCAAGCATTTGTCAGTGATCGTGTAGCTCGACTCATAATCCAAGGAGCAATAAAGTACTTAAACTACCAGACAATCGTGAAACTAAGTAAACTTAAAGGAATAAAATAATATTATGACCCTCGTAGTCTTCACATATTCACAGTAATTCACAGTGCAGTCTACAGGGAAGACATTAAAATACGGGGTTTAAAGACCAGAATATTTGTAAGGCTTGTATGAACCGCTCGGAGTGCTGTTGCTCGCACCGGGCCAGTGGCGTCTAGTTGGGAAAATACGGTACTGTTTGGTTATTTACCTAATATTGTTCATTGTAAGGAAACAGGTGCAGGTGCAAGCAACTGAATTGTAAATAATCGAAATGAACTTCGACTGGGTACTTAATAAATGTAGGTTGCAATGCAAGGGAAATTGCTATTGATTTTGTAGTATACCTTGTGTTGCCATCTGGCATTATGCTGAGCTGAGGCTCTTTTGGTACTATTTTTTTCGCTTGTTTATTTTATTACATTTTTAAGGTGTTTTTGTTTTTAATAATGCCGAATAAACACAATTTTATTTTTTATTGTTTATCCAACGATTTTTAACAATTTTAGTTTCCTTATCTACTGGTTTCGACAAAATGTTTTTGATTTGGAAAATCTGTGTTGTGTTTTCATTTTCATCATCGGTTTCAAATATTTCTTCATTGTCTAGCAACATAGATCTGTTGTAAAAGTACTTTTTATTCATTTAGGTATATATTTAATTACTTAGTTCCTGCGGTTTTATTTTTCTGATATGGATAAACTATGATCATTTATGGCTAGCAATATTTTTTCAACTTGTATAAACATAAACATAACATCACGCCTATATCCCCGAAGGATTAGGCAGTTATGTTTAAGTCCCATGTTAATGGGGACCGCTACTGAGAAATTCGTGATGGAAAAACCCAATGACACTTTGCCCGACCTGGGAATCAAACCCAGGACCTCAAGCTCAGCAGTCGCGCTCACAACCTCTAGACCAACAAGGCAGTCCCGTGGAGGCAGTTATATAAAGTCACATGATAAATCTCGCTACCGATATACCTACTTGATAAACCAAACAGTTTAACTAACTATGAATTTAATTGCTAGCGAAGAAATTAAAGCCAAAATAAACAATGGTGAAAAGGTAATTCATGAAAAGGTATTCATCAATTTACAAATCCGTACTTTTAATATTATACATTTCGTTCAACTCATAGATACCCGACATTTACCCGTATATGAAACTGTAATTGATCAATTTACGCGAGTTAAACCGTAACAATCTATGTTATCTATGTAGTTGAATTAATTACCATGAATTGTTACACGTTAAGGATCTCGTTTCATACATGATAATATATTTCGATTTGATAGTCTCTTACGGATGGATTAGTTCCAAATTGCAATCTAATATAATTTTCCAGAATATTCCGAAAATCTCTAGGAATCAATTCATTCGTTTTGATATGAGTGGGAAAACTTTGTTATTGCATTCGAGGCGGAATTCACAACCGAGCCGCAGGTGAGGTTGTTATGGAGCCGAGAACACCACGCCTGTAATCCCCGAAGGCAGAGCCACGGCAGAGGTGTACCTAACAGCACACCCACATTTTGCCAGTTATCTTTAAGTCTCATGTAATATGGGGCATGCTTATTCCCATCGACCGGGCACAAATCTAGACTCCGTGGCTGCTACTGAGAAATTCCTGATGGAAAAATCCAATAAGACTTTGCCCGACTCGGGTATCGAACCTAGGATCTCATGATCAGTAGTCGCGCTGTCGGCCACTACACCTACGAGGCAGTTAAAGCCTGATCCTTTTAAGTTGAGTAAATGTGTATAAAAACTTGTTCTAACCCATCACATGTTTCTTCTATCATTTAAAGCCAGATTAGTAGTTCCACCGTTATCTGCATGTACATCTATCTCCTTTGAGTCATTTCCCAAAAAACGTTATTTCAAACTCCATGTTCGTGTCGTCAAGTGTCAGTCATTTATGTCTGTCGGTGAATCTCGGTTTCGTGTTGACACAATGTGACTACAAAGCGACGGGGCTATGACGGCCATGTTGGCTTTGTAACAAAGCAAACTTTTGTATGTACTAACACTGAATGGGAGACCTGTGACGTCAGAGTATTTGAGAATCGAAGTGAGGTTTTATTTCCACGAAGGGTGACTGTTTGGTTTGGTGAGTGTGAAGTTATAGGGGAAGTCGATTCAGAAATGGAAGATGACAACTTGAAGGTTTTAACAGACTTTTATGAAAGGAAGTAAGATGTCTTTATTTGCTCTCTTTAAAAAAAAAGTATCGATATAGTCATCATCATGGAAGTCAAATAGGAATTCGCTCTATGTTAAATACTGGTTTTCAGTTACATCAGGTTGGACTGGAAGCCGACTCAACATAGTTGGGAAAAAGTCAGGGAAAAAACTAACTTTGATGAAGCGTTTCTTCAAATCATCAAAGGAGGTAAGTACCATTTAACGAATTTCAGAAAACTTCTACCGAAATATCACTGTGATAAATACGAGTCCGTGTGACATCGTATAACCCTCTTATTAATATAACTTTCATACAAAATTGAATTATGACAAGCTGTCAGAAGTTAGCCAACTCCGTGACAGACGGAAAAGTTACGAACGAAAGGGAAACGAAATTAATGTCAACGATTTTGTATACTTACATCGTCAGTATGATAACGATAAATGTAGGGTATTGTCGGCGACAAGACCCTATCTAGAGACCAGGGTGCAAGTAGTGGCGGTACGTAAACACGCAAAATTTCGCGCAACAATCATTTACTTAGAAAATTCTAATTAGAAGTGATTGATTTTCCTATGTGATAAATGTCTAATTAGTATTTATAATAGTTATTTATAGTTAGTTTTCTTATTAGAATCATCGTAAGACTGTTTAATGTTAATTTAAAGGAAAATAATAGAATTTTAAAATCGATCTCATAGAATTACGTAACTTGAAAATGAGAATTTTAATTAGTGTTGATATCTTAACGAAATTAGTGTCAAATGAAAGGTTTAGGTTTAAAACTAATAGTACAAAAGGAATTAAGTGAATAACTCAATTAGTTTTAAAGTTATAGCGAAAATTGTAAAGTAAAAATCTATCCAGCGTAATTTTTTGAACATAATGTTCTAGGATATTTTTATATCTTTAAGTTTTGTGCCATATTATTGTTTTATATGTTAGAATAAGTAAATGTCTATGTAAAAACATATATTTTGTAAAAGGTTTCGTTTGAAAATAAATAAAAAAGGGGTTCCAAAGGTTTCGGCTGTGGGAAATCTAACGCCCAAAATAGAGCTAAAAAACGCGGGTCTCAACCGCGTAAGTAAGGCCCGTATAAAAGTCGGGGCATTTTTTGGTCGGGCACCAGTCGCAGCACAGCCACCGAAGAGGCTACAACAAGAAAGGGAACAAGCCGAAACCTTGGGAAGAAAATTCATGAAGAAAAGTGTGTTTTATTTCTACGAGGTTCCTGCCTGCTCTCCAAAGTACGACCGTCGTTAGTGCCCCATACCCACATCAACGCATTCAGGGGTGCGTGGAGACGTGCGCCACCGGCGAAGTCATTACCAAGCAAGGAGCGCACGTCTAAACGTACTGGGAGATTGTCCCAGGACGACCAGGTAGTAAAAAGGCCTGGTGTCCGAAACAGTTGGTCCTTCGAGCCGGATCCCTGCAAGAAGAATAAGAAGAGTTCAGAAGAGTTCAGAAGAGTCAGAAGAAAGAAGATTCCGTTCAAGATGCCTATAACCAGGAAGCAGAAGGATGCCTCCTTACGTCCCGAGTCCCGTCCCTCCGAAAGGGACGCGACAGAAGAAACGTCAGGGTCAGAAGGGGTCACGTCAGCATCCGCGTCGGCGTCATCGGAAACAACAGCCACTTCGAACACGAACACTTCTTCAGGCACTACGACCACAGAGTACACCACGACTACAGAAAATACGGTTGCGACTGCGACTACGGCGGCATCTGAGAAGAACGAGAAGGAAGATACCGCACAGAAGAAGACGACCGAGAAGACTCCAGAAGAGGTCCCGGAAAAGGGTGTTCGCGCCTCAGACGCTAACCCGAAACCGACGGGGGTCAGTCGTCGCGCCAGGTCCACGAAGACCACGAGTTCCTCAGCCAGAAGACGCGAGCTGGAAGCCAGAGAAGAATTAGCACGCCTGGAGCTGAAGCAAGCAAGGGCTGCGGCAAACCTAGCCCGTGTCAGATTGGAGCTGGCACAATGTGAAGAAGAGGACTCCGTGGATGAAGACCAGGAAGACAGAACAGCACAGGTGCAGAACTGGATCGAGTCATCCGTGTTAGGTGAAGGCACCAAAGAACAACCAGAGCTACGAGGTCAGCACCCTCCAAAGGAGCCTCAGAAGGTCAAACCTGAAGAGAACTCTTCAGGGAAAGGAGCTACGTTCGAAATTCAAGCGCTGACAACAGCTTTGAAAGAAGCCTTTTCCACAAGAGGAGGACCAGTGGCGCAGCCGAAGTACATCCACGAGTTACCCTACTTCGACGGCAACAGCAGCGAGTGGTTGGCCTTCAAGGTGGTCTACGAAGATACAGCACCGATGTTCAACGAAGTTCAGAATATGGCACGACTAAGAAGAGCATTAAAGGGCAACGCAAGAGAAGCTATCAAGAGCCTATTATACTCCGAAGCCTCTCCGTTGGAAGTGATGCAAGCCCTGAGAAGAAGATATGGAAGACCTGACGCATTGGTGCTAGCCGAACTGGACAAGGTCAAGGCGCTGCCGAAGATATCTGAAAATCCAAGGGACATATGCGTCTTCGCAAGCCAAATCAACAACAGCGTAGCATCAATCAAGGGGTTGAAGAAGCCGCAGTACCTGCATTCACCAGAGATGGTGAAACAAATTATTGAGAAGATTCCAACGATTCTCAAGTTCCGGTGGTACGACTTCACTGCTGCATCAGAAGAGGGCGAGTTCTCCGACCTATCACTGGTGTCCAAGTTCCTGAACATAGAAGCAGACAAGTGTGGAGCCTTCGCATCTTCAGAAGAAAAAAGCGGGTTCAAGAGAACCTATCGACAAGCAGCACATTCTACAAAAGAAAGAGACTTCAAAGGAAGAGACAACAAAGAAAGAAGTTCAAGACAACAGGAGAAGACCTGCCCTATATGTGAGGGTGAACACTTTCTCGTCGAATGTCCGAAGTTCCAGAAGACGTCAGTGCAAGATCGATGGGCTATAGTAAAGAAGAGTCATGTCTGCTTCAAATGTCTACAAGGGAAACACCGGAAGGAGAGCTGCAGAAAACCACCGTGCAAGGAATGCAAAAGGTGGCATCATCACTTGCTACATGTGGAGCCAGAAGATAGAACCTCGGAAGAGAAGAAGACGGAGACATCTCAAGAAGTAGCTACCGTCACGGCATCAGTAAATGCAGTCAACAACGCAAGAGCATACCTGAAGATAGTTCCTGTCGAGGTCTTCGGGTCAAAGGGGTCCAAGAAGATATTGGCCCTTATGGATGAAGGGTCAACAGTGTCCCTTCTAGATGAGAAGGTGGCAGAAGAAGTCGGCGCTCGAGGCAACAAAGAAGAACTGGTCATCGAGACAGTGGGTGGCAGGCTGATAAAGAAGAAGAACTCTCAGACGTTGGACCTCACAGTAAAGGGGGTTCATCAGGACAACAAGAAGATCCTGAGAAGAGTTCGAACAATCGACGAGCTGAAGCTTGCACCACAATTCTTGGAGAAGAAGAGGATTGAAGAATGTCAACATTTAAAGAAGATTGCCGACTCTCTATACTATCAAGGGGAGTCACCACAGCTACTCATCGGTCAAGATAATTGGGAGCTGATCGTGACTCAAGAAGTAAGAAGAGGAAAACCAGGAGAACCAGTTGCTTCAAGAACGGGGCTGGGATGGGTGCTCCACGGGTCAGACAGCGGGGGCTCAAAAGTAGTACACTTCTTAAACACGTGTCTACACATCAGCACACCAGAAGAAGAGATGCATCAAGCCATCAAAGATCACTTCGCGATAGAAGCACTTGGTGTGCAACCAAGAAGACCCACCACGGACTCAGAAGGAAGAGCGCTCACCATCCTAGAGAAGACTTGCAGAAGATTGGAAGATGGTCGATTCGAAGCTGGACTTCTGTGGAAAAATGAAAAAGAACAGATGCCAGAAAGTTACACGTCTGCCAGAAACCGATTGGTCAACATTGAGAAGAAAATTGATAAAGATTCCCAGTTGAAGGCGGAATATAACAAGCAAATCCAGCATCTAATCGACAGCAAGTATGCAGAAGAAGCACCAGAGGGACAAGCGGACTCCAAGAAGAAATGGTACCTCCCTCACTTCTCAGTGGTACATCCATTGAAAAAGAAAATAAGGATCGTCTTCGACGCTGCAGCCAAGTCAAAAGGAAGAAGTCTCAACGACGCTCTACTGCCAGGACCAGATCTACTGCAGTCACTCTTCGGGGTTCTACTGAGATTTCGACAAGGACCATTAGCAGTAGCAGCCGACATCAAGGAAATGTTCCTGCAAGTTCGCATCAGGGCAGAAGACAGAGACAGCCTGAGGTTCCTGTGGCGTGGGGATCGTCGCGACGTTTCACCGAAAGAATATAGAATGACATCAGTCATCTTCGGCGCAACATCGTCTCCAAGCACAGCGATCTACGTGAAGAACCGAAACGCAGCGGACTACAAAGAACAATATCCAGAAGCTACACGGGCAGTCGAGCTGAACCACTACATGGACGACTACTTACACAGTTTCCATTCAGAAGAAGACTTCAAGAAAATAACAGCACAAGTAGACTTCATACACAAGAAGGCGGGCTTCGAACTCAGGGGATGGGCATCAAATCAACCTGAGCTGCTTCAAGGCTTGAAGACTGAAGCAATCGAAAAAACAGAAGTGAACCTCGGTGAAAAAGAAGAGAAGACACTAGGACTACGCTGGTTCACTGAAAGGGACTCCATCGGCTTCAGGGCGAATCTTCGGAACACGCCAGAAGAAATAGCCAAGGGTTTCAAGATACCCACGAAGAGAGAAGTTACCAGCGCGGTCATGTCAACCTTCGATCCACTGGGGCTAGCGTCACCAGTCCTCGTCCAAGGCAAGAAGCTACTGCAGAACATATGGCGAAGCGGCGTCGGTTGGGATGAAGAAATAGAAGAAAGGGAGTACGAAGTATGGAAGACTTACCTAGAAAAAATGAAGTTACTCCAAGACCTTCAAGTTCCAAGATGCCTGGCGCCACATCGCACCGAGGGGGAGCTGCACACGTTCACAGATGCGAGTGAGGCAGCGTATGCAACGGCTGTATATTGGAGGACAGAAGATCGCGATGGAACTTACCACGTCAGTTTAATAGCAGCAAAAGTAAGAGTCACTCCACTGAAGCCAGTATCGATCCCGAGACTCGAGCTACAAGCAGCCCTCCTAGGAAGCAGACTAGCACACGCAGTAGAAGAAGAAATGGATCTGAAGATAGCAAAGAAAACGTTTTGGACAGACTCCAGCATCGTACTCTCCTGGATCAAAACAGATCCCAGAACCTTCAAGACGTTCGTAGCTCATCGTTTGGCAGAGATAGAAGACCTCACCAAACCACAAGAATGGAGATGGGTACCCACAGCGCAGAACCCTGCAGATGATGCGACGCGCGACGTGCCAGAAAACTTCGACTGCGATCATCGATGGTACACCGGGCCGGACTTCCTAAAAAAGGACGAAGTGCACTGGCCTACAGCAAGAACTTTCAAGAAAGAAACCACCGGTGAAGAAAAGACAACAGATATCGTAGCGGCAGCGAGCACCACGCCTCCAACACCAGATCCTGAGAGGTTCTCATCATGGAAAAGACTCTGGCGAGCTACAGCAAGAGTACTGCAGTTCATACAACTCTGCAAAACTAAGGAAAAGGTCCACGTCAGCCGGGAAGATCCTACCTGGAAACTGACAAAGGGAAAGAAGAAGAAGATAATAGAGAAGCAGCATCGATCTTCGAAAATACCAGAAAGAAATTACGTGCCAATAGATGCAGACCTACTTCAGCAAGCAGAGACTCTATTGTTGAGAAGAAGCCAAGAGAGAAGCTTCAAAGAAGATATCAAGAATCTACAGCAAGGAAAACAATTAGAAGCCAGCAGCAAGTTGAAGAAACTCGACGTGATACTAGAAGAAGGTCTCCTGCGAATGAAGGGAAGAATCGACGCGATACAAGGCGTGACCAGAGACTACAAACGACCCATCGTGCTCGACAGCAAGGACAAAACAACACGGCTCATCATAGAAGAATTTCATCACCTTTTCAATCATGGAAATCATGCGACAGTAATGAACGAGCTAAGGCAACGCTTCTGGGTACTGGGACTGAGGTCAGCGATCAAGGCAGTTCAACACCAATGTCAATGGTGTAAGACAAGGAAGGCGAGACCACAAGAACTACCGACGGGTAACTTACCTGTTGAACGACTGATGCACGGAAACCCTCCCTTTACGTGCACGGGCGTCGACTACTTCGGCCCGATGACCATCACCGTAGCAAGACGTCATGAGAAGAGATGGGGTGCCTTGTTCACATGCCTAACAACTAGGGCTGTGCATATCGAGCTCACACCTTCACTCTCCACCGACAGTATGATCATGGCACTACGAAGATTCGCCGCAAGAAGAGGGATGCCGAAGACAGTCTACAGCGACAACGGGACTAACTTCGTCGGCGCCAACAAAGAACTGAAAGAAGCACTAGACATCATGAAACAAGAAGACCTCATCTCAGAAACAGAGAAGATCGGCGTGCAGTGGAAGTTCATCCCCCCTGGCGCACCAAATATGGGCGGTGCATGGGAACGTCTGGTGCGATCCATAAAAACCGCACTAGACGCCACCCTCGGCGAGAAATATCCACGGGAGGAGGTACTCCATACCCTCCTACTAGAGGCTGAGCACATAGTCAACTCTCGGCCTCTCACCGATCTCTCCGAAAATCCTGAAGAAGAAGCTCTAACCCCAAACCACTTTCTCATCGGGCGATCCTGCGGAGCAGCGAGAATCGGCAGTTTTCAAGACAATGAGCTCGTGGGCAAACACACTTGGAAAGCCACGCAGCGACTTGCCGACCACTTTTGGCAACGTTGGCTGCGAGAATACCTGCCCACTCTACTGCCGAGGAAGATCAAGGGAAGAACCTGCACCACAGACCTACAAGTTGGTGACATAGTGTTGATCGTCGACCATAGCCTGCCAAGATGCACCTGGCCTCGCGGCAGAATCCTGCAGGTGTATCCTGGACCAGATGGAAGAACAAGGATCGTCGACGTCGAGACGCGAGGAGGAGCGCTACGAAGACCCAGTTCGAGAGTGGTGCTGTTGGTGCCGGGAGCATCGCCGAGTCTGGAGGTTGGTGCAACGCACGAGGGGGAGAATGTCGGCGACAAGACCCTATCTAGAGACCAGGGTGCAAGTAGTGGCGGTACGTAAACACGCAAAATTTCGCGCAACAATCATTTACTTAGAAAATTCTAATTAGAAGTGATTGATTTTCCTATGTGATAAATGTCTAATTAGTATTTATAATAGTTATTTATAGTTAGTTTTCTTATTAGAATCATCGTAAGACTGTTTAATGTTAATTTAAAGGAAAATAATAGAATTTTAAAATCGATCTCATAGAATTACGTAACTTGAAAATGAGAATTTTAATTAGTGTTGATATCTTAACGAAATTAGTGTCAAATGAAAGGTTTAGGTTTAAAACTAATAGTACAAAAGGAATTAAGTGAATAACTCAATTAGTTTTAAAGTTATAGCGAAAATTGTAAAGTAAAAATCTATCCAGCGTAATTTTTTGAACATAATGTTCTAGGATATTTTTATATCTTTAAGTTTTGTGCCATATTATTGTTTTATATGTTAGAATAAGTAAATGTCTATGTAAAAACATATATTTTGTAAAAGGTTTCGTTTGAAAATAAATAAAAAAGGGGTTCCAAAGGTTTCGGCTGTGGGAAATCTAACGCCCAAAATAGAGCTAAAAAACGCGGGTCTCAACCGCGTAAGTAAGGCCCGTATAAAAGTCGGGGCATTTTTTGGTCGGGCACCAGTCGCAGCACAGCCACCGAAGAGGCTACAACAAGAAAGGGAACAAGCCGAAACCTTGGGAAGAAAATTCATGAAGAAAAGTGTGTTTTATTTCTACGAGGTTCCTGCCTGCTCTCCAAAGTACGACCGTCGTTAGTGCCCCATACCCACATCAACGCATTCAGGGGTGCGTGGAGACGTGCGCCACCGGCGAAGTCATTACCAAGCAAGGAGCGCACGTCTAAACGTACTGGGAGATTGTCCCAGGACGACCAGGTAGTAAAAAGGCCTGGTGTCCGAAACAGGTATTCTGCTAAAATAATAAAACTAAAATTAAAGAATTAAAAAATATATATCATCAGCAATACCTACTAAATAAATATGTATGAAATATATACCATATCTGCCGGATGGCAAAACTGCGGGCCCGCATATCGTAAAACTGGACCCCTGAGACAGACGAGGTCGCGGTAGACCAAGGAGAAGATGGCTGGACGCATTGGATAGCTTTCTCGTTAATTGGCGAGAAAAGGCGCGACACCGAAAAAAGGGAAAGGAATAGAGGGAGGCCTTTGCCCAGGAGTGGGACAGTTCAGGCTAATAAAAATAAAAATGATTAAAATGTGTGGAATATTAATCATGAAATTCCATAATTAGACGATAATTGAAGTGCTTTGTCTCTTGGCTTTACATACACCAATGTTAGTATACTTAGTTATAAAACGATATGAAGGGTGTAAATAGATCCTTGACGAAGCCGGGAAGCACTATTGTTCTGCCCATCATTGCGATAATTTTTTTTATTCTGGACCACACTTGGGAAATTCTTAGCTACGGAGATATTGGAGGCCAAAGTGCCAAAGTGCAGAATGCTTGGTTGACGGCTTCGTGAAGGGTCCGTTTACACCTTGCATGATACTGTCAGCCATCATGAGTTACTATTACAGTTAGACTTCATCATTCTACAGCTGGTCAAAGGCTTGTCCCAATTATTCCCAGCTATTTCGATGAACCACTGGTCTTTTGTTTTATCCAGCTCGTCCCGCCCTCTTCTACTGGGCCTGAAGCGCCGCGGTGCCTTCTGGCTGTGTCAGGGCTCCACATAGTGAGTATGACCCACAGTTCACTGGTATTTTTAATTGTCAGCCAACAAGAATTATTTTATCAAAATAGAGCAATATATTTTTGTTCAGTGCTTATTTAGACTGTCTTAAACATCTAGTTCAGACGTTGCCTGTACAAAATTAATGTGTCCATTATTTAGGATAGTGATGGATGGATACTTACTGTCCGTAGCTCGTACCGCATCGTAAATTTCTTGTAAATACGCGTAATTCCTACAAGTTTTTACATCGTCTGGTAGTCTTCGTCTGAAACAAAATGGGTGCTTTTATATTTTTGCCTTCATTAAGAGTAAGCAATAACGATAAAAAGGGAATGTTTCAATTTTGTTTTATGTTTTGTTTGTAACAAATTACATTTTGAGTTGTTAGGCTTAATATAAATTGATGCTAGAACAACGATATGATGTAATGTGTTCTTATTTGAACACAACAAAAGCTCAAGTGCTGTCTACAAAGATACAACATATACATAAATGTTCTCATTTGATAATTCTACATTATACTGCTACATTTACAGCCTAATTACGGTTGTCTATCCTTGTTCTCTTATCTAGTAAAACCTCATCTGATCCTTAGGCCTTTAAGTAGGCACAATCTCAGATTCTCTAAGATTAATCGTCGTAGGCTCGTTTGTTAAAGATTTTAATGACTGTCATAAGTGCCACAATCAGTTCAAGTTAAACATTCCTCTGGAACCCTCCACCATTTCATTTAAAGCCACTATGAGCCCTGTTTAAAAACAAACATGAAACAGCAAACAAACACAATAATAATTACTCTTACGTCTCTTAAGCGTGTAACACGACCAATTTAAGTAGTCCCCGTAATTAAATTTAATCTTACAAGTGGAAATTAATTAGTGAAGATGCTTATTCACAACTGGGGTGTCTTTTCATTTATCGTTTCTTATTTACACACACTCATTATGGAATAAAGTTTTTGATCATAGAGTTTGCGGTACTTTGTCGTTTCGTAATTTTGCGTCTGATGTCAAGCGTAAGTTTTTTTTCGTCACTCGTGTCCGGTGTTCGATAGAGACACATGAACATTTTAGGGTGTGTCCTCACTGAATTTATGCTTGCCTAGTACTTTTTGCTTGGTTATAATTAACAAGACAATTTCAGTTAGTTCGCCTGTTGTGACAAACTGGGAATAGACGGAAATAAGTATGTACTTTCTAGCAATCGTGTAGTTTGAAAAATACCACGACTAGGGGCTCACTGTACCTCCGGGCTTACGGCCATATAGTGGGTCTGCCCACCGTACCAGGGGTATAGTCAGTATTGATCAGCGACCCAGGGCTATAGTGGGTGTGTAACGATTACAGGGCAGTGACAATTTATAGTGTGTTGTGCAATGCAAATTGTATTTCCATACGTTTTTTTTCTTGGCGTGCTGGTCGTCTGATTGCTTTTGACAATACGCCGCTCGTATCATTTAGTAATTAGGCGATGTGTGGCCCATATTTGTGGCTGCAATACTTTGTGCCAAAGCAGTGTTTGTGACAAATATGGTGATTCGAAAGCTGACATCAATTATGCACATTTAGTTACAATGATAAAGAATCACAATATTACTCACTCACGATTTACTGATGTTTTACTGGCGTAGATCCTCATAAAATACTTGGATATATTTATCCATATCTGTTTAGGCTGGTAGTCGACCCTTTGGACCAGAATAGTTAGGGTTTTAGTCAAGTTTTTTGAAGATCTATTATCATATTGTGACGTTTACAGGATGAGACCTGATGGTGAATGTGTTATGGTGATTTTGTGGTGTTCTAAAGACCTGTTTGTCCAACTCCGGATAAATTTAGAATAATTTGTCTAATACATTCTTTAATCAGATTTTCAAAATGCAAACTTAGGTGGAAGATTTTCAACTCTACCTGATAATAAATAAGATTTCACAAGAACTTGATCACTGAGCTTGTCGGGCACAGCAAACCCACACATAGGACAGAAAAATTGGATTCTCTAGTGAATAGTGCCTACCTGGAGAAGGTAAAACAGGCCTTAAGTGTAAAACAATAAGGTAGGTAGCTATACTTACAAACAGTTGTATTTGTCGTAGTGTTCCGCTTGGTTCTTCGTGAGTGCTGTCACCGCTGTGTGGAGGCATTCGTTCTGGAAATAAAGAGTTTGGTTAGAATAATATGTGATGCTTGCTTAGATAGTCAAGGGTCTGCGGGACTGTTTGAAAGAGATACCGCGGCCCTGGAACACAAAGGGCAAATAAGGAACATGGATGGGTTTTAGTCAGTAAAAGTCTGACACTCCCTCCCACTCCACCCAGAGCGGGGGGAGGGGGTTATTTGATGATTTCCCATCCAAACAAAAAAGGGTCTGGTTTAGACATATCATCGCTTAGGATATTAAACGGTTAGCGTTAGAAGCTATTGAGGGAAGCCAAGAGGCTCATTAACAACGAATCCCTTGTCAAAGCCAAGCTCCAAAGAAAAGTGGCAAGTCTATCAGTTTTTGATTGGCTCCATTTCGAAGAGTGTGCTTTGGGATTTCAAAATTTAATTCCCCCATCCCTATTCTATCTTCGGACGAGCAGAGATACGGCGAAGCGTCACCGTTGTATGGTTAAAGTCCCACGGTCCCGAACAAAGCCCTAGGCTTCCATTTTTGTGCAAACCGCCAGACTGTTGAATTCACTGCTGACTTCTGTTTCCTGATTATTATAATCCTGGACCTCTTCAAAGTTCGAATGAATCGGTTTCTTCTAGGCAAGTTACGTCATAGAACCCCCAATGACTACATGCCTGTTTACGTCCAGTCCTATCTAAGCATTATAATCAAGGATTCATGTAGTCGATGGCAACAATTTGGTATTATATTATGTTCCTTTTTATAAAGCCTTGCTGAACTCAGCTCCGTTTGTGTATAAAAATTTTAGTGTCCGGGACGAAAACTTATATGGTCTGCACTCTATTTTTTTAATTTATTTATCCATACAATTACATACTTAATTAATAAATTAAAAAATTACATCCTTATCATTACTAATATTATAAATGCGAAAGTATGTTTATTTGTTTGTAACCTATTCACGCCTATCATCCTGAAATTTTGCAAATACGTTGTCAGGTGTACAGATATGGACATCGGTAACTTTCATACCGAAAAAAAGTACTATTCCCGAGAAAATCAACAATAACGTTCTTATGATAATAGATTGCGCCACGTGTCTTTCGAATCATGATTGAATTATATTATTAGAAGCAGAGTACAACTCGAATTGATTTTCAAATTCTAAATTAACGCGATTGAATGCGCGGGCAAAAACTAGTAAAATATATATTATTGTATGGCTCCTGTAGGGTAAAAAGCTTCCTCCATCTTTCTTCATTTATGGGCGGTGTACATCCAGTCTTTCCCAGCCGTTTTACGATGTCATCAACCCATCGTTTCTTTTGCCGTCCCCTTTGTCTTGTTTAAAAAAAGACAATGATCCTTATCGAAATATAATGATTAGTTAAACGGTGTTTTTTAACGTACGTTTCAGCTAATCCCAATTTTTCGTTAACATCAACCATCTTTATCCACCTCAAAATTGTCACAAAATTTTAAAGATCAAATAAAGCAACAAGCTTTGAAATACATAATACGCCGACCTTCGTACGCTACGGAGCGTGAAGGGACCAATTTCCCCACATTTTCTTGACGAGGCGTCGCGCGTACCCTGAACGCTTTAAATGCGGTGCCTTGATGAATTGGCTGTGGTGAACAAAAGACGACCATAATCCTTAGGGCTTTTGTGTCTGATTTATTTGTTGTTGGTACCTTTTGTACTGGAGTTATCTCTAGTGCCTACACGATCATGGTAACAATATTTAAATAGGAATGATGCAAAAATAAAACGTAA
Organism: Noctua pronuba; assembly: GCA_905220335.1. Lineage (NCBI taxonomy): Eukaryota > Metazoa > Arthropoda > Insecta > Lepidoptera > Noctuidae > Noctua > Noctua pronuba. The sequence continues at coordinate 5,148,560 of LR999906.1, read as the reverse complement.
TTAAGAAGTCATTAGGTCATCTACCGTAATATTTGGAATTATTCCAAACTTCAACTTCACTAAAATCGTTATATTTACCATTGTCTTTAAAACTTAAAAGGAACATCAATGGACAAGGCTTCTGGATAAAAAGGATAATCATTACATAACATAAACATAACAACACGCCTGTAATCCCCGAAGGGTTAGGAGCGACTCCATTGCCATCAACTGGACACAAACAGAGACAAATCCAGACTCCATGGCTGCTACTGAGAAAAACAAACACGTTTGCCCGACGCAGCAGTCGCGTTGAGCCACATCTATGCATCTTATCATAGAAACACGTTGGATGGACGTAAGAGAGTGTACATTACTTTGTCAAACCATCTGTTAACGAAAAACTGAAACAAGAGCATTCAGTTACCGTTTTTCAAATAGCATTTTTTTTTCCTAGCCTGCCATGTCCCGCTCTCGGGCCAAGGCCTCGCTCCACTCCTTCCACTTCTCGCGAACCCGCGCGTCCTCCTTCTAGTTCGGACGGAACTTGTCTAGTTCGTCCCGCCATCTCCTTCGTGGCCTCACTGTGTCAGGACACCAGTTTCCTGCTATTTTGGCCCACAGTTTGTCTGGCATGCGGCAGACATGACCTGCCCAGTCCCATTTGAGTTGGGCAGCCTTTTGAGTCACGTCAGCTTTATGTGTTTCGAACACGATCTGTTAATTTTAGTATACTGCGCTCCATTGCTCATTAGCAAACCTTGAGTTTGGACTTCTGGATTTTAGTCAAAAAACAAGTCTGCACCATAGGTTAAGTTACATTACAAGAACAACGTAGCGTTTCTTTTGGTTTACGATAATCCGTTCTCCGTTTCGAGAGAACAGAGGATTATGCAGGACTCTTACTAAGTAAAACTTTACTCTGCCTACTACTACCATGAGTCAGGAGCACAGGAGATACAATAGATGGGAGATACGATGGCCACTTAACTTGCCACGGAATAATCGACCGAAGATATTTTATTACAAAAATAGCCTCTCTTCGCCACCACACATACTATAATATCGATACAGCCGACGACTTGCAGCTCTGTAGTACGGCTTCTTGTCCTTACTAGTCGGCTTACCGTACCCGGTGATCCGGTTAACAGCTGATCTAGTTCTAGGTGCGACGGATATTTTGATGTGTACGATGTAGTTGGTGATAATTCTGAAGGATTTTAATAGGCAATTACGTAAGACGTTAGGAAGAAGTTTTCGAAAAAGCTACGCCATTTCATTTAATTAGTTATTAAAAATGTTGGTGTACTGTAGCTACAGCTCTCAAAAATCATCATCAAATGACCCCTCCGCCTCTGGGCGAAGGGGGAGGGAGTGTCAGACTTATACTGACTAAAATCCATCCATGTTACTTCTTTGCCCTTTGTGTTCCAGGGCCGCGCTATCTCTTTCGAACAGTCCCCCGGCAGGCATCGGCCCTTGCGGCCCCCTTCCTGTTTGCTGACATCTCTTTGAGGCGCGCGTGGCACACAAACGCGCCGTCGACACGGCCTGTCGCCATAAGACAGCGCCTACGGTGGTCGGGAGTCACCGCGTGGCCCGTTACGTTTTATTACCCAACCTTCAAGGACTTCGAAGAAAAACAGTGTATTTGTTTTCAGAACAAATTACACTGTTTTTCTTCGATATGTTGTCTGTCATAATGGAAAATTGACCCCCGACACTTAAATGTCGCACTCGATTACTCAGTCCGTCTGGGCAAGTATCTATTTACAAAGATCCTTAAAAGCGTTTACCTTACCTAAGATAGGTACAAATAAATATATTATTAAACCTGTCGTGTAATTATTCTCAAAGAAATGTTTTGTTATTCAAATATAACTTCATAAACTGTTCGGCACTAGTAGATAGGGCCTAATTTTTCCCCAAACATCACTAAAATATTGTAACTCCAAATGACGCTGTCTTTTCCCTTAGAATTATGTTTTAAAATATATGTATACTAGTTACTAACCGCTTGGTCCTCTGGATTTCGTTTAAAAATACAGCCCAAATAAAATCATCAAAAGATTCGAACCAATCACAAAAATGAATAAACTCAACGACCAATCGAATCCCGGACTCTCCTTAATCAATTAAATGAAAACTTTTGACAGTTTTATCAGTCGGCAGAAACGAATCAATCAAAATAAGTTGTCCATCTGAATTAATTGCTGAATTGTTGGTGTCTGGTTGAGTCTATTCATAAACAGTTAAAGGGTTTTCTAATTAACATGAAGGGGACGAAACAATGACAGGGTAATAATATTGGAGTTTAGTGTAATTTTTAATGGATAAAGTGGAATTCGGGAAATGGGTTATTGAGTGAACTTCATTATTTTCAAAACATAACGTCAGAACATTGCACCCCGCGACTGCGGGACTGTTCCGGGGCTGCGGGACTGTTCGAAAGAGATACCGTGGCCCTGGAACACAAAGGGCAATGAAGGAACATTGATGGGTTTTAGTCAGTAAGAGTCTGACACTCCCTCCCACTCCACCCAGAGCGGGACAAGTCATTTGATGATTTCCCACCCGTAAAAAAAAAAAAAAGAACATTGCACCTGTTTTTTATAAAGCAGCGGTGTACATATAGGATACCCACACTCCACATGCATCATCATCCTAGCAAAAATTCAGAATTCAAGCTATTACTGAAAAAATCTTGAATAAAAAATGTAACAACACATTACCCAACCTGGGAATTGAACCCAAAACTTCATGCACATTAGTAGCGTTTGCAACGACTGGAACATCATCAGCATTTTGCTAGCCTTTTACGTTGCCAATTACGTTGGGGTCGTTTTCCAGTCTAACCGGATGCAGCTGAATACCAGTATTTTACATGGATAACAATTAAATATACAACTTTAATTTAAAAACTTTCACAACAACTCTACAAATTATCTTGTAACAAAAAATCTAATCAAAATAAAGTAACATAACATACACAGCTCACACACATACAGAATAATAACATTTTTGTATTAATAACGATGTAAGGGCTCATTCACACTGGGTCCGTCAACGACGATTCGTCAAAAAAGACGGTACGCAATGACGGATGAACGTTCACATTGCATACGGAATCGAGTTTTTCACGATTCATCAAAATATCCGAATAGATGTTCACACTGAATTCGTGATTCAGACTTCAGTCTTGGACGAACTATCCAACACGATGGATGTGAATATGACTATCTTGTGTTGGTATTACCTTAATTATTTGCGCGACATGTCTTTACAAGTCAACGAACGGTCGTAGTGTGTGGGTGCAGTGCAAGGCATAGTCGTCCCGACCGATCCGTCATAACGATTCGTGATTTAAAACTAAAGGTTTTGAAAAAAGACGAAACGTCATTTATGACGTATCCGTCATTTTTCACGATTCCGTAATAGTGTGAACACAGGCAATTAAAATGTATAGCCGCCCATACAAATCAAAATAACGATTCGTGAAAAAAGACGATTCGTCAAAAAACACGAATCGTCTTTGACGGATTAGTGTGAATGAGCACTAAGCTGTTTTTAAAAAATCTCAAAGGTTGCTCCTTGATGCTATTTGGAACCTTATAACAGATTATAGGCGTCATGCCTAAAACACAATTGTGATAAAGAAACATATTTGTCCATTACCGGCATTGTTTTTTTATCCCATACCCAGCTCATAACATTACTCAAGAGACCGCAGACTACATAGGTCAGTAACACGAACCTCACACTTCCCTCCATCCCAAAAAGACTATAATTACAAAGGACCAAACATAACTTCACTTAGACCGAACGTGTAACAGTACACTTTAAGTGAACTGACGTCACAGATAGATGAATGGATGGAAATGGAAGGAAAAAGGCCGTTACCGACGTAGCTATCGGATGTCTAATGGATGGGGTGCTAAGTTTGTTTTGATTTCTCTTGGGTAACCCATTTACGTTGGCAATTTATGGATTCATTACTTGTTGTGTGAGTCACGGTGTGAGGCGTTTGGTTATTAATTGAAAGTGTAGGAGGAGCTCGTGGCTTAATAATACAAGCCGCTCGGGTCGATCTCTAGGTTAAGCCGTGCTTGCCTAGGTTGGTCTGTGGATGGGTGACCACCCATTACATACCGAGTTTCCTCTGTGCCTCGGAAAGCACGTTAAGCCGGTGGTCCCGAGTGTCATTTGTAGATTTTTGGCAGTCGTTAGGTAGTCAGTGGCCCAAAAAGTCTGACAACCAGTCTTACCAAGGGGTATCGTATTACCCAGTACTAACTGGGTTGTGGAGGTCAGATAGACAGTCGCTCTATGTAAAATACTGGTATTCAGCTGCATCCGGTTAGACTGGAAGCCGACCCTAATATAGTTGGGAAAAGGCTAGGCAGATGACGAGGTGGAGATGTATTTCGAGGCTGCGTTGACTTAGGTGGATGTTTTATAGGGCTTTTATTAGAATAATTTATATTTATATAAATTTCTGACTTAAGCGCGTGTGAACGCGTCACGCCACGGTCAGAAGCTAATCTATACTTGATATCACGCTTGTAATCCCCGAAATTTTAGGCAGAGGTGTACCTCATAGTACACCCACATTTTGCCAGTTGTGTTAAAGTCCCATGTTATAGGCGGCAAGCCTATTGCCATCAACCGGGAACAGATCTAGAATCAGTGGCTAGTACTGCGAAATGCCCAATGCAAAAACCCAATTACACTTTGCCCGACCCGGGAATTTAACCCAGGACCTCTTGCTCAGCAGCCGCGCTTGCGACCACTAGCCCAACTAGGACCATACACCGTTTTCTTCATAACCCTATTTAGTCTTATAGCCAAAAAACTTAATCGACAAAATGGTCGCCAAGACTGATAAAAAATATGATTTAATCATGATTGAGTCTCATGAGAATGCATGCAACCAGTAAGTATAATGAAATACCTTTTGTGCAAAATACGTAAGATAAATTAAATTTTACGCTGTCTATTTAAGGAACCTTCGCAATTGATGTCTTATGACAAGCGTCCCAGATGAGCCCTATTAGATGTTTAATAAAGCGCTCTCATATTTTATTGAAAAGCGACCATGATAGAATCTGTCGCAGAAGTAATTTTGTCATCTTTATAGTATCTTTATTGATTTCAGAATTAACAGACCTTATGTTGGTTTGGTATTGATTTGCGTACAATTCAATGTTTTTAGGGTTCCGCAGTTAACAAGGAACCTTATAGTTTCGAATTGTTATTGGGTTTTTTCCATCAAGAATTTCTCAGTAACATCCATGGAGTCTGGATTTGTGCCCGTTTGATGGCAATAGGCCCGCCCTCTATTACACAGGACTTAAAAATAACTCGCTAGATGTGGGTGTACTGTTAAATTCATCTCTGCCTTACCCTTTGGGAATTACAGGCACGATGTTATGTTATGTTATTTATGAAACGTGACTAACAGCCCCACAGGTCGATCTCCTAGGCTAAGCAACGCTTGCGCAGTGCGTGGATGGGTGACCATCCGTTACCGTACGTATACCGAGTTTCCAACATGCCTCGGAAAACACGTTAAGCCGTTGGTCCCGGCTGACATTTGTTAATCTTTGATAATCGTTACGGTTCTTCAAAATCCCGAAATTATGACAACAAGTCTTCACAAGGGTTATGCTATTACCCAATAACTGACTTGTAGAGGTCAGATAGGCAGTCGCTCCGTGTTAAATACAACATAGTTGGGAAAAAGCCTTGGTTGCGAAAATATTTCTTTAAGAAATAAAATAAAAGGCTAGGCAAATGATAATGGTGTCTTATGAAAGCGTAAATTTATTCAAAATAAATCACCATTATTAAAAAAAACGAGAAGTCGTGACAAAACAACAATTATTATTGGATAGCATCTCAATCTCACGATAAAATTATAACCCCAAGAAGGATGAATTCAGAATAATTTCTTAATACTGAGAAACACAGCACCTACACGGGCCTACACCTCATTATGACACTTCCCTAAGATAAACAAGAATTTGTTTACGCACGTCTCACGTAGATACTTATTTATAAGTACAGTATGAAAGCGCGTATACGTTGAGTAGCAATTACTTTGTGGAATTTAAAGTACATAAAGCGACAGGAATTGGTACAAGGTGTAAACTGACAGAAATATATGTTAGAAATGGCAAAAAAAGAAGTCTGAATATAAATAAAGTCTGTTGATGTTGTGACGTCTTAGAGTGTAATATGCCAAGTGGGAATTAAAAGACAAAAATTTCCGAAACTATTTTGGGGTCCAATATTTTAAATGGACCTGCTTATCAGAGATATCAGGACACTTGCGCGAACCCACTTGCGCGAAAAGACATATGCGCTCATGGACTTTTGCGCGACTTAACGTCATGGGTGTTGTTTTCGTGGTTTCCGGAGTCGCTGATAACGAAAATGAGGTCAAAATGAAAATCTAACATGGCGCCGAGGAAAATTTTTGGTTTTGCCTTCATTGGTGTCGTTTTTTTTCGTTATCTATGATGGAAACGATTCATATTTTGCCAGGTATGTCTTTACATTTATCAGCTCATAGACACATTCTTTCATTGAAGCAATGTTGATCCATGTTATAAATCACCAGCTTGAAACTTTTTGATGTAAATGAAATTCTGATAACTCAAGTTAATCTCTTAAGCCAAGTTTGTTACGTTATTTACAGGCGACGTGTTAGATACAGTTCAGTTCAGTATCACTGGGAATTGCTAGCCAGCTATTTAATTAGCAACCAATGTTAGTACTAGTCTCACAAGTATTCAACTATTTACAGGATTGATTAGATTCTTGGATTGGAGGAAGACCAAGGAAAGGTGGTAGGATTGTGTGAGGGATGATATGAAAGAAAAAGGAGAAAATGATGGCGTGACGGTTGACAGAGGAGAATGGAAGAAAATACCGTGTTGACCCAAAGTAACATGGGACAAGGACAGGAAGATGATGTTTAGATTCTTGGATTGGTTTAATGCAGGGCCTGGGATGATTTGCCGTTTTGTTATTAAATAAAGTCAAGAAAAGTCTTAGAAAAATAGTTTTAAAAAACACACTTTAGAGTCTATTTCTCGTATACTTCTCAGGAAACTCTTTCGTTTAATACCCATATCATTGAAATGCTTTAAAAATAACTAGTCCGCCATCTTTGGGAGCTCGCCATATTGGATTTAGAATGACGTCACTTAATTAACGATGCATTGTCAGTCAAACTAAACATGTACCTATGCAAAATTTCAGCCGAATTGGAAACCGGAAAATGGGTCAAATTTCACTTCTAAGATTTTTTTACATAATTATTTAAGGTAAAACTAATAAAAGCGTGTTAAAAACATCTTCTGGCTCTAAAATGATGTTTACGGGGCATTTTTGGTAGACATTTTGTAAAGCTTAATGAAAAATGTTATTGAAAAATCAAGCTGTTCTCGCGGTTGGAAAAGATCTCTGCAGTACTCTAATATCGTATACTGCAGAAAATGTAGTAACGAAAACTTATAGTCAGTTAAATATTCTATGGAATTCAACCGTGTATTTTAATATGGGGAGTATATTAAAATTATACATATATTAATTATAAATATAATTAATAAATGTAATTATACATATTGTAGATATACCTCTCAAGGAACGGTGTAAAGACGTAAATATTTGCTGACTCCTGTTAATATAAACATTAAGTACGTGCTTCTGGTATTAGGGCGGCACCTAATTTCCGACTTGCGGTGCTATCGCCGGTATTTCGCACAGCCATGGAATATTTAACGAGGTATCATTTTAAACACATTAATGACCTTTATGAATAAAGATTTGTTTGTTTACATAGTAAGTGGGTCTAGTTTTCTCTGGGTTTGCCTAAAATCTGCTAGAAATTGTTAGGCGACAGGCCTATGAGGGCGCTAAATCGGTAGGCAACAATAAAAAAAAACATTCAGACGAATTGATAACCTCCTCCTTTTGGAAGTCGGTTAAAAACCGGCCAAGTGCGAGTCGGACGCTCGCATGAAGGGTTCCGTACTATTGTCGTAGCCCCCTGTAATTTTTAATTTATTTTTATTAGTTGTTGTTATAGCGGCAACAGAAATACACATTCTGTGAAAATTTCAACTGTCTACCTATTACGGATCATGAGATACCGCTCGCTGACGGACAGACGGACGGACGGACAGCGGAGGCTTAGTAATAGGGTCCCGTTGGTTACCCTTCGGGTACGGAAGCCCAGAAACTATAATATACAAACTACTTTCAAATATAATTAGCCAGATATCTGGGCAATTTCATTGGACTTATCTGGCCAGATTGAGACATCCGGATGGTATTTTTTATAACCTCCTGTCAAATATTCCTCTCAGAGTCGAGAGCGTAATTAGATTTCTATCTAACACATGGAATCCCTAAAACACAACAAAACCCTTTTCAAATCAAGACTACCAACATCAAACAAACTTTTTGCCATCATCCAACTAAACTACCAAACTAGTAGCGAAATAAATCAGAGAACGTCAAATATTTTCTAGAACTTTCCGACCACAGGTAAAATGTGTTCGGCGACATCCATTTTGTTCACAAACTCTGAACTATTTCAATTGAAACATTCCTTCAGGAATAGATAAAGTTTTAGTCGAACCATACGGGAAGAGAATTGATAGCATTAATCACGGTTATAATTAAAGTGCACCTGGTGTATAAATGGGGGTATACATCGTTCAGAATTGTTAGGGGTTAGAGTACTTAGAAGAAAATTTGGTAATGAATGCTCGTGGCTAAATAATAACAGCCGCTCGGGTCGATCTTTAGGTTAAGCCGTGCTTGCCTAGGTTGGTCTGTGGATGGGTGACCACCCATTACATACCAAGTTTCCTCCATGCCTCGGAAAGCACGGTAAGCCGTTGGTCCCGGGTGTCATTTGTAGATCTTTGACAGTCGTTAGGTCCAAAAAGACTGACAACCAGTCTTACCAAGAGGTATCGTATTACCCAGTACTAACTGGATTGTGGAGGTCGGATAGGCAGTCGCTCCATGTAAAATACTGGTTTTCAGCTGCATCCGGTTAGACTGGAAACCGACCCCAATATAGTTGGGAAAAGCCTAGGCAAATGATGAAAGCTGTTGAACATAGACAATTAACTATTGTCCTTTTCAGTGATCGGTTAGGTAGGAATATACAATGTATCCGGTCATGGACTAGCGATATTCCAGGTACTAAAACAACTATTCTATTTGTTGATTTGCAAAGAATTTGTTGTCAAACAATTTGTTTGTTTGTTCACAAAAATATTGTCGATGTGCATATATTTGTTTGATATTTTTTGAGTTTAATCTTTTTTTCTGAAAATTACAAAAATGTGAATCCATTATTTCGTAATGTTAACGATAAATAATATTGTAGCCCTTCGAATAAGTCTATTTTTATCTCAGTAAGCCCAAAAATTCGAGAGATATATGTTTTTTTTTGTACACACGAGAAGTTTATCACAACAAAAAAAAAACAAAATGGCTGCCAAATAGCGGAGAAGTGGATTGGAAGTATGTAGTGTATTTGTGTATTAAAATAGTTGTTATATAAGTACCTAGAATATCGCCAGTCCATGACCGAACACATTGTATTCACCAAAATTTCTGAAAATAGATTTTGATTTCCACATAAAACCTTTATTGTAAACCTATTTCCCAGTACTTTAAAAATGATGGACTGTTTCAAGAGATAAAACAACTAAAGTTGTAACAAAATCAAACGATCGCCAAACAAACATTGATTGATGTTACATTGCTTTGTTTGCTTCAAACACTGCGAAATAAATACTTCAATCTGTTTTTTTAATTTGCCAGGTGTTGGACAAAATGGGCCTGTTGAAATAGAAAATAAAATAGTGTAACTGCGATAGGCTCAGTTTTGTCAAAAGTGGAAAGTGACGTGTGCAGTTTAACCAATCATGGGATAGACAACAGGTGCAATGTGAATTTCACCCAATGGGATTGTGGTCGTCTTCGTTTTGGTTAAAAACCGGGCTTAAGCTTTTGTTAGTAACTACAAGTACTAACATAAATCTTTTATAGGGCATTTGAAATAGTTTATAAATGCATAAAACTGCTCGTGGGTCGTCTAATGTGAGCACATGTAATAGATGATTTACAGCGCTACATACCTAATGCAAAAATAGATGGATTGTGTGCGCAACCATGATGAAAATCAGATATTGATTGATAGATTCATTAAATCAGATATTGATTGATAGATTCATTAACGATTTTTAATTTATATTATATTTCATTTTTAATCATGGTTGCGCTTTGAAGAATAAATAAATAATATTTTTAATTTGAATTTGTGAGCGCAACTAATGGAATAATTTAGTTGCGCTTAGTTGGTTGCGCTTAAAAATGGTTGCGCTTTGAGGAAAACGCCATTAAATAATAATGTATTGATTTCACTTATAATATCATCTCAGAGAACACAAAGCCCTTTTCATGTTTACAGACAGCTATTATTTACAACCCCATAATAATTATACACATATATATTATTTTATATATCAAGAGCTACCGTTCTGAGCACAAAAAGTAAGGTATGAATGTGCGGAAACGTGAATGAAATCAAAGAGGTTCATTAATCACGAGTATATTTGGCCTTTCTCATGATAGAATTGGGGAATTAATTATCAATGAATATGAGGAATGATCGCGTGTGTAATGAGATTGTATTGATAAGCTATGCTGTTAATTGGAGGGTCGGAAAGCCAGTGAACCGGTAATTTAGATCAGAGATCAGCGCGTGCGATGATTTTGCTCCGTCATTTAGAAAACCTCATCATGCATGTCAACAAAGCGATAAAAGCATGAGTTGGTACATGCTTTAAGTTTTTCTTAGCGCACTCTAGGCTATAGTTTCTATTTAAATAAAAAGTCACATTTATAGTATTGGTCGCAAGCGCGACTGCTGAGCTTCAGGTCCTGGGTTCGATTCCCAGGTCGGGCAAAGTGTCATTGGATCTTTCCGTCAGGGATTTTTTAGTACCAGCTACTGAGTCTGGAATTGAACCCGGTTGATGCAATAGGTCCCTTATTACATGGGACTTGAACATAACTGGCTAAATGTGGGTGTGCTATTAGGTGCACCTCGGCCTAACCCTTCAGGGATTACAGGCGTGATATTATGTAATAAATATCACTGCGATTTCGACAATGATTCCAAAACATAGGTGAAAACCTGGAAAAGGGCTGAAGGTACTTTCATTGCCATAAAAGACGACATAAATACCACGAGTTATAAATATAAATAGCTGCTTACAGTTAGAAAGATGATCCTGTGACATTTAGACGGACAGACAGGCAACGGAAGTTAAGTAGTAGGGTCCCGTTGGAACCCTTTGATAATTGAACCCAACAGAACTTCTAATTATTTTCTAATAGCAGGGTAAGTGGTTGATCAAACAACTACCATTAAAGGTGAGTTGAAACCATAGCTTAACAACAAACCTGTTGCTTTATAAGCACCATTAAGTTCCCCTTGAGAACATCAATTTAAGTTCTGTAACTCCTTCCATTGACTAGTCAATTTGTGTTACGTAAATTAAAACCTGTTAGAAGTATTTTTTCACACAACCGCCCAAAAAAAGAGTGTTTTGTTTTAATACGGGGTGTAAACGGACCCTTCACGAAGTGGTCAACCAAGCATTCTGTACATCAAACTAAGTAACTTTACGCAAAAAATTTTGCTGGGAAACGACTTTTTTTTTTGGAGTGAAAAATCACGTGTTACGGTAGGACTCGATGTATATCACTCAGAACATTGTGCTGATAGATGGATTGAATAGTAGGGGGGTCGTGGAGGTGATTAAAGTAAAAATCTTACTTTAAAAACATGTATTTAAAAAAAAACTTGTGAAGAAGTCGGAACGTTGACCCCCAATATCTCCGTAACTAGAAGGTTCCCAGGTATGGTCTAGAACAAAAAAATTATCGCATTGACGGGGAGAATAAGTGCCTTTCGGCTTCGTTAAGGGTCTTTTTACACCCTTTATACAAAAACAATGAGTTATGTTTTAGAATACCAGCGCTGTGGCTTTTTTTGCACCATGCTGAGATACCACCTTCTAGCCTCATACAGGACCAATTTCATTTGTTTTATCTTTATCTTATGTTTCCTTTTTTATACAATTTTTGTTTTATTGTGAATTCAAACATTTTTGTTTTTTTTTGTCATGTGAGTCTAATAAATACTTTTTCTTTCTTTCTTTCAATAAGTTTATGTAAAAAATCGCCGCTTGCTGGAATTCACGCTCGATTTTGTTTGTATAAAATCACCCATATTCAAGAAACATTTAATTTGATCGTTATCGTTATATTTTGTGATCACAACTTCGATAAAAATCAAAATAAAATTCAAAGTAAGAGTTTTCTTATAATCTGAAACGTTATAGGAAAAATAAAGTAACATGTTGAACAAACCTACTTTAAAAATTATAAATATAAATATCTAGTAATTGTACTTGTTAAACTTACATTGTCACTTACGGGATATCTTTCGCGATTTTCAAAACTCAAACTCGAAGCATTTATTTCAAATAGGCCCGTGACAGGCACTTCTGCATAGTCAAAAATAAGCTACCTACAGTCCAGCCACAGGCATAATAACTGTGAATAGACTATAGTTGCCCATTCAAAAATAAAAGATCTCATGGAGAAGAATGGGCAAGAAATTCCATGGACACTCTTTTCAAACACTTTTCAAATAATTGAATATCCCGTAAGTGACAGTGTAAGTTTAGTTATAAACAGTGAAAGCTTAAAACAGGGTTTAATTGTACCTTATTGTTAAAATTCAAGAACTTTTTTCGTCGAAAATAACAAAACAACGACATTGAAGAACAAACTAAACTGGCTGCTGTTAATTAAAAATTACAAAGAAAAGAAAACAGAATATAATTGAAAAATAAAAGCACGCCCTTAATATTCAAACATTGCTAAGAATATAAGCTTTGGAATGGAGCTACAAAGTAACAAAGCTGTTTATTATTTTTATTTTTTTTTATTTTATTCAAAAAGGAACAACAAACAGCTGCAATATAAAACATAGAAATAAGAAATACACAAAACTTATAGACAATATTGCAGCCCACAACGCTGTTCACAGCTTAACAATAGGATACGAAACAGTGAAAATAATCGCTAGGTAACAAATACAAAATACAAAAAATCTGTATAAAATGGTGTATAAATATTCAAGAAAGCTCCTTAAGTATAAGACTTTTAAATTTATAGGGAGAACATGCAAAAATATCAATATGTTCAAAATTTGTATTGTAGGAATCGACCATTCTGCGAACAGGCGAACGCAAACCAGAGTTGGACTTGCAAGTGCCCACTGAAAACAATCTGCCAGCGCGCACTTTTCGCTTGTGGACCGTCCTAGGAACAGCATAGCATAACATATTGGACAGTTCAATACAGTCAAATTTATTTCGAGCAATATTATATAAATTCATGACTTCTAAGTACCTACGTCTACTTTCAAGTGTTGCGAGCTTATACTTAGCAAGTAAATCTTGGTATGGCAAATAATATCCGTAGCATCTATAATGCATAGTACGCAAGAATTTGTATTGAACACACTCAATCATCTCAACGTACTTTTTGTAGTAAGGACTCCAGACGGACACGGCGTACTCCAGTTGAGAGCGAACAAGAGACTTATATAAGCAAATATAGGAAGAAGGCTTTTTAAAATCGACTGTTGAACGCATTACAAATCCGTATAGTTGATAGGCTTTATTAACAATCTTGCCTATATGTAGGTCTAAGCAAAGTTTAGAATCAAGGATAACGCCGAGATCACGAATAGAATCCAATTTAAGTAGAGGGGCATTGCACAACGTGTATGTATAATTTATTTTGGTTTTATTTTTTGTGAAATTTAATTATGAAACAATAATAATTTATCCACCGTATTATTGTCAATTGCCGTTATTAATAGTATTTTTTTATCTTAATTGGCCATCTCAAATAACATTACTGTCGAATAATAGAATAATGAAATTCAAATCTTCTTGTTCTTTTTAAAAATCTAGCACAACTGAAGAAAAAATCCAAAAAAGTTTCTTCATAACTAAGAATACCTTGTAATCTTACTAATATATAAATGTGAAAGTTTGTGGGACGGATGGATGAACGGATGTTTGTTACTCTTCCACGCGAAAACTACTGAACGTGTTTGGATGGAATTTTCAGTTTATAACCTGGATTAACATAATATAGGATACTTTTTATCCCGGTAGTATGATCCCGTGGGATAGTTACCGACCTTCACACAGGCGAAGCCGCAGGCATATGCTAGTTATTGTATGAAAGCATTGAGTAAGTTTAAAATTGTCGTTTGTTCATCTATTACAACCGCTATCGCTCATGCACCCGCTTGTTTAGCGACGTATCGTCGGGTTCTGTACGGCTTTTTCCCCGTTTTTTGAACGTCATTGCTCGAGAAATGAGATTTCATTCAAAACTACTTATAACTTTCATAACAACAGCCTTTTTATTAACTGACAACTTATCTCCTTCCCCTTCTGTGCCTTTTAAGTGATAATGGGTTTTCTTTATAAATTAAGCGAAGTATAACTTTGAGAAGGGATCACGTTGTGAAGAACGCCGGTAGCGTTCTTTTGCGCGTCAATAATAATGAATAGCGCTGCGAGATTGAGGCAAAAAGAGCAGTATTCTTATAAGTAAGTAAGTAACATTTTATTTGTTTAAACATGGTGTAGGTACATGATACATTGCATGCAAGATAATAATGAGATACAGAAAAGTTCGAACATGATCAGCCGCATGGTGACCAGTCAGTTCACCAAACATTAATTCAAAAATTTTTACTTGACAAGCAACGATTGGCAAAAACATTATTTGCATTTCATCATTCTACAACAACAAGTTTACCAAATATTTCACTTGGCAAAATAATTATCCAAAAAACTTTTATTTAATAACGTATTATTTGACAAACTGTTCATTATTTTTTAATTTTATTCCATAAATAACATTTGAAATAAAAACATAACACAAATTGACTTAATATAACGTAAGTTAAAAAAAAAACTCACACTATGCTATATTATATATTGCTCTGGACTTTTCTAAAAAAAGAGAAAATAAATGAATTTTGTTTTCTAAAAGCACAAACCCCCCAAACAAACACAGATGCTGACAGAAACCCTAACCCTAGACGGTCGACGTCAGGGGCATCCCGAGGTTCGGTTAGTTAGGTTCCTTTAAACCCTGCGGACAAAAATAGGAGCCCCGCGTAGCGGGGCTCCGTCGACTGTATTGTAATTAAATGATATTTAGTAGAAACGTGATTTATCCTAATGAATCTAAATGAGAAATGAAAAATGTATAGATGATTAAATATCATCTGATGCATTTGTAAAAAGAATTGTTTGTCAAATAAATGTATGTAAAACGAGTGCTTATAAAATAATACATTTGCGGAATAAGTTGTTTTCGAAATAAATAGTATACGAAACGATGGTTGTAAAATGAAAATTTGTCAATGGAGTTTTGGTGAAACTTTAGTGAACCCAGCCGCATATCGTGGCGTACAAATTGGTAGGAAAAGATGGTGCATAAACCGTTTTAGGTAATATTCATCAAAAATTACATTATAGAAATTATGTAGGTACTTATTAAATCATTATTATTCATTAAAGATAAGGTATCATTACACATCAGTAAGCTTAATTATCATTGTTTTATAAATAAAAATCATTCTAACTTGAAAACTCAACAATAATAAATACACTCACAGAGACAGTTTCCTGACGATTTTCATATTATCTGAAATATATAAGGTCTAACTTTTTAAACACAAAATATTTCAAGAGTAACTTCTATAGGTCGTAAAGTCACCATAGCAACGAAAAAAATTTTTTTATCTAAGTGTATTTTTATAAAAAATAAATAAATTAAAATTACTTGACCCACAAAATAAACACTGGCTAAAGGTTTAAAAAGTAAAAAAAAGTTTAAAAATTAAAGGTAAGTAAGTAAGTTTAAAGTTTGTAAAGGTTTTATGCAAAATGTCGCAAGAATATTTAGAACTATAATAATTTCGTAAAAATAAAAACATTCAGAAAAAAATTTTTTTTTCGTTTTAATGGCGACTTTACGACTTGTAGAAGTTACTCTTGAAATATTTCGTGTTTAAAAAGTTAGACCCTATATATTTTATTCTTTGCTCAAGTTTTGTGTCGTCACTATGAAAGTCACTATGAAATAATAATACACAAACGAATGTACCTGCCTGGATTAGAACCTACAATCTACGGCACATAAGTCCGCCGCACATAAGGGCCGTCACGACTGTGCCATCACTGCTTCTTTCTTTTTCTTTTTTTGGTGGTAAGTGCCTTACCTGGTGTCAAAGTTTATATGCCACTCATGGGCCTCTAACTTGGCTTTACATGCCATCGAGAAATATCTCTCAGGCATACTGGTTTGTTTTCCTCACGATGTTATCCTTCACCGAAGCAAGTGATAATAATACAATACTCACTTGAATCCGAAAAGTCAGAGATCGTGTCTTGGGTTCGAACTCGAGACCTATGATTTGGCAGTCCGACAGTCACCCCTCTAGGCCATCACTGCTTAATATCCTAAACCACGAAGGGCTGATTTTTCAATAGTCAGATAACTTTTATCTGAGGAATAAAAATGGCGGTTTGACAGCTTATCTATAGGAAATATGTCAAACCGCTATTATCATTCCTTAGATAAAAGTTATCTGACTATTGAAAAATCAGCCCTTAACTAGACAAAAACAACTATAATAGCAAAGAACATACGCTCCAGCAGTTCACAACAGCTGTCACTGTCAATCTGACAAATGGCTCTAACACTGATATTGATTGGTATTATATTTTACTCTCTTCCGGTAATATTGATTTGACGAATGGAAGCTGACAACAACACTCGCGTTTGGTGGAAAATGATCCGTTAAAAGGTTTTTTTAGCTCTCAAAACATTTAAAACTAGCGGCCCGTCCCGGCTTTGCACGGGTGGACATTTATTTTTTAAACAATTTGGGATAAAATATAGCCTATGTTACTCAGGGATAATGCAGCTTTCTAATAGTGAAAAAAATTTTGAAATCGGCGCAGTAGTTCTTGAGTTTATTCATTACAAACATACACACACACAACAAAAATACAAATCTTTCCTCTTTATAATATTAGTGTAGTCTTTATATATTAGTGTAGATATAGCAGGAAATATAAATTTGACAGCTCTGCTTGTTTAGTCCGCCGTATGGTCGCAAACACTTCTGCTAAGTATGGGGTACTGTGTCGGATTCCCTGGTTGGACAAGATGTTATTGGGTTTTTCCAGTTGGAATTTGTCAGTAGAAGCCCGAAGTCTGATTTGGGACCGATAACAATAGGCTTGCCCCCAATTAAATAGGGCTAAATGGGTCTCGAACATAACTAACGAAATGTTGGTGTCACAGATAAGTGTACTATAATTATACCTGACTCGGTTACGGTACCTATCGGTTTTTTTTGTAAACAAGAAATACATGATATCTTCGCCAGTTACACTTTTTTAGGGTTCCGTAGCTCAAAAGGAAAAAACGGAACCCTTGTGGGATCACTTTGTTATCCGTCTGTCTATCTGTCTGTCAGTCTGTCTGACCGTCTATCTGTCAAGACTCTCGGGAACGCGTGGAGGTATCGAGTTGAAATTAAAACCATAGTCCACCTACAGTCTCTTAAAGCTGTGAAAAAATCAAACTTCTAAGTTAATGTATAAAAAAAGATACGGCTGTCTATGCCGCAAAAAACGAATATTTCGACACTCTCAAGGAATCAAAATTTATAGGGTACTTCCCGTTGACCTAGAATCATGAAATTTGGCAAGAAGCAATATCTAACAGCACACATGTAAAGGAAAAAATCTGAAAACCGAAAATATGTTGTTTAAAAACAAAATACCTACAAGTTTATACGGAACCCTCGGTGCGCGAGTCCAACTCGCACTTGACCAGTTTTTTTCTTCTTGAATGCGATAGTATGATTGTCTGTAATTAGACTCATTGCAATCAATTATATTTATTACGTAGTAATTGGAATTATGCAATGTTATTGTGTTTTTCCATTTGTGATACAACAAGTTCCTATAATCGCTACAAAATGGCATGTCGGTATAACAATTTTACTGACATAATGTATTGATTTATCGACATAGTGTGTTTGTTACGTATTTTTACATGTGAAGTATTAAAGTAGACTCGTAGAAGTAATAACAGCCGCTCGGGTCGATATTTAGGTTAAGACGTGCTTGCCTAGGTTGGTCTGTGGATGGGTAGTAGTACTGGTTAATACGATACCCCAAGACTGGTTGTCAGACTTTTTGGGACACTGATTACACTGGTCTGCAAAAAAAATGTTTTTTGCACTCCTTCTTATTATTGTGCACGCTTATTATAGATGTGATAATTCTCAACAGAAACTGGGCTTTAAAAAAGTTGTATCACGTATATATTTTTTGTAGGTAGAACAGTAATAAATAGGTAAACACTACAGATCTTAATGTCAGTACCAGTAGGCGTTACAGTTCACTTTGTAAAGATCTCTGTAACCTAAAAATGGCGTGCTTTATTTGGGATTTGCCGTAACATCTTGGCGGGATGCCATACCGTTATATCAGAGTCATGTAACACAAATCGCTGAAATGCGAAGCCTTTTGTTCATAGCCATGTCATTGGAAGATGTCGATATTCCACTAAATATGTTTGATAGATTATCATTATCTGCCTAGCCTTTTCCCGACTATGTTAGGATCGGCTTCCAGTCTAACCCGATGCAGCTACGTACTACTCACACACTATTGTCTTCATTTCTTATTCATTTCTCCTTTTGCAGGTATGCTGGCAGAAATTTCTTTAGAAATAAGCAGTACCTATGCACTCATATATTATAATGTTATTTTCCTGTGTTGTCTACTGTGTGTACATAAATAGTAAAATAAATAAAAGGTTTGCCATAGACAAATATTAGACTCGCGCACCAAGAATTCCGTATAAACTTGAAGTTATTTTGTGACATTGCTTTTAGCAAATTTCTTGATTCTAGATCAACGGGAAATACCTATAGTTTTTGATTGCCTTGTAAAATAGCAAAATATGCGACATAAACGGTCATATCTTTTGATTGCGTTGGCTTACAAGTTTGATTGTTTCATTGCTTTAAGTGGTAGCAAATTTGAGTATTTGGAATTAATTTCAGCTTGATACCTCCACGCGTTCCTGAGCAATAGGGTCTTGACAGACGGACAACAAAGATGCTATAAGGATCAACTGATCCTATAAGGGTTCCGTTTTTGCCGACTGAGGTACGGGACTCTAAAAAGTAATATTACGAGGAAAACTGAGGCCAAAAGTTAGTCTGCCTTTATTTAAAATGAAAAACAAACCTTAAATATCCAGAGCAATAGGGTCTTGACAGACGGACAGACAGACGGACAACAAAGTGACTCTATAAGGGTTCCGTTTCTGCCGACTGCGGTACGAAACCCTAAAAAGTCACATTACCAGCAAAATGGGGCCAAAAGTTAGTCTGCCTTTATTTAAAAATGAAAAACAAACCTTAAATATCCATTTAACTAACCGAGGAAACTCGAGATTGAATCGCCAAAAAGGCACAGTTCCACGAATCACTCACTTAATCCGAAGGCTAGCCAATCAACCCAATAACAACGATAGCGTTTGCCTTCCCCCGGCAACTAGTGTTTTGTTCTCCTTTCATTTTTGATTACTGTGGAAAACAGAATATTTTTGCGAGTAGATTTTTGTTAATCAAAAGCGGTCAAATTCTAGGAATTTATTTTGCCAATATGCATTTTGCGTTGTTGGTCTTAACGCTATATGATTAACATGATGGATGGTTAATAAATGTGTACATAATGTATAGAATAACGCAATTGCAATATAAAGATCTGCTTAGCCTCTACCCAACTATGCAGGGGTCAGCTTTCAGTCCAACCGGATGCAGCTGAATGCTTTTATTTTACATGGAGTGACTGCCTATCTGACCTCCACAACCCAGTTAGTACTCCTTGGTAAGACTGCTTGTCAGACTTTTGGGCCACACACTTTTGGTACCAAAGCACTTATGGTGTCAAAGATCTTTAAATGACACCTTCAGTACTTATTATTCATAAGTTGAAATTTTTGCTGACGGGAAGTGCTGTATTTTATTTTTTTCCGATGCAATACAATTCATCCTCTACCTGGATCAATTTCGAAAAACTCTATAGAAGCACAATCAACCTAACAAACTTAAAGGAATCAATTATGTCTACCTGATATACCTACAACTCTTCACTGAAATACTTAACGTGCTACTTAATTTGCTCACAAAATCCGACATAGGTGAGTGCAATCGCCCCAAAGTCCCAATTAAGCGAGTCCCAATCACGGCATTAGCACATTTCCAGTTCGCTTTCAGTCGCTGCGATCGGTACATTAGACATTCGATACGATTTCCGTGGCTGTGCAACGATTTTGTGCGGTGTGTTCTGATAGTTGGCAACATCGAAAATAGCTGTCAAATAGTTCGCCATCTTGATTTGTTTGATAGTATTACTTATTGTAAATAAAATGCCTTTGTTTTTATTTTTATTTTTGTTCGACTTGGCACGGTAGTCACGAAGTCGCGAGAAGAAGCCAGTTAATAATTAATTTAGTTATTAGTTAGTTTTTAGTTACTTATAGTTGGATTTTTAGTAACTTTGTAACATTGTGTTTAATTAAAATCCTAGTATTTAAGTAAAATCGTCACGCATGAGTTATTAGTTAATAATCTAAATTAGTTTTAAACCTCTAAGTCCTGGGGGGCCTGGTGACCCGTAACATAGGTATTATATGCCTATTTCGGGCACTAGCCTTTCACAAATGTTTACCCTGTGTATTAGATTTAATAATTCCTGTTCACTGTAACGTTTGTGACGAGAAAATAAACATTTTTTTTTTTTTTAATCTGGGTTTAGTTTTTTTATTAACTGGCTTCTTCTCGCGACGTCCTCCGCGTCGTAAGAAGCATAGTCTATGGGTTTTAGTAATAGTGTAACTGTCTCTTAGTGAAAGATTTTTTGAAGTCTAATGCATGCATGCATGCATGCATGCATGCATGCATGTGTTTTTGCATGTTCTCCCTATAAGTTTAAAAGTCTTATACTTAAGGAGCTTTCTTGAATATTTATACACCATTTTATACAGATTTTTTGTATTTGTTACCTAGCGATTATTTTCACTGTTACGTATCCTATTGTTAAGCTGTGAACAGCGTTGTGGGCTGCAATATTGTCTATAAGTTTTGTGTATTTCTTATTTCTATGTTTTATATTGCAGCTGTTTGTTGTTCCTTTTTGAATAAAATAAAATAAAATAAAATAAAATAAATAAGTAGTTTTGGAGATTACTTTTCAATCCAAACCTAATAACCGTATTTATTTATAATATTACATACATACATAGATAAACTCACACCTTTTTCCCATGGGGGTAAGTAGAAACCACAGAACGCCTGCCTACATACTCCTTTTGCCTCGTCCTCGTTCATACATCTGGTCATACACGCACGCTTATAATAATAGTATGGATGAATCGCAATGCTTGTAATGCCTTGCCAATATATATTGTTTTCCAATACAACGCACATTGTAGCCTATTTATTAGTGAGACAGATTTTATTGTGGTTTTCCTTAATAATATTATGTTGGTTATTTGTGCTATTAATATTTATGAATTGTTAAGTAATTTACCCTCTTATTCTATACAAAATGACCGCTAAATACCTCAAGTAAGCGATCCCCAAGCACGATATAAGCAATGATATAATTAAAAACTATAGATACGTTGCCCGCGCTCTGTAGTGGCAACATGAATACAAGGTAATTACCGGACCTCCATTTTAGTCGCGTACCAACCAGTGCCGCGGCTGCACGTGACATTAAAATAACTTGTGAGAATAACTTCCTCAAATAACAACAAAAAATGCCGTCCTGAGTTTTTAGGAAATGTAAAAATTATACTGCAACTGAGAAACATAAAAAAGTGTTATTTCATGCTTAAGTATCAAGAAATTATACTTAAAAAAAAAATTGAAATTAAAATTGTAAAAGTAGCGTTTATTAATTGTTCAACGATCCCGTAATTTAAATTGATTATTTTATGACAACCTCCTGAATTTTGACGACGATGCAAAACTACAGCTTGTCTACAAATAATCGTTAGTATGTTCAAATAATTTATCCTCAATATATCCTGAAGAAATTAACAGTACCAACTTGCGGAGTTATTTTGTGCTTGACTATTAAGGCACTAATAGTTCATTGTTTTGTTAACATTGCTTTTTGATGGGTACCTACAACAATCATTATTGTTGACGTCTATTATTGTTGTCAATGAATGAATTTTGTTCTGATTTTCCTTGTATTCTCTATTAGTTTTTGCTCACGGCTTCAGTACCATTATGTACGCAAATTACGGAACGTTTTAATGTACATGACATTCCGTCCGTCAGTTTTATGACGACAGGCCGTGTCGACGGCGCGTCCGTGTTCCACGCGCGCCTCAAAAAGATGTCAGCAAAAAGGAAAGGGCCGACAAGGGCCGATGCCTGCCGGGGCTGTGGGACTGTTCGAAAGAGATACCGCGGCCCTGGAAAACAAAGGCCAAAGAAGGAACATGGATGGGTTTTAGTCAGTAAAAGTCTGACACTACCTTCCACTCCGCCCAGAGCGGGGGGGGGGGGGGGGGTCATTAGATGATTTGACATACGAAAAAAAAAACCCATGATACTCGGGGATAATGTATCTTTCCGTTAGTGAAAGAATTTTCGGAAGCGGATCAGTTGTTCCGAAGATTACCCCATACATACATACAAACTTACGAAACATACCTCGTAATAATATTATAGATAAATGGTATCAATCGATCAATCGATATGACGATACCTTTGTAATGTTTCTCCGTCATGGTCTTCCTACCCTTGTCCCATGTAAGTGTGTGTGTGAGTTTTAAATGTTTGTAAACGCACCCACGATACTGGAGAAATTCCAAGTGTGGAGCAAAGTTTAAAAAAAAAATCTTTATTAAAACGAAAACATGTTGCGACGACCGAAATTAATCTGAGTAAGATGGCAAGAGGATGATAAAGATGTAAATTAAGGCATCTTTATTTATTCAAAATAATTTAATCTCTAAATTAAATTTTGCTCAAATTAATTCTCTTAATTAATCGTGTCTGTATAAATTGTCTCAGCAATATAAAGGAAATATACTTATTAGAATCCGGATAAAATTACGTTTTAAGAATGCCCGTCAAATAAGTTGATGATTAATAAAAGAAAACATAAAACATCTGAGGAGGCTCTCGTTTGGCAGCTGGATCAAGGGCTTGATTCAGAAAGCAGTACTTCTGGACACGGTGCGTATTGTTAGGAGATTCCTCTCTCAAGAGCCCTGACCACCGGTAGCTCGGACCCTGTTCCCGATGCTGGTGGGCTAATTTTTATTTTTTTTATGTTTTTTTATATTGTTTAAATATTCTAATATAGAATATTTCAAAAAATATTTAATATGTATAAAAATAAATAGAGAAAACATATCAGAAGAAAAAAACTCGTGACAAATGCTAATTCAATCCCAGAATGACTCGGAAACTTTGAGACAAAGAACGTTCCAACCATACATCACGGCACAAGTACACTAGAAACCAGGACGTTTCATTAGTACAGAACAGACAGGGACAGATAACTCTCCCGGCTCTAACCCGTCGGCTGCCGGGTGACACAGATTTAACGAAATTAAACCGCGGATCTTAAGACCCGTTTAATTAATACCCAAAAATAGAATCTTGAGCTTCTCTAATCTCGAACGCAAGCAATGAAGTGTGTAAGACTGTAAGCTTAGACAAAGGTTTTCTTTTTCTCGATTCGTGATTTATTCGTTTTTTTTTTAAATCGAGGTTCGGTTCAATCGATTTCTTTTTCTCGATTTGTGATTTATTCTTTTTTTTTTAACCGAGTTTCGGTTCAATCGATTTCTTTTTCTCGATTCGTGATTTATTCTTTCTTTTTTTTTTAAATCGAGGTTCGTTTCGATCGATTTGTGATTTATTCTTTCTTTTTTTTTTTAATCGAGGTTCGGTTCAATCGATTTCTTTTTCTCGATTTGTGATTTATTCATCGTGATTCATGAACGAGTTTCAGAGGAACAAGAAGAGTATTAAAAAGATTTACTGCGTTGGTCTGTCGACGTTAAAGTTGCTTAATTAACAGTCCTTCTGAAACTTTTCGGATTAATTTTGTAAATTAATCTACTTCACAATGTAATAAGTGGATGTAAGAAGATGACGGACGCGTAACATAACACGTTGTCACGCTATGTTTGTGACCTTCAACAGTAAGTACTTATAATATAGTTAATACTAGCTTGCCCGCGACCTTCGTTCGCCTGAAACTATTATAATCAATCAGATTTTGATAACAATTTCAAGGGTTTTAATTTTTTTGCACGGCACTCTAATTATTTTTCTAAAATAAAAGCCTAAGTAAGACCTTATAACATCAACTATCTGCCAGTAAAGGTCCTGTCATAATCGTACCAGCCGTTTCGGAGATTAGCCGGAACAAACAGACAGACAGAAAAACACTGAAAAAAATGTGTTTTTGTTATTAGTGCCGTATGTATTTTGATATGCATTTAGTAAAAAGCTGTTAATTTGATATCACAAACAGAAACTTTTTTATTTATTTATATAGATAATTATATGACAGTGTTTGACATTCATTTTAGTAATTGTATCTGGTACTATTAAAATTTCATCGTTTTTATCAAACATTCCATAATAATATTGAATAATTCATTTAATATTTCCTAAAAGGCTACTTCCATTTCGTGGCTAATATTCAAATAACTTTCCCGTCAACTGTAATGATCAAACAGAAGGCCACAGAGGCCATTCATAAAGATTTCATTTCACGGCATTTGATTTAAAACCAAATTCTTCCCCAAATTACTTCAAAGCCAACTGCTGAAAGGGAATATAATGAAAATGTCGCAAAAATGTCCTTTGACAAATATCAAAGAGTCCTTGACGACAGCACCTATACATATTCGTGTGAATGCAATTCAATCGGTGTCACAAAGGAATGTTTGGAGAATTCATAAGGTTGCTATGTACCACACCGCGGCCGCGAACGGGTTGGATCACGCGTCACACGAAGAATATGGTGCTCTTGAAATGAAATGTGAATTTATGGGCACAAAAGAATAAATGCCTTTAGAACGTGCTTTCTAAGAGAATATTGCGGTCCAGACTGAAAATGTACTCTCCTTTCTTAAAATGAATTCTAGCGTTCCACGTTTTAAAATGAAAGATAGAAATACCACATTGAAACCCTTCCTGAAAACACGAGGAAAAAGACCATCATCTGCCTAGCCTTTTCCCAACTATATTGGCGACTGCTTATCTGACCTCCACAACCCAGTTAGTATTGGGTAATACGATACCCCTTAGTAAGACTGCTTGTCAGACTTTTTTTGGGCCACTGTCTACCTAATGACTGTCAAAGATCTACAAATGACAACCGGGGCCAACTGGTTAACGTGCTTTCCGAGGCACGGAGGAAACTCGGTATGAAATGGGTGGTCACCCATCTACAGGCCAACCTAGGTAAGCACGGTTTAATCTAAAGATCGACCCGAGCGGCTGTTAGTATTTAGCCACGAACTCCTCGAGCTCCTCACGCGAGGAAAACGACCAAAAAAAGATATTCACATTCACGGACCAAATCGTCCGTAAAACCCGCCTCCATTTACTCCACATAAGATCAAAGGGGAAAGTTTAAAACCATTACGTATCTGTAAAACAATTTTCACCGCTGATCTTCAGTGAAAAACCCATGTAGAAGTTGGTGGAACTCCATGAAGGTTGGCATGAGTCGTTGTGCCATCAAAACTTGGGTCGACCACAACTTCAGAGTATTTGCAAGCTGCGGTAACTTTGCGTAGAACTACGGCGAACTATCAGAGTTGCTAAACTTTTATTCAGGACGGTAGCATATTCAATACGGTAGTATTTTTTTAACAACAAATCCGACTCTCAGCAAAATAACTACCATTGTGATGTAATGTGTAATAATTATGTATATTTATGTTTACTTATGTATTGTATGCCCAGTTTATGTAACTTTTTGTCTATTGTGTATCAGATATTATTATAACTGTTAGTTTAGTTTACATCTTATACATAATGTCTCTCTAATTACTTATTACTTAAAAGTAATCTGTGGAAAACGTAGTAGGTAGCATATTTATCATAGTTTAGTATGTAAGTATCGCAAAAAAAGTGCCTTTCGGCTTCGTTAAGGGTACTTTTACACCCATTATGTTGCGTAATTTTAATCAATTTACGCAAACTAACTCCTGATTACACTACTATTACGTTATCTTGTGTAGCACTCCTCACATTATACGGAGAGAGGAAGAATGAGGTCAAACATGCTGGTATAACTGACAATCAAATTATTTGCTTTAATAATGTTCGCTTGAGAAAATGAAGAACAATTCGCTAAATGATTGATTATGAAACACGTCAGCTTCGACGGAACAATAATGTAAAATTGAAACGAGGTTAGTTCAATGTTTCTGTTTATCGAAATGAGTTTAGTTTGGAGTTCATTAGTTTGTGACGTAGAGTGTATTGCGTCATACTGTCGTGTTTTTGACTTATTTTCGCAGACATTCGTCAATAATTGTAATAATGATATTATTATGATAAAATATCTCGACTTGGCAAACGAGGTTGTGGACATGTGGAATGTGAACTCGGCTATCATTGTGCCGATTGTCATGACGGCTAAGAGCCTCGACGACCATTTTTCGAGGCGGTTGGATCAAGGGCTTGATTCAGAAGGCAGCACTCCTCGATACGGCTCGCATTGTGAGGAGGTTCCTGTCTCTGGAGCCCTAACCACCGCGGTAGCTTGGACCCTGCTCCCGACACCGGCGGACCACTATTTTGTGTATTTTTAAAAGTTTTTATATGATTTTTTTAAGAAATATTTAAAAACGTAAAAATTGTGTAGAGAAATAAATAAAGGAAATCTAGATAATATTATGATAAACATTGTGAAATATCCCGGTCTATAAGAACTATGGGGTGAATGTCACGAATGGTCTCAATCCCAAAAACCATGTTGATAACCAGTGATCGGAGTAGGTAGATTGAACTGGGGTCATTGATCCTAAACGTATATATTACTATGGACATTCCTCCGGAATTGGTGGATTATTGGTGTGTTTGTTTTTATTATTCAACAGATAAATAATGAATTAATTTAGTTTTGATACCTTCCTTTAAATTTTGAATTGAGTAGTAATAATTATCACTACCAACATTAACAATATTTAATTGAATCCGGAAATACCGGAATTACTTTCCGGAAAAATGGCTTATCCATGTTATTCTTTCTGTGTGCATTTATGATACAAGTACCAAAAATCAATCTACCTACTCCGATCACTGTTGATAACCAATACATTACCGGTACACAGCATTGAGGAGGAATTTTTGATGTTATATTTTAGTTTGTAGTTGTCTCGTTGATCTAGTGGTCGCAAGCGCGACTGCTGAGCACGAGGTCCTGGATTCAGTTCCCGGTAGGGCCAAGTGTTATTGGGTTTTTCCATCAGGAATTTCGCAGTAGCAGCAACGGAGTCTGGATTTATGCCCGGTTAATGGTTGACTGAACTGGCGAAATGTTGATGTACTTGTTATACTGGGTTCAGCTTCCAGTCTAATCGGATGCAGCTGAATACCACATGCCACATGCATTCTATATGGAGCGACTGCCTATCTGACCTCCACAACCCAGTCTCTACTGGGTTATACGATACCCCTTGGTAAGACTGGTTCTCAGACTTTTTGGGCCACTGACTAAGTACCTAACGACTGTCAAAGATCTACAAATTACAGCCAGGACCAAGGCCTTAACGTGCTTTCCGAGGCACGGAGGAAACTCGGTATGTAATAGGTGGTCACCCATCCACAGACCAACCTAGGCAAGCACGACTTAACCTAAAGATCGACCCGCGCGGCTGTTATTATTTAGCCACGAGCTCCTCGCAGTCTCATAGCATAGATCAACTTATATTGTGCCCACTGCTGGACACTATCCGTCTCCTCTATTTTCCCACACCTTTTTTTAAAGCAAATAAAGGCAGCATGAAGTATAAATAAAGCCTCAATCATCACATAATTTAAAATAAGGCAGGTTTCATCGCGTAAATTGCCAATCAAAGGAGACGATACCCAAGGGATGCTGTATGCTGTGTGTGTACAGGGTACAACAATATTTGATGTATGTTTTGACCCAGACAAATGAATCTCAATTATTAATGGTATGACCTCACTAGGTCGGCGTTACATTGTTAATTGGACCTTAAATTGGTGTTACGTAAGGTTATGGTTGAAAGTTACGAGGTACTTAACATTTGGGTGACTGATTTAAGTTTTGCTTACATAATATCATGCCTGTCATGGGAGGAGCTCATGGCTAAATAGTAACAGCCGCTCGGGTTGATCTTAAGGTTAAGCGCGCTTGGGCTTGCTGTGGATGGGTGACCCTTTGTATACCGAGTTTTCTCCGTGCCTCGGAAAGCACGTTAAGCCGTTGGTCCCGGCTGTCATTTAAAGATCTTTGACAGCCGGTAGTCAGTGGCCCGAAAGTCTGATAATCAGGCTTACCAAGGTGTATCGTATTACCCAGTACTAACTGGGTTGTGGAAGACACCGTATCAAATACTGGTATTCAGTTGCGTCCGGTTAGACTGTAAGCCGACGCCAACATAGTTGGGAAAAGGCTAGGCAGAAGATGATAATATCAGGCCTGTTTTCTTGGTAAGAGAAGGCAGAGATATACAAATATATTTCACTAGCGGCCCGTCCCGGCTTCGCACGGGTGGACATTTATTTTCCCCTGATTCCTCCCCCCCTATTTTTTCTAGTAATAAATATAGCCTATGTTACTCAGGAATAATGTAGCATACAAACGGTGAAAGATTTTTTTAAATCAGTCCAGTAGTTTTTGAGTTTATTCATTACAAACACACAACTCTTTCCTTTTTTTAATAATTTTAGTGTATATCAAAGACCAAATATTATCTAAATAAACTGTACTTAGTGATGAAATAATTTATTTTGATAAGGATTATAGCATGAGCAAGATAAATGCGTTTAAATGTAGTCCAAAAAAAATTCAAGATAAAAAAATGGTTGTTGTGCCTCACTCGACATAGATAGATATAGTGTGTTGCGGACTTTTTTGTAGATATTTATAAGATCTACAATTAATTAGAATATTTTATGGTTCTATCTTTTATAATTTAGGCAGTGTACGCAAAATAAGTAACTTTTCTGGTTGATTTTTTACACCTTGTGTCCGAAAAACCCAAATATCTTACGTAATCCTATTTTTTTCCAAAATAAAATTTAGCCTATGTTTCTCGTGGATAATGTAGCTTTCGAATGGTGAAAGAATTTTTAAAATCAGTCCAGTAGTTTGTGAGCCTATTCATTACAAACAAACAAACAAAGTTTTCCTCTTTATAATATTAGTGTAGATGTAGATACATATTTTGCCGGATATTAGGAGCAAAGCTTTTAGGCATACCGATGGCTTCATGAAATGGATTTGAGGAATCTCTTTTATGATGATTTTAATTATTAAAGCTTTTATTCACTGTTAAAAAAATACAATTGATACCGTAGTAACATCACTTAAATCTGAAGTTTTTCCTCTTATTTATTTTTGTGAAATCATTCGAGTTTTTCTCAAAGAATTTCCCCGAGTTGATTTTTCTGAAAACGAATCTCAAGAAATAACTTGAGTTCTTCGACTAACACTATTGAAAGAGAATAACTAGGTACTTTCCTAATGAATTATCTTCAAACATTTTCCCTAAGAATTTATCATCAAAGGCGTAGGCCGAAGTATTTTTTTGTCCTAATTACTTTGCCAAACTTCAGATTAGAAACTAGATATCTTAAGATTAAGTTTCTACTTATTTTCTGGCAAAGTGGTCGGGATATCAAAAATCTACATCGTTGCTAAGGATTTCTGAAGATTGTTATTTACGAAATTGAAATTATTGTTTTATTTATGGAGGTCGTGGCTAAGTAATAACAGCCGCTCGGGTCGATCTTTAGGTTAACCCTTGCTTGCCTAGATTGGTCTGTGGACAGCCCATTAAATACCGAGTTTCCTCCATGCCTCGGAAAGCACGTAAAGCCGTTGGTACCAGCTGTCATTTATAGATCTTTGACAGTAGTTACAGGTAGTCAGTGGCCCAAAAAGTCTGACAACTAGTCTTGCCAAGGGGTATCGTATTGCACAGTAGTAACTGGGCTGTGGAGGTCAGCTAGGCAGTTGCTCCATGTAAAATACTAGTATTCAGCTGCATCCGGTTAGACTGGGAGCCGACCCCAACATAGTTGGGAAAAGGCTAGGCAGATGATGATGAGACGATGTTTAATTTGTGGAATCTTTGTGTCGTCATTGCTATGGAATGCTGGCACTAACAGAAATTGTTTAAAAGTCAAATTAGCCGAAACGTTTTAATCCCCACAAGCACTTACAATGAACACAATATTTCCAATTCCGGGTAATTTTTCCAATGGACAAATAATTATTTTTATCAATTATTCAGGCTTATAAGTGCTTTGTATTCAATTACATTTAAAGCTGAACGGCACTTTGAAATGCCAATATTGAACATAAAAAAAATCATTTTTCATCATAAAGCTCTTTGTCACTTTTCTGATAAGCTACAAAAATGATAATAATCGTTTGTTTCATAATGTAAAGTCAGCTGAAATTGTAGTATGCTGCGTATTAAAAATAATACTCATATTGACTGCCTCATTGGTCTAGTGTTCGCAGGCGCGACTGTTGAGCATGAGGTCCTGGTTTCGGTTCTCAGTAGTAGCCACGGAGTCTGGATTTGGGACCGGTTGATGGCAATAGGCTCGCCCCCTTTTATATGAAACTTAAACATTACTGAGGAAATGTGGGTGTACTATTAGGTACACCTCTACCTAACTCTTCGGGGATTACAGGCGTGATGTTAAGTTATGTTAAAAAAAAAAAAAACCTGTGGTTTCAGTACTTACTTAGTAGGTATACACGTTTTGGTGTATCATATTATTGTGATCATCTTCATAGAACATATTTCTCAAAATAATGTGAACATTATCTCACTTTTATTATTCGATCTGGCTTGAAAACCTTATAAAACTAATTACAACTAGTGACATCTATTGACATGTAGAATCAAACTTGGTGAATCAAGATCAGCACAGAAAACACACGGAAAAATAGATCAAGTTCTACAAAATATTTCAAATTCAATATTGCACAAAAGTCATCATTATCCCATCCTCCTCGCCACCGCACGCAAAATACGCGCACGCAATACGCTTAGACGTGGGGTTGCGGACACCAGCCCGTTATACAATACAATACAAGTCATTTATTCTTTTGTTTCAGTAGCTTAACGTCGTGCTCTTGGCAGACCGAGAAGAATATGGAGAGACGCCATGGGTGGCTTCCTGGTGATTTGGTAAGAAGAACAACATCAATAGAAGTGGGAGGAATAAGGGGGAGGCCTTTACCCTGGAGTGGGACAATATAGGCAATTAAAGAATACACAAAATAAAGAAGCAGACATTTTCTTATACACCACATTATTATCATCATCTGCCTAGCTTTTTCCCAACTATGTTGGGATCGGCTTCCTGTCAAACCGGATGCAGCTGAATACCAGTATTTTACACGGAGCGACTGCCTATCTGACTTATACCCCTTGGTAAGACTTATCAAACTTTCCGGCCACTGGCTACTTGTAACAACTGTCAAAGATCTACAAATGACAGCCGGGACCAACCAACGGCTTACCGTGCTTTCTGAGGCACGGAGAAAACTCGCTATGTAAAGGATCACCCATCCGGGCTGCGGGACTATTCGAAAGAGATACCGCGGCCCTGGAACACAAAGGGCGAAGAAGGAACATGGATGGGTTTTAGTCTGTAAAAGTTTGACACTCACTCCCACTCCACCCAGAGCGGGGGGTCATTTGATGATTTCCCATCCCAAAAAAAAAAAGATCACCCATCCACAGATCAATCTAGGCAAGCACAGCTAAACCTAAAGATCGACCCGAACGGCTGTAATTGTTTAGCCACGAGCTCCTTACATTCTTGTTTTTTATTTTGTTTTCTAATACTCCATGGCCCTAAAATGGCGCTGCGCCGATCACTTTAATATATTATATTATTATAGCTAGCCCATATTGTCCCACTGCTGGGCAAAGGCCTCCCTCCAGTCCTCCCAAAGGTCACGATTCTGCGCTACTTAAATACTTACTTACTTCTAGCCGATCACCTACTGTAATATGAATCCTCATTATTCATTAGTATTACCACGTTTATGTAGTCTAAGTACTAACAGTATCACTGAAAAATTTATTCACCTCGTGGGAAAACTGACAATACAATGGCAACAAAAAATCGTATTACTACGTTCACAGGAAAAATTGCAGTCGTGACATTTTTACGCGCTCTATTACGCGCCATCTGTAATAGCTTTATAGACCTATTGTACTACAGTACAGCGGTGACCGCACAGTGCTATGCAAATTTTATTTGAATGAGACTGTCCGTGTGTGTGTGCATTGTGGTTTGATAGTAACAAAATTGTTGGAAGTAATTTTGTGTGTAAAACGGTACTTTGGCTGTATAGTTAAATTATGGTATTTTGTTTTTGTTTGTTTGATTGATAGTGAAGTTATTGCAGGGAGCATCTGATACTGCCATATTTATCAAAGGATAAATAAGTTTGAATTGGCTACTAAGCACTTTGCCTTATCACTTTTTTTATATTGCCACTCTTATTTGTATGTCATTTTAGAATATTTTTATGCTTTTATAGTTCTAAGGATAATTTATTTTTAAAGGTTGGTACCTTTAAATTACCGATAATATTGTAACACCAAATGATTTGAAAAGAGTAACCAAGGAGTTTCTTGCCGGTTCTTCTCCATAGTAAACAACCAACCCGTGCACCTTTTTGTCGACGTTTTATAAGTGCCCATCTGGGCCTATGTGAAATAAAACATTTTGATTTTGTTTTTTTGATTTTAAAGGTTTATACATATTTCAAACACAACCAACATTGTTGAAGAAAGTGATGTCAAAATGTACCTATGTATGTATGTGTAACCATTTCAGGACGTGGATAGAATTTTAATCACGTTATAAAATTGTATGATGTCATCAAAGCCATTCAATGTATGTATTTACGAATAACGACCGTAATAATATATACTTAATGATGCCGATGTTGTCGTCAGATACTGCTGCATTTCCTCGTCACTGACGTGAGCAGTTTGAAGTTTTAATGAGTTTGAATTGAAATTTGAATCCCTGTTTGGTTATGTATTGTGGCGACCAATGATCCGTTATGTAAACATGTCGGATCCGGTCATTAGTATGGTCATGAAATGAATCGGAAGTACGCCGGTGGTGACGTCATGCAACCTACTTACAAGTCTGTCACCACAGCGTGCTTCTACAGAGCCCTGATGTTCAGCTCGAGGCGAGGGCGACATCCAATGTCTGATTGCGGCGGAGTTGAGACGTCTTGGAACTGTAGCCGATTCATTGTGACCTGTGTTACTGTGTTAAGTTGTAATCTCATGTAATTCGTTAGTTTTGCCAGAAACAGTGTATCGCACCCAGTGTGTTTTCCTAGCACGAAACCCATCGTCTGCCCACATGATGCACCTGCCTAACTGGTCTAGTGGTCGCAAGAGCGACTGCTGAGCATGAGGTCTTGGGTTTGATTCCCGGGTCGGGCAAAGTATTATTGGGCATTAGGAATTTCTAAGTGGCAGCCACGGAGTCTGGATTTGTGCCCAGTTTATGGCAATAGGTTCGCGTCTATTACATGGGACTTAAAAACAGAACTGGTAAAATGTAGGTGTACAATTAGGTACATCTCTGCCTAACCCTTCGGGGATTAAAGGCACACATTGCTTAACCTTGAAAATCGACCCGAGTGGCTGTTATTATTATTATTATTTAGCCACGAACAAACACTCAAACTATTGTTATAAAATGTTATTATTAGTAATAGTTTCATAAAATATTTTTTTAAACCTTATAATCATTCTGTTGTCAGCAATGTTCTGGAAGCATAACAGAAGCGAACTAACTCATCCAAAACACACAGTAGTAATTCCGGCCTTGATAATAAATTGAAACATGATTGACGGACGTTTGTATACGCTTAAATCAATTAGTACTCTACAACGCAATTATTTCAGAAAAAAAAACAATCTCTTTCCAACACTTGTGTTTTTCACTTGTGTACTCTATTGATCTTCATTTGTTCATCACGAAATAATTATGGTTGCTTGTAAGTCAACTATTTATGCAACACTTTTAAAGTACTTTTTTTTTAGACTTGCTTTTCTAATTTGCGCGTATATACTACTGCTTACTCGCTTACACGCGCGCCATATTTTACGCTTCATAATATCGAACGCGCATACACGCGCTTATTCCAGCGTGTTCGCTCGGACGATCGGGAGGCGTCGGCTTGCGGCTCGGGCTTATACGAGCTTATAAGCGCGTGTACGAATTGTGCGCTTGACAAAAGGCGCTTTCAAAAACGAGCTTACACGCGTCAAAACTAATATCAAACTTAAATGCTACTTTTTAAGAATCCGCCGTTTATCGTATTCTGTTTTCAATTTTGACTCAGTGCAGACTAAATATTATGTTGTCAATGGGACAGCGCTTTTTTCAGTGTTTATTGGCTCCTTTTAAAACCGTGACTCGGAGTTATTGAAATTTATCCTAGACTAAAACACTATCAGCTTCTTTATATAGGTATATTTATAAATCGTCGTATGTATAATTCCTGCTTGCGTTGAGTTTAAGTCGCTCTGCCAATACGACAAACTTTTCAGTTGATTAAACAACTGTTAACAGGCGATAAAATATTAAAACATTCTACGTCTCCACGGAACTCACGCCGAACGTTCGTTACAATATTAATGGTATAAGTTCGCTTAATCGTCTTTGGCACGGCCACTTCATTAAAATAAGTCTTAGAACTATGTGTTAAGGTTTAAATTGGAGCGGAAAGATTCAGATAAGCCGCAGTCAGCAGCTGCAATGGTTCGTTTAAGCGCTTCAGCGTCAATATGTTTCAGCGTTCCTCACCGATAAGTTTGAAACAAAGTTTCGACAGCAAACCTTAAGATGGAGTGATAAAGTTCAAACTGGGACGGAAATGGACTAGTTCCACAGTCGGCTGCTATTACTTGCTTTCCTCTAAGATATGCACCGATGACTCGCGAAAAGAGTTTCTAAATACAACTTTAAATCTTTGTAACAAAGTTCAGAATTGTAGAGCAGGCCTCAGATACGCAGTTACTCGCATCAGCGATCCTAAGAGGCGCTAAGCTTACTTTTCCCCGTTTCATCTTCCTATGCAAGACAAAATAGATACGAGTATATCCAACAATTTCCGCACTCAACCCCCAGTTAAAAACCAATCTTATCCCTCAAACATACAGTCGAAAATACATCGGAAAAACTTACCGAAGGCGCCGTCAGAAGTTGAAGAGCTTCACTCAAGTTCTTGAGTGTTAATGTGTTTCGTTCCCCATCTTCCTCTTCAGGGCCTGGGAGGTGGACTGAGGACTGTCGGGAGCGGAACTCCGGTTTCTTAGCGCTGGATCCACTCCCATTGGCGAACTGATGTTGAGAGGATGCGCGGCGGAATGGACACGTCATGATGGATGAGAAAGGGTTCTGATTTCAAGTCATTTGTTTTTAAGGGGGGGTTCGAACACTGAGTTAGCACTGGCACGATAGAGGTGGGTTCTGAAAAGAAAGAAAATATTTTGTTATTAAAATGCTGCATAGATACTTTCACGATTAAATTACGTCAATAAGAAGGTGCAGTAGATTTGTGGAATCCTTACTTTTAATATTACAAATGCGAAAGTAATTTTGTTTGTTTGTTTGTCACCTTTTCACGCATAAATCAGTGAACCGATCATACTGAAATTTAGCATATACGTTGTCAGGTGTATAGAAACGGACATAGGGTACCTTTCATCCCGAAAAAAGTAATGTTCTCGAGGAAAACAACAAAAACGTTTTTAAATATAATAGATGGCGCCATGTGTCTTTCGAATAATAATTGAATTATACGGGGTGTAAACAGACCCTTCACCAAGCCGTCAACCAAGCCTTCTCTACATCAAACTAAGTAACTTTACGCAAAAAATTTTGCTGGGAAACGAAATTTTTTTTTGGGGTCAAAAATCACATTTTACGGTAAAACTCAATATAATGCGCTCAAAACTTATTGCTGATGGATGCTTTGAATAGTAAACGGACCATGGAGGTAATTGGACTAAAGTTAGAACCTTAAAAAGTAATATTAAAAAAAAAACTTGTGAAAAAATTGGAACTTTGACCCCCAATATCTCCGTAACTAGAAGGTTCCCAGGTATGGTCCATAACAAAAAAATGATCACAATGACGAGGAGAACAAGTGCCTTTCGGCTTCGTTAAGGGTTTTTTTACACCCTTTATTATGTAATAATATAATTCAAAAAAGCTGAGTACAACCCGATTGATACAAATTGATTGTTAAATTCTAAAGTAACGTGAAGCCGCGGGCAAAAGCTAGCAATAAAATAAAAACAGATGGCGTCGATAGTTCCATTTTGGAAACAAAAAGATCCTTATTCTGTTGTGCTTGGCTAACCAATTATGATGATTGCTTTTAGTTGCTAAAGTCGATTACTACACAGCCCATCCTGAGAGACTATAATTGTAATCAGAAATTGAAATTGTGTGGAAAAAGAAATGATGGTTTGTTCGGGAAACAACCTTAGTTTTTCAATACATCATAACGACAAAATCCCTAGGGCTCACATTTGAAAGGACATCGGTCATTTCGTACCCAAAAAACTTAAATAGCAGCGCAAGGGTTAATGGTAGACTTTCGTGGTAACAGTAAAAATATTGAGGGTGTTATTCCCCATAAGAAAATCACGATCACAGTCACGTTAGCCGCATGCACGATGACCGCTGGGCAAACGTCTCTACGCGATGGTTGCCGGAAGACGGACGGCGAGGTGGCGAGGCGATCTGGAAGTTACGCGAGGGCTGGTTCAAGGTGGCACGAGAAAAGTGTCTATACTCTCCAGTATAGACAACTAAAAAAAAAAAACACGCCACAGTCACGATTTAGTTTCTAACTCTATGCTTTACTAATCCTGAAATGTTTAGTCAAAACAAACAGAAACTTGTAAATTGTCAAGAACCCAAAGCAAACTGTGGGTCCTTTACTTGAGCAAATAACATAATGGTCGAGGAGTTGCTCCAAATATTTGAGGTTGGTCAGTAAACAACAATTAATATTGAGTGAGTGTTAATTACTTTACACCGACTTTAAATTATTACTTCTTAGTTTATTTATGTTTTCATTAAAAGATTTCGATGGATTTATCGGTAAGATTGATCCACAGTGTGCTATTGATAGTTTCTCCATTTTTATAAAAATCATGAATTTTTAGAGGGTGCGATACACACACACACATACATTACACTATACACACACGTACATATACACTTACTTATAAGGTATTTTTACAGTTTCGTTGTGGTATCACGCTTACCTATATAGAGTGACTAGTAATTAGTGACCGATACCGACCTGAAAATAACACAACAGCCGTATGACTCGAATCGACTCGAGCGGCTGTTATTATTTAGCCACGAACTCCTCTATACAAAGCAAAACCAAACGTATGAAAATCAATTAGAGTAAACCATTACGACGATAAATTGCCTATAAATCACACGAAGCGATATTAATCTTAATCCTTATAAGAAATCCAATTTGTCAATAGTTACATCATGATGAATATAGAGCAAATAGTTTTATTAATCCTTATTATCTGCGAGGCCAGCATTTATTGGCAATTTTCTCCGAGGACACCGACTTGTATGTACCTATAATACTCCTACGATGTGATAAATAGAATGAACTATATCAGTTATATTCTAAGACCCGTCTTATGTAAGTCAGTTGCTCAGCTCAGACTCAGTTGTCATGACAACGGTTCAAAACTCCCATCAAATCGTATTTTTAACCGCAATAGGCAGATCCTCAAATTTTTCGGATGATTTCTTATGAAAACTTTTCAATCGTAAGCGTATGTCCATTAATAAAAAAACTATAGCTGTCAATGAGTCTAATGGGGTGGATTTAGAGCGTGTCGAGCTTGACTGAGGCTGAGTCCGCCATAAAGAATATTAGTGTATGTGTGTGTGATAGTTTTGAGCATCAGCAGGCACGTAAAGCCAAAAGTGGAGACATTTTTGAAGACTACTCACAGCATTGGGTTGCCAAAGGTTGAAGAAGAAGAGAGACTTAACTATGTGTAATTTCATTACCATTGCCCCCAAATCGGTAAAAGAAAACATCGTAAGGAAACCAGCATGTTCTAGAACCGAAAACTCGAAGACCCGCATGGTGGATTGAAGCCCACACCCTCCCTCATAGAGGTAGTGTGTCCCCAATTCCGGCAGTGAGAAAATTATAGGGTAAGTATAAACGATGAGTGAAAGCTATGACTCAATAGGATAAGCTGTTAAATAAATCTAAATCCGACATTGGAAGAATCTATTGATTAGAGCCTGATTCTTCAATTGGTAAATGTTGGAAATCTCAAAGTTTCCGTAACTATGCATTGTTAAAATCGGGTTTTTAAAAACGTAATTTATTTTCCGTATCCAATCGGACATGGTTGATTGTTTGATCAAATAAGAACATCTAATGAAATCACTTTAGGTTAAATTGAAACGGCTTTTTTCACAACTCCAACAAACCTCTAGATCGAAAACAACCTAACTATTTTTGAAGAAAAGTTCCTGCGCCCATAAAAATGAGTCAAAACCAATTTAAAGATAAACCAAATAAAATCTCTATCTGAAATCTAAATCTTCTTGAAGTTGAAGAGACTCCAGAGGCCCTAGCGTAAACGCGCGACGTGAAATTGAACGATTTCTAAATTCAAAATATAACTTTCATAAAGCATTTTGTTTTTTTTTTACGACCAGCATCGATTACTTTCGCCCATATGACCGGCGGCCTTGGACCGAACTTTGTGAAGACCGCAGGAATCTACTGAGTGCGGGAGCCACAAGATTGGTTGTGTGTGATGTGGCAACCCTTTTATGTTCTATGTTAAGGGAATTGGTTTCCGCACTGAGTCCTTAAAGCGGACCATTGTACGTGAGCCATGGTAGCCGTTACTCCAACCAGCCCACCTCCCTCCAGAAGCAGATCAAA
Source organism: Noctua pronuba (assembly GCA_905220335.1). Taxonomy (NCBI): domain Eukaryota; kingdom Metazoa; phylum Arthropoda; class Insecta; order Lepidoptera; family Noctuidae; genus Noctua; species Noctua pronuba. Next base: position 5,109,063 of record LR999906.1, on the reverse strand, counting down.
CTTCCTAGTCTTCCCAGGACATCCACAAGGAATCTTGGTGTTCCAAGAGTCTCCTCCCTTGTGACAACCCTTAAGGGAGGCCTTTGTCCAGTAGTGGAGGACGTATTTCGGCTGAAATGATAAACCTAAGTTCGGACGAGTCCCTAGAAAGATAATCTACGTCAAAATGACTCCCACGCGAACGAAATATAGCCGTATCTTTTTAACTAATCCGAATTCAGCGTCGTGCATTTCAGACATCTCATTCGCCACTTCCCAGTGGCGAATGAGATGTCGCTAGATGAGCTAGCGTGGGGCGATCACATCAATGAGGTAAGTGCCCCCATTTTGAGATACGATAGTCACAGGAATCAAAATTACGTATGATTATCTTTTACGTGACTTTTACGATATTTAGTGAAATGGTTATTTGTGTTGTTTATTTATTGTATTAGTTATTTTTATTTATTTCTGATATTGTTTTTTATGTTTCAGTTATTCTGATACTGCTACGGCATAATGGGGACTAGAGATTTCTATGAAGACCACATCTAGGCCGCTCTTTTAGAGAGTGAAGAGGAGCCGCCCTGTACTGACACTGACAGCGAAGTTGAAGATCACGAGAGCGAGGATGACGTCCAGAGCGATAAGGAAGGTGTTGTGGATGAATTTAGGGAAGAAGACGCAGCAACTACCTGTGAAATTGATCCCGTGGAGGAAGAAAGCTCTGAACAAGCGACTTTTTGCCGACAGCATAACGTTGATATGTGCCTAAACTGTGTTGACTGATTTTTTTATACAATTTTCATGTTATGTTGAATTATAGTCTCTTTAGTATTTAGAATATATAATAAAAATACTAATTTATGATAAGATTATGAAAAAGCTTTAGAAGAAAAAAGGAAGTGTCGATTATTTAGAAGTTTGTAATTTTCTGTTTTTTGTTATAAAATGAATAAGTATAAATAAGTAAATGTTAATATTTTAAATTGATTACAGTAGTAGAAAACTAATATTTTTTGTTTTACTCAAATCAGTAAAAAACTCTTCATTTTACAGCCACTCAAAACTGCGGAGTCAATTTTACGTATGATTATCTTTTACGTATAAATAAATATGATTATCTTTCTAGGGTTAAGTTACGTTCACTACGCGCGTTTGGACTAGGCCCACAGTAACAAAAGTAGGTAACTATAAATTGCTTGGGCACCCAAGTAGACGGTCTTGTTATAACTTTACCTATAATAATAATTGGCTTAGTTAGATTATAACTAAACAGGAATCTTACAATGGACTCACTAAAGTTGTGTTCGTACAATTTCCCAGTATCTGTGGAGTTTGAGTGCTGTGTTATTTTGAAGTTGCCAGACGCCTTGATAATCCAGTTTGTGTACTGAAATGGTTTCGGAATTTTATAAAAAGCTCATCATGTTTTTTTCGCTTTGGAGAAAACTGGCCAAAGAACAAATGAAGGCAGTTCGAAGGCTTCTTTGATTGTTCTGAAAATGCGTGGTTTTTTATGACGTAGTTCTCAGTAAAAAATAAGCTCAGTCTACAATAATATGATAGTAAAATCCAAGATATGGGCCTTAATTCGACTAAGGGATGAGTAGATACATTGAATCAGATGTGTTCTAATATGTCCTGTAATCGAAAAACAAGAAGAAGGCGTGTACCTTCTATGGAATGATAAATATCGCAGTAATTAACAGCTATATAATACTTTGTCATTAATTGTCAAAAGCAGATGTGATATACTAATGAACGTAGCGTGAGCTTTAAGGTTCCGTATCGTTCCGTCTCGACTAGTCCTCACTTATCCCGGGCAGCGAGTGCACGTACCCTTAAAGTAATTCATCTACTTATTGATAATTTGGTGGTTTTATTCTAAACCCTAACTAGTGTTTCTAGTGACAGGTTAAAGTGTCACAGGTACTGGGTCATTACTTGTCCCCATCATTCAGCTGTTAAAAAGTTAATTAAACATTTACCAGCAACTCATTACCGCGTCGGCCTCTGAACCCTTGAATCAACGGAATCGCAAAAGCGCCGAGCCAAAACATTGTTGCATTCTGCTTAAATTGACTGTTTGCACAACGATGACCCAGATATAAAATACTGTTTTTATTCGTAAAACTGCATGAGTAAGGCTTTATTTTGCGAAAATCGCCTGAAAGCGAAAAATACTGTTTAGTTTTTCTGAAAAAGCTGCCTCGTTGGTCGAGTGAGCGAGACTGCTGAGCATGAGGTCCTGGGCTCGATTCCTGGGTCGAGCAAAGTGTTTTTGGGTTTTTCCATCAGGAATTTCTCAGTAGAAGCTGTGGAGTCTGGATTTGTGCCCGGTTGATGGCATTAGGCTTGCCCCCTATTACATGGAACTTAAAACATAACTGGCGCAATGTAGCCGTACTACTCGTATTAGGTACACTGCCTAACCCTTAGGGGATTACAGGCGTGATTTTATCTTACTAATATTATAAAGAGGAGAGATTTGTATTTTTGTGTGTGTGTGTGTGTGTATGTTTGTAATGAATAAACACAAAAACTACTGTGCAATTTCAAAAAAATTTTCACCATTAGAAAGCTACATTATCCCTGAGTAACATAGGCTATATTTTATCCCAAAATGTAATAAATTTAAAAAAAAAAATGTCCCCCCTTGCAAAGCCGGGACGGGCCGCTAGTGTTATATATTTTGGATTTTATCGATATTACAACAAAAAATATAAATATACAAGAGGTTTCTACGAAATTGAGAAACATTGTCAGGCTTTAGCCCAAAAAAGTAATCAAAATCGGCTATGAATGAGTTCATGTTTTTTCCCCAAAAAAAAAAAGGTTCTATATATTTATTTTTGTTGATATTCTTACTTTGATAGTTTGTATTCCCGAAATAGACGTTGCAAATAGAAATACAAGTAAACAATAATACAATAAATAAACACTTTTATCCGCAGCCCTCGGCATTCCGTGTCACACATGCCATTACATGCACAAACATCACAAATAGTATATGACATACAACATCCAGAACACGGAACAAATTCCTACGCCTTACAAAAATATTTCGGGAATGTTCCATGTTATTTCGTATCATTTTTGTGTATACTAAGTTAAGTGCCTTTACACACGAAAAAACCCTGCTGCCGGATACCTAGTCAGCCCCGGGAATCCGGTGGTAAATGTATGAATGGGTAAGCCGTGTGAAAAGCTTTTTAAAACATACTCATACGTTTTACCATCGTGTACCCGATGCCGACTAATGTAAAGGGGCACTAATGTTTTTCGCTCACATTTTTAAATTGGTGTTCTTAATTTGATTGCTATCTTTTTTTTCGAAATACGAAAGAGTTTTATAGCTTTTAATATTTAGTTACATTTGAGTGAACGAGTTGGAGGGGCCATGTCAGACAGGTTATTTGTAGATCTATGACAAGCGTGACAAGTCAGTGACCCGAAAGTCTGACAACCAGTCTTAGCAAGGGGTATCGTATTACCTAGTACTAACTGGTTTGTGCAGCTCAGATAGGCAGTCACTCCATGTAAAACTCAGGTATTCAGCTGCATCCGGTTAGACTGGAAGCCGACTCCAACACAGTTGGCAAAAGTCTAGGCAAATGATGAATTACATTCGAGTGTTTGGATTTTTTTCTCGTAGAATGGGTAGTTAACCAGTGTTTCTAAGTTTAATTACATAATTATAATGATACCAGCCTATTACAAACCCGCTGCAGGACAAAGGCCCCTTTTAATACAGAGAAGGCATGGGTTTTGGTCAACACGCTTGCTCAAGGCGGGTTAGAGAAGAAAACTTATTAAAGAAATACAGGGTGTTAAGGGCCGCCCTCCAGACCTCCAGGACAGCCCTCCGCAGACTGATGAATGATGAGGTGAATTCAGTATGTCATACTAAGATGACCGTTATAAGAAATTATTTCAGGAACGGTATGGGAATCACGGTACGTTTTATTTCGTCATACGCAATGTATCGTTACCGTGGTAAAACGAAGGTAGCTAACGGCAGGCGCGACGACGAGTTCGATGAACTCTGAAGCTAGGCAGGAAGTGATCAGCTGATTTCACGCGTTGTTTGTAAGATTAGAGATTACTTCAACATCCATTTTTTGTTTATTGAGTTTAGCCATATTATTTACATAAATGGAGTGTTGCGTACAGAGAATGTGATTTCACATTGACATAAATGAATAGTAACTGAAAAAACGATAAAAAATGAAATTTTTTGAGCTGAATGCACCCTGTCAGTTTGTGGAGGTCTGTTCCTTACATCCTGTATAACTCTTAAATTGTTTGCAAAACCAATTAATCCGTCGAACGGACCTAGAGGTTAATATACATTAACGTCACAGAAAATCGCTGATTTAAATCTCAATATAAAGGTAGAGAAATATATCACATTTCACAACAACAGAACAGTTTGATTTAACTTATTTCCTTGCCTCAATATCTGGATCAGATAGCCAATTTCCTGCCATTTAGGACCATTTTCGCCTGACATTATTGCCAGCCTTTAAGAGCACGTTTCGTCTAAGGGTCCCGACTTTGCCCAATTCTACCCACATGTGGCCTTGGGGATCGCCATTCAATCTTGACCTTTCTTGTGTATTTCAGGTAAGGTAACCATTTTGAGTCAGGTTGAATTTATTAAGTAAGAAAAGGGATATTGGATATTGGAATTATTTATCAGATGGTAGTGCTGTTTGTTTTAGTTTTTTTTTTTGTATTCATTTTATATTTTATGAAGACAGTATAACGTTTTTAATACGAAAGGACTAGGGATTACTCAGTCTATAATTTATTTTAGATCTTTTTGTAGTTTGTGTATAATGTACATAGTAATGAATTAATAGTTAAAACACTAAATCCTTTTGCTTCTTGCCAAATTTCATGATTCTAGGTCAACGGGAAGTTTTCGATACCTTTACTCGTTCCCGAGATAAAGGGTCTTGACAGAAAGACGGACAGACAGACAGGCAGACGGACAACAAAGTGATCCTTTAAGGGTTCCGTTTTTGAGGTACGGAACCCTAAAAACGTTTGAACAGGGATAAATGTCGTATTTCAGATAGCAATATTCAAAAAGCTTAAAACAATAAAATAGCTATGAAATACTGACACTGCAAGCTCAAATAACTTTGAATGCAGAAATACAGTATTGTAACAGAAATAGCTTTACCATTCATTGTTCTGGGTATTGGCCAAAAATACTATCATTGAAACCTTTTTGAATTTAGTTGAAATTCTTCAAAACGGAAAATTAAAGATAGGTATATTATCTACATTATTTCAGCTAAAAGACTACTGGAAAAAGGCCCCGGTTTTATCGATTTCAATATAAAGTGTGTAAAAAGACCCTTAACGAAGCCGAAAGGCACGTGTGTTCAACGTCATTGCGATCATTTTTCTATTCTAGACCATACCGGAAATCTTTCTAGTTACGGTGATATTGAGGGTCAAAGTTCATACTTTTTCACAAGTTTTTTTTTTTAAATACACGTCTTTCATATTATAACTGTACTTTAAATACTTCCACGAACCCTTTACCTTTAATGCATCCTTCAGCACAATGTTTTGATTGCATTCCATTGAGTCCTACCGTTAAACGAGATTTGTCACCCCAAAAAAAAGTCGTTTCCCTGCAATATTTTTTACTTGTTACTTATTTTGATGTACAGAATGCTTGGTTGACAGCATCGTGAAAGGTCCGAAAACTAGTTTTTTTTTTAAGTTCTGAAAAAGTTGAAACTTTGACCTCTAATATCTCCATAATTAGAAGGTTCCGAGGTATGGTCCAGAACAAACAAATGATTTCAATGTTGAGGAGAAAAATGCCTTTCGACTTCGTGAAGGGTATTTTTACACCCCTTATAATATAACAGCTCGTCTAAAGTACTGCACTTATCCTAAATTAATCCCTTTGGTTTTGTCAGGGCAAAACAGTTCTTAAAAGGCAAAAAAATATGTCACAAAAACTAAAGAAATGCTTAGTTATAGGTTTCGAATCTCGCTGCAACATATAGTTTATATTGCACTGCATTGCTGCAAAATGCAGACTTTGTCTTTTCTTTAGGTACTTGTTAAATTGTTTTAAGGCTTCGTAGAAAATTGGACGCGGACCGTTATTAAAAGTTATGGCTGTTTTCTTGTCTTCGTAGCCTTTTGTGTTGGTGCATGAAATTGGTTTTCTTTTATTAGGTTCTTCTGCGAAAATATTTTTAGTTTCTTTTTAGAATATCTGGGCTCTCTTTCTTCAGTTTAGGAGTAATTTACATGGTGTTTTTAATTTTACTTTTTCCCATTTCAAATGCACTTTTGTATGAGAAGCCGTGTCATGTTTTACCTAGCCTTCTCCCAACTATGTTGGGGTCTTCCAGTGTAATCGGATGCAGCTGGATAACAGTATTGCGCGACCTCTACCTGGTCTCCATATCGCACTTGCTGGGTATCACGATACTCCTTAGCAAGACTGCTGACCCGAAACGAGTGCCAAAGATCCACGAATACATAATTTACCAGAAGGGTCAATCATAACATGCGTTGAGAGGGTCTTGGAATGTGATGAGTAGTCCCCAATCCCATGACTGACCTCAACCGATCGACAGTCACGGGTGTAATTATTAAATTAAATCCTCACATTAGTGATTTCCACGAAAATTCTACCTATTACAAATGACAAAGCAAGTTTTCTCAGAATTATGTAAGTTCAAACGCTGAAACCTCGTATACATGTCAAGACGGAGTGCCAATCATCTCGACGCCACTGAACCGTAAATACAACACAGAACAAGTTCCCAGAAACAGCAAGTTTCTTGATACCTTACATCTTTGGGAACTTTGGAGGAAGTAAGTTTCAGTTGAATGACGTAATGTGTGAATACATTGTAAATATACATACAATGACATGTAATATTACACGTGGTAGTGGTGGTTAATAATAGGCCACTCCCGTGTATTCAAGCAGTGGAAACATTTTGAGGTTAATTTTGTTAGGTTTATGTAACAGATGTTTACTTGTTCAGATTCTTGGAAATTTTCTACACTATTGCATCTACTGTTTTGTCTCTGCATCACCCTAAGGTAGACTGGTAGAAAATTCCCAAGGCCTTAAGTCCGCCTTTGTACATTATGTGCATAAAGTTTTAATAAATAAATAAATAAATAGTACGCATGACGAAAAATATGTTTAACAAATAAAAACTTTGACTTTGACTTTGGCTTTGACTCTGACTCTGACTTTGACAATCAAGCTATGGAAATCCAAAATAGGCTAATCTCTCATTGTTCACGGGAAGCTCCTACAAAGCGAGGTCAGGTTACACTGGATATGTATAGATTAATGTGTCGCCGTGTGTACAATCAAAGTTTATTGGGTTATTTTCAGATTAATTTAACAGGACAGTTTTTACAGGAATTACAGTGGGTAATAATATATTAGTGTGTTCCTGTCTCAAAAAGCCTAGCCCACATCAGGAGTAAAATTTATCAAGATGGAGAGAAATTGTAAAACTTGTTATCAATTTTTAACTCACTTTCCGTCCCTAATTTCATTTTATTCTTCTTCGTGCTTTTTTTTTATAAACAAACTAGCTTCTGCCCGCGGCTTCGCTTGCGTTAATTTAGAAGGTTTAGGCGCAAAAGGCCTAATTCTCAAAATGGCAACAGAGTCGTAAAAGGACTAGTTCTCAAAATGGCAAATTCTCTAAAAGCCTAATTCTCAGAATGGCCAATTCTCTAAAAGCCTAATTCTCTGAATGGCCAATTCTCTAAAAGCCTAATTCTCAGAATGGCCAATTCTCTAAATGGCTAATTATCAAAATGGCATATTTTCTACAATAGTATTCTTATAAATAAAAGAATTCATTTCGATTTGAAATAAATGCTTTGAGTTTGAGTTTGTTGGTTCCGATAAAATCAAGCCAATTTTAAGCTATACCTGTCACTTTTGTTTATTAGAAACAAGGATAGTGAAGTCTCACGAACTACCAGGAGGCCAGAATCATGAAGGAGGTATTGTATATTGTTAATAGGAATTTCACAATCAAATCTATATAATATATTTTTTTACATATCGATATAGAAAGTATACGAAGTAAGAAAACTCCCTTTGTAGAAAATGTGCCATTTTGATAATTAACCATTTAGAGAATTGGCCATTCTGAGAATTAGGCTTTTAGAGAATTGGCCATTCAGAGAATTAGGCTTTTAGAGAATTGGCCATTCTGAGAATTAGGCTTTTAGAGAATTTGCCATTTTGAGAACTAGTCCTTTTACGACTCTGTTGCCATTTTGAGAATTAGGCCTTTTGCGCCTAAACCATTTAGAATTTGACAATAAATTTGTGTTGTAGGTACTCTGCTTTTAATAATATAATTCAATCATGATTCGAAAGACACGTGGCGCCATCTATTATCATTATAATGTTATTGTTGTTTTCCTCGGAAACAGTACTTTTTTTCGGAATGAAAGGTACATAAAACCCCAAATGAGCTGAGATGGTCTCCATTACATCCACCACTGCAGTACGACTGCCGCTAATAAATTATACGTTCATAAAAACATGAAACTTTACGTGCCTAAAACTTCTGCTTTACAAAATCTTGCACGGAACCTTAAGGCTTGGCTGCGGTAAAGTTTACGATGTAAATGGAGTTTGAATGCTAAAGTTGTTTACGGTACAAATACTTAGTTACCACAACTAGGAAGCTTAGGCGTTGAATTTTATACCTAAAGAAAATTAGCACCTGGTTCGGCTACTTTAAAATGTTATGCTCTTAATAAAACGAGACTGTCTCGTTGGTCAGGTGGTCGCAAGCGTGACTGCTGAGCATGAGGTCCTGGGTTCGATTCCCGGGTCGGGCAAAGTGTTATTGGGTTTTTCCATCAGGATTCTTTTCAGTAGCAGCCACGGTGTCTGGACTTGTGCCCAGTTGATGGCAATAGGCTCGCCTCTTCCATCGATCCTCGATTCACGAGCTGAATGTTGACTTTCTAAAAATGCATAGTCTTTTATCCTGATTAATAGTCAGTTAGTTATGTCATGGTTGAGGATAATTTTCTGAAACCAAATAACGCCCTTGTTTCTTGGAAAAAAATCCTACTGATTACATTTTTCTGGTAAAACTTGGTACATCATATTTTATCATTTAAATCTAAGCTACAATTCCCCATCCTCTCTTCACAACACAAAAATTATAATTCAGAGAAGCCGAGAACTTCAAATATTGTTTGTTATTCGACCGTCTAAATGAGACGCTCGGATATCTAGCCAAACGACGCGTTCAAGCCTCGTCGTCAATTTCTTTATCCACCATTCTGTACCAAGACAGGCGAGTGAAAATTTACCCTGTTTCATCAAAATTCTAAGGCTCAGTGTAGAATTTATTATCTTGAGCCCCGCGTTTGATAAAATTGACGTATTTTTATGGAAGACTCAAAGAGGTAGGTAATTTCATGACAAGATAATATAACCACTTCTGAGGAAGACTTATTGTTGGTTGTGGTATCTTTTTAATATTAAGATCCAACCAGAAATATGTGACGTGGAAGATAGAATATGCAATTCGTTTATTTTTTTGGGGTTCCGTAGGCAAAAAGTAAGATCAGGTTGCTTTTACCCCGTCTACGTCGTGTGCATCCGTTTATCTATGAAGGGTGTAAAAAGACCCTTAACGAAGCCGAAAGGCTCTTGTTCTCCCCGCTATTGCGATCATTTTTTTGTTCTGGGCCATACCCGGGAACCTTCTAGTTACGGAGATATTGGAGGTCAAAGTTCCAGTTTTTTTACAAGTTTTTTTTTAAATACTACTTTTTACTTTACTTTAATTACCTCCATGACCCGTTTACTATTCAAAACATCCATCAGCACCAAGTTTTGAGTGCGTTACATTGAGTTTTACCGTAAAACGTGATTTTTCACCCCAAAAAAAAAAAAGTCGTTTCTCAGCAATAGTTTTTGCGTAGGGTTACTTAGTTTGATGTACATAATGCTTGGTTGACGGCTTCGTGAAGGGTCCGTTTCCACCCTATATATCACAATAAGTAGATAATCTATTATAGTGTTACTCGTACAGAACTTTTAGGCTGTGAACTATAAACGTTATTTATCACAAACTTTAGCTTGGACATGTTCCTGTCTCTATTATTTGACAGTTGTGCGACAGTGACGGGAACATATTTTAGCCAAAATTGCAGGCTGAGTATAAATCCCGGCCTGAGTGAGTGTTTGAATAGGTCAAGGTCAATTTAACAGATACAAGTATCATATTTCAGTATGGAGTATTTATTTTCGTATTTATTTTAGTATGTAGGAGCTCGTGGCTAAATAATAACAGCCACTCGGGTCGATCTTTAGGTTAAGCCGTGCTTGCCTAGGTTGGTCCGTGGATGGGTGACCACCCATTACATACCGAGTTTCCTCCGTGCCTCGGAAAGCACGTTAGGCCGTTGGTCCCGGTTGTCATTTGTAGATCTTTGACAGTCGTTAGGTAGTCAGTGGCCCAAAAGTCTGACGACCAGTCTTACCAAGGGGTATCGTATGACGGAGTACTAACTGGGTTGTGGAGGTCAAATATACAGTCGCTCCATGTAATATACTGGTATTTAGCTGCATCCGGTTAAGACTGGAAGCTGACCCGAATATAGTTGGGAAAAGGCTGGGCAGATAATGAAGTATTATATTTATGTTTTCTCCTATCGATTTTCGTCTGCGATAACCTTGCTTTGCTCTATAGATAGAGCAATAAAATGCAAAACTATGCGACAATAAACTTGGTTATCATGCCATGAATGCAGTAATAGCCCTCAGTTGGCATTTACAACTTGATAGACCGAATCCAATAAATTTTGATATATTATTTCCACTGAGTCGTTAAATGCATGCAACCCACAACTTCGCCACTATGTTATGTAAAACATACTTATTTAAGAAGTAACAGTATTTTTATTCAATGGGTGTAAAAATACCCTTAACGAAACCGAAAGGCACTTGGTTTCCCCGTTATTGCATGATTATATTATTATAAGCCTAAATTGTCCCACTGCAGGGCAAAGGCCGCCCTTCCCTCCTTCCACATTTCGCGATCTAGTGCGATTGTAGGCCAATCCTTCGCGAAAGAGTCCAGCTCATCCCGCATCTCCTTCTGGGCCTGCCGCGCTGACGTTTCCTGCCATTTGGTATCCACTGAGAGGTAATTTTTGCCCATTGCTCCTCCGACATGCGGCAGGCGTGACCAGCCCAGTTCCACTTCAACCTAGCAGCTATGAGGCCAGCATCAGGTATTTGAGTTTTGAAACAATGAGCGTAAAAAAGTTATTATATAGTGGTGTTGCGGAACCCTTTGTGTGCGAGTCTTACCGCACTTTACCGGTTTAGTTTTTATTGCGGTTTGCGGTTGCTGTCGCGTTCAAAATTAGCGAGACCACATTATTGTCATAAAAAAAATAGATAAAGTATTTATGTAAAATGGTTATTTCTCTTCAAACCACTATCTAGTATTAAACTAACTAAATAAATAAAAAACGGGAGGCCATCGCATTGGCCATTAAGAGTCGAGTTCTAGTCATTAACAGAACTTATCCTGAATTTGGAACTAGTCGACGACTTTTATGTTTCCAAAATGTTGGGTATCAACGGAATAGTAATGAAAATTCTTGTTGTCGTGATTTACAATATCTTCTTTAGCTGATTATATTTAGAGTAGTTAGTATACATTTACATGAGGTCGTTATTATATTTCTTTAGAGTTTTCTTAAAATGTAAGTTTTTTGTTATTATTGAAGTTTTTTTTTTTAATTGAAGAGATTCAATTTATCAACCACTTTTAAATAACACCAATTATAGAACACTAGTATTATGCAAGATACATATTAACTTAACCTTTCGGAATACTAACATTATCTAAATTCTAAATGATAGTAAAAATGCATCTAAATACGCAAACTTAAAACAACGTCGCAGTCACAAAAATATAGTCACACGAAAAGGTACTTTAAAATACCAAATATCTAAATAAAACCTAACTGTTATTACCTCGAATTAAAGCTCCTCATAATACATAACATTAAACAGAATAATACAAAATATACGAATCATTAACCGCAACCAAACCACGTAAGTATGCATAACCAAACCAAATGCGTTTTGTATGGGCGAAGTTCGCGCATTTGCTTTACGACTTTCACCAACATTACTCATTATTTATTACAGCATGATTATGATAAATTTTGCTATATTCTTAAATGACCCTTACCACAAACACATAAAGCACCAATTCGTATATACAGACGCTACTAAAGTACATAATTTATCATCAATAAATTGTTTGCCAATACTCTCGATGAGTTTTTTCCAAGTTTATGGTACATTTATCATTCGAATAAGGCAACTTCCTTGTAGTATTATGGGTATAAAAAGTGTCGTATAAATTGCTAAAAAGACGCCATTTTGTATAAGGCATGCTACTCACAGTCGGAAATTCGAGTAAAATAACGTAGTTGTATGTTCTGTAAAAAGCCTCTCGGCTTAGTCCGAATTGTGTCCTCGATTAAGCTGTCGTCTGTTAGAGAAGCTTGTGGCTAAATAATAACAGCCGCTCGCTCTTTAGGTTAAGCCATGCTTGCCTAAGTTGGTCTGTGAATGGGTGACCACCCATTACATCCCGAGTTTCCTCCGTGCCTCGGAAAGCACGTTAAGCCGTTGGTCCCGGGTGTCATATTTTGTAGATCTTTGACAGTCGTTAGATAGTCAGTGGCTCAAAAAGTCTGACAACCAGTCTTACCACGGGGTATCGTATGATCCAGTACTAACTGGGTTGCGGAGGTCAGATAGGCAGTCACTCCATGTAAAATACTGGTGTTCAGCTGCATTCGGTCAGACTGGAAGCCGACCCCAATATAGTTGGGAAAAGGCTAGGCAGATGATTCAGTGATGGTAAATGCAGACAGTAATTTGCCGATCGTCACATACCGATTTTTGATGATTGCTTCGGTTCGGCTTATAGTTGTTTAACAAATTCTGCCGAACCGAATGTCCCGAACAAAAGCGATCCCCTAAGAAACATTCGTACTGAAAGAACGCTTATGTACTTGCAGACTTGGAGGTTTTTTGCCATTCATTGGCTATTTTAATCTTTATTTTTGTGGATCGCGGATTCAATATGGCCGACAGAGATGATTAAGTGTCCGATTTCGGGATCTCTTTTGATCTTTAGAAGGTTTTTTCTGTCTTTGAAAGTAGTTATTTGAAGTCTCGCTTTTTATACAAGTGGAATCTTAGCTGGTTTTATTTCTAATGAAATGGTGAGATAAACCATCAATCATGCTTTTTCAACTTTTCGAGCATAAGTAGGTACATTATTTTTCATGTTTTTTGAGATCCCTTTTTCTGGTGTTCACTTTGAAACCAAATACAAATAAATTATTTAAGTTATACCGTACAACTTACGATTTTAAAACAAGAACAATGTATAAATCTCTACTACTTGGTAACATAAATCGTGTGGACCAAAAAAAGGTATAGAAACATAATTAATATCCTTCACTCATCAATTCTCTTATTTATTACATTTTTAAATATTTTTAAAAACAAAAGTAAACAAAACATTAGAAATAAAAAAAATACATGGCCCATCGGCATCCGGAACAAGATCCAGGCTGCCGGTGGTCAGGGCTCCAGGGAGATGAACCGCCTCACAATGCGTGCCGTGTCCAGGAGTACTGCTTTCTGAATCAAGCCCTTGACCCAGCCGCGCAATGAGAGCCTCCTAAGGTATTGGTCGAGGCTCTTTGCTATTAGTCCATTGACCGTAACATAATTTATTAATGTAACTTTCAATAAGCATCAAAGCCAAATCATTACCTACACCTGGCTCTTATAAATACTCATTAATTCGTGATGATTACGAAAGTATTACTATATAGATTTTTTTTATTCCTTTTTTCCTCGTCTCCAGAGAAAGTGCCAATTGCCAAGATAATATACGGCATATTGAATTCATACCTGGCTTCTTAATCGACTAAATAAATTCACAACGAAGCTGAATTGTCCAATAAAAATATGGATAATAATCGTATGGATAAATTCTATTATTACTGGATTCAAATCGGTAATTGTAACAAAAATGGAATGGTGGGATTTGAAAGCGAAAATGTTATAAGTGCCCCATTTTTGGGTAACGATCATCATTTTAGGTGGAATGAAGGGAATTTTCTCGACTTTTACATTAGCAATTTTCACTCCTTTGACAGGATATGTTATTGGCATGTTTGATATAATGAAACGGACTATACGTACAGTCTTTTCATAGATAGGTATTTTACCTCTGATTTGGAATTTCTCTTAAAATCATTGAGATTCAGTACATCATTCCACATTAAAAAAATCCTAGGTTATTAAAAAAAAACAGTTTTCCATACATTTGGACCGCGTAGGTATTGCACTTTAGTCGGAAACAGCTCAAAATGATGTACTGAATACGTGGTAACCGTTTTCGCGTCTGTGCCCTTTCACCCTGTATAATCGTAAAATCTTCACCGTATAACTTTTTGAAAAAAGACTACCTACATAACATAACATGACATTACATCACACCTGTAATCCTTGGGTTAGGCAGAGGTGTATCTAATAAAACACCCACGTTTTAAGTTCCTTGTAATAGGGGGCGACCTTATAGCCATCAACTGGGCACAAATACAGACTCTGTGGCTGCTATAAGCTACCCCTTATCACATAGTACTTAAACACAACTGGCGAAATGTGGGTTTACTATTAGGTACAAATCTGCATAAGCCTTCCGGGATTAGAGGAGTGATATTATGTTATCTTTTTAGATTACGCATCCATATTTTTACAGGTTCTGAGTTCTGAACCCCATTCCATACAATATTTAGTTATTCATTGTAAACCATTCACAAAACAAATGCATACACATTCCCACATTATCCTCCAATGGTAATATTTATTCAAACAAAAACAAACTAGAATTCAGGTCAGGTTAATATGTTAATTTCTAATTACTGAGGTCACGAAGAACAGTGTAATAAGTATAATTATAATCCCTAAAGTTAATTAACCAGCGTCCTTGCATATGACGTCATTGGTTAGTAAGAACTGCTTCGTAAGTGGATGTGAGGTGACGTCATCACTGGCCTTGGTACAGTTAACTGCAATTGTTTTGTAGGTTGCAACTATTGACACGTTTACGTAAATGTCTTGTAACGTTTTCAAATGTCACCGTGACTTTTCGCTATGATTTTCACGGTTTTAACGAACGCCCAACTGATTGGGAAAATAAAATAACATGCAAAACTCTTTTTCGTTCTACATTAGTAATCGTAAGGCAGAGGAGCTCGTGGCTTAATAATAACAGCCGCTCGGATCGATCTTTAGGTTAAGCCGTGCTTGCCTAGATTGCTCTGTGGATGGGTGACCACCCATTACATACTGAGTTTCCTCCGTGCCTCAGAAAGCACGTTAAGCCGTTGGACCTTGCTGACAGTTTTAGATCTTTGACAGTCGTTACAAGATGTCAGTGGCCCAAAAGTCTGACAACCAGTCTTACCAAGGGGTATCGTATTAGCCAGTACTAACTGGATTATGGAGGTCAGATAGGCAGTCGCTCCATGTAAAATACTGGTATTCAGCTGCATCCAGTTAGACTGGAAGCAGACCGCAATATAGTTGAGAAAAGGCTAGGCAGATGATGATTTGTAATCGTAAGGCAAAAGAATCCTTGGCAGATCTAAAAGACATCCCTGTATATAATAACAGGAATAACTATTGTCGTCAAAAAGTTACTACAGTAAAGAATCAATGGGTTCTCCCCCAATTACATGGGACTTAAACATAACTGGTGAAATGTGTGAAGGTATTAGGTACCTACATCAGCCTAACCTTTTGAAGATTACAGGCATGATGTTATGTAAAGAATGTAACTCGCGAAAACAAAACATGATCCATATACTCACGTCTATCCTATAAGCCATAAGGGACAGCAGAAACGATAGAAAGCAATCTACTACCATTCTTTTAACAAGCCACCCATATCCAATGTTTGTAAACGCACCCACGATACAGGAGAAATTCCTAGTGTGGGGCAAGGCTTAATAAAAAAAAAAAAAAACAAAATTAACTAAGTTCAATAAGAAATCCTACTTGCAAGATACAATGGTTCATCCTTGACATTGATCTCTCTAGTACCTACCAATGATCAATAAAAACAGACTACTAAACATCAATGGTTTTATATGCCCCCTCCGCCCCCTTCGTTACTTCTTATACCGTTATGCACCATTACCCCATAGAAGGAACACTATAACGGTTTACGCCTATTGTCCGTCCATTACGAGCTATATTTGCACCGATTTGTGAGGCATCTCATAAAAATTCTGTCAAGAGTGTGTGTGGTTTGTTATAATGGTTCTGCAGTAATCATGATTGTTGGAATACAATTAATTACTTTTAGTTTTCTTTTTATCATTATTTTAGTAGTAGTCTGTTTATAATGTAGATAAAAATCTAAATAAAGTGCTACAAATTCATGGCATAAAAAGATTTATTTTGATTAAATACAAGTAATCTTCCACAAAAATGTAAATTGTAGAAAGAAATTGAGGACAATCAGCTTTTGGTTTACACTAACTGTCTAAATATTTGATGACCTTTATACTACACATTAATAAATCCGCCCAAAACAAATTATAGCCATGTATTTAAATCAAACTTCAATATTATAATTTTTGAAAAAAAAAAAACTGGATTCTAAGTAGAATTTTCACTTTATCGCTTAACACGTAGTTTGTGACAGTCAAGCCGACATACCTAAACAATATCGTTATCTTCGTGAAACCCTAAAGCCAGTCATTGTTTCTTTATTAATAGGATCATAACGCTGTCATTTTAAGTGCCCATTCTGGGTGACGGCCTATTCAATCGTACTAATATATTTTTATTGCCGATGAGGTAATATTTACTGTCACTATACGATTGGTATTTAATCAGTGGGGGTGTAAGGGGAACATTTAACACCCCTACTGATTAAATGCTGAAACCGATTGGGGGTGTTTTTGTAGGCAATAAAAAGGGTAGTTTGCAATGTGTTACTTCGTGATTGATGTTAGATTCGCTCTTGTTTTTGTGAAGTTTTATTGGTAAAGTTTTTGTGGAACTAATTCGATAAGAAGAATTTGGTCGGTTTGAGTGGTTTTTTTGTTTTGGTGAAATAACGGTTTATGTGGTTGCTGCCTTTAAAGGATACCATAAATAAAAGAGGATTGCCAGTCTTTGCAAAAGTCTCATGCACTCATTATTTAAGTATTTTATATATCCAGATCATACTGGCACATTGTACCTCATGTTGCGGTGAAATTAAATTCTTACAAAAGAATCGAAATTAAAATCTTGTTTTAAAATGAGCACTTTTTTTAAATTCCTATAAAATAGTAGACAGCAAAAAGCCATGCTTGACTAATTTTAAAAAAAAAAATCTACAGGCATTTTTGCGTACATGAAATCGATCTTTGAAAAATCTAAGACAAGTTTTAATTAGTAATAGTAGGTTCCTATAATTTTACCTTCTACCAATATCTACATGATAAAATATGAAAAAATAACCTCCGAATTTTCCCAGAAATTCTGACAATGGATTATTAACTCGACACGATATTCGTGATGGAATCACCGCCCAAACAAATTTTGTGGTTCATTGATAATTTTTTCTCATTTTCCACCACACGATTTCCCATTCTATCTCTTCTACATAAAGATGGTTCTGGTTTGCGTGTGAAATATCCTAGAGTAAACGGATTTTAGGGTAGGTGTGTATAAGGTAAATTGGTGTTGACAATGTAATTTGGTTCTCATTTGCTTCATACAACGCTAATTCGTGTTATACAAGTATGATTTAATGTGATGTGTGAAGTAACTTTGCTTTCAATTACATTGAACAGGATAAACTAGTGTTTAAACTACGGAGGTATGATAATCACGGGGGAACATTTGCACAAATTCTGCAGATTACATAAAGGGTAAGTGTGTGTTAATATTACAAACCGGTGATTATAGGCGTGATGATGTTATGTTACTGACTTAAAGGAACATTTTCATTTGCAAAGTATGTATTGATGGATAAAAATAATTATTTTTTCTCCTATTCTCCATCAATCACCATTTCTTCCCCATTTATTTTATGCAGCCTTGGGTCCATATCCAGCAAAAAAAAAAATCTGCTGTCACCTACAAAACTGCAATGCCTACGCAGTCAAAATTTTTTTTTTTTTCTTCTGAATTTTTTAGTTTAGTAACCGATGAAAATTTTCTATGTAGGCTCAGAATGATATACTGCATCATATCTGAGAATTTGACTGGTAAACTAACCCTGAAATTAAGTTTTTTATACACACGTGAAATATTTTTCCTTTTTTTTTTCATTCTGTATTAAACCTAATTGCTCTTAAACCGCTCAACTCCAACAAAAACTAACTTCCCTGCACCTCGTTACTCAGCTCCCATTTACTCAAACATAAAGCTGGAGCGACGCGTCCACGACGAAAGTATAACTCACTGACTTCATATTGTCTGGCCGAACGACCTATTTTCCAAAAATAGCTGGCTAGTGCCTAGGTAGACCCACAGGCCCAAAACTTAGACTGCAATGTAGGTCGCATTTGAGATGTGAGGGAAAATCGATGTTGGTATTTTAGAGCTAAAGTTAGTGTTTAGTTTAGATAGGCTGTAAGTGACTGACACCCATATCTGTAGTCAAGTTTATTACTTATGAAATAGACAAGAATTTGAACGAAGTAAGAACCGCCAAAGAAAGCAAACCTAAGAATTCTAACTATTGACATTTCTAACCTCAAGCAAGGTTTGAATTTAATGGTCGGCCTAACTTCCACCATTTTTTTTTCAAAGTTGTACCCACGCATAAAACATATATTAATCGATAGCTGGTAAAAAGTTCAAAGGTATCTAGTGTTTCCGAGAAACGAGCTATCAAAGTTAAAGTCCATTCACTGATGGCATCTTCAGCACAACTTTGATTTGATCAGCCACGCACAAAACCTGTATCAATCGAAAGCTGTTATCAATAAAAACAAGATTTGTATGAAACAAATGTATAAGCATAATCATAACATATTGCTTGGCTGCAACTTTGAAAAAAAAAATGTCTGAAGTTAGGACAGCCAGGCTTTATACAAAAATCATCCAAGCCCTTTAATAAACTACAAAATAAACATTTTATCTCAAAAATAATATCTTTAACTCGATTAATATCATTAACTTGTTTGAATTTCTCGCCTATTCTTCTTTATAGAGATCTACGCCTTGGAATGGGCAACTACAGTACTTTCACAAGTTATTATGCCTTGTGTCTGGGACTGTAGCTTCGCTTTCTTTGTTTTTTGTGATATTCAAAAGTGCCTGTAATGGTCTAATTGAAATGAGTTTGAGTTTTGAGTTTCAGTTTATAGATACGGGTGTTAGAGCGGATTTCATCATCTAATATTTGTTAAAAGCCAAGTAAGTGCGAATACACTTATGAACCTGAACGGCTTTTTAGAACTGTCACTATAATTTACCTGCAAGCTTTTGCCCGCGGCTTCACTCGTGTTAATTTAGAAGTTGACAATCAATTCGGTTTGTACTCTGCTTGTAATAATTCAATCATGATTCGAAAGACACGTGGCGCCATCTATTATCATAAGAACGTTATTGTTGTTTTCCTCGGGAACAGTACTTTTTTTTGGATACATCCGTTTCTGTACACCTGAAAACCTATACAATGTCGCCCATGCGCATGTGACCGCCCGTAATTTTCTGAATATTCATGAAGAAATGTCGAAATAAAATTTAAAAGGGGGGGTCTATCTACAATATTTTTCATGTTATTCGATTTTTAATTTTTTAAGTATAGTTTGTAGATTTGCTTTCTATTTTTTGACACATCTCCGAAGTTTATGGGTCGATTTGGATTCTGTTTATTATTTCTAAAAGCTTATGAGTTATTTTAACAGGTTAACTAACATTTTTACAAAAAATTATCGACGACGAAAAAAAAAACGGAATCGAAGTCATTTTTTCGGTGAAAAATTGTGTATTTATTATGAAAAAACTAGTGTAAGTCCATAAATTATCCCGATGGGACGACTTTTTTAATCATTATTTGTAATCTACTCCATAACAGCTACAAATTCACAGAACATTATTGATACCTAACTGTAACTAAATCCAAGGTAAAACTCTTAAAACTCTGATGAGTCAAATTTAGGAAAAGATAATGTGAAAGTCAATTGAATGTTGCTCTTAGCAGTGAGTACTAAAAGGTTAAACTAATAATGAGGATGATAATGGAATTAAAAACAAACAAGCAATAGCCACATTTTTACTAAAAAAATAAAAAATACAAGAATTTTAATTAATTAGATTTTCGAAATGGCCCTCACCCTCCTGTAAACAAACCAAAGCTCTCATGGCAACACTTTTGATTGTACGACGTAATTCTTCACGGTTTTCTTTTATTTCCGCAGCAGCAGCAAAAATCCTAGCCGTTAATTGCTCGCGGCTTTCGAAGGGCACGGCATACACTTTTTGTTTCATGTAGCCCCAAAGATAAAAATCTAAGGGTGTAAGGTCGGGAGATCGCAGCGGCCAAGCAATGGCACCTCCTCTGTCAATCTTCCACGGATAATTTTGATTTAAATAATCACGAACTAGTCGTGCGAAGTGTGCTGGAGCTCCATCTAATTGCAAATACATCCGCCTTCTTGTTTCCAGCGGTACTTCCTCCAAAAGCAACGGCAACGTATTGACTATAAAATCTAAAAACGCGTGTTGATCTAGTCTGTTTGGTAACACGAAAGGGCCAATAAGTTCACCATCAATCATTCCAGCCCATACATTTATGGAAAATTGAGTCTGGAAAGTTGTTTCCCTAATGATGTGTGGATTTTCAGTGGCCCACACATGAAGATTGCGATGATTTGTTATACCCGCCCTTGTTTTTTCTTTAGAGATAGGTATCAACAATGTTCTGTGAATTTGTAGCTGTTATGTAGCAGATTACAAATAATGATTAAAAAAGTCGTCCTATCGGGATAATTTATGGACTTGCACTAGTTTTTTCAAAATAAATACACAATTTTTCACCGAAAAAATGACTTCGATTCCGTTTTTTTTTTCGTCGTGGATATTTTTTTTGTAAAAATGTTAATTAACCTGTTAAAATAACTCATAAGCTTTTAGAAATAATAAACAGAATCCAAATCGACCCATAAACTTCGGAGATGTGTCAAAAAATAGAAAGCAAATCTACAAACTATACTTAAAAAATTAAAAATCGAATAACATGAAAAATATTGTAGATAGACCCCCCCTTTTAAATTTTATTTTCGACATTTCTTCATGAATGTTCAGAAAATTACGGGCGTTCACATGCGCATGGGCGACATTGTATATGCAAAATTTCAGGATGATCGGTTCAGTGGTTTAGGCGTGAAAAGGTAACAAACAAACAAACTTACTTTCGCATTTATAATATTAGTTAGGAAGTTGGGATTTAATTCGAGCATCAAGCAAGACTCATAGTATAAGTAAAAAATATATACTATAATGCTTTTTCAATGTAGTTTAGATGCACTAATCGCATGTAGTTTCACTTATAAAATTCGCTATTTAACCTTGTCATACGATATTAATTTAGCTTTAGGGATTTAGGAAGTTAGGTCCGGTCAGCATTTGCAGATAATGGGATTACCTCATGGAACCGTATTGAAACAAATAAACCTGAGTTAATGCCCGTTTCCACGCGTTCGTGTGTACATTTTTATCGTAGATAAAAGTATAAAATAGAAGGAGCTCGTGGCTAAATAATAACAGCCGTTCGGGTCGATCTTTGGGTTAAGCCGTGCTTGCCGGGTGAAGAGCTGGTAAAAAAAAACCGCTGTTCCATATATTTTGACTGTGTAGGTATTGCACTTTTGTAGGAAAAAGCTGTTTTTTTTAATAACCGATGAAAAAATTCTACATGGCGGGCGGGGCTCAGAATGATGTACTGAATACGTGGTAACCGTTTTCGCGTCGGTGTCCCTTTCACCCCGTATTATCTTAATTCCATCATCAGACTGAGATAATAAGAGACGAGCTCGTAGCTCAATCATAACAGCCGCTCGGGTCGATCTTTAGGTTAAGCCGTGCTTGCCTAGGTTGGTCTGTGGTTGGGTGACCACCCATTACATACCGAGTTTCCTCCGTGCCTCGGCACGCTAAGCCGTTGGTCCCGGGTGTCATTTGTAGATCTTTGACAGTCGTTAGGTAGTCAGTGGCCCAAAAATTCTGACAACCAGTCTTACCAAGGGGTATCGTATTACGTAGTACTAACTGGGTTGTGGAGGTCAGATAGACAGTCGCTCCATGTAAAATACTGGTATTCAGCTGCATCCGGTTATCCGACCCCAATATAGTTGGGAAAAGGCAGATGATGAGACTGAGATAATAAATCCCTTCAATCCGTGGTGAACGGTAAACGTTATGTAACGACTGTCTGCATCTTAACAGAGCAAACAAGAGCTCAAATGAACTGTGTAAATAAAATAAAGCTAGACTTATTAATGGCAACTTGCAGTTGTTTGAGTAGCATTGCACAACAAATAAAAATGCGTTGGTTTACTTTGTTGGGAGTGGTAATCTTATACCACTGTTCTCTTTTTACAAGCTTTTTTTGCCCCCGGCTTCGCTCGCGTTAATTTGGAATTTGACAATCAATTCGGGTTGCACTCTGCTTGTAATAATATAATTCAATCATGATTCGAAAGACACGTGGCGCCATCTATTATCATAAGAACGTTATTGTTGTTTTCCCGGAAACAGTATTTTATTTCCGGATGGAAGGTACCCTCCGGTCCGTTTCTACACCCGACGACCTATATGCAAAATTACACTTCAACGACTTACTCACTAAAATAAAGGGTGTAAAAAGACCCTTAACGAAGCCGAAAGGCACTTGTTCTCCTCGTCATTGTGATCATTTTTTTGTTCTGGACCATACCTGGGAACCTTTTAGTTACGGAGATATTGGGGGTTAAAGTTCCAATTTTTTCACAAGTTTTTTTTTAAATACTACTTTTTAAGGTTCTAACTTTACTCCAATTTCCTCCATGGTCCGTTTACTATTCAAAGCATCCATCAGCAATAAGTTTTGAGCGCATTATATTGAGTTTTACCGTAAAATGTGATTTTTGACCCCAAAAAAAAATTTCGTTTCCCAGCAAAAATTTTTGCGTAAAGTTACTTAGTTTGATGTACAGAATGCTTGGTTGACGGCTTGGTGAAGGGTCTGTTTACACCCCGTATACATAAACATAAATCACAAACTATTTTAGGTAAAGTGAATTTATCAATTATGGAAGTGCACAGCAGTCGCATATTATAAAAGGATAAGATTGTCATTACAGAATTTAAGTTATACAATAAAAAGATAATTCATCTCCCTAGCCTTTTCCAGTCTAACCGGATGCAGCTGAATACCAGTATTTTACATGGAGCGACTGCCTATCTGACCTCCACAACCCAGTTAGTACTGGGTAATACGATACCCCTTGGTAAGACTGGTCGTCAGACTTTTTGGGCCACTGACTACCTAACGACTGTCAAAGATCTACAATTGACAGCCGGGACAGCCGGGCTTAACGTGCTTTTCGAGGCACGGAGGAAACTCTGTAATACTATGTTAAGGATGGTCATCCATCCACAGGCCAACCTAGGCAAGCACGGCTTAACCTAAAGATCAACCCGAGCGGCTGTTATTATTTATTTACCCAATCCAACTGCATATCAACATCATATTTTGTTTAAAATAAATAAACAAAAAATGCGTCACTTCAAAGCTGAAATACAAAGTGAAAAACGTCATTCTTTACTACTAACAAATCATCCGTTCTCGTAAACCGAATATTTCCGAGAAAAAACGGAATTACCCGATGATTTACGATGCACCATACCGAGTCAATTTTCCAACTCGCTTTTTGCATGATGAAGTGGTGCTTGGAGTTTCAAGAGGTTACCATTGAGATTGGAAAGTTCTGGAATGATTGCATTTTCAATAAGCTCTTTTAGTGGGTTTTTTTAAGCTCCGTTACCATTGCTGATTGGGATTCTCTGTAAAGTGAGTGGCAGCGGGTTTAATATTTTCGAGATAGTATTTAGACGAGCGCATGAGTATTTTTTATTTTGTTGGGCACATGCCCGCTACACTATTCCCAAATCACATAACTCCTGAAAGCCAGAATCAACAGTGGGGACCATCAGAAAAGCGCCGAGAAATGAAAAGAATGGAGATCGACGATATTCCTGAGAAAAAATTGACTGTCTTGGATTCCGCAACGAAATTAATCAGAAAAGAATAGCAGAGGAGTAGGAAAAACATTACTTATATGTGTATTTATATATAATGTCTTAGGTTAAGTTAGGTAAGGCACATAAACTCATTATTCTCTTCCTTTTCTCACCTACTATTATCTACGTTTCTTTCTCATTTCTCCTTTTGCAGGTCTGCTGGCAGAAATTTCTTAAGAAATAAGCAGTACCTATATACTCATATATTATAATATTATTTTCCTGTGTTGTCTACTGTGTGTACATAAATAGTAAAATAAATAATTTCCACTTCCCATAGCGCATATTAAATTCAAATAAACGATATGAAAAATTTATAATAAATCGACATTATAGACAAAGTGGCGCCAAAAAACGGTCTCAAAATCATCACCGAACAGGAACAACCAGAATACGGTTAATACGATGTAATCAATGTACTACTTTGCTTGATTTTCTTGATTGGTCAAATGAACCCTCAATCAAGAGAAGGACACACAAATTGCTCTGTATCACAATATTGTACCTATGTATGCTGAAAGATCACAGTCATCTCATTAACATTCGTACCACGTTAGTGTAGAACTATTCAGAATCTATTATCGAAATAGTTTTGTTTAGAGGATGAATAACTAAAGAGGAAAATTCATTGCCTAAAAAGAAGCAATCAAAAGATTATGATTTTTTTAAATGGAACCGTCATTTTTTAATTATCAAAATTCTCCTGTTTTTATGTCTTCTTCTTCCATACTTCTCTATTACTCGTCATCTCAGCAGTCACCTCCTCTCTTTCCATAATCATCCTTCACACAGTCCATCCATCGTTTCTTTGGTCTTCTTTTTTTAATAATAGTGTGTATAAAAAAAAATAAAAAAACCTATTACGGAGCCTGAATTTGTGCTCCGTTGGTGGCAATAGGCGAGCCCCTGTTACATCAATTCAAAGATAAATAGCGAAATGTGACTGAACAAGGGTACACCTCTGCAAATCCTCCAAGGATTCCATCGTGAAATTTTGTGTTATAAACACATATATTTTTGATAGAATTAACAATAAGACTCATTACAAGAATAAAATGTACGACATACTATCTACCAACCACGCACCGATTAACAATAAAACGTCCTTCGCATACAGAACAAGATCACGCTCTCATACAATTCACGTCACGTCAACGTTAAACTACGGAGATGCAGCTTCCACGAGGCCAACGTCGGGCAAACGAGCCCAGTCCAAGGCCTCGGCGAAAAACTCAATAAAGACGGAATTTGCTCAATGACACGGCTAGATAAAATGTGGAGGACTGTAAATAGGGAAAATTGGACGGAGAAAGTAAACGTTTGTAGGTTTTGTAGTATTTTATGTCAAGGTTAGTTGAAAGTTTGGCCTGTATTCACGTCCGAGTGTATTTGGCAGTGGTTTATGTCAAATAGTTAGGTATGGTATATAAGGGTGTAAATAGACCCTTAACGAAGCCGAAAGGCACTTGTTCTCCCCGCTATTGCGATCTTTTTTTTGTTCTAAACCATACCTGGGAACCTTCTAGTTACGGAGTTATTGGGGGTCAAAGTTCCAACTTTTTCACAAGTTTTTTTTTAAATACAAATTTTAATGTGATAACTTTACTTTAAATACCACCATGACTCGTTTACTAGTCAATGCATCCATAAGCACAATGTTTTGAATGCGTTTCATCGAGTTTTACCGTAAAAGGTTATTTTTCACCCCAAAAAAAAAGTCGTTTCCCAGCAATCATTTTTGTGTAGGGTTACTTAGTTTGATGTACAGAATGCTTGGTTAACGGCTTCGTGAAGGGTGTGTTTACACCCTGTATATAAAGACATCTTTGTGCCCTTGTCTCGTGTAACCTACTTGTGATCGGCGCAAAACGTTTTTTTTTATTGCGTTCCCTCTTGATAAGTGTCACGCTATCACTTACACTTTTTCTTTTATATCATTCTTCACACAATTAATAAAGAAATATTTATTTGTCGCAAGGACTAACGTGCAAACAAAATTACAAACAATAAACATACAATGCATTACAAACATTTAGAATACAAAAGAACGCGAAAAAAAATAAACAGCTTGCACGTCATGACTATGCAAATCAATCTTTTCTTTGGTCTTCCTCTCCTTTTCATCCATGCCACTGTTATACTAAAAACTAAAGAATCCTTCTAGGCAGGAGATCAATAACTATTTCATTTAAAAAGTAATTCAATGGGGTTAAATGAACTTAGACTTTCTGTAACTACATTCTGCGCGAATCATATTTTCATTAACATACAACCTGACAGTGACCTGCAAATTACAAAAAACGTAAGAAAATTTGAATTTCGCGGGCTACCGTGGCGCTTGCACCGTAAACTATTACGATTGTACTTTATCCATAAAAGACCCCATTTACCGCGTAAATAAAACATTTCGACAATAAATTCTGTCATCATCATCTTCCTGCCCTTGTCCCATTCTATTTGGGGTCGGCGCAACACGTTTTCAAAAATATTTCACATAGGCCTAGATGGGCACTTATAAAACGTCGACAAAAAGGTGCACGGTTCGGGTTGGTCGTTTCCTATGGAGAAGAACCGGCAAGAAACTCCATGGTTACTCTTTTCAAATCATTTGGTATTACAATATTATCATGGTTAAAGTATTTGTACTTAAGTATGGGGGACAGTGTAGGCACGACAATAAGTCGTTGTTTACTACAAAACATGTAAAAAAAAAAAGATACAAAGTTAACAAGCAGCTGTAAATCTACAAAGCCTACAATGTTCACACATTCACAAACAATCGGTTTCTTCTTCCATTCTGACAGACAATAAACTTCTGTAACATTCATAATAAGAAAATTCATAATAACAAGGAAACTTCCCTCACTACTAAGTACTAAATATTAATGTGAGCATCACACAATAATATTATTCGTATCACGTCACTATAGAACCAGAGAGAATGCAATTCCGCGAGGCCATTTCACTGTCGCGCCAGGCCCCACATATTCTAGTCCAAGGCCTAGAGGAGGCGAGGAGGCGAGGAGGTAAATAATAGCGTGAAATTGGGTTGACTCAAGAATGGAACGGATCAGATAAAATGTTATGGAGAATTTTATCATGTCTATACAGAGTGTAAACGGACCCTTCACGAAGCCGTCAACCAAGCATTTTGTACATCAAACTAAGTAACTTTACGCAAAAATTATTGCTGGGAAATTACTTTTTTTTTTGGGTGAAAAATCACGTTTTACGGTAGGACTCAGTGCAACGCATTCAAAACATTGTGCTGTTGGATCAATTGACTTGTAAGGGGGTCGTGGAGGTGCGTAAAGTAAAGTTCTTACATTAAAAATATGTATTTAAAAAAAAACTTGTGAAAAAGTCGGAACTTTGACCTCCAATATCTCCATAACTAAAAGGTTCGAAGTATGGTCTAGAACAAAAAAAATATCGCAATGACGAGGAGAACAAGTGTCTTTCGGCTTCGTTAAGGGTCTATTCACACCCTTTAGTTTTAATGATTTTAATTTACGAGAATATTAATGTAGAAAATTGCTTTTAGTAAAGTGAGTAAGAAATCAATATACCACGCTTAAATATTTGCCGAAGAAGCAGACAGGAGATAATAGGAGAAGATAATATTTATCAATTATTTTGACAAAAATTGCCCAATGAATGTTCACTAAAATTAAAACTATGTTACTGTCACATACCACAAAGTTTTATGCCGTGCAAGTGAGATTAAACCTTAGAGCGTTAGCAGTTATAAGGTCTACAATGCAAAAAGAAAGTCTTACATCAGTTACTTACATTAATTTCTAAACTGCTATGATGAACCAGCTTAAGCCCGCGGCAACGCCCCTCGTGAACAAAACACTTTATCGTTGCTCAAAGAATATAATTTACAGTTTTATTAGCTAGACTCTTGAATCCATGTCAAACTAAATTAGGTCCAAAAGAAATATATTTTTGCCCTTGTACACATTTGTAAACAATTCAATAAGCGATACTTTATCAAATACTAGCTTATGCCGGCGGCTTAGCCCGCTTTGAATTCGGTAATGGTCTCATCACGGGATCGTACTATTGGACAAAAAAGAACCCTATCTATGTGTGTGCTATCTGTGTGCCAAATTTCATCCAAACCCGTACCGTAGTTTCAACGTGAAAGAGTAACAAACATCCATACCCATACAGCCATCAAACCTCATAAACTTTCGCATTTAAAATACATAGAAGTACGAAACTAGTGTTTGCAAAATGAACACAGTTACTCCTCACCTAGATATTCATATCAAATTACATTTCTAATCCAACTTTCCTCTTGCAGGTGTGCTGAAAGAAATTTCTTATAAAATAAGCAGTACTTTTGTGCTCTTTCTATCTTTATATTATGTCCTGTGAAGTATTTTGCGTGTCCATAAATAAATAATTTGAATGACTTGTTGGTCTAATGGTCACAAGCGCGACTGCTAAGCATGAGCTCCTGGGATCGATTCCCAGGTCGTTCTTGGGTTTTACCATCAAGAATTTCTCAGAAGCAACCACGAAGTCTGGATTTGCGCCCAGTTGATGGCATAAGGGTCACCCCCTATTACATGGGACTTAAACATAGCTGGCGAAATGTGTGTACTATTAGGTACACCTCTGCCTAACCCTTCGGGAATTACAGGGTGTTATGTTATAAATAAATAAATGATATCTAGCCAAAAATAACATTTGACCGTACCAAGCCCCTGTGGACTAAACACGCAGTGAAATTCCTATCTTTATCTTCACGTGTTGTGCAAAATAATAACAAACTTCTAACACTGTCTTTATTTTTAATAATAGCATAAATAAAGGCTATTGCCAACACGCGATTTAGTCACGCTACATATTTTTTTAGCTTAACACGTTATACTGAAATGAAAATGAAGTATTTTTAATTAAAATTAAAAAATATCACCTTGAGACTTCATATTAATTATTGTATTTACATATTACTTGAGTGATCAGGCGAAGAAGGTTATTTCATTGTGCCTTTGGCCTCGAATTTCAGGGAAATAGACCTAGTAGGTAGAGACCAAGTTATAATGGGAGGAACGGCTGATTTTTCCGATGAAAAATTTCTAAACTGTCACTGACGAGATATCTTCCATGATTATCAATTATTCTGAGCTGATATTTCGACGCTGTTGGAACTGTCTTCTGATGCTGCCTGATGATAACTGGAGAATTCGGGTAGATGGTTAATAAATTGTTGGGTGCCAATAAATCTGTCTACCCCGTTTCTTAGTCTTTTGCTACGCGCACTACTGGAACTCGATACAAACAGACAAGACAGACAAACAGAGCATATAATTAGTTTAATGTAAGGTTTTAGTTGTAAAATTATTTTTATGTTGTGGTTAGTCTCGTTTTTTAATTTAATTTAAATTCTTTTTTTTCATATTGATTTTTTTATTGTTTGTCCTGTTTGAGTCTAATTTATATTTTTTCTTCTTTCTTCTCAAAGATGCGCATTTAACGTTCTCACTACTGAGAAACAGGCATCCTCTCTGGTTTTGATAGTAGCCCGTAATCCACCCAGCATGAGTTTATGGTACCCATCATTTGTGGCACTGATCATCACACTGGCGAGCTTCAAACTACGATTTCAGTCTGTTTTAGTGTTCTAAACAATTCCATTTAATTTTAGGCCCAGGCGAAACGAATTAATCATTTCAATTAAAATTGATGAAGCGAATTGCCAATTTATTTTAACTGGATGTTATTAAAACAGGTACTAAATGAAAACGTACATTTGCTCAGTTCAACATTTGTATTATTTTTATTACCTGTAACGAAAACAATCATCATCTGCCTAGCCTTTTACCAACTATTCTTCTAGTTTTAACCATACCAGTATTTAATAAGATGCAAAATATCACACCATTTGTAAATATGTACTCTTTTACTAACTAATCATACTTCTTTTATACTTGAACAAACTCTCCACAAAAATACTAACCAATGAAGTTACGTAAAATAAACGAAAGAATCCGCCGGCTTTTTATCAAAGGCATTAAAGTGATTGCATGCACGCTACTTACTACCCCCCCCCCCCCACCTACTTTAGCGCTTTCAAGGCAAAACTAAGCTGAATAATATAACAATATAGGAGCTCAAACTTTATGTTTTGCGGCTTCTTTGACACCCCTACCTTTGTCTTGGCTGTCCAAATTCTAAATTATACAACGTCTTTTGTAACTAATTTACAGAGCTGCTTAATATTATGTTTTTCCCCAAAACAACCAACCTATAGCTATATACAATCTTAGGATTGTATATTATCTAAAGAGGATATTTTTCAGTTTTATTTTTGTTCTGGACCTTGCCTATACCTTATTATAATTAAGGAGATACTGATACTGTTAGCCTGCGTCATCCCACTGCTGGGCAAAGGCCTCTCCACGTGACTTCCAGTTGTTACGATCCAGGGCATTAAGGAGGCCATTAAGGAGATATTGAAGGTCAAAGTTCCAACCTTTTAACACCTCCTAACAACAACTTTACTTTAAATACCTCCATGTCCCTTATTCAAATCCATCGGCACAATATTTTGAGTGCTTTACATTGAGCGCTACCGAAAACCGTGATATTTCACATAAAAAAATATCGTTTCCCAGGAAAAATATTTGCGCAGTTTTGTTCCATAGTTTGATTTACAGACTTGGTTGACAGCTCCGTGCAGTGTCTTTTTTATTTTTAATATGCTTTTGAAAATAGATGCATTTTTGTTTTGGGTACTACCGGCGGTAAGTGACGGTCTGCCACTTGTCACCCTTATGTCCTAAGTCATAAGGTTGAGAAGTGGCTGACCGTCAATAAATTAAATAAAATAAAAAGTTATTAGATAATTCTGTGATATTCATTAGGGTCAATGAAATTAGCAGAATTTTTCATACAATAATTCGTAACCCGAGCCAACTGCATAATATTTTAGGTCAGATATTTTAAATCTAGATTTCAATATCGCCACAGACAGACGAAAGAAAGGCTTTTCACAAAGCCTTGATCACACTGTCAGTAGCACTAAGACTATTCATCTCTCCGTCTCATATAGGTATCTGAAACCAGGATGGACCGCCGTGGCACCATTATGTAAAGGCATTGTCCATCAATGGACGGATATAAACAGTAGATACCGATTGATTGATGGATCACTTATCTTACAACACAACGCTTTGTTTACTAAATATTTCATCACTCAAATATCCACTTATACCGCAGATTACACAAAATTAGAAGCAACTATATTATACAACGTTTCCTGAACATCTTCTTGAGAAGAATTATGGTTAGTGTTTTGCGAGCAGTAACGTGAACTAATGCGTTTACGTAAGAGCTTTTCATAATATTACGCTCAATTTTACGGGAAACGATGTTTTGTAGGAGCGTGTTCTGAATATTTTAGTTGAATTTGGGTATAGTAAATCAATGATATAAAAGTTTGTTACCGATATTTTGGATTCGGTAGATAAAATGTTTGTATTTGTGGCAAACGATATATAAAAGAAACCGCTACAGATGTTTTACTACTAGTGAGCGTGGGGTTCAATTTCGGAAAGCAATCAATTCGAGTTCAATTAGGGAAACTATTATCGAATTTTTCCACCACGAATTTCACAGAAGTAACTAAACTTATATTTTTATGTTTTATCAACTAACACAAACGTTACTTTTTTATATGTATTAGTTTATTATTTATAACATTAGTTTTGTATATTTGATTTAAGGACATGAGTTGCCTGACTATAAAGGAATTATTAAATACTAGCTGTTGCCCGCAACCTTCGTCCGCGTAAAATTATTATAAAAAATACTTTTTAACAGTTAACAATTTCATGGGTTTTAAGTTTTTTGCACAAAACCCTAATCCTTTTCCTAAAATAAAAGAAGCTTAAGTTACTCCTTATAATATCATTTATCTGCCAGTAAAAGTTCCGTTAAAAACGGTCCAGCCGTTTCGGAGATCAGCCCGAACAAACAGACATACAGCTAGACAGAAAACACTCTCAAATGCATTCAGTAAAAAAAGCTGTTATTTTGAAATTACAAACAGAAACAATGTGTAGAAAAAAAATTAAAACTAAAAAAAAACTAAAACTAAAAAAAAACTAAAACTAAACTACCTTAGTGTGTTAACTCTTCGGGGATCACAGGCGTTATGATTTGTTGTTTTTCTATTTTCACCCCCGAGTGTGATTTTAATGTTGTATTCAAATGAAGTCGTGAATAATACTTTTGGGAATAAATAAGTACTATGTACTCAACAAAAATGGAAGACATTATGATTATTTTGTATACAAACATCAGGGTTGACCAGAATGCTAATTTTATTTTAGGTCTTAATACCCACTGATCCCTCAGGCGGATTTGTGTTTGCTTTTATATTTTATAGTGGTCCAAAGAGATTACATGAAAAGTTTAGATTATTATGTTGCTTTATAAATATTAAAAGTTTGTACTAGTAACACAATAGGGTACTTAGGTACTTGCTTATTCACGAGCTGGCAACTTCAGAGGCTTTATAATACCTTTATAATTATGGTGATATAAGTTAACTTTTATAACCTTAAAAACGAAGCAAAGGATGTAAATATTAGCAGATCATTAATTTCTGCCGATCTACATAGGAAAACCGCATGATTTTACGAATTTACCTATGTAAATTTTTTTATTCGTTTTTGGTTTGCCGTAATATAAAGAATTTTTCCCACTTTTTTTTCTGTAACACGTTGGGCCAAAAACGGGCAGTCTCCTTTGAAAAGAATTGTTTAAAAAAAATCTTTTCCCTACCCTAAAAGCAAGCAATTTCTCCCCAAAGCAATAAAGCTAACTGTCGCACTCGCAATAAGTAATCAACCTGTCAATACCTGGGTATCGCAATAACCCTCCCGATGCGTTACTGCTTGACCCGCTTCGATAGCGACGCTCCTTGATTTGAGTGGCTAGTGACTAGGAGTTCTAATTACGCTCGTAGGGGAATATACGAGTACGATCCTTGACCGTAATAAGGTAACCTTTTTTAATTGTGTAGGTCTTTTGAGTGGTAAATGGGAAATACATATGTATTAAACATACATACATAACATCACGCCTGTAGTCCCCGAAAAGTTGGGCAGAGTTGTACCTATTAGACCGTACATTTCGCCAGGTATTTTTAAATCCCATGTAATAGGGGGCAAACCTATTGTCATCAACCGGGCACAAATCCAGAGTCCGTGGCTGCTACTGAGAAATTTGTGATGGAAAACCCAATAACACTTTGCATGAGGTCCTGGGTTAGATTCCCAGGTCAGCCTGGGAATCGAACCCAGGACCTCATGTTCAGCAGTCGCGCTTGCAACCACTTGACCAACGAGGCAATCAAGCATGAAAGGTTTTCATAAAGAAGAATTAAGCTTAAAACAGTGTCAAAACAATAAAAGAATCTGAGATTACCGCATTTTAGACCAAGGTTTTTGGAAAACGTAATCAAGTTAGTCAAATATTCTGTCCTTAATTACAGCCTTTGTTATTAGTTGACGGTACTCAGAACAGCCAATCAAATTGTATTCTTAATTTAAAGTTAATTCTTACAGAACTGTTTTTTACAAAATTTGAAATTACAAATCTCAGCACGAGTCAAAATTTACAATAGTGTACGTTCTGTCTCAAAAATAATCAGATATTTGCTGAGGTACATATATTATTAAACACTCGTAGTTATTATAATAACAAAAAATATGTTACAAGACATAGCTGTTTGCAAGTACTTCTTTGATCACAAGTTAATAAATTCAAAGCCCTTTGACTTAAATAAAAAAATACAGATTCAGAAACGTATTACTGTCGACTTACCTACAACGTGATTGTCACAAGAAAATGAACAATTTTCTCTTGATATTCCAGGAATTTTGATGAGACCCTGAATCACGTTGTTCAACCCAGAAAAAAATGTTTTACTTTCAGAGAAACTAATTGTTGTTATAAAGTAAAATATCATATGAGAATGATTCCAGCAATGATTAAACAATAATCTTCTTTTAATCACTTTTGTCAGTGTTTTCTACTCTTGAAATAATAAGTTGGTTTAGTGCAATAGATGTTTGGGAGAGAGATTGTACTAAGTGCGCGCAAATCATATTCTTGATACTTCTCTCTCTCTCTTCTCATGATTGATATATTATTTTATTTTATAGCTACAACTATCCTTTTATAAGTGCTACTAAATAATATTATCCATTATTTTGTACCGGTACTGATAATTCATGTAATTTTTGATCAACATAATGTACTATATCAGTTGTGTTAACTGTTCTTTAACTTATTTTTTCTTATGGTCCCAAAATACTACTCAAAAATAATTATTGCATTTATAGGCGTAATCCGGGACCTCGGTCCCGGTCCCAAAAGCCCCTCGACAATAAGATTCATGTTGCACACAGAACTATTTATTTAATGTCTACCACGCTTTTCTTTTTCGGTATTGAAATCATCAAATGACCTCCCCCCCCCCCGCACTGGGCGGCGTGGAAGGGAGTGTCAGACTTTTATTGACTAAAAAATTATTACTTTACTATGATAGTAAAGTTTTATATGTATACATAGTTTTATTATGATAATAAAGGCTATAATTTGCTAAAATATGTAAAGGAACTCATTTGCAATTTTGTCTAAAACAACCTTCGTAGGTAATATATGCTTTTCCTCTAACCTAGCAGTTACATTGCAGCTAGTTTTCCAAGAACTGCTTAATAGTAAAATATGCACTCATTATTACCAAACTTCCAAGTAGTTCCTTCAGCAAAAATATGAATATTATTGTAATGGTGTAAGCTTTAAGTGCATAGCTTATATTTCTTGATAGTTTACTATCTTTAGAGGAGGAGCTCGTGGCTAAATAATAACAGCCGCTCGGGCAATCTTTAGGTTAAACTGTGCTTGCCTAGGTTGGTCTATGGATGGGTGACCACCTATTACATATCAAGTTTCCTCCGTGCCTCGGAAAGCACGTTAAGCCGTTGGTCCCAGCTGTCATTTGTAGATCTTTGACAGTCGTTAGGTAATCAGTGCCCCAAAAAGTCTGACAACCAATTTACCAAAGGGTATCGTATTACCCAGTACTAACTGGGTTGTGGGGGTCAGATAGGCAGTCGCTCCATGTAATATACTGGTATTCAGCTGCATCCGGTTAGACTGGAAGACGACCCCAATATAGTTGGGAAAAGGCTAGGCAGATGATGAGTTTGCTATCTTTAGAAACACGATCCAATTGTACTCTACAAATAAATTGATCCAGAGTGCAAACGGTGCACTTAGCTAAGAATAGAAAGATTATAAAGCTCACTATTTTTAGCTGTGTTTTGTGCATGTACTTTGTATTTGCATAATGGTCACATGCACAATAATTGGCAGTAGCGACGGTTGGAGCGTGAACAAGTTTGTAATCACTTTCTCGAAAATGGCTGTAACGATTTCGATGAAAGTTGCAATATAGCAGTTTACGGGGGCGAAAAATCGATCCAAAAAGAAAAAAAAGATTTTTCACTGCAGAGCGCCTAGGTACTTAGTCAAAAACGTGATAAAAAAAAGCGCGCAAATCGTGAACACTTGATTACATCAGATTCTGATGACGGCTCTAGCAGTATTAAACACTTATTTTGCCTGCTGGGGCTGCGGGACTGTTCGAAAGAGATACCGCGGCCCTGGAACACAAAGGGCAAAGAAGGAACATGGATGGGTTTTACTCAGTAAAATTCTGACACTCCCTTCCAATCCGCCCAGAGCGGGGGGAGGGTCATTTGATGATTTCCCATACGAAAAAAAAAAGAAAACCTTTCCTTTTTGCTATTTTCCCCGGACCTAAGGTATAAATCATGTTCCAAAGTCCCAAGTGGCAAAACCATTCCTATTTATGGAATGAAAATTTATTCATCGAACACCTAGAAATTCTAGACTACTACTGGGAATTCCCAAATGGACAAACCTAACGTCACTTCTATTAATAAAATCCTTTTAATACATTAATGACTTATGAAGGTCAATCATCAATTTAGAACTTTTATTGCATAGCGTAGGTAAAACCAGAGACTTACGGAAATAAATTACCATAAACAATTTTGGCGTTCGAAATACAAATGCATGTAAATTATGAAAATGATGAAATGTATTTTTTTTTAACAGCATGAATCGTAATAGGTACTTTACTAGCTACTTAGTACTTTGGAAAATGCTGGAATAAAAAAAATGAAAAAGTTTGTTTGAGCGGTCAGCGTTCTTTTTACGTGACGGGACCTATACCTAGGTACATCCACAATGTTTGAGGTAGGCCACATATTACGGATTTGCTATGTTTCGTTTTTCACATCCTGTATTAACTTCGAATTATTTTGCCGTTGGTGTGAGATTTGTCTTTTAATTTTTTTCATTTTATTTCGAAGAGAACATTATTTTACATGATTACAATCATCACAGGAGCTCGTGACTAAATAATAACAGCCGCTTAGGTCGATGTTAAGGATAAGCCGCGCTTGCCAAGGTGGATGGGTGACCGCGTGACCGCCCATTACATACCGAGTTTTCTCCGTGCCTCGGAAAGCACGTTAAGCCGTTGGTCCCGACTGTCATTTGTAGATCTTTGACAGTCGTTACAGGTACAGTGGCCCGAAAGTCTGACAACCCGTCTTACCACGGTGTATCTTATTACCCAGTACGAACTGGGTTGTGGAGGTCAGATAGGCAGTCGCATCAAGTAAAATACTGGTATTTAGTTGCATCCGGTTAGACTGGAAGCCGACCCAAACATAGTTGGGAAAAGCCTAGACAGATGATGATAATTACGATCATAACACTTCAAAGGTTTTCATCAAATGAAAAATCTTAACTTAGTGTTTACCAGATCCCATGAAAAGTATGTCTGGTTTTTCGCGTGTAAAATACTATTTTAATTTTTAGCGACATTAGATTTCAGAAGTCTGCTAGTTGAATCCGTTTGCGAACTCTCTATTGCATTCAAACTCAAATTCAAACTCAAACTCAAAACATTTATTTCAATTATACCATTACAGGCACTTTTGAATGTCAAAAAACAAAGAAAGCGAAGCTACAGTCACAGACACAAGGAATAATAACTTGTGAAAGTACTGTAGTGGCCCATTCCAAGGCGTAGATCTCTATCGAGATGAATGGGCAAGAAACTCCATGGACACTCTTTTCAATCAGAACATTGTTACGAAATCTTGGTTATATCATACATTTATGTGAGAACGATGTAGAAAGACGTGCACATTAAGAGCGCCCAGAGTAAAGACAATATAAAGTTATATAGTTTTATAGTTATATCAATTATAAAGTTTCCAAATAATAAATACACAATAGCAACCGAATATCTTTTGAAGTGTAGCCAAGACTCCTAGATACGGCTCCAAGACTTGCCTTGACCTTACCGAATGTACTTGGCATAGCACATAACGATAAACTTGGTGATAGGCTTATATTGTAGTCTTTCTTATGTGATGTAGGTACCTAGGTAATCGTATTGTTTTATGTGGTTTTAAGTGCTCGAGGAGCTCGTGGCTAAATAATAACAGCCGTGCTTGCAACGTGCAGCAACGTTAAGCCGTGCTTGCCTAGGTTGATCTGTGGATGGGTGACCACACATTACATACCGAGTTTCCTCCGTGCCTCGGAAAGCACGTTGAGCCGTTGGTACCGGGTGTCATTTGTAGATCTTTGACAGTCGTTTGGTAGTCAGTGGCCCAAAAAGTCTGACAACCAGTCTTACCAAGGGGTATCGAATTACCCAGTACTAACTGGGTTGTGGAGGTCAGATAGGCAGCTGCTCCATGTAAAATACAAGGAATTCAGCTGCATCGGGTTAAGACTGGAAGCCGACCACAATATAGTTGGGAAAAGGCTAGGCAGATGATGATATGGTTTTAAGTGCCTATCGTTTTTGAATTAACTGTGAACATATAGATAAACCTGATTTCCATCAGTTATAATAGTGCCTAGTTTCAATGGACCGAAAACAGACCGCTTTTATAAAGCGGTTTACAAAAAAAAATGTGTTACTTTTTAATACGTGTTTTAATTTTCACCAAAAATAGGGCTTGCCCTTCATATCTATAATACATTATTTAGATCTGAAATATAAACAAGTAATATGTCGTACATTATGTGATTAATTTTATATTTTCAGTTCAAATAAAGTGACAACAAAATGGATGGGGAGGGAAGTTTGACGGATAATAAAGACTCTATAATAAGTCCATATTTCAACCTCGAAGTGGATAAACATTTAAAGAAAGAAAGATAATTATTTAAGACATAGCAGCTATCTTAAAATGTCCATTTTCATTCATGCATTTCTCCATGTAGAACATTTTTCCCCTTTGTCTTTATTTTTCGTGTGGTTAGTGCCTAACCTGGTATCAGAGTTTTAATGATTAATATCTCTCGGGCATGCTGGTTTCCTCACGATGTTTTTCCTTCACCGAAGCAAGTGATAATTAACCAACACGCGCATGAATCCGAAAAGTCAGAGGTACGTGTCTTGGGTTCAAACTTGAGACCGATGACACCACTAAGCTATCTCTGCTCGTTTTTTCCCCTTAAATCATGTAAAACACAGTACTCAACAACCATTTTCATTATTAAGGCTTCCGTTCATCGTTTCATTTGTAACTACGAGAGCTCGCCCAAGAAAAAGAACAAATTGAACTGATCACATGAACAATGCGGGAAAATTCTCGAGAATTTCCCGACAGCGGTAAATCGGAGGACGTTACAAAGATTCTTGAGAGATTTAGTAACGAAAAAACTGAAAGTAGAAACTATTACGGGACGGGAAGAGAATGTCGGGAAATCTAAGGCAGCTGTTAGCGTTGGCAAAATGATTGGAACATTTAGGATCTTAAGTTTATTTTAAACGGAGGTTTTCTTATTCAAGTATTAAAATAGGAGGAAGTCTTTTTAATGTGGGTTTGTTATTATTTGGGTCGGGCAAAGTGTTATTGGGTTTTTCCAACGGGAATTTATCAGTAGCAGTCACGGAGTCTGAATTTGCGCCCGGTTGATGGCAATAGGCTCGCCCCGTTAAACATAACTGGCAAAATGTGGGTGTACTATTAGAAACACCTCTGTCTAACCTTCCGAGGATTACAGGCGTGATGTTATGTTATGTCATTATAAAACGAATAAATATGTTCAACAAAGTAAACTAAAAGTATCGAGTTTTTTTACGGTTCTTTGTAGTCACATAAGCAGTTTTTTTTAAAGTTTTTAAACCAACATGGCCACAAAATAAATATTATCATTAATACTTGAAACGGTTTAATTAACATGTTCATTATTTATATTGAGTTCCCGATATTGTAATCATGGCGCTTGCAGCAGAGCCGAAATATCGGGAACTCAATATAAATAATAAACATGGTAAATATCCCTTTTCAAGTGTTAATGATAGTTTTTTTTTAATTTAACAGCCCGGGTTGGGTTCTTAAATATTAAAAAAAAAACTGCACGAAACATCGAGATTAAATTAAATTTTAAACGTCGGTAACTATGAACGTAACATATCTTGTGGATAATATCATTGCTTTGGGTCATCATTACGCGTGACGACTGTTTGAGATGTACTTATGACAGCCGGAACAAATACAAAAAAACACGATTGGGTTTCGATATATTATTTACAAATATCGAGACCTCATCGTGTTTTTTTGTGTAATTAGTAAGTAAGAAAAAATTAATAAACGAAAAATAAATATTATTGCTAGGCGTCGCGATAACTGCTAAGTTTATAGTAAAAGAGGCTTGAAAATGCCAGAACAACTAAAATGTGCCTACATCGTTCGAGTTTTTCATTTGTTTCTTTCCGAAAGCACAATAATAAAAATGTTGCAAAATTCAATGTCTTAACAAGATTCTGTTTTCTTCTTTGTACTTAAGACGTGCATAAACCAGGGTTATTTTCACTCCAACAATGTTTCACGAATGCAAAAGTAGAGTTGCATTGTAGAGCGAGTTTCTACAGAATTTTCCTTTTATCTTTTAATTTTTAGCAGAAAAAGAAAATCCTAGATACGATATCCTTACTTCCTTTCCTCACTAATATTATAAATGCGAAAGTAAGTTTGTTTGTTACATTTTCACGCCTAAATCACTGAACCGACTATCCTGAAATTTTGAGTATACGTTGTCAGGTGTGTAGAAACGGACATAAGGTACCTTTCATCCCGAAAACAAGTACTGTTCCCGAGGATAGCAACAGTAACGTTCTTATGACAATAGATAGCGCCACTTGTCTTTCGAATTATGTTGAATTGTATTATTACAAGCAGAGTACAATCCGAATTGATTGTCAAAATCTAAATTAACGCCAGCGAAGCCGCGGGCAAAAGCTAGTAAGTAATATTTATCTAATTTAAAATGCTTCACGAAATAAAAAATCCTACTGAATTACAGAGCCCATGCAATTTATTTTCCTTTTTATTTTTCAAGTGATACGTACGAACAAGAAAGAAAAAATAGTAATCCGGAATTTGATCCTCATGGTGGGACGAGCGACAAAACAACGATAAGTGGTCCAAATTGGCTCTGGATCGAAGAATTTGGAAGTCATGGAGAGAGGCCTTCGCCCAGCAGTGGGATGACACAAGCTAACAGTATCAGTATCAGTAATCTCAAAAGCGAAGAATTAAAACGCATCATTGTATGGACATAA
This sequence comes from Noctua pronuba, assembly GCA_905220335.1. Taxonomy (NCBI): domain Eukaryota; kingdom Metazoa; phylum Arthropoda; class Insecta; order Lepidoptera; family Noctuidae; genus Noctua; species Noctua pronuba. Next base: position 5,067,964 of record LR999906.1, on the reverse strand, counting down.
TCTAAAAACCACAAAGAAAAGAGCGTTCTAGGATTGGGCTGCTGTACATCCCGGTACACCGGGACATATGGAACGTTGTATCCTGGTCAATAAGTCAGTGGTTCCGGATCTGTTGGTTGGCCTATCCGAACTAAATCGTGAAATTTCGAGCTCGCTGCGTTAGCTCATATTAGTGTTAAAGGCGCTGCTTTAGTATGTCTCTTCACCTGCGCACCTGATGATCTGCTTATTGCATCAGTGAGCGGGGTTCGCGAGGCTGAGTTTTGGGGTAAACATAACATTTGAACTGTTTGCCATCGATACGCTAAGAAGAAGAAGTATGTATCGAGAAAATTGAAAACGTGGCTGTTCTGCTAGCTAACCAGCCCCAGGCTGGCACTATCCATCCCTCAAATGAGGAGGAGGTCCCCAAATATTAAAAAAAAGCTTCGGGGATACGGCCTCTGCGAAGTGAGTAGTAGAGATTAAAATTGACATGTGTTTGCGCCAGAAAACTGAAGATTTAAAACCTCTTTTCAAAACTTGGCGACCTCTACGAGAAAATATCTTCATAACCCAGAAGCTCTCGAAAAATGTATCTTACCATTTTAACTACATCAGCATCCATGGCTCACCCAAATTCTATTCCAAATTTTTGCGTTTGCGTCTCGGCATTTTTAGCCGTCCTATTATAGCCGACAACTAAAAACCGACAACTCAAAGCATAATTCCGCAAAAACACTCTATATTAACAAATTATAAGCCAATATAAAACAAATTCTAATTAAAATACACGAACAATTACCAAACCTCAGTAAAATGGTATCGTTTTGCATCAACATTTTATCTTTTCGTATTCATTATTATTTATGGTGCTAATTAAAAACGTTGTGGGGTTTCCACTTTACAGATCAAAATTAGACTTAAATCTAAGTTATTTTTGTGTCATTGACAAAGAATTGTTTCTTTTTTCCAATAATGAATATATCTCGTTAAAATAATTACCCCAACCCTTAATAAACAAGTATTCAACACCCCAACCCCAAAATTGAATAACCTTAACCACGAAGTAACTTTCAGAAAACCTCGAAACGAAAGTAAATAATTAATCCAATTTAAAACTAGGTACAAACCTGATCAGCAACTTTGCGAAGCCACACAAATTGAAAAAGAAAAAAAAAACAGTCACGTAAAACACAACACTAGTAAGTCTGAAATATTTTTTTAATAAATTAATAAACACACTATACACGTAGATATTTACACGGATAATAAATATTATAATTTCAGTACGCGATCGGGCGGTTTCGCAGCCGATAGGACGTAGCATCTGTGGTGAGGTCTACGCGGCACTGCTGCTCCGGCGAATGATACCCACGGTGATGCGAAGTGCGCAAGCTTAGGCTGGCTACAGATGGTGCGATTGGGTACGAACCGCGCGTTTTCTCGTATGTCGAGAGTTTTGTTGAAAATGGGTAATCTTTTTTGGCTTTTCAATTTGTTGATATAATCTGGGTTGTGAGAAGAATTTGGTGTTTAGTAGAAGCGATTTGTGACACTAAATGTTTACTGAAAATGGTTGTATATTTTCGTGATTGATTTTGAAGAATTTCCAACGAATGTCTGTTTAAAATTTGTAATAAAATAAAATGCCTATCACATTAATAGTTTAGAGCCACAAATATTCTGCTGTATCCGGTTGGGCTGAAAACCGTCTCCAACATGGTTGGAAAAAGGCTAACATGAAAATTTACGAATCAAAGGCGAGAAAGCCACTAATTTTATCGCGACTAGAGGTCTCGTTTCAAAATACTGGTGGTGAACATTAGACGCACGTCAGTGTTAATAAAACCTGTACAAGCTTGCCTCTCAAGCTACTGAATTTCCTTACTGACCAAAAAATTAGAAGAAAAATGTGATTTCGTACGATACTACGGGTTCCGTAGCCAAATGGCCTAAACGGAACCCTTATAGATTCGTCCTGTTCGTCTGTATGCCTGTCTGTCCGTCGATTTTTTTTTTAATTCCGTCAAAATCATTCTCTTGCTTTTTTCCCAATTTATTTGCGATCGGCGCAACATGTCTTCTTCTTCCATACTTCTCTATTACTTGTCATCTCATCAGACACCTCTTTTATAGCCATATCAGACGTAAATAATATTCTGCCTCTATTCTTCCAAATAAATGAAGGGAGAGAGAGAGGAGCTCGTGGCTAAATAATAACAGCCGCTCGGGTCGATCTTTAGGTTAAGCCGTGCTTGCCTAGGTTGGTCTGTGGATAGGTGACCACCCATTACATACCGAGTTTCCTCCGTGCCTCGGAAAGCACGCTAAGCTGTTGGTCCCGGGTGTCATTTGTAGATCTTTGACAGTCGTTAGGTAGTCAGTGCCACAAAAAGTCTGAGAACCAGTATTACCAAGGGGTATCTTATTACCCAGTACTAACTGGGTTGTGGAGGTCAGATAGGCAGGCGCTCCATGTAAAATACTAGTATTCAGCTGCATCCGGTTAGACTGGAAGCCGACCCCAATATAGTTGGGAAAAAGCTAGGCAGATGATTCTTCTAAATAAATGAAGGGGGCGAACTATTGCCATTAATACAGAACAAATCTAGATTCCGTGGTGCTATTAACTTTAGAAATTCCTGATAGAAGAACCCAATAACACTTTGCCCGACCTGTAAATCAAACCCTGGACGTAAGTGGAAGTGAACAAGTGTAATTGCTTTTAGCGATATGACCACTGATTGTGCTGCGGCGTAGTATTTGTTTAATTTTCCTGTTAGTGAAGGAATTTTCGGGTTATTCCGGATCCCCTGCTGGATTATTATTAGACAACATCGAAAAAAAAATACTTTAGTCCGACAGTTAGATCACCAAAAAATGTTGGACACGACTTTTTTTCTTTGGTCACATAATCAAAAATTGACGACAATATAGTGCATCAAAATTCAAGAGGGGGTTTGTGACGTCACTGGACAGTAAAAAATAACAGAAATTGTGACGCGTCGCGAGATTTTAACGCGCTGTATCGTGTCATTTTTCGTTTACATGACAAAATAAAAAATACGTGTCCAATATTTTTTGATAATCTAACTGACGGACTAAATAGATTATTTCAGGCAAATACCCTATTCCTGTATGATCCACTATAAAGTGTGTCATTCCTGTCGGATCCCCTTACCCTTTTTTGGTAAGTAAAAATATTTAATACTAACATAAGTTTCCATTACAATAAGCATCACGAACATATTTTTTTTTTATTAAAATTTTATCCAAATAATGTAAAAAAACACTGTACAAAGGTGGACATCTATCCTACCAATCTACTTTTTATAGATACGTCCTATCCATCTGTATGTCCGTCCGTCCGTATGTCACAGCCATGTTACTCCGAAACTATAAAAAAATCTACGCATATAACTCTGTGGGGTGTTTATCGACAGCTCTTAAAAATGATATCTTATTCTTTTTTTAAGTCAATATTTGATGAGATGTTCGCTTCTAAAACCGTAAAAAGGAAGTGGAGGAAAATTCTGAAAACGTGTACCTAGATTTGTAGAAAAAAACAACTTTCGACGCTTATTAATAAACAAATCGGGTATTACATGCAACAGTGCCCTGCAGCTAAGGTATGGTACGGTGAAAGTTATGTTTTTTTTTGTTGAATCAACATTGTTTGGTAATCAGAAAATAGTTAATAATTCAAAACTACATACTTAATATTATGAAATTATCAAAGTATCCTAACCGTAATATCTACTCGTACCTACAAAAATTATTTTGCATGTAATAAAACCTACACAGATTTAACTTTCGTCTCCTAATTTTCATAGTGGTATAAATAAAATAAAATATTCTATTAAGGTTGACACCACAGATAAAGATATACCTAGATAACGCAATTATCACGATCCGTATGAAAACCAAGCGTGCTATTTTATGACTACCTACTATGACGTCATAAGCACTATTTAGTGACTATACAAACAAGTTCCTTAATAAAATAGTCTAGGTTTTTGTTCTTTAAATGTCTAAAATTAAGTTGTTGAGTTGTAACGTTGTTGTTTTAAACAAATTCGCTTGCTGCGGCAGTAGCCACGTAAAGCATAAAATGCTTAAGTCAGGCTCGCAAATGCCTGCCGGGGCTGCGGGACTATTCGAAAGAAATACCGTGGCCCTGGAACACAAAGGGCAAAGAAGGAACATGGATGGGTTTTAGTCAGTAAGAGTCTGACACTCCCTCCCACACCACCCAGAGCGGGATAAGTCATTTGACTCGCGAAGTGGTGCTATTACGTTATCTAAAGTCTGTTTTTTAATCTCGGAGACTAAATTGACAAGTAAAACTGGTAAACTGACATAGATTTCAATAGGATTTAAGTCAGTTTTGACATTTTCACTTGTCAATTTAGTCTCCGAGATTAAAAAACAGACATTAGGTATGTATATTTATATCTGTGGTTGACACCTTAAGACTTAATACCCGTATAATGTTATAAAAATACACATACCCACGTGGCAAGACTTACAGTTCGACATAGGTATAATGAATACGTGGGTATAAAGCATAAAAAGCGAGATTAGACTCATTCCAAAAACTCGTGTATAGAGCGTCAATGATGTAGTACTTTGGAGCTAATAATTTATTTTTAATTCTGAAGGCCGATACAGTTTTGAATGAAACATCTTTTTTATTGGAGTGAATAGTGAATGGTATCGATGTAATGATACGCCTTCTGTACAGAATCATGTACAGATCTCTTAGGAAAAGTATGCGCTTCGGTAATCATCGTCTTTCTTTGGCAAGACGAACGCGGGGTGATGAGGATGAGATGTAACATAGATTTATGAAATAAAATAATAAATAATTTACTCGTACTCCACGTTACGGCTCGCATTGTGAGGGGGTTCCTGTCTCTGGAGCCCTAACCACCAGTAGCTTGGACCCTGCTCCCGACACCGGCGGACCACTATTTTTTATATTCTTAAATATTTTTTATATGGTTATTTTAAAGAAATGTTTAAAAATGTGTATTTAAATGAATAAACGAAATATAAATAATTTATTTATTTACCATGGAAGTATTTTAGATAAACCACTCTATGCAATTCCAAAACTTTTTAAAGACAAAAGATGACCTTTGACCAGATTAAGTGAACTGGGAGAAATTTTTAGCCCTTTTGAGAGTACTCCCTCCTCTATGGAGCGACGTACGAGCTAATTCGGAAACACGATGATTACAGAAGCGCAAATCATTTCTGGTTCAACTGTATATTTAGTATCTGTGTGTGTGCGTACTGGTATTTCATCATACTATGAGAGGAATGTGGAAATATTTTTGCTCCATATTTTACTTCTTTGTGTTTTAAATCCGCCCACGCGAAATCCTCATATAGATGAACTTTTGACAGTTTTAAAACTAAAGAGATTAATTTAAACGACAGTAATTACTATTTAAACAAAGAATTTGGTATTATTGAAATATGAAAACAAGTACTAGACAACAGTTATGTCAATCTTACCACTATCATAAATGCGAAAGTGTGTGAGGATGTACGAAGGTGAAGGGATTTGGGTGAAATTATAATGGGTATTAATTATAATGGTTTCGTTTTTGCCATTTGGCTATGGAACCCTAAAAAGCTACACTAAACGAATACCCAATAACACTTTGCCTGACCTGGGAATCGAACCCAGGACCCCATGCTCAGCAGTCAGGTTTACGACCACTAGACCAATGAGGCAGTCAGTAAAAGTACATATCTAGTTAGACTTAATGCCACAAGGCATTCTCGACCTAATGTTACTGAAAACAGGTCTTAAGCTTGAAATTCTGACCACAAAACGCTTGTCTTCTATCTGTTTACATCCTTAATATTTGAGGCGCACAAAATATTTATCATAATTGTTATTTGCAGATAATTTACCGCCATTTTAATAACCACAGTTACGTTGAGAATGTCTATTGAAATATTTAATATTGAAGGCGGCTTAATCCTTCCACGAGGAAAATGGCGCCTTCAATATTGTGGAGAATATTTTCTTCTTAAGGTATTATTATTTGGTGATAAATTGTTATATTTTGGGCGAAAAAATGCGAAAAATTTTCCGGGTTTTTTTACGTTGTCATTTATTAAACTTAATAAGCTTGCGTTTGGCTACAACTCGCCTGATGCAAAGCGATGATGCAGCCTAGGATGGAACACGCTTGCCTAGAAGAAACCAATCCACTCGAACTTTGAAAAGAGATCCAGAGAAGAGCCTGTGTAGTTTTAATAAACAGTTTTTGTGGGCTACTTAGTCTTTAGCGTGAAATACACTTTTTTAGCTTCGTACTAGCGCTAATATTGTCTCCGTAATCCTGAATTCCTGAAAGGGTTTTCCCTAGAACTCAGGTTTTAGAAGGCCAGATACAACGGGTCAATGTCACGTAGGTATACTCGTATAAGTGTATTTAGTAGGAAAAATATATTCGAATGCCTCGTTAGTCTCGTAGTCGCAGGCGCAACTGCTGAGCGTGACGTCCTGGGTTCGATTCCCAGGTCGGGTAGTGTAATTGGGTTATTTCATCAGGAATTTATCAGTGTACGAAGTCTGGTTTTGTGCCCGATTGATAGACTTAAATATAGGGGCAAAATACGGTTGTACTATTACACCTCTGCCTTGTTAACAAATAGTCGTTAAAAACTTGGTATTTACCAAACAGATTATTTCACAAACGACAAAAAGGTTTGACGTTAACTTGTCAAAGTTGTAAATGACACTTTATGACTATTGACTGCTCTGTCCTGTCTCCTGCTTCATATGGAGGGAAGTGGAAAATATGTTTTTTTTTAGCTCCTCCGCTGTTTTTCTCTGGTTGAATTGTTACACTTGGACTGGTCAAGCCTCAGCGCTTTTCAGGTGGTCGCCACTGCGGATTCCGTTTTCTCTCTTCATCATATTTCATTTCATTTCATTTAAGTCACCCAAGGATCGTAATAAGTACCATATGACCCCATACCAACTGGGTTGTGGAGGTAAGACAGGCAGTCGCTCCATGTATAATACTGGTATTCAGCTGCATCCGGTTAGATTGGAAACGCCAACACTGTTAGGCAAAGGATAGGCAGGTGATGATGGTTTCTGGTCTATAGCATCCGAAAACAAGTCCGCCTCTGTACATCTGTGTGCTTAGAGAACTAAGTAAATATAATATAGTAAATAAACGGCTCAGAAATTCATTATTGTTTCCTGTTACGCGACAGGATGAACAAAACTTTGTATTGACACAGTATAGAACTTTTGAACAACAATCTTGAAGTTGCAAACTAAAAATAAAGCTAGTAGTTGGAACTTCCTCTTAAGCAAATGTTTAAAACAAATATTCAGCGAGTTATTTTAAGCTGAAAGACTTTTCTGAAAAGAAATGCTTTCAAATTTAAAATTGTGATGAAACAAAATTTTTCCACTCAAAGCAGTTAGTTTCTTAAAATTATTTATCTCGTTTATTTATTCATAATTTACAAACTATTATGTAATCATTAACTTTAGAAACGGGATATTTACCATGTTTAGTTTGCAATTCGTTCGTTTGTTTTTTACTAAGTGCAAAAAACGAACAAGAAAGAGGGTAGACCGATTTGTCGGCTTATAAACACCCACCCGCAATAACTTCAGTTTATCCGTGATCAATGATCATGGTGCTTGCAACAGCGCCGAAAAAGTGTACATGGTAAATATCCCGTTTCTAAAGATAAATTTAATGATTATGTTAGTGACCATGACAGTTTAAAAACTAAAATAAACTATATGTAAGTATCAAAAGCAGAGAAGTATTGAAGAGTGTCAAAAAATTGTCCACATCGCTGTCAACGGGAAAACTGTTACTAGGACACTTTAGTTACTAGGACATGCCGGATTCTTCATCATGTTTTCCATCACCATTTTGAGAGCAGGGGTAATGAAATAAACCAAGAAACACTATTTTAAGCTTTCACGGTTTACAACTAAACTTATACTGTCACGAGATATCTTCCGTGATTGTTAATTATTGGTCAACCAGCGATCATGGCTTGCAACAGCGTCAAAATATCGGGAGCTCAAAATAATGAACAATCACGGAAGGTATCTCGTAAGTGACAGTATAATTTTAAATCAAGAAACATTGATGCAAGAAACATTATTCAATTGATATCGATTAACGAATCCCTAAAGTGTTTTATAAATAGATACGTGTCCTTGTGGCTAGCAGGTGAATATAATGACGAAACATCTGCCACAGCTATTTATACGTCTACCTATATAGCAAATTCAATCAATCTAAATTTGTATTCAATCAAATAAGCTACTGAATCCGTGAGCTATTTCTGGTATCCGCATCCTATTTATTGCTTTTACGAGTGGCTTCGCTTCCGTGGCCAATGCTACAGGGGTCATGCATTTATTGGTATCTGAGGAGTTCGTGGCTTAATTATAACAGCCGCTCGGTTCGATCTTTAGGTTAAGCCGTGCTTGCCTAGGTTGGTCTGCGGATGGGTGACCACCAATTACATACCAAGTTTCCTCCGTACCTCGGAAAGCACGTTAAGCCGTTGGTCTCGGCTGTCATTTGTAGATCTTTGACAGTTGTTACAGGTAGTCAGTGGCCCAAAAAGTCTGATAACCAGTCTCACCAAGGGGTATCGTATTACCCAGTACTAACTACTACTATCTGACCTCCACAACCCAGTTAGTACTAGAAAAGTACTAACTGGGTTGTGGAGGTCAGATAGGCAGTCGCTCCATGTAAAATACTGGTATTCAGCTGCATCCGGTTAGACTGGAAGCCGACTCCAACATAGTTGCGAAAAGGCTAGGCAGATGACGCTATCTCTGCCTCGTAGACTGCCTCGTTGGTCACCATGAGGTCCTGGGTTCGGTTCGTCCGGGCCAAGTGCTAATGGGTGTTTCCTTCAGGAATTTCTCAGTAGCAGCCAGGGACTCTGGATTCGTACCCGGTTGATGGCAATAGGCTGGCCCCATATTACATAGAACTTAAACTTAACTGGCGAAATATGGGTGTACTATTAGGTACACCTCTCTGCCTAACCCTACGGAGATTATTCGTGATGTTATGTACTATCTCTAAACAATCACGTCAATCCATATCTCCGTAGCTGTGTTAAAAGAGGGAAATCAAAAACGCGTTCGTATTTACTTATAATATTACGAGTAGTAGAGACTTTTTAATGAAAGAATACTTCGGTATACGAAAACAGACATTATAATAAGTAGTCTCACACGAAAAATAGAAATACTAACAAAAATTTAAGTAGGATATAATAATAGTTGTACTTCATGAGCAAGCGGCGATCAATGCAATTTGAACCTTATTTAGACGACATCTAATTCATATGACGACGAAGACCTGCTAACCCCCACTAGATTCACCCCAAAATATGAACTTAAGCCATGAGCTGTCGCATAAAAGAGACTGAATGTCCTAAAATGGAGACAAATAATGTCGCAAGGGATGCCAGCACAAAAAAATATACACAATGAGGAAAATCGTTGTGAATAAACGTCAAAGAATAAGTGATTGTCTGAAGTTGTCAGACTTAGGATCGATCTAAGCCTGTAAATATGTACTTACTTATTTGTTAAGTGTAAGAAACATAAATATTAGAAACAAGATATTTATTGAGTGACTAGCTTATGCCCGCAGGTTTGCCCGCGTGGAGTTCGGGAATTCCCCACGGGATCTTACTTCTGGGATGAATAAGTTTTTTTTGTACTATACCGGACTACAACCTATCTCTGTGCCACGTTTTAACCAGATCTGTTCTGCCGTTCTGGCGTGATTGAGTAACAAACATCTATCCGTCCAAACTTTCGTATTTATAATAGTTTATGTAAGAAACGATCAATAATAAACAAAATGTTAGTTATTCATCCAAAGTTATTTTATCGCCTTCAAAGTATGCTCCTTCAGAAACGATACACTTACGCCAACGAATAATACAATTATCGAAACATTGTTTAAACGCTTTTTCAGTACTTGCCGCGAATTCTCCTTTATGTCTTCTACCGAATGAAAACGGGTGCCACGAAGTGGTAATTTGAGTTTAGGAAAAAAGAAAGAAGTCGGCTGGAGCCATATCTGGTGAATAAGGTGGTTGCTCAATGGTATATGTTTCATACCCAAGTGATTATTTAAAATGGTACGGATGGACTCGTGAGACACAGAAAGTTCAGCGGCTATCTCTCTCAAACTTGAATGAGGATTTTCAGTCACTATTTCCTTCACTATTGCGATGTTGACTTCAGTTGAAGACGTTGATGGCCTACCAGCGTAACGCAAATCTTCCATCACATCTCGACCGCTTTTGAACGCTTTGTACCACTCATAAACACGTGTTTTTGAAAAAAGTCAATTCACCGTAAGCCTGCTGTAAATTTTGAGGGTTTCCGATCAGGAAATTCCATTGACGATGCAAAATTTAAGACAAACTCGTTGTTCGATGTTTTTGTTCATTATGAAATTCGCAGTACACACTAGATATGATCTGACTAAAAACAGCCCTGTATTTAATCGAAATAACAGATGCCACTCAAACTCCACGCCAAAATGGAAAACAGTTGTGCCAATCAAACAACAACAAAAAAATAATTTAAAACCATAAACAAATCATCCATTTCCGATACTTTTTTGACTGAATGTATGTGTAATATTAGATTTTAGCTTTAAAATTGATAATAAAGAATAGTTAGTGTAAGTATTTAATTTTGTTTGAGTAATACAGACACACTCGCGTTTTTTTACATATACTCAGGAACTTATAACTTGCAAATATTAGTCCATAGTAACATCAATTACATTACATAAGTGAAATATTGATACCTTGGTTTGAGATTGGACACCGGTGACGACAATCAAATGATTCATTAGGAATCTATTTATAGGGGAGCCTGCCGTTTTGCCGAAAAGATTTTGACAAAATTTCATTACCCAAACAAGTTTTAGCAACCTTTTTTATACCATTGCAATATTTCGAATGATTTTAGTACGCATATTTTTATTTGGTCAAATTTTTACTTGCCAAAATATTACCAAGTATAATGTCATTTGGTCTTTACTTAAATGATTTATTACAGCAAACAATCTTTAGACAATAAACGTTTGGTGAAATGATTTGTTAAGACGAAAAATATTAAAGCAAAAATGAGATTTTTTGGAAATTATATAATTAAAAAATGCAATTTCATTTTAATAAAATCATTCATCATTTGTTTAATGCAAGATATGGTATACAAAATGGGTAGGTAAGGTTAGGTTAAAACTGTGACCTCCTACGCACGAGCCGAGCGAGCGTAACGAGCGGTGCCGCGGCAGCGGCCGGCGAGTGGCAGAAACGACTTGCATTAATAAAAAAAAGAGATGTTTTTAGTAAGTTACCCGGAACTGAACTATTTAGATTAGGATTAGGTTAGGTTAAAACTGTGACTTATTTAAAAAAAAAATGGCTAGGTTAGGTTAAAACTGTGACCTCCAGCCAGGAACGACTACATTATATAGAAAAAAAAAATATATGGAAAAAAAACCCAGATAACTAAAAAAATAATAGTTAATATTCATATTATTATAACCTGTTTAGAATTTGTCTTATTTGATTTTGCGTAAAAACTGTTATTCCAACTGAAATATTTGACTAAATAAAAAATGTTAGAAGTACTAGTTGGTAAACAAGTTATAGTTTAAACGTTCACTTCCCAAACAATAGGTTTGCGTTACAATTTTTTAGAATAGATTTTTTGCTAAGTAAATAATTTGGCAAATGAAATTATGCGAAAAAAATTTTGGGAAGTGAAAATTTGTCAAATTCCTTTCGGTCAAACAAGGGAGACCCCTATTTATAGACAACACTTTTACAAAATATTTTATAACGACGAACCAACGCGAAAATCAGGATTAAACATTTATTTACAGACACGTCTACCTCAGAAAATCCTACCTACTTACTAATAGGTAAATTCTCCCGCGCCCTGCACGCCCTGCGCAACACTGCGCGCCATGCACCCGTCTACGTGAGTTTCGAAGCCTTATTTGACTCTGTTGGGGGATGATTTTGGAAAAACTATAATACATGTTTCTCATAATTTTAATTGAAGAGTGCGTGCACCAATTTTTGAGTCAAGCGACCCAGAGAATGTTATACAGAAATGTTATGTTTCACAGAAAATTCAATCCCCCATTTCACCCTCTTAGGGGTGGAATTTCGAAAAACCCTTCCTTAGTGGATACCTACTCTGCACTAAGAATACTTCAAATTTCATGACCAGCGGTTTAGGCTGTGCGTTGATATATCAGTCAGTCAGTCAGGACTTTGAATTTTATATTGGGGTATGATTTTGAAGAAACTGTGATACACGTATCTCATCATTTTAACTGAAAACGTACACAAATTTTCAACACAATCGACCCCGAGAATAAAAAGTTTCACATAAAATTCAACACCCCATTTCACCCTCTTAGAGGTGGAATTTTGAAAAACTCTTTCTTTTGGATACCTACTCTTCACAAAGAATACACCGCCCAAATTTCACATCTCTAGGACCAGCAGTTTAGGCTGTGCGTTGATATATCAGTCAGTCAGTCCTTTGAACTTTATATGTATAGATAGATGAAGAATAAGTACCGTTTTTTTTTACCCCCCCGCTCTGGGCGGAGTGGAAAGGAGTGTCAGACTTTTACTGACTAAAACCCATCCATGTTCCTTCTTTGTCCTTTGTGTTCCAGGGTCGCGGTATCTCTTTCGAACAGTTCCGCAGCCACGGAAGAAGACCTTGACATTAAAAAAACAAACATTACCTGTCATCAATCTTTACAGACACGAGTGAATAACCTTGGTTTGGCCATAATCGAGTAAGTAATTCAGGTCGAATGAATGAGGTTTAGAGTTGACAACACTGAGTCAAGGTAGCCGTACACTAGGGTGTACCTGACGGGTTTACCTGTACCGGTACACCCGTCAGGATAGTTTGAGCTGCGTAGAGGATAAACCTGCATAGTTTTGCAACATACACGCTCCGGTTTACCTGTACAGTCCAACTGTACAAGCAAACCTGTCAGGTACCTACACTCTAGCGTGTGTACCTACCTTTACACCCGCTCGGGCAGTAATATTTGAAGGAACTAGGTATTCTTACTCATATTATAAATGCGAAAGTAATTTATTTGTTTGTTTGCTACCTTTTCACGCCTAAACCATTGAACCGATCGTCCTGAAATTTTGCATATAGGTTATCAGGTGTACAGAAACGGACATAGGGTACCTTTCATCCCGAAAAAAATACTGTTCCTGGAAAACAACAATAACGTTCTTATACTAATAGATGGCGCTTCGGAATCATGATTGAATTATATTTTTACAAGCAGAGTTCAGCTCGAATTGACTGTCAAATTCTAAATTAACGCGAGTGAAGCCGCGGGCAAAAGCTAGTAAAAAATATAGCTAAGTATCAAAGTGAGTATAAAATACCTTTTTTACCATTGCCACTCGAAAAGGGGCATTTTATTCATCGATAACAGTGAATAAAACGCTCTTTTACTCACTGAGTGAATAAAGACTTTTTGAATTTGGAACAAGCACGAATTATGAACAAAAAATAAGTGAAACGTGCCAACAAGAATATAGGTTTCACAAAATTTCGAAAATTGTTCTAATTTCACAAAAAAATAATTAATATTTACATTCCTTTGTTCTCTTATTACCGAATATATAATAAAATGTAGTAAATACTCATCTGCCTAGACTTATCCCAACTTTATTGAGGTTGGTTTCCAGTCTAATCAGATGCAGCTGAATATCAGTATTTTACTTGGAGCGACTTCCTATCTTACCTTCACAACCCAGTTAGTACTGAGTGGGCTATACGGTATCCCTTGGTAAGACTGGTAGTCAGACATTTTCTGTAACGACTGTCAAGGAAATGTAAATGACAGCCGGGACCAACGGCTTTTCGTACTTTCCGAGGCACGGAGGAAACTCGGTATGCAATGAATTAGTGGTCACCCATCCACAGACCGACCTTAGTAAGCGCGGCTTAACCTTAAAGATCGACCCGAGTGGCTGTTATTATTATTAACCCACGAGAAATATAAATACTATAATACTTCTATTTATTTTCTCGCAGTCAATGGTAAAAAGCAGAGTACACAACTCGTGAAAAAAAAATTCATCTCGGTTCTTGTATCCCTCGCTTCGCTCAGGATTCTACTCTAGAATCCCTTGCTACGCTCGGGATTCTACTCTAGAATCCTTCGCTGCTCTCGGGATCCAATTTAGTCCCTCGAATTAAATTCCCTTTTTTTTCACTTGTTGTATAATCTACTATTTTCATTTAAACCAACCCCCAACTAAGCTTAAATAAGAGAAAACCTGTCACAAAAATTGGTACGCAATTTAAAATGTTTGAAACCCGACAAAGAAGCTTACAAAGAAGGGATTATGACGCCAATAAAAAGAAAAACAGAATGGCCAATAAAACAATAACGCCACTAAATGAAGTGGTACGTGATGAAACAGAAGCAGCGTAGATTAATTAGTTATTAGTACTTAGTCGTTATTGTTATACATCTTGCCTTCCTGCTCCACAACCATATCATCATCTGCCTAGCCTTCTCCCAACTATATTGGGGTCGGCTTCCAGTCTAACCGGATGCAGCTGAATACCAATATTCTACATGGAGCGACTGCATATCTGACCTCCACAACCCAGTAAGTACTGGGTAATACGATACCCGTTGATAAGACTGTTGTCAGACTTTTTGGGCCACTGATTACCTAACGACTGTCAAAGATCAACAAATGACACCCGGGACGAACGGCTTCACGTGCTTTGCACGTGCAGGTCCTGCAGGTCTCAATGGGCCAGTGGTCGGTAGCGCAACTGCTGAGCTAGATTTCCTGGATTCGATTTCCAGTTCGAGCAAAATATTATTGGGTTTTTTCAGGCATTTTTGCAGTAGCAGCCACGAAGTACTTTGCCCAACCCTACGGTGATTACCAGCATAATGTCAGGTTAAAAGCCTACCCCAACAAAATTTTGCAGACCAAAACCTTGGGCGAATAAAAATTAATTACGAAAAACTACTTAGTTATTATTTCACGGGGTAACTAAGCACCCCAGTTGCAGGTGAATTCAACAATAAAGTAGTACCGCAGTATATTATACTAATTCAATGTCAAATGACGTCACAAATGGCTCGCAGTGCGAGTGTGCGACATAAGAATAATATTTGTTAATGTCTCCGGTTAATTTAGTAATGGACAAGTATGCTCGGGGAGAGAACTGTTTACACGCGTTTAGTTTCAGTCATTAAGGTAAATGATTTGTTTTGTCTTCGTGTTTTCATGTTTACGGTTATGTTTTTAGTTTGTTTTAGCCCCAAAGTCAAAGGGAGTGTGTTATGTGACTTAGAAAAGTGTCGCAGTTCTACGATAGCACTAATTGCAACAATTTTACCCACTAGTCCTGCGTTTTGAGGTGGTGGAAAAAATATAGGACCATAATATGACTTTTTTTTTTCTGAAATTTTTGATTTGATTGATTGTTAAATGAATAAAGAGTTTTACGATGAGTTTTTGAGGTTTAGTGATTCGAGATCGCATGGCTACGGTGTTAAGTTTTTCGTGGTAGCGTGCGTTCGTTGTTAAGAGTTTTGTATTAGTAAACTTAGAGAAACCTGTTATTCGGTGTTGCACTCTTCTAAGTCACGTAACAACACCTCGGGTGAAAATAGAGAAATTTCGTTTTTTTCCAGATATGACATTTAGCTAGATCTAGAGATAGACTTTCGGTGTTTATTTCATTGCCTTTTTTTGCCACCAACTTCCAAAAGCTAAGTTATTTTCCACTTTTTATGTCTTTTTTTTTTTCGCAAAAAAAGTTTTAATTTTACTCTTTTTAGTTGTAGGTAGCATTCCACAAAAAATCTTGTCATATGTTCATTTTACATTGTAACTAGAAGATACATACTAAGAGATCATCAACATAGACGAAGAAGAAAAATACGTATTATAGAAGATATCTCATAAACTACCAAAGCAAAGTTAAATAGAAAGTATGTGAGAACATCGCGCGTACTATCTCTACCAAATGTAAAAGAATCACGTAAATCGGACCAGTAATCACAGAGAAATCGATGTACATTCATGAAAACAAAAGAAGCCTGTCGAATACATAACCTCTTAATTTTTTAGAAGTCGCGTAAATATAAACGCTTACCAAGCCACATAATCAAGTCAAATAAAAATATTTCAAAACAATTGTGTTCACGACGATCCTCATGTTACACATTTTATTAATCAAATTATGTGTCGCTTCGTGTTATTTTCCATAACACATACCTCGCTATATACCTATGTAGGTACATAATTATGACAACATTTATTTCATGAAAATACATTATTTTGACAATACGCTGAATTCACAGTTTACATTGGAAAAGTATATTACCATGCTTTGTTGGTCGTGTGGTCGCAAGCGCGACTGCTGACCAAGAGGTACTGGGTTTGATTCTCAGGTCAGCCGCTCGGGTCGATCTTTAGTTTAAGCCGTGCTTGCCTAGGTTGGTCTGCGGATGGGTGACCACCCATTACAAACCGAGTTTAAAGTTAAGCCGTTGGTCCCGGCTGTCATTTGTAGACCTTTGACAGTCGTTAAGTAGTCAGTGGCCCAAAAAGTCTGACAACCAGTCTTACCAAGGGGTATCGTATTACGCAGTACTAACTGGGTTGAGGAAGTCAGATAGGCAGTCGCTCCATATAAAATACTGGCATTCAGCTGCATAGGGTTAGACTGGAAGCCTACCCCAATATAGTTGGGTAAAGGCTAGGCAGATGATAGTCCTGCCTTTACCTTTTGCTCAACACCTCATTTGAAGTATAAAAGACCTAAAAATGTTTTACCTGTACTATCATAAATCCCCAAGCATTCGTAACCTCTAAAACTGTCAATTGTAGCGTGCTAAATTAAATAAATTATAATCTCCCGGGGCCTAGGGAGGTGAAATGCCGCACAATAGGGTTGGGAAAATGTAGACTGAAATAATATTTAGGTATGTTCCTCTAGGGACCTAGCTAGAAGGATTATAGAATAAATACTATTTAGTTTTATCATAAAATACGTCTTTTGTCAAGTCTACGATTTAAAATATTTGTTTACGATTAATTACGAATGTCATCATCTGCCTAGCCTTTTCCCAACTATGTTAGGGTCGGCTTCTTGTCTAACCAGATGCAGCTGAATACCAGTATTTTACATTGAACGACTGTCTATCTGACCTCTACAACCCAGTTAGTACTGAGTAATACGATACCACTTCGTAAGACTAGTTATCAGACGTTTTGGGCCTCTGACAGCCTGTAACGACTGTCAAAGATCTACAAATGTTAGCCGGGACCAACGGCTTAATTTGCTTTCCGAGGCACGGAGGAAACTCGGTATGTAATGGGTGGTCGCCCATCCACA
Source organism: Noctua pronuba (assembly GCA_905220335.1). Lineage (NCBI taxonomy): Eukaryota > Metazoa > Arthropoda > Insecta > Lepidoptera > Noctuidae > Noctua > Noctua pronuba. Next base: position 5,050,488 of record LR999906.1, on the reverse strand, counting down.
GACCAACCTAGGTAGCATGGCTAAACCTAAAGATCGATCCGAGTGGCTGTTATGTTACGGTTAATTACGAATGTAATGGACTCAAATTGCAAATAAGCAGGGTAGGATTTTTCCCATAAAAAAAGGTTTTATATGAAGAGAGCATTTGCCTTTGCTCTGCAGCTGAATACTTAGAAATAAGCGGGAAAAGTAATTGTATTGATTCGTTGTAACATAATTATGTGTCTAATAAGCACGTGACACGTTTTTGTTATCAGACATGTCAAGAATTAAAAGTTGTCTCGTGTTGTGTCGTCGGCTCGAACATAGACAGGTACTTTACTATCACAAGATCTCCCAGAACGGTGAACGAAAACATCTTGAGGAAACAGGCATATCTTAGTACTAGTAATTCGAACTCATGACTGTCGCCACCCCGCATTGGGACTCGTATCTTGGATAACTGCCCACTCCCTCTCTCAGAAAAGAGGCCCGTGTCCCAGCCGTGGGAACTAAAGCTGACTATAGTTATGCTATGACAAGAGTCCGTCGCAAAGTTTTTATCCTTCAAGGAAATCATTCAAGAATAGCCTACTCCTGAGTCCACCGAGCAACCTTGAATTTGCAAAGCCACAACAAATGAGAAGGTAGTCAGTTGAAAATACTAAAATGTTTAATTTGCACGAGAGATCAAACCATATCATTATCATCATCATCATTCTCCTGCCCTTATCCGGGTCAGCGCATGTCTTCTTCTTCCATACTTCTCTATTACTCGTCATCTCAGCAGTCACCTCATTCTACCATAACATGTCTCGCTAAGACATCAGCTGTTCACCGACATCTTTAACAAGAATATGTCGCTAGTTTCCCAAGAGATTGCATAAGGTAGACGTTTCCGTTATGCAAAGCGTGTTCCGTGAATGAATCTAGAAAGTTTTCGGTAGAAAAGGAAAAGAACAATGACGTAGATCGATATTTTATGCAGAGATGCACTTACTAGGAATAATAAATTATGCTTAAAGTCGGTTTTAGCAAAATTTTCAAGTTTTATTAAAGTGAGTGTAGAGGAGCTAGTGTCTAAATAACAACAGCCGCTCGGGTCGATCTTTAGCCGCGCTTGCCTAGGTTGGTCTGTGGATGGGTGACCACCCATTAGATACCGAGTTTCCTCCGTGCCTTGGAAATCACGCTAAGTACCGGCGGTCATTTTGTTGATCTTTGACAGTCGTTACAGGTAATCAGTGGCCCGAAAGACTGACAACCAGTCTTACCAAGGGGTATCTTATTACCCAGTACTAACTGGAGGTCAGATAGGCAGTCGCTCCATGTAAAATACAGGTATTCAGCTGCATCCGGTTAGATTGGAAGCCGACCCCAACATAGTTGGGAAAAGGCTAGGCAGATGATGAATAAAAATGAGTGTTGAGTGAGGGACGAGAAAATAAGTCTTTAGTTTAAGATAACTTAATTAAATCATGTTTAGGTCACATGGAATAGGAGATGAGCCGTCATTATTACCTCAGATGTCACGCAAGGAAATAATCTGCGTCCTCTAAAATGTCTCTAGTATCATTAGAACACTTAAGGTACGAGTTCACGACACTTCGAAGCGTCATGTCGTTGCAGTCATGATTCCGAACCCAACCGCAGATGGACGCTATGATCTGCGGTCTGGCGACTCGTCGTCTGCGGTCGTGCGACATGTAGTCGAACGAGGTGTCACTAGCTACGGAAATAGAAACACATAGAAACCAGTGGTGTCGTAGCGACACGTCGTCTGCTGTTGCTGTGTGCAGTCGGCTACGGACTCGTACCTTTATTCCGCACTATAACAACCAACACTATAACATGATACTCAGAGGCTTTCAGCCGAACGCTCTTATCTGACATTCGATAAGTTTTATACTTCGCCTTTGCAAACCATATTTCACCGTTTATATTGAGTTATCACTGGTGAGTTATTGTGATAGATAAATGCTTGAATATCGTGTTGAGGGTTGGAAAGTTATTTATGGACTGGCTGTTGCCCGCGACTTTAGTTCGTATGAAAATTATTATACCATATTACATCCCTCTTTGATTCGGATTTTGTTAACAATTTCATGGGTTTTTTTTTTGCACGGAACTTTAATCAATTTTCTAAAATACCTAAGTTACTTTATAGCATCAGCTATCTGCTATTAAAAATCGGTGCAGTCGTTTCGGAGATTAGTCGGTACAGACAGACAGACTTTGTTATAGACAGATTTTGCTATATGGAACCGTGTATGCTTTCATATGCATTCAGTAAAAGCTGTTATTTTGAAATTACAAACAGATACTTAAATTTTATTCATTTATACAGATACAGCTTAGTAGTTTTAAGTTGTAGAATCAGACGTAACTTTGCAGAAATCGATAATATTAAATATACCCGTGGGTTTGGTGCATGTACATAGTACCTATGCTTATTTTTCACACTTCTTGCATGTGCATATTTTTGCGGATGAGAGGGTCTGTGTGCAAACCTGGATCTATTTCATCATTTCAGCCCGGAATCACCCACTGTTAGGCCTAGGCTTCTTAGCCCTAGGCCTCCTATTTCTTCTGCCATCCTTCTCTGTTCTGTGCGTCCCGTATCCATCTATTTTCGACGATTTTGACGATATCGACACCTCACCGCGCTTTTGAACGATCTATTTGCGGTAGTAAAATAATCCAGCAGTGGACTAGTGGCAATATCCGTACTAATATTATAAATGCGAAAGTAAGTTTGTTTGTTTGTTATCTTTTCACGCCTAAACCACTGAACCGATCATCCTGAAATTTTGAATATACGTTGTCAGGTGTACAGAAACGGACATAGAGTACCTTTCATCCCGAAAAAAAGTTCTGTCCCGAAAACAACAAAAACGATCAAACTCAAAGCATTTATTTCAATTAGACCATAACAGGCACTTTTGAATGTCAGAAAAACAAAGAAGGCGAAGCTACACAGTCCCAGACACAAGGCATAATAACTTGTGAAATTACTGCAGTTGCCCATTCTAAAGCGTAGATCTCTAGTGAGAAGAATGGGCAAGAAACTCCATCCGTTATTATGCTCATAGATGGCGCCACGTGTCTTTAGAATCATAATTGAATTACAAGCAGAGTACATACCAAATTGACTGTCAAATTCTAAATTAACGCGAGCGAAGCCGCGGGCAAAAGCTAGTTAAGTAACATTGCCACTAGTCCACTGCTGGACAAAGGCTTCAATCGCATGCCATTTAACTCGATTCCCGGCAACTCTCATCCAGTTGCTACCAGCCACCCTGCGAAGCTCGCCGCTCCACCGAGCTTGAGCCTGAATATTGCAAGAGACGTGGTTATTTAATACGTTGTTCTTTGTAAGCCCGTTGGTCTAGTGGAGGTCGCAAACACTACCGCAGGGCATGAGTTTCTCGATACGATCCCCAGGTCAGGCAAAGTATGAGTAATTTTTTTTCATTACAATTTTTCTTTTTTCCCTTCACATGCTTTTCTTAATTATTGTGCTTCAGTCAGTTTTATTAGAGAGGACAAAATTTAATTGAATTTGTTTCAGTTTTTATTATAATTATAGTTTTTTCTAACCATCTTTTGCCTAACAAGATGCAGCTAAATACCAGTATTTTACATGGAGCAACTGCCTATCTGACCTCCACAACCCAGTTAGTACTAGGTAATACGATACCCCTTGGTAAGACTGGTTGTCAGACTTTTTGGGCCACTGACTACCTGTAACGACTGTCAAAGATCTACCCGGGCCAAAGGCTTTACGTGCTTTCCAAGGCACGGAGTAAACTCGGTATGTAACGGGTGGTCACCCATCCACAGACCAACCCAGACAAGCAAGGCTTAACCTAAAGATCGACCCGAGCGGCTGTTATTATTTAGCCACGAGCTCCTGTTTTTTTCTTACCAAAGTATTATAAAGTAACAAGAACGCAACATCAACATAAATCTGCCTTATTCCCCGACCGTAACAAATATTATTAGGTAATAACACGGATTGCTGTCTTATTGTTATAGTCCTAATCAAACATTTATCACATAATAGCTCACAAAAGAAACTAGGTATAGATTTATCAACGAAAACAAAAATAACTTTTTATCACTAGGTTATAAAAAGTTTTCGTAGTTAAATTTTCTCTTGGTCAAAACAAGATGAATCAAATCAACCACAAAATGTTATTGTCTTACTGAATTTTATTGAAAGCGTGATCTTTGATCAGTTAATTTGACATGTTTTCGAATATATCCTGTCATCATCTGCCTAGCCTTTTCCCAACTATATTGGGGTCGGCTTCCAGTCTTAACCGGATGCAGCAGAATACCAGTATTTTACATGGAGCGACTGCCTATCTGACCTCCACAACCCAGTTAGTACTGGGTAATACGATAACCCTTGGAAAGACTGGTTGTCAGACTTTTTTGGGCCACTGACTACCTAATGACTGTCAAAGATCTACAAATGACACCCGGAACCAACGGCTTAACGTGCTTTCCGAGGCACGGAGAAAACTCGATATGTAATGGGTGGTCACCCATCCACAAACCAACCTAGGCAAGCACGGCTTAACCTAAAGATCGACCCGAACCCCATAAAGTCCCGTCATGTAAAAAGAACAATTTTGTTAATAGGTATAATTTAATTTCAGAGATGCTGTGCCGACCCCAAATAAATTGGGCTAAGGAGAGGAGAATGATCACAATGAAGTACCGTATATATTCTTTCATATGTGCATTCAGTAAAAGCTGTTATTTTGAAATTACAAACAGACACTTCAATTTAATTTACTTGTGTAGATATATACACCGTGACTTTTTAGTCGTCTTACAAAGGTGGTCCACTCAGTGTGCCCGACATAAAATAGTTCTAGGCGCGATTTTTTTTTTTACCTGCCGTAATAGGTACAAAGAAAAAAAATCATGAAACATCCTGTTAATGATGTTTACGTGTCAAACGGGAGAATATACCTACCCAGCGCTCGAGTCCAGAAGATTATCGCTCACAACAGGGTGTTTTAACTACGTCATGCGTCATAATATTGAATAATATTTTTATTTTTAAATTATTAAAATCTCACAAATACCTATTATTTTTTTAATGAATGCTTAGTAGTCATTGGATACATGAAGGGGGCTGCCGTTGTAAGACGACTAAAAAGTCACGGTGTATAGTCATTTATACATCATAAATGACTTAAATTGAAACAAAGAAAAGACACTCCAGTAAAACATGCTACAATTACAAAAAGTGACCATACACGTCTATTTTCTTTTACCCAATAAAACTGAAACAAAACACGCTGACTTGGTTACCCTACACACGAGTAACACTGCGCAAAGGGGCTTGAGATACATCAATTTAGCTCGTTCCGTAGGATTAAAATCAGTTGAAACTGCCCGTGTTAGATTTACAGGGGAAGCGAATGTACCTTTTGTGGCGCAAAGGAAAATTCTTTATTTTCTGCAAGTTTATTGTCTGGGGTGCTATGTTGCATTTTATTCCTAATTTGTTTAAAGCTGGGAGTTTCTTGTTAGTTCTCATATAAGAAACTAGCACTGTATGTCCTGAATTTTCATGAAGCGTGAGTGCCTGCACTAGGTCCTGGGTTCGATTCCCAGGTTGCGCAAAATATTATTCGGTCTTCTTCAGGAAATTCTCAGTACCTAGGAGCCACAGTGTTTGGATTTATTTATATGTAATTTGGATTGGCAATAGGCTCGCCCCCTATTAGTTCACGGACCATCAGTATCATCCATAGAATACGAATAAATTATGAAACTATTATATGCAAAACGAGTATTTGTAATTTTAAAATCGACGTGTTTTCGTTACGTTTACACTGCGCGCTCGTGCTAAAGTCTCAGGATAAAAAAACTGCTGAAAACATAGTTCTATTATCAATCGCGCCAAACAAACTTTATCAGTTTACTACCCAGGTTCCAATCAATCATTGTGTACCAGTCGCTGAGTCAGCCAAACTGGAGCGTGTCGACACCCTGTGATTCAGTTATACAGTTATTTTATGGGAAAACATTGAATACTTTCGTTTGTCATCGTTGCTGATAGGAGAAAGTTGAGCGAGTGTAATAGAATCAAGGAGTAATTTGGATAAAGCGAAAGGGTGAATTTTTGGAACGGCGGCGGCGTAGGTATCTATGTAGGTACTTTGTTCACCAAGATGTAAAATCTAAATATTTGTACGGCCGAATATAGTGAAACCCATAGATCATAAGAACTTATGTTACCTACCTATATTCTTGAAAATAAATAAATCATTCATTCATACATTCATTCAAACAGGTCGTGGGGCTTTTGGGGCCGGGACCGCGGTCCCGGATTCCACCTTTATATACAATAATTCTTTTTGAGTAGTATTTTGGGACCACAAATAAAATAAAACAAAGTTATGTCTTGGGAAAGTACGCTCAACTAAAAAAAATAGAAGTTATACTAATAAAAGTATTTTTATAAAACGATAAAATATTTATTTTATCAAGAAATCATAAACTATATTCTCCGCAACATGCCAATATACATACATTTACACATTTATACATATATTTATTTAATTTGGCAATAATGAAAATCCAACGTTTTTTTTTGCGAATTTCAAGAGCTCGCAGAACAATAGTTTTTCAGTTTCATCGTCCGAGAGACCACACGAGAGGTCTTGTGTTTATTCTGTTACCCCCTGTATATTTCGTCATCGACGTGTTTCTACCATTCGCATCGGCAAAATAAGAAAAGAGATAATTAATATCTGCTTCTTATTTCAGTAACAAGATTAGAACATAATTCGTTAATCGGTTATTATGATAGCTAAAGCTTATTCTTACTCAGATTTTTATAACAATTGTCAGTAGATGACCACTTTTTAACGCACCAACGCCCACCTAACTATGTTTTAAAGATAGTATTTCTCAAAAAAACATACATAGTTTACTTAAATATGAAAAACTTTATAAAATATCTGAAGTAATCAGTGCATACGGTGAGTAACTTTCACAATACATAACATAACATCACGCCTGTAATCCCCAAAGGGTTAGATATAGGAGTACCTAATAGTGCACATTGCCAGTTAAGTCCAATGTAATAGAGGGCGAGTCTATTGTCATCTACCGGGCATCTCCGTGGCTGCTACTGAGAAATCCCTAACTGAAAAACCCAATAACTCCGTGCCCGACCTGGGAATCGCACCCAGGACCTCTTGCTCAGCAGTCGCACTTGCGATCACTAGACCAACGCGGCAGTCGACTTCCACAATATAACTTTGCAAACTGCACTTTGAATACTACCAATAAACAGAAACAAACATTTCCACCCTGATTTCATCAAGCGGTATTTACAGTTAATTTAAAATAAGCCAACCAATAACATCGTAAAGCCCTCTCGAACAAACTATTGCATTCAAGAGCATTTTCTCATATTTCTACATCAAGAGCTACTACTATACAACAAATTAAAACATTCTACTCTACACAGAAAAATGAACTTTACGCTCAAAACTTTAAGTTTAAATTACAGTAACACCGTTGTTCAGTTGCACCCTTTTTGCATAACCAAAGTTCCGCTATTACAATTTGTATTGTCACATCGAACGGAAATCTTTTACGGTTGAGTAGCAAATTTGAACTTTGTTACTAATGCAAATAAGTTGCTTATCAGGTGGCAGAGTGGTTCTTCAAACAGCTCTGACGGGCGTGATGCAGAAATTGCATACCTTGATGTAGAATCATGTTTCTAAGTACTTTTGGTTGGTCTTTATAACTTTAGGTAGTTTTTGCTGTACAGGCAATGTTATAGGCACTTATATGTTCGAGCTCGTGGCTATAATAACAGCCGCTCGAGTCGATCGTCAGGTTAAGTCACTCTTGCCTAGGTTGATCCATGGATGGATAACCACTCATTACGTACCAAGTTTCGTCCGTGCCTCGGAAATCATTGCCATTGGTCCCGGCTGTCATTTGTAGATCTTTGAAAGTAATTACAAGTTGTCAGCGGCCCGAAAGTCTGACAACTAGTCTTACCAGGGGTATCATACTACCCAGTATTAATAGTGTTAAGGAGGTCAGATAGGCAGTCGCTCCATGTAAAACACTGGCATTCATGACATGAGTGTTTGCACGATAACTTCACAAATAAAGTAGCCAAGCCAAGAAAGTAACAGAGGCACGAACGAAACTTGGTACGTAATGGGTGGTTATCCATCCATGGAACAACCTAAGCAAGCGTGACTTAACCTGACGATCGACCCGAGCGGCTGTTATTATAGCCACGAGCTCGAATATATTTTAGTGAACAAAAGGTACTATCACACACAAAACACATAATGTAATTGAATACAGCGGCAAATGGTGCGCGATACCCGCTATTAACACTAGCACTCATCTAATTTCACGCCTCGACTGTACCTACTGTCAGGGCTGTCAATGCAGACACGATATTGGTTTGATTTTTATTTATTAGTGTAGTTTCCCGCAAAAATTAGGTAGATGTGTATTTATGTCGATATCGTAAAAGAAATAAGGGGCATTTTCCCGGAAACACATTACATTGGGATAATATAATAACAATAGATTTAGTTAACTCGTTTGACACTACAACAATCTTCCTTTACTATATAAGTATGTATATGGTACGCCTAAAAGCCGAAGAAAGGTTACACCTAGTTCTAGCCGGCTATACCTAGGTGTGGCCGGTAACAGTTTGTTATAATGCAACCAATTTGGTTGTAGCGCTCGCCCGCCGCGGCACCGCTCGCTGCGCTCGCTCGGCTCGCGCGCGTTTTGTCACAGTTCTAACCTAACCTAATCCACTTAGTCGGTGTGTCCTAGCAATAAAAAGGATAGTTACCGGCCGCACATAGGTATAGCCGGGTAGAACTAGGTGTAACCTTACTTCGACTTTTAGCCGTAACATATACAACGTGTAACAGAAAGGGTATAGTCATATGAAAGGATAAGCTGCAGACCATCAAACTGAACAACTTCCTCCATGGGACCAATATCGTAAATGCAAAAAAATTATCAGCTGTCCCATACAAAATTTCAATACCTACTCGACCCAAATGTATCTGATCTGCAGCATATCCTTTCATATGACTATACCCTTTCTGTTACAAGTTGTATATTTTTATTGTGTAACGATTTTAAATTTTCACCTAGACTTTTGAACTCCAAAACTTAATAGTGGCACGTCACAACGTAGAGCAATAAAACAGATGGTACCTTTTCGTTCACCCCTTTTATATTCTGAAATTCCGTATTCACGTTCATATTTGTATTCTCGACTGCATAGTGTTTGCTTCGAGACAACGAACTGACAGAAAAGCTGTGGTTGAGTGAAATTTTTGGATCCAAAATGTTACTGCAATAATATTTTCCCTTTTGTATATAAAATGCTCGAACGTAAAATGCAAAGATAGGTAATTAGTATATCATCTGCCTGGCCTTTCCCCAACTATATTGGGGTCTGCTACCAGTCTAACCGGATACAGCTGAATACCAGTATTCTACATGGAGCGACTGCCTATCTCACCTCCACAACCCAGTTAGTACTGGGTAATACGGTACTCCTTGGTAAGACTGGTTGTCAGAACTTTTGGGCCACTGACTGTCAAAGGTCTACAAATGACAGCCGGGATCAATTACTTAACATGCTTACCGAGGCACGGAGGAAACTCGGTATGTAGTGGGCGGTCACCCATCCACAGATCAACCTAGGCAAGCACGGCTTTACCTAAAGATCGACCCGAGCGGCTGTTATTATTTAGCCACGAGCTCCTCATAGGTAAGTAGTACAATCACATAATAAACGAACACCTACGAAAATGTTGACCAATAAGTGAAGAATTGCCATCTTAAGTCGTACTAGGCAGAGCTCAGGAATAGGCAGTCAGCTGATGGGATTGAAAGGTTCTGGAGTGGATGCCATGAACGCACAGGAAGGCCTCCCTCAGAAAGACACAGACTGCGAACGATGATTTCCACCAAACGGTATCGTATTATATCGGAAAGGATATAAATGGATGCAACGACAGCCGATCGCATCCGGCAGGATGTCGACGGCAGAATACGATCGGCTCCGTACCGTCGCTTACGAACGTATTCGTTTCTGCGTGTTGGCGTGTTCTAATTTCGATCGGATACGACCGACAGGAGAACGGAGCCGATCACGCGTCGCAGCATACTTTCGGCTGCGATCGCGTGTCGTGGAAGAGGCCCGTGGTCAAGCTGTGCGCGGCTTGGTAAAATAGACTTTAAATACTGTGTACACGATTTCATATCGTTTAAAGATTGTAATACCGTTCCGATCTCTTTGGTGGAAATCATCCTTTACAGGCCGTGGAAATCCGGTGAATGCGAGAAGATCAGAATCGATCGTCGTGACGACGCTGGCGAGGTCTATGTCCAGATGAGGACACATTTCTGCTGATATGATGATGATGATAACGAATAAGCGTACAGTTATTTTTGGTCTTTGTGGACAAGCCAACACCAATTTGATTATAGAAATGCTTTATAGTTTAGTCAGCCTACTCAAAAAGTACCACCGTTAAGGAACATGGGCACCGCGCCATTCATTTGACACCAACCCTCAACAGTGATAATACCTATCTCATATGAAAGCTTCTATATATGTCGGATATGTCAGGAATTACTCCGTTAGGTTTGTACATCATGTGGGCAGACGATGGGTTTCGTGCTTTGAGATGGGTGGTGCGTGGGTGCAATAAACTGTTTCTAGCAAAACTAACGAATTACTTGAGATTACAATTAACACAATAACATGGGGCACAATGAATCGGCTACAGTTCCAAGACGTCTCAACTCCGCTGCGATCAAACATTGACTCTCGTCCTCGCCTCGAGCTGGACATCAGGGCTCTGTAGAAGCACGCTGTGGTGACAAACTTGTAAGTAGGTTGCGTCATGTCAATATATATGTCACCACCGGCACACTTCCAATTCATTTCATGTCCATACTAACGACCGGATCCGACATATATATTTTTAGTTTGGTCTAAAAGACCCAAAAGGCATGGTTCTTTTACCAAAAAAATGTGACACCCCTAGAACGTATCAATAATGAGACCGTCCAGATTCAAACAGATAGATTTCCAATATAATTATTGCTAACGGTATTCAACGCTAATACCAAATTAACTATTCTAGCTAATATCAATTATCATTGATATTATAATGGATCCTAATAATATGAAAAGGAGCGTCAGCTCAAGTAAGTATAATAAATTATGTTACATTTTATAAAATGGTTAATTTTTAGTATATTGAAACGTAAAAAAAATATTATATTATTAGTATTTTTTTTGTAAACGTTTTAAAGCGAGAAAATTTTTCCCAACTATGTTGGGGTCGGCTTCCAGTCTAACCGGGTGCAGCTGAATGCAAGTATTTTACAAGGAGCGACTGCCTATCTGACCTCCACAAACCACTTAGTACTGGATAATACAATACCCCTTGGTAATTAGACTGTTTCTGGGTCACTGACTACCTTTGACGACTGTCAACGGAGGAAACTAGATATTTAATGGGTGGCCACCCATCTATGGACCAACCTAAGCAAGCACAGCTTAACCTAAAGATCGACCCGAGCGGCTGTTATTATTAAGCGAGAGCGAGCTCCTCAAAGAAAAGCTCCTGAAAGAAGAGAAAATGATTTACGTAAAAACTGGCAAGCCGGGCTTACGGGAGGTAGAGGCTTCACCTAAGTCTAATCAGTAGATCATAAATGACGACGTTGGAACCAGAGTGATCTAAGTAACATTTTTACCAATACTGAGGTTATTACACAATGGCATAGAAAAATCGTAATTCTTCCATGCCACACTGATCTCACATACATCAGTGTGGCATGGAAGATTTATGATTATCATCTCTCATCACAACATGTCACTACAGAATTGGTGGGGTCTGCAAAGTGAAGGCCATGCCACACTGATCTAAGTAATGAGGTGCACTTACATACTGTTGTTCCCAAGATCATTCTGGTTCCAACGTCGTCAAATAACAGTCAATCTTAAATTGGTTCTGATGCATTTAGGCCTATTTAGACAGCGAATAAGCCATTAGCTCCTCAGAAAATGTTCAAACCAAAAAATCAACACACAATCTCATTTCCTAACACAGAATCACAGGACAAAAGCAATATTCTGTAACAGCTTTCAATCTCAATCACAATGTAAGTCGAACTCGATACCTCGGCGAAGTTAGCTCATCGTGATTGCAAGTTCGATAGTTACGGAGATATACTCTCATAGACAGTTAGACGGGTAAACTTCGTAATATGTATTTGTCTTACCCGCATGAGATGTTATCTTCATCTGAGGATATTATGTGGTAATATGCCTCGTACATATCTATGTAACATATAACCTTCCTATCTTATAATTTTGGTGTTTTGTGCTTTCAGTGTTGCAGTTATTTGTTATTAAATCCTCATTTACTTTAAATTTTGTCGACCTTAATAGAGTTTTTGACTGAAAAAATCTATTTAGTCCGTCAGTTAGAATTTCAAAAAATATTGGACACGTATTTTTTCTTTTGTCATGTAAACGAAAAATGACCACGATACAGCGCGTAGCAAACTCGCGTGACGTTACAATTTCTATTTCTTTTTACTAGCCCGTGACGTCACAGCCCCCTCTCTTAAACTTTGATGCGCTGTATCGTCGCTATTTTTTGATTATGTGATAAAAGCAAAAAATAAAGTGATCTAACTGACGGACAATTTTTTTTTTTCGATTTTCTCAAATAGCCTATTGTATTTTTAGTTGAGTGCACCAATCGATACCTCTCAGAACCGTATATTTGTTTTGTATTTTGAGAAATATAAGAAAACTTACATTGTCACTTCGGGATATCTTCCGTGATTTTCAATTATTGTGAGCTCCCGATATTTCGATGCTATTGCAATCGCCATTATCGCGGAATGACTGGTGAATACGGGTAGATATTGAATAAATTATTAGATGCAGACAAATCTGTCCACCCTCTTTCTTAGGCTTTTGCTACGCGCACTACTGTAACTCGATATATACAGGGTGTAAACAGACCCTTCACGAAGCCGTTAACCAAGCATTCTGTACTTCAAACTAAGTAAACCTACACAAAAAATATTGCTGGGAAACGACTTTTTTTGGGTTGAAAAAGTACCTTTTACACGGTAAAACTCAAGGTAACGCATTCAAAACATTGTGCTTATGGATGCATTGAATAGTAAACGGGTCATGGAGGTATTTAAAGTAAAAAATAAACTTAAAAATTGTGTTTAAAAAAATCTTGTTAAAAAGTTGGAACTTTGACCCCTAATAACTCCGTAACTGGAAGGTTCCCAGGTATGGTCTATAACAAAAAAAATGATCGCAATAGCGGGGAGAATAAGCCGTTAAGGGTTTATTTATACCCTTTATGTAAAGTCCGGCCAAACACACTCACAATATCACCAAGTTTTTTCGAGTCTTATTAGGACGTCGGCTGTTCCTTTTGAGCAAACTTAAATATAAGTAGTTGATTAACCTTTTTTTTTGCATTATCAAAAGAATTCCATTGGCATGTAAAAGGTAAAGGCACTTCAAATACTCAAAGACAAAACATAAGATTTCTTTTCCAAGAAATTTAATGTTTCACAAAAGTACTTTTTAAAGTACTTACTAAGCCTTTGGTCCCGGCTATCATTTGTAGATCTTTGACAGTTGTTAGGTATTCAGTGGCCCAAAAAGTCTGACAAACAGTCTTACCAAGGGGTATCGTATTACCCAGTACTGGGTTGTGAAGGTCAGATAGGCAGTCGCTCCATGTAAAATACTGGCATTCAGCTGCATCCGGTTAGACTGGAAGCCGACCCCAACATAGTTGGCTAGGCAGATGAAAAGTACTTTTTAAAGGGATAGGAATTTATCGAGTTTTAATGAAAATTGATTACAAATTGTGCCGAAAATAAATATTTAGTTGTGCTAGGTACACTTTGACCCGACAAAGGCAACTTGATTTCCCCACATCAAAAACCCTTTTACCACATCAAATCCTGGACCGATAACTCAACATGTAATCGGATACCTTGATTAAATATGCACACGTGTTGTTTACATTAGGGCAGCATTACACGGTTCAACCAAACTTTTTTATTTTTTTATTTATTTAAACAGATAGTCTTAATACAGGGTCGTTTGTTAAAACAACACTGCTTAATCACTACTAAACAAAAAAACTATAATGAAAAAAATATTTTGTTCGTAACTATTTTACCCGTAAACATCTATCAGTAAGTACGTGAGTCAAATATAATGTTGTGAATCCTATACAGGTTGTTTCGGAGTGATTTGCAAAATATTTCCTTAGAGTAAGTTGTTTATGCAGTTGTAATAGTATATTTCTAAGCATCTATTAATGTTAAGATTTGAATAGATACGAAACCATATATTATAAGATTTATCAGTGTTATTATAATATTACTTAGACATTTTATTACGTTAATAATTTCATGAAATTCATGTTTAGTATTTAAATGTTACGTTTAACATGTTATTATATTTTGTGTGCCAGTCTATGGCGAAACATTTGCGATCATAACCCTATGCATAAGACCTTAAAGTACCATGTTTTACACAAATAAAAAATATTACATTGTATTAAATTTGGTTGAAATTTGCAGAAGAACCAATAACCAACATTGAAAAAAGCAGGCAGGAGCATGCCTTTTTCCAATTTCTCTTGGGGTTGTGTCAAAATGGCTTCTGCTTCCATTTTTCCCCATCAGGTGGCCACGTTAAATTCACTTCCTTTCCACATTATTATCTGCTCACACGGTCAACATTGAATGACTCATTTTTATGTAGGTACGGTCTCAATTAGTTAACATAATCAGCCTTCCCACGGCTAAAACACAGACCTCTCTGTGCGACGGAATCCACCGTGCGAGCCCAATGCGTGTTGTTTAAACTAGTTGATTCATCGTAATCGAACCGTGGGACGCCAGCATTACCATCGGCTCAGTAATATGCTTAGGTGTCAAGTGTCAATCGTCCCCTATTGTTTTAGAAGCCCAATATAAACACTGATTGACCGGTCCCTAATCAATGCTACCTGAAGGCTGACCCTGATTGATATCGCTTGTATTATGCAGATTAATTTCGGGTGTGTCGTGTGTTAAGGTCACCTTGGGGTCAGATTACCTGTGTAGTTTGAACACTTTTGGGTTTGGACAGCATTGATGTTGTGATAAGTGAAGGTTTAAACATTGATTTAAATTAGGTTTTAACAGAGACATAGAACGAAGCCTTAAATTATAGAGTTTCAGTCGTTTGATCAAGCTTACGACTCCTGGTTCTCTATTGATCTTTTCAGCGTGTCGATTGCAATCTAAATTAAGGACTAAGCCACGACTTTGGCGCAATCATTAGCGCCCATCAGTTTCTGTAATGGACAAACAATAGGACACGATATTAAGTGCCCCATCATTTGTGGGACAGCACCACATTTGCACCTGAGTCTGGAGTCTATTTAAAGACTTCTAAAAAAATAGTTACGAAAGGGCTCTTTTTTTCACTTGTTTTGCTCGTCTTTTGTTTAGTTTGCGAATCGGGCAAGTTACCATTCATCTTCCCATATTTTAGGTTATAGTAACCACACTCGGGTTCGTCTTTCATGGGCCTTGGCCTATTTACCTACATAAAATCGACAACAATAATCCAGTTTTCAAAGACAATAATATTTCCTGTGTCAACTTCAAAAATATAGCAACCTGTCTGTACATGCTTTGCCAAACTTTATATAAACGGCATTTTCCAATGTATTCATACAAGTAATAGTTTTTGACACTCCAACGGTAAGTCCCTGATGTTTTTGGCAAGCATTTGTTTTGGCAAGGGGTTACAGCGCGGTTCCTTTTGTTGCCAGTTGCTATGCAATTCATTGCAGACCTTCAATTTTTCTGTTTATTGGTATTGCAGGCTGATGTTATAACAGAAGAAGTGTGAAGATAGTAAATTATCTTTTATTGTTAACTGTGCGAGATATACCTAATATAAGATATACCTAATATTTTTATTATTTATATAGGGTGACTGGTAATTAGTGACCGATACTTAAACACGTGATTGTACTCATGATAACAAACAACTTTCCCAAAGAAACATTTTTTTTATACTCATTCACTTTTATCACAATTATACAACAGCCGTATGAGACTTGCGCGCGCGCGTCTGGCCTATCAGCTGTTAGCCGCGTGACGTCGTTCCGTCTCATTATTATCGTACCGTGCAACAGTGGGTATAGGTTCACGTTTGACTACTGTGATGATGTGGTCTACGATGAGGCACACTTGCCTAAAAATAACGATCAGGAAGCGCAAACAGCGGCAAGGACTTGAACGCACTATGCTAGTTTCTATAGACGGGTCCTTTTGAAGTTAAAATAAGTAAGCGTGATCGGTATTTACTTAGCAAAAAAAAGTAGTATGACCACAACTCACACGCCAATGAATATCAGTAAAATATATCGGCCGTTTTAAAAAATAAAACCTACCTACGTGCCATGTGGCTGAATTTTAACACTTTGAAATACTGACACATCAAAAATACGGGATGTTCCAAATTCTAAACCATCTGGCAACACCATCTGTAGTTGTTATGTTGCTCTTGTTGCCTAATGGCCTGTTGGCAGGGCAGGCCGCAACTGACGGCGTCTAGTCGATTTTGAGGCCTTTTTGTACAATGCTGTCGCAATATGTGGACGGGCGTGGAAAAATTGACTTGCATTTTGTAGACTTTTATTTTTCTACAAATTCGGAGTTTGTTCGGAAAATGTTTGCAGCATAAAATGTTGGGGAAAATTCGATTATAAGACTCGATTGTTAGTTAGTTCCTTAGCCTTTTCCCAACTATATTGGGGTCGGCTTCCAGTCTAACCGGACGCAGCTGAATACCAGGATTTTACATGGAGCGACTGCCCATCTGACCTCCACAACCCAGTTAGTACGTGGTAATACGATAACCCTTGGTAGGATTGGTTGTCAGACTTTTTGAGCCACTGACTACCTAACGACTGACAAAGAACTACAAATGACACCCGGGCGGCTGTTATTATTTAGCCACGAGCTCCTCCTAGGTTGTTAGTTAGTTGTGAACATAAAATTAAATAATATAGTTTGAAATTCGTAACTAAGTTTATTGATATTTATCTGAGTGTTCAAACGTAAATTATTATGTCATTTATTATTGTCGTAGGTAGGTAGTGTATCAACATTGGAATCTTGACTTATACACAAAACGAAAAAGTTAATCTAGGCTCCGTTTAACCCTCAATTGGTAGCGCCTTAGAAGTTACGTAAACGGTGGCGTGGGGTTCGTGAGACCCTGATTATATAAATGAAATACGAAGACTTGCAAAATCACGATTATGTTCGATACTTGATCATAAAGGACATGTGTTTTAGAAAGCTAACGGTAACTTCAGCGCGCAAGATTCAGAATTTAAAAAGTTTAAAAAACCTTAAAAGATGCGCTGGGGTGTGTAACACCCCACGTAACCAATTAAGAATTAAGTAGGCCCATTCAAGTAACGACTAAACTTGAAACCAGTACGACAAATAATTACTTCAAAACACGCTTCACAATCAACCGGTATTAAGTGCTAACAAACAATTTGACATTAACAGTGTCTTAGTTTCTTAGCAATAAGGTTGATTTTCGTGGCATAAGTGTTTCCTGACTGGCGACACACGACGTACGTTAATTTCTTGGCCACAAATCACCATACAAATGAGTTACTTTGTAGGACCAAGTAAACACACATGGTCTTAAAGAAACGTCACCTTAATTAAAAGTACACAACATAAAGGTGAGTATAGACTACAACATTTACTTGTAACAGAACAACGAGCCGCTCTATGATATGTTCTAGTGTATCATCCTTTTACGAACTGAATGTCGAGCACGCTCGCCTCTTTTGTTACAAACCAACGAGCGTATTGGTGTAACATTTCGTCGAGCGTATTGGTGTAACATTTCATCGAACCACGAGTGCGGGCGATGGGCGGTTGCGGGGTGACGCGGAGGGAGACCCGAGGGAGGATTTACCCGTAACATAACGCCGAGCATTCGCAGGAACGTTACATTACATGGAAATGCTTTGGAAACTGAGCTTTTGCCTGTATTGTACCTACCATTCGTAAGAACGTTACATTACACAGAAATGCTCCAGAAAATGTTGTAGTCTATACTCACCTTAAGGCAGGTCCGTACAAAGAAAAGATAGGCCCGACGCAATTAAGTCATTTTTATTACAGTTCAGGTTTATATGTATGCTTTTTATGACTAACTAATTAAGAAGCCCAAAGTAATATTGCAGTTTATATGTATGCTTTTTATGACTAACTAATTAAGAAGCCCAAAGTAATATTGCAGGCAAAAATATTCTGTTAATATCAGCCCTATGTCTTATGAAACCGATTGCTTCTATAAAATGACTACAACTTAAGGTAAAGTAATTTTTAGTTTGGGGGATAGTAATTTTTCTGTTCTTCATGATTATCATTTTAGCCGAAAGACGTCTACCTCTAGACATAGGCCTTTCTCAAGCGTCTCCATATCGACCGTCCTTATAACCTACTAACTCTTGCCCGCGGCTTCGCTCGCGTTAATTTAGAATTTGACAATCAATTCAGGTTGTACACTGCTTGTAATAATATAATTCAATCATGATTCGAAAGACACGTGGCGCCATCTGTTCCCATAAGAACGTTATTGTAGTTTTCCTCGGGAACAAAACTTTTTTCCGAGATGAAAGGTACCCTATGTCCGTTTCTGTACACCTGACAACGTGTATGAGAAATTTCAGGATGATCGAATCAGTGGTTTAGGCGTGAAAAGGTAACAAACAAACTTACTTTCGCATTTATAATATTAGTAAGGATTAGTATAAAGCTAATCTAGCTTTGGAAACGATGATTACCGTAAATGAATTATATCTAGCTTTTACGAGTAGGTTTTTGTAGAAAAGCAATGAATATACCTTCTGATAGCTACGTTCATTCTATGACATCATTCTACCAAATTACTTCCTTGTGCCCTCGTCCTTACGTAGTTGTCATTATTACACGACTGTTTGCGCGTCTTTGACTCGGCGAAGTTCTTTGTTCCTTTGTAAGAAAAACAATGTGATAGGCCCGTTATAGCATGAATGTGATATAGAGCGCTTATGAATATGTATTAGTAGACGACTTAAGAAACCAATGAGTCATGCTCATCGTAGCCGTATCAAGTCGAATGCTTCCACAAAGCGTTTTCATGAACTAGACACTCACACTCACTGAATAGGACGCAGTTGAGGCATGGGCGTACCCACGGTGGGGCACTTGCCCCAACCTACTCTCTGACCCAAAGCTAAGAATTTTTAGGCAAAATTAAAATAATTACAAAATAATATTCATTTCGGTACTTTAACATTTTTCACATTAAAAAAAAAAAACATTTATATCATAATCCATATTTTTTGTTATAATAAAAACGTATACCCTAGTGTTAAAAAAGTGGTTAAGGTCAAAAATGACAGAAAACCGTCTTGTCGGCCTCTGTATGATAGGTGTGCATAGAAAGAGGGTTCTGGAAGCACAGCATACATTTGAAAACGAAATTTTAGCTAGATTTAGCTAGAACCCTCGCAGGTTATTATTGAAATAAGGTGTATTGCAGTCAATAAAACGTATCAGTCAGTAAATAAAAAGTATTTTTAATTTCCTACTACTTAGTTGATTTACTTCTGCCCCATCCCTTAAAAAATGCTGTTCCTTTTCTTCTTCAATTTTTATTGGTTTTGCGACCAATATTGCCTATACATTGTCACAATAACAATGTTTTCATATCTCAAAACAGTAATTTAAAAAGTTATGATTCCTGTACAGGTTTTCGATGCTTACCTGAACATTGTATGTGTTTTGGAAAAGTGTGTTTTAGTGAAAACATTTATTGCGACGTTTAAACCAGGATTATTCGAGGATAACAGTGGACTCCCGCCATCTTCTCCTCGATCTGCCGCGATCCCGACTAACTGTCTCAGGGCTCCAGTTTTGTGATAGGCGGGCCCACAGCTATCCGGCAGACATGGCCTGCCCAGTCCCATTTCAGTTTAGCAGCTTTTTGAGCTACGTCGGCAATTTGAGCCTTGGATGGCTTTCTCGTCAATTGGCGAGGCGCAATATCGAGAAAAGTGGAAGGAATGGGAGAGGCCTTTGCCCAGGAGTGGGACAATTCAGGCTGATAAAAAAAATAGTGGACTGGGACCATAGCTTTTCACATTAATAGTCTGATGTATTTTCAATGTCCTCTATGAACAAGCGGCAATTGGGCCAATGTTGCAATTATTTTTCTTCTTAATGCCAATAGAGCCAAGAGACTTACTCAGCGTTTCTTAGAATGGAAGTCCGTAGAAGTGTTTGTTATTACTTCAACGCGAATATTATGCTAACAAAGATGGTTCACACTCTATTACATACAGTTTGTTTTGTAATGCTTTGTATCGTCGATTAATAAGTTCTCGATATAAATACTTTAATATGTTAAAAATTCGTTTGTAGTCTATGACAGCAAAGTTTTGTTTTTTGTTAGTTAATTAAACTTAGTGATATTCTACTTTATTTAGTTACCTAGGTACCTAATTTAATGTTTGTGTTATTCATATTTGCATGCTATTTTTATGGCGAAATGTGTCATTGTACTGTATGTTATTTTTACCACCTTTTGTACCAAATTTCCGCAAATAAATAATTTTAACTTTGACTTTGACTTCGATTAATAAGAGTAAAGCTAAAAGTAGCACCGGTGACTAAAAAGTGTGTGGTATTCGGGTGCCTTAGTATGGACTTGATGCGGAGGAATGTGGAAAACGTCGCGACAAGAGACTAAAGAAACGATGAAAGGACTATGCGAAGGATGACATGACTGGATAGGAGATTAATGGAAAAAGACGACATGCTGCGCCGACCCCAAATAAATTGGGGTAAAGACAAAATAATGATCTTCTCTTCTTTATCGTGTGGTTAGTGCCTAACCTGGTGTCAGAGTTTTTATGCCGCCCATGGGTCCCTGATTTAGCTTTACATGCGCTCAAGAAATATCTCTCAGGCGTGCTGTTTATCTCACAATGTTTTCCTACACCGAAGCAAGTGATAATCCTAACTTAATATTATAAATGCGACAGAAGGTTTGTTTGTTTATTTGTTACCTTTTCACGCCTAAACCACTGAACCGATCATCCTGAAATTTTGCATATATACGTTGTCAGGTGTACAGAAACGGACTTAGGGTACCTTTTATCCCGAAAAAAAAGTCTGTTCCCGAGGAAAACCGCAATAAAGTTCTTATGATAATAGATGGCACCACGTGTCTTTCGAATCATAATTGAATCATAATATTATAGAAACTTAGTAGTGTGTTAAGAGTTTAATTGTCAAATTCTAAATTAACGCGAGTGAAGCCGCGGGAAAAGCTAGTGCAGAATAAACTGGAAAATGTATTGGTTTGTAAAATACATATCCAAATTTACCAGCATGTAACTTGGGCACAATAAAAGAGTTCCAACGGTGCAGCAGTGCCAATAATTGGGAATTGAGCGTTCATTAAAAATGTAAAACGGGAGATTTTACACGGTTGAATATTACTGGCGATATTTTCAACCATAGTTATTTGCTTTTTTCTTTGAATGCCTTAATATCAGGTATAATTAATGGAGCATCATTAAATGGGTCTTAAATATAACAGGTGAAAATTTGGTGCAGATAACAAAGAAAGAAGACTGAAATATGCTGGCATTTTGTATGTCCTCAGGACTAGATTGAGGTCAAGCGTATGCCCATTTAATATTTAAAAAAGTAAGGTTAAAGTAACTAGGTCACGGTTTTTGATTAATGACTAATTAGTACAGTTTCTTTGAATAATACTGAAAGAAGAGTAAATATTTTACTGAAAAACTGGCAACGCGAATGTTTTCGGGAGATAGAGGTTTCACATTTTTAAGAAAATTCTTTACAGTCAATCTTTAATTGGTTCTGACGCATTTAGGGCATTCTCGGGAAGCGAATAAAATTTAATGTGTGACCAACATTTACTATAACATGACTAGTTTTTTCGCCAAATTGTTTCTTCTCGTGAGTACCATCGTTGCGCAAATTTTATCACAGTGACTCAAGTGAGTTCACTCAAAATCCTAACTAATATTATAAATGTGAAAGTAAGTTTGTTTGTTACCTTTTCACGCCTAAACCACTGAACCGATCATCCTGAAATTTTGCAAAATATTCGTTGTCAGGTGTACAGAAACGGACATACCTTTGACCCCGAAAAAAGTACTGTTCCCGAGGAAAAAAACAATAACATTCTTGTTTTTCCCTATAGTAAGGTCAAACTCAAACTCAAACTGTTTATTGCATTCATGTGTACATTTAGTTGTAACATATATGTA
This sequence comes from Noctua pronuba, assembly GCA_905220335.1. Lineage (NCBI taxonomy): Eukaryota > Metazoa > Arthropoda > Insecta > Lepidoptera > Noctuidae > Noctua > Noctua pronuba. The sequence goes on along the minus strand of LR999906.1, from coordinate 5,028,013 downwards.
AGTAAGTTCCAACATGAAACCCAGTTAGGGCACGGCAACATAATAGATTAGACAAAACAAGCATCCAGTGAGTAGGTACAGGATTACAAGTTTGTTAAACAAATATAATTATAGTTGCTGCCAGTTAAGATGGCAATGGCGGTCATTGACCCACCTACATTTATTAAAGTTCTTAACTTTGAAATCCACAAATAAGCCAGTTCATGTCTTGAATCGTCATCTATCGTGATCTTCAACATCTTTTCTAATGAAAAACGATACATGGTTCATTTGTTTTGGTTCGTACGAAGAGATATTATGGAAAGAGCAATGACCGCTATTGCCATCTTAACTGGCAGCAACTATAGCATCGATAATATTACTAGTATTAGGTTTATGTAGTTATTTTAATTAATATCATGAGGTTATTGAATTATTTATTTACGTGTATTATTATTCCTTTATTTATATATTTACAATTCAATTACATTTTTAAATATTCCTTAGAAATAACAATATAAAAAACATTTAAAAATATAAAAAAATGTAGCCCACCGGTATCGGGAACGGCTCCAGAGAGAGGAACCTCCTAATAATACATTCATTTTCATTCATTTATTAGTTAATATATTTCATTTTTTTAGCCTGCATTGTGTCCCACTGCTGGGCAAAGGCCTCCCCTTTTTCCCTCCAAACCTCTCTGTTCTGTGCAATTTCTGGCCCGTCTGTATTAATTATTAAATTTTATTAATTTTTAATAATTATAATAATATTGTATTAATTTGTTTTGTTATGTGTGTTTTTTGTGTAAGTATGATTTCAATGACTAGATAATTATATATCTATCATATTTACTAAATATTTTATTCTAAGTATTCTGCGACCGAATAAAAGCATTTAAGGTCGAAAGGTTTCAACTTTTATAAAATAACGTAGGTCTGGCGATAACGGGATCTCCCTCTATATCGTTTGCGTGTAGCGTGGCCAAACGGTCACGTCTGCCCACAGCAGGCAGCACCTCTAAAAAATCAATTTACACTGAACGCGGGTGCCAAAAAAATCTGCATGTACCGTTATGTAATCGCAATACATAGTTGATACACGGACGGGGTTGGAACCGTGCCAGTAGACCTAGGGCTGTCACGTGGAGATACGTGTTAGGGCTTGAACTAACTGTGGCGGTCATCAATAATTAATGAATATAATTAAATTAATGAATATAATATTTTTAATGTGAAAGTCTGTTATGTATACAGTTATGTGATATTAGATTATAAATAACACTGACACTGCAATAATTTTATCTTTAAGTTATCTTGCTGCGCCCTAACAGGGTCATGTACTCACTAGTTTTAAGCCTACCGTGTGAAATTTGTTGTGTACATTGTGCATTAAATAAATAAATGATGACCAGAATTTGTACGAAGTGTTAAGCAAAGAAACTTGGAACAAAATATGAAGAATTGTGATTAAAAAATACGTACTATTAAAGGTCTGCCTCGTTGGTCTAGTGGTCGCAAGCGCGGCTGCTGAATATGAGGTCCTCGGTTCTATTCCCGGGTCGGGTGAGTTATAGGGTTTTTTCCATCAGGGATTTCTCAGTAGCAGCCACGGAGTCTGGATTTGTGCCCAATGATGGCAATAGTCTCGCCCCCTATTACATGGGACTTAAACATAACTGGCGAAATGTGGGTGTACTATTAGGTTTACGTCTGCCTAACCCTTCGGGATAACAGGCGTGATGTTATGTTGTGTTTTTGATTTTTCAGTATTTTCAGCTGCAACTGTATTTGTGCTGTGCTAATGTACAAAATACTTTACTTACAAAATACTTCTTCTGAACACCAACAGAGTCAACGGCAATGTAGATAAGAATTCTGAAAAAGCTATAGTAAGTTGTCATATGTCTGGCTCGGCGTTTCCGTATCCGGGAAAACGTCCATCTTATCGTTTCACTAAGTCCGTCCGACTACATGTCTGTGCATGTACATGTCTGTTTATACATATGTGTGCTATGTGACACGTGCAATATGCTGAGTAAATAGGTTCAAATAATTTCAAAGGAAAACTAGACACTGGCTTCTGCAATGCAATCCTAAATATTAATCTAATCCTAACTAATATTATAAATGCGAAAGTATGTTTGTTTGATTGTTTCTTTTTCACACCTAATCCACTGAACCGATCGTCCTGAAATCTTGCATATACATTGTCAAGTGTACAGAAATGGACATAAGGTACCTTTCATCCCAAAAAAAGTACTGTTCCCGGGGAAAACAACAATAACGTTCTTATGATAATAGATGGCGCCACGTGTCTTTTGAATCATGATTGAATTATATTATTACAAGCAGAGTACAACCCGAATTGATTGTCAAATTCTGAATTAATGCGAGCGAAGCCGCGGGCAAAAGCTAGTTTATAATATTGCTAGAGCTAGGCTATCTATACAGGGTGACTAGTAATTAGTGACCCGTACTTAAACACGTGATTGTACTCATGATAACAAACAACTTACCCAAAGAAACTTTTTTTAAACGGCAAACAGCTGATACGTCACAGACGCGCGCGTGCGAATTTCATACGGCTGTTGTGTTAGTGTTATTGCGATAAAAGTGTGTATGAATAAAATGTTTCAGTGTGAAAGTTTTTTGTTATCACGAGTACAATCGCGTGTTTAAGTATCGGTCACTCACAACCTATACAAGCTGTAAACAGACCCTTCACGAAGCCGTCAACCAAGCATTCTGTACATCAAACTAAGTAACTCAACGCAAAAATGATTGCTGGGAAACGACTTTTTTTTGGGGTGAAAAATCACGCTTTACGATAAAACTCAATCTAACGCACTCAAAACTTAGTGCTGATGGATGCTTTGAATAGTAAACGGGTCATGGAGTTAATTAAAGTAAAGTTAAAACGTTTAAAAGTGGTATTTAAAAAAAAACTTGAGAAAAAGTTGGAACTTTGACCCCCAATATCTCCGTAACTAGAAGGTTCCCAGGTATGGTCTGGAACAAAAAAATTATCGCAATGATGGGAGGAACAAGTGCCTTTCGGCTTCGTTAAGGGTCTTTTTACACCCTTTATAGTTGAGAACATGAATTTAAGATTAAAATTTAACTTTGAAACTTTGAATCCCGTATAAGTAATGAATAGCTTCTTCCCCTATTATTTATTTTCTTTTCTATTGTTGCCACAATAGTAGTTGACATACGACAGCCATTTTAGAAAATGTGATCAAAGCTTTCAATTGAGACGTCAACCATCAAAGAAAGTTTACCTTTTAATCTTTTTTTATAATAAAAGAATTGTGTGACCACACCCTTACAATACACTCAAAGCCATTGTGTGTGACTCACTAAAAGTGTAGTTATTCCAGTCATGATACGGAAATTCTTTATTTTCGTATGAAATATAATATATTTTTCGTGGTGAAAGCTGCTTAGTCACTTTGTGCGAAAATAGGTAAGTCGATGCCTTAATACATAGTTATATTGTTCCATGAATAATACAATATCTTTGTTTTATATAGCAATGTTTTTCGAATGTGTGGAGTTATTAAAGATAAGCTATTAGCTATCTTCAGGTTTAGGCAACTTTAACCACTATTTTCAGACATTTTATGAAATACACATAACATCACGCCTGTAATACTCGAAGGGTTAGGCAGAGGTGAACCTAATAATACACTTACATTTCGCCGGTTATGTTGAAGTCCCATGTAACAAGGAGGCGAGCTTATTGCCATCAACCGGGCACAAATCTTTACTCCGTGGCTGTTACTAAGAAATTCCTGATGGAAAAACCCAATACTACTTTGCCCGACCCGGGAACTGTACCCAGGACCTCATACTCAGTAGTCGCGCTTGCTCCCAGACCATCGAGGCAATGTCGAGATTTTCATAAAATGAGCTGCCATAATACTATGCCATAAAATCATACAGAATGAACTGTCGCTTACCATATCCGTAAGTTATGTTAGACCCGATTACATATTATGAGTATTAGAAATAAACTCGAGTTGTACAATCCTTATCCTTACTAATATTATAAATGCGAAAGTAAGTATGTTTGTTTGTTACCTTTTCACGACTAAACCACTAAACCGATCATCCTGAAATTTTGCATATATATATTGTCAGGTGTACGGACACGGACATAGGGTACCTTTCATCACGAAAAAAGTACTGTTCCGGAGGAAAACAACAATAACTTTCTTAAATATAATAGATGGCGCCACGTGTCTTTCAAATCATGGTTGAATTATATTATTACAAGCTCAGTACAACCCGAATTGATTGTCAAATTCTAAATTAACGTGAGCGAAGCCGCGGGCAAAAGCTGGTAGACCATAAACGTTGAACTGTAGACTTATTAAAATACTAGAAAAGAACACACACTCTTCAATTTCTACATATACCTACAAAAAGTTACCAACGAATAAGTTGTTATAAAGATTGTCTATACCAATGCGTCCGCTGTGAAATTGCTATGGTTATCGCCTGTAGTTCCGATCGTGTGCCACAGCCTTTATTGAACTCCATTCGAGTGTACCAGGGGTGCTATTGTGAGCAATACAATTCTAGAAATTGATACTTTGTAGGCTGTCGTGGTCAGAACATCAAAATAGATTGCGAATGTGCTGTGGAATGCGAGTTTTCAGCTCTTTTTTTGTAACGGTTTTGTTACTGGCTGCGGAGAATTTTCGCTGTTCACTGGTTTCAGTTTTATTTATTTATTTAACACTTCAAACACAAAGTACAGATGCGGACTTAATGCCATAGGCATTTTTCTACCAGTCAACCTTTGGGTGATGCAGAGACAAACAGTGGTATCTGCAAAATTTTATTTTATTTTTTTGCAGTTTTCATGGTAAGTTCCCCTAATGTCAGGGAGGTTTTGATGGAAGGAGCAGGAGAGCAAGGCCGAACAAAAGATGGATGAAGTGTGTGGAAATGACATACATAAAAAAACGAGTTGCACCGACCCCACGTGATGTAGGATAGGCGGGAAAAATAATGATGGCTTCACACTCGTCGTTGAAATTCTAACACCACGTAACTCAAAAATAGAAATTTTACAGGAAATTGAAAAAAACTGCATATTTATACCATGTTACGGTACAATACTATTTTATAATTATTATAATTTGTGTTCACTTCAAATTAGATAGAGCCGTTACTTGTTTCTATGATTGGCTGAAACAACGCGCCTTCCGATTCTCTAGCAAACGGCATCAAAAAACAAAATGTAAAAACTGCCTAAAATGACTTACGTAAAAAATTCATTACGCAATTGAGATCAATCACTTGGATGTAGATTTATAATAAAACTTCACAGAAAACTTTACAGAATAGCGCTATAGGGCTGATGGTGTGCCAATGGTTCATGCTATTAAAGATGGAGAGAATCTCGATCTCACAATAACAGTGAATGCTCTCGATCGAGCTATCCGCGCTATTGTTGTGCAGCATCAAAGAGATACAGAGAGAAATACACGAGAGATATCGTAAAGGCCAATAACGGTATTTTCTATATTATTCTGGTTATCATAGAATTGTAGAGCAGAAACTTAAAATGTTGAAATGTCTTGTACGAAAATAATGTTGTGGTTCCCAATGACATTATAAATATAATATTATAAGTGCGAAAGTGAGTTTGTTTGGTTGTTTGTTACCTTTTCACGCCTAAACCACTGAACCGATCATTCCGAAATTTGGCATTTACGTTGTCAGGTGTACAGAAACGATCATAACCTTTCATCCCAAAAAAGTACTTTTCCCGAGGAAAACAACAAAAAAGTTCTAAAATATAATAGATGGCGCCACGTTTCTTTCGAATCATGATTCAATTATATTATTACAAGCTGAGTACAACCCGAATTTATTGTTTAATTCTAAATTAACGCGAGCGAAGCTGCGGGCAAAAGCTAGTTATAAATAAAAAGAGGTATTTCATACGGCAGTTGTGTTATTGGGATAAAACTGGACGATTATAAAAAAATAGTTTATTTGGGAAAATTGTTAGTTATCATGAGTACAATCAAGTGTTTTAGGGGCCAGCCGGATCGCGGGCAGCCGCATTCGCAACCGCAACGTGCGGTTGAAGAACCGTTGCGATTTGCGGTCATGTCGATCCATTTCAAAGATGGACGTGGAAGAAGTTGCAGCTATTTACTACATTTAAACACGTTATGTAAAGAAGAAAAAACAAAGAAAGAAGTACTGGGTGCATCCTTGTTTGCAAACACGAGATGAGAGCAAGCATTTTGCAATATTTTTCGAAGAACTAAAAAAATGGGCAGCCGCAGACTGAACCGCACAGTGCGTATAGCAACCGTCCGGCTGGCCGTCACTCGGGCCGCAGCCCTCCGAGCGACCGGAGCGGTCTGCGGGTAGCCGCATCGCAGTGCGCATAGAAATGAATATTACGTACATAATTGTGCTTGCGGTCAGCCGGACGGCTAGCCGCAATGCGGCTACCCGCATAGTGCGTATGAACCCTAAGTATCGGTCACTAATTACCAGTCACCCTATATTGCATGAGCCTATATACTGCTATACCAATGACAGTGATAGTGACGATGAAATTGAAATCATGCCTATATCCCCGAAGGGTCCGGCAGTGTAATAGGGTGCGAGCCTATTGCCATCAACCGGGCACAAAGCCAAACTCCGTGGCTGCTACTGAGAAAATTCCTGATGGAAAAACCCAATAACACTTTGCTCGACCCAGGAATCGAACCCAGGACCTCATGCTCAACAGTTGCGATTGCGACAACTAGACCAACGAGGCTGTTATAATACTTGGATAGATAATGTTGTCACACACAGACATATACGGGGTGTAAACAGACCCTTCACGAAGCCGTCAACCAAGCATTCTGGACATCATACTAAGTAATTTTACGCAATTTTTTTTGCTGGGAAACGATTTTTTTTTGGGGTGAAAAATCACGTTTTACGGTAGAACTCAATGTAACGCACTCAGAACATTGTGCTGATGGATGGATTGAATAGTACGGGGGTCGTGGAGGTGTTTAAAGTTAAAATCTTACTTTAAAAACATATATTTTTTTAAAAACTTGTGAAAGGTTGGAACTTTGGCCCCCAATATCTCCGTAACTAGAAGGTTCCCAGGTATGGTCTAGAACAAAAAAAATATCGCATTGACGGGGAGAACAAGTGCCTTTCGGCTTCGTTAAGGGTATTTTTACACCCTTTATACAAAACAGATGACCAACAGAAATGCCAAAATAAATTACCAATGCAGATCCGTCTGGTCCGAGTGGTCTGTTTAAGCCCGGCTTTTGTTTACATTATGTGCATACAGTATGCCCCATTTGCATACACCGTGACTCGTGGATTGTCGGTGAGAGAAACCCCCGACGCAAAAAGGTTTGATGTATTTTAGATGTAGGAGAAAATTTTAGTGAGTTAGTTCGTGTATTATTTTCCTTCTTTGGATCAACGACAACATCGAGATAAATGCTTTCTTCTGTTAAATGCTGTTTTTTTTAACATAATTATAGTTGTGCAGCCAATTCACATACCTACACCGTGGCTTGTGGACTGTCGTGTCCAGTTGCTGGCAACAGCCTCGGCCCCTATTACATGGAACTTAAACATAACTAGCAAAATGTGGGTGTACTGTTAGGTACACCTCTGGCTAACCCTTTCATCGCATCATCACATTTTATACAACAAAGAACACCATTCTGTATAAAAAAGTACACAACATGAAAACCTTACATCAGGCGAGTTCTTGCGGCTTGCATTGCACTACAGTTTACCGTTTGGACACGAGCTACAGGATCATGCAACACGCGTGTTACGACTACGACTGCGACTGCAGATAAAATAAATGAAAAAAGTCGCTTAGAGCATTTCAAGAGTCGCGGCAACGCGATTTGCGACGCGGCGGTTATCACGCGAAGGAACGCAAGTTGTATAGCCCGAGGTGAACGGGCCTCAAAATGAAAGCCTTACGTCTTCGGGCGTATTCTTGTGGGTTGCATTGCATCAGTAACTCACGGCTTAGCAAGATTTATATGGAAGTTTGTCGCTCCCACACGAATTATTACGGTAAATAACTAAATACAGGTACAAGACTATAAGGTATTTATTCATTTGATGCTGTTGATATAAGGGTGATTAACTTGCGTGCGACTTAATATTATAATTTTTTTTGAAGATCGAAAGACACCCATTTTTAATTATGCCTTAGACTTTATAGGGTTTTTTTAGAAAAAAAACCTTCGTGAGATAAACATACGATCTTACTGTATGTTTGGCATGCACGCTTTTTACGAAAACGATGTCGCTTAGCATTCAGTCATGATATGAGAGTATTCGTTACGCAAATTGATTGCCAGCTTCTCTGTTCCCCGACCATTTTTTTTTTTCTGGCAACTAGGCCCAATTGTTAGTAACATTGTTCTTAAAAACTATTGTTAGTAACAAACACAGAAACAAAAACAAAAACAAAATTGTAGGTGTTAGGTTTGGGGTCTTCTGACCAGCACCTCCACAGCGTGCGACAACCAAGGTGCGTCGTACTTCTCTACTTAGGATGCCGTTAGAACTAGACCACGCTCTTGACAATATGGAATTTGTTTTTTTGCGCATTATGACGTAAAAATCATCAGTATGCGCAGACACGAACATACCGAACGCACTACAATCTAGATCTAAATTTAAGTTCGAGTGAATCAAGTTCTTCTAGGCAAGCGTGTTCCACCTACTAGGCCGCATCATCGCTTCAAATCAGGCGAGCTGCAGCAAATTTAAACATGGCAAATTTAATAAAGATTCAACAAAAAAGAAAAAAATAACAAACAGCAGAATTGTTTATTTAGACATTACTATACCATCGCCCTCACTTTTTCCTTTTACAAAAACAATACGCCAGCCAAAATAAATGAAATTTAATGGGCCAATAAAATTTCGCGGCCTAAATAGCTTATTTTACCCTACATAGATTTGAATTAATTGTTTTCCCTATTGCCAGAAAGGAGTTGGATTTCGTTTCGCGAATTTTCATGTCATTGTGTTTTTTTAGGGGGTTTATTTAGCTCGTGGCTAAATAATAACAGCCGCTCGGGTCGATCTTTAGGTTAAACCGTGCTTGCCTAGATTGGTCTGTGGATGGGTGACCACCCATTACATACCGAGTTGCTTCCGTGCCTCGGAAAGCACGTTAAGCCGTTGGTCCCGGGTGTCACCGAGTTTCCACTCGGTATTTAATGTGAGGTCACCCATCCACGGATCAAACAAGGCAAGTACGGCTTAACCTAAAGAAGTGCCTATTATTTTTTTAGTCACGAGCTCCTCATTTTGTTAACTGAACCGTAATGACATTATGTAAACAAACACCGACCAAGCCTTCTTGATCCTCAAAATTTCCATGCCACAGATCTAAAACCATCAAAATGTAGATGAAACAAAAGGTACACGCTGCAACGTCGTTGAATAATCACCGACATAATTCAGAGAAGGCTTTTTGAATTCATTCCCCTGACATTAGCATAGGAATCTAAATACCGCGGTTAGTACGAAGAACGGGGAAGAACGAAGAGGTTTTTGTTGACATTTTGGTGGAGAATCTTCGTTCATTATGCTATCCATACCAATTTTATAAATGCGAATGTAAGTTTCTTTGTTTGTTTGTTAACTTTTCACGCCTAAACTACTAAACCGATCATCCTGAAATTTTGCATATACGTTGTCGGGTGTACAGAAACGGATATAGGGTACCTTTCATCTCGGAAAAAAGTTCTGTTCCCGAGGAAAACTACAATAACGTTCTTATGGGATGGCGCCACGTGTGTTTCGAATCATGATTGAATTATATTATTACGAGCAGAGTACAACCCGAATTGATTATCAAATTATAAATTAACGCGAGCGAAGCCGCTGGCAAAAGCTAGTACTCCATAATTGGAGAGTTTCAGTAAAAGAACCTGGATCAGAAAATATTTAATAAGAAACCGCCCTACCCAAACCAATATTACCAAAATCGGATATAAACAAAGGATCCCTTGATAACATCAAACGCCATCTTAAATTTGACCGTCAGTGCAATCGCCTTAGAAGACATCATTAGGCGTTTACAAACTTACCACTTACATCTTTACTACCCTTATGTTTTTACACTAAGGTTGAAACCCGCGTGATTGGTGGAAAAACTAAGTTGGTGCAGAAGGTGTCATTGACGAATATGCCCCATTTCTCATCAAGTGTCATTACGAAATGTCACCATCGGGCGTCACGAGCTGTCATTTGCGTTGTAACACTCAAAATGTCTACCTTTATAGGTAGGGTAATTTCGCAGTTTACGTGATCGAAATGGAAGGAGACTGTCTTTACTTCACCCGTTATGATATTAAGTGGGATTGGTTCACAAAAGATCAAACAAATCGCCGCACGGTTGATCGGACTGTACTATATAAAGGGTGTAAGAAGAGCCTTAACGAAGCCGGAAGGCACTTGTTGTCCCCGTCATAGTGATCATCTTTTTATTCTAGACCATACCTGGGAACCTTCTAGATACGGATATGTTGGGGGTCAAAGTTCCAACTTTTTTTTTTAAATACATTTTTGTTGTAATATTTTTTACTGTAAACACCTCCACGACCCCCGTACTATTCAATCCATCCATCAGCACAATGTTTTGTGTGCGTTACATTGAGTCCTACCGTAAAACGTGATTTTTCACCCCAAAAAAAAAAGTCGTTTGCCAGCAATAATTTTTGCATAGAGTTACTTAGTTTATACATAATGCTTGGTTGACGGCTTCGTGAAGGGTCCGTTTACACCCTGTATAGGCAGATATAGTTTCTTTCGTACTTTTTTTTGCTAATGTTTTTATTTATTTATTTAGTACATGGAGGACTTATATACGAGTCCGCCCGTCTGGTACACACTGGCTGACATAACACTAACGTACACTATCTTCTTTGTTGCACCGCAAGTACTCGTAATATAGCGCCCTCTTGCACAAAACAAGAAACTTAATTCCATTCTGACCGAGATGTACTATCATTTCAGTCTGTAATTGTGCACCCCTGCAAGGAAACTTCAAGGAGCTTTAGTACAACTTAGGGGGGTAGGACTAATGTGTTACATTTCCTTACATTGTCTTTTGCTAATGAGTTTCATTAGTAACTGCCTTTGCGGCGTTTGGGTACGTCCGTCTCAGGGTACCGGGAAAGTTGTTTGGTGATTTCTTGGGTTGTCCTTCTTTAACACAGAAATGGGACAGTGGAGTTTTATTACGGATTTTATCTACATAACATCACGGCTGTAAGTCCAGCCTGTCCTGAAGGGTTTTGGGGAATTATTTATAGATATTATATCAAATCCAAGCCTTCATGCTCAGCAGTCGCGCTTGCGAACTTTCAACGAACGAGGCAGTCTGACAGATTTTATCCATCGAGATATTATAGGTCGAAAACTGACAAATACCCGGTTTCTCTAACATTAATTTAGGTGACCTGAACAATGACGCGGTGACAACGTACATGTCAAATGTCTTCGACTTTTTTTTTTAGTTTTCTCACGATGTTTTCTTTCACCGTATGGAGTTCAGTGGTGATGAAATAAATTACACAAAGTATTGCACCAGCTTGGGTTCGAACCACCGCTGTTTACAGCTGCTCTCAATTTACCATTGAATAAACATAAATTATACAAAACATATTTAACTTTAATTTGGCCGATAAATATCATTAAACCGTACCTTTACGGTAATGATTTCCATATTGTAATTAACTTGCACTGATGAAATTAGTTTTGTCCGACTGACAATTACCGGTTTTCATTTAAGTTTAATATTATAATTTGTGGTTAAAATCGTTCCATCGCATTTGTGAATTAATTGTTATTGTTCTGACACTAACCGCTCGGGAATAATTTATATATTGCAATTGCGTAAAAGCAAAATGAAGTTGCTCATATATCGCCTCGCCGGGCACCTCTTGGGGATGGGGCCGGATCTTGCGGAAACCTGCGCGTGAGAGTCCTCACGACGGGGTGAGAACGTCTTGGCGGTGTCTCTTGACATCGCCAACGCCTTCAACACCATGCCCTGGAGCTGCATTAGGGAGGCACTCCAGTTTCACCGGATGCCGACCTACCTTCGTCGTGTGGTCGTGGACTACCTGACGGACAGGACCGTCATTTACCCCGGTCGCAGGGGAAAATGGAACCGGCGAGATGTCCTGCGGTGTTCCACAGGGATCGGTTCTTGGGCCGCCCTTGTGGCTTACAGCGCCCATAGCGGCGTCAGCGTAGTTTGCTACGCAGTCAATGAATTGACAGAAAACACTATGACATTTGGTAGTAATGACAGAATGACTGTCTCGTCATTTTGTCACTCGCAATTATTACGTTTCTACTGGCTTATTTATAACCTCAAATACCGAAAGTGTTTTGGATTTTTTTACAATTCTCAGAAGTGTCTGTGATTTTAATTTAGTTTCAATCGCATTAATGCATTATTTAGAACACAGAAAGTAAATTCAAGTCTCTGTTGGTTCTTAGGCTAACGATGTATGGACGCCGAACAAAATCCTTTATTTAACCTTTAATTTCTCCGTAACTAGAAGGTTCCCAGGTATAGTTCAAAACAATAAAAATATCACCATGACGGGAAAATAAAGTGCCTTTCGGCTTCGTTTATGATGTTTTTAATTAAAATACATAACGTAAAAAAAAATCTGAATCTATTCGAAAGATAAATAAAATAAATAAATAGTTATTTATTTATTTTATTTATCACACAATAGTTATTTAATTTTTATTTTTGGTTACACAGTTGTGTAACCTGAAAATAAGACAAATATAAATGAAATGAAATGATGGTATTCAGTATTTCTGAAGTGGAAACGAGGAAAAACTTTTATGGGGCTTAAAGTTTCACAAATCATCATCATCATCTGCCTAGCCTTTTGCCAACTATATTGGGGTCGGCTTCCAGTCTAACCGGATGCAGCTGAATACCAGTATTTTACATGGAGCGACTGCCTATCTGACCTCCACAACCCAGTTTAGTACTGGGTAATACGATACCTTTTGGTAAGACTGTTTGTCAGACTTTTTGGGCCACTGACTACCTAACGACTGTCAAAGATCTACAAATGACAGCTGGGTCCAACAGCTTAACTTGCTTTCCGAGGCACGGAGGAAACTCGGTATGTAATGAGTACCATCCACAGGCCAACCTAGGCAAGCATTTAGTAAGTTATTATTTAGGCACGAGCTATTTCACAAATGCACTACAAAATACTGTTCCCCAACATTCCAAAGATTTTCTCATAGATATTGCATTTAGCTATAAGACCTCAGTCGTATCTTGAATATTATGAGCTTTGTTAAATGTTTGTGTATAGACACCAGCATATCAAGCTTCTACAATATATCTCTGTAATAGATTTTCAACTTTATTGCTAAAGCATTGGGTTCAAGGTTTATTGGGAAAGTTTGACAGTTTCCGGTAGCTTGTTGTGCTGGCGTCTGTACGTTCTGTGAATCTATTTGTCAATCTAGAAAACTAAGTGTATTAAAAATAAGTTATCATCATTCCATATTAATTTTATATTCACTTATGGATAGGAGAACCAACAGCTATGACAAATGAATAAAAATTGTAAACAGAGCCAATGACAGCTTCTCACGAGTAAACACAGAAAAGATAGTTGAAATCTTAGGATCACTAGATAATAAGCACGATTAAAAAAAAAGGAATTAAAATAAGATACAATAAGCACTATAAACACTGACACCAAAGAGATTTAAAACACATATAGAGAGGACATTGGGAATATTGTCATACAATAATTTTCATCCTGAATATTTTCGATTTTGACACTCGAATGCTACCTGACAAGCGGGCGTATGACACAGATGACACTAGACAGAACGAATTGTTACTAAGTAGTAACAAGTTTTGGATTACGATTTTCTTCGTCATGACCCGTCTATAGCTCGGAAATATTTAAATGTCTTTGACTGACACCAGGTTGAGCATTAATGACACGGGGAAAAAACTAAAAAAAACACTACGCGCTTTAAAAAAGTTAGCATTCAGCCGAGTCCGTGGTGAATAGGTTTTGGTGATAAATGGGTCAAATGAGAACTCTTTACAAAGAATATTGACCAAACAACTAAGCAAAGACCTCTTGTCTGCCAAAACAAATCACAATAACGTTGATGGAAAAATATAATTAAAAAACCTCACCCACCAACCCGAAGCTAATAAAGTAATAAATACTCACCGTATATTCACAAAACCACCAAAAAAAAACTACAAACATAAAACACGCTAAAATTACGCAAATGGATACAGATTAACGAGCTTCGGAACAAGAGAAACATGTAAAAACAAACACAGCGGAGATCCCGCAACATGTTTTCTGAAAAGAAACATGAAATCGAATAAACACGTATAACAGAACAAGGATAAACATTAGGCGTGTACAGTCTTCTTCAGTTATTTTACCTTTTAAAACTGCAATCAAACATCAACCGTAATGTAAGACGAATAAAGATTAGTTTTATTTTGACAGGCTTATCAGACAGTAGAAATAAAGAAAGAAGAAAGAAAACATTTATTTGTCACATGCCACAATTTAAGTGCACACAACAAAAAATAAATAAAAAATTTAAATCTAAACAGAAAAAAAAATGATAATTGTGTGTCTCACGGCTGCACCAAATTGCCCGGTTCAGCAAACTACCAAGTAGCTAGTGCCCGACGCTGGTTTTCAACTGGACCTGAGATGGTGATGTGACGGCCATAAAACTGTTTTGTATAGAATAAACGTGTATACAATACTGACAATACAGAGAACCCGCATCTGTACTGCTTGACAAGCCTGTCATGGACGGTTTTGATCTTAAGTGTGTATGCAGCGTGTCTCCGAAGACAATTGTCCACCTTCTATCTTGCGCTGCATGCCCTGACACCTGCGCACTTGATGATCTTATGATGACTGCATCAGTGAGCGGAGTTCGCATAACTGACTGGCTCTGGACTGTACCTAGTTATTTGTTCGGAAATGTAAGTGGTACTGACCGCTGCACATTTTGATCAACATTGCTATGAACTGAATTTATTAAGGAGCGATGAAGTTTGATGCAGAAGTATAAGTTTAATTGGAATATTTATACAGGTGGAAGAGACATCGACGCACAAACGGTTACCAGTACTCAGTACATCGTTCCGAACCGGGCCCACATAGACCGAGCATGCATGGTAGATTATACGTGGTGGACATCGACGCACAAGCGGTTACCGAGTACTCAGGGGGTACTTAGTCTGAACGGCCCGAATCGAATGGCACACGGGCCGTTCGACCGTAACGAAAAGTTGTCTACGTTCCAAAGGACCGGTGTCAAAATAAGTTTAAAGGGACAGTCGCATACATTCTGATAGTCGCCATAGTTTATGATTTTTGCGGGTCGCTTAGTCTTCAATATAAAAATAAAAAGCTTTTCGTTAGTCCAGTAAGCGTCAGTATAGAATACCCCCCTCATAGAAATTTTTCATCAGTATTTTTAAAACAATTTCTTTCCGCCCAATTTCTCAAATCATTAAACAACTTTTCTCTCTAATACCACACAGAATACATTGACTGTATTACAAAATAATACTTGATACGGAATATGAAATCCAATATCTGTACTGACAAGTCCAATATTTTAAGCCTTGACCAGTTTCCATACCTATACATTCCGGATATTCGGGAACTTCGTCAGATGGCCCAATTCCGAATTGGCAGCGTTGCCAAATTGGATAACAATGCTAATCACCGACTAACCTACTAAATTGCGTTTTGATGAAGTGAAAAATCGATACTATAGTGTATTGATATGTGCTCTACTTAAAATATGTATATTTGGTTTTATTTGGTACCCTGAAAGCGACTTCTACTTTATTGGATGTCATAAAGAGGATGATGACTGTACAGTCGGCTGAAGCTGCGTCTGCTTATTTTTTTAAAACAAAACTCCGTGCACCGGTGCACGGAGTTTTGTTTCACACCTGTTATGTGGACGTCTGTAGGAAAAAGGTTTTAACTGATTTATATGAGGCTCATATCTGAGAGATTCGATGGGAAAAATTAAGTTGGTAGTTAATTTCTTAAACAATGAATAACCTCGACTTTTCCTACTTACAAAAACTTGAATGAAAATTGTTTACCCACTTCTCACTTTCATCCAAAATACTGCATTTAACCAGTACGGTAATAAAACGAAAACGCAATAATTCGCAGCAAGTACCAAGATATTATAAATACCGTTAGTCCCGGTGTTTGCAGAGACACCTCTAGTGCTAAACCGACACTAAATTCTAACACTAAAAGTACACAGATTTCTCTGTGGTCGAATTTACGGTGAGTTACATTAATTAGTCTTAGTGGGTGATATTTTACGAGAGATTTTAGTGGTTGAACGTAATGTAGAAAGTGAATAAGTCCACTAAAGGAATAAATTGACTTTTTAAAGCTAGCATTGTCGACTTATTTTATTTCTATCATTCTATTTGTTCGTTTATGTCTGTGCCCTGAAGTGTAAATATGGTGCTGTTCCACAAACGATGGGGCACTTTATATAGTGTTCTGCGTGTCCTATTGTTTATATGTTCATTACAGGACCTGACGCTATTGAAGGCGACAAACTAGTGGCTCAGTTCTGGGCCGACACAGTTTAGATTGCCGTCGACACGCTTAGAAGAAGATCTTCGTCTTTACCAGGTAGATTCGTTTCCCAAATCCTTCCAGGTAATGTTTCCTATGAGGTCTTGAACCTATCCTCATAGTAAGGGGCATCTTAGTTATTGCGTCATCTAAATCAGGACCGACCTCGATGCCTTCCATCTTCAGAAATCGTGGAAACGCTTGCGCAGCGGTCACTGTGCATGTTGCTGAATCAGAATTCATTTATTTCCCCGTTTTACCATTATATTTCACCTAAATAAATCAAAGGACAATGGGCATCGATGTATAGGCATATGCCCCAAGGTTCAATAGCCATAAGATACACATAATTGAAAAGAGCTTTTTACGGAGAACCTTTGCTACTAACACGACTTTTGGCAATTCGTAGTACGTTCGGAGTTATTGAACTAAATATGTAACTAGTTGGACAACGAAGTTAAGATTTTCTTGGCATCAATTAAGGTTTTCTGGGTAACCAATAGTAAAAACATATAATCCATTTCATAGAGCTTTTCAAGGAGAACCTTTGCCAGAAACACGACTTTCGCCAATTCGTTGTCCGTTCGGAGTTATTGACCTAAATAGGTGACTATTTGAGCACCGAAGTTAAGATTTTCTGGGTGACCAATAGCAATAACATATATACAATTGCAGAGAGCTTTTCAATGACAACTTTTGGTACTAAAATAACTTTTGCTAATTCGCAGTCCGTTCAGAGTTATTGAACTAAATAGCTGACTAGTTGGACACCGAAGTTAAGATTCTCTTAGCAACCAATAGCCATAAGATATACATCATTAGATAGAGCTTTTTGACTAGAACCTTTGCCAGTTACACGACTTTTCCCAACTCGTATTCCAGTCGGAGTTATTGACCTAAATAGGTGACTATTTGAGCACCAAAGTAAAGATTTTCTGGGTAACCAATAGCAATAAGATATACATCATTGTATAGAGCTTTTCAAGGAAAACCTTTGCCATTTAACGACTTTCACCAATTCGTATTCCGTTTGGACACCGAAGTTAAAATTTTCTTGGCAACCAATTAAGGTTATCTGGGTTACCAATAGGAATAACATATGATGCATTGCATAGAGCGTTTTAGAGAGAACTTTTGCTACTAGCATCACTTTAGCTAATTCCGATTCCGTTCGGAGTTATTGACATAAATAGGTGACTATTTGAGCAGCGAAGTTAACGTTTTCTGGGAAACCAATAGCAATAAAATATACACCATTGGAGAGAGCTCTTCTATGAGAACTTTTGCTACTAACATAACTTTTGCTAATTCGCAGTCTGTTCGGAGTTATTGACCTAAATAGGTACTAGTTGGACACCGAAGTTAATATTTTATTTACAACCAATTAAGAGTTTACGGGCAACTAATAGTCATAAGATATACACTATTGGATAGAGCTTTTCAAAGAGAACTTTTGCTACTAGCACCACTTTTGCTAATTCGTAGTCTATTCGGAATTATTGACCTAAATGTGTGTCTAATTGAGCACCGAAGTTAACATTTTCTGGGTAACCAATAGCTATAAGACGTACACCATTCGAAAGAGCTTTCAATTAGAATATTTGCTACTATACAACTTTTGCTAATTCGTAGTTTGTTCGGTTTTATTGATCTAACTAGGTAGTTGATTAGGCACCGAAGTGTAGCTCCTCTCTGACTCTGAATCGAGAAAAGTTGTCAAAACAAGAAATATTCTTCTTGTTGAGATCAATCCATTGATACATATCTTGACGCTATTGGGCGTTGGGGTTGTGTTAACGATCTATCCAAGTTACTGTTACAGTAAGGATTTGCTCCTAAAATAGCATTTTAAGATGTCAATATTTTGAAAATGATGTTTATAGGCTTATAATATGATGTTTGAAACGTACAGTATCAATGAAAGTTAAAAAATTGACGAAATAACTGTATTTAATCTAACTTAATTTCTCAACATTAGACCTCTGTAGCTCCTCTCTGACTCTGAATCGAGAGAAGTCGCCATAATAAGAAATGTTCTTCTTAAAGAGATCTATCCATTGGTATATATCTTAACGCTATTGGACGCCAGGGCAATTCTGCCCATTCTCCTTTAATAATCATATGTATTTCATTTTCTTGACGCAGTGTTGTGTTTTGAAGCCTATCCTAAATAATATACTTGACTTGTTAGTATCTAGGCAAGTTACAAAAATAAAGGACATTGTAAAAAATGGCCTATGCATCAACACGTATGAAACCTTTACAATAATTACTAGTTATTTTTGTAATTTACATTACAGTTATTACAATAGAACGGACACTTCATAATTTCGAAAACATTTTAAAAAGTAATTCACTTCCTTCTGACGTATTCCCCGGTGCGGGAGCCATTATTTTTTTGAAATGAATTGAATAAGGTTTTTAGTTACAAACAGAATAAAGTGATTGACACATCGAAACTGACAGTCGATGAATTGACAGATGACACTTTGACATTAGATAGTAATGACAGAATGACAGTCTCGTCATTTTGTCACTGACAATTATTACGTTTCTATTAACCTAATTATAACTTCAAATACCGAAAGTGTTTTCGATTTTTTTACAATTCTCAGAAGTGATTGTGATTTTAATTTAGTTTCAATCGAATTAATTCATTATTTAGAACACAGAAAGTAAATTCACGTCTCTGTTGGTTCTTTAGTGAACGATGTATGGACGCCGAACAATGCCCTTTATACGACTCAACTTTATACCCCCAAAAAGATACAAGATTACAAGTACAAACGTTAGGTGGCATTTAATAGTACTGTTAATGTCAACTAGAAGTTATTATTTTACTGTGTTTATCGCCGAAACTTGTTTTTTTATTAGCTCTTGTTTTTTTCTTTTTTTATGGTGGATATAATCATTTATTGCTGAGTTAAACGAGTTCTATCACTTTGTTTGGTTTTCAAAATACTGGAATTGTTCTTATTTGTGTATTAGTGACAATAAAATAACCAGTTACTGTGTTTTGGATTGGTTTTTAATGTTAAGATTCATTTAAGATAAAATCATAGGAAGGCAATGCTATGGCAATGACAAGAGGCTCGCCCCTATTACATGGGACTTAGACATAACTGGCGAAGTGTGGGTGTACTATTAGGTACACCTCTGCCTAATCCTTCTGGGATTATAGAGGAGGCCTTGTATAACACAATCAATTGATAACGTTCCCACCACTGGTACCCTGGTACCCAGACCTCCACTCTCTGAGAGGGACTGGGCTGTAATCCAGGTCGTGGGTGGGGATGGTTGATGTCGCAGTAATGATCGAAGACTTAAAGTCTCTTGGATTATCTTGCTCATCTTATTATAAGAAGAAAATGCATTCTTCTTGGCGTTATAATATTAATTCCGACGTTCTTCATTCGACGTTTCTTGGAGTTCTAACTCCGACTTTCACCAGTAGCCAACGCAATTCGTTCTAGCATACCATTCATTAGTACTTAATATATAGTGTGTCAATGGACGTTTCACATCAAACTAAGTAACCCTACGCAAAAGTTTTTGCTGGGAAACGATTTTTTTTTTCGGGTGAAAAATCACGTTTTGCGGTAAAACTTAATTTAGCACACTCAAAACATTGTGCTGATGGATGCTTTGAATGGTAAACGGGTCATGGAGGTAATTAATTATTGTCTTAAAAACTAGTATAGTATTTTTTATTAAATTCGTGAAGAATGGAACTTGGACCTCCAATATCTCCGTAGCTAGAAGGTCCCAGGTATGGTCCAGTACAACAAAATTATGTAATGACGGGCAGAACAAGTACCTTTCGGCTTCGTTAAGGGTCCATTTACACCCTATATAGGTTTTCTTTAAAATATATAGGGTCTTTGCACATTAAAAATATGGAACATAATTATGTAGCTAATGTTTTCTTGTGTTGTTAACATTTAAAAAAAATATTTTACAAAAATTGCGAATAAAAAAAATGGTTCAACGATATAAGACTATATTATAACGTTATACTTAATTCCTCTTTTCAGGCAAACCATCAAAGGCCATACATCGTACGACACGACACGCTAAGCACCCACCATCTTGACGTACATCGATACAGAAACAAAAGCCGACTCACATACCTACTACCTCCATAAACCAGGAAGCGGTAACTCAAAAAATCTATGTTTCGAGAAAACACTGAACTTCTGACTGCGACCGTACCTACATCAAATCATATAGGTAGCAATCTCACAAAGCTATAGCATCAAAACTAGTCGCATTCACGACATTGTTCAATAAAGGCATTTCACACACATACACACCCGTAAAACGCAGTCTATCATCACGAGTTATTAATCGTTTGTTTAGGTGGCTAGGGTGTGAGAAATTCTTGATGGGAAAACCCAATAACACTTTGCCCGACCCAGGAATCGAACTCTGGACCTCATGATTAGCAGTAGCGCTTGCGACCAACGAGGTAGTTCCTTAACTATCAGTTACAAAAAAAAAACTGAATTTTAATATTTTTGAGGTACTGCTTTTTGGCTTTCGACAGCACTACACAAGATTTATTACCACAAAAAGTGGCCTTTAGAAATTGTCAGCTTATTTCGCAGTACGAATAAATAAGATATGAACTTGAAGTACGGTTAATGAGTCGGAAAATGTCCACGAAAGTTGGCAAGGCTATATATTAGTTAGTCGGCTTAAGTGCTAAACAATAGATTGATAGACTTATTCATTAAATGTGGGCGACGCGCCATGTTTGATTCTTTGTACGCACGACGCCCAATCAAGCTTTAAAAACAAGTTTATACGGATCTCTCATTGTACGGGAAATCTATGCAAAGCTAGGCCATGTTAAATTGGAAGGTATAGCTTGATGTGTCCCCGTGTGTACAGTGACTATGATTGTGTGTGTGTGAATGAGTAATGTTGGGTCAGTCAGGCAAAATGCTGGAACATATCTTTTGCTGTAAAGTAAAAGACATAAAGTAAGAGTTGGAAACATAAATGAGTGTGACGTAGTAAAAGAAACAATAACTTCACTTTCTGTGTAGTCATAACCTTGACTTCGACCCAAGAATAAGTAGATAAAGTTAACCAGTATACTATGAAACTTCACGTTGGTTCCTGTCCTTCTTAAATGTAATTATAGTTTACTGTAAGCTGTTGCCCGCGACTTCGTTCGCGTGGTAATTTTGATGAGTACGAGTTAGGAAAAAAAATTGCCTATATCCTTCCTCAGGATATAATCTATCTCCTCGTTGCTGTTTAGTTTAGCTGTTTAGTCGTGAAAAGGTAGCAAACAAACAAAGTCACTTGCGCATTTATAATATTATAGTATGGTTTATACAATCTGGAAGAGACACCGACGCAGAAACGGTTACTACGTATTCAGTAAATCATTCTGAACCCCACCATTGAAATGTTTCGTCTGTAATTAAAAAAAAAACTGCTGTTTCCAAAAAAATAGAGGTAACCGGAATGCCGAAGGCATGTGACATCTACCAACCCGCACTGGACCAGCGTGAAATATTATGCCCCACTACTTTCCAAAGAGAGTAGGTATGTGTCCCCAAAGTAGGGACATTATACAGGGTGTTTGGTGCATCGTTTGCCTAATTGAACGGGTCTAAAGAAGGGGTTATTTTTCTGTCTCTTCGGCCCCAATAAGTCATCCTTGGTCTCACGGATTTTTTTATTTTAAAAAATCGCAAAATTGCAAATTTAAATATATTGTATATATAGAGTCTTTCTCATAGTTTTGAGGCATTTCAGCTAAATTCCATATTCAACCGCATATCAAGATAATCCGGCCTTTATAATATGTGTCGTAACCAGGCGGACATAAATCTTACACAAAATGTCCTAAGAAATTGTTTGACTACCTACAATATTTAGTACCCTGTGTTTTAGAATATTACCTAAGAAGGCTGGTGTATTATACTGGGTTAGCAAAAAGGTTAATATTCAACGCTCAAGATATTCTAGGGTTACGTTTATGCTTTAGCCTGGTAACAGCGGGCTGCTTGACGTTGTATGAATTTGTTTTCGTTATAAAGTACTAGCATAATATGCCCGCGGCTTCGCCCGCGTGAAGTTTCGTATTCAACCCACGTGATCGTACTACCGCGATTAAAAGTATCCTATGTGTTAATCCAGGTTATAAACAATCTGTGTGCTAAATTTCATCTAAATCCGGTCAGTAGTTTTTGCGTGAAAGAGTTTCCTCCGTGCCTCGGAAAGCACGTTAAGCCGCTGGTTCCGGTTGTCATTTGTAGATCTTTGACAGTCGTTAGGTAGTCAGTGGGCCAAAAAGTGTGACAACCAGTCTTACCTAGGGGAATCGTATTACCCAGTACTAACTAGGTGGTGGATGTCAGATAGGTAGTCGCTCCATGTAAAATATGTAGTATTCAGCTACATCCGGTTAGACTGGAAGCCGACCCCAGGCAGATGATGAACCTGTGGGATATTGTTAGGACTTTGTGGACGCTTAATGTGCCTTTGATGGGACAAAGCACAGGACTCATTAAAGCGGTCGGTCTATAATTAAAATAAACGTAGAAATAACCGCTAACTTCCTCAGAAAATTAAGTAAAACCTATCATAGCTTTACACAAAAGCCTCATACGATACCGCTACCCACTACCCTCCCCTGAAAGCCGACGCATTTCTTTCATCCCCTCCGGCTTAGAAAACTGTTGAAACGTGGAGCCCTCTTTATAAGGCAAGTTATTCACTTAGTATACTTTTAAAATGCTTGTAATATTTCTCCGGAAGATTTGAAATGCACCTTTGAGAAGAATGTTTCAACTACAAAGTTACTTAACAAGTTCTATGACTAAGGGTTTTAAGGGGGAGGTATTAACTAAATGGACTTGTGGTCTGAAATAAAAGAATTTTATTATTTATTTATTTATTTTATTAGGGGCAAGTGGTTATCCATGATACTGTCAAACTTTTAGTGC
The DNA here is from genome assembly GCA_905220335.1 of Noctua pronuba. Taxonomy (NCBI): domain Eukaryota; kingdom Metazoa; phylum Arthropoda; class Insecta; order Lepidoptera; family Noctuidae; genus Noctua; species Noctua pronuba. Next base: position 5,004,367 of record LR999906.1, on the reverse strand, counting down.
AAGATAGAGATGAGAAGTCATGTCTCAGTTAAACCTCTTTTAGAAATAAGCAAGCTAAATTTAAGTCTCAATGAGTCTAAATTTTGCGTCGATAATAAAAAAAACCGAGACTGTTGACTCCACTTAGTTGAAATTTGAAGAGCAGGTGTCTTATACCCTGCCAGGGCTGCGGGATTGTTCGAAAGAGATACCGCGGCCCTGGGACACAAAGGTCATAGAAGGATCATGGATGGGTTTTAGTCAGTACGAGTCTGACACTCCTTTCCACTCCGCCCAGAGCGGGAGGGGGCATTTCATGATTTCCAATCCAAAAAAAATGTAATGGGAATTACATTGAAACAAAACAAACTCAGAATATATTCTGTAGAAAAATGAAAATTCGAAGCACGTACAGACGTAGATCTAAGTTTAACGCTCACGTATAACCGGCACTGCACCGGATCAGCAACGCTCAACTGTTTTCATTCACCATTCTTTTTATGAAACTCCATACTGCAATGCACACTTATGACTGGGATCAGGATCATCTGCCTAGCCTTTTCCCAAAGATAGGCAGTCGCTCCATGTAAAATATTGGAATTCAAATGCATCCGGTTAGACTGGAAGCCGACCCCAACATAATTGGGAATAGGCTAAGCAGATGATGAAGCTATGTATTACGTGCTAACTGTATTACCTGGTTACCTGGTTTATAAACTATTTTCTAATTAAGAATTACGTTCCATATACAGGGTGTAAACAGACCCTTCACGAATCCGTCAACCAAGCACTGTACACCAAACCAAGTAACATTACGTAAAAAATATTTCTGGGGTACGACTTTTTTTGTGGTGAAAAATCACGTTTCGCTGTATGTCTCAATGTAACGCACTCAAAACATTGTGCTGATGGATGCATTGAATATTAAGGGGTTCGTGGAGGTATTTAAAATAAAGGAATAATATTAAAAACATACTAATAATATTAAAAAATACTTGTGGAACAGTTGGAACTTTGACCCCCAATATCTCCGTAACTAGAAAGTTCCCAGTACAAAAAAATGATTATAATGACGGGGAGAACAAGTGCCTTTCGGCTTCGTTAAGAGTATTTTTACACCCTTTGTATTTATATTAGCAGTGTACAGGCACATAATGTAAAATAGTAGAAGGCTATCTTCATGGCATGCTACGGCGTAGCGTCTACGCCGGCTACGACGTAGCAATTACGTAGCAAAGTGAGTTTCCTTTTCTTAAGATCTCTGTAATGAAGTTTAAGTCAGTGTCCGGTGTTTACAGTCAGTCCGTAATCTGTCCGTACCGTTTCCTCTCAACCTTTAGTTATATGTCAATATCGAAGCTAATAAGTATACCCATATTTAATGAAGTTTCACTGTATTTGTAATTAAAGTATTCGATTGCATGTTCATAATTATCTGATTGGATTCTGTGTTACGGATGAGCTTCGCAAGGAAAATGCTTTTCTGTTCTCTTCTATTCTGAATAAAGTGCCTTATTTTTTTACAATTCATAACATCGTAATTTTTCGATCAAAGCTATAGACCGACCGCTTTAATGAGACCGCCGCCTTCTCAAAGGCACATTAAGCGACCACAAACTCTTAAATATAGGTTGTTTTCTTTAAAATTTCCATAATCCACGTAGGTATTACGTTACTAATTGAACCGATACGTGATCCATCTTCAGAATATTCCATTTAAATTGATACCTTCGCGAGGACTCATTAAAGCGGTCAGATTATAGATAATCATAAATACAATCACTTTTTTCTGAAAGTAGCACCGGTGACTGAAAAGTTGTAAGGAAATCAGTTATGATAGTATGTGATGTAGACGACGAATAAGGAAAATGACACGAGGAACGTTTGGAGTGGGAATGAAGATGGCTATATGAATAGGGGGACCGCAAATAAACCATGGATATGAATGATTGTGAGCAGAAAGTAGATAACTTCTGAGATAGTGACTAATAGAAAAGAGGTCCAAAAAGACCCCAATAAATCGGCCTGAAGGATTTTAATTATTTAATTATTTACAACTAGCTTTCGCCCGCGGCTTCGCTCGCGTTAATTTATAATTTGACAATCAATTCGGGTTGCACTCGCTTGTAACAACATAATTCAATCATGATTCGAAAGATACGTGGCGCCATCTATTATCATAAGAATGTTATTGTTGTTTTCCTCGGGAAGATTAATTTTTTTCGGGATAAAAGGTACTCTATGTCCGTTTCTGTACACCTGACAACGTATATGCAAAATTTCAGGATGATCGGTTCAGTGGTTTATTCGTGAAAAGGTAACAAACAAACATACTTACTTTTATAATCTATAATATAAAAATGAATCGCAAAATGTGTTGGTAAGCGCATAACTCAACAACGCCTGGACCAATTTGGCCAATTTTTTTTTTAAATGTTCTTTGGAGTTCAAGGATGGTTTTTACGGCGAGAAAAATTCGAATAATTGCCGGAAAAACCCTTAAAACAGCCAACCAAGGTACAGCCAAGGTAGGGTAGGTAGGATAGGTAGGATAGGTAGGGTAGGTAGGGTAGGTAGGGTAGGTAAGTAGGTAAGTAGATAGGTAGGTAAGTAGGTAGGTAGGTAAGTAGGGTAGGTAGGATAAGTAGGTAGGATAGGAAAAAGGTGCATTGCAACGCATGCCGGGAACAGCTAGTATTAGTATAGATTTAGACTTCAATCACACTTATAAACAGAGGTGGTCTTAATGTCATAGACATTTTTTACCAGTCAACGTTTGGATCAGAAGTGGTTTTTTTACAACAATTCAATAAGTTGTATCCAACTCTTCATCATCTGCCTAGCCCTAGGTAAGACTGGTTGTCAGGCTTTCGGGCCACAGACTACCTGTAACGTCTGCCAAAGATCTACAAATGACGGCCGGGACCAACGGCTTAACGTGATTTCCGAGGCACGGAGGATACTCGGTATGTAATGAGTGGTCACCCATCCACGGACCAACCTAGGCAAGCACGGCTTAACCTAAAGATCGACCTAAGCGGCTGTTATTATTTAGCCGCGAGCTCCTCAAAAGTCGTCTTAAGTTATATCCAAATCAAGTAACTAAAAACAACGCAATTTCCTATTAACTTAATCCATCACATCAATACAAAAATAAACCAAACTAAAGCACCACCTGTCTCCGAAAAAAATACCGTAACACATAAGCCGAAACTGCTGCTATTAGGGGTCCCCAACAAGGGCAATATCGACACGAATTGCTCAAGTGAGAGATGTCCCGGGCAATTTCATTAGGGAGCTATTTTATAGCTGGTTTTACTGAGATACAGCGGATCTTTCCAATCACGGCTAACTCGGGGGGAAACATGTTTGGTATATAGGATTGGTGATTGAGAAGTCGAACTGAGTTGGATTATATCGATTAGATCGTAGTTTTGGTGTACTGTGATGTATTTAGTAATAGTTTTCGTTTACCTGCTTAGATCTTAGATGATGTAAATTTTTTTGGGCTGTTACAGTATTGAAGAGTTCATCAGTTGACAAATGACATGTATTCATGCGATATTTTCTATTATTGAGTTTTATTATTATTTTTATGCGTTAATAGGTAATTAAGTGACTATTAGATATTTCTTTATTAAATGACTATTCATTTTATATTTTCCATTATTACTTTCTAATTCTTATTAATCTAATTGTATGTTATTTTCAACACAGTGTATTTTGTTAAGAAATAAATGACTTATGACTTATGATCGAGCCATACTAATCTATAATCTTAGGATGATGATGATGAGGATAGATGGATAGACAGATGTTTGATACTCTTTCATGCAAAAACCTCTGAACGGATTTGGATGAAAATTGTCACATAGATAGTTTATAATCCGGATTAACACATCATTATCATCGTCTACAGTCTAAATTCACACGCTGCTGGGTACAGGCCTCTCCTTTCTTCTGCTAAACTCCACGTCTCGTGCCCAGTCTGAAAATTACTGTTTGTTTCATAAGCCTTAACGGCTGAACAGATTTCGATAAAGCCACTTAGATAGACCATGTCCTGAGTTAGGACATAGAATACTTGATATCCCAGTAGGAGCTGATCCTGTTTCCTTGGGGTAATTTTTGAAAACCACGGAGGCGAAGCCGCAGGTAAAAGCTAGCAATAGCACAGGTATGATTTTGAAGGGAAATAAATTTTATCACAGGAAATGAGGTCAAAGTAAAAGATTACAATAAAACCCTAAAAAGAACATAATTTCTGATATCTTTGAAGAACGCTTTACTAAGCAGAGGTTTTATTATTGTAGCCGATAAACTTGCCTCTTATCTTATACAAAAATAACTTGTACAGTCCGTAACATTAATACAACTAAGGTATTATCTACAAGATGTAAACGTACCCTTCAAGAAGCCGTCAACCAACCACTCTGTACATCAAACTAAGTAACACTGTGCAAAAATTATTTATTTTATCTATTTGTTTTACTATTTATGTGCACACAGTAGACAACACAGGAAAATAACATATATATGAGTACATAGGTTCTGCTGATTTCATAAGAAATTTCTGCCAGCAGACCTGCAAAAGGAGAAATGAAAAAGAAATGTAGACAATTAGTCACACTGTGTAAGAAAAGGAAGAGAATGGTGTGTTTATGTGCCTTACCTAACTTTACTTAAAATATTATAAGCAATATTATTGTTGGGAAAAGCCTTTTTTTATTGTTGCTTTTGATTTTTTTTCCTACACGTACGCTTACAAAGACTAATGTTATCACACAAGAACATAATGCAGTTCTTTTTCTTGATTCTGGTCCCAACATTTCGTTATTAAGTCAGTCCGTATTTTCTCACTGCACGTCTTAATTTAACACACAACAAAACAAAAAGATTAATCCTTGTTATGTTCTTCAGTATTCCATGAAGACATTATAACCCGGCCTAATAAAACGTTATCTCGCACAACAAGGCACTCTTAGTTTCATGGACTTCTAAAGTTAGTCGGGTTATCTGCAAATTGTCGAGGGAACGGTGCAGTTATAGTTTGAGAGCTAGTGAAGGGAGACATTACACCGTAAATATTTTCTTCAATGAACGGAAATTACGAAAATATTTTGATGGGTTTGACGCTAACCTGACTGTCGAAAACTAGTTAGAATCTAATTTTGAACATGTGAAATATTATAGGGCCATGAATTAAAGCAGACTTGTGGTGGTCGTGATTTTCATTGACTAAACAGGTCAATAAAACACTCAATTAATGAGCTTCACATAATTGGGTGAAAAAAATGACAACCGAAGCATTCCCGTTTCTTGTACAAATAATCGAAAAACTATTGAGTATTAACAATTACTGGGAAAATTCTCATATTTTAAAAACATGAAATTGCGAATAGATTTGGTACAATTTGAATACACAATACAATTTCAATTATTACTCGGATATTTTCTCACTTTTCGATCTTATTTTGTTAATTTTACTATACCCACGTGTTAAAACAAATCAAAGTTAAACTTTTACTGTCACTTACGGAATATTTTCCGTGATTGTTCATTATTTTGAGCTCCCGATATTTCGACCCTGTTGCAGAAGAATATGGGTGGCGCTTTCTCCAGTGACCCGCGATCCTGTTTCTTGTATCACGGAATCACGAAAGATATCCCGTAAGTGACAGTATAAGTTTAGTTGTAAACCGTGAAAGCTTAAAACAGTGTCACAAATGAAAGTTATTTCAAGCGCACTAGCTCCCAGTCTACAAGGATTATCTAGTGTTGGAATAGCAGTTTATGTTGGATGTAGCCTGCAACGGATTATGATGGAAATGATACACGGAGTTCGGAGATACGGGCATTATGTCTCACTTTGTGATTATGAAACAACATTGCTGTTAAGCTGTAGGTGAGTTTTGCGTCAGTTTGGCGCAGGCTTATATTATTAAGGCAATAGCTTTTAATTAAGGACTCGTGTATAATAACCGCTGCACGGGTCAATCTTTCAGGTTATGTCGCGCTTGCTTAGGTCGGTCCGTGGATGGGTGATCCACTCCCGTGCCTCAAAAAACACGTTACAGAACTTTGACAGTCGTAACAGGTAGTCAGTGGGCTGAAAGTCTGACAACCAGTCTTACCAGGGTATAGTATTATCCAGTATTAACTGGGATGTGGATAGGCAGTCGCTCCATGTTATCAGCTGTATTCGGTTAGACTGGAAGCCGACCCCAACGTAGTTGGGATAAGACTAGGCAGATGTAGAGTCTCTAGAAATAGATCGAGATGGTTTAAAAGGGGACTTTATTCAGAACAAGGATATCGTAAGAAAAAATCACTAAATATCTCAGATTAACTTATTTATTTCGCGTTGCAAGATTGTGATTTTAACATCTAGATTACGCTTAGAGAGTGCAGTGGCACCGTCTCCCTCTTTAATCGGTATGTATAATCGAGGTTTAAGCACGGAGACGAATCTCGTGCAAAACTCGGGACCGCGCGTCGATTGTTTTAATGATTTGGAAGTCGCGCGACGCGATATGTGCGCCAGTTTGAAGATAATATGGAAGTTATACTTTATTTTGTTTGTGTTTTTATTTTGAAGTGTAGTTTGTATGTATCAAAACTCTTTGGAGGTGAAGCTATGAAACCTTAAAAAAGAATAAAATTAAGATGTCACTTCTTTAAATGATTTTTTCCTTGATAATGTCTAAAATATAATTAAACTTATATTATTGTATTTATGCTTCTATTGATTTTACTTTAATATGGTAGCAGAGCGAGGTAATTAGCCCGTGCTATTCCCACGTGGGACTCGCTTCAGTAAGACCAGAGGCCTCAGCACGAGCTCGCGGTGTAAACGTCACATAAATACGTCTATTTTTGAATCGAAAATACAATAAACCCATAGAAGTTTAGTTTGCAACAAGCACAATCAGTATCATCCATAGATATGAATAAAATCTCAAAATTATGAAAATTATTGTGTGAAACGAGTATTTTTATTTTTAGAAATCAACGTACCTAATTACGTTACGTTTTCACCGCGCGCCCTAGCTGGGTCTCGTGTTCTTTACCTAGGCAATAGGAATTGCCACATTCCATTAAATCAGCTCATCACACCCTACCAAATAGAATCCTATGTAAGCTAATAGGATCATAAAAGAAAAATAGAAAACAAAAAAGGATTTAACTTTTATTTCAAAACACAATTTTCGTCAACAAACAAAAACCATTCCGAATTTATTGTTGAACAAACAAAATGGTTGACGCCGAACTTCTATATTCAAAAGTTAGTCGTATTCACTCAAACGAACTTTATTTGCAAAATATTTCACCCGGTTTTTCGTTGAAAAATGCCGTGTTTGTAGAATGCGTTTCAGTATTACTATTGGTATTTTTATATTTATTACAAGCTTAAATTGTTGTATTTTTCCAACAATGATCCATTTTCTATATTAAACTTAGTATTAAAATTGAAATTATAAAAACTAAACAAAAAAGGGAATTTGGTTCGCACGACGGCCAATCAAGCTATACAAAACCAGTTTATGCGGATCTCTCATTATACAGGAAATCTATACAAAGCGAGGCCACGTTATACTGGAAATGTATAGCTTCATGTGCCGCCGTGTGTACCACGCAAAATTTAAGTACTTTACTGGAAATAAAAATAAAATTAATTACTGCATACAATTATATCGGCTGTGAGTGTCAATTGACGCCAAAAAACGTTAAAATTGCATTTTCCTTTTTCATTTTACCTATTATTATTATACTATTAATTCGGTCTCTGTCATTTTCTTTGACATAAATGTTTGACGTACGTTAATAGCTCATTAAAATTTTACTTGATTAAAATGATAGCTGTCAGGATATACGTACTTAATCAAAACGATAATTTTACTGACACTATGTTTTTAGTAGTCTAATTTAATTTCAAATTAATTTAATTAATACCGATATTTACATAGCGTAAAATACTGACTGCATAAATATATTATATTATTATAGCTAGCCCATATTGTCCCACTGCTGGGCAAAGGCCTCCCTCCATTCCTTCCAAAGGTCACGATTCTGTGCTACTACTTTCCAATTATCAAGGAAGACATCCAGTTCGTCCCGCCATCTCCTTCGTGGTCTGCCGCGACCCCGTGTCACTGTTTCAGGGCACCAATCCTGAACTTTTCGGGCCCACAGTTCGTTCGGCATGCGACAGACATGTCCTGCCCAGTCCCATTTAAGTTGGGCAGCCTTTTGAGCCACGTCAACGATTTGTGTTTTGGAGCGCAGTGTAGTGTTTCGTACATGATCTGTTAATTTTACACCTAAGATACTGCGCTCCATAGCACGTTGGCAAACCTTGAGTTTGGACTTTTGGATGTTAGTTAAAGACCAAGTTTGTGCACCGTAGGTAAATAAATATAATAAATAATAATAAATATATATTTGCAATTATTTATTGTGATATAGTGATGATAAAGCTACTAGTCTCTAAGTTTAGCAGATTCGTTTTTATTTAATTCGGTTCGTCATTTTGCTTAAGTAAGATTTTATGAACTGCAGTGATACTTTACTTCGAACCTGGAATTTCAGTTAGGAATTCAAACCTGAACTAAAATACATTTGTTTCCGTACTTGTTGCTAATACTTTGAAATGCTATCCACCGCTTGATATAATATGTAGGTACGACACATCAACAATGTACCGGACAGTATGCTATGCCACTGCGCCATAAATCACTAATATTTGTTACTATATTGTAGTCCGAAGCTGCCTACCCACAGAAGTGATTTATGGAAACGCGCTCTTTACTATCGCGGTGTTGGGCAGAATAGCTATAAAATCACGTCCGACCCACCTTCACACTGAACATTCACACCAGTGTTAAGATGGAGAAATTTCTTTCCCAGCCTTCACACCAGTGTGAAGATAGGAAAATTATTTTCCCTACCGTCACACCAGTGTTAAGGTACGGTAATTACTTTCCCGATCTTAACACTAGTGTTTATAAAGTATAACACTAGTGTTACGGATGGGAACCCTTCATCAATGTGAAGGTCGGAAAATTGACATACTGTCGTATGACTCGGGAGAGGTTTGGAAAGTATCACTGGCCACTTGAAGTATTTATTGTCCGTAAGATGAAGTTTCATATTATGTCAGCAGGAACATCAATGTCTGTCTTTCTGATACGTCTATCTTTTGCTCGTGGTAAGGGATAATAATAATTCTTAAGGGATAATAATAATACTTAAATTACAATGGATTTTTCCCTCATTGACAGAAATGGGGGTAAGGTACTTTTGTTCGATGGTCATCAATACCTCAAACAAAAATGTTATATTAGCGGCAATATCATTTGGTTTTGTTGTAATCGACGGAAAGAATTGAAGTGTACTGGATCTGTGACTACAAAAGTAAGTAAAAAGCACATTTCTCGATTTGTTTCCCAACTTTTCTGTGTTTTTGATTTTATAAAAACCTGATCTATATGAAAATTATCTTAACTATATTTCAAAACATTTTCTGCGGGCAGTCCAATGATTTCGTCAGAGAACGTCGTAATGAATTATTTAATAGGATTTAATGAAAGTAACATTGTTATAGGATAACGAAATAATAAAACACATCGAACACAAATTTGAATGCAAGTCGGACATAGCAAAAAATGAAGTAGCCGTTTGTGTACAAAAGATGAAAGAAACCGCTCGCACGTCAGTAAATCCCATGCCGAGAATCTACAAAAAAAGCATTATTCCCATAATTGATAAAGGGTTGGCAATGATAACTAAAGTTCCTACATTCAAAAATGTCAAACATAGTTTATATTTGGCTAGAAAAAAGGAACAACAAGTTAAAAGAACTGTTTTTAAAGATTTAACAGAAGTTGAGGTTCCGGCAACGTTTAATGATATTTTAATAGCCGAATATCGCCATGACGACTCAATAATATTACTGTTTGGTTCAAAAGAGTCGACGTTATTGCTAAGCGAGATACAAGAATGGTTTGGCGATGGCACCTTTAAAGTGGCACCGAAACCATTTCTTCAATTGTATACAATTATGGGAGACATCGGCAGTTCATCGAGCCACACTAATGTGATACCGGTATTCTATGCTTTGATGACCGACAAAAAACAGACCTCGTATTTAGCTTTATTCGATCTAATAAAAACCACATGTCAACAATGGAATCCAGAAAAATTCCATGCTGATTTTGAATCCGGAGTCTCTAATTCATTGAAAATGATATTTCCGAACGTTTTAATAAAAAAATGTTACTATCATTTTTGTAAAAGTGTATGGAAAAAATCTAAAGAAATTGGTATAACATCAAGAACACATCGTCGGATAGTGGGATTATGCACAGCCCTTCCATTGTTGCCAGTTGATAGAGTCCAAGCTGGGTGGATATATATTCAGGCTCAATGTAAACCTTTTAGCAATGAAAAGTTGAATACATTTATGAGGTACGTGAAGAAAACTTGGTTAAAAAGTAACGAATGCATTAATGAATGGTGTATTTGTAATGAACGCCACCGCACAAATAATGTCTGTGAGAATTGGAATTCCCAAATTAATAAGAGCGTTAACAAGAATTATGTTACTCTCGCAAAATTACTCTCGGCGTTAAAAGAAGATTCAACAACAAATAAAATAAAAATACAATTAGAAACAAATAAGAGAAAACAAATAGATATAGAGAAGGACAATTCAATTATTAGCACGCAACTGCAGTTGGTACGCGGTGATATTGAGATTGGGCATTTTTTAGAAATTCATCGTTAGGCTTTTCTTCCATATCGCCTAAACTGTACCCGGAACAAACATTTCCAGGAAAACATAAACTTTTTTAGCTTAAACTGTAGCGTCTGTACAATACTGGCCACAATACGGTAAGTTACGGACCTTCTGTTTTTTTTTAAAATTCAATGTCAATATTGTCTTTGCCATAACTTCAATAAATATCACACTGCTGATCCGTCCTAAATTTTAATAAATAAAGTTGTTTATAATTGAAGAATGAATAATTTTGGCAGCTTTGTAAAAACCGAAAATCCTAACCATGAAGATCTTACATTACATTATTACACGGGTGTCTGATAATGGAAGCGGGTGCATTTTTATCGGTTGCGTCAATGAACCGTTCTGTAAATTTCCAAAGAGCTAATGTATTACTTAGCAAGAACTGGAATATACCTCCCAGCAGCCGTGTGTGCCATGACCATTTGACACAAAAGTGCTGGAATCAGTTGAGGGGAGGTCACCTACATCAAGATTTTAACCAAGACCAAGACATAGTGAACTTGTTTAATGAGGTTTTTTTTTATAAATTTCACTACATCAGAAGTAATTTTTATTTTTTATTATAAGTAGTTAATGATTTTCGTGTTTTATTCCCATTCCATCATTCATACATTCCCAATGATAACACTGGTGTAGAATAAAAAAACCAGTCCGACCCACCTTCACACTGAACTTTGAAAGTATGAAAGTGTGAAGGTCGGGAAAGAAATTTCTCCACCTTAACACTGATGTGAATGTTCAGTGTGAAGGTGGGTCGGACGCGTATAAAATGTGACAGGTTAAAGATATGATATTGCTTGCGGTACCTAACCCTATATAGGGTGACTGGTAATTAGTGACCGATACTTAAACACGTGATTATACTCATGATAACAAACAACTTTCCCAAAGAAACTTTTTTTTTATACCAACTCGTTCACTTTTATCCCAATAACACAACAGCCGTAAGAAATTCGCGCGCGCGCGCCTTTGACCTATCAGCTGTTAGCCAAGTGACGCCGTTCTGTCTCATTACTTTCGTACCGTGCAACAGTGGGTAGGCAGAGCACAGTGGGAGTTTCATGCGGCTATTGTGTCATTGGGAAAAAGTGAACGAGTAGGTATAAAAAAATGTTTCACACAAAATGTTAGTTTTTCATCCAAAGTTATTTTATCGCCTTCAAAGTACGCTCCTTCAGAAACGATACGCTTATGCCAACGAATAATCCAATCAACAAAACGTTATTTAAATGCTTTTTCGGTTCTATTCTCTATTCGGACAACTCGTTGTCCAATGTGTTTGTCCATTATGAAATTCGCAATACACACAGATAAGCTCTAACTAAAAACAGCCCTGTATTTAATCTGAATAACAGATGCCACTCAAACTCCACGCCAACATGGAAAACAGTTATGCCAATCTAACAACAACAAAAAAAATTAATTTGGAATCATAAACAATTCATCCATTCCCGATATTTTTTGACTGAATGTATATGTATGACCTACATAACCGGGATTAGGTCATGGGATATTTTATACCAGTAGCATGTTCTCTTGAGATAGTTTCCGAGGTCCAGGTGGGCAAAACCACAAACAAAATCTATAGTTTCTGCCAATTAAGATCGCAATACCGGTCATTGTTCTTTCCATAATATCTCTTCGCACGAACCAAAACAAATGAACCATGTATTATTTGAAAAAATGTTGAAGATCACGATAGATGACGATTCAAGACACTAACAGGCTTATTTTTGGATTTCAAAGTTAAGAACTTTAATAAATGTGGGTGGGTCAATGACCGCCATTGCGATCTAAACTGGCAGCAACTATAGAAGCTGATCAAGTTTAATACTGTAGAAGCTATTACATTTTCCATGCTAATATTTAAATTGCCAGCTGTTTTCAAACTCCATACCTTGCAAGATAAAACCACCAGTATGGGAATAATATTGCCAGCACAGAGAAGAAAAATCGCATTATACTGGAAATTTAATATGCACCCGCATCTAATAAATCTGGTAAACAACGCAGGGGCCTCCGGTGATCGATAAAGGGATGTTAACAAATTTAGCTTCACCGCAGCCCGGCCACGAAATGGATGGGTACAGAAGGTCGATTTCATATTACAAGCGAAAACGCATATGTACGGAGGTAACAAACTATTTGGCTCCGGACGCGAGGTCAGTTCTCGAGATAGTGGGCCTTTGTGAGAGATTTGGTTATTCACAAAACGAAATCGATCACGTTAAAGAAAACTGCAGTTATGGAATAATTGTAACACTGTTTTAAGCTCTCACGGCTCACAACTAAACTAACACTGTCACTTACGGGATATTTCCGTGATTATCAACTATTGTGAGCTCCCGATATTTCGACGCTGTTGCAAACGCCATGATCGCGGGAGGACTGATCATGGCGCTTGCAACAGCGTCGAAATCACGGAAGACATCCCATAAGAGACAGTGTAAGTTTCTAATAATTGTGTTTCCCATTTTTGTTACCAGACAGGGCTGGTTCAGTGCCAGTACAATAGAAGTTTATGTTAACATGTAAAAACCCGCACTAAGCCCTCAGTGCAATAAACCACAAAAATTTCTCACAGACTTACTAAACTGTCATCAAAATATGACATGAGGCCAGTGGAAGACCCGTGCATTGACTGAACTGTCAAATGTGATGGCTCGTAAACTTGGCTCGTATCCGGAGCTCATATCTATCTCAAAAGAAGTTTTAATTTAAACGTTGCCCCACACTAGGAATTTCACATACACAAACAGCCAGTCCCGGAACAACTACCTGTAGGTCATACAAATATTTGCTCCGTGTGGGGATCGAAACCGCGACACGCAGTGCAGCAGCCAATTGATCAGCCACCGCACCAACCGTGCCATCAAAAGTAGTTCGAATGTAAGTTGGCGTGTAAACTCAAACTCAAAGCATTAATTTCAATTAGACCTTTACAGGCACTTTTAAATGTCACAAAAAAACAAAGAAAGCGAAGCTACAGTCACAGACACAAGGCATAATAACTTGTGAAAGTACTGTAGTTTCCCATTCCAAGGCGTAGATCTCTATGGAGAAGAATGGGAAGGAACTCCATGGACACTCTTTGCAATCAAAATATTGTTACAAAATCTTGGTTACATCATTCATGTGGAGACTATATATTTTTGTGAGAACGATGTATAAAGGAGTGCAAGCTAAGAGCGTCCAGAGTAAAAAATTATAATCAATATTTGTGTCCGAGCATTTTCGATAATTCTACCGAACGGTCTCGGCTGACCTTCTGTATACTTCTATTTTGTAGCCCAGCTTTCACGTACATACCTCTAATAGGAAGCTATCGATTCCTGATTGAAGCAAAGTGGTTCAAAACGTTCCTGAAACATAAAATATTAAGGGCTGTATTAATAAGCCGCTCGATTTTGAGGTTTCTGTCATAATGATAACGCCTTTAATATTCAAATTAGATTAAGATATTATTATCAGTATTAAATTTTACCCCGAATTTGATATAATGAGATTCTAAGATGTGGTTTTGTTACAAAAACACGTGTAACGATTATGGAATCTTGTTTATTAAGTCTTTAACTACTAGACCTTAAAGTTCATCACACCTGTAATCCCCGAAGGGTTAGGCAGAGGTGTACCTAATATGTTTTACCAGTTATGTTTTAAGTCCCATGTAATAGGGGGCGAGCTTATCGCCATCAACCGGGCACAAATCTAGACTTCGTGGCTGCTACTGATAGATAGATAGATATACAAACTATTTATTTAGTGCACACAAAAGACATAGCACAACACACAGAAGCACAATTAAATAATACAAATTACACGACATAACTATATAAAAACAAGGCGCCAATATACAAAAAGACAAACATATTTACGAAAAAAGTATAGTAACACCATGACATACTTCAATTCAAATAACGAGCATTATACAAGGTGCGGTGTGCGTCTCAAGTTTGCAGCAAATGGGAGTCCAGCTCAGCATGTGTCAGGCATGCACCTGACGCTGATATTCTGCTGAATCCCTGTAGTGAAATACTGAGAAATTCTTGATGAAAGAACCCAGTAACACTTTGCTTGGCCCGGGAATCGAACCCAGGACCTCATGCCCAGCAGTCGCGCTTGCGACCACTCGACCAACGAGGCAATTGTTAAAAGTCATAGTATATTATGAGAAACTCGAAAATGGCGCCTGTTACAGAAAAGTTCTCTCTTCTGTCTTGTGATGAGGAGGGATGAAACGCTTGTGACTAAAAGAGATTGAAACATGTTCATGTTGATGGATGGAGTAGGAGAGGAAGATCAAACAAAAGATTGTTGGAATGTGTGAGGAGTGATCTGAAGGAAAAAAGAGTAAAATGATAGCATGTTCTATGTTAACAGAGGGGGACAAGACAGGGGGACAGGGGGGACAGAGGGGGTAACATGGGTCAAGGACATGAAGATCATCATCTGCCTAGCCTTTTCCCAACGTTGTTGCGGTCGCCATCCAGTCTTACCGAATTCAGCTGAATACCAGTATTTTACATGGAGCGACTGCCTACCATAACCCAGTTAGTACTGGGTAATACGATATCCCTGGGTAAGACTGGTTTCAGACTTTCGGGTCACTGACTACTTGTAATGACTGTCAAAGCTATATTAACCCTTGACAACCGTGGCTTGACAACTGAAGAAACTCGGCACCTATGTTATGGATGGTCATCCATCCATCGACCGACCTTTTCAAGCGCGCCTTAACCTGAAGATCGATCCGTGCGGCTGTTAATATATAGCCACAACGCTCAAGGACAGGAAGATGATGATGTTAAATCTCTTTTATCAATTTCACTACTAAATAATAAAAAATAGGATACATTCTCAAAATAAAATAAAGTGTGGGGACACGTTTTTAAATCCCGGAGTGATCCCGGGATTGGAATACGAGTAAGCCAGTTTGTTGACGTTAACTCAAAGCAATTACACAAGTGCGCCCCCGGGAATGGATGAGTGACACGAACATATAAGGTGGCCGTATTAACATCTTGCAGAGGTTATGGAGGATGAATCACGCTTCTATTTTATGCAGATAATAATATAGGAATTCATTTATTTCAGTATTTAGGTCGACAGATCAAAATGTGTAAAAGAATTCTGACTATGTGCAATAAAGCGTGATGTTCATTTTACTTTACAGAACTTGAGATGAATAAAATGATGTCATTTCAGTAATCCTATTTCCTACTAATATAATAAATGCGAAAGTTTGTAAGGATGGATGTTTGTAACTCATTCACGCAAAAACTACTGAACGGATTTGGATAAATTTAGCACACAGATAGTTTATAACCTGCATTAATACATTGGATACTTTTTATCCCTATAGTACGAACCCCTACCGTTACCGATACGACCATTACCGAAGCGGCGAAGCCACCGGCATAAGCTAGTATTTGATAAAGTATCGCTTATTGAAGTGTTTGCAAATAAAGGGTGTAAAAAGACCCTTAACGAAGCCGAAAGGTACTTGTTCTCCCCGTCATTACGATAATTTTTTTGTTCAGACATACCTGGGAACCTTCTGATTTTTCAACCCAAAAAAAAAAGTTGTTTCCCAGCAATAATTTTTGCGTAAAGTTACTTAGTTTGATGTACAGAATGCTTGGTTGACGGCTTCGTGAAGGGTCAGTTTACACCCTGTATGTACAAGGGCAAAAATATATTTCTTTGGACCTAATTTTGTTTGACATGGATTCAAGAGTTGAGCTAATAAAACTGTAAATTATATTCTTTGAGCAACGATAAAGTGTTTTGTTCCAGATAACCAGAATAATCTCATTTACTTATTTTAAGTGGAAACACCTGAGACACCAATTATGTCTAAAATAAGTTTTTAATTCCACTAAAAAGACTCCAGTCAGGCCTGGCCAGCCTCAGGCCGTATATACGTTGGAAATTAGGTTATTAGGTCACGTCTGAGTCTACCTAAAAATGGATCATTTTTCACTTTCAGGCTTTTGAACTTGACCTATTTTAGTATAAACTCTATATGCACAGCTAGAGAATAATCCATGTTTTGTCTACCAGTGAGTGTTGTAAAAGGTATTGGCTTGAAACTCTAATTCACCTGCGACGATAGCAAATTCTTCGTTGGCAGTTGATACGCTAACTATAAAATTAAACGTTGTATCTAAGCATTTCAGTTTACGTACTTAATACAAAGTGCTTTGAGAGTCAACGGCTTGAACGCCTGTCATTCAAATCTAAGGTTTTTACGCCCCCGGGATTAAAATAATTAAAAACGTATTGTCCAACATGATATTTACAACTCAATCCACAATACGACGTCCAAATGTTCCAATAATATCACTATATCACCCGATTTAAGCTGTTGATCCCCCACAATATATTCCCGGGATCAATCCCAGTCTGCGGGCCACCTTAATTACCAAAGCGAGCAATGAAATAAATCCGATTATTCGATTCCCGGGCATCGTGTGGCACATCACTGAATTTAATAAAAATTAATAAACAATTTTCTTCTTGATTGAAATATTAAATCTCATATTAATTGACAAAGTAAGTTTTAATTGACGAAATTAACAATTTGGCAGCCATTATGAAGGTGACGACGCTAATTTAGGCATAAAATCTGTCGTGACATTGATTTATGCTTAGAAATAAGGTAAATAATATAACTTGAAAATTATTTTTTCGGAAATTATTTTTTTTCTCGCTTTTACGACAGCATACTCTAAACACCTGAATTTACAATGTAACCCATGTAAACTGGTCCTCTGTCAGAATCGGAAAGAATTACCAAAGCGCTTGGCTTCCGCACGTTTTTTCACGGGTGATCACTCAAAACCAGCGCTGTGCTGTGGGCCCCCCATAGCACAGCATCATGCTGAGTGGTAACCTGCTTGTCGCATTCACGACGTGCAAGCTGTTAACGTTTTTTTATTCTTTTTTTGTCCTGTTGAATTTATAAATATTTGTTATGCTTTGTGTGTTTATTGTATTTTTTGGTCATTTTGTATGATGCACGTCATGTCCCTGCGACAAATAAATATTTTTTCTTTTCGTTCTTGTATTCTTTTTTCCAGTTCAAATCTGATCCTTAGCTCTTATTCTCTCTACTACGGACATAGGCTATTGAAACATCATAATGAGCCTATGCGTTACCACGGTTGAGACACAAACCTCTTCATTGTGAAAAGGAGTGGACGGAAATCGAGGGATTCCTCAAAGCGCAACTATTTTTAAGCACAACCGAAAAATAGCGATGGGTATGATGGATTCATTAACGATATTTTTCATCATGGTTGCGCTTCTAGGAATAATTTAGTTGCGCTTAAAAAGTTGCGCTTTGCGGAATACCCCCCGAAATCTACCATCCGAGGTCCAGTGTGATGGTGAATGTCACGGCATGTCTTGAGTTTTAGTTTTAGGACAAGCAGTTCCCTCGCAATGTTTTCATTCACCTTCAATGTTTTGAGAGCAGGATCATCTACCTAGCGTTTTACCAACTTTAGTGGGGTCTTCCAGTGAAGCCGGATACCAGAAATACCAGTATTTTACATGGAACGACTGCCTACCTGACCTCCACAACCCAGTTAGTACTGAGTAATACCACTACCACTACCACTGAGTAGTACCACTTGATAGACTAGTTGTCAGACTTTCGGGCCACTAACTACCTGTAACGACTATCAAAGATCTACAAATGACAGCCGGGACCAAAACCATAACGGGCTTTCCGAGGCACGGAGGAAACTCGGTATGTTCGATTAGAAACTGATGAAGAGATGAAGATCGACCCGTGCGACTATTATTACTTAGCCACGAGCTCTTCGAGAGCAATAGTGACGAAACAAATTAAACAAACAAAAGTGCCTGCCTGGGATCGACTCAACGATCTACGAGACGTAAGACAGAACGAGACCACTAAGCCACCACTGCTAATTCTAATCCAATCACTTCCAATAATTCCGACCCTCACTAAAGAGTAAAGAGGTAATTACTCTTTGATACCTCGTCCCTCAAACTTCTGAAGTCCACAAACAAAATGGGGGCCTGTGACGTAAAACTGAGCTCACGGCTAATTTTATGACACGAACTTCGATCAAGGCTTGAGAAGTTTAGGGAAGTTTGGTGACATTGAAGGAGCGTACAGCCGGCGTTTTAAACTAGGTTTAAAACATTTGTTCAACATGTTGTGTAACCGTCTTCACTAAAACTGTTGTAAAGATTAGTTTTTTATAGGTACAATAGTATTACATAACTTGTGAAAAAAATCAACCTCAGTACATAACGTTTAAAACGGTAATTATTATCAAAAGTAATAACGAGGCCAATTCTTGACCAAAAACACGACATTACTTTGATAAATAAAACTTTAAAAAAAGAACAACGCTAGGTACCCGTGCAGGACTTGTAATTAAAAATACAATATTTAAAATTGACTTCGAAATTCCACGTTCGAATGCCACGTTCCATTTCCACAGACATTTAAAAATCTATCGATAAAGCTTTCCGATTTAAATCGATTCCCATTCCAGTATCGATACCTATCTGGATAGTTGCATCCGCAGTTTATTAATACCGAAATTCAATCATTTCGATAGTCGTCGCTCGGCCTGATTTGAATCGACCCAGTTGTAACTTTACCGATTCATCCGATAGTTTTAGTTTGGTGTCCAGTTTGGTTGTTAGACTATTGCATTGCGATATTTGGGCACTCACCCACCGCGACTTTCTGCAATGATGCAGAAGCAACACAAGACGACACGGTTGGCGCAGTGGCTGAGCGATTGACTGCTGCGCTTCGTGTCGCGGGATCGATTCCCGCACGGAACAAATATTTGTATGGCCTACACTGCCTACAGGTAGTTGTTCCGTGTCTGGCTATTTGTCTATGTGAGTTTAAATGTTTGTAAACATGTTTGTTGTGTTTGTGCACCCACGATACAGGAGAAATTCCTAGTGTGGGGCAACGTTTTTTAAAAAGAAAAGAAGCGATACAAATGTGAAACGGCCACGATGCAGTTGCATTACTGTCGCTGGACGGTGTACTTTCGCCCAAATAACCACGATTTTGCAACGCTATTACATACACAATACAGAAATACCTTCGAACGGTACAGTTGCAAGATGGACCACGTCGAGACATCAGTTGCTCGTTTGTATCATTTCTGTCGGGCTTTGTAAATGGGTGTAACTCTCGATAGCAGAGATGTAGCAGCGCGTTTGTTCTACCAAAAGTCTCCCCGGGGAAGGGCCTTACACATAACACCACACCTGTAATCCCCGAAGGGTTAAGTAGAGTCGTACCTAATAGTACACCAACATTACACCAGTTATGTCAGTCCCATGTAATCGGGGGCGAGCCTATTGCCATCAACCGGCCATAAATCCAGACTCCGTCCGGTTAATACTGAGCAATTCTTGATGAAAAAACCCAATAACACTTTGCACAACCTGGGAATTTAACCGAGGACCTCTTATGCATGCAGTCATGCTTGCGACTGCTAGACCAACGGCAGGGCCTTAACTGTAAACAATGACATATTAACATGACAATGATATAACAATGGTCGGTTAATGTATCTATTGAGTACCGGAAGAACAGCCATTACGCCTAATTAGAACGCTCATCCCCGGTGTTCGTGGGTTAAGCAGAACTATCTGACCAGTTATTGTGTGCCAAATAGGGTCTTAAGGAATTTCGGCAAGCTATTGTAGTTTAATTAGTCATAAAATGTTCCGAACGCGTCTTCAAGTATGGGTTCGCCGCTGATAGCCTTCACACTGCCGTATCATGCGTTATATTTTGATCTTTTAATCAGAAACTATAGGACCCCACCTGCTAGCTTCCTTTCTATTTTAGGATATCCTAGCTGTTGCCAGCGACCTTAGTCCGTGCTCATCATCTGCCTAGCCTTTTCCCAACTATATTAGGGGTCGGCTTCCAGTCTAACCAGATGCAGCTGAATAACAGTATTTTACGTAGAGCGACTGCCTATCTGACCTCCACAACCCAGTTAGTACTGGGTAATACGATACCCCTTGGTAAGACTGGTTGCAGACTTTTTGGGCCACTGACTACCTAACGACTGTCAAAGATCTACAAAAGACACCCGGGACCAACGGCTTAACGTGCTTTCCGAGGCACGGAGGAAACTCGGTATGTACCGTAAAGATCGACCTGAGCGGCTGTTATTATTTAGCCACGAGCTCCATTTGAGATCTATTTATACCCCATGTCTACCCCTTCGGATAATACAAGCCTGATGTTCCTCCAACAAGGAAATGGTGTTAAGCGTCGGAAATAGCACTGGTGACAGCATATTTCCGCACTTCCGACTTAGTTCAACGGAATATACTAAGAGAGCTGGTAAAGAATAAGGTGCTTGCGTTTAAATCCCTCTACTACACTAATAGGAAATGGAAAATCTGTTGTTGCTGCATCCTGTCTACTGCCGCGACATTTACAACTTTCAGCGCCAAACCGGCCGCCGACGAACTACAAAAATCGCCTTTACTACAACGACAAAAAGGTGCTGGCAATGACAAATTGCCATCATTGGTGTTCAGTTGACTGGAGTGGAGGAGCTCGTGGTTAAATAAGTAATAACAGCCGTTCGGGTCGCTCTTTAGGTTAAGCCGTGCTTGTCTAGGTTGTTCTGTAGATGGGTGACCACCCATTACATACCGAGTTTCCTCCGTGCCTCGGAAAGCACGTTAAGCCGTTGGTCCCGGCTGTCATTTGTAGATCTTTGACAATCGTTACAGGTAGTCAGTGGCCCAAAAAGTCTGACAACCAGTTTTACCAAGGGGTATCGTATTACCCAGAACTAAATGGGTTGTGGAGGTCAGATAGGCAGTCGCTCCATGTGAAATACTGATATTCAGCTGCATCCGGTTTGACTGGAAGCCGACCGCAATATAGGTGGGAAAAGGCTAGACAGATTATGATGTTCAGTTGACTATGCAGTAAGTATAACTAGTTATTTGGTGTACAGACAATAATATGTATTTTTAGTCCATTGCTAATATTATAATTTTTTATTGTGTTCGCAATTAGGTAACTTCGGAATTTACTTCTTAGTTAAACATTATTTAAGAGCAGCAAGTTGCCTGTAAACCAAAAAGCCTGTTCGACTTTACATACTCTCGCAATTTCAACTTACCGTAAGTACAGTGTAAACTGCAAACAATACCACTACTTACATACGTGAAGTTTCCGAGAAAATCTCGGGACTTTGAACTGCACTTTGCAGTGTAAAATATTTTATTTGCTCGGTTCAACCGTAGACCAAAATAGTACAGAAGGTCGACTCCATAAAATGAGCTAAAAACAGGGCACTTAAGCTCACGACGTTGGACGAAGCGATACTATTTAAGTCACGTCAAGTGACACGCGCGTGCGATACTTCTTTCCTTCGCGTCAGTAACGTCACTTTGCAAGACACGTCACAGGGACACTTGACACGGTTTAAGCGGTCTTGACGCCGAACGTCACTATAAAGGCGCAAAGCGCACGATGTGCACGGGCACGCGGCGCATTTTAGCTGCGAGGATTCATTTGTTTGAAGGCGCAAACCTAACGCGGCTCACGGATAGGCTACGCACGTGTGTTAAGCTTCGCTTTGCAAGAAAATGTATGTGATTGTGTCCACTGCAAACCACGGACACGCTATGCATGAATTGGCGTCATTAGTACATGCATGGCTTGCTCGAATAAGGCGCTCACATAGCTAAACGCTGTCAACGCCATGCACGCTGTGCACGTGGTACACGCTATACACGAATATTAACCGACGAATATGCCGCGGTGGGCCACGCACGCTACAGTAGCACTTAGTTGTGGGTATGTAGCGTGTACTGCTGTAGAAACGGTTTACGTTCTACGGCTGATGATCTGAAACAAATGTCAGTCGCAATTTTGCTTGCTCTCGCTCTCTCTTTACGTGAAGCATAATATCTAACGCCGCCTATCTCGATCACACTCGTTCTCCGACTCCTTTACACCACGGATGTGGCACTGACCTTCTGAGCCTTCCTATTGGTTGACCACAGCTTTGTGTGGTATTCGTGGAACTAGCGCTTGTCATGCAGATGGAGTAAATAATGCATGTCTTGCTCATCACCAGTTCTTTGTTGCAGTATTTTTAGTTTTTATGTGGTGCAAGCAATTTTTTAGTGTTCTTGTGTGGTTGATAAATTAGAAAAGTTAATAGGAACTGTTTCATATCGAGAGGTTTTTATACAGGGTGCAAGGGACTCTACAGACTGATGGGGTGAATTGAGTATATCATACTAATATGACCGGTACAAGAAATTATTTCAGGAATTTTATGGGAATCCAATAAATTTGATGTGTTATATTTCCTCATACGCAATGTGTCGTTACAGTGACAAAACGCACGTAGTGAACGGCAAGCGCGACGACGAGTTCGATGAACTCTGTAGCTAGGCAGGAAGTGAGCAGCTGATTTCATGCATCGTTCGTTAGAGTATTTCAACGTCCATTATTGGTTTTTTGATTTTAGCCATATTATTAACATAAATGGAGTGCTGCGTACAGGAAATGTAATTTTACAATGAAATAAAGGAATAGTAACTGAAAAAAATATTTAAAACAAATTAACATTTTCCGGAGAAAAAATCCGGTGGAATATGATTCAAAATAAGGAGCTGAATGCACCCTGGCAGTTTGTGGAGGCCTGTCCCTGACATCCTGTATAGTAGTAGATAATGCCCGTGGCTTCCCCCACGAGGATTTCAGTTATTGTCCCACAGAATCGTACCACCGGTATAAAAAGTATTCTATATGTTAATCCAGGTTATAAAATATTTGTGTGTCAAAAATCCAAATCCGTTCACTAGTTTTTGCGTGAAAGAGTAACAAATATCCATACATCCATCCTCAGAAACTTTTGCATTTATTTATTTAGGTAGTAAGAAGATGAAGAAATATTTTTTAAGGGAAGCCAGTGGAAACCAGGTTTTGGTTTGATTCCCCGATAGGACAAAGTTAATGGATATGTATGTATGACTACAAATGCCACAGAGAAGCATGCCAGGAGTCTACGCGACGCGTTTGTATCACGATGATTCTACGATACGATACAAACGCGTGACGCATATCGCATCACCTGATATCGCGAATGGGGGGCGAAGGGGGGGTTAGGGTAAGTGCTAATAAGCACTTAAGCTCTTTAAGCTTTAAGCCACAGTTAATGACGTTCATCAATTATTAACAAGATAACATGAGGATCTGTAGTAATCTAGATTATTATTTCGGCAAGTCATGGCGGCCGTGCCTGACAGCGAGATTACTGTATGCAGTACGTGTTATTAATTCACGGACAGGACTGATGGTCCATTGTGTAATCGCCTTGTGTATTCTCTGTGTCTTGTCTTGGCGTACGGAGATGTAATTAGCTGGAGGGGTGCCTGTCTGTCATTTTCACAAAAATAAAACATTTCTTTTCTTTGAGTTAAGACTGTATTGTACTGGCTGGAGTCTAGCGCGTGGGGCGCTAGACTCCAGCCAGACGGACCGATCTTTAAAAAGTTGCTGGGTCAGACTATGCTGAAGGAGAAGGACTGGGCACTGCCTGGGAGAGGCCCATATCCAGTGGTGGGCTGCGATAAGCTAAATAGATTCGTGTGGTGGACCTGAATATTCTAATAGTCTTTCTACATCGTTCTCACATATATGTATTATCTCAACATGAATGATGTAACCAAGATCTTGTAAAAATATTTTGATTGAAGAGAGTGTCCATGGAGTTTCTTGCCCATTCTTCTCCATAGAGCTTCGCTGACGCAGACGCTTCGAAATGGGCAACTTCTTTCACAAGTTATTATGCCTTGTGTCTGGGACTGTAGCTTCGCCTTCTTTGTTTTTCTGTCATTCAAAAGTGCCTGTTATGGTCTAATTGAAATAAATGCTTTGAGTTTGAGTTTATTTTGTAGTTTGACCTGTGTTCTGACATTAGCTTACTAACTTACATAATTTATTTCCACAAATACTCAAGATGATAGAGTTGAAAATGCCATAATTATCTTTTGTAGTGAAACATTAAATAATTAGAGGGCAAAATTAAGGTTTTCAAACATAGTCTCGTTTAAAATACTGTTTGTATTAAAATTTACAAAACACGAGCGTGATATAACGTTTAATTAAAATTATGAAGTTCCATAGGGTGAAATATGGTGGGTATAATTAATCTCAACTTAATTATGAACGTGATAAAGTATGTTTTACAAAAATATTGCATGTCAAATGTGAATTGTTTTGGGAAAACATATTATTTTATAGTTAATATATTTTGAAGAGATTATTTTAACAATTCTGAGCCATATATAATAGGTGCAATACATCATCATCATCTGCCTAGCCTTTTCCCAACTATATTGGGGTCGGCTTCCAGTCTAACCGGGTGCAGCTGAATACCAGTATTTTACATGGAGAGACTGCCTATCGGACCTCCACAACCCAGTTAGTACTGGGTAATACGATACCCCTAGGTAAGACTGGTATCCAGACTTTTTGGGCCACTGACGACTGCCAAAGATTTACAAATGACAACCGGTACCAACAGCTTAACGTGCTTTCCGAGGCACGGAGGAAACTCGGTATGTAATGGGAGGTCACCCATCCACAAACCAACCTAGACAAGCACGGTTTAACCTAAAGATCGACCCGAGGCGGCTGTTATTATTTAGTCACGAGCTCCTCGCTATATATAGAAATAAGCTATAAGCTATAAATAGCTATAAATAGTAATACATAAAACAATATTAGTACTATTTTTATTCTGAAGCCTCATTAACTAGGGGGTCGCTGGCATACTGCCGAGAATAAGGTCTTTCATGAGGAATTACACAGTACAGTAGTGGCCTCATATTTTCAATTTGTGCTCGATCGATTGCAATAGGAGAGCCTTGAATTACATTGGACTTTAATATAACTGCCAAAATATCGGTGTACATCAAAACAGGCCTGATGTCATTACAATAATACTAATTATTTGACGAATACGAATTGCATGTGACTAAAAGAGTGATGAATTTAAATGTTGATGGATGGAGGAGGTGTGAGGATTGCTATGAAGGAAAAAGGTGTCCTGCCGGGGCTGCGGGACTGTTCGAAAGAGATACCGCGGCCCTGGAACACAAAGGGCAAAGAAGAAACATGGATGGGTTTTAGTCAGTAAAAATTTGACGGAGTGTCAGACTTTCACTCCGCCCAGAGCGGGGGGGGGGGGGGGGGGTCATTTGATGATTTCCCATCCGAAACAAAAAAGGAAAAAGGTGTAAATGATTGCGTGCTACCCCAAGTAACATGGGGCAAGGGCAGGAAGATGATGATGATGATTATAATAGGCGTTTACTTAGCTATAATCTTTACAAAAAATCTGCCACTTTTAAAACTTCTATGGCAGTATCTTATGTACAACATATTCTCTAAAAACCCTCAACGCCTTACGCGTCCAATATAATAATGCCTTCAGACTGCTATTGCGGCTCCCACGTTTCTGCAGCGCATCTGCCATGTTGGTCATGCTGGGCAAAGCTTTCAACACGATGGATGCCTGAGGATGGACGGCACCGCCAAGGCCGACCTAGAAAGAGGTGGCGAGATGATCTAGACGCGCATCACGAAGGCTGGTTCGAGGTGGCGCAGGAGAAGAGTACCTGGAAGGATATGGGGGAGGCCTTTGCCCAGCAGTGGGATATTCAAGGAAAGTGAAAAAAAAAAAGATATTCTACGCAAAAAAGTCGCTTCCTTATTGAGCAGAATTCGTGCCAGCAGCAATGGCATTCTGGCGGTTATTGCGGACAAATTTGACTGCCCTATTCTGAGTCATCACATTTTTTAGTAACTAGTAAAATAAAATTGATTACATATTGGTATTATTAATTAATTGATTGTTATTATTTGAGGATTGAATTTTAATTTTAATTAATGTAACTTAATCACCAAATTCTTACCACTAACATAGTTCTTAAGTACTTATTCACTAACCTATATGTACCTTGTTGTTCGAAATAAATAATTATTTGATTTGATTTTATTCTAAAACACGTAAAAAGTACATTTTTCAGTTTTTAACATGCGTTATTTCTTACCTACAACCACATAGGTATTTTACAGATAAAATTAAACCAATTGTGGGTACTTTAACATACTGAGTAACATAAATCAGCATTAATTCTCGAACATTCTCTGTAGATACCTCGGGGATTCAAAACGCAGAGGCGCCATTATATACGTACTTCACGAGGTAATAAATCGCTTAGGGAGATTTAGTATAGGGGAAAATTCTATATTATCTGTATTTGATTAACTGGGAAAAACGTTTATTAATGTTAAAAGTTATATTATTTTGCATAACTGCTTTCAAAGCGGGGTGAAAAAAATAATAATTTAAGGTTACTGGCATATCCTAGAACCGAAATTTAGAAGACATGTGACATCTGCCAAGCCACACTAGACCCGAGTGGTGTATTACGGCCCACTCCTTCTGACAGTAGGCGTCTCAGCAGTGGGAATGTTACAGGCTGATCATGTTTGCTATGCCAATCTAGGAAACAAAAGTGAAAAATAACTTTACTTTTGGAAGCCCGCACACTATTTCCAAACCACTGCAATTCTTGAAAGCCAGAATCAACAGTGGCGACCACCAGAGAAGCTCCGAGACAAAGAACGTAAACGAAGTCCCAGAGAAATAATTTAAACAGCAGAACAGAGAGAGATCATTTTATCAGGATTTATAAAACTGCAGCCATGTCTGCCGCATGGCCGACGACATATGGGCCGAAATAACCACGATGTGGAGCCCTGGCATAGCCAGAAGGCGACGCGGTAGACCTCGTAGGAGATGGCGGGACGAGCTGGACAAAACTAACGACCAGTGGTCCACATTGGCACATTGGCTCTGGATCGAAGAATTTGGAAGTCATGGAGAGAGGCCTTTGCCCAGTAATGGGATGACACAGGCTAACAGTATCAGTATTAGTATATAAACAGATCAGTAATTCTGCAACCTTCCGTAGTTCAATAATACTAATGTGAGACTAAACATACCTAAATCTATGTAACAACATGTGTAGTCCTTAACTAGACCATAACAGGCACTTTTGAATGACAGAAAAACAAAGAAGGCGAAGCTACAGTCCCAGACACAAGGCATAATAACTTGTGAAAGAAGTTGCCCATTTCGAAGCGTCTGCGTCAGCGAAGCTCTATGGAGAAGAATGGGCAAGAAACTCCATGGACACTCTCTTCAATCAAAATATTTTTACAAGATCTTGGTTACATCATTCATGTTGAGATAATACATATATGTGAGAACGATGTAGAAAGACTATTAGAATATTCAGGTCCACCACACGAATCTATTTAGCTTATCGCAGCCCACCACTGGATATGGGCCTCTCCCAGGCAGTGCCCAGTCCTTCTCCTTCAGCATAGTCTGACCCAGCAACTTTTTAAAGATCGGTCCGTCTGGCTGGAGTCTAGCGCGTGGGGCGCTAGACTCCAGCCAGACGGACCGATCTTTAAAAAGTTTGTTTTCCTATACGATGTCTCCACTCCAGAACTCGTTTGCTCCATGGACCATCGGTCCGTCGACAGTCATGGAAAACCCTCTACCACTTCAGCTACCGTAGCTTGCATCACCCGCCGCCTGCTCGCCCTTGTCCTAATTGATTCAGGTTGGGTACTGCAGGGCTTCTTTCCTTATTTAGCCGAGGTCTCAGTTTGCGACTTATTACTACACGATCATCGCACAAAGACGCGAACGTCGCATTCATTTTGTTTGGCGAAGCTGAACAAGTTTCCAAACAAAATGAGCGAATTTTAAAGGAGATAGATCCAAGGAGAACTATCTCCGATGAGGATGTAGGTAGTCAGCCCCATTCTAGCCATATCATCATGTTTTCACGATCTACCTAAGATGTTAATTTGTTAAGGTAGATCTTGAAACACACGATCAAAAACAAATGGCAATTCTAAAAGTTCTACAACTTAATTGAATGCTAATTGCCCTCCCTCTTCATTAACGACAGAATTAAGCAAAGCGTTCATAAATCCCGAGTTTTAGAACAACTTTACTTAATGCAAGCACAAAATAAAACATTCAAGCTACAAGCTACAGCTGTCCTCGTCTTAAAAGCAACTCCTTACTTAGCAGAACAAGCACCAAGTAGAGAGAACAAAATAAGAGCGCTCTAAGTTTAATCTTGAGAAGCCACTCTAACATTTGACACTTGGGAAGACTTTTAAAACTATAGCGAGGATTTACAGGCTTACGGGAATTATATTTTTATACAGTTTTTACCTTCGGAAATTGTGTAGTATTGGTTTTCAGTTTATTTACAATGAGAACCCGTTCCAATTACCGGGCACTTAATTTTCTTGGTTCATACTAATATGGCATTAAATCATGATATGTATTTAAAATGAAACGATGGATGGACTGTGTGAAGGATGGTATGGCTGGAGAGGCGACTGCTGAGATGACGAGTAATAGAGAAGTATGAAAGAAGAAGACATGCTTCGCCGACCCCAAATCAGTTGGGCATGTGAATGAAGATGATGTGTTTAAAATCGGAGGAAGATCGGATCGGAGGAACGGAGAACGGTATGTAATGGGTGGTCACTCGTCCACAGACCAACCCAGGCAAGCACGGCTTAAGATCGACCCGAGCGGCTGCTATTATTGAGCACTTTCATTCGGAACGGTTATCACAAAGAAAAACTCTACTTTAAACTAAGCAACTCACCACATTGTAACCTCATCTTCTATTCACTAACATTAAATGCAATAAAATAAAAACTTCAGCTAAACCTCATACAGTACAGAAAGTAGAACAAGACCCAAGTTTCAGCACAATTTTATGCTGTTGTCTTGTAACTTTTGGTTGGTTGCTGTCTTCATAAAAATATTTTAATAATAAATTATGTTGCATTTTTCATGGAAATTTTAGCGTTGAATTGCATTAAGATGAAGCTTTAGAATTTATTTAGATAGTTGGAATAGTTAAATAAACTCCTCAGAGTTAGAGATAGACCCGTTTTAACTCTTTTATGGTGCTGACATAAAAATACAGGTTTTTGGCATTTTGTTTAATAAAAAGTATAAGTTGATTATTTAGTTGGGTTGTGGAGGTCAGATAGGCAGTCGCTCCATGTAAAATACTAGTATTCAGCTGCATCACGTTAGACTGGAAGCCAACCCTAATAAATTTGGGGTTCGCTATATGTAAAATAGTAGTTCTCTGACAACTTTTTAGGCTTATGTATCCTGGTTATGCGTATGAAGTTTAATTAAAATCGGTTCAGTCATTTCGAAAAAAAAGGACTTGAAAATTAGTATGAAATGCCGTAAGTCGTTAAAATTCTTAATGATACCTACTAACAACCAATAATTAATTAAACAATAACAACCGGGCCAAAATTAAACTAAAAAACTTGAAAATACTATATTTACGAAACGTATTAGGTCGTAAAAATCTAAATTACGTACGAAAAACATTTTAAACGTTCTCAAGGACCCTGAACTGTAGGCATTAGGAATCCATTAAATAAATATCTTGAAAACTTTTTAAAGCAGCTTTTTAGGGTTCCGTGGCCAAATGCTAAACGGAACCCTTATAGATTCGTCCTTTTTTTTTTAGGTATGAGAAATCATCAAATAACCCCCCTCGCTCTGGGTGGAGTGTCAGACTTTTACTGACTAAAACCCATCCACATGGACGGGGCTGCGGGACTGTTCGAAAGAGATACCGCGGCCCTGCTACACAAAGGGCAAAGAAGGAACATGGTGGGACTTAGTCAGTAAAACTCTGACACTCCCTTCCACTCCGTCCAGAGCGGGGGGGGGCTGTCATTTGATGATTACACATCCGAAAAAAAAAAACTTAAAATTTGCGGATCCTCCTCCGCTCCAATTATTAAAGTAAGAGGAGGAAAGTTCTGAAAAAAAATCAGTTTGTAGAACCTAAAAAAACTTTTTATTAAAATAAGATTTGATAGTTAGCTTTTGAGATATGAGACTATTTCGTAAAGCTGCAGAAGTAATTTTGTTTTTCATTAACATACTATTAAAATCAAATTGAGTTTTGCTGGTGAATGTAAATTAAGGCATGAACGAACGTTAAAAATACTGTTATAAATTAATAATATAATACTATACTGTTTGGTGCGGAACCCTTTGCGTGCGTGTGCTACTCGCACTTGGCCGGTTTTTTGTGTATCTTTTGGGCTGGGATTTGACTAAATAAGAATAAGCATCTTCCTACCTAAGCTACGGCCAGAGGAATTTGGAAGTATTCTGAGTTTTTAAAGTAATATTACAATTTTATCAGCTGAGAGAAATGTGATCAGCCAAAAAAATGTGTTTATTTGTAAAAAAAAAAAACGTTCATAACAATGGATTACTGTTATTGGACTCTGTCGCAAAATGACCACTTCTGAAAATGACTACAGGAAGCAAAATGTCCCTTTCTCAGAATGTCCCTTTCGCAAAATGTCCCTTTCGCAAAACGTCCCTTCCACAAAATCTCCCTTTTCGCAAAATGTCCCTTTCGCAGAGTGTCCCTTTCGCAGAATGTCTTTTTCTCAGATTGTCCCTTTCGCAAAATGTCCCCTTCCTCAAACAGGCATTAATTCCTTTCATCAGTAAAAATGTTTTATTGATCAGATTGCTTGTTATGTCTTCGTTTTATATTAACAGAAGAATATCGTATAAGTAAACAATGTGAAGTTCCATTTTGAAGCGCAACCTCTTTTAATAATAAGAAAGATTTTACAACTGTTTGAAGTCTGCAAGTCGTAAGCCAATTAAAATGGAAGTAGTTACTTCAGTACTGAAAGCCTTACAAACCAGTCGCATGTGAAATGTTTTATACATAGAGTAGGTTTAAATGGAGTGCCAGACGATGATATTAACAATGCATAGATCACCTCGCTCCAACTGTGTCAGTCTTCGTGCTGCATGATGCAAAACAAAAAAGGTTTCAGGGATATTTCCTGTATGTTCAGTATCATTCAACAGAAATGGTGATGGGTACATTTATATTTCTACTATGAAAGAAATACGAGTTTTAAAACACAGTTGTTTTGCTAAAAAATCGTCACCTACAATCAAAATAACTTGAACAACATTGAATAAACATAAGACATTAAACTTTTAAGATCAATCTGTATCTTACATTCTGGGGCCATAATCCTTGCAATAACGAATAAATGCACGAATGCAGTCTTGTGCTCATAACTTGCAGCATCTGATCACTCCACTCTCAATACTCCATGTGCACGCCACGGCGTACATTAAAAACATTACACTAACTTACCCATATTGTCGTATGCAGCCGGACTTACAAGTCCAGTTTACAGCTAAACTAACGTGGCTAACTTTAGTTATATTGTACCCTTGTAAAGTGCTTTGTGTGGAACACAATTGCTACAAATTGTTGCAAGTTGTCGTCGCTCTGAACAGTTTACTCTGAGGAGGGTACCAGTAATAATGCAGTACGGTGGTAAATGTACTCCTGTGAGCTTGTGTGGTATTGCGTATAGGATGTAATCGAATAAATTAAATGGAGTAAGTAACACAAGCGCACTAACAGTTTAGCTTGCCTGCTAAAGACCGACACAAAGAAACGCTTTTTTTAAACGGCTAACAGCTGATAGGCCACAGGTGCGCCCGTGCGAATTTCATACGGCCGGTTGTGTTATTGTGATAAAACAAAAAAGTTTCTTTGGGAAAGTTCTTTGTTATCATGAGCACAATCACGTGTTTCAGTATCGGTCACTAATGACCAGTCATCCTATATAACTGTCTCGTGCGGCTGACTGCCTCATTCTAGAAGTCGCAGGCACTACTGTTGTGCACGAGGTCTTGGGCCCAATTACTAGATCAGGCCAAATGTTATTAAGATTCTGTCAAAGTTATCTTAGTAGCAGCACGCAGCCTATATAAAAGCACAGGCCACACAGCCAGCTAGCGAGTGAGCGAGTGAGCCGAAAGTAGCATCGTTTGACCTCTTTTCATACTTTGGTTCACACCACGAACGACGAAAGAGCCGAAACGAAATTTGGAAAGAGCCTCGCTCGCTCACTTGCTTGCTAGCTGGCGGTGTGGCCTGCACTTTATGCTCGGTTGATGACAACAGGCGTGTCCACTTTTACATGGTAATCACGCATATCACATAAATACAAGTACCGTACCGTAAAAACCGTTGGTCAAGTCATAAAAACTATAATAAGCAGAGGGCTGGGTCGCTAGTTAAAGACAAAATGAAAATCCAACCAGCTTTACAGCCGTACACCATAACTATGGTACAGTCACGAGCAGTGTAAATATACCCTAAACGAAGCCGAAAAGCACTTTTTCTCCCCCGTCATTGCGATCATTTCAAGGAATTTGACAACGATACGACTTAGCGACCGATTTTTGTCGCTATCTAAAATCGAGACTGCAGGGGCTGGGAACCTTCTAGTTAGGAGATATTGGAGGTCAAAGTTTGAAATTTTTCACAATTTTTTTTAAATACTTGTTTTTAAGATAATATCTTTACTTTAATTGCCTCCGTGAGCCGTTTACTATTAAACTCACCCGTCAGCACAATGTTTTCAGTGTGCTACATTGAGTTTTACCGTAAAACATGATTTTTCACCCCATTTTTTTTTTGCGTAGGGTTACTTAGTTTGATGTACATAATACTTGGTTGACGGTTTCGTGAAGGGTCCGTTTACACCCTGTATGTATACACGCAGCAACTTTTAAAAGTGATTTTCATCTACTGTATTGATTAACGTTTTACGTTTTCAGGAACAGGTCTTTTCTCAATGCAGAAACCGTTATTTCACGAGAAAATCGCTTTTGAATTTTGCTAAGTGTAAACATATCGGTGCTCGTGACTGTACTACCACCATTTTAGTACATAGAGTTACGTCTGGCATGTGAGCATTCTAATCTCGTGGAGTCGTGGCTGCCTAAGGTCTGCCGCATTCATAGCGTTTTCAACTTATGCTTGTCAAAGGCACATTTTACTCAGTTACGTCATTTGTGATGGTTATTTCGTTTTGAATTAGTTTAGGTTATTTCTGGTATTTGGTTTTCTGGTGGTTGGTTGACTGGTAGAGAATGCCTTGTGGCATTAAGTCCGCCTATGTACCACTTTTGTACATGAAGTTTAAATAAATAAATAAATATAATGTATGTTAAGAAAATAATTTGGTTTTTATGTTTCATCAAATTAGGTATTTGATTAAAATTAATGTCACGAATGCATGTGAGTTTTCGTGTTAAAGAATAATCTATTTTTAAAAACACAAAATAGAATGAAAATATTTTTAATGTTATGGCACACGTAGGTATCAATTCAAACCATATGGGTTTAATTATTTTAATACATTATTTGTTTATAATAATGAGTGTGATCTATCTCAAAAGAACAAACAAAAAAAAAAAATGGTCTCACTACATGTTAGGTTCAGAAACATTTCAGCCGAATAAAAGCGAAAACCAGTTTTTGAATGACTTACCATGCTGAAAATCAATCCGATTCCCTCTTTTCAAAAGCCATATATTAAACGCCAGCGAAATGTTCATTCTCACTTCCTTTTCTTGCATTTTATCATAAAATAGGATCTACATTAAGCCTTGGAGTTATCAATTTGCAATACAAGAAAACAGTCAAGTGCGAGTCGGACTCGCGCACAAATGTTTCCGCCTTATAACACCAAACGACAAAATAACAATATTTTTTACGCTCATTCATTGGTCAATTTACACTCAATAGATAACTTATAACAATTTTTTTTTATAGTATTACAATGCAAAACAAAGTTACCACTTCAGTTTTATTTAAAAGTCCCATAACTCAAAATTGAACATAAAATTTTATTCAAACTAATTTTCGTCGAAAGTTTTCTTTACGTTCAACAAACTCAATTTTTATCAGAATTTTCTTTCTCTCACTTTAAAAATTAGAGGGGGTGAGACAAAATTTTAACGGATTTAGAAGCGAATATCTCATAAACATCAATAAAAAAACGTATTTTAAGAACGTCGATATAATTTTTAGAGCTATTAATATACCTCACACAGTTATATACGTAGAAATATATTTTTTCCACCCTCAGTTACATGTATGGAGAGATACGCCCCTATTATTTATTTCTTACACATTTTTCATATTTTTGTGTAGCGATTCATAGAAGACACAACAGTGCCAACAGTCTCGGAGTAAAATGTCTGTGACATACGAACGGACAGATAAACAGACAGAAGATCTGGAAGAATGTATAAGGGTTCCGTTTTTTGCCATTTGGCAACGGAACCCTAAAAATAGTCATTTATGTAATAAAACAATTTACTTAAGATTCAAGATTAATGTGTCCTGACTCCGCCTCGTGACAAGGAAAACGTAATAAATGGATGTAAGAGTTATGGATATGCGAGTAATATCTCATAATGGGATCTTATATTAAATATAAGTATTTTATACACACGGCGACACATCAAGCTGTACATTTTCAGTATAACATGGCCTCGCTGTGTATACAGGGTGTAAATAGACCTTTAACGAAGCCGAAAGGCACTTGTTGTAAAACACGATTTTTTACCCTAAAAAGAAAGTCGTTTCCCAGCAATGATTTTTACGTAGGGTTACTTGTTTGGTTGGCGGCTTCGTGAAGGGTCCATTTACACCTTGTAGATTTCCAATACAATGAGAGGTCTGCATATTTATTATAGCTTCATTGGTCGCTGTGTGTACATTAAAACCCGCTAGTGCGACAAATCACTTTAATATACGGGGTGTAAACAGACCCTTCACGAAGCCGTCAACCAAGCATTCTGTACATAAAACTAAGCAACTTTACGCAAAAATTATTGCTGGGAAACGACTTTTTTTTTTGGGGTGAAAAATTACGTTTTACGGTAAAACTCAATGTAACGGGCTCAAAACATTGTGCTGATGGATGAATTGAATAATACGGGGGTCGTGAAGGTGTTTAATGTAAAAAAAAAACATTAGAAACATGTATTTAAAAAAAACTTGTGAAAAAGTTGGAACTTTGACCCCCAATATCTCCGTAACTAGAAGGTTCCCAGGTATGGTCTAGAACAAAAAAATGATCGCAATAACGGGGAGAACAAGTACCCTTCGGCGTCGTTAAGGGTCTTTTTACACCCTTTATTAAGCGCAAAACGAAAATATTTTTTTTCTGCGACTTTGACTTCAATTGCCTCGCTGATCTAGTGGTTGCAGGCGCAACTGTTGAGCATGAGGTCCTGGGTTCGATTCTCAGGTCGAACAAAGTGTTATTGGGTTTTTCAGAAAATTTTCAGTAGCAGCCACGGAGTCTGGAATTGTGCCCGGTTGCTGGTAATCGGTTCGCCCCCTATTACAGGAGACATAAACGTAACTGGCGAAACGTGATTGTAATGTTAATATTACACCTCTGCCCAACCCTTGATGAAACCAGGCGTGATGTTATCAGTCAGTTACCAGTTTGAAAGCAAGCTAGACTAATGATGTATTGAGTATTAGACAAAGGATGTTATGTGCCAACTAAGAAGTGACAACGCACAAAATTATGATGACGTCACAATCTCGACTGTTGCTATGTCGTATCAGTTGTGATCGCAGTTGGGTCATAGAGACAGCGGAATCTCCGAAACTAATATTGCTTTTTTTTTGTTTTTTTTTTTTGAAGTATAGGTAATCATCAAATAACTCCTCCCGCTCTGGGTGGAGTGAGAGGGAGTGTCAGACTTCTACTGACTAAAACCCATCCATGTTCCTTCTTTGCCCTTTGTGTTCCGGGGCCGCGGTATCTCTTTCGAACAGTCCCGCAGCCCCGGCAGGCATCGGCCCTTGTGGGCCCCTTCCTGGTTGCTGACATCTCTTTGAGGCGCGCGTGGAACAGGAACGCGCCGTCGACACGGCTAAACTAATATTGCTTAGGTTAATTTTATCGATAAAAACACGAGACGGTTTTCAAAACATAACATGACATCTGTAATCCTCGAAGGGTTAGGTAGAGGTGTACATAATTATAGTACACCCACATTTCGTCAGTTATGTTTAAGTCCCCTGTGTTAGGGGGCGAGCCTATTGCCATCAACCGGGCACCAGACTCCGTGGCTGCTGCTAAGAAATTTCAGATTTAAAAACCCAATACAATATACTTTGTCCGACCTGGGAATCGAACCGGGACCTGATGCTCAGCAGTCGCGCTTGCGACCACTTCACCAACGAGGCTGCAGTCGGTTCTTATTATATACCTTTATACATATATTACCTTATTGTATACCTTTTTTCATGCTTCCGACCTACTGTTGAAAAAGAGCGAGTATTGTAAACCTTTTTCAATACACCTTCTCGAAAACTGGTTCTTATCGCACTACGATTAGGTTCAACAAGCAATGTATTTCAAACTCGTGGATTTTTAATATTTAAAAAAAATCCACAGATATATAAACTTAAACGAAGTCCAAATGGATTCAATGACTATAGTCGGCGGTGATTGATTTTTTTTTTAATCTCAGCAAAATATTATAAAGGGTGTAAAAAGACCCTTAACGAAGCCGAAAGGCACTTATTCTCCCCGTCAATGCGATCATTTTTTTGTTCTAGACCATACCTGGGAACCTTCTAGTTACGGAGATATTGGGGGTCAAAGTTCCGACTTTTTCACAAGTTTTTTTTTAAATACATGTTTTTAAAGTAAGATTTTTACTTTAATCACCTCCACGACCCCCATACAATTCAATCCATCCATCAGCACAATTTTCTGAGTGATATACATCGAGTCCTACCGTAACACGTGATTTTTCACCCAAAAAAAATAAGTCGTTTCCCAGCAAAAATTTTTGCGTAAAGTTACTTAGTTTGATGGACAGAATGCTTGGTTGACGGCTTCGTGAAGGGTCCGTTTACACCCCGTATAGCGTGTAAATATTTTTTGAGTATTTAAATTGTGTTTATAAATAGAATATTTATTTGTGTTTTAAATTCAAAAATATTTGAATTTTACATTTATCATATTAGGCTGTTTAGCAGCATCATACCTTTACTTCTTCTTCAATCTGGCGAAAGCAAAGCGCGGAAAAAAACAAATTAAACCATAGTTTCATAATAATACCTGACAAAAATACTTTTCGTTCTAATATTTTATTTCTTCGAAAGTGTATTGAAAAATGTCGTTTAATATATTATGTGGAGAGTGACTGCCGTTCTCCTCTGTCAACCGTCACGCTATCATTTACTCCTTTTTCTTTCATATCATTCCTTACACAATCCATGCATCATTCCCTTGGTCTTCTTCTCCCTCTCCATCCATCAACATTTATATTCATCACTCTTTTAGTCACATGCGATTCGTCCCTCCTCTTCCTCATTACATGGCATTAGATGGCAAAGACAGAATGAGGTTTTAAACGTGTTTAGCGTTAAACGTGATCAGTGAGTTGGGATACAAGCGAGCCAAAAGCTAGTTGACATTCTCATCATCTGCCTAGCCTTTTCCCAACTATATTGGGGTCGACTTCCAGTCTAACCGGATGCAGCTGAATACCAGGATTTTACATGGAGCGGCTGCCTATCTGACCTCAACAAACCCCAGTTAGTCCTGCGTAATACAATACCCCTTGGTAAGACTGGTTGTCAGACTTTTTGGGCCTCTGTCTACCTAACGACTGTCAAAGATCTACAAATGACACCCGGGACCAACGGCTTAACGTGCTTTTCGAGGCACGGAGGAAACTCGGTATGCAATGGGTGGTCACCCATCCACAGACCAACTTAGGCAAGCGACCCGAGCGGCTGTTATTATTTAACCACGAGCTCCTCAAGCTAGTTGACATTCTAATACGTAGTAATCTGATGCGTTGAACACCAAAGGATATATGTGATCAAAATCGCTGCCTCAAAGCCCGTTACTTAAGTGGGTACATGACGCTGTCGCTGCTCTCGACTTTGATGGATTAAAGATACGCGGCTCACGCTCGTTACAAAGATATTATATACGGAACCAGCTGTTCGGTTGTTGCACTGTGCGTGGCGTGGCCTGAATTAATGTATGTAGTACATATGTATATCTGTTGTTGTTATGTAATATGTGCTTGTGTATTACTGCCTTAATGAAGAAGTTTGGAATTAAATGAAAAAAAAAACAATATTAAATTGTTTTTTTTTGGAAGATTTTTTCATGCTGACCATCTTTACTATACGGGGTGTAAACAGACCCTTCACGAAGCCGTCAACCAAGCATTCTGTACATCAAACTAAGTAACTTTACGCAAAAATTATTGCTGGGAAAAGACTTTTTTTTTGGGGTGAAAAATCACGTTTTACGGTAAAACTCAATGTAACGCACTCAAAACATTGTGCTGATGGATGGATTGAATAGTACGGGGGTCGTGAAGGTGTTTAAGGTAAAAATCTTACATTAGAAGCATGTATTTAAAAAAAAAATTGCGAAAAAGTTGGAACTTTGACCCCCAATATCTCCGTAACTAGAAGGTTCCCAGGTATGGTCTAGAACAAAAAAATGATCGCAATAACGGGGAGAACCTTTCGGCTTCGTTAAGGCTCTTTTTACACCCTTTATACTGTCTTTCATTGTTAAAACACAGTATTGCAATATCCTAACTAATAAGCACTAGTAATAAAGACAATAAGTAGTGGTAGTATAAGTAGTACTAGTAAGTTTGTTTGTTACCTTTTCACGCCTAACCACAGAACCGATCATCCTGAAATTTTTCATACACGCTGTCAGATGTACAGAAACGGACATAGGGTACGTTTCATCCCGAAAAAAAGTACTGTTTCCGACGAAAACAACCATAACGTTTTTATAACAATAGATGGCGCCACGTGTCTTTCAAATTATGATTGAATTATATTATTACAAGCAGAGTACAACCCGAATTGATTGTCAAATTAACGCGAGGGAAGCCGCGAGCAAAAGCTAGTTATTTCATAAAAGATAAACATTCCAAACTAGTAATCCCTTAAATTATGTTTTCGAGCGAAACAAATACAACTAAAATTGTATTTCAAAACTCATCCTCAAAATCCGATATCGACAACAACGCTTCTAAAGCACGAACACTATAAAAACGCGTCGAAAAACACTGTAAACAAAGTGTTGTTTCAATCACAGTTTTAAAAAAACAAACGCCCATCGATAAAATGACCGTCACTTTTTAAAAAGCGCGTTATTTTTCCGACGTGGAAAGTTAAACCAACTTTTCAAACAGCAAAACAAGCATACCATAATCCAAATATGTGACTAGTATCAAAACAAAGGAATGCAGTTTGCCGCCGGGATATCATAGCAAAATAAATAAAAGTACCAAATCCCGGGAGATGAGGCTTCAGTGAGGCGCATTTCAGACTGCAGTGCCTGGAGACGTGACATATAGGGATGGGATACTAACTAAGTATAGAAAAAACTATCGATAAAATATTTACGAGTTTTGTTGACCTGTACATATATTACCGTATCGTTTACCCAGTACTGACTGGGTTGTGGAGGTCAGATAGGCAGTCGCTCCATGTAAAATACTGGTATTCAGCTGCATCCGGTTAGACTGGAAGCCGACCCAAACATAGTACAGGAAAGGCTTCGCAGATGATGTTAACCTATACATAATCGTACTTAGCAAATGAATGATAACCAAAACATTTTTTTAATCAATTTTTTAAAAGGGATGCTACTTTACGTCCTCTTTACATTATTTCTGGAGTGTCAGACAATTAAGACTAAGAGTAGGTAGCCTATGTTCATCTTTCTGTTGCAAAAAATCACAAAGACAGTAGATCATATATTATAAAAAAATTAACCATTATTAAAAAAGAAAATCTAGCGACCCTGCCAGGATTCGAACCTGGAATCTTCTGATCCGTAGTCAGACGCGTTATCCATTGCGCCACAGGGCCAGTTCCTGTCCTTATACAAAAACGTACTAACATACTGTTTGACAACATTGCTTTTCTTCTTTTTAGCAGCGCTTTCATGGCACGTTGCCAGACTTCCACTCTGCATTACAGTAGCTAATATCTGGCTGGTGCATTCACTAGCAAGTGTGCGACTAATTATCTTAATGAAAACAATTTATGCCTGGACTGTAGGGTTCATTTTAATGAAAACAATTAATGCCTGGACTGTAGGGTTCATTTTAATGAAAACAATTTATGCCTGGACTGTAATTGTTCTGAAATAGGGTTGTGTGAATTTATGATTTTGCTTTTAGCATGATCAGATAGTTTTCTGAGAAATCTTCTGATTAGATCACATACTTTCCCATCCCTCCGAAAAAAAGGAGCCTGGTGTTATTTTAAGATAAGCTAACGACAAAAAAATCTTTGTTGCAGAATGAACTTCAATTACTTTACTCCAGTTATTTTAGGCCTCTAATTATCTATTAACTCGAAGAAGATAATATTATTATATGAGCATCTGATATTATACTTTGATGGGCCTATGTTATAATTGAAATATTACAATAGTTATTATTATTTGTGGCTATTAATCTCTCGAATGTCTGTTTTCGCTAACAATAAGCGACAAAATTTAATTCCAAAATAAAAGATAGTGCACTTTTATTTATGTCTCATGATTTGTGCGTGCGTGTCGTAATAATTTATTTATTTTACTATTTATGTACACACAGTAGACAACACAGGGAAATAACATTATAATATATGAGTACATAGGTACTGCTTTAAGAAAATTAAGAAATTTCTGCCAGCAGACCTGCAAAAGGAGAAATGAAAAAGAAATGTAGACAATAGTGTGTGAGAAAAGGAAGAGAATAATGTATTTATGTGCCTTACCTAACTTAACCTAAAATATTATATATAAATACACATATAAGTAAATATGTACATATAAGTAATAATGTTAGTAACCACTGAATAAAAGAATAGAAATCAAACAGTTCAGCAGAACCAATTAACTCAATGATAGGTAAAATAAGAAAGACCTGCCTACGTCAAAGAATTAAGTAAGCACCTTCGCTTAAAGACGATTCCCAATCTCTTAATCAACACCTTTGTGCAATGGAGCATATTTTCCTTGATCACACAGTGGGGGCCTGATCGTCTCCTTCATCAATTCTATTGATCATCCTCATCCTTTGTTGGGGAGTCAGCAGAATTCAAAGGGACGTATTGTTACGGTGTACAAGAGTAACGACGACAATTTATACTGATTGTGGAAGTATCTGCTTTGTTGTTGAATTTCTTTCAAGTAAATAAAGAAGGAAGTTTCCTTTAACGAACGTGGGTACTTATGTACTCGTAGTTAAATTGAATTATAGTTTAATTGTAGAGTGTCCATTTTATGCATTGAATAACTACACAATGTACGAAGTGTGTGCGAAGATCTTGCCAAAATAAATCACTTTTGATTTATTTCACGTACATTCTCCCCATTACGTTTTTGATCTTATAAACTACTAATATTATATCGTCTTGATCTTTATTAATTTAGAGAGCTTGTGCGATTCTAAAAATAATAATTTTGACATATTTCGTCAAAAGAATAGTACAGACCAAACATTTGTATCAATCAGATTGAAAAAATAATGATTTCAGTGTCCCATCCAAGACCCTGCCCACTTTGGTAACGACGTAGGTATTTCCGGAATATATAAAAAATCAACGGCAAAAATATCAAACACAATGCCCATTCTATCGACAAAACAAATTCACATTTTAAAAAAAAATATCGACCTCACCCCATCCCTACGCGCTCGACAGACGCCGTGTGCAGCGGTGACCCCGCGAGATACCCGGAATTAGATTTGTAAGCTATCACAACCCTACCGGGTCAGGCCCGGATATTATACCCGGTTTAAAACAATGCCTCTAGATAACACCCGGGTATACAAATGTCTTTTAACACGCGTGCTTTTGTATACCAAATGTTAAAGTGATTTTCTGCGTATTGTTTATTTGCGTTTATATTAGTTTTAAATTGCTTTTTGTTGGGTCTTGCAATTGGAAATAAGGAAGCGTTGGAAGCCAGAACCAGTCTATTCAGCTGTGGACTGCTGAAGGCTGATGATGATGTACAGCGTCACAATAGACGGCATCATCGTCTTTTGTGCCAATAAGTATAAATTATTTTAAAAAAATCGATCAGCATTTTTTTTCCAATAATTATTGTGATAATTGTATTACTTCAATTAACTATTATCGTTTATGGTAGTTAGTACGGAAGTCAAAATATTCTAAATAGAATTGGTGGTTCCACTATAGTCAAAACCATAAACACAGGATTATAAATACTACTTTTTCCCACGACGTCACCGGCTTTGAGATCGTATATTATTCTACGAGATCGTAATACCGGAAAAAGCCTCCTATATAGGGTGACTGGTAATTAATCACCGATACTTAAACACAATCATGATTGTACTCATGATAACAAACAACTTTCCCAAAGATTTTTTTTTATACTCATTCACTTTTATCACAATAACACAACTATGAAATTCGCGCGCGCGCGCCTTTGACCTGTCAGCTATTAGTCCCATGACGCTGTTCTGACTCATTACTATCGTACCATGCAACAGTGGGTAGGTAGAGCACCCGCGCGGCTCGTAAGTCCGCTCCGTAAGCGGCGCCTACGCCACAAAAGTATACGTATGTGTATGAAAAAAAAAATTTCTTTGGGAAATTTCTTTGTTATCATGAATACAATCACGTGTTTAAGTATCGGTCACTAATTACCAGTCACCCTAAATGGGTCAGGACCCATAGTCATCCCGTGTGCAGAATATTGAAATCCGTATACGTAAGTAAACGAACAGAGTACTATAGCATTATAATGTAAGTATACTTGGAAAAGTTTTCCTGTACTTCCCAAAGCGACTAATAATAAGGCAAAGTCTTTAAAAATTAAGGAAAAAGAATTATCTACATCTTAAAATATAACAACTTGTAAACATACGGAAAGTTCCTCCTGGAAACTTCGTCGAACTTTGATGAAAAACGTTGCCCATATTTAATGTAGCTACGAATTTTACGTACTCAAGGGGCCTTGGCAATAAAACTTTTTTAATAACGTTTTCGCATTTTATCTCACTTATCCATCGATACGGCCAAGGTGAGATTAGTCAAGACCTTTGTCAAAAATGTGGAAGGTGTGACAAAATTTGTCACTCGTGACAGTGATTAGGATCGTCAATGATTTATTGGCTACGTGTTTCAACTGTGAGATGTCTCACTTTAACCCTTTTGCGTCTGTAGTGTAATATCGATACCTTTAGGTTCAAAAGGCGTATCCACCAAAATACAATTTTTCAGGAGAGCCAACAAAACAAAACAGTTTTCCGATATAAATTTTTTGTGCTTGTAAATAATAAAACTTGTTAGAATTTTGAGATAAAGAAAATCGTAGAATAATATTATATAAAGTAAATCTAACAATTAAAAAAATAGACTTCGTATACACCCTAAAAGAAAATCAATTTTAGCGTGCCAAAAATGATGGCTGTATCCACCTTTTTTTTGCGAATATCGAAATTTTAAATATACCAATCGAAAGAGGACGAAAAACTAAGTGTGACTATTTGGCATTGAAATCTTATTTTGGCCAAAATGGCGGTTACGCCCTTTGAGCATAAAGGTATCGGTGGTGGTGGTGGTGGTTGGGGGACTGAATGAGTCTAGTGAAAAAATGAAGGTGGAATTCTTTATACAAGGTGTAAACGGACCCTTCGCGAACCTGTCAACAAAGCATTCTGAACGTCAACTTAAGTAACTCTACGCAAAAATATGCATTGAATGATACGTGGGTTATGGAGGTATTTAAAGTAAAGTATAACATTAAAAACTTACATTTTAAGAAAAACTTGGAACTTTGATCCCCAATATCTCCGTCAGTAAAAGGTTCCCTGGTATGGTCCAAAACAAAAAAAAAACATAGCAATGTCGGGGAAAACAAATTTACACCATACATTATTACATATTGAAGTG
The DNA here is from genome assembly GCA_905220335.1 of Noctua pronuba. Taxonomy (NCBI): domain Eukaryota; kingdom Metazoa; phylum Arthropoda; class Insecta; order Lepidoptera; family Noctuidae; genus Noctua; species Noctua pronuba. Next base: position 4,959,579 of record LR999906.1, on the reverse strand, counting down.
ACATAATTTAATAATAGCCAAAAACTCTGGTTATGTTTCATTACTTATATTTTTTCTCCAATTTATTATATTATGGATGTAGCACTAAATCTGTAAGACCTACTTAAGTACTCTTTCGAAGTACTATTTTAATAGTATCGTACGTAAAAATACGTGAGGCGAAAACTTACCACAGATAAAATCGATTTTCATAAGGAAAGATCAGAAAATTAGGCCCACAAATAATCAGGCCCTGTGGCGCAATGGATAACGCGTCTGACTACGGATCAGAAGATTCCAGGTTCGAATCCTGGCAGGGTCGCACCATTTATTTTGGTTATCTTAAATTTTTATTTGATAAAAAATGCAAGCTACTGCAAATGACGAAGTGAAAAGGCCTAAAATGTAGATAGAGAAGATTCTTCAAACTACACGTAAGGCCAAGTCCAAATGGCGTTTCCAAAATCATCCAGAATAATACAGTAGTACGTAATGTACTAACATTTCGAATGTGCCAGTTGCCAAATAGCTTAGCGTGCCACTATAAACGCATGCCAGACGGTCCTGAACGCTTTGGTATGGCGGATAGCATGTACTCTGAGATGTATGGTAGTCATAAAGCGAGCGTTGTCATTGAAATGAGACCATACATTCGACATTGATCGCATATCTGCCGAGTTTTCTTCGTGTTTCGGAAAACACGTAAACCATTAGTCCCGGCTGTCATTTGTAGATCTTTGACAGTCGTTTCAGGTAGTCAGTGGCCCAAAAGTCTGACAACCAATCTTACCATGGGGTGTCGTACTACCCAGTGCTTACTGGGATGTGGAGGTCAAATAGGAAGTAGCGCAATGTAAAAATCTGGCATTCAGCTGCATCAGATTAGACTAAAATCTAACCCCATTATAGTTGGGAAAAGGCTAGGCAGATGATGCATATCTTCCAAGACAGATGGATAATCTCAGAGGGGTTGGGGGATTGGTCATATTTTTCGGAAAGGTCACATGGCATTTTTGTCCTGGGAGTCCAATAAATACTTTTTTTATATATTGGAACGCGCTTACGTTGCCAGCCAGCTACTATAATCGTGCCTAAAATTTAAAAAACAAATGACACTTCCCCACTTTGATTTCCTGTTGACACCATCACGTTCCAAACCAAAAAAAAACACGCCATAAAAATTCACAGTACACAGGAAGAATTTTCGTATCATAAAACCTCATCATACAACCATAATGTTGATACGAGAACTTTGCGTCAATCCAGAGGTTAGCACAGCAATAAAACCGGAACGACGCAGTACATGGTTCCGTATACGCTATAAACGATTCTTTATATCGTACACATATTATTATATTAGTGAAATGTAAATAGGCCACGTCCTTTGAGATAGGGGAGTATTTGGAAAATTCCAATGTTTGGGAAGAAAATGGATGCAATTTTTTGTTCAACTTGTAGAAATTGTTTATTTATTTATTATTCACAAAACAACTCAATCAAAAACAACATTTCAACTTAAACAGTCCCCCAGTATTTGGTTGTACTTTCATCAAAAATAAAATGTGTTTAACTACAGATAACGCATTTTTCGCGTGCGGCTTAAGCACTTTATGCTTTATGACCACTGTCGCAGCAAGCTCATTTGTTTAAAACAACAACGTTACAACGCAACAACTTAAACATTATAAAGAACAAAAACTTAGTCTATTTTGTATAGTAACTTGATTGTATAGTAACTAAATAGTGTTTATGAAGTCATAGTAAGTAGTCAACATTTTTTGACTTTTTTTCATACGTATGGTTTTTCTTATTTATGCCAGCAGCCATGCCATGGGCCTCTGACTTGGCTTTACATGCCGTCAAGAAATACGTATCATATGTATGGTGATACTTGCGTTATCTAGGTATATTATGTGTTTTTAACAATCCAATACTTTTTTGGGTAAATGGAAATTTTGATCTCATCAGTTATTTTATGGTTGAACTCTACCTTACCTACATACTTTTAAATAGACATCAAGTTAATTCAATTATTATTGTTTTATTATGCCCCGTTTTCAGTGCACAACATCTGAATGAAAGGTTAAATAATAGCACGCAGTTGATTTTCAGCCTTTGGCGTGGCTTTCGTTTAGGAGTAGTCTCATGTTTGTGAACATAACACACGCCTGTAATCCCCGAAGGGATAGGCAGAGGTGTACCTAATAGTACACCCACATTTCGCCAGTGTATGTTTAAGTCCCATGCCATCAACCGGGCACAAATCCAGACTCCGTGGCTGCTACTGAGAAATTCCTGATGGAAAAACCTAATAACCTAATAACCCATGTTTGTGAAAATAGGCACAGTCCTTACTAATAATATAAACGTGAAAGTAAGTTTGTTTGTTTGTTACCTTTTCACGTTTATACCACTGAACCGATCATCCTGAAATTTTGCATATGTTTTTTAAGGTGTACAGAAACAGACATAGGGTACCTTTCATTCCGAAAAAAAAGTACTGTTATGATAATAGATGGCGCCACGTGTCTTTCGAATCATGATTGAATTCAAGCTAAGTACAACCAGAATTGAAAGACAAAATTCTAAATTAACGCGAGCGAAGCCGCGGGGAAAAGCTAGTTCCCTAAAAGAAAACTTCCAAGTACATAAATACCTATCTCCGATAAGTCCGCCCCAACTCAAATGGAAAAAAAGACAAAAGCCAATCGAAGATTCCAATATATTTTTATTCCCTTCTCGAAAGGTAAGAAAAGTGATTACGGTAAGGCCACATTACTGTCAGGCCAATGTACAGGGTCAAGGCCTCGCAAAAAGAAGGACGCGTTATAAGAAAGGGGATGGGCAGCGGACTATAAATCAGTGTCTTTTAGTAAGAAGAAATTGGACTGGGATCTTTGTTTTTTTGTCTCACAAGCATTTGTGCGCTGACGGGTTGAAATTGGGGAGGCTTCAGATGACCTATCTTAGGATTTTAACGTTCATCTGACTAAAGCCCATACAATAACAGCTTTCGTTAAGATAAAAACAGGTTTTTAATGTTATTTATTAACATAACATCACGCCTGTAATCCTCGAAGGGTTAGGCAGAGGTGTACCTAATAGTACACCCACGTTACTCGTTTGTTATGTTTAAGCCCTTTTGTCACACTCAAAATTTATTTGTAATTGATAAATAAAATCTTGAAAAATGCACGGGTGGACATTTATTTTTTAAACATTTTGGGATAAAATGTTGCCTATGTTACTCAGGAATAATGTAGCTTCCAAATGGTGAAAAAATTTTTGAAATCCGCACTGTAGTTTTTGAGTTTATTCATTACAAACATACACACGCACACACAAAAATACAAATCTTTCCTCTTTATAATATTAGTAAGAAAGATATCATTGCCAACGACGGTTAAACCCGCCTCTTCAGACTAGTTCCGTTCACAAAGTCATCATCATATGCCTAGCCTTTTCCCAACTATGTTGGGGTCGGCTTCCAGTCTAACCGGATGCAGCTGAATACCAGTATTCTACATGGAGCGACTGCCAATCTGGCCTCCAAGAGAGGCAGTCGCAGATATTCAGTTATACCTTCTTTTTTGTTTCGTCCATGAAGTAACGACATAAATCAAATAAAGAAAAGCCAATATTATCCCGAATTCCCGATATCGGTTATCACAATTCATTAACAGTAATGCGTGGTCTACCTCACCATCGCTATCTTATACCGTTCCCCATAAATAACTTGAAGGAAATCTTTTTTGTTTCTCCTGTTATTGCTTCCATTGTCTCGGAAATTATTGGATTGTATCGTCGCCAGGTGCTTCTAAGGGTTATTAATGGTTTCAAGTGGGTAGTTGATTTTTTTTTCCTTTTTTTTTCATGTAAGGAGGTTTAACTTTCATTTTTCTCAGACTTTTTAAATAGTCAGTTTGCAAGAATTCTTTAAAAATAAGACTTGATTTTGAAGATGCTGTTAAGAAAAACTAATGGAGTGTTTACTAAACCTTCATGGAGTCGTAGTTATTAATAAATATGACGGCGCCCCTCCAAGGCGTCGTCTATGGTTAACATTGCAAACTGCACAGATTTCAATCAAACGAAGATTTGTTTAATCCGAACATCAATCGTTATGATGTCAGATATCATGGGTGATTCTGATGAGGGTGGGCAAGAGCCTTCAAATAATATGTTTATTTTTCATCACAAATGTAATGGTGAACAGAAAGTACTTAATATAATATAAACATTTATGAGAAACTAGTGTCTAAAATGGGCATAAAAAACCTGTGTTACGGGCCACCGGGCAATTATTTAATCACTAACATAACATAACATCACGCCTGTAATCCCTGAAGAGTTAGGCTGAGGTGTACCTAATAGTAGACCCACATTGCGCCAGTAATGTCTAAGACCCATGTAATAGGGAGCGAGCCTATTGCCATCAACCGTGCGCGAATCCGGACTGCTACTGAGAAATTCCTCACGGAAAAACCCAATAACACTTTGCCCGACCTAGGGAATCGAACCCAGAAACTCATGCTCTGTAGACGCGCTTGCGACTACTAGACCAACGAGGCAATCACTATGTGAAGAACAAAACGGAATTTTGATAATGAGTTAACCTGGTTGCTTAACATTTATAATAAAATTATACTGAAATCTTAGATCACTGTTTTCATAAAAAAAAACCTTTCACAAAAAGTAACGTAAAAACTTCCCATATTGAAAACACGATTCTTAACAGATTGATGTCATAATATCAGACTTCGTGACTTCTATACATACAATTAATTATACATAAGTAATATAATGCTTTCTTACTCAAGACAATGTTGAGCAGTCATCATAGTTAATGACGAGGGGAGGTGTGACCTATTTGTACACGTCGAGTTTTAGGAATAAATCAATCTTTTATTTATTTTTATTATTACTATTATACTTTTAAGAAAGCCCGGTTATTACTTAGTAAAACTGAAACTTAAATTACAGAAAAATAACAAAGACAAATATACCTAAACCACTCGCAACATGTGAACAAATTGAAAAATAACTAAAACTGAATAAATAACAATTACCGTTCTACTTAATTGAACGATACGAATTTAAACACCTCTTTAACAAAAACCACCAATAATTAACAGCTAATACAGACCACAATCAGCAACTAGCAATTCAATTTTAACCACATGATACGAAACATTTATTTAACACGATAACTCCACTATTTTCACAATGTCCCATTAAAACAAACATTTTCCTACCAATAACTATTAACAAATATTTACTTACCTTTCATTCCAAATGAACAGTACTAATTACTAGTCAACTACATACAAGGTGTAGTTTTTTCAAAATTCAGGTGTTTGTCATAAAATAATCAATTTAAATAACGCGATCGCTCAATAATTGATAAACGCGACTTTTTTTAGTTCTTTAAATTTGACAGTATTTCGGAATAATCGCCTTCAAAACAGAAAAAAAACAGAATAGGCAGAGGAAAGTGGTGGTAGAAATTAACGAATAAACGTTTGAATTTGTTTATGTGTGTGAAAGCGCGGTTGTAGGGCGAGGATCAGACACTGGTGCATCGAACTTACCGATATCCGTAAAAAAAACAGACTTTTTAAAATTTTGTATTAATTCGGGTCGAGAATCATTAGCATAGTTACCTCCTTGAATTTGACGAGGACGCAAAACGACAGCCTGTATAATAATATTACCTGTCAGTCAATGAACACAAACATTTAACAAATAACGTTACTTAAACAGAATTGGTCAAACCATAATAACTCCAAGATATTATCGTTTTAATAACGTTTCATTATCGTTAGTGGCTCGGTAATCGTAATTACAGCCCGACTGAACGAAATGTATGGTCTCTTCGCACGGCTACTTGCCTTTGTTCAAGTTACTTGACTCTCATTTGTTTGTGTCCCAGTGACTGATTATATTATTTATGTTGATTTTGAAGAATAATGACTGTCGTGACTACTGGCCATTAATCAGGCAAGTCACTAAAATAGGTTATTGTTTAGTATAGGTACTTTATTTAAGTAGTTCTTTATTTATGCCATCTATATTAGGAAACTAGGCTACAATGCCTTTTTCGGTTCAATACACACCGATTTTTGGAGAGGAATTATTTTGTCAGCTGTGACAATTTATAGGTAAGGATATATCAACAATCCTCCAAGAGGTATTATGATAGAATCATTGAAGTATTTTAAAATAAATACAAAAAAGCTGTTAACCGATTTTTAGTTCAGGTATCACCTTAATAGTTGTCCTACAAGTCGCCTAGCCGATCTAGCTATCTAGTAACAGGCGTACTAAACACAGCATGACTCGGAATCAAGCCAGTCATGTGTCATAATGTGGTTAGCTGGGAAAATGCACCGTAATGGTCAACAAACAAAGCAGGTTATTTAATACAGTGCTTAAATGTACTCAGGTTACTTAATATTCTAGCATAATAATTATACTTGTTAATAGTCGTGTTTGAGATAGGTGTACGAGACTTCAGAGTAGTGGCTTGTTTACTTTGACTAGTTTTCCAACTAGTCTAGAACAAATCTTATATTCCATATAGTATAACGTAGCATTAGCATAATCAGCTTAATATAATGTTCAGATTCAGATTCATTTATTTGCCTGAAATATGGAATTTTATAGATTTTATAACACATACAAAATAGTTCTTCATATTCCGCTTACTAAATTCGGCATCCAAATTTTGTGACAATAACAGTGATTCTTATTTAATCAATTTAAACAAAATAATTATATCTCAATGTCAAAAATAAAAAACTAAATCAAAAACTGTTTATATCGTCGTTGTAGAGCAAGAATTCATTAAGTGCAAAAAGCTAGTTTCGAGATAACCGCGTTTTAAAGTTTTTTTGTTCTTTTAATCGGTATAACACATTAACGTGAATAGTTACATAAATGCTTTTTTTGAACAAAATATTGATATTTTTACCATGCTGTCTAATATTCAGTAAACTATGTAAATATTTTTACTGTTACTGAGAAATGTAATAAAAAGAAAGATAGGTAGTTCTTGCATACTCAAAATATGAAATTTGGGTTAGTTGATTGACTTTTTGTGTTACTTAATTAATTCTTGCTGCAGCTTTTTTCAGATAGTTATCAATTAGTGACTGTTGCTCAAAGGTGGATAAGAAAGAAACATCATAATATCAAAGAAAAAATCAGATATTGAATACAAAAAAAACACACTCCACACTAAAATTCTCAGCACACAAAATAAACTATTTTTAATAGTTCATCAACTATTTATAAGGTTTAATAAATCCCTTGCTCTAAGCTCGTGGCTAAATAATAACAGCCGCTCGGATCGATCTTGAGGTTAATCCGTGCTTGCCTAGTTTGGTCTGTTGATGGGTGAACACCCATTAAATACCGAGTTTCCTAGTTCCGAGTTGCCTTTCCCTAACATAATTGGGAAAAGGCTAGGCAGATGATGAAATTCCTTGAACTATTCGACGTTCGTTCGTCAGTTAGGCCGTCAGGTGGGGCTCCATAGAGCGCCATTGACCGTACGATTCCTATACAGAACCTTCTGCAGAAGGAATTGCCCCCTCCCCCCCAGATTGGGCAGTAGCCAAGAGATTGAGTTCACGGTGGCCATCAACCGGGGTGCCAACTGCTGAAAGTGCGGCACAAAGTCCCACCAACTACCGAGAACGAGGTACTGCATCGTCGACTCGACACTAATGCGGACACCTTCTGACACAGAGGGCCTCAGATTTATGCAATGCCACTCAAATACTGGATCCCATCTACGACCCCAGCTGTCGCCAAGATGGTCACCTGCCGAAACGTCTTGCCTCGTGCCTTCACTAGCGTGGCATCAGCATAACAGATGACACAGACACCTTTTGTGTTCAATAAATATACACAATTATAATAAACTTCGCACGGGCGAGATTTACTAATGAAGTATTTAAAAATGATATTAATATTATTAGAAACAAACATTATCCCGCACACAACAACAAAACTTAAAAAATCATGCCACATTTACCCAAACCCTTTTTGTATTTTAAAATAAAACTAAGTTACAATACGTGTGATTTTGCTTTAATAAATGTACTTTAGTTCGATTTTTCGAACGTAAAAACCGAAAAATATGCGATTACCTTGATTTAGATCTGTTGGTGACTTTTACCGGACAACGGAATTGCATTTCATTTAAAGCTTTTGGTCTGCAAGAAATACCTAAGAGGTTCTCGTCGAATATATTGAATACGAAAAGTAACTAAGTGACATTAATGAACAAGGAAGCCCCAGTAATTGAGAAAAAGTTAATAAGAAAAATTGGCATAAATTACTCAACTGCCCTTAGTTAATTTTCGTAAGCTGGTGTTTTGCCTTAACAAGTAGTTATGTAGTTCTGACATTTTCTTATTATCTAAAATACTAAAAAAAACCTGTATTTTACTTTTCTATAAGGTAGATTATGGGTTTATAAACACTTTGACATCATTAACTCATTTTGGCTAAAATGTCACTTAGTGAGTTCTCGCTCTACAACGACGATATATGAAATTACAAATGTCAAAGAAAAATAATTAAATTACAAATTTTATAATTATGTTGTTTCCAGTACTTACAGTCACTAATTTGAGAGTGTGGCGTGTATTATTACAAAGTTTTTTTACTAGATTGTGTCCCTCAGCTGGGCAAAGGCCTCCTCTTTCTCCTTCCCAACCTTTATATTCTGGGCGATCTCTGGCCATGTTAGCCTCGCAAACATGATCAGATCGTCAAGATAATTTCACCGCGGTCGACATCGAAAAAATAAAAATAAAGGATTTAAAAAAATGTTGACTATTATCCCCACTCTCCTTATATTTTCCAGAGCTATAAATATCGCTTACCTTTATGATAATTTACTTTACTGAAAATAATTCATATTTGATTTCCATTGTTATCCAGATCACAAAGAAAGCGATAAATCGGTATATTAATAAAAAGATCATTTAGTGAACGAATTGACAAGACCGATCATGTGATTCAAATTATAATAATTATTGTCATTTAGTCATACAAAAATGTTTTCTTTATAATCGGATCAATTAAGAACGACATTCATTTTTGTTTTTGGTGCTCCATTTATCTCGAGGAGCTCGTGGCTAAATAATAACAGCCGCTCGAGTCGATCTTTAGGCTAAGCCGTGCTAACCTAGGTTGGTCTGTGGATGGGTGACCACCCATTACATACCGAGCTTCCTCCGTGCCTCGGAAAGCACGTTAAGCCGTTGATCCCGGATGTCATTTGTAGATCTTTGACAGTCGTTAGGTATTCAGTGGGCCAAAAAATCTTACAACCAGTCTTACCAAGGCGTATCGTATTACCCAGTACTAAGTGGTTTGTGGAGGTCAGATAGGCAGTCGCTCTATGTAAAATACTGGTATTCAGCTGCATCCGTTCAGACTGGAAGCCGACCCCAATATAGTTGGGAAAGGGCTAGGCAAATGATGGTTCTCCATTTATCTTTAGAAAATACATAGGTGTAATTTGCGAATGCCCCCTTCTACACCTACCGAGGCCTTTTGATTGAGGTAATTGTTGAATGCATTTTGACAGTAAAATAAAACCCTCAATTCAGAAACCCCTTTTTCAAGCCAAATGAATCAATTTGACAAACTTATTAACATAAATTAATTAGAATTGAGTTTAGAATCAATTTCAAAATGAAACTTGTTCAATTTATCAAAGCTACCAGTTCAGCACCCGTTTCTACCGATCGCGATTGTGAATTTTCTAAAAATCTGATAAGAACAAACTTTCGTCCCTAAAGATTTTGCAAAACTTGGCTTTCTTAAGTTACCTTTTGACTCTCCGGACAGCGAGCCGAATGTTCTTCAAACACTTCAGCGGCAGGATATAAGGGCCCCTATACACAGCCAATCTTAAAACACACAGCGGAGTACCCCGAATCGGAGTGTAAAGTACATACAAACTTTTCTCCAGTTCTGTTTAACTTGCATAATCTTTATTTCTTTCTTTTTATTTAAAAACTAGCTGTTACCCGAATTTCTTCGTCAGTGTGAAATTATTATAACATATTACATATGTATGCGAGTTTTGTGTTTAAAAACACAAAACTCGCATAAACAAACACTTATTATTTTAATAGCTGTTTGTGTACAGCAAAATAACAAAATATACTAGTCCACTTGACAAGTAGAGCGTATTGCCAATTACCACTTCACAAATGAGAATTAGTAATTTGCGTGATAAACGGTAGCAGATTTGTAAGGTTAGTGCAAGAAACAGCTAGTGGAGTTTCTTAAGCGATCTTCATCTTATCTTTCCCGTGTGTCGATGGTAGTTTGGTTATACTACAATATTATTTGAGCTCAGTAGGTAGAATGATGGCCACGTAAAGAACAATGGCATACCCTTATGGGTTCTGGGGACCACACTTAGAGCTCGCGTACATTCGTAAAAATACTCCCAAAAGGTAGGTCTCGGTCAAATTAAGATAAAAGGTAATCACAGCATATTTTTATAATATTGGATTTGGCTAGAATAACACAATTTATAAATACACTTGTCGCGTGGGCAAAATCAGAACTAACGCCGCCATCTTATTTTTTCAATACATTTCACAAACGTTTAGCAACAGCGCTCTCGACTATCAACCTCAATGGAGCTTCAAAAGATCCATGTAACACTGTAGGATAGACAACTACGTCAGCTGTAATGTCATTCAAAAATATTTTCATTATTATACAATCCAATTTACCTTATATTTTATTACAAGTACGTAGCATTTAAGGACTTAGGTATTTAGCCAGTGGAACCCACATTTGCACAACCCATCACATTGTCTTATGATTTTGGTCGGCTTATTTTTTAATGGCGCAATTACACTAATCGAAAAACAAACAATAAAGCTGGATGAGTCTGCCCGAAGGCGGACGTACTCGACCGCGTTCATTTACACTTGGCCGTTTGACGAATTCCATGGGCAATCGAATTCGGGGGAACGACGGGGGCAAAAATGAAACATTAATTACAAGTTGGATAAAACATTTATTTTAAGCAGCTTAACATTATAATCTTATAACAACTTCTTCAAGTAAGTGCGCGACCGGCGGCGCGGGCATGCCATCATCATCGGCCTCATCGGCATCATTACCATAATCACTATATGATGCTCCTCGCACATACTAGCAGCAACTGTACTGTTTATGTTTATGGCATTGTTTTAGCCTCTATCATATCTATACACCTTCACTGTACGTTTCTTTTTTTGTATAGTTCACCACGAAACAAATAAAACTGTTAAAGTAATAAAATGCACAACTATCCACAACAAAACCACACATCTAGATTTAAATTGATCCAGACAGAGAAGTGACAATGTTTATGACATTTATGACATATTCTGTTTTCATAGATGACATAGCTTTGAATGTTGCCATTTAAGCTAAATTCACCAAAGAAACGTTACGTACGTACTTTACATTTTTAATATCAGCAGTCACTAATTAATCATTTATTTAGTAACATGATAATTTAGTATCATAAAACTTGTTGCGAATCTAATAAGAGGCTGACTTAGAAGCAAAGAAAGCATATGTTTCCAAAGATAGGAGGATCCTTACTCAAAATGGCTTAGATTAGATGAGACAAAACAGATAAAATATCGCAGCAATGTAAACGGCTTGTCTTATAATACTAGTTAGCAAACGTCTCATGGTACTCACTATTACTACCAGCAAAATCATTAATTAGTATTATTATAGAAATTCCATTTTCTGTTGAATATGGTAACTCCGTTGCTTCCGTCACTATTTCTACGTTTCGATATTACAAATGATTGCGTTTAAATGTTCAGATTTAGTAAAATATTTGTTTCTTCTTTTTTTACTTTGTGCAGCTTAGTAAAAAAAAGATATTACATGGAAAGAAACGCTCCGTTATTGCTTCATATAATGTACATACTTTCATTGATGAACGCTTCTGAAATTAACTGAGCCCTAAAAAACCAATCTTCTTTTTACATCCGTAGTTTTCGGAAAGATTGCTCCAAATTAATATGCATTCGGCCATCACCATAATTAGTTATTGCTGCTTCGGACCTACATTAACATATTTCCTTCGTTACTCACCTTTTGCACCAAATTATAATATTATCAGATATGTGGCTGCCGCAAAATTTCTAGTATTAGTTTACAGGCTTTCAAATCTTCGTTCCACGGCAATAAATGGTTTAAAATAATCCAATTAATTAATTTAGCCGATGGAACAAAGAACTATTGGCATCACCGTTCGCCTAACAATCGTTGCTTTTGAAAATTTTCTTTTTATCATAAAGGGTGTAAAAAGACCCTTAACGAAGCCGAAAGACACTTCTCGTTCTCCCCGTCAATGGATCATTTTTTTGTTCTAGACCATACCTGGGAATCTTCTATTTACGGAGATATTGGGGATCAAAGTTCCAACTTTTTCACAAGTTATTTTTTAAATGCATGCTTTAAAGTTAGATTATTACTTTAAATAACTCCACGACCCCCGTACTATTCATTCCATCCATCAGCACAATGTTCTGAGTGCGTTACATTGAGTCCTATCGTAAAACGTGATTTTACACCCCCAAAAAAAAGTCGTTTCCCAGCAAAATTTTTTGCGTAAAGTTACTTAGTTTGATGTACAGAATGCTTGATTGACGGTTTCGTTTACACCTTGTATATTGTAGGTACCTACAATTTTATTAAGCATTCTAACTGATGTTACGTTGATGGAAAGTCGAGTGTCTGTAGGCGTCCTAACGCGCCTGAGGCTCAGGAGCTAATAAATTACTGCTTATCTTGTATACCATTCAAAAGAGATTCTGGGGGTTGCTCCTTAATCCCAAATAATGGAGGCCAACGATTTTAAGACACGGCGTAAAGCTGTTTTCATATAAAAAAAAGGTTTTTGTACGTTTTATTGCAACCGTTTTAAACTTTAGCTTCGAAAAGGTTTGTAAATTTCTTTCTGAAGGCATGGTACGTTTAAATAGGAAGTTTTGTTAGTTTTAAAATCTAGGGTTTTATTCGATTTCAAATTACTTTATATATAGGGTGACTGGTAATTAGTGACCGATACTTAAACACGTGATTGTACTCATGATAACAAACAACTTTCCCAAAGATTTTTTTTTAACTCTCATTCGCTTTTATCACAATAACACAACAACCGTATAAAACTCGCGGGCGTGCTTTTGATCTATCAGCTGTTAGCCGCGTGACGTCGTTCTGTCAATCCTTACTATCGTAACGTGCAACAGTGGATAGGCAGAGAACCCGCGCGGCTCGCAAGCCCGCTTCGTAAGTTTTTTTTTAGTTTTATTGTGGCATCCTGATCTTGGCAGTCAGGTCACACTACTAGGCTATCACAGCTTCTAAATACACACGACACACGCTCAAGTACCAGAATAAATAATTAATTCTTAAACAACGCAGCAATGTTTGAATTTTGACAAAAATATCCACGACATTTTTCCACTCGTAACAAAGATAAATCAGCATCCGAATCACGCGTCCCCAAAACAAAATCCAGTCAAGCCATTTAATCAAGCCTCGGCTACGGTCGGTAATGCTCGGCAATTTACGGCGATACTTTTTTTTTATCGTCGAGTCAAGGCGCAATTATCCATCACTCCGCCACATCCGTTTCTGGGCATAAATTCATCGCTATTTATGTTCCCAGTTTCATCTCAGCTTTACGACATCTCACTGTTTTGTTTTTCAACGGAATTTTCCTTTGAAATCTGCAATTTGGGTTTTTCAATTTTAAATTGGGAAAGATTTCAGTTCGCTGTTTGTGTAGTTGTTTTTCTGATTGGGATTTTCCAGTTATCCGAAAAGCAAATAGCTAAGCTTGTGATAAGATTTTTACCGAAAACGTTTGGGTGCATAAATACGTATGAATTCAAATGATACTTGAAAAAGGGATGTACAAATAGTACAGAATGTATGGATCTGTGATTTTTCTAGAATAAATGTAAGCTCAGTTGGTCGTTGCAAAAATCCTCTCTGCATAAACAATTTGAAAGTAACATTTTCATGTAAAAACAACACATAACATAACACGCCTGTAATCCCCGAAGGGTTAGGCAGAGCTGCACCCACATGTCGCCAGTTATGTTTAAGTCCCATGTAATAGGAGGCGAGCCTATTGTCATCAATTGGGCACAAATCCAGACTCCGTCGCTGCTACTGAGGAACTTCTGATGGAAAACCCAATATCACTTTGCCCGACCTGGGAATCGAACCCAGGACTTCGCGCTCAGCAGTTGCGCTTGCGACCACTAGACCAACGCGGCAGTAAAGGACGAAAAGGTAGGTAAAGAAATGTATTAGAATCAATATTTTAGAAAGCCTTGAATTAATAATATTTGGTAGTTAAAAATATTCACTTTCATGTAAAAACTTCTTTGATTACATTTATAAAGGACAATGGGCATCGATGTATAGGCATATGCCCCAAGGTCCAATAGCCATAAGATACACATAATTGAAAAGAGCTTTTTACGGAGAAACTTTGCTACTAACACGACTTTTGGCAATTCGTAGTACGTTCGGAGTTATTGAACTAAATATGTAACTAGTTGGACAACGAAGTTAAGATTTTCTTGGCATCAATTAAGGTTTTCTGGGTAACCAATAGTAAAAACATATAATCCATTTCATAGAGCTTTTCAAGGAGAACCTTTGCCAGAAACACGACTTTCGCCAATTCGTTGTCCGTTCGGAGTTATTGACCTAAATAGGTGACTATTTGAGCACCGAAGTTAAGATTTTCTGGGTGACCAATAGCAATAACATATATACCATTGCAGAGAGCTTTTCAATGACAACTTTTGGTACTAAAATAACTTTTGCTAATTCGCAGTCCGTTCAGAGTTATTGAACTAAATAGCTGACTAGTTGGACACCGAAGTTAAGATTCTCTTAGCAACCAATAGCCATAAGATATACATCATTAGATAGAGCTTTTTGACTAGAACCTTTGCCAGTTACACGACTTTTCCCAACTCGTATTCCAGTCGGAGTTATTGACCTAAATAGGTGACTATTTGAGCACCGAAGTAAAGATTTTCTGGGTAACCAATAGCAATAAGATATACATCATTGTATAGAGCTTTTCAAGGAAAACCTTTGCCATTTAACGACTTTCATCAATTCGTATTCCGTTTGGAGTTATTGACAAAAATAGCTGACTAGTTGGACACCGAAGTTAAAATTTTCTTGGCAACCAATTAAGGTTATCTGGGTTACCAATAGGAATAACATATGATGCATTGCATACAGCGTTTTAGAGAGAACTTTTGCTACTAGCATCACTTTAGCTAATTCCTATTCCGTTCGGAGTTATTGACATAAATAGGTGACTATTTGAGCAGCGAAGTTAACGTTTTCTGGGAAACCAATAGCAATAAAATATACACCATTGGAGAGAGCTCTTCTATGAGAACTTTTGCTACTAACATAACTTTTGCTAATTCGCAGTCTGTTCGGAGTTATTGACAAAAATAGCTGACTAGTTGGACACCGAAGTTAAAATTTTCTTGGCAACCAATTAAGGTTATCTGGGTTACCAATAGGAATAACATATGATGCATTGCATACAGCGTTTTAGAGAGAACTTTTGCTACTAGCATCACTTTAGCTAATTCCTATTCCGTTCGGAGTTATTGACATAAATAGGTGACTATTTGAGCAGCGAAGTTAACGTTTTCTGGGAAACCAATAGCAATAAAATATACACCATTGGATAGAGCTTTTCTAAGAGAACTTTTGCTACTAGCACCACTTTTGCTAATTCGTAGTCTATTCGGAATTATTGACCTAAATGTGTGTCTAACTGAGCACCGAAGTTAAAATTTTCTGGGTAACCAATAGCTATAAGACGTACACCATTCGAAAGAGCTTTCAATTAGAATATTTGCTACTATACAACTTTTGCTAATTCGTAGTCTGTTCGGTTTTATTGATCTAACTAGGTAGTTGATTAGGCACCGAAGTGTAGCTCCTCTCTGACTCTGAATCGAGAAAAGTTGTCAAAGCAAGAAATATTCTTCTTGTTGAGATCAATCCATTGATACATATCTTGACGCTATTGGGCGTTGGGGTTGTGTTAACGATCTATCCAAGTTACTGTTACAGTAAGGATTTGCTCCTAAAATAGCATTTTAAGATGTCAATATTTTGAAAATGATATTTATAGGCTTATAATATGATGTTTGAAACGTACAGTATCAATGAAAGTTAAAAAATTGACGAAATAACTGTATTTAATCTAACTTAATTTCTCAACATTAGACCTCTGTAGCTCCTCTCTGACTCTGAATCGAGAGAAGTCGCCATAATAAGAAATGTTCTTCTTAAAGAGATCTATCCATTGGTATATATCTTAACGCTATTGGACGCCAGGGCAATTCTGCCCATTCTCCTTTGCTTTTGAGGGAAGGACTCGACTTCAATTAATAATTCACTTGAAGTTTCCAAGAATTGTTCCTTTGATAGACAGCTATCAAAATTAAATAGAAAATTATTTTATATTGGCCTGTCTCATTTTTCCCGAGCCTCCTGCACGCGTAGCATTTCCACCGTAGAAACGAGTTTTGTCGACGGAAGAATCGACAAAATGACAGACCAACAAAAGAAATCTGTCATTTTGTCGATTCTTCCGTCGACAAAACCCGTGGTCATGCTACGCGTATTGGTTAATAGGAGACTTACAATAAATTATTTTGGTACTTATTCTTCTTATCTTATCATGCAACGAAGTTGATGATGATGATGATGATGCCATCCAGCTGACTCCAGCTACAGCAACTGCATTTAATGGCTTTCTAGGGTGATTGTCGAGACCTTTGGTGTGCTGCTTTTTCATGTTTCAATGAAATTATTTCCCTTTTGGATCTTGTAGTTATTTGTACAAGTATGGAGGAGCTCATAGCTAAATAATAACAGCCGCTCGGGTCGATCTTTAGGTTAAGCCGTGCTTGCCTAGGTTGGTCTGTGGATGGGTGACCGCCCATTACATGCCTCGGAAAGCACGTTAAGCCATTGGTCCCGGGTGTCATTTGTAGATCTTTGACAGTCGTTAGATAGTCATGCAGTGGCTCAAAAAGTCTGACAACCAGTCTTACCAAGGGGTATCGTATTACCCAGTACTAACTGGGTTGTGGAGGTTAGATAGGCAGTCGCTCCATGTAAAATACTGGTATTCAGCTGCATTCGGTTAGACTGGAAGCCGACCCCAATATATTTGGGAAAGGCTAGGCAGATGAGGAGTCATTTGTACAAGCATGACCAGCCTATAATGTTCTCACTGCTGGTACAGGCCTCCTGTCTGTGAGAGAACCACATGCCGTTGAAATTTGGCTCTAAGACTGTCTCGTTGGTCGAGTAGTCAAGCGCGTCTGCTGAATATGAGGTCCTGGGTTCGATTCCCAGGTCGGGCAAAGTGTTATTGGGCTTTTCCGTCAAGAATTTCTCAGTTACAGTCACAGAGTCTGGAATTATGCCCGGTTAATGGCAATAGGCTCGCCCTCTATTACAAGAGACTTTAAACATAACTAAGACATCCCCCTCCGACACATTATGTCGAAGTTGCGGAAAGACTTCCACCGGGACACCTGCTGCCATGGCCCACCTGGAAGACCCTAAACCGCTTGCGAAGCCAGGTGGGGCGCTGCTGTCCGGTGGGGGTATTCCGATGAAGCCATCTGTGATTGGGGTGCCTCAAAGCAAACTATGGCTCACCTCCTATCATGCACTATGTGTGGTTCCACTTGCACTTTGAGGGACCTGTCCGAGGCCACCACCAACGCCGTCGAAGTGGCAGAGTTCTGAATAAAACAATTTTTTTTTTTTAAAGGGGAAATCATCGACACGACGAAGAAGAACATAACTGGTAAAATGTGGGTGCACATATTCAGTACACCTCTGCTTAACCCTTTTAAGGCAAAGGGAATATTTTCCCCACCATATTTTTGAGCTCATTAATTAAATAATGTGTTCCTGGTAGGTATTCTATTCTTGTACAAAAGTTATTTAAAGACTCATTAAATATTCAAAAAAAGAGAAGTTTTTTTTTTTTTTTTTTTCCCCAATAATACCTATGCCTATTTAGCTTTATTTTCCGATTCCCAGATCGTTATGCCTGTTAAAGGGTTAACCCTTCGGGGATTACAGGTGTGATGTTAACTTATGTCACAATGTTTCCCTTCATCGTTTTGAGAGTGCGAAAATTATACTTATAATAATGTTACCATCCCGCATGACGAGAACCTCGTGAAAGCTGAGAAAGAGAAACAAATAAAATATCTCGACTTGGCACACGAGGTTGTCGACATGTGGAATGTGAACTCGGCTATCGTTGTGCCGATTGTCGTGACGGCCAATGGCCTTATGGCCAAGAGCCTCGACGACCATCTTTCGAGGCTCTCCCTAGGCGGTTGGATTAAGGGCCTGATTCAGAAGGCAGTACTCCTCGATACGGCTCGCATTGTGAGGAGGTTCCTGTCTCTGGAACCCTAACCACCGGTAGCTTGGACCCTGCTCCCGACACCGGCGGACCACTATTTTTTATATTTTTAAATGTTTTTTATAGTATTTTGTATAGAATATTTAAAAATGAAAAAAATATGTATAAAGATAAATAAAGGAAATAATACCAGCCTGTTACAGTCCCACTGCTGGGCAAAGGCCTCTTCTCATACAGAGAAGGCACGAGCATTGATCACCACGCTTGCTCAAGACGGGTTGGCGATTTCAGACTTATATTAATTATAAGTCCAGGTTTCCTTACGATGTTTTCCTTCACCGATGTCTGTGATGTCCAAGATAAACTTAGAAAGTACATTTACGAGGTCTGTTCAAAAAATAAGGTGAATTTTCAAATTTTTCTGGCTCCGTACATTCGATTTTCGATTTTTTTATTTTGTTATGTTGGTACACTCGTCTCAAACATATGTTCACAGTTTTAGCTATGTAGCACATTTAGTTTGTTTTTGAGAGGCATACAAGTAAGAAGCGTTTTGCGTGTTCGGCGATTTTCTGCTGTCGAAAAACATGGATCAAAGAGTGTTGCATTAAATTTTGTGTGAAAAATGGAATCAAGTGCTCCAAAACACTTGAAATGTTGGAAGTGGCTTACGCTGAGTCTACTTTAAGCCAAAAAAATGTTTACAAGTGGTACAAGCTTTTCACAGAAGGTCGAGAAGATGAGAATGACGACGCTCGCCCTGGACGCCCCAGCACATCAACAACCGATGAAAATGTTGAGAAAGTGAAGCAAATTGTTATGGAGAATCGTCGAATCACTATTAGAGAAGTTGCTGAGGATATCTGCATATCGGTTGGCTCATGCCATGCAATTTTTTCGGAAATTTTGGGCATGAAGCGTGTGGCAGCGAAGTTTGTTCAAAATTGCTGAATTTTGACCAAAAAAATCGTCACATGAGCATCGCTCGGGAATTGTTGAATGACGTCAACGGCGATCCAGATAAACCGTAATCATGCCTCAGCCACCGTACTCACCAGATTTGCCCCCCTGCGACTTTTTCTTGTTCCCAAGATTGAAGAGACCCATGAAAGGACGACGTTTTGAGACGATTGAGGAGATACAAACCGAATCGCTGAGAGAGCTCAAGAGCATACCAAAAAGTGCATATCAGAACTGCTTCGAGGATTGGAAAAAACGCTGGCATAAGTGTATTATATCTGAGGGGGATTACTTTGAAGGGGACAAAATAGAAATTGATGAATAAATAAATATTTTTTGAGAAAAATGAAAATTCACCTTATTTTTTGAACAGACAGCGTACTTAATGTACAACTTTATCTGGCTAGCTTCTACCCACTGAAAACAGCCCTAATCGCTTTCTCAGCATACATAATACATGAATTATCTTCCCCGCCTACTCTTGGCCTTAACACACAAACATCCAACTGTTCTTTATCCTCACAGCTACCCTTATCACTCATTCCCTCACAAACGGCCTTTACGTCATCGGGCCGTATCGTGGAAACGCACTGATAAGTCCTACTAACTCGTCTTCTAGGGCTGGCGCGTTACAAGTAATTTCTTTATTTATTTAATGAATGAATGTAGTAGATACAAAAATTATTTTGATATTCAATAAATAATAATTATTGCCTTTTAAAACATATTTTTACATCATGATGGGCGTTGTCAACACTCCGGGCTCTGTCTGTTTTTTCTGTCTTCTAGTTATGTATATAAATAGTTTTAATCTTATTCTGATTTGGATTATGTTAACAATTTTATGGGTTTTTTTTTTGCATGGAACCCTAATCCTTTTTCTAAAAAAAAAGTTGACTGAGTATCCTTATAACATCAGCTATCCGTCATTAAAAGTCCTGTCAAAATCGGTCCAGCCGTTTTGGAGGTTAGCCGGAACAGACAGACAGACATACAAAAAAATTAAAAAATATTTTTTGTGTCTTTCAAAAAGCTGACATTTTGAAATTACAAACAGACATTCCATTTTATTTATTTGTATAGATTTCTAATATGCCAGTAACTTCTTTAATGCCCGTTGTGGTTACATTTCTAGAGTATCTCTTCACTTTGCAATGTCTCATATCTACCTACCTATTTTGGAATCCTTAATATTTTTTTAAGTAGATATTTTGAACTTATCTCAAAGTTGCAGTACTAAAATAATTCGACGAGAAAAATTCTATGAAATGTTGTACTAAAAATGTAGGTACATGTGACTCGTAACGTCCCATCACAAATCAAAGGGAACAGTCGTTTGTTGTGAACCAGACGTTTTTATTAACGTAACTTGACAGTGGGTAGGTATTATTTATCTGAATAGGTAGAAGAATGTCATTGTACCTTTTTTCATGAATGTGTCGTATAACTAAGTGGAGGGTGCTTTTCTTTTTGTGACGTTTGATGTGTATTTCTTTTCTTTTTTTTAATAGCCTTGTATGTCCCACTGCTGGGCAAAGGCCTCCCGCGTATCCTTCCAGGTACTCTTCTCCTGCGCCACCTCGAACCAGCCTTCGTGATGCGCGTCTAAATCATCTGGCCACCGTTTTCTGGGCCGGCCTCGGCAGCGCCGTCCATCCTCAGGCACCCATCGTGTTGAGTCTTTTACCCAGCGGTCGTTCTGCATGCGGCTCACGTGACCCACCCAATCCCATTTCAGCCTGGCAGCCTTTTTGCCTACGTCTGTGATCTCTGTTTTTGAGCGCAGCGTAGTGTTCCGTATTTTATCAGCTCTCTTTACACCTAGAAGGCTGCGCTCCATTGCTCTTTGGCAGACTCCAAGGCGGGACTTTTGATGTGTATATAAAACATTTAATGATTATTATGGTACAACAAAAGACAGGGAGACAAAAACATACTTGAGCTAAGAAATAATAAAGTTAGGGGTTGGATGTCCGGCTGTCTTACGACGACCGGCCGTGTATTCCAGCGCGCCTCAAAGAGATGTCAGCAACCATGAAGGGGTCCGCAAGGGCCGATGCCTGCCGGGGCTGCGGGACTGTTTGAAAGTGATACCGCAGCCCTGGAACTCAAAGGGCAAAGAGGGATCATGGATGGGTTTTAGTCAGTACAAGTCTGATACTCCCTTCCGCTCCGCCCAGATTTGATGTTTCCAAATACTAAAAGGTATTTGGTTTTTCCATCCATGGAATTTCTCAGTAGCAGCCACAGAGTGTAGGTTTGTGCCCGGTTAATGGCAATAATTTCGGCGCCTGGTCATGGGACTTAAAACATAACTGGCGAAATGTGGGTGTACTATTAGGTACCTACACCTCTGCTTTACCCTTAGGGGATAACTGGCGTGATGTTATGTTCTATGCATCACCACTCCTCTCAAAGCCCAAAACAAACAAACGAGGTAGATTTATTTTTAAATATTTGTGTAAAGATATGCTTGACAGCCCTGCGTATACTGCCTAAGGGACAGAACACAAAAGTTGTGAGGTTGCTGAGTGAAATACATGGCCACTGGTATTAAAATATATGGTTGAACTAGACATATGGTAGTCCCTACACAAGATTGTGTTATTGGTTTTCGTTTAGAAACTGTTTCTATCTAAATAAAACTTCTTGAAAATCCTACTAATAATATAAATGCGAAAGTTTGTGAGAATGGATGGATGGTTGTTTGTTACTCTTTTACTCAAAAACTTCTGACCGGATTTGTATGAAATTTGGCGCACAGATAGGTTATAACCTGGATTAACACATAGGATACTTTTCATCCCAATAGCACAATCCTGTGAGACAATTATCGAATTCCGGCGAGGCCACGGGCATAAGCTAGTTCTGTATATTTTTGCTTTCCTGTTGTGTGAAGAAAATTGAAACTATTATATAAAGGCAGACACGTTCATGTGTTACTAAAACGGGCGTGACATCGCATAGTAATAGGGGATCCATCTTCAGTACGTTCCGTGTGATATAGTGGTAATATGGAAGCAATATGGCTGACAGACTTCAGCCATTACAGTCGTTGCAGAAAATCTGGCAACCAGTTTTACCAAGAAGTATTGTATTACTCAGTACTTACTGCGTCGTGGAGGTCAGATAGGCAGTAACTGTATGTAAAATACTGTATATATAATATTTTCTGTACTATTGCACCTACTGTTTTTTCTCTGCATCACCCTAAGGTAGACTGGTAGAAAATGCCCAAGGCATTAAGTCCGCCTTTGTACATTATGTGCATAAAGTTTTAATAAATAAATAAATAAAATACTGGTATTCAGCTGCATCCGGTTAGACTGGAAGCCGACCCCAATACGGGATGGAAGGGACACCGACTCGAAAACGGTTACCAGGCATTCTGAGCAATCTCACATAAAAAATATTTCATCGATAAAAAAAAAACAACTGTTTCCTACAAAACTGCAATACCTACACGGTCATTTATGAAAGAGCTGATTTTTTTTTATTAACCGATGAAAAATTTATATGTATAATAGACACAAAATCTGGATTTGTGCCCGGCTGATGGCAATAGGCTCGCTCCCTATTACACTTAAAACATAACTGGCGAAATGTGGGTATACTATTAAGTACACCTCTGCTTAACCCTTCGGGGATTATAGCCGTGATGATGATAAAAAATAAACATTCTTCAAGATAATGAAAAAGAAGCTTATTTCCCAAAAATTATTTTCAGGTAAAGGTTAACGTTATTTGAAGGTGATACAACATTTATGGCACCCACTTTACGACAGATACGTATCGTAAACTGGAATTGCTATTTACGATTAGTTAAATATTTAGTTTATGGCATATTTTATGATTTAGGTACCTATCTTGTTGTTGAATTGGCTTAGTCGGCTCTCTTTATAGCTGTACGTTCGTTATTTTTATTTTTATTTTATTTTTATTTTTTTTTTTTATTTTATTCAAAAAGGAACAACAAACAGCTGCAATATAAAACATAGAAATAAGAAATACACAAAACTTATAGACAATATTGCAGCCCACAACGCTGTTCACAGCTTAACAATAGGATACGAAACAGTGAAAATAATCGCTAGGTAACAAGTACAAAATACAAAAAAAAACTGTATAAAATGGTGTATAAATATTCAAGAAAGCTCCTTAAGTATAAGACTTTTAAATTTATAGGGAGAACATGCAAAAATATCAATATGTTCAAAATTTGTATTGTAGGAATTGACCATTCTGCGAACAGGCGAACGCAAGCCAGAGTTGGACTTGCAAGTGCCCACTGAAAACAATCTGCCAGCGCGCACTTTTCGCTTGTGGACCGTCCTAGGAACAGCATAGCATAACATATTGGACAGTTCAATACAGTCAAATTTATTTCGAGCAATATTGTATAAATTCATGACTTCTAAGTACCTACGTCTACTTTCAAGTGTTGCGAGCTTATACTTAGCAAGTAAATCTGGTATGGCAAATAATATCCGTAGCATCTATAATGCATAGTACGCAAGAATTTGTATTGAACACACTCAATCATCTCAACGTACTTTTTGTAGTAAGGACTCCAGACGGTCACGGCGTACTCCAGTTGAGAGCGAACAAGAGACTTATATAAGCAAATATAGGAAGAAGGCTTTTTAAAATCGACTGTTGAACGCATTACAAATCCGTATAGTTGATAGGCTTTATTAACAATCTTGCCTATATGTAGGTCTAAGCAAAGTTTAGAATCAAGGATAACGCCGAGATCACGAATAGAATCCAATTTAAGTAGAGGGGCATTGCACAACGTGTATGTATAATTTATTTTGGTTTTATTTTTTGTGAAATTTAAAAAGTTGCATTTGGGTAAACTAAGTTGCAACTTATTTTGCTGACAATAACAGGATAGTCGGTCTAAATCTTGCTGCAGCAGAAGGCAATCACGTGTTTGTCGTATGGCTCTATATACCTTGAGGTCGTCGGCATATAATAAAAACTTGGTATTGTGAAAACATTGGCTGATGTCATTTATATATAAAATAAACAAAAGGGGACCAAGTATAGAGCCTTGAGGCACACCAGAGGTTACTTGTGCGATGTTGGATTGATGACCATTGATTACAACCCTCTGACTGCGGTTGGTAATATAAGAGGTAAACCACCTCAGAAGATTACCACGAATTCCGTTGAACGCTATTTTATTTAGTAGTATTTCATGGTCTACCTTGTCGAAAGCCTTACAGAAGTCCGTATACACTGCGTCTACTTGTACACGGCTGTCAACACAATCAAACAAAAAGCTAGAAAATAATAATAAATTAGTATTTGTCGACCGACGCTTAACGAAACCGTGCTGTTGTTGAATAATAATATTGTGGAGTACAGGATAAATTTCGTTGTGAACTAACCTTTCAAAGAGTTTCGACAATGCAGACAGGATGGAAATGGGACGATAGTGTTCCACGCTGCGTTTGGATCCACTTTTGTGAACAGGCACAATATACGCTTGCTTCCACAGCTTAGGTACAACTCCCTCAGATATACATTTATTGTAAATAATGAATAGAGGTTTGCAGATAGAAGTCGCAGTATTCCTAAGGAAGTAAGGCGAAAGTCCATCAGGACCTGGGCCCTTCGCTGGATCTAAGGATTTAAGCTCCTTCAATATGTTCTCTTCACTAAAAGAAAGGTCGCAAATAGAGACATCGTGTAGTGCGTTATTGTCCTGCGAAGGCTTCCATTGAGGCAACGAAGGAGATGTCGGTTCATATACCGAGTAAAAAAAGTCAGAAAACATATTACACGCCATGTTTGGATCATTTGTTTCAGCATTTTTGTATTGAAGCTTAGATGGGATTCCAGGCTTGTCTTTTCGGTTAGAAATATAGGTCCAGAAGTGCTTTATGTTTTTACTTAAATTTTCCTCTACAGAGCTGATGTACGAACCGAAACACTTAAGACATGTATCCCTAAACTGTTTTCTGTGATTTGAAAATGATTCATAGTCAGAAATATTATTATATTTCTTCCACTTGATCCATGCCTTTTCTTTCTTTTTAGATATAGTTATGAGAGTGCGAGAGAACCATATGGGGTAGCTAACTGATCTAGTTCGGGCCAATGGGGTGTCTTGTTTAATAATATTATCTATCTCAGTGTAGAACTTATCCAGAGCCTCTTCAGAATTCATAGGGCATAGCAATTCAGACCAGTTTAATTGCTGTATGTTACTATTAATATTGTCGAAGTTGGCCTTATGAAAACAATATTTGTGAAGAGGAGTTT
This sequence comes from Noctua pronuba, assembly GCA_905220335.1. Classification (NCBI taxonomy): domain Eukaryota; kingdom Metazoa; phylum Arthropoda; class Insecta; order Lepidoptera; family Noctuidae; genus Noctua; species Noctua pronuba. The sequence goes on along the minus strand of LR999906.1, from coordinate 4,933,853 downwards.
TAGTCATTGGGGTGATTTTGACGTTTAGACATGTCTCACACGTCAGGACAGGATGGTAGGTGTCAATCGGTAGTAATGTAGCTGAGATATGAGAGACAATACAAGGATTATTGGAAATGACTAGATCAAGAATTTTACCTTTGACATTAACTATATTATTAAATTGAGAAGCACCCAAAAGGGAAATCAAGATCTGTAAATTTGCACAGGCTGAAGGTCCTCCAGAATGTGATGTAGCAATGTTCGATATATCTGTTGCAGAGGATACTAGCCAATTGGCTTCAGGGAGATTATAGTCTCCCATAACAAAGAAACTATCAACACTAGAGTGGCCTAACACTTCTTGTAGTAATTCAAAGTGCTTGTCATACACTAAAGTAGGGGTCTTAGGTGGTATGTAGGCAGCACTCACAATATGTCTTTTATTGTTGACAGAGCTAGGCAACTCTATCATAATGTGTTCCATGTGAGTATGTGAGAGATCACTGAACTGTGTGAATGAAAGACCTAATTCAGAAGGTTTTAAAGTGCGCAAAACAGTAATCAGTACACCTCCACCGTCTAGTTTATTGGTAGCAGTGCGATCACGGTCACAACGGTACACAATATAACGCTGGTCCATGAACTCACTATCATAAATTTCAGGTGTTAGCCAGGTTTCAGTTAAAATAATTATATCGTATGAATTCATGAGGATATTGGTAAGTAACTGGTGTAATTTTGTGCGAATACCCCTGCAATTTTGGTAATAAATAGTGATATTTTTATTCGTTACTGTTAATAATAAAATATAAATGTGTATAAACGATAAGAGTGCGTTCAAACAGCAGGCACACTAAGGATCCCACGAACAAAATGGCAGAAATTGAAGTGAAAATAAATATAATTGGTTGAGACAGGAGGCAGTATAGATCGCAACACTTTATAATAAAGACAGCAACATATTTCTTAGCAATAATACTATTCATTTTGAATGTAAAAAACAAAAAGGTTGAATTTATAAGGTGTGAGATTAGAGTTACTTTATAATTTATATCACGGTAAAGAACGGTAAACAATTTACGAACATAATAAAACGTGCACAGTACAGAAAAACATTTAAACAGTAGACTAGGGACAGTTAACACAATCCAGTAGTGAAAACAATAATTATCGAGTGAATAAAAGTAGAGAGTATACATGCAACGATTACTGAATTTTGGTCTCATTAGCGACATTATTGCAATCATTTTTGATTTTAGCGATATCTCCTTCTGATCTAATGGCAAAAGCAGCATCGCCGTCTTTCTTACGAACAAGAATAGTGCAATTCTTAATCCAGACATAATTATACTGGTGAAGTTTTGCGGCTTCCTTACATTTACGAAATAATAATTTGTTTCTTAAAGTTAAGTGTTCGTTTATATAAATATATGTTGAGGGTCCAGTTATACCTATCTGATCCGTTTTCAGTGACTTAGCCAGCCGAAATGCGCTATGAACATTATCGCGCAATATGCGTGTGGAGAATTTCACAATAATATTCTTTGGCCTATTAGTTTGTTGGTGGGCGTGTGGTACTCTGTGGATGGCAATTATGTCCTTTTGAGGTATGGTAAAGCCAATGGCATCTCCAATCGAACCCAACACCTGCAAGAGGTTTTCACCACGCTTGTCTGGTACGTTACAGATTTCAAGATTGCACTGCCTCGCCTGCTGTTCAAGCGCTTCAATTTTGGATTCCAAATAGGTTGTTGAAGTGGTTGAATGCTCTGCCTGCAGACGTGCAATGTCCTCAACTCGTCTTCTGAGGTCAATCTGTTCGCTTGCGTGGAACTGGAGCGAATGTTTGAGACTGGAAATATCATCGTTAACTTCCTTCACGTTTCTCTTGAGGTCAGCTTGGGCAGCGCTTACAGAGCCCAGCTCCTGCTTCATGTCGGCCAAACTGTTCTTAACACTTTCGTGATAACTGAGCATGCCAGCCTCCATCTCATCTCGCCAATCCTTCAAAGTATTTTTGATGTCCTCCTTAAATAGTGCCATAGTACGATCGATGTCAGATCGCCACCCTTGTAATGTTTTGTTCAGTTCTAGGGTAAAAGACTGGATTTGGTTATCTATGAGCACCGATGTGGAGTCATTGTCAACTCTTGTAGAAAGTGACGTGTACATACATGGTGGAGTGCGAGGCGAGGGTGGTCGTTGTTCCATGCCATCGCACGACATATTCATGGCATCATCTACGTATGCTGGAACCTGCGTGCTGGAACGAACGGGTGTGTCCAAATTAGGACGTGTGCGACGAGTAATGTTGCAGCACGGGGGACATTTCCAGCCAGTCTTGAACTCGTGCGTTAACGCCATAAATTGTTGCTGAGAAAAGTTTAGGCACTCATAATGGTAACAACCTTGGCACAACTTACACATCAGGTAACCAGCATCAGAAGCCAGCACATTGTTGCATCCGTTGCAGTTCATCTTGATTTTTGAGTAGTTGAGCAGCTTTTTATTAGGCAAGGAAGGCAACAGTGGCGCCACCCGACGCGAGGAACAAAGACTTATAGATCGAACGTTCGCTCGATTCGCGGCAGTGGAGAGTACAGCCGGGATAACAAGGCATACGCAGCGCCACCTATCTCAATGATGAAAAATCTCGAAGAAAGTCAATCGATCAATCAGCCAGTGAAGAGTACAGGTTACGCAGTTATACTGATACACAGTAGGATGAGTAGATGGCGTTGATTTAAAGATTACTGCCAATAGAATGATAAGGCAGAATTTGAAAGTGGATAGACGGCACAAAAATCAATAATAAAGTCACTGTGTTCGAAAAAAACGACGCAAAGTCAAGGATCCACACTGTAAATCGTGCAAGCACAATCCTCATCCACCAGTTTCGACACTATAACACTAACGTAATGTTTGCAGCAAATGTAAACACAAGATGTTTGGTTCCCACAATAACACTGATTCTAGCTATTAGATCGTAATGACTTCAATTGTCCGCAATTATTATATCCTGTTTTTACTACTAACACACAATACGCTGAACTTTGAGTGTATTTAAGATTATTAGAAAATTTAATAACACCGTAAGTCAATTTGGGCCAGTTAACACATACAGCGCCACCTAGCGAAGTTATGGTTCAAAATTGTCGTAATTTGTGTTTGCTTAAAGTGGAAATCGTCTTTTAGTAGAATATACATTCGTGATACCCTGCCGGCTTTTACACCTGTTCTGCTCTGAATTTAAATTATAATACATATACATACATATTATATTTTTTTTATAATTTTCTCCTTTACAAAAAATATTCATAAATAGAAATGTCGGATCCGGTCATTGGTACGGGCATAAAATGAGTTGGAAAGCGCGCCTGTGGGTACGGTGGCACCACAGCGTGTTTTTACAGAACCCTGATGTCCAGCTCGAGGCGAGGGTGACAGTCAGTGTCTTATCGCGGCGGAGTTGAAACGTCTTGGAACTGTATCTGACTTATTGTGCTCCGTGTTATTGTGTTAAGTTGTAATCTCAAGTAATTCGTTAGTTTTGCTAGAAACAGTGTATCGCACCCAGTGTGTCTTTATAGCACGAAACCCATCGTCTGCCCACATAATATACGAGCCTAACGGCATAAATCCTGACAAACCCGACAGACAACGTAGCCCATAATGTTTCCACTGCTGGGATACAGGACCTCTGTTTATAGACAGGAGGTCCTGTGCCAGCTTGGTAGATGATAGTCGGTAGAAAGGCTTAGGCTTAAAGTAGGTTCGATTTTTTTTCGATGACCAAATGCCGAACTATACAGATTCGAAAATATGAAAAAAAAATGACGCTCCACCCAACCGGTGAAGGCGTCGACGTATGATGTTGGCCACGACCTACACTTAAGTCAAATACAAAACAAATACAAATATTTTTATTTGTTGAACATAGGTAGGTTAGGTACAGATGTTTTAATTATTAATGAACGCTATGTCTAGCCGTCATCGGCGTACAAATATTTTTTTACAAACATGCTGATTATAATAAATTATCAAAAAGTATAAAATAAAGAAAATTAAAAAATATATTATTATTACAAATTATTAAATAATTTAAAATTCGTGGCCACAATCAATGGGTCACCACTGCTCTATAAAAATTACCATGACTGAATTGAGGGTAGCCAAATACTAAATCCAGGGCCGTTTTTTAAATCTCCAAAAATTCAATGCTCATTCAAATTACCTTAGGCAAAACCAATGAAATAAAAATCAATTTCATAAATTGGTTTCCGTTAATTCAATTATAAAAGTTCTGTGAATAAATATAGATAGGTATCGTTAAACGAAACGGAACTAATCCCGAAATAATGAACTACAAAGCTCCGTTCGCGTTAAAAATAACTTTTTCAAAAGGTCTGCTCAAATTCGTTTGAATAATTCCGAATGGTCCAGCGAAGTTCAAATAACTTCGTCGACGATTATTTAAAAAAATCTATTATTTACTTGTTTCGATTTTGTACGATTGGATGAATTTGAAGTGGACATAGATAACAGAATGTGCGAATATGTGTAAGCCCATTTTTATCGCAGTGCTGGGAAAAGTCATGTTAGCCACTTAATCATTCGTTTTATTAAGTTGTTTTTAAAAGAATTTACAAGCGTTATTAATACACATGACGAAACATCACGTTGATTGGTCAGAATTCGCCAGTTATGTTTAAGTTAAGTGTCAAGTGTTAAGTGTCAAGTGTTAAGTGTCAAGTGTTAAGTGTCAAGTGTTAAGTGTCAAGTGTTAAGTGTCAAGTGTTAAGTGTCAAGTGTTAAGTGTCAAGTGTTAAGTGTAAATATTGTATTTTTATAGTTAGGGAACTTAGAATAGAAGCTATGATTGTTATATTATTGTAAGTACCATAGTTTTTTACGTTTGTCATAGTTTTATATTGTAAATAAGTTGATTGTAAGAAGATATGGAACAGCTGATTTTTTTATTCAATTACCGATGAAAAATTACTATACGGGGGGATTCAGAATGATGTACTGAATACGTGGCAACCGTTTTCGCGTCCGTGTCCCTTCCACCCCGCACATAATTCAATTCCTAGATAATAGAAAAGTGTTATTTGTATAGGTCCTACCATATACAATAAATTGCCAGATGTAATGAAAAATGACACAATTAAAAACTTTAAAAAGAAATTAGTGGACTTCCTAATAGAAAAATGTTATTATTCGGTTAATGATTTTTTAATGGACAAAACTTTTTAATTTTCAATGTGCATAATAATTATTATTTTAAACTTAAGAACCTAATTTACATTAATTTAAATTTTATTTTCACGTGACATTTTAATTTGACATTTTTCAATATTAATCAATGTATAATTCTATAATTGTAATAATTCTAACTGTGACATCTTAATTTGTAATTTCTATTTTTATTTTTTTGGATACTCTTGATAATTTTTTATTTTATTTTTTTATTTTTTTTGCGTGCCTATTTCCAGGCAGAATGTACATGGCTCACACCTTTCTACTCCACCTGTATTTTAATTTAACCTACATTCATTGCAAATAAATGATTTGATTGATTGATTGATTGATTGATAGACTTTATTGAATTAATCAAGAAATCATTGAAAACTTACTCTACAGTCTGCAAAAATTTACTAGAAGTTAAAATTGGGTCTAGACTGCGGTTAAAGTTACCTTCAGGTGGCGGCGGTATAACTTACGCGACATCATAAAAAGTTTCAAAATATTCTGAAAACTTGAAGAAAGTTTTAAATGAAAATAGTTTTTCAGTTATATCTTTATCTTTATATTTTTCGCACTTTATGTTTGTACTACATGGGTATAATCACCAAATTACTAACGCAAAGCATCATCATCTGCCAAGCCTTTTCCTAACTATAATGGGGTCAGCTTCCAGTCTAACCGGATGCAGCTGATTACCATTATTTTACATGGAGCGACTGCCTATCTGACCTCCACAACCCAGTTAGTACTGGGTAATGCGATACCCCTTAGTAAGACTGGTTGTTAGACTTTTTGGGCCACTGATTAATCTAACGACTGTCAAAGATCTATAAATAACACCCGGGACCAACGGCTTCACTTACTTTCCGAGGCACGAAGGAAACTCTGTATGTAATGAGTGGTCATCCATCCACAGACCAACCTATGCAAGCACGGTTTAACCTAAAATTACTAACGCAAAGCAAATTACGTATTTAGTTATAAATGTCGCGGAATGACAAAGAGATCGTTCTTCTTCTTAGAGTGTCGATGACAATTCAAATTGAGTCAGGCCAAAATTCGGCGTCGAGTTTGGCAGTCTTAGTAGCGTCCATCAGCTCCTACGATACGCAAATAACAGGACAAATAAGAGATATTTTATTTTTAAATTTTACTCGATAAATCATCCGTATTCCCAGAGTGCTACAATTCCCACATTCCATTCATCACAAATTGTCACAAAAAAGAAAAATAACCCTGATAAATAAAATTAAAATTAAATCAGTCAAAACTGTACAGCAAAAACGTCCGGAATCCACGGTCCATTCCGTCATCCCAAATAGAGCGAGGCCTTTTTTCTGACGAAACTAACTTCATTTTTCGAGTACTCAACCGTGAAAGGGGCGTTCAACCTTCGGTATAAAAGGAAACACCCTGTGTCGTTATTAGAATTTTGACAGTTCCCTTAGCACCACCGCCTTCTAGTATATTGGAAAAAAAATACTAGTCACATATGCTCTAAGGGTTCCGTGCTACCAAAATTATTATGGTTTGTCTTTTTTCTATAATTTTTGTTTTTAATATAAAATATGCGTGTAAAACCTAATTTTGATTCTAATGCAATTTTGTTTCTGCTCTATTATTACACACTAACGTCGTTAATAAAATGCCTTTGTTCCACGGTTTCTGGCTCTGAAATTAAAAATAAATTTTTGTACAGGGGTACTAAAATTAATTTTTAATTTGAGTTCAAATTCCTTTGTATTCAGGAAAATACAAAGGAATTTGAACTTTCTGTAACGACCATCTATGACGGTTCAGAAGATACAACACGATGACAGACTTACATACAGTCGGTAGGCCCCGTTAAAATAGAACCTGTTTTGTACCCTTTCGGAGAAGAACCCTAAAAATAAAGTTTCCTCACTTTGGTCCCTTAGATTGTTCAGAAAACAATTTCTTTGAGGCTTTGTCAACCACTCGATTTCTGCTCAAGTACGTGTAATAGAAAAGTCTGAACGTCTTGTTTGATCAGTGAAGAGCTATTATTTCTTTATTTGGAGATTTCTATAAAGATTTAGTTTAGCTATTTGAATTTGTTTTGTTTTTTCGTAATGTAACCTAAATTTGTAGAAAAATCTCTTTACCCTACACAAGTAGACTACTTATGACAAGTTCTTTGTAGATATGTTAACGGAAAAGTATGTAATCCGTCGTTGTATACAATTCCTAGGAAATGTGTACAATTCCTAAAATAGATAGGAAATCTATGATATATTTTGTAATATGTACTTTTCCTAGAAAATTTATTCTTGATGTTCTTAACTACAGCGGGGATAGCGGTGCGAGGGGCGACTACACACAGTCGACAGCGTCTCTCGTAGTTCTATTTTTTATGTTACCCTAATACACTACACACCAATATAAACAAGGCTTGTGAAAAGGAAAACTTAGGATGCAAGAGCGAGCGAAGCGAGCTCGGAACTTGGGACACCCGGACGCCGGACATGTTTATGTATAAAACAACATTTTGATATTTAACTTGACGTTGATTTTATTCGTGTTTTATTTGTTTTATTCTCAGAGAGCATTCGTTTTAATATATTTCCTAGTATCATCTCGGAATTCTATACAATTCCTAGGAAATACATACATTTCCCAGGAATTGTGTATATTAAAGAATCTTTGTAACTTTATTTTACACATTTCATATGCAGGCTCGGAATTGTATTTATTTCCTAGAATGTGCACAATTCCTAGGTTTCATGCATTTCCGGTAACAGATATATTAATTTGTTTGACCTAGAATCATATTCTCATTTACCTAGAAAGATGTGAAAATTGCCACGTCCCGTCCGCAGAAAAAGTATGCACAATTTGGAGTTGTGCGCAATTTTTACTGATTGTGACAGCAATTGTTTTTCGCGAATTGAATGAGAAACGCGAAATAACGTGCGTTCTCGCGTTTAAAAAACAATTTCATGTGGTCGGTGTAAGTTCGAATTTGTGACTTTTGGTTTCTTTTTTAAGTTTGATTTATCGACCACGCTTTCTGATGTGACATTTGCAAGGAGCTGTGCATCTAGCTTTTTTATTTAGGGTGGCCAGAGAAGTGAAAAATAAAAGTAAAATTTAAATGCCCATTGCGGCAACCGAATCACTCACATCACACATTAAAAATTGTGGTTAACCTGGGCCTTATGGAACATGACTAAAATTGACAAGAGAGTTCAAAATTAGGTACATAAAACAACTGATATTCGTGGAACAAACATGAGGGTGCCTGTAATGGTCTAATTGAAATAAATGCTTTTATTTATTTAAAATAGGTACGCCAACAGTACATACATTTTACATTTAACAATAAAAGTATACAGGTTAGGGTTCTTATGTAGGTACCAATTATAGGTGTACACAACATTCTTTCAAGAGAATACAGCTATATAATCATAAAGTTATAGAAATAAAATGTAACATAAAATAGAAAACATGACAACTTTGACTTAAACTAAAAAAGAGATTAAAAAAAAAATACACTAATAACAATAGTAGCTTATACAAAATAACAAAATATGCAAATAAAATCTATTAAAATCTAAAAACTCCTAAAAACTAAATTTAGCCGTTCAAATGACGGTTCAAATGAGTGCGCAACTAGTGACTTTTGAACTTCAGTAGGGAACCAGAATTTGAATTTGAATTTTGTGTGCTAGTCCGACACGCACTTGGCCGGGGTTTTTTTTTGTTGCGTTTTTCAGTGTAATGGCAAGGTTTGTACGAAAGAAAATTTTGTATTTTTTTTTTTGTCAAACGCAATTCTCATTTTCTTCCTTAATAAATTGTACCACTGGAAAGCCTTGGTGGGTCGCTAGTGTAAAATAACAAAAATACCAATGCTATGACTTCGTAATGTAAACTTTAAAAGACCCAAAGTAGTAACTGTCTGTCTGCCATATTTAATTTGTCTGTTAAAATACTACAAAACAAAAACAGTTCTATTTTCACAAATTAATAAACCCCTCAACACGAACAACATCATTCAATTTTCAAAACTGAGAATATTTTCTAAAATTAATACAAGGTGCAAAATATTATTTTATATTACGTAGGTTTCAAGCCCGCAAAATTTTCATTTTGATCTCTTCAGGCGGTAAATTAAGTGCCAGATGAAAGGCGAGAGTTTTAGTCCTAAAACCGTGAAGGACTTGTTTGGACTTTAGGTGTGTATAATGATGTCCTGTGGAATATTGTTTGCCCTTTTTGTGGGTAACTTTGCCTTTGGTGGAGGCGTCTGAAAATTTTCAATTTGACGTAGAATTTTTATGAGGTCTTAGTGGTTAGGAAAGGAACGTAATGAGTTTCTGTTATTCATCATTGTCTGCCCTTCCTTTTTTTTTAACTAATTTGCATTTGGCTTCCAGTCTAACCCTGCCTATCTGACCTCCACGACCTACGGGGTACTGAGTGACACAGTACCTCTTGGTAAGAGGTTTGTATTTATTTATTTAGGATCACCAACAAGTCACATTACAGTTTATTGATCTTATACACCGTGACTTTTTAGTCGTCTTACAAAGATGGTCCACTCAATGTACCTGACATGAAATAGCTCTAAGCGCGATTTTTTTTTTGTTCCCTACCATAACAGGTACAAAGAAAAATAAATAATACATTAGAATAAAATTATGAAACACCCTGTTAATTATGTTTACGTGTCAAACGGGAGAACATAGCTACCCAGCGCTCGAGTAGAGTAGATCATGGCACGCAACAGGGTGTTTAAACTACGTCATGAAAAAAAATATTAATGAATGAATGATAAATATTTGATATTCGTTGTACCTACCTATGTTTATTGTATTTTTTTTTTGTTATTTTGTATGATGCACGTCATGTCCCTGCGACAAATAAATATTTTTCTTTCTTTCTTTCATGCGCCATAATACTGAATAATATTTTTATTTTTAAATTATTAAAATCTCATAAATACCATTTTTTTATGAATGTGTAGTAGTCATTGGATACATACAGTGGGCTACCGTTGTAAGACGACTAAAAAGTCACGGTGTATAAAATGAAAACTATTGTAAAATACAAAAAGTCTTTTGCACATTCAATTACAAGTAACCACAGCTTACACCCCATCAAGTTTACATGCTTTAAATACTTAATTTATTAGAAATTAAAATTAGGAATACATATTATTAAACAATCATGCTATTATAAATAACAGAATACAGTCAAATCTAATTTAATTACATAGTAATGTCATGATGAATTAATAATGGTTGGAATTGAGATTAAAAATAGAAATACAAGGTTGTCAGACATCCGTTACTATTTTTTTTAAATAAGAGTTAATAAAAAACTACAAGAAAATAACATCTCATTTCTATACAAGCTGTTGATAAAAGAAAAACATCGTTTCTTTGTAATCCAGTTCATAGTTCCTTCGTAGAATACTGTAAAAGCAAGATTGTTATAACTATGCTTTAACACCAGCTGCAAAAGCCGTAGCTGGGTTTTTCTTTGAAAACTTTACTTTTATCCGCTTTTTTAAACTCAAGAGTTAAGCTCAAAGGAGAAAAACTGTTTAATAATTAAAAATGCGAGCAGAAATGTTTGTTATAACGTCTTTCACTGATGGTTCTAACTTTGTACCGAAAAAGATCTTCATTTTTAGGGCTCCGTAGTCAAAAAGGAACCAAGAAGTCAAGAAGTCAAGAAGGTCTTTAAAAAATATTGCGAGTTTATCCAAATTATTTTTCGATTATGGGATTAGTTTGTGAAATAATAAGCTTTAAAGTGCTCATTTTTGTTAGGCTCAAGTCCCTCTCCTCAATAGCTAAACGGTTGTGTTTCGGTGTGTGAAAAAATTCACGGTAGTATATACATAATACGAAGTTAAAAAGAAATATATCACAGCGAAGTAGGCTTTACAAGTTTACGAGTAATAGTCGACCAACTTATACTTACTTTGATAACATAATGTACGGGAGCACGCGGGTTTTTCAATTGCAAATGTAAGTTTGTTTTTTTTTTATTACAATAAAAATCACCGTTCGGAGGCAAATCGGACCGTAGGAAGTGTCCGCATATTTTGATGGGCAAATACGGAACCCTATATTGGGCGTGGCCCGACACGCACTAGGCCTGTTTTCTTAATAGCGTGTTGATGACAACAAATAAATAAATAGGTACGTTTGTGTTAAAATTCATCATCATCATTCATCAGGTGCGCAGGATCTTAATTTTTAAAACGCGTCTTAAAAAAGAAGTTATTATTAGAAATTCTCGCCAAAAAAAACTGAGTCATCTTTGCCCAGAGATATATCAACAATTTTCTGCCCCAATAGAAACGACAATAAACTAACGCTTCTTTCGAAAAAATACGGATAAAATAAATCCATTTTCGAACAGAAATAGCACCATATCATAAAATATTGAACGACAAAAACTACGCGGTTTACAAAATTCCTCAAGGAGAACATTTATTTTCATTCGTTCATGGGTTCGGCCGAAACCATTACGTTAAAGCCGAAAATTCCCTATTCGGCACTCGGCCCAAATAAATGGCAGTGCAAATAATTTTGGGGACAAACAACGCCGAACTAAATTCTTATAGACGTCTAAAGGTAGGAGCGTCGGCAAAATAATATTTATTTATAAAATAGAAGAAGTAAAAATTCGAATGATGACACTTTTTTACGCATTATCATTAACACTGAAAACGGGATATTTACCATGTTTTCTATTTGTAAAAAAAAGTCAAAAATGCAAAAAATTAAAAAATAAACACACTAACTGGCATTAGGGATAGTTGTTTTTTTTTTACGCATCCCGATAATACCTGATATTAAAATCGTTTTAACTACATAAGTGATGAGTGAAATTACGTAGTTAGTTTTAGCGGTTATGCCTGGATGATAATCACGTGATTTAAAACTATGATTACTTATAAAATCAAAGCCATGAATTTTGAGTAGCTTTTAAGTATCTATTTTTAACCGACTTCAAAAAAGGAGGAGGTTCTCAATTCGTTCGGAATCTTTTTTTTATGTATGTTCACCGATTACTCGAAGACGCGTGAACCGATTTGAAAAAATCTTTTTATTCACTCCATCTTCAGGCTCATTTCTAAGATCTTTTCCAAGTAAAATATACAAAAAAATATGCTTATATATTTTTCGCAACATAATTTTATCTCACTCACATCATCTGCCTAGCTTTTCCCAACTATATTGGGGTTGGCTTCCAGTCTAACCAAATGCAGCAGAATACCAGTATTTTACATGGAGCGACTGCCTATCTGACCTCCACAACTCAGTTAGTTCTGGATAATACAATACCCCTTGGTGAGACTGGTTGTCAGACTTTCCGGCCACTGACCGCCAGTGATGACTGTTGAAGATCTAAAAATGACAGCCGTGACCAATGGCTTAACGTGCTTTCCGAGGCACGGAGGAAACTCGGTATATAATGGGTTCCCACCCACGGACCAACCTAGTTAAGCGCGGCTAAACCGGAAGATCGACCCTAGCTGTGATTATGTAGCCACGACCTCCTCCTTTTCTTCACTCTTTTTGTCTCACTCTTTATCCCAATAATGTTGCCTAGTTTTTGCTCTCTACCTTTTTTGCTGCCGCTACAGGAAAGATATCAGCACTGCTACATAATTGATGCTGTAGTAGCCATACCTTATATTGGGCGGCCGCGCTCATAGTTGGCCGTCCTGAATATTTTACCTGCCGCCCGCGTTGTCAATTTTGCAGTAGCGAGCGACTAAATAAATAACGTTTCGCTGTCAACATGCGTCGAATTTAGTTTACGATGAATGATGTTTAGTGTTGTTTTTTTAACACTCTTTTAACCTGTAACCAATAGGGAATATGCATGTAATTTTTTCTTCACTTAAATCAATAAAATACAGTACTATCAACCCAAGAAAATAATTAAAACTTAAGTTCAACTACTGCTTGTCGCTCAAAAAATAAATTAAACTCCTACAATTTTCTACGACAGTTCAAACGTCCGTGACTGTCGCGGCCATTCATGTCATGTTATGTGACGTCATTTACCTCTATCTGCCTTGTTTACATCTAATTTTTTACCCTTAATATATTAATTTGGCAAATTGCATGTCCTTTATTCAAGTAAACATTGCAATAACAATATTATAATAAAACCTTAGTGAAACTTTAAGTACTTTTCAAATAAAAGTGTTTCTTTGACACATGGTATTTGACGTCACTACCGGCGTTATCGAGGGGCGATGCGTTTTGAGTTTGCGTTCCGTTTCACCAAAAACACGCTACATGAAATATTAAATTGTAAAGTAAGTGTTGTATTAGAAAATTAAACAAGTGTACCACAATGTTTTTATGGACCAATACAAGGCATTTTTAAAAAATAATAAAAGTTTTGTATTTCTTGAATATTCCCTATTATGTAAAAAAATGTTTGAATTTTTTTTTTTTTTTGTATTGTTCGGCCTCCATACATCGTTCGCCTAAGAACCAACAGAGACGTGAATTTACTTTCTGTTTTCTAAATAATGCATTAATTCGATTGAAACTAAACTAAAATCACAGACACTTCTGAGAATTGTAAAAAAAATCCAAAACACTTTCGGTATTTGGGGTAATAATTAATTAGGCCAATACAAACGTAATAATTGCCAGTGACAATATGACGAGACTGTCATTCTGTCATTACAATCAAATGTCAAAGTGTCATCTGTCAATTCATCGACTATCAGAGTCGATGTTGCTCGTTTCACATAGCGCTTTCAATCGTTCCTTCTTCAATTATTCAATTCAATTCAAAAAAATAATGGCACCCGCACCGGGGAATAAGACAAAAGGAAGTGAATTACTTTTTAAAATGTTTTCGAAATTATGAAGTGTCCGTTCTATTGTGGTAATTGTAATGTAAATTATAAAAAGTACCAGTCATTATTGTGAAGGTTTCATACGTGTTGATGCACAAGCCATTTTTTACAATGTCCTTTGACCCACTTTCCGGTTTCCGATTGAGCTGATATTTTGCATACATGTTTAGTTTGGATGACAAAGCATGGTTAACTAAGTGACGTCATTCTAAATCCAATATGGCGACTCCCAAAGATGGCGGACTAGTTATTTTTATGCATTTCCATGATATGAGTACCAAATGAAAGGGTTTCCACCATAGGACTGCCAAGTCGGTCTCAAGTTCGAACCCGAGACACCCACGTCTGATTTTTCGAATTGATGTGCGTATTGTATCATTATCACTTGCTTCGGTAAAGGAAAACATCTTGAGGAAACCAGAATGCCTGAGAGATATTTCTCGACGGCATGTTAAGCAAAGTCCTAGGCCCATGGGTTAAATGAAAACTCTGACTGCAGGTTAGGTTCTAACCAGACGATAAAAAACATTCGTGGCTAATAAAATCAAACTTGCAACGACATCAGTGAATAGTTTCTAAGTTTGTTTCAATTTTTTTTTTATTTTAACACATAATGTGTTATAATACTCACTTGTGCCTATTCAAAACCCAGGTCACGACTAGTAAATACCTACCAACAGCTTCAGACGAAAATTTTCCTTTTTAAATATTTTCACAAAACTTTATCGCGTCCCTAAGTCACAAAAATCAAATCTTCTAATCACACGAACTAAACCTAACAAAACAAATGGCTGAATAATTCATCTCCTAATACTTTGAAGTAACGTATTAAGAGATGAAGTAAAGTTATTCTTACGAAGTGGAGGCTACAAAAGACAGGAATTATTTCTGAAACGTCCGATTATTCACGAAGACGACAAGCAAAGATTGAAATCGTTTGATGTGCTCTCAACGTACTTAGATCTCACGTCAAGGTGTTCACACTGGTTGCGGGACTGTTCGAAAGAGATACCGCGGCCCTGGAACGCAAAGGGCAAAGAAGGAACATGGATGGGTTTTAGTCAGTAAAAGTCTGACACTCCCTCGCACTCCACCCAGAGCGGGAGGAGTTATTTGATGATACCCCATCCTTAAAAAAAAAAAGGTGTTCACACTGAGGGTGAGTTTTACCAAAGATTCTGAACTCGATCAGCACATCAAAACTACGTTCAAGAGCACTCAGTGTCATCATTGATATGGAATATTGACACTAGCCGCTCTTGAACGGTGTTGAATTTGTTCAATTTCTGGAAAAAGTGGCCCACTGTTTTCAGATACAGAAAAGTACAAAATACACCTCCTAGAAAACAGGCTTTAATTGCACTAGGTTCAGAATGCAGTGTATTTCACACTCGTAGTTTTATCCATTTATAGTATTTAATTTTGGACATAAACTAAGTCTAACGTATGTCTAACGTGGTTCCTTTTAATGCGATAGGGTGTATCTGTCACAGTCAAAACTACTTTTGACTGGTGAAAACTATTTTAACAATAACTAACATTTACTTAGAAACTTATTAGGTTGTTAGGTTTTTTTTATGACCCTTTGCAAAACAATATGTTATAGTAATTCTAGGACTAAGTAATTACAACGTTCTGAAACAACATATTTTAAATGGAGAAAACATAATAAGGATTTTGACTGACACCAGTCAAAAGTGGTTTTGGCCGATGTACAGTTTTGACTTTTTGACATATCTAAAGATTTAAATCATTGAAAAAGATGGATTAATACGACTGAAGTCAGAATCAACAAAGATGGATTGTCGTTCATCATAAGGCTTTAATAATTATTTATTTTATTGTAATTTCGCCATTTGTTTTCACGATTCGTCTGTTTTATGTAATGGAAGAAATAAAAGACGGTTCTCGTTTGTCTGATCTGCTTCGTTTATATGAAATCGTAGGGCCCGTTGTTTTCTTGCCGGCAGTTCAAATAGATTAGTCATCTATTGTGTGATTACTGAACCATAAAGAAATGATCTTTGTTTTTCGCCCGGGACCAACGGCTTAACGTGCTTTCCGAGGCACGGAGGAAACTCGGCATGTTATGGGTGGTCACCCATCCACAGACCAGCACGGCTTAACCTAAACATCGACTCGAGCGGCTGTTATTATTTAGCCACGAGCTCCTCTCCTCTGACACGATACAAAAATAAAACACAATTTTAATACGTCTCCGATAAAAGTTTACAAAGTACTATATTATTAAGGCCAAGCGACAAAGCCAAAAGAAATTGTTTTATAATTAAACTTTTAAATTATTTCAGCATGTTATTAATATTTTATCGGATACACACAAAGTTGTGTTTGAAAAGCTTTGGGTCCTGTCTAAATATTTATAAATTATAAATAGGATAAGGAAAGATACTTTTAAATATTCCATTTATTTGTAAGCTAAGGAATAACTAAGTTTCGATTTGTTTTATGAAAATTCTAAGTATTTTAATAAATAAAACGCGATTTGATGAAATTGAGGATTTCGTTATTTTATTTAAATAATTTACAAATCCTCAGAAGTAATTCTTAAGATAAACACAATAGGTAGTAAATACATACACTTTAGTTAGAGGCAATCACAGATACACAATATAATATTATTTTCACTTTGGAAAATCATATTGTAGACACGTCACTTAATTATAACTGACTGCTAAAAGCCACCGCAAGAGGTCCTGGGTTCGATGCCCATGCAAGGCAAAGTGTTGTGAAGTGAATTTCTTCAGATATTTCTCAGTTGCAGCCACGAGGACTGGATTTGTGCCCGGTAGATGGCAATAGGCTCGCCCCCCAATTACATCCTTATCCTTACTCGAAAGTAAGTTTGTTTGCTTGTTAACTTTTCACGCCTAAACCACTGAACCGATCACCTGAAATTTTGCATATACATTGTCAGGTGCACAGAAACGGCCATGGGTTATCTTTCATCCCGAAAAAAAGTACTGCTTCCGAGGGAAACAACAATAACGTTCTTATGATAAAAGATGGCACCACGTGTCTTTCGAATCATGATTGAATTATTATTACAAGCAGAGTACAACCTGAATTGATTGTCAAATTCTAAATCAGCCAGCAGAAGCCGCGGGAAAATGCCAGTGGGACATAAACATAACTGGCGAAATGTGGGTATACTGTTAGGTACACCTCTGCCTAACCCTTCAGGGATTACAGGCGTGATGTTATGCTAAAATTCAAGCCTTTTGGCTTTACCGTAGCCGAGTAAAAATCCTGCAATAAAGATTTTAGTTATAAATAAAACTAACTCTAATTCCAAGACATTGAATAACGATCACATGTCTCCACAATATTAATCTTTAAACGCAGATAGTTTCAGTGAAGCCATTCGCTTACTTTTTCTTAGTTTGATCGCTAATGGGAGTTTTTCTTCGACCTATTTCTCTATAAAATGCTTTCAACTGTAATCTATCTTTATCAAGACGACTGTCCATAATGGGATCAGTAGACTCCCATAAATCTTTATTTGTAGTTTTTGTCTTATATGTAGCGATTTTTCAGGGTCATCTTTCAGAGTTTTAGGTTAAGTATAAAGGGTGTAAACAGACCCTTAACGAAGCCGAAAGGTAGTTGTTCTCCCCATCATTGCGATCATTTTTTGTTCTGAACCATATCTGGGAACCTTGTAGTTACGGAGATATTGGAGGTCAAATATGACTTTTAAAACTACAATTAACACGTTACACACCAAGGCGCAATGGTTATTGCATTCTCTTAAAACAAAATAATTCATTCAGAATTTCATTATTAAAAAAAAAAACAATTTAATTCATTCCAAGCCAATAAAAATAATTTCATCAGTAAAGTGGCTCGAAAACAAATTGAATACGAAATTGAAAACAAACGGTCTAATTGAAAAACAAAACTGTACGAGCGAATGTTGTTCCATAATGAAATGAAATAACATTGAACTATTTAGATGCAGGCTTCTACCAAAGTACTGAATAATAAATTTGGGGGCCGACTATGAAAATGAAAATGAGTAAGGTTGGCAAAAATGTAAGAGGGTTTTTCGTTACATTCTGTTTTGGTAAAGGTACACGACATATGGTTTGTTTGCGACAATAATGACATAACTCGAAAAATAAGAAATACATGACAGAGTTTTTAACCGACTTCAAAAAAGGAGGAGAGGTTATCAATTCGTCGGAATCCTTTTTTTTTATGTATGTTCACCGATTACTCGAAGACGCCTGAACCGATTTGGAAAATTCTTTTTTTGTTTGAAAGAGTATACTCCCAAATTGGTACCATAGAAATATTGTCATGATCTGATCATGGGCTTCGGAGATATCGAACGGAAATCTTCAATAATAGATAGCAAATATGTCGTGACTGCTGCAATCGCTTGGATGTTTATTGTTTACACATCACACATCATAACATAACATCACGCCTGTATGCTCTGAGGCGGGATGCAGATGTGTACAGTAAATCCAGATTTCGACAGTTTGTTATATTGAGTTCCATTTGATTTGGGATAAGCCTGTTACCACGAAATGTGTTGTATTGTACAATGTAAAATAAATGCATACGAAATATTTGTATATTACAACAAAAAATGGAAAATAATAAAAATAGAAAAATAAAAAAACTTTTTTGCAAAAAAGTTTTTAGGGTTCCGTAGCCGAATGGGAAAAAACGGAACCCTTATAGATTCGTCATGTCTGTCTGTCTGTCTGTCCGTATGTCACAGCCACTTTATTCCGAAACTATTAGGACTACACAGTTGAAACTTGGTTGGTAGTTGTATTCTGTGAACCACTTTACGATTTTTAAACAACAAAAAAAATGGTTAAGAGGAGCCCTTAATCTTTTATTTTTATTATTTTTGCCTTGTGACTGTAGCTTCATCCTTTTGTTTTTGACTTTCAAAAGTGCCTGTACCCGTCTAATTGAAATAAATGCTTTGAGTTTGAGTTTGAATAGATTCAGAATTTGA
The DNA here is from genome assembly GCA_905220335.1 of Noctua pronuba. Lineage (NCBI taxonomy): Eukaryota > Metazoa > Arthropoda > Insecta > Lepidoptera > Noctuidae > Noctua > Noctua pronuba. The sequence goes on along the minus strand of LR999906.1, from coordinate 4,914,759 downwards.
TGTTAGTTCTTCCTTTTTCTTTTAGATGGCGCTGTAGTACCTTTTGTACTGTCCAGCAGTTGATTGATATAGGCTCAGTTGATTGGATCCTCCAAAAACATTCTTAAAAAAGGTAGCACCATAAAAAAACAATGTTTTCATTTTCTGCCTTGTCCCGTTACCATACCATACAGTTTAAACAGCAGTATCTAACCACGCAGTCGTACAAATGTTCAATTTGGTACAACACGCAGCCAAATTGAATTCTTTGTCGTTTACCATGTTCTGCGTATTGGCGGTGTTCGCACGCAACATTGAACGGCTTTCATTCACTTTTATTGTACTTACTGGAGATAGAAACATAATTATTTTTGTTTAGAATTCACAAGTTTAAGTGCTTATACAGTTTGTATTTTCTGATGTGTTCTTACTCGTATAGAGCCCTCAAGCATTAAGGTCATATATTGAAAAAAAAAATAGTTTTCCTATTTCGTGTAACTTGTTAAGTATGTGGAATAGGGATTTAACATTTTGGTATATGTTTTTTGACTCTTTGGTCTAGTATCAAGTAAAAGAAATACACGATTCAATGAATTTTTCTCGAAACAAAAAAAATGTAAAGTTATATCTATTTTTTTACATTTTTCGTCATCCCGGCGTAACGCTAATTTACTTTATTTATAGATATAGAGAATTGTCATATCAAATTTTATTCAAAGTAGTTTTAAATTTAATTCATTTATTTTGCTAAAAAAGGAGTAAATTCGTTTTGGCACATACGTCGTTTTATTCCGAGGACACGCACATTATAGCCTTCATCTCTTCTTTTGCGTTTCAAAACTAATTGCATCACTTTCGATCGCTTAGCAGATCAGTCGAGCTACGATTTATTTTCTAATTAGCCTTAAGGCGCTAGCCTTAAGGCTAATTAGAAACTTTAGGTGGCACGTTAAACTATAGTTGAAGAGACACAGACAATTAAACCATAAGGGTCAGTACAGATAGAAAGGAAAATGCACAAGCAAATAACTGGCAGCATTAAAAGTAGAACCGTTTTACCGTTTAAAGGCGCGCGAGTCCGCATCGATATTCATACAATTTTCTACTTAAAACAATTGGAATACGGTCCCATTTTCAATGCAGCCAGTAAATTGCTCGAGGATTTTCGCGCTCTGTCTGAACTGACCATAACCTAGGTTGGGGTACGTTTTATCCCGGTAAGTAATACTTTCGCGTGATATAATTTCTGAACTCCACACGGGCGAAGCCACTTACAAATACTAGTCTACCAAGTCTAAGTCTAAGTTTAATAAGGCAAATTGTCCCACAATCGAAATATCAGCCCACGGCTATAATCAGGTAGAAGGCCATAAAAATGGACAATAAAGATATGGTCAATAGACAAAAATCTCATTATAATCCGAACAAACAATATCCTCCTATCGACTTATTAACTATTAATAATATGGTCCACATGTTTCTGGAGCTGTAACTTCTTTTGTCTCTGCTTATTACATCTTTCTGATATTTTCTTAGATGATATTATTTCGATGTTGTATTGGGCGGGTGAATAAACTCTTTAGTACTACGTAGTGGTTTGTTTCTATGAGTGTGAAGTGCGGATAGAAACTGTTTTAATTTTTTAGGGATCCGTACCTTTTTTTTCGGATGGGAAATCATCAAATGCCGCCCCCCCCCCCGCTCTGGGTGGAGTGGGAGGGAGTGCCAGACTTTTACTGACTGAAACCCATCCATGTTCCTTCTTTGCCCTTTGTGTTCCAGGGCCGCAGTATCTCTTTTCTTTTCTTTTCTCTAACAAAATTCCTCTGCTGGGATCGAACTCACGTCGCCGAGATTAGATCAGTAGCTCTCGGAGGCGCTTACACCAATGGTTACCATGGGTTCCGCTCCTCAGTCGGTAAAATCAGAACCCTTATAGGATCACTTTGTTGTCCGTCTGTCTGTCTGTCCGTCTGTCTGTCTGTCCGTCCGTCAAGACCCTTTTCTCAGTAAAATGTGGAGGTACCAAGCTGAAATTAATATCAAATATTTAAGTCTTCTACCCCTTGGAGCAGTGAAAATATCTAACTTGTAAATCGACGCGATCAAAAGGTATGACAGTTTATGTCGCATATTTTGTGATTTCACAAGGGAATCAAAACCTTTACGGTACTTCCCGTTGACCTAGAATCATGAAATTTTGGCAAGAAGCAATGTCGAACAGCACAAATAAAGGAAAAAATTGAAAACCGTAAATATTCAGTTTAATAACAAAATACCTACAAGTTTATACGGAACCTTCGGTGCGCGAGTCCAATTCGCACTTGGCCAGTTTATTTATTATAGTTGAAAGTTACTGATTGAGCTGTTCTGCAGAAATATTCATCGGTAGTTTCGTATCAAGTGTGAACATTATTAGAAGTAGAATTATATTTCCTTACAATATCACATACCATCACACCTGTAATCCCTGAAAAGTTAGGCAGAGGTGTACCCCAATATAGCACACAAGCATTTCGCCAACTATGTTTAAGTTCCATGTAATAGGGGACGAGCCTATTGCCATCAACCGGTCACAAATTTAGTCGCCTCGACTCCATGGCTGCTGCTGAGAAATTCCTGATTGAAAAACCCAAAAACACTTTGCTCGACCTGGAAATCGAACCTACGACCTCAGGCTCAGCAGTCGCGCTTGCGACCACTAGACCAACGAAGCAGTCCTTTACCTTGCTGCGGAACTATTCGAAAGAGATACCGCGGCCCTGGAACACAAAGGGCAAAGAAGGAACATGGATGGGTTTTAGTCAGTAAAAGTCTGACACTCCCTCCCTCTCCACCCAGAGCGGGGGGGGGGGGGATTATTTGATGATTTCCCATCCAAAAAAAAAAAGCAGTCCGTTTCCTTTTTTTGCTCCTTACAATACCTCCTCATAAATCTGTAGTAAATAACTAGATACTAATAAAAGCGAAAGGGTTCTTCCATCCTAACGCTCAGTAGTCTAGGGTCAACCCTCAACTGAAGGGCCGAAAACCGGACGGAATACAAATAGGCCGCTCAAAAAAGCCGATACTTTTGTCCGGAAAATATGGCGTCCGGATTATGGAGGATAGAGGACAGAGTAATGATTCATTGAGGCGATATTTGGGGCTACGGGACGTTCAACTATGTGTTGTGTATGTATGTGTGTTGTGTATGTTTGGTTGACTTTATTTTCACTGAGAGGAAATATAGGGTGATTTGTAATTAGTGACCGATACTTAAACATGTGATTGTAGTCATGATAACAAACAACTTTCCCAAAGAAACATTTTTTTTATACTCAGACTGTTATTACAATAACACAACAGCCGTATGAAATTTTTAACGCGCGTCCCTGTGATCTATCAGCTGATAGCCGTTTAAAAAAATGTTTCTTTGGGAAAGTTGGCTGTTGTGTTATTGTGATAAAAGTCAATGAGTATTAAAAATATTATTGAAATGGTAGTTTTAGGATACATATTTGTTTTTAAGTTATATTTGTTTTTATCTATGCTTACCGGCAGATAACATTGTAAACCTGTTTTTCTCTGTAAGTGAATTTGTAATTCTTTTGAGAAAATAAATATCTTTAACCGTAAAAAGTCTTTGGGAAAGTAGTTTGTTATCATGAGTACAATCACGTGTTTCAGTATCGGTCACTAATTACCAGTCACTCTATATGTACAAATAAATTATTAACAAAAAAAGACCAAATTAAGACTAAAACTAAGCACATAGAATATACAAAGACGACAATAGGACACTAAAGCGCCAAAGAACTATAATTATACATAATAATATTTATATTTACATTCATTTGCGAACTGACTTATTCAAAATAGTGAGTATAAATTATGTACGCCTTCTAAGATATCAGTTTAATTACACTAAAACCATTAGGCTGGAAAATATTGTAAGTAAAAGAAAAGTGCATGAAACGACTGATTAAACACTGTAAAATAATAATTACAAACTCTCATTAAAACATATTAAAATACGCAATAAATAGCAATAGCACTAAAAAACAAAGCGACCACGCTTGCTTAGTAAAAGCATCTTCACTTTGACCACACAAAAGAACGGCTCAGAAGGTTAACTTCATAAAACGACCGAAAATGCACACACACATAGACTCCCGCCACAAACAGCGAGTGCAAACGCATTCACGACTTGCATTCACAGCGCCGCCGTACGTACGGATTTTAATTTTTTATCCTCAAAGGCAAGTCAGATTCATCATAACTTAACCTATTTTTAAACTAAACTACACTTGCAATATAAATTACTATTTTTTGCCCGCGAATTTGACAATCAATTCGGGTTGTACTCTGCTTGTAATAATATACAAGACAACAATTTGAACGAAGTAAGAACCGTCAAAAGCAAAGCTAAGATATCTAACTTTTGACAGTTCTAACTTCAAGCAATTACAAAATTACAGAATAAAAGTCATAGATTAAATAATTACTTTGACTCGAGTAATCACTTTGATTTCTTTATAGATACGAGGGTTGGTGTACGTGCGCTTTTTTTTTCGGATGGAAAATCCTCAAATGACCCCCCCCCCCCCCCGCTCTGGGCGGGGTGGAAGAGAGTGTCAGACTTTTACTGACTAAAACCCATCCATGTTCCTTCTTTTCCCTTTGTGTTCCAGGGTCGCGGTATCTCTTTCGAACAGTCCCGCAGCCCGGTGTACGTGCACGTGTGATTTGCTTTTTGCATTTACCCAACCTTCTGCCCAATATTCTATTTTATTTTATGGTAAAAGCGTCTTCACTTTGACCGTTGACGCGCATCTAATACAATTTGCGCTCACGATGAGATGCACCGCTGAACAGGCTCGTTTCCATTATTTATTGTGAGAAGAAGCAATATAGACGGTGAACAAATAAGGGAAATATTGCGGAGATATTATTGTTTGATGAGCAGTTGAGTAGGAGTAGCACTTACAGTGGTTTCTTTTGTGAACACTGGCGTAAAAGCATCAGTAAAAGTTATATACAGATTAATACCTGTCATCATAGAGTTTGCCGATATCTTGTCAATCTCAAAGGCGAAGTATTTTTGGACCTTTTGGCGTTCTAATGGGTGTGACATTTACGTCATAAACATTTGTCAAATCGTATTGAAACCAAAAAATTACACTGTTAGTTCCGAATTTTAGTAAACTCTCACATCATTTTTGAACCTTTGACGAACGGTCAATTTCACGAAATTGACCTGTTTACCTCGTTCATGCGATTTCACTCCCTTAGATTATTTTCTCTGGAGATATTGTATAGGCGCATGTCAACAGCGATAGATCAGAAACAATTGAGCACTTGGAAGACAACATTCAACGCATTATTGCCGAAATACAGGCTGTGTTTTGGACAACTAAATGCAGGCAAAATTTACTACAAATGATGTGTGCAAATCGGACCTCCATTCTATGCCATGTAAGCACCACTCACGGTGGCCACATGCCTAAAATCATATTCAAACATAAATGGTGTAAATTATCTTTCAATTAAAGCCAATTCCACGCATATGAAAACCATTTTACTGTGTTTAATTTCAATTTAAAGTTCTCCGCCTCAAAAAAAACACCCTTTATATTCACCAGCAGTTGAACCCTTCAACCATCTGCAAAGAAATGGTGCTAGGAAGCAGACCAATTAAAGATTGCGGTAGTAGTCTCCGGGATCTTGCATTTTTTACTCTTTCCTAGATAGTCTGCCATTTCGCTCTAAAACACGAAAAAAGGATATTCTATAGAAATACATAAAACCGAATAACAGAAGGAAAAACCTCGGATATTTCATTCCGTACCTTCGTTTGGAGATAAGTATCTTGCGAGCGAAAATGAACCTTAAAACTGAACAAATAAAGGTTTTCCATTCACCTAAGCTTACAAAAGCGTAATTTAGATAGGTTTGTACAATTCTGACGTTTGATCGCGATATGAAATAAAGTGAAGGTACTCTGTAATACGCCCTTAAGTTATCACCCCTCAGGCTTTTTTAGATGAAGAAGAAAATTAATATTTATTATAATGTCGGGGTAAGAGCAAGCTTCCCATTTAGATTTATAATATTACTTAAGTTGGTAGTGCCAAAATGAGGAGGAGCCCGTGGCTAAATAATAACAGCCGCTCGGGTCGATCTTTAGGTTAAGCCGTGCTTGCCTAGGTTGGTCTGTGGATGGGTGACCACCCATTACATACCGAGCTTCTCATCATGATGACATAGCTAGTATCAAAATTAGTCTACAACGTTCCTACTAGCGTGGCTTAGACCTCCGGTGAGACTCAGGAGTGGCCAGTCCAACCACTACTCCAGTGCATGTTGATGGAAATGGCTAGTAATCGTTCTTTTTGGTAAGTTGATAAAAGCGCTCTTCCTCTCTCCTACCTATTTTATCTAATTTTGCTGTGCCCTACTGGGTCCATAATTGTTTCTTCTTAATTGTATTTTACCGCCTGTATATGTACATTATGGATTGCAATAAATAATTTGAATTTGAATTTATCTCTTTCGAACAGTCCCGCAGCCCCGGCAGGCATCGGCCCTTGCGGGCCCCTTCCTTTTTGCTGACATCTCTTTGAGGTGCGCATGGAACACGAACGCGCCGTCGACACGTACGTGCGCCTGTGATTTGCTTTTTGCATTTACCCAACCTTCTGCCCAATCTTCTATTTTATTTTATGGTAAAAGCGTCGTCACTTTGACCGTTGACGCGCATCTAATACAATTTGCGCTCACGATGAGATGCACCGCTGAGCAGGCTCGTTTCCATTATTTATTGTAAGAAGAAGCAATATAGACGGTGAACAAATAAGGGAAATATTGCGGAGATATTATTGTTTGATGAGCAGTTGAGTAGGAGTAGCACTTACAGTGGTTTCTTTTGTGAACACTGGCGTAAAAGCATCAGTAAAAGTTATATACAGATTAATACCTGTCATCATAGAGTTTGCCGATATCTTGTCAATCTCAAAGGCGAAGTATTTTTGGACCTTTTGGCGTTCTAATGGGTTTGACATTTACGTCATAAACATTTGTCAAATCGTATTGAAACCAAAAAATTACACTGTTAGTTCCGAATTTTAGTAAACTCTCACATCATTTCTGAACCTTTGACGAACGGTCAATTTCACGAAATTGACTTGTTTACCTCTTTCGTGCGATTTCACTCCCTTAAATTATTTTATTTTTATCTTTGGATATTGTATAGGCGCATGTCAACAGTGATAGATCAGAAACAATTGAGCACTTGGAAGTCAACATTCAACGCGTTATTGCCGAAATACAGGCTGTGTTTCGTGTGCATTTTGACCTCCAGATTATGCCATGTACGCGCCACTCACGGTGGCCACATGCCTAAAATCATATTCAAACATAAATGGCGTAAATTATCTTCCATTAAAACCGGTTCCATGTATATTAAAAAGATTTTACTGTGTTTTATTTAAATTTAAAGTTCTCCGCCTAAAAAAAAACACCCTTTATATTCACCAGCAGTTGAACCCTTCAATCATCTGCAAAGAAATGATGCTAGGAAGCAGACCAATTAAAGATTGCGGCAGTACAGTCTCCGGGATCTTGCATTTTTTACTTTTTCCTAGATAGTCTGCCATTTCGCTCTAAAACACGAAAAAAGGATATTCTATAGAAATACATAAAACCGAATAACAGAAGGAAAAACCTCGGATATTTCATTCCGTACCTTCGTTTGGAGATAAGTATCTTGCGAGCAAAAATGAACCTTAAAACTGAACAAATAAAGGTTTTCCATTCACCTAAGCTTACAAAAGCGTAATTTAGATAGGTTTGTACAATTCTGACGTTTGATCGCGATATGAAATAAAGTGAAGGTACTCTGTAATACGCCCTTAAGTTATCACCCCTCAGGCTTTTTTAGATGAAGAAAATTAATATTTATTATAATGTCGGGGTTTAAGCTTTCCATTTTTAGATTTACAATATTACTTAAGTTGGTAGTGCCAAAATGAGAAGGAGTTTGTGGCTAAATAATAACAGCCGCTCGGGTCGATCTTTGGGTTAAGCCGTGCTTGCCTAGGTTGGTCTGTGGATGAGTGACCGCCCATTACTTACCGAGTTTCCTCCGTGCCTCGGAAAGCACGTTAAGCCGTTGCTCGGCTGCTGTTAAGCTACTGTACCCATAACATTTCTTCGCACTATTTCCGATCAGAATATAAGTCCAGGCCAAAAAGGACTCACACAACCCATATTAGAGACCCACATTATAATGCCAGGTATAGTACTCATTTCGAAACTGATCACGCCTTCAATCAGATACTCTATTCAAGCCTCAAAATATTGCTACAATGAATACAGGGTGGAAGGGACTCCGACACACGAATGGTTCCCATGTATTCAGTACATCATTCTGAACCCCTCCTCTCCCTACATAGAAATTTTTCTGCTGAATTTTTTTTTCAGTTTTTTTTTTAAATCAACTTTTTCATACCTTTTGTCTGTGTAGGTATTGCAGTTTTTTTCAGAATGGTGTACTGAATATTTGGTAACCGTTTGTGCGTCGGAGTCCTTTCCACCCTGTATATTGCCCACAAAATTCATCATGAAGCATAAAGAATAACGCAGAAACGAAAAATAAAGAGATGAAATTCTGCAGTCAATGGACGCAGGTGTGAAATTCAGAGCTTTTCATTCCAAATGTTGAATGAGATTGTTTCATTCGTTTGTAGATTTCACCTGCTACCCGATGTAACTACTTATAGAATAAGTCTTCTAAAAAAGTTTTTTTAAAGCGCGACTGCTGCTCCTGGATTCGATTCCCGGGTTGGGCAAAGTGATCTTGGGTTTTTCCTTCAGGAATGTCTCAGTAGCAGCCACGGAGTCTGGATTTGTGTCCGGTTGATGGCAATACGGTCGCCCCCTATTACATGGGACTTAAACATAACTGGCTAAATGTAGATGTACTATTAGGTACACCTCTGCCTTAGCCTTTGGGATTACAGGCGTGATGTTGTGTTATGGTATGTTAAATACAACCTTACGAGTTTTCGTGAAAGATAGATTCATATCATTTTCATAATTACATTACATTATACCGTTAAGATTTCCTAGAATTGATACGCAAAGGATCTTAACTCTTTATATAATTTCTAAACGATTCTTTGAAGAAAATTTTGAGAACCATTATTTCCGTCTTAAATATCTTAAGACTTATCTTGCCAATCAACCTCTTTAAACTAAACGAGTCAGATAAAGTTTTAGATCTCAAAGATTCAACTGGCACTACCACAGGAGGCTGTGTACAGACTCAGAGTAGCACAGAGCATCATTAGGCGTTATTCCATGCTCGGCAAAAACCAGTCGAAATCCGAAGACTCTGAGGTCTTCGATATTGGAAAGCGCGTTGTGGAACTCAAAAGGGGTTGGGGAGCACACCTAGCAAGGCGCGGCGATGGTTGTTGGAGTTGGAGAAAAGTTGTGACCGAGTGGCGTCCAAGGGCTGGCACTACTGGAAAGACAAGTGTTGGTCGTCCGTCGTCGAGATGGGCAGACAGCATTGTTGCCATCACAGGTATATCCACGGGTATGTACATCACGGGTATATCGAGGCTGGCACAACATCTTGAAGTTTAGCACAAGCAAAGAGTGGCCGCGTGGGGGATTACAGTTCACTTCTTCTCACAGCGATGAGAACTGTTTCTCAGCTGTGGGTATGATTATGATTATAGGCTAATTATCTTCGTGAGACACAAGATTTCCTCAGAAGCGTCATTTGATAATCCAGCAAAACGTCTCCCTCTTGAACAGGAACTGCAGTGGCCAATCTGGAAATCTATTAACCGTTTGCGGGCCCAGGTTGGCCGCTGTAGAAATAATCTGGCCAAATGGGGTATCATCGACCCGTCCCAAACACAGTGCAGGTGGCAATGGCATGGTCGGGTATTATTTGAGTCTATCGACACGCATAGAAGAAGAAGACGATGGTCTTATCACATTCGAGAAAAGGAAAATAAACATCCTAATACATATAAACATAAACTCACGCCTGTTTCGCATAGGATTAGGTAGACAGTACAGTTTACCATCCTTACAAATTATCTTCTCCTCGTCTACATTCATACATCAGGTTTGTTCACATAATTTGTTGACTTGTATAATAAAGGTCGAATACACACCATGCGTTTGGAGACGCTTCGCATCATGGATCACTGCTTACCCTACAGCATTAGCTACAGCTGTACAACGTTGCAATGCATTACATCGCTTTGTAGTGCTGATATTTGCGTAGTGTTACTTACTGCATCGTTGCATTTTGAACCTTAGGTAGACTTTTTTTTTAGTAGCTCTAACCTTAGGTAGCTCTGGGCGGAGTGGAAGGGAGTGTCAGACTTTTACTGACTAAAACCCATCCATGTTTCTTCTTTGACCTTTGTGTTCCAGGGCCGCGGTATCTCTTTCGAACACTCCCGCAGCCCCAGCAGGACCTTAGGTAGACGTTCGTTTGCGAAGATATTATGTTGTTATGAGCCTCTATGTCGCGATGCAAGAAAGAGGCCTCCTTTCTGAATATCTCTCGACTGCGAGTTGGTCGTTAGTTTTCGAACCGAGACAGGCACTTTACTTTGAGTAATTTATTTCATTTACCCCACATAACGTGAATAGATTTAAAAATAAGCTTAAGAAACCTAATACGTATATTATAACTTCTAATACTCTGGAGGAAAATGTATTTTACTGTATTATCATACGTATTTATTTATTTAGATAGATACTTGCCGCACTTACAGTTTACACCAAAGCGTACAGCAAGCCAACAGCACAAAAAACTTACTAACTAAACTTAACTACTACTACTACTAAACAGTTGTATGCAATAATTAAGCATAACTTTACTGCTACTCGTAAACATATCCCGGCTCCTGAGCAATCAGGGCGTTAAGTAGATTCATCGCCTGGGTTGTGGGCGCATATCGAGCAGTTTGGGTTCGCACAGAGGGTGCCGCGAACATGCTTCGCAAGGCACAGGCCCACACTATTACTTTGTATCTCATTACAAGCGGACTGTATTTTCTTATGAAAAATGCATTTCTTTAAACCGAGATAGGCAGTCGCTCCATGTAAAATACTGGTATTCAGCTGCAACCAGTTAGACTGGAAGCCGACCCCAACATAGTTGGGAAAAGGCGAGGTAGAAGATGACAATAAGAAGCCCACGTAGTGGATTACTGCCCACTCCCACTCACAGACTTGTATCCCAGCAGTTGGAATATTTTAATACGATTTTGAAGAACTTATGACATTCAAGAAAGAAAAGGCAAATAGACATCGTTATATTCATTGCAAATATTGAAACCAGTTTGTTTACATCCATTTGTTGACTGTAAAAGGTCGAACGAATACAAACAATGTACCTATTTGATGAGGCTTCGCATCATAGATCACTGCATACCCTACAATATTGCAGCTGTTGGTATTGTTCTGGCAGTAGCGTTGTGCTTACAATGCATGAGTGAATTTGCAGCGTTTATGTTTGCGCTCCACGTAGGTAAATTTCATTGACGTAGATACAGGGTGTAAACAGACCCTTCACGAAGCCTTTATACAAGCATTCTGTACATCAAACTAAGTAACCCTATATACAAATTATTGCTGGGAGACGACTTTTTTTTCGGGGTGAAAAATAATATTTTACGGTAAAACTCAATGAAACGCATTCAATATATTGTGCTTATGGATGCATTGAATAGAAAACGGGTCATGGATGTATTTAAAGTAAAGTTATAACATTAAAAAATTGCATTAAAAAAAAATCTTGTGAAAAAACTTGGAACTTTGACCCCCAATAACTCCGTAACTAGAAGGTTCCCAGGTATGGCCTAAAACAAAAAAATGATCTCAATAGTGGGGAGAACAAGTGCCTTTCGGCTTCGTTAAGGGTCTATTTACACCCTTTATACAGGATGGAAGGGATATCAACGCACAAACGGTTAGCTGGTCTTCAGTACATCATATCAACCCACATAGAAACGTTACATTGGTTAATTATTAAAAATAATCTGCTGTTTCCTACAAAATTATCTGCAATACCTACATGGTCAAAATGTATGGATCAGTTGTTTTTTTCGCGTCGGTGTCCACCCTGTATATAGACGTATATATAAGGTGTTATTAAAGTGCCTGAAAATCTCTCAGAGGGTTATTGTATTTATCATTATGAAACACTTACTATGAGAAACACCCTTTATCTAAAACAATCCTAACTAAGATTATAAATCCGAAAGTAAGTTTGTTTGTTACCTTTTCACACCGAAACCACTGAACCAATCATCCTGAAATTTTGCGTATAGGTTATCAGGTGTACAGAAACGGACATAGGGTACCTTGCATCCCGAAAAACAGTACTATTTCCGAGGAAAATAACGATAACATTCTTATGGTAATAGATGGCGCCACATGTCTTTCGAATCATGATAGAATAGAAATAATTTATTTGCATTGAATGTAGGTACATACATGAGTTGTTACAGTAGTAATTATTTGTTCCTGGTACATTCTACCATTAGGCATTATTGATTGAATTATATTATTACAAGCAGAGTACAACACAAATTGATTGTCAAATTCTAAACGGGCAAAAGCTAGTTTACCATATTATTAGTTACTTGCACTCGCGCCCCGCCGCGCGCGTTCTCTTTAGTAGGTAACCAGTCAGTTCTGTTATTATCATTCTGTATTTAACCACAGTAACTTTCAATTGACCAACATTTTTGGTGTATTTTCGTTAGCTGATATTTTTCTTGTAAGTACCTAATGCGTTTTTCTTATTCTCTAGAAAAACCCTTTATCTAAAACAATTTACCATATTCCACTTTAGAATGGTCGAAACGTCAAGTCTATAAGTGAGTTTCCCGAGTGGAATAATTAACTAAAATTATGTAAAGCCCGCAAACCAACAATATTTGAATTAAAATCAAACCAAACAGATGAATTACTCGGCTCAATTTGCATTTGTTACGTCAAATGTTTCGGTTACAATTTCATTTCCAAAATGGCGATATCATTTCGAAGCCAGACGGAGATTAAAGATTCAGGTGCTCTCTGAATTGGAGAGCTGGGTGGTTGTAACTGGGTGGGATTGGGTTTCCAATTTTAGTTCTTCAAAGTTTTTTCCTAACTGAGAGATACATTATTCATTTCTATGTCAATTATTTCTATTTAACAATGACTGAAATATCGGTGAACATACTTAAACAAAAAATACATACAGCCGAACAGAGAACCTCCTCCTTTTTGGAAGTCGGTTAATAAATAATGGCGTCGATAGTCTAGCGGTCGCAAGCGTGACTGCTGAACAGTCACGCCACCGCACCGCTTGCTGGGTTCGTTTCCCGAATAGGGTAAAGTTTTATTGTGGTTTTCCTTCAGGAATTTCTTAGAAGCAGCCACGGAGTCTGGAATTATGCCCGGTTGATGGCAATGGGCCCGCCCCCTATTACATGTGACTTGAAACATAACTGGCGAAATGTGGGTGTACTATTCGATACTCCTCTGCGTAACCATTCGGGGATTACAGGCGTGATGTTATGTAATTTAAGTAAAAACTAAATATTCCTATCAACCTTTTACCAATATCAAATCCGCGTTATCTCATGGAAACAGCTTTATGAAATTATTTTAAAGCACAATATTTTAACAGATTAATTTTATGCAGTATTAAGTGCTACCGCGGCACCACTGTTCGGACTATCAGTTTGGACCAAATATTTGTATCGACGGAACAATATGTACCAACATTTGAACCAGTTTATCCCCTAGTGTATTTATAGATAGATAGTATTTTTACATAACATCACAACTATTATTCCTGAAGGGTTAAGCAGAGGTATACCTACACGACACCCACACTTTGTAATGTTTCGTTCCCATTGGGGGTAAGCCTATTGCCATCAACCGGACAGAAATCCAGACACCATGGCTGCTACTAAGAAATTACTCATACAAAAACCCAATCAATTGTGCGACCCGGGAATCGAACCCAAGTTCTCATGCTCAGCAGTCGCGCTTGCGACTTCATTTGCTAACATGAAACATGGAATTTCCTTAAATCCTTTCTCATCGAATCCTCCCATCCTTACGTCCTTACCACAGATTTAAAATAATAAACCTAGATGACGCAAGTACCACAATACGTATGAAAACCAAGCGTGCCATTCTTTGACTACCTACTATGACGTCATAAGCACTATTTAGTTACCATACAAAATACACTACGTTTTTGGTCTTTAAATGTCTAGAATTAAATTCTTCAGTTGTAACACTGTTGTTTTAAACAAATTAACTTGCTGCAACAGAGGAGCTCATGCCTAAATAATAACAGCCGCTTGGGTCGATCTTTAGGTTAAGCTGGGCTTGCCTAGGTTGGTCAGTGGATGGGTGACCACCCATTACATACCGAGTTCCTCCGTGCCTCGGAAAGCACGTTAAGCCGTTGGTCCCGGGTGTCATTTGTTGATCTTTGACAGTCGTTAGGTAGTCAGTGGCCTAAAAAGTCTGACAACCAGTCTTACCAAGGGGTATCGGATTACCCAGTACTAACTGGGTTGTGGAGGTCAGATGGGCAGTCACTCCATGTAAAATACTAGTATTCATTCAGCTGCATCCGGTTAGACTGTAAGCCGACCCCTATATAATTGGGAAAAGGCTAGGCAGAGATGAGCTTGCTGCAACAGTAGCCACGTTAAGTATAAAATGCTTAAGCCGGGCTCGCGAGGTAGATGCTCTTGCGTTATCTAGGTATATCTATATCTGTGGTCCCTTCCTGTACCCATATCAAGTGCAACGCGATCTGACAGGCGTTTGTGGCTCAAGGTGAAAAACGTTTTATGTCTACAATACAATTTGCACCGTCACTGTTGCTTATCCCTACGCCTTTTGGGGATTTGAAAAATTTAAAAGGCAATTTCCGTTTGGCTTATTTTGGATATAAAATATTGTTTTAACATTCATCATCTGCCTAGCCTTTTCCCAACTATGTTGAGGTCGGGTTCTAGTCTAACCGGATGCAGCTGAATACCAGTATTTTATATAGAGTGACTGCCTATCTGATTTCCACAACCCTAGGTAATACGATACCCCTTGGTAAGACTGGTTGTCAGACTTTCGGGCCACTGACTACCTGTAACGACTGTCAAAGATCTACCAATGACAGCCGGGACCAACGGCTTACCGAGGCGCGGAGGAAACTCGGTATGTTATGGGTGGTCACCCATCGACGGATCAACCCAGCAAAAATCTATTCACTACTGCTAAAACTTAACTATTAATACTAATCACCGAATAAAGCATAAACAAGTCCGCAAACCACAAACTAGACTATACCTTGGACACGTGTAAATAAAGCTCCAACTCCTTAAAGAACCCCACAAATGACCATGACCCTAGAAATAAGTCCATTATCCTTTAGCCCCGTCTCTGTCTACCCTCCTTTCCCGCATATTTTTGTTTTCACCCCATCATTAATATTTTACCATAACGGGGTCTGCTGGCATCAGACTTGCTTCCATGCTCATCAATCATCGGCTCTCAAAACATGCCTTCGACTGAACTTCTTATCTTTACCTCCTTAATTCGACTCTCAATCTTACCGTTGCTGAAATAGAGGCTATATTTGTTTGGGGAACACAATTTATCGTATTACAATTTTATTATAGGGTAGTTTGTAAAGTGATTACAGCACATATTTTGGTTGTTCTACGGCAAACAAACAGCTAATATGGGTGGCTTAATTTAGTGTGGAATAATACCAGTAAATAAGGTAGAAGCCCTGAAAAGCTGAATAAAGGAAAAACTTCAAAGGCGTTTTTGTTCAAATATTATTGATCTTTTATTCAATTAATGGAAGTACGTAGGATAGGTCAGAGTAAATAAGGAAGAGATTTTTTTCATGACATTTTTTTGCAAAAAAATACACAGTACAAGAATTCTTGATACAACGCAACGTAAAGTCAACACAATTTCAAGAGTGTATCCATTTAACGCTACAAATATCAGCAAAATATTGACAAGAGAAATACTGACCGCAAAAAAAAAGATGTACCAGTCAATCTCGAAGATATAATCCACCTGTCAAAACAAAACAAGGACAAAGTACGGATATTATTTCCGAAATCTCTTTCGAAATGACTCATGATTATCTTCCTTTCTTTCATTCCATCTCAAGGTTGCCGGTAAGTCCTATCGTTCACGATTCTGCTCCTTGCAAGACGCAATCCTAAATCCTAAATAAATAAATATAAACATATCACTTCCCGCTGTCTGTCCCTATGTATGCTTAGATCTTTAAAACTACGCAACGGATTTTGATGCGGTTTTTTTTAATAGATAAAGTGATTCAAGAGGATGGTTTATATGTATATTGCAGCCGTGCGAAGCCGGGGCGGGACGCTAGTAAATTATAAATGCGAAAGTAAGTTGGTTTTTTACCTTTTCACGCCTAAACTACTGAACCGATCATCCTGAAATTTTGCATATACGTTGTCAGGTGTACAGAAACGACCATAAGGTACCTTTCATCCCGAAAAAAAGTAATGTTCCCAAGGAAAACAACTATAAAGTTCTTATGATAATAGATGGCGCCATGTGTCTTTCGGATCATGCCGCGGGCAAAAGCTAGTGAATCATAAAACTAATTATGAGCGTAAGTAGGACGATTCTCACAAGACACCGTTCGTCCGCGCGGTCGGGCGGTGAAGCGAATCTCACGTGGCAATTGGCATTGGTTTCTATGAAATCCGTTTGTGCCTAATTCACATTCAACCCGACTACGAGGACAGGCGGTGTCGAGCGATAATCGCCTAAATCGCATCATGTGTATGGATCCCCATTGACCTGTGTACGGATCGCCATACTAGTGCTATAATATTCTGACTACTCAGTTTGTAACGCATTACTTTTAAGTAGCGTCGTGAACGAGGATGGGCTCTACCGCGAGGTCTACCGCGTCGCCTTCTGGCTGTGTCAGGGCTCCACATTAGTTTACAACGTTAGTTACCACATGAGTTTTAAATATTTTTGTTTTATGTCGAGTACAGTAATAAGAAAAATCTTGAGCCTATCATGTTATATGAACAACACTGCACCTATGTACACCATAGTACCCAATTATATTCTGTCAGTATTATTCAAACGGGAACCCTCCTAAATTTAAAAGAAAACGGCAAAATCCTAAAAAGATCCCCGCCGTTGGATATTTTTGTCAATATTTTATGAGTGAGAAGGATAAAGTATATAAGGTAACAATATTTCCTGAAACGCGTGCATGCGGCAATTTCTTTTTATCCAAATATGTTCCTCTTCCGGCGTGACGTAAGTGGTTATATGTGTGCTATGAGCTTAAAAAGGAAATAGAAAGAATTTTCTTTAATATCGGTATTATAATTTCGAACATGTTTTCCGGTCCAAAAAGATACCCCAACGCCTAAAACCCCGGGGCTGTGGGACTGTTCGAAAGAGATACCGCGACCCTGGAACACAAAGGGAAAAGAAGGAACATGGATGGGTTTTAGTCAGTAAAAGTCTGACACTCTCTGCCACTCCGCCTAGAGCGGGGGGAGGGTCATTTGATGATTTCCCAACCGAAAAAAAAAAATTACTAAAACCCCGCCTTTTCAACAAATGTGTCCTACCAATGATGACCTACGGTGCCGAGACATGAACGCTCACAAAGGAGACTGTTCACCAAACACGAGTTCCACAAAGGGCCTTGGAGCTAGCTATGCTCGGCATAACCCAATAGTCCGAGTGCGTAACACCGAAATCCAACGTCGGACGAAAGTTTTCGATGTCGCCTGAAGTGGAGTTGGGCAGGACAGGGAGATGGCTGATGGAGTAAGGTTCTGACCGAATGGCGGCCAAGGTTGGGTGGACGATATTGACAAGGCAGCGGGAAACGGATGGATAAAGGACGCACATAACAGAGAAGAGCGGCAAAAGAAAGGAGAGGCCTATACCTAACAGTGTGTGATTCCGGGCCGAAATAATGATGTACACAACAAGTAAAATAAAATAAAAACAAAATTAATACATAGGCGTGTACGACTATTGTCACAAGTGTGTCGAAATATCTTAAAAACACAAACAGCATACGCTTTTATTTAAGGAGAGATGAGTAAATAATATAATAACATGACATAACACCACGCCTGTAATCCCCGAAGGGCTAGGCAGAGGTGCACCTAATAGTACACCTAGATTTCGCCAGTGATCTTTAAGTCCGATGTAATAAGGGGCGAGCCAATAGCCATCAACCGGGCACAAATCCAGACTCCGTGAAAAAAGACGACGAGTCAGACCAAATACCAAAGAGAGCAAAAGAATAATAATACCTTATGAAAAGTTCTAAACTTAGCCGCAGACAAACACTTTAAGTTTACGAGGTACGATTGCTTTAGATCAGATTAAAATGGAAAGAAATAACAAAAGTCCCATTTGTGCAAACTTCAATTTGTTTTGGTTGAGCAATATGCTTCCAGCCGGAGGAACCACAGGTTTATTTCCGTATGGAACAAATATTTTCGTAGCATTCAGTTAGTTCAAAATTTTGTCATAAGTAGTATTTGTATGTTGTTTAATAACACATTGATTGAATTCATTTAAGGAGTCATCATCGTTCTCACATAAATGTATAGTATCCACATGAATGATGTAACCAAGATTTTGTAACAATATTTTGATTGAAAAGTGTGTCCATGGAGTTTCTTGCCCATTCTTCTCCATAGAGATCTACGCCTTGGAATGGGCAACTACAGTACTTTCACAAGTTATTATGCCTTGTGTCTGTGACTGTAGCTTCGCTCTTTGTTTTTTATGACATTCAAAAGTGCCTGTAATGGTCTAATTGAAATAAATGCTTTGAGTTGAGTTTGAGTTTGGAGTAATGCCAAACTTGTTTACTAAGGCTAACATTGCAGCCATCTTAAGATTAAGGTTTATTTATCCCAAACTCAGTTTTTTCGTATTCTAGAATACGAATTACAACAGAGCTTAGTTGGATTACTGGTCGCAAGCGCCACTGCTGAGCATGAGGTCCTAGATTGGACTCCCGGGTCGAGCAAAGTGTTATTACCCAATAACACTTTCAACCCAATAACATTTTCATCAGCAATTTCTCAGTAGGAGCCATGGAGTTTGGATTTGTGCCCGGTTGATGGCAATAGGTTCGCCCCCTATTACATGGGACTTAAACATAACTGGGGAAATGTGAGTGTACTATTAGGTACCTCTGCCAAACCCGTCTGGGATCACAGGCGTGATGTTATGTTATGTTATTTACGTTTTGTTTTGAATTATAACAAAAGTCTGTATTATAAATCCAATCCAAATAAAGTCCTTAGTTGTCTAAAATGTGTTCATACAACACGCAGCAACTGAAATCCATCCCGAGTCCCGTATTTGAGTATCTCCAAGTCGTAACCACGACTTGTATGAAGTTGATCTTCTGTTTCATCCCTTATATAAAAGAATCTCTTATGGATAAAATTGCAAAGACGTTCAGGTGACGATAAAATACAGAACATTGAACTAAGTGGTCATAATTTAAAATAATTCTGTCGAGACTGCACACTCAGCTCGATATGGTGCTGAATTTCAATTTTGTTTGATAGCAAACTCAATTTCACGTGAATAGTTTTGATCACTTCATCTGATGTGGAAGATAGGAGGAGAAATTGTCTTCAATAAGTCTCTTTTAGAACATGGTGAGGGAAAAAATATATTATGTGATATTTTTAGCCACGTACAGTCACGAGCACCAAGATAATAAATAATAATAATAATAAATCTTTATTCAGAATCCTAGAAGGTAAAATACAATATAAGTCTAAAACTAACAATCTAGGTATAATAATGTATGATGCCTGTACTAGGATAATCCTGTATCACAGGCTGCAGGAGCTCTAACAATATTAGTAGGACAGTAGTTTTTTTGTTTAATATTCAACATTACATAATACAAACTTATTGTGTTTAACTTAAACTCTATTAACTTAGAACTAAACACATATATAGATGTATACGCTTTCCTAAATCAAAAGCAATTTTGGTTGTGTAACTTGAAGATGGGATCTTTTTCATAAAAATGAGAGTTCCAGAATAATATGTTCGTTACAGTATAAAATTTTAATCAGAATAGTACGAGAAAAACACTTTTAAAAGTTGAAAAGTGTTTACATATTGGTGCTTGAGACTGTACACGTAAATCAAGTAGGACTTAAGTTATAGTTATACTCTCAGATCATCTTTTATGTAATTTACATTGTAGAATGCACTTGCAAATCGCAATGGAGTAATGAATATAAATGTTGATGGATCGAGAGCGAAAGGAACACCAAAGAAAAGATGCATGGATTGTGTGAGGAATGATATGAAGGAAAAAGGAGTACATGATAGCGTGGTGATTGACACGGGAGAATGGAAAAAAAAACGTTATTGGGCCGACCCCAAGTAAAAGGGCAGAAAGATGATGCCATTATAGAATGCGCTGTTTAAATCTTTCAGCATACACCATACACTGTAGAGCTATATTTAGAGTTCGAAAAAGAAGTGTTTTCGATCTTATTTATATATTCGATACGAGGTCTACGGCTACGCGAATGCTACGGCGTAGCTCTTGTTATTGCTACGCTTACTACTACGCCGTAGCAGTAAACACCGCTAGGCGCCTAATCGACTTTCTTGTTTACATCTTCCATAGGTAATAATGTAATAATTCTCTAACAGAAACAAGCTAAGAGGAGCTCGTGGCTAAATAATCACAGCCGCTCCGGTGGATCTTCAGGTTAAGCCGCGCTTGCCTGGGTCGATCCGTGGATGGGTGACCACCCATAACATACCGAGTTGCCTCCGTGCCTCGGTAAGCACGTTAAGCCGTTAGTCTCGGCTGTCATTTGTATATCATTGACAGTCGTTACAGGTAGTCAGAGGCCCGATAGACTGACAACCAGTCTTACCAAGAGGTATCGTAGTACCCAGTGCTAACTAGTTTGTGGAGGTCAGATAGGCAGTCGCTTCATGTAAAATACTGTTATGCAGCTACACCCGGTTAGGCTGGAGGCTGACCCTAAAATAGCTGGGAAAAGGCTAGGCAGATGATGACAGACAAAATAAACAAACAGGATAACCTTAATTAAATCGTTATCGTCATTATTTATTGAAGAAGTCCCAAACATTAAATGTAAAACCGAATTAATAAGATTACCTCATCAATTCGAACCTAAGACACGCATCTCTGATGTTTCGGATTCATGTGCGTATTGTATAATTATTACTTGCTTCGGTGAATGAAAACATCGTGAGGTCAGCATGCCTGAGAGATATTTCTCGACGGCACGTAAAGCCAAGTCAGAGCACGCGTAGCAAGAAAACGGGATTTATCGACGGATGAAACGATAAAATGACAGATTTCTTTTGTTGATTTGTCATTTTGTCTATTCTTGCGTCGACAAAATCCGTCGACAAACCAATCCAAAACCAGTTTTGTCGACGGAAGAATAGACAGAATGGTACGGTGGTCATGCTACGCGTGCAGGTTAGGCACTAACCACAAGATAAAGCAGAAGATAAGATTACTCGATAACTTTATTTCTTATGATCCAAAGTATTGTATTTTCTTATGAGCTACATTGTGAATAAAGAGACATTGTTGCTTTGTGTACAGAAGCACAAATTGGCTTTGTATGTTCTCGCGAACTCAGTCAATGAGCTAGTTGACTTGCTCTTTGTATGTTAATTGGGTATTTGCCGACAACTTGTTAAGACAAAAAGATAATTAAATACTGATGTAGTCTGATGTCGCAAGGAGAATTTGTAACCAGTGAAGGTGTGTCTTGACTGCCTCGTTGGTTAAGTGGTTGCAAGCGCAAAAACTGAGCATGTGGTCCTGGGTTCTATAACCAGGTCGGGCCAAGTGTAATAATTGTAATGTAAATTATAAAAGAACCAGTAATTATTGTAAAGATTTCATACGTATAGGTATTTTGCACAGGTCATTTTTACAATATCCTTTCGAAATGTCAAGCGCTGGATACACAGAAAAGACGTAAGACGCAGACGGGGCGCGGACATATGTCGCTTCCGCGTCCCTTTCATACAAAATGTATAGAAGCGTCGTGACGCAAAACATATAGAAAAGACAGGGCGCAGACACGACGCTTACTCGTCTGCGCCCTGTTGTAAAAACATAGAAAGGACGGGGCACAGGCGCGAGCGGACGAGGGGCTGGCGAGAACGGGGGTGCGGGCGGGGTGAGGCTTATTTAGGTACTTCTTGAAAACGATCTGGATAAATATGTAGATCCTTCATAATTTTAAAAATCTTCGGAAAAAGACATGTTATCGTGTCAAAATCGGACGGCTGAATGAAGTTGGTTGAATACCGTCATCTCTCGCGGCGCCCAGCGTCACGTCCGTGCCTCGTCTTCTCTGTATGTTTCATTAAAAAGTCGCGACGGCGCCCCGTCTGCGCCCTGTCCACGCCTCGTCCCCGTCTTACGTCTTTTCTGTGTGTCCAGCGCCTTATTATTTTTGACAAATTGTAAGTTAATTAAAATCATCTCGTTATCTTGTTTAGATACAGTCAATAATAACTTAAAAGTTAAAAAAAAACACACTTTTAGCCAGAATTTAGATAGCGGATGTCGGCTTCGGATTAGGCTTAGGCCAAAAATCGACCTTTGATCGGACACCAAATACTGGTCTCCTCTCTGTGACTGGGGACTCCCAATATATAGGGTGACTGGTAATTAGTGACCGATACTTAAACTCATGATAACAAACAACTTTCCCAAAGAAACATATTTTTTTTTAATGGCTAACAGCTGATAGGTTACAGGCGCGCGCGTGCGAACTTCATACGGCTGTTGTGTTATTGTGATAAAAGTGTGTGTATAAAAAAAATGTTTCTTTGTGAAAGTTGCTTGTTATCATGACTACAATCACGTGTTTAAGTATCGGGCACTAATTACCAGTCACCCTATATACACCGTTTTGAGTGCAGCAGTGATTAAAATAATTACTTGCTTATTTTATAAATAGCCCCTATTCACCTGGTATACTGTTGCATTAGACCACTACTAATGACCTCAACACTGACGCTAAATTGAACAATTCTCACCTGATTCCAGTAGATACTAATTGAATTGTCCAGGCTTAGCGGATGATTAATCAGTGGTAATTGCTATACGAGGTACGGACGACCTACGTATTAAGTATTAGTTAATTATATAGTGGGTTCTAACCTTTGGGGAATTATTGGTCACAAGCTTAAGCCGGCGACTTCACCTGCGTGGAGTTCGGTAATTGTCCCGCAGACTCGTACTGCCGGGATAAAAAGCCCATTCATCCAGATCCGTTCAGCCGTTCTGGCGTGAGTAATAAACATCCATCCATTCAAACTTTCGCATTTATTATAGCAGTAAGAAGAAAGATGGTAGGTAGAGTGGTAGTATAACAGTGAGTTGTTCTGCAAATAAAGGGGCTCGTGTTTAAATAACAGCCGTACAGGTGCCTCGTCGCAACCACGACCACTCTGACAAGAGTTGTCGTGGTTGCGCAGACAGGTACACGGAGAGATATTCGGTGGGTCGTTGACTTCCCGGAGGACTGCTTTTTCAGCGATCTGCTTCCATTTCTGCCAGTTGGAGACGTTGCAAGTACACTGGACCATGGTGGACTCAGTAGCTTTCCTGGTCAGGCCAACGAGCTGGTGATCGGCCGCGTGATCTCTTGCCCTCCACCTGGCCCTGAACCACCAGTCTCTCCACCGAATTTTCATTCCTAGTGATATGGACAAAGAACTTTAATATTCGTAGTTGCGCAGTAGACGAAAGCCGGTTCTTAATAGGAAGCTCTTTGAGGATGTTATTATTTAGCCTAACGAGAATAATAATTAAAATATCCTCTTTCCCATCCCATTGTTCTAGCTTCAAAATTAGTTACAGTATTACCTGGTTAAATCTTAGTTAGCTCCAATTATACACCTATTACGGTTAGTTTCAGACAAGTTAGTTTGAACCAAGAGCACAGTTAACTTTGAAAGTTGATCAACATGTTTGAAACTGGCGTAATAATGCTTTGTGCTGTACATTTGAAACTAGGAGCTGTATTTAATTAAAGCATCTTAAATGGTATTTGCATGGCTTATTTTATCAGCATGAGCTATATTAAAGAGCTTCCGTATCTTATCATGCATGACGATTAGCTAATCTACTAAAAACAAAAGTTATGAATTTCCAAAAGTCATAGAATAAAGGTGGTTTCGTTTCATGGTCTGAGTTATTATGTCACACCTTGTATATTTAATCAAAATTAATGCTTACTCTTGCGAAGCACTTTTTTTAATTTTTTGATGGCACCATTTTTGTTTCTTAAATATGTCGAGGTTATATTATAGCCATAGTATAGTAGTATAGTTCTTTGTATGACTGCCTCGTGGGTCTAGTGGTCGCAATCGCGACTGCTGAGCATGATGTCCTGGGTTCGATTCCATCAGGAATGTCTCAGTAGTAGCCACGGAGTCTGGATTTGTGCCCGATCGATGGCAATAGACTCGCCTGACTAACCCTTCGTGTATAACAGGCGTGATATTATGTTATGTATGGTATATATTATATTATACTATAAAAACCAGTTGAACAGAAGAGTATCTATAGTTCTATACTATTCGGTATACTCTTTTCTTTTTAGTTCTACAAAATAGCTAGTTTAACCTACGGGTATCAAGCTATACCTTGTACGGTATTTGACCGGCAAATTGAACCTTACATGGACGTCTATCAATAATAATTATCGGCGGTAATCCAATAGAGCATACGTGAGAACTTCATCCAATATTGATTGTAAAGCCTAGTTTACACGCTGCGGGACTGTTCGAAAGAGATACCGCGGCCCTGGAACACAAAGGGCAAAGAAGGAACATGGATAAGTTTTAGTCAGTAAAAGTCTGACACTCCCTTCCACTCCGCCCCCCGCTCTGGGCGGTTTGATGATTTCCAATCCGAAAAAAAAGTCTAGTTTACACCTATTATATACTCACAACACTCTGGCTGGTCGCAACTGGATGAAAATTTAGTTGTACAGCGAGATAGGACTGCCTAGTAGTGGACTACTGTAGGATGATGACGATGAGGATGACTCACAAAGCTGTCAGATGCTTAGAATGAAGAACAGTGCTACAAGGTTATTTTGACACTTTAATGAGCTTGACAAGATGGAGTCGGCTGTTGGTAAACATTTTTTCAATACAGAAGTTTCCATTTTTTTTTTATTAAGTTTAGTAATTAAAATAAGAAGAAACAAAAATATCAAAAAATCATTAAAATATCTTTTGAAATGAAAAAGTTATGAGACTCTAAAGTCGCTCTTGCATTGAGGTAAAATTGACGCCATATATAAATATTATAGGACTAAATACGTTTCAGGTTTTATGCTGATCAAACCTCGTTCTAATACTTCTACAAATTAACCGTTAAATGAAGCAAATGATTTGTGGTGGAATTGAGCCTAGAACAGAAGAATGATGATACTACAAACAAAACCCAATCAGAAACCATGATGAACGTAAACGCATAATACTCGAGTCACTCATCGCCCAAGTCTTAACAATCGATTCTAGCCGGTCATTCCCGATCGTGCCCGAACCGACAATAGGACCATTGTCACCCCTACCGGTCTCGGAGGTCATTGGGACACACATTGATGGAATTTGTTATTAACATACCTATGGATTTTGCTGGTGAATTTGAATGAAAATTGCATTTAGATAAGATTCGTGGTATTGTCATGTGTCAGGACAAAGGATGTGTGTAGATATAAGTGTCTGCGGTGTTGAGTCATTCATTCAGTTGATGAAAATGATGACAAATGAATGTGAAGTTGTGATGTGAGGAGCTCATCGCCAAATAATAACAGCCTCACGGCTCGATCGCCACGGTTAAGCAGTGCTTTCCTAGGTAGGTCCGTAGATGAGTGACCATTACATACCTAGTTTCCTCCGTGCCTCGGAAAGCATGTTAAGCCGTTGGTCTCTGGTGACATTTGTAATTCTTTAACAGTCGTTAAGTAGTCAGTGGCCTGAAAGTCTGACTACCAGTCTTACCAAGGGGTATCGTATTACCCAGTACTGGGTTGTGGAAGTCAGATAGGCAGTCGCTCCATATAAAATACAGGTATTCAGCTGCATCCGGTAAGACTGGGAGTCGACCCCAACATAATTTGGAAAAAGGCAGGCAGATGATCAATATAATGTCCTAATGCTCTGACACTGGAACAGAGAAGATGCGAGCCGTGGTAGTCCACCACGCGGGCCCATGACATGTCTATGAATTTTCAGTTCTACGACTCCCCATACCCGGCCTGCTCCAGGCGTCACGTCAAAACCGTGGAGATCACACCTTCCTTATATCATCTGCCTAGCCTTTAACTGTATTAGGATCGGCTTCCAGTCTTATCGGACTGCTGGATTGCCTATCTGACCTCCACAACTCAGTTAGTGGGTAATACGGTACCCCTTGGTAAGACTGGTTATCAAACTTTCGGGCAACTGACTAAATGTAACGACTATCAAAGATCTACAAATGACAGCCGGGACCAATGGTTTGGCGTGCTTTCCGAGGCACGCAGAAAACTCGGTATGTAATGACGGTCACCCGTACACAGATCGACCTTGGTAAGCGCGGCTTAACCTCGAAGTTCACCCGTGGGGCTGTTATTATTTAGCCACGAGCTCCTCACATCACAACTACCTTTTATAATCCTAAATGCATCAACATCAACCAGTGTAACTGCGACCTAATCCTGCCAATCATTTCTATCGGAATACCTCTCCAATGAATGAAATTACGTGGAGCAGGCACACTGGCGCAGTGGCGCCACCGTGTGGCGAATATCAAGCACGTATGCGAATAATTACATGCAATATCGGAATACTGAACACTTAGCTGTTAAGTTTCTTTGTTGAAGTAGTGATACATGAGGTTTATGACTATTAATCGGCTTCAGCGCTTTCACAAATTGCGTTAAATGCTTTAAAGAATAAAAAAAAATACCAATTCCGGAATTGTGGCAGATATCATTGCCGATTCAAAAATATAACTCCGCTGCAGTATTATTAGATAAAGCGGTATGGTATGATATGTTGTCTTAGTAAATTACGTTACTAAGACAACACACTGACTGATTTAAATACTTAGATACGTTCTAATCTGTGGTATTTGCGGGCTGTACAGGGTGGGTAAAAAATCGTGGATCAAAAGAAACAGGGCGATAGTTGGGGTTATCAGGGTCATTTTTTGGTAATTTTTTTTTCAGTGAGTTTCTGAAGTTACAAATATTTTTTCGTGAGACTTAACCACTCGTATGCCGAGTATCCAGACACAATTAAAAAGTCATTGTGTCTCGCGTAGATCTACGTTCCGGCACACGAAAGGTTAAAAGATATTGAATAAAGTGCCAATACTCATAAATCATAGTACACATTACCCCAACTGTCGCTCTGTTACGTTTGATCCACGATTTTTTACCGACCCTGTATATTATTTCGAGCTGGGTATGGGATAAATTAAAACACTAGCGATTAAACACGAAACATCTTTATTAATCACAAAACACTTACATCACAAATACACTACTGATAACTATTCACTTAGATATCGCACTTCTAGTTCTCTTTGAGACGCTTCGTTGCGTAGCCAAAATCAGACTGACTCCTCCCGCAAACACGATGGCTATTTACTTTTATTTATTTGACTGATAATTAGTGGCCAATACTTAAACACGTGATTGTACTCATGATAACAAACAACTTTCCCAAAGATTTTTATTTTTTTTATATTCATTCACTTTGATCACAAGAACACAACAACCGTATGAAACACGCGCGCGCGCCCCTTTTACCTATCAGCTGTTAGCCGCGTGACGCTCTTCTGTCTCACTACTATCGTACCGTGCAACAGTGGATAGGCAAAGCACCCACGCGGCTCGCAAGCCCGCTCTGTAAGTTTTATTGTGATAAAAGTGAATAAGTATAAAAAAATGTTTCTTTGGGAAAGTTGTTTGTTATCAAGAGTACAATCACTAATTACCAGTCATCCTATATGCCGAACGTAATCTAGAATATTCTCGTAACACAACCGACGTAATAATATGAATACCTAAGTCATACATAGGTCAGGCTGAAATCTACATAACTAAAGACCATAAAATGCGCCGCATCCAGTGCGGACCAATCTCAGGAGACGAGCAGAGAGATGGTTTCGTCTCACAAAGGAAGCGTTCTAGTAATAAGCTGCCTCAGTAAAATATACGTTTTAGAATAAATATAAATGTTCTGCATTTCCCTTGATGGTTAGTGTAGTTGATAGTTTTATGGGTTTTGTTTGTTCTTCTGCATTTTTAAGTGGCAGATTTTCTTAAAAATGCAGAACGCAAATAAAGGGTGTAAAAAGACCCTTAACGAAAATGAAAACCACATATTCTGCCTATCATTGGGATCATTTTTTTCTTCTAGACAATACCTGGGAAACCACAGGTTCTGGAGATATTGAAGGTCAAAGTTCCAATTTTTTCACAAGTTTTTTTTTTAAACCACTTTTTAAGATTTTAACTTTACTTTAATTAACTCCATAACCCGTTTACATTTCAAAGCATCCATCAGCACTAAGTTTTGAGTAACTAACATTGAGTTTTAAGATAAAACGTCATTTTTCAACCCAAAAAAAAAGTCGTTTCCTAGCAATAATTTTTGCGTAGAGTTACTTAGTTTGATGTACAGAATGCTTGGTTGACGGCTTCGTGAAGGGTCCGTTTACCCCTGTATGTGAAAAAACTAAACTAAAATTATTTCAGCCTTTTTAGTTGTGGTAGGTATGATGGTATTTCACACAATTTTTTTCGAGTATTCGTTTGTCACTAAAAGTTATTAGCAGATCATCCATATAGACATAGAAGAAAAAATAAGTATTATAGAAGACTAGTTTTTTCTTTTGCTTTTGTCAATCATGATTCGAAAGACACGTGGCGCCATCTATTTTTGTAAGAACAAATTATTTTGTTTTCCTCGGGAACAGTATTTTGGGGTGAAAGGTACCCTATATCCGTTTCTATACACCTGACAACGTATATGCAAAATTTCAGGATGATGGGTTCAGTGGTTTAGGTGTGAAAAGGTAACAAACAAACAAACTTACTTTCGCATTTTAATATTAGTTAGGATTAGGATAACTCATAAACTACCCGAGGAATGTAAATACAATTACAACCACGCGAGCTTCTTCTACCAAATGAAGAAAGAATCACGTAAATCAGACTAGTAATCACGGAGTTATAAGGTAACAAACATAGAAAAAAAACAGGTGAATTGAGAACCTCCTCCTTTTCAGAAGTCAGTTAAAATAAAGATTCATCATCACCATCATCCACAGCCCGACTTCACCCACTGCTGGGTATAGGCCTCTCTATGTTTGTGCCAAACTCCACTGTCTTGTGCCAGCCTCATCCAGGATATTCCCGCCATGGCAACAATGTCGTCTGCCCATCTCGCCGCCGGACGACCAACACTTCTCTTTCCATTTCTTGGACGCTACTCGGTCACAACTTTACTCCACCTGCCATCATCACGCCTTGCTATGTGTCCTGCCCAAGTTCATTTGAGTTCCATAACGCGATTTCCAATATCGAAGACCTTCGTACGTCTCCGGATTTCAACGTTTGGAACTCGGTCTATTAGTTTTATGCCGAGCATGGAACGCTCCATGGCTCTCTGTGCTACTCTGAGTCTGTACACAGCCTCCTGTGAGAGCATCCAAGTCTCAGCACCATACGTCATGGTGGGCAGAACACACTGATAATAGAGACGGGTCTTCAGGCAGTGTGGAATTTTAAAAATAAAGATTGCCTTTAGTTTATTATTGAAGCGCAGCAGTTAAGTGTATAAAGAACTACGAACCGTTTTTCATGCCATTTCAGAAGCCGACATCTACATACATACCCAGCTAAGTTATTTCACTTTCCTAGCAACAAAACTAAAAACTAAAACACATAAATCTTCTCTCCTGGCACCCAGCCGAAACACATTCGACGTTTTAAGACCTTTTACGTCCCCTTTCATGTGTCGTAGTCACGTAAGGGTCAAGTCCCACCATCGACGAGGAACTGACCAACTACCGACTGTTTTTATTACATACATAACATAACATCACGCCTTATATTGTAGCGAGCCTAAATTGCCGTCAACCAGGCACAATTCCAGACTCCGTGGCTGCTACTGAGAAATTTCTGATGGAAAAACCCAATAATACCCGAACCGGGAATCGATCCCAGGACCTCATGCTTAGCAGTCGCGCTTGGGAAAGCGCGACTGCTAAGCTCGCTTTGCTTAGAACTAGAGTCTAGACCAACGAGGCAGTCAAGTGTTTTCCATAACATACGTATATAGGGTGACTGGTAATTAGTGACCGATACTTAAACACGTGATTGAAGTCATGATAGCAAACAACTTTCCCAAAAAAACTTTTTTTTTATACACAGACTTTTATCACAATAACACAACAGCCGTATGAAATTCGCACGCGCGCGCCTGTGACCTATCAGCTGTCAGCCGTTTAAAAAAATGATCAATCGCTGCTAGTGACTATGGCTGGTCTATAACTGGGTACGTGTAAACGCCCGGCGTGGTCATAAGTTCGCTCGTGGCCCAGAGACAAAACTATCCGAACTAGACACTGCATGGTTGCTCGCTGCTCGCCAACTCGTTTCTAGCTCAACCTTCTTGTCGCTAATCGTCGGCGGTGGGACCGGCCCCAACATAGGCGGACATAAAAGTAGGTCCCGACATTGGTACTTATTGGGGTTTTATTTTTGTGTCCTGAATGTGGGTAGAATGGAATAATAAAGACAAATGTGGAACTGTACAATGATGTATGTACAGAATAAAGAAAATTAATGTTGACGTCAAAATAAATAATACTGTGAGGTAAATTATTTTATGTCAGTAGTTATGTAATAAATCTCTCAATATTCAAGAGCTGTATTTTTACATCCTTTTATATAGTTGGGAAAAGGTTAGGCAAATATGTTGGGGCCCGGTTCCAGTCTAACCGGATGCAGCTGAATACCAGTATTTTACATGGAGCGACTGCCTATCTGACCTCCACAACCCAGTTAGTACTGTGTAATACGGTACCCCTTGGTAAGACTGGTTGTCAGACTTTCAGGCCACTGACTACCTGTAACGACTGGCAAAGATCTACAAATGGCAGCCAGGACCACGGCTTAAAGAACTTACTGAGGCACGGAGGAAACTCGCTATGTAATGATAGCCACCCATCCGCAGGCCGACCTTGGCAAGCGCGGCATAACCTTGAAGATCGATCTGTGCAGCCGTTATTATTAAGCCTAGCTCCTCACACAGTCACAATTCACCTGAACGATCAACAAAAACAACATTTAAAAATAGCTTCAGAGGCCCTCACAAAATTCCTAATTCAGTTCAACATTCCGTTCTCAATCCCAACATCCAACAAGAACTTTTTCATTAAAATTCCCGGGAACATCTTGTAGGACTATGAAAATGTATAAAAACCGCAGTTGAGTCGTTAAGATAAAAGTTGACTCGATTTATGAGACATCGGGAGGGTCAAGAGATTCACAAGAAAGGTTTAGACAGAAGACGCGATAAAACCAGCTGTTCGCAGTTTTGAACGTGGTTTAAGACAATGGTAGGGAGCGGGGACAAGGCTTCGATCTCTGTTATAAAGTTAGGGTCTGTGTAGATTGAGTTTTAGGGCGAAACTTTGGGAGAAAACTTTCTTAAGTATGAGAAATAAAAAGAAAGATCAAAGTAGAAAACATTACCCTTTTTTGGGCTACCTGAAAAAAAGTAACCGATAGATATGGCTACTGAGTTCTACAAAATATTTTTAGTTGATGTAAGTATATATATATATTATTTTTTTCTTTCATTTAAAGAGTATTTATTTTTAAGATTTCGAATAGATACGAATCCTGAATTGTACGTGTTATTCTTATTACCTAGACATATAATGATGTTAATATTTACACTAATTGATGTTGTATTAAAATTTTACTTTTAAGACGTTCTAATATTTGTATGCTATTTTATGGCGAAACATGTAAGTTCACAACCCTATTTATAAGACCTTAACGTACTATGTTTTTACACAAATAAAAATTATTATATTCTTATTCTATTCCGTCGCTTTCGGCTATTGAAGAAAAAAACAGATCTTAAAATTTTCCAATAATATGCAAACTATACTTACCGATTAAATGATAAAACTTTATCCTTAAAATGTGTTACTTCTTCTTCTTCGTCGTGTTGATGATTCCCTTTTTATAATCAAACTAGCTTTTGCCCGCGACTTCGCTCGCGTTAATTTAGAATTTGACAATCAATTTGGGATGTACACTACTTGTAATTCAATTATGATTCTAAAGACACGTGGCACCATCTATGAGCATAATAACGTTATTGTTGTTTTCCTCGGGAACAGTACATTTTTTGGGATGAAAGGTACCCTATGTCCGTTTCTGTACACCTGACAACGTATAATGCAAAATTTCAGGATGATCAGGTTCAGTGGTTTAGGCGTGAAAAGGTAACAAACAAACTTACTTTCGCATTTATAAAATGAGTAAGGATTAGTTTTCACCAGAACCCTGCCACCTCGACGGCGTTGGTGGTGGTTTCAGACAGGTCACTCAAAGTGCAGGTGGAATTACACATAGAGCAGGACAGGAGGTAAGGTAAAGTTTGTGTTGAGACACCGCAGTCACACCCTGCTTTATTGGAACCCACCGGACCAAGTTGCAGCGGCCTACCTGGCTTCGCAATATGTTACTAAAACAAAAGGATCACAACACAACCCGTGTTACAGCGTTATTCGAGGGATGCTTGTGTTATATGTTATATCAGCTGTGGACTTTTTTCGACGAATATGATGATGATAATGAAAGTATAATGTCCATACTAATATTATAAATGCAAAAGTAACTCTGTTTGTTTGCTACCTTTTCACGACTATACAAGTGATTGAATCGTAATGAAATTTGGCGAGCAGATAGATTATATCCTGGGGAAGGACATAGGCTATCTTTTTTTCCTCGCTCATGCTCATCAAAATTCCCACGCGAACGAAGTCGCGGGCAAAAGAGCTAGTCTACTATTTAACTCACACCCCAACAAAACAATACGGGGTGGAAGGGGCACCGACGCTAAAACGGCTACAAAAGCGCAATAACTACACGGTTTTTTTAAACCGATGAACATTTCTATGTAGAACGATGTCCTGAATACGTGGTAACCGTTTTAGCGTCGGTGTCCCTTCCACCCCGTACTGGCATAACATCCGACATCATCAACATCTGCCTAGCCTTTTCCCAACTATATTGGGGTTGGCTTCCAGTCTAACCGGATGCAACTGAATACCATTATTTTACATGGAGCCACTACCTATCTGATCTCCACAACCCAGTTAGTACTGGATAATATGATACCCCTTGGTAACACTGGTTGTCAGGCTTTTTGGGCCACTGTACTACCTAACGACTGTCAAAGATCTACAAATGACACCCGGGACTAAATTTCCGAGGCACAGAGAAAACTCGGTACCTATGTAATGGGTGGTCGCCCATCCACAGACCAACCTAGGCAATCACGGATATCATTTTTGGCATAACAACAAATGAACACAAACCTAACAAATACCTCTTTACACAAAAACCGCTTTCGACACCACCAAAAAAAAAAAAGAACAAGGAAAAATATTCGAAAATAGAACGACAACAAACCGCCTCCCCTAACTTGATCTCTAATCTTACATATCGGTCCACAATGAAAGTATATCGGGTAGAGGCTTTACTTCGTTCGATACAATCGGGATTCAATCCCGAGCCTTGCCTGTGAGGGTAGTCAGGAATTCAGTTGCGACGACGTGGTTAGAATGAAACATTTTTCTTGCCGTATTTATGATTGGCAGTTGTGCAGGTTTTGAGGGGACCTAAACTTGGTTATGGTGGGGTTAGTAAGGTCAATTTTCTTTTTAGGGGGTGTTTTTTATCATATTGTTCGGGAAATGTGGTAGCGCGGTGGTAACGACCCCAACAGATGTGTTGAAGGTTCGAACTCAGGCTCTTGAACTTTACTACTTAAAATGCTGAAAACATTGTGAGGAAACCCGCATGTCCTAGAAGCAAAAATTTCAAGACTCGTCCGACTGGGCCCGCGTGGTGGATTACGCCCACTCCTCGTA
Source organism: Noctua pronuba (assembly GCA_905220335.1). Classification (NCBI taxonomy): domain Eukaryota; kingdom Metazoa; phylum Arthropoda; class Insecta; order Lepidoptera; family Noctuidae; genus Noctua; species Noctua pronuba. The sequence goes on along the minus strand of LR999906.1, from coordinate 4,880,462 downwards.
CAGATAGGAGGCATATCCCAACTATGGGAACATTATAGGATTCACAGTTTCTTCGTCGCGCTTACTAAGACTCTTAAATGCTGTCGAAACACAGGAAATTCAAACACACATTTCATTCAGCAGTATATCATGCTAGAAAGGGCTTTACAAGCTAATTTTATCTTTATGTTTACGTACTTAAAACTCATTCTCCGTAAAAGAAAAACTTACTCAAAAAAAACAGCGATTTCACAAACGGCCAGTAAGTATCTACATCATAACCCTATATCAAAAAAAAAATCTTCCTTGACAATTTTAAAACAGGCCCTTCCTAATGGATAGATCAGAAAAATGAAACAGAAATTGTACATAATTAACTGCCAGACTGATAAGTTACCCGGAAATTAACAGGATGTGTTGCAAAATGTCGTAAATCTCTTCAGATCAGTGATCTGCAAAAATAAAATTATATTTTCAATGATCAGTTTGTATGTTTATGTTCGTACTTAGGTGTTTTTTTTTTCGGAAGGGAAATAATCAATGAGGTCCCCGCTCTGGGCAGAGTGGGAGTGTCAGACTCGTACTGACTAAAACCCATCTATGTTCCTTCTTTGTCCTTTGTGTTCCAGGGCCGCGGTATCTCTTTCGAACAGTCCCGCAGCCCCGGTAGGCATCGGCTCTTGCTTGCGCGTGGAACATTGACGGGCGGAAGGAACCGGCGGGTGAAAGTATTGACGAGCGATAGACGGGACAAAACGAAGAAATTCATGATCCAATACTTGTTACTACTTAGTAACAAATCGTTCTGTCTAGTGTCATAAACCCGCTTGTCAGGTAGCATTCGTGTGTCAAAATCAAAAATGTTCGGGATCAAAATTTTAGTATGAAAATATACCGAATGTCTGCTCTATAAGTCTTTTAAATCTCTTTGTTCTGGACTGACGTTTTTGGACACAACTTTTCTTTCTTGGACTAAACTCGCTACGTAATAAACGCAGCTAAAAAGAAGGAATAAGCATTGTTCTCACAACTCCATTCTACTATTTAATTCAATTATAGCTAGCTCTTTTCATTTACTTCACTTAATTCAGTTTTAGATAGCTTCTATCGAGCCATCTAGAGCATTAAGATAGAAATTAGAGAACAATCAATACCTTGATTTACTTTTATATCTTTACCATAAAATTCTTTATCATTAACTGGACAACAAATAAAGATATACCGTCCATTTATTAATTTACGACGCAATAAAATGGTTCGTTATCAAGAAACTACGTATATTCCACGTCTGGCCTAATGTTCTCGATATTGTACAGTTGGCAAAAGAGTTTGATATGTAGACGAGGGACAAATATTTGACCGATACTGGTTTATCAATGAAATTGAAGAAATAAAGTAAGTAATATTTTTGGGATGAGCACAGTATGTTGCGAACTACAAACTATAAAGTAAAAAAAAAAATTGCAAGTGTGTAGTTCCGATAGTTTTGTGGGCTATAAGCGAGTGTGCGAATGCAACGTCCTCTCTGGTTGGTCTCGTGGCGTGAGTTCTGACCGCCAAGCGAGCATCGCTGAGCGATCATTGATAGCTTTTGTCGCTCAGCGACAAACTAGTGGATCGAGTCGTCGCCGGCAGTGTAAACAGTCCGCGATCAACTAATAAAAACTAATATGTACATCTCCTTTTTTACACGGAATGTATGTCTTCCGTATATTGTACATTTCTTGAGAGAGAAAATAGCCGATAGTTAGTCGCTTCCTCGACGGCGGTGGAACAACTGCCTTACCTTCAAATACCTACGAGTAATCTTATTGTGGTGTATTTGTATCGTGTCTGGATCACTAATTTAATCTTTAAGCATACTTACTAAAATAACATATAATATTGACACAGCATGCACTAGAATTTTAGTAGGCCTGTTTATTTATTTATTTATTAAACTTTATGCACATAATGTACAATGGCGGACTCTTTTACTTACCTCTTCTGCAGACTGTACATCATTATTCCGGCAGTTCAGTATTTTGTTCACGAAGGATTTGTGTAATCGGGTCAGAGAGATAAAATAGCGATTCTTGCCTTAGGCCGTGTTTACATAAGGGCCGCGACCTCGCAACCAGTAACTAAATACTCGTATTTACTCATATAAAAGGTAAAAGTTTCAGGTTTCTTAGTTTCACGTGGGACAGAAAAGGGACTTCGTATCAGTTTTGACCTTCTGATTAGACCTGGTTAATTAATTAACATTAAATTTTGGAAGTGCTCGAGAAAATTGTTGTGTCACTTTGAAATTGGAGGTGTAAAAAGGAGCTTTGTTGCGCGGTTGCTACGCTGCTACGAGCGTAGTAATTTTGCTACGATTGCTACGAACATTGCTACGACTGCCTCGTAGGTCGAATGGTAGCCGCGCGACTACTGAGCAAGGTCCTGGCTTCGATTCCCGGTTGGGCAAAGTGCTATTGGGTTTTTCCATCAGGAATTTCTCGGTAGCAGCCACGGAGTCTGGAATTGTGACTGGTTGATGGCAATAGGCTCGCCCCCTATTACATGGGACTTAAACATAACTGGCTAAATGTGGGTGTATTATTAGGTACACCTCTGTCTAACCCTTCGGGGATTATAGGCGTGATGTTATGTTATTGCTACCAATCAGCTATGGTGGCCCTAATTTTTTGTAGAAAAGTAAACAGATATTATCAAATATTCGAGCAGCACTCCAAATTGAAAGAAACTTTCGACCGATTTTAATGAACACAGCTCGCAAACCCTCACAGTTCTACCAACCTCATAAAAAAAGCGAGCAACCCTATTGAAAACTGTGTACAAGTCCTTACGCTATCTCTCTACGCCCGAAATGAATTTTGTGCATGACGTATTCACTGTTTATACCAGTTTTATTCGCATAGAGATCCCAAATGGTTCGGCAATCTCCGGAAATCTTCGGGATTGTGTCGTTCGTTTGATTGATGTTTGTCATTCAGCAGGGATCGTCACACGATTGAGCACAAATTGTTTGTTTTGACATATCGTGAGGCTGCGGATTCGGATCATGCTAAATGGTTTCCGATATTTATTTGGGGCGTAAGATTTTATTTTGGGGAAAAGAAAAAGGGACGCAAAAGAAATAATTCTTTCGTAGTCATCGTCTGCCTAGCCTTTTCTCAACTTTTTGGTTTCGGCTTCCAGTCTTACCGGATGCAGCTGAATACCAGTATTGTCCATGGGGCGACTGCTTATCTGATCTCCACAACCAAGTTAATACTGTGTAATACGATGCCCCTTTGTCAGACTTTCGGGCCACACCTGTAACTGTCATTCTTTCTTAGTATAAAAAGTAATGAGAGAATATTGGAATTCATAGGAAATTATGAATCTGAACCAGATTTGTGGAATCCCTCTTTTATTTATTTTATTCAGATAATAAAGACGCAGTAAATAATTATTTGGCGACATGTAGCGCAACCGCCTCTTCCATATTTCCGTGAAAATGAATTATCGCGACGTTGCGAAGTTTTTTTTCAATGTAGTCAAACATTTCATCGTAGATCGAACACGAAGTTTTATCACGACAACGCGAGACGAATTATCGCCCGATAATGTAGCCGTAGCATTAGTGACGCTGAAATTACTACCTGCATAATGTAGCTCTGTTGGAATTTCAACTCTAGCCGGTGAACCGAGCGATTTTATTAAGGTATTCATTTAGGTGTTAATGTCAATGAAAACGGGCATATTAATTTAACATAGTATTTTTGTTTAAGCCAGTGATTATCTCTTTTTACTCGGCCTGTCGACGTCATGAAATTACCTGGTATTATTAACAAAAACAAAAATACATAAATTCACTCAATGCACAAGATCCAATGAGTTATTATAAATCCCAATTCACACAGCATAACTGATTCACTGAAAAGGGTAAAAACCGCTTAAACTCATAAATTATACGTATTTTAAAGGTTGAAAAAAAGAGGAAAAACATTTTTTCCAGTATCACGCCTAAATCAACGGATTATTAATTACCCTGGTAACCTTTTTATACATCTTTAATTGATATTTTGATGGCTCCGGGGCATTAACCACAGCCTGCAGCTGGTAGCCGTCAAAATATTTATAAATGTTTTATGGGGGTAACTTAATCCTTAAATGGACAAAGGGAAGTTAAGCCACCAGTCAAACGATTCTTAAACCCCATAAAAAGTTATCATCTATTTTACTTTTGGATCAATTTGAATATCATTGATTTTGTTCACTAATTGCAACAAAAAAATTGGTCATCATGTGCCTAGCCTTTTCCTGACTATGTCTGAGTCGGCTTCCAGTCTAACCGGATGCAGCTGAATACCAGTACTTTACCAGGCACGACTGCCTGTATCCCAGTTAGTAAAGGTAATACGATACCCCTTGGTAAGACTGGTTGTTAGACTTTCGGGCCACTGACTACTTAACGACTGTCAATGATCTACAATTGACAGCGGGGACCAACGCTTAATGTGCTTTCCAAGGCACGGAGGAAACTCGGTATGTAATGGATGGTCACCCATCCACGGACTAACCTAGGCAAGTGTGGCTTAACCTGAAGATCGGCCCGAAATGTAGGGCACTATAGGTTACAAACTCGGCCTTACGAAGATTACAATTACGTAATGTTTTGTATATATGTTGAATAAAATAAAATACAAAATTTAACTGAGGCTTTGAAGATGTTCTCAAAGGTAATCTTCGTCATTAATTCTTTCAACATTTGAATGTACGCACCTGTGCGAGGCGTCTTTAGCATAATTGGTACATGATTAGCAAAGTTATATATGTTACTTTAAGCTATCATTAGTACATATACGTATTGTATCTTTGGTGAACATATGTGACCTTAAAAATGTAAGGAAGAGAGACTGTTTACTTTAACTGGACTGACGACTGACTGACTGAAGACTGGTTACAACTGATATACTTAAAATACCACTGCGCTCGACGGTGAAGGAAATCGTCGACAGGGAACCTATAATTCGAAGACGGTACCCATACACGCTAGGGTGCTGTAGCGAAGGGTCAATTTTTGTAAGAGGTAAGCCGGAGTACATAATCTTTAATGTGATTATATACCTTGTCTATAGAATACTGACTGTGCCATTTTTCAAAGGGAATCCGGTTGGAATCGTGAAGGTTCCAACCTTCGCCACTGCTAGGGTGTACATGACAGGTTTACCTATACAGGTACACCCGTCAGGTAAGATTGACCTGCCTCTTGAGGAAACCTGCACAGTTTTGCAACATTCACGCTCCGGTTTACCTGTACAGTCCAGTTGTACAGGCAAACCTGTCAGGTACAGTCACGAGCACCAATATGTAAACACTTAACATCTTTTAAAAGTGTTTTTCTGCTACTGTTTAGATTAAAATTTCATGTTGTTACGGAGATAGTATTTTGGAACTCATATTTTTATGAAAAAGATCCTATCTACAAGTTACAATCGTAATTTCTCCCGAAAATTGTTTTTTAATTGAGGAAAGTGTATACATTGGTGCTCGTGACTGTACACCTTAGCCTAGCGTGTATGGCGACTATTTTGGGCGCGCGCTGTGTGTGTGGATTAGGTCTCACTTCCTCTCCCCGACAATCACACAGACACAGTGGGAACAATATGTGTATAGGGAATCTAAGTATTTTATTAGCAAAGTTCTCCCATTCTTTTTTGTCGTTCCCTCACTCCTGAGGATCGCTACCACATATGACACGTCTCCAAGCTATGCGGTCTTCTGCAGTATGAACCCCTCTTTGCAAGCTGCCTCCAACAACCGTCTTGATCGCGACTAACCATCTTGCCGGTGCTCTGCGTTGTGCACGTTAACCTTCTGCCCGGCCCAGTATCATAAGTATTTCCAGATAATGGCTAGGCGAACATATAATATGTCCAAAAAGGCTGAGGGCACGCTCCAGGCAGATTGTGGAAAGCTGTTTTGTGATGTTGAGCTCCTCCAGTATGGATAGTTCTCATTGCGGTCCATGGTAAACAAAGCGGCCTCACATACGATATCAAAGAGCTTGCATACGATTAAAACAACTTATTATTTGAAACTGGGTTTCATCGAACAATACCAGTAAAATTACGTCACACAAAAGCAGATGGTACTAACTCAAAAAAAGAACCTTAAACTTTGCAAAATAATCCATCAAAATTCCCAATACATTACCAAAACACCGTTCCACAAAAGTTTCTCCCTCAACTTTCAACGTAAGCATATGTAAATACGACAGAAACTTGGGCGGTGCGCTGTTCATATGTTAATTTGGGAGTGGACACGGCGACTGCCAATTGTGAGATGCAGATTACAGCCTTTGTGGCACTTCTGGGAATGGACGAAGACTATTATAAGATACTAGGTGTTTCCTGTGGTTTCGTTCGGTGGAATAAACGTTTTTTAATACTAGTTGAAACTATGGGAGATGGAGAAACTGATGGGTGAAAATTTTACTCTTTGCCCGTGTAGCCGCTTCGTTTACATCATCACTCAGGCTGTCCATCTTTTTTTTTGCCATTTCTCTGTCCTTCTGAAAATGTGTCCAATTCATAGAAATCTCTAGAGAAATTTCCATAATTACTTCGTTCAACAAATGGATATTATTATCAGTAGAACAGGAAACGCTGCCTAACCTTAGACAATCTTGTTCCCTTATAGTGGAGATACTTTCATACAAGGCTGGCCAGCCCCTTCATGATGTTAGAGCCTCACGCCACTAGTCCCTTATTGGTTTATTTATCAAAATGTAATAATCTAAGCAGAGAGCAGCGGTGGCCCAGTGGAAGAGGCTCCGACTTACGAACAGTAAGCCGTGGGTTCGAACCCAGGCAGGCGTATTACTTTGTGTAATTTATTTCATCACCACTGCTCTCAAAACGGTGAAGGAAAACATCGTGAGGAAACCGGTATGACCTAGAACCAAAATTCGAAGACATGTGACATCTACCAATCCGCACTGGGCCCGCGTGGTGGATTATAGCCCATTCCCTCTCATAGAGAGGAGGCCGTGTGTCCCAGCAGTGGGAACATTGAAGGCTGATTATGCTTCGCTAATAATCAAAGCTATAGATATGTATCTAGAGAGCAGATCAGCTTTTTTTTTTAGAAATGGGAAATCATCAAATAACTCCTCCCGCTCTGGGTGGAGTGAGAGGGAGTGTCAGACTTTTACTGACTAAAACCCATCCATGTTCCTTCTTTGCCCTTTGTGTTCCAGGGCCGCGGTATCTCTTTCGAACAGTCCCGCAGCAAGAGCAGCTCAGCTTTGAATAGTCAAAGAAACAATATTTTTGAATGGGTATCATTCAATAACTATGAAAGGAGAAATAAAGAAGAAAGTGGGTTCCGAAACAAATTACCTTGCTCAGTTTATTATATGTCTTTTGAACAGTAAAAATGTTAATAAAAATGCAAACAAACTCACTCTTCTTTATTTAGTTACAATCGGAAAGAATACAGGAGGTGTTTTAAAATAATATTAAAATAAAAGTATCAAAGAAAACCTGGAAAATTCACCGGAATGAAAAATGTTAATCCAGATACAAAGGAAATGGTCGTTCTCAGTTTTATAAAAGAGGCATTAATGGATACAACGCTTTTGAGAAATAAATAAATGGAAGAAGTAGCTTGTATGCACTATTGTTTTTGAATAAAGGCTATCGTACTTAAATTTTTAATTTAACTTCACATCTTCATCTTCAGGCCTTTGCCCAGCAGTGGGATGACGCAGGCTAGCAGTGTCAGTATCAGAATCACATCTGTAATCCCCGAGGGTTTAGGCAGAGATGTCACATTAAAACCCTTATCCTTACTAATCCTTACTTCCTTACTTATATATAAAAATCCAGCAACCAGAAGCGAAATTCACACGTAATTACATTAAAAACTAGATTTTGTTAATAATTTCTAAGGTTTTAATTTTTTTGTACGGAACCCTATTTATTTTCTAAAATAAAAGTAAGCCTGAGTTACTTCTCATAACATTAGCTATCTGCCAGTAAAAGTCCCGTCAAAATCGGTTCACCCATTTCGGAGATTAGCCGGAACAAACTAACAGACAAAAATTTAAAAAAATGTTTTTTATGTTTTTGTTAAAAGTACCGTGTTTACTTTCATCGCATTCAGTAAAAAGCTGTTATTTATAAATTACAAACAGATACTTCAATTTAATTATTGTATAGATGTAAACGTTGTTCATGTTGTTTAAATAGATTAAACTGATTCTATTTAATTTATTGCTTTTTAAAAAAAAAAATAACTTTAATAAAAGTATTCTTCGTTAAATGGACTCGTGATTTCTACATCGCGTTCACATATGAACAAGCTCTTCGTATTGCAATCGGTGTTGACCAGACGTCCATTGAAGAACATTGCGCCGCACTCCTCATACAGGTTTCCGTCAGGCTGGTAGTTGTTGAACCAGACGTCGGCATCTACATTCATTGGTGTTCCTGGAAAAGGTAATGATAAATCAAAAAAAAGATCTCAACGATAACCGATACTTCAGGTATGTTTTTACTGTTGAAGATAATCATCTGCCTAGCCTTTTCCCAACTATATTGGGGTTGGCTTCCAGTCTAACCCGATGCAGCTGTATACCAGTATTTTACATGGAGCGACTGCCTACCGGACCTCCACAACCCAGTTTGTACCGGGTAATACGATACCCCTTGGTAAGACTGGTTGTCAGACTTTTTGAGCTACTGACTACCTGCAACGACTGTCAAAGATCTACAAATGACAGCCGGGACCAACGGCTTAACGTGCTTTCCGAGGCACGGAGGAAATTCGGTATGTTATGTGTGGTCACCCATCCACAGACCAACCTAGGCAAGCACGGCTTAACCTAAAGATCGACCCAAGCCGCTGTTATTATTAAGCCACGAGCTCCTTCCTACTGTTCTACTGTTGAAGATATTGACACTAAATATCTACACAAAGCTTCGTGGCGAGTCACCCTGGTGTACCTACAGTATAGTGAGCTCATCTGGCCCGGCAGATAGCGCTGTTGGTGGACAAATAATAACAGATCTGAAAGTCACCGTGTCACATATGCGTTAGTTACTGCACATGTGAATGTCAGATTGCTACCACTGTAGTTTTGGTATATCAGAGGCCCTCGCACGAGCTCGTGGTGTAAACGTAACGTAAATATGTCGATATTTGCCAATGTCCATTTATCATTTGTTTTTTATCCGACTAAGGCGAAGGCAAAAGGAAGGGTTATGATTTTAGCAGTCTCTGTATGTATGTATATTTGTATTTACGTATGTTCTTCCGTAGCGCCTAAACTATTCATCCGATTTTGATAAATAAGGTATCAATTGATTCGTTATTATGGCCCGGGAAACATAGGCTTTTTAGTTGTAGTATACCACACAAATTCTTGTTTTCTATGGACATTTTAGTTAAATTGTTCGCAACAAGCACAATCTGTAGCATACATAGATATGAATACATTCTAAAAATAACGAATATGTGAAAGGGGTATTTTTAATTTTAAAATCCACGTATTTACATTACGTTTACACCGCGCGCTCGTGCTCCTCAGCACGCTTAGCATGACCACCGTAGAAACGGGTTTCTTTGACGGAAGAATCGACAAAATGACAGATTGTGTCGACAAAATGACAGATTTCTTTTCACAATCTGTCATTTTGTCGATTCTTCCGTCAAAGAAACCCGATTCTACGGTGGTCATGCTACGGAGGCTGGTTAAACGTGATGTCGACCGGCCAGAAAACAGATGTAACTCGTATTTTTATTTAGTGATTCTACTTCAGAACTTCTCATTCAACCACACAAGTGAGGGGTCAAGGGAGATCGTTGCAGCCTGAACCACACACCCGCCTACCTGTAACTGTCTGCCAGCCATTTCTGAATCTGTTGTGAAAGCCCAAGTGATATATTCCTCTTTGGTATTGCTCATTGACCCGTGGTGTCGGCGAGGATCTTGTTAACTGCGCAAGGGCATCCGCTTCCATGTGATTGCTGATCACTGCCAGGGACGCATATTCCGTTCGACACATTGCGTATGCGTCGGCCCAGTTCAATGGAGTTGTGTGCAGCTTTTAACACTTGCCAGTGTCTTTATTAGAAGTGTAATCTGAAATAATTAAACATTTATATTCGATTGTTATAAATAATTTCCGATTTACGCGTTATAACCGAATGTGACTGTGATGTGTTTAAAACACTTTTTCTTTTTTTTACATAATATAACATCACGCATGGAATCCCTGAAGGGTTTGGCGGAGGTGTACCTACTAGTACACACATTTCGCCAGTTATGTTTAAGTCCCATGAGATAGGGGGCGAGCCTATTGCCATCAATCGAGCACAAATCCAGTCTCCGTGACTGCTTCTGAGAAATTCCTGATGGAAAAACCTAATAATAATTTTGCCCGACCTGGAAATCGAACCCAGGACCTCAAGCTCAGCAGTTGCGCTTGCGACCACTAGACCAACGAGGCAGCATTTTTTTTATGAATATTATAAAAACATTAGATTAGTAAATACATACAATAAGGTTAGTAAAACAATGCGTTGATACGTAAAGACATTTTCAAAATTTTTTTATTTATTTACGTAATTTAAATAAATAAATAAAACAAAAAAAGAACATACCTAAATTAGGCATACCGCAGTGATAGTTCCACTTGAGTGACTGAAGACGCTTCTTACAGATGAAGTGGGCTTTAGAGTCGCATCGGTAATCGTTCAAATAGCCTAGTACGTTCAAGTGCACGCAGTCCTCAATACCGCGGTAATTGTCCGGCTGAAATATTTGCCATTTGCTGTACACCTCAGCAATTGGCCTTCCTAAAAATAATACATATTTATGAAAGTATGATTCTTATTATAAAAACAAGTGAATAGTTCAATATTTTCCTGTCATACTTGAGAAACGACTTGTAATAGAAATGCTGAAAATTTTGATGACACACATTTGAAGTTTTTTTTTTCTGAAAAACAAATAAAAGCTGATGAAGCCGTTTCTAGAAAACTCAAACTCAAACTCAAAGCATTTATTTCAATTAGACCATTACAGGCACTTTTGAATGTCACAAAAAAACTAAGAGCGAAGCTGCAGTCTCAAGGCATAATAGCTTGTGAAAGTACTGTAGTTGCCCATTCCAAGGCGTAGCTCTCTATGGAGAAGAATGGGCGAGAAACTCCATGGAACTCTTTTCAATCAAACTATTGTTACAAAATCTTGGTTACATCATTCATGTGGTGACTACATTTATGTGAGAACTATGTACAAAGAAATGCAAGCTAAGAGCATCCAGAGTAAAAAAATCATATACAGTTACAGAAAGTATTCTTGCTCACTGCTATTTGGTAAGATAATAGTGTTTGGACCTCAGTTAAAAATCCTCATTACATACTTTTACTCAAGGCTACAAAGCATGTTACAAACTGTATGTATACGTACCGTCAACGGTTTCAAAAAATCCTTCAGTCAGTATATCCGACAGCCCCACGAACACCCACAGTATGCCAGGGTGGATTCTGCTCCAAAACGATATAACAGTGTGGGCTTCATCAGCGTCTTCTGGATAGAACAAACTGGTTCCTTCTAGAGCACATATTCGCTTGGCATCAGCAAAGGTATGTGGTGTCGTGTGGACCTTGTAAAAACTCTCTTCTGATTCTATATATGTGTAGTCTTTCCGGAAAAACGGTTCATCGTTTTGTCCACCTACAAAATGGATACAGTTAATTTATGTGACTAAAAACAGGTTTTGTCTGAATAACCTTTTATGTGACTGTGTAACATTAAAAATAAGTTTGTCACAAAAAAAGAAAGAAAATACATTTATTTGGCACATGCCACAAGTGCACACAATTTAAAACAAAAATAAAACAAGACAAAAAATAAACTAAAAATTTAACACTGTGTGCCTCACGGCTGCGCCAAATAGGCCCAGTCCAGCTAAATGCCGGGCAACTAGTGCCTGAAGCTGGTTTTCAACTGGACCTGGATTAGAGAGGTTACGGATGTAATTTAAACAGTTTTATGTGTTGTATCAATGGTGATGGTGAAAAAGGTATTTAAAAATGTACAAAACGTTTAAGGAAAACGTCTTGAGGAAACCGGCATGTCTTAGAACCAAAAAAATCGAAGACTGGTGACATCTACGTGGTGGAATAAGAGACACGACACATTGATCGTCGGTGTTCGACGGATTGCCCATACAAAAAAAAAACTTTTTTTTTCGGAAGTCGGTAGCAATAAAGTCAATGAGACATATATGTACAAAGTCACCAACTTCCGAGAGTAAAGTTTTTCTAGACTTTTTAGTAATAGTATAATGCCATACAAATTCTTGTTAGGAATCAATTATACATTTTAATTAGAAGTCATTACGGACCATCATGTCTACATAGGCCAAGAAGTAAAAAACCTTTTCACATAAAAAAATATTTTTTCAAATCGGTTCATAAATGATGGAATTATGAGGTAACAAACATTAAAAAAATAACTGAATTGAGAACTTCCTCCTTTTTTTGAAGTCGGTTGAAAAGAGCACAAAGGAGAAAAAAAAAAGTTAAAAAAAAAAGTTTTTTGAACACTGGTCAAGTTGAAAAAAAATCTCTGACGATGAAATACGTACATGAGAAATCCGATAGAAAGATCACTACAAGAAATACAAACACAACTTTAGAAAACATTGTTGTAACTCAACGAGAGTCGTCTTCCGCAGCTACCCAAATATTTATGATCGTTTACAATACAATGAACGGCAGCTTATATATCTTTATCACAGTTATTTTTATTGAATTATTAGTCTACAAAAACAATGATAATAAAATTTGGACGGCGCGGTAGGCGCATGGCTGAGCGATTGACTGCGCTCAAGATACGGCGCGCTTGACCTTAAGGCTATCTACGTTTCGGGAATCCCCGAAACTGTGGCAAACAAATTTATAAAACATTTGATTCTGTACTATCGCCAGCTTATAGGTACATGAGCATATTGTACATTGATGTAGCTAAGTTCCCTATCGTGAACCCACAACTGGGCTCAACATACGGCGCGCTTGACCTTAAGGCTATCTACGTTTCGGGAATTCCCGAAACTGTGGCAAACAACTTATAAAAACATTTGATACTGCATTATCGCTAGCTTATTAAAAATATGTCATCATCATCTGCCTAGCGTTTTCCCAACTATGTTGGTGTCGGCTTCCAGTTTAACCGGATGCAGCTGAATACCAATTTTTTACATGGAGCGACTGCCTATCTGACCTCCACAGCCCAGTTAGTACGATATTTATTAAAAATATATACTGTCACTAAATTGTGAACAGGTATTGGTTTCGTTTACAAAGAAACGCACCATAATTGGATAGTTTTGTCTTGTGGCAGATTTTGAAAAGGGAGATCAGGATGTGCGTTGCGAGGTTTTGTTCCTAGAAACGCAATAAAAGAAATTTGAGCAAATATGCATTCCCGAGGTTTTCACTCTAAGGCGAGAAATAAAAGCTGTAAGTGAAGATAGTTTTAAAGTAGTTGCATAAGCATAGCATAATCAGCCTATATATTCCCACTGCTGGGACACAGGCCTCGTCTCTATGAGAGGGAATGGGCTATAATCCACCACGCGGACTCATTGCGGGTTGGTAGATGTCATAAGTCTTCGAATTTTTGGTTCTAGGACCTGCCGGTTTCCTTCACCGTTTTAAAGTAGTAACTTAGCTTTAATTTGACAAATACAAAATGATCTGAAACTAAATTAATTATGATCACAGAAGCTTCCTAAACAAATCACCTTCTCCAGTTTACATATTTATTCAAAAATAAAGCGATAAACAACACCAAACGAAGTCTCTTTTCCTTATTCAGTTAGAATCGTAAAAGAATACGGAAGGTGTTTTAAAATAATATTCAAATAAAAATTTCAAAGAAAACCTGGAAAACTCACCGGAGTGAAAAATTTAAATCCAGATACAAAGGTAATGGGCGCTCTAAATTGTATAAAAGAGGCATCAATGCAGACAACGCTTTTAAAAAATAAAGAAAAAGGAACGAGTTTTGCACTTTCATAAAATGTGAAAATACTATCAATTGTTTTATGTCCGTATTTTTTTACATCACCATCTCAGGTCCAGTGGAAAACTTGCGTCGGGCACTAGCTGCTCGGCAGTCTGCTGAACTGGGCCTATTTGGTGCAGCCGTGAGACACACAATATTATCTCTTTCTTTTTTTCTATTTACTTTTAAGTTTTTTATTGTGTAGATTTCAGTTTTTTATTTTATTTTTATTTGTTTGTTGTGTGCATCTGTGGCATGTGCCAAATAAATATGGTTTCTTTATTTCTTTCTTTCTTTCTTATCATTCTTTATTCGTAGTAATATAATCAGAAACTCTTGAATTCGCGACAAAATCGATTGATAAATTATTTCTACAGGAAAAGTAAGCGCTTCGGCAATCGTCGCTTATCTTCAAAATACTACAACACACGATGATGGGGTCTTATACAGGGTGTAAGGGACAACCCTACACAAACTGACAGCATTCAGCTCCTTATTTTGAATCATATTCCACCGGAAAAATTTTTCAGTTACTATTCCTATATTCTTTGTAAAATTACACTCCCTGTTCGCAGCACTCCATTTACGTAAATAATAAACGACATCCTTGAAGTTTCACTAGTTAATTTAGCCCTTATTAAAATAGCCCTCTATAAAATGAATAACCCATTCTTTCCCGATCCGTAGAATATTCCAGAAGTTGTTTGACTTAAATACCGATCGACCCTAACCAATACGGGATGAAAGGAACCCACGTAGGACTCGTAGGTACGTATTCCGAAAGGACCAAGATGCTGGAAGCTACGTGAGAGCATTCGATATTGAGATCCTGATGTACCGACCCTACAATGGTACCTACCTACATACTTAGGCACATGATGATATTTTTTTTTACAAACATTTAAACTCACACAAAAAGCCAGACCCGGAACAACTACCTGTAGGCCATACAAATATTTGATCCGTGCGGGAATCGAACTCGCGTCACAGCACAGCAGTCAATCGCTCAGCCACTGCGCCAACCGCGCCGACAGCCGATTTGTTTCTAGTCATCATCTGCTTAGCCTTTTCCCAACTATCTTGGAGTCGGCTTCCAGTTTTACAGGATGCAGTTGAATACCAGCATTTTACATGGAGCGACCTCCTATCTGACCTCCACAACCCAGTTAGTACTGGGTAATACGATACCCCTTGGTAAGACTGGTTGTAACTTTCGGGCCACTGACTACCTGTAAAGACTGTCTAAAATCTACAATAGACTCACGGCTTAACGTGCTTTCCGAGGCACGGAGGAAACCCGGTATGTAATGGATGGTCACCCATCCAGGGACCAACCCAGGCAAGCGGCTTAACCTGAAGATCGATCCGAGCGGCTGTTCTTCCCTTGTGTATGTTAAGTGAACAAGCAATACTTCGAAAAATCCAAAATATGCTGGTTTTAATTCAAAATCACAATTTCTAACAAAATTTGCTTTAAATGAAACCAATAAAATTAAGATGATGAAAATTAAGGTTAACAAAATAAGATTGTTAACACCTCGAAGAGATTCTCAAAAGAGCCGCGAAAATTGGAAAAAGGGAAGATAACAAAGTCGCTAAATCTTGGGATAATATCGAATATAAAATTCAATTTGGAACGTAACACTCAACACGTAATTGGTTTATAAACCTTAAGCATAATGTTAAAGATAGAACAAGGATTTTAGTCGGAAGTCAACGTTCATTTTAAACTGAAATCTTATGTCTGTAGAAAAAAAAAACGTGTTTTTGGTTTTCATCCGTGAATGAATACATACATATTCTTAACTTTTCTTCTCTAAAGTACGCATCGCTTGGGGCTGCGGGACTGTTCGAAAGAGATACCGCGGCCCTGGAACACAAAGGGCAAAGAAGGAACATGGATGGGTTTTAGTCAGTAAAACTCTGACACTCCCTCCCACTCCGCCCAGAGCGGAGGGGGGTGGGGGTATTTGATGATACCCATCCAAAAAAAAAGCATAGGGGACTTATTACTAGTGGCTTAATTTCCGACCTTCAGGTAGGCGAAGCCACGGGCAAGCTAGCCTCACCGATTTGACTATAGAATGAATTGTAATGTACACACGGCGACCAATCAAACTATACGAAACCAGTTTATGCGGATCTGTCATTGTACGGGAAATCTGTACAAAGAGAGGCCATGTTTTACTGGGAATTTATAACTTGTTTTGTCGCCGTGTGTACATTACTATTCATTGTATAGTCAAATCGGTGAATCAATAACTCGGAAATGTAAACGATAGCTATCGCTACCGGTACTATCTGTCGCTAAATATCATATCTCACGCTTGTCATAGTACAGGACCTGTGTATAGTAGGTGTAACACCAATAATTCCTTATCTCATAATTGCTAAATACGTTTAAATTTGTTTTTTAATTGTACAGCCGGTATTATGTATATTTCAATTAGTATGGTTTGCTATTTACACAGGGTGTAAGGGTTAGCCCTCCACAAACTGACAGAGTGCATTCAGCTCCTTATTTTTAATCATATTCCACTGGAATTTAACTACGAATTTTTTTTTTTTTCTTTTTTTTTTCAGTTATTATTCCTTTATTTAAATGAAAAATTATATTCCCTATACGTAGAACCTCATTTATGTAAATAATACGGCTAAAATCCAAAATCCAACAATGGATGTTGAAATACTCTAACGAACGACGCGTGAAATCAGCTGTTCACTTCCTGCCTAGCTACAAAGTTCATCGAACTCGTCGTCGCGCTTGCCGTTCGCTACGTGCGTTTTGCAACATTAACGATACATTGCGTATGAAGAAATAAAACAAATCAAGATTCCCATAACATTCCTAAAATAATTTCTTGTACCGGTCATCTTAGTACGATATACTGAATTCACCCCATCAGTTTGTGGGCTGTTTCTTACACCCTGTATAAAAAATCCCTCAGCTGTAATCACGGCGCTCTAATACTGTTACTGGTTTTAATAACGAGCTTGTAAATCACTGACATGAATATTAAATTAATTAAAGTAATTATACTGGGTTTTTTAATTGACAGGTTTTTGTAATAAATCATTACTCTTAACTACGTCAGAAGGGTGTTCTGCTTTCTTTACATGAAGTAATTACCCCTTCTCCGTTGCATGTAAATTACATAAATAATTGACAAGCTTTTTTATTGAAACGACGATTTTTTATTGCCGGGTGTCAATAGAAAAGTATGGTAAATAATGGTATGGTAAATTATAATCACGACCACTTTACAATTAGTTTTCAGCTCAAAACTATGGTAGGTACACCTCAAATTATTTTTTATGATCCATCATAATGTCACGCTTGTAGTCCCCGAAGGGCTAGACAGAGGTTTACTAATAGCATAGTACATATATCCTTCTTTTCCCGGCTATGTTTAAGTTCCATTATTTGTGAGCAAGCCTATTGTGAACACCCGGGCACAAATTCTGACTATGGGTTGCTACTAAACTACTACGTTTGTATTTGATAATTGCTTTGTATCTATTGTTATAATTTGAAATGTAATTATTTTAAAAAAATCGAACACAATGTAAATTGTTTCATGAATAAATATGAATGAACGAATGAATAAAATCTTTTCAATGAAAATCCCAATAACATTCTGCCGACTCTGCCTCTACGACCACCAAACAAGCGAAACAATTAATTTTCATATACAGGGTAGCGCCGACAATGCGAAAATAATAATTAACGACGTTCCCCGTCTGCAAAAAAAAAATCAATCGAATATATCCAGTAGTTTAGTCACAGGACTTTATTTTTCATTTTCAGCATTTTCTTCACGATGGCTAACACCGTCAGACTAACAAACCCCGCATCGGTAAACAACACAAAATAATATGGTGCCAGCCCGCTACTTCAAAAACCTGTGCCAAATCAGTTCCTTAAATTTCCAGATGTGAATTAGTGCTAATTATACCTAAGATTAGTGAACCAATATTTACAAACGATGTTCTATTTAGCTAACAGTTTTATGCTATTAAGTAGGTTTGATTTTTTTTTCTATTTTAGGATTTATTTGTTAGTGTAAAAATATTCCTATGAACTAGTATTACCAACGTTTTCATTTATTGTCGTATTGTCGTCGCTACCTTGTATATTTGTTAGTTGTGTTTCAAAAATCACTCTTCTAAAAAAACGGCTAAAACTCTTCTAAACTAACCAACTATCCAACAAAAACAACTATCCTTTTAAAAAAAGCAAAACAACATTTTCCCAGCACGATATAGCCAACAAAAATGGCCGCGCAAACAAATAAGGCTAAGCGCAACCGGGGCCACAGAAAAGGCCATAACTTCATTATTCTACTGCGCTTCTCTTATTACACGCCGCTTATGAAGGAAAAAACGTTTACAAGGTATATTGCTAATTTTAAAATGTTACGAACAATTTTCTTGTTTCTTGGATTATTTTTTACGTTCTTACAGTGTAGGTTATTGAGGATATAACTTATTATTAAAATCCTAGAAGCCGTTTTGTTTTGAGAATTGTCTATTCTCTTGTTTTTTTTTTCGTGTTGTAGGGGGCAAGCCTATTGCCATCAACCTGGCACAAATCCAGCATCCATAGCTGGCACTGAGAAATGCGTGATGGAAAAATCCAATAACACTGTGCCCAACTCGGGAGTCGAACCCTGAACCTCATATCAGTCCAAAAAACCAAACTAAAAGTCAGAGTCAAAGTTTTATTTTTTAAACTTAGGTGTCATCATCTCCCCAGCTTCTACCAACTATATTGGGGTCGGTATTGGGACATTATTTCTTAATTATATTTCTTATTTGTAGGTAAATTTATTTTATTATAAATTATTCTTAAAAACTATGTTAACTAAATAATTTCAGACAAAATTGTTTTTAAACATACTAACTGTTAGGAAAAAAATAAAAATATAACATTTCTTATTATTAAAACAAAATTTTCTAAAATTACCATCTAATCTACTTAGCTTGCATAATTGTCTAGGTATTCTTTAATAGAGAAAAATGCCTTTTGAGTTAAATATTTGTTTAAGTACTTTTTAAAAACATTTAACAATTTTTTTTCTCTTATAGGCTTTGAAATTTTGATGTATATTCTGGTGCCATGCCTTTTTTTTGGGATGGGAAATCATCAAATAACCCCCCGCTCTGGGTGGAGTGGTCAGATTTTTACTGACCCATCCAAGTTCCTTCTTTGCCCTTTGTGTTCCAGGGCCGCGCTTTCGAACAGTCCCGCAGCCAGCAGCTGTTGCCATGCCTTGAAAACTTTTTGTTTAAAGCTGTGTTGTGTGTATTGGCACAAATC
This sequence comes from Noctua pronuba, assembly GCA_905220335.1. Taxonomy (NCBI): domain Eukaryota; kingdom Metazoa; phylum Arthropoda; class Insecta; order Lepidoptera; family Noctuidae; genus Noctua; species Noctua pronuba. The sequence goes on along the minus strand of LR999906.1, from coordinate 4,861,104 downwards.
TCATTATTACCGCGTTTCGACTTCAATGTTTCAAATAAATGTAAGTTACATTTTACGAACACTGCCGTCTCATAAATATACATACGCGGTAGTACTACTCTGCCGCGCTAGCGATAAGAGTAAGTATGTTTTGCATAGTTTTGAGTAATTGGCGTGCAAAGTTTTTTTTACAATTTTGTTTTTCCGCACTTCTTTTTTTAAGTTTTATTGTGACGTGTAGCCCAAACAAGGCGCTTTTGTATTCACTCAATAAAATTGTATACGTATTATTTGCAGCAACTGAAGCCGATCCTTAACGAAATTTACCAGTACCCGATAAGCTATTAAAACAGCTGTCAGCATATCTGGTAGAGCTCGTTGCGCTATTCAGGATCAATATTTAACTCATTTTGTCAAAAATTGCACTTACTGCTGATATCGCTAGCGCGGCAGTACTAACTTCCTTATAAAATAATCAAACTAACCTAGACGTTCAAAACAGAATAAATACACGGTTATAAAACTGTCTACAAGCGCAGTAAAACCGCTTTGCTGGTAGGCTATAAATTTTCTAGCCTGTGGTCGATTTTTCGCTCCGTGAGCGCTTTCGCTTTTCGCGTGGTACCATATGTATCAATCAAGTTTTTTACTCAGTTCTAAACAGTTACAAGCTATAAATTAAACGGAGCAGAGATTTATTTATGTTAGGATGTTTTGAGTGAGTAGAATTTATGTTACTATTGAATACCATATTGTTTTTTTTTGCTGTTTTTGTAGGGATAACGTATGTGGACGCGAGGAGGATAATTTTTATGATGATTGAATTATATTTGGGTTGTCAAGATTTTTAGGGACTTTCAAAGATCTACAAATAACAGCTAGGACCAACGGCTTAACATGCTTTCCGAGGCACGGAGGAAACTCGGTATGTAATGAGTGGTCACCCATCCACGGACGAACCTAGGCAAGCGCCGCTTAACCTAGAGATCGATCCGACCGGCTGTTATTATTGAGCCACGAGCTCTTCTATACTTCCCCCATCCTTATGAAAAGTAAAGTATCTCTAGTCTTTGCTAGCACACAAAAGTCTGATAACTTAAAAATATTTCTATCTAGACATTGAAGCTCCTACAATATTCTTGTCTGAATTTTTCATGTTCGTTTTGGCTTTCTTCCAAACTAGGCTATTGAAGAGCCAAGTTTCATTGCCATTCACGAATGTGCTGTTATAAAACTTTATACCTTATGTAGGAGTAGTAAAATTGATTTTTGTTTAAAGGTGTGTTGGGTCACAGATAATAAATATGTTGGGTGAAGGAATTTATATTTTGGTAAAGGTGCGTTCTAAGTTATGGAAGCTCCGCCCTTGATATTTTGCCAATACACGTAGATGTCAAAGTTTACACGTAGATGTAAAAGTTGGTGGACTTTGATCTGAAAAAATGATAAGTTGGTAATGCTCATAAATACTTGAGAATGTTTGGATTGATGGCGGTGGGATTTGATGGCTTTATTTTTGTTTTTGTTAGAAATCTATCTTTAGGAACGATTTGTTTTTTGTATCTATTTGTATTGCCAATAAAATGCTGTGCTCGAGTGTCAGGTAGGGAATGAATGAATGAAAAGAATAGAATGAATGCTTTATTTGCAAAAAATGTAGGTGTTATAAAACACGTGTTAAAATAAAAAAAAGGAAAAGTTTCAAATCTGATGGAAATACCTACAAACTATTAGACATTTTACTGACTACTAAATAGAGACGGCAGGTAAGAAACCCCTAATTCAAGGCATGTACACTATACCACTGTATCAGCCAACAATATACCTGAAGGCTCTTGCCCACCCTCATCAGAATCACCCATGATATGTGACATCATAACGATTGATGTTCGGATTAAACAAGTCTTCATTTGATTGAAATCTGTTATAATAATAATTCAGTTACAAAACTCATGTAACAGATATCTTCAATTAAGCACTGATAACGTAATTCAACACTAAAATATAGCGTTGATACAAAATTGAGGAAGATTTAATTAGATTTAGAAAACAGACGTCGGCGATCCGTCCATGCTTGTCACGCGGCCGCCATCCTTGACAACCGCTCATGTCAATATGGCTGCCGGAAACGCCATGACGTTCCGCCAGAGTGAATACCAGCATCACTCTCATCTGTGTAGTTTGCAATGTTAACAATAGACGGCGCCTTGCAGGGGCGCCGTCATACCTTTGACTATGGTTTTGGAAAACCCATGAATAAACTCTAATTAAATTCTGGCAAAAATCGGTTCCTCATTATTTATCATCATCAACACCATTAGTGGCCTCAGTGGCGTAGCGTGGGGGGTGCCGGGGGGGCCATGGCCCCGGGCGGCACATTTCAGGGGGCGGCAGAGAGCAAGAGCCAGGCCGCGGCAAGCGGAACCAGGCGGTAGCGTCTGGTCATAATTATCAGATCCGGTAATTACTAAAGTCATCGGGACTACGTTGCAAAAACAAGGACAATCAAGAAGTGGAGCATTTTCCTTAATATATGCCGCTGGCCCAGGGCGGCTTTTCATACAAGCCTCACGTCTATTCCGGTTTGCCGCCCCGTATTTTCTAGATACAAGCACTTAATTCTTCAAGCCTACCGCCTCCCTTTTTATATTTATGGTAAAAATAAAATCGAACCTATTTGGGATGCAAAAATTTTCTAGCTCGCTTCGCTCGCTCTTACAGCTAAGTTTTCTTAATCGTTCCATATCTATAATAATAATATATAAAGGTGAAGCGTTTGTTTGTTTGGTTGAACGCGCTAAACTCGAGAACTACTGGTTCGAATTAAATAAATCTCTTAGTGTTGGATTGCCCATTTATCGAGGAAGGCTATAGGCTATACAACATCACGCTACGACTAATAGGAGCGGAGCAGCAATGAAAAATGTTGCAAAACCGGGACGGGATTTTACGCGGACGAAGGTCGCGGGGAATGTATTAAAGACTAGCTGTCTTTAATACATTCGTAGAAAAGTATGTTAAATTCCATTTGTTTGAATCGTGAAAAGAAAATCTGTACCCTATCCGAGGCCGGGTGCAAAAATTTTCGAGCTCGCTTCGCTCGCTCTTGCATCCTAATTACTCTCAAATCTAAAGTATTAATGCATAATTCGATAAAAAAGCTTATTTATCTATATGAATAGTTAAAATAAAACGTAATTTATCAGATGTGATAAAAAAATTTGAGCTCGCTGTTTTTGTTAATTTCCCGAACGGCTAACCATTATACACTAGGTATTAGCTATATTAGCAATTGAACATGACATATAAACACACGACCAAATGATCATCATCATTCTCTTGCCCTTCTTATCCCAATTCATTAGGGATCAGCGCAGAATGTCTTCCTCTTCCATACCTCTCTAACTCTTTATTACTCGTCATCTCATCAGAAACCTCCTTTCTTGAATGAAATTGTTTGTAAAAAAGATTTTACTTTGAAAAATAAACTTATAGATTTTTTTTTAATAATTAAAAAAATGCTTTGTATTTTGACTCTTTCCTACGTTTCTTGACTAATTATGAAGTTAGAGGGGGCGGCCAAAATGACATTCGGCTCCGGGCGGCAAAATCCCACGCTACGCCACTGAGTGGCCTTGTTCGTGTTAGTATAAGCCCCCTCTCTTCTGTGCCATACTTGCGGGTCTGTTCGAGTCTGATCTTCCCTGCGATCTGTGTCCCACACTAGAATTTAAACTCACATTCGCAAACAACCAGACCCGGAACACCTACCTGTAACCATTACAAATATTTGTTCCGTGCGGGAATCGAACCCGCGACACGCAGCGCACAATCGCTCAGCCACCTGCGCCAACCGTGCTGTCAAATCTATCTGATCTTCTGTAGGTCGCCCACCCGTCCAGCTGTTGGTCTGCACTCTCAAGCCTGTTACCGAAGATAAACAATAGATCCATGCCAACATCACCAAATCTAAACAAAAAGTAGGACTTCTTGAAGAAAACATAAGAAAATTGCTTTCGCTCTTAAAATAATCTCGATCACGACAAAGTTTGCCGGAACAACGTAACTTCGAAACAACTAAGTACAACAAAACTCATGATATTGTAAACGATCTCCAACAAATTTAATTAAAAGTAACTAAATTAATTATTGAACTGTACGAAACCCATACCATACGTATGTACCGAAGTGAAACTTGGAAGTATTATAACTTTGAAAAATACACAGCACGGAAATTGTTTGCTTCTGGTTTTAACAAAACTTGTCATACTGTACAGTAGTGCCATAATAAAATCCTCGTCGCCATTCTGGTGTTCACTAGAAACACTAGTTAGGGTTTAGAATAAAACCACCAAATTATCAGTAAGTAGATGAACTACTTTAAGAGTACGTGCACTCGCTTCCCGGGATAGCGAGACTAGTCGAGACGGAACGAAACGCAACCTTAAAGCTCACGCTACGTTTATTAGCATATTACATCTTTAGCTTCGAGATAATACTTCAATTAACAGTAGACACATTGATTCTTGACCAAATTTTTCCTAAGTCATCATCATCATCTGCCTAGCCTTTTCTCAACTATGTTGGGGTCGGCTTCCAGTCTAACCGGGTGCAGCCGAACACCACTATCCTTATCCTTACTAATACTATAAATGCGAAAGTAAGTTTGTATGTTTGTTTGTAACTTTTCACGCCTAAACCACTGAACTGATCATCCTTAAAATTTGCATATAGGTTGTCAGGTGCACAGAAACGGACACAGGGTACCTTTCATCTCGAAAAAAAAGTACTATTCCCGAGGAAAACAAAAATAACGTTCTTATAATAAAAGCTGGCGCCACGTGCCTTTCGAATCATGATTCAATCATATTATTACCAACAGAGTACAACGATAATAGATTTTCAAATTCAGAATTAACGCAAGCAAAGCCGCAGGCAAAAGCTAGTTTATATAAAGCGACTGCCTTTGTGACCTTCAGAACCTAGTAAGAGCTGGGTAATACGATACCCCTTGGTAAGACTGGTTGTCTGACTTTCGGGCCACTAACTAACTGTAACGACTGTCAAAGATCTACAAATGACAGCTCGGTATGTAATGGGTGGTCACTCGGGTATTTAGTCTGAACGGCCCAAATTGAATGGCCCACGGGCCGTTCGACCGTAACGAAAAATTGTCTACGTTCGAAAGGACCGGTGTCAAAATAAGTTTAAAGGGACAGTCGCATACAATAAAAAGCTTTTCGTTGGTCCAGTAAGCGTCAGTATAGAATACGTCTCGTGCCTATAAAGTACCAGGTTGTCATAAGTAAGTAGGAGCTTACCTCAACTGATACCCATTAATTTTGCTTTAATTCAAGAAAACCACTCACGCCTATAAAGTACCAGGCTGTCATAAATAAGTAGGAGCTTCTAACATTAATTTTGCTTTAATTCAAGAAAACTACTCAGACCTATAAAGTACCAGGCTGTTACAAATAAGTAAGAGCTTACCTCATCTAAAATCATACCTCATCTCTTACATTACTACTCTTTTTTATCCTCTTACCTCATCTCAACCCTCTCGCATTTATTCTCATAACCATTTAAATCCATCATTTCAACTTTATAATCTTTGCACCCGAATGTACTTAAAGTAGTTTATGACATTGCATTTGTTTTCAAGTTTTATCACCGGTCCTTTGGGACGTAGACAATTTTTCTTACGGCCGAACGGCCCGTGGGCCGTTCGATTTGGGCCGTTCAGACTAAACACCCGGTCACTCATCCACGGACCAACCTAGGCAAGCGCGGCTTAACCGGAAGAGCGACCCCGAGCGGCTGTAGTTATTTAGACACGCGCGTAGTGAATATAATCAATCAATCTGCCTAGTCTTTCCAATTTAACTGGGTGTAGATGAATACCAGTATTTATATGGAGCGACAGCCAATCTGATCAACACTAATTTGTGACACAATTGAAATAAATCTGTCACAATGGAAAATAAATGCCATTTAATTCAATACACCCCAACATCCATTCGTTAATAAATTAATGAGCTTAGTATATGCAAATTGACATCAGATAGCAGACACAATTAGTGTGCCAGTGTCTCTGGCATAAAATGAAGGACAATAGCCCTGTGATTAGGCTCGCTTACTCGACTAAATGAATTTACAGGAGATACTTGTTTAATACTTGGCGCTTGTTTCAGATTCAGTATATCTTGGCAGTGGTCGTGTTTTGATTTAAAGATGGTAGGAATAATTATTGATTGTGTGGATTTCTAAAGAATACGGAACGAGCAATGAAACGTTAAACCGTAGAACTTCTACATATTACTAGTGGTCCACCATTGCTTGCCTTTTTAATCCCCGACGCAAAAAGAGGGGTGTTATAAGTTTGACCGCAATGTGTGTGTGTCTGTCCCTGGCCCCGTAGCTCTTAAACGAGTGAACCGATTTGGAAGCAGTTTAATTTTATTTGAAAGCTAGTTTTTTGGCGATGGTTTTTAGATACATTTTATCAAAATCGGGGCAGCCATTTACTGGATATGGGGGATGAAAGTGGGTGTCAATCAGGGTAATTGTAAACGTTTTTGAAAAATACCTTTTGAACTAATAATGTTTCGGCTTTGTAAAAAAATATATTAGCAGTTAGAAAAGGGGAGTTAATGATTTTGATTGTATAGTAATTTATCTAAAAACTTTAACATCAGCCATTTAAACTGCTTCATTAGCGGTTCTGAAAATGCAGTGTTTACATTTTATCTTGACTTTAAAACAAAAAATGATATTATGGGGTAAATGTGAACACCTAAATTTTAAGGAGTGCTGTCTTTTATTAGTTTTTAAATCAACTAAAACGACACAGATACCTACATTCTATTAATGTCCACTTTTCTGCCCTTTATTCGTTGATAAATAACTGAGATAGGGACGTTATAGGCTTCCTCAGCTTGTCTATAAGTCTTCTTATTTTCCTCTACATCCTTAACAGCCTTTTGTATGTCCGTTAAGGTATATTTTGTCTCTCTTTTTCGGATGTAAACGCGCGGTGTTTTGAAAATGTACCTATATATAAATGTTTACAATTACCCATCACCATGTTAGTAGCAGAAATTATAAGAGTTCACAATTACCCCATTGTTTACAATCACCCCCAAATCCGTTTACAATTACCTCCACCCAGTATATCGTATGGGAAAATGTAAACATCACTTCGCTGCTTGTTAGCTTGATTTTATTGATGGAAAGTTAGAAAAATGCAAAGCTAATTCCATTAAATCACAGTTAAAAAACAATCAACAACTTACCTATCAACTTTTCTAACAATATCTTTTAATTATCAACTTCGTTCAAAAACTTGAAAACAAAGTTTCTGCAGACAACTTTTCGTCACACTAAAAGTGAAGTTACTTTTCTGGCAGGTGAAAAAGATGACATTTGTAGTCACAGACAACAGATTAAAGTAATGTTTCGTTTCACGTCCGTCAACCTAAGTGCATTATTAAAAGTTTATTGGAAGTCGTTTCCAATCACCCCAGTTTACAATTACCCAGATTGACAGTAATAAATCTTCGAAATTAAATGTAAGTCAAATTAATACAAAACCTACTGCAATAAAAACCTTTTTCATTTTTGAAAAATACTTGGATTGCTAAATTGTTCATACGTCCCTCATACACTTTGTGCCCTCCTACTCAATCGATAATATTAATTAAATTTCCTCGTATGAATTTCAAAAGAAAATTATTATTATACCTTCGCAGAAATAACTTTGGTAGCACATAATTATGTGAAGTTTCCTGGAGGGTGAAAACCTTCTCGTAACACCCGTGGCAAGTATTATTACTACACGTATATGAGTATGTATAGTGCTAGATATCAGAAGCGAAGGCTCAATTTTTGTAAGAGGTAAGCCGGAGAACATATCTTTAATGTGATTATATTATTTGTCTATAGAATACTGACTGTGCCATTTCTCATAGGGAAGCCAGTAGGAATCGAATTGTATAGAACCTTCGCCACTGCTAGATATACTCCTATTCAAATGAACAGACGTAGATTGTTTTACGCTTTCGCTCTTTTTACGACCTCAGGTGATGCGCGTGGTATATTCCAAGCAATTTATTTTATTTGTTTTCGCCGCAGACATAGGTTTGTTCGATATTAGAAAAATATAGATGTTGACATCGTTGTTAACATCGATTCAAAAGCATCAATCCTAACTAATATTATAAATGCAAAACCAAGTTTGTTTGTTTGTTTGTTACCTTTTCACGCCTATACCACTGAACCGGTCAAATTTTGCGGCCTGAAATTTTGCGTATATGTTGTCAGGTGTACAGAAACGGACATAGGGTACCTTTCATCCCGAAAAAATTACTTTTCCCAAGGAAAAGATCAATAACGTCCTTATGATAGTAGATGGCGCCACGTGTCTTTCGAATCATGTTTGAATTATATTATTACAAGCAGAGTACAAACCGGAATTGATTGTCAAATTCCAAATTAAGGCGCGGGCAAAAGCTAGTGTCCAATAATAATCGAAAGGACAATATCGATGTCCGAAAACATTGATGTTTTCCCGCTAAACTTAGATGTTTATCTAACAGCGATGAATATCTATCATCCCTACGCAGTCACCGCCAGAACACGCGTGTAGCTTTAGCATGCAACTTGTGGCCAAGCGATTACGCTAGATTCAGACGCAGCGATTTTAATCACCGGCGACTCGCTGGCGATTTCAAAATCCGCACACAGATTCTGACGGCCGATGTCACTTGAAATGTCAAAATCTAAGTACACTTCAGCCAACATATCTGGCAGACAGGAAAACGCAGAACTTACAAAAAAAATACCAAGTTTGACATATCGACGCATTTTTTCGAACTGCACACTTAAATTGGTCATACTGTATGGACGTGAGATTGTGACAGTGCGAACAGTCGCCACAGATCAAACTCGCTGCGTGTTTACCTAGTATTAGATAGAATATTCTGGATCTCCTGGTTAACGTTATATTTAGCTTTCTAGGTGCGTAGGAAGGTGACAAATTGAGTGAACTTTTTATTTCCTCTGTTAGTTATTTCTACATTTCGCAGAATTAAAATGTCAGATGTAGCAATTTAAATTTTGACGGGTGGAAAATACTTGTTTTTTTTTATCAAACCAGTTATCCTAGCCAAAAATAAATTCAAGCTAGCAAGCGAAAATACTGAAATAAATAAATAAATTTGTAAATAAATTTAACTTTTCTCTATTTCTGAGTATTTTCGTTTGCTTTTCTGGGTATTTTCTTTTGTTTATTCATGAAAAGTGAGGCTATTTTCATAGTGGACCTTCCTAGAAATGTTAACAAAAATAGAAACGAGATTTGTTTTGTTTTACTATGCTGGCACCTGAATCAATTTCTCAGACTTAGTCGGTTCTTTTTTTATAAAATGTGTTAGGAATGTTATTTCAAATCCTTTTGATTTTGACTGCAAGTGTGTTACGTAAATGACGTGCTAGTGACTTATCCCATTTTTTTAATAATCCCCAAAGGGTAAGGCAGAGGTGTACCCAATTATAGTTTATGTCCCATGTAATAGGGGGTGAGCCTATTGTTATCAACCGGGCAAGATCCAAATTCCGTGGCTGCTACTGATAAATTCCTAATAGAAAAGCTAATAACATTTTGCCCGACCTGGGAATCGAACCCAGGACCTCATACTCAGCAATGGCGCCTGCGACCACTAGACAAACGAGTGCCTACCATAATCCAATCTGTTTAAATATTAACATGAAATTAGATAACTCAAATAACTGGAATAGCAAAGCTTAGCTATAACGTTCATATCCGACATTTAATAGGCACTCGAGGCGCCTTAGACGGCTCCTGAAGTACCTACCCACCGTCTAGGATGGCTATTAGGCATGCTACATACATACCCAGGTACGGGAGGATTGGCACACTGCCCGGATATGTACTTAGAAAGTCCTTTAGCGATTTAAATATTTTATAAATTAATAATTTATAAAATTTATAATTCGTAGTATCGAATATTTGGCTCAATTAGTTCACAAAAGAATAAAATCATAAAAGAGGATCGTTTAGCATTAAGTTTCTCTTCTTAAAAAAAAAAAACGTTTTATATAACTATGAATCACACGCCTTGTAATATAAATACAGTTATTTTATAACACGCAAACAAACACATCGTTATATTACTCAAATGTTTACTCAAATAATCACATTTAAAATCTAACATCAACATTATGAATTTGCATGCACTCATTTATAAATGTCAGACTTAATTACCTGAATATTACGAGTTGGTCCTTAAAAACTCATTAAAGTTCATTTTCGTCAACATATCTGACAGAGTAAGTAACTTAAGGGCCTGCGCAGACGAGGGACTTTTGTCCGTAAACCTCATTGTTAACGAAATAGAAGAATGAATAGATCTGGCGTGGTCTGCGGACAAAAGTCCTTCGTCTGTGCAGGCCTTTAGTAGTACTACAAACTGCCACAAAAAGGCTAATATTTATAGGGGAGGAGCTAAGAAAGCTCGCGAAATTGATATTTTCTTACGTTCTCTGCAATTTACAGGTCAGTATCAGTTCTTTTGATCATCATCATAATAGAATAGCAGTCATCAGAATCGTCAATAAGAATTCCTCTCACTAAGAATTTGCCTCAAACGTCACGTTTCATGAAATAGTCAATGGGGCGACTAGAACTTAGCGAGTTCATCATTAAATTACAACAAAAAAAATATTGGGGTCTATTGTATCGTAAATAGGATTAAATGATAATCATCTGCCTAGTCTTTTCCCAACAATATAGGGGTCGGCTTCCAATCTAACCGGATGCAGCTGAATACCAGTATTTCACATGGAGCGACTGCCTATCTGACCTCCACAACCCAGTTAGTACCGGGTTATACAATACCCCTTGGTAAGACTGGTTGTCAGATTTTTTGGGCCACTGACTACCACCACTAACGACTGTCAAAGATCCACAAAGAATACCCGGGACCAACGGCTTGACGTGCTCTCCGAGGCACGGAGGAGACTCTGCATCTAATGGGTGGTCACCCGTCCACAAAATAACCTAGGCAAGCCCGGCTTAACCTAAAGATCAACCCGAGCGGCTGTTATTAAACGATAAAACATAAGAAAAATTGAATTTTGCGGGCTACCCTGGCGCTTCCTCCTAAATCTAAAAAATCAACATCAATTAAAAGTAGTAGGTACTTAGGTACTGCATAACTTAAAATAAAAAAATTCTGCTCTTTGTGAAAAACTTCGTTTGTGGAAGTATTTGCAAAAGCACATCTTTGGCATAACTTCGGCAGCGCCTTTATTTCGTAGCAGCAAAAGGCAAAGCAAAAGTTTTCCACTTCTGAAGTGCGGTTGATCGTTTTTACTACAAAAACTATTTGTTCCGCTAACCAGAATTCTCGCTAAAAGCTCAAGAACCGTGTAATGAGCACATCAAAGGGTTTGAGAAAAAATGTCATGAGGAAAGTTTTGAGTATGAATGTGAATTGTATAAGAGTAGAGGAAGACAAAAAACGATGGATGGACTGTGTGAAGGATGATATGGCAAGAAAGGAGGTGTCTGATGAGTTGAGGAGTAATAGAGAAGTATGAAAGAAGAAGACGTGCTGCGCCCATCCCAAACAAATTGGGATAAAGGCAGGAAAATGATGATGAATATTACCTAAGCAACCGCAAAGTTAGCACATAGTGCAGGACAGGAGGTGAGCCTATATTTTGCGTTGAGGCACAACACAGCAGTCACACACTGCTCTATCGGAATATGACCTCCGGGCCAAATTATATCTGCAGCGGCCCACTTGGCTCCGCAATCGGATTAGGGTCTTCCAGGTGGACCATGGCAGCAGGTGTCCCGCTGGGAGCTTTTCTTCAACTTCGACATATTGTGTCGGAACCGAATTCTGACATTCGGTAATCCTGCTTTTACTTGAAAGTAGAAATACGAAATACCTTGAAAGTGGTTTAAACCAACAAACAGAAGCCTGCAAATACAGAGGAAGATAACCAACCCTCTCACAAAAACCACTCCCGAGTAGTGAGCAAAGCCCGAAGAACGAATGACCCCAATTTGTTATGTCCCAAGAATCCGCCAAATTAAGTTCTGTTGTGAACATACCACTACTAATTTTACTCAAGTGGTATGCCAATGGGCTTTGGTAATACTATTTACTCTAAGACCTTGTTTATTCATGAGGTTAATTGAGGGAATAAATAAGAGTAAGGAGCTTACGCAGTGCGGTGGATTTCGCAATTAGAAGGGGCGCGAGATAAATTAGGATGCTGTTTGACGGTGTTTTTTTTTAAGAAGGACGCAAATTAACATTACGTAACGCCTGTAAACTTAGAAGAATAAGGTGTGCTTATATTACAACCACATTTCGCCAGCTATTTTTATGTTCCAGGGGGCGGACCTATTGCTATCAACTGAGTGCAAATGCATACATACTCCGGGTTACTACTGAGAAAATCCTGATGGGAAAACTTTGCCACATCTAAGAATAAAACCCAACACATCATGCTCAGCTGTATCACTTACGATCACTGAAGGAATGAGTGAGGCAGTCTTAATTTCGCAGTCCGGTTTTAAAGGACACCGCAAAATAAACCGCGATGAGTTGTAAATATTTTGAAACCCGCAAATTCTCGAAAATTCAGACTGATAAATCTGCAGGTTTAATACTGCTTATAATCTAGAATCGAATCTAAATACATAATTCAAAATCGATATTCATGACCGAGTATCGTTCTAGAATATCACGGATACGGAAATGAAATAAGTATCCATTTTGTATAGATACCTGAATAGAATTCTTTATTCGCCAGTAATGTGGTATTCAACTTTTGAATGCGGATGGATATAAGAGTAGAGGAAGACCAAAGAAACGATGGATGGACTGTATAAAGAATGATATGGCAAGAAAGGAGGTGTCTGATGAGATGACGAGTAATAGAGAAGTATGGAAGAAGAAGACATGCTGCGCCGACCCCAAATGAATTGGGATAAAGACAAGAATATGATGAATGATAAATGTGGTATTCAACTGTTATGTAGATGATATGAAATCGTGACCTACTTCTTCATGTTTGATTTTCTAGTTTTTTTCCAACGTCAATGGAACCGCAGATTTATTAGAATTAAAAACTATAATCTAATAACAAAGTATAAAAAGGCTTAAAAAAACTCCTCCTCAACGCTGTCAGCTGGTAATGTTCCCAAGAGACTGGCGGCGGCTGCCACGTAGTACGGCAACACTTAGCCTCTAGTCAAGGTAAAATTCAGCATTTGTGTCACGGGAGGCCACAATTAGGCTTTTCAAAATTTCCTTAAAAGGCTGAAACCGTAGATTTAAAATGTTTAGAATGTTCATTTTTTTGGTATTTTTGATTTATTTATTGTTCGTTTTCGCATAACAAAAAAAAATACAATTAGACAGTTTAAAACGCGTAGTAAAGGGTACAGAAAACTATACCATTTCTGAAAAAACCACAGTGACAAAAGTTAACTCACGAACAATGTCAATGACGATTGGAGCGTCAATCGAAACGATGCTTGTTGAGAGAAATTGTACAGTTTTCAATATACAGAGGATCATTTTATAAGTTGGTTATAAATAAATAAATTTTTAAAAAATCAACTGAAAATTGTATGAGTTCGGCCCTTAAAGCAATGTCTGGTATGGATGATACATTACTTTCGTACGTAACATTAAGTATTTTGCCGCTAGTTTTAAGCAAACTAATAAATTGTCCTTGATATAGCACTGGTACAAGGGTAGCCGAAGACTGGATGGAAGATTGGGGAAGAAAGTGCTGGAGTGGAGGCCATAGATGGGACGGAGGACTGTGGGAAGACAACAGACTAGGTGGACAGACGATCTCATTAAATTGGCCGGAAAAATTGGATAGCCATGACACAAAGCCGCCAAAAGTGGGGAGATTTGGAAGAGACCTACTGATACGGAGGTACTCAGCATTGGATGACCAAAGGTTGAAGAAGCAGAAGAAAAGAACTTTTAACTCGATAATCAACTAACGATCCAAAACAAGCTGACTCGCCAATTTTAGACTCTATTGCTTTCTGACAAACAAAATCGTGATCCCGCGCAAAATCCAGACGATTAAACACCCTGTTACAGAATGGTCCAGAATGTTGACTCGATACAACAAGCGAAAACTGACGTAAGTACATACATAAACGTATACGTAGTACGATCTCAAGTGCTAATACTTCGGTGGATGTAGTCATACCTAAATACTGTTATTTAGACGACAACGGGCTACCATTACAAACGTAGTAAAGTACGACAAGTACTACAGATATGGTGTCCCACAAGGAGGTGTGTTAGGCCCCATTTTATTCCTTTTGTTCATAATTTTTTAAATTAATATTACCAACCATTTGTACACTTATCACAGTTAGGCAAATACATGTTTGCTCTTCTAATTTTTTTGTATCTAACCATCTTTTTATACCATTTTTTTAAGCAAATAAATGTTATTCTATTCTATTCCAACAAAGAAGGAAAGCGTGTGTGGTTGCGCGGATACATAGACAATTAGTTTGTTGATTGGCACAGGTAATCCCCACCTCTAAATCATTCCCGCACAAAACCTCCGTTGTCGATTCCCAACGATCAATGGCTGGCTACAATTCATCGCGATAACAAGAGCTCTCGAGACATTAATAAAAGGTGGTGAAATTGGTGTGATCTTCTCGCTTTCGTCTTCTCCGTGTGATGTGCTACGGGTCTGGAAGCTGCTCAAGGAAATCGAGGTATGTGCAATCCTTCCTTATAAGCGTATTGTTCATTTCCACGTGGTTCCAGTCAATACGCAACTCCTCCATCTTTTACTTGTGTCAATTTGCTAGTTACTCAAATTATTAGCAAAAAACCAGCGCAAACATTTGGTCCTTCAGCCGTATAAGTGTCGTAAAATCAGTGGCAGCCATTCCCTAGGAAATCCTAGGTAGTTCGTTTAGTTAATCCCGCGTATTTGTACCAAATACTTCGCCACGAGGCAAGTTAGGTATTTAGTTAAAATCTCGTAAACTCCGCATTAGATTAAGTAGCATCGTTTATATTTCGCTCAACACCGCAATCATTTAATTTTGTCGTATTCGTTTCGTGTCGTTATTCTAGCTAGTAATTGGTACTAGCAGATAAATCCGCTTGTCGTAATCACCGCGTAATTTCGTATCGTTCATATGTCGCTCACCACCGCATAATTTTTATCGTATTCGTTTTGTTATCCTAGCTAGTAATTGGTACTAGCAGATATTCCGCTTTGTCGTAATTATCGCGTTGGTTCGCTTATTTAAAATAAGTTTCAATTTGTTCGAAAACCGGTTCGGTAAGTAGGTCACAGCACGTGTGCGCTCGACTGCCCGGCCACGTTAAGTTAACATAACTATCAATTAGTACATCTGCACAATAGAATAGTTAATATTAATTCTTTCTTATATTATTTCCTTTCTTAATTATTTCGTGTTTCATAAATCGCTAACATGCCGCCCATTGACTTAACGCTCAGGCGATTAGTTTCTAAGCGGGATCGTATATTTTGTCGTATGCAATGTATATGTGATAATTTAAAACATATCGATTCGGAAGAATTCAATAAGGAATCCTTCCTCTGTGACGTTAAAACAGTAGATTCAATGCGTGCAGATTTTGAAAGTGTGTTGGATGATATTGTTGATCATGAGCTTAAATTAAATCCTGATTACGTCATCAACTATCAGGCGCTTTCTTCGTTCGAAGACCTATTAGGCCGTGTAAAACGAGCCGAGGAAAAACTACAGGTCCAATCTCGTAGTCAGGTTCAAAGGTCACCTCGATTACCTCCTATCGAAATACCCGAATTTAACGGAGATATTAAAAATTGGCCTTTATTTATAGCTAGTTATCGCAACGCCGTACACAATAATGTTTCTCTGACAGACAGTGAGAGGTTATATTATTTAATAGGAAGGTTGACTGCCAAGGCGCGATCTGTTTGTGCCGGCATATCTCCAACCGCTGACAACTACCCTCTTATTTTTGATTTACTTTGTAAACGGTATGAAGATAAGCGTCAATCAGCGACTTCATACCTAGACCAATTATTTGAATTTAAATCTATTTCGTCAGGAACCCCTAGTAGTTTAGAATCTTTTCTCGATAAATTCGCATCGTCTGTAGCCGCGTTAAAAAACACAAAGGTCAATGACTTATCTGATTTTATTTTGTTGCATATCGCTCTTAAAAAACTTGATCCAGACACTGCGCGTACTTTCGAATCTAATCATCAATTAAGATCGAATAATTCCGAAATTCCATCTTTTTCTGATTTAATAAGTTTTGTTCGCGAACACATAAAGGTATTAGAACGTACGTCATCTCCTGTTGCTCGAGTCGTCAGCAACAGAGGATCCGATCGTAAATCTACAAAATCTACACAGGCTTACGCGAGTACATCTGGTTCTGAGTCCGCCGCGTGTAATCTATGCAATGAGCATCATAACTACATTTATAAATGTAGGGTATTTAATAGTTATAACCCAGATCAACGTTTTAAATTCATTAAGTCTAACAATTTATGTATAAATTGCCTAAGTAGTGGTCATCGTGTTTCTGCGTGTGGGTCAACATCTACATGTAGGAAATGTAATCACAAACATCATACTCTCTTGTGTTTCGGAAGTCAAACCCGCTCCCGTCCCACAGAGGCCGCTCCCAGTGACTCAACCACTGTTCGCGCGGACACTGACGTAGCCCTGTGTTCATTATCCGATAATCATGGTGGGAGTAGCCACATGATTCGACCTCTTACCACGGTACTCATAGCAACCGCACGTATCATTATCGTGGATTCTCGCGGAATTGAACATAGTTTCAGGGCATTATTGGACAGCGCTTCTCAAAGTAATTTTATAACTCGCGAGTGTTGTCAACGCTTAGGTTTGAACATAAATAATCGACCTGCCTGTTCTACCGTAAAGGGAATAGGAGGTTCGAGTAAAACAATTCAGGGTTCCGTAAAAATTAAATTTCATTCTCGTTTCGACCGCAACATAAATTATAATATCGAGTCTTTAGTAGTAGATAAAATTACCGAACGTTTGCCAACTGCTACGGTCGACGCCTCTCTTTTGTCTAACTTCAAAAATTTACCGTTGGCAGACGATACGTATTTTTCTCCAGGCCCGATTCAAGTATTGATCGGTGCTTCAATTTTCCCGCATTTACTTTTGTCGAACAAAGTGCCGGGACAAGCCTCACATTTGTCGCCTCTCGCATTGGAAACTGTCCTTGGCTATGTTATTGTAGGTGATGCCCCGGTACGCGTTGACAGCAACACGACCGTTTCATATTGTTGTACCGCTGATCCGTTGGACTCTGCGATCCGAAAGTTCTGGGAATTGGAGGAAGTAGACGTCCCCCCGCTGCTCAGCCCGGATGACAAATTGTGTGAGGAGTTTTACAACCGCACTACCACTCGGGATAGTGACGGACGATACGTGGTTGCTTTGCCTTTCAAGGGTGATGTCGAATCCCTTGGTAACTCGCGTCAAGCAAGTGAACGTCGGTTTTACTGCTTGGAAAGGAAGATGCAAGCTTCTCCACAATTAAAGGTCGCGTATGACGGTGTCATCCGCGAGTATTTAGGAAAGGGTTATATTTCACCTACAAATTCTGATTCTTCAGAAATTTCATATTTTATTCCGCATCATGGTGTGATCCGAGATGATAAGGTCACAACCAAACTTCGTGTCGTTCTCGATGGTAGTTGTAAAACTACCTCCCGCGTTTCTCTAAATGATCTCTTGTATGGTGGGCAAAATCTACAAGGGAATCTTTTTAATATTATTATTGGTTTTCGTTTATTTTCGATCGCTCTTTCCGCAGACATTCGTCAAATGTTTCTCAGCATTGGAATCCGAGAATCTGATCGGCGTTTCCAACGCATTTTGTATCGCTTTTCCCCGCAAGAACCTTTACAGGTTTATGAATTTAATCGTGTCGTTTTTGGGCTCAAGTCTAGCCCCTTTCATGCGCTGCGAACTATCAAGCAGCTGGCAGAGGACGAGGGTGACTCTTACCCTCAGGCAAAAAATATTGTCGCTGAAGGTTTGTATATGGACGATTTTGTCCATTCCGTTCTCACGGAAGACCAGGGCATTTCCACAGCTTCGGAAATGATAGGTCTCATGAAAGCTGGTCAATTTGAATTAGTTAAATGGACCAGCAACTCCCAAGTCGTCTTGGATTCGATTCCGCCTTCGCATCGCCTGCCAGCTGTCAAAGAATTCGACGAGTCCGACCAACATAAGGTACTGGGCTTGTGTTGGTCGCCGACGTCGGACCACTTCGGCATGAAAGTTAGTACCCCCTTTGAAAATTGTACTAAGCGTACAATATTGTCGTGTGTCGCTAAAATATGGGACGTCATGGGATTTGTCGCGCCAGTCGTCCTGTACGCCAAACTGCTGATCAAACAGCTTTGGCTGTGTGATTGTGACTGGGATGATACCCCACCTGAAAATATAGTGAGGCTGTGGACTCGCTTTAAGGAAGAGCTTCCTTTGCTCGGTAGTATAAAAATCCCACGTCACGTTGGTATCGTCGCCGATAGTGTGGTCACTATCTTGGCTTTCGCGGACGCCAGTGAGAAGGCATACGGGGGAGTGATTTACTTCCACGTCCAAAATAGCGATGGCAATATAGTTAAGTTGTTAACCGCTAAGTCTAAGGTGTCTCCTAAGAAGGTCGTTTCTCTCGCTCGTCTTGAGCTATGTGCTATTCTTGTGCTAGCTCAACTAATAAAAAATGTTGTAGTCGCTTGTCAAAACCGCATTGTTTTTCGTAATATATTCGCATTTTCGGATTCGACAGTCGCTCTCTGTTGGGTACATTCGTCGCCCCATCGGTGGAATACCTTTGTGGCCAACAGAGTGTCGAAAATACAAAACGACCTATCTCCACAAAATTTGTATCACGTGTCCGGTACGGAAAATCCCGCAGATTGTCTGTCACGTGGACTCACACCTTCTCAAATTATTGACCATCCGCTTTGGTTCAGTGGTCCTCCGTGGGCTCACTTGGATGTCTCACGGTGGCCTGTCGTTCCCTTCAATCCCTCTTCGGTGCCTGAAGCACCCGAAGAGAAGAAGCATTCGTTGCTATCCGCTACACCAAACGAAAGATCTCCTATTCTTTCTTTGGTCGATCGTATCTCGTCTTGGAGTAAATTGCTTCGAGTAGTAATCTATGTTTGTCGCTTCGCTAGATTATTACCTCCTAGAAATCGCATGTCAGCAGCAGATTACAACTTCGCTGAACTACTCGTCCTTCGTGAACTTCAGCGCTTTCATTTCTCCACTGAGATCGCTAGAATCAGGGAAGGCAAAGATTGTAGTCCTACCTTTAGACACTTAAAACCGTTCCTCAAAGACGGACTCGTCAGAGTCGGAGGCCGTTTAAGAAACTCAGATTTAAATTATGATCGGAAATACCCTATTTTGCTTCCAAGTAAGGATCTTATTTTGAACTTGTTAGTCGAATATCATCATAAGTTAAACTGCCACGCAGGTCCCGACCTGCTGTTGTCACTATTACGTCAGAAATACTGGATACTTTCTGCACGCAATTTAATTAGGAATAGGATCCACAAGTGCATTCCTTGCTTTCGTCTTCGCCCTAAGCCAAGTTTCCCTGAGATGGCAGATCATCGTTCTTGTCGCGTCGTTCAAACCGCCAAACCGTTTGTCCACACGGGCACAGACTACGCCGGTCCGTTTAAGGTCACTATGTCTCGCGGTCGAGGTATTCGTTCCACCAAGGCCTACGTGTGTCTGTTCGTCTGCTTGACCACGCGTGCGGTGCACATAGAACTAGCTGGTGATCTTAGCACAGCTAGTTTTATGGGCGCTTTGAAGCGGTTCCTGTCTAGGCGTGGCCCCGTGAGTAGGATTTATTCGGACAACGGGACTAATTACATAGGCGCAAAGCGCAAACTTTCGGAACTTCACGAATTTCTTTGCTCAAAACATCATAACAACGAATTCGGTCATATGTTAGCTGAGAATCGTATAGATTGGTCACTCAATGTCCCGACTGCTAGTCACTTCGGCGGCAATTGGGAGGCTAATATAAAAGGTTTAAAGTCTCACTTATATCGAGTCGTAGGGGATACTATTCTTTCGTTTGAAGAGTTAAGCACCGTGCTTACTCAAATCGAGTCCGTTATGAATACTAGACCTCTTTGTAGGACGCTCTCTAGCGACCCTTCGGAACCACTAGCTTTAACTCCAGCGCACTTTTTGAATCTCACGCCTTTAAAGTACTTGCCTGCGGAGGAAATAGAGGAAAGGACTATTACTGCTAGACACGAGTTGCTAGATAGTTTAGTACAGTCGTTTTGGAAGCGCTGGAGAGGTGGATACCTCCACACGTTGCAATCGCGTCGCAAATGGAACACGCCGGTCGATCCAGTCGCTGTCGGCACGGTCGTGATCCTTATAACCGACAATTCGCCTCCACTGCACTGGCCTTTGGGTGTCGTGGAGGAAGTTTTCCCTGACTCCACCGGAGTCACTCGTATCGCTCGGGTTAAGACAGCGACTGGATCCTACTTGCGTCCCGTCGTGCGTCTTTGCCCGTTGCCTAACCAATAGACACGTCGGTTTATCATTCAAGGTTAGGTAACGTTAGCAATTAGGTATTTTAGTAGTTTGTAGTTTCGTATTTGAAGGCATCCCTTCAAGCCCGGGGGAATGGTTGCGCGGATACATAGACAATTAGTTTGTTGATTGGCACAGGTAATCCCCACCTCTAAATCATTCCCGCACAAAACCTCCGTTGTCGATTCCCAACGATCAATGGCTGGCTACAATTCATCGCGATAACAAGAGCTCTCGAGACATTAATAAAAGGTGGTGAAATTGGTGTGATCTTCTCGCTTTCGTCTTCTCCGTGTGATGTGCTACGGGTCTGGAAGCTGCTCAAGGAAATCGAGGTATGTGCAATCCTTCCTTATAAGCGTATTGTTCATTTCCACGTGGTTCCAGTCAATACGCAACTCCTCCATCTTTTACTTGTGTCAATTTGCTAGTTACTCAAATTATTAGCAAAAAACCAGCGCAAACAGTATGTATGTGTGCGTGCGTTCTCGCTCATTGCATATGTAATTTAATTGTATTTTATTTTATTTTGGTTCTATTTAATTTTATCTGGTCTTATTGCGATTTCTATCATTTTATATGTGGCAATGGGTGTTATTTCCCTGAAATAAATGAATTTATTTATTGAATTAAATAGACCTTCTGGAGTTATAGCTATTCTATGACCCTGTTAAGAGCCACACGAAAATATTCAACTACCCTACAAACAACACAAGTTTGCCAATTCAAAGATGTGATAACAATTTCTGAGAAAGAACTAGATTTTGCTTTTAAAGCTTCAGCACTTTGTACAAAATATGTTTATTAGTTTTTTCTTTAGAGCTGTTTAGGGTAAGTGTTTGTGTGTTATATTGTGGATGATTACTTTTTTCGTGGAAATAACAATTTTGCGTAGATATGAATTTATAAGGAGAACATAACTTCGTATTTTAACGGGGTGATTTTTAATAAAAACCTACGTAGATATTTTTATTAATTAGGATAAGGGCAGGGGCGGTTTGCAGGGCTACCATGCCCAGAGATCACATAGGATAAAGAGGTATGGAACGAGAAGGGGGAGGCCTTTGCTCAGCAGTGGGGCACGAGGTAGGATAGTAAAAAAAGGGCAGGAGAATGATGATGAAGTAGATATTTTTATAGATACACATTTTTTACTATTCCGCTATCGTTGCCGCTGATACGACACGTTGTCGATGATTCAGGTTCTTTTTTTTTGTATTGGAAATTAGCAAATAACCCGCCCCCGCTCTGGGCGGAGTGGGAGGGAGTGTCAGACTTTTACTGATTCCCCTTTGTGTTCCAGGGTCGCGGCATCTCATTCGAACAGTCCCGCAGCCCTGGCAGGATGATTCAGCTCCTCAAGTATAATTTTAAGCAACCAACTTAACATCGCCCACGGGATCACAATTCGATCTTCGTTACACGGTCTGAAACTCAGACCATTTTACTTGTTTACCCTAACTACAAATACCTACCAACCCTCAAATTCAAACAACCACTCCTTCAAACAAGTACTCTTTGCACAAGTACTATAGGATTAAAACCAAACACCAATCACACAGGGCCTCAACAGTTGAAGATCACATTTGTATGCCAGTAGGTGACAGCATGTGTACCTGTACAATCAAATAGATACCTTGTTTGAGGGACGGAGATGTGTGCGAGTTTCTGATGTAGTTAGTATGTGTATGTTTAACTGTTTTCGGGAGTAGATGTTTGGGAGTAGATGTTTGGCAGTGACCTTCAAAATACGGGGTGTAAACAGACCATTCACCAAACCGTCAACCAAGCATTCTGTACATCAAACTAAGTAACTTTACGCAAAAATAATTGCTGGGAAACGACTTTTTTTTTAGGGTGAAAAATCACGTTTTACGGTTAAACTCAATGTAACGCACTCAAAACATTCTGCTGATGAATGGATTGAATAGTACGAGGGTCGTGAAGGTGTTTAAAGTAAAAATCTTACATTAGAAACATGTAAGAATTTAAAAAAAAACTTGTGAAAAAGTTGGACTTTGACCCCCAATATCTCCGAAACTAGAAGGTTCCCAGGTACGGTCAAGAACAAAAAAATGATCGCAATGACGGGGAGAACAAGTACCTTTCGGCTTCGTTAAGGGTCTTTTTACACCCTTCATAATTTAATGCAACTAACGCACCATCAAAGCATCGTTTTTCAGGTAATGGTGGTAAAAGGCGGCGCCACAGTGCTGATGTGCTGCCATGCAAACTTGCACAGCGAGGCTCAGAGGAAACCTCTTTACAATCTCCCCAGGGAGGTGCCTTAAAAGGCGTTGCACAGATCCCAAACAGATTGCCAGTGTGGAGCCACTCTGCAGGATATGCTCCACCTCTTGTCCTGCCCATCCTGCGCAACCACTTGTACCCACCAAGATTTAATTGAAGCTAATGTTAGAGCTGTGCAGGTGGCTACATACTGGTCTACACACAATTTGAGTTCATCGACACGAAAAGAAGAAGACAGAGGGGGCCCCGGACAGGTCTTTTAAGAGGAAACGGTGTCTCCTCCCATGTGCGGATGGTGACCACCGGGGTGGTTTTAGTGAGGAAGAAATCCCACACTCCCCGGTCTTATCCCCAAAGACCGGTCGCCTTATGAAGGTTTCCAGGTAATGTTCAACATAACTTTCTCTAACTAAAGACTTATCAAGAGTTTTTTTATTTATTTAACACGCTCAATCGCTCATCTTCAACAATAGCTTACCTTAAATCTCCAACACAAACCACATACAAGAACTTTACAATTTTCCATTTAATCAATCTCAATCACCAACCCAATCAACAAGACGGTCACCCCTAACTAACTATCTAACACCAAATTCAGACCACCACTAAAACCAAACACCAATCAAGCGAAACCTTAACAATAGAAGATCACATTTGTATGCAAACGTGCGATAGGATGTGTACAGTCACGACCACCAATATGTACATGTTGTGGCTAAAAGCCAAAGTAAGGTTACACCTAATTCTAGCCGGCTATACCTAGGTGCGGCCAATGCTCAAAGACTCTTAGTAATATAGTTGCTGCCAGTTAAGATCGCAATAGCGGTCATCGACCCACCTACATTTATTAAAGTTCTTAACTTTGAAATCCACAAATAAGCCAGTTCATGTCTTGAATCGTCATCTATCGTGATCTTCAACATCTTTTCTAATGAAAAACGATACATGGTTCATTTGTTTTGGTTCGTACGAAGAGATATTATGGAAAGAGCAATGACCGCTATTGCAATCTTAACTGGCAGCAACCATAGAAAGCTGTAATTTGGCCTGAATATACAGATTAGTTACGCCGACAAAGTGGTAAAATAAAATTTTGAAAAGTATTTTTTTAAGCACGTAAAGTGGGTTTGATTAATTCGTTTGTTAAATATTAAGCTTTAAAATGCTATTTTTTGTTAGATTCAAGTGTGCCTCCCCCCCCCCCTCTACCAGCTAAACGGTTGTGTTTGGGTGAGTGAAAAAATTAAACAACGAAATTAAAAGCAAAACTATCACAGCTAAGCAGGCTTAACAAGTTTACGAGTAATAGTCGACCTACTTATAAAATGTACTTGGATAACCTATTTTCCTAAACATAATGTATGGGAGCACAGGCTTTTCAACTGAAAATGTAAGATTGTTTTTTATTATTACAATAAAAATCATCGTTCGAAGGCAAATTCGAATATTTTGATGGGCAACTACGGAACCCTACATTGTGCGTGGCCCGATACGCACTTGGCCGGTTCTTACCAAAATTTCGTGAATTTATACTAGAAGGTTTATCTTTCTAATGCACATAGTTTTTACATGAATTGAAAAAGGTGATTATAACCTTTTTTGAACGATGACTAAAATAAGACTCAATAATCACGACATTATTTCACAATATTAACGTAGGTGCCTGCTTGTTTTATTCAGTACATGATGACCAAACGAAAATACATATTATCTCTTTAGACCTAAAAATAACCCAGACCGCAGACAAAGCCTATTAGACAATGGACAGACATAATACATTTATCCTATCAAAACTTTCTATGAGGCAAGGAAAATAAAGCCTGCGGTTTAGTCCGCAAAAAGGTATTCTAGATGTTTTATCTGTGGATTATCTTCTGTATAGACAACTGGTCTATGTTTGTAATCCTATAATATAATAATAATACCAGCCTGTTACTGTCCCACTGCTGGGCAAAGGCCTCTTCTCATACAGAGAAGGCTCGAGCATTGATCACCACGCTTGCTCAAGACGGGTTGGCGATTTCAGACTTATATTAATTATAAGTCCAGGTTTCCTCACGATGTTTTCCTTCACCGATGTCTGTGATGTCCAAGATAAACTTAGAAAGTACATATGAATTGAAAAAGTCACATTGGTACTTGCCCGGATTTGAACCCACAACCTCATGCATGAGAGGCGAGACCTTTAACCTCTGGGCCATCACAACATTTAATCCTATATTCTAGTTAAATTCAAGCTCGCTCGGGAGCTCGTGGCTTAATAATTACAGCGGCTCGGGTCGATCTTTAGGTGAAGCCGTGCTTGCCTAGGTTGGTCTATGGATGAGTGACCACCCATTACATACCGAGTTTCCTCCGTGCCTCGGAAAGCACGTTAAGCCGTTGGTCCCGGGTGTCATTTGTAGATATTTGACAATCGTTAGGTAGTCAGTGGCCCAAAAAGTCTGACAACCAGTCTTACCAAGGGGTATCGTATTACCAGTACTAACTGGGTTGTGGAGATCAGATAGGCAGTCGCTCCATGTAAAATACTGGTATTCAGCTGCCTCCAGTTAGACTGGAAGCCGAACCCAATATAGTTGGGAAAAGGCTAGGCAGATGATGATGGTGATGAAGTGGTGGCAGATAGCGTAGTCGGCTGTCTGATAACCAGTATTAACAAGGAGTATTACCGAGTAATTGGGTTGTGCAGGTCACATAGACAGACGATCCTCCTAAAATACTGCTATTTGTAGACTGGAAGCCGATCCCAACATGTTTCGAAAAGTCGAAGCAGATGATGATTCTTCATGGTGTATTTGGTGAAGGAAAACATCGTGAGGCAACCGGCATGTCCTAGAATCAAAAATTCGAAGTCATGTAACATCTACCAACCCGCACTGGACCCACGTGGTAGATTATAGCCCATTTCCTCTCACAGAGAGGAGGCCGTGTGTCCCAGCTAGTGATGCCAACCAGTTCTAACTCCCGAAATGACGAGAAAGGATCACTTCTAGACTTCCAAATAGAAATCAGTGTGATCCCACTTTATACGCAATCTCCAAAACAGAACCAATATGCTTTTAATCCTTCCCTAATCCCTGGGAATACCCGGTCCGGATAAGAGATATTCTTGCAGTATATTCCGGTCCACTGACTCCGGAATATCCTGTTAAAATATAACCGGGTGTCCAGCGAACCGTGAAATGCGTACCGGATTGAGTTTACTATGAATTTTATTTACGGAAGTAGTTTTATGGAAGTCTGCATATCACATTTAAGGGTTTGGCAGGATTTTTGGGAAATGGATATGATTTCGTCGGTTTTGGTAAGAAAGTTTATTTCTGGCAATAAAAGGAGTAAAGTGAAAATGGAGTTATTGGCTGAGTTTATTTCCCGAATTAAACAACTTTCCCAAAGAAACATTTTTTTTAATACTCATTCACTTTTACCTCAATAACACAACAGCGGGAACCTCCTAGTTACGGAGATATTGGAAGTCAAAGCTCCAATATTTTCACAAGTTTTTTTTTTAAATACTACTTTTCAAGATTTTAACTTTACTTTAATTACCTCCATGACCCTTTTACTATTCAAAGCATCCATCACCACAATGAGTTTTACCGTATAACGTGATTTTACACCCCAAAAAAAAAGTCGTTTCCCAGCAATAATTTTTGCGTAGGGTGACTTAGTTTGATGTACATAATGCTTGGTTGACGGCTTAGTGAAGGGTCCGTTTACACCCTGTTTTTTTGTTACCGCTCAACTTTAACCTTTGGTATGCCTAAAACGTGGATCCACGCGATCCCATTATACTGCCGGAATGCAAATCCATGACAAAACGACATCACGCGTTTTTTTTTAGATAACTTGAGTTTAGTATGCAGATCCACGTTCCAGGCATACCAAAGGTTAAATGCTTTGGATTGCATTCGTAACATCACGCCTGTAATCCGGGAAGGGTTAGGCAGAGTACACTCACATTTCGCCAGTCCCATGTAATAGGAGGCGAGCCAATTGCCCAAGCTTTGTATTCGTTTTTTTCTAGGTACATCGTCGTCAAATAATTAAAATATTATAATTCATGTATATGTTACGGCTAAAAGCCGAAGTAAGGTTACACCTAGTTCTAGCCGGCTATACCTAGGTGCGGCCGGTAACAGTTTGTTGTAATGCAACCAATTTGAATGTGTTTCGTTTGTGATTTTGACAGTTAGTTAGTTACCGGCCGAACCTAGGTATAGCCGGCTAGAACTAGGTGTAACCTTACTAAGCCGGGTAGAACTAGGTGTAACCTTACTAAGCCGGCTAGAACTAGGTGTAACCTTACGTAGCCCGCTTTAACTAGGTGTAACCTTACTAATCCGGCTAGAACTAGGTGTAACCTTACTTAGCCGGCTAGAACTAGTTGTAACCTTACTTCGGCTTTTAGCCGTCACATATACAAAATATTGTAAAACATTTTAAAAGAGTAACGAACGAGAAACTACCCTTGTGAATGGGTGTAGAATCAATTCTATTTCCTTTGTTTTAAAGTTATGTTTTACAAAAGTGCATTTTACTGGCCTATTTGAAATAAATGACTTTTATAGCATGTCAATAGGAATCCAAGTTGAGTCGACACAGAGACTTACTGACTCGAGTTGACTGCCTCTTTCGCCTAGTTGTCGCAAGTGCGACTACTGAGCATGGGGTCCTGGATTCGATTCCCAGGTTGGGCAAAGTGTATCCGATTGATGGCTATAGGCTCGCCCCCTATTACATGTTATTAAACCATAACTGGCGAAATATGGATGTACTATTAGGTACTACAACTGCATCTCTCTGGGATTACAGGCGCGATGTAAAATGTTATCGAGAATTCGAAGAGATATCGCACGATCAGCCAAGAATACTCGCCTAAGCTTTCAATTTATTTCTTGCTGAACATAAACATGGATTACTTATGCACCGTAGTGTATTCCAAGACTGAAAATTTCTTGGCAACGAGTCTCCACCTGCACAGGAAGAAAACTATAAGAAAAACATTACAATTTTCTCGTCGTGTAACATTGAAAGTCGATTTTGCTACATTGCTTCTGATCTTCTTATAGACTGGATGGGTACGTATATTGCTTTAATAGGCTTAAGGAAAAATCTATCTTCTTCTTTCTCGTGTGGTTAGTGCCTAACCTGGTGTCGGAGTTTTTATGCCGCCCATGGGCCTCTGACGTGGCTTTACATGCCATCGAGAAATATCTCTGAGGCATGCTGGTTTCCTCTCGATAATTTCCTTCACCGCAGCAAGTGATAATAATTATACTACTCTGTCAAGAAACTACCGGGAATCGATCAATAATACACAAAATGTTAGTTATTCATCCAAAGTTATTTTATCGCCTTCAAAGTATGCTCCTTCAGAAACGATATATACTTACGCCAACGAATAATCCAATCATCAAAACATTTTTAAAGCTTTTTCCGGAATTGAGTTCAGTTCTCGCCGCGAATTCTCCTTTATGTCTTCTACCGAATGAAAACGGGTGCCACGAAGTGGTAATTTGAGTTTAAGAAAAAGAAAGAAGTCGGCTGGAGCCATATCTGGTGAATAAAGTGGTTGCTCGATGGGATTTGCTGTTTTTTTGTCAAACATTCGTTCACTATGGGGCACATAAAGGCGCATTATCGTGGTGCAAAATCCAAGAATTTTCTTTCCACAAATCTGGCCTTTTTCTGTCTGTGAAATGTTGTATTTCACAAAAACTAGCCGTTACTCGCGATTAAGATTCCATAAAATTAAAAACCTTTTCATTAAACTGTTGTGATATTAATTAATTAATTATATTAATTTTACGTCCATCAAATAACTGGTCCATAACTTATAAACTCTCTAACTAACTTACCAACAGACAGACAGGAAGAAGTATCGCTTATTATTATATTTAAATATAATCAAATAAGGAAGACAGATTCCCGCAAAACAAACTGAAACTTTGCCTGAACATTGAGCGTTAACAAACAAAAGATAATAACAAAAGCATGACTTGAGTAACTTGCAAGTAATCCTTGCTTCGGTATGAAGCTCGCAACTTCGTTCATTAGAGATCTATAATAAACCATATAATAGAAATCAGAACTTCGGTATCAGTCTGTCTTGAGTACGTGACTGTACTTTCGTATCAGAAGTGGTACTGATTGGAAACCATACAGTGTGTTATGATTAGAAGTTGTTCCTGGTGATAGAACATTCAACTTAGAAGTGGGAAACGACTAGTAAAGTTCCGGAAATTCTTCTGGAAATGAGCCATTTTCCTTTAGGTATTTATAACTCAATTCGCCGTAATTTTGAGTTCGGTCACTTTCGTTCTAGCTGTGCGACACTTTAAGCACAGACCTCACCGCCAGCTAGTGAGCGAGCGAGCGAGCCGGGCGAGCCTCTTTATATACTAGATCTTTTGGAAATTCTATGCAATGCATTGTAGCTAAGCCAAATAAAAACAGAAACAGATTGTTTTTATTTATAATCTTCCATTTAACTTGCCTTATAAGTTAGTATGTGATCAAATCTTGCAACTGAATTTCAAACCAGTTCCCCCCAACCGATTGAGCTGAAACTTTGCACACACTTTTGGTTCTGGTGACAACATATTTTTATGACGAAATTGCCTCCTCACGAGAGAACTCCTCAACGGTTAATAGCACGGACACGAAACTTTGTTTACGCGTTCAATGTTGATAGATAAACCTAATTTTCTTCTTTTCATTTTACTAAACGCTTGATTTTTTTTTACACTTCGAACAAATTTTATTTATTTTCTGAATAAAGATGCACTAAAAGGTTTGGCGCTTCTGGACAGAAACCCGACTTACCAACCTTTTTGCCACAGCATAAACTATTAATGGAGGTACCGTATTATACACACACTTTAATCCGATCCGATCTACGTGACCGAACGTGACGTGGCTATCTGTAATCTATTATTCAATCCTGTTATATTGCCCTCCACAGATTAGGTGTGAAATTGAGGATCTATAACTTTGCCTATCTTCAAAGAATAATCTTAGAAACCATTGGACAGAATTTGATGGTGATTTTATCACTCCACAGTTTATTATAATCAGAAGCTTCTGGGCTATAAAAATTTACTGTCCTCGGGGTATCACGCTGAAGACAATGAGTTTTGACGGTTAAGTGTCAAAGGAGAATAAAACTTTGATGATTCCTTGGTTTAAAGTTGTAAATTCTTGTGATTATAAAGGATTTTGAAGGACGACGTGGTCAATAAAGTCTAGAGTAATCATACTTGCCTCTTCAATTTCTTTTTCAAGTCTTGGAGAAGGTCCTGGGTTGATGGATGTGGCTGCTACTGAGAAATTCCTGATGGGAAAACCCAATGACATACTTTGCCTGACCTGGAAATCGAACCCAGAACCTCCTTCTCAGCAGGTGCGCTTACGACCACTACGCCAACGAAGCAAGCAGTAATTGATGCCGCAATGATCTGCAAAAGCGTCGAAATATCGTGAGCTCAAAATCACAGAAGATGTTCCATAAGTGACAGTATAAGTTTAGTTATAAACCGTGAAAGATTTAAACAGTGTTAGTTTACTTAAGATTGTAAAACATGATTGTCACATACGCTATGTCACCCACTGATGTATATAAATGGTTGAACATACATTATATCGGTTGCGAAACAGTTCAACCTTAAAAAAATCTAAAAAGAAGGTGGAACTGTATGTGCTGACCGGTTAAAATTCGTTTCCTTCACAAATACTGACTTTTATTAATAGGCCAATATTATACAGGGTAGGTAAAAAATCGTGGATCAAACGAAACAGAGCGATAGTTTGGGTTATTTGCAGTAAAAAAATATCTAGGTGGCAGAATCCTATCTTGATCTCCTTAAAAGTTATGACTACTTGAGTTTTTTTTAATGAAAATACCAACATTACTAAATAGGCAATTAGTGGTGTTAAGTTGCTTCTAGACAATGTATCATCGCTACAAAAGTGCTTTTATGACAATGTGTACTATGATTTATGAGTATTGGCACTTTATTCAATATCTTTTAAGTCTCAAGAAAAAATATTTGTAAACTCACTGAAAAAAAAAAAATACTACCAAAAAAATACCCTGACAACCCCAACTATCGCCCTGTTTCGTTTGCTCCACGATTTTTTACCCACCCTGTATACGAGTCACTCCTCAAAAAAGCCCGTCTTGTACTCCCTACACCCACTTTCCGCATCAAATCTTCTAAATAGCAACACAAAAGCTAACATATTACAAAAAGAACCTTTTTCCAGTAGCCTCACCCCGAAAACACAATTTACACTATTTTTAAACGCGACCAACGATCAATGCACTGTCGGATATGACCCAGCTTGGTCATGTTGGACGGAAATTGGTCGTTAGCCCTGACCTATGTGGATGCGCCTTTTGTACTTAGACTAAGGCTTACTTGATTTTTTTAAGATTTTAAAGGGATTTGGTAGGGGTAGGGCTGATACGCTGGTCAGTCTGCCGGGGTATTGTAGCGTGTTTTCGGTCTATTTTCTGCAGTGTCCATTTTATTCGGCCTTTCGAGATTCTTTGAATAGTTTTAATTGGACTTATATTGACAATAGATGCTATGTAAACTGAAAATATTGAAAATATTCCGAGAGTGACATTTGTGACATAGTAACATCTTCTTCTTAGCATGTCGATGGCAATCTAAATAGTGTCAGCCCAGAACTGAGCAACTAGTTTGGCGCTTTCGGCAGCGTCCATCACTTCCTGTAGTGAACAAACAACAGGACACGCAGGACAAGATATTAAGTGCCCCATTGTTTGTAGTACAGCACCACATTTACACTCCAGGCCAGAATCATTAATGAATCTGTTTAAGTAAAGTTAGTTCCTCATGGCTCGATAGATAGCGTTGCTCGATTAAAAAGCAAGCTATCGTTACCTGTCCGCCTATTAAATAAGTACTCACGCATGATTGATTCTAAATATAGTTCTACCACAATACAAGTTATAGTTTTATTAAACAGAATCTAAATTGCATACTTTTTATAGTTGTTATATGGACATCCGGTCATACACACACGCTGTAAACATTACCTAAATTGCTTTTCACAAACCGCGAACACATAAATACTAGCCCACTTAGCTGCAATAAAATTAATAAACACAACTAAACTAATAAACTCAGTGGAAGCCAGCGAGCCGTAATCAATTATTTAAAACTTCACCAAACTATGGAAGTTGAGAAATAAATAACAGTTTTAATTTCTATTACTCTCGTGTGAACTAACTTTGGAGCTCGAAGTTACTTCGACCACTTCCTCGTGTTCCTCGGTTACCCTGTGCTGAACCCGGCAATTTTCTTTTTCTCCTTAGTTTTTGATCTTCGTATATAACCTGACCTGTGACCTGTGTTGAGGCATTTCGTTCGTCTGATGATCCTGTAGGGAGGTGTCTTCCTATTGGTTACTTTGATTGGGCGGGGTGTCTCAGCACAGGGGCATTTTTGTGTATAGATTAAGATATGTGATGTCCTTGTTTGTTGTCCTTTGGACCTGGTTGTTGAATTTTTGAATATAACGTGTTTCAGGACTGTGGCTTGCACTGTATGGAGCTAGTTGCAAGCTTTCTGAGCACCAGCACCGCACACGTCTCCGGTGTCTCTACCACCCTGTTTCTTCGACTATATCTTCACCGATAAGCAACATACAGTGTGGAAGGGACACCGACCCGAAAACGATTACCACGAATTCAGTAGATCATTCTGAGCCCCCCCACATATAAATTTTTCATCGTATTAAGTTCAGAAGTAAGGAGGCGAAATGAAGCACAGTATTACTTTTCTTATTTCTTCGTTGTATTTTTCTCAACCAATATAATGGCACTGGTTATTTTAAAATAATGTAGAAGTTGCAACGGCTGGAGCAAGAATGAAACGTGCTCAGGTCAAAACGGCTGCTACCTAAACTCCCGCCATTCTTTGCCGCCATTGCTTTACCGCCATTTCTATTTTATTAAATTAAAAGCGTAACTTCCGGAATCAGTCATTATACCAACACTTTAAATCAATTGATCAACTGACATGAAACTGACACAGATAAAATATAAAGGTGTGTATAGACTACAACATTTTCTGGAGCAATTCTGTGTAATGTAACGTTCTTACGAATGGTACAATACAAGCAAAAGCTCAGTTTCCAAAGCATTTCCATGTAATGTAACGTTCCTGCGAATGCTCGGCGTTATGTTACGGGTAAATCCTCCCTCGGGTCTCCCTCCGCGTCACCCCGCAACCGCGCATCACCCGCACTCGTGGCTCGACGAAATGTTACACCAATACGCTCGACGAAATGTTACACCAATACGCTCGTTGGTTTGTAACAAAGAGGCGAGCGTGCTCGACGTTTAGTTCGTAAAAGGATGATGCACTAGAACATATCATAGAGCGGCTCGTTGTTCTGTTACAAGTAAATGTTGTAGTCTATACTCACCTTAACACTTCTAATCAATTGAGAAACTGATACTAAACGTAAAACAAATTAATTAAAACAATCGGTTATTAAAAAAAAACTGCTACTCGATACATTTTGACCGTGTAGGTATTGCAGAATAATGTACTGAATACGTGGTGACCGTTTTCGCAGCCCAGACGTATATGTGAATTTGTTACCTCTTATTCTTTTACACAACGACGAACAGACAAGCATTGTATCTACATTGTACATACTCTATTCAGACCAATCGAATCGATATCCATTCAGCCATAAGGTCATAATATCAAAGGCTATTACAGCACTAGTTCTATAACGGTACTGCAGCTCTTTGCTATGTAAATCTTGTGTCGAAGTGCATTTGGTATTCGATCCCGACGCTATCTTGGGTCCTCTGTCACCTTGTTCTGTCAAAGGAGGATATTAGGAGGACGAGCCGTCTTAGAATTTGAGTTGGGTAAAATAATAGAGGCGGCGTTGATCTTGCTGCTACTCAAAATATGTTCTGTCTTGTACTTTGATATTGGTGTGAGATGTGTCTTTAAAATATCAGCTGGTCAGTCGGTAGCGGCGCTGTCTCTGACTTCGTGCAAAAATATACTGAATGTGTATTTAAATACCAGCAAAATGCCTAGCCTTTTCGCCCCATGTTGGGGTCGGCTTCCAATGTAACCTGATGCATAAATGAATACCAGTATTTTACATGATACTGAGTAGGTAATACGATAGCGATACCCCTTGGTAAGACTTTCAGAACACTGTCTACCTGTATCTACTGTCAACGACCTACAAATGACTGCCGGTACGAACGGCTAAACGTGCTCTCTGAGGCACGGAGGAAACTCGCTATGTAATGGAAGGTCACACTTCCACGGACCAACCTAGGCTAGCGCGGCTTAACCTGAAAATGAACCCAAACGATCAAATAACAGCAATAGTAATACTATGAAAAGCAATGCATCCCAAGTACTTACATACTTATGAAACAATGGCCAGTATTTTCCTCCTACACGGTGTAGTCCGCAAAAAATGTATTTTATTACCTAACCAAAATACAGAGATCCATGACCCTGGATCGGAACTCGTAGTCATAGGGAATTGAAAGGGCAGTGGGATAACATAGGCCAAACCTAACCAAAATGCATTAAAACCACTAGCACTATCTATACCTAAATCTTATCAATCGTAAGATTTATTGTTACCTTTATACATTAATTGTCTTATTTATTACATTTTTAAATATTTAAAAAAAAAAGTAAACAGAACATTTAAAAATATAAAAAATAGATGGCCCATCGGCATCCGGAACAAGGTCCAGGCTGCAGGTGGTCAGGGCTCCAGAGAGAGGAACTGCCTCAATATGCGTGCCGTGTCTAGGAGTACTGCTTTCAAAATCAAGCCCTTGACCCAGCCGCGCAATGAGAGCCTCCTAAGGTGTTAGTCGAGGCTCTTTTTATTATTTATTGTATTGTATACAAATAAAAAATTGTAGACAAACTAAATTACCAAACCGTAAATAATTATTTAGTTCAGTAAACGTTTCTTTGGTCAGAATACTACATACCATTAACGCTGAAAACGGAATATTTACCATGTTTACTATTTGTTTGTTTTTGTTTGTATTCTGTTTGTTTGGTCTGCTCATAAACACCCACCCGCAATAACTTCAGTTTATCCGTGATCACGGTGCTTGCATCACCGCTGTA
This sequence comes from Noctua pronuba, assembly GCA_905220335.1. Classification (NCBI taxonomy): domain Eukaryota; kingdom Metazoa; phylum Arthropoda; class Insecta; order Lepidoptera; family Noctuidae; genus Noctua; species Noctua pronuba. Next base: position 4,826,013 of record LR999906.1, on the reverse strand, counting down.
ATATCAAACTCAAAACAAATACTAAACATGGTAAATATCCCGTTTTCTGTGTTAATGATAATGTTAGTGACCACGTCAGTTTAAAAACACATATTACACTAGCTTTTTCCCGCGGCTTCGTTCACATTAATTTAGAATTTGACAATCAATTCGGGTTGTACTCTGCTTGTAAGAATATAATTCAATCATGATTCAAAAGACACGTGGCGCCATCTATTATCATAAGAACGTTATTGTTGTTTTCCTCTCCTAAAGGTACCATATGTCCGATCCTGCACACCTGACAACGTATTTGCAAAATTTCAGGATGATCGGTTCAGTGGTTTAGGCGTGAAAAGGTAACAAACAAACATACAGGGTGTAAACAGACCCTTCACGCAGCCGTCAACCAAGCATTCTGTACATCAAACTAAGTAATTTTACGCAAAAATTATTGCTGGGAAACGACTTTTTTTTTGGGGTGAAAACTCACATTTTACGGTAAAACAGTAACTCGATGTAACGCACTCAAAACATTGTGCTGGTGGATGAATTGAATAGTACGGGGGTCGTGAAGGTGTTTAAATTAAAAATCTTTTTTTTCTTCATTAGAAACATGTATTTAAAAAAAAAACTTGTGGAAAAGTTGGAACTTTGACCCCCAATATCTCCGTAACTAGAAGGTTCCCAGGTATGGTCTAGAACAAAAAAATGATCGCAATGACGGGGAGAACAAGTACCTTTCGGCTTCGTTAAGGGTCTTTTTACACCCTTTATAGGATACCGTCCAAAACAATCCCTAAAGACAACCAAAAAAAGTTCGTAACTTAAAAACACACTTTCCCGATCCCACGTCCATTCAAACCTCCAGCTCATTAAGTCCTGACGCGTCCCCGCAGACAATGATATACGCGCTGCACCTCCTGAAGCTTTTAACGGTATATTGCATTTGTGTGGGTGACACTGACTAATTTGACGCTATTTCAACTGAACCTCGGCAGTAAATCTCGACGGTACTGTAAAAAGTGTTCAGTTTTTTTTTTTTGTAACGTTCGAAGTTTGAACGCTGCACTGATCTGAGAAATAATGCGTTCGTTTAAATGTTTGAAAATACATGTTGTGGCAGAATCGTAAGTATAGCAATTTATGCGTGAAGGCATAACCGATTCATTAACAGCACCATGAGTAAAAATTTATTTATTTATTTATTATATTTAGTACAGCATAAGCCATTAATACTAAATGAAGTTATCCTTTTATTCGGTCTTCTCACAGAACCACAAACATTCTAACATTATCGTCTTCCATTCATCAGCAAACAAATCCAATCCAGTGTTGGTCTCCACGAGCGCGTTGAGCATCCTAAGCATACGCGGTATAGGGGAAGTGGATCGAGCTACAGTGCGACAAAATGGGACATTAAACAATTTATGCTTCCTAGAGCGATTGTAATTATTTGGAACAAATAATTGACACAGCTCCGCATGTAAATCTGAGGCGTCGGTATAACCATGTAAAATTTTATACGCTGTTGTTATTTGGTCAATAGCACGCCTAACTTTAAGGGAATTAAAATTCATACATCCTAAAAGAAAGTTAGTAGGAAAAATATATAGGTATTAGGCTTAAAGACCGAAAACGATCATTGAGCGAAAAAATCGGCATTGTGGCATTATCGAAACGACGCCAAAGTAAAATTGGCTGATTTAAAAATGACCACAACGAGTTCAAATTTACTTTTTCGTTATCACGTATTCCGGTTCACGGTATTCCACCGTGAACCGGAATCACGGAAAAGGTTAATTTAAAAAATCATAAGTATTAAAATATTTATATTATACAGTGATTTTACACAAATCAAATAAATATGTTAGTTAGGTCACTTATTGTGTAAAATTACTATTTTTAAGTTGTTTTTAAACATAATTCAATGGGACCTATTCTTTTATTTGTTTACATCTTCTATTTTAGGCTTTGACCGACATACGTACTATGGTAGATATTGATAAAAAGTGTGCTCCTGCATCCTGTGACACCAAGACGACTGAGATCTCTTGAGAGAAATCTTTTATTTTCTAAGGCTTTAGTGTTCAGATCTGGGTGTTTTCTGTCAAATATTCCCATTTCTGGCATTACGTTATTTAACGTGTATATTATGTGAACAAACGAAGTATAAAGCGTCACTTTATCCATAAATCATAATTAACGTCACCAGGAACAATTAATTCACGAAGATAATTATGACACAAAGCAAAATCCATAATTTAAGCCGACGACGCCTTAGAGAATGAGGCTAAAAACTCCAATTAGTGCCGCGGCGGGGGTGAAACAATAGCTTTTGATGAAACGACTTCAAAGATGTGCACCGATATTAAGACTTCAAAACGGGGCGAATTCGAAATGGGTCGAAAGGGAAGCGAAGAAATAGGGCTATATTGCCTAATGGTATGCAAGAATTGAGGATTTTGAAAGCTTATTACGGCTCAAATGGAATATTGATTATGGGTAATTGATGAGATAAAAGATCGCTCTTTTTTGAGGTTCACGGTCAATTTATACATTTTCGCGGAGGATTTTTGCGGTAGTACTTCGTCGGTTATAAATAGAATGATTAATGTTCATTTGACCCATTTCAAAAAGGTTGTTAATGTAAGGTTTTGTAAATTTATTAAAGCTACGCACTCTACAGCAACTGGGAATACAGTTCACATAGAAACAAAAAAACACTTCTCTTTCATTTTATCAGAAAACATCAAAGAACCACTTTTTTCTCAATTTATAACATTAACCCCAAAATATTCAAAGACAATGTTTCTCTGAATTCCTTCGCTTTACTCCCGAATCCTGACTCCATTGAATAATTCATTTGGAACGTTTCGGAAGATGATGAAATTAAAAGTACCCGCACACTGACTTGGTCACAGAGTAGATAGATGCAGAATATCAGCTTCAAACAATGATCGAAAACGAGCACACGCACACATTTATAGATGCGTATCTAAGGTGATCTCATATAAATGTCAGTCATGAGTGCATATGTACATAGATACATGTCTATGTGAGCGTGCGTTTTTGCACATTTAATGCAGCCGACCGTATAGCATGGAGACGCCCGCCTCGGTGACCACCACCAGCGTTGGCCACTTTTAACACACTCCATACAAACCAAAATTCAAATTCAACCAAGCGTGTTAGTACTTACTATTACTTATTAGGCTTAGCGGGCATCACCGTGTACACGTATCTACTACGACACAAATGACGTACAGATCCTAACTGGCTTTGATTGGCCATCCAAGACAGATGTATCGCTCAGTGTATTAATTTTAAATGAAGAAATTATAACGTTTTTGCGTCGTTGACATTTGAATAGTATTGTCTTGCTTGCTCATTCTGAAAATCGTGTCTGTCGGTCCAAGCAGTAACCTTTCTCATCGTAAACACGTTTTCGCGTGACTATGGTGAAGGCATTTCTCATTAGCAGCCACGGTGTCTGAATTCGTGCCCGGTTGATGGCAATAGGGTCGCCCCCTATTACGTAGAACGTATAACATAACTGGCGAAATGTGGGTGTACTATTAGGTACCATTGCCTAACCCTTCGGGGATTACAAAGATAATTTTATGTTATGTACGGTGAAGGCACATCTAACGATTTAAATCGTTGACCTTCTGTATGTTATCTATACAGTGCTCCAGTTTTGAGGGTGGCAATATAATAGATTAAATTTCTCTTTGACTAATTCGCGTTTTCCCTTCCTATTAACGTTTCTTTTCTGCTCTCTGAAATCTGTTAAGACTTGGACAATCTTTTTATGTTATTGTTTGTCTCTTTTTATGCTTCAAAGGAGATGTAAACAAGTTTTTGTGCTAATCTTGTTGACAACAAGATTTTAATGGTTGTTGGGGAACAGTGTGATTTTGTTTTGACTTCATTTCGAATACAGTGCTACGGGGATCTTGTGGGACTTGACATTGGAGAGGGCGTTGTCGGTCACATTTTTTTTTTGTAACATTATTTTTTAACATTTTTTTTTTTTTATGTGGAATAAAGGGTGTAAAAAGACCCTTAACGAAGCCGAAAGGCATTTGCTCTCCCCGTCAATGCGATCATTTTTTTGTTCTAGACCATACCTGGGAACCTTCTAGTTACGGAGATATTGGGGGTCAAAGTTCCAACTTTTTCACAAGTTTTTTTTTAAATACATGTTTTTAATGTAAGATTTTTACTTTAAACAACTCCACGACCCCCGTACTATTCAATCCATCCATCAGCACAATGTTCTGAGTGCGTTATATTGAGTCCTACCGTCAAACGTGATTTTGGACCCCAAAAAAAAAAGTCGTTTCCCAGCAAAATTTTTTGCGTAAAGTTACTTAGTTTGATGTACAGAATGCTTGGTTGACGGCTTCGTGAAGGGTCTGTTTACACCCCGTATATTGAAAAAAGTTGGCCGTCACGGGTCGCAAGGCAGATGTGTACATTCTATATATATATAAGTATTAGAATTCATAATTAATAAAAACCTTTAACGATATTTGGAGTTAAATTAAGAAAAAAATGTTTAGTATACAAGGAAGTCGGGAGCGGTGGCGTTGAGGGGGCATCACGGTATGACAGCGTCATGCCATTTGCCGTCACGGCACACGAGTCGGTTAAAATGAAGGCTTTAGTTCCATTTTCCACGCTCAAAAAGTTTCTTCGACTGCAATAACTACCTCTCAACAGATACAGTTATTGAGTTGAAAGCAGTGCCATTTACATTTTTAGTTATGTAGTGCATAAAATATCGGAGAGGAGCTCGTGGCTAGATAATAACAGCCGCTCGGGTCGTTCTGTAGGTTAAGCCGTGCTTGCCTAGGTTGGTCTGTGGATGGGTGACCACCCATTACATACCGAGTTTCCTCCGTGCCGTTAAGACGTTGGTCCCGGGTGTCATTTGTAGATCTTTGACAGTCGTTAAGTATTCAGAGGCACAAAAAGTCTGACAACCAGTCTTACCAAGAGGTATCGTATTACCCAGTACTAACTAGGTTGTGGAGGTCAGATAGGCAGTCGCTCCATGTAAAATACTGGTATTCAGCTGCATCCGATCAGACTGGAAGCCGATCCCAATATAGTTGGGAACAGGCTAGGCAGATGCTGAGTACGTATAAAATATCGGAATATTACACAATTTATTCCAAAATATTTATCTTTTAATATTGTACACAAAAACCAAATAACAAATGAACAATAAGTTGAACGTGGGCGGTTATAATATTTGTTTACGAGAAGAAATTGCTTGTGTAGATCTTTCTGGAAAAGGTCAGAAGGCGGATTACAAAGTCTCGTTAAATTGAGATTACATTGGCTTATTTTCGAGGGACACAAAGCCATTATACCTTTTTTGTAAACATATTTAAGGCTGAGATGAATGTTATCTTTATAGCGCTGCTTCTTATCATATCACCAATGATAACCTACTGGTGTCACAGTCGTGTCAAGTCGTAGCTCTCGAGTTCGAACCCAAAACCACCTTTTATTTCCTGAATTCATGTGCGTATTGTATAATTATCACTTACTTCGGTGAAGGAAAACATAGTGAGGAAACCAAACCAGCATACCTGAAAGATATTTCTCGACGACATGTAAGGCCAAGTCAGAAATCCATGGGTGGCGTGAAAACTCTGACACCAGGTTAAGCACTAACCACACGAAAAAGAAAGATAGTGCTGATTTTGTCAGAACAGTGCTCACTGTTGGTAAAAATTTGTGAATTTATTTAAGGCAATCACTCATAATGTAAAAACAAGATGGCGACGCACCGATACCCAAGTTCAACTATACCTACTCATTTAAATTCAATTTATGCTGCCAGCCTTCTGGGCACTTTTCTTATTGACAGCGATGTGGAAGAATTTTTTGACACCCTGTAATTCTTTTCCTCTTTTGATACTTGTACATATTATTATAGATTTATTTGTAGTTTCTAAATAATGTACATTTTATATCCATGTATTTAAAAGGGGTTTCCTCTATCTGTCAGAATCTTGATGGTCCGAAATTTATTTGGCATAACACACTTAGCATAATCTTCTTTAAACGAATATTTTTAAGGCATAAAAATAATTTAATATAACTAATTTTTGGCTGAATGTTTATATGTCCGAATTTACAATGACATACTTTTAAGATGGCAGAATTTTATTTGGAATAATTACCTTTGGCAAAGTTAAAATTTCGCATAATTTCTTTTGGCATAACGTTTGTTTAGAGCGACGATTATTTGGTACAATTTCACAAGGTTCAATGTGGTACGATTTTCTGCGAAATGAAGTTTATGCTATCCGCTGTTATGCAAAATAATATTATAACATAAAAAGTTCTGCTATAAATGGGTCTACCATTTAAAAGTCACCTCACTTTTACACATAAAACACCCTAGATACAACCAACTCCATAAACCACAACCTAAGTTCATTCATTTTAATATACAAGTACCAACGGCAATATTAATAAAAATGGCGGAATGTCTGTAGGTCGGCAGCGTAGCCCACACTGCCTCTTTATCTTCCTAGCAAGTCAGATGCATAAAGGAATCCAGGCCGTTGGAAAATAGCTAGATATTTTTATAAAGAATCATCGAAGTCTGGAAATGAAATAACCGATTATTTTTCTCATTGGTGGTTAAGTACTGGAAATAGGAGTGAATATGGATACTGCAATTAATAACCTGCGTTACCACCAATATTTATAAATATACAGGGTGTAAACGGACCCTTCACGAAGCCGTCGACCAAGCATTATGTATATCAAACTAAGTCATCCTACGCAAAAATTATTGCAGGGAAACGACTTTTTTTTTTTGGCTGTAAAATCACGTTTTACAGTAAAACTCAATGTAACGCACTCAAAACTTGGTGCTGATGGAAGCTTTGAATAGTAAACGGGTCATGGAGGTTATTAAAGTAAAGTTAAAACCTTAAAAAGTAGTATTTTTTAAAACAAATGTGAAAAAATTGGCACTTTGACCTCCAATATCTCCGTAACTAAAAGGTTCCCAGGTATGGACCAGAACAAAAAAAAAAATATCGCAATGATGGGGAGAACAAGTGCCTTTCGGCTTCGTTAAGGGTCTTTTTACACCCTTTATATTCATCATCGTCATTCTCCCGCCCTTGTCCCAATTTATTTGGGGTCGGCGCAGCATGTCTTCTTCTTCCATATTTCTCTATTACTCGTCATCTCATCAGAAACCTCCTTTCTTGCCATATCATCCTTCACACAATACATCCATCGTTTCTATGATCTTCCTCTACTCTTAAACCGATCCACATTCATACTCAAAACTTTCCTCACATTTTCCTCAAGCGATATATAAATTATTACCTAAATATTTGAACTGTTAGAAACTTAATTCAAAGTCCCGATCGTTGAAAAACTTACAGAGCGCTTCCATTTAGGCATGCCTTTCTAAGTGTCTCCTAATGTAGGAGAAATCGAAAATTAGTGGCATCATAGTTAAGGCCTTTTAGCGAAACAGCAACAGCATAGACCGATAGATCTGCAAGGTTAAGTTGCATTCGACGCAGTCGGTCCATTGATGGGCGACAGTTTTCTTAAATTTTCATATCTAGAAATGTATAAAATCTAACTACTGCTTCTCTTCTTGATTTGCCTATGGCTGCAAAAATACAATCTTCAAGGTTTTTACTCTTATCATCATCTGCCTAGCCTTTTCCCAACAATGTTAGGGTCGGTTTCCAGTCTTACCATATGCAGCTGAATACCAGTATTTTACATGGAGCAACTGCCTATCTGACGACCACAACCCAGTTAGTACTAGGTAATACCATACCCGTTGTTAAGACTGGTTGTCAGTCTTTTTAGGCCTCTGACTACCTGTAACGACTGTCAATGATCTACAAATGACAGCCGAGACCGACGACCTAACGTGCTTTCCGAGGCACGGAAGAAACTCGGTATTTAATGGGTGGTCACCCATCCACAGACCAACCTAGACAAGCACGGCTTAACCTAAAGATCGATCTGAGTAGCTGTTATTATTTAGCCACGAGCTCCTCCGTTTTTACTCTATGTAATTGTATTAAGTCCGAAAAGTATTCTTACTTTGCCTAACAAACAACGTGAGTACAGCGTTCTAAATAATATTAATCAGAAGTAATTCAATACTTCAGTTCAAGGAAACGTTATCAAAGGTAAATAAGTTTTACTCTATTCAATTAATGTTTTGCTCTTCAACTTCGTTCTTAGTTTTCTGTTAAATTGTGAGCTTGATATAATTTAATTAATGTTGTCGGACGACTGTGCCAGAGCACAAAAAAAAATATTTATTGTATTTTTTAGTTAGTCAGGTACTTTAGACGTCCTGATAATGGATGAATGTGCGCATGGGCGTACCCAGCATTTTTTAAGGGGTGGGGCAGAAGTAAATAAACTAAGTTATAGGAAATTTAAAATGCTTTTTATTTACTGACTGATACGTTTTATTGACTGCACTACACCATTTCAATAATAACCTCCGAGGGTTCTGGCTAAACTTAGATAAAATTTAGTTTTCAAATGTATGTTGTGTTTCCAGATGGTTTTCTGTCGGCCTACAAGATGGTTTTCTGTCATTGTTGACCTTAACCAAGTTTTTATTTTAATGTGAAAAATGTTAAAGTACCCAAATGAATATTTAATTTTGTCATTATATTAATTTTGCCCAAAAATTCTTAGCTTCGGGTCAGAGAGCAGGGTGGGGCAAGTGCCCCACCTTGCCCTACCGTGGGTACGCCCATGAATGTGCGTAGTCCGATAGTGAACAGTGCCCCAAATGTGTAACACGTTCCTTCGCAATCCGAAGTATTATCACGGATCTGGAAAATCTGGATCAATTCAAAGTTCAAGTGAATCGGTTTCTTCTAGACAAGCGTGCTCCACCCTAGGGCGCGTCATCGCTTCACATCAGGCGAGTTGCGGCCAAACGCAAGCCTATTTATTATTTAAAAAAAAAAACAGTTTACATTGTTCAATATTGTGCTTGTAAAGTCGAAAATAATGCAAATCTTATCTCTTGTCTCATTCACCAACAATAGGCTTTTTTCAGTTCTTCAAATCCACTTCGTCTGCTATTATTAATGCACAAAATTACTACATGCGATCACCTGTTATTTACGCCTGCGTTAAGTGTGGAGACGTGTTGTGTGTGTGTTGCACTTTGCTATTTTAAAAGGTTAGGCGCCGCATCATGCAGATTCAACTAATTGTACTTTAGTATGTTCAAAATTGTCACCATCGCGGCAACCTCACACTCCGTACATTTTTATTGTAAAATATAGTTAAAAACAAATTAAACCACCATGATGATGATGATGATGATGACCTCGATACGGAAGTTTCATTGAGACCACTGAAGCCCCGACACCTGCGTTTGGGACATGTTCAACGACTTTCATACATATCAATGAACAAGAACATGTCACAATAAAAGTCATGAAATGACCTAAAATGGTATCAATAATACTAAGGTGCAGAGAGCAGAACGCAAAATTTAAAACCACCACGACTATACCGGGTGTAAACAGACCCTTCACGAAGCCGTCAACCAAGCATTCTGTACATCAAACTAAGTAACTTTACGCAAAAAATTTTGCTGGGAAACGACTTTTTTTTTTGGGGTCAAAAATCACGTTTGACGGTAGGACTCAATATATCGCACTCAAAACATTGTGCTGATGGATGGATTGAATAGTACGGGGGTCGTGGAGTTGTTAAAAATCTTACATTAAAAACATGTATTTAAAAAAAAAGTGGCAACTTTGACCCCCAATATCTCCGTAACTAGAAGGTTCCCAGGTATAGTCTAGAACAAAAAAATGATCGCATTGACGGGGAGAGCAAATGCCTTTTGGCTTCGTTAAGAGTCTTTTTACACCCTTTATGAAATAACGAGAGACCACGAACGCTAAACGTTTAACAATCAACTTCACACCAAGGAGAATATATAACTTGTACTGCAGCTCCTTTGCAAATTCTAGATACTTTAGTTTATTCCGAAGGCAAGACCAGCTCCAATGTTTTATTTATATACCAGAGATCGGCTTGCAAGGTTGTACGGAAATACATTTGGAGTGATGGCTAGTGGCCACTTCTATATTATTGGTGGGTTCCGACTTCGGGGTAAATGTATTGGTTTTCGATTTATGTAAAGTGGGGTATGTTAAGCTAGTTATATGCTTTAAAGGAAGATTTATGCTTGACCGTGCCGCGTTCGAGCTGTGAGCAGTAAAGCTGCAATTGCATTTAACTGGACCATTATGCAAGGCATATAATGAAACAGTCTGACAACTACACTGTACTTTTTCGTCACATTCACATCCAAGGCTGTCAGTAGAGATAGATGTGACTTCATCATCTGCCTAGCCTTTTCTCAACCAAGTTGGGTTCGGCTTAGTCCAACAGGACGCAGCTGAGTACAAGTATTTTACATGGAGAGACTGCGTATCTTTCCTCATTCTTCCTACTGAGGCTAACATCAATTAATATGGAGTCTCTCATGAGAGGCTTGGATGAAATCCATAGATGCCCAACACATTTAATGGCTCGACCGCGCGGAACAGTGGAGCTCACTGCCTGCGCACAGCGCACCCTCAATACATTTGTTTCTCCGTCTCCGCTAGACCGCGCGGATGAGCGATGTTGGAGCGCCTGATCAACACAGCATGGCAGCAACCCGCTCAACTAGCTATTTACTCTTTTTATATCATAAGGTATCCATATTCTTTTTATATACGTCACTAATGTCATGTCACTTGTACTTAACCCGTGCAGTTAACATCAATTAAAATATAAATTGTTCTTGCACTGATTATTGTTCCAGTAAATCCCTAAAAAACCAGAGTTAGTCACTTGCAATTATCATCCTTACTAATATAATAAATGCGAAAGTAAGATTGTTTGTTTGTTTGTTACCTTTTCACGCGTAAACCACTGAACCGATCATCCTGAAATTTTGCATATGTCAGGTGTACAGAAACGGACATAGAGTACCTTTCATCCCGAAAAAAAGTATTGTTTCCGAGGAAAACAACAATAACGTTCTTATAATAACAGATGGCGCCACGTGTCTTTCGAATCACGATTGAATTATATTATTACAAGCAGAGTACAACCCGAAATTATTGTAAAATTCTAAATTAACTCGAGCGAAGCCGCGGGCAAAACCTAGTTATAAGATAAAGCTTGGTTGGTTATTCAGAGAAAGGATACTACCTAACCTAACTACCTCAAAGGCTAAAGCTACAGAATGAACGAACAAAAATAAAGCAAACACAAAAATACTTTTACTTATTGATGTGCCCCTGCCTACGTCAGACCATAACGTGGGTTGAATAGTACCTCATTTAATCAACACTTTCAATTCTTCCAGTACATAAAATTCATGGGACTATCCATAGTGTGAATCGCCTTAACAGGGTCTGGCGTATTTCAAGCGGTTCCGAATAGAAATTGTCTCGTTGTCCGAAACGAATCCACCAAATGGATTGAGGTAGTTTTCTGTCTGTCTGTCTGTCTTTTTACCTGTCTTTATTGTGCTGTTCACACCCACGTGTTTGACTAGACGGCGCGATTGGCGCCGTGGCTGAGCGATTTCTCGCTGATTTGCGAGCCGCGTGGGTGCTCTGCCTACCCACTGTTGCACGGTACGATAGTAATGGGACAGAACAACGTCACGCGGAAAACAGCTGATAGGTCAAAGGCGCGTTTGCGCGTTTGGCTGTTGTATTATTGTGATAAAAGTGAATGAGTAAAAAAAAAATCTTTCGGAAAGTTGTTTGTTATCATGAGTACAATCACGTGTTTAAGTATCAGTCACTATTTACCAGGCATCCTTTTTAAATACGTTATTTATTAACCTTATACTATCACAAAACTAATTCGGCTCCCTACATCAAAAAGTTAGGAAGAAACCCTCTCATACATAATTCCGTATCCGATCTATTTCTCTCGAAGAATTTTCCAGAATACTTCGTATATTGCTTTCCTGGGATTGAGAACTCGGGAAAAGGCGTCGAGGTAACTAATAAATAAGTTTCGATGTCAAAACTTTGTGGGAGAGCCATTAATGTGACCATTGCATCTCGCCAAATAGGGACTTGACCCAAAAATATTGGCAGGGTTCCGATAAGGCTTGATTTATTGCTTGTATCTTACTTATTCTTTACGAATTAGGGAGAGAAATTATTCTTTAAAGGTTCGATCGGAAGTGAGACTGGTAAGGACAGATTACGGAGTGGCTGCGGACATCGGACACTCAAAGATCAGCACCTGCCTAGCCTTTTCGGCTTGCAGTCTAACCGGATGCAGCTGAATACCAGTATTCTACATGGATCGACTCCACAACCCGGTTAGTACTGGGTAATACGATACCCCTTGGTAAGACTGGTTGTCAGACTTTCGTGCCACTGACTACTTAACGACTGTCAAAGATCTAGAAATGACAGCTGGGACTAACGGCTTAACGTGTTTTCCGAGGCACGGAGGAACCTCGGTAATGTAATTACCTCGTAATGGGTGGTCAGCCATCGAAGGCCTAACCTAGGCAAACGCGTAGAATATTAAGTAGAATTATAAAATTCAATTTTTGCCTATTAAATTTTAAAGACTTTATAATATTTTCAAATCAATTTTTATAATTTAAAGATTAACTCATTATAATTTACATTTTTTGGAAAAACATTTACAAATATAAATAAATAGTAGAATAGAAATAGTAGTATCGGGAACAGGGTCCAAGCTACCGTATTTTATAATTATTATAACTGCAAATATTTGATCGTCGAATGTTAAAGATGTAACTAGACCCTTAAAGAAGCCGAAAGGCTCTTGTTCTCCCCGTCATTGCGATATATTTTTTTGTTCTAGACCACACCTGGAAACCTTCTAGTTACGGAGACATTGGGGGTCAAAGTTCCAACCTTTTCACGTTTATTTTAAATACACGTTTTGAATGTAGGATTTTTACTTTAAATACCTCCACGACCCCCGTACTATTCAATCGATCCATCAGCACAATGTTTTGAGTGCGTTACAACAACGGCGAGCTTAGCCCAGAAAGGGTGTTATGTATTTTAAGAAAAAATAACAAGATCTACAGATCTTCCTGATGACCTATATTAGAAGAAAGTGTGGGCACACTGTTCATCCTGAAAAGATTTTTGAAGGAATAGATAACTTATCATCTTCCAAGCCTTTTCCCAACTATGTTAGGGTCGGCTTCCAATCTAACCGGATGCAGCTGAATACCAGTATTTTACATGGAGCGACTGCCTATCTGACCTCCTCAACCCAGTTAGTACTAGGTAATACGGTACCCCTTGGTAAGACTGGTTGTCAGACTTTGGGAATAACTAACTTTGAATAGAAAACTATTCCTTCTAACTTTGTACGTACTAAATTCTATGAACAAATCTCTATTTGTCATTTAATACCTGGTCACCACTCCTCCAATGTAAAGTTTAAAAGTCCTTTTGTCATCGTCCAGACTGTTCTGAATAATTGATTGTAATACTTGATTATCTTACTTTCCGTTACGCCGAGAAAGTCCTGAGCCTTTTGGGTCACCCCTGAAACGGAGTAAGCTGATTATGGAGCTAAATATAGATTCGGGAGATTTCCACGTTAATTTTATATGTACGTTTGTTACTTGGTTCTGAGCCTGGTGTTCTAGGATAATGAATCTCGATTTATAACTAGATTTGAAAGGATATTATTCTGTGGTTGTGGTTTCATTGAAATCTGATAGTTTTAAATTGAGATTAGAATTAGCAACGTTTTAGGTTGGACTAAAAGAAAATTTGGAAATCTCGTAAAATATGTATTCATAATATAAAATGGAACTGCCTAATTGGTCTAGTAGTTACAAACGCGACTGCTTAGCCCTGGTTTTGATTTGCCAAAGTGTTATTGAGTTTATCCATTAAGAATTTCTCAGCAGCTGCCATGGAGTCTGGATTTGCGCCCGGTTGATAGCAATAGGCTCGCCCCCTAACGCCGCTCGCCCTATAACGTGGGACTTAAACATAACTGGTAAAATGTAGGTGTACTGCTAGGTACTCCTCTGCCTAAAGCGAGGCGTGATGTTACGTTATGTAAAATTTAAAGCTATTTCATTTTCTGGGTACCTCCATTCTTAATCGAATGGGATTTATCTAGGACAAAATTAAAATGTTATGCCTGAAAAATTCATCTACTTCACATAAAATTATTATTATGAGAATTGGCGCTCAATTATGTTTGTCTTGCCAAGAGCCTAATTAAATCATTATGAAGTGTTATAATGACCATTGAAAATGCCTGCAAAAATATTATTGGAGAGATAAGTACTTAGCTTTGATCTATAATATAATTTGAATGAATAATAGACCAAGAGACGGCAGATGATGAATAGACCAAGAGACATCCGCAAAAACGTAATTATTTAAACACAGAGACACATTTCAAATTCAAGTCACAACTTATTAAAAATTTGATTAAGTGTTTCAGCAGACTTTATAATTGCACATTTTTAAAAAGGCAAAAAAAAAATCTTCAAAAAATTCGAGCACTGAACACGTTTCTAAAATTCATCTAACGAGCGCAGAGTAACAAAGCAATGACTACGTGATGGACCAAAATTAAGCACTACATACAAATACAAATAGTTTATTTTTCGTTCACAGGGTTTGTACGCACGACGGCCAATCAAGCTATACAAAACCAGTTTATGCGGATCTCTCATTGTATAGAAAATCTATACAAAACGAGGCCAAGTTACACGGGAAATGTACAGCTTCATGTGCCGCCGTGTGTACTACACAGCTAGTGATATAAGTGTCCTTTTAAGCAAGTAAATGTATTGGACACTCCACTCTTCCGTAACATAAATTTACGTAATATACATACAAGAATTATGTTAACTACTTATACACTTACACATATCGCCACCCATTACACCGAGTTTCCTCCGTGTCTCGGAAAGCACGTTAAGCCCGTCCCGGCTCTCATTTGTAGATATTTGACAATCGTTACAGGTAGTCAGTGGCCCGAAAGTCAGACCAACAGTCTTACTAAGGGATATCTTATTACCCAGTTCTGTGGAGGTCAGCTAGGCAGTCGCTCCATGTAATACTGATATTCAACAGCATCCGGTTAGACTGGACGCCGACGCCAATATAGTTGGGAAAAGGCTCGGCAGATGATGATCGTAATAACAACTATAGTGAAGAGTAAGCTGGATGCGCAACCAATCAGAAGCCTAGTAAGACGCCCACAATGTCTATAGCTGTACCACAGATAATAAATGGTCATACATTTTGTACGCTGTGCCCATTTTCTTGCGTCACTGTGGTTCCAGTGTAATATAGCTCTAAAAGTCATGTCTGTCTTTCTCACTGTCACGTGAATCACCAAGATAATAAATTACCCTTACCGTTTATAAATAAAACACATAAAAGGGCCATTTTAGCGTTCCCAAGCCAAATAAATGGCGCCGAACGTAATTTGTTACGTCTCACTTATGCGACGCGAAAATATAACAAGGACTTGCGTTACACAGCGTCCTAGATGAGGTATGAAAGCGATGTAGCGACGTAATGCGAAAAACTAAACATACAAATTCTGAGATAAAAATAAATAAAATTAAAGTGTCTGTTTGTAATTCAAAATAACGGCTTTTTAGTGAATTCATAAGAAAGTTTAAACGGTACTTATACAAAATAAACTTTTTTATTTTTGTCTGTTTGTTCCGGCTAACCTCCGAAATTACTGGACCAATTTGGACGGCATTTTTACTAGCAGATCGCTGGTTTTTTAAGGAGTAACTTAGGCTCTCCTTATTTTAGAATTAAGGGTTCCGTGCAGTAAAAAAATGAAAACCCATGAAAAGTCATCAAAATCTGATTCAAATAGAGACCTACTAATATTTATATTATTTTACGTGGACGAAGTCGCGGCAAACAGCTAGTATGGAATAGGCAAAATGTACTTTGATGTGGTGTAAACTTTCTTCTAATATCCTGGATGAGACTGGCTCATGAACATGGAGCTTGGCACAAGCAAAGAGAGGCCTAATACCCAGCAGTGGCTGAATTCGGGCTGTGGATGATGACGATGAATATCCCGCAAAGAAGTTCACATCGCGTCGCCATCGTCTCGCATTCATACCTCACCTAGGTCAAATTAATGAATACATAACTCTAGGCGTCACAGTTAATAACACTGCCCTCTCTCTCCCGTCTAGTCCCGTTACATATAATATTATTTTATTCTAATACTACTCGTATAAATGGGGTAATATGTCAGTCTGTCTCGGTATTGTCGAGGTGGGACGTGTCTACGATATATGTATGCTCTGATGTAGAGACCAAGGTCAAGCTGTGTGATCAGATATTTAGCTTTAAGGCAAGAAGTTGTTAAGTTTATCTAGCAGTACTTGAATGGCGGATAGATGTTGCGAAGTATTATTATTGTTACATCAGTTGCTTTACGAGAACATTCTAGATTAGGTGCTAGTATCGAATGTTCCAGTAAGGACCTGTCTAGAAGATTAGAGTATAGAATGTTCCACTACAGAACTGTCTAGAAGATTCGAGAAAGTTGTGGGACTTTCTCGAAGACAATAGCGCCCTCCACACGTAAAGTTCGGACCGCGGGAAACAGCACGCGCCGTTCCATCCCTCGCTCCGAACTGTACGTGTAGATGTGCGGGTCTAACAATCCGATCTGGCACATCGACGCGAACGCATGTCTTACAGTTTTATGCGCGCATCACGTATAAACGTAAATTACAAAAATGGCGGTTTGGAGCGTCGAAGCTATCACAGAGTTCATTCGTTTGTTCCGTACATCCACACGGATTTTCACGGAACAAACGAATGAACTCTGGAAGATAAAAAGTAAGGAGTATAGTAACAGGAATATGAGAAATAAAGCATATGACGAGCTCGTTGATTTTTGTAAGTCAGTAGGTTTTGTTTCAGCTGATCGCAATTTCGTCAGCAAAAAAATACAGAACGCTAACGCGATGACCAAACGATCGTCCATTTTTCTTACTACTGCGAGAAAACTTTTAAAAGTTATAACGTTCTACGCGCCAGTCCAAACTGCAGTCCAAACTCTTGAAAATCAATTTACACGCACAGTTCGGAACGTTTGTCTAGATTATGTAAGTTTCGTCGGCAATCCAAACTGTGAATGCATTTTTAATCGTAATTAGCACAACAGTTTGATACGCAGTCCAAACTGTACAGATCTAACTGCGGTTTGGAACGCAGTCCAAGATGCGCGGTCCGAACTGTACGTGTGGGGGGCGCTAATGTTCTACTATGGAGATGTCTAGAAGATTCGAGAAAGTTGTGGGACTTTTTCGAAGACATGTTCTACTATGGAGCTGTCTAGAAGATTCGAGAAAGTTGTGGAACCTTCTCGAAGCAAATGTATTAGCTAACTTGTGAAAAATTTGAAACTTTGACCTCTATTATCTCCGTAACTAGAAGGTTCCCAGGTATAGTCCGGTACAAAAAAAATATCGCAATGACGGGGAGAACAAGTGCCTTTCAGCTTCGTTAAGGGTATTTTTACACTCTTCATAAGAGAGCTTCCCTTAAAGCGCCATGCACACTACTTAGGCACGACGCCAACTCCCGCATGTACATATGTACGTCTATGTAAAACGACATGTACGTTTTAAAAGCGGGATTAGGAACGGCGGCACGGCGATGCATATAACTGGATTTCTTCGTACTAACTATGTGTGCTTAGTTTCTGATAGAAAGGGGATTATTTCCTACTAGTCTTTTCATCTGTTTACATGAATTTACTGTCTGGTTAGATATTATGTTATGGCGCTCCTTCGAAAATAAATCGTAGCTCGACTTATCTACTAAGCAAGCGAAAGTGATGCAATTTCTTTTGAAACGCAAAAGAAGAGATGGCTATAATGTGCGTACGCTCGGAATAAAACGACGTATGTGCCAATACGAATTTACTCCTTTTTTAACAAAATAAATGAGAGACGGTATTATTAGGTATCGAAATTAGTTTATATTTATGTAATACTTTTTGGAGAACAATTTAAAAAATACCCCGATGAAAATTAAACAAAATGTACTAAAATGAGGAAACTTCTATGGCAACACACGGGCGCGAGCGGTCGCTTCTCGAGTAGTGACGTCATAAAAAAAACAATAATTGACGATCAAACATACCAAAGCCGATGATGGTGTTGTCACGTTTTAAAAGTTTGTTTGAATTTAGGGAAACGGGTGCTAATTTGGGGCGAAAATCATGCATTTTAAAATTCATTAAAGATTATATTATGTTTCTTACTCTATTTGGTAATGCCATTGGTATACATATATGCCTCTTTCGGATCGGACAAGGTTTTTGTAACATATTGTATATGACACAACAGTTTTATTTCTATTGGTTAATTTTGATTTAAACTCGCATACACAAACAGCCAGACTCGGAACAACTATCTGTAGGAACTGAACTAACTATCAAGAAAGAAGTTAACAATATGGTAGATTTAACAGAATTGTAATAGAAATAAACAAATTTTTTTTTTGTTCTACGTTTAGTTTTAGGTGGTTGATGGTCACGGAAACCACTAAAATCTTCAGCACAACTTAACAATTACTACGTCTATACAAACACCTACTCCAATTATTATAAGTCGTTGCCCTTTACATTGAAATGTCAACAACACAAAAATAGTAAATGTAACATGCAAAGCAAATTCATATTTCAATACCAAAGCTATCCACACTCACCCGTATAATCGAATTGAAACATAGAAAATGGCGTCAAAATAAAAGTATTTTCGATGAAATCGAGATAAAGAGATAAAACTGTAGGGTTGGTTGACATTTGGCAACGTTAAAAAAGTATCTCTTCACAAAATGTCCCTTCGTTATTTGTGTCATAGCGTTTGTTCATGGAGGATGTTTAATTTCCGGTTAATAAGGGGTCAGTTCTCTTAAAATTTTCCATGTTTAAAATAAAGGGCTAATTTTTTTTTAAGTGTCATCATTTTATCATTGATCACCATGTATAAAGGGTGTAATAAGACTCTTAACGAAGCCGAAAGGCTCTTGTTTTCTCCGTCATTGCGATATTTTTTTTGTTCTAAACCATACCTGGGAACTTTCTAGTTACGGAGATATTGGGGGTCAAACCTAAACTACCTACATACATTGCTACAACTTAGTCTTCAGATAATTAATTTGTTATTAACATTATATGAACCCAATGGGTCTGAAATGGGCTGCGGGAATGTTCGAAAGAGATACCGCGGCCCTGGAACACAAAGGGCAAAGAAGGAACATGGATGGGTTTTAGTCAGTAGAAATCTGACACTCCCTCCCACTCCACCCAGAGCGGGAGGAGTTATTTGACGATTTCGCATCAGAAAAAAAAAATGGGTCTGATATAAACAAATTTAATTTATTATTTAACCCTTTAACCGCCAAGATTTAATACCTTTGACTTACCTCCAGCGCCACGTCACTTTAGGTATAAGTTGGAATAGTGTTGGGAATACTTAATATCGATGCATAAATTCTTTATTTATTAATTCTTTATTATTCAGTTTTCAATCAATTAAAAAAATAAAATTTAACGTGCTTCTGTAGTTACAAAATCAGTACTCGGGAGATGGGCACGTTGTTCGTTCTTCTGTTTGCGAGGATTCTCCACGAGCATGTCGTATTAAATTTAATATCTTCATGTAAACTTCTGGATTTCTTGGATTTCCGACCGCTCAGTTTCCAGCTCAAAAGCTATTAAAGACGCGAAGTATTCATTTCGTGGATCACTTTGTCTCTGATCAAAAAGGCCTACAACACTAGTTGCACTTAGCGATAAAGCTTTCCCGTGATTTCACGGTGACGGCGCTGAGGCAACTGACAATACCGCGCGATTTAACCTTGAATCTCCTTGGCAGCACGTAATATTACGGTGACGGCGACCGGCGTCTGTCTGCACTAGTGAGGTTCTGCGTTATGAGATTTCTATATTTTTTTCGTAAAAATTAAATAATTTTTAAACTTAAATACATTTTATTGTGTACAGATACTTGTATCAGAGTAATACTATGGATATTTTGTAATGAAAGTACCCACTTTCATTGCAAATAGTGACAGTATTTTATATAGTGCCTTGTTTATTCTTAGACAACCTATTAAGTATTTTCCGAATTCGCCCCATCCCTAGTACTCGTAAAATTACGTGATTGGCGATACAGGTAGGGAGACAGTAATGACAAAGTATTTGAACCTCAAAATTCACGGTATTTATCATTCAAAACATTGAAAAATGTCCATAACAATAAAGATTATACCCTACATCTTAAAATTGACACATTTTATATGGAGTTTGTGCAGTATGAGAACATTTTCAATGAAATAACGTAAATATACGTGTGTGACGATTCGGGCACTGTTTTCAGAGCCCGTAATATTACGGCGTCGGCGCTTAAAGGGTTAAAAACAGTACGAGGCGCACAGCCAAAATAATCATACACTTCAACGCAACATAACCACGTCACCCATTGCAGTTTATTTAAGTTCCACACTATAACACGAAGACCAGTATGAGGTACTAACTATAACAATTACGACAATGGACGACGATTCCATAAAATTTCAGACGGCTGCAATAGACCGTAAACGTGCACTGAATTAGATGAGGACGCAAATGCTGGTATAAACGATCGCAAGGTAATGGCTATATATACAGGGTGGAAGGAAAATCGACGCACACACGTTTGCCACGTACTCAGAACATTATTCCGAAACATAGAAATGTTTGATCGATAATGAAACAAAAAAACTGCCGTTTTATACATTTTGATGTTTGTTATCATGAGGACAATCACGTGTATAAGTATCGGTCACTAATTACAAGTCACCTTATATGTTTAGTTTGGATGACATGGTTAGCTAAGTGACGTCTTTCAAAACCCAAAATGGTGGACTCCCATGATTTACGTATAAATTAAAAGGGTTTGCTAAAAAAAATATTACGTCACATATATATGTATAGGGTGACCGGTACTTAAACACGTTTTTATACACAGACTTTTATCACAATAACACAACAGCCGTAAGAAATTCGCACGCGCGCGCCTGTGACCTATCAGCTGTTAGCCGTTTAAAAAAATATTTCTTTGCGAAAGTTGTTTGTTATCATGAGTACAATCACGTGTTTAAGTATCGGTCACTAATTACTAGTCATCCTATATTATAAAAGCTTGTTTAAAAAAATATTTTTTTACTATAAACTTGTTTCAGCTGCTGAATTTTCACGACAACCCTGCAAGTGGAAATCAAACGAGATCAAAGCGATACCGACACGATTATCTTCACAGACATTGAAACGAACGGATATTACAATCGAGAGCATGAAATTTTAAAAATCCTCGTTATCTTATTTTGAACGAAGCATAATTTGCGTCTCATTCTTGTCTTTTGATCTGAAAAATCGTTTTCTTTGTGACTGATTATTGTAATTTAAATGAGACTAGCTTTTGCCCGCGGCTTCGCTCGCGTTAATTTAAAATTTGACAGTCAATTCGGGTTGTAATTTGCTTGTATAATTCAATCATGATTCTAAAGACACGTGGCGCCATCTATTATCATTCGAACGTTTTTGTTGTTTTCCTCGGGAACAGTACTTCTTTTCGGGATGAAAGGTAGCCTATGTCCGTTTCTGTACACCTGACAACGTATATACAACATTTCAGAATGATCGGTTTAGTGGTTTAGGCGTGATAAGGTAACAAACAAACTTACTTTCGCATTTATAGTTTTAGTACGGATATGTGTTATCATAAAAGCGGCAGGTTATTTAGAATAATGAGACATTTTCATATCAATTGGTACAAAACAGATCAAACGACTTGAAATCAAAGATGATGTGTCTTAGGGCTTATCAGCTACAAGCCAATATGAAGAGTAAAGTGATTATGTACTGAAAATTTCAGAGGATGTGTTGTCTCGTAAGTCCGTGTAAAAGTCAAAACGTATTGAATTGACGGCACTATTGGCGCAGTGGCTGAGCGATTGACTGCTGCGTTGCGTTTCGCAGATTCGATCCTCGCACGGAACAAATATTTGTGTGGCCTACAGATAGTTGTTTCGGGTCTAGCTATTTGTCTATATGAGTTTAAATGTTTGTAAACGCACCCACGATACAGGAGTAGTTCATAGCGAGATGCAACGTTTAAAAAAAATGTAGTCTTTCCAAGGTGTATGCTCTTACCCAATTATTTTGGTTTTGAGATCGGATATGCAGATGCTCCATATAAAATACGAGTATTCAGCTGCACCCTATTAGACAGGAAGCTAATCTAACATAGTTGGGAACAGACTAGACAGAAGATTTCAGGTGGTATCTTTCATTTCTGGATCGTAAGCGTATGAAAATGAAATTCAATAGAAACACTGTTTTAAGCTTTCACGGTTTACAACTAAACTTATACGGTCACTTACGGGATCATGGCGCTTGCAACAGCGTCGAAATATCGGGAGCTCCAAATAATGAACAATCATGGAAGATATTCCGTAAGTGACAGTATAAGTTTTTAATTCAATAGTACAAAAACGGACTTGAAGAAACAACTTATCCAACACAAAATCCAACAAACTTATTCGCGAAACGAAGTAACCGCACTAACTAAATAACGTTCAACTTGGCGCAGTCAAGTTTTCGAATTTCCCGTGATTGGAGTTCTTCTTAAGCCGTCGTTTCTTGCAGCTGCAGTTAGGGACGTAACTGGTACTTTAAAATTTTGACTTTCAATTGGTCGTTACTGATGTAATAGCGGCTTGAGATCCCCGGAACTAGGGTTGGCACGATTAGATTTACAAGTTTAATTTTTAGCGACAGATTTTGCTTTTGTCCAGCTGTGGGATGACGCAGATTTGTAACCAGTAATGTTTGGAACTCACAAAAATTGAAATGGAAGTGGGCAGGCCACGTAGTACCTTCAAATGGTGAAAAATGTGCTTAGAGAACAACCATGAGTGGTCTGGACCAAAAAGAAAAAGAAGGCATGGTCGACCCCAAGAGAGATGGGCCGATGAAATTAATAAAACGGCGTGCAAAAACTGGCTTTTACGAGGGAGGTTTGATAAGGCCGTGACCTTTAAGGTAATTTTTTTTGTTTTTGTTTCTTAATTTAGACCTTCTTACTAAGCTAGTCATTTTTTTTTTTTTTAATCGACCCGAAAATAAAAGTTTTATCGACAAAAAGGTAATTGCTGTTGGAACACTCTTGGAAAATGGAATAAAACTAATTGAGAGCGCCAATTCAACACTACTTTTTACGTAGTAAAACAATTAAACAGACGGAAGTTAAACTGAAAAAGTATTATGGGGAATTTACTCCGTCTCATGGAATGGTACACACGGCAGCACATGAAGCTGTACATGTCCAGTATAACTTGACCTCGCTTCGTATAGATTTCCTATTCAATGAGAGATCCGCATAAACTGCTTTTGTAAAGCTTGATTGGCCGTCGTCGTGCGTACATAAGTGGTTCAATGAATTTCGTTGTGGTCATACCATGACAAATAACGCAGAGCACCCAAAAAGGCCGACCACCGAAAATATCATCAACAAAATCCATGATGTTGTTTTGGCAGACCGTCAAGTGAAGACACGCGAGATAGCTGATGTGATGCACATCTCGACTGAACGTGTTTTTCATATTTTGCACGATATTCTCGGCATGAAAAAGCTTTCTGCAAAGTGGCTGCCGCGGTTACTCACAGTCGACCAAAAACGAAATCGCGTTACAACTTCTGAGCAATGCTTAGCTACGATAAGAACTACTGCCGCACCCCAGGTTTCACCAGGTTTGGCCCCCAGTGACTTTTTTTATTCCCAAACTTGAAGAAATGGCTTGGCAGACAAAGATTTTAATCAAATGAGGAAGTGTTAGCTGAAACAGAAGCCTATTTTTCAGGATTTGATAGATTGAAGAAGCTCGAATATTGTTGGTCGAAGTCTATACAGCTAAAAGGGGATTATATAGGGTGTCTGGTAATTAGCGACCAATATTTAAACACGTGATTGCACTCATGATAATAAACAACTTTCTCAAAAAAACATTTTTTTTAAACGGCTAACAGCTGATAGGTCATAGGCGTGCACGTGCGAATTTCATACGGCTGTTCTGTTATTATGATATACGTGTGTTTAAAAAAAGTTTTTTTGGGAAAGTTGTTTGTTATCATGAGTACAATCACGTGTTCAAGTATCGGTCACTAATTACTAGTCACCCTATATAGAAAAATAAAACAAAAATTCGTGATTTTTTTTTTCTTCATCCCAAAGTCACGGACTTATCAAATCGCCCTTTTATAGCAGGAGGCAGAAAGAAGTGGCAACAAAGGGACCAGGCCTTTACCCAAAGAGGGGTCCAAGGGGAGGGGGGTAATTAATCTTATGAAGGTTCATATTAATTATCTTTTGTATTTTTTTTTATTAAGGCAAAATAAAGGGTTTTTATTTATTATTTTGTTTATAATGTTTGGAACTTGACTGTCTTGTTGGCCTAGCAGTTTCAAGCGCAGATGCTGTACATCTGGTCTTGGGTTCGATGTTCGATCGGTCCCAGGTCGGGCAAGTATTATTATTATTATTTATTTATTTATTTACCACCAATTATAACATCATTACAGACTCGTCCAATACGATGCTATAAGACATGACATACAATATAAAAATAATACAATAGAAACACACCAAATAGAAAAGCACAATATAAAATAAGTTAGATTACACCCAGTATAAATAACAGTACCTAAATTTATTGAAAATGACAGTGTTTACAGTTGCACCCCTCTTTCAGTTATGATTTGTGCCCTCTGGACAAATCTCGGTAGGTTTAGGTTTTATTGGGTTTTTCCATCAGAAATTCCTCAGTAGCACACCTCGGATGGGATGTGTGCCTGATTGATGGTAATTGGCTCACTCCTTATTACATGGGACTTACATAACTGGCGAAATAAATGTAGATGTACAGATACACCTATGTTGTCAACTGGTGATTTTTTTGTATTCATGATGGACTGTGTATATTCCATTCAGCCAGTTAGTTACGTCCTTCAAGGACGCAAGCAATTACTAAAACAATCACTCAGCCGCAAGCTGCCCATAGACACGTAGCAATGGCCAGCCATAGCCATTGTGTGGTGGACGAATGGCCAGTGTGTGCGCTACTGTACATTACACTGGACATGTCGACTGTCCAGCGGGTGTTGGGATGAATAAACACGAGAATAATAGTCTCGAGGTCTATCATGGACTTCGGAAACGTTGAGGTATAGTTGGCCTCGTTATTGATTAACCCTTCTTCGGTGTACGTCATATAACGACAACAATAAAATTAGCCCCTTCAGTCCCATGGGCCCAAGTGTTGATTTAACATTATGAAGAGGTAAAGGAGATGTTTCAAAATGTTTCAAAAAGAGGTAGATATCTTACTAGCGCGCGCAAATAGGCTATTTGATATAATCGAAAAAAAAAAAATTGTCCGTCAGTTAGATCACCAAAAAATGTTGTACACGTATTTTTTCTTTTGTCACATAATCAAAAAATGACAACGATACAGCGCATCAAAGTTCAAGAGAGGGGGCTTGTGACGTCATTGGACAAAAAAAAAGTGTCAGTGAGTAAAAAGTGACAGAGGTTGTTACGTCAAGCGAGATTTCAACGCGCTGTATCGTGGTCATTTTTCGTTTACATGACAAAAGAAAAAATACGTGTCCAATATTTTTGATAATCTAACTGACGGACTAAATAGATTTTTTTAGGCAAATACATAGGGTATTTGCCTAAAAAAATCTATTTAGTCCATATCTGTTGCAGACAAATTCAGACAATTGTCGTAATTTAAATACAATAGCTATATGCGCAATAGCTATCTCTTTCTGTATCATACGTTCCGTATTTTCTATCGCAGTCGTAACAACGCAACGATATTTGCACGCCGCTCAGTATGAACGTAGCGTATCTTCTTTAAAATATCATTGGCTATTAGTAAAAACAGCTACATTATACTCAATAACGGTTATTTTTTTTGCATTTTTTTTTTCATTTCAGCCTTTTTTGTAATGGTATGATGGTGTCTTTTTTTTCGTATGTGAAATCATCAAATGACCCCTTCCGCTCTGGGCGGAGTGGAAGGGAGTGTCAGACTCGTACTGACTAAAACCTATCCATGTTCCTTCTTTTACCTTTGTGTTCCAGGGCCGCGGTATCTCTTTCGAACAGTCCCATAAATTCTTGTAGAGTACTTCCTAACCATGGAATAAACAACAAACATTCTCAATTCAACTCTTCCTATCCATTGGCAATATTTTAAATGTCAAAATAGCCGTCTTTTAACTAACACGCCTGAACCACAGAAACGAAATTTATAAAATTTGACAGATATACATGAAGAAAGATATACTTAGGCTACTTTTCACCTCAAATCTTAGATATCAGAAGAAGGTAGTTACTACAAAATGTAACAATTTCTATACCGAACGAATGACCTGAAATCTGAAATATTTCTCGTCTAACATAAAATATTATTTTTCTGTAAAAATATTCCTTTGTTTATGCTCCGTCCTTATTTTCTACTAGCTTTTGCCCGCGGCTTCGCTCGCATAAATTTAGAATTTTGACAACAAATTCGGGCTGTACTCTGCTTGTAATAATATAATTCAATAATGATTCAAAAGACACGTGGCGCCATCTATTATAATAAGAACGTTATTGTTGTTTTCCTCAGGAACAGTACTATTTTTCGAGATGAAAGGTACTCTATGTCCGTTTCTGTACACCTGGCAACGTATATTCAAAATTTCAGGATGATCGGTACAGTGGCTTAGGCGTAAAAAGGTAACAAACAAACAAACTTACTTATATTAGTTAGAATACAACTTTACGATCCGGACAAAATATGTTAAAATAAAAGGACCAAATAACATTGAAGTGGGTCTCGTTATGTCCACAAAATATATTTTTATTTCCTGCGCCATTTTTCCTCAAATACGTCAATCTGCTCTGTGTTTGGTTAGTCGCAGATAATAGGCAATTTTCTTTTCCTATTGAATAACTTTGACTGTTAGAAACTTAAAAAGAGTTATTGGAAAGATATCATTAAAATCTGTAACTCATTGTCGTTCTGCTGGAGCGCCCTTCTGAGGTAGAGATGTACCAAATTGTACACCCACATTTCGCCAGTAATGTAATAGGGGGCGAGCCTATTGCCATCAACAGGGCACAAATCCAGACTCCGTGGCTGCTACTGAGAAATTCCTGATGGAAAAACCCAATAACACTCTACTCTGGAATAAGAACATAACAATACTGCTTTGAGACGTCATGGTACCAGAGATGATTTTTCAATCATGATTTAACTCATAACTTATGAATAAATTATGACGGTTTGACAGCTTTTGTATACAAAATACTATGTCTAACCGCCATATTTATTCTTCGAAAAAAGTCACCCGGTGCGACGGTTGAAGTTTAGATTTTCAGTCATAGCATGACCACTTTAAGTATGCAGTCCAAGTTGTTGCAGCATGTCAAGCAAAAATGCATCGACAATAATGTTATACAGGGTGTAAACGGACCCTTCACGAAGCCGTCAACCAAGCATTCTGTACATACATCAAACTAAGTAACCTTATGGGAAACGACTTTTTTTTTGGGGTGAAAAAACACGTTTTACGGTAGGACTCAATGTAACGCACTCAGAACATTGTGCTGGATGCTTTGAATAGTAAACGGGTCATGGTAAAGTAAAGTTAAAACCTTATAAAGTAGTGTTTCAAAAAAACTTGTGAAAAAATTGGAACTTTGACCTCCAATATCTCCGTAACTAGAAGGTCCAGAACAAAAAAATGATCGCAATGACGGGAAGAACTTTTTACACCCTTTATGTGAGAAAGATGTAGAAAGACGTGCAAATTAAGAGCACATTTAGTTCAGGGTTTTCCGGCCTGGACTCACAAGTTAGTTGAACTGTACTTAGCTTACCCATAATCACAGAGTTTCACGTCACTAATCTCGCAAACACACCCCACTTTATTTTGAACTCACACTGCGTCCGACTTGACATCTAAACCTACCAATTTACCGCCGATCATTTTCCGTATGAGGAAAGCCGGTGTGAACTGTGAATACATTCACGCTCCGTGACTGTGAATTAGCGCTCCGCTCGCTCACCTAGCTCCCAGCTTGATTACACCATCAAGATTTGATGGGCTGTTAGTTATTAGGTTTAATTGGGACTGAGATTGTGGAGTAAGGCCCGGACTTCACCAAAGCGGAGACGAGCGGAGCGGAGAGGAGACGTGCGGACACCGACCAATCAAATTAATTTATATCTACATCGTGTTTCTCGCCTCTTCTGTGATTGGTTGAATCTTGCACATCTCCTCTCTGCTCCGCTCGTCTCCGCTTTGGTGGAAACCGGGCCTAATGGGTTGGGCCTCGTTCGTCTAGTGGGATTGCTGTAGCCTACACGGACAAAATATAAGAACCAGCTAATTTTTTTTTAAATTATCGATAAAAAATTCTTTGGGAGGTTCAGAATTATGTACTGAATACGAAGTAACCGTTTTAGCGTCGGGGTCCCTTCCACGATGTATAAAGATAACATAGTGCAGATGTATTGTAAAAATGTTTCGAGAGACGACGTGCACTGTATTGTAGAATATAGGGTGTCCATCATGACCAAGAGATTTTTGGGAAAGAATATTTTATCCATAATTCTTGTTCTGGCAACCATCGCGTGAAGACACTGCCCAGCGGTCATCGATGAATAATGGATTATAATATTAGTAAGGATAAGGTTAAGGATTCCGGCATCCAACCACAATTACCCAATGGCCATCTCATCTAATCATCATGGCAATCTGTGATCAAAAATAACTAACATGCCTGAACCACAGAAACGAAATTTATAAAATTTAACAGATATACATGTTGAAAGATATACTTAGGCTACTTTTCACCTAAAATATTTGCTTGATTAACATGATTTTTTTTTAATGTTTATTTATTTTTCTTTGTACCTATTACGGTAGATTAAAAAAAATCGCGCCTAGAACTATTTCATGTCGGGTACATTGAGTGGACCACCTTTGTAAGACGACCAAAAAGTCCCGGTGTATAAATAGAAAGTGAATGTTCTTTATGTAAAGCATTCAGGCGTTATCTTCCTACTTGAATCTACCTAAATTGCTTTAAAACTGGAAGATTTAATTACAGTTAGAATTCCGAGGCGATTTCGCGAGAATATTAAACGACCTCAAAGGGTATATAATATAACCAATAAAAAGGGTATATAAATAAAAAAAAACAGAAATCGCGTCGACGAAACGGCATCGGCCGTGACCAAATTGAATGTCTCCAGAATGATTTCCTAAAAGTTAATTAACTTTATTAATTAAAAAAGAAAAAAATTGTTACAAATGGATTTGTGAAGGTATTTGCACTGAAAGTATCAAGAGGCCTCTTTGGTTACGATGTAAATTGTTTTTTCAGAGGTTTTTTGCACTACAGAACACGATACTGAAGATACCCAGTTTTTTTTTATGTTAGAAATCTACAAACATGATATTTGTTAGAGAAGCGTGCGCATTCCGGTGCTAAGTTTCGAAAAACTTGCAATACCAGCCAATTACTATTCTACATTTGAGGATAAACAATTCTACTAACATCACGCCTGTAATCTCCGAAGTGTTAGGCACAAGTGCAGCTAATTACTATTCACCCACATTTCGCCATTTATGTTAAAGTCCAATGTAATAGGGGTCGAGCCTATTGCCATCAACCAGGCAGGAATCCAGACTCCGTGGCGTTTACTGAAAAATTCCTGATGGAAAAACCCAATAACAATTTATCCGACCCGGGTTTCGAACCCAGGACCTCATGGTCAGCAATCGCGATTGCGACCACTAGACTAACGAGGATAATTGCACTGTTCCAATTGTAACTCTCGGAGAAGGGCGCTGAAAATATAACAGCAATAAAACTTCAGAAATCTCAGCGACACTTGTATTTTTTAAGAATCGAAGTAAAAAAATAATAAAAAAATGTAAGTCAGTTAGAGAATGATATTTTTATCATACTAAGATTTTAATGCGACCAGGATCACTCTAAAAAACACAAGAATTGGTATTTAGTTTGCTGCTCATCACCATGTCCCATCCCTTACCCCCAATTATCTGGGGTCGGTGCAGCATGACATAATAATATCCCGCCTGTAGTCCGCAGAGGTACTACCGCACTCATTGCCGGTCTACCACTTGTCAACCTTATTACTTACGGCATAAGGGTGAAAAGCACACCCACTTTTCCTACTTCTTGTCTGCCCCGCTTTCTGGTTCTGTGCGTTCCTGATGAGGAATCCAGGTGATTCCCGTGATTTTTACGTAATTCAATAATTTTACGATATGGTCAACCAGAACTTTTCGACGGCCCTGGTTTCTTTTTTGTCATCAGGAATACTATCCTGATTCTTCCAAAGCATGGCTCCCCCTACCCTGGACAAGGTTGTTGATGCGAGAATATTGTTAGCAAAGATATGCCCGGTTCCCTGGGTTCTGCCGGACAATGGGCCGCGAGTGACGTCATATGGACACCTAAACTGTATATTTTGGTTCTATTTGTAGGCCCTCGGCAAGAGGGTTATTTTCATTTTAAAAGTAATCTGGTATTTCCCTTTGGAGATGTTTTCTAGTAACTTTTGTTAACTAGTCATGTGACTGTTCCTTCCCTGTTAGTGTTACCATTTAATTTTGATGCCATAATGAAGGGTCCACAAAATCAAATAAAAACGACGCGTTTGGCCGGTGAAGGCGCGGACAGCGGAGCGTCGCGTGTCGTACGTGTCTCGCTGAGCGCGTATAGACCCTGACTGACTAACAACTGGCAGTTGTCGCGAGCTGTAGGTGTGCAAGAGAACTGTTATTATGAATAGAACACCCGAAACTAAACCGAGTCTTTTCCGAGCCGGTTTAAAAGGTTTATATTTACAACAAGACTTTTTTCTGTTTGACATTTGACACGTTAGCACGATCTTAGACAGGTACATAAAAATTATGAAAAAATAATTTTGAAGTTTATTTGTTCTATATCAGTCCGGCTTTTAATATTTCGAAAATAAAAATTTCATGGCTAGTTTATATGTGTGTAATGAATTTATCTTTAATAAACTATATGTTCA
This sequence comes from Noctua pronuba, assembly GCA_905220335.1. Taxonomy (NCBI): domain Eukaryota; kingdom Metazoa; phylum Arthropoda; class Insecta; order Lepidoptera; family Noctuidae; genus Noctua; species Noctua pronuba. The sequence goes on along the minus strand of LR999906.1, from coordinate 4,794,766 downwards.
TCCCGTAGTACGTAAGGCGAAGATTTTTACTAAAAATGTAAGTTTTCGTATTCCTCAAAGATATTACGCGGCGAAAAAAAAGGATGCAGCACCAGCAGCAGCACCTAAAAAGCCATTGGACCCTCGAAGGGTGTTTAAGCTATACCGATTTGCAGGAATACAAGCGAAAGAAGAGCCAAAGATTCAAAATTATGAACTCGACATCTCCAAATGCGGGCCAATGGTCCTTGATGTGTTAATAAGGCTAAAGGAAATGGACCCATCCCTCACTTTTAGGAAATCTTGCAGAGAAGGTATCTGCGGCTCTTGCGCGGTCTGCCTTCAGGGAGCGAACTGCCTAGCCTGCATCACGGCGGTCCCACAGGCAAAGACCATCACAATCTATCCACTGCCGCATATGTACGTCCTCAGAGACCTGGTCGTGGACATGACACACTTCCTCTCGCAATACGACAGTATTCGACCATATCTTGTAAGAACGAGTGGACCGTCTGCGATAGGGCAGAGGCAGTTGCTTATGAGTGATCCAGACTGGCAGGTGTTCGTGGGTCTGTACGAATGTGTGCTGTGCGCCTGCTGCGCTACTTCGTGCCCTAGCTACTGGTGGAACGGCCGCAGGTTCCTGGGGCCTGCTTCATTGCTGCATGCATATAGATGGATCATGGACCCCCGAGACGAGGACCAGGCTAATCGCATTAATGAATTGAGAGACGATTTCAAGGCTTTCCGCTGCCACACCATTCTGAACTGTGTTTTAGCGTGCCCAAAATTGCTGAACCCGGGTCAAGCTATTGCTAGACTAAAAAGAATAATTACTGGTCTGGACAAGAAACCAAAGCCTCAGATGGATCCCATGGGAGGCGGTGGCAGCTGCGGCGGTGGCTTAGAGCAATGTATCGCCTCCAAAAAAAATTGATGTTATTTTTTTTTGAGATAGTAAAATGTTTTCCATTTATTTTGTTTTTATTTTCTGCTAGATTGATTGCACAGCTAGGTTTCCCTGACAACTGTTAAAACAAAGTAGTGCATCTTTGTTGAACAAATACATTAGGGCACCACCAGCCACGACTTGCAAGTGTAGGTCGTGAGATAACCCAAGCAGGCACGTAATTTTGTGTAATTTATTTTTATGACCACTGCTCTCAAAACGCAAAAGATGTGATGTGATGTGAAGTTGGTGACACGGCGAGGAAGAAGGGGAAAATTCGAAGACGCATCATCTACCAGCCCACGAAGTACCCGCGTAGTTGATTATAGCCTCCCTTTCATAGACCTGCGTCCCATTAGTGGGAAAATGTTATAAATTATAATATCAGCTCATGGTTTCCCACTGCTTCCAGTCTTTCCATTTCTCGCAGCTGTCCGCTTCTGTAGCATCCAGTCTTTCATGTAGCGGTCTAAGGCCCGGACCCCACCAATGCGGAGATGTGCGAGGCGGAGAGGAGAGGAGATGCTTAGGAGCTTAGGGTGTATCCACCGAAGCTGTGCGGAGATGCGTACTGGCTAGACTGGAGCAGAGATGTGTGCAAAGACCGCACACAGCACGCTGCTCACGTCTCTTGGCCGCCGCGTGCAGAGGCTGGCTTAAACAAATATGAGACATCTCCTCTCTGCTCAACCTTTTCCACTAAAGGAGAAGAGAAGAGTAAATAACGATTTTCTATTCTCTCCCCTCGTCTCGCCTCCACTTTGGTGGAGTCCCGGCCTAATTATTCTCACCATCTTCGCTTGGGCCTAAATGGAGAAGCTCGTGGCTAAATAATAACAGCCGCTCGGGTCGATCCTTAGGTTAAGCCGTGCTTGCCTAGGTTGGTCTGTGGATGGGTGACCACCCATTACATACCGAGTTTCCTCCGTGCCTCGGAAAGTACGTTAAGCCGTTGCTCTAGGATGTCATTTGTAGATCTTTGACAGTCGTTAGGTAGACAGTGGCCCAAAAAGTCTGATAACTGGTCTTACCAAGAGGTATCGTATTACCCAGTACTAAGATGGTTGTGGAGGTCAGAAAGGCAGTCGCTTCATGTAAAATACTGGTATTCAGCTGCATCCGGTTAGACTTGAAGCCGACCCCAATATAGTTGGGAAAAGGCTAGGCAGATGATGATCTTCGCTTGGGCCAGCCACGACGTCGTTTTCTCTCCTTTGGTGCCGTCTGATACGCTATATACCTATATATATTTTAAGTACCTTGCCCTTTTTTTCCAAGAGTGGAAGCCAACGATACATACAGCAGTGCCTGATTAAATATTATACAACCTTCAGTCGGTGTTTGTTCTTTCTACCTAATGTAATAAAATAACATTAATGTAGCCACGGATCCGGCACAATAATCTAGCTCGTCTATGTAGAGCGTATGCCTAGGCCACGAAAATAGGGTGTTAGTCGCTACTTATTGAAAGGAATATCAACGTTACTCTTGTGCAAATTAGTTTCAGTTTACCTTTTTAAGCTGACTTTTGAAGCGTGGGTCGAAAACGCTCCAAGCGTTCGTTTCGTGGCCCTTGGGTAAGACATAGGTCCCACCGTCAGCGTCCGACGAGGAAGCGACTAGTATCAACGATAACAGCGGGCTGATTCACAGACGATGGGTTCCGTAAAAAAACGGCGTAAATAACACGGTTCGTGTATAGGGACTTTATTTTGTTTTTATTATTTTATGTGTTGGCAAAACATATAATTCAGTAATTCTATATAATATCTAGTCATTCTATACAATGCCGAGCTCGTCTAGGCAATGTGTAAAATATTTTATCCATCAGTTATACAAACACGCCTGAAACACAGGATTACCTAGTTCAGGCACAAAACATGGGTGAACTTGACATAAATTTAAGAAAAACTGTAAATGTTGTACTTTATGTTTTAGAATTTTTTTTTTTTTTTATTGATTTTTTTAATTATATACCCTAAAATATTTTATCTATCAGTTATACAAACACGCCTGAAACACAGGATTACCTAGTTCAGGCACAAAACATGGGTGAACTTGACATAAATTTAAGAAAAACTGTAAATGTTGTACTTTACGTTTTTGTTATTTATTATTTTATTTTTTTAATTATATACCCCGGCAAGTGTATGCCTAGTGCTACAATTTACAATGCCTAGGCATTGTGTAGAATACCTTGAGGAGTCCAGATGAAGTATAAATTGAAGGAACTATCGAATTTAAACTTACACTGTCAGATACGGGATATCTTCCGTGATTTCCAACTATTGTGAGCTTCTTTATATTGTATTCAATTACGGATGGAATCCCTTAAGTGACAGTTATAAACCGTGAAAGCCTAAAACATTATCGAATTCAAGTTATAAAATAAAATGAGAGTGGCTTACTGACATACTATGGGAAAACGACTGTGAGCGACTGCACCCGCACCCTAACGAAATTAAGTTAGGTCAGAACTGTGACAAAACGCGCGCGAGCTGAGCGAGCGGTACCGCGGCACGGCCGGCGAGCGCTACCCCCAAGTTGGTTGCATCAATTAGCTTACCGAAGTCACTCCCGCGACCCCGCCTACCACGTATTCAACACATTGCCGACTGAAAATTCGTAGAATACCTAAGCAAAGTATGGAATAAATTTTATTTCTTACTTTGCCTGAAGATTGTAGACATTCTACAGAATGTCTTTTATTATATACATAGATTGCCATTAACATATACATACTTGTTGGACACACACACACACTTATGTAAAAAAGTGTCTACTACACACTATGTGAAAATTTGCTCGGGTATTTTTCCGGTCTGTCTGAACTGACCCTTATATTTACGTACCGAAAAGGTGCCAGCTACACTCGCAGTTTGTTAATCGCTAACTCGTTTCTAGTTGCTAACTCGATACGCTTAACGCTAAACGTCAACGGTAATACAGATGCCTTATGTAGCTTTCTAATATTTTCTTGATATTTTTCTTGGTTGGCAACAAGAGACCTTGGCCTTGAATAAGGGCGAACCCATCAATCAGTCATCAATACCATTAATCATACAAACTGATGTATTGATGCTACATGACACCACCAAGTTTGAAACGGCAATAACATCGAATTCCGCGTAGGAATATGAACTCTTTGGAAATACGAACAGAGTTGATTTTTTTAGCTGCATGGGTGCGGTCGTTAAGACCTTATCTCTTTTACATAAAGATGTTTTTGCCAATATCAAGCCTGTGTCGTGGCGATTTTGGGGACACCTTAAATATTCTTGGGATATTGTTAATAATCATTTTGATCTACCGTATACAGGGTGTAAACAGACCCTTCAAGAAGCCGTCTACCAAGCATTCTGTACATCAAACTAAGTAACTTTACGCAAAAATTATTGCTGGGAAACGACTTTTTTTTTTGGGGTGAAAAATCACGTTTTACGGTAAAACTTAATGTAACACACTCAAAACATTATACTGATCGGTGGATTGAATAGTACGGGGGTCGTGAAGGTGTTTAAAGTAAAAATCTTAATAGAAACATGTATTTAAAAAAAAACTTGTGAAAAAGTTGGAACTTTGACCTTTATCTCCGTAACTAGAAGGTTCCCTAGAACAAAAAAATGATCGCAATGACGGGGGGAACAAGTACCTTTCGGCTTCGTTAAGGGTCTTTTTACATCCTTTATTATACGTTCGGGAAGAAACCCCCTTGACTTAGCTTCAAGATTCAAACATGTAATATGCACTATGGTCTTACAAATAAAAAGGTCACACATACACATGTAACGGCGCGGTTGGCGCAGTGGCTGAGCGATTGACTGCTGCGCTGCGTGTCGAGAGTTCGATTCCCGCACGGATCAAATATTAGTTTGGCCTACAGGTAGTTGTTCCGGGTCTGGCTGTTTGTGTATGTAAGTTTAAATTTTTGTAAACGCACCCACGATACAAGAAAATATTACGGTGAATGATAATAATATTCTATCAGAATTTGAAATACTCGTGTTAATGTAATGTGGTTCTACAAATGCTGCCGAATCGAATATATCTGTGCTGACGAAGTACTCGTATGTTCCTGCACCCTTCATGCACGCTTCACCCAAACTTGCTAATTTATATTCTTTACAAAAAATGTCTGTAATATCTAAATTACAGCTTTTTACTGAATGCTTATGAAAATATTTACGGCACTTGTAACAAAAACACCCTTTTTTCAATTTTTGTCTGTCTGTCTGTCTGTCTGTCTGTTTGTTCCAACTAATCTCCAAAGCAGCTGGACTGATTTTAATGGGACTTTACTGGCAGATAGCTGATGTTATAAAGAGTAACTTAAGCTACGTTTATTTTAGAATTTGATTAGAGTTCCGTGCAAAAAAATAAACCCCTTGAAATTGTTAACAAAATCCGACTCAAACAGGGAAGTCATCATCTGCCTAGCCTTTTCCCAACTATATTGGGGTCGGCTTCCAGTCTTAACCGGATGCAGCTGAATACCAGTATTTTACATGAAGCGACTGCCAATCAGACCTCCACAACCCAGTTATTACTGGGTAATACGATACCGCTTGGTAAGACTGGTTGTCAGACTTTTTGGGCCACTGACTACCAAACGACTGTCAAAGATCTACAAACGACACCCGGGACCAACGGCTTAACGTGCTTTCCGAGGCACGGAAGAAACTCGGTATGTAATGGGTGGTCAGCCATCCACAGACCAACTTAGGCAAGCACGGGTTAACCTAAAGATCGACCTGAGCGACTGTTATTATTTAGCCACGAGCTCCTCACTCAAACAGGGCAGTAATATTTTTATAATAATTTCACACGGGCAAAGTTCGCGGGGCACAGCTAATTAGTAATAAATAAAAGTAGCACACAAAATAAATTAAATCATTTTGACTCTTCGTAATACGTACGAGAATCACAAAATGAATTAACAATTTAAACTACGAGTAAATGTGGCCTGCGGTTGACTCTTGTGCGCATGTGCGGCGAATACTTGCATTTCCCTGTTTATTTCGGCTTCAAATATTAAACTTAATATTAATATTTCAAATAATACATTTTATTTAAACTATTTGTCAGTCTTAATTAGTTCTCAACGTGTGGACTGAATAATTTAAATTACTTAAGTATTTTATCACAGGTTTCCTCACCATTTTTTCTATTACAGTTTGTCAGTGGCGTCTAAGGCGCAAATTACACAGAAACGGCGTAAGGTGAAGGCGCGGCGCAGGCATGATGCCGCTTCAAAACATTTTCATACAAAATGTACGTAGGCGACATGTCGTAAATTACACTCAAGCGGCGCGGCGCAGGCACGCCGTTCTTTCGTTTTCTTATAAATCCCACGCTGCTCCTTCCAAGGCGCGGCACCTTACGCCTTACGCCGTTTCTGTGTAATTCGCGCCTAAGAGGAACAAAGAAACTTTAATAAACCACAGTTAATATTAACTGATCTTTATTACTGTCTAACACGCAGACAGCCAGCGATCTCCAGGATTAAGCACGTAACAGATTAGGTGAACAGACGTACACTAAACAAAATTGTGTGCCCCAGAGAATTCTCTAACGTGCGACGTGCAAGACATTCTTGACACACCGTGAGCCCGTGACAGTAAACAGTAATGGACAGAAGGTTAGGAGCGAATTTCAAGAACGAAACTGATCGTGATCAGCACATCTAAACTGCGTTTAAGAACTATCACTGTCAATTTTCTACAGCAATAAGGACTCTGACAGCGTTTGAACGCATTTTCAATGTGTTGGAATTGGCCCTCGGATTTTTTCCTTAGTTGGTACCGTGCGATGTGCAAGACATTCTTGACACATCGTGAGCCCGTGACAGTAAACAGTTATGGACAGAAGGTTAAGAGCGAATTTCAACAACCAGCCAGGATCTTATGGAATGTGCCTACTTCAAGTTTGTTCAACCTCAATAAAGGCTTCTTTAAAAAAGGCAATTCGCCTTCTGAGATCCATCTACCATCGTGCCCCTGAAACGACAAAGAAAAGCTCCGTTCAGTGATCGATGTCTTCGCTCACATCAGTCTTCGTGGGCCGCTATCGCCCACGCCAATTATTACTACAAAGATATTAATAGCCCCCCTATTGGATTACCTTTGTAATGAATAAGATTGGGATTGGATAATAAGCTCTATAAGAAGGCTGGTATGGTATGGATTAATACTGTGTAATTAATAAGGTATTAGTGATATGGTACAGTTACTAATACTTGAATAGGCATATTTTAGCTACCTAATAAGTTTTTATCGCGTCGCTCGCGTTAATTTAGAATTTGACAATCAATTCGGGTTGTACTCTGCTTGTAATAATATGTATAATTCAATCATGATTCGAAAGACAAGTGGCTCTATCTATTATAATTAGAACATTATTGTTGTTTTCCTCGGGAACAGTACCATTTTTCGGAATGAAAAGTATCCTATATCCGTTTCTGTACATCTGACAACGTAGATGCAAAATTTCAGGATGATCGGTTCAGAAGTTTAGGCGTGAAAAGGTAACAAACAAAAAAACATATTTTCGCATTTATAATATTAGTTAGGATGATCTGTCTCTGGACCTGAAATTCCTGCCAGTGTTGTGGAACCCTGGGCATGCAAATCTCTAAGATTTCAGAAAGGTGTCGTAATATTTAACACTAGATCCCTACCCATATTTTACTTCGGCTTTTCCTACCCATGGGTGCCACAGCACCCAGTATTGTATTGAAGCATATTTTCAAGAACAATAATACAAAAACGTTGATTATACATTTAAAAATCATCTGCTATGATTTTGAAATACATAAAACACCGCATTGCAACATGTTCAAAAATCAAAAAAGAAATGTAATGAAAAACAATCAAAGCTGCATTGCAACATGTTCAATAATGTCGTCACTTTAATAATCGACTGGGTGCCTGATCACCCTGGGTAGGGTTCTAGGGCTAAGGATGTGGTGTAGACCATCAAATTGAACAATTTTCTCTATGGTACCGAAGCAAGCACATCAAGCTACCTGAAACTGTAAAATTTTCCGAATCAACCTTGAACCTAATGCTTTAGCGATTAAGTTGAAAATCTGTTAAAGTTTGACAGATTCTTGTAGTTTAATTCAATAACTATTTCATGAGAAAGTCATTCAAAGCGGTTAAATGAACTTAGAATGTAGTATTAATGATTTTAATGATTATAATCCTGTAGCTAGAGGAACTCGTGGCTAAATAATAACAGCCGTTCGGGTCAATCTTTAGGTTAAGCCGTGCTTGCCTAGGTTGGTCTGAGGATGGGTGACCACCCATAACATTCCGAGTTTCCTCCGTGCCTCGGAAAGCACGTTAAGCCGTAGATCCCGGGTGTCATTTGTAGATGTTTGACAGTCGTTAGGTAGTCAGTGGCCCAAAAGTCTGACAAGCAGTCTTACCAAGGGATATCGTATTACCCAGTACTAACTGGGTTGTGGAGGTCAGATAGGTAGTCGCTCCATGTAAAATACTGGTATCCAGCTGCATCCGGTTAGACTGGAAGCCGACCCCAATATAGTTGAAAAAGGCTAGGCAGATGGTGAATTCTGTAACTACATATACATATAATACTTGCGCGACTAATTTTTCATCAACATACAACCTGACACTGTCCTGCAAATTGCAAAAAACGTAAGAAAACTTTGAATTTCGCTGACTACCGTGGCGCTTGCACGTTAAATCACTGAAAAAACAGTAAACGTCATTCCTATTCCCATTTACGTCTATAACACTATGCCTGTCAATAAATCATTATCCTAATAAAAAGCAGTAATTAACCTTAATGTATTAAAGGAACTACGGAACCACAAATCGTGTGCGCACGCAGTCGGGTGAATGATTTATGAAATCTTGACGGGACCCTAATTTATCACCTGTTAACCTAAAACGAAAGGTGTTCCTTCTCCGAGAATAATTGGGGCAGGCCAAGGAAATTAGTGGCCTGACCAATGACTTTAAAATTGTGCAGTTGGAATTAAATGGCCTCAAATAGTTGTTGGTTTAAGATTTAGAATGGATGAACTTGGAATTCGTCAGCTTTGATAAATAAGTTTTTTAGTGTTCATTTTGGCGTTTTTGTTTAAAACAAAAGTCAAATCGCGATAAATTGTGGTGGTAGTGGATATTGCTGTAGGTACGAATATGTAACGTTTAGTAGTTAAAGCAGTCAAGCAAAGAATGGGGAAGGGAATTGTAAACTAATGGTTCTAGCATAGCTGGTTCCAAGCTTCGTCATTGGTTGAAAATCTGGTAATCTCATTGGTCGGATTGAGACCTAGCTATGGTCGCGCCATCTACAATTAGCTTTTTCCTGTCAATATGTCGCACTGAATGCCAAGGCACTAACGCAATTATTTGTTTTCAAAGCTTATAAAACTGCAACAGATACTCAATAGGAAGTTCATATTAACCTTTTTTTATTTTTTTATTTACGGACATTTATGATCGCAATCACAGTTTCAGTAGGTACGCATGAATTGCTAAATTAAACCAAACGCCCTCGTAATACGGCCAGATTGTGTATTTTATTTAATCATCAGAAAATAAATTTCCTTCCACAAAAAAATCCGGAGCTCATTTCCTCACTGTGCCCCTTTTTTCCTTATTGTCAATAAAAAACACTGCAAGTGCAATATTTCACCCTCACCCTTAATCTCGTCTGAGTTTTATTAAGTTGATTGTTTTGATGTTTTAATATTCAAGGGATGTTTTTCACTTAAAATACTTTGACAGTTAAGCGCGTAGATAAATATATTTCTTTAATTACGTTGACATTCTGTGGTGCATGCTCATTGGCCGAGCACGTTTTGCACGCGACTTACCTCAGGCGCCAGCCGCCATTAGAAGGCATCGAAAAAAAAAATATAATAAAACAAATTCTTGATACTCACGCATGAAATTACACTTTTTTATTTTTCACAATTGCAGAATAATTTTCATATTTCCTAAAAACACAGGACGGTTTTTTTTTTGTTATTTGAGGAAGTTATTCACAAAAGTTATTTTAATGTCACGTACAGCCGCGGCACTGGTTGGTACGCCACTCAATGGAGGTCCGGTAATTACCTTGCATTCATGTTGCCACTATAGAGCACGGGCAACGTATCTATAATTTATATATCATTGCTTACGCCGATCAACTGTATCAACCAACTTGTATGGAGGGGTTCAAACTGGCATAGAAAGACGGGTGACTTCCTTATTCAAGAAACAATCTAAACTTATCAATAATTACTTTGATTTCTGTTTCAAAACTTAATAGTTCCTTGTCAAATTACAGTTATCTGGGTCGCAGGCTCTCATTAAAATCTGTAATACTCGTGTAATGGTGGCGCCATCTGTTGATAACTTCGAATAACTTGTTAAGTGGCGATAATTATTCAATATGATTTAGTTTTGTTCTACGGTTTAATCAGGCCCTTGATGGTATTCAGTAAAAAAAGGCTTAAAAATTGGTAAATGTTATAATAACATAACATCACGCCTGTAATCCCCGAAGAGTTAGGCAGAGGTGTACCTAATAGTACACCCAAAATTCGCCAGCTATGCTTAAGTCCCATGTAATAGGGGGCGAGCCTGTTGCCATAAACCCTCTGACCTCATGCTCAGCAGTCGCGCTTGCGATCACTAGACCAACGAGGCAGTCCATGGGGGTGTTTTTGTCACATCTAAAAACACCACCAGGATTCACGTACTCAAAAACTTCCTAAAACTTTCCCAGTTACATTCCGAAGTTCCCAATCCAAAATATAGGGCAAAAGTAATAAGGGCAGCACTAAATAACTTCTAAACGTTGTAAGTGCGCGCTCATGAATCGGAAAGCAATAAAATGCAATGAAGCGACTGCCCTTGTTCGCAAGTTTTGTTTCAATAGACGTCTGCGAGTGTGCCTGTTGTAAGTCGTAGTTCAAACTTGCTCGATATTACTGAACTGTCGATAACTTCAATCTTGATTTTCTTCGACCTGAACAGAAGCGTAGGTTTGTTTAGTGTTCATAGATTGTAAGAGTACTTTGTTGCAGTTTTGCTTCGTTATTAAACTGATCTATCTTATGTAACAGCCTCGGAATCTGGATTTGTGCCCGTTTGATGGCAACAGGCCCCGGTGTGGGCGCGTTCCTTGAGGCGGCGAGCCGCCCACTACCTGAACGCGCCCCAAAAGGTGGTAGCCGTAAGGCTGGGGTTGGCCTGGGGTACCGCACGATCTCCGGCGAAGCGGCGAGCCTCCTTGCCGGATTGCCGCCATGAGATCTGGAGGCAAAAATCCTCGCGTCTGCACGAATGGCGTGCAGAGGCACTACGTCGGGAGGAAAATCCGTTGCCGCGGCAAATCGCCGCTCAGCGGACAGACCTCCGGCGCGATCTCATGGCGACATGCAGAGAGCGACGGGGATGGGGTTTAGTCAGAACGAGTCTGACACTCCCTTCTACTCCGCCCAGAGCGGGAGGGGTCATTTGATGATTTCCCATCCGAAAAAAAAATACTTCAACAGAAAGAATCATCCAAATCAACTCACAATTGGCAAAGATATCACTAAAAATACACACAAAAAAAAACAGAAGAATTGACAACTCCTCCTTTTGCATGTCGGTTAAAAACTATACATTCACATTTATATTCCTTCCTATTCTCTTTATTAAACCATACGAAATAGGCACTAGCATGGGCCTATGAATAAAATAAACATTTATTCATACTTCTGTCTGTGAATATTACATATTTTTTGCATGTGGAGCAGCAGAAATGCATTATATTAACCGTCGAGGTTTCCTGCCGAAGATCTTGACCTATTTGTCTTCGTCTGTTAAGGTCTTATTAAGGCGTATTGTGGGTGAAGAATCCCAACGGGAGTATTTCGAAGGTCTGGTGTAATTTATAATTAAATTAGATAGATCAGTTCTGCGATAGGTGGCTGTTAGCAACTGGATGATAGGCCGTGCGATTGGAGGGGTGATGTCCAGCCGTGGACTATTGTAGGCTGATGATGGTAAATTTTTAGGGTTCTGTAGCCGAATGGCGAAAACCGGAACCCTTATAAATTCGTCATGTCTGTCTGTTTGTCTATCCGCCTGTATGTCACAGCCGATTTATTCCGAAACTATTAGGACTACACAGTTGAAACTTGGTAGGTAAATGTATTCTGTGAACGGCTTTACGATTTTTGTACAAAAAATTAAAATTAAAAGATTAAGGGATACATGGATTTGAACCAAAAAAAAAACATCAAACCTGTACGTGAGGGGTATTTATAGAAAGTTCTTTAAAAATGACATTGAATTTCCTGAAACCTTTTTTCTCAAAGTCAATCGTTTGAAAGAAAGAAATTTCCAAAGTGGTAAAATGTGTGTGTGTGTGTGTCCCTCTAATTTCTAAAGTAACAGGAGGAAAATACTGAAAAAATTTAGGATTGCAGAACGTAAAAAAACTTTCAAAGTTTATTTTTTATTTTTTGAGATATGGGACGTTTTCATCAAACTGCAGCAGTAACTTTGTTTTTCATTAACATACAATTTAAAACTTTACTTTTGCTGTTGAATGTAATACAATACAACATACGAACGAGCCTTTAAATTTTTTTAATTATATTGTTTGGTGCTACTGACCCCGTGTGAGTACGACTCGTTCTTAGTCGATTTTTAAACTTAGTACAACACATTGTATTTTCTTTTAGGAGATGTCCTAATAGAACCTTCATGTTAATCAATTCCTTCTCCCTATTACCATACAAACGTCGTTTGTCCTACTCTTCACTAAGACCTGTAACAGGCGACGGGCAACGTGACCTATTTGCTGTGATCCATACACTTTCGACTCACGTAGTCGGGTAATTTGTAGACTAGAACCTGTGGTGGATGTGCGAAGATACGATCGAGGTGGTATGTGGGAAACCAGATAGGTATGAACTGATGAAAGGGTCAGAAGAATGCTAAGCCGGCTAGGGTTCTGACTGAGTAGGCTATTTACAAGATTTTAGGTCAAATCTTGTAACTGATTTTTAAAACGGTTATCCCCAACCGATTGAGCTGAAATTTTGAACACACGTTTAGTTTGGATGACAATGCATGATTAGCTAAGTGACGCCATCCTTAATCTAATATTGCGGACTCCCAAAGATACTTTTTTCATGCACCCCCATGATATGGGTATCAATTACAAAGGTTTGCTGAGAATAATACAAAAAAATGACGTCACACCTAGATTAAGAAGCTTGTTTTTTTCATAGGAAAAAAATAAAGCTTTTAAATCTAGCAAGCTAAAAGTAGCTTGTTGAATTAGCGTTTTTAATGTAACTGTATTTCGTAACACAGTTAAATTAACGTGCTTTACGAGGCACGGGGGTATCATTACATCGGTGCCTCGAAAAGCACGTTATGCTGTTGGTCCTGCACCTGATCTCTCTTAGTCGTGTCGGATTGCCGTCCCCGTAGGAGAGTGAGTGAGGACTGGAAGAGGAAGTGCACCTGTGCCTGACTTGTGAACTATATCCCTCCCGCGCCGATGGCTGATCTCCGCTGAAATTAGCTGCCGTGACAGAAATGTGATCAGGACGACTTATTATTATTTTGAACTTATGGTGAAGGTAAACACCCCAACTTGTTACATTAAAAACTAATTTACACAAACGAGCGTGCGTGGTCATCAATCATCATCATCATCGTAGTGTCCAATCTAATTATACCATTGGCGTATGTACTATCACGCTCACTCCGATCATCCAAAGACATAGGTATATATAAATATGATGACTTCGTCTGCGTGTATCACATGAATTTAAATCTCGACAATAGCGCCACCTATAGGGTCCAAAACTATCCTGTCTTTAAACCTAGAACCAACCATCACATTCACAAAATTATATTGAAATCGGTACGGTTTTTGTAAATTAGCGTGTACGAACATAATGATTCTTTTTTGTTCACATATTTTTCCACAAACAACTCCAAACCCCAATAAGATTTCCAATCTTCATTGATTCCTTTCCATTTCTGACCCTTTACTCCTTTTCTATCTGCCTTCGTCTGGCACGTCTGCCCCAATCCCATTTCAGTCATGCAAATCCCAAATTCCCATATCTGTTCTCCGAAACATCCCTTGGGAGCCCGTGCAAGGATAAAAATACGGCTGGAAAATCTTACTCGGACGGAGAGTTAAAAATTCAAATTGTTTTGCAAATAGGGAGGGAACAAACAATTTAAGTTATGCACACTGGCATTTTAGAGGTCTTAGTAACAGCTTGTTTGCATTGTCCATATTTCATGAAGCATTTTAAAAATGTATATGAACCAGAAATATAGATACTTCCTATAAACGTTATAATGTGCAATGACGTAACCTCTTGTAAAAATATTTTGATTCAAAAGAGTGTCCATGGAGTTGCTTGCCCATACTTCTCCATAGAGATCTACGCTTTGGAATGGGCAACTATAGTACTTTCACAAGTTATAATGCCTTGTGTCTGGGACTGTAGCTTCGCCTTCTTTGTTTTTCTGACATTCAAAAGTGCTTGTTTTGGTCTCATTGAAATAAAAGCTTTGAGTTTGAGTTTGTCTATTTTATTTAAGTTATTGAATTAGTAAAAAAATCATAAAATGCAGGTTCTTACTCATAAAGCGCCTTCAGAAGCAACCATTCATGATCCTGAATGATCTGAGCAGAACAGAATGCATTGGATTACGAATTTTAGTTGTCCATGTTGTGAAGATGGCAGAAAGACGCTTATGTCCAATAATAAAAGTACCCTTAACGAAGCCGAAAGGCACCGTCATTGCGATTTTTTTTGTTAGACCATACCTGTTACGGAGGTATTGGGGGTCAAAGTTCCAACTTTATTAAAGTTTTTTTTAATTCAAGTTTTTAATGCTATAACTTTACTTTAAATACCTCCACGATCCCCATACTATTCAATGCATCCACCAGCACAATGTTTTGAGTGCGTTACATTGAGTCCTACCGTAAAACGTGATTTTTCGTCCTACCGTAAAAAAGTCTACACTAGTCGCTACTTAGTTTGATGTACAGAATACTTGGTTGACCGCTTCGTGAAGGGTCCGTTTACACTTTGTTAAAGTGATGTAGATGTAGAACAAAGCTTATCAAAAAACTCCACTCACTTCGTAGCTCCTAAAATTTGCACTTGTAACGTTGAAACAGTGTGCTTTTAGTTGATTACGATGCCGAAACTTTATACACTGAAACACACTCCATCTCAATACGTAATAGCGTTGCTTGGCTTTGTAAACAAACTTATACAGGGTGCAAACTTGAGTTGATGCTCTGTTTTACATTTTCTTCTTCATATTTTTTTATAATCTTCCTTGTTTCATATTATAGATAGGAAAACTGTGGTGGAAGTTGGTTTTATGTTATTTAGTTTTTTTCATCAGGAATTTCTTAGTGGCAGCCACGGATTTGTGCCCGGTTGATGGCGATAAGCTCGCCCCCTATTACATGGGGCTTAAACGTAACTGGCGAATGATGGGTCTACTGTAGGCATGTCTCTGCCTAAACCTTCGGAGAATACAGGCGTTACGTTGTTACAGGAAAGCCTAAATTCGGATCACGAAAAACGTGAAAGTGGTTCGATTGATGACCGGGGTGGAAAGGACACCGACGCGAAAACGGTAACCACGTATTCAGTACACCATTCTGAGCCACTTAGAAAATTTTCATCGGTTATTTAAAAAAAAAACAGCTGTTCCATACATTTTGACCGTGTAGGTATTGCACTTTTGTAAGAAACAGCAGATTTACTTATAACAAACGGAAGTCAAAAGTGTCACCCGACCAGCGACAATTAGGTCACTCCTTTCCATAGAACTAATAATTATGTGCTTCTTACAACCTTATTTCTTCCTAATAATATATACGGGGTGTAAACAGACCCTTCACCAAGCCGTCAACCAAGCATTCTGTACATCAAACTAAGTAACTTTACGCAAAAATTTTTGCTGGGCAACGAAATTTTTTTTTTTGGGTCAAAAATCACATTTTACGGTAAAACTCAATATAATGCGCTCAAAAGTTATTGCTGATAGATGCTTTGAATAGTAAACGGACCATGGAGGTAATTGGAGTAAAGTTAGAACCTTAAAAAGTAGTATTTAAAAAAAAACTTGTGAAAAAATTGGAACTTTGACCCCCAATATCTCCGTAACTAGAAGGTTCCCAGGTATGGTCCAGAACAAAAAAATAATCACAATGACGAGGAGAACAAGTGCCTTTCGGCTTCGTTAAGGGTCTTTTTACACCCTTTAGATAGTGCTGGAGTTTCTAGTCAGCAAATTCCTGAAATAATGTTAGAACAAAAGGTCATAGTCTATTTTAAAGTCTAGACATTTTGGTGGAATTAGGTGAATCTAATAATACAGGGCGAGGCGGCCTTTTGAGAAGAAGACCGTGACATGCCTACCAACTTACCCTGACCGCCTTTTCAAACGCCCACAGGAAAAGTGCAAATTATTCTCGTAAAGGGTATTAGGATTATGAGTAAGTAGTACTGGTCCCCAAGGTATTAGGGACTTCAAAATAACTGTTTTAAGCTTTCACGGTTTACAACTAAACTTATACTGTCACTTACGGGATATATTCCGTGATTGTTCATTATTTTGAGCTCCCGATATTTCGACGCTGTTGCTGTTGCTAAGTGACAGTATAAGTTCAAAATAACTGGTGAAATTAGGGTATAGGCACAATTCTGTCTTTCTTTCAAAGATTACAAGCGTATTGTTGTTTTTTTATAGGTTATGGAGTAATGGTTTTGTTAAGTTTTTTATACAAGGTGTAAACGGACCCTTCACGAAGCCGTCAACCAAGCATCATGTGTTCAAATTAAGTAACTCTACGCAAAAATTATTGCTGGGTAATGACTTTTTTTTTTGGGGTGAACAATTGCGTTTTACGGTAGGACTCAATGGTACGCAATCAAAATATTGTGCTGGTGGATGGATTGAATAGTAGGGTCGTGGAGGTGTGTTTAAAGTAAAAATCTTACATTAAAAACATGTATTTAAAAAAAACTTGTGAAAAAGTTGGAACTTTGACCCCCAATATCTCCGTAATTAGAAGGCTCCCAGGTTTGGTCTAGATCAAAAAAATGATCACAATGATGGGGGAGAACAAGTGCCTTTCAGATTCGTTAAGGGTCTTGTTACACCCTTTATCTTGCATATGTTTTTTTATTGTTTTGCTATGTTTAGTACTCAACGGGTCTAAGCGCTTCTAACCATAACAACTCAAACATACTGACGAGTGTGTACAGATACACCTGTTCCTAACCCTTCGGGCATTACAGGCGTCATATTATGTTTATGTTTTGCACCCAAAACAACAAAGCCATAATATATTACTAGCTTTTGCCCGCGACTTCGCTCGCGTTAGTTTAGAATTTGTCAATTAAACTCTTAACACACTACTAAAGTTTCTATAATAATATAATTCAATCATGCATGATTCAATTTGAAAAGCAGATTTTTTTCGGGATGATAGGTACCCTATGTACGTTTCCATACACCTGACAACGTATTTGCAAAATTTCAGGATGATCGGTTCAGTGGTTTAGGCGTGAAAAGGTAACAAACAAACTTACTTTCGCATTTATAATATTCGTTAGGATACAGGCTCACCATTGTACAAACATATTGTACTAGAAAATTCACAGTAGCTCTTTGATGTTTTATAAGCCAGGACAAAGGGTCTATATTTTCGAAATATTTTCCTTTGACGCACTTTCAAAAAACCTTCAGCCGACCAACATAAAGTATAATACACACTAAAGGATCAGTTTACACTTGATAAGGGTCGCAGTTTCACGGATCGACGGGCTGATCCGGATTTATTGATAGTAGCCTGTCAGATGGGATAAAGTCGGCCTGTTTGTCGATTACAGAGTGTGATAGGAGTTCTGTTAATATGTTTAGTTTGGTGTGTTGTATTCTTTATGGTAGAGTTTATTTATCTATTTAAACTTAAAATTTATTAAAAAATCATATACAGGCTGGGTAAAAAATCGTGGATCAAACGATACAGGGCGACAGTTGGGGTTATCATGTTCGTTTTTTGTTTTTTTTTTCAGTGAGCTTTTTTTTTTTTTTTTTTTACTGATGGGAAATCATCAAATGACTTCTCCCGCTCTGGGTGGAGTGGGAGGGAGTGTCAGACTCTTACTGACTAAAACCCATCCATGTTCCTTCATTGCCCTTTGTGTTCCAGGGCCACGGTATCTCTTTCGAACAGTCCCGCAGCCCCGGCAGGCATCGGCCCTTGCGGGCCCCTTCTTGGTTGCTGACATCTCTTTGAGGCGCGCGTGGAACACGAACGCGCCGTCGACACGGCCTGTCGTCATAAGACGGACGGACGGTGAGCTAACCCATTACTCACCGTCCACAGGCCCGCGCCTACGGTGGCCGGGAGCCACCACGTGGCCCCCGACGCCCGGTGCTTCGCCCGCGGCGGCTGGGACGTGAGATTCTCTCCCTCTCACGTCCCGCCACCTCCTTCGCTAGCATGACTGCTTCGCAGAAGGAGGTGACGGCTTCCCATTCCCTCTCGCTCCGGACCATGGCCTGAACCAGGGCCGGGAGCGAGAGGTCGCCGCCGCCGATCGCCGCTACGAGGACACGGCGGAGCTCCGCCCAAGCGGGGCAGACCTCCACGGTGTGCGCCACCGTGTCCTCCGGACGATCCTCACAATGATAACACCCGGGCGTTTCCTCCCGCCCGATTCGGTGCAGGAACCTCCCGAAATTTTCAGTGAGCTTTAGTTACAAATATTTTTTCGTGAGACTTAAAAGATATTGAATTAAGTGCCAATGCTCGTAAGTCATGGTACACACTGTCATAAAAGCACTTTTTTAGTGATGATCAGTGATCGGAGTAGGTAGATTGAACTGGGGTCATTGATCCGAAACGTATATATTACTATGGACATTCCTCTGGAATTGGTGGATTATTAAAAAAAAACCGGAACTTATGTAGGAATTGTATTCTGCCAGAGTGGAAGGAGTCATTTGATGATTTGTCATCCTCAAAAAAAAGGTAGGAATTGTAATAAAATGAGCAATGTTATTCTTTATTATTCTTCATATTTTTTTTAACTGCACACAGTCACGATTTGACAAAACCCATCGACCAATCAGAACAAAGGATCGTGGTGCATCCTTAGAACAGTCTCACGACCCCAGCAGGAGGGCCCCGTCATTTATTCTACCCTTAATGTAAATTACCATGACCACTATGAAAATATTTAAATTTAAGTGCAACAATTTATATCTATCTATAAAAGATCTAGCCATAAAAGGCTAAAAAAAAAAAAAAAAATATTAAAGCTTCGATCGGAATTCGATTGTTTTTATTATTCAACAGATAAATAATGAATTAATTTAGTTTTGATACCTTCCTTTAAATTTTGAATTGAGTAGTAATAATATCACTACCAACATTAACAATATTTAATTGAATCCGGAAATACCGGAATTACTTTCCGGAAAAATGGCTTATCCCTGTTATTCTTTCTGTGTGCATTTATGATACAAGTACCAAAAATCAATCTACCTACTCCGATCACTGGTGATGATACATTTCCTAAACACCACTTATTGCCTATTTAGTAAAAAATTTGGTATTTTCTTAAAAAACACTCAAGTAGTCATAACTTTTAAGAAGATCAAGTTAGGACTCTGCCACAGAGATATTTTTTACTGCAAATAACCCCAACTATCGCTCTGTTTCGTTTGATCCACAGTTTTTTTTGCCCACCCTGTATATTAATATTATTATCGGTTTTAATGCCACAAAAACTTACACTGTACATGGTAAAAAATGGATGGATGGATAGATGGAAAATAACTATTAGGTAAGTAACTATTATGTGCAGACAAATCTGTCTACTCTCCTTCTTAGTATTTTGCTACGCGCGCTACTGTCTACCATGGCGCTTGCAACAGCGTCGAAATATCGGGAGCTCACAATAATTGAAAACCACGCAAGATAGCCAGTAAGCGACAGCATAAATTTATTTATAAACCGTGAAAGCTTAGTGTTTAATACAATATTGAGAAATAAGTACTAGAAGCGTGCTCACATGATAATGTTTCTTAGATTTGCCTTAATTAAAAAAACCCATTCACCGCCGCCACTTTCAGTTTCAGTTAATCCTACAATCTAGCTAGCACCTAGGTACTCTTAACAGCATATTTAGTCTCTAGTACATAGAAACCTTGTCGAAACCCCTTGAAAACATTCACAAATTCCGTAAACAATATACCTACTTAAACGACAGCATACGAGAATCTCATGAAACCACCACAAGACTGTATAGCGCTCCGAGCTCTATTTTGTACAAGACGCGGTTTCATTCTGTCGTGGAACAATATTGCTGAGTTTGGAGAACACATACTAGGAACCGCGGTAGTTAGATACTTAAATTTATCTTTAGTGGGTTTGTGACAAGGGATGAAGAGCTCGTGGCTTAATAACAGCCGCTCGGGTCGATCTTTAGGTTAAGCCGTGCTTGCCTAGGTTGGTCTGTGGATGGGTGCTTTACAAACCGAGTTTCCTCCGTGCCTCGGAAAGCACGTTAAGCCGTTGGTCCTGGGTGTCATTTGTAGATCTTTGACAGTCGTTAGGTAGTCATTGGCTCAAACAAGTCTTACCAGGGGGTATCGTATTACCCAGTACTAACTGGGTTGTGGAGGTCAGATAAGCAGTCGCTCAATGTAAAATACTGGTATTCAGCTGCATCCGGTTAGACTGGAAGCCGACCCCAATATAGTTGGTTAAGGACTAGGCAGACGATGAGAAATTAAATGAAAAAAAACCCGAGTGTTAGAAACAGTGGTAATACTAATGTAGTAATACTGAATGACTAGTGCGATAAGAGCCAGTTTTCGAGGAAGATTGAAAACATTTTAACCCTCCAGCCCTCGACAGCTCGTTTATAAAACTCGACGTCTAAAATTGGAATTGATGAAACCTACTCCGACAGTTGGCGGGTTAAGCCGATGGACACCGGGATATACAAAAAGACTGGTGACATGGTACTGTATTTAATTTACATTCGGGAGTGCAGGGTTAAATATTTGCGGGCACTTTTGGACTGTGGCAAAGTAAAAACGCTTCGTCTAAAACGGATTTTGACATTTCAATTTTGCGTGGATGTCCAATATGAATTCAGTCGTGTGAATCGAGATGTAAGGTTTTTATTAAACAGAAACGGTCCTTTTGATACCTAAAAGCGTATTGTACGCACGTGTTATCTTTTACTTTTATTCCTATTTTCTTGTGATTGGATTTGCTGTACCCACGGCTGGGACACGGTCGTCGAGCATTGTTGGGCATCGCGGGCCCAGTGCATGTTGGTAGTTTTTTTTTTTCGCATGGGAAATCATCAAATGACAAGCTCTGGGCGGAGTGGAAGGGAGTGTCAGATTTTTACTGACTAAAACCTATCCATGCTCCTTCTTTGCTCTTTGTGTTCCAGGGCCGCGGTTTCTCTTTCGAACAGTCCCGCAGCCCCGGTTGGTATGTTTGATGTTTTCAAATACCTATTTAGTTCTACGACAAGCCTGTTTCCTCGTGATGTTTTTCTTCACCGTTTTGAGAGCACTGGTGAAGAAACAAATTACACAGGGTTTCAAACCAACTTGTCAATGGATCCCTATTTAGCGTTGCCACAGCTTACTTGACATTTCAACGACTAAAACAAAGCCGAAAAACGATTTTTCTTCACACCCGTTTCAATTTTCACTTAGTGAACGTATCAAGGCCGTAAGTAACCTACTTGCCTGCCTACCTACTTACCTACTTGCTATTCATTACCCAACGAATGGATATAAATGATGTAATGTGAGAATGGATATTTATTAGGCTATGTTTCTAATTTTCTAGGCTAATCGAATGATGGCTGCGTGTGTGAGTTTGTATTTTGTAAATGATGTTTGCATGTATTGGTTGAAAATATAATTATGTCAGAATTGAATTTTAGCTTGTAGGTATTTAGGTAAAACTAGGGGCCGACAATGGCGGCTTTAGCAAATCATAATAGGATAATAATAATACAAAGAGACAATCTATACATATAATAAGACAGTAAAAAAACTGTGTCTGTACATTGAATATATTTAAAAAAAAAATATTGAGGGGGGTTTAGAAACAGTAATAGAGCACGAATCCAAAAAAAAAATTCTGTCTGTTTGTCTGTTTATCTGTTTGTCTGTTTGTCTGTTTGTTTGTACACGCTAATCTTCGGAACTGCTAGACGGATTTGAAAGATTTTTTTGTTGTTGTATAGGTATTAAGTCTGGGCAACATATAGGCTATAATTTATCTTGGAAACTTGAACACCTGTTGCAGAACCGCAATAGAATAGCTAAACTATAAGAGATACAAAAATGGTACCATAGCAAAAATTATTCCACGTGATGAGCATTTTCTGCTGAGAGAATAAATTTGAAGATCTGGAACACCTGATGTGGAACTCCAAGAGTCCAGCTACACTATAACATATATAGGAATGACGTCTTAGCAAAAATTGTTCAATCTGATGAACACTCTCTGTTGATTTATAAAAATCGAAGATCTGGAACACCTGTTGTGGAACTCCAAGAGCCCAGCTACACCATAACACATATAGGAATGACGTCTTAGCAAACATTGTTCAATCCGATGAGCACTCTCTGTTGACTTATAAAATCGAAGATCTGGAACACCTGTTGTGGAACTCCAAGAGCCCAGCTACACCATAACACATATAGGAATGACGTCTTAGCAAAAATTTTTCAATCTGATGACCACTCTCTGTTGATTTACAAAAATTGAAGATCTGGAACACCTGTTGTGGAACTCCAAGAGCCCAGCTACACCATAACACATATAGGAATGAAGTCTTAGCAAAAATTATTCAATCTGATGAGCACTCTCTGTTGACTTATAAAAATCGAAGATCTGGAACATCTGTTGTGGAACTCCAAGAGCCCAGCTACACCATAACACATATAGGAATGACGTCTTAGCAAAAGTTGTTCGGTCTGATGGGCATTTCCTGTTGACTTATAAAAATCGAAGATCAGAAACATCTGATGTGGAAATCAAAGCTATCACTAATTTCACTGTATAATTATAAAATAACATAAGCTGGGAGTACCTCCACGCGGTGAAGGCGGTAACAGTTTAGGACTGATATTCGATGACGACGGTATATCATTGAAAATTTGACTCTACTGGACAAAACTCCTATTTATTTTTTTATTTTATCGAATAAATATGCCTTCGGGCTTATGTTATTTGAGTGTTTTAGACTTTTTCCACTTATCTTCGTGACACGGTAGCCTACCCAGTAACGCAGGGGAGCAGTCACTTAGATTTTAATTGATCAGGTATCTTCACAATAAAACTATAACCATGCCTAGAAAGAGGTCAAATCTTTCCCAATGTTCCAAAGGAGCTAAAAGATTGAGGATCATAAGATCCCAAGAATCTACCGAAGAACGTCAGGAGAGACTTGATGCTGTTCGAGCACATCAGGCTGCAACTCGCTCCATGGAAACCTCTTCCTCTCTTCTCTTCTCTTCCCCTTGGATAACGAAGTACGCCTGCGTTCTCAGCGTATTTACGCATCTACATCCAGGTCTCTAGAGAACTGTGAAAAATATGATGCGCGACTGAGCGCTGATCGTGAACGTCATGCATTGTCTCGCGAATCGGAGACGTTCACGGATAGAAAATTACGCTTGAGTTCCAAGCGTATCTACGCATCGACTTCTAAGTCTCTAGAGACAAGTGGGGAACGTGATGCGCGACTGACCGCTGATCGTGAACTTCACGCATTGTCTCGCGAGTCGGAGACGTTCACGGATAGAGAATTACGCTTGAGTTCCAAGCGCATCTACGCATCGACTTCTGACTTACAAAAATGAAAGATATGGAACGTCTCGAATCGTCTGGCGCATCCCGTTGTTTTCCCGTCCCCCTCTTAGAATTCGACATCAGACGTTTCAGATCTTCGATTTTGACGACCCCGTTGTCGCTGGCATAAGCAACAGGATCCGCGTACGAAGTCGCGGGCAGAAGCTAGTTCATAATATTTACTGCGTTTGTATTTCTCGCCTGTTTCCAAACTAATATTATAAATGCAAAAGTAACTCTGTTTGTTTGTTTGTTTGCTACCTTTTCACGACTAAACAGCTGATCGGATCGTAATGAAATTTGGCGAGGAGATAAATTATATCCTGGGGAAGGACATAAGCTATCTTTTTTTTTCCTCACTCATACTCATCAAAATTAACACGCGAACGAAGTCGCGGGCAACAGCTAGTTTCTTATAAAACAAACGGTTATTCAACTTATAATTAACCATTATTTATAGAAAGAACAAAGGTACCTACTCCTCGTGGTCTGAACTTCTTGATTCAACACCTAGTCTTGAAAATCAATGAGTGCCCTACATATTATGACGGCTTAATTTTCCATAATTTCCATACCAGATCAGAACAATTATAAATGGGCAGAACGGTGCTAACAATATTACCCTTGAAAACTTATACCGTGTTGCTGGCTCATCATTATGAATGGACTAGACGAGACACGCAATGCGGGCATGTCCCATCCCTGGAGAAATCTGGGACTGAACCAGGCCACATAAAGAAGACGTGTCAGGTCAAACGGGGCAATGTAATACGTTGGCAACATTGGCACTCTTGCCCATTACCGGGTTGGAGGGGTATTTTTTTTTTGTCGGAAAATGTATTTTAATTCAATGTTTGTAGCTTTAAGGCTGATAATTTTAAACGCAGCTTAATTTTAAGTCCCCATTATATATGTTGTTTTCTCTATTATGTACCTACATTAAAGCATGTTAGGTATTGTAGCGACTTAAGTGGTTTTTGGAACTTCAAAAAATGTGAGTTGTGAGTTTTGTTAAACTTTATGTGCTGAACGTGTTGAGGCGTTTTTTGATACCCTTTTATAGTTTGTTGTTAGTTTAGAATAAACTATTAGTTAGGTTAATAAAATAAACATCCTAGAGAACTTTATGTACTAATATCAATATTCCATCTAAATAGAATGGCACAGATAGGTACCCATTTTGTTGAGAGAATATCACAATTGGTTAAAATTACGTAAGTTTTTCGGATACGAAAGCATCAAATGACCCCTTCCCCTCTGGGCGGAGTGGGAGGGAGTATCAGACTCGTACTGACTAAAAGCCATTCATGTTCCTTCTTTGCCCTTTGTGTTCAGGGCCGCGGTATCTCTTTCGAACAGTCCCGCAGCCCCGGCAGGCATCGGCCCTTGTGGACCGCTTCCGGTTTGCTGACATCTCTTTGAGGTGCGCGTGAAACATGAACGCGTCGTCGACACGGCCTATAGTCATAAGACGGACGGCGAGCTAGCCCATTACTCACCGCCCACAGGCCCGCGCCTACGGTGGCTGGGAGCCACCACGTGGCTCCCGACGCCCGGGGCGTCTCCCGCGGCAGCCGGGACGTGAGATCCTCTCCCTCTCACGTCCCACTCCCCTATAGCCCTTGAACCCACGCTGTCAGTTCTAATCTTACCTTTGAAAAGATTAGTTTCTAAACTAATATTAACTAGGTCCTACAGAAATATTGCACTCAATATTGCTTAGTAACTTTAATCTGTGCGTGGGCTTAAAACACGTGTACTCCTCGCGAAATCTAAACATAAACTGAATAAAACTGAAACCAGATACCGGCACGTGGAAGTACTTAAAATAAAATAGTACATTTTGATACAAGTTTACAAACTTTGTCATTGCAGCCGAGGTGGAATTCACACCCAAGCCGAAGACGAAGGTGTTATGGAGCACTGCAGTGATAAATACCCACGTGTATCTAACGACGTTTTTCAATGCACTTACGAAGAAATAAATAATAGAACGAAAAGTATTTTTGTTATCAATCACAATTAAATTACGGTTTTTCTTTTGTTTCCGCGCGTTACCTTTGCAGGTTAAAGGAAAACCAAAGGTATGAAGCCGCAAAATAGCCCAATATTCAAAATAGAAAATACAAATAAATGTTAATTTGATGTTATCATTAAATACTTATACAATTATTTGCTTATAAAAGCAAATATGTCGACTATGGAAATTGAACCCCGATGGACTTAGTTTATAGTTATCTGTGGAAGTGTGGAAATAAAAACTACTAGTAGAAATAAATTTAAAAAATTGCATTCTGAACCTAATAGTAGTGCTATAAGAGCCCGTTTTCGAGGAAGTGTAATGAAAAATGTTTCGTCATACCGGCCGGACGAGGCTTGCTCAAATAAATATAATTTTATACAGATTAATAAGAGCTGGCAACAATTGTGACCTATTTCATCTTTATTTCATTCATTTCATTTTACGGATGGACAAACAGATTTGTTTGTTGAAATCAGCATTCAGCTCTGGTTTTTGCTTTATAAATTGGTGGCAATTAAGCCTTCCGTATACGTTGGGAGGACAATCTGAACTGGCGAAAATGCACACAAAAGAAATAGTGTCAACCAATGACGTTATGTAAATAGACGCTTCATGCATGAACATCATGGCGGTCGAAAACAGCGTAAATACTATCGGTAGCTAGATAGCTTACACACGAAGAAAGGGAAAGAAAATTAAATGTCATCTACGGAATTCCTCTTGTTAGAGAGAGATAAATCTATTTCTTTACTTATGTGGTCATTCTGTGGTGCATGCTCATTGGCCGAGCGCGTATGGCACGCGACTTACCTCAGGCGCCAGCCGCCATTAAAGGCATCGAAAAATAAAATATAATACATTTTTCTTGATACCTATGCATGAAATGATACTTTTTTGTCTTTCACAGTTACAGTATAATTTTTACATTTCCTAAAAACTCAGGACGGCATTTTTTTTGTTATTTGAGGAAGTTATTTTAATGTCACGTACAGCCGCGGCACTGGTTGGTACGCGACTAAATGGAGGTCCGGTAATTACCTTGCATTCATATTGCCACTATAGAGCGCGTGCATCAGTGAGAACGATCTTGTTTCACTGCGGGGTAATTACGTAACACACTGACAGTGGCAATGCCTTTCATATGACAGTTCAACAAAATTCATAGCGTTATTGGCGTTGTTGAGTAGACAATTTTTCCAACATAATATGAAGCAATGGACGAGGAAACTCCTTTGGATTGCAATTAAAAGTATATTGCGAAGGAATGAACTGAGAATGTGTGCAAAGAGAGACTTAATCATTTACAAAATATTAATGGACATCAACTTGATCTTACTGAGAGTGACTATAACCTATGGGTACAAAATGTTGCACGTTTTTTTGCGTTATCCACAATATTGTTAGGATTCTTGGAATCAGCTTGCGGCCAGACACGATTTGCGTAAAATATGCAACCAACTCGTTTGACCCAAAAAAACGAAGGAATTCCAAACTTGGTGTTATTATTATACCTTTCCATCCGTTGGGTTTTTAGTTCCAAGAAAATATCAAAAATAACCTACCTACGAAAAAAAAAACTGTTCAATACCTAAGTAGGTATATCCTTACAATCATACATCCAAATACCGGTCTGATTAGTATTTCCACACCTTTAACAAAATCAAAAAGATTAGGTATCACTTCAGAGTTTTAATAAAAACTTAAAGGCGCTGAGCAGGCAATGAACTACATATTTGTCCCCCGGACAGTCGCGAAAAATTTGCAACAACCAATGTGTGAAAAAACAACACAGACATGAATGGACAGTATTCATTTCAGCTTTAATTTCTGTCCGGCGATCAAATAATCCATCGTAGGATCAACGCCTAAGACACAAACGAAGTCACGAGATCAATATTTTTCTACCAAATAAGATTATACAATCTATATCTATGGGCGTACCCACGGTGGGACAGGGTGGGGCACTTGCCCTACCCTGCTCTCTGACCCGAAGCTAAGAATTTTTAGGCAAAATTAATATAAAGACAAAATTAAATATTTTTTGGTTATTTTTTTATTTGGGTACCTACTTTAACATTTTTCACATTAAAATAAAAACTTGGTTAAGGTCAACAACGTCCGAAAACCGTCTTGTCGGCCTCTGCATGATGAGTGTGCATAGAAAAACGGGTTCTGGAAGCACAACACACATTTGAAAACGAAATTTTAGCTAGATTTCGCCAGAACGCTCGCAGGTTATTATTGAAATAAGGTGTAGTGCAGTCAATAAATATCAGTCCGTAAATAAAAAGCATTAATTTCCTACTACTTAGTTTATTTACTTCTGCCCCAACCCTTAAAAATGCTGGGTACTCCCATGTCTATATCTATAAAATCTTCAGAAATATCTTCCTTTCAATATCTTCACACCTTCCCCCTCTTATTTTGGCGGTGTTGTGTCAATATTTTTTCAACTAAAACGTTCGATTTCGCTTGCCCAAGCATCGAATTGGGTCAAATATACTCAACTCTGTATAATATGAGCGCACTGTAAATAATTGTTGAGTATCACTTTTAAGTATGTAGTTTTACTTGTGTGGAAAACTGGGTATTAATGTTCCGTATTGTTGGATTTAATGATAGGTACTTATCGGCATTTTTTATAAGGTTAATGGGCATTCACCTTTAACCAACTGCTACCGGCCGCACCTAGGCACAGCCGGCTAAAACTAGGTGTAAACGTACTTCGCACTCTGATTTAAACTGAGATTAATTTCCTTGTGCTTATGCATCATGTTTAAAGATTTTAAGTAGCAAGCATGAATAATGAGCCACTTCACTACTTTTGTATCGACAAAAATCTTCAGGATATCAACGCAAGGGTGCGAGGTTTCTGCAGTCAAGAGTATCCCTGCGACAATTATAAACAAAATAATTAACTTTAATTAACTTTTATCGGTATAAGAAGGGCTCCACGAAGCCAACAATTTAGAGGTATATTATTTAAACTTTTAGGTTGTCATTTAAGATAACAGAGATTCGAAATAATTAATAACAGTAGTATAACTTTTTGAAAAATTGACCTAATTTTTTTTTCCAACGGGGATTTATTATTTCAAGTGTCTGGATGATATCATCCAATTTATTCAAATTTTTAAATTAATATTTGTTACTAAAAAAATATATTTTATGTGGTACACTGTCTTTAGCGGGAGTGGGTCCATGTCGTTACGGCTGGGCGGAGCCCTATTTTCGGCTTTGAATAAAAATTATAAATAATAGAGATAGAGTTCCGGGAGTCGATCTTTTTTCAAAATTCCTTAAATATTCAAAGTTTTTGAATTTTTAACGAAAAACTAAAAGCCATCTTTTTTTCATCTTAATTTATTAAAAGTAACTGCAATTTTTTTATGTGCTAATTCATACTTTCGATACATTTTTCTAGATATCATTCCGAATCGAATGAGCCATCGCTCATATTTTTAGGAGCTTTATCAAGAATTAACAAGTTTTTGAACTTGTTGACTAGCCTAGAAAGTGAAATCTCAATTTGTAGTAGTACTTATTTCTTGATGCACTTTAGCATTTTGGCATTTTTGATGCATATTTTGACGATTTTAAGTTGCATTTAACCCGATCTCTAGTTGCCTAGATCTATTGCACTAACTGTCAAATTACAGCGGTAGATTGCAACTATTGCAAGCGAAGCATTCCACTCGATACCCTGTTAAGAGACAGACAGATAGCTGAATGTAAATCGTGTAATGGCAATTGTGATCACAGTCTATAATCCTCTCAGTTTAAACGAGGAAGTGGCACGGAGGAGTAAACTAATGGAATGCTAATGTATGAGAGATAGCGCGACTCGCGTGAAGGGCTTTCATGTTCCGAATTATTTCTTGCATAAGTTTATAACATTTTCGGGCATTGCAAGCGTGATGTTGGGCCTGTAATCCCCGAAGGGTTGGCCAGAAAAAGAAGAAAGAAGGACATCTGTTGTGCCTATAGTGCTCTCACATCTCGTGCGTTAGGAACGAGAGTTACTGAATAGTTCTAGATGAAAAAAAAAACAAAAACACTCAGCAGTCGCTATCACTTGGCCAACCAGTAAACATCATATGATTTTATGTGGTTCATTATAAAGTCAGTCGTGAAACACTTGGGTTATACCATGTAGGTCTGTACGCACGACAACCAATCAAGCTATACAAAACCGGTATAAGCGAGCTCATGTACAGGTTGATGTGTCGCCGTGTGTACTAACAGATACTTCTTAGAGAATGCTATTCAAGTGCAGGCGACTTCAAAATTTGATAAAAATGAAAGCCAATAGGTCTATAGGTCACGTAGTGGTCCACTTAGCACTCCATTTTGTACAACAACGGAAAGTACATCTTAAATACAACGGCTGCAATTCTCGCCAGCTAAGCGATGCCTTTTAAATGTGCTCTCTCGCTCACTCTCAGGGCTGCCTAGAAGATTACGTTCCTTTGCTATGCCAACTGTGAATGTAGTCTTTTTGTAGCTGAAATCAGATTGAAGGATTGTTTGGCTTATTTTCTTAGGATTTCATAGCAGTTTAGTTTTAACAGTGTTTAACTAATAAAATCAGAAACTAATGAGGTGTAGGAATACGCTGAAGACAGGAGCGGTCGATGAGGTGACGCTTGATTGAGGTCTAAGTCCAACAGAGGACGCCTTTCATATGAAATCATCACAAATGTGACTCTATAACCATCGAGACATTTTTTTAAATATCCTTAATTCAAGAGTTTGTAACAAATTGGCCGGAGAAATCCGCACAGAGAGAAGAGTGGAAGGCTATGGGTGAGGTCTTTGCCCAGCAGTGGGACAATATAGGCTAAGGAAAAAAACCCTAATTCGAGATAAGTATATCTGGTACGTAGGTATGAAAGCGTAGCAGCAGGGCATAGCAGAGCATCGGGTTCGGGCCTCACTTCGCAGAAAACAGCAACAGAATTTGCTTTTGCAGCAATTTTGAAGCATTATAAATTAAAAGGTTACCTACTAAAATTGCTATTTATTTCAACACTGTACCTAAGTAAAGTAGGTAGATAGATACGTACATAGTACATACTACTTATGTAGGTACCTACTTAGGCATGTAGGTACCGAGTATTTAGTTAAAGTAAAAAGTGTTCATGCCATGCTCATAATAAACAGAGACAATTTTTTTTTTTGTAGGTTGCTGTATAAACTAACCCTAAGTAGAGAAATTATACCTAAGATCATATTTTTACAATCGCACATTATTTTTCAAGCAAATTTCATTTTAAAGCGCTTTTCTAACAACAGTGACAACCCTAGCAATAGACATTTCTAGCCACAACGAGAATTTGATATCTTCATTTTAATATCAGCGTTTCAAATGAGAAATGGTGGTAGCTTGACGCATCAAAATTTCACTTTATGATTTCATGTGAAACCCCTGTTGCGGTTTATATTTCAACTGAGAATTTAATATCTACTTATATACGGGTACCTAGATCAACAATTTTCTTACCTAAAAGTCATAAGTTTTAAATAGGTAAGTACGCGTTTTGATAATAAGAGCTCATTTCGTCCATAACAAGGTTTTTTCTGTGCTAAGAATTCAAACGACTTATTGACGCAGACTACGGCAGTTCGCGCCAAAACGCCAAAATCATCGGTAGATTTGAAGATGACAACCTTAGACGCGAATTACACAGAAACGGCGTAAGGTGAAGGTGCGACGCAGGCATGATGCCGCTTCAAAAAATTTCCATACAAAATGAACGTAGGGGACGCCGCGACGTGTCGTAAATTACACACAAACGGCGCGGCGCAGGCACGCCGTTCTTTCGTTTCCTTATAAATTCCACGCCTGCGCCGCACCTTACTAGTCCATTGAAA
This sequence comes from Noctua pronuba, assembly GCA_905220335.1. Classification (NCBI taxonomy): domain Eukaryota; kingdom Metazoa; phylum Arthropoda; class Insecta; order Lepidoptera; family Noctuidae; genus Noctua; species Noctua pronuba. The sequence goes on along the minus strand of LR999906.1, from coordinate 4,763,012 downwards.
TGTTACATTTTTTAGGCCTTACCTTGCGTTTTTTAGAGGACGCAATTTTATTTTTTTGATGTGTAGGGGGGGTCAGTGTAAAGCTATAACCAAGTTTGTGGGGTCGCCACCCTTGCCCCACGGCCGCCATCTTGAAAATAGGGGTTGAAATGGTTATTACGATTTATCTCTTAAACTATTTATCTGTTAAAAAAAATTGTCAACATTTTTTGTTGCAAATTGAATTCTCTACAATTTTGGTCCAGTATCTTTTTGTCGTAGAATTATAAATAAAAAAGTTATAAGCGAAAATGTTCAGAAATTCGAGAAAAAATTTGTATTTTTCGATATCTTTTTTTTAATCATTTTACGAAAAAATGATATCAGACCATTTTTGTAGATCGTTTTTTAAGGAATAACTTTTATAAGCAACATTTTTTAATTAAGTCAATAGCTAAGGTTTTACAGCGCTCCGAAGTGAGTATTATTTTTCAGTACTCTTAACTATACATACGTGTGTACTAATAATGTGTCATCAGTTATTTTTTTTATTTTTTATTTTGTTATCATAATTTTTTTAATTATTAATTTTGCAATATTATTAATAATTAATTATTGACTCTTTTCCACTCCATTACAGAATTTTACAATTATTGATTTTTAAAATAATTTTAAATTTGATGGCCGTTACTGAGAATACTGTCCAGGTAGAAAATACTCACGTGACCATGAGGGAACAAAAGAACATCTGCCTGCTCTTATTATTATTATTTCTAACCTCTCTTATTGTAAGAATAGCTGATGATATTGTGTTGAAGTTGTCGTTCAACTTATATCTTTCAGTTGTGCTACATATTTCTCTACGTGCGGATGTATTTTATCCTGTTTTTAATTGTGAAAACGATTTCGAATGATTTTAGACACGATTTTAACTTCAGTGAAAACTATTTTTTTTTATTAGCATTTAGAATTTTTGTTTGAATTTGTTTTATTTGTAAAAAACCTTTAGCTGAAAATAAAATAAGAACTGTGAAGGCAAAAGGTGTAAAAACTTTATTAGATCGAGCTGTAGCAAAAAATGATGAGGCTAACGAACAATTTTTACGAACTATTTCGGAAGTAACTGTACATATTGCGTGTTATTGTTATTACGTGGACAATCGAACCGATAATGTTGTTCGTCGTCGCAGCAGCAGCTCCAGTAGTTTATCTTCAGTTTCAGAAGCTCCAGAGCCAGACTTGATTTTGTGAACAATTGCTTCATCAGTGCCAAAGCGGTTCAGGATCCAAGTAATTAAAAAAGTAAAAAGTTATAAAAGTAAAAAAAAAAAAGTTATTCCTTAAAAAACGATCTACAAAATGGTCTGATATCATTTTTTCGTAAAATGATTAAAAAAAAAGTTATATCGTAAAATACAATTTTTTTTCTCGAATTTCTGAACATTTTCGCTTATAACTTTTTTATTTATAATTCTACGACAAAAAGATACTGGACCAAAATTGTAGAGAATTCAATTTGCAACAAAAAATGTTGACAATTTTTTTTTATCAGATAAATAGTTTAAGAGATAAATCGAAATAACCATTTCAACCCCTATTTTCAAGATGGCTGCCGTAGGGCAAGCGTGGCGACCCCACAAATTTGATTTTAGCTTTACGCTGACCCCCCCTACACATCAAAAAAATAAAATTGCGTCCTCTAAAAAACGCAACCCCAAATGTAACTTTTCAATGGACTATACGCCTTACGCCGTTTCTGTGTTATTCACGCCTTACAGTAGGTACCAACATTACAGACTACAAACGGTTGGCGTTTTTTTGTGACCAATTTCGATGCGCTACGGCCTGATGCGGCTGTAACGGCCTTAGAGCCCGTCATAATTCAGTCCCATTAAAACTAAGCCCAATTCAACTCATCAAAATGTTGTTACCCAAAATCGTAAGATACCTATTCCATTATTTTCAGTCTTGAGTGACGAGTCTGCAACTAGTGACATCTATGTATCGCATGAATCACTTACTTTTAACTGAAATGAGCGCCATCTCTGATGTTGACGCTGAACTACAATAACTACATACGGACTGATTAGAATCTTGAAAATTTTAGGGCCCTCGAAAAAAGAACAATAATTACTATATTTCGTTGCCCTTTTTTAATCATAATGTTTAACTGGAATATGAATTACAAATATGAATAGTTTTGTTATGTCAGCCGGTTACAAAAGTTTTTTTTTTTATTGTTGGGCTAGCAACTATGGCTAGTTTTGCACGATTATCGATTTTGAAATATCGATTTATTCCTCGCTAGAGTATTAATATTCTGTGATTCATTCTCTGATTACGTTACATTATACAGCATGTATGTTGTTACTAGTAAAAATTAAAAATATTTTATTGTTCCATATGTTTTACGGTTAACAACAAAGCTTCCGTTATCAAGCAAAATAGAAGAAACACTTAAAAAATTAAGATTTTTCCACAAATAACGTTTAATAAGTATAAGTACAAAAAAGAAATGAAAGATATCAAGACTTCTGCAAATGCACCCACCGTTTTCTTGGTTATTAATAAGGGTCAGGATAGCCCGCGAAATTCAAATTTTCTTACGTTTTTTGCAATTTTCCCGTCAGTCTCAGACTGTCATAATATGATTATCAAAATATGACTCGCGGCCGTAATACGTATGTATTTATAGAATTATAATAATCAAAATCATGAATACAACCCTCTTGAGTTCATTTAATCCCATTGAATTACTTTTTGATGAAATAATCACTAAATAGGGTTAAATAATCTTAGAGGGTTGTAATGTGGAGAAGTCCGCGAAATTCAAATTTTCTTACGTTTTTTGCAATTACCAGGTCAGTGTCAGGCACAGCCTTAGTGTCTTTTGTACTACCTGTTTATTTACTACTTATGACAGCTGACCATAATATCATTTGAAAATAAAACAGTTCCAAATTTTACCACCTATCAAGATAACATGCTGGGGACGCTGCACGAACGAAAATGGATTTGACAAATAATTTATTTTCTCGCAAAAAAAAAAAACAAATCTAGTTTTCAGGAAAACAAACTGCTAAACTAATTCTTAAGGACATGTAAATAGACTATACTAAACTAATAAAATTAGCGCATTATTTTTGATAATTTGTTCCATAACTTGGAACTAGATCGTAATTTAGTTCACCTGTTGATTGTCAGCGGTACCTACCGATAGCTGATAGCGATTGATTAATAAAATAATATGTGATATGAAATACTATGCTAAAGTCTCTAATGCATCTCCAAATGCAACTCTTATCTTTGCAACAGCGGCTGCGTAGATTTATTGATTTGCAGGTAAACGCCTCTCAATACACATGCATAACTGCAGTCTCATTGCCGTTGACCGAGCGAGGTTGTCTGATGCTCTCAAGTAGCCAAAAAAATGAAAATAAGTAAGTTTTTCTACCTTTTTACTGTTCATTTTATATTATTTATTAAAAAGTTCTTAATTTGAACAGAGTCGTCTGTTTCTTGAAGTATTTCGAGTTGAAATGGGGTCTGCTGTGGAATCTGCAAGAAAAATCCTCGGCGTGGCCACCTCATCAGAAACACAACTAAAGGAAAAGCCAACCTCTACAGATAAAGTGCGTAGTAGTTTTATAATTATTTCTTTATTGCAACTAATGTGTGGTTTTATTTTCTTTATTGTGGAATAAGTCGCTTTCTACTAATAATGGATGAATATTTGTTACTCTTTCACACAAAAACTATTGAACAGATTTTATTGAAACTTTACAGTAATATAGCTCATACAGAATTTAATTCTATACTTATTTATATAGATACTAGCTGTCCCGGCATGCGTTGCAATGCACCTTTTCCTACCCTACCGTACCCTTTTTACCGACTCTACCTATCTATCCTATCTACCTACCCTACCCTACCCCACCTATCTATCCTACCTACCTACCCTACCCTACCTACCTATCCTACCTACCTACCCTACCTACCTACCCTACCTACCTACCTACCCTACCTACCTACCTACCCTACCTACCCTACCTACCTACCCACCCTACCTACCCACCCTACCTACCTACCCTACCTACCTACCTACCCTACCTACCTACCTACCCTACCTACCTACCTACCCTACCCTACCTACCTATCCTACCTACCTACCCTACCTACCTACCTACCCTACCTACCTACCTACCTACCCTACCTACCTACCTACCCTACCTACCCTACCTACCTACCTACCTACCCTACCTACCTACCCTGCCTACCTACCCTACCTACCTAGATTTAAACTATCCTATCTCTCAAGTTGGATCGAACTGCACATGGTGTGCGAATTTTATTATAATCAGTTAAGTGGTTTAGGAGTCCATTGAGGACAAACATTGTGACACGAGATTTATATATATTAAGATTGTGTAAAAATACACGTGAGTGAAGCTGTGGGCGGCAGCTAGTTTTACAAAATTATCGTGGTATTTCAGAACAAGCAACTTGCGAGGTGCATGAAAATTCTCCACGAAGAAAGATAACACCGTTTTCAGGTGTAACACGAAGAAAGATAACACCGTTTTCAGGTGTTAACTTAGCCAGGGAATTCTCGTTTTTATAACGATAAGAAGGTAAGTATAGGTAGGTATATAAGAACTTTGAAGATGGGAACCTTCAATGTCCTTAAAATAATAATTACTTTTATTTGAATAAGAGCTTATATTTTTGTATATAATTATGAAAATTCGTATTCGTTCATTGTGCTTTGTATTACAGCTAATACTTTTAAAAGTATAGCTAGGTATATAAGGACTTTGAAGATGGGAGCCGGGTAAGGTTTAGAATCGCGTCCTCCGAATTGGGAGGTGTGGGAGGTGGGAGGGGGAGGGGGGGGAGTTGTAGTGTCACCCCCCACTTCCCCCCCTGCCGGAGGCGAATAGTTTTTTTTTAATGAATTTTTAAAAACTCAATTTGGTGTTATGTTTGCTTAATTTTTTAATTAAATTTTTGACATTATAAACCTGATTTACAGGGGAGAGACTTGAGTTAGTTGTTGCCAGTCAACATGGCGAAGTCGAGGGAAGCCCGGTCGCCGGAGCCCCGCTTCGCGGGGCTCCTACTTCTGAATGGTTTACAAAAAAAATAACCACGAAGGGGAAGGCGGGGTCTAATCGCTCGCTTCGCTCGCTCACTCGACCCCGCCATCCCCTTCTAACCTAACCTGTCCGAGTCGGGGTGCCCCAGGTCCCGAGCTCGCTTCGCTCGCTCTTGCACTCAATGAAACACGAAACACACTTTAATTTATAAACATAATTTATAGCTTCCACCATTTTAAAAAAAGTGTCTTTTCGATATTTCATAATAATATTTATTACGCATTTTGAGATGATTTTGACAGATGTAACGTCAAAAACGTTAGACTTTAGTTAAATATTCATTCTGTTTCACGTTTAGTTAGTGATTTACCAATATTTTTAGAAAATAATTATAAATATTTCCGGCAGCTAAAATCGCATGGGGGCGCTTCAGTTAAACCGCCTTGACCCCCCCACAGTGACAGAATCCTCGAATTCAGAGGACGCGATTCTAAACCCAACCCTGGGAGCCTTCAATGTCCTTAAAATAAGTTAAGTATTACTTTTATTTGAATAAGTGCTTATATTTTGTATTTAATTATGCAAATTTATAATACTTTTATAATAATTTTAGATTCCTATGTGGTTTTTTTTAGTAAAATGTTGTTCTTCCTGACAGGTGTTGTGTGCATATTTTTCTACATTTTAGTTATTTTGATGGTCGGTAAATGCCTTTTATAGAGTACCTAAACAATAGCTTAGGTATCTTTTCTTGCTTTATGTTGCATCTCATTCATCTTGGGTAGTTAGATCTTAGATATTAAGGTAATTTTTATGTGTCGAACAACAATATATAGCAATATAAATTGCTGTTCGAAAGCTTACTTCAATCAACAATATATAGGAATATAAATTGCTGATCGAAGACTTTAGATGCTGCAATTCCTGAAAGATGTTGTGTGTAGAATTGTTTTTTGTCAATTATGTAACACTTTTACTAAATTGTCATCATTGATATATTTTCGGTAAACTTGTTATATTAATGAAAGTCAAATCTTCATTGTTATAATAGGTTTGTGTTGAAGTGCATTATCAGCGTAGGGCCGTAGGTAGGAAATCTGACATTGTCTAATCGATTTTGGAAAATTTATATATTATGATAAATCAATTTGACTTAAGAGTACATGAATGTAGTCATTCCTAAAAGGTGTTCTGTGTATAAATGTTGTAGTTTTGAAGCTAACCTGTTTGCATTCATTGGTATGTGTTAAATCTGCTCATGTTTTTTTTTTAAATAAAAAAGCACGAGCTGTGATCTATTAATTTTTTAAATATTTTTTTACCAGTGGAGAGTGGACTAGGCCTACAGGGGACACCACTATAAAAAACGCATCTATTGCTTTACCTCAATGGTGATGTGGAAAATAGCAGTGAAATCATATCAATCTTTGTAATGATATCTATACCAAAGAGTATAGTAATATACAGGGTGTTTGGTAGATGGGTGCAAAGCCTGAAGGGGGTGATAACTTAGACCATTTAGAACTTATTAAGCTAAACTTGTCCTAGACGAAGTCTGTTCCTTGTATTTTTTTTTGAAACTCTAAGGTTTTTAACAATAATATCCATTTTTTTTCACTTAATTGTTAATAGTGTCCAGTAAAAGCTGTTATGTTATTATTTTTTATTTATGTAATGTGTGATTACTCAATCAAAATAATTCCCAAGCATCTGTGTCTTCAGAGAAACATTCTACGCCATATTCAAGTTTAAGAAACTTTTAAAAATCAAGGAAATGTTTTGTTTACGGCATAATAAAAAAATAAGAAAAATAGCCTCAGTTGTTCAAACCTTTTTAAAAACATGCTTGGTTCTTGCCCTTTCTTTTGAGGTACTATTTACGCAGATGTCTCATCAACTCTTGGAGTTAGGATGTACAAAGCAAATTGAGGTCGAATATTTAATTTTTAAACAGACCAAAATAATGCAACATTTTTGTTAAAATAATTTATTTTTCATGTTCAAAATGTTGACCGCGGTTTCTTATACAAGCGCGTGCCCGTCTTCTCACTTCTGTAGTCGTGATTTTCAATTTCATCTCCTGCTTCATGACTTAAAAAGACGTTTGATTCTTTCTATTAATTCTTCTCTAGTTGAAATTTCAACGTGCGTGTAGACGAGCTCCTTGGCCCGTCCCCAAACGAAAAAATCCACAGGAGTTAAATCGGGTGATCGAGGTGGCCAAGGGATGGGCCCGTCTCTGCCAATCCAGCGCAGGGCCACCGAACCACCGAATCCAGGGCGGCCGAACGTTGATTGGTCCCCACTTTCTGCCAGATAATTTAAATGGAGAAAATTACCTGGAATTCCTTCAAAACTATCTCCCAGAACTTCTGGACGAGACCGAAATACCAATATTGGCAATGAGAAGACCAATGTTTTTTCAACAAGATGGTTGTCCAGCACACTGAACCCTGATCGTGAGAGAACATTGAAATAATTGTTTCCCAGAGAGCTGGATTGGCAGAGACGGGCCCATCCCTTGGCCACCTCGATCACCCGATTTAACTCCTGTGGATTTTTTCGTTTGGGGACGGGCCAAGGAGCTCGTCTACACGCACGTTGAAATTTCAACTAGAGAAGAATTAATAGAAAGAATCAAACGTCTTTTTAAGTCATGAAGCAGGAGATGAAATTGAAAATCACGACTACAGAAGTGAGAAGACGGGCACGCGCTTGTATAAGAAACCGCGGTCAACATTTTGAACATGAAAAATAAATTATTTTAACAAAAATGTTGCATTATTTTGGTCTGTTTAAAAATTAAATATTCGACCTCAATTTGCTTTGTACATCCTAACTCCAAGAGTTGATGAGACATCTGCGTAAATAGTACCTCAAAAGAAAGGGCAAGAACCAAGCATGTTTTTAAAAAGGTTTGAACAACTGAGGCTATTTTTCTTATTTTTTTATTATGCCGTAAACAAAACATTTCCTTGATTTTTAAAAGTTTCTTAAACTTGAATATGGCGTAGAATGTTTCTCTGAAGACACAGATGCTTGGGAATTATTTTGTTTGAGTAATCACACATTACATAAATAAAAAATAATAACATAACAGCTTTTACTGGACACTATTAACAATTAAGTGAAAAAAAATGGATATTATTGTTAAAAACCTTAGAGTTTCAAAAAAAAATACAAGGAACAGACTTCGTCTAGGACAAGTTTAGCTTAATAAGTTCTAAATGGTCTAAGTTATCACCCCCTTCAGGCTTTGCACCCATCTACCAAACACCCTGTATAATTATGATCTATACGTAGGTATACGTTGTAACGGATTATTATTAGGTATTTGTTTCAGACTTTAATTTTTACTTCATTGTACACGATAGTATCGACACTATTTAAACAATTTTATTGAAGCACAACACTGAATAATTCAAATGTATAACTTTGGAACACTGTCTTTCTTTTGTCAATTTTGTTTGTCATACGTCATTTCTCATTATATTTTTCCGTCATCAATGTCATCATTTCAAAGAGTATAGAATTAGCATCATTTTCTTAACGGCTGCGCTGGCATCTGGATCATTCATCACGGTGTCTCTCACAATCTTCGGAAAAATGAAGACCTGTAAGTATTTCCTAATCAATCAATCATATTTCTAGATTGGTGTGATTTGCTCATTATTAATTTAACCTCTATATCTTTCAAGGTTATCAAGAAACAAAGGAAGCATGCGAGTCGAACCTTCTAGAAAACCATGATGCAACTCGGAGAGGCGCGGTTACCTAAGGGCGACGATGATCCTGAATTCCTGGACAGGCCACAAACAAAGATGAGATGATGACTAGAGGAACAAATGCCCAGATAAGGGTATAAGGTATAATCTAGGTTCAATAGAACGAAGTGTAACTGACACGTTGCAGTTTAGCTTTGTTCACCCTGTTTTACAAATTCTATGCATTTCAATCGTCCAGTGTAGGTGTCTTAATTTCACTTGAAATTAAGTTTAAAAATATAGGTATATACCTACCAAAACTTTAAATAAATATTTCCTACGAAAAAGTGACCTACCTACTTATTGCGTTTCAAGTTAAACATCATTGAAGTTCTGGACTTTTGCAATGCATACCGAGCGGAACGAAAGTTCTGCTTTAAATCACAACTAGTATTAAGTGTAGGGACATGTTAGGGCTACAATGAGTAGCGTTTCACGATTTAAAATCATCCTTGTGTGTATAAATGCAACAATGTGGAGGGTTCGAAGCCACCACGCCCAGGTAAAGTGATTGTTGCGAGTGGATTATGCCTACTGGGGACACCACTATAAAAAAACGCACCTTGTGCTCTACCTCTAGGGTGGTGTGGAAATGAGCACCATTATTTCAACAGCAGCTGTTATTACGCTTGGATTCTAAATGGGGGTAAGTAAAAGTTGAAAGTATTGTCTTTATTACCTTTTTGTTCCCCCATGTGTTTAGAGTGCTTTGGGTTCGCATCCGACCCACCTTCACCCTGAACATTCACACCAGTGTTAAGGTGGAGAAATTTCTTTACCAACCTTCACACTGTCACACTCAAAGTTCAGTGTGAAGGTGTGTCGGATGGGATTTTTTTTTCCACACCAGTGTTAACATTGGGAATGTGTGAATGATAAGAAAAGAGGTAATAAAAAATGAAAAACGAAAATCACTACATAACTACTTATAATAAAAATAAAAATCACTTCCGGCGAAAGGATACTCATTTAATTTGTGTTCAATGTGTTTTATTATTTCGTTATCCTATAACAATGTTACTTTCATTAAATCCTATTAAACAATTCATTACATAGTACTCTGATGAAATTATTGGACTGCCCTCAGAACATGTTTTGAAATATAGTTAAGATAATTTTCATACAGATCAGTCTTTAATAAAATCAAAAACACAGAAATGTTGGGAAACAAATAGAGAAATGTGCTTTTTTTTTGTCACAAATCTAGATGCTACTGCGTCCCATGTTCTCCTGCTGTCGACCATGGCCTTGGCCACGGCCGGCAAGGAGAGGTCTGCCCGGATTGCTGCTGCGAGAGCACAGTGCTGCACCACAATCAACCCCTTCTTCCTCGTCGTGCCACCAACTTGTTCCACCAGTGGCACGAGAAGGAATTGTCTTTCTTCTTCATACCACTGAATGCAGATACATGCAGTGAAGGTAGCTCTACTTAATTTCCCTTTAGATAATACGGGGTGTAAACAGACCCTTCACCAAGCCGTCAACCAAGCATTCTGTACATCAAACTAAGTAACTTTGCGCAAAAATTATTGCTGGGAAACGACTTTTTTTTTTGGGTGAAAAGTCACGTTTTACTGTTAAACTCAATGTAACGCACTCAAAACATTGTGCTAATGGATGGATTGAATAGTACGGGGCTCGTGAAGGTGTTTAAAGTAAAAACCTTACATACATTAGAAACATGTACTTTTTTTTAAACTTGTGAAAAAGTTGGAACTTTGACCCCCAATATCTCCGTAACTAGAAGGTTCCCAGGTATGGTCTAGAACAAAAAAATGATCGCAATGACGGGGAGAACAAGTACCTTTCGGCTTCGTTAAGGGTCTTTTTACACCCTTTATAATTATCACTGCCACTGGTGGAACAAGTTGGTGGCACGACGAGACAGAAGGGCAATCAACCACCAAAAAGTACAACAATCGTTTCGATTAAATTTACTTTGACATTTTACACAGAACCTCATAAAATAAATATTTACTTTTGCTAATCGGTAACATGGTTGATCTAATGTGTTCTTATTTCATGTATTAAAGTTTGAGGTCAGTTTTTTAATGAATACTTATAACAGCCGAATCAAGTTAGAATCTCTTATGTAAATGTCTGTGGTGACCTCTTGATGAGATAAGATGCACGCAGTATTTGAGTTGAGCTCAACTCAAATACTAACATATCAAAGAAACGACGTTTGGGTAGACAGCCTTAAACACTCAATCACAAAACGTAACTGAAAAAGTATTTACTATTGAGATTTATTTATTTAGCTCACTATTTTCAAATTCCTTCAAACAAACTTTATTTATTTATTTTTTGTCTTTTATAATTTGAATCAGAACTTTTGTGTGCAAAATGCAGGCGAACATTGATGGATTTACCTTGCATTCATGTTGCCACTACAGAGCGCGGGCAACGTATCTATAGTTTATATATCATTGGTATTTACAATTTTACGAGTATACATCATTATCACCACCACGACTCTAGCTAGTAGTTATGCGTTTATATATGAGAGAGGCATAATTTGAATAAAACTCAGTAAATTATCTAAAAATTATTTATTTTCCGTTGCACTTACATCGATTCACTGTCCTCATTGTTAAATTAAATTATTTTCAACCATTCACGCCGAGTTGGAAAAATAATACTTATCATACACTATTAACCTATTTTTAAACTTATTAAGTTAAATCTAAACAGTAATGTACATTTGAGATATTTTTACAAAAAAATTGAAAGTACAAAAACGGTTTCTAAGAAACCTCGGCTTATTAATATATCAAAACATTACCTATCAGAGTTTTGTAAACCGTCAAAGTCTAAAAACTTCGATATAGATGCAGCGACGATAACTATGAAAACGCTTCTGTGTATGAGGACATTAAGCACTATTTACATTGGTCAAGTATTTAGCGAAGTTGTGGGTAAGGAGTAAGGACAGTAGTGCAAACTGATCGGTCAGTAGCAAGTCAACTGTCTAGGGTTTTACCACTCGCCACTGTCCTTGAACAATGTAAATCGGGCCGTAGCGCCTGATGCCTTCTACTCTGCGCTTGAGCAGTATTGCTGTTGCGGTTTGCCTTTGTAGTTACACCTAATCATTGATTAGATATGAGTCTTCTCAACACAATAATCTAATGTGATCAATGTTTTTGGGACCCGTATTCTAGAATCTTTCATTCTTTAAAATACGGGGGCCAAATACAGGTGAATTTTCCAAGCGGGCGTGGATGGCCACATCCGAAACTATGAGGAATAGCGAAAAATTTTCAAAGGAGTCTCGAGCCCGATTTTGATGAAAACTAAAACTGCATCATTCGATTTTTGAAAAATCTATATTCCTAGCCAGGAATCGAACCTTTGAGTATTATTCGCTATTCCTCATAGTTTCGGATATAGCCATCCACGCCCACTTCAAAAACTCACCCTACAAAGGGTGTAAAAACACCCTTAACGAAGCCGAAAGGTACTTGTTCTCCCCGTCATTACAATCATTTTTTTTGTTCTAGACCATACCTGGGAACCTTCTAGTTACGGAGATATTGGGGGTCAAAGTTCCAACTTTTTACAAGTTTTTTTTTTAAATACAAGTTTCTATTGTAAGATTTTAACTTTAAACATTTTCACGACCCCCGTACTATTCAATCCATCCATCAGCACAATGTTTTGAGTGCGTTACATTGAGTTTTACCGTAAAACGTAATTTTTCACCCCAAAAAAAAAGTCGTTTCCCAGCAATAATTTTTGCGTAAAGTTACTTAGTTTGATGTACAGAATGCTTGGTTGACGGCTTCGTGAAGGGTCTGTTTACACCCTGTATAGCTGCAAACAAAAGATCATTTCTATTTTGATTAGTTCGTGACTGCGCAAGCTAATTAAAACAATGTTTGGCTTCCAAAAAATACCTTCAATAATGCAAATTATAAGTACTTCACAATCTATAGATAAATTTACTTTAATAATTCGAAGTAGAAAAGTTACATACTTATGCTAATAATGCGAGTTATACTGGTACCTATTACAAAATAATGGCTCTTTACTTTATACAGTGGCTCAAGCCAATTTACTAAGGAACTTTTTGTCATGAAACAATTATGCAGCGAGTCTTGATAACGGTCCGAGATAACGTAATAAAGGACAATGTGAAAATATTTACTTATTTTCGTATTGTACAAAATTAAAATGACTTTGTAAGTTTCATCAAATAAACAAGATACTCCTAGATATGATAACAATAGATGTGAGATATTGGCCCGTTCAGCGATACCTAAATGTAAGCCTATAAATATAGGGTGTCTGGTAATTAGTGACCAATACTTAAACACGTGATTGTACTCATGATAACAAACAACTTACCCAAAGAAACTTTTTTTTTATACCAACTCGTTCACTTTTATCCCAATAACACAACAGCCGTATGAAATTAGCCATACCTATCAACTTTTAGCCGCGTGTAGCCGTTCTGTCTTATTACTATCGTATCGTGCAACAGTAGGTAGGCAGAGCACAGTGGGAGACAGAACGGCGTCACGCAGCTAACAGCTGATAGGTCAAAGGCGCGAGCGCGCGCGAATTTCATACGGCTGTTGTGTTATTGGGATAAAAGTGAATGAGTATAAAAAAAAGTTTATTTTGGAAAGTTTTTTGTTATCATGACTACAATCACGTGTTTTAGTATCGCTCACTAATTAACAGTCACCCTATATAAACACACTAATGGATTTCCAACTTACTGCTCAGCGTCGAGACTTGCAATTCCAACAATGCAATAATATTTGACATCTATGTAGGTTTCAGTGAGTGTATATGAAAACGTGTATTTATCTCTCGACACATTGTCTAAGTAAAATTAGAGTTTCAATCAACCAAATGGCTTGAATCTAGTTCTTTTAAGTAAGTATCCTTAAAACGTCAAAAATCTGTCATCAGTATTTTCACTAATTCTAAATACATATTAATGAAAGGCTAATTTGCACACATTTCTTTCTTATCGTAATTAATTAATTTTAATCATAATTCCGTTTTTTTTTAAAATTCAGATCATAACTATAAAAAGATAGACAACATACAATTGCACCTTGTTTTTTTAAAGTCTGTTAACGTCCTGAGAAATGCGCTTACTTACAAATCACATACAAAACTACATTTTTCTGTTTTTCACAACTTTATCATTGTCTTAGGAAGTATTTCACTTTTTAATAATTATCACTTTTTGAAGTCCTCACAAACTGTCTCTGATAGAAAGAAACCAAATATTCTCTTCCTATAACATCCGTGTCTTTGATTGGCTCAAGATTGTGCCATAGACACCAAGGAAGTTGACACCATTAACCAATAGTTCTACGACACAAGACACTTCTCTAAAAAAACACTATTTTGGGCCTGAAACCCCAATTAATTTCAAACTCATTTTAAAATTTGATTTTTTGTTGCTTTGAAATCAATAAATAATCGAGTCACTGAGCAGGCAAATTAGTGTCGTCACCACTTGCAATTGCCATATAATTCTTATTCTTTATTGCGCACAAAATTTTAAAAAAATCCTACAAATTGCAATAATATAGCTTATGTACAAAGGCGAACTTAACGCAGAATTGGATTTTCTTACAGAAAACCTTATTTCAATTGCGAGATTTGCGTTTTAAAATCTATGGGAGAATTGCGTTTTGACAGCTGATAAAATCTAAGTCAAATAATTGGTGGTGTCAATTTTTTTTGTTAATAGTTGTTTTAGGGCATTCCGGCTATGCAAGAAAGAGAAAACCTCGTTTTATTCATAGTACATGCCATCCGTCTATCTGATTACAGTGGCGGTATGTATCGTAAACGCTAGTCTTGGGCCACCTGCCCATTGAGTGACTCTCAAATGTTGTTCATGTCGAAGAGAACTTGCGCGATTGTTCGAGAAGCTTCCACGCTGCTCAGCGCGATCGTTGCTAGGTGAGCCTCGTAGGATCGGAGTTGTCTATAACGAAAAATTAATCTTTACATAGTATAAAACAAAGTCGCTCTCGCTGTTATGATGCTATTGTTTCTGCAATAGATGGAGTGATTCAAGAGGAAGGTTTATATGTATATTATCTACATTGCACCCGTGCGAAGCCGGGGCGGGTCGCTAGTTTTAAATAAATCACATATTCTCAAAAATATTGTTCGTAAAATAATCTTTGTTTTTGCCATTTATAATTTAAACAGGCTGTCCATATTCTGGAAAATCAGTGAACAGTTATTGGCTGTTTATATTTTAAGACGTAATGTTCTCCAAATTGAGTGTTTCTCACCTCCGTCCAGTATTGGAGTAAATTACAATATTTCTCAATATAAGCGCTGCTGTCAATCGTATGCTTTTCGTAACTGGACCCTCGTTCTCATCCTGTCAAACAGACAACATTGTAATCAATAAAAGTTTAGACCAAAATAAGTATACAGGCAGACTATTTAGCTAAAGCAATCAGTACGCATCATATTTGTTCCCTCTCTTTTTAGCATGGCGTTTTAAATATTGTTGTCTCACTCTATCATCTCGTAGAAATGGATTTTGGACTTAAAAGCTAAATAGTCGACCTGCACCCCTTTATATAAACGCACATATGAAACTGTTTTTTTTTTAATGTGAGTTTCTAATGGCATCGAAGCGTAGCATACGTGGACAAAATTACATGCATTAAAATATGTAATACATTAACACAATCGCAACAATATACACAACAAAAAAAAAAACAAAATATAATTAAAGTAATTAACGGTGCTTACTTCAAAATAACCAACATGCAATACTTATAAGATACTGTAGTGCATTTGAATTTTCCAGTGTTTTAACGGATGCAACCAGACCCGATCCCCGACAATTTGACATATTTTGAGTCAATATGATGCTAAGAGGTCACATATTTTGAGTCAATATGATGCTAAGAAGTCAAATTTTTTGAGTCAATATGATGCTAATAGCTGATATATTTGGATGCGACAATCAATCGTTGTCTGGTTGCACCTTAAGACAAATTGAGTGAACTGATAAAACATTGAGCGACGACAAAATACACTAAATAACGCACACATTGACATTCAAGAAATGACAGCTGCCTTTAACATAAATAGTCCGAAATAGCTCTCTATGAACGTGCCGAATAATTTGTTGAGCAACAAACGCGCAACATTGTTTCCACCAACATTAGATCTGGCCACATTTTCTTATGTCAAAATAAATACGGTAGGGCAAAGAGATACTGGGCTTTTCCATCAGGAATTACGAGTATTCAATAGTTGCCCGGAATCTCTGGTAATAGGCGCAGGGGTCTATAAAACATTCGGGGATTACAAGCATGATGTTATGTTAACTTTCTTCGATTTCGCTCCTTTACTGAGAGCCATATAGCTCCTCTACGTTCATAGAAAGCCATATCGAAGTGCAGTACTAAAAAACAAAACACTGACACACACAAGCTACAACGTGTTAGGGGTGGGTCTCACCAGTTGTTCCGGCGTGCGACTGAGTTCGGCCCTGTGCTGCGCGTGCACAAACACATAGACACGTTAGTGACGTCACACGCAGCGTGACTATGAGTGATGTGACTAGGCGAGGGTAAGGGAGTCAAATTGGGAGGACTATGTGTTTTTTGGGTCTAAAGCAAGCTTATATCTGTCATCTTCAAAATGGAAGTTGATTCCCTTAATAAAACGCAAGAGTTACTAGACAATATGACCTATTATTTTAATAATTTTGGCTGTTTTTTGACAAGATATGCAAAGTTTAGCAGAGCTCCCTAATTGTCTTGATGTAAAATTATTTTAGACTGAACTTTTGTTTTCAACATAAGCAAGACCATAGCCAGATGTAATGAAATAGATTAGCTAGCGAAATTCGACCTTGCATATTTGAACTTTTGTAAGTGAAATGAGTATTTGTGTATGTATGAGCAGAATGACTATGAAAATACTCTCCTTCACGAAATATCAGTCGAAACAAACATAAGCAAGTTTATGAATGAAAATCTCATGATTCGTGACAACAACTTACTACTGCGATTGTAACAAACGCATTACCCTTATTACTTCTGGTTCTTTTTATTTTCATTATTTTCCAAATTACAAGGTATCAACCTAGGTTTATACGTCTGCATAATTATAAAATAACGCTTATTTCAATTTATTAAATGAATTGGGAAGAAAACTTGTCTTTGGTCCGCGTAGATGGCGCTAAGTGTTTGCTACTTTGCCGCGAGATGGCGCTACATAAAGTTTCCAGAAAAAACTCCATTGAACAAAAGTTTGGAGAAACCGGTACGAGCAGATTACCGGCTGGTTGTGAGCACCGGACACTAAGAGATACTTCATATGATCTTTTTAGGGCAGCGCAAATCGGGCACGGCACGGCACGGCATTTTATTTTTACCCAACGCAAATGCATACGTAGCTAGTCGTAACAAGATACAGATTCCAATGTTCAATGCCGCGAACGGAAATCCCTTTTGATGCCTTGAAGTTTGAATCGTTTTACATATGAAGTTACGTTGTCCAGAGAAGCGTCCTCAATTTGTCCGTACCAGTTAGACGGAACCTTATCATCGCATTTATACCTCACACTTACGAAATAAAATAAAGAAAATACATCATATCCTTACCATAAGCTCCCTCGGGTTGAACATGTCGGCGGCATGTTTGTTAAGGGCGGCGAGCGCAGCGTTCGGCGGGTACCCCAGCGTGACCGGCTTGCCGTCCGTCCCTTCTGCGGCCGCGTGACGACGGGAGTTGTAGATGGCTTTTAACGCCTGAAATTTTGTAATGGATGTTCAGAGGAGTAGAATAGAGAGGGGAAATTATAGGTACGCACTCACTTAGATTATCAATAAAATTGTATCTAAAACTAGGAAGCCGCCAACGCAAACAGATCTCTCGCCCTAACGACTCACGCCAAAACGTACCGCCACTAGCAGGAAGTCAAACTACCATCCCCTTTATATAGGGTGACTGGTAATTAGTGACCGATACTTAAACAAGTGATTGTACTCATGATAACAAACAACTTTCCCAAAGAGACATTTTTTTATACTCATTCACTTTTATCACAATAAAACTTACGGAGCGGGTTTGCGACCCGCGCGGGTGCTCTGCCTACCCACTGTTGCACGGTACGATACGAGACAGAACGGCGTCACGCGGCTAACAGCTGATTGGTCAAAGACGCGGGCGCGGAAAGAATAAAAAAAAATCTTTGGGAAAGTTGTTTGTCATCCAAAGTACAATCACTTGTTTAAATATTGGTTACTTATTACCAGTCACCCTACATTATTGTTAAATATTCGAAACACTTACTTTAGTTGACATACTCATTACAAAAAACATAAGAATGTAAGCTAATGGTTTATAAACTAAACTTTAATAATTGAATGTGATTTACAGCGAATTTCACAAACACCGAAGGAATGGTTTACAAAAAAAAATACTTCAATTTGTGTTTACAAGTGTGGTACACAATTGGGGTGCAGATTAAACATATAGAAACTGAATGCGTATCATGCACTTAGCCACAAATGTCCACATCTTGGTCGAGCTGGGTCCTCCAGTGCGGAGGTCTGACAAACGTTCAAGTTTTTCCTATCAGTTCACTTACATGCGCAGTACAATGCTTGTCAGAAAGATGGTTGAGTAGCGCGAAGGTCTTCCGGGGCACTCGGTCGCAATCGAGCCACATACAGGGAGCTTCGCCACCGGCGGAAGGCGGGCAGTGCGTACGAGCTGCGTGCGTGAATACGTCCGCGGCGTTCGCGAATGATCTGAAAACAGATAAGGGTCAATGTTAATAGGGATTCATACTGTGTTCTCCCATTGGAAAAGCATTCACATTAAAACATGCAGTCTTAAAATACCTCAATTAAGAGGAGAGGGAAAGAGAGACATTTCAACATGTTTTATGTGTTTTAACCGACTTCTAAAAAGGGAGGAGGTTCTCAATTCGGCTGTTTTTTAAATGTTTGTTGCCTCATAACTCCGTGATTACTGTGGTGGTTCCACATAAAATTTACTTGGGTAGTTTGAGTTATGCTTGGGTAGTTTATGAGTTATCTTCTATGATACATATTTTTCCTTCTATGAGTGAATGATCAGGTAATTACCATGAAAAATTAATAGTCGACGAGAATTTGTGAGAGAAACCACAACTAAAAAGGCTGAAGTAAAAAAACTTTTTACGTGCGCTAAGGATACATTGCGTATGAGGAAATAAAACAAATCAAACTTATTGGATTCCCATAACATTCCTGAAATAATTTCTTGTACCGGTCATCATAGTATGATATACTGAATTCACCCCATCAGTTTGTGGAGGGCTGTGCCATACACCCTGTATGGGTTAGATGTTGTCCTTGCAACGAGTTCAAAAACGCAAAATGGTAACAAATCCTGTTGCGTCTAGATATGCTAGCTGTTACTTACTTGCCACATCCCCTCCAATGACATATCCAGGGCGTCTCGTCTTGTGGACTGACGGCGTGTACCAGTGTGGGTGGTGTCGGCATCAGGGCGGGAGGTGGTGTTGCGGATGGCTTCGGAGTAGGTGGCTTTTGTGGCTAAAACAATATATTTCAAGAATTAAGTCACCAACATTAAAGTCTCATTTGTAAGCAGGTGATCTGCGTAAAACTAAGACGACATTCTGATCAAAGGGCAGTTCTCGAAGTAATGTTTAGCGATACGAAGAACAGGGTGGTTCATCACCAGGAGTGGACGCACCGTAGACCTAAGTTGAAACCACTTTGTAATTCTAAAGTGTACAATTTATTTATTTATTTAAACTTCATGTACAAAAGTGGTACATAGGCGGACTTAATGCCACAAGGCATTCTCTACCAGTCAACCTTGGGGTCAAATAGGACAGCATAGTGATAGAGTACAAAAAAATAAATAAGAAAAACACCATTTTGTTAACATAAATTGAATACACAATTCAATTCTTATTACAATTCGTAGAAAGCCGTGTGTGCTGGCGTTAGTAGCGCTATACGTGGGGTTTTCACACTGCTGGGGTGAATTGTGTTCCTCATTTTCAACGATATTTCTTACTAGCTTTTGTCCGCGGCTTCGCTCGCGTTAATTTTGAATTTGACAATCAATTCGGGTTATACTCTGCTTGTAATAATATAATTCAATGGTGATTCGAAAGACACGTGGCGCCATCTATTATCATAAGGACGTTATTGTTATTTTCCTCGGGAACAGTACTTTTTTTCGGAATGAAAGGTACCCTATGTCCGTTTATGTACACCCGACAACATTCATTGGTTTAGGCGTGAAAAGGTAACAAAGGTAAACAAACAAACTTGCAAAAAAAAGGAAACGAAAAAAAAAAACGTAAATCTAAACAAAAAATGTGTGCCTCACTCAAAGGCTTTTTTTTTCGGATGGGAAAAAATCGGAGGGAAACAACTAGTGCCCTACGCTGGTTTTCAACATACATTGTACGGTAATGTGTAGGACGATAATAATGAAGAACTAGCAAACAATATCATTTCATATTTACCTCAGTAACAGGCTGGTTGACGACGAGCTCTTTATCACCGATCTTTGTGTTGCCCACCATCACCGGCTGACGGGTGATCACTTGTCTCATCACCGGCTGTGTAGTGGTTTTCTGTAAACATGACGAGGTATTAATTAATGCCCGTTAAATGGCCTGAACACAAAGGAAAGTTAACAAGTAACCATGGAAACCTGTTAATCAGGAGGATGTCCCTGCCAAGCGGGGCATTTGTCAAAACGGGTCTTTTTTTGGGGTCATAAATCACGGTTTACGTTATGACTCAATGTAATGCACTCAAAACATTGTGCTGATGGATGCATTAAATAATACAGGTGCCATGGAGAGGGTTTAAAGATAATATTTAAAAAAAAGCATTAAAAAAAGACGTGAAAAAGTTGGAACTTTGACATTCAATATCTCCGAAACGAGAAGGTTCTCCAAAAAAAAAAGTATCACAATGACGGGAGAAACAAGGGTACTTTTACACCCATTAAATACTAACTTTTAAAATGTAGTAGCAATGTAGGACGTAGAAATAAAATATGTATAATATTATGAAAACTCACCGGACAACTCTGTATAACGCTGGTCTTCACCTCACTAACGACAGAAACCTGGTTGCTCTGCACGCTAGTAACCACTGGACTCCGTTGAGGTTGCTGGACAACCCTGTGCACGTTGCTTTTCATTGGAGCGTTCATTAAGATCGGCTGGTTGTTGGATACGGTTATTATTTGCTGGTTCCCTTGTAGGAGTTGTTGGTTTCCTTGTAATGAGAAATATTATTTAAAAAATATATATATTAATAATAAATAAATATATATTAATAGTAAATTATATTTCCGTCTGTAATAGGTCGTCGCAACTTTTACATGTCAATTATATTTTTAATAAAAAGATGAATTAGGTGTTTCTTTTATGAAGTTCAGACATTATTTTGTTCAAATCTTTTGAGGACCAGTAGATCGATTGTTATTTATTTATCACAAACACTATAAAAGGCTTGTTTCAATAAGAACAACACCTCCATGATGGGAGGATGGCGCAGTGGCTGAGCGATTGACTGCTGCGCTGCGTGTCGCGGGTTCGATCCCCGCTCGGAACAAGTATTTGCAGGGCCTACAGATAGTTGTTCCGGGTCTGGCTATCACACTCTCAAACTCACATGTTATTTTACAAAATTATCAGTTTAAATGTTTGTAAACGCACCCACGATACGGGAGAAAACCTACTTTGTCAGAATAAAGTAGGTATATGATAACCAGTGATCGGATAATCGGGCGCTTATATACCTAAACTTCTTCCCACGAAAGAATAATATGGACATTCCTTTCTGGATAAATAAATAATCCCGGGATCCCGGGATTGAACAATTTTGTAAAAACAACTAAGTATAACAAACTTAATGAAATTATAGCAGTGATTATTTTGATTTAGAATTTAGTAGCAAGTAAAAATGATTTTGTGCACAATGTGGTCAAGTAGTGGAAATTGATTTACCTACCTAACAGATTAGTGATCGAATCGACTAATTTATTGTATTTTATACGAACAGAAGGTAAAAAATTATTACTCAGGAATTTCAAACGATTCCGGGATGCGGGATTCTGAAAGGCATGTCCGTATTATTCTTTCGTGGGAATAAAAGTGAAGCTTAGGTATATTAGCGCCCGATTATCCGATCACTGATCATAACATAAACGTTTAAAACGGTTAAGGGCACAAAAATCACTTTTGAGATAGTTTTGTAAAAATATCTACCTGCTAAACAAATCTTTAATCTTACCTTGTATAAGTTGCGCAGTACTCGTCACAATCTGACTGCTGGACGAAGTACTAATTAGAGCGGGTGGTTGCTTCTGAGTAACCATGATCTGTTGCGGTTGCTGTTGGTTGATGATCTGAGCCTTATGCGGCTGTGGTTGGTTTGTTATTATCGGTTGCTGGCTTGGCGTTATTTGAGGGGCGTTCTGTGAATTTTTTTATCGATATGTAAGAAGTTGCATTGATTTTTGGTTAAGATACATCGATAAGCTATATAGATAAATAATAAATAAAAAATGCTCAACATTAATAGGAATGAACTCTACACAAACAATCTATATGATGAAGAATATACAGGGTGTAAGGGACGGCCCTCCGCAGACTGATGGGGTGAATTCAGTATATCAATACTAAAATAACCGGTACAAGAAATTATTTCAGGAATGTTATGGGAATCCAATAAATTTGATTTGTTTTATTTCCTCACACGCAATGTATCGTTACCGTGGCAAAACGCACTTAGCGAACGGCAAGCGCGACGACGAGTTCGATGAACTCTGTAGCTAGGCAGGAAGTGAACAGCTGATTTCACGCATCGTTCGTTAGAGTATTTCAACATCGATTGTGGGATTTTTTATTTTAGCCGTATTATTTACATAAATGGAGTGATGCGTACAGAGAATGTAATTTTACATTGAAATAAAGGAATAGTAACTGAAAACCTGAGAAGAATGCCGGTGGAATATGGTTCAAAATAAGGAGCTGAATGCACCCTGTCAGTTTGCGGAGGGCTGTCCCTTGCACCCAG
Source organism: Noctua pronuba (assembly GCA_905220335.1). NCBI lineage: Eukaryota > Metazoa > Arthropoda > Insecta > Lepidoptera > Noctuidae > Noctua > Noctua pronuba. Next base: position 4,740,092 of record LR999906.1, on the reverse strand, counting down.
TATGATGAAGAATATACATAGTTACATGATGCTACAAAGTTTAAAATGAAACGATGTATAAGGAAAAGGTGCGAATAATACAATATAGAACATGCTTGCTTCTAGCCAAACACGCTTCTTCATATATACCAAACAGACCTGAACAAAATATCAAATCCCTTTATTGCAGTTCAGCTAAGGCGATACTTAAATGTAAGGACACCCGAATAAACGTCGTTTTAAAAACGCTTTTATTCAAGTTTGCATGGATATGTTACTGTAAATGCCCGCAAAATAAGAAATCTTAGGTTTTACAAGTAAGTCTTTGAATTTACCAATATCAGTTGGTAAATGTAAAGATTTTATAAAGAGAGACGATTTTTCGTGCTTTTACCATTAGAGTTTGTGACATGAACTCAAAAACTCAAACTCAAAGCATTTATTTCAATTAGACCATTACAGACACTTTTGAATGTCACAAAAAAACAAAGAATGCTAAGCATGCTTAAGTTTTACCAATGACGGTTGGTAAATGTTGATTTTGAAAATAAAACAATGAGTATTTCATACGTATCTAGCGATTGATGATGACATACTGTAATACTAAATTGGGCGACCAAATGGATAGATTACGAGTAGAGATGGTCGCAGTAACTAAGCTAGAGCTCCCTGACGAAATGGATTGGGTTCGGTTAGAACCGTGACAACACGCGAGCGACAGCGACCGGTAGCCGCGGCACGAGTGACGAGTGCGACATCCAAGTTGGATCCGTATTTTTAAGTCGCCGTCTTCATAATTTGTAGTCGCTCACAGTCATTCGCCAGCAACATTTACCGTGACTCTGTGGTAAAACCTAAGATTTAACAAGTATAACTTCGAAATAAACGATGATCATATAATACTTAAAAGTTAGTAAATCTTAGGTTTTACCAGAAAATCTTTGGATTTACCGAAGTTCGGGCCTTTACAGTAACAGATACACCGATTTACATACATCAATTACTTCGCCTGTACATTGCGAAACAATGATGTACACCAAAAGCACAACAATAATAGCCCGCATCCAAAGAATAAAACGTAAGAGGACCAAAATAACATAAAACATTTCAAATTGTATAAATAAACACGACCACCAAGCTGCCACGATGACTAACTCCTCAATGGCTCATTAACGAATATACGATAAAGAGTATTTTACGCTTTTTAACTTTAATATAAAGCCACAGAGTATAAAATTAAACAACATATCATGCTAGCAAAGAGCATTCAAAATATAGTAGGACTAATACTCGGTATATAACATCTTTTGTCGAATAATATATGACTATATGAGTTTTATTCTACAATATAATAAGTACTGTATGATACTCAAAGTACTCATGCACATTGACAATTACAACAACCTACGAAGAACAGGTTTTAAGGTATAAGTGACGGCCTAAATGCGAATATAATAGCCATGTTCTGTACACAGAATTGTTTTGAACTAGAAAATATTTATTAATTTTACTTGATTTTTATTACTTTACTTTACTACTGCTATCTGGGAAATGTGGCGACTGTCAAAGGCCTTTTGAAATTTTCTTACAACATTGTAAAATATGACCAATCAAATAATAAGTAACTGTTATAGTCTCAACACGGTTTTTTTTTTCTTTTTAATATGTTTTTCACACAGGTTAGCATCAATCATTTAACACAGAAAGTTGTTTTTTTTTTAATCATAATCGGAGACTAGTTGTTGAAATACGATTTTGAAGAAATAAATTCCCTTAAGGGAAAGCGCCAGGGTAGCTCGCGAAATTCAAATTTTCTTACGTTTTTTTGCCATTTTCAGGACAGTGTCAGGCCGTATAATGAACAAAACTATTTCATGAAAAAAAGTCATCTAAAAGTCGTTCAATGGATTTAAATGAACTTAGAGGGTTGTATTAATGATTATAACTATGTAAAGCCAAGTTTGTTACGGTCGCGAAACATATTTTAATCAACATACAAACTAACACTGCCCTAAAAATTGCAAAAAACGAACAAAAATTTGAATTTCGCTGGCTACCTCAGCGCAAGCTCCATAACCTTTTGATCGCCATTGTCACACATAACTGACAAACAAGCGCGTGCCCTGTACGCCATACAACACAAATCGCTTGTTTGCGAAAAAAATTACACAACTCGAAAAATAAGCAATAATGAACATCGTTTTTTTTTTAAGTTAAACAAAAAATATTTTCATTATATTACCAATTTTTTTTTTTGCGTAGAATCCTTTTATCAAAAGATGAAAGGTTTATTTTACGTATTTCGTTACTTAATTTAATACTTACTTTCGTTAATTTTATGTTCAACTACAAACAACATCGAAAAATCTATTCATCAGTCATCCTTGTCGCAAACGAGCGAAATATGTGACAAAATGGTAGGTGAAAATGTGGTTTGACATGGAGGACACGCGCGTGCGTTTATGCTCTGGCGTTCAAAACGCTTCGAAACGCCCTATTTAAACTTAAAACCTGTCCCACAAGCTAAAGTCTATAATATTCTGTGCATGGAACCTGAGCGAGGGCATTCTTCACCATCGTGATGGCCTGCGAAGTACTCACTAATGTTGGCTGAGACAACACCCTCTGGGTAGACTGTATCACACCCGAGTTCTGCGATAACCAATTTTATTTCAACAACGTAAAGTTTCAATTCTTATTGCTACATGTTCTATGTGCAGATCTAAATTTTTATTGGGTGAACACTGTTTTAAGCTTTCACGGTTTACGACTTAACTTATACTGTCATAATCAATAATGAACAATCACGGAAGATATCCCGTAAGTAAGTGACAGTATAAGTTTTGTATTGGGTGTTAATGCACTGCGGGACATCCGATTTTCTTAATATACCAGGTGGAAGGGACACCGACGCTAAAACGTTTACAATGTACACATGGAAATTTTACGTCGGTTATAAAAAAAAAAGCTATTTCCTAGAAAACTCCATATCTACACGGTCAAAACGTACGGAACAGCTGATGTTTTTTATTTTTTAAATTACCAATGAAAAATTTCTTTGTGGGGGGTTCAGAATGATGTACTGAATACATGGTAATCGGATTAGCGTCGGTTTCCCTTCCACTTTCTATAAAAATCACGTTTTACTGTGTTCGTACACGCTAATCTGTGAAATCACCAAAACGATTTCCATGAAATTTTGATTCCAGCTTGAAAGATAGGATAACTTTGGACCCAATAGGTGGCACCGTGCAAAGCAGGGGCGGGTCGCTAGTTTTTTTTTTTTACAGAATTCAGTTAGATTTATGTATTCGGAATAGGCGCAATGCATTTTCACCATTAAACATATTGTTATATAAAAATTTTAAAACCGTGCACCGGTTTTGTCATTTTTATGTGTGAGTACTGACCAGCATGGAAACCTTTTGTTTTTACTTTTGAAATATATTATTATATATTTCGAAATTAAATTAATATAATCATTAGTACTCACTAATAAATATGATTTAACTTACCAAAGTGTAGTGATAAATTAAAATATAGTCTAGCCGTTGATATAAATAAACTTAATCAATAGTTTAGTAACCCATAAGTTAGTAAAGCGACAATTGTGTATATAATGAGATTAAATGAGCCGAATTATACACGCAACATAATAAAAAACGTGCATTCCCCATAAATTTTGACAAATAGTTTATCAGACTTGATTATTTTTAATCAATAAATATCTCCATCTATTCTTAGGGTTCCGTTTGGAAAATAATTTATATAGAACTAGCTTTAATTATCTTGTAAACCCGTTTAAATACTTCATGAAATGTATTTGTCAGTTTTTTTTTTTTCGAATTGGCATCTCGCAGTTCAACCTAGGAGGTTGTCGACTGCTTAACCGGACTATCCTGTGGGTGCCTGAGTGTAAGGCATCCAGCCAGGGCAAATAAAACTTACAAACTAAGCGACTACACGCTAAGGGCACCCCCTGTGGGGTACGAGCCTAGGCTTAGGGCGTCGCTGGGGGAGGACAGCAAAGGGACAGGATGGATCTGAGTGGTTTCATTATTTGGGGACTGATTTTAGAGTACAGGCTCAGCCACGCGGGCTGGCTCGAGCGAGGGTTGGGGAGGGCATGGGACGGGGTGTCGCGACGGGCCTCGACGGCGAGGATGGAATGACGGGTATTCGTCAGATTGATGATATGCCTTTTATTTACCGCCGGGCCTTTATAGCAGTTGCAGTGTGCTCAATGACAAAAATAAAGACCCAGTTGAAACTGCTATTGTTTAACACCTAGGTAAAAATATTCGTCACAATAGTATGTCGTTTCTGGGCCTTTATTGCTGTAGCAGATCATAATCTTCGACAGCAATAAAGGCCCTTTACGAAATTGTTGAACACTTAATATTCACTTAAAATACACAAGAAATGTAGACGATACAACAAATTAAAAGTATAAAGAACCCTGATCAAAATTGGAGAACCCACTTCACCTGTAGAAGTTTGTTAGACACAAAGAAGCAAAACAGAAAGGAAATGATCATTATTATTTTTATGAGAACCCAAAAGTTGCTATAAGGCATTATTTAGAACTATTAGTATGAGTTGAAGCAAAGATTAATAGCACAGTGTAACGAATCTCCTCCATATAGTCATTCACAGCTGATTTTATACTACACACACTTTATCCTTTATCCACAATTAATTTTCATGTTTGTCACAAAACGCAAGAGCGAGACTCAGCACTTCCTTCCTGCTCGCACGTTTTATGACCGCGACTGCTGTGAGTCTTGCAGTTTAGTTTAGATTTTTGACATAATTTACTCATCCCTAATTACAGTACAGTGTGACAAGGACTCTTTGTCTGCTCGAATAACCTTGAAGAGGGCAGAAGGCGCTGTTAGTAAGCATTTATGAAATGTGTAGCGTTAGTTCCAATTATGGCCACGCTCCAAAAAATCCTTGTACAGCTATAACACAACTTGGGATGTGAGTACCTTCCTCTTCCTCCCTTTGCATTGACCGACTATATGGAGTGAGATATAAAACTGTGGGTGTTAGCTACTTGATTTGAGTGTAACCTGTATAATTTGCTGTTGGGTTATCGCCTCTGTTGCCTGCGAAATAAGGCTGTTTAGCGTCGCCTCGTCCAGGCCCCCTGGGTTGTTCACCTTTTTGTCATAACACTTATGCTTTAATAACTTTTTTGTTGTTGATTCTGTATTATTATTTTCTTTTTTTGAAATATTACAGTTAAACTTAAAGTCGCCAGTGCTTTGCGTGGGATCGTTAAACTCTTCAACGACAGCTAAGTATTATTATTCATGGCAAACAAGACTTTCGAAATATTGTTACAGCAACATGATTTTGTGTTGCTTGAAACATGTCACACACATATGTTACATTGTCCGCATATATTTTTAACAACACAAAAACAATTTGTTTACCACTTAAACGAGGCTTTAGCGCCTTTAGAGTTTGGTAAAATAGAACATGGCAAAAATGAGGGCGTTGTTAGCTATTTTCTGGCAACCCTGAGCAGTGACAAGCCAACTACATTGCCGAGTTTGACAGAAAACGTGGCATTGCCAGAGGTAGGAAATAGGTAGTCTTGCGTTTCGCCACCATATTAACTTTTTTGACGGAAAGTACAAACATACATACATACAAATTAAATCACATTTTTCTTTTGACGATTGCGAATCGTCAAGCTAGCTATACTATTCCCAGTCACTACAACTCCTTAATGGCATCGTCACAATTTTTTTCCGTAATACTTTTTAAACTATAAAATAACTCATTATAAGATATGAGGGATATATACCGTCAAAGTGAGAGGTCCCCCGCCGCTGGGTCCTTGAACTATAATAATAGTTTTCTGCATCATGCTCCCTGGTATATTTTGGGCGATGTAACTTATGCCACCTGTAATGTTTAATTTAGTTTATTATCTATTCAAAAACATTGTCACAAGCTACTGCACTGCTACTAACACTGGCGGATTGAACCCCCCCCCCCCCCACTCTGTATTTATTGGAGTTCCCTAAATAATAAAATACTTTAGTTAAAACAAAAACTAAAACCCACGCTTTAGATTAGAGTGACATCATTTTATTTCTCGTATTCTTCATGAGAATGCATAAAATTGCTAGTCCGCCATCTTTGGGAGTCCATATTGGATTTAGAATATCGACACTTAGCTAACCATGCATTGTCATTCAAACTAATCATGTGTTCAAAATTTCAGCTCAATCTGAAACCGGGAAGCGGGTCAAATTTTACTTTTGAGATTTTTTTACATAGTTACGGTGAAGCTAATAGAAGCTTGTTAAAAATAATACTTTACCTTGGGCATTGCTGGGTGTGGCTATGATTTGCATTGGTTGTTGCATGTACTGTGTAGGTTGAGTTGATATTGTTTTCTCTGCGAACATAAGATATCAATATAAAATCATATTAAGAAAACATAATAAAAAACTTTTTTTTTTAATATGAAATAATTTTTAATAGTGATTGGTAAAATAACGGTTTTACAAAAAAAAAAAAATGACTGTACAGAAAATGAAATACTTTTTTAACAAATTAAGGAAGTGTCTGATGAGATGACGCGTAATAGAGAAGTAAGGAAGAAGAAGACATGCAGCGCCGACCCCAGATTAATTGGGATAAGGGTAAGAGAATGATGATGAAGTCACTTAGTAAGAATAAAACGAAATAACTTATGAGCAGTGATCGGATAATCGGGCGCTTATATACCAAAACTTCTTCCCACGAAAGAATAATATTCATACATTCGTTTTGATTTAGTATCTTTATTTTATTCAAAACAAATGGAATATCAATAAAAAATGATAATGTGCACAATGTGGTCAAGTGGTGGAAATTGATTTATCTATCTAACAGATTACTGATCGAATCGACTAATTTATTGTATTTTATACGAACAGAAGATTAAAAAATATTACTCAGGAATTTCAAACGATTCCGGGATCCGGGATTCTGAAAGGCATGTCCGTATTATTCTTTCGTGGGAATAAAAGTGAAGTTTAGGTATATTGGCGCCCGATTAACCGATCACTGCTTATGAGATAAAGTCAATTTAAACACTACCTTGTAGGATAAGCTGTCCGGCCTGCGAAGCGATGATGTTCTGAACATCCATGGGCTGCACTTGCAGCATCGGTTGTTGCATCTGTAACGTCTGCTGATGAACAGAGATAGAAAAGTATTAAAAGGTACAAATTAAACAAGTTAATTCGCATACAAAATGCGAATCTAAAACGAGCTCTGACATCTCGAGCTCTGAAATGTTCACTCCATATTTATTTTATCCTTTTTAGTTGAGGTATCCCACACAAATTCATGTCAAATATAGTCAGTGGCTCAAAAAGTCTGACAACCCGTCTTACCAAGGAGTATCGTATTATCCAGTACTAACTGGGTTGTGGAGGTCAGATAGGCAGTCGCTCCATGTAAAATATTGGTATTCAGCTGCATCCGGTTAGACTAGAAGCCGACCCCAACATAGGGGAAAAGGCTAGGCAGATGATGATGATAAATTTGACTTTGTAAGAAGAAAAAATAAGTATTATAGAAAATAACTCATTAACTGCAAAAGCAAAGATAATAAAATGTATATGGGACCACCGCGAGAGCTTACTTTACCAAATGAAAAACAATATATCAAAATCGATAAAAAAAAAGTCGACAAAAGAAGTCGCACCAAGATGTACCGCGTTACCCACTAACTGGGTTGTGAAGGTGAGATAGGCAGTCGCTCCATGTAAAATACTGGTATTCAGCTGCATCCGGTTAGACTGGAAACCGACCCCAATATAGTTGGGAAAAGGCTAGGCAGATGCTGAGTCATCATCTGATGAGGACTGAAGTTAAGTAGTACCTGCATCGTGGACCCCTGAACTTGTAACGTTGGTTGCTGCACCTGTAGCGTTGGCTGTTGCACTTGCATTGTAGGCTGTTGCACCGACATCGTCGGTTGTTGAACCTGAGTTACAAAAACCCTTGTTATCACACGGTTGAGTTGTAAACCTTATTGTTACTAGAATAGGGTGCAGTTTCATTATTTAGCTGAGTGATAGTTTGGGCTTCTTAATTTTAAACTAATAATTGGTTTTCATTTTGCTAGCGTGGCCAAGTTAACGCTAAAATTACTTCGCAATGGATAGCAAGGTTTCCTTCAGAGAAAGTATATTTTTTTACAAATTTATAGATAATATAAAAGAATATTTATTTTATACATGGTTCTATCCCGGCTCGGGCAAAGTGTTATTGGGTTTTCCCATGAGCAAATTCTCAGTGGCAGCCACGAAGTCTGGATTTGTGCCCGGTTTATGACAATAGGCTCGCCCCCTATTACATGGGACGTGAAACATAACTGGCAAAATGTGGGTGTACTATTAGGTACACCTAATCCTTACTGATTTTATTAAACTGTCAAGTATTACCTGTAGAATAGGCTCTTGTATGATGACGGAATTGTCGCCAGCTGCCATCAAAACTGGTGATTGAATCATTTCAACAGTCTCTTGTTTCGGTGGCAACTGGTTACAAAAAAACACATTAGTATTTTGTTAAGATTAGGGATTATTTATATTCGAATAATGCGAATATTCGTTCATTTTCGCTATTCGAATATTGACTGATGTTAAATTCGAATATTCAAATAATTTTTAGTTAAGTAAAGTTTGAAAATACAAACTAAGTTTGTCTTACAAGTTGTTACCGTGCGTAAAACCATCGAATATCTAAAAACTTCGAATATTTACAAGCCCTAGTCAAGATTAACTAAGTTTTCTAGAAAAGCTATTCTACACTACTTCTAAGACATCAATTGTACAGTATACAGCACGTCTGGGATAACTAGAGATCGGATATTCGAATGCATATTTACCTACAGTTTGTGTGTTGACTAGTATGGAGCGCGCAAATAGTTATTCTTTCATTTTATTTTTTAACTACAAATGAATTATGCCCAGATATTTACCATTTTGTCCTATTCGTTATTGTGCGTCGGTGTCCCTTCCAGGTTGTATAATAAACTATAATTACGTATATATTTAAGAAAGACAGCAGCCAACGTGAAGTGTCATAGTATACTGGTTAACTTATTCTACATATTCTTGGGTTTCAGCAGAAAATTTGAATTCAAATTGTTGTAGTAACTTTTTTAAATGTTGTTTTCACCAAATTTCTTGCCAGGTTTTAAATCCCGGTAGTACGATCCCGAGGGAAAATAACCGAACTCCACGCGGGCGAAGCCGCGGGCATAAGATAGTAGATTTTAAATATTAATTACGCTTTTGAGTACTACATTTTATACACACTAAAGAATTAAGAAATTCCGCGATCCCGGGATAAAAATTCGGCATTGAAAGAAGCCACTGTTGGAAATGTAAACGGAAATCAATCGATTTATGTTACTTTATGGTTTGTTGTCTATGGACACTTTTAAAACTGGAACTGTCAACTGCCTCTATCTAACTGCCGCTTTCCAATAAATCCTTTTTATCTTAGTCAATCTTGTCTCTTCATTACATTAAATTCATCAGGTACTTCCATACGTTGGTGCCCTTGGCTGGAAAAAAAGTGCTTTAGGTAAATATGCATTCGAATATCCGACCCGAGTGGTAACACTTTGACCATGAGCTGGCGTAGAGGAGTACAGATTCAAGAGAATACAATGCCAGCTTATACTGGTTTTGTGGCTATTGACTTGCTGTCCACTGTATGTAAGTACTTCAAAGCTACCTACTACTATTTTTCATATAAAAAGCCAATAGTAAAGGGCCAACAAATGGAAAAACGACGACTAGAACTAAGAAATAAGACATTATTCCATGAGTAGTAATGTAAATAAAATAAATATGCTAATAAGAATCGCTAGTTTCCTTAATACTAAGTAGGCTACTTTTTATTCTAATCAACTACATTGAAGATATACAGGGTGGAAGGGACACCGACGCGAAAACGGTTACCACGTATTGAGTACATCATTCTGAGAATTTCTTCATCTGCTAAAAAAAAAATCTGCTGTTCCATATATTTTCACCTGTTGTTTTTTTTAAATAAGCGATGAAAAATGTCTATGTGGGGGGGCTCAGAATGATGTACTGAATACGTGGTAACCGTTTTCGCGTCGATGCCCCTTCCACCCCGTAGATACCTGATCATTTCTAAATAACTAAACTAAAAACAAAAAAACTTAAAGCCGACTCACGCAAACAGAAATGCTCTTTAAACGAACGTTACTAAGGCTAATATTTATGTAAGTTAGGTGAGGTGATTCAAAAGATCTGCTTTGAATAGATGTTTGTGATATCTCTTCTCTGTTACAAATCTGTGCATACGATAAATATAACATGTTAAAATCTAGACCTTAGCTCGTAGTGCTCCTAAAAGCAATCCGTGGGGGCGCTTTACGCCACAATGGACAGACATGAAATAAAGAGGGCACATTTGACTTAGTAATGTTAGGAAATGGATCTCGTGGCTAAATAATAACAGCCATCTCGAGCCTATCTTCAGGTTAAGCCGCGCTAGCTTGGGTTGGTGACTAACCATTACATAGATCCGTGCCTCGGAAAGCTCGTTAAGCCGTTGATCCCGGCTGTTCTTTGTAGATCTTTGACAGTCGTTACAGGTAGTTAGTGTCCCGAAAGTCTGACAACAAGACTTATCAAGGAGTATCGTATTACCTAGTATTAACTGTGTTTTGGAGGTCGAGCGGCTGTTATTATTTAAGAGTGTTAAATTATTGTAATTAAATTATGGAAATGCTCTGCGGAAATGACATACATATTAAAAAAAACAATGAATAATAATAATATTATTTATAAGTAATAGTATGTCGTCTAAAAGACGACAGAGTAAGATAAAAATGCGTTCGCAATTTAGTTTTCACGTGATTTGACAAAAATCAACTTTAGTAACTACACATAAAGTTCAGTTTCTGCTACAACTTCAAATATTTTTATACTTTTCATTCTAAAATCGACTTAATTTACATAGTAGTAGTTGATATTAGTTTAAGTGGGAAGAAATATTTGAATAGAATTGAGCAAGACTGTCCATAGTATTACTATAATGTATAACAGAATCACAGACATTCAGCAGAATGCTGAGGTTAGAAACAATACTAGGTATGTATAATTATATTTACCAAATCCTCTTCATCTTCCAATGCTGAGGCTGCAAGTGCTGCATACAGATTCGCTGCTGTTTTTGATACGCTTTCTTGTGGCTGAAAAACGTTTTAGAATTATATGAATATTATCTAGGCATCTAGGTAACAATTAAATAAAGGGTGTAAAAAGACCCTTAACGAAGCCGAAAGGTACTTGTTCTCCCCGTCATTGCGTTCTTTTTTTTTGTTCTGAACCATACCTGGGAACCTTCTAGTTACGGAGATATTAGAGGTCAAAGTTCCATTTTTTTCACAAGTTTCTTTTTAAATACCTTTTTTAAAGATTTTAACTTTACTTTAATTAACTCCATGGCCAGTTTACTATTCAAAGCATCCATAAGCACTAAGTTTTGAGTGCGTTACATTGAGTTTTACAGTAAAACGTGATTTTTCACCCCAAAAAAAAAATCGTTTCCCAGCAATGTTTTTTGCGTAGAGTTACTTAGTTTGTTGTAAAGAATGCTTGGTTGACGGCTTCGTGAAGGGCCTGTTTACACCTTATATGAATAATATCTAGGCATCTAGGTAACTAATAAATATTAAAAGTTATCATATAATGTTGTCATGCAGGCGGAGTGCGGGGCGTTTTGCACGGCACGCGAACATAAACGACATCATCCGACGAGCTCTTGTCACCGTCGGCGTTCCAGCTGTTTTAGAACACAATGGCTTGGCACGCGACGATGGCAAAAGGCCGGACAGCCTGTCTTTGTTTCCTTGGAAGATAGGTAGGCCTTTAGTGTGGGACGCAACATGCGTCGATACTCTTGCGCCATCACATCTTCCAAGCTCATCGTGCTGTGCTGGCGCTGCGGCTGCAGAGAACCTCAAGCGGCGTAAATATACAGGGTGTAAACAGACCCTTCACGAAGCCGTCAACCAAGCATTCTGTACATCAAACTAAGTAACTTCACGCAAAAATTGTTGCTGGGAAACGACTTTTTTTTGGGGTCAAAAATCAGGTTTTACGGTAGGACTCGATGTAACGCACTCAAAGCATTGTGCTGATGGATGGGTTGAATAGTATGGGGGTCTTGGAGGTGCTTAAAGTAAAAATCTTACATTAAAAACATGTATTTTTCAAAAAACTTGTGAAAAAGTTGGAACTTTGACCCCCAATATCTCCGTAACTAGAAGGTTCCCAGGTATGGTCTAGAACAAAAAAAATAGCGCAATGATGGGGAAAACAAAGTGCCTTTCGGCTTCGTTAAGGGTCTTTTACACCCTTGAGAAACTTTGTGGAAACTATATTTTCGAGCCGTTTGGGGTTGAAACTCTGGGGCCGTGGGGTCCGAGTGTCCATAGCCTGTTTAAGGAAATTTCGAAACATCTACTTTACGCTTCCCGACCGCCAGTCTCTTGGGCACATTACCAGCTGACAGCGTTGAGGAGTTTTTCGATGCTCTTATATATTTTAACACCCATTACACATTTCTAACACACAAAAACTAACCTTTTCGTCAACTTTAATTTTCTTAGCAGGCGGCTCAGTATACGAATGATCAGCGACCGCAGTGTCAGTTCCATCCTTCTCCGTCCTGACCTGAATTTGACCTTCAGACTTGACCTGAACCAACTGACCCTGTTCGTTCTTGTACTGAAGAATCGGCGCTTGTAATTGGTCACTCTTCAACTGAATTATTTGACCTTAAATAATAATAAAAACAATATGTCTCCATTATTATTAAATTAGTGGTCCAGAATAGAACCCTGACTTACTAAACTGTGCCTAAGGTGCGAATTACACAGAAATGGCGGAAGATGACGGTGCGGTGCAGGCGCAGTGTGGGCGTGGAATTTATAAGGAAACTAAAGAACGGCGTGCCTGCGCCCGCGCCGCTTGAGTGTAATTCACGACACGTCGCCTGCGTACATTTTGTATAAAGACGTTTTGAAGCGGCATCAAGCCTGCGCCGCGCCTACACCTTACGCCATTTCTGTGTAATACGCGCCTTAGAAGCCAGCATTTAAATTTCATAATCTAATAAATGGATGGGACAAACTTTAAATCAAAAAGTTTATTTTCTACTTTTAAGAACATTTAAATAAAATAAAAAAGGTAAATATTTTTTTATTTTTCAGTTTTTAAATTTTAGTGTTCTTCTCAGTAAACCCTTTTAATTGATACCCATTTCATGGAGGTTCATAAAGTTATTTCAGCTCAATCGATTTGAGATAACTGTTTTGAAAATCAGTTGGAAGATTTGACCTAAACAAACATAAGTACACAAAAGCATTGCAAGTAAAAAAATAAAGTGTAACAACAGCAGCGTGTAAAAATTATCGTTAGACGTACCTTGTTCGTTCTTTATTTGAATGAGTTGACCCTGTTCGTTCTTTATTTGAAAGTATTGGTTCCCTTGGGATACTAGGCCAGAGTCGTTAAACTGAATGACTGGTGTTGGGTCGGACTTGACCTGAACAATTTGACCTGTTTCCGTGATTTGGATGGTAGGGGCATTGATCTGAGGGCCCATTTGTACGACTTGCAGTGGAGGGTTGGAGTTTTTCTTTAGGAGGTCTGCTAGCATCTTGTTTTGGGCTGATTTCTGTAAAGGGCAGACGAATTTACATTATTTGTTTTTTTATAAAAAATGCGTTTAGTTTTCTACAGGATCAGATTAAATAAAGTAGCGATACACCAAAAACGTGAGGGGTATAAAAAAAATCATTGGCAGTGTCGCCCAAAGGGGCACGACTATCCCATTACTGTTTCGTGAATTCGTATGTAAAATGAAATTTCTTGTGTCTACTTTTAGACGCTGCTAGGCCACGCCCTCCAGCGTCACGTTCATCTACCCGGTACTTTACCGTTTGGGCTCATATGCCTAACACGATGGTACAACTCCCGTCCCGCCATCAATTTGTCTTTTACAATCGCATTTTTGACATGCACCCCCAGTCCACTGCGAATAGACGTTCATACGAATTCACGTCAAAATGTATTTGTTGATTTTTTTAGCGACTTGTAAGATCAATTTTGTCATGTTTATTTATTGATTTATCACGTCTACAGGCTTTCGCCAACTAATTTATTTTTGACCATGTATTTTGCAGTAGAAAAGGTTACTCACAATCGTCAATTGCGTTTGCTCATCTATCTGAATCTGCACTGGTTCCTCCTTCGGTACTAAAAACATTACAAATAAAGTAAACACCACGAGGTAATAAAGATAAATAATCATTGAATATTATTGAAATAAAAATTTTGTATATTTACCAACTAATTCTTCTTGCTGATTGATGTGGACCTGTAAATAACAGAATACAGTGAATTATAATGCCAATACACAGTTTTAAACGGGTAGTATTTAAACGAGAAAAAATAAATTCAAATTAAAGGTGTCAAAAATACTGAATATGGGCTAATGAAATACTAAGTGTGCAAGAAACACTGAGCGAATACAAAATACAAAATGTTTAAAACGGCGACTTGAAAATACAAATTTGAGTTACTAGTTGTTCAATACGATCAGTGTGATAATTCAAGGAATCAGAAAAAAAAACTAAAACAAGCCCCTAGATTGTAGATAAGGCGTAGCCGACGTAGCCCCGCTGCGGCTCCTATTTCTGTTTGCAGGGTTTAAAGTAACCTAATACGAAGGGGATGCCAGGATCTTAGTTCAGACCCCGTCATCCCCTTCGAACCGAGTCGGGGTCATACTGATATCAACCTTAATTAACATTGATTGAATTAACATTGATATTTTTTAAGCGTAACATTAATTGGAAATATGGATTTGAACGGACCTTAGGGTGGGGATGCTTTTATCGATTTGTTGGGAAAATTGACTTCCTTTTACAAGTATGTATTTACCTTATCAGTTGGCGTACTACTAGCAACACCGCCGGGAGTTATTGTTGTACACTTGATCAATGCTTCGGGATCAACGTCCATAACCTGTACGGGTTTAATATTGTTTTATTACATTGCCCTCGAGACTATTTCGTTGTGATACCTATGTCAATGAATGAATGAAAATGGCAACACCAGCGAATTTAGTCTGGCTGTAGGCTTGCACCAAGGGTCAGCTTTGAGTACTTTCCCCTTCCTGTTGGTAATGGACGCTTTGACGTCGGACATACAGGAAGAGGCGCCCTGGTGCATGTTGTTTGCCGACGTCATTATTCTTATCGGTGAAGATGGACCTGAGATCCAGAGCAGATTGGAGAAATGCCAACAGAAGCTGGAGAACGTTGGCTTGAAAATCAGCAGTACTAAAACCGAATACACGATCTGAGATTTCGCCAGTCCCCCCAGTTCTGTAGGCATAGCGCTAGATGGGCGTTTTTCCCGGTCTGCTTCGATTTTTACTAGTGCAAAGCTATGGCGAGATAGATCGAAGTGTTCAGCACAGAATTAAATGAATGGATGAAAAGGCAGATGATGATGGTTAGACCTGCTGTGTTGTATGGATCAGAATGTTCGACCACAAAAGCGATGGATGAAAGGCAATTGCATGTGGCTGACATAAGAATGCTAAGGTGATGTGTGGTGTTACGCGAATAGATAAAATAAGAACTGAGTACATAAGAGCAAGTCTGAAAGTGGCGCTGGTGACTGAAAAGTTATGTGGTAATCGGTTGTCTTGGTAAAGCATGTGATGAGTAGGAATGAGGAAAACGTCATGACCATGAGGGAAGTTTTGAGTATGAATGTGGATGGTTATAAGAGTAGAGGAAGACCAAAGAAACGATGGATGGACGTGTGAAGGATGATACGGCAAGAAAGGAGATGTTTGATGAGATGACGAGTAATAGAGAAAAATGAAAGAAGCAGATATGCTGCGCCGATCCCAAATAAATTGGGATAAGGGCAGGAGAATGATGACAATATAGTTTTATAACATTTGGGTACAGACCCAAATTTTATCTATCAGTGAACTTTCGAAACTACCGGTATAAGGGCATTTCAGTAAAGGCAGTGTGAGAAAATGAGTCTTATTGTACGGTTAATTATTTTTCCCAGTTACTGCTGTAAGCAAACGAATTGCAGAAAAAAAATAAAGTAAAAAACATAAAACTTGTGTACAATATTAAATAAAATGAACCAACTTACCTGAGGATTTTGCACCACAACTGAACTCTGAGCAGCAGGTCCTCTTTGCTGACTTTGTTGTCTTTGAGCGACCTGTATTTTTGATAAATATTTAATAAAGATGTTCCAAAATTTTCTATGTCCCTGATCCTACTTATAAAAATAAATGAGAAATAAACGAATGGATTAGGAAACGAAATTGAAAAAAAAAAGAAAAATAATGTTTGAAAGGAAAATGTAACTAACGTTTCGTGATTTTATAGATGGTATTAAATTTTAAATGAACCGATTTCAATTATAGATGGTATCGCGTCTTTGCGCTCTATGCGTATTTAAAAAAATATTATTTCGAAATGAGCGTTTTCTTGAAGTAGTTGCAAAAGCTTTCTGTAGAAGTGTTACCATAATACAAAAAGATATTCAAATTTTTCGTAACGTCCTAAAAATAACAACAATAATAAATCCATGCTCAACAAAAGCCAGCGTAATACTCATGCCGTTTCAAACCAGTTATTTTATTATGTTAGTTAACTAGTGATACTTGGCATGCCTTTCTACGTCGCTTTTAACTGCCACTACTCGGCAATGTTGCCATATGCAAAAACTTTGATTTTTTTATACAGGCAACTCTACGCCTGTATATTTTCGGCCTGTATTACAGAGAAGATTTTTTATTTTTCTCTCTTACTAAGGCTTACTTATAGACTTTCAAGCGTTTAGTCTAAAAATACTTTGATACATGCTAGATCTAATAGTTCGGAACAGAACTACGAAATCTTTGTTATAACGTTCAAAAACTCAAAATAACATGCAAATTGTTAATTTTTCACTATATTTTTGTTTTTTATACCTTTCTTCGTGATATGCACGTCACCTGCTTTTGTCTATGTTTAGAAGTAAATCGAGAAATTATAACAGAAAATAAAGTGGAACAGAAGGATGAAAATAAAGTCGAATATAATGATGAAAAAATTCTACAACAATTCTAAAACAATTCTACATTGAATCATTTTAAGAACCACTATACATTAACGCTATATTATTAAATTGCAGATTAAAATTGTTGCAAAAAAAACTATTTCACTTCACCTTATTCACTCAACCACACATTACCTACTTCATAAAATTAAACCAAAATATTGAACACAATCATAACAAATCAACTCCTACGCATCTTGAGAACTACTTTGCTCTATCCCCCCTCTGTCAACTAGAGACCGACCAAGTCTACTTTTCAAAGGTACAAATAACTATCTGAAATACACGGTAGTATCTGATATACAGCGTGGTATTTGATATATAGGGTAGTATCTGATATACAGGGTGGTATCTGATAAACAGGATGGTATCTGATATACAGGGTGGAAGGGACCACCAAACAGACACCAACGCACAAACGCTCACCACGTATACAGACATTCAGTACATCATTCTGAACCTGAAAAATTGCTATGTGGGGGCACATAGAAATTTTTCATGTGTAATTTAACAACAAAAAAAAACAGCCGTTCCATACATTTTGACCTTGTGGGTAGTGCACTTTTGTAGGAAAGAGTAGAGTTTTTTAGCTGGTTTCGAAGTGGTTTATTGAATAGTGGTAAGCGTTTGTGTGTTGCCCTTTCACCCTGTACAGTCACGAGCACCAATATGTATACACTTTCCTAAAATTAAAAGCAATTTTCGCGAGAAATAAAGATTGTAACTTAGAGATAGGATCTTTTTCATAAAAATATGAGTTCCAAAATACTATGTTCGTAACAACATGAAATTTTAATTAGAACAGTATTAGAAAAACACTTTTAAAAGTTGTTAAGTGTTTACATATTGGTGCTCGGGACTGAACATGCGAGATTTTTTTTACATTTTCTCAGAAACTTGTGCTTTTACTCGCTTTAGTAGATTTTCCGAATTTAAATTCTTTTCAATCCAATTTATTCAAAAAACAAAAACAATTGATCACTACAAAAAATGAAATTCGGTCGGACGCTAGTTTTACATTACACTCCCTACCCCCTCTACCAACCACTCATCTCACTCACACATCCCTAAAACAGTGCTACAAGTGCACAGTTAGTATTGTTAGTATCACTTACTTGCGCTGTCGGTAGTGCGGGGCTTACTTTGTGCGCTAACAAGTGCTTGATGAGCGTCGTGTTCGACGGGCTGGACTCAAGGGCTTGCGAGAGGTGCGGGTGCGGTGGAGGGGGCTGTTGTTGGTTCTGAGGATATATTCAGAGTAATTATTTGCAATAGGCTATTTTACAACATATATCTAGTCCATCAGTTCGATCACCAAAAAAATTTGGACACGTATTTTTTCTTTTGTCACAATCAAAAAATGACGACGATACAGCGCACCAAAGTTCAAGAGAGGGGGCTTGTGACGTCACTGGACAGTAAAAAGTAACAGAAATTGTGACGTCACGAGAGATTTCAATGCGCTGTATCGTGGTCATTATTCGTTTACATGACAAAAGAAACAATACGTGTCCAATATTTTTTGATACTTTAAGTGACGGACTAAATAGATTGTTTCAGGCAAATACCCTATTTGTAAATTTCTGATGGACAAAAGAAAAGCACAATGAAAGACCGTTTTATTTATTTATCTTAGGATCTCCAACAAAAGATATAGAACATTACATTATACATATTGGACAACATAAAGTATTTCGTAGGTGTACTCCTAGCATGATTTTCAAGATCTTGTATGTAATTATCACCTATATTTATGAATAAATGATTCTGATTCTGATTCTGAGCATTACAGGAGACCACAGTATACACAACAAAGGTAACAAATTAAGTATAAAATAATAATAATAAAATAATTTTTCAGGTCTCTTCAAGTTCTTTCTAAACTATAGGACTTTTGGCGTTTAATGTGGGTTTTAACGTCTATAGAAGATTTGTTTACGAAAGGTTTATGAGTACATACATTCATACATACATAAACTCACTCCTTTTTCCTATAGGGGTAGGTAGTAACCACAGAGCGCCACCTACTACGATCCTTACACACTCCTTTTGCCTCGTCCACGTTTATACATCTCGTCTCGATACTCGAGTACTACGCGACGCGACCTAAACGGGCGAGGTTCTTCAAAATTGAGGAGTGTTGTATCCTCGTATTACCTCATTCCTCAATTTATCATTCAGAGTTACACCACACATGCTTCGCAAGGAATGCATTTCCACAGCATTACTTCTACTTTCATGAATCGTTTGCACACCTTTGTGAACAGCCAGATGAGCCTTTTTTTGACATCGATGGACCTGGTTGGTCACAACCGAATGTGTTTATGAGTACATAATGCATTAATATTCCACTAAAATACTGGCTGGCGATTAAGTTATCTGTATCCTTCAAGCAGGTGAGTCTAGCTGTCATATTTTACAACTTTCCCGAAAAAAAATGCTTTTCATACAAGCATCGAAACAGTGTGTCTAGGGTTGTATGAGATTTCTTTTTTATAAGATATTAGTTTCTTTGGGAAACTTGTTCAAGGAGGATGCGCGTATGTATTTACAGAATTATAATTATTAAAATCATCACCTCTGCTTAACCCTTCGGGGATTACAAGGTGTGTTATGTTAATTATGTAATATCATCAATACAACCACCTAAGTTCATTTAATCCCATTGAATGATAATGCATCAAAAAGTCATTCAATGTGATTAAATGTACTGAACGAGTGAATTAAATGTACTGAATGAGTGTATGAAATGTACTGAATGAGTGAATGAAATGTACTGAATGAGTGAATGAATTAAATGTACTGTGAGGGTTCCAGCTTCCACTTTAACATGACGAGTAGAGTCACCTCCTCGAAGGATACAGGTAACTAAATCGCCACCGAGTACATTATAGAAAAAAGTTCTAAAAAGATGTTTTGAAATATCGTCACATCAGTAGATTGATGTGGCGACCCAGTCGATTTATGTGGCGATTTATGGCATAAGAAGGATTTTTTCATTTTACCTGTACTTGTGGTTGAGACACTACGGGCTTCGCTTCTGCTGCTGCCTTGTTCGTTAGCTGCGCTTTCAGTATCGGCGATGATGGTCCTAGACAAAAAGTCACCTTCATAGCTATTCACAAACGCTTCGAATCGGAAAGTCGTATGTATATCTCGCTCGCTTTCGTAATGTCAGAAAAAGATACGACATACGATTCGTCGAATCGAAATCGAATCGATGCGTTTGTGAATAGCTATGTTTATCTTTCTACTTTCTACTATTATAAATGCGAGTTTGTGAAGGCGGATGTTTGTTACTCTTTCACCCAAAACTGATGGACGGATTTTGATAAAATTTGGCACACAGATAGTTTATAACCTGGATTAACACATAGGAAACTTTTTATCCAGGTAGCTCGACCCTTAGGGATAACTACCGAACTACACGCGGGCTAAGCCGGCAAGCATAAGCTAGCCAATCATAATTTTACAATCAATATTTATTTTAGTTTTGTCATTGAAGAAAATAGCGCTTCTTTAATCTTTTCACCGCCACGAACTTCTATAGAAGCCCGAAAATCTGGAACTTCTATAGAAGTCGGTGGCGGTGAAAAGGTTAAAAAAAATTCATTCCAATGCAAATGCAATTTTAATAATACAAACCTGCCGTCGGATTACTTCTATTCTGCATGGTCCTAGATCTGATGCCAATATACGCCTGTTGTGTCTCCCCTGACGATAACGTCACTGTATTTGGTCCCACTGTGCCGCCAAACACCGTCCTATGAGAAAATTGTTAAAATTGGATAAGTCACATTTCAGAATGATAACACATATGTTTCAGAAAGTGAGTATACGGGCTGTCGTTCTGCATCCTCGTCAAATTCAAGGAGGTAACTATGCTAATAATTCTCGACCCGAATCAATATTAAAATATAAAGTTTTTTTTTTTGTTTAGGGAAGTCGGTAAGTTTGAAGTTTTGAACCATCAGTGTCTGATCCTCGCCCTATAAGCGCGCTTACACTCATATAAACAAACTCAAACGTTTTCTCGATAATTTCTTATTCCCTAAACCACTTTCCCCTGCCTATTCGGTTTTTTTTTTCTGTTTTGAACGCGATCATTCTGAAATACTGTCAAATTTAAAGAATTAAAAAAGTAGCGTTTATTAATTATTGACCGATCCCGTAATTTCAATTGATTATTTTATGACTCCTGAATTCTGAAGAGGATGCAAAACTACACCTTGGATTATTGCCGAGAATCGAGTGCTGATAATATGTTTGCTTGACCGAACAATTTTCTATAATAAGACATTACTTCCCAGAATTTGATCCCTATTAGCGACACTATCGAATGGTGTAATAAAACTGTGTTTTTTTTTAAATCAACGGGTTCTATTCCTGGCTAGGAATATTGATTTTCCAAAAATCGAATGATGCAGTTTTAGTTTTTTTCAAAATCGGGCTCGAAAATCCTTTGAGTATATTTCGCTATTGCTCATTGTTTCGGATTTACCCACTTGAAAAATTCACCCTGTTCGCTCTTTCTTGGGTATTCAGTAAAAAGATTATTTTAAAATAACATATATTTTATGGCTTTCTCGTTAATTCGCGAGAAGAGGCGAAACATCGAGAAAAGTGGAAGGAATGGGGGGAGGCTTTTGCCCAGGAGTGGGACAACTAAGGCCGACAAAAAAAAAACAGACATTTCTATTTTATTTACTTGTATGATGATGACTTACCTGACTAGTCTAGGGAAGTGTGCAGGCGCGATGACTCCCTTCCTAGACAGTTTGGTGCAGCACGCCACGTACTGCCGGTACATATCGTTGGCGTCGCACGCGCTGTTGTCGTTTGCTGGTAACACTTCGTAGGCCGAGCGGAGCCATGCTTGAGCGAAGTGTTCGTTTTCCTGTTGAAGAATTAGGTTTTTTTTGTACGGAACTTTTTTATTTTTTACAATTTTTTTACCAATTAAATTATACAGATTCTCAGAAAATTGTGGTAGGAGAAAGCTGTTCAATTTGATGGTATTTACCATAACCTTAAATATGACTAACATTTTCTTATTCACGCTATATTTTAACATTGTGACTGCCTCGTTTGTCGAGTGGTTGCAAGCGCGATTGCTGAGCATGAGGTCCTGGGTTCGATTTCCGGGTCGGGCAAAGTGTTATTGGGTTTTCCATCAGGAATTTCTCAGTAGCAGCCCGGTTGATGGCTGGGATGGCGTGGGACTTAAAACTTAACTGGCGAAATGTGGGTGTACGATTAGGTACACCTCTGCCTAACCCTTCGGGGATTACAGGCGTGATGTAATGTTATTATGTTTTTACCATTTATAAATTACATTTTAGAATACTTTAAAAAAGCACTTTGGAGTTAGATCCATATATTTAACTAGGAAGAAATTAATGTTAGTACAGAAAATAATCATCTAACTAAGGATAAGAAAGTTGTGGAACTTTCTCGAAGGTTCGGTCGGCATATAAATAGCCGTCGGGTTTGCGAGAGCAATCAGTCTGATGTAGGCGATACAACGAAGCGAATCGAAATTACCTACAAGTGCGATATCTAAGAGAATAGTGATCAGTTGTGAATTTGTGATTGAGTTATAACTGTTTTGTAATTAATAGAGATATTTGGTTTTTAATCGGCAGCTCGTAACATCATCTGCCTAGCCTTTTCCCAACTATGTTGGGGTCGGCTTCCAGTCTAACCGGATGCAGTTGAATATCAGTATTTTACATGGAGCGACTGCCTATCTGACCTCCACAACCCAGTTAGCACTGGGTAATACGATACCCCTTGGTAAGACTGGTTGTCAGACTTTTTGGGCCAATGACTACCTGTCGTCAAAGATCTACAAATTACAGTCGGGCACGGAGGCAACTGGGTATGTAATGGGTGGTCACCAATCCACAGAGCAACCTAGGCAAGCACGGCTTAACCTAAAGATCGACCCGAGCGGCTGTTATTATTTAGCCACGAGCTCCTCAATCGGCAGCTCTAATAATCCAAAGACAAGTTAATAGTAATGCGTCCCTCACCTTACTATCACTAACCTGCACGGTTCTCTGCTGTAGATGCGACTGTTGTATGGTGGAGACAGGCGCCAGTGAGGATACTGCGGACGTCGTAGCCGTGGCGGGGGCCAGCTGGGGGGGCTCCTGGGGGGGCTTCGTGGGGGTTGTACTCTGTGGGGGGAAGGTTAACGCTGTACTTGAATCTTTTGGTACATCTGCCTAGTCTTTTCCCAACTATGTTGGGTCGGCTTCCAGTTTAACCGGATGAATACCAGTTTTTTACATGGAGCGACAATTTAACAAAACAATTTAACTGTCTTGGATCCCACAACGAAATTAATCAGAAAAACAGCGGAGGAGGGGGATAAACATAATTAACACTTCCCTCCATATCAGAACACAGAACAATACAAGGCCAATAGGCACAAAGGGTCGATTACAACTGGGATGAGCCCAGTAGAATACATAAAAACGAGAAAAACAAAAAAAAATTCTCAACTTGCGATAAACATATTAGTTTACTTACCGATTGTTGTGGCTGAGTTTGCCTCTCCTGCGCATCACGCTCCGCCTGAGCAGCGATGGCGCTAGGACCGCTTACAGTTTCCACCACCCGCATGAGTATGCAAGCACGGGGGCCGTAGCTTTGAGCCTGAAAAAGAAAAAAAAATGTAACCAGAATATGATATCGTCATCATCATTCTCCTGCTCTTATCCCAATTTATTTTGGGTTGGCGCAGCAAGTCTTCTTCTTCCATACTTCTTTATTACTTACTCGTCATCTCATCAGACACCTCCTTTCTTGCCATATCATCCTTCACACAGTCCATCCATCGTTTCTTTGGTCTTCCTCTACTCTTACAGTAATCCACATTCATACCCAAAACTTTCCTCACGAATGTAGCCATAATTTGATAATTTTACTACAAATAACACTTGGCAAGTGCAATTCGTATATGCACGGGCAATACGGCATGCTACATATTACGTTCAGGTCAGCCATTCGCACAAGCGAAAAAAAAAATCGAATAAAATCGAATCGAATAATCGAATCGGGAAAATCGTATGGAAGTATATTTACTTTGATTTTGAATACACTCATTTTTGAACCATGATTGTGTGGTATAAGTTTATGGAACTAACATTTAGCTGCCTCTGGTTAGACTCCAACACAGGCAGACCCCAATACTTTTGGGAGAAGGCTAAGCAGGTTATGATGATTGTGTGGGATAAGTTGAACCTCATCTTATACAAATAAATAAAACTGAAGTTTCTATTTGTAATTTCAAAATAACAGCTTTTTACTGAATGCATATGAAAGTATTATACGGTACTTATAATTTAAAAAATATATAAATTTTATTTTTTGTCTGTTTGTTCCAGCTAATCTCCAAAACAGCTGGACCGATTGTAACGGGACTTTTACTGGCAATGGTGTTATACAGAGGAAGGCTATACTAACTTTTATTTTAGAGAAAGGATTAGGATTGAAAGGGCAGGTTGTTTCATAATAATTTCATGCAACAGCTAGTTTTACTATAAATACCTCGACAGTGACGAGCGACACGAGCGTGTGTATAAGTCCGGGCACCCTGGCGACGGACTCGCTGGCGCGGTCGCCCAGTGACGTCAGCGCGTACACGCACTCCAACGTGCACACTAGCACCATTATGTCGCGGAGAGTCAGCAGGGCGCACACGTCGTGGTACAACTGGGAATAAGTTAATATTTTTAAAGAAAACGTAGTTCCAACATTATAATATAACATATCATTCATTTATTCTTAAGCAACTTTGGCCCAAATATATAAACAACATGTAACATAATTAACGCACAACCTCTTATGGGGTAATTGTACCCATAATTATGAACAACTTTTACTATGGGACCAAACCTAAAATCGCGAAATTATGTTACATGTTGTATACCTTACAGACAATTTGTGTTTGTAAATAGAATCTTAAAACTATGTTAGTAACACTTCACTTGACTTTTTTATAACCGGGAGATCAAATCATGTAGTTTTGTCAACTGTCGCTGTATAAGCTCATACAGGGTGGCGATTCAATCAGCTGCATCCATCAAGCGGTTACGAAAACTCATTATGAGATTCGCAAAATAGAAAAAAAAAAAAAAAAAACAGAAAAGCATGAATTAGACAGATGCGTGATTGAATCGCCCCCTGTATGAATACTTTACATACAAAAAAGAAGACATTGCTCGGAAAACGCGGTTATCATAACCAAAACAAACATCAACTTTGCAAATGTTGAAATAAGGTCGAAACTATAACAACTCCCTGAGATCAAAGTTGGTAGAGGCTCGCCATATTTAGTACATACCTTAGATTCCAGCGCTTTAAGCAATGCATCTTCATTGACCTCATTCTGGGCAAGTTTATTCAGCAGCTCAAGCGCTGCAAGCACTCTAGCTCGATCCTCAGATACTAATGCTGCTTGAATCGTAGACAACACATGACGGGATATCAAACATGTTGCAGGGTCCTATAACAGGAAAAAATGTTATTGTTTATTTAGTAGTAGCAACTCGAGAACAATATGTATACTCGGAATGCTGGGCTGTGAAGAAGATGGCTAAAAAAGATGCATGTAGCGGAGATGAGAATGTTGAGGTGGATGTGTGGTGTGACAAGAATGGATAAGGTAAGGAACGAGTATATTAGAAGAAGTTTAAAAGTTGCGCCAGTTACAGAAAAGTTGAAAGGGAATCGACTGTCTAGGTATATACGTAGAGGTATGATGGCGAGGGACGAATCGCATGTGACTAAAAGAGTGATGAATATAAACGTTGATGGATGGAGAGGGAGAGGAAGACCAAAGAAACGATGGATGGATTGTGTGAGGAATGATATGAAAGATAAAGGAGTAAATGATAGCATGACGGTTGACAGAGGAGAATGGAAGAAAAAAACGTGTTGCGCCGACCCAAGGTAACATGGGTCAAGGGCAGGAAGATGATGATGAACTCGAGAACAATATGTCTTGTGTGGTATTAACAATTCTAAAGATAAATTATATACAGACAAGAAAAGAGTGTTAATATTTCTTTACCTTGACTATAAGTTCAGTAGATACATTGCCGAGTGTATCGAGCCCTGACTGCCGTAGGGTGCCTACCCAAGAGTTTGCACACAGCAATAGAAACCTGAAATATAAACATAATAATCCATTATTGGTAAAATATTTTACACATCATACTTTAATTTTTTTTTTTTCGTTCCACGAAATATACACGTGATTGTCACATGATCATCCCCCTCCCCCTATTGTGTTTTTTTTTCCTAGCCTTCTCTGTCCCACTCTTGTGCAAATACCTCCCTCTACTCCTTCCATTTCTCGCGAACCCGCGCGTCCTTCTTCCAGTTCTGACGGAACTTGTCTAGTTCATACCGCCATCTCATTCCCGCTGCGACCCAGACTCACTGTGTCTGAGCACCAGTGTCCTTTATTTTAGAGCACAATATTGTGTTTCGAACACGAACCGTTAATTTTACACCTAGTACACTGCGCTCCAAACTCAAGGTTTGCCAACGATCAATGGACTTCTGGATGTTAGACAAAGACCAAGTCTGTGCACCATAGGTTAAGACTTTCGTGATTAATCGATATATACCCCCTTTTCGAACCTCGTGGTTAAAGGACGACCTCGAAGGCAAAATTCGACAAACGAGAATATCATGCGTCTATTACTGTGTCAAAGCGAAGTGGACTATATTCCAGTTCGAGGGTCCAGTGCAGATATCACACATGTACTCGAATTTTCGGTTCTAGGAGATGGCCGGTTTCCTCCAATGATCCAAGAATCTGGCTATTTGTGTATGTGAGTCTAAATGTTTGTAAACTCACTCACGATACAGGAGAAATTCCTAGTGTGGGGCAAAGTTTTTTTTTAAGAAATAAAAAGTAAAAGTCAGCTGTCCAGTGTGTGCCAGGCCTTTAGAATCGCAATTCAATATTTTTAACGTCGTTCGGGGAAACCTTTCAGAATTTACACGATGCCAATGGTATAGCAGTGCAGGAAGCTACATACTAGTCAGATAGTTTAACAAAAAGAACAGCTTCTTACCTGATAAGCGTACTATTCTTAGCTAAATACTGCACGTTTTCATCGTGGAACGACAGCGAGCGCACGATGGAAGCTATCTGTAACACTCGCTGCGAGTAAACACAGGAAGCGCCGCCCGGTAGCTCCGGCGCGAAGAGTTGGGTCTCCTCTGACGGCTCTGTCATCCAGTCTTCTAGAGTTTCCTGGGAGGCGACAAGAACAGTTGCAATGGTGTGAGACTAATCTACAAGACAAGATATAAGTTCCGTCACGTAAAAAGAACGCTGAGTGACAGTGGAGAGGATGTGTTTGCGCACGTTATACAGTCGCGTCCTAAACTGATATTATAAAACAATAGCTTAGTACTATAATTGTTTCATTGTAGAATCGTAATAGGTACTTTACTAGCTACTTAGTACTTTGGAAAATGCTGGAATAAAAAAAAATGAGACAGTACGTTTGAGCGGTCAGCCTTTTTTTTACGTGACGGGACCTATAATAATATCCATCACCTTTGTGTGAGTTTCTGAAGCTAATTTAATTTAACTGTGTTTTATTTCAAATTTTATGAAAAAAAGTGAAGATAAAATTTTACAGTGTATCATTGTAATTGTTAACCAAACAAAGGTATACAGCAAACGTGTGAATTCAAAAATTGTGTGCCTCAACAATGATTGACAGTTTTAACCGGCTCAATTCAATATTTCCTTCCTTTTTTATTCAATAAAAATTTAGCAAGCATGACGACTTTATCAGTAGTGTCTTGTAAAGTCATTCAAAATTTTCATCCCGGCAAAGCAAGTCTCTTAACTCAAACATAAAAGATAACACAAAAGATAAACTTACATCCTCATAAACCTTCTCCACGACCACCTCTTCTTCCTCAGCTGGATTCAGCAGACAATCCGTCAACGTATTATACGCCGCCCTCGCTTGCACTATAAGGTCTGGTTGTTCGACCCCTGGCTGCATAAACTTGGTCTCGTCAGCTAATTCCTTAGCCCCGCCCCCTCCCGCCCGAAGGCTCCAGAAGTCGTCGGGGTAACGACCGCGCGCTTCGTAGTAGGAGCGGCCGATAGTGTCGCGGAGACTCGCTGTGGGTGGGATGATAGTTAATAGTGTTTTGGGATATATATTTGTATATGTCTTGAGTAGTTAACTGTGGATGTATTTAAACATAAGAGTTGTATGTTTGCATTTTATAAACTGGACTGACTTCTATTACTAATAGAAGATTTTTTTAAAGTACCAGTTGTATTTTCAAAAAAATATTTCAGATTAAAATTATGATGTCATCTTATTAAATATCACATTATCTTCTGAATTTGCAAATATTTTTTACTCGCAGTTCCTGAAAGCCAATTTGGTTTGTCTGATGCTAAATCAACAAAGCCAGATTATTTGATTGGGATTGTGATGGGATGTTTTCTTGATCAAATAACGGATTTGCGGAACTGCGGGTAAAAAATATTTGCTATTGTAATTAAGTACTTGGTGATTAGACATTTCAACTGGATTTCAAGAACCAAGCCTTATAATTATCATTAAAATATGATCAATAAAATGAAACTCACAATGATTATAAACCCCAGCATGCGCCAGCAAGAAATCCAATATATGCGGCGTAGTACTCAACGGCAATCGGTTCGAATGGTCGGCAGCAAGGACAGTGCACACGTTGACGGCGAAGTCCTGTTCGTTCGGCATCGGTGATAAGAGCGAGAGGGCCAGTCGCTCCGATGCTGCTGCCACGCCGGAGCGCTTGTTGAGCGTCTCACCTGATGCTTAGATGCCGATAAATAATATTGCCTAACGACTGGGAAAGTGGTGGAGGTACTACAAGCACCAATATGTATGTATATATACTTTCAAAAAGTACCAAAAGTTCAAAAAGTACAAAGTCAAGTAGTATATACATTTAAAAAGCGATCATCTCCTACTGTATTGATTGCAATTTGATGCTGTTACGAACATAGTATTTCATAATTCATGTTATTATGATATACGCTTATGTAGGTCTTATTTCAAATAAAAACCGAGAAAACTGAATTTTAATTTAGGGAATTGTATACATATTAGTGCTTTTGACTGTACCCGTTTGTTGTCGAGGCGATGGTTAATAGCAGAAGAGGTTATTGCTACTAAAGTATGAGTTTTGTGTTGAAATAAAGTTTTTTTTTAGTCTTTTTAAAGAAGACGACATACATAGGTATTGACTTCTTCTTCGTGTCTATGATGGTCTTTACTATAGACACGCAACGTTCTTGGTAAATTACTAGCTTCTGCATTTTAATGAATATGTATATTGTACAGCTGAGAATTAAAATAAAAAGAACAGAAATGGCAAAGTAAACTAAACACTATTAGTACTTGGAAAAAGGTAAAAAATCAATCATCAAATAATTTTAATTTAAAGTGAAAATTTAACAGATTTTGAATCCTAATGGCCTTATGACTAAAACAATAGAGAGAAGAATAAGCACAGATATCAATATGTTTCCTGTCGAAACATACCTGATATGTACGTACCCCCTCCAAAGGATATGCGCGGCATGGCACCGCGCCCGCGCCGCGGGTCTTCATCCATGTCATTGTCATCATCCCTGCCTGGTGGACCTTTTGCTCGCTCGTACCTGGTGAATTTTAAAGAAGAATAATAATAGATCTTTAACTATTAAATTGCCGTTTTTGTCTCACATTTTGTTCTGAATGTAACTTTGACACTTTTCCATTTTTATTGGATTAATTGTGAAATTACGTACCTTTTAGAGTTTAAAAACCGTACTAGTAGTTGCATATTACCTCATAGGGTAGTGTGTCAAAACACCTGTTTCAATGTGCCGTCGGATTCACTACTTCAAGTAGGTATATTTTTGTCAAAGACTGTGTTTTGAGAATTTAACATACGCAGTGCAGCGCAGCTTTTTTCACTCTAACTGTATTTGCAATTATATAATACATGGTTCAGATGTTTCCAAGAAAAATAAAAAAGTGTTAGTTAATTTCACTTTTCACTAAATCATCCAAACAAATCGGTAATTTCATACTTTAACCGCTAATATTTCTAAGTTTTAAATGAGATTCGGAAAGTTGTATAGCAGAGGACAGGGGTAGGGTCTACATTAGCCATTAGTAAGGCCCTCAGGGATATCCAGTCCACCTACAGGTGTTACAGAACAAACTGTTTAGAAATGACCACCCTAATTGTGGAATAGGCTTGAGCTGATCAGGTCAAGACATCACACTTTCGCTGCCCAACACCCCGCGTAATATGGACTTTGGACTCATATGCTGGGTGCTGGGCAGCGAAAGTGTTAAACCTAATTTTTTTTTAAACTGCTGTTTCCAACAAAAGTGCAATACCTACATGCTCAAAATGCATGGAATGGCTGTATTTTTTAAAAATTACTGATGAAAAATTTCAATGTGGGGGTGTACTGAATAAGTAAGGTAACCGTTCCAATCTGTATTTTTGAAAAAAGTCCAAATTACCATTTTGTTCAAGAAATTAATTCAGTTACAGCAAATATAAATATGTGCCATCTTACTTCTCCAAATATGATCCATATATTCTTCTGAGCAGTGTAGATCCATTGATACACGGATGTGGCAGCCTCAATGGTCGCAGGAATGACTCCCATGTGTCATTCTGATTTACCTGTAAATTAATATTTGTGATTATATTGTATAACAGGCTGGTGTCTGCAACTCCACGTCAAAGCGGCTATTTTGCGTGCGGGTGGGAAATCTTTTTGATCCACCCTAACTTCCCGAGAAAGGCCAACAATAATAATATTTGTGATAATTTCAGCTCATTCAAATGATAATAAAGTGATTATAGTAGAGGAAGGCACACTATATAAACTGTGTAATAAATTTTAGCATGTTTGTTAAGATTTAATCAAACAAACAAGTGGTTTGATATTTTTTAACAACTAAAACAGTTTCAGCTATCCTACAACTTTTTTCAATTAGAACTCTTATAAGAATATTTGAATTTTATCTTTTCACGTGGTGGCTGATAGCAGCTGGATGAGATTGGAATGAGAGTGAGATTTGAAAGGCCCATGCCTAGCAGTGGACTGCTGTAGGCAGAAGATGCTGATGATGGTGACAAGAGAGATTTATTAGGTTATATATTACTTATTTACCTGTACATAAATTTCTAAATCTCATACAAAATACTAGGAGGTACTATTCTATATGACATACCCTTCCGAGTCCTCCTCGTTGTTGCACTAATGTGTAGAACAGATACAGATCTATTTCTATGCCATTTACTATTGGCACTTTTGTAGGTAGGCTGAAAAAAAAACAACATTTATTCAAAATTCATTCCAATAGTCAATATTCAAATACACAATTTTGTTTTTTTTTAAATGAAATAGGAGTATACTGATTTTGAAAGTCAAGTAAATGATTATTAAACTGTAGAAGTTTTTAGGTTAGTTGCAGTATGTATACAAACAGTTAGCTGTAGGCATTTTGTAGGGTTTTTAGTAGGTGTACTTTAGCTGTGCAAATTGTATGAATTAACTAAGTATATCTCATAACAGTTTCACAAAAACAACTAGTCCAATAGATAAAACGACCTAAATGGCAAAGTTGATGATAGGCATACCGACATAGGTACCCAAATATGTACTGTAAATATATGCTTACAAACGGTGGCGTAAAATCCATGTACTCACTTTTTACTCTCGTTGAACTGCTTCAACTCCTTGATAAAGTTTTCCCGGTCCTTAATATAGTTGCTGGATTTCGTATTTATTTGTGCTTTTGCCATTATAACAGTATCTCCCAACGGTGCTCAATACACGGTTACAACATGAAATACCGACACTTATGGATGTCGTCACGCGGTGGTAGTGTTTATAAAAGAACATACATGTCACATAATTAGCTAATTGATGTATTTTATCTCATAATTAATAAAGAAAACGCAATTTTTCAATATTGTGAACAGTTTGCTTGGTTTTCTTTGACATTGACAGCAAGCCGGACCGAACGACGCTTGTTTGTTACCAGTGAAAAAATCAATGCCGTTTTTACACTGATATTCTCGGTAGCTGTGTTTATTTTGCCACATCCAAGCAAATATGAAATAGCAGCTGGCCTTCTGGCATTTAATACTTTTTCCGGCTTATTTTGATCATCAACTAATGAACAATGTATGACATCAAATCTATTTCAATAACAATCTCCGTCATTCATTACATTGACCTCAGCCGTCATTCATCGAATACTGGACAATGATTTTTCCCAAGTATCACCAACTGTATACTGGCAGTGCAGTGCTAACCATATCTAGCTGTTCTCACATCTTAAATTATAAAGTCGTCAGTCGGTATTGTGGTGGATTAGGAATTATGAATTTAGTTGAAGGTTTAAAGCTACAAGCTGAGCTTGTTCTGGATTTGGGCTTAGTTTTGGCATGATTATAGTGCATCGGGAATTCACGACTCGTGTCGGGTGCGGTGGCAGTTCAACTCTAGATTTCTTGTTCACACGAACAAGAACCATCATCACAGTTGTTGAACCGCCTTCGCATCCGAGTATACACTCGGAAATCCGTGTCTTACCCGTTGGCAGGTAGGTTACGGGTCTGACAGACCCCTCACATGACATCCATGGAAGTTTTCCACACGTAAAAGGGCAGTGAGTCTTAGCGGACAGATATTATTGATTTATAGCATTCTCCGTAAATGCACGAATTCATGTCGCAAGAGACAAGAGCAATATTTTGACAATGACAGCTTGTAATAAACATGCTGAAGCCGTGTGATTATTTGTCATTTTAGGTTATAAAGTGTCGCAAATCTTTTTTGTTTCTTGTATTTGTGAAATAAGCTGACAAAATGGTGAAAAAGAAAATAGATAACCGGATTAGGGTAATGATAGAGAATGGTGTTAAGTTGGGACATCGTACTATGATCCTCCTTGTGGGGGACAAGAGTAGAGATCAAGTAAGCACATTGTTTTATTTGTTTGTATGCTTTGGGAAATTATTTTATGCTACCTCGATCGTCTCATAAGTTGATCTATAAGAAAGATGTCCTATGCCCTGACTAGAAGACACAGATTTACTTGATGAACGAAAACTTAAACACATAAATATATGGCTAAAATTCGCAGTCTTTGAAGAATAGCTGGAATCCTTAACTAACTCTGTTTCGTCATAACGTCTAGAGATCGGATTATTATATGTATTTTGGCATATGCAAATGCATGCTAGGCCCACGGACGGCATAAAAACTCTCGACACCAGGCAATCTTTCAAGGATTGTTAACTACAAAGTTCTGCTTTCTTTCAGGTTCCCATTTTATATGATATGCTAGTTAAATCTACTGTCAAGGCCAGGCCTACAGTCCTGTGGTGCTATAAGAATAAAGATGAAGCTATAAGCAAGTAAGTTGAAATAAGTTTTTTCGAGACTTATGTCGTGTAGACCCAACCAATTTCTTTTTTTAAGTCTCCGGTATCGTTAGTGCAGACAAACATTTAAATTAGTTTAATAGAAAAGGAAATACACAAACAGCCAGACCTGGAACAACAACCTGTAGGTCATACAAATATGTTTTCTGTGGGGGGGATCAAACCCGTGACAAGCAGCAAAGCAGCCAATCGCTCGGCCACTGCACCAACCATATCATAAAAAAAGTTGCTTCGTGACACCTACTGGCAGAATCGGTCTACAATAGCTCTGAATAGATAAGATTAGAAAGAAGATTGGGAGACCTGCAATAATGAGCATTCTTTGCAATGCCACAGCATTATCCTTGATTAGAAGCCTTTTTTGGTTTTACCTATAATAACTTTTTCAAAAAGAATTTTTGATTTGTGAAAATTAACGAAAAATAACTTTAGTTTTTTCCTTTTTAAAAAAAAAATGTTTTTTAAGTCATGGCCGTAAAAGAGCAAAGAAGATAGCAGCGGGCAAGTTGGAAGTGTCAGAAGAATCTCTATTTGATTCCTTCAGAGTAGCAACTACAATACATGGACGGTATTACTCTGAGAGTCATACTATGCTGGGTCAGACATATGGAATGTGTGTATTACAGGTATGTAACTTCTAAAATATATTAGACATCCATATTTCTAAATTAATAATATCAATTACTTTTTTATGGAAGAACTTTGCTCCACGCTAAGAATTTCTCCTGTATCATGAATGTGTTTAAAAACATTTAACCTTTTGAACACCATTGTCATATATACGTGACAAGCAAGCGCGTGCCCTGTACGCCAAACAACACAAATATGTGACAAAAGGTGAAATTGTGGCTTGGCGTGGAGGGCACGCGCGTGCGTTTATGCTCTGGCGTTCAAAAGGTTAAACTGTCATACACTTACAGCCAGACCTGGAACAACTACCTGTAGGCCATACAGATATTAGTTCCGTGCCAGAATCGGACCCGCAGCGCAGCCGCCTACCGCTGCGCTAACTGTGCTGTAGAATTTAAAAATGACTACCACACTTAGTTCTCAAACTAACATGGTTTCAGAACAAATTTAATTTGATATTGGTTTGTCAAACATGGCAAATTGACTAAACAAGAAAGACAGACCATTGTCCAGTAAAAACCTATCATGTATTAGGCCAGATTTGCTCTGCATATCATCTTGAACTATCATCATTCCCTTGCCCTTGTCCCAATTTATTTGGGGTCGTCGCAGCATGTCCTCTTCTTCCATACTTCCCTGTTACTCGTCATCTCATCAGTCATCTCTTTTCGAGCCATATCTTCACACAGTTTATCCATAGTTTTTTTGGTGTTAGTCTACTCTTATCCATACTCAAAACTTTCCTCATGACATTTTCCTCATTCCTCCGCATCACGTGCCTATACCTCGACAGCAATTACACACAACTTTTCAGTCACCAGGGCCACTTTCAGACTTCCTCTTACGAAGAACCACACGATGATAAACTTAAAATGTTGTTAATTTTCGCAGGATTTTGAAGCCCTCACGCCGAACTTGATGGCACGCACAGTAGAGACAGTAGAAGGTGGAGGCTTGATTGTGTTTCTGCTCAAATCCATGGACTCCTTGAGGCAGTTGCACTCCATCACTATGGATGTTCACTCCAGGTATGGTTTGGTTCAATATAGTATTGAAAAATGAAATCACTTTATTTTTTTCATTCTTAGTACAGCCTTCTTCCAACTATATTGGGGTCGGTTTCCAGTCTAACCGGATGCCAAATACCAGTATTTTACATGGAGCGACTGCCTATCTGACCTTCACAACCCAGTTAATACCCATTCGCTGTTTTGATGCAAGATTGGATTCCCTACATACATGTTTAGTTTGGAAGACAATGCATGGTTAGCTAAGTGACGTCTTTCTAAATCAAACATGGCGGACTGGTTATTTTTCTACATTTCCGTGTTGAAAGGCTTGCTGAGAAGAATACAAGCGTGTTTTTTTTTTAACTACATATTATTAATTTATTTTCAGATTCAAGACAGAAGCATACGACACAGTAGTGAATCGTTTCAATGAGAGGTTCTTGCTGTCATTAGCAGACAACCCTCGTTGCTTGGTGCTGGACGACTCACTCACTGTACTGCCAATCTCGTCCAAGACTGCGCAAGTAGAGCCCGTTGATGTTGCTCCTGAGGTATGCGAATATGCGTATATATATTTTTTTTTAAACTTGTAGCAGTGTTCAGTGTGAAGAGATAAATTCAAACTCACTTTGAAAGAAATTACAATATTTAATTTGAAAATAAATACATACATTGGTGATAACACAACATGCTATCTGATACAAATGCTAACTAAACCCTACGGAAGCCCTAACCGCACCGTACACTGTACGACAGTAATGTGGAACACAACACTATGTTCGCACAAGGCAAGAGCCACAATTGGCGCCCAACGTGGGATGAAATCATTGCTACAATTGGAGCAATGATTTTTCCATAACTCCACCAATACCTACTCACGTAAAGTTAATAGCAGGTGTGAAACTAACAATGAATGCCAATTTTGATCCGGTCTATGACGGCTGCTTGTGATTCGCCCTCTCAAAGTCTCAAGTTGCCAGCCTTTGAAGATTGTGATTAAGATACTTTATTTAGTATGGGCGTTCTTCCACCAATCACAACAGCAATCTCAGGACTCGACAAAACTCGACGATGAGTGGTGGTTGACCAACCGTAAAAAAAAATAGTAACAAAGTCTTAATAAATTCCAAAAAGAAATTGTGTAGATTTGAAAGCTATTAACTAAATTACTATTCTTTCAGCGCGTCAACCAAAAACTGACAGAACTGATATCATCCCTATCGGATTCACCGCCAGCGGGACCATTGGTCGCGTTGTGCCGCACTTACGATCAAGCGAGCGCGCTCGTTGCGCTCATCAACACGCTTGCTGATAAACAGTCGAGGTGAGTTAATTATAGTCAATTCGCTTTAACTAGGCAAAACAATTGAATGTGAAATTGTGCCGAAATACAGGACCGGTATATTATGATTCGCGTGCGATTGGTATTTAGCGACAGTTAGAACGGGTAGCATATATCGTTTACGATTTCGAGTTTTTGGTACAAGTTCACATTCAATTGTTTTGCTCGCTCAGCTTAAAATATTCTACTTTAATCTTTTTCTCTATTTTTAGTCAACATATGAACACAGGCTTTGATTCAGAATGTGCCGTGTCTTTGCTCCTCATCGCCCAAGGGTCATAAATATGTATCTAATATCTTATGCTTTTTCTATGGGCTGCCATGTAAAATAAAAACTAGATTCTTCAAAGTTTTTCAACAAAATCCTGGCTTCCTCAGACCACCTCACTGCCTGACCGCTGCCCGAGGTCGCGGCAAGTCTGCCACCCTGGGCCTGTCTATCGCCGCAGCCGTCGCCCTGGGCTACGTTAACATATACGTCACTTCCCCTCACCCAGAGAACTTGATCACGTTGTTCGAGTTCCTTCTCAAAGGATTGGACGCTTGCTTGTATCAAGAACACACTGACTACAATATTGTGAGGTCGACGAACCCGGACTTTAAGAAGGCCATCGTAAGGGTCAATATTGCGAGGAATTCGAGGCAGACTGTGCAGGTAAATATTTGTATTTAAAAAGATTTTAATAGGTACTACGTTAGAAATGCAACTATGAAAACAGCCCTTATTGCTAGCAAATAAAAGCTACTGATGATTAACATTGTCGCAAAGTTGACAACAAAGAGAAATACTTATCTCTCTGGGTTTTCTAAAGAGGATACAATACGAAAACTCAGTAAACAGGTATTAAACTGTCACATCTCAAACTTCACCTTATTAATAGTAACTTAAATCAAACGAAAATATTATACACCGTAACTTTTTAGTCGTCTAACAAAGGTGGCCCACTCAATGTACCCGACATGAAATAGCTCTAGGCGCGATTTTTTTTTGTTACCTACCATAACAGGTACAAAGAAAAATAAATAATACAAGAGAATAAAATTATGAAACATTCTGTTAATGATGTTAACGTGACAAACGGGAGAATATAGCTACCCAGCGCTCGAGTAGAGTAGATCATCGCTCGCAACAGGGTGTTTTAACTACGTCATGCGTACTGAATAATATTTTTATTTTTAAATTATTAAAATCTCATGAATACCAATTTTTTTTATGAATGTGTAGTAGTCATTGGATACATGAAGTGGGCTGCCGTTGTAAGACGACTAAAAAGTCACGGTGTATAAATCGTAAAATATTCAAAATATTTTGCTGTATAAGCTTACACCAGTTAGTAACCTTACACATGTCACATGACCTCTTCTCATTCACAACTAATACTCTCCCTCGCAGTACATAACTCCAGACGACCACTCGCTGCTGTCGGCGGCGGACCTGGTGCTGGTGGACGAGGCTGCGGCCATCCCGCTGGTGCACGTGTCGGCGGCCGCCCAGCGTGCGCCGCTGGCGCTGCTGTCGTCCACGGTGTCGGGCTACGAGGGCACGGGCAGAGCTCTGTCGCTGAAGCTGTTCGCTCAGCTGCAAACACAGCACAATGCCCCCCCTCCGGTGAGTCATCTGTAATATTAATATGTGAAGAAAGAACTTATTAACCCCTTTTATTAAATTTACTTTTATTTTTGTCCCGATCCGCATGAGCAAAAATATAAACTCATGATAGTTCGATCGAGAGTCAAAAAAAAAGTATTATAAAAAAAGTCACGTTGAAGTCGACTAACGCCCAAAAATTGCGAAGCATTGTTTTAGCTAATTATTTGTATTAATCGCAACATTCCATTCAGTTTGAGTGTGAAGCATGTTGGCACCAGCAAAAACATGTTAATAAAACAATATTTTGCGACCTTATTTAATGTCTCTCTTATAATTTTTTGATATGGTGTAATATTGTAAAAGATATATTGAATATTGTAAATAGAATGCTTTCTTTTTTTTTCACAGATTAAACTAGAAGAGCCAATCCGTTATCGCTTCGGCGATCCCGTGGAGTCCTGGCTGAACGGGCTCCTGTGCCTGGACGCGCCGCCAGCGTGCGCAGGCGCAGGCGCCCCGCCCCCCGGCGCGTGCGAGCTGTACCGCGTGAACAGGGACGCCTTGTTCTGTTACCATAAAGCGGCGGAGGCTTTCCTGCATAGACTGGTGGCTATTTATGTGGCTAGCCATTATAAGGTGAGGATTTTAGGGAATTCTAAACTGATTCCTATTTTCGTCTCTTTGTAGGTTGATTTATTTATTCGGACAACAATACAATCCGTATTGTTGTCCGAAACTGAATATTTTTTGTTAGTAAAAAAATACCTTATTCCTAATGTTAGTAATACAAAAACTCACAGTCAACACCCACCACACATAAAAAATTTACTGTCCGAGGCAGGTTGCTCAGAGAACGATCAAGCAAGAGATCAACCTCCTAGTTGACCATCCTCTCCAC
Source organism: Noctua pronuba (assembly GCA_905220335.1). Lineage (NCBI taxonomy): Eukaryota > Metazoa > Arthropoda > Insecta > Lepidoptera > Noctuidae > Noctua > Noctua pronuba. The sequence goes on along the minus strand of LR999906.1, from coordinate 4,700,917 downwards.
AAAATACCTCAGAAAAGGGGAGTAAGGACTCTCCGCCAGTACTTTCAGGATACTATTGTTACTGACCCGCGTTCGATGCATCAGTGAAGCAACTTTTTTGCGGATGACTGCGTGATTAAAAGAACGTTTGTACACTTATAAGCCGAATTCGATTCAAAACTCAAATGTTCTAAATTCGAATGCAGTGTCCTTAAAAAGATGGCTAAGTCAGACTGGCTGCAGAAGGCTGTATTGTGGCACTTCTTGAGAGAAGTCTATGCTCAACAGTGGACTGTAACTGGCTGATTTGATTGAGCAACCCTCCATTCAAATACTACCTACTACGGCTACCAGGGCGCTCTCGAGGAAGCTATCCATTGAATATTTCAAAGTTCCCAATAAGAACTGACCAACAATAGACCTACCCCTTAATAGGCTAGTTGACTAAATTTGAAGAAAAAAAAGGTTAATACATCAGAATGTATTTTAACCAAAATTCATATTATTTTTCAAAAAATCGAACATTTACGTAATGGTAAAATACATTACGTAAATGTTCGATTTTTTAAAACCGTTAAATTTACCGCGAAAAACGGTTGAAACTGTCATGGCGTCATGTCGTGGCATATAAACGACAAAATAAACACCACACAATCGTCTGTGCCACTTATTACTTCTATTGCTGTCGGATTTTTATGTGGCGATTTTTTTTATCTGAAAATATTTTCCATCTTTCGTTTTTATACAAAATAATGTGGTTTTTTGTTTTCTACATTTCATGATCCATCATTAGTAACTACACTCCATCTATTCTTGACGTGTCAGATTTTATAGTTTTATGTTCAAAACTACATTAAACAGCCATCTTACCCACTGCATGTTTTAACTGATGAAACATACATTTTTCACCCACAGAACAGTCCAAACGACATCCAACTCCTAGCGGATGCGCCTGCGCACTGCTTGTTCGTTCTGCTGGCACCGACGCCGCCCAACAGTACGTCCATGCCGGAGATACTGTGCGTCATACAACTGTGTCTAGAAGGCAACATTTCTGATAAGTAAGCACAGATTTTGTTTTTCAAATCACCAGGACTAATCCTTTCCTAGTAGCTTCCACATTACATCACGCCTGTAATCCCCAAAGGGTCAAGCAAAGGTATACCTAATAGTATACCTACATTTCGCCCGTTATGTTTAAGTCTCATGTAATAGGGGGCGAGCCTATTGCTATCAACAGGGCACGAATCCAGACTCCGCGGCTGCAACTGAGAAATTCCTGATTTAAAAACCGAATAACAATTTGGCCAACCCGGGAATCGAACCCAGGACCTCATGCTCAGCGGTCGCGATTGCTACCACTAGACCAACGAGGCAGTCATAGGCTTCCATTGACTATAAAAATAGAAAGCGCAAAAGTTACCTTGTTTCAACGAAAAATAAAGTTTATTATTCAAAGTCAAACAAAATCGGTTGATGACAACAGGCTCGCCCGCTATTAAATGGGACTTAAACATAGTTGATAGGTTACAAATAGGTACACCTCTGACCCTCACGCTTTGGGAAACCACAGACGTGATGTTATTCTTATTCTTATTGTACACAAAATTAAATGTAAACACACAAAATCACAATATACATATAGCTTATGTACAACGGCGAACTTAACCCAGAATTGGGTTTTCTTACAACACCCTTACTTTGATTGCGAGATTTGTAAAAGAGGATATATATCTATGTTATGTCCTTTGGGAAAAATTTAAAGTTATTTTTCTATATTAATAGCTATGTATTTCCACAGGTCCGTCCGCGACAGTCTAGGCCGTGGTCGCAAGGCAGCCGGCGACCTGATCCCCTGGAACATCTGCGAGCAGTTCGGTGATAAAGACTTCCCCAAACTTTCGGGGGCTAGGGTCGTGAGGATAGCTACGCATCCTTCTTATCAAAGAGTAAGTATTTTATGGAATTCAAATACTATAAAGGGTGTAAATAGACCCTTAACGAACCTTCTAGTTACGGAGATATTGGTGGTCAAAGTTCCAACTTTTTCACAAGTTTTTTTTAAATACTAGTTTTTAAGGTTTTAACTTTACTTTAATTACCTCCATAACCCCCGTACTATTCAATACATCCATCAGCACAATGTTTTGAGTGTGTTATGATGAGTTTTACCATAAAACGTGATTTTTCACCCCAAAAAAAAAGTCGTTTCACAGCAATAATTTTTGCGTATATAATGCTTAGTTTGATGTATATAATGCTTTGTTGACGGCTTCGTGAAGGGTCCGTTTACACCTTGTATAAAGGCCATTTATGACATAAGTTTGTTCCCGTATCCCTCGCTGTGCAATAGTCAGTTAGAGGTCCTTGCTACTCACATATTCGACTCGGCTTGATTTGACTCAGACTGGGCGGTAAAATTGAATGTATATAGGGTGACTGGTAATTAGTGACTGATACTTAAACACGTGATTATACTCATGATAACAAACAACTTTCCCAAATAATATTTTTTTTATACACACACTTTTATCACAATAACACAACAGCCGTATGAAATTCACACGCACGCGCCTGTGACCTATCAGCTGTTAGCCGTTTAAAGACAGATTTGTTACTAAGCAGTAAAAAGTATTGGATTACAATTTTCTTCGTCTTCACCCGTCTATCGCTCGTAAATATTTGAACGTCTTTGCGTATATGTAAACAAAACTTTCTCTGCTTGACCCTGCAAACTCATACTCAATTAATCCGCTCGTTCATTTGCCATTCGCAGGCTATTGAGGGTTGAACCTCATCTAGCACACACACACTCCTGCTTTGTTTCTCGCTCTAGCAAATGACCGTTCTGAACGTCAGAAAAGGATATGAGCATGGAAAAATGCAATGTTTGCTGCTAGGGTCTTTAACGACACAATAATAAGGGCCATTTTCCTCCAACAGATGGGTTACGGCAAGCGTGCCTTACAGCAGCTAGCCGCGTATTACTCGGGCGACGTGCCGTGCTTGGACGAGGATCACTCCGACGACGATGACGCCGGCGCTAACGGTAACAGTAATACGTTGCAGACGGAATCTATCGTGCCCAGGTAAGAACATGTTAACTAATTTTGTACATAAATAAAGTTGTTTGTATGATTTTATGTTTGTAACGGGCGATCTGTGAAATAACTTAACCGATTACAAGAATCTTTCACTACTCTCCAGGGACATAAGTATACATTACACTAGCTGTTCCCCGCGACTTTCGTCCGCGTAAAATGATTAAAAATACAATTTTCCCCGTTTTTTCAAACATTTTTCATTGCTGCTCCTCTACTATTGGTCGTAGCGTGATGTTATATAGCCTATAGCCTTCCTCGATAAATGGGCTATCCAACACTAAAAGAATTTTTCAATTCGAACCAGCAGTTCCCGAGTTTAGCGCGTTCAACCAAACAAACAAACTCTTCACCTTTATATATTAGTATAGATTTTATGACTAGGAATGCACGGTTCCTAGGGGAAACTAAGGATTGAACCTCATCTAGTAGCACGGCATCGCACTTTTTCACACTTCGATAGGAGCATTGAAAACTGCGATTCCGTGGTACTAAATGAGGCGCAACGTTAACCGCAAAGACTGTCAAATATTTACAAACGACAGTCGGGTCCCTACTTTTCGAGGCAAGTCAGGGTCTTCGATATATATCTTATCTTCAACTTGCGATTTCTAAAAGCTGTCTTGGTGAGTGTGCCCAAGAGCTCCACGAGCTTATTCCACCATCTCCCTTCTTTCATCGGGAGACTAGACGTACTGCAGGTTATCACCACACCTTGTCGATGTTCCACACATTCGCACGAAGCGCTTTGCTGCATCTTCTATTATGCGCATAGCCAAGAAGTGGAATTCCTTGCCTGCGTCGATGTTCCCAAGTTCATATGACCCCAATATAGATTGGGGTCATATGAACTTGGGAACATCGACGCCTTGACGCCTTTTGACGCCTTTTCTGTGTAATTCGCGCCTTAACTATTTATTTATTTACTATTTTTTTTTTCTATTTATTTAAAGGCATAAGGTGACGGGGCGGCGCAGGCGTGGAATTTATAAGGAAACGAAAGTATGTTGTGCCTGCGCCGCGCCGCTTGAGTGTAATTCACGACACGTCGTCTACGTATATTTTGTATGAAATCGTTTCGAAGCGGCATCATGCCTGCGCCGCGCCTTCACCTTACGCCTTTTCTGTGTAATTCGCGCATACTTCGTGAGTTAATACGCTTCTTTTGGGTTAGCTCGATCCATTGTCGACCTCATCTCTATCCCCAAGACAAGATTGAGATCAAGAGTAGGGCCTTTTAATATAAAAAAGATGTCTTGATGCATGTTTGAATCTTCTACAGGCTTCTATTTCGTATCGGTCACGAAACTCTCATTTATATTATTTTGTATGACGTATTTCAGAGCCAAACCACCAACCTTACTGAAGCGTCTATCCGAAGTGCGCGCGGAACACCTGGACTACCTCGGCACTAGCTTCGGTCTAACGGAGGAACTGCTCAAGTTCTGGAAGTCGCAGAAATACGTGCCTGTGTATCTTAGGTAAGTTCTTGCAATTGACCTGGAGTGAAAATTAACTTAACTGAAATTGAAGCTTTTGTTGGTTTATACAAGGTGAGGTTTTTAGAAGAATCACTTAAATCGAACTAGTAATCACGGAGAAATCGGTGAACACATGAAAAAAAAGGTGCCATTTTTAGAAGTCGGTTAAAAATAGAACCCCTACAGCTGAAAGGTATCGCATGCAAAGACATGTCTAAATGGCAAGTTTTGTATTTCAATGGCTGGTTTGAAAAATGTCGCTTGTTTCACTTCATTTGTCACTGTAGTCCTCGGCTCTATAAAACCCTCGCCTCCGGCTCGGGTGTGAATTCTAACTCAACTGCAATGCCAAAGTTTCCCCACTTGTATCAAAATGTACTATTAGTCTTTTGTTTTTATTACTTTAGCTTAAGAGCGTTCACCCAAAAAGTTGACAACGTCGCAAATTGCTGTCAAATATTTACCTATTTGTTTTAATTAATTTGGCAATATTACTGTCTGGAAATGAGAAATGTGGCTAAAATATTGATTATGAAATGCAATAATTAATATCGTAACACCGAATATTTTGTTTTAGATGTAAAGAAAGTATTTGGAAACTTTCCAAATGCCTTTTTTACATCTAAAACGGTTACAAGTTTACAACATCAAATTCAGTGTTTTAATTGCAATTCATTATTAATATTCTAGTTCACTAGTTAGCCATATTTCGTATTTCCAAACAGTAATATTGCCAAATTAATCAAAACAGCGATATATTTGACAGCTATTTGCGACGTTGCCCACTTTCTCTATAAACGCTCTTAAGGGGGATAGGATACAATCTAGGATAGGTCTCCCGTTGCGTAATCAATCAGCTTTCCTGTTACGTCTTTCTTTTTCGTCCAGTTTAAGACATAATAATATCTGAAACATTCCTATCTTCAACAGCCAAAAAGCGAACGAGCTGACAGGCGAGCACTCGTGCATTATGCTTCGTTCACTCCGCGACAGTGCATGGCTGAGTGCATACAGCGCCGACTTCCGGCGTCGCCTTTCCCGTCTGCTGGGACGAGCGTTGAGGAAGATGCCTGCCTCGCTCGCTCTGACTACCCTTGTCAATGATAGCGTGAAGGTGGATAAACCTGGTGAGTTATATACTGAATGCAAAGTGACAATTATTGAAACCAATGAATGTCGCGATGCGAGACACGGTAGTAGAAAAAAAAACAGGCCAATTGCGAGTCGGACTCGCGCAGAAAAGGTTCCAAATGATAACGTATGCTTACGATGCACGGCACACACACTACATCGCATCGGTTCATGACGATGTGACATTGTATAATGTTTTGGCCCTTAGGCATACTGTAAGTGTAATACCCACCCACCTAAGCCACTCGCATCCAATGAATCTCGCAGCGTTGTCTTAAACTTAACTTGTTCCATACAAACATAAACTCACTCCGTTTTCCCATGGGGGTAGGGTAGGCAGAAACCACAGATCGCTCCCTGCTACGATCCTTGCATACTCCTTTCGCCCACGTTCACACATCTTGTCATACATAAAGGGTGTGAAAAGACCCTTAACGATGCCGAAAGGTACTTGTTCTCTACGTCATTGCGATCATTTTTTTGTTCTAGGCCATACCTGGGAACCTTCTAGTTACGGAGATATTGGGGGTCAAAGTTCCAACTTTTTCAAAAGTTTTTTTAAAATACATTTTTCTAATGTAAGATTTTTACTTTAAACGCTTTCACGACCCCCGTACTATTCCATCCATCAGCACGATGTTTTGAGTGCGTTACATTGAGTCCTACCGTAAAACGTGATTTTTCACCACAAAAAAGTCGTTTCCCAGCAATTGTTATTGCGTACAGTTACTTAGTTTGAAGTACATAATGCTTGGTTGACGGCTTCGTGAAGGGTCTGTTTACACCCTGTATAATACGCCTTGTTCTCTACAGTTTTATCAAGGCAGCTGATAGAACAGTACCTCTCCGGCCACGACCTCGCGCGCCTGGAGGCGTACTGTCGCCAACAAGCGGACTACAGACTCATAACGGATCTGTTGGCGCCGCTCGCTAACCTCGTGTTCCATGCCAAGACGACGGCTAAGTTAGATGCCATACAACAAGTAAGTAGCATCATGTTGTTTTATTTACTTTTTCTTTATTACAGTACATAACCTCACACCTGTAATCCCCGAAGGGTTAGGCAGAGGTGTACCTAATAGTACAACCATATTTATGTAATAGAGGGCGACCCTATTGCCATCAACCTGCCACAAATCCAGACTCCGTGGTTGTTTCTAAAAAATGGTGCTGGAAAAAACCAATAATAGTTTGTCCCGACCCGGGAATTTAACCCAGGACGTCATGCTCAGCAGTTGCGCTTGCGGCCACTGGACCAACGAGGCAGTCTTTCCAGCAGCAAGTTCATAGTAATAACCTCCATCAGCTCTAGTAGAAACGGTATTGATCCCATACAATTCTTCAGTCTGATAACGGAACGTTGATTACATTTCAAGTGAATTTATTTGTCATTTGCAATAAAGTCGAGACCTTTTAGTAGTCAGTTAACCTTTTCAACGCACGCGCGTGCCCTCCACGCCAAGCCACAATTTCACCTACCATTTTGTCACATATTTGTGTCGTTTGGTGTACAGGGCACGCGCGTGCTTGTCACGTATAAGTGACTATGGCGTTCAAAAGGTGAAAACAACTAAGATCAAAATTCCAACTTTAAACTACATAATAATGTTTTGAAAAAATGTTTTCGTAGGTCCTAATGGTCATTCAATGATTGTGACAACTTAAACCCTCTCTCTGATAACCTCATCTCTCCCTCAACAGGTCCTATTCATTGCAATGGGCTTCCAAATGAAAGACGTCGATGACATAGCCTCCGAATTAGGCCTACCAGGTTCCCAGATCCTCGCGAAGTTCTTCGAAGCCTGCAAGAAGATTAACGCATCCCTTAACGCCGTTGTAGAAGATTCCGCAGCCAAAGAAATTGGTATAGAAGACAAGACTACAAGTGATGTTGCCATGGGTCCTGTTAAACAGAGCTTGCAAGATGAATTGTCGAAGGCGGCTAAGGTAATTTCTTTTGGTGTAGTTGTTTTGAGTATCCTGTTGTGGTTTAAAAATAAATGATTGTAGTATTTTGTAGTTTTTGAGTGTTTTATTTAGTTCTTGGTACACACGGTGACACATCGAGCTCTGCATATCCAGTATAACCTGATCTCGGTTTTTGTGAGCGTCCCTTACAATGAGAGATCAGCTTAATTATGTCTACATAGCTTGATTTGGTCTTCGTGAGTACCTAGTCAATACTCAATCATTTATTTTATTGCATTGGACAATTTGTACAAGATTGTAGCTTAAAATATAAGCGTTACGGACCCTGTCGGCACGGTTGGCGCATTGGCTGTGCGGCTAGTTGCTGCGCTGCGTGTCGCGGGTTTGATCCCCGCACGGAACAAATATTTGTATGGCCTACAAGTAGTTGTTCATGGTCTGGCTGGTAAAATGTTTGTAAACGCACCCACGATACCTGTGAAATTCCTATTGTGGAGCAAAGTTTAAAAAAAAGTAGTATTATGGAAAAGAAATAGTGCTTATATTTAAATTGAAAACTATGGTTTGCGTTTTATAATAATACTAGCAAGTCGCCCGCGACTTCGTCCGCCAAATTGTGATAGCCCAGCTAATAAGCATAATATATATATAATTTCTAGCCTAAATCACTCACGATGATTATGTAGCTTTCTGACAGTGAAAGAATTTTTAGAATTGGATCAATAGTTCCGGAGGTTACTATTATAATACGAGGGGCATTTGAATGCATGCTATTTTTATGAAACTGTCCTCATTTTTAAGCTACATTATTCATAAGTAATTTCTTAAAAGTTTCATTGCTTTATTTGTAGTCGTTACGGTTTCTCACGCTACAGCGTCGACATGTTAGCAACTTTAGGGGAATCTGGACCTTCGTATGCTGCTGTAAAAAAGTGGGTGGCAGAGTTCAAACGTGGTGGAGAAAGTGTTGAAGATGACCCACGTAGCGTTCGGCCATCGACGTGTACCACCGACGAAAACATTGAAAAAAATTGTGATTTGGTTTTATCTGACCGGAGATTGCCTGTTTAGGAGATAGCTGACACCATTGGCATCTCTACTGAACGAACGCATTACATAATTACCTCTCAACTACACTTTTCAAAGGTGTCTGCGCGCTGGGTGCCTCGGCTGCTTTCAGTTGAACAAAAATGCGTTCGACTAACGATTTCTCGAGATTGTTTGGAGCTGTTTGAGGTTGACCCATCGGAATTTGTTGAGAGATTTGTTACTATGGATGAAACCTGAGTGCACCACTATACTCCAGAGCCAAAAAATCAATCTAAACAATGGAAAAGACCAGGATCTCCAGCCCCGAAAAAAGCTAAGGTGGTTTTGTCGGCCGGTAAAGTGATGGCATCAGTTTTTTGGGATGCGAAGGGGGTAATCATGGTGGACTACTTAGAAAAGGGTTTAACAATAAACTCGAGATATTACTGTAACCTCCTGCGACGTTTACGTGAGCTAATTAAAGAAAAACGTCCTGGATTGTTACGAAGTAAAGTTTTGTTTCATCAGGATAATGCGACGTGTGAACTCGTTCACACGTCAGTCGAAACTATGGCAGAAATCGAATCGAATTGTTACCCCATACCCCGTATTCTCCAGATCTAGCTCCATCTGACTTTTACCTATTCCCTAAGCTCAAAAACCACTTAGGAGGTCAAAAATTTTGTACAAATGAGGAAGTCAAAGGTGCCGTCGACGCATATTTTGAGAGTTTGGACGAAGATTTTTTTAATGCTGGTATAGAAGCCCTTCCGGGCCGATGGACGAAGTGAATAGAACTTGGAGGAGAATATGTCGAAAAATAAATAATAAATAAATTTCTAACTTTTCATTTTCCTAGTTAGGCTACGAACTTTTCAAATGCCCCTCGTATTAGTAAAGGATTAGTGTTTCTCTGCATGATTTAATCATATAAAAAGTCAGCTTTAGCCGTTAATCCATTATTTTTGATTACCTACAACATCTTATTACTGGTTTAAAAGTTATAAATCACCTCCAGTTCATTTCCAAATTCGGAACAAAGCTAATAATATCTTTAAAACTAAGATTAAAAACCTATCCTATCAAGCAGATTATCTAGGTTTAAACAACGATTTCGTAATTTTCAGGATTTGGAACGCAAACAACGTAAAGAGCTATCTCGACTGATGGGCGAGGACCTCGCGCAATATCGCATCAAGGGAAGCGACCTCGACTGGGGCCAGGCGCTCGCGGGCACCAAGCAGAAACAACTAGTGTCGGTCAAGAGGTATGTACATAAAGGGTGTAACAATACCCTTAACGAAGACTCTCCGCTATTGCGATCATTTTTTTTGTTCTAGACCATACCTGGGAACCTTCTAGTTACGGTGATATTGGGGTCAAGTTACCAACTTTTTCACAAGTTTTTTTCTTAGATACATGTTTTTAATGTAAGATTTTTACTTTAAACACCTCCACGACCCTCGAACTATTCAATCCATCCTCCACCTCGTACTATTCAGCACAATGTTTTGAGTGGGTTCCATTGAGTCCTACCGTAAACGAGATTTTACACCCCAAAAAAAAATGCACAACGCGCCGCGAGACGTCACGCCGCATACGCCGCGTCTTCGTAAATAAGCCCTTAATGTAACGATTTTGCCGATTTTAGTCTTTAGTTGGCACTGTTTTTTTCCTTATTTAGGGAAATAAGAGTTTTATATAAAGGGTGTAAATAGACCCTTAACGAAGCCGAAAGGCACTTGTTCTCCCCGTCATTGCGATCATTGTTTTGTTCTAGACCATACTTGGGAACCTTCTAGTTACGGAGATATTGGGGGTCAAAGTTCCGACTTTTTCGCAAGTTTTTTTTTTTAAATACAAGTTTTTAATGTAAGATTTTTACTTTAAACACCTCCACGACCCCCGAACTATTCAATCCATCCATCAGCACAATGTTTTGAGTGCATTACATTGACTCTTACCGTAAAACGTGATTATTCACCCCAAAAAAAAAAAATTGTTTCCCAGCAATAATTTTTGCGTAAAGTTACTTAGTTTGATGTACATAATGCTTGGTAGACGGCTTCGTGAAGGGTCTGTTTACACCCTGTATAGATAATACCTATTACCTTTCATTTCCAGCGGCGAGAAGCGACTGGGTGATGACAGCAAAGAGATCGATGACCTCATAGAAGCTCATTCGGAGAAGAAGAAGAAGAAAAAGAAGCATGTACGGAATCAAGAGTAATAAATATAGTTAAACTTGTAATGTGTGCGTTTTATTTGTTGTAGCATAACATATCACAACATGACGCCTGTTTTACCTAAAGGATTAGGCAGAGATGACATTATATGAAATATCCTCGATCAGGCGCAAATCCAGATTTTTGAGAGTAGTTTTTTAAATTCATCTTGTTCAAACATTACTCAGACACCAGGTTAGGCACTAACCACACGATAAAGAAAAAAGAAAAAAATATTCTTTAAAAAAATACTCAATTTTGATATTTTCTACACCCTATATGTGGTAACATGATTGAGTTACATACATAGTATGGATTCAATCGCTTAGTTTAATATAATTGCATAGCAGATGTATGAGTAGTATGTACTGTAAAGCTACCATTTACATTTAGTTATCTTTCATTGACTCGAATTTGCCCTGGCGGTTGAGAGAATGTCATGCTCACTCAAATGTCTCGCTGATGGTGGCGGGTGTGTCGGATCATTTAGTTCCCTTCAAGATGGTTGAGTTGAATGGTGCTGATCCATGCGTCATGTTCGTGAACGGGCGCTGTCGGTTGGGACTGGTCATCTCTCCGCGGCCACGGTTTATTTTAACTACTTTGTTTTTAAATTTACTTTGGACGCTCTTAACGTCTTTCTACATCATTCTCACATATATGTATTATCTTAACATGAAAGATGTAACCAAGATCTTGCCCATTCTTCTCCATAGAGATCTACGCTTTGGAATTGGCAACTACAGTACTTTCACAAGAAAATGCTATATTCTTTAAAAAAGATGTGTAAGAGGATTGAATGCGATTCGATGAAACCACCATCCTAATCCTAAGTATCCTAACTAATATTATAAATGCGAAAGTAAGTTTGTTTGTTACCTTTTCACGGCTAAACCACTGAACCGATCATGCTGAAATTTACGCATATACGTTGTCAGGTGTACAGAAACGAACACAGGGTACCTTTCATCTCGAAAAAAAGTGCTATTCCCGAGGAAACCAATAGTAACGTTCTTATGTTAATAGATGGCGCCGTGTCTTTCGAATCATGATTCAATTATATTATTATAGGAACTTTCGTAGTGTGTTAAGAGTTTCATTCTCAAATTCTAAATTAATGCTAGGCTTGTTACTTATAAGACGTTATTGTTCTGTAATGTGATTGGCTAACGGCCCCTTAGTCAGTTCGCGGGTCCGGCTCTTGCTGTGGCGCGGCAGCAGACACGAGGGGCCACACATGCATCCATTGCTTGTTCCTGCGCTGCTGATAAAGTTGAAGAATATTAAAGAAAACAACAGGTTCAATAATAATTTCTATAATTATTGTAATATAAAAAAGTGTTGGTAGTTATTCAACCCTTGGAATAGACAATAGATATTTCCTCTTAAACATAACAAATATGAGTGCGTGCGATGCGACCGGGGTGGAGTTGCCGCGCTCGTAAAAAAATATCATTTTTTAATCCGACCGTGCGCGCACGTCGCCGCCCCAGACGCGTCGCCGCCCACATACTTCTATACCATTTTATTACAATATAATGTGATCTAAGAAAAATAATATTTCGTCTAACGCCCGATACGGGGCGTCTGGTAAACAATTTTATACTATAATTTGTTTGTCCCTTATTTTAATACACGCGTTCTACTCGTTACAAATGTACGTAACCCCGGCTCGTGCCGCTAGGTGTGTTACAGCGAGGGCCCGACGTTGGTCTGTGGCTCGCGGCCTGCGGTACACGTGCCTGCTGGAGCACTCGCACGGTAGCGCAGCACGCGCGAGCTCCGACCTCCCCCGGCGGACTCGATACACACACATCTCACCCACCACAGCCCGCCGCGAGAGGCCGCCACTTACATTTGCTCTAATATTTGTTAACATACGAAGACCACCTCCGTACTTTACGCTATCATATCGAGAATAAAAACATCCACTACAAAACATAATTTAGAATATCATTAACATTAGCTGCTAGTATCGTTAAACGTTAAGTTAAACGTTATGGGTTTCGTTAATTTATACACTATTATTTTCTCACTTTGACTTGCGGGACACTTTCAAAGGTAGAGGGAAGTGGCAGAAGGAAGGAAGGGTGGAAGAAAGAGAAACGATACAAACATAACAGACAAGAATAACGGTTTGTAGATACACACAATCTTGCTAAAGCTAGGACGCTTAAAATAGAATGTTCTTATATTAATATTGGTGTTTATGATTAGAAGTATCCCGTAGTAGATAACTTTGGCTAAGCGAGACGACACCGCGGCGTGCGCGTGAGGCTATCAGACGTAGATACATAGGTACAGAGTAATTGAGAAGGAATTGCACTTAGGAAAGGATTCGCGACTCTTGGCACTTTCACTTACGCTAATAATTTGTCTCGGACATGTTGAGTAACTCAAGAGATAGGACAGTGAGGAAACGTGCGATGGAAAGCGATAGAGTTGAGGAAGTAGTTCGTTATTATGTTGAGCGGCGCGCAACCGCGCTCGCGTCGAGTGCGGAGCAGCGCTGGGCCGGGTGACGGGTCTACTGAACACTATGCGGGGTGCGTGGTGCGAGGTGCGCGCAGCACAGGAACATAACGTGAACATTGACCAAACACACAATACTCGATACATTCGATTCACTACGTAACTAATTACTTTCACTTGAGATAATATATTATAAAATATAAATATACTTTTAAAACGTCAAGAATTTAAACTTATTGTACGTACATGATGATGTAAGCAGTGTACAGCGCCGGCTAGTCGCCACTGGGTACTCTATACATACACATCGTTTGATTTATTTACTCGAGAGACACAAAAGCAAATGCACTAGACCTTATTGCCACACTTAAAGTTATTGCTACGACATATACATACCGCTCTACGTATCATATATAATTGTAAATATAATCAATCACAACATCCAATAAAACAAAAATATTGTTTAAATATTATTGCATTAATTAGTTCAACTATAACTCGGAAGGGGTTCTCAGTTGAACCACTGTATAATCTCTTTACATTTAGTGCGAGTAGTGTACAGTGCAGTGAATACCAGAAATACTGCGAAGTTAATACTTCAAACCGACATCGAGGAAAATAACGTTACACCTCTCTTAACCACGTTTCAAGATCGAGAGATTCCAAACGAAATTGGAGCTAAACGATTTGTCACTAAGGCACAATTTAAATTTCCCATTTGAACTTTATTTAACTCTAAAATAAACGAATTCAATTCCCCTTCTCACACCAAAGGCTGTGTAGACGCGTGGCCATCGCTAGCCACCGTGGGCCACTGTGAGCCACTCGGTACAACATCTATACAGATCAACGCGTATCAAAATCACTGCAAAAATATTCAATGTGCGTGTACGACTTGTTCATTTACTACATACGACATTCAATTTAGAATTCCGTCGATAGTTTAGAATATACAACGTTAATGTTTTAATGGTTTGCTTACTGGTAACTTATAATATAATTGCTTGGTGTATAAAATTCTGGCTTCGTCGCAGTTTTGTCAATATCTTAATGTAACATCTATATACCTTTGCGTTGGTACGGCAAATGAAAGATGACAACAAACTTTTATTTAAGTTAAGCAAAGTTATAACAGTACAATAATGTGATTTTATTAACAGGCATAACTTTAAATATTTGACTAAGTAAATGAGTTGACCGTGTTTGAAGCTCATCAATTCTAAGTACAGAACCACTACTTGAGTATAAAACTGTTAAAAGTTAAGTTTAATGGTAGTATTTGTGTTCTAAATGAGGGCGCTAGTTTCGATATAAAAATATAATTTCTTCCAAAATAATGTTTGGACTTCAAAGGGGTCTAACTAAAGCGATTCTTCTGCACCGCGCTCCGTCACGTAGCGCGGGGCCGCAGATTAACATTGTAAGAAAGTATCTGAATTTGTATAGAAAACGCGCCTAGGACTACACACTGACAACGGCGGCGGCGGCGTCGGCGTACAGTGTTAAAATCTGCGAGCCCGCGCTACGCGACAGAGCGCGGTGGAATGGAAGAAACGCCTAAGGGTTGGAAGTGGCAAAATTTTGTCTTAAACCTATATCTATAGTTGAGCTTAGGTACCGAATCGTTGACAGAGAAACTAGAAGATTTCATACGAAAAATTAAAGGGAACTAGCGAAAAATGTACGGACACGAATTCGGTGTGCTCGACGTCATTAATCTGGAGTTTTCTCGACTCATGAGTGGCTTGTATAACATAGTTCATATTATTATACCTAATCATCACAAGCAATCTTTCGATTGCCATAATTATCTTCAAGTTGCGACGTGTGAATGCTGCCTTAGTAACGATGTGGTGTTGTGCTTATCCAAGTCACATGACGATTATCATGAGGTGTAAGAAGAACACGAGTGAAAGAGAGATGTCATTAGACGCACGATGCGTCGACACTCGTGGTAAATTCCGTGGCAAACATTTAATAACGTATCCATGTACTCGGACAAGCACAGCACCTTAGTAATCCTATGCTTATGTATTAACGTCAACTATAAATATAAGTGCAAGTGAATGATCTCTATAAATAGTATCTAATTTATCAATATATCGATCGCTGCGTAAACATATTTATCGCAAAACTATTATAATCTATCGTATACAAAAGCGCGTTGCGTGAGCCGCCGCACGCCGCCGTGCGCGGCCCACAGCATGGGGAGCTTGCAGCGGTCCAACACGAATCTAATGACGACACACAGACAACTAGAATTATAAATATACGAGCTTCATATAGAGCTTTATAATTGATATAATCTTTGCATACTGGTGTTTGTTATGCTGTGGACTCGGTACAGCGCTGATAGTCGTAGGCAGTTTAACATAACATTTTGGCATTCCCTTATAACTCCGATTGTTTGTACCATTCCCTTGACGCTTACTTAGTGGAGTGGAAGCGTATGCTAGCGCATAACCCCGGTATTTAATTACCTGGAAGCGATAACGTCATACAGTGTCTGCCGCTCCCAGTAAAACAGACTAAAGTAATATTGCTTTCATTTACTATTTCAGTAACTACATACCATTGTACTTTTGTATCCTTTATCCTATTCTAACATCAATATTATGTATTAAAATCTTATCAATAAATGCATACAATCAGTAAATAACCGTTAAACATAACACTGATCGTCGTATTCGAACATTCTGTGGAAGCAGAGATAAATATAATGATATTATTGATCTATAAATATTTCTGCAATAAGTAGGTATTTGTTTCGGTTGGTGTTTTATGCAGGTACATCGTAATAAAGTTATGTATCCTACTTATGTACAGCTGAACACAGAGCCTAGTCTACTCTATACTAATGTAAAGCGTGTCCCGTCTCTCGTAGATTGACTCACAGTCGAGCCCCTGCACCGAGTCCGCAGCGACTATACTGTATAATAGTGCTTCAAAATTACTCTAAAATCGGCAGCTGACAAAGACACTTGCTATAAGGCATTACTGACGACCGCATCTGCGCTGAACGACAATATTATTGCGACGATAGCTTGTACGTGTCTCCAAATGGCAAAATTGACGAAAGGCATTTTGTATTACACTATCACTTAATTAAAGCGTCCGTATCATATAAAACGCGATCCAATCTCACGACACAAGCTTCCTTCCATTCACTATCCGTAATATTTTGAAAGATCCGAATTGACTCTAATGTCTAACGTCTGCCGGCCACACACACACCCCTCGCGAAACAAAAAGGAAAAGGAAAATAAAGAAACAAATATAAATCCATACATAAAAATTAATGTATTCTATTATCAATAACATAAGGTATAGTTACACAAAATAATAAAATTAGAGGAAAACAAATTTATACATAATCTTAACGCGAATAAAAAAACAAATTATACATGCTATCAACACAAGATGCTATTAAAAAAAAGAAAACAGTATTTTACAATTTCCTAAAACAATCGCCTAATGCTATCTAACCAGCGCTCACTTGTTCATCAACTTAGCATAATAATTGTCAATTTGGTTTCAATTTTAGGGCTCATTTCATTGAGATTTAGGATTCACCTCAGAATGGTCAGAACGTACTACACATGTGCGAGGGAAGCATTAACGTAATTAAGTAATCCGTTGACATGGTTAGCGGAGCAGGAGCAGCACGTATAGCTAAGTGCGAACCATCATAAGGACTAAGAGAAATAATTTAAATAGGTAAGCCTGTTTGTGTACTTTATATTAGTAAGTCAGATATTGTATTGGATAAATTCAACAATAAATTGAAAGGCTCCATTAAGTAATTGGATAATTTCATAATAGATTAATTAATTTGTTGATTTGTAAGTATTAACTCGATCACAGTTCTTTTGTCAATGGTAATTTTGTGATACTTTCAATAATAAGGCCAAAATAATAGCTTAATCACAAAAAATAAGCAACAAAACAAAAAATAATAATTGTATTATAACTCATTATGAACTAGAACGATAACAAAAACCAAGTACATAGACGCGAGTTCCCGAACGAGTTGCATTTAATGATTGTTGATTAGTTAAAATTATAATAAATTAAAAATGTTCGTAAACGGGTCGAAACGAATAACTAACGCCAATTGTTTGCAAGACTCGATAATGCCAGATCTTTGATAGAATGCCTCGCAATTACTTCTACAATTTAAGTAAACTTCGCTTCATGTGCAATAAAATTAAAAGTAATACAATGCCACAATAATAAATAAAATAACTAAAATTTTAAATAAAACATTTGTGCGGATAGTAAGTACCTATGGTGACGAGATAATGTCTAAATGTTGCTGCGAATATTTCCAATTAAGACCAAAATAATTAACGTAACGTTAAATTAAAAATCTGTACGTCCAGACGTCTGTACGTACGAGTTCTCTTAATGATCGTTTCTTAGTGTGCGACGTATTTTTGGACTTCTTAGCTTCGCGTTTCTCACACGACAGTGTTCGAACGGCTACAGTACTTTCCATTACCATCTTAAGATTTGTCCCACCTTTAAAATAGGCGGCACCTTAACTAACTTATATTTTTTAATTTAATTTAACACACTCGCCAAACTAGTACTTCGTCACAACGAATGCTCTAACATTCTGGACAACTACCCTTTGACAAGTGTGTACAATATTACAATTATAAAACTAATTTATATAACTATTATATCTCTAACTGGAATAAATTCCCGGCACTATTTATGTGATGTTTTTAACTAGACTTTGAACGTGTGAAATGTAAATGGGATAGTACTGCAGCGGAAAGCCGCTACGTAGGTCGGTGCTCATAAGTTTTCTATTATTGCTTAGCACCGATGGTCTACGATAGTGTGGCTGTGGGACACTGCGTGTGCGCGGCTGAACGTACGTCCAACAAATAAACACATTAAGTGGAGAAGGTATGCGCTGGCTCGTGCGACTCAACAGCGGGTAACTAGCGTAGGGTAAATAACGGTACCGCGAGAGACTGCTTCAAGGGACCGAACGCGTTAACACCTAAACTATAATATACTAATAACTGAACGCTGCAAGCTCATCTACAAACATTTACAATAACCACTTCATTTAAAAATAAACAAATGGTGTGTTATTGTAGGGATCCCGTGAACTTGCACTCTCACGCCAGGCCTCACTTACACATCCGAACACGCACCATTATACAAACATTATTATGTTAATTTCTCCTTGTCCGCTTAGCTATAAATATAGTTTACATTATATAAATTAAAATATAGAGTGAAAACTACACATTTCTTACAATATACTATGTACAAGGCATCTCTTGTCGCTCCTTAATAACAACTCGTGACCGCGGCGCGGCCCTCCGCCCTCACCTCGCTTACTATAAACGTTCATACAAAAACCTATCTGGCACTAACATGTATATTCATTACAAAATGTATAATATAATAATATTATGTATATACAATCACAACATAAATTTGATAAACAACCGAGAGAAATAGATAATATATTGGTGTTACGGACATTTTGTTGCAGAGTCAAGTCTGTTCATGTCAAGCATTATATTGTACTCTTTAAAAGTATTCATTAAAAAATATTTGAACTTTTTTTTATTATTAAACGAAAGGAATTATTTATTTTGATTTGTTCAGAATTGCGTTTCACGATCGAAACGATTATTTTTAATGATTTTTATCCTCCATTACGTTTCGAAGGGCAGTGTGGAATTTACATATAAACGAATCTAGCTCCCCTAACAGAGTATTTATTGTCACTCCAAAAAATGTTACTAATGCGTAGATCAGATATTAGACTGTCTTGATCGCGAACTTTTAATCATTTCTAAGCGTACAAAATTATATAGATCGCCATTGATTACATTGGTAATGAAACTACCTGATTTGTCCCCAAATTATTTGATATGTATACGAAATAATGTTTTTATATTAAGACATGACAATAAACAGGGTTTTGCTCAATCATTGTTCTGTATACAGTTATCTATATGATGTAGGAACACGTTTCCTGGACTTGTTCGCTAGACGCTGGTACATTGCGCGGTGCGGAGACGAGGCGGGCGCTACACTCCAACTATATTAATTTAAACTTAAGTTCTTATTCAAAATGGAGTTATCATATTTCAATATATACGCTCAAACTATATTAGGCGTAGATCTTTACATGTGTTCTAGCCTTCTTGGAAGATTGCATTTAAGTCTCCGAAAGCCGACCATGGAGTGCGCCTAACATTATTTAAGCAAAGAAACTTGTCGAAGCAACAATGACTTTTATCCAATAAATACGGCCTATTTGTTTAAGTATTTGGCTTATTTCTAAAGATCGCTTAAGGTAAGCGTCTACGATTCGAGCCTCTGATCTAAAGACCCGTTTCCACAAGTCATTGCTCTATGCCAATCCGTGTGGAAGTATATAAGTGCGGAAGTATTTCTGCGTTAAGTATCAACTCTATGTTAAGTAGCGACCTTAACGTTTCATGAGGTAGATGAAATATCACGTCATTTCATAGTCACAGTCAATTTTGATAAAATATACAGCCGGTGTCACTACACCGGTATGTGATGCACCTTAAATCTTTTTGCCTTTAAGTAATTATCATAATTATCTAAACTAATTGGTGTTGTATTTTGAATTCGACTAACTTTAGCCCGTCTTGTCTCGCCGCCGCACAATATATATTTATTATAATTGATATATTTTATTATTGGATTCAGTTTGTTGGATCGCCCCGTTTCATCGTCGAGTGATTACTTTCCGTCGCCGTTGCACTATAATTATACATCTAAACTAAATTATAAATCAAATTACACGTAATTCACTCGCGTAAATCAACATAGCGAAAGTATAAATCTGTAAATTATTGCGAAGACCTACAAGTGATCCCATACATGTTGAGATATTAATAATATACTCGATTGGCCCACATGCGATCAAAATATTATTTTTGTCGTATAACTCCCATTACACTAAGAAACGAGCAATTCGTATATGTGTTCCCGACAGTAAAACATTTCCATTGATAGGGAAGTAAAACTACAACGAAAAACACTTAAGATATGAATAGTCTATCACTTATACAATACAGAGTCGGTAATCAAATCGGACTCGACGCCGCCCGTTGCTACGCAACGATGCCTTATTTACAATTTTCTTACAATTTTTTACACTTTGCTTTTTGGTCATCGATTTGGGAAGAGAACGAAATGCGAAGACGTTGAGTTGGGCGATATCGCAGAAGTACCGCTGGGACCGGACGTACCGGATGTACTGGGCTGCACTAGTACATAGAAGCTACCATCGTACAGATAACTCTCGCGTTCTTCTGTTGCTCACGTTTGTGTTCAGAGTCGGTTCGGTTGGTTTGCGCATCGTTTTCTATCATTTGTAGGACAATGCGAGGGAACCAAAGCATCAAAACCGTACGTTTGTAATGTTGGGATAACTTCTAAAGCGTTGAGGGGACAACGTTGTGCCTACATACCTCTCTTCGTTCAATATTGCTGAGTTTTAAAACCGATATCAGAAGACGCCGACCAAACTGGTGCCATCTTCTAATAAATGCGAACACCAAGCCACTTTACACCAATCATAGCGACTGAAGCATGCATACTATTCCCATTGAACGACATGAGTGATTATCGGTCTCATTCGTTCAATGAAACTATAACTACATATTTGCACAGTCGAATCGCTACAACCATTATACAGTATGTGACGAATCAGGAATTTTTTGGCCCGTTTTAATAAATCGCTTTCGAAATATTGCTGTGAAAATATCAACGTCACCTTTTCATACACGTATCAACTTAGGATATGTTCATTAATCAAATCAGCTTTTTCCATTCAACATTAAAAACCAAACTTGAAAGCGGTTTTTTAATACTTGCCAAAATATTGATTTACACAGAAAACGTAGCGAATAATCTCTCCTTTAAGTACTTAACTAAACATAAGCAAGGTATTTTTAGACAAACACATTGAAATTCAATTAACCCTTCTTCCTAAAAAGCGCTTACTTAACATTTAGTTGAACACTCAAAAACCAACACCGTCTACAACCCAAGTGATCACATACTGTACACACGAACACAACATCACCCCTAGCACAGTCGCGTCACGCGTCACTCGTCACTGACGTCACTAGTCGTCACTCATCGCGTCACTAGAAGCAGCGCCGGATGAAGTCCCAGTGCTTGGCGCGCCGTCACTCGCGCGGCGCGTTCTTGAGGAGCGAGATGGCGTGACGCACGTACTGCACCAGGTGACGGAACGTGGACGACAGCGACAGCGGCCCGCACTTGCGGTCCACTGCTATGAACAGATCTGGAAAACAAAAATACTACTTTAGGCGGTTGACTCAGTAAAATGTTTCAAAGGGTCGTCATAATCTATCAGAAGCATTTGAACTATGTTGTCAATACAGAGACAAGGTTATTTATTGTTTGTCCGTCCTTCAAACCGAAACACAACAAAACTGCTTGGGGGCAATAAATAGGTATGGTGGTACTTTTTCCCGACAAGCTCCATGTCTATTGCGTGTCCCATTAAATATATTTCCTGAGTGTACTCGTACAGCTGCTTGTAATACCCATATGACTTTAGCTGTACAAGTATTCAAATTTCGTTTTTGGATTTTCCGGAATCCTTAAAAAATTACTCTCCAGCCTTTATTACCCTTACCGCTGGGTTTGGCGCAGCATGTCTTCTTCTCCCAAACATCTTTATAAGATGAATTTGACTTGAAAGCTAGGACTTCTTTCACCAGAATAAATGAAGAAAGAAAACGATAACATAATACAACGTACCTCTATTAGCCCTAAGCCTGCACAAGGAATCTGCCTGCTCCCACAGATCATGCGCCACATACAGGAACGCGTAGTACTTGTTCAGCAGCAGCAGCGCCTGGTGCGCGTGCGCCGGCACCGAGTGCGCCAGCGAGCAGTAGCCCGACGACGCCGACCCCGACCCCACGGACCCCACCGACCCCGCGGGGGACGGGGTCGGGGACAACGGGGACACGGACTCGGCTAGAGCCGGCTGGAACAAGCAGAGAGGGGGGGTTGTAGTAATGGAAGTGGGGGGACCTACTTAAAATTACTGTTTTTGCATTCAGGTAAAAATATTGGACTATTTGAAATTAACACACAGCATTTTAATGTAATCCGCCTCTATGAGAGGAAATTTAATAAGGTAAAATACTTTTTAGAATGTTGGTTAAGTTTAAGTCGATTTGTGACGAATATCACCATCAGCATTCCCCTGCCCTCATCCCACCAATAAAACTAAATTCGATCAGCGCACAAACCGCGTTCAAGAGCTGTCAATTTCAATATTCTATAACTATTATGGCAGTTCTTGAACGCGGTTGTTATACTGATCGCGTTCACATTCATTGGCGATTTTCGCCCCTAACTTCGTTAGTTTGCTTGCATAACGAAGCGGGTTCCGTGCCCCGTATTGAATAGACTGGTGCAGATTGATCAAAAGAACCGTTTCTCTTTTACCCATTTCTTTATTGTTTTTGTGGGTAAACTGTACATTTGTAATATTGATTTCTTTTCGGTACCGACTACCAGTCATCGCTAGCAAAGATCCAACCATTTAATCTTATGGAAGGGAGTCGAACTCTATTCAAAAACATCACTATTTACTACTGATTCATCACTTATATATATAAAAAGCAAAAAATTACTATCAACTACAAAAACTGAGCAACAAAAAAGGTATATAAGTGTAAAAATCATAGATATATTATTGCATACATGGCAACGGCGTAAATATGCAAGCTTTTGCATACTGTCCTTTTACTTGGGACTTAAAAAGATAACTTGTGAAATGCGGTTGTTTTAGTTAAACCTCTGCCTAACCATTCGGGTTTTACAGGCGTGAGATTATGTGTGCCTTTGCGAGTTATCTGATTATTTGCTCTCTTCATATCGCTATTATAAAAAAAAATATATAACACTGATCAAAAACGTATTGTTATTCGCATTGCCAATTTATGTAACAACATATCTAAAGCGTATTTTTCCTTACTTGTCTTAAATTGGTAAACAAATATAACGCATAAATACATCCAATTACAAGTATTTTTTTTTTTATTTATATGCTGAATTTGAAACAGATTTTAATGTAACTTACACCAAATACATTTCTTGTAATGATCAAGACATTTACACCTTACTTGTAAGTGAGTATTTGAAAACCAATGATTTATTGTTTACCAAATATACGACAAGTGAAAAAAAACACACAGTAGGATAAAAATAAAAGACAAATTGATACAGACATCAGAACGTACCTTCTGTTGGTACTCGTGAACGATCTTGTTGTACTCCTTGACTTCGCGGTTGTACATCTTGAACATGCGCAGGTATAGGAGCGCTTGGACTCTTAGGCTGGAAATATAGCGGGGATTCGTTAGGAACTAAGAATTTACATAGACTTAGGCAGACTGGACGGACTTATAATGCCACAAGGCAAAAAAAAAATACTATGAAAAAGGTGTATGTGGAATATACCAATTGGTTTGAAGTAAAAGTCGGTCAATAAGAATCGAACTCATCAATTTGACAATAAGCGAATTTCATCAAAGAAACTGAACGTGATCAGCATATCCAGACCGCGTTCAAGGGCCGTCACGTCATTGTTAATATTCAACAATAATTATGACAAGAATGTTCTTGAACGCAGTTTAGATTTATCGACGAAATTCGCCTTTAAATCTTTTGATTTCAGAGACGAGACAGCCGATAGGTTAATTATTACATTTATCTATGAAACTCAATCTCTATGTATGTGTACTACTGAATAAATAAATAAATAATAATGTACGATGAAATCTATCAAAATGTAACATGTCAATACACGATAGACACATACTTACTTGAGTACAACCCAAATTAGCATGATAATAATGAAAAAGACTTGATTTTTAGAAATGACAAAAACAGCAAAAAAAACACAAATTACCTGAGTATATCAAGCTTATTGAATGTATCGTGCGGCGACGCCCTAAACCTCTGCGGCATCGAGTGTATACTCTTTATATACTCAATAGTTTCCCGGTAGATGGTAAAGGCGCCTTTAGTGTCGAGTTCTAGCTCCAGTACTCGCCCGGTGAGAACGAAGCACAGTACTGATTCGAGGTACAACATGACACGGGGTAGTGGTTCCTGTTCCTTCTCGGCGGCCGTGCGCAGACGCGTCGCCTCCTCAAGGTAGTATCTGTCGAGAGAAATGTTGGCGTTACGGCTTGTAACAACAATTAAGGGATTAGTATGATGGAAATGAGTGAGAAGTTAACGGCAGGTCCTTTATTGTTTATCGGAGTTATTTTTGTTTGTTTGACCCCGTGCCTTTTGAGGCAAGGGTGCTGAAGGCAACATACCAGTGCCCAACAATCACCAATCTGTCTTCTAAGTAGACTGCAGCAAAATCAAGGTCAGGTCAAGTTCATAGTAGAACATAGTTGAACTGCTCACGGTTTGAAATCGCTTGACAAATCGCACTAAACTTTCTCCCAAATCGTGCTTTTTGATAATTATTATCGCCCTATGATCTACATGCGCAGGCTTTTATGGGTAGATGCGATAATTGTATAATAATTAATGACAACATGATATTTCAGATGACAACTACTTGATATTGATAATGAAAACTTGATATTGAGAACGACAACTTGATATTATGATAGCCTAATATTGAAATGAATGATGACCTGATATTGACCATGACAAAATGATATTGATAATGACATCCTGATATTGACAATATCAGAATGATATTTTTAATGACAGCATGATAATGAAACTCACTTGTGATCCCTCTCCTCGTCGGAGAGCGCGTCGGCGGGCAGTCGCTCGAAGTAGGAGAAGTAGATGGGCGTCTGCCCCGCGTATGTGTCCGTCCGCTCGTGGTTTGTCGCTGCTACCTCGCCGCCCTGACGGACAATAGAGTTTAGTTTTGTTTTTCTTTTAATTATGAAGATTTCATTAAATTTTTAGGTCTGCTTGTACCAAAAATCACTAAGAATGTTTAGAGCTCAGAATTTAAAATATCAGTCTGTTTTTGACACTGATGATAGAGACAGAATATAATGTTTTTTTGGTCAATAGCCGTTAACATTTTGCATAACCGTTAATTGTGTTAAACTTCTGCAAAATATTAACGGTTGTTGACCGTAACCAAACCATACCAAATACTGATCCATAGTTACGGTCTCATAAATGTGACATGTGCCATAATATGGGGCAGTAGTGTGTTACCTGCTCAGGATGCGGCGTGTGCGGCCGCTTGGGTACGTTGCGTCGCACGGGACGCTGCAGCGCGCGCACCGTGTCGGCGCGCAGGCGCGACAGCGACACGCGCACCACCAGGCGCGCGCGCGGCCGAGGGACCACTGCGGGACAAGGACGATCAATGGTCAGAAAATCAACTCGTTTGTTCAGGTGACAATCAGCACTACTTGAAAGTCAAAAATTCCATAATTGACTTCCATGACTGTCCCCCAAAATCTGTCTGTTAAGTATGTATAAATAAATATTTTTAATAAGAAGAAAAATCATCAAATTCATAAACGTAACTCAGTTCCTATGACAAATGCCAATAGCACATCAGCAGAGGCGCGGTTCTTAGACGCAAAGCAAGAGATTCCGAGTGACTCCGATCGCAGCCAAGACCCATTGAGGAGCAGTCGTGTGTCGCTCTCTATAATTAATCTCTGGCATGCCATTTTCAGCCGTTATGCCCTAGAAATTAAATTGCTATCTTTTCAGGCGATTGGACGCGCCTTCCCAGGTGTAGGCCAGATCTAACGTGCTGCGTTAAGGCAGCGCGAACTGTACGAAGTCTCTAAGCAAGTGATTCTAAAACGCGCCTCTGCGAATTAGGTCTTAAACGTCGTGTCATTGTATTTCATTTAAACTTTATATACACAGATACACAGTATAGTCGTAACACTCACCATTGGAAGATGCTTCCTCTAGTCTCTCGGACCCGCGGCCGGACTTGAGCCCCGAGCCCACATCGGCCTCGGCGCGCACGTACCGCTCCGTCGGGATGCGTTCCACGCGCTCCACCGGCTTGTCCAGCACCTTTATCATAATAAAATATCGTTTATTTATAAAAAAAGCCACATTTACATTGAAATATCGTAACAATTGAAAAAAAAAAGAACAATCATCAACATTTGCCTAGCCCAATTATGTTGGGGTCGGCTTCTGATCTTAACGGATGCAGCTGAATGCCAGTATTTTACATGGAGCGACTGCCTATCTGACCTCCACGACCCAGTTGCTGGGTAATAAGATACCCGTTGGTAAGACTAGCTGTCTGTAGACTTTCGGGCTTCTATACCAACAAGATAACCCGTAACAAATGTAATTTACCTGTACTAGGTTGAAACTGAGCTTCAAGCCAAAAAACCAAAACTAAAACCTAGATAAAAGTAAGAATTTTATACCTTGCTCTCAAGCCGGTCGAGCGCCAACTTGCTGTCGGACAACCGCGGCTTCGTGTCCGGAAGACGGTCGTGCGATAACTTCTCGACTATCCGTTCATTCCGCTCGTTCCGCTCCCCTGATAGTCGATCGTGAGATCTTTCTCTCGGCAACCGATCTATCGACATCTTCTCGCTCGGTACCCGTTCAGTAGACCGCCGGTCGTTGAGCCGATCTGAGGAAAGACCCCCCGATAGCCTGTCAACCGAAAGACGGTCGCTGGCCGATGAAGACCGGTCCGACGTGGACGTACGCTCCGTCGATATCCGATCGACGGGGCGGTCGGGTATCCGGTCGTTGGAGGTACGTTCGGTCGGTATCCGATCGTTGACGATCCGATCGGAGGGTATTCTCTCGTAGGAAGTCCGTTCGGGTATCCGATCGCTGGGGGGTCGTTCGATGGGCACTCGGTCGTTGCTGAGTCGGTCGGCGGAGCGGCGTCGGTCGGATCGGTCGGATCTTCGGTCGGGCTCGTGCGGGGACAGTCGGGCCATCGCCTCCTCGTTGCGTCGCTCGGCGGAGCGCTCCCGATGTCTCCTCTCCTCCTCGTCGGCTTCGGGCGCTGTGACCTCGATGATGGTCACCTGACCCTTGCCTTTGCCTCCCTTGCCCTTGCCGCCTTTACCTCCCTTGCCACCGCACTCGTCGCTTTTCTTCGGTGTAAAAACCTGAGTAAAAAAAATTATTAAAGTTACAAATTCTCATATTTTATTTCCTATGGAAATCTGTTATAATGGTGATGTTATGGGGTGGGACGAGAAATGTTTCGGAAGGAAAGTTGGTGTGAGTGTGGATGCTGGATATGTCGCTATAAATATGACAACAGAGATGACGGCTAACAGAGAGACTAGATAAAGATATGAAGACGTTTGGGGTCTTCATTCTCTCTATTAGCCACTAATGGGGCAGGGTAATGAAGATCTTCTTTCCGATACTAACCTTACGGAAGATATGCGTCTTGGTTTCTTGTAGAGCATGATGGTGTGCGGGCGGGTCGGGCTCCACGTCACTGTCCACCAGCGGCGCGGGCGGCGCGGGGGGCGGGTGCGCGGGCGCGGGGGGCGAGGGGAGGCGCGGCTTGGGCGGGCGGCCGCGCTTCTTCTTGACGGGGCGCTCCTCTGAGGGCCGCGCCTTGGGCGGCCGCCCGCGCTTCACCGCTCCCGCGGGCGCGGAGGGAACCACTCGGGGTGATGTCTGAGGATAAAATATTCTTATTAAATAATATTGATCAAAATTCTTATTTTATACTATTTGGCGGCAAACAATAGTCGGCCAACCGGGTAGTTATAGTAAGTAGTCTCAATCGCCCAGTACATCTACAATACCAGAAGCATTGCAGTGTTGCCAACGTAAATACAAAACTGAAATGTCTTAAATTCCTGTAACTTTACCGACATCCATAACGTTCACTGCTAGGTACAGTCCTGCATGGTCCTTGTGGACGCGCGTGGCCCTAGTCAGAACTACGGCGCCATCTTGTTTTTTTCATACAATTTCATTCCAGCGCCTAAGGAACCATGCTACATCGTATATGCCTTCTATGTCATGTAGAACCTATCTACAAATATATTAGTTACCGTATGCCTCGGCGTGTCCTCATCACTGGAGGCCGACGGCCGGCGGGTGGGTATGGAGCGTCTCCGCCGCACGACGCCCGGCGACGGCGACGACGCCTCCGAATCCGACATCTCCGAGATCGGACTCTGCAACAACATGATAGAGATACATTAGTGAAGAACATGGATAAGCTTCTTGGTACAAATACAAAAATCGTTGAGACATTGGACTGTTTCTTCAATCTTCCATCCACAATCACTGTCTTGAAGATTCTTCAATCAACTCAATAAATACAGTCCACTGCTTAGCAAAGGCCTCTCCCCGGTTGCGCCACCAAACTTTGTCTTCCGATTTCCGCATGTAGTCTGATTCAGCCACCTTTTTACTTGGTTGTTTCTTCTCGAATGTCTTAATATAATCATCATCTCATTCCAAACCATGGCCCATCTCCAGACCTGCTCTTTGTGCAACTCCACCTGCACTTTAAGGGACCTGTCCGAAGCCACAACCATAGCCGTCGATGTGGCTAAGTTCTGGACGAAACAAATTCAATTAAATAATCATGGGAATCATCGACATGAAGAAGATCTTCATCATCTTAGCCAAAGATGTCCAAGTACTGCCATCGTATGTCCACACAGACTCCACAGTACTACACAGACTCCAAGCATTGCCATGTCCTACGCAGCCCACATTCAGTACCTTTTCAACTGCGTTAAAAATCATCATTATCTCTAGAAATATCTAAAAATGCTTTCTTTTGGTTTCACTTTTACCTGAATAATACTAAGTGCAGTCGTAGACGCAATATTTCCATGAATCGCCCCCACAGCTTGCCACAACAAATCCTTTAACCTGAGGTACTGGTACCAAATCCTCTCCCGATCTTCAAACGGCACATCACTGATACTGTTTTCAAAGTTCATCAGTCCGTAACGAAGGGAACTCTTTAGTATGGAAAGCTGGATCCATTTCTGTGTGACGTCTTCTTCGCTATCAGCCATTATGTGATGAAGTAAGTTGTAGTATAGTCCGAAGTAAATATCCATTTTTTACTCTTTGTATCTTGGTGGAATATCTGTCAATGACTTTTTCACGCGGTTCTACATGATTTACAGTTTTTATTTTTTTGGGTGCTTTTCTATTTACTCCAGCCGTGAAGATCTATTTTAAAATCGTTCGAACAATGTTTCGCAAAAGGATTCAGTTACAAAACGTCTTGTAACTCAAAACACAAGTGTTGTGAACTCAAAGCGATCCCAGAATCAACCGCGAGCTTACGACTCGGATTGTAACAAACGCTTACTAAGTATTCTTACTAAGAAACGTATGGCCACTATGTTTCCAAGAACTGTTTATCTTTAGGAACATAACACCTGGGAAAGGGTCGCTTAATATAGTCGAGATACTATTGCATTGCGGGCTAAATACGGAAAGTGCTGGGTAGCTCATTCTTGAGCGTGAGAGGTAGATTTACCTAAAGCAATTATTATTTAAGCTGAAGTGGCAATGGGCTGGTCATATTATCCGTAGAACCGATGACCGTTGGAGTAGACGTGTTCTTCAGTGGAGACCGCGAATCGGCAAACGCAAGGTGGGACGCCCTCAGGCTCGGTAGAGTGACGATCTTCGCAGGCTGGCTGGTAGTAACTGGATGAGAATTGCTGAGAATCGAGTTGAGTGGCGTGCGATTGAGGAGGCCTATGTCCAGCAGTGGACTACTATAGGCTGATGATGATGATGAATTATTATTTGATTCCAATAACGGTGAAAGAAAACATCGTGCGGAAACCGAAATTTAGTAGAACCAATGTTCGACATAGTACATCATCATCCCGCACTGGACCCGTGTGTTCATGGTCTAGAGAGCAGTCTCCGTCCCCCAATAGGAACGTTATACGATGGTTATCTTAGTGGCGGTACTTTCATAGAAGTCCAAAACTTGGCTTGACTCTTCATGAAGTTAGGATTTCTGAACAGTCGGCTTGCCTTATTGCCAGGCCGTATTGTTATGCAAATGACGTTACTGTTTTTATAAGTTGTATGTATGGTCACCCGAGTCTAAGTTTGTTGGCAGTTTCTATCAACACCTGCTGAACTTTCAGTGTTTTAGACATGTGACAAGTTGACGACAGCTTCGAGAAATACCGACTTGTCATCCGATCTTCAACACGTTCGCTTGCTAAATAGGGCAGATGTTTATACTTAGACATCTTAGAATGGTATAGTCACAAGCTGTTTAGTGCTGGATATATAAATTATTCTTGTTTAACCATATGGATATTTAATCCCATCTCATCATTATACCCTGCCTATTCTATATGTCACCGTGAAATTGTAAAAACCGTAAGATTATAATCTATCTCGCGAGATTGTAATCTGTCGAAAGATTGTGAACCGTAACAAACTGCTTATAATTTAACGCATTACTTTTTGGTAGATTATAATCTATCCAAGTGAAACCGTAAAATTGTGAAATGGCATGCGACGGAACGCATCTCGCGCACTGATTGGTTGAACGTCATGTCCCCGAGCCGCCATATTTGTTTGTTGTCGAATATAAACAAACAGATCTGAATATTGCTATTGTGTTGGTTACTCTCCAACTAGATGGACTGAATGGCGACGTCAAAAGGCAACTGAGACGGACTGGAATCGGAAGGCAATGAAGGAAGTTTTTCTTTTTCTCTCCGAATCGATGGTACTCTTCAGATACAAGCCTAAAAGCTTGCCTTACCCTTATAAACTTCTACTCTTCATGATGTTAGGGTTTCTGAACAGTCTGCTTGCCTTACGGGCTTGCCGTATTGTTGGCCCGTAGGCACGCCACTGGCGGACCCAGGGTGGTCACGTTAATAGCAACGTTCACTGGTGTTAAAACGAGTATTATGGCGTAATTTGGCAAAAGCCTGTCTGTCAGTGAACTGGGCTAGGCAGAGCTGAATGATTGAAGGCTGTCCCATCAATAATAGCCGTTGAGTAAGCAGCAAAATAACACTGATATACGGGGTGTAAACAGACCCTTCACCAAGCCGTCAACCAAGCATTCTGTACATCAAACTAAGTAACTTTACGCAAAAATTTTTGCTGGGAAACGAAATTTTTTTTTGGGGTCAAAAATCACATTTTACGGTAAAACTCAATATAATGCGCTCAAAACTTATTGCTGATGGATGCTTTGAATAGTAAACGGACCATGGAGGTAATTGGAGTAAAGTTAGAACCTTAAAAAGTAGTATTTTAAAAAAAACTTGTGAAAAAATTGGAACTTTGACCCCCAATATCTCCGTAACTAGAAGGTTCCCAGGTATGGTCCAGAACAAAAAAATGATCCCAATGATGGGCAGAATATGTGGTTTTCGTTTTCGTTAAGGGTCTTTTTACACCCTTTATTTAGCTCAAACAGTCAATAACCTGTTGAAGAAGCTGCAAGAAAATTACTCATAGATATCATTCAACTCACCGGCTTGCCCTTAATATCAGCAAGGGCATGTCTGACATCTTTCCCCGACTCGTATGTCTGGTCAGGCGGCTGCGCGGGCGGGGGCGCGAAGTTGGACAGGCTCCAGGAGGGGCGCTGCGCGGGGGGCGGGGCGGCGGCGGCGGGCGCGGGGGCGGCGGCGGCGGCCGCTGGCGCCGGCGCAGGGGCCGTGGACTCCGCCGAAGAGGATTCTGATTCGGAATCCTCGGAGGGTGATGAACTGCCTGAGGTCGGACTGCCTGACCCGATTGGTGATATAGGCCTGTAAATTAAAATTATAATCAGAAATTAAAAATTTCATCAGGTTTCCTTTGTTAGTGGGCTTTGTGCTAAAACTGTACGGGCGTCATATGATGTCAAAAAAGGAAATACGATTAATTGATACAAATTGAAGTTTACTTTTACTTTAACGCGATTGATTACTTTTGTTTTGTCAGTGATAGTAAAAACTAATACTAAAGGAATCCATACATGTCACATGTTAATTGAGAGTTGATGTGCCTACATTTATTAAGCATAATGCAAGCATAATTTTAAGATCTAATCATTAATTACTTATACTTAATGATTTATTTTAAGCAAAATGTCGCATTCAAAAATAAAAGGATAAAAATCGTAATTCACAAAACTGCAATCCTTTCAAATCAAACGAGAAAGCTCCCGTCTCTTGGCTCGTAGACTTGTTGAAATTAATTCAATTTCAGTCGCGTACTTAAAACTTACGAGTTTCCACTCGAGATAAAAATCAATTAAAAACTTAGCGCTTACAAAGGGAAGTGCAGACGTGGCGTAATTTAGTTAGCACAGGAATGAACCTGCGTCGTTGGTCTAGTGGTTACAAGCACTACTGCAAAACACAAGAACCTCGATTCGATTCTCGGGTCGAGAGAAGTGCTATTGGGTTTTTCCACTAGGTATTTCTCAGTAGCAGCCCAGAGTCTGAATCTGTGCCCGGTTAATGACAATAGGCTCGCCCCTTATTACATGGGACTGGCTTAATGTGTATAGGGTACATCCCTGTCTAACCTCTGATTACAGGCATTATTTTATGGGACGTTGCCTATTACATAGGGACTGGCAAAATGCGGGTGTACTGTATAAGGTAAACCTCTGCCTAAACCTTAGCAGATTACAGGCGTGATGTTATGGGAATGAACTTACGGTCCTATCGCGTGTGTGTTGGCGACCTCGTCATCGCTCTCTGATAAGCCGAGGTCCTTGTTCACCACGTCACTGGAAAGAGAAATAAACATACTATTAACGTTTCAAAAAGTAAGCTTCCTCGTCTTAAGTCCTGGCCTCTTTCAACAGCTATGAAGGGTAAATTAACCTTTTGAAGGCAATGTCACATATACGTGCCAAACAAGCGCGTGCGCTGTAAACCAAACGACACAAATAGTAGTGGTAGGTGAAATTGTAGCTTGGCGTGGAGGGCACGCGCGTGCGTTTATGTTCTGGCGTTCAAAGGTTACAGCGTGTTTTCAATAGCAGTAAGCAACACTTGTCTAGATATATTGCACTGCTAGAATTTCAGCTGTCTGCGCTGACGCCAGCGTTGAAAATCGATCAGAGCGCCTTTTTTGCGCAATCATTCAGAAGTGTTATTAAAAATGGGCATCATCATCTGCCTAGCCTTTTCTAACCGGATGCAGCTGAATACCAGTATTTTACAGGGATCTATCTGACGAATATTCGGCTTCCAACCAATGGATGTCATAAACTACTTTTTAACTTCACCATTATGAACACCCATGTATGAGCAGTAATACATAAGTACACACTACGGAAATGCAAAAGAGATTCTCCCGTTAAATATCAATTGCAAATTTGAGATAGAAACCTATTTCATAATATTCCCAAAATACTATGTTCGTAACAACATCTAATTACAATCAACACAGTAGGAGAAAATCACTTTTAAATGTTTATTACTGATCGTGAATGTGTTGTACAAATTTTCAACCTTATTACTTCGGTTATAAGGGTGTAAAGTGGCAGACCGTCAGTGGACTCGGGAGTACAAGCTAGTCATACATGTGCGAAGCCCCATAGAACATAGCCGAAGACCTTTCATTTGCATGCAGGAGCGGGACGTCTGTTTACAGGACGGCCCACCGAAACTGACGGAGTGAATTGTTGCGTAGTCACTTTGTCGGATATTCTAAGCTCTAAAACATGTGTAGAGGTACGAAGTTGACGTTTGTTTGACCCTCGATGGGGGTAAGGAGAATTGAAACTGAAGGTCTAAAGATCTAGATCTATTTTAGCAAGGAAGCGTATGCAGAAGAAAGTATTCAAAAGAGCTTTTTGCTCTAAAAAAGGTTGAAATTTAATCAAGATGAGTTGTAACTCAAACAATTGTTTAGAAATTTAGATATTCATGCCTCGATAGACCAAGTTTGTCTAATACTACAGATGCATGTGGCTTTCAGTGAGTTACTTATATGTTTATTCTATTAAATAGAGGGTTCTAATAGGTAGTCTATGTGCAGAAAACTCCATAAAACAATATAACGATATCTCTTTATCGATCCCACAACTCGAAAGCAAGGCAGCTGCTACACAGCTACACTCAATGTTTATCTATTACTCTGAAATTTACGAGTAACCCTTTTAAAATGAGATAGATACTCACGGCGACACTGAACTCCTTGAGTTCGATATCCGGTTGTCCAAACCTGTAACAACAAACAAAAACATATATTTATAAAGGCTTCATAACTTCAAACATCGTAAAATACTCGTAAAGTTACCAATTATGTAAATCGTCTCCGTTCATTTGAGTTAAACACAAAATTTAATGACTATGTACCGTTGGATGAACAATATATTCTCATTAAAAAACGTAATTAATCTTTCGATGTTTTTATTGGTAAAAAATGTTTCGTTTAAAGAGGTGCAATTAAGGAGTTCCTGCGGTTCTTGCTAATTAGTGTCGAGTATTTGTTTGTGTGATCATTTGTCACCGCTATGTCCATAGCTCCCCGTCTCTGAAGCCCAAGGCTACGATACATTAGACTTACAGCATTTAGCAACCGTAAATTCTACAGCCAACTCCATTACTTGATAAATATCAACCATATTTAACGCCGAGACTGCGATTTGCGATTATTGTCCTAAGTAATCTCTTACAAACTTCACAGATTATTTGCTAAAAGCAGATTGCCTTTTAGATTCTAGAAAATGTGAAACAGAATAAGTAAATAAATGTAATTACGTCGGCTTCTATCACAATCAAGAACAATCGTTGTTAATGCCAAGTACTTTCGTATATTAGAGCTAAGAGCTTTTCATTTTCTCTCGCAGTTCGTAAGGTTGGTTATACGCACGTAGGTGGCTTAGATTGTGCCACAGGATCCGCAGTGAGTATTCATTAGCTGCGACAAGGCACACAAATAACTCTATGCATAATAAATGCCACTGTACAAGTGGCGGTTACTTCTGTAAATTAGACTTTATTCAAAACGACCGGACTAATGTACTTGGCTGTTAAAGGACGCGGTGACACATTCAATGCATGAGTTTCTCTTTAGCTTTTATTTTTCAATGACGAATGGACGCGAACTTAATAACGCGTCTGAATAGGATGTTATATTGTAACAACCTACAGCTAACCTCGAGTCTGGCCATTATTTATTTATTTCAATGCTTGTATAAAATCATTTTTGATTGGTCACGCATAACATCAAATTATCTTTTTTAATGGAACACTAGTTTACAAATGCAGAAATACAACCTCTGCTATTATACAAAGGTTGCATTCAAAAGCCACACCATTTAATCGAATTAAAGGTTGTTATTAAGCCATTCCTATTGACCAATGGTGCATTAAAGCTGATCGCAAAAACTACATACATCGCAGCACGAGAAAAAACTGAATAAAATCCCCCTTGGTCCATTGAAGAGAGTAATTAGCTAAAGAGTCCAATTGTGTGGTTTGACTGCAACACATACACGGTGTATAAGTGCATCGCGTCGAGAGCGGCCGGTGTTTACTTAGGCGTAGAGAAATGTAAACATGTCGGTGGACTCACTGGTAGCGGGTTCGGTACCAGGCCGATACCCTACCGACTTTAAACAACCTATAAAAGTGCCTTGAACTCTACGGTGCACATAATTATGTTTAGTGTAAACATTACACTTCTCACAATTCTCACGGAACCCGTACAAATACTTGGAATGCAGCTGTATGTTCAAAAAGTTAAGTGTGAAATGAAACTTCAATTTGATTACTGAAAACTTGTTCCACGTAGGTACGTTTCTAGACAAATGTATTGATCTATTAATATTAATACACATCTATAAAAAGCCAGACAGCTAAAGTACAATCAATCTAAAAAAATATGAACACTCATGAACAGCATAAAACGAGATTGAAACTACGCATTTATTTTCCACGTAAACACCTGACCGAAACCCCATCAATAATGTCAATGGATGCCGTCGATCAAAATCACTCACTCACTCATTCGCGGCTTATCCCGCCATCGAGATCGAGAACAGAGGGAATACATATGGGAGAAGTGAATACTATAATTTACCCCGAGACCGATGACGTAAGCGAGGACTATGACCGACAGTCCTTCAGGGTCGACGACCTCTAGGGTTGCGGTGACTTGGCAGTGTCAGACAGGCGACGGCCGAACCTGCGGCCCATTCGGCTACGAAACTTGGGCTATATAGGCCGTTTTTACTTCAATATAGGTATTATTGCGCCCCTTGAACTTGTATGAACCCGTGAACTTGAAAATAAAAGCCTAGTTCTTTTTAGATTTTGTATACAGTAAGTAATGGCTTTGTGTAATATAATTTCAGGAGTGGAACGTGCTTAATCCAATGTCAAAGTCAAACGTCCTAGTAGTGGAGAGAGCCACCTCCCATTCATACAACCCACGCTCAACTGTGAGCAACTAAAAACACACTCATCAAACTTTGTGCGCTATAAATAGGTTGAAACTAGCGTTGTAACGTTGTTTGTAGCGTCACAGCGCGGAGCGGCGAGTGACGTCATTGTACTCCACTGCTTTACGGATACAGGACAAGGAGTAGTACACTAATGGAGTGACAATGCATCAACGACGTCACCTATGCGTGGCCGGTTTATGACGCTAGTGTTCGATTAACTACTGGCATTTCTGACTCCCAACTATTGAATTGACTTCATAAATATTCGTGTGTACTCTACTGTTATTTGTACTCTTTGGTACGGAAGCTAGAGTACTGCCCTTTTGAGTGCGACATGCGCTAACTTACGTAATGAATGACCACCCACGTTACTTAAGTTTTCTTGCACGTGGATGCGGCTCGAACACGAGTACACGTTCGTGAGATTGCTTATAATAGTGAGGCATTTAAAATTGAGCGATGTTTTATAAACAAGAGATAAAGTACAAAGGAAATTGATAGCTAGGCGTACTCTTTTGAAATCGAATCAGACGATTACTTAAAATTTCGACGATACGATTTGTTTATCTAACTTAATTGATGATGAAGATGGGAGGCTAAGCAATCCTCCTTAGTACCAAAAAAGTTTAAAAACAAACATTGCTTTTTACTGATCAACAAAAAGTCTACATCAATACACTCTAATAAATTCAAAAGCTAACTAATTACGTGGAGCAATAAAATATTTTTGTTTATTTTCCTCTGGGCGGGCCAGTGGGCGTTAGTTCACCACGGCCTTATTACCCACCACCGTATAGGCGTCGTGTAAGCGCTGTATAAGGCAAGCCGCGCGTGTCCCCGATAGTTTTTCATGTGACGTATACAAGTTACCGTTGCGAATCCATCATGTAAATTATGGTGAATTGTTTAATACTTGTTTTGATGTTTACAAATGCGTGTAGAAGAACGTGACATAGTGATGTAACGAAGGGTTTTTGCTCGATGTTTTGAAATGTAGCGAAGTAAACTCGGTTAGTTGGCAACATTTTCTGTACTTTGTAGGGCTTCAGCGAAGTTGTCATGCCGGAATGAAACGTTTTTTCGAACTGGTTATATTTTATGAACTGGTCTCCAACTTATCAACAGAATTGTTTAGAAGCAGATTTTTTAGTGGTTTATTTTGAAACTATAAAGAAGATTGGTGGAAAACCATCTATTGAAGTCGAAAGTTCGACTTCAATAGAAGGTTTTCCACCAATCTTATTTCTCTGATATTCATAACGAACACACAAAGATCACAATTGTACGCCACCTATACTCAGTGCAGTACAATCGAAACAAAATAGTAAACAAATCAATATCCTTTGTTATAGTTGTGTGTTATGCTGTTCTTACGACAACATCCGGCTCGTTGGGCAAACCACTTAATATCGAGTAGGTTTTAGCACTTAGCACACTACATAAAACCGCTAACGAATTTATGCGTGTATTACTTCACAGTTTGACTGCAATAAAAGGTTAGTTTGTTAAAGGTTTACGGCAAATATTGATTCTACTTTCAATCAGTTTTGTCTGTACCTGTACCTATAGTACTTCATATCGTGTATTTCTGTCGTTAAGCGCTTTTATCGTGACATCACGTCATCTCAAAAAGTTATTACGTCTACGTACTTACGTCTCAAGTACTTTAATAAAAGTCTAAAAATATGTATTGGAGTCTAATATAGGCTTCGGAAAATGTTATGTTTATTTATATACATTCAATCTATGTCATCAGCAGATGTTTTATAGTTACCTCCTTTTTCTATACAATTTCGTAACATGATATAATTTGTTGTTTTAGATAAAAATACTTAGATGTTTTTAACTTGTGTCTTTATCTTTTTTATCAATGGCAAGGAATGTGACGTCACTGTAGTGAGCTAGTAACTTAGTACCTATATCGGTTTTTCCTTTGTAGTCGGATGTGGAAAAGCCCTCATCTACCTTTTCCCAACGGCAAAGCCCATCAACTCAAAGCTAAGTTGGTATACCACTAGCCTTGTAGAGTAGTGCTCCAAAATATACCGTAGACAAAGAATTAGCACGTTAATGGAATCGCTTCTTCAGTTATAAGCGCACTTACAGACAAAGAGACGTTAGTCAGTCAGGATAACGATCAAAGTCGATTAGTCGTAGTTCTACTCAATAAGTGCGTACTGCGTCGCGGTCCTCGCCATCGAGATAGCTATGCAGCGTTACGAATCGAACAAACGACACGCATGGCCGCGCCTCCATCGACCACCGACCACCGGTCAACAACCACTAAATATTTGTTTGCATCGTGCCCACTTCCATGTTTATAGCTTGATTCAACACGAAATTTACTATGCAACGGAATGTATGAGAGGGCAATGGATTTTATGCAGCCATTGTTCCATATTTTCTGGCTGCAATTGGTAAATTATTAACGCATATTCGATTTTTAACGCAATATCGTAAATATATTGACAATTCAATAGTAAATGGTTTAACTGAAAGAAATGCTTTTAGTTTGAAAACTAAATGAAGAATATCGTCATAGTTGCATAAGTATTTATCATTAGTTATTTTATTGTATTGTTAAATGTTTTGTCTTTGTATTTATAAGTACGATAGTATATTCTTATAAGAATACCATATATGGTATTTTATATTTAAATAGTTCTGTTTTACGTATTCCATTTTCTCTTCTTCTTTTACACACGTTGTCTACATCTCTTTTTTTAGTATCTCCTTTCGCAGGTATGCTGGAAGAGATTTCTTTAGAAATAAGCATCACCTTTGTACTATTTTCTGTTCCTTTCTTCTTTTCTGTATTTAGTGTGTACATAAATTGTTAAATAAATAAGTAAATGATAACCGATGCGAGACAAGGGTGAGCTTTTAATGTGCCTTTAGAATTAGAAGATTCCCCTAATTTTGAAGTACATTGCCGAAAAAGATTCATATCATTTGATTTTAATTGAATTTTATATCAGTTCTTTTAAAAATACAACCTTTTAATGAAATTCGTAGACAATTTATTTTGCAAAGCACTACTTTGTGTATACTATTTAAGAATTTACTAAGCAAAGGCAGAAGATGTAAGGACGCATACATAAATCATGTCCCAGAGTGCAGTTCGCGAGTGCGACAAGCCGCGAATAAGAGCAGCGGATAGTAAGACAAATATGCTAAACATGGCATCTGTTGCTGTCTGCTGAGTTTCTCAAGTCTGCAACTCTGCAACTCTGCACCAACGATCGTGCATTTGTTGTTTTTATGTTGAAATTTTCGTAGTTTTACTGATACTTTATAGAAATAGACTGTAGATAGTGTCTGCCTCGTTGGTCTAGTGGTCATAAGTGCCAATGCTGAGTATGAGGTCCTAGGTTTAATTCCCGGTTCGGGCAAAGTGTTATTGGGTTTTTCTTTCAGGAATTTCTTAATAGCAGCCACGGAGTCTGGATTTGTGCCCGGTTGATGGTAATAGGCTCGCCCCCTATTCAACGAGACTTAAACATAACTGGTGAAATGTGTACTTGTTAGGCACACCTCTGCGTGACCCTTCGGGGAAAAATCATCAAATGATTTTATGATGTTTTTAGAAATAAGAGTCATCTATTCATGAATCAAGATTTTCATAAAAATGTATTCATATTTTTTATTGTATTTTGCCTTTACAAGCCTCATTATTGCTCTACTAAGAAATAATATGAAAAGTGTTACTTAAGTTTTACATAAATATCGTGCGGTTCGAAACATTTAGAAAATATTCCTGTTAGAGACGATTTCCACCAAACGGCCCAATCGTATGCGTCGACATCCTGTCGGAAGCGATCGGCTGTAGCCGCATCCGTTCGTATCCTATCCGATTCGATGCGATACTAACCATTTGGTGGAAATCATCCTTTTACTATTGAAACCTATTCAAAAATGCAGTAATCCTATTTCGGTAAAAAAAAATATAAGTTCACACGTGTCGGTAAGTATAGTTCAAGTTAAAAATTCTCTTACTACTGGATAGGTGACCTTCTGGATATACGGGTTATTTTTAACTGTGAGCCTGAAGTGGGCGAGAGAGTATGTTAGTACTCTTTGATAAAGTTATCCCAAAGCAACCATATAAACTAGAAATTCACTTTAAGTGTTATGTTTATACCATGTTCTAAAAAAGCGGCCAAGTTCGAGTCGGACTTGCGGATGAAGGGTTCCGTACCATCGTAGTAGAGGACTCCTTTAATTTTTGTTGTTGTAGCAGCAACAGAAATGCACTGAGAAAATTTCAACTGTCTTCCTCTTACGGATCATGAGATTCAGCCCGCTGACAGACAGACGGACAGCGTAGGCTTAGTAATAGGTCCCGTCCCGGGTACGGAACCCATCATTTCTATTTTCTAAAACGCTGTTCAAGTTTAATAAGCCTCATGTATGCTACCCACTTAATTATTGATACCTCGTAATCTTACTTAAGTACGTAACTTAAGTGATTGAATAACCTGTCGTCTGTTAGAATTAAAGGTCAAAGAAAAGCCTAAAATCTTTTTCAATTCCCAATTTATTAATGTCCCGGGAATCAAGTATGAAAAGCGCTTTTAACGGAACATTACAGTGACGTCATAATGTAGTACGTTGCCCTTTTAATTACTGGCATCTAGTAAGTAATGTGGTAAAAAGGATATTAAAGGCAGCATTCTAATGTCAATGCAAACATTTTTAATTGCAACTGTACTTTTTATGTTTGTTGTCATGTGTTTTGAGCAGAAATCGTGTTTGTTATTTTATTGAAATACAGTGAGAAGCCGGGTGGTCATTTCGTTTTTATTAGGTCACAAATTATATTATTAACTAGATGCGCCCCCCGATGTGAAATTATTATAAAATATTACTTCCCTATTTGTATCGTATTTTGTTAACACACATTCAAGGGTTTTTATTTTTTTTGCACGGAACCCTAATCCTTTTTCCAAAATAACAGCCTAAGTAACTTAAGTTACTCCTTATAAGATCAGCTATCTGCCAGTAAGTCCCGTCAAAATCGGTCCATCTTTTCGGAGATAAACAGACAGACATACCGACATACAGACCAAAATTAAAAGAAAAGTGTTTTTGTTATAAGTACCGTATATACTTTCATATGCATTCAGTAAAAACCTGTTATTTAGAAATGACAAACAGACACTTCAATTTTATTTATTTGCATGTATAGTCATATCGAGCGATAGATTTTTCCTTAATTTAACATAATACACGATTTCAATGCTGGTGAATCATTTAGGTACTGAATCAAGGATAAATGTTAGTGTTTTTTTTAGGATATATACAGTTATCCGTATTAGCTTGTATCCAGCTGACCGTGAATGACTTATTTCACAATGTTATTCAATGTCATGTTTATTTATTCAGTTGTTATATAACCTACTTCAGTGTTCCTTAACAAAGCACATTATGCTGGAATTATTCACAATGCCTTTTCTTTTTATATAACCGTAGAAAAGGATACCATGCAAAATCAGAACAGTGTGTTTAACGGAAAAAGAATAAATGAAACCCTGAATGAATAAACACTGGGTATTTGTAAAAACAAAAAGAAAACATAAACATTTTGACAAAAAAAAAAAACAGCAAAAGAAATGTGTCGTCTTTAGAAATTGGTCTAAGTTGCGCAAAAAAGGGGTGAAATATTAACAGGGGCGGTCCTTTTGGGTCTCTTTGTTTAATGCAACCAATTAGTTACGAAATGCGAGGCCATAATAATGCTGGCATTGATATACAAGGTGTAAACAGACCCTTCACGAAGCCGTCAACCAAGCATTCTGTACATCAAACTAAGTAACTCTACGCAAAAATTATTGCTGGGAAACGACTTTTTTTTTGGGTTGAAAAATCACGTTTTACGGTAAAACTCAATGTAACGCACTCAAAACTTAGTTCTGATGGATGCTTTGAATAGTAAACGGGTCATGGAGTTAGTTAAAGTAACGTTAAAACCGTTAAAAGTGGTATTTAAAAAAATATATAAAAAAATAATTGAAACTTTGACCCCCAATATCTCCGTAACTAGAAGGTTCCCAGGTATGGTCTAGAACAAAAAAATGATCGCAATGACGGGGAGAACAAGTGCCTTTCGGCTTCGTTAAGGGTCTTTTTACACCCTTTATATCTTTTTCATACTCAAACAGCTCAATATTTGCGACTAGATTTTCCCCACATCTACGCACGGCGGAAAATATTACGGGGATAAAACGTAAAAAGGTAATGTCTTAATCCACGGGTCACGTCATAGTTTACCTGTGAGCTAAATTTCATGCAAATCGGTTCAGCCGATAAGTAATTATCGACTGAACGGATTTGCATGAAATTTATTTTAGATTCGAATAAAACTGAAAGGAAATTGATAGAAAAGACCGTGTATTACATTAATTGTGGAGTAATATGTCCAATCCAAATAGTCTCTTATTACATACAATTAAAAAGGTAACAGACAGATAAAGTTACTTTCGCATTTATAAAATACTAGCGTCCCGCCCCGGCTTCGCACGGTTGCAATATACATATAAACCTTCCTCTTGAATCACTCTATCTATTAAAAAAAACCGCATCAAAATCCGTTGCGTAGTTTTAAAGATCTAAGCATACATAGGGACAGACAGCGGGAAGCGACTTTGCTTTATACTATGTAGTGATGATTAGGGGTGATGATCAATTGAAAATGCAGCCAGTCCAAATAAAATATTTAAGGGCCGTTTCCATTACTATTTGTATAGCAGAATGAACTGTATAAATCGCTACACTGTCCAATATTTCAGTCACCTCAAAATGGAATAATAAAAGTCGGAACTGCCCCTAAATTGTGTCCGCTAAACGGAAGTATGTCACTCACATATAAATGCTGAAAAAGCCGCACTCCGTGAAATGTTGCTACATTGATTTAATTTAAACTGTATCCGTGAGGAGCGATACAAACTGTTTGTCGCTTTGCAGTGGCAACACCGTTGACAGTGCTGCCACTTTATTTATTATATTCGTTTGACAAACGCTGTTCAATTTAATAGGGCTATTATATGAGTGATATTGAATCGCAAGCTTCAATGCCGTCGCAATATACTTTAAAGTATCATTTCGACTGCTCTTTGACACTTACTTAGACATTCTTTTAAGTATTATCATTTAGAATTCCTATATCTGTATTTATTGTATGTCAAACATATGACTGATACCCTGAAACCACGAGACGAACCCGCGGCAGATCACTAAAGAGATGACGGGGAGAGTTAGATTTCTTACTTAGGAATTGGCAAGAAGTAGAACAGAACTGGGACCGCTGGAATGAATGGAGAGATGTCCTTGTCCAGCAGTGGAACAGGACAGGCTAGCAGTAGCGAAGGGTCAATTTTTGTAAGAGGTAAGCTGGAGTACATACCTTTAATGTGATTATATTATTTGTCTTTAGAATACTGACTGTGCCATTTTTCAAAGGGAAGCCGGTAGGAATCGAGTTGTATGGAACCT
The DNA here is from genome assembly GCA_905220335.1 of Noctua pronuba. Classification (NCBI taxonomy): domain Eukaryota; kingdom Metazoa; phylum Arthropoda; class Insecta; order Lepidoptera; family Noctuidae; genus Noctua; species Noctua pronuba. The sequence goes on along the minus strand of LR999906.1, from coordinate 4,656,636 downwards.
TCGCCACTGCAGGCTAGCTATAATAACAAGACAGCATTATCCATAATATACGTAAACATTTGACACAATCATGTAGAACATCCAAGACAACAAATGAAAGACATTGCCAGGTGAAAGAGCAGGGGAGGGTGGGGTATAATTAACCCACCCCACCCTGTACATTGTAGGTGCCCGGCCAGACAGGTGGCTATTGTCCGATTCACAATGAAAAAATAATATTTCCAAGTCAGTGATACAGGTGGGACTATCACAACCGCCTTATTTCAATCAGACTTCTTTTCAAAACCTTTGTCCTATTTAAAGGTGCAGTCAAACCGACCTGAACTGACTTCGGACACCGGACTTTGACAGATAAGAAAGAAAGAAAGAAAGAAGAAAAAGAAAGAAAACATATTTATTTGGCACACGGCCACAAGTGCATAGATAATGTACTGACATATGTCAGTGTCCAGTATTCCTTCTTTTTCGTGTGCTTTCTAAGGCGCCCATAGGCCTCTGACTTGGCTTTACAAGCCGTCGAGAAATATCTCTCAGGCATGCTGGTTTCCTCACGATGTTTTCTTTCACTGAAGCAAGTGATAATTATTCAATACGCACATGAATCCGTAAAATCAGAGGTGCGTGTCTTGAGCTCAAACTTCAGACCTATGACTTGGCAGTCGTTCACACAACTAGGCTGTCACAGCCTCAGCTATCAGTGTCCAGTGTCTGCAGCCGGTCCGCAATCAGTCGCACTGGTTTGACCAAACCTTTGCCACCTCCGGACAAATAATTATATTTAGGTGCAAATGTCATCAGAGCTATAAAAGGCACACGCCAAGTACAAACACATGTGCAATTTACAACCGACAAAAACTATTAATTGCGGAGTGTTTCGTTAATAAATCTCAATTTACTATTGCATTTACGACTATTATTAAGTACAATAATAATAATAAAAGGATGTACGCGTGGTAGTACTTCATTGTTTTTTATTGACTTGTTCTAATTACATTGCATTATTATACTTACTATGTATGTAACTTTAGGTTGAAGCATAATATTATATGTAATTATGTAGATAATTTGTTAGCTTTATCACACGTATTATTAGTAATATGTATGTGGAAACAATAGGTAGGAAATTACCTTCTGAAACATTTTCCTAAGACGACACGTGGAGGAAATCGTAACCGTTCCAATAAGTCGTAATCAATGTCGATTTCCCTAAATAAAATAAATTCCCAATTTTGCCTCTTTCCTACAAACATTCGCAGTGAGATTTTTCTAAATTTAATTAGTGAGGAAGTTAATTCAGACGATAAAAAATATTTGATATCAAATAAATCTTCTAAAATGGAAGTTAATTAAAGCAGAAAGGCAATATGTGAGGACAATGCGACGATAAATAATGAATTGATACGATCGACGCGACGCGTGCGCAGTGCGCCCGTCAAACGGTGTGCCGCATTATTCTCGCAGTTCCACTTCTGCATACATGAGACGATTCTTGGTATAATACGTCGTTTTATTGGCTTAAGCCGTAAATACACGTGCCAGTAACTCGCACAGAAGTATGCAAGAAGCTTGCATGCCATTGTGCTGGATGGAGTTTTTGTCAATTCTTCTCAGACTCAAACTCAAAGCATTTATTTCAATTAGACCATTACAGGCAATTTTGAATGTCAGAAAAACAAAGAAGGCGAAGCTACAGTCCCAGACACAAGGCATAATAACTTGTGAAAGTACTGTAGTTGACTATCTTTGCGAATGGGTAACTAGAATCAATTCTATTGCCGCGTGAAGTTTGACGTTCGAAACTGCATTTTTAAAGGCCAATTTAAAAAAAAAAGGTTTGAATTTGACTTTGTGCCATAACGATTTTCTAATTGGTGAATGTTAAAATGCTTGCCACTTGCATACATTTGTGCAAGTTACTGGCACGTATGATGACGTGTGTTATAGTTTTATAGTCGTTTTATTGGCTTATTTATGTAGTAGCACCTTATAAGGATTGCTTGAAGACCTGACCTTCGACATAACTCATGGTTGATTGGAGATCCACTGTGATATCATTAAACGCTGCTTGACGTAATTCTGACTACTGCAAATTATATATTTTACTACTTAATGCCATACTTGAATAATTCGTTACTTGGTTTACTATCTAGTCATCTAGTTAAAATAATTGTTTCTAGAAAATAATTAAATTACTGGTTTTCCCGTTTATAATGAAAACATAAAAGCGTAAACTAATGGAACACATATTTAATTTTAAACTTATTAGATTTGAAGTACAGTAAAAAAAAAATATATATATCAAGTAATTTCACCTCGTTGATGGTGTAAAGACGTTATTTAATGCAGTTACAATAGAAATATAAGTGATGTCAATATTTTACATAAGTCATAACAATACACCTAAACAAATAAACACGCTCTTATTTTAAGGATATTTAGGTTAATCGACACGAACCTTTACTGTGAGTAAACAAAAACCATAAGAGGCTTACCTACCACCATAGGTACCAGTGGCGAAGGTCCCATACAACTCGATTCCTACCGGCTTCCTTTTCAAAACGGGCACAATGATTATTCCATAGACAAATAATAAAATCACATTAAGGATATGCATTCCGGCTTACCTCTTAAAAAAATTAACCCTTCGCTACTGATAGGTACCACGAGTAACCTTTGATTAAAGAATTATCTCACAAGCGAGCTTTCAATCAGTTCTTGTTACTTCAATAACTTCTGATAAAGAAACTGAATGAGGTGCTTATTCCACCATGATAATTTATTGATTACCCCTATAAATAACCATATAGGAACGCCCAGCCGGCCACTTCATTTGATAAATAAATAACACAGTGATAAAATGAATCAAACGATGACATCATCATAATACATAAGTAGAAACATACCGTAAACTAGCTCTCTGCCTAAGAGTACATCTCCGCACTCAATGAGCTGCTGCAGCAGCGTTAAGCGGTTCTGGTAACCAAAATCCGAAGTAAGCAATCCAAGCATTGTCACATATTCCTTTTTACAAGCACAGCCATAAAAAAAACTCTGTACACACTTCTCAAGGCACTATTGCTCACTAACTCACAAGTACTCACAACATACTTTATTCACTGTTCATTGTTTTAAATGTACTATCACAAACACATGTTCTTTTGGCGCGAAAGCAAGACAGATGCGCTTGCGGCGCGCGCCGGTTGCGACTGCGTTGCGTCTTCCGAAAGCTATTACAGCGGACAGGTGGTGACAAAGGAGTCCCTACTTCCCCTCTGCGCTAAGTAAGCTCTGCGACTGGTCGGCCGATTGATCGGGCTGTTAGTCGTAGGGCTATTCTTTTGGTTTGATTGTAATATTAAAGTTAGAAATTAATAAACAAAAATATAGTGGGTTGTTGAACAGAAACGGCAATTATTATGTCTTTACCTAGTAGAGTTCTTAATTTTTTTTTATTTTTAATAGATTGAAATAAGAAACTCAATTAGTAAAATTGTTTTCTTTTCACTCTTTTAGCGTTTCCATGTTCATTTAGTAAATCAATCTCACTTTTTCCTTTTACCCACAACTCTGTAAAAATTGTGTCTACTACGTAACTTATTTATTTACGAGTACCCTCCATAAGTAATTCTTATATGTAATTTCAAGATTACCTTGTATTTCTCATATTAAGTGAATTGTATTATTTTTGAGAAATAAATATCTTAAACCGTAAATAACCGCTCTCATTTGAATAATCACTACTTTAAAAGGTGAATCCGGCGCCAAAAAGCGAAACGACACAGCATCCAATATTTTTGATGTATGAAACTTCCGGATCAATGGGAATACCGAATAACCCAATTGGAATTGGCTAAGTGCATGCATGCAGGGCGTACGTGAGCGGGTGCACGTCCCACCCGCGCCCCTTCGCTATTATTACTCGCATCGTACGTACGAGGGTGGTTGAATCGGGGTTTGATTATTCGCACATCAACATGTTTGCATTTCATCGATTTCGTCTGAGAACAAGCCGACAGGGCACTTTTGGACCAAAAAAATGATCTTCTATACTGTGTACTCCTCACACGATCGGTAATTGCCGGTGGCTTTATAATCGTTGAAGGATATTGGATGGTAGACGACATTAGTGAGATAAGGCTACCGGTGTATAGGTGGCGGATGAAGCACGCGTCGCGTTTATTTATTTTTGTCTGCGCGGCACGTGGGTACGGTCGCGCTCGGAACGCTTCGGGAACGTCGCGACGCACCGACGCACGCGAGTGTACTGACCGCGCGGGTTTCGGACGCGCGTCATTCGTTGCATTATTGTGCATAGAGCGTTAGAATAGTAAGGACATGGGCCGTTAATTAATAGAATTAACTTTATGGGTGATGTGATGACAGGGTAGAACATTTATTTCGTTGATTAATTATTTGATTAGGAGTAGTTAATATGCAAATTAAGAAGTTTATCAATTTTATTGACTGCACTTGTATTTATGGTGTAGTTTTAACTATCTAATGGTAACTTTATGACTGACTAAGAGAGCAACTCACGCTGTTATTTATACAGATAAATTAAAATTAACCTATCATTACATTACCCTTTCATGAAGACGAGGAGACAGACGACTGGAAATCCCGACAGTCACGAGAGGTGATAATGTGGCTCGCGTCGCGACGGGCGTTATAAATATTTCATCCAGTGAAAAGGCGTTTAACGCATCGACAGCGGTCGCACATGCCGACATACATACACATGTAGGTACACGTATTGTACGGACATGTATACGTGCATGGAGTCACAGACAAACCCCATCTATTTCCGTACCTGACAAGCATTTAAGCTATTCTACTTGCTCACCGACTAGCACGAGTACTTAACTAGTAAAATAAACTTATTAAAAAGTTGTTCGTTTGATGTTTGTGAGGAAAATCTTAGTAGAATATGCAATATGTTATGAATGGTGTTTTGCTTTAATAAATAGATATTTTCATATTTCCTGGGTTAAACTGACTTTAATTTTTTTTTTCTGGTTAATTTAAATATTTTCCTGTGTATCATTGTGAAACGCAACTTCGCCGATAAGGATGCAGTTTACCCAATTAATTTAAGTTACCTACATGGGTTTTTCATAACTACAAGGAAGAATAATAACATTTCCAACTTTTAGGTGCTTGAAGCGCGTATCGGAAAAGATATGATTCAATCGGTTTTATCAAACTTGGAAAATAATTGTGAAACAAGTAACAAAGTATTAAAAACAATGAAATTTCATTGTCAAAGTGTTGCATAATTAGAGAAAGGGCCGTTTTTATGATACCGAAGCCTCAGAACCTGCCACAATCAAAGTGAGGGAGCGGACTCCCAAAGGAAGACAAAAGATCCACGAGTCCTTACGACCAAGGCCAACGGACGCTTTCAAACATCCTATTCGGTATTTCTAATTCCACAATGTCGCCTCAGTCGTGACAATTCTTTATTTTACTTTTAAAGGCATTGACGTGTAAAACATTATCTCGGAAAAAACATCACGGTGACGCAATGTGTACCTAACACATATTCAAAATGTTACGTTTGTTTGCATTTACCTTATTTTTCGATACAGATTTTCCCGTTCGTCACACGATATAAAGCTGTTTATGTTAAAGAAATGTTTTGCAAGCCGACCTTCCAGCTCATTTCAATGACAAATAAAAAGCAATTATAAATCTTACGAAAGAGCGAGATATGAAATTCTCGAGCAGTTAGCGGTAAATCTCGAGACAAAACTAACGAGAAAGCGAGCCGTTTAAAGGCTTCTAATGTAAATAAATATCTAAATACGGATCAGATTAAGTCTAAAATTTTCCGTAATACCGGATAACCGGGCACGAGGTCGACAGGGTGAAAACTTTTGTTACGGAGCAAAATTACTGCTCCTACTTCTGGATTTGACGCTCAACGTTATTTGATTGAACGTTTTCATAATTAATCACGAAAAATGTAAGACTTGTTATCGAGTTAAGGCACTCAAGTATAGTTGAAGCAATCAATTAAAGCTAATGCTAACTAGTCGGCGAGTGTGGCGCGCAATTATTTTAAGATTCAGACGTCTCGTCCTCGCATAATCCACGCTACGTTCAATTAATTGGCAGGCTTGCTACTAGCCTAACCACTGGACCGTGTGACATCATTTTCGTTGATAAATTGAGTATGATGGTTCACATTATAGTCCCCTTATCGCTCAGCGCACAACCACAGTGACAGCGCAGTACATTAAAATGGCGAACTTTGTACCTACAACACAAAACAAACACCACAGCCCACAGCCGAGCTCTCACCTGATAAATTATTACAACAATTTAATAACAAAGTGATCCACATTATCATCAACGCTCATCTAGAGGGGTTGTTCTCGCATGAATACAGCTACGAAATCACTACCCTAAAATTAATACTACGCTGGAAAATTGAACGGACCGCTTCGAGCAAGCGTCGGGCTCTAATTCATATGCATATCTAACTTCGCCATATTGGCACTGACCCTCGCACAAACTGTGCAAAACAAGATAAGCTGAGCTCGCCGCTACCTCGCTACACTTTAGTGTGCCACTCAAATCGGTCGTCTAATACTAGTCCCCTTCAATAGTTTAATGGGTGTAATACGAACAAGTAGAGATGTTAATTGTTTATACGTTACACCTATGTGTTGCGGCGTGCAGTTGGTACTATTGTGTTAGCGCACAAATTCACCTTGCGCCCCTCATCCGGTGTTTAACAGGGGATGGTGCAAGGCCGCTACAAAGTTAGTCGTTCCCCACCCTACAGCACAAATTATATAATTTATAACTGCTTTTAATAGCGAGCTCGTCGGACGGTTTATCGTGAGAAAAGGGTTAAGAGACGACGTCGGACATCGATCAGGATTAAACTTGGGAGATGACTTCGAAACTCTGTAAATAGGGCACGTGTTAATTTAAATAAGGCCTCTGCCCGAAAATTCCTTTAAAAAACTTGAAACAAAACCCTTATTGGAGGATCCCTTCCCTCACTGGAATCAAGCGGCAATAAATCACGGGAACAATCAATACAAGACACGGTTTGATCCCAGCGAGGCGTGAACAATAACGCGTTTTGTTTACGTAAAGACTTCTTAAAACTGTGATTCAAATGTGGAAATAAATATGTGTCATGTCATGACACTGACATTCATGCGCTATTACTTCTATTATACCATATTATCAGTCTACTAACATTCCTGTACCAATGTCTACATAAACAGAATTTCAAATCCCACATGTATGCAGATGCACAAATCGGTGTGTGAACAGCATTTTAAAAATTCCATCTGTGGCAAGTTCTAAACCGCGAGCGTTTAAAGACGCGACAGAAATCGCCTAAAAAGCGGAGCAGTGACAAACTCGAAGAAAAAAAAATTAGCTCTCGACCGGGAAGCGGAAAGTGCGACGCCTCGCCTTCAGCTTTCAGACGCCATTATTTCATCCGGTATCAAGTCGGGAAATATTTCGCAACAGCCACCATCTTTTTAATGTGGAATATAACTTGACGACGATACTGTAGAGTTAAATTTTCATCGGGATCACATTATTTTTAAAGGGTCTTGTTCTGCGGAGCTCGGTAAGTCCCTTCTGGTTGAAGACAATAGGGAGTATATTGATTCCTAGATAAATGTGTAGTTGAGACCTTTTATTTCACGGTGGAGTCGATACGCGTCCTTGTGGATGCGATTCGTCTTTCGTATTGAGGCACAGAGATTTTGCAGAATGCACGCCACGAGATTGTTTATAGTTTTGATTGTAGTGAATTTTCCATGAGGTCGACGTTGGCTGCACAGTGCGAGGTGAGCCTCGCTCGCTCCACCTAATATCTTTGTTGACGTTATTATTGAATGCACGGAAGTGGTTTGAAACGGTCTTTAAACATTGATGGAACTGTAGAATCTGAGCAAATGCTCTGTCTTTAAGTGGACGTTTACAAATAAAAGGAAAACTGTTTTCATAAAAATACAAAGTAATAAGAAGCAGCAATAAAACCTTTTACACCGTGGCTTATGAATGTCCGAGAACCTAAAATTAAAAAATAACTGGAAAGTGCATCGTCAACGAAGCGAGCGGCCTCAAATTAGTGCGCTATAAAACAGTAGCCTGAGAAAAATTATATGTAGATAAAATCTATGGATGTTTGTGTGTGTGGACATTGCGTAACAGAATGATGGCTGTAGTTCGTGGAGCTGAGGAAGTGTATGCTGGGGGCAGAGCATACGCGCGCTGCATTTTAATGCCGTGTCCCGTATCCAGCGGTGCCCCTACGATTGCAATACGATTACACGTACATCTCATATCTCTTTGTTTTAAATGTCTTCTAGTCGGATGTGTGTCAGCTGTTTATCATAAAGTTGCTGGGCTAGGCTAGAATACCAACCGATCTGGCTGAGTATTACATTCTTTGTTATATCTAGGTTTCTTTTGTTATAGATTTATCTTAAATCCTGTATGTGTATGTGTTACAGTATATTTCAGCCTACTTTTAAAGCTTTGGTTTAATTTAAAAAGTCAGGAAGGTCCTGTAGTTTCTAACCTAGATCTTGTTACTGCGGTAAGTTTTAAGAAAACAATGCCTGTTCTACAAATCCATTTCCAATCCCAAAATTCTGCTAATACCAGTCAAAACTCAGCATTCATTCTATTTCTGACACAAAATTATTGTTTGTTACCGTTAGAAAACGGGAATACGGGTCACAATCGGGACGTCCTAGTTTCATTATTTATTTATATGCCAGTGTTTAAGACGTGCTCACTGTAATATAAATAATGTGTATCATCGTCTAATAAATAAAATAAACTTCGGGAATAACGACTACGACCGCGCTCGGACTTCCTAATCCAGTTTTGTTCAAATAAAAGTCGCTCGGTCGCATTGAGTCGCATCTCTACGACGTATACTAGTATTTCCGTGGGAGTATATGGCTGTACTAGATACTTTAACGTTCCCATCATAATGCGCTTCAATGTACATCAAAATTCGAGAACGTGTTAAAATCCCGAGAACCCATGGTTGTCAGTCCCCACCCACATCACGATAGGCGTTTTATCACCGAGTCACCCGACTATAAAACATAACATTGTACTGTGGCGTATACCTTCCGGAATTCACCTCTTCAATCCCTTTGTTCCCAAGATTCGGTGAAATGAGTCACACGAAGGTCGTTCGTTGCCATCTTATTTATTAAAGAGTTCCACTTTATTTTCATAGTACTTCGGCCCTCTTAATAACGATATATAAACAAATAAATTGCGAATTCAGGACAGTACATCACTTATCCTTTATACCCTTTATCTAGCAAATAAACCACTTCAAATGGAATAAAAAACCTAATTGACTTTTATATTCAAGTCTAGCGGAGAATTAAATTAGGTCTACAAGGTTTAAACTGTTCATAACGCCTTTGACAGAAGCAAGGGCCAGCCTTCAATTAATGTTGCAAATTATCATTTATCTTCGGAAGGATTAAGGTATATTGTTACAAATCTACCGTTTACGAGGAAGAGTAGAGCATAACTTCGAATGAGAAGGGAGTCGTTAGTCGGCATTGCGCCATCCACTTAAAATATTCTCTATTTCCCATTGACCGGTGCGGTGGATGCTGTAGCGGCCAATATAATCTAAATCGGTGCACATCAATACAGTAGTAGTAAACTAGTGTCTGCTCTCGAAATAGCTGTAGCTACGTTCTCGTTTAACGTAGTACGCGTAGTATGGGCGTCACGGCCGAGGCCGGGGTGCCCCCCCCCCCCCCGCCCCGCCACCGGCCCCTGCCACCCCGCCGACCTACCTATGACGACGATAGATGGCGCCCCGAGATTAAATTGGCATATCGGATACACGATTTATTCGCTCACCGATCGAAATGAAACATTACTCCTTCGAGTGAAATAAAAAAATCAAGTCTCTACATCTCATCTTATACCTAACGGTTATCGTCGAGTAATAGATTCTGTTTCGAGATAGCGGAATCCTTCAATTTCCCGTCGTCGGCGCGTCGCGATACGGACTTGCTGAAATGAGCGTATTGGCTGAAATCGGCTCGGTTTGAAAACCCCTACGTTTTTTAACTTCTCAATTCTGCGGGGTTGCGCGGTGAGAACTATTCGCAACTGCGCTAATCTTTTATTTATTCGAAAATGGTGGCTTCTGTTTATTTAAACGCATCTCTGTCAAATTCTTCAACAAAATAAAATTCACTGCACGTGCGAAACGCAATTGGACGTCACAATATTTTCTACTACTTAAAGAGTCGTTTTTTAAAACAAATAGTCGTTTCAAGCTGCTTAACCATGCAAACAACGTTGCAGATGTTAAGTCAAGCTGGCGCAAATATAAAATTAAGTATAACCGTAGAATTTTTATTTCATTGCGCTATCATAAGCACAGTATCAATAATAATAACGTGCTCATAAACTAGTAGTTAAGAAGTTCCAAGCTGCGGCCGCAAACTGTACGCGTCAATTAAAAGTTACAGAAGATAAGACAACTTTGTTATTGAATAAATAAAACGTCCGTTTAAATGTCTGCGAAGGGAAATGAACGAAACAACGTTGGTGTGGATTGGCGCCTTTTTAGCAGGAGGAGCTCGGTAGATGAAAAGTTCGTTCTACGCGCCCGTCCGCGCCCGTCCCGCGGCCGTACTCCTTTTCAAACTTATCGCTCAGATTAATAATTGAATCAGACTAGAACTTAGATCGAATAAACAACGATAAAGAAGATAGCAATATTGTTGTGTTAGGTTATATATTGATAGGCATCAAATCGTTAACTTATAGACCACTTCAAACGTGTTTCTTCTCAGAATTATTCGCTACGCATGTTAAAACAACAACTGCTACAGATTCAATTTCATTGCAATAAATTATGGCATCCACGAGAATCATTCCTCATACGTTACCTATATGAAAGCTACAAATTGTATTCGTATCTCGTCATGTCTAGATCTGGGGCACGGAAGCAGATAGCGAAGTAAATCCCTGTTCTAGAATCCCTCAGATATTGGTAAACAGCCGCCATTGCCGCCTATGAAATCCCACAGACTACAACGAAACTAAATTGTTTCCTCGACCCGTCTGTCACTCCTTTTGTTTATTCCCATTTATCAGTCTATTTCAAAAGTAATACCGTATTTTATTAGCCGACTACGGCCAAGCCAAAAGAAAGGGTTATTAAAATCTATTTTGTTTTAAAAACTGAGGGTAATAGAGCGTATAAACTGGTTTAAAAAGATAGTTGGATAACTTACCACATTTAAGAATAGGTCCCAGCAAAGAACAAGAATTTTCCGCGAAGTAAGAAAGGAACTCTTCCCAAAAGTGTCATGACACACGAATAAGGGATTACGTCAAGACATCCATTTGTCAAACATGGTAATTTTAGCAGAAAAGACTTTTTCCAGAAAAGAAAGAACTTTTTCCAGAAAAGAGCGCCAAGAAAGTGGACTTGGGTAAGTCCAGATGGTAACACAAAGAGCGAGATAGACTATATACTTAGCTCTCATAAATACGTAGTCACCGATGTCTCTGTCCTCTCACGTTTCAATGCTGGAAGCGACCACAGACTGTTGAGAGCTACACTTAGGTTTGACTTGAAGAGTGAACGGGCTAAGATGATAACATCCACAAAAAGGTATGAGAAGCAGGAAATCGCATTCTTGCAAGACACTTTCCGAGCCGAACTCAAAAATAAATTTGAAGGACTCGAAGAGGAGAATCTGGATGTAGACCACATAAATAATATGCTGTGTAGAACGCTGACCGAAGTGGCGAAGAAACACCTAGGTGGATCTAAAAAGACACTAAAGAAATTGTCGCCGGAAACTCTGGAGTTAATTGAGAAGAGAAGAGATATGACTCTAAATACTGCAATAGATAAAAAGGACATAGATAAAATAAATAAACACATACAGAAGTCAATACGGAGGGATTTAAGACAGTATAACACTAACATAATTACTAGTACAATAAAATCATACAGAGGCCCAAAGGTATTTCGAAGGAAAACCTGCACAGGTTCTAAACAGATCATCAAACTCAGGGATGAAAATGATAACATGGTGACGGACCGGGCCCAAATTGTATCTATTGTTGAGAAGTTCTACGAGGACCTCTATGCTTCTAAATCTATAGAACCAGTTCTTTCTGGGGACGATATTAGGGCACCACCTATTCAACATCAAAACACAGAAATCTTACCACCTATTTTACATTGTGAGGTCATAAAAGCCCTATATGACATGAAAACAGATAAGTCTCCTGGCGAAGATGGAATCACTGTTGAACTGCTACAAGCGGGTGGTGAACCAGTTCAAAAGGTCCTCGTGGAACTTTTTAATAGGGTTATATATGATGTCCGTACTCCAGAACCATGGAAGAGCGCTATAGTCACCATCATCCACAAAAAAGGAGACATTTCAAAACTAACTAACTATCGTCCCATTAGTCTCCTTTCCCAGATTTACAAGCTGTTCACTAAAATCCTTACAACTCGGCTAACCCGAGAGCTTGACGAAGCGCAGCCCGTCGAGCAGGCCGGTTTCCGCAGCGGATATTCGACCATCGACCATATCCACACGGTCAAGCAGCTGATGGAGAAGTGCCAAGAATACAACCGACCCCTGTGCATGGCTTTCGTCGATTACGAAAAGGCCTTCGACAGTGTCGAGCATTGGGCGGTGTTCCACGCTCTCCATCGCTGCCACATCGATTCCCGCTACGTGGATGTGCTGCGGGAACTATACACCATGGCCACTCTGCAGGTTCGCATGCACACCCTATCCAAACCCGTACCGATCAAGCGGGGAGTGAGACAGGGCGACACCATTTCACCGAAACTCTTCACAGCAGTCCTTGAAGACATCATTAAGACCTTAGATTGGGACTATTGCGGTGTTAACATCAATGGTGCTTACCTGTCTCACTTAAGATTTGCGGATGACCTCGTGCTTTTTGCTGAAAACTTCGAGGATCTCCAGAAGATGCTTCAAAACCTTTATAATGCCTCATTCAAAGTAGGACTTAGGATGAATATGGCCAAGACGAAGATTATGGCAAATTTCTCCAGCAATTCAAATCCCTCTGTCAAGGTCGGATATGAAAGGTTGGAGAAGGTTGACCGTTATGTCTATCTTGGCCATATTCTTTCCTTTGGCAAGGAGCATCAAACAGCGGAGGTATCGAGAAGAATCCAGCTAGGGTGGGCTGCATTTAGCAAATTGGACGACATACTGAAATCAGCCAAAATTCCACACTGCTTGAAGACCCGTCTCTATAATCAGTGTGTTCTGCCCACCATGACATATGGTGCTGAGACATGGACGCTCTCACAGGAGGCTGTGTACAGACTCAGAGTAGCACAGAGAGCCATGGAGCGTTCCATGCTCGGCATAAAACTAATAGACCGAGTTCCAAACGTCGAAATCCGGAGACGTACAAAGGTCTTCGATATTGGAAATCGCGTTATGGAACTCAAATGGAGTTGGGCAGGACACATGGCAAGACGTGGTGATGGCAGGTGGAGTAAAGCTGTGACGGAGTGGCGTCCAAGAAATGGAAAGAGAAGTGTTGGTCGTCCGGCGGCGAGATGGGCAGACGACATTGTTGCCATGGCGGGAATATCCTGGATGAGGCTGGCACAAGACCGTGGAACTTGGCACAAACAAAGAGAGGCCTATACCCAGCAGTGGGTGAAGTCGGGCTGTGGATGATGATGGTAATTTTAGTATGTATGCTATATTCCCTGACGACGTTTTATCTTCAGTGGATAAAGATACCCATTCCAACAATGTTCTTTTTAACAAGAGAAATCCCTAAGGAATCATATTGAGCTGCAGTACACATATTTGTTAAAGACAATTAATTGATTGCATCACTTGAAAAGGGAAGGTATCGGTATTACATATGAAGTGCTGATTATTAATATGATGATAGCGAATAGATTACAGATACAGGCTATCTACATGCTTGAGACGTCACTTACAACGATGACTCCATATAGACGACATGAGAAAGTAAATCCCCGTCAACGATAAACAACCGGTACCAAACCAAGTAGGAATGATTCAGATTCAACCAGTTTTAAAGTTAGAAGAAGCTTTTACGAAGCTACTACTTCAAGTTACCCCACAGAATTCAATATCCTTGCTGAACAATAGTTTACAAATAAAAAAATCTAACTTTAAACAGTTATATAGCGGGCTCTTGCATTGTTAACGGGGAACGGGTGGTAGTCACGCTAGGCTCCTTGTTTTCTTTGTTGACAGCCAGGGTTTGTTAATCACCGCTGATCGTCGTCACAAATTGGCAATGTCCTTTATGGACATCCAACTTCCACAAATGGCTACAATTTATAATTTTTGTATGTTACTTCAAGCAAGAAGCTTTCCTTACTAATTGTACAAAAATTCTGCTTAATATGGAGGAAAGGGGAGGGGATGAGGGATGCACGGAACCAGGAAATATGGTAGAAAGGAAAAGAGGCCTAACTATATCCTGCAATGTATGATTCCAACATGATATGAATGCTGACGGTGAAAGAAGGAACACTAGTTCATCATCATCTGCCTAGCCTTTTTCTTCGTTGGGGTCGGCTTCCAATCTTACCGGATGCAGCTGAATACATGAGCGAGTTAGTAGTCATTTTTATAAAATTCGTTCTAACCAAGTACCGTGTTTAATATTCAAGTGCAATAAAATATCGATAAAGCGATTGAAAATTCTTAACTTCGACACTGCTCCGCGGGTCGCGAGCCGAGTGCAGTAACTTGTGGAGTTTCAAACTTTACATAATAAAACTTGGGGATAAGGCGGTGAGAATAATCTAACACTAGTTGATTGGTTCAGTAACACGACGAAAAACTTACGGAAGGGAGTAATTGGAAAAGTCTTTGTACATACCTTGCAAACTATGGTTCTAAAATACGCTATGGGTTCTAAAATACACTATGCCCGCATTGGTTCAGTAACACGACGAAAAACTTACGGAAGGGAGTAATTGGAAAAGTCTTTGTACATACCTTGCAAACTATGGTTTTAAAATACACCATGGGTTCTAAAATACACTATGCCCGCATTGGTTCAGTAACACGACGAAAAACTTACGGAAGGGAGTAATTGGAAAAGTCTTTGTATATACCTTGCAAACTATGGTTCTAAAATACGCTATGGGTTCTAAAATACACTATGCCCACAAGTATATGGAATTTTACAAGGTAATCATAAAAAAAGTCTTGGGAATTTAAACACAATAAAAAGAGCGAATGAAAATGCCATACAGAGTCGTAAGTTATGATTTTATCAGTCGAGCTGGGCTGTCGTCGCGTACGAAACGCATTCCTGACATAACAGCATGTGGCACCATTACGTTACTTAATGACTGCAAAAACCTCTTTAGATATTGTTCGAGTTAATATTTATTTACGATCCTATTGGCAAGATACCTTAATATTATTATATACTTTTCATGGCCACACTTATCGACAAGGAATTGGCTTGACCCGATCAGAAAGAGCTTTATGTTCATGCAATAAAAGTGAATAGTCCGACACAGTTTCGAATCGCGAAGTCCGAAGTTCCGAACCGAAATGACGCATATGACTTCTTTTTTTGCTTTTATTATAAGAAAATAAAGCTCATTCTGACCAGCTCATGCTGATTCCTTGTCGATACGTTTTGCAACTCCCTAAACCGGAGAAGTAGGATCTCCAACAAAAGAAAGATACATATACACAAAAAAATATTAGATAATGGACAACATAAGGTATTAGGTGTACTCCAGTATGCTCATTGTACGCCATTTTACAATGCCTATGTCCAGCAAAGGAAACATAAAGGCTTAACTTAGATATTCACGCATATTAAAAGTCTTTTGTAAGATTTCCATTTTCCACCATTGTCGCCCATACCAAACGTTTTGTAACGGGGTCTATGGTAATCGGAACGACATCGGCACTCATGAAGACTAATGTTGCTTAATGAACGTGTTAAATTATGCGCGCAACAAAGTAGATAAGAATAAATACATTACCAATGGACAGGGACGTGGAGTTAGTAGGAAATGGAGTACAAAGGCCATCTTTATCTTCTCTACAAGACGATGCCGCGTTATCTTTAATCTACACTAATATTACAAAGAAGTAAAGTTTGTTTGTGTGTTTTTATGTAAGGGGTAATCTCCGAAAATAATTATCCAATTCTAAAAATTTTCACTAATAGATGGTGAGGTATACATTATTGGCTATAAATTATATTTTTATATCATGCATATTAGCCGAGCTATAACAATTTTTGCGGATGAAGTCGCGGGCGAAGTGCTAGTAATATTATAAAAAGGTAAAGATTGTAAGTTTGGATGTAGAAGGTAATCTCGGGATCTACTCATCTGATTTAAAAACATTTTTAGCTGATGAAAAGCTACATCTTTTCCACGTGCCATAGAATGTCCACTAGGGCCTACAAAAAACAAGAGGAGTAATTACTACATAGTAGGGTTTTGGCTTTTGGCGTACGTGAGTATGGCTTTTGTCTTTCACATAATAAATAGCCTTTCTTGAGACTATCTTCAATAGCAGTCGCTTCTATAATACAGAATTAATAATACACGATCATCTCTCCATTCGCTCCATACTCCACGTGCAGTGTTGCACATGGCGATGGCGGCTCGCTTATGCAACACCTCGTAGGTGATATTAATTCTAATATTGATGACATTTGGTTTACTGCCACGTTCTACGGCGAGGATGAAGGGAATGCTGTGTTCACCGCTTTATTAGTTGGTTAAGGTTAAGTAATGGCGGTTTGGACCATTTTATAGCAGAATATATTTTTCTGTCATTTTGTTGGTATCAAAACACAGTTGGGGGAAAATCTAATTTGTTTAGTCATGCCATTTCAATTTTATTCGTATTAGGTACATCGTAGCTTCGAATATGAAAATTCTATGTTCTATCACCAAAAAGTAAAGGAGGAGCTGTCATTTTCACGCCAATATCCCCATTATCAAAATAATTTACCACACTTGTTTAAAAACGATAGCGGAACGCTACTACAACTATAAAGAATTTCCTAATCAACACAATTAATTCCGTATCGAAATGTACTACTGGAAGTAGCAAAATAGTCAATGAAATTCACTCGGTAGCGGCATAAACTTACCGATGAATTGCTTAGAATCGATTATTCGGGACGTATTGCGCGTATCGATTAATATATAATTAGTCGTCTCGTTCATTAATGCTCCGTCTAACTTCGGTCGCGAACTACATGAAAACTCTTATTTACCGAACTATTTAGTAGTTTACTCGAACATATTGAACAACCCTTGTTTAACCCTTCATGTAGGCATTTAATATGGCCAGTTATAATAGCTGGAAAAATTGCATGCTTCACAAGTCCACATAGAGTACACTGTTTTGATTGCCGCGTGAGATTATTACAAAACAATATTGAGGAAAGAAGCAATTATTTTTCAATTTTATTATAAGTACGTGAAGATTCTTCGATAAGACATTAGTAAACATGGTTGATTATTTGAGTCCGGATGGGGATATTAGATTTTTCAACGTCTCAACAAATTCAGGTGTCGCCAATCTTTCGTGTTCATCTATTATTCATTTCGACTGCTCGCGTCGTGAGAGTGACGATACGTACAATGATATTATTCATTCACGAATACTCATTACATTAAGAGAAAAGAATTATAAGTAGGTAACTGTCTTTCTCGATTTTCGGAGAAGAGACAATTGATATTCAAGGTGAGCTTATTGACTTTATTAAAGCGTGAGTTCAAATCTAAATTATTCGAGACTTTGTAACTTTGCAACAACAAATCAACGTTGATGCTAATTCTTTCCATGTTTCTTATGAGAAAAACTGGTAATTGAAGTAAGCGTACTTACAAAATATATGCAGCTGTAATAATAAATTAAAACTTTTTTGCATTATCAGACTGCAGCTTGAAAAACAATAAAATAAACAAAGCAAAATTAATGGACATAATGTAACGAGGTAATGACCGCCATTGTCATATTACAGGCGGCCGAGTTTAATCACATGATGGTCCGTTATTTATCGCAGAGCACACGTATACATCGTCCAATAAAAGCTACACCTTTTCAATGACCTAAATACTGATTTATTTATCAGCACTGAACCCTCCACATAACTCATAGGGGGTAAGGGAGGAATGCGAAGATGCGAACGGCTACGGTTTTACGATTCGACAATCGTAAAACTTGGAAACAATTCTCTTGAATACGTTATATTAGAAGGTAAAGCTGTCTATATTTTTTTCAGAACGTTTTATTTTCCTTGTTTTATTGGAAATTGATATGTTAATTAAATCAGATCTATGTTTATCGGTAGTCGTACTTACAGCTGAAAAATCACTGTAATAGAACAAAATTTATGAAGTTAAAAAAAGAGAAAAAGAAGAGTTTATCTCCAAACAAAGAAGAAGAAAAATCTCTAGCTTTAAATACATCATCGTCTGCCTAGCCTTTTCCCAACTATGTTGGGGTCGGCTTCCAGTCTAACCGGATGCAGCTGAATACCAGTATTTTACATGGAGCTAAGCTATCCGACCTCCACAACCCAGTTAGTACTGGGTAATACAATACCCCTTGGTAAGACTGGTTTTCAGACTTAAAACTTACCTTTAAATACAATTTTGTAAAAATATTTCATTGACCGACAAGAAAAGACCGTGCTCTGGGATTCGAAGAAAATTCGTACCTACACATTGTCTACAAAAACCAGTTTTATTTAGCAATTTTCTATATGACTTGGACTGAGCCACTCCTAAATAGAGGTTGGACATTGAGCAGAAAAACTATTTCATAAAGGAGGGACATCAAAGCTTAGTCCTGAGATAATGACAGGTTTTGGGAGATCCGTAATTCCGTAGTGTCCGAAGAAATAAATAACGTAGCGTGCTCGTAAAACCATCGTCAACAGCTGCTCATATTAGTTGCTCGATACGGATTATGTAAGATGGTTCAAAGGAAACGTTTATACATAAATGTTAATTATGCTAACAGTTAGAAGTTTTGCAATGTTGGTTTCTATCAAGGTTATTGCGGTTTGACGCAAACCCATCTGTACCTTCTCGCGGGGGGATGCCAGAATGGGGGGCTCGTGGACTTCTACCTGTAGTCCTCAACTTTGATTTTGTTCTCTTAATTACTCGGGTTTCAGGTATTCAACTGAAATTTTCAACGAGGAAGGAATAATAGGTTCGCAAATTGGTGCCTTTTGCATCAATTTTAGTATTTAAATCTTGCACTGTTACTGTTATCATGATTAAATTCAACTTAATTTTCGTTTTTTAAAGAGATTAAATAACAACGTATTGTAAATTGATTTGCAGACGTTTCATTGAAAGGAATTGACTTATTTTCAGAATAATGAAGCAATAAGAAAAATCCGCACTCCAAGAGGAAATAATTCAAAAAAAATAAAGTATGCTATCGGCACCCAGATGTGTCGAGGATATAGGGGAAATTGGCGGAAGGCACCCGTAGAGATTGAAATACGAACAAAAGGTTCCTACCCATGTGATATACAGCTTCTATGGAACACAGGAAAAAGTTATTAGCCCACTAGATGGAATAGGTACGTAGTAGGGTCGGTCACGTGTTATCCTAAATGGTTGTGCGGAATCCCAGGCGACGCTCAAAAAGGTAAGCTAATACCGTTTGGTTCGAACAAGTATAACATATGGAAGGTATAAACATTCAGATATTTAACTAGTGCATCGTTTATGGCGGCCATTAAGGGTTCCGTTCTCAATTATCTTGCGGATAAGTAAGTGATACTCTTAGCTGATATCCTAGTATAGGGGTTTCATTGAGCACGTCTTTACTGGTTTATACAGTGATAGAAGAATCTTTTGACGCTCGAATATGTTTTCAATATTTGCTACTAGTTAACAAAAAATGTAAATAATAATTAGAGATTAGACTCATAAGCACTTATGTCATCATAATTCATATAATCTCGTGTAGTTTTAATTTTTATATTGTATTCAAATTGTATTACTTTGCGTAATTTTTAGTATAATCTCATTTAGTTTTAAGTAAATTTTATATTGTATTCAAATTGTATTACTTCGTTTATTCATTTACATACATATTTTTCACATTTTTAAATATTTCTTAAAAAAAAAACATCTAAAAATAAAATAAAAATACTTTATTATTAGGATCTGAGAACATTTTGTTGTTGTCCTATGGTGAATGCTGCGTATACCTATAATAGGCAAACATACCAGCACTTTTATGTTATTTTTATTGTTTCTAATTCATTCTTAGTATGTACTGCTGTTGGTGTACCACATAAATAAATATGTTAAAAACGATTGGTAAACATTTTTGTGAAAATGTTTTATAAAATGTATTAAAACAAAAAGCTCTAAAGGATCCTAGCGTATCTAGTTATTTACCATACTATTTAGCAGTGGCGCAGGTTCCATACAACTCCATTCCTACCGGATTCCCTTTGAAAAATGGCACAGCCAGTATTCTATACACAAATAATATAATCACATTAAATATAATTATATACTCCGGCTTACCTATTACAGAAATTGACCCTTCGCTACTGCAATTTAGTACGTTAACCTGAATCGACGAACGCATAGAACGGCAAAAAGTCAGACAAAAGAATCGCTCGTTTGCGATGATAAAAAATCTATTTTGAAGCGGTTCAATTTACAGACATAAAAGGAAGGTTTAGTCAGTTTTCATTGAATAAAAAAGAGGAATCTAATCCGCGAAACTGACTCCCATGTTCGTGTCACAGGCAGGGACGCTGATTCCGTTCGCTGAAACGATCTAAACGATTCAACTATCAATAGACGAGCCTATCGGCTCGGGGACATTTAGCGAAACGAATTCGCAAAACAAGAATGCGATTCACAATTGAATAAACTGAAAACTGGATCCTAAAAATTGTTTTCAACACAGGACGCAATTACATTTTTAGAAGGACTAGTGAGCTTTATGAATAGTGTTTAACTGTAAAAAGCTCCGTTATTGTCTGCGGGGTAACTTTACGAACAAATCCTTTTAAAAATTAACATTACCGTAGCACACTTCTAGACACTTTTTGTGGGCAATTGTTAAGGGTAGATAAACACAAACTACAAAAGAATGCGAGTAGAATTAATTTCTGTGTTGCGGAAACCAAAAGTGAACGTTAAATGGGTATTACAAGCAAACGAATTAAACGATAAGGCTGTAATAGTTAAAATGCAATACTTAACAAGTTATCGTTGTTATTAAAAAAAAAACTAAGCTGTTATTCTCCGTTCGTTATCGTTGCGCGAACGAATACAAACGTACCAACAAATCTACAAACCGTAGGATTTTAATCTGCACTTCGCACAGTTTTTATTTTACTTTTCGTACTCTAGTCGCGAGTCGCAACCGCTCACCGTTGGCACTGGCAGGTGATGCATACGTACTTGCTGTACCCGTACCCAGTACGTGCACGAATATAAAACCTGCGACGATTTAACGAGACCTCAACTTTAAGCCATTATAATAGGAATGCCGACAGTAAAAATAGCATTTCGAGAATACAACACGTTTAGTTAGTGGTTAGCTAAGCTAGTTTTTGCTCGTTTTGGCCAATAAACGTGCGGTATAGAACAACCAGGGGTTTTTAAACTTCATGGTGGAAAAAAAGGAAGACATTCGTGATTATCGCGTGCACGCAATGATACAAGAATGGAGTGTTATAGCATATCGTTAAAATGAAAATGCGAATGAGCACAACACTTTCTAAATAACATTTATGTTAACGCAATAGTAGAATTTTGAAATACAGACGCGATAATGAAGTGAAGCCACGGTTATTGTCATAAACCTGTAATTATAAGCCACTAATTTCGTAGTCAAGCCATCAAATATTAATAACGTGTAT
Source organism: Noctua pronuba (assembly GCA_905220335.1). NCBI lineage: Eukaryota > Metazoa > Arthropoda > Insecta > Lepidoptera > Noctuidae > Noctua > Noctua pronuba. The sequence continues at coordinate 4,634,688 of LR999906.1, read as the reverse complement.
AATAGCAATAGCAAATGAGTAACACAAAGCAGTAGAAATTACATTGAAGCGATTCCGGTTACGTCCGGTTCGGTCATATTCATTATTATTCAGTTAGCAAGCGCAAATATTTTCGCATGCAGTCTTGTTTTATGAGCGCGGGTATGTGTGTGCAGACGCGGCCATGTGTGCAGTTTGCACGTTTAAGTTTTGTGCTTTTTTTCACAATTTATTTATTCACGTCGCCGACAGGTGGCGCTGCCGGGCGATCTGTGCCCGCGATACGTGTAAACTGGCTGTTAATATTTCATTCCACATTTTATTTAGGCGCAGTCGACCTTAAAGCGCGCAAGCTGTACGATGTATGACCTTATTGTTTGAGGTACAAAATGAATTTAATACATCACCCGAGGATCGATAGCACTGCACTTAGCAGTATCGCAGCCACTCCATTTACCGACGTGCCTTGTTTGACTTGTACATTATTCATATAATTAACAAGTAACGCTCGGAACTCGAGTCAGACCGAATCTTTTCTTACGAGTCTTATTTACACAACAAATGCCGAAGCGGTCGGAATTTACTTTTCCCGAGTAGTTTTTCATTGGTCGTTGAGTGAGTCGGTGAAGTTATGAGCCAATTAGTGGGCTGGTAGGATAAAATAGGGTTTTTATCGTGCGTTTGAGGAGCGACATTTTAGGCATAGCGGTGGGCGGACGTGGAACAAGTCTGCGGAGGTTATCGTCACTATAAACTACTTCACATCGTGCCTTCACACGCCGTCCTTTATCGCTAATAGAACCTTTTTGTACCCACAATCATTATACGCCGAGCCATCCCACTTATCCGTGACTTCTCGGATCGATTACTGTTTGTCTCATATCTCATTCAATTGATCACCCATTATATCAGAGTTAATCCCATTAATAAACCCTATAATTAATATCTAGTAATTATTTTCTAAACATCCAACAGGATATCCGTTCGTTTGATGTCTGGCATTAATGCATTTATCGCGTATGTTTATCATAACATTCCGTATCAGTAATCGATTGAAAATAATGAGAATATCAGAGAGCATTCACTGAATACAACGAACGTAAATATATATGAAAGAAAATGTCGATTAACTGAAGGTTTTAGGTTTGACGTCACGACCACACAGTCCGAAGGAAAAAAAAAGAAAATAAAGATGGAACCGAATGCCGGAAGAGGGGCAATGAATTAAATATGCATGTAATTTAAAGGCGAAACAGGAAAACGCGCGAAACGGTTGGATAACCCCAAAGCTTGTGAATAACCGATAATCCACATAATTGACCGCAGGGGGTATCTAGTTAGAGACAAATAATTAGTATTTTGTTTTAGGGTTGCCAGACCTAAATTAAATAACACATAATCTTATAAATCACTCCACACTAAAGAGGAACAGTGCTCAATAATTTTGTTGAGAAATCGTTTATTTGAAAATCGAATACTTATTTTTTTTTTTTAGATCTAGCAATCCTAGCCTTAAAGTACTATTCACACTTACCGGGCTTAGGTAGGGGTGCTTTGAGATCGTTGGCGGCCAACTGAGGGTTCTCTTGGACCTGAAAAAGTATTATTTGTTAATTGTGTAAGCATGTTTAGTAAACAAAACCAGTTTAGACCAAGAAAATCAGGAAAAATTCTTCATTTATTTCTCTAAAATGTTAGTGCAAAAAAAACATTGCGTTTTATGTATTCCGTCAGAGCGTAGTATCCTTTACAATATTGACGCTCATTTCCAATAAAGTTTATTCTTAGAAAGATTTACGAGTGGCCATAGCTTATAAAAATATTGGGAATTTGCATTTTTTCTGCGTTACGTCAATGTTTACCATTACCTACTTTCTGAGTCTAGATCTACAACCAGATGTTCTAGAGAAAACTATATCGATTCCATAAACGTTACTATTTAGTACACGTAAATATTTCAGAATATTTTCGAAGCTTTTGAGAAACGGCGATAGATGGCGCCACAAGTCTTTTAATGCTCACGTTTTACTTGAATTTACGTTTTTATTCTCATGAAAACTTAATATTCAAGACAAAGTATTATTGTTTCTCATAGCAAAGTAAAAAACACTTTATTATCTTCCCCATACATTCTAATTTAAGTTAACGTAACACAAACCTTATGTAAGTACTAAAAGGGATATGATACAGACTTGATCACATTTTTTTGACAATATAAAAATGTCTCCACTTCCAGAATTCTATCAAGACTATTCATGGTATTTTCGACTCTTAACTCTGTTACATAAGAGTTCTTTCAGTTTGAAGGTTTGAGTGGCATGTTATGGCCTTTCTCCCTGAATAAAATTAATATTTTTTATCGTCGTGATGAGGATTACACATACATTTTGGCAGTATTGCCGTCCGTAGTATAACCCCTAAGCCTATTTAGAACATTAATTTTTTCGTTACGACTTTTGCATAAATAGGGACATCTGTTAAACATAGAGATGAATACAAGGGAAACCCGTTGTACCTACTCTTTTTATTAGATATTTATACAATTTAAAAGAATGGTCAAATGTTGAGCACAGACAAAGGGAAATCATTAAAAAAAGATTAAACGACTGTCCCTTTTTCAAATTTTTCTTTTGCTATCTAACGTCTTATTCCTTTTTAATGTCTTCAGTCCACAATTAGTATCCTGCTAAACTTAGCTTTGAAGTTTTTCTTTTTCATTAAAGAAAACATTAAATTAAATTTAGAATGTTCTTTGAGAAAAATGACAAATAATTTGGAAAAAAATGTTTACAATCTATGATCGTAAACCTTCTAGTGCCACTTCACCGTTGCTACGCGTCTACTTCAATAAAATGTCCCGAACTACGCTAAACGCATCCAATCACATATTTCGTAGAACTAGCATACCGTCCAAACTGTTTCATAAACGGTATAAAATGAAATAACATTTATTCTGTTTTTATTCTGTTAGGAACGTAAGGAATATTCTAGAGATATTTCCGACGATATCAGAGCGTGGCATCAATTGTCTTTTGTCACCATAAATCATGGCCGCTCGTGCGTATTTTTCGCGCGTTTGTCGTGGCGCGACCTTGCGCACTTGCGCGGTAAGCATACAAACGTACACACACGTTTTTAGCGTAGTCATGAACTTGAAATTTGCATTTATAATTGTTTTCATATTTTCCGAGTGTTGTGCGAATTTGTTTTTAGTAGTTTTTAATTAATTTTGTTGGTATAGCTTTATTGCGACTTCCCTATGATTACGCAAGCGATTGTTGTGAGAGAGTGTGCAATTTACTCTTATGTCATTTTTTAACGAATCAGGGTCAAGGTTTGCTGTCCCAGTTTTCGCAGTAAAGGCCACGTTCAGGCGAATTGTACTTGTATGAGCATGGTATTTCCACGTGCCTCTTTTGTGAAAAACATGTATTGGAACCTTGTGAACTGAGCCTTGATAGGTAAATAAATACTGAAACCTCAGTCTTACCTTATTTGTGTAAGGGTTGAAGATGAATTTGTTCTCCAATTCCTTCCTCGGCGTCGCAGCTATCACTGACAACGGCGTCGGTAGAGACTTCATCTCCTACAATAACAAACAATGTTACATTTCACATTGCTGAAATAACATTGATACAATGCATTCTTGTGTGTGTGAGTGAATACGCACCTTTAAAATACTTTCTATTGGCGGTTGACTGCTATCGATAGCATTCTGTAAAGGAAACGACAAAGTGATTATTTGGAGTTGATTGTGAAAGTGTTAGAAAAACGTAGTACACACGGCTACACATCGAGCTATACATAACCAGTATAACATGGCCTCGCTATGTATACATCTCAAATACAATGAGAGATCCGCATAAAATGGTTTTGTATACCTCGATTGGTCCACAGAGTAGCATTAAAATAGTACCGATTTCCAAGTACATTTCATTAAAACCGTTCGATATTGAACTGCAATGCTGTCAGAAACAGACAAAAGTATTTTAATGTTGTCCGGATACCGTACAACATTTAAATCTACGACAAAACCGCACACCCACGGGCCCACGGGGAAATGCGGACACGTGACCGGACGAAATATTGTGACATCACACCGTCCGGTTAACGTTTTACGCTTTATACTTTACCGTGGGTGAAAAACAGGGGTAGTTACGTAGTCAACACGATACATACTCATACGCATAATGAGATAAGCCGCGTTGCCAACATAAAAAATTGGACAAATTTGCACTGGCAAGAATAAAACTACTTTTACGAGAATACATTACGCCTCCTTAGCGACGCGGGCCGATTAAATTTAGGGCCCGTTTACGGCCGACTATGCTTGTATGATTTACGAGTTTACGGCAATAAATGTATTGTATTGTTGCCGTTGACGGAATCTGCCGGGGACCTTAAATATTCAATTCGACGAACCTATTCTGTCCTTTTACAACATAGCGGCAAATCAATTGGAAGAAAAGAGATAGAACGTTTATTGGATGGTGTCACTCGTTTCTGAAGACCTGTGTATCGACGCTCGACTGTTATAGTACTAAAAAGAAAGGTAAAATATTCTTTTTACGTACACAGTATCGAAGATAAATAATTATCTTCTTTGAAGAACGTCGGTACAAAATACAAAGGAAAGGGGACTGGAGAAGCTTTTGTATTAAAAAACTCTCATATTACATTGTTACCAGAATTCCCGTTTCATTTCCGCTCGAATAAAAAAAAACACTGATATGATATCTTTAAAAAAAAGATATAAAGGTCAAATCGCTTGATGGAAGTAAAAAAATAATTGCAGTGTAAGTATGGTATTACAGCATTAACAGCTAAGTTTTGGAGCTCGCCCAAATAGAGTTGCCTAATAAAACGGGTCGTTCATTCAAAACTGTCGACCTACGACAACAGTAGCCGTAATCGCAACGTTTTCATTTATTTGATCACCAAGTCGAGTCACGCAAGAACCCCTTATTTTGTAACCAATACCATGACCCTGTTTACACCTCACCAAGAAATAATTAAAGACCATAAACGCTTTATAAATAAAACATACATAACATCATGCCTGTATTACTCGGGAGGGTTAGTCAGAGGTACACCTATAGATACACCCACAGTTCGCCAGTTATATTTAGGTCTCATGAAATAGGGAGCCCATTGCCATCAACCGTTCACAAATCCTGATTCCGGGCTAATACTGAGAAATGTCAAATGGGAAAAACCCTATAACACTTTACAAGACCTGGGAATCGAACCCAAGACCTGCTTAAACGTACAATTTTCTGCTGAAGCGGCCATTTTTTACACCCTGATGTTCAGCAGTACCGCTTACAACTAGACCTACGAGGCGGCACTCATGACATAAATATTAGTTAAGATATAAAAGGCTTTTTAACAGTATAGTATGTTACACCCACTTGTTGACATATCTAGTGTTGGAGGCGCGAACAATACCTGCCGCGAACGTGTGGGATGTGGGTGTGAACTTCAAAGTTCAACATGTTCAACATTACAGGGAATTAGGGAGAGGCTTCTGAACTGACTGATGTATATGTGATGTAATCCAATAATCGTTACCATACAATAAAGGATGATTTTCAGCAAACGGCTCGCATCGCATGTGGCGACAGCCGATCGCCTCCGACAGGATATCGACGCATACGATCGGCTCCGTACGGTCGCTAGTGAATGTATTCGTTTCTGCGCTTTGTCAAATTCGTGTCGGATGCGACGACAGGCGAACGGAGCCGATCGCGCGTCGCAGCATACTTTTGTCTACAATCGCGTGTCGCGGAAGACGCCCGCGGTCCAGCTGCTGTGTGCGGCTTGGTAATATAGACTCTAAATACTGTGTACACGATTTAATATTGTTTAAAGATTGTAAAATCCGTTCCGATCCGGTGCGATGCGAGCCGTTTTGTGGAAATCATCCTTAACATTGGACAATTGGATTAGGTTAGTCGATGTACCCCTATAATACCAAGACAAGTTCCTAGAATTCTTCTGCCCTTAACAAGGGCGAGTATGATTTTTTCTCTGGGAATATAACTTCATCAAAGAAGGCTTACCCTTTTACTAATTAATAGAATGTTAGTATTCCAGCTACCACTTTTTACGTACAACTGCATAGTACGGATTAATAAGGGGCTGCATACTGAAATTCCTCAGAAGTTCTCATAATAAATTATGAAGCAAATAAAACCTGCTTCGACAAAAACTGTTGGTGATCGGTTAATTATTGACAACGTTGACTTCAGCCAAGGGACCGAACAGGCACGCGATGGTACTTAAACCAACCCCAGTATTTATATTTACAAATACTTTACAAATGAAAAATTTACTCTTGTGCAATATTGGCGCTTTCGGGTTGACTACTTTTCATTGACCGGACTGTTGTATAGATGTCGTGAGCACGATTTTTGGTCTAATTGACAGTTTGTCGACATCAGTCAAGCGAAGTAATGGATATCAGGTACTTTATTGATGTTAAACTTAAATAAATGTATCAAAGGACCAATGATTATGAGAAGGTATATTGTGGAACAAGATGAACATGATGATGATCAGGGAAGGGCTGTCATGAGACCGTTCGTCGAAGCAATGAATGAGAGATGTTAATATGAATGAAATGAAGCAATGAATATTTCCGGGGGTGAGCTAAGGACTCCTCATCAAACTGACCTGTGACTGGATACCGTTGGGTATCCTGATTGGAGGCGGTCTGTGCGGGGCTCCCGTTGAACCGGAACCGTCGCTCTGCACCAAAAAATATACATTAATATTCTATTCACCTCCCCTCTTAATAGAATTACGTTTTGGGATTTCTTAAACGACGTCTCTGAATTGGATTTGTTTCGTTTTGTGGACGAAATCTGGGCTCGTTACTCGTCTAAATTGTGCTTAGTTTGTAGATCTTATACTACATAGGTATAGGTTCCGATTTCGATTGTACGTTTGCTTTGAAAGGTAACAATACACACATACGATTTCCTAACTTACAAGTTCTCCGTATCAAATGTATTCTGCCATTCATCAAGGTATGTACATGTAGCAAGTTCCCCGAGTGATCGAAGTTGCTGGCGCCGTTTTGGAGTTAACCACATTAAACTTAATTACAATGTACGCCTGATGAATAATTCAGCCAGGAATTAACTAGTCCAAGATGTGGCTGTGTTACGGCATGAGAAGTTTGAAATGAGACGTGAAAAGGCCGGTCACGCATCGCATGACCCCCTTCATCAGCCCTACGAATGCGACCATAAGTATTAATGTGACTCCTAACACGCTCTTGGTTCCATTCTAAATCTAAACAAAAGCTTAGATAAAGCACCACAATAATAAAACGTTTTCTTAAAGAGTTAAACCAGGAAAAAGTTGTATTGTCGTTAAGCATATTTCAGGGAAGCAAAGCGATCCAGCACAAAAGATGGTGGCGCCCGAAGCGACGGAGTTTGGTGGGGAATTTAAAAAGTTTCATGATAACACAACATTTTCCTGGTTGATATTGCTTTGTAAAGCGTACAGCTTGACAATAAACACCATTGTGTACCGATAAGCAGTTGTAACAAAATTTTTCTCGATTCTCGCAAGGAGCGCAATAACGTGTATATCTGGCACGTTTGAAAGCCAGACACGTGTCGCTTTTCATTTATCATAACCTTATGGAACGTTATTGTGTTCTAGTTCTTTCCACATGTGTATGAGGAAGGCTTAAACTGGATCTTTCTAACCATTTGAGCTGTACGAGCACACTCGACAATTTTATGCTGACGCCCGCGATCACATGTACTTACTTTTATACCTTATTACATGCGCATTACTATAATTAATGTGAGTTCAATAAAGCTGCTTGGTGCATACACATGTCGGGGTTTTCTTCCACATTACATTAAGAGTTCCCGGCACACATTGCACCTCAGCGGTAGGACTCCACATATTTTTGGTCCTTCGAGCCGGATATGAACCATTTATTAATTCATTTAGATCCTTAGATGATAACCAATGACGACCAATGATAACCAATGATGGTATGTAGCTATTCATGTATATCAATTTATGTTAACAAAATGGTATTTTTCTTTTTTTTTTGTACTCTATCACAATGCTGTCCTATTTGACCCAAAGGTTGACTGGTAGAGAATGCCTTGTGGCATTAAGTCCGCCTATGTACCACTTTTGTACATGAAGTTTAAATAAATAAATAAATAACCAAAATATTCTCGCTACCTTGCATGAGCTCCTCAATGTATTTTTTTATCAGCTTAGCTAACACACTTAGGGTTGAACCTCATCTGGCAGCACGGAATCCCACTATTCTCTGCTCCTATACCGCGACAGAAGAGCTTGGAAAAAAGCGATTCCGTGATGGAAGATGTGGCCGCAACCCTTAGCACTCTATAAACAGATTTCACTCCATTAAGACAGTAACTTCATTCGGGTCGCATAACACCCAGAGGGCAGCATATAAAATCCCGTCGCGCCGCATATAAAACATTGGCAGATTGCAGGGTGGCTGTGGCTTTAAAGCATATAGTTGATAGATATAGTTGGAAGTGTTTACCTTGTTGTGAGCGATATGGGGGCGGTGATGGCGGACGCCGTTCTGCGGCGCGTGTGACGGCTTCTTGAACTCGCTCTCTCGTCGAGATGGTGGGCCTGCAGACAAAGGAAACATATTTATTAGTAATCTTATAACAATACCCATAAATTATATTGTGGAACACTACTAAAAAAAATTGGCCCAACGCCCAACGAAAAAAGGTGATTCCTTAAGTTAGATATTAACGTTGTTTAATTTACCACAACAGTTTACTCTGTTTCGTCCAAACATCAATCTCCAAGAGACTAAGTAATTATTGTTTGGTGTCAACGTTTACGGCTTCCCGAGATTTTTATGGATTAATAAAAGACCGACATCACCTCAGTGAGGAAAGTCTCGAAATCATAAGGCACTTTAACTCCCGTATAACTAAAAGAAGGGGGTGGAGCTCCCCGTCCCCCTCCATCCACCCCCCGGGACTCGTGAGGGGAATCTCGGCTAGGTGTTTAGCAGGTTTATGGAGATTGCGATCAGGACAAAGGAGTCCAAGTTACGACGCCTAGATTGCGCACTGATCCATATAGTCCCCTCTAAATAGATAGCTACCTCACCTTTTTTCTATCAGAAAGTTATAGAATGAGTTTTATAGTGTTTGTATTATGTGTGGGGAATAATGGAGTTCTTTGTGTTCTACGGGTATTATTGGGACGGATATCGTTAACTTAATCCCGGTATAATAGGAGGTTAATGGAGGAATGTGACCCACCCATCGTAATATAATAATTTGGGTTACTTTACTGCCTGTACATTAATCTACTGTATAACTGAATACATAAATATTCAAACTTCATAATGGAATGTATTAATCATAACACTCCACCGAAACCATATCAAATATTCCCAAGTATTTTCCAAAGAATGCATGGGAAAAAATCTCATGCTCTTCACAACATAATTGGATTAGAGCAACATTCAATAAATAAAATGATTTGGTTATTTTGAGGCCACCTCTTAGCTGAGTGCGCGCGAGTGCAGAATGTGTTCAATTACTTGCACGCACGTAATGCTTACATGTGATTGGTCAATTTACTATTTCCCATTACCCTACCCGCTACCAGTTTACAACCGCTAATGCGATTCACTAACAAGAGCTGATCATAACATTCATAACTGAACCTCATTTAGTGATAAAACGATGCGCAAGGGAAACGCACGGTGAAGTTAGCACTAAATACTGCGTTTTACGGGAATGTTGCTTTTGAGATACGACTAATGGTTGATGGCAATAGGTTCGCCCCCTATTACATGGGACTTAAACATAACTGGGGAAATTTGGGTGTCCTATTAGGTACACCTCTGCCTAACCCTTCGGGGATTACAGGCGTGATGTTATGTTTTAGAACTGTTACTCAACCGATAAAGAAAAACGTATGTTTTACTACGTCACTTATATTGACGGTATATTTATTGGAATATCGATGAAAACAAAATACAGAGTCATCGTAAAATTGTTGGAATTTTCTTTTTTCCCCGGGAAGTTTCAATATCAATCAACATCGTATCTTCACAGTACGTCACACGCTTTATCCCGGGCACCAGCGCTTCAAAAACTCTCAGGCTCAATACACGTATCGGTGCAATCCGACCACCTTATTGGATTAGAGGCAAAAACACCGCACGATAATCTTCTCGGCAATAAGTCGAGTATTTTTTCGGTAGCTGATATTATAACTGGATATTTTATTTTTATGGGAACGGATACCGTGTGAAAGAATGCTCTGCTTGGATACTTTATTAGAGATTTTTTTAAACTAGATGCGGCGTGGGTGCTTGGTCCTCTAGTCATGCGGAAAACCCTTGGATTTTTTAAAGTTGAGTGATTTTTTGGTAGTCTAAGGATACATTTACATCTTCGGATCAGATCCGTTCAGTAAACGTCTAAAATGAAAACATTTTGGCCGTTTTCCGAATGCATTTCAAGCAAAACAATTCCTGCATTTACCTCGTACCTAATAATTTGTATTCCCGAACTAAGATTAAGCAGAGATTACACGTGCTTGCATCGTAACTTTATTCACAGCTCTCAAACTTATGTGCGAGTATCAGAAACTTAGACGCTTCTAAACAAAGAGCGAACTTCAGCATCCCACCATTCTGCGGAGAGCAACAAATTCAGTTATCAGCTTAGCTCTCGACCTATATCCTCAATATACAAGCAAGAATGGTAGCATTGGTAAACTGAATATTGAGGAGTAGACCCTCGACAAAAGAAGACGGGCACACAATGCAAGTCGGGAGCGCCCAAGATCGGCGCGCGTGTCGAATTCACCTAACAAATACACACCGTTACTTTATTGTAGCCATTGTTGATTCAAATCCAACACATCACCTTTATAGGATCTTGTGAGAAATCAAACCAATTTATGATTCAAAGAAAAAAAAGATGCTCCTAATGATGCCAATTTTTATGTTGACATAATTCTAAGATTTCCGGCATACGGAATCCTATAAGCTGCTCATGAAAACGCTTTATGTGTATACAGCCTTTCATTTGCTGCAGCATGATTTATGTATTCGCATTTAGCTTTATTATCAGTGTCATAAAATTGATTAGCCGCTAAAGATTCCCCTTCATCGCTTCGGAGGGAAATTGTTACTGATGCCCACAAATCGTTGGCTGTCAACTCGCCAATTGCCACTACAATGTGCAATTTGATCACCTCCTAACCTGTCATTATTTACGCTACGACGTTCAAGTCCTTCGGCACTGTCATTACTTAACCCGTCATCATGTTTAGTGCTAAAAGAACAAATAAATCATTGCACTTTATTTGTCATTTACTGAAGGAAGCTCATTATGAGGGTTTTATTGCAGGTCAAAGACCGCAAACGTCAGTAACAATTTGTAATCATAATCTTAATCATTGCATCCTTCTGACGTGCAAACATTTCTGGTTATTTTTAGTGTAGAGTGGTTTTTGCGATAGATTAGCTAGCCACGCCCTCTATGTATTCAATGCTAATAAGTTTTTCTACTATCATTGGCTCCGGTGTTCGTTACACACCTGTGTGAATAAATACATAGCTAATCGTTATACATGGCCGATCATTAATATAAATAATTTAATTTCATAGTTTACAAATAAAAGACACCAGGTGGCGTACGGTGTAGGTCCATATCCTGTGTGAACAACCTTTTATTTCTTTGCGACCGAAGTTGAAGTAAGGAAAAAAGATTAAGAGTCGATCAGCTGCCATCAGTGGCAGCCCTGATTGCTTCTAGGGTAGTTTTATATGAGCGGGTTGGTGGGGTGTGGGGGGGAGGGGGCGCGGTGAGAACAATGGCCAGTGGTGGCCAATGACGCGAGCACCTGCGGCCGTTGACACGTGCGCACGCGCTCGCAGGCGACTCGCACTGCTTTGTTGTTAATTACATGAATGGTATTTGCGCAAACGATTAAATTAGTATTATACTGGAAAGTCTGGTTTGTTTTGGAGAGGATTTCGCAAAGCAGTCGGTTTCTTGAGTATCTTTGAACTAAATCAATTGAGTCAGGATAATCCTAAGTCCTCACGCCCACGCGGCTTGAAAGAAGGCCTGCTACAAGCTACTATTGAAACTAAATATTTTCGTATAAATAGGTTCAAACTTAATACAATTTCCGAACCACTATTTTTGGCTTTCCCTCGGGCATTATCCCACTAACTGGAATAACAGATAATGTTTATACCGCGTCGTTCCGCTCTTTGAGCGTAATTGAATATTAAAAAACGGTAATATACCAGCGCAGTGTAATTCATAGCAGCGATTTGCATATTTATATTGGAATCGAATGGAACAGAATTTGTCACCTAAACACGTAAGTTTAGAAGCGTATTTTAGCCTTGAAAATGAAGCTATTACGTGAAATTATTATAAAAATTCTGTTGAAATTATTATAAAAATTCTGTTTTCCCCGTTTTTGCAATATTTTTCATTAATGCTCCGCTCCTTTTGATCGTAGCGTGATGTTATGTAAAGCCTATTCTATAGCCTTCCTCGATAAATGGGCTATCCAACATTAAAATAATTTTTCAATTCGAACCAGTAGTTCCTGAGATTAGCGCGTTCAACCAAACAAACTCTTTCAGGTTTATAATATTAGTATAGATGAAGGCGGAAGGATACATCAAAGACAACGTATGGGATTAATCATTGTCTTAACTTTTCGATATGTCACGTACTCCATTCATCGTTTAACCCAACTCCAAGGCAACAATAAACAACTCAGCACTGGAAAATCTGTGGTATTGACTCTGGATCCCGTGACTTCGATTGCTTTTCCGCTTTTAACGTCAATCTCATTCGTATGTCAACAAACATCTCATTGACGTTTGTATGCGTTAATGGCTGCGGAGAGCGATTTTATCAACAAGTATTGAAAGGTGGATTGTTGTCATCATAACAGAAGATTTGGATGTATGGCACAAATATTATTTGAAGTACAGAGGTCCTTGTGAAGCAGAATGATGAGCAGAAATGCAGAATGCGGGACACGCGTCTTCTTTGTTCAGTCCGAGGTCGCAGCTCACCGCGAAACGTAACGTAAGCGGGTCAATGCGATCCGCGACGACAGCTCTCGAGGCCTTTCCTTCCACTATAAGGAAGTTAATACGATTTATGCACAACACCGACACTTGTCCGTGTTATACACAATTTATAAAACAACTCAGATTCATAGATACACGGCGCATCACTTGCTTCCGCCTCCGACGACCTTTGACAGAGAAAAACTGTTTTCTATCACAACTTTCTAAATTGGGTAACACTTGAATTATCGTGATTGTTGCTGCCTAAAAATTTACTTGGCATTTATTCTGTTTGGTAACCATGTCCAATTGCTGTTTTTACCATAGCAAAATATGGTTACGAAACCTAAGTAGATAGACCCTAATGCCAAACCATAAGAAAAGCTACAAACCCTGCTGAACTTAAAAAGACTTCTGTAAAAACGCACTAAATTCCGCGCGAAGTGATCAACAGGCGAATTGCATTCTCCCTTTACGACTGAAAGGTACAAAGCAAATCATTGAAGAACACCAACCATTTGCTAAACAAAGGGATTTACTTTGAGGAGTTATTTTTATTTGTTTTCTATCACAGTACATCGGTTATGGCTCGGTGGCGAACGACCGTTGTGTTTTGTATGCAGACGAGCGACTGCATAAACAGAGAACACACAGACACAATCAATGGAGTACCTCAGATACAAAGAGGGATGTGGGTTATTGGACATTTGCACGACGGAAAACATAGTTTTAGTTTGGGAGACAGAAAATTACGTTACGGACAAAGAAAATAGTGAGTTAGACACAAATCAATAGCGTAACGGAAGTTGCAATACCACAAGAAGAAGAGACTTCGGAAACAACGTAAGTTATCATTATAGACGGAGTAAAGGAAAAACTGATCAAGACACAAAAAAACTTGCCGCGACCACATAAAACAGCGAGTAAAACCAATCATAAGGGGTGATGTATATCTATCGCGGTTCGCAAACGGATTAAATGAGTTAGAAAAGAACATTTTCGTAGCAAGTTCTGTAATCTTGAGGTAATTCGCAATACCTTCGCCCCTCAGTTTCCTCGTCAATAAATAACTAAGTTTATTTCACGTTGATCCTAGCACTAACATATTTCATTCCTTTCAGCATTACGTACGTCGAGGAATCTTTTCTTACAACTCTTGTCATAAAAACAAGATTACTTGTCATAATTTCATCGGAGGAACGTTTTTTGGGTTGTGTCCTAAATGAATATTAGTAACGAGCACCGAGGTTATTACATATAGCTCGGCGGTTGCGGTACAACCACGATTTAGACTCCCTCCGAGCAATAATCCTGTCCGAGAATAATTTACCATATTACAACAATGGGGAGAGCCGAATGCGAACCTCTCTAGGTTAACCTCTACGTGGATGAGGTAGTAAAGTTTTTTAGGTTGGCATTCAGTTTATGTGAGCTAACAAATAATCTTAATAAACATTCCGAGGATCGAGGAAAAGGCTGTTCGGGGGAAAGAGGAAAGCACTAAAAGGTTCCTGTACATAGATCCGTAGTATCGTACGTTACTGTTCAATATTACAGTTTTGTTACCAAATTAGTACATAAGTCATTCGTCATAAGCTTTTACGGACTTTTGGAGATTATGCACGAACTTGCGGTTAATATCTGCGGTGATGGCTCTGGCAGAAGGTCTAACAAGTCATGTTTAATATTCGTCTGTAATCAAAATTTTGTGGTTTTGTTATCGAAGGTCACAAGTATTATACAAATATTAGAAGTTGGAACTTATTTAATTATGTAGGAAGGTACTGCGAGTTTCAAATAGTTAGAGAGGAAATTAATAAAATTGAAGTTGACCCGTGTTCGATTGTTGACATTAAACAATCGTTGGTTACAAAATATGCGTTTAATAATGTGGTAACTGTTGACGCTACGATATACAACGAGATAAATAAATGTTTGACGCCGAGGTTCAACGAGACGTCTTGCGACATCGTGCAAGAGTATGTTACATCAAAAATGGCATCGCGGCACAAAATACGAGTAATTCTTGAAATTTACATATAATCAACGTCTATTCCAGGTCTGGCGGGGCACGTTCGACGTCTGCCGACAGCACTCAGCTCATTTGTATGCACATCACACACTGGCGGATTTCAGACGACTCGCTAACAAGTGTATGTTTATAAGTATTACTGGTTATTTCCAACAAAAACTCTGCAATTCAGGTATCAGTTGCATTCTACCTTCAGGCTGATAAACAAAGCTCTCGACCCAACGCCTGGCTGAGTGTTTATAACACACACGGCTGCCGTTGTATGTAGCAATAGCAGCTAGATTTAAAGATTGCAGTCGTGCCACGATATCGCTTACATAAACACAAGCCATTTTATAGAAACAATTTCGTAACAATTATTATGGCTGTAAAGAAAATACGATGTTTACTGAATCAAACGTTAAACAAACTAAGTATAAAGGAAGTCAAATGTCGGGCTTTGATATTTGTATCAAAGGGTGGGCGAATATTTTCCGAATAAGAGACACGTTGAAGATTACAGAAAATTCGCAAACAGAAGCGGCGCACACCCCAAGCCCCCAACCCGCCCGGCCGCCGCCCGGTGCGGCGTCCCCCAACTCGCACAATGAAAATAGATTATAAGTGGGTAACTGGCGGAGATAGGAGTAGCGAGACGCATGACACGCGTCCAGTGTCAAACGGCCATAAATTGTCCAGTCGCCGACCACCGACCTACACGCTACTTTATGAACGCCACAACCGCACATCCTAACCCGATACACACGATATATATTTTGTATGTTGTTCATTTTTCTCGGCTGGCGTCGGAATCAATTCCCAGCTGTCCCTCGGGGGCAATACCTCATATCGGTGTCCTGAGAGCCGTGCCTCATGCCAATATACTTTGTAAGTAGACAGTACGCACACCAACAAGCCACCCATGTTGTTTGTTATACGCGTTATAATCCACAAATAAACATGTTATTACGTCGCTGTAATTTCCACGACGATTATAAGAATTTTCTGCGGCGCGCGTTTCAAGGGTTAAGCCGCCAACGGGTGAGAATAAGAATGAAGAACTAATGAGGCTTAATCCTCTAAAAGCCGTAGGTAATAAGTGCATAATGATGTGGCTAGAAAGCGGGAATGGCTAACGACGGTAGGCAGCGAAGAATAAACTCCATTGGCTCACACAGCTTCCTGTACATTTATCATATTTCCATGCATGCATATTTCACAGCGCGCCCGCACAAAGAGGTGAGCGAAATAAAAGAGTGAACTAACAGAAATAATAAGAGTAATTCAGCATTCACGTCGGCTTTACCACCTCCGAAGAATTACCCTCATAAATCTTTCATTCGCGCGCCAGTTCAGCTACTCACTTATTAAAATAATCCTGAACTGTATACGCGACGGTTTACCGTCGTTATTTCGTAAATCCCAATATTACCCCAAAATCCGTATCCCATTTAAACAATACGTACATTGTAATCTCGATTACAAATGTAAATTATATTTGCGAGGGCCGTGTTACCGTGTAATAAGGCCGGGGAGCCAGAATGAATGTCAAGGGTGAGCACACCACGGCTTACAATAAAACACCCGCGTTTATGGATGTGTAAATGATGACTGATAGACGAGGCGGATCAGAGGCCAGCGCTTGCCACATAGTGCTGATTTGCGAAATGTTACGTAATTTGCATTCTCTAATGAAAATAACAAGTTGATAAGGAAACGTGCGGAAGTTACATTTATCATGGCGTAGGCAGTGGCGAACCTATCTTACAAGCCGGAAAGCCGGGCTTGCCTAAAAATCAAACTCAAGAAATAAAAAAATCATTTTTACAAAAACATAAATTTTTGTCAAACAAGAACAAAATTCGCTATCTCCACAACTGTGTCCTCTATGACAGAAATTATTTTAAATTCGCGCGCTTATTCTCCGATGCCGGCCGCGATACTCTGGCTCGCTCTAACACTATACAAAAAAAGAGTTAAACGTAGAATTTTAGTACGCAATCGTACCTACGCGCGCTCGCTAATGCTTTCTCTTTCTCACCCACTGGCTTGCATTTGGCTTCTCTGACCTTTCAGTTTTCCTAACAAAATGTCTCTGTTATTGATAACATTGGTAGGTACTGATTTGAGAATTTGTATAGAGTTTAAAGCTGGGCTTTTCTTTGAATGTGTGCGTGTAAGTCTGTGTAAGTTTGAGAGAGAAGTGTGTTCGCACCGAGGATGCGCGCAATTTATATGCGCTTCGCGCGAATTTTGATAGGTACAAAGTACGATTTCATGATAGTTCGTATTTTAGTTAGTTTTGAGCGATTAGGAACTGGTGCATTTGTTTTTTGTGGTTTTATTTTTTCGATTTCTTGGGATTTAAAGTTTTTTGATTAGTTATTGCCGTAATTAACTTTGTTTTGAAGTGAACACTAAAATTAATTCGGAAACGCAATTTTTCCTTGTGAAGGATTAAAGTGTCTGTAATCGGTACCTACTTAGCAAGATAAATACTTTGAGTTTTACAGAAAAATATAATCTCGTTACTTCACCTAAATAAACCTACCCCTGATTTGAATATTCTCAGAAAACTAAAACCCATAATGTGCATTTTAGTCGATCAGCGTAGGTTAGCGTGTTCAATGGCTGTTCGGCTGCTCTCATTCAAACAATTTGAAAATCTATCTAGTAATAGATACGTGGTGACTTCTGTGTACTTTGTTGTTTGTCATCTGTCCGGGGTAAAGAAGCGAATAATGAAGAGTTGAGTTGTGGCTGTTTACATTGTGAGTAATTACAAACATTTACAATAATGTGTAGTTAGAAACCAATTTATTGTTCGTGCGCCATCTCTAACAAAGCGAGGGAAACAATTACGAATTGACTCGAAGAGTTGAGTTGCTACATTTAAGTCAATAGATGGCTCTTATATCATTTACTTGATACTGACAACTTAATTGAATTAGTTGTTGTAATTTTGTGACGGTATATAAAATATGAAAAGTTAATAACCACTATTTGTATTTTATATTTAGGCATATTTAAATAATAGGAAAATAAAACCGGCGTTATTAAATACCAATGTCAGAACTCGGAACAGATTTTCTCGGTCAATTCCCCCCCCCCCCTAAATATTTTCAGTAGTTTATTCAAGGCTTTGACTCGATTTCATGCCGAGCACGCCACTGGGCGTAGGTCGGGGAAATGGCGGTGAAATAACTTTCCCCATTTCATTTATTTCTTCTACATACAGGGTGTAAACAGACCCTTCACGAAGCCATCGACCAAGCATTCTGTACATCAAACTAAGTAACTTTACGCAAAAATTATTGCTGGGAAACGACTTTTTTTTTTGAGGTGAAAAATCACGTTTTACGGTAAAACTCAATGTAACGCACTCAAAACATAGTGCTGATTGGATGGATTGAATAGTACGGGGGTCGTGAAGGTGTTTAAAGTAAAAATCTTACATTAGAAACATGTATTGAAAAAAAAAAATGTGAAAAAGTTGGAACTTTGACCCCCAATATCTCCGTAACTAGGGGGTTCCCAGGTATAGTCTAGAACAAAAAAAATGATCGCAATGACGGGGAGAACAAGTACCTTTCGGCTTCGTTAAGGGTCTTTTTACACCCTTTATAAAGCGTACTACATCTACTTGCTATGCATGCAGTATCCCATTGTAAGTTGCTATAAATTCTAATTATAGTTAAAGTAATTACGACAATGAGTCTGTTAATCGGAGGAAATCTTCCTCTAGAGAGCAATAATTCTACAACAGATTTGCATAACATTTCTAAATACTTAGTTTACAATTTCTGTCTATAAACCACGTTATTACTCCCAACGTTGCACGGAAAGCGGAGTTATTTAGTAACGAGAATTAGCGAACATTTTGTGGAGTACAAAGTGCAACATGCAAAAATGACTGCGAAAAGTTGAGTAATATACAAAGCCAGATGAAACTGAGGCGTAATATGAAAAGTACGTTCATGAGCCGTGGTGTGCGGTTTGGGGAGGCGATGGCCAAAAGAAGGGGCACTTTTATTTTATTAGGATATAGTAACGCTAGTGGTAACAGGCACGTCTGTGGTACTCGAGGCGTGAAGCAATAACGTTTAGGGTTTACATAAGCGTAGACAGTTTGTCTCTGTCACCTTTTTACGTCCTTCGCAACTTGATGGTGGAATGACAGAGCTTATCTATCCGTTTATAATGATCTTCTTTTCGGAACCCAAGTTCCTCCTTTGGTCTTTGTGTTCCAGGGCCGCGGTATCTCTTTCGAACAGTCCCTCAGCTCCAGCAGGCGCGGGCTACCCTGGCGCTTCCAAAATGACCTTTATACATAATATCCTACTGATGACAGTTTAATTTACTCCTGTCTAGACATTAGACAATAAGCCGAAAGTTCGACCTTCAATATTAGCAATAGGCTAACCGCCAATCAAATATAAGCTAACTGTGGGCGTTGTGACATCTCTGCCTACACATTACCTTTAACAGGTGTGAGTCACTGTTCAAAGAAACTGGGAGAATGCTAACGAAGTTATCTTTAAATTGTCTCTAATTTTCTTCATAATGTCACAATAGGTTAAATAATTCAAAACGTGAAACAAAAGTTCTGATGTTTCACATGATAAAATATTACAGTACAATACAGCCACCAATACCATCGTACGTCAGCCAAACAGTTCGTGCAAGGCGACACTATTTACCCACTCTGACCATAAGACAATTAAAATCACAACAGTTCCCGTAAACCATCGGTAGGCGGCCATTAGTAATGAATGGTGAGAACAATAGTGGACCACTACGGGCCATACCGCCTTCCACGGCCGTGATTGGTAAATTGAACCTTGACTCCGCAACTGGGTCGAATACATCTTGTACTATTCATCACTGTGAAGTTACTGTGCAGTATGCCCACTGTATAATGTATGGTTTGGTAGACAAGGACTGGTGGACTCATTAGGTTCTTATTTGTCAATTTAGTGTTAGTTCTGGGAGATTTTGACTGCAGTTTTCTAATTGTGATTCTTTAAAAATCCATGTAGGCCTTGATTATAGGCTTGACATAACAGCAACACTGCAATTGCAGATTACACTTAATCCAGCGTCGATTTATGTACTTCAGTATCTTTAATAGAAGTCAGAGCTTCTATTCACGGTTCACCAAGAGTGAACCCTCTGTGTACATTCTATTCAATGTCATAAGTTGAAGTGAGTCTTTTGTTTTTCTGGTGAAAAGCCACTGAGTCATCTTGGACCTTCACATTTAGTTAGAATCTGTGACGTATCTTAAAAGCTTCTCACGCTTTCACTTTCTGCCGGTCCCCTTACGACTTACTTCAATGATTAACGCACGTAATTTTTCGTTTAGGAATGCAGTGAATTTTAAAAACCATTCTTTTTCGCCCTTAATGGCTTTAGAAAGGAAAGCCACAGACAAGAAAACAACGGAACAGCATTTAGGTGGAAAAGAAACAAAGTGCCGTAGGGCAGACACCGACTTTTGATGACATAGACAACATATTTTATGCGAAACAGGGGGACATGATTTGTCAAAGTTGGTGTATCAAATGTCACATCAAATAAGTTATGAAAAAAGTTCTTTGTGGGTTTATCTTTAGGATCAACGCCTACAAAATCATCTTCTTTATTAACTTATTCACAAATTAACTAAAAATCTTAAGCACAGTCTTACATCAACGCTTATTCGGTATTGGTAATAATATCCAGGCTACACCACCCACTAAGTGTACCCCCGAACCCTTAATTTCTCGGGCCGCGTTCTGCCAACACGTTATACGAGTAAATAAAACAAGCAGCGACTGAAACGCTTCATAACTACCTCACTTTTTATTACCAGACTTATTATTGCGTTGCATTGCACTACTTTTGAAAGCTTTCGAATAAGCTTTTAAAGATTTTTTTTTTGTTTTCTCTTTACAGCTTATTTCGTATTATGTGGTTTTCATTATGTAGATAGTGTTTTCAGTTTTAAACTACATTCTTCTTATAAATACAACAGGATAGAAACAAAAAAAAAAAAATTAACAGCTTGCACGTCGTGACTGCGACAAGCAGGTTACCACTCAGCATGATGCTGTGCTATGGGGGACCCATAGCACAGCGCTGGTTTTCAGTGGACACCCGTGAAAAATAAGTTAATAACATAATTTATCAGCTAATAACCGTCTCAATTAAAAGAAACTTCTCTTAATAATACCTGCCCTGTTATTAATACGGTTATTAAAAACAAAACATGCTTTATGCGTCACTTGAAGCGATAATACTGCAAGTGGGGTACCGCTCAATCATTATTTATACCTTAAGGAAAAATTGCATGCCCGTATGTGCGTCATTAAGCAATTTCTCCTTACGGTATACCAGTACCTTTCTCATGCATAAAGTATGCTTGTAAGCTTGCATAAATTCAAGTAACAATAAAAGGTGTAAAAAGACCCTTAACGAAGCCGAAAGGCACTTGTTCTCCCCATCATTGCGATCATTTTTTTGTTCTAGAGTCTAGAACATACCTGAGAACCTTCTAATTACGGAGATATTAGAGGTCAAAGTTCTAATTTTTTCACAAGTTAAAAAAAAAAACTACTTTTTAAGATTTTAACTTTACTTTAATTACCTCCATGAACCGTTTACTATTCAAAGCATCCATCAGCACCAAGTTTTGAGTGCGTTACATTGAGTTTTACCGTAAAACGTGATTTTTCACCCCAAAAAAAAGTCGTTTCCCAGCAATAATTTTGCGTAGGGTGACTTAGTTTGATGTACCTACATAATGCTTGGTTGACGGCTTCGTGAAGGGTCCGTTTACACCCTGTATCATAAAATCCAGGATATTTTCTGAAGACAGCTGAAAGAAATTTCTTTCTACTACTTAATTCTTAAATTCATTTAAAATATTAAACGTTGGATGGAACAATCAGGAACATTACGCTCCCCCCAATCCGTTTGAATGCCCCCGTCGGGACCCAGTTAAGAGGTAACTTGTCAAATACAACATGCCACCGGTTAAAATTTAACGAAAATCTCGGCTTTAAATTAAACTTATTTCGACTGAAGAGATGGCGTGTCGACATATTGAAAGTGTCGGTTCTAATTAGAAGAGTAATATTATAAATGCTCTTTTAGCTATTAATTTATATCTTGTGGAGCTACTTACAATTTGTAAGAAATAAGTCAGTGTACTTATCGCTGACTTATTTCTATTATTACTTTTTTATTGAAGGGAGGCCTTTGCCCTGCAGTGGGACAATATAGGCTTATAATATAATATAATATAATACTTATCACAGTATTTTTGAAAATAGGACGAGAAAATGTTATAGAATTGAATATTGCGGTTATTATAATGAGCGTTTCTGTACAACCGTCAGGGTACAAGGGGCTGGGACTGTTTGATATGTCAAAGGAAACACGTCCTATTGTACATTAAAAAAACCGGAAGTGTCACACGGTTCACCTTGTCGCCGACATACCATCGGAGCTTTATCGATACCCCTGAGAATATTGTTCACCTTTACAAAAGCAAATGTGCCATAATAAATTCCATTCATTTTGACTTCTCATTACGCTCTTTGCAACTGCGAAAAGAGATTCTTCATCCAATGATTGATTGAGATATTCTCGATCAAGATATTCAGAGAGCTTACTCAATTACAATCACATTACATGAAGATACACATACGCGCAAGCTGAGGCAAACGATCTATATACAACGACTTTTTTATAACCTGTAGCTGACCTACCTCTTATTTATCAGTCCGACATTTTTCCTAGCTCGTTTACAGACCTCTTTCACGATAATGTGATCATAACCCAATATTTAGAAGAGTCTTTTAGCGTTATTTTCGCCGAGATACCAAAAGCTTTTGAACTTTAATAAATTACGGCTTCAAAATGTTCGTGAAGTCTACTGCAATAATTATGAGAACTTAAGGTTACTGAATTACCATTTGAAACGTTGTATCCTTCATAAAAAGGTCTTTGGACGGAGACTTGAGTATCTTAATCTCTTACATATGAAGATCTTGCTTACTAGCCCGTGTCATTAGTTGGTCCAACCATGCAAGATAAATTGGAGCTGGTATAACATCTGATTAGTCTCAGATTTACCCTTTGTCCTCTTAGCAAAACAGAACACGTATTTAACACATCCGAAGGCGACAGGCGTCGACGTCGCAAATGAGCGTTCCATCGTGAAGCGACCGCTCATACATTGTCATCTGAACCTGACTACATTTCCATAAGCCGAGGAGACTGCCGTGCAGTTCACAGCAGGATATTAGGGCCACAATAATGCAGTGACAAGTCAATTTGCGAGCATGCGTCGCGGAGGCGCACCGTCCGCGGTTGTCAACGCTGACCGATGTCCATCATTTATCATGACCGCCCATCAAATCATCATCGGAATGTAATGGACACAGAACATGTTGTGACGAGATAAGTCGTTAACGGAATTAAACCAATGCACGTCCAATCGCACGCTCTTGTTGCTGTTGCCCGCAATGTCAATATAATCACGGTTAAATAATGGCTCCGGCAAATTACCCTTTACGTGGAATACTCTGCCTCCTGCGAGGAGAACAGCTTTATTTTGCTTCGTAGAAACTTTTGTTCCATTCCCTCTGTCTCTTCGATAGGCTAGGAATTCATTTTCAGTTATACGACTATCTAAAATTCCTATCTTGTAAAATCTGAGCCAGCATTTTTATTCTCTGTGATTACGATCCATATAAAATCCGAAGCATTCTACACGCCAATTTGATTTAAGATTTTATACGGCGTATTCAATGTAAATCTAGTCGACCTCAATAATCTGTAGAATATTCTTGGAATAAGAAATCCAAGCGATACGCGCCTGCAACTCAATAACTCACTGGGAAGTCAAGCAATAGCTAACTCGGCGGTTCAGTACGTCGCCGTTCGTAAGTTATGAGACGCATGCATCAGTAAAATGTGTTTTCTTACACCGAGCAGACTTCTGTGTGCTACACGACTACACGAGCATGTTTCGACACTGTTTGTCGATAGCAAGGCGCGGTTAACAAAAACTGCTGGATGTCATTATTATACGTCACTAGGTACAAATAAGGCTTGTCGCGTGACAAAGTGTTCGAGCCAATAAACCAACCATCGGTTTACGTGATAAGGTGGCCGGCCGAGTTAGTTACGGTTTGACTGTGGCGTTACAATGGGAATTATGTTTTAATGACTTTGCTCATTGTTCTTCGGACATTAATTGTTTACACACGTATTGCATGCAGAAAGTATGGGTGACGTCATCGATCATATTACTCAACCTAAATAGAGTTTTTAATTAAAATTCCCATGCAAACTTGCGTTGCTTTCGTGGCGATAAAGTGATCATTCAACTAGTTGTTTAAAGCGAGTAAGCGAGTATCGTAAAATACAAAATATATTTCTAAGCGATAAATTATACGGTAAAGAAAGACGTGTGTTTATTATTACGCGCTAATTATTACATGTGCTGGGTTTTTTCTTAGTCATTGGAAGAATACTACAGACGCCGCAGAGGCGGATTCAGAGTAAATAATAGAATTAGGAAATTAGATAATTGTTTGGAACTTTCCCAGAGGAAATAGTGAAAGGCGTTGATGACAAACAAGTGCTTTGTTTCAGTCATTAGGCGTAGTGAACGGGGGAGCGGCGCGATGTCGCGTCTGCGGGCGACAGCGAACGCGTCGCATCACACGACACGAATGTTTGTCACGCGACACGGGCGTCGCTCGCGATTTTTGAATCATTTATCAACCGCTTGTTTACTCTGCTTTACGCTACTGCGACCGGTTTCGACGGCCGCGCAAAAACTGGGTCATTCTTCATTACGGCCACAAACGCGCAAGTCAATTCATTGATTTCCACAATCGCTTGTACATTTTTATGTTTAATTTGTCTCGCGTGACAGGACACTATTCCATTACGATATTGACAAGGGTCAATAAAGATCGAGTATTAAAGAGATAACAATCACATAAAGTGACATTAAGTTGGTAACTAATCACGTTGCATGAGAGCGCGTTTTAAACAGGCACATAGTCAAAGAGCTAGTCGCAATGGAGAGTGACTTTCACAATGCACTCGTCGCATGCAAGTAAGCCAGTAAACGTCTATAATGTGCAGTGGCCGAATGGGGCTTCTCGCATAAATATAACACGTATGCAGGAGCGTTCGCAAGTAATCTTGCTACATATTTATCTCTGAACTTTCCCGCAATCTGTTTGGCGTATGTGTTTTGCATGTATAATTTATAGGACATCAAAGGTCTGAAATAAGGTTAGGTACATTGTTCCGACCGGTTTAATTAAGAGCTGCCGACTCTACCGAGAGTTGCCGAATGATCGTAAAACGCGACGATAGTTGGCTCGGCTTTATGCGATGTCTTACAATTATTTCCTTTTGGAGGAATATCATTATTATATATTACTTCTTTTTATGGGGGTGACGTTTTATAGCGGTTCATTCTTTCGGATAAATCCCGGAGTTTTGAATAAAATTGCTCAGGGAGTGTGTAATGATATTAGTTTACCCTATTTTAGGAGGATCAGCTTTGTAAGTATGTAATAAAAGGTTTATTTCATACTAGCTTCTGCCCGCGACTTCGTACGCGGATCCTGTTGCTTATGCCAGCGACAACGGGGTCGTCAAAATCGAAGATCTGAAACGTCTTATGTCGAATTCTAAGAGCCCGGGGACGGGAAAACAACGGGATGCGCGAGACAATTCGAGACGTTCCATATCTTTCATTTTTGTAAGTCAGAAGTCGATGCGTAGATACGCTTGAAACTCAAGCGTAATTCTCTATCCGTGAACGTCTCCGACTCGCGAGACAATGCGTGACGTTCACAATCAGCGGTCAGTCGCGCATCACGTTCCTCACTTGTCTCTAGAGACCTAGAAGTCGATGCGTAGATACGCTTGGAACTCAAGCGTAATTCTCTATCCGTGAACGTCTCCGATTCGCGAGACAACGCATGCCGTTCACGATCAGGCGCATCATATTCTTCACAGTTCTCTAGAGACCGGGATGTAGATGCGTAAATACGCTGAGAACGCAGGCGTGCTTCGTTATCCAAGAGGAAGAGAAGAGAAGAGAGGAAGAGGTTTCCTCGGAGCGAGTTGCAGCCTGATGTTCTCGAACAGCATCAAGTCTTTCCTGACGTTCTTCGGTAGATTCTTGGGATCTTATGATCCTCAATCTTTTAGCTCTTTTGGAACATTGGGAAAGATTTGACCTCTTTCTAGGCATGGTTATAGTTTTATTGTGAAGATACCTGATCAATTAAAATCTAAGTGACTGCTCCCCTGCGTTACCGGGTAGGCTACCGTGTCACGAAGATAAGTGGAAAAAGTCTAAAACACTCAAATAACATAAGCCCGAAGGCATATTTATTCGATAAAATAAAAAAATAAATAGGAGTTTTGTCCAGTAGAGTCAAATTTTCAATGATATACCGTCGTCATCGAATATCAGTCCTAAACTGTTACCGCCTTCACCACGTGGAGGTACTCCCAGCTTATGTTATTTTATAATTATACAGTGAAATTAGTGATAGCTTTGATTTCCACATCAGATGTTTCGGATCTTCGATTTTTATAAGTCAACAGAGAGTGCTCATCAGACCGAACAACTTTTGCTAAGACGTCATTCCTATGTGTTATGGTGTAGCTGGGCTCTTGGAGTTCCACAACAGGTGTTCAAGATCTTCGATTTTTATAAGTCAACAGAGAGTGCTCATCAGATTGAACAATGTTTGCTAAGACGTCATTCCTATATGTGTTATGGTGTAGCTGGGCTCTTGGAGTTCCACAACAGGTGTTCCAGATCTTCGATTTTTATAAATCAACAGAGAGTGGTCATCAGATTGAACAATGTTTGCTAAGACGTCATTCCTATATGTGTTATGGTGTAGCTGGGCTTTTGGAGTTCCACAACAGGTGTTCCAGATCTTCAAATTTATTCTCTCAGCAGAAAATGCTCATCACGTGGAACAATTTTTGCTATTGTACCATTTTTGTATCTCTTATAGTTTAGCTATTCTATTGCGGTTCTGCATCAGGTGTTCAAGTTTCCAAGATAAATTATAGCCTATATGTTGCCCAGACTTAATACCTATACAACAAAAAAAAAATCTTTCAAATCCGTCTAGTAGTTCCGAAGATTAGCGTGTACAAACAAACAGACAAACAGACAAACAGACAAACAGATAAACAGACAAACAGACAAACAGACAGAATTTTTTTTTTGGATTCGTGCTCTATTACTGTTTCTAAACCCCCCTCAATTTTTTTTTTTTTATTATATTCAATGTACAGACACAGTTTTTTTACTGTCTTATTATATGTATATAGATATATAGATACTATCCTTTAATATTTCCTTGTTTTCCGTACGAAGGAATGATCCACGCTAAATTACTATTCGTGTTTGATTTGATATCATTAAATCTAATTTCACAGCAATTTGCACGCAAAAACTTCAACAATACTTTATATATAAAAGAGTCGATAAAGCGAAGCGAACAAGAAGTACTGTTAATAAGTTAAAACAAGACCGTCAACGTTACGCTTGCTTGGATTTCCTATAGAAATGCTGTATAAGCACTAGACTTGACAGCGTTTATCGCTTAATAGACCACAATTCAAAGTAAGCTGATAGAGGGATGTGAATGCATCGGCAATCTTTCGTCACGTCGTTTGTGCCGTGACGCGTCACACGTCACGCTGTCACGGCGCCGCTGTGACGTCACAGTGACAGAGTGACCGGCCCGAGGACACCACTGAATCATTTATTATCAGACTACGGAAACCGTCGATCACAAACAACCCATTATAATATTTATAACACCCCGCTATTTTGTGCCGTACCGTGCAATCTTACAATTTTCTCGCCTCACCACCGTACTAATAGAAATTATGAAATTAATTTCATAATGGTTGGTAATTTACACAATTTATTTAATGGACGCATCAAGGATGTTGTGTCACGTTTGCTTAATAAAACTCACGTAGACAATTTTAAAGTTAAGTATTCTTTGTGAAATATTTTGTTAGGAAGTACCGTTTTTGAACGACTTTATCTGTTGCATCCTACGAATTATGTTGCATCATATACCCATGATTATACAGGGTGTAAATGGACCCTTCACGAACCCGTCAACCAAGCATTCTGTACATCAAGCTAAGTAACTCTACGCAAAAAATATTGCTGGGAAACGACATTTTTTTTTTGGGGTGAAAAATCACGTTTTACGGTAGGACTCAATGTAACGCACTCAGAACATTGTGCTGATGGATGGATTGAGTAGTACGGGGGTAGTGGAGCTGTTTAAAGTAAAAATCTTACTTTAAAGACATGTATTTAAAAAAAAAGTTGTGAAAAAGTTGAAACTTTGACCGCCAATATCTCCGTAACTAGGAGGCTCCCAGGTATGGTCTAAAACAAAAAAATGATCGCAATGACGGGGAGAACAAGTGCCTTTCGGCTTCGTTAAGGGTCTTTTTACACCCTTTATATTCATGATTATATTGATCACAGAAAAAAAGTCTATCATTCATCCATAGCACGAACATGGGGCTGGTACTGGTATACAAATTGGTCCAAATTAACGGTTATGCAAACATCATCCATTTGAACGGGAAAAAAATATCGGATAACCACTCAGGTTCACCTGAAAAATGGTAGATTCTGTAAAGTAGGGAGAAACGGCACAACCGCGTATCAAATAACTTTATCCGCTTTTGTTATGGTAATGTCCACCCCCAAAATTATCCCAACTGGGTATAATCTTGAGAGGAATAAAAACTTTTTGCTTCGTTTATAAGGAGTTTGTTTTCCTTATTGTTTGGTAACTTGACCGGCTCTGATTGAAACAATATTGCGATTAATGTTAGTATGATTAAAATTTTCTAGTTGCGCAATGTTCATTTAGCGGATATTATACAATATTTAGCTAGGTAAACATTATTGTTGAACATTATTTGAAATCAAAGTGGGCGAGCAATGTTCTACGTATTGTAAATATTTTGATACGGTTTTGTTTTTTCTAGTTACCAGCGGGTGTATCGCTAGTTCTTTATCCTAAGTTGAAGATGAAAGTAATTCCATAAACACTGTTTTAAGCTTTCACGGTTTACAATTTAACTTATACTGTCACTTACGGGATATCTTCTGAACTCCCGATATTTCGACGCTGTTGCAAGCGCCATGATCGCGGGTTGATATCGGGAGCTCAAAATAATGAACAATCACGGAAGATATCCCGTAAGTGACAGTATAAGTTTAATTCCACAAATTAGTTAATCCACGAAAGAATTTGTTATAGTCTATACAGTAACTGCTCAAACTTCCAGGTCACAATAATGATAATCCTATTATACACCAAACAGAAGTAGGTACAAAAATATTTTCATTCTAAAGAAACGTCACCGGATCGGGGCCAAGACGAAATCTATACGAAATTAAATGGAATTTCCGCACCAATGGTTTGCGGATCTCTGAAGCCTTTTCCGGAGGCACGGCAACGAGCTGTGATCAAACGGTACGGCCTGCGTCACGATTCTATGGATAGGTACTCCAATAATTTGGTCGAGAGAATGTTGATAGAATGGACCCTAGCTCTTTGACTAAAGTTCGTTTAAAATTGCGTGTCAAACGTTTAGGGTACAAGATCATTGATAGAAGAGGTCGAGGTCTACAAGTGGATATCAATCCAAGGTTACCCAAAGGAGCTAAAGAAAACAGATGAGGTAGCTCTAATAGATAGATCTCAACATGTTATACAAGGTGCAGTTTTGTAACCTCGTAAAAATTCAGGAGGTTGTCACAAAAGACAGTTATATCAAGCTATCATTATTATCTGAAAAAAAAAACCAATACTAATTCACACAACCCTGAGAATTAAACGTAGAGGAAGTCCGAGATCTCGATTCATCCTCGTCAGCCGATTAAAGAGCCTCCACTGCTTAAACAATTTATTAAAACTAGGTTATGTTAAATCTTTGAAAGTTATTAAGTAATAACGAGCTGGAAGCACTTGAAACTCAAACTACCTTCCTGAAGGACTTTCTGAAGTGGTCTAAGCTAGATACGTATGAAGTCCTAGTTAATTTCTTCAAAGTTACTTTGACTGAAATTCATTGCAAGCATTTGTTTTATGAAGTTCATGGTGAAAATACTTTTCTTCTCACGGTCTTGACATACATGACTTGAGAAATATTTAATAAAGTAGGTCAATATGAAACTCATTCTGTCCATATTGCTCGTTTACTTCAAAAAATTAGGAAAACAAAACGTATAACTGCAAGACTCAACTTTTGAATTCCTAATGATTCAATCGATTGCACGATTTTTTTATAACTATGTAATCATTATTTTAATTTTCTGTGTACCATCTTTGCTTTCAGATACTTCTACAATTTCACTGCAATATTTGACGCTCAACCTGCCGCCTAGTTCAAAGTAACCGATGACATCAAACAAGCACTCAATCAGTATGCGTTCGACACTCCTACTAACACGAGACAAACCCGTCACCAAATTACGATTGGACTTCATCAGAATCCTTTACCTGCATACATAATACCACGATCCTCATCTCCAACGGGCTCAAATTGTACCGAAGGACTATGGAAACCAGGTTTGATAAACATAGGAGCTTAGGAGTTGATAACAATGTAGTGGCAGGTTGCCAGCCTCTGGTCGATCTACAAAGGTATACTGAATGTATACAACTATGACCCGTATTGACTTTCCGAGTAGTGCGAGATGGTAATACAGTAGATATTTTTGCTCTATCCATTTCATCTGCTCTGTATATTGACGATTCGATAACTGATATCAGGCAAACTGTAAATTCAGTCTCGCTGCGGGATACTATAATAGGAAGGCCTAAATTCAGTAGTGTTCCACAACAGGTAGGTTTCTAAACAATTGATGAGTGCAGTGCACGATAACGTTATATACGCAATGAAACATGGTGCTTACGTGCAACCTGCAATGCAATTATAAGCTGTTCAAACTGACGAGTTGCACAATACAGCATTCATTACATTGCATATTGCTAAGGCTCCTTGTGATAATGTAGGTAGTACTTACATGGTGCAGGACTTGGTGGTTCAGCGCAGATCCCGATGGATTTGCTGGGGTCATCGATGAACCACTGCGCGAGATGGTAGTCGCCGAGCTTGGTCTGGATCTGCTGACTCACGCGATCCTGCCTGCCTGACACCTGTCAAAGAAAACAAGCTATTAGTTCTAGTCTTCAATAACGTCAATGTGGGTCAAAAGAACTCCGCCAGCAATGTAGGTCAAGTTCATTAAGTGGATGTCGTTACAAACGATTAAGATATTACAGCACAAGGCAGCGACGTCTTTTTATAAATTAAGAGCATCCTTTTTCTTGCAAGGAAATTAAAATAAATCTCGAGAATGAAGTTGCACGGATAATAAAGCAAGAATCTATTTGGTCTGGAAAGAACTTTGAAGATGAAAACGGGGATAGAAATGAAAGAGAATAAATAGCATCAGGAAGTGAAAGTAAGTAAGTGTAAGTATAAATGTAAATAAGTAGTATTTCTGTCTGTATATTTTAGTACCAAGAAATGATAAGATAGTAGAGATATCAACGGCAAGGCCAATAAAACAGTTGACAAAGCACAGTTTGCTTCAAAGGTCTAAATCTATCCCCTCACGTTTACTAGCACGCCAAATTTTTGACCTCGTTCCATAACCTAGTTTCCCAGCCTTGAAAATGTCTAGGCATCTGTCTCTACAGTGCCAGGTTATATAGTTACTTGAAGCCTTAATTGAATTGACTTTAACTTGTTCGCAATTAATGTGGATCAACTATGAGCATTTGTTAACCCAGACATTATCTATATAAAATACGGTCTCTTCATCAATTTCAATTTTGGTTTGAGTAAAGATTTGTCTAATAACTACATATCCTTTTTTAGGTATAATAAAATTTTGATTGTTATTAATTATAATGTCATGTGAGCTATCAATGATGTCATCATCATCATCATCATCATTTTAAATCTCCTTTAAATGTTTATATGAAAAAGTTCCAATCTCGTCTGATGGCTTGTGATTAGGTTGTCCGTTTATCGTGTGATACATCGTTTAGATTGTTTGTTTATGTTATACTCAACTCCATCTGTCATTTTGTAGTCTAGCTGATTTAATATTTAGCGTTGGCAATGGATTTCATGTTATTTACTCGGATGTCTTTGATATTAAGAATTATTGGTGACTTATTGATATCGTTGTTTGAGAGAAAAAGTTCAACATCATTGTTAATAATGATCTTAAGTTTGTTTTTAAGATCTTCAACAGTGTATTTAAAGATCTTGCAGCCACTGTTATTAAACTTTTTGCTCCGTACTTTAGTATATTTTATTTTCTTACTCAAACACTTAAGAATCATAATAGCCGGTTAAAGAAAAGCTTGACGCCATATTAACTCAAGCTCAGACACGTGCCCTTTGTATTGAATGCCCATACTTCAACTAAAAAAGAAGCAAAAGCCTTGCATCGTATAGAAAGAGAACTGGTAAGCTTATAAATGGTAATACAATCGTAAATAGCGTATGTATCATCGCGAGGCCGCGGTCGTGTGGCCGGCATGTGTCGTCTCGGCCTAAATAAACCGGCTCACTGTCGACCAACGTGATTCACAGCATCACCGCGCACGCTTATTGGGGATACATGCAAACAATACCACTATTCTTGCCATAATCTCCCGTTATTGAGCATTTCGGCAGATCAGGCTTTTATGGTTTTATTATAGGGTTCAGCCCCTACCGCTAAGTGCTTTCAAGACTTATGGGGTGACACGTGATGAATTTCAAAACTGCTATTATGCAGAAAGTCATGGCAAATTGTTGGCTTGTAATTTCTCCTGTCTCGTTTATTTTCAAATATTTTTGGGTGTACAACATTTTGGTTGGAATGGAATTCACTGAATGCGGCCTGAAATATATCAAACCAATTTCGTTGCGATGATTTATTGATTGAAAATCGGAGCGGCAAATTGATAACGCCAGTTTTGCTACTATACCAAGAAATGATTAATTAAATTGCTCCACCGAATGGGCCCGCCGGAACCACTCGCAATGATTGTTTAAGCTTTATTTAATAATCGGACTCTAGACTCTGTTGATTTAAATATTATTGCGGAAAGGGGAACTTTGATTAGATGCAATAATCAAAAGAGAGCGATCATTTGGGACAAGGTCGGACGATAGCAATGTTAATAGCTATAGAAGCAGCAATATTGTACCCAGGACTATGTAATATAAAGGGTGTAAAAAGACCCTTAACGAAAACGAAAACCACATATTCTGCCCATCATTGGGATCATTTTTTTGTTCTGGACCATACCTGGGAACCTTCTAGTTTCGGAGATATTGGGGGTCAAAGTTCCAATTTTTTCACAAGTTTTTTTGTAAATACTACTTTTTAAGCTTCTAACTTTACTCCAATTACCTCCATGGTCCGTTTACTATTCAAAGCATCCATCAGCAATAAGTTTTGAGCACATTATATTGAGTTTTACCGTAAAATGTGATTTTTGACCCCAAAAAAAAATTTCGTTTCCCAGCAAAAATTTTTGCGTAAAGTTACTTAGTTTGATGTACAGAATGCTAGGTTGACGGCTTGGTGAAGGGTCTGTTTACACCCCGTATATAACTTGATTTGAAAAGAGTGTCCATGGACCTTCTTTCCCATTCTTCTCCATGAGAGCTACTATTTTCGAATGGGCAACTACAGTCCATTCACAGTTATTATGCCTGTGGCGGGACTGTAGGGTAGCTTATTTTTGACTATGCAAAAGTGCCTGTCATGGGTCTATTTGAAATAAATGCTTTGAGTTTGAGTTTAATATTTCTGAGCAGTAAGCAGAGTATCTAGAAATAGTAGAAGTTATCTATTATCTAAAAAATAAACAAAACCACAGCTTCCGTGAAGCTCCACCACTTCCACAATGACCACACAAATTGTTCGATCTTCACAAACGAGTTCACATCAAAATAATCTGAGCATCCGATTCAATTTCAGAGCACACCGGTATAAAAAAAAAGAAAAAACCAAAACCATATAGTTTTTAACACAATGGGAACAGAGTTCGAAATGGAATAAAGTAAACGTATTCGAGTTTGCCGTTGAATGTGCTGAGATTTGATTGAAACGGCAAATCATCGGGGTATTTTCCGCACGGCTATTTACTGAAGTACCTTTTACATCCCTTTTATTTATGTATTGTATTCACATAATCCTGCAGTGTACCGTCGAAGACTAATCTTTATTTTAGCTGTACGTTTCCACATTTCACTCGTATATGTCTTTGTAAGGAATGATTCGATTTCGGATCTAATATAATCTCCGATAAAGGTCATTGGAATTCAGTAAGCGTATGTTTCTCTTTCTTCCTAAAGTGACCTTTTTCGAGTAGGAATTCTAAGGTTAACCCTTATGGGTCAGGGTTCAGGGTATCGATAAAGTGCTTCATATTGTTGATAACATCGATAGTCTTGATATGATCGTTAACGACAACGTTAACAGACATAAAAAGGTTTTCATTATACACTTGTGTGTAAAATTCCAGCGGGGAGTGATCCGTGGGGGAGTGACACTACAAAAAGGACTACAGCAACACATAAAGTTCTTCAACCCCCATTGAAATGGGAGGATCCTCCGATTAGACGGGTGTTGTCTGGTGGGCTACTGCCCGACAGATGTCTGGTTTTTCATTACAGTCTTAAGTCGCGGATAACTTTAACTGCGCGATTTAGGATTTTGATTTTAGTTCTTCATTTTTGTCATAGATGGCGCTGTAGTACTTTTTTGTACTATGTTGCTGTAGTCCTTTCTGTAGTGTCGCTACAGATATAATTATTATCATGGATATGTAAGGCTTTAGGTAAACATTGCCGAAATTTTTTAATTGAATATTTTCACTATTTGCTTACGAAATTCAAGTAAACATGGGATGTGTTCATAAACGTAGAAGTCAACATTTTCCGAACACGTTCGGCACCGATATCACGAACTCCAAATATGTACAAATGGCTAATACGTCTGTGTTTAAATTCATAAAACTGTTTACTCTCTCGTTTCGTACGATGTTCACAGATGAAGTGAGATGTAGGTCAATAGGCACATAAAAACAATCATTCGGACAGCTTCGGAAATACATACGTATGTGTTGCGACTACAAACGTGAAATAAGAGTAGAGATCTGTTTGAAAATAATAGAAGCAAAGGTAATTTTAGATTAGCTACATTCATGCCGATAATCTTAGCTTCTAATTTGGAGCTCAATAACCCTTTTGAATAACAATTCAGTGCGAAGGAGCTTAAAGTTGAATAAACATAGCTAAGATATCTGCTATCTTCCGACGCCAAATCTAAATGGCCGGGAGCAACAAGTCGATCCGTCTCGCACACTCCTTCCGATAGTGCGGAATTAACAATCTAGAGCCTCGCACCTCGTCATATACATCTTCCCATTAAGTGAATTTCACCACGTGTTATTCGTATCTGTGACTATCATAAATCCCGTGGTACGGGTGGTATTGCGGAGTCAACGCCCGACTGCTGTGGGGCGCCCGGCGCCGCCCGCGCCCGCCCGGACGAAAGGACGTACTTCAGGGGCCGGTTACATCAAGTAACCACGAGTGAGCCATGCCTCTGAATAAGTTTGGCCGTCTTTAATTTTGACTATCTATTCTTGAGATAAGACAACGACACTTTAACATGGTGGGTGTTAAAATGAGAGAACAGGAAGATTTTAATGAGATTTGAGAGACTGCACTTATCATTTTAATGTTTTCGGCTAATAAGTTAGTAACACATGTCATGTCATTCCACGAGGTCACGAAAAGAACGAAGAAATAGAATTAGCGATTATCGGAACATTTATCTCCTTTGTCAATCTAGATCGGCGAATTTAATTGCGAAATAACTCGATATCTTTGGAAATTCCGCCCTTGAAATGATATAAATTAGTGTGTCAATACCGAGAAGGCAGCACAACCAGATTGGATCAACAGAGATATTAATCTTATTAAGGATAGTGGTGATAATTATGCAGTTTGCAGTCTCGGATGTTTCCTGCACCTTGAATTTCCGAACAAACAGCGATTATTTCCTCGAGGAAATATGACGCACGCATATCTTTAATTTGGCATCCACTGTGAGGAAAATACCAGCACGTCGTCAACATAATAGGAAGGCATTTTTTTCTCTTTATTGCTCTCTTGCATATTATGATTTGCACCAAAGGAATATGAATGTGTCTTTAATATTAAACGATTAATATTCCGAATATTGGAATACATAATACAACAGCAATAGAAGACACAGGTACAATTAAACTAAGTACTAAAACAATTTACAAAATTACAAATAAGTAAATAAGAATTTAATTAAATAAATTCTTAGAAGCAAAAGAGGAATCATTACAGGTAACAACAATTGTAGATACTCAGAGATTTTACGACACAATAAAGAAAAATATTCGGGGAGTCAACGGCCTAGAGTTCACAAGAAGGGTGCAAAATAAGTACAAAAAGGACGCGCGCAGAGGGGTCGGGGTTTTATTACTTACATTAGTACAAGATGGGGTAGGCACAGGCAATAGCCGACATACAAATATCTACCACCTGGCTTGACAGGATCCCGGTGAAGAATGGCCGAAACCGTGTTACTATGACGAGTCATCGACCCAAATCGAGTCAACGACATTATCTGGTATAACCGCGCCTAATTTATCTATAACTGTAAGATGATAGGCCTCCCGAACCACGAACAATTCTTCGGAACTTGGAACGAGTTTCCATATTGTTCCCACGTTACGCAGCCAGGATCAACTGGGTATAATCTGTTTACCAGATTTATGGATATTCAAGCGTTTGTTAACAGATAAATGTTGGTTTTATTTCGTGGTTTAGTGGGAAAGCGTGTTTCTGTATGATTAAAAAGGCATATTTTCATTAGATATTTGTGGGGTGGGATGGGGCGCGCGCCGGAGATGGGTGGCGGGTTGTAATGAGGCCGTCTAGACGCTCGGCAATACTACATTGTATTTGTACCGAGCTCTTCCATTGTATTGTGCTCCACAGCATTGTACACTACCACTTAACTTATCGTTCACATTAATGAATAATGAGAGACCGAATTAAGTCCAGTCACAGGTGTAATTCTGGCTTTCTGCGTCGAGTTCGTTAATATTATTTCAATAGGGATTATTTATTCATAGTCGAGATGTGTCCGAACTCCGACCGGTCGTCGACTTGTCCTTATTGAACTGCGGCTGGCCGATGATTAACTACGTTTACATTGTCAAACGAAGGTTATTGAAACGAAACCTGCTAGTTTAATGATTTATTATTGTGTTATATAGGCTTGAGGATTGAAGGCGAGCGAATACTATGTTATTGATTGCTCGTGTTTAAGTTCAAACGTGACTTCTTTCAATATGAAGACCTAGGCTACTTTCAAATGATCTTTTAACATGTCTTTGATGAGAACCAACATTGAATACGAGTGGTGTCCTCTATCAATCGACTTTGTTTGCTACGCTCTGATTGATCGTTCAATTTAACATTAAATTATGCATTTTTACAGCTCCTTTGATATTTCATAAAATAGCCCACTCTACTCACAATTTGAGTAAAGCTTTTAAAACTTGAAACAGAACCCCTGTAACACAGAACATCTCGTGTTAATGCATGTGCTGATGATAAATGAGTTTCCACATGTGTGCGCTGTTGACAGGCTGTTCGAGCGTCACGTTGGACCTAAACCACCGGGCGCTGTACAACGTGACTTCAGAGAGCGAGCCCCGATCGACACTAAAGCTCCATTGATTTTACTGAAGGAGAAATGTGTTCAATACAGGATAAACTCACGTTTTTATATTTTAAACTAGCTTTTTCCCGCGGCTTCGCTCACATTAATTTAGAATTTGACAACCAATTCGGGTTGTACTCTACTTGTAATAATATAATTCAATCATGATTCGAAAGACACGTGGCGCCATCTATTATCATAAGAACGTTATTGTTTTCCTCGGGAACAATATTTTTTCGGGATGAAAGGTACCCTATGTCCGTTTCTGTACACCTGACAACACATATGCAAAAT
Organism: Noctua pronuba; assembly: GCA_905220335.1. NCBI lineage: Eukaryota > Metazoa > Arthropoda > Insecta > Lepidoptera > Noctuidae > Noctua > Noctua pronuba. The sequence goes on along the minus strand of LR999906.1, from coordinate 4,596,417 downwards.
TTCAGGATGATCGGTGTAGTGGTTTAGGCGTGAAAAGGTAACAAACAAACTTACGTTCGCATTTATAACATAAGTAAGGATACTGGCTTATGCCCACGACTTCGTCTGCGTAACTTTTTCGTGTTTACATAACTAACATAAGACATATCCTAGGATACAGCAATTGCATAGCTTTCGTTCCTACGTTCAAACTTTACTTTTATTATTTATTGTGGGTTCAACAACATAGTGTACCTATACAAATTTTAATAGTCTTGTGGTTGCCGAAAGGTGACCTCAAGGTTTACGGAGAATTGGCAGGTACGTTTTCCTTTGTTCAGACATCATAGGTACCTACTAACTAGGTATTGGATTTCCCGACCCTCTTGACAATGAAGATTATTATAGACCAACACCAAGGACTGTGGTGGGTCACGTCGGAGATTTAAATACAACAGGTCTACAACCGCTAGAAACATTCGTGGGTAAATATTCTAATGATGATAAACAACTCACCGAACTAATCAATGAAATTGCAACAACAAAGGAGCAAAAGAATGGTAAGAAATCAAACGAAGATACTGGCAATAACAATGAAAGCATATTTCGGCGAAAAGGAAACAAATCACATTAACATCCTCGACGTAATATAACAAACTTTACACACAAAGAAATGAGAATATCCACGAACGTATAAAAATAAGGTGGTACGGAAATAGCTGTTACTTCGAAAGTAACCTCTATCTCGCGCGTTTACAGTTGGAGTGGGATGAGTTATGGAGAAATGTGCTATCATACAGTCACGTTCAACACCTCGCAATTTATATTTACATTTGCGGCCTTGACAATGCGACATCAAAGTTATTTACAGAATAAATTATAGAAACTGTTAGTATATTTACAGTTCAAGCAAACTTCCGAACAGGTTGATTATTTTAATAATTCTTGACCTGATTTCAAGGTTTGCCTTGCTTTGAGGATCTGGTTGCTGCGCTCATTAACGACCACGATCAGCGGAGAGTCAATCAAATTATTCTCATTAAAACTTCCCCGATTGACTTTACTACGACCAAGGTAAACATGCCGATAGAAATAATGATGTAAACAAAAAAAACAATAAACACGACGCTACCAAAGTGAAATTAAAATAAGTCAGCGTTGCCAATAACAATAATGACGTCGACATTGAATAAACTGTTCATTCCGCAAGTATTATCGCGTGTAAACATATGATACAGCGATGTATATGAGTATGTTGCACACATGTGAGTTAGTCCCACATGTCCAGAAACACGGGCGCCTAGCGTCGTCCCCCTATCGGCTCCATTTCCTAGGGTGAGCGGGAGGCGAGGCAGCTTTAATTACAGTTGTATTTGTGTTTATGCACATATGTGCGGCTGTATGTCATAAAGTGGGTCGAGCGAGTGCACCCGCTGGCTCAGATAAGCCGACCGCTTTTAAAAAGTTATTATAACTCTACTTCGTTTTGGCGCTGTTTCGACGACACTTTATGTCAGACTCTTAACCATGATCAAAGTGTTATAGGGAACTGCGCAAAGTTTAAAATCAAGAATAAGATTTACGTTCCGCTACAGTATCGAGGCCCAGGTGCGATGGGAGATGGTTAAACAGTACCTCAGGCGTCAAGTTATTAAGTGAAATCGATATATACGATTGAGAATCGCGCGGCCAAGAGAAGTTACGGAGTATTAAAGAAAATCCTGAAAAGGAAATGTATTTGCTGAGCGTATTTCATGAAGTAGATATGATTACAGTCTGTATTTTCACAATGCTATTTCAAATCACTTTTGAATTGCTACAAATAGTTCAGGACTATCCACTACGTTAGCTTCATAGCGTTCTGTTTGTTTTACAACGACCGACACGACTATTTCAGACATAGTTTACAGTTCGTTCATTCTGCATTCCAGGAAAACTACTTCTCGAGTCAAATATATCCTCCTTCATTAGTTCCTTACGTAATCTTTGTTCAACCAGATTTCGTAATCGCTGAAACACAATTGAGCAACAACATGCAAAAAGTTAGGAAGTTCAAACATTTAAACACAAATTACGTGTCCAACCGAACTTCTTACCAACTTTAAGCAAATAAACATAAGTCTTATAGGCGAACAACGGCCATTATCTTAATTTTGTTGTTCCATTTGAGCACTTTAAAATCATTTTGGCAGCAATTTACATAGCTCCAACAGAACGTATCAACGTAATTACCGAAGTCGACACGTAAACAGCGGACGGCCTCGAACCCGCTTGACACTGGTGGCGCGTCCAAACACACTTGATCTCCCTCGACCCGATGCCCGTTTGACACCACTAATGAGTGACGAGGGGTGGTTGTGCGTTATCAGGGACCTGCTTGAAGTGGTCGAGCGCGGGCTATCAGTTTAAGGTAGGTAGTCACTAGCCAGTACCGAGTATCTACGACGACTAGATCCGAACACGGCACGTGCGGGAGGCAATAAAACCACATACTTCACTTTTACTGCGGTCGATCACGCGATCTGTGGAGACACCCATATCGCAAGAAGTAGATAGGCTTCGTGGAAACTGTTATTTGTGCAACCGCTTTGAGTATTTAAAGTTACGTGTCTCCAGTTTGCATGCGTGGCGTGCATTATCTCTGTTCATTCTGTGATCTAACGCAGACGGTAAAACGACAGTAAGTATAAAGTGAAAACTTTTTGTGCGCGGTATCATCGTGACTGGCCGCGTCTGCTCAGAGTATACTTCTTATTCCCTGTTCCCTGCCAACGTCGTATAAAAGGTAACGTCTGTGCTGTGTGTCTGTCTGCTGAAACTAGTTTGGCAACTGATCTAGATTTGAGAACATTTTCACTGTTTGAGTATTTGAAATCGAGACTATAAAATTCACGCCCAGATTTATACGAACATCGATCTGGAAAGTTTAGTTAGGTATAGGGTTCCCAGATCTATGACTTTTTTCAAGAGAAAATTCCGTATGCAATAACAAACGATACTATTCTAATACCGTTTGTTATTTCCGGATAGTGTCCGCTAAAATTCCGGACATGTTCCAGAAATTCCTTCAACAATCTTCTTCAGCCTTGGTGGATGAAGAAGGTCGCTGAGTTTGATGGCCTCTGTTAATCAATTAACTACAGACGATGCTCCGAATCTATCATAACAACTAATTACATTTAAATTGATCACAAAAGTACCGAATAACGTTTATCTTTTCACCTGCATACTTGAATCTGTGGAATTTTCGTGCTATGACATTGCAATGTGACACGCGCAGGCACAGTATCGACACGTGATTGCGGCGCGCATGCTTCGACGAGAACAAAGGAATGCACTAACCAGACACACTATGGTTTAGACGCGACCACCTCAATATTTATGCACATGCATTTACCATATCCGAATAACAATTGTCAGATTAACATTGAACGTTTTTCCGGAAAGTTCTGCATTGTGAATGCTAATGAGATCTTTAGAATTGAGAACTTCTAATCGCATTTTGAAGAAACGAAAAAAATTAGCCAGTTTGTGAATGAAATCTTCTGCTTTGTGATAAAGCACCGTTATGTTTGTTGTATTAACACAAGAAGTTCGGCCATATTTGTTTCGCTTCAGGAATCGTGTGTAACATTTGAATACAAACATTACACACGATTCGCAGAAGCAAACATCGCCTCAACTTCTTAATGTAAATAAAACAAACATAACTTTGATTTCGCAAACGTGCGTTTTTGGGGTCTTTACAACACATCCTTTCCGAGCAACTTTCCCAATGTAATCAGTATTGGATTTATGCGGATTATTTGATATATTGCGATTTCTATATCAGCGAATGGAGTTGCTAAACCCTCGAATCCATTTTTCAGCGGCCGTGATTCGCAGAACGCAGAGCGATTCGGAACACTCAATTTAAATGTATTTTTGTATACATTTGACGACGTCGCTGAATACTAATGTCGGCAAAAATTCGTTGTATTCAAGGCTGGTATATAAAGTAATTGTCGTTTAATGAATAAACCCCTAATTAGAATCAGTCTCAGTTCTGCGAATTAAGTTCCCGCTGAGATTTGTTACGGTTTGGCTTTAAATTTTCTCTTTCAGTGAATAAAGAAGATACGTGTACGTCATGAATCGTGTTCCCTTTTGCTTTATTTACTTTAGAGTACACGGGAGTGGGAGCTGTAGGTAGTGATATGATATTAGTTTCAAGTGTGCAATAGTGCACGAACGTTGAAGGTTGCGCGTGGGTGGCGTCCTTCGCGCTTCGGAATACATATCCTTCGAACGACTCTTCACAAATGGAACAAAATGAGGGAAAAGAGAAACATATAATCATTTTGCTGGCCTTGTCAAGTTGTTATTCAACATTAATAAGTAAAAAGGACTTGAAGGAATTTCCTTCAAGCGTGTTCAGCATATTGTCGGAGTATGATTAGTTCTGTGTGACATGAAAATTTGGTGTTGTATTAATTTACACGATGTTCCCTTTCCACCTCATTTAACCCTTACGCCATCACTCAAGAGGCTCCAATGCAAAAACAGCACTTATATGTTTTTTTTTATATTCATAAACGGACATAATTTCATAATCATTTGCTTAATTAAGTAGTTGGCTTTTTGGGATTGTTATCTAGAAATAGTACAAAACATAGTCCGCCATAATTATTTTAAAAAAAATGTCGTATAATCTCACGATTATAAAGGACAATTTAACGAATATTTTACATTCAGATCTGTTGCCAACCAATTTGCAATGCTATTAAGTGGATTTAATTGGTATCCTATTCAAACTACAACATTTTCCGTTATTATCATAACTTTAAACATAATGTGGTAATATTTTCCCATGGATATCTTCAGTAGATTTTTATTGTATTTATAGTACCGAGAAGTGCCACTATTTCTAATAAAAACACATTTACTAACCTGGGCTAAGGTTGGCACAAACCGAACAACGCGACGGCAACGCTTGCAAAAATGGGCCAACGTTTTCCTGCACTTTATATGGGTGGCACAGAAAAGTACAAAATGATACTAGGAACTGGTCAGAGGATTTGTTTTTATGCTTCTATCAGTCTTGTCTACATATAAAGGGTGTAAAAAGACCCTTAACGAAAACGAAAACCACATATTCTGCCCATCATTGGGATCATTTTTTTTTCTTCTAGACAATACCTGGGAAACCACAGGTTCTGGAGATATTGAAGGTCAAAGTTCCAATTTTTTTCACAAGTTTTTTTTTTTTAGATTTTAACTTTACTTTAATTAACTCCTTGACCCGTTTACTATTCAAAGCATCCATCGGCACTAAGTTTTGAGTGCGTAACATTGAGTTTTACCGTAAAACGTGATTTTTCACCCCAAAAAAAAAAGTCGTTTCCCAGCAATAATTTTTGCGTAGAGTTACTTAGTTTGATGTACAGAATGCTTGGTTGACGGCTTCGTGAAGGGTCTGTTTACACCCTGTATACAGTCTTCTATTGATGTTCTTTTTAACTTGTAATCCTACGAAGAACTCACCGGTGTACGTGTTATTATAAACGTAAATACAAAACAACAATAACTGTGTAAGAAACAGTCAGATTTGGAAGCAGTATCTGTCATTAATCAAACCGGTAATCTGTTATCAACATTCAAAAATATAAAATCAAAAACGTTCAAACTCAAAACTCAAAGCATTTATTTCAATTAGACCATTACAAGCACTTTTGAATGCAATACACAAGGCATACTAACTTGTGAAAGTACTGTAGTTGCCCATTCCAAGGCGTAGATCTCTATGGAGAAGAATGGGCAAGAAACTCCATGGACCCTCTTTACAATCAAAATATTGTTACAAAATCTTGGTTAAAGTTAAAATAAGAATAATTGGTTTTCCGTATTCAGATAAAGACTCCGATAAATGTTTTGGAAAAATACCAACAACAATCGAAAATGTGGGCAAGTTCGATCGGAAAATCGTACGTAGATGGCAAGAACTCATCCTAAGCACAAAGGGCCGACTTAAGGAATGCCCCATTAGCAAAGAAGATTCTTTCACGTGTGCCTGGCCTTACGTGTGACCGTGGTCATGTATTACTGCGATGTGAATGTGCATGTGTATGTGTGTGTGTATGAATGTGTGTGGTAGCGTCAGTTTGTCGGGGTACTCAGAATACAGATCAAACCAGAATGCTTAGAACTGAAGTATTAGAAAAATACTCTTTGGATGGGGTATTCCTCAAAGCGCAACCAACTAAGCGCAACTATTAGTTCCGCTCACAAATTCAAATTAAAAATATTATATATGTATCCTCAAAGCGCAACCATGATGAAGAATATCGTCAATGAATCCATCATACTCATCTCTATTTTTCATTAATTTAATTTAGTTGCGCTTAGTTGGTTGCGCTTAAAAATAGTTGCGCTTTGAGGCTCCCCTTTGGAGCTGTATGACATAAGTTTCTGTGTGTAATAAATGTGATGACAGAGAGTAGAAACCAGTTTATTGGTAACATTTTCTCAGTAAAAAGAGATCTGACTAAAAAAAACATGCGTGAAAGAAGATATGGGTATATCCTTCCTATATGAATGCTAAATTGATGAGAAATATAAGTTGTATGAAGAAAAAAGAGTCTGACAGATACGTAAGGTACATGAAAAATACTAGTTTTGATTTTATAGACAATGCGCGTCATGGAATTGTAACAGCAGGCTTGAGCCTTCTGGTTTGGTATGTATTCTGTGTCTCTGTCTATGTACTAACCCTGATCGGCGCCGGGAAGAGCGACGATGCGTCGGGTTCGGCGGCGAGCGCCTGCGACATCTGGTGCGCGCGCGCCTGCCGCTCGCGCTCGCGGTCGCGTTCGCGGTCGCGGCCGGCCCACGCGCCTGACCCGCCGCCACCGCCGCCGCTCCCCCCGCCCCTGTCCCGGTCCCACTTGTCGTACCTGAAACAATTGAATGGAACATTAGACACAGATAAATACTTATCATCTTCTCATCTACACAATTATCATCTATCTGGAAATGTTTGTAAGGATGAAGTTTCCTATTGTAAAAGTCATGGGCTGAGTTCAGCTTCCTCGTCAAGATGCTTGCTACAGGAGTTTATTGATGTGATCACATTGAAACGCCCACTTCACCATGACTGGGACATATATTTAAAACCTCTTTCTGACCGGCCTCAGGCGATTTCATGTCGATATTGTATATGTCACTTCCATTAAAATACGAGTATTGTGTAGTTTACTCTGACGTCTTTCCAGAAGGCGTCACTTTGTCATTAAAAAAACAAGACCAAGAAGTTTCGCGACACCTAATTTATATCTGCGAGAACCACTAATTAACACAGCTGTAGTATATCCTAAAAAGTGTACCGCTGCGAAATTAATCTAAACCGACATGTAACCCCGCGCCTGACACAATTACAGAATTACTCACACTTGTAACGTCGAGCTGAGCGAAATTTATATTAAACCACGTACAAACGTAACTCTTGACACAAAAGCTATACACGTTCAGTCTTATCCCCAAGGGAATCCTACAAAGGTATTTTTCACAAATCTACTTGATCAATAGCGATATCAGGATATATCACGTACTACCCAAAATAAAGAATGAGGTTACTATTCACGTAACGCTTTTTTAATCCCTGGCTCCAGGCAGCGGCTGAATCTACGCAGATCGCAAATCCAAAAGTAACAAAAAAAAATCGGAATAGTATCGAACAATGCAGGGTTGGCAACCCCATCTCTAGCGACAGAGGTAGTGAACCTTTCCCTCGGTCCAATTGTACAAAAAGATCAACAGCTGACACACTGTTTTTCTTAAATTCCCATACGTGTTTGAAAACAATAACATTGCTTATTATTACGAATAGCCCATTGTGAATCGAAGGCGGTGAACAAACTTCTACTATCGTTGAACTTACTTTCTGAGAAATGTTTTCGTATTCTAGAAAAGACTTCTAATGGGTTCAGAAGACTATGAAATTCTAACATTAACAATCAAAACAAAACCATATACAATTGAAAATAAGTTTATTATTACCGTGAACAATGAAAAAACTGTAGTGTGAATTGCTGTATCGAATGTATGAAGAATTCCAGAAAGCCATGAGCTGATGATTCATGATGGAGTAAGAAGAAATACTTTATGAAATTGAATGTCCATTAAAAAAGTTCTGGAAAACAGGGTGACTAATCCGGACCGTTATTATATATGCAAAACACGTGTACAGTACAAAGGGAAAAACCTGTGGTGAAATAATAAACTATTCAGTTAGGCAAACTAATACTCAATATAAAATGTTCCCTTTTCGCTAATCTATACTAATATATAAAGGTGAAGAGTTTGTTTGTTTGGTTGAACGCGCTAAACTCGAGAACTACTGGTTCGAATTGAATAAATCTTTTAGTGTTGGATTGCCCACTTATCGAGGAAGGCTATAGGCTATACAACATCACGCTACGACTAATAGGAGCGGAGCAGCAATGAAAAATGTTGCAAAAACGGGACGGGATTTTACGCGGACGAAGATCGCGGGGAACAGCTTCAGGAATATGAAGATAGATTGAAATCGTTAGATACGCCCCCGCGTCAAAAAAAGATCACGTTAGTCTTGTCTCGCTCACTCAAACTGTTTATAGTCCTTAGTCTTCACTCATCCTAATTTATTGACGCCTACTCTGACTGGCTTTGATCCGAAAACTGTTTACAAGTTTTGATTTAAACATAAGGAAAATTATACTAAGATTTCTGTGTCACTATAATATTACTTTAATAAACCATCGATTAAAGTTATTTGCTAGTTTTTCCATAGACATATTACTAAATTTTGCTATAGAAAAACATATTAAAAACTACAAACAATAAATATGCAAGTCAACAGGCGAACAGCGAATCCATTTTGCTTTTTTATCGAGTAATCGTTAACACAATGCTCAAAGTGAATATTTATAAAATACTCGTTTAGATAACGAATTTAGTTATCGATTCAGTTCTGGGAAGTGTTATCTGTTACATTACGGTTCGGTTAGTTTAACAATAAAACAATAGTGATCGGCTCAGTAGCATCAGCATGCCGCATAGCAACTATAATGATTAGCCGGGTGAGACTTGTTCGTGAATAGGGTATTTATTTACCTGAAAAAATCTATTTAGACCGTCAGTTAGATTATCAAAAAATATTGGACACGTATTTTTTCTTTTGTCATGTAAACGAAAATTGACCACGATACAGCGCGTTGAAATCTCGCGTGACGTCACAATTTCTGTTACTTGTTACTGTCCAGTGACGTCACAAGCCCCCTCTCTTGAACTTTGATGCGCTGTATCGTCGTCATGTTTTGATTATGTGACGAAAGAAAAAAAACTAGTCCAATATTTTTTGATAATCTAACTGACGAACTAAATAGATTTTTTCAGGCAAATACCCTATTGCATTAGCGAAACTAGATATTGATGTTTTTTTTTAAATAGATGGTGATTATTTAGTCACCTGCATAATTCAAGGAGACGAGTGTACCCGCCATATTTAACGCGTTTCCTAATTGAACTCAAATCTGATTTGTCGCAAAAAAAACCTATGTAACACCAGTCAGGTAATTTCGATACATGTATGACTACTTTGCAAAAAATCTTTAGTATGACGTGACGGTTAGAATCATCCCCTTAATTACTGCAAGTGACTAATTCGCCACCCTGTATCAAGTGCAATGGACCGGTACGGCTCTCGGCGTCCGCGTCACTACAAACACGCGTCAGCAATAAGATCCCCGTAGCCATTATAATGGAACATACGCCCTATTATGTATGTGACCGACTTGTTTGTGCGTCTCAAGACCGTCCTTGACGGATGCCTGTACTACAGAACGAGTTTACACATCGATTTATTATGACACCGATAGACAGAGTCGCTAGATCAAGCTTTTGAATTATCGCTCGGCCCTTATACGCTAGTTAATAAAGGGTGTAAAAAGACCCTTAACGAAGCCGAAAGGCACTTGTTCTCCCCGTCAATGCGATCATTTTTTTGTTCTAGACCATACCTGGGAAGGGGAACCTTCTAGTTACGGAGATATTGGGGGTCAAAGTTCCAACTTTTTCACAAGTCTTTTTTTTAAATACATGTTTTTAAAGTAAGATTTTTACTTTAAACACCTCCACGACCCCCGTACTATTCAATCCATCCATCAGCACAATGTTCTGAGTGTGTTACATTGAGTTCTAACGTAAAACGTGATTTATCACCCAAAAAAAAAAATCGTTTCCCAGCAAAAAATTTTGCGTAAAGCTATTTAGTATGATGTCCAGAATGCTTGGCTGACGGCTTCGTGAAGGGTCTATTTACACCCCGTATAACGAATGACTATTTTGGCTGTAAAACGTCTATTGAATTCCTAAAGTTGGTTCTATCGAGTCCAAAAATGTCCTCATAATTTTCCCTAGAATATTTTATTTCTCGAAAAAAAAACCCAATCTACCAACACTGCCGGATCGAGTGCAATGAGTGTGCGAGCGATTGCCATTGTTCTTATTAGTATCAAACATTGTTCTGAAACCGGTTACATATAAATATGCCGATAAGTGTCCTGCACTTACGTAACCGTGATCGACGTGACACCAACACGTAAATAGGTCTCTGAATACTGAATACTAAGCTTCATTTGGATAGATAAACTCGTCATTATTATGCAAACAGAAAATGGCTTCTGTTTCTATTTAATTTAGGTTTGTTTTGCCGTTTATAGTAAACTAGCTGTTGCCAGCGACCTTCGTCCGCGTGAAGTTATTTTGTCCGCTCCTTTTGGTAGTAGCGTGATGTTATATAGCCTATAGCCTTCCTCGATAAATGGGCTATCCAACACTTAAAGAATTTTTAAATTCGGACCAGTAGTTCCTGAGATTACCGCGTTCAACCAAAAAAACTCTTCAGCTTTATAATATTACTAGCTGTTCCCCGCGACCTTCGTCCGCGTCCAGTTATTAAAAATACAATTTTCCCCGTTTTTGCAACATTTTTCATTGCTGCTACGCTCCTATTGGTCGTAGCGTGATGATATATAGCCTATAGCCTTCCTCGATAAATGGGCTATCCAACACTTAAAGAATTTTTAAATTCGGACCAGTAGTTCCTGAGATTACCGCGTTCAACCAAAAAAACTCTTCAGCTTTATAATATTACTAGCTGTTCCCCGCGACCTTCGTCCGCGTCCAGTTATTAAAAATACAATTTTCCCCGTTTTTGCAACATTTTTCATTGCTGCTACGCTCCTATTGGTCGTAGCGTGATGATATATAGCCTATAGCCTTCCTCGATAAATGGACTACCCAACACTGAAAGAATCATTCAAATCGGACCAGTAGTTCCAGAGATTAGCGCGTTCAAACAAACAAACAAACAAACAAACAAACTCTGCAGCTTTATAATATTATATAGTATAGATAAGTATAGATGACACTTTTAAGTACCTATTAGCACTAAAATTGAAAAGATAAATATAATAACACGTAATTATAGACAGTTATGAAAACCGTAAAAAAAGTTTTTACGCTGTATAATTTATGAAATAGACCAAGTGAACAATTTCACTTTCGCGGTGTTCCCGGTGTCAGTAGTTAGTTGAAAGATTTATTACCGCGGCCTCGATTTAGCCTGAGGCGTCAATTAATATGTTCACTCAAATAAAAACAGAATATACGCTTACTTAGTCGTAATTAAGTGCATCTATGCAAAGCTAAATAATTATACTGTGCGATCAGAACTATTAATACACATTTCTTACAGTTTCATATTAAGAAAAGTTAAGTAAAAGTAACGTGAGAAGAAAGAAAATTATGTCAAAGACGCTTATTGCGTAAGCTCTAACGAAATATTCTGAGAAACTCTGGGTCAAGGTTGAGTTTTGAGAGGTCCGATTAAGTTATCCTTTTTTGTTTCAGAACCGAATAATCAAAACAATCATAGAATTCAGATATTCAATGATTTTGAAAATATTTTTAACATACACCCTGCATACAATCCTTACTAATATTATAAATGCGAAAGTAAGTTTGTTTGTTTGTTACCTTTTCACGCCTAAACCACTGAACCGATCATCCTGAAATTTTGCATCTACGTTTTCAGGTGTACAGAAAAGGACATAGAGTACCTTTCGTTCCGAAAAAAAGTACTGTTCCCGAGGAAAATCTTATGATAATAGATGGCGCCACGTATCTTTCGAATCATGATAGAATTATATAATAACAAGTAGTCTACAACCCGAATTGATAGTCAAATTCTAAATCAACGCGAGCAAAGCCGCGGGCAAAAGCTAGTTATCAATAACTATATGAAGCGGTGTATAATTTTCAGTTCGCACGAATTTCATTAATGAAGTTGACGATAATGTAATGACTACGACTACTATGAGGGGTATTCGCCACATATAAACTAGCACGGATGGTAATGAATAAATCAGGATGACACATCGGACGTCCGCACCGGAACACGACGAATAATTGAAAAACGCTCTTAAAGAGACATCACACTGTTAATTACTGAACAAGTTGGCTTTATAATTGTCGAATTTTCTGTAGCACACACGATCGTGCTGATATAATCGGTTAAGGAAGTGACCGTGCGCTAGTGAATGAAATAATTACTTGTTTAATATTAATTGAGCCCACACACACTAACACAGTAGTTAGGCATAGCGGAAAACCTGTGTACGTAAAGAAAATGCTAAACTTTACTGATAAAATGAACTTTTAGTTTTTCAAAGCAGCGCGAGTATTTAATGTCTACTCCAAATCACAATATAATGCCTTCTAGTCACATCCTTCCAAAAAAGTATAACAGCGACCAATGCAAAACCATAATTACTCGAAACAATGACAAAAAGCAGAATACCGGCCAAATAAATTGAGCACTCACGCACTCAACATTGGGATACATGTGAAAAACAAAGGACAAACGGCCCATCTACTTATGAATGAAGGCGAGGTGTCATACGACCACCCGGAACAGGTGACGAGGTGGCCCAACAATGCTCAATACGAACTAGCAAACAGTTCGTTGAGTTTGTCTCTGTACACAACACACTTAGGAAGACCATGGTCTCATTGACAGCGACAAACGGGGACCCAAAAGAGCCTAGCAACAAGCTAATCAAGCTAGTCAAGCCATATTGAATACCTGAAGTGAAAAGGGAGACAAAAGGCTTATATAGAATAGAATATTCTTTATTATGTGCACCATTCAAGTAACATTCATAAAAGAAGACATTTCGTGTAAGTGACACAATGGGCGGTCTTTCGTTAAAGAGAGCTTTTAAGCCAACCTTTGGATGGATTACAGGAACAGAGACAATACTGCAGGTAGTCTGTGTTGTTGTGTTCTATTCACAATTACAAAACAATATACATTCAGTCAAAAGAGTATCGGGAATGGATGATTTTTGTTTATGGTTCCATATTCAATTTTTTTTTTTTTTTTGTTGTGTGATTGGCATAACTGTTTTCCATTTTGGCGCGGAGTTTGAGGTACGTTTTTAGTTAGAGTATTTCGAATTTCATAATGGACAAAAACATCGAACAAAAAGTTTGTCTTAAATTTTGCATCGCCAATGGAATTTGGATGAAAAACTAACATTTTGTGTAGTATTGGTCGTTTCTCGGTACTTTCTTGACAGAATAGTACAAACATACACACAAAGCATACACAAATCTGTATAACATAAGCAATAAACAATACTCATGTAACAAGATCAGAGAACCATGCAGCAGGACAAAAACGGCCGCATGTATAATTGAATTAATGATGTCATTACAAAAATAGTCAACAAACACACAAAGGAAGAGTTAATTAAAACAACTCCAACAAAATGATTTTAAATTTCCCGTCTGATAGCATTAAAGCTTAAAAAACAACCTACAAAAAGTATGAAAAATATCTTTTCACATTTCAATAAATACTTTCCGTCCCCAGTTCCCACTCAGCTCTTTTGTAAATCGGCCTCGCAACGTAGGTAACCGTAAATATCATAAAATTTCCAATATGCATTAAAACAAGAAGTGTTTTTCGTTGACTTTTCGCAGTACTGGCTTATCAAGGTGAATGACCGATTTATCGGACGTGTCGCTTCCATGAGTGCTGTGTAATCTAGGGTTGTAAAAGGTATTTCGGTTAGATTGGCCTTCTGCATTATGCTTTGTCATCCAACATAATCATCACGACTTGTCTGGACTGGCTAGAGCATTTTCTGAATTCAGAAGTCAGACCAAAAGTTTCAGAATTAAAACCTCATTTTGAAAAAGCCGCTTCCGAGGCGAAATTCCCAAAAACCACTGAATATTAATCTATACTAATATTATAAAGCTGAAGCTATTGTTTGGTTGAACGCGCTAATCTCATGAACTATTGGTTCGAATTGAAAAATTCCTTTAGTGTTAGATAGCCCATTTATCGAGGAAGGCTTATAGGCTATAACAGCACGCTACGACCAATAGGAGCGGATCATCGATGAAAAATGTTGCAAAAACGGGGAGAATAGTATTTTTATACTGTTTAATACAATAGACCCGCTACCCGCGGACAGTGTAACCACCGAAGCGCCATTTAGTCGCCTTCGACCAAGATAAGAAGTACAAACAGTACATCAGAGCCAGAGCTTTTACCAGCCGACATACTTGCATATGTAATGGGAAAAGTCAACGTTGCACAAGCCTTACAGATTATTTAGAAAACATCTCTGAACAAAGACGCTTACTTAAGTAACTTATCATCTCAAACAAGCGCAAATCCTTAAAATATCACACGAGTTATTTCTGACTTAACTAGTAACTTAATAAAGCAATAACTGCGTTTCAATTATTTTAATTGAACAGTTAAATCTATTTGCGTCGATTAATTAACTTAAACCATTAAGTTCTAACTATTAAATTAAACTTTAAATAACGCAGGACCTTATTATGTAACCCACACCGTAAGCCCTGATGACTAAAGTTTGTTTAAAATAGCCCTCGCCATAAGAAAGGACAAACTATTTTTATCCCGGCAGGACAGGTAGTTCCCTTGGGTTATATAACTTCCCTTTGTTGTCCAATATGTCCCGAGGGGCCAATATTACTTAATAGAAATCACACTTGGAAACGCATTATATATAACCGGTTCATAATAAGTTAAACACGGAAGCGATCTGCATATTTACACCTCGTTAATTCGATGATTGACGTCATAAAGATTTAACAGTTCACTTTCCGCTGAACATAAAAACCTTATTACATATTAAAAGACGAAAAAGCGAGTCTACAAAAATCCCTTTTACCTTTCAGTAAAAAGATAATTCGATTAGTTATAACAAACCGGGGCCACGCCTATCGCGAGCGACTCCGTGTCATAGGTTGCGAGGTTGCTGGGTCGTTGACACGATTATTTTTCAGAGGACATTTTATCACTGGCCGATAAGTACTGACGCCATTGTTATTCTGATAAAGCTCAAAGGTATGATTAGCAACAAAACACGTAAATTGTGAGTAAACTAGCTCACCGTCACCGGCCCACGCGTACACTTAGCGGGAATTGAAATTCTCACAATAGAAAAATTCAGTGTTGCTATTCGTGGGCGTCATCCAGACATTGTAGTGTTGCTGAATGGGTTCCCGCCCTTGTACACCCGCCATAGTAATTATAAAACCATTTGTATGGACTAGCCGATTGAAGTAGAGTGCGTTCGTTTCGCAAATTGATGTATGAATTACTCATATTTTCCAAATGTTCTAGACGTTTTATTTTTGGATGAACTCTGAATGAGGGTGAAGAATTAATATTGTATAGATTTGAAAATAATTAGGTCGGCTATGAATAGCTTTGCCTTGGTGAGGCTTCTTACAAATGATTGGTTTGCTACAGTATTATGATATAGAAGCTAAAAATATAAGTAAAGGTCAAGTTACTCCAGAAAGTCGAGAACTGGCGACATATTACATTTTTAGTAAGCATTACAATCTTGTATGTGAAAATAAGGCCTGTCAGGTGCGCCGTGTGTAAAAAAATCAATGCATTTGTTGTGTTCGGGATCGTAGAAAAAATACGTCAATCAAATACATTCGTCTATTCAGTGATCGAACCACAAAACATTAATAAAACCGAAGGGAGAGTAAGCTTTGGAATATTCTCACGGACTTTCTACAGAAAAATACTGTTACCATTACATGTACACATTACACCATTAAGATGAAAGATAAGAGGCATTCAGATGCGGATTTATGAAAAATACGAGGAAGCAACTAACCTCGATACTCAAAAGTATTTTAGTTTCGCCGTTTGAAAGCTCAGAAACGTTGCAACTTATGACCTAAGTCTGAGAACGATCTCTTCAAACTTGCGGCGAACAATTCTAAACATACTAACACTGGCACATTTTGTTTTAGTGTTTCTTTAAATTTTTGACGAGTGAAGAAAACTGTTGAAGAATAATAAGACATGCTGTGTTATGGGGGAATATAAAAAAATTAAGATGTTTTAGACCTTCACCATCTTGCTACCTGCCTGCAATTCATACAGAGCAGTCTTTTTCATTAGAAATGGAATCTACGATTAAGTTAAGCCGGGTTCTACCAAGGGTTTATGACTTACTAAGAGTATTGTCAACAAATGTGTTGTCAGTTTGATGGAAGAAAGCCATCATTGCTAAATTGTTGAGTTTGATTCTATTTTTGTGAAGAAAATGTACATACAAGATTGATTTAATAAATGAATTTTTCAGTAGTAGTAACAGAGAGTATAACAGAAAACAAAACTAGTGGTCATTTATCCTGAAATTGTTTCTATAAAAACGAAAAAAAATATTAAACAAATTCGAAAAGGCAATTTATAAACGGTGAATTTCCACGAAGCCACGAAAGTGCCTGCAGGTAAATAGTTAAACACATTCGAGCTTCAGGTTTCCACCATTTATCAACAAAGAAAAATGAAAAAGCAAATTGTAGTACGGTAACTTTATCATCATTCGTTACTTTTGGTGATAAGGATGATTTCCACCAAACGGCTCGCATCGCATCGGATCGGAACGGATCGGATTTTACAATCTTTAAACGATATTCAATTGTGTACACAGTGTTTAAAGTCTATTTTACCAAGCCGCGCACAGCAGCTTGACCGGGGGCTTCTTCCGCGACACTCGATCGTGGCCAAAAGTATGCTGCGACGCGCGATCGGCTCCGTTCGCCTGTCGCCGTTTCCAATCGGATCCTTTCTGCTGTCAACACGGTATCAACGAAACTAAATATTTGACGTTCGCAAGCGGTATGGATCCGATCGTGTGCATCGACATCCTGCCGGATTGGTTGTCGCCGCATCCGTTCGTATCCTTTCCGATCCGATGCGATCCGAGCCGTTTGGTGGAAATCATCCTTTAGAGTTTAACAACTTACTGTCACTCACGGTTTAATGTTCATTAACTAACTGAACTATTCTTTCAAGTAAATATCTTTATGGTTCAGAATAATCTCCGCTTTTATTACCCTTTAACTTTTGAGAGTAATGCACTGTCCCGATCGTCTGCTTCGGAAGGTGGGGGCGTCTAACTACTTCACAAGAGCAATTTTAATAAAGACACACAATTTTATACCAAACAGTACTAATAAAACGGTCACAGATAAAGAGAAATTTCAGCTCAAAGCTACAAGCGCAACCTCACAAACGTTAGCTGTTCCTCGTTTTAACATCACAAATGTAAAGTAAATGAGCATTGCTACTAAGCATAGCTACATTTGTCAACAGCATAGTTAAGTGTTCGCTGGCAAATAATTAACGGCTGGTAGTAGCGTTGCGTAATAACCTGACAACTAAGTACCCGAGACAGCAGTAAACGAGGTAACAAGCACCGAATATACGAATACAGTGCTTTCGTAGCTATTTTACCTGTGACTTGAACCTTAAGTTAACGAGAATAAAGGTCACTGTACTGAAAAATCAAAGGTAATATAACAATGTTAGGGCAGTACACGCGAGCCCGTGTGAGTACGACATCTGTATACAGGATGCATTAATTGTGCTCATTTCACAATCTGTTTAGCGATTTTATTGGATAAGTTGGTCACGTGTGCGCCTAGGCTAGGAGCCGACACTAGATACCTTATACACAGATAACCTGAGGTAATGCCACATTCGGAACGGATAAAACAGCGAGAAATAAGATAGCTGCATTTAAATGTGAATATAGAAAATCTGTCGCGTGTAATTTATTGTAACTGAAGCTTAGTTAAATGGCTGACTTGTTGTTTATTCAAAACATTTACTGGAATCTACCTATCTCGCGTTAAACTTATCTTCTTCAAATATTAATAAGTTTGATAAATACACTTGTTTTAAATCCTAGAATGCGTCTCCTAACCTCTTAAGAAGCATTTTAACCTTGTGTGACATACTGACAAAAAGACAAACTTTCTCAATAAACTCATTTGGGTTCAGAAACAGTTACTTAATCATCTTATTCAAGCGTACAAGCACTTGTGTAGCAATCTCACAGTTAGAGAATTATTACGTGAAACATTCATTCAGAGCTGTGAACACAAACATCGGATTTGGAATTCCACGCTTTGTTATTACGAAAAATTGTGTGCTGAACACATAAGTAGATGAAACATGAACGCTGGCTCCTATTCTACGAAGATTTTTGTGTGTAACAGTAGCGAAGGGACAATTGTAACAGGTAAGCCGTAGTACATATCTTTAATCTGATTATATTATTTGTCTGTAGAATACTGACTGTGCCATTTTTCAAAGGAAATCCGGTAGGAATCGGTTTGTATGGGGCCTTCGCCACTGTTGTGTAAGTACACTTACTTAACAATGGTCCTAAGGTACTGCTCTAAGAAGCTGTTCCCACTGATTCCGTTTCCCTTTTTCTTCATGAATATTGGAGTAGTCTTCAAAAATTTATTAAACGAAATGTTCCCCAGTTCCTTTGAAGGTAAAATTTAATTTGCCAAGGTAGAGGAACCTTATTGGTCTAAATATTTTGTTTTTGGGAACGAGTTTGGGAAAATGGAAAGAGTGGAATAAACGTTATGGCAGATGTCAATTTGTTAGAACGTTACGAGGACGAAAAGTTGTAAATTATGAATTCAGCATAATATAATTACCACACAAGTAATGTGGGAAAAAGTATGGTAATTATGTAGCGGTTATGTGACTCGGACAAACAAAATATTTAACCCTACATTTTGTTAACGTCAGAAGTAAAATATACGAGCTTTGTTGTAATAATTTCGCAGTTCCGCAATGCTCATGAATTCCTAGGAATAAAATCATATTACAATGGATATACACTAGCAGTTACTGTGTGATGATGGCGTCTGCCGAGCTTATTCAACATGCTAACTAGTTAAATTGCCTCCACTGTTCCACAGATGATATTCGCAAAGATTTGCATAAATTAACTCTATACAATCGATTTATAATTTATAATATCTGGTTTATAAGAGACCCCAGTCTTGAAACGATAAATTATAATTAAAGTGCTCTTGATGAGCCCAGACTATTTTAACAGTGTTTAACATAACTAACCTGACGGGTTAAGTAGGATTAAATTAATGTTTTTTCAGACTAATTAGTTCATCGTTCTGGTTGAACTGAACTATATTTTGTTTATTACGAACTGACAGCGTCTGGCAGCAGATGACTTAACCGTCGATAAATCATAGCGTTCAGTTAAACTTGTGATATCGCATCAAATTATAGAATACAATTTATCAAAATCTTTTTAGAAACACCAAAATACTCAAACGCCTTGAATGTAATTGTTCCATTAATTTATTTCCTGTTTGTTCATCGCGTAGCACTAACTCGCGTCAGTCCCACAATTGTTGGTATAGAGTTCCTAGCATTGAGTTACAGCGTATTCATATAGAGCTAAGAAGGTTAATTCGAGCCACTTCCAATTCAGCTTATTGGATTATCGCGAGCTTACCGCCGCGTGTATACGGTACAGTTCGAGAACAAAGCCGGTGAATGCAGGCGGTTTTAAAACTAAATACTGCACTCTGTATTGAAAACAGATATAGTAAAAAACGTGTTTCATAGAGATAAGGCACTAATGGAGAATAATAATGATAAATAATTACTTTTAGTAATAAAAATACAGTTGGAAAATGTAATAATTACAACAAAAAGTGAAGTATCTCGTCCCGTGGCTATCGCACGGCGATTAAGAGATAACATCGGATGAACGAACAGCACCATAAACTTGGCCGCTGATAATATCAGATTTCAAGAAAAATGGCCGGTCGCAATGCGTAACAGTAATGATCGAGTTAATTGATTCTTACAACAAGTCAAGTAAGATAAACGAGAACATAGCACACTTGATTCAGCTAAATAATTTGCTCACAACTTTGAAAAGTTTTCAAAAGCCACTCCAACCAAGCACACGGTAGATAGATATGCCACAAATGCAACGTTCACCGTGCTTATGCTAATCAGTTTGTAATTGATATCACAAGCCACTAACCTACATGGCAGTCGGTGGCAGTCCCGAGAAACGCAAATAGGATGTTGTGTAAGATGATACAGGAGACAACTATCTATCGGGGCTGTACGTGGCGAAACATGTGAAGAAAATATAGAAAGCGAACACCTAGGCAACGATACAGAAGCTATCGTAGAAATACCTGCGAAAGCAGACGATGATATATTGCTGGAACAAACAGAAGCGAAACATCTTGCCAATCAACCACAACCTATCCCAACAGAAATAATAATGAACTTCTAAATTGCTTACAAACAAAACGAAGTTCCGAGGAAAACATTATCAACATGAGCAAAAGAAACCTTAGTCAAACAGTACTTAGCGGCAAGTAAATAAATACATGCAACACAAACTAAGTATGTATGTTAATCAATTTGTCGGCAGTACGGCGTCTAGGTTGCGCGCTGTTTGCACTAGTCGCCACTGTTGACAGTGAACACCAAACGTCGTATTATGACTAATATTAACGCTAATATCCTAGCCAAACGTTTAGACTACGTGACATAAGCAACAACAACATATGTATAAATAATTGGCTGGAATCAACCTCTACACAATGTTGGAACATTTTTCATATTTTGTTAACCTGCCACAACAAACGTAATAGAAGGTAAAGCAATGGAAAACTCTGCCCGAAAAATAATTTGAGTGTAGGTGTGAATACCACGAACTAATAAATAGGTGTGATAGAGATTCGGTGAAATCTAAATAAAGTAAAGGTAACTTAGAACGTCAAAGAACATCTTTTCTCGAGTTCGAAAGATAAAATTGGCGTAGGAGGCGCTAAACCGGAAATATCCGAAGATGTGAACAGTTTTACCTAGAGAGAGAAATTGCAAGAATATGCGATCGAGCAGAGAAAACAGGATGTGAGAGAACATTCTACACCCAAAGACGATAATATGGCGAACTGAGGAACTTTAAACAAAATGAAATTAATATTATAGTACTCAGTACCTCCATCATATAATCATATTCTATCTTACGAACCGCTGATTACATCGTTAAAATTCCAGACACAGTTTCTTCGAACCTAAACATCAAAATTCAAATTAATATACGTCCTCATTGAAGTAAAGGTCATATTGTTACGATATACCAACCTCAGTTGATGCTACCAGCAAAAAGTTATTTAACTTCACATACGCCTCGCTGAGCAAAAGCTAACCTATTTGAATTTCGCTTAATTGATTCCGTGGTACTTATCGCATGATACAGGTGTATAAAGTCAGATCTTTAGTTAATGTGTTGGGAACATGCATTGTTTCTTCTAGTAGCTTCGCTACACGTACATTATCCGGATAGTTATTAGTATTACTTAACGTTTGTAGTTGTTTATTATTGATAACAACTATTATGTAGTCATAAGTGTTTTCTATTATATTTATTGCTTTATCAATAACTAGCTTATGCCCGCGGCTTCGCCCGCGTGGAGTTCGGGAATTGCCCACGGGGATCTTACTTTTGGGATGATAAGTAATCTATGTATGTATAGTAGATACATGGTTTTTATATAGTTGCTTATAACTTGCAAATATTAGTTCATAGTAATATCAATTAGGTAGGTACTTTACATATTGTTATGTGAAATATTGATACCTTGGTTTGAGATTGGACACCGGTGACGAAAATCAAATGATTAATTAGGAATCTATTTATAGACATAAAACTTTTACATTATATTTAATATCAATGTCGCGTATCACGAGCCAACGCGAAAATCGGTGGAATAAACCATATTTACAGACGTCTACCTCAGAAAAATCCTACCTACTTACTTAATAGGTAAATACTCCCGCGCCCAGCGCAACAGTGCGCGCCATGCGCCGGTCTACGTGAGCTTCGAAGACATATTTAACCCTGTTGGGGCATGATTTTGATTTTTGAAAAAACTGTGATACACGTATCTCATAATTTTAACTGAAAAGTAATGTATACAAATTTTCAAGTCAATCGACTCAGAGAATAAAAAGTTTCACAGAATATTAAACACCCCATTTTACCCTCTTAGGGGTGGAATTAAAAAAAAGTGTTTCTAAGCGGATACTTACTCTTCACAAAGACCGCATCCTCCAAATTTTATGTCTCTAGAACCAGCCGACTGGGCTGTGCGTTGATGTATCAGTCAGCCAGTCGACATTGAATTCTTAAATTGGGGGATGATTTTGGAAAAACTGTGATACATGTATCTCATAATTTTATTTGAAGAGTATGTACACAAATTGTCAAGTCAATCGACTGCGAGAATAAAAAATT
This sequence comes from Noctua pronuba, assembly GCA_905220335.1. Taxonomy (NCBI): domain Eukaryota; kingdom Metazoa; phylum Arthropoda; class Insecta; order Lepidoptera; family Noctuidae; genus Noctua; species Noctua pronuba. The sequence continues at coordinate 4,573,684 of LR999906.1, read as the reverse complement.
TCATAGAAAATTCAACACCCCATTTCACCCTCTTAGGGGTGGAATTTCGAAAAAGCCTTTTTTAGTGAATACCTACTCTTTACAAAGAATACACGCTCCAAATTTCATGTCTCTAGAATCAGCGGATTGGGCTGTGCGTTGATATATCTGTCAGCCAATCAAGACATTAAATTTTTAAATTGGGGGATGATTTTGGAAAAACTGTGATACACGTATCTCATAATTTTATTTGAAAAGTATGTACACAAATTTTCAAGTCAATCGACTGCGAGAATAAAAAGTTTCATAGAAAATTCAACACCCCATTTCACCCTCTTAGGGGTGGAATTTCGAAAAACCCTTTCTTAGTGAATACTTACTTTTTACAAAGAATACACGCTCCAAATTCCATGTCTCTAGAACCAGCGGATTGGGCTTTGCGTTGATATATCAGTCAGCCAATCACGACATTGAATTTTTAAATTGGGGGATGATTTTGGAAAAACTGTGATACACGTATCTCATAATTTTATCTGAATAGTATGTACACAAATTTTCAAGTCAATCGACTGCGAGAATAAAAAGTTTCATAGAAAATTCAACACCCCATTTCACCCTCTTAGGGGTGGAATTTCGAAAAACCCTTTCTTAGTGGATACCTACCCTTCACAAAGAATACACCCTCCAAATTTCATATCTCAAGGACCAGCGGTTTGGGCTGTGCGTTGATATCTCAGTCAGTCAGTCAGTCAGGACTTTGAATTTTATATGTATAGATGACTACTACCTCGTTTCTTTTAATTATTGTAAGAACATTGTCGAGGTGGCGCAGCAGAAGTGTACCTGGAAGGAAACGGGAGAGGCCTTTGCCCAGCAGTGGGACATACAAGGCTACTAAAAATCTTCCTGGAGCAATCCAAGTCAAAATCTACACACAGTAATTTGTGTTTTGACCTACCTAAAATTGGCAGAGATTACTGGCGCAGACATGCTTAAAAATCCTCATTAATAATTTACCGTACTAATATGCCGTTCGTCACCGAGTTTACAAATTCTGTTTCAGGGTTTTCATAAACAAGTTAAAAATTGACTCTTACAAGTTAATCTCTCTCATTTATAGCTGTGAAAGAAGTCATTTTGTAAATGCACTTGTTTCAGACAGGAATCCAGAAGTGAAGGCGTCTTAATTTTATAAAAGGGTTCCTTTTGCTACTAAAATTTACATTTGTCCCGCCATAAAAGTGAACAAAGTCAACTGGCGGTTGACTGTCTTGGGCTCGTATTAATTATGTGCATAGTTTGTTGTGAAAAACTGAAAATCCGTTGCTTTTTAACAAACAATCACTACATATTAAACGAAATTCCTGGCTGTTTTGTCTTTTACATAAAAAATACTGGATTAATTTTAGTGGATGTATCTTTGAACGTTTCATACAGCTTTTCACGTAAAATAAATAAATTTACAGCATACTTAATGAGATTATGATCCTCGACAATATTCAGGACGAACAAAACTAAATGGTTATACGGAAAGCAAGTTTAACCAAAATACGTTGTGTAAAATATAACTGGCGCATAAGCGCAGCCAGGGTGGGTTCCTAGCAAGTAATAAATAACGACAACACGACGAGTTCGCAGGAAATTAAAAAAATACAAAATGGTCGACCGTTGGTGACCCACCAAAATGTTGTCGTTCATATGTTAAACGTTGGACATTAGATATTGTGTATGAACACCCTGATTGTAGAATCCTTTCATACCGGCTTTAGCAAAAAAAATTGAACAGGCTTCATGGCTATTCTCAATTTCTTGGATGATCAAAAATATTATACATTGGAGGAAGAAGCTTACCCAACACTTCCGTTCAGGGCGGTGACAGGTGGCCGCTCATAGCACATATGCATACCAGCAATGTCTGCTGCACACTTATCAATACTGATAGTATTTTATATCACTGTTTCACAATACACTACACAATGTTACCAATTAATCCACTCCACGAGCGAACATTTTTGATTGAAAGTTTCATCAATTCGCACCAATAGTTTGACTACTGCAAAACAAGTATTAGTTACGCCGAATGTAGATCAGAACAGGTCCGTAAATCGCATCATGTCATGTAACACTCGATTGCCGTAATCGATTGATATTTACTACAAATTAATAATCGCTGGAAATTCATGAACGATTGCTGACGTTGGCAACTATTTGATAGAAGTCAATCTACAGGTCAAATAGTTAACAAATAGAGGGCTAAGTCGGAACGAACTATCTTAATAGTCAATTATTCATTTTAATTATCTTGACGCCGACTAGTTATAGCGTTAAGGAAAATGTTGTGTGAAAAGGAAAACTATGTACGTTTCTACTACGTCACATTATTTAGCTGACGTAGTTTAGTAAAATAAACATGAAATGACTATACAGCTTACACGTAACCTTGTCAAAGCTTATCTAACCTTGCAGAAACTGCTAATTACAAACCTAATTAGATACATGAAACGTCGTAATATTTCGTACCTGTAATGGAATTGGAGAATAATATGAAAAGATTACTTATTGCGACGGGCAATGAAAAATAGCTTATAGCCTTCAAGGGTGCCGAAGAGTCTTCTAATTTATACAAAGTGAGACAGCTATCGTCTGTCAAAAGTGCGATATTAAGCGATAATGGATTACATTTTGCGGGACGTCCGGATAATCTTAATTTAAAGAAACGGTGATTACGGGAATTGCGTCCCGGTCAGATGATTAATTGGGAGGCAGCGTGGCGGATACTTTTTGCCTTATTTAGCGAACATCGGGTAAATAGAATGTGGCGGGTATTTTTTCGCCGAGGGTCATGAGGAGCCATTACGCGGGTGTTTTCTCGTGTGATTGATCTGCGTCCCGCCGCTCTAACACTGGAGCAGTGGAGCCACCACCCCTATTCCGTGAAACGGCGTGTTTATGGATAACGGTATCCACACCAATGAACTCGTATCTACACGAGCATAAGGCCTTTCCTCATCTGTGAGAAGATAGGTTATTCTAATGAAGCTTCGCGTCATTTCAATGGCTTTGACACTCTATAATTGTAACGACATTATTATGCGAGTGTCACAAAATTTACATTTTACTTAATAGATTCTCGTTCAAACGACCCTTCCTCGGCCAGGCGTGGGAAATGCTAGTTCGTCATGTAATGTAGAAACGTAGATTTAACTTTATTTGAATGACAATAGAACAGATGGTCAAATACTGACAATAACAGGTAATGCCGGAGCTACGAACATGCGGGTGCATAACAATATTATCCACGCTGGTATGAATGTCTGTCAAGGTCGTGACAGCAAATATTTGGGCGGTAAACTAGTTAATTTTCAATACGAGGCAAATAGTGAGTGTCCTAGATCTGACGAACATTAACCTAGTTTAAAGTCGAGGTCATAGTGTGGTCACTTCGTCACTGGGATTCGCTACCGAAACAATCTACTGAGCAGACAATGAGGTGACAAAGTATTCGCTCATCAAAATCTAGCCGCCAAACTTTTGTGATAGCGTTGAAAGTTGGGGGCAAAATATACAATTCCTTTATCTTTATCCGGTGGCCGTAATGCGGTGAAATAAGCGCCCCGAAAAGGGATAAATAATGTTGTAGAGCGGACACATTCTGCTGGATATTATTCAGCTTTTACAAGACTATTCAAGATAACCCCTGAGACGTTAGAACCCTCTTCTGAGTCCCCGTGGGACGGCCTCAGTTTATCTAAAGATAAGTGTCTCGCGCACTGACCACCGGACTCATTTAGATTACACCCAATTAATATTCAGTCCTTGCCAAGTAAAGGATCTTAAATTGTATTAAAAGCAATGAATAATTAATACCAACAAATTGATATTCATTTAAGACTATTTTGATTCTGTTGGTGAAATGTCTAAAGTTGGAAGCAATACTTCTGGAAGTCATGTTTGTGAATTTAAGACATGTTGTGAATAATTAACAATATTTATTGTGTGTGACGCTTTTAAATATGAATTAAAGGCAATGAGTATGCATTATTTAGCTCTTTAAGATATTGTACGTAGATTCATACTTGAATATAAAATTGAAAATGTAATGTTATTGTGTATTTGCGCGTTTGTCTCTCGATCGTGAGAAGACAATAATATTTTATTCAATCGTTCTTTTTAACGATTTATAGTATAACAAGGAAAAATATATAATAATTACAAAATAGGAGGAAAGAGCGTTGTTTATTCTGACTTAACCATCGCCAATATTTTTCTGACGCTTGAGTGAGTGATATAAAAAAATACTGTTTTTTTTTATTTCGTCTATGTTGTATTGTTAAAACATTAAAGTAATTAATTAAAGAGTGGTCAATTCAAGTCTTTGTGAGGATGATTAATGTCTTAAAGCGACACTGTGGCTCAATGTGGAACCAAGGTGGATAATAATGCGCGCTGTATCTACCCACATAATTGCACTTGAATTAACAGATGAATAAAGTATAAGTAAATAAAATGTTTAACACTGTATTTTCATAATGTTTGGGCAATTGTGAGTACATTGAGTACTTTACTTTATGACATCATAATATTGTTTTTATCAACACTGTAAGACGTAGTGCACATTTAATTGAAATGGATGTTGCACCTATTAAAGATACCAGGTACATAATAAGGAAAATTTATTTCACTAGGATGTTCAGTTCAGGTACTACGACTTACTAAAGACATAAAATACAACAATGCAAAAGATTTGACTTAACGACTGTACCTAAATTAAAATTCATACAGTTTTAACTTTGTCATTGGCTTCAAGAGCGTGATTGTAATAAAAATACAAAGACAATTTAATTTGAACGTTAAACTTGAACGCCAACATAAACAAAGCACTTTCCAACATCGTATGGACAACGGTTTCTAATTTATAATTGGTTACAGTTTTGAAAAGGTATCGTAAATCATAAATTCCCAGTTCCAGCAATCAAGTGCGTCATGCATGAGTCAACATCATGGACATAACATCCGTCGGAGCGGTTCATTTCTTACAAAAAGCTGATGCGGTTGCGTCGTCAAAGTCAATCCTACGATCCAACACTGCAATCCAAGTGATCACTGGTGGTCCTCGCCACAGATTTCACTGTGACGGCGCACAAACACACAGCGAGGCGGAGCGCGCTGACAACACGCACGCATTCCGTGTCCGAATGCAAAGCGCATCACGATCACCGCTCACGTCCGTGCGAAAACCCGCCAAAAGCGAGTTCCCCGAGTACCTTCTATGAGGTATCTGAGCAATAGGCATGCGCACAACGCGTACACGACCAAACGGCAGGCGAGGACGCGCGCGACTGCCGTTCGACGCGGGGCGGGACCGACCGACGACGCTCGCAGGTTATCGTGAGTCGACTACACAGATAATGATGTCAAAAGTGGATCGGACTAATGCTCTCTATTATATTGTAAACGCTCCGAATACCCGAAGCCGGTGCCCCCTGCCGAATGTTGCATACGTCCGATTCCATAAGATCTCCTTCGACCAATTCAGTGTTTATCGCTCTGATTTTTTTATTATCTGTGATCACTATTGTTGTTAATGGTCGGATCAATTATGTTTACTTCCTATCAATTAATTCAAGACCATTTTCCAGTTTAATTAACTGAGTAAGTATCAGTCCGGTTATTGTTCGAAATAGTTTTGGATCGGTATCTTGTTTCATTAGCTTTTGGTCCTTCGAGTCAACCGATCCGAGCGTTCTGGTATTCTGTGATGGATAGGATAAGTTTTTGGTCTGTAAAATGGATAACCATATCTAGGAATTAAGTAAATAAACATTGTAGCATTTTTGTTTCTGAAAAATCTTGCCACGCCTCTGAAAAACACCAACAAAGAAGTATTAGCGGAGGATATCACTCATCGAAGTGAGCGCGCGCCCGGCGCAGAACACCGGCCGTAATTTTTATTGTCCCACGCTACCCGTCTCGTTAAACTAATCTGATTCTTGTCTCAAAACAACAAGACTAGAATTCGCTTAACACCACCACATGCCCGCAAAGTATTAGTCAAATCGAATAATGTTGATATTTTGAATATCCTCCGAATGTGTACCGTAACGTGACTGTATTGGAGTCTCTATCGGAATGCTCACATTAATGTAGATATGACACATGTTGTATTACTGAATTTTATCGGTTTACACTTGGCTTTTAAATCTAGCCGTATTGTTTGCGGTAATAAGGTTGGTTTCGAATCGGACAGAAGGTGACCGCCAAGTTTTTCCATATAGCAGTGTTAATCTGTATTTTTGTCGTATTAAGAAGTGAGCCTCGTTTAATGGATGTTGGGGTTTTTGTAGTGGGTTTCATGAACGAGCTGTGACGTCGAGAACGGAAAATTGGGTTCTTCGAACTTGGCGGTAAACCCTCCCCGACGTTAAGACATTTAAAATGAACATAATCAATATGATTTTAACTCCTACACAACCAATTTCGTTCGAATCGACATCAAAGCTTCTAATTAACGCGGCATTCTCTACGTACCGTTTATTACTACAGTACGGCAAGTTTATACAAAAATAAACACTGACACCAATTAGCACATACTAGTACGGTCTCCAGCGAAACTATTCCATCGCGACCAATTATTAGTCACGTTCAAATAGCAGGGAGCGAGCTATGTGGTAACTGAAAATAGTAGTATATTGACCATTAAGTGAATTGCACACGGATAACTAATTCGTTGTGACCCAATTTGGCGTGACAAGCGGAGCGCGCCTGCGACGGCCGTGGCGGAGCTAGGCGGATCATCCCGGGGGAGGGGAGAGGAAACTTTAGGGCCGTGGAGGGAACATACCCGAGGATCGGCTACCACTTTCCACTCTTACTTAGGTTTCTCCATCAAGTGTTTGCCAATTGCCAAGCCCAGCTACGAAAGAGACGGAGGATAATTGCTAGAGATTGATTCGAAACGGTTAATTCTGCGGTTATTAAACATTAAGACTTCAGTCAGTTTATAGAGAAACATTTGCATAACAAAGCTGCCGGCTGTGTCTAGTTTAAACGTAGTGATAACTAGCAGAATATTGTAAGAACTAACGTTTAACGCTTCTCTTAATGTGTCACCTGCTACAATCGTTTAGTGTTTTATTGTCAACGTACGGTCGACCCACTTCTTGTTTCACTGTGATATTTATAACAGGAGAATTCTCAAGAGCTTTGTAATAACAAAGAAAAACACAAAGAGCTTTATGTTAAGATATATGCTTAACATTAATATTACCCTTTACAGCACTTACGCAAATTATTCTTTGGCTAAATTTTAAATACTCTTTGTTTTATTTAACTTTTTGGTCTTGCTGTCTGTGTAACGCAAGTTTTCTCTTATCCGGACAAAAGGACCAATATAGGACCAAGAAGGTTTCCAGCAATCACGACCATTATTCGAAACTAAATGAGAGTAAAACCTCAACCCCCTAGAACGCCCATCGTAGGTACACAAAGAGCTTTTGATAGGTCAAATTCGAGATTGTTCCAAACTCCGGTATGAAAGCCAGAGGTGGGTTTCACCCGGCACCCTGGTTAAATATGCACGCAAACGACCAACCGCTTCGGAAATTGGCACTCTAGTAAAGAACGATACTGAATGTAGTTCTCCTTAATGTAATTACATCGAGTACCAACACGTGGACTTGTCTATTTACACTGAATACATAAACAACAGCTCGTTGGAAATCAAATGGCGTTCAAGTAAGACCGGTGGCACACAGACTGCTAAAGATTTTGAAGGTGGAGGGGGGGGGGGGGCGGGGTGGCAGATACACCGACATTGTCATTTTGTTTTCACCTATACAAAAAGCCGAAACACGCGGAACTTGAACAAAAATAAAATTGTAATACGCTCAATCCCAGCTACACGAATTTTTCCACCAAAAATGTTGGTCCAAAATTCAGCTGCAATTAAGAAAAAATAACTCTCGGCTGCATGGATGACGCCGATCCCGTTTACCTAACTTAATGACAAAGAGCGCATCCCCGAACATTCGATAACATGAACGCCTAAGGCACCTAAATTCCTTGGAGCATAAATCCTGACTGCTCGTGTATTGAGAATTTGCATTAAATTTTCTGATTGAATGGCAGGCTGTATTCGAAATCGTCGATATTGGCTGCAACAGCATTTCGTGTGCTCCTATCTATAGTCTAACAAGGGGGGTACTGGTAGATTGATCGTAGAAAGTCTTTAAAACCGCGTTATAATTCCAATAAGTTTATAAGTACGAAACTCGTTTAACTACTGCTCCGAGGCTGAAGAAAATGCACCTTTCTTGTTACAAAGTGTACAATATAATGAGAATGAAATCTCTGTTGCCTCGTGTCTATAAAACTGTGTACCTTTAGACAAACTTACAAAAGAAACCCCCGTTTTGTGCAACACTGGTCTTTCACTTTAATTTAAAAATATATTCCCTGCGGTAATAACGGTGTTAATAAACGCGATTCGCTTAAAGATGGAGACTTTCGTGTGTTATGTCGGGAGCGAACCTAACTCAACAGATGTCGAAACGATATCGTTAAGAGCTTCTAAGGACCTCGAGATCAAAAGGATCTCGAACAACTTTCACGTGAGGTAATGCTTCAGACTTCACATCACACCCAAAAATGACCTTTCTATACCAAAGGAAAGAAATGTACTTACATATGAAATTAAACGAAATCCAAGAAGATTGAAATCAAATTATTGGCCGTTCCCAAAACGCGCAAAAGAATATACATATTCAATTGTTGGTGTAAAATTCGCAATATCATTAGCGGTTGGCGACTCCCAAACATTCGTCGGCCCTTATCGCTGTGCTCGTTATCTTACCGACTCGCGACGTTTAAACGAAACGTTTCCGAATGTATTAACGCGAATTTCAAGGCAATGTCTCGCTCTGTTTATAAACTTGCTTTATTTCAGACTCGGTGTTTCAATGGCCGGAGTAGTTCATTTATATGTGACATGTGTTTCGGTAAAAATATCTGTTGGTCAATGTTTTGTTGGTTTAACGTCTCATATATTGGGGTTTTATATGGATGTTTTCGGGCCGTCCACCTGATCTAATCCCTTAGTCGACGCTAGCACCACCCTCGGGAAGGGGGTGGCCTACGCTAACGCTCCAAACGCCAATAAATGGAAATGCAACGAGAAATAGACCGCTATGACAGCTGACTATTAATTTGTTACTCTATTTCCCAGAATGATATGAAAATAAATAGGAAATAAAACAACCGATATCTATTACCACACACAAATCGACACGCTATAAATCTATGTAGCATATACTGATAATACTTATCTGTTTTATCGGGCCGATATTGGCAATCTTGTAGATAAGCATTATTGTTTCCGATAATACTTTGCTACGTGTATATTGCTAATTAAATTAATATCTATGAGTACGTACGGTGGTCACGCCCAGATTCAATGTCAAATGAAGCTTTGCGAAACCCTCTATGTATGGCAGAATGTGCCCTAGTCAACAAAGTCCCCGAAACAAATTAAGTTGGGCGGTCAGCCGGTCCAATACACTCAATATATGAAATTGATCCTGCTGAACTAGTCAATCACTTATTCCACAACACTATTCATTGTGTATGGCTATGTTGTCGTCGTGTTTGTTAGATAAGGTTTATTTTAGCATGCACTGCAATATTCATGATGAAATAAAAATTGCGTTCCATTCCCTCCTACCCTGAAGTAACAGACAGATGGATAGATATCAATGTCATAATGTACCCGCGATATAGAACAAGAACAAAGACGTATCAGGGGCTTGCATTTATCGAGAGAGCGAAGGAGAAAAAATGCTTTTTCAACCCCATCTAGCCAGACGGAAAAATACGTCGTTGCCGATTGTTTCCCTGTCCGGAACGCGAAATGCAAAGTATGAAATAATTATGGCGGTGAGAGTGCGCGACATGTCGGTACCGCTCCCCCGCCCCGCGTCCTCCGCCCCCCTCAACCCATCAGCCGATCGTCCTCGTCTCCAATCTCCGACCCCCTAGACTAGAAGGTGGCGAGGCGTCGACAAAACGTCGCCACAAATGCGGTAAAAAGGGACTTGTTGCTTTATCAGTGTCAGGTTTTCGCGTGAAAATTTGTTGAATAAGTAATGTTGTGTTACACGACCTATATTCTACAATGTTGAACAGTTGCGACACTCATCCAGAATTTTCGGGGCTATCATTGTGTGTAAAATGGTTGGACACTTACAGCTTTAGAATTGAAGGAGTTAACTTCATTCCTCGCTATCTGCCTCCAATTGTCGACATTGCATAGCGATCGGGACGACGGAATAGCACAAAACGCATTAGTGTGAAGCGCACACAGAGTCGAGTAGCTTACGCCGATGCATGACTAGGGTGACAAGGGAGAGATTCGAAAGAGGAATGTCCCGCAATCGATTCTTTAGAGCGCGCGGCTAGCCTGGCATCGCGTCCGACAGAACGCCGGATAATTGAAATACCTGACGGCAGTCACAGGAGGCAGGATTGGGTTCGGGAGCGCCGCAACTACCTAACGTAAACATTTTGATGAAATGTTTGTCATGATTTACCGGTATTCTTTAACAACCACTAGGTTCCCAGCTCTGTGACGTGTGTGGTTTATTTTATGACAGCCAATTTATAACTTGTTATTTTAATAAATTTTGTGCATATCACTTCCGCTTACGGTGACTTTGTGTAACCTTCTGCTGATCTTACAATATTGTATTCGAAACATGTTTCTTATATGCAAACGTTAATATTTAAAAGGTTACCTATTCCAAGAAAACATGCATATTACCTACCATGTTTGGCGGTACATATTAGCGGTTTTAATTACCTTTTCATAATTCGTTTCCGGTGTAAACGAGAAATTTACAGAACTAAAAACAAATTTAAAAGCAAAAAAATTACTCCCATTCATGTCAACACAGTAACAGATGGCCACATAAACACAGTGGACACATGACAATCAAAACCGATTAAGTTATTTGCCTTGTATAGTAGTATAATTCACAATACAAATGATTGGACGACGGCAGCGACATCATCGCTCGCTTTAACCGCATTAGCTTCGATAATAACCCCATACTTAGGTACTAAATCAACCGCTATGGATATAAAACCTCATTGGTCATAATTCGCGTCTTTTAGCCATTCAATACTAAACTACTGCCTTTGTCCGTATTGTGACAGGACGAAGAACGAGATGATATTTCATATGAGACGACTTTTCAAACACTCGTTGTTTTTATTCCCCGTTCTATTCAACGCGGTTCAGAGCCAACGCTGCCCGAGCACGTATTGTACATAATATTGTACTGTAATTCGATATTGCCGCTATGATAATACTCGGAGTTATGTTTATACTAAGGAATGTCACGTAATACTGCACGCAATTCATTCAGTTCTGTTTAATTGGACGCAAATGACACGCAGTAGGAACGGTTTTTTATAAACATCTTTATTAAGCACGTTTGTGAGATGCATTTCATCTGCTTTTAGAATTAGTATAACCAACTAAGCATTTTAAACGAAGAAAAGAAAAGATTTCGTACTATAGGACCAAATTTTGAGCAAAACACAGACGCTGACTATAAAACTTGCATTTACTTGTCTCCAGAACCTTAAAACGTTCTTGAAAGTTTCTACTAAATTCAAGCACTCAAAATGGCGAAAATAAAACAAGTTGTTTTAATAACGTTGCAATGAATACACGTCTAGACTAGACACATGTACAGCTGTTCAGCTCAATTCAACGTAAACATGAGCTATTAGACGGGCACATCTCTATTACAGACAACGGCAACGCTGTTATAGTTACGGCGAGGTCTAGATTAATCAACTACTGTCTACTGCTATGCTGACGTAAACCTCTAATGTAAACCTGTTGATTCCTTAATGCTGTCCTATATTACACTGAATAACGAAACATCAGATTAATTATTGAAGATGCAAAAGGTCGTGATAACTTTGAAGATGTAATTGGAAATAAGACCGGTATTAAATATGGAAGGAATGAAGAACTTTAGGATACTATTGAACTCTGAAATGGAATTGATGACGAAATTAAATGAAGCCGTGAGTATGCGTTTCGATAATGCAATGTTTAGGTCTCAAGGCCTTTTTATTGCAAAGATGGTGGTGAAGAGACAGCTTTATCATCCAAGCTTTTGAGGAAATTAATAATATCAGTAACTCCAGAAAAGAATTTAAGGATAACAAATAAATATACAAACGATTAAGCCAGCCAAACCAAATAAAACTAATTCAGGATAAAACCAGCGCTACGGAAAATAATTTCACTATTGACCCGAAGCGGCTAAAGCGAAATAGGAAAGAGTAAAAAGAGTTTTATTTCAACCGAACCATTTTAAAATCTCATAGCTGGACAAAACAGAGTGTAGCCACTAGCTAAGCGGGTTACGATATACACCGGCAAAGGTTATAAATACTGGATATTTTTTTGTTGTTGTTTTATGGGTTCACCGCGTCATGAGGTGGAAAAGGGATGATATCGGGTGGATTGGCGGATTCATCAAGCTGTCTGAAAATGTTTAGTAGTTATCTATTAGGCCGTCCATGAGTTGCTATTGTATTGTATCGTCACTTGTAAGCTTAAGTTCAGTTTTGACATTATCATCATTCGAATTACTTGTAAAATCATAAAAACTTTAAGTACTATCATTATTTTATAGTATCGTAGCAATCCTTAAACCATTAAACTTCTGACCTTAAAGAAATACATACAATATTATAATATCAAATTCTTCCAACATATTCAAGTGGTGTTTTATATGAGAAGCCATTCTACAGTTAATTAAATTGTGTATGTTGTGTTAGAAATCCAACATATTCGATTCTGTTGAAGATTTATGCAGCAATAAGATGGATTTATAGGGTATCATCATTTTGTAATCGCAATTGGATTAAGTTAACCTTTATTAAAACTCCATAACTGAAAGCTTTGCAGCAGTCCCAGGATTATCTTGGTCCATAAGAGTTTTTTTATGGGCCTTTAAATTATTATCAGTTTTCTGATTGTGAGGATCCAGGGAGCTTGATCAGGAAAAATAATATTTTAACTTTTCGTAGCTCACATGCCCTGTCATATCAACTGAACTTGTAGTTGACCTAGCTAGAGCTTCAGTTAAAGTCACCTTGCCAGAAGAACTAGAAGGTTATACCTTAGGTTATAACTCAACACCACCTAATGACTAAGACCACAATGATTAGGACATAAAATGCAATGATATCAGTACGTAGCTATATCTATGTATAAGACAGTGAATTCGGCGCGCAATGCATAGTTGATGCGCACGCGATGCCACTGGACATACAATATTTACCTAAGACAACAGACAGACAATGACATCATCGGTTAAACGTACTGGATCATGTTTGCGTACATAATGCTCTAATTTGTATCAGCATGAACGCTTCATACATTTAGGTGTGACAGACACACACTTGAGCAAAATTGTATGTCGTTTACGCAGCGTTTGTCTAGACTTTTCATTAGAGGTGGTATTTTTCTATTCTTTGATATCGGTGCGAAATTGTTGTTCCGACATAAACTCTACACTAAGGAATTGTGAAGGTGTTAAAATATTCGTTTTAGAATTTCCAAATGATAATATTGATAGCAATATCGAGTACACAATATTAACGTAAAAAGCAGAAAATTACCGCTATCAATATTGCTATTAAAAGAAAAGACACATCAGAACTACAGAATTATTTTATAATTATACAGTATCTAATAAAGAATCTAGCAACAAGATAAAAGAAAAAGGTTATTGTCACATCGACATAAACGAAGCACGACCAGAGATGGCATATAATGCAAGCACCGCATTCCTAATTTATTTATATGAGACTCATTAGTTCATTACGAGTTGAATTGCAAATTGATGACGTGTCCAGTCAATCCAGTTTTATAGACGCATTTATCCTTGCGCGTCATCCTTTGAAAGGAATGCCGCAAGGGACGATCTTCGGCCCTCTTTTAATTGTAAATAAGAAGTTTATGCGCTTGTCCTGGTAAATCTTTGTTTATTGTCATAAAGTCCGCTTATGAGATAAAAAGGTAAAAGCAAATAAAAGAGGGTGTCAACGACAACGGTTCAATATTTATACTTCTTGCATTTAAGGACAGTGCAGAGGAAAATCCTGTTACATTTATGAGTTTTACGTAGTTTATTTCTTTAGTTATGATGGTTCCAAGAAAATTAAAGACAAACTTAGCTAGAAAATGAACTCATTTCCTTGTCAGTATGTAAAATGTCAAATACAATTCTCCAATGTCAAGGAAAACAGGTATAGAATTTTGATTCCAGTTCAACTTGACCTTACACACTACAAACTCGGTAAATATGCTACTACATTATTCACTTCGCTTACAAAAAAAGACAACTTTTGTATTTAGAGAAAAAAAACCTATAGATTTCTCACCTTGAAGTATGGATATATGCATATCAACATTTACTTGAATACCGGTTCTAGTATCTACTTGAACAGACAATAACATCATACATTTACTAAAATAAAAAATCACGACTAAATATATTGGTATGTTTCAGGCGAATACATCAGAGATAACAGGGATTCATACATTTTAATCAGTTTGCATGAGACACGTGCATTCGAAACTAGATAAATGTGAAACGTATAGGAAAATAATCAAACTTTTTATCGCACGTGTTTTTTACATGAGACAAGGTACCGTATCGCGTTGTCTAATTTACATATTGTTTGATTTGAATCGGATATGTTACCATGTGAAACACAGCTAAGTACACAGCTTTGTGTGCGTTCGTTTTACCAGTATAACCGATTATTTTATCATCAATAATAATAGAATTGAGTTCAGTATAATAGCTTTTTAATTAAAGCATATTGGACTAGTTTCTGTTAATGATATGCCAAGTTTCCGTACTTAGCGGAACTAGTATTGCACCTCCGCAACCCCAAGTGGAACCAGGTCAACTATAATGACCTCTCGTTTCTTTAACAACATAATGATTCGTTTTCCTCAAATGTCTTCAACCCAGAGACAAGCTGCTAACACACTCTACATTTCTCCATTATTTCTACACGACCATGAATCAGCAAAAACATATTAATGGTATTCCTTAGTCCAAAATGAAATTGTCATCGTATTTAATAAGCCATGAAACATCCCCAGTGAACTATTCCAAGCTGCCTTTCAGACAATAACTTAATACTTATGTCATCACAGCGTCGACGTCACGAATACATTAGTAAGTGAAAGCGTTGAAATATTATTAAATTTTTCGTCAACATGGCGTATCTAAATGTCGGCGTGCAATGTTAACGTATTGAAACCATTGTTTATGCCAACAACTCAATACCAAATGGAAAGTTGCTTAGGGTAACTATTGTTCCATCTATGCCTGTTGATCACAACAAAAAATAATTTCGCTTAAGGGCATTGTCTAAACAGATTAGGCACAAATGAATGTTTAAAGAGGTCGGTGTGTAGTCAACGGTTGTGCGATGTAAGCGTTATCGATGGGGCATTATCAACAAACGTGATTTATCTTATTAGTTAAACAATTTGATGAGCGACCGGTTCACTTAGCTGTGTTATGTAGATCCAGGAATCGAAGATTACTATATTGATTTACAACTGTTGATTTCATGATGTTTAATGTTTTAGTGAGTTTAGTATTTAGGTCAGAAGTCAGTACGGATGCGGCACAAGGATATAGACTTAATCTAAATAAAACAGACAAACCACACAATATAAAAGATGGAAGAACGGTAGAAGTAGAAAACGAGAAACTTTATGATATGCTCGGACGTGCAAATGAGGGCAATTTCATTAAAGGCGAAGTAGCCGTAAATCAAGCCTGTTCGCTTTGTTAGACCAGGTACATAATTCTATCAGAGAAAAAAAATGTATCAACGGTAATTTAGTGCGATTTACTCACGTCACCGCCATCTTGGGAAAACTCCGAATAAAAATATGATGACACTCCCGAGTTGCGGAGTATCATTTGTTAAATGTCTGACGTGAGATGTGACACACATGTCGTTCTATTAAAATCATTAGTAATGTAGGGCGATCACGATTTCCTTAACTCATTACGTAGTATTAACTGTGATGCTATGCTTGCGTATATCGTTTCAATGACCGTTCATAATAAACTTCGTGATCAACCCTCCCAACAATTACACTAATAAGAGGAATCAATATTGATTGTGCTATGTTATGGAAACACGGTCCCCCGATTATACACGTTGGTTCTCGCGCCAGCTGACAAATAAAAAACAAATCTATGTGTTTGTTTGTATATTTTATATTATTCATTAAATAACAGAAAAGATATAAAGTCTAGGCATCAGGAACGAGACAAGAAAACTACAAAACGAATTTGGTTACATAAACCTAGATCTACATAATAAGAAATGAGATTACAATATTGCCAGCTGAGAGGCTAAACCGTACAAAAATTCCTTCTCACGGCACAACGGTACCAACGCACGCGCACGTTGCTAAGGTCATTGCGACAAAATCGTTGTCTCTTTCCGTCTTTTCGTTTTTGTTAAAAGTGCAAGCGAGACACACGTCAATGCAAATGAGCCGCCGGAAAAAACGACCATTTGACTCACTGTGGCGACTCGCAGTGATTGATTAGATGCACCTTCTTCTTCTGGAATCGGCGTTTACTTGGAATCGGACGAGTCTGCTCGCCTCCATTGTTTGTCCGTTTCGACATGGCTTCACATTATTACAATGGTTCTCCTTTTGCTGGACGATGGAGCAATAAATACATCGTAAACTTAGTGCGCGCACATAAATTCTTGTACCGGACTCATAATGCGAGTATTTGATGATAGCGCGCTGACTGTATGCTTCACCAGAAATTCTCAAGAAACATGCCCTATATGAACGTTGTTATTCATAATTATGTTTGTGGTCAAAGTCAAACAGATCTATCTAAATGGTAATTTACTTTAAGTGCTATTTTATCATAATGGCAATAAGATGAAAACTCATTAGCATTAAAACAAAACGTCTACACGTGGCTCCATCTATCGCCTTCACAGAGCACTTCTTATGTTTACAGTTGTTTGGCAATGACCATTACGACAGCGATATCAATGGTAGAAAAATTACAAATTCTAATGCAACACGTGACGCGTATTTAGTTACATAAACAAGTAAAGGAGAATTAAAAGAATATAGCTGTAAATAAATTAAACTCTATAATGCCCTATGTTTACTTTCACAGTTCACGGCCGCAATCGGTATCGGTACGCACGTACTCGCGCCGTCTCCTTCTTGCTTGTTACGATTTCCATGTAGGACTTGCTACTCTGTCTCTGTCTGGTGGTGATTTATAGTGACTGAAGCTTTACATAACCGCGGCGGCTACTTACTACATGTTGTGCTAGTGCCAGTCCGTTTATCATGATTATGACGCTATAAAATAATTATTTTATCTCGTTTGCGTGGCTTATCGTGGACGAGTTTTCAAACTTTACTTATTTAGTCAGATGTACGGGTTTGAGCGTATTGTATGTCGTAATCTAATAGTCTTTGAGAAGGACTAAATAATCTGTACTTTGATTTTTTTCTGCTAAACAATACAGTTATACAGTGCGAACAAAATGGAAAATTTTCAAAGGAAATACGAGTACGATAACATATTATCAAAAATATGGATTTATTGAAATCTCTCTACAAAACGTAGATAGCAAAGGCTTCGTTTATCACCACAACAATCAAAACAATGTAATTAATTAGCCTACATGCACACAATACCACAAATCAGAGCGAAGTATTAATTGCAAATGATCTAGTAAAGGTATTGCACGGTCGTACATCGCAATTAAATTAGAAATTAGAAAACGCGCAACTTTCACGTAATTGATGCTCCTATAGTACGCACCTGTGTCGGTGAGTGAATAAGCGAAACTAATTATGAGCCGACAACTGCACCAATACACGGACAATCTACAAAGAAATCTTTGCTGCACAGTTCAATGATCGATACATAAAACAATATTGATGATACTTTCAAAAGAATCAACCAATTTAAAGGGACGTCAACTAAATTACCTAGACGAGATAAAGCGCCTTTAAGGGTTAATAAAATAAGAAAAGTAGTTAAACATTTTCCAATAGTTTGACGGGTCAACAGCCACAGAAAAACGGACAAATGTGCCAATGAAACGTGTTTTAATAATGTAACGCTAATAGATGTGAACGAATTACGTTAAACAGATATTGGTGGCAGAGTTGACTTACCGGCTCGACTCGAGCATCATTTTGTGTGGCCTGTAAACAGAAAAATAAACACTTTAGCAAAGGGAGACAATTACCAACTAAATTACATACAATATGTATGTAAATAATGAGAATATGCACACTTCGGTGAGTAACCGTATCGGAACGTGAGCACTGAACCTGTGTGCGAAAACAATAGATCATTAACAAAAGTAAATCATGTTTTATGAAAACTTTAGTACGACGACCTAGCGATCGGTAATAATCTGGAGAAGGTTGCAGACGTTTAACCATCAGGTATTAAGCGATCACCTCGGGCAGAGAATATTTATTACATTTTGTATAACCCAAAGTGTATTTTATAGAGGCAATCTTTCAGATGGATTATTTTATGATGGCATATCTTATTTTGAAAGTGCGTTTGCTTTGTGAGGTGTTTCAGTTTCTCAGAATCGTGTTTAGCAAATCATCTTCGTGGTAGGGTGAACAAGGCTGAATTCCCTGGTACGCTAATTATGTGGTTAGTCCAAGGTTGATGCGATATGAACTAAGCGGTGCGCTGTGAAAACCTCGTTTCAACGTCTTCACTAAAGCTGTCGACCTAAATAATATTTTGTTTTTATACAATTACTTCTAGGTTTACCAGTAGCAGTTACTTTGTAAATTTTCGCTTGAACTGTTTGTTTATCAAGAAACCCGAAACAAAGACCACCAGACCACGCAAAGAAAGTAAACAAGCTAAATAACTAGCTCTAAATTAACTATTATAAAGGGTGTAAATAGACCCTTAACGAAGCCGAAGGGCACTTGTTCTCTCCTCGCTATTGCGATAATTTTTTTGTTCTAGACCAGACCTGGGAACCTTCTAGTTACGGAGATATTGGGGGTCAAAGTTCCAACTTTTTCACAAGTTTTTTTTTTAATTCTAATTTTGCAGGTTAAAACTTTACTTTAAATACCTCCATGACCCGTTTACTATTCAATGCATCCATAAGCACAATGTTTTGGCCGCGTTACATTGAGTTTTACCGTAAAAGGTTATTTATCACCCCAAAAAAAAAGTCGTTACCCAGCAATAATTTTTGTGTAGGATTACTTAGTTTGATGTACAGAATGCTTGGTTAACGGCTTCGTGAAGGGACTGTTTACACCCCGTATTTATGGCTTCTACAAAAAAAAAAACTAAGATACCATCAAATTATACGAAAACATTACATCCACTCAGTAACTACAGTCTACAACAGTAACAAACAAATCACTATCCAATAACAACACTACAAAAGATAAAGACGCACTCGAAAGACATAATCCATAAATAGTAACAATTAATAAGAGAAAGCAGACACTGCGGGGACCTAACACGCATATCTGACAATCACGTCACGCGAGGGATATTCCACTCACCATGTATAACCTCGCGAACATCGCCAAGGTCGCAAAGGTCATTGCATTGTTGACTCCAATGGCAACGCCTGTCCCGTTCCATACACGGCCTTATCTTTTATCAATCGCCGATAATTTTGGAGGCTCTGCAGCTTATATAATACATTATCTTATATGAGATATTACATGATTCTTTTCTTCCTGTTCCGAATTGCTTTGCCTATATTCTTTGTTATGGCAACGAGGATAGTAGTTTGACCATAGATAACTAATAGTATTCCGGTGTTTTTGTTTTTCAATATTGCTTCTTTTGAAACCGATGTTTTAAACGTCGAGGCTTTAAATGAATAATGTTAATTGGTGCAGTGTTAGATATTGATTGCTGCAAGCCGGGGCTCTGGCATAAATTCTTAAATGGAAAGTCCATAAAACCACTGCGGGAAATATGTATGACAGCACAGGAACAATTGGTCACAGGGAACTGGGTACCAGTCCCTACCGTCATAGCACCTATCACTTTTAACCGCATCCTGTCATCCAGTTGTGCGGTCGAGTCTACGCCACACGAAATATTCACTTTCAAATCACAGAAGTCATCTCAACTTCCAATATTTTTCACTCAACGGCTGCCAGTACATATAAAACAGCATATGAGCCATAAAACTGAAATAAAATGTACGAATGAAACACAATTGGGCAGTTTTGGGTTGGATGTAAGTAAAAATATTTGTAGCATTTTCAGAGATTTGCGAATCTATTCTGCATGAAGTATACTTTAAATTTCTTAAGCTTCGTCAAATGACCGTACAAGAAACTAAGCACTCAATCATACCATTTACTAATTGCAGCACTGCCCAACAATAAATCAGTTGGCAATAGAAAACACAACAATCGCCGGCCATCGGTTGCTATCTGACATCCTGTTAGGCGTAGAGCAGGTAAAATTGCAATTGCCAGAACTCTCTTCAGACAAGTTGCTCCAAAAAGGTTCAAGCAATTTTGGACCTTCTCAGTACCGCCATAACTTAGCATCGCCCATCTAAAAACATACAGTGGCCAAGCTAATCTGCACTATATAACCCAAAACGATAAAGTGTGTAGTGAATTGGTAGCTGTCCGGATTATGAATGAGGATGTCGGTATTCCACAAAGAGCTGTTGAGGAAAAAAACTGTTTGAAAGGCAAACCTTGGGATCTGCAAAAAATCTGAACATCATCGAGAAATTATTGTTGTAAGTGAATGTTTAATATTGTACAGAACTATAAACTGCATCTGTTACGGAAAGAAAAACTGTTCTCATAAAAAAAGGTTCCATTGTTTCGTTCTATTGTCAAGTAACAAAAAAATTAAAGCGCCAAGGCTGTTGAAGAAGGTGCAATAGAATTAACATTCGCATATAAACGATTGACAACGTACTAACTAAAACACACTGAAATCAGCCACAAAAAACTGAAATATACAGGTGAACAGGTGAATACACGTAGTGTAATGTAACTATGCAAGTAACAAAGAGTTTAAATAAACTCCGTGTGAATTGTTTTCATTATGATGAAATGTTTTGACTATAATTTCACGCGACGAAACCCACAAAATCGATTTTGCCTTCCGTAAAAACTTTTTATTTGAAGAAGCTCTCAGCTACCTCGATGTTATGATTCAACAGGCATTTCGCAATGCTTATACATAGTTATTTAATTCAAGATTGGTCATGTTTACATCTCGTGCTTATTTAAAAAATCTTTGACTTTCCTCCGAATTATCTCAATTCACCATTCCCATTTTACTCAAGTTAAGAGCCTTTTTACATCGCCAGTCGGCTCAATGGTCTGTAATTTGGTTTTGATGAATTAGCCAAACGACGGGATACTAATAATTGAGGATGGACAGTCAACGCCGAAACCGTTCGAGCTTCGAGCCCTCCAATTTATAGCGGATGTATCGAAAGCTTTTTGCAAATAAAAATATGGAATTTTCGGAAGAGGAGTTCATCGTTCGCTTGATCGCGTTACCGACCTTGACGTTTAGATGTCGAAGAACTGGGTAATAATATAAGAAAATAATGTACTTTCGTCCAAAAGTTTTCAAGACACAGAAGCTACCAGGAATTCTTCACTCAACTTTTTGTTCGACTTTTATTGCATTGCTTTGTGTATCTCGCAGTTCTTCTAGTTATGTGGATGGAAAATACTAACAGGAACGAATGGTCACAGTAAAAATACTTTTTGAAATGTTTCTCGTGCCACTCAAACCTTTTACAACGAGAAATATGCAAAATCAACAGTGCAATTAAAAATGAGGTCAATGGCAAGAGAATAAAAAATGCAGTTGTAAATGTGGTATGGTCGACGTCGGCGCGATAGTAACCCTCTGAGATGGCAGTGGAAAGAATATCTCTAGGGTCTCATTAGCAAAGCGAGCCAAGCATGCTGCGGTTAGGGAGACAGTCGCACCGAACAGCACTTCTCTAAGAAGGGCCTTATTAGTAAGCGGATGAGTGTTTTGTCTATTTGTTAATGTTAGAGTGGTCTACGCTACAAGACTACCTTCATCATTGATTAAATGTCAGGTCTTTGTTCAAGTAACAAAATGAAACTCCAAGGTTGTCAATAACATTTTGCTAATCAAACTAAGGGAGACAGACGAAGTCCTCCTGTAACGACAATGTAATAAAATCAACGTAGAGCAGCTGAAAAGAAACCGGGCAAACTTTTAACATGAACGCACCCGTCTTAGAACAAATAGCACGGAGACGGAGACGAACAAATAGCACGGAGACTGAATTCTGAACAAGTAAGCTTTTTACCCAACATTGCATCGAATGCGGAAAGCAGTTGTGTACAAATAATCATAATAATTATTCTGTAATTGTGTGTGTGTTGTTCAGCGTAGCGTATCAAAGCGGTGCCTGCACGCGTCGAAGGAGCAGGGGGGTTGTACACTGTCGGGCTCGGCACAATTTATGACAAACTTCGCTAATTCCATATCCGAGTGGAGTACTGTAATTAGTGTGTGTGCGGGCAACCGATCGGTTGCAAACATATAACCCGGCTTCAGACACATAGCCGTCATGTAAATCAAAGAGCAAACAGTAATGACTCGTCGAGATTACCAGTTGGATGCGTGCGCTCAGGCTTTAATGTGTGCTAACGTGTGAAGCCGTCCTAGATAACAATGTACTTGTCACTGCACTAGCTCTAGATAAACTAGTTTCCTATTGTGTATTTTGTCTAAAAGAAGGTGAGTTTAACGTTTGTTTTGAAGCATTGAAACGGGTGTACGAGGACATGTTTATAGCTCATTTTGCGCAAGCTGCTGCGTCAAATTGAAAAATAAGAATAGTTACGAAGAACGATAACTTGTTCACAGAACCGGAATATGAAACATTCTAAATCATCTAATATTAAAAACGCGATGAATAACAAACACGCACATCATTATGAATGAAACTAGATACTGTGAGAAAATCACAACAATATTAAAATGTTAATTAATCAGTTGGGACGGGCGCGTGCAAGCGTTGCTGGAACTGGTAGCGAGCGACCACCCGGTCCGACCAGACTGGTTGCCTTCGTCGACCTTGCAGCTCTCGATTCTGCACACTATCCATTATCTACCATTAAACATTTTGCTACCCATTCGCTTTTATGCTAAATCTACTTTCGCTGGACGTCAGCTGATGTGTATCAGTCAATTGGATTTGTCCATTCGAATGACCATTTCCTAAAAGGTCTCAAAAATACTGTTACATTGAGCACTAACGAGAGAATAATTGCCATCACTCTGGCCATTTGCAAACGGATTGGATTTGTCGACCGCATTTTGTAGTTATGCGACATCAAGAGGATGCTCTTAAGCATTACTTTCATTAATTACATGATTAACCTCAACCTTTTTCCTACCTCCGTAATATTCAGTATCGAAATTTCCCATATCGTTTACAATTTTAATATCATAATGTAATACAATTCTGAGACATCAAACGGCGCAATTACGCTGTGATTGAATTCCATTATGGACGCGATTATATTTGAAATAACTTAAACCAATGATGATTACATTTGTTATAATAATATGAAAATCGTTAGGAATATACGATTACGAAAATAGTTTTTGATAAAGCTCTGAGAAATTTTGGATTATGTGCTCAACTAACACGCGACGGTTTTTGACCTAAATACAAGACTGTTCTTTTCTTGTCAGACTTAAGTCTTAATTGTGTTATTTTCTGAACACTGAGTTATACAAATATTTGGTCAGTTCAATGTTAATCATATTATTACAGACCTACTCTTAGCGGAATGCAGTCTCATCTTGCAAGTATTTTATTTAAATTAGCACATTATGCATTCTGGCATAGTGATACCAGTAGAGAATTCTGTGTTTCTTACAGTATTGCCAGTATTGGGCACCTTATAATAAATCCAGCGACAAAACTAGTTTATTTAGTATGTTTGTCCAGTCAGTCCCGAGCGAATCCTCAGACATTACATTTAAAAGCAATTCCAGAAATAAGATCCAATGGATTTACGATCTATTAAAGTGTTCATTTACATAACTATGGCGTTTCGATTTGTTTTTATTAAGCGAAATACTTTTAACTTGAATAAATGTGTGTCTACGAGCCGGTGAAATACTGCTCAGAGTTAACACGAGCTGCTTAACACTTGCTTTGCTTATTTACTTGTATTTTGTAATGGAATACGTGTGCAGATAAGTTTTGCAAGTAAAGCTGATGAATAGTGCAGCTGATACAGGACAAATGATAAATTACCGTTGACTATTAATACAAGAGATGAATCTGAAAGGGAAGAAGACAAAGGACATTTCCTTTGCCCTGAATTTAGAGATGGATAATTTGTTACAAGCGTTGATCCAATGTTGGCAACAGTCAACAGAAGTGATGTAACAACACATAATTAAGGATGGGATAAGGATAACAAGTTGAGCGAGGCATCAGGCACATCATTGTTACTAAGTCACATTACACCTCTTGTGCGCAAAGCTATCGATTCCCTACTTCGTTACCGTGTCCCAACTGTGAATTAACTTTTCCCGAACCACCACACGAGCACAATCGAGGAGCAGATTCATAGAATTTCCAATCAAAATGTAAATTTCAACCCAACTATTTTACATTCATCCATTCATTTGTCGGCAGAAACTGGGAGTGAGGTGAAACGTATTGTATCGGTCTCTTCATTACAATATATCTTTATTGCAGGGTAGGCGACAATCGCGACTACACTGTATACGGACATTTTTTACTCGGTAAGTAAGTTCTGAAACAGTTATTGCCATAACAGAGGCGATTTGTCAAATTTATTGCGCTTCCGCACTCACAACAGTAAGTTACTACTTATTTAATAGTCTGTTTTATATATCGTTTTTGCAATCAAATTTTTGAGTCTGAAAATTTACAAAATGAGTAGGAAAGGTCGAGGATAATACTTCAGCTGAAGTCATTTCTAAAAGTAAACTATTTTAAATAATGATAACTGTGATTCAGCTGTCATTTTCATTCATAATGACTAGGAAACCTCCAACGATATGTTTGTTTGAAACATTACGTGAAAATTACCAGTTAAACTAGCCGTAATATCAGCTCATATACCCATGACACATCACACGCAATCATAGCGTAAATCTGCGTCGAGCGACGTCCACTTGTCATCGGCGCAGACGACATACTCCTTCCTTTATTATCATATCATTTGTGCCCACTACCATAAATACTGTACAAACTGACACAAATTACTCAGCTAATAAAACCACAGAGCAAAAATATTGACATTTTGAAGTCCAATTATAATTTTTACTCTAGTGATCATAGACCATACGATTATTTGCAGTTTAGCGGTCGTTGAACTGCAGAACTTATGCAGTATGTGTCTTTGAGCAGTGCCAATGTACTCACGAATAGTGTTGGCACGGCTTGAAGCTCTGATGACACAGGAAGAGATAAGAACTTGACGATTCTTCCTGCTTTTATAGTATTTTCTACTTTAATATTTTCTTCTTAGGATCTTGTAAGTATAATGTTGAAATTGAATAAAAAAACGTCATCAGTTCATTTAAGTCTGTCTGTGATGGTGTGGATAGATACGGTCGACCGCGAATTCGAGTTATCGTCAACAACATTTGTTTGTAATCAGGTCAACCGTTTCAAAATCCGCATCAGCTTTCAGGTATCGAAATTATATTTAAAATCTCGTAACACTTTAAAACGAACAAAATGATTATTTACATTGAAATAAAAATTGGGTTATTCAAACCTGTTGTCCTCATTGACAGCCAATATGTAAATTCTTGTGCACACAAGGCAAATAAAATATAGGTCGATGACGAATAAAATGGCATAAAAGTTCATGTGACATTTTTATGGCATTATAAATCTAAATTCCAAGGCTGGAGGCCTAGAGAGGTTATCGTATGGGCAGAATATTTGTCTTGTAACGAAAATAGCAATTATCTTGAGCATAACGATTGGAGCGTGAAGTCCATCAATCATGGCGATCGGCGGCCATGACAATAATGGAGTTTATTAAACATGTAGCAAATTCGCAACGCTTTCAAATTTCGTGGAGAACGCGTCTCGTAGGCCGCTCAGGGCGCCCTGGACGTGAGCCAACAACTCTACCTACTTACTTCAATCTTTAATGCATTTCAACTATTTAAGACTATTTTATTATAGCAATGTATACAAACACGCAATATCAACTCATTCCTCGATTAACTGACATGATAAGATGTCATTTGACGCTACGTTATGTAGGCTATAAAAACGCGATATTGAGCAAGCCCGTTGTGAAACTTTCATAATTAGTTTTAATAATCTTGTTCAAAGCTACCTGTGTATTTGCAAATATATGTGTACGAACAATGGTTACCTATCTATACGCCTTATAGAAGTAACCAGCGATGATGTCACCTCGATACTACAGCGAATCAAGCGTGCACTATAAAAGCCAGTGTTGCCATAAACCCGACACAAAGCGACCGCTAAATATGGTATTTTAATAATTATCATTCCGACTTAGGTTATTATTGTCAGTTTGTACGGCCCGGCTGCGTTCCCACTAAAACGTTACGCAACTGCCGCAGTAAAATAACTTGCTCGAGATTGGCAGAATTAATACCACTCCTTAGGTGGACTTGAAATTAAAAGATTTATTGTTATAATTAAAATTTGTCATAAAAACGGTGTGGCATTCGTTGATGGTTAAATAAAATTAATGGTTGTAAACGCTAACAATTTTCCACGAGCGGCGGGTCTGTCGCGACTCGTGCTGTCAGCGGCGATATTTCAAGATAAGCTACTTGGCCGTACGCTTCGCTCCTGTGTTCCGTTCCCACGCGGCCACGCAACAAATAACAACACACAACATTACCGAATCATTTATAAAATGAGCCACTTCAAATTGAGAGACGTGCGCGTGGATTTATTGTACATTAAACTACTACGAAGTTAAACATTGTAACGCAATGGACCGACTTGTCCATTCCATCAAAGTTGACCTACAAACATTGATTAAGTGATTTAACAGTTTGTTCAGAACGGTAGAACACTCGTTAATCTTTATCAGAATCGTATCGTACAACGTAGCTATTGATTGAATTACTTTAGTGAGGCAAGGCTATAATTTCAAATTGTAGGTACAAGGATAATATCGCAGTGAGGAGTAACGGAACCCAGTGTGAGTGGCGGGCGGCGCGTCGCGGTCCTCGACCCGCGCCAGCGGCGGCGGCGGCGGCGGTGACGGCGGCGCAAACCGCCTTGACCTGCGAACTCTTGCTGGCTTCCTATTGCCCACTGCAAGCCTAGTACTCGAACCCGATTATAAACGAACAAAGCCGATTTAATACGAAGGGGCCTTCTCGCAACTCATACGTCTTCGAAGGCGCACTTATCGTTTGGAGGGAGACTACCATTTAGTGCCCTCAATGGCTAGTGTGTGCAGTTTTATTGAGGCCATTTTAGCTATCCATCAAAATATGACTCTACTAAATTCAATCGTATGGTTGGGCTCAGAAGTGGTAACTATAAAAGCAAATCGATTAATATATTTTGAGTGTTCGTTAAATGAGGCCCAAGTCCACGTATATTAGCATCATAATTGATGTTTATTAACGCGTGTGAGAATCGTGAGCCACATTTAATGAGTCGATCGGTCACTAAGCTACTTGATACATGATTGCGCACGGACATTGCTTGTGAAACAATAGTCTCACTACCGCTTTTGAACTACGAGTCTCGGCAGCGAATGATAAATAGATGTCGAAACAAATTGTGAATTCATGACGGCAGAGACGAATTGTTAACTAGCACTTACTATTTCGTTTTATAATTGAAATATTCCACTTAAATGTGCCAAGATTTTAGTAACTATAAATTCGATTCAGGAGCTTTTAAGTAATTACAAAAATGTAAAATGGCAGCCAAACATGATTGAAAGCCTTCACCGTATCAATGATCGCGTTTGTTTTCTTGCAGGCAGTAGTACTCCAAAGCAAGCTAATGGCAGCGAGGCAGTTCTCACCGCCTGGAGCCAATTACAGCACACACTGGGTTCAAAAACCGCATTAGTACTCAAGTAACATCAACTCGCTACTCGCTTACGAGCACCATAGTAACCTATTTTATAGTCAGTCACATTTGCGCGGGACGATAATCAGCTGATCGAGGACATCCTGTTTTTTTCTCATAGCGACACAATTATATTGTAGTTAGAACAAAATTAACGGAATCGGGGAGCGTGTCCACAAGGGGAGGAGTGTTCCCAGCTGTGGGACATCGTCGGCATCGATAAGATTAGATTCGTAACTCAGTTACCACCACAAGCGGGTTTAGTGATACTAAGTACAGCTTGAATTTGTAGATAACGATTGTCGGCCTTATAAGGTATGACGATCGGACGAAGATGGATGCGGAAGGCCAAAAATGGCTACTCCTGACATGCTTTTGAACAGTCCTTGATACAGTGTTGGATTAGTTCAAAGAGATAAAGATATCAATGGAATTATGCTTAACCTTGTGGTGAACCCCAATGATTATAAGTATGAAAGCATACCCGAAGAGGGAAGCGGAGATTATATTCCTACTTCCGCCTTCTTCAATTTCTTAAGCATCAAAACAGTTAATCAGTTCCTTGAACCACGCCCATAGCTTTATCAAAAGTCATAACATTATTCCTAGGCCCAATAAAGTAATCCAAACAAAAACAACGAAAAAGAAGTCCCAACTTCAAGCATTAGCCTACAATCGCGCTACACAACGTTGCGTACACGCAACCGCATAACGGTACGCGTGCATCGCCGGATACGGTGCGCTCGCGACGTGCGCGTCATCCGGCCTCCTACGGACCCGTACGTCACATTCACGACAACATCAATCATCGCGGCCAATTGCGAAGCGTGCCGATGCTGAATGATCTCATTCTTCCTGGACAATACTGATTTTCTGACACGAGTTTTCTTTAAGAGGATGCTCTCTTTCGTAGACCGACTCGTTTTTAGTTTTTGCCAATTGCATTTCCTAGATTGTGTTTAGAGTACATTTCGCTTTCTGATCTGATTCACCATTGTCTCCCATCACGCTATCATTTCATATTTTCTTTGGTCTTCCGCGTGAGTAAAAGTCCATACCTCTCCATCCATCATGGTCTTTTACTCATGTGCGTTCATTCCCATATTTTAATGCTTTGGCACTTAATGATTTGATTGGAAGCAGACGTTAGCTATGTTTTTATTTTTCATCCTTGCTTTGCCTCATAAAATTATTAATCAGTTAATTCGCATTCGCCGTGCTGTTCAGTTCCGTTCGTCTTCCGGCACATATTCTGTAACAGTGTATTTTGTAGAACCGGAATCGATAAATGAAAGTAGTATGTCAGCTGTTTGGGGGTCACTAACCGGTTTTGCTCGGGTGTGGTTATTATACGTATTTTTGTTGAAACAAAACTGGAATATTTCTACTATTCGAGTGATGATCTACGAAAGAAAGCATTTGAACAATCCCAATATGGCGGCTCTACGGAACGTGGTGATTAGAGCAACAAACTTCAGTTAGATGTCATTATCATGGAAGATAGTTTTATAGTTCCGTGACGATCTATGAATGTAAGCAAGTCATTAAAGTTTGTGGGATCACAAACCGGTCTTGAGAATAGTGATTATGGCAACATTCTTATTATATGAGGAAGTTCTTCGTTCAAACGTGACTCCACTTTCTTTTGCCTGGCTTGATAGTGACAATCAGCTGTTTCTGATCAGCCGCAAGTTGTTAGTGATTGTGGTAGATTAGTTTCTTTGCACGACTATGTGACTGGATATTCGGTTTTCAATGCAATGCAAGAAAAGCTCCATTTCCAATCCTACCTATGGTAAAGAAAAGAAAACAATATTCTGGACTCTTGTTGAACCAGTCCATCAGATTATGACAACCGTTCCCAGATTCTTAGATACGCATCGCTAGAGCTCTATCCTGAGATTCCAACCTGGACCAGTCGCCATAATGTTCATTTCCGTTTCTACATAGATTCCTTTAGAAATGGGAATGCTGCGGGTGAAAAGCAAGGCAAACTCCCCAACTCAGATAATATTGTTTACACTGACCGGCTAGGTTGATCGTTAGAGCATTTAACGACTAAGTGTCCAAGTTAGTCCTCAGCTTTGTCATGACGCCAACGTTCACCTACGTCATAAATTCTCCTCGTAAAAACTTGAGTTTGATGAAGCTCCTCCACGCAACTTACGTAACATTTATTCCAGGATTTTCTGTGTCGAGTGGTAAAAATAAGTATGGTGGCCGTCCAATGCCACATACTTACACATTGTGCTAGGATAAAGGCCGCTTTCGAGTACGGGCGCTGACCCATATCTCACGTGAAGCAAGATGTGCCGATACGCTCTATTTTACTTCCATTCTTCAGATTAACATGAGACGTCATCAATTGAATTGTGGGTTTCATAGAAATAGTTACTTGGAAGCTCGCTCAATGACTTTCTCATTGTAAATACAAGAGGAAAAACTACATTTGTGGAGCAGATTTTCCGCGAAATTGGGTGGGACTATTATAAACAGAATCGCTAACCAATGTTATGTAAGCCAAGATGTACGTCAAAAATGATCTCGTCATGATTGTGGACATAGAACATTATATTGGCGTAGTAAAGGTAACCAATAAAACAAATGATTACGACCGATATAAAGCTACCGACAGACAGGCGTTTATTGACACAAGTCTGCTAGACAATGTGTGTCTAATGTGTTTCCGGCGTTTTTACAATTCACGTCACAATGCGAGCTTTCGTTATTCATTTTGGAAGCGACTCCAACGTTAGTAGAACAAGACAAATGCTTATTTTTAATCAGCTTTATTTCATCACAACCAGTTTTGTAGTTAAAAAGGTATAAAACCATCCCGAAGATATAAAAGTAGTCATTTATCAATCCCGAATAAAGTTGTTGAATAGACGACAAAGTAATCTTCATATTTACTTAACGACCGCTGAGTAATTCCCGAAAATTGAGTAGAAGAATAAGTTGAGACATTAAATAAGACAGACACGCGACACCATCTAACGTATTTCTCAAGAACTAAACAAGTTTCCGAGTCGGTGCTCGCGACAAGTCGTGGAATGAAATCCGAGAGAGCACCTCAATAAATGGGCAAACATTTATCTTTGGTTGAGCAGTTAATACTAGACTGGGCGTCGCCTACATCTGCATTACTTATCTGAATATCTAATTACTAAAAACGAAAGCCTGTGTGCTTAGCCCACTTTTTGAACATATGCAGCAGAACATTTCTATGTTAATGAATCCTAGTTTTTAAATATAAATCTAAATAAGTAAATATGCAATCGGTGTCTGTCAAATGTTGACATAGCATAAAGCAATGATCAAGTTATTATGACATCGGAAACCGAGGGACGTAACGTAACTAAGTCGTGACATCCTCAGGTTTGCGCCCAGAATTAAGTGTAGTTGCGGAAGCGGTCATTTGCTGCAGCGTCTTACTGTTTGTAATAGTTATTCGATCCACTGAGGATACTTCCGGTGCAAAAGTTTGATCAGTAAAAGCAAATTGTTGATATTCAAATGCTTCTATCTCATCATCTGCCTAGCCTTTTCCCAACTATATTGAGGTTGGCTTCCAGTCTAACCGGATGCAGCTGATTAACAGTATTTTACATGGAGCGACTGCCTATCTGACCTCGACAACCCAGACAGTACTGGGTAATACGATACCTCTTGGTAAGACTGGTTGTCAGACTTTTTGGGCCACTGACTACCTAACGACTGTCAAAGATCTACAAATGACACCCGGGACCAACGGCTTAACACACTGGATCCACAGACCAGCCTAGGCAAGCGCGGCTTAACCTAAAGATCGACCCGAGCGGCTGTTATTATTAAGCCACGAGCTCCTCAAATGCTTCTATCTATTGAGCTTAAATAATAACAAGAAAGAGTATGTGTATTCAAAGGAGACGTTATTTATACGCTGGTGTATTTATCGCTTGCGGTGTGTGTCGACAAGGTTTACTCAGAACTCGTAATGTGGCCGATGGTTCGACTGAGCCCGAGATCCCGCGATATATCGCCGAGCGAGATTCTAACACAGAAGTTAAGCCTTTCCAAGAAACTTGCCAGACTGTGGGCATTCTTTCATTAAACGCATTTTCACATACCGTGCTTTTATGTTAGCGTTATGTACTGTTTAGAATTGTAAAGTGGGTATTAATTACACTTTATGGCTGTGAATGACTCTTGTATTAAGTAACTGTGTAATCTGGTTCTTTTATCAGTTCATATTTATATAACACATTGAGCATCGACTGTGAACCTGAATTTGCTTTCTTTTGACAAAGAATCTGAAGATCTCTTTCAAAAGCATTTGCCTTTCTTGAAGAGGTTGTTACAGAGCCCATCACAATTGTCACAATAAATCATGAAAGATCTTTTACTGAAGTGTCCTTGGAATAGATTCTATTAATAAGTGTTTAGCTAATACATATTATCAAGTTCATAATATCATTACTAGGAGTCTAAGCAGCCACATCGCAAATCTTACACGCGCTCGTGGGCGCGAGGCGTGGGAGATTGGTAGCAATTGGATATTAAAACATACGAGGATATCCTATTATTACCTTCAATAAATGTTTACTTAATCCGTTAAATAGGTCCCTTAATATCGCATTACAGGAGCAATTACCTGCTGAAGTTTCGGTAGAAATTGTGACGTTGTTTCCAAGAGACGGTTACTTCTTGTTTGTTAACGATACCACGAAGTCGAGGAGTTGTGGATAGCTTTTCTTCTTTTCCTACTACTCCTTCTTGTATTCGTATTTTATCAACGTTTTCCTCCTCATCTATTGCATCACTTTTCATTTATGCATCAACATTTGATGTAGAACAAAGCATTATTGTGCCCACATTTCAAAAAGTTTATGCAAGTAAAACGCCCATATCCAAGGGCTTTATTATTCGAAAATCCCCCATCAGAGTTCCGGCCGCAAATTCCTCAATAAGCTTAAAATTCCCCGCAGTTCGTGGAATTCCCCACAGACCGGCAAAGCGGTCACTGCAGTTGATAACTTGGACACCTTAAATTACTGAAAGATTATCCAATAACACTAAATATTTGTGTTGCTTGACGAATGATGGAGTTTCAATACAAATTATATTGTTTTATATAAGACCGTAATAACATTGATGTAATGTAAAGGTGGACAGAATATCATTGTGTGTGGCAAGATACAAAATGTAATGAGCTCCGTATCTTTGGGTCGGCTTTAAAAACTTTTAGCATACTTTAGGATAAAGAGAAATAAGTAATAAAATTAATTAACAGCAATAACTTCCCAAAGTACAGAGACAGACTGACAAGTTGATGACTTAATTAAATTGATAGGTTTCCTACAATGAAAACCTTCTAATCAATCAGTCAGACCCATCCACTTATTTATAGCTTAATCTCCTAAATGAAGAGATAAGGTGGCTTACTACCGGAGACCACACAAGGGGCAGCAAGACCTAAATCACTTTAATCTTCAAGTTTAATACCGTTGAAGACGATCTATTTATCATAATCGAAAGTTCTAGAGTTCTGTTGGTCTAGCTAGACAAAATAAATTCACACAAACCGTATTACCTTTTTTGCAAATATACTCTCGCGTAACTTATTTTCTCTTTAAAGTTTAGAGAAATCCTTCATGTTTTATTAAAGTCTATTCAGAGGTCCCAGACACGTTTAATAGATTTAGTTTTGACAGCAATTTGATGATGTCATCATATTTTATCTCTGTTTACAAAATGTACCATCTGTATTTGTTGATCGATTAAACAGAGTTTTGTACACTTACAACCTCATTTCACGCTCGATTTTCAGATGTTTCAACTTTTGCTCTGCTAGTTTAACCATAAAGTTCGGTACGTACCCCTTCGGGGGTCTGACACATAAACCTCCGCTGGCTTGGTAGATACCCCCGAACGGGTCGGAGTTTAAGTCATACGTCATCCTCATTATTTATGTAAATATTTAATATTCTGATTATCGAATACTATGAGTGTGCGTTAATTAAGAGAGTTGGATAAAAAGTTCATATGACATCGCCATTAAAACTTCAGTATTTAGCGCGCAAGTTTCTTAATTTATCCTTATAAAATCCAAGTGCGTAAATACGGTCATCGCCATTTTGACGGCAGTGCCGGCCGAGGCTAAAAATCATAAAAATTGTAGTTTTCGGACATCCAAGCTCCACTATGTTGAGAATGATTAACTCGTCATTAAATTATGTGACGAATTAATCCATAGTTCAATTTAAATAAGCAGTGGTAACGATGAATTTTGATATCTAAAGTCGAAGTTTCGCGCCAATCGTGCGTGTTTACATTTTTATTTTTCACATTACATCACACAGACGCGAACAGATTCGATAACAAATATGACAAATATCATTCCAAATATTATAAACAACATGAAAATACCCAGATCTTAGCGTAATTTACTAATACGGGACCAATAACTCGTAATATTCATTACCACTCCTCAATTTGTAATCGAAATAGACGGCATTGTTTTTTTTTTTATTGCTGCGTTTTGTGGATGCGATTATTTCAATCGATTCGTTTTTTGTAAATTTCGATCAAATCGAGAAATTAAATTAAATTTAAGAAATCGATAG
Organism: Noctua pronuba; assembly: GCA_905220335.1. NCBI lineage: Eukaryota > Metazoa > Arthropoda > Insecta > Lepidoptera > Noctuidae > Noctua > Noctua pronuba. Next base: position 4,538,861 of record LR999906.1, on the reverse strand, counting down.
ATGGAAATTAAAATAATTTTGTTTTAAGCTTAAATACAATAAATAAATACAATAACATTTTTTAAGCTTTATAATGGTAATTTTAATAGTTTTTCGTACATTATAGTTACTAAAACCGAAACAACAAACAACACAGACTGATCTATGGCTATATTCGCGCCATTTTTTTTTCAAATAAAAATTTAAATTATGAACGCATTCGCTATTCAAATTACATTGTATTTTACTAGATAATTTATAGTATTTTTTTATATTATAAAAATATGCTTTTATTTAACTTCCCGTGTTAGTATTGGTCAAATTTTGCAACTGAATTTCAAACCAGTTCCCCTATACTGATTGAGCTGAAATTTTGCACATGCCTTTGGTTCTGGTGACAACACATTTTTATGACAAACATTACTATTAGTCTTGCAGACAGGATCGTCTCCTCGCGACAGAACTCCTCAACGGTTAATAGCGCGGACACGAAACTTTGTATTCGCTTTTAATTTTGATAGATATAGATGATTTCTTTCATGACTTCATCCTGCAACCAGGATCGTCTTCTCATGAGGGAACTCCTTAACAGTTAATAGCACGGATACGGAAATTTGTATGCGCGTTCATATTTCATACATAAGTATGATTTCTATCATGACCTCATCCTGCAGCCAAAATCGCCTTCTCACGAGGGAACTCCTCAATGGTTAATAGCCCAGACACGAACTTTGTATACAGGGTGTAAACAGACCCTTCACGAAGCCGTCAACCAAGCATTCTGTACATTAAACTAAGTAACTTTACGCAAAAATTATTGCTGGGAAACGACTTTTTTTTTGGGGTGAAAAATCACGTTTTATGGTAAAACTCAATGTAACGCACTCAAAACATTGTGCTGATGGATGGATTGAATAGTACGGGGGTCGTGAAGGTGTTTAAAGTAAAAATCTTACATTAGAAACATGTATTTAAAAAAAAACTTGTGAAAAAGTTGGAACTTTGACCCCCAATATCTCCGTAACTAGAAGGTTCCCAGGTGTGGTCTAGAACAAAAAAAATATCGCAATGACGGGGAAAACAAGTGCCTTTCGGCTTCGTTAAGGGTCTTTTTACACCCTTTAGATACGCGTTCAATTTTGATGAATAAATCTAATTTGTATCGTATTTGACCTACAGCTAGGATTGTCTTTTGGATATAGAATGCCCAGGATCTTATATATCTTAGGCACAGTAAAAATTTATTTGGTTCCCAAGATAAATTTTATTTAGTCTACAAAATTGGGTTTAGTTTGGTTGAGTTATTGTGTTAGGTTGGATTGGTTATTGTGAGATTCACCACTTACAAATAGTTCTTTTATCATCCTGTTCTTTCTCAAAAGGGCAAAGGCCTCCCACATGGCATTCCAATTTTCTTTATGTTTTGCCTTCTCCGACTAATACTTTTAATGGTGAATATTTTTATACTAATGAGCTTGGTTTAGTTGCAACCCAAAAAACTAGATATGAAATTATATTTCTAAGAAAACTCTACAAATGCGAGTAGGGCTCTTGCCATGAGGGTTCTGTCGCATAGCTGTTCACGGCTTCACTCAAGTGACACGGCCCACGGCCTATGATGGATAACCTGAACTTTGCAGTTGTAAAAGACGTTTTTAGAGTGGATAGTGAACCGCTTTCAAATAATAAACTAATGTTTCTTTAGGATACGGCTTATGAATTGCCGATTGCGAAATAAAAGACAATAAGTTTGTCGGTCATCGTTGCCGAGGCAGGCCCAAGAAACGCTGGCGTGTCGATTTGGACTCGCTTTTGGCTGATTGGCCAGAGAAGGCAAATCAACGACAGAATTGGACAGGAATGGAAGAGGCTTTTGCTCAGCAGTGGTAAAGAATAGGCTAAACAAGAAAAAAAGTTCGTCCTAATCTAACACAATAACCCAACCGACAATACGCTGCCAACAATTTATATATCTTTTGCGGATCAAACTAATTTTTTTTACCAAGATTCTATATCAAACCTTCAGATATTTCAAAACAAAATTCGCAATAAATGATAATAGTAAATTAATACACTTATAAAGTAAGAATAAATGTGAAATGCGAGCGCATTCCTAATTTAAATTTTGAAACAAAAAAAAACGCAACCGTGCGTATTTATGTACAATTGTAAATCAATCTATTTCCAAATTTTTTATTTGCTTGAACTGTGAGACTTTATTTCTTGCCAAGTCTCACGCTACTAGTTCAACGAAAAGTTAGGAGACTATCTGTACATTATATATTACTATATATAAGTTTTTAAAACAAAGATAATCATCAGAATGTTTATTTAGAAGCAATTTTTTTTTGTGATTACACATTTCTGTGTTTCTTATCATTTATAAATCTCCTTCTCTTGAAGTCAATCAAAAACATCGAATAATTACTAAATGAAATTATTCAAACAGATAGCTTGAAAAAGTTAATTTAAAATTTAAATATTTTTTTGAAATTATACCAAAGAGTTTTATTCCGTTTCAACTCTTTTTTTCAAACTTGATTTCAATTCGAGTATCGATTAGGCTGAATCCAACTTTTTAATCGAATGATGAACCTTGGGTTTACGGTCAGCACTAAGACTTTTTAGTTATATTTGTCAAGACTTTGATCGTGTTTTTTATGAAATTATGTATGAATAATGGTAAAAATAAGAACGCAGATAGTTTGTTACTGTCTTTATTTTGCCCTTTTAAGTTTTTTTAGCAAACGAGAACTTTTCTATGTACATTATTTCCAGCGCAACTAAGTTACCTATTTTTTGGAAGGGTATAGCGGTACGTAATTTACACATATTTGGAAATAGACTGACGCCGTTTTACTGATATCAACACGTTATTGGAGATATTAACTATAAACTTATCGTATGAAACAGCTTCCGCGACATATTTTTCATTAAAAAATCGAATGCTGAAAGTTCACGAAAATTCTTGAATTTCATGACAATTCACATCACCCCGCCGATTCAGCTGGTGTTTCATGTGTCAAAATCTTGTCGAGCATAGTGGTTAATATGATAATTTTCATCAATTTCTACTTCGATCTAAAACATTAATTTTAGCTTATCCCATGGCAAGAAATTTTAAGTCTCGGTAAAGAGGTTGTTGAAATGTGTTTAAAAACGGCCACAGGAAACAATGGACAGCTTTCAGAGAAGTGTATCTTATCTGAACGAAAAGTAAACATGTTTTTCTTCTTCGCACACGAGGTTTACGAGATAGCGTGATTATGCCAAACAAAGCGCACGGATTTCTAAACAATTTCTTATCTAGTAATCGTACGATAATATTTTACAGCACTAAAGCTGACGATTGGAGTATGTGCTAACGGTCTGTTAAAAATCAGGTTTTCATGATGGTCGTAGTCTAAATGGAATTCATATCTTTGGCTCTACTAATTTGCCATTCACCCTGGTAAAATCCACTCACAGTATTAAGATAATCTGCTATAGACATTAAACCCCTGAATAAATTGTGAACAAATTCTGCAAACGCCTAGTCTAGCCGATCTCAATATTATCAAGAGGGCAAAAAGTCGCATTTTTTTATACCTGCACACTGATTTATTTATCCAACTATGAAAATGCACTTGTGCACGAAACTTGGTCTCGACACAGTATGCATTCAACGATCCAGCCTACACAGGGAGATATTAAAGTGAGGGGTGGAATGGGAGCTTGCAATCTGAACACCCTCGCCACCCCTCCCGGCGACTAATTTCCGACAGACTAGTATACTCCTTCGGTATATTCTGTTTTACACTATTTCATATTTTATTGGATACGGAATAAGATAGTACGACAGCCACAACTGGCGTTAATACTCCTACAACCACTGCCAGACGAGAAGTTGTTTACTTTTTTTGTTTCTCCGATGGTACTGTTCTGCAACGTTTACATACCTGTAACAAAAAGAAAACAAAACCATTTAATATTTGGAATTATAATCACGCATTTTCCCTAAATGGTTTACCCCATATCCACCGCCCGATCCCAATTTAAAACGGTAATAATTTTAGACCAAAAGCTGACGGTTTATCGCAATTTCATCGTCTTCACTTCGTACCAAGCGGCGATAAGTTCCTTTCCAACGGCCTTGCCTGTTTGACCTTTTTGTTTTAACTCACAATACCTTTAGACTGCACTACTGTTACCAATGAGTTCATTAAACATTATTGTTTCTATCATGTGAAGAATATATATCTTTTACCACGTTTTAAATGGCTTGCTTAAGATATTCATCTAGTGTTGTAACTTACTAGTCTAGTCACAAACAAAGCATTATGAATACGACGTACATAGTTGTTAAAAGTATTCATATCATGACCCAAATTAAGCTTTCCTCTGGAGAAATAAAGTTCAGTTTCGTAGAGCAGCCGCAGCTTCCTAAGCAATAAATCCATTGGAACTAATATCGACACATAGATGCCAAGCCAGTGCTTGCCAATTCGTCTGCAGTATCTGGTTCCCAAGACAACAACTAGCTGGTATAATCGGCGAGTTATACTATCTCCTGACTATTGTTTGGAGTTTCGGCCGTTTGATTTGTGTAAAGAGCTTTTCCGATCGTTGGATCTTCTACGTGATGTATAAACTTATCTGTGTCATCTGCCAGAGCTTCCATATGTTTTGAGTTATCAAAATGCTTATCCACAATTTCTGTGTGAAATTTTCCAGTTGGAATAAAAACCAAATGTAGATCCGCGACGCAAGTCGTTAAGTTGACTTAAGGGTTACAATGGCTCACATACACGAGGTCCTAGCAACACGTTATTACATGGTGCACTATTGCAATGTTTTATGTGCTGGAACATTTTCTTGGACTGGCAACAGGAAATCCTGGCTTAACGCTTTTATGGAAATATTATTGTTATTCTGCTTGTGTCAATTGCTACCCGAGATCTGTTCTGTTATCAGAACTGTTATTGTGCTGAGCTTATCTGGCGCGCGCACATTTAAATGCTCATCGGGTGTAGTTTTCATATTACATATTGCGAACATTGGTGTATTCTACATTTCTACTGACACAAATGTGGATGGGGGAGCCGGTATGACACTTATTTCATGTAATAAATGCTGGGAACGTACAAGGCACTTCTCCGAGGCATTGTAGGATTACTGATAAAACGAGATTCGACTGGAGATTGTAAAACAGTACTTCGTTTGCTACTACCCTAATGTTAATTTTAAACGTTTAGGATTTCAAACAGTGCCAATGTGTTAACAGCACATTAAAATGTCGCTTTTAAAAGCCGTAACATTGTTACTCTACTGAATGTGAATGTAAACCATTGCCAAAGAGTTCTAAAGTAACTCGTTTATGTCAACAGACTTCTAAATTCTTCTGGACAATTAACAAAAGCGGTGCTATCAATGGAACAAAGTTCTCATTCGTGTTTATCTTATCTTACACATGATAAGCCTATATTATCATGAAGAAGATTTAAGTACCATTCGCAACACACAACCTCATGTTCTTCGAATGAGGTTTTAATGTATAGATTTAACTGTTTGCAAGAAGCCGCTTGTCGGCTCCGGCTTATTATAATTTAATCCTGTTTGTCTTTCATTTGGGTCATGCACGAGTATTGCAAGAGCTACGAGGGATATTGTTTTTCCAAACACAATCACTTATTTGCACGGGTGTGAGCGTAAAAATTATTTTAAGACTTGACATTTCACAAAAACGTAAACAGTGTATTCTCATGAAGCGTGGGTGTATGATCATCTATCTATACACATAGTTCTGTATGTATGAGCAAGGACGCAGACCACACCGGTGCAAAGCGACCTATCGATTCAGCTCTAATCTGGTTACTAACGAGGTGATTCCATAATTACTTCCCGATAAATTAATTAAACGCCCAGCACCAGCCAATCATTGCGATGATAACTTTCTATTTCAATTTACACGAGAGTAAGGCCTTAAGATTTTATTAAGGGTACTTAATTAAAGTGGGGAATTACTGGTTAATCTACATAGAAACTAACCTAAGGGGTAAGAATCCGGGGTGTCGTAAGAGGCGATGGAGAGATTAGATCAGGTGAATGAGCAACAGCATCCAACCGTGATAATTAATACTGCATGCATGCGTGAACTAATATTATGTACAACGAAAGTGTCGAAGAACTGGCCAAGGCACAAAGACGCCGGAAGAGTAGAAGACGAGACACATCATCAAGGAGATGAAAAGACAATTTCTGCAAAGTTTACTTAAATATTTTTGGTCCTTTGTGCAGCTTTTGTAGCAATGATGTTGCCACATTACATAAATAAAATAATTGAGTGTTGATACCAGTATTTCGACTAAAACAAAAGTAATAAGCTTAAGAGCTTTCCGGCTGAAGTACTTATTCGAAAATGCATGAACTTACATTACACATTGGTACAGGTGTTCCAGATATTAGAATGTTGCTCGCGGTGTTTTGCGATGTAAAATTTTTAACTAAACCATGTGTTAAAAATGAGGACATGGGGATATGTGAGTCACGTAGATTTTACAAGCAGACGGAATAATAACATGACATGATACACTTCGTATACCCAATTTTTGAAAAACATACACACGCCTGTAATCCCCGAAGGCTTAGGCAAATGTGTACCTAATAGTAAACCAACATTTCGCCAGTTATGCTTAAGTCCCATGTAATAGGGGGCGAGCCTATTACCATCGTCCAGGCATTAATCCAGATTCCGTGGCTACTACTGAGAAAATCCTGATAGAAAAACCCAATAACACTTAGCCCCACCTGAAAATCGAACCTAGAACCTCGTGCTCAGCAGTCGCGCTTGCGACCACAAGACCAACGAGGCATGAATGGATGCTTGTATGTATGTCGTATGTTGCTACCAGTACTAACCTTTTCTCCAACTAGTGTCGGTTGGACAAGCACACATTATTTTTGTTGTATTATCTACAAATCTCTACCATCAATTTGAGCATTTGCCTAAAATGAGAAGCAGGTTACAGCATGATTAATTCACACCTTAATATTATTATTTTACGTTGACAAAAGTTAGAAATTAAGAAGACGTTCAAAATTTGACGTTTCTTGTGATTTCGGTCCCAAGCGCCTTGTTGAGAATACTTCCTTATTACGGCGTTGTGATACAAATGATACAATTCTCACAGGGCCATCTCCTCAGTTTTTAATAACCACATCTTTTGATCCCGGAAAGGAATCTTCGCTGCTATGGATCCCAAAAATTTGAGTGAGTCGTTTGCGAGCTTTCAGCTGAGTCACAGTCTTTTTTCCTCCTTTGTAAATAATGTGGGGGAAGTGTACTAATTTACTTAAAAATAAGTAAGTTTCCATCTTTAAAGGGCAAGTTATATCTCACTGAGGCGTTACGTGGGTGTTACCCTTAAAGGTTTGTCTATCCACTGAAAAGAATTGTCTACAATCAAAAAGATTTAAAACGGAAATTGGGAATATTTTCATACAAAAATTTTGATCCTGAATATTTTCGATTTTGACACACGAATGCTGGTCAGGTATGACCAGCATGACACAAGACAGAACGATTTGTTACTAAGTATTAACAAGTATTGTATTGGAGGAGTTCGTGGCTTAATAATAACAGCCGCTCGGGTCGATCTTTAGGTTAAGCCGTGCTTGCCTAGGATGGGTGACCAGCCATTACATACCGAGTTTCCTCCGTGCCTCGGAAAGCAATGTAAGCCGTTGGTCCCGGGTGTCATTTGTAAATCTTTGACAGTCGTTAGCTAGTCAGTGGCCCAAAAAGTCTGACAACCCGTCTTACCAAGGGGTATCTATCGTATTACCCAGTACTAACTGGGTAGTGGAGGTCAGATAGGCAGTTGCTCCATGTAAAATACTGGTATTCAGCTGCATCCGGTTAGACTGGAAGCCGACCCCAATATAGTTGGAAAAAGGCTAGGCAGATGATGATGAGTAACAAGTATTAGATTATGATTTTCTTCATCTTGTCCCGACTATAGCTCGTAAATATTTGAATGTCTTCTCTTCAATCGACTACACTTGTAAGTTACACGTTTAATAAATATTCGTTCTTTAGTCTTGCCTGTGTTTTATATTACTTGTAGATTTCTTTGAAAGATGAAATTAAGTGGAAATGGAGTAATGAATAGCATTAAGCATTTCTCGCGGCTACGTTTGTGTAGTAAAAGTAGTACAGTCGTCCATTCTCGGAATAAAAAGTAGGCTATGGTTGTGTCCTTAACCCATTTTCCGTCATAGTTATTACTACGATATGTTATTTTTAACTTTTTATTCAGTTAAGAACAAAATTAGACTTTTGTAGAAGTATTTCTAGGGATTTATATCATTAATTCTAGAGACGGGATATTTACTTATGTTAACTGTTAGGTTTGAGTTCCCGATATTTCGGCGCTATTGCAAGCACCATGATCACGGATAAACTGAAGTTGAAGCGCTGAAATATCGGGAAATCAACCCTAACAGTAGGTAAATATCCCGTCTCTTGAGTTAATGATAATATTAGTGACCATCATCAGCCTAGCCTTTTCCCAACTATTTTGGGGTCGGCTTCCAGTCTAACCGGATGCAGCTGAATACCAGTATTTTACATGGAGCAACTGCCTATCTGACCTCCACAACCCAGTTAATACTGGGTAATACGGTACCCCTTGGTAAGACTGGTTGTCAGACTTTTTGGGTCACTGACTACCTAACGACTGTCAAAGATCTACAAATGACACCCGGGCTTAACGTGTTTTCCGAGGCACGGAGGAAACTTGGTATGGAATGGGTGGTCACCCATCCACAGACCAACCTAGGCAAGGACGGCTTAACCTAAAGATCGACCCGAGCGGCTGTTATTATTAAGCCACGAGCTCCTCATAATATTAGTGACCATGACAATTTAAAACTTATTTCTAGGGAATCTTATCCTTCTTTGTTAACTTATGTTGCATCTTCTACAATAAACATTATATTTTAACTAAAGCTAGTTTCCCCTCTCCGTGGAACTTTATTTATGAAACAGCCCAAAGTTCCAAGTCTTGTAACTGTGGGACAGTTCATGACAGCAGGATGCTCACTGTCTCCCATCCTCAAGTAATTACTTAACTCGGCTCGTGTTCACTTTGTATGTAGATCAGTAGCTTTTAAATTCCGGAAGCAACGATCTCCATAACAAAACCTACATAATATTTATCCACATTCGGTAAAAAAATCCTAATGCATCCGAAATGTACCAGAATATGTTTGAGCCAGAGTGACTTGAATAAAAATGAGGTCAAATTGGATCAGAGTGAGATAAAATCTATGGGAGAGGCGTCTATGCGGGGACATGGGACTTTGTTTTTGTCGCTCGATGGTAAAAAAATATCGTACCTTAGGTAGGATGGGGTACCATCTGCATGGTCGAGTCAAGAGATAATAACTGACAATTAAAGTGTAGTTAACTTTACGCAACTTCCACTAATAACAACGTCAAGCTAACTAACATCCAGGTAATGATTAAGTAATCATTTCCCAGTTCATTATTAAGTGTCAATTATTATTTTCATGCTGCGGGACTGTTCGAAAGAGATACCGCGGCCCTGGAACACAAAGGGCAAAGAATGGAAAGATGGGTTTTAGTCAGTTAAAGTCTGACACTCCCTCCCACTCCACCCAGAGCGGGGGGGTTATTTGATGATTTAACATAGCAAAAAAAAAAAAAATGATCTACTTCTACTACTCTTCTAATCACACCTTCACACTGATCACAAGAAGAGGATGACTTGTAACTTCTCCCTGTTTAATCAAATCACTTGTTGTACATCCATCAATCTCCACCTCACGCACACAACCAGATCAGAATCAAACGAACAATGTTATCTCCAAGCGCCATCCACATCGTCTAATTAGAAGACGGGCGGCCATTCCACCTATGATGCGAGCCTAAAATAATAGTGCACTAAATGTCTGTCAGTCTGCGAATCCAAAGTCAAGGCAACAAAAAAATAATCACCGATTCCAAAGTATGGCAGAAATTTGTGCCGACACGCACGCCCAAGTGAGCGGCCCCTTTATTTGACAGCAAATTAATAATCACACGGGAGACCCGAACGCCTTAACTGACACCCGCAACGATTCAACATCGACTTTATAATGTAAGCAATAAAGTCTAAGGTAAACATTTAACATCAAATAAATGTTCTTATGCAATTTCAATCCTTACGGTGTGAGACATTAAAGCTTAAATCGAGCACCGGAACGAAGTTAATAGGATGTAATTTATCCGGGTTGAAGCGCGTGGTTGCCGCTCCGGGTGCGGTGCGAGGGAGACGGGCGGCGGCCGGTCGCGGGGCCCGACGAAGACGGAGATGTTTTTGTTGTTGCGCGCAGTAGTCATTAGTCGCCGGGCAGGCAGCTCGCGGCCGCGCCACCGTCGCCGTATTGTGGAAACGAGGTGCGAGCACTAAACGTCGTAAGCGGCATTCTCATTAATTTTCAGGAAGACGTGAAATTCCCTCTCATTGCTCCCTTCGTTAAATAGCCCCCAGCCTGTTTCACGCTTTCGAACGCTGCACGTCCGATTCAATGATATTTAATTCGACGTTTCGCGATTAATTACGCCGATTTCCGGAGCTTGTGTTATAATTAATTTACTAAAACAACAATTTACACAAACCTTGAATACTAAGTAAATAATATTAGTAGATCTTTATCAGAAATAACCGAACTAAAACGCACATAAAGTTCATTTAAACACAGACGCTCTTAATGAGATGATAATATAATTTCAAACAGATAGCAAAAAAGAAAACAGGGCAAAAAGCTGTTCAACGATCTTACACAACCTGCACAATTTAAAAAAGCGTATGAATATTCATAAAGTGTCTCTAATAGCGTACTAAATATTAACGTCAACGCGACAAAAAAAAAAGTTTGAGGGCAAAGGCGATAACCCTCGCGCGGTTTTTGTTGGGCTGAGGTCACTGGAAGATTTACATTCAGCCAATAGACTGCGGCTCACAATTAATTTATGTTACAACTGACGGGCTGTGACATACATGTACGTTAGTTATGTATCTGGTAATCTACGCCGTGTCTGCTACGCACCTAATATGAATGTTAAGTAGCCAGTTGAGGAGTCTAAATGTTATTGCAGAATAATTGATTATGTTATAGTGACATATTAACAGTATTAAGTAATGAAGCGTATTCATTTCAAAATGTTATCATCAATATTTTTCACAACTTGTATTAGTCATGATCAGTGATAGGAATAGGTAGTGCCTATTAGCCTAAACTTCGAAGAACAGAGACAAGAAACGGAGACTTCCTTAGGACTAAATTATTTCCGGCACATCTGTCTCGAAATTTCGAGACAACACTTAAATACATTTAAAAAAATGTGTTATTTGGAATAAGTAATTCGTCTATATTTATCTAAAGTTTGTCTATAAATGTGATAGTTTGTATGGATGTCCATTACTCAATTCCACTGAAAATGCTGATTTTGGTAGTGATATAGATTAAGGTGTGGAAATCATGTATAATGGTAGAATGTAAAGGGACCTCATTAATATTAAGATCATACCACTTTGTATACCTACATTCTGGCAAATAAATGAATTATTTATTTATTTTAAATACCGACAAAATCAAAATCAAAGCATTTATTTCAAATAGACCATTTACAGGCACTTTTGAATAGTCAATGTCGGTCAGTCCAAGAAAAGTGAAGCTAAATTGCACGTTCCAAAGAGTAGGTCTCTATGGAGAAGAACGTGCAAGAAACTCCATGGACACTCTTTTAAATCATAGTATGTGTTACATATAATGCCTTTTTTACACTTGAACTTTAGAAATCTCATTAAACGTAGCCGAGAGTGAGCTAGAAAGAAGATATTTACTTCGAAACGTGTACTGCTTCTTATTCAAACATTGTAATTCATTGTGTATTACGATCAACAAGTCATTTACAAAATGTTCTCCAAAAAAAAATTCAGAAAATTTTATGGTTGAAACGACTGTGTATGTTATTATTTTATTATGATATATCTACTCGCAAACTTTAGGTAAATATAGACGAATTACTTATTCCAAATAACATTTTTTTTAAATGTATTTATGTGTTGTCTCGAAATTTCGGGACAGATGTCTCGGAAAAAATTTAGTCCTAAGGAAGTCTCCGTTTCTTGTCTCTGTTCTTCGAAGTTTAGGCAAATAGGCACTACCTATTCCTATCACTGGTCATGATGTATGACAGCAGTGAATCACTCCCCTTTTTTTTTGGATGGGAAATCATCAAATAACCCTCTGGGTGGAGTGGGAGGGAGTATCAGACTTTTACTGACTAAAACCCATCCTTGTTCCTTCTTTGCCCTTTGTGTTCCAGGGCCGCGGTATCTCTTTCGAACAGTCCCGCAATCACTACCCTTAAAGGCTGAAGTCACTATGGTATGGAAAATTTCTACCAAAAAAGTCAAAGTCGCCATAAAAAAGAACAATAATGTGATTCCAATCACATAGTTCTACAATAACTCATTTCGGTTTATCAGTGCGTTGTATGGTCGGAAACAATGGCATAACCTTGCGGACTCGGTTCATCTGTCTGTCCATCCGTCCGTGACAACTGTTGCTGAGGGTCTACGCTTATCACCATACTTATCTACCTCACCCAGCTCCCCATAAAAGCATTCCTAACACCAGTGACAATAACCAGATCCAATATTGACAAGTTCACTTCAAAATGCAGACAGAATTTTCAAAGATTCAATATTTAGTTGTTCAAAAAGTTACTCGCCAGCTTTTCTCAGTAAAATTAACGTTCCGAACTGGCTGTTACGGCAATTACAATTTGTAATTGCCGTAAAAGCTTCTTGAAAGCCGACATGAATAAAACTATTCTGAATGTGACGTTCAAGCATAATCGAATGGGTCTGCGGTGGGTCTGGGTAAACCCAGCTTTACTAATATCTTCACGTCATGCCGGTCAAACGAATGATAATTTGAGGTCGCTATACAAGTCTACTGTACCGAAATTAATAACTATGCAAAGAGTTCGTCGAACTGAAATGAGTTTTTATTTACCTTTGATTTCAAAGAAGATTTTAGACTCTAAATATTAACAGTCTTAACAATTCCAATGAAAACACTGGAGTGCCTACCTATCTTGCGATATTTTAATAATAAAAAGCTTGGATCTCGGTCTTTTTACTCTAGTATCTTCAAGACGGATCTTCCGGAAGACGTACCGTTGGAAGGCCTCCCACTAGGTGAACCGCTGACCTGGTGAAGGTTACGGGGATCCGCTGGATGCGAGTCGCACGGGACGGGTCAATGTGGCGATACGTGGGGGAGGCCTATGTTGAGCAGTGGACGTCTTTCGGCGGAAATCTTCAAGATAATCGCCGCATACGCAAACTAAACAATATGTATAGTCAGTGTCAACAAACACACGTGGTGATCTCGTTCTCTAACTCGTAACTCTGCGTGAACCCGGGATGGTCCATTCCACTTCCGACAACCGAGGTCCTGCGCCCACGCCTTGGGACGACGCCAGTGTGAAATATTAAGATAAAACATGTCTTGTCACACAGAAATAATGTTCAAATGCCACTTTATAGCAGGAAATGTATTTAAATGCTAGCGATATCCTGTCGCACCCGCTTTGCGATTTACGAAATTAGAAAACAGCGTCTCTTGAAATCACTTGCAGTTCCAGATAAGATATTGCAAAGAATGTATTCAATTTGTAATCGGCAATGTCATTATCGCTTTTCGATTGTACAATCTCATAGATAAGCAGGTAAACGGACGAGAAAGATATCATAAATCTTCGTGACATTAAAAAGATGCAGTTGTGAAGCTGACGCGTGCTAACCGTGACATTAAAAAGAAGAGAGAAGAACAGTCAACGTTCCGCCCACTCAATAACATTATAGAAAATCTTTCTTCTTAATTCGTATAAAAGCGGACTCAGCACTTGTAATACAAGGACTCTATAAAGTGAATCAAAAGTTTTATATTAAAATGCAGCAGTAAACCCGTCGACACACGCAGCAGTCACGTTTGCATTTCGCATTCACAATGGCGCTCTGGGCGGGATGCGGCCATCCACTTCCTACATCGGGGGCCAGCCCACGCACTCCCTGATACCCAACGCTGTACCATTCAATAAATAACATCACAACTAGACCAAAAACATCCTATAAAAACTAGGTCACTACGGATTTTAGTTTTCCAATGGCTTTCTTTGGAATGCAATCGGATTTTAATGCTGAGCTGAAGATCGAACAATTGTCGTTTCATGCAAACTTAAAACGTCCAATGGAAAGAGGTAATTAATCGTAATGGTGGCCGGCTGGCCGTAAGCAAGCTATATGACGTAGTAATAGGTCCGACTTAGTTGCAAGTTTTTGAATAGTCGCTACCTCTCATACCACAATGTTTCTAGACTCCAAAACTACAATTACTATCTGTTTCGACGCCTGTGTTCTCGAACGATTCTGAAGCAGACACAAGCAGGTTTTACTCTAATCTGACAGTCACAATCACAAGCCTTAACTTTTTCTAATTTCACAATTATTATGAACATTTATCAACTTTCTTTTCATAACGTTTTAAACAGTTATTGACATCGCTTCTATCTACAACATCTTCAACTATATTCTGATTGAAAAACTATCCCTTTAAAATAACATTCAGGGTGTAAACGGACCCTTCACGAAGCCGTCAACCAAGCAAGGTGGTGGTGGTGGTGCTGTGGTGGATGGTGTGGTGGTGGTAATATACTGGCCGGATATTATTTGAGTTTATCGCCACTCAAAGAAGAAGAATGTAAGGCACTCAAAACATTGTGCTGACGGATGGATTCAATCGTACGGGGGCGTGGAGGTGTTTAAAGTAAAAATCTCACATTAATAAACATGTATTTTAAAAAAAAGTTAGAATTTTGACCCCCCCAATATCTCGGTATGGTCTAGACTCTAGAACAAAGAAATGATCGCAATGACAGGGAGAACAAGTGCCTTTCGGCTTCGTTAAGGGTCTTGTTACACCCTTTATAATTCGATATACCATACTTCATTATCTCAGGCGTCTTCATAAGCCTTTGTCTTGACTAAAACCAAAACACATTAAATATGTGTTGTATAAGCATAGACTTGAAAGTCCCGGATATTAATAGGGCAGCACCTAGTCTCTTCTCGTGGGAGTTGTAATAGGCGATTAAGGAATTATATCAGGTGAATGAATAGCAGCATCCACCTACATACTGCGAACTTAAAGGTTATTCGAAGGCAGTAAATGACAGAGGTAAATGACACTCGGTTAATGTAGACCAAAAACTTGACAAATGATTAGAAGCAGGGGCGTAGCTACCGCCGTATCTGCCGTATCAATTATACGGGGCCCCCGGGCCACGGGGGCCCCCAACTTAGAAAAACTAAAGTCATCATCAGCTATAAATGATATAATAAATCAGTTTGCCGAAAAAAGGCAAGGAGAGTGTATATTTAATTTGAATTGTTTGTAAAAATTTTGGAAAAAGTGACAATTAGATAATTATGATGAATAAATATTTCTTTTAATTTTATGCAATTTTTTTTTCTTTTCTGAGAAATCTTTACCCTTCTTAAGGGCCCCCAAACAAATTTTTATACGGGGCCCCGCCAAGGCACGCTACGCTTCTGATTAGAAGACTTTTTTTTCGTATGGGAAAGCATCAAATGAGCCCTCCCACTCTGGCCGTAGACTCGTACCGACTAAAACCCATCCATGTTCCTTCTTTGCCCTTAATGTTCCAGGGCTGCGGTATCTCTTTCGAACAGTCCCGTAGCCCCGGAAGGCATCGGCTCTTGCGGGCCCCTTCCTAGTTGCTGACATCTCTTTGAGGCGCGCGAGGAACACGAACGCGCCGACATTTTGTAGCTTCGCTGGTCTTTGCCACTGTGCCATCAGCGTATCTCTTAAATATTGAAAGGTTATTCGAAGGCAGTAAATGACAGAGGTAAATGACACTCGGTTAATGTAGACCAAAACCTCTACAAATGATTATAAGGCTTAGCTAACAAAAGCTTTGGACCAGTTTTTATTGCAAAATGGACCGCAGCAGCACCAACAATTCCGTTTATATTAAGATTAATAGTTGGTGTTTAAAAAATGAAACAATAAAAGAAAACAGCGATAAATCAAACGTTTCTATAGTTATGTTGCTATAGAATAAATTAACACTCTTTATGATTACGCAAGTGTAACAATGGGGTAATTATTTAGTTTGTATACATATATATGGAAAATGATTGGTTTCACTTATGGCTTACTCTTTGTTACTGGCTGCTTTAGTTCCAAGTTTTATGTAACTGTTAAGTAGTAATATCGCAAGTTGGGAAAACTTCAAGTTTTGACGTCTTTCATGAAGTATCAAGGTAACTGTCGAAAGGGGTTTTAAACCACTATTGTATAATTTTGTAAAGCTTAACTTAGAACTAATACTTCTTCTCACTTTATCTAGTCTAATTACTTTTACTTTAACAAAATACAATTATTTATTTATAGACTGTGTTTTAGAGTCTATAATAATATCGTCAATATAGACAGAAAACTGGTAATTAAAGAAAACCAGCAACCAGAGGCCATATAATAATATTTTCATAATTTTAAGAATCTATTCATATCTATGGATGATACTGATTGTGCTTGTTGCAAACAATCTAACTAAAATGCTGTAGAAAAATTGTATTTTCGATTAAAAAATCAACGTATTTATTTTACGTATACACCGCGCACTCAGATCTAAGTAAACACAAAATACAAAACAATGGGGTCAATACGTGTGAAAATTTTCCCATGGGCATGCAACCCTTGTCGGTAATAATGCGGGTCAAACAACAATCCACTCATAACTGGCCGTATTAAAAGCTTTCTTTTATTGCTATTGCCTAATGCAACAGGACTGTGACGTAAGCAATAATGCCCATAGAATGATGGTAATGCGATATATAGGACCGGTGTAATGACATCATGCGATAAACAAAAGCAACTAAGTATAGTGGATGATATTATTACCGACTAGCTTATGCCCGCGGCTTCGCTCGCGTTAATTTAGAATTTGACAATCAATGCTCAGCTTGTAATTATATAACTCAATCATGATTCGAAAAACACGTGGCGCCATCTATTATCTATGTTGTTTTCCTCGGGAACAGTACTTTTTTCGGAATGAAAGGTACCCTATGTCCGTTTCTGTACAACTGACAACGTATATGCAAAATTTCAGGATGATCGTTTCAGTGGTTTCGGCGTGAAAAGGTAACAAACAAACAAACTTACTTTCGCATTTATAGTATTAGTAGGCATTCTACGGAACTCAATAGAAGAGTAATGAACAAAACAGTAGAGGGGGACATAATAGGTTCTTCAAAGTGATTCTTTTGTGGGTAATGTAGGAGTTCTAGCCAGTAATTGGTAGCGTGCCACGTACTTATAAAGTCACCGTGGGAAAATCTCCAGCGATACGGAAAAGCATGGGAAACTTATCGAGTTAGACTGCGGAACATTCAAATCGATATATCCAATGGGTCGCAGATTATTGTCCTTGCCGTGAATATTTGTGCAAGTTAAAATGTGAACGTTCTTGATGACGTTATTTTAATACTTAGAAACTACTAATACCCTGTGAGACTCCATCCTTTTCTCGATAATTACTGTTACTAACTAAAGGAATAGTTGAGTTTATGAGGCTTCTAATCTGAGAATAATCTCTCATCAATCCAAAACAAATTCTTTATTAAAAAAGCAATATTGAATAACAAAAAGGGCTATAATACAATCTGTCACATTTCTTAAGATCTTAACCGAGTAATACAGCAAAGAAAGTACCTACCAGTAGCGAAGGGTCAATTTTTGTAAGAGGAAAGCCGGAGTACATATCTTTAATGTGATTATGTTATTTGTCTGTAGAATACTGACTGAGCCATTTTTCAAAGGGAAGCCGGTAGGAATCGAGTTGTATGGGACCTTCGCCACTGGTACCTACAATATTACTGCTTTAGAACGCTTTACAATTAAACACCTTAGTGCCTTAGCCGTTTAAGCTGGCAGCACCCGATTCAGCAGGAATCTCCATTAAAGAGTCGAGACATTATCCGAACGAAATGTCTAATCATCATCTGCCTAGCCTCGGCTTCCAGTCTTAACCGGATGCAGCTGAATACCAGTATTTTACATGGAGCGACTGCCTATCTGACCTCCACAATCCAGTTAGTACTGGGTAATACGATACCCCTTGGTAAGACTGGTTGTCAGACTTTTTGGGCTACTGACTAACTAACGACTGTCAAAGATCTACAAATGACACCCGAGACCAACGGCTTAACGTGGATTCCAAGGCACGGAGGACACTCGGTATGTAATGGGTGGTCACCCATCCACAGACCAACCTAGGCAAGCACGGCTTAACCTAAAGATCGACCCGAGCGGCTGTTATTATTTAGCCACGAGCTCCTAATCATCTTGATCTTTTTTCCGGAGTTCAAGACAGACGACGCTTTTCACTGTATCCATTTCGAAGGACTAGCTAGTATCGGTAGGATATGTGAAACCAAAGCCCCCGTAAACATATTGTAATTAATTTACCTTCCCATAATTTGTGATCTAAAAATAAACACGTTATTTACCACCGCAGCAAACATAATCAAGGTTCGTCTTGAAATGCGCGTGAGTGCACGAACGTATTAAATTAATACAGTGACCAGTAATGTCTGCACAATAAGGTGCTAATTTCGGAAGTGGCAAGTTAACGTTTAAACACAGTTCATTAACATGGGTCTGGAGGCAAGGTCATGCAGCACATATAAGCGAAGTTATTTCATGTCGTGGTGACGTGCACAATTTGCAAATTGTCAATCTTCCTTAAAAGTCTTACTGTGTTCGGACTGAATTCATTTGTGAATTCTAATACATATAACTATTGCTAGACTATAGAGAGTGTAAACGGATCCTTCACGAAGCTGGTAACCAAGCATTCTGTACACCAAACTAAGTAACTTTACGCAAAAATTATTGCCGGGAAACAACTTTTTTTGGGGTGGAAAGTCACGTTTTACGGTAGGACTCAATGTAACGCACTCAAAACATTGTGCTGATAGATGGATTGAATAGTACGGGGGTCGTGGAGGTGTTTAAGTTAAAAATCTTACATTAAAAACATGTATTTGAAAAAAAACTTTGACCCCCAATATCTCCGTAACTAGAAGGTTCCCAGGTATGGTCTAGAACAAAAAAATAATCGCAATGACGGGGAGAACAAGTGCCTTTCGGCTTCGTTAAGGGTATTTTTACACCATTTATAAGCGAAGTTATTTCATGTCGTGGTGACGTGCACAATTTGCAAATTGTTAATCTTCCTTAAAAGTCTTACTGTGTTCGGACTGAATTCATTTGTGAACTCTAATACGTGGGGCTATTGCTAGACTATGTAGCAGTAGCGAAAGGATAATTTTTGTAACAGGTAAGCAGGAGTTAGGGTTCTTAACCATACTGCTAAAAACAGTATTATACTGTTTTTCGTTCGTTAATACTTTTTACTGTTCTATAAAAAAAAAGTATACAATATACTGTTTTTATGTCCGCACTCCGCTGGTATCCGGAGCCATACGTAAATTGTGGAGAGGCTTATGAATATTTTAAAAATGATAATAAATTGTTAAATTGTGCAAGAAGCTCCAAAAAATATGTTTTTAAAACGTCAAAAAATTAAAATACTGTTTTCTTTTGTAATATACTGTTCATTTTATTTCTCAGATCTTAATAAACTTCATTTCTCGTAAAAAAAGTTGGGAACCCTAGCTGGAATACATATCTTTAATCTGATTATATTATTTGTTTATAGAATACTGACTGTGTCATTTTTCAAAGGGAATCCGGTAGGAATCGGGTTATATAGAACCTTCGCCACTGCTATGTAGGTATATTGGTAAGTTTCTAGGGGGAATTTTGTTTTCTGATTAACGGTAAGCTTGTTATAGTGCAAATATTTGTAAGCTCGAACATTGACATAAGTGGTACCAATTGAAGCAGCGTAAAGTGTTTAACGTATTCAAGTGTATTATTGTGTTTGGCAATTCTCCAAGTTTAATTTTAGCCATTATTCCATTTAAAATTAATGGTAGAATAACATTGGAGTTTGTGTAAAAGTTTTCAATACATGTTAGGGTTCGACGTTCAAGTTTCTCATCAATATTGTTGAAGGCGATGAGAAGACCATCTGTTGTGTCGTTGACGTGACTTAGTTTGTGGGACAACGGCAGGTGGCGCTGCATCACGTAACCATAACCGCCCAAATACGGTGTGACTTAATACCGAACCTTGAACGGTTCACTTGATATTGAAGCTAAACTGAATCGAAAATTATTAACAGATTCACAGTTCATACAAGTAAAGTATTGGCAAGCTACACTAATTAATAGAACACAAAAGTGTATTGTGTTACTGCGATAACAATAAATAAATGGGTCGATATAACAACTGTTTATATGCGTTAATCTACATACGACCGTACGTAGAGCGTGCAAGATCATATTTTGAAATAGCAACACATGGTAATGATAAGATATAGCTATAATACTACACTGGATGAAGGCTAGTAGTGTTTTGTATTTGCAATTTTTATTATATCTCTTTGATAACACGTCTGTCGTCTTGACATCAACCTTGTGATTAAAGATTTAAGGTGCAAAATTGTGTAACACGGAAGAAGAATCTGTACAAGGTCAATTGAATAGGTAATTATCAAGTTTTATGATAATTACTTTAAAAGTCTGAACGACCTCCACTGAACCGCAAGAATTGCCTGGAAAATGTGGTCGCTTTTTGACGGATTTTGAGAAGATTTTTAAGAGGATATTGAGTGAATGCATGATGTAACAAAAACAATTCTAGTTGGGATATTAGATTATGCTCTCATTTGAGGAGCTGTTTCAATTGCGTTGTAGTACTTTAAATTATTTATTGGCTACTTATTGAAACGAATATAAATGAATGAGCCATAGGATAGCCAATTTGAAAAAGTTATAGTAGCAACACAAGTTTCGTAATAATGTTTTTTAGTTACGTAACCTATTGTAATACTTAAAAGCTTGCAAAATAAATAATGTGTAAGCGAGCAGCTATGACTAATAGTGTAATCTCTCATTATTTGGAAGATTAGCTAGAAATACTAAAATACGGTTGAGGAAAAAACTTCGTTATCAAAAAACACTGACTTCTGAACTTTTTTTCCTTTGATGATCGGCAAAGGTCTTCTAAATTCTGGCTAAACGTATAAACTTAATTCAAATTACTTACTAGTAATTAAACAAGAAACCTATGACCTGTTTTTGGTTTTCTATCTTTTCCATTGAAAAGCTCTGACGTCACAACGAATACCAAATCAACTTGTTTAACATAATTGTAGAAAATAATAATATGGTGAATAGGGAAATATCACTATTGGAAACATGTTATCACCATCATCTGCCTAGCCTTTTACCAACTATGTTGGGGTCGGCTCCCAGTCGAACCGGATGCAGCTGAATACCAGTATTTTACATGGAGCGACTGCCTATCTGACCTCCACAGCCCAGTTCGTACTGGGTAATACGATAGCCCTTGGTAAGACTGGTTGTCAGACTTTCGGGCCACTGACTACCTGCAACGACTGTCATCAAGATCTACAAATGACAGCCGGGATCAACGGCTTAACGTGCTTTCCGAGGCACGGAGGAAACTGGGTATGTAATGGGCGGTCACCCATTCATGGACCAACCTTAGCGGCTGTTATTATTTAGCCACGACCTATTGGAAACACGTTAATTATATCAAAATAAAGTTCCTGTCATCCAATCAATAATATTATAGCCTAATTTCTAAAAACCACAAAAGACGCACGATTATCAGTCATCAGGTTATCAGTCATTAATTTAATTATACTGCTATTATACATGCGAAAGTTTGTGAGGTATGTATGGATGGATGTTTGTTACTTTTCGGGCAAAAATGGTTTGAGGTTTGAGAATTGGCACAAAGATACTTTATAACCTGGATTAACATATAGGATATTTTTTATCCCGGTTGCACGATCCCGGGGGATAGTTACCGAAGCCGCGGGCATAACCTAGTAATTAAATAAACCGAATTGTTTATGACATCTTAGAACCTACGCGTACCGTAGGTGCAGGTCGGTCATATCATCAATGTATGTAGGTGACGGTTCTTATTCATCCAAGTCAATTTTATTCATTGAGGTTACGTAAGCAACTAGGTTAAAAATAATACATATTGTACTACGTGTTTTTCTTCGTATTATTTGTAAATTTTCATTAAGAGCCTGTTCTGAATCACAAATCTGTTAATTTGATTTAAATTTGTGGATGGGTGACCACCAAATAAATACATACCGAGTTCCGTGCGTCGGAAAGCACGTTAAGCTGTTGGTTCCTGATGTCATTTGTAGATCTTTGTCAGTCGATACAGGTAGTCAGTGGCCCGTAAAGTCTGACAACCAGTCTTACCAAGTGGTATCGTATTACCCGGTAATGACTGGGTTGTGGAGGTCAGATAGGCAGTCGCTTCATGTAAAATAGTGGTATTCAGCTGCATCCGGTTAGACTGGAAGCCGACCCCAACATAGTTGGGGATAGGCAGGCAGATGATGAGTTTGAAGTTAGGAGAAATCCCGCTCTATTTCTCGCTCTAGCAAATGACGGTTCGGAGCGACGGAAAATGATAAAACCATGGAAAAGTACGATTCCGTGCTGCTAGATAAGGTTCAACCCTAATACTGTTTAATAAATACTAGTGGCCAGCCCCAGATTCCCTCAGGTAATTTATCCCTATCAGTCACAGTGCTGGGATGGACAGTAGCCTCCTCCTGTCTGCTTTTAAAAAAGTGTGATCATCAATACTTCTGCTAATCATGGTGATTTTCCCATTATTAGAAGAAGTATGGCCGGCGGGCTTAACAGATAAGATGCAGATGTTATCATGACAGTGTTTGATATAAATACAATGAATCTAATAAGCTGTTTATCAAAAATCATTTTTGGGTAATTCAAATCCACGCAAAACGTAAATATAAAAACATTACCTCATATACTATCAGTAGACCGGAATTTACAATGAAATAATAACATACAAATTTTAACATAATAATCGACAAAATTGTTTTTGCAGTTTGGAGTCTTATCTACAACTAGATATACAATGAAATAATATCGCAATTTGAATATTATTAAAGGATTGGTAATTCAATAGCTACGTCACGATAATACATTACTTTGCCAGTGTGGCCAGTCGGATAAAATAATATATTATTGCAGCATGCGGCCTCAAACAGGGTTGCCAACCGTTTTTAAGCACCAGGGCATCAGAAGTCACTCTCACGCCTTATGTCTGATAATCTGGTTACATCAACGAAAGCAGACATCATTCAATTACTGTTACTGTTAGCCTGTGTCATTCCACTGCTGGACAAAGGCCTCCCTCCATTACCTCCAAATTCCTCGATTCATTCAATGACAAAAAAGTAATTTATTCTAAATAATCCTTATAAAAACTACAACTGAATATTTTTTCTTTAGTCCACTTTCCCCTTAAACATTTTTACAACTGGCAACCTTAGTCGCAGAACACGCGTCGATACCGCGAGCCGGCGCGTACGCATAATGTAGTTAGGGGATTATTTTTTAATCCAATTACACAGTAAGATCTCAAAATAAATGGCAGTAGCAATAAATACGTCGTGACCGACAAATAGTGGCCTACATCACTAGGATAAGAGATAAAATTAGACGGGTTTATTGAGAAGGATAATATCTATCTGCTATTACTGAATATCTTCAGGCTATATTTTATGATACACCTGTAGAAGTGCAGAACAGTATGTGGTATTAAAGGTGTTCTACGAGACTTAGCTTACGGGAATAGGCATCAACGGCACGTTTGGACATGGAATGGGGAAATTGCTATATTCGGGAAACCCAAAGAAACGATGGATGGTCTCTGTGAAAGATGGTATGGCTAAAGAGGGGGTGACGAGTAATATTGAAGACTGAAAGAAGACAATGCGCCGACTACAAAAGAAAGAGCAGAAGAATGATGATAGCACGTTTTGGAGACAATATTCTGGCTCCAAATTGTAAAAGATGGATATTCAGCCACTGTACGAAGTCAACCTTGCAGCTCGAACCTTCAGCACTGTAGGTGTAATTCTGACACGTCCATAAAGCCTAATAAAGATCACAAGCACTGATTACTGGGAAGACTGACTCATTTCAATATTGTTGACTCATACATACATCACGCGCGAAATAAAACCGATATGATCCACATCTTTGATAGTCGCAATCATAATGAATTTATTAATATTCATGAAGAGGAAAGTTTTTGTTTGTTACATCATACCATGTGTGTTTGTAAACGTCAACTGGACCATGTGAATGAGTATAATATACTTAATGATAACCAAGAACTAGGGCACTGTAAAGAATGGCTACTTGAAATATGTCTACTAACAAATGGATCTACGAACAGACTATTCATCAGCAAAATAATTTGGGACTTGCATAGTGTAGAGGTGGTGCAAGCTTTGCAGAAGACACAAAGGTCATTTAGGTCTTGGATGTTTATAGAAGAAGGGGAAAACCAAAGGAAGGATGGATGAAGTGTGTGAGAGATGAAATAGAGTGACGAATAATAGAGACGTATGGAGTGGAAGAAGACAAGCGTCGCCGGCTCTTAAATATAGGGTGACTGGTAATTAGTGACCGATACTTAAACACGTGATTGTAGTCATGATAACAAACAACTTTCCCAAAGAAACATTTTTTTTTACACAGACTTTTATCACAATAACACAACAGCCGTATGAAATTCGCGCGCCTGTGACCTATAAGCTGTTAGCCGCTTAAAAAAAAAAATTTTGGGAAAGTTGTTTGTTATCATAACTACAATCACGTGTATAAGTATCAGTCACTAATTACCAGTCACCCTATATATTGGGATAGTGGAGGAAAATGATACAATTCATGCAACGTTATCATTCTAAGAATGACGATTGATGTCGATCCTACACCTCAAGGCATAAGAAGAAGCTTTTTTATCTGCCCAGGCAGAAGAAAGGGGAACTCTATACGCAGTAGTGGGTGAAATGATGAATGATGATGTCCTGAATGCTCAGAACATCGAATTAAACTGCAGGCTCAGAAATGTTAAACATTAGCCTTAGACAAAAGGTCCTTCATCTGCCTAGCCTTTTCCCAACTATATTGGGGTCGGCTTCCAGTCTTAACCGGATGCAGCTGAATACCAGTATTTTACATGGAGCGACTGCCTATCAGACCTCCACAACCCAGTTATTACTGGGTAATACGATACTCCTTGGTAAGACTGGTTGTCAGACTTTTTGAGCCACTGACTACCTAACGACTGTCAAAGATCTACAAATGGCACCCGGGACCAACGGCTTAACGTGCTTTCCGAGGCACGGAGGAAACTCGGTATGTAATGGGTGGTCACCCATCCACAGACCAACCTAGGCAAGCACGGCTTAACCTAAAGATCGACCTGAGCGGCTGTTATTATTTAGCCACGAGCTCCTCCTTAGACAAAAGGTCCTCACTAATATGAATTCAGCATCAATTCCATGCATTCCGCATTACCAAGCTAATCCGATAACTCACCGTTTGCGAGACAACCATTCATAGTCAACAGGATCTATTGTTTGTCTATTAGGATCGCTACTTGATCGGTTACTAACACCACACTGGTCGCTTTGTTCATTTTCTACTGCATTACTGGGCCAATTTGTACAGTAATTGTAGTCCTGTTAACTGTCATTGTTATAAGTAAACGGTTTTAGGGTTAAAAGTGACAAGATTATCATTTGGGAAAATTATTTCAATTATTGTTTTTTTTTTGGTCATCGTGAATCCGACGGATTTTGTGGGAAACTCATAATCGATTGCCTAGATTGGTGCATTCCTGCCGGGGCTGCGGGACTGTTTTGCCGGGGCTGCGGGACTGTTCGAAAGACATACCGCGGCCCTGGAACACAAAGGGCAAAGAAGCAACATGGATGGGTTTTTGTCAGTAAAAGTCCGACACTCCCTCCCACTCCACCCAGAGCGGGAGGAGTTATTTGATGATTTCCCATCCTTAAAAAAAAAAAAAGATTCGTGCATTTTCAAAATGGAAGGCGTTGTCATTACAAGTATTTAACGCATTGAAGGCTACAGGATAATAATGCAATACTAAGAAATCAAAGTCAGTATACCTATTTCTTATTACATGTCATTTTACTTTTGCAATTCAGCGAAAATGCCAAAGTAAACTTTTCTCTCTACAATCTTTTTATTAAAAACACAAGACTGTTCCCAGTACCGTCACAATAATTTATGAAGAGACAACCAAGTTTCATAAGCTCAAAAGAAAAAGTTCATTACATCGGATATCAATTTAAGTAATATCCAATTTGGACCAAATATTCTTTAGAAAATGATGTTTGGCAGCCAAACCGAATCTGAAAGTGCTCATCTGTATTCACAAAGTTATAACGCACTGATGGAAAATGTAAGTAATTTGAAGCTTTTTGAAGCTTTTAATAAGATATGGAATGTTATCAAGAAACCCGGCCACATAAGAAACGGTAAGACAATCTTCTGACATACCATAAGCGCCTGACAACGCAACGCTAGTAATAGCTAATGAATGACACGCAAGAAATAACTCGGATAAATTAAATACGCCACGTATTTTTATAGATGATCATCAATAATTGGGTACACATAAAATAGTCGTATAACACATCACGGACGGGGGAAGGAGAGCGACCTTTCACTTTCTCTAGAGGGGTATGCGACCGCTCAAGTTTTTGCAGTGCCAAAATATGCAATGAAAAAATGATCGTAAAAATTCCGTTAGCAACAGATACCTGGGATGAAATAAAATATTTGATACTTTATTCAATGACACGAATTCGAAACTTCAATATGATATAGAGGAAGATGCCAAGAAAACAGTAAACAATAAAGATCAACCAACTAATATAGCATAATAAAGCGATGACGATGTTTACACAATGCATGGATTTGAATGAATTAATAAAGTTGTATCGTTTAAAAACACATGTTACGTATTTATTATTAATCAGTTTCTATCAGCATAATAATAAAACTCCACACGGGAAAAAATACGATGGCGACTATAAAAGCTAGCTCACACATACAAAGAACGATTCCATCTCCAACCATTAATTTGCTCCTCATCCTGCCACAATAATTGACAGGACTTCACATGGCATACAATAACGCATGTTTAATTAGAAGGAAAGTAGCGGTAAATAATTAACCATTCCTATTGCAGTGACATCCTTTGTTATTTGAATCACGTCGTTATGAAGGCAAGATCGAATAATTGAGTGAAATAATCGGTTAATTCTTAAGTGGTTTTCGTCGTAACGTGGGAGTTAAGAGTTAGGTTTGAAAGGGAATTAGGACGCATCGTAAAAACACACATATGGAGAGACAAATTCCTGGTTTGTTTATTTTAAGACGAGTCTGTCAGTAAACGCGTGTCAAAGAACCGTCCCTCAGTTCCTCGCCCGTCGACATCCTGAAACTATTAATTCAACCTTCCACCGATAAATCAGACGCGACGAGCGATGAATATAATTTATTCCCAACTACCCAGCAATTTATAGGGCGTAAAGTGTTAACAGCTTCTTTAATATTTCCACATTTCTAGTTACTAAGCAATGCAGGTTAAATTTAAGTGCTATCATAATAATAGCTTCCGGCTTCAGTCACTCAAGGATTAAGATACCCTCATCTCGGTTTTAAATAAACGCAGATTAAAAAGTAGGTCAGTTTTTATAAAAAAAAAAGATCAATTCTCTTGTTTTCCGTACCTTTGTGATGTTTAATTATTTGTACGTAGTATACGTTTTGTTGAATACAAAAGTTTTTCTTACAATTAAGAATCAGTACAAAGTCGTGACAAGACTTAATTGCAAGTTACGTTTATGTGCGTCAATAGAAAAGTGAAATCGAAGGCGCTTAGACGTGTTAAGTACAAAATAGAGCATTTTGTTGCCCAACATAAGTTATCAAACACAATAGGGTTACATAATGACGCTTTAACTGAGGGCAAAGGGTACAGACCAGACAGTATTGTATTAAAATAAGGTCATTATTAAAACTAAACATGTGCTTTGATACAGGCATCTATTAATGTAACCTTCATTAAGACAATACTCGCAATTAGTGAACGTAAAACTGTGTATGAACCCCATTATGAATAATTAAATTTATAAAACCCCCAACGAAAAAATTAAAGATGAAAGATAAATACCCACTTTCATCCCCCATATCTAGTAAATGGCTGCACCGATTTTGATAAAAACGTATCTAAGAACCATCGCCAAGAAACTAGCTTTCAAATAAAAAAACTGCATCCAAATCTGTTCACTCGTTTAAGAGCTACGGTGCCAGAGACAGACACACACACACACACATTGCGGTCAAACTTCTAACACCCCTCTTTTTACGTCGGGGGTTAAAAAATAGTACACTCATTCGTAGTCGTAAGACCTAACATCGATAAAAAACTTAATGATAGAAACGAACAGGTTTAATAACAAACCAGTGAACAAAGGTCACTCAATACATTGTGTTATAGTGTTAGGCTCAATCGAGCACTAGAAAAACATCCAACCGGACGCAAGGCAAGAGACAACCGGCTCTAAAGCCTAGTACAGATTACACTAGTTTATTATTCGAGTGGCGGATACTGTAGCAACTAAACCCCGGCTACAATGTGCCGGAAATAGTACGAAAGAAAATGCATAGCACTTTCTATTGTAACATCCGACACTTTTAAGGTGGGATCCTATTTCTATTCAAGGAACATCTTGGGTACGGTTTCGGGTTTCTTCGGTGGCCATTCAACATGCAAGACTCATCATCTGCCTAGCCTTTTCCCAACTATATTGGGGTTGGCTTCCAGTCTAACCGGATGCAGCTGAATACCAGTATTTTTACATGGACCTCCACAAACCAGTTAGTACTGGGTAATACGATACCCCTTGGTAAGACTGGTTGTCAGACTTTTTGGGCCACTGAATACCTAACGACTGTCAAAGATCTACAAATGACACGCGGGACCAACGGCTTAACTTGCTTTCCGAGGCACGGAGGAAACTCGGTATGAAACTAGGTCCACAGACCAACCTATGCAAAGACGTTATTATTTAGCCACGAGCTCCTCCTCAACATGCAAGACTAACTAAATAAATAGTTGGAGTATTTCAACAACACCGTTCTGAACTAGGCTTAAATCCTTCGATGGAAACGGATGCGTTCCGAGTTAAAGAATTTTACTTTCACTGAGGTGTTAAGGTATCGTATCTCGGTCGCGGTTCTATAATCCAAAGAGGTAACAAAGCAACAGGGTGGGGGGGGTTGGTATTTAAGCTTAACACTGCGCCTGGACCGTCTTGAGGGGCATGACCTAGATCAGGGGACCACGACAACTTCAAAGTTTACCTTTGACAAGGATTAGGCTAAGATTTATTTTAACAAATAGCAGATATGCAGTGGGTTTGACGACTATACGTCAAGTAAAGGAAAAGGCATAAGGGGGATATTAGAAATACATACATAAACTCACGAAGAGTGTCCATGGAGTTTCTTGCCCATTCTTCTCCATGAGATCTACTATTTTCGAATGGGCAACTACAGTCCATTCAGTCATTATGCCTGTGGCGGGACTGTAGGTAGCTTATTTTTGACTATGCACAAGTGTCTGTCACGGGTCTATTTGAAATAAATGCTTTGAGTTTGAGTTCACGCCTTTTTGCCATTGGGATAGGCAGAAACTACATAAAGGCACCTGCTACGATCTTTACATACTCCTTTCCCCTCGTCCACGTTCATTCATGTGGTGATACACGCACGCCAGTTGTGAGTACTACGCACCTGACCTCTCTGAAGACATTGGGAATGGAAGATGACTACAGGGGTAATTGCGTAACACACTTGCATTTCCAATGCATTATACATTTGCATTTTGACAATTCAATCATATTCATTGCGTTATTTACGATCGAAACAACTGGAAGTCATGGGGAGAGGCCTTTGCCCAGCAGTAGGATGATAGCAGTATCAGTAATTACGTTTTCGAGTAGAAGAATTTTTCAGACATAATAAGCAGTGGATTACAAGTTTCCTTCAAAATCCGTTGGACTGTGATCGTAGTGTTGCGAAATTGGGGTGCAGGATAACCAAACAAGTTTTGAAATGAGCTTACAATAAGAGCATATTTACAAAATTGGTTGTGTTTTTCAATCTTTAGATGAAAATGTCTGTAAATCTGAAAACTATTATAAACGCGAAAGTATGGATGGATGTTTGTTACTCAATCACGCCAGAACGGCTGAACGGATCTGGATGAAATTTAGCACAGAGATAGATTATAGTCTGGAATAGCACATAGGCTCCTTTTTTTCTCACACGTCCACATCAAAATTTCCACGCAAACGAAGTCGCTAGCAACAGCTAGTAAACAATATATGTACTTATGTGCTTGTTTCTGTTCAAAACATTATAACGTAAGCTTGAGTTCAAGGTTAATTAATTAACTGGATACGATATCCCTAAGTAGCAACGGGTTTTAACATCTAATTGGTACAAGGAATCACTGCGAATACAGTTGAACGTTTGAATTAAGTTACTATTGAAAATTAACTGACTGTTTAATCAACAATTTATTCACGATGCCATGTTTACATAAATGTACTAAAATACTCTAGAATGTTCCACAGGAATATTACTAGCTACCAGTGGCGAAGGTTCCATACAACCCGATTCCTACCGGATTCCCATTAAAAATGGCACAGTCACTATTCTATAAAGGGTGTAAATAGACCCTTAACGAAGCCGAATGGCACTTGTACTCCCTGCTATTGCGATAATTTTTTTGTTCTTGACCATACCTGGGAACCTTCTAGTTATGGGAGTTAGGACGGGGGGTGAAAGTCCCAAATTTTTCACAAGTATAACTTTACTTTAAATACCTCCATGACCCATTTACTATTCAATGCATCCATAAGGACAATGTTTTGAATGCGTTACATTGAGGTTTACCGTAAAAGGTTATTTTTCACCCCAAAAAAAAAAAGTCGTTTCAGCCATAATTTTTAATGTACAGAATGCTTGGTTAACGGTTTCGTGAAGGGTCTGTTTACACCCTGTAGATAAATAATATAATCACATTAAAGATATGTACTCCGGCTTACCTCTTACAGAAACTGACCCTTCGCTGTAACAAAGTACAGTTCTAATGAGATGAAAATAAAACTTCAGTTTATGACTTAATAGAAGGCAATTTAACGTGACTCCACATTAATAAGAAAAGTATTATCGAAACAAAGTAAGTAAAACTCATTTTTTTTATTTTTAACCATACTCATAAAATTGCCTTAGAAAATACAAAAATAACTATGTTTTGAAACACAATTAGAATTCCTGGTATTTCTGTTGGGGGCGTTTCCCTAACTCCTGGATTTAGAAGCATTGTGACAAAAGCAAATCAACTTCAGTTGTTTATAATTTTGAGAAGTTAAAATGGGGTGCATTAAATAACCTTCACGAATGCCTTCACGTGTGTTAGACACGCTACCACTTTGCTGGCTTGCTAATACGATTAACATTGATCCAGTACCTGATTCTAGCACTGGAATCCAGTATCACTAAATCAATGTTTGGCTTAAACACATTATAATCCAGCCCATCATCTGGATTTCAATAGAGCAGTCGCTAATTTAGGTTTGCCGCGGAGCTCTCAAAACGGTGAAGGAAAACATCTTGAGGAAAATGGCATTTCGTTGAACTAGAAATCTGAAGACATGTATGAGACATTTACCAACCCGCGTGGAGGATTATAGCCCTCTGATACGAGAGGAGGTTTCCCAGCATGATGCACTGTCCACTAGGCTGATTTTGCTATGCTTATCATACAAGGATACAGCGTTTTATGCTCTACCCATGTTCACATAACATCACATCACGCCTGTAATCCCCGTAGGGTTAGACAGAGATGTACCCAATAGTACACCCACATTTCGCCAGTTATGTTTAAGTCCCATGTAATAGAGGGCGAGAATATTGCCATCAACCGGGCACGAATTAAGACTACGTGGTTTTGCTGCTGAGAAATTCTTTATGGAAAATCCCAATAGCACTTTGCCCGACCCGGGAATTGAACCCAGGACCACATGACCGCTTGCGACCACTCGGCCAACGAGGCAGTCATGTTCATTCCCCAAAAAAAGGGGAACTGGAGCGACAGGCAATACTTATGACAATGAAAAAAACCTCAACGAGTTGTCAGAACTGCACTACAATGTCGTAGCATAATCAGCCCACAATGTTCCCACAGTTGGGACACAAACTACCTCTGTTAGTGGGAACAATATTGTTCGGGAACACAGAAATAATTGAAGTTCTTTCCAATTCCAAATGAGTCTTTGTTCTCGGCGGTAACTTACTTAGTTTATTAATTAAGTAGTTCACGATCTGGACTGCTTGCTTCTCTATTTAACTCAAGTTTACCTTGCTGTATTATTATTTAACATGATCTATTTATTTTAGTTAACTCATTTTATAGTGTAGGTAATATGACAATTTATGGATTTTCCTTCCTGTTGTCGAATATTGCTTGTGTGTTACCAAGGTAAAGGTAAGACGATTTATTTAACAACTAGCTGTACCCGGCTTGCGTTGCAATGCAATTTTTTCTACCTACTACCTTAATAAACCATCCCTGAGCTATGTAGAACAACTGTGTAAAATGTTATCAAAATCGGTCAAGCCCTTGCTGAGTTTTAGCGAGACAAACGAACAGCAATTGATTTTTATATATCTTCAGTCTACAAATGAATTGTATTGAGTAGCTTATTAATTTTTTTATTTGCCTATAATGAGCCAAGTTCTCTAAAACAAACTCATAGACTTTAAATGACAGACACACGACAACTAACGGTCTACAAAATCCCATTTTTTGAGCCATAAAAATACCGCAATAATGTCTTGACTTGACACGGCCAATATTTCACGTGAGCTTGACTACAATCACTTCCTTTTCCTATAAACAGACGAACAAATGTCAACTTTACAATCTTAGGGGGTGAGAAACCGAGGGGTCATCAATCCCTGCTGCCACGAACCTTCCATTCAAAAATAACAAATAAAATATACCGTCAAACAATCAACGGCCCGAAATAGAATGCAATTTCGGTTGTAGGATAAAAATAGGGACTCTGTTAGGTTGCCGAGGGTGAAAATAACTACGCTCATTAGTTAAAAGATTTTAAAAATAAAACAAGAGTTAAAAGGAAGAGATAACTTATACGAGTATCTTGTTAGCAAGTATCGTTTAGGAAAAGTTATTTATTTACAGCTATTTAATATCCTTCTTGAATACAGCAAGAAAACTGTAAACTGCGTCCGCTAAAGACTAAAACGGACAACTTTTAACAAAATTCAGGAACTCTAAAACTAAAAGTGACAAATATGGCCGCATTATTTAAATTCATAGTAATAAAAAATGAAGTTAGCACAAAGTGGGTCGTCATTCCCTGAATATAAGGAGGGTAGCACAATCGATAGGGATAGATAGAATATTGATTAATAATATTGGTTGGTGCTGTTAAAATTTTATAGTACCACTTACCGTTAAATAAGTGGAATGGGTCTATTTGAAGTGGAATTAACTTTAGGGTGCTGATACAATATTCGATAGTTTTTTAGTATAGGAAGTTGTGTTGTTTCGTAATCATATTATTATGTATACCGAGGAGTCACCAGTATATTGTTGCATTTTGGATTGAAAAAGGTCTGTAAATTGGCCTATATTTTTAGGGTTCCGTACCTCAGTCGGCAAAACGGCCTTATAGGATCACTTTGTTGTCCGTCTGTCGAGACCCTTTTTCTCTGGAACGCGTGGAGGTATCAAGCTGAAATTAATATTAAATACTCAGGTCTGCAACCCCTTGGAGCAGTGAAAAAACCAAACTTGTAAGTCAACGCGATCAAAATATATAACCGTTTATGTCGCATATTTTGCGATTTAACAAGGGATCAACACCTATAAGTTACTTCCCGTTGACCTAGAATCATGAAATTTGGCAAGAAGCAATGTCTTACAGCACATGTGAAGGAAACCGGTGCGCGAGTTCAACTCGCAATTGGTCGTTTTTTATAATCATAGGCTTGATTGAAAACATTTGTCAGAGGCTATAGATGTGGACATAGTAAAGCCCATCTTTTACACCAAGCAAGTAAAGCAAGTTAGTATCTATTAAAGATATAAAACTAATCTCCCCCAAACTCATCTCATAAGATTTATGTAAATTAGGAACTACGTCGGTACCTTCGAGTGTTTAAATTTATATGTAAATATTTGACGAAATAAAAGATAAACAGACACCGGTTAAATTAACACGCTTTTAATGAATAGTTTAAAACTCTCGTGACTCTGAATACATAAGGATAAAAAGTGTGAAAAATCAATTACAACAAAACTTATGAAGATTTCTTAAGTTATTTTATTTACAGATGTTGTTAGGGATCAAATAAAGGAACTTATTTGGCAAACAAAACTGGTACGTTAACGTGACAGCAGTAAAGTTCAAATGTCAACACATTTTTCTGCTATTTCCTCCGAAACGTGTCCACCTTATTCCCCCCCTACAAAATGGGCGCTCAAATACAAGAGCTTTATCAAATATATTCGCGCTAAAATCGGTTCATGTATGGTAACAGGCTCGTTTTGACCCATAGCGGGGGAAATGGTAAGGACCTGGATAAAACTCCCACAGACCAGGGAAGTATGGGGCAAGAGGGACTTAGCAGGTGGGTAGAACAAGGCGGTTAATGATGAAGATGAAGGTAAAGGTCGAAGGGTCCTCATCCTGATTATAAAGGGTGTAAAAGACCCTTAACGAAGCCGAAAGGCACTTGTTGTCCCTATCATTGCAATCATTTTTTTGTTCTAGCTAGACCATACCTGGGAACCTTCTAGTTACGGAGATGTTGGGGGTCGAAGTTCCAACTTTTTCACAAGTTTTTTTTTAGGTACATGTTTTTAATGTAAGATTTTATCTTTTAACACCTCCACGACCCCCGTACTATTAAATCCATCCATCAGGACAATGTTTTGAGTGCGTTACATCGAGTCCTACCGTAAAACGTGATTTTTCACCCCAAAAATTTTTTTTTGCGTAAATTTACGGCTTCGTGAAGGGTCCGTTTACACCCTTTTTGAATCTTGTTCTACTAAAGACCAGACCAGTCTTTTTAAAGAAGTAATCATTCTGTAATACCAGTCTAATAAAAGCTTTATTTCACCTGGGCGCCTGTACAAGCAATGTGACATCTTACACAACCAGCCACTGGTTCTAAAAATACTCCAAGCAATAGGGTGGAGTATACCTCACATTTTCTTGTGACATTTCATAATAATCCCAATCGCAAGGCGACTGCTTTCTTAGAAAAATACCCTTCAGATTCAAATGTTTTTAGCTATGCTTTGATCGAGTGGTTTTTTATTTGCATAATATCTTCTCCTTTTCGAGTCGATGGTATTTTTTGGATCAGTCAGGACCTATTAATATAGGGTGACTGGTAATTAGTGACCGATACTTAAATACGTGATTGTACTGTACATGATAAGAAACAACTTTCCCAAAGATTTTTTTTTTTAATACTCCTTCACTTTTATCCCAATAGCAACCGCGGAGCATTACGGAACAGGCTTGCAAGCCGCGCGGGTACTCTGCCTACCCACTGTTACACGGTACGATAGGAGACAGAACGGCGTATCGCGGCTAACAGCTGATAGGTGAAAGGCGCGCGTGCGTCAATTTCATACGGCCCGCTATTGTGTTGCAAAAGTGGACGAGTATTAAAAAAAAATATTTCTTTGGCAAAGTTGTTTGTTATCATTAGTACAATCACGTGTTTAAGTATCGGTCACTAATTACCAGTCACCCTATATATTAAGCTTTACCAATATACATTTTGCTTCCGAGCAACCATTAACAGTTTGTATTCGTTGCTCAGTATATTGTAACAGGTAGCCTATTAAATAATGAATATAATTCTTTTTATTAACATTTCACACAAAGTAGGTATGAGGTATTTATAATTATTCATTTAATTTTGGCTGAGTAACCAGTGTGTTAAGCGGTTTTAATTAACGATATTATAAAAATTACAAATAACTTGTCTTACGCACAAATTGAAGACTTCTGACGTAGGGTCACAAAAACAATAACAATCACATGAAAATATAATGGTAAGTACTTTGTACTTGTGTGTATCTTATTTAAAAAACAAAATTGTTAAGCAAATTAACACTACATTGCCGTGTTATAGCCATTACATACAATTTTCAAAGAGTTGAGTCAAAAGTTGGTAAGTACTTAGTCAAATTGCGTTTGAATTAATTTCCATGACTTTTTATTCAGTCTAAAAAAATCCTTCATCTCGTAATTATTTGGACAGGATTCTATTTCCAATCAAAATTAAGGCTTCTACGCGGTCAGCCCATCCAAACCGTTCAAGACCTCGTTCGGAGTCATAATTTTTATTGGTCATGAGACTGACAGTTCTTGAAAGTAGTTTAAATTAGCTGATCGAGTTCTGTTTCGCAAATGATAATACATTTATGTTCTAAGTAACATTATGATGCATGGTGTAATTAAATTATTTATCAAGTGCTTCTCGTAACAAGGCGCTCGGGATAATTACAACGAATTCAACATCGCTGCGCTGCCTGGCTGACTGCAAAGTGCAAACCATTAAAAGCATAACATTACTTACATTTTATGAGATTAATTAACAAAATCTCACTTACTGCTTAACTATAAACGTGAAAGTTTCTGAGGCTGGATAGATGTTTGTTACTCTTTCACTCAAAAACTACTGAACGCATTTTGATGGAACTTACAGTAATATAGGTTTTTCCTATTTTATTAATTGGGCAATATTTGTAATCAGGTTCTCGAAAACGGCTCTAACGATTTCGATGAAAGTTGCAAATATAGAAATTTACGGGGGCGAAGAATCGATCTAGCTAGGTCTCATATCTGGGAAAATTCGTTTTCTTTATTTTCACCCCAGCAGAGCTCGGTCGCCCAAGCCCTACATCAGAAAAATACGTTTATAGTCTATAATTTCTTAAGACATTGTGTAAAAACATTAATTTAAAAATCATTCACAAAACGCAATATGAACTTCTTTGTTTGATAATTGTTTACTCAGAAAACAACTTGTGGATTGATATTTTCCAAGGGTTTTGTATTTTCGTCGAAATTTCCAAAGCTAAGTTTTACCAAGAAAGACACCCCCTAAAAACGGAAGACTCCCAGGGCGTGCCCCCAGCGAGGGTTAATGAATTGGTTTCCCTTTTCTATTATTAGTTTTAGTTACTCGTTTAAGAAGACGAGACTAATTTAAGGGAAGTAATGAATGTCGTTGCAGCGTTCATTGACATATCCGTTGCAATCTGTGAGTCCGATACTTTCGCTAGACGAAGGATCGATTCTGCAGAAAAGAGATTAGACACGATCCGAAGCTTCGGTCAATTTAATTTGTCTGCGCACGAATTACTGCTTATTCGTTTCGACAAACCAAATATTTTGCACATGAGTAAGACACAGTGATAAATCGTTTGCGTTGCTCATCCAAAAACATAACAAATTCTTGTTATGTTGGGACTGAAAATTGAAAACAACTATCGAATTTATAAGTACGCTATGCAAATTGGATATTTCCTAATTCACGAAAAAGGTTAAGGCAGTCAGGCGACCTAAAAAGGAACGCGCTTAAAAATTCTAATAGCATTCAAACGAGCTGAAGATATTTACATACATAGTTCGATTATCAGTTCAGGGAATTCTCAATAATGACAGGGCTCGGTAACCCCTCAGGTTACATTCTGTTCCTCAATCAAAGCTTTCCAGGTACGATCCCGTTCGGGAAATTCGTAGAAACTCTCTCCCATTTTGTTGGTGTTAAATAGTTTGTTCTGAACCGGCTTTAAATCTGTACAAATTTCGTCTCTGACACTCTTTTTGCGACATTAATTAACCGACGTCGTTTATAAGTAGAGTTAGGCATTAACGGAGCTGTTGTTGGGCGTCGTGCCAGCAATCTTAGACTGAAGATCTTACTCCATGTTCGCTATTTATTGCAATTATTCGCGGATCTCTAGAATCTTCTCTCCCCTCTGAACTTGAATGGACTGCTACAATAATACTGTCAAAACTCCGTTCACTGTGTGTTGGCTTGATCGTTTGCCTTCGACCGAATTATCAAGCGAGATTAGTTGTAATACGCTACGACATTACTTTGAACGACTTCAAATTGAGAGCAGCAAATATAGGATTAAATTAATTAGAACAGCTACTATTCGTATGTAAATAATTATCTGTGTTAGTAATTACATTAACGCCACAAACATAACAATTTTGGCGTGTTTGATAGTAAATTAAATTACATGCCTACATCCTGTATTCAATGGAGTACTAAGAAGTTATTGAGTTCAAGTTTTTTTTAATTATAGTTCAAGAACATCATTATTCACGATAGCCTAATTGCTTTTCAAGTCAGTTAGGCACAAGCGAACGGTGGAACAACCTTAATTAGCACCAGAGCTCATGCTTTTTTTTTGCAACTAACCATAATGTACAGAACTTTATGACAGTTGACAATTGACACGAAGAGGATAAAAATTGCCAACAAAAAAAAAAACTTAAAAGTTTAACGACCCCAGACGTTAAAAAGGTCGACTAAAAAGTATTTCACCCTACTAAAGTGGATAGTTTTAAAGTGTCAGTTACAACGACCGATATATGTTGAGACGTGGCGGATGATCGATGTCCCCCTCTCGTGGCTGCAATGGCAGGGGATCGGGAGGGTGAGGAAGATCTTTTAATACAGTTAGTTAGACGGTAACAAAAACAAACAAAGCTGGGTGGTCCAATGTCCGCTGCCGACTAGTTATGCTTACGTAAGAGTAGAGTATTTCCCTCATTGTTCACGACTAACTTCGTGGATTAAGTACATTAATGGTATTTTGTGATATCCAATTTTCATGTCCACTTCGCCAGCTCATTAATATCTCTTTGTTGGTACTATTTACTTGAAAACTATTAGCAGTCTTGTCTGTATTTATATTCAACAAAGGTTTTGTTGAGTCACATTCAAATCCACGTGTTATGTAAACTCAAGTGTCCCTTACAGTTTGCAACGTAAAATAAATGTTAAACAACACCAGTTTGTGTTACACAAGAATCCCTTTATATGGTTGACCTATGAATTCTATGATAGTAGGTACATAGTTTTATCTCGACTAGTAGAAACAAATATCAGTAGGTACGTTGTTTTTAGGAGTAGGAATTAAGAGTCGACCAATCGTAAAAGTCCGATAACGAGGTTGTTACAAGATCGACGCGTGCGCAACTGCGATTAATATAATTGCCGCCATTATTGACTATCGGAGTATCGACAGCAAAACGTTACCCGACACGATAGTTACCCTGACTTTAACACATGTTTTAACAATACTAGGAAATCTTTAGTACACATTTGTTGTAAATAAAGTTCGTAATGATAATTTTCTGATTTCTTTGAATAATTTAGTTCATCATTTTTGTAAAAAGAAACGAGAAAGGAGATTATAGTATCTTCTCTGATGCCAATTATTTTTAAGCGACACCTAAATAAAAGCTAAAAAATTATTTGACTATTGGAATGTAATGTAATGGCGGGACGAGCTGGACAAAACTAACGACCAGTGGTCCACATTGGCTCTGGATCCTTTGCCCAGCAGTGGGATGACACAGGCTAGTATCAGTATTGGAATGTAAGTTTTCGGTGAATTGGAAACCTGCAGTCTGTGCCCTCAGTGAACTTATTTAGGCGTTCACTTACATATCACTGTTAGTGAAAAAGTTTTTATATCATTTGCTTAAGTGAGAGGTATAGGTTTATGGTACAGTTAGGTTTGAAGACTAACAGGAAATATGAACTAAAATGTAGTATTGCCTGTAAGTACGTACATGCTTACATCAGAATACAAATAACATTTACAAATATTAAAAAATTATGAAATACTTCTACATTAACACCCAATTTCTGATTTGAGTATTTGTGATTCATTCAATGTTTGGAGTAAGTAACACTCAAAATTATAAACTTAAATAGAGTTAGAGAAGTCTTAGAAGTCAAACTTCAATTCTCAATTCAGAAACAGGAAATTATTAATATCAGTATCATAAAAAAAATTGGGATTGAAATAAATGGATGCGTTAATTAATTAACTTAGTAAGTAATGCACACAATACCTATCAAAACTTACTTAGTTAAAAGTTTTATGAAATTTAAAAATGTTCAACAAGTATAAAAAATTTAACTAAAAAACCAGTTCTAGCTTTAAAAGTAAAGTCATCAACTACAACATACATCAAACCAGATAAATAAACAAGAATAAAAAAAAAAACATCTCAGCAACAAAAAAATATAGAAAAGTAATGCACCTTGCAAAAATAATAAAAAAACCAGAAATCTATAGGAAATAATAACCCCATATTTCAACCGGTTGGTATATATATACAAAAAGACAAGTCTTTCCCCTAAAGGCAGCGGTTGGCTCTTGACACAGTGCCACTTGTGGGGGTCAAGGCAACCCACTTGTCCAAATTGTTCATACTGGCCTCACTGAACTTCAATACAGCATGGAATTTCTATAGAGCAAGGAAATCTGGGGAATACTGGTTACTCAATGCTTTATTTTTGTACTGAGTTTACCTTGTAGCTCAACCAGTTGTGATGCACTTTTATATGAAGATGATGCATATACAGGGCGTGGCGTAAATAGTGGTCCACCGTTAAGGATTCGATGTACCAGATAATTTACTATAACATATTACAATTTTAACCGAAAATTTGACTTTTTTTTTTTTTTTTACGAAATTTCCATGTTTTGTTACAAATTTGGTTGTAGTTTAAAAAAAAAACATTATTTTTTTAATTTTGATTTCTTTTGATTACTGCTGAATACTAGAGTTATCGTGAAAAGTTATGGGTTTTTTTATGTATATTTAGAGTTTCTGAAGAAAATGTTAGTTCTTCTCTATTTTAACCCTAACTTTTAACATATCATGCAAATTCCAGAGCGATTTTTGTAAAAAAAAAAAGTACTACAAAAATGGTTAGAATTGTAATATGTTCTAGTAAATTATCTGGTATATCGGATCCTTAACGGTGGACCACTATTTACGACTCACCCCATCAAGACTTTTGTCATACTAATGTCATTCAATGTTAATTTGTATTTGGGACTGTTATCAGAATTCTAGAAAATAAAATTGTACAATTGTTGTTTGTATAATAATGAGGAAAAAAAAATGGAAAACAAAGGGACCTATTCAATGGGTAATTTATTACATGGAATTTTTATGAGAATAGCAAAAATATGAATATTAATACTGATTGAGGATATTAGAATCAGGACTAAGAAAATTAGTGCCAGATTTTAGTTTGCTTAACAATATAAAAGTAGTAGTCTATTACAAGGACCAGTGAACTCCTAAATTGAATATTAATACATATTAGTATGTCAAATAACTGAATACTAAAAGAGGAAAATGATGAATGGACCTATTATTAAAAATAAGAAACTCCTTTTGGGGCAACAAGTAATAAATCCATAATCCATGGTCCTAACTTAGGTACCATTATAGTCTAATTTTATTATATGCATAGAACTTATATAACAATAAATAAGTCCATCTAGTAGCAGTGAAAATCATAATGCTTCCAAATAGGTAAATATTAAATATCTCAGATAAGATTGAACACCTCTATTCAAGATAATGTCCTTTGTTTTAATCATTGCAAATATTATTACATTATCAATAAACACTTAGTGATAATCGATAAGATATTTAATAATAAATTGTGTTGATAAGCTTTTAAAAATTCTTGAAAAGTTTCTTAGCTTTAGTCATTTTATTATTCTAGTCCTGTAATCACCAGGCAAACTTTTTGAAATGAATTTGTATGGAGTTTAGTGACAAGTTAATTAGCAGATTACAAAATATTGTTATGCAATATTATGCATTGCACTTTAACATTTAAGGTTGGCGTAGAAGTGTAAAAACAACAAAACTTAATCAAGAAAATGGGCAGCTCCATTCTTCTAGTCACGTCTGGACAATTAAATAAATTATGATCATTGTTCACCAATTTGTCCGCAAAGTGTGATGATTATAAGAATTAAGACATTATTTTCCTTTAAATGTTCATGTTCATTGCTGAACCATAATTTTCAGGGTTACTTTTAAACTGAGACAAGAGCAAGGCAGCTTAGTAAGAAGTTACCAGTTACAAAAAAAAAACTTTGCTCACTTAACATTGTATTTACCTACTAATTTATGTACAGCAAAAACTTTGTTGTTTTTATATTCCTACTTAATAATACAAAGTCAATGTCAAAGATTGAATACATGTGTGTTCAAGGTACTTTTAATGGGATAACAAGTTATTATTAGTAATTAATTAGGATCATAAATCTTATAATAGCATGCAGGTGATATTGACAACTGCTTTCAAAGTGTGCGAGGGATTTAATGATGTCGTAATTAATATTGTGTTGGAAACTAAGAGATAAATGCCAAACTCGTTGTGAGATGGTGAAGAATTGAATAAAAACTTTGTTGGGAAAAAGTGTATAGTATAGTGCCTATTATTCTGTCAGAAGCAATTAAGCTATGTTTCTCTTAAGTATGAACAGTTCTAGGAAACTGGTGTTATATGAATAACTTTTTATCCATGTTCTAAGAACCCTTTATATTTTAATAGAGATTTATTTTATACTATACCTCTGTTGGCTCTAACTAAGATAACTAGCGTCTGGGGACGGGGGTTATCATTACAAAGTTAGTGCCACAATTTCCCCTATTTGTGTGCCTATCACACCCTAGTATTTATTTTGATAAACAAGGGGGAGGCACTATCAATGTTTACCTTGAATTGAAAACAGTGATAAATGTTGTGGTCACAGTGTTTAATGATATGGCACAATAACCATAAATAGTTATTGAAGTAACTGATAGTTTCTTATAATACCAGTCTGACACTAAACTTATACTGTCACTTTCGGGATATCTTCCGTGATTGTTGATCTTCTGTGTTGTTGTTGTTTTGCGACAATCACGGAACATATCCTGTAATTTTTTTGTATTGATAGTATAAGTTTAGTTGTAAACCGTGAAAGCTTTAAACAGTCTGATACTGTCCCACAGCAGGGCAAAGGCCTTTTTTCATACAGAAAGGCATAAGCATTGATGCGTTATGGCAGATTGGTAATTTTAAACATTAATTAATTAAGTAAGTTGTAAGTCCAGGTTTCCTCACAATAGTTTCTTGCTCAGAAACAAATATTCTTGAATTATAGTTTCTGTTATGCTAAAAGTTTTTATTTATTTAAACTTTTCTCACACAAAAAGGTACAAAGATGGACTTAAAGCCATAGGTATTCTCTACCAGTCAACCAAAGATGGTGGAAAGATGAAACAAGTTTTTTTTCTTTTATTAAAGTGATATATTGCCAATAGTTACTCAAGTTAACTACAAAAAGCCTGAATTATACCTTACCATGTGTGTCACAATACACATTATCCTATGAGTGATATAATGATGACAAAGGTTTTCAATTTTAATGCTGCAAAGTCTGTTTATTCCGCAAACATGTAATCAAGTGGTCAACATGTTATTAGAGGAAGAATGACTGAGTTTAATGGCGTATGCGATCTTTCAGCACGGGTGTGGAGTTTCAATTGAATGATTTTGATTATCATGTAGTGTGAAGTTTGACAAATGGAGAATTTAATAGTGATAATGACTGCTGTCTGAGTAGCTGTTTTGTCGAGTTAGACTTGTTTTGCAAGTCTTGTGTATTTTAAAATATGGCTATGATAATACCACTGCCCCACTGTACGGTAAAGGACTCTTATTTTAAGTTTTTAGACAAGTGTTATGTTTCATGTTTAGCAGAATTAAATTATTTTTCTTTTTTCTAGAGTGTGCAAGCAAGGTCATTCTGTGTTCAAATTAAAATGTAGTATTGCAGCCCTTCTTTATTTTTTTTATTGAGATGTAAGTAAGTAGTAGTGGCGAGATGGGCAGACAACATTGTTGCCATGGCGGGAATATCCTGGATGAGGCTGGCACAAGACCGTGGAGCTTGGCATAAACAAAGAGAGGCCTATACCCAGCAGTGGGTGAAGTCGGGCTGTGGATGATGATGTGGATGAAGTAGTACTCAAACCAACTGAACTTAACAAAATTTAATTTTTATTATTAAGTACTTGCTCATACAAACAGAAAGGGATGGATGATCTCAGGTTGAACTAAAACTTTGTCAGTTGAGGATATAGATTTAACTGTTAAAAGAAGATTTGAATGTTTTATAGCATTACTTAAATTATCAATTTTATTCTGTTTCTTATTTAAATTGTTTCTAAATATTTTATCAGCGAGTTCAGTAAGTGCTTGATTGTATTGTTTTAATTTCAAGCAACACAATATTAATAATAAGTTTTCAGTGTTTTTTTTTTATCGTAGCTTTTATCAGTTCCATTAAAGTCTCCAAACCACAGTGAACTAAATAAATATACCTAATGAAGTTGATAAATAAAAGTAAGAT
This sequence comes from Noctua pronuba, assembly GCA_905220335.1. NCBI lineage: Eukaryota > Metazoa > Arthropoda > Insecta > Lepidoptera > Noctuidae > Noctua > Noctua pronuba. The sequence goes on along the minus strand of LR999906.1, from coordinate 4,494,092 downwards.
GTTGCCAGTATAAATAATGGCATTCATACTTGTATTTATATTGGGGCAATTATTTATTCAAATATATTAAGTAGTGTCAATAATATATTCATGTCATTACTTAGGTATGTAGTTATTACAGCTGCAAAAGCAGTAATCTTGAATCATTTTGATATGTTACAAGTAAGTTAAAGTTAGTTGCAGATGTAAACATGGTCCAGGCAGATGCCTCTCTGGACTAAGTAAACTAATTTATATAATTTGTCTGTTTTAATCTGATGATTATAAAAATTAAGATATTATTTTTACTTTATTATTTTTTCTCATTGCTGAACCGCTACTATAGTCTTGTTTTTTTTTTTTAAATATTTTTTATGTAAGTAAGTACAGTCACCAAAACTTGATCCTGACCACTGTAAGGACTGTTTCTGCTTGTAGTGCCGCATGCTGGGCCGCTATAAACACTTAAAAACTTTCTCTTCCTTGTCCTTTTAAGAAAAAGATCAGATTGGTCGAAAAAGGGTGGTCAAACATCTGTGATCATTAACAGAGCTTGAGAGTTTTTGTAAAACAAAATATAATACTGTAAAGAAAGGCCGCATATATTTTACTAGCTGTTCCCCGCGACCTTCGTCCGCGTCAAGTTATTAAAAATACAATTTTCCCCGTTTTTGCAACATTTCATTGCTGCTACGCTCCTATTGGTCGTAGCGTGATGATATATAGCCTATAGCCTTCCTCGATAAATGGACTACCCAACACTGAAAGAATCATTCAAATCGGACCAGTAGTTCCAGAGATTAGCGCGTTCAAACAAACAAACACTGCAGCTTTATAATATTAGTATAGATTTTATTTTACTACTATTGGTCCCCACACTCTTTGTGAGGACCAATAGTAGTAAGGGTGGTAATGTGGAAATTGTTGGATTTTGTTTTAAAAATGAGTAGATTCAGTTTAGTTCAATAGTATATCAAGTAAGTTCAGAAGAACTAGGATGAGTATGACCAGCCTTTGATGTCCCCACTCCTGGGTCACTGACCTCCTCTCTATGAGAGGGAGGACCTTCAGGTCATTTATCAGTTACTCTGCTATTAAAACAAAATGTTTGTTCTTGTGATTGGTTGAGCAAACAGTGAATAAGCAGACAAACATGTCTATGTTAAGCTTACATGTGATTTATTTGAATTGTTTTCTTGTGACAAAGAGTAAGTCACCCTTCATCCTTGTAGGACTTTGCAGGAGCCAGGAGAACGCTGACAAATTTTGTGTATTTTTTTTAAATAGAATATCAATCAGGTGTGTGAAGATGATTAGACCAGATAGTGAATACTATACTCAAACTGCCATTTAATTATGAAGACACAAATATTCATAAACTATAAGAATTGTATAATAATTATACATGTTTCTGCAACTTTATAATGCAAGATTATTGCAATATGACTGAATTATTATGATCTTTATGATCTTATATTAAGTAATACCAAAACATTCACATGTAATGCTATGCTGGTATACAGTGGTAATGAAAAGACAAATTCTCATTGACAATAACACTAACTGTGCCTGTTTTATGAGTTAATAAATTAGCAATTTAAATAAATCTAGATTATGCTAAGACATGACCAGACACATGCCTATAATACCCATTTTGTATTCAAACGCAACATTTAAAGCATTCTGCAATCTTTTATCATATTAATTAGTATTATCATTTTACCAAATAAAGTAAAACAGCAAAAGTAAACTTTTCATGTTACTATTGGATATCTAAACATGGCCATACAACTTGCTCTGTAGAGCGTTGTCTCTCTCACACCCCGCATACCGGCTATATCTCTGTCTCTCTCACTCCCTTCACTCCATGGATAAGAGAAAGTAACAAAAGAAAAATAACACATCCCAGCCTCAATACATAGTAGTAACTGCATCCGCATTTAGGGTAACTAACTTACACGTTAGAAATCACCACCAAAACAAATTATATAATTAAAGGTCTGTGAGTCAACAAACAACTACTGTACCTTATAACCTATACCCCTCAAATAATTATACATACAACTTTCGCAACGATGCCGTAATTAAGATATTAATAGACTTTACATGTATAATCACAGATGTGTACGATATATAAAGTAAACATAAACAGGTAAACTAACCCTTTCTTCATGAGCCACCTCTGTTGGCCCCAGTTGATAAAAGAACGTTCCAATGAAGAAGACACTCATCCATTTTACGATCACTCATCTATTTACACGATTTATATAATTTATGTTTGCACTACTTGTCACAATCAAACTAAAATTCCACTTTTTGCTGCGCTAAACGCAGACGTCATTGACAAACAACCGAAGTGACGAGTTATTGCACGGGATCACATAGTAGATGAAAACACTGCGTATTTTAAGAGCCATTGCATCGATATATCACAAATCTTATCACTTGAGGTTATTACATTACTAATCACTTCGTCTACATCGGTTATTTATAAAAATAAAAAGGTAAAAAGCAAAAATTACTCGTAGACAGCACTCACGACGTCGCACACTCACATAACGTAACGTGCGATTTCGTTCACACACACACACAACTAAAGTCAAGGTGACAGTTGGGCGCTAGCGTCGTAAAAGTCGGTCCGAATCCAACTCTATTCTATTTAGCTATTGCAACACTGAGCATAGTTTCCGTATTATACGGGACTTCTTAGTGGGATTCGGACCGATATAGTTCATAATTATTTCACGATCCCAAAATAATTTAAATGGTTTTGAATAAAACTTTTGGTTTAATCATACTTGCTAATAATTATTTGATACCTCAGCCTGTTTTTGTTTATAAAGTTTACCTTACCGAACCAGATAGACAAACTTTTTTGTCAGCGACCGCAATCGTTTACGGGTGGAGTTATGGAAGTGCGGTGGACATAAATGGGATTTCATGATTCCGTGGGAGCCATGGGAAAATGGAAATAGCAGAACATGCGACTTACATTGGCTTTGGTGTCCCAATTTTATTTTCTCTCTGATTCTTCTTTCTGATTGGGGAAAGGCAAGGCAGGTGATGATGCTTCTGTCTGTTTGGTATTTCTTTTAGAAAAATCTTTTAGTTTTAAACTATACAGAACCTTCATATGTTTATTTCGTGTTCATGTGGACTAGCGACTTTAAAACCAGAAGGGCAAACTATCCCTTGACGTGATCGCTTTGACTACTTGCACTCGACGACGGACGGTCCTTAGCTTGAGTATACCTACTTTTTTCAAAGGGGGGAGGGAGTTGCATGGTAATCTGGGCTTACCCAGGTTATGATTATGGGGGAGAGTTCGAGAAGGAGGAAGATGGATGGGGAAGTTCCGATTGAGCCCAATCAGGCGGTAGTGGAGGAATGAATAGGTAATTTTTTAGGAAAATATAATTATGTTCCACTGCTATCGCCTTGGTTGCGGTACGCCCATCTATGAATAACTAGGACATTAATACTTTTATTGCCACTTTTAAATTCATTAAGTCCTCAAAGGTGTCGCATACCTACATATCGTACCACACAAGCAGCGCGGGTTTGCGGCCCTGCACAATGGCATTGTTTAACAACATTATATAAAAAGCAGAAAAAAGTTCTCCATAATGAACCTCTTAATTTCTGTAGTTTTCAACATGTTTTTGCGGAATCGCAACTTTGCAAATAATTACCCAAAACTTATAAAGATGGGCTCTAATAGTTGGTTAACCAGGCAAAGTGTTAGGTATTCTAAATCCTACGAAATATTTATTTAGAAGTTTCGTCTGAGTGAGTGTTATTGGGTTTTTCCATCTGAAATTTCTCGGTAGCAGCCACGGAGTCTTTCTGCCCGGTTGGTGCCAATAGGCTCGCCCCCTATTACATGGGACTTAAATATAACTAGTGAAATGTGGCTGGTATTATTAGGTACACATCTGCCTATCCGTTCTGGGATTGAAGGCATGATTATGGTGCTATGTAAGTTCCTTTAAATGTAGGAACAACTGGTGGAGGTACAAATCCAATCTCCTGTCTAAGGTCGTAATAATAGGCAGCTTAGAGCTACTTCTTCTTCGTCGTCGAATCGATGATTTCCCCTTTAAAAAAAAAAAAAATTGTTTTATCCAAAACTCTGCCACCTCGACGGCGTTGATGGTGGCCTCGGACAGGTCCCTCAAAGTGCACGTGGAACCACACATAGTGCAGGATAGGAGGTGAGCCATGATTTGCTTTGAGGCACCGCAGTCACACATGGCTTCATCGATAAAATACTGATAAAACTTATAAGCAAATAGGTTCTTTTTCCGTCAGGCTTGGCGTATCACAATCCTTAATACTAACTTGTGTACATACATAGAATGGGTATGTTGCGTAAGTAGTTTTCGATTCGTGATAGTAGTTTCACTAATAGGTGCTCGATTAGTTGGGTCAAGAGGGAGAACGTGTAGTCAGGACGTCGAATCAGCTGCAGTTGGTGATAGGCATGGCTCGACGGGCTGGTAATGCAGGAGTAACTCCCGGGCCTCCGACTCATGGTAGTACTCCCACTAACGGAAGGTTGTGTCCGGACTTAACCCTCGATTCACACCAGACAAAGTGTATGCATCATATTCATATCCATGAGTGTTTCCCCCCAAAAATATCGGTTCCATCACTGTCATCTCTGTTACTTTTGTTTCGGTTTGAAATCAATAAAACAACCCTTCATTAAATACATAGGTTTTATTAGAAAATGAAAACAAAATCCCTTACACTACCTAAATAAGGCACAACGTGTTCTAACGAATCGTGTGCCAACAGGCGCACTCAGCGGGATCCACTGGCCGCTTCGCCACACGATAGGGGGAACAGAGATTAGCACACATATGCACATAGACTTCACATAAATCAAACAACCCTGTACATACATATGCTGTTTACAAAATATACAATTATAATGCCACTGAGCAACTATTTATTGCTGATTACACGAAACTTGCTCAAAATACTGTAATTTGGCCGGAAAACATCGACGTGTAAACTGACATTTTTTTAACAGCAACACATATTAAGCATTTGAATTAAGAACGAAGTACTAGCGCGCTCACTGATGGTCATCACTTTGCACCCTCATGCACTCAGTAATAAGTATGAAAGGTCGACCATTAGTAAACGCGCTAGAACGTCGGTAATACAGGTATACACAAGTCTCTTAACGTCGATATGTTATAGTTTATATATTTATTTGATTGATATACAAGTCGTAGGAAGCAGAGGATTGATAACATTAATTATGAAGCTTTACAAAAACAGTAACACTGAAATTTACATAATGTACAACTGAATATTTATAAATGTACATAAAATTTGTGCTATCAATGTGAAGGTGAGGTATAAAAATGGCGCAAAATTTTCATGTATTTTTGTAAGTTTACTATTATATTAAAAATATGTGTCAAATGTGCCGTGTACACAACTTTCTATATTACAATAAGTTAGTATACAAAGGAGCGTAATATTAATAATCGTATATAAATTTTACATCTAAAGCGTGATTAAATTACATGTTCTATATGAATACAATCTCTAAGTTGAAACAAAATGCAAAATTCTTACTATGAAATAAATTACTAAACCAACATTTGATACACTACTCACTAAATTTGTAAATAATAATATAGGAATAATATCTTAATTTGTATGTCTTTGTACCAAATCATGATTTAGATAGAAATTTTACAATTTTGAGCTTCATTGACGTGAGAATGGTGCGAGAGAGCATTGATGAGAGATACATACAGTTCACAACAGTTAGAGGTGGAAAATGTCCAACTTTTCATCGTCTGAAAAGGTAATTTCGCACCCCTATTGAAAGACATTAGCAAAATTTTCACGAGAAAAATTTTGTATGCCGAAAATTAAATACAAAACTTTATAAATTAAAATGAACGCAGACATCACAACATTCAAAAATGAAATGCTTATGAAAACGAGTGAAATCGCAATATAACTTACAGAATCTCAGATATCAATGTCTAAAAAGTTCGACAAATTATTGTCTCCGCATTACTGATACGTGCCCAACTTGTTCGTTCTCCGAGTTGGTCAATACTACATTAATGTTAGGGTTACCAGTGTCTATAATACCTAGGTAAAATATTACCAAATAAATGGTTAAAAACGTTTTTAGTAAAAGCCAAAAATTTATTTAATGGATTTTCTACATTTTCTAGGCAGTACAAAAATTTGAAAGACACCGTGTTTATAGTCCATCAGTCATGTTATGTGTGTACTAAAAAATTAGTTAGCGCTAGGGCCTCCGCCCCAGCAGGTTGGCACAACAGGCTAAATGTCAGTAGTGGTCGATGTCGGCCGTCGGCGCGACTGAGTATACTGACGGTGGTCTGTGGAGCAAAATTAGTTTTTAGTACGGTTAGTAAGTTATACTAAGACCTATTACGTGAAAAGGCTAAAATAAATGTAATTGCTGTAACGTGTTCCAGGCGCTCCCATCTTAAGAACACACGTTGCAGCGATTACATTTATTTTAAGTGTGGTTTTATTGGCAAGTTAATTAATTAGAAATTATATTGTTCCCATTCAAATGTATCCCTTGTGTTATTAACCTATTAATGATAGTTAAATTTTCTAAAAACCGTATTGATTTTTGGATTGGTAACATTTCTTTATCAACGACGCCGATACACTATTCAGAGCGGTTTTCAACAATGAAACTGAACGAGATCAGCACATCTAAATGGCTTTCAAGAGCTGTCAGTGTCAGTGTTCGTTGGTGAAGTTCGTCCTCAGTAAGATTGAGGGAGCTGGCGCACTACGCGGTCACGACCACTACTTTTGGCTGCAGAAGCTTCTACCAGGAAAAAAGTTTGGCCCGTTTTGTTCAAGATAGCAACCGGTCATGCGACAAGTCGTGGTCGTGTCGCGTAGTGCGCAGTGTCATGCTCGATAGTGGTTTGTTTACCGCAGCGCACGTCGTGGCGCGGGGAGGCGGGAGGGGCGCGGTAACGCAGACACGCGCGCGTCGTTGCTTGACGCTGGACGAGGCTGGTCCACTACTGGGGCTGGAAAGATTATAATGTTTTATTAGAGTTTAGCTAGGAAGTTGTGAAGAAAACACAGTATCTTGAGTTTAATGTTATAGTCATTGAATTTACTCAACTGTGTTTTCAGTTACATAGGTAGAATTGAAGTAATACTAGGTTACCATTTTAAAAAATCACTCTGTAAACTTCGACAGGGTTATTTTTTGAATGGGACTCCAAGACAGAGATGTTGTTATGAGCCGCACAGTCAATTGGTTTAAGAAGTCAATTTGGAGACAGCTCAAACCGCATTTTTATATTATTGCAAAATATTTATTTATTGTTTTGCTCGAACTGAACTGTGTTCGATCCGAGAACCAGCTGAATTTCTATTTTGAATTTTTTGTTGCAGTATGATTAATTGCTGCAACTATTTCCGGGGTTGAGATATGATTTCGTAACCTTCAAATCTAGCCTTAAATTTCGCCAATGAATGGCATGAACATAATAATACCCTTGGGCAAGACGTTGTTCGAAAAAAACATGCAAAGAATCGGGCAGTACGGCAGATGAACGGGGAGGCTTACATCCATTGGGTGATTCCAGGCCGGAATGCTGATGATGGTAATGAAGACTGTACTCACGTTGTGGCTTCCACTGTAAGGGACCGGAGGAAGGCCTCGTCATGGTGTTGTTCCGCTGGATCTGTGACGGCGCCGCTATCGAGTACGGCCGTGTCGTGGGCGGCTGTAATACGTCACACTGACATTAACAATTGAGTAAGGGACATTGAACGCGTGTTAGATTTGCAACCTTCCGCTCAACACCGAAAGATGTAAATTCAACAACAAGCTCAATGTCCCTTGTATTACTTTATATTCCCTTATATGGGTAGAAAAGTAATCGTTGGTTTGTTAAGAGTTAGAAGTCTACCTTAGACCACACAAATGTTTTTAGTTACCTGGACCAGTTTGTTAGACATAGATATTAAAGATGGACAACATGAAATCTTTTTTGGTTGGTGGAGTGTGAAAATATGAAGATTATATTCGAAGGAATGTTAGATAAAGAAGTAGAGGAGGTTTGGGAGGAAAAACTATCTGAAGCAACAAGTCAAGAATATTTCAAAATGCAGGTTGCCTGAATATGTAAGGTTATATTATAGTAAGGAAACATTTTCTTTTCAGGCAAATTAACTTTCAAGTAATACGAAGAAAAGCTTTGCTACAGTTATTATAATACCCAGCACTAAAATCTCAAGTCAATTTCAAATTAACTTTGAAAATGCCTTTAGATAAAACAAATAAGCAGGATACACTGATGCCGAATATAAAGGGTGTAAAAAGACTCTTAACGAAGCCGAAAGGCACTTGTTCTGCCCGTCATTGCGATCATTTTTTTGTTCTAGACTATACCTGGGAACCGGAGATATTGGGGGTCAAAGTTCCAACTTTTTCACAAGTTATTTTTTAATACATGTTTTTATTGTAAGATTTTTACTTTAAATACTTCCACGACCCCTGTACTATTCAATCCATCCTTCAGCACAATGCTTTGAGTGCACTACATCAAGTCCTACCGTAAAACGAAACGAAAAACGAAAACAAGTGCCTTTCGGCTTCGTTAAGGGTCTTTTTACACCCTGTATAACAAATCGTCAAACATAAATAGGCGAAGATGTCTATACAAGTAAAATTATAACAGGAGTAGGTAACATTTTTTGTTATCAACTCATCAATTTATAAAAAAATCTGTTCATGCCAATTTCATTTCTATTCCAAGAATCGGCCGAAGAACTGGTGGCGACCATGACGTTTTAGAACAGTATGTTGTTTCAATCTTATTTCAGAGTGGGAAAGAGAGGTCCTCTATAGCTCTGTTTCTTTCCCACACTGAAGTGACATTAAAACAATACTGTTTTATGACGTCATTGTAACCCTTTATGGGCGCAAGCCTAATCAGTACAGTCACGAGCACCAATATGTATACACTTTCCAAAATTTAAAAGCAATTTTCGCGAGAAATAACGATTATAACTTGGAGATAGGATCTTTTTCATAAAAATATTCCAGAATACTATGTACTTACCTAACAACATGAAATTTTAATCAGAACAGTAGGAGAAAAACACTTTAAAGTTGTAAAGTGTTTACATATTGGTGCTCGCGACTGTACATGGCAAAGCTAAAACGCATTTCATAAAGCGGTGGCATGGAGAAGCTTGTTCACAACCGTTCAAAGCGCATTCGGCATCAGTTAACCATGTCATATTCAATTATTGTATCTCTTGTACACAATGGCCAATTTTTAAGCATTATAGTACTGGACGGAGGACGGTGCCTATCTGTAGGTCCTTTTCATATGCTCCGGCTGCCAGGGACAAGAGTGCACACAATTGGGTACTTGGCACCATCAATCAATTGTTGTACTTTTTTTGACCTTTCAAAACGCGATTCCCTCATAGATTTTTGTATTGCAATAGCAATTTGTGACGTCACTGGTTCGGCAACTCAATGACTACTATTTATTGATTTCAAAGGAAATTTTAAATAGTTAATTGAAAATTAATCTGGCTTTCAGGCCTAAAACACGTGTTTTTTTAAGGAGTTTTTTTCTTGGAATTAATGGTTTATGGTGTCAACTACCGAATTTACCCAACCGACCCATCCTACCAGCATTGACTATCCGGTAACTGGATGGCCGGAGCACGTGAAACCCCACTCATATCCCAACGTTGGCCACTGTGTACACGAGTGTGAAATAAACAGTGGACACTCACAGGTAAGTGATGGCTTCGCATGGAGACGGGCAGGCCGCAGGGCGCCGCGCGGAGCTGTGCCGTGAGTTAGTGACGCCGTTAGTGCGGCGCGAGGGTTACACGTTCAAAGTGGACCCGCGGTGGGGTTATGGGATGAAAGGTGTTAAACAACGAACACTGCATTTTTTAGCAGGTTTAAATGTGGAGACAAATGGGACTGGGCAGGGCATGTCTTCCTTGAGAATTGGAAAGAAGTAGCCCAGAAGCGTGACCTTTGGAAGGAATGGAGGGAGGCCTTTGCCCAGCAGTGGTACAATGTGGGCTAAATATAATAATATAATAAAATGTGGAGTTCATTGGTGTATTCCTCCAGATTTAGGGAGCTTTTCAAATTTTATTGTTTTGTCAAATCTCATATCAATGAATTTGAAATTTTGAGATACATATCACTTTGAGAAACTAAGGTTATAAGTTTAACATGAGAACTTGAACTTCTGGTCTGGAGAGAGTATCTCTGTACTGTCTTCTCGATATAGATATGATATTTATCTAGTCATGGGCAATTTGGAGAAGTGCTAGTAGAGATAGCAGAAGAAAATTTAAAAAATTACAAACATAATTAATAATAATTTATTTATCTAAAAATCTATCGATATTTGCCGGAAGACTTGTGAATATGTGAAATATTATCATGGAAGACAAAAAACACAGGCCCGCATTGAACGAGTTAACAATAATTTTTAATGTATGATATTAGTTTATTCACGTTTAATAAATGTATGAAATATACCATTAGGGACACATTTTAGACACAATCGAAATGACATAAACATTTAACATTAGAACAAAATATTATTATAGCTGTTTTACCAACACCAATTATTAGACATGTAAACAAAAAAGAATATTTTAGCTTGGTCCAAGAAATAAATAAAAACTTTGGACTCATTATTATGAAATATACAAAATTATGAGCTTTTCTTGTCTGTTCGAAAGCCCATAGTAACAAAATAAAAGTTGATCCATACTTTTTAGATCAAATAAGTGGAGAGGCCCTACTACTTTTACTTCTATAATCAAAATATGATTCCTTATTTAAGTGCCCCAAGTCTAAAATAAAACATTCGTAAAACCCACTCCAAAACAATATCACATGAACCCCAAACAAAATAATAAAATAAAACTGTCACATTTCACTTTCACAAAAAGCACAGTGATACCATTAAATTTAACTTAAAGCAACCGAAAAAAAAAAAAATCTCCCGACTTTCAAAAGCAGTGATAGCAGTATGAACTCGTTTCATCATGGTGGAAGGGACACCAACACACAAAAGGTTACCACGGTTTCCGAAACCCCGGAATGATGTACCGAATACGTGGCAAACATACCATCCGTAACCACATAATTTTGTTTAATCGGTAATTTAAAAATATCTGCCGTTCGTTTTAACCATGTAGGTATTGCACTTTGATAACCAGGGAGGTGCCTTAACAGGCGTTGCACAGAGGGGGCTCCGGACAGGTCTTTTAAGAGGAAACGGTGCCTCCTCTCATGTGCGGATGGTGACCACCGGGGTGGTTTTAGTGAGGTAAAAATCCCACACTCCCCAGTCTAATCCCCAAAGACCGGTCGCCTTTTGAAGGTTTCTCCTCGGAACAAAAAAAAAAAGAGGTATTGCACTTTTCTAGGAAACTTTTAAATTACCGTTTGAATTTTTTATGTTCGGAATGATGTACTGAATATGTGGTAATCGTTTGTGCGTTGATGACCCTTCCCTGTATGCCTTAACGAAAATATCATCAGCTCCTTCTCACAGCTTGGAGGCCTAAGACCCAGCATTGGGGCACAGGCTGATTATGCTATGCAATGTACTTACATCTCTAGGTGCAACCAGTTGGCTCTGTGGTCGCGGCCGAAGAGTCTCCGTGCCTTGTCGGACTAACGCTGGCGTGGGGGGGATCTCGGGTTTTGAGGCTTTGTCTTCAACTTTCTGAAATGTTACATGTAAAGGTGTGATAGGAGAGTGCATATCATGCGTTGCATGCTTGGGCAGATTGACGCGAGGCATACGGAGTAGGTTGAAAGAGGTTATGGAAGAGTCATGCTTTGCGAAGAATCTGTATCTGATGTCGCGGGTAGTCCAATAAATTAATATTCAAAAACAATCTTTTGTATACAGTCGCGGCATCGCAGCATTTTTTATGCTGGCTTAGTTTGTACAGTAATCCTCGTGTACTGGGGCACTCTGGTTTAGTGACAGCCGACGACCTAGAAAATTAGCCGGAGGGGCTGGATGTGGAGTGCGGTAAGTGAAAGACACATGTGGAAATCGTGGCGCACGATGCGCACACTTGGTCCTTGTCCCATTTTTTACCGCGACAGCTTATCATCGCTGACAGGATTTTCAACGCACTGTTTAGCGCCCAAAGTTGACAATTCAGCAAAGTTTTTTTTTTTTGATGCGGTGGGAGCACTCTGTTGTGTTGCGAACGTGGGATAAACCGCAACGTTAGGTCACGTTCGTCAACGGTGCTATAGTAAGAGTTCCTTGATTGCCTAGTTTACTAAGTGAAATAGTACCTGATGATGTCCAACGGTGATGATATAAGACTCGGTGGAGACGGGCGGGGCGGGCGGCGCGCTGGCGGTGGGGCTGAGCGCCGGGTTGGACGCGTACACGCCGCGCCGCACCATGCAGCGCGCGCCGCCCGCCAGCCCGCGCGCCGCCATGCTCGCGCCTGTCGCTACCGGGGCGCCTGGAATGTTACAACCTTTTTAGTCATATTGCCACTAATCCCTTACCTACAGCTCTGACTGAACTGAAGTAAATGTCACGCGGAATTTGGTAGTTAAATAAATAAAAATTGCACTGATATACACATTGAATACTCTAGTCCTCACACTAGGATACCCTATGTCGTGATAACCGGGATTGTCGAACAGATTAACTTTCTAAATAATCTCTTTAATACATACATAGTTTTTTTACTGAGAACAGTGACACATACATACCGCATGAAATGATATAAAATAAAGGGTGGAAGAAAAATAAAACTGCGATTACTTACCTACAAAAGTACAATACCTACGCGGTCAAAATATATGAAAAAGTTTTTTTTTTAAATTGCAAATGAAAAATATCTATTTGGAAGGGTTCAGAATGATGTACTGAATACGTGGTTACCCGTTTGTGCGTCGATGTCCCTTTCACCCTGTATACGGTTTTCAGCACGATTGGACGAACCAATACTATTCAAACGTCATTATTTACGAAATTAAACAAAAACACAACCATTTTTAGACTTCGTATGGTAAATGCATCGAGTTAACACTTTTTTTCATAAAATATAAAGGGTGTAAAAAGACCCTTAACGAAGCCGGAAGGCACTTGTTCTCCCGGTCATTGCGATAATTTTTTTGTTCGGAACCATACCTGGGAATCTTCTAGTTACTGACATATTGGAGGTCAAAGTTCCAATTTTTTCACAAGGTTTTTTTTAAATACCACTTTTAAAGGTTTTTACTTTACTTTTATTAACTCCTTGATGCGTTTACTATTCAAAGCATCCATCAGCACTAAGTTTTGAGTGCGTTACATTGAAAGTAAAACGTGATTTTTCACCCCCCAAAAAAAAAAGTCATTTCCCAGCAATAATTTTTGCGTAGAGTTACTTAGTTTGATGTACAGAATGCTTGGTTGACGCCTTCGTGAAGGGTCTGTTTACACCCTGTATAAGTTTTGACATAATCTCGAATAAAATAATAATGAGATAAAAAGCATGTTCAACTTACCACCAGGTATCCTGCTCAGTTCCCTATGTGAACTGTATTGCCTAAGTTTTGACGTCGGCAAACTTGTTTTCCTTGGAACTGCCAACGGTGGGACCATGTTACTGTATGATGCTAAAATAACATAAAATATGGAGAAAAATAAATAAATGTTCATGAAGTTTGTTTTTTTTTTGACCAAATAAATCGCGAGAAATGATTTTGATTGAATGTAAATGGATTATGAACTGTGCATAAAAATAAATTTTAATTTTAATGTGGTTTTATTACTTTTGAAAAATCTCGAAATAAATAGCTCTTTGCTATTTTTAATTCCATAGAAAAAAATCTTGTAACAGTAATGGAAACGGGCGTCGCAAAGCTGTACGCATAGTCGCTGTCATTATTGGTTATGGCTACCATAAACATGCGACAGGCGCATCGCATCGATCGTATGAACTTACGGAAAACCGTCATAGTAATATTGATTTTAAACTTATACCGTCACTTACGGGATATCTTCCGTGAAGACACGACACGCAAAACACGGAAGTTATCCCGTAAGTGACAGTATAAGTTTAAAATCAATATTACTATGACGGTTGTCCGTAAGTTCAACCGTGTTCAAACCGTGAAAGCTTAAAATAGTGTTTGAATATTTATTTTATAAGATCTCGATGTAAGCTTGTCTCTGGCCACAACTCGGCTATGATGTGATTCTTGATCGTGAATTAATTAACTGCAAGACGATCGCTTTACGTTTGTACGTTTGGTTCGTGCGATGACCAATAAGGACAGCGCCTAATAGCACGATTTTAAAGACTTCTGGATCGTAAAATACGTTCAACCAATCAAGATTGCATCCGATTCGTGTAAGTAATTAAATCAAACCCCACACATACCTCCAGAACTCGGAGTTATCATCCTAGTCGGCTTTGGCATCACACTAGGCGCAAACATCTTCTTCTCGGGGCTAGCTTTACCCGCCATTATGTCCCTCTTCACCGACGATTTCTTAACCATCGTCGCACTATTGATAACAGTTGTATTGTGCATGTCGTAAGTGCGTTCCATTCCCGAAGAATTGGCTTTAGAGATGGCAGCCACCGTGTACGACTTGTCGTCGATCATGTCGTAAATTGGTGATATTGTGTTGGACAAGTTTAGCAAGTCGTGTTTAGTTCCTTTCCGTAGTGACATAAGCGGTGTTGAGGCGACTTCGGGGCCTGCAATGTGAGATTTTGTGGGTTTGAACGCACGACTGTCAAGCTATGCAAAACCAATTTAAGCTGATCTCTCATTGTACGGGAAGCTCGTATAAAGCGAGGTCAGGTTATACTGGATATGATGTGTCGCCGTGTGTACATGTGCCTTTCCAAGCCTTTAAAAGCACAGGGGGGTTACTATGACGTCGTAGAGCACGAGTAATTCCAATGTGGAAAAGAGACAGAGCTATACAGGTCATCTAGCACCATCTCTTTCTTTAAGGCGTCATGGTAGGCCACCAGATTAACTTCGTCCAATGTTGTGAATCATCCAGAATCTTGAACCCATGCCCTCCTTATGACCACCCACTATTTTCCATACCCTTGTGCAATAGGGAATATGCAAGAAATACAAAACATTTTTAATTTCTTAAAAATGCCTTGTATGGACCCATAAAACATTGTGGTACACTTGTCTAATTTTCTAATACTTACATCACTTATTTTACAATTTACCATATTATGTAGCGTGTTTTTGGTGAAACGGAACGTAAACTCAAAACGTATCGTCCTCAATAACGCCGGTAGTGACGTTAAATACTATGTGTCAAATAAACACTTTTATTTGAAGAGAACTTAAAATTTTGTGATAATATTGTTATTGTAATTTTTTTGCATATAATTAGTACGATTATTCTATTAAAATTAGATGCAACAATACAGATAGAGGTAAATGACGTCACATCATGGCCGCGACAGCCATAGACGTAACTATCGTAGAAAATTGTAGGAGTTTAATATTTTTATTGAGCGTCAAGCAGTAGTTGAACTCACCTTTTCATACTTTTCTTGGGTTGATAATACTGTATTTTATTGATTTAAGTGAAGAAAAAACTACATGCATATTCCCTATTGATAAGTCGTAGTAGAATACGTCCCCTCCCCCCTTATGACCAACCCGTCCATCATCCTCCTCTATTGCGACCTTGAACCATGTGTGTTTTAGAATAGTTAGTGTACTTACGTGTGTCATGCGCAGGCGCACTATCAGGCACGCTGTCAGGCGGACTGGAAGAACTGAAGGTACCTGTGTCGGTGCTCTCGCTTGAACCAACCATCGCCCGCTCTTGTGATCCCCAATCCTGCAAATAAAGGTGATATTTTTGTTTCAATTTTGTATAAGAGTTTTTTTGAAGCGTCAAGTTATTATCCAGTTTTGGAACAACAAACGCATACGGGGCCAAGTTAAAATGCTTTTTATTACAAGTGATTGTGGAGTACCTGAGTTGGCATCCATACTAACTGATATTATAACTGCTAAAGTAACTCTCTGTAAAGTAAGTCTGTTTCTTTGCTTGCTACCTTTTCACGACTAAACAGCTGATCGGATCGTTATGAAATTTGGCGAGGAGATAGATTATATCCTGGGGAAGGACATAGGCTATCTTTTTTTTCCTCACTCATACTCATCAAAATTACCACGCGAACGAAGTCGCGGGCAACAGCTAAAATCATACAAAAAAAAATCTAACTCGATTAAATGACAGCTGCCAAACTAGAGGAACTAATAGCTTTGGTCATATCGCAAATAAATAATTACAAATGCATATTTATGCAGTCAGTAACTGTGCGATGTAAATGTGGGTATTTAAATGAAACTATAAAAAAAACATAGTCTTAATAAATTATCGACTTAATTATGTACATCGTGAGTACCCTAACAGCTGCCAATTCAATCAATTTACATTTTAATAACTATAGGCGATGTAATGTAAATTATCTGAGATTAAGAATTAAGGAAAAATTGGTGAATCTTCTAAAAATACGTTTTAATACTATACGGGTTGGAAGGGACGCCGACGCGAAAACCATTTTTTAAAAAAATCAGTCGTTCCATACATTTAGACCGTATAGGTATTGCACTTTTGTAGGATACAACTGTTTTTTTTTTTTAAATAACCGATGAAAAGTTTGCATGTGGGGTGGTTTCAGAATGATATGTGTGTACGTCGTGTCCCTTCCACCACGCATTTGTTAAAAAAAATCTATATTTCTAGAATATACTGTGGTGATACTGGCAATAAAAATGTATGCAGTAGATAAAAAGACAAGCATTACATACCCGATGGTCCTGCTGTAGCGTCCTCTCCCCAACATCAATTAAATTAAGCGTAGCCGAATTAATATCTATAGTCTGATTATCGTCCGTCTTCATATAAACAACGGTCGTGTCCATAGCGCTGGCTTTGGGAGAAAGCTTCTTAAACGTAGCGTTTCTTTTAGGAGTTTCTCTAGTCGGTGGCTCGTCTTGTCTGTCATAACCATTGCCGTTCAGCACTCTCCGTCTCGATAGCAGTTCTGAAGCGTTCTCCATACTTTGCCGCGGTACTGTGATCACCGTTTGATTCGGTAACTGAATAGTTTTTATAGGAGATGCGTCTACGGTTGGCGGTATTGATTTCTCTGGTTCGGTTGGTAGCGCTTTCCTAGCTAGTGACAGCTTCTGTCGAGCTTGAATAATCTCATTCAATTCTTGCTTACCCAAAGTCACGTTCAAACTGTTCCTACCGACATCTTCAGGTTTCGGTAACCCCATATCTTTGTAGAACGTATCGTCAGTTTCAAAATTTTCTTTCTCAGCGTCATTATCTCTTTTACTAAACCTATTATTAGCGTAGTGTAAGGTGATCGGTTCAGCCGAATCAGCTGACGGTGGATTGCGGGGAACGACTTTCGGCGAATCTTTCTTATCAGAATTTTCGTTTAGAATTTTCGCTGTGTCGATTTGGCACGCTTCCTCGCGAGATTTAGTGTAGGACTCTGAGTTCCTTATGGCGGAATCTCGTCTCGTATAGCTGTTGTATAGTTGGCATCTTGGTCTTCCAGAGAGAAGTTTTTCTGATGTTTCTAGACGAGTGAAGGTTGCTGAGGAGAATATGTTGGAGTCTGTGCTTTCTTTCTGAGGCTTAGATGTGTTGGAGATGACGTAAGATGAGTTGACGGAGCTGACGAGAGATGGCGGTAGGGAGTCGATGAGGCTGTCGTTGTCAGGGTAGGTTGTTTGGGAGAGGAAGCTCGTACTCATGTCTTTCTCGTCGAGGATGCTGAGCGTCATGCTCGTCATCATGGGGTCGATGCTGTCACGCCCTGACATTGGAAGACCTGGAAAAATATTATAATAATTATGTTACAAGTTACGAGTAATTAAGACAGAAAGCGATTATGGAAGAGTTCCTATGTGAAATGTGTTGACATTTACATAAGAACGCTACTGGCAAAATCGCCGGGTTAAAGGCAAAACCAACTATTTAGTCCAAAAAAGTCAATGTAAAATTTTCCGTAAGGGCGTTTACAAAGTTTGCAATTAAAATTAAGTCCTTAGTAATAAAATTATATCAGTCGCAAATATATGAGCGTGTTCTATAATTATCTTAGTTTCTAACAGTTACATACTAAACACAAAAAATAACTTAATTTGTTCAAAAAATAAATAAATTAACATTAACCCCCTCTTTTAGTTGGTTTTGCCTTTCTAGTACAAATACGAGCATATCTGAAAAAGTAATGGTCCTGTATGTCACAGACTTGGCATTTACGTGAGTTAAAGTTTTGTCTTGATAACTTGCTAGTAAGGCTGATTTTAGGACCATTCGTTTTGAAATAATTTAAAAAATACGAAAAAATAGTTGGTTTTGCCTTTCTATTTCATAAGACATGTCTTCGAATGTAGAATGCAAAATTGTACTAACATTATAAGTTACTGATTTGTATTGCTTAAATCATTCAAATTGTGTATTACTAGCCAGTATCAGCCAGTACAAGAAAACATTCAGAAAGTAAAACTGACAGGTCACAAGAAGAAGCATTTATTTTATTGATATTTTACTTTGTATGAACATAAAAGTTTCGTAATCTAAACAAACAATAATTGGCTTTTAAAAATTAATTTAAAAAAAAAAAACACTTAGTCATCCGAGTTCTCCGGGTCCTCTGATTCTTCAGAAACCGTAACATCAGGTAGACGATCCACTTTTTGGCCATCAGCTCTCAAACTTTGGAACCATCCATGATATTCGTCAGGAATGACTCCTCTTTCACAAAGTTTCAATAGATCGGCTTTTTGGCTTTCGAAATGCATAATAGTTCTATAAATAACGGGGACAGTATCTGTGGAAAACATGGTCGTTTGTGGCTTGTGGTGGTGGTTCAGTGACAACTTTTTGGACTGGCTTGACTTTGCGTGCTTTGACTGGAGTCTGCCGCTCTTAGCTTGCACTTTAACATCGTTCTTACATAAATGTGTAGTCTCCACATGAATGATGTAACCAAGATTTTGTAACAATATTTTGATTGAAAAGAGTGTCCATGGAGTTTTTCCATAGAGATCTGCGCCTTGGAATGGCCAACCACAGTACTTTCACAAGTTATTATGCCTTGTGTCTATGTCTGTAGCTTTGCTTTCTTTGTTTTTTGTGACATTCAAAAGTGCCTGTAATGTCTAATTGAAAAAAATGCTTTGAGTTTGAGTCGAAAATCGCTTCGCTGGAGAGCTAGACAAGGAACAACCTCCCGAGCAAGCAAGCTTCCGTCCCGGACTTTCTACCACCAACGGAGAGAGAAGAGAATACACTATGTCCAAGAATATAATCTACCTGGGCCAAGTAATCTCCTTCCAGGAGAGACAAGACAAAGAAGTTGCAAGACGCACGGAAAACGCCTGGAAGAGCTACTGGTCAATGAAAGAGCTATTCAAGGGCGATTTACCCATCCCCTTAAAACTTAAGCTAGTAGACATGTGTATTCTCCCCATACTGACATATGGTGCACAGACTTGGTCATTGACTAAAATCCAGAAGTCCAAACTCAAGGTTTGCCAACGGGCAATGGAGCGCAGCATACTTAACGTTAAACTTACCGATCGAATAAGGAATACCACACTGCGCTCCAGAACTAAAAATGCTGACGTCGCTCAAAAAGCTGCTAAACTGAAATGGGACTGGGCAGGCCGTGTCTGACGGATGCCGGAAAAGCTGTGGGCCCGCATAGGTATCACAAAACTGGAGCCCTGAGACAGCTAGACGGGGTCGCGGCAGACCGAGGAGAAGATGGCGGGACGCCTTGGATGGCTGCCTCGTTAATTGGCGAGAAGAGGCACAACATCGAGAAAAGTGGAAGGAATGGGGGGAGACCTTTGTCCAGGAGTGGGACAATTCAGGCTGAAGAAGTTTTGGCATATCTGAGATTTTACGGTTGTTTATAGAAAAAATACTGCTTTGAATTTGATCTCTTTGTAGTTCGTTTTCTATTAAGAAAAAGTCTGACAACCAGTCTTACCAAGGGGTATCGTATTACCCAGTACTAACTGGGTTGTGGAGGTCTGATAGGCAGTCGCTCCATGTAAAATACTGGTATTCAGCTGCATCTGGTTAAGACTGGAAGCCGACCCCAATATAGTTGGGAAACGGCTAGGCAGATGATGTAGTTCGTTTTCTATAAAGCGCAGTTGTTTTAGTTGGTTTTACTTCTATTAAGTTCAAAATCATGTTTTCTTTACAGTATAGCTTTGAGCCGAAAAATGCACTGTATGACCTCGTCGTTCGCTGCGCAAGATTCGACTCAATCCCCGTAAAGCCCTCGCGCTGCTGTTGTCGCCCTCCCGCGACAGCGGCAGCGCGGGGAAGTACCGACTATAATAATTTAATCGGTTTTGCTTCTAGGCAATTCGCTAAAGAGAAACCGAAATACCGAATGCCAAAATCGACTATATTTATATAATATTTATTTAGTTTGAATGTTCAAGAACAAAAAGGTGCTAATCCAATATATTATTTTTTACCACTAGTGATTAAGACATTCCTTTGACATTATTGTAGGACTAAAAACCACTAAAAACGTTTGGTATTTTTTGCATCTATATTTCGAAATATTCCAGACAAATTATTACGAATTATAGGTTTTTAATTCTCTAAAAATACACTATTAACTATATAACCGGTTTTTACATTCGATAACTCGGGAACGGTAAGTCCTGCGGTTTAGTTGGTTTTACCATTAGATAGAGAATAAAATACCGATTCGAATGATATATTAAAGTGAAAAACTGCAAAAATCACAGATAGTCGGTTTTGCCTTTAACCCGGCGAAATAATATTTAGTCAACTAGATTAAGCAACTGTGGGACGTTTTCAACCATGGAATTTACTGTCAAAATACTATTATAATGAAAAAAATCATCATCTGCCTAGACTTTTCCCAACTATATTGGGGTCAGCTTCCAGGCTTACCGGAGCCTATCTGACCTCCACAACCCAGTTAGGACTTGGTTATTACGATACCCCGTGGTAAGATTGGTTGTCAGACTTTTTGGGCCACTGACTACCTAACGACTGTCAAATATCTAAAAATGACACCCGGGACCAACGGCTTAACGTGCTTTCCGAGGCACGGAGGAAACTCGGTATGTAATGGGTGGACCCATCCACAGACCGACCTAGGCCAGCACGGCTTAACCTAAAGATCGACCCAAGCGGCTGTTATTATTTAGCCACCAGCTCCTCATATCCAATATACTGAAAAAAGTGATCATACAATTCTAGTAATAAAAGAAGATGTACTATTTTGCAAATAGCACATCTGAATCCTAACACCATAAGTATAAGAAGTATATCTAAACTAAACAGCGCCGGCAGAGTACTTCCCTATCCATACAGGTTATGTGAGTAGGTACTGTATGCAGTGAGGCGGTAACTTGACGGATGCTTGCGTAACGCAGCCCTGAATGCATAACGTATGTAAAGTAGACTGTGGCTGCAATCCTTGCTACGTAACATAACATCACGCCTGTAATCCCCGTAGGGTTCGGCAGAGGCGTACCTAATAATACTCACACAATTCCTCAGTTATGTTTAAGTCCCATGTAATAGGGGGTGAGTCTATTGCCATCAACTGGGCACGAATCCAGACTCAGTGGATGCTACTTATAAGCACTTTGCCCGACCCGGGAATCGAACCCAGGCCCTCATGCTCAGCAGTCACGCTTACGACCACTCGACCAACGAGGTAGGCGAGGCTAAGTAACGTTACCTAATAATGTATATAGATGATTGATAATAAAGAGCCACACTGCTAAGATTTGTTGATCTATCACTTTTCTTAGAAGTGGTGCTTCTAACAAAAGTGATGCTGGAATGGAATACATAACCTTCTCCGTTTTTAGAAGTCGGTAAAAATATTCAGATATACTCGGTATACATGAGAATGTTTTTTTTTTTTCTTCTGCACGAAAAATACGCGCTTTGACGCGGAGTTGCGGACACCAGCCCGTTATACAATACAATGATATGTTCTTTACCTGAATCCCTATGCGAAGGCATGGACTTCCTGCTTTCAATGGACTCGGCGTTGAACGTTCCAGAACTTTCCATGAGCAATGACGACACGAGGCTGGGCGGCGACATGCGCATGAGTGACTCGCCGCTCTGGTACATGTTCAGACTTGGACGCTCGTTCATCATGTTTGAAATTCCCCTGGAAAATTACGTAGACTTATTAAGCTCTAGGTTTAATTATGATGAAGTAGACCATATCTTGCTATTCTAACAATAGCAGAAAATTGATGACACAAAAGTCTGAAGCCGGATCTTTATTTGAGGTTAATTAAGATGATTTAAAAGTAAAAAAAAAAAGATATGACCAACATATGAGACAGGTTATTAATCAAGAGACTAGAGAAATTCGAAATTCAAACGAAATTCAAAATGATAAGATGTGTTGCTTGACACAACAGCGGCCAAGTTAGAAAAGTCAAGTATAAACAAAACAAATATGACCACCACTAACTAACCTCAAAGAAGGTTCAAGCTTCATGAATAAAAGCGAGAAACCACCCCCTAAGCCAATAACATCCCAAAGCTTAGAAGCAACATGAGCACAAAAACCGGACTCCCGACATTAGAAAGCATATAATATAACCTAAAACAGTGCAGCGCCAGATTCTGCGCAGACGCAACACCGTAACACCTCCTTTGTATGAGCGCCAGGTTGAGGTACATACTGAATATCCATCTGGGTAAACATCATGCAAATCTGTCAATAGGACTATAGCCGGATGGGTTGATAGTTAATTATTATAAGGTTGTATATCAAAGCTCCATACAAACTTAACAGAGAGAATATAGTTAGAGTTAGAATGGACACCACGCACTAAATAGAATGACGTCGCGTCGCGCAGTAATTGCCGGCACGGTTGCCGCAGCGGCTGAGCAATTGGCTCAGTGGCTGAGCGAGTGGCTGCTGCGCAGCGTGTCGTGAGTTCGATTCCCGTAGGAACAAATAATTGTATTTGTATGGCCTACAGGTAGTTGTTCCGGGTCTGGCTTTTTGTGTATGTGAGCTGGCTGCTCTGGCTGTTTTTAAATGCACCCACGATACAAGAGAAATTGCTCTGCAGGGCAACACAAACGTTTACCAAATATTCAGTACATGGTTCTGGATAATACCTACACGTTCAAAATGTATGAAACACCGAAACATTTCAGCGCTGTAGTCTTTAGAATCTACTGAATCCATGGTAACTTAGTGTCTCCATGCTTTGTTCACCTTGTTGTCCCCCTTTATTTCTATCACATTTTGGGCCGTTGCAATAAAACCATAGTAGCGAAGGGTACATTTTTGTAAGAGGTAAGCCGGAGTACATATTTTTTATGTTATTATAATATTTGTCATTCTGACTGTGCCATTCTTCAAAGGGAATCCGGTAGGAATAGAGTTGTATGGAACCTTCGCCACTGGTAGGTGCTTAGGTAGTAAGATCATTAGACGGCGCAGTTGGCGCAGTGGCTGAGCGATTGACTGCTGCGCTTCGTGTCGCGGGTTCGATTCCCGCACGCAACAAATATTTGTATGGCCTACAGGTAGTTGTTCCGTGTCTGGCTGTTTGTGTGTATGAGTTGTAAATGTTTGTAAACGCACCCACGATACAGGAGTAATTCCTACTGTAGGGCAAAGTTTAAAAAAAAAATACTTGGTCAAATTATAGCATGCAAAACTAATACAAATAACAATCTTAGTACTACTACGACTTCCTGGGTAGCATTATCCGGATGTCCCAGATCCCAGAACAAACATAGCCAAGCAGGAAATACATGTATTGGTAGTACACTAATTGGTTTAATTAAAGTTTGTCGGCCACTAATAAAATAATTTATGACTGATTAAACTTTAATCAGTCACCGCTCTGAGTGACAATCGCTTTCCTTCTAGACAAGAATTTATCTTTTAAAGACTCAACCAAATTAATCTTTGGCCGCCGTTATATCTTAAGATTGTAATTTTATATCCTTCAGAAGTCTTTTACAACTAACATTAAAGTCCGGATCACGCAGAAAGCGGGTGCGGGTCGGGTAGCGTCGCGTCGCGTGCGGGTCGACCGTGGCCGACTTGATAGCGGCAGCGGTTCCTACGACGACTTTTTGCAACTGTTAAACTGCTTTTTTGCAGTTTAGTTCACAAGGATCGTACAAACAAGTATGTTTACGAGCATATTATATAATTTTTCGTTAAGATCCATGACGAAACTGATATATTTCTGTAAATATTCATAAAATCAAAATCGACACGCGCCGCGACAGACCCGCGCCCGCGTCAGGGATAACATGTATTACGACGCAATGCAACTACGCTACACCCGCTCTTGACTCGCGCGCCCGCACGCTATCTGTGATGGCGAGCGACGGCTGCGGCTCCCGACCCGCGCCCGTCCCACGCACGCTCCTGTGTGTTGCCCTCCATATAAATACAATTACACCCGCCGCAGTCCCGACCCGTTCCGCGCCCGCTCCTTGTGTATTGCGCTTAACTGTCAAGTCTATAGCACAATACTTCATCAAGTCGATTGTCATAATAACATCAAAAGTAAAAGTAACGTGTCATTAGCCTCGCAGTTCTATAGCAACAAAAACTAAAAGATTCGCGCTTTCTTTGTACCCGCCTTTTCCTACTTTCCCTTTCGCGATGTACTGGAATCAATGCTGAATTATGCTTAGTCATCATCGGTAATTAATTAAAAGGAGTTGAGCTTTTGTTTTTGGCCTTTTGGCTGTTGATTTTATGGTCTCTGCCTTATTCGAATGTGATTTTTATTCTCTGCCTTATTCCATATTTGATTTTTCGGTTTTTGGGTATTATGTCGTCATTTGTTATTGATTGGTGAAATGAAATTGGCCTACTTTCTCGTTATGTTTTGTTCTACTAAACTTGACAGCGAAGCTTTATTAAATTTGGCAAGGATTTACTTCGATGTTTACTTCATTGTGATGATTTAAGTGAATTATATTTGAACGGAAAACTTATCTCCTAAAATGCAGACATTTATAAAGAGAGAAAGTAATATTTCAAAGATACATTCTAATCTAGATCTTCAAAGACTTTCATAATAAATACAAATCAACTGATCAAGATAACCAGTCAAACAATAATAAAGCCACGCTCTCAATAGTGATGTAACACATTTAGTCTTAATAGTGTCGCTCCCGTTGCCACTCATTATTTTTAGATCTCTATTCGAGTTGTATTGGTATCGGCGAGAGTCGTTTGTTCAAATAGTATCATTGTCTCACTTTTAATTAATCAAGCACGTCTTAATCAGAGCGAGAACCAATCTCGCAATTGTAAACCAATATTGATGACCCCTTTGAATAAACGTACAAACATAATATTGAGACTTCAGTTGCATTTGATCTCACAGAGTAATTAATAAAAGCTTGTTTGTTTCAATTAATAAAAGTGTTGTGCTAGTTTTAGTTTTTGTGCACGGATCCCAATTTTTTTTTTAATAAAAAGATTTTTTTAAAAATAAAATGTACCCTAAGTTAATCCTTATAACATCAGCTATCTAGTAAAAGTCCCGTCAAAATCGGTCCAGAAGTTTTTTTTTTTTGTTAGAAGTACCGTATACACTTACATATGTATTCAGTAAAAATCTGTTATTTTGAAATTACAAAAAAACACTTCAATTTTATTTATTGGTTAGAAGATTCGTAGTAGACACATGCAGCGCAGTTAGGAAGCCATAAAAGCTTTAGATTAGATTAAGGGTAGTTGGCGCAGCTGAGCTCTTTAACACGTCAGCACCTGGCACTGACCTTAGATAATATTTAAATTGACGTAATCAGCCCTTACACTATCTATGAGCTTGTTAATTGTCTGATTCAGTGATATGTGAAAGATGATTGGGTTAAAAACCAGATTAGTAATAACGTCGGAGATGGCAGAACGAACTAGACTCTTTTGATAAAGATTGGTCCTTGTCAGCTTTGGACAGAGACAGTCGGAAAGAGAAAGGTCTTTGCCCAGCAGTGCAGGGCTAGTAATAAATAATAACGTCTGTTTTGAGCTCAAAACAGACCCTTCACGAAGCCGCCAACCAAGCATTTTGTACACACAAGCAAGCTGTACAATTCCAGTATAACTTGGCCTCGCTTTGTATAGATTTCCTATACAATGAGAGATCCGCATAAACTGGTTTTGTAAAGCTTGATTGGCCGTCGTGCGTACGTCAAACTAAGTAACTCTACGCAAGACTATTTCTGGGAAATGGCATCTTGTATTTAAAAAAAAACTTGTGGAAGGTGGAAGAAGAAGAACTTGGAACTTCAATTTCTCCGTAACTAGAAGGTTCTCAGGTATAGTCCAGAACCATCGTCGTGGTGAAGAAGTGCCGTTCGGCTTCCTTTGAGTAGATAGACCACAACTTGCATGCTTTCCCTTGGGTTCGCTTCACGCATATAGCTTAGAAATCAATGCATGCGGATAAATTTCATCAACCCTTATCTCAACGAAAACAAGACAAATAAATAAGTACATAATATACTAACTTGTTGAAGGTGTTGTGTAGGTTGTGTGCAGGCTGAGACAGATCGATGTTGATCGGCTTGGAGGGTGCGTGTTCCATCGACGAGCGCCCTGATACCTCCGATGCGAGGGTCAGGTCCAAGTCTTCCAGCTGTAAAGTGACAAGATGGTAAAATTTAACACACACGGTTTCACTGAAGTTTGTGTATTCTTCACGAGTTTCAACTTCGAACGGAGCTTTTACTGGAGGTAATACATAGCCGGGCTAGTTTTTCAGCCTAGGATAGAAAGCAAGTGCAGCTAAAGCGGGCTAATAAGTCTGGTTTCGTGTAGTTTATCGGAGTTCTGTAAACACGCTTGTAGGTGTAGCGGGGCACATAGCTATTTTGCTATCCCAGCTTAAAAAGCTCAAGTATTTCGGAAAAGCGATATTCGAGCGAAGATAATCTTGTAAATCTAAGACATCATCATCATTCTCTTGCCCTTATCCTAATTCATTTGGGGTCGGCACAGCATGTCTTCTTCTTTCATACTTCTCTATTACTCGCCATCTCATCAGACAGCTCCTTTCTCGCCATATAATTCTTTACACAGTCCATCCATCGTTTCTTTGGTCTTCCTCTACTCATATACCCATCCACATTCATACTCAAAACTTACTTCACGACATTTTCCTAATTCATTCGCATCACATGCCCATACCACGACTACCGATTACCAAACAACTTTTTAGTCACCGGCGCCACTTTCAGATTTCCTCTTATATACTCATTTCTTATTTTATCCATTCGCGTAACACCACACATCCCCTTTAGCATTCTCATCTCAGCCACATGCAAATGCTTTTCATTCATCCCTTTTGTGGGCCAACTTTCTGATCCATACAAGACAGTAGGTCTAAGTAAATCTAAGACAATCATGTTAGTAAACAGAATCTATAATTAGGTCACCGTGTCGCATAAAACAATATGCTTTCCATAATAACAAACGGATGCATCCGATATTTAGCAACAGGTCAGAAAATAGCAATGACGAATATGCGCCAACCTCAACAAATCTATAGTTGATCACAACGTTAGTTTATTTACATTTTTTATCCCAATTGTTTGTAGTACTACGAAGAAGGCAAAAAAGCCTTGACAATGTGTAAACACAAATAGTAGAATCTCAACTTATTTGTGATCCTATTCACACCTATGCTTACGTAATACACTTCCCGCTATAAGATATTTTAAGTATGGCATATCAACGACGGTAAAAACTGCAAATGTGGTAAGGGAGTGCTGTCGGATTTTCCACTTTCAGCGCCGAGCTTAACGATGCAAATCCAAAAGCACGTCAATGTCCCTACAGCATATTTCCACCGTACGATATTTTAGCAGACACGCCATGCGGCGCGTCACCAGATTGCGTCACGAGAATGCACTTTATTTTATAAACGATGGAATCTCCCCTGCTTTCTATGTTTAGATACGAGGATTACGCTATTGAAGGTCTTCTCTTCGATGTACCGTTGATAGCGTAAACATTTTTTTTTTTGCAATCGATGCTTTATATTAGCTTTCTAGACTTTTGAAGATGATGGAAAAAAATCGTGAAAAACTGTAGATTTTGATGTTGTAATATGCCTCCCACAAGACGGACCGATGGCTTGGTAAAGGCCGCAGGAATCCGCTGGTTGCGATAAATACAGGACCGGTCTACGTGGCGACATTAGGGGTAGCGTATGTCCAGCTGTCTGTGAACGTCTTTCGGCAGAATGTGTCGAGATCAAAATCATAAATCCGAAACCAGTTTTGTCAATTTCGATTCATAACAATTCCAACGCAAAAAATTTGCAATGGAACGCTCCGTGAACCATGAAACAGCACAACTAACAAGCCAAGCCTAAATACTCTTTATGTAATGACAATTATAATTATGAAAGTGCCTATAATACCTATGTTAAAAAACAAGGTCACGTTCATAACTTCGCAAAGAAACTATTTCATGCCAATCACGAATAAAGAAGTACCGTTGGAGAAACATCGAACATGGTCAAAACTAATAAAAATGTGGGTTTCATTAGACATTAGTTTAGTCCATTACTGTCACTTTCGTTCTAGCTCTATTGGATATTTTACACATCATGTTTGCAGGTAGTGATGTCCAGTGATCGGAGTAGGTAGATTGAACTGAGGTCATTGATCCGAAACGTATATATTACTATGGACATTCCTCCGGAATTGGTGGATTATTAGGTGTTTGTTTTTATTTTTCAACAGATAAATAATGAATTAATTTAGTTTTGATACCTTCCTTTAAATTTTGAATTGAGTAGTAATAATTATCACTACCAACATTAACAATATTTAATTGAATCCGGAAATACCGGAATTACTTTCCGGAAAAATGGCTTATCCATGTTATTCTTTCTGTGTGCATTTATGATACAAGTACCAAAAATCAATCTACCTACTCCGATCACTGGTGATGTCATAGCAGAAAGTCGTTTTCGATCCGGTTGACGCATGAGCTTTTCATTTTTTTTTTTAAAGGCCCTGGGCTGATTGTAGACCTAATACGTTTGATATTCATTCTATTATTCAGCTACTAGTTTAACTATTATAACTGCTAGCTTTATCAAATTAAAAGCTCCTAACGCCCCTTTTTTCACCCCAAAAGTAATTGCTGGGTCTTGTCAAAACAGACATGAGGCTTAAATCCAAAGTTTTAAGTTCCGGACACAAGCTGTCAATGTGTAATATCTATAAAGCAGGTCGTATGTAGGCCGCTCAGACTAAACCTAGCTAGTTCAATTATATAGCGGCTATCGACCGCAAAATGAAAGCCGGTGTAGGATTAATACTTATACTTAATGGGTATTGTAGGTTGTAGGACGTGTTACATAAACATTGAACAAGCGATATTGACGTCATGGTTTTCTTAATGAATTTTTGCAATGGGTTTAAAGTTATACGTTTGCAATTTTCTTAGTGCGGGGAATGAGTTGAAAGAGGTAACAAGAGAAGGGTTTAATTTGAGGCATTGGAAGAATTCTGCTATGGTCCTCTAGCAACTAAAAACTTTGAAGCCAAAACTTCTTCTCTGCTAATAGAAGAACATACAGCGATCAAAAATTCGTCAGCCTAACAAAATGGTGATATGCAAAGTTAGCAGAAGAACTGATATCTAGGCGATTATGATGCACAAATAGAGAATGATATTATAGTAAATGAATGAATGAGTAGTCTAAGCTCCATTTTTAGGCCATTCTTTTGGCATGTTCTCAGTACGTCTTCGCTCAGTGATTCAGAATCTATGAGACAGCTGTTTACTCACAACTCATTAAGCACTCGGTCACCGCTTTTCAAAAGCCTGTCAAGGTCGTCCCGCTGGTAAATGAGCTTCACAAGTTCGCATACACAGTACCCGTAATTTATGTTAATACTGTGAGGACTGACTTAATGCAAGACTAGTTTAGTACCCCGTTTGAATGGGATTACCCTCATTAGTGTTGCAAGACATGTAAGGCAATTGGTTAGTGAGATACTTTCTTTCTTTGAGTATGTTTAGGTCCTCGCAGTTCAACATTGTACACACGATACATTATGTAAACTGTCGCCTTTCTCCCATGGGGATAGGCAGGAACTACAGATGATCGTGCACGTTTATGGGCATCTGGTCATATACAATCGCCAGCATATTTTTGAATAATACTAAAAGCAGACCGGGCAAGTCGAAGTTTAACACCCAGTTTGCCTTATGAATCTATTAAACCGTGTAACAAGGGAGATAAGATGAGCCAAGAATTAACATGGCCAGAGATCTTACAAGATACAGAGGTTTGGAAGGAGAAAGAGGAAGGCCTTTTCCCAGCAGTAGGACAAAACGTAGTATAGCAAAAAAAAAAAGAAACATTTTAACGAAATAATTATATTGCTGATCGTAATAAATCCAAACTCCAAGCAATTCCTGAACAAAACACCAACAAGAGGAAACGTCCCTGCCCCCGCAATCGTCCAATACTCTCTAGAGAAATTATTAGACCAGTTGCGACCTTTCTACCCATTGTTATGTTCTATTATAAAACTTGTTCATCACGTACGATACCATAACGTAGTGTTGTATTTGTGCAGCTGTGGCCCGAGCTTATTATTTATACAGTGAGTCAATATAGTAGCACTTGCTATAGTTTCTAGTTTCGTTGCAACATCGATATCGCCCTGTATATCTTGGGAGTTTATCGCTGCTGGCTTGTTGGGGAATGGCGAGAATGTGTCCAAATTCAGTAGTTTTGGACTATATAGGGTCTAACTTTTTAAACACAAAATATTTCAAGAGTAACTTCTACAAGTCGTAAAGTCGCCATAGCAACGAAAAAAAAATTTTTTTCTGAATGTTTTTATTTTTACGAAATTATTATACTTAGTTCTAAATTTTCTTGCGACATTTTGCATAAAACCTTTACAAACTTTAAATTTACTTACTTACTTTTACTTTTTTAAACTTTTTTTTACTTTTTAAACCTTTAGACAGTATTTATTTTGTGGGTCAAGTAATTTTTTTTTTTTTTAAATAAAAATACACTTAGATAAAAAAAAAAATTTTCGTTGCTATGGTGACTTTACGACCTATAGAAGTTACTCTTGAAATATTTCGTGTTTAAAAAGTTAGACCTTATATTTCAGTAGCGAAGGGTCAATTTTGTAAGAGATAATCCGAAGTACATATATTTAATGTGATTATTTTATTTATCTATAGAATACTGACTGTGCCATTTTTCTAAGAGAAGCCGGTAGGAATGGAGTTGTATGGAGTCTTCGCCACTGCTGTCAAAGTTGTCGGCTGCAGTATTATAACATTATGGAAAGAAAGTTCTCCAGCCTTGTTTCGTGTAGAGAATTTTGTTGGTCGTTGGGTCCACATTTTATGGTCTATTTCTAACATGGCTGCAGCTACCAGTAGACAAGACTTCAGAATGCAGAGCATTTGCATTTTTGTAATAAGTACGTTCGTTTTTCCACTCTTTTCTTTCTCGAAATGGTTGGAAGGTTTCTGTTACTACAAAATACGCCAAATGTCGTGTTTCACCGTACCTATGCCAAGCTATGCTAGGTGCAGCAACAATACGTGCTGGTCCCAGTTTTGCAAGCGATGCTGCGGGCACTCAACTGTAGCGAACAGTTTCCTTTATGCTTTAGTTGCAATTTGATAAAGGCTACATTTAATCTATTTTAAATTGTTATCTGTATGATCGCTTGAGGAGGTTTTAAATGTCTTTTAAACCGCAACAAATAGATGATTATTTGGTGGCTTGTAAGTATTATTGTCGGCTGCTACTTCGGGTCAAGAAAAATAGAGGATATTTACTCTTAGGTGGCCATTGAATAAAAATTGAAAGATGCATCACTGTCCAGGAATGTCTTGGAAACCACAACGACTGCAATACAATGATTCACCAGGTCAAAGACTATTACAAACAAAACTAAATCGTCTAAGAACTTTTGAAGACACTTAGTTATCAATCTAGCTTTAAGCCGATTCGCCAAGCTAAAACCGATTAGACTTCAAGATTTGACATTTAATAGATTTGATTCTCCGCAACCGTTTAATGATTTTGTGCTGTTTTTGGGCTGACGGCCATTGAGCGCAGTTACTCTTAATCAGCCGTGAAACAGGTACCTACGGTATTAAGCATGGTCATCAATTTTAAGGCATAGACGTCGGAATTTTTGAGCGGATTTTTATGGGTGATGGGAATATGGAAAGCTTTGCTGGTTTCGATAGATCTAAGTTTAGCAATGTTTTCAGTCAAAACATTTATGTATTGTTTGAAGAACAACTTAGGGCGGAAGTGGAAGTAATGTAATACCGGATTGACCCCTTTCTGAATACTTGATAAAATCTGTTCAATAAATCTGATGTCTTAGTTAGGTTGATTAAATTGGCGGGCCAAAACATCAAGGACCAATCACACTTTGAAAAATCTAGGTTCTAAATTTTTAAAATCTAGATCCCCTAGATTGCATGGGATCTATATTCAAATCTAAAGCGCGGGAATCCATTTGAAAATAACGCACAACAGCCATACATGATTTACAATTCAATTTCATCCAAGGACGTATTCTGCGTGCGACGCTTATTACATGAATAACGAGGGACGAGACACGCCTGCATTTTTAAAACTGCGTCGTTAAGTGTACACGATGATTTTAAACCAGCCGTGATCTCATTTATTATACAAGTTCAGTGTCATGGCCGCCAATCGAGGTTGTCAACTGATGAAGATTCGGAGGAATACCGTTATCAAGTCATTCGCGGAATTAAAAGGTTAGCACCTTTTAGTCAATTTTTATCCTGCACTATAAACTACGGCAACTAGTCAGGAACGAGTCCAAATCGTCACGCCAGCTTTTCTTGGGCCTGCCTCGGTGACGACGACCGTCTTCAGGCACTGTCCACTGTGTGCACTCCCGGGAGATTTGGAAAGGAATGGGGGAGGCCTTTGCCCAGCAGTGGGACAGAATAAGCTAATAAAAAATAACCTACGGAAACCAATTTCTAGAAGTGAATAGAGATTAGCTAAGTTCATTGATTGTGACCGTCCATGAGAGTTTTTTTTTATTTTTCGACCAACGAGTGCGATCTTGCCAGATTTATTGATGGAAATGACAGTTAGAATGTCATCATTCTCCACCGGTTTTTCTAATTTATTTGGAGTCGGCGCATTATACTCGTACTACGCATTTATTCCTCATGTCGAGAGTCACTCTCTTTGCAGCATTAAAAAAAAATGCTAAACCTTTTATTCTGCAAGTGTACCTAAGTAAGACTACACTTCAAAGAGATGTCAGCAACCAGGAGGGGCCCGCAAGGGCCGATGCCTGCCGGGGCTGCGGGACTGTTCGAAAGAGATACCGCGGCCCTGGAACACAAAGGGCAAAGAAGGAACATGGATGGGTTTTAGTCAGTAAAAGTCTGACACTCCCTCCCACTCCACCCAGAGCGGGAGGAGTTATTTGATGATTTCCCATCACTAAAAAAGAGATTACTGAATGAAGTCGACCGTAAAGGAGACTCCATTGTGTTTATATTGTGTGTATTTAGATTGGAAGCAGACGTAAATAAACAAGGCATTCGAAAAATATAAAACAGAATCTGATTTTAATATCTACTATTAAATCTTTTGTTACACTTTGTTTTATTTCAGGGGCATTAACATTTTTCAAGTGCATCCTGACTTTATGGGTTAACTTTAATGTTTTTGGTTGCTTCAAAGCGAGGAAACCACAAATTACCAAAATTTTATGTTTCTTTTTCTTCCAAGTTAGACTGCCATAAAGAATGTTTTACATTCAGAGCTATTAAAACGAGGTGCTAACTTGCGTAACAGAACAAAATATGACTGAGCAAAGCACGCAATTACACGCACATCTCATAGGTTCGCCGTTGTTATGAGATTCCGGTATGCTTCTTAGAATTGATCAATGGTTTACGCACTCCACTACAAACTATCATAATATGAGATGCATTATGCTTTATAATCCAACTACCCTCATTTACAATGTTTCGACCTATCATCTATAAAGTAGTTCCATGTCGGCTAGTAGAGCTGGATGCCTTAGTAAATATTCTAGCATCTGCGATGCATACTTCAGTATACTTTAGTGCAGCCGCATACTTTAACAGACTTTACTGCCCCTAGCAGCCTAGTTTACGTGATCTCGAATTCTTGACTGCTTTCTTAGAGCAAGGTACCAGAGCAATTTTGTACCGCTACTACGCTAAAGTTACTAATTTGAGAGATATCGTCTAAATACTAATGAAAAGCTTTAGTCAATCAGGGACAGACAAATTGCAGATGCCGCTCCAGACATGGGCATCTTCATACAAATACTTATCGAAGTATAAAGGGTGTAAATAGACCCTTAACGAAGCCGAAAGGAACTTGTTCTTCCCGTCATTTTGATAATTTAAAAAAAAAAATAAGAAAAGATTTTCTTATTCTGGACCATACCTGGGAACCTTCTAGTTACGGAGATATTGGGGGTCAAAGTTCCGACTTTTTCACAAGTTTTTTCTTAAACACAT
The DNA here is from genome assembly GCA_905220335.1 of Noctua pronuba. Taxonomy (NCBI): domain Eukaryota; kingdom Metazoa; phylum Arthropoda; class Insecta; order Lepidoptera; family Noctuidae; genus Noctua; species Noctua pronuba. The sequence continues at coordinate 4,459,436 of LR999906.1, read as the reverse complement.
GTTTTTAATGTAAGATTTTAACTTTAAAGGCCTCCACGACCCCCGAACTAATCAAACCATCCACCAGCACAATGTTTTGAGTGCTTTACATTGAGTTTTACCGTAAAAAGAGATTTTCCACCACAAAAAAAAAGTCGTTTCCCAGCAATAATTTTGAGTAGGGTTACTTAATTTGATGCACAGAATGCTTGGTTCACGGCTTCGTGAAGGGTCTGTTTATACCTTGTATATCAGTGTCTGCAATTTTGCAGTTGGCTGATCCTTAAGTCATTTACCATAGCTTCAAATACAGACTCACCTGCGGATCATCGTCCTGCACCAAACTCCTCCTTTTCATCGCGTACTCCTTGACCGCATGACTGTTATCAGAGTTCACATCCACATTGAACGTCTTCAGCCTCAACATCGGGCTGATTGCACCCAACGGGTTATTGTACTTGTTATACGTCAGGAACTTGTTCGCCGATTGGTTGCCCATGTTGCATGACAAGTTGGACGACATGTGGCCCATATTGGACGATAAGTTGGTGGGCATGTGGCTCATGTTGGCCGCCATATGGCCCATGTTGGCCGACATGTGGGCCATGTTGGGAGACTGGTGGATTGTGGCAAGCGGCGGTATTGACGACATGGAAGGAGGATTGGACCCTTCCACTATGTTTTGAATGCTCGGCCTGTGCGTCCGTTTCTTTGGCTTCACGTATGTTCTAGAGTCGAACTTGTGTTTGTCTGGCATTGAGAGGATTTCATCTGGAAGAGAAATGGTAATTTAGAAATAAAGCTGATGGCAATGGGGATGCCTATCTTCCTGTCAAATAAGAGCTTCCAATGGAGTTCCTCGTTTAAACTTCGCTACGAGATGGCGCTTAGTGTTTTGACTTTACGATCCTTAACGAAACAATTTTGGACGTCTCCATTTAGTAAAATTTATCATAAAATCATGACGTTATCATTATATCGGTTGTAATTCTCATGCCAAGATACTACCCATTCATAGTAGACGTGGGGAACAAAACAAAAGGCTACGAAGATAGTGATCAAATACATTGTATTCAGGCTTGCATTCATACACTAAACAATAGTTTGTAAACTTTAATCAAAATGTCCGAGCCCAAAGAAAAATGAAGATTGGCAAAGAGTATATTTTGTCCAAAAAGAATTGGAATATCTCCAATTCATTTAGAATTAGCTTCTAATTTATCAATAGATCAGGGAAACGCGGAAGATACCAGTAGTAAGTTCAACAAACCCATTAAAAATCGCATCTCAAAGCTTAGTATTCGTTAAGGTCTCCCAAATCACACAATTATAAATCTTACACCTACACATTAAGGTATACTCTCGCCTGAAATATGTGCAGCGTTAAGTGGTAACAAAATAAAAGCGTCGAAATTCAGTTCGCATCGCACTCCGTCGTAGAAACGTAGTTTAATTGGCACCAAAATTGGTGGACAATTTGCATTCGGTGTGCTAGAAGGGACGTGGTCAGGAAATGGCGCTGACAGCTGTTCTAATGTTATGATAGGAACGCATGAGGCGACTGCAAATAGCAACGCTTCTTTGAATTGAAGCCGTGAAAGGGCAGGTCGAAGAAAGCTATAGGAGACATCCTGTGACTGTTATGTGAGTTGGCAGAAATGAGACTGGTTGAATAGTGGATTTCTGGAGGCAGTACAGAAGATAGGACAAAATGTCCAGAATCCCTCATACGAAAATGAAGAAGATCAGCCTACATACTAAAGAATTCCAGAAAGTCCAGAGAGAAGACCTGTGTCCGAGTAGGGGGAACGTTATCGGCTGATTGATTCTGCACATTCCTTTCATATTTTCGATGGGTAGCAACAAGATGACATGTAAACGACTAGAACCTACTTATTTTTTTACGATATTGACATAAAGTCAAGTGCAATTTGCTTTACATATAAACCAGTCCATAGCAGTAGGAATGAGTGTATAAGCAAACACGAGCGGATACTAATTGAATGCGTTCAAGTAGACACGAATAAGTGTGTTGACAAACACAATATTGACACACTGACGCGAGCCTGACCTTAAGTGAAGATGGCGATGACGTATCGAAAACGAGCAAGAAGATCGTATGATACAGTTGATAAGCCAGTGGGCTGCTGGGAACAGCTGTTGCAGTTTTTTAAACTGTGGATTGTTGAGATAAGTCCAAAAATCTGATGGATTACTGCAGGGGAGTTTCGTTTCGCCGGTTTTACCGGCCTAATTTGGATGAGTTGATTTAATCCTTCTTACGGCGGAATGGAAAAATCCTATTTGATGTTAATTTGAACACGAACCGTTCTGGGCTAGTAGGCATTTGTATTATATCGGACAAACTCATCGCCCATTTACAAAGGAAAATGTTATGTTATAAATACTTTCCCCTATCATAACACTGACTGACAGGATGGCATCAAGTTGTTTCCTTAACATATCAATGCGGAAGAAATAAAATAATTCTATTACATAAACGCCACCCACACAACCGACCATTAGTTCCAAGTTACAATCGATTTAAACGTTCAGAGGATTGTATCGAGAAGAATAAATCCGAATTCAGTTTCGTTACAGACCAAAACATCCCAGTTACGTCTAACAAGAGTTATTAAATGTTCGTTAATCTATTAATTCATCTCGATCCAGCATATGCGCAGAAAGTGAAACTTTTATTGTACAAGTTTCGCATGATAATTGTCGTGTGGGCTGCAATGCCATTGCTATATGGACTGCGTTTGTTATAATGCTGGCTGGGGATCTAGTGTAGGTAAATGTGCTTCTAACTAGGTTGGATTCTAAAGTTGTTGGAAATATTATGCCCATTTTGGACTAGACGGCCTCCTTACTCTGTTACTCTGTCTCTCCTTGAGTATTCTAGACCTATTTTCTTGGCTGTCTACTTTTTGCTAATGTCTATCAAGCCTTTGATAAAAAAACAAATTAGTCTTTTGCCTAAAGAATATTAGACTAGTAGTATTTTCTACTAGTACACAATGTTTTCGGTCGGATATCATCAGTGTTCCATTTTTGAAACGTAAAACAAGCCTACAATCGATAATGCGTGGGAAGATCGCAAAATCGCGCAGATCAGTTTACAATATCCGCCGATTCAGACAGACTCACTGCCAAGAGTTTACTCACAGACTTACGTGAGCAGTAAACAGTAACAACCCTACGAATACTCTGATCACATGGAAAACAGAAAAAAACCAAGTAGACTGGAGGATATTATGAATTATCGACCCGCGACGTTTTGCACACCTTGGGTTGTCCACCCCACTCACTTTTGTTATTCTTAGTCACGAAGGATATAAAGCCTCATCTGGCTAATCTGTTAAATGAGATGATCTATAGAAAAGGTCTTGGGTAATTTAAAATATTGCCTATAGTACAGGCGACCGCACGTCGTTGGTCACTGAGCTGGCCTAGCGTAGTACTCAGTTTCATAGAATAAGAGGCCAGCTTGTATTGGTTTTGTTACCACTGATATGTGGCCCAGTCTAGAAAAGTGCATCCTCTGTTTATGTCACGATGCATCCGATTAAATTAGTAATTGCGTAAGTCAGAGGGGGTTATAAAGATTTCTCCATGGGTATGGCTAATTCAGCTAAGACGATAGTCGTGTCGTTGAAATCCATCAGTAATAAGTGATATTAGGTAATCGTGAATAGAAACTGAAGCTATGACCCGTGCACTTAGACATTATCTCGGTAAACACGTTGGTAAATTATAAAGTCTAGCTATTTATCTCAGCCCACAGACGATGCAAGATAACCGAGGCAGGGAATACTCGAATGTAAGGACGCAACTAATATGGGAAATCATTCACAGAGCCGGTTCTTAGGACCATTTCAGAGCGAAGCCGGCGCGACCGGCGACGACCGCGTGCGCGAAGACCGGTCGTAACATGCTTTCACAGCGATCCGTGTGCACGCGCGCTCTCTTGTTGTTTATAATCCTGGAAATGAGGCCGTGATTTTTAAACGTAACTTAGCACATACTTTTGCTAAACGATATTCCTGTTACTGTGCCACATGTCTAAGTCAAAGCGCTAACGCACTGCTAAAAAGTATGATTTATAGATCTCGGGCTGTGTGAACGCGCGGCCGGCACGTCTCGCTCTGAACTTCTTCTGTCCGTCTCGTCAACCGGCGCACGCAACACGCGCGGGCGCTCCGGTTGAACTTTCGGACGGTCGAGTATGCCGACCGGCGGCGCGCGACGAATAGTGAACGCTATCATACAAGTCGATGGATATCGAAACGACGAACATAAGGAGCGCGACCGGCGCAACCGGCGCCTGTCGCACTCTGAAATAGGCCTTAGTGTTCCTATGTTATTACTTCCTGCGGTCGGTGTCAATTCATCTATTAACTCGGAATCTCGCTTTTTGCGTCGTCTCTCTACGTACTTTGATAGGAAATTGGTAATAAAAGTCTTTTTGTTTCCGTTCTGTGAAGATTTCTCTAGCTTTAATGTGGAGGATGATCAGTAATGGACTAGGTTTTGTTTTGATATATAATTAAATGTTACTCTGTTTTTCTGCAGCCAGGGACGAAAGCAGAATCTTTGGGGGACCGAAACAGTTCCCAATCCTAAATATAAAAGATTTTGCAAAGGATAAGGAAAGTGCGTTATACTTTTTACACTAACGCGAAATCTGATGGCGTTAAGAAAATAAGAACATAACACCCACTTGTGATGTCGCTGACTCGTTTGAAGCACTTGCTTTAGCGCTGGTAACTTTTTTAGTTGCAAATATTTCGCTAAATTATTGCACTTTTTGGAGGCTTGGAATAGCTTTCCCAACCTACATTATTTTGAAGTTATTCGTGTACTTTTATTTTCAGGAAAGATTAAAACAAGGAAGCACAGAGGATTGATTCTGTATGGATGGATGGAAGTTTTATGCGAGATCTTGAATGAATAACCAGACTTTTGAAGATAAGCGTAACCAAGTTTTAAATCTCCAGAACACAAAACAACTACAGATTTTTCGCCGAAAATGATCTGCAACCGATTTCGAATGATTCATTTCTGGGTTAGCTGATACAACTCATGTGCCAAGGATTCCGGGTTCATGAAGTCGTGGACCTTTTCTCTTGTTTATTATTAAGTACATTTTAATTGAGTATCAGACCGTAGACGGATACTTCTAAGAGTTCTAGGACCAGAGTAGGTATACTTTTGCAAATGAAAAGGGAACGGTCAAGGGTCCATATAAGGAGGTTGCCAAATCCCAAAATGTATGTAAAATCTCATGGCAGTATTGACTATTGACATTGCTGATTCAACTGCCTGTATGATATGCTGGGTTCGATTCCCGGGTCGGGCAAATTGTTTTTGAGTTTAGGTTTTTCATCAGGAATTTCTCAGTAGCAGCCACGGAGTTCGGATTTGTGCCCGGTTGATGGCAATAGGCTCGCCCTATTACATGGGCCTAAAACATAACTGGCGAAATGTGGGTATACTATTAGGTACACCTCTGCCTAATCCTTTCGGGATTACAAGCGTGTTAGGTAGTATTAAAATTCTCGAATCTTCTGTTAGTAATCCTGTTTAAGACAAATTACAATTTGCATACTGTATTGTCACTTTTAATGTCAATACATAAAATTATGTTTCCGACAGTATTTTCCTGTGCAAAATCTATTTAGAGTATCCTATCTGAAAACTGACTTTAGTTCTAGGGTTTAGAGTCTAGATTTCTATGGCAGATCTAAAGCAACAAAGTGATCTCAATGTAATTGAATGATTGCTTTAGTGACATTGAACGGTACTGGAATTATCTAAGTGTGTAAGTGTACTAGTATACCAAATATGAAATGGTATTGTATACCGTTTAAAATTTTTGCCGTCTCATGTTGTTGCCAATGACTTGTGACTTTGATTGACAGTAAAAACAGAAAGATTTTGCTCAAGCAACATTCATTGTAAAGAGTTTACGTTTGTAGATTTAAATGTAGCAGGTAATCTCCAAAACTGCTCGACCGATTTCAAAAATTCTCTCTCTGATGGAATGTTACATACACTATTACCGAGTGCAATAGGTTATGTTTCTACGACGCGGATGAAGCCACGGACACGGGTCGTCCTTAAATCACGTGAGGTTGAACAGGGGGGAGGGGGTCAGCATAAAATCACGATTAATAACGATAAGGGGGGGGGAGAGTCATGTGAAAATCCCGTGTATATTCAATTAAATTTTACAAGCAGTTTTTTTTGCAATCAGTGTCTAAATTTTGTTGAAATAGTTTTTTTTATAATACACGTGTAGCCGGGAGGGGGGAGGAGGAGCAGTCTAAAACCACACGACGTATCACCAATGGGGAGCGGCTATAAAAGGGGCCTAAAAAAACTCACTTGATTAAAGAATGGCCCCAAGGAGGTAAAGTTTGAATGTAGGGGGCAATCTCCAAAACTACTCATCCCATTTCAAAAAAAATCGCACCGATTGAATGTTACACTGTTACCTAGTGTCATAGGATTTTAAGTTTCTACAACGCGGACGAACTCGAGAGCAGAAGTTAGTATTTCATATAGAGAGAGTTGTTACTCCTGTAATTGCTACAGTAGCATAACTCTTCAAATGCTAGTATCACATAGGGACATTCTCCAATGTTGAGGATAAAACGATTCCGGCCCTAGTATCCTGACTAATAAAACTACAATTGGAGAAAACCGAATGATTTCCGATACTTTTACTACTAGTGCAACTATCCATTGACAAAAAACAAATTAAAAAAATATTTTAATTACATTTATAAGCAAAAATTTACTCGAATCGTCATTAACTCGTGTGTCCCACACGCCTGTTTCCGGCTATTTGGTCACATAAAATATTCAAATATAAATAAAAATATTTGTTTTAAATGCGAAGTTGACTTCAAAGATCTAATTTCTTCAATCCTAATAATTTTAAACTTTTCACTTAATAAACAAATAAAAAAATCAGCCTGTTAAAAATTGTTACAAAAAAATCGTCATTATTAAAACAAAATTTGTTTGCAATTTATCTACGTCCTGAAAACTCAAACTAAGTCAGTTCAGTGCCTACGGGCTTCCCCTCGGCGCCCCTCAGGTGAGCCACACACTTTGAATGGACTGCACGTGTCGGATTTCTCTGAAAGGGTAGTTTGAATTTGATTCTCCAAAATGTGCTTTTTTAAAGTCATTATCCTTTTTTAGCATATCGTAGCAATTAACTATTGTGCTTATCATAATTTCTGCTTTCATTATATATCGTTAAAGGGTTTAAATCCCTCTTGAGGTGTTTTAAGCAAAATCGTTTCATTTTCGTTAAGTTACGACATGTTTTCTTGTGATCGTCATTATTGATAACATCATTATCCTGAAAACGCATGTAAAGTATAATGACGGATGGGTTAGATTAATGACGTCCGTGTTTTTAACAATGACAACTTATTAGGTTAATGACGGGTATTGGTAAACATCATACTTATTTAAGTATCAACACTTCTTTACCTAAAAAAGGTCAAAAGACAAGTTGGCAGTGTATAATTATTGGGTAGGTACTACTCTCTCGTACGTAAATAAGACGCTTCCCAAACGCTGCCCAGCCCAGCTGGATTCTTCTGTTAGCTTCCCTCTCAAAGTTGTTCTTACCAAACTGCAGAGTTTGCCTGAGGTAAACATATTCTCGAACAACTTCGAGAGGACCGCCATTGACAACAACAGGTCCTAGGGTGACGTGTTCGTTGAACATAACCTGGGTTTTGTCCAAGTTCACCCTGAGACCAATGCGTATTGAAGAATCAACTAGGCCATCCAGCATCTGCTGCAAGTCGTGCAGCGATTCAGCCAGTATGACGATGTCGTCTGCAAATCTCAAGTGTGAGATGTACTCGCCGTTGATGTTAATCCCACGTCCCTCCCATTTTAGCGTCTTAAACACATCCTCCAGTGCGTTGGTGAACAATTTCGGGGAAATTACATCCCCTTGCCTCACCCCCCGACGCAATGGAATATGTTCTGTTTGCTGGTTCTGAGTTCGGACGGTCATTGTGGCGTTTTCATAGAGATTTCTCAGCACTTCGCACAGCGCTGCAGAGACTCTAGAACTGACCAGGTCTCGACAGAGTCAAAAGCCTTCTCATAGTCCACAAATGCAAGACACAGCGGCCGATTATACTCTTCGAACTTCTGTATAATCTGCCGCACTGTGTGGATGTGATCTATAGTGCTATATCCTCCTCGAAACTCAGCCTGCTCCGGTGGCTGAAAGTCATCGAGTCTTCGCGCCAGACGATTTGTGACGACTCTTGAAAACAGCTTATACACGTGGCTAAGGAGCGAAATGGGTCTGTAGTTCTTTAATAGGGTTTTGTTCTCCTTTTTAAAGAAAATAACTACCACGCTCCTTTTCCACGCTTCTGGAGTTCTCCCAGAGAACAGGACCGAGTTGAAAATCTCCCGAAGCTCTCTTAATACAGGGCTTCCTCCCGCTTTCAGGAGCTCAGTCGTTATCCCATCCTCACCAGGGGCTTTTCCATTTTTAAGCTGTCTAAGAGCCGCCTCGATTTCGTCTTGGCTGACTTCTGGCAGGACTTCTGTGAAATGGCGGGTTAAGGTGTGTCTGGAATCCTCATTTTCGGGATCAGATCGAGACGCGTGGGATGCGTACAACTGGCCGTAGAAGTTTTCGATTTCTGAAAGAATATCCGGCTTCGAAACGACGCTATCCCCACTAGATTTGGTCAACTTCGTCAGGTGGCTCCTCCCAAGTGATTGGACCAACACTTTCGACCCCCGGTTTTGCTCAATCGCTTTTTGTATTGAGCGTGTGCTGGAGGATCGAAGGTCGCGTCGTACCAATTTTCTAATCCTTTTATTGAGTGCCTGTAGTCCTGCCGAAGTGATGGGTGGGTTTTCACGTCGTTCCGTCATAAGCTCCAGAGTCTCCTCCGAAAGTTTGGACTTCCTGCCCGTACGCCGCATTTTACAAAAACGCGTCCCTTCCTCCCTGAGGATTTCCACCATTTGTTCGAGCGCCTGGTCAACGTCATTTGTGGTTTCCACGGCCGCGAATCGGTTCTCCCGATCTGACTGGAACGCTTCAGACCCTAGCATACTTTGGAGCATATTAGGACGGAGCCTAGACTTCAAACGGGTTCGCTCTAGCTTGAAATTGATATTCAGAGTGCCACGAACAAGTCTGTGATCACTACCGGTATTGAACCTGTTGATCACCGAGACATCTCTGAATATACGCTTTTTATCCGCTATGATGAAGTCTATCTCATTTTTCGTCATAGTGTCGGGGCTTCGCCACGTCCACTTCCTTTGGGGCTGTTTCTTAAAGAAGGAATTCATCACAAAGAGCCCCTCCTTCTCAAGGAAGTTGACAAGCATTTGCCCCCTATGATTTCTGCTGCCAAACCCGTAGGATCCTACTACCGATTCACTGGAATTTTGTACTCCCACTTTAGCGTTAAAATTCCCCATGAGAACGTTGTAGTGGGCTTTAGTAGTGGAGTGCAAGGCCTTTGAGATGTCCTCAAACATTTCCTCCACCACGTCGTCCGAGTCATCCTTGAGGCTATACCTCTCGGTTAGCTTCACTATGAGGTACGCTACCCTGTTCGATACACTAGACACTTCCACCACGTTGTCACAAAGGGATTTATGTACCAGGAACCCGACTCCGCCTTGAGATAGCTGGTCTCCCTCTCGAAAATACATCAGGTGGCCCGATTCAAGGGTAATTGTGTCCTCCCCCTCTCTTCGGACTTCACTCAGCCCAAGAATGTGCCACCTTACTTTTTCGAGTTCTTCCTCAAGCTGCACCAGATGTTCATCGAGCCGTAACGTGCGTCCATTGTACGTCGCCAAGGTCAGTTGGGTTTGGCGGCCATCCGTAACCCGGGGATTCTTAGCACCCCCTACCTTTACCGTGACCACCGCCAAAATCAGGAATAGCAAGGCCGGAACTGGGGGCCGTGGTTGATTGTGGCTTGTCATTGAGGGGGTTTGCCCATAATCGCCACGCTGGGCATGCGGGTTGGCGATCGCAGATCACAACTTCTCGCACTAGTGACGCTGCTGCCCGTCGCTAGTCTGTGCAATTTAGTTGTGAACTTTTCGAAATGGTTATACCGCCATTTATCGGTCGTCAGAGCCTCGTTTGTTGTTTAGCAGGATGTACCACGAGCAGGTGAGGTTGACTTGGGGCACTGAGATGGTAGGTGTGCCCCCTTAAAATTATGTTGATTGTTAATTTTGTTTTGTTTGATTTATTTATTTGGACGTTTTTTACCCGCGCAATTAATATTAGAAGTCATTGTTCATAACATTAGTCATTTATCCTCATTGTATTGTCATTTTCATCAACACATGGTCATTATTCTCAACAGGCATTTTTGAAAAACCTTAATTTATTCCCAAAATAATAGCAGTATAATGGTGCCTCTTACATAGATTTCCTTATTATGAATCAAGTAATGATGTTAGCACAAAATAACTGCTTTGCCAAAAGTTTTAATAGCTTTCGTCAAAAACCGGCCAAAATATATTCCGATCAAAGAATGTCCCATTAAGAAAGACTGTTGGTCAATTTGGACCTATTAGCGCGTTATTTGGGAGTTAAAGGAAGCTTGAATGTACTTATAATGTAGATTCTGGCGTGGTCAGAGGTCAGGGGTGAACGACACTGGTTCATTTCCGAGGCTACGGCTTATAAAACGTTTGGACTAGATAATAATGCGCTATAGAGTTCAGAATTGTTCTTTACAAAACTTTAAGCCATACTGACCTCGTCACTGAAATAATTGTACCTAACTTCAATGTAATAGTACTTTATATAACTGTGTTTTCAGTAGTACTGCGCTTCCAGTAGCGAAGGGTCAATTTTTGTGAGAGGAAAGCTGGAGTACATATCTTTAATGTGATTATATTATTTGTCCATAGAATACTGACTGTACCAGTTTTCAAAGGGAAGCCGGTAGGAATCGAGTTCTATGGAACCTTCGCCACTGATTGCTTCGTCATAATTATGGCATTCTGGATTAATTTACTCTAAATTTACCCTTAAATGATGTTATTATTGTCATTATGAATTCATTTTGTACAGACTTCCGTTTCCCCATGATGACAAACACAGTTTTATCTGTTGTCGCACATTACAATAATATTTAACCTTTCAGACTCAATCGTAGAGAAAACAATTAAACAATGATTGATCGAAAATGTAGATAAAACCACATCATAAACTAAGTCCAGGTATTTCTTTCTTACAAATATTATAAAATCCGAAAGTATCGCTGTCTTTCTGGGACGTCAAGTTTAAGGATCCAAGGCTTTACGGATTCAGATGAAATTTTGCCAGACGCATAAGTTCATAACCTGGGTAAGTAGACGTAGGATATTTTTTATCTTTATCCAGGTAGTAAGTACGTTGCCGTGAGATAATTTCCGACCCCTAGCGTGCGAAGCCGCGAGCAAATAATAGTGCTTAATTAATAAAGTGAATCTCAGTTCTTACACTTCTTACTAACGAAGCATTCGATGTAATTGACGCACGCGCAGCCTGAATGCGAAATTTGATCTGATCTTATATGACTGTACTATAAACTTGATATTATATTACTGCCATCGTCGTTGAGGGTTTATGTATGCAATTCTACGTCTTCAGGGTTGACCAAAAAGTGTGTAATCTTGTAATCAAGCAGTTAGCAACACACGCGAAGGTAGGATTCGCAGTAACGCAGTTTGGCCAACATAAGGAAGTTTTGAGCCATCAAATTGGTTCAAACTTAAGCAATTTAAACGCCCACAGCCTTCAAATACCATAGACCTGTTTTATCTAGAGATTTAAACTTAGATGTATTTATAGCCTTAGCCAGTATTAGCCAGTTACAGCCATAGTTACACAATGCTTTTGCTGATATCGTAAGTTTGAAATTGTTGAAAGCTGTCTGTATATTATTCCAATCTGTAGTATTTTGGTCTAGGCTCAAATTAAACTAGGCTGTTGGCTGTAAGAGTTACAAATTATAGATAAAGCGCGTACGGCTTGATTCAAAAGATTGCGCAGGGCATTCCATACTTAGTGCTCTTTTCGTATGGCCAAACCGTCTAACGTCGTCGATCAACGTATCGTGATCCTTAGTCGGGTATTAGCAGCATAAACTAACAAATGTAGTGGAACTCCAATGTGAAGAATAAAGGAAGAAATCGACTCCAATCTAGAGATAGGGTCCGGACGGTATTAGCAGAGATAAGAGGACAAAATCACTAAGTTTTGGTGCAAAAACCATTTATCTAGAAGCACTGGGAAAGTGCGGCCTTCTGACGTTTCAGGGTTTCTTCGAAATCCTTTAGAGATGAAAGACAAAAATCATCATCATCTGCCTAGCCTTTTCCCAACTATATTGGGGTCGGCTTCCAGTCTAACCGAATGCAGCTGAATACCAGTATTTTACATGGAGCGACTGCCTATCTGACCTCCACAACCCAATTAGTACTGGGTAATACGATACCTCTTGGTAAGACTGGTTGTCAGACTTTTTGGGCCGCTGACTACCTGTAACGACTGTCAAAAATCTACAAATGACACTCGGGACCAACGGCTTAACGTGCTTTCCGAGGCACGGAGGAAGCTCGGTATGTAATGGGTATTCACAGAACAACCTAGGCAATTACGGCTTAACCTAAAGATCGACCCGAGTGGCTAGCACCTCAGTCGAGAAGAAAGACAAAAATAAAAAACCAACATTTCTTTCGTCAATCCAAAAGGTATAACGTCTTTCTTGTACTAAGCAATGTACAGACCCTGATCCCATATCTCGATATCAGATCTTTGTCCTGAACCCATGAGCCGTGTCGAATGTCATTAGATCAGCTACCAATTGTTCATGATCATATCCTTTGTTTAACGACTGGCCGACGAAAATCATTGCATAGCTCTTAATTTAATTGCCATTTTGTTTTAGTGGTGTGACGAAATGATGTTTTATCCTCCATTAAGTTTAGTGTTATTGTAATGAAGAGAGAGAGGAAGGTTTCCAAAATACAAGGTGTAAACGGACCCTTCACGAAGCCGTCAACCAAGCATTCTGTTCGTCAAACTAAGTAATTTACGCAAACATTTTTGCTTTTTTGGGGTGAAAACTCACGTTTTACGGTAGTACTCAATGTTACGCACTCAGAACATTGAGCTGATGGATGGATTGAATAGCACAGGGGTCGTGGAGGTGTTTAAAGTAAAAATCTTACTTTAAAAACATGTATTTAAAAAAACTTGTGGATAAGTTCGAACTTTGACCCCCAATATTTCCGTAACTAGAAGGTTCCCAGGTATGGTCTAGGAACAAAAAAGAATTATCGCAATAGCGGGGAGAACAAGTGCCTTACGGCTTCGTTAAGGGTCTTTTTACACCCTTTATTGAGCAGTCATTGCTGGCCCAAATGTCGCAACACGTCGTCGTGCGAAAAGTTTTGCGTATGACTGTGGATGGGTTTAAATAAGTAATGGAAGACCAAACAAATGATGGATAGATTGTGTGAAAGACGATTAAGAATGGAGAGAGAGAGTATGGAGATGGTGACAGCAGTAGAGATGTAGGAATGGAAGAAGAAGACATACTGCGACAGACCTCAAATAAAATGGGAAGACTATTCGTCAAATATGTACCTTCACGGTTTGTTTTTAAATTTATAATACCGCACTTGAACTCTATCTGGCCTGACAAAAAGCTATTGGTAAAATCTAAGAAATTACGAGCGCAGCCAAAAGATGGCCATTCGCTTTAACTTTGAAGGTAGTAGGGAACGCAAAAGCGGTAGAGAGTATCATACTTTGCCTGGGTGCACCACGAAGGCTGATATAATTAGGAATTTAGGACTACTTGGAACTGCCTCTGGCGTAATATTAGGTTAATAATACTGGGTTAGCAGTTAAAGAATTAACTACACAGTAACAGTTTACGAGAATATCATAGGTAAGTTCATTTTCAAAAGATTTAAAATTGCATTTCGAATGTATACTTTATTTTCAAACTAAGAATCGTTTGAGGAACAGTGGATAAACCAATCACATGTCTAGACTTGTAAAAAAATAGGCACGCCTGTTGCGACGACGGCAGTGAAATACTAATTTCCTAATTAACTTCTCCTAATAATAGTAGAAACAGTTTGTTCTGAAAACAACAGATGACTAAAAACGAAATCATTGCTCTTTAGGGAGTGTACACACCAAAGACTTATATTCTCTATGGTACACACTTATCGCCGCGTCGATACTTGTGTATTCGGCTTGATCCGGTCAAAAAAAACATTCAGACGAATTGATAACCTCTTCTTTTTGGAAGTCGGTTAAAAACAGCTTTTTGTCCATGGAATAAAAGCGAAATAGTTTTAATTTTTTTTTTATCATTCGTCTCGTTTCGGTTCGATCGACGCGACTCGATATCAGTGAGTAAGATGTCATTAGTTAGTATAAAAATTAAATACATAAACATAAATACTGTTAAGTACTTTATAAATACGTTTAGTTTAAATAAGATAATTATGCAGCTGATTAAAGCACTTCCTACTTATCTTGAATGATAATGTATGACTGTGTACTAAGTAAATATGGTCTGAGATGAGTAAGAAATTGTTCCAAATGGTCCTGAAGATTTCGCCAGAGACAGAATAGCATTTAAATGTAACTTTTTGAGTTTGACCTTATGTGGACTTTGTAAGCAGTGCCATCGTTAACTGTCAAATAAGACTGGCACATAATTATGTGCAGTGTAACGAAGCGGCGGCGACAAAATAATAACATCCTTATGTGCGTTGCAATTAAGTCATTTCGCCCGCGTGTAGTTCGGTAATGTTAATCCAGGTTATTAACTACCTGTGTGCCAAATTTCATCCAAATCCGGTCAGTAGTTTTTTCGTGAAAGACTGACAAACATCCATCCATCCACACAAACTCTCGCATTTGTAACTTTAGTAGGATTGCTATAAAATTCAAATCAGCACATTCCAGGTGCAAGTGGTACTACGTCCGAGAATTGTAATGATGTTTTTAACATGAATTGATGACCCAACACCTGTGACATCTTTTAAATTTGTCTTCATATAAAACTGGGTCATATGGACAAGGCTACAGGTATCATAATTCTTTAAAGCATTTTAGAGAAAAAAAGCAAAGATCAGTGTACTGTGAAGTATTTAGTAGTTGCTATTTTTTAAACTATTCGCCTTAAATTTGCAGAGAGGAATGTGTGTACATCTTATATAATTTCGTGTTTAAGTAATACTTGTAATCATAACAGAAATGACTTCATAATGCAGGCAATTAAACAGCTGTTTCATAATTATTAGATCATAATAAACGTTATACTTATATCACTGAAAACTGCAGTCTTTTAACTAAATCCATTGATAACATTTTTTTTCTAAATAGATAAGAATTTTACAAGTACTTTGATGTTGTTATCTACAAAACAAATAAGTACTTCTTGAAAGTTACATCTCATTAAATTAACATTTAGAAGTTTGTTTGTTTATAATTACATAATTGTCTATTTGCATAATTTCATGCTTGAAGATGACATAAATTACATTGCAAGCTAGTTTCCATAATACTTTTTTTCTTAAGTCAATGGTTAATGAGTACTTCGCTTTTAATGCCGTTAAAGCCGTCCCCCCTGGAATTTTTAAATTAAGAGAAAAAATCTGAAAAAATGTGGGTTTATAGAACGTAAAAAGAATTTTTAACGAAATTTATGGGACTTTTTCGTTAAATTTCAGCAGTAACTTTGTTTACCATTATCATCGTATGAAAAACAAATTTAGTTTTACTGTTTATTGACATTGAATGAGGTTAAATGTTGTTTATTATTCATAGTATTGTTTGGTGTCGACTCTCACTTGGCCGGTATTTATAATATTAGCATGGATAAAATTGTCATAACATTAAATAGACGAGGAATGTGTAGGCATAATATAGCTCAACCACAATACCTACATTTATGAAAAGACTGTACCTATTGAGGAAAAAACATTGACCTCTCACATGGGTCAATCTATACATATAATAAAATTGTAGAAAAGTGGTGTCTGTACAATGGAAATATATAAAAAAAAAGAAGCAGGGGTTGTTATTATATCGATTCCGAACCCGAAATTGTAATTAATTTTTTTTTTGTCTGTTTGTCTGTTTGTCTGTGTGTTTGTGCACGCTAATATCAGAAACGGCTTATTCGATTTAGATACGGTTCTCACTAATATATTGTAGTAAGCTTCACTTAACATTTAGTGTTTATTTCATGTCAATCGGTTCATAAATAAAAAAGTTATGTCAATTTAAAGAATCACGGCGAACATTTTTAACGTACAGAGTACGTGCTACACGCCTCGCGCCTGAGCGTCCGTGGCTATATAAAGCGCGCTGAGAGCCGCGCCGCTGCCATAGCCCCTGGCTAGAGGCTTTTAACTTAGAGGCATCCACAGGGATTTTACCGGTTAAGCAGCAGAAGCCAGCCTCCTCTAGGCTGAACTGCGAGATGCCATATCAAAAAAAAAACAAAAAAACGCGCCGCTGCCATAAGGATTCAGTTATTCATAGCGAACGCACGTATCCTGGGAGAGTATAGGCGAATAGTTGTATTCGATTATTGCGATTCACTTGAATACTGACTGTTTGCATATTTCATTTATTTATATTTTAGGGTTTGTAGGTTAGGTTCTTTTTCTTATTTTTCTTTAAAATTTTGTAAATAAATATTGTAAGTATATTTGGTATAGGTTAGGCGGTTCTTTCCTTGATTTTTAGGTATTTACTTAATTTTTATTTAGGGTTTGTAAATAAATATTGGAAGCATTTGTTATAGGTTAGGCATTTCTTTTATTGATTTTTGGTATACTTATCTTAATTTGTATTTAGGGTTTGTATATAAATATTATAAGTATTTGGTATAAGGTTAGGCATTTCTTTTCTTGATTTTCTTTATTAAGTATAAGTTCATTACCTCAGGTTTGTAATTAATTTTTCTAGCAGTTCTTTTGTTTTATAAAGTTAGTACGTTTGGTTTACACGTCTTAACACTTATTACTTAAACTGTGATAATTTTAGACTGTATAATAATCTGTAAGTATTTATAATTTAATTGTTTACGATAGTACGTGTTTACTAAATAACTGTGTGTTAAGTAATAAGTACTATTTTATTGTTAATCTTTGCGAAACAGATGCATTTGCTAAGACACTCTTATACAACGAAGTTCCATCGTATTATACCTATAATAAACAACAGGGTATTTTTAACCGCAGAAGACGTGGAACAGCTGTAGTAGGTGAACCAGGTATTTTTAAAGATCATGTCATTGGTAGGGTTTATACGGTTCATCCAAATAACTCCGAATGCTTTTACCTGCGCCTACTGCTGCACGTTGTCCGAGGGCCTACTTCTTTTGCCGATCTCCGAAAGGTTGATAATATCGTACACCCTACATACCAAGCCGCTTGCCGGGCACGTCACTTGCTGGATGGGAATCAACATTGGGATGATGCTTTGTCAGAAGCCAGTATTAGCGAAAGTCCTCATCGGTTGCGACATTTGTTTGCAGTTATGCTGGTGTTTTGTGCACTTTCTGACGCTGCACAGCTGTGGTATAAGTATCAGAACAAATTGGCTGAGGATTTTTTTAGGCACGTACAACTTAATGATAACAACCCAATTGAGGAGAGATTACGTGAAAGTCAAATGAATCGTTGTTTGTTGGCTATTCAAGATGTAGTTACATCTATTGGGGGTAATCCTATTTCTCAATATGGCATGCCGGAGGCATCATTTGACGGTGAACGTATTAATAGAGATTACGCGATGGAAACCAACTATGATCCAATTGACCTGGCCGAAACTTTACAAACTGATGTCTCGAGGCTAACTGATGAACAGCGTTTGATATTTGATCGGGTGTGCCGCAGCGTTGATAGTACTTTGGGAGAAATACTATTCGTAGATGCACCCGGTGGAACGGGTAAAACATTTCTTACGAAAGTTATTTTGGCGAAGGTACGAAGCCAAGGTAAAATCGCGCTTGCTGTCGCTTCATCAGGCATAGCAGCCACATTGTTGCCAGGTGGGAAAACTGCTCATACAATGTTCAAAATTCCGATCGATTCAGACCGCACAGAAAGCCCTGTTTGTAATATTTCAAGAAACAGCGATAAAGCTAAGGTTCTTCGTGATTGTAGCCTTATTATATGGGATGAGTCCACAATGGCCAATCGAAAAGCAGTAGAAGCATTAGACAGAACGTTGCGTGATATCAAGCAAAATGATCAACCCATGGGTGGCATTACTATGCTTTTTTGTGGCGATTTTCGTCAGACTCTCCCTGTAATACCACGTGGAACAAGGGCTGATGGTGTAGATCTAAGTATCAGCTGTTTCTCGCACGGTCAGTTATATGTGGCTCTGTCACGGGTTAGCAATCCTAGGAGGCTGTATGCTTTCATCCCCGATGGCCATTCTTCAAATATCGTATACAGAGAAGCATTACTGTAGGTAAATTTTTAGCTACCCAAACGACGGTATATGTAATTCAAAATATGCTGCCCGAAAAGTCACTATTCCACGCGAACGAAGTCGCGGGCACAGCTAGTATTTAAATAATGCACACATGTTATACAAGTTTGAACATGCTGTCTTATCTTACATGTTCTAATTTAGTTAATGATGTAATAGTTCTATACTTCAAATCAAACGAAGTTGCCATTCGTAAAAACGCCGCTTAATACTTCGAAATTTTAAGAAACTAACGCTATTCTTCAGCTGTAATAGTGTTTATCTGTGGTTTCAAGCGAAATAAAGCTTTATTACCTAGGCTTTATGCTCAGGGCTACCAGATTGTATAATTGGATACAAAAACTATAATTGGGTTGCTGATTGTATAATCTTTGTATCCTGGACCCTCATGTATAATTGGATACGGAAAGCCTAAATTCTATTATCTGAGTTTTCTATGGTGATATTTCTTGAGTTGCTATATGGATGCGCGCGCATTAAGCCTGTGAGTACCATAATAAATAAAAAAAATAACATAGGCCAGTTCATGTGATTAATCATTATTGTGTATAATAGCAGAAACATCGCCGAATAATTTAACAATATTTACTGGCAGCCCTGTTTATGGTGAACAAATGTTAGTTACAGCGCATCACTGTGCCTTGGTAGAATTCTTTGTAAAGGAGTTTGTTGGGAAGGACTACAATCGCTACTCATTGGCACAGTGGCAACTTGCTCAGACAAGCTGTTGGCCTATTTGCCTGCCAATCTTTAATATTGTAAAGAACTTACTTTTAAGTATATCGTCAAGTACTGTGTAGAGCGTCTTCTCCAGCTTAAGGTAATCATTGTCCTCCTTGATGGGCCAGTCACAGGATAAGTTCCAGTCCACTATGTCAACTCTCCGTCCGGAGTCTTCGGGAACTGTGTACAGCCTGGGTGGAAAAAAAGTAACATAATCTTAAAGATATTATACAGAGAAAATTTGATTAGACTACAAGCAGTCGTAGAACCATAAAAATTATCATCAAATCTACTTTGTCCTTGTTTTATTTTGTTTAGTTATCAATATTTTCCAATATGAAGTTTTGCTGGCTGATTTGACCCAGTAAACTTTGTATCTTTGTATGTCGACCGTGCTGTCCTAATGAAGGCCTAATGCCTGTCTCTCCTTTGTCATGCCTGTATGATTTTAAATTAAAAAGGCAGGAATAGTCACATTGTTTGAGCATGGTTTTCAATCAAGTGTACTGCGGGTGAATCTATATCACAAGGCACTGGTTCTCCCCGTCAATGCAATCACTTTTTTCTTCTGGACCATACCTGGAACCTTCTAGTTAGGGAGATATTGGTGGTCAAAGTTCCAACTTTTTCACAAGTTTTTTTTAAATGCTAGTTTTTAAGGTTGTAACTTTATTTTAAATACCTACATGACCCCTGTAATATTCAATGCATCCATCACCACAATGTTTTGAGTGTGTAACATTGAGTTTTACCGTAAAACGTGATTTTTCACCCCCAAAAACAAATTCTCAAAAGAAATAAATATAATTTCTTATTTTTTTTGTATTTAATTCTAATAAGATATTTTTCTTTTTATAAGTTGTTTTCCAGCAATCATTTTTGCATAGGGTTACTTAGTTTGATGTACAGAATGCTTGGTAGACGGCTTCATGAAGGGTCCGTTTACACCTTGTATAGTATTAACTATCTCACTTACTGGTCTAAGAACCATTTCACATTTGGCAAACATTCTACACATCATTAAATAGATGACATCTTCAGAGTCTAAATAAACATGATGTAAACCCATAATAGAGCCCTTGCCAAAATAGATTTGTTTACATTTAATACTTAGATTTACAACATTAAACAAAGCATAAAAATGAGGGGTTATAAACTTGTTGAATCAAATAATAATATATACATAGAGCCCTATTCTTATTAATACCTATAATCAAGCAGAATTTATTAATTTATAAGTACTGAGTAGGTTTTATTTTATCACAAAACTTATCATAATAATTGAAGTGCAATTCATGTCAAATGGATCTGGACAATAAAGACAATCTTATCAGTTTGATAATTTGCTAGTAAGTTCTACAAAACACTAATTAAGAATAAAAACAAGAGAAATGTACGTGAAACATGACTTTACTGTTTATTAAAACATGTTTTTCACTTTTTTCATAGAAATGTTGTGGGGGTAGATTTATAAACTTTCAATTTCATATTTAGAACACTGAATTTCACTCATAGTTACATACTTTTTGTTTTGTTCTGATCCAAATAATCATTGTCACTATAAAGTTTTGTGGAAGGTAACAGGCTGTTACTAATACAATTCATCAATATCTGAAGCAGTGTAGGTGTGGTGATCACATCAAAGCCAAGTGGGTTGGAAACTTTTATAAATAAGCATGCCTTTATAGAATCTTTTACTCAATCTCATGATTACTTCGAAAGTTGTCCACTTTCATCTTTCGCAAAGAAATGTAAGTTCATTCAAAACAAAATAAAAACACCTGTGTGAAGATGAATCATCTTACTTAGTAAAAACATTGGCCAGTAGTGTGCAAGGTGGCTATGTTAAAATACCGGCTAGAGTGGTTAGACTGGAAATAAATACCTCGACAATTAATTGGAACGAGCTAAATATCCATCGAGACTGGACAGTCGACAGATAGACTGACGTTACGACCGGACACAAGACATGCATGACCCCGTAAATACTCGCCATTACTAACTGCGACATATTCTCTTACATAAATACTCTTCAAAATTACTCACCACGTCTGATTATCGGAATAATCCAAAGATTCCACGTCGATCAGATCAGAATCAAACATATCTTTGTTTATATTTTGATCAACCTGATTCATGATACCAATAATAACGAGACATCAATTTGGCACTTAATGCAAATCACATATAAATTTCACGCAAGAACTACATTTACTATAAGGAATACTGTAAATATCATAAAGAAAAAAGATATAATAAGAACCAACACGAATTGTCCCAGACAAGTTTTAGTTTGGAATTTGACATATCACCATAAGCAAAATGCCAAAAAAAGGATGAAGAAAATGAAAGAAGTCAACGGTAAAATTCATAGAGAATAGTGGGAAGATGGAAGAATGAATTTATGAAACTTAATTTTTTAAACAAAATGATTGCAACGATAAACATGTATTTTTAGGTTTTTGTTTAACAATTTAATAATTATTCGAAATATTAATCAACTTCAATAGGCCCATCCACAGAGGTTCGTACGTTTTCAAACTGTCTCTGGTTTAACCGTAATGTGACCAAATTAAAAAGATGAAATATGGAAATGGGCAAATAAATTGATCCTTCGCGTCTTTTTTACTAATTTCAGAAACTCGCCTAATTCCCAGCAGTTAATGTTATTTTATACATTGTATTAAATATTTGAAACGAAAAAAATGATCTAATTTTTTATGTAAGTGAGAGGAATTAAAAGAAAACGTTTTCCTACATAGGAATGCCCAAAACAAAGTAAATCAACCTGAATAATTTCTTTATTATGTCAGAAATATTTAAATTCTATGTTTACCTATTGTTTTAGAGAGGATCTCGTATTTTCAATTCTCATTATCATCATCATTCTCTTGCCCTCATCATCTCAATTCAGTTGGGGTCGGCGCAGTGTGTCTTCTTCTGCCATATTTCTCTATTTTCTATATTCGTATTCTCAAGCCTGTCCCCTCATATAATGTGAAATGAGGGTATTGTCGTTCCAATCAATGGCAACATAAACTTTGACAGCGTGGTTTGACATTTCCGAAAGCATAGACAAACTTCTTCCTTCTTTTTGTCTACGGACACGTTGTGAGCACGTTGTATTTGGTGTAGTTTTTAGAATAAAACTGCAAAAATGTCGTCTCATCTTAACTGGATGATCATCCGCAACAACAACGCCTTCCTCGTGAAGAAGCGCAACATTAGGAAGCCGTTCAGCAAGGAGCCGAACAATGTGACTAACCTCAACTCGTACAGATACAATGGCCTGATCCAGAAGAAGGCTGTCGGCGTCGTCGAGAATCCCGACAGGAAAGGTTTCACAGTCGTGTACAAGAAGGCTAAGGCAACTAACAAGCCAGTCAAGAACACAGTTCGCCGCCAATTCAAAGCTGGCGCGAGAAGATCGCTGTTTAAGGTAAAGAGGTTGCTGAAAGCCAACCACTACCGCACTGACCTGTCCAAGGCTACCCTCCGTCGTGCATCAGCCATCCTCCGCTCTCAGAGACCCATTAAGGCCAAGAAGCCTAAAGCAGCGGCCGCTAAGACCGAATAAACTTTGTATGTAAGCTGACAATAAAAAAAACCATAAAACCCTACCTAATCTTGTTATTTCATAAATTTAACCCACCTTTCGAAACAATTTTCCTTAAAATGTGCCAGTGGTGAACCTTGTTTTGCTATGTTGACAGTATTTCTTGTTGACGACATGCCAGTGCTACCAAGTGAATTTGCATCATAGCATGCAAGTTAGTCACATTGCCAGTAACAATTGCAATAGTATTAAATTTACTTGTATTTCAAATTACCTAAAGCCATTCAAGAATGAAATAATTGTTAAAAACAATAATTGATCTAGTAAAACCTGGACGGTGCTCTCCGAGGAAATAATCCAATTAATTGGTGCTAAGTGACACGATTTTTGGAACTGCTTAATGTCCTACTGGTAAATACATGAATCTGGTTGCTTTGAAGACAACTGCAACAGTTCAAAGATAGGAATTTTGGTGCTTTTTAGTTAGCATTTAAGAGAGAATCAATACCACTTTTGTAATATTGAGTAATTCAGCTTTAGAAATGCTAATAGTATACTTCTCATCATTTATTTTATACACATTTTTAAATATAAAAAGAAAACATTTAAAATTAGTAACCCACCAGTGTCAGGAACAGGGTCCGAGCTACCAGTGGTCAGGGCTCCAGAGGGAAGGACCTAACAATATGAGCTGTATCCAGAAGTAGCACTTTCTAAATCAAGCCATTGATCTAGCTGCCTAACAAGAGCCTGCTGGTAGAGGCTCTTGGCAATTAACCCTTTGTGTGCCGGAACGTAGATCTACACGAGACACAATGACTTTTTAATTGTGTCTGGATACTCGGCATACGAGTGGTTAAGCCATTGACTGTCACGACTATCACGATAATCTCTGAGACTACATCCCACATGTCGACAACCTCGCGAGCCAAGCCAATTTTGCTCCAAACTAGGAATTTCTCCTGTATCGTGGGTGCGTTTACAAACATTTAAACTCACATTCACAAACAGCCAGACCCGGAACTACTACCAGCAGGCCATACAAATATTTGTTCCGTGCGGGAATCGAACCCGCGACACGCAGCCACTGCGCCAACCGCGCCGTCAAAGTAATAGTATGCTTAATGATTATGGAAAGAGGAAACAAAACAACATCGCCTGTAATTCTCGTAGGGTAGGCAGAGATATACCCTGTGAGACTGAGACATAGTACAGCTACTTAATGGAAAGAGATGTGAAGGTAGGTAGTAGGAATGAGGTGAGTGATGGGCAGAATTAGGAAAATAAATAAAAGATATTAACTTGTTGCACCAATACCATTTATTGATAACAAAAACATGATTTTTGTATCACAAACAAGGAATATTGAACAATTCATTGGATAATAATATTATGTTATGACTTCATGATTCAAGTTATACATGATCTTTAAGGAGAACCAAAAAAATTATATCAAAGACAGTTTCGTTTATTTTTTATGATAATTTAACGGACATTTAATGCACAGTGCTTCACTAGTAACACAAAACATTGCTTAGAAATAATTGTGTTCAATATTTCAGTTAAACATCACTATTTACAATAGATATCACAAATATTTTATACATCAAAAAATGTAAAGAATAATTTACATTATGTTAAATTCATATTTTTTTAATATTTTAGAGTCATGATTGGTTTTAATAATGTCAAATAAAATAAAAAATGGCCTAGGAAAAGCACTATTGTCGAAAAAAATGGCAAAATAATTGGCATTTTCTACCATTTGAGGATCAGAGATCTGGAATATTCTTTGTAAGCAGTTTTCAAGATATTTTTAGAATATTTAACTATACACATACTGCACAATTACTATGAGCAAAAATTTACACAAATTCACAAGTCAATTAAATGGACATTCTTATGAATTTTTACAAAAAGACTATTAGGTTTATTTAATTTACACAATTTCAATTATTTTACGAAACATTCATTCACTACTACAACTATTTTAAGTCTAACGACAGCTCTGGCCCTGCAGTCTCGACATTAGATAGCGACAAAAATCGGTCGCTAAGTCGTATCGTTGTCAAATTCCTAAAATAGATTTTCTACTTTATTTCGAAAGCATAAGGTTAAAAATCTATTAAAGAAATTTGACATCGATTTCACTTAGCGAGCGATTTTTGTCGCTATCTAATGTCGAGACTGCAGGGGCTGCTTATAAAAGTTGTCCTAAATAAGTAATCTAACATCTTCAAGGTGTAAAAAGCGATTTGTCATCTAGTAAAGGGGGTTATGTGCCTACGAAAAGCTCCAGGTACAAAATACATAGTAAACATGAAAATAAAAGGCACAAACATTTAACCTATCGTTACCAAAGGCACAATACACCAAAATTCATACTTTAGTATTTACAATTCTACCAAATGAAATTGTTATTTTATGTGTAAATGCCTAACTAAACAAATGGGACATAATTATTTACTTGCTGCCGAACTCCATGTCAGTGCGAATCGTTTAAGATATTTACGATATACTATCTACGCATGTGGATATTCACTAGTACTTTATAAGACATTCTTTCACCGGATTTTATAGTTTTTCCACTCCGGCCAATCGAAATAATTACAATCATGATTGGCAAAATGACTAAAATCCACAAAACACTTGAAAAAGCTTCTTAGAAACTTAATAATGGTTGCCATAAGGCTCATAATTCTCAAGTATCATTTTGGAGACTAAGAAAACTGAAATGCAACATCAACGAATTTACTCAACTTTGTCTCATTCTGGC
This sequence comes from Noctua pronuba, assembly GCA_905220335.1. Taxonomy (NCBI): domain Eukaryota; kingdom Metazoa; phylum Arthropoda; class Insecta; order Lepidoptera; family Noctuidae; genus Noctua; species Noctua pronuba. The sequence continues at coordinate 4,433,834 of LR999906.1, read as the reverse complement.
AGTGTTCAGAGAGTAAATGCACATTTTTGCCTTTGAAGGTGAGATCATAATATTTTAAGCCATATTTGACCTTCTTCACAAACCGTGTAGGTTCAAATTAAGTGCAGCACGCCTTGAATGCCTTTTTGAAGATTCAAACAGAATAAAGAGTGAAGAATCCAAACAATTGATAAAGGGATGCAATTTATAGATGAACTTTCTTTTTTATAGAACTTATTGTGAACTTATTACGATTGTTTTAAAGCACAAAGCGCGGAATCGCCGCAGCGTCTAGCAGTACTTATAAAATTAGTGGCGCTGAATGTGATTTTAGCGCACCGCTGCTGCCATAGACCGGTTTCAATGTTTTTAGTAGTGCGAGAAACTGACACGCTGGGTGGTATGGAAAATGCAGACAATGCAGTCTATGGTAGAGGCCGCCGAGGCGCCTCCGTGCTCTGTGGTTTGAAGTGACAATGACAATACTAGATACAATACTCATTAATCATTATCTAACACGATTTACTACAAGAAGCTCTTGACATTATTACATAGACGCATTGACGTTTTATCATTTAAATATTTTACAAATTTCATTTAAGTTTTTTTCCCATTTAGCTATCTAAACACGTAACCTAATAATAGGCACATTTATTTATTCTAATAGTCAATTTTATAAACATTCGTTTGATAAAAACAATTTTTATTTTATTTTACTCAAAATCATCAGGGATAAGAAGGCAGTGGATACAATGTACAATATTATTGTCAGGTCTATAAATAAATGGTTTAAATAAAATTAATATTAATACTGGTGTGGTATTATTGGCTAAAATAGACATAACATAATTATTGATTGGGGGTTAATGTAAAATAATGCGATTTACATTCTTATGGGGTGCTACGCAAACGTTTGTGTTGGTATAATTCGCCACAGCGAGATGGCGGATCAAATGGGTTCAGGAAAAATACGCTCGGCTAATTTCAAATTATGCCGAGCCGACCCTCACCTATGTATGATTCCGTGGATCATTCACAAGACGGATGTGTGTAGGTTGTAACAGCTTCGGATCAGCTTTCGTTTTTCAAAAAATACTCCGCCGATTCGAATGTCAAACGTGTGTACAGCCCTAAAGATTTAAGTACTTATCAAATTAATTACATTTCAGTTACGACTTAGAAAATCATTGTTCAATGGTGACGCAAAATAATGTGAGAAGCATTTACAAAAATAGAACCTCCTCTTTGGAAGTCGGTTAAAAACAATAAATGTATCACAACAGCGGAATCTAAACATTTATACATTAGTTTATGACACCAAATAATTAAAGTACAGACATAATTCCTTAAATTAATTTGTGCATTCAAATTATGAATATTTAGTGCTAAATTAAAATTAACTAAAAGCTAAGTTGACTAGGATACAAAACTAACGCTATGTGATGCTTAAGAATAGTTTGTACATATAATTGTTGATTGGTTACGAATATTATGGCAATAGATTTTATTGGCCATGTATAGATATGACGTCATGTTATGTAGAAATAGTCCAAGAGCTAGTAACGAATTTTGAGTAGGTTAGGCAACTACTTTTTCAAAAGCCATTTTAGTATTTGAGATAGGCAAAGAGCTAGTCAATCTTTTTTGTCTATTATAGCTGGACTAAGCAAGATGTTTGAGGGCTTCAAATACTTTCCCAAAATTCATTACCAGCTCTCCGACCAAAGGCTTTGTGAATAACCAAGAATACTGAGCAAAAAGTGAGCTTGAATTCACATAAATATATGAGCAAACAAGTTGACTGATTCCTATACTGTTTTGACTACATAAGTTAGGTACATACAGATACCTAATTACATAAGAAATGTGCAAGCATGTGCGTATTAAGATAATGAAGGAACATTATTTACCCCGTTATTCATAAAATCATACAAAGTTGTGAAACAACAAATACTATCAAATAAGCGTCAACTTTCCCGCTTGAAATCATAGATATTTGAATAACTACTATGTTTTTTTTAATGACAACATTCAATATTCTGAAAGTTTTTATATAAATACGTTTTATATACATTATTTTAATATATTTATTTTGTTACAAAAGCGAACTAAGTACGTAATCGCAGCTACAGTAAAGATAGTATGTAGTTATAAAATAAATTCCCTCATTGCATATTTTCTACTTGAAACAGATATGAAAGTACATGCATATGTGCAATTTTCCTTGGATTTATACCTTGGACCACAGTAAATTACACTTAATATTATGTTTAAGAAATATGACCAAGTTTTATACACACTATCTGAGCAAGAGTTTTTTTTTTTTAACAGTTTATTTAGATTCACAGTGCCTTCGCACTAGAATAAAGCAATTTATTTGTCAATGTGAAATCATTGCTATTTTTATTCCAAAGGAGTCTAATTTTTTATTCTATCGACATTATGGTGATATACATATACAGGTATATGGTAGCCGTCTACCAAGCATTCTGTACATCAAACTAAGTAACTCTACGCAAAAATTATTGCTGGGGAACAACTTTTTTTTTGGGGTGAAAAATCACGTTTTACGGTAGGACTAAATGTAACGCACTCAAAACATTGTGCTGATGGATGGATTGAACAGTAAGGGGGTCGAGGAGGTGTTTAAAGTAAAAATCTTACATCAAATACATGTATTAAAAAAAACTTGTGACAAAGTTGGAACTTTAACCCCCAATATCTCCGTAACTAGAAGGTGTGGTCTAAAACAAAAAAAAAAAACGCAATAACGGGGAGAACAAGTGCCTTTCGGCTTCGTTAAGGTTCTTGTTACACCCTTTATAAGATAAATAAACGGTCAAAATATTGCAAGCCATTTTTACTCCACAAGACAGAGAAAAATAGATCATATTTCTTAGACATAGCCTTCTTAGGCTCTATAAACACTTCTACGCTACAGACTTCGTTCAAACACCGTCGATGAAAGTCGAAACACGGAACAACACAACCTACATCACAACAAGCACCGAAAACTAAATTAAGTGCGTTTGGTTACAAAAATAACACAATACTTTGTGCATCATGGGGCTACAAGCTCCTATTAACCGACCAAGTAGAGCAGAAAACTAGTTATTGTGATGTTTCCTGTAATCATTTCATCACAATAAATGCACAAGTGTGTCCGGCGAGGTCATAAAACGTAGGAGTGAGACGAAACGTTAGCATAATCAGCTTAACTGCCTTACTCGGGCCTCCTCTCTGTATGAGGGAGTCAGCCATAATTTACTATGTCGGTCCAGTACGGGTTGGTGTACGCTGGTGGATAGTATAGTTTTTGAAAACCCCTTAAGAGGATGCACCGTCTTTCTCGCACGTTATATGACCGCGACAGCAGAGTTAATAGGGCCCTGGCAATATTCGGAAGGTATAACACCTTCTTATGATCATTAACTGTTCTGGTCGGTTGACATAATTTAAGATTTGTGATGATAATTCTGTATAGTCTTATAATTCGATTTACGTATTATAAATGAGACGTACTTTCATAAAGCTGTTTTAAAATAAATTATATAGCCTCATGATTTAAAAAAAAAACCTCAATAAATGCGACAACCATAATGGAATGTAAAACTAACAAAAAAAGAGATCATTCGCAAGCCAGCTTACTGTCAAACGAGCTGAGCGCAATCCCAAACGCTTGCAGCGCACAAAGTGGATACCGATAATCCATTGTGAACACGTCTTCTGAAATCCTCCCAAACTGCATGACCACGTACTCAGGTTCAGAGTCATGTACAATTTGGAAGTTCTTCACACTTGCCTGGGTGACTCTTCCATGGAAATTCAGGACGTAGGACTGTGTTTCGTCGTTCCAAACTGGGGTCTTGTTGTGCAGAACGACTATGTCGTCTAATGTTTGACTCTTGAGTCGTTCCAGGAGTGTTTCGCTGTCATCTTGAGGGGCGATTGTGACTCTCTGACGGTCTGGTGTCATTCCGGGGAGGATCACTGTCATTTTTCTTGGACCTTTGAAGCCTAGGACGTTGGTGTCCTGTAATCGGAGAATAATCTTTGATTAGTACTAAATTTTCGCTGATTTAGAATAGCTATGCTAAAGAAACTGTGGCGAGATGATTAAGACCCGCATCACGAAGGCTGGTCCGAGGTGGCGCAGGAGAAGAGTACCTGGAAATATATGGGGGAGGGCTTTGCCCAGCAGTGGGACATACAATGCAATTAAAAAAAATGCTAAAAAATTGTTTTATTTCCAAAATGAACTAAAATTGCGCTTTCAGTTTTATTAAAAATCGAATTCATGGTTCTTTTCACCGCTTTGTTTAACTGCGTAATTGCGTATAGTTAAAGATTTGATCTTGAAATTCTCATGGTATAACTTGCCCAGTTTAAATTGTGCCTTTGCCAGAAATGTCATGGTCAATTGCGTCTTTTGCCAACTTTATGATATCATAAAAACTTGAAACATAATAACGACTGTCTTACTTTACGTAAAGTACGTGGTTTGTGATGAACACAGGCTGCTTAACCAATCAGTGACTGCTGAGCAAGAGGTCCTGGGTCCGATTCCCGAGTCGGGCAAAGTGTTATGGGTTTTCCACCAGATATTTCTCGGAAGCATCCACGGAGTTTGGACCTGTGCCCGGTTGATGGCAATAGGCTCGCCCCCTATTATGTGGGACTTAAACATAGCTGTGCGAAATGTGGGTGTACTATTAGGTACCTACACCTCTCTCTAACCCTTCGGGGATTACAGGCGTGATGTTATGTTACTTGTGCGTATGTGTGCCAAAAAGAACATCCCAACGACAACGATCCTTCTACCATTACTGGCACAATATAATGGATGAATTTAATTGCATTCGTAAGTCGCACTATAAAACTATGTTGTTATATTATTGCATCCTATGTACGTGATTCGAATTCTCATTATACATTAGAATAATATATATACAGTGGGTTTATCTTTAATGCTGGCGGTACCTTAGCTAGATGACGCAGTAGGTGCTCTTCAAGGAAACAAGTTTTATAAAGTAGAGAACTATTAGCTAACTATAACTTTACGCGACGCGTAGTTGATCGGCTTGGGGCCGGCGCACACCGGGCACAGTGCGGCATGCGGCAGGGCATTGTATCTTTACCCAACTTGTCAAAAACAATAACATTCTGAAATGTGTGTCCCTGTCCTCCGAACATCGCCTCTTCTGTCGTGCTCTCGCAAATTCGTAAAATTTCGGCGCTTGGACTTGAAACCTTCGGCTTCGGCACATTTTGGCCGAAGCCGAACGTGTTTTTTTTGGCCGAAATCGAAGCTCCGGTCGGACACTACATCCGAAAAATATTAATATACGGGCTGGAAGGGATACCGACGATCAAACGGTTACTACTTATTCAGTACATCATTCTGAGCTCCCCCACACGTTGGTACTTGGTGTACCTTCCACTCCGTAATAATTATTTCAGGTAATGGAAATGTAAAACAGACACTCCATAACCAATTTCCATGAAATTGCTATCAAAATTACCTAAAACAAATGTGAGTCACAAACTCACGCCTTTTTCCAATGTGGGTAGGCAGAAACCACAGAACGTCCTGTTTCTTGATAACGTTCATACACGCAAGCTGGTCGAGTGTGAGGCGAAGTGACTCATTTAAATATTAATTCAGGCTATTTCTTTTCATATAATCCCATAAAATATTAATTCACTACATTTCAATGCGGTACGGCAAGGCAATGTTAAGACAATGAGACATTCATTTACAATAACACCTTATTTGGTTCGAATACATTAAAAGCACTCAGTATAAAGTTACATAACATCACGCCAGTACTCCCCGAGAGTTCTAGGCAGAGGTCTGCACTGTCGTGTCAATAATGGCGGTTCACACTAGAGGAGCCCGATGGCTTGGAGAAGTGTAATATATGGTCGCTATCCTCTGCAGTGAGGGAACGACGAAGAAGAATTCAATTTAAAACACGTATGGAAGTGTCCTAAGATCTCTCAAAGCACTGACGTCACCCATCTGAATAATTAAGAGGAAAACTTGCGTACTTAACCGCAGAGAACCCTAGTAAACAACACAACGTAACAATATGTACATTTGTAAAGTTTCCCAACTAAATGTATTGTTTGTTTCATTCAGACTATGTATTCCCAGTTACCTACCTTGCTTTGACGTACAACTATTTCTGCAAACTACGACAATCATTGTTCTGAGCCCGACAGATTATGTAGAACCTATGGTTTTTAAAGAATTGTTACAGGGTCATGGCTACCATGGATCTTCTTAATTAATTCGTACCCTTGTGGAGCCCTGACACAGCCAGAAGGCGACGCGGTAGACATCGCAGGATATGGCGGGACGAGCTGGACAAAATTAACGACCAGTGGTCCACATTGGCTCTGGATCGAAGAATTTGGAAGTCATGGAGAGAGGCCTTTGCCCAGCAGTGGGATGACACAGGCTTACAGTATCAGTAGTCTTACAAGACGACATTGATGAGTTATCCACTTCTTCAATATGTTGAGAACGTAAATCAAATCCGTGACAAGTATCGTAGTAGCAAATGGAAGGTTCTTCTGTAGCTGATGCTCTAACGGTACCTTCGATAAGTCTGTATATTAAAAAGGGATAGAGACCTCATCATCAGCCTACAGCAGTCCACTCCTGGACATAAGACTCACTAATCGAACGCCATTCAACTCGATTTCCGGAAATCTCATCCAGCAGCTACCAGCCACCCTGCGGAATGTGTGTCTGTCGTTTGCCGATTCACGGTCTCCACTCAAGATCATGTGTACCTCAACGGCCATCGGTTTTAAGGCGAATATGGCCGACCCATTGCCAACCTGCTTATTCTACGAGCTACGTGGACAATTTTGGCTTTACTACTGGTTCAACTTTTTCGAGGGTTCCTAGAAGGTCCCAGGATGTCCCCTAATACTTACATAAACAACAGCTGCCAACTCGTGCCTGGTGTGGGCATGGTCGTGTTTCCTCCACGCTTTGCCGTTATCATACACAGTGAATGCAGTCCCCAGGAGATTGGAGCGCAGCTTGCCGGCGAAGCTGTCCGCTGTGCGGGTCAGTTCGGTGGGGTCCGTCGATATTAGGTAGTTTGATGTGGCGGATTTCTTGCGTTTCCGGGCTGTAAAGGGAAGTTTTTGTTAATTTTGTATTGTTAAGAAAACCGGTCAATTGAGAGTCAGACTCGCACATGAACCCCCGTACCATCGTAGTAGGGGAGTCCCCTTTAATTTATTTTTATTATTTGTTGTTATAGTGGCAACAGAAATACACATTCTGTGAAAAATTTAACCGTCTACCTATTACGGATCATGAGATACAGCGTGCTGGCAGACACACAGACGGACAGGGTCCCGTTGGTTACCCTTCAGGTACGTACCCTACAAAGTGACTAAAGATGAGAGGATTTTTTTCAAAGATTTATGGCTAAAAATGTGGTGGTGGATGCTGAGTTGACGGCTGAAAGAGATGTATGGAAGACTTGCCAGACAGAGCTAGAAGAGACAACTCCCCATTAAATCTTTCATCATCCGTCATATCTCTTAACATTCATCATATAGGGCGACTGGTAAATAATTAGTGATCGATACTTAAACACGTGATTGTACTCATACAAATCAATAACAAACAACTTTCCCAAAGAAACATTTTTTTAAACGGCTAACACGTGAATAGCTGATAGGTCACAGGCGCGCGCGTGCGAATTTCATACGGCTGTTGTTACCAGTCACCCTATATGATGACGGTTATTCCGCCTCATCTATGCGGGTTCCTGGAGAGTGACGCAGTCAGGCAAAATGTACGCAGACAAAATAAACAAATATAAGGTTAGTCATAAAGACGTAAGTACGTTAAGTAGTAATAAAGACTGGTTGGTATAAAGGGTGTAAAAAGACCCTTAACGAAAACGAAAACCACATATTCTGCCTATCATTGGGATCATTTTTTTGTTCTGGACCATACCTGGGAACCTACCTACTAGTTACGGAGATATTGGAGGTCAAAGTTCCAATTTTTTCACAAGTTTTTTTTAAAATACTACTTTTTAAGGTTTTAATTTTACTTTAATTACCTCCATGACCCGTTTACTATTCAAAGCATCCATCAGCACCATGTTTTGAGTGCGTTGCATTGAGTTTTACCGTAAAAAGTATTTTTTCACCCAAAAAAAAAAGTCGTTTCCCAGCAATAATTTTTGCGTAGGGTGACTTAGTTTGATGTACATAATGCTTGGTTGACGGCTTCGTGAAGGGTCCGTTTACACCCTGTATAGTCTCTTAATTACATAATTAACTAATTTTGGTCTCCAGTTATTAATTTGTAGTTAAACAAAAAGTTTATTATCTTTAAGGGTACTATTAATTTGTAGTAGTCCATTTCAATCAAGCCGGGTACCTACATCAAATTAATTGGTCAAAGTATTCGTTAATTTGGATAATGGAAATCGATCAGTGAGTATTTAATCAAGGGAACCAATTAATATGAATGGGAAATGAGAAGCAGGGTACGTTCGATGTTAATGATTGATAAACAAACATTGACCTTCTACTGTTACGTTTTATTTGTACTGTAAACAGTAAACACCGAATGGGCGTTAATGGCCATCAATCACTTGGCGTTTTAGGTTTAGATGGTACACCAACACGATAGGTTCTAATGGTGTTGTAGTTTATTTTAGGCATTAACTTTGTTCACATTTGTACATACAGGGTGTAAACAGACCCTTCACGAAGCCGTCAACCAAGCATTCTGGACATCAAATTAAGTAACTTTACGCAAAAATTTTTGCTGGGAAACGACTTTTTTTTTTGGGTGAAAAATCACGTTTTACGGTAGAACTCAATGTAACGCACTCAGAACATTGTGCTGATTGATGGATTGAATAGTACGGGGGTCGTGGAGGTGTTTAAAGTAAAAATCTTACTTTAAAAACATGGATTAAAAAAAAAACTTGTGAAAAAGTTGGAACTTTGACCCCCAATATCTCCGTAACTAGAAGGTTCCCAGGTATGGTCTAGAACAAAAAAATGATCGCATTGACGGGGAGAACAAGTGCCTTTCGGCTTCGTTAAGGGTCTTTTTACACCCTTTATTTATGTTGAGAAAAACCATTATTACTTAACAATATTTGAGGAAAAAATAGACTACGCCACCAATCGTCCCACGGCAATAATTTACTGACACCCAGTAAATACCAGTTTAGATATCGACCATCAAAAGGGATTTCCCTTCGCGGTATTGAACATTGAAATCTGTATCTTGTTACCACTAGATACGAATGAATTTACGTTGGGTAAAGATAAAATGCTCTGCGGGCCCGTCCCAGTCTGCGCTAACCATATTTACCGGCCAGTATTGTTTTCAGAAGAGAGACCTCCAAACATACGATGACTGATCTAAAAAAAAAATACTTTTTGACTCACCAGCCAGCAAAAACACTTTCTTCCCATAGTCCTTTTCTAGATGCAAGAAGTACGTAGGGTAGAGCCCCCGGTCCATTCCCTTGCGATCGCGAGCTATGCGACATTTGTATAGCGTGCCGTGTTTCGCTGGAGTCACCACGAACGTTTCCACTGCACCTTCTACTGAGCCTTCTATTTCTGCTGTCTGTTGAATGAAAGAATGTGGTTCAATCATCGTCTTGATATGCCTAGTCTTTTCCCAACTATGTTGGTTACGGGTTCCAGTTAACCAGATGTAGCTGAATATTAGTACTTTACATTTTACATGAACCGACTACCTATCTGACCTTCACAACCTAGTTCCTAGGTAATACGATACCCTTTGGTAAGACGGGTTGTCAGATTTGGGTTTCTGACGCCCATAATAACTATCAAACATTTAAAATGACAGCCGGGACCAACGGCTTAACGTGCTTTCCAAAGCACGGAGAGAATTCGGTATGCAATGGACAGTCCCCATCCAAGAACCGTCATCGGCAAGTTCTGCTTTACCTTGAAAATCGACTCTTAAGGCTGATACTATTTAGCTCAGAGTCAGTTATAATATCAATTGGAACTTGAACAAAACTCAAAAGTGTGTCAAAAACTGCTATAAGAGCTTTAAAGAAGTACCAGAGGCGTAATTGTGTAACACACTCAGAATTCCAATACTATTCATTTTCACAATTCAAACATATTCATTGCTACACTTTCGCTGCCCAGCACCCAGCGTATGAGTCCAAAGTCCATATTACGCGGGGTGCTGGGCAGCGAAAGTGTTAATTCAAGTTGGTTGTCGAGCAGACTAAGTTGCCAACTTTTTCTCGATTGTGATAGAAAAATGTGATAACGCAAATTGGGAAGCTGATTACATTATTTGTATTTCAGTTGGGTACACTGTCTATGGTAGACAGATTTAAGTTACTATCAGAAAACGGGCATAAATTCCCGTCTACATGAAGTTTATGCTTGGACTATAATAAAAGATAAAGTCGTAAAGTACTATAGCGCGGGAGCAAATTTATTAAAGCAATAACCAGTGGTACTTTACGAAAATGTACATATTACAATGGGAGCTACTGTCAGGTTGGGGTCCAAATTACTGTTGGAAAGGGGTCCAAATTACTGTCAGGACGGGGTCTTCTGTCAGGATTGGTAACAAAACTCACCTGACTAGGCGAGCTATCCCTCCTCGGCTTATCATGCAGAGGCGCTACAGCAGCATCAGCACAAACATCATCAGTACTTGCTTCCCTCCCCACACTACAGACTGGAACGCTTTCGTCGTCTTCCTCCCCGCTCCCGTCCCCCTCGCCCACAGTCAGCACTTCTATCTGATTGCCTAGCTCTGTAAAGCGTTAGGAAAAACCTTGATCAATAAAAGATACCTTTTTGAATTGTACTGTCAACCGCTCGTCAAAGTGACGCGAGAACCGCCTTTACTGATACACAATAAAAGCGCTGTCACAGTTAAGTTGTTATTAGGAGGTGCGGTTGACTGTGCTTGAGTGTGAAGTTGTTGTTTCCGCTATGTTCAAAGACTTTGCTGACAAGAGACTGAAGTGATATTACATAACAAAGACACTGAAATTGCCAAGGAAAAAAAGTGTCTATTATATCCACATTATTATGTACCTACATGTGACTAGATCACCCTTCCGAGCTTGCAGTCAGGGTCAACAAAACCGCCCTTAAGACCACCCACTGACCCAACATAATGCTTGGAAAACATTTTGTGATTGTTCACATTGGGTCGAATTAAATTAGGTAGCGAAGCCTAACCTATGGCGCACAGACTTGGTCTTTGACTAACATCCAGAAGTCCAAACTCAAGGTTTGCCAACGAGCAATGGAGCGCAGTATACTAGGTGTTAAATTAACGGATCGTGTTCGAAACACAATATTGCGCTCCAAAACAAATATAGCTGACGTGGCTCAAAAGGCTGCCCAACTCAAATGGGACTGGGCAGGTCATGTCTGCCGCATGCCGGACAAACTGTGGGCCAAAATAGCAAGAAACTGGTGCCCTGACACAGTGAGGCGGGGTCGCGGCAGGCCACGAAGGAGATGGCGGGACGAACTGGACAAGTTCCGTCCGAACTGGAAAGAGGACGCGCGGGTTCGCGAGAAGTGGAAGGAGTGGAGGGAGGCCTTTGCCCAGGAGTGGGACAGAGTAGGCTAGGAAAAAAAAAAAAAAAAAAAAAAGCGAAGTTCATATACGTAGTGTGAAAAATCTGATTTTCTAGACTCATTCTACAAGAAACAATGCTACTTGAGGTCGGTGGCCCCAAAAAATCAAATCGTTAGTATGTGTACATTTGTTTTATCGCGTTTATGTTAATTTATCACGTCTGAATAATTTCCCTAGCTAATTTAATTTGAACTTGTATATTCCTGGTTCCGAGATTCGAGCCTACAGTGTTTGTTCTGCTATTGTGTGGATAGATTCATACGATTTCCAGTGTAGCAATAATAATGATCTGAGGGGTGCTGTCTACACGTATGTTCGGCATAGTCGGGTGTCAAAATTAACTAAAAATATTCAGCGATACAAGATGCCGAACGGAGATCGCCGACCGCCGAAAGAAAGCCTGTAGTAATTGCAGCGAATATGCCGAGGCGAAGTTGCTTCTATTTTGAGGTGCATTTATTAGTCAATTTACTTACAATAGCATCCTTGATAAAATCCCAAGTGTGGGTTTAATGTGAAGATCGTTAGAATCTGAAGTGTTTACGTGACAATGTATCTATTGATTGGCTTTATTAGTAACTATTCTTATCTACCCTTGTGCCATTATTTAATCTCCACAGTCCACACGAGTCAAGTTTCTGTTGTGGGTTTTTTTTATAGCCATTTGTGACTGCAAGCTGATGATTCAATCATTTGAAAAAAAAACCGAAAATAGATTTTGATTTTATTTCAAATGAAGGAATGTCAATTTATTTTGGCAGTTTTTCAAAGAGTACTTCAATGGTCACTGCACTTCGTCCTGCCTGATATTAAACATTCTCGAAATAAAAGCTTCGTTTTTTACTGGTAATCACCACAAATATTATCCCTCATCTTAAAGTTGCATAGCAACAGTAGGTAATGCTTTATACAAATCCATTAGCTATATCTGTCCAAATATTGACACCATTTAACAGTATTGGAGTTTGAACTACGCCTTTAACATAAATTACTCAGTTTTATTACTGTGCGACAACATAATTATTTAAAGTGTTGGCCTGTTTTAAGTTAAATAAAATTAAATGGATTGTATTGACATACCATTTGCAGTAAACATAATTATTTCAATGTTTTATTTTGATAGAATACAATGAAAGTCATTGTTTTTATTTTAAACCATCATACTTGGGCTTTTAAGCATGAGTTGTATAACAATAAAAACCATTCAAATGGTAGTATTATAAAAGCAGTAGTGTCCATTTCTGAATAAGACTTTTTTTTTTTAAAGTTTGCCTGACTATGAATTTCCCCTGTATTGTGGATGCGTTTGCAAACATTTGAACTCACATACACAAACAGCCAGACCCTGAACAACTACCAGTCTGTAGGCCATACAAATATTAGTTCCGTGCGGGGATCAATTTATTTCTGCTACATATGTTTATCAAAAATATTTAATGAACATTTTAGAGCAACTAAACATTATATCTCTAAAACTACATAATATTTATTTCCAAGAAGTTCCTGCTCCACACACAATGGCCTAGTATTTCATAGTAAAACCAGATAGGTATTTAACAAGTCATGAATGAATAATATGTTTTTCTGTTCTCCAATAACAGTCTTATTCATTCCCAATATTATGATTCACCGTATCAATAGCATCAATAGAACAAGGTCACAAGTGTACTGTATAATAGTAGATCCTTGAATTTGCATTTGCAAACATATTTGTATTGTTTCTGAATATTTTATGTAAAGATAGTGTCAAAAGTTTAATTTAAACATTAAATTATAATATTGTTGATTGAAAGTAGAAGTGTCATTCCTACAAATCAAAATTAACTTAATTCTCACTGTTGAATACACCCATCAAGGCCTGGACTCCGCGGAGTGGAGCAGAGAGATGTGCATAATTCGACCAATCACGGGAGAGGCGGAAGATGAGATGTAAATTTCAAGATGTAATATGTAGAAATGAGAGTTCAGTCATCCATGTGTACTGGCTGAATAATGTTTAGAGACTCATTTTGATCTGAGTTCATGTAGTTTTTGAAAGTCGCACAGGTAGAATGTCCCTTACATTAGCCCCATTATTTCTAAAGACTGAATAAACATATCGCTAAAATATTATGTATTAGTGAGTAAAACACAGTCACCAAATCATGCTAATGTAAAATAATGTACACAGAAAAGCGTAAGTATAATGTTTTGTAAGAAAAGTAAGCATAGCGTTCCTACTTACCATCATATGTTGATATTCTATTTGTTTGGAGGGGTATTACTTGGTCCGGATTGACTGGCGACATAAGAAATTGCATCGGGCCATCATAGCCTGTTATGAAAGGAAAAGAAAATGCGCATAACGAAAATATACATCAAAAAACCATGCATGAGTCAACTAAACATTGAGAAATTTTTGTTAATATGGATATAATGTGGTAAATCACTTACCATGTAGCTCGCGGGAACGGCTGCCTGATATTGGACGTTTTGCAGACCCTACCCTTAGATCATTTGCTTGAACCATACCAGAATTTTGGCGTTTCTGTTTCATTTTCTGTTCCATTAGCTGGCGCTAAAATTACAAGTACAATTAAATGACAACGCATCATGCATTAAAGAACTTAGCACATATTGATAAAACCACTTCATAAAATATGCAAATGTTAAAGATATGTGTGACTTTAATAAAATTAATTTTAAAACCACTTACTTGCTGTTCGATTTTTTGATCCCTCATTGAAGCCATGGTCGTATGCTTTATATACTTTGTATTTAACTTTAACTACAGCGCACTACAGTTTAGTTGTAAAAGTATTAACTTTTATCTCAAAATTCAATACAATAATTGGCATTTTGTAAGCTCATTTTTTGTTTATAAATCATCTTGCCTACCGTTGCCCAGGAAAATAGTGTTGCCAACTTATATACCTTCGTAACGTATTGTCCTTATAACTAGTAGGTTACTAGGTTTTCAAAAAAATCGAACGACTTAAAATATACTGCGTAAATATCGGTATTTAAATAATTACAAATACAAAACTTCGGTTATCACAAAATATATTATAACGGGGTACAAAAGTACGACTTGCCATTTTAATTTGAATTACTTAATTTTATATGGTTTTATTTTATTTAAAGTTTTATTTTTGGCAATAATTTTATGTCCCTTAAAAAGTGATCCTTAAACAAAATATTTTACCCATTTTTTAGGCAAATTATCTAATTTGACTTGCATTGCCGTTTTACACCAAAGATAGGATAAGAGAGAAGACAGAATAGTTTAATTTTTTGCAAGCTAGTTCTCTTTTCTGTATGAATAGTAAAAACAAACATAATTATCCTATTCGCGATGGGATGCTCAAATGTTTGCATACCACATTCTGTCACTTTTTGAGCTTTTGTGCATAATTAAACGACAAACATGACCAATATTTTCAAGTTTAATCGTTTCTGTTTGAATTGTGCTAGTGTGTTTTATTAAGTCTATCACTATCAGTTAAGGCCAATGGCCATCCCGAGATATTTTGTAATATGATATCGTAAAATGGGCCAATTAGTCCAAAAAATAATTTGAAACAGCTCGGTTTTATTTATTTTATCTTCATGTATGACAAGGCTTGAGGGTACGGACTTAATGCCACAAGGCATTCTCTACCAGTCAACCTTTTGGTCAAATAGGACAGCATTGTGATAAAGTACAAAAAAAAAAATAGAATTTTGTTAACATAAATTGATAACATACAGGGTGTAAACGGACCCTTCACGAAGCTGTCAACCAAGCATTCTGTACATCCAACTAAGTAACTCTACGCAAAAATTATTGCTGGGAAACTAATTTTTTTTGGGGTCAAAAATCACATTTTACGGTAAAACTCAATATAATGCGCTCAAAACTTATTGCTGATAGTTGCTTTGAATAGTAAACGGGCCATGGAGGTAATTGAAGTAAAGTTAGAACCTTCGAAAAGTAGTATTTAAAAAAAAACTTGTGAAAAAATTGGAACTTGGACCCCCAATATCTCCGTAACTGGAAGGTATGGTCCGGAACAAAAAAATGATCACAATGATGAGGAGAACAAGTGCGTTTCGGCTTCGTTAAGGGTCTTTTTACACCCTTTATATGATTTTATGGTTTTATGGGGTACTCAGTATTTTCGTTGATTGGGTAACTGTTTATCAATCAAGGGCAATTTTTTTTTTGTGGAAACATTGGTTTATCTTTCAAAATTCTTCATCTGTCTGTCTGTCATTTAATTTTTCAAGATGGCTCCAAAACGGAGTGTTTTAGGATTTTTAAACCCAAAAACTATTAGTACAGTTTTCAACAATAGTATTGTAAAATCTCCTTATCGTTATGTGCATGGGTGTAATAGTTGTGATAATTTTTTAGGCGGACACCCCATATCTATTGCTTCTTTAGCACGTAAAAATTGTAAGTTTTACATGCTTTTATTACATCACCGGTTTCGATATGTTTCATGAAGGACATATTTAACGAGTAGATTACATTATTAGTTAGGCCTTCCGCATAATATGTTCATTTTAAGTTATCAATTGCCAAAGTACTTTGACATTTCATGAAACATAACCTAACTTTCGCACTTATTTCGTCTCTCAGATAATGTAGGTGCCAGGCATCGATTTATTCACACGACGAACATCTTGAGTGCTCGAGCTGACTACTACAAGGTTCTCGGGGTCGCTAAGAACTCGTCAGCTAAAGATATCAAAAAGGCGTACTACCAACTGGCTAAAAAGTACCACCCTGATGCGAACAAGTCTGATCCAGAAGCTTCTATGAAGTTCCAGGAAGTTTCAGAAGCCTATGAGGTATTTAAGTTTACTAGAATATGTTTTCTCTTGTTCTGTATTAGTTAAAAACAATGTCAACAACAAAGATAACATAGAACAGCTGACCTATTGGAATAGAAATAAAATGATTTTAGAGTAAATTTTTGTCTTTGGTGAACAATACGTTCTCTTTGACTCTTTCAGATCCTCTCTGATGAAAACAAGCGCAAGCAGTATGATACATACGGCACCACTGCAGAGGACATGGGCATGGGAGGTGGGCCCTCAGGATCTGACGGTTTCACTCACCAATGGCAGTACAAGTCCACCATAGACCCTGAGGAGCTGTTCCGGAAGATATTTGGAGAAGCAGGCTTCAAGAGTGATGCTTTCAGTGACTTTGCTGAGTCCAAATTTGGGTTTGGTGCAGCTCAAGAGGTAAAGTGATGGTATTTTTTTTCATAAGAACTTCATAGATCATAAAAGATTTATTAACAGACACAAGATACATTTCACAATATTAAATCATCTACTTCAATGTAGCTTCATTTCCGGTGGAATCTCTTGGCTACTCTACTATTAGATACCATTATAATAACTTGTCAACTTGTCAAACTACCGCTATATATAAAATACCTTATGAGGCCATTAAATTTTAAAACAACTAAAAACAAACCATTTAAATATCCTTATCAAAGACCAACAAAATCCAACATCTATTTCTACGATAAATTCATTCAGATTCCGCTATTCACGTTTCCAGGTGGTAGTCAATCTCAAGTTCACAGAAGCAGCACGTGGTGTCAACAAGGAGATAAACGTTAACATAATAGACACGTGCCCCAAGTGCAGTGGCTCTCGTTGTGAGCCCGGTACCAAGTCCATCAAGTGTACTTACTGTAATGGAACAGGCATGGAGACTTTCTCCCGAGGTATGATTGGTAATCAATTTATATTTAGAGTGTTGGAGTTTGTTTATTAACATAGTTTGAAGATGGATAATTTTAATCCTTACTTGTAAAAATAGAGGTATTTTCAATCCTAACTTAAACACTAAGTTTGTTTAATCAAATTAAAAACTTACAGAAAAACAAAAATGAATGATGCAAAGCTAGAGAGAATACAATCATGCTAGTGCAGCACCCTATTGCGCTAGTGCCGCACCCTATTGAAGCTTGTTTTTATAACAAACAATAACACAATATAAAAATTCATTTATTCTCAGGCAACTTTGGTCCATAGAGACATAAATATGATAAAATACAATTTTTGTCAGTAAATAGAACCTTAAAACTATTTTAGTTAAGTTCTGTTTTGTTGGTATACCCATGAAACTTGAATTCATTTCCCAGGGCCATTTGTGATGCGTTCCACCTGCCGACACTGCCATGGTTCTAGAATGCTCATCAAGTTCCCCTGCATCGAGTGTGAGGGCAAAGGACAGTCTGTAAGTATTTAAAGTCAGAGAAAGTTATCAATAATACAATATTCTGATGTTTTTTTTTGTTGTTGTATTGGCGGCGTAGTAATTAAACATGGACAGATATTCGGCATTGTGCACGGACTAGCCAGTGCCCTAAGGCCCATCTACCACTGAGGCAAAGACTAGCGAGTGTATGATTCAACCGCAGGAGAGTCGAGATGTTGATTGAGCCTATGTGATTTTTACTTGTCTCTGCTTTGGTGTAAAGCATTCTTAATTGTGTGAACTGAATAGGGTCTTTATGGTCAATAAAGTCTACTCTAAGTTTAGTGATTCTAGTAGTTCAGCTAGCATACTGCTTTATTTGCTAAAAATACTGTAAGATTTCTCAAAGTTTTAGGAGGCTAGATAATATTTGACTTATACCGCGAGTGACAGAAAATAATGTCTATCAACAGGTGCAACGTAAAAAGGTGACAGTGCCAGTTCCAGCGGGTGTGGAAGACGGTCAGACCGTCCGCATGGCCGTGGGTGCCAACAACGAGATCTTCGTCACCTTCAAGGTGGAGAAGTCCAATTACTTCAAGAGAGATGGACCTGATGTGCATACTGATTGTGTTGTAAGTTTAGTTTATTTCATTTTATTTGTATATATGTGTATTAGTATGTACCTATTTATACATATCAATTTATGTTTACAAAATGGTATTTTCTTATTTATTTTTTTACTCTATCAAAATGCTGTCCTATTTGACCCAAAGGTTGTCTGGTAGAGAATGCCTTTTGGCATTAAGTCCGCCTATGTACTTTTGTACGTGAAGTTTAAATAAGTAAATAATAAATAAAGGGTTTTACTTGCTCGGTTAATGCGAGTAAGCTATTTGACTGAAAAAATATATTTAGTCCGTCAGTTGAGATTATCAAAAAATAGTGGACTATTTATAGTATTTTTTCTTTCGTCATGTAAACGAAAAATGACCATGATACAGCGTGTTGCAATCTCAGTCAGTGACTTGTGAATTTCTGTTATTTTTAACTAACCTGTGATGTCACAAGCCCCATCTCTTGAACTTTGATGCGCTTTATCGTCGTCATGTTTTGATTAAGTGATCGCGGTGATCTAACTGACAGACTTTTTTTTTTCACTTTTTTTAAATAGATTATTACGAACTGTTTTTAACTGATGTTGCTGATAAACAATTTAAAGGTTAACGGTCTACTTTCATGTTTGTTTATGAATTACCTTAAAGCTTTGAATCAATTAAAAAAAACAGGTGTCAAGCACTTTTATTGATGGTTTTTTTTTCAGGTTTCCGTGTCACAAGCATTACTGGGTGGCACCGTCAGGATACAAGGGCTGTACGAAGATCATACTTTGCAGGTCAGTGTTTACATGTTTTAAACAAGGTTCGTGGCAACTGCAAAAGGAATGATGAATACTAGCTGCATTTAATCTTGATGATGCTTGAACATGATTAATAGAACTTTAGGCTCAAAAGGCGTAGGTATCCTCCAAAACACGATTTTTCAGGAGAGCCAAAAAACAAAAAAACATAACAATTTTCCGACATAACTCTTTTGTGCTTATAGCTATAAAAGAGAGAAAAAGTAAAAGACAAAACTTGTTAGAATTTTCGTAAACACCCTAAAATTTAAAGAAAATCAATGTTTATCACCTTTTTTTGCGAATATCGAAAGAAGACGAAAGACTAAGTATGACTGCATTAAAATCTCGTTTTGGCCAAAATGGCGGTTACGCCCTTTGAGCCTAAAGGTATCGATATGCAAAACCAAATATATTGTACTAGCTGTTCCCCGCGACCTTCGTCCGCGTAAAATTATTAAAAATACAATTTTCCCCGTTTTTGCTATATTTTTCATTGCTGTTCCGCTCCTATTGGTCGTAGCGTGATGTTATATAGCCTATAGCCTTCCTTGATAAATAGGCAATCCAACAATAAGATTTATTAAATTCGAACCAGTAGTTCCTGAGATAAGCGCGTTCAACCAAACAAACTCTTCAGCTTTATAATATTAGTATAGATTTCTTCGGCAAACCCGTACAAACAATCACGACGATCGCGTATTAGCTCAACGATCGCATATTAGCTCAACGATCGCATATTAGCTCAACGATCGCATATTAGCTCAACGATCACATATTAGCTCAACGATCGCATATTAGCTCAACGATCGCTTTCTATTGGAACTCTTTTTCAGGCACAGTATCGACGTGCAGGCAGCAAAAGAATTTTGCTTCGGCAGTACGAAGCCTCAAACCTTTTTTACTTCAAGTATAAAAGTAATGCATTTATTGCAGATAATGCCTTGCACGTCATCACACAGCATCATCCGACTGTCGCGGAAGGGCATGAAGAGGGTCAGCCAGCACGGCTACGGGGATCACTATGTGCATATCAAAATACAGGTCAGTACCATACTCTGTTTTAACTTGTTCAGGTTTTAGCAGAGAGATTAAGATTAATTAATTAGAAACTTAAACACAAAATGTATGTTGTAAACTGGGTATTGTAGGAATAGTTTCCTTTGTTAAGTAAGTGTTTTATAAGGATAATTATCCTTATAAAAGTAATATCTATTTTTCGTATAAATAAATGAGAACAAAACAAGCATTTTATGTGTATGACCTTGATTTTTTTTGCGAATAATGTTCGTAGTCATATAAAATGCTTACCTTACGAATTGAAAGAATTCGTCAGATATACTAGAATCTGCCAATTTCTCCATCATTTATTAAATCAGAATGATGACACTATAGTAAAATAATACTGGCACAAAATATCGATTCAATTTAGTCTTGTTATTAGGTGAAAAATCGTCCACAGTAAAGTGAGAATAAGTCGTGACAAATTAACGAACCATCTCACTATAGGCCCACCTCTGCATATCCCTTCGAGGATTACATGCGTTATGTTATATCTCTAAATCACAAATTTCCCCACAGTTACCAAAAACGTTGTCGGACAAGCAGAAAGCGCTGATGTACGCCTACGCCGAACACGAGGAGGACACTCCCGGACAGATCCACGGCGTCTCCCTCGACAGAGATGGTAAGAAATGACCAAGAAGCTTACGTAGACAACCAGCTTACTTTACTAGATTAAGCTTACAAAACTGACAGCAATATCACAGAAAACTAATCTGGATAATGTTTAAGTTTGTATCAAAATCAGGGTAGGAAATATAGGCTATGTAAATGTCTATTTTAGTCAGGGTAAAAGGTCTCGTCAAATTAGAAATGTATAGACAAACATTTATTTTACAGAAAAAGCAAAAACTAGCAGTACGGACAGTAAAACAGAAACAGGTACGGGGTCTAAGTCTAAGGATAAGATACACGATGCGAACCGCGATCACGACGATGTCAAAAGTCATAGATCGAATGCGTGGACGTTTTTTGACAGCATGAACGAGACTTATCAGACCAATAAAGTGTATTTCGTGACTGGGTTCTTAATGGCTGTCTTTATGTCTTTGATTGCTGTAGCGAATGACCCTAACGATCGCTATGGTGCGTTTGAGTATTTCCGAGAGCTTGAGGAAAGGCCGGGCAGGGAGATTGATAAGCCTTTTGGGTATGAAAGAGCGCTTCAGCGGGACAAGGAATTACATCCAGAATTGTATAAGGATGTATGAGAGGTGATTTTGATTGACATTTTAGTTAACTATTGTCTTTGGTATGTCAGTGACTTAAGTAGGCTACGCTTTACTAAGAACATGTTTTGTAAGGGGATGGCTACACCTACCATTCCATAAATTATCTTTGCGCAATTTTAACTATGTTATTATTACAGCACTCTATTGCTTGGGTAAAGAAAAATATGTTGGGTCTTGAATTATGGATTAGGATATGAATTTTGTTAATTATTATTTTAAAGTTGAATTAGGCTAATTCCCAATTCATAATTTTCCTAATATGTGATACCAAATTCTTTTAGCGATTTTCTTCCTAACAATAGTTTCCATATTAAAGTTTTAATATAATATTGAATGTACATAAGTCATGTATAAATATTTAATAGTGAGAGAGCATTTATGAAAGTGTTGCGAAAGTTGAGAGACATAGTTTTATAATGATTATAGTATGATGGTCATACATTATAGTTCCAAAAATATTGTAAATAATGTAGCCTGTTTCATGAATACACGAAATTTAATTTAAATGTTGTTTCATTTATAACCTCATGCTATCCTACACCATCATGCTATAATCCAGATATTTGAACATCCGAGGGCATAGCACAAACATTCTGCAATTGAATGTTTATCGAAAATTTCTAAACAAAGGATCTGGTCAAAATGGGCGTAAGTCCAACAGAATTGAAATATATCTCAAATCATAGCTCTCAATAAGTTCCCCAATTCACATTATTGCGACAAATACCAATGTCGTCGGAGAACGGAGCTTAGGCCAATTGAAAATGTTGCAATACCCTATATTTTGGCCATTATTTGTCTACAACAGTCGTTGGTTTTTAAAGTAGATCATAGTAAAAACATTGTGCTAATGCTCTAAAACTAAGCACACAGTATCTAGACCGGCGAGGAGGTCCTACTCTAAACAAATAAATAAAATTGAAGTGTCTGTTTGTAATATCAAAATAACAGCAACAAAAAACACATTTCTTTCAATTTTTGTCTGTCTGTTCCGACTAATCTCCGAAACGGCTGGATCGATTTTGACAGAATTTTTACTGGCAGATAGCTGAGTTTATAAGGAGTAACTAAAGCTATTTTAGAATAAGAATTAGGCTTCTGCGCAAAAAAATTAAAACCCAAGTTGCTGATGGATAATCCTAGCTAAAGGAGGTGTCTATGCACGTAATAATAATAATTGTTGTCGACATGTGGGACTTGAGTACAGCAGTCATTGTGCCGATAGTCGTGTCCGCCAATGGCTTAATAGCCAAGAGCCTCGACCAACACCTGAGGAGGCTCGCGCTTGGCAGATAGATCTAGGGCTTGATTCAGAAAGCGGTACTCCTGGACACGGCGCGTATTGTTAGGAGGTTCCTCTCTCAAGAGCCCTGACCACCGGCAGCTCGGACCCTGTTCCCAGTGCTGGTGGCCTACTATTTTTTATATTTTTAAATGTTTTTTATATAATTTTTGTTGATAAAAATATTTAAAAATGTAACTAGTAAGTAAGAAAAATGAATAAACGAGATAATAATTGTAAATAGGTTTAAGCCTTGAACAAATAAAACTGTTGTTTAAGTACTCTCCGTTAGCTGGACGAGAATACCCGGGGATAATGTGACGGATTTATAACTCTACCACCCTCATGAACCATGTATGTGCCACCGAGTCATAGGCCTTCTTATAGCCTATCCAACATGTCGATAGATCCCTATCAATGAGGAGCAGGTCCTTGCCACGACAGGACCCGTTCCTACTCCTATTTTGAGAAGTGGACATAACAGAATTTTCGTCAATATGTTTAGTGAGTTTAGCTCTCAAAATAGATGTAAGAACTTTATAGACTCTCGGAGACACTTAATTGGTCTATAATTTTTGGGTTCTGCAGTACTCCCGATTTAATATTAGTTTGAAATACAGAAAAGGAGTTATATTTCTGTTCTCCGAGGACTTAGGTCCTTGTTGTTTTAGAATGAAGTGAAGTCCTAATTGCAAGCTACTCTTCGAGATATATTTCAATGCTGTTGGTCCCGAGTTCATTGAAAAATGCCCATGGTCCTTTAGGCCAAGGCTAGTGTTGAATCCTTCAAAAATCTATTGTAAACAAACTGATTTATATAAGTTTAGAAGGCGTAGAAGAGATTTTATTGCGCTAATTCATCGTATTTGCATCACGAATTGTTTAAACAAACACTACTACTATAATTATGAAAGAGATTCTGAGAGTATTGTTGTAGCAACATAACCTACATAACAGTAGCGAAGGGTCAATTTTTATAAGAAGTAAGCCGGTGTACATATCTTTAAACGTACATATCTTTTTTCTTGTGCCATTTTCCAAAGGGAATCCTGTAGGAATCGAGTTACCTTCGCCACTGCTACATAATGAAAAAGTAGGAACATAAGTAGGAAATATTGTAATGTGGTGATTATTAATTGATTTCCAGGAGCAATACGAAAGAAATAATGATCAAACTTAATAAGCCTTACTTCTTGTAGGTAAAATAAAATTGTAAGTTGACACCTATAGAACTTGTCGATTTTTTCCATAGAGTAGAATATTTCATTTGCAATGAAAATATTAGTTTTAATAATTATGTTCCCTTGTGTAGCTAAACTGTTTTGAGTTTCAGAAGTACCTTACATAATAAATACTAATCACGATTTGACATGGCAAGTATTGTACAGTGTTGCTAGCGTTTGAAATAAAGTTCACCTTGCATCTGTAGTTTATGGTGTGATCATTTGGTGTTGTCATATCGTCATAGTATGCTGTATGTACAGACGCCAGCACAAAGCTACTACAATCTGTCAAATTTATTTAATAGATTTTGAACTTTATCGCTAAAGCCTTAGGTTCCAAGGTTGATGTGCTGGCGACTGTACGTACTAGACTCCGTTTTAATCACCTCAAGTTTAAATGTCTGTAATATAACTTAAAAACATTATTTTATTCACTTCAATGTTGAGTGTACACAGGAATATAATTAACATAAAAGGGCAAATCTTGTATCAAATCTTCCGTATCAGACTCATAGCAGACAGGCAAATTATTCGATCACGATCGAAAATGATTTTTGCTTTAAATTTTTAAGAAAAATACGTGCTTGAACATGCGTCGCAAAAAAACCATCTCTTGCACGCTATTTTGAACTCTATTTCATTTTGATTTAGTTCGAAAAAATCAGCTCGAGCACTTTTTTGCCTTGTCTGCGCTGGCTTTCACCCAGCATATCAGCATATGGGTCCAATAATAATTCATTCGTGTGCCCACAACCCGTATCTGAGTCTTCGTTATAAAAAATGGTAATTCTAAAATACAAGTAATTTATAGCTAATTATAACGAAGACTCGGATACGGGTTGTGGGCACACGAATGAATTATTGTTGGACCCATATGCTGGGTGCTGGGCACCGAAAGTTTTAATCTGCCAATTCTGGACATGGTCTATTTACTCAATCCTCATAATTATCCTTTAAGGTTTTGCAAAATCATTATATTAATGGTGAATTTTCCTCACAATTTCAGGTAAGAAAGTGTCAATATCTGAACTTGAATTGGTGGACGCCGTCAAAGAGGCCTTGAGAGAAAAAAAGTCTATTGAAGGATCGGTCACCCAAGAAGAGGTGCTCGAAGAATCTAAGAGGAGCAAGGCGTAGATAGAGATTATTATACCTATGTATATTGTAATAAGGTTTGAAGCGCTTTGTTGATAAAACATTACGTTCAAGCAGCGCTGTCAAGCTGCGTAAGCTCAACGCATACGTATTAAACCGATATCAGACTCTTTACTACCGTTAATGTTTGCCTTTTATTCGGTATCTTTCACTTCGAGTGAAACGTCTGAACACAAAGAGAACCAGAAGTGAAAAATGAACGGTTCGCTCGAGTGAGGTGTCTGATTTTGGCGTAACCACTGCACGAGATCAGCCCCACCCAACTTGAGCCGGTCTCACGAGAGAACCGTAACTGCATCGCTTGGGATTGGGATCTCCCGGATGCCGGATATACGCGTGCTATGAGCTTAAAATAAATATAGGAGTAGTTAGTAAATGGATAACTCAGGCGCGTGTTTTGTATTGATCACTTCGTCGAACATACAGCATGTATTAGAGGTGTGGTCATGTTTAAGGGTGTGCTAAAGACCATCAAAATCGTCTACTTTCTCCATGGCGAAAAAAGAATCCATACAAATCTTCAATACCTACTCGACCAAAATGTACGGGGCAGCTGATTATATTATTGCGATTATTGAGTAGGTCTAATGGAGAAAGTTGTTCAGTTTTATGGTACACACTATACCCTCAAATTTGAGTGGTGTGCCTAGGGGCCAAAAATAAGCCAAGCAGGCTGTTCAGACACTCGAACATCATTAAGAGTATAAGTGCAAGCCCGGCTTGTAGGCTTGTATGAAAGTACCGCCACTAGATACACGCTGAATCGGATGCTCGACCGAAGAAGCGTTGGTTGTTATAAGGAAAGGAGTGTTTTTCTTTTTGTTACTCCATTTGCATACTACTCTATGTGGAACAAAATATAAAATGCAATAAAAAATAAATAAACGATGAAATTAATAAAAGACGTTGAATTCATAAAATTCTAGCGACTCTTAAATTAGCTAAATTTCTGAATGTAAACTTTGCAAGGGACCGTAATGATTATACGTTTATTAATTTAACTTAATTTGTCACAAAGTGCTTGCCTCTAGCCTCTTCATAGTAAATTCTTCCAATTCTAGGTTCTCTTTAGAACAATGTTAGTTATATTTTTTGTTTCATAATGTATTTGAATTTACCAAAAAAAAAAAAAAATAGGTACTTTACTTTACAATTCTGTGATACGAGAAGAATGTTGTAAATGTTACCGTAAAAGCTCGAACTTCGGTAAATCCTAAGATTTACCGATGTTCGGGCTCTTACAGGAACATAAACATTTCGTTTTAGATTTGCGGATAAAATATTATAGTTGCTGTTGTCTGAATATTCATGTTTTATTGGAAATTTCACAAAGTAATTGTGATCAAGAACGCTGTACATAGCCGTTGACTAGTGTGTAGGAAATGGTAGATAAATAAAACAACAAATGACATAAGGCTTTGTTTTATTTTTGACTTGAATGCTTAAAACTGTGGCAGTGAAGAGATCTGACTCAGCTGCATTGAAAATAAGACCATATTACCATTGTTTAAAGCGCGTATTTTGCGTGCGGGTGGGAAATCTATTCGATCCACCCTAACTCCCCGAGAAAGGCCAGCAGCGCCTTGATGTTGCTGACAATCTCGCGGAGAGTACCTGAGTTACCGAAGTACTTTGCCTTGTATGTTGCAAACACTGGGCAGTCCAGAAGCACGTGGGCTGCTGTCTCGTCTTCCTCCATGCAGGCTCGGTACAGGGGGCTGTCTGTGACACCTATGGCAAAGAGGTGTTTATTAAAAGAGCCGTGTCCAGTGATGGCGGCTGTGAGTGTGCGCAGCTGTAGGTTGTTCAGCCGAAGCGCTCGTTTGGTGAAGCGGCCGTCGATAGTAGGAAGTGCTTCCTTGGCCTGCCTTCACTCGCCATGGTCCAGCCACAGCATGTGGTGTTGTTCACTAGTTCGTTTCCTTACCATGTCCGTAAGGATTGAGGAGCCACTTTTCGTATCTTAATGAAATTAATATACTTATTTAGTAGTAAGTTTAAAAATATTGTAGGATCAATCCTCGAATTTGTAGTATAATAGTTCAATAGTTACATGAACATAAAGGTGGCTCCTCAATCCAAATGTTTGGATTGAGGAGCCACGTGGAACACGGAACTTCATGGATTAACACTTATCATAATTTGGTAGCATTTGAGATTAGTTAATGGACAAAATCTGAGTTCTGTAGTACTAAAATTTAAAAAGTTACCGTACATTATATGTGGCTCCTCAGACCATACATATGACTCGTCATTTTTCCAAGAAGCAGTTGTTCAATTAAAGCGCAATTTCATCATCAATAAGTAGTAAGTTTATTAGTTTTGTAGGACAAGAAACAGCCATTAAAAATGAGGGAATTGGGAGATATGAAACATTTTAACTGGCTCCTCAATCCTGACGATACTGTATTGAGAAGATACTCGAGTTACCTCAGATCACAACGGAATAAAAGAAACAAAGACACTAACACATAGTATAAATGTCTACTAAATATCAACATTGTATGTATTCGATATCTGAAAAACAAATAACTTTTCGATATTGCTTAAGACTTCGCTGTTAAGGGTGACCATGTTATATGAATGAAACCAGGATAACTAGATTTTGCTTTTTTTTTACAAATCTACAATATACCTCCGGCAGGGGGGGGGGAAGTGGGGGTGCAACTTCCCCTCCACCCCCTCCCACTTCCCACACCTCCCAATTCGGAGGACGCGATTCTAAACCTTACCCCTTGTTTGCGCACATATTTACTTAAATTTTTTTTTTTCAATACACTACCTCGAAAACTGGAACTTACATTTTCAACTTTATACCCTAGAGCATAAAGTTGAAAATCTATTAAAGACAACTAAGCGTTAGTGACCGGAACGAACGAAAACGCAACGTAATGTTCAATAGATTATCAAGTTTATACTTTAGAGCATAAAGTTTAAAATTGAATTTCATAGATAAACATGATTGTTAATAAAAAGAAATATATTTTTATATGAACAAATTAACATTATTTGTGTTTTTTTTTTCATTATTTGCCGCTGAATCAATATTTTCTGATCGTCCTTCCTTCGTCGAAAATTGGAGGGGTGAAGCCGACACTAATGTAACGTCCACCAAAATAAAAATAAAATTTGTTAAAAATGGCAATCTATGCGATTGCGATATGCGAAAGTATTAAAGTGGATTTGACAAATACGTGTTGCTTTGATTCAGTCATGCATTTCTTCAGTAAAGCATATATTCAAAGAAGAAATTTTCAAGAAACATTAAACACATACTCTGATGATTTAATTCCTCAATATATTAAACTCATATCAGATTCTGTTGCTAATGACTGTGATTTATACAAAATGAGAGCCGAAATCGGCGTTTCGTATTTTGATATAAGAGAAAGCCACTGTGAATTTGCTTGTAATGTGTCCTTCATTTTTGAACATATAGCTTTGAAGTATTGTTTTAGTACAATTTTCAGTAAAAAGTGTACTAATGATTCATGCCAATTTACTCCAATATCTAGGCAGATCGCATTTTTGGCTTTAAACCTGAATATAATTTCTGGTTTCGGAATCCAAAGTTTAGAAGATACTATTTGTATTGCAGAAGAAAAAAACATTTGTACATTTTGTAACCAGCAAACAGTGTGCAAATATAATTTGTCATACACAGTATCATTCGAAGTAAATGTTTGTAAAAAGTTTCCAGTAAACGAGGTACCACAATCTATAATGATTTCAAATAGATCATATAGATTGATAGGTGTTATAGAATTAATCCCTCCAATTAGTGACGTTGGCATGGGCCACTATAAATGTCACTACCCAATAAAGGAGGAGGGGACGACGACTATGAATGTCATGGTAAAATTCGTAAAAGCACCGACCAATCAATTTTCATTCACACTGTAACTTATGTCGAAAATGATTAGAAAGTACCTACCTTAAACATATGAAGAATCTCTGTACATACCAGTATTCCGATATTGTAGATTTGTAAAAAAAAAGTAAAATCTAGTTATCCTGGTTTCATTCATATAACATGGTCACCCTTAACAGCGAAGTCTTAAGCAATATCGAAAAGTTATTTGTTTTTCAGATATCGAATACATACAATGTTGATCTGTGCATAAATATTTAGTAGACATTTATACTATGTGTTAGTGTCTTTGTTTCTTTTATTCCGTTGTGATCTGAGGTAACTCGAGTATCTTCTCAATACAGTAACGTCAGGATTGAGGAGCCAGTTAAAATGTTTCATATCTCCCAATTCCCTCATTTTTAATGGCTGTTTCTTGTCCTACAAAACTAATAAACTTACTACTTAATGATGATGAAATTGCGCTTTAATTGAACAACTGCTTCTTGGAAAAATGACGAGTCATATGTATGGTCTGAGGAGCCACATATAATGTACGGTAACTTTTTAAATTTTAGTACTACAGAGCTCAGATTTTGTCCATTAACTAATCTCAAATGCTACAAAATGATACCAAATTATGATAAGTGTTAATCCATGAAGTTCCGTGTTCCACGTGGCTCCTCAATCCAAACATTTGGATTGAGGAGCCACCTTTATGTTCATGTAACTATTGAACTATTATACTACAAATTCGAGGATTGATCCTACAATATTTTTAAACTTACTACAAAATAAGTATATTAATTTCATTAAGATACGAAAAGTGGCTCCTCAATCCTTACGGACATTCCTTACCAGTGTGCGTAGGTACCCGAAGGGGAGTGGCACGTTTCCCGCGCGCTAGGCCAAACAACCGCACCGCACACCACACGTAGTACCTATACAACGGCGATAAGCGGCACGCCGTGATACGCGCCGAACACGCTGAGGAAACGCTGGAAAAATAAGAAACGAAAATTCATGATTTAGTACAGGACTCGTAGCCTGGCTTTCAATTAAGAGATGGAGCTTGTTCTGATCCAGCCTGTCCCTTGATGTCCTCCCTGAGCGACGCCTTAAGCCGTCGTACCCCACAGGGGTGCCTTTAGTGTGTAGTCTCTTATTTTTTATTCCCCTGACTGGAGGCCTTATACTCATGGCACCCACCGGATAGTCAAGTAGTAAGCATACGACAAACTTCTAGGTTGACGAAGTTGACGCGCGAGATGCCATACGTCCCATTGGTCTCAAAACATTCAACAACCTAAAAAAAAATCTGATTGAGCGTGATAAAGTAAGTAATCACACCGACTAGAATGTTACATCTGGATTTCAAGTTCAGAATCGTAGGAATAATTTAGTTGCGCTTAGTTAGTTGCGCTTAAAAATACTTGCGCTTTGAGGAATACCCCGATTACATAATTACTTGTCTTTTATTTAATTTCATATTTTTTTTAAATCAACGGCCTCCCTAATTTTTCGTATAAGTAATTCGTTTTTATCTAGCACCGCAAACCAGACGATAATAAGCGCTGTTAATTCGGTTAATGCCACATAATCTCCGCTGGTCCCCGCTCACCACGTTCAGTACACAATGTTGTTAAGGGTTAGGAGCCCATTAGAGTTAACCGCTAATAAAAGAATAGGACGGTAGTTTGAAAACTTTGCAGAATCACGGCTGCGTGTAAACCGCCGTGGAAATGGCATTTTATCAGAACCGTTTAAATATTTTTACATTAAATAAATATACAGGGTGTAAATGAACCCTTCACGAAGCCGTCAACCAAGCATTCTGTACATCAAACTAAGTTGCGTGGGAAACGACTTTTTTTTTGGGGTGAAAAATCACGTTTTACGATAGGACTCAATGTAACGTTCTCAAAACATTGTGCTGATGGATGGATTCAATAGTACGGGGATCGTGAAGGTATTTAAAGTAAAAATCTTACAGTATAGTAAAATAAATAAATAAATAAATAAAAACAAGAATTTAAAAAAAAACTTGTGAAAAAGTTGGAACTTTGACCCCTAATATCTCCGGAACTAGAAGGTGTCCAGGTGTGGTCTAGAACAAAAAAATGATTGTAATGGCGGGGAGAACAAGTACCTTTCGGCTTCGTTAAGGGTCTTTTTACACCCTTTATAAATACCTTCACGATCCCCGTACTATTCAATCCATCCATCAGCACAATGATTTGAGTGCGTTACATTGAGTTTTACCGTAAAACGTGATTTTTCACCCCAAAAAAAAAAGTCGTTTCCCAGCCGTAATTTTTGCGAAAAGTTACTTAGTTTGATGTACAGAATGCTTGGTTGATGGCTTCGTGAAGGGTCTGTTTACACCCCGTATACAGGATAATAACACATAGGTGCAGTCGACAGCGCGCCTAGTGACCTTGTATTGTTCTAGCGTAGCAAAAAGTTACAAAAGAACATGAGGCCAGATAACTTATACTGGATTTGGTGCCAATGCATGCACTGGCACTATGCCAAAATGAAGCTACGTGCGAGTTTGTTAATTTAGATAAATAGATCTAGTCTAGGCTAGTTTAGGTTCCAGATAAACTTAAATCCATGACCACCTCAAACATAGGTCATCATCAGCCTAGCTTTTTCCCAAATATATTGGGGTCGGCTTCCAGTCTTACCGGACGCAGCTGAATACTAGTATTTTACATGGTGCGACTACCTATCTGACCTCCACAACCCAGTTAGTACTGGGTAATACGATACCCCTTGGTAAGATTGGTTGTCAGACTTTTTGGGCCAATGACTACCTAGCGACTGTCAAAGATCTACAAATGACACCCGGGACCGGGCTTAACGTGCTTTCCGAGGCACGGATGAAATTCGGTATGTAATGGGTGGTCACCCATCCACAGCCACCCGAGCGGCTGTTATTATTAATCCACGAGCTCCTCCTCACCTCAAATATAGGTAATCATAAATAATTATAGCCCCACTATGTAATTTTCCCCAGAAAACAGTTGTAATTTACCCCAGTCATCCTCCGCACAGTAGGTAAGTGCGGCAGGCTGTGAAAAGCAGGGGTAATTCACTTAATGCTTTGTTTAATTATTACTCGGCCGCTACTCCGCGGTGCATTAAAGCGATATTGTTAAGGGGAATGAGAGGGACCCAGCGTCGCAAACTAAAATTGGTTTTAAATTAAATCAAATACTGAACTTAATTGCTTATTAAAAGTATACCTTTTAACATAAAAACAAATATATTCAGCTAACTTCTAGGATAATTTGGGAGCTCGTGGCTAAATAATAACAGCCGCTCGGGTCTATCTTTAGGTTAAGCCGTGTTTGCCTAGGTTGGTCTGTGGATGGGTGACCACCCATCACGAACAGAGTTTCCTCCGTGCCTCGGAAAGCACTTTAAGCCGTTGGTCCCGGGTGTAATTTGTAGATCTTTGACAGTCGTTAGGTAGTCAGTGGCCCAAAAAGTCTGACAACCAGTCTTACCAAAGGGTATCGTATTACCCAGTACTAACTGGGTCAGGTGTTGGAGGTCAGATAGGCAGTCGCTCCATGTAAAAATACTGGCATTCAGGTGCATCCAGTAAGGCTGGAAGCCGACCCCAACATAGTTGGGAAAAGACTAGGCAGACGAACTTCTAGCATAATTTCTACATAAATATGTGCATTTGTGAAAATCAATCCATCTTTTCTTTGGCCTCCCTTTCCCTCTCCATCCACGATCATTAATATCCATCATTTTTTTATTAACATTTTGAGATAGTGAACTTTTTACAAAAAAGTCCAACACATTCGCGTTAATAACCAGTCTACCATACAGAGCGAACGGCCAATAATCAAACAGTTGCGAAGCACAGATGATTCAATTTTTACCGACCAGCCGATGTTCAGCCACATTACCGAATGTGCAGCAGCCGTATGTGCGGTTGTAATGAGAATGTATTGAATGGATTGTGTGTGCGAGATCTGATAAGGGTCCAGTGCACCGTGGTCCATTTTCCGTCGTTTTGTTTAATTTGATCCAGCCTACCTACGCGGACCTATAGAGGTTTATTTAAATCGGTATGTACAAAATGCGGGCGCAGCTCCTGTCACCTCTATACAAAGACTTGACATCCTGTTAAACCAGTCTTGAAAAATTGCGGTCGCAGGTGACATTATAGTAGTCCCAACTGTCTGGTATCAACGTAATAGGACGACATCTTATTGTTCGAAGTAGTTAGGACGTATCATTAAATCATTTTGTAATATTATAACTGTCCATGCGCCCAACGGGCCATGATTCACAGCATCTGATATCGGTTGATGAATTGTTTGCTGGTTTATACGTACCTACTATTTAAATACACGAGCAATGTATGGTACAGAAGGTTAATAATAATCTCTCCCTTGCAAGGCTGCATGTATCTTGCTTAGTGGTAAGTCTCACTGAATGTTATTGATTTTAAGTTAACAATAAAAGGTAATTAAAATGTTTGTTGCATCAGAAGAACAGTCAACATGTAAGCGATGCTGGAAATGCTGCGATCTTGCTGATAGAATCAGCAAGATCGCATCGTCTTGAGGACAAATATCACTTTGAGGAGCTACAGTTATTACTAATCTTTTATCTGCTACCCCATCATTAGGAGTAATATTAGTAAATTGAATTTGAGGAGGATTTGCTGTTGATAATGCTACTTTAACTCATTTTTATACTTTTCATTTTTTACTAACTAAGCCAAGAGCCATCAAAATCTTCCGCTTGTCGTCCAACCTACATTAGGTATCATACGGACGCCTTAAAATATTACAGGAGAAGGGTCAATAAGACCTGAGGGTCTACAGCCAAAAGACTATTGATGCTGGATCTCCCAAGATAATTGCTTCAACGATTCCTGCGTTGCTTTTGTTTACAGACGGATAGACAGACAAAAAAAAAAGAGTTTTTGTTTTAAGTGCCGTACCTATATATTTTCATATGCATTCAGTAAAAAGGTGTTATTTTGATATTATAAACAAACACTTCAATTTTATTTATTTATTTGTATCGTATGTATGGGTCACTAGTAATTAGTGACCGATACTTAACAAACAACTTTCTCAAAGAAACATTTTTATATAAACAGACTTTTATCACAATAAGACAACAGCCGTATGAAATTCACACGCGCGCGCCTGCGACCTATCAGCTGTTCGCCGTTTAAAAATTTTTTTTCTATGGTAAAGTTTCGTACAAAACTAAATAATGACTTACCAACATGTTTTCACAAAATTCTGTACAAATAACGAAATTAGGTTCTGCTCCAGAAATTCTACCTACGACCTATCAGCTGTTAGTCGTTAAAAAAAATGTTTCTTTGGGAAAGTTGTTTGTTATCATGATAAATAGTAAATGGAGCTTCTGTACTTATTTCTGTTCATCCTTTTCAGTGTGAACAGACCTTCAGGCACATAATTCAAACTGTCCTGTTTGAGGCGTCCTGATAGCTTTATTGTCACCCCAACGTAATTATAACATTCTGTTAGTACGCACGACGGCCAATCAAGCTATACAAAACCGCTATATGCGGATCTCTCATTGTATAGAAAATCTATATAAAGCCAGGCCAAGTTATACTGGAAATGTACAGCTTCATGTGCCGCCGTGTGTACTACATTTAGTTGTAACGGTTTTGTTTGCTACACTGGCACTGTGATTTTAATTAATTTTGCTAGTTTAACACACCAACATACATGTTTGTAAATAATAATGTTGGATTGCGATCGTAGAATTTCTGGAGCAGAACCTAATTTCGTTATTTGTACAGAATTTTGTGTAAACATGTTGGTGAGTCATTATTTAGTTTTGTACGAAACTTTACCATAGAAACATTTTTTTAAAACGGCTAACAGCTGATAGGTCACAAGCGCGCGCGTGCGAATTTCATACAGCTGTTGTGTTATTGTGATAAAACTCTGTGTAAAAAAAAATGTTTCTTTGGGAAAGTTCTTTATTATCATGACTACAATCACGTGTTTAAGTATCGGTCACTAATTACCAGTCACCATTTACACTACGTATACTTCAGTTTTTCCTAAACTAATAGAATTAAGAAAAGCTTTATTAGCTACATATGTGTCGGTACAGCGAAGGAGGCGTAAATTGACGCTGAGATTCTTCCCCACAGTGTCTGGGGTAAGGGTTTACCGAACCCTGAAAACGATATTAGCATATTTTATTATTTGAATAATCAAGTACGTGTTTAAAGAACAGCTTTGTAGTATCTTGTTCTACGAGTTAGCGAAGCAGGCTTGTTGTTTGAAGTTAATTAATTAACTGTAGTACAGTTTATATTCAAGTCTGATTATAGAACTAGCATCAGCACTAAGTACAGTCAGACATATAGGTATCTAGCAGTTGCGAAGGGTCAAATTTGTGTCAGGGCAATCCGAGAAAAAAAATGAGACTTTAAATATTTTTTTCGTCACCCTGGTTTTTTGATTCATTTTCGTTATCAGCGACCTCGAAAAGACACGTAGATGTCCCTTGTTCCCGAAGGGAAGCCGGTAGGAATCGGCTTCTTAGCTGCCTTCAGGCCTGGTATCTAGGTACTTTTAATAGCGATCTATCTAGTCATTCAAGTAGCGTCCTCATTTTCGTCTTAAGTATAGTATTTAACTTCTTCAAATTAGATCGTTGTTATATCATGCATGGGATAGTATGAACGTCCTGAATTTTATGCAGTTCACCGAAAATATGTTATACAGCAACCAGAATAAGTAGACTCGTGTTAAGGATGCTAGAAAGGAGGTGACTGCTGAGATGACGAGTAATACAGAAGTATGGAAGACGAAGACATGCTGCGCCGAACCCAAATAAATTGGGATAAGGGCAGGAGAATGATGATGATGATGAGTGTTCACCTAAGGAGTAAGCGCGATCATTCAAGTTGTTCGTGATTTTAAAATCGTTGTCGCCATATTCGTTCATTTTCTTTTAGGTCACCGGGGTAAGCGTTCAATACTGAGCTCTGACATCTGATTGATTGACATTTTCATGCACTACCATCACAATATTGTTTTTGAAGGGTTAGATAATTGCAATTATTATCAGAACATAGGTATATCTTTTCAACCCCCCGCTCTGGACGGAGTGTCAGACTTTTACTGACTAAGACCCATCCATGTTCCTTCTTTGCCCTTTGTGTTCAAACAGAACAGTCCCGCAGCCCCGGCGGGTATAGGGCCTTGCGGACCCCTTCCTGGTTGCTGACATCTCTTTGAGGCGCACGTGGAACACGAACGCGCCGTCGACACGGCCTGTCATCATAAGACAGACGGACGGCGAGCTAGCCCATCACTCACCACCCGCGGCCGTCCACAGGCCCGCGATATCTTTTCAGCCTTACGTCTAAAGTTAGCAAGATTCGTTATATTATCCTACATCAGGATAGATTCCAGATCAATAATGTTTTGCCAACTAATTTAAATAAATAAACGATTACTAAACTGTCAAAGAAACTTCAACCTTAAGAAAAACTCAAAGCCATTCATAACAAACTACTTACAATCTTACTACATTAAAGACTAATCGCAACAACACGGATATACACAATTTGACGGATAAAGGATAAAATACATAAATCTGATCGCGGTCGGGGTATAATGGGAGCCGGTTCTGATTAATTACCCACCCCGCCATGTTGCGGCGAACAAATTTAATTCAAGTAAGTACGACCGGTTTTCTGCACCATTAGGTGAGCTCATTGCCCTATTAGGTAAGTTAGAGCGATTTTCTATGACGCTGCGTGCCGTAAGAGCTACACTTTAGGCCATGATGAAGTGGACACTTTTTGACATTAAATTGTTTCGATTTTCGTGTTGTGGAAAACGTGTTTTTGAGATAGTTCATGGCGATTTACAAAAATAATTATGATAATGTTATTATTACCGCATCAGAAACTCCATACTTCGCTCCAAAACTCAAATAGCTGATGCTGGCCTTACAGCTGTTAGGTTGAAGTGGAACTGGGCTGGTCACATCTGCCGCATGTCGGAGGAGTTATGGGCAAAAATTACCTAAATGGATACTAAATGTCAGGAAACGACAACGCGGCAGGCCCAGAAGGAGATGGCGGGATGAGCTGGACTCTTTCGCAAAGGATTGGCCTACAATCGCACTAGATCGCGAAATATGGAAGGAGGGACGGGAGGCCTTTGCCCTGCAGTGGGACAATATAGGCTTATAATAATGTTATTATTAGCTTCCACGCGCGGCAATATTATACAACATTTTTATAAAAATAGCGTACCTACGTGTTATTCGGAGATTAAGCCATTTTAGTGTAAAGTTTCATCCAAATCCGTCTACATATTATTATTTCAGAGACTTCTTGAGGAGTAACAAAAATACATGTATACAAACTTTCGCATTTATAATAGGAGCGTCATATTTTAACTCATTAAAATACTGTAGACTTTCAAAAATACCAACAGAGATTGTTATTACCTTTTTATACACAAACGTTTTTAAAACGAATTTCATCTGGCCAAGTTTTATAACCATCGTCAACTCTCATTTAAATTTAATTTTCTAAAGCTTACATAAGACGGGAATAGAGAA
The DNA here is from genome assembly GCA_905220335.1 of Noctua pronuba. Lineage (NCBI taxonomy): Eukaryota > Metazoa > Arthropoda > Insecta > Lepidoptera > Noctuidae > Noctua > Noctua pronuba. The sequence continues at coordinate 4,396,196 of LR999906.1, read as the reverse complement.
ATTCCTGAGAAAAACTGAGTGAAATTACTTCTAGAAAAAGGCTTTTGGCGCTGTCGGCAGTTAATACCACAAGTGCCTAGGATGAAACTTGGCTTAGCATGTCGCAAATTGTTTCTTTTTCATTTTTCATTCTTCAATTAAATTGTTTGTTCATAGAAGCTGCCAACTTAGAATATAGAAAACAAGATGAAATGTATTAAAAAAAATTGTTTACTCACTTCAAAAGAAATTCCTTTTATATAAAGAATTCATCAGTAGTGGAATTTTCTAGACTTTATGTTATAGTTTGGGAACTAGATTTTGTGTTTTTTTTGCGATCTTACAAAGCAAAGATGCGTGTGTATTTGCAGTATGAAAGGATGACGTTGTGTGGTTTGTGCCTACATTCATTCATCCGTCCCTCGCGTGTAAATCATGAAAGTAACATGCATAACTATTCTATGAGTTTGTATACGACCTATGTATTATGAGAATAGCGTATACGCTGATAAATATATATATATAGTCCTCCTTACCGATTTCGGTAACGGCGACCCTTTCAAGCTATTATTTCCTTGCGTGTGCTCTTATATGACTGGCTAGACCGAATTTGCTGATAAATATAGCAAGGTGTTAAAGGGGCTAATTTCCAAGAATATGCCGGGCGTACATTTAAGTGCCAGCATCAGTTGAGTTTACAGATCATTATGCAATTCGCGTCGTCAGCTCCCCGCCTACACTACTCGAGGTATTAAATGTGCAGACAACGGGTACTCTTTGTTTACTTTTGGTTGCACGAACGAGTTTGACGTAGACGGATTGTCCCACTAATTGCTACTCTATTAGGGTAAAACCTAATTGGATTACTTACTTGAAATAAAAAAATAAAATCAAACTTACGAATTCTTTGATATAACGCAAATTGTTTGAAAGACTTGAAGGTCAGAAAAGCTCTTAAGTTTTGAAGGTCAAAACATAAAAATCAGGCTCCTTTAGAGCCTGTAAAGGTCATAAAAATTACTTTTACGAATCTTCAATGAAACTAAGTGTAAGTGGGGAGATTAAAGTGAAATAAAAGTTGTTCTAATGTTGTATTTAAGAGCAAAGTTTTATTTGCTCGTCCATTTAATACTGCTACTTTGGCGCTTTGGCGCTCACAATCAATCTTACTCAGTATTAATTAATTGTACTTAATTGGAATTGAACTCAATATTTTATAGGGACACATACTAATATGACGATATCCAAGAAAAATTAGCAATGCCATTATCATATCATAGAATGATGCAAACGGAACAACCAACAGAAAACAATTTTGTTCGAGAGAGACTTATGAATCATAAGTCTCTCTCAAACAAAGTTGTTCTAGACTTATGAATCATAAGTCTCTCTCAAACAAAGTTGTTCTAGACTTCTGAATCATAAGTCTCTCTCAAACAAAGTTGTTCTAGACTTATGAATCATAAGTCTCTCTCAAACAAAGTTGTTCTAGACTTATGAATCATAAGTCTCTCTCAAACAAAGTTGTTCTAGACTTATGAATCATAAGTCTCTCTCAAACAAAGTTGCTCTCTGTTCAACTTAAGTTATGATCACCACTCTAGAGGTAGCGGGCAATCGATCTTTTACCTTTGAAAGAGCAGGTTAATCATCTTCCTACCCTTGTCCCATGTTACTTGGGGCCGGCGCAACTCGTCCATTCGCCTCTATCAACCGTCACGCTATCATTAACTCTTTTTCTTTCATATCATTCCTCACACAATCCATCCATCGTTTCCTTGGACTTCCTTTCCCTCTCCATCCATCAACATTCACTCTTGATAGAGCAGATTGTGGAGATGAAATGCACAAAAACGCAAGTGACATAATAAACTATCGTATTACGGAGTGACACGTAGCCGGTTAAATAGAGCTCTGTTCATTGAATACTGCCTCGTTGGTCTAGTGGTTGTAAGCGCGACTGCTGACCAGGAGGTTCATGTTTCGAATCCCAGGTCGGGCAAAGTGTTATTGGGTTTATCCATCAGGAATTCTTAGTAGTGGCCACGGACTCTGGATTTGTGCCTGGTTCATGACAATAAGCTTACAAGGAACTTAAACATAACTTGCGAAGTGTGGGTGTACTATTTGGTTCTTAGGTACACCTCTGCCTAAACCTTCGGCTACTACAGACGTGATATTATGTTATGTTCATGCAACTAAATGCAACAAAAATATAGTGTTGCGTAATCGTCTGAATCCGATTCCACGTCGTTAAGTGTGGTCAATCCTTTGCGATAGATAGATAGGTTATATGTTTCATTTATTTGGTTATATGTTGTTTGTTAATATCAATAAACCAGTTTGATTAATTTCCGTATTGGGGAATGATAAATGTAGTATTGTTTGATGTTATTTATTGGTTTCGGTCAAGCTTTTCTGATTTACAGTTTTCCGATTTTATCGTAGGTAAGTATTGTTGAAACAAATTGAAATATTGATACGGTATTTATTATTTTTACTGTTATTTATTTGGTACTAGTTTTTGCTTGCGGCGTCGCCCGTATGGATGTCGGTCTTATCGCAAAACCCAGTAGGTAATGGATAATACAACACCCCTAGGTAAGACTGGTTATCAAACTTTCGGACCACTGACTACCTGCAAAAACTGTCAAAGATCTACAAATGACAGCCGAGACCAATCAATGGCTTAACGTGCTTGCCGAGGCACAGAGGAAACTCGGTATGTAATGGGTGGTCACCCATCTTGGGACCAAGCAAGCGCAGCTTAACCTAACGATCGACACCAGCGGTTGTTGTTATTTAGCCACTGTACAAAGTACGTAAAAGCTGTTATTTTGAAATTACAACCAGACCCTTAAATTTATAATTATATAATATATATTTGTATATGTCACCGTAAAATTGTAAATACCGTTAGATTATAATCTATCTCGCGAGATTGTAGAGTGTCGAAAGTTTCTGAACCGTAACATACTGCTTACAATTTAACTCATTACTTTTCGGTAGATCTATCGAAGTGAAACCGTGAAATTGCGAAATGCCATGCAACGGAACGCACCTCGCGCGATATCTTCTAACAAACATTTTTTGGAAGATTTTAAACAATTTGGTTTTGATGAAATATTCATAAGTAATTTCAATTCTTCCATTACAAGAGGAGCAGTAGGTAATTGACTCTGTTTCAGTCGAGACTCGCAAGTTACTTTCTTGGCATCGTACACAGACCGCCCCCAGAATGCAATTAGAAAATGTAATTATTTTCTGTCTGCTGTAAACCTTTTGTAAATTGAATCAAACATTTCTTCCCCTCTTTTTACTTTCTCATCATTATTAGATTTTGTTCCTTCGGAGATGCATAAGGGACTTTCTAAGGATGTTTTTTTTTTGTAACTGTATTTTAAAAGAAGTCGGCGAAGACATTATTACATATTATTTTACAGGCTGTTGCCCGCGACCTGAGTCCGCGTGAAATTATAATATAAATATTACTTTCCTATTTGAATCCGATTTTGTTAAAAATATCAACGGTTTTATTTTTTTTGCCCTGAACCCTAATTCTTTAAAAAAAAATAAAAGTCAATAAAAGCCCCGTCAAAATCAGCCCAGCCGTTTCGGAGATTTAAAAAATGGTCAAAGCTGTCATTTTGAAATTACAAACAGACAATAGATAGATTGATTGTTTATTTAGATAAATCATTTTCAACCGTAAAGTCGGGAAGGATAAAAAATAATGTTAAAAAACGAATTTACAAGGCGGATGTGAGTGGTAACGCCGTAAAAAGACGCCCTAGGAGGATATAAACTGACCTTAATGGTGATGTCCTGGAAAGGTCTAGTGCGTCCACCTTCATACGTCGTTAGGAATATACAAGGTGTAACATAAAAAACACAAGACCTGCCGTGTGTTCTCTCGGATCATGAAACTAAACAACTTTTGTTCTACGAGTTCTTGAAATTCGAAAAAAATAAATTTGGATTTTCTATAGAAACTGACGCGATCAGTTGATGAATATGTACGGTAAAACTAAGAAAAACACCTACACTGTCACTTACGGTATATCTTCCGTGATTATCAATTATTCTGAGCTCCCCTTCTCTCTCTGCTCTGTGTTCTCTTTGCTGTATAATTGCTAATCACGGATGGGACGGGATCACGGATATCCCTTAAGTGTCAGTGTAAGCTCAGTTATAAACCGTGAAAGCTTAACACAATGTTAAAAAAAAGTTATGAATTTACAAAAGTCATAGAACAAAAGTTGTTTAGTTTCATGCTCTGAAACACCACACGAGAGGTCTTGGATTTTATTATTTTACACCTTGTATAATCGGATCGTAGCGGGTAGCGTTCTGTCGTGTGAATAAAGTGTATAGATGTTTTTTGGGTCCACTAATTTTGGTCGATCGTGTTTGGTTCAAGTTCGTTTTCCAAGTAATTAATTACGCAGGTTCAACTACCTAAGCTTTTTACATATTACTGGGATTTTGATCTATGTCACACTATTAAAAAACATTTATTTAATCCAACAATATCAGCAGTCTGTAGTTTACAAACGACATAATATTAATTATATTTGCATCACGATCTATGGGGCAAAGAGCAGATTATATCCAAAATATATGTTTTTTTTACAAAATCGCTTTTCATAGCTGTTTGATCGCGTTATTTTTCTAACTATACACCGAATTATGGTGCGGTTTTCACAATAAATTTGGGTATTTTTTAGGTATTTGTCGCTATAAAAAATACTTAATACAGGCATACAGTTATCTCGGTGTTTAATCAAGTCGTAAAAACGTGTGAAGTAGAGGCGGGTCGCTAGTATACACCGTGACTTTTTAGTCGTCTTACAACAGCAGCCCACTTCATGTATCCAATGACTAATAAACATTCATTTAAAAAAAAATGGTATTTATGAGATTTTAATAATTTAAAAATAAAAATATTATTTAGTATTATGACGCATGACTTAAAACACCCTGTTGCGAGCTATGATCTACTCGAGCGCTGGGTTGATATGTTCTCCCGTTTGACACGTAATCATCATTAACAGGATGTTTCATAATTTTATACTAATGTATTATTTATTTTTCTTTGTACCTATTATGATCGGTAAAAAAAAACCGCGCCTCGAGGTTTTTTATGTCGGGTACATTGAGTGGACCACCTTTGTAAGACGACTAAAAAGTCACGGTGTATAATGAAGTTAATTTAAATTGTGACCCAATATCTTTGAACGGTAGTGTAGTTGCCTAGTTCAAGTACCGAGTCATTAGGTAGATGTTGTCAAGTGCACTATATGCTATACACGTGGGTGTGGTCACGGGTTACGCCTTCACGGTCACCACACTACACGGTTGTTGGGTAGGCAGTAAATTTTTAAGAGCTGCGTGTTTTGACGGGTTATACCCGTAACACGTACACTAATCTGCATAGTCCTCATGTGAGTTGACCAAGATTATGTCATCATCTGCCAAGCCTTTTCCCAACTATATTGGGGTCGGCTTCCAGTCTAACCAGATGCAGCTGAATACCAGTATTTTACATGGAGCGACTGCCTATCTGACCTCCACAACCTAGTTAGTACTGGGGTAATATGATATCCCTTGGTAGTTGGTAAGATTGGTTGTCAGAGTTTTCGGGCCACTGACTACCTAATGACTGTCAAAGATCTACAAATGACACCCGGGACCAACAGCATAACGTGCTTTCCGAGGCACGGAGGAAACTCGGTATGTAATGGGTGGTCACCCGTCCACAGACCAACCTAGGCAAGCACGGTTTAACCTAAAGATCGACCCGAGCAGCTGTTATTATTTAGCCACGAGCTCCTCATTTCCCGTGCAACGTGAACGTCCAAAAGTCCCAATGCAATAGTCAGTTGGTCAGTTTAATAAGCGAATGCACTGTGCCAGCGTTTGCATGAAAGCTAATCATAGTTGTAATACTGTTCTGTATGAACTGTGAAAGGTGGCAACCACGGAAACTCATTTCCAGTTGTTGACTTTTAGAACTCGATGTACAACATGGAAGTATGAGGAAGCGTTGGCACGTAGTTCGTTGGTAAGTGCTAAAGTTAAATACGCTACTAGAATAGTGTGTGGCCAACTTTATGTTATTTATTTAATGCACTATGTACACAACCAATTTTACACGCTAGGCTTAAAACTAGTGATCAGTAGATTACCTAAAGCTAAAAATATTGCAGTGTTATCTATTATCTAATATTACGCAGATCATTACGTAACTTTCGCATTAAAAGTATTATATTGAATAATGTGAAAGTTTGTGAAAGTTCATCCCCCCTCTACACAAACACGTACCTTTTACTCCGCGTCCTAACTAAAGCGAATGGTTGCGTGATTACGCGAACGTCGCGTTCATATTAGGAGGCACAACCACTATTACGTAGCGTAAAAAAATAAAATCCACGTTTTTTTGTGGTAGTTTCATAACAAAACGGTCTGAACAAAATTTTTATCGAATGGAATGCAAACATTTTAGAGCACTTGATTCCAGCACTGGCGCGAGCACTTGCTTTCAGCACTGGCGCGAGCACTTGCTTTCAGCACTGGCGCGTGCACTGGCGCGAGCACTTGATTCCAGCACTGGCGCGAGAACTTGCTTCCAGGACTGGCGCGAGCACTTGTTTCCAGCACTGGCGCGAGCACTTGCTTCCAGCACTGGCGCGAGCACTTGCTTCCAGCACTGGCACGAGCACTTGCTTCCAGCACTGGCGCGAGCACTGGCCTATTAGGGGAACGAAACGTACAATATGTAAGTCGGTAATTCAACACTCAATACTCAGTTCTGTGTGGTTGGAGTGAGTACTGAAAAACTACGTTCAAAGCCACGAAAACGTACAGCCGCTTTTCACTCTGCTGCTGTGACCCAATAATTTTTGCAGTAAGTGATGATATATGATTTCTTCAAAACGTTACGTAGAGCCAGAGGCAGAGGTTTATCACTTAATTGGGGGCGAGCCTATTGCCATAACCGGATACTTATCAAGTCTCCAAGCTTAGCAGCTTGCTACTAAGAAAGATAAAAAAAACTCAATAACACTTCGACTGACCTGTGATTCAAATCCAGGTATTATGTTCACCCCAGGGATGTGCCTTACCAGTCATTGTACAGAGGGGGCTCCGGACAGGTCTTTTAAGAGGACACGGTGCCTCCTCTTATGTGCGGATGGTGACCACCGGGGTGGTTTCAGTACGGTAAAAATCCCACACTCCCTTGTTTTATCCCCAAAGACCGGTCGCCTTTTGAAGGCATCCCCAAGAAAAAAAAGGTATTAAGTCCAGCAGGACTACTAGATCAACGAGGCACGATGAAACTCGTACGTGATGATTTTAACTTAAAAATACTTTCCCGACTAAACTTTACTTCCGTATTTACACAGGTTTCCGAAAACTGTTGATACCGGTCACCTTTCAAGGTTGTCACAATCCCAAAAGGTGACATATTGATATTCAATATTGTTGCCTGAACGTGACGAGGGTCAACATTTTTGAGATAGGGTCGCCCTAGGAGCGGATTATTATAATAAGATGCCGAATTCGTTTATGACCGTTCGGCTTCGTCGGTTCGTGGAGTTTGTAAAGGAAAGTTTTGTGGTTATATCAGAAAGTGATGTGATAACGACTTCCCTATTTGTTACCAGTGGCGAAGGGTCACATTTTGAGGGCTGCCTTTTGTAAATATTGATTGTCAGTTTGACTTGCATGGTTTATTTTCGTCATAATAGCATAATTACATACCGAGTTTCATCTGTGCATTGGACGTTAAGCTGTTGGTACCGCCTGTCATTTATGGATCTTTGACAGACGTTACAGGTAGTCAGTGGCCCGAAAGTCTGACAACCAGTGTTACCAATGGGTATCGATATGCCTGTAATAAGGGTTAGGTAGAGGTGTACTTAATAGTACACCCACATTTCGTCAGTTATGTTGAAGTCCCTTACCTCCCTACCTTAAGGTACCTTTCATCCCGAAAAAAAGTATACTATCCGAGGAAAACAACAATAACGTTCTTATAATTATTGATGGCGCCACGTGTCTTTCGAATGGAATTATATTATTACAAGCAGAGTACAACCCAAAATAATTTTCAAATTCTAAATTAACGTCAACGAAGCCGCGGGCAAAAGCTAGTCATCATATATTTAAGACTTTTTTTTTAGTCAGCCTATTCTGTCCCACTGCTGGGCAAAGGCCTCCCCCATTTCTTTCCAGCTATCCCGGTGTTTTGCCTCCTCTGGACAATCAGTCAGGAACGAGTCCAAATCGTCACGCCAGCGTTTCTTGGGCCTGCCTCGGTGACGACGACCGTCTTCAGGCACCCACTGTGTGACGATTCTGGCCCATCTGTCCTGACCCATCCAGGAGATTTAAGACTTTAAATATAAATATTATCACGATGATTCATAAAAAGATCTTCAAAATTGCAAGCACTCAGATACTCTTGTTTACCAAAGTCCAGTATCATTGATCGGAGCCAGATCACTGACTCAGATAATAGATTTGTCTCGTTGTTTGAGCTTTCTGTAATTTGATTGAATAAGTGTCATGGTCTAGTGATTTTGAACAGAGAGACAGATCAGTCGGGTTCTTGATTGTTGTTTGATCTGAGAAATGATCGCTGTTGTGAAGGGCGAATATTGATTACTTTTTAAGTAGTTGATCAAATATTTGTAACTCAATTGGATGTTAAGTTCGCTCTGATCTTTTGTCCTCTTAATTAATATGCAAGATGAGTAAATAAGGAAATAAACGTATAGGTACTTGCTTTCCTTGACTGCTTCGTTGGTCTAGTGGTCGCAAGCGCGAAGGATTCGATTCCTGGGTCGGGCAAAGTGTTATTGAGTTTTTCCATCAAGAATTTTCTCAGTAACAGCCACGGAGTCTGGATTTGTGCAAGGTTAAAGGCAATAGGCTCGCCCCTAATTACATGGGACTTAAACATAACTGGCAAATTGTGGGTGTACTATAATTGGGTACACCTCAGCCTAACCCTCTTGTATGAGATGAGGCCTTTGCCCAGCAGTGGGGCAGTTACAGGCTTGTAACATATTATATAAATTTTAACGTACAATTCTTTCACTGCAATTTTACAGGTCTTAGTGTGAATCGTAAAATACGTAGAATTTTAAGCTTTCCAGAATCTGAATTTAAATGTTCCTAATTTACATTTTATTTCAATTACTTTGATAAAATGCGTCATTACGAACAAAAGATGGTAGCTACTGAGATTATGCGAACATTTTTGTATTCTTTTCACTCAGTATATCCCTTGAATAATCACATAACCCATTTAAATATATGCTAGTGAGAACCGCCAAAATAGGTATTTATTTCAAAGGTTGTGAAGTTTTAAGTAAACCATAATTAAGTAAAAATCATACAGTTTTTATCGAATAATTCGATAAAAACTGTATGTATCTCTATTTTCTTGAACAGTAATGAATAATTATTATTCATTACTGTTCAAGAAAATAGAGAGAGGTTCGCGAAAAGTGATTGGATTGGAGGGAGGCCTTTGCTCAGGAGTGAGTTTGGGATAGAACAGGGCAGAAAAAAAGATCAGCCCAGCTACCTTACACTATTTCCTACCTCACATGCATTATTGATTAGCCACATTATCCCTAGATCGAAAGAATTAGGGAAAATGGGGAGAGGCTTTTTCCGAGCAATGCACACAGTGGGATGACTCAGGCTATCAGTAACAGTTACCTCAGACAAGCTTTGTCGCAAGCAAACCGTCACTGCTGGGGTGATTGTGGAGAATGCAATTGTGTACCCTCACCCCAGCCAGAAGTGACAAGGAGGAACACCTTATGGTTTCAGTCAGAAGGAGTCTGACAGACCCCTCCGCCTACCCCACGGCGGATGAATTTGTGTTTAGGCATTTCAATTTTATGGCATGTGATATTAAGTTTGGGTAAGTAATCATTCGGACAAATGATGATAAGGACAAAAAAAAAATGGCACTTTAGATTATGGATAAAAAAGTTAGGGAATATAATAGAGAACCAGGATAAACACATGTAAAAAGAAAAAGACTATCAGTAATAGTAACATGCATAATTTTATTGCATAGGTATGCTAAAAATTGGTACAAACGGCCAGGGAGGAAACAGTGATAACGCCACATGTAATAAAAATCCATTTTGGTTTTAAATTGTAAAACTACCATTTTTATTTTCTACGAAAAAAACACGTGGTAACGTTTTTTTTCAGTTTATGTAAATAGATATTTTCTTAGTTGCATATATACTTTTATTTATCTATATTTATCGAAGAACATCCATAGCTAATTCAACATGGCGGATAACTGTTCCATTTACGAATTAAGGTAAGGCAGGAAACATTAAATGGGGTAAACATCCGGTCTGTAATTGCCTATGGTCACTTCTTAAGTACCTATTTACATAATGATGTTAGTATGTAATGGATACAATGAACATAATATAATAAAAGTTGTATAAAAGTAATGTTTCCGTGTATTTACATGATACGCACAATTGATATTTGGGTTTCATATAGCTACTGAGGCGATTCACACACGACACCCCTCGTCCGCGCGGACGAATGCTAAACCAAATTAAGCTGATCTTTCTTTGAACGGGAAGCTCAAACAAAGCGTGTTCAGGTTATACTGGATATGTATAGCTTAATGTGTCGCCGTGTGTACGTGTGTTAGCCAATGAACATAATATAATAAAAGTTGTATACAAGTAATGTTTCCGTGTATTTACATGATACGTACAATTGGTATTTGGATTTTATATAGCTACTGAGGCGATTCACACACGACACGCCTGGTCCGCGCGGACGAATACAAAACCAAATTAAGCTAATCTCTCTTTGTACAGGAAGCTCAAACAAAGCGAGGCCAGGTTATACTGGATATGTATAGCTTGATGTGTCGCCGTGTGTATGTGTGTTAGCCATCAACGGATTTCATACAAGTCAATGCGAGGTGCGATCCGCTTCACCCTGACCGCGCGGACTAGCGGTGTCATGTGATAACCGGCTTATGGCAACATGCGGCAATCTTTGAAATTGTAGTCGAAATATCCTGACCAAATTAAAAAGGTACTAAATTATTATATTATACTATACCTAACTATGTATTATCAATCATGTTATGCCACCAAGTTGCTGTGTTAGACATACCGCTGTTAAGCCCGCGATGGTTTGTGTTGGTATGTTTATGTTCTGTCAAAACGGCTTGTAAAAATGTTTTTAAATTTAAAAAAAAATCATCATCCTTTTCCCAACTATATTGGGCTTCTGCTTCCAGTTTAACCGGATGCAGCTGAACACCAGTATTTTACATGGAGGGACTGCCTATCTGTCCTCCACAACCCGTAACACAGTTAGTACTGGGTAATACGATACCCCTTTGTAAGACTGGTTGTCAGACTTTTTGGGCCACTGACTACCTGACGTCTGTCAAAGATCTATAAATGACACCGAGACACGGGGGAAACTCGGTATGTAATGGGTGGTCACCCATCCACAGACCAACCTAGGCAAGCACGGCTTAACCTAAAGGTCGACCCGAGCGGCTGTTATTATTAAGCCTCAAATGCCAAATATTAAAATATTTTGTATAAAATATTTACTTGAGTAAAACGTGCACCAAAATGTGTTTCAGAACCATCTTAATAAATTGCTAGATTAAAAACTAAATTAACAATGATCTACGAAGTTTCTGATAAATTCTATAACAAGAATATAACTTTGCTGTTTACAAAGCTGGTACAGAAGTTACACAATAGCTGAGAAATATCTAGTTGTACTTGATTCCGTACACTTTCAAAAACAGTTCAGCTTGAAGCTCAACTCGCCTGTGTATAAGCGAGTGCTTAATATTACTAACTTACTTCTATTCTATGCGAAAGTTTGTGAAGACGGATGAACGGATTTGAATGAAATTTAGCACACAGATAGTTTGTAACCTGGATAAACTCATAGGATACTATTTATATCGGTAGTACGATTACGTGGGACGATTACTTAACTCTACACAGTCGAAGCCTGAGGCATAAGCTAGTATGCACATAATCCTTACTAATATTATAAATGCGAAAACAAGTTTGTTTGTTTGTTACCTTTTCACGCCTAAACCACTGAACCCACTCAACCGAAGTCTGGATTTGTGCCCGTTTAATGGCTATAGGCTCGCCCCTATTACATAGGACTCAAACATTTGTTTATTATTTTAACGACCCGTTTTAGTATACTTTGCCTTTGTTTGTTACGGAGAATCGCTGACTCCTCCAATCGCTCGTATGAACGTATGGGGAAACATTGACGTAAGCACTGCATAGTTTATTTTACATTATCATGCAGCTATTTTTCTGACATACTTCGTTAAAGTTTTGTCAACATGTGTGATCTCTCTATGGTTTTTATTTTAATAACAAAAATCTAGAAAGAGGTGGCGAGATGACCTAGACGCGCATCACGAAGGCTGGTTCGAGGTGGCGCAGGAGAAGAGTACCTGGAAGGATATGGGGAGGCCTTTGCCCAGCAGTGGGACATTCAAGGCTATTAAAAAAAACAAAAATCTAGAGAACTTACGGACTTTAAATTAGTCGCTAAAGGCTTTCTTTGTGTAATTTATTTCAGCACTATACTCTCTCTCTGGGCACCTGCGGAAGGACAGTGCCGTCGTGGCGTGACGATCTGATCATGTTTGCGGGGCTAACATAGCCAGAGATCGCACTGAACAGAGAGGTGTGGAAGGAGAAAGGAGAGGCCCTTGTCCAGCAGTGGGACACGATGTAGGAAAATATCGTGAGAAAAACGGCATATCCTAGTACAACTCGCACTTGGCCCGCAAGCAACCCCTTGCGGAGGCTGTGTCGCAGTAGAGGGAACATTTTAGGCTGTTTATACCACGTGATTTTTGTCCATAGTATGCGCTGGTCTTTAATAATATAAAGAAAAAAAACCACACGACACGTGTTGTAAGTAGTGTTCGTAGCACCGTAGCTCGTAGCCGCGTAGCGTCGTAGCCCCGCTACGTCGTAGCGCGCAGCATTTTCCTTGTTTCATTTACCTGCAAGCTTGCTTATTAAGTTTTGTATGATTTAAAATAGTGTTAGATGCAAGAAATGAAAGGAGAGTGTTGTCGTGTCTGTCTTTTTTCAAACGCGAGAAATTACGTAGTTTTTGGAAGGTTTTTTTCTTTGTTTTTTCAATAACGAGTGCTAGGTAAATTTGGTACCGTATGAAGTTGGTTTAAAATATAAATCCTGAATAATTAATAAACCAGTATTCTAAATTGACTGCCTCGTTGGTCGAGTAGTCGCAAGCGCGACTGCTGAGCACGAGGTTCTGGGTTCGATTCTCAGATCGGACAAAGTGTTATTGGAGTGTCAGGAATTTCTCAGTAGCAGCCACGGAGTCTGAATTTGTGCCACGTTGATGGCAATAGTCTCGCCCCCGTATTACATGGGACTAAAAACGTAACTGGTGAATTGTGGGTGGACTATTAGTTAGGTACACCTCTGCCTAACCCTTCAGGGATTAAAGGCGTGATGTTATGTTTAAATTACATAACTAACCTGAATAGTTAATATAATTAAAACTATAAAATAAAATGCAGCTAAATTATTCATTGTTTCTCAGTTTCTGCATAAAAAATACGTCAATCAAAGTGTATTTACACCGGAAACATCCAATCAATATACAATTATTTCCGCACCAAACGACACGACATTCAACATAAAACATTTCACCCATAACGGCACGAAATATGTGCAAAAACACGCAACACCATTCGCGCATATTGTTGCATAAATAACACTTCAGAATTTTTCAGTTGCAGAGCTGAAATACGAAATTGTCGGCGAACATTTTTCATCTGGTGCTATTTAAATTGAGATTTCTGGAGCTGAACCAGGGACCGTCAACCTTTGGTAGTATTTTTAGTTTGGGTGTACCGAAATTGGAATTTCTTTTGAGGTCATCCATTGGCCTGCCGTCTCGACTGGTCGCGACTGTCACCGAATGAAAATAGGAAATTGATTTGTTAAAGATATTCAAATTTGAACGTTGTTGAAATGGGCCCACGTTTGCGAGTGAAAGGTCAATTTATCGGTATGTTTTGATTGAAATATGTGTTTTGGTTTTGATTGGGACAAAATTCAGTTGTCAATCTTGCATGTAATAAATGCAGTATATAGATCATATAGATCTTTGACAGTCGTTGCAGGTAATCAGTGGCCCATAAGTCTGACAACCGGTTTTACCAAGGGGTTTGAGTTTGAGTCATCGTGGTGAAAGGATTAGTCAGCTAGACTCTGCGTTACCGAGTCCAGGGTGCGCCGGGCGTTTGGAATCGCAGTACGCAGACATTTTTAACGCCGTTCGGGGAGGCTCCTTTCATTCAAATAATCTGGCCAAATGGGGTATCATCGACCCGTCCCAAACACAATGTCAGTGTGGAGCCCCTCTGCAGGATATGCCCCACCTCCTTTCTTGCCCATCCTGCGCAGCCACCTGCACTTTTCAGGATTTAAACGAAGCAAACGACAGACCTGGTGCAGGTGGCAATATACTGGTCGGGTATTATTTGAGTCTATCGACACGCAAAAAAGAAGAAGAACAAAGGGGTATCGTATTACCCAGCACTAACTGGGTTGTGGAGGTCAGATAGGCAGTACAGATGACCTAAAGTGACGCACGATTTTGTGGTCTTGCGAACGATGAATGACCAATGAAAGTCACACGACAACCACTTTAGGCAATGTTCGCGACCGTTCGACCCTTTAATTAAATTGGCAATAATTGAAATTGCTTTTAGCTTTGACAATTCAAATGTGAATGTGATTAATTCCAATACGAAATTAAATAGTAGCCAAAAATTGAATTCTTTAAACCTTGAAGTTTTGTAAAGGTCGAGAGCCACTTTTCATGTTTGTTTTTCTGAACTACGGAATAAATTTAAATATAAAGAGGTTTGAATTTAATGGCCGGCCTAACATCCGGCATTTTTTTTTTCAAAATTGCGGCCACGCATAAAACCTATATTAATCGATAGCTGATATCAATACAAACAAGTTGTGTATAAGACAAAATTTTCTAAAGTGTCACGTTTCCGAGATATGAGATATCAAAGTTAAAGTCCATTCACTGATGCCATCTTCAGCACAACATACATACATACAACATACATACACATACACATTAATACATTAATTTTAATTATTAAATGAAAAATAATCATAGTAATATAAAAAAAAACATTTGAAAATATAAAAAATAGTAGCCCACCGGCATCGGGAACAGGGTTCGAGCTACCGGTGGCCAGGGCTCTTGAGAGAGGAACCTCCTAACGATACGCGCCGTGTCTAGAAGAATTTTTATTACACATGATAAACATAAAACTCAAAGTTTTGTCAAGTCATAAAAACCGTGCGAATCAGGGGCGGGTCGCTAGTTTCATTATAAAACCACGAGAATCTCAAAGCCAACCCACCCGTCGTGCCATGGCAACCGTAACCATTCGCCAAGCGGCGGCGGCGCGGCTGAATTCTTAACATGAAATCAAAGGAGGGAATCCCTTAAGGAATTTTCAAAGAATTCGCGACACGCGACGCTGGTAACCCTGGCTACCATTGTCATGAAACACATAATAATATTACAAACACAAAGAGATTTTAGCTCAAAAAGTTTAAATCACACATGAATGGAGTTCATTTATGGTCACGGACATGTTTTTTAAATTTTTGAATGTCGAGCTCAACTTAAATTTAGAACGCTGAGATAAATTTTATTTAAGAGCGGCGGGTAAACTAAATATGTGCTTTTAAATGTGTGTTTGTGTAATATTCTGTTTCAGTTCCTTATTTGTTTGTTCGCGGAAACTTGTCAAAGGGCTTTGACAGTTACATAAATAGAGAGTTTATTTATGTTGGTCCGGCATGGCGGAAGTATTAATTTAAAACAACGTTTGGTTTTCGTTGGTAAACGAGCTCCTAAAGAGAATTTGATGAAAATGTTGTGTTGCTACACATTAATTCTGTACTTTACAAATTCAGACGTACATTTTCTATTCGCCTGGAATAATTTAGTAAAGTTTTATAACTCCGTGTTGTTTTTTTATCTGATTCGAGGAAATAATAATTAGCGTACATTAATTAATTAATTCATAGATTAATTAAATAAATGTTTCTATTAACGAGAAATAACCAAGGTTCGTGGAATTTGTGATATAAGATATTGGTATATTTTTTATTCCCAGGGGGCCTAAAATGGCTGCTTTAGCAGAATCAAAATAGGATAATAATATGAATCACGTTAAAATTCTTAAAATAGTCCCGGACGCGGTAAATATTAAAAAATTGATACTTTGAAACCATTTTCCAAATTGTAACGTAGGTAATTCAATAATTCCGATTATGATTCTGCTGAAGCGTCCATTTTAGGCCCCCAGATGTGGGGGCCGTCCTATTTAACGCTGGAACAAGCATTGAAACATTACCTAGTTAAACATCATGCCACCAACGTATGTTGTACTTCTCGTGGTAAAAGAGGCGAGATTATGTATTTCACAAATCCGATAACGGGTTAGCTGACCCTGGGTCGAATTCGATAAAATTTATTTTTATTCGACGAAATATTGCAAAAAATCGGGTGGGCTTATGCCGTGGCATGCGGCCGTTGGTTTAACGTAAAACGACTATGTTTGCGAATCGGTTTTAGTGTTACAGATTGAAATGAAAACAAAACTGACGCCGTTCTAAAAATTTGAATACAAAACAAATGCTGAATAATACATAAAATATTTGTTAATAGACTAATTATATTGTAAAATACTAAATTTAACTTAACTGCTATAAGCCTCCACAAATAAAATATTTGACAACGATTATGTAGAGGTGCTCGTGGAGTTGGCATCATTCGCTAAGCTTCCTTCCAACGATAGGCGTGATATTGTATTTCAATTTTTTTAATGGATTTACTACTGTTATTTTTACGTATAAATATTGACTAAATAACATTTTTTGTTGCTTAAATCAGTAAGTACATTCAGTTAAAAAAGTATCGGGAATGGATGATTTGTTTATGGTTCCAAATACAATTTTTTGTTTTTTTTTTGTTGTCAAATTGGCACAACAGTTTTCCATTTTGGCGCGGAGTCGTATTCAGTTACTTATTCTGAACAAACTATATCCAGGTTTCGCATATACTAAAAAAAATGTTGTATAAACCCCATACACAAACGCACGAATCACCGCGCTATCACATCTGAGTCGTGAGCTATACAGAATAGTAAGAAGCAAGAGCGCCGGTTTCGGCCATTTTGCGCGGTGCCCTTTTCCCGCCAACCCGCCCGGCTCCCACGTAAACTCAAGATTGTAACAGCGAGCTGACTGTATCAGCTAAATAATGGCACTAGATATCAGTAGCGAAGGGTCAATTTGTATAAGAAGTAAACCCGAGTACATATCTTTAATATGATTATATCATTTGTCTATGTATAGAATACTCATGTGTGTATGTCCATTTTTTTTAAAATAGACAGTCAGTAATCTATACATATCCGGGAATCCGGTAGGAATCGAGTTGTATGAAATCTTAACCACTGCTAGATATATGTCTGTAATACTAAAAGTTTTGTAATTATTGAGGTAAGACGTTAAAACCTTTTTAGATTCAATTCACTTTTCTCACCTGGTAACCAGGCGTTTCACGTCAAAAATAATGGATAACATGTAAAGAGTATTATTCACTATTCCAGATACATTTTTACATGTATTTTGTTTATTATATGAATATTCAAATGAATATTCTGTTAATACTTTGTGCACAAAGGGAAGTATTTTGTATCGATAATGTTGGTTTGTAACAAACATGTTTTATATTGTAGATATTTTTTATATAATATTTTAGCTAATATTGACACAGAGTTAGTTTGCACTTACGTCTGCTTCAGCAGGCATAGGCAATATACATGAAAGATGAGTTTGTACGTCATGGGTTCAGGCAGTGATGATGAAACTGGCATGATAATTATACAATAAGCATATGAATTCGAAAAATCAAAATCGGTTCAAACTCGAGACCTATGGACTCAGCAGTCCAACGGTCACACATTCTCTGCTATCACTGCTATTTTATTGTTGTAATATTTTTTGTATTAAGTTTAATAAATTTAATAAGAAGAAATAAAAATGTGAAAAAACATTAAAATATCTCTAGAAATGAAAAAGTTATGACACTTTAAAGTTGCGCTTACAATGAGGCAAAGTGACGTCACTTATAAGACGAGATATAAAGAAAAAATGTCCAGTACCGTGTAAATTTGATTTGTTTATTTTATAAATTTAGTTTGATTTTAACAATCTATTTCTCAGTCTTTGGTATTTTTTTCACCGATCCATGTATATTTTAATTCGATTTAGTTAAATATAGTGTTAACAACATAATGAAACTTCTCCCTTGCGTAGTTATCTATCAACCGCAATCGCACAAGGTAATAACAGAGCTTTGTCTCAATCCTGAACATGGCAGACACATAGTGATTACAGACTCGTAGGCGTTGAGGTATCTAGATATTGTAATTTAACGCTTTGAGTGGTATTTAGACATCTAGGCCCTAAATCATTCTTAATTGGCGTCCCTGAGCTGTGATTGTGTCTATGTTATTCTTGTTTACTGAACGATAACACTATTATTATTACTGGACAGAATTCAACACATTGTTTTGTGTATGGGATACGAAAGAAAAGTGGACCAAAATAATAACCCAGTGGTACCCTAGGGCCGACAAAAGAAATAAAGGGAGACAGTGTAAACATTGGGAAGACGACTTCAGACAAATGGCGGGCCCTAAGTGGCCCCGATCGAGCTGCATGGAAGTCCTTGGACGAGGCCTTTGTCGAGAGACAAGCTGCTACCGAATTAAACCGATTACCGATATACTATCATCATCTGCCTAGCCTTTTCCCAACTATATTGGGGTCGGCTTCCAGTATAACCGGATGCAGCTGTATACCAGTATTTTACATGGAGCGACTGCCTATCTGGGTAATACGATACCCCTTGGTAAGACTGGTTGTCAGACTTTTTGGGCCACTGACTACCTAACGACTGTCAAAGATCTACAAATGACACCCGGGATCAACGGCTTAACGTGCTTTCCGAGGCGCGGAGGTAACTCGGTATGTAATCCACAATGTGGTAGTAACCGAACTTAAAGAATTTCGTAAACTTTTTTTTTTCATCACCCGAGTCTGCCGAGTTTCGATCGCTAATTTAATATGACCCTCTATATAATTTCTAGCCTATCTAAATATATTTTACACGCTCGAGATTTCAACCCCTAACTTACGATGTAACACGACACCTTTCAACATAGCTGACATGATAAATCGTCTTAAGACGCTTTTTTTTGCAACAACCCTTACAGCGCGTCTCTGTGGAAAGCGTCAAGTGTCACGTCAAACTTACTTCCAATACATTAGATAGTAGGGCGTAAAATCTTGATGCCGTTTCTACTCAAAAGCATTGCAATTTATCACAGACCCCACTTATATACAGGGTGTACGGGACAGCCCTCCACAAACTGAGAGGGTGCATTCAGCTCCTTATTTTGAAACATATTCCACGGGAAATTTCTCCGGTTTTTTTTTTTCATTTACTATTCCTTAATTTCAATGTAAAATAACATTCTCTGTACGCAGCACTCCATTTATGTAAATAATACGGCGAAAATCAAAACCCTAACAATGGATGTAGAAATACTCTAACGAACGACGCGTGAAATCAGATCTTCACTTCCTGCCTGCCTAACTACAGAGTTCATCGAACTCGTCATCGCGCTTGCCGTTCGCTACGTGCGTTTTGCCACGGTAACGATACATTGCGTATGAGGAAATAAAACAAATCAAATTTGATTCCCATACCACTCCTGAAAAAAAAAAATTGTACCGGTCATCTTAGTATGATATACTGAATTCACCCCATCAGTTCGTGGAGGGCTGTTCCTTACACCCTGTATGTTATGTGCAAGAATTCACACAATTTCGGTAGCGTGATACCGGTTAAGACGAGGGTGTGTAATGCGTTTGAGATTAGGTTACGTTATTATAAATGGGGGTTTTTAGTGCCCTATATTTTCATCTCTAGGGAAAAAAAAATACAAGTATCACTTGCTTTTCGGTGAAGGAAAACATCGTGAGGAAACCAGCATGCCTGAGAGATATTTCTTGACGGCATGTAAAGCCAAGTCAGAGGCCCATGGGCGGCCTAAAAACTCTGACACCAGGTTACGAACTAACCACACGATAAAGAAGAAGAAGAAGATCTCTAGGGACATAACATCACGCCTGTAATCCCTGAGGGGTAAAACAGAGGTGTACCTAATAATGCACCCAGATTTCGTAAGTTATTTTTAAGTTTTATGTAATAGGGGGCGAATCTATTGCCATCAACCGGAGAAAAATCCAGACTCCGTGGCTGCTATTGAGAAATTCCTGATGGAAAAAACCCAATAACACTTTGCCAGATCTGGAAATCTAACTCAGGACCTCATGCTCAGCAGCGCTAGACCACTAGACCAACGAGGCAGTCTAGGCAACTAGAAACTAAAACTAACTAACCTAGGAAATATGCAGTGCAGAAAACCAAGCGAGGGGTTTGGCATTTGTAGTGTCTTTTGGCCTGTGTGCAATGAGCGAGATTGGAACATATCCTGTGGTGTACAGTCACCAAGGATTTGGATAATTGAACTTTCATACCGTCTCCTATGGACATTTTTTAAAACATTTTTTATATTATTGAAATGTAGTGCATTGAAACATATCAAAACATTATACTTTTTTTATTGTTTTTTTTTAAGGATGGTAAATCATCAAATAATTCCTCCCGCTCTGGGTGGAGTGGGAGGGAGTGCAGACTTTTACTGACTAAAACCCATCCATGTTCCTTCTTTGCCCTTTGTGTTCCAGGGCCGCGGTATCTCTTTCGCGGTATTCTCTCTCTTTCCTGCCGGGGCTGAGTTCCGCAGCCCCGGCAGGCATCGGCCCTTGCGGACCCCTTCCTGGTTGCTGACATCTCTTTCGGGCGCGCGTGGAACACGAACGCGCCGTCGACACGGCAACATTTTATACTTCGAAGGCAAAATCCAATTCCTTAGCGCGTCAAACAGAAGGTTGCATAAAAAACGCGAACACTATGAAATATATTAAATTAATTTACGTATTATCACAACAGACCGCAGCCGCCGGCTGGAAGATACGCCGCAGTGTGTGCGTGACGTGGCGGTAAGCGTGAACCTGACAACATCGGCCACGCCGCCGCGGTGCTCATGTTGTGTTGTGGTGATGATTCAACCACTATTAATACTGATGACATTTTCATTGAGGAGCTTGTGGCTAAACTTTAATAGCCACTCGGGTCCATCTCCAGGTTAAGCCGCGCTTGCCTAGGTAGGTCCGTAGGTGGGTGATCACCCGTTACGTACCGAGTTTCCTCCGTGACTCGGAAAGCATGTTAAGCTGTAGGTCTCGGCTGTCAATTGTAGATCTTTGACAGTCGTTAAGTAGTCAGTGGCCCGAAAGTCTGACAACCAGTCTTACCAAGGGGTATCGTATTACCCAGTACTGACTGGGTTGTGGAGGTCAGATAGGCAGTCGCTCCATGTAAAATACTAGTATTCAGCTGCATCCGGTTAGACTGGAAGCTAACCTCAACATAGTTGGGAAAAGGCTAGGCAGATGACGATGCTGACGCAGTTTACTGCCTCTGGCGATACCGCTTGCTTCAAGTGACATGCACGCTCGTCAGTTGTTTGTTGTTGATTCCCCTTTGTTCCTTGTTCCCTGTTGTTTCCTTGGTAAATTGTGGCATTTCTAAACAACCTCTTTGTTTTCTCCTGAGTCGCTGTCTCAACATCATGTAGGTCCTGGTTATGCAGCAAAAAATATGAAATAATTAGCTGTTGCCCACTACTTCTTTCGTGTTGAAATTTTTATGTGTGTAATACAGCACATAGCCTATTTTCTAGTTTTTTTCTCACACATATACACCGTGACTTTCATTAACAGGGTGTTTCATATTTTTTTCTAATTTTTACTTTTTTTTTTTTGTACCTATTAAGGTAGGTAAAAAAAAAAATCGCGCCTACAACTATTTTATGTCGAGTACATTGAGTGGACCACCTTTGTAAGACGAATAAAAAGTCACGGTGTATAAGTGTGAGAAAAAAACTAGAAAGTAGGCTATGTGCTGTTCCAGACTATAATCTATCTCTGTGCTTTTCTTCCAGATCCGTTTAGCCACTCGCTGGCGTGATTGAGTAACAAATATCCATCCATCCAAACTTTCGCAAAACTTTCGTATTTATAATAGTACCTTTTTTACATTAAGGTTCACAAACGGTTGCAGACTCATGTTGATGTATATTGGACCTATCATTTGGTTGTGAAAATTTATTATTCGCAAAGAATATATACGTTGTTCAAAAGTAATTTTTCAGCTATCGAAATTCCGAAAGCAAATTAGTTACCTGCGTGTGTAATTAATTGCATACCTAAATAAAGTGAATGTCACCGCGTTTCATTGACAATTTTTTTGGATCTTCCAGTTATTGGTTTGCCTGAAAAGGACAAAACATGCCTAGTTTATTTTTGTCAAATTAGCTAAGAAGAATCTTTCCTTAACACAGTGTTGCTTACTGCACACCAGGTAGTCCCAAAACTGGCTCAAATTCAACGTGCACAGAATTACAAGGTTCTATATCCCAAATAAACAACAATAAATGATGGGGTCTAGCCCCCCGGGGTGCGAATATAAACACAATAAATTAATTTACAAGGGTTTATTAGAGCAGGTTCCATTAGAACTGGGTGCAAAGGTGAATTGTACCGACATACTTAACCGACATGTGATGTAGTGGAAGGGAGGTTCAGATTACAAATTAGTAGTAGGGTTGGCAGTTGTTTCACACGGAGTTATTAGGTGCGATAATGATGCGGATATCACAACTCTGGCCCTAAATTATGTCCGTAGTGACGTAGGGAAACCAATAATCATTTTAGAATAAAGTTTCACATTTTGCAGCAGTAGGTATCATAAAACATCTTGATAAGGCACGTATAGAACCTGGAAATATGGCAGAAGAAAGAAGAGACAGAAGAGAGTTATCTATAGTGATCCAGACCCAGTGAGTGATTCCGGGTTAAAATGATGCTGATTTTGATCGTGGTGGTGAATGCCTATGAAAGCTGACATATTTTTAAGCGAGCCTCATGCATCATGTCAGGCCGGATGAACCCAGTAGCAGGAGTAGCAATTGCTACGGGTCCCGCGCAAACGGGGGCCCCTTGAATTCAAACCCGCCCACAGCCGCTGTTGGGTGGGTTTGTTTTTGTTTTTTTTCCGTTTTGTTTCAACGTCATACAAACTCCCCCGAAATCTTGGACAACTATCGAGAAACCAACCTGTGCCAGGCATACTACAATTTTCGAGCTCGCTACGGTCCCCGCGCTTGCTTAATCCGGCACTGCATCATGTACCTGTACTGTTGCATAAACCATTACTCACTACAGGCGGCCTGCGGAGTTTGTTGTAATGCGTTGCGCAGCAGCCCAATGGGACTGTAATGTGTGTGCGTACTAGCTCATCTTTCCGTACGCAAAATAAACGCTTCGGATGTGGAGCTGCGGAAACTATCCCGGAATTATGTAATGTTTACAATAGACGATATTCGTTGCTGCCATGAGTCGTGAAAAATAACTTATAGATAAACCTACTCGATAAACGTATTTCTCTAGAGGACACTGCAGCCTTGGTGCATTTTGTGGTTAGCTATATGAATATTTGAGGAAAGATTTAAATAAAATCTAAAGTGCATCGAGTTTTGCACAAGAGCAAAAGCCAAAAGCAAAATATATCACAACGTCATACACACATAGGTATGACATGCCATGGCATTGCTTTTCCTCCGAAGGTTTGGGAAGGAAGGTTCAACATTCGTCAGATATGTCTAACTTCCATGCATTATATGGAAGTTATAGTTATGGTTTAGTCTAACTGGCCAGTAATCCAGACTTCGAGCAGTTCCTCAGTAGCAGGAATTCCAAGTCGAAACTTGCCCGGCCCGGGAATCTCAGGATATTTTACAAATCGTGTGTTTTTCTCTGGATTGGTTTTGCTGTACGTTATTACTGTACATTATTTTTATCATTGATTGATTATCTTTACAAATAAAACAAAACGGTGTTTAAGTCTATGCCGTAGGTTATGTTACCTCTTTGATCGTTCGAACAAAAGCGGGAAGAAAAAAGCACCTTCCGTTACAGTACAGCTACAAAAGCAAAGGAAAATGATCAAAGGAATATCTTGGAATATCGTGGAATCTGAATAAATTTGTAATCTGAGATATTACGCGTGGATCAATGGTCTGTGGTGAGACGGAATACTTTCTGAATGAAATACTTACGCCATTTTCTTTTTGTATCGTGTTTCCTCTTGATAAATATTCATTTTTAGCTTCTACTTACTGAATACATTATTATGATAGGTATATCATTTTCATGTTAAATTCAAAGTGAATAATCCCATTTTCCGCCTTCACAAATATGTGGGCAGCCAGCCCGCCTCTCTTATTCAGAGAAGTCTAGTAATGTGCCCCCAAGTGTCAACATATTCCTACATAAAAATATGTTGAGTATACAGATTTCAGGAGTTAATGGAAAAAGAAACTTCCCTAACCATTGTCTTGATGTAGGTTGTAGCGTTGTGTGTTTTTATATGCTTTTTTTTAATTTTAATTTTAACTTGCTTTGTTAGTTAGTTAGTAATCAAAAATGTTTATTTGCAAAAAAATACATACAAATTACAAATATCAAAACCAGTTCCCCCCAACCGATAGAGCTAAAATTTTGGTTCTAGTGACAATACATTTTTATGTCAGTCAAACCGAATTTTTTACTTTTCATTTAAATAGACGCTTGCTTTTTTTTAAAAGTCAAAATTGTTATTAGGTGTTGAAGAGAGAGAGTGGTTCTTAGTACTGGCTCGTTAGCCTAGAGGTGGGTTGATCACCACGTTCCTTTGCCAGGCTCATCCAGGTTTTTCCCGATGGCAACTTTGTCGTCTGCCCATCTCGCCCCCGGACGGCCCACATTTCTTTTCTCTGTCCCCAGAAGGCAACAGAGAATAGTTTATTGCAAATTCTATGTTCCATCATCAACTGCCTAGCCTATTCCCAACTATATTGGGGTCGGCTTCCAGTCTAACCGGATGCAGCTGAATACCAGTATTTTACAAGGAGCGACTATCTATCTGACCTCCCCAACCCAGTTAGTACTGGGTAATACGATACCCCTTGGTATGACTTGTTGTCAGACTTTTTGGGCCACTGACTACCTAACGACTGTCAAAGATCTACAAATGACACCCGGGACTAACGGTTTAACGTGCTTTCCGAGGCACGGAGAAAACTCGGTATGTAATGGGTGGTCAGCACGGCTTCACCTAAAGATCGTCCCGAGCGGCTCTTATTATTAAGCCGCGAGCTCCTCAAAAGCAAATACTATGTTCCATAAGACAGTAAATTTTTGGTATACCACTCACCAAAACTATAAGCTAAACAATTCATCATTCAATTCATGTCCCGTTTCGAGAGAATACCAATCCCAGAATGGACAGTTCAACTATCCAACGGAGTGGTTTTGTCAGCCATTCCATAAATCCAGCTTGTTTCAGTAGCTTACGAATCTAAGCTGCCGGACCTAATACCGACTGGCGGTCCTACGGAGCTATTCCAGAGGTCACTGACCGATGGGTATTAGGAATTTCGGATTCCGGTATCGTTGTTTACGAAGATTCTGATTTGAATATTTTGCTGGAGGTATGTCGGATCGTTGCAAATCGGCTTGCTCAAACTTTTAATTGGTTTTTACTTTTAATATATTTTTTATCGATGAGGTGCCTATGAAATAGGATTTTAGTTGTATGTTTACCGAATACAGTGTTGTTTTTATTAAATTGTAAACGTTATAATATCTTTGTGTACCTATTTCTGTCGTAAGATTTAAGAAGAAACTTGCTTTTGAGCGTGGCTTTGCTCGCTTTAAGTTTCTTGTTATATCATAAAGACACTCGGCAATAGTTTTTTATCAGTGAAAGAATTTTTGAAATCGGATAAGTAATTTCGGATATTACCTACTTACATCGAAATTCATAAAAATCTCTTTAAATTTATTGTTAACTAGCTTTTGCCCGCGGCTTCGCTTGCGTTAATTTAGATTTTGACAACCAATTTGGGTTGTACTCTGCTTGTAATAATATAATTCAATCATTATTCGAAAGACACGTGGCGCCATCTGTTCCCATAAGAACGTTATTATTGTTTTCTCCGGGAACAGAACTTTTTTTCCGGGATGAAAGGCACCCTATGTCCGTTTCTGTACACTTGACAACGTATATGCAAAGTTTCAGGATGATTGGTTCAGTGGTTTAGGCGTGAAAAGGTAACAAACAAACATACAAACTTACTTTCGCATTTATAATCCAACTCTGCAGATTTAAACACTTCATTCCGCATTCTGGTCTAGTCGACAAGTTGAAAATGGTACAAAATAGAGATACTGCTCTTAAAATTATGTGCGATAGCTCATGGGATCCGGAATGACGCCTAGAAAAATGTGCCAAAAGCGTGTATTAGCACATAAAAAATTGCAAAAGTTATAAACAATTAAAGATGAAAAAAAAATGGCATTTCGTTTTTTGCCAATATTTCATAAACTATTAATATTTAAGAAATTTCAAAAAAAAGATTCTGAAAGAAGAGGAAATTTCCAATAAAAAACTCCTAACTCCCGGAACTCTATCTCCATTATTTATAATTTTAATTTAACGCTGAAAATAGGTCTGCGCGCGACATTTTTAGGTTGCACGCGTGGCGTCAAAAGCGAGTACGGCACATTAATTAATTTATTTAAGGTATTGAATATTTTTTTTAAAATTTGAAAAAATTATGGTGTGTTCTGAACACTATAAATAATTTATTCCCGTTGGAAATTTTACTTAAAGTAAATTTTTCAACAAGTTAAACAATTGTTAACCAACGAAATTTTCTCGAACTACCGTCTTAATTGTAAGTGAAAAAAAATGTTTAAATAATGGTCGTAAAAAATTTTCGCTTCGTAGAGCCTTAAAACAAGATCGTGCCATAAAAGTTAAAAAAATATTTATACTTTGTTTATAACAATTTTTTTACTTGAACAAAAACTTAAAAATCCAAGTAATATTGTTAAAAAAATTTTTTTCTTCTTAATCATATAACTTTTATGGCACGATCTTGTTTTAAGGCTCTACGAAGCGAAAATTTTTTACGACCATTATTTAAACATTTTTTTTCACTTACAATTAAGACGGTAGTTCGAGAAAATTTCGTTAGTTAACAATTGTTTAACTTGTTGAAAAATTAACTTTAAGTAAAATTTCCAACGGGAATAAATTATTTATAGTGTTCAGAACACACCATAATTTTTTCAAATTTAAAAAAAATGTTCAATACCTTAAATAAATTAATTAGTGTGCCGTACTCACTTTTGACGCCACGCGTGCAACCTAAAAATGTCGCGCGCGGACCTATTTTCAGCGTTAAATTAAAATTATAAATAATGGAGATAGAGTTCCGGGAGATAGGAATTTTTTATTGGAAATTTCCTCTTCTTTCAGAATCTTTTTTTGAAATTTCTTAAATATTAATAGTTTATGAAATATTAGCAAAAAACGAAATGCCATTTTTTTTTTTATCTTTAATTGTTTATAACTTTTGCAATTTTTTATGTGCTAATACACGCTTTTGGCACATTTTTCTAGGCGTCATTCCGGATCCAATGAGCTATCGCACATAATTTTAAGAGCAGTATCTCTATTTTGTACCATTTTCAACTTGTCGACTAGACTATTCTAGGTAACATCCCAAGAGCATTACCACTAGATTCTCTTTAGAGATTCCCCAAACTTTACTATTCAGACTCCTTACACAAACAAGTGGAAATCCGATTTCCGTTTCCGGAATTCCCGCTGTGCCTACAAACAAACATTCCTGCTAATAAAACTATAGAGTCGACACGTGTTATCTATGTGCTGTTAGGAGCACGAAATGTCTTAAAATTTTACACCGATGTCATGGAGTAGATAGCCACAGAAGCTCCACACAACGAGTGATGACGCACGCACACATAGCCACCCGTCTACGTATAGTGAGTGCAAGCCCGCTACAGTATTTATAACCACAGCAACTCCTGAAAGTCAGAGTCAACTGTGGCCGAGGCAATGAAGCTCAATGAGTCCCGAAGAACTTGGTTTGATGTACAGAATGCTTTGTTGACGGCTTCGTGAAGGGTCTGTTTACTTTGTAGCGCATCAAAATGAACATCTTTCTCCAAGGGATCATAGTAATTGCGAAAAAGCAGTTGTTCCATACATTTGGGTAGAGTAGGTATTGCCATACATACTGCATAGGTGCGTGCATCAGTTTTCGCTCGATGTAAAGAGCTGGCCTTCCGTGAATATATATTCTGTGCTTGCTGCTACATTTGGAAGGAAGCCAGGTTTGACTTCATGCAAAGCGGCGAATTATAAGTGTTATTGCAGGACGTAGATAAGCACCCTGGAGAGTCTATGGATTTTCTGTGCTCAGTATGTTTTAGGCTTTAGCGTTTTTTGGGGCTGTTGTAAATTTTTATAAGGTATTCGAAAATGCATTTTTTAAATCCATATTTTTGAGACATTGTTACTGTTATTTTTACTATTAATGTCTTTCATGTTACGTACACGAAGATACAACATATTTAGTTCAGCAAAGAATATTCTTTGTACTGTTGTAAGTTTTTTATTCTTTCTTTCAGAAAACGAGTTAAGAGACCAAATAAAAAATAAGGTTTTTCAACTCCAGAAAACTATTTTTTTTTAGAGTCCGTTAATGGTGTTTTTTTCATAATAATTAAACAGAATGTCTTCATTAGCAATATTCCTCTTCCTGTATAATTGTTCTACGTATAGTAGCAATCACAAAATAAACAATCTCCCTTGCTGAGATCACAGAAGGATTATATGCCGGTAATACTGTCGTCTCAGACGAATCATAATGGGGATAATCCCAAAGGTGATGCTGAGTTAATCCCCAGCGACATCTCCCGAGCATAACTAACACTTACCTATGTACAGCTGAATTAATAGCCCTTTGACAATCGAGAGAGGTCTCATCAAATAATTTGTGGTTGGATGGAAACAGATTATACTACAAATACATGAGAATGGTGTAATAACAGTCGACCATGATTCTATATATTGCAGGAACTTACTCTTGCGTTTAAACACGATGAATGATCGATGAAATTGTATCAAACGCTGTTTCAATTGCAACGTTCAATAGGGTATTTGACTGAAAAAATCTTTTTAGTCCGTCGGCTACATTATCAAAAAATATTGGATTACGTATCCAATATTTTTTGATTTTGTCTTTTGTCATGTAAACGAAAAATCACCACGATACAGCGCGTTGAAATCTCGCGTGACGTCACAATTTCTGTTACTTTTTACTGTCCAGTGACGTCACAAGCCCCCTCTCTTGAACTTTGTTGCGCTGTATCGTCATCATTTTTTGATTATGTGACAAAATAAAAAATACATGTCTAAATATTTATACACGGACTAAATATTTTTGTTTTTTTTTTTTCGATGTTGTCAAATAGCCTATTGAGCGTAATAGAGTTTGATACGCTATTTCAATTCCATTTTGATAGCTCAAGAATTTTTCAAACATATGAAGCAATATTTTATTTATTTTTTGAGTATGAATGTGGATAGGTATTAGAGAAGAGGAAGACCAAAGAAACAATGGATGGACTGAAGGATGACATGGCAAGAAAGGAGGTGTCTGATGAGATGACGCTGCGCCGACCCCAAATTAATTGGGATACAAGGTCAGATGAATGATGGTGAAGCAATATGAGGAAACTATTCGGATTTTGATAAAAAACTGTGTTACGTGATGAGGTTGTTGGGAGCGTTTAGTTTGACTAAACTAGCACTAGGACAATACGGGGTAATAAAAACAAATACGATTAAAACGATTTGATCTTTACTAACATTGAACTTTCTGCAGGATTATATCAAAATCATCGTCTGCCTAGCCTTTTCCCAACTATATTGGGGTCGGCTTCCTGTCTAACCGGATGCAGCTGAATACCAGTATTTTACATGGAGCGATCTGACCTCCACAACCCAGTTAGTACTGGGTAATACGATACCCCTTGGTAAGACTGGTTGTCAGACTTTTTGGGCCACTTACTACCTGTAACGACTGTCAAAGATCTACAAATGACACCCGGGACTAACGGCTTAACGTGCTTTCCGAGGCACGGAGGAAACTCGGTATGTAATGGGTGGTCACCCATCCACAGACCAACCTAGGCAAGCACGGCTTAACCTAAAGTTCGACCCGAGCGGCTCTTACTATTTAGCCACGAGAACTAAAAATTGAAATATTTGAAAGAGTAAGTTAAAGTTTTAAGCAGGTAATGTTTTTGTAAACATGAATAAACAGTATACTTTCCTAACTCCGCCTGTTAGCAATATAATCACAAAGCAACGCATTAACTTTCTTGATTCAATTTACTTCAACATTAGACGACATAAAGTAAGTATGGCGTCCACATACCCGTACATACAGCATACATGTAATAAGCAAAGTACATTTATATTCTGGTTCAAGGATTACGTATTAGGGTCCCGGTAAATAATCTTCGTTCACACAATATGGAAGCAATTTATGGAATAAGACGTACTGCCTACAAACCAGGATGTGTGGGGCCGTGGAGGTGGCAAATGACGTGTTAAGTACCAAGTACATTAAAATTGTGGAGGAGCTCGCGGCTCAAT
Source organism: Noctua pronuba (assembly GCA_905220335.1). Classification (NCBI taxonomy): domain Eukaryota; kingdom Metazoa; phylum Arthropoda; class Insecta; order Lepidoptera; family Noctuidae; genus Noctua; species Noctua pronuba. The sequence continues at coordinate 4,365,287 of LR999906.1, read as the reverse complement.
AATAGCAGCCGCTCGGGTCGATCTTTAGGTTAAGCCGTGCTTGCCAAGGTTGGTCTGTGGATGGGTGACCACCCGTTGCATACCGAGTTTCCTCTGTGCCTCGGAAAGCACGTTAAGCCGTTGGTCCCGGCTGTCATTTGTAGATCTTTGACAGTCGTTAGGTAGTCAGTGGCCCAAAAAGTCTGACAACCAGTCTTACCAAGTGATATCGTATTACCCAGTACTACCTGGGTTGTTGACGTCAGATAGGCAGTCGCTCCATGTTAAATAGTGGTATTCAGCTGCATCCGGTTAGACTGAAGCCGACCCCAATATAGTTGGGTAAAGGCTAGGCAGATGATGACGACATTAAAATTGTTAGAAGTATCTTTGTGTCAGTCGTGATGGCCCAGAGGTTAAGGCCTCGCCTCTCATGCATGAGGTTGTGGGTTCAAATCCGGGCAAGTGCCAATGTGACTTTTTCAATTCATATGTTCTTTCTAAGTTTATCTTGGACATCACAGACATCGGTGAAGGAAAACATCGTGAGGAAACCTGGACTTATAATTAATATAAGTCTGAAATCGCCAACCCGTCTTGAGCAAGCGTGGTGATCAATGTTCGTGCCTTCTCTGTATGAGAAGAGGCCTTTGCCCATCAGTGGGACAGTAACAAGCTGGTATTATTATTATTTTATCTTTGGATAATCTTCCTTAGGTTGGTTATCTTAGGTCGAACAAGACCGTCAATGATGATGAGGTCAGCTCAAGTAAGAAGAGTTGTTTCAAAAAGTCTAGTGACCGTCTTTAGGGATCCGTTGCAGAATGACAAAAACGGACCTGTCCGTCTGTCTGTCTGTCAATCTGTCACGTTACTCAACTGCTCAAATCAACCATCATGATTTTGTTAACATTCAAAAAGCCTACCTTTTATAGTTCTAAGTTCTACATTGTTTTATTTGATGTGAGGCCAAAATCAGAACTAACGCTTTAATTTTTAAATTTACAAAACCATTTCACACAAATGTCTCCGTATCTTGCTAGCGCCCTCCTAAATAAATAAATGTATAATTTTCTTTCTTTCTTCCAGTAACGTCATTTATGCGCCTAAGATCCTTGTAGCATATTACATCCGTTGCCAACATCAACATTTTACGTTTCATTTTACTCAGCTGTGTATAAAAATGGCCGCGATCCATCGTCGTGTATATAAACGTTGATACAGTTAACGGGACAAGTCGTATATGTTTGTCATTTACTATACAATGTCTTACCTACTGAGCTTTCTTTGTGATAATGAATATGGTTTTTTTACTTCTTTTGTAAGGATTTATGGAACTTTTTGTGTGTTTATTTTGGGTGTGTAACCTTTGAAATAATAACAAAAGTTCTAATGATCATGTGACCTAATTTCATTTAATATACTTTTATTTAATATAACGATGAAATGATATAACGAATTATTGATATAATTTCATTTAACCTAATTTTACATGGTTTAATGAACATTTTCTATAATGCACATTTGAATTAATATTCAATTAGTATAATATGCAGTTACTATAATATTCGAAATTTATAAGTAACGCTTAATATAATTTAGAAACGTCTACTTAGTAGGTTAGTTTAGTGTTTTATTAATATATAAAACGTATTAATATTATTTTTTGTGTTTTCTTCTTTTATATACAACTGGCATACCTGCGTCAGATACCATCTACTGTTATTGAATAATTTGGGTAAGGTTAGGTTAGCGTTAATGGTCACTGTTCTACAGTGACCATTAACGCGCGAAGGCGAGCGAGCGCAGCGAGCGTGCAGCAGCAGCGGCCGCCGAGCGCCAGGTTCCCTCTATCGTTGGTGAATCATTTAGGTTAGATGAGGTTATAACAGGTCATGATGTTTCCTGATAATTACTTATTCATTACAGAATTTTGGCTGAAAATGAGTTAATATGAAAATTAGGTCAACTGAATGTTATATAAAAAGAGCATTATACAAATTGAAAATTATATAAAATGAACTTTATAGTAAATGTTATTAGAGCAAAATAAGATTATATGAAATATAACATTAGATCACATGAAATTAGGTTATTTTGTTTTTATAGCATTTGAAAATTATATCATGTGAACGTTATTTCAAGTAATATTAGACTATTTGTTACTATGCAATATATTACACACCCGTTTATTTTTACACTGAACTGTATATTTTTTTCTTGAGCCCGTGCTCAGTTATTGCCAACGAGCGATGGAGCGCAGCATACTAAATATTAAATAACTGACCGGATAAGAAACACCACGCAAATTGCCGTAGCTTATAAAGTTGCGACACTAAAATAGCACAACTGTGGACCCACATATCGCAAGACTGGAGCCCTGAGACAGTTAGACGGGGTCGCGGCAGACCGAGGAGAAGATGGCGGGACGCCTTGGATGCGTTCCTCACGAATTGGCGAGAAGAAACACACTATCGAGAGAAGTGGAAGAAGGCCTTTATCCAGGAGTGGGACAATACGGGGTAATAAAAACAAATACGATTAAAACGATTTGATCTTTACTAACATTGAACTTTCTGCAGGATTATATCAAAATCAACATCTGCCTAGCCTTTTCCCAACTATATTGGAGTCGGCTTCCAGTCTAACCGGATGCAGCTGAATCCCAATATTTTACATAGAGCGACTGCCTATCTGACCTCTACAACCCAGTTAGTACTGGGTAATACGATACCCCTTGGTAAGACTGGTTGTCAGACTTTTTTGGGCCACTGACTACCTAACGACTGTCAAAGATCTACAAATGACACCCGGGACCAACGGCTTAACGTGCTTTCCGAGGCACGGAGGAAACTCGGTATGTAATGGGTGGTCACCCCATCCACAGACCAACCTAGGCAAGCACGGCTTAATCTAAAGATCGACCCGAGTGGCTGCTATTATTTAGCCACGCGCTCCTCAAAATTATTATATCAAAATGTGGCCTCTAATAATGTGTTAGAAATCTTGATTAAATTAGCAACGAATGTTAGTTTTAGTTTTTACCACAATTGCAGTAAGATATAAGTTGCAACTTCTGTAAAAATAATAATATTTTCAAATTAAAATCAACCATTAATCCAAAGCCGACAGTTTAACAAGGGGTAGACAAGGAACAGAGTTTGTGTTCTGTTAGCAATGCCATTAATGTCGAATTCATTTCTTCAAAGACGTTTATTAATGAGACGTATCCAAAGAGATATAAAGGGTGTAAAAAGATCTTTAACGAAGCCGAAAGGCACTTGTTCTTCTTGTCATTGCGATATTTTTTTTGGTCTGGACCATACCTGGGAACCTTCTAGTTACGGAGATATTGGAGGTCAAAGTTCCAATTTTTTCACAAGTTTTTTTAATACTACTTTTTAAGGTTTTAGCTTTACTTTAATTACCTCTATGACCCGATTACTATTCAAAGCATCCATGAGCACCAAGTTTTGAGTGCGTTACATTGAGTTTTACCGTAAAACCTGATTTTTCACCCCAAAAAAAAAAGTCGTTTCCCAGCAACAATTTTTGCGTAGGGTGTCTTAGTTTGATGTACATAATGCTTGTCCTGTCCGTTTACACCCTGTAGATATACCTAGATAACGCAAGTATCACGATTCGTATGAAAACCAAGCGTGCCATGTTTTGACTACCTATTACGACGTCATAAGCACTATTTAGTTACTATACAAAATAGACAACGTTTTTGTTCTTTGAAAGTCTAGAATTAAGTTCCTGTGTTGTAACGTTGTTGTTTTAAACAAATTAGCTTGTAGCGACAGAAGCCATGAATGCTTTTCCGGGTACGCGAAGTAGGTACTCTTGCGGTATCTAGGTCATATTTATATCTGTGGTCGAAGTTCTGCCATAATGTACTAATCCACATCACCGCCACCGTGATTTCGAGAAACCGACGTACTAAGTTTGAAATAATGATTGCTTTGTTTCCTCTAACCAAGTGTTCTAGTTGTGGTGGCAAATATCTTTGTTTCAGAGTTCCATACCAAATAATTTTGAATATTTTTTTTTGATTAGGGTTTTGAAAATCCTACAATAAAGTAAATTGGTACACATTTTGTAAGTTATCAACATTCTTGTATTAGAGTGATGTAGGCCAAATAAATGAGAACTGTTCAGTTCAACGATTCGTGTAATAATGTCAATGATTAGTGTGTGCAGTTACAAATATAAGGTTAGGCGAGCTGCACACTACATTCTCCTGCCTCTTATCCCTATTTATTTGTGGTCGACGCAGCGTGTCTTCGTCTTCCGTATTTCTCTATTACTCGTCATCTCATCAGTCACCTCCTTTCTTGCCGTATTCATTCTTTACACAGTCCATCCATCATTTCTTTGGCCTTCCTCTCCTCTTATAGCAGTCCATTTTCGTACTCAAAACTACATTTGGTAAGTCTAAAATTTATTGTTGTTAAGCTACTACATTAGAACCAGTTAAACGTCATTAAATCAATTTAGAAAATACATACGTATTTGGTACATTTTGGCAGAACTAAAAACTTGCTCCTCGATTATGCAGTTTCTGCAGTACACGACTGGTCGTTCCGCCACTTGTGTCCAATCTCATGTTACTGGTAACCCTATTCACTAATGACGCCTAGTCGTTGGGAGCAGCCCTATTTGCTAATGAGGTTCCGAGAATGTCAAGTGGACTGCAGTGTTTCCCTTATTTGCAGTCTTCAAACGTTGGAATTAGGAACAATTAGGGGCACGAATGTTGCAAATAACTGGTAATTGTGGTGAGTTCTGTGTTGTCATGCAGTGACCGTCTCTTGGGCATGATGACTAAAATATTTAGTAAGATTATAGGGTGACTGGTAATTAGTGACAGATACTTCAACATGTGATTATACTCATAATAACAAACAACTTTCCCAAATAAACATTTATTTATACCTCCTAGAACGGCGTCACGCGGCTAACAGCTGATAGGTCACAATACAAGCGGCATGTTAATTTGTGTGTTCCGCTGATAAACCTTTCTTGTCCGTTACCTTAGTGAAAATACTAAAAATGATTACTTATGTTCGCAAGTCAAATTTTCACACCCACTCTATCATTTTAATGAAATTCCATAAGATGATTTCGAGAGACCTCTGTGACTCCACTCGGAACTCATAAGTATTTGACGGGTCCGGTCCAAATTGCCTACGAATCACGATAGGGGGCGACGACGGTGGGGGGGGGGAGGGGTATATTTTAAGATATTCGTGACGCACCAGAGATCCCCTACTACCGGCATTATTTACTTTACCTTTATACCTGTAATGTTTGAAAAGTATTGGAGAAATATTTTTCTTTGTACCTTTGGGATTTGGAGTATTTCTTTCCATTTTGTGAATTTTGAAAGATTTCTTGTTATAAAGGACGCTTGGAGCTCATTTTGAAATTAGCAACGCTATGTACCGGTATCCCGGCAAAAGAATGGAACGCGCTTTGGCAATCATCGTCTACTTTAAAGCGCGGTACAAAACTTTGATGCTTACTTTTGTGGGGGGTTACTCTGTGGCGTAACGTTCGTGATAATTCGGGAAAACGAAGTTTGCCGAAGCGCATACATTTTCTGGTTTAACTGTGTTTAGTTTATTGAGAGGCTATCCCTATATTGTCGTGAAAACCTCGTAAGAGCATTTTTAATGCATACAATAAGGCTGCATTTTCACCAGAGATGGGCGAGGATGCGTAGCGAGGGATGTGTGTGAAAGTAACCAATAATATCGCTTCTTTTTCACAACTTGAGGTATTCTAGCTATGCGATTGGTTAGTTCCACACACATCCTTCGCAAGCCACACTGCCGAGCGAGCCGGGCGAGGCATCGTTTCATCACTTTTCATACTTTGGTTCACCCTGCGAAGTACTGAAAGAGCCGACACGAAGTATGAAAAGAGGCTCGCCCGGCTCGCTCGCTCGCTCGCTAGCTGGCGGTGTTGCCTGCGCTTTACTCTTACCACGTTGCCTGAACTCTTACATAATTTAGGAAAGACTAGTAGTCGAGTGTTTTTTTTGTCAAAATCAAAATCAAAATATTTTATTTCACATGACCTAGATGGGCACTTATAAAACGTCGACAAAAAGATTCGTACGGTTCGGGTTGGTCGTTTCCTATGGAGAAGAACCGGCAAGAAACTCTGTAAATTTAATTCTACGCAATTAGGACCCCAGCCCAAAACGTTATTTTTTAAATACTACCAGTGTAGTACGTTGATGAAGGCATTCTACTAACAGAGCGAAAGCGACCATGTGAGCCCGTTTGATATTAAGGTCGCGATGATAATGGCACGCTGCCAGCAGTACAGTGAAAATTATGTGGTGCGGTTTAATAAAAATTTACTTTTATGAAATTTTTGGTTAGTCGAGGGAAAAATTGGGTTTATTGGTTAAATTTTTGGTTTAAGTGCTTACGCAGCATTATGCCTGTTATCTCTGAAGGGTTAGGCAGAGGTGTACTTAATATCATCTGCCTAGCTTTTTCCCAACTATATTGGGGTTGGATTCCAGTCTAACCGGATGCAGCAGAATACCAGTATTTTACATGGAGCGACTGTCTATCTGATCTCCACAACCCAGTTAGTAATGGTAATACGATACCCCTTGGTAAGTCAGGTTGTCAGATTTTTTGGGCCACTGACTACCTGTAACGACTGTCAAAGATCTATAGATGACACCCGGGACCAACGGCTTTATGTGCTTTCCGAGGCACGACGGAAACTCGGTATGTAATGGGTGGTCACCCATCCATAGACCAACCTAGGCAAGCACGGCTTAACCTAAGATCGACCCGAGCGGCTGTTATTATTAAGCCACGAGCTCAGAGGTGTACTTAATAGTGCGCTCATATTTCGCTACGTATTGTTGTTAGTGTGTTATTAATGTGTTGTCAGATGTTATTGTTTAAGTGTCATGTAATGGGGCGTGCGAACACCTAGTGTAGGTTAAAAACTAACTTTTTCAATAAGCGGGGTTTTTATGTGAATTGCTCGTATGTACACACGGCGGCGCATGAAGCTGTACATTTCCAGTATAACTTGGCCTCGCGTTGTATAGATTTTTTATACAATGAGAGATGCGCATAAACTGGATTTGTATAGCTTGATTGGCCGTCGTGCGTTGGTACCAGTGAATGTTGCTACAGACCATAGGATTCAGTTTTATGCTACGGATCTAGAGATCAGACTATTCAAGTTCAGGTCGATTTTTCAAATGTCAGATTACTTTTATCTTAGGAATGGAAATTGCGGTCAGAAAGGTTTTGTATAGAGAATATAAGGTTTTGTATGTTTGTTGAAAAATCGGCATCATTAAATTTATTCTTATTGCTTATACAGGGTAGTGGAAATATGTATACAAGGTATAAACGGACCTTTGACGAAGCCGTCAACCAAGCATTATGTACATGAAACTAACGCAAAGAAGAATGGCAAGGCCTAATGCGATCTGGGGACCACACTTAGAGCTGGCGTACATTCGTAAAAATACTCCCAAAAGATAGGTCTCGGTCAAATTAAGATAAAAGGTAATCACAGCATATTTTTATAATATTGGAGTTGGCTACAATAACATAATTTATAAACACACTTGTCGCGTGAGCAAAATCAGAACTAACGCCGCCATCTTATTTTTTCAATAATTATATTTCACAAATCTTTAGCAAGAGCGCTCTCCAACCTCAATGGAGCTTCAAAAGATCCATGTAACACTGTAGGATAGACAACTACGTCAGCTACGGCTGACGTAGTTGTTGTCATTCAAAAATATTTTCATTATTACATATACAATCCAATATACCTTATATTTTATTAGTACGTAGAATTTAAGGACTATCTAGGTATTTAGCCTGCGGAGCCCGCACTTGCACAACGCATCACATTGTCTTATGATTTTGGTTGGCTTATTCTTTAATTGCGCAATTACATTAATCGAAAAAACAAACAATGAAGCTGGACGAGTCTGTCCGAAGACGTTTGACGAATTCCATGGGCAATCGAATTTGGGCGAACGACCATGTGTAATTGGGCAAAAATCAAACATTAAATACGAAGTTGAATAAAACATTTATTTTAAGCAGCATAACATTATAATCTTATAAGAACTTCTTCAAATAACTAAGCGACCGATAGCGCGGGCATGCTATCTTCATCGGCTTTACCATAATCACTATACGATGCTCCTCGTACATGCTAGCAGCAACTGTACCCAATGGCATTGTTTTAGCCTCTATCATATCTATACACCTTCACTGAGCGTTTCTCATGTTGTATACTTCACCACGAAACAAATAAGACTCATCATCATCTGCTTAGCCTTTTCCCAACTATGTTGGGGTCGGCTTCGGAAACAAATAAGACTATTAAACTAATAAAAAGCACAACTATCCACAACAAAACCACACATCTAGATTTTAATTGATCAAGACAGAGAAGTGACAATATGTATGACATTTATGACATATTCTGTTTTCATAGACGGTTTTGAATGTTGCCATTAAAGCTAAATTCTCCAAAAAAACGTTTTGTACATACTTTATGTTTTTAATAGCAGTAGTCACTTAGTATTTATTTAACAAAATTATTATTTAGTAACATATATGTTGCGTGTATAATATATATGTTGCGAATCGAATAAGAGGCTGACTTAAAAGCAAAGAAAACATGTGTTTCCGAAGATAGGAGGAGTCTTACTCAAAATAGCTTGGATTTAATGAGACAAAACAGATAAGATATCGCAGCAATTTAAACGGCTTGTCTTGTAATACTAGGTAGCAAACGTATCATGGTGCTCACTGTTACTACCAACGATATCATTAATTAGTATTATCATAGAAATTCCATTTTCTGTTGAATATGGTAACTCCATTGCTTCCGTAACTGTTTCTACGTTTCGATGTTTCAAATGATTGCGTTTAGGTGTTCAGATTTAGTAAAATATTTGTTTCTTCTTTTTTTACTTTATGCAGCTTAATAAAAAAAAGATATTACATGGAAAGAAAAGCCACGTAATTTCTTCATATAATGTACATACTTTCATTGATGAACGCTTCTGAAATTAACTGGGCCCTAAAAAAACAATCTTCTTTATTGCTGGGTAACAACTTTTTTTTTGGGGTGAAAAATCACGTTTTACGGTAGGGCTCAATATTACGCACTCAAAACATTGTGCTGATTGATACATTGAATAGTACGGGGGTCGTGGAGTTGTTTAAAGTAAGAATTAAAAAAAAATAATCTTACCTTAAAAACATGTATTTAAAAGAAAATTGTGAACAAGTGGGAACTTTGACCTCCAATATCTCCGAAACTAGAAGGTTCCCAGGTATGGTCTAGGTCTAGGTATTATGTATCTATGTATATATGGTCCAGGTATTGCGATATTTTTTTTGTTCTAACAAAAAAAATATCGCAATGACGGGGAGAACACATGACTTTCGGTTTCGTTACGGGTTTTGTTACACCCTTTATAACCTTATTTATAGAATTAATACTTCGGCGTATGTACAACTCAATATTCTCTGAGTGAAATATTCCCTTGATTTGATTCTCATAAGTAATGTTGCTGCTAACATCACATGTTGATCTTCCGCCCCAGACCGTCGGTACTAATATATTAGCATAACGAGATTATTCTCAACTTCATTCGTACAGTCAGCAACGGAAGTCGGTTAACGCTGACTTAACAGTCTTTATTTATTTTAGACGCTCTTAATGTGCATGTCTTTCAAAATCATTCTCACATGTACGTACAATCTCAACAGGAATGATAGAACCAAGATCTTGTAAAAGTATTTTGATTTAAAAGAGTGTCCATGGAGTTTCTTGCCTATTCTTCTCCACAGAGATCTAAGTTAACGTAACGCAAATATGTTGATTTTAAAATTAAAAGTACTCGTTTCACAAATAACATTTTCATAATTTTAAGAATGGATTTATGTCTATGGATGCTACCGATTGTGCTTGTTGCAAACAATTTAACTAAATATACACCGCGCGCGTGCAAGGGTCTTATACGCTTTGGAGTAGGTAACTACAGTACTTTCACAAGTAGGTCATGACGCCTTTTGACTGTGACTGTAGCTTCATCCTTTTGTTTTTGACATTAAGTGCCTGCTCCCGATCTTATTGTCGCTACTCTTTTGAAGCATCTTCCAAAAAAACGGTTACTGCGCGTACTTGCCATCTTCAACGCATGTCTAAGATTGTCCTCCTACCCAAGGCAGTGGAAAATAGCCCAAGCAATAATGATACTGAAACAAGGCAAGCCAGCCCAAGATGTGGCATCATACAGACCCATAAGTATCCTTCCGGTAGTTGGAAAACTACTGGAAAAGGTCATAATAAATAGATGCGAGAATATCTAGCAGATATAATTTCAACTCACCAGTTTGTGTGATTTTGAAGAAAACAATAAATGTTGTGGAATTGTGAAAATTCAAGGGAATTGAAATGTAAATATTGTGTAAAACTACAGAACAGTGTAAATGACTTTCGATGCTGACCGTACCATGGTAGGGGATGTACCGTCTTTATTTGATTTGACATCTGGATTTAGCTCATCAGAAAGTTTTTATTAAACTCTGTAAGTTTGATTTATAGCTTTACAAGGAATTTTTGCTTTTTCATTTCCGACTATTTTTATAGGAAAGCCGAGATTTATGGAGCTGACCGGTCTTAGAAAGTTTTTTTTTATGAGTTTATTATGTTATGAACTTTTTAATTATTTTCGCATAATTTTGTAGGTATTACAATAGGTTTAGCAATGTTTTTAATTAAAAAAAAATATCTTAAGAAACTTCTTATTAGTTATCTCTTCATATCCTTAGGTACTAATGTTATAAATGTGAAAGTTGTTTGTTTGTTTGTTACGTTTTTACGCCGAAACCACTGAACCGATCATCCTGAAATTTTGCACATAAGTTGTCAGTTGTACAAAAACGGACATAGGGTACCTTTCATCCCGAAAAACAGAACTGTTCCCTAGGAAAACAACAATAACGTTCTTATGATAATAGATGGCGCTACGTGCCTTTGCAGAATACAACCCGAATTGATTGTCAAATTCTAAATTAACGCGAGCGAAGCCGCGGGCAAAAGCTAGTTACTTATAAACTTATAGTAAGAAACCTTTCACTAGCTTTGAACTTGTGAATTTAGACAATTTCTCCCGGTCAGTTGTAGCGCGATCAGCATCTGCCTAGCCTTTTCCCGACTATATTGGGGTCAGTTTCTAGTCTAACCGAATGCAGCTGCATTTAACATGGAGCGACTACCTATCTGACCTCCATAAGCCAGTTAGTATTCGGTAATACGATACCCATTGGTAAGACTGGTTCCCAGACTTTCGGGCCACTGTCTACCTGTAACGAAAGTCCAAGATATACAAATGACAGCCAGGACCAAAAGCTTAACGTGCTTTCCGAGGCCCAGGCGAAACTCGGTACTCGGTGGTCACCCATCCATGGACCAACCTAGGCAAGCTCGGCTTAACCTGAAGATCGACCCGAGCGGCTGTTATTATTTTACACTTATTATAACTGCAACATGTATATACCTACTATGCATTGCAAAATGATTTTTTTAGGTCGTAATTAAAGAGATTTGATTTGACAGTATTTAGTTTGTTTATTATCCCAATAGTCACTTAGTCAAAATTATTTGACGGCACGTCTATTAATTGCCTCATTGAACATTTCTTTAGAACAAGTACATATACATTTTATAAAAATAATCAAAAACCCGACTGCAAATTATACAATGTATATATTTGTAACTTCCTTTTAATTTCCTTCATTTTGATACCCTACTGATAGGTTTGGTTGAGAAAAAAAAAATTAACGACGCGCCAAAAATTCGCCATTTTGTTTTTTTTTTAAACACCTATCTAATGTCACTTGTAACCCTTCCTTAGCAGTCGTGTTACGCCACGTTATGGCACGTTAATCCATAAGCTTCACCACTCCTGCTCTAAAACCAATTAATTGAGAGGCATAGCATAAGCATCATCAGCCCATATAGTTCCCACTGATAGGACCCAGGTCTTGTTACTATGATTGGGCCATAATTCACCACGCGAGGGCCAAGTGAGCGTTGATGGTTATCACCACAGATATAGATAGACCTAGATAACGCAAGAGCAACTGCTTCGCGTGCTGCTTCGCGTGCCTAGCTTACGTACAAAAATCGTAAGTGGCCACTTTCGCGCTCAGTCTGCATCGGTGTATAACATGTTGAATGGGTAATTGTGCTGATATAAATTATAAAAACTGTATATCTGTACAAATTTGAGAAAACCAAAACATTCGTATTACATTGCGGCTTAGAAATAGTGCTTGTGACGTCATAAGAGGTAGTCAAAAAATGGCACGCTTGGTTTTCATACAGATCGTGATACTTGCGTTATCTAGGTCTATCTATATCTGTGGTTCTAGGACTCACAACATTTCCCATCAACGTTTTGAGAGCGTAAAGACAACATTACGATCCAAATAGGCCAAATACACACCACATTAAACACTTAATCATGTAATTCTCTACAAGCAATCAATTGAGAGGCGCCGACATACAAACGCAATTGCACGCAAGTCAATATTGATTCGCGCGGAACAACAGACCGACGGGTGATTAAATAATGTTTATCTGTTTATACCAGCTTATTAACTACCAGTTTGTTTATTGAAATAGGCTGGTGGTAGTTTCAGTTTAGTTTTGAAGAGTAATTTGAATTAGATCGATGTTTGTGAGACGGATATGATAAAGTTTCCTTTATCTACTGAAGCAAATTCTTAAATTCATTCACAGACAATCGTCATCTTCCTGCTCTTGCGCAATGTTACTTGGGGGTCGGCGCAACACTTTTTTTTCTTCCATACTCCTCTGTCAACCGTCACGGTATCATTTACTCCATTTTCTTTCATATTATTCCTCACACAATCCATCCATCGTTTCCTTGGTCTTCCTCTCCCACTTTATCCATCAACGTTTATATTCATGACTCTTTTAGTCACATGCGATTCATTCCTCCCCATCACATGTCCATACCAAGACAGACGATTCCCTTTCAACTGTTCTGTAAATGGCGCAACTTTCAAACTTACTCTAATATCCTCATACATTTCTTTATCCACTCTCGTCACACCACACATCCACCTCCACAGTCTCATCTCCGCTACATAAAGGGTGTAAAGACCCTTAACGAAGCCGAAAGGCACTTATTCTCCCATCATTGCGATCATTTTTTTGTTCTGAATCATACCATTAGAGGCAGCTTAGTAAGAAAACGATCACATTGTAAGCTTAAAAATGAGCCCCAAAGCGCGGGGCAAGAAAACCACTGCATTACATACACGTGTCGTAAAATCAATCTATTTATAGATACTTCCACCGAATATGTAGGGCAGGCACTCCCGCGGGACGCCGCGCCATCTAGTCATATAAGTAGGTACCTGTATCCCGCTGACAATATTCAAATTTCATTTCCAACGAGATGTGCAAATTGGCGGGTAACATATACCTATTTCTTTCCCTATATTCCCAAGATGGAGGATATCGGAATGAATACGTCATAACGCGTGTCTAAAGATATTTGAGACTGAAATAAGACTAGCGTGAAAACCTATCTGTTGGGTAAAGGCATCTCTTCATACGAAGCAGGCACGAGCATTGAATTAATTTAAGCAATGAGATATTCTGTTAATGCACATAGGTATATCCTCTTATGCAAATTTCGCAATCGAAATTTGGTTTGCTGTAAGAAAACCCAATTCTGGGTTAAGCTCGCCATTGTACATAAGCTATGTTATTGCAATTTGTATGTATATATTTTTTTGTTTTGTGTGCAATAAAGAATGAGAATAAGAATTGATCACTGTGCCTCTTGGTGAGCATATAATTAGCTGTAATCCCCGAAGGGTTAGGCAGAGGTGTACCTAATAGTACACCCACATTTTGCCAGTTATGTTTAAAGTTCCATGTGGGGAGAGTCTATTGCCAGCAACCGGTCACAAATCCAGACTCCGTGATTGCTACTGAGCGATTCCTGATGGAAAAACCCAATCAAACTTTGCCAGACCCGGGAATCGAACCCAGGACCTTATGCAGCAGGTTTTATGTATGTCAAACCGTGAAAATGGTTTTTTGGGTATGAACTCTTGGCCACAAATAAAATAAGTTATTTTGAGCATGCCCCCCCCACACCAAAGGGTTTTGCGACTTGTGGCCCAAGTACTCACATGAAGAAAACAGGTGAAGCGCGGTGTATGGCTTGACGCAAGTTGCAACCCCTAAGGTCATGATCGCAGCTTTCTAAATATTTTATACATCATCATCTGCCTAGCCTTTTCCCAACTATATTGGGGTAGGCTTCCAGTCTAACCGGATGCAGCTGAATACCAGTATTTTACATGGACCGACTGCCTATCTGACCTCCACAACCCAGTTAGTACTGGGTAATACGATACCCCACTGACTACCTAACGACTGTCAAAGATCTAAAAATGACACCCGGGACCAACGGCTTAACATGCTATCCGATATTCCCACGGAGGAAACTCGGTATGTGATGGGTGGTCACCCATCCACAGACCAACCTAGGCAAGCACGGCTTAACCTAAAGATCGACCCGAGCGGCTGTTATTATTAAGCCACGAGTTCCCATTTTCTACATAAAGGATAATAATATTAACACACTGCTCCAAGAAAATCAAGTATAAGTATTTATACGATGTTAAAGTTACTCAATAAAGCTCCTGTTCAGCATTAAGTAGGTATTGCAATCTGTAGGTAAGCAGACGGAGTACGTGTCTTCAGAAGTTAGAAACTTTCAACGAGCGCTGAATTTCCAAGATTTGCAGACATTTCCAAAGTAAGGGGTTGGCATCTAGCAAGGTATGGCTTTTGTGCCATCACAGCTATTCCTGGAATTGCCAAAGCGTCTGTGTTCCATTTTCTTATGTCAGTACTTAAATGTTGGTACAAAGCATTAATTGCTCTTGCAGTACAATTTACATTTTCCTTTTTGAACCACCTACTAAGTTTTAAACAGTTTTTTAAGCTTTTACGGTTTACAACTAAACTTATACTGTCACTTAAGGGATATCTTCCGTGATTGTTCATTATTTTGAGCTCCCGATATTTCGATGCTGATATTCCCGATATTACCGATATTTTGTCTGCTCTCCCGCATTCTCCAGTCAACCCGCGATCATGGCGCTTGCAACAGCGTCGAAATATCGGGAGCTCAAAATAATGAACAATCACGGAAGATATCCCGTAAGTGACAGTATAAGTTTTAAGTCTTATTTTATCTAACAAGGTTCCAAACGTTTTGAAAACAAAATGCACAAAACGCAAGATCGCTTTGCTCGGATTCTTACAGCATATAGGTTAGATAAAATCCCTACGGGCGTTGATACAAAAATGACCAACTTTGGTGTAATACTACTCAATAGTACATGGAGTATCAATTCAACATGAGAGTATTGGAATTCCCAAGGAAATGCAATGGTTGTAGTCCGCCGTAGAGTAAATTGACGTCGTGGATTGCTAGGAGCTTGTTGACTTTACAAAGTAAACTAGTTGTTAATATAAACGCAGTTGAGTACGTTTTCGTTTGGCTATTTTTTTTTGTTTGTATCGCGGAGAAGCTGATGAGTTTTTAATGAGTACAATCCTATGTTCTAAATGATTGCAAAGGGAGAAGCGGCAATCACTCGTGTATTTTTATAGGAACTGACGCTTCATTATCATCATCTGCATAGCCTTTTCCCAACTATGTTGGGGTCGGCTTCAAGTCTAAATGGATTCAGCTGAATATCAGTATTTTACATGGAGCGACTGCCTATCTGACTTCTACAATCCTGTTAGAAGAGGGGGAAGGGAGGGGGAAGGGAGGTGGAAGGGAGGGGGAAGGGAGGGGGAAGGGAGGTGGAAGGGAGGGGGAAGGGAGGGGGAAGGGAGGGGGAAGGGAGGGGGAAGGGAGGTGGAAGGGAGGGGGAAGGGAGGGGGAAGGGAGATGGAGATGGTCTACTATGACGGCTCAAAGCAGTAAAAAGGAGGGCAAGAGCCGATGCCTGCCGGGGCTGCGGGACTGTTCGAAAGAGATACCGCGGCCCTGGAATACAAAGGGCAAAGGAGGAACATGGATGGGTTTTAGTCAGTAAAAGTCTGACACTCCCTTCCACTCCAGGGGGGGGGGGGTAATTTGATGGTTACCATCCGAAAAAAAAGCAGTATTGTTTTAATCTTATTCCAGAGTGGGTAGGAGATGGCGCTAGAAGTTATCTATAGCTCCGTCTCTTTCCCACACTGGAGTGTTATTTAAGCAGTGCTGTGGGGTCCCTGGTCTAGTTGATACCGCGTTATGTGATGGCTCCTCAAACCACTTCCTCAGCCTTTCTTCGGCAGCCATCCCTTTCACATCCAAAATCCGTTAAGAAATTGTCCACATTTTTTTTGAACGACTTCAAAAAAAGAGGACAGCTTCTCAATTCGTCGGAATCTTTTTTTTATTATGTATGCTCACCGATTACTCGAAGACGCCTGAAACGATTTGGAAAACTCTTTTTTTTGTTTGAAACGGTATACTCCCAAGTTGGTCCCATACAAATATTGTCATGATTTGATCACTGACTTCGGAGATATGGAACGGAACTCTATAACCATGAAATGTATTGTTAACAATGTAAAAAAATGCATAGCAAATATTTGTATAGGATATTATAACTAAAAATGGAGAGAAGAATAAAAAAACTTTTTTGCAAAAAATAAAACCGGCTTCAAAACATAAAAAAACTAAATCAAACAAACAAAAGTCACCGACTTCTGAAGCTAAAGTTATTTTTAATTTTTTTGTGTTTTTGAAGTCGGTTTTATTTTTATTAATTGGATGAAGTCGGTATAAAAGTTATTTAACTTTACTTGAAGCCCACTAGGACCCGTAAAGCATTTAACTGAGAGGTTTTATGCAACTTTCTTTATCTCCCACGACTCGGCGTTGCATGAAATTAACTAGCAGCCATTCCGAGAATTCTTGCTGCCTTTCAACTATTCGCGTATAAAACGCGAAACTGCAGAAGAACTATTCGTGGTAAACTACGGATAGGGAGTTACGTAACCCTAGCTAGCAAGCTGTGCCTGCAGCCAGAACCAACTTACTGGCGAGGACTCCTCTCACTAGAGCCATCGTGTGATGAACGAGGTTCACGAGAGGGTTGATGTATTGTGGTGCAACTTGGGTGAATTCGCAAAAGCTGCATTATATACATCGTGACTTTTTAGTCGTCTACAAAGATGGTCCACTCAATGTGCCCGACATAAAATAGTTCTAGGCGCGATTTTTTTTTACCTGCCGTAATAGGTACAAAGAAAAATAAATTAACATTAGAAAAAATTATGAAACATCCTGTTAATGATGTTTACGTGTCAAACGGGAGAATATACCTACCCAGCGCTCAAGTCCAGTAGAGTATCGTTCACAACAGAGTGTTTTAACTACGTCATGCGTCATAATATTGAATAATATTTTTATTTCTAAATTATTAAAATCTCATAAATACCAATTTTTTTTTATGAATGCTTAGAAGTCATTGGATACATGAAGTGGGCTGCCGTTGTAAGACGACTAAAAAGTCACGGTGTATAATATGTTATTTAGATGTAGGTTAAGATTTGGAACAAAGTATGTAATTTTATAGGATGTAGATTAAGGATTTAGCATGTAAAGCCACTATATCGCATTGGATCGCAGATCTGTAATGGTAGTTGTAGGTAAGATTTCCGTAAATAAATAAATAAATAAACCCTCGAATCAAACGGTTCTTGAAAAATGTCGTTGAAATACCTAAATAACTGCAGCTTATTTCTGTTCGCTCCTACTACTTCATCATCATTGTCATCTAAGCCGAATATCTGCTGGACCTACGACCGCCACAACAATTGCGCTTCTGCCATTTTTACTATTTCGTTGTCGGTCAACCTCGGAGTTAATAATAGCGTGACGGTTGACAGGGGAGAATGAAAAAAAAAATGGGTTGCGCCGACCCCAAGTGACATGGGACAAGGGCTGGGAGATGATGATAGCCACCCTCGGAAAGAGCGCACCCTGCTGTGATTTGTGCATTTAGGTGGTCATCAAAGAATTTATACCGAATGTGGTATTTTTCTGGACGGATATTATTATGAATATGATGGACTAGGAATATTTGTTTGATAACTTTTTTCTAAATTCGGTAGATATTGGTGCTTCGATAAAACCGTTCCTGGTATCAATTTTTTTTATTATAAGCTAGTTGGTTTGTCCGCATGTATTGGTCAAATCTTACTACTGAATTTCAAACCAGTTCCCCCCAACCGATTGAGCTGAAATTTGGCAAACACCTTAGGTTCTGGTGACACTACATTTTCATGCCAGACATGACATAATCCTGTAGCTAGGATCGACTCCTCACGAAAGAACTCCTCAGCGGTTAATAGCAAGGACGCGAAACTTTGTTTACGCGTTCAATGTTGATAGATATAACTACTTTTCTTCTTTTCATTTGCTAAAAGCTTGATTTAAAAAAAAAGGATAATTATTTTCAAATGTTAGAATAAAAAAATTGTTTTGTTTGTTTCAATTACAATGGGCATTTCGATAATATTATTGGAGGTCACCTTTTAAGCAAGGAATTGCTTGTATTAGGAGTCTCCGTACTTCCATTTTACATTTTTTATGCAATTAAAATGTAGACAATGTGAACATGCAAGACTAAAAATAAAAAGGGTTACTTAAAATTATATAAACAGCTCTGCAAATGAATGAGCGTTATGCAGAAAAAGGCCAGATTGCGCGTGTACTTGTGGTATATTGTGTGTCACGAGTGAGTGTATGAGTGAGTATGGGTGTGTGCGAATAGTGAGGTTGTGTGGTGAATGAGTTATAATACGGGTGAAACCGGAAGGCGATGCCAGTATAGGTAGGTTTAAGCGTGGGTTCGTTGTCGGTTGCCAGTTGCTAGTTAGCCCTGCGACAATGTCGTGAGATCGAAAGTAGCCAAATAAGTCACTTTCACTAACCATGCGCACAACAACCCAAATATAACTAATTTGGTTATTTCAAAGTTGTATCCTCGTAAAACATTTAGTGGACCTTCTGTTCTCATATCTTCCGCACAAGAACGTAGCGAATACCTGCCGCGATTATTTAATTTCTAGAAAGAGCAGCTAATAGTTGGCATAACTCGGTCCTGTACAAATTATGTTACTGTACTTGCTGGAGCGGTATTCGCAGAACTGGCTCGCTTTTACATAATAACTTTACATAATAAGCTTTATGTGGGAAGCGTAGTTCGTTTAGAAAATAATGTTTTATGATTTATCTCAGTTGTTTGAAAAACAGGAATTGTTTGCGAATAATTTTCTGTTCTCTTC
This sequence comes from Noctua pronuba, assembly GCA_905220335.1. Classification (NCBI taxonomy): domain Eukaryota; kingdom Metazoa; phylum Arthropoda; class Insecta; order Lepidoptera; family Noctuidae; genus Noctua; species Noctua pronuba. The sequence goes on along the minus strand of LR999906.1, from coordinate 4,345,871 downwards.
TTACTGTTCTTGATAATGTTGTGTTCAGTTTTACAAAAACTTTGTGAAACTTGAGGATTTTTTTGTTGTTATCGTGAGCGTGTTTTGCCAACGTTGTTTTTTTTTCGTTTTGCTTATTGCGTATTTCTTTAAATTCTCAAAAATAAAAATACTTATTATTCATAAACTTATACCGAAGAACTGTTGTATCTTTATCTCAAAAAATCTTTTTAAAAATATATCAAAGTAGCTGTTGCCCGCGACTTCGTTCGCGTGGAAATTTTAAAGCGTACGTGAGTGAAAAAAAAAGTTTAAAGTAAAAGTAGTAGCCTAAGTACTATTCCAGAGTATAATCTATCTCTGTGCCAAATCTAACCCAGATTCGTTCAGCCTAGCGTGAGTAACAAGCATCTATCCATCCAAACTTTCGCATTTATAAAAGATGAGATGAGATAGATCAGAGCAGATGAGGTAGATGTTAATCTTACTACTGTCAGGGTCTCAACAACGCTATTCTACGCACTATTGATGCACCTAGGTATCTTTTGGCGGGATCGGGTCTAACGCCGCCATTTTGTTTTTCACTAAACAGTAAACACAGATGCGTTAAGCATTTGCTCCCCTATCAACGTCATTGAAGCCCCAAAAGACCCATGTCGCATTTCGAACATAATATTTCCTTTAAACAGTTATCAAAGTTTTTACCTTCAAAGTCAAAAAGCCATCAGTGGCGAAGGTTTCATACAACTCGATTCCGACCGGCTTCCCTTTGGAAACTGGCACAATCAGTATTCCATAGACAAATAATAAAATCACATTAAAGATATGTACTGCGGCTTACATTTAAAAAAAATGTACCGTTTGCTCTTATAAACTTTCTCAATTTTTTTTTATTCCAGCCGTTTCCAAAGCACTAAGCAGCTAGTAAAGTATCTATTAAGATTTTGCAATGAAACAGTTATACTTATATTATAAAACAATAGCTTAGTGCTTTAGGACGCGACTGTATAACATGCGCAAACACATCCACTGCACTGTCGCTCAGCGTTCTTTTTACGTGACGGGACTTGTACTACAGTCCATAATATGAGGATACTGCACAGTCCAACTTGGCAGAGACAATAGTTCAAGATGACGGAGCAGACAGATTCCCCAGCGAGTTTTGGGAGCGGGTACAATCTCAGCCATGTGTTCGCAATCTAGACAATAGAGCATTTAATGGAAATTGTTTTGTTAAATCTAAAGCTGTTTCAATGTTGCTCTGGGATTAGGAAACTTGTCGAGATTAAATTGGACAGGGATCAGGACGTGTTTGTGGTGGCCGTGTGAATATGGGTGTTAATTTGTTACTCTTTGTTAACATAAAATCATGCCTGTATGCATAAAATGATACCTTAGTCAGAGGTGTAACTAATAGTGTAATCAAAGTTTTTAATAGGAGCGAGCCTATGACTGGACACAAATCCAGACTCCGTGGATGCTACTGAGAAATTCCTGATGGAAATACCCAATAACTTTGCTCGACCTGCGAATCGAAGCTAGGACCGCATGGTCAGCAGTTCCTAAAGAAGTATGCAAAGCGCAAAGATATCGACTCACGAACGGTTCAGTATGTTATTGAGACCCATCAGCGGTGATTTTTTAAGTCGGTTATTAAAAATATCAGCCGTTTCATACCTTTTGACTCTGTAAGTATTGGATTTTTCTACAAAAGACCTGTGATTTTTGATAACCGGCTAAAAATTTCACCGCTGCTATATTTTTAATTATGTGCTGAATTCATGGCTACACCGTGTACGAGTATGTTATTTACTACAAGTATTTCACAGTTATCTTAATGCTTTTGCCCGCGGCTTCGCTCGCGTTAATTAAGTATTTGTCAGTCAATTCGGGTTGTACTCGGCTAGTAATCATATAATTCAATCATGATTCGAAAGACACGTGGCGCCATCTATTATCATAAGAACGTTATTGTTCCCTCGAGAACAGTATTTTTTTCGGGATGAAAGGTACCCTAAATCCGTTTCAGGACACCTAACAACGTATATGCAAAATATCAGGATGATCGGTTCAGTGGTTTAGGCGTGAAAAGGTAACAAACAAACAAAATTACTTTCGCATTTATAATATTAGTATGGAGTAAGGATTTTGTATCACATTCAAGATATTGATGTGTGAGTGACATTTTTTCTTGTTTCTCGTTGCTACAAGGTGTGTTGTTGGCAGAAGTAAAATAGCTGAGAAACGGCTGTATTAAGTTATGAGTGAATACCAACTTATTTAAACTTTCTTGTTTTTCTAGCGAGAATAACCACAAGGATAGAGAAAAGTTAGCGTGAATATGTAAGACCTGTACAGTGTTTCAAGGAACTTTGTAAGAATATGATTACAGGACAGCAAAGCAAGGCGCTACAAGACCTTATTACTGAATGCAGATCTCCTCAATAAACTTGATCGACTTCTTAATAACTGCATTCATTCGTATTTAATCTCCGTAAGTATGATCATGTGTCCGCACATCGGTCGATCTTAAAATGGTTACCCATCAGACAACGCAGAGCGCTAAGGGCTTTGACAACCTTGTTTTCTCTTCTAGACAAACCCAGTTCTCTTTTCTATCTGACTTCTCACTTCCAATATTTATGCTCTGCGCACAGCAAGAATCTTCGTTCCTCCAATAATCGTCTTCTACGATTTCCTTCTCACCGCTCTGGTTTTCTTAAATCCTCTTTTCTTGTCCAGGCGGTTTTCCTTTGGAATGCGCTCCCTCAGAATATCAGGACGGCTACCAGTCGGCACACATTCAAGGTAAAAGCTCGCGAACATTTACGTAAGAAGTTGGCAGACTCGTCTCACAATTAATTTGTTGTTTTTCTTCATCTATGTATTATAGCAGTGATAGCCTAGTGGTGTGACCATCGGACTGCAAAGTCATAGGTCTCGAGTTCGAACCCAAGGCACGCACCTCTGATTTTTCGGATTCATGTGCGTATTATCAAATTATCACTTGCTTTTCGGTGAAGGAAAACATCGTGAGGAAACCAACATGCCTGAGAGATATTTCTTGACGGCATGTAAAGCCAAGTCAGAGGCCTATGAGCGGCATAAAAACTCTGACACCAGGTTAGGAACTAACCACACGATAAAGAAAGAAGATCTATGTATTATTATATCTCTTTACTTTGTATATATATATATATTGTATGTATGTATATATGTATTTATTATTATATTTTATTTTTGGAAATGTTCAGTACTATTGCACCTACTGTTTTTGTCTCTGTATCACCCTAAGGTAGACTGGTAGAAAGTGCCTAAGGCATTAAGTCCGCCTTTGTACATTATGTGCATAAAGTTTTAATAAATAAATAAATAGAAATAAATTACTTTCTTAATATTTATTCTTTCTGACAAGCCACAATTTCACCGTCAGGTGGAACCAATTTGTTAGTTTTGTCTTCAATTTCGTCCATTTCACTATTAACAGTTTTGTACTTAACATATTATGATCAAATAAATCTTTCTTATTCTTATTTCCACTAGAGCGACACACAGATATTCTGTTTTCTTTTCTGATTTTATGTCGAGTTACCACGATTTGGAGCCCTGACACAGCCAGAAGGCTACGCGGTAGACCTCGCAAGAGATGGCGGGACGAGCTGGACAAAACTAACGACCAGTGGTCCAGATTGGCTCTGGATCGAAGAATTTGGAAGTCATGGAGAGAGGCCTTTGCCCAGCAGTGGGATGACACAGGCTAACAGTATCAGTATACTTGTCGAGTTAATGTACCATCGCTAATGTTTACTACTTTGCTTTTGACACTAATTTCATTGCCATGTAGATTGTAGCGACTGTCAATAAGTTGTTTGGGTTTAATTTTGTTTCTTTAACTTTCCGTACAATGGTTTCACTAAAACGTTGTTTCTAAATTTTTCTTCCAGTACGGTCTTCACGTTCTCCAGTCTGGAACTGAGCATTGGAACAAGAAATGTTCCCAAAACTGTACAGCGTGTTTTGTAACCCTCGAACTGGTAACTTCTCATTAAAAGTTGAATGCAATTACACGGCGAACTTACGCCGAATTTCGCCAGCGATCTTTGTTGGAGGGTATAATTAAAATCTATTACCTACCCTCGTTCTTCCGTTGTTACCTTTTGTTTAAAAAAATACTGATTTCTTAATTGTTTCTTTATTCCAATTGCTATGGAGCAGTTCAACGGTGTTTTTTTTTCAGAATTGTTGAGGAGAATATTTCATTTTTTCTGGCGGTTTTTTAAAGCGAATGGATTCCAATCCTTCTTCATTTTATTTACCCTCGGAAAGATATTGGAAGTTTATGCAATCAAGGAAAGTAATTTAGGAACTTATTTTGGCAGTTAAGTTCAAATCAGCGGAAATATAATTTCGTTCACGTCAAAGAGCGCATCAAACTCGTATTGTGGATATCGAAGAGTTTCTTCTGTTGACGAAAGGATAGTATGGATATATTTTGTTAATATTAAAGATGAATAATGTGTTTACGAATTTTTAGAAGTAATTGGTGTCTACAAATAAAGAGTGTAAAAAGACCCTTAACGAAGCCGAAAGGCACTTATTCTCCCCGTCATTGCAATATTTTTTTTGTTCTAGACCATACCTGGGAACCTTCTAGTTACGGAGATATTGGGGGTCAAAGTTCCAACTTTTTCACAAGTTTTTTTTTAAATACATGTTTTTAAAGTAAGATTTTTGCTTTAAACACCTCCATCACCCCCGTACCATTCAATCCATCCATCAGCACAATGTTCTGAGTGAATAACATTGAGTTTTACCGTATCACGTGACTTTTCACCCCAAAAAAAAAAATCGTTCCCCAGCAAACTTTTTTGCGTAAAGTTACTTAGTTTGATGTACAGAATGCTTGGTTGACGGCTTCGTGAAGGGTCCGTTTACACCCTGTATAGGGTGACTGGTAATTAGTGACCGATACTTACCACATGATTGTACTCATGATAACAAAAAATGTTTCTTTGGGAAAGTTGTTTTGGTATTATGACTACAATCTCGTGTTTAGTATCGGTCACTAATTACCAGTCACCCTATACAATGTCGCCCATGCGCATGTGACCGCCCGTAATTTTCTGAATATTCATGAAGAATTGTCGAAAATAAACTTCAAAAGGGGGGGTCTATCTACAACATTTTTCATGTTATTCAATTTTGAATTTTTTAAGTAGAGTTGGTAGATTAGCTTTCTATTTTTTGACACATCTCCGAAGTTTATGGGTCGATTTGAATTCTGTTTATTATTTCTAAAAGCTTATGAGTTATTTTAACAGGTCAATTAACATTTTTACTAAAAATTATCGACTACGAAAAAAAAAACGGAATCGAAGTCATTTTTTCGGTAATTTTTTTTATATTTATTTTAAAAAAACTAGTGTAAGTCCATAAATTATTCCGATAGGACGACTTTTTTAATCATTACTTGTAATCTACTACATAACAGCTACAAATTCTCAGAACATTGTTGATACCTATCTCTAAAGAAAAAACAAGGGCGGGTATAACAAATCATCGCAATCTCCATGTGTGGGCCACTGAAAATCCACATGTCATTAGGGAAACAACTTTCCAGATTCAATTTTCCATAAATGTATGGGCTGGAATGATTGACGATGAACTTATTGCCCCTTTTGTGTTACCAAACAGACTAGATCAACACGCGTTTTTAGATTTTATAGTCAATACGTAGCCGTTGCTTTTGGAGGAAGTACCGCTGGAAACAAGAAGGCGGATGTATCTGCAATTAGATGAAACTCCAGCACAATTCGCACGACTAGTTCGTGATTATTTAAATCAAAATTATCCGCGGTGGATTGGCAGAAGAGGTGCCATTGCTTGGCCGCCGCGATCTCCCGACCTTACACCCTTAGATTTTTATCTTTGGGGCTACATGAAACAAAAAGTGTATGCCGTGCCCATCAAAAGCCGCGAGCAATTAACGGCTAGGATTTTTGCTGCTGCTGTGGAAATAAAAGAAAACCGTGAAGAATTACGTCGTACAATCAAAAGTGTTGCCATGAGAGCTTTGGTTTGTTTACAGGAGGGTGGGGGCCATTTCGAAAATCTAATTAACTAAAATTCTTGTATTTTTAATTTTTTTAGTAAAAATCTGGCTATTGCTTGTTTGTTTTTAATTCCATTATCATCCTCATTATTAATTTAACCTTTTAGTACTCACTGCTAAGAGCAACATTCAATTGACTTTCAAATTTTCCTAAATTCTTTCTTTTCCTAAATTTGACTCATCAGAGTTTTAGAGTTTTACCTTGGATTTAGTTACAGTTAGGTATCAACAATGTTCTATGAATTTGTAGCTGTTATGTAGTAGCTTACAACTAATGATTAAAAAACTCGTTCTATCGGGATAATTTATGGACTTACACAAGTTTTTTTTAAATAAATATAAAAAAAATTACCGAAAAAATGACTTCGATTCCGTTTTTTTTTTCGTAGTCGATAATTTTTAGTAAAAATGTTAATTGACCTGTTAAAATAATTCATAAGCTTTTATAAATAATAAACAGAATTCAAATCGACCCATAAACTTCGGAGATGTGTCAAAAAATAGAAAGCTAATCTACAAACTCTACTTAAAAAATTCAAAATTGAATAACATGAAAAATGTTATAGATAGACCCCCCCTTTTGAAGTTTATTTTCGACAATTCTTCATGAATATTCAGAAAATTACGGGTGGTCACATGCGCATGGGCGACATTGTATATGTATATACATACATGAGGTTCGCCCCCTATTACATCGGAAAAAGCCCTTAGGCGGTCATGTTCGTATCATCATGAACAACATTTATCATTGACGGGGAAACTTAATATCGCGAAAAAAATCAGCTACTCCATACCTTAAATGACAAAATATAGGGAACAGCAGATTTTTTTTCTCAATACAATGGAGGAGGAGTAGGAGTTTTTCTATTATTTTAATTGCTCCCAGTGCTTGTGTAGGAATTGTGCTGAACATAACTAACTGACCTAGCTGCAGTAAAACCAGCATAAACTTAGAAGCGGCATTACAACGGACCTTCAACACAAAGTTTTCACTGCATAATATTCAAATGTATTCAACTATTCAAATAACCACGTCCACATTATGATAGCGTCAGAACGCGGAAAGAAACAAAGTTAGATTGAGTTCACTTCGTGTGGTCTGTCACTCAGAGAGTTGTAAAGCAGAGGTGAGGGTTACTGGAACAGTCGGTATTACCCATTAGCCTCGAGCTACACCCTCAAGCTACACGCCTCTTGCAACCCGCGTCTTACGACTGGCGTTTTGCGATACGCGTCTTGCGACAAGCAACTCGCGTCTTGCGACCCGCATCTTGCGACTCGCGTCTCGTTTCAGCGACTAGAGATGCCACGAATATTCGGTCGAATACCGAATAACAAAATAAACTATAAATACATAGCCAGTTTTTCACTATCTTTAGTAAAAGTCTCATAATGTTCCCAAACGGGCGATTTTTATCAAATGATGCCAATTTGTGAAATATTTGGCGATCGAACAGTGATATTTTTGGTAATACCAACTATTATAACCACAAATTGATGTAACAATCAATAAATATGGCGTGTTTTGATACGATACTATACACTCGGTGTTCGTTACCGTTTTGTTTTTATTTGATATCATATCATATCTCTACTCGCTTGTCTGTAATCGCCGGTAGTGAAACACATGCCTTAGACTTCAATGAAATAATTACTATATATTATTATTGAACATGCATAGATTATTAAAGAAGTAACTGTTATAACAAATGTGAAGACCGCAGCCATATCGTGTTTTTTTCAAACAAAACTGTAAATCTAATATAATGTAACATCACGCCTGTAATCCCCGAAGGGTTACAGAGGTGTACAGTCACGAGCACCAATATGTAAACACTTCACAACTTTTAAAAGTATTTTTCTCCTATTGTTTTGATTAAAATTTCATGTTGTTACGAACATAGTATTCTGGAGCTCATATCTTTATGAAAAAGATCTTATCTCCAAGATACAATCGTTATTTCTCGCGAAAATTGCTTTTAAATTTAGGAAAGCGTATACATATTGGTGCTCGTGACTGCATCTAATGTTACTCCATTAGTACACCTAAATTCCGCCAGTTACGTTTAAGCTATCAGTCTTTTTCGCACATGGCTGTATTGGTAATTAGAGAGGGGCATTAACTATTGATAAACATTGATAGTTAAAAAAATGGAGTTAATACGTTTATTTAGTCACAATTATTTGTTGATGTGTAGGAACACTAACATCGTCTTTTTGGTGAATACTCAACAAAAAGCGTATGTAGTACTTGCATTTAATCAAGGTTGTATTAAAGTAAAACATTAATTTAAACCAAATTGATGAATCAATTTAAACCTTTTTCAATACACTCGACTTACACTTATTGCAGTTCTCGACTCCATACCACCCTCACCTGCGACTCGGGTGTGAATTCTGCCTCACATGCAATTACAAAGTTTCCCCACTTGTATCAAAATGTACTATTTCTTATACAAACGACCTCCAAAACCCTTTGCATGTAAGTATGTCATAGAAAAACTTCGCGATATCAGTTTGTGGTAGTCTAAAAATACTTTATGTAAATACGTATATTGATTTAATAACATAACATATATGCGATTGCTGGAAAAGAGGCTGAAGGGGAAATGACACACAAACGTGAACCAGCAACTCGTTGATATTAAGTTCTTTCTCTATTTCATGCAGTGGAATACTATTTTTCAAGTTATGGATTTATAACAGGATACTCAATACTAAGAAAGTTCTATTAAATGATTACATATTATAATGGTTTCCCGCGTGAAATCGGAAATTATACTAGACCAGGTGGCCTGACGAGTGTGGGAAAGAGATGGCGCTAGACGACCTGTATAGCTCTGCCCCTTTCCCACACTGAAATTACTCCTGCTTTAAGACGTCATAGTTCATAATTTAACTTTCATCCAAATCCGAATCTGTGAATTCAATAATTGGTGGGAAAATGGTTGGCTATTTCACATCTATACTGTGTGTTATGCTTCAGTTCTCCAATCTTCAGGCAGGATATCTACCTAAATATTATCAGAATAATAAGTGCCTATATGTGGCCCTATAAACTCCTCTATCCTTTAGGGAAAGTCCCATTAAAATTGGTTATAAGTGTCCAAGATTCCCTAGGCAATCAAAAATACAGACAGACAAAAATGTTGAAAAGTTTTGTTTGGATATTGGTCTTGTATTAATAGGTAACCTACGCATTTGAGAAAACCAGAGAAAACAAAACACAACAGTCACTTCTGTTTTATTTATTTGTAATGTAAAAAAAAATACAAATTACGAAGAAAAAAATAGTTCCAATGTTTTCAAATTTTGTAATCGAGGACGAACTTGTAGCAGCGTGGCCGGCTGGCGGGAATATTGATTTCTCAATTGCGCAGAATGTCAGAAACGGCGCGCGCAGCAACTGTCAAAATAGACGTTATACGTTGAGGAAATGTCGCAAATTCATGTGAAAATAACATTATTTTTATAATCTAGCCAAAATAAACGAACAAATTAAATAGTTCTTTAGTGAATTCCTTTTTATCGGCTTGTTGTGAACAATTATGGTGTTTGAGTGCAGAAACAAAATTGCCGTAGGACTTTTCGCTCGATCGTGTGCTGTGTTGTTTACAAAAATTCTGGGTTCATAAAATCATAACATACTAAGAAATTACAAAATTAATATGGTGTTTTTGTGTCTAGTTCCTACGAGGTAAGAAGCATGTTTACTGGAAGAGCAACATAAATAAAAACGATGAAAGATAAAGATGTCGAGATGCCTGCGGATATTCGGAGCTTACTCCTTCAGGTTGACAAGGAAGCATTCGACCATACTCCTTTCAGCCGCCTTCATCCTCACGCTTACCATGGTCCTGCAGCTATACGCCTCCAGACATCACGAGCATCCACACCCACAACGCAGTGTCGGTGACTTTGACTACAAACCAGGCTCCTTCCTCAAAGGTCGACAGCCCGGGAACTTAAGTTACTGTATGTTTAACTATGGCCTTCCAAATAGTCTCAATTGGGGCACATTCCAAGTACTTCCGTCCCCAGAAACTGGAAGTAGAAGTCACTATGGAGTTATTTACAATGCCATTCGAGGAGTGGCGTTCGCGAATATCACCAAAGTTGACGCAGTGACGTATGCCACTCAAGCGACGCCTGAATTTCTGTACCATATAGTGGAAATAGCGAAGTACTGGGATGGTCCCATCAGCCTCGCTGTATTCGTACCTAGCTACGACTTAGATATTGCCATGCAAATATTGAACCAGCTGTGCCATTGCTATCCGATGATGGCTCAAGTGTCAGTCCATTTATATTTTCCATTGAAAATAAAGCCCAAAATAAGAACGTTGGAAGAAAGAAGAAAGTATTTTACGACTCTGCCCGCGCCAACAGCTGTTGCGCCCAACACAACAATAGACGCAAGAGAATTGATGAAACAGAAATTAGAGAATTATCGCAATTTGAATAACAAAACTAGGGCTGAATACATTCAGAGGGCGAGGCAGAATAAAATAAAACGTATGATGATAAAGATCCCAGATTCCGGATTCATAACGCCTAATTTAAGGTTCGAAGATTGCTCTGGTCTTGATTCAGAAGTAACGACGTATAGAAAATCAACAGCAATGTTATATCCAATAAACGTTGGCAGAAATGTTGCAAGGAACGCATCAACGACCAATTATTTCTTAATGTCTGATATAGAAATGGTGCCGAGTTACGGTTTGGCGCCGAAATTCCTGAAAATGATTAGGAAACTAATGGGTGACGAGAAGAGGGACTCTGGTTGTGTTTTCGCCAAGACAGTGTTTGTGGTGCCCCTCTTTGAAGTGGAGAGAGGAGAGAAAATCCCTCACGACAAAGAAACGTAAGTAGATAAATAGTCTTTTTGATGCAATACAAAGGAATGCAGAAAGCGTACTTAGTGCTTACAAACCTTTTGTTGCCATTGTTGTGATACCGTGTAGAAGGTCGCTCTTTTCTTGGCACTGAATAGTTCTATCTTTTGAAAAGTCTGTAAGAAATAGAGTATACGTTTTAGCAGCGAAGCCCTTTCTATTGTGCAAGGATTTTGCGCACTATCTGCAGGTGTTTACCTACTTTAATACATCGTCCCACTCTAGGATTTATCCTGCATTGTGGGTACGTTTTAAGACACGAATATTTATAATCTTCAACTATTGCAACTTTTATGCGTAGGAGAAATGGAGTTTCTCGCAAGAATTCACAATCAATGGTTTTATTTACGAAATAATCTATACCTACCTTAAAGCTAACTGGGTTAATCTGTCAGTGCGTTTCTTTTCTTTTTAACAAGATTTCAGTATCTTCTAAAATTATATTCAGGGCACATAATATCATCTAGTTTATACGTCATTTCCTTACAATATTGTTCTAATACCTAGCTATCATAATTCTTTATTTCTTATGTCGCGGACGTGAGCCGACTTGAGAGATCGTCTTTGGATATTTAAAGCGACTAAATATGAAATGTAGATATGATTACATTGTTTTCTTTTTAAGACCTATGGACAGATTTTGTGAGTTTCAATGGTTTTCCTTGGCATATGGTTTTGGCTACAAAGTTCTTAGTTTTGAGGTCAAGATGATGCGGTGAGCACAGGACCGGTAGTTTTGACGACGTTTGGGTAAGGCCTATGTCTAGCAGTGGATGGACTTATGACTAAAAAGTTTTTGCAAGTCGTTAAATATTACTAACTAGCGACCCGCCCCGGCTTCGCACGGGTGCAACTAACGGATCACGAAAATGTCTAAATTTTCGTTCGTTTCTCGGGGAGTTAGGGTGGATCGAATAGATTTCCCACCCGCACGCAAAATACGCACTTTGAGGTGGAGTTGCGGACACCAGCCCGTTATACAACAAACACATAAAAAAATAGCCAATTGAATTTTCATTACACCTATATATTTTTTTTTTTTTTTTATATCTGTGGAAGTTTCGAACTTGGCCTCATTTTATTTACTTTTATATCGCACATGCGGATTTTTTGTGTTATTCATTGCCCCAATTCAGGACACGTTTTCAATGCCGCCGTGAGCCACGAGTATGTTTCGACATTACTTTTACGTTTTGAATTCAAATAAAAAAAAATACAAGGAGCCTTTTCTTGCTCTGGTTGTTAAAGTTGACTACATAGGAACTACCAGCACGCATAGCATGACCACCGCAGAAACGGGTTTTGTCGACGAAAGAATCGACAAAATGACGGAAGTCTTTTGTTGATCTGTCATTTTGTCGATTCTGCCGTAGACAAAACCCATTTCTACGGTGGTCATGCTACGCGTGTTGGTCAGGCTGCCTCGCGACATAAACCTCCTCTATTTTCCTCCACTTATTCCTGTACTGACCTGTTTTTCGTCAACAAACTCTTCAAATAGGGGAAGTTCGATATAAAACACTGGTATTCAGCTGAATTCAGTTAAAGTGGAACCGACTCCAAAATAGCTGGCCTGGACCTTCGACCTCATACAAAACCGTATGTAGCCTATTTATATTATATATCTTCTTGCCGCCGATATATGGTGAGAACCGACGCCAGCCGGCTGTGGCTGTATTGGACTGGAAGGTTCCTTGTGCTCAACGTCTGCCTAAAGCCTCCTGGCGCCCTCTTAATTGTAGTTAGATTTAAGTTAGTTAGTCCTTCGTTAGATTTAATTTATTTTCACTTATTCGTTATTATACGTGTATAAAGCCATCATATATTTTATTTACAAACCAACGTCAAATTTCAGTACGTTACATGAGACCTTCGAGTTGTAGGTCTCGTGGGTTCGAACCCTGGTAGGCGCATTACTTTGTGTAATTTATTTCATCACCACTTCTCTCAAAACGGTGAAGGAAAACATCGAGAGGGAGCACTTCTTGTTATTTCTACCAACTCCCACTGGGCCCACGTGGTACTTAGTTCATAGCCCATTCCCTCTTGTAGAGAGAGGTGCTTTGGGTCCCAGCAGTGGGAACATTATACGCTGATTATCCTGACAAAATCTTAATAAGACCTATAGATGAAAAAAAAACTATTTTTTGTTGTCCGCAAGTACCTTCGGAATGCCATTCGTGCTTCCCTCCCCCCATTCAAGCCCCAACAACACCCTGTATTGACTGATCCGGGGGCTGCGGGACTGAAACAGATACCGCGGCCCTGGAATATAAAGGGAAAAGAAGAAACATGGATGGGTTTTAGTCAGTAAAAGTCTGACACTCCCTTCCACTCTGCCCAGAGCGGGGGGGGGGGGGGGGTCATTTGATATGATTTCCCATTCGAAAAAAATAAAGGTATTGTCTGAATTTTGGGTATGATGAGCCCACAGGCTTCTGGTGTAAAATGTTTGGCAGTATGCTTTTAAAAGTGTAAGAAAATAAAATTCACGTTAATAATAATTTTGCAGTGGATGTTCCTACAATTTATGCGCCAGTCGTGCCGTCTTTAAGACATACTTTATATCAATTTTATCGAGTTCCCCTGCGAAACGTACCCCACAGTATGCAGCTGTGTAATGATGTAAAATTTTATTGAGACGAATATTTTTATTGCTCTCCATTTTATGCATACTTATCGGTACCTAGTCGTGAGAAAATACGTGACTTGGATGGAAATGGAGAATTTAAAATTAGATAAAAATACTGTGTGTTTATTATTTTAGCTTTTGAATCGTGCTTACGGGGTCAGAATTCACTGTTGTGAGGAAAAAGGCAAAACAAAAGACAACTGGTTAATTCAAAAGTTCATCAGTATATGACTGCTATGGGTCGTAGGCCTCCCCAAATCGTCGCCACGTCGACCGAGTTCGTGCTTTTGCATCCAGCTGATTGCCGTGACCTTTCCGATGCTGCAATTACCAGTACGTGGTTACCACTTCAGAACTTGGTCCCATCAGCCTTCCGTACTGCCCCCTGCCACCTGATTTGAAAAGTTGCTGGATATTTTTTTGTTATTGCACCTACTGTGTTTTGTCTCTGCATCACCCTAAGGAAAACTGTTACAAAATGTCCAAGGCATTAAGCCCGCGTTTGTACAGTTATTACTGTTGCATAAAGCTTTAATAAAAAAAATAACGTTAGCATTTAGAAGGAAAAATAAAACGTAAATATAAAGTTAATTGTACTTAAACTTATATTGTCATTTACGGGATATCCGTGGTTGTTCATTATTTTGAGCACCCGATATTTCGACGCTGTGCAAGCGCCATGATCGCAGGTTGACAGTATAAGTTTAGTTGTAAACCGTGAAAAATTAAACCAGTGTTTAATTATTCTTAACACAAACGTTAGTTACAGTTGATTCAAACGAATTAATAATTCGATATTCGTTCTAGTTCGTTGCAAGGTCTTAAGAATATTCTTGATACCTAGAGTGCTTTTGGCGGGTAAACATAGACGGAACTTACGCTGCCATTTTGTTTTTGCAAAACAGTTCCCACAGATGATTTCATAAATGCTTATACCTCAACCAAGTTATCCGTGCAGGCGGGAAAACACAGAACTAAAATAAATGTAACAAGTTTGTCATACCGATGTAAATTTTCACGACTATCAACGCTACCTTGAACCGCACACTTCAGTGGTCATACTATACCAACAGAGCCCTCCTAAAAATGTCAATCAAACACATATTTTTTACGAATTATTGTTGAAACGCAAATTCAAGATGGTGGCTTCCCTGCCGGGGCTGCGGGACTGTTCGAAAGAGATACCGCGGCCGTGGAACACAAAGGGAAAAGATGGAACATGGATGGGTTTTAGTCAGTACGAGTCTGACACTCCCTTCCACTCCGCCCAGAGCGAGAGGGGTCATTTGATGATTTCCCATACGAAAAAAGTCCTCCTAAAAATGTCATTCAAACACATAAAACCATGAAGCACAGTACATAAAGTGTGTATGTTTCGCCACCAGGTTGATCCAGATGATAGCCAACAACCGCGCCACGTACTTCCATCAGAAGGTGTGTGCTCACTGCCAGCGGTTTCCGGGGCTGCAGACTTGGCTCATGAGACCGTCCCGCAAGGTCTTAGAGGTAAGATTGCATACCTTCTTAATATAAACTTTCCCTTGCTTCACCTTGTCTCCATAATAATCTTAGTGGAGACTAACTACAATCTGTACTTACCGGTTTGAACCTTAAGGTTGATATTGCCTTCAGTAGTCTGGCCCATTTCGATGTTTCTCTTGCCTCAGTGACCAGTTTCAACATACATGTTCCTCTTTGCATATTATACTACCATCCTCTTGTAATTTTAATAAAAGGCTAGAGGATTACTGGGTAATACGATACCTCTTGGTAAGACTGGTTGTCAGTCTTTTTGGGCCACTGACTACCTAACGAAGATCTCAAAATGACACCCGGGACCAACGGCTTAACGTGCTTTCCGAGGCACGGAGGAAGCTCGGTATGTAATGGGTAACCTAAGCAAGGTTGGTCTGTAAATGGGTGACCTGCACGGCTTAACCTAAAGATCGACCCGAGCGGCTGTTATTATTTAGCCATGAGCTTCTCGCCTGACGAAATGTGGAGTACCATTGGGGTGTATTTACAAGGCACACCTCTGCCTAACCTTCCCGCCCTTGTCCCATAATACATGAGGTCGGCACAACCCCTCAGGGATGACTAGTGTGACGTAATGTTAGGACTTGTTGACGTAGTTTTACCGAAAATTGTGTTGTCACGTCATTGGGAGCTGTCATATGTAGCCGCGCTCTTTACACAATAATAGTCAGCCTGTACGTACCTTACCAGACGAATGAGGGAGACAGATAATACAAGGTGTAAACAGACCCTTCGCGAAGCCGTCAACCAAGCATTCTGTACATCAAAAAATTATTGCTGGGAAACGACTTTTTTTTTGGGGTGAAAAATCACGTTTTGCAGTAAAACTCAATGTAACGCACTCAAAACTTAGTGCTGGTGGATGCTTTGAATAGTAAACGGGTCATGGAGTTAATAAAAGTAAAGTTAAAACCTTTAAAAGTGGTATTTAAAAAAAAAACTTGTGAAAAAATTAGAACTTTGACCTCCAATATCTCCGTAACCAAAAAATGATCGCAATGACGGGGAGAACAAGTGTTTTACGGCTTCGTTAAGGGTCTTTTTACAGCCTTTATAATACTAGCGATAGGAATTAATTTCGACGTACGTGTAAGATCAACCAAGCGAAAATAATCGTGGATTGGCGTTACGAATAGCATCGGATCGCTAACGATTGGCATTGCATTTAGCAGCTGCGAGCGAGCAAATTGCATTCTAATTTGTTTGAATTGTTTTATGGTGATAAATACTTCAAAGTTCTTGATGAAATTCTTGTTTAACAACGTTTTTATTTTTTTTTGCTGATAAAGCTAGGACCTGCTGGCCAACCATGACGTCTTAAATCAGGGGTAATTCCAGTGTGGGAAATATATGGCGATAGACGACCTGTATAGCTCTGTCTCTTTCCCACACTGGAATTACCCCTGCTTTAAGACGTCATAATAACCCCCTGATTTTGTATTCCGTAATCGGTTTCTAATGTTTATGTCTTTCATTTATCGTAACCCCCGCGTTTACACCGTGTTTACATCTAATATTATAAAGACCCTGTTTTTCCCCCGCTCCCGCTCTTGGCGGAGTGGAAGGGAGTGTCAGACTCTTACTGACTAAAACCCAGCCATGTTCCTTCTTTGCCCTTTGTGTTCCAAGGCCGCGGTATCTCTTTTGAACAGTACCGCAGCCCTGAAACAGTCCCGCAGCCCCGGGTAATGTAGCCTTAGTCAATGAATTATCTTCGAAACACTACGTGTCAGATTAGTCGCCTAGGATCGGATTTAGTCATAACTAAATCAGGCACTAAGATAAGGCGATCACAATTAATGTCAAATGTCATAACCTAACCCTACCGAACTTTAGAAGGATTGACTTTGCAACCAATTAGCTACGTAGAGACTTAAGTTTAAGCCAATTATGTTTAGTTAGTTAACATTAAGGTCTAGTATCCACACTTTCATATTATAAATGCACCTTTTGACGCATCAAAACGCGCCAAATTTGAAATTTGGCATAGAGGAAGTCAATTTCTGATTCGGTATTACATTCCCGTGGGAAAGTAGTTTTACCATAAGGTCCTGGGTTCGATTCCCAGGTCGGGCATAGTATTATTGGGTTTTTCCGTCTGGAATTTCTTAATTTGCATCGAGTGTTCAAACTGGTGTAAATAGATGCTTTTCTTTCTTATTCATTAAAACTGCCTCGTTGGTCTAGTGGTCGCAAGCGCGACTGCTGAGCATGAGGTCCTGGGTTCGATTCCCAGGTCGGGTATAGCGTTTTGGGTTTTTCCGTCAGGAATTTCTTAGTACCAGCCACGGAGTCTAGATTTGTGCCCGGTTAAGGCAATAGGCTCGCCCCCTATTACATGGGACTAAAACGTAACTGGCTAAATGCGGATGCACTATAAGGCCCGGCGCCCACTATCGGTGGGCATCGGTGCGGCTCGGTAGAGCTCGAGCGCTTTACGACGGCTTCGGGCGGCTTTGAGCGCCTTAGAGCTGCGTCGGGCGACTTCGGGCGGCTTTGGGCGCCTGAGAGCTGCCTCGGCAGTCGTAAACACGCCTAAGGACGCCGTAGCTGATTTTGGGTAGCCTAAGAATAGTTCTGGCTGCAGAAACATCGCAGAGCAGTCACTCGTAACGTTCCGTGAAAACAGTTATGTGTGTGTATTTATAATGGTGGATTGGGACTTAGTTCTCATTGTTCATCTTGCTGAAGAAGAAGAGAAACTTGGAGCTTTATTATATTGTTTTGTTTTTGTTTAGTTTTTTTTTAAGTTTGTTTTTGTTTAAGTGTTTATTCATAAGTTATTTTTGTAGCTTTTAGTCTCAAATTGTTTTGATATTTATTTTATTTTTACTTGGTATTAGAACATTTTTTATTAGTATTTTGGTTAAAAAAAAATGCCAATAACAGTTTTCTTTACGAATGTACATGCGCAGAAGTTCGCAGAGCCTATGTTCAGGACTGCCAAGTTATTTTGCGTCTACTTGTACGATACGATAATGAAGGCGCGTGCGGTGATCGAAATGACTGTTCTGCGACGTGTCTGATCCGAAAATGCCACCCAAGCTACCCGAAGACCGCCTCGGCATCCTTAGCCATACTTAAGGCTGCCGAGGCCGCCCGAAGTCGCCCGACGGAGCTCTAAGGCGCCCTAAGCCGCTCAAAGCCGGCGTAAAGCGCTCGAGCTGTACCGAGCCGCACCGATGCCCACCGATAGTGGGCGCCGGGCCTTAGGTACACCTCTGCCTTACCTTGCGGGGATTACAGGCGTAATGTTTGCAATACTGAATTCTATGTTAGAATGTATCAAAATATTACAAAGTAATATGTTTTATGCTGTCAAAAATCCATTTGGTTACCTGTCATTGATGGAGGAACATGATGGATGCTGTATAAAGTAGAAAGAAAAAATATTAACTCTGTGAAAATATTAATATGAACGATATTTGTTGGTTAAATATTTGGGAAACCGAAGTGTTTATCCACATTTGTAGTACCTAAGCTAATACTTATTTTACAGTATTTGTTCTGGCGACCAGTGTTACGTTTCTCACACTTTGGACAAAAAAAAGTTATTGATTCAGAGATCGAGAGCTGGGTAAAATACACGTTTCGCTATAATTAAAATAAAAAATACTTTTTCGCGTTTATATACAGGCCTAGGAATACAAATAAATAAAATTTAAGTGTCTGTTTATATTTTCAAAATAACAACTTTTTACTGAATGCATGTGAAAGTTTATACGGTACATAAAACAACAATTTTTTTTTTGAATTTTTGTCTGCCTGTTTGTTTGATCCGGCTAATCTCCGAAACAGCTTGACCGATTTTGATGGAACTTGTACTCGCAGATAGCTGACTTTTATTTTAAAAATAGGATTCAGGTTTCGTGTAAAACAATTAAAACCTATAAAATAGTCAGCAAAACAACAAAAATTAAAAAAGGGAAGTAATATTTTTATAATAATTTCACGCGGACGAAGCTCATAGGCAACAGCTAGTATGGAATATCATATCACCGTTTTTGATCGCTTTATTTAAAATACATAAGTATTTTGAATACTAATAACAAGAAAATACCTCGGGGTCAGGTATTTGAAATACCAATTTCAAATTACAGTTTTAGAGATATATTTGAATTACTTTTAAGTCCCTCATTTACAAGTAATTCAAATACTGCCCAGCTCCGCAGACGTCTAAAAACAAGTTTTACTCCACAAACAGAAGCTTTAAAAAAAACAGAACACATAAGAACAGCGTCATCTTTAACATAAAACAAAGATATTTTAAGCAAAACTGTCCGTTGCAGAGACTAAATGTCGCAAAACCCTTCGCTTGTCCTATTAGGGACACTATTATTTTATCTAAAAGACAATCTTGAGCATGACTTTGACAAACGGATGGCGTTTGTTGCCAACATGTTGTGGAAACAACGCTCTTGGTCTGGATGCCTCGTATTAAACCCACGTATTCTTTGAAAGTCGACACTTGAAAGAATGAAAAATACATTTACATATTTATCGCACAATATTCTGCAATACACCGTGACTAGTTTTAGTCGTCTTACAACGGCAGCCCACTTCATGTATCCAATGACTACTAAATATTTTTTTTTTTAAATATTTCTTGTAATTATTCAATATGACGCATGACGTAGTTATAACACCCTTGTTCTACTAAGTGTATTGTATTGTATTGTATAACAGGCTGATGTCCGCAACTCCACGCCCAAGCGCGTATTTTGCGTACGGAAAAAGTGTGTTTTAAATTACCTGTGGTTGCTAGCAATTTTTTTTTTTTTTATACAAATGAGTGCAGTATTTATTTATTTTTCATGACTTTACTCGACTAATGTCTTAGAATCTTGTGTACCTAAAGAAAAACCACACTATCGCATTAGGTACAACAAACAAGCAATCACAGTTCTCAGGGAGATTTTATAAATAAACTAGCTTTTGCGGCTTCATTCGCGTTAATTTACAATTTGACAATCAATTCGGGTTGTACTTTGCTTGTAATAATATAATTCAATCACGATTCGGAAGACACGTGGCGCCATCTATCATCATAAGGACGTTATTGTTATTTTCCTCGGGAACAGTACTTTTTTCGGGATGAAAGGTACCCTATGTCCGTTTCTGTACACCCGACAACGTATTTGCAAAATTTCAGGATGATCCGTTCAGTGGTTTAGGCGTGAAAAAGTAACAAACAAACAAAATTACTTTCGCATTTATAATATTAGTAAGGATAAGGATAATTACCTAAAGCTCTACCGTTTTTGTTTCCATTGGCGTTTCCCATCCTATTCTTTCTCAACGTCCTACATTACATAATAATGTTACACCAAACCTAATATAATCATCAAATTCTCACTATCCGGAGAGGGTTCTCTCGGACATCAATCAACGCGACACGAATCTCAATTCATACGGAAACTGTCGGACCGCAGTCACCAGTCAATCAAATCCCTCTTCCAATGGGATTGCAACTAATTCTACGCTCCCAATCTGGCTCAATCATAGTGGTTCAATCTTGTCGAGTGACAGGCATAGGACTAAATAGATAAGTACAGAAGGCTCACTCTATGCGACGAGCGAAAGCGTACGCACACAGAGACATTGCAGTGACATCTATGATGCAAGATAAGAACTAAAATTTTTGCATTGCGCCTTCAAAATTATCTGCGAGATTAGCATAATGGGTGTAAAAATATCCTTAACGAAACCAAAAGGTACTTGTTCTCCCCGTCATTGCGATATTTTTTTTGTAGACCATACCTCGGAACCTTCTAGTTATGGAGATATTGAGCGTCAAAGTTCCAACTTTTAAGTTTTTGATGTTATAACTTTACTTTAATTACCTCTGCGGCCCCCGTACTATTCAATGCGTACCAGCACATTGTTTTGAGTGCGTTACATTGAGTCCTATAGTAAAATGTGATTTTTAACCCCAAAAAAAAGTGGTTTCCTAGCAAGAATTTTTACGTATAGTTACTTAGTTTGCTGTAAAGAATGCTTGGTGGACGGCTTCGTGAAGGGTCCGTTTACACCTTGTATAATAAAACAACTACCCGAAAACAACCGCCGGGAAGTAGCCCACCAGACAGAACACCCGGTCGGAGGATTCTCCCTTTTCTATGGAGCATCTTTGCATTCTTCATACCTCCATAACATTTTCATTGACTACAGTACCAGCGCATATGCGGCGTCTCCTAACTCCTATCTTGCGTTGCATGCCCTGGCTCCTGGGCAATTGACGACTATTTGACTGTATCAGTGAGCGGTGTTCGCGTAGAATACTGAGCTAAGTATACTTGAACTTTTTGCCTTCGATACGCTAAGAAAAAGTACCAGCCTGCAGGTTTGAAATTTGGGAATTTTAGAAAAGTTTGTTTCAGCTTTGTATAGCGCCGTCTCTGTCACTCATTCATATTTTATCAAATACTGCATTTCCCTTGTCAATGACCTCTTTCTGTACATA
The DNA here is from genome assembly GCA_905220335.1 of Noctua pronuba. Taxonomy (NCBI): domain Eukaryota; kingdom Metazoa; phylum Arthropoda; class Insecta; order Lepidoptera; family Noctuidae; genus Noctua; species Noctua pronuba. The sequence goes on along the minus strand of LR999906.1, from coordinate 4,324,254 downwards.
ATGGCAAACTATGCCCTGCCATGAGTGCACTTGCACTCACTGTACTTAGACGCGTGTCCTTGAGTGCGTACGTTTCTAAGCCCATTGACTTGCTGGCCTTCTCTACCTATCTACTCTGCGGTGATAGTCCTAACACACTTACCCCCCTCCCCGCACCCCTTGCCCGTCTTATGGCGTCCCGTACTAATTGCCAACTAATTATCGAGAGCTTCGCGACCTAACCGTTCCACTTTACCGTATTAGAAAGCTAACAGCCGGCTGTAACTGGTTGGGTCCTAATTTGGTCTTGCTGTTATTGGGATAGTGTCTGGAAGTCGTTTTGAACTCATGTTGTGTGGTAATGGGCTTGTTAACTGTTTCTTTGATGGCTTATCGTTCTTCTCTTAAATGAGAAGTTACTACTAGTCAGTGCATTTCATCGGCCGTATATTTTGGACATCCAATCAGAATGAATGAAAATACATTTATAGAAGCTACTGCAATAAATAACAAAAAAATATTTGAAACTAGCTATTGCCCGCGGCTTCGCTCGCGTTAATTTAGAAGTTGACAATTAATTCTGGTTGTACTTTGCTTGTAATAATTCAATCATGATTTCAAAGACACGTGACGCCATCTATTATCATAAGAACGTTATTGTTTTTTTCCTCGGGAACAGTACTTTTTTTCGGGATAAAAGGTACTCTATGTCTGTTTCTGTACAACTGACAACGTTTATGAAATATGTCAGGATGTTCGGTTTAGTGGTTTAGGCGTGAAAAGGTAACAAACAAACTTTCTTTCGATTTTATAATATTAGTAAGGAAATAAGGATAGCTCTCTAGTGAGATTTGCTTCGTAAAGTCATTGGTAAATTTTTCTTCGTAGTCGTAATTTTGGTATTCAGATCTTTGATCCCTGCATTGACGTCATACTGGTAGAACCAATAACCCAGCTATTTTCCAATTCATCTCAGTTCAATTTGAGAAAGGAGGAAGTTACTGGAATATCCCGGAGTTCATTTTGGTAAGCTTCCTCTCAGCGTCGTCTTTTACCCAATAACACCGCAAAAGCCATTTGTCTTTTTACAAAACTAATGTAAAAACTTGTCGGTCTTGTTTTTTTGAACGAGACGACAAACTCGTTGCATTTCAGTAACTTGTTGAAGTAGTACGGAAAGAGGAATATTAAGATTCCAGAGAAGTAGGGATGTGGCCAGAAAGTAGCAAGAATAACATAACATCACGCCCGTAATACCTGAAGGATTAGGCAGGCTCCTTTAGCCAGTTATGTTGTTGTTGTTCAGCTGCATTTGGTTAGACTGGAAGCCGACCCCAAACATAGTTGGGAAAAGGCTAGGCAGATGATGAGTAGAAATATAAACATAAGAGGAGGTCTGAAAGTGGCACCAGTGACTGAAAACGGAGAATGGAAGAAGAAAACTTGTTGCGCCGACCCCAAATAGAATGGGACAAGGGCAGAAAGATGATGAAACAGAAGCACTGTTAACAGTTGTATCATGATGCTTGGTTCTGTCCACTTAAACGGTTCCACGCTATGAAGTGCAACAGTTTAAGTGCTGTAGGGATAGTGGAAGTGCGGTGGCACGTACCCACCTCACATCACATGTTGTCACACTTATTATATACACACACAAACCTGCTCACACATTCACAAACATACACAATTACACACACACATACTCACACACTCACATTAATATTGTGTGTTTATCTAAAAGTACTTGATATGGAAGAGTGGAGTCTCCCAATACAGGCATTACTTGCTTAAGGGGGGCTCCAATCACTAATTCTGTTTTTGTAAAATACTTATGTAGAAGAAATAAATGATTTTGACTTGTTATGTTGAAAAGTTCTTGATAAAGAATTCTTGATGAAAAATCCTAATAACATTTTCCCAATTTGAGAATCGATCCCAAAACCTCATACAGTTTCAGAAATTCAATGATAGTAAACAAAAACAAATATTTGTTTCTCCTTATATTCTACCTTCAAAATGGAAGGAACACATCATTTTACTATGGTAAAACGTCGTTTATATGTTCACGACACCTGCAAACTGACAGGGGTAAACAGGACACGAACCAATTTTACAAATTGACAGTTGTCGGAGGTCAGAGCAATCGTTTGCTACATATTGTGAAACCTTCGGAATACATTGGATTCACACGTTTCGATTGTATTTGTTTGTGGTACGTTCCAGGTATCAATTTGTTTAGAAATATGAGTTTATTTATATTATACAGGGTGTAAAAGGACCCTTCACGAAGTCGTCAAACAAGCATTGTGAACATTAAACTAAGTAACTTTAATTGCTGGGAAACGACTTTTTCTTTTGGGGTGAAAAATCTCGTTTTACGAAAGGACTCAATGTAACGCACTCAAAACATTGTGCTGATGGATGGATTGACAGAAGAAAACAATTACCGCAATTATGGGGAGAACCAGTGCCTTTCGGCTTCGTTAAGGGTCTATTTACACCCTTTATTAACATAGCATCACGCCTGTAATCCGCGAATGGAAGTCATTTCTTATAAAAAATATACATACATAGTTCACTCCCATTTAGCCAGTTATGTTTAAGCCCCATGAAATAGGGGGCGAACCTAATAGCATCAACCGGGCACAAAAGAAATTCCAGATAGATAAACAGATGTAAGATAGTAATAAGTTAATTAGTTAACTTTGTATTGGTTGGTCAATAAGAATAACCTTACTGTAGTCGTAGCAACATACTAGAAAGCCAGACAGTAGTTAATGGGCTGCGGGACTGTTCGAAAGAGATACCGTGGCCCTGGAACACAAGGGGCAAAGAAGGAACATAGATGGGTTTTAGTCAGTAAGAGTCTGACACTCCCTCCCACTCCACCCAGAGCGGGAGAAGTCATTTCATGATTTCCCATCCGTAAAAAAAAAAAGACAGTAGTTAATGATTGCATGATGGTTAACGGTAGAGGATGCACTAGATTAAGCCAGGTTTTGGCTTTTAAGGGTCCGTACCCAAACGGTGCCAGCGGAAACCTGTTACTAAAGATCCGCTGTATGTCCGTCAGTCTGTCACAGGGTTTTATTTTTTGAACCTTATTAAGTATTCCTTTGATCCCTGCCTGTCATAGTATCAACAAATACATATTTTACGTTAAAATAAAATGAAAGCCAAAGATACAAAAGTTTAGAAGGATTTTTTAATAAAGGTTGTATTAAGATTGATACTAAGTGAAGCCTGTTATTCGCTTTATTGTCTAGACTAGTCAGAACAATGTACGTAGATGAAAAAAACTAAGAGTGAAATATTTTATAAAATAAATGTAGATGAAATCGACTGCGAAGGCTGAATTTTAAGAAATTTCGCTCATACGAGACATGTATTGGATAAGTTCTATGCGATTTCGGTGACTTTTGTTTGTTTGATTTAGTTATTTTGTCACCGACTTCTGAAGCTAAAGTTATTTTTACGATAACATTCCATCGACCGCATGGCTTGTATTCTTAATAAGTTTTATCATTTATCTCTGTATATCTTTCATTATTTCATACCTACTTAAAATCTCTTAAATTCAGGTATTCATGTAAATCCAGATTATAACTTGTAGGCTGGGTATTAGACTGGGATAGGATAATAATTTAAACCGACAAGCATTTAAGTGTGCTTTAAAATTTAAAAGGAGGGTTGCTCCATCAATTAGTTTTTTTTTGTTTTAGAGATTAAAAAGGTCATAATGAAATGATTTATTTTATCCTTTTTTTCAAATTATCAAATAACCCCCCCCCTCCCCGCTCTGGGCGGAGTGGGAGGGAGTATCAGACTTTTACTGACTAAAACCCATTCATGTTCCTTCTTTGCCCTTTGTGTTCCAGAGCCGCGGTATCTCTTTCGAACAGTCCCGCAGCCATTTATTTTATACTTTTCACGTCATTTTGTTAATCTCATAATATTTTTGGGTGATATCGTATTCTGAGAATGACAATTCTCATGATCCCAATGATGAGGAATGATATGAAAGAGAGAGGAGTAAATGGTGCCGTGACGTCTGACAGGGCAGAATGGAATTAAAAAACCTGTCGTGCCTACCCTAAGTAGAATGCGATGTGGGGCAGGAAGTTGATTCTCATGATTCCAATAAAAACTATCCAAACTAGCAGGACATGAGAAAAGAGCCTAATCAAATAAATTGTTTCAGCCGATGATAATAGCGAAACGGGAGTACCCTTATCACCGATGGGAGCCGCTGTACTTCGGCACCAACAAGGAACCCTGGTACAGTGAATCACTGTACTGGGAAGGAGTGCAGGACAAAATGACACAGGTAACTTAACACATTGTAGCCTTTTGGCCAAGAATCTTTTTAGTCAAGAAGCCTTTTGGCCAAGAATCTTTTTAGTCAAGACGCTTTTTGGCCAAGAATCTTTTTAGTCAAGACGCCTTTTGGCCAAGAATCTTTTTAGTCAAGACGCTTTTTGGCCAAGAATCTTTTTAGTCAAGACGCCTTTTGGCCAAGAATCTTTTTAGTCAAGACGCTTTTTGGCCAAGAATCTTTTTAGTCAAGACGCCTTTTGGCCAAGAATCTTTTTAGTCAAGACGCCTTTTGGCCAAGGATCTTTTTAGTCAAGACGCCTTTTGGCCATGGATCTTTTTAGTCAAGACGCCTTTTGGCCAAGAATCTTTTTAGTCAAGACGCTTTTTGGCCAAGAATCTTTTTAGTCAAGACGCCTTTTGGCCAAGAATCTTTTTAGTCAAGACGCTTTTTGGCCAAGAATCTTTTTAGTCAAGACGCCTTTTGGCCAAGAATCTTTTTAGTCAAGACGCTTTTTGGCCATGGATCTTTTTAGTCAAGACGCCTTTTGGCCAAGAATCTTTTTAGTCAAGACGCTTTTTGGCCAAGAATCTTTTTAGTCAAGACGCCTTTTGGCCAAGAATCTTTTTAGTCAAGACGCTTTTTGGCCAAGAATCTTTTTAGTCAAGACGCCTTTTGGCCAAGAATCTTTTTAGTCAAGACGCTTTTTGGCCAAGAATCTTTTTAGTCAAGACGCCTTTTGGCCAAGAATCTTTTTAGTCAAGACGCTTTTTGGCCAAGAATCTTTTTAGTCAAGACGCCTTTTGGCCAAGAATCTTTTTAGTCAAGACGCTTTTTGGCCAAGAATCTTTTTAGTCAAGACGCCTTTTGGCCAAGAATCTTTTTAGTCAAGACGCCTTTTGGCCAAGAATCTTTTTAGTCAAGACGCTTTTTGGCCAAGGATCTTTTTAGTCAAGACGCCTTTTGGCCATGGATCTTTTTAGTCAAGACGCCTTTTGGCCAAGAATTCTTTTGGCTAAGAAGCCTTTTGGCCAAGAAGTCTTTTGGCTAAGAAGCCTTTTGGCCAAGAATCTTTTTAGTCAAGACGCCTTTTAGCCAAGGATTTTTTTAGTTAAGACGCCTTTTGGCCAAGAATATTTTTAGTCAAGACGCCTTTTGGCCAAGAAGTCTTTCGGCCAAGAAGTTTTTTGGACAGGAAGCCTTATGCCCAAGAGCTATACGATCAAGCGACAGTAACCATCGAAAAAAAAGAAAAGTTGTCTATTGCATGCCATGAGTGACCGCGACTGAATTTGCGGAGCGCTGATACTCATGACGGAAACAAATGTCACGCGCACGTTCCTTTTGCCAAGTTGCATCGCTTCAAAGAGTCCGAAGTCCGGACAAAGAACCTAAACATGATCGCCCTTGAAAGAGTCCGAAGTCACGTGGGACACAGAAACGTAACCTGTTGAGTGCTTGCATAAAGATATAGGTTCCCAGTACGGACAAGCAGGACGGATCGGTAGCGATCCGTACTTGTAGAATAGTGCCATACTTTCTGTGTTCCGGTTCGGATATTCCCTTGATCGGTTAATTCATTTGCTATGTCTTTTGCTTTAGATGTTGGAGATGTGTCTTCAAGAATATCGGATGGTGGTCCTCGACGGGGGCTTCCTCTCTCACGCGGCCAGCAACAAAGCCAAACATCGTCTGAAAAGAGCCGAGGTTATCAACACGAACAACTATTTGAAGATCATCAAATGGTTCCGAGAGAAATATGAAGAAAGACAGGAGTGTAGAATGCTTTGGGGCTTATATTATACGTTTAAATAGTGAAAAAGAATGTGGCCGAGTGCAAAAAATACTCAAAAGGTAGAACGAAGTTTATAGTGGTCGGATTTTTATGGGACTTTCTAGAGGTGTGGAAAAGAAATTAATGAAAAAAAAAAAAAAATCGTCACTCGCGAGTTTTTTTTTTATTTCCTTTGGTATTTTTTTTTCGTTTATGAATAACTTGAAATTCGACGATTTTTTATTGTGGCGTAATAGTGTGACCTGTGTGTAATTAAATGCCAATTTGGTCTGTTTATTTGTTCATTGTTGTCGATGAAATGCATCAGTTAAAAATGTTATATTTTCATCTATTATTACTACTAACTAAATTGCCTAATATTAATACAAAGATTTCTTTTGAAATTTTTAACTGATACATTTTCACAGATAACTGGACAAGAAAATGTTCAAGAACTTAAAACTCATTCGCAAATATCAGAAAACTCCTATAAAAATCAGACCACTATATACTTCATTCCATCTTATTGTCTATTATTGCACTTGACTAATGAGTTTAAGATGGCAGTGTTTGGAGTTCTCCAAGGAGTTACGTCAGGCCTTTGGTTAACCGTGAAAAGTTTTGAAAAACAGAAGGTTTATAAAATACTGATTTAATGATTACAGAAACTCACGCTTACACCTTTGATATGCAATTAGAATTCTTTATCAATAAATTGCACGTTTATCAATTCATTAACGAAGTTTTGGTGTGTTTTAAATTTGCATCTTTTATGAGTTTTATAAGAGTACCAGGGTTATTTGTTATTGGGCGCTTTCCTTATATGGCGAGTTAGGACAAACGACGAGTTACAAAAAAAACTACCCATGATGGTCTCGGCTCAAGTGCACAGTTTTTGGTACAATGCGAATATGAAGATTTTTTAAAAGAAATACTTCTTATTATTATTTTTTTATTTTTGTTAAAATGTTATGTTTACATTTATATTTTATACCTGGTCTATGTGAATTTTTTTGAAGCAAGAAAATAAAGATATTTTATTTCTTTATTTTGTATTTGTTTACATTATTAATTCATTGGTAGAGTGGATCCAGAAATACAAACAGTACTACGCATTTTCCCAGGCCTTGGTTTGACCATATTTTCACACCTCGTACGGAATACGTCGAATTATGTTGCACCCTGTATTATGTAGATGGAATTGAGAGTTAAGCACTGCTCCTGAATAGTGAAATCAAAACTCTAATTTCGGCGACTATGTAAGAATATCTTAAACTTACTCATCGAAATATTGATATTATACAAAGTATACTATAATAATTATAATTCCTGTGCTACATGAGTGACTGTTTGTACCATTTGTGGAACATTAATAACGTATGCAATAGCATTAAAACAAAAAAAAATGAGCATGGTTCTGCCATAATGTACTACTACCCACAACAAATTTTCTCCCATTTTCCGAAGATATTTTAATGTTTTTGAAGAGTTATCGCTTCTTCTTCTTAGCGTGTGGATGGCAAAAAGTTCAGATGTTATGTTTAGCCTAGAACTCAGCCACGCGAACCCCACTCACTGATGCAGTAAGCAGATAATTAAGTGCGCAGGTGATAGGGCATGCGGTGCAAGATGGAAGGTGGGCCACTGTCTGTAGGGAGACGCCGCATACGCACTTGAGGTCTATCTACTTGAGGTCTTGAAGTTTATTGAGAGTTATCGCTGATTGATTTAAAATCTGTTCAAAGCATACGTTTTGGATGTATGTCTAATTTGACTGGATTGTAATGGATTCGATCGACGTATTTAACTGAATTAATTACAGATTGTTTGGTTCATTATGGCAGACCTAAGTCCAAGTAAAATATAAGGAAAATAGTACATATTGTATGATCTTGTGTACATATTGTGTGAGTGATTGTGCTTGGTGGTTAGTTTCATTATGACGAGTATTGTTTTTACGCAACTGCCAAGCATGAGGTCCTGGGTTCGATTCCCGGATCCGGCAAAGTGTTATTGGGTTTTTACATCAGGCATTTCTCAGTACCAGCCACGGAGTCTGGATTTGTACCCAGTTGATGACAATAGGCTCGCCCCTATTACATAAGGATGTGGATTATTCTGTGTTTGAAGCTATGTGTTAATATTTTTTTTTTGTTTTTTGAGAACTTTCAAATACATACCTAATTAAAAATATAAATAGCTAGATATAGGCGTTGCCGCCGAGCAGATGCGCTACATTTGACTGCACGACATACTTCAGTGATAATTCTCTTATGTTTGGTCGCGTAATTCACTGGTGTAATTTTATGATGTTTCATTTTGAGATTTAGAAGCTTGGAACTCAGGTTTTATCAGATTTACTATACATATTACATCTAAGATACTGGCATGTTAGTTGAGTGAAAATTAGTCCGTCATTTAGATCACCAAAAAATGTTGGACAAGTATTTTTTCTTTTGTCACATAATCAAAAAATGACGACGATAGAGCAAATCGAAGTTCAAGAGATAGCTTGTGACGTCACTGGACAGCAAAAAGTAACTAATTATAACGTCACGCGAGATTTCAAAGCGCTGTATCGTGGTCATTTTTCGTTTACATGACAAAAGAAAAAATACGTGTCCAATATTTTTTCATCTAACTGACGGACTAAATAGATTTTTTCACTCAAATAACCTATTGTCTTGTTCGATTAGGCTTGTAATATTCAAGGTCATTGCAAGGGACTCTCCCTTGCAATGACCTTGAATCGTATTCCTTAATGGTCTTATCTAAAAAAAAAAAATTCATTGCAACATGAACACCCGTTTCTATAAACAAGTCAAAGTGATTACTTGAGAAAAAAGAACTTTTTTTTAGAACTGTCCAAAATTCTTTGACGGTTCTTACTTAGTTCAAATTCTTGTCTATTGCATTACAATGGTTGCATAAGAAATTTCTTCATCCAAAGCCTAACTTCACCCACTGGGCATAGGCCTCTCTTTGCTTGTGCCAAGCTCCACGTTCTTATGCCAGTCTCATCCAGGATATTCCCGCTAATAATGACTTAAACCCAAGTAATTACTTTACTATAGATACAAGTGTATAACTATAGACCGACCGCTTTAATGAGTCCTCCGCCTTGCCCCATCAAAGGCTCATTAAGCGCCCACAAAGTCCTAACAATATCCCACAGGTTATTTGCTTTAAAATAACCATAATCCACGTAGGTATTACGATACTAATTGAACCAATACGTGATCAACCTTCAGAATATTCCATTTAAATTGATACCTTCGCGAGGACTCATTAAAGCGGTCGGTTTATAGATCTAGTGGTCTTTTTGAATAGATTTGCAACGCAATTGAAAGTACATAAATCATTTCACTCAACAATATTTGCAATACAAATACACAAATGTCGTTTTAGTATAGAAATGTCGCCTAAACGTACCTTGTAAACTACATTACGTTCCTACACATAATACTGTTACCAGAAATGTTAAATATTCTGTTTTTATCTACAGCATGTGTCAGAAAGGTGTGTTCAGTTTTAAGAATGTGTGGAATCGCGAATCTTCTCCTTAGCGAATTTTCAAATATATTTAGAACAAAACTCAGCTACGTGAACTCGGCTCGCAGATCATACAGGCATAAGATCGTCAAATGCGCAGGTGTTAGTGCATGCAGAATAAGATGGAAGGTGGGCCATTGTCTGACGAGACACACCGTATTCAAACTTGAAGTCTGAATCGCGCGTACAAAATTTCTTATATATCCTTTATTCTTTTTTTTTTGCGATATTGATTTTGGTGCCATGGAGAATATGGTTCAGTGTGTTGGTCTGCACTAAACACCTTTAAATACGACCTCACGTTTCTGACACACCCTGTATAACATAAAATATTTATTAGCGATTTTATGTAAAATACGGCTTGTTGCTAGAAAATAATAAGAACCTCGTGATAAAAGGTTTTACTCTACTGGAATTGTTTGTATTTTACAGGCTTGTATATACATTATATTCATGTTCGACACAGATTATGATAATTTATATAGTTATCGCTTTATCTTACGATATTTTAAGTGAAACCCCGCCGTAGAGCTACGGACCCCTAGAGTACACTGTATATCGAGGTCTTCTTATGTGGAATGTTTCGTCCTAATAAAGATTTTAATATATTAGAGGCATTTCTTGTGTTATTTCCTCTGAAACCTTGTCTTTTGTACCCAATTACGACGAAGCTGAAAGGAGAGTAATGCTATTAAGGCGAGTGTAAGTATGTTTGCGAACCTATATCTAGAATTGCGACCGTTGGGAATTGAATTATCTTGACCTAATGTTGCTTGAGGCCCACTTAGACTGAAATGGTTCACTGATCCAGTTATTTTAAGAGGTTCCCCACGATGGCGTAAATCTCGCGTTAGGGTCAGTTCAGACGGAACGGAAATATTCTCGTGCATGCTCGTGCCTTCTCTGGTTGCAATTCACACCAAGAGCAGAAATACGCTTCGAGACGGTACGACAAGTCTCGAGGACGCACGAGGACGCGCACGTCATTCTGATCCTACGCGAACGCGCCCAATGAGTAGAATATTTAAAACAAAATTCAAAGCTCTCATTGTTAACAGCTGTGGAGGTTAGTTAAGCAGTCGTTCCATGAGAATATGTGGCCATGGTATTCAGCTGCATCAGGAAATACTGGAAGGCGACCCCAACGTAGTTGGGAAAAGGCTTGGCAGATGATGAATGTTATCATTTTTAGTGTAAATAAATATATTATCATGACCTTATTAATTATGGCCCACTAGTTTAAATCAATAAGTAAATGAAAAGGAAGAAGCGCAGAAATAATAAAGAAAATCACAGACGTTTTTCCTCTTAAGAGGCCATAAGAGTAATATTAAGAGGTCGTCAAGTATGTGATCAGTGTGGCCACTCAAGAGGGCGGAGTGGTCTTCTCTTTGTTTGTCTTATCAAGTATCTTACAAGGAGGACACTTAGTGGCTCATCGGACACAATACTGGCCATTTTTGGATGAAGTGTGTGTGTGTAGCCTTTATTCTTATTCTTTTTTGCATACGCAAGCTTAACCCAGAATTGGATTTTTTTTTACAGCAAAACTTCTTTGATTGCGACATTTGCAAAATAGGATATACTTCTCTATGTGCATAAACAATATATTTAAAAACCTAAAAAAAATAGTTTTCCCAACTATATTGGGGTCGGCTTCCAGTCTAACCGGATGTAGCTGAATAGTATTTTCATGGAGCGTCTGCCTAACTGACCTCCACAACCCAGTTCGTACTGAGTAATACGATATCCCTTGCTAAGACTTATTGTCAGACTTTTTGGGCCACTGACTACCTAACGACTGTCAAAGATCTACAAATGACACCCGGGACCAACGGCTTAACGTGTTTTCCAAGGCACGGAGGAAACTCGGTATGTAATGGGTGATCACCCATCCACAGACCAACCGAGGCAAGCACGGTTTAACCTAAAGATTGACCCGAGCGGCTGTTAATATTTAGCCACGAGCTATATAGCTATATACTATATATATAGCTATACATAATACACAAAAATATATAATAAAAAAATATCGGCTGTTTTGTATCACGAAAATCCGAAATATACATACACGAAATCGACCTTTTTTAAAACATCTTCGTTTCCCATCAAGACGTGTCTAAAGATATAATAGACACTAAATGATCGATGGATCTCTTCTTTCATGTTTCCTGAGTAAAAACTAACAAGCTTTTTGCAGCTAATGTATACGAATATAAAACTCATACTGTCACTTACGGGATATCTTCCGTGATTGTTCATTAATTTGAGCTCCCGATATTTCGATGCTGTTGCAAACAAATTGTTATTGAATATCGAGAACTCAAAATAATGAACAATCATGTAAGTGACAGTATAAGTTTGGTTGTAAACCGTGAAAGCTTAAAACAGTGTTTTATACAAAATAAATATTGTAAAGAGGTGAAGTTTGTATATTTGTGAGTTTGTATGTATCGGGTAAACTTCGGAACTACTTCTTGTTATGTTCAGCCCAAAACTCAGCCACGCCAACCCCACTCACTGATGCAGTAAGCAAATCATCAAGTGCGCAGATGATGCGGTGCAAGATGGAAGGTGGGCCATTGTCTGTGGGGAACTACTGATCCGAATCCGAAAATTCTTTCACTGATTGGAAGCTACATTATCTCCGGGTGTTATCTTACCACTATTGGAAATGCGAAAGTTTGGATGAATGGATGGACGTTTGTTACTCAATCACGCCAGAACAGCTGAAAGATAGATTATAGTCTGGAATAGCACGTAGACTACTTTTTATGCCGGAAGTACAATTCCCGAGGCCGTATCCACAGCGCGTTCGTGTTCCACGCGCGCCTGAAAGAGATGTCAGCATCAAGGAAGGGGTCCGCAAGGGCCGATGCCTGCCGGGGCTGCGGGACTGTTCGAAAGAGATACCGCGGCCCTGGAACACAAGGGCAAAGAAGGAACATGGATGGGTTTTAGTCGGTAAAAGTCTGACACTCCCTTCCTCTCCCAAAGTACAATTTCCGAACTCCACAAAGAAAAGCCGCGGGCTTAAGCTAGTGGGCTACATTTTTAAAACGTGGGATATAGTACGGTTCAAACTTTATGGCGGCTCGGAAGTTAGTTGCGAGTGACGGTCGGCGCATTATACAGTCGAGACGATGTCTCCTCTGCGCCCCACTGATACCTTAAATTGTGTTCTGCGCAGTTTTACGTTAGACGTTCCGAGCCAGCATAAAGTTTAAACCGTTATACCTGCGCTGACTGTCACTCGTAGCTAACTTCCGAGCCGCCATTAAGTTTGAACCGAACTATAATCTTCGACTTAACGCGAGTGTAGCCGTGGGTAAAAGCAAGTGTATTAGAAAATGGATGAAAGAAACTTTCCGCACTGTGCAAATATAATTCCATAGAACCAAAGGAATCCTCTGAATTTTGTTTATTTTCTTTCATCTGGTGCCCATGTTTACTCTCCACGTCCAATAACTTGCGATTGTTTGATTTCGCCCCCTTATACCCTTTTTATAGATATTTACTTTGGACGGCAACTAATAAGATACTGTCTACAGACAATCGTTTTTCGGAAACTACTTACGGGTCATATTTGCTTTTTGTCTTATCCGTTATTTGCCCGCGGGAAACTTTCTGACAGTCACCAATGATATGTAAACTATAGGTACATTGCCCGCGCTCTGTAGTGGCAACATGAATGTAAGGTAATTACCGGACCTCTGTTTAGTCGCTTACCAACCAGGTGCCGCGGTTAAAATAACTTGTGTGAATAACTTCCTCAAAAAACAAAAAAAAAAAATGCCGTCCTGTGTTTTTAGGAAATGTAAAAATTGTACTGCAACTATGAAAGATAAAAAAGTATCATTTCATGCGTAAGGATCAAGAAAAATGTATTATATTTTATTTTTTCGATGCCTTCTCATGGCGGCTAACGCCTGAGGTAAGTCATGTGCCATATGCGCTCGGCCAATGAGCATGCACCACAGAATGACAACGTAATTAACAAAATATATTTATCTCTCTCTAACCAGAGGAATTCCGTAGATGATATTTAATTTTATTTCTCTTTCTTTGTGCGTCTAAGTAGCTATCTAGCTATCGATAGTATTCACGCTATTTTCGAGCGCCGTGATGTTCATGCATGACGCGATTATTTCTATTACGTCATTGACACTCACTGCTTACCTATTCAAGATATCTTGGAGCAGTGATATATTATAGTACCAACCTCATTTTCATTTCAGCCGACAGACGTCCACTACTGGACATAGGCCTCCCCCAAAGGGGGGTTTTGCCATAATCGCCACGCTTGGCAGGCGGGTTGGCGATCGCAGAGAACGCTACTGGCCATTCTCTGGTAAGTCCCTTAGTAGCCTTTGACGACACCCACGGTATGGGATGGTGCTAGTCTTTACCTCCACACCTACCTACTAGAGTAAAAATCAGCGAGAAAAACTATGCCATACATACATACATATAAACATACAGAAAGGCAGAAGGGTGGGGTATTTGAGGTTTCCTTACGATGTTCGATCACATTTGCATTATTTATTTTAAAAATATAGATTGTTCAAAATATTAACATCGTTTCGTTTGTTATAATACCGTAGGTAATTTATCAACTGATAAAGCCATAACACCGCCGAAAATGCTAATTAGCTAAAGTGGTTTCACTTCCATTAATATTTTGAGCACACGTTGGTGGCACACAATGCTGTTTTTGTTTGCGTTTGGGGTAGTGCGATAACAAATGGGCACATAACACCGTTGGACTGAGGAATATATAAGTACAGAAAGCTGACTCCAGAACAATAAGGTTCCCCGAAGGGGAGCCAGTTTCGCCAGTTATGTTTAAGTACCATGTTATGGCGGGTAAGCCTATTGTGTTGCCATCAGCTGGGCACAAATCCAGATTCCGTGGCTGCTACTAAGAAATTCCTGATAAAAAACCCAATAACACCTTGCCCGACCCGAGAATCCCAGAACCTCATGCTCAGCAGTCGTTCTTGTTACCACTAGACAACGAGGCAGACTCAATATCACGAAAACGTGAGCACACACACATAGACTCTTGTGACGAACTTAAACAAATGCCAGTCGAAAGTTCGCTTGCACTCGCTGTACACACGGCGCACATACGGGTATTTTGCTAATCTACGCGGCCAAAAGTAGAATTTACAAACTCTAGATAATATTGAATAGGACGACTTCCTGAGCTGGGGAACAGTCCTGGGAATAATAACCCGCCCTCCCCTTTCCCCTACCTGCACTAGTCGCGTCATACATTTAGTCGGAATTAGATCGTTCAACTTGTTGTTTGTGTCTGTTCTCGGCGCTCGTGCAAAAACATTAACTTTGAAGTTAAATATAAAATATATTGCATAAACTTAAGAAGTGTTTGTGATGGATCCTGATGTAGCAGGTAATTATGCTGTATCTTATTAAGTTTTTTGTTATTTTCAGGGAGCCTGCCGTTTTGCCGAAAAGATTTTGACCAAATTTCATTACCCAAACAAATTTTACCAACTTTTTTTTATACCATTGCAATATTTCGAATGATTTTAGTACGCATATTTTTATTTGGTCAAATTTTTACTTGGCAAAATATTACCAAGTATAATGTCATTATGGCATTTGGTCTTTACTCAAATGATTTATTACAGCAAACAATCTTCAGACAACAAACGTTTGGTGAAATGATTTGTTAAGACAAAAAATATTAAGGCAAAAAAAGGGTAGGTTAGGTTAGGTTAAAACTGTGACCCCCTACGCACGAGCCGAGCGAGCGCAGCGAGCGGTGCCGCGGCAGCGGCCGGCGAGTGCCAGAAACGACTTTCATTAATAGAAAAAAGATTGTTTTTAGTAGGTTACCCGGAACTGAACTATTTAGATTAGGATTATTACTTATTTAAAAAAAAAAATGGTTAGGTTAGGTTAAAACTGTGACCTCCAGGAACGACTACATTATATAGAAAAAAAAATATGGAAAAAAACCCTACTAACTAAAAAAAAAGAATAGTTAATATTCATATAATTATTATAACCTGTTTAGAATTTGTCTTATTTGATTTTGCGTAAAAACTGTTATTCCAACTGAAATATTTGACTAAATAAAAAATGTTAAAAGTACTTGTTGGTAAAAAAGTTATAGTTTAAACGTTCACTTCCCAAGCATTAGGTTTGCGTTACAATTTTTTGTGAATAGATTTTTTGCTAAGTAATAATTTGGCAAATGAAATTACGCGAAAAATTTTTTGGGTAGTGAAAATTTGTCAAATGCCTTTCGGTCAAACAAGGGAGACCCTTATTTTCATCATTACAAAGGTAAGATATAATAATTTGAAAGCACCCACACGTTAGGTCGATTTTTCATTGTAAATATTTTATTTCGTCGTCTATTTGTTATACTATCAAGTTAGATCCTGTAATAATTCCTTATACAAATGAAAGTTTGAAGCTTTGAGTAGTAAAAAATAAAAAAAACTGCCGTGGATAAGCGCGGATACGTTATGTTTTGATAATTTGAACTTATTTTGAGTAATGTACAAAAAAATTACTATAATTCTTATAATTCTAAAAAAAATGTCTCTTTGTTTTAGGTTCACGAGGTACCTCTGGAGTACCTCTGGAGTAACAGTAGTGACCCGTAAATACTTGTTTGATCGTGTGCAGAGCTATTATTTGCCTAACTTGGAAGAAAACTCGACGCCTGAAAAGAAAACGAAAAAAAATTGGAACACGAAAAAAACTCGAAATCCAGAGAAGATTTCGCGAAGAAACTGGATTACTGGACATACCAAAGGAAAATTTTGGGAATACCAATGATGGTAACACAAGTAGGAGATTTTTTGATGACCCAAATTTGGTATCTGTCATAACAGGCATAAATTATGACCAAAGCCAAGTAATAATTATGTAGTTATAAGTAATTATTATGATGATAGTTATGATACTGGTTTAAGGTCATACTAGAAACTATTTCGAGCGGCCATATAATTGATTCGAAAAAATACACACACAAATATGCTTTGGATACTGCCCGATTATATGTCGATTTATACCCTTGGCACCAAATGACTCCAACAATGCACAAGATTTAATTCATGGTGCAGTGATAATAAAAAACGTGCTGTTACCTATTGGGCAGCTATCAGAAGAGGTCGCAGAAGCGTGTAATAAACATTTTAGATTATATCGCCAGGATTTTGCCCGAAAATTTTCAAGAGAAAACTACAACAGAGATATTTTGAATCGGTTGCTTTTGATATTAGACCCTCTTATAAGTTGCATGAGAAGCTTAAAAAGAAGAAAAATGAAGTGTTTTTTACAATAAACTACCTCGCTTCTCATGCCTGGGGAACCCAATGTTGATTCTTCAGAGAGCGAGGAAGAATACATACTTATATACGATAATAATTCTTTTTTTACATTTACTTCTTAAAAATATTATTACAGTAAATATATATTTTTTGTGTATTATTATTTAATTTTATGTATTTTGCGTTGTATGGATTATAATTATCTGAAATAAATGAATTAATAATAACAATAGTGAATATTTAGTAATAAAACCTCTTGATAAATCAACAAAAGTATTTTTTCTACTAAGTTATATCCTTTAGAAAAGAATAAGAACATAAAATAATTTTGGCCGCGTAGATTGTCAAAATACCCCTCTGTGCGGCGACATACATTCAGTCAAAAACGTATCGGGAGTGGATGATTTGTTTATGGTTCCAAATTAAATTCTTTGTTTTTTCTTTGTTGTTAGATTGGCACTACTGTTTTCCATTTTAGCGCTTGAGTTGCATCTGTTATTTAGATTAAATAAAGTGCTGTTTTTGGTTTGATCATAAACATCGAAAGATCGCAATAAAATTTCGTGTTCGGAGTCCCTAAAAATGTTACAGAAGGCTTACGGTGAATCCATTTCATCAAAAACAGGTGAAAAAGTGGTACAGAGCGTTCAAAATCGGTCGAGATGTGATGGAAGATTTGCCTCGCTCTGGTAGGCCATCAACGTCTTCAACTGAAGTTAACATCGCAAAAGTGAAGGAAATAGTGACTAAAAATCCTAATTCAAGTTTGAGAAACTTTCTACCCGCTTTCACTCGGTAGAAGCCGTAGAAGACATAAAGGAGAATTCCGGCGAGAACTGAACTCAGTTATGTGTGCGTGCGTTTTCCTTCCTTTTGTAAAGCCGAACTTCTGTACCTATCTATTCTGTGGTAGATCCTCCTACGTAGACGGCTACAAAGACAAAGAACGGCTCTGCTCCTGCATACAATTGCTTTCGGTCGAAAGTGTGGGGGTGTAAGCACTAAGATAACAAGAGCTTGGTTCCCGGTAAACATCCACTTCGGGGAACGTACGAAACTGTGTGTACTTAGTACATTAGACTAGACACTGAGCACACTATATTTGAACTTCGTCGTTTCAAACTTCTGAATCGGACTGCATTGATGGTAAAACTGTTTTTGGAGAATAGTGTTCGCTTACTGAACGCAAAAGTAAGCCTATATTTTCTGTAGAGAATCATCATCTGCCTAGCCTTTTCCCAACTATATTCGGGGTCGGCTTCCAGTCTTAACCGGATGCAGCTGAATACCAGTATTTTACATGGAGCGACTGCCTATCAGACCTCCACAACCCAGTTATTATTGGGTAATACGATACCCCTTGGTAAGACTGGTTGTCACACTTTTTGGGCCACTGACTACCTAACGACCTTCAAAGATCTACAAATGACACCCGGGACCAACGGCTTACCGTGCTTTCCGAGGCACGGAGAGAACTCGGTATGTAATGGGTGGTGACCCATCCACAGACCAACCTAGGCAAGCACGGCTTAACCTAAAGATCGACCTGAGCGGCTGTTATTATTTAGCCACGAGCTCCACGAGATTTTCTGCAGAGATTGCAGTATTTAACATTCAACTTGTCATAACTCTATGGTAAATTCTAAACGGTAAAATCACGTTTTATAAATAAAATTGAAGTGTCTGTTTGTAATTTCAAAATAACAGATTTTTACTGAATGCATATGAAAGTATATACGGTACATAAACAAAAAAACATTATTTTAAATTTTTGTTTGTCTGTCTGTTTGTTTGTTTCGGCTAATCTCCGAAACGGGTGGACCGATTTTGACGGGACTTACCGGCAGATAGCTGATGTTATAAGGAGTAATATGATTACGGTTCCGTGCAAAAAATTAAACCCTTGAAATTGTTAACGAGATTCGATCCTAATAGGGAAGTAATATTTTTAGAATAATTTCACGCGAACTAAGGTCGCGGGGCACAGCTAGTATATAAATAAAGTAATAGACCGAACATCATATACCTCATTATGTCTTAATGTCGTTTCATAAAGTTTTTACACAATTCTTTGAAAAAGTCCCCCTCATTTTAACATCGCATCGTAAGTGCTCTTATCGCTCTTATAAACCTTTTATGAAACGTGCCCCTCAGTATGTGCTGTACTGGTAATGTAATATGTTCCTTTATTGCATAAATAAACAAGTTAAAATAAAACCGTTTTCTATTTTTAGAGTTCCGTACCTCATTCGGCAAAAACGGAACCCTTTTAGGATCACTTTGTTGTCCGTCTATCATGACCTTTTTTATCAGGAACGCAAGGATGTCTCTAGCTGAAATTAATATCAAATACTCAAATCTACCCCTTAGAGCAGTGAAAAAATCAAACCTGTAAGTCAATGCGATCAAAAGATATGACCGTTTGTGTTGCATATTTTGCGATTTTACAAAGTAATCAAAACCTATAGGGTCCTTCCCGTTGACCTAGAATCATGAAATTTGGCAAGAAACAATGTCCAAGCAAAAAATGCAATGCAGTGTGATTGCAGTGTGCAATCACGTAACTGACAGTATAAGTTAAGAAGCAATGTCTTACAGCACAAGTAAAGGAAAAATCTGAAAACGAAACAAGCAGTACCACACCAGTACATGTACACAAATATTATATTATTATGTTATTTTCCTGTGTTGTCCTACTGTGTGTACATAAAAAGAAAAATAAATAAAACCGCAAATATGTAGTTTAATAACAAAATACCTACAATTTTTTACGGAATCCTCGGTGCGCGAGTCCAACTCGCACTTAGCCGCTTTTTTTTTCTTTTTAAGATTTTCTCGACCTTTTAGATTATCTAAAGCAATTCCCAGAGTAAAAGCTTTTAAAGGAAAAACTATTTTGATAACAGTATTTTCTCTTGTATAATACAATAGGTGTATAAATATATACTTTATTGGTTTTCATTACGTGTACCAGAAATTTCCCTAGAGGCGGAATATCTTGGAAAACGGGGTAAGCGTTGAGTGGCAAAAAATTGAGAAGCAAGTTGTGAGGAAAAGTGTTAAGAAATCTCAATAAATAAGTAGCACTGCTTTGAAAACCACCATCGCGGTTATATTAATTTTGAAAATGTTATGTGATATAAGGTAATATGAGCTAGGAACTTTTGTGCCTTTTTTCATTGTAAGATTTTTTTTTGTCAAGATTGGTCTCGTTACGAAAATTAAAATCCAAAAGCGAGTGGGCTAGGATCGTAGTAGTTGGCGTTCTACAGTTTCTGTTTACCCTCATGGGAACAAGACGTGGGTGGGTATTATTATGAAGATGCTAGCTTTTGCCCGTGGCTTCGCT
Source organism: Noctua pronuba (assembly GCA_905220335.1). NCBI lineage: Eukaryota > Metazoa > Arthropoda > Insecta > Lepidoptera > Noctuidae > Noctua > Noctua pronuba. The sequence goes on along the minus strand of LR999906.1, from coordinate 4,303,972 downwards.
CGCGATAATTTAGAATTTGACAATCTATTTGAGTTGTACTCTGCTTGTAATTCAATCATGATTCGAAAAACACGTGGCGCCATCTATGAGCATAATAACGTTATTGTTGTTTTCCTCGGGAACGGTTCTTTTTTTCGGGATGAAAGGTACCTTATGTCCGTTCCTGTACACCTAACAACGTATATGCAAAATTTCAGGCGGATCGGTTCAGTGTTTTAGGCGTGAAAAGGTAACAAACAAACAAAGAAACTTACTTTCGCATTTATAATATTAGTAAGGATGTGTGAAGCTCTTTTATTTTAGTTACACAGGTACTTTTCAAGGAGTTGATTAATTCTAGGACTGCCTCGTTGGTCAATTGTTTGCAATCGCAACTGTTGAGCATGAGTTCCTGGGTTTGATTCTCAGGTCAGGCAAATTGTTATTGGGTTTTTCCATCAAGAATTTGTCAGTAGCAACCACAGAGTTTGGATTGGTGCACGGTTGATAGCAATAGGGTCGGCCCCCGGCCCCTATTACTTATGAATTAAAACATAATTGGCAAAATGGGGGTGTACTATTAGGTACGCCTCTGCTCTTCGGGGATGATAAAATTAGTTGCCCATTCAAAGTCCAAAGTGCAACAGGTTTCTGTGGAGAAACGCGATGGATTCTCTTTAAAATCAAAATCTTATATTGTTAAAGTTCGCGGGTCCGTCCGTCTTATGATGACAGACCATATCGACGGCGCGTTCGTTTTCCACGCGCGCCTCAAAGAGATGTCAGCAAAAAGGGAGGGGTCCGTAAGGGCCGATGCCTGCCGGGGCTGCGGGACTGTTCGAAAGAGATACCTTGGCCCTGGAACACAAAGGGCAAGTAAGGAACATGGATAGGTGTTAGTCAGTAAAAGTCTGACACTCCCTTCCACTCCACCCAGAGCGGGGGGGAGGAGGGGGTCATTTGATGGTTTCCCATCCGAAAAAAAAGTTGTAAATGTTCGTTTACAATAATGGTGATTGTACTTACCTTTAGATTCACCAATACCACAAACGCAATCCATGTTACTGTATTATCCACGGGACATTTACATCATCTCACTACAATACGTGGTTGAAAATATTGCAAAATTGAATTCATATCTATTCTGTTACGAATCCAATTTCGCATCCTTACACATGGTTATTGGTTAGCCTGGCACGTTCACTGCAACAGGATTCTTTTGATAGATTTATATAAACTGAATATAAGAGGTGGTTATGTATACGGCCGGCATGTTTTTTTCCATGTTACAGTCACGAGCACTAATATGTTTACACTTTTCCAAATTTAAAAGCAATTTTTGCTAGAAATAACGATTGTAACTTGGAAATAAGATCTTTTTCGTAAAAATATGAGTTCCAGCATACAATTTTCGTAACAACATGAAATTTTAATCAGAACAGTAGGAGAAAAACACTTAAAAGTTGTTAAGTGTTTACATATTGGTGCTCGTGACTGTACACCGATTTCTCGGTGGTTACATAACGTCATGCCTTGTAATCCCAGAAAGGCCTAACCCTTCTGGGATTGAGAGGTGTACCTAACAAGTACACATTTCACCAGTTATGTTTAAGTCTCATGTAATAGGGGGCGAGTCTATTGCCATCAACCGGGCACAAATCCAGACTCCGTAGCTGCTACTGAGAAATTCCTGATGAAAAAACCCAATAACACTTTGGCAGACCCGGGAATCGAATCCAGGACCTCATGCTTAGCAGTCGCGCTTGCGACCACTAGACCAAAGAGAAAGTCCGTGATTACTACGAAGCGGGCTTGCGAGCCGCGCGAGTGCTCTGCCTACGGTTGCACGGGACGATTGTAATGAGACAATACGACGTCACGCAGCTAACAGCTGATAGGTCAAAGGCGTGCGTTTTGCTTTGGGAAAGTTGTTTGTTATCATGAGTACAATCACGTGTTTAAGTATCGGTCACTAATTACCAGTCAACCTATATATGCACCTAATACCGACAGGACCAAGTTTTTCATGAAAACAAAATCTTGACCTACTTCTAAACTCTTTGTTTTACATGAAAACTTCCTTGAAGTTGTCTAACTCCGCGATCCCTTTACTGTATTTTCACGATTGTTTGATTTATTCAGTTAGCAAAGTTATTCTTCTTCGTCTCCACAGATATAGATATACCTAGATAACGCAAGTATCACGATCCGTGTGAAAACCAAGCGTGCCATTTTTTTGACTACCTACTATGACGTCATAAGCAATCTTTAGTTACTACACAAAATAGATTACGTTTTTTACCCGACTGCCAAGGAAGCGTTATGTTTTTCGCGTGTATCTTGAATGTTTCTTTGTAAATTGCTTTATTACCACGTAAGTTCCTAATGGCTGGATGGATTTTGACGATTAAAGTACAAAATGGCAGATTTTTGGCGCTAAATTGTAAATCGTCAATAATTTATTTTCAACCAAACCTATTGAGTAGGGTATCAAAAGGAAGGAAATTATAAGGAGATTAAACCCAGTGTCACATCTTATTGTTACACTTTTATGAAACAATTTTTTTTTTATTATTTACTAGCTGTTGCCCGCGACTTCGTTCGCGTGGAAATTTTGGTATGTATATGTGGTCGACTGGTCGCAAGCGCGACTACTAAGCAGGTCCTGGGATCGATTCCCGTTTCGGGCAGTGTTAATTTTTTTCTTTCATTATTTACATAAAGATATCATACACATGATTTGAAGATCACCTTTAAGCAAAGATGTATATGTATAGGTACATATACAACTTGTATTCTGTTTTTTTGACATTTTTAATTAAATTTTACTTGTTTTCATTAAATGTCTAGAATTAAGTTCTTGAGCTGTTGTTTTAAACAAATTAGCTTGCTGCGACAGTAGCCACGTTAAGCATAAAATGCTTAAGCCGGGCACGCGAAGAGGCAAGCAAAGTGGTGCTCTCTCGTAATCCAGGTATTCCTATATCTGTGTTCGTATCGGTGTGAGTTTTCGTATCGTTCCTAGTATTAAGTTTGGAGTTGAAAAGTTCTGGTTACGCTCTATTTCAGCTGCAAAGAGTTTTCCGCTTGCTGTGACTTGTTTTTCGAACAGTTACGAGCGAGTTCTATTAGTTTCTAGTTTTCGATACTAGTGCCAACTGTAATTAGGTCGAGCTGTAGCCTTCATCTTGTTGGTTTAAACGTGGCAAGCATTACCTACCGTTGAAGGCCGGGTATTGTGATTGATCCTGATCCGGGAAAATAGGTTTTTTCTTTAAGAAGTGCCTTTAAGGAGTGGTCACAAGCGTGAGGTCCTAGGTTCAATTCTCTGGTCGAGCAACGTAATATTTGGTTTTGCCATCAGGAATTTCTCAGTAGCAGCCATAGAGTCTGGATTTGTGCCCGGTCGATGGCAATAGGCTCGCCCCTATTACGTAGGACTTAAAACATAACTGGTGAAATGTGGATGTACTATTAGGTACCTAATACGGGTATTACAGGCGAGATGTTAAGTATGAATTCAGGTAACTATTTAAAGCATCGTGTGGCCTTGGCTGGACGTGTACCTAAATAAAGGGTGTAAAAAGACCCTTAACGAAGCCGAAAGGTACTTGTTCTCCCCGTCATTGCGATCATTTTTTTGTTCTAGACCATACCTGGGAACCTTCTAGTTACGGAGTTATTGGGGGTCAAAGTTCCAACTTTTTCACACCTTTTTTTTAAAATACATGTTTCTAATGTAATATTTTTACTTTAAACACCTTCACGACCCCCGTACTATTCAATCCATCTATCAGCACAATGTTTTGAGTGCGTTACATTGAGTTTTACTGTAAAACGAGATTTTTCACCCTAAAAAAAAAAGTCGTTTCCCAGCAATAATTTTTGCGTAAAGTTACTTAGTTTGATGTACAGAATGCTTGGTTGACGGCTTCGTGAAGGGTCTGTTTACACCCTGTATAACTTGTGTTGCAACGTAGGTAGGTTTACAGTAATTGTTACCAAAGTGTGGGTGTGGGCGGCCTCCCACTGAATGTGCACACAGTGTCGACATGACAGAAATAAATTAATGGCCATGTTTGCCGGTTTTAATTCGATTTCAACTTGAAATTCTACTTTTTAATGTTACGGCACATCTACCTGGGACTACGCGGCCGGCAGGCAAAGCAACAGTCATGTTTGAGTGCTTCCGAGGCACGGAGGAAACTTGGTACGTAAGGGATGGTCATCCATCCACGGACCGACCTAAGCAAGCTTACGCAAGGCAACCCGCGCAGCTGTTATTATTTAGCCACGAGCACCTCCGTATTATTATACAAACCCAAATTCTTGAAACATCATACGGTCCAGACTAAACATACACATCAGAGAACAAATAATCACCCAACTTGCGTAAGCCTAGCCACAGTCCCGCAGAATAACACAACTTCGCAAATACCCATTTGCCTCATTTGCCCCATTATTATTATATTTGGTCCGTTTGTCCCCCACAAACAGTGTTATTTGCCCTCTTCGGGGACGGATTAGCAAGCCTGTCACGGAGGCGGGAGGCATCCAATCAGACGAGGATTATTTAATCTCCGTATGAGCCTCCTCATGTCGTGTACCGGGTGATTTGTAGGTAATATATGGAGAGGATTTTCGCTCCATTTCTGTAATTTTTCTAGTTATGATACCTGTGATTCTATATAGAGAAAACCGGTATTTTACATGGTGCGACTGCCTATCTGACCTCCACAACCCAGTTAGTACTGGGTAATACGATACCCCTTGGTAAGACTGGCTTGGAAGAGACCAGAATAATGTTATAGTTGAATAAAAAATTAAAAACCCGCTGTAGAGTGACGTCATTATATTTCTCGTATTCTTCTCAGCAAACCCTTTCATTTGATATCATGGGAATGCATAAAAAATAACTAGTTCGCCATCTTTAGATTTTATCTGGAGTTCGCCATATTGGATTTAGAATGGCGTCACTTAGCTAACCATGCATTGTCATTCAAATTTAACATGTCTGCAAATTTTCAGATAAATCGGAAACCTTGAAGTGGGTCAAATTTAACTTCTAAGATTTTGTTACGTAGGTTAGTTATTAATTTTCAGTACAATTGTACGGGACTATGTATGAGATCTAATAAAAGTACCTTCAGTTGAAAATTGTAACTCAAAACTGCTATATAACATAAATCTTATAATCCAAAGACGATGTGAAAATAAAGGCGTTGTAAAACGCGAGCACTTTGAGGCTTTAATTTTATTGTTATAAGGTTTAAATTACAATGACGCGCCTGCACTACTCAAATAACCGAAAAGGTTCCTGTGTGGGACATACCTAATAATAGGGATTTGTATATAGCCGTTAACTGTAACTTACAATGACACTTTTAGTGGCAGAAACGGTTTGTTTTTCTCGTTTTGGGGCAAAAGGATGAAGATAAATAACGGAATATCGTCCATATGGCTCTTTTCAGGTCTGCCCAAACTGAAACGAAACCCGTGCGGATCATCATCTGCCTAGCCTTTTCCCAACTATATTGGGGTCGGCTTCCAGTCTAAGACTGGTTGTCAGACTTTTTGGGCCACTGACTACCTAACGACTGTCAATGATCTACAAATGACAGCCGGGACTAACGGCTTAACGTGCTTTCCGAGGCACAGAGGAAACTCGGTATGTAATGGGTGGTCACCCATCCACAGACCAACCTAGGCAAGCACGGCTTAACCTAAAGATCGACCCGAGCGGCTGTTATTATTTAGCCACGAGCTCCTCCACGGGCGAAACCCGTGTGGATGCAAGGTGCAATTCGCTTTAGCCGATTGTGTCTAGTAATATGTGAATAGTTTTTCTTCTTATTCATTAAAACTGCCTCGTTGGTCTAGTGGTGGCAAGCACGACTGCTGAGCATGAAGACCTGGGTTCGATTCCCGGGTCGGACAAAGTGTTATTGGGTTTTTCATCAGGAATTTCTCAGTAGCAGCCACGGAGTCTGGATTTCCGTCCGGTTGATGACAATAGTCTCGCCCCCTATTACTTGGGACTTGACTTCGAAATGTGGGTGTACTATTAGGTACACCTCTGCCTAACCCTTTGGGGAATACAGGTGTGACGTTATGTTATGTTTCATAAACAATCAATTTGACCAGGCTCTGAAGTCTCGACATTAGATAGCGACAAAAATCGGTCGCTAAGTCGTATCGTTGTCAAATTCCTTTAAAAGATTTTTTACTTTATTTCGAAAGCATAAGGTTGAAAATCTATTAAAGAAATTTGACATCGATTACACTTAACGACCGATTTTTTTCGTTATATTTGTCGAGACTGCAGGGCTAGAGTTTTATTTCTGTAGCAAAAAATTTCAGGTTTCAATTAGATTAGGTAGGCAGTTACAATAACAATACAAAAGTAATTAATAAAGCGTTTATTACAAATGTAAGCATACAAAATTTTAAAATTCCAAATACTTATTATTACTTAAGTTTAGAATAAATTAATACGCGCTAACTCTTGCTTCGTGGGGCAAACTGGAACAAGAGAGAGAGAATGTTAGTACATAAGTTCGATAGGAAAATAATACAGTATTTACCTACATTTAAATATTGTTGACGAGAATCCTTTGGAGTGACAGAAAAAGAGTAATACAGCATTTTGGACTAAGTTCGTTTAGCAATATGCAGTGTATACGTTACTATCTCTTGCCCGCGACTTCGTCCGCAAAAAGTGTGATAGCTCGGCTCATAAGCATGAAATAAAAATAATTTATAGCCAATAGCACACACGAATAATGTAGCTGTCTATCAGTGAAAAAAGTTTTGGAATTGGATCATTACTTTCTAGCCTGGGCAATGAATGATTGTGGTTGGAAAAGTTGAAAGCAGAAAATCTGACTTTGATTCTTCGTTTTTTTTTTTTTTTTGGAGATTGAAAAAAGTGTGACAAACAAAGTTGTAGAGAATTTTATGAGGTTTTATTATGTAGTATAACAAAATTTTATACGACGCATCGTTTTCGAGATATAAGCAAAAAACCAAAAAACGGGACCTTCTTTGCCCCCCCATCCCTCGGGCTCACCTCGGAGGGGTCAGGACTTTTAATATGTTTATCTTCTAACTAGTCCAAACAAAGTTCATAAGTCATATTTTCTGCTTTCGACTTTTCCAACCACTTACCCCTTTTGAGCACTCATTTACCAGACTATTCGGAGATTACCCCCTACAAACAAACTTACAAAATAATTTTTTACCGTTTTATAAATTAGTTTATATACCGCCATCCAGTCTGCTGTCAGAGATTTACGGTGCATAGATTAAACTTCAGCTTAAATGTCCTAGTATAAATAAGCTATAACGTATGAATTACTAAATGCTGTTGAGGTTTCGAAACAAGCTAGGCTCGAAAAAGCTAAGAATTTAAGTGAGGCACAATTTTTCAATCACGTCAAAATTCTCATTTAAAAAATAAACATAATACTTTTATAGGCATCCCTAACTAAGTCAGGTGAATAAAATATTCTGAAATCAATCTGCATACTGATTATATGGATTCAGAAAGTCCTTAATCAAATCTTGTCAACGGTTGAACTTCGAGGACTCGTTTAATCCAATTTGAAAAGTCGTGGAACCTCTGCAGCTGACATTAAAAGACACTAAAACTCGGGAATCATGCAAGCAAGAATTCCTTGTGTATTAAAATGTGTGCAATAAAATACTGGAAGTTTTGAAACACTCATCATCTGCCTAGCCTTTTCCCAACTATATTATAAAGGGTGTAAAAATACCCTTAACGAAGCCGAAAGGTACTTGTTCTCCCCGTCATTGCGATCATTTTTTTGTTCTAGACCATACCTGGGAACCTTCTAGTTACGGAGATATTGGGGGTCAAAGTTCCAACTTTTTCACAAGTTTTTTTTAAATACATGTTTTTAATGTAAGATTTTTACTTTAAACACCTTCACGACCCCCGTACTATTCAATCCATCCGCATCAGCACAATGTTTTAAGTGCGTTAAATTGAGTTATACCGTAAAACGTAAATCACGTTTTACGGTATAACTCAATTTAACCCCAAAAAAAAAAGTTGTTTCCCAGCAATAATTTTTGCATAAAGTTACTTAGTTTGATGTACAGAATGCTTGGTTGACGGCCTCGCGAAGGGTCTGTTTACACCCTGTATAGGGTCGGCTTCCAGTCTAACCGGATGCAGCTAAATACCAGTATTCTACATGGAGCGACTGCCTATCTGACCTCCACAACCCAGTTGGTACTGGGTAATACGATACCCTTTGGTAAGACTGGTTGTCAGACTTTTTGGGCCACTGACTACCTAAAGACTGTTAAAGATCTACAAATGACAGCCGGGACTAACGGTTTAACGTGCTTTCCGAGGCACGGAAGAAACTCTGTATGTAATGGGCGGTCACCCATCCACAAACCAACCTAGGCAAGCACGGCTTAACCTAAAGATCGACCCGAGCGGCTGTTATTATTTAGCCACGAGCTCTTCTGGAAGTTTTTAAAGAGTCGTACGCGTTAATGATCGGGTTTGGGTAAATACTTTTGCTTTCTAAATCCCAGCAATGTTTGTACGTCTCCATGAATGTTTAAATATTATAGTGTTGAGGAATTTCGACTCTTGACGCTTGGCTGATCGTTGAAACTTCAACAGAGGGGTTTTTATTTAGGCATCCTTTTAAGTGACGCTTCGTGTTAGTGAAAATGGTCATACATGTGTGTTAGTAGGCACCGTCTTTTTTTTTTTTTTTTTTTTTTTTACCGATGGGAAATCATCAAATGACTTCTCCCGCTCTGGGTGGAGTGGGAGGGAGTGTCAGACTCTTACTGACTAAAACCCATCCATGTTCCTTCATTGCCCTTTGTGTTCCAGGGCCACGGTATCTCTTTCGAACAGTCCCGCAGCCCCGGCAGGCATCGGCCCTTGCAGGCCCCTTCCTGGTTGCTGACATCTCTTTGAGGCGCGCGTGGAACACGAACGCGCCGTCGACACGGCCTGTCGTCATAAGACGGACGGACGGTGAGCTAACCCATTACTCACCGTCCACAGGCCCGCGCAGTAGGCACCGTCTTAAGGCATGTTTTGAGTCATTTAAAAAATAATAATTAAAGAGCAAAAGTAACCGAATTGACCCAATTTTCGTCTTGGGATTAAAATAATAATGATTTGTGAGAAAAGTATTTGTCCCTAGTTAGAAAGGCCTTACCTTCTGCTGGATGAATTCGTTTCTGACTTGCTCCAGATGGAGTGGAATCTCGATCCTCCTGGATAGTTAAGTTTCATTTTGCTTACACAATAAACTTGCTTCTATGAGGATCTAGACAAGAACGCGTCTGCCCAAATGTCTTTCAGCTGATGCAAAGGAATAAAGCTCCTAAACCTTTCGTGAGGGAAGATTTGAGAAAAAAAATTGATGGGAATAAAAGTAGTATCACCAAAGAAACGACGGATGGACTGTGTGAAAGCTGGTATGGATAGCGTTGGCGGCTAAAAAAGAAAATTGTATGGATGAAGAAGACATGCTGCGCCGACCCTTAACTAATTGGGATAGCGGCAGAAGGAAGAAGAAATAATTACTTTGAACATTTTATCTGCTTACCTGGCAATAGATTTCAGGATGGTGGTGCTGTTTTTGTGAAAAGCAAATAAGAGAATGGCAACCTGAAAATAAAACAAGAAGAATTAATCTTCGTGAATCATTTTCAGGATTCCAGGAGACTTCATTTATGATTTAGATCGGAGTACGAAACGTTACAATATTCTAATATGCTTGCCAGGGTAGCAGATGAAAGCATTATTAGAAAGAAAGTGAATTTAAATGATGCCTAGCTTTTCAAAGGATAAAAATATTGTTACCTATGTACTTACTACTTCTTGGTACAAGAACGTGGTCGTTGCGGATTTAAATGACTCGAAAATCGATCTTATGTCGAAGAGTACAAGCTTAATGAATATCCGAAAACTGAAGATTTTACACTGGAGACCAATTCAATAGCATGTGATAGGCAGAATATAATGATAAAAGAAATGCAAATAAGTCTAACAAAGCTATCCGGAGGGGTTGTAACAGACCATGATTCAACGGACGAGAATTTCTGAAGATAATTTGGAAATTCTACCCCTAAAGAGGTTAAAATATAGGATGACAAAGTGACTGGCACTGCGTCATATTTGCAAACTTACTTAGGTTGTATTAAATGGAAAGGCATCTTTCTAACAGCTTCCTCAGCTATGTCGAGAGGAAAGGCGAACTCGACCATGTTTTCGTTCAGACAGTCGTTGTAGGTGGAGGCGAGCTGACATCTGTCAGACATGCCTTCGATGCTGTCAAGACAGAGTCGGGAGACAGCGTTGAGCTTGCGAACGACGCGGGAGTTCTTGCCGTTCACTAAGCTGGCGAGGTGGACCAAGAGTTCTCTGTTCACCTGCGAAAAAAAAATTGTATGAGGTTTAGACGAGAATAAACAGTACAGAAATAAACAGTTCTTTGTTGAGATTTGCATGGAATGTGGTTAAGCTGAGATCGTTCAGCAAGGCCAGCATACAACCGGATACAGATGAATTATTTATTGAGCGACTGCTATCTTACCTCGACAACCCAGTTAATTGGTATTACGATATCTCTTGCTAAGATGGGCCGGCAGACTGTCGAACTTCTGACTATAACGACTGTAAGGTGCGAATTACACAGAAACAGCGTACGGTGAAGGCGCGGCGCAGGCATGATGCCGTTTCAAAACATTTTCATACAAAATGTACGTAGGCGACATGTCGTAAATTACACTCAAGTGGTGCGGCGCAGGCACGCCGTTCTTTCGTTTCCTTATAAATTCTACGCTTGCGCCGCCGCATCTTACGCCTTAAGCCGTTTCTGTGTAATTCGCGCCTAAAAGGTCTGCCAAATACAGCAAGAAAGTTGTCCGGCGGAAATACGGAGATTATGGACTGTCCATAGTAAGCTTATTAGACTTTTATCACAATAATACAACAGCCCCGCCGTATGTAATTCGCGCGCGCGCGCCTTTGACCTATCACCTGTTAGCTGCGTAACGCCGTCCTGTCTCATTACTATCGTACCGTGCAACATTGGGTAGGCAGATCATCCGCGCAGCTTGCAAGCCTGCTCCGTAGGTTTTATTGTGATAAAACTGAATGAATATAAAAAAATGTTTCTTTGGAAAAGTTGTTTGTTATCATGAGTACAATCACATGTTTCAGTATCGATCACTAATTACCAGTCACTCTACATTGTATTGTATATCAGGCTAAAGTCTGCAACCAGTGACGTCAAAGGCAATCGATTCATCATCATCTGCCTAGCCTTTTCCCAAACTATGTTGGGGTCGGCTTTCAGTCTAACCGGATGCAGCTGAATACCAGTATTTTACATGGAGCTACTGCCTATCTGACCTCCACAACCCAGTTAGTACTGGGTAATACGATACCCCTTGGTAAGACTGGTTGTCAGACTTTTTGGACCACTGACTACCTGTAACGACTGTCGAAGATCTACAAATGACAGTCGGGACAAACGGCTTAACGTGCTTTTCGAGGCAAGGAGGAAACTCGGTATGTAATGGGTGGTCACCCATCCACAGTCCAACCTAGGCAAGCACGGCTTAACCTAAAGATCGATCCGAGCGGCTGTTATTATATAGCCACGAGCTCCTCAAAGGCAATCGATAAATCTGTCTAAATACTTAGCCACAAGCTATCCTCTACCTTAATAATCAATGAATACAGTTCTATTTACCTTTCCATGATTAATGACGTCACTTTGCTCCAGCATGCAGGCGGCGAAGCACTGACCAGATCTGGACACCGGGGAGGTGTTTGTAAAGTACGCTCTGACGTCTTTAGGGGTCGCCCGCACTTTGATGACGCATGATTGGGCCATTCGAACTAGAGCGTCTAAATGACCTTGTACCTAAAAGACGGAGAAAGGATACTTTACTTGTTGTGAGGATTCAACAAATAGTAAAATTTTAAGTTAGAAGGTTCATCATCTGCCCAGCCTTTTCCCAACTATGTTAGAGTCGGCTTCCAGTCTAACCGGATGCAGCCGAATACCAATATTTTACATGGAGCGACTGCCTATCTGACCTCCACAACCTTGGTAAGAAGACTGGTTGTCAGACTTTGGGTCACTGACTACCTGTAACGACTGTCAAAGATCTATAAATTACAGCCGGGACCAACGGCTTAACGTGCTTTCCGAGGCACGGAGGAAACTCGGTATGTAATGGTTCTCACCCATCCACAGACCAACCTAGGCAAGCACGGCTTAACCTAAAGATCGATCCGAGCGGCTGTTATTATTTAGCCACGAGCTCCTGGCTAAATAATAACTGGCTGGGTATGTTAGAAGGATGAAACTTGGATAAAACACGTTACCACGTTCAAATCCTAGTTTGTTTGCTGAATTTTTCACAAATGAATATCAGGGGGGTAACATGACGTCTTATAGCACGAGTAATTCCAGTGTGGGAAAGTGACAGAGCTATACAGGTCGTCTAGCGCCATCTCTTTTCCCGACGTCATGGTAGGCCACCTGAACTTTTCAAGAAAATGTTTTTTTTTTATAAATAAAAACTTTAGTTTACACAAATCCAGATTCGTGTCCGGTTGATGGCAATAGGCTCACGCCGTATTAAATGGGACTTAAACGTAACTGGCAAAAAGTGTGTACGATTAGGTACACCTCTGCCAAACCCTTCAGGAACTACAGGTGTGATGTTATGGTATGTTTTTATTATTACAGCAGAGTCCAACTTAGCCTACTGTCACAGCCACCTGGTTAAGGACGTCCCTCCATCTCGCTGGTAGAGGTAACTCAAAACATACCTTAGGGTCTGCAAAATCGACTAAGGTTCCTGACGACCGTTGGGTTTCCATTCCCGCGACGAACGGGATCAGACAGGCTATGATTTTGATAAGCTGCATTGTTCTGGAAACATTAAAAAAATCTTTAATTTCATGAAAAAAAAAACTTTTTTAATGAGATCCAACTGTAGACACAACTAATAGTCTAGTCAGTGTTATGATCAGTGATCGAATAATTAGGCGCTGATATACCTAAACTTCACTTTTATTCCCACGAAAGAATAATACGGACATGCCTTTCAGAATCCCGGATCCCGGGATCGTTTGAAATTCCCGAGTAAAATTTTGTAGTCTTCTGTTCGTATAAAATACAATGAATTAGTTGATTCGATCACTAATCTGTTAGATAGATAAATCAACGTGATTGAACAATTTTGTAAAAATAACTGTAACAAAAAATCATAATGTGCACAATGTAGTCAAGTAGTGGAAATCACTACTTGACCACATTGTGCACATTATGATTTTTGATTGATATTCCATTTGTTTTGAATAAAATAAAGATACTAAATCAAAATAACCACTGCAATAATTTCATTAAGTTTGTTATAGTTGTTTTTACAAAATTCTTCAATCCCGGAAACCCGGGATTACTTATTTACTCAGAAAGGAATGTCCATATTATTATTTCTTGGGAAGAAGTTTAGGTATATAAGCGCCCGATTATCCGATCACTAGTTATGATATTCACAAATCTACTTAGTTGCTAGTTATTTTGCACGAGGCAAAACCATAAAAAAATATCTTCATCAATTAACTACAGTCTAGTTACTTAAAAGTTACAGAAAAGAAAAATAAATTAACATAATATGCCTTCAAAGTGCCAGTTTTTTTTCAAGCAAACTGCATAATTATCTTAGAACGTAATCTTGACCTAGAAACATAAAGTCCCTTTAAAATAGATGGACAAACTTTTAGAAATCATTCAGACCACCAAAATAAGGACAAAGATAAAAAAAATAAGAAAAACGCAATAGATACTCACAAGAAAAAAAATCAGCTAACGAAAATTCACTAAAAATATTAGTCAACTGAAAGTTACTATGGTTAAATACAGAATGATATTAACAGAACTGACTGGGTACCTATTTACGAGAACGCGCGCTGCGGGTCGCGAGTGCAAGTACCTACCTTTAATGGTTGTATTTATTCTAGACTGCCGGCAATTTAACGATGTGTTAAAATTTGGCCATCTATTTTAACGGGACCATATATACCACGAAAGATTTAAATCTTTCTTTAAACCTCGTGAAGATTTTAAATGTGGCTCGGCTACTCTCACTAGACTAATGTAATAATAGGAACTGCCAAGTGAACTAAAATATACTACAAATGGTATTAACAGAACGGAAGTCGTAATATTATTTAGAAGCTTTTACCAAGAAGTATTTCATCCTTTTGTCTTTTCTCGTGAAAGAATTGTGGTAAAAAAACAAAAGAAATGAACTTCACACAATTAGGACAGTCAACAAAAGAGAGTATCATCCGGTTTTTGCGTTGAGAATTTGGAGCCAAGAAATCGTAAGAATATTTTATTTTAGTCCTTTATTCATTCTACATACACATTACATACCGAGTTTCCTCCGTGCCTCGGAAAGCACGTTAAGCCGTTGGTCCCGGGTGTCATTTGTAGATCTTTGACAGTCGTTAGGTAGTCAGTGACCTAAAAGTCTGACAACCAGTCTTACCAAGGGGTATCGTATTACCCAGTAATAACTGGGTTGTGGAGGTCTGACAGGCAGTCGCTCCACGTAAAATACTGGTATTCAGCTGCATCCGGTTAAGACTGGAAGCCGACCCCAATATAGTTGGGAAAAGGCTAGGCAGATGATGATTCATTCTACATACAAATTTTTGTATTTTTTTATATTTCTTAAAAAAAAACCATCTAAAAATATAAATAATTAAAAATATATTTCAAAATAATAATTATTTTAGTTATTTTTATTAAAGTAAAGTAACGCTTACCGCGAGGGCTGGTTCGAGGTGGATCGAGAAAAGAGAACATGGAAGGAATTGGGGGAGGCCTTTGCCCAGCAGTGGGACAGTAAAGGCTATTAAAAAAAAAGAATGACAAATTATGTTCAATTTATTCAGAAACTGTGAGGGTTTTATCAAGTGCCACTTTATCTGAAACATAAGTAACCGTAGTCCCACCGCTTTCATTAGATAGACGATAATAAATGATCCATACAAATATTATAAATGTGAAAGTAAGTTTGTTTGTTTGTTACCTTTTCACGAATAAACCACTGAACCGATCATCCTGAAATTTTGCGTATACGTTATCAGGTGTACAGAAACGGACATAGGGTACCTTTCATCCCGTAAAAATTACTGTTTCCGAGGAAAACAACAATAACGTTCTTATGATAATAGATGGCGCCACGTGTCTTTCAAATCATGATTGAATTATGTTGTAACAAGCACAGTACAACTCGAATTTATTGTCAAATTATAAATGAACGCGAGCGAAACCGCTAAATAAAATAAAAAACGTTTCGAGTTTTAGAATAACTTTGGCTTTGTATGGACTCCTTTCAAGACACGCGTTTCTGTCTTACACTCCCTTTCCGAAGCTCAACCCGAGACAATCACAGTAAATAATACAAACACAACACACTACAATAAACCAATTCACTGATTGTTTCAAGCAAAAAAAAAACAAAATGTCAAATTTGTCCCGTTACAGTCACGAGCACTAATATGTACAAACGTAGCAACTTTTAAATGTAGTTTTCTCCTATTGCATTGATTGCAATTTTATGTTGCTACGAGCATAGCATTTCGGGACCCATACTATTATGAAATAGGTCTTATCTCAAAGTTACAATTGATGTATCAAGAAGAAATCCTTGTTGAATTTTGTTGATTGTATACATAAAGGGTGTAAAAAGACCCTTAACGAAGCCGAAGGGTACTTGTTCTCCTCGTTATTGCGATCATTTTTTTGTTCTAGACCATACCTGGGAACCTTCTAGTTACTGAGATATTGGGGGTCAAAGTTACAACTTTTTCACAAGTTTTTTTTTAAATACATGTTTCTAATGATTTTTTTTTACACTAAACACCTTCACGACCCCCGTATTATTCAATCCATCCATCAGCACAATGTTTTGAGCCCGTTACATTGAGTTTTACCGTAAAACGTAATTTTTCACCCCAAAAAAAAAAGTCGTGTCCCAGCAATAATTTTTGCGTAAAGTTACTTAGTTCGATGTACATAATGCTTGGTTGACGGCTTCGTGAAGGGTCTGTTTACACCCTGTATTAGTGCTCGTGACTGTACTGAGAAGCGAAATGTATTTCAACAACAAGTACAAAATATATGGAATAAATAAACATAACTTCGCGATGAATGAGCTGTCACAAAATTGTACTCGCATGAGCACAAATAAAGAAAGAAAAGTATATTTGGAATTATTACACGATTTGAGAAGTAAAAAGATAACCAATAATGTTATTTTGATGATGTATTGGAGCGGAATCAGGCACTGATGAATAGAATTAGGCACATACCAATAATTCAAGGAAACAAGCAAAGGATATCATCATCTGACTAGCCTTTTCCCAACTATATTGGGGTCAGCTTCCAGCTGAATACTAGTATTTTACATGGAGAGACTGCCTATCTGACCTCCACAACCCAGACAGTACTGGGTAATACGATACCCTTTGTTAAGACTGGTTGTCAGACTTTATGGGCCACTGGCTACCTAACGACTGTCAAAGATCTATAAATTACAGCCGGGACCAACGGCTTAACGTGCTTTCCGAGGCACGGAGGAAACTCGGTATTATGTAAATGGGTGGTCACACATCCACAGACCAACCTAGGCAAGCACGGCTTAACATAAAGATCGACCCGAGCGGCTGTTATTATTTAGGCACGAGCACAAGCAAAGGATATGTGTTTTTTTTAAATTATTCTAGTAAGAAAACATAACCTATGGCGAGATAGAGCTTCCCTATCCATCCTACTTGTGCCAGCCGCTGAAGATCTCCGACCTGGACATGAGTTGCCTTGTCTTAGAAGTCTATAAATAGACTCCGAAAACATGTTGGTCGAAGCAAGGAAAACCAGCTCAGGTGGAGATTTACAGTCCATTCCAACCGGAGCCTTGAGTCTAAATGTGGTACTTCCCCAAATGTTGGAACCAGATTTGGTCGTTAGTCCTGCGTGCCCTAATGCCTGCACGCCACAGCAATTGATGGATGGTGGATAGAGCCAAACACTTCGCAAAGTTGTGGGCTGACTCAATATACACCGTGACTTTTTAGTCGTCTTACAACGGCAGCCCACTTCATGCATCCAATGACTTCTAAACATTAATTTAAAAAAAATAGGTATTTATGAGATTTTAATAATTTAAAAATAAACATATTATTCAGTATTATGACTCATGACGTAGTTCCAATACCCTGTTGCGACTGTTGCGAGCGATGATCTACTGGACTCGAACGCTGGGTAGGTATGTTCTCCCGTTTGACACGTAAACGTTAGTAACAGAATGTTTCATTTATTTATTCTAATGTATTATTTATTTTTCTTTGTAAAAAAATAAAAATAAAATGAAAAAATCGCGCCTAGAGCTATTTTATGTCGGGTACATTGAGTGGACCACCTTTGTAAGACGACTAAAAAGTCACGGTGTACATAATTCTGATACATAAACAAGATCTACTCACCAAGTATTCGGTACGTCGACAGAAAGTCTAATGGATGTGGAAAGAGGTGACAAGCCACTCTTATAAAACGTTTGAAAGAAGAAATATGATTGTGGTAGAACAATGAGAATTGTTGCGAAACAAATTTCTTTTATTTTAGCTCTCGACAGGTGGCCCATAGTAGCCATATGAAATGAAGTACCAGGTGTTTTTTTTTTAAATGTGATTGCCAGTCGTTTAGCAAATAGGTTAGTCTTTGATGACTTTTTACCATCACAGGTCGTGTGTGTAAGTAAAAATAAGAATCAAATTCAAAAATGTTTTTAAATTGTGGATTAAGCAAGCTGTGTATAAATTTTCCTATTTATGTTAAGGCTATTCACATTTTAATTTAAAATAATATTGTGATTAATATTAAAATAATTCGTTAAGTGTTCATTATGTTTCGTCGGAGGGTATGAAGTCGCGGGCATTATAAAGGGAGTATCAAGACCATTAACGAAGCCGAAAGGCGCTTGTTCTCCCCGTCATTGCGATCATTTTTTTTGTTCTACTGCATACCTGGGATCCTTCTAGTTACGGATATATTGGGGGTCAAAGTTCCAAGCTTTTTTTTAAATACATATTTTTAATGTAAGATTTTTACTTTAAACATCTCCACGACCCCCGTACTATTCAATCCGTAAATCAGTACAATGTTTTGAGTGCGTTACATTGCGTCTCACCGTAAAACGTGATTTTTCAGCCCAAAAAAAAGTCGTTTCCCAGCAATCATTTTTGCGTACTTACTTAGTTTGATGTATATAAAGCTTGGTCGAAGGCTTCGTTAAGGATCTTGTTAAACCCTGTAAAATTTAGTCTTAAATAATTTTAGAAATAAAATTGTTTGGTAGTCAGAGGTAAAATCCGCAATTTCTGATATAATCACTAAAAACCTTTCAATATTGCGAGGTGCCATAGGATGTTTTTTCTACTTAGACGAAGAAGCGGGCAGAAATCCATACTAATATTATAAATGCGAAAGTAAGTTTGTTTGTTACCTTTTCACGCCTAAACCACTGAACAGATCATCCTGAAATTTTGCTTATACGTTGTCAGGTGTACAGAAACGGACATAGGGTACCGTTCATCTCGAAAAAAAGTACAGTTCCCGAGAAAAACAACAATGACGTTCAAATGATAATAGATGGCGCCAAGTATCTTTCTTGAATCATGATTGAATTATAATATTTTAAGCAGAGTACAACCCAAATTGATTGATCAAATTGAAATTTAACGCGTGCGAAGCCGCGGGCAAAAGCTAATCACTCATAGATTTTAATGTGAACACTTGGTACTTCAGCCACTAGCCACTCCTGTGAGCCCTAATGGTATCAGTGTACCTGAAATGTATTCCACGCACATAAAAGCCATAAATTCACCTCTGGTCGCTTAACTGCACATATATGTGACCTGAATGGAATGTCTCATATTGTGATCCTGAGAGCGTACCTCTCAAACAGGATAGATGAGGGGACTTTAATTAGGTACGTTCTAAATTGATTGATTTGTTCATTATCTGATTGATCAATCGACACCGTTCATCATCTGCCTAGCCTTTTCCAAACTATATTGGGGTCGGCTTCCAGTCTGACCGTATGCGGCTGAATACCAGTATTTTACATGGAGCGACTGCCTATCTGACCTCCACAACCCAGTTAGTACTGGGTAATACGATACCCCTTGGTAAGACTGGTTGTCAGTGTTTTTGGGCCACTGACTATCTAACGACTGTCAAAGATCTACAAATGACAGGCGGGACCAACGGCTTTGCGTGGCACGGAGGAAACTTGGTATGTAATGGGTGGTCACCCATCCACAGACCAACCTAGGCAAGCACGGCTTAACCTAAAAATCGACCCGAGCAGCTGTTATTACTTAGCCACGAGCTCCTCCACGCTTATCAATAAAAATGGGTTTCAGTTAACGAGTTTACTATAGGTACTTCTTTGCCTAACCTTTTGGGGATCATAGCGTGATGGTACGTGTTATTTATCTCATATACCGGAATAAAGTCACCTTTCAAAGTATGAACGTGTTCATATTCATACGAGCTAATGGTGCTTCAGGTATTTCAAGATTCCTTTATACATTCTCATCATTATATTCTATCAACCAAATGACATTTCCCTTAAAAATAAAATATATTCATAATATATTTTTTATGAAAGTTAATATATTCTTAACGCGGGCTTATGTTCTCTTTGAACTGTAGCTCTGCATTCATTGAATAACATAAGGTTATTTTCTGGATAATTTCTATTCAGTGAAGTATTGTAGAAAAAGATGTTAAGGACCCATTCATTGCTTTGAAAACACCCACATTATGTTCCATTAAGCATATCCAATTAAAATCTTTTATCGAGATTTTTTTATTTGAAAGAGAATCCATGGAGTTCTTGCCCATTCTTCTCCATAGAGAAGGTAAGCTTTGGGATGGGCAACTACAGTACTTTCACAAGTTATTAGGCCTTGTGACTGGAACGGTAGTTTCGCTTTCTTTGTTTTTCTGACATTCAAAACTGCCTGTGATGGTCTAATTTAAATAAATGCTTTTAGTTTGATTTTATAAAACTGTTAACACTTCGGTTTGTCAAGATCCTTACTTCCTTACTTATATTATAAATGCGAAAGTAAGTTTGTTTATTTGTTTGTTACCTTTTCACGCCTAAACCACTGAACCGATCATCCTGAAATTTTGCATATACGTTGTCAGGTGTACAGAAACGGACATAGGGTACCTTTCATCCCGAAAAAAAGTACTGTTCCCGAGGAAAACAACAATAACGTTCTTATGATAATAGATGACGCCACGTGTCTTTCGAATCATAATTGAATTACAAGCAGAGTACAACCCAAATTGATTGTCAAATTCTAAATTAATGCGAGCGAAGCCGCGGGCAAAAGCTAGTATTATATAACACACTTCTATTTATCGATTTACAAAGTCGTCCAATTTGCCCATTATTCGACAACTTCTTCGGTCATCATTTTATTTTCACCATCGTCCTTACCCTCTAAGTAAATTTAAAACATGACTGCAACGCGACCATTCAAGATTTTCGAAGTTACTGCGAATGACCAACTTTACCCGCTCTGAGAACCCAACCGAGCGACCCAAGTTCCACTAAATCAATGAAGACTTAACTTAGATTAAAACATCTGCAACTACGAGGAAATAAGTTTTCCGACCACGTTTATTTCCGTCAATAAGACCATCAGAATCTATATCTATAACTTCATACATATTATCTTCAAATGAAGGCGCTTTTCGTGTCTGTCTGTCTAACCACTTTATTTATTCTTCGAGAATCTTTAGTATAATAGGGTGACTGGTAATAAGTGACCGATACTCTTCCCTAAAGATTTTTTTTTATATCCAGACTTTTATCACAATAAAGCCGTATGAAATTCGCACGCGCGCGCCTTTGACCTATCAGCTGTTAGCAGTTTAAAAAAAATGTTTCTTTGGGAAAGTTGTTTGTTATCATGAGTACAATCACGTGGTTAAGTATCAGTCACTAATTACCAGTCACCCTGTATTTATAACGCTTACCATAATGTTTCTTCTCGCCAATTTGCAAGGAAGCCATCCAAAGCATCCCGCCATCTTCTCAGTCTTCCGCGACCACTGCTGGCTGTCTCAGGGCTCCAGTCTTGCGATATTTGGGCCCACTGCTGTGCCGGTGAGAAGAAGCACACCATCCTGATAAGTGAAAGGAATGGGGGGAGGCCTTTGTCCTGGAATGGGACAATACATGCTAACTAAAAAAAAACTGTTAGTTAATCATCCCGATCCGTACCTGTGTTGTCAAGTCATTAAAACTGTGCGAACAGTTTTAATGATGTTGACGTGCTGGGACGGGTTACTAGCCCATACTACATAATTTTATTTATGAACAAAATAAGTCTGTTTGTCTAACTGTTACATTTTCACGCTAAAACAGAAGTCCTGGGTTAGGACATCAGTTTTTTACCTCGGCAGTATAAGAATAAAATAATAAATATATAAATAAATATATTTTTTTTAATATATATATATTACAATAATATGTTAGACAAATAAATAAAATAAATAATTATTAATAATTATTAAATATAATGAACAATTTCTAACTTCCATGCAGGCGAAGCCGCAGGAAAAAGCTAATATTTTATTTATAAAACCTATTCAAGTTTTAAAAATAAGCAGTACACGTGGACGCCTCTTCCTTTTATTTCTATTTGTTAGAACCGCACTGCGAAAATATCAAAGCATTGTTTGCTAGTTCGCCACATAATCCTGAACACGTTTCTGAAGAATTAAAGTCGGAAAATATTCTCAGCTAGCTGTTGCCCGCAACCTTCGTCCACGTGAAATTATTATAAAAACATTACTTACCTATATGGATCATAATAATTTCAAGGGTTTTATTTTTTTTTGCACCCTAACCTTTTTTCTAAAATAAAAAAGCCTAAGTTTCTCCTTATTACAACAGCTATTTGACAGTAAAAGTCCCGTCAAAATCGGTCCAGCCGTTTTGGAGATTAGCCCGAAAAACAATCAGAGACAAAAAATATTATAAGTACCGTATAGACTTTCATATGCATTCAGTGCAAAGCTATTTTAAATTACAAACAGACACTTCAATTTTATTTATTTGTATAGATGAGAATGTATTGTTGTAAATGGAACTCTTAGATATTATTCTCAGCAATCGGAAATAGATTCCTTTAAATAGACCTTTGTTATATATGAGTGGTTTATTGTTACAGGAATCTAAGCTTTTCTTTCTAACATTGGTTATGACTACAGTATGTAGGTAATTGCTACAAATCTATAATAAGTTGCTGATAACAGAGTCAGCCCTTCTAGATTTCTAGATTGACGGCGCGTTAGTGTTCCACGCACGCCTTAAAGAGATGTCAGTAAACCGGAAGGGGTCCGCAAGGGCCGATGCCTGCCGGGGCTGCGTGACTGTTCGAAAGAGATACCGCGGCCTTGGAACACAAAGGGCAAAGAAGGAACATTGATGGGTTTTAGTCAGTACGAGTCTGACATTCCCTTCCACTCCACCCATCCGAAAAGAAAAAAAAAGCCCTTCTAGATTAAAGATTCCTACTTCTGTTTATCACCGGTTGATGGCAATAGGCTAGGCCCCTATTACATGGGACTGTAACATAACTGGCGAAATGTGGGTGGACTGTTGGGTTCGCCTCTGCCTAACCCTTCGGGGATTGCAGGTGTTATGTTTAAGTTTGTCACCAAACATAGCATTATCGTCAGGGATAGATTCAGATGCTTCTTAGCATGTCATAGCAATTTCAATTGAGTTTACCCAGAGTTTTGGTACGTACAAGTTTGGCATGAGTCACTTTGGACAACGGCGACTGATGACTGTGGACTTGGACTCTATTCATCATCATCATAATCAGCCCGACTTCACCCTGGGCACAGGCTCTTTGCTTGTGCCAAACTCCACGTTCTTGTGTCAGCCTCATCCAGGATATTCCCGCGATGACAACAATGTTGTCTGCCCATCTCCCCGTCGCGCCGGATGACAAACACTTCTCTTTCCAGTCCTTGGACGCCACTCGGTCAAAGCTTTAATCCACCTGCCATTACTGTGCCTTGCTAAGTGTTCTGCCCAACTCCATTTGAGTTCCATAACGCGATTTCCAATTTCGAAGACCTTTACAATCGCTCTACAATCTAAGCGACTCAATAACAATGGCACAAATACTAAAAGTTGATGAGTATGAGTGAGGAAAACAAAGATAGCCTATGTCCTTCCCCATGATATAATCTATCTCCTCGCCAAATTTCATTACGATCCGATCAGCTGTTTAGTCTTGAAAAGGTAACAAACATACAGAGTAACTTTCCCATTTATAATATTAGCATGGATATGGATTGTAGAAAAGGTCATAATTTAACTAGAATATAAAATGAATCTCCAACTCAAATCTAAATAAGAAGAGAACTTTTAAATCCCCGTAAAAGACGCCTCAGATACAAAATGACATGCTAACGTAATAATCTACCTAGAGGAACCCAGGCTGTAATCAAAGTGCAATTTCATCATATTAGAACTTTGACATCCTACAGAGGGATCGCTTAGCAGACATTCCTTTTGAGCTCCGTTTAATTTAAGTTATTCCGGTTCTAGTGAAGATATCTAATTATAAGCTTTTATTTATCTTGCCTTGTTATTAGTTGCTTTCAACGTAAAAATTGTAGATAAAAATATATATTATATATTTATATATATTATATATTTTTTAAATGTAATTTTGGCAATAAAATTAATAATGTTTCCAACATTTGGTGTTTTATTAACAGGTAGATTATCTACATCATATGGCTAGTTATCATCATCTATCTGTTCATGCGGCTAGTTCTATTATATTAAGAGTAAAGAAGAAGGATCAAGATTAACCCACGTCCTATAGCAAATAGAAGTATCTCAAACAAATGATAAAAATGGGTATAAAAAGATCATCGTAGGTATTACAGTATTACGGCCCCTGCACGAATTTTCATAGCATTTTTTTATAAGCTAGACTGTAAGGATGGAGTTTGGAAGTATGCCAACTTTTTGAACCTATTTTTATCATTTTTTTGAGATACTTCTCGTTGCTGTAGGACGTGGGTTAATTTTGTATGGACTGTGTTCCTCCTTCTTTAGTTTTTCGTACCGACCCGTATTCTTAGCCACGAGTGCTTGTATCTTACCTAGCGTCTTTTTTGTCACTTCTGCCACTTAAAAGTATTTTCAGTAATACAATTCTCGCTCCTCACATAAAAATAAAAACAAATAACACGTTCACATTTCGCAGAAACGTGAGAAAATTCTTAAATAATGAAAAACCCACTAAAACTTCTGTTACACTGTAACATCGCAAATTGTTCACGGATGCGATAATTCCCCAGTTTAGGTAGACTTGTGTACCTGTCCATTACTCACTGATATTCACTTATTTTTGAGCGAAGAGGGGGGAATATCGCGGTCTAGTTACGCTGGTCGGGATTTGTAACGGGAATTTATTAGATTCTGTCACAACATAAATGGGTACAGAAGCTCAGCTCTAACAGATATAGGTAGCTATACCTAGATAACGCAAGAGCAACTACTTTGCGAGCCGGCTTAAGCATTTTATGCTTAATGTGGCTACTGTCGCAGCAAGCTAATCTGTTTAAAACAACAACGTTAGTTTTTATTTTAAGCACAACAACGTAGTTTATTTTGTATAGTAACTTGTTTGTATTGTAACTAAATAGTGCTTTTTTTTAATGGGAAGTCATCAAATAACCCCCCCCGCTCTGGGTGGAGTGGGAGGGAGTGTCAGTCTTTTACTGACTAAAACCCATCCATGTTCCTTCTTTGCCCTTTGTGTTCCAGGGCCGCGGTATCTCTTTCGAACATTCCCGCAGCCCCAACTACTAAATAGTGCTTACGACGTCATAGTAGTTAATCAAAAAATGGCACGCTTGGTTTTTTATACGGGTCGTGATACTTTTGCGTTATCTGGTATATTTATTCTGTGGTCAGCTCCCTGTACTTGGCGCAAGATACTCATAGACATGTTTACACGAAGATTTTTAACAGTCTCAAGGAACAGTCAAACCGGGATGGATCAATAGCGGTTGCGGTTCCGGAAATTCAAAAAGATCAGTGGACACTGACAGATACAAAAAGTGTTTGTTTGAAGGCAACTGTGTCCCGGGCCGCATTCGCAATTTGTCCGTACCAGTTCGACCTAACCTTTACTGAAGTTTCTGTCAGTGTCAGTGTCCGGAGCCGCGATCGAAATCTGTCCGTATCTGTTTAACAGATTCTTCAAACAAATTTCAGTCAAAGTGCGCTTACTCACCGTACGTGTAGCGTCTCTACAGGGTCTAAACGGACTCTTCACGAAGCCATCAACCAAGCATTATGTACATCAAACTAAGTAACTTTACGCAAAAAATATAGCTGGGAAACGATTTTTTTTTGGGGTAAAAACTCACGTTTTACGGTAGGATTCAATGTAATGCACTCAAAATGCATGCTGATAGATGAATTGAATAGTACGGGGATCGTGGAGGTGTTTAAAGTAAAAATCTTACATTCAAAACATGTATTTAAAAAAAACTTGAGAAAAAGTTGGAACTTTGTCCCCCAATATTTCCGTGACTAGAGTTCCCAGGTATGGTCTACAACAAAAAAAATATCGCAATGATGGGGGGAACAAGTGCCTTTCGGCTTCGTTAAGGGTCTTGTTATATCCAGCATAGTCGGCCCAGATTTTGCCTTCAAGTCCGTCAGTCTTCGAGTTGTTCCTGCAACGTGCTGACAATAAGACACGTAGGTCACCATCATCGTCTGTAGAGTAACACCACACTCACTACACACCACTTACACTCCATATCAGAAACTTCCATGAATCACCACTTTATCAAGTTTTTCCTTGCTTCGGCAAACCAGGGTTGTGTGGATGCATTTCTGCTCGTTGAACTGAGTTGACCTTCTTTACCTAACGGTTTTATCATTCCGTGGTCGGCTACTTAGATAGGACAGGAACAAATGTGTATTAAAGTCACTGGAATTATCCCTTTTGTATTCGTTACAACGTGGTATTTGTTTTTGCAACTTAGGACTAATTGGCGCTCCGAGATCGCCGCTGAGGCGTTGAGGGATGAAAAAACAATTGGATAAGAGAAGTGGTGGAACAAATTGCTTTTATCGATTGAACTTGATAGATGGTTTCATTGGTGGGTGGGTTTTTTTAATGTTCAATTGTTTATAGTTCTGCTGGAGGTGTTTAGTTTTGATGATTCGTTTTTAACATAGTACCTGGGCGACCGAGTTTGACCGATTTTTCCCAGATTTGACATCTAGCTAGGTCGATTGTCGCCCCCGTAAACCCATGTACAGGGTGTAAATAGACCCTTAACGAAGCCGAAAGGCATTTATTCTCTCCGTCATTGCGATCACTTTTTTGTTCTGGACCATACCTGGGAACCTTCTAGTCACGGAGATATTGGGGGTCAAAGTTCCAGCTTTTTCACAAGTTTTTTTTTCAATATTTTTTTTAAATGTTATAACTTAACTTTAAATACCTCCACTAATTCCGTACTATTCAATGCATCCATCAGCACAATGTTTTGAGTGCGTTATATTGAGTTTTACCGTAAAACGTGATTTTTCACCCCAAAAATAAAAGTCGTTTCCCAGCAATAATTTTTGCGTTGGGTTACTTAGTTTGATGTACCGAATGCTTGGTTGGCAGCTTCGTGAAGGGATCACAAGTTATTATGCCTTGTGTCTGGGACTGTAGCTTCGCCTTCTTTGTTTTTCTGACATCCAAAAGTGCCTGATATGGTCTAATTGAAATAAAAGCTTTGAGTTTGAGTTTGATTGATTTCTACGTATCGAAAAACTACATACTTTATCAATCAGTAATAGCGGACGAATAAGCCAAGTCATAGGCGCATGCGCATGATTAGGCACTAGCGTCTTCTTAGCGATGGCAAAAAGTTCAAATGTTATATTTAGCCCAAAAGTCACGCGAACCCCACTCACTGATGCAGTAAGCAGGTCGTCAAGTTCGCAGCTGATGCGGTGCAAGATGGAAGGTGGGCCACACATGTGGGGAGACGCCGCATACGCACTTGAGGTCCGAGCCGTCCATGAACCCCCATCTGCAGACATTGTCTTGGGTCCGGCCGACTTGGGTTCGAAGTCTGTTTAAGGATTTCCAAGTCGGCCACGGCAATGCGTTAGGCACTTACCACACAATAAAGAATGAAGAATAGTTTTTATATTTCAATATAAAACAATGAATCTGTCAATTTCAGTTGGAATTATGCGGTAAGTAATATCAAGTAACGGTAGATAACATACAATCTAGAAAAATTTCTCTTTGTATTGTATCTCAGTACTAAAAAGTGAAATGGAAAAGCCTTTGAATTGCTCATCTACATATTCACCAGTACGTATATTAACCTCAAATCAAATCAAATAAAATCATTTATTTCTTTGCAAACATGGGTAATTGGTACATAGATGTTGTCTTATATAATATAGTCCTCTATATTCTACCTTCGCATGGGCATGCAAATAATATTCAATTCAAAATTATCATTCATATTTTTAGTCTGAATTCTTCTCAATCGTTCTGGTATTGCGTATTTGGTTTTGTTTATACATGACCTTGTACATTATAATTATGAAGAAGTTAATCATCGAAGTATATAATCATTTCCTCTCATAATCACTTCGAAACATATTACATACTCCTAATGCTCTCATCATCGTAATGCACATCTATTTTCCGTTTTACTCATTTGTTGTGAGTCTATACAAAGCAAAACAGATGACTATCGGAATAGATGGCAATCTAAATTATAGGACGGTTTCAAAACAACTGAGCACCGACCATTTTGTTCCAAAAACTGTAGTCAGCACACAAGTTGTTTATATAAAACAAAATAAAGAAATAAATAAACTCGAATATACAAAAGAAAGTGAAAAAACATGTTGTCGAAGAAGGTTTTATTGCTAGTGGTCTACCTGACGATTGTGGTGACCTTCGCGGTATGTCAGGAGGAAACAACCATGGCTGCAACCACGAAGGGTGAAGAAGAAGAAGAGGAAGAACCAGCGAAGAAGGGATGTTCCATCTGGTGCTGGATACAGAAGATAGCCATGTTCGTCATCTCGCAACTGCTGAGCGGTAACTGAGCACGTTTTGATTTTTCTTGATTAAATTCTTTAAAGGAAATGTGTGGTTTTCTTTTTACGAGTAAGTAATCATAAACATGTATGTTTATATAAATATACAGAGCTGTAAATACAGGGTGTAACAAGACCATTAACAAAGCCGAAAGATACTCGTTCTCCCCTACATTGCGACCATTTTTTTGTTCTAGATTATACCTGGGAACCTTCTAGTTACGGAGATATTGGGGGTCAAAGTTCCAACTACTTATATCACAAGTTTTTTTTAAATACATATTTTAATGTAAGATTTTGACTTTAAACACCTCCACGACCCCCATATTATTGAATGCATCCATCAGCACAATGTTTCGAGTGCGTTACATTGAGTCCAACAGTAAAAAATCCCAAAAAAAAAAATGGTATTCCAGCAATAATTTTTGCGTAAAGTTATTTAGTTTGATGTACATAATGCTTGGTTGACGGCTTTGTGAAGGGTCCGTTTACACCCTGTATACTTCACCCACTTTTTCCAGTTATGTTTAAGAGCCGCGTAAATGCAACTTAAAGTTTTCTTGTTAAGTGTACTCAATTATAGTACACCCACATTTCACCAGTTATGTTTAAGTCCTATTGAATAGGGGGCGAGCCTATTGCCATCAACCGGGCACAAATCCAGACTCAGTAGCTTTGAAAGAAGAAAGAAAGAAAAAATATTTATTTGTCGCAGGGACATGACGTGCATCATACAAAATAACAAAAAAAAAATACAATAAACATAGGTAGGTACAACGCATAACAAATATTTATAATTTGAACAGGACGGGACAAAAACAAGAAATACGTTAACATCTTGCACGTCCTTTGTGGCTACTTCTTTAATGAAATGTGTGTTTTTCATTCTGTGTATACTATAATATATACTACGTACAAACCTGAAAAATAAATTGTCCAATCAGGAATATCCTTGGTAAAAAACTGGTTCAAAGGAAAAAGTATTTTGTAAAATCCTGCCTATATGTGCAAAATACATTTTTTTACTTCGTAGTACACCAGTTTCCAATCCAACGTCCAAAATAGTGCAGGCCGGCCCTGTGATTAAAATTGTATACAACAAAACATTTTGAAAAAAATCTGAACTGGATTTTTTATTTTTTTAGTCCGGTATACACAATACAGAGGCATGAAATTTATCCTGAAAGGTCCTTTAATGCCTTATGTATTAAGAGTATTTTGAATTTAAATAAGTAAATATAAATACGGTCTACAGAAACCCAATAAAGGCATTAAAGTGTAAGCATTTTCAAAGCCTTTTAATACATTGCATAAATAAGAAAAAAAACCCGCATTTTGAAGGTAAAAGCATTGTAATTTAAAAATCGTTCTAGATTGCCTTCAAAGGATTCCGAATTTGAATTTAAAATTGCTTTTCAGATTTTGTTAAGCTTATTTTCTAGAAGCATTTGAATTAAGTGTTCTTCATGTGGAATTTTAAGATTTTTTGTGAGATAAAAAGTAACGTTCATTGATGCTGAATTATTAATAGAAAAATGTACACAATTTATTTGGAACGCAGTGTAAAATGAGTACGAGTAAAATAAAAAATGGACGCTCGCAGGACCACTTTACTTTGGAGCGCAGCAATTTTTTGTCACTTGCGAACTTAGTGAAATAAAAGCAATGGATTGCAGTTATTAAAGGCGAAATAAATTCCAGCAGATTTTAAAATTCGGTATCAGGATTTTTTCAGGTCCCAATTCAGTTATTACTTGTTTTGGACTTCGTATTCTGTTTTAATTTAAAACATGTTCTTAAAAATATGTGAGAACTTTAATTTTTTTCTATGTTTAATCCTCTAGCGATTTACTTAATCAAATGACAAATTGGAGTAAAAGAACTAGCCTAACAAATTGGGACAAGCCACTTAACAAAAGGTATATTGGACTATAAATACAAATTAATTAGGAGCTATCCCCATGTCGACTGTTGAATGAAATCCCCTATCTATTTAGAATCACGTAATTGAACAAGCTTTATTCCTTTTAAAGAAACCAGTATTAATTCCGTGGGTGTGCTTCTTGAATTGAGGTTTTCTAATTAAATAGACTGTTGTAGTTTGTTGAAAAACGGTCAAGTGCGAACTACACTTTGTAAATAAATTAGGCTTATAACTTTAAAACATTATTATCCAGTACTAACTGGGTTGTGGAGGTCAGATACTGGGCACAAATCCGGATCCCGTGGCTGCTACTGAGAGATTCCTGATGGCAAAACACTCTAACAATTTGCTCAACTCGGGAATCGAATCCAGGGCCTCATGCTCAGCAGTCGCGATTGCGACCCCTAGACCAACGAGGCAGTCAAAAATTAAATAAGTTATAACATAATTATGGTTACCTACCAAATTCGGTAGATTCTACTCGGTCGCAAAAATTAATGGCAGTTCACGTTATTAATATTAAATAGAGTTGACTTTCTGTTAATCAATTTGCCTGACAAACAGACAAGTTTCTGTATGAGAGTTTAATTGTTTGTAAACGCACCCACGATACAGGAGAAATTCCTAGGGTGGGACAAGGCTTTAAAAAAAAAAAAACAAACAAGTTGCCAATCATACTTACTTAAGTATGATTATTGCCAAAATGAAACAAAAACTAGGCAAGTACCAATAAATGTCACACTAACAGTACACTGAATTTCCATCTTCTTAAGAGCAAAATTAAGCCTTAACACATTTATATATAATATATTAAGTAAAGCGTTTGTTTCCATGGAAACTCAAGGGATTTCTCATTTAATTAGTTTTCGGACGAATTAGTTGCAGATCGGTTTTACTCTTTTGACAGGCCAATGTGAAACCGCTCGTGTAGAAATTCCAATTCAATTGCTGTGACATGTACACACGGCCACACATCAAGCTATACATTTCCAGTATAACTTGGCCTCGCTTTGTAAAGATGTCCCGTACAATCAGAGATCTGCATAAACTGGTTTTGTATAGCTTAATGTGTCGTCGTGCGTACTAAAAGGTTGTTTTTAACTTGTTACTTGTTTGTTCAACGAATTTAACAGTTCACGTGGAAAAGAGAAAAATAAAACACGTATTTACGCCTCATATAAAATATTTAATTGAAGGAAAGATTTTACAGGAAATAAGGTCGCAGATTTATATTTACGAACGAAACTTTGAATCAAGTGAATTAGGACAACGCCTAATCTACCACACTTTTTGCTTGGGGCGTCAAAGTAATGACCCGAGGACCCGAAGTCTAATTAATTAATGGTGACAAAATCTCGAACAGAAATAGTAAATGCTTCCCTCTCCTGAAGAAATGATGGGTTCATTAGACATTGACAACGTTACTTTAACAAGATTCTATAAAGATGTGTGCAGTCGTTAAACACCTTGGCTTTTTTGCAGACATCTTGTTTGTGTTGGGTCGCTTCAGCACTTTCCATGCAGTTGCCGCCGTAGTCCGCAATGCCGTTTCTTAGATCTAGCTGGTTTGCGGCTTTGACTCGTTTTCTGTAGTAAGAAGCACGTAAGAAGTTGTTAGAAAATTGAGTATCACGGCACAGACCACATACACCGTGATTTTTTAGTCGTTCTACAACGGCAGCCCACTTCATGTATCCAATGACTACTAAGTATTAATTAAAAAAAATAGGTATTTATGAGATTTTAATAATTAAAAATTAAAAATATTATTCAATATTACGACGCATGACATGGTTAAAACATCCTGTTGTGAGCGATGATCTACTGGACTCGAGCGCTGGGTAGGTATATTCTCCCGTTTGACACGTAAACATCATTAACAGGATGTTTCATAATTTTTTCTAATGTTTATTTATTTTATTTTGTACTTATTACGGTAGGTAAAAAAAATAAAAAATCGCGCCTAGAACTATTTTATGTCGGGCACATTGAGTGGACCACTTTTGTAAGACGACTAAAAAGTGACGGTGTATATAAAGGGTGTAAAAAGACCCTTAACGAAAACCACATATTCTGCCCATCATTGGGATATTTTTTTTGTTCTGGACCATACCTGGGAACCTACTAGTTACGGAGATATTGGAGGTCAAAGTTCCAATTTTTTCACAAGTTTTTTTTAAATACTACTTTTTAAGGTTTGAATTTTACTTTAATTACCTCCATGACCCGTTTACTATTCAAAGCATCCATCAGCACCATGTTTTAAGTGCGTTGCATTGAGTTTTACCAAAAAAGTATTTTTACACCCAAAAAAAAAGTCGTTTCCCAGCAATAATTTTTGCGTAGGGTGACTTAGTTTCATGTACATAATGCTTGGTTGACGGCTTCGTGAAGGGTCCGTTTACACCCTGTAGATTTACCTAGATAACGCAAGAGCACCTACTACGCGTGCCCGACTTAAGCATTTTATGCTTAAGGTGGATGAGCCAGGGTAGCCCGCGAAGTTCAAATTTTCTCACGTTTTTTGCAATATCCATTTCATGAAAAAGTCATTCAATGGGGTTAAGGGGCCATGGGGTCCGAGTGCCCACCTAGTATTTCGGGGTATCGCCAATCAGTTGGTCAACCCTTCACCAGACCAGACACGTGACCAGAGTGCGGGCGGGCGCGGGAAATATTCAAGTTCCGTCGCAATTCATTTACACCTAAGGACAACATACACACGCACACAAAAAAAACCATGAAAACGATTGAAGCCTCAAAAAAAATACATGATTCGTCAAAATAAATATGGACACGTTCATGAGGACAGACCGTAAATTTTACGCAGTGGCCTCATAAAGGAGTATTTTCTACAGAATCTCGATTTAGTTGATGATATCCTCGGAGCAACAGTTTCATTTTATCATTTATCTAGATTTTGGCTCGACATGTTGCTTGGACAACTAGATGACAGTTGTGGGACGGAAACGATTTATATTGGAGGGTTTTGCTGAAGAAAGCACGTTTTATACATTCTTCTTTTTTTTTTTTTTATACATTTATACATATACATGCATATCTGCTGTCATTCATACTTTTGTTTGTGTAACCTAGGATTAGTTTATATTTTGTTTTACTTTATTTATTTATTTTTCTTTTTTCTGTACAGCTGTTCGTACAAATCATTGACGCTGTTTTTCACTTGTTTCTGATTGTGAATATTAACTGAGTCCATTTGGCTGAACCCTATCTTTTAAGATACAGGATAGTCCTAGTTTAAAAGATAGAGTCTAATATTGCATAATAATGTAAATACTACTTTCAAACTATGTTTACAGTGCAAAGTACAATGTTTTTCGTGAAATAAATACTTTTTATTATTATTATTTTATTTGGAGGGTTGAGACAGAATATAAGTTACTTGTGGAATGCGTGGACGCGAATCTACCCCTCATATTAAAACTACTTTTCCAAAGACACTCACAACCGATTCTTGAAAAAAAAAACAATTTCCCATGCAACAGTAGACAGACTATTTCCATGCATGTCATCATCATTCTCCATTCATCCCAATTTGTCCGTTTCTGTATGATCGGTTCTGTGGTTTAGGCGTGAAAAGGTAACAAACAAATAAAAACATTTTCTTTCGCATTTATAACATTAGTAAGGATATGATATTGATTGCCAGCATAAGCATAATCATCCTATAAACTTCCCACTGCTGGGACAAAAGCCTCTTCTCTATGAGAAGGAGTGGGCCGAAACCACCACGCGGGCCAAATGCTGGTTGGTGTTCTTAGCCCCAGTTCATGACGGTTTCCCTCAAAATGTTTTCCATCACCGTTTTGAGAGCAGTGGTAAAGTTTAAGGTACTTACCTATAAATCTCCAAGTTAATGACACCAGTGGAACTCATGATACCAAACTTCTTGAGCACACAGAAGATAATGCAAGGCTCATCTGATTCCTGTATCTCTATATGCTTGTTTTTAGGGTACATCTCGCTCAAGCATTGCTCAGCCACTATGTCGCTTAGCTTGTCGTGAGCATACATGACTGAGATGCGAGCATACGCGAATCCAGTGAGCATCAGCAATGTGAAGACCAGGAGTTCTGAAATGAAACAAAGTGGTAAATGTTAAAAGATGATAACCGTAGGCTATCATTGTTGCACGGTACGATAGTAATGAGACAGAATGTCGTCATGCGGCTAACAGCTGATAGGTCAAAGGCGCGCGCACGAATTTTAATACGGCGCGCTGTTGTGTTATTGTTATAAAATTGAATGAGTAGTAAAAATATGTTTCTTTGGGAAAGTTGTTTGTTATCATGAGTACAATCACGTGTTTAAGCAACGGTCACTAATTACCAGTCACCCAATATAAGTGCTTATTACTGTTTTGCCAAAACCAACATAATAATATGAGTTAAATAGTCAGGTAATATAATTCATAACGCCTGTAATCCCCGAAGGATTAGGCCGAGGTGTACCTAATAGTACACCCACATTTCGCCAGTTATATTTAAGTCCCATGTAAAAGGGGGGAGCCTATTGCCATCGACCGTGCTTAAATCCAGACTTCGGGGCTGCTATTGAGAAATTCCTGATGGAAAAATCTAATAACACTTTGCCCGACCTGGGAATCAAATCCAGGACCTCATGCTTAGCAGACGCGCTTGCGACCACTAGACCATCGAGGCAGTCAATAATTCTAACAGTAAAGTAATTCCAATAGAAAAAATCAGTGCAATGTTACAATTGTCGACAAAAATAACTTACAAAAGCGTTCATTTCATTCTTATCAATATCACGTTAAGAATGATTACTTTTATCAAAATCTCATGCTCGATTGCTATCGTAAATCATTTCAATAACTTCGACGATATCAAAGCGTACTCTTAAAACTTGGCGAATTTGATTTGCTTCCGGAATTTTCAAAGAATAAATTAGAAATTGCTATTTGATACGATTGGTTAGCCAGTAAGTCCAAGAAACCAGAGATTATACAACCTTTCTATTCAAACAGTAAGTGGAACTAAAAATCACCGTCAACGGGAAAAGTGCCCAGAAGGCTGGCAGCATTGTCAAGTCGGATGTCAAAACTGATTCTTTGACCAAAAAAAGGCCAGCGCTCTGGTCACGTGAAGAGTGGACCGACCGTCTGGACCGATATCCCGGAAGACTACATGGGCACTCAGACCGGCCCATGGCTAGTAATGGATGGCGCAAGGATTTCGACACAAGTTGCATCCCACACCAAAGGCCAAAGGCCAAGTATTTAATATAAAAAACAGAGTTACTCCGAGCGAAAAGAATAACTTCTATACATTATTCCAAGAGATGTTCACTGAAAAATTCAATTTCTACGAATATTCCAGTTTGTATTTCAAAAGCCTAGACTTTAAAGGACACGTAATATATAAGCCAGACGTAGGTATTGATGTTTTTTATTCGACCTCAAACAATATCAGATGTTATCTAAACAATTTATCATTGTTATGTTATCATTTCAGTGAAGACCATTTGTTTTGACACTGAAATTGAGGTTTAAATTAATGATGCGTCATAAATGTATGTTTGTTTCATCTGATTATTGTTATTTTGCCACAACGCCAGGTTTTATGTGGAGTAAACAGTATGATTCTCCTGGTCCAGTTGAAAACCAGCGTCAGGCACTAGTTGCCCGGCATTTTGCTTAACTGGGCCTATTTGGCGCAGCCGTACGGCAGACAGTGTTAATATTTTTGTTATTTGTATTATTTTTATTTTATATTGTGTGCCCTTGTGGCATGTGCCAAATAAATGTATTTTATTTCTTTCTTTTCTTTCTAAATATCCTTGAAAGTTTCAGAGTTACATGTGATAGCTTTTTGTATATATTCATGCCAATATTTCTGACGGTTTATGGGGCTGATAAAGCAAGGTACTTGTATTTAACGATATTCTTAGGATTCATTATTTTTTTTGAATCTGCCACCTGATCAAACCGAGTGAAAACGTCCTTCTCCTCACACCTTTTGCCTTTAACACATAGCATTAGATTGATAAACAAATCATCTGCCTAGCCTTTTCCCAACTATATTAATTAATTAATTTATTTGTTTAGATAGATACTTGCCGCACTTACAGTTTGCACCAAAGCGTGCAGCAAGCCAACAGCACAACTTACTAACTAACTAAACTTAACTACTACTACTAAACAATTGTATGCAATAATTAAGCATAAATTTACTGCTACTCGTAAACATATCTAGATCGGGTCTCTATCTATATTGGGGTCGGCTTCCAGTCTAACCCGATGCAGCTGAATACCAGTATTTTACACGGAGTGACTGCTACATCTCCACAACCCATTTAGTATAGGGTAATACGATACCCATTGGTAAGACTGGTTGTCAGACTTTCGGGCCACTTACTACCTGTAACGACTGTCATCTACCGGTACCAACGGCTTAACGTGCTTTCCGAGGCACGGAAGAAACTCGGTAGTCCGTATGTAATGGGTGATCACCCATCCACAGACTAACCTAGGCAAGCGCGGCTTACCCTAAAGATTGATCCGTGTGGCTGTTATTATTTTGCCAAGAGCTCCTCCTTCTGAGATTGATTAACAAATATATGTCTTCATTTCTGTAGTATTTTGAACCAAATTACAAGGCGACAACTCCACTACATTACATGAGGTTCTGTGGTCTGTATATTTTCTATGTTTGACATATTTCTATGGAAAATCCATCAAAAACACAATTGAGACACTACTGCAATGTTTGTAAATAAGTGGAGCCGGTCCAGGTTATCGTCACGTCGTATGTGCTTTTCATCTTGAACCCAGTAGCCAGTGCCTGGCGGAAGTAATATTCTTCGCAGGATTTCCACAGACGAGTGCCTGTCGACTTGCGTTGCACTCACAATCAATCAATATAGCCTTTATTCAACAATCTTACATATACATATTTTCTAAATGTTAAACTTTATAATTAGACACCAGTTTCACGAAGATTGTCTTGCCTCCCCAAAAGCTTGCCACAGAGTGCGATTATGTGTTTTCCTTCTCCACATAATGCCTGTTGTTCTTTTGATGCACTCACAATAACATAGGTAAATTCAGGAGCAATGCTAACAATGAAGTATATTTTGTAAACTAGTCGAGCAGTCTCGATTAAATGCACGTGATCAAAGGCACACATGTTCGTAAGCATAATGAAGTTTGCATCATAAATGTTTTGTTTATACGCTTATGTATTCTTATGTAACTGTAATCGTGCCTTCCTTCAAATTTCAAGAGTTTAATTTTCATGGATGAAAAGTACTCGATGCCTTATACAGAAATTCAGGAAACATCTCCGCAAATATGCATTAAAATTAAATCGGAAATTTAAGGGTGCGTACAGATTAAGTAACATGTCGCAAAACTTTTGAAATATAACACGCTCAAATTATCCATATACCTACAGCGTTCTTTATTTCTCTATTGAAACCTGCTAAAAAATCATGTTTTAATAACATGTTATGTTATAATGGGTGTAAAAAGACCCTTCACGAAGCCGAAAGGCGGTTGTTCTCTCCGTCATTGCGATTATTTTTTGTTCTGGCCCATATCTGGGAACCTGGGAGATAAATATTGGAAGTCAGAGTTCCTTTTCATAAGTTTTTAATGTAATAAACTTTACTTTAAATGCCTCCATGACATGACCCCTGTATTATTCAATGCATCCATCAGCACAATGTTTTGAGTGCGTTACATTGAGTCCACAGTACACAAGTAAACAGTGATACGTCAATTCAAAACAAACTCGTTTCCCAGCAATAATTTTTGCGTAGAGTTTGATGTACAGAATGCTTGGTTGACGGCTTCGAGAAGGAACGGCAGACAGGCTCTCTTCGCATTCATCAGACAAATAAGGATGAGTATTATTTCAAACTCATTTCTCTGTGATTTTTGCACGTTGGTACAGAAGAAAGCAAGTAAGAAGCGAATATCTAAAACTAAATAAAAACTCTGGGCAGCTTGTGTACGGTCTAATGAAACTTCTCAGGCTTTGATATGCAGAGATAGTACTTCTAAATTATGCAGGAATGTTGTAATCAAAAGCCCTCAATGAAAACGGGTCTCCAAAACGTAAAGAAAGAAATATGGCTTAATTTACTTCGACTTGATATAAAAATGCAAAAAAGATCTCATCTTAAGGGGTCACCCCAGTAATAAAAGCAGCGGTAGAGGTTATTGGTTTTATTAACAAGTTTATAAATATAGAAAAGAGAACTTTCTATAAGTTTTACATCGGGAAGTCGTCGGGATCTCGGTACGACACAGCGTACAGTTGCGTACAGTCGTTAAACACTTTCGCTTTTTTGCACACATCATGGTCCAGGTTCATTCCATTAATGTTTTGAGCACAAGTCTCTCCAACATCCGATATTAAGATTCTCGGATCGTACCTATGGATCGACTGTACTCTCTTGTAGTAATTCTTTATATTTATAAAACCATCGTTCGTCATTATACCGAATTTTTTGAGCACACAATGTATTATACAAGGGATATCGTTTCTGTCGATACGGAGAGGGTATTTATACAAGTTTCGTGGATACATTTCTGTTAAACAATCATGTGTTACTTTGTCACTTTTCTGGTCACGCGCATACAGGATCGAAATCGGAGTTTCCGACTCCAGGCTTTGCGAAAAAAACTTTGTCGCTGTCACAGTTATTGACAGTAAAGTCGAGAAGATTAATATTTCTGAAAGTATTACAACATAGTTACATACTAAAGCTGTGACGATACACACTGGAAAATGGCGCTGTTATGATCTGAAGACGTCGGGGAAAACTTTCAACAATGTCAGCGGTTCACAGGGCAGAAATGAAAATGTAATATGATTTCGCTCAAACAAAATTGTGAAGAAACTTTTGCAAGACGCGAACGTTACACAAATAGAATTTCTGCAGCCATTAAAAGAATCTCTGTTCTATTTCAAAAGAATTAAAGTTTAATTCGTCTGCAGGTATCTTTTTTTCACATTTTATCATAACCTCTTATTGCTATACGTTCATGAAATTCAAGAATTCTTTATCAATAGACTAGCGGCCCGTCCCGGTTTCGCACGGGTGGACATTTATTTTCCCCTAACCCTATGTTACTCAGGAGGATGTTAAATATAGCCTATGTTACTCAGGGATAATGTAGCTTTCTAATGGTGATTTTTTTTTGAAATCGGCACAATATTTGTTGAGTTTATTCATTACAAACATACACACACACACAAAACTACAAATCTTTCCTCTTTATTATATTAGTGTAGATTAAAAATGACTTACTTTCCATTGCAGCTACTTTTTTTTCGTAGTACAAAAAATCACATTTACGTCACTCGCAACGATTGTACATCATTACTCAAGTCCAACAAAATTACTGAAAGCTGAAACGGAAGAAATCGGATATTTTTCTTTCCTAACGCCAGGAAGTGAATTGTTTCTAAATTCGCAGGCCAATGTTTTATATACTAGACGAATTTCCGCAAAACAATCGGCTATTGTTCTCAAAACTTCGATAAGAGTGCAAAATGCTGGAAAGGCTACGTAACGTAAAAAATGACCAAAGACGCCAGGTGTGTGCTCACAAAACGTCTCTTTTTATACTTCGTTAAGTACCGAACAAAAATTTTGAATGCCTTCAATGAAATTGGAGTTATGTGCGCACGCATTATATTTTAAGGCTTCGCAATTGGCAACTCTCTTCAGAATTTGATTATATTTTACTGCGAACAATACATTTTTATTTCTTTTCAAATTCCTCAAACTTCTCGTCTTCGGATGATATTGTAATATATTTTTCTCTGGTTACTTAGGTTACGCTTCATTGAAATTCTTTTCAGTTCTTCTACTTCTTTGAATTGTAACAAAAGGGGAATTTTCAACGGAACGTTCTTTTTGCCGTCCCATTACGATTGGTTAATGATCTAGTGCCTTCGGGGACAATTAAAAATTTAAGCTAACGTTTCCTGGCTCCGGGAGATATAAATTTGATTTTACTTTTTCCTTAAATTCCTCTGTGTTTTCAGTGTTCTTTTCTCTGTACCGAACCTAAGTTCGGTTTCGTAATTCGTTCATTTTGTATTTATGGTCTACTATTTGATTGGATTTTTGCTGTTAAAAATTAATAAGCATTAACATTACGAATGTTATGTGTCTATCTTATGGACCGAACAATAACATGTTTTGAGATTTATGTGAATATGATCTAAGTCGTAATATTATCTTACTAGCTTATGCTCGCGGCTTCGCCCGCGTGGAGTTCGGGAATTGCCCACGGGATCTTACTTCTGGGATAATAAGTAATCTATGTGCTATACCAGACTATAATCTATCTCTACGCCAAGTTTCATCCAGATCCGTTCAGCCGTTCTGACGTGATTGTTACTCACAAACATTCCCCATTTCACCCTCTTAGGGGTGGAATTTTGTAAAACCTTTTCTCAGTGTATACCGATTCTTTACAAAGAATACACCCTCCAAATTTCATGTCTCTAGGACCAGCGGTTTGGGCTGTGCGTTGACATATCAGTCAGTCACAGTACTATTATAAATGCGAAATTTTGTGAGGATTGATGTATGGATGAAAGTTTGTTACTCATTCATGCAAAAACTACTGAACCGATTTGAATGTAAATTGGCAAACAGATAGTTTATGACCTCGATTAACACATAATACTTTTATATCCCGGTAGCGCGATCCCGTGGGACAATTATTTTACATCTGACAGCACACCTAGCCCCAGAGCAATCTTGTTGTAACATTAATAGAGATCAAAGTAATGTTATATATAACTAGCCCGGCATGCGTTACAATGCACCTTTTCCTATCCTACCTACCTATCCTACCTAGCTACCTACCTACCCCACCTACCTACCTGCCTACCTACAATCCTATGTCCGTCTCCTAGCTACCACCCCACCAATTTTCAGCCAAATTGGTTCAGCCGTTCTTGAGTTATAAATAGTGTAACTAACACGACTTTCTTTTGTATAATTAGATAATCAAAGGTTAAATGTACTGTAGTTAGCAAGTCGTAGCACAGTGCACAAAGATTAACATAGACCATCAAAGCTTAAGGAAATATAGTAGCAAACAGGATTTGACTTGGAATAATGAACTCTAAAAGCATCTGTTGCCAAACTAGATAACCTGTGTTTCAGCCTTGAGATAGAGCCAGAAGGCTATTTGACTGCTTGACTGCACAAATTTGCTTGTACAACCTAAGGCAAGTTACTGGACTAGGCCACTGTACTAGCATGGAACTAAAATCATGTGAACAAGGCTTAGAATTTATAATCATTGTTATTTTATGATTGGTTTATTTATTACTTCGTATTTGGCAGTTATTTAGAATTCCATTATTTTAGAGGTTTCTTTATTGTTGTCAAGTAAATTGGTTGGAGCTGTTAATGGTAAATG
The DNA here is from genome assembly GCA_905220335.1 of Noctua pronuba. Classification (NCBI taxonomy): domain Eukaryota; kingdom Metazoa; phylum Arthropoda; class Insecta; order Lepidoptera; family Noctuidae; genus Noctua; species Noctua pronuba. The sequence goes on along the minus strand of LR999906.1, from coordinate 4,262,336 downwards.
TCAAGGGCATTACAAATGCCCTCCAATACCTTTTGGTAAGGTCAAGGTCAAAGTAGCGAAGGGTCAATTTTTGTAAGAGGTAAGCCGGAGTACTTATGTTTAATGTGATTATATTATTTGTCTATAGAATACTGACTGAGCCATTTTTGAAAGGGAAGCCTATACATAGTTTTTCCATTTTGACATTGGTTTGGTTTGTACGTACCAAATCGTGTTATTAAAAAAATTAGAAACTAGTATTCATTCTCTCTTACTTATTTGTGATGTATATAACATAACATCACGCCTGTAATCCTCTCAGAGGTGTACCCATTAGTACACCCACATTTCGCTAGTTATGTTTAAGTCCTACGTAATAGGGGTGAGCCTATTGCCGTAAACCGGGCATAAATCTAGACTACGTAGCTGTTACTAAGAAATTCTTGATGGAAAAACCCAATAGCACTTAGCCCGACCTGGGCGTCGAACCCAGGACCTCATGCTCAGCAGTCGCGCTTGCGACCACTAGACCAACGAGGCAGTCAGACTTATTTCCGTCTGAGCAAAATCCGTTTGAGCAAAATAGACAACATTTTATTACTTACCTAACTAGCTTTTGCCCGCGACTTCGGTCGCGTTAATTTAGAATTTGACAATCACGCGCGTTGATTTGAAGTATGTCATGGTGTTACTATACTGCTTTCTTAAATATGTTTTTCTTTTTGTATATTGACGCCTTATTTTTGTATAGTTATATAGTCGTGTTTGTATTATTTAATTGTGCTTCTGTGTATTGTGCTATGTCTTTTGTGTGCACTAAAATAAATGATTTATCTATCTATCTATCTAATCAATTCGGGTTGTACTCCGCTTGTAATAATGTAATTCAATCATGATTCCAAAGACGCAGTGCTTCATCTATTATCCTGAGAAGGTTATTGTTTTTTCCTCGGGAACTGTCCTTTTTTCGGGATGAAAGGTACCCTATGTCCGTTTCTGTACACCTGACAACGTATATGCAAAATTCCAGGATGATCGGTTCAGTGGTTTAGGCGTGAAAAGGTAACAAACAAAAAAACAAACTTACTTTCGCATTTATAATATTAGTAAGGATTTGCTGTATATTATGTTTTATTGTATTTTGTGTTGTATATAGATTAACTATCTTCACTCATGGGAGCACAAAGTTGTGTTTATGGGAATATTTGTATGTGTTTGTATGAAACTTGTAATACAAGTTATATCTTTTCTTCATTCGAAACGTGACTGATTTATTTGCTTAACTTTGTTGCTACTTTTTTTGTATACTTATAAATAACATTGTGCTTATATTTTTTCCTCATTCTGATTATGTGTTATACAAGATATAAGTTTAAACGATGTCGAGAAGTGTGCGAGTATTCATCGAAATTTTAAAAACCAAGTGAGTTCATTTTCCAATGTTCAGCTATTTTTGTGACGTTTGAAATGTATTTTTACAGTGTATTTTTAACCCCCGACGCAAAGAGAGGGGTGTTATAAGTTTGACCGCAATGTGTGTGCGTGTGTCTGTCTTTGGCACCGTAGCTCTTAAACGAGTGAACCGATTTGGATTAATTTTTTTAAATCTGAAAGCTAGTTTTTTAGCGATGGTTCTTAGATACGTTTTATCAAAATCGGTGCAGCCATTTACTAGATATTATGGGGGATGAAAGTGGGTATTTATATTTCATCTTTTATTTTTTCGTTGGAGGTTTTTAAAATTTTAAATTTAATTTTAATTATTGCACCCATTTTGGCCAGGTTGACATGGTAAAATATTTATCTCAAATATCTTTGAGAGTAAATAAGGCAGTTTTCAAACAAGGGCTGAAAAACACTTAATAGTAATTTTTTCGAGCATTCGCCACAATTTCGACCATTTTCTTAAATATTGCTAGCTGTATCAATCGTACTATGTTACATGGCTGGGCGTTAAAATAAAATCGCTTGCATTATGTTAAAGCCAATCCTTACCCAATTACAAATATCCATTAATTTCGAGCAATCAGTGTTGCCACACGAAAAATATATCCGTAGTGTTGCCTTTATCTCGTTCCAGCCGAATCCATTTAAAAGGATTCTCTTTGTTGCAAGATACCTCTTAATTTACTGCGTAAAGATAAAGCAAATACATTTAATGTTTTCGGCTGGCAACTCGTTTGCCTAGCGTTCCCGGAACAACAATTAACACTGATTTATCTTAAGGATTGCGGTACCGAGGTTGTTTTACTTGAAAATATCTTCTAGAGACGCCATTTTGATTAAAATTATTTATACTGCATACTAAGATTCTCTGTAATGAGGGCTGTGTTATTGTTTAGATAAGAAACAAAAGACGGTGTTACGAGGTTGAGAGGTTCACATATATGGTAGGAAAATGTAGATAGGAATGTGCCTTGCTCTGTTTCGTGTTGAAGAGTAGGGCTGCTTACAAAGCCATAAGATTATTTGCAATATGTTCTGGAATTCGCTTTTATGTCAACGAATGGTCAGGGGGCTTTAAATGCCTAAAATGGGTGAAAATGACGGACTCATAATAGGATATGAATCACAGTTAAAAATCTTAAAATGTTCTGTTAAAAGTATGAATATACATAATAGAAATCAGGACATAGAAGTATCTAAAGTAAAGTTATAACCTTAAAAACTGTTTTTTTTAAACTTGTGAAAAAGTTGGAACTATGACCTACCATATTTCCATAACTAGAAGGCTCCCAGGTATGGTCCAGAACAAAAAAAAAAATCGCAATGATGAGGAGAACCGGTATCTTTCAGCTTCGTTAAGGATATTGTAACACCCATCATAAGTTAATCAAGTTCTAAAACAATCAGTTTATGCTCAACGTCACAACGATCACCCATTCGATTACTTCTTGCTTAGGTGATCTTTAAAGATTATTAGCACTAAGTACCAAAACTCCTTTAACCATTTCCGAAGAAGATTATTATCGGAACTAATTTCAGGTTAAGGGCAGAATCATGTAGAATCCAATTTCTACTCGATCATATGAGATCGCCCTTCAAATATCGGGTGATTGCTTGATACCGATATATTAGAAGGGAGGTATTTTCCGTTTCGTGTGGAACTCCTTTTTAATTTATAGTGATTCTATTAAATGTCGGGGTAACCCGTTTTTTGAGGAACAGGCTATTTCTTAATGTTATCTTGGACCTCAGACCGATGTGAAGAGTCATCTAGCTAGACGATAACTTCTAAGTTCTTCGTCTGTTTCGAACTCTTGTTCCATGTAATAACAGAGGTTTTGAGCCATTATTTCTAAATTTACCTTCTTTAAAATATGAGCTCGTGGCTTAATAATAACAGCCGCTCGAGTCGATCTTTAGGTTAAGCCGTGCTTGCCTAGGCTTGGTCTGTGGATGGGTGACCACCCATTACATACTGAGTTTCTCCGTGCCTCTGAAAGCACGTTAAGCCGTTGGTCCCGGATGTCATTTGTAAATCTTTGACAGTCCTTAGGTGGTCTGTGGCCCGAAAAGTCTGACAACCAGTCTTACCGAGGGGTATCGTATTACCCAGTACTAACTGGGTTTTGGAGGTCAGATAGGCAGTCGCTCCATGAAAAATACTGGTATTCAGCTGCATCCGGTTAGACTGGAAGCCGACCTCAATATAGTTGGGAAAAGGCTAAGCAGATGATGATATCTCTTTAAAATGCTAAAAAGGGCTTTGGAATAGCAGATTATGGTAATCATCATTCTCCTGCCCGTATCCCAATTTATTTAGGGTCGGCGCAGCATGTCTTCTTCTTCCATACTGAGAAGTATGGAAGTATTACTCGTCATCTCATCAGACACCTCCTTTCTTGACATATTATGGTAATACTGGTACCTAATGTTGCAAGATTTATAATTTGGGTATTGTTTAGTATTCACTAAGTTAGGCCAAACGAGAATAATGTTAAATCAACACTTGGTGAACCCACAAGTTCGGAAACACTTGACCCAACTTAAACATGGGTTAAGTTGGATTAAGAAAGGGTTTCAACTTTAGGAATTCAGACTTTCCTGTTGAGTTACACCAAAACATTGTTTGAGACTAAATTATTGCTATACGAACCTTAAAACCTTGAAACTCTCTCATGATGGGCAGCGTTAAGCTAAGATATAGTTACAGGAAATCTCTATACCCCTTGATAAGAATAAGACTGGTTGTCAAACTTTCGGACCACTGACTACGTGTAATGACTGTCAAACATACACAAATGACAGCCTCCCAGCAACGGCTTAACGTGCTTTCCGAGGTACGGAGGAAGCTCGTTATGTAATGGGTGGACACCCATCCACGGATCAACTTAGTCAAGCGCAGCGCGAAGCTGAAGATCGACCCGAGCGGCTGTTGTTATCAAGCAACGAGCTCCTCCACGTGAAAAAACTTTTTAATTATTTTTACCAGCCTGTACTGTCCCACTGCTGGGCAAAGGCCTACCCCAATTCCTTCCATGTGCTCTTTTTTTGTGCCTCCTTGAATCAGCCCTCGTGGTACGCGTCCAGATCGTCTCGCCATCTCTATCTGGGCCGGCCCCGCCGTCCATCTTCCGGCAACCATTGCGTGCAAAAAAAAACAACTGAATAATAAAAATACATTTTATTCTTCACTACGTATTATCAGCCAGTAACTGCTGCACTATAAAAAGCCCTACTCTTCGAAGCCAACACCATATATTACAAGTTCTTCTATTAGACGTATCGTCAGCGACCGGTGCAGTAGTAGTAAGGGTCATAAGATGCGTATCATTGTAGTACCCATGCATGTCTTCGTAATCGTAGTCAGTAGTTGGATAGAAACTTGGATAGAAGTAGTAGCCCATGAATTGCGGTGGATAGTAGTAAGAGCACGCCCACGTTGGGTAGATTATGAAGAGTAGTATGAATGTTGTATGGATGATTATGTATTTGTTCATGATTTTTTCTGAATGAATTAGCGTTGTTCTTCTTTTTGAATGCTTTACTTTGATGCTTCTATCTTTTTTGTGACTATGCTCTCTGTCGTGTCTTCCAAGATTTTTCAATATTATTGTTCTCATCTGTTGATTTTTTACTTACAATATATCTCCCAGGACCTTTTTAGGCACTTATTTTACAGAAGATTTTTTTAATCAGTACAAAAAAAAAATCTGTAGTATTTTTTACTTCGACAATAAAACAGCCTGCAATGTGTGCCTGAAAAGGTAAGCGTTCTTAAAATATAAATCTAGATAATATAATATTATTATCTAAAAATATACGTTATTAGTCACAAGTATATAATTTTGAACAAAAGTGCCTTAAGATATTCATTTTTTTTTAATGAATATCTCAAGAGAAGTCACAGTTTTAAAGTAACTCCGCAGCAAAACAATGATAAAGTACCGCGCGCGCATTTTCATTATGCGGAATGATGTGTGTAATGTGCTCCTTTAGAATTGTATTATAGGTGCCTACGCCCCACTCTCTCTAACCCTCTCTCTCTCTCTCTTATGTGACGCAGACGAAGTTGCGCGGGTCAGCTAGTCTATACATAATATTATGTCTCTCACGGAGTGCTAATTTACAATAAATAAATCAACCCTGCCATATCCCTTAAAAAGTTAATTCCTTTGGAAGTTAGGTACTTTTTTTGGTGGTCACTCATGCACGGGCCCAACCTAGGTAAGTGAAGCTTTTTTTTTTTTTTTTTTTTTTTTTACTGATGGGAAATCATCAAATGACTTCTCCCGCTCTGGGTGGAGTGGGAGGGAGTGTCAGACTCTTACTGACTAAAACCCATCCATGTTCCTTCATTGCCCTTTGTGTTCCAGGGCCACGGTATCTCTTTCGAACAGTCCCGCAGCCCCGGCAGGCATCGGCCCTTGCGGGCCCCTTCCTGGTTGCTGACATCTCTTTGAGGCGCGCGTGGAACACGAACGCGCCGTCGACACGGCCTGTCGTCATAAGACGGACGGACGGTGAGCTAACCCATTACTCACCGTCCACAGGCCCGCGCCTACGGTGGCCGGGAGCCACCACGTGGCCCCCGACGCCCGGTGCGTCGCCCGCGGCGGCTGGGACGTGAGATTCTCTCCCTCTCACGTCCCGCCACCTCCTTCGCTAGCATGACTGCTTCGCAGAAGGAGGTGACGGCTTCCCATTCCCTCTCGCTCCGGACCATGGCCTGAACCAGGGCCGGGCGCGAGAGGTCGCCGCCGCCTATCGCCGTTACGAGGACACGGCGGAGCTCCGCCCAAGCGGGGCAGACCTCCACGGTGTGCGCCACCGTGTCCTCCGGACGATCCTCGCAATGATAGCACCCGGGCGTTTCCTCCCGCCCGATTCGGTGCAGGAACCTCCCGAAACAACCGTGTCCGGTGAGGACCTGCGTCAGGCGGAAGGTGAGGGCGCCGTGGCGCCTCTCTAGCCACTCCTCAAAGAGGGGACTTATCGCCACTATTGTGGCGTGCCCTGCACTGGGTTGCGACAGTCGCTGTCTCCATGTCGCCATGAGATCGCGTCGGAGGTCTGTCCGCTGAGCGGTGATTTGCCGCGACAGCGGAGTTTCCCCCCGACGTAGTGCCCCCGCGCGCCATTCATGCAGGCGCGCGAGGACTATCGCCTCCAGATCCCATGGCGGCAATCCGGCTAGGAGGCTCGCCGCCTCGCGGGAGATCGTGCGGTACCCCCGGATCAGCCTTACGGCTACGACCTTTTGGGGCGCGTTCAGGTAGTGCGCGGCACGCCGCTTAATTGAACGCGCCCACACCGGGGCCCCGTAAAGGGCCATGGACCGCACGACCCCCGCGTAGAGCCTACGGCAGGAGGCGTTTGGACCCCTCAGGTTGGGCAAGAGCCGCTTGAAGGCAGCCCCGGCCCGTTCCAGTTTGGGAGCCAAACGTCGGAAATGCTCAACGAAGTTCCACCGGCTGTCGAGGACGAGTCCTAGGTACTTCAAAGTCGACTCGACGCCGATGGGAACCCCTCCTACCGTCAGCGTGGATCCCGACGGTGGCGCATTCCGAGGCCCATGAAAGCTCATGGCCTCGGACTTGTGCAAGGCCACCTCGAGATCCAATTGCCGGATCCTCTCAACGACTATCGCAACCCCGCGTGTCATCAGTTCGGCCGCCGCCTCGTGCGACCTCCCTTGTGCCAGTACCAGCGTGTCGTCAGCGTAACAGACTACGCTGACGCCGCTGGGGAGGTCGGCGCGCAGCACCCAGTCGTAACCGATGTTCCACAAGGGCGGCCCTAGAACCGACCCCTGTGGAACACCGCACGACATCTCTCGCCGGTTCCATTCTCCGTTGGGACCAGGGTAGATGACATACCTGTCAGACAGGTAGTCCCCGACTACACGACGGAGGTAGGTGGGCACCCGGTGATACCGGAGTGCCTCCCTAATGCAGCTCCAGGGCATGGAGTTGAAGGCGTTGGCGATGTCGAGCGACACCGCCAAGACGACCCCACCCCGGGACACCGCGTCCCCCGTAAAAACCAACCTAAAGATCTGAAGCTTAACCTAAAGATCGACCCGAGCGGCAGTTATTCATAACCACGAGCTCCTCTCAACTCCCATAGGCGCGAATTACACAGAAACGGCGTAAGGTGAAGGTGCGACGCAGGCGCAGTGCAAGCGTGGAATTAATAAAGAAACGAAAGAACGGCGTGCCTGCGCCGTGCCGCTTGAGTGTAATTCACGACACGTCGCCTACGCACATTTTTATGAAAACGTTTTGAAGCGGCATCATGCCTGCGCCGCGCCTTCACCTTACGCCGTTTCTGTGTAATTTGCGCCGTAGAGTAAACTTCTATTATTGCTAGTTGCTACTTGAATCGACCAATCGAAACGTAATAAAGAAACGACAAACGGCCAATAAAATTCAATCACACTTTTCAATCGATTGTAAACCGCAACGCAATTTCTCACATACCAGTTGACAACGTACTACAAAGAAATATCCACTATGAAGGTTACTCAATAAAATGTCTATCGAGAACACTTACCTCGTATGTTTATTGGTTTTCTTTCCAACTGCGTATACTCCTTTGGAAATTCTATTTTGTTCAGACTTGTCTTCACGTTATTGGTGAAGTTTTTCAGAAAGGTCAGGTACTCGTAACCGTCAGTGAGTGAACGTGGGCCAGGCCAAAGGACTATGCCCAGATAGTAGCAGGTGTCGTTCTGAGGTTTCTGTCTACCCCCGTTGGAAACAGGCGTGAATTTCTGTATGTATATATGTCTAATGGCACTTTGTCAATGCTTCAGTTCAGTACTGCAAGTCTAAAATGACATTACGTAGGTTAAATTGTTCATATCCGACCCAGTTTGCGCAATATTGTGTTCTATTTGGATAATAATATGGTAGCGGATTGTGATCTTGTTTTGTAATGTATTGTTGTTGGATAGTACTGATTGATTTGATAATAATAGGTGTATGTAACCTTCATTTAGCTTATATTAGAGTAGGTGTTATGAAATGGTAACATAGTATACCGCCCATAATAAAATAAGAGTTTGGTAGAGGTATACCTGGTAGTACACCCATATTTCGCCAGTTATGTTTGAGTCCCATGTTATAGGGGCCAGGCCTATTGCCATGTACCGGGCATAATCGGTTGCTGCAACTGAGAAATTCCTGATGGAAAAACCCAATTTGCCCGACCCGGGAATCGAACCCAGGACGTCAAAAACATCTGTACTTATCAGTCGCACTTATTTATTACGTATATATGTTACGGCTAAAAGCCGAAGTAAGGTTACACCTAGTTCTAGCCGGCTATACCTAGGTGGGGCCGGTAACTATCCTTATTGCTAGGTCACACTGACCAAATGGATTAGGTTAGGTTAGGTTAGAACTGTGACCAAACGCGCGCGAGCCGAGCGAGCGCAGCGAACGGTGCCGCGGCAGCGGCCGGCGAGCGCTACATCCAAATTGGTTGCATTATAACAAACTGTTACCGTCCGCACCTAGGTATAGCCGGCTAGAACTAGGTGTAACCTTACTTCGGCTTTTAGCCGTAACATATACAAACCACAACTGAAATTATTATTCGCAATTAGTATTCGAGTATAAAAACCATTAGACACCTAATTTACCGAAATAAAGTTAAGTCTTTAGCGCATTACAAAATACAAATTTCAATAAAGTTTTGTATTTAGATAAGTAGTTAATTACACGGCTCCTTAGACAGGTTTCTAACTGAAAGTAACGAAGACGAGGCCACGAGAACGGCGGTATTTCTATAGGTATCTGAGCACTTTTCTTATCTTTGGGTAGACGCGCTCATGGCAGAGGATAGATGGTCAGACGCGATCAAGAAGGCTGTTTCAGGCAGTCGGGTTCAAGAAAGATGAGAAATGCTACCGCCTAACGGTAGACCATTTTGGGGCCATAGTCATGGCAGTAAAGTTGTCAGGTGCAAGCGAGGTTGTCCTCATCGGAGACGTAAACCAGCTACCATTTTTGCACCTAGCGGTCCACACTGCCGAAGACTGTTTTGGTTGGAGCTGGATGTGGTTTGATCTTCACCATTGAGAGAACGACGAAGAAGAAGAAGAAGAAATTTAAAGCACTGTTCATATTTTTATGGTAAATAATACAAAACTCGGAAATAGAGTAACAGCTTAAAAGAGAGTCAGGGCTTAAATCTCGATATAAAAAACAGTTTTGCTACCAGTTATCTACCTAGCCTTTTTCGAACTATGATGGGGTCGGCTTCCTGTCTAACCGGATGCAGCTGAATATCAGTATTTTACATGGAGCCTATCTAACCTCCACAACCCAGATATGTAGTACTGGGTAATACGGTACCCCTTGGTAAGATTGGTTGTCGGACTTTTACTGACTACTTTTAACGACTGTCAAAGATCTACAAATTACACCCGGGACCAACGGCTTAACGTGCTTTCCGAGGCATGGAGGAAACTTGGTATGTAATGGGTGGTCACCCATCCACAGAACAACCTAGGCAAGCACGGCTTAGCTTAAAGATCGACCCGAGCGGCTGTTATTATTTAGATACGAGCACGCTGTATAATATACTTAAACATTTTCATCAACGAAGTATTAACTCAAAAAGTCCATAATGCCGCGTTTACGATCTTCTAATCTATAGAGTGTCGCCTCGTTCGAGGCCACGGTAAGAAGATAAATAGCCTCGGGCTGAAGAAACAATTAAAAACTTGTTTCATTTAGTTAATTAAGCCCGTCGAAGACGACCCAGTTACAGGCTTTCCATACAAATTAGCACTAGGACTACCAACTTAGACTTATGGCTTCAAGCATGCTTGAATAATAAGTTAGTACTTGGATGCTAAGTGGTGTTCTGTTTTTTGTAGAAGTCAGCTTTTTGAGTGACTAGAACGGACATGTTACCGGCCAAACTAGTTTGTTCTAGACGAAACCGGCTTACTAGTTTATCGGGTCAGGATACACTACTCCAAACAAAGCGCTCGCTCGGCTCGCGCGTGTTTGGTTACAGTTCTAACTAACCTAACCTAACCCATTTAGATAGGGTGGTCTATGATCGTCTTTTTGTAATGAGCCCTAGTTTGGCCTAGGACAAACTAGTTTAGCCGGAAATCCGGTTTGGCTGGTAATATATATAAGGTGTAAACTGACCCTTCACGAAGCCGTCAGTCCAAGATTCTGTACATCAAACTAAGTAACTCTACGCAAAAAATATTGCTGAAAAACGACTTTTTTGTTGAAGTTAAAAATCACGTTTGTGTATTTATATATATTAAAAATCGTGTAGGACTCGATGTAACGCATATTTGCATTGTATAGTACGGGGGTCATACAGGTATTTAAAGTAAATTTATAACATTACAAACTTTTATTTTAAAAGAAAACTTGTGAAAAATTTAGAACTTTGACTAGAACTAGAAGGTTCAAAAATGATCGTAATGGGAGAACAAGTGCCTTTCGGCTTCGTTAGGGGTATTTTTACGCCTATTATAGTACAGACTTGGGTGAGCCTAGCTACAGAGTTCATCGAACTCGTTGTCGCGCTTGCCGTTCGATGCGTGCGTTTTGCCACGGCAACGATCTATTGCGAATGAGGAAACAAAACAAATCAAATTTATTGGATTCCCGTAACGTTCCTGAAATAGTTTCTTGTACCGGTCGTCTTAGTATGATAAACTCCCCAATTCACCTCATCAGTCTGTGGAGGGCTGTCCCTTACACCCTGTATTTTTGCAGGCAAGACTGGATCAAATTTTTGACTTAAAACTACATCTTGTAACATGATATTTTAATATCTCAAACGTATACAAATATCGACCAGTATAAGTCTTCAGTAGGCCTTACAAAATTTCCTGTGTAAAGGCATCGACCGCATACCACAGGTAAATATTATTTTAAACGGAAGTTTGTCTTCTTAACTTCGTTTTTACTTTTGTTGACTTTAAGCTTTTTGGATGAGTTTATGGAGAAACCAACAATCTTTTAATTAAAAATCATTTCTACGTAAAGCATTTCCAGAAATTTATGATTTACCTTGAGTTTCTAAAACGACAATAAACTAATGTCTAACTTTAAACCATCTTGTAAATAAATGTATAAACTTATAATTACAATCTTCCATACAAATCTGTATGTAATCCTTCAAACAGACTTGGCTTATTTAATGAAATTATTCTAATTACATTTGAGGAACAATCAGTCGAAGTAAACTTAAGGTTATCAAATCTAATTCTCAAAGTAATCTAGTTTCAGACAAGTTTAGGACTAGTCATTTGCGGAGACATATTTCTTAGTCCATTTGATAAAGGCTAAATGTCTGGATGAAGGTGGAGAGCCATCTTCAACGAAAGATGTGGATCCTTATGGATGCGAGAGGCGCGGCCGGGAAATTGATGTGTGGAAAGTTTTAGGAGAGGCCTACGCCGCAGAGGCGACTGCTACTAATACATGTTAAGTTTATCTATACATATAAGTAACCATAAGTACCTAGAATATTATAAACTTTATTATTCACTGTTTTAAGCTTTCACGGTTTACAACTAAACTTATACTCTCACTTACGGGATATCTTCCGTGATTGTTCATTATTTTGAGCTCCCGATATTTCGACGCTATTGCAAGCGCTATGATCGCGCAAGTCACGCGATCGCCGTAAGTGACAGTATAAGTTTAACTTTATTATGTTTGTGTTATGTTCGAATACTAGTAAGAAATAAAGGCTATTTTATTTTAAATGTCTGGATACACGCAGTAACTTGAAAGAGGTTAGGGCATTTGCAAAAAAAAAACGTGTAACGCTTGCACAAAGAACATGGATGTCGTCCAATATTACAACTCGTTGGCAAGATACGGCGTTTTACCGTATTAACTTTACATAGTTATCTTGTTCTTCCCAATGGGAAATATTTAATTGATACTCCAAAAAGTAATCGATTTTCGAATGATAGTCGCCTTTTTTTGATCCTGTAATTTTTTTGTTTTTTTGAAGATCAATTATACAATTTTTTTTTGCCTTTTTTTAAGTTGGAGCAGCTCTCGGTTACTAGGCAAGGCCACATCACAAAAAGATGATCTAGTAGGTAGGTATATTAGCGTGTAGATGGGCCTTAAGTCTGGGTCTAGTTTCAAGGGCAAAAACGAAAATGTAGTACTTAAGTGAATATTTGCTCGGGACTCGTAAATTGTTGTTGAAATAACTCAAATAGCACTGTAGTGTCTGTCTGACAATATGCTTGATTAAATTTCGTGTCGGCTTACATTTATTTCTATTTCTTCGTATTTTTTTAAACGTCGCCCTTCACTGTATATTTCTCCTGTATCGTGGGTGCGTTTACAAACATTTAAATTCACATACACAAACAGTCAGACCCGGAACAACTATCTGTAGGCCTCACAATTATTTGTTCCGTGCGGGAATCGAACCCGCGACAATGCAGTGCAGAGTCAATCGCTCAGCCACTGGACCAACCGTGCCGTCAAATTTTACAATAAATGTATTGTTACTTTTATAAAATAGCTTAACATGAGGCTATGATAAAGTGGGATTATAAGATAATGAAGATATCGCTCACTTTGGAAAATGGGGCAGGGAGACGAAAAAATATGTCAGACTCTAACTGACTATAATCCTTGTTTTTTTTTTCGGATGGGAAATCATCAAATGACCCCTCTCGCTCTGGGCGGAGTGGAAGGGAGTGTCAGACTCGTACTGACTAAAACCCATCCGTGTTCCTTCTTTACCCTTTGTGTTTCAGGGCCGCGGTAACTCTTTCGAACGAAGTTCCTTTTACATATTATTTTCTTTGGGCATTTTACTAACGTTTTACTGTCCAAGAGGGGTTCTAAAGTAAATACTTACATGACTGCAAATCTATGTATTTTTTTTTTGTAGGGTAGGTTTGTATTCACAGAATTAAGAAAACATGGAATATTTGTTCGAAACCAAGTTACAAAATTGTTATTCAAGATATTGGCTGGCTTCTTTCGAGTTTTTGTTAAAATTTCAAAAAACTTTCTAGTTACGAAACCCTTTACTAAAAGTAAAATATTTCAAAAGAATATAACGAGCAAAGTTAGTTAGTTTAGTTAGATATTCTAAGAATACGAAATAGAATACAATATTATTTTTGAGGAGAAAAGTTACCATAACAACTATATCTTAACATTGTTTTTTCAAGGTTAGGCAGAGGTACCTGTATTGATAAGTCTTATGTAATAGGGGCGAACCCATTGCCATTTACTGGGCACAATTTATGACCCGGGCAAAAATAAACCGGACCAGGAAAAAAACCGGCCAAGTGCGAGTCGGGCTCGCACATAAAGGGTTCCTTAGCAACAACTAATATAATAACAATATTTTTAACGATCATTCATATGTCAATTTACACTCAAAAGCAAAGGATAGTGGGCAGAAATGTATGGGCGGCACACCCACGTCCGCCACAGCTTAGAGTACTTTTGTTTGGAAGGTATCACAGCCATGTATCTCTGTGCCAAAGCGCATCAAATTCTGTCCCAGGGTTCTCTATTTATTTTGAGTTGAACATTATTGAAACAAACCTAACCTAACCTTTTTTTTTTTTTTTTTTTTTTACGGATGGGAAATCATCAAATGACTTCTCCCGCTCTGGGTGGAGTGGGAGGGAGTGTCAGACTCTTACTGACTAAAACCCATCCATGTTCCTTCATTGCCCTTTGTGTTCCAGGGCCACGGTATCTCTTTCGAACAGTCCCGCAGCCCCGGCAGGCATCGGCCCTTGCGGGCCCCTTCTTGGTTGCTGACATCTCTTTGAGGCGCGCGTGGAACACGAACGCGCCGTCGACACGGCCTGTCGTCATAAGACGGACGGACGGTGAGCTAACCCATTACTCACCGTCCACAGGCCCGCGCCTACGGTGGCCGGGAGCCACCACGTGGCCCCCGACGCCCGGTGCTTCGCCCGCGGCGGCTGGGACGTGAGATTCTCTCCCTCTCACGTCCCGCCACCTCCTTCGCTAGCATGACTGCTTCGCAGAAGGAGGTGACGGCTTCCCATTCCCTCTCGCTCCGGACCATGGCCTGAACCAGGGCCGGGAGCGAGAGGTCGCCGCCGCCGACCTAACCTAACCTTTTGTTTACTTTTGGGGCACACCCACGTCCGCCACAGCTTAGACTACTTTTGTTTGGAAAGTATTACAGCCATGTTTCTCTGTGCCAAAGCGCATCAAATTCTGTCCCAGGGTTCTCTATTTATTTGAAGTCGAAACTTACCGATCATTATTGAAACAAACTTAACCTAACCTAACCTAATCTTTTTTTTACTTTTGGGGCACACCCACGTCCGCCACAGCTTAGACTACTTTTGTTTGGAAGGTATCACAGCCATGTATCTCTGTGCCAAAGCGCATCAAATTCTGTCCCAGGGTTCTCTATTTATTTTGAGTTGATCATTATTGAAACAAAGCTAACCTAACCTTTTGTTTACTTTTGGGGCACACCCATGTCCGCCACAGCTTAGACTACTTTTGTTTGGAAAGTATCACAGTCATGTTTATCTGTGCCAAAGCGCATCAAATTCTGTCCCAGGGTTCTCTATTTATTTGAAGTCGAAACTTACCGATCATTATTGAAACAAACTTAACCTAACCTAACCTAATCTTTTTTTACTTTTGGGGCACAACCACGTCCGCCACAGCTTAGACTACTTTTGTTTGGAAGGTATCACAGCCATGTTTCTCTGTGCCAAAGCGCATCAAATTCTGTTCCAGGGTTCTCTATTTATTTCGAGTCGAAACTTACCGATCATTATTGAAACAAACTTAACCTAACCTAACCTAATCTTTTTTTACTTTTGGGGCACACCCACGTCCACCACAGCTTAGACTACTTTAACTACTACTTTAACTACTACTTTAACTACTACTTTAACTACTACTTTAACTACTACTTTAACTACTACTTTTACTACTACTTTTACTTTCTCTGTAACAATGAACTGTGTACAAGTTAAAGGAGCTATTTCTCTAGTTTACCCGTATCCCATTCTGTGCCCACAACTGTTTGACACTACGTAAGTCACTCAGTACGTCCTGGCCAGGGTCCTATGTGTCAGGATGCGACACATATATATATCTATAGATCGTCGGCAGAGGGCGGACGACGCCCTCTTCCGGCCCCCCTAAATAGGTCCAGGGGCGATGGATTCAGGGACATCCGTCACCCCCCATCACACTAGACCCGAGACGGCGACGCGTAGTGTTCCACGCGCGCCTCTCCTAGATGTAAGCGGGCCGGCACTAGTCCGGGGCAGCGGAAGTCGCATTAGATCCCACTGCCTCCCGGCGCAAGTGTGCGAGGGAACACCGGTGTGATTTTAGTCAGTACGAGTCTGAGAGACCCTTCCGCTATCTCCATGGCGGAGGACATCCATCGGGGATTCCCACGCCGTGGAAAAAAAAATGTTAAGGTTAGGTTTAGGTTAGGCTTAGGTTAGGTTAGGTTAGGTTAGGTTTGTTTCAATAATGCTCGGTAAGTTTCAACTTGAAATAAAAAGAGAACCCCGGGACAGAATTTGATGAGCTTTGGCACAGAGGAACATGGCTATGATACCTTTCAAATAAAAGTAGTCTAAGCTGTGGCGGACGTGGGTGTATTTTGCCCACTGTCCTTTAAATTTGTTTTTCAAAGTAACTCTCCAAAACGAATGATCAAAATCTTATTAAATGTTCGTTGAAAGAGCACATTTTTTTCAGAATTTTCTTCCTCTTGCTTTAAAAGTTAGAGGGGGATACACAGACACAATTTTTACGACTTATAATTGAATATCTCACCAACCATTGACTTAAGAAAAAAGTATTTTAGAAACCTCTATATCATTTTTAAGAGGCTGCTCGATAGACACCCCACACAACTACAGTACCAACAACAACGTAGAAATACATTTTTTCAACCCTCAGTTACATGTATGGAGGGCCTCCCCTATTATTATTATTATAAGCCTATATTGTCCCACTGCGGGGCAAAGGCCTCCCTTCCCTCCTTCCATATTTCACATGATTCTGCCAAATCGGCCATTTTAGACTCCCTGCTCTCCAAATTTCAACTGTGTGGTGCCAACAGTCTCGGAGTAAAATGGCTGTGACATACGGACGGACAGACAGATAGTCAGACAGGCGGACAGGTTTTTGCTATTTGGCAACGGAACCCTAAAAACTACATTTTCAATTACTTCATAGAACTGAGAGATACGCAATTTACGAGAACTTCTCATAGTATTTTGAGACAAGTAGCTATCTGGGACATGTGCTCGTTATCGTTCAATTTAAGTCTTCACTCACAAAATTCTCTCAAAGACAATTTTGCCGAGAAACTTGGTCTTCTCTATCCTCAAACCGCTTTCATTAAACTTGAACAATTTGCTAAAGTTATTATTTATTCATTAGTTTGAAGGTTAGAACTAGCGCGGACACAAATTTCGCTTTGGTGACATAAAATCGGCTTTACCGAACGTTTTATTGAGCCAGCGTCCTAATTACCAAACAGATATCTCGCGATAAAATGGTAAATGCGCATCATTATGTTAGCTCTTCACATCTAAAAACATTTCTGACACGAAGATTGTACTGAAATATGATTCCAACATAGTTTAACCAAATAAAAGAGTAAACAAACGGTCATTTTTGTTTACTCTAATCCTGTAAAAAAGGGCCATTGTTATATAAATCGCAAATCGCGTTAATTTTGTTCGGCGAACCTGAACACGTCGATACGCAGACAGAGAGTGCCTTCGGGTTTTCCATAAAAATGCGTGGCAGTATATGAAATGGCGTGTTTGTGCTACTGATCGCTTTGGTTAGTTTGCGGGGAACATCTTAGCACGGCCACGCCACGTGACGTGTCATGTCAAACCGATCCTTGTGAAATCTGCGTTTGCCACTAAACGCCTACATACAAACGTCGTATTAAACATGCATATTTCAATTAACGAAGTCTTTGGGAGTACAGTTAATGTGTATGCTAAATTACGCCCCCTTCGTGGCCTCAGGGGGCTTGCGACATGTTTGTCGCATATCGTCCCGCGGGTACTCGTAGCATGCTCCAAGCATTTCCGGCTTTTTTAAATTTAATTTTCCTTGTTAGTTAGTACATATTGGTCAAATCTTCCAACTGGATTTCAAACCAGTTCCCCTTAACTGATTGAGCTAAAATATCGCACTCACCTTTGGTTCTGGTGACAATACATTTTTATGACAGCCATGACTTGATCCTGCAGCCAGGGTCGTCTCCTCACGAGAGAAAGCGGTTAATAGCACAGAAAACTTTGTATTCGCGTTCAATTTTGATGGATAAACCTAATTTTCTTTTTTTAAACTAATTATATTTATATATATTTATTTATAATTAATTTTTCGGGGAGGCCTTTGCCCAGCAGTGGGCTAATAGTGGGTAAGAAAAAAAAAATCTTCGCAGTCGTTGTCGTAGCACTCGTGTAGCCAGAACTTTTACTAAGAAAACTAAATGAATATGCGATCGTATTCCCTCTCTGTAGGACTTAGAGTCCGAAAGTAAGTTAGAGGAAACTCGTGGGGATTATATGGGTTACAGTTCGACATAACCTTTTGGCATCTTCGGAAGAAGAAAACCTAAGAAATATTCGCCAAGGAAATAACATTAGAATGTTGGTTTGATTTACACATGGGAGGAGTGTCATGTCATTTGTGTGATAAATTAGTTCACAAATAGACAACTATTAATACCTTATCTACTGATTAGTTTCTGTAACTAAATTGTCACTTAAAAAATATATTTTTTAACAATTTATGTACACACTAAATACAGAAAAGAAGAAAGGAACAGAAAATAGTACAAAGGTGATGCTTATTTCTAAAGAAATCTCTTCCAGCATACCTGCGAAAGGAGATAATAAAAAAGAGATGTAGACATAGTGTGTAAAAGAAGAAGAGAAAATTGAATACATAAAACAAAACTTTAAAAAATAATATACCTTATATGGTATTCTTAAAACAATAAACTAACAAACTTATAAATACAAAGACAAAACATATAACAAAATAAATAATAATCTATAAATACATTAAAAAAATAATGATAAATACTTAAATTAAGTATTTATCATAATTTATTTTGCATAATATGCAACTATGACGAAATGGAAAGATAATGTTCTTTCACTCTTCTTTTGAAAACTGCAACAGTTTGGCAGTCCCTAATGTCAGGCGGAAGTGAATTCCACAGCCGCACGGCGTGAACAGTGCATTTAATGTGGTCTTTAAGAACATTATTTATGTATTTACACAATTTCAATCTTGACTACCTCGTTGATTGAGTGATAGCAAGCGCGACTGCTGAGCATGAGGTCCTGGGTCGAGTCCCGGGACGGGCAAAGTGTTATTGGGTTTTTCTTTTAGGAATTTCTCAGTAGCAGCCACGGAGTCTGGATTTGGCCCGGTTCAAGGCAATAGGCTTGTCCCCTATTACATGGGACTTAAACATAACTGGCGAAATGTAGGTGTACTGTTAGGTATACCTCTGCCTAACCCTCAGGGGGTTTTAGGCGTTTTGTTACAATTTCAATCGTCATGTTAAGCAGCCTTCTACATTAACCTCTATTTTCAGAAACTCTGTTCAAGCTGCTACCAGCCACCCTGCAATCCCTAGCCTGAATCCTACCTCAATTACCTACCGCAATGCAAATATTTCTACAAGAAAAGAAAAGTCGGACTAAAATATGAATCAATAAACAAACCTTACAAAGAATCATCATCTGCTTAGCCTTTTCCCAACTATATTGGGGTCGGCTTCCAGTCTAACCGGATGCAGCGGAATACCAGTATTTTACATGGAGCGACTGCCTATCTGACCTCCACAACCCAGTTACTACTGGGTAATACGATACCCCTTGGTAAGACTGGTTGTCAGACTTTTTGGGCCACTGACTACCTAACGACTGTCAAAGATCTACAAATGACACCCGGGACCAACGGCTTAACAACGTGCTTTCCGAGCCACGGAGGAAACTAGAAACCTAAAATTTGGAAAAGTCGACTAAGCAACTCTTTTACGATTACCTGAAGTAAAACTAAAATGCTTCTTAGAACCAGGTATCTAATTTAGTAATTTAGTCTGTTTTATTAAGTTTAGTTAGTTGAAAGAAGAAAATTTGATTACGCGAAGCTTCCTTTCGATTTTCCATTTTCTGAGAAAATAGGCTGAACACTAAGAAATATAGTATCTAGAAGGAGTTTCAGATGGCTTTTGTTATCCTTGCGGTACCTACATTACAGTTTGCCTATCCGTGTTCTAAGAATCGTGTCTATAAGCAAGTCAAAATGATTACTTGCGTAAAATAATTAGTTATAGTCGTGTTCGCCAATGGATTAATTGCCAAGAGTATCGACCAACACCTGAGGAGGCTCGCACTTGGCAGCTAGATCAAGGGCTTGATTCAGAAAGCGGTACTCCAGGACACGGCGCGTATTGTTAGGAGGTTCCTCTCTCAAGAGCCCTGATCACCGGCAGCTCGGATACTGTTCCCAGTGCTGGTGGGCTCCTATTTTTATAAAGAAAAGAAATAAAGGAAATAATTAGTTAAGATACGATTTTTATTCTGTAGTTTATTAATTGCTTGAAGTTAGAACTGTCAAAAGTTATAATTCTTAGCTTTGCTTTCTTTGATGGTTCTTAATTCTTTAAAATTCTTGTCTATTGCACAAAAATGCTTGCATAAGTAATTATTTAAACTCAAATAATTACTTTAACCTGACTATGGACACAAGTGTATATTTGTGTATTTGTCTATTTGTGTTTGTGTAGTGTTTGGAAGTAAGTTGTTTAATTTTATTATGTTTGTTTTATGTTCTTTTTTTAACTCAAGCGTTGGCCAAGTTCTAAACTTAACTTTCAGACTGCATAAATGATTTCTTTCAGAAAAAATTGCACACAGGTAAAGTTTCCAATTACACGTTTGTAAAGCCACTTCTAGGTGTTTTTATTCTTTGACCAAAGTTTGAATTTTAATTACTGTTCTATGTAGTTTGCTTCATTTGGGATTTGGTATTCGTTTATACCCATTTTGTTTGCTGTTAATTGTATTTTGTATTAGTTTATCTTGTTTTAGATATTGGAATGCTATGAACCATTGCACGGATCCCTTTTAAGAGTGAATTGCCTACCGTCTACATAATCACCACGTTTTGGAGATGAATTGATGATCGCTTTATGTAATATAGACAAAAGTCTTCGACGTCAGGGACAGGGCCATACGCCTGAAGTGGAGTTGGGCAGGGAATCGGGCTAGACGCGGAGATGGCCGATGGAGTAAGGTTTGACCGAATGGTGGCCAAGGTTGGGCCTAAGAAAACAGAGCCATCCAAAAGCGCGTTGGATTGACGATATCGTTAAGAACACGGGAGACGGTAGGATAAGGGACGCATAGAACAGAGAAGAGTGGCAGAAGAAAGGGGAGACCTATACCCAATAATGGGTGATTCCAGGCTGATATGATGATGATATGTAATGGGTATGTAGGGACAATGTAAGTATGAATGTTACGCGACAGCGGTTTGTAGTGTGAAAGAGGTGTGAGTATGGGCGATCGCCAGTTACTGCGCACTGGCCAATCCGTGTGCGTGTTTTCAACTTGGGATTTTTCGGGAATAAAAGATGAATACTACATTGATCAAACAGTTTTATTTAAATACATGACATGTCGCAGTAGCTCCCGTGGCAAACCCAGCAGGCATAACCTGAAAGAGACTACAGGTAGAACACAGGACAAAGGAATGCCCTCTTATTCCAGAATGGACAGGCAGTAGCAGGCCGTGTCCAAAAAAACATATATAAAATCTTGGTCCGCACGATTTGGGACCTGCGCCCTTTACTTTTGTAAATACCTACATTTATACATAAAGGGTGTAAAAACACCCTTAACGAAGCCGAAAGGTACTTGTTCTTCCCGTCATTGCGATATTTTTTTTGTTCTAGACCATACCTGGGAACCTTCTAGTAACTGAGATATTGGGGGTCAAAGTTCCAACTTTTTCACAAGTTTTTTTTAAAATACATGTTTGTAATGTAAGATTTTTACTTAAAACACTTTCACGACCCCCGTACTATTCAATCCATCTATCAGCACAAAGTTCTGAGTGCGTTACATTGAGTCCTACCGTATAACGTGATTTTTCACCCCAAAAAAAAAGTCATTTCCCAGCAATAATTTTTGCGTAAAGTTCCTTAGTTTGTTGTGCAGAATACTTGTTTGACGGCTTCGTAAAGGGTCCGTTTACACCCTGTATGTTTTCGTTACAATGGCAACCGGAATAATCCCTCTAGAAGTATGACATTACGTTAACACCAATAAGTTAAATCGATTTCATGTTTATTTTCCCTTCAAATATCTTCTATATTGATAAAATTGACAATCTTGTCAGCAAACTCGATCTTGCAGCGTGTCTGGACTATGTACTACAAAGTTCTCTGACAGTCAACCACTTTTACTTAAACCTTATTACTTTAGGCATAAGGGTGAAAGTGGCAGACCGTCAGTGTACCCGGGAGTACTTCAGTTTGAGAGGTCCTTGGAGTTCCGATGAAGTTGCGGAGAACCCATTTGCAACTCTGCATGTTTAACCAAGTTGAAAGTGGACAGGCTGCTTAGCTAAATATTTTGATGGGCTGTTGGTGACGCTTGTAAGTTAGCGAGACGACATTTTTTATGTCTTATTTGGGATCTCATTGTGGTTTGAAAATTAGGTATAAAGGGTGTAACAAGACCATTAACGAAGCCAAAAGATATTTGTTCTCTCTGTCATTGCGATAATTTTTTTGCTCTAAACCATACCTGGGAACCTTCTAGTTACGGAGATATTGGGGGTTAAAGTTCCAACTTTTTCACAAGTTTTTTTTTAAATACATGTTTTTAATGTAAGATTTTTACTTGAAACACCTCCGCGTACTATTACTTCATCCATTAGAACAATGTTTTGAGTGAGTCACATTGAGTCCTACGGTAAAACGTGATATTTCACCCCAAAAAAAAGTCGTTTCCCAGCAATAATTTTTGCGTAAAGTTACTTAGTTTGATGTACATAATACTTGATCGACGGCTTCGTGAAGGGTCCGTTTAGACCCTGTAGATGTTTGCGATAAAATTAATTTGACCTGTCGTTATGTTCATGTACAAGTTGTGAAGTATCTTAACCGAAGTAATTGGTTGTCAGCATAAAATTAAAAAACCATAGATAGGTACAATTAACTATTTTATGTATGTTGTTTAGTCATCAATTATGATTGACGTCTTGTTATAAAAATTAGAGAATATCGCCTTAAAAACGCCATTAAGAGTTAGGAATAGATATCAGTATCAAATACCTAAGCTTTACGAACGATAAATCAAGCCTAATCCGACACATCGTCTGACAGTTTAGCTCAGTAGAAACCCAATCGACCGCGAAATATAGGTCAGAACCAATATCTTGTAACAACCTTAGTTAATACATTTTTGGTCTAGAAAATATAGAACAACAATGTTATGTTTCAGGCTGAATTTTTCAAGTAGGCGTGGATAGCCAAATCCGAAACTATGAGGAATTCCGAAAAATACTCAAAGGAGCTTCGGTCCCGATTTTGATGAATAGTGCATCATTGGATTTTTGAAAAATCAATATTCATAGCCAGGAAACGAACCCGTTGATTTTGAAAAAAAAAAACGCACTGTTGTGAATTATTATACCATTGTCCAGCGTCGCTAATAAGGATCACATTATAGGAAGTAATGACATACGACAAACTCAAAGAAAATGTTAATTTACTTTCCTTTAGTTAGCCGTAATCATCATTTTGTATTTTTCGCTAGGGTCGAATTTGACTAACGAAACCCACATGAAAAGTTCTCCCTGAATATGTTATTTATACATAAAAGGCTACATTATATTAGAAATCTGGAATAGAATCCTCGTTTTCGTAAATCTAAAGCTCTGAGCAAACTCAAGCGGATACCGCTCGATATTCAGGACGAAATTCGGCTGCGCCAATTGTGTTTAATAACTTGATGGTGTTCAAAGTGATGCGAATGGTCATGCCACTTCTCAATCATTCTTTCTCAATTCTTCGTCTTAGCGTGTCGATGGCAATCTAAATTGTGTCGGCCCAGAACTGAGCACTACTTTGGCGCTTTCAGTAGCATGCATCAGTTCCTGTAGTGAACAAACAACAGGACACGCAGGACACGATATTAAGTGCCCCATCGTTTGTGGAGCAGTACTACATATACACTCCCGGGCAGAGTCGAGCGAAAAACCTGTGTCCGGAGTCTATTTAAAGACTTCCAAGTCAGCCATGGCAACTCATGCACAGGTGGACGATTTTCAGCAGTTGGAACGAATGAGTTAGATAAGGGTGCACTACCTCGCCATAGCTTTAGTATTTCCGTAGACCGCTCGCCAGTGAAAGCAATTGATTTGCACTGTCCCGTATCCCGCCCGGAGCTCGCCTGAGTGTGTACCTACCATATAAAGGGTGTAACAAGACCCTTAACGACGCCGAAAGGCACTAGTTCTCCTCATCATTGCGATATTTTTTTTGTTCATTAAAGTTTTTAGTTAAGGTTAAAGTTCCAACATTTTTTTTAATCATGTTTTTAATGTAAGATTTTTACTTTATACACCTTCACGAACCCCGTACTATTCAATCTATCTATCAGCACAATGTTTTGAGTGCGTTACATTGAGTTCTACCGTAAAACGTGATTTTTCACCTCAATACAAAAAAACGTTTCCCAGCAATAATTTTTGCATACTTATTGTTACTTAGTTTGATGTACAGAATGCTTGGTTGACGGCTTCGCGAAGGGTTCGTTTACACCTTGTATTTGTACTACATTTGGCTAATTAAGGAATTTGCTCCAACAATGGGTAGTCAATCATCTTAGAGATAACTAAGCTCTTATCATATTTGCTGAGTAAGGTATTATTCTATTAATGGGAGACGTTGAGAGATTTTACTGATGAATGTGTTGACATTGAGTTTATAAAATTATAGTCTTTTAAATAATTACATACATAACATCACGCCTGTAAGCACCGAAGTGTTAGGCAGAGGTGTACCTAATAGTATAATATACGGGGTATGCTGGGAAACGACTTCTTTTTTGGGGTTAAAAAATCACGTTTTACGGTAGGACTCAATGTACCGCACTCGAAACTTATTGCTGATGGATGCTTTGAATAGTAAACGGACCATGGAGGTAATTGGAGTAAAGTTAGAACCTTAAAAAGTAGTATTTAAAAAAAAACTTGTGAAAAAAATTGGAACTTTGACCCCCAATATCTCCGTAACTAGAAGGTTCCCAGGTATGGTCCAGAACAAAAAAATGATCACAATGACGAGGAGAACAAGTGCCTTTCGGCTTCGTTAAGGGTCTTTTTACACCCTTTATATAGTATACCCACATTTCGTCAGTTACGTTTAAGTCTCATGTAATAGGGGGCGAGCCTATTGCTATCAACTGGGCACAAATCCAAACTCCGTGGTTGCTTCTAAATGAAATTGAACCCAGGACCTCATGCTTAGCAGTTGCGCTTGCGACCACTAGATCAACGAGACAGTGTAAACAATTATAATAAATATAAACTTTCTAGGCAACATACTAGGTTTTGGTGGGGTATTCTCCTCTGCCTAGCCTCTTCCCAGCTAAGTTGGGGTCGGCTTCCAGTCTAACTGGATGCAGCTGGATGAGTATGTAACATGAAGCGACTGTCTATCTGATTTTAATAATCCAGTTACCTAACTTACCACCATCCAGAGCTACCAAGGGGTGCCCGTGTATACCTTGGTAGGGCTGGTGGTAGGTTTTGATGGGGTGTAAAGATAAAAGTTGCCTCGTTGGTTTTGTGGTCGCGAGCGCGACTGCTATGAGGTCCTAGGCTCGATTCCAAGGTCGAGCAACGTGTGATTGGATTTTTTCCATCAGGAATTTCGGTTGATGTCAGTAGGCTCGCCCTCTATTACGTGGGACTTAAACTTAACTGGCGACATGAGGGTGTAATATTAAGTACACCTTTGCCTAACCCTTCTGGGATTACAGGCTTGATGTTATGTTATAAAGATGAAAAACAAGTATGTCTGGTATTGCACATTGATCGAAACGGTATGCAATTATGAAAAAATATGCTTCTTGAACATAAAAACCTGCTGTTTTTTTTTTTTTGGATGGGAATTTAAATCATCAAATAACCCCCCACTCTGGGGGAAGTGGGAGGGAGTGTCAAACTTTTACTGACTAAAACCCATCCATGTTCCTTCTTTGCCCTTTGTGTTCCAGGGCCGCGGTATCTCTTTCGAACAGTCCCGCAGCCCCGGCAGGCATCGGCCCTTGCGAGCCCCTCCCTGTTGCTGACATCTCATTGAGGCGCGCGTGGAACACGAACGCGTCGTCGACACGGCCTGTCGTCATAAGACAGACAGACGGTGAGCTAACCCATTACTCACCGTCCACAGGCCCGCGAGAATTCACCTCCTTGAACAGAAATAATAGAATATTAAATTTAATTCTCACACACAAAGTTTTATTCCTTCCCCTAATTACAAACTCACTTATACGAACAACTGTTACCGATGTATCCAACGAAGTATAATTTATGTAATCGACTTAACTTGCGTCCACTGTTGGAAGAAGCCTAATTTATGGAAACCTTATGGTAATCAAGCTATCTACATCCTTAGCTTGTTTGAGGGGGAAACGGTACAGGCGCCATTAAGTGGGTAAAAAAGCATTAAATGACCCTTCGTAATTACCTGTGGGAATAAATGGGTATTTAACTGCAATATTTTTTGGATTGTCCATTATGTCCGTAACTTTCGACTTACAATGGGTGTAAAAATAACATTAACGAAGCCAAAAAGCTAGACTATACTTGGGAACCCTTTTTTTTTTACTGATGGGAAATCATCAAATTACTTCTCCCGCTCTGGGTGGAGTGGGAGGGAGTGTCAGACTCTTACTGACTAAAACCCATCCATGTTCCTTCATTGCCCTTTGTGTTCCAGGGCCACGGTATCTCTTTCGAACAGTCCCGCAGCCCCGGCCTGGGAACCCTCTAGTCACGGAGATATTGGGGGTCAAAGTTCCAACTTTTTCACAAGTTTTTATTGTTATATCTTTACTTTGAATACCTCATTATAGTGGCTCCTGGGTTCGAACTCACAACTCACGTACAAATAACGTGTGTAGGCTCTTACCACTGCTCAGGGAACCCAAAAGGAAGAATGAAACTACGGTTGCATGTATTTACAGATTAATATTAATGAAAACCAAAACTTTTGATGGTTTTAAAGTAGTTGAGTGATCATAAATGTGCAGGGATAATTATACAAAGTGCAAGTGTTGTTGTTTTATCTAAATACATCTAGCCTTGTAGGTAGGCGTTGTGGAGTTACAAATCAAGTAACATAAAAATATTTTTTTAAATTAAAATATCTAGATCTGGCTCGCGAGGTTGTCGACATGTGGGACGTGAATACAACAGTAATTGTGCCGATAGTCGTGTCTGCCAATGGCTTAATTGCCAAGAGCCTCGACCAACACCTGAAGAGGCTCGCGCTTGGCAGCTGGATCAAGGGCTTGATTCAGAAAGCGGTACTCCTGGACACGGCGCGTATTGTTAGGAGGTTCCTCTCCCAAGAGCCCTGACCACCGGCAGCTCGGACCCTGTTCCCGATGCTGGTGGGCTACTATTTTGTATATTTTTAAATGTTTTTTTTTATATTGTTTTATATGAGAATATTTAAAAATGTAAATAATATGTATTAGAATGAATAAAGGAAATAATAATTTTGTTTCATGAGTTTGGCCTAGTTGATCTAGAGGTCGCAATCGCGACTGCTGAGCATGAGGTCCTGGGTTTGTTTCCGGGCCGGGCAAATTGTTATTGGGTTTTTCATCAGGAATTTCTCAGTAGCAGCCACGGAGTCTGGATTTGTACCTGGATGATGGCAATAGGCTGGCCCCCTATTACATGGGACTTAAACATATCGGGCCAAATGTGGGTGTACTATTAGGTTCACCTCTGCCTAAACCTTCGGGCATTACAGGCGTAATGTTTATGTTATGTTAATGAGTTTGGAAATTTTATCAGTTAGGTTTTAAAACAGACCTGCTATTACCGAAATAATCATACGTTTTCACATTCCATTACCATACGTATACCATTCGTAGGTAAAGGTGATTTCAATGATAGCTTTATCTTATAACTAAGATGAATAAATTTCCTTTCAAAAATGTCATCCTTCAAGTGGGTCTTTATTCAATGTAGTTTCCTCGAACGTTAAAACCAACGTCTGGGCGTAAAAGCCAAGTTTTTGTTTGGCATACAATGGCGGATGAACAATAGGCCTGGTACAGTACAGTCGCCGACACTTCAATTGATAAGAAAATTTATGAGCCTGCGGAGACGTGATGAAGTCTTGAAGTTAGAGCCGTTTGTTCATTACGTTAGGCGGAGAATGGGCTTTAAAAATGTGTGATAAAATGGCAAGAAAGTAATAAGTCAAGTTTTTTCGTCGTCTCTGAGAGTTATTTTAAGCAGTTCTTTAAAGAAATTTAGTTTTTTTTTGTTACTTTGTATATTATTTACAAACTACAAATATATATTTAATAATAGGAAAAATATGTACCTACAAGTATCAAAAAAGTGAAAGGAATATAAAATATAAATAATAATATAGAAAATAATAATTAAGTAAATCCTTAAATGTAAGGAGGTTACTTTTAAATTTGTTATCTAGAGTCACTCGTTAAATTTCTATTTTTTTTCTTTCTTATGTTATCACTTACTTTTGTGAATGCTGGTTAACCTATAATTGGCGACTGTGTAAGTCTAAGACTAAAACCTATGTATAATTCTGATATGTTGTACACACAAGCTGTTGGTGAACCTATATTAATAAATAAATAAATAAATAAATATGGCGTCAAAAAATTTGTGCACATCGCTGTCAATAGGAAAAGTGCCCAGAAGGCTGGCAGAATTGCCACGGGTGGCAATGCTGATTTTTTTACTAGGTCAGCCCTCTGGTCACGTGAAGAGTCGACCAACCGCTTGGAAATTGAAATTGAAAGAAATTTTATCAACAAATGTAAAATCATGACAACTGGTTTCATTTATAAATCATCTTTTTTAATAAAACCCCGAAAATATGCTATTAAGTACTTACCATAAACACACCCATCATACAAAAAGCAATATGCTCTAATACAAATAAAAAGATTACTACCCACTTTCGGGCCCTCAAATTAGTCACGCTCAAGGCCAAACCCTCAACGTAAGTAAATAATAACCCCTAATATTACGTAGAAGGGTTTACTACAAAGCTTGATAAGTACTTATTGAGCGTAAACATCTTGGAAATATCGGCAGATATGGGCTTTAGTAAAGCCTCCGAATGCCGATATAATCACGCAGCTACTGCCTGGTGAACGCGCCTGTACCATCGGAGCACCCCATTTAATCCTTCTTTGAGGTTTTGACATATTTACTGTGTAAGCTGTGCGCGATGGTACATTAAAATTTAATTTTAACGGCGACAGTACAGTTATGTGGAAAAATATGTTTAGAATTTCGCGTTTCTCGGTCATCATCTGCCTAGCCTTTTCCCAACTATGTTGGGGTCGGCTTCTAGTCTAACCGGATACGGCTGAATACCAGTATTTTACATGGTCCAAAAGGTGCCTACCTGACCTCCACAACCCAGTTAGTACTGGGTAATATGATAGTCCTTACTAAGACTGGTTGTCAGACTTTTTGGGCCACTGACTACCTGTAACGATTGTCAAAGATCTACAAATGACAGCCGGGACCAACGACTTGACGTGCTTTCCAAGGCACGGTGGAAACTCAGTATGTAATGGGTAGTCACCCCATCCACAGACCAACCTAGGTAAGCACGGCTTAACCTAAAGATCGACCCGGGCGGCTGTTATTATTTAGCCAAGAGCTCCCCAATTCAGCGTTTCTCGGTAATCCACCAAAACATGCATGCAAGGCCTCTCTTTACACAAGATTAAACAATTCCGTAGGTGACCGAATCCCTTGCGCAGACGACATTGCCGCCTACCGCCATAGTGATAGTAAAAAGTTCTGTCGCCGCGGTCTGTGATAGCGATTGGGGGCTTTGCCGCTGCGGTTTGCGGTAATTTTAATTAATACTTACCTACCTAGGAATAAAAATGGCCAAGATTAACGGCAGAAAAAGACATACTGCGCCGGCTTGGCGCAGTATAATGGGTGTAAAAATACCCCAATGCAGCCGAAAGGCAATTGTTCTCCTCGTCATAGTGATATTTTTTTTTTGGAACGTACCTGGAAACCTTCTAGCTACGGAGATATTGGGGGTCAAAGTTCCAACTTTTTCACAAGTTTTTTTTATACAAGTTTTAATAGTATAACTTTACTTTAAATACCTCCTTGACCCCCTAATATTCAATGCAAAATCATAAAAAAGAACAATATATCACGAAAATGTCTTGAGTGCGTTACATTGAATCCTACCGTAAAACGCGATTTTTCAGCCCAAAAAAAACTCGTTTCCCAGCAATAATTTTTGCGTATAGTTATTTAATTTGATGTACAGAATGCTTGGTTGACGGCTTCGTGAAGGGTCCGTTTAAACCTTGTATTTTCTTCTTTTACCATTAATCTTAAAGGAGAATAATTGTTTAAAGATATTTTTTCAGGTGATATTACCACGTGGTGTTTCGGGTAAATAAAGTATTTTAATTGAGCGCCATTATGGAGAATTGTGTCGTAATTAAGTTCAGTAATTTTATTAAGCTCGTGGTTTGGCTGTAATCAACAATTAAGGAGGAGTTGCCCTTTCCCTCCTAGTCGTAATCTGGGATTTTAATGGAGGCTTTCAGTTGAAGTATTTTCTGGTACTTTAGATAATTACTGTGCGATCATTTAACTCCAAATGCTAGATTCTTAAATACATAGATATTTAAAAATCAGTCACTTGGAGGTAAAAGATACTTATACTTTCTGAGAACTAAGTACTCGTGCTTTTTAAAACATATAACTTCACACCTGATGGCCTACCATGACGTCTTAAAACAGTATTGTTTTAATCTTATTCAAGAGTGGGAAAGAGATGGCGCTAGACGTCCTCTATAGCTCTGTCTCTTTCCCACACTAGAGTGACATTAAGACAATACTGCTTTAAGAAGTCATGGTAACCCCCTTTTTTCCTGATTTGAAATGAGGTTCTCTGCCTCTCACATTCCTCCACCCCCTTCGCTAGCATGACTGCTTCGAAGCTTCGAAGAAGGAGGTGACGGCTTCCCATTACCTCTCGCTCCGGACCATGACTTGAACCGGGGCCGGACGTGAGAAATCGCCACCGCCAATCGCTGCTATGAGCACACGGCGGTGCTCCGTCCAAGCGGAGCAGACCTCCACGTTGTGCTCCACCGTGTCCTCCGGGCGATCCTCGCAATGGTATGGAAACCCCCCGGACCTAAAGTAATAGTAGTATTACTTTGTTTTAAATGTGGGTGGACTATAAACACACCTCTGCATCTCTCTTCGGGGAATAGGTGGGCGTAATGTTATGTACAGAAAATTCTCAGAAAGTTTATAAGGTCAGATGTTAAGGGGATCTCAGAAAAATACGGCCGTTTTCATGTTCTATAAAGTATACCTTATTGTGACGTAAAAAATATCAAATAAATATATGTTATAAATTGATTTCAGTTTATTAATGTGACTGTAAGATAAATATATACAACTTTCTAAATAAAGAGAAATAATTATTTACCTAGACCCCTTTTCGCGTACAAAAATCGTATAGCATTCCTAATTTTACTATTTACAGTAGTGAAACATTTTTATATAAGTTAAGAATCATGTACTTAATAATTCGACAGAAGAGTTTTTTTATTATGTGCATTATTTTATTAGAAAATCGTACCAATAGAATTCCTGGTTCGCGGGTCTCTGTGCGGGCGACGGGGGGCAGACGGCCAGAGGCCTTTGTACGGGGAACCTGTGTCGCTCTCGATCGCTCGCTGCTCTTACGCGCAAATTTATTTAGGTACTCTTTTATCACTGGAATATGTGGCTTATCTAGTTTAGTTTTTTGTTTTTTATTATTTAGTGTTAGTGCGGAAAATTACAGTGACACGACACATTTTTAGTTATAATTATTGATTAAAATAAGCGAAAGGACGTATTTTAGGTTATGTGTCAGTGTAATCATTCGTGACAGGACACCTCATCAGCTTTTTTTTATCGTGTGCCAGTATGCGTTATCAATTGTCATCATGCCTAATAGTCCGGGAGGTAGCGTTGCATTTTAGGTAGTGTTTTTACGCCGATCGGTTGCCATCTTTTACAATAGACTTCGAATGACTGATAAGTGAACCAAGCGTCAGCTGACGCACCCGTGGTGGGTGCGGATGTGGGTGGTTCCGGAAGTGGTAAAAAAAAACGATTTGAAGTCATAGTACGCCGGCTGAAACTTTTTTCATAAATAGTTTACATCATACTGAGCTTAAGAAAAATCGTCAGCTGCATGGTGGAGGGGGGATTGTGCGTCAGCCGCTCGCATAAACTTGTAAACGAAACACGTAAAATAAAGTTATAGTACACCGGATGAAATTTAACAAAGTGATTGTTAAAATTATCAAAAGTACGAAAACAACAATCAGTAAAGATACAGATTATTCGAGTAATGCACAATTTCTTTCAGGGTCCAGCTGACAGAACTCCCCTGTCCGCACCCAGCCGACTGATTATTTTTGCACACGTAACAATTAAACTACAGTATTGTCAAATTTCAACCGACATAGTGATAATTTAATGATAATCTCGAGAAGTTTATAGCATGTATAAAACAATATTGTACGAAAATATATTTTTTTCTTGTTTTTTTTTTATACGTGAAAGAAATGTATAATATAAAATAATATCGAGAATAAAATGGAAATAACATAAACTAATAATATAAGGGGAATATAAAAAAAGAGATAGAAAGATAGAAATCGATAACTTTGCCGGAATTATTCGTAATCGACAGTATCGCTATCGTCATCATCCCCAGATGAATCGTCATCAGAACTCTCTTCTGTCAGATTGTTCTCTTCATCTGTTCCTTTTTTTATCAGAAAAAATATAAATATTTCCTTTTTCGCCACAGAATATACAAAACGGTTGGATCTTCGACATATTTGCGTTCTTTCGTTTGACGAGTTCATCGGAAACTCACTGTGTACGACAAAGAGACACACTTGAAATTTTAGGGGGACAGGCTTAGATAGCCCGAAGGTCGTGTTATGGGCTGAAGCAGCTCCAGAAACTAACCGAAGATGGTTATGGGGACGTAAATGTCATAGTTGACGGGTGTTGGAGCAAAATATCGTATAAAAAAAAAAAAACAGCTCTTTCTGGTGCTGCTGCCATTATTGGTAAAAATACCGGAGAGATTTTATATATAGGCATAAAAAATAAATTTTGTCAAGTCTGTGCAACAACATCAACAGATTAAGAGCCTAAAGAGCACATTTGCTTTAAAAGTTATAGTGGGCCATCTACAGGAATGGAGAGTACGATTCTTGTAGAAGGTTTCAAAAAATCTGTTGAACAACATGGTCAGACATGGACGAGGAAACTTATAATAAAGTTAAAAAAGCTTTTTTAAATAATTTGAAGAAAACAGATGAAGAAATGGACAAAATACAAAAAAAATACAATACTCCAAAGCGACAGTGGTGAGTGGCTCGAGCTTCGACGCTCTCTACTTACCGCCTCAAACTTCGGAAAAATTATGAAGCGAAGACCAAATACAAGTTGCGTAAATACCGTGAAAGAATTTTTGTATAAAGAAAATTTGGATCACGTGGCATTGATCAAACATGGCCGAGAAAATGAAAGAAAGGCCATAATTCAACTGAGCGTTCAACTAAATCAAGAAATCGAACGATGTCGCCTTTTTATCGACAGGAATCTTCCTTTTCTTGGTACCACACCCGATGGGCTATGTGGTGACGACTCAGTTGTGGAAGTCAAATAGCCAATAACGGCATATAAAATGGGACTAAATGAAGCAACTGAACAAAAAAAAGTTACTTTTTGAAAAACTAATAAAAACGGCGGAATAGAAGTCAACAAAACTCATAATTGGTTCTACCAAATCCAAGGCCAATTACATATAACGTAATGAAAAATATGTATGTTTGCTGTTAGGGCTAATGAAAACGAATGTTTGAGAATTGAGATTGTCGAAAGAGATGATAATTTTTGGAAACAAAAAATGGAAGAAAAGTTGACGACTTTTTACATGAACTGCTTGCTTCCAGAGTTGGTTGACCCTCGCCATCCACGGAATTTGCAAATACGAGATCCGGACTACATACAAAAATCAATTGAAAAAAAAAAACAAAAAAAAATGGTTAACGAAAAATCTAATAAATAATTTAATTTGTTTAATATTATAAAATATTTTGCCATAAAGATCTAATAAATATTATACAGGGTGTTTGGTAGATGGGTGCAAAGCCTGAAGGGGGTGATAACTTAGACCATTTAGAACTTATTAAGCTAAACTTGTCTTAGACGAAGTCGGTTCCTTGTATTTTTTTTTTGAGTCTCTAAGGTTTTTAACAATAATCCCCATTTTTTTTCATTTTTTTGTTAATAGTGTCCAGTAAAAGCTGTTATGTTATTATTTTTTATTTCTGTAATGTGTGGTTACTCAAACAAAATAATTCCCAAGCATCTGTGTCATCAGAGAAACATTCTACGCCATATTCAAGTTTAAGAAACTTTAAAAAATCAAGGATATGTTTTGTTTACGGCATAATAAAAAAATAAGAAAAATAGCCTCAGTTGTTCAAACCTTTTTAAAAACATGCTTGGTTAATGCCTTTTCTTTTGAGGTACTATTTACGCAGATGTCTCATCAACTCTTGGAATTAGGATGTACAAAGCAAATTGAGGTCGAATATTTAATTTTTAAACAGACCAAAATAATGCAACATTTTTGCTAATGCACTATTGTTTTTTGTTAGAACTGATAACTGATTAATTCTTAGAATTATGGTGCACGCACACCAATCAAATTCTGGGAACTCGCATAACAAAAGCCGCCGCGCGACGATAACAAACTGACTCTCGGGTAGCGTCTAGTGAATTGTTATTATTCAATAGAAAAATCAGCTTAGTTGCTGAGGACATAAAGCCGTTATTTATTAACACTATTTTTTAGTACTAGTACCCGAGTAGTCGGGTGGACTCGTCACATCTTCGGACCCTCAATTAGTCAAGTAACGACTGCCCTTGGGACAAAACGTTTTAATTGCAAATTCGTGTTTACACAATAGGGAATATGCATGAAATACAAAACTTTTTATTTTCTTAAAAATGCCTTGTATTTGTCCATAAAAACATTGCGGTACACTTGTTTAATTTTCTAATACAACACCTATTTTACAATTTAATATTTAATGTAGCGTGTTTTTGGTGAAACGGAATGCAAACTCAAAACGCATCGACTCTCGATAGCGCCGGTAGTGACGTCAAAGTCTATGTGTCAAAGAAACACTTTTAATTGAAAAGTACTTAAAGTTTCACTAAGATTTTATTAAAATATTGTTGTTGCAATGTTTACTTGAATAAAGCACATACAATTAGTAAAATTAACTTACTAAGGGTAAAAAATTAGATGTAAACACGGCAGATAGACGTAAATGATGTCACATAACATGACATGAATGGCCGCAACAGTCACGGACGTTTGAACTGTCGAAGAAAATTGTAGGAGTTTAATTTTTTTTTTGAGCGACAAGCAGTAGTTGAACTTAACTTTTAATGATTTTCTTGGGTGTATAGTAATTAATTAAAGTGCAGAAAAAAATACATGCATATTCCCTAATAGGGAATATGCATGTAATTTTTTCTGCACTTATGAGGTTGTGCGCTCCTTCATGTGTTGATTTTGGAGGTATTTAAGGTGAGCCTTATTCACTGATTTTGGACTTTTATTTGTGGGATCAATCGACTATGGCTACTTTTTCGAATGAAGAATATGCGGATATCGTCTTCATGTATGGCAGAGCTGACGGTAATGGATCTTTGGCACGACGGATGTACCAAGAGAGATATCCGAATCGCAGATTACCTAATGTCAGAGTGTTTTACAACACATTTCGTCGGCTTTCCGAAGTTGGAATCCATCACGTGGAATCTGGACTCAACCCGGGAAGACATCACCCAAGTATCGAGGAAAACATTATTGCAGCTTTTGATGCAGATCCTACTACGAGCGTCAGAGTAGTAGCTCGAAACCTCAACATTTCGGTATGGAAGGTGTGGAATACGATGCACCGAGAAAACAAATATCCTTTCCACGGCACGGGTGTACAAGGTTTGGAAAATGAAGATCCCCCACGAAGGATTCAGTTCTGTCGCTTTTTGTTAAATAGGGACATAGAAGATGCATGGTTTTTAAAATCCATCTTGTGGACTGATGAGTCAAAATTTTCTAAAGAAGGAATTACCAATTTTCATAATCTTCATCTATGGGCCGACAAGGAGAACAATCCACACTGGAAGAAGCAAAAGTCGTTCCAAAGGAAATTTTCAGTTAACGTGTGGGCAGGAGTAATCGGCCGAACGTTGATTGGTCCCCACTTCCTGCCAGATAATTTAAATGGAGAAAATTACCTGGAATTCCTCCAAAACTATCTCCCAGAGCTTCTGGACGAGACCGAAATACCAATATTGGCAATGAGAAGACCAATAATTTTTCAACAAGATGGTTGTCCAGCACACTGGACCCTAAACGTGAGAGAACATTTAAATAATTGTTTCCCAGAGAGCTGGATTGGCAGAGACGGGCCCATCCCTTGGCCACCTCGGTCACCCGATTTAACTCCTGTGGATTTTTTCGTTTGGGGACGGGCCAAGGAGCTCGTCTACACGCACGTTGAAATTTCAACTAGAGAAGAATTGAAGGAGAGAATCCAAACGGCTTTTCAAGTCATGAAGCAGGAGATAAAATTAAAAATCACGACTGCAGAAGTGAGACGACGGGCACGCGCTTGTATAAGAAACCGCGGTCAACATTTTGAACAGGAACAATAAATTATTTTTACATAAATGTTGCATTATTTTGGTCTGTTTAAAAATTAAATATTCGACCTCAATTTGCTTTGTACATCCTAACTCCAAGAGTTGATGAGACATCTGCGTAAATAGTACCTCAAAAGAAAGGGCAATAACCAAGCATGTTTTTAAAAAGGTTTGAACAACTGAGGCTATTTTTCTTATTTTTTTATTATGCCGTAAACAAAACATATCCTTGATTTTTTAAAGTTTCTTAAACTTGAATATGGCGTAGAATGTTTCTCTGATGACACAGATGCTTGGGAATTATTTTGTTTGAGTAACCACACATTACAGAAATAAAAAATAATAACATAACAGCTTTTACTGGACACTATTAACAAAAAAATGAAAAAAAATGGGGATTATTGTTAAAAACCTTAGAGACTCAAAAAAAAAATACAAGGAACCGACTTCGTCTAAGACAAGTTTAGCTTAATAAGTTCTAAATGGTCTAAGTTATCACCCCCTTCAGGCTTTGCACCCATCTACCAAACACCCTGTATAATAATTTTAAATAAATAAATTAATTATCTATCAGATTTTTCATTATCCATTTTTGTTTTTTGTTACAAATTAAATTATTTAATAAGTTGTGTAACTTTTCTTCCATTTTTTGTCTAGATCTTAAATCTATAAAGTAAAATTATTTTATAATCTGCAATAATATTTTAAGAGAAAGCCTTGTACCTATATAATTGATGTCGTAATGTAGTAATTCTACTATTGATAGTAGATTCAGGCCTCTTTCATTCCATGTACTTTGTCCTGCTAACTTTATTAAGTTTACAGACAGTTATGCACTAAATCTAACAACAGTTTATTTTATGAGTAAATAAAAGATAATTGATATATCCAAATACATTTTGTTTCATTCACACAATTACCTACTTAAAGTACAGAGTACCTACTGGTCAAAATTAATATAATTTTGCCTAAACGTTCGACACGACATGAAGAAGAATTATCTACTAATAATTATGTATGATCACAAAATGTACGCAAGCTCCTGGACTTTATTATTAGTTCAATCTTGAGCCGGTAGATGACTAGTTTAATGACTTTTACGTAATACTTATCAGGTGAAGTACGGGTAGGTGGGGTGTGGGAAAGACTAAACGCTCAAGGTCATTGAGAAGGGGTAGCCTCTTAATTAAAATATCCAGCTGTGTGCTCAGCTAATAACGATGACGATGTAGTGCCGGCAATGTTAACAAGAAAACATAGAAACCCATTTTATTCTTAAAACGAACCTCAATGACAATTATCATCTGCATAGCCTTTTCCAAACTATATTGGGGTCGGCTTCCAGTCTAACCGGATGCAGCTGAATACCAGTATTTTACATGGAGCGACTGCCTATCTGACCTCCACAACCCAGTTATTACTGGGTAATACGATACCCCTTGGTAAGACTGGTTGTCAGACTTTTTCGGCCACTGACTACCTGTAACGACTGTCAAAGATCTACAAATAACAGTCGGGACCAACGGCTTAACGTGCTTTCCGAGGCACGGAGGAAACTTGGTATGTAATAGGTGGTCACCCATCCACAGACCAACCTAGGCAAGCACGGCTT
Source organism: Noctua pronuba (assembly GCA_905220335.1). Lineage (NCBI taxonomy): Eukaryota > Metazoa > Arthropoda > Insecta > Lepidoptera > Noctuidae > Noctua > Noctua pronuba. The sequence goes on along the minus strand of LR999906.1, from coordinate 4,224,161 downwards.
AACCTAAAGATCGAACCGTGCGGCTGTTATTATTTAGCTACGACCTCAATGTCAATCAATTTACTTAATGAATTTTGTCAATACATACAAGGTGAAAGGGACACCAACACAAACGGTTGTACACACGTATTCAGGACATCATTCTGAACCACATTGAAATTTTCCTTTTATAATCTAAAAAAAAATCAGCTATTCAAAACAAAAGTGAAATACCTACACGGTCAAAATGTATGGAACAGCAGATGCGTCTCTTCCATCCAGGACATAATTGTATCGACGCTGGATGACCTTTACCAGAAGTGAAGCGAGATATAGCAGTTCGTGGACTTGGTCACGACAGCGGCTTCCTTTTATAATGTGTCATCAGGAGGCAGCCGCCACGCCAGCCACGATTCATTGCTCCGTTGGAGGGACAGACATCAGCCCGTGTCACACTTATCCGACCTCTTCGGTTCTTCTTCATCTCGAATCGATTACTCAGATTTTGTCCGAGCAGTACGTAGCGACCTGGACAGCTCTGTCGTTTGACTCATTCAGGTCCTGGAGTGTGCAATTAGTTGTGTACGACGGGCAGGAGAGAAGGTGTGGCATATCCTGTGTTGGGACTCTTCCGTAGTTCCTGGTAACTTCGTAACAAACAGAAGGCACCCTCATATGTATAGGACCATCAAGTTCCCAGATAACCTAACTATCATCAAAATTGTTATTTTCAAACATTGCAGAACCTTAGGAGCGTCGCTCACACGATTAACAGTCGAGGTGCAGTTGAGGCGCGGGCGGTTAAGAGGCACGCCGCAACAAAGTTTTCTTTACAAATGAATGGCAGTGCGCTCATATACAAGAGTTGCGGCGCAGGCGAGGTGAAGGCGGGGCGGAGGCGAGGTGAAGGCGGGGCGGAGGTGAGGAGCAGGCGCAGGAGGGGCGCTCAAGTGTGCCCAAGCCACGACTCCACCGCCATTTTGTCATTTGGTTTCGTGCGTAGCTGCGTTTAGACGTTTTAAAATAAAAAAATCTTCTTCTATTTAAATTAAGAACTTGTATCAGTGCGAGTACGTCTTCGTCTTCTGACGACGACATGGTGAATGAATTACGTAAAATGTGAAGGAAGCATAGCCGCCTGCGCCTCGACTCTACGCAGAGACCTATCTTCGCCCGTGGTGCGACGCCGCACCGCCGCTGACGCGACGTCGCCTCGACTTACCAGTGAGCGACGCGCCTTACAGTCCCTAAACCCCGTTCAATAAACCTTTAACTGTTATCTGCCAACGGTTTTTATTATTCGGACATAAAATGTAAATCTCCGTTTATCACACCCTACTTTTATATTCGCCAACGTTTGATACACAATAAGAGATCTTTTAAGGGTCTTTTATATGAGGAGAGTTTCTCGCCGACAAGTGCCATGCGAGTTTCGTAAGCGACAAGTCTCGCTAGGTTACACACTCAAGCGACAAACGTGAACTCACCCGCGATTACGTCATATAGCAGACTTGTCAGATGATATTCGCGAAAACTAGACTAGGTTAGGCTAGTTTTTAAGGTAAATACCTCCATGCCTCCAAAATACAAAATAAAGACTTCTTTCCTTTCAATAAATAAATCACATAAATACGGTAACAGAATTAGATATTAAATTAAGGGCGAATGAATTGTCCCTTTTTAGCTATTTTTCAATGAGAAAGTCCTTTGCCTTTCTGTGGTACGATTAAGAATTTCTATTATCAAAAGGTCAGCGACTAATCTGGATTAGGACAAAGATTGCTTGATCTATATTATAGATGTAACCAGAGCTTTCGTAGATTGCCAATTTTAGTAGTAAATCCCCTAGGCCCCAGATCGCTGTGGTACCTTCCTATATACCTGTATTTGAGGATCATGGTACCTACTGGCACTACCTATGTACTTTTTTTTTTCGAATAGGAAATCATCAACTAAGGCCGGCTCTGGGCTGAGTGGGAGGGAGTGTCAGACTTTTACTGACTAAAACCCATCCATGTTCCTTCTTTGACCTTTGTGTTCCAGGGCCGCGGTATCTCTTTCGAATTGTCCCGCAGCCCCGGCAGGAACTACCTATTGTACTAATTTACGCTAGCCTAACCCAACTACTACATGAAAGTAGTACACCCACATTTTGCCAGTTATGTTTAATTCTTAAGTAATAGGGGGCGAGCCTATTGCCATCAACCGGGCACAAATCCAGCAACTAACACTTTGTCCGACCAAGGAATGGAAAACTGGACCTCAAGCTATTTTTAATTTTGAATTCCCTTCAGTACTTTGAGAGTCTGAGAACAATATTAAAATATACAAATAGGTGTCGAAATAACATAACATCTCGTCCATAACTCCTGAAGGGTTAGGCAGAGCTGTACCCAAATATCGCCAGTTATATTTAAGTCCCAGATCATCATCATCATCTGCCTAGCCTTTTCCCAACTATATTGGGGTCGGCTTCCAGTCTAACCGGATGCAGCTGAATACCAGTATTTTACATGGAGCGACTGCCTATCTGAACTCCACAACCCAGTTAGTACTGGGTAATACGATACCCCTTGGTAAGAATGGTTGTCAGACTTTTTGGGCTACTGACTACCTAACGATTGTCAAAGATCTAAAAATGACACCCGGGACCAACTTCCGAGGCACTGAGGAAACTCGGTATGTAATGGGTGGTCACCCATCCACAGACCAACCTAGACAAGCACAGCTTAACCTAAAGATCGACCCGAGTGGCTGTTATTATTTAGCCACGGAGTTTTTAAGTCCCAGATGTAGGTGACAAATCTGATCCAAGCGCCTACTAAAATCTTGCCCAATTAGTTGGCATATGTGTAACGTTCTCACGAGCCCAGCTGGTTACTTCACCCATGAGGCGTTTAGTAAATCCATGTGACTTAGTACGTCATTATGGGGACAGGAAACCAGCGCATTGAAAATAAAACAGAACGGCACATTAGACTGCAAATCTGTAGTATCATGATTGCCTCGTTGGTTTTGCCGTCGCCTGCGCCACTACTGGGCATGAATGGGAAATCGGGCAACGTGTAACTGGGTTTTTTGGTCAAGAATTTCATAGTAGCAGTTTGGATTTGTACCCTCTTAAACATAACTGGCGAAATGTACCATTAGATCTCTGCCCTGTGGACGGTGAGTAATGGGCTAGCTCGCCTTCCTTCCGTCTTTTGACGACAGGCCGTGTTGACGGCGCGTTCGTGTTCCACGCGCGCCTCAAAGAGATGTCAGCAACCAGGAAGGGGTCCGCAAGGGCCGATGCCTGCCGGGGCTGCGGGACTGTTCGAAAGAGATACCGCGGAACACAAAGGGCAAAGAAGGAACATGGATGGGTTTTAGTCAGTACGAGCCTATAACGGGAGGGGTCATTTGAGGATTTCCCATCCGAAAAAAAAGGTACTCCTCTGCCTAAAACTTTAGGATTTATAGGCATGATGTTATGAATGTTTGTTTGTGATCATTACTGATGTTGACTGTACCTACTATGTGCACTCTCAGAAACGCTGCCGCGCTGATTTATCACGCATTTATTACAAGGCACCTGCCTAAATTTGTTCGTAACCTATGATTTTTTAATGTCAAGAACAAACCTTTAGCACCTAACGATAACCACTAAACAGAAGCTCTTTTCATCACAAGAAAACGTAAACAACACGAACATTTCCATTTAAATAACGACCCTAACATCGCGGCAAACAATTGAAGCACAAGCTCTTAACAAATAAAATACCAATAAAACAAAGGGAAACACTCAAATGAATAATAAACTAAACGGCGACCTCAATCCCTGAAAACATAACAATAGTTAAACAGTATAGCATTAAAGAGACTCGATTCGAGACAATTAAGTTCATTGTAATTGAGAGAAAAGGGTAATTAATACAACGCAAATCTAACAATTCAATCAGCAATTGTTAGGCAAATAGAGGGCGCCCGTGAGCACCGAGATTGGTTTCATCGCTTTCGTCATTTCGAAACTCAGTGATCGAAATGATTAGCTTCCTTCGTGGCCCCAACTGAAGGAACTTGTCAAGCATTAAGTTAACAACGTTTAGTATGAGGAAAAATAGAAAAACGACGGCGGAGAACATTCTTCTTCATAAGGGATAATGTGAAGCTATATGTTGGAGAATATTTGCGGCGGTTTAGCTCGTTAAACGGCTTTTGGTGTTGGTTATTTTTAGTGACGTAATGAGGGTACTTTGTTCTTTTTAAAGCGGGTGTTGTGGGCACCAGGCGATAAGTCGACTTGTATTTTGTCTAATAAGAAAAAAAAATACACTCATTTGTGCTAAATCTGAAGAAAAAAAATAGAAAAAAAAATACAAAAAGAACACGTTGAGCGAAAATCTGTCGTCACATGTACGCAAAATGGCTGTCCGCGTCGCTCGCAGCGCAAAGTTTTTGCAATGGCCGGCGTTGACGTGATGACACCAATCGGCATTGTTAATTAACATCGAAACACCAGTACAATTTCAAAACAATTCATTTAGCTGCAGGGGTTTTAACAAATATTGTTTCCAAAATGATAATTTATCATCAGGATAACCAAATATTATGGTCCGATAGAAATACTTATTTAAATCAAAACATATTTTCAGTATTTGTTGAAAAGGTGAAACCACAGTAATGATTAAATTATTTCGCTTAGTGTTTGCGTTTTAGCTGTTTATTTGTGGCATTATGAATAATTAATGTGCAATTGTATAGTACCAATTATATGGTGATTATAATATTTTAATGAATAGCTCGGTGCGACCGGTCTTTTAATTACGATCCCACCCAATTCGTGGTAATTGTGAGATTACCAATCATTGAAAATTTACCGAAATAATTTAACGAAATGTTCTATGTTTATTCTAAAATCACTAGCAATGATTGGAATTGCAGAGCTGGTTCGAAATTAATGTGCCGATTAGTTAGTTTCCTTGGGGTTTTTTGAATACTTCGAAATCGCAGCACAAAATGGCTGCTCCAAATCAGATAGGACGAATGGATATTTCGTTACGTGTAGATAAAATTATGTTAATAAAAGAAAGAACTTTCAGATGATTTTATATGATACCTAAGTACTTCGTTTCTTTTTCAAACTCCACATTGATATCATTGTGTCATCAGTTGAGCGGCTTGCGATTCAAGAGGCCTATGTCCAACAGTGGGCTGTTGTAGGCTGATGATGAGTTGGGGTTGGCGTAGCATGTCATCTTTATTTTTTTTTTAAAACGTTTCCCCACACCAGGAATTTCTCCTGTATCGTGGGTGCGTTTCAAAACATTTAAAACTCACGTACACAAACAGCCAGACCCGGAACAACTACCTGTAGATCATACAAATATTTGTTTCGTGCGGGGATCGAACCTTCGACACGCAGCGCAGCAGCCAATCGCTCAGCCACTGCGCCAACCGTGCCGTCTTCCTCCATAGTTTTTTATAGTCATCCCAGGTGGGTAAAAACGAGACCCCTTTCTAGCTATAATTATCTTTCACACAGTATAGCCATCGTTTATTTATTCTTCCTCTACTCTTACAGCCATCCACATTCATATTCAAAATACATTTTCATGTAAATGTACATACATCGATTTTTATCTATATGTAGTCGTAGTTACCTATTTACAACGGACATACGGAACTGCCCATTGATCCGATTGCTCCAATAATCAAAGGGTTGATTTCTAAAGAGGGTTACCAATTCAATTAATTAACTTAATCTGGATTCCGTATTCATTGGGGTCATTGAAATATCCGCCGAAAAAGAAACTCTTTTATAAAATTAATCACGTTACTAATTTGAAAAAAAGGATAAAATTTCAAACAAAAAAAGTATATTTCTGTATTCATTCTTATTTATTTTTTTACTACAGCCTTCTGAATGAGCTCGTGGCTAAATAATAACAGCCATCCGGGTCGAGCTTTAAGTAAAGCCGTGTTTGCCTAGTTTGGTCCGTGGATGGGTGACACCCCATTACATACCGAGTTTCTTCCGGGCCTCGGAAAGCACGTTAAGCAGTTGGTCCTGGCTGTCATTTGTCGATATTCGACAGTCGTTAAAGGTAGTCAGGGGTCTGAAAGTCTTACAACCAGTCTTACCAAGGGATATCGTATTAGGAAGTACTAACTGGGTTGTGGAGGTCAGATAGGCAGTCGCTCCAAGTAAAATACTGATATTCAGCTGCAACCGGTTAGACTGGAAGCCAATCCCAACATAGTTGGGAAAAGGCTACCCAGATGGTGACTATAGTCTTCTGAATACTTCATTTATAAAGTGGTAAGTATATTGAGACGAGATATTCGTTAAAAATAAAGGGTGTAAAAAGACCCTTAACGAAGCCGAAAGGCACTTGTTTTCCCCGTCATTGCGATATTTTTTTTTGTTCTGGACCATACCTGGGATTGGGAGCCTTCTAGTTACGGAAATATTGGAGGTCAAAGTTCCAATTTAAAAAAAAAAAAAAATTTAATCTACTTTTTAAGGTTTTAATTTTATTTTAATTACCTCCATGACCCGTTTACTATTTAAAGCATCCATCAGCACCACGTTTTGAGTGCGTTACATTGAGTTTACCGTAAAAAGTGATTTTTCACCCCAAAAAAAAAGTCGTTTCCCAGTAATAATTTTTGCGTAGGGTGACTTAGTTTGATGTACATAATGCTTGGTTGATGGCTTTGTGAAGGGTCCGTTTACATCCTGTATGTTCAACCCTGGAGTAAAAACAGCAAACCTTAAAAAAATAAACAAGAAAGATTTGGAAAACTCTGGCACACTCACGGAAGTAATACGACATGATAATGATGTTTGCTTTTAAAGGAAACTCAATAATCCAGGAGAGTAAACTCTCATAATTTGACCTCGAAAAAAGAGAAAAAGGTCGCAAAGTATTCCCGCTCAAGTGGAATTAAGTGGAATGAAAGGTGCCGAGTGAAATCAGCAAGTGAATTAAAATTTCTTTTACATCCTTTTGACGGTAATACCGAGCATTTTTGCGAAATACTAATATGGATGTACTATGACTTCTGACTATGCTGTTCTAGAGCTAGAGTCAAAATATGTCAAGGGATGATACATTAGCAACACCCATGGTTGGTTTAGCAGCAAAAGTGTGTTAATACTTTTTCAAAAAGAGTCTACAATCTCTTTTCAAAATTCAATTTTGAAGATAAGATACATTTTAATAAAGGTAAATGAAAGGTTATTATGTACATACTACAAATAGAACTAAATTAATATAAAAAATTAGGACTTAAAGTAAGTACCTACATTCATACGAGTATATACAACGACGACAATAGGACACTTAGGCGTCAAAGTCTGAATCACTGTTATCCGGAAACGTGCCCAGGGGAATGGCAATGCTAATTCTTTGGCCAAAATAAGAGCCAGCCCAAGGTTTAAATAAATTTATCTTATCTTATCTTCAAAATTTCAGCAAATGCTCAAACATGTATTTATTTATTAATATAGGTTCACCAACAGCTTGTGTGTACAACATATCAGAATTATACATAAGTTTTAGTCTTAGACTTACACAGTCGCCAATTATAGGTTAACCAGCATTCACAAAAGTATGTGATAACATAGAAAGAAAAAAAACATAAATTTAACGAGTGACTCTAGATAACAAATTTAACAGTAACCTCCTTACATGTATACCGAACAATAATAAAAAAGAAGACTCTTGTTTGTTCTGTGGTGTTGGAGATACTCATCAATCCTTCCTCCATTTGTATTTCCTAAAATAACTAAGTAAGAGAGTGTTAGTCGAACATTCATTTATCGGAAACCCACATCACACATTGACAACACCCGTTGCTTCCCCGGCACTTAAGCAAGTAAATCCTCCATCCATCTTAATTTACGTTGACGTCATCTGAATAAACATGAAACCTCTTTGTTTTACGCCTAAGTACATTAACAGTTTGTAAATAATATAAAAGGGAACATAAAATATATTTCGACCAGCTTCTATGTAGATTTGATCTCTTTTGTACAAGCATGGTAAAGAACAACTGACATAGAGGAATTGTAAAAGTTGAGAGTAAGATACGATAGTTAAGACTTCGATAAAAAAAAGCTTTATGGATTAAATAAAAAGAAATACATGTTCCTTATTTTGCAACCTTGTGTATGCCATAGTTGCCTCGGGGCAAGAGGCGTCTAATTTATTTCAGCCTCTGTCTATCCAGAAAGAGGCTGAAATAAATTAAGATCGATCATGCGTAAATCCAAAAGGATTGTGCCAATCCAGAGGCAAAAAAAGAAGCCCCTGTGTTAAAAGTTTTTTGACAGGGTTCAAAGTACTAACTGCGCGCGTTGGTTCAAATAAAATGTGTAAACTTGGCAAGGCAGGAAAAGTTTTAACTTTATAAAAATCCCGAGCTCCTAGGGGGGACACGTCCATGCTCGTCAGTAAAACTACTCCTAAGCATTTAGTACACGAGGTAAACTTTCTATTCGGGGCTGCGGGACTCCGGGGCTGCGGGACTGTTCGAAAGAGATACCGCGGCCCTGGAACACAAAGGGCAAAGAAAGAACATGGATGGGTTTTAGTCAGTAAAAGTCTGACACTCCCTGCCACTCCACCAAGAGCGGGAGGAGTTATTTGATGATTTCCCATCCCAAAAAAAAAAAAAAGGTAAACTTTCTATTATCACGTACTCCAACTACGTAGGTGATATTTATTTTCTTCAAAACGAAAGAGAAGGTATATCTTTCCTTCTTAGAACAGGCTACCTATGTTCTCGTGCGAAATGTTAGTAACTGTTACAGGTGCAAGCTTCATACATTTACTACGAATGACATGCAATAAGATATCTTTCCTTACTCCCTTGAAAGTGTGGAGTGCATGCACTTTAATAATTTTTCATGTCACAGTACGAGCGCAGAAAAATACTTACTTGTCATGTCTCACAAATTGTTCCAGGAACCGTACCTATGTATGTTGCACTTAACAATGAAGATGTTTCAAATTTGATTTATTTTTCCTGTTTGCTGAACGAAAGAGTGTAGTGCATATTCCTAGAATTGACTTTGATCATCATTTCTTCGGTTTTATTTGGGTGTAAAAACAAACCCATTACATACTCGTAGCCGTCATCTACGCATTCTGTGAATCAAACTAGGTGACATTGAGTAAAGTGCTGGGAAATTACTTGTATAGGGTGACTAGTAATTAGTGACCGATACCTAAACATGTGATTGTAGTCATGATAACAAACAACTTTCCCAAAGAAACATTTTTTTTATACACAGACTTTTATCACGATAACACAACAGCCGTATGAAATTCGCACGCCCGCGCATGTGACCTATCAGCTGTTAGCCATTTAAAAACAATGTTTCTTTGGGAAAGTTGTTTGTTATCACGAGTACAATCACGTGTTTAAATATCACCCTATATTTTTAGTGAGAAAATCTGTGATAGCCTAGTGGTTTGACCGTCGGATTACCAAGTTATAGGTCTCAAATACGAACCCAAGACACACCTCTGATTTTTCAGATTCCTTTGCGTATTGTATAATTTTCACTGGCCTCGGTGTAGAAAAACATCGTGAGGAAACCAAACCAGCATGCCTGAGAGATATTTCTCGACGGCATGTAAAGCGAAGTCAGAGGCCCATGAGCGGCATAAAAACTTTGACACCAGGTTAAGGCACTAACTACATGAAAAAGAAAATAAAGTGAGAAAATCGCTGGTTAACAATTGACGCACTTAAAACATTGTGCTTATTGGTGCATGTAGGGGTACAGGGGTCATGGGGGCATTTATTTTATTTAATCATTTAATTCGAGCAACAAGACTCACAGTGTTACTATGTTAGTAATACACTCACAAAAACAAAAACAGAAACAGATTGTGACATCATTACTGCAAGGTGACAGACCCAGCCGAAACCTTGCAGCAGTGGTTCACAAACTCACAATCAAGTCTGGTTGCTATCATAGATAGGGTATAGGATAATTTAGAGTTAAATTATTCATTTTAAATGGTTTTCCTAAAAAATATTCAAAACATGACGTATTTCATTTTCACAAAAAAATTAAAGGTAGAAAGAAATTGACAATGGTGGTGGAGCAGGAATGTGAGTGACTTTAGTTTTTGGTCACGCGTTTTTTTGTAGTATACGCATGAGTTTGTAAATGTAGAAAAGATGATGTAAGGAGTTTAATGTAAAATTAACCTTCTATGAAGCCTTCATTTACCCAGCAAAAATACGTGACCACTTTTCAAAAATCATAAAGTGCACTTGGCACGCTCTCCACAAAAATGCAATGTGGTTATACATTTTTGTAATTTTTCGTATTTTTCTCTCCAACTTTTGTGCCAGCGAATATCATTCCTCGCTCAGCGAAATCTATCTCATTACTCGCTCAGCTTTCAGCCACGTTCCCAGCAGAGTGCACGTCGAACGGAATCAATATCTATTATCATAGAGAAAAGTGGGAAGTGCTAAAAATTGGTGTTCGCTGCACCGTTCTAATGCACCATCATCATCTAGCTTAGCCTTTTCCCAACTATATTGGGGTTGGCTTTCAGTCTAACCGGGTGCAGCTGAATACCATTATTTTACATGGAGCGACTGCCTATCTGACCTCCACAACCCAGTTAGTACTGGGTAATACGATACCCCTAGTAAGACTGGTTGTCAGACTTTTTGGGCCATTGACTACCTAACGACTTGCAAAAATCTACAAATGACACCCGGGAACAGCTTAACGTGTTTTCCGAGGCACGGAAGAAACTCGGTATGTAATGGGTGGTCACCCATCCACAGCCCAACCTAGACAAGCACGGCTTTACCTAAAGATCGACCCGAGCGGTTGTTATTATTTAGCCACGAGCTCCTCTATCCGTTCTAATGCACCAGTGGGTGGCAATACTAGCTTGTTCAACACGGACTAACTAGGATTATAGGGAATTGGGTGGCAATTGGCTGGATATTGTTGTTTGCAGAACGATTATACATTGTTGCCGATACTAGGCTGCAGGGGCTAAAATAAACTGTAAACGGTAACTTGCATAATAACGAACTGACAATTTAAAAAGAAATGGGAAAAGACTGCCTCGTTGGTCTACTGGTCACAATCGAGACTGCTGAACATGAGGTCCGATCCGGGTTTGAATCCCGGGCAAATTGTTAATGCGTTTTCCATCAGGAATTTCTCAGTAGTAGCCACGGAGTCCACGGGAGTAATTGTACTCATGATAACAAACAACTTTCCCAAAAAACTTTTTTTTTTATACTCTTTCACTTTTATCCCAATAACACAACAGCCATATAAAATTCGCGCGCACGCGCGCCTGTGACATATCAGCTGTTAGCCGCGTGACGCCGTTCTGTCTCCCACTGTTGCACGGTACTATGGTAATGAGAAAATGTTTCTTAGGGAAAGTTGTGTGTAATTACCAGTCAATCTACATAGTTAGGATAGTTAGGATTAGGATTTGTAAGCCCTGGCTGGGGGCTTTACATTCATTTGAGGTCACCACAGGATAGTCCGGTTGAGCAGTGTTGCAACCTTATTGATTTGAACTGCGAGTGGCCATATCAAAAAAAAAACTTACCTTTTTTCCCAGCCATGTGAAGAAAAACCTACTCTTTGGAAAAAATACAAATCTTTTAAAATCATCTCAAGCAATTTGTGATGCTTTGCTCAGGCGCACCGTTTGTTTCATTTTATTCAGTACGTGAATGCTGGTGGATCTCTTGGGGCAGGCATGCAGCCCGACTTTTGTAGATGAACTCTAAAACGGAGCAAACGAGGCGTTTGTTTTATTTTGAATTGTTACGTTCATGAGTTATGTTATATTTCAAAAGAAAATTCTGCTGATATACACCGTGACTTTTTAGTAGTCTTACAAAAGGTGGTCCACTCAATGTGCCCGATATAAAATAGTTCAAGACGGGTATAGGTACAAAGAAAAATAAATAAACATTAGAAAAAAATATGAATTAGTATGTGTCTATTTATGTATTTCAATTTATGTTAACAAAATGATATTTTTCTTATTTATTTTTTTGTACTCTATCACTATGCTGTCCTATTTGACCCCAAGGTTGACTGGTAGAGAATGCCTTGTGGCATTAAGTCCACCTATGTACCACTTTTGTGCATGAAGTTTAAATAAATAAATAAATAAATAAACATCCTGTTAATGATGTTTGCGTCAAACGGGAGAATATATCTACCCAGCGCTCGAGTTCAGTAGATCATCGTTCACAACAGGGTGTTTTAACTACGTCATGCGTCATAATATTGAATAATATTTTTATTTTTAAATGATTAAAATCTCATAAATACCTATTTTTTTTATGAATGCTTAGTAGTCATTGGATACATGAAGTGGGCTGCCGTTGTAAGACGACTAAAAAGTCACCGTGTATTTGGCATGAGGTACTTGCTTATCCAATATTATTTCGCTGAAAGCGTACTTCTGACCGGTAAAGCGGAAGGCTCGCTATTACACCATCATCAAGGCATTTTCTGGCTAAGCTACCCAACAAACCTTATTTCTAACTATGTTGGGGTCGGCTTCCAGTCTCACCGGATGCAGTTGAATACCAGTATTTTACATGAAGCGACTGCCTATTTGACCTCCTCAACCCAGTAAGTACTGGGTAATACGGTACCCTTGTAAGACTGGTTGTCAGACTTTCGGGCTTCTAACTACTGGTAACGGCGGACAAAAGACCTACAAATGAAAGCCACGTACTTACTAGAATTTAATAAGTCGCTATCATTCACACAAAAACGGGGTAATTACCATGTTTACTATTTATTTTGAGTTCCTGTTATTTTGGCACTGTTGCAAGCACCATGATCACGGATAAATAAACGGAAGTAATTGCGGATGGATGTTTATGAGCAAACAAATCGATCTATCCTCGTCCTTGTACGTTTTACGCGCTCGGTACCACTACCACTGTCACTCACAACTCGATTCTGTTCCCGACACCAGAAACTCAGTCTCCCCTCGCGAACTTTTTTCGGTTTTTACACACATGACAAAGTTAAAAAAGCCATTATAAATTGAGTATCAAAACCGTACTACCGGCAACTTAAATGTACCTACTAAATTTATTTGTGACTAGCGGCCCGTCCCGGCTTCGCACGGGTGGACATTTATTTTCCCCTAATTCTCCCTCCCCCCCTAATTTTTTCTAGCAATAAATACAGCCTATGCTACTCAGGGTGAATGTAGCTTTCTAATGGTGAAAAAATTTTTGAAATCGGCACAGTAGTTTTTGATTTTATTCATTCCAAACAAAAATACAAATTTTTCCTCTTTATAATATTAGTGTAGATTATATAAATACGCCTTTACCTTTCAGTTTGTAAAAGCAAAATAAACATGATTCGCGTCCGGAAAAATACATGAACACGTTTACTCTAAATAAATAACGTTTAGCTATTTATTTAGAGTAAATATGTTCATGTTTCTTTTGCTATTTATGTTTACATAGCACGGATATGCGAAGTAAATATTTTGTGTGTCGTGATTATTTTTCTTAAGATACATATATCTGGGTTGCGGGATTGTTCGAAAGAGATACCGTGGCCCTGGAACACAAAGGGCAATGAAGGAACATGGATGGGTTTTAGTCAGTAAGAGTCTGACACTCCCTCCCACTCCACCCAGAGCGGGAGAAGTCATTTGATGATTTCCCATCCGTAAAAAAAAAAAAAGATACTTATATCTAGATGTACCTTATTGGTGAGGTTCTTCAGAAATGTCAGGTGCGTAGTACTAGGAACCGGCGTGCGTGTATGACCAGATGTATGAACGTGGATGATGCAAAAGGAGTATGTAAGGAGTAGGTTGCGTTCTATGGTTTCTGCCTACACCCATGGAAAAAAGGCGTGAGTTATGTCTGAATAATATCTATATATATAAAAGGAGAACTGACTGACTGACATATCAACGTACAGCCGAAACTACTGGGGCTAGGAATGTGAAATTTTATACACGGCTTCCTGTTATAATGTAGGGGAGCACTAAGAAGGGGTTTTTGGAAATTTAACCTTTAAGGGGGTGAGAAAAGGGGGAATTTTGTTATTTATATTTGTATCATGCATATTAGCTGAGTTATCACAATTTTAGCGGACGAAGTCGCGGGCGAAGTGCTAGTACATTATATCTAGGTTAGTTCAATCTGTTGGTGGATACAAACTTTTATACTCGAAGTGTCGCGATTTGAAATAGGATTCTAACCTCGGGGTTAAATCAAGATATAAAATCACGCGTTCTCCAGCTAAATGTGTCTTTTGTCACTCTTGTTGATTATTTACACTTAAAACAAGTTATTCAGACTTTTTCTATAAAATATGTAAAAAAACTGAACACTACATCTGTTGAACTTGTCTTTGATTAGTCTTTTATAGGATTTGAATTATGTATGTTAATATGAGGTAGACATGTTAAATGTTCTTTCTTCTGATATAACGTTTTTCAAGTAATATTTACTACCGACATCGAACAAAAAGAGTCTATGAATCGAGACGCCAAGACAAGCAAGAATTTTACATGATAAAACATTGAAAAATATTAGAAACAAATTGTACAGTGTTGTCGATAAACAAAACAAATGGGAATTGGAAGTAATCATGCAATACAGGGATTCCACAAATAGTCGAACTGACTTCGGAATCCAATCTGAGGGCAATTGAAACTAAGGCTGCGTTCACATGATGAACACAGCCGACGACTATAGTAAGTGAGTATATTTTATTTGTACAAAATGTGGTATATGAAGGATGGTATACAAATGTTTTAGAGCAGAACACATTCCGCCATAATAATAGCATGCAAAAGAAACATTTTTTACATTAGGTACACATCTCAGGTATCTATATGGATTGAAAAAAAGGTATGTAAATTAAAAAAAATATTGATGCACACAATTACATCAGTACATTTGAATCATTTAAAGATACAAGCAGACCATTATTAAATAAAATAATAATAAATACGAAAAAAAACAGCAACACAAAATAAAAGTACCTATATCAATCGAAAGACGACGAAAAACTAAGTATGACTGCATTAAAATATAATTTTGGTCAAAATGGCGGTTACGCCCTTTGAGCCTAAAGGTATCGATATATCTTATCTTAATATATATAAATCTCGTGTCACAATGTTTGTCCTCAATGGACTCCTAAACCACTTAACCGATTATAATAAAATTCGCACACCATGTGCAGTTCGATCCAACTTGAGAGATAGGATAGTTTAAATCTCAAATTATAGTCACAATTTTAATTTATTGCTAATTATTTGTCTGTTATTATTTGACAGTCACAATTATCTGTTAACTCCAAATGATTCTAACAGATGTCGATACCTTTCGACTGGGTTGAGTAAGTAATCAATAGATGGCGCTGCTATGGTAAATCTACGAACGTGTCATATAAGCTACATTTTAACAGCATAATTACCACGTGTTGTTGACGCTATAAAATTAATAGGTAGGAAAGGTAGGTAGGTAGGCAGGGTAGGTAGGTAGGCAGGGTAGGTAGGTAGGTAGGGTAGGTAGGCAGGGTAGGTAGGTAGGTAGGGTAGGTAGGTAGGGTAGGTAGGTAGGTAGGGTAGGTAGGGTAGGTAGGTAGGTAGGGTAGGTAGGTAGGTAGGGTAGGTAGGTAGGGTAGGTAGGTAGGATAGGTAGGTAGGGTAGGGTAGGTAGGTAGGATAGATAGGTAGGGTAGGGTAGGGTAGGTAGATAGGATAGATAGGTAGAGTCGGTAAAAAGGGTACGGTAGGGTAGGAAAAGGTGCATTGCAACGCATGCCGGGACAGCTAGTTATCATATAAATTACAGCTCAGTACAATGTGATAACAACCTAGTTCATGAGCATCTTCCTCAGCAATCTATTCTAGTCTATGAACGCGAGTTATCAAACTTTAATATTCACGACTATCAGAATTAACCCTAAGGTAAATTTTTATCTCCACTTAACCTTTGTAGACTAGAGTTCTTTGAGTCTTTGGCAGTAACCCGTATGCCTTTGCGTCTAATACCATTGAAAGAACTTTACTGGAAATCTGATATTGTCTTTGCGCTGTTCTGAAAGTTCAACCGGACACGACCTCAGGCAATGCAACTAACGTCAAGCGACACGCAGAAAGGCAGGAACACATAACTGTGTCGTGTTGTGCCGTGTTATGTCTTGTCGCTTCAGAAAAATATCGGTTTCATACATTTAGTATGGTTAACTCGATTTTCACGCGATTTTAGTTCTTCATTTGACTCATAGATGTTGCCAAAGTTCTTTTTGTAAAAATTATGTTCGCTTCAGTGGAGTCAGGGCCTGAAACTCGTGGCCAAGCAGTAACATACCAGTTCTGAGATAGCTCTGAGGTATGCTCGACTCTTTGCTGTGTGGAAGTTCAATTAAAATGCAGTGCAAAACTTCTCAATAGAGCCACAAGCTGTTTTAATTAGTTTAATTAAAGTCTCGTGTATGTGCAACGTAACGAATCAAAACGTTAATTACAAGCCGTAATTAACGTTTTGATTTAAATAGTTGTTAAAGGATTGCTGTTTTACCACGAAGTCTTTATTTAACAGATAGTTAGTAATATGAGGAGCTCGTGGCTAAATAAAAGCAGCCGCTCGGGTCGGTAAGGTTAAGCCGCGCTTGCCTAGGTTGGTACGTGGATGGGTGACCGCCCATTAAATATATGGTTTCCTCCGTGCCTCGAAAGCACGTTAAGCCGTTGGTCCCGGCTGTCATTTGTAGATCTTTGGTAGTCGTTACAGGTAGTCAGTGGCCCGAAAGTCTGTCACCCAGTCTTACCAAGGGGTATCGTATTACCCAGTACTAACTGGGTTGTGGAGGTCAGATAGGCAGTAGCTCCATGTAAAATACTGGTATTCAGCTGCATCTAATTAGACTGGAAGTCGACCCCAACATAGTTGGGAAAGGCTAGGCAGATGATGATGAGGTAACGCTGGAAGTGAAAGAGTGGTAACTCTGGGAGGGACTCGCACTAGAAGAACAAAGCTTCACTGACTTTGTTGGTGTGTAGTACTCGAAACGGCGTGCGTGTATGATCAGATGAATGGATGTGGATGGGGCGAAAAGAGTAGGTAGGTAGGTGGGTAGTAGGTAGGTGAGGATCGTAGCAGGTGGCGTTCAGTAGTTTTTGCCTACCTCCATGGGAAGAAGGCGTGAATTTTATGTTTATGACGCTTTATATCGAAAGTTTTCTGAAAGATCTAGGTAGGACTGCCTCGTTGGTCGAGTGGTCGCAAGTCCCGGTTTCGATTCCCGGCTCGGGCAACGTGTTATTGGGTTTTTCCATCAGGAATTTCTCAGTAACAGCCACGGAGTCTGGGTTCATGCCCGGTTCATTGCAATAAGCTCACCCCCTATTACATGGGACTTCAACATAACTGGCGAAATGTGGGTGTACTACATATTAGGTACATCTCTGCCGTCCCTAGGGCCGTGCCTTAACAGGCGTTGTACAGAGGGGGCTCCGGACAGGTCTTTTAATATGAAACGGTGCCTCCTCCCATGTGCGGATGGTGAACACCGTAGTGGTTTTAGTGAGGTAGAAATCCCTCACTCCCCGGTCTTATCCCCAAAGACCGGTCGCCATTTGAAGGTGCCCTCCGTGAACAAAAAAAAAAGTACTTCTCTGCCTAACCCTTCGGGGATTACAGGCGTGATCTTATGTTATGTTTTCTGAAAGGCCTTTTAATGGTACCTACTAACGAAAACAGCATCAGATAAATCATAATTAAGTGCAATATTTATGTACCTTCTCACAAATAGCAGTTATTAATCAACAAAGTAATAAGTTCAATAACTCAATTTGCCTTTGTTAACTTTTGTAAACTAACATTTTACATTAAGAGGACCTACTTCGCAGCAATTATTCCCCAAACTTTTAACGACATCACATAACTTATGGGTTGTGACCACCATGGCAACCCCATTTAGCAAATTAATTTATGTGGCGCTAAGGCTTAATTTATATTGCCGTGGAATGGAACGGAAGTGCATCTTTGTAACAAAAACTAAGAAATCTTACAAAGCATTTTAAACTTAATATTTAGAAAAGAGCTGCTAGAAAAGAACTGCGGGAATTCCAAAAAAGACACTAAAAAACTGAAAGTAACTTTACTTTCGGTAGTCGGTAATTTTGTTTGTTTCATTGACTTTTTTGCCATCGACTTCCGAAAGTATAATTATTATTTATTTTTATAGTGCTTTTTTGGAAAACTGTTTTTTTTTGCAAAAAAGTTTTTTATTTTACCCTTTTTAGTTGTGATATTCCACGCTATTTTTAGTCATATATAAATTTTACTTTGTAACACTAGTTTTTATGAGATCATCATGTCATCAACATAGGCAAAGAAGAAAAATAATCTACTAAAAGCAAAGTAAATAAGGATTAAGTGAATAAACATTCAAAATTGGTAGTAGTTACCGCGCGAGTTTCCTCTACCAAATGAAAAAAGAACCACATAAATCTGCCCAGTAATCACGGACAAATTGGGGTACGTACAAGAGAAAAAAAAGATGCTGGCCGAATACATAACCTCCTCTTTTTTTGAAGTCGGTTAAAAATCGTTTCCTTTCCAATCTGGAGCAATGTTAGCCTTAATCTTTTCAGGAACTTGACACGACATGAAATGCAGGCAGACTTTTAAACATTAAAATAAATAGCTTTGAAAAGAATGAGAAGTCATTTGTGACCCTAAAGGGAGAAATCTCGCGAAAATAACTTGTAAATGTGACGTGAGGGATATGACCTCGACTTCCGTGACCTCTCGTGGCCTTTAAGTTGACGGCATAAGGAAAATCGTCAGAGACAGCCACATCTTTTCTACCTTGTGTAGAAAAGATGTGGTTAGCAGCTAAGATATAGTATGAGAAAATGTTTGTAGTATAGGGATTGATTGAGAGTCAAGCTTCACTTTCATTTATTCGCGACCAGCATCACAACTGTAGCTTGTCATTCAAACAGTGGTCCTTCGAGCCGGATCTTTTCAATGCATTTTTAATGCGATCTAAGCGATGTAGCCGCTGGATGTTGCAGTGTGTGTTGAGGTCGAGGAACTGATGTGAGAGGTCGTCCGATCAGGAAGTGTGAAGGGGAAAGGTACGAGAGGTCAGATGGATCGGTGGGTACAGGTGTTAACAGTTTGGAGTTTACAATGCAGCAATGGGCTCTGTCTGAATCAGACAAGTACTAACCGGGATCATAGCCTGTACTCAACTATATTGGTCGACTGTTTGTCGAAGTGAATACCAGTATTTTACATGGAGTGCTGTTTATCTGACTTCCGTAACCCCGATTATTGTGGTAGACTTAACTCTTTGGTAAAACTGGCTTACGGACTTTCGAGTTTCCAACTTAAGGACTGTCAAAGATGCGGGCCTGTGGACGGTGAGTAATGGGTTAGCTCACCGTCCGTCCGTCTTATGACGACAGGCCGTGTCGACGGCGCGTTCGTGTTCCACGCGCGCCTCAAAGAGATGTCAGCAACCAGGAAGGGGCCCGCAAGGGCCGATGCCTGCCGGGGCTGCGGGACTGTTCGAAAGAGATACCGTGGCCCTGGAACACAAAGGGCAATGAAGGAACATGGATGGGTTTTAGTCAGTAAGAGTCTGACACTCCCTCCCACTCCACCCAGAGCGGGAGAAGTCATTTGATGATTTCCCATCCGTAAAAAAAAAAAAAAAAAAAAAAAAAGACTGTCAAAGATCATATAAAAGCCGAGATATACTGCTTAACGTGCTTTGCCCTGGCTGGAGGCCTTACACTTAAGGCACCCACGGACACCACGACCACCTGCTTGGTTGACCTGCGAGAAAAACTCTCGAAAAAGAAATACTTTACGTGCTTTCACAGAAGAGTCTCTGGTTGTAATGGACTTTTTTATTTATAGGCAGTTTACAATATATTTTATGAAACAAATAATAATAAAAAGGCTTTGCTTACTATTCCAATTTTCGAATAATATATTCCCGCTCACATCCCTATTTACATCCACCGTATAAATTATACTCGGCAAAAAATCTCGCTTCGCAAATATGCGCGTATAAAAATATTATACGGCATACTAGCATGAATACATAGTAGTTTAGGTAAAGGAACCTGTTGAAGGTAGATGGGAAAAGTTTTACAGAGACCTTGGTACACAAAATAGATATATATACAGAAGGTTAGTGCCAAACAACGAGCATAAACGCACGCACACACAGACACGCTTCACGTACAGCTAGTGCAAGCACACTCGCGACTGTCATTTGTTTTATAATCCTCCATAAGTATAGTGCTCCTGTTTTCCTTCGTTGTATGGACCTTACCCACAAGGCACAGAAGCACCGAAAGTGCACTGAGTGTAAGGCTTTGTCACGGACTACCTTCAAAGGCAACAGTTTCTACAGGACATTTTTTGTTAAACTTTGCTCCACACCTGTAAGTCATACATATATTTTTCGCTACACGCAGCATAGCAGCGTAGCATTTGTGGTATAATTCGAATAATCTGGGGTATGCTTGGTTTGTATTTCTACAGTGTGTATCACAAAGAGTGTGATAGAGACCATCAAACTGAACAACTTATTTACATAGAACTAACATCAATGATATTATAAAAAATGTACGCTACGTTCATACTGAGCGGCGTTCAAATATCATTATGTTTACGAGTGCGATAGACAATATGGAACGTGTGATACAGAAAGAGATTTCTTGAAGTACTTAAATTACGACAATTGTCTGAATTTGTCTGCACAATTTGCGCGCGCTAGTGCGATATCTACCTCTTCTTATTTATAATATCATTGACTAACATCGTCATCGCAGAAAAATAAATAATCAGGTGCCCCATACATTTGGGTCGAGTTGGTACGTATTGATCCGAAGTTTTGTATGGATTATCTTGTCATTTTTTCCAGGTCCACTTTGCTTTCGGTCGGCACTGTCGTCTCTAGCACCGAGGAGTCTCCGTGCTTTGTGGGACCGGGCCTTCTGTGCTTATATATTTTGTGCTAAGTAGCTGTTCTCAATGTATTCATGACACCTGATAAAGCTGATCGACGGTAGTTATTGGCTCCAGAACTTTGATTATAGTTGCGAAATTGATGCCTCGTTTTAACTACTTTGTCTAGCTTGCGAGCTGAACGAAGCTCTGGGAAGATGAGTTGAGGGTAATGATTTGTTTGCTGGGTTATGGGTTATGGACTTATGTATAGAGTTATACAGATAACATAACATCACGCCTGTAATCTCCCAAGGATTAGGCAGAGGTGTACCCATTAGTACACCCACATTTCGTCTGTTATGTGAAAGTCCCATGTAATAGGGGGCGAGCCTATTGCCATCAACCGAGTACAAATCAAGACTCAGTGGCTGCTACTGACAAATTCCTTATGGAAAAATAACATTTTGCCCGACCTGGGAATCGAACACAGGACCTCATGCTCAGAAGTCTAGACCATCGAGGCAGTCATATATTTATATAGATTTATGGATTGATGTATATATTGCCATATTCGCGTGCACAAGTGCAGTGAGGATTTGCGTGTTCCACGCGCGCCTCAAAGAGATGTCAGCAACCAGGAAGGGGCCCGTAAGGGCCGATGCCTGCCGAAGCTGCGGGACTGTTCGAAAGAGATACCGCGGCCCTGGAACACAAAGGGCAAAGAAGGAACATGGATGGGTTTTAGTCAGTAAAAGTCTGACGAGTTATTTGATGATTTCCCATCCTTAAAAAAAAAGGCATAAACAAAATCAATCAACGCTGAGTAAAACTCAAAAGCAACAGCTATAAATTAATCGGGATTCGTAACAATTCGTAACAGTGTTATCTCTTGAGATATATTCCTGATGGAAAAACTCACCATTGATCAACGAGGCGTTCACAGAGGAGAGGAAGAATTATCAAATATCATCGTAGTAGATTAGATACCTATCTTTGTTTTATTTTTTCTTGATTCTTTTTGGTGGTTTTAACCCCATTGTATCTTAAAAATATATATCATTGACTAATCTAAACGGAATATAAAAAGAAAAAAATGGGAAAATAATAAGGGATTCTCTACTACCAAAATTACCGACTTGTTTTGCTAGATTCGATTTAGGCCGTGACGAAGCGTCTGAAATAAATTTACATCTAATCTCTTCAATGAATGCTCTTTTTCCAATTCCTCTCTGTCTTTCTTGTTTTTTAATACAATCCATCAGCAAATGTTGTACGACCTCAATTTTGACAAGCAACCTTTTGATTTAAAATACGGGACCCCAACATTTATAGTTGTGAAAAGGCTAGGCTGATTTTGATGATACCTTTTGATTTAAATCTCATATCACCAAGTACAAACGCCAGCAAATCAAGCTACCCGAAACTATCAAATTATCCCAATCAACCCTGAACCTAATGTTTTAGCGATACAGTTGAAAATCTATTAAAGAAATTTGTCAGGTTGCTGTAGCTTGATTGGGTGGATTGACTGTACATAATTATGTAAATTAGCATTCAACCAACCCTATTTCCTTTCCGACTAATTAATTCCCTTAAGTATTTAACTAATTTCCCTTTGCGGTGAAGTGACTTCCTCCTACCCCACAACCATCAAGATTAGTATTTAGTTAATTCCGGGTTGAAAATGTTTATTTTAAAGAAGTTACTAATGTATTAAGAATCGAAATAAATGAATAAGTACGTAAAACTGCCGGTCCCGGCTGTCTTAGTAGATCTTTGACAGTCGTTACAGGTAGTCAGTAGCCCGAAAGTCTGACAACCAGTCTTGCCAAGGGGTATCATTTTACTCAATAGTAACTTGGTTGTGGAGGTCAGATAGGCAGTCGCTCCATGTAAAATACTGGTATTTAGCTGCATCCGGTTTGACTGGCAGCCGACCCCAAAATAGTTATTAAGAATTTTAAAGTTTAATTAATTTAAATATTTTTTATTTTAAGAATTTGCTGAATTTGCGATCTCGCTTTTAGTTTTAAGTCAAAGATTGTGCTTCTATTTTAAAAAGAATATTTTATTTTTTATTTTTTTTTATTTTTTTATTTAATTGAAACTAATTTGAATATTTTTGAATTTCAATGGCTATTTTAATTTTTATTTAATTTTAAAGTTTTAGGGCTGATGACGTCATCACTGGAAAAGATTCCTTTGGTCATTCAACGGTTTAATACGTGAGTGGCACTCTACTGATAGTTTGTTTTTTAACAGCATCCACTTGAAGCTAAGGGATCCTTCAGACACGTAGGAACCCCACAATTGCCATATCCAGATCTTTGACGCAAGCGTAAGCATATTTCACGATATTCCTTCTTGAGATAACGTCATTGAAGGTGAAATAAAGGTCAACCATATTTCTTCAAAAATGTTAATGAATATAGAGATTTAACGAGAAATAAATGACTGATCTTATTCCTTGAAATGCTGTTGCAATTAGCACAATTTTCGAAAACTGGACAATTCCCATTGGCGACAGAAAACTACTTTACGATCACGAATTCGCTGCGGACATTTTCAACATTCGATACCAACCGAAGCACCACGAAAATAACCGACCATTCTCACAACAGATTTATTTAATAAATAGGGAATATGCAAGAAATACAAAACTTTTATTATTTCTTAAAAATGCCTTGTATTGGTCCATGAAAACATTGTGGTACACTTGTTTAATTTTCTAATACAACACTTACTTTACAATTTAATATTTCATGTAGGTGAAACGGAACGCAAACTCAAAACGCATCGCCCCTCGATAACGCCGGCAGTGACGTCAAATACCATGTGTCAAAGAAACACTTTTATTTGAAAAGTACTTAAAGTTTCACTAAGATTTTATTATAATATTGTTATTGCAATGTTTACTTGAATAAAGGACATGCAATTTGCCAAATTAATATATTAAGGGTAAAAAATTAGATGTAAACAAGGCAGATAGAGGTAAATGACGTCACATAACATGACATGAATGGCCGCGACAGTCACGGACGTTTGAACTGTCGTAGAAAATTGTAGGAGTTTAATTTATTTTTTGAGCGACAAGCAGTAGTTGAACTTAACTTTTAATTATTTTCTTAGGTTGATAGTATTGTATTTTATTGATTTAAGTGAAGAAAAAATTACATGCATATTCCCTATTACAATGAAATCCCAATAGAAACGCACAATTATCATTGCGAGCCGGTTTCCCGCCAAACTTGAATAGGTAAAGGAAAGAAAATTATCATATAAAGTGAAAATCTTCCGAGCACATGTAATCTGGAGCTCTACGCATTATATAATCGGGCCCGCGTAAATACCGGCTAAATATTGGATTTCTGAGAGCTATGATCCTATTTCAGTATTATATTAAAACTTTAATAAACATATTATTCGTAAGTATATTAAATTTTGATAAGCGAGGAGCTGCTCATGGCTAAATAATAACAGCCGTTCGGGTCGATCTTTAGGTTAAGCCGTGCTTTTCTAAGTTGGTCCGTGGATGGGTGATTTCCCATTGCATACCGAGTTTCCTCCATGCCTCGGAAAGCACGTTAAGCCGTTGGTCCCGGGTGTCATTTGTAGATCTTTGACAGTCGTTAGGTAGTCAGTGGCCCAAAAAGTCTGACAACCAGTCTTACCAAGGGGTATCGCATTACCAAGTACTATCTGGGTTGTGGAGGTCAGATAGGCAGTCGCTCCATGTTAAATACTAGTATTCAGCTGCATCCGGTTAGACTGGAAGCCGACCCCAATATAGTTGGGAAAAGGCAAGGCAGATGATGATATTAAATTTTGATAAGCAGAAGTTTATTTGAAGGTCCATGGGAGTATTAGGTCGCGACTTTTAAAAATACAATGTTCCTCGAACTTTCTTTTCTTCAGGGGCTTACTTTGATACCTAAGTGCTTTTTGTTTAGTTTCAATTTTGTATTACACTCAAGTTAAGAAAAATATAGTAAAAAAATCTAGATATCCATTACAAATAGGTTACAAAACAGTTGTTTGTGGAATACAATATTAAACCTTAAGCCACCCAATTCGCCGAGGTTCTTACTTGGCAAAATATGCCTGAAGGTAGCTATAATAACCGCAATCTCCACTTCATTTGCAAAACATTCAAAAGCAAGTACATTACTTACATTTCTAAGTAAACTTTCATATAAGGTGTATACGGACCTTTCGCGAAGCCGTTAACCTAGCATTTTATACATCAATCTTAGTACCTCTACGCAAAAAAATATTGCATTATATACGCGATTGGGCAAACATCCGCGAGGCACTACAGAAACGAGGAAGTTTCAACGTCATCCTGAAAACATTGTTAAATTGGACGCGCAAAGCATTTAGCGTCCCCCGTGAACAGCTGAACTACGGACTTCCCGTGTACAGGCCTTGACAATACGCTTTAAACAAGGTTATTTTAAGTTATAACATTAAAAACTTGCATTAAAAAAAAACTTGTGAAAAAATTTAGAACTTTGACCCCCAATATCTCCGTAGGCGACTAGAATGTTCTCAACTTGTATAATCTAGAACAAAAAAAATGTCGCAGTGACGTGGAGAACAAAGTGTCTTTCGGCTTCATTAAGAGTATTTTTATATCCATTAACAGTTGAATAATTACATTACGGACATAAAGGGTGTAAATAGACCTTTAACGAAACCAAAAGACACTGGTTTCCCCCATCATACCTTCTAGTTATGGAGACATTGCTGGTCAAAGTACCGACCTTTTCACAAGTTTTTTTTAAATACTAGTTTTTAAGGTTATAACTATTACTATTATTTTAAATACCTTCATGACCCCCGTACTATTCAATACATCCATCAACACAATGTTTTGCGTGTTTTACGTTGAGTTTTACCGTAAAACGTGATTTTTCACCCCCAAAAAAAAAGTTTTTTTTTGCGTAGAGTTACTTAGTTTGATTTACAGAATGCTTGGTTGACGGCTTTGTGAAGGGTAGTTATCAGCCGAATATTTACCAGGATCCTCGCTAAAACCTCAGCATTTGAATTTCCGAGATACCTACAAAAAAAGTGTGATTGGTGTTTCCGCGAGAAAAACCAATCGCGACTCTTGATTGGAAACTGGAAACAATACCCGACGAAGCTTTGCAACCGACCCTAACTCGGTTTCGACCAGCTCCGGTACTATTGTTACGTTTTTTTTTCTTCTGTTATTTGAGATACACCCGGTAAGCTGTGATGTGACTAGCGCAAAAGAGGCTGTGGGGAGATATGTGAGGGGAACTTAAACATTGCGATTAAGGGAGTAAGCTGATGGGTTTAGTGATTACATCGGTTCAAAGAGACAGATGTTTTGATTGCAGGTTGGCGCAGTAGCTGAGTGATTAGATGCTGGGTTCTTGTTCTCGCATTAACTAATTAATACGAGCGTTCGTGTATGACTAGGTGTATGAACGTGGACGTGAACGTGCTCTGCCTACCCACTGTTGCACGGTAAGATAGTAATGAGACAGAACAGCGTCATGCGGCTAACAGCTGATAGGTCACAGGCGCGCGCGCGCGAATTTCATACGAATGTTGTGTTATTGGGATAAAAGTGAACGAGTAGGTATAAAAAAAATGTTTCTTTGGGAAAGTTGTTTGTTATCATGTGTTCAATCACGTGTTTAAGTATCGGTCACTAATTACCAGTCACCTTATACATACAGATAGCAAAATCAAGCGAACCCACTTAACTATAAAATAGTACCGATTCAGGTAAATATTCTACAAACGGCTCTTATCACTAAACATTTACTTTAACAGCCTATTTACATAGTTATCCCAGGCGGTGTGTTTGTGGCTTTACGGGACGGTGAGGCTCAAATAAACGATAGTGGATAAAATCTTATTACTGTTTGTAGAGGATATTATATATAACATCACGCCTGTAATCCCCGAAGGGTTACGCACAGGTGTAACTAATAGTACGCCCACATTTCGTCAGGTAATAAGGGGCGAGCCTATTGCCAACAACCCGGCACAAATCCAGACTTCGTGGCTGCTGCTGAAATGATCTGATGAAAAAACCCAATAACACTTTGCCCGACTCGGGAATCGAAAACAGGAACTCATGCTCAGCAGCCGCGCTTGCGACCATTAGACCAACGAGGCAGACTTGTTCGTTACGAGAGCTTACGCAAGCATAAAATTGAGAAAACCTTTGTAGTTATCAGATATTGGATAACCAATGTGTAGCCAACAGAGGACGAAGACAAAGTGCGAACTTACCAGCGATAATGCCTAGCCTTTTCCCAACTATGTTACGATCGGCTTTCTGAAGCTGAATACCAGTATTTTACATGGAGCGACTGCCTATCTGACCTCCACAACCCAGAAGATCGACCCGAGCAGCTGTTATTATTTGGCCACAAGCTCGTCGCTGAAGATTGACCCGAGCAGCTCTTATTGCCAAATGCTCCTCGGCCATGAGCTTCTCGTGTATGTATAAGCTATCGAAAAGACTTTGTCCATCTTGTTGAAGAAATCTTTTAAAGCGACTACCACTTGCCTAGGCCTTTTAGTCGATATAAAGGTATGAGATACCAGGAAAGGAGTTTTTGATAAAGAAGAAAGAAAGAAAATAAGATAATTATTGTGTGTCTCACGGCTACGTCAAATAGGCCCAGTTCAGCAAACTTCCGAGCAAATATTAGTAGTAGACACTACAACATACGGTATTAGAGTACTACTTTTACTCCCACTACACACTCACTACTCACTCACTTTTACATGAATCTAGTACCTTTTGGGCTACCCTCAAATATAAACTTCACCTTAAGATTCTCTCAGCACTGATTTATATAGAAAAGCGGCAAACTACGTGTAAATACAAACAGCGCTAAACACGACAAATAAATGGAAATTAAAATGAACGCAGCCCAGGGTTACCAGACGTCTTGGCACTAACACTAGACATTAGTTCTGGTCTAAGAAACTCTTAGTGTTGGAGTAAATCACTTAGTGCTTACGCTTAGTAATGGCGACGTATTTTAAGTACTGGACTGCAGCAGGCATCTCCCAATTGTGTTTAACGAAAGTATGGATTCTTCGCAGTAAAAAACTAACTAACTGGGTTGTGGAGGTCAGATAGGCAGTCGCTCCATGTAAAATACTGGTATTCAGCTGCATCCGGTTAGACTGGAAGCCGACCCCAATATAGTTGGGAAAATTCTAGCCAGATGATGATGACACAAAACAACAAAAAATATACATAAAAATTGCAATAATATAGCTTATGGACAATGGCGAGCTTAACCCAGAATTGGGTTTTCTTGCAGCAAACCAAAATTGCGATTGTAGCCCAATTCTTTGAGAAAGAGTCCAAGTCATCTCACCATCTCTTTCTGGGCTTGTCGCGTTGTCGTTTCTTGCTATTTGGTATCCATTGAGAGGTTATTTTTGCCCATTGCTCCTCCAACAGTGACCAGCCCAGTTCCATTTCAAACTAGCAGCTGTAAGGCCAGTATCAGCTATTTGGGTTTTGGAGCGAAGTATGGATTTCTGATGCGGTCCTTAAGTTTGATACCCAGTATACTCCACTCCACAGCTCGTTGGCATACTCCAAGTGGGGAATTCTGACGCTTTGTAAGCGACCATGTTTGATCACCATCGGTGGGGATGGGGATGATGCACATGCCCATGAGCATTCGTGTGAAAGAAGGAAAGTGAAAGAAGGAGAGATCTCTTCATTAAATATTTGATCGACCAGTAGCTCTTCAAGGCATTGTCGGTGCGTTGAGTAACTTCTCTTAAATCATATTAGTTTTCATTTTATTAAACACCTTTAATTGCACTTAAAACTTAAATAGCTTACCTTCTTAACAAATTGTGAAACTTCGGTTGCTTTAAGGAAATAGTAAGATTATGCTGTAAACGTCTGTTGCCTGGCAAATACTAATTACAGAACTTTATGTTCTATATTAGTTATAATAACATACATACATAACATCATGCTTGTAATCCCCGAAGGGTTAGGCAGAGGCCCACATTTCGCCAGTTATGTTTTTTAAGTCCATGTAACAGGCCATAAATATTGCCAGCAATCCAGCACAAATCTAGACTCCATGGCTGTTACTGAGAAATTCCTGATGGAAAAACCCAATAACACGTTGATCCGGATATCGAACCCAGGATCCCATGCTCACTAGATCAATGAGGCAATTAAAAGACTTATTAGAGGTTAATAATGTGCCATGCAAAGGAGAATACATTTAGCCCTGTTCCTTGTACATATTATATTTTATGTGTATTTCAGAATCTATCCTCCAATTTAAAAGCATTATATTTCAAAACCACTTTTTTACCAAACGACAAGGCGAAAATACACAGTTAAAAAAAATCACACATGCTTTTACAGGTGAGCTTTATCCGACAAAATCACAATTAGCAATTCTCAACCCCAAACAGCGTCAACGCTTTCAAACGCTAAACCCGTCATTACCGCAAATTGTCGTGCAAGCGACATACGTAAGCGACAACCCTCGACCACCCAACATCCGAATACATAATTCACCAACCCTATTGCTTGTTTCTCCTAAAGTGTGCTAGACTCAAAGGATGCCGCCGACATTTCATTTCAAATTCCGAAACCCGTTGAATTACTAGTACCTAAAGTCCCAAGCGCCATCGAGTTTATATCAAAAGCACTGACATTTTCTAGACATTCTTGCGTACGATCTCTAACGATTGCTCTCATTTTAGGTTTGAATTTGGAACGTGAATTATTCATGAGTTCGATGTACAAAGGTGAGAATTATCAGGGTTACCGAGCATGCATTATTATCGGGGCTGATGAGACTGACTATGTGGAATAAAAAATAATACTTAAAATTCTCAGAGGATGAATTTCGTTCGTTAAGCTCAAAGCGTTTTCTTTTTTAAAGTTAGTTAGTAGTTACTGAATAAAATTGGATCAGATACTTAGTTATTATTAAGGAGGAGCTCGTGGCTAAATAATAACAGCCGCTCGGGTCGATCTTTAGGTTAAGCCGTGCTTGCCTAGGTTGGTCCGTGGATAGGTGACCACCCATTTCATACCGAGTTTTCTCCGTGCCTCGGAAAGCACGTTAAGCCGTTGGTCCCGGGTGTCATTTGTAGATCTTTGACAGTCGTTAGGTAGTCAGTAGCCCAAAAAAGTCTGACAACCAGTCTTACCAAGGGGTATCGTATTACCCAGTACTAACTGTGGAGGTCCGATAGGCAGTCGCTCCATGTAAAATACTGGTATTCAGCTGCATCCGGTTAGACTGGAAGCCGACCCCAACATAGTTGGGAAAAGGCTAGGCAGATGATGACTTAGTTATTATTAAGGTGCAATTGATTGAAAACGGGAGATTTATGCATAACAACCAATTGAAACACCTCAGGGTTCAGAGCACGTAACAAAATGCTTCGTTTCTTTATAATTTTGTTTAAAAAAGACCAAATTTAACATAACATAACATTACGCCTGTAATCCCCGAAGGGTTAGGCAAATATATACCTAATAATACACCCACAATTCGCCAGTTAAGTTTAAGTCCCATGAAACAGGAGGCGAGCCTATTGCCATTAACCGAGCGCAAATCCAGACTCCGTGGCTGCTACTGAGAAATTCCTGATGGAAAAACCCAATAACACTTCGCCCGAACTCAGGTCCTCATGCTCAACAGTCGCGCTTGCGACCACTAGACCAACGAGGCAGTCAAATCAAATTTAAATATCAAATAAATAAAGTTATAAACTTATGCTGTCACTTACGAGAAATCTTGTTGTTCATTATTTTGAGCTCCCGATATTTTGACACTGCTGCAAGCGCCATGATCGCGGGTTGACGACGGAAGATATCCCGTAAGTGACAGAATAAGTTTAGTTGCAAACCGTGAAAGCTTAAAATAATAAAGTTATAATTCTTCTTCTTATCGTGTCGATGGCAATCTAAATTGTGTCGCCGCAGAACTAAGCTACTAGTTTGGCGCTTTAGCGTCCATCAGTTCCTGTAGTGAACAAACAACAGGGCACGCAGGACAAGTTATAATTAAAAAGGGGATTAATTTTTACTTTTCCACCACAAGCTAATTTTGTACCTACATATTGAATTCCCATAAATACACCACTTTTATTTACTCGCTAATTAATTCCTGGCTGCATAATGTTCCCATCATTTTCCAAGAAAAAAGCTAATTAAAACCCACTGCTTTTATAAGCCTTCCTCCCACGCCGAAGGTTTTATAACTGTTCTATAAAAGTCCTCCATCAAAGTTATATACAAGAATGTTCCAGCAATTTTATTAGTATCTAATTAAAGCCTGTTTCAAAGAAGCTTGCTTTTCAACTATTTATAGTTTCAGCTAGCTGGCCTGCTCTGCAACACGTTGAAATAGTAACGATCGATGTTAAGGGTGCTTGCATAAAGGGTGTAAAAAGACCCTTCACGAAGCCGAAAGGCACTTGTTTTTCCCGTCATTGCGATCATTTTTTGGTTCTAGACCATACCTACCAGGTATGATCTAGAACCAAGAAATGATCGCAACGTCCAATGAGCGACTGGAAGCTCAAACTCAAACTCAAACTCAAAGCATTTATTTCAATTAGACCATAACAGGCACTTTTGAATGTCAGAAAAACAAAGAAGGCGAAGCTACAGTCCCAGACACAAGGCATAATAACTTATGAAAGTACTGTAGTTGCCCATTCCAAAGCGTAGATCTCTATGGAGAAGAATGGGCAAGAAACTCCATAAAGAAAACTCCATAAGAAGCGTGACAGTTCTAATGCACTATGGAGTTCACTTGACATTAGCGTATTCTTCTTATTTTTTATTGCACATCATCATGCGACACACAAAAGGATACATCCAGTATGGGACTATTTTACCATTACCGATCAGTAGGGATACGTTCCAACTTGTCCGTACTGTGAACCTGTATCTTTATGCAAACACCCTAAGAGTGGACGGAATATTTATTAACAGCTTTGACGTAATATATGGTGGGAGGGAAAATGATATCTAGTAGCTTAGGTATTCTAGAACGTGGCTTACACTCCTGATTTAAAAATAGAGTAGATTGGTCTGAATTTTCATAGCTTTGAATCAATGATCAGAGCTAGATTTAGATTTAAAAGAGTAAGTATCTGTGGAGTTTCTTTCCTATTCCTTTCGCACGCTTTATGATGCTTGTTTATGGGGTTCGGTAATTGGCAGGTTCGTTGCCACTAGTACCATTGACAGTTCCATGATGGAACGCACACGGTATCGTACTACCGGAATAAAAAGTATCCCTTGTGTGTATCCACATTATAAACTAACTTGGTGCCAAATTTCATACAAATACGGTCAGGAGTTTTTGCGTGAAAGAGTAACAAACATCCAGACATCCAGACATCCATAAATCCTCACAAAACTTAGTAGGATAATTTGATTCTGAGTTTAGATTTTGGCCAGTATGTGATATCGTCATAAAATTACACGTTGCAAAATTACGATAGCGGGTAAAGACAGTGATTGTTGTAAAAGTGAGTAATCGTAATAACGTAAATTTATTCCATTACATGACACATATTTTTAACAAGGAACGCAACTGTGAAACATACATAGCTCGTTCAAGCATTGGTTGAAAATCAGTTCATCATCATCTGCCTAGCTTTTTACCAACTATGTTAAGGTCACTTCCAGTCTAACCAGATGAAGCTGAATACCAGTATTTTACGTGGAGCGACTGCCTATCTGGTTCAAAATCGGTAATGTAATTTCATATTTCAAAGCATCCTGAACTCATTGGCCTGATTGGGACTAAACTATGGTCGCGCCATCTACAATAAACATTGACAGGCCTTTTCCATTAAATAACAATTTAATTTTTCAAAAAAGGAACACTGATTTGACAGACGTCAAAAGTTACGTAATCATAAAACAACGACCGTAACTTCCAAATACCGACTTTACCCAACCGTCCTAAGTAATTTCACTTTGTACGTAAACCGAAATCAAAAACAACGAATAAATGATTATAAATTCAAAATGTTGAGTTCTAAATCAACATTACTTTTGTTTAAAACCACTTAAATATTAAAGACCGCTTGACTTCAGTAATTGACTTTCTGAAGGCTTCGATTTGATTTCAGAACACGGATAAAGGTTAAAACGTTACATACTTGGTACCAAAATATCTTGGAATTTTTGTTTCGAAAATTGAAGTGTCCATGTATTTTACATGGAGCGACTGCCTATCTGACCTCCAGAACCCAGTTAGTACTGGGTAATACGATACCCTTGGTATGAATGGTTGTCTGACTTTCTGGGCCACTGACAAAAAAAGTATATATACGGTACTAATATATAATAAAAAACATTTTTTATTTATTTTTTGTCTCTCTATCTATTTTTACTAACAGATAGTGCATTTTAAAGGGAGTAACTTAGCCTACTTTTATTTTAGAAAATCGATCAGTGTTCTGTGCAAAAAAAAATCCGATTCAAATAGCTTCCTATTGGATTTTTTTTTCAATATTTTTATAAACATTTCACGCAGACGAAGGACGCGAGCAATATTTAGTTAGAAATATAGAAAATTTCCTTGTTTTTCCTCGGTTTAAGTCGAGTTTCCTTCGTACGGTTTCGTTATGTTGCCGCATTTTCATTTAATAATCATTTTTGTTTTGAGATTCCTGTTAGACCAATGTTTATGTTCTAAGAAGAAGAATAAGAATAAGAAACTTTTATTTGTAAACATAGGCAGTTACAACGGTGTGTGAAATGTTACAATTTACTATTAAATAATTTAAATAACACGTATTTGAGATATGGGTTAGGTTCGTTTTACTGGCTCGTGTGTGTAGTGGTCAGAAGCACTACAGTTAAGCATGAGGTTTAATTCCAGGTTGGGAGAAATATTATAGTTGATGGCAGTAGGCTCGCTCCTAATACTTAGAACTTAATCATGACTGTGACATTAAATATGCTTGTACAAAAGGTATCGTGTGTGTCAGGGCGTGTTATTTTTTAGTTGCTTGCCACCCATTTTGTAACTTCGTCAAAAAGTCTATTTCATTATATTCCCGACCATATATACTTTTATATTATCTTTTAGTCGCTTTTTACGATATCAATCAGTAAAAATTGAGGTAGCTGCGGGCATTTTCGTCTTTTTTTTTTTTTTTTTTTTCTTAGCCACTGTTGTCCCACTGCTGGGAGACAAGACTTTTCGTTTAGATAATATTAATAAACTATAAAGCAGTAAAGCTATAACCCAAAACAAATATCGCTGGCAGGAATAAGGTTCAGTTTCCTTTACCAGCAGTTTTTATACTCGTACCATGAGCAGCTTACGATGAGGGAAAATATCGTGAGGAAATCTGGACTTAATAGTCTGAAATCACCAGCATGCATGAAGCTGGCTGGTTGATCAATGTTCGTACGTTCTCTGGCTTTAATAGGTCATATATTATATGGAAAGTACTGCTAGATTTCAATGATTTTTGATACTCAATAACAGCACAAACAGACTAGTCCAATTTATAATAATTTAGTATGCTTCGTTAGGTGGGGCTACCGCAATGAAACTGCAGCAAGGTGTGGTTATGGAGCTGTATCATAAGCTATGCTCCATCTCCTATCCTGCCCTCTTAGCCCAAAAATATGTAGCCCAAGTGACCTCTGCGCTGCAACCGACGACGCGGCAAACTTCTGGGCTAACAAAATATAAAAATTGGCGTGCCAGCGACTGGAACCAGAAAAAGAAGTATGCTTCAAATTCACGCATAACACCTAATTTAGAACGCTTCTTGTTTCGTATCTATGGTACGACTTGTTTAAATTTCTTGCACCGTTGATCGCGGGTGTCTGTGGCGTTCTTAGGTCCTCTAAAGTGCAGGTGTAGGGACACTTCGGACACTCCAGCACGGGACAACATCTGGTCGAGAGCACCGCATGCACACTGTGTGTCGGAAGGATGTTTGATACCCTATTTTGCCAAATTGTGTTTACAGCGACCTACTTGAGTGCGCAAACGGTTAAGTGCGCATACAGGCCGCTGCAGATTACGTCTAAAGTTGCGTCTTCGGACTAAAATGGCGCTTTGATGAGGTCTAGCTTTGACATTTAAATTTATTATTGGTTGCAATAAATAAAGGGTGTAAAAAGTCCCTTATCGAAGCCGAAAGATACTCGTTCTCCCCGTCAATGCGATCCTTTTTTTATTCTAGCTAGACGATACCTGGGAACCTTCTAGTTACGGAGATATTAAGGGGTTAAAGTTCCAACTTTTTCACAAGTTTTTTTTTTAAATACATGTTTTTAAAGTAAGATTTTAATTTAAACACCTCCACGACCCCAGTGCTATTCAATTCATCCATCAGCAAAATGTTCTGAGCGCGTTAGATTGAGTCCTACCGTAAAACGTGATTTTGGACCACAAAAAAAAAAGTTGTTTCCCAGCAAACATTTTTGCGTAAGTAGTTTGATGTACAGAATGCTTGGTTGACGGCTTCGTGAAGGGTCCTTTTACACCCTGTATTAATTTGATGTTTAGTGTGCTATAAAAACTGTAACCACGTGCAGTACGACTACACATTTATTGGTTTTGCTTTTTATTCTACGTTTGATGACGAATACAGCTCATAGCTTAACTTTTTGTTGCAGAAGTGTCATACAAAAAAACCAAGTGAATGAACTGCGAAATGTCCAATAGAACATTCTCTTGAATATAGTGTTGGAACAATTTATATTGAACACAGACTCTCCTACCAATTTACAATGCGGCCGACATGGCTCGCCTTGGCAAGCTACGAGAAGCTACGACGTAGCCGTAACGTAGCATCTTGGTGCTACGCCGTAGTAAATTACTATGCAACTGTTTTTTAGTCCCGGGATATTGTTTGGTTCTTGTGCATTTTAAACATTATTTTGCCAGAAATTCCAAATATTTTGAAATTTTTAGAGTTCCGTACCCGAAGGGTAACCAACGGGACCCTATTACTAAGCCTCTTCTATCCGTCTGTCTGTCAGCGAGCTGTATCTTAAGATCCGTAATAGATAGACCGTTGAAATTTTCACATAATGTGTATATGTTGCTGCTATAACAACAAATAATAAAAATAAATTAAAAATTAAAGGGGGCTCTAGGGGTACTACGATGGTACGGAACCCTTCATGAGCGAGACCGACTTGCACTTGGCCGGTTTTTAAATATGTTTTACAACACATACCTAAACCTGTATATTTTTATATGTTAAGAAATAAATGAATTATGATCTTTTACTTAAAGATCGCGAAAATCAATATGTGCGAAGCTCTCATGTTTCCGTTCACAATTTAATTAGTTACGTTTTCCAAAGCCCGCTTTATATATTGTAAACATATTTCATAGACAAAAATATCTACATAAAAAAGCTACATAATTATTTTTCATATAACATTTCCGGGGAATTGCGGGCATTCTTTTTCAATGAGAAAACTCAAACGAGATAAAAAGGAAATTCCTCTAATTTCTTCTCAAAACACTTGAAGGAATTACATTTTATTGAGGCAAGAATTTTAACAAATCGTACTCATTTGTGAAGGGCCATCGACGTAATTGTTTGAAGGTTTTCGTAATTAAAATGGAAATTCGTAGTTATTTGAACGTTTGATTGGTATCTTTCCAAAGGAGGTGGGCAGAGAGGAACGCTAACACGGTTCTAGAAGTCAATAAGTGAGACCTAGTGCTAGAAAATACGGGGTGTAAACAGACCCTTCACCAAGCCGTCAACCAAGCATTCTGTACATCAAACTAAGTAACTTTACGCAAAAATTATTGCTGGGAAACGAAATTTTTTTTTGGGGTCAAAAATCACATTTTACGGTAAAACTCAATATAATGCGCTCAAAACTTATTGCTGATGGATGCTTTGAATAGTAAACGGACCATGGAGACAATTGGAGTAAAGTTAGAACCTTAAAAAGTAGTATTTAAAAAAAAACTTGTGAAAAAATTGGAATTTGACCCCCAATATCTCCATAACTAGAAGGTTCCCAGGTATGGTCCAGAACAAAAAAATGATCCCAATGATGGGCAGAATATGTGGTTTTCGTTTTCGTTAAGGGTCTTTTTACACCCTTTATAATGTCTGCTTGATATACAGGGTGGGTGAAAAATCGTGAATCAAACGAAACAGAACGATAGTTGAGGTTATTTGCAGTCCTAACTTGATCTCCTCCAAAGTTATGACTAATTGAGTGTTTTTAAGAAAATATCATTTTTTTACTGAATAGGCAATGATAAAAGTGCTTTTATGTCAGTGTGTACCATGATTTATGAGTATTGGCACTTTGTTCAATATCATTTAAGTTATTTGTAACTTCAGAAGCTCACTGAAAAAAAAATTACTACTAAAAATGACCTGCCTGTTTCGTTTGATCCACGATTTTTTACCCACTCTGTATAACCTTAGTGATTGCAGCATAAGACGATAATACCTGGGGCTGCGGGACTTTTCGAAAGAGATACCGCGGTCCTGGAACACAAGGGGCAAAGAAGGAACATGGATAGGTTTTAGTCAGTAAAAGTCTGACACTCCCTTCCACTCCGCCCAGCCCGGGGGAGGGGGGGGGGGTTATTTGATGATTTCCCATCGGAAAAAAAAAGATCATAATACTTTGTGATTGTCATAAGATGTTTGAGTTTTTTTTTTACTAGCTTGCCTTTGACCGCAACTCACCTGTTGTGATACCGTGTACATCAGATACTGAAGTCACTTAAAGTAACTGAAAAAAAAATCGATCAAATTACATCGCGACTAGATTATCTATCTATCCACTAGGAAGCTTATGTTAATGTATCAAGGACGTGTCACCTTTAATCTATGGGATGATATTCCGTAGTATATTAGTAACTTGAATAACGTCTCAAAACACGTAAATAACCCTCAGTGTCAAACACTAGGCTCTGTCACGTTCAGGGTTGGCAGTTATATTAAGAAAGTTTTAGTAAAAGTGTTTTTTTTTACTAGTTATTTCAACATGTAAAGAACAACTACTAGTGATTGGAACCTTCTTTTAAGCAAATTAGCCTGAGTTAGGATACTACGACATCTTCTTCTTGAACCTTTGGCCACCCAATGTGGTTGCGCGGATACATAGACAATTAGTTTGATGATTGGCACAGGTAATCCCCACCTCTAAATCATTCCCGCACAAAACCTCCGTTGTCTATGCCAACGGTCAATGGCTGCCGACACACCATCGCGATAACACATGTTCTCGACATATTAATAAAAAGTGGTGAAATTGGTGTGGTCTTCTCGCTTTCGTCTTCTCCGTGTGAAGTGCTACGGGTCTGGAAGCTGCTCCGGGAAATCGAGGTATGTGCAATCCTTCCTTATAAGCGTATTGTTCATTTCCACGTGTTCCGTATCAGTACGCAATTCCTCCATCTTGATCTGTGCCAATTTTCTAGTTATTCGAAATATTAGCAAAAACCAGCGCAAACACAATGCTTAGTGAAGGTTTCTTCCAAATCTCTTAATTTTTGTCGGTTTTGTGTCATGGCTATTCAGTTACCTCCGGCAACTTAAATAAAACACTAGCGGCCCGTCCTGACTTCGGACGGGTGAACATTTTTTAGGGTTCCATAACTCAAAAGGAAAAAAATGGAACCCTTATAGGATCACTCGCGTGTCTGTCTGTCTGTCTGTCACAGCTAATTTACTCCGAAACTACCGCACCGATTGAGTTGAAAAATTCACCCCATCAGTCTGGGTTGTCCCTTACACCCTGTATATATAATTTTGTACGAGGTCGATGATGCGTTCTCGAGGAAACAGGTGGTTTTACCTACTAATTTTCTTTTTTTTTTTTTCCTTATTTTTTGATCCAGGGGTTGGATTTACTTAATTTTTCATGTAGACTCAATAGAATTTTAAACTAAAAGGTGACTACCCTTTTAAACTTTTTACTCAGTCAAGCTTTTTTTCATTTTCTTAGCCTCTAATGTCCCACTGCTGGGCTAAGACTTGCCCCATAGCCTTCCACTTTTCTCTTCGTGCGCTTTTTTTATATCTCTTTTTAAATAACGCTCTGACGATTACATCCAATTAATGTTGAAATATCCAAAAAGGCTTTGCCAAATGTGTTGCCAGCCTTTCAGCCACACTGGGAATATATCGTGTAATAGCACTGGCACCCATATTCTTCAAATCAGCATCGAAATGGAGGTAGGTAATTAGAATTTGGAAGACATAAAACGTGGTGACTGCCTCGCTGGTCGAAATAGGCCGGTTGATGGAAATAGCCTCGCCCCCTATTTCATGGACCTTAAACGTAACTGGCGAAATGTGGGTGTACTATTAAGTACACCTCTGCCTAACCCTATCTTGATTACAGGCGGGATGTTATGTTAGGCTGTCAGACATTCGAGAATAAAAAATAAAGTTTTTTTTCTCGGCTAATTATCTATATTTCATATCTGAAACGTCTTTTATTTAATACATTTCAAAATCCATAAAGTACCTCTCCATAAACAACTCGACTCTTACAACTTCATCATTCATCTGATGCAATCCCCATTAACAAACACAACGCGAACCAAAATAAATTGCATTCTCCTTACACAAACATACAAATATTAACTTCCAACTTACCGAGAGCGAAAACAGTGTATTTCCAACCTTGTGGTGGAAAGCAGGCAATAAATACGTGTCTGTTCCAACGTAAACGTCACAAGTTGGTGGTTAGCCAGTGAATTAATGAGCATTATAATGTTACGGGCATGACAGGTCTTGTGAAGGAATATTTTGGTGAAATTTGTGGGATCGGATCGTGGAGGACCTCGTGGCTATATAATAACAGCCGCTCGGGTCGATCTTTAGGTTAAGCTGTGCTTGCCTAGGTTGGTCTGTGGATGGGTGACCACCCATTACATACCGAGTGTCCTCCGTGCCTCGGAAAGCACGTTAAGCCGTTGGTCCCGGGTGTCATTTGTAGATCTTTGACAGTCGTTAAGAAGTCAGTGGCCCAAAAAGTCTGACAACCAGTCTTACCAAGGGGTATCGTATTACCTAGTACTAACTGTGTTGTGGAGGTCAGATAGGCAGCCGCTCCATGTAAAATACTGGTATTCAGCTGCAGCCGGTTAGACTGGAAACCGACCCCAACAAAGTTGGGAAAAGGCTAGGCAGATGATGATGGATCGTGGAGGACCGTTTGTAATGCCGCCTATGTGTAGTGGAAGACAGTGATTAGTATCTATTGAGGTTATTGATCCCGAAGGAACTAAAGATGGCTTTTATTAAGGCCGTATACGCTGTTGTGTGTGTTTTATGTGAGTGTGAGTACCGTGTAGACTTTCTATTATGGTTAGTAGGGCTTGTCCTAATCTTTATGGTTTTAACTGTGTTTTTGTTTTCTTTTTCTATCTCTACTTTTTCCTCACATATACAAGGTGTAAATAGACTCTTCACGAAGCCGTCAACCAAGCATTCTGTACATCAAACTAAGTAATCTCATGCAAAAATTTTTGCTGGGAAACGTTTTTTTTTTTGGGTTAAAAATCACATTTTACGGTAAAACTCAAAGTAACTCACTCAAAACATTGTGCAGGTGGATGCATTGAATAGTGCGGGGGTCGTGGAACTATTTAAAGTAAAGTTTCTACATTAAAACCGATGTAAAAAAAAAACTTTTGAAAAAGTTGGAACTTTGACCCCCAATATCTCCATAACCAAAAGGTTCTCAGGTATGATCTAGAACAAAAAAATTATCGCAATGACGGGGAGAACAAGTGCCTTTCGGCTTCGTTAAGGGTCTATTTACACCGTTTATAGAAGCAACAATATTATACCCAGGACTATGTAATATATATAACTTGATTTGAAAAGTGTGTCCATGGAGTTTCTTGCCCATTCTTCTCCATGACATCTACTATTTTGGAATGGGCAATTACAGTCCATTCACAGTTATTATGCCTGTGGTGGGACTGTAGGTAGCTTATTTTTGACTATGCGAAAGTGCCTGTCACGGGTCTATTTGAAATAAATGCTTTGAGTTTGAGTTTGAATTGAATTTGGTTAAATATTAGAATGAGTTTTGAAACTTAGGTACACTTAAACTTAAAAAAAAAACTATGCTCTGATCGAAAAATATCAGTGTGGTTCGTGAGTTCTTTACACATTATAACCACCAGTAGTCTAAAACCGATAAAAGACAAAAGATTATTTTTCAAATAATACTAATTTTAAACTTTGTCTCCTCGCGTTTCTATAAAACACTGATTCATCTCAAATTAAAGTAATTTATTGTGTTGTTAAAATGATATTAACCCTAGAAAGATAATCATATTTATTTATACGTAAAAGATAATCATACGTAAAATTGACTCCGCAGTTTTGAGTGGCTGTAAAATGAAGAGTTTTTAACTGATTTGAGTAAAACAAAAAATATTAGTTTTCTACTACTGTAATCAATTAAAAATATTAACATTTACTTATTTATATTTATTCATTTTATAACAAAAAACAGAAAATTACAAACTTCTAAATAATCAACACTTCCTTTTTTCTTCTAAAGCTTTTTCATAATCTTATCATAAATCAGTATTTTTATATTATATTCTAAATAATAAAGAGACTATAATTGAACATAACATGAAAATTGTATAAAAAAATCAGTTAAAACAGTTTAGGCACATATCAACGTTATGCTGTCGGCAAATAGTCGCTTGTTCAGAGCTTTCTTCCTCCATGGGGTCAATTTCACAGGTAGTTGCTGCGTCTTCTTCCCTCAATTCATCCACAACACCTTCCTCATCGCTCTCGACGTCATCCTCGCTCTCGTCATCTTCAACATCAATCTTCGCCGTCAGTGTCAGTACAGGGCGGCTCCTCTTCACTCTCTAATAGAGCGGCCAGGGTGTGGTCTTCATAGAAATCTCTAGTCCCCATTATGCCGTAGCAGTATCAGGATAACTAAAACATAAAAACAATATCAGAAATAAATAAAAATAACGAATACAATAAATAAACAACGCAAATAACCATTTCACTAAATATCGTAAAAGTCACGTAAAAGATAATCAAACGTAATTTTGACTCCTGTGACCATCATATCTCAAAATGGGGGGCACTTACCTTATTGACGTGATCGCCCCACGCTAGCTCCCAGTGGCGAATGAGATGTCTGAAATGCACGACGCTGAATTCGGATTATTTAAAAAGAGACGGCTATATTTCGTTCGCGTGGGAGTCATTTTGACGTAGATTATCTTTCTAGGGTTAATTTGATCTGAAACTTCAGGATCTCGAGAATATATGAATATATCTGTGTCAACAGGAAACATTGTCCGGGACCCAGTGACCCCTTATAGACATGTCACGCTGAAACCATGTGACCAAAATTAGTGTCATAAGTGGTCCGTAAACCTCAAATTCCGGGCAGCCAGCACTTCGGTAGGGGGTCATATAACAAGGTTTTCGGCTCGCATCTTGCGAATAGAAAATCGCTATTGGCTATGATGTTATTAATCCATAAGTTAATAGCATCCAAAGATTCTATGATTTCACGAGGACATTTTAGTGCCATTTCAAAATTGAGAGTCAAAATCATCATCTGGTTAGCCTTTTCTCAAGTATATTGGGGTCGGCTTCCAGTCTAACCGGATGCAGCTGAATACCAGTGTTTTACATGGAGCGACTGCCTATCTGACCTCCACAACCCAGTTAGTACTGGGTAATACGATACCCCTTGGTAAGACTAGTTGTCAGACTTTTGGGCCTCTGATAACCTAACGACTGTCAAAGATCTACCAATGACACCCGGGACCAACGGCTTAACGTTCCATCAGTCACACACACATCATGTCTCATCATTCTCAATATTCTTACGCCACTACTCACAAAACAGTTAATGACCCACTGATAAAGTTACCTTGTAGTGGCTGATTGTAGCGCCATAGATCGTGTTGACGAGAATCGCCCTGTTGTGCGACAAATACTAAAATTGAAACCACCCTAAGAACACATACTTTACGGAGTCGGGTCACGCGAACAGCATTATTCTTCCCCAGGCGTATCGTTAAGGCGAAATTCTTAAATGTGACGCACAAATGAGTTCTTTTAAGTATACGTGACTGTTTATCATGCAAAGTAATATTGCAAACAATATTGTTTTAGTGTCGAATATTCTCGCGAAGAATTCTCTTCTGTATTTTTAGTAAAAATAGGTTAAGTTTTCTCATATATCACGTCTCTGAGAAATTAAATTAGACTTCGTTTACTCAATAATGTTTCTGAAAAATGTGAAGAGAAAATTAGATTTGTTCATATATTATTCACCTGTGCACGTATTCTGATACGATATACTACGTGAAATTTGGTAAATCATATTACTAAAGCACTTTTGAGTTTATTTTTTTTCGTGTCTTCTTCATCGTCCATTTTAATCATTTCATGTGTTTTTTATTAATGTTGCAAAAAATATCACCAACTAATATAGGACCCGTGTAGTGCATTAAAGCCCAGCAGTGGGAACATACTAGGCTAATTATGTATGTCACAAAAATGACTGTCCTTATTCTTTTTTCTATAACAGAATTTCATTCATTACATTTTCATGAGTACATTAGGGGTAGTCTGTCCTTTTGGGGCGCGTTCAGGTAGTGCGCGGCACGCCGCTTAATTGAACGCGCCCACACCGGGGCCCCGTAAAAGGCCATGGACCGCACGACCCCCGCGTAGAGCCTACGGCAGGAGG
The DNA here is from genome assembly GCA_905220335.1 of Noctua pronuba. NCBI lineage: Eukaryota > Metazoa > Arthropoda > Insecta > Lepidoptera > Noctuidae > Noctua > Noctua pronuba. Next base: position 4,180,459 of record LR999906.1, on the reverse strand, counting down.
CGTTTGGACCCCTCAGGTTGGGCAAGAGCCGCTTGAAGGCAGCCCCGGCCCGTTCCAGTTTGGGAGCCAAACGTCGGAAGTGCTCAACGAAGTTCCACCGGCTGTCGAGGACGAGTCCTAGGTACTTCAAAGTCGACTCGACGCCGATGGGAACCCCTCCTACCGTCAGCGTGGATCCCGACGGTGGCGCATTCCGAGGCCTATGAAAGCTCATGGCCTCGGACTTGTGCAAGGCCACCTCGAGACCCAATTGCCGGATCCTCTCAACGACTATCGCAACCCCGCGTGTCATCAGTTCGGCCGCCGCCTCGTGCGACCTCCCTTGTGCCAGTACCAGCGTGTCGTCAGCGTAACAGACTACGCTGACGCCGCTAGGGAGGTCGGCGCGCAGCACCCAGTCGTAACCGATGTTCCACAAGGGCGGCCCTAGAACCGACCCCTGCGGAACACCGCACGACATCTCTCGCCGGTTCCATTCTCCGTTGGGACCAGGGTAGATGACATACCTGTCAGACAGGTAGTCCCCGACTACACGACGGAGGTAGGTGGGCACCCGGTGATACCGGAGTGCCTCCCTAATGCAGCTCCAGGGCATGGAGTTGAAGGCGTTGGCGATGTCGAGCGACACCGCCAAGACGACCCCACCCCGGGACACCGCGTCCCCCGTCGTGAGGGCTCGCACGCGCATGATGGCGTCCACCGTCGAGCGCCCCTTGCGGAAACCAAACTGGTGTTCCGCAAGATCCGGCCCCATTCCCGCAAGGTGCCCGGCGAGGCGGTTTGCAATGACTCTTTCAAAGAGCTTGCCCACCTCGTCGAGCAACACAATGGGCCGGTATGCGGACGGAGAGTCCGCAGGGCGCCCTGGCTTCCGTATGAGGACCAGCTTGCCCGTCTTCCAACGAAGCGGGAACTGGCCTCTCTCCAAGCATGCGCTTAGGAGCCCTTCCAGTCGGGACCCGAGAGCCTCAGAGGCCAGGACCCAGGCTTTGCCAGGTAAGCCATCGGGTCCCGGGGCGGCAGTTTTGGCCTTAAGCCTGCCTACCGCCACTCTCAGGTCTACCCCAGTCACCTCCGGAACGTCGTCATCGTCGTCGCTGTGGTCCGCTTCCGGCACCGCAAGCGGCGGAGCCATAGGCGGGGGAGTATGCTCCCCTCGCGAAGGGAACAGAGCGCTCACCACGTCCTCCACGAGCTCAGGCCGGAGACTCTGCGTCAGCGGGGGGGCCCAGGTGCGGAGTTTGTCCCGCACCATCTTATAAGGGCGCCCCCACGGATCTCCGTCGAGAGTCCCCAGCATCTCCTCGCGGGCCAGATCCTTGGCCCGCTGGACAGCCTCTTGGAGGGCGGTCTTCGCTGCTCTGTAACCCTCGTACAGCTCCGCCTCGATGGCTGCCGCATCCGGAGGGCGGATGCGGAGCCTGCGATGCCTGGTGTACAGGTGGCGCGCAGCGACGCACGCCTCGCGCAGAGTCGTAAGCTCTCGCGACCACCAGTACACCTGACGCCGGGCGCTTCCTGGCCGGACTCGGGGCATTGCCACGTCGCATATGTCGGACATGGCCTCCTGGAACCAACCCGCCTCGTTGTTTACGTCGGCAGGCCTGTCCGGTGATGTCACCCAGGCCTGCACGATCGCGGCTTCCAGGAGGAGCTACCGGTCCAGCTGCTTCAGCGCCCATCGCGGACCACTCGGGGCCTGTAGGACCGGCGCGCTTGGGGTCTGGGCGGAGACGTCGAACCGGATATACCGGTGGTCGGAATAGGTCTCCACCCCCTCCATGACGCGCCAGTCAACGACACGCGGTGACAGAGCGGGGCTGGCGAACGAGATGTCCACCACCGAGTCGCCCCGCATCCGCACACACGTGGGGACAGAACCCCGATTAACGATGACTAGGCCTGTCTCCAGAGCCCAGTTCTCCACCATCCTTCCCCGCACGTCTGTGTAACGAGAACCCCAAGCCAAGTTCTTGGCATTGAAGTCCCCGAGCACAAGCACGGGGAGGGAATGGCTTCCGATGACGACGCTCAACTCCGTGAGGGAGTTGTGGAACTCGGCGAGAGTTCGGCTCGGTGAGAAGTAGACTCCCGCTACGACAATCTCCCCGAACCGTGCTGCTACGCACCCCTGACCCTTCCTGACACTTTCATGGGTCGGGGTACCGGCGGCGGCCGACGAAATTATGGCCACTGAGCCGCTAAGGTCCTCCACCCAGTTATCCCTGGGCGGGACGAAGTACGGCTCAGCGACCACGGCGACGTTGATCGACCACTGCGCCATGCTCTGGAGCAACAGATCCTGAGCGCAGGCGCAGTGGTTGATGTTCGCCTGGAGGAAGCTTAATGGAGCCGTTATTGGCAGTCCATTTCAGCCCCCTCCCGGGCCCCCTGCGAGGGCCCCGCTGCGGGTGTTGCAGCAACTGCTGTGGCGGCGGCAGCGGCAGCGACAGTGGCGGTGGCGGCGGCAGCGGCGGTGGCGACGGTGGGGGTGGTGGTGGAGGGCCTTCCCTTGCCCCTGGCTTTGGCGGGAGCCCCGCAGGCTTTCATCCCTGCCCGGTGATCGGCCGGCCTGCCAGCTGCAGCACATGCGGTGCAGTGCGGTGCAGCGAGGCAAGCCGCGGCCTTATGACCGGGCTGACCGCAGCGGAAGCAGAGGTTGCTGCGGTCCACCTCCGAGGTGCACTGAACTGACACGTGGTGACCACGCGCGCCTCAAAGAGATGTCAGCAACCAAGAAGGGGCCCGCAAGGGCCGATGCCTGCCGGGGCTGCGGGACTGTTCGAAAGAGATACCGTGGCCCTGGAACACAAAGGGCAATGAAGGAACATGGATGGGTTTTAGTCAGTAAGAGTCTGACACTCCCTCCCACTCCACCCAGAGCGGGAGAAGTCATTTGATGATTTCCCATCCGTAAAAAAAAAAAAAAAAAAAAAAAAGGGGTAGTCTGTAAGTGGCGCCGGTGACTGAAAAGTTGTGTGGTGATCGGTTGGCTTGGTATGGGCATGTGATGCGGAGGGATGAGGAAAATAACGTGAGGAAGGTTTGGAGCAAGAATTTGGATGGGTGTAAGAGTAGAGGAAGACCAAAAACACGACGGATGGAGTGTGAGAAGGATGATATTGCAAGAAAGGAGGTGTCTGATGAGATGACGAGTACGAGACGGACCCCAATATCATCATCTGTCTAGCCTTTTCCCAACTATATTGGGGTTGGCGTCCAGTCTAACCGGATGCAGCTGAATACGAGTATTTTACATGGAGCGACTGCCTATCTCACCTCCACAACCCAGTTAGTACTGGGTAATACGATACCCCTTGGTAAGACTGGTTGTCAGACTTTTGGGCCACAGACTACTTAACGACTGCGCTGATCTTAAATATACTGGAAAAGGCAGAAGAATCATGATGATCGTAGAATTTCATCCCATCTTTCAAGAGCTTTTTACATTACTTGAGTTTTATTACAATCGTTCAAAAAAAGCAAGACAAGTCAAGTACCTACCAATTGTATTTGTTTCGAGTGTCTGAACAGCGTGAGTATCTCCTTTCAAGGGGGACGGGCACGTCTTTTAAATTCCTTTATTAGATTCCGAGCAGCGTACTTGTGTCACCGGGGCGTCCGATCTGTTTACATGCTTGGAATGTACTAGTATGGATGTAAGTAGGTACGGAGTTTTGTTTTATAGGGAGGAAAAATAATCTGAATATTTCATTTTGTTGGCCAGAGCATAAACGCACGCGCGCCAAGCCACAATTTCACCTACCATTTTGTCACGTATTTGTGTCGTTGGTGTACACGCGCTTGCTTGTCACGTATACATGTGGCGTTTCAAAGGTTAAAAAGAGGTCCATTAGCAATCGAATCGACTCACGTTTTTTTACACTAATTTGGCTTGCATTTGGCTGCTACTCGCCTGATGTGAAGGGATGATGCCTAAGGGCACGTTGCTTTAGATGGTACCTTAAAAGTTATATGTTTTTTTTTTCGGATGGTAAATCATCAAACGACTCCTCCCGCTCTGGGCAGAATGGAAGGGAGTGTCAGACTCGTACTGATAAAACCCATCCATGTTCGTTCTTTGCCCTTTGTGTTCCAGGGCCACGGTATCTCTTTCGAGCATTCCCGCAGAAATAGTTACACCTTATAAATCGTCATATAAAACAGTGCAGATTTCATCACTGGTTTTTTGTTTATCACTACTGCTGAACATGTGGGTACCATTTAACTCCAAGATCGGACAAAGTGTTATTCCGTTTTTCCGTCACGATTTTCTCAGCATCAACCCAGTCTGTATTTACTTCTGTTTGATGGCAATAGGCTCACCCCTTTTTTAATGCGACTTAAACATATCTTGGGAAAAGTCACAATCTAAGCCAGCGAGGCAGTGAATTAGAAAATGTTTACTCAAAAATTCACCAATTAAGCAGTGTCTAAAACACAATATGGCTCCAAAATTCTATTTTTAGTTATTCTTGTATTGTTTGATGCAATAAACAGTATATTAAACGGTAACTTTTCATCCCATTTTCGTTTTGAAAATGCAGTACGTATATTCGTTCGACAATAGTCAGATATTAAAATTGTTTTCCGGAAAGCACTTTGTAAGTTTCTGCAGTATGCACCCGGATTTTCAATAAAGGTTCCCTCAGGGCTGCGTCACGCACACAGGACGTATCAGAAAGGTGTGTTGTGCGAAAAAATATTCAGCTGTTCGAATCAAATTTCATACAAATGGAGGGGGGGTCCTAGAAAGACAGACACTGACCGTATTGGTAAGGTTCTTCGGAATGGTCAGGTGCTTAGTACTCAACGCAACCGGACGAGGCAAAAGGAGTATGATGGATCGTAGCAGGTGGCGCTCTATGGTTTCTGCTTACCGCCATGGGAAAAAGTAGTAAAGTAAAGTAAAGTTTCGATGTTGTTCCCATGGAGAAAGTGGTTCAGTTTGAAAGTCTATGGAAGAATAAGTGCCTTTCGGCTTCGTTAAGGGTCTCTTTACATCCATCATATTACTCTTGATGCGGCACGTCCGCAAAATCGAATGTAGAAATGTAGTTATAGATATAGGTTCGGCAAAAAGTCACTCGGCTAAGCTCGGATTGTGACGAATAGACCCGATCATCAAGATTCAGCGATGGTAGGTGACGAACGGAGTTCCGGTCAGAGCCGAATATCCGTAATTTTGCCATATTAAATGGGCCGGCCCTAACAAGTGTATAAAGGTAAAAAAAAACACTTCAACAAGCAATTAATTAATTGCCGTTAAAATGCCCGGCAATTTCGTCGACGAAATTGATAAAGTCGCTTAATTCTTAATTGGTTAAATGTATGGCCATGTTCACAGAGTAAAATGTTTTATAGCACTTTTTTTATGGCCGGTTGATAATAACTGGGCTGCCGGATAAATGACTACGGATTAATAAGAAAATATAAAGACTGACGCAGATATGGACATTACGCACCGCATTTCGAAATTCCTCCTACATCTATTTTCATACCCCACCGACTCCGCGGCTGCCACTGAGACGGTTTTTCTAAATTCCCGATAGAAAAACCGAATAACACTTTGCTAGACCTGAGAATCGAACTCAAGACCACATGTTCAGTAATAGCACTTGCGAACACTTCGTACCACCGGCGCTTTGTAGTTACTTCTCAGGTGAATTATACCTTCATCATGGACTGTTCCATGGTATTTTGGCTAAGCCTACCTCTGAAGCAGCAAAATAATTATATACTTTTATTACATATTTAATTATTAATTATATATTTATTAGATAAGGAATTAGATTAAGTTTGGGGTTTTTTTAATTTTTTTTATAAGCTAAATTATTTTAGAAGTAAGTTAATATTTGTAAAAGTACGATGGGAATGATATCGTCGCAATTGCGTAAAAAAATCCCTTAAATAAAGAAGATTAAAAAAAAACGACTTCATCATGACCAATCGTTATGAAGTATCGTTATATAGTATTCCTAAAAACCGATATTTCCAAGACATAAGCCATGTGAAGCGGAAATAACCCTCTTTCCATGATTCGATAATAATGTTTGTGTTGAACAAGGAGTTCTGGCCAAAATCCTTCGTCAAAACTCTGATAACGTGTCAGCCGGCCATTCTCCTTGCTTCAACGAACTCTTCAAGAAGGTTCTATACCTTCTTGAAGACCTTGGATAGTAAACTTTGTGAGTAAGAAGTTAAACTTGCATATCGTTTGTTTCGTTTGATCGGCGATATGTGTCTGGTTTCGGAGCCGAATAATAAGTATGTGAGAATAATGTTTTGTTTTGTCTCGTTTTATATTCGGCAGGTGTATCCATAAAGACAAAACTTTAATAAGAAATGCGGTTGTTGTCAGAACGGTGCAGGAAAACATCGTGAAAAAAGGGCATGTTTTTGAAGTGAACATTCAAAAACATGTGGGACTCACCAAAGCACCGGGCCCGCGAGAAGCATGTCCAGAAGCATTACGGTCAACTCTCAAAGAAAGGAGACGGTACGCAGAAATGGGAATATTGTAGGCTGATTATGCTGGGTGGCTGCCCATACAGAACTTGAGTCAATAAAGTTCAGCTTTATAGAACATTCTCTATCGAAAGTCTGTTTCTAAAACGCGAAGTTCCCTATTAACGCCTAGGTATTGGTCTTATGGTAAACTTGGAGTTGAGTAAAAAATACCCAAAGTCACTTTAAAATGTAATATGCGACCGTTGCGTTCTAACTATTAAAATACATGAATTATGATGTAATTCGAAAAATGTAAACACGCACGTTTGGCGCGAAACTTCGACTTTAGATATCTAAATTCATCATTACCACTGCTTATTTAAATTTAACTATGGGTGAGTTCATGACATAATTAAATGACTAGTTAATCATACTGAATATAGTCGAGCTTGGATGGCCGAAAACTATTTTTTTTATGATTTTTACTAACTAAATTTTTTACGATGCCCGTATTTACGCACCTGGATATTTATAAGGGTAAATTAAGAAACTTGGGCGCTAAATTCAGAAGTTTTAATGGCGTTGACATATAAGCTTATTATTCAACTTTCTTCATTAAGGCACACTCATAGTAAAAAAGTAGTAAAAGTAGTAGTATAATCAGAATATTAAATATTTACAGAAAAAACAATCTATAAATAATGAGGATGACGTATGACATAAATGTTAGCCCCTTTCAGGGACGATACCGAGCCAGCGGAGGTTCGTTTCTTGAGCCCCTTTTTCCATAAATATCTGATCTATTTATAAACTTTTTATATTAATTACATAAAATAACCGAAATCCGCTTTCAAAATGCTTTGTTTTTGTTAGATAAATAGATTAAAGTAGGATGGTCATGTTTTCATGAAAATATTAACTATTCTCTACTAAAATATATTTGTTATAAAGGATGTTAATGAAATTCATACAATTTACGTAAAAAAGCAAACAACAAATTTTATTATTTACAAAATCAAAATCAAACGCAATTAAAATAAAAGCAAATGAAATCTTTAATATCTTGAAGGTAGACTATTGTGATGCAAAAACATGTGAAATCAACGAAGTGAAAGTTTGAAAAAAGAATGAAGTTTACGCGTCGGAGCGGGGTGAAGGAACAATTGTATGAAATGAACAAGTTTGTGCATTGACAATGTTCGTAGGAAACAAAATAAGTTACGAGTAAGTACTCTGACAACTACAAGAACTTACAAGTAAGTATTCTGACAACTACAAGAAGTTACCCGTAAGCTTTTTGCCAACTACTTGGACGTCACTCGGTCACAGTCTCTGACAGTTACTTCAGCACATAATCTCTCAAAGTCCGACTGTCCCGAGCCGCGTCCACATTTTGTCCGTAATGGTTTTACGGTACTCTTGAATGTTTCCTACGTAGTGCCGATATGTTACTATACCTTAAGGGCGAAACGCCAGGACAGCTCGTGAAAATCAATGATAATTTTATGAAAGTTATTCAATGGGTTAAATGAACTTAGAGGGTTGTGTTGATGATTTTAATAAAACTCTGTAAAGCCATATTTATGTTACGGGTGCGAATCATATTTTAATCAGTATACAATCCGATACTGACCTGAAAAATGCAAAAAACATGAGAAAATTAAAATTTCGTGGTATGGTGTTCCAGGGTGTGGTGGGCTACCCTGGCGCTTTTACTATAATTAAAAAAAAACTTTTTGTGCTCAGTGGCGTCAATAGGTCTAGATCTTATAACTTACCTTTCTGTACTATTTTTATTTAGTTTTACAGGAAGCTCCATTTCTTATATTTTTTTTAACCTCCAGATTCATTACTAAGTAAGAATTAAGGGCAGTTCCAGAGACCTAAAATATTCCAGATGCTGTCATTAATTTGAGCAAACGACATGTTCCTGGTAATTAATTTCTTAGTTAATTCCATTAGTGATGATAGATATTGGCAAAAGTAGAACTTTAACTTAAACTTATTTAGTACAGACGAGTAATTTTTTCGTGTAATATCGTCAGACCTATTTCGCGATAGTCATCATCTGCCTAGCCTTTTCCCAACTATAATGGGGTCGGCTTCCAGTCTAACCGGATGCAACTGAACACCAGTATTTTAATACGACAGTCTTTGGTAAGACTGATTGTCACACTTTCGGGTCGCTGACTACCAGTTACGACTGTCAAAAATCTTCAAATGACCGCCAACGGCTTAACGTGCTTTCCGAAGTACTGACAAAACTCAGTATGTAAAGGGTGGTCACCCATCCACGGACCAATCTAAGTAAGCGCGGCTTAACCTGAACATTGACCCGAGCAGCTGTTATTATTTAGCCATGAGCTGCTCAGAGTATATTATTTCTATTAGTTTTATAAATTGCTTCATGTAGAGTTCCTATACTCTACTTACTACATTTTTATATGTACGCTATTTTCTAGTCCATGAAGTGTTGATGAGATTCTCATTTTTCTAAATAAAACTCAAGCTCTCCTTTATGCAAGCAAGAATAAATTATACAAAGTTGCTGAACCAGACCCTTTGTCGGTGCAGTTCAAAACTTTGACCAGCAGTTAGTTAACTCTAACGGTAAGGTTCTGTTGATGACAGAAACGTAATAACTGTTTCTATTTAAATGTTATGTACAGCTGCGGAAGGTAGTTAGGAAAATAATTGTGAAACTTAAAACAATGACAGAAGGTTTAGAATGGCGCGACCTGTTTATTTACTGTACTGGTTGTATGTTCGAATGAGTAGGTATATTTTTGACCGTCAGCAGTGAAATAAATATGCGATGAAATAATAGTTGTATGCATCATCAAATGACTGCCCCCCCCCCCACTCTGGGGAGAGTAGAAGGCAGTTTCAGACTTTTACAGACTAAAACCCATCCATGTTCCTTCTTTGCCCTTTGCGTTCCAGGGCTGCGGTATCTCTTTCGAACAGTCCCGCAGCCCCGGCAGGCATCGACCCTTGCGGACCCCTTCCTAGTTGCTGACATATCTTTGAGGCGCACAAAAAATCTCGAACCCCTCACAGAAATTTTTCATCAACAATTAAAAGAATTTTGACCGTTTTGGTATTGGAAATGGATAAAATAAGGAATCAGTATATGCATTACATTTTTAGGCCCAAGCACATATTGAAAAATCTTCAATATCCTGAATATCAATATACGCTCGTTAATTTTATGTGTGAGACGACGCACCTGCAGTGGAACACCTGCAGTGGAACAGTAACAGGGCGATAGTATAAAGTGCTGGAATTATGTGAATACTGCCTTACGTTTGTTTCCTTCCGTAAGACCAACATTATAATACCAACTTTATCTAAACCAGTTCTAATACTTTGCAGACTATACGGCATACTAGACAAAATAAAGTACGAGTATCAGAGGCCGGAGTATAAAATATGTGGCGTTTTGGATCTGAAATACAATTATACTTTAGCATTTTAGTTAAATTGCTTGCAACAATCACAATCAGCATAATCCAATGATATGAATAAATTCTTTAATTTAATTTATTATAATTCAATTTAATGTGAAACGAGTATTTTTTTTTCTCTATATCCTATACTTTAAAAAAAATATTAAGTGTCTGTTTGTAATATAAAAGTAACAGCTTTATACGGTACTTGTGACAAAAACACATTTTTTAAAATTTTTGTCTATCTCTTTGTTCCGGCTAATTTCCAAAACGGCAGGACCGATTTTGACGGAACTTTTACTGGCAGATAGCTTTAAGATGAGACGATGTTATAAGGAGTAACTTGGGCTACTTTTATGTTAGAAAAAGAATAAGGGTTCCTTGCAAAAAAATTAAAAATCTTTAACATGGTAACAAAATCCGATTAAAAAAGGAAGTTATTTTTTTTTAAATAATTTCACGCGAACGAAGGTCGCGAGCAAACGCTGGTTACATAATAAATTTACCAGACTGAACATTGCACTGCGCTGTTAATCTATATGCATTTAATTAATTATCGAATGCAAATCTTTTGATCATGTGTGTGGGAGAGAAAAATCATATTAATTTGTATTGTGGATTCTGCCTTTAGCGCTACATTCGACGTCAAAGGGATTATGATATCGAATTGAAATAAAACGTGTACAGTTTTCATTTGTTTGTGCATGATAAAATAAATTTAATTTCAAAGAATATTTAGATAATTTACAAACTGCAAATCTATAATAGTAATATAAATATGTACAAGTATCAAAAGGGTTTGAGGGCGTCAAAAAACACACACATCGCTGTCAACAGAAAAAGTGCCCAAAACGCTGGCAGCATTGCCACGTGGGATGGCAATGCTGATTCTTTGGCCAAAAAAATAGGCCCGCCCTCTGGTCGCGCGAAGAGTCGACCAACCGCTTGGCGATTTCCTGAAATACTAGGTGGGCACTCGGACCCCATGGCCCTAGTATTTCAACCCCAAACGGCTCAAACACATAACGGCCAATTAAATTATTGTATTTGCGCCGTTTGAGGTTTTCAGCATCTGCAGGTTAAAAAAAATACGAATAAACGTGTATCGATATTTTTTTCTCAAATAATTCATATGAAAACATTGATATGGAATACACGAGTTTCCAGTTATTTGATATGTGAAAGAGTATTTTTTAGTTAATCCAAACACATACCGTTCACTAAATTGAATGTTTGTTCAATTTATATCAAACATATTTCATACAAATATTTTACCGATATAATTATAATCTTGATTCCAATTTATAGTACAATATCAAATGTTATAAAGGGTGTAAATAGACCCTTAACAAAGCCGAAAGGCACTTGTTCACCCCGCTATTGCGATATTTTTTTTGGTCTAGACCATACCTGAGAACCTTCTAGTTACGGAGTTATTAGGGGTCAAAGTTCCAACTTTTTCACAAGTATTTTTTTAAATACAATTTTTTAATGTTATAACTTTACTTTAAATACCTCCATGACCCGTTTACAATTCAATGCATCCATAAGCACAATGTTTTGAATGCGATACATTGAGTTTTACCGTAAAAGGTAAAAGGTTTTCACCCCAAAAAAAAAGTCGTTTCCCAGCAATAATTTTTTTGTAGGGTTTCTTAGTTCGATGTACACCCTGTATTTTATTATTTTATTTTCTTACTTTCTGCCTAGTTAGATGAAGAGGAAGTTTGAAAGTGGCGCCGGAGGCTGAAACGTTGTGAGTAATCGGTTGATATGGGCATGTGATGCGGAGGAATGAGGAAAATGTCGTGAGGAAAGTTCTGAGTATGAATGTGGATAGGTATATGACTAGAAGAAGACCAAAGAAACGATGGATGGACTGTGTAGAGGCTGATATGGCAAGAAAGGAGGTGACTGTTGAGATGACGAGTAATAGAGAAGTATGGAAGAAGAAGACATGCTGCGCTCACCCCAAATGAATTGGGATAAGGGCAAGAGAATGATGATGACTTTCTGCCTAGTCGGTCGCAAGCTAGACTGTTAGGAGTCTTCGGTTCGATTCCCAGGCAAAGTGTTATTGGGGTTTTTCATTAATATTTTTTCAACCAATAGCAACCACGGAGTCTGGATTAGTGCCTGGTTGACGGTAGCAGGTTCGCCCCCTACTACAGGGCACTTAAACATAACTGGCCAAATGTGTGTGTACTGTACAGTCACAAGCACCAATATATTTACACTTTCCTAAATTTGAAAGCAATTTTCGCGAGAAATAACAATTGTAACTTGGAGATAGCGTCTTTTTCATCAAAATATGAGTTCCAGAATACTATGTACGCAACAACATGAAATTTTAATCAGAACAATAGGAGAAAAACACTTTTAAAAGTTGTCAAGTGTTTACATGTTGGTGCTGGTGACTGTATATCTCTGCCTTACCCTTCGGGAATTGCAGGCGTAATGTTATGTTACTTAAAGGTTACCTCTCATCTTTTTTTTAAAATATTTCGTTTCTTACTTTATGTTTGGTAAAAGATAACTTCGAAAGGAACTTATAACGATCGTTATCATGAATATGAGCTCCTGAACTTTGTACTACGAGGTAAAGCCATCAATAAATCTGTAACGACAAATTGATATTAACTTGAGCTGTCTAATGATTAAAGTTTTTATCCAAAGTTTTGTTACACATAATATATTTTGTATGGAATTCAGAAAGAAAAATCTTTGCGATAATGTGATATCGAGGGAAAATTTTACTAGAGAAACTGAACACGATCATCTAAATCGCGTTCAAGAAACCAGTGTCAATATTTTATAGCAATGGATGAAAGACACTAATAGCTATTGAACGCAGTTCGATTTTCTCAATTCAAAGAAGAGTAATCTCATTGGTGAAATTTACACTAAATTTATTATCACTGATTGTTTGACTTGTTTTCTAAGACCGCTCGTCCGCGCGGTCGTGCGGTGAAGCGGATCTCACGACGCATTGGCTATATGCAATCCGACTGACAAACGTAGGTACACTGTCCGACCGCGCGGACTAGCGGCGCACTACCTTTACATTCGCTTCGCCGCCTCCGCCTCACCGCGCGGACGTGCGGTGTTGTGTGAGTATCACCCAAGGAACAATAATATAGGCAACCGATTGAAGCATTGATTTAATTTTATCCAGACTTTGTAATGGATAAATGCAATCTTAAAACGTCCTAGTAGAAGGACGACGGTATAATAAAGAAAAAAGTAGTAAAAGGAAAGTAGAATGTATTTGATTTTCTTTGGTTTTGCTTTTTTAAAAACGTTGCACCACACTAGTAATTAATCCTGCAACGTAGATGTTTTTACAAACATTTAAACTCACATGCACAAAAAACCGAATCGGAACAACTACTTGTAGGCCATACAAATATTTGTTTCGTGGGGTAATCGAACCCGCGACACGCAGCGCAGCAGCCAATCGCTCAGCCACTGCACCAACCTTCTTACGTCTTGCTTTTTTATCATTGGTTTTAAGTCTTTTTATCAGTGGATAGCCCTAAAGTTACATGTCCAACTGTGTGTGTATGGGCCTAAGCCATACTGAACTACTGCTGGTTCATTATGGTTTATGTCCATACACAGACAGCTTGCTGTATCAAAGCTGTTCAAACAATTTACGCCATTGATGGCGTACGCAAACGCAGTTTAACTTGAAAGCCATACAAATATTTCTTTCAGAGATGGAAATTCAATCCGCTGCTCTAAGCTCAGTAAATAGACACACTACCATCGTGCCATTTGTAAGATGTCCTTATAAAAAATAAAAAATTTAGAATCTTTGAGAGAGAATATCACATGACATCAATTTTTAACTAAACAATATAATATTTCGCAGCACTGTTTACCAGTCAAAATAATTAAATATGCTTTCTTTTTTTAAATTGCAATTTCTTTGAAACTCAGAAATCATAAATTCTTCATCATCTTAAAAACTTAATATATAACTCTTGCATACATTTAGAAAGTAATATACCTCCCCACCTTTTTAATTTGATTAAGCTTAAATTTTGCATTCACATTTAGTATGGATGACAAAGCATGGTTAACTAAGTGACGTCATTCTTAATTCAAAATGGCGGACTCTCAAAGATGGCGGACTAGTTATGTTTTATGCAATCCCATATTATTATGGGTATCAAATGAAAGGGTTTGCTGAGAGGAATATGAGAAATAAAAAGACGTCATTATAACGCTTCTATTATTTGTTTTTTAAATTCAGTCGTACAGTCACTTATCTTCATTTCCATTTCCCACAAGACTTGCCATTACAAATGTCAAACGTCTCGGACGTGTTAAAACCTGTCCGGTTAAAATATCGAAATACATTCTGCTCTTATGGCTCATATACATAAGGAGACTGTGTTTACATCAATGATATTATAAATAAAAAGAGGTAGATATCCACTGAGTGAGGTTTAACCCTTTATAAGGCAGAGAAAACCGGAAGTGGTAGGAAAACGAAATTGATGTTTGTTAATAAGGATGTTTTAATATTTTTTTTTTTTCTAAAAATATTAAACAAGTACCTACTTCAAAATTTTATTTTTATTTTTAAATTTCCGGAAAATATGTGGAAAATTTGATAACAGTATCTGTGCCACTTTCCATACTAAAGTGGTGATATTTCTATATAAAAAATAATTTTGTTGGTGGCACGTATATTGTCTCTAGGTTAAATCTTATATTCTTCATGAGAAACAAATCTAAACTCGTTTATAAGTATGTGATGCAAGGTTCGACGGCAGATTTTCTTAAATGGCGATTCGAAATATAAATACGTATTATTTTGTGGTAAAAACAGACACTTCCTTTTTTAGGGTTCCGTACCCGAAAAGTAACCAACGGGACCCTATAACTGCCAGCCGCTATATATGTCCGTCCGTCTGCCAGCGGGCATGATCCTAGGTAGACAGTTGAAATTTTCACAGAATGTGCATTTCTGTTGCCGCTATAACAAGTATAATAATTTTAAATTTATTTTTACCCTACTTCGATGGTACGGAACCCTTCAAGCGCGAGTTCGACTCGCACTTGGCCGGTTTTTCTAAAAGCGAAGTGATTTTCGTAATATTTACTCGAAGCTAGATACTTTCTTCGTTTAAACGAGCCTCTTTATGACTACGGTCGAACGACAGGTAGTTAATCGGTTTTTCCAAATACTTGCGAGTATTTTCAGGGTATTTTTAACCTAGTGGCTTTTGTGTAAGGCTTACTTACGGCTTGAGCTGAAAACGGCTCGGTAAAGAGGTTTTTCTTGGATTAAGTTACACTTTGAATTTTCTTTTGGAATCTGAACAAAATGGAGGTAAGAATTGACTCTTAACCGTCTGGGTTGTAACTGAATCGTTTATAATATAATTTATTAAAAGACATCTACCTCCATATCTTGTTCAATATATAAAATAAAGGCAGCGGCAATGAATATTTCCAATGGTCATAGCATTGTGTAAATGTTTTGTAAAAATTACAAAAGAGAATATCTTTTTCTAGATTCTGGGAAATCTCCGTAATCTATACTGACCGACTGTCTAGAAAAAAAAAAACAAAAGAATGAATGGTGAATAGTTACATCTGTTATCAGTCTTACATTACGATATTGCCAGTAATTGAGCTGAAGGCGTCAGGTGATTATTCTCATACCCTTATCCCAATTTATTAGGGGTCGGCGCAGCATGTCTTCTTCTTCCATTCTTATCTTATACTCGTCGTCTCATCAGATACCTCATTTCTTGCCGTATCATCTTTCACACAGTCCATCCATCGTTTCTTTGGTCTTCCTCTACTCTAATACGGGCTATACCCATCCACTTTCATACTCAAAACTTTCCTGACTTTCCTCCTCATTCCTCCACATCTCAAGGCTCTACCATGCCAACCGATTCTCTCACAACTTTTCAGACACCAGCGCCACTTTCAGACTCTCCCTCATATGTACTCATTAGGTAACTCTTCGTAAAATTCCGCCATTCAGCAGCATGTAGGAAGGCAATCCCAAAACTTAGAAGGTTTTTTTTTTCGGATGCGGAATCAAATGACGTCTCTCGCTCTTAGCGGAGTGGAAGGGAGTGTCAGACTCGTACTGACTAAAACCCATCCATGTTCCTTCTTTGCCCTTTGTGCAAAGAAGGCATAACCGAGTTGAAAGTTGAGTCGTTCGTAGTGAAGTTGTATTGAAAACTAGGACGTGCCCGCAATCCTAACTTTGCTAACATTCAGCAATTATTTATTCAGTATTATTGCTAGGTATTACGACTGGGTTTGATGTTATTCACTGTAAGTTGTCACAACAACAAAAAATTACCTCGTAATTGAGTAAATGAGTTAGTTACGGCTACGCCACAGCTGGCGTAGCAAATACTAAGTTTCTTTGCTACGGCGTAGCAAGTACTACGAGCTTCTTTGCTACGGCGCAGCAGGCGCGTAGATCTTTCAGGATTTTTTGATATCCATTGATTGTCTCTTCCCGTTTCTTAAAAAATATCACGTTTTACGGTAGGACTCAATGTTAAACACTCAAAACATTGTGCTGATGGATGTATTAAATAGTAGGGGGGGTCGAGGAGGTATTTAAAGTAAAGTTATAAGCATCACAAACTTGTATATAAAAAAAAAACTTGTGAAAAAGTTGGAACTTTAACCCCCAATATCTACGTAACTAGAAGGTATGATGTGGAATAAAAAAAACATTATTGCAATGGCGGCGCGAACAAGTACCTTTCGGCTTCTTTAGGGTATTTTTACACCTATTATATTATTAATATTGACTGACACCAAAAAAAGAACATTTCTTATTAAAAATAACCTATTTTGTTTATAAATGTCTCGTTACATCGCAGCGGGTGGCATTTCAGGCGATGACACGCCCACACGAGGTCCATAAGTTCACAAGTGAAAAGGTCATTCGAACGATACGGAGGTAAGTTCAAACATTTTCTCGACACGTCAAGAAGCCTACGAAGATACATTGTATATTTTTTTTATTTTCTATTATTCTTTGAATGTTTGTTGAGACGAGTCGAATTGTTATTACTAGCTTTTTTTTAGAATTTTGGTGAAAAAACCTACTTACTTTCGATTACTTTTCGATGGAATACTTTAACTTTTATGTAAGCAAAAAAAGAACGTTTCTGATTTTTATTGATTTCTTTGTTTGAAGTAAGTGTTAAAATTATATCAAAATATAGCCGTAGAACATAAACATTGTAAACTACTAGCGACATCTAGTTATATGTATGTCAACCTTTTTTCTATTTTGTTTCTGTGATAAAACTGATAAAGTCTTTATAGTCTGTTACAAGCACACAACCGTTTTTCAGGTTTTTTTTCCTGAATTTTCGTAAGATTCGTTCATAGCGTTGTCTTTCCGTAGTATCTGCCTATCCGCATTGGGTGATGGCCTTTGTCCCAAATTACTTCAGGTCATTTTCCCCTGAATCCATGAAAATGAACTAAATGAAAAAAAGTGTTTATTCGGCATTATTAAAAAAAGATACACCTTAAAATAAAACAAAATACATAAACAAAACAATTCATGCCAAAAGGGCCTCAGCTCAGCATAATACCAGATGGCAATACAAGGTGTATCACCTGACAATGATTTTCAGTTGCAGCCCACGAGTGCCATACGGTCGAAAACATAAACAGTAAAACATAACAATAATCTCAATTAAATGTGAACTCGGCTGTCATTGTGCCGATTGTCGTGACGGCCAATGCACTTATGGCCAAGAGCCTCGACGACCATCTTTCAAGCTCTCCTTAGGCGGTTGGATCAAGGGCTTGATTCAAAAGGCAGTACTCCTCGATACGGCTCGCATTGTGAGGAGGTGCCTCTCTCTGGAGCCCTTACCGGCCGGTAGCTTAGACCCTGTTCCCGATACCGGTGGGCTACAATTTTTTACATTTTTAAATGTTTTTATATTGTTTTTTTCTAAGGAATATTTAAAAATGTAATTGATTTGTAAAAATATAAATAAAGGAATAATAATCTCAATTATAGCCACTTAGGTTTTCCCTTGTAAATTCACACATCAATGTATTTCATACAAATGTCCTTGTTTGTTTAATTTGTATTGCAAAACCTTGTGAATAACCGTGAATAAGTCTTATTCACGGTTATTCAAGTGTTATAATCCACCTATGTACATAAAAATACATAATAAAACCTCATATTACATTTATGAGATACTTAAACTATGCAATAACTCGACTCAATTTAGCTTTAACCGCGAAGGGATGCGATAAACCTACATTTTATAATGTTGCTTCTATAATCCAGCTTTGATTAAAAGCTTTTTTAGATTCTTACTAATTCCATCTGTTCCTAATATTTTTTTATTGTTACTAACATGTTTATTAGATCGCAAGTTAATCAGATTTTTTTAGTGGAACTCGTGGCTTAATATAATAATAACAGCCGCTCGGGTCAATCTTTAGGTTAAGCCGTGCTTGCCTAGGTTGGTCTGTAGATTTCATAGGTGATCACCCATTACATACCGAGTTTCCTCCGTGCCTCGGACAGCACGTTAAGCCGTTGGTCCCGGGTGTTATTTGTAGATCTTTGACAGTTATTAGGTAGTCAGTGGCCCAAAAAAACTGACAACCAGTCTTACTAAGGGGTATCGTATTACCCAGTACTAACTGGGTGGTGGAGGTCAGATAAGCAGTTGCTCCATGTAAAATACTGGTATTCAGCTGCATCCGGTTAGACCGAAGCCGACACCTATATTGTTGGGAAAAGGCTAGGCAGATTATGAAGTTAATCAGAATTTTACCTCCAAGTGTTGTCCACCAGAATATTACTATTTTCATAATATTGACAAATTCTCCTTTACTCATTTTCAAAATCCTCTTTCATATTTAGCTTAATGTAATGATCGCAAAACTAAAAATTGCATATGTGTAAAATGGCTAAGACATATTTCAAAATTGTAGGTATTGTTTTAATTATTTACCTGTGAGTCCGTTAGTAATTCAAAAAAAGTAATAAATAAATAAAATTCTTTTAATAAATAAATTCTTTTATTGCCATAAAAACAGGGTACAGAAAAATTTGAGACCCTGGCTCCAGAGCTAGGTTATAATACCTGTATTTCAGGAGCCAGTGACTTCTTCCATTTAGGTTACAATTGGGCAAGTTTTATGCAGCAACCGGTAACAAAATTTTATTTCTTAAAATTAAGTTTAATATTTAACATTAAACATTTAATTATGCACTAAAAATAAAATTAGAAAAATTTGAATAAAAGCGAGTTAAATAATCCAATTAAATCAAACAAAATTATAATAAAAACATGATTTAAACAAATTTAGATAAAAAATTGAAAATTGAATTAAAAACAATAATAATTTTAAAATAAAGATTGTAGCAAAATAAAATCAGAACGAAAATTACAATACAGCCAGGATGAAACAAAATTAAATTGGAAATATGGGAGTGCAATCATGTGAATGTGTATTCGGGCGTTTGTGTGTGTGTGAGGACGTGAGTGCGTGTGGGTGGGTGTGTGTGTGTATGTGTGTGTGTTAGGACGTGAGTGCGTGTGGGTGGGTGTGTGTGTATGTGTGTGTGTATATGTGTGAATACCATTTATTTGTGTTCTTATATATATTTATGTTGATTGCAGCAGCTTTTCAGTTGCGTAATAGTCCTGTGTCAGTAACCACGTTTTTACCTTATTTTTTGTTTCACGAGTCGTAAGGGGATTTATGTTCAGGATTTTGTTTAAGGTATTATAAAGAAAAATGGTAAGATACACCCTTTGTCGCCTAGCGGACGCCGTGTGACAACGTAAAGGTAAGCAAACGTTTTTTATAGTGCGCTTCTTATTACTTTCCGCATTACAAGGTGTAATCCTGTGCTGCATATAAACAACTTGCAGAATATAATACTGTCGCACCGTGAGTACTTCACACTTCTCGTATAAGACCTTGGTGGGAAATCTGAAGGGTCTGAAGGTCATGACTTTAAGTAGAGATCTTTGGGCCCTTTCCAGGTGAATCATAAAAGTCTTGCACCCACCACCCCACACAGTAACACAATATCCCACGACTGACTGCACGAGCGCATAGTACACAGTACGAAGGAGTTCGAAGTCGGCTACATATCTAAGTTTTTTAAATGCCCAAATAAGTTTCCTGATACGCGTTGAGGTGAGGTCTATGTGCTGTCGCCAGTCAAGTTTTTCATCCACAATCACACCAAGGTATTTAACATGTGTAGACTTAGTGATAGTAGTGCATGAGCATGTCGTAGAAGAAGCGAAGTTGCAGACATGTAATCTAATATATAAATCAGCAGGTTTAATTTTAGAAAAAGAGAATTGGAGAAATGTGGATTTGGAAAGGTTCAAAGTGAGTCGGTTGGATCTCAGCCAATGGCTTACCCTATGCAGTCCCAGTTCGGCGCTTCGTCGAGCTTCGTCCCAGGTCCCCCCATGGAATATTAGTTGTCGTAAAAGTAGAATCTGGCATTTTATCATAATCTTCATTTTTCGCTTATTTTTAAAGATGAACATATATTTTATTTACAGTTATGATAGCCGTTCAATAGAACACCAAAATAATGAAGCATTTTACCCACTATCTACAATTTTCCTGAACTCTAGAAGAAAATATATATCTAAGTGTTTATTCAAGATACCATATCCTCAAAAATAACAAAACCCATCCACCAAAAAACTTCATAATCATCATTCTCCTGCCCTTATCTTAAAGAAATTAGAATCATTGTACCGTTATCAAAACATGATTAGACCTAACATATAAACATTAACATCACATCACGCATATAAACCCCGAAGGTTTAGGCAGAGATGCATCTAATAGTACACCCACATTTCGCCAGTTATGTTTAAGTCCCTTGTAATAGCGGACGAGCCTATTGCCGTCAACCAGGAACAAATCCAGACTCCATGGCTGATACTGAGAAATCCCTGATATAAAAACCCAATAACACTTAGCCCGGAAACGAAACCAAGACCTCATGCTCTGCAGTCGTGCTTACGACCACTACACAAACGCGGCAGGACTTAACAAATTTTCATTTTCCTGTTTACCAACAATAATTCACTTAAACGTTGTTTATACTTCCAATCTCGTATCTTGTTTGAAAGTTAACCTATAGTTTTGTACTCAGCCACTCGAGAATTTTTCCAGTTAGAAGCTGGCCGCAGATGACGACTAATAACATTTTGTTGACAACCCGCCACCGTGCGACAGGGATGGCACTCTGCGGTGTGTCCATAGAGAGGATGATACCGGAGTGAATTTTCTTTTTTCTTATTCAGGGATATGTTGAAAGAGGTCGTGTTGTTAAAACGTTCTTGGCTTTGATTTTAGCAAGATATCTGTGACTATAATATTAACCATGTCGGTACCGGTGAGTGATCTTTTTGTTTTAGACTTCAGTTGCCCTCGTATCATGCTTAGTCGTAAAATACGAAATCTATTTTTCAACAATTCCTAGGAATCCCTTTTCCCATTTCAACTGAAAGTATTTTGTTGCTTAAAATACTGAACAACATAATTAAAAGGAAATAGAAAATGTGCAATAACAACTCTGTATATTCCCGCCCACCGCCATCACGTTTGGGGTTGAGAGCGTCGGTATAAGGGCTCGCGCGGCGCCGCAACTCTCATTCGCGTCCCCATCCGCGACCCGACCAGTCGGGCGCTGTCCGAACTACGGCTAATACTGCAACCGCGCGCGTATGTATCTTCAAAGTTCCTTATTAGAAAATCATCATCAATATTCTATCTTCCAAATTCAATTTCAAAAGTTTAAATATCTGTTTTTTTTAAATTCAACGGTTTTTTTCCAACGGACTTTTCCAAGTTTGAATTCATTTTTTTTTTCTATCTCCGCGGAGGTGCGTAAGTGTTCGTGTGTTGTGTGTGGCGAATTCGGTGAGTCGAAGTTTGAGTTTCGAATTGGTGGACGTCGGCTATTGGCGGAGACTGGGTTTGTTTCACTTTCGGCTTTTAATGGATGCTCAAATGTTATTTTAGGCTTTGAAATGTGAATTTTTATTTTTCCCAAGTCAATTTGTTAAATTGATAAGCTTTGATATTTTTATGGTTATTGACTTGAGCCGATATTGCCAAACAAATTCAGCCAAATAACCGTTACTTTAATATTGTCGTTCCATAATCGAATTTCGCGCGATGTTTTGGCTGAATTTCTTTTAATTCTCATCGTCAGGCCTGATATGCAAATAATCAGCGCAAAATTCAAATTGAGCATTCAGATCCAAATTCATGCATTTAAATGAGTTTGGTCGTTTTTTAGGCTTCAGTTGGGTCGTTAATCGTTTTTCAGGATTATTTATTTAAGCTTTTTCGATAAAACGTTTGTAAGTTAATTATTTTGTGACCTAATTAAGGGAATGGACTAAGGTTTTTATAGTCTGGACGTTTTTATTCTCTGTCTGTCCTTCGCCGGAACAAATCGATTTCTATGCTCTGTTTGTAACATTTTACGAGTAACTCCGTATTTACACGTAATAGGATCGACAATATAGTAAAAAGGAGACTGGAACGACTATTCTTGGCACCAGATCTGTTTCACCTATTTGGCGATGACGAAGTAGGTAATTTAACATTTTTGGCAGCGGTTTTGTATTGCCAAAAAAGTAGGACTTTGTTAGGATTCAATTTTTAAAAAGATTGGAAAGTATTTTGATCAGAAAACATGAAAATGAAAATTGGCAGTTAAGCCGCAGTAAATTAAGGGGACTGTTGGTAACAGTAAGTACCAAATAAATCAGCTGGTTAATTACTTGTTAAATGAGACCAGTTGTTTGTTACGACTCTTCGCGAACTGAGTACTTCGAAACGTCCACAATTACACAGTAGCTTAAAGACAAATACAGCATTTCTTTAATCTAGAGATGTATTAATGATGATTTTTAGAGAAAATAATATAATTCCCACATAGAAATACTTCAGGAATTTTACAACTAAAATGTTAAAACAACAATTTTATTCGACCACCTCGCTGTTGTTTAATAGAGAGGATTATTTAAAACTTAATTAAAAATTGATTCAGAGAATACTGTTTTTAGAGTGTATGCATTTTTTTTTTATATTGAACACTAGCAAAAAAAAATAACCATGCTCTCGTCAATCTCCTTGAATTTAAGCCAAACATAAATCTCAAAAAAATTTAGTAGCTCAATAGATAATACCGGATTTCCCTTTAAACTCAATACATTAAAGAGGGACGTTCAAGCCCAATACAACCCCATTGATCTCCCTGATCAATAGTACAGAGACAGACTAATCCATCATCATTCGACACAGGTCTATTGTATTACGATTAAACCCGTTCACAGGCTACACCATTCAGTCTAAAGTTCAGATTTGTGTCACCAATAATTATATAAGTTAAGTTTATTTCGTATCATTTAGGCTAACATTGCATGTCGAGGAGTCTCCATTTAGGCATAGAAAATGCCTGTAGTTGAAGGGTCCGCTCTTCCCTTACATTATAAACAACTTACAAATAGGTGAATAGCAAAAAGAGAAGTTTCTTGCCCATTCTTCTCCATAGAGATCTACGCCTCGGAATGGGCATCTACAGTACTTTCACAAGTTATTATGCCTTGTGTGTGTGACTGTAGCTTCGCTCTTTGTTTTTTTCTGTGACTTTCAAAAGTGCCTGTAATGGTCTAATTGAAATAAATGCTTTGAATTTTGAATTTGAATTTGAAATTTAGAAAAAAGAAAAAGAAAATACGATCAATTGTATGAGTGTGTGTGCATGTGTGTGTGTGTGTGTGTCTAGTGTTTATCCAATATTCTTCATGGTTTTGTGGACGATGGATGGATGGAATGGTTTATAGGGTGTGTAAAGAGTGGGAAAGAAATCCTGTTATTAGGTTTTCAGATGCGATGTCTCGCTTTTCAAGAGTTTATCTCAATTATGGCGTATGGGAATGTCTGAAATCACTGTGGCTAATGGGGTGAAATGGTCAGTTGGTTAAATTGTTTTGGTATGAATCTTAACGAAATATATGGGAGGGATGTTTGAGTATGATAAAAATTTATGTAGTAGGGCTACAAGTGGTTTGAAATCTATGATTCCTGCTTTGGAGTCGGAGCGTAATAAAAATGGATTCGGATTATTTATATCTAATCTGTGACATTTTAATAAAATTGAATTTTTATTCGTCTCGTTATACGCTCGACTTTGCGACAAACAAACATTGAGAATATTTTTTGAAATAAGTACCTACCATTCCGCATAACTTTTGTGTTAATTTCTTTACTTAATACGTAAGGTACGAAATTCACAAAAGGTGTATCATCTGACACGGCAATATGGCTGCCAGGATTAACCTAAAACATTAGAATTCAGGCTCAATACAAGATTTATCGCAGACGTTCTATTTCAGCTAAGTACGGTGGTAACGTAATTTATGTATTTCGACGAATAGACACACTTAATTCCGGTACAACTTTACATTAATCACAACAGAAAGAATAAGACTTTACAAAGGATCAAAGTAACTTAATCTTTTGACAAAGGTGGAATCAAAGTGATATTACGTCGTTTTTTATGATAATCTTATGCACAAGTAGAAAATTACAGTCAACTTTAGCGATGACGATTTTTGATGCGGATACAGAACATGGCAGCTCCATGATAGTGAAAATGATTACAATCATCATCTGCCTAGCCTTTTCCCAACTACATTAGGGTCGGCTTCCAGTTGTGGCTAAAAAATAACAGCCGCTCAGGTCGATCTTTAGGTTAAACCGTGCTTGCCTAGGTTGGTCTGTGGATGGGTGACCACCCATTACATACCGATTTCCTCCGTGCCTCGGAAAGCACGTTAAGCCGTTGGTCCCGGGTGTCATTTGTAGATCTTTGACAATGTCGTTAGGTAGTCAGTGGCCCAAAAAGTCTGACAACCAGTCTTACCAAGAGGTATCGTATTACCCAGTACTAACTGGGTTGTGGAGGTCAGATAGGCAGTTGCTCCATGTAAAATACTGGTATTCAGCTGCAAACGGTTAGACTGGAAGCCGAGCCCAATATAGTTGGGAAAAGGCTAGGCAGATGATGTTAACTGGTAGAGAGGTTCAACTTTTAGAAATAAAAATAAACTTTTAAGTATACCATTGGGTATTTATTCTTCACTCAATCGAACATTTTTCACCATAATTTCCTGCTATTGCTCATCCAATACCGTTCAAATGCACCGCGTAGCTAAACACCGCCTAGCTAATCCACTTAGCACCGTGTGACGGGTCGGGTTTATTGGCCCAGCGACCCCTCGCTCAAGTGACGGACTTTAATTTAACTTACCTACCCACACCTCACCTATCGACGGTAATCCAAACAGGGATGGACTAATTGGCTGATAGACATTAACGTGAAAAGAAAAAAACAAATACAGGGTGTAAACAGACCCTTCACGAAGCCGTCAACCAAGCATTCAGTACATCAAACTAAGTAACTTTAGGCAAAAATTATTGCTGGGAAACGACTTTTTTTTTTGGTGAAAAATCACGTTTTACGGTAAAACTCAATGTAACGCACTCAAAACATTGTGCTGATGGATGGATTGAATAGTACGGGGGTCGTGAAGGTGATTAAAGTAAAAATCTTACATTAGAAACATGTATTTAAAAAAAAACTTGTGAAAAAGTTGGAACTTTGACCCCCAATATCTCCGAAACTAGAAGGTTCCCAGGTATGGTGTAGAACAAAAAAATGATCGCAATGACGGGGAGAACAAGTGCTTTTCGGCTTCGTTAAGGGTCTTTTTACACCCTTTATGAAGGCATGTTTAACCAGTACAAAATACTGTTAAGGCAACAGGTTTATTCATGGCCGTATTTAATATTTTAAATGTGTGTTGACTTCGCAGCCGTCTCCTTTTATGAACGTTTGGCTTAGTGAAATCACGCAAATCTAACTTTTTAATATTACATAACGACACCTGT
This sequence comes from Noctua pronuba, assembly GCA_905220335.1. Lineage (NCBI taxonomy): Eukaryota > Metazoa > Arthropoda > Insecta > Lepidoptera > Noctuidae > Noctua > Noctua pronuba. The sequence goes on along the minus strand of LR999906.1, from coordinate 4,154,567 downwards.
ATCCCTCAAAGGTATTGAGAAGTTCATCATCATCTGCCTAGCCTTTTCCCAACTATGTTGGGGTTGGCTTCCAGTCTAAACGGATGCAGCTTGATACTCGTATTTTACATGGAGCGACTCTCACTACCCAGTTAGTACTTGGTAATACAATACCCCTTGGTAAGACTGGTTGTCAGACTTTTTGGACCACTAACCTAACGACTGTCAAAGATCTACAAATGACACCCGGGACCAACGGCTTAACGTGCTTTCAGAGGCACGGACGAAACTCGGTATGTAATGGGTGGTCACCCATCCATAGACCAACCTAGGCTAGCACGGCTTAACCTAAAGATCGACCCGAGCGGCAACAGGTTTATTAATAGCCGTATTTAATATTTTAAATGTGTGTTGACTTCGCAGCCTTTTCCTTTTAAGAAATTGTGTAGGGATGGTGTTTGGTATATTGAAATCAAACAAATCTAACTTTTTAATATTACACAACGACACCTGTATCCCTCATAAGTACTGAGAAGTTCATCGTCATCTGCCTAGCCTTTTTCTAACCATGTAGGGGACGGCTTCCAGTCTAAAAGTATTTTACATGGAGCGACTCTCACTACCCAGTTAGTACTTGGTAATACAATACCCCTTGGTAAGACTGGTTGTCAGACTTTCGGACCACTACCTGTAGCGACTGGCAAAGATCTACAAATCACACCAGAACCAACGGCTTAACGTGCTTTCCGAGGCACGGAGGAAACTCGGTATGTAATGGGTGGTCACCCATCCACAGACCAACCTAGGCAAGTACGGCTTAACCTGTGAGCGGCTGTTATTATTTAGCCACGAGCTCCTCAGTCTTTTAATTCAGTTTTGAGTAACAGAGGCAAATGGCTGTCGGTTTCAGAGTAAAAGAAATTTCCACAAGAACTTGACATATTTTATTCACTAACCCGTCCCTACTGTCGGCGGGTAGTCTGATTCCTTTTCTAAAGCGGCAAATGAAAGCGCTGTAACCCTGACTTTCCAAATAAAATGTACATTTAGGTTGAGAGCCGAGATGAAAGTAGGCTCTTACTTTTTATTTCGAGTCTAACACAATCATTTCTTTTCAAGTTTTCTCAGTAAACATTTACGAGATATCTAGTTACATATAGCGCTTAAGGGCTTATGTGTGTATTGTACATTTATTGAATGTCTATACATTTTGATCTATACAAATAAATAAAATTGAAGAATCTGTTGGTAATTTCAAAATAACAGTTTTTTGCTGATTGCATATGACGTATACTCTTATAACAATTTTTTTTTTAATGTTTTTCTGTTTGTTCCGGCTCATCTCCGAAACAGCTGAATCGTTTTTAATGGGACTTTTACTGAGAGAGATCTGATGTTATAAGGAGTAACTAAGGCTACTTTTATTTTAGAATAAGGATTAGGGATCCGTGCAAAAAAAAATATTAAAAAATTCTATAAACGGAGTCTGATTCGTTTTTGCCGTCATTTATAAAATATAATTTGGAAATTTGAGTTATAAATAAAGAAATTTTGAAGTTATATCAAGTCGTAAACACGGCAGGGGCGGATCACTAGTACGTGTTCAAGCGCAAAGATAACTGTAAACAAACTTATCAGCTGAAATCGATATTTGTTTATCAAAGCGGTCCTGCACAGCGAGAAGAATTCCACCAAGGAAATTATGTAACTTAATAAACTAGTATTAAAGTTCAAAATTGAGGAGCAACATCACAACTTGCTAGCTCATCGTGGAAGCCTGAAGAATAACAATAAGAGTAATCCATTTTCCTATGTTGACTTTTACGGGGTTTAGAAAGCGGGAAGGATGGCCGCCGGTGGCATTAGGCGGTTCCTTGAGCCGACGGTTTTTGAGACACGTTGCTATGCAAGATCTTTGAGCTTTAGAGCGTGATTACGTGATAAACCTTAACATAGATTTTGATTGAGTGTGAAATACTTAAGTGTCTCCTCGCTGGTTAAAACAGATTTGTCTCAAATTGTAAATTTTATTACTTACTAGCGTTTGCCCGCGGCTGCGCTCGCGTTAATTTAGAATTTGACAATCAATTCGGGTTGTACTCTACTAGTAATAATATAATTCAATCTTGATTCGAAAGACACGTGGCGCCATCTATTATCATAAGAACGTTACTGTTGTTTTCTTCGGGAACAGTAGTTTTTTTCGGGATGCAAGGTACCCTATGTCCGTTTCTGTACACCTGACAACACGACACCTGATGATCGGTTCAGTCGTTTAGGCGTGGTTAAGGTAACAAACTTACTTTCGAATTTATAAAATTAGTATGGATTTATTTATTTGATATCCTTGTGCCATTCCATCTTCCTAGCACGTTGGGCTGCGCTGGGGTGGCTACTGCAGGTGCTGAAATCCTCGAACGGCGCAAAAACCATAACTTAATTAATAGTGATGTGTTAGAGCCGTTTGGGGTTGAAACACTAGGCCCGTGGGGTCCGAGTGCTCCCATAGTATTTCGGGATATCGCCAGGCGGTTTGTCGAATCTTCACGTGACCAGGGGGCTGGCCTTTTCGCCAAAGTAACAGCATTGCCATCCAACGTGGTAATGATGCCAGCCTTCTGGGCTATCCTATTGACAACGATGTGGATGAAGTTTTGTATTTCAGGATGATCGGTTCAGTCGTTTAGGCGTGAAAAGGTAACAAACAAACTTACTTTCGCATTAATATTAGTATGGATTTATTTATTTGACATCCTTGTGCCATCCCATATTCCTAGCACGTTAATAGTTATGTGTTTGAGCCGTTTCGGGTTGAAACACTAGGGCCATGGGGTCCGAGTGCCCACCTAGTACTTCGGGATATCGCCAAGCGGTTTGTCGGCACTTCACGTGATCAGAGCGCTGGCCTTTTTTTTGCCAAAGTAACATCATTGCCATCCAACGTGGTAATGATGCCAGCCTTCTGGACACTTTTCCTATTGACAACAATGTGGACGAATGTTTTGACGCCCTGCAATTCTTGTCCCACTTTATTGTAGGAAAACTCAAACTGTTTATTGCATTCATGTGTACATTTAGTTGTTACATATATGTAAGTAAGTTCCAACATGAAACCCAGTTAGGGCACGGCAACATAATAGATTGGACAAAACAAGCATCCAGTGCGTAGGTATACTAGATTGCAAGTTTGTTAACCCTTAATCCGGCACGAGGAAAAATTTATTAAAATATCTTTTATCTGTGTATATCTTTTTTGTATCGTTAGATGTTCCTAAAACCAGGAAAAATAATCAAAAAAATCTAGTATATTTAGATTTTTAGAAATTGCATGTCCTATTATATACTGGACATTGCCAAGTTATCCAGAAAATAACGGAAAATATAGATGTACAGTATAATGGACATTGTCGAATTAAGGGTTAAACAAATATAATTATTATCGATAATATTACTAGTATTAGGTTTATGTAGTTATTTTAATTGATATCATGAGGTTATTTAACTATTTTATTTACGTGTATTTCGTTTATTCATATTTCTTACTTACTAATTACATTTTAAATATTTTTATCAACAAAAATTATATAAAAAAAACATTTAAAAATATAAATAAGTAGCCCACCGGTATCGGAAACAGGGTCCAAGCTACCGGCGGTCAGGGCTCCGGAGAGAGGAACCTCCTAACGATACGAGCCGTGTCCAGGAGTACCGCTTTCTGAATCAAGCCCTTGATCCAGCTGCCTAACGAGAGCCTCCTCAGGTATTGGTCAAGGCTCTTTGCAATTAAGCCATGGGCTGATACGACTATCGGCACAATGATCGCTGATTCCACATCCCACATGTCGACAACCTCGCGAGCGAAGTCAAGATACTTGATTTGCTTATCTTTCTTACGTGTATTAATTATTATATTTTATTAATTTATATAAGTTATTAAACATAAAATAAAAATGAAAAAGTATAGTATGGGCGGTCTTATCGCACTTTCTGATCTCTTACAAACAAGATTTGGATGGACTGATATAAACAATAAACATGTTAGGCTGTTCATTTTGTCCGTTCCTAAACCGTTCCCCCAAAAGGATAAAACCCACAGTCTCTGTCTACGGCACACAAAAATTGCAAGCCCGGCTGACCGTTGCTAAGCCGACGGAGTAAGCCCGGCTTCACACATGGAAGGCAAAGCCAATAGATCCTCCGAATGACAGGCAGCCATACTTTTTTATCCCGACATGGAAATACGGTGGCAATCGAAACTTTTATCACGGAACCTTTTATCGCATCAATGTTTGCAAACATTTCGTTCGTAGGATTTAGATTCGAATCGTTTCTGTGCGAGTTTTTGTGTCACTTCAATCGTGCAGCTAGATAACGGAGCGAGTTTTTAAGATGGGGAGACTTGAAGAGTTACACCAGCTTTTTGTTGATAAAATCGCGTTTTTAAGGATATTGCTGATTTATTTTGTGTTTCCGTTTTAGAGAGTTCCCAGGAGAATAGCAGTGGAAATTGTTATAAAAGTGTTGATGACTAACGAAACAAATAACATTACGCCTGTGATCCCAGAAAGATTAAGCAGAGCTATAGCTAATAGTACACCCACATTTCGACAGTTATGTTTAAGTCCCGTGTAGTAGGGGGCGAGCCTATTGCTATCAACCGGGCTCAACTCCGTGGCTGCTACTGAGAAATTCCTGCTGAAAAAACCCAATAACACTTTGACCGACCTGGGAATCGAACCCAAGACCTCACGCTCAGCAGTCGCGCTTGCAACACTAGACCAACGAGACAGTTATTTCTATTAATTGAATTGATATCCCTGCGGCCCTGCCCAACGGATAGCAAATTAGCTCCTATTACATAATTACATCATACGTAACTCCTACGGACCAGCAAACAACTTAGAACCACAAACCCAATGTTTGTCAATATTTAGACGATCATAATTAAGTTTAGATATACTCCTAAATGAGATTATATCGCCGGTCGTATCCGGGATTACAGCAAAATACACAACCATATGCGGCTTTATATATGTAGGGTAATATTATTATTTGAGTTCTAAACAGTGCGAGTTTTTGTTTAGACAACTATTTTGGCGCGCTCGCGATATCAGCAGTAAGTGCAATTTTTGACAAAATGAGTTAAATATTGATCCTGAATCAGCGCTACGAGCTCTACTAGATGCGCTGACAGCTGTTTTAATAGCTTATAGGGAACTGGTAAATTTCGTTAAGGATCAGTTTCAGTTGCTTCAAGTAATACTAGATATAAAAGGATTTTCGTCATTTAAAACTATTCTTATGTTGAGTGAAGAATATAAAGCGCTTTATTTGGGCTACACGTTTCAGTCATTACAATTAATATTACTTATAAAAAGAAGTCCGGAAAATAAAATCGTAACAAAAACTTTGCACGCCAATTACTCAAAACTATGCAAAACATACTTACTGCTCATATGCCTAGCGCGGCAGTATTAGAAGCAACGACTATCGTTGACAATTCCCAATACAAACATAACCAATATCCAGCCAACATGTTGGACGAACATTTGCTCCAACTTTCGAACTTTTGCGAGAGACATCGAGGCCGGCTAATTAACATGAAAATGAGCCGGCTTTGTCTGTAACTCGTTAGAATAACAGAAGGCTCTCAACGCTGTTTTACTAAAGACCAACTTTATCACGAACAGTTTGTAATTGCCAAGTAATGTATATTTGACTTTGATTTTAGGGACAATGCATTATGTATTTGTGAATTTAATCTCTTGAATTTAGTACAGATATTTAAAGGTCAAATGTCAATGTCTACATAATTGTAAGTATTCGTGTTTAGAAACTTTTATTTAACTTGCAATTTCTATGATTAATTAGGTCAAATCTTGAATTTTAAAACAATCCCCAACCGATTAAGCTGAAATTTTGCATTTATGTTTAGTTTGGATGTATGAATGCATTGTTAGCTAAGTGACGTTATTCTAAATCTAATATGGCGGTCTCCCAAAGTTGACGGACTTGTTATTTTTATGCACCCCCTTAATATGGGTATCAATTAAAAGGGTTTGCTGATGAATAAAAAAATACGTCTCACCTATATTTAAAAGCTTGTTAAAAAATGTTTTTTTACTATTATCTTGTTCGAAATTTAGATTTTTTCATGATGAGAACGTGCACGTGAAGAATGAAGTCGCGACGTTTTCCTTCACCATAAGTCAGTCGTATCCGAGATTATGTTATGAAGACTATGCTCCATTGATTGTGTCCACAACGCCAAACCAATTATCTCGGTACATATTATATTCAAAACCTTTTTTTCACTCACTTAGGTTTTACAAAAATAAAGATTTGACTTCGGCTTTCAAATTGAAGAGTCACCGTGATTCGAACTCACATCCCAAGCTTTAAAAGCAATCTCCTTAACCACTGAACCCCTTAGTCCAATAATCCTGCAAATCAGCAGTTTATTTTCAGCCAGAAGAATAAAGACGCACCCACAAACATTATACACATAACAAATCCAATAATCATACGAATGGGGCCTTTGTTTTTGTCCATGTAGTTCTATAAATAGAGCCAACATTACTTGGACATAACATAACATAACGTATTATGTAAATGTCTTATTATATGTCAGTGAAGGAAACTTGTCACTTTTGACGACCCAGACGAGGGTAGGTAGAAAGTTGGGTTATGACGTCAGATGTGACGTCAACAAGTATGGAGAAGGAACTTTGAAGGAGGTATTTTAGTTCGGTTAGATTTTAGTGGAGTCTAAGTTTAGGGTTCTTAGATTTTGGGTAGTAGTTTGACTTTTTCATCCTAACTAATATTATAAATGCGAAAGTAAGTTTGTTTGTTACCTTTTCACGCCTAAACCACTGAACCAATCATCCTGAAATTTGCATATACATACGTTGTCAGGTGTACAGTGAAACGGACATAGGGTACCTTTCATCCCGAAAAAAATTACTGTTCCCGAGGAAAACAACAATAACGTTTTTATGAAAATAAATGGCGCCACGTGTATTTCGAATCATGATTAAATTATTAGTATAACCCGAATTGATTGTCAAATTCTAAATTAAGGCGAGCGAAGCCGCGGGCAAAAGCTAGTACTTACATAAAGTACTGACAAAACGTCACGCCTGTAATGCCCGAAGGGTTAAGCAGAAGAGTACCTATAGGACCTAACATTTCGCTTTCATATGTTTGACTCCCATGTAATAACGGGCGAGCCAATAGTAAATAATAAAGTGTATAATAAAAGTTGTCACAGTCAACTGTAGATCAGAGCGGCTCTTATCGATTATATTTTTTTTTAGAGATAATTACAATTTGCTCTTATTGCGATTTTTCCTATTAAAAAAATAATTTTAACAATTCTACTAATAGGTATTAGAGGTATTAGATTACAATACATATTCAAAGCGGGTTAAACCAACCCATAAAACACAACTTCTTTAACACAACTGTAACAAAATTAAGACAGTATTCAAGTTTATGAGGCAATAAATTATTTAAGGCATGTAAGTACAGGGACGTAATATGCATGGAGTGCATGAAATTACTGAGAAACCGCAGCTTCCCAAGTTCTATCTTAAACTACTCACAGACGAGGAACTAGGGAACGTCTTGGATATACATAACTATTCATCTGGTTTCTGTACTTGAAAGATGCACATGAATAACGATCCGTGATTTAAAAATAAAACAGCCGCTAAATTCGCGCAACACTGTTATTTTATTGATAACATACTCATTGTTTCACTCAAATATAAACAATACGCAATTTTTCAACCCACTACACACTTTCAAATATAACGCGCTTCGAAAAACTGCACCAAATTGATTGGAGCAGGAATACAAAATTTCAATTAAAATAGTTTGATAAAAAAAAACGAATAGCGTTCGAAATACAAAAGTCAATCAAACGTGCGCAAACAGAATTTATGAATTCAAAATTCAAATCTCAGACCGCATAGAAAACTAGAATAACTGCATATTTCGATATAAAACTCGATGGTCAATTAATTCAAGCATGAACCTCACTAGATCGTCACGGCTGACCTGGCCCGCCTGTGCTGATACTATTCAGCATGTCTGCCCCATTTTGTACACAGCTAGGATTTGATAAATGGTGTTTTGTGCACTTTACTGCGGCGGACATAATTGATGGGCCACCCGATCTATTCCAATTTTGCGTCCTTATAATAAATGGTCATATTTCCTTGCGACAAAATGATCATAAAACGTTAGTCGCTTTAAATAGCAGCAATAAAGAAAACTAGTAAACCAACTTTTATGAAATCGCGTGCTGGTTATCAACTGAACTATTTGTTTTATTGCACTATAACACACTGCACGTAAAACGAAACTACTTGTATCGATGTGACAGCCCCGTGTTACTCACGAGTTACCTGTTACCTGAGGTATGCTTAGTACTGAAATATATATATTAAAGCTTTGCATGTAGTATTAAGCTCCTGGCTTAATAATTACAGCCGCTCGAGTCGATCTTCAGGTTAACCGCGCTTGTCTAGGTTGATCCGTAGACGGGTAACCAACCATTACATACCGAGTTTCCTTCGTGCCTCGGAAAGCACGTTAAGCCGTTGGTTCAGTACAGTAGTCACAGGTAGTCAGCGGCCCGAAAGTCTGACAACCAGTTTTATCAAGGGTATCGTATTACCCTGTACTAACTGGGTTGTGGAGGTCAGATAGGCAGTCGCTCCATGTAAAATACTGGTATTCAGCTGCATCCGGTTATACTGGAAGCCGACCCCAACGTAGTTGGGAAAAGGTTAGACAGATGATGATGTGCGTAAGAGCCGATTCCGACCAATTGTTCCTAGTTGAATTACTGTTTGTCAATACTAATATTATAAAGAAGTAAAATTTGTTTACGTTTGTATGTAGAAGGTAATCTCCGGGAGTAATGATCCAATTCTAAAAAAAAACACTGATAGAAATATTCGTAGGTGCTATATGCATAAATTATATTGATATCATTCATGTTAACCGAGCTATCATTTTTGCGGATGAAGTCGCGGGCGAAGTGCTAGTCAATTTTAAGTCCAATGTAGTTGTGGCTCCGAATTTAACATTAAAACCTCATTAATTTAATTAACTTCAAAAGAGTCGTCATTCCGTTTATTTCTTTGAAAATCGGCACCACAAATCTTGTATCTTTTGCCCCTTCCGGATTTTCGGTTTAGTTGGTGACAGAGGGTTTAACTTGAACCATTAAACACCATATTTAATTACTTATTACTTTGGGAGAGCTTCAAAATTGTAGGGATTTAACTTCGCCGTGCATTCCCTTATGAGTTGTACGAAGTTTGTCGTTAAATTTCATTTTATGGCAGTGTAATGAACGTCTTTGAGATAATGTTTCGGTCGTGACAATTTCATTAAAGACTGCCCTGGTTTTGAATTCTGTATCCTTCGACTGTTTTTGTACTGAAAGAGGGTAGGTAGTCAATCTAAATTATAATAACGTATAATTTAAAACGACTTAGTTAACGTAACACGCTTAAAATCCCCGAAGAGTCAACATAGTTGCACCCGCATTTTGCTAGTTATGTATAAGTCACATGTTAGAAGGGGCGAGCCTATTGCCATCAACCGGGCCATTTAGGTGCTAAGTAATGTATTATAAACGAACATTTAAAGTTTTTTTTTTTTTTTGCTAGCCTACTTGGTGTCCCACTGCAGGGCAAAGGCCTCCCCTTTCTCCTTCCATACCTCTCTGTCTTGTGAAGATTTAGGGGGACCAAATTGTACCCGTTTTGAGAAAATTATTGTTGAAATTACCTGAACAAAAGAAGATTCAGGAATGTACAGTATGCGTTAGGAAGAAAACTTTTAAACAACTAGATGTATCAACGTAAAATGTTTTTGTTAACGTATTAGCTTTTGCCCGCGGCTTTGCTCGCGTTAATTTAGAAGTTGACAATCAATTCGGGTTGTAGGTACTCTACTTGTAATAATTCAATAATGATTCGAAAGACACGTGGCGCCATCTATTATCATAAGAACGTTATTGTTGTTTTCCTCGGGAACAGTACTTTTTTTCGGAATAAAAAGTATCCTATGTCCGTTTCTATACACCTGATAACGTATATGCAAAATTTCAGGACGATCGGTTCAGTGGTTTAGGCGTGAAAAGGTAACAAACAAACAAACAAACTTACTTTCGTATTTATAATATTAGTAAGGATAAGAATAAGCACAAACTTTATTACTTTCAGTTTCCACATAAATTACGTTCTCTCGAGTGGGTGAACAAGAAACAAGAACTTCGTATTATGTACAAAATATATTATTTTCATTCCTTTCATGTACTAAATAACCTGTAAAAATATTACAGTTATAATTCCAGGAACTCCCTCGTTATGCTTTTACCAATTTATACACTTTTCTCTACGCAACAAGAATCAAATAAAAAAAAACCACTCATTTCAAAATACTGCGAAAGAATTCTCTCTTTTATAAAAACTAACAAAAGGATGCGAGAAATCTCTCTTATAAAAATTCTTCTATTGTGCTTTCATTTAAAGCCGCCATATTTTTACGATGTCCTTTTATTAAGTACCCATACCCATCTAAAGCTACGCTTACACTAGCATTTATTTAGAAATTCATCTTCTGCCAGGCCTTTTCTTAACATAAGTTGTGGTGGGCTCGCAGTCTCACTGGAGGCGACTGATTACCAGTTTCTTACATGGGGTGTGCTGCATAATTCAGTTACTAGGTACAGACAAATGATGGACACTTGATAAACTTATTAAAATTAGTATTTTTGTTTAAGCACAGTGGTTTGTTTATTATTGTGACACTGTAGCACTTTAAAACTATTGATTAATATTGCTGTGCCCTAGCAGGGTTCATGAATGAAACCTATACAGGGTGTAAACAGACCCTTCACGAAGCCGTCAACGAAGCATTCTGTACAACAAACTAAGTCACCCTACGAAAAAATTATTACTGGGAAATGACTTTTTTTTTGGGGTGAAAAATCACGTTTTACGGTAAAACTTAATGTAACGCACTCAAAACTTGGTGCTGATGGATGCTTTGTTTAGTAAACGGGTCATGGAGGTAACTAAAGTAAAGTTGAAACCTTAAAAAGAGGTATTTAAAAAAAAACTTGTGACAAAATCGGAACTTTGACCTCCAATATCTCCGTAACTAGAAGGTTCCCAGGTATGGTCCAGAATAAAAAAATGATCGCAATGATGGGGAGAACAAATGGCTTTCGACTTCGTTAAGGGTCTTTTTACACCCTTTATACTTGTAAGGACTTGTAAACTACATGAATGCAATAAATGATTATGATTATGACACCCCTTGGCTAGATTGGTTGTCAGTTTTTCTGGCTTCAGACTACCCGTAACGACTGTCAGAGATCTACGACTGACCGCCAGGACCGACACTGTATAACATGCCTGCATGACATTTCAATAAATATCCAGCGTCTATAATTGCAAAAAAATACATTCTAACACATTTAGTTGCTCTCAATGATGCTCAATATAGCGTGGTGGTATCTTTAGCAATAATAACTGAAGTTGGCATTGCAGTATATTACTGTGTGCTGCAGTGGCGAAGGCTCCATACAACTCGATTCCTACCGGCTTCCCTTTGAAAAATGGCACAGTCAGTATTCTATAGACAAATAGTATAATCACATTAAGATATGTACTCCGGCGTACCTCTTACAAAAATTGACCCTTCGCTACTGATGTGCTATCCTATTTGGCCAATATTGACGTAATTGAGCAGTTTAATAGGCCCGTGTAGCCGGAGCTTTACCGAGAATTCATCTGAGGAATATTAATCGTAACTCAGCGGCGCCTTTACGACTCCTTTTCGTAATTATGGGACTGATAATGCCTTTATCCGGTTTTCGGTTATACTGACTGCTTTTATAGACTCGACCTTGATATAAGATTCATTTTATTGGTGATACTTGGTTCTGTTTGGCTAAATAATAACAGCCGCTCGGGTCGATCTTTAGGTTAAGGCGTGCTTGCCTAGGTTGGTCTGTGGATGACCACCCATTACATACCGAGTTTCCTCCGTGCACGCTAAGCCTCAAAGCACGTTAAGCCGTTGGTCCCGGGTGTCATTTGTAGATCTTTGACAGTGGTTAGGTAGTCAGTGACTCAAAAAGCCTGACAACCAGTCTTATCAAGGGTATCGTATTACCCAGTACTAACTGTATTGTGGAGGTCAGATAGGCAGTCGCTCCATGTAAAATACTGGTATTCAGCTGCATCCGGTTAGACTAGAAGCTGAATCCAATATAGTTGGGAAAAGGCTGATGACTTGGTTCTGTTTCGGTAAATTAATGTTTAGTTTGGAAGATAGATTTATTTAATTGGCATTGGAAATAACAGAAATAAACCAAAGCAAACACATCCCTTTTAATTTACGTATTTTTATTTTAACTTCAGCCACTCAAAGTCCCACCTCTTTAAGCAGGTGCATCTAAGTATACGGTCAGACGTTTCAAAACTTAACTCTATTTTTCAAACTACAAAAATATTGCATTTATAGGTAAACTGCAAAAATACAAGTTTCTAAAACAATATTGCTAAAAGCGCCATAAAATAAAGAAGTGTCGTTTAAAGTTTGTAATGGCGCAAAAGTATAATGTTGCTGACAAACCGGTTACCAACTGCACGGCAATTCATTTCACTTACAAGTTACAGTTTAGAGTAAGTTAAACTACCAACACTAACGTCAGCGGTTAAGTAATGGCTGAACTAAGTTTACCTGTATTTTACTTTCGTTTTACCTTTATACACAAGTATTAACTGAAAATTTACTTAGGTTTTTTAGGGTTCCGTACGACACTTTCAAAGTGTTAAAATGTGTGCCTCCGCTTCCCTTCTAATTTCTAAAGTAAGAGGAGGAAAATTCTGAAAAAAATTAGGATTGTAGAACGTAAAAAACCTTTCAACGAAAATTGGTTTGAATAAGATTTCATTTTTAGTTTTCGAGTTATGGGACTTTTCATCAAACTGCAGCAGTAACTTTGTTTTCTATTAACATACTATGAAAAACAAATTTAGTTTTGCTGTTGAATATAATACAATAAAACATATGAACGAGCCTTTAAAATATTTTTATTATATTGTTTGGTGCTACGGAAACCTGTGTGACTAGCACTTAGCCGGTTTTTTAAATTAAACACGGCAGATATACCATCATCCCTTCATCTGACCTCATCAAAATACCCTAAATTCAAGCGCAAACGCAAACAGAATATGTGAACAATTTTAAAGGCATGCACACACAGTAGCATCGATCAGCACGTGACAGACATGTGATACAATTACGTGAACCGAAACAATACCAACCACGCGAGGAATTCCATTAATTGGACAGCAACACATAGCGCGAATGACGAGCATTCAGACGGTCACTGAACATTTTTATCTATACAAATAAATAAAATTGAATTGTCTGTTTGTAATTTCAAAGTAACAGCTTTTTACTGAATGCATATGAAATTATATACAATACTACTAATAAAAAAACTTTATTTTTTTTAATTTTTGTTTGTCTGTCTGTTTGTTCCGGCTAATCTCCGAAACGGCTGGAGTTTTATTTTAGAAAAAGGATTAGGGTCGTGCAAAAAAAAAATCCTTGACATTGTTAACAAAATCTGATTCAAATAGGGAAGTAATATTTTTACAATAATTTCACGCAGACGTTGGTCGCGGGCAACAGAGTATTCAATAATATTTGTTAGGAAAATAAAAAATAATAAAATCGTAAAAATCCAAATCGATGTTCCGACTTGGCACAAAAACTTCTGCATAGATCCTATTCAAATTTTGGACAAATATTCCATGCAGACTTCTTCGAATGTTAGGCTATAAATTATCACGCTACTTGCTTATGCAATATTAGATGACGTCTGTATTCTTCAATTGTTTGACTTTTCAGTTATGACAAGCACCAGAACCGCTATTTAAAGCTTATGTCAACAGAGAAAACAGCATAGCGGGTTCATGACCGTAATGTAAACTACAGGTCGCAAGTTAGAACCCCTATATTACTTTCTCTTTTTAAGATTTGTTTGAATATTTTTTGGATGCTGATAGATTTCCAATTACTGTGAACAACATGCTTCAAAACGAAAAGCTGGACATCGCTTTTGAGTGAGCAAAGCTTTCGGTAAGAGAAGAAGCATTTACATTATTTAGGACAACCTAACTGAAGGCCAAATTCTCGTATATAAAAATCAAAACGGTCGGATTTTTAGCGTGATCCTATAAACAAATCCCAGTAAACCTTCAGGTTTTTATTTTTCTGCCTGCTTTTATAATAAATTATATCAACCGATAGCTTCGGGCGAGGTAAACAAAACACAGGAATCGTTAGACCCTAAGATCAACATAAAAGTTATGGACGAAAATATATTTTCGTCGCAAATGCCCCGAGCATTCGTCCGAAGAACAAAAGATTTGCCCGACCATAAACTATAAAAGTTTCAGGAGTATATTATGTACGCGTAATTTCTGAAGTAGCTTTTAATGCTGAAAGAAAGAAAGAAAAAAGAAAGAAAATTTATTTGTCAAACATGCGTTTACATAAACTAACTAATCAGACATCCAAGGTATTAAACTAATATGTTGTGAGCGTCCATGTTTTGCCAATAACGGCGTACAAATTTTGCAGTTATAAAAATTACATTTACTTAAAGTCATTTTAAATTTCATTACAAAATACACAAGAAATAAGTAACAATTGATGTCAAGATATTAAAGTATAAGTATATTATAGTCAAAGATAAATTAAATTATGTCCAGTATATTCATTATTATGCTTGGAATACCTTCTTTGGGGCAAAAACAAGAGGACTAAACGAACAATTTGGTACATTATTTAGAAATAAACTAAGGGTTTTAGGCCCTCATTGTTTGAGATGAGCGTTTTTGTAAGCTGAGACGTTTTTACGGCACTTTGAGGACTTTCGAGGATTGTGGAAGGTTAAGTTACTCGTACTTGAAAGGTGAATTAAAATAAAGTCTCCTTTTTAAACTGTTACGAACAAAAGAGCTTTTAATTTTATATCTTTTACTATTTTTAGAGAGTTGTATTAGAAAGAAATTGTCAACTATTTGTAGAAATGCCATGACTGCCTCATTAGTTTAGAGGTCGTAAGCGCTACTGCTGAGCATGAGGTCCTGGGTTCGATTCCTGGGTCGGGTAAATTAGTATTGAGATCGCCATCAGAAATTTGTCAGTAGCAGCCACGGAGTCTCGATTTGTGCCCGGTTGATGGCTCGCCCCCTATTATATGGGACTTAAAAACATAACTGGCAAAATGTGGGTGTATTATTATTTACACCTCTGCATAACTTTTCGGGTATTACAGGCGTGATATTATATAAGTAAGTGTAGTTTTAAAAATAAATTGTGTTAGAAAGAAATCTTCAACTATTATTTGAAATAAATTGTGTAACTAAGGAGCTTTTCTAACGATGCCACGTATGACAGAGGCGCACGTGATCTTTTGCTACCTTCTCACTCATTACATAACGACTTTCTTACTTTCCACACAAATAACTATAGATTTTCCAATAACTTGACCTAAAATCTACAAACATTTTCGCAAAGATTCTTTATTTTTCTGAAGGAACCACACAATTTCTCACTCGACTCTTACTACAGTACCAAAGACGAGGGGAACAGCCTTTCAATCAAAGTGCCCCAATATACTAGGCTAGGAGCTAGCCTAGCTGTTTTAGAGTACCACTACAATGTAGTGCAGCTAGAGCGGATCACTTGCAGCTGTGCATTTGCTACGCGGTTTACTAAGCAAATATTCTCGTACATTCACGGACGGAGTGGCAAGATGTATACAGCAGGATTTAAAGGTGAATTTCTGGTCAAATATCGATTCTTCAAATATTAAAATACGATACCATATCTAAGGTTTTTGAACATATGAAATGCACAAACAGAAACATATGATTTCAATAAATCTGATTCACATTAACCAATTTTAGGCTCGCTTTAATATCAAATGCAATTATTACGTAATTTCGTGTTGTCGTTGAATTTCAGTAACATAAAACACAACCTCACACCAGTACCCCCGAAGGGCTAAGCAGTGGTGTACAGTCACGAGCACCAATATGTATACACTTTCCTAAATTTAAAAGCAATTTTCGCGAGAAATGTTGATTGTAACTTGGAGATAGGATCTTTTTCATAAAAATATGAGTTCCAGAATACTATGTTCGTAACGACTTTTAATCAGAACAGTAGAAGAAAAACCCTTTTAAAAGTTGTTAAGTGTTTATATATTGGGCTCGTGACTGTGCCTACGGCCACACCTACATTAGAATACAGTAATTGTGGTGAAAGTGTGTCTTAATAAAGTAACTAACACTAACTAACAGCCATATTTATTACTTAAGGTAACAAAACTGGATCCAACAGAATGTATCTCAGTTAAAACACTTTATTTGCTCTAAACTTGACGTTATATAAAAGTAACACGAAACTAGAGCCACCATTTTTGTTTCTACTAAGAAACACACACGTTATTTGACACATTTCATCGTCAAAAAACACTTAGGAAGCTCGTGTGAACTAGCAAATCCTTCATATTTCCAACGTAGCAATATTATCTTTTAAAGATAAAATCTTTCTTTCTTTTTTACATTTATCTTTTTTACTGACAATACTACCGAGATGTTTTATGATGAACGTAATGCATTTCGGAGTAGGAACACTTTACTGCTTCAGGAATTGTGTGAAACCATTTCGTTGAAATTAAACTTAAATATGCAAAATGGACTGCTTAAGATGCAATTTTGCATTTTATGCTCATTTTGTACTTGTTTTATGTTATTTACGCTTTTATTTTCTTCTTATGGAAATATTTTCCTTACATTGTAAATAAAATATAAATTGCGAAATTCTAACCGGTCTTTTGGACTTTGACGACATTAATTCAAAATGCAAATGATTTGTGTAATTAACCAGTTATATTATTCATAGAAATACCTTTTAATTCCATTTCAACATTTACCTCTAAACGAATCAATTTTAAAAGCTTTTTATTCAAAACTACGAAGCCCAAATTTCCTTATGTTAAAAAGATAGTCGAATTGGGTTTTATTGAAAACGATTCACAAAAAAAACGAATAAAATAAAATAATGGTTACTAGTTTATTTTATTACTGGACCTTAATAAAACGGGTGTTAGAAATCGTAAAGAAACCTTACTAGATATATTGCGAAGAAATTGCCTGTGAACATTAATAATAAATGGCGTCCTGATCCTGGCCACAGAAACAAGATAGAATCTTGTTTACAGCTGAATAATTTGGGACCTAATTTTATACTCCTGAAAGGTTACTTTGCCGTCCTAAAAATGGTGATAAACCAGAGCAAATTTTTTATTGGTTAAAGCCCTACGTATATCCTAACTTTTTTTTTTTTAAACTTTGCTCTACACTTGGAATTTCTACTTTGATTGAGCCAAAGCCTGACAATTTTGAACTAATAAGGACTTGATAGATAAAATAACATTCTTGAAACGGTTGAAGTTTGGTCTTCTCCCTACACGGACCAATCGACCACAAAGGATCAAACGCAACACGTTAACCCTACCTTACAGTAGCGAAGAGTAAATTTTTGTGAGAGGTAACCTGGAGTACATATTTTTAATGTGATTTTATTATTTGTCTATAGAATACTGACTCTACCATTTTTCAAAGGCAAGCCGGTAGGAATCGGATTCTATGGAACCTTCGCCACTGCTACCTAAATATCATAGCATTTACTAGTCGTTGATAACCTACAAAGATCGGAATAAATTACGGAGAGACTAATACTTACCCTTCGGTTACAAATTGCACGATAAGCGAAAATCGGAGGGCCGACGGATCATTCGTTCAGGGGCCCGTAACTTGACGCCTCAACGCCCAAACTTTGGACCCTCAACGAAATTATGTATGAAAGTTTTATACGGAACCAGAGAGACGTATTCTAAATCGGGTCTTTATGACCCCTGACAGCGAAACCGGGTAGCGTTGATTTGATTTGTTTTAAATAAATTTGGGTTTCAATTATTTAATTTAGAGCCTTTGAATGGAAAAATAAGGTTATTTTATGTTAAAAATGGAGAAATTAGCAAAAAAGACATGGCTTGTGATTTGGTTGACACATGATTAATTTATTTCGAAAGTATTGCACTCGTATAGCATTTTCGAAACCATTTAAATAGTTATGGAATAGATCTGCTCAAAGTTACTATCGTTATTTCATGATAAAGTAGCTTTTTTGTATTTGCCGAAAAAAATCCAGCGACATCATATTACCCACGAATTCTAGAACAATCCCCTTGATTTTTGAACAGAAGCAGTTGACACAAATTGTTATTTTATGTGTCGTTCCCTTTTCCCAAAAGGACGAAAACGCTGGTATTTTTCCTGTATGTGAATAATGGTATTAGGTTCCTTGTTATCGGGGTCGGTATTTGCAATTTTATCTGATATTTTTGGAAACCAGTATTGTAGTGTTTTTTTTTGCACGTACTTTGTACTCACTGACAGAATAAGCTCAACCGAAATCGGTATGAACAGAATGCATGAAATTTGGGACAAGAGTCGGCTTCTGGGAACACTTCGAAGGTGAGCACTAAGTATGTTTTTCAAAGTTCTTACCCTTAAGGGGATATGAAACCATGTATGAAAGTTCGTCAACTACTCGTTGTGTTTGTTGGGATTTCCAATCGGCAAAAATGTTGCAATGCATAAGAAGTAAAATTTTCTTTTAAATTGTAATTTCGTAGTTAATTTGTAGTTAGTTTTAAATGTTTGTAAACGCATCTACGATATAGGAGAAAAGTGTGGGGCAACGTATTATTAAAAAAAAAAATGTTTATACTGCCAAGTTAAGTAAAGCTCTTAACCTCAATGACTTCAAAATTGATTCATTTATCGGCATAAGATGTTTTACTTTAAAAATTTCTTCTAAGTTTCATGTGATGCTATTTTTAATAAGCATACAAAGTCGGACTAATTGCCTTTTCTTTTTACTAGTCCATCATCTGCCTAGCCTTTTCCCAACTATGTTGGGGCCGGCTTTTACATGGAGCAACTGCCTATCGGACCTCCACAACCCAGTTAGTACTGGGTAATACGATACCCCTTAGTAAGACTGGTTGTCAGACTTTTTGGGCCACTGACTACCTGTAACGACTGTCAAAGATCTACAAATGGCAGCCGGAACCAACGGCTTTACGTGCTTTCCGAGGCACGGAGGAAACTCGGCTTTAAACTAGTCCACCTTATTGTAATTTGAAGATCGTCTTTCAGCCGAAACTATTTCTCTCATAGTCATGTCTACAAGTCAAAAACACCATAAACATAACTAAGCCCATTACCACCCCATCCAGCTTCAAGCTCCCCACTCTAATTTACATTGACACAGTTTTTCAAGCTAGTCTTGAGTTGACGTTTGAAATAAGTGGGGATGCCTTTGTCAGCGAGGGCTGGATGGGAGGATGGGCCGGATGCTCCAGTTTCCATGTGTCATGGTAGTCGGGGGGCATTTGTTCTCTAGACGATTAAGCGTGGTTTAAACGAGTAGTTACCGTTGGAATTGCACGGTTTACTCGTGTTTGTTTCAAAGCACCTCTTTTTTTTTCTTTTGTGTATTTGGGATTTTATGTTGGATGTTCGACTTGTGTGGTCTTGTTTACGATTTCAAGTCAATATACATACTAATATTATAAATGCGAAAGTAAATTTGTTTGTTTGTTACCTTTTCACGAATAAACCACTGAACTGATCATCCTGATATTTTGCGTATACGTTGTCAAGTGTGCAGAAACGGATATAAGGTACCTTTAATCCCGAAAAAATTTACTATTCCCGAGGAAAACAACAATAACGTTCTTATGATAATAGATGGCGCCATGTTTATTTCGAATCATGATTGAATTATGTTATTACAAGCAGAGTACAACCCAAATTGATTGCCAAATTCTAAATTAACGCGTGCGAAGACGCGGGCGATAGCTAGTAATTCACAAATATTAATCAGTAGTCTTTAAACTCTTGTGCTCTTGTCGAATAAGACCATGATTATAAAAATAAAGTCTATTATTTATTGAAATGAAAGATTTGATAAATACGACATCATATTTTGAAAACTTGAAAGGTAAAGACTTTCATTAAACAAGATCATCATTCTCTTGCCCTTATCCCAATTCATTTCGGATCGGCACAGCATGTGTTTTTCTTCCATACTTCTCTATTACTCGTCATCTAATCAGACACCTCCTTTCTTGCCATATCATTCCTGAAACAAGATGTACATGTAAAAAGAGAAGTTATTATGTTAAACGTTTTTCAAAATTATCCATTGCTGGACGTCATCTCTCCAACTTTTCCTATTTAATTCACAAAACAATAATAAAATTAATCACTATCAATTAGAGGTTCCGCTATCTACCGTCTGTTCTTCCAAAACGATTTGTTTGGCGCCACAGTGCCGCGTCACGAAGCGCCATGAAGCGCCACAGAGCGCCATGGACCGCCACGAAGCATTATTCCACTTTGGACTACCAATTTGTCCCGCCAATGGGGAAAATTGGAATGTTTATTAGTTTTGGTAAAATAAATTATACCATGGCAGGACGTGATGAATTTATGAATAATGCTGGTTTTAAAAATAATAACCGAAATAAAAAAGAAAAATCCGATTCAGCTAAAACTGTCATTTTTTTATTCACAAATCGATTAGTGACAATGAATATATCAAAAATGTAAATATTCCACTTGATATTATTTTTTGTTGTAATGTTTCTTTTTTTTTGTTTGCGCCTCCAGTGCGGTTCCCCAATTAAAAATGTTTCTCACTTTATTTTATCCATACATAAATACCTAAATTACTAGTACATTGTATTAGGTATTTTAATTTTAAGTTTACATACTGAAGGAAGCCAAATATGTGAAACCTTTTTATTTGTAAGACCATAATGTACCATATTTCATGCAAATAAAGAATCTTGAATCCACTGGCTCCAACTGGGACAAATCGTTGGGGCAGAGTGAAATAGACCTCCACGAGCCCACGAAGCGCCACTTAACTCAAGTATTGCTGGGTCATTCAGTTTATTATTGCGAATGCTCTGTATACCATGTGATTCACGGTGATAGAACTGTTTGTTGCTTCAAACTCTATTAGCCGGACAACTTACTTTGATTTATTGATAGCAATATCATGCAGGATAAGGTCGAAGCCGTGAGAAATTGTTTGCAAATTATTGTGACAGATGGTGTTAAAATTTGTCCTTTATGAAAGTCAGTCTATCCTTTAGACTGCCTGTTTAGCCCCCACAACCCAGTTACTGCAATAGGTAAGGCGATACGTCTCGCCTTGGTAGGACTGGTTATCTGACTTTCAGGCGGTTTGATAAAAGGTACATCAAAGAAGCCATGTGTAAGTTAGATCAAATCAAATCAAATCTAGTTTAAGAATTGCAAGACCGAACTTTTGCAATTCTTCTTCTTTTCCCAAATTTATTGGGGTCGGCCCCCAGTCTTGCCGGATGCAGCGGAATACCAGTATTTTACATGGAGCGTCTGCCTATCTGACCTCCACAACCACTTTTGCACCAAGTGCTCTTTGTACTCATATAAAAACTGTTTTGTTGTATCCTAAATCGATACAGTATCGTTTAAGCTCGACCTCTACCAGTTTATGAATACTCTAGGGTACAGTCACGAGCACCAATATGTTAACACTTAACAACTTTTAAAAGTGTTTTTCTCCTACTGTTCTAATTAAAATTTCATGTTGTTACGAACATAGCATTTTGGAACTCATCGTTTTATCAAAAAGATCGTTATTTCTCG
This sequence comes from Noctua pronuba, assembly GCA_905220335.1. Taxonomy (NCBI): domain Eukaryota; kingdom Metazoa; phylum Arthropoda; class Insecta; order Lepidoptera; family Noctuidae; genus Noctua; species Noctua pronuba. The sequence continues at coordinate 4,132,692 of LR999906.1, read as the reverse complement.
CGAAAATTGCTTTTAAATTTAGGAAGTACTCAAAACATGCAAAAGGTAATTAATTTCTGGTTTCACAGATTCTCTATAACCGCCTTCATTGCACAGACAACTAATATAATCCCTTAACTCCCCTCCACGACACCCTTGGGATGAATTGAAACAACTCAAGACCCATTAATAAGTTTAACATCACTTCAAATAACATCAAAACATGACGTGGTTTTGGTCAAATCTTTCCCAAAAGAACACAACTTTCGTCATTAGAACTTCGTTCAATTCGACTTTGAACAGTCACGATAACGTACATAACGTTCGTACATACATAAAGGCACTATTTTCTCCCACGGGGGTATGCTGGAACTACAAAACGCTCCACCTAACATTATTAACTCCTTTATCTATTTTAACTTTGCTTATATATAGGGTGAGTGGTAATTAGTGACCGATACTTAAACACGTGATTGTACTCATGATAACAAACAACTTTCCCAAAGAAACATTATTTTAAATACATAAACTTTTATCATAATAACAGCCGTATGAAATTCGCAGGCGCGCGCCTGTGACCTATCAGCTGTTAGCCGTTTAAAATAAATGTTTTGTGTTTGTGATGTAACAAATATCAACATCATGCCAGTGTAAAATAAGTTGATTTTAGAATGACTATAATTATGTGTTTCTATATAGGGTCTAACTTTTTAAACACGAAATATTTCAAGAGTAACTTCTACAAGTCGTAAAGTCGCCATAGCAACGAAAAAAAAATTTTTTTCTGAATGTTTTTATTTTTACGAAATTATTATAGATCTAAATATTCTTGCGACATTTTGCATAAAACCTTTACAAACTTTAAACTTACTTACTTACTTTTACTTTTTTAAACTTTTTTTTACTTTTTAAACCTTTAGCCAGTATTTATTTTGTGGGTCAAGTAATTTTAATTAATTTATTTTTTATAAAAATACACTTAGATAAAAAAAAATTTTTTGTTGCTATGGTGACTTTACGACCTATAGAAGTTACTCTTGAAATATTTCGTGTTTAAAAAGTTAGACCTTATATATGCATAGAGTACTGATGTTTTCAAAGTAGTAGCGCTAACTGAGCGTAATGTGTCAGTAGATACAGCTACGTGTTTGTAAACTTAATTGCAAACGCAGTAGAGCACTTCTAATAGTTGAGCATGACTAACTACTAAAGTAAGTTCGTGATTAATACGGGATTTCAATTTGTTAAATACAAGCAAGAATGACTGCGCAAAACTTGAGCAAAATAACACTACTCCATGCGACTACATGGCGCCAAACTTTTTCCCGAAGAACAATAATTCCGAATTATATTGATAAACACAGACTTGCATGCAAGTAATGTCGTCCCAAAAGATTAACAAACAGGTCAAACGTAAGCCTTTTACGAACGAAGTGAACCGTGCCAGCTAGCCGTAATTTGTTAGCATTTTTCTCGGGAACCGCTAAATCAATTTGAGTGCAGCTCCGTCGCTATCGTACCGTATCCGTGCTCTAAGACTCAAAGCTAATTTTGAGCAAAGAATGTTGAAGCTTTTATTTTCAAAATGCTTAAAAAAGTAGGTCATCATCTGCCTAGCCTTTTCCCAACTATGTTGGGGTCGGCTTCCAGTCTAACCGGAACCAGCTGAATACCAGTATTTTACATGGAGCGACTGCCTATCGGACCTCCATAACCCAGTTAGTACTGGGTAATACGATACCCCTTGGTAAGACTGGTTGTCAGACTTTTTGGGCCACTGACTACCTAACCACTGTCAAAGATCTACAAATGACAGCCGGGACCAACGGCTTAACGTGCTTTCCGAGGCACGGAGGAAACTCGGTATGTAATGGGTGGTCACCCATCCACGGACCAACCTAGGCAAGCACGGCTTAACCTAAAGATCGACCCGAGCGGCTGTTATTATTAAGCCACGAGCTCCTCTCCTCAGCTTAAATAGTAGGTACGATATTGTAATCCGATTAAGTTTAAGCTCAGGTATTTAAAACAGATAAATAGGTTTTTATTTCAGACAGTTTTTTCAGAGTTTTTTCAGTTTTTGGGTAATAAATATCGCTTAATAAAAAGGTCGCGGACAATTGGATGTTAGTATGTTGATAAATTAAGCCAGAAAATTACGGGTTCCACTTAGTAATTTGGTCTGTCTGCTGAGCCGTAATTAAGTTTTAACTACGCTCCTGATTACCGCGGTAACCTGCGCGGATTCCATTTTTAATCTGATTTTAGTAAAAGGGCTTTTAGGATTTTCATTTAATAATTTGAGATTTGTGAATTGTAACTGTATCCATGGTTCACTTTTTTTATTTGAAATGTTGCTTCAGAACATACATTGTACATTTTTATTTCGTTACACAGATATTTCGGTCTTTTTGATAAACATTCCAATAATCATTTTACTGGCATAATTAGTTATTAGCATTGAATTTCAATGCTTATAAGGAAAAAGGCTTCACAATAAGCAATACAGATTGCTAATATTTATAAATACACTGTTCAAGTAAATTAATTAGTCCCAGAATAGAATAGAATAGAATAGAAATAATTTATTTGCATTGAATGTAGGTACATACATGAGTTGTTACAGTAGTAACTATAAGTATTATATTTTATTATAATTGCCCCTTCGTGTTATTTCTGTTTAATTATGCATTCCTTACAATTATCCTGTCAAAACAGGACATGTTGTGTCCTCTTTTAAAATAATAATTAGACAAACTGCGCATAATAAAGCGGTAAACATATTAATTAATGTTAATAAGACTCACACTCATGTAGTTACCTCAAAGAGTTTTAACTGGTGAGAGAACATCACCTTTTTATACCACACTTAATTCAAACGGAATTCGTTTTCTTTTGAGTCACGTCCACGACTTGGGCACGGAATAAATAGGTACAGAAAGTCGACTTCACACTTCATACAACGGGCGTGAAATCACGCATGCACAACTAAAGATCCATCTACGTACAGCGAGCGTAAAAACGATAGCTATTAGCGTTCATCTGACATAGAGTCCATCCACAACCCCATCAACCAAGGTGTCGCTGTCGGAGAGGTAAGTACGATAAGATAATAAGTATATAGTAATATAACCAGAAGCAATGCAGTCAGATCCAATACCATAATGAATAAGACCAATATTTTAAAAGAGCTGTATAAGAATTTTAGTTAGTTTAAACTTTAAAGTTATTCTATGTAACTCATTATTTTAGAAAAACTATTTTGTTACTCTAGTAATCGCATGCGCGACTGCTCAGCATGAGATCTTGGGTTCGATTCCCAGGTGGGGCATATTTTTATTGGGTTTTCCAGCAGGAATTTCTAGTAGGAACAACGAGTTCTGAATTTGTACCCGGTTGATGGCAATAGGCTCCCCCTATATTAGATAGTATTTAAAAAACACTCTCTGCCTAACCCTTCGGCGATTACAGGCGTGATATTATGTTTATGTTATAAAGTATATTCTAAGAAATACTTTGATTTATTTTTATGTGCACGCGTTTCGGTGTAAAGAAAATATTTTTTCCATCTATATCGCTGTATGTTCAGCGTTGTTTGCGTGGGGCTATTTTCGTTCGTAGCAGAGAGTGGACATTCTGCAATTAATTATTCTGTGACTGACGGTTGTCAACGGCGCAATTTCCGACCGGACTTTAAAGTAATTTGTCGAGGTCCGTTCTCGCAGATGCGACGGGCGCTACATATACGGTTAACTCGTTTTAATGAAAATGTAAATTCAATATGGTAAATAAGCTTATGTGTTCATAAAATTAATGAATTTTATGAGCAAAATTAATGAGATAGCATGTGGGAAATTGAGGTTTTTTTTTTATTAACCGTAGAAGTAATCAACTAATGCCGATGCCTGCCGGGGCTGCGGGACTGTTCGAAAGAGATACCGTGGCCCTGGAACACAAAGGGCAATGAAGGAACATGGATGGGTTTTAGTCAGTAAGAGTCTGACACTCCCTCCCACTCCACCCAGAGCGGGAGAAGTCAGTTGATGATTTCCCATCGGTAAAAAAAAAAAAATATCCTTTAAAGGCCTTTGTACACGACTTGTACTAAATATAGCGACAGTTACTGGTTGCGGAAGTTTCTAAACTAAGTTTTAACTGAAAGTTGAGTCAAGCAAAAAATACATATCATAAAGTCCGCTCATTGCTTTTTCAAATCACTTTAAGCTAAGTATAAGTAAGCCTTAAGTTCCAGTCCACCGTGCACCATACAGAAAGTTGGCAGCACTACTTAGCGTAAAAACTAATGCATCGGGACAGATTTTTTTAAGCCGATATCAGCTGCTTCCCTTTTTGTTCTTGAAACTTGAAGCGTCTGACCATAAAGTGAATTAAAAGTGAAAGATAAAGAATTAATTTTTGAACCGATCCAACAATATCAGATTTCTTTCACTCCCTACCATCATCGTCTACCTAGCCTTTTCCCAACTATATTGGGTTACCAGTATTTTACATGGAGCGACTGCCTATCTGACATCCACAACCCAGTTAGTACTGGGTAATACGATACCCCTTGGAAAGACTGGTTGTCAGACTTTTTGGGCCAGTGACTACCTGTAACGACTGCCAAAGATCTACAAATGACACCCGGGACCAACGGCTTAACGTGCTTTCCGAGGCACGGAGGAAACTCGGTATGTGATGGGTGGTCACCCATCCACAGACCAACCTAGGCAAGGCTTAACCTAAAGATCCCCCCGAGCGTCTGTTATTATTTAGCCACGAGTTCACTCCCTACCGAATGATGTAAAAATGAAATTAAAAGAGCAGATGAACGCCATTTTGTCAATGTTGTGGGTACATGGAATTAAACAAAAAAGATGTGGGTGACTACGCGAGTGAACCGTTCTCCTGAAGGCACCTGATATCAGATTCAGGAACCTCAGCTCAACAACTTAGTTGAAAAGAGTACTAACAAGGCGTCTGAACTTTAGGAGTCCAGATCATGAGATTCGACGGTGTGGAAGGAGCAAGTTTGATCTGCAATTTGAAATGGAAATGTGAACATTTTACTCTCAACGTTTGATTTTCGTTCGATATTATTTTTTGCCATATCTAGTCTTTGATTCTTTGTAGAATTTTTGAAGGTTATAAATCCTACAAATACTCGTAATATGTATTAGTAGATTTTGTAAAAAAATAATGTACCATCTTTGTGAAATTCGTGGTCCATTAACAACATTGCCTGAAAATGAAATCATTTATTTCATATTTAATGTCTGACTGCCTCGTTGGTTGGGCAAGGTGTTATTGGGTTTTTCCATCAGGAATTTCTCAGTAACAGCCACGGAGTTTAGATTCGCGCCCAATCGATGGCAATAGGCTCTTCCCCTATTATATGGGACTTAAAAATACATGGCGAAATGTGGGTGTACTATTAGGTACACACTATTATAATAATATTATGCTGAAATCCTATTACAACATGATATCTTAAGATAATCTCAAAGAAAATATGAACAAATCCAATTACTCAACTTTAGAGTTTAATCGGTATGACTCGAGTTCTCAAATGTCGAATAAAATCGATTTGGATTACGATTAATGTAATAGGGTTAGATCTCCCGAACGAGAACTTGACATTCTGCCAAGACTTTAAAACTTATCTGCGTTGTTACAATTTTCTTTTATCTCTCTTCATTTATCCGGACTGTTTTTTTGTATCTGATGTATAATCAGCTTAACGGTCCCACTACTGGGATGTAAGGCTCCTCACACCCTAAAATAGCGCATGAGCATCAGCCGAAATGAGTTTGATGGCTTCCTGCTACCCTGGGGAGACCGCTTTAAGGGTCTTACGAAATACGTTAAGATGAGGTTCACAATACAGGGTGTAAACAGACCCTTCACGAAGCCGTCAACCAAGCATTCTATACATCAAACTAACTAACTTTACGCAAAAATTATTGCTGGGAAACGACTTTTTTTTGGGGTGAAAAATTACGTCTTATGGTAGGGCTCAATATAACGCACTCAAAACATTGTGCTGATGGATGGATTGAATAGTACCTAGGGGTCGTGAAGGTGTTTAAAGTAAAAATCTTACATTAAAAACAAATATTAAATAAAACTTGTGAAAAAGTTGGAACTTTGACCCCCAATATCTCCGTAACTAGAAGGTTCCCAGGTATGGCCTAGAATAAAAAAAATGATCGCAATGACGGGGAGAACAAGTGCCTTTCGGCTTCGTTAAGGGTCTTTTTACACCCTTAATACGGTATGCAGACAAGGGTAAAGATATGTGCAGTGTACGTACCTTAGACTGCGACCTGCACTCGATGACATTGCAGCTGTCGTTCCTGGTGATGATGATGATGTTGTTGGATGACGATGAATTTAATGACTTAATCGACGTTCACTCGAGGTGCGCGTTCGTGGGAGACGAAGCTAGCTTTGGTGTCGATAAGCGCACAGAACTAATATAACTGTCGAAATGTGGGTGTACAGAACACATCTGCGTACCCCCTTAGAGCATACAGGCGTGATGTTATGTGATGATGTTGTGTAAAAATAAACATCCAAGCAATTGCAGAAATCACGACAGATTTGCTGTCTATTGAAGAGTTCCGTTCCATATCTCCGAAGTCCATGATCAGATCATGACAGTATTTATTCGGGACTAATTTGGGAGTATACTCTTTCAAACAAAAAAAGAATTTTTCAAATTGGTTCAGGCGTCTTTGAGTAATCGATGAACATACATAAAAAAAGATCCCGAGGAATTGAGAACCTCTCCTCCTTTTTGAAGTCGGTTAAAAAAACCCCGTGATGTCGTTTTGTCGTGGATTCCGGCGTACCAAAGGCTAAGAAGGTGACCATGTTGTAATCCATTACACGAGCCCAGAGTGGATTAGTGGATGACATTATATCTTTGATCTTTTCGTTCTAGTACGTGCAGGTTTCCTCACCATGTTTTCTTTTACCGTTTTAAGAGCAGTAGTGACCAGCATTGCGTTATAAACTTTAGTTATTTTATTTGCTGTTGTGCTACGTTAGTGTGGCAATAAATTGTCGACATTTGCTGGCAATCGAGAGGTCGTAAAATTTTAGTGACGCGAACTATGAACGAGTTGAACGTGTAAATAGTGAACGGGGTTAATAGGATACCTAACCAATATTTTTGACTTTTATGAGGAATTTAAGCATTTTGTTAGCTTGATTTTATTTGGGATGATACTCGACATTAAAGGTCACGTCGCATAAACTGTAAAAACTAATAAAGTATCAGGTTCAGGGGTGCTATACATATAATCAGATTGGCATGATTTTGGGGGCCTATGTCCAGCAGTGGACTATTGTTGGCTGAAGATGATGATGATTATGATGATACTCCGTTCGACATCTACCATTGTCGAACGAAGTATGCAAATCGGCACAAGCCAAATGAAAGCCGAACACATGTAGTAATTGCTTCAGACGGCTTTTTAGTTCAATAAGTTTCCAACCTAAAATAGTTTGTAGCAGCCCTAACTTTATTCACAAAATGACTCCTCTAAAAATAAAATTACCATAACTCCTTTTTGCTAAACCACGCGTAATAACAAATTACCTACTTACAACTTTTGAACAAACTTCTCGGCCTCCGTCAACCCCACAATTACGTCATAAAAACCAAGGGGCATCACTCAACTACCCACATGTAAGTACACCCCCTCCCCGTCACCCCAGCAGCGCTAATCCTTCACTGTCTGTGTGAATTCAGTTAGGAGTTCCCGCGAGCCTCCTTTGGCCGACTCCGACTTGGTCCTGAGGGTCCTCATGTGATGTTTCGCGATTGTCTTAATGGCGGCCGTAAAGTCTTTGAGTTAATTCTGGTTTATTTTGACAGAAACTGGTGGTAATTTTGGTAATTGGATTGGTAAATGTAATGAGGAGCTCGTGGCTAAATAAAAACAGCCACTCGGGTCAATCTTTAGGTTAAGCCGTGTTTGCCTAGGTTGGTCTGTGGATGGGTGACCTCCCATTACATACCGAGTTTCCTCCGTGCCTCGGAAAGCACGTTAAGCCGTTGGTGTTGGGTGTCATTTGTAGATCTTTGACTACAGGTAGTCAGTGGCCCAAAAAGTCTGACAACCAGTCTTACCAAAATTCTGACACCAGGTTAGGCAGTATTAGACACGAAAAAGAAAGATTTTAAAGTTTCATCAATTAAAGTCCAAGTCAACACGGCATGTGTACCTATCACGTAATAAATAGTAAAAAAAAAATTATGGCCTCATTTCAATTATCATAATTAATTACTTTTGTTGTATAACTCTAAAAACATGATAAACACAAATTCAATTAAACACCCCTGAAAATAACTTACTAATGTCATAAAGTAACAACGTTTTCATAAATTAGCCTTGTGTATGTAATATCGCGGTTAATTTATTTTGTGTACGTCCCAGACATGTCCGTATAAAGGACCAGAAAATTCTAGAATTAAATACGTAAACGTGTCCTTGAAAGGAAAACCGGTTCGCAACTCGTATCGAATTTAATCACAAGAAATAAAAGTAGTAAGATACAACGTACCTACATGTATGTGTATTATGTCACTATATTTATTGAGCCTGTCCATTAAAAACACTGTTTGTTTACGAAAACGAAACGAAATAACAACTTTATGTAGTTTCCCATTTTAATGATTTTGAATTTAAAACAAATATGGCGGTGCGGGGAACATGGCGTTCAACCAATCAGCGCGCGATGTGCGATCCGTCGCATACCATTTCACAATTTGACGGTTTCACTTCGATAGATTATAATCTACCAAAAAGGAATGCGTTAAATTGTAAACAGTATGTTACGGTTCACAATCTTTCGACAATTTACAATCTCCCGAGATAGATTATAATCTAACGGTTTGACAATTGACGGTGACATAGGTACGCATAAAAGAGGTTTTACTTAACACTGTTTGTTGTTCTGATGAGACTTCTGTGTAAGGCTGCATTCCACCAGAGATACGAGAGGATGCGTAGCAAGGGATGTGTGTGAAACTAACCAATAATATCGCTTCTTTGTCACAGCTCTAGTTATTCTAGGTATATGATTCCTCTAGTGGAAACGCAGTCTAAGTCTATTAGTCTTCTTGTTTGAAGATAAAATGCGGTAATTGTATTTTCTGCTTAGTGGGTCAAATATTCTATTAAGCAAAACTTCAATATGTCGGATCCGGTCATTGATACGGGCATAAAATGAGTTGGAGTTGAGACGTCTTGAAACTGTAGCCGATTCAATGTGACATATCCGACAAATATTTATTAGAATTTCTGCCCATGACATTATACTAGCTGTGAAAGAGTGAGAATCTCAAAATTGTTTTTAACAGTACTTCTTTCTTTATCGTGTGGTTAGTTCGTAACCTGGTGTCAGAGTTTTTAGGCCGCCCATGGGCCTCTGACTTGGCTTTACATGCCGTCAAGAAATATCTCTCAGGCATGCTGGTTTCCTCACGATGTTTTCCTTCACCGAAAAGCAAGTGATAATTATACTATACGCACATGAATCCGAAAAATCAGAGGTGCGTGCCTTGGGTTCGAACTCGAGACCTATGACTTGGCAGTCCGACGATCACACCACTAGGCTATCACTGCTTTTTAACAGTACTTATCAACAACAAAGAACAGAATTTAAATTTATTTAAAGCACCCATCTAAAACGTAGCATTAATAAAGTAAAAACTCAACCAGAATCCAAAAGAACTTGATACTTTTCGTCCCTTGTAGCTATTCCGTTTTTTGTAGACACTAAAAGTTCGTTCAGTCTCCCCGAAATAAGTCGCCGGTACTACCTAAACCAAAATTAGTATTCCTACCAGTGTCCTTCAAAGATAGGTAAAAACGGCTATAAAATTGGCGAAGATGTCTTTTTCTTCAGCGTTTAGAATAAAACTAACATAAAATAGGTACTATGTATTCCCACAATTCCTTCGATCGATGTATACGGCCTCCGAAGATCTTTTATAAAAAGAAATGAATTTCATAAAAAAGGTATCTGGATGTCAAGTCTGTGACTAAACTAGGATAAATGGGTTTGTCCTTGTTTTGATAAATAAAGGTTCTGATAATATATTCGTAGGCTGAAGGTAACCTAATTTGCGCTACTGTTTTCGCTAGAATAACCTTGTAACCCTTCAGCCTTATGATAAATTTTATACACCGTGTCTTTTTAGTTGTCTACTAAACATTCATTAAACTTATTATTCAGTATTATAACGCATGACGTAGTTAAAACACCCTGTTGATAGCGATGATCTACTGAACTCGAGCGCTGGGTAGGTATGTTCTCCCGTTTCACACGTAAACATCATTAACAGGATGTTTCATTTTTTTTTCTAATGTTTTATTTATTTTTCTTTGTACCTATTATGGTAAGAAAAAAAAAATCGCGTCTACAGCTATTTTATGTCGGGCACATTGAGTGGCCCACCTTTGTTAGACGACTAAAAAGTCACGGTGTATAGTTGAAGGTAGCCTTCAGCTTGAACATTTGATTGTGAGAGGGTTTATTCATCGCAGGCCTGTGGAAGGTGAGTAATGGGCTAGCTCGCCATCCGTCCGTCTTACGATGACAAGCCTTTCGTGTTCCACGCGCGCTTCAAAGAGATGTCAGCAACAAGGCAGGGGTCCGCAAGGGCCGATGCCTGCCGGGGCTGCGGGACTGTTCGAAAGAGATACCGCGGCCCTGGAACACAAAAGGCAAAGAAGGATCATGGATGGCTTTTAGTCAGTACGAGTCTGACACTCCGTTCCACTCAGCCCAAAGCGGGAAAAAAAAGTGTTGAATAAACCTTTTTTTTTTACGGAGCGAAGATAACTTGGTACAGTCGAGTCAATTTAAAAAATCTTTTCTTTATCAAATTAGGACTCGTTATACCTTTTGAAGCTACGCCACGTGCAGACTGTACATCTATGTATATGTCACCCTTTTCGATAGGTAGCTACTAACTATAAGTAGGTTCACATATCTAATCGTTCACTACGTGGGAACTTTGCATCCCGTATACGATTAACAGCCGATGGAGTGCGGCGATGTGTGAAAGAAAGTAAATAGAGGGGCCGCACAAAGTGTTTCAGTTCGCACATCTTCGAGCAACTTCGCGGTTCATTTGCCCGCAGCTGGCAAAAAATAATGGCCTTGAATTTGTGTGAATCAACAGCAATTTGTACTGTCAACCTGGGGTGAGGCAATTCACTTACCTAATTCTTGCATGATGATTTAACAAGACAAGAATTCTGACAAGAAAATTTGTAGTGACATACTTATTTGACTGCCTCGTTGGTCTAGTGGTCGTTAGTGCTACAGCTGAGCGCATGCTGAGCATGAGGTCTAAGTTTGATTCCCAGGTCGGGGAAAGTGTCATGGAGTTTTTTTCCTTTCTGAGTATCAACCGCCTGACAGAAACTCTCTATCTCTCGTTATAGGTTTTTTAAAATTAATTATGATTTCTAATATTAACATAGATGTTTCACATCTCCCGGGCGTTCCGTGACTGCCAATTTTGTTTCTAGGTTTTTTTAATTATCCGCCACTACAAAAACCAATTCAATATCCGCATTAATACAAAACTGTGCTCAAAAACACGCAAATAGTCACTGGATGTATCCAACATATCTACATTTAGCCGGGCAGTATCCACAAAGGCTGCAGCACTGGCTAATCCAGGTGACAATGTACAAATCAGACCAGCGAGAGCGCAATCACTGCGTTTTGGCAACGCGTTCGTGTGCACGCACGAATCATGGCGGGCCCCATTCAGTGTAAGCTTCAGAATCATTTGGGCTTGTTTTGAAATCAAAATGTTTCGAGTTCTGTTATTTGGGGCAATTGGAGCTTAATTCGTAGCCAATTTGTTAGTGTCTATTTTGGCTAGAATGTTTATTTTTTATGTTCATTTACGTATTCATTACTGATCGCTAGAAAAAGTCGTAGACCCGGTGACATCTCGAACATAACTTGACGGCCTACTCCCCCTCACGGAGTGATGCTTGAGTCAGTGGCTCTGCCCCAGAAGTGGGAATAATTTAGGCTGATATCTATGATACGCATTATTTCCTTAGTTAATAATTCTTTCTTTATATGTTTCCGAGTAGTGGTATTCTCATAATTATTTCCTTGATTCATTTCATCATCTTATTTTATACATTTAAAAAATCATTTAAAAATGATCCGCCGATTTCAGGAGTAGGGTCCAAGCTACCGGTGGTTAGATGTCCAGAGACAGGAATCTCCCCACAATGCGGGTCGTATCGAGGAATATTGCCTTCCGAATCAGCCTCTTGATCCAACCGCCTTATGAGGCGCCATAGACAAATGTTCATCGAGGCTCTTGGCCATCAGGCCATTGGCCGTTACGACAATCATAATTATCATTACACTTTTCTTTCCTACCTGTTGTTACTAACGCTCATATTATACGTCCTTCTGTTTTGCAAAGATTATTGTTTTTTTTAATACCTAATATAATATCAAACGTAAGATCCTGTACGGATTTGACAGAACAAAATCTAGAAACATTTCCATATTATTCTGTTGCCCGAAAACGTAGGAGCCCGAAGACCAAGCTTAAATAACATGGTGACGCAATGCTTTCATCATTACGAAACCAGCTATTGCCACTCAACAGAACACTCCTGTCCATTTCCTTGACATAATCCCTCAGACACTTTCCTCATTAAAGTACTTCGCAAACTGTACCAATTAAAGGCCAAGGGCAATTAAAGTTCCGATCATAATCTAATTGAGTCTAGAGCTGCGTCAACATAATCTAACTTGTTGGATGTCAGCCTTATATGACGTGACGTCAATGCTCAGTACTTACGTTCCTTGCTTGCCCAGTACCGCTAATTGCTTGCCAACTTAAAATGGCTTAGAAGTTGTTGATTAGTTCGTTTGATATTTGCGGGAAGAGGTAAGTGGTCGGTGAAGCTGATCTTACGTCACATTTGGCTTGTTTGAGATCCGTTGATGACTACCGCATGTTCATTTGTCGGCCGCGCGGACGAGCGGCGCTCAACGCCTCTCCGCGCGGCGCACCACCTTATAAATCTTCGCCCGACCGCGCGGACGAGTGGTGTCGTGACAGAATCACCTTCGGGAACAGATTATATGATTTTCCATGTGCAAAACCGTGGTCGTAAACACGAAAACATTTTTTTTCCAAGAACAACATTGGGGATGACCGACTAGTTTTAACAGACGTGTGAACATAATTTCTTCAACTCCACTGATCTCTGATACGCGATTTTATCAATATTTTACATATGTGCCTCAAAAGCCTTCACACCTGTGATAAAAATAAGTCTTTTGACAGCAGCACTTCACATTACAGAGCACACATCTGCAATCGCAACGTTCCAGATTAATTTTCTGTTCCCTTTGACGCATAAACTCGAGTAGAAAAATTTCACATAGCTAGCGATCAGCTCTTGCTGCTCACGGGTGTAGTAACTTGACTAAACATTGAGTTTCTTTATTGTTTAAAATATTTTACGTATTTGAAGGTACTCATAAATTTGGGGAATAAAATCTTTACATGCTGATGAAACCCCATCAAAATCAGAAGTTGAGAAAATCAACGTGGCTACACAGTCAAAAAGTAAAATCTTCTTAATTTTAGAATATTATTATATGTCGTCTTCGCCGTTGAGGTTGACCGCGGCGAAGGTGGTGTAACGGTCTGATCATGTTCGCGGGGTAAACGTGGCCAGAAATTGCATAAAACAGAGAGGTTTGGAAGGAGGCCTTTGCCCAGCAGTGGGACACAGTACAGGCTATGAAAACAAAAATGCTTAAGTAGAACATCTAGATAATATAACCCTGGGACTAAAATTCCCACAGCAATTATAGACCCACATTTAATTTTGTGCTCACACTGCATAATCATGAGCACATCAAAGTTACCCAACATGTACCCTCGCTCGTTGCTGGGAGTACAGCTTTGGCATAGTTCGGGTTAAATCACACACAAAGGCAAGATTCTCGAGGAAATCACTCGCGTTTTTGGAATTTTTGGGACCACATGTAACGTGAATGTGATGTGGTAGAAATATTTGATGTTAAATGTTTTGTTTTTGCGTGATTTTTCGTGTCCTATTCAAATATAAAACTCCTGTTTTCATTTATGAAACAAGATTTGGTTTTATGTCTCTTTTTTGGTTCACTGTCTTCAGATTCCATAGAGCTCTTCATCTTCAGCCTACAGCAGTCTACTGTTGGACATAGGCCTCTTCAATCGCACATGATTTAACTCGATTCTGCCTCAGATCAGCCTCTTACCGCCAACAATAGGTCCTGGTCTGACATGATCGTTGAACATAACCTGGGTTTTGTTCAAGTTCACCCTGAGACCACTTTAGCCCTTACTTACCCCATCAAATCTCTTATCATAATGCTTATTTGTTACGTCAATGGCTGATTTATCAAAGAACCCGGTTTGGGTTCTTTATTTTATATGTCGGGTTTGTCAGGTTTATTCCGTTAGGCTCATACATCTTGTGGGCAGACCTTTGGGTTTCGTGCTATGAAAACACACTGGGTGCGATACATTGTTTCTAGCAAATCTAACAAATTATTTGAGATTACAACGTAACACAATACACAATGAATCGGCTACAGTTCCAAGACGTCTCAACTCCGTCGCGATCAAACACTGACTGTCGCCCTTGCCTCGAGCTGGACATCAGGGCTTTGCAGAACACTGTGATGTGGGTAGACTGGTAAGTAGGTCGCGCCATATCACCAATGCCCACGCAGTGTTTGCCGATTCATTTTATGTCCGTACTGTTAACGACCGTATCCGTCAAATAAATATTTACAAAATCTTTAAACAACCAGTAAATTATATTTTAAAACTTGCTTTAACATACCGATACCAAAGTTCGAACAGAAGTTGTTCCTTTGAGCATGCCTGGCTACACGTGCAACTTGGAACAACTTTGGAAAAATATGTTTTACTTTTAAGCATATACAGTCTAAGCGTGACTTAAGTTAATATTGGTCTGGTATAACTTGCAAAGTTGAGTCCTAACAATAGGCCGGTACGTGAATCTTTTATTAAGTGTTGTTGTACTTTCTGCTACAGATTCTTAGCGAGATTGTTTCGCCTTTGTCTCGTTAGTAAGAAGTTTTAATGTTAGCAAAGTTTGGGTGGTAAGAAACTGAAGCCTTAGGCTACATTTTCATCATAGGGTGTGGAAATATTCATTTTTAATCTTTTTTTCTAAACTAGCTTTTGCCCGCGGCTTCGCTCGCGTTAATTTATAATTTGATTTTCACACGAATTACTATTGTACTCTGCTTGTAAAGACATGTGACACCATCTATTATCATAAGAAAGTTATTGTTGTTTTCCTCGGGAACAGTACTATTTTTCGGGATTAAAGGTACCCTATGTCCGTTACTGTACACCTGACAACGTATATTCAAAATATCAGGATGATCGGTTCTGTAGTTTAGGCGTGAAAACGTAACAAACAAACTTACTTTCGCATTTATAATATTAGTAAGGATTAAAGCTCGATGTGGATGTTCAAGCCTGTGTTTTCGAAAAACAAGGTAAACCGGGAAATCAAACAACAAACTTCCTTCAACTATGTCGGCATTCGATACCTTTCTTGTTGCGAAATATGTTATGAAACAGGAAGACTTTCGGCAGTCCCTCCGTAACAGTAGTATCAGATTTTCCGGGTTTATCAATACTAATACGGAATAATAAGATATGAAGCAGGTATAACCGAATTCTGTACAGTTGATCCGTCTTACACTCTACTGAAGATAATTTAAAATAAAATAAATTGGGTTTTAATTCAGGCAAAATACGCATATACAACAAAAAATATAGACTAAGATAAAATAAAAACAGTATTTTTTTTAAGATTACCTAAATCATAAAAAAATATCATCAAAAGTCATTAAAATCATTACAAAAATAAATAAAATCATTACAAAAATCAATAAAATCATTAAATAAAATATCAATAAAATCACTCAAGAATTAAATGCTAATTAGCAATAATCACTAGTATTTACCTATTCGATATCTTAGCACAATCGATTTTTGAACACTCAGTTAAGAAAGAACATCGATTATACAAAGGTATATTAAATTAGCTAGCAAAACTCCGCAGATTTGATGTATAGGTATCGAAAACATAACATCACGCCTGTAATCCTCCGTGAGAGGTTAGGCAGAGGTATAGGTACCTAATAGTTCACCCACATGTCGCCAGTTATGTCTAAGTCCCATATAGTGAGGGGCTAGCCATTTCCAGACTCCGTGGCTGCTACTGAGAAGAAAAATCCAATAAAACTTTGCCCGACCCGGGAATCGTACTCAGGACCTCATGCTCAGCATTCGTGCTTCAACCATAGACATCGAAGCAGTCAGATGAGGTGTCGATATCTAAATATTATACAACAAAAAAGGTGGTATCTTGGTTATTGACCCCAGGAGATCCTGTTACTTGATAAATTATATAATGATAAACTCTCGTTTATCATATAACATAGCTTTTGCCCGCCACGTCGCTCGCCTTAATTTAGAATTTGACAATCAAGTCGGGTTGTACTCTGCTTGTAATAATATAATTCAATCATGATTCGAAAGACGGGTGACGCCATCTATTATCATAAGAACATTATTATTGTTTTCCTCGGGAACAGTACTTTTTTTCGGGATGAAAGGTACCCTATGTCCGTTTCTGTTCACCTGACAACGTATATGCAAAATTTCAGAATGATTGGCGCAGTGGTTTAGGCGTGAAAAGGTAACAAACAAACCAAAAAACTTGTTTTAGCATTTATAATATTAGTAAGGATAATCTTACAGTCCCCTCCGATTTCGTTTATAACGAACTCACATTATGAAGATCAGGTGTCACCTCTAAACAGTATCACGTACCTTCGAATTCGTCGCGTGCGTCTTAAGATAAATTAATTATGTGAATTGTTAGTCTGTTGTAATTAATTCAATCGCTCGAGTTACATTGTATTGTTTTCTGGTTCTTGTATGTCAAGGTTTAACTGTGTTTGTCTGTTTATGTACTCATACAATATAATATATACGCTCTGGTGAGCTAGAAATACGGAAGAAAAAAAATTCACATACTTTATAAAAATAAAAAATAAAATAAATACTAAGAGAAGAAAAGGATTTTTTAAGTTGCATAGAGTTAAGACAAAGAGGCTAACAAAAATGGTTAAGTTAAAAAGTCATCATCATCTGCCTAGCCTATTCCTAACTATGTATATTGGGGTCGGCTTCCAGTCTAACTGGATGCAGCTGAATACCAGTATTATACATGGAGCGAATGCCTATCTGACCTCCACAACCCAGTTAGTACTGGGTTATACGAAACCTATTGGTAAGACTGGTTGTCAGACTTTTTGGGCCACTGACTACCTAACGACTGTCAAAGATCAACAAATGACAGTCGAGGCCAACGGCTTAACGTGCTTTCCGAGGCACGGAGGAAACTCAGTATGTAATGGGTGTTCAACCATCCACAGACCAACCTTGGCAAGCACGGCTTAACCTAAAGATCGACCCGAGCGGATATTGCGAATTTAGTCGCTGAGCTTAACACCTAATACGCTTTACTACACTTAAATAACCACACATTCTCTTGAACAATTACCATGACTTTCTCCAACCCACTTCTTGTGAAGTAACTCTCAATGCAGTCACGTTTCTTACTTTATTGCTTCGAGTTGTCGCTGGTTAATTACTTTCAGTAAGATTGCAGTTTCTTTCCGTTCATGTTTGCAGACCTGCGCAGTGCAATGTTCCCTGAGGAAATTGTTTTTGTTTTTGTTTTTTTAATACTGGATAGTCCAGTCAGGATGGGTTTTATTTGAAGTTGGAACAGCTGTTGGTATTGTGTTGTTTTTGCTTTTTTTGATGATTTTATACTTTTCTTTTCTCTTTAAAAAAAAAACAGTGATCAAATAATGTAATAAACGAAGTGAACCCACATAATTTGGACAACCATTGCTCACCAAAGAATAAACCAACCAACCAACCATCAAAAAAAAAAAACGATTTGATAAGAGATACAATTAAGGCAAAGGCATTTGTTTCTAATATATATTTATAAATCAACTTGGAGGTTGTGACTTACACTCGCTCATACCCACCGATGGCAGACGTTTCACTCGAGTGAACGTTAATTTTTGTTTAATTCCACGTTAATTTTTTATTCATTTTGTGTTCAGACGTTTCATTTAGCGTGAAAGACAAAAATTAAAAAAGCAGAAGCGTCTGATAGCAGCTTTATTAAACTTAAAATTAGGTTCATCTTTAAACGGAAGAGGTAAAGCTGACAATCCTACTTCCTACTTATCCTACTTCTTACTAATCCTACTAATATTATAACTGCGAAAGTTTGTGAGGAAGGATGGATGGATGGATGGATGTTAGTTACTCTTTCACGAGAAAACTACTAAACGGATTTGGAGGAAATTTGGAACATAGATAGTTTATAACCTGGATTAACATATAGGATACTTATTGTCCCGGTAGTAAGATCCCGTGGGACAATTACTGAATACCACGCGGGCGAAGCCGCGGGCATAAGCTAGTATTAATAATACGCCCATATTTCTCAGAGGACTGTGTTAATTCTTATGAAATATACAGAAGTACATTTAACAGGGCCCAATTCCTAACAAAATACCAATAAAATTGCCTCAGTGGGGACCAGAGGTGCGCTGCGTATAAATTGATTAGTACGATTTTATCAACTTTTATCTCTCTCCTGAAACATTCGACGGGGAGATAAAAGGATGTCAAAAGGCCACCATCTTGAATTTTCATTTCAAGAATAATTCGAACTGAGAAAAAAAGATCTTTCTTTGTACTAAAATCAAGGTTAATGATGCAGATTACGGTTTAGTAACCTCGAGACAAATTAAGCTTTTTTATTTGAATGCATACATGTATAAAGTCTGACAACCAGTCTTACCAAGGGGTATCGTATTAACCAGTACTAACTGGGTTGAGGAGGTCAGATAGGCAGTCTCTCCATGTAAAATACTGGTACTCAGCTGCAGCCAGTTAGACTGGAAGCCGACCCCAACATAGTTGGGAAAAGGTTAGGCAGATGATGAAGATGTTAAAAAAGTCGTTTCCAAGCAATAATTTTTGCGTAAAGTTACTTAGTTTGATGTACAGAATGTTTGGTTGACGGCTTCGTAAAGGGTCTGTTTTCACCCTGTATGTATAGTATGTTTAGTTCCGCTAGCGTATAAGCCTTCATATTCATAATAATATTCTTTCCTTCTGCTTTATTTTCATGACGATGTATCCCACTCCCAATTCTGTAGCCGCCAATATTATCACAATCGCAAAAACCTTAGATTAAATTAAGGTTGCCAACATAACCCCCACCTTAATTCTGTGAAGTTGGTGGCTATTTTTAGCGCTGGCAGCACCGAATGGTTTGGCTCCGTGCCATCTATTTGAGACTGGCCTAAATAGGCTGAAGCTAGCGAATTAAATATAAATCGTAGAGATAGCTGCTAAGTATGATAAAAGTCACCGAAACTGTTTTAAAAAGTTTTTATTTTGCTTTAAGCTGAAAAGTTGCCAGTTTTTTAAATAAAAATAAACATTAATTTATTTTATTATTTCCAGTCATTATGGAGAATCTAGAGTTTCTATTTCCCTTTGGTCAACGTAGACACAGTTGCAAACACGTTGATAAATCGATAATCTATACAAATATTATAAAGATTTAAAGTTTATATAATTGTGAGTTTGAATGTAGGGGGTAATCTTTGGAACTGCAGTTCCGGTTCCGAAAATTCTTTCACTAATAGGACGTTATATTAATATGTATACATATATATATGTCATAGGCTATATTTGAAACGTTCCATTGGTATAATTGCCGATCAAGCCGGTAACAGCTTTTAAATTATTTAAAAAAAGCTCACTCAGAAGCAGCCACGAAGTCTAGATTATTGCCCGATTGATGCCAATAGGCTCGCCCCCTATTAAATGGGACTTAAACATAACTGGCGGAATGTAATCTTCGGGGATTACAGGCGTGATGTTATGTTATGTATATACGCAGAGTTATGTATTACACTTTTCAAACAGTTATTTAACAAGACTAGTGGCTTCTGCGCTTTGCTCACGTCACTTCAAGACAGTATTTACTGGGATAGACGAGTGTTTAAGTTAATTATTCCGAATTTTGTTTCAAGAAAAACAAATAACGCAGAATTTATGAGAACTAAAACTAGACCTAAATTGCCGATTTTCAGCGAGCATTTGGCTGTAATGCTTGTTTTAGGGAAATGTCTTATTATAGATTTTTATGATAAAAGCGATTAAATACTTAAGTGAACTTTCTAAGGAACGTTACCAAAAATTAATTCTAAATATTTAATCCATTGTATAAAGTACATTAAGACATAAATATTTTTACAATCATTTTATAAGGTTTTTAAAGAACAAGCCATGTATGTGATGCGAAGGAATGGGGAAAATTAAGGTTGTTTAAAAATAAACCATGTATGGGCCATGTGATGCGAAGGAATGGGGAAAATGTCGTGAAGAAAGTTTTGAGTAAGCATTTGCGTATATAAGAGTAGAGGAAGACCAAAGAAAGGATGGATGGACTATGTGAAAGATGTTATGGCAAGACAGGGAGGTGTCTGATGAGATGACGAGTAATAAAGAAGTATGGAAGAAGAAGACATGCTGCGCCGACCCCAAATTAATTGGGATAAGCGCAGGACAATTCTGAATGATGATGACAGAAAACTGCACATAAATATTTTTACGTTTAGAAACAAGACATTTCATGTTTACATGATTAAAAAGATAAAAGGACAGTTAGCAAGACTAATCAAAATGTTATTTCATTCTTGCATGGTTCGTTTACCAGAAATTATTACTTTAAACGGATTTCGCTTTTACTTAAGTAAAACCAGTCTTTGAGATAAATAGGCAATTTAAAGATAAAACGTCTTTTTGCTTTAGGCTGATTGTCGTTTGTTTTTATTTTAGAGTCTGACGCCGAGAGCATAGTTTAGGCCTAAAAACATGACCGAGGAATTCAAGAAAATTAGAATAAAATCATCAGAACATATAACATAAGATCACGCCTGTAATCCTCGAAGGGCTAGGCAGAGGTGTACCCATTAGTACATCTACATTTCGCCAGTTGTATTTAAGTCCCCTGTAATAGCCATTGCCGGGCACAAATCCTGACTCCGTGGCTGCTACTTAGATATTTCCTAATGGAAAAACCCAAAAACACTTTGCCCGACCTGAGAAGCGAACCCAGGACCTCATGCTTAGCAGGCGTACTTGAGACCACTAGACTAACGAGGCAGTCATGTCATTAATTCATATCATCATCATTATTCACCAATTAATAAATTCATGTCCACCGGAAAAAAAAAAACGTAAAACAGCACTGCATACAATAAAATATGTTAAGAACGAATCTTTTTCTCTGAACCTTTTAGAGTTTCATCTCAAACGTGAGTGCGAAAACCATCTTAACTTAAAGGGAACAACAATAAAAGGGCGGTAGGAATTCGCTGATCGAACGATTGCCGATCGGTCAATGAAGTTCTTAGCTAATAAAAAAGGTCTATAACTAAATCAACAGAGGCCATCGATCATTGCCAAAGTTCAAGCAACTTGTTTTTCGTTCGTCGTTTGTTTTCAATTAAGCTGTGAGAACGATAGTGGGACATCCTTTGTAATTGATGATTCTATCTTGGAATGAAGCAGTTTTATTTGTTTATTTATTTCACATCGGTCTATGGAGCTCTTTAACTAAGGACAATAGGATTCTATCGTAGCAGTTACCTGCTACGGTGGCGTAGCTTCGTAGTCTTTATCTTCTACGTTGGCGAAGCTCCGTAGCATTTATCTGCTACGGTGGCGTAGCTTCGTAGCATTTATCTGCTACGACAGCATAGCTTGCGTAGCAGGGCCATGATCGCATTAGCTACGCCGTAGTAATTATTGAATATTCTTCTCGTCTTTCATGTTGATGCTTATACGTAGTACTATTCTTTCTCCATCCATTCTCCTGCCCTTATCTCAATTTATTTGGGGTTTGTCTTCTTTGTTCATACTTCTCTATTACTCATAATTCTTTCTTCATATCGAGTGGTTTTAAATACGAAAGACAAGATAATCTTACCTACACCTATTTGCACTGTTTTAAATGAAATTGTAACCTGAATTCTGACGTTAATAAAATATTTATCCCAAAATGCAAAATGATTTGAAACCTTTCCCTTTTTCCTATTGCCCCTTAAGGTAAATGTTTATTTTTTACCATTTACAGATCCACACGGCTTCGGTCGGCTATTTTCACTGGCCGTTAATTTGCCGGACCGTTTTTATTAACTGTGGGAGCGTGTGTTTTTGTATAAGGGTTTTTACGAAAGTCGACCTTATTGGGTCTGATTAAATATGTTATTTGATTTTCAGGACCTTATTCACTCGACGTTTCGGGGTTTTGAAAGGAACGCTCTTCAATCAATATTGTCTGTCCTCGAAATTCCTTGGAGTTTCTTGAACCCTATTGAGATAGTTTGCTTCGTACCTACTTGTGTTTTGTCGGAATAAATTAAACAGTGTTTGTGAACAAAACAATTCAACTGCTTTCGAGTTTGTAATTACTTAAAATAATATTTGAAAAATACGTTTAAAACGGAAACTGAAATTTATTAAAAGCAATTACAAAAGTTGCAACATAGAAACACATTAAGGAAAATTTATTGCTCAGCGTAGTTTTCTTCCTGTAGCCGTTACTAGTTTTGAATTTATTGCTCTAAATAACAACACAACAACAAACAGTTTTGATCTCTGATGCTTTTCGGAAGATGTTAAAAAAACATAGATAAATTTTATATATCTTTGACATAAAAAAAAATCACAAGCTCTGAATACCAGATCCAGCCAAGTCAGAGGCCCATGGGCGGCCTTAAAACTCTGACACCAGGTTTCGAACTAACCACACGATAAAGAAGAAAGAAGAATACCAGATCACACATCTCTCTTCATAATGCATATTGTGATGCTGAATTAGTTAAAGCAGATATGCATGCAACTATTATTTTATCCCAAAAAACATAAGCATAAAAGAATCATCATCTGCCAAGCCTTGTCCCAAATATGGTGGGGTCGGCTACCAGTCTAACCGGATTCAGCTGAATATCCAGTATTTTACATGGAGCGACTGTTTATCTGACCTCCACAAGCCAGCTTGTATAGGGTAATTCGATACTCCTTGTTAAGATGGTTGTCAGACTTTCGGGCCATTGACTACCGGTAACGATTAACGCTTATCGTGCTTTCCGAGGTACGGAGGAAACTCGGTATATAATGGGTGGTCATCCATCCAAGCGCGACTTAACCTTAAAGATCAACCCATGGTAAAAGCCATGGAACTTAAAGCAGACCAATTGTTCTCATCTACCCACGCGAGCGTAAACTCAATTAAAAGAAACGACTGCTTAACGATCTACACAGGTACCTTGTAATTTGTGAGCAATTACTGATTCATTATAATTGTCACCTCATTAGTGAAAAGAGCTCTGAACACTTCTGAGGCTTTGATTGCGCAACTTCGCAAAATAATTTGAACTTTCTGACCTTACTGTTTTGGCCTGATTTCCAAAAACTGGAGAGAAGAGATTGATACTTGACTGTTTATTATTCATGATAAATGTTATCAGCGTATCACGTTGCCACTACTGGGACGCAGGCTCCTCTCTGAACCGGGGCAGGGGCTCAGGGACACCGTAGGCCATAATACACCACGCCTCGCCGGCCCAACGCGGTTGATCACGTAACAAATTTTCAAACAAATACTTTTTTCAAATGACTGTATGACATAAAAATACATAACCAAATACCAATAATACACATTTCGCAAGTTTTGCCAATGTTCCAGTCATTAAAACAATATAAAAGTTATGAATTATCACAACGAAAATAAGCTTAAACTATGCAAACGTAATTTTTCCGCCACAAAGTAGAAATATTGTCACATTCAGTCGTCCACGTTTCGCTCATATTTCATAATTACGGCTCCCGAGTCATTAAATTCAGGACATTACGCTGAAATTTATTATGGACATGTCCATACTTTCATAATTTAACAATTAATGTAGAAGTACGGCTTTATGATAGAGAATGTTATATTTTGAGTACTTTTTCAGACACTGAGTAGTGTAAAAAATGGTGTGTCCTTCAAAATATTTTTTTTTTCACATTGGCCTGCACGCCTACGAAAACAAAGAAATTAAATGATATTTATTTTTGTGAGGAGGTTATTAAAAACAATTTAACACGTAATTTTTTACAAGATTATTAAAATCGTAGTTTCCTACCTGACTACTTTGAGAAGAAAAACCGAAATAGATCACACGTGACATGTACAAACCAGCACATGGGCCCGCGTGGTCAATTCCGGCCCACTCCCCCTCACACACAGGAGGCAGAGCCCTAGAACCAGGGACTCGAAGCATTGATTATACTACGCTTATGCTATGTTGTCACATTACATAATTAAGGATAGAAAACAACAATAAATTAACTCAATATTACCACGGGGGATTACCAACATAACGCATGTTGGCTGACAATGCCACAGGAAAATGCGAAAACTAGAAAAGTATTTACTTCCTGTTTAATTATGAAAGTGCTCCAACAATAATCGCCCTTATAACATAAGTGATGCAACCTTTAAAAAGGTCACAATTGTACTAAAAGTTTTCTATAAAGGGTGACTGGTAATTAGTGACCGATACTTAAACACGTGATTGTTCTCATGATAACAAACAACTTTCCCAAAGAATTTTTTTTTTATACTCATTCACTTTTATCACAATAAAACTGAGACAGAACGGCGTCACACGGCTAACAGCTGATAGGTCAAAGGCGCGCGCGCGCTCGTTTCTTACGGTTGTTGTTTTTTTTTGTGATAAAAGTGACAGAGAATAAAAAATAAGGGAAAGTTGTTCGTTGTTTGTTATCCTGAGTACAATCACGCGTTTAAATATCGATCACTAATTACCAGTCACCCTATTTAATAAAGTATATACCACATAGTAACTTTCCACATAGCCACCTGCGTTAACGACATACCTATCCAAAAATAACCTGAGCAAACGAAGCGAATGATTTGTTCGATCGCAAACACTTAGCCGTGGATCAAGTTACAATAAAGTTGCTTAACGTTTCGCCTTGAACGCACAGACGTCATACAGTCTATGTGTGTTTACAGGGAAGTGTAATCGATTTCTATTTTTGCACAGTTAATAGAAGTGACAAGTAGGTCGGTATTTTCGGGTAGGTAGTTGCAGCAATTTCTTTTTAAAACCTCTGATAGTTTCTTTGGTCAAAAAGTGTTTGCTTGCATAGATAACCAATTATTTCTTGGTTATTGTAAAAAAGGAGCTCTTGTCTAAATAATACAGCCGCTCGGGTCGATCCTTAGGTTAAGCCGTGCTTGCCTAGGTGGGTCTGTGGATGGGTGACCACCCATTATATACCGAGTTTCCGCCGTACCTCGGAAAGCACGTGAATCCGTTGGTCCCGGGTGTCATTTGTAGATCTTTGACAGTCGTTAGGTAGTCAGTGGCCCAAAAAGTCTGACAACCAGTCTTTCCAAGGGGTATCGTATTACCCAGTACTAACTGGGTTGTGAAGGTCAGATAGGCTGTCGCTCCATTTAAAATACTGGTATTCAGCTGCATCCGGTTAGACTGGAAGCTGATCCCAATAAAGTTGGGAAAAGGCTAGGGAGATGGTGAGTTGCAGCAACTGTTTAAAATCTCTGAAAGTTTATTTTGTTTTTTTTGTTTGTTTGTTTTGTGGTCAAAAAATGTTTGCCAAATTATTTTCTTGTTTATACAATTATTTTTCTTCGTTAAAAAACAAATTGTTATGTTAAATTGTTTATTTGAGTCTTTATACAATAATGTGAATGGAAAACGCACATTGTAACAGTATTTTTTCAAAATAACAAAAGTTTTAGCTTTTTAAACTTACTTGATGTTAAAAGTGCATCAGGTTTACGATGTGGTCGACGTGTAGCAGGAAATATTTAGGTATTGCTACTAAACTAACTCAAGCATAGCATAAAAAGCTAACTTTTAAAGTACACTAAACTACACACAAAGTGTAAACTTTAGTTAGGCGATGTGAAAAACAAAGGTTTTTCTGAAATAAATTAAAATTTAATGATGGCATCTTAGCTTCCTAATCTGATATTTATTGGGGTTCGATATAAGCTGTAATATTGTGCGTGTCAGCTCTGATGTGTGACTGGAGTTTACTCCTAAATAACACTTAAAATCATTAAAACCTAAAACTCGTTATTTTATTTATATTCGAATATTTTCTTTAAATGGACCTCTAAAATCATTTTGTAATGACTCTTAAAACGTAATCTAAAAGGTGTAAAATTACCCTTAATGAAGCTGAAAGGCACTTGTTGTCCCCGTAATTGCGATCATTTTTTTGTTCTAGATCATACCTGGGAATCTTCTGTTACGGAGATATTGGTTACAAGTTTTTTTTTATTACAAGTTTTTATAGTAAGTTATAACATTCCTTTAAATACTTCCATGACCCCCGTACTATTGAATGCATCCATCAACAAAATGTTTTGAGTGCGTTACATTGAGTCCTTCCGTAAAACGTGATATTTCGCCCCAAAAAAGAAAAAGTCGTTTCCCAGCAATAATTTTGCGTACAGTTACTTCGTTGGATGTACAGAATGCTTGATTGACGGCTTCGTGAAGAGTCCGTTTACACCCTGTATACATTCCTTCCATTACTCTTACACACTCTTTACCTGAAAAGGTAATAACACCTTACTCTTTAGCCTTAGTCAAACACTCTTTACCCGCATCGAGAAACATCACCGACCCTCAATCACGTCCCCCATGTAACACGTTATCCTTTAACCAAAAAGGCCTCGACTCTTCGCTGACGGCGAACTTCGAGGCCTCAATCAAAAAGGCCATACAAACGAAGACCAATCAAGGAACAACACGTGGTCCTCTCACGCGTAAAATTGCTTGTCTTATTTAACGATTCTACCTTTTATTGCGCCCGAATGTAAACGTAATGTCTTTCAAGATTTCTGCCCCTATTTCAATGTTCCCAATTGGGGTTGGGAAGTATTTTCGGAAGCAATAAAAGTGAGGAGTAAGTTTTTTTGTTTGTTTTATGAAACCGGAGCTGGTTGTGAAATACGGGAGAGAAAATGTTTCAACGTGTTTTTAAAGGTTGCGACCGAGAGTCACGTTTAAATAAAATTAATAACTCGATGTTGATGTTAAGGGCTTGTTATTTCGCAAGGGCACTTAAGGAGGGGGAGAGTGTTTTATTTGCAATCCTGCTGGTATTTTATTTCTTAATTCATTCAAACCTATACAAATAAAGAAAATTTAAGTGTCTGTTTATAATTTCAGCATAACAGCTTTTAACCGAATGCATGTGAAAGTATTTACGGTACTTATACAAAAAAAGTTTTTAAATTTTTTCTCTGACTGGAGGCCGACCCCAACATTAGTTGGGAAAAGGCTAGACAGATATTGACGTCGAAAGTATGACTGTCACTTTAATGACAAAAGAAGGGGTTGGGGGAAACATATTATGTAGGTACGTATATTTGATTGTACCTACAAAATCATAGCTTACTAACTACAGTTTATGCAGAGTATTTGTGTTATTCGTATTTTAAACGCTAACTGTAATTAAATCTAATTTCATTTTGTTCTAGTAATAGACATGAACTCTTAGATAATTATATTTCTGTCGTTGAAACTGTAATTAAAGATATCGTGTGGAAGTAATTTAACAAAAAAAATCTTTCGAATTTTATATTTTTTCCAAGGATTGTACCTAAAGAAAGATAGAAAAAATATTTAATTTATAACAGGGACATGACATGCATAGAAAGTGACAAAAAAAAATAACAGCTCGCACGTCGTGACTTTGACGATATCGATATTTGAAACACCTGGATGAGGGACGCGCAGAACCGGAAAGTGTGGCAGAAAAAAGGGGAGGCCTATACCCAGCAGTGGGTGATTCCGGGCTGATATGGTGATGATGACGACAAGCAGGCTATGCTGTGCTATGGGGGCCAACAGCACCACTCAGGTACAATTTCGCAATCACTAACCGAGAAACAGACCGTGCTGCTGAGCGCATCATCGATGCTGCCGCGTGGGTTAGCACTTCCGCACTATTTCTCGCTCTAACAAATGACGGTTCTAAGCGATGGAAAAGGATAGGCGCATGAAAAAATGCGATTCTGTGCAGCTAGATGGAGCGAAACCCTTACCCTCTGAGGTCTGGTGTTGTGGTCGCTTTCGGAATGTACTCTAATAAAAAAAAGGGACGAGGTTCAGTTAAACAAACGTTTTCATTAATTTTCTAGAAATGTTTAAAGTGTTAAGTACTGTGGGCAAACTTTAATACGTTTTCAAATGAATTTGTTTTTATATTGTTACTGTTATTTCATTTTCATTGTGTTTGAAGCTTTTCTGAACAAGTCAAAATAATTAAATTGTGTACAAGGCTAGTTTATTTAGAGTTTCAGCACTGTTTTGACCAGACCACACAACTTTTGACTTAAAATTAAGTTCGCTTTTTTCATCAGAATCGACCGCAAACAAGAACTTAAATAGTAATATTTGCCTTCGCCGTGCCCACAAAAGGGGCATATTGAGGTAAGTGAACTTTAGTGATTGATAAATTATACCAATGTGAATAACTATGTATGACACCTTGGTCAAATTATGACGTTTTCATGGTTTTGTGCGACATTGAGTGTCACTGGTGTCAAAACGAGATGGAAACAATGGCAATCTCATCTCATCTTCGACCGGCTTAATTGAACATATCCAAACACAAAAAGAAGACAAAAACAAAAAAATAATGGTTTTTTTGCATATACTTTCATATGCTTTCAGTAAAAAGCTGTTATTTTGAAACTACAAACAGACACTTCAATTTATTTATTTGTATAGATGATGAAAATATTTGGCTTGAATTTTCTATCATCACTCATCAATTTCAAAATCTTTCCGATGCAGAAGACACGTTATTGTCGATAAACATCAAAAATATATTAGCGTTTTTGGACAATACCCCTTTGTTTGAAAGCGTTGTCGTTCACTGTCCAAAGCACTCGACCACTGAACACATCAATCACGAAGCCGTTTGACATGCGATGCATGGAACAGATATTTTCAATTAAAAATAAAAGCTCTCAAAACTGCTTTAGTAATGCCTGTGTAATTTATTTTAGAAATGCTCAAACTCAAACTCAAAGTGTTTATTGCATTCATGTGTACAATTAGTTGTTACATATATTTCAGTAAGTTCCAAGATGAAACCCGGTTAGGGCACGGCAACATAATATTGGACAAAACAATATTAAAATATTGCTTTCTCACTTAATAGTTCCATTGCCGTGATTTTTGCTCAGTCAACTTGTGTTATATTATCTGTGACACAACCGAAGCCATTCATAAATATTTGCCAAATAACCTCAAAAAACTAGAATCTTATAATGTAACCTCACTTTTACTATACTTCATATAACTTGATTCCTGGATAGCCAATTTTCACCAAATGTTCAGTGAGGCCTTGTTATTATATCCTCTTACAAATAAGGCTAGTTAAAACCTGGGCCCAGGAAACTATGGCGCCTTTCCCTTCTCCTTTTTACAGAATGTGTAGTTCTGTTGCCGCTATAAGAACAAATAATTAAAATAAATTAACCCATATACGCCCAGAACTATTTTAGGATTCCGATTTTGCTTATTTTCAGTTAGTTTATGTCGATTTACCATGCTTTTATGACAGTTCTACTTCTTATTTTGATTTCGAATCAATGGACATAATAATAATACCAGCCTGTTACTTTCCCACTGCTGGGCAAAGGCCTCTTCTCATACAGAGAAGGCA
Source organism: Noctua pronuba (assembly GCA_905220335.1). Taxonomy (NCBI): domain Eukaryota; kingdom Metazoa; phylum Arthropoda; class Insecta; order Lepidoptera; family Noctuidae; genus Noctua; species Noctua pronuba. The sequence continues at coordinate 4,102,697 of LR999906.1, read as the reverse complement.
CGAGCATTGATCACCACGCTTGCTCAAGACGGGTTGGCGATTTCAGACAACAATGTCCAAGATAAACTTAGAAAGTACATATGAATTGAAAAAGTCACATTGGTACTTGCCCGGATTTGAACCCACAACCTCATGCATGAGAGGCGAGGCCTTAACCTCTGGGCCATCACAACCTATACCAATGGACATAAATGGGTTAATAATTAAAGGGGGCTCCCCTACTACGATGGTACGGAACCCTTCATGCACGAGTCCGACTCACACTTGGGCTTATAGACTCCTGGGCTTGCATAAGCGTTTCCCATGATTTGTATCTTGTTTGCCAACTTTAGGAACAAACAAACAACCATGAAATCATTTGCCAAACCCTATTCCCGCAAGCAAAGTCCCTATCCACACGGAGTGCGAATCTCATTGCCAATGTAAAGCAATTGAGTGCTGTTCAAATGAACCTATCATACAGCCTCCCGACACTCTCATCTGGCCCACCACGTGTGAACACGGCTTAATTGGAACGCCCTATTTTAGGCCCCACACAGATTGCTAAGGAATAATGTAACCTACCTGTATTTAGTTATGTGTGTGACAAGCTCGTAGATTGAGATAGGTCGTGATTTTGTGCAAAATGGCTACTTATTAAAATATTTATTGTCATAACTATGCTAAATCTTAGGGCCTTTTTTTTCGGATGGGAATTCTTCAAATAACCCCCTCCGCTCTGGGCGGAGTGGAAGGGAGTGTCAGACTTTTACTGACTAAAACCCATCCATGTTCCTTCTTTGCCCTTTGTGTTCCAGGGCCGCGGTATCTCTTTCGAACAGTCTCGCAACCCCGACAGGCATCGGCCCTTGCGGGCCCCTTTTTTTTTTGCTGACATCTCTTTGAGGCGCGCGTGGAACACAATGTTTTGAATGCGTTTCTTTGAGTCCTGCCGTAAGACGTGATTTTTCATCCCAAAAAAAAAGTCGTTTCCCAGCAACATTTTTTGCGAAGAGTTACTTAAGTAAATTTGATGTACAGAATGCTTGGTTGTTGACTTCGTGAAGGGTCCGTTTACACCTTGTATAATTACCATCCGTCTGTCTGTCGCAGAACTTGTTCTTCGCCGTAATAGTAGCCCATCAATCAAAACGTTACCCCCAGTACCCTGAGCGCGTGTCCTAAATGACAAAGTAGGTCAATATTAGTATACACACCGCGCCCGTTTGTTTGTATTTTGCGTAAGTACCTATTAATAGTAAAGTAGTAAGTATGATATAGTTTCTGCGAACAAAAAAAGGTGACTAATATAATATAATACGTCATTACCTATATCAAGCGCAGTTATAGCATCATCTGCCTAGCCTTTTCCCAACAGTGTTTTGGTCGGCTTCCAGTCCAACCGCATGCAGCTGAATACCAGTATTATACATAAAACGACTGCGTGTCTGACCACCATACCCCATTTACTGGGTAAAACAATACCCCTTGGCAAGAGTGGTTGTCTGACTTTCAGGTCACTGACTACTTGTAACTGAAACAAAGCACTTTTATATAAATGTAAATGAATTAGATCTCCTTATTTCAGGCTGCACACTGATTGCCTGTGAATACTGTTGATTTGACATACATACGTAGGTAGGCATGTATTCGTTAACGTATACGAGTTTTGTGAAAGGCTGTTTGATTTGATGAATGATAACCATATATAGCAAATGGAAATGTCATTACGTTTTTGCACAACGTTTTGTGAGGTAAAACGTCTATTTTATAGCTTTTATAGGGTTCCGTACCCGGAGTGTAACCAACGGGACCCTATTGCTAAGCTTCCGCTGTCCGTGCGTCCGTCCGTCTGTCTGTCAGCGGACTGTATCTGTTTCGGACACCAGGCCTTTACTACCTGGTCGTCCTGGGACAATCTCCCAGTACGTTTAGACGTGCGCTCCTTGCTTAGTAATGACTTCGCTGGTGGCGCACGTCTCCACGCACCCCTGAATGCGTTGATGTGGGTATGGGGCACTAACGACGGTCGTACTTTGGAGAGCAGGCAGGAACCTCGTAGAAATAAAACACACTTTTCTTCATGAATTTTCTTCCCAAGGTTTCGGCTTGTTCCCTTTCTTGTTGTAGCCTCTTCGGTGGCTGTGCTGCGACTGGTGCCCGACCAAAAAATGCCCCGACTTTTATACGGGCCTTACTTACGCGGTTGAGACCCGCGTTTTTTAGCTCTATTTTGAGCGTTAGATTTCCCACAGCCGAAACCTTTGGAACCCCTTTTTTATTTATTTTCAAACGAAACCTTTTACAAAGTATATGTTTTTACATAGACATTTACTTATTCTAACATATAAAACAATAATATGGCACAAAACTTAAAGATATAAAAATATCCTAGAACATTATGTTCAAAAAATTACGCTGGATAGATTTTTACTTTACAATTTTCGCTATAACTTTAAAACTAATTGAGTTATTCACTTAATTCCTTTTGTACTATTAGTTTTAAACCTAAACCTTTCATTTGACACTAATTTCGTTAAGATATCAACACTAATTAAAATTCTCATTTTCAAGTTACGTAATTCTATGAGATCGATTTTAAAATTCTATTATTTTCCTTTAAATTAACATTAAACAGTCTTATGATGATTCTAATAAGAAAACTAACTATAAATAACTATTATAAATACTAATTAGACATTTATCACATAGCAAAATCAATCACTTCTAATTAGAATTTTCTAAGTAAATGATTGTTGCGCGAAATTTTGCGTGTTTACGTACCGCCACTACTTGCACCCTGGTCTCTAGATAGGGTCTTGTCGCCGACATTCTCCCCCTCGTGCGTTGCACCAACCTCCAGACTCGGCGATGCTCCCGGCACCAACAGCACCACTCTCGAACTGGGTCTTCGTAGCGCTCCTCCTCGTGTCTCGACGTCGACGATCCTTGTTCTTCCATCTGGTCCAGGATACACCTGCAGGATTCTGCCGCGAGGCCAGGTGCATCTTGGTAGGCTATGGTCGACGATCAACACGATGTCACCAACTTGTAGGTCTGTGGTGCAGGTTCTTCCCTTGATCTTCCTCGGCAGTAGAGTGGGCAGGTATTCTCGCAGCCAACGTTGCCAAAAGTGGTCGGCAAGTCGCTGCGTGGCTTTCCAAGTGTGTTTGCCCACGAGCTCGTTGTCTTGAAAACTGCCGATTCTCGCTGCTCCGCAGGATCGCCCGATGAGAAAGTGGTTTGGGGTTAGAGCTTCTTCTTCAGGATTTTCGGAGAGATCGGTGAGAGGCCGAGAGTTGACTATGTGCTCAGCCTCTAGTAGGAGGGTATGGAGTACCTCCTCCCGTGGATATTTCTCGCCGAGGGTGGCGTCTAGTGCGGTTTTTATGGATCGCACCAGACGTTCCCATGCACCGCCCATATTTGGTGCACCAGGGGGGATGAACTTCCACTGCACGCCGATCTTTTCTGTTTCTGAGATGAGGTCTTCTTGTTTCATGATGTCTAGTGCTTCTTTCAGTTCTTTGTTGGCGCCGACGAAGTTAGTCCCGTTGTCGCTGTAGATTGTCTTCGGCATCCCTCTTCTTGCGGCGAATCTTCGTAGTGCCATGATCATACTGTCGGTGGAGAGTGAAGGTGTGAGCTCGATATGCACAGCCCTTGTTGTTAGGCATGTGAACAAGGCACCCCATCTCTTCTCATGACGTCTTGCTACGGTGATTGTCATCGGGCCGAAGTAGTCGACGCCCGTGCACGTAAAGGGAGGGTTTCCGTGCATCAGTCGTTCAACAGGTAAGTTACCCGTCGGTAGTTCTTGTGGTCTCGCCTTCCTTGTCTTACACCATTGACATTGGTGTTGAACTGCCTTGATCGCTGACCTCAGTCCCAGTACCCAGAAGCGTTGCCTTAGCTCGTTCATTACTGTCGCATGATTTCCATGATTGAAAAGGTGATGAAATTCTTCTATGATGAGCCGTGTTGTTTTGTCCTTGCTGTCGAGCACGATGGGTCGTTTGTAGTCTCTGGTCACGCCTTGTATCGCGTCGATTCTTCCCTTCATTCGCAGGAGACCTTCTTCTAGTATCACGTCGAGTTTCTTCAACTTGCTGCTGGCTTCTAATTGTTTTCCTTGCTGTAGATTCTTGATATCTTCTTTGAAGCTTCTCTCTTGACTTCTTCTCAACAATAGAGTCTCTGCTTGCTGAAGTAGGTCTGCATCTATTGGCACGTAATTTCTTTCTGGTATTTTCGAAGATCGATGCTGCTTCTCTATTATCTTCTTCTTCTTTCCCTTTGTCAGTTTCCAGGTAGGATCTTCCCGGCTGACGTGGACCTTTTCCTTAGTTTTGCAGAGTTGTATGAACTGCAGTACTCTTGCTGTAGCTCGCCAGAGTCTTTTCCATGATGAGAACCTCTCAGGATCTGGTGTTGGAGGCGTGGTGCTCGCTGCCGCTACGATATCTGTTGTCTTTTCTTCACCGGTGGTTTCTTTCTTGAAAGTTCTTGCTGTAGGCCAGTGCACTTCGTCCTTTTTCAGGAAGTCCGGCCCGGTGTACCATCGATGATCGCAGTCGAAGTTTTCTGGCACGTCGCGCGTCGCATCATCTGCAGGGTTCTGCGCTGTGTGTACCCATCTCCATTCTTGTGGTTTGGTGAGGTCTTCTATCTCTGCCAAACGATGAGCTACGAACGTCTTGAAGGTTCTGGGATCTGTTTTGATCCAGGAGAGTACGATGCTGGAGTCTGTCCAAAACGTTTTCTTTGCTATCTTCAGATCCATTTCTTCTTCCACTGCGTGTGCTAGTCTGCTTCCTAGGAGGGCTGCTTGTAGCTCGAGTCTCGGGATCGATACTGGCTTCAGTGGAGTGACTCTTACTTTTGCTGCTACTAGACTGACGTGGTAAGTTCCATCGCGATCTTCTGTCCTCCAATATACAGCCGTTGCATACGCTGCCTCACTCGCATCTGTGAACGTGTGCAGCTCCCCCTCGGTGCGATGTGGCGCCAGGCATCTTGGAACTTGAAGGTCTTGGAGTAACTTCATTTTTTCTAGGTAAGTCTTCCATACTTCGTACTCCCGACGCCGCTTCGCCATATGTTCTGCAGTAGCTTCTTGCCTTGGACGAGGACTGGTGATGCTAGCCCCAGTGGATCGAAGGTTGACATGACCGCGCTGGTAACTTCTCTCTTCGTGGGTATCTTGAAACCCTTGGCTATTTCTTCTGGCGTGTTCCGAAGGTTCGCCCTGAAGCCGATGGAGTCCCTTTCAGTGAACCAGCGTAGTCCTAGTGTCTTTTCTTCTTTTTCACCGAGGTTCACTTCTGTTTTTTCGATTGCTTCAGTCTTCAAGCCTTGAAGCAGCTCAGGTTGATTTGACGCCCATCCCCTGAGTTCGAAGCCCGCCTTCTTGTGTATGAAGTCTACTTGTGCTGTTATTTTCTTGAAGTCTTCTTCTGAATGGAAACTGTGTAAGTAGTCGTCCATGTAGTGGTTCAGCTCGACTGCCCGTGTAGCTTCTGGATATTGTTCTTTGTAGTCCGCTGCGTTTCGGTTCTTCACGTAGATCGCTGTGCTTGGAGACGATGTTGCGCCGAAGATGACTGATGTCATTCTATATTCTTTCGGTGAAACGTCGCGACGATCCCCACGCCACAGGAACCTCAGGCTGTCTCTGTCTTCTGCCCTGATGCGAACTTGCAGGAACATTTCCTTGATGTCGGCTGCTACTGCTAATGGTCCTTGTCGAAATCTCAGTAGAACCCCGAAGAGTGACTGCAGTAGATCTGGTCCTGGCAGTAGAGCGTCGTTGAGACTTCTTCCTTTTGACTTGGCTGCGGCGTCGAAGACGATCCTTATTTTCTTTTTCAATGGATGTACCACTGAGAAGTGAGGGAGGTACCATTTCTTCTTGGAGTCCGCTTGTCCCTCTGGTGCTTCTTCTGCATACTTGCTGTCGATTAGATGCTGGATTTGCTTGTTATATTCCGCCTTCAACTGGGAATCTTTATCAATTTTCTTCTCAATGTTGACCAATCGGTTTCTGGCAGACGTGTAACTTTCTGGCATCTGTTCTTCTTCATTTTTCCACAGAAGTCCAGCTTCGAATCGACCATCTTCTAATCTTCTGCAAGTCTTCTCTAGGATGGTGAGCGCTCTTCCTTCTGAGTCCGTGGTGGGTCTTCTTGGTTGCACACCAAGTGCTTCTATCGCGAAGTGATCTTTGATGGCTTGATGCATCTCTTCTTCTGGTGTGCTGATGTGTAGACACGTGTTTAAGAAGTGTACTACTTTTGAGCCCCCGCTGTCTGACCCGTGGAGCACCCATCCCAGCCCCGTTCTTGAAGCAACTGGTTCTCCTGGTTTTCCTCTTCTTACTTCTTGAGTCACGATCAGCTCCCAATTATCTTGACCGATGAGTAGCTGTGGTGACTCCCCTTGATAGTATAGAGAGTCGGCGATCTTCTTTAAATGTTGACATTCTTCAATCCTCTTCTTCTCCAAGAATTGTGGTGCAAGCTTCAGCTCGTCGATTGTTCGAACTCTTCTCAGGATCTTCTTGTTGTCCTGATGAACCCCCTTTACTGTGAGGTCCAACGTCTGAGAGTTCTTCTTCTTTATCAGCCTGCCACCCACTGTCTCGATGACCAGTTCTTCTTTGTTGCCTCGAGCGCCAACTTCTTCTGCCACCTTCTCATCTAGAAGGGACACTGTTGACCCTTCATCCATAAGGGCCAATATCTTCTTGGACCCCTTTGACCCGAAGACCTCGACAGGAACTATCTTCAGGTATGCTCTTGCGTTGTTGACTGCATTTACTGATGCCGTGACGGTAGCTACTTCTTGAGATGTCTCCGTCTTCTTCTCTTCCGAGGTTCTATCTTCTGGCTCCACATGTAGCAAGTGATGATGCCACCTTTTGCATTCCTTGCACGGTGGTTTTCTGCAGCTCTCCTTCCGGTGTTTCCCTTGTAGACATTTGAAGCAGACATGACTCTTCTTTACTATAGCCCATCGATCTTGCACTGACGTCTTCTGGAACTTCGGACATTCGACGAGAAAGTGTTCACCCTCACATATAGGGCAGGTCTTCTCCTGTTGTCTTGAACTTCTTTCTTTGTTGTCTCTTCCTTTGAAGTCTCTTTCTTTTGTAGAATGTGCTGCTTGTCGATAGGTTCTCTTGAACCCGCTTTTTTCTTCTGAAGATGCGAAGGCTCCACACTTATCTGCTTCTATGTTCAGGAACTTGGACACCAGTGATAGGTCGGAGAACTCGCCCTCTTCTGATGCAGCAGTGAAGTCGTACCACCGGAACTTGAGAATTGTTGGAATCTTCTCAATAATTTGTTTCACCATCTCTGGTGAATGCAGGTACTGCGGCTTCTTCAACCCCTTGATTGATGCTACGCTGTTGTTGATTTGGCTTGCGAAGACGCATATGTCCCTTGGATTTTCAGATATCTTCGGCAGCGCCTTGACCTTGTCCAGTTCGGCTAGCACCAATGCGTCAGGTCTTCCATATCTTCTTCTCAGGGCTTGCATCACTTCCAACGGAGAGGCTTCGGAGTATAATAGGCTCTTGATAGCTTCTCTTGCGTTGCCCTTCAATGCTCTTCTTAGTCGTGCCATATTCTGAACTTCGTTGAACATCGGTGCTGTGTCTTCGTAGACCACCTTGAAGGCCAACCACTCGCTGCTGTTGCCGTCGAAGTAGGGTAACTCGTGGATGTACTTCGGCTGCGCCACTGGTCCTCCTCTTGTGGAAAAGGCTTCTTTCAAAGCTGTCGTCAGCGCTTGAATTTCGAACGTAGCTCCTTTCCCTGAAGAGTTCTCTTCAGGTTTGACCTTCTGAGGCTCCTTTGGAGGGTGCTGACCTCGTAGCTCTGGTTGTTCTTTGGTGCCTTCACCTAACACGGATGACTCGATCCAGTTCTGCACCTGTGCTGTTCTATCTTCCTGGTCTTCATCCACGGAGTCCTCTTCTTCACATTGTGCCAGCTCCAATCTGACACGGGCTAGGTTTGCCGCAGCCCTTGCTTGCTTCAGCTCCAGGCGTGCTAATTCTTCTCTGGCTTCCAGCTCGCGTCTTCTGGCTGAGGAACTCGTGGTCTTCGTGGACCTGGCGCGACGACTGACCCCCGTCGGTTTCGGGTTAGCGTCTGAGGCGCGAACACCCTTTTCCGGGACCTCTTCTGGAGTCTTCTCGGTCGTCTTCTTCTGTGCGGTATCTTCCTTCTCGTTCTTCTCAGATGCCGCCGTAGTCGCAGTCGCAACCGTATTTTCTGTAGTCGTGGTGTACTCTGTGGTCGTAGTGCCTGAAGAAGTGTTCGTGTTCGAAGTGGCTGTTGTTTCCGATGACGCCGACGCGGATGCTGACGTGACCCCTTCTGACCCTGACGTTTCTTCTGTCGCGTCCCTTTCGGTGGGACGGGACTCGGGACGTAAGGAGGCATCCTTCTGCTTCCTGGTTATAGGCATCTTGAACGGAATCTTCTTTCTTCTGACTCTTCTGAACTCTTCTGAACTCTTCTTATTCTTCTTGCAGGGATCCGGCTCGAAGGACCAACTGTTTCGGACACCAGGCCTTTACTACCTGGTCGTCCTGGGACAATCTCCCAGTACGTTTAGACGTGCGCTCCTTGCTTAGTAATGACTTCGCTGGTGGCGCACGTCTCCACGCACCCCTGAATGCGTTGATGTGGGTATGGGGCACTAACGACGGTCGTACTTTGGAGAGCAGGCAGGAACCTTGTAGAAATAAAACACACTTTTCTTCATGAATTTTCTTCCCAAGGTTTCGGCTTGTTCCCTTTCTTGTTGTAGCCTCTTCGGTGGCTGTGCTGCGACTGGTGCCCGACCAAAAAATGCCCCGACTTTTATACGGGCCTTACTTACGCGGTTGAGACCCGCGTTTTTTAGCTCTATTTTGAGCGTTAGATTTCCCACAGCCGAAACCTTTGGAACCCCTTTTTTATTTATTTTCAAACGAAACCTTTTACAAAGTATATGTTTTTACATAGACATTTACTTATTCTAACATATAAAACAATAATATGGCACAAAACTTAAAGATATAAAAATATCCTAGAACATTATGTTCAAAAAATTACGCTGGATAGATTTTTACTTTACAATTTTCGCTATAACTTTAAAACTAATTGAGTTATTCACTTAATTCCTTTTGTACTATTAGTTTTAAACCTAAACCTTTCATTTGACACTAATTTCGTTAAGATATCAACACTAATTAAAATTCTCATTTTCAAGTTACGTAATTCTATGAGATCGATTTTAAAATTCTATTATTTTCCTTTAAATTAACATTAAACAGTCTTATGATGATTCTAATAAGAAAACTAACTATAAATAACTATTATAAATACTAATTAGACATTTATCACATAGCAAAATCAATCACTTCTAATTAGAATTTTCTAAGTAAATGATTGTTGCGCGAAATTTTGCGTGTTTACGTACCGCCACTACTTGCACCCTGGTCTCTAGATAGGGTCTTGTCGCCGACAGTATCTCATGATCCGGAATAGGTAGACAGTTGAAATTTTCACAGAATATTCATTTCTGTTGCCGCTATGTCAGCAAATAAAAGTTTAAATAAATTAAAAATTAAAGGAGGCTCCTGGTAGATAAATTTTTATTTTTTTATGATTTAAATTTGACTTCTTATTCAAGTTCCTCTTGACGATAGGTTGCTCGTCTTGTGAAGCTGTGACAGAGTCGCTGACGAGCTACTTTCAAGCTACTCTGTCTTCAGCTCGTTCCAGCGGTAACCGTATATTGGATAGGTTTTACCTATTAGACTGCTAAAGTTGATTTTTGAAATTGACTTAATATATTTTATAACATAATGTGCCTAATTAGTCTAATTAAATTTTATTATGACTATGATGTGTATGACTAATGACATTGATGTAATTTCATGATGGTTTTATATGATTGTTTTATTGATTATGCATGTACCAGAAATATTTGCACGACTGATAAGTCGAATTTAGTGGGACTAAAATTATTTTACCATGTTATTATGTACCTATATTCTGGCAAATAAATAAATTTCATTCATTCTCCTAATATTTTTTCAGAGTTCCATTCATTTGCCTTTATTTATGAAGGTTAGTTCAAATCGACAAGAAAAGTCACGAAGTCTAAAAAATAACGACATAAAAAAAATCTATCTACAAAGTTGACTCTATGTATGTAAAAATAAAACGTTACAAAGTAAAGTTATACTCTCGACTATGTGGCTTAATGTTGGCACATCCATCACATTGACATTTATTACTACGACACTGCCTTTTTAGGGAGGGTAACGACTCTTAGATCTTTTTATATAGCCTTAAAAGATACACTAGTGCTTACAGCGATGCGTAGGCAAATTTTCACACAAAAATCTCCTGTCATTCCGAAGCATTAACCAAAGATCTAGTATTCCTAGGGCGTGTCCATAGTTTGCCAAAGTATTTTTTTTTAATAAGTGGCTTTAATCCACAGTGGTATGTCATCATCGTCATAATGAAAATAATTACAAATTTTGCAAAAAGGGTTTCCTATTTCGTTAACTACAGGGGTTAAATGTAATCAGAGTAAATAAATCAGATAAATGTAAATTATGTACCGGAGCTCACAAAACATCTTTATTAAAAAAATTGTTTTATTCAAGGTGCCTATAATCTATAATAAGGTTCCAAATAGCAACAAGGAGCAAGCTTTGAGGATTTTTAAAAACAGTTCATACTTTATTATTAAAAAAAAATTATTATTCTGTATCAGATTTCCTAACAATTAAAATATAGCTGTATTATTATTATGTTACTTTATTTTGATTTGATTTTTTGTTACAAGATAATTTGTTGAGTTGTTGTGAATTTTTAAATTGAAGTTTTATACTTAATTGTTTATTAGTATAAATTTTTGCATGCCAATTGGTATAATGTACCAGGAACAAATAATTACTACTGTAACAACTCATGTATGTACTTACATTCAATGCAAAAAAAAAAATATTTCTATTCTAATGTATTCTATTTAGAGTATACTAAACGCTGTCGGGAGCGATTCGCCATTTTGGTTAACCGTGCGATTTTATACTGGTTAGTGACATTACGACGTATTTCGTGTCTTGTAGTTTTTCACAGTTTATGCTATGTCTGCATTTGCGGCCAAACGCAAGCCTATCAATACTAGTATTATAAATGCGAAAGTAACTCTGATTGTTTGTTTGTTTGCTACCTTTTCACGACTAAACATCTGATCGGATCGTTATGAAATTTGGCGAGGAGATAGATTATATCCTAGGGAGGGACATATGCTATATTTCTTTTCCCTCACTCATACTCATCAAAATTACCACACGAACAACAGCTAGTTTGGTATAAAAAAAAAAAAAACTAAAAAAACGGTCATCCTAACATTTGCAATGTAATGCTCAAAGTGACACAAAAATATAATAAAATGTCGTTTGGGAATAATCCTTTGGGTTTTTGCTATTAAGAAAGGCCTATTACCGACCTACTGTGTTAAAAGATAAGGCTGTAATTAATATTGGTGGGTAAACTGCGTTAATTACAAAGACCTTACTCCTAAATGAGTTTGGAGACCTCGGGCTATCTTATTTCTATAGACACTTTCAGACAATTAGCTGAATATTATATTAACAACATTTTTCTTCTTGATAATCGCTTTTTCATTTTATTTTTTTACTGCTTTTAAAACGGTGAAAGAAAACATCGTGAGGAAACCCGCATGTCCTAGAACCAAAAAATCAAAGACTTGTGATATCTACCAACCCGCACTGGGCCCGCGTTCCCTCTCTAAGTGGTCATTTACGGAGACGCGGCGCGTCGGGCGGCGCGTTGTGCGGCGCGGCCCGCTTTCAATTCAAACATATGGCGATGTATGAGAGCGTTTACGGAGAAGCGTTTTCATGCGCGTCTGCTTGAAATGCAGCGTTGCCATATTTATGTTGCCAATACAACATAACTATGGCAGATGATACCGCCGCGGCGGTGCACGCCCCGCGTCTCCGTAAACAACATCGTACATTATGTTTGTGTTTGGGCGTGTGATAACGCGGGCCGCTGCACGCGCCGCCTCTCCGTAAACGGAAAAAACGCGCACCGCGCCGCGCGACGCTCCGCGCAACGCGCCGCCCGACGCGCCGCGTCTCCGTAAATGGGCACATAGAGAGGAGGCCTGGGTCCCAGCAGTGGGAAAATTATAGACTGATTATGCTTATGGTTCGACAGCAAAATTTTCATCGCTTTTGGTGTCAAGTTGAAAATTTTTCTGTCGAACCAAATACTATCATAGGCATTATCGGTCTGAGTAACGGTTTTTATCTGATCAGAAAAACACGTAAATCAAATACTATTTCTTCTAGTGAATACCCTAAAAGATGACATATGCGAGGGGCAACCATCGACCTAAGTAGAAAAAAACGCTTACGTACGAACCGATATTTTATTCAGAATTGTCTATCCGCTCTTATTTGCGACAATCGGAGTACATCATCATCTGCCTAGCTTTTTCCCCACTATGTTGGCTTCCAGTCTAATCGGATGCAGCTGAATACCAGTATTTTACATGGAGCGACTGCGTATCTGACCTCTACAACCCAGTTAGTACTGGGTAACACGATACCCCTTGGTAAGACTGATTGTCAGACTTTCACTTTTGGGTCACTGACTACCCGTAACGACTGTCAAAGATCTACAAATGACAGCCGGGACCAACGGCTTATCGTACTTCGAGGCACGGAGGAAACTTGGTATATATTGGGTGGTCACCCATCCACAAACCAACGTAGGCAAACGCGGCTTAACCTGAAGATTGATCCGACCGCCTGTTATTATTAAAATTTTGTAAATTCTTGTAATCGAATGGAATCTTTTTTTTTCTTTTTTTTTTAAACGTTGCCCCACTCTAGGAATTTCTCCTGTATCGTGGGTGCATTTACAAACATTTAAACTCCTCATCCTTGCTCTCAGATCTTATCAAACCTCCATTGTTCTCAAGCTCTCATACACATTGTATAGTAGCAGGTACAGATAAACACGTTCATTTCTCGCATTGTAGCGAGACTTGTAACTTTATTGCTAGGTAACTGTTATAGAACTTCGTCTTTTGAGAAAAATTCATTTTGTAAACTTGCTAAAAGAAAATATTTGAAATCACTGACCAAGGGATAAAACTTTCAACTTTCTCTCCTTATAACATCAGCTATCTGCTAGTAAAATCAGTCCAGCTGTTTCGGAGATTAGCAGGAACAAACACACAGACCGAGAGAAAAAAAAAGTTATAAGTACCGTATATTATATTTTCATGTGCATTCTACTAAAAAGCTATTATTTAAAAAAATACAAACAGACATTTAAATTTTATTATTTGTAAAGATAAATCAAGATTGCCAACGACACGCTAAGAAGAAGTGTGGAACCTTACTTCAGTGAGGATAAGAGATGGAGCTAGGTCCTATATAGCTCCATTTCTTTCAAACACAGACTTGATATTAAAGTAATACTGCTATGAGGTGGTATAATTGGTAGTACATGCCCTTCAGCGTAATTGCGTAACACTCTCACAATATGAATCCGTTTCATTTTGTCAATTAACCCATATTCATTGCGGTATTTACGTTGTCTATCAGACGAATGATCAAATAATATTTGATAATTCGTCCGTGGGTTATGTTCATTTTAACACGCTTACATTTTACGTAAATTGTAAGTGATTTCTATTACATCTGTGTTCAACAACATTGCTCCTGCCTAGTGTTCATTGTTTAAATTATATTTGGTTTCCATGGTGGACAAACATATAGGCAAATAGAATACACGTTATTTTATACCAAAATAGCCTATTTGACAACATCGAAAAAAAAAATGTTTAGTCCGTCAGATCACCAAAAAATTTTGGACACGTATTTTTTCTTTTGTCACATAATCAAAAAATGACGACAGTAAAGAGCATCAAAGTTCAAGGGAGGGGGCTTGTGACACTGGACAGTAAAAAGTAACAGAAATTGTGACGTCACGCGAGATTTCAACGCGCTGTATCGTGGTCATTAGTCGTTTACATGACAAAAGAAAAAATACGTGTCCAATATTTTTTGATAATTTAACTGATGGACTAAATAGATTTTTTCAGGCAAATACCCTATTGTAACATCAGTCTTTTAAAATGTTGTTAGATCTAATGACAGCGATATTTGAGAGACAGCCTGTGGTTGGACTGAACGAACGAATTAAAATAGAAAGGGAATCGTCGATGATGTAATAGTGGTTCCGTATACTGGACATTTACGGATATTTCATTATAGTTTTTGACAGAATTAAAAAGAAAGAAGAAAAGAAAGTGTCCGCAGCTAGGCTGTAAATTTTTCTTAACGGTTTGATCGAGCTGAAAGAAAATGGCTTTCAAAAGAACAGTACGGAAGTACTATTTGAAATCAGACTAAATTGCTCATTAGTAGTCATAGTAATTATTATAATGTTTCTTGTATTTTGGACAATTTGTATGTATTATAATATATATTAGTTTATTTCATTTTATTTGTATATATGTATTAGTATGTGCCTATTTATGTATTTCAATTTATGTTAACAAAATGATATTTTTCTTATTTATTTTTTTGTACTCTATCACTATGCTGTCCTATTTGACCCCAAGGTTGACTGGTAGAGAATGCCTTGTGGCATTAAGTCCGCCTATGTACCACTTTTGTACATGAAGTTTAAATAAATAAATAAACATTTACCTAATTATTCCTACAAAATATTGTCCAATAAAAATTGGGAATTATTTACGTCGATCTTCATTCTGAAGAATAAGATGTTAATTAAATTACGGAAGCCTAAAAGTCTTTCCAAATTCTTCGTAAAATGTTATCAAATGTATTTCAAACTAATTCGTTTACAATTTTATCGATGAAATTATTAATACAGGGAGCAAAAGCTATGTTCTATATTTTTTGGCAAAAATATAATCAAATTACGTTAGTGGTAGAAAATACCATGTATTTGTCTTGTTTACTTTACCAAGTTCCGAAAAGAAAGCTTATTTATTTCTCAATATTTCTCATCCGCACTTGTTTGATATCCCGACGAGTCGTACTCAGCGCTTCTCCTCCACGCTTATTATGCGCACAGCCAAAGTGTGGAACTCTCCGCATCTGTGTTGGGATCCCACATTTAACCTGTCTGCCTTTAAAGCAAGAGTGAACAGGCATCTTCTGGGCACGCTCGTTCCATCATAGACCTTATCTATCGATTTCCATTAGGCGTGTTCGAGGTCAAGAGCAGGCCCATTTAGTAATTTAAAAAAAATAAAAATAAATATCAGAAGAATGTATCTTTCACACCATTATAAGCAGTGATAGCCTAGTGGTGTGACCGTCGGACTGCCAAGTCATAGGTCTCGAGTTCGAACCCAAGGCACGCACCTCTGATTTTTCGGATTCATGTGCGTATAGTATAATTATCACTTGCTTTTCGGTGAAGGAAAACATCGTGAGGAAACCAGCATGCCTGAGAGATATTTCTTGACAGCATGTAAAGCCAAGTCAGAGGCCCATGGGCGGCATAAAAACTCTGACACCAGGTTACGAACTAACCACACGATAAAGAAAGAAGAACCATTATACATACCCGGTGTCTACAATCATAATACTGAATCCTTGGTAAAAGTTTGTCTCGACGATATCCCTTATATTGTGTACAGCCCAAATTCAAAAGGTTATTAGTAATACTAATATCATTCGTCATCTGCCTAGCCTTTTCCTAATTATATTGGGGTCGGCTTCCAGTCTAACCGGATGGGGCTGAATACCAGTATTCTACATGGAGCGACTGCCTATCTGACCTCCATAACCCAGTTAGTACTGGGTAATACGGTATCCCTTGGTAAGACTGGTTGTCAGATTTTTTGGGCCACTGACTACCTATTGACTGTCAAAGATCTACAAATGACAACCGGGACCAACGGCTTAACGTGCTTTCCGAGGCACGCAGGAAACTAATATCAGTACCAACTGATAATTTTTGATTAATAAACATTTCACGAACACATTAACATAATTAAAAGTTATTTACTTAAACTATGCTTAGGTAATGAACCAAACTTTGAAGACTTTATCTATTCTAATATCTTTGTTATGTTAATTTGTTAAGAGAGTTGCTCTTCAGGTAAGTTTAAGTTTCAAGGCTAGACTTACAACAGAATAACAAATTAATATCCTAAAATTTGCCTAAGATATTACAAGGTTAAGAATGAAAAGATGTCTGAAAATGTGGGAGTAAATGTTTCCTTCCAGAATAATCCTTACTAATATTATAAATGCGAAAGTAAGTTTGTTTGTTCGTTTGTTACCTTTTCACGCCTAAACCACTGATCAGATCATCCTGAAATTTTGCATATACGTTGACAGGTGTACAGAAACGGACATGGGGTACCTTTCATCCCGAAGAAAAGTACTGATCCCGAGGAAAACAACAATAACGTTATTATGCTCATAGCTGGCGCCACGTGTCCTTCGAATCATAATTGAATTACAAGCAGAATACAACCCAAATTGATGGTCAAATTCCAAATTAACGCGAGCGAAGCCGCGGGTAAAAGCTAGTAAAATATAATGTTCTAAAATTGACACATTTTGAGAATTATTGTGGTAAATGTCGGATCCTAAAATGTAACTCTTGAAATATTCAACAGCTTTAAATTTTTGGGAGAAATGACATTGCTACCCGTATGTATAAGCGTATTCTAGTTCATTAATAGTTCAAAGGACTGGGCATATTAAAACTAATGGACATTTGAAATTGTGTTAAAATTGGGAATCCTAAATCAATATCAAAACGTACTCATCTTCTGCTACCTCCGGCCTCACGCCTAGACCACTGAACAGATCATCCTGAAATTTTGCATAAACTTTTTCAGGTGTACAGGTACGGACATAGGGTACCTTACATCCCAAAAAAAGTACCAACAATAACGTGCTTATGGCAATAGATGGCGCCACGTACGTACGTGTCTTTGAATTATATTATAACAAGCAGAGTACAACTAGAAATGATTTTCAAATTCTACTGGCAAAAAAATAGGCACGCTCTCCGGTCACGTGAAGAGTCGATCAATCGCTTGGCGATTTCCCGAAATGAAAAGGCTGTATGTTGAACCAAATATGATTCGCGGCCGTACTACGTATGTATTTACAGAATTATAAGGTTGTATCGATGAATACTGACCTGTAATTTTGCAAAAACATAACAAAATTTTAATGTCACCCTAACCAATTGTGCTTCTCATTTCCGCTCCGCTCGTTTAAACAAGTTCAATTCCCCTGAATTTATGGCTCAAAGACATCAAAGCATTTTAAGCCTTGCGGTCAGACCAAAATAGTAAACACTATTTACACCAACACACATACTTCAACTCCTAGTTTTCAAAGACAATAAGCGTATTGGTAGTTACATCACAAAGTGTTACGTCTTTGTTAAATCAAGCGAGTTAATACTGTTATAAGAGCTGTCAGGTAGGAACTTGCTACTGTTAATAATGTGTTTAATAATAGGTTTAACTGGAGTGCTGGTTATTAGATAGGTCGTTCCGAGCATCTAATAAAGGATAGTGTTTGATATTGATAGTTAGTTTAACATTAATCTGCAATTCAGTCGAGTGATGGATCATAGTCTTCTTCTTCTTAGCGTGTCGGTGGCAATCAGGCCTAGAACTGAGCCACGAGTTTGGCACCTCCAGTAGCATCCACTAGTTCGTGTAATGAAAAAACAACAGGACACGCAGGAAACGATATTAAGTGCCCCATCATTAGTGGTACAGCACCACATATCGATCGTATTGATTGGTTGAATAAATTAATCTTAAAAAGTTGAACACTTTTTTTTTTTCGGATGGGGAGTCATCAAATGAACCCCTCCCGCTCTGGGTGTAGTGGAAGGGAGTGTCAGACTCGTACTGACTTATACCCATCCATGTTCCTTCTTTGCTCTTTGTGTTCCAGGACCGCGGTATCTCTTTCAAACAGTCCCGCAGCCCTGGCAGGCAAAATTGAATACTCTACGTTTAAAGATTATAAGTTGTTGATGGACTGACTGTATTTACGTGCTCCGTAACTAATAAGATTTCTGATTCTCTCATTTCGGCACTAAGTAAATAAATATATGACGACAACTGATGTAAAAAATTTTTGTGAGTCAGTCGTAAGTCAACTTTCAGTCATCATCATCTGCCTAGCCTTTTCCCAACTATATTGGGGTTGGCTTCCAGTCTAAACGGATGCAGCTGAATACCAGTATTTTACATTGAGCGACTGCCTATCGGACCTCCACAACCCAGTTAGTACTGGGTAATACGATACCACTTGGTAAGACTGGTTGTCAGACTTTTTGGGCCACTGAATACATAACGACTGTCAAAGATCTACAAATGACAGCCGGGAACAACAGCTTAACGTGCTTTCCGAGGCACGGAGGAAACTCGGTATGTAATGGGTGGTCACCAATCCGCGGACCTAGGCAAGCACGGCTTAACCTAAAGATCGACCCGAGCGGATGTTATTATTTAGCCACGAGCTCTACAAAAAATTAACAAAAAAAAAGTCAACTTTCAGTAATATTAAAAATCAGACAGTTACTGGATAGCGGTCAAATCGATCAGGTTGAAGTCAAAGCCTCAATATTCCGATTGGCCTCCTATAACGTACCGAGATAGAAGAATATCCATATAATATTCATTCAGAAGGATACGCTTAGCACTCTCAACCGGGGACCGACGAAGGATACGATATGTCGACCTTTACAAGGAGAAATCGTTTTGTTTTATTATTCATTGAAGCGAGACAATACGAAGATTTCACGGTACGTTTCAACGACTTTGTTTTGAAAATATAATATAACTAACTTTTGCCCGCGATTTCGCTTGCGTTTAAATCGGAAATGAACACACGGGAACTTACTACCGAGACAAAAGTAGGTATACTATGTACTATCACATGTCATGTTGTACTAAGTTCATCGAAATTCATTGAGCTGTTAATGCATGAAAACTGAGAAACAGGGAGCTCGTGACTAAATAATAACAGCTGCTCGGATCAATCTTCAGGTTAAGCCGCGCTTACGTAGGTTGGTCTGTGGATGGGTGACTATCCATTACATACCGAGTTTCCTCCGTGCCTCGGAAAGCACGTTAAGCCGTTGGTCCCGGCTGTCATTTGTAGATCTTTGACAGTCTTACTTTTACCTAAGGGTATCGCATTACCCAGTACTAACTGGGTCGATGAGGTCAGATAGGCAGTCGCTCCATATAAAATACTGGTATTCAGCTGAATCCGGTTAGACTGGAAGCCGACCCTACTATAGTTGGGAAAAGGCTAGGCAGATGATGATGTTAACGCAAGAAAACGTACAGACATACAGACCTATGTTACCAGCCATTTGTAATATGAATAATTGAAGCGTAGAAATACGAAGATTTCACGGTACGTTTCAGACGACTATGTCTTGGAAATACAATCATATTGTTTAGACCGAAATGGTATTTAGAGCAAAAGTTACGAAAAATAGGATTAAGGTTATGCCTGGTTGGATTTCTAATAATAAATTGGATTTAGTCAAAAGGTACGTTAAGAAAATTTTGAAATTAAGTCAAGAAATATAAGGCTAAAGTCGATTATTTTATTCTACTTCAATTTATGGTTTGGTACAGCTTAACATACCTTTATATAGATAAAGAGTTCAATACAGCAAAATGGGAGAAACAATATGTTAAACATTACACCGGTATAGACAAGTTGGACATTGGACAAGTTTGGGGTTCCGGACATAGAAACCTCCATACAGCGAACCTAACTGAAGGTTCAATCAAACCAGTGCCCACGGACAGTTTGGGCGCTAGCTAGCGGACACAGCCCGACTGTCCGGTCCAGTCGGTTTCAGTGCCTCGGTGTCCGCAGCCGGTCCGGATTTTTCTTCATTTTTCGTGCCATTAGTTTAATGAACCTATTTTTAGGAGTGGACGATCAAGGCTTGAAATGAAATAATTCTCATAAAACTTTAGTTTCATTTTGTTCTCAAGATATTTATTTCTTTTTGATTTCATTCTCGAAGTAATGCCTCCAATCAATAGCTGGTCTTATCGCCTCAAGCTGTAACACGCAAATTAATTTCGTCGCAATAATATTAACCGTCAGCCACCCAGTTTACAGTCTGTACTAAAAATCGTTTTTAATTGACTTGTCAAATAAAAAAGGAAAAAGCACGTTAAGCCTTTGGTCCCGGGTGTCATTTGTAGATCTTTGACAGTCGTTAGGTAGTCAGTGGCCCAAAAAGTCTGACAATCAGTCTTACCAAGGGGTATTGTATTACCCAGAACTAACTGGGTTGTGGAGGTCAGATAGGCAGTCGCTCCATGCAAAATACTGGTTTTCAGCTGCATCCGGTTAGACTGGAAGCCGACCCCAATATAGTTGGGAAAAGGTTAGGCAGATGATGAATTGACTTGTCAAACGATACAAGAATTTTTTTCTGCTACCTCTCAACAGTCAGTGTTCTAATTTTGCCTACTAATTTTACTTATTCATACTAAAAGACTATATTATCTGGTTATTAAAATTGACAATTTTATCATTTTGTTAAACTTGGGAGCCATTTGAGCGGGTTTACTTCCTTATTATTTTAATTTATTTATTGAATGCACAATGTACATATAGTTATACGCTAAGCTTAAAACTAACCAGTATATGACCCTGTTAGGGCCCAGCAAGATGACTTAAAACTAATAACATTGCAGAGTGTGAGTATCTGTTATCTAAAGTCACGTAGATTAGGAAGTTTCACGATTGAAATATTATTAATTAAACTTAAATCTAGCTTTATACACAAAAAAGAATATATTTATAATAAACACAAATATAAAGGGTGTAAAAAGACCCTTAACGAAGCCGAAAGGTACTTGTTCTCCCCGTCAATGCGATCATTTTTTTGTTCTAGACCATACCTGGGAACCTTCTAGTTACGGAGATATTGGGGGTCTAAGTTCCAACTTTTTCACAAGTTTTTTTTTAAATACATGATTTTAAGTAAGATTTTTACTTTAAACACCTCGACGACCCCCGTGCTATTCAATCCATCCATCAGCACAATGTTCTGAGTGCGTTAGATTGAGTTCTACCGTAAAACGTGATTTTTGACCCCAAAAAAAAGTCGTTTCCCAGCAAAAATTTTTGCGTAGAGTTACTTAGTTTGATGTACAGAAGGCTTGGTTGACGGCTTAGTGAAGGGTCCGTTTACACCCTGTATAATAATTATGTTCGAACTCTATTTTAACATTTAGTCTTCCATAAATTCTTGAATACTATAGTAATATTTATCTAAGAGCAATGACTTTAACCTAGCTTATATATACACATAGTGTTCTCGTGGACCGTATAATTTCAGGTAATTTGTTGTATAACTGTATGCTTCGGTATTCTGGGCTATTTTAGTACATTTGTATTCTAGGTGCTGGTAGAATTAATTTTGTTGTGCGACGTTCGTTCTTATCAAGATTAAACAGTTTTATGTTTTTCCTAACAAAAGTGGCTATTTCTAATATATAAATAGAGGGCAGACTTAACATTTATCTTTTATAAAATGGGGTTTGCAGCTAGTTCTAGGTTTTATTTGAAATTATATTCGTATTAATTTCTTTTATGAAATAAATAAATCATTTGCATCTACACTGTGTCATAATTATGCGTAGCATGCAGAGAGGGCACTGTGACTTTTTGTGTTAGATTTTAGCAAACTTAGTCCGTACGAAAATTTTGACAGTTTTATTGTTATCTTTGAGGACTTTAGGAGATTAATTTGAATTTTATTGTGGCTTGCCAATGAGCAAAAAGTGTTTAAATGTTGTTTCTATTGACTAGATACTAAAACTTACGGGAAAAACATTATCATAAAAAAATAAAATATCAGTAGCAATATTTGCCAGGAAAACCCATCTTGACCGCGCCAGCAAATCCGTTGATTTCGATTTGAAAAGCGATTCAGTAAAATCGTACTTCGTATTCCACTTGCAAAACAAATAGTCCAAAATATCGGAAGCAACATGCATGTAACCAGACGTTGGTCACAACTGCCTTGTCACAAAGATTGGAGCCAACATTTGGGGACCAGCGTGTGTTATCATACGTTTGGAGTGCGACTAAAGGCCGAAACACACCGGATCCGTACACGTAGACGTGCACGTGCACGTAACAACGTAAAACGTTTAACGAAATAACAAAAAAACGTTTAACGTTCTTGTTTTTTTTAACGTTTTATTGACTGCAACGTCATTATTGCACGCATCAATGCGACGTTGCCGTTTCGCTCTGCGTAGGTACGCAGCCGGTTTGTCTCATGCGAGCTGCAATGCGTAGCGTTACGCATGTAGTCTACGCACACATGTAGTCTACGCACACGTAAGTGTACGTCACGTGAGCGGTGTGCCATGTCTCTATAAAGTTCCATTTATTACAACGTCATGGTACGTACACGAGCACGTGCACGTCTACGTGTTTGGATCCGGTGTGTTTCGGCCTTGTATCAGGAAAATATTTGAACCAACTTTGGCTCAGACTGGAGTAGTTTACAGTGATATTTCGGAATCGAAACGACAATAGATAGGGGAGGGTTTAAAAGCAAATCGGCTTCCTGCAAACAGTGTCCCATATTCATATGAATTTCATAACTGATTATACACTTCCATACAGCTTCCATATTATAGTTTGGCCTCGATACAAGAGATCAAACATTCTAAAGACGAACTTTATTTATTCTGCAGATAGAAGCAATAAACAGATTTATTGGACCGTATAACTTGAGTTCCGTAGTTCTGATGTTCAAGATGGTGGTATCACAAAACTTATGCTTCGTACATTTGTTTAATGGATAGCTAGGCTAATCTTGTCTAAATATGTTTAAGTTTGTCGCTAGGTTTATCTGGGTTTGAATGAAATACGGGGTGTAAACAGACCCTTCACGAAGCCGTCAACCAAGCATTCTGTACATCAAACTAAGTAACTTTACGCAAAAACTTTTGCTGGGAAACGATTTTTTTTTTTTGGGTGAAAAATTACGTTTTACGGTAAAACTCAATGTAACGGACTCAAAACATTGTGCTGATGGATGGATTGAATAATACGGGAGTCGTGAAGATGTTTAAAGTAAAAAAAATACATTAGAAACATGGATTTAAAAAAAAACTTGTGAAAAAGTTGGAACTTTGACCCCCAAAATCTCCGTAACTAGAAGGTTCCCAGGTATGGTCTAGAACAAAAAAATGATCGCAATAACGGGGAGAACAAGTACCCTTCGGCTTCGTTAAGGGTCTTTTTACACCCTTTATTATATCTGGCTTGAATTGATCTAGTATACTGTAATAGCCAACCGCGAGGTTTTAGAGGACAGGATAGTTAGCTAGTTAAATTGTTTGCAG
Organism: Noctua pronuba; assembly: GCA_905220335.1. Classification (NCBI taxonomy): domain Eukaryota; kingdom Metazoa; phylum Arthropoda; class Insecta; order Lepidoptera; family Noctuidae; genus Noctua; species Noctua pronuba. Next base: position 4,079,228 of record LR999906.1, on the reverse strand, counting down.
CAAGCACAATCGGTAACATTCATAAATATGTATACATTCTTAAAATTATTCTTATTCTTTATTGCACACAAAATTAAAGGATATACACAAAAATTACATACAATTTTGTTATTGTGATAAAAAAAGAGTATTAAAAAATATATATTTCTTTGGGAAAGTTGTTTGTTATCATGAGTACAATCGCTACCAGTAACCCTATATAAACTAACGGCTTCTTTTACAAAATATGAGACGTAGATAGTATAATTATTCATTGTAGATTACTCAGAAAGGGATCTTAAAGTTATTATTAAATACGTTGTTATACGATCAATTAATTATGGAATTTTAAAAATCTTTAATCAGTAAGGGGGGGAGACAGCATTGAAGTAGGCAAAAACTGCAGAAGCCACCTTGTATGATGCTATATTCTTCATCTTTAAGTTAGAATTTTCAATTCAACTTTTGGTCTAACGTAAATATTCTTTCATATCATTACGTTGAGTATTTGTTTTAAGGTAAATTGGGCTTTTCTTTCTTCTTTTATTCCTTCCATAATCCCCTGTCAGGCTACTATTGTACTCTCATTTCTTTCACATCCATTCTCATTTTCAGAAAATCTTCTGCAATTAACTTAATATTTACAATAAATCCTAATAAATATATAATTTCGAGTTAAGAATACTATCAGATCTTCTGCTACCGAGCACAATCACTCACACACACACACACACACACATATATATATCACAAATTCACACCTACACATAAACACAATATTCACACGACACAAGAGCATGCATGCATTAAATTCTCCCAAATTTTTTATTTTGATGCATAAACTGTTAATTCCAAAAATTTGGTGTTTACACTACTCCGTAACATAAGTCTCACCTAGCTCAAGAGTCAGGGTTTCAATTGGAAATGTATAACCTTATTCTTTATGTCAATATTTTTTGCTCCTAGACCCAAAAATAGTATAAAAGAGGCCAAATACCAACCTCCTTTTACAAGAACCTTTATCAAAGACGCTAGAAGGTTTAACTTGACGCCTTGACGTAAAAGGTTTATCCTAGTATCAGGTAGGAGCAAAATTGATACGTATAGTGTATACGTCCTTTCGTTAGCCGAAGTGTTTAATTAAGTGGCTGTACGGAGCCAGACCTCGTTCACGTTTTGAAGGCCTTTTGTTCCGCCATATTGAAGGGCTTGATGTGGCGTTCGACAGCTCTGTAGGACGATGGACTATAGCACGGTAAAAGGTTTTTGTATAGTTGATTAATGGAGGCTTGTTTGAGTGATGTTTTATAATGACTGAAGTTAATCAGCTCTTTTTTATACAGACTAAGGGCCAATTTCACGATGTCTGAATAGCCACTATTCACTGAATAAATTAAAAAATGGAATAGAATCTGTATGCAATTATTTGCTAAGTTAACGGGAACTTAATCTTGGGTGGTGCAAAAGGCCCTAAGTCAACTTATTTCTCTGGATGTTACAAAATAACGTAGTAAAAAACTAACAAAATGAAGACAAAAACAAAGCATACATTTTTACAATACATAAGCCTAGAAACAAATAAAGGCATTGCACTAAATTCGGTGTTCAAATGTTTTTAAAACGTAGCATGACGACCGTAGAAACGGGTTTTGTCGACGGAAGAATCACCAAAATGACATATTTCTTTTATTGATTTGTCATTTTGTCGATTCTTCCGTTGACAAAACCCGTTTCTACAGTGGTCATGCTAGGCGTGCTGGTGTAGCACAGCTTTCACAAATGTAGGGTCCTATTGTCACATTTTTCTCTCAAATCGAACTCACAAACTACCTACAAATTGAATTCAAACTAAAATAGCAACACATTCATATACAACAATTGGAATACTTACAAGCACTTTCAAACAAAATATTCCTTTCAAGAAACAAGTTTCCTTAAGAAATTCTGTCTACATTTTGAGCTTATAAATTGCTGCAGAAGTTTTTCCTGTAACACGTAGCAGTTTGTTGGCTTCTCGGCAATGAAGGTAGGTAGGTAGGAAGGTAGGAAGGTAGGAAGGTAGGAATTGCTTTTAGCAACTGAAGGCTGTAGTTGACAGAACGTTGATTTCAAAGGAACTCGGTGACCTATGTATTGCAGTTCACGCCTCGGTGCCTTGGCTATGACGTCACTGAGTTTCACTTGTTTTAATAGTACTTGTTTTTCTAGAGAGGTGTTTGTAACGGGTCAGTAGTGATTTTATTTCGATCGTTATGCTTTAAAATATAGCTGTTTTCATAACATTGAGAATTGGGAATCGACTATCTTTTTAGTGCAAGGAGCTCGTGGCTACATTATAAAAGCCGCTTGGCTCGATCGTTAGGTTAAGCCGCGGTTGCCTAGGTTGGTCCGTGGATTACATACCGAGTTTCCTCCGTTCCTCGGAAAGCATGTTAAGCCGCTGGCCCCGGTTGTCAAGATCTTTGATTGTCGTTACAGGTAGTCGGTGGCAAAGTCTGATAAACAGTCTTACCACGGGGTATCGTATTACCCAGTACTAAGTGGGTTATGTAGCTCAGAAAGGCAGTCGCTCCGTGTAAAATACTGGTTTTCAGGTGCATCCGGTGAGACTGGAAGCCGACTCCAACATAGTTGGGAAAAGGCTAGGCAGATGATGATATATTTTTAGTTCATCTATTTAGACAGAATAATTTCGGCAGGAGGCGATGACTCCTGAAACTTATCATTTTCCCGTAGTTGAGTTCATTAAGAGCGTAAAGACTAAAATCTTAACGCGCAGATTGTACTATCACTCCATTTTAATTTTCAAATGAATAAAAAAAATGTTTATTTCAATTTCATAAGGCTTAAAAAACATGATTTGGAGATCAACTTTTAAGCAAGAAGATGCTTGTGTTAGGTGACTCCGCTCTTCCACTTAACGTTATAGTGTATGCAATTGAAAACAAAATAAAAATTCAAAGATTAAAGTTAAAAATTTATTATAAATCAGAATTCAGTGGTAAACGTTTCTTCATTTTAGTTTTAAGAAAGTAGAAATGAGTGCTCCCGTTTTCTTGAAATTGTTCTTGGCAGAGTTAGTTCAATTATTGTAATTGCATTATGGTACCTGTAAAACTTTGTGTTTTTATTCAAGTGCGCGATAGAACCGCTTCTGAATCTTCGGAAGTTAGCTAGGAACGATTTTCCTTTTAAGATAAGGTTAAAATTTGGATAACTTTAAGTGGGAAGGTGGTTTAGGATCCGTGATGAGGTTCAATTTAACTTGATTTTTTTTTTGTTTACAGAAAGGTTAAACATTCGATGAAAGATCCTCTGATTTGGCTTTACATGCCGTCGAGAAACATCTCTCAGGCATGCTGGTTTCCTCACGATGTTTTCCTTCACCGTAACAAGAGATACTTATACAATACGGACATAAATCCAACAAATCACAGGTGCGTGTCTTGGGTTCGTACTTGACACCTATGACTTGACATGCCGAGGTACACACCACTGAGCTATAACTGCCGTAAACGTTTGCAAAAAAAATTGTTTGTTTTTAGTTAATATTTAATTTCACTTCATCATTATTCTCCATCCGCGGCGTGTCTTCTTCTTTATTAATTTAAAGATGATTTCAAAAGCCGTTCTAACAATATAAATTAATACCACGTACCTACCTACCGCTCCGTAAAAGATATCTATTATTATCTTCTATTAAATAACGGTATTAATAACCGGCGGCTGATATAAACAGCTCATTTGCCGTCTTATTGCGGAATCATAAATTATTTATTAGATATAACAGCTTCTGATATTTATTCCTTACGTTATTGATAAAGGTTGGTTTATTAAAAGATAGATATATTTTATCTATAATACATAATATTATAAAGCTGAAGAGTTTGTTTGGTTGAACGCGCTAATCTCAGGAACTATTGGTTCGAGTTGAAAAAATCTTTTAGTGTTGGATAGCCCATTTATCGAGGAAGGCTATAGGCCATATAACATCACGCTAACACCAATAGGAGCAGAGTATCAGTGTACAATGTTGCAACAACGGGGAAAGTACAATGCGCAGACGAAGTTGCGCGGGTCAGCTAGTATTATAATAAAAAGGATTTTTTTTTCCTAGCCTGCTTTGTCCCACTCCTGGGCGAAGGCCTCCCTCCACTCCTTCCACTTCTCGCGAACCCGCGCGTCCTCGTTCCAGTTCGGATGGAACTTCTCCAGTTCGTCCCGCCATCTCCTTCGTGGCCTGCCGCGACCCCGCCTCACTGTGTCAGGGCACCAGTTTCCTGCCATTTGGATATTCCCACAGTTTGTCCGGCATGCGGCAGACATGACCTGCCCAGTCCCATTTGAGTTGGGCAAAAAGGTTTTAATTTAGAAAAAGTATTTCGCTTTTGGATATTATGTAGTTGTAAGCTAATAATGGGCACGTCTTTCTACATCGTACTCACATATATGTATTATCTCAACATGAATGATGTAACCAAGATCTTGTAAAAATGTTTGATTGAAAAATATTAATATTTGTATGCTATTTTATGGCGAAACATGTAAGTTCACAACCCTATTATAAGACCTTATTGTACCATGTTTTTACACAAATAAAAATTATTCTATTCTATTCTAAAAGAGCGTCCAAGGAGTTTCTTGCCCATTCTTCTCCATAGAGATCTACGCTTTTGAATGGGCAACTACAGTACTTTCATAAGTTATTATGCCTTGTGTCTGGGACTGTAGCTTCGCCTTCTTTGTTTTTCTGACATTCAAAAGTGCCTGTAATGGTCTAATTGAAATAAATGCTTTGAGTTTGAGTTGAGTTTTTGAGTTCATTAGGCTAAAAACATTTACGTACGTATCGATAAACAAGTCAAAGTGATTACTTGAGTAAAAGTAATTTGTTAAGATTCGTTTTTATTCTGTAGTTTAGTAACTGCTTGAAGTAAGAACTGTATAAAGATAGAATTCTTAACTATGGTTTCTTTGACGGTTCTTACTTCGTTCAAATTCTTGTCTATTGCATAAAAATGCCTGCTTAAGTAATTACTTAAACTCAAGTCTTATTTAGGGTCTCGCACCTTTTTGGGTGGCTAGTTGAAAGGGTTTAACCATTCCTGATAGGTTAACCCGAAGTACAGTTAAGTAGGTTAAATACGTAATAGGATAAGGAGTTTTCTTAATATTTTAAGTTATTTAGAGTAGGTCTTGGTTTGCTATTTATATCTTTACTTTAACTTTTCATTTAACTCCAAATAAGAAAACAAATGAATCCTTACTAATATTACAAATGCATTAGTAAGTTTGTTTGTTTTAAAACCACCTGGCACCACTGAACCGATCATCCTTAAATTTTGCAAATACGTTGTCAGGTGTACAACAACGGACATAGAAAGAAGAAGAAAAGAAAGAAAAAATATTTATTTGTCGTAGGGACATGACGTGCATCATAAAAAAAGACAAAAAAATACAATAATCATACAACGCATAATAAATATTTATAAATTAAACAGGACGGGACAAAAAAAGCCAATTCACCCCATTCAGTTTGAGGTGGGCTGTCCCTTACACCCTGTATAAAATTACTGATTAACAACGATCCGTTTTTAATACAGGAAGCCGTTATCAATGAACCTTTATCAAGTTTATCTACGGTAGGAAACGGATCCGTTCCCGAAGATATATAATCCAGGCCATCCTTCCCACTTCATCATCATCAGGCTATATTAGGTCACTTTCACGTTAAAACACAACCCTTACCCCGGATCCTCATTGCTTTTAAACCGTACAAGTGAAGATGCGGCAGGGTAACCTTAGTTTAAAGGGCAGGGATCTACCGTTCTACATCGGTTTTAGCATTTTAGTATAAAAGTGGGTGGTAATTTAGTTTCAATCATGATTAACGTGGCTAGCTGTCAATATCTTTGCTTGTTTGGCTACATTGTGAGATATGTATCAAAAGTGGTAATTTTCTATGATAGCTGTAGTTTATGTTATTATCTTCTACCTCTTTTGCATTGATGGTACGACTTATCAGGCGACTTATCGACTTATCAGGTAAAGCAGGACCATGGACGATGGAGTTTGTATGGACGCCGTTTGCTTAAAAAATCGAGAAAAAAACTTAATGTCACTTTTTCAGATCTTTTAAAAATCGATGGGTTTTTTTGTAATAATAATATAACTATCTTAAGTTAGGTTTCGGTTGATATATTATGGAATTCCAGGTAATCCCTATATGAATTAACAATGTCGCCATAATATATAATATCTCGAATGGCACTCGTTTTAAATCTGTTGAAGGGTATGACGTTTCTTCCCAACGGGTGGCCACGTTATTCACGGTTTTTGTTGCGTTTTCTGAGCAGGTGTATATAAGTTAAGATACTGGCTTTGGCTCGTAACTTCACCCACGTGGAGGATGGAAATTATCTCACGGGAACTTACTTCCGGGATAAAAATTATACTCTGACCTCACCTAGATAATGGTCTGTCCGTGTGCCTATCATTCATATTCGTTCAGCAGCTAAGGCGTGCACAGATTACAAACGGGAAGACTAGTTACTTTCACTTTCATATTTAGTATGGATTAGAGCTCATACTACATAATGTATCTTCAGGGTTTTTAAATAACCAGCAAATAACCAGGAAAAACATTACAGATGGTATGCTCAAATATTTAAGTCCGCAAAAACTTTTAAGAACTACCCATGCATTGGTAAAACAACATTCTGAACGAGAATCACTCATTATTTTAATTGAGTATACAAATTAATTACCAAAGCTCCTAAATAGATAGCAAAGCCAGGAGTTGCAATTAATCACGCTTAACCATGCTCATCGTAAATCTGCCATCAGCATTGCCTGACAGATATTTTGGGGTACATTCCTACCCCAGCATTGTTTCAACGCAATTTGATTTATTACGTTATAATTTGATAATAATAATGAAATATAGCGCGAAATAAAATTTAAAGGAAGGTTGAATAAATAGAAGTTAGTACTGAATTAAAGGATAAGGAGCGTTCTCAATTATATCAAAAGGTCTCGTAAACTGAGTAAAAGATGGTCCCTTGTTGGCATTCTAAACGTAGTAGGGGCTTTATTTTACCCGACGAAACAAAAGTAGGAGGTTCTCAATTCGATGCGAATATATATTTTGTTTCATGTATTATGTATGACCACGCATGATAAGAAAATGATCTTCTATTAGCTATCTATCAGCCGACCGGTATTTTCATCAAATCAAAAATCTAGGTCTGAACACCGGTTATGCAAGACGTAGTCGTTCTGACTTGAGTAAAGTTATACTGGATGCCAGCTCCAGATTGCGTAGAGAGTAGGAAGTGTGTACCTGTTGTACGCAGTTCCCAAATGACTTTCGAAAGCAGTAACGCTTTCCCACTGCTATCTACAAAGATGTTTATCTTTTTTCAATTCATTCATTTACTAACAAACAAAACGCAGCGTCTGGAAGCATGTTTTGCGCAAGAGTTCCTTATATGTATTATGAAAATGAGCTAAGCAAAGAGTTCCGAAAATCCATCCCGTAATGTGTTCGTCATTTATGACGATAGGAAATTTTGTAGGACACACGGCTTGTTTCATCATAAATTCGATAATTTTAATACATTGTGGGTACCGCTATGTTTTAGCAGATCACAACATTTATCGGGAAAACGAGTTAGTTCTGATTAATTTTCCGAATAAAATAGCCTAAAATTGTAACCCAAAATTCTGTTCTACTTTATCCAAACTTGTTCGTCTAACTTTAAAAAAAAAAATGACAAAGACATATTGAGATTTATTGACCGTTTGTAAACATCAAGTTTTTATGAAAAAGAGGGTAGACTATCATCCCAGACAGTTTATCATTGTACTAAAGCTATAAGTCTCTTTTGAAAAGAAAAGGGTTGTTTTCGTTGTATCGGAGATGGTAACAATTTATCTTTTGTTGAATAGAGTTGGAATAATATTTTAAGATAAAGATGTTGTTGATTTTCTATACTTTCTTTTTTATTATACTGACTTTGACAGGATACGATTGGCTTTTGTTCAACGCGTAATGGATACAACTGCCCGCCCGTTCACATTTCGTATCATTTTATGACCTACAAATAGATGTAGTTTTAAGAATTTATGTCTTGTGGCACACTGGAAGATGTCATACATGTATTGACAAAGTGTGTCACATTTCAGTCTGCAAGAGAGGACCTACTTGGAGAGCTCGAGATAAATATGTACGTTGTTTGTATGTTCTGTCATATTATGTCTACGCTTAGCTCCGGAGCTTAATTAAGTGTGTATTATTACGTTTTACATTATATAGTCCGATGGGACTGGCACATTTGTATAAAAGATGTGTAGGTACGTGTAAATTAATAACACAAGTCGAAATTTTTGAAATGACGCAATGTTTTCTAAATGATAACTTTAGACTAACCCGTCATACTAACCTTTGTTCTCAAAAGATTAATGCGTTAGTCCATAAAATAATGTTGAGTGTTGGATCTTTTTAGGTTAAAATAACGAAGGTTAGCTCTTTATACAAGCTTCAGTGTTCATTTGTTACATAAAATAAATGTCTGAAAATGTACTTTTCTGCTTACAATATTACAAGAGTAAAACAAAGAGTAACTTTTATTAATTTATGTACGAATAATATATTTTAAATTCTACGAATTTGCTTTAATGTGTGCAGTTACATAAGTCTATGACTTCGTACGAAGATGAATAAGCATAGTTTTCAACAAATGGAATAAGAAGAACAACTGCTTATTTACACTGCACAGCTTCCATAGATCTTTCAATACAAAATCATATTTTTTTGTCTAGGAATACACGGTTTTACATATTTAAAGTCCAGAGGCCCTAGCACGAGTTTTGACGTTTTCCGTAACGTATATATGTCGATTTTTAAATCGAAAATACAGCATCCTACCGCATTTTAGTTAAATTGTTTGCAAAAAGCACAATCAGCATCCATAGATATGAATCAATACTTAAAATTGAGAAAATATTATTTGTAAAACGAGTATTTTTCATTTTAAAATCGACGTATTTAAAACTAGTGCTAAGGCCTCAGGATATTTCCCTAAAGGAGAATTAGTATTCCAAATATCCCATTCCAGATTAAAACTACGCAACCCAGACAAACTTCTAAGCTAAAACCACGACAAAATTAGTCTTTTGCCGCAAATAGTTTGCCAATTAAGGAATGGCAGAGATCCACGATTTCACGCACCAATATACCCAATCAAAGGGCACAGAAGTAATCAAAGTTGGCCCAACTATTCTCTTTGAAGGCGGTTTGACAATAGTATGTAGTTGGATTGTTGTTTGTGACATGTCGAGACTGGGTGTTGGTAAACAAATGTTTGATGAATGGTTGCTTTGTAGCAAATGAAATACAGAACATATAAAAAAAAACAAATTCATTATTCACTGTTTTTGAGCGATGGCTTTGTAAGACGGTTGAACAGGGAATGACAAACAAATCGGTCCCATTACACAAATAAACTTTTAGTTCAGAAATCATTTCAGACCACCAAAATAAGGACAATGGTAAAAAAAAAAGAAAAACAAAGATAAAAAAAGTAGTGCACGTAGTAAAAGACAAAGAAATAGGGTAGACAGATTTGTCTGCTCTTAATAATTTATTTTCCATCCACCCGAATTCTCCAGTCAACCCGCGATCATGATCGCTTGCAACAGCGTCGAAATATCGGGAGCTCAAAAAAATGAACAATCGCGGAAGATATCCCGTAAGTGATAGTATAAGTTTAGATAGAACCTTGGTTGCTATCTGCTTAAAAACATCAAGCAACAAGGGTCAAAAACATCTGAAGAAATAATAATGCAAGATTGCTCCACAAACAATAACAAAACGGCTTTCTCCTATAGCTATTATAACAAAAATCTTAAAGTTAAGGGTCCTATACTATACCTTAACTTAATATAAATAATCCTATACACATCACAAAACCCCATACATTGCCAACATTCCAAAGCAAATATCTCCGATCCAAAAGCTCACTCACATTGATCCACCGATGGCCGCCATTTTTATTTTATACGGTATTGTCTCTCGAAGCATATCGTGTCACATGTCATGTTACATTATTGTTATGAATACTTGAACACGTTTCACTGGGAACGCCGCCTGACAAACTGACAAAATTCTATTAAATATTTTATTGAAATTGGGTTCTCGAAGTTTCGAAATTCAATTGTTTTCTTTACTGTTTTGTTTCTTGGGTGACGGTACTTTTTAAATTGTTGATATGTTTAGCTAGTTTATTTTACAGTAGCGGGGCGTCGTATTGTTTTGATTGATTATTTTATCAATTTGTAAACAGTCCTGGGCCTCAAGTCTGCTATTACAATAGTGTCTATCATTGATTTCATAATTGTTGATTTTGACAAGTTTGGTAATCTACTAATATATTGGCGTCATTATGACTTTCCAATGGTCAATCACTGACACTCCATTGAAATAAATGGCATATAATGGTAATCTCGTACATAATAACAAATGAAATAATTGCTTATAACACTAATAAATAATATGTAAAATATATATAAATGAAATTTTGCATGAATAAATGTTCAAGTTTTTCGAAAATCATTTCTAATAACGGGTTTTATAATAATGGCAATACGACAATGTCATTATAGTACAATTCTATTACGAGACCATTAACCGACCAATGATCGACCATTATGAATTTAGCAGATTACGAACTTTTAGCAAAATGACAATGGGATGTTGGAATGACGAATTTATAAAAAATAGCAGACTTGCGCCCCGTAAGCTAAAAATTTTAACTTAACGAATTTATGCTTCGAGAGAACAGTGAATAATATGTAAAAATATTCAATACAAAAAACGAGATATACATATTTTTCTAAAGTGAATTTTAAATGGTCAAATAAAGAAATGGTTTCTTAGATTAGTCAAGATATTTCAAGCTGTGAGATGCCAAAAAAACATAGGTAACTTTCGAAATACCACTTTTTGGTTTACACGGGCAGTAAAATGACGTCGAAACAACGACGGTAATCTATGATTAATCCGTCTACCAAGCATGGCGCCGTTAAATAATAAAAACTGAGGAGTTCGGGGCTTAATAATAACAGTCGCACGGGTCGATCTGCAAGGTTAAGCTGTGCTTGTCAAGATCAGTCCGTGTCTCGGAAAGTACTTTGACAGTCGTTACAGGTAGTCAGTGTCCTGAAAGTCTGACAACCAGTCTTACCAAGGAGTATCGTATTACCCAGTACTATCTGGGTTGTGGAGGTCAGATAGACAGTTGCTCCATGTAAAATACGGGATATTCAGCTGAATCCAGTAACATACTATACCCACATTCTTGCGCATCTGTAACTAATGCCCGAAAAAACGAAACGAAACAACCTTGGGTCAAAGATAAAAGCCAAGTTTCCACTCGAAATCACCAAAACGGCAACCTGACAATTTATAAGTCTGTTACGCTCCATATCCAAAGATATTATCACAACTTTCTAGACAATAAAGCCGGACCGCTTGTCTTACGTTGCCATGGTTACGAGTTAACAGGCTGGGGGGCGGAAATCCGACCAGCAATGGCGCGAAACGGCTCTAATCGCCTCGTAGCTCGTAGCAGTCTAAAAGCGTAGCGATGTTGCAAGTTGCTACGTGTGTTTTCGTAGCGGATCTACGAAGTTGGGTTTATTATAAATTCGCTCCATATTTTCATAGTACTAATTAAATATAGGCTTTAAGGGTAGGGAAAGACCACAGAAACGATGAATAGAAAGAAGAAGAAGTCCTGTTGCGCCGGTCCTGATAAGGGCAAGAGATTGATGAAAGTTATGAATTTATAAATCACTAATTTTATTTATTGCAGAACCGAGAATATTCAAATTAATAATGTTTTGTTTAAAATTAAAATGATTGTTGAATATTTATTATACTTGTCTTTATACGGGGATTTAATTGAAATAAATGTGGTTTCATTCACGCTTCAATAATTATGCGGTCATTATAATGATACTAATTAATTTGTGAAAGCAATATCAAAATGTATTTAATTTGTGTGAATTGGTTAATGAGCTGTAACACTAATTACCGGTATTGTAAACGATTATTTAATTCATAATTCCAACAAAAAAATAATGTTTACCGTTCATTCAAAATTGTTAATCTGCTGTTTAAAAGATTAATGATGATAAAATTATATTAATTTCTACAAGTTGGTTATAAAAAAAAAAATTACATGTCACAATAAATTATGTTTTAAAACCAGATGAGAAACACCGAAACATACTCAAAGGTCCAGTAGCGTGGCAAGGGGGCAACAATAAGGCAAGCCCATAAGGCATGCAGACTGTTCAGAAACCATAACATCATGAAGAGTAGCAGATCATAAGGGCGAGCCAAGCTTTTAGACTTGTATGAAAGTACGCCACTAGGTCTGTCTAGGCTGCTAACTCTTTCCAAGTCCAGTCATATTTTCGGTTAGGTCATATGAAAAACATGCAGATTAGTGCCTGAGATGTTCCTTGAAAGATCAAGGAAGGACTCTCTGCCATCTGTGTTCCCACCCACCTTCCTTCACCTGCCTTCACAGCAAGAGTGAACAGGCATCTTCTGAGCACGCTCGTTCCATCATAGACCTCATCTGATCGAGGTCAAGAGCACGCACTTCGATATAAAAAAGGAACCAGATAGACCTCTTCAATAATCAGAGTAGTTCAACAACTTGAAGAAAAAGAGCAAAGAAAGGACATTAGGAAAGTAAATTTTATTATTTCGGTATTATATTCTTCGGGTTATGGCCAAAGTAAACTTCGTCATCGATAGGCCTAGGTATTAATGGTGTTATCAATAATATCTTACAGGATTCTGTGTCGTGATTTCGTTGGTATTCGTTGTACTGATTTGGGTGTTAGTCTTTGTTCCATTGATCAACTGCCGCATCGACAGGTTTTCAAAAACATTTTAATCTTTTAAAGGAAACGCCACACACAACACGGAACTTTTCAGGACTTTCCACTTCTTCTTTCCAATAATAATTTTGTTCAAACTTGGCCGCCAGACTAAACATGAAATACTGAAAAACATTTGTTTGATAGTAATTTGTACAAAATCAACAATGAAAAAAAAAATCTTCAAGACTAATAAAAAAAAATGTTGCATTTAAATTTTGTTTTAAATCCGCACTTTTATTTCCAATAAAGCATCACTGGCGGTCAAATCCTCATCCCCTATAAAGGCACGACCACACTAACGTGCCATCACATTTCAGACAATCAGCGGTAGTCGCGTGGACAGAATGCCGCGCGCCGGCGCACTCCTGCTGGCGATAGCGGCTGTCCTACTCGCCGCTGAGTGGGCTCATGCCTCATACATCGATCCTGGTAACGTATACTAGTTTTATGCAGCTACTTGTAACCTCTCGCCGCGAGCTGAACATCAGGGCTCTGTAGAAGGACGCTGTGTTATGGCTAGACTGGTCGCGTGATGTCACCACTGCACACAGGCGCGCTTTCCAATTCATTTTATGTCCGTACTAACGACCGGATACGACAAATATAAGTATAAGTTTTAATTAAACTGAAATCTATATTGAGCCCAAAACGGATCAGATTTCATCAACCTTTTTGAGGCACATTTTCTTATAAAAGCTAAAGCTACTCATAATTAAAACCTCTGTCCCAAAAATTATAAGCCGACAAAACATAAATAAAGATAAAAATCCAACACCTTTTTTGTTTGTACAACACCGTCCTTGTGTGTTTCTTGGAATATTAAAATCTGTTGTTCTTAAAGAAGATTCCATTCTCCGTACTTTGCCATCCGTGAAAAACAAAAAAAAAACGAATGAAAATATCTATATTCAGAAGCAAAATTTACTTTACGCAAATTACGGACTTGAGAATCACCCACTTTTATATTTCTGACAACGTTACGGAAACACTTGAAAGAAAGCTTGAAAAGAATTTACGGAAAAATATCATCGAGATGGAAAAATAGACTTAGTTATCTTGTTGAATGCCAAACATGATTAAAAGGCCCCACAATGGAGACAAATTTTCGTCACAATTAACATTTTGTGATGAGATATTTTGAAATGAAGTCGCACATAGTATGTATGTCTGGCAATATTAACATGAGGGTAGACGGTTACCAAAACAATTTTTATATTAAAATATTATTTCACTATAACCTATAACTACACGCCGTGACTTTTTAGTCGTCTTACAACAGCAGCCCACTTCATGTATCCAATGTCTACTAAACATTCATTAAAAAAAATAGGTATTTATGAGATTTTAATAATTTAAAAATTAACATAATATTCAGCATTATGACGCATGACGTAGTTAAAACACCCTGTTGTTAGCACTGGCCTCGAGCGCTGGGTAGGTATGTTCTCCCGTTTGACACGTAAACATCATTAACAGGATGTTTCATATTTTTTTCTTATGTTTTATTTATTTTTCTTTGTACCTATTATGGTGGGTAAAAAAAAAATCGCGTCTAGAGCTATTTTATGTAGGGTGCATTGAGTGAACCATCTTTGTAAGACGACTAAAAAGTCACGGTGTATAGCCTATAAGTGCTGGGGCACAGACCTCTCAGCTCTCTGAGAACTCTCTTTTGCTGAGACAATATCTTATAGTTAAAGAAAAAAAAAATCCAGGAATTTTCCACTTTTCTTTACTGTAACTACACGCCAAGAGCGTCTAAGTACTTAAGTACCTACCTGAAACTCCAGTCTTCGTGTTCAAGTTAAATGTTTCATAAAAGTAAAACTAAAACAAAACGTTTTCTCAACAGGAGACGACGACGTCGAAGTAAACCTGTCTGATTACGGAGAAGACCCTGCTGATCTTCAGCTGCTGCAGGATGTTGGAAAGTGAGTTTAATACTGCTTCAGATAGGGATCAGAGTTGAATAGCTAAAGTGCCAAGTCAAACAAGGTGAATGTTGGGAACTGTTAACGAAGCAAGTCTTCGTGATTATAGTTTGAGTTATGAACTTAAACTTAGCTATAGTTAGTTAGTGATAATGTTCCAATCAATTAGTTTCGAGTACATTGAAGTTTCCTTAAAATAAATTAATGAGATGTTTTGCAATATAGCTAGGGGTACTTTTCTCTTATTTTTCCCGATTATAATGAAACTGTGATCAATATTATAACTGCTAGTAAACTTGGTCACATATTGCTTTTGATATCTCACAATGAAGAAAAGCCGAATGCACTCCCAAACGAAAGTAAAGAGGAATGAAGTGAATGCATGCGCCCCCGCATAGCATTATCACGGACACAAACTTAGGCTAGCGTTCACTGATGTGTTTTCAGACGATCGTCGCTGATCTACGTTTTCAGGCGCGCCTGTGTGAAGCGAGGGGGCAACTGCGACCACCGGCCTGGGGACTGCTGCCACTCTTCCTCCTGCAGGTGCAACCTCTGGGGCTCCAACTGCCGCTGCCAGCGCATGGGGCTCTTCCAGAAGTGGGGGTAGGCCGCCGCCCCACTCTCCGACTCCCCTGAAGCGGCGACCAGCTCCCACCAGCCGACTTGACCGCCGCTCCATCGGACGACAACATTTGCATTTTCAAACGGACCCGTTGCGTTCTTTACCATATTTCATTGCTCTACGTTCCCCTCTCTAGCACTACCTTCACTTATCGCTTAGGGAGATTCGAATTGAAAACAGGGACCTAGATTTTAGTTCGGAAATATTTTTGGACCTTTTATGATATACAACATTTATAAATGGTATCGGTTCTCTTGTTAGACTTCAGTCCCTTGGTTTAGTTCTAGTAGTTTTTTGTTATCTGATTCTCCGAGTGTCCGCTTACGTGGTTGGGCAATCACCCAGCCTTATTGCCCAATCAGTACGCCCCGACGTTAAGCTCGGCCAATCAGACCCCGGCAACTGCCTCTGGCGACGCGTCCTCATGCGTCCCGTTTCGTTTGAAGTTTTGGTTTGGACGGACCGACCCGTCGCCTCGACGGCAGTTCACCTATTCTATTACAATGTATGTATGTAGAGGTAAGTAAGCTAATCGTAGATGAATAAAGCAGTAGCTGCTAAATTGATGGTAAACTTATGTCAATAGGAAGTAGCGATCACTACAAAATAGAAAAAAAATATAAATGTACTTTTAAACTAAATGTTCTAGTCTTATAAGAGAGTATCGGTAATGGAAAACTTGGTGAAAGACGCTATTATAAGCCTTTATATATAACAACGCCATTTGTATTTGCGATTGGCACCTTAGATTTTTAAAATATCTATTATTAATGTGTCAATACATAATTCATATAATATTAATAAAACGAATCTTAATGTATTGTATGCGACTCTCGGACAGGAGTATATATGGTATTGCAGCCAAGTAGATTCTCTGTATGTATGTAGCTTCTTATGTATGTTCCTGATTGTGGAATATGGTAATTGTATTAATATTGGAATATGGAAAATGATAAAAATATATTAATAAATGTTTATGGACGATATTCGTGTTGTTATTTATCACTTTTGTGGAATAACTTTCTTTTTTTTCTTTTTCCCTACACTAAGATTTTTTCCTGAATCTAAACTCACATACACAAACAGCCAGACCCTGTAGGCCATATAAATATTTGTCCCGTGCGGGCACCGAACCTGAGATGCAGCGCAGCAGCCAATCGGTCAACCACTGCGCCAACCGTGCCGTCAAACCTTACAGCTTCGAGTTAGTTTCATAATTCGAATTAACCTGTACAGTGCTGCAGAATAAATACTGTGCATCGGCAAACATCGGAAACAATCGTACGATATATTACAAAAAAGAATGAACAAAAGTGATTTGGTGCTGAATAACACTCGCAATTTCAACTTTATCACAAACTAATAAATGTCAGTTTCATTTCGATATATGTCTGTGTGTGTTTGTGTACTTTATGACATGCCATGCCCAATATTTATCCAGTACAACTATAAACACTTGACGAGAGATATACAGGATGGTTCAAATAGTGACCTCATAAAAAAATTGGGTTCCACACGCCCAGGGGTATCCGAAGATACCCCATGATTTATGCGTTTCTTTATAGTTTTCGTGAAAATTATATGGGAAGCACTTTAAAAAAAAACATCATTTTTACAGGGCTTTTTGTTACTCTTGATGCTAATGAGATTAAAAAATGCCTCTAGTTAACGTTAATGATTGTAAAAAAGCCCTGTAAAAATAATGACAGAATTTATTTCAAGCGGTTCCCATACAATTTTCAAGATTTTAAGAGGAGGCTCCCAAAATGTTATGTTAATTTGCAGACATATTCTGGAACAGTCACGCATACTATCAAAATGGAACTTAAGCATATGATTTATTGGATCCATTTTCTTTTCATGTGCAAGACAGTTACCTAATTGGAGCATTTTCGCTCGATTCATTTTTCTTTCGAAAATCATGTCTTTTTTAAAGATTTTTACATTTTTTTTCAAGCTATCTCGTCTTTTATGTCTAAAATAAGCATTCACAGTAAGACAATGTAGTTTATTATCCAACCACAATACATTTTTTCTCTAGGCCCATTATTACTTTAGTAATTAACGAAATAAGAATTGAGACTTACGACGTTTAGTTTCGTACTCGAAACGATCAAAGAGCGCACGCGATATTCAACTTTATTTCTGATCCGTTAGCGTTTAGCACAAAACGGCCGAACCGGTTTCTCAGTGTCGCGCTGTGCGCCGTCGAGGGAGGATCTGTTTCGCTCGCACCCGCGCTCAATACGTAATTTATTTAACAGTTATTTCATATTATAACGTATTGCGATATTATGGGAAACGAAGACAATAAAAGATATGTTCAAAAGAGAAAGAAAGTCGAACGTTTAACAAATATTGCAAGAATCATGAGAGAAGCAAAACGGTACGTATTTTATGAATTTCTAAATATTATTTTGACGTAACGTCTAATACCAAATTTACTTCAATTGGCTACGCAAAAATGATCACAATTGACATACATACCAATGCAAAATAAATTTGATTAGAATGCAGCCATAATATTGTCGATCATCTGTTCAATGACAACGTTGCGTCTGACATTGTGAGAACATAGCATGCTATGGAGGCGATTTGATTATTATAAATAAATATTTTATAAAAATATCATTATATGTATAACAACAGTGGTATAACAGTTGTGTATTGTGTTTTAGCTTATATTTTTACATTACAGGCACTTTTGAAAGTCACAGAAAAAACAAAGAGCGAAGCTACAGTCACACACACAAGGCATAATAACTTGTGAAAGTACTGTAGTTGCCCATTCCAAGGCGTAGATCTCTATGGAGAAGAATGGGCAAGAAACTCCCTACAAAATCTTGGTTACATCATTCATGTGGATACTATACATTTATGTGAGACCGATGTATAAAGAAGTGCAAGCTAAGAGCGTCCTGAGTAAAAAGATCATTTCAGTCAAAATAGTCGAGTGCAATTAGACTATAAGGTGGAACGAAGTTTATAGTGGTCGGATTTTCATGGGGTTTTTTCATTGAGTTCCTAGAGTTGTGGAGAAGAAAGTTAAAAAAAAAAAATTCGACGCTCGCGACTTTTCTTTTATTTTTTTTTAATTTCCTTTTGATTTTTTTTTTTCGTATAGGAATAACTTTAAATTAGCCAAATTTATATTGTGTCGTAATAGTGAGACCTGTGTGCATCCATTAAACGCGAATTTGGTCTGTTTCCTTGTTCATTGTTGTCGACGAAATGCATATTTCCAGGTTTTTTAATGAAAATTTCCTATTATTTCAATTATTTCTAAAATTCCGAGTTTTTTCACAAAGATTTCTTTTGTTATTGGTAACTGATACTATTTCACAGATAACTGGACGTAAAAATGTTCAAGAAATCTATATTTACGAGTGAAGTGACTAAAAAATCAAATAAATATCAGGAAAGCGTCTATATAAAAGTTAAATAAGGCCATTTTTCTCAAAATATTTCTTTGGTGGTCATTGTAAATATTATCCTGAAAATATCCTTATTATATTAGCTATCTACAGAGAATACAAAATAAAAAAAATATTCGGTGGTACTCGATAAATTTTGATTATTGCTGATGAAGGTGGAATGGGGCCGCTGGTAAACTCACGAAAATTATTATTATATTATAATTATTAATTGTAACGTAACCATTTCTCATAATTTATATTTAAAATTAGATGCAAGCTTGGTTCTCTGCGCCCCATTTTATATCAATACCGATACCGATACCGCTCCCAATTCTTAGCGATAGATCCCTTTTGTCATGTTTTACTTTCTCAGCAGAAACTGATATTTAACAGGTATTCTTGAATATTTTACTAGTTATTATACCTTATTAGATTGCTACTAAAATGAGGTTTTGGAGAATAATTTTACATTGAGTTACATTGACAAATTTCGAAAAAAAAACCTTCATTAACATAGACGATTTTCTGATTTTTGCGAATGAATTTTAAGTCAATAAACGCGTGTATATGGTTTTCTTGAACATTTTCTTTTCCAGTTATCTGTAAAAATGAATCTGTTACCAATTTCAAAATAAATCTTAGTCTTAAATTCGGTAACTTAGAAATAATTGAAGGAAATAGGATATTTTCAAAGAAAAACTTGAAATATGAACATTGAACAAATAAACAGACCAAATTGGCATTTAATGGATACACATAGGTCTTTCTATAAAGCCTCAATATAAATTCGTCGAATTTCAAGTTATACATAAAAGAACAAAAAATAGTACAAAGGAAATTAAAAAAAAACACTTGCGAGCGGCGAAATTTTTTTTTTAACTTTCTTCTATACACCTCTGGGAACTCAATAAAAAAATTCCCATGAAAATCCGGCCACTATAAACTTCGTTCCACCTTTTGAGTACTTTTTGTCTAATTGCACTCGGCTAAAAGATCATACAGTTCAAAAATAAAATACACCATGGCAGCTGAGAGATGACCAGTCCCTACTGACAGCGCCCGTTCACGAACATGACGCATGGATCAGCACCATTCAACTCAACCATTTTGAAGGGAACTAAATGATCCGACACACCCGCCACCATCAGCGAGACATTTGAGTGAGCATGACATTCTCTCAACCGCCAGGGCAAATTCGAGTCAATGAAAGATAACCAAATGTAAATGGTAGCTTTACAGTACATAGTACTCACATATTATGTGCTATGCAATTATATAATACATTTAAATAATTTATTAAATTGCCGAATTCTATTATTACAAAGAAATTTTATTTTAAACTCTTTACCTCTCTAACTTTTTATCACTCCTTTTTTTGTAACGGATACCTTTAATAAACAATGGTGTACAATAACTAGATATTTCTATAGTATGTAGTAGTTTAATGTTGTGATGGCCCAGAGGTTAAGGCCTCGCCTCTCATGCATGAAGTTGTGGGTTCAAATCCGGGCAAGTACCAATGTGACTTTTTCAATTCATATGTACTTTTCTAAGTTTATCTTGGACATCATAGACATCGGTGAAGGAAAACATCGTGAGGAAACCTGGACTTATAATTAATATAAGTCTGAAATCGCCAACCCGTCTTGAGCAAGCGTGGTGATCAATGCTCGTGCCTTCTCTGTATGAGAAGAGGCCTTTGCCCAGCAGTGGGACAGTAACAGGCTGGTATTATGTAGTAGTTAGGTGTATTAAAAAAAAAAATTACGTAAACTATTTTATTTCCTAAAATAAATAAAGGCGTCTCTATTCCATCTAGTATGTTCGGTAGTCTCAAACTCTCAACGCTTGGGTCGCTCGGGGGAAAAGAGTGCGGGGAGTGGGGGTGCATGTGGGCGGAGCTTGCGTGGAAATTATTTTAGAGTGCCTGGTCTTAAACTATCAAGAAGCGCGGAACATACATGGGGTATTTTCGGATACCCCTGGGCGTGAGGACTCTATTTTTTTATGACGTCACTATTTGGACCACCCTGTATAATAAGACACTGCAATCTCTCTTGAAAGCAACCAACAGCATAAATTCACACTAAAGTAATTACCATTGACACAACCACCACGCGTGGAAAACACATTAGCAATCGCAGTATGCACTGCAGTATCTATCAAGATGTCTCGAATATTCCCTACGAGATAATTTAGAAGAGGATATGTGGGATATTAAATATCCTTGGGATATTAAATATCCTTGGGATATTAAATATCCTTCCATAATTTGTTGAGCCAGCATGCATTTGACATCGAGTTCTACAATCGACACGCAAAAGCAGAAACGGTAAGCGTAATGAGAAATACAAGTAAGTAAGTATGTAAGTAAGTATACAAGATGTAAACAACGACTTCACGAAGTCGTCAACCAAGCATTCTGTACATCAAACTAAGTAACTCTACGCGAAAATTATTGCTGGGAAACGACTTCATTTTGGGGTGAAAAATCACTGTTTACGGTAGGACTCAATGTAACGCACTCAAATCATTGTGCTGATGGATGCATTGAATAGTACATGGGTGATGGAGGTATTAAAGATATAAATTATAATATTACAACTTGTATTAAAATATCGCAATGACGGAGAAAACAAGTGGCTTTCGGCTTTATTAGGGGTCTGTTTACACCCATTATACCCCTTAGCAATACTTAATATTACACATAATTGACTTTTTGTAATGTCAAAGTAACAGCTCTTTACTGAATGCATATGAAAGTATCTACCGTACTTATACCAAAAAAAAAACAATTTTCAAAATTTTTGTCTTTCTGTCTGTTTGATCCGACTAATCTCCGAAACGGCTGGACCGATTTTGACCGGACTTTTACTGGTAGATAGATGATGTTATAAGGAGTATTTCAGAAAAAGGATTAGAGTTCCGTGCAAAAAATTCAAACCCGTGAAATTGTTTACAAAATTCGATCCAAATAGGGAAGTAATCTAAATATATAAAAGCATCACGAAATATCGAAAACCGCTTGACGTATAAAGATGAAATTTAGCAGGGAGGTAGTTTATAGTTAGTAGACGTCCGCTAAGAATTTTGCGACAGGACCTGATTCGGGTGGTCTAAGGGCTCTCGGAAGTTTGTATGGAAGTCCTTCATTTTTTGTGCTACAAAGTTGTAATTTGGCAGGGAGGTAGTTAACGCGGTCGAAGTCGCGGATAACAGCTAGTATTTTTAAAATAATTTCACGCAGACGAAGGTTATTTATTACTGGCGCTAGTAATAAATAAAATAGAACACAACCGCCATAGTACACAATTCCGGATGTCAGCAACTTCATTATTAGTAAAGTTCGAAACAACTTTTTTACTCATTCCATCAATCAGTCCTTTTACCCATCGCTTCGAACGAAGCCATCCCCTTTTCGAGACAAAATTAATTATTTCACTTTTCAAATTGTTTTACTGTGTAAGCAAAAATTACCGTTTTGGGACTTTCCATTACATTATTCACTAGCTTGTTCCATTTTCGTCACAAAAGGATCGGTGATTATGCCATGACGGTTGTTTTTAACACCAGCTATGAATGCTCTGAAGTTGGATCAGTTTTATGATGAACAGATTATCTGTTGCTGGGGGGTGCAAACAAAAGAAAGCGGGGAAAAATGGAAAACCTTTTGAATTAAAATTCTTCATCCTTTCCATTATACTTTCAATGCGCACTGTAATAATAAAACAATAGCTAATAACCAAACCGTTAGTTTAGTACTTTTTTTTTCTTTGAAAAATGAACAGTCTTGATACAAATAAGTAAGAACGTACTTAGTATATTATAGAACAAGATTTCACTATGGATAAAAAGTTACACAATTAAATACTGGCCATCGTTTTTATTTGACGTAGTGTCAAGATATAGCTAATTCTATCACATAAAGGGTGTAAAAAGACCCATAACGAAGCCGAAAGGCACTTGTTCTCCCCGTCAATGCGATCGTTTTTTTGTTCTAGACCTTACCTGGGAACTTTCTAGTTACGGAGATATTGGGGGTCAAAGTTCCAACATTTTCACAAGTTCTTTTTTAAATCCTTGTTTCTGATGTAATTTTTTTACTTTAAACACCTTCAAGACCCCCGTATTATTCAATCCATCCATCAGCACAATGTTTTGAGTCCGTTACATTGAGTTTTACCGTAAAACGTAATTTTTCACCCCAAAAAAAAGTCGTTTCCCAGCAATAATTATTGCATAAAGTTACTTAGTTTGATGTACAGAATGCTTGGTTGACGGCTTCGTGAAGTCCAACTTTTTCACAATTTTTTTTTTAAATACATGTTTTTAAAGTAAGATTTTACTTTAAACACATCCACGACCCCCGTGCTATTCAATCCATCCACCAGGACAATGTTCTGAGTGCGTTAGATTGAGTCCTACCGTAAAACGTGATTTTTGACCCCAAAAAAAAAAATGAAATTTTTTGCGTAAAGTTACTTAGATTGATGTACAGAATGCTTGGTTGACGGCTTCGTGAAGGGTCCGTTTACACCCCGTATTTTTAAATCATAATTGTGGAAGTAACCAAGAAAATATTTAATTCCTCGTCTACAACGTTAAGCACGTTTCCGGATGACAGCGACGCGGAAGAGTACTTTGACGCCTAAGTGTCCTATTGTAGTCGTTGTTCTCGTATATATGTTGGTAATAACTTTTAGTCTTAATTTTTACTATTGTTTTAGTTATATTTGTAAACTTAGATTATGTTTACCCTTTGTACTCTTAATTAGGAATTACTTTAATAGTGGGAAAAGTTCTGAAATATAATGTAAACAAAAACTAAGCCATGCATTACATCATATACAAAAGAGAAAAGGATTTTTTGTAAGTCTTACTTGATACCTAGAAAAACTCATCAAGTGATGTGAAATTTGTACAAAAATAATAGGGGTGTATACAGTCCATATACATATAACTGAGGGTGGAAAAAAATATTCTACGGGTACACTGCGTGGGATGTCTATCAATTCATAATCAAGCTTTAAAAAGCTTAGCCGTTAAAATGGTTAATTTGTAAAGTAAGAGGAGGAAAATTCTGAAATAAAATTGAGTTTGTAGAACACAAAAAGAACTTTCTATGAAAATTGTTTTGATGTTTAGTTTTTGAGATATAGCACCTTTTCGTAACGCAGCAGTAACTTTGTTTGTCATTAACATACTATAAAAACAAATTTAGCTTTGCTGTTGACTGTAAATTGACCTATGAAAGCTTTAAAAAAATTGTTATTATATCGTTTGGTGCTACGTAACGGAACCCTCGCAGTCAGACTCGCACTTGGCCAGTTTTTTAACAATAATTCCTTTCTGCCAAGAGCACACAAGATCAAATCTTAAAACCTACCCCTGAACAAAGAATAATAACCCGAGAAAGACCCCAAACATCTCGGGTTATAATCGAAGAAAGAGAACATCAAAATAAAAGTGCACTTACCGCCCTTGTTTTCACCCTGAACCCTCCCCAAAAAGGACAAGCGACATAACTATAGAAAAATGTATAAGTATGACCAACAAAAGGAAAATCCTTCATCTATTGTGCGTCCTAATGTAAAAACTCCGTACGAAAATGTAGGAAGAATTCTTATTGTCACGTATGGGACTATATTAATTCGGTTTGGACCGCATGTGTTGGTTTAACTTAGTGATAAATAGTCTTCCTGGTCGGAATCTCGTCAGAGTGGCCAATCTCAATCTCAGCGGAGGCTAACCATCATCATCTGCCTAACGTAATGACTTTAGACCTGACCATCACAACCCAGTGACTGGTTACTCTATGTTCTATGTTAAGGGTTTTGGTTTCCGCACTTAGTCCTTAAAGTGAACCATTGTGCGTGAACTACACTCTAATATTCTTTGGTAAGACTGGTTGTCAGAGTTTCGGGCCACTGACTACCCGTAACGACTGTATGCAAATTACAGCCGGGACCAGCGGCTTAACGTACATTCCGAGGTACGGAGGAAACTCGGTATGTAATGGATGGTCACCCATCCACGGACTGACCTTGGCAAGCGCGGCTTAACCTTGAAGATCGACCTGTACGACTGTTATTATTTAGTCACGAGCTCTTCCAGCGCAGACTGACGTCTATGCGAAATATTTATTAGAAGTGTGTCCCATCAGTGTCATATTTTTAATATGCGATGGGAGGGTAATCCGACACGACCGTAAACCTCTCAGGTGTAGGACCAACATCTTAACGTACTTTTCGAGACACGGGGGTATCACACCGCTAACTTCCAAACGGCTGCTGCTGGAGGATTTCCTATTTGAAAAACCTAATAATACTTTCCCCTGTACAGGGTGTAAACGGACCCTTCACAAAGCCGTCAACCAAACATTATGTACATCAAACTAAGTCACCCTACGCAAAAAATATTGCTGGGAAACGACTTTTTTTTTGGGGTGAAAAATCAAAATATCAATCATCAATGTAACGCACTCAAAACTTGGTGCTGATGGATGCTTTGAATAGTAAACGGGTCATGGAGGTAGTTAAAGTAAAGTTAAAAACTTAAAAAGAAGTATTTAAAAAAAAACGAGTGTGCTTATGACCACACGACTGAAGTGAAAATTCTGAAAATTGCTTAGATATACGGAACGTTTTTGGCTATGACAGGAAAAGAGAAAGAAAATGTGCGCGCGCACTGCTGTCTCTTGCTTATATCCCCCACTCAATTCTCGTTCGCCTCGCCCGATCACACTTTTCGTAACGCTTACGTCACGCGTTCGCCAGCTTGCTCCCCAAGTCAAGCGTGCGTAAAGAAGTTTCACTTAAAAAAAATGGAACTTTGACCTCCAACATCTCCCTAACTAGATGGTTCCCAGGTATGGTTCAGAACAAAAAAAATATAGCAATGACGGGGAGAACAAGTGCCTTTCGGCTTCGTTAAGGGTCTTTTTACACCCTTTTTAGGACTCGGACCCAGGTGCCTACTCTGAGCAGTCGCTTTCAAACAAGGGACCAAAAGGACAAGCTAACTGAGTAATCGTAAGTCCAGATGCTCACCACACTCGCTCCCGATAGGGTAGAGATTTGGAGCGAATCTTATTAATGTTTCAAAAGATTCGGGTGTCGGGTTGAAGCGCGCGATAATATTTATTATGTGTACGCCCGTAGATATTTGATAGGGATAGCCTATTGCTTGAAGAGGGTTAGGGACCCACAAAAGCTGATTTCGTTTTACGTACTAGATTTTTTTCTTAGTAAAGTCATTTTGTCAGACTTTTCCAAATAAACGTAGGATATTTCTTACGCTTGTAAATAATAATAGACATACCTAGAATACATACATAGAATTTAATCATGTAGTTTATCTTTATCGTATGGTTAGTGACTAACCTTTTTTTTTTTTTGGGTGGGAAATCATCAAATAACTCCTCCCGCTCTTTAGTGTCAGACCTTTACTGACTAAAAACCCATCCATGCATGTACCCTCTTTGCCCTTTGTGTTCCAGGGCCGCGGTATCTCTTTCGAACAGTCCCGCAGCCCCAGCAGGCATCGGCCCATGCGGGCCCCTTCCTGGTTGCTGACATCTCTTTGAGGCGCGCGAGGAACACGAACGCGCCGTCGACACGGCCTGTCGGTGTCAAGTTTTTATGCCACCGGTGGGCCTCTGACCTGGCTTTACATGCCGTCAAGAAATATCTCTCAGGCATGCTGGTTTCCTTCACCGAAGCAAGTGATAATTATACAATGCGCACATGAATCCGACAAATCAGAGGACGGTGCGTGCCTTGGGTTCGAACTCGAGACCTATGACTAGGCAGTCTGACGGTCACACCACTAGGCTATAACGGCTATCAATCATGTAGTCAAATACATTGATTGAATTTGGTCATTAGTATACATCGTATTGTGGTTCCTCTTATTTAAGTTCGTCATCATTAATTAGCCTGTACCTGGCAGTAATAATTATCTAATTTTAGGCACACCGTGTTGAAATTAAATAATTTGTTAATTTATCTAACATGGACGTGGAGAGAGATAGAGTCAGTATTTATTTCCATTTCCACTTTCTCGCTTCGGATGACAAGAACTTTTATTCATCTGTCTAGCCTTTTCCCAACTATATTAGGGTCGGCTTCCAGTCTAACCGGATGCAGCTGAATACCAGTATTTTACATGGAGCGACTGCCTATCTGACCTCCATAACCCAGTTAGTACTGGGTAATACGATACCCCTTGTTAAGACTGGTTGTACGACTTTTTGGGTCACTGACTACCTAACGACTGTCAAAGGTCTACGAACGACACCCGGGACCAACGGATTAACGTGCTTTCCGAGGCACGGAGGAAACTCGGTATGTAATGGGTGGTCACCCATCCACAGACCAACCTAGGCAAGCACAATTTAACCTAAAGATCGACCCGAGCGGCTGTTATTACTTACCCACGAGCTCCTCTGACAAGAACTTTTATTATGCTCGTTAAAAGATTTCCCTAAAACCATTTACGAATAAAAAGTAAACAGCTACAATATTGATTGGTGTAGTTTTTTCTGTGTTAGTGCAAATCGATATTATTGATTAGGGGAAAATAGGTTACAGAGGGTAAGTGATGGAATGGTCACGTAGGCACCATATTGTTCCAATATACACTTGGGTATAAATTGTTGACATTTTAGCGGTGTGGTTACGGTATCAAATAGCTGTATGGGTTAAACACTGTCTAGGTCTGGACATTATTAATTCAAATAGTCAAACACACGTTTATAAGTAAACTTAAAGTATGAAATATCTTCGTCGTTGCGTCATCGCATTGTATTGCTGTGCGTCGTCGTTTTTGCGATACGACGTCGCAACGCAGTGTTGTGGTCTCGCCCTAAGAGCTCCGTTTCTTCCAAAACAAATGAATTAACAGCAAATACTGCTTACCATAGGCAGTGATTATTTTTACCAACAGTCAGAATTCTGCTTCGCAGTATGGATGCTGTTAAACTAGGGACTATCATCAAAAAAGCCACATCAGCTAACTTCTAGGGGCTGTAATTGTTTTTGATTTTTTTTTTGACGTGACGACGTCTAATAAATCGATGAACGCCGGCTGCATGCACGAAAAAGGATGACTCATTGTCCCGTTACGTTCATTGTACGCTTGCGCCGCATTCAATGTTTTGTTATGACGTTGTCACGTTAAACTATCGTACGTAAACCAACTTTACAGACAACCAATTTTTTATTCTTTACCGTACACATTTACAAAACAATGTCACATTATGACAAGGACTGTTTTCAAGGTGAACCTTATCCAGAATCGGGTTCTCTCACTGCAAACCTCAGTGCGATAGAGCCTCGGTTGCTGGCTGTAAAACTCTAACAAAATAAAGTTGATTCTACAAAAAAGCCATGTGCATTTGTGCAAACGCATGAGTCTCATATTTACTGACAAACAAAACCATTGATGCATGTATGTACATAAATCGTAGGTGTATCAGACCGTTCAAACTGAAGAGGATTACAAAGCACTGGCGGGTAACACCCAGACTAGACGCATCGATTTATAATAGGTACAGATACAAGCACTATATAGGGTGACTGGTAATCAGTGACCGATACTTAAATACGTGATTATACTCATGATAACAAACAACTTTTCCAAAGAAACTTTTATTTTATCTTCATTAACTTTAATCTCAATAACACGGCATACAGCACGTGGCGGTCGGCCTGTGGCGCGGGCGCCGCTTACGGATAAAGCTTGCGAGCCGCGCGGGTGCTCTGCCCACCCACTGTAGCAAGGTACCATAGTAATGAGACAGAACAGGCGTCACGCGGCTATAACAGCTGATAGGTCAAAGGGGCGCGCGCGTGAATTTCACACATATGAGTATAAAAAAATGTTGTTTTGTTTAAGTATCGGTCACTAATTACCAGTCATTATATTTGTATACACTTACTAAAATTCAAACTCTTTTTTCTTGTAGAATAATGATTGCAAGTTTTAGGTGAGACCTGTTATCTGTTAATTTCAGAATAACATCTTTTTACTGAGTGCATATGAAAGTATATACTTACGATACTTATAACAAAAAATCCATTTTTCGTGACTTTTACTGGCAGATAGCTGATGTCATAAGGAGTAACTTAGGCTACTTTTATTTTAGAAAAAGGACTAGGGTTCCGTGAAAAAAAAACCCTTAAATTTGTCAACAAAATGAAAATTTTCGCGGAGGAAAGCCGCGGACAACAGCTACTTATAGATATATGGTTATGGTTCACAAAGTACTATGTTCGTAACAACATAAAATTTTAATTAGTACAATAAGAGAAAATCACTTTTCAAAGTTGCTAAGGACATACCTACTGCTCGTGACTGTACCTATGTAGGAACTGTGTTATCGTTTCCCATTTGTAATTAGAACTTAGAGACGACGATCAATATTTCAATTAACGATGGTGTAATTGGAGGATGCAGACAGAGGAGCAGTATATCTAATAGTGGACCTATTTCATTCAGTTTCAGTTGACTAACATTTTGCAAACGAAATCTATGTGGGCCTGTTTTTTTTGAAATTCTAGTAACTAAAGTTAACCGTAAAATGAAACATTAAATTCATTAGTAGAATGGAACGTAAGGTGAGTGAATGAGAATTGGGAGTGTGAAAAAGGTAAAAGAAAGAAAAGAATGGCGGATTATTGCAAAACTAAACGACAGTCGACGACCGACGTTACGCAGAAAATTTTGTGTGTATCGAGCCAAAATAAACGAAGATATCGAAAAAAAGTTCTCCGACATCATCATCTGCCTAGCCTTTTTCCAACTATAATGGGGTCGGCTTCCAGTCTTACCGGATGCAGCTGAATACCATAATTTTACATGGAGCGACTGCCTATCTGACCTCCATAACACAGTTAGTACTGGGTAATACGTTACCCCTTGGTAAGACTGGTTGTCAGACTTTTTGGGCCACTGACTACCTAACGACTGTCAAAGCTCTACAAATGACACCCGGGACCAACAGCTTAACGTGCTTTCCGAGGCACGGTGGAAACTCGGTATGTAATGGGTGGTCACCCATCCACAGACCAAATTAGGCAAGCACGGCTTAACCTAAAGATCGACCCGAGCGGCTGTTATTATAAAAGTTCTCCTACATCTATTTAAAAAAAATCATAACTGAACTACATAATACCTAGCTTTTACCCGTGCTTTGCCCACGCTTTGTTCGGAAATTTTCACAAAATATTTTACCTATCCATATATTTGCGACACGAAAATGTACTGAAATGTTCTAAACCCTACTCTGATAGTAATCGGCTTTCAAAAATCGAATTTTTAGAGCTTACCAATGAAAAAATTCGTAAGAGGTTTATTTTATGTTAGGATAACATCCAATATCTGTCTATGTTCATGAAAATTCGACTCTAAAGGCACCCTTTTAGATGTCCAAGCCGAACTACTGAAATTCATTGAGTTGGCCATAATCTGGTAGTATTTACTAGTGAGCTACGGTTTGCGCTTCAAAGGCTTTCTATAAATAGGTACAGTGTAAGTTTTTACGCCACTTAACTGTTTATTATGTAAATAGGATTATTTTTATCATACATAACATCGTGCTGTATTCCGCGAAGGGATATATAGAGAAGTATGTCACATTTATTTTGAGTTATGTTCATTTTGTCACAAGTTAAATAATATATGTATATTTTTTTTTTTTTACATTGCCATACACTATGATTTTTTCCTGTATCGTGGGTGCGCCTGCAAATAATTAAATTCATATTCACAAACAGCCATACAAATATTTGTAGGTAATCGAACCTGCGACACGCAGCGCAGCAGCCGATCTCTCAGCCGCTGCGCCGTCAAACAAGTGTCATCTACTTTTTATAGTTGCCTGCAATTTAAGTACTTTTAAGCTTTAAGGCTACACTGTAAAGTGAATAAAACATCACATATTTCAGTTTAAGCATCTACTGCGTTATTTACCGCTATGAGCAAAAATCATGTATCTAATTAGCGAAACAATTTTACATTCAACCGGGTACATAAATCAAACACATCGGCTAAGTATGAAAACACGAAAGTAAATACTCAAAAATCAATCGCAATTTCATCTCAATTAAAGAACTACTGAAACCTCAATTAACCTGTTAATTACAAGAGAATTCAAAGGTACAAAACGAGCAATTAAGACGTTATAAGGTAGGCAGACATAAAGTTCCTACGACTTGTTGCTGCGGGAGCCGCAAAAATCTTTCCAAAGCCAGTCTTTTATGATGTCACCGCGGCTTTATCACGTCATTGTAGCCTATCGCACGTCATAGATACATACAGAAGGCCGGCGCCATACATCAACTGGGGTATTCCTTAAAGCGCTACTATTTTTAAGCGCAACCAACTAAGCGCAACTAAATTATTCCTCGAAGCGCAACCATTGGTTGCGCTCACAAATTCAAATGAAAAATATTATATGTTTATTCCTCAAAGCGCAAACATGATGAAAAATGATGTTAATGAATCCATCATACCTATCTCTATTTTTGAATAATTTAGTTGCGCTTAAAAATAGTTGCGCTTTGAGGAGTACCCCCATCATTTGACTAGCTTGCCTAATGATGATTACTGATGTCAAACATCAAACTGAAGGACTTTCTCCATGTCACCAATATCATAATGGCAAAAAAATATTCAGCGGTCCCATACAAAACTTCATCATGCGATCAAATTTATGGTGGTTTCAAAATATTGGCATCGTGCTACCGATATCTTGAAAGTCCAAAAAAGTAGTCATAGTGCGAAAGTAGGCGAAACCCCTAATAGTATACCCACATTTCGCCAGTTATGTAATTATAAGTTCCATGTAATAGTGGCGTACCTATAGCCATCAACCGGGCCCAAATCCGGATTCCGTGGCTGCTACTGAGTAATTCCTGTTTGGAAAAACGAAATAACATTTTGCCCGTCCCGGGAATCGAAGCCAGGACCTCATGCTCAGCAGTCGCGCTTGCGACAGTCAGTATTTTGTAAGCTGGTAGTAAAAAACACATTAACGGTTCAAAAATTAAATATTTTTTTAAAACGAGGCGGGGTCCAATAGACACACGTCTACTTACACCGAATGCACTCGTGTCATTTGTTTACCAAGACTGGCCAATTGTTTTCGCTCTTTGTGTGAAGTTGACCTTCTGTCCAATTTATTTGCTATTGGTATCGAGCCTCATATCCACACTGTATTAAAACATGTAATTAGATTTTGTAAGTACAGCTTTGCTATATTAAAAGGGAATGTTTTATATGATATTAATTAAAATGGTGTAATAAAAGGGTATATTTCGTCATGTATCTAATTAATGACTGTCAAAGGGTTTTTGATGTAATTAATATTTAGAGAATAAATGTTTTTCACGAAGGTTGAGAGAAATATTCTAATTAAGTATGTAGCAGTAATGGGCCCATTAACCCTTTAAGTATTTTCGTATCTAAATATGCACAAAACATTTAGACGCTCATTACACAAAATTCAAAAGTCGCGCGACCGTACTCCTCTTGCCGTTCGAGTTATCAACCTACAACAAAACGAGAACGCAATACGTCACGCCACGCGTACTATCTCTTTCTCTCCAATCACAGCAAGAACTTAGATGGTTCGCGCCGAATCTGAGTAATGGTGGACGTTTATTAAAAATTTGTTAAAAGTAGTAGTAAAAGTGGATAAACTGTAAATATTTTGGTGTCATATTATTTGAAAAGCATCCAGTTATACCAAGTAAGTGTTATTTCATTACAAAATTATGCTATTTTACGTATAGTGAAGGAATAAAGTATTTGTATCTAAATAGATACTTTGCGACTTACCTCTATAAATCGATTTTATTACTCATGTATCTAAATAGATACTGGGCGTCTTTCCCAGTGATTGGCAATTTATTTGTTTGTGTCCAAAAAGATACAACGATACTTAACGTTTGTTACAGAAAATGAAGCGAAGTTCGAGGGTATCAAGAATCTTGGCCCTGGTGCCGCCAGCCGACTCAGGTTCTGAGGATTCTGACTTAGATTTAGACTTGTCGTCAGAAGCTCCCGATATCCCAAACGAGATGATGGATATTTTTGATGAAAAATCTGATAGCGAAGATGACTCTTTGCCATCACAAATACCGCCTCCACAAGAATACCCGATGCACCAGCCGTGTGTGTTACGATCAAGGTTACCCGATGCACCAGCCGTGTCTGTTACGATCCCTTCTTCACCTTCTCTTGTGTCAGTAAACCCTTCACCCGACACAACACAAACGGTACAGTCGCCAAGAACACCAAATACAATTTATTCCAATACTTGTAGTCCTCTGGTACCAATTGCACCCAGACTCCTACGCTCCCGCAGATCAGGAATTCAAAACCAAAACAACAGAACAGAGACATTATCAAGCACACAACAAGAAGACCTAATTCAACCCCAGACTTCTGGTGTTGAAGTTCAGCGTACAAGAAAACGGAAAAAAGAACACATGGAGTTTAATTTTAGATCTACTAAGTTTATGTGGCACGTGGACAGGGAAACAAGTGTTGACAGTTTGTTTCAGGAACAAGTCACTGGTATTGATACTCCATATCAATACTTCAAAAGATTGTTTGACGATGAATTGATGGAATTTATTTGTTATCAATCAAACCTTTACTCTACTCAAAGCACAGGAAGATCAGTTGATATGACAAAAGAAGAATATGAAAACTTTTTAGGTATTGATATGCTAATGAGTATTGTCGGTATGCCTTCTTACAAAGATTATTGGTCACATCAATTAAGATATGACAAAATAGCTTCGGTAATGCCACTGAAAAGGTATCAGCTGTTACGTAAATACATGCATTTTTCCGATAACAGCAATGTAAACCCCAATGATAGATATTGCAAAGTGAGACCTATCATGGAACACGTAAGAAAAAATTGTTTACGAATAGAGCCCGAAAAAAGTTTTTCTGTTGATGAGATGATGATTCCTTACAAAGGGACAAGAGCTGGATCAAGAAGACAGTATATTAAAAATAAGCCTCATCCTTGGGGGTTTAAGTTTTTAGTCAGAGCTGGAGTATCTGGCATAGTTTATGACTTTTTCCCTTATGCTGGTGAAACAACTTTCGATGACGTGAGTTTTACGGACACT
Organism: Noctua pronuba; assembly: GCA_905220335.1. Classification (NCBI taxonomy): domain Eukaryota; kingdom Metazoa; phylum Arthropoda; class Insecta; order Lepidoptera; family Noctuidae; genus Noctua; species Noctua pronuba. Next base: position 4,045,165 of record LR999906.1, on the reverse strand, counting down.
GAAAATAAATATTTCGGACTGACAGAAAAATGTGTACTGCGCGTGTCGAAAACTATTGAAAATCCAGCTCTGACGACCTTGTTTTTTGACAACTGGTTCTCCTCTCTTGAACTTATATCCTATCTGAGAAGTGAGTTTGGCATCCTGTCGTTGGGGGTTATCCGTAAAGATCGTTTGAGAGGATGCAATATGATATCGGACAAAGATTTGCTAAAGAAAGGAAGAGGAAACTACAAGGTTATGGTCGATAACAATAAGAAGATTGCTGTGACTAAATGGGCAGATAATAAATGTGTTACGTTAGCTAGTTCATATGCAGCAGATAACAAGGAAACTTTTGTAAAAAGATATTGCAAGGCCTCTAAGCGTAAAGTAGATGTCAAATGTCCAACGGTTATATCAGAATATAACCAGCACATGGGTGGTGTGGACTTGGCGGGAATGTTTGTGTCTCTGTATCGAACAGGCAGTAAAAGTAGGAAGTGGTATAAAAGGATATACTACCACTTGGTGGACATTTGCGTCAACAATTCCTGGTTACTATATAGAAGACATTGCAAAATGTTAAATGAAAATAAAGTGTTATCTCTTAAAGATTATAAATTAAGCGTTTCGTACACGCTTATACAAAAAGGTAAAATGGTGTGTAGAATGGCAACTAATTCGGTGAAAATTAAACAGCCCATTGTGCCAAGGCCCGAAAAGGATATCCGCACTGATGGCTTACACCATATCCCTACTGTTGTAAAGAAGGGTCGGTGCAGGAGCTGCACAACGGGTCAGACAGTAATTAGTTGTCTGAAATGTGACACAAGGCTATGTCTCACAGAAAAACGTAACTGTTTCCGTGAATTCCATACCAAATAATCTATCACGGCTCAATAATTTTATTTTGATCTCACAGAAGTTCTTATTTAATTTAATTTTTTATTGTTTAGAGCTAATTGTTGTTTATCTATATAATATTTAATAAGCCATTTAAGGTCATTTTGTGCATTTTTAGATACGACGTTCACAATAACCTATTTTGTTTATTTGTGTTTTTGTATCTAAAAAGCTTCAACCTGAAAACTCAGTATATTGTTCCTGAAAAAATATTTTTGTTTTGAATTTTGTTTCTAGTATTAAAAAAAATTGATTTAATCTAGTTTTTTTCTTATTTAACCATCTCAATAACTTTTTGCTCCTTAAAGGGTTAAAAATAAAAATACGTAAGTAATGTCGACAATAACACATTTTCTTCTACACAAATAAATAAAATTAAATGTCTGTTTGTAATTTCAAAATAATAGCTTTTTTCTGAATGCATATGGAAGTATATACCGTACTTATAACAATTTTTTTTCAATTATATTTTCACGCGGACAAAGTTCGCGGGGTACAGCAAATTCTACAATAAATTCGAATTAAACGTAATACATAACAACCGTCCTAGCAATCACATTGTGTCAAACATAAAAATATTTTAAACGTGGAAGATACCTAGGTACACCAAATCGTCTACAATGCGCTGTTACGAAATCCCTTCAGAATTGTATTTGACTGAAAAAATCTAATTAGTCCATCAGTTAGATTATCAAAAAATATTAGACACATATTTTTTCTTTTGTCATGTAAACGAAAAATGACCTCGATACAGCGCGTTGAAATCTCGCGTGACGTCACAATTTTTGTTACTTTTTATTGTCCAGAGTCTCTTGAACTTTGATGCGCCGTATGGTCGTCATTATTCGATTATGTGACAAAACAAAAAATACGTATCCATTTTTTGGCGATCTAACTGACGGACTAAATATTTTGTTTTTTTTTTTTCGATGTTGTCAAATAGCCCATTGTCTGCAACACTAGTAGTTTCAGTTTCCGAAGCGCATCAAAAACTTTAAGTTGAAATTAAAACATTCAAGTAAGGAATTCGTAAACTTGCGCCAGTCAGTATATTCAATACCCGTCGAACCCTCCAGGGGTGCACGTCATATTTACCCTGACATCCTCTCCATGACTAAAAATAACTCCCCTACCCACTTTCAGCTGCAATCTATAAATACATGATTTATAACTCGTTCGTGTATTTCAATACGTCCCTAAGGATCCTCAGGGAATCTTACGTCGAGTGCGTCTCATTATATACCAAGGAAGGCCGCTCAGATTTTATCCCTGCACATAGAAGGGAAAGTTATTTGCGTGCCAATTAAAATAATAAATAATCTCGAGGGCTTTTTTTTTTCAAGATTGCTAGTCATATATATGTGCTGTGTTGTACTTGCATATATTATATTATACAACTGAAAAAATGCAAAAAAAAACTTCGGCTACGGAGCATGAGGTCCTGGGTTAGATTCCCGGGCCAGGCAAACTGTTTTTGGGTTTTTCCATTAGGAATTTCTCAGGGGATTCGTGATGTTATGTGTTTATATAACAGTATGTTATGGTTCACAATCTTTCGACAGATTACAATCTAGCGAGATAGATTATAATCTAAGGATTTTTATAATTTTACGGTGACATATATATCACACATATGCAGTACGTCATTGTACCCCCTCCCACATAGAAATTTTGCGTCGGTAATACAAAATAAATAACTGTTTCCTACACGGCAAATATATTGAACAGCTGTTTTTTTTTAAATACCGACGAAAAATTTCAATGTGACCACGTAAAAATTTCAGAATGATTGTCTGAATACGTGGTAACCGTATTAGCCTCCGTGTCCCTGCCACCTGGTATACTTCCTTGACCCCCCCCCCCCTGTACTATTCAATGCTTCCATCAGCACAATGTCTTGAGTGTGTTACATTGTGTCTTACCGTAAACCGGGAGTTTCACCCCAAGAAAAAAGTTTCCCATCAAGAATGATTGATTTGATTTCAGTTAATTTACATTTTAATTTAATTGATTTTTGTTTTATTTAATATGAATTTTATTTGATATACATATTCATAATTGCTTGTTGTGAGTTTGTGTGTAGCAATGGGTGATAATTACCTGAAAATAAATGAATTTATTATTAATAATTTTTGCATAGAGTCTGCTTTCACGTTGTATTTATAAACACAATTTTACACGTGATAAGCCTTACCAATAGGAACTATTTATATCTTTTTTATTGCTCCGAGGTAGTTAAGGCTTCTTATCTTGTTGTTTATTTGCTCCGAAATGAGCAATTAAATCCGAATGATTTTATTCTTCATTGTTAGAAAACGGCAAAACTAAACTCATAATAATAACAATGTATGTGTCGGCCAATGGCTTAATAGCCAATAGCCTCGACCAACATCTGAGGAGGCTCTCGCTTGGCAGCTGGATCAAGGGTTTGATTCAGAAAGCAATACTTCTGGACACAGCTCGTATCGTTAGGAGACTCCTCTCTCAAGAGCCCTGACCAACGGTAGCTCGGACCCTGGTTCCGATGCTGGTGGGCTACTATTTTATTTATTTTTTATGTTTTTTATACTGTTTTATATTAGAATATTTAAAAATGTTATTAATATGTTTAAAAATAAATAAAGGAAATAAAAATAATGTATGTGTATGTGTTTTTATATACACAAAGGGTTTCCGTATTTTAATAACATAGTTTTATCAGTTGGCCTTAGACAAAGTAACATTAAAATTGGCGATAACTACGACGTCAAAATTGTGTGACGTAAGCGTTGAAAGACATTCTAGAAATACGAAATGATTTAAAAGCGATTGCACCTTATGTTGGCCCTCAATCTCCTTTATCGTGTGGTTAGTGCCTAACCTGGTGTCGAGAGTTCTTAAGCTGCCCATAGGACTTAGCTTCATGATGGTTTCCTCACAATGTTTTCCTTCACCGAAGCAAGTGATAACTATACAATACGAACATGAATCGGAAAAAATCACAGGTCTTGGGTTTGAACTCGAGACCAATGACTCGGCAGTCTGACGGTCACACCACTAGACTATCACTGCTTTTTGACGGCTCTCAACATACATGCACTTTATTTGCTCATATTCAAGTTCCAGTTTTAGAACCCTTCATATTTTGCTCTAGGTTTTTCTTCTTTCTCTGTTTAAGGTGATATATTGAAAAAAAATGTGGTTTTTCTATTTCGTGTAACTTGTTAAGTATGTGGAATATGGATTTCACATTTTGGTATATGTTTTTTGACTCTTTAGTCTAGTATCGTGTAAAAGGAATACACGATTAAATGACTTTTTCTCGATACAAAAAAATTACACAGTTATATCTATTTTTTTTACTTTTTTACGACATCACGGCGTATTGCTTAAGAGTTATTAAATGAGATTTACTTTAAAACATAGATAATTATCATATCAAAGTTTACTCAAAGTAATTCATTTATTTTGTTTGAAAAAGAGTAATTTCATCACATGCGTCGTTTTATACCGAGCGCGCGCACATTATAGCCATCTCTTCTTTTGCGTTTCAAAAGCATTTGCATCACTTTCGCTCGCTTAGTAGATCAGTCGAGCTACGATTTATTTTCGAGGTAGCGCCTTAAGAAGACACTTTAGCTCTGCGGTTGTGCAGTTACAGGCTCTCATTGTTTACCTAATCTGAACGAGAATTAAAAAAAAAAAACTATTTTGTTTGTTTGTAAGAAGGAATCTCTGGAAAAACGTCTATTATGTTAACCTCCGGATGAAGACGGGGAAGCAAAAGCTTGTACATATTTTTTTCCTAGACTGCTCTGTCCCACTCCTGGGCAAAGGTGTCGGTTATATAAAAAAAAAAAACAATAAAAAAATTACATTACTGCCATCTCATCAAGTAAAGCTGCAATTTTCATTTCAGTCGCATTTTTCTGAAAAATACGATCTTGCTGACAAGTCGAACGTGACAACTCAAAACAGTGCAGTGCCGTAATCTTTCAACTCAACACGCGTGCCTTGAAGAGGCCCTCTTTCTAGAACTACGCTACGTAAGGGATAAAAATGTCAACCAAAGTATGTTAACAATTTATTTGGAAAATTTATATTGGTCTAGCTGATCCAACAAACGTAGTCTAATACTTATGCGTATGAAGTACCAGGCTGTCATAAATAGGTAGGAAAAACATTTTCAGTTTGTCTTTTTGGATGTCGTCAAAAGTCACAATAGGTTCTAACAAAAAAAAAATGCGGATAAGAATTACGCATGGAACTGGAATTTTGTTCATATTATTACAAGATAGGCAGTAAATCATAAATCATATTTATTTCTGTAAATTGGTTTTACAAAACACTTTTACATGTCATCATGTTATGTTTTAAAACTAGATGGGGCCGGTGTTTCGTACCTGACTACTCTGAGAAAAAACAGCCGAAACAAACTCAGAGGTCACTCACTGTCTCTTCTTAAAGTCCAGACATTGGTCAAGGTATACACTTAGGTAGTGGTAAATAGTATACTCAGGTAGTGGATCTTTGCTAATAACAAAAAAAAAGATAAAGACCCACCATCATGATCATGGTACTTGCAACAGCGCCGAAATATCGGGAACTCAAAACATGGTAAATATCCCGTTTCTAGTGTTAATGAAAAGGATAAAAACTTAAGAGAATTGCGCCTTACTTTGCTAACTAAGCAGTTTCGTAATCATAAGAAAAGGCTTGTAGCTAAGTTAAAACTTCGCTGTTTGATTGATCTACGGTAAGAAGAAGAAGCAGCATTGACTGAACATTCATTACAAGTCGAGACAGTCCCTGTTGATCCTGTTTGTTTACGAATGAGTCGGTATCCCAAACAATCTGTCCCTGGTTCTTCATCAACATCAATAGCGGCCTTGATCCACCCACGACTGAGGGTAGGCTTCTTCTGGTCTTCCTGTTCTGCGGGAGTCTCATTGGTTGAGACACCCGTATAAAAAAGTGTTTGTTTGGGGAAGTTGTTTTTTATCATGAGTACAATCACGTGTTTAACCCTTTATAAGGCAAAGGGAATATTTTTCCCACCATATTTTTCAGCTCATTAATTAAATAATGTGTCCCTAGCAGGTATTCTATTATTGTACAAAGGTTATTTAAAGACTTATCAATCACTCATAAAATACAGGGTGTAAACGGACCCTTCACGAAGCCGTCAACCAAGCATTATTTACATCAAACTAAGTCACGGGGAAAAGTCTGGGAAACGACTTTTTTTTTTGGGTGAAAAATCACGTTTTACGGTAAAAATCAATGTAACGCACTCAAAACTTGGTGCTGATGGATGCTTTGAATAGTAAACGGGTCATGGAGGTAATTAAAGTAAAGTTAAAACCTCAAAAAGTAGAATTTAAAAAAAAACTTGTAAAAAAATTGGAACTTTGACCTCCAATATCTCCGTAACTAGAAGGTTCCCAGGTATGGTCCAGAAGAAAAAAAATATTGCAATGACGAGTAGAACAACTACCTTTCGGCTTCGTTAAGGGTCTTTTTACACCCTTTATTAAAAAAAACATAAAAAAGAGTTAAATTTATTTTCTACCAATAAATAATATCTAAGCCTACTTGGCATTATTTTCCGATTCCCAGATCTTTATGCCTGTTAAAGGGTTAAGTATCGATAACTAATTACCCTTTACATAAACATATTATTATTTTTACTGAACACAGACTGAAAACTGCACCACATTTCCACATCATACTACTTTATCACCGTCTCCATCCCCCAGGGCAATGTAAATCGTATTATTGAAAGGTCGGCCGACTCGGGTAGGATCGGATCGAGACAAAAACTACTCTCTAGCAACATGTGCCTTGATTTTCTAAAGGGTCTCGTGACATGAATTCATAAAGCGTTTTTGATAACGGACGTACACATATATTAGACATTTTATATTTTGTGTTTACCAGGCGTAAAGACAAAATATAATATTTCAGGGAAAATCGTGATAAGAATTTTGACTGGTTACAATGGCATGTTGAAGCTGTTTTGACTGTCAAAGGCTTTGTCAATCCTTATGCTTATTAAGCCAAGTGGCGTGGCGTAGACATGGACAGAGAGGTTTGGAAGGAGAAAGGGGAGGCCTTTGCCCAGCAGTTGGACAGTCAAACAGACTAACAAAAAAAATTAATTGCATCTGCGTATTGTTCTTATTCTGTTACAGTTTGTAGAAAGATTGATGCGGTGGGAAAGTGCTGAGTTAACTGACACGCTGAGAAAAAACGTTTTGTCCTGTTGAATTACAAACCATACATTTTGGTTAGAGAGTGCGACTAGGTAAAAACACTGTCCACAAAACCAAAATGTTCTGTACCTATTTTCAAAGCTAATCTCGAAAACTCCTGAACAAATTTTAACGTACACCACGTTTTTCTCACTCTAATCTTGCTAGTTTTTCTCATATTAATAACTGGAGTGGCAAGCAACCGTTAGGCTACTCATTAACTAATGAAGATACTATGTATATACACGTATGTACATATATTATGTACATGCCGCTAACATCATTTATCAAAGTAACGATAATAAGATGGGGCGAGGTTATTTTCCTTATGTTTTCTTCATCTTTTCTTATCTAACCTTTTGGATGAAATTAACTCTTATCATGAAAAATGATAGAGGCTCAGCTGCCTTTTACGAATCGGTATTGATGTTCATATTTAGCAATGTTTTACAGAGCTTTTTTATACAACGACTAGCTGACCCGCGCAACTTCGTCTGCGTCACATAAGAGAGGGTTAGAGAGGGTGGGTCGTAGGCACCTATTATACAATCCTAAAGGAGCACATCACACACATAAGGAAAATGAATAAGATATTCATTGGAATCAAATGATGTTAGAGCAGATTCGTTCAAAATTAAATACTTCTGATGAATAACGTATTTATTTGGATAAGGATAAATACCATGTTTACAAAAACACCTTTGCAAAAATAATGCATAATTTTTGAAGAAAATTGAGAACCATAAAAAAGATGAGTGTGTAAGTTAAAAGATATACATATGCTATCACGGACTTTTTTTAGAACTTTTAAAAGGAACAATTCCGTCATACATGATTGCTGCGTAACTTTAACCGTTTACGCAGCGGACGCAACGGAAGCTCTCAAAAGGAATAAATTTTCGGCGTTTTTTATTTTGTGTGCAATACAGAATCAGAATCACTAAACTATTCTTATTATGTTTTTCCAAATAAGGGCTGCCCTCGACAGCCTTTACGTCTTCATCCTCAGACACTCGATGACAGCCAGAGCCCAGCTAGATCTACAGTTCTCATCAAGGTGCATGAAATGAGCCCGAACACGATATAGATGCTGTAAACTTTTGAGGTCCTATTGCAGTTGCCCTCCGCTCCATCGTCAGACCCTCGATGAAAGTCATACTCCAGCTAATTCTAAAGTTCTCATCAAGATGTATGAAATGAGCCCAAACACGATTTTTAGGGTTCCGTAGCCGAATGGCAAAAAACGGAACCCTTATAGATTCGTCTTGTCTGTCTGTCCGTCTGAATGTCACAGCCACTTTATTCCGAAACTATTCGGACTAAACCGTTGAAACTTGGTAGGTAGATGTATTCTGTGAACCGCTTTACGATTTCTATATAATAATTGAAAAATAACAGATTAAGGGGGTTCCCCACAGTTCCGATAGTTGTTGAGAGGATCCGGTAATTGGGTCTCGAGGTGGCTTTGCACAAATTCGAGGCCATTTGCTTTCATAGGCCTCGGAATGCGCCACCGTCGGGATCCATGCTGACGGTAGGAGGGGTTCCCTTCGGCGTCGAGTCGACTTTGAAGTACCTAGGACTCGTCCTCGACAGCCGGTGGAACTTCGTTGAGCATTTCCGACGTTTGGCTCCCAAACTGAAACGGGCTGGGGCTGGCTTCAAGCGGCTCTTGCCCAACCTGAGGGGTCCAAACGCCTCCTGCCGTAGGCTCTACGCGGGGGTCGTGCGGTCCATGGCCCTTTACGGGGCCCCGGTATGGGCGCGTTCAATTAAGCGGCGTGCCACCCACTACCTGAACGCGCCCAAAAAGGTGGTAGCCGTAAGGCTAATCCGGGGGTACCGCACGATCTCCCGCGAGGCGGCGAGCCTCCTAGCCGGATCTGGAGGCGATAGTCCTCGCGCGCCTGCTTGAATGGCGCGCGGAGGCACTACGTCGGGGGGAAACTCCGCTGCCGTGGAAAATCACCGCTCAGCGGACAAACCTCCGACGCGATCTCATGGCGACATGGAGACAGCGACTGTCGCAACCCAGTGCAGGGCACGCCACAGTAGTGGCGATAAGTCCCCTCTTTGAGGAGTGGCTAGAGAGGCGCCACGTCGCCCTCACCTTCCGCCTGACGCAGGTCCTCACCGGACACGGTTGTTTCGCGAGGTTCCTGCACCGAATCGGGCGGGAGGAAACGCCCGGGTGCTATCATTGTTAGGAGCGTCCGGAGGAGACGGTGGCGCTCACCTTGGAGGTCTGCCCCGCTTGGGCGGAGCTCCGCCGTGTCCACGTAGCGGCGATCGGCGGCGGCGACCTCTCGCGCCCGGCCCTGGTTCAGGCCATGGTCCGGAGCGAGAGGGAATGGGAAGCCGTCACCTCCTTCTGCGAAGCAGTCATGCTAGCGAAGGAGGTGACGGGACGTGAGAGGGAGAGAATCTCTCGCCCCAGCAGCCGCGGGGGACGCACCGGGCGTCGGGGGCCACGTGGTGGCTACCGGCCACAGTAGGTGCGGGCCTGTGGACGGTGAGTAATGGGTTAGCGTCTGAGCCGCGCGGGTACCTTACTCATAGATCTAAACTCCCCTCCCGCACGCGCACCCCGCCTTGGTGACGCCCACTTCGCAACGGGCCGTGCAGCAGAAATCGTAATATTTTAATTTCGCCATAACTTCAAAACCAAACGTCCAATTTGAATCATTCAAAGACCAAATATTATCTACATAAACTGTACTTAGTGAGGAAATAATTTATTTTGATAAGGATTATAGCATGAGTAAAATAAATGCGTTTAAATGTAGTCCAAAAAAAAATCAAGATAAAAAAATGGTTGTTGTGCCTCACTCGACATAGATAGGTATAGTGTGTCACGGACTTTTTTCTAGATATTTATAAGATCTACAATTAATTTGAAAATTTTGTGGTTCTATCTTTTATAGTTTAGGCAGCGTAAGCAAAATAAGTAACTTTTCTGGTTGATTTTTTACACTTTGTGTCCGAAAAACCCAAATATCTTACGGAACCCTATTTTTTTCCAAAATAAAATTTAGCCTATGTTACTCGTGGATAATGTAGCTTTCGAATGGCGAAAGAATTTTTAAAATCGGTCCAGTAGTTTTTGAGCCTATTCATTACAACCAAACAAACAAACAAACAAAGTTTTCCTCTTTATAATATTAGTGTAGATTATAATATTAGTGTAGATTGAAAATGTACCGTGTATCTTTGAAGCTAAAGTTCAACTTTCTATTTAGCTCACCTAATGGAAGTTTTCTAGGTTTCATTGTAATAGCAGAAGAAGTCTATCTCACTGAGTTATCTTTTTCTCAAAAAATCAAATCCAAATAACGAAGTGAGAAGTCTAACTAAAGAACTAACAACCGACTTCTAAAAATATGCAAAAAAAAATGACTTAGGTTAGTTTTTTTTTATTTTTTATAGTGGTACATTGTAACTAGTAACAAACAAAAAAAAACATTCCAACGAATTGATCCTTCTTTTGGAAGTTTGTTGAAAATCGTGTAGTTAAGTTAGTACCAAGTTTTTGCAAAATTAAAATCATAACAACAATAAACTACGAAGAAACCTCCTATGATCATCTTATCCCAATTTATTTGGGGTCAGCGCAGCATATAATCTTCTTCTTCCATACTTACTACTACTTGCCATCTCAGCAGTCACCTCCTTTCTAGCTATATCTTCCTTAACACAGAAAGAAGAATCTGCTTATAATATTAAAAAGGAGATAATAAGGCTGATATCTAATCTTCATAATTACCTTTATAAGGGAGATCAATAGGTAGCCGTTATGTTTTAAGCACCGAGTACTAATATTCAAGCACATTATGCCATTATCAGAATCATTTCCACCCTCTTTGCCCCCAAAATATAAATCAATAATCACAATGGCACAAGAAAAGATCACATGGAAGGAATTGGGGGAGGCCTTTGCCCAGCAGTGGGACAGTACAGGCAACTAAAAAAATCACGTCACAATAACACAACAGCCGTAGAAAATTCGCGCGCGCGCGCTTTTGACCTATCAGCTGTTAGCCGCATGATGCTGTTCTGTCTCATTACTATCGTACCGTGCAACAGTGGGTAGGCAGAGCACCCGCGCGGCTCGGAAGCCCGCTCTGTAAGCTTTATTGTGATAAAAGTGAATGATTAAAAAAAAAAATGTTTATTTGGGAAAGTTGTTTGTAATAATGAGTACAATCTCGTGTTTAAGTATCGGTCACTACCAGTCACCCTATATACCTTCATACATTTTATTTTTAGTTTATAGGTCTTCCGTGACAATTCGTGCTCACCAACATTGCTAATCCTTCTGTGATATTCGATAAAACCGACACACTCCGAATTCAGGTTGCCAATCCGATTACGTTTGCCTAATATTACGGGTGCAACTAATATTATCTGGATTCTATTTCTATATGGCAACACCTCAGTCAGATTCGGTTCAATAATCTTGGCGTACGGTGGCTAAGCGATTGGCTGCTGCACTGTGTATCGCAGGTTCGATTCCCAGACGGAACAAAATTTGTACGGCCTACAGGTAGTTGTTCCGGGTCTGGCTGTTTGTGTATGGAGTTTACATGTTCGTAAACGCACCCACGATTCATCAGAAATGCCTAGAGTGGAGCAAAGTTAAACAACAAAAAAAAAATAGTAGGGTAGAGCCACCAAGGAGTGCGCATTTTATAAACTTTTATTTATTAAAAAATCAACTTAAAGATTACACTTTGTACTTTTTATTAATTTTAAGCTTTGGTCATTCAGGAATACAATTTTAAACTTTAATCTAAGATAACCAGTCTCAAATAATTTTAAATAGTCTCAAACATAATACTCGTCCCGTGCGCACTCTTAGGGTGCTCTGTTGCAAAGAGTACGCAGTGACAACCCTTCATACAAGCTAAGAGTGCGCAAGAGAGCGAAGTTAAGACATCAACCCTGACAATTATCACAAGTGAAGGCCCCAAATCCCATGTAGTCTGTGCATTCATCATGCCACCAAGCAGTACATCGGCCAAACTGGATTCAATCTTTTGGCGGCGGCTCAACGTAGACTACAAGACAAAGGGGATATCTTGTAATTTCTTGACTTTAACTAATTTTCTGTTAGATTTTCTTTTATATTTCGCCATCTTGTTTGTGCTGTAAAATAAAAATTAAAAATCCGAAAAGCCAAGCGTGCTGTTTATTTTAGCTTCATACAAGTTGCATGCGTACTCTTTAGGTGCGTACTCTTAGCTATACACATTATTGGGCATGGACCGTATTATTTTAGAAAGCACGTATAATGGCGACATAACCTCTTATAAGCATCAAAGTTAGAAACACAAATGTCTAAAAAATAACAGTCGATGGATGCAAATTAATCACAACCCTTACAAATCATGGTTAAAAATGTTGAAAATTGTGATCAAACACCTCAAAAATCTATTTTTAGCTATAAAATTCAGAATAAATACCTTAGCGATGTAATTTGTCGTCCTTCCCCTTAACATAACAGATGCCACTAATACGGGGTGTAAACAGACCCTTCACCAAGCCGTCAACCAGGCATTCTGTACATCAAATTAAGTAACTTTACGCAAAAATTATTGCTGGGAAACGACTTTTTTTTTAGGGTGAAAAATCACGTTTTACGGTAAAACTCAATGTAACGTACTCAAAACATTGTGCTGATGGATGGATTGAATAGTAAGAGGGTCGTGAAGGTGTTTAAAGTAAAAATCTTACATTAGAAACATGTATTTAAAAAAAAACTTGTGAAAAAGTTGGAACTTTGACCCCCAATATCTCCGAAACTAGAAGGTTCCCAGGTATGGTCCAGAACATAAAAATGATCGCAATGACGGGGAGAACAAGTACCTTTCGGCTTCGTTAAGGGTCTTTTTACACCCTTTATGTGTCAGTGGTGTTGCCATTTCGAGAAAAAATAAACCTTCGAAAAGAGTCTGCGTACTCTTTGGTAGCGCGTACTCTTTGGTGGCTTTACTATATTGAATCGCAGTAGTGACTTCACAGATTTAGATTTACAGATGTCTTATTTTTGTATAACTAACTTGAACGGTATTTATAGTAGTGGCCTAACACCCACAACATAATCTGTCTAGCCTTTTCGGCTTCCAGTCTAACCGGAAGCAGCTGAATACCAGTATTTAACATGAAACGATTGCCTATTTCACTTCCGAAACCCAGTTACTTGTTACGAATACGATACCCTTTGGTAAGAATGGTGGTCAGACTTTCGGGTTCTAACTACTTGTAGGTACTGACTGTCAAGAACCCAGAAATGACAGGTGGTACCAATGGTTTAACTTGCTTTCCAAAACACGGAGGACCTCTATATGCAATGGATCCTATCCACGGCCGACCTCGGCAACCGTAGCTCGACCCGTGCGGCTGTTATTATTTAGCCACGAGTTCCTCTCCATCATCTGCCTAACTTTTTCCCAACTATGTTGGGGTCGGCTTCCAGTCTAACCGAATGCAGCTGAATACGAGTATTTTACAAGGAGCGATTGCATCTGTGACCTTCACAACCCAGTTAGTACTGCGTAATACGATACCCCTTGGTAAGACTGGTTGTCAGACTTTCGGGCCACTGACTACCTATAACGACTGTCAAAGATCTACAAATGACACCCGGGACCAACGGCTTAACATGCTTTCCGAGACACGAAGAAAATCGGTATGTAATGGGTCACCCATCCACAGACCAACCTAGGCAAGCACGGCTTAACCTAAAGAACGACCCGAGCGGCTGTTATAATTTAGCCACGACCTCCTCTATAACACCGATTGGTAAATACATACAAACATAGCAAAAACGCTTAGTGAGTATTCTCCGAACTCGCCAAGAAGAAACCTACACAAATCAAAGAAAAACAAATTTTCTTGGATAAACACAATTTGAATGCTCTGTCCGTGTTGGTTTTTGCTCCTCTCTACACTCTCCAGCATCCGACGCTACTACTGTTAGCATTTTTTGTAATGCAACTGAAACGTGCACGGAATTGTAAAATGGAGGATATAAATGCATGGGCGCATACAACATCTGTCTCTATTCGTGTTGTTGTTTCATGTTTGTCAATTTAGTTTGAGTGTTCGTTAAATTGTTGACAATGTACGAGTTCGGAGTAGTGAGACGGTTGTTTTTTGTTGTTTGTTTCACTTGAATTTTGGTCTCTCTGTTTTTGTAGAGTTTCTATGTAGATTCATGTGATACATTGGTTTTAAAAACGCTTTTACACGTCACAATCAGTTGTTTAAAACGAACCACCAGTATTTCGTATCAGACTACTCGGAGACGAAACACTGAAACAAATTCAGAGGTTACTATCTGTTTTCAAGTCGAGACATAATCCAACCAAGATTAGACCTATCGTTGTTACTTATTTCTATGTATTTTGTGTGTATTATGGGTGTACTATGATACTGTACCGTCCCATCAGACTTTGCTATGAGAGTAAAAGGAACAGAGAGTGCACCTGTGTCTGCACACTCTCTTGTGCACTATAATATCTCTCGCGGCGATGTCTAATCTCCGCTAAGAATAGCCGCCGTGATCGAAAAATGGCCAAGAGGACTATAATATATGATACTGTAGAAGTATCATATATTATCTCTTCGGTAATTCATTAAAATAATGGAATTACCTATTACTATAGACATCAACTAATTTCGTACTTAAACGATATAAAGGGTACACGCGTGTTATGTAGTTACCGAGATTAAAAGTTTATCTGGTTCACAATTATCAAAATCGATCCTTAATTACACATGTATCTAATTTTGATACAAATGTATCACGCCCACTTATCAAAATAATATAGATACACAGAAACAAATAACTTAACAATATAACGATTTTTGATAAGTGGGGGTGTTAGATTTGTATCAAAGTTAGTTGAATGAGTAATTAAGGATTGATTTTGATAATTGTGAAAAAGAGAAACTTTTAATCAATAAATATTTTTCCCCAATCACTCGATAAATTTCAAAAAAAATAAACATTCTCAATTCTATATCGCTAATAGAATAAGCTAAAAATATGAACAACCTTTCTCTAAACCTAAATCAGTTATTCCATTCATCCCGACATAATGGGAGCTAGAATCTGGCAATCCGAGTAGAATAGACATCTATCCTAACAATAGTTCATGCCGAAATAGATTAATCCACTGAAATCTGTCTAGAACACGTAGACTATTTAGTTCCAGCTAATTTAGTTCTGAGCTGTTTAATCAGTTATTTTGACGTATACAGTATGTATATTATGTATTTTATTTAACAATTGATGTACACAATAAATTTAGAAAAGAAGAAAGGAACAGAAAAATAGTACCAAGGTGATGCTTATTCTAAAAAAAATATTTTTTATATAACAAGTAATAAACCCCCTAAAGCAACCATATCGTCATGTATTGTCGGTGATGCCATTGCAAATGACCCAACTGGCAGTCTTGCAGTTACGTGTGTGTCCTTTATGGAAGTCTGTTTTGCATGCATGTTCAGAACTGCTATGCATAACCTATCGTCTGTGGCCGGCTTAATCTAAACTCCCAGTAATGTTTCATCAATATTCAGAATATTAATCACTAGTTTGTAAAAAGAACAATATAATCACGCTTTGCATGAAACAGCAAAAATGTGAATGTAAAGGTAGCCATACACGCTAGGTTATGCACGATAGTTTTAAATGTGCACGCAAAACCAAATTTCATTCCAAGGAACAGTTTCTCCTACACACGTTCATGCTATTATTGCACATACAAAACCTATCGTCTATGGCGGGCTTTATTAACCCTCTGTCTGCTGCACGTTCAACAAACACCAACTTCATTTTTTTCCTTTTCGTACGCTGACGGACTCGTCAGAAGCCAAAGCATGGAACAGACACGACCCAAAAAGGCCGCTTCGCCCCCAGAGGATAGTTAATTGGGTTGCCCACTCAAAAATTTTGTTTGCCCTTGCAATTTTAGCGCGTTGGCGAGACACGTTTCTGTCAAACGCTGGTAACACTGTATGTTTTTTTTTACCAACAAAATTACAATGTTTGTTTTGTAGGAATATTTAGTTTACACGTTTAATCGTAAACTGTTATGTATCGTGGATTTAGAGCTTAAAACTGCGTATAAGCTTGGTCATAAATTGTTGCTACCTATTCGGTACCTACCTCACGTTTATAAACGTCGTTCTGTAGTGACATATTAATGATGACAACATAAATATTGATGTGTATATTCATGGTGTTTTTCCCATATTCATAGGCTAAACAATAATAAAGCTACAATGTTTTTTTAGTTCAACTGAACACTACTAATTAGTTTGCATGTGATAAAAAACAGCTCGCGGTACTTTTAATACATGATTATCTGTGGCGTTGTGTGTGCATAAAACTATGAAGACAATGAAAACTAATTACTCAGCGGTCTACCGCACTTACGTAATAAAAGTCGACAAAGAAAAATACATTTTAAAAGCACTTTGTCAGCGCTTGAAAACCGTCTCCACTTATGCACTTTCAATCTTGTAGAGCAGCAACATATTACAAAACGTGACTTTGAACACTGCCAACAAAAATCTACGTTGAGTGTATCGATAGTCCTTCAAACCATATGGGACAAGACAGCGGCTTCGCTAGGATTATTTTCGCAGCTTGCACTGAACTTTTCAATCTGCGCAAAATTGATGCATAAATCGTTGCGTAAACTTGTTTACTGCATCGCCGGTGATGAAGGGTTAAGACCCAGTGGTATCCAACCTTTTTGCATTATGGTGGAAGTGCCAGGGTAATTGCCAGCGCCAGTTGCAATATGCAGATCAGTG
Organism: Noctua pronuba; assembly: GCA_905220335.1. Classification (NCBI taxonomy): domain Eukaryota; kingdom Metazoa; phylum Arthropoda; class Insecta; order Lepidoptera; family Noctuidae; genus Noctua; species Noctua pronuba. Next base: position 4,028,219 of record LR999906.1, on the reverse strand, counting down.
TCAGGTTGTATGTTGATTAAAATATGACTCGCGATAGTAACACGTATGTATTTACAGACTTATAATCATTATAATCATGACGGCGACAATTATTAAAAGAATGACGTTTTCATAAAATAGTAAAAGAAGTGCAAGTTGCAAAAACCTACGAAAATTTTAATTTCGGGGGTTACCCTACGCATTAATTCAATACTCACTATGCATTCTTAGCTCGTGGATAAATAACAGCTGATCTGGTCGATCTTCAGGTTAAGCCGCGCTTGCCTAGGTCCATGGATGGGTGACCACCTATTACATACCGAGTTTCCTCCGTGCTTCAAGAAGCATGTTAAGCCGCTGGTCCCGGCTGTCATTTATAGATCTTTGACAGTCGTTACAGGAAGTCAGTGGCTCTGACAACCAGTCTCACCAAGGAGTATGGTATTTTTAACCGACTTCCAAAAGGGGGAGGGTTTTTTTTGTGTGTATGTTCAGCGATATCCTCGCCAATTGTGAACCGATTTAGATTTTTTTTTTGTTTGGAAGAATATTATTTCGCGGTGGTCCCGCGTTGGTGAAGATCTGAATGCTGCTCTTTGGAGTTAAACAATGGAACTCTTCAATTATAGACAGCAAATCAGTCGTGATGGATGCAATCGCTTGGATGTTTATTGTTTACACAACATCATAACATAACATCACGCCTGTATGCTCTGAGGGGGTGCGCAGATGTGTACAACAGTACACCCACATTTCGACAGTTAGGTATGTTAAGTTACATTTTATTAGGGATAAGCCTATTACCATATATTGTATAGGATATTACAATTAAAAATGGTGAAATATAAAACTTTTTTGCAAAAAATAAAACCGACTTCCCGAGTTTTTCCAGTACTAACTGGGTTGTTATTTAATGTGTGGTGTACTTATTTATTTGTTAGTATCTAATGTTAGTTTTTGTCCTTAAAATAAGGTTAGTATTATTAGGTGTAAGGGCCACCTTCTCCAAAGTGTTCAAGCTGGCGCTATCATTTACCAATCTGGGCTATTAGTTTGCGAATGTTTTTACAATGTCGTCATTCCATCTATTAAATGCGCGTGCCAATACAAGACAAGAAAAAAAAACTACATTTCTTACAAAACCGGCGACGTGTTGAAGGACCGTTTTTTCTATACCAAAGCATTAGTATGCAGTCAGGATGATCAAATTATGCCGTCCAAACTACCCTACACTTGCGACATGTGTAACGGGCTTTAGGTAGGCCCCATTCGAAGTGACTCGAGATTGTATTAACCGTAGGTATGCCCTTGGGTCCTTAATCTACTGAACGGGAAGGACGCTCGCGACTCCGGACGATTTATGGCTATCTATTTATCTGTTAACCCCTCAATAAGTGGCGGATTTTTATTGCGATTTGGGTCAGCGTGACCGCGGGTGATAAGGGTTATATTTTTGGTTGTTAGCGTTGTGGCTGAAAGATTCTTTATTTATTGGTTGCTGGATTCTAGAAAGATTTATCCGAAGCTTTAACAAACACGACTCTTCATTGTCTAAAATTAAAGCGTCGTGCGCCATCTTTCTTTTCCGAATCAAAATTGAATTTGCTTTTTTCTTTACTATAAAGAGAGAGCAACCGGTTTATGTTACTAAAAAAGAAACTTACGGTGACCGTGCAGAGCTCAATACACTGATACATGCAAATTATAACACCAGTTTTTCTTTCCGTCACAAGTGCCAAAATGATCGCTCCCCAGCCACCGTCACCGTGACTATTCGTCGAAAAACTTAACCCCGTCTAGTTTCGACACTTTTCCCCGCATAAGCTCCGATTCAGCCTATCGACAGACATAAATAACGTGAGCAGTCGCAAAGCTCAGCGGATTACCTACAAGGCAACACTTTGGGAGAATGCGCCACAAAGAAGATAGGGGCAGAAGGTCGGGTGTATTCAACAAGCGAAAACGAAGGCACACATGGACACTCTTCACGTACAGCAAGTGCAAGCGCACTAGCGACTGACATCTGTTTTAGGTTTATAGTGCAAGATAGTCGTGCTTCGTTAACAGATAATAATAAGCGATAAGTAACTTAATAATAATAACAATGATTCGAGGACACATTTTATTAGATACGGTAGTGAGAGTAAACGAGGCAGAAATATGTTTTCTCTCACTGGAGCTCAAACATAATAGTTGTCACGGTACGATTTCTATGGAAATCATTACCCGATTAAATTGGATCGTGAGAGATTACAATATTATCCAAGACAAGACTATCAATATCTCACACGGGTATACGCTAATGGCGTATCTAGGCATTTTCTTTCTACGTCTGTGTGCGTGCGCGTTTTTCCAATTGTTTCATGGAGCCGACCTTCTATATTTATCTATTTTGTGATTTCACGCTCTGTGGCTCACGAAATTGAGTCGACAGTCCGTCGGCGCTACTTGGGGAATTTTAACTAAACTTTACGGTTTACTGAAGCATATTTTAATAGGGTAATGTGAAAGGAGTTGAAAGATTTTTGTTGTTCCATATTCAAATGGCGTGAAGCTTGCGGTTGTCGCTGGCCTGTAACTTTTTAACCGAAAAGGTGGTCCACTCAATATTTTGCAAAATATGTGGCACAACGGCCTCTGCAGCATGAATCAGAAAGGTGTGCATTTGTGTACAACTTTCTTCATGGGACCATCACCATAATCGCGAAAAAATATTCAGATGTCCCATTCAAAACTTCACTTTACTTCGTAAATAACCTCGTAGGTAATAGTCGACTCAAAGATGAAGACTTGACAGATATTCAGTTTGATAGTCTGTACCTCATACATAAAGACCGCTGGCTGGTTTAAACGTAATGGGTGCCTGAGGATGGACGTCGTCGCCGCTGAGGCCGGCGCAGAAAGTGGTGGTGAGATGACCTGGACGCTCACTGCGCTGGCTCGTTCGAGGTGGCGCTCGAAAAGATTTGCCCAGCAGTGGGACATTAACGGCTAATATTTTTTTTTTTTAAAGTCTGTGCCACACTCCCGAATATGGGGTATTCCTCAAAGCGCAACTATTTTTAAGCGCAACCAACTAAGCGCAACTATTTTTAAGCGCAACCAACTAAGCGCAACTAAATTATTCCTCGAAGCGCAACCATTACTTGCGCTCACAAATTCAAATTAAAAATATTATATGTTTATTCCTCAAAGCGCAACCATGATGAAAAATAGAGATGGGTATGATGGATTCATTAACGATATTTTATTTGTGAGCGCAACTAATAGTTGCGCTTCAAGGAATAATTAAGTTGCGCTTAGTTGGTTGCGCTTAAAAATAGTTGCGCTTTAAGGAATACCCCCCAAATATGACCACACACATTTCTAATACAAAAATAAATTATTCTACATAAATTTTGCTGGTAGGGCGCAAACCCGGCATCTAATTGGTACTTGATCTTTTTTAAAATTAAGATGTATTTTTAGGTCAAAGTGGAATCTTAAGAGGCAGGTCAAGCAACTACGAAGGTCGCTGAACCATCGGAGTAAGTAGGTAATGTTTTCATGGGTGCTTATATTGTATCGGCTTATGTTCTTGGCCCAAATCGAAAGGACATTGGACAAATTTTATGCGAACATTGTGTTTTTGTGTACAGGTCAAGTATGGACAACTTGACAATATTTATGTAATTATAATAATTTTAATACACTTCCCTGTTTTACACGATTTTAGTTTTTTTTACGGTATATGGTATGTATTTTTAATATCAATGTAATAACAATAAAAAAAAATTATAAGGTTAAATGTATAAGGTTTCTCGTATTTTGGACTATTTGTATGTATTATAATATATATTAGTTTATTTCATTTTATTTGTATATATTATGTGTATTAGTGTGTACGTATTTATGTATATCAATTTATGTTAACAAAATGGCATTTTTCTTATTTATTTTTTTGTAACTCTATCACAATGCTGTTCTATTTGACCCAAAGGTTGTCTGGTAGAGAATGCCTTGTGGCATTAAGTCCGCCTATGTACCACTTTTGTACATGAAGTTTAAATAAATAAATAAATAACACACAACAACTTAAACTACAACTTATGTAATGTCTTTGGAAGATAATTATTGAAAAAAAAAAACATGCAAAAGAAATACAGTAAAAATCTTTCTCAAAATTTGGCTACTGAAATAGTTCATAACTCTTCTTACTTAGATTATTAAGTTATTTCGTGCCAAAATATTGTTTAAAAGCCTCCTATTTAACAGTTTCCTTGGTCTTAAATTCCTTGTAGCAAAAATCACTGATCTGTTTCGACAAGCGAACTTTGTCAGGCTCGTACACAAAATGGCTATTAATGGAAAGTAATAAAGTTAGCTATGGCCTTTTAGCTTAATTTCATTTAAGTCGGTTTCTAGAGATTAATTTAATAAGCGCTGAAATGTTTAAGCAAAATATCTTAATAATCGTAACGTAAAATTTGTATACCACTTAAATTATTAAATGGTTATTAGAGTAGCTACAGTCTTGTTCACTATTGGGTTTCGTTCTTCAAGATTATAAATATACTAGCGACTCGCTCCGACTCCGCACGGGTAGTTCAGCATAATAGGATAATATTTGCCTGAAAAAAATCTATTTAGTCCGTCAGTTAGATTATCAAAAAATATTGGACACGTATTTTTTCTTTTGTCATGTAAACGAAAAATGCCCACGATACAGCGCGTTGAAATCTCGCGTGACGTCACAATTTTTGTTACTTTTTACTGTCCAGTGACGTCACAAGCCCCCTCTCTTGAACTTTGATGCGCTGCATCGTCGACATTTTTAGTGATCTAACTGACGGACAAAAATTTTTTTTTTCGATGATTTCAAATAGCCTATTACTATGCCTACATGTTTTGTCAGTCGAGGCAGCGTTTCGATGAAAGCTCCTAGGCGGTTTGACTTTATTCGGCACTTCCAACAATTATCGTCATATTTCAACCAATTTACACAAAACCTTGACAAATTATATACTTAAACCTTCCTCATGAATCACTCTATCTATTGGTGGCGCGGATTTCAGACAGACAAGGCGAAGTACTTTGTTTTATCGAAGTGTCTAGTGATCCGCTAATCCGATTAATACAATTTTCATTAAATAATAATTGGTTAATAATTAATTTTCATCCGCCAAACGGACGAATAATTAATTTTATGTAGTGATAGAATTTTGAATTATTCAACTTTTAAAAATGGTAATTTCTTGAATATTTTCTTTTGTTTTTGTGTGCAGTGAGTTAAAGCAAATAGCTGACCCAACTTTGCATTACTGGTTGAGATTTTTGACATGATATGGTTGACTTAGCTCAAATAAATAAAATACAAAGAATTATAAAATTCTATCGATTCGTATTCTAAAAATCTCAACCATTTATGCAAAAGTGGTTCAGCTAATACGATCTGTTTAATTAGGAAGCATACCATTTATTTCTCGGGATCTTTTATTAGTACCTATTCTCCACAACCAAAATCGCTTGCTATGATCCTAAAATATCAATTTTCTAACTGTCCTATACAAGACACATCCACAAATCCTAATCTAAAAAATCACAACCCAAAATTCCATTAAAAAGTTTCAAGCTTTATCGTAAAGTGCAAGAAAAGAACCTCTTCACACTTTAGATAGTGTTGCTAGTGTGAAAAAAATTGCCGCGACACCAACTCCTCAAAGAGATTATCTGGCTCTTGGCGCCGCGCCAACGGATCTACATTTTCTTTCTGAATAAACTTTCTGCATTGGACAATGTGTTACTTGTTGGTTCAACTTTTGAACAAAAGACTGACGACAGTATGAAAAGGAAGATTTTATTTCTGGTTTTTAGAGGTGGTCTGTGGTTCTTTGAAGCCTTGAAATCAAGTCTTGGGAAAGGAACTAACTGTCTCAAATTCTCAACATAGAAAGAAGGTTTGAACGAAAGATTTTATTTTCTGACTTGGTGAGGTTTTATTACGTAGTGATAGCCAGGGGTATGACCGTTGGAATGCAAAGTCATAGGTCTCAAGTTCGAACCCAAGACACGCACCTCTGATTTTTCGGATTTATTTGCGAATTGTATAATTATCACTTGCCTTACCTGAGAGATATTTCTCGATGGCATGTCGCGGCCTGTACGCCGCATAAAAATCTGAAACCAAGTTAGGCACTAACCACAGGATAAGGAAGATTACAGCTACCATACCAGAGTGCGGAATCAACCGCAACCGTTATAACTATGATTCAGTCATTGAGTTGTAGAGAAAGTTCAACTATGAAACAAGAAAAAAAAATACCTATCCATTTTATTATAGATTCGGGTCGAGAATCATTAGCATAGATACCTCCTTGAATTTGACCAGGATGCAAAACTGCTCCTTGTATTAGTGGAAGTTTGAAAGTGGCGCCTGTTACAGAAAAGTTGAAAGGGAATCGACTGTAATGGTACGGGTATGCAATGAGGAGGGACGAAGAGTGATGAATATAAATGTTGATGGATAGAGAGGGAGAGGAAGACCAAAGAAAAGATGGATAGATTGTGTGAGGAAAAATTTGAAGGAAAAAGGAGTAAATGATAGCGTGACGATTGATAGGGCGAATGGAAGAAAAAAACGTGTTGCGTCGACCCCAAATAACATGGAACAAGGGCAGGAGGATGATGTAACAGGTATAAAAATAACCCATATTCTAAAAATAAACCGTCAACAAAACTCAACTTCAAAACCGTAATATATAAAAAAACTAATTAGCCAAATTGGCGTGGCGAGCGACCATTCAACACCCTTAATGATTATTTGATTAAATATAATGAAGGTACTATGAATTTATTAGTACCATTATTATACATATTACAGTATCGAAAACTTCCGGGTGTCAACAGTTAATAATAGTAGTGTTAAATTGATATATTATTATCACTGAGAGCGAAATGGAGGTATGATGTGTTAAACCGGTTTTGTTAGTTAATAAAAACTAATTATAAATCTGATTGACTGAAATGAGTTTGTGGATATTTGAGTATTTAATACACTGTTATATTTTTTTATGGTAACATTGATGTTATTTTGTACTTTTTGTTTACATTGTCATAAGGAGCTCGTGGCTAAATAATAACAGCCGCTCGGGTCGATCTTTAGGTTAAGCCGTGCTTGCTTAGTTTGGTCTGTGGATGGGTGACCACCCATTACATACCGAGTTTCCTCCGTGCCTCGGAAAGCACGTTAGGCCGTTGATCCCGGGTGTCATTTGTAGATCTTTGACAGTCGTAAGGTAGTCGGTGGCCCAAAATGTCTGACAACCAGTCTTACCAATGGGTATCGTATTACCCTGTACTAACTGGGTTGTGGAGGTCAGATAGGCAGTCGCTCCATGTAAAATACTGGTATTCAGCTGCACCCGGTTAGACTGGAAGCCGACCCCAATATAGTTGGGAAAAAGGCTAGGCAGATGATGATGTTTACATTGTCATAATTTGATAAGATAACTATAGAATGAGATACGTCTATTATCTATGGTGATGGAGACGCTACAGTTTGAAGAAGTGAAAACATATTGATGTGTTATAATCTAGACTATGTTATTTTCAAGTGAAATAAACTGATAATACGTAATTATACTATTTGTGGATTTATTTGAACTAGTGATCCAACAAAAGTATATTCGGTTCCCGACTGCGGAGTTGCTAGTTCCACTATAAGGTATGGAAATACGTAAGTACGTGCTTATAGTTAACAAGCCGTGTGGCCCGTTCGGATTTCAAACTACGAACTTGCATACAAACTTACATCAAGTATTTAACCACCTCATGGCACAGTTTATTGAAACATAACATAACATCACACCTGTAAGGGTTAGGCAGAGGTGTACCTAATGCTGCGGGACTGTTCGAAAGACATACCGCGGCCCTGGAACACAAAGGGCAAAGAAGGAACATGGATGGGCTTTAGTCAGTACGAGTCTGACACTCCTTTTCACTCCACCCAGAGCGGGAGGGTCATTTGATTTGATTGAGAAATTTATCTCCTAATATATTCTAGTTACAAAAAGGTGTACCTAATAGTACTACATTGCGCCAGTTATGTTTGTGTAGGGAGCGAATCTAATGCCATCACCCAGGCACAAATCCAGACTCCGTGGCTGCTGCTGAGAAGTTCTTTATAGAAGCACCCAATAAAACTTTGCCCGATCTGGGAATCGAGCCCAGGACTTCTGGCTCAGCAATCGCGCTTGCGACCACCAGAGCAACGAGCCAGTCAGATTTGTTGAAAATTTTTCCTTAATGCTTATCTTCGATACGGTATATGAAGAACTCGTCGGATTTTAAATCTAAATTTCAAGCGGTTTAGGCTCAGTCAATTTAAGATTTTTGAATAAGAAGACAGAGTCTTGTGATTTCATCAACATCATCATGGTAGGCCTCTCTTTGCTTGTGCCAAGCCTCATCCGGGACATTCCCGCGATGGCAACAACGTCTTGTAATATGCAAGCAGCGCAGCATAATCAACCTATAATGTTCCCACTGCTGGTCACAGGTCTCCTCTCTATAAGAAGGAATGGGCTATAATCAACCACGCGGGCCCAGTGTGGGTTGGTAGATGACACATGCCATCGAATTTTGGTTCTAGGACATGCCGGTTTCCTCACGATGTTTTCTTTCACCGTTTTTGAGAGAAGTGGTGTCAAAATAAATTACACAAAGTAATGCCGCCTGCCTGGGTTCGAACCCACGACTTACTGCTTGTAAGTCGGGGCCGCCACCACTGGGCCATAGAAATAGTTTATTAAGCTTTTGGGATCTCGCCACAGTATTATCAATACCTAACAAGTTGACTACATCACCTTTTAATTTTGAAAACTTTTCACTCCATAAAACTGTTATATTTATAAATCTAGCTAAGCTATAAAATTGCCTTGATAAAGCAAGCTTAGGTACAAATTATAGGCACGGATTACGCAGCTCGTATAATCCCTGCATAAAAATGTCAATAGTTTAGAACCCCTGTTTCTCTTCGTTATTAAGTTACCCGAGAGTTGCGCGCCCCGTTAAGGAAAAAACACTACTGTTTTTATTTTTCAAATAAAATAAACTGGCTAAAAGAAAATCTATAATCTGTTTAGAACTTGGAACTACCCACAGCAAAGTTATCGTTGGGAAAAAAATGGCGTCGGGTTTTTAAAGGCCTTGTTAGAGATTGAAAATAAAAACCATGTCGCAAGCCTGACTTGTAAGTTACAAGAGGAAAGCGTGTGGTTTTGAAAAATAAATAATATGAAATATAACCTCACGCCTGTAATCCCCAAAAGGTAAAGGTAGATATGTACCTTTTGCTTTTTATTTCAAGTGGTTAAACCTTCAAAACGCGACCGGTCTTTAGGAATTTCTACCTCACTAAAACCACCCCGATGGTCACCATCCGCACCGTTTCCTCTTAAAAGACCTGTCTGAAGCCCCCTCGTGTATCGCCTGTTAAGGCACATACCTGGGGAGATTCTAAAGAGGTCTTCTCTGAGCCTCGCAAGTGTGCACGGCAGCATGTGACCTCAGAAAAGACGGCGGTGAAAAAGTAGAGGTGGAATAGTAATAATACATAGTATAATCTAATAGTACATCCCCATAAACTGTAAGAACGCTTCATATAGGGCAATTCTGGGTCTCAAAGCTATTTGTTAATTGTGAGATTTTAAGCGCATTCATAAAATACTGGTATTCAGCTGCATCTGGTTAGACTGGAAGCCGACCCCAACATGGGAAAAGGCAAGGCAGATGATGATGATGATTTTGTACCAATCAAGATTACAACGAGAATTTCGATTCCATCAAAATAAAATTTCCTTTTCTATGCATGCATTATAAGAAGATCTAAATAATGTATGAGTTTCAATGCTCGAACGTGTAAAATATTACTTGCGTTACACATTACGTCATTCTAACATACGGGTGATTGATGTACAACGAAGCGAAACACTCGATCGATACACGTGGGTGCCTGTATTAATGTAGTACCAATACAATAGCATTTATGTAAAGGTATAAAGGGTGTAAAAAGACCCTTAACGAAGCCGAAAGGCTTTAAGACTTTATCTCCCCGTCATTTCGATCATTTTTTTGTTCTAGACCATACCTGGGAACCTTCTTGGGGGTCAAAGTTCCAACTATTTCACAACTAACCTAACGAACATCAAAGATCTACAAATGACTCCCGGGACCAACGGCTTATCCTGCTTTCCGAGGCTCGGAGGAAACTCGTTATGTAATGGGTGGTCACCCATCCACAGACCAACCTAGGCAAGCACGGCTTAACCTAAAGATGGACCCAAGCGGCTGTTATTATTTAGTCACGAGCTCTGTATTATATACAAACACTAGCTGACCCGCGCAACTTCGTCTGCGTCACTTAGGGGTATGAAAAATAGATGTTGGCCGATTCTCATAGATACCGGATAAGCACAAAAAAAATCATCAATATCGGTCAAGCCGTTTCGGAGGAGTATGGCAACGAAAACTGTGACACGAGAATTTTATATATTAGATAGATTTTAATCATGGGTTCATTGCCTATGACCCATATTTCAGCTTGGACCACGTTCAGGACGCAGCGGTCCCCGGGGTCTATAAATCAGGCTGCAAACGTAACTGGAGCCTATGGCGCTAAATTACGAGTAAAACGAGGATTACAGCATTCTATCTTTTTGTATTAAAATATGAGTCTTAATGCTATGCTCGTGAATGATCATTATGCTATGCTCGTGGGTAAATCACAGCGGCACGGTTCGAACGACGGTTAAGCTACGCTTGCCGAGGTTGGTCCGAGGATGGGTGACCATTTTTTTCGTATCGAACGCACGTTAAGCTGTTAGTCCCGGCTGTAATTTGTAGATCTTTGACAGTCGTTGCAGGTAGAGGGCTGAAAGTCTAACAACCAGTATTATTCGTAATATTTTCAAGTGAATTGAAAAAAATAAGAAATGAAAGAAAGAAAGAAAAAACATTTAATTGTCGCAGGGACATGACGTGCATCATACAAAATGACAAAAAAATACAATAAACATACATCGCATAACAAATATTTATAAATTCAACAGGACGGAACAAATAAGAAAAAAAACGTTAACAGCTAGCACGTCGTGACTGCGACAAGCACAGCACTGGCTTTCATTGGTCACCCGCGAAAAAACGTACGGAAGTCAAGACAGTGTAAATATTTTTTACATGAATATGAAAATAAAATAAACACTACTTGGGTTATTAAGGGTTAGTTACATAGTAAAAGCCTCCCCAATTTGTTTTGTTTTTTTGTTATATCTCGAACAGCGAGTAGCCGCAAAAATATGTATTTCGGAAGTAATTGACCTGCGTATTGTTAATGGCAAAAAACATATGGATTTATTTGCTGGGGAAATGGCGAATGTGAAAAATATTTCACAGAAGGATTGGCGAAACTAACATAAAACAATATTCTATAGCAGCTGCTCTCCATCCATTACCGAAAATATCTTTTGTATTTTAAATGCGTGTATTTTTATCTCATTAATCTTTTAATCTACCTGTGGTTTTGTAGTTTTTTATTAGGGTTCCGTACCCTAATGGTAACCAACTATTATTAAGCCACCGCTGTCTGTCCGTCTGTCTGTCAGCGGGCTGTATCTCATGATACGTAATAGATTGACAGTTAAAATTTTCACAGAATGTGTATCTGTGTTTCTGTTGCTGCTATAACAACAATAATAAAAAAAATTAAAGGGGGCTCCCCTACTACGATGGTATGGAATCCTTCATGCGCGAGTCCGATTCGCACTTAGCCGGTTTTTTTTAAATCACATCTCACTAATATTATAAAGGCGAAAGTATGTATGTGTATATGTATTGTATGTTTGTGTGTATGTTTAATACTCCGTCACACTCAAACGGCTAAACGGATTTAGATAAAATTTGGTATCAAGATAGCTTATATTCTGGATTACATAGGCTACTTTTGATCCCGGAAAAATGCGGTGTTCCCGTGGGATGATCAAATAACTCAAACATGGTTTTCCCGAATTTTGACTGTAATCGTCTTTTTGGTGACCAAAAGTACTAGGTTAGTAGCATACATTCAAGGTGTTGTTTATTCAAACGAGGTAGGTAGGCAGGTAGGGTAGGTAGGTTAGCTAGGTAAGTAGGGTAGGGTTGAACCTAATGCTGTAACGACAAAGTTGAAAATCTATTTTTTTTTAAATGACTTTTTGCGGTATTGTGGGCTTGATGTGCTGTGTCTGTACGTGTGCAAACTTTTTTACCGCGGGTAACACCGCGGGTGCAACTAGTGTTTTTATATTTATGTACAAACATACACACACATGCTTTAATTATGCAAATATTGAAATAGATAATAAAGTCAAATTAATGTTCATTCATTCAACACTCAGTAGCAGCCGCGGAGTCTGTATTTGTGTCCGATTGATGGCAATAGGCTTGCCACGGGACTTGAAACATTACTAGCGAAATGTGGGTGTACTTTTAGGTACACCACTGCCTAACCCTATCTATCTATCTATATGTTATCAAAAACATCCGATATTTCATCTTTATTCGATTCGTACCACATTTTAAAGAAGACGGAGCCAACTAACACCACTACAACATTGTCTGAGTATCCTATACTCAATAGTACTTTCGCATAACCGTATCTGGGAACCAAAACATTTCTTACGGCCATACTAACTCCTCTTTACACCTTAAAAGGCATCCAAACAAAAAAAAAACAAAGTGACTTTTTTCAGAAGAACTCCAAGGCTTTTACGCGAAAATATAAACGAAATATACACGCACAAGGACGTACAAACTATTGAGATAAATAAGTTAGTCGTAAGTTTACGAGGGTAGGAACAGGCTACAGGGTAAACAAGATGGAGCGCAAACGGCATTACTGAGTTCGCGGCTAAACGGATGAGTGCAGTGCTATGCTTGCCCACGCGGCGGCCATGTTAGAGGAGCTAGTGATGCGCTCGTAAATAATTAGTGGTGCTACTAATGACGCTTCTTCGTCTCGATAAATAAGAGGAATATAGTATTTGATGTCGGGATTTTGTGGATTGTATTCAGCCTGTAAGGTCAGGGTGGTATATTCCGTCTATGGGGCGTAACCGTCTAAAGTCTGTTTTTTAATCCCTGAGACTAAATTGACAAGTGAAAATGTCAAAACTGACATAAATCCTATTGAAATCTATGTCAGTTTGCCATTTTCACTTGTCAATTTAGTCTCAGGGATTAAAAAAAAAGACTTTAGACGGTTACGCCCCATAGACGGAATATACCACCCTGACCTTACCAAAAAATGACGTTGAGTAAAACTTTTCAAACTAACTCCTGAAATAAAAAAGCTTTGAAGGTTAGTAATAAGTCTCATAATAAAAGGAAAATAATGAAAAACGTTTGTTTCCGTAATGCACAAATGTCGTAAAACATAAAAAAAACCAGCCAAGTCCAAGTCGGACTCGCGCACAAAGGGTTCCGTAGCACCAAACAATATATTTTTTAAAGCTCATTCATACGTCAATTTACACTCAACAGCCTGCAAAATTATTTTTTTTCTTAGTATTTTAATGAAAAATATAGTTTCACAAAAACACGCTTTACGTAACTATAGATCACACCAAAACAGTTTTTATACAATTAAATATCAATCTATAATTCTGCTCACCATATAAAATCACGGTGACTAGCAAATAATAAAATCGATAAGGTATCTACACTAATATTGAATGATCTACGTCACTAGCGACCGTCCTCGGGGATTTCCTTGAGCAAACTAAAAACGAGGCCACTCGGAACTTCCATCATGTCCCGAAATGCGTTTGAAATTGGAATAAGAATGTTCTAAAATTGAATTTCAAACGCTCACTCGGGCAATACTCGGTATATTGCGAGTAGACTCGAATAGTACTCGATCCTTATTGGTTTTGAAGGAGAAGCATACATTATGGATTAGAAAAGTTCCGATACCCGAGTGTCGGGTGAGTGTACTCGGCTTATGATCTTCACAATGCAATATGAAAAATCTGGACCGTATAATGTTTAGCAGAAAATGCAGTAGCTATTGGAGGGCATAATACTTTATTGTTGGTACTTGTGCCTAGGTAGTCAGTAGTAAACCTTAGTTACATAGAGATTCATTTAATTTACTGCACCGTGACTGCTGGGCATGAGGTCCTGGGTTCGATTACCGGGTCTGGCAAAGTGTTATCTAGTTTTTCAATCAGAAATTTCTCAGTACCAGCCACGGAGCCTGGATCTGCGCCCGGTTGATGGCAATAGGCTCGCCCCTATTACATGGGACTAACATAACTGGCAAAATGTGGGTGTACTATTAAGTACACCTCTGCCTAACTCTTCGGTGATTACAGGCGTGATGATATGTCATTTAGATGATGCTGTTGCTGAGGACGTTATAGTAACCACTATGTATGGTTAATTTAACCTTTACAAACAAGAAATACCAACATACACCAGCCAACCAATAAATACGAGCGAAATAATTATTACCTCTATGGTCGATTCGCGAAACAAATGACATCTGTTTTCAAAAGTTTACGCTTGACCACGAGGTTGGTAAAGTACACTTCAAACAAAAAGTGAAGCTTTTAGTTACAAATAAATACACCTAGGTATAGCCGGCTACTAGAACTAGGTGTGATCTTAGTTCGACTTTTAGCCGTAATAATATTACTAACTTTTGCCAGCGGGTACGCTCGCGTTAATTTAAAATTGGGCAATCAATTCGAGTTGTACTCTGCAAGTAATAATATAATTCAATCATAATTCGAAAGACATGTGGCGCCATCTATTATCATAAGAACGTTATTATTGTTTTCCTCGGGAACAGTACTTTTTTTCGGGATTAACGTAACTCTATGTCCATTTCTGTACACCTGACAACGTATATGCAAAATTTCAGGATGATCGGTTCAGTGGTTTAGGCGTGAAAAGGTAACAAACAAACAAACTTATTTTCGCATTTATAATATTAATAAGGATAAATTATTCTAACAGAGGAACAATAAGGCTATTATTCTCCAACATATTGACTAAAATCGTCTTTTTGGCGACAAAAAGTACTAGGCTAACATAAATAGTATGTAAAAAGTAAACCTACTTACACATGAATGAATGAAAGGTGTTTGTTCCGTTCAGAGAGAGTTTTTGAGGTCTCTGTGAAATGTTTTGTTTTAAAAGTGCAAACAGTTGGCTTTCAGTGTAAGTGCTAAGGTGAAACTTTTAATTAATTAATTTTAAGTAATTTTGGATGACTATTTGATTAAATTCTGTAATTTTATTAATTCATATTATTAATTCTTTTGTTATGATCTTCTTGTGTGTGTTTTTTGTTTTTCTTTCTTGTAGTGGACATTATTAAATTGATTATTTTAATGTATTTGTATAAAATTGATAGAAAATTTTGTTAACTTTGATGAACCTGACTTTAATATTTGTATGTCAACAATGACAAAGCATAGTGCAACACTTATCTATTTAAGACCTTGACATGTATGATTAATGTATATATGTTCTTCACCTATGTTTTACAAATAAATAATTCTGATTCTGATTCTGATTCTGAAACATTTTAACTTTTAAAATATAGCGTGGGACGAACAAACAGACAAACAGTAGGGAAGTACACGGGAGAAAATGGTAACAAGGTTTTGACTTTTCCATCTGAGTATCAGAAGAACTTTGAACTGAATAGAGAAGATCTATAGTATTGATTTCTTTTTTGAAAACATATAGGATACATATCATCATCTGTCTAGCATTTTCTCTAGATCTAGATGCAGCTGAATATCAGTATTTTACATAGTACGACTGCCTATCTGACCTACACAACCCAATTTGTACTGGGTAATACGATACCCTTGGTAAGACTCGCTGTCTGATTTTCGGGGGGGGGGGGGGACTTTTGTTTTTGTCTGACTACCTGACTTCGAAACTCGGTGTGTAGGCAGTCACCCATCAACGGACCAACCTAGGCAAGCGCGGATAACCTAAGACTCGACCTGAGCGATTAGCTCGCCCAATCCCACTTCAACCTAGCAGTATTGCCCACATCAGCGATTCCAGTTTTTGAGCGTATTGTGGTATTGCGAATTCTATCGCTGAGCTTAATACCCAATACGCTTCGTTCCATCGCCCTTTGTCAAACCTTGAGTTTGGACTTTTGCGACTCGGTCAGGGACCAAGTTTGAGCACCGTAGGTTAGGATGGGCAGAATATACAAATGTCGATGAGTTTGCGCTTCAGGGATAAAGGTAGGTCTTCATCACATTTAAAGGTTAATTCAATAAATAAACCCAAGTTCACAAACCATGACTTAAACAATATGGTGTTTTAATCACCATTATATCACCCATAACAACGTTAACACGTACTTTTTCCACGTCGTAAAACTAAAAGCCTACTTCTCTCCTATTTGGGGAGGAAGGGCGTAAAAGTAAATAAAATGTACCACTAGTCCCAAAGTGGTTACGTGTAGTGTATCATAAAAATGTTACATATAGCTGTAGATAGGCTTTCAAGAGAATATTGGTTATCTTAATAGATTTGGAATAAAATTGAGAGACAGGTCAGATGAAGTTTTAATATTATTATAAGTTCGTAGATTGGGAGCATCCTTTACTTTATAATAAAAGTAGAAGCTAATATTCATAAACATGTGTGCAAAGAAACTTCTATTATGAGAAAAACAGCAATAATAATATAATTTAAAGTTAACCATCAACATCTGATTAGCCTTTTCCCAACTATGTTGGGGTCGGCTTCCAGTCTAACCGGATGCAGCTGAATACCAGTATTTTACATGGAGCGACTGCCTGTCTGACCTCTACAACCCAGTTAGTACTGGAAAATACGATACCCCTTGGTAAGACTGGTTGTCAGACTTTTTAGGCCACTGACTACCAAACGACTGTTAAATATCTACAAATGACACCCGGGACCAATGGCTTAAGGTGCTTTCCGAGGCACGGAGCAAACTCAGTATGCAATGGGTGGTCACCCATCCACAGACCAACCTAGGCAAGCACGGCTTAACCTAAAGATCGACCCAAGCGGCTGTTATTATTTAGCCACGAGCACCTCATACGACGCGTAGTAATATATTAAATTACCCAAACCACATGATATCCATTACACGTAAAATAATATCGGGTGGCACTATACAAACCACATTAAAATATCAAGTGACCGAATTATTTAATCAGTCATTGAAATATATAAACAGGATCTCATTAGATTCTTGGCTTGCATAATTATCTTTTTACGTTCCCACAGCTGGGACACAGGCCATTTATGAGAGACAGTGGGTCAGCCCAACATCCAATACGCGGGCCCAGTGCGGGTAAGTAGACGTCGAATGCCAGTGGAATTTGGGCTTGCCACAAGGCAGTATACTAGGTCCCACTCTTTTTCTCTGCTATATAAATGAGTTCTGTTCCCTTAAGATTAAAAATTGCCGCATCTCCGCATTTAATTTAGACTCCAGATCTCCCACAAATTACAACTTTCTGCCTAACTACCTGTCAACCTAGATATCTAACATAACGATGTCATTCGTAATGATGAATAAACGTTTTTATAATTTTTTATTAAATTTCTTCGAATTTTTGGTGCCGAGACCTGCCTTTTTCGTCGCTATGTTTTCCATCACCGTTTGAGAGCAGTGATGATGTAACAAATCATACAAAGTATTCGTGCGTTAAACTTAATCATATTTTCCTAATATTTATACTCTTTCCTAAATTTAAAAGTAATTTTCGCGAGAAATAACGATTGTAACTTGGAGATAGGATCTTTTTCATAAAAATATGAGTTCCAAAATACTATGGTCGTAACAACATGCAATTTTAATGAGAACAGTAGGAGAAAAACACTTTTTAAAAGTTGTTAAGTGTTTACTTATTGGTGCTCGTGACTGTACGTACTCTTAAATTAGGCCGAGTAATGTTTTTAGATTTATTAGTTTGTGCTTCTTGAATGTAAAGTGGCCAAGTTCGGGGACTTTTTTTTTTGTTTAAGTACCTTCTTCCTTGTACTTGTCGCTGGTTATAATACAGATGGTTTAAATGAATGGTACGAAACGAGGACTGAATTTAATGTACACATTTTGATCGAAAAAAAACTGTTTGAAGTTTTATCTATAATTTTATATTAATAATTCCAATTTTACGTCTTCTTTCAAAAAACGTCCACTCAAACGCTTAAAAATCTTTCGAGGAAGATACTAAAAACAAAACGAAAACTTGATCTCAACCAACAAAGGAATTGAAAAGCAAAAACTTCATAATATATTCCATTGAGAGTAAGTACTTTAAAAGATCCAAGCTTTTGATTCGTGCGAAAAGAAATTACCAATTCACGTTATTAAGAGACTTACGAAAACTCGAAGCTTACTAAGAATATACAAGTTAATTTGGAAGTCGACAGAAGCACGTAGGAAACTGTACTGGCAACATTTGGGCTAGAAAAGGAAAAAAAAAGTTTAACTCCACTCCACATTCGCTCTAGCGACTGATCGTATTATAGATGGGGGCAACTTGGTCGAAGTTCACCGCTGAAATAATAAGTGGCTATTCATTTGGGAGATTAAAGTTAAGGGTTAAAAAGAGCAGTTGGGGAAATAATAAGGGAACCCGAGGACTAATACTAGGCTTACTGAAACTCTGTCGGATCAGCAATAACGTTCATGGAAAAGTCGAAAAATATATGAGATTGACCTAAGCTTTGTTATAAGTATCGTATATACTTTCATATTATTATGCATTCAGAAAAAGCTGTTATTTTTAATTAAAAACAGACACTTCAGTTTTATTTATTTGTACAGATAATGATCCCTAATCAATAGTATAAGGTTTAAAAAAAAGTTAGGCCGACAAAGTAACTAACGTTCTTAACAATTGCGATGGACCAATAGATATTATTTCCACAACACTTCAAAAATTACAGCGCCAAATCCATCAAAATTAACCACCATATTATTGACTTTTTTTCTTTTCTTTTCTGTCATCTTTGTATTTACTGTATTTCTAAAGCTTCCCACTGTTGTTGAGGGTGTTATTTCTGCACTATTATTGTATTTTTTTTTTATATTATAATTTAGTTTTTTTGCATGCTGTGTCTATCGCATCATATTGTACGCTATGCTTGTATCATATTGCTGGTATTATAATATAAACAGTGTAACAATTGTAGATAGGCCAATAAATAAATAACGCAATGAATGATAATGAACTGTCAAAATGAATGGCAGCCAATGTAAATGTGTACTGCGCCGCAGAAGATATTCTCGTCGCATTCACTTCTGCATATCATCATTCTGTCTACTGCAACACCGGACTTACTCGTTCACAACCTTGTAAAAGCTTTCAACCTGGATCTACTTGAGAAAAGTATGTCAAGGCAAGGAATAGCACTTTATTGAAATGTATTTATAGGAACTTCGACTGCAGTGCGACAGTGAAGATGCGCGGTTGAGTTCTCAGCTCCAAAGTGTCTTGCCTTGTTATATGAAGTATATACACTTCATCATCATCTGCCTAGCCTTTTCCCAACTATATTGAGGTCGGCTTCCAGCCTAACCGGATGCAGCTGAATACCAGTATTTTACATGGAGCGACTGCCTGTCGGACCTCCACAACCCAGTTATTACTAGGTAATACGATACCCCTTGGTGAGACTGGTTGTCAGACTTTTTGGGCTACTGACTACCTAACGACTGTCAAAGATCTACAACTGACAACCGGGACCAACAGCTTAACGTGCTTTCCGAGGCACGGAGGAAACCCGATATGTAATGGGTGGTCACCCATCCACAGACCAACCTAGGCAAGCACGGCTTAACCTTAAGATCGACCCGAGCGGCTGTTATTGTTTAGCCACGAGCTCCTCCACAAGTCGAAGTCGAGTTCGAAGTATATACACTTATTACAACTAATTTATTAAATTTTATTTGTTTGCATTCATTTAACGGAGTTATCATTGCGAATATTATTAAAACACTTTTATGGTAGTCTCAGAAGGAGTCGCATTCTGCACGTAATTATAATGGTTTTTTTACAAGATAATTATATCTAGTTTTAAACAAACACAAATAATGTCAGAGAATTGTAATAGATAACTCATATTAACCTATAACTTTCCACTTTGAAATCGAAGTGCATTTTAAACATAAAATACCTCCTCGTGTGTCATATCAGCCAACGTTCCAAAACTCATCAGGATTTTACATCGAGAAAACATCTTCAAACTTTTAAGCACTTAAAAGCACTAAGAGAGATACCTTGTTGATTTAACATCAAGCACTTTTAGCCCTAAAGTACCTCAAAACGTGCTTCACTTAGCTGCAAAACATCTTTGCGTTGCACTCAGGAACTCGGTAAGTTTGTACTTACTTAAAGGTGCGCTCATACGGGCAACTTTTGCGCAACTGTGGGCAATATTCGTCAATTAATTTTGATGTTACAGTGATATCAACCAACTAAAAGCGTTGTCAATACAATGTGACAATTCATTAAATTGTAAAAAAATGATGTAGCATTGATTAAAATGAATGACTAGATATTTCCTGTGATTTAAATAACATTAATAGTTATTGTATTGACAGGCAATATCTATATTTACGATAACCTCGCTCCTTAAGAAATTCCGTAACTTGAACAGACTAGACGCGATCACTCCTGTGAGAGGCATTAAGGTTCGTTGACAGAAGAGAATGAAAATAACACCGGAAAGGGCAGCAAGAAGAAAAAGAGACAGCAAGGACCGAAAAAGAGAAAATATTTTTTCGTCATCATCATCTGCCTTCCTGCTTCCAGTCTAACCGGATGCAGCTGAATACCAGTATTTTACATGGAGCGACTGCCTTTCTGACATCCACAACCCAGTTAGTACTGGGTAATACGATACCCCTTAATAAGAGTGGTTGTCAGACTTTCGTGCCACTAACGTAATGTAACGACTGTCAAAGACCAAAAAATGATACCCGGGACCAACGGCTTAACGTGCTTTCCGAGGCATGGAGGCCACTTGGTATGTAATGGCTGGTCACTCATCCACGGAGCAACCTAGGCAGCGCAGCTTAACCTGAAGATTGACCCGTGCGGCTGTCCTCTACTTCTGACAACTATTTGCGGGCAATAATAGCTGGAAAAATTGCCCGTGTAAGCGTGCAATTTTTCCAGAAGATGTCGCGATCACGTTCCGTTAAAAATAGTTTGTGTAGGTGACGTTGTTAATGGGAGTTTTCAAAGAAGTGTTAGCAAGTATCGAAGAGAAAACTTTCAAGGGATTTATGGTGTGAATTGATGTAGAAAGATTTGGCGTTTCAAGACAAAGTATTAAATTCTTCTGATATTGTTCTTCTTTTTCATCTTGTCGATGAGCTTCGACCATAACTTTGTCACTTCTACCGTGTTATGGCCTCAGACTGGGCCTTCAAAGTGCAGGTGGAATTGCACAAAAGTCAAGGCAGTGGGTGGGGGGCATCGTTTGTGAGGATCCGCAGTCACACTTCCCGCCTTCTCTGAATACTCTTTATGCATGATTTTTTTAGATAAAAAAATCTACTAATAATTTTGAATGCGAATCGCACATGCAGTAAAAAAACACAACACAAAAACACGTTTCTTTTATGGGGACCAAAAACCCTTTTAATTATAAAGTTTATAAAAAAATATTACACTTGCGAAAAATGCAAGCGTCTCCCTATTACGGTTCAAAACATACAGTCATGTGACGGACAGACAGCAGAGCCCTAGTAATAAGGTCCTGTTGTTACCTTTTGGCCACGGAACGTAATATTAGGCCTCATTTTCACTCAGCACAATTTCAATAAACATTACTATTAGGGTACTTTAATTTATTTATTTATTACATTTAGTACAGCACAAGCCATTAATCTATACTATATATATATATATATATATATATATAATATTATAAAGCTGCAGTGTTTGTTTGTTTGTTTGTTTGTTTGAACGCGCTAATCTCTGAAACTACTGGTCCGATTTGAATGATTCTTTCAGTGTTGGGTAGTCCATTTATCGAGGAAGGCTATAGGCTATATATCATCACGCTACGACCAATAGGAGCGTAGCAGCAATGAAAAATGTTGCAAAAACGGGGAAAATTGTATTTTTATTAACTTTACGCGGACGAAGGTCGCGGGGAACAGCTAGTACTAAATATAAACAACCCACTTATCAAAATAAATGGACGATAATAATTACGTTTCATCATATTAATGTCAATTAATTTAATTACCATATTCGTTGTTAAAGTGATCATTATTATTTACATTGAACTCGCCGAGTACACAAAACGGAAGCACTTTACTGCTATTATTTTCTTTTACTGAAAACCAAATTTCATTTCAAATAATTTCGTTAAATTATGTTTACAATATCCTGCATGTGGGGATGAAACAACAACATTATAAGGGGCGTAAAAGTACTCTTAACGAAACCGAAAGGCACTTGTTCTCCCAGTCATTGCGATCGTTTTTTTTTGTTTTAAACCACACTTAGTTACGGAGATATTGGGGGTCAAAGTTTCAACTTTTTCACAAGTTTTTTTCAAATACAGTTTTTAATGTAATAACTTTACTTTAAATACGGGTGGAAGGGACACCGACGCGAAAACGATTACCACGTATTCAGTACATCACTCTGAACCCTCCACATAGAAATTTTCATCGGTTATCTATACTAATATTATAAAGCTGCAGGGTTTGTTTGTTTGTTTGTTTGTTTGTTTGTTTGTTTGTTTGAACGCGCTAATCTCTGGAACTACTGGTCCGATTTGAATGATTCTTTCAGTGTTGGGTAGTCCATTTATCGAGGAAGGCTATAGGCTATACAACATCACGCTACGACTAAAAGGAGCGGAGCAGCAATGAAAAATGTTGCAAAAACGGGACGGGATTTTACGCGGACGAAGGTCGCGGGGAACAGCTAGTTTAAAAAATACAGCGGGTGACCACCCATTACTGTATACCGAATTTCATTCGTGCCTCGGAAAGCACGTTAAGCCGTTGGTCCCGGGTGTCATTTGTAGATCTTTGACAATCGTTACAGGTAGTCAGTGGCCCAAAAAGTCTGACATCCAGTCTTACCAAGGGGTATCGTATTACCCAGTACTAATTGGGTTGTGGAGGTCAGATAGGAAGTCGCTCCATGTAAAATACTGGTATTCAGCTGCATCCGGTTAGACTGGAAGCCGACCCCAATATAGTTGGGAAAAGGCTAGGCAGATGATGACAGCACTTTAGCATTAATTTATCATCATCAGCCTGAAATAGAAATGGTGGTGCAATTAGGAACCTGTTAACTAATGGATTTAATAATTATTGATGAATGCGTCATTCAATCAGCTCTATAAATAGATCAATTATGCTAAAACTGATTAATCTCTTAGGCTCAATTAACGATATCGGCTTTTAGGTACGTAGTGGGAACCGTAATGATTATAAAACCTCAACTACAGTTGAGACAAAGAACTTTCTAAGCGCGACTGCTGAGCATGAGGCCCTGGGTTCGATTCCCAGACCGGGCAAACTGTTTTTGGGTTTTTCCATCAGGAATTTCTCAGTAGCAGGCACGGAGTCTGGATTTGTTCCGGTTGATGGCAACTGGCTCGCCCACTATTACATGGGACTTAAAATATAACTGGCGAAATGTGGCTGTATACTATTTGGTATACCTCTAACTAACACTTCGGGGACTACATTATCGGGGATGTTATATTACTTTCAACAATTTTTATTTTGTCATTCGTAAACTTTGCCGTGTATGTAGGAAAAACTTGTAAAACATTTTTTTTGATTCTCTCCCGCAGCTGGGCAAAGGACTCCTCCATACCTATATAATTTTCTTTGTTTATTATCTTAATATAATAAAATGTGCTATAAAACTGAAAAAAACTCGTCAAGATAATTTATTCCTGCCGTTTGTAATGCTCAACATTGCACATAAGCAATGTGAAATGTTGAGCATATTCCTCGTAAAGCATATTCCTCGCTTCTAAGAAAACAGCCCGTTTCATAAACAGCTAATTTCCATTAGAGTCGCGTAGTGCTTGTGTGAATTAAGCGCTGCATCGCTGCACACAGGTGACAAGGTGTGAACGACTTTCCTTAGAGTTTCACACGAGCCATTGACATAATGTTCTGCCTGTAGAAGCTGTCAGTAAACGTGTAGTAGTGTAAGTTGGCATTGAATATTTAAACCATCAGCTTCGATTTTTATCGTGATCAGTGGGTAAAAACATTGATTCAATTTTTTGAAGGAAACGGATCACGGTGTCAGTGGATACACCTTGCCGTGATCCGTGGAAAACTCAATCTGATAACGTGATCGGTGGAGACAAACCCATTTTATGGTATACTAACTGTACCCGCGACCGTGGTCCGCGTGAAATTACCATAACAATATGTATATTACTTACCTATTTAAGTCGGATTTTGATGGGCTTTTTTTTTGCACGGAACCCTAATCCATTTTCCAAAATAAACGTAGCCTAAGTAACTTCTTATAAGATCAGCTACTTGTAAGTAAAAGTCCCGTCAAATTCGGTCCAGCCGTTTTGGAGATTAGCCGGAATAAACAGACAGACAGATAAAAAATAAAAGATTTTTAGTTATAAGTACCGTATATACATTCATAATATAAAAGCTGTATTTTTTAAAATACAACCAGACACTTCAATTTTATTTATTTGATTTTATTGCCGTACATAGAAGAGTAAGAAGATAGCATACTCGTACAAGGAGATAGATACTCAAAATAGTTCTTTATTACATTATTCCCCAGGGTAAACAGTCTAGTCTATGCTATATTAATCTCTTAGTTATCTAACTTTATTGCTCCATCGTGGACGTAATTTACTGGCAACATTCCAAAATATCATAAAGATTAAGCTATGAAAATGTTCACAAAATTCGTTTAACAAAAGCCTTCAAGCAATCAAGTATGTACACAGCTTTGAAAATACAACATTTTCTCTCATTAAAACCTTGTAGACAGAAATCGACAATTGTTTTGAGGAAGCGAGAATGTTTTGTTCGAGAGAGAAGTCAAACAACAATCAGAACGGAGTGACGTCGAGGGGCATTCATTAGTTTATTTCTCCATTTGCGAACGCTAACAAAGAATTGTATTGTTCCAGACCTTATTTTGCGATTAATTTCTACAGGAGTATAAAAAAGTAAAGAAGGTCGATTCCATACGAATGAAAACAGGAGCCACGCACATATAGACGCGAACTTTTGACGATCTCAAACAAATCCCAGTCGCGAGTGCGCTTGCACTCGCTGTACGTGAATCGTGATTATGTGTGCGTGAGTTTTCGCTGGTTGTACGGACTTGAACTGCTGTGCAATTCTGTGTCTTGTTTCGCGATTAATTTCTACAGCGAGTGACCTATTTTGTTCGGATGTTGGTTGAGATCAATGGTCGTATCGGTATAATACCGTCTTGATGAAGTTGGACGTATTAATTAGTTTTCTCGATAAGTGGTAAGCCGACTACGGCACGCAATTAGTGTTGATTGTTAATGATCTTATTGTGATTATGCTTCTCGCATATAATAATCTGATGTCAAGCGTCGACTAATGAGACATTTAATGTCAATTGTTGCGACACTTTATAAAATAAAGTATTAGTCTTCCACAAGTTGATTTTAAGCCGGCTCTTGGCCATTATTGCCACTGTATATTTAATTCTTCATCTCATATTTTTTATGAAAAGCAAAATGTAAAAAAATATATCAAAGCACTCTCGACTAAGCTCCCATTCCAGTTCATGTTGCCTTTCCATTTGTTACAGCGAAGGTAAATAAACTACGCCACTGCAATCGTAAAAAAACAAACATTTCGCAGTTTCTCGCTACAGCAACTTAGTAAAGAAATTGTTTTAATCGTAGAGATTTTAAACAACAATGCCTGAAAAGCAACAGACAAAATAAACTCGCGACAAAAAGGATCTAGCGTTGTCGGCGACATTTTTAAAGCGACGCGCGACGTGAAGCGAACTCGATGCCATAATAGCTCACTTGGGCGCGAAATGTTGACGAAATTGGCGCGAACAGGGGTGACACGGGTTTTATAGACTTGTTTTAAAATATTTTATTGTAATTCTGGGTGTAGTGTTTCTCGACGCCACGCTTTTATTTTATTTTTAAAATCTTCCACAGAAAATCTAAAAATCGGTAGCTGCATAACTGACGTGAAAGAAGGTAATTTTATATTGCATTTTATTTTATACTGGCAGTTACCCGCGACTTTCGTCCGCGTCATTGATGCTCCACTCCTTTTGGTCGTAGCGTGATGTTATATAACCTATAGCCTTCCTCGATAAATAGGCTACCCAATACTAAAAGAATTTTTCAATTCGTACCAGTAGTTCCTGCGATTAGCGCGTTCAACCAAACAAACTCTTCAGCTTTATAATATTATAGTATACATTTGGTTCCAACGGCACTTTAATTGGTGAGACCAATAGACGCAGGTCCAAAAATACAATCAGCTATTCTAATATTTATCTATACTAATATTATAAAGCTGCAGTGTTTGTTTGTTTGTTTGTTTGTTTGAACGCGCTAATCTCTGGAACTACTGGTTCGATTTGAATGATTCTTTCAGTGTTGGGTAGTCCATTTATCGAGGAAGGCTATAGGCTATATATCATCACGCTACGACCAATAGGAGCGTAGCAGCAGTGAAAAATGTTGCAAAAACGGGGAAAATTGTATTTTTAATAACTTTACGCGGACGAAGGTCGCGGGGAACAGCTAGTGTAGAATATGGCTGGACGAACATGACAAAACACGAACAGTAGTCAACATTTAACATCATCATCTTCCTGCCCCTGTCCCATTCTACTTGAGGTCGACGCAACACGTTTTTTTCTTCCAGTCTCCCCTGTCAGACGTCACGTCATCATTTACTCCTTTCTTTTTCATATCATTCCTCATACAATCCCCTAAGCTTTCTTTGGCTTTCCTCTGCCTCTCCATCCATCAATATTCATATCCATCACTTTTTTGTCAGTCTTTTAGTCATAAAAGTGGTCAACATTTATTAACACTGGATCGAAAAAACTGGGAGCCATGGAGAGAGGCCTTTGCCCAGCTGTGGGATGCAGGCTAACAGTACTAGTAAGTATTCTAAGTATAGTATTCTAATATTTTAGGTGTTTTTCATGGCGGTTCGTTTCGACTATTTCTTTGATTTAAAGTATCCAGTTTTCTCAGTACAATGGCCATCCACTTAAAATTCAGGTTCCGCATACTATCTTTGACTTTCCGGCGACGTGGGATCACGTACGGTATTCACGTCAACAAGGAAAATATGGCCGCTTCTCTTTGTGCGGCTTTTATTTTATAAAAGTCTAGATATTTTTCATGAAAATATGAGTAACATTCTAGTTTAATATTTGTTTTATATACGGGGTGAATTTTCAAGTGGGGAAGGCCAAATCCGAAACTATGAGGAGTATCGAAAAATACCCAAAGGGATCTTGAGCCCGATTTTGATGAAAACTAACATTGCATTATTGGATTTTTGAAAAATCTATTTTCCTAACCTGAAATCTCGAACCCGTCGATTTTGAAAGAAAGACATACACTGTATTATTACACCATTCGATAGTGTCGCTAGTAAAGATCAAATTATGAAAGTAATGACATACGACAAACATAACGAAAATGATATGTCCTTCATTTCATTGACGACACCCGCAGCGCAGTCATTTTCACAACATTATGTTCTAATTTCGAATTTGTATTAACTCTTCGCGGGTTAAGGCCAAAGAAGAAGAAAAAAAATCTAAACAATTGAAATTAGAACTCACTAGTGAGTTGGCGCCAATTGTGATTTTGTACGAAGTTTCGTTGACTACTACTTACGGTGACTTTTTCTATAAAAACACTGTAAGGAAACTTTATGTTTCGTTACGATTGCTAACTTGCAATGGAAAATTGTGGTAGTATTTGACTATAGTTTGATTTAGAGCGGTACAGTAAAATTACAGACTTAAATTATTATTTTGAATATGCGCATAAATCCGGATATCTCTTGTATCCCTCAACGAGAATGAGGCACGTGGGACAATCTCATGTCGAAATAATGCAATGTTATACTTACAATATTGTGCTTTTCAACTGTCGAAAACATAATCCATGTAATGTTCATACATTCACAATCGAATGCTTATCCCAGATAGCTATAAAGGTGTATCCAGATTCAATTGTGGAAATATTCGGCATACGAAACAATTTTTTTTTAGGGTTCCGTGGCCAAATGGCATACTACACAATGACATTCGTCTTGTCTGTATGTCCGGCCGTATGTCACAGCCATTTTACTCCGACACCGTTGGCACCACAGAGTCGTTTGGAGAGCAGGTCTTCTACGAACCGCTATACAAAAGTGATGTGGATTACGAATAAAAAAATTGGGTTGACCCTGCATACATATAACTGAAAAAAACATTCCACGCATGTAACTGTGTGTGACTATCGACAAATCTTAAAAAAATATATAGAGGTTCCTAAAATACTTTTTTTAAATCAATGGGTGATGTGATATTCGTTTCTAATGCCGTAAAAATTTGTGCCTCACCCCTCTAATTTCTAAAGTAAAATGAAGAAAATTATGAAAATATGAAAGTTTGTAGAACGTAAAAATAACTTTCATTATAAGTAATAAGATTTGATATTTATTTTTGAGATATGGGACTTTTTCGTGAAACTGCAGCAGTAACTTTGTTTCTCACTAACATACTATGTAAAACCAGTTCAGTTTAGCTGTTGAGTGTTTTACATAAGAATGAGTATTAAAAATATTGTTATTATACGGGGTGTAAACAGACCCTTCACCAAGCCGTCAACCAGGCATTCTGTACATCAAACTAAGTAACTTTACGCAAAAATTATTGCTGGGAAACGACTTTTTTTTTGGGTGAAAAATCACGTTTTACGGTAAAACTCAATGTAACGTACTCAAAACATTGTGCTGATGGATGGATTGAATAGTACGAGGGTCGTGAAGGTGTTTAAAGTAAAAATCTTACATTAGAAAAATGTATTTAAAACTTTGACCCCCAATATCTCCGAAACTAGAAGGTTCCCAGGTATGGTCTAGAACAAAAAAATGATCGCAATGACAGGGAGAACAAGTACCTTTCGGCTTCGTTAAGGGTCTTTTTACACCCTTTATTGTTTGGTGCTAAGGAACCCTTTGTGTGCGAGTCCGACTCGCACTTGGCCGGTTTTTTGTAATCGTTAGACCCGTATCTGCGTTCCCGAATATGCGGATTCCATATAGGACCCTTGAAAAGACGGTTCGTTGAGGATGTCTGGTTGTCGATGGCTTCCTATTATTGAAAAAGTCGCACACCAATATTGTATGCGAAACTGGTTCTAGTTTTTTGTTTACATTTCGAAGCTATACACGGTGTAAATGGACCCTTTACGAAGCCGTCAACCAAGAATTATGCACATCAAACTAAGTAACGCAAAAATTATGGCTGGGAAACGACTTTTTTTTAGAGGTGAAAAATCACGTTTTACGCACGTAGGGGTCGGCTTCCAGTCTAACCGGATGCAGATGAATACCAGTATTTTAAATGGTGCGACTGCC
The DNA here is from genome assembly GCA_905220335.1 of Noctua pronuba. Classification (NCBI taxonomy): domain Eukaryota; kingdom Metazoa; phylum Arthropoda; class Insecta; order Lepidoptera; family Noctuidae; genus Noctua; species Noctua pronuba. The sequence continues at coordinate 3,998,569 of LR999906.1, read as the reverse complement.
TATTTGACCTCCACAACCCGGTTAGTACTGGGTAATGGTGATTGTCAGTCAGACTTTCGGGCCACTGACTACCTGTAACAACTGTCAAAGATCTACAAATGACAGCCAGGACCAACGGCTTAACGTGCTTTCCAAGGCACGGTAGAAACTCGGTTTGTAAGGGCGGTCACCCATCCAAAGACCAACCTATGCAAGCGCAGCTTAACCTGAAGATCGACCCCGAGCGGCTACCCCGGATAGAAATGCTAAAGTACAAAACAGACGCAGACGAAGTCGTGGACAGAAGCTAGTGTAATATAACAGCCAATTTGCACGTGCTCCGTCTGTCGAAACCTATCTCCAATTACCGGGTGCTCCCTAAAGCTAATTCCGTGCTGTCATCACACAATACCTGTGTGCCCTGTTACTGTACGTGTGTATTCGATCTTGGCTGTTGCACCCTGATTCCATTGTAATTGAAACATTGACGGACATAACGTAAACTTTATAGGAAGTTACTGCGAAAATGTGAAAACTGACATTTTCGCAGTAGCTTCCTATAAAGTTTACGTTCAGTCCAGTAATTATTGAAGTTGTGAATGGAAGGAAATTTTTGAATACTCTTAATATTGGAGTTATGTAAATTTAAGGAATATGCAAACGAAATAATTAATACTTATTTTAATTTTCTAGTAAACTCACGATATTTAGTTGAAAAAAAGTCCTCACCGGCAAATCAAATCGAAAGCGCTTTTAAAAAAATTTCAATGTATTCGACATAACATTTTAAATAATTTTATTAGTGATTTCTCTACTTAAGATTCGGTATTCTCAAATTGAATTAAGGTTACCAGTTTATTCATGTAAAACAACCATGTCCACTCACATCATGGGTACCTACAGCTGATAAACCCCTTCTAAATAAAACCTAGGAGACATCCTTTTTATGGTAAAATCATTAACAAAGGAGGCCTTTGCCATGCAGTGGGACAATATAGGTTTATAATATAATAATAATACAAGGTGTAAACAGACCCATCACGAAGCCGTCAACCAAGCATTCAGTACATCAAACTAAGTAACTTTACGCAAAAATTATTGCTGGGAAACGACCTTTTTTTCAGGGTGAAAAATCACGTTTTACGGTAAAACTCAATGTAACGCACTCAAAACTTAGTGCTGATGGATGCTTTGAATAGTAAACGGGTCATCGAGTTAATTAAAGTAAAATTAAAACCTTTAAAAGCGGTACTTAAAAAAAAAGGTGTGAAAAATTGGAACTTTGACCTCCAATATCTCTGTAACTAGAAGGTTCTCAGGTATGGTCTAGAACAAAAAAATGATCGCAATGATGGGGAGAACAAGTGCCTTTCGGCTTTGTTAAGGGTCTTTTTACACCCTTTATAAATGTTAACAAAGAAAACAGACCCTCTCTTGCACCATATCCTTTATACCGTCGTCGACGCCATTTTAAAAACTGAATGAGATATCTAATTCTGAATTTGAATTTCAAAGCGTTCGCGACCACGACCTCGTTGCGTGATAATTCCCTTGCAAAAGAAAAAGTAATCATTAATGTTTAATTAACTTTGTAGGGAAGTAAAATTGTGAATTGTATTTTTTTCATTAAATGAAGATGATTATTATTTTGGATTTTATTTGAAGAGTTTAGCAGCGTCGCCTTTATTATTAAAATATAATACTATATTAATATTATGAAGACGTAAACTTTGAATGTGTGTAAGTTTAGCGGGTAGTCTTCGTAACTACTGATCCGAATCCGAAAATTCTTTCACCAATAGGTACCTCCCCAGCTCACAATAGAAATCCTCGAGTGTCATAGCCGAAATTTAAAACGTTCCCTTGAGAAAACCTCCTACAATAACGCGAGCAAAACCGCGGGCAAAAGCTAGACTATTATAAGAAATCTTCACACGTATTTAATTATTTGTTTGCTAAAGTCAGCTTTAGTCGGTGCAGACAGATTGCGGACTGAATGCGGACAACAGGACTGGGAAGAAACTTCAGTGCGTTGTCTGTCAAAAGTCCCGTGTCTAGAGTCCGGTCCCCAATCTGTCCGCACCGGTTCGACCAAACCTCGAAACACGTAACGTTGTACATGTACCTTTTTAGGTTATCTATGCCTACAGTTCCAAATCGTAAACTACACTTTATGGTTACAGACCTCTTTTTTATGTCTCTACGGACTTCCACAGTACACATCCCGAAATACCGAACAAAAGCTAGACCAGGCTAATGAAAAACGTTAGTACATACAGGCTAGTAAAACCAAAAAGGTTGTGGGCCTGTATGTCCCAAACCGGGACCGCAGTGCGGTAGTACTGAGTAACGACTTTCAGTACGCTATGGTTCTTGTAGCGAGGTAAGCAGATGTCTGCTATAACATAATCTGTGTATATCTAAATATTATGTACTAGCTTCTGCCCGCGACTTCGTACGCGGATCCTGTTGCTTATGCCAGCGACAACGGGGTCGTCAAAATCGAAGATCTGAAACGTCTGATGTCGAATTCTAAGAGCCCGGGGACGGGAAAACAACGGGATGCGCGAGACGATTCGAGACGTTCCATATCTTTCATTTTTGTAAGTCAGAAGTCGATGCGTAGATACGCTTGGAACTCAAGCGTAATTCTCTATCCGTGAACGTCTCCGACTCGCGAGACAATGCGTGACGTTCACGATCAGTGGTCAGTTGCGCATTACGTTCCCCACTTATCTAGAGACCTAGAAGTCGATGCGTAGATACGCTTGGAACTCAAGCGTAATTCTCTATCCGTGAACGTCTCCGATTCGCGAGACAATGCATGACGTTCACGATCAGCGGTCAGTCGCGCATCATATTCTTCACAGTTCTCTAGAGACCTGGATGTAGATGCGTAAATACGCTGAGAACGCAGGCGTGCTTCGTTATCCAAGAGGAAGAGAAGAGAAGAGAGGAAGAGGTTTCCACGGAGCGAGTTGCAGCCTGATGTTCTCGAACAGCATCAAGTCTCTCCTGACGTTCTTCGGTAGATTCTTGGGATCTTATGATCCTCAATCTTTTAGCTCCTTTGGAACATTGGGAAAGATTTGACCTCTTTCTAGGCATGGTTATAGTTTTATTGTGAAGATACCTGATCAATTAAAATCTAAGTGACTGCTCCCCTGTGTTACCGGGTAGGCTACCGTGTCACGAAGATAAATGGAAAAAGTCTAAAACACTCAAATAACATAAGCCCGAAGGCATATTTATTCGATAAAATAAAAAAATAAATAGGAGTTTTGTCCAGTAGAGTCAAATTTTCAATGATATACCGTCGTCATCGAATATCAGTCCTAAACTGTTACCGCCTCACCGCGTGGAGATACTCCTAGCTTATGTTATTTTATAATTACACAGTGAAATTAGTGATAGCTTTGATTTCCACATCAGATGTTTCTGATCTTCGATTTTTATAAGCCAACAGGAAATGCCCATCAGACCGAACAACTTTTGCTAAGACTTCATTCCTATATGTGTTATGGTGTAGCTGGGCTCTTGGAGTTCCACAATAGGTGTTCCAGAACTTCGATTTTTATAAATCAACAGAGAGTGCTCATCAGATTGAACAATATTTGCTAAGACGTCATTCCTGTATGTGTTATGGTGTAGCTGGGCTCTTGGAGTTCCACAACAGGTGTTTCTGATCTTCGATTTTTATAAGCCAACAGGAAATGCCTATCAGACCGAACAACTTTTGCTAAGACTTCATTCCTATATGTGTTATGGTGTAGCTGGGCTCTTGGAGTTTCACAATAGGTGTTCCAGAACTTCGATTTTTATAAATCAACAGAGAGTGGTCATCAGATTGAACATTTTTTGCTAAAACGTCATTCCTATATATGTTATAGTGTAGCTGGACTCTTGGAGTTCCACATCAGGTGTTCCAGATCTTCAAATTTATTATCTCAGCAGAAAATGCTCATCACGTGGAACAATTTTTGCTATGGTACCAAACTCAAACTCAAACTCAAAGCATTTATTTCAATTAGACCATAACAGGCACTTTTGAATGTCAGAAAAACAAAGAAGGCGAAGCTACAGTCCCAGACACAAGGCATAATAACTTGTGAAAGTACTGTAGTTGCCCATTCCAAAGCGTAGATCTCTATGGAGAAGAATGGGCAAGAAACTCCATGGACACTCTTTTCAATCAAAATATTTTTACAAGGTCTTGGTTACATCATTCATGTTGAGATAATACATATATGTCAGAACAATGTAGAAAGATGTGCACATTAAGAGCGTCCAGAGTAAAAGATTAGATCAACACTTTAAAAACAAAGAAGTTAGAATAAACCATGGCAGCTAAGAGATGACCAGTCCCAACTGACAGCGCCCGTTCACGAACATGACGCATGGATCAGCACCATTCAACTCAACCATTTTGAAGGGAACTAAATGATCCGACACACCCGCCACCATCAGCGAGACATTTGAGTGAGCATGACATTCTCTCAACCGCCAGGGCAAACTCGAGTCAAAGAATGATAACTAAATGTAAATGGTAGCTTTACAGTACATAGTACTCACACATGTGCTATGCAATTATATAATACTAAGAGATTGAATCTATACAATGCAAGGATATTTTTACAATCTTCTGCAGCTTCAACATTAACTTCACATGTTAATCAATTAGTTTGCCCCTATGGTTGTGGAGCAGGACCAGCATTGAGCCAAGCATTTCTATCATCAATGTAATCCCCCAATTTATAATTATATATATCCCCCAATTTATAATATATACCATTTTTGTATCTCTTATAGTTTAGCTATTCTATTGCGGTTCTGCATCAGGTGTTCAAGTTTCCAAGATAAATTATAGCCTATATGTTGCCCAGACTTAATACCTATACAACAAAAAAAAAATCTTTCAAATCCGTCTAGTAGTTCCGAAAATTAGCGTGTACAAACAAACAGACAAACAGACAGATTTTTTTTTCGGATTCGTGCTCTATTACTGTTTCTCAACCCCCCTCAATTTTTTTTTTTAAATATATTCAATGTACAGACACAGTTTTTTTACTGTCTTATTATATGTATAGATTTATTTAAGTATATATTAATATTTACTTATATGTCTATTTCTGTATAATATTTTAGGTTAAGTTAGGTAAAGCACATAAACTTATTATTCTCTTGCTTTTCTCACAGACGATTGTCTATATTTCTTTTTCATTTCTCCTTTTGCAGGTCTGCTGGCAGAAATTTCTTAAGAAATAAGCAGTGCCTGTGTACTCATATATTATAATGTTATTTTCCTGTCTTGTCTACTGTGTGTACATAAATAGTAAAATAAATAATTTCGATCTTGGGCCTTTTTTCAATAACCTGTTATTTTGTTTTCTAATGTACCAGACTACCCATCATCGTACATATTCATGGACCTAGTTACGAATCTTAATAAAATATTAATAATATGTATTTAATTTTGGAAAATAGCGCTAAATTCAAATAAAGGGTGTAACTAGACCCTTAACGAATCCGTCAACAAAGCATTATGTACATCAAACTAAGTAACTTTACGCAAATATTATTGCTAAGAAACGACTTTTTTTTTGGGATAAAAAATCACGTTTTACGGTAGGACTGAAAACATTGTGCTGATGGATGCTTTGAATAGTACGGGGGTCGTGGAGGTGTTTAAAGTAAAAATCTTACATTAAAAACATGTATTTAAAAAAAACTTGGAACTTTGACCCCCAATATCTCCGTAACTAGAAGGTTCCCAGATATGGTCTAGAACAAAAAGAATATCGTAATGACGGGGAGAACAAGTGCCTTTCGGCTTCTTTAAGGGTCTGTTTACACCCTTTATGTAACTTTACATGCCATAGGTTTTAAGAACACCTGAATACAATGAAGGAGTTGAAATAGTCCAAGACTCCATTTCCATGAGACTTTCTATAATTTTAGTTAGGTACGTCATAGGACGCATTGAAATGATGAAGATGAAAATATTGCTTTCTGTACAAATAAAGATATAAAACAAAGATTGTTGGTAGCATCTAAATGTCTTTCCATTCATTTCCTGAAACCGGTATAGTTTAAGTTTAAGCATGAAGTAAATAAATATACCGTTGACCAACAAACCAATATATTCCACAGTACACACGGCGGCACGTGAAGCTGTACAGATCCAGTATAACTTGGCCTCGCTTTGTATAGATTTCCTATACAATGCGAGATCCGCATAAACTGGTTTTGTAAAGCTTGATTGGCCGTCGTGCGTACAAAGTACCTACCTACCAGTAGCGAAGGGTACATTTTTATAAGGAGTAAGCCGCAGTACATATCTTTAATGTGATTATATTATTTGTCTACAGAATACTGACTGTGCCATTTTTCAAAGGGAATCCGGTAGGAATCGGGTTGTATGAAACATTCGCCACTGCTACCTTCCCATGTAACTTCATAATAATTACCTTAAAAGCGAATCAATCAGCTGATTGCTCTCGTTAATCACTCGCCACTCTCGTCGTCGGCACTCTCAGTTGAAGCTATTACCTTATAAACATTTAAAAGCCATTACTTTTATTAATTAGCCCATTAGCAACCAGACAAGTGTATACACATTGTATTTCGGAAAACATACAACATCATGCCTGTAATCTCCAAAGGGTTAGGCAGAGGTATACCTAATAGTATACCCACATTTCGCCAGTTATGTTTAAGTCCCATGTAATAGGGAGCGAGCCTATTGCCAGCAACCGGGTACAAATCCAGACTCCGTAATAGAAATGCCTGCTACTCATTCACTCATTCCTGATGAAAAAACCCAATAACTATTTTTTTTTTTTTTTTAAGAAACTTTGCCCCACACTAGGATTTCTCTTGTATCGTGGGTGCGTTTAACAAACATTTAAACTCACATACACAAACAGCCAGACCCGGAACAACTACCTGTAGGCCATACAAATATTCGTTCCGTGCGGGAATCGAACCCGCGACACACAGCGCAGTAGTCGATCGCTCAAGCCACTGCACCAACCGCGCCGTCGGCGCGGTATTTGCAGTATTTGCCCGACCCAGGAATCGAATCCAGGACCTCATGCTCAACAGTCGCGATTGCGACCACTAGACCAACGAGGCAGCCATGCCGAGGTATTTCGGAAAATTAAAACTGGAAACAATGAATGGAGGATTTTGATTTTGTATGTTTTTAACAATACGAGGAAAATAAGCAGAAATACATGCCTTTTTTTCCTTTACGTTGACGAAATACTTTCTTTCTAGACTTAAAAATGGCTCGTGACAGAATCCACCTTAAACAAAACCTATGTGGAAAAGGTTTGTCCCATGTTGAGAGTGTCCAAGAGTGTCCATGGAGTTTCTTGCCCATTCTTCTCCATGTAGATCCACGCCTTGGAATGGGCAACTACAGTACTTTCACAAGTTATTATTGCCTTGTGTCTGTGACTGTAGCTTCGCTCTTTGTTTTTTTGGTGACATTCAAAAGTGCCTGTAATGGTCTAATTGAAATAAATGCTTTGAGTTTGAGTTTGAGTTGGTCCATTCTTTGATAAGGGTCTTCTTCTTTTTCTACTTAAATGGCTCCATCTGTCACTGCAATGTCTCTCCAACTGTCTGTCTCTCTATTGAAAGGTTTAATTATGTAAGTAAGGCACCGCCACAGGCTTATCATTAAACTCGCAAAAAATACCCTTTCATAAAAATAACTATCGCGTTCCAAATAAAATCCATTCGTTATCGCTTACGTAGCGCCATATACCAGAATTTTCGCGTGGGCGCACCCTGCAGTGGGCACTACGCAGTATTATATTATCTGTGACACAACATTGTTCTAAAAATAAGCTCATGCACACAATGCGGCCGCGTCACGTGACCATGTACGTAAGCCGTTTAAAGCCCAGCCTCCACCAAGACGAGCGGGGGGTGTTGTGGAAAATGGCCAATTAGATTGACTAAAATCCACATGCCGTCTTTAGTCTCTCTTGTGCTTCGCTCGTCTCCAGTTTCCAATTCACGGCACCGCAGTGCATCGCTTTCAGTAAAAAAAGTGACGCCCGTCTGTCGTATGCATACAAAATGTACGAAAGTGATAGGAGGATTTTTGCGGTGTGGCATGTCAATTGTACGCCAACCTTAAAGCTCCTGCTTATGAATATACTATTGTAAAGGCCAAGCGCGTTCATCGGACGACGTATGTTGTGCAATATTATTTATTTATAGATAGGAGAACCAACAGCTATGACAAATGAATAACAATTGTATAGGCAACACAGAGCCAATTACAGGTTCTTACGAGTAAACACAGAAAAGGTAGTAGTAGAAATCTTAGGATCACTAGATAAGAAGCACGATAAAAATAAAAATAAAAGGAATTACAATAAGATACAATAAGCACTATAAACACTCAGACATCAGGTACCATTATGACTTATAAAAACCTACTAGTTTATCGAATACGACAGAAGGGGGAATCTTGATAACGCGCATATCAGAAAAATATTATTTTTTATTTAATTTCTCTTTCACACGAATAATATAGGAATTGACGTTCATCTGTTCTTTTCAAGCCATTTTTTTATTTACATTTATAATTTGTATGGATTAGTTCACTAATGAATTAATTTTTCTACTTTATGTTCAGACGTTTCACTTCCAATAAAAAATACCTCCAATGAAAGACATTTTAAGTTAACAAAAAATGTGAAACTTCTGATATCTTCTGTATCGCTCTCTCACTTCAACATCTGCCTAGCCTTTTCTCAACTATGATGGGGTTGACTTCCAGTCTAACCGGATGCAGCTGAATATCAGTATTTTACATGGTGCGACTGCCTATCTGACCTCCACAACGCAGTTAGTACTGGGTAATACGATACCCCTTGTTAAGACTGGTTGTCAGACTTTCGGGCCACTGACTACCGGTAACGATTGTCAATCTAGAAATGACAGCGGGGAGCAACCAATCAATCTCACACTTATCCTTCATAATATCATCTACCGTTGGTTACCCACTAAAAAACCGTATCATCCCTTTGTTTTACAAAGTCCTCTAGATACTGGTTGATAGGAGTGCCGCAGCCCCCCAGGGTACGTGCGGTTATCTTTTCCTCGCTCGACTAGTTTGACACAAGCCGCGCTGATGCACCCCCTCTCTGTGTTAGTTAAGCAATTACTACTGGTAGAAGACTAGAATTAGGTTCACTCTTATAACTAGACATCGGATTATATGCGTTTGCATATGCAAATTTATTAAATGCTATTTTTATAACGTTATTGGATATTTTAGTACTTTTTTATCGATAGTGCCTATTTCAGAAGTTAAATGTCTTAGGCGCGTTGCATTATGCTGTTCTATATAAAATCATGGTCTTTAAGGTGTAAAGAAAGTTAACGCATATAGCAACGCTACCGGCCAAACCCTACCTGAAGAGGTTTCTGCACAAATGGCGCCCAAGTTCTGTTCAGTAACATCAATTGACGTAGAGACGCAATTTTCAGCGTAAACGTCACAAGTTTGACTAGAAAAATATTTAATTTTCTAGTTTCACAAAAAATACAATTGATTAATTATTAATATATGTTTCGTGAAAACAAACGTAAATTCTTTCGCCCTTTTTTGAGCATATTTGCATGCATATTGAGGCATTTTAATTATTCATATAATCCGATGTCTATTTATAACTAAATAAACTTAAGTTTTAGGTATATTATTTCGTTTGTTGATTTATTTCAACAACTTAGCCGATGATATTTGATACCGTAGTATGTACAGCGTATCCAGTCTATGGTAGCCAGTTCCACCACCAACCTGGACAAAAGAACTGTTAGAAGAAGCACATCTGGCTAGACGCGGAGATGGCCGATGGAGCAAGGCTTTGACCGAGTGGTGGCCAAGGTTAGGCCAAAGAAACCAGGGTCGTCCCAAAGCTCGTTGGGTCGACGATATCGTCAAACTCGCAGGAAACACCTGGATGAGGGACGCACAGAACCGGAAAGTATGGCGGAAAAAGGGGAGGCCTATACCCAACAGTGGATGATTCCGGGCTGATATGGTGACGATGATGCGTGTGTCCAGCGTATCCAGTCCATGGTAGCCAGTTCCACTACCAATCTGGATAAAAGAATTGAAAGAAGAAGCATGAGAATCCTATAGTCCGTGAACGTTTTAAGTATCAATCAGCTCCACCCAGAGTTATAGTAGTCCAACAGCATAACAAGTTCTGGTCTACGTCTCAGAATTCCTTGAAAGAAAACCGTTTCATTTTCGCCATCCATAAAGGATAATAACATGAAAAAAAGGCCATTAAATCGAGATCCCTTAGTATCGTTTATCGTATGTCGTTTGTTTTCTTTTGCCAAGCCACGGGAGGCTTTGTTTCCGATTACACAGTTCGATTATTCGCTACCGACCGGAGCGGCGGCGACGTACGAAACCAAACTGTTGTAGATATAGCTTTTTGCTTGATTGGATTCGATTCGTACGATGTTAATTAATGTTTGTAAGTTTCTTCATGTTTTTCGAGGAAAATGTGTTTGTATTTTATGATTCTGATGCAAGATACTTCTTTATCATAAAGGATACTGGGTGGAACTGGTCTATGGATCAATAGCTTGTCGCTATTCGTTTTGTGTAGGGATACCTAATTTATACCCATGTGCTTAGGGACACAGAAATCTGATCCAGCAATTTTTTATAAAAATATAGATACTTGGTCCATAGACTACTTCCTATACAAATTTGCCCAGTCTCCTTTATGAATCCATAAGTTATACCGAACACAAATGGAAACGAAACGCAAATAAGTAATGGCAAAGAGATTCCTTCCACGTGTTTGTCGATATTTATTTATAGGAAGCCCACATTTAAAGAGAAAAATAGACGCCAAATAAAAGGTTGAAAATAGGTGTATTATTCTATTGTCAACCTCACTGAATAGTTTTACTCGTGGGTGGAGCGTGGCAGTTCCTTTTGTCATACGGCAATTATAACAAGGACTGTTTCCCCTCCCGACTTGGCCCACATCCATGACTATAGCGGGGGTGAAGAGGTATTTTTGATGGGTCTACGTAATTGGTTGGTTAAGTATTTGTTAAGCACACATATTGTATATCAATGAGACGTGAGATGAGTTTGCAAATGAGATGTTTTTTATTGTGTTTATTTTCGGAAGGAGTTTTAGGGATTCTTTATTGGTGTAACTATGTGAATCTAAAATGTTGCGCTATTGAACTGTGTAGAAGATTCGAGAATAATCCTTCGATGTTTTTTTCCACTATGGAGCTGTGAAGAGGGTTCTGGAACTTTCGGAAGGATTGGTCGGCAATAACCCGTCTGGTCGGGGACTCCTCCCTTTTCTATGGAGTGTTTGCGCTGGTTTTTTGCTAATAATTCAATCAACTAGAAATTGGCACGATGCAAAGATGGCAGATTAGCGTACTGATATGAACACAATGAAAAAGAACAATACGCTTATTAGGAAGGGTTGCACATACCTCGATTCCCCGGAGCAGCTTCCTGGAGCGTGGCACATAACACGGAGACAAACGAAAACGAGAAGATAACACCAATTTCACCACTTTTTGTAAATATATCGAGAGCGTGTGTTAACGCGTTGGTCAGTAGTCAGCCATTGCGTTTTTGCATAGACAATCAGAGCCGCTGTGCAGGGGGGTGAAGAGGGGGAGAGGAGAGCGCTGTGCCAATCAACAAAAACTAATTTCTATGTCTATGTATCCGCGCAACCATGGAGTATTGAGCAACTTTACTCTTTATTCTTCATATCCCTAAAGGCTTAAATTCCATCTTGATAAATTATTCAAAAATTTTACTAGACCCACAAAAAAATTGAGACAGAAAAAAGCAACTGTCAGAAAAAGAAATTCAGTCGGTTAAAAAAGTATCTTATCAGCCACTATCAACCTCTGACTTCACAATATTTAATTAAATTAGCATGTTTAATTAAAGAAAGAGCTAGAACTCAAAGTTACATTCTACTTCAATTAATGTAATCTTGTTAGAACTTCAACAGAGCAGGCGCTAGTTTCAAATTAATTTATTAAAATTGAAACTTAAGAATTAGCTGGTTCTTAATTACGAAGTTTAAATATGAAATTGTAGAGGTACCTCTACATACAAGGTAGGTACAAAACTTTTTCTCAGAACTTGAAGTAAGCTCGAGATCTATAGATGTTAATTAACATATAATATGCTTTGACTTTGACATGTTCCCATATCTTGGACATTTAGTTTGACAGTCGTGCAACATTGACAGGAATAGCGCTTACCCAAAGTTCATGCTAAATATTTTTCATAATTATTCTCGACCATCTTAAAATCACATTATTAAAAAATAAAAGAAGTAAGTAAGTGCCTGTTAGTAAGTGGACTGTTCAGAAGTTTTTCCGCCAAGACTTTCTCAGTGACAGCCACGGAGTCTGGATTTGTGTCCGGTTGATGGCAATAGGTTCGCTCCCTATTACACGGGACTTAAACATAACTGGCGAATTATGAGTGTGCTATTAGGTACACCTCTGCATAACCCTTCGGGGATTACAGGTGTGATGTTATGTTAATATGTAGACAGACAGTAGTTCTATGTTTTAGAACTGCCCAATGTCTACCATCCTCGGATTTGTAAGATGTACAGTCACGAGCAACAATATGTGTGCACTTTCCTAAATTGAAAAGCAATTTTCGCGAGAAATAACGATTGTAATTTGCAGATGGGATCTTTTTCATAAAAATATGAGTTCCAAAATAGTATGTTCGTAACAACATGAAATTTTTATAAGAACAGTAGGAGAAAAACACTTTTTGAAGTTGTTAAGTGTTTACATATTGGTGCTCATGAAGTCTGACAGCCAGTCTTACCATAGGATATCGTATTACTCAGTACTAACTGGGTTGTGGAGGTCAGATGGGCTGTCGCTCCATGTAAAGTACTGGTATTCAGCTGCATCCGGTTAAGACTGGAAGCCGACCCCAATATAGTTGGGAAAAGGCTAGGCAGATGATGAAGTGTTTACATATTGGTGCTCATGACTGGATACGTAGAGGTTTGCCGCAGTAGCTCTCGCTAGAAGTTAATGTGCATATTTGTGCAAAAGACTGTAATTAAGTGTATCACACGGATAAGAACATTATCTTTATGCCAATAAAGTTAATTTTCGGATGAAGTGCGACTGAGTGAAGTTGAAGTCTCGCTCTATAGATTTGGGCCTAACTGTACGTGGCTTAGTCTAGATCCAGCTTGAGTAGTCTGAGTACCAGCCAATTTCTTATTTGTAAAAATCTATCATTCTGTGTAACCTTTCAGGTCAGCATATAACTTCTCCTTTGATTAGTTTTAGACCTAAGCCGATTGTCGGCTACAAATCACAGCTAGTGGAATAGTGGAAGACCTTTTTTATTTTCTGCAGATATGTTATATGTAGGGAAACCAGTCGCCAATATAATTAGATTGCTTATGTCATGATTATGACGAGTGTAAAAATACGCTTTACAAAAGCGAGGATCACTTGTTCATCATAACTTATTTTTACTGGACTATACCTGGGAACCTTCTGGTTACGGAGAAATTTAAGATCAAACTTTTTTTTTTCCGGAAGTAAGTTTTAAATGTGTTAACGTAATATCCCCTACGTTTCGTCTACTGCTGCTTGCAACCATAAGCACATTATTTTGAGTCAAAGATGAATTATTTATTTGCGTTAAATATGGTAAATATATAAATCTGAGAAAGCGAAAAATATGATCAAATTTATGACACAGAAAGTTAATCCTGCCGAAGTTAGTATTGTTTTTATTAAAATACAACCCTAATAAGCAATTCACGATATATCTACCTAACGATACATTCTCCCATTAAAAATAAAGTACCTCGTCCAACTTCTAACCGAATATCTCGATATTCTATCAAAGTTCCAAAAGTATCGTTGCCCAAATGGCTTTTCAATACATTGGATAATAGAAAAGTTCGCAATGGGTTTAGTTCTGGAACAAATTCTTTATTGCAATAAGTGTATATGTCACAATGAAAACTCTGAATTAGTCAAGACTACTTTTGACTGTAATAGCTCAAAGCAAGCAGTCAAGCACTTTTTGCAATTACTAGAATGTATATAGAAACCTCGCTGTGAGACCTGGTCACTTACCAAGAAACATAGAGAGACGATCGCAAAATGCCAAAGATGGATGGATTTATTTTGTCGCTTAGTTTTATACACCGTGACTTTTTAGTCGTCTTACAACGGTAGCCCACTTCATGTATCCAATGACTACTAACCATTCATTAAAAAAATAGGTATTTATGAGATTCTAATAATTTAAAAATAAAAATATTATTCAGTATTATGACGCATGACGTAGTTAAAACAACCTGTTGTGAGCGATGATCTACTGGACTCGAGCGCTGGGTAGGTATATTCTCCCGTTTGACACGTAAACATCATTAACAGGATGTTTCATATTTTTTTCTAATGTTTATTTATTCTTCTTTGTACCTATTACGGTAGGTAAAAAAAAAAAACGCGCCTAGAACTATTTTTTGTCGGGCACATTGAGTGGACCACCTTTGTAAGACGACTAAAAAATGACGGTGTATATGTGCGTTCAAGTAAGGCCTAAAATAAAAGTCACGGACATACTTTCTCGCATTGGCCATCTAAACTGGGGCTGGAAGGGTCACATGCCTGGTATCCAAGAGATTTCACCCGAAACAGTGACGTCCGATAAGAAGATGGGACTATAATATCTTGGGGCAACCCAATAGAAACTGTTGGAGGAGGCCTATTCCAAAAAGCACACCGAATTACGTGATATCTTTTAAATTGAATTTAAAATGGTTATATTGATAAAGTTGTAAAGTACGAAATTCGGAAGTAAAAAGGTTTATATTATTATAATATAAACCTAAGGTCCATGGTATTTTTTTTGTCCTTTTTAAAAGAAATTCCTACTGGACTGAATCACCCCACTCTGGTCAAAACTAGATTTGTCTGGTTAAAATTTTGACTGTAACATAATTAAGTATTTTGTGCCAAGAACTAACTTCTGAAACTTATGCTATTTTGAACAGGTTCCCGTGAAATTCGTTCAGATATTATTAAGAGTTCGAACTGCGGCTTGTTTTAATGGTTTTTTTTTTAAATTCTTTGTCATTTCCAACATTGGATTAATGCTAGTACTTTGTTTTTTGGATCGATCATTTTTCTCTTGTTGTTGATTTATGTTCAGACATTAATTTAGTCTAGAACTCTGGAGTCTGGACTAAGTATTATTACAAAAAAATCTAATGCTGGTCGAGAAAGTTAGTTTTTCATAACAGTAATTTTGTAATTGAAAATACTTGTGCACATTACCAACCGAAAGCGTTGAGTAGTTTTTTGATGCCCTTTTATAGTTTGTTCTTAGTTTATTTATTTTAGTTTATTTACTAGTTTTTGATTAATAATGTATAAAGTTAGTTTACTCTACTTAATAAATTACTTAGATACAATTTATAAGGACACGACATTTTCAAATCGACAATTTAGTGAATTAAATTAGTTGTTATATAAGTACCTAAAATATCGCTAGTCCAGGACCGATCACATTGTATACTTATATACCAAATAATTTTGAAAAATAATAACCTTTTTCAGACCACAACAAAATTTAAATAACAAGGAGAAACCAATAACACTGGATCAACACTTCAGTGCTTAAATAGTACTGTTGATATTTATATCACGTAATAAATTAACATTTTGTGATGGGAAACCGCTGCGTGAAATTACAGAACGTGAGCTATAATTATTGTTCATGATAAAGTCAATAAATACTGTATTAATTTAGCGGTAGGTTTTTTATGATGTTAATAACAATTTTTTTTTTCTTGAAATTGTTCTGAACCCTTTTTTTCAAAAGTGGAACAGGATACAGGGTTTAAACAGACCCTTCACGAAGCCGTCAACCAAGCATTCTGTACATCAAACTAAGTACCTTTACCCAAAAATTATTGCTGGGGAACGACTTTTTTTTTTTGGGATCAAAAATCACCTTTGACGGTAGGACTCAATATAACGCACTCAGAACATTGTGCTGATGGATGGATTGAATAGTACGGGGGTCGTGGAGTTGTTTATAGTAAAAATCTTACATTAAAAACAAGTATTTTTTTAAAAACTTGTGAAAAAGTTGGAACTTTGACCCCCAATATCTCCGTAACTAGAAGGTTCCCAGGTATGGTCTAGAAAAAAAAATGATCGCAATGACGGGGAGAGCAAATGCCTTTCGCCTTCGTTAAGGGTCTTTTTACACCCTTTATAACGCACTCAGGATACTGTTGAGGCTGCCATGGCGATATAGCGCGTCAAAGAAGTTTGCGGAAAGGCATATAGATGGTTTTTCGGCCATCATACGGAAGAGAAGCGCTTCCCTGCTTGCTCGTCTTCGTGGCAGTACCAACAGTATCTTGAGTTTATTCGCAGATAGATGGGAGTCTCCAATCCTGCGACATTGGATGAAACTCCACAAAAAATAAAACATGTATGTCTACTAACACTAGTATTTAAGACCATTGTTACTAACACTATGGGCGTAGCCCGAAATAAATGCCATAATAATTGAGGTTTTAACAAAAGGTTTTAGCGTTTTAAAAATCTCTTAACTAAAATCTTCTCTTGCTTTTTGAAGAATGTAACTAAGAAAGAAGAAGTGACGAGAGGACCTAGACATTTACCGCAAGGGCTGATTCAAGTCAGCTCAGAAAAAGACCACTACTGGCCTTTGACCACTACTGGGTTTTGCGCGGGGTAACTGGGTGACCAACATCATCTGCCTAGCCTTTTCCCAACTATATTGGGGTTGGCTTCCAGTGTTACCGGATACAGCTGAATACCAGTATTTTACATGGAGCGACACTGCCTATCTGACCTCCACAACCCAGTTAGTACTGGGTAATATGATACCCCTTGGTCAAGACTGGTAGTCAAACTTTTTGGGCCACTGACTACCGGTAACGACTGTCAAAGATCTACAAATGACAGCGGGGACCAACGGCTTAACGTGTTTTCCGAGGCACAGAGGAAACTCGGTATGTAATGGGTGGTCACCCATCCACAGACCAACCTAGGCAAGCACGGCTTAACCTAAAGATTGACCCGAGCGGCTGTTATTATTTAGCGACGAGCTCCTCAAAGGTGACCAACATGTTCGACTATTTCCCAGCTGAGCCTTAGTTAAATTCTCCCAATCGATTTAATAAAACTGGTTTCTAAAGAAAAACAAAAGGAAATATTCCCATCATTAAAAAAAAACTGTAATAACTTCAGTTAAGTACTAGGGCATTAACTCAGCAAACTTCCTCAGTCCAGCAGCCACCTCCTTTGCAGCTACCAAAATGTGTTTAGGCTGTATATAGTCCAGGCCATTTTGGCCCCTAGTTTCTATGACATACGAATGCGGGATCTGCTTGATGAAATACATCCAGTCCATGGACATCCCATAGCTTTTTTTCCCCATTTTTTGCATGTTCCCATTGACAAAGTTATAGTTGTCAACTTTTCGCATGGCCTGTAAATTAATAATAAAAAAAAGTTTTTATTTTAACAAAAGATAGTTAATGCACAGTCAACCGCACATAAGCGATCTATGCCTTGGAATGGGCAACTACAGTACTTTCACAAGTTATTATGTCTTGTGTCTGTGACTGTAGCTTCGCTTTCTTTGTTACCAGGCTTTGGTCAGAGTCAGCGCCTTAATGTCGTAGCAGTAAGGGGGATTTTGTAGTCCAAGCATTACCACTGAGGTACGGATGTACCCTTGACCGTACACATACATCTCGCCAGCTATGTTTAATGTCTTAGACAGAAAATCTTCCATTTCTGAAAAAAATTAAAAGCAAAATGCCCAACACTGCCCTTACTGGATATCAATAGCGAAGGGTTAATTATTTAAGAGGTTAGCCGGAGTACAGTTCCTTAATGTGATTTTATTATTTGTCTATGGAATACTCATTGTGCCCGTTTTCAAAGGGAAGCCGGTAGGAATCGAGTTGTATGGGAGCTTCGCCACTGCTGGATATCGAAGTCATGCTCCACAGCTGCGCTTGCAACCACCAGACCAACAAGGCTTACGATACTGCAATCTAATTCATTCCCAAAATACGTGACATTTTAACTTACCTGAGCCATTTGCCTGGTCATTGCAAGATGTGTGCTGTGGTCATCGCGAAGTGTCCCCAACGGGAACAAAACCTTCGAACCAGCTGAGTGCACCGATAGGTATCCGTAAAAATGAGTATCATCGGCTAATCTCTGAAACAAATGAGCTCGGAATTTCAAGCGTCAACGATAATAAAGCTCCCATTAGTAGATTTTTTGGAATCTGATCAGCAGTTCCGGAGATAACACGATTGCTGTTAAATATGAATGAAGAAACAATGGATGGACTGTGTGAAGGATATGGCTATAAAGGAGGTGACAGCTGAGATGACAAGTACCTATGGAAGAAGAAGACATGCTGCTCATCATCATCATATCAGCCCGGAATCACCCACTGCTGGGTATAGGCCTCCCCTTTTTTCTGCCACACTTCCCGGTTCTGTGCGTCCCGTATCCAGGTGTTTCCCACGACTTTGACGATATAGTCAACCCAACGAGCTTTAGGACGGCCCTGATTTAAGACATGCTGCGCCAACCTCAAATAAATTGAGATAAGTGCAGGAGTATTTCTATGGGACCAACTTGACATAATAAGAGGTAATACAACTACGGAAGGACTGTATTAGCTTTTCCACAATTTTCTTTACCTTAAATGCTTTAGTTTCATCCTCACAGAAAGGCACTGGTCCACAATAATGGAGGTTGCATAAGTCATCATCAGCCCTGTCGAAGTTGTAACTTGAAAGGAAATAACACAAAAAAGCATTAATATTGCATGACATACGCATACCTCAAGCAAGTCATCATCACCATCGCCCACAGCCCGACTTCACCCACTGCTATAGGTCCCGTCACGTAAAAAGAACGCTGAGCGTCAGTGGAGGGTTTGCGTATGTTATACAGGCGCGTCCTAAAGTACTAAGCTATTGTTTTATAATATAAGTATTTGTTTCACTGTAGAATCACAATAGGTACTTTACTAGTTACTTAGTACTTTGGAAAAGGCTGGAATAAAAAAAAATGAAAACATTTGTTTGAGCGTTCTTTTTACGTGACGGGACCTATATCTATGGTGTAAAAACACCCATAACGAAGCCGAAAGGTACTTGTTCTTCCCGTCTTTGAGATATTTTTTTGTTCTGGACCATACCTGGGAACATTCTAATAACGGAGATATTGATGTGTTATAACTTTACTTTAAATACCTCCATGACCCTTATAAAATCCATCAGCACAATGTTATAAATGCGTTACATTGAACGCTACCGTAAAACGTGATTTTTCTAACCGAAAGATAAAAAAAATAACAAAGAAAATGCCACCACCTCTATGTGCGTGAAAAAACATCGAAATAAATTATAAGACCGTTTCTACATGCATCAGATCAACGAAATGTAATTTCATCATTTCATGTCGTGACAAAGAGACATCAGTGCCTTCATGAATTTTTGATAGCATTTTCTCTATCGATAACACTTTTCAATTTTTTTTTTTTTTAAGTGATCGGGTTTTTTCCGTATTGTGATCAAAGGTACTTTGGTGTACTGTTCAATAAAGATAAAAAATATACGTGTTAATTGAGAATCTCCTCCTTTTTTTTGTCGGTAAAAAATAGGAAGCCGATATATCCATTTCGTACGTGTTCAGATTAAATCTTTGACAAGAAAATATGTTGTTTTCTTTTAGAAAATGTTACTTTTCATCTCAACGTCGATTTTTTAAGTTAAGATTCTAAGTATATAAACTTAAATCCAAATCACTAAATGTTTAAAATCTGTATACTGAGATGATTAACTGAGTTTTTTCGCACAAGAGATCTATGAAAGTGTGAATCAAGGAAGGGTTTGTTAGAAGAGTTATATAGGGGTTGAATGTTTGTCATTTTTAGCAATGGAAAATGTCATTAGGCCCTCATTTTGTTTTATAATAAACCCACAAGGCCAAAGAAGCTTAAAACAAATGATTTTTTACAAAATGCTCAAATGAAGGTTTCACAAATCCATAGAATCTTTTTCTTAGTGTATCGATGCCAACAAATTCAAAAGTATGCGGCGTCTCCCCACAGACAATGACCCATCTTCCTTTTTGCACCGCATGCCCTATCACCTACGCCTGTGATGATCTATTTACTGCATCAGTGAGCAGGGTCGGGTGGTTAAGTTTTGGGTTAAACACATTTGATCCGTAGCAATAATCCACATACATATCTATGTTTTCTTACTACATCCATAGCTACAGAAGGGTGATACCAAACTCATACTAATCCAACCCATCCCATAAGGGGTGTTGGATTTCGTTGCAATTTGGGGATGTAACGCTAAACTTAGGGGGTGAACGTTATTTCCCACTCGAGCCGGCTTTATAAATAGGGGTAGATGTAATATAACGCGAGTTATAATAACAGGGTCTGCAGCCACGAAATGTTCAGTCATAGAAATAATTGCGAAGAGAAAGTTTGCTGGTCTCATTAAAATGATATTGGACTAGCTTAAAATGGTTGTGACTTCGCCCACTTCGTTGAGACCAATAAATTTATACTTTGATATTAGTGTTCTTAGATGTTTGTGGTCAAAAGGGTTTTATATATTTTTTTTTTCGGTTACAAACATTTAAAATCACATATACAAACAGACAGACCCGGAACAACTATCTGTAAGCCATACAAATATTTGTTCCGTGCGGGGACCGAACCCGCGACACGCAGCGCTGCAGCCAATCACTCAGCCACTGCGACAACCGTGAAATTTAAATTAAAGTTTTTAACCTTGTGTTTTTAACCTTGGCTATGAGGGAGGTCTTTGCCCAGCAGTGGGACAATATAAGCTAAGGAAAAAAAGGTTATAAATTGTATTATGGGTTATGTTGCAAAGAAGGCTAGCAAAACTGGACCCAAAGAATTTAAAAAATTACGAAGCTCTATTCAAGTGTAAATATAAAATAATTATAACTACAACAACTATGTATAAGTTACCATAATGAATGCTTCCTCTAAGAGTGGGTCCCAAAATACATGTAACCTCGCCAGTCTTCTTTTTACAGGAGTCCCATTGGTCTCTTTAAAGGCTTATAAGTACAAAGATTTTCCACAATGAACTTTCCATAATTAGGTAAAAAGTTATTTGGGCAAGCTAGTTATTTGGCAATACCGCTGGCGACCCTGAAAAATTATACGACAAAGCCTCTAGCCAACACTTCATGAATAAAAATGAGTGGCCAAGACCACATGGCGACGAAATTGTATTAAAAATTCAGAGAAAAGCTTCAAAATAAGTACCCGAAGTACTAATTGTAGATGTGGCCGTATTAACACCGTCCTTTTCTCATTAAATACAGAGTAGCCTTTATTTTACCCGCTTTGTTGTGAATTTTAATTATTTTTTAGTCCTAATCGCCCATTTTTCATACTTGTATTATGTACTTGACCTAATTTTTGGGTATAAAAAGGCGTCTTTAGTTATCTTTTGTTTTTGAAAGTTACCTTTTAGCTAAATTGTGACTTTTACTTTTAGAACTAGTAGCTTTTATAATGTTTGGGTTTTTAAACTTTAAAAAGGTCGTTACTAAACTAAACCGAAATTATATGGATGAATTGAATAGTACGGGGGTCGTGAAGGTGTTTAAAGTAAAAATCTTAAATTAAAAACATGTTTTAAATCATCAACAGTCTACAGTCGTGAGAGCAGCGGTGGCCCAATGGTGGCGGCCCCGACTCACAAGCAGTAAGTCGTGGATTCGAACCCAGGCAGGCGCGTTGCTTTATGTAATTTATTTCATCACCACTGCTCTCAAAACGGTGAAGGAAAACACCGTGAGGAAACCGGCATGCCCTAGAATAAAAAAATCGAAGACATGTGATATCTACCAACCCGCACTGGGCCCGCGTGGTGGATTATAGCCCATTTCCTCTCATATAGAGGAGGTTTGTGTCCCAGCAGTGGGGACATTATAGGCTGATTACCGCTACATAGACCTCTTTATCGACACGCCAGCTGTTCTCATCCAGCTACGTCCCGGAGAGATCGTCGCTCCACCTAGGGCGTCTTCATTCAAGAACACGTCTACCGCAAAGGCTATCGGATTTTGGAAGTAATCAAATAACCAGTTTTCAATCAAAACGAATGCCCCCGCTATCCGATCACGAAACAAAGTTCGGACTACTAACTCAAAACCACAAAAACAACTATCAAATTAATGTGTCCCCCGCTTCTAATAACAAAGTGTGGAACAATAAAGCTGATTCGGATTTTAGACAATGAAGGAAAATGTCCCCGACTATTGTTGGTGTTGTGAGACTCGTGGGAAACCTACCAGACCCAGTTTTTAAATACTTTCGGCTATCGTAGACAAAACGTTTTCGGGACTCACCTCAAAGAAAGCGCAGTAACTGACTGCCTCGTTGGTTTAGTAGTCGCAAACGCAACTGCTGAGCATGAGGTCCTGGGTTCGATTCCCAGGTCAGCCAAAGTGTTATTGGGTTTTCCATCAGGAATTTGTCAGTAGCAGCCACGGAGTCTGGATTTGTGCCCGGTTGATGGCAATAGGCTCGCCCCTATTACATGTGACTAAAACATAACTGGCAAAATGTGGGTGTATTAGGTACACCGCTACCTTACCCTTCGGGGATTGATAGCGCAGTTTCCAACGATTATCTCGCCGAAAGTGGAAATTCCAACAGTGCGAATGATTTTACGATGTAGCCAAGAACAAATAATACTCATCTGCCTAGCCTTTTCCCAACTATGTTGGGGTCGGCTTCCAGTCTAATCAGATGCAGCTGAATACCAGTATTTTACATGGAGCGATTGCCTATCTGTCCTCCACAACCCAGTCAGTTCCGGGTACGATACCCCTTGGTAGGACAGGTTGTCAGACTTACGGGCCACTGATTACCCATAACGACTGTCAACGATCTACAAATGACGGCACGGAGGAAACTCTATACAGGGTGTAAACGGACCCTTCACAAAGCCGTCAACCAAGCATTCTGTACATCAAACTAAGTAACTCTACGCAAAAATGATTGCTGGGTAACTACTTTTTTTTTGGGGTGAAAAATCACGTTTTACGGTAAAACGCAATGTTTCGCACTCAAAACTTAATCAACGGGTCATGGAGTTAATTAAAGTAAAGTTAAAATCTTAAAAAGTGGTTTTTTTTAAAAAAATGGAACTTTGACCTCCAATATTTCCGTAACTAGAAGGTTCCAGGTATGGTCCAGAACAAAAAAATGCTCGCAATGACGGGGAAAACAAGTGCCTTTCGGCTAGGTTAAGGGTCTTTTTACACCCTTTATGTAATGGGATATTTAGCCACAAGCTCCTCCTCCAACCAAGAACAAATGATGCTACTTACTCAAAATTCCTGTTAAGGTCAACCCCGATGCAACCCCCGCTCAAATGTCTTCTGTTTTTCTTCCACAATCGATCCGAAGATAGACTGTACTCATAGCCATCTGGATTCAGCACTGGAATTATGTGCCTGAAAAGGCACAATAGATTATTCTACAGAATATAACACTAACCACATTTATAACATAACAAATGATTGAAGTGACTGAGAACCTCATGGTAGATAGCAGTAGCGAAGGGTCAATTTTTAACAGGTAAGCCGGAGTACATATTTTTAATCTGATTAAATTATTTGTCTAGAAAATACTGACTGTGCCATTTTTCAAAGGGAATCCGGTAGGAATCGAGTTGTATGGTATCTTCGCCACTGGTAGATAGGTAGATAGATGCATTGATTTGTATAAACATGTGTGATATGATACATAGATAATATGCACATATGGATGGAAACGATTGCTGGTTCAACATGTTTTGCCTTATTCGGCGTCTTCTTCTTAGCGTGTCGATGGCAAAAAGTTCAGATGTTATGTTTAGCCCAAAACTCAGCCACGCGGACCCCACTTACTGATGCAGTGAGCAGATCTTCGAGTGCGCAGGTGATAGGGCATGCGGTGCAAGATGGAAGGTGGGCCATTGTCTGTGGGGAGACGCCGCATACGCACTTGAGGTCTGAGCTGTCCATGAACCCCCATCTGCAGAGATTGTCTTTGGTCCGGCCGACTTGGGTTCGAAGTCTGTTTAAGGATTTCCAAGTCGGCCATGGCAACGCGTGCCCAGGTGGAAGGTTTTCGGAAGGGTCGTTAAAGTTGTCCGGGGGTTTAAACCGCTCCCGCCAGAGATTGCACCTCGCTGTGGACGCGTTGAAATTGGCTGAGCTAGTTGGGCCTACGCATCCAAGAAAACTTTTACGACTTTTCAGCCTCGAAGGCACTGAGACGCAGCTGTGCATTGGATGGCGTGAATCAGCTTGTAGCTTCGTCCTCTCTATACGGCTGGCTACAGTCCTGCGAACTTGAGGAGGCGCGATACCGGACAGTGGATACAGCATTCGTACCGGTGTCGGTTTAAGACAACCAGTAATTATGCGGCACGTCTCGTTTAGAGCTGTATCCACTAGGTGTGCGTGCGCAGATCGGTATTCGGCGTAAAAAATTGTTATATAATATTTAACTGGAATTTATAAACTAAAAAATAATTAATATACGTATAGTCAAAGTTCAATCAATTAAAATACATTATTACAGTCAACACAAAAATATAGAAAAAAAAAAAAAAATAACTCCTCGTAATGCGTTCAGAGCGTTGGCAAAGCAAAGTACCCCCTCACAATAGTGGAGACGTAAAAGGCTGATCACCTCATGATTATTATTAACACTTCGTACCAGTTTTTTTTTGTTATATGTGCTGGCTGTTGGCTGAAATTCCGAACGATAGTATCGATGAAGTAAAGTGTCGATATGACGGACTCCCACTCTCGGCCGTGCACCCCACTGTCTACCAGGATCCCTTTGTTGTTTTTGTTGCCGTTTGATATTCTTAACATCTAAAATAAAAAGGTAGACATAATTGAAGATATTTATAAAACTCCTCCTCGTTGGTCTAGTGGTCACAAGCGCGACTGCTGAGCATGAGGTCCTGGGTTCGATTCCCAGGTCGGATAAAGTGTTACTGGATTTTCCCGTCATGAATTTCTCAGTGGTATCCTCGGAGTCTGGATTCGGATTCTGGATTCTGGAGTGTGATTATGTGGTGGTGATGGTTTTATTCATAGACTGCATCCTACAGATTGAGTCTTAAATAATTATGGCTATCGGGAACCCTCGAAGACTCGAGGGTACTCGAGCCAAATGCTGTAGGCTGATATAAAAACATGTTAAAAGAGAAGATGATCATTTAAAACTTACATAAATAGGTCTGCCATTGTGAGTCTTTCCAAGAAGATTTAGCTTGCAATGCGCTGAATATTTTGTAGCAATTCTTACTAAATAAGCACTGATTTCACTAATTCGTGGAAACCCAGTCCATGTGAATGAATCTCCAGACACAGCTGCTGTTGTAAGACAAAAACGCAAAATAAAATTAGGTACATAATTATGCTTTGTGGGAAATGCTTATGTAGCGGCACTACAAATAGTACCACAGCAACATCCAGGCGTCGCGAAGGTGGGGCGGGAGCGCGACAAAAACAGGCCGTGTTACACTCACACACATAGTTATATATTTTTTGTAGTGTTTATTATATTTCTTATAGGTTGTTGTTTTATATTATAACCCGAGTACTGTTTATTTTATTTCCATATTCATGTAAAAAATATTTATGCTGTCTTGGCTTCCGTACGTTTTTTTCACGGGTGACCACTGAAAACCAGCGCTGTGCTGTGGGCTCCCCGTAACACAGCATCATGCTGAGTGGTAACCTGCTTGTCGCAGTCACGACGTGCAAGATGTTAAAGTATTATTTTTTTTTTTGTCCCGTCCTGTTGAAATTTTTTTTTATTATTTTTTTCTTTCTTCTTTCTCTCTTTCATCTGTGTCACAAATGAAGAACTAATATCAAATTCCTAAATGACGATAATAAAGTTATCCGCGACTTAAGACCCTATAGAAAAACCAGAGCAAATGTCGAGCAGTAGCCCACTATACACAACACCCGTCTGGTCACGGGATCATCCCTTTATTACTCTTCAAGTGACCAGAGGGTGGGCCTATTTTTTGGCCAAAGAATCAGCATTGCCATCCAACGTGGCAATGCTGCCAGCCTTCTAGGCACTTTTACTGTTGACAGCGATGTGGACGAATTTTTTGACGCCCTGTAACCGTTTTGATACTTGTACATATTTTTTTTTCTTACTATTACAGATTTGTAGTTTGTATATAATGTAAATATTCATTTGTTGTCAATTAATTTTTATATGGCGGTTAAAGAATTTTACACCCTATTCTTCATATACCTTGTACTTCTCTTAATTTTTGCAATTTTGTTGTTTGTTGAATGCAATATCGGAAGATTAAACTTACTATCTCATAACATCACGCCTGTAATCCCCAAAGAAGGTTTACCTGTACCAATACTGGGTGAATGTGGGGGTACCAATAGTACACCGTAGGGTTCCGTAGCTAAATGTGGGTGTACCAATAGTACACCGTAGGGTTCTGTAGCCGAATGTGGGTGTACCAATAGTACACCGTAGGGTTCCGTAGCTAAATGTGGGTGTACCAATAGTACACCGTAGGGATCCGTAGCCGAATGTGGGTGTACCAATAGTACACCGTAGGGTTCCGTAGCCGAATATAGGTGTAACAATAGTACACACATTCACCCAGGTAATAAGTCCCACGTAATAGGGGCCGAGCACATAAACTATTGTTTCAATATTTTTGCAGCCTAGCATCTTGAATTACCTGCGCATTTGACTTTTTAACTGCATCAGTGAACGGAGTTCGTGTAGCTAAATTTCGGGCCAAACAGATTTAATCTTTATGCCATCGAGTTGCTAAGAAGAAGAATATTCTTGCATTACATTTATTAGTCTAAAAGTTCTTACCATTACGCTTTGTGGGAAATGTTTGAAGTAAATCCTGGTCCAGTTTCTCACGAACATTTTCTATCAGAACCGAATAATTCATTCCGTGTGCTTTCAAATAAGTGGTAAGGTTTTCTTTCTCCTCTTTGAACAGAAGAAAATCGATTGTTCTGTTATCTCTTATCCAAATTTCTTCACCGTTGGTTTCTGTGTGTGAGAAAAGATGATATCTTAGATCTAGCTTTTTTTTTGTTCGGATGGGAAATCATTAAATGACCCCTCCCGCTCTGGGCGAAGTGGAAGAGAGCGTCAGACTCGTACTGACTAAAACCCATCCATGTTCCTTCCTTTGTGTTCCAGGGCCGCGGTATCTCTTCCGAACAGTCCCGCAGCCCCGGCAGGCATCGGCCCTTGCGGACCCCTTCCTGTTTGCTAACATCTCTTTGAGGCGCGCGTGGAACACGAACGCGTCGTCGGCACGGCCTGTCGTCATAAGACGGACGGACGGCGAGCTAGTCCATTACTCACCGTCCACAGGCCCGCGATATCTTAGAGCTCGACTAATGAACATTACTTAGCATATGCTTGGGCTTTGAAATCCTTCTCTTTATATCACAGGACTGATTTACGTTGGTTAAGAGACTGTATTCTGAAAGTTGGCAACGTCGCAAATATCTGTCTAGTTTGTTTGGCAGATTTGTGAATTACTAAGTAGAATTATGAAATATCAATATATTAATTATTATATTATATATTATGTGTTGTACGTATGCTCAAATCATCATCATCACCTGGATCGGCTTTCAACCGAATGCAGCTGAATAGCAGTATTTTTACATGGAGCGAATGTCTATCTGACCTCCACAAACCAGTTAGTACTGGGTAATACGAAACCCCTTGGTAAGACTGGTTGTCAGATTTTCGGGCCACTGACTAGTTGCACCGACTGTCAAAAATCTACAAATGACAGCCGGGACCAACGGCTTAACGTCGTGGGTTTGCTTAAATAATGATTGGAAATAACAAAATATGAACAGTTCAAAGTAATACAGTAATGATACCTCTTTCGTAGAAAGTATTTAAAACATCATCATCGAAATTGCCTTGTGCTCTCCATAACTGCAAACCTATACGGTCTTTTGCAGCTGAAATACCTGTAATAATTCACTTTTTAATAAGAATAAACAAATACATTTTGATGAGCGCAAAATATTATCCATAACATCACTTATTCGCGTTATCAATCAATGCAACCATATAAAGGGTGTAAAAAGACCCTTAACGAAACCGAAAGGCACTTGTTCTCCCCGTCATTGCGATCATTTTTTTTGTTCTTACGTAGACCATACCTGGGAACCTTCTAGTTACGGAGATATTGGGGGTCAAAGTTCCAACTTTTTCACAAGTTTTTTTTTAACTTTTTCACATGTTTTTAATGTAGAACTTTAGGTACTTTAAACACCTCCACGACCCCCGTAATATTCAATCCATCCATCAACACAATGTTTTGAATGCATTACACTGAGTCCCAAAGTAAAGCGTGATTTTTCACCCAAAAAAAAAGTCGTTTCCCAGCAATAATTTTTGCGTAAAGTTACTTAGTTTGATGTTCAGAATGCTTGGTTAACGGTTTCGTGAAGGGTCCGTTTACACCCCGTATTTTGGGGCAACTTTTAATAAATACATAAGGCAAAAAAGTAAATGATACCTTTTAGAATTAGAAATACACAAAGTTTAAAAAAAAACATGTCTCATTGAAAAATTTAATCAACTCTCCAAGGCAAAAGATAAGAGATTTTATGGAAGTATAAAACAAAAGTACCCACGTTTATTTACAAATTTAATTGACTGAGCATTCTTTTTTAGACAGAACGATTAAATATTTAAGAAAATTTTATCTAAAATACTAAAAGAGTCTCTTTTTAAACAAAAGGCACGCTCCGTTAAAAGGTTCAAACAGAATTTTAAGGCCGAAACACACAGGATCCGTACACGTAGACGTGCACGTGCATGTAAGAACGTAAAACGTTTAACGAAATAACAAAAAACGTTTAACGTCCTTGTTTTTTTAACGTTTTATTGACTGCAACGTCATTATGCACGCATCAAAGCGACGTTGCCGTTCCGCTCTGCGTAGGTACGCAGTCGGTTTGTCTCATGGGAGCTGCAATGCGTAGCGATACGCATGTAACCTACGCACACGTGTACGTCACGTGAGCGGTGTACCATGTCTCTATAAAGTTCCATATATTACAACGTCATGGTACGCACATGCACGTGCACGTCTGCGTGTACGGATCCAGTGTGTTTCGGCCTTAAGTGAAATTAAATAAAAAGAAGAAATAACAACGAAAACTCTTACCTACTTAAAAATAAGAATAACAATGTCTGGGATTACTTGAAGCTTAGTTGTTCAAATAGTCCTAAGTGATTTCGAAGTCAAAATAAAAGTCTTTTTGTTTTTAAATAAGGTACTTATTTATATTAGAATTGTAAAAGTAACCCTGTCCGTTTGTTAGTCTGTCTATTTGAATGGTACCTTTTTAGGGTTCCGTAGCCGAATGGAAAAAAACGGAACCCGATATAGCCACTTTATTCCGAAACTATTAGGACTACACACATGTTTGGTAGGTAGATGTATTTTGTGAAAAAATGTGTTCTGTGAAAAAATAAAAGACTTCTTCGATCTTTTATTTTTTCCACAGAACACATTTTTTATGTTTCATACATGTTAAGAGAGGTACAATTAAATACGCATTACGTATTTATTTTAATACGTGCATAGAATATTTCATATCTGTGTAGTATTTAAAACTACCCTATCATAATAACTGAAAAAAAAAACTTATACTGTCACTTACGGGATATCTTCCGTGATTATCCATAATTCTGAGCTCCCGTTTACACACGATATACCGTAAGTTATAAACCGTGAAAGCTTAAAACAGTGTTTGAAAAAAAATAACTTCGAAAAAACGTTTCATTAGAACAACATTTATTCATTCAAAAGCGTATACAAAGAAAATCGAAGGCAAAGTTGCACCACTAAAAACTTTAGCGTTTACCAATGGCAGGCAATTTGAGCATTCAGACAAGGTGGACAGGGCAACTTTGTCACAATGCCACACCAAATAAGGTTAAAGTTGAAAGGTGAATAAGTCAAAGGGGAACGGCGACTGAACTTTCAAGAAGGAAAGTAGTTCTCTCTGACAATCAGAAATAATTTTACACAGAACAGCTTCACAATTATAATTTTTTAATTAATTCATTTATTTCAGATATTTATAATTTATAGAATACCATAAAAATATGAGACAAAAAAATCAAAAAAATCTCGACTCTTCACGTGACCAGAGGGCGGGCCTATTTTTAACCAAAGAATCAGCACTGCCATCCAACGTGGCAATGCTGCCAGCCTTCTGGGCACTTTTCCTGTTGATAGCGAGGTGGACGAATTTTTTGACGCCCGGTAACCGTTTTGATACTTGTACATTTTTATTTTTTTCTTACTATTTAGATTTGTAGTTTGTATTTAATGTAAATATTCACTTGTTGACATTAAATAGAGCCATAAAAATTAAAATAAATCAATGGATTTCAAATCAAACAATCAATGAAGTTAGAAATCGATTACGCTATTCAAAAGGATGAAAAAACTCAATAACACGTTGCCCGACACGGGAATCGAACCCAGGACCCCATGGTTAGCAGTCACGCGTGTGACACGAGGCTTCTCTTTAGTGGTTCTTAATTGTGATCTAATAACAAGAGATACCATTATCACTATACTGAGATATACGATACATTAAACTATTTTAAATATTCCCACCGCTGGGACTAAAATCTACCTTAGCCTACCTGGTTAGCGGGCTAAAATCCACCACGCGGGCCTAGTGATCGACCAACCCCCGGTCGATGACACAAATATCTTCGAATACGGACGTTATTTCTATCTTTGAAAAAATACTTTAAAATTTTATAAATCCGAAAGTTTGTGAGGAATGTTTGTTACTCTTTCACGCAAAAACTACTGTTCGGATTTGGATGAAATTTAGCACACAGATAGTTTATAACCTGGATTAACACATAGGATACTTTTTATCCCTGTAGTATGATTCCGTGGGACAATAAATCGAATACCACCCGGGCGAAACCGTGGGCATAAGCCAGTTCTTTATAAAATCATGTATTTCCCAATACACACAGATGTCACACTGATTGTATTGTATTGG
Organism: Noctua pronuba; assembly: GCA_905220335.1. NCBI lineage: Eukaryota > Metazoa > Arthropoda > Insecta > Lepidoptera > Noctuidae > Noctua > Noctua pronuba. The sequence goes on along the minus strand of LR999906.1, from coordinate 3,967,327 downwards.
TTTCGACATTCTGTCATCGGCATACTGTTCACATTTCCAATACATAACTTGTCACCCGTGGAACAAGTTCCTAGAACCTCTGTGTTCTGACGTACGGAGGTACATTGTATTGAGTATAAATTGGAATCAAGATTGAAATGGCGACTGATTGCAGAGGGAATTACATTCCATGTTATGTTGGTTGGTAATGTATAGTGGTATACTCTGTTGTGAGGATCAATATTACACGAGTCTCAAAATTACATACTTACATTGACATTTCTTTGATGATATAAAGGGTGTAACAAGACCCTTAACGAAGCCGAAAGGCACTTGTTCTCCTTCATGCACTATGTGTGGTTCCACGTGCACTTTGAGGGACCTGTCCGAGGCCACCACCAACGCCGTCGAAGTGGCAGAGTTTTGGATAAAACAAATTTAATTTATTTATTTTTTTATAGGGGAAATCATCGACACGACGAAGAAGACTTGTTCTCCCCGTCATGGCGATAATTTTTTGTTCAAGACCATACCTGAGAACCGTCTCGTTACGGAGATATTGGGGGTCAAAGTTCCAACTTTTGCACAAGTTTTTTTTTAAATACATGTTTTTAATGTAAGATTTTTACTTTAAACAACTCCACCGACCGTCGTACTTTTCAATCCATCCACCAGCACAATCTTTTGAGTGCGTTACATTGAGTCCTACCGTAAAACGTGATTTTCACCCCAAAAAAAAAAGTTGTTTCCCAACAATAATTTTTGCGTAGTGTTACTTAGTTTGATGTACATAATGCTTGGTTGACGGCTTTGTGAAGGGTCCGTTTACACCCTGTATTAACAAACATACAAGGTGCTAGGGACACCGACGCTAAAACGGTTACCACGTATTTAATACATCATTCTGAACCCCCCCCCTACATAGATTTTTTTTTTGTTGGTAATTAAAAATAAAAATCTGCTCTTTCAAACATTTTGACCGTGTTGGTATTGCAGTTTTGTAAGAATAAGCTGTTTTTTTTTAATAACCGACGAAAACTTTCTGTGTGGGGGGGGGGGGTTCAGAATGATGTACCGAATACGATGTAAACGTTTTATGGTCAATGTCGCTTCCACCCTGTATATTCTAAAAGATAAATAGATTTTTAAATAACGAATTGCAAAGATTATCCTTCTTATTGCTATCGCGAACCCCAGGTAGCAGCTACTTAGTGGTTGATAGTAACAACTGCAAGCCACAACGCTGTTCCGATTTTAGTTCTGAACGCGGCGTCAAAACTTCGACGACAGCGGCATTTCTCGTCAACATTTTCGCGATAGACATTCGAAAGTCAAACAACAGTGACTCTACGTTTGTAGTTTGCGGTCTGCGGTCGCCGACTGGTAGCTCAGTTAGGCCGCAGGTGGCTAAGTCCATCTACGGAAACATTTTCAATAAAAACAGTCTAGTGTCGTTGCGGATGGGCGGCATTGCCGCTGCGGTCTTACGACTGTGATCCCTTTAGCACCTTGAAAACTTTGCTTTGACAAGTTTCATATTACAAGTAATCTTACTCGTACCAATCCTACGCTTTAGTGGGCCATAAATGACGTGACGCTAAAACTTACTTAGACCAATTTCCTTGAAGGACGCTAATAAGACCATGCATTTATTGATGTCAATCGTAAAAAATATGGCCGAAGTCGTAACTTGTGAGAGAAAATACATGTGCCCGGGGACCACATATAAAAAAAAGTGTTATTTTCATCTTAAACGTAATTCTAACGATAAATCCTCTTATGGCCAAGTTGAAAAATGCATAAAAAGTATTTAAAACGATAAAATATACCTCGGCAATGGTATCACATTATTTGCACAACTAACACAGCAAAAAAACGCGTATCCTCAAAGGGTTGTGTTGAGGAGTACCCACATTTCGCCAGTTATGGTCGTAAGAGGCGAACCTGCTGGTATCAAACGTACATTGGGTAACTTTCATCCTGAAAAAAATACTATTCCCGAGGAAAACAACAATAACGTTCTTATGATAATAGATGGTGCCACATGTCTTTCGAATCATGATTGAATTATATTATCACTAGCAGAGTTTAACCAGAATAGATTGTAATATTCTAAATTAACGCGAACGAAGCCGCGGACAAAAGATAGTATCAGATAGAAAAAAAGGAATATGACGGAAAAACATAATGAAGGAAAATAAGAAATAAGGAATATGGGAAATATACCATACTGAATGAAAGAAAGAAAGAACAAATATTTATTAGACTCGCACAGGACAAAACAAAAAAAATAAAAATTATGCCATGAATATAATATCATGAAATATTTTGAAAAGCGTTTGGACGGTAACTAAAAATTAACATACACATTATAAATAATTTATCACTGAGCTTTTCATTACATACTTCCGTTCTTCTGTCTTCAAGCATTTTGGATCTTAAATGGAAAATTCATGACAAGTTTTGAAAAATAATAAGTTAAAATTATAAATTTTTGACGGAATTACATAAACCAATTTTCTTATGAGGAAGCTAGTATTTCCGTTACCACCAGCATTAGCAGTTTTACTCATGGTGTTCTGGCTCATCAGTACTACGCCTACTCCTTGGTGGAAACCTAGCCAACATGGTTTCGTCCACGTTCTCCCGTACATCATCAATGAGGACCCTGTAGGACACATTATAAGCATCCAAGAACGGCCCTAGAATCTTCCTCTCCTCATCGAATAGTAAAAAATCTATTGTTCTGTTATCTCTTTTCCAGATTTCTTCAGTGAGATGTGCTGTGGAGGGTAAAAAGATAAAATTGTTAATAACATAATTTCTTAGGTTCTTCATGAAGGTCCGGTGCCGACGAAAATTGTGTATGTTTATGAATTATTTATTTATTTACACAGGGTGTAAACAGACCCTTCACGAAGCCGTCAATCGAGCATTCTGTACATCAAGTAACTTTACGCAAAAATTATTGCTGGGAAACGACTTTTTTTTTTGGGGTAAAAAAACACGTTTTACGGTAGGACTCAATGTAACGTACTCAAAACGTTGTGCTGATGGATGGATTTAATAGTACCTGGGTCTTGGAGGTGTTTAAAGTAAAAATCTTACATTAAAATCATGTATTTAAAAAAAACTTGTGAAAAAGTTGGAACTTTGACCCCCCATATCTCCGTAACTAGAAGGTTCCCAGGTATGGTCTAGAACAAAAAAAAATGATCGCAATGACGGGGAAAACAAGTGCCTTTCGGCTTCGTTAAGGGTCTATTTACACCCTGTATATAGGAGAACCAGCGGGTATGACAAATGAATAACAATTGTATAGGCAACACAGAGCCAATTACAGGTTCTCACGAGTAAACACAGAAAAGATAGTAGAAATCTTAGGATCACTAGATAACAAGCACGATAAAAATAAAATGAAAGGAATTAAAATAAGATTCAATAGGCACTATAAACACTCTGACACCAGGTTAAGCATTAAAGACACGGGGAAAAAAGAAAAAACGTAAAAAAGTTAGCATTCAGCCGAGTGCGTGCTGAATAGGTTTTGGTGATGAATGATTTATTTTATTTTATTTTACTATTTATGTACACACAGTAGACAACACAGGAAAATAACATAATAATATATGAGAACATAGGTACTGCTTATTTCTTAAGAAATTTCTGCCAGGAGACCTGCAAAAGGAGAAATGAAAAAGAAATGTAGACAATAGTATAATGTACTGAATACGTGGTAAGGGTCCGTGCATCGATGTCCACCCTGTATTAACCAGGCTCACGAAGCGTTGTCATCCGTCTACGAAACCAATCAGCCAATTCTGAAAATATCTGTTTCACAACATAAGTCATCATCTGCCTAGCCTTTTCCCAACTATATTGGGGTCGGCTTCTAGTCTAACCGGATGCAGCTGAATACCAGTATTTTATACGTAGCGACTGCCTATCTGACCTCCACAACCCAGTTAGTACTGGGTAATACGATACCCCCTGGTAATACTGGTTGTCTGACTTTTTGGGCCTCTGACTACCTACGACTGTCAAAGATCTACAAATGACACCCGGGACCAACGGCTTGACGTGTTTTCCGAGGCACGGAGGAAACTCGGTCTGTAATGGGTGGTCACCCATCCACAGACCAACCTAAGCAAGCACGGCTTGACCTAAAGATCGACCCAAGCGGCTGTTATTATTAAGCCACGAGCTCCTCATTAGGTTGGTTTGTTACTTATGTTTCACAACATAAGTAACAAACCTCCGGATATAAGACTAACACATTCGTCTTACCATACTCCATTGACTTCTTTGTAGGACAGTCCTATTGTGACCGAGGCCTTTACGGGGTCACATTAGTAGGATTATAGTGTACTTTGGGGGCTAAAACGTTTGCAGTGAAATGGGCCGGAACAGTTTTTCCACAGAGTAATATACGGACAGACGACTCCATACAATCAGAGAGTTTCACTCTCTCTCACAGGTTTAAACGAATATCAACTTTATGTAGATTCTTAATAAACAGAGACGTAAGCACGTTAAGCCGTTGGTCCCGGCTGTCATTTGTAGATCTTTGACAGACGTTACAGGTAGTCAGTGGCCCGAAAAGTCTGACAACCAGTCTTACCAAGGGGTATCGTATTACTCAGTACACAACCCAGTTATGTGGAGGTCTGATAGGTAGTCGCTCCATTTAAAATACTGGTATTCAGCTGCATCCGGTTAGACTGGAAGCCGACCCCAACATAGTTAGAAAAAGGCTAGACGGATGAAATGTAAGTACCGTCTAGTTGCTAACGCCGACTATCCAGCCATATTTGTAGTCGGTGAATTGTAGGCAAAAAACCCCCGCTAGCCGGTTGGAGTGATTGAAATGCAATTAAAGTTTTTTTTTTACCATTTCTACATTTTAATCAGCCTTGCAGTTTGTTTTATAATCCCAAATCAAATCATTTTTTTTCGTCTTTTCTAGTCAAAAATTTGAACTTAAAACAAAATAAATTTGGAATTTCTGTGACCACACGGCGGGTGCGAGCGACTGCATTTTATTAATACTCAATGCAAGCGACTCAGCTGTACATGAATCGCCAAGGACATTGCGGATTGCCGGCATAGTCGGCCTTTTTGGAACCGACTAGTTGGCGAGTCTATTTGTTGGCCAAAGTCATAGTCGGCCCATCAGATTAGGGTTCGGTTGAAAAAAAAAAACTGAACTTTAAGTGTGAGTATTAAAGTTGTTTTTTCCAAACTCCTATATTTATTCACAAGTACAAATGCAGAACATCCACAGGCGGACGCGGCCATCTTAGTTTGTGTAGTCACAGCAAAATGGCAGTCGCGAGTGCGCTGGCACTCGCTGTAAGCGAAGTTTGTGTACGTGCTTTTTCGGAGCTGAACTTCTTTGCTCATCTCTTTTGTGCCTTCGCCATAAAAGGAGACATACGTCTTGTTTATTTATCTTTCATTCACGGAGTTTAACGGACTGGGACGGTATAGATACTTTCGCGTTTATTATGAAGGGTCTTATCTATACACACAAATCAATCAAATTGAAATGTCTGTTTGTAATTTCAGAATAACAGCTTTCTACTGAATGCGTGCTTGGGGTTTGGTGATCATTCTCTACACATTTCATTCTCTCCATGCCCAAGCTGAACGGATTTGGATTAGATTTGGCACGCAGATAGGCTATATCTTGGATTACCACAGGATTTTTTTTATCCCGGTCCACGCAGACGAAGTCGTGAGCAGAACTTGTCTATAATATATGAATAAAGATGAAAATAATCGACATTACCTCTTTCTTCGAATATCTCTATCACATCTGGGTCGAAATCCCCTTCAGCTCTCCACATCTGCACTCCACTACGCTCCGTTCCATTGGAATCTTTTTTTATATTCAAATTTAAAGCCAAGATACCTGAAAAAAAAAACTTCCATAAATGAACTGAATTTACAAAAAAATTACTTTAATGCCCTTATTCCTTAATCCAAATTCAAAATAAAAACCTTTTAAGCTTAAAAATAGAAAAATTGTCAACAAAATCATTCTACATTGAAAAATTGAATGAAGTTTTAGAATACATGTACACACGATAAGAAATTTTATTGACGTACCTATAAACAGAAGTACCTACAAAATTAATTGGCTGACTATTATTTTTACACAAATTCATTGAAGAAAAGATACGCTCTGGTTATAAAAATAACTGAATTTTAGGGAAAAACATATATTCTAAAATTTTTGAGAGGCACAGTTTGAATGTTTAGATGCAGCCGGTTGTCTACGAAACTACTGTTCCGATTCTGAAAATTATTTCACGAATTCAAAACTACATTATCCCCGACAGTCATAGGCTATGCAGTGTGACTGGTAATTAGTGACCGATACTTAAACACGTGATTCTGCTTAGATAACAAACAACTCTCCCAAAGAAACATTTTTTTATACTCATTCACTTTTATCACAATAAAACTTACGAAGCGGGCTTGCGAGCCGCGCGGGTGCTCTGCCTACCCACTGTTGCAAGGTATGATAGTAATGCGATAGAACGACGTCACGCGGCTAACAGCTAATAGGTCAATGGTGCGCGCGTGAGTTTCATACGGCTGTTGTGTTATTGTGATAGAGTATAGAAAAAAAATCTTTGGGAAAGTTGTTTGTTATCATGAGTACAATCACGTGTTTAAGTATCGGTCACTAAGTAACCCTATATTTAAACATTTCTGTGGGATAATTTAAGACTATAAAGGGAGCGAAGCCACTGGAAAAGCTAGTGCTATTTAGACTTATAAAAATGTTCGAATAGTACTTATTAAATTGATATTTTACAACACAAAAGAAAAATTCTTTTTTTAAAATAGCAAAAAATTATTGGATCGCAACATTTACAAGGATTTTGATATCGAGATAAACAAGTCGACGCCTCCAAGCAATAACCCGGTAATCGAAAAATCAAAATATTACAGGAGAAAAGATTTACTGATTTTGTCAAATATCTTTTCAACGAGTGGGACTATTGAAGTCATTGATGTATTAAATGAAAGCTATTTTTTTGGGAAGTCTACCTGTGCCATTGATATGAAAATCCTTTTATTCAAAACCTAGTTATTTATGAAAATAAATAATACCTGAAATTTTATACATACAATATTACAGTAATACTACTTACGGGGTTATTGCAGTAAATTTATGAAATAAAATATTTCATAACATTACATTATGGGCTTCTACGGCGTTATTTTTTATTTTATGGCTGATAGATAACTTGTTTGTACGGAGTTATTGTGGTAATGTCAAGTAATTTAAAAAAAGGTATTAATAAATAACATTGTTATTAAAAGGAAAATTATAAAAACAGTGTTATTGTTACCACTCGATACCATTTTTAAATTTAAATGTAATATTTGAAGATAATAAACGAAAAAATACAATAATAAAAACATTGTTAGTGAATATTACGGAACACGTATTTTAAAATTATTTCAACAAAAACCCCATAAACACGTTTACCAAAAATTTCATGAAAATGATTTACGCCAATAACCCGGTAATCGCAACTTACCAAAATAAAAATTAAATAATTTTTTCGTACAGACCTATAACAGGTTTTTTGACGAAATATTATTGTGTCTAAATTCCCAACAATAAACACGTGTGTCATGATTTCTTTGTAAATATCAATAGGAAAAATCTGAAAAAAATTGAGAAGGTGTATTCCAGTCCATAGATGCCGAATTTGACATAACAGCATAAACCCCGTAATAGTACATTACCGAGTTCTTGTTTGGGGGCATCGAAGTATGATATTTTTTACACAAAAGTTTTCCAAATATATACGCTAAAAGCATGAGCTTTTTCAACAATAAATAAACTACAACTTATGAATAAAATATTACAAAATGCTAGCTCAAGAAATCCAGACGTCCAATACATTATATTGTCCACAGACTTTCAATGAAATAAAAAAAACCGGCCAAGTGCGAGTCATGCTCACACGCACACAAGGTCCCGTTGCATCCAAACAATATAATAAAAATATTTTGAAGGCTCATTCATGGTATACAGTATTACATTCAACAGCAAAATTAAATTTGTTTTTCATAGTATGTTAATGAAAAACAAAGTTACTGCTGCAGTTTGAAAAAGTCCCATATCTCAAAAACTAAACATCAAATCTTATTCAAACCAATTTTAGTTGAAAAGTTCTACAATCCTATATTTTTTCAGAAGTTTTCTCCCCTTACTTTAGAAATTAGAGGAGGACTCATTTTACTACTTTGGAAAATAATTTACTACTTTGGAAGTGTTTATCTTTCAAACGATTGACTTCGAGAAAAAATGGTTTTAAAAACGTCTATGTCATTCATAAAGACCTTCCTGTAAACACCCCGCACATACAGGGTGTAAACGGACCCTTCACGAAGCCGTCAACCAAGCATTCTGTATATCAAACTAAGTAACTCTACGCAAAAATTATTGCTGGGAAATGACTTTTTTTTTTGGGTGAAAAGTCACGTTTTACAGTAAAACTCAAAGTAACGCATTCTAAACATTGTGCTGATGAATAGATTGAATAGTACGGGGGTCGTGAAGGTGTTTAAAGTTAAAATCTTTTTGGGGTGAAAAATCACGTTTTACGGTAAACCTCAATGTTACGCACTCAAAACTTAGTGCTGATGGATGCTTTGAAAAGTAAACGGGTCATGGAGTTAATTAAAGTAAAGTTAAAATCTTAAAAAGTGGTTTTAAAAAAAAAACTTGTGAAAAAATTGGAAGTTTGACCTTCAATATCTCCAGAACCTGTGGTTTCCCAGGTATTGTGTAGAAGGAAAAAATAATCCCAATGATGGGCAGAATATGTGGTTTTCGTTTTCGTTAAGGGTCTTTTTACACCCTTTATAGGTTTGATGGATTTTTTTTCTTTTAGTTTCAGATCCATGTATGGGGAGCCCCCGCCCTCCCTTTAATCTTTTATTTTTTGTATGAAAATCGTAAAGCGATTTACAGAATACATCTACCTACGAAACAACTGGGTAGTCCTAATAGTTTCGGAATAAATTGGCTGTGACATACAGACGGACAGACAGACATGACGAATCTGTAATAATATATAGGGTCTAACTTTTTAAACACGAAATATTTCAAGAGTAACTTCTACAAGTCGTAAAGTCGCCATAGCAACGAAAAAAAAAATTTTTTCTGAATGTTTTTATTTTTATGAAATTATTATAGTTCTAAATATTCTTGCGACATTTTGCATAAAACCTTTACAAACTTTAAACTTACTTACTTACTTTTACTTTTTAAACCTAATTAGACAGTATTTATTTTGTGGGTCAAGTAATTTTAATTTTTTTTTTAAATAAAAATACATTTAGATAAAAAACAAATTTTTCGTTGCTATGGTGACTTTACGACCTATAGAAGTTACTCTTGAAATATTTCGTGTTTAAAAAGTTAGACCTTATATGTATATCAGTGTTCCGTTTTTTGCCATTTGGCTACGGAACCCTGAAAAGGGCGCCTAAAAGGCTCACATCTTTCTAGACTTCTCAAAGAAACACCTTTGAGAGTCCAACACATTTTTGCTTTGGTACCTTAGCACAGAATAGCACAGAAAGTCAGGTTCACACAAAGAGCGAGAACACGCGCACACACGGGGCTCGTAACCAAGGAATAATAGCCATATGTGTCGATATTCAAGGCTAAGTCATGCTTGCCGAGGTCGTTCTGTGGATGGGTGACTATCTACTTTACAAACCTCCGAGGGCTCGTTTCTTGTAATTTGCAGGTCAGTGTCAGGTAGTATGTTGAACAAATTATGATTATGACAAAAAGCGGCGGCAGTGATCACGTTCTACACTTGCACAGCGAGGCTCAGGGGAGACCTTTTTACAATGTCCCCAAGGATGTGAGGCGTTGCACAGAGGGGGCTCCGGACAAGTCTTTTAAGAGGAAACGGTGCCTCCTCCCATGTGCGGATGGTGACCACCTGGGTGGTTTTAGTGAGGTAGAAATCCCACACTCCCCGGTCTTATCCCCAAAGACTGGTCGCCTTTTGAAGGTTTCCGTAACACGTACAGAATGAACAGAAAAAGAACATGTACAGCATGTACATGTGCATGTTACAGAATTGCTGCGCTGATACTGCGCCGGCCCAAATAAATTGGGATAAAGACAGCAGAATGATGATGGTCTGATAGGCAGTCGCTCCACGACAGTACGGCATTCAGCTGTTTCTGATTAAACTAGAAGGCGACAGACATGGCCAGAGTGGTGGTGCAGTTAAATTGATAAATGAAAGTGACAACGTTCAAATGATAAAAGGACATAAGCCTGAGTGTCAGCCGGATGTATTTAAAAACGACATCAAAATTCTTATGAATGACTTAAAGAGAGAAGTCACCACTAATATTGGCTCCATTCAAAAAATGAAAACGAAAATTAAAAATATACAATCAATATACATTTATTATTTCTGTAAAACATTTTTGTGCATTTGATCAAAAATTGCTTTGAATTAAATTAATCGAATCGGGGGCGTCGGCCACAGGTGCCTCGACCACTGGGGGCCTAAGCCACGGACCCACTACATCTAGGTTAAGAACAGTAGAAATGTATGAAGCTGAACTTCTATGCATTCTATGAAATGATCTACATACCGTCCTTTGATTCAGTATACGCCTCGGTCCAATACGTTGCCCAAGCGAGCATAAGAGATACGAATCATAAATCTAAAGCAGACTGGGGAAAACGTCCCTTGATTTATTTTCGCACGGGATATTGAAAAATAAACATGTGTACCGGAATACGGTTTACGTGAGATGTGATTTATAGCCGGTCATTTTTTAAATAAGGGCCCTAAGTACATAAAGCCTCTAAAAAATCTTTTAAGCTTAAATTATAACGGAACAGCTCGCAAGAGCGCCAAATCTGCTGGTTTGGGCATGTGGAGGTTGGAAATTATACCATGGGGTGGTATAGCTGGGATAAAAAATATCCTATGTCTTAACTCAGGTTTATCCGTGTACAAATCGTACCTAATCGTTAAGGTGTAAAAAGACAGACTAAGTTATTTTCGAATCTATACAAATAAATAAAATTGCAGTGTCTGTTGGTAATTTCAAAATAACAGCTTTTTACTGAATGCACATGAAAGCATATAGGGTACTTCTAACCAAAAAAACCTTTATTTTTTATTTTTGTCAGCTTATCTCCGAAACCGCTGCACCGATTTTGACGAGACTTTAAGCTGATGTTATAAGTAGTAACAAAAAACAGAATTAGGGTTCCGTGCAAATATTTTTAAAATAATCACGCGGACGGATAATATAAATACGGATAATATTAATATCACCCAAAAAATAGTACAAAACAAACATTATGTATTATATTACATTATTATATTATTCCCTATTATGTTTTACGGAGAAACGGTCTACCAGAAACTAATACCAATGGGTTTTACCATTTCTCAGGAATACTATTATGTTGGGAAATAGGTTCATTGTGCAGAAAGCCCGTCAGACAATGCCAATTAGCCTGGCAACACAGACGATTCCCAATAGGACTGACTGGCTTGGATTAAATTCGTAGAATTCCATAAAGGAACCAGCTATCAGTTGATGTTATATGTCTGCATTTCACCAGTAGTTAGTCTCATGTAACAATAGGTATGAATAAGGCACATATCAACAATGTAAGCTACGACTTTGGATATACATATGTATACAAGGTGTAAACAGACCCTTCACAAATCCGTCAACCAAGCGTTCTGTACATCAAACTGAGTAACTCTACGCAAAAATTATTGCTGGGAAACGACTTTTTTTTTTGAGTGAACAGTCACGTTTTACGGTAAAACTCAATGTAACGCACTCAAAACTTAGTGCTGATGGATGCTTTGAAAGGTAAACGGGTCATGGAGGCATTTAAAAACTGAAAAAGTTGGAACTTTGACCTCTAATTTCTCCGTTACTAGAAGGTTCCCAGGTATGGTCCGGAAAAAAAAATCGCAATGCCGAGGAGAACAAGTGCCTTTCGGCTTCGTTAAGGGTCTATTTCCCCCGATATCTAAGTATCCACCTCCGCCTATCCCTTAGAATAAAACAAGCCGTGATATTATAAAAACACTAATGACGAAATCCCTTAACCCCATTTCTCACCCACGCACTAAAGAAGTGTTTTATTTACAGTAAACCACTAAACAAAGGTTACCCGTGCAACTAACGCAAAACAAACAAGCCCAGGAAACCATACAAAGTATAATATTTACTTTATAAAGGTGAGCTTAATATAAATGTGGACGTTATTATGTTACTCGTATTTTCTGTGAAAAGTGCTAGTTTGTCGGTCGTTTCCTTGTTAGACTGTGACAGAGATGTTAGTTGAGAACTGGAGTAGAAATACTAACGAGAAATGTTGATACGCTTGTTTTTATAACTAGAATATGCGACTTGCTTTCTATATTTTTACTATCAAGACCCTTCATATCATTAATTATATAAGGCCGACTTATCGAAACATATTTTGACATGATTCAGTAGTTTAGACGTAAAACGAGGAGCTCGTGGCTTAATTATAACAGCCGCTCGGGTCGATCTTTAGGTTAAAGGTCACAGCACATATTATTATATCAACTCGGAAAGGGATCGGCACCGTGTCGCCTTTCGCCTCGCCGTCAAACAGGCGTCAACCTAACGTAAGCAAGCGGATCAGCAGCCCCGATACGTCGACTCGGCTACGGCTAGGCGACGCCGTGCTTACGGCTGGCGGACCACTGGTTGACCTGGCTGGCACCAGATCAGTTTGAATCCGATCGTGAAGTGTAGCGCACGGATATGTCCCGGTTCACAATACGCGAGATGGCTAGCATAGCCATAGTAATGGACGAAGAAAAAGAACAAAAAAAGCAACAGTAGTGTGCGTAAGGGTGGACGAAGAGCCGTAAGCTCCCGTACGGAGAGACGTAAACGAGGGGACGACGAGCCGTAAGTGAGTTGACCACGCACAGCACCGCGGTTTGTGAGCTTGTCCTGATGCGAGGCGATTACGTTACGATTCCTATTAGTCTGCGTTGCAGTAGGGAGTTACATACAGAGAATACTAAACGGCTCGAGTAGATACGGTGCCGATCCCTTTCCGAGTTGATATGTGTGCTGTGACCTTAAGCCATGCTTGGCTAGGTTGGTCTGTGGATGGGTGGCCACCCAGTACATACCGAGTTTCCTCCGTGCGAAAGCAAATTAAGCCGTTGGTCCCGGGTGTCATTTGAACAGTCGTTAGGTAGTCAGTGGCCCAAAAAGTGTGACAACCAGTCTTACCAAGGGGTATCGTATAACCCAGTACTAACTGGGTTGTGGAGATCAGATAGGCAGTTGCTCCATGAAAAATACTGGTATTCAGCTGCATCCGGTTACACTGGAAGCCGACTCCAATATATGTAGTTGGGAAAAGGCTAGACAGATGGTGAGTTTAGACGTAAAACACTAACTCAAACACTAATAATGCTGACTAAATTTTACATTACATAATAATATCTGGTGACAGGATGGCTGCAGCACCTAGATGTGAGTTGCCGAGAATCGAGCTGAGTGGCGTGCAATTGAAGCGGCCTATGTCCAGCAGTGGACTGCTACCCTAATGATCACGACGGAGCCACGGGGACAGCGAGTACTAGAATTTAGAAAATAAATGAATAAAAAAACGTACAGCGAGTAAAAGTACTGAAATGAATAAACAAATTAATGAATAAACAATAATATTAATTAGCTCCCCAAATCAACTTCTATTGATGTTCTATCAAGTTCTGGGAATTCGTCTGGCTGTGAAGAGGCGGCGAAGCGAAACACAAATGGAACAAGCAAGCGAAATCAAACAAGCGAGAAATTCTATGAAAAGATAAATTGAATCTCAGTTCGGTTGTCAAAGAAAAACATTTCCTTATGTGATGTTATTTTAAATGATTATACAAGTACTTGAGTTCTGTTTGCAAGTAACTTATACTGATACTGATACTGTTAGCCTGCGCCATCCCACTGCTGGGCAAAGGCCTCTCCCCATGACTTCCAGTTGTTTCGATCCAGGGCTAATGTGGGCCACTGGTCGTTGGTTTTGTCCAGCTCGTCCCGCCAAGCCGCTAAGCTGAAGTGGGACTGGACGTCCACGTCTGACGCATGCCTATTGGGCTGTGGGCCAAAATAACCACTTTCTGGAGCCCTGACACAGCCAGAAGGCGTCGCGCCAGTCCTCGTAGAAGTACCTTACGTTGTTGTTAAAATATTTATATAATAATTATATTAAATTAATTCGATTAAACTTTTATATCTCAAGTCTTTTTCAAGATTTTTTCATTACAAAAAGTGTCAGACGATAATTTGACTGGGTTTAAAGATACGACTGTTTGATGTTTTTTGTATTTTTCTGTTTTGTTTTTGTTTCAATTGTTACAACTCTGGTCGAAACAATTTTCAAAAGCATTACAATAAATTTGAGGTAAAACCTATTACCCAGAATTTTACCGTCGTACTGTGGTTCAAAGGGCCGATTTAGCAAGACAAAAAGGGTCACTGAAATTCTATAATAATACTAGCAAAAGCGATAACAAATTCTCCCGAGGTCACTATTCCGGTGATACAAACATACTCAAAGGAGTCTCGAGCCCGATTTTGACGAAAACTAAATGTCATTACTTACCAGAATTTGATCCTTATTAGCGACACTATCGAATGGTGTCCTAATACAGTGTGTATTATTTTTCCAAAATCAATGGTTGAACCCATTGATTTTGATTTTTTTTAAATCTAATGATGCGGTTTTAGTTTTCATCAAAATCGGGTTCGAGACTCTTTTGAGCATTTTTCGCTATTCCTCATAGTTTCGGATTTGGCCATCCACGCCCACTTGGAAAATTCTATTTTGGGCCAAATAAACATTTTTCATTTTAAGGACAGAGTTTTGGATAAAATACCCAAAAAATGAGAAACAATCCTCGTTTATTTGAATATATTTCAAAGAGATTCAATACTAACGAAGTAACAAAAGAGTCTATATGAAATATTAAAATGAATATATGCCGAATTTCTCAACCATCGGCTAAAAAGTGGCTGACAAGCGTATTCTTTAATTATTATTATTTTTGCTATATTTTGACAAATCATCTATAGATGCAAACCTTACCCCTCGTTTTCACCAAGAAACAAGTTAAATACTAGTTTCATACAAAACTTGTGGAATACTTGTCAAAACATAATTATTTGTTTTATACATGTATTGAGACTGTCTCAAACATTCTTGCGTTCACACTGTGTAGCCAAAAAGTATTTATACAAGTATAAAACACATTTGCGTTTACACTGAAGTATATGACATGTTAAAACTTGTCAGATACATTGATAGCGTTCTCACCTACAAAATACAGTCGCGGTTTAGACAAGTATTGTTTATATTATTGCAATTTCTGTATAATACTAATTACAAACAAGTTTTAAACTCTATCCATGCTTGTTGGATAAAGTTTTTAACATACCGGACGAACCGCGTTTTTTTCATATAGAGATCATAAACATGTAGGCAACTAGAAGTTTACAACCAACATATTTCATATAAGTTTTGAATACTTACTACAAGTTTTATACATGTATATAGTTTCAACAAATTTTGTATACAACATGTTTTATACATATATATGAGAAACGAAAACATTGCATCAAATTTGTAAAATACATGTGTTATACCTTGGTGAAAACGAGGGGTTAGAGCTAATAAATAGTGTAAAATAATATTGTCCAACTAGATCGGCCTTTTGAACCATAGTGTGTCGGCGGGATTTAATCAATCAAGAACACGTCAGTATTTTTTTACAAGTAACTACTCAACCAGATAAAATATTTATCTTATAGATTTATCTCATTCATCTAACATGTACCTAAATATATATCCAACAACATAGAAATATTGCTCTCACCAAGATAACTACCGAAAGATCTTTTCCACGTCTTTTCACGTCAGATGATTTACGACAAAAATCACGAAAAATACTGATATAAACAGATATCGTTGAGACTACATCAAAAGGTATGTTATTGAACTAAATGTCGCATCAAAAAGGTATCACAACTGTTTGTTTACGAGTCAAATCTTATTTTTTGTGATTTTTTTCTGTGAACTGCTATAGAAGTTTTGAAGGTAAAACGGTGGCTAAGTTTGCCAAATAACTTATGATCAATTTAGAGCAACCTTAACCAGAATTTTTATACTTTTCTATCAAAAAGGCAATTCTTGAAATACAAAACTTTGGCGGCAAATCTTTTATCACAACGAAATATTAAGCTACATTGTTGCTACGATGTAGGTTCCGATCAGCTACGCGTCATACGTGTTTTATCCATAGCAAAATTTGAAGGTCCGTAACAGGGATTTGGTTGTATTTGTGATTTTGTGGTGTACTGAATATACTAATATCCAGTATACTATGGTATATGTCGAATATGCCAGGATTCATTCCGTTAGGCTCGTACATCATGTGGGCAGACGATGGGTTTCGTGCTATGAAGACACACTGGGTGCGATACACTATTGCTAGCAAAACTAACAAATTACTTGAGGTTACAACTTAACACAATAACACGGGGCATAATATATCCGCTACAGTTCCAATACGTCTCAACTCCACCGCGATCAGACATTGACTGTCGGCTTCCCTCGAGCTGAACATCAGGGCTCTATGGTAGAAGCACGCTGTGGTGACAGACTTGTAAGAAGGTTGCGTGATGTCACCACCGGCGCACTTCCGATTCATTTCATGTCCATACTAACGACCGGATCCGACATATATGTTTAGTAGATACCAAATTTTGATAAATATTTGGTGTTCTTCGTCTTGAAGAAGATTTGGTGAACAATGAAGCAATGTTTCTTAATTAAGTCAGTCAACAAATATGATAAATCTTAAGACATATTCTCCTTGAAACCTTTTCCTTTAGTCTTACAAATGTCAACTCAGAATTCTCTTTACCGTATTTAATATTACATAGGGTTCCGTACCAACCAGTATTCCCTGAGCCTCATAAAACTGGCCGCAAACTGTCAGCTTTGTCGCAGAAACTTCATTTATTGTCGGCCCATGTTTAGGTTTTTCTTAAAAATATCCTGTCTCTGTCCTGCAATACTTTCCAAGTTTTTTTTTGAAAATACTTTTTTAACTTAAAAAACCGAAGCGAAATTATCTTTAGCTAAGTTCGTGAAAAATGTAGTTTTTAGTACTTGTGCAGAATATTACCAAAGGAATAAATCTAAACCGTATGGCTTTCTGTCAAAGTGCAATATTTTAACCGTAATATGTAGACTGTTGAAAGAAAACGTGTGTTACGTTTGTTATGTATTACGTGTTAAAAGAAAATAAACTATATTAGTTGTGTAACCTTAATGTAAACTTTAATGAACGAGTCTTACACCCGTATGTATATTATAGTCAAGTTAGTTCTTGAGTTTAAGTTATTGCTTATGCAAACATTTTAATGCAATAGACAAGAATTTAAATGAAGTAAGGACCGTCAAAGAAAACAAACTTAAGAATTCTAACTTTTGACAGTTCTAACTTCAAGCAATCCCTAAACTACAGATAAAAAATCGTATATTAAATATTTACTTTCACTCAAGTAATCACTTTGACTTGTTTATTGTTACGGGTAAATCTTACGTGGCCGGTTGTATGCAGAAGCGCAAAAATTCAGACCTTGGACTGCTCAGCAATTCATGATGGACAAACCTTTCTCAAACACTGTTTTAAGCTTTCACGATTTACAACTAAACTTATACTGTCACTTACGGGATATTTTCCGTGATTGTTCATTATTTTTAGCTCCCGATATTTGTCTGCTCTTAACAATTTATTTCCCATCCACCCGCATTCTCCAGTCAACCCTTACAACAGCGTCGAAATATCGGGAGCTCAAAATAATGAACAATTACGGAAGATATCCCGTAAGTGACAGTATAAGTTAAATCTTTCTCAGACCTACATATCAAACTCAAGACCTCAGCAGTTAAGCGCTTGCGACGACTATACCATCGAGGCAGTCTTATACCAAACATGTACGAATATAATATAACAACAAATACTTTTTCTACTTTACTACCCCGGTACGTTATCACGCACGGGACCCCCGGCCATCACGGACAGAATTGAAGACAGTTTGGCTCCCAATGCGCCAATGTCCAGCGGTTGTGGGACCCACACACGCGATAAGAATTTATTGCAAGGAAAACAACAATCGTAGAGAACCGACGGGTATTTTCCTCAAATAAGGCTTTGTATAGATTATTCAGATCCTTGTTTGCAATTGATGTTTTTTCCACATACATGATTTCAGAATGACTTGTACCATTAAGAAAGCCATAAAAAAATTCGAAGCTAAACTTTATGTGTGAGTGTTAAAGTTGTTTTTCCACAAACAAATAATTATGTGTTGTTCGAAAACAAAAAAGTAAATGTGTATGATTGCTTACGGTTATGAATAGTCCGTTCGGGATCCTAAAGAAGTCGACTTTCTACTCCAGTTAATTCCTCAAATACATGCAAAAAAAACCTTAAAAAAGCACAGGTTTTCCTTTATTTAGACAGATACATTCTCTTAATGTGTTTCTCGGTAAAGATTTTGAGCCTCTTCTTTCTCCTATAAGAACATTTTGTAGCTTTTTTTTTAAGATGGGTAATCATCAAATGCCAACTCCCGCTCTGGGCGGAGAGGAAGGGAGTTTCAGACTTGTACTGACTAAAACCCATCCATGTTCTTTCTTTGCCCTTTGTGTTCTAGGGCCGCGGTATCTCTTTCGAACAGCCCCGCAGGCCCGGCAGGCATCGGCCCTTGCGGACCCCTTCATGGTTGCTGACATCTCTTTGAAGAGCGTGGAACACGAAAGCGCCGACATTTTGTAGCTTGGCTGGTCTTTGCAACTGTGCCATCAGCGTATCTCTTAAATATTGATAAAGGCCAAAACAAAATTAAAACTTTCCGTAAATTTCACACAGTTCAACAAAGGACGATGAAAGCAGCTATTTCCCGATTTTAGGTCAAACTAAATGCCACATATTTTCGCCCAGCCGGGCTGGCTAGCTAAAATATCTGTCTGGCACTGAAATAGTTCGAACAGAAATATCGGCTAATTGTTCGTTTAGAGCTAGTTCCATTTCCGTTGCTTTTGGGGGCGGCTCTATTTTAGGCGCTGTGTGCGTCATCGCCATATCCCGTGACATTTTATACTAATTGGGCATTTCATTATTGTAAGATGAACAGTTAAGATGGGAGGAGCTCGTGGCTAAATAATAATCGCCGCTCGGGTCGATCTTTAGCTTAAGCTTTGCTTGCCTAGGTTGGTCTGTGGATGGGTGACCACCCAATACATACCGAGTTTCCTCCGTGCCTCGGAAAGCACGTTCGCTTCGTAAACCGTTGTCCCGGGTGTCATTTGTAGATATTTGACAATCGTTAGGTAGTCAGTGGCCCAAAAAGTCTGACAACCAGTCTCAACAGTCCAAGGGGTATCGTGTTACCCAGTACTGACTGGGTTGTGGAGGTCAGATAGTCTCTCCATGCGATATCAATTGCGTAATGGGAAAAACCTAATAATAATTTGCTCCACCCGAGGATTAAACCCAGGATCCCACGCTGAACAGTCGCGCTAACGACCCACGAGGCAGTCAGTGGTGAACACTAGCAATATGAAAAATCCATTGTTACTTTATTACCCCATCAAAGCAGACGTCTTACTTTATGTTGTCTTTTCACCCTTCGGCTGCTGACCCTACCGAGTTATCTAAACTTTGACCCTACTTCAGACTACCCCACTTTATCTTTATGAAAATAAACATAATAAGTATTTGGAGCATCCATTTCTATTGAAGTTCCCACAAACTATTTCTCAAATAACATTCGCCCTATCTTTTCTTATGATTCAAACCGTTTGCTTAAGATGAAACAGTTTTCCTTAAGTCTATTAATTTGGATGAAGCATCTAAATTCATATTTATATTCATCCTAACTAATATTATAAATGCGATAGTAAGTTTATTTGTTTGTTTGTTACCTTTTCACGCCTAAACCACAGAACCGATCATCCTGAAATTTTGTATATAATACATATATTTTGTATGAAATAAATACGTTGTCAGGTGTACAGAAACGTACATTGGGTAACTTTCATCCTGAAAAAATACTATTCCCGAGGAAAATAACAATAACGTTCTTATGATAATAGATGGCGCCACATGTCTTTCGAATCATGATTGGATTATATTATCAAAACCAGAATAGATTGTAAAATTCTAAATAAACCGGTGAAACCTGATTGACACATAAGTGAGAATTTAGACACAAACAAACATGAGAGATGAGAGGACCTCTATACCTATTCGAAGGTGTAGTCGGACTGAAGATGGATGAGCCAAATTTGATAGTGTAAATATAGAAGAATGTCATCCAATATCGGTTCAAGCTTTCAATTTTGCATATCTCTAGCAAACTAGTGGCTGAGCGATTGCCTGCCGCGCTGCGTGTCGCGGGGGTTCGATTCCCGCACGGAACAAATATTTGTATGGCCCACAGATAACTGTTGCGGGTCTGGCTGTTTGTGTATGTGAGCTTAAATGTTTGTAAACGCACCCACGATACAGGAGAAATTCCTAGTGTGGGGCAACGTTAAAAAGACAAGACAAGACAAGATGTGGTGTAATGTGTTACATATATACATATGTTAACTTATGCACTGTATGCCCGGTTTATGTATATTGTGCATCACATATTATTATAACTGTTATTTTAGTTTACATCTTATACATATGTCTCTCTAGTTACTTGTTATTTAAAGTAAACTGTGGAAAAGGTAGTGGGTAGCATATTTATCATAGTTTAGTATGTAAGCCTTATTATAAACCTGTAATATGTTACTGTTTGTTTTCATAAATAAAAAAAAGACAAAGTCGAACTGAATCAATTTAGTTGAACCGCGTAACTTTGTCATAACATCTATGCGATGACCATTATAATCTAACCATTCTAGAACTCCGAAAATTAATATCCGTAGAACTCCGTCACTCAGTTCGTATCTGTAAATGGCAGTCCTTTGAGCCTCTGTTTATGTACTATTCTCTCATATAACATTTAAAGGATGGACTCGCTGTAGAATCGACCAGATTCGGGACCTAGCCTCAGGCGAGTTGAATCTCTCAGTTTATGATGCTGTGTGCTGATGGTAGATATTAAGCTCGTATTGCTTAATAGCGATTTCAGACCACCGTTATCACGCCTACGTGCGTACTCGCGTGCGACTATTTACGCTTAAAAAACTGAATCGAACGCGTATACTCGAGATTATTACGGCGTGTTTGCTCGAAATAACGCTCGTACAAGCTGCGCGCATGGCAAGAGGCTCTTGAGCATATATGCGCCGAAAATCTGTAACCCCTGTCCATGATTTCAAGAGTTACGATTTGCGTTAAGTGACACGTACGTGCGTCATTTGTTTCCCTCATATGAGTATCGTCGCATCGCGTTGACGTGTAGCACTCTATAAATAAACCACTTCTTTCAATTTTTTCGCCGTGCGCTGTGCTGTGCTACGCTACATGGATACGATAAAGAATAAGATCGAAATCGTTAGAGCCGTTTTAGAGAACGTGATTACAAATATTGCTCATTTTATAGTAGAGGATATTCATACCTAAAGGCATCGGGAAAAATAGCGTGATGAAGAAAGATTAATGATCGCTAAGCAACTTCCCGGGGGATTGACAAAGCGACTTAGATAAAACGGACATTCAATGAGCGACACAGTCGCTACTTTGATAAAAGACAGATAAGTAACATAACTTAACTTTGAAGACTAAAGGAAAACATGAGAAAACAGATGTTAGAAATCGAAGATATAAAAATTGGTACATTCGACCAGAAAATGTTTTAAGCTTTCACGGTTTACAACTAAACTTATACTGTCAGTGACAGTATCAGTTCAGAAAATGTTTTTTTTTATAGTTACAACACACTACATAGTTTTGAAGTCACAAAAATAGGACTCTCATAGGACAACGGTTTGTTTGATCAAACTTTTACTAGGAATCGACGAAGCGCCACTTAGTACAACATAACATCACACCTGTAATACGCGAAGGTTTCGGTAGAGGGAATACCTAATGGTACACCCAGATTTTGCCTGTTATGTTTAAGTTCCATGTAATAGGGTATCGCCATCAAACGGGCAAAAATCCAGACCTCGTGGCTGTTAATGAGAAAATCTTGATGGCAAACTCTATATCATCATCATGTGCCTAGCCTTTTCCCAACTATGTTGGGGTCGGCTTCCAGTCTTAACCGGATGCAGCTGAATACCAGTATTTTACATGGAGTGACTGCCTATCGGACCTCCACAACCCAGTTAGTACTGGGTAATACGATAACCCTTGGTAAGACTGGTTGTCAGACTTTTTTTGCCACTGACTACCTGTAACGACTGTCAAAGATCTACAAATGACACGCGGGACCAACGGCTTAACTTGCTTTCCGAGGCACGGAGGAAACTCGGTATGTAATGGGTGGTCACCCATCCACGGACCAACCTAGGCAAGCACGGCTTAACCTAAAGATCGACCCGAGCGGCTGTTATTATTTAGCCACGAGCTCGTCCTTTTTTCCTTTAAGGGAATAAAGGCGGAAAACCATTTCAGAATCATGGGTTGTAAAATGTAGGAACATTGCCTTTGTCACATTTTCCTGTGAGTAAACTTGTAACACGTGTTTACCGACAAAAAAGGGCTTTACGCAGGTGCACATAGAAAACCTTTTTATGATTATAGCATCTTTGAAATGATTAGTTGAACCAACGATCTGAAAAGTGGTAGACTGAGAGCGAAGGCGGAGAAACGTGTATTAAAGTGGATCTTTTTTTTTAGGTTGGGAAATCATTAAATGACCCCTCCTGCTCTGGGTGGAGTGGGAGAGAGTGTCAGACTTGTACTGACTAAAACCCATCCATGTTCCTTCTTTGCCCTTTGTGTTCCAGGGCCGCGGTATCTCTTTCGAACAGTCCCGCAGCCCAATTACGGTAGATCTTGGGGAAGCTTTTATGCAGCAGAGATGATAGGCTGACCTTCTTTGAGGCATAAACTAAAAACTTTTTACAGAACGTCGGTCCTACAGTCCTCAAAAGGTATAAGGAACAGTCAAATTTCTCCAAATGATTTTAAACCATAAAATATTGTTGGTTAAGTTCAAAATCAAATGAGTAAATTTGACAGTTTGAGGTAACTTGATGTGCTGGCGACTGTACTAACGGGGTACTTTACCCAAAACCCAAGAATATTCAAATCGATGGACCCGCGAGCAAAGTTAACAAACAAAAATATACAGAGAAAAGATAAAATATTTATATTTATCTTTCTTCATTTCCAGATAGTCGTAAAATAAGCGATGTGTATGGCTTAAAAAAAATATGATCGTACCTTCCTGCTTCTTCTGGTTTACGTTTATGACAAATCATTTCCGTATCCACGAGCCCGGCGAATACGTAGAAAAAATCGGGTGGGCCTGTGTCGGGGCACACGGCTCTTGGTTTCCGCGAGTCACTTTTAAACAAAACTGACGTCGTTTCAAACTTATACAAAACAGACCCTGAATAACACATAAAATATGTATTTTGGTTAATATTATTTATTTCCTTTATTTATATCTTTACAAATCAATAACATATAATTCTTAGAATAAACAATATAAAAAACATTTAATAATACAAAAAATTGTAGCCCACCGGTTTCGGGAACAGGGTCCAAGCTACTTATTACTTATTTATTTAATTTTTACATTATAGGAAGGATAAGACTGATAACACTAAATTACTTATTACAAGCCTCCACAGTCATTACAATTCCTAGAACACAAAGTCAGCAAACAAAGGAAATAAACCATAGAAGTGCTAAAGCACTAGAGAACCGATATAGCCAGACAACTTCCATAAAATAGAAGACACCTTCATATTCTCTCAAAATTTCTCCTAAAACGAATTTCAGCAGAAAATCAGCTTTTGTGTCGCTGAAAGCGCGTTTTAGCTGTGAACACGAAATGAATGGGTTCCAATTTGTATGCATTAGGCACACGGTTGCCGCTGCAACTTTCCACCTATTCGATGGGTTACGTCTAACTCATTTAACACCATTTCTAACTTTATTTTGATACATTTTCTTCCCGGGGTTTCAGCTCTATTTTCTGTGAGATGTCTATTATATTTTACGAAAACTATCAATATCTATACACCGTGACTTTTTAGTCATCTTACAAAGGTGGTCCACTCAATGTGCCCGACATAAAATAGTTCTAGGCGCGTTTTTTTTGTTTACCTACCGTAATAAGTTTAAAAAAATAAAACATTAGAAAAAATTATGAAACATCCTGTTAATGATGTTTACGTGTCAAACGGGAGAACCCAGCGCTCGAGTCCAGTAGATCATCGCTCACAAGTGGGCTGCCGTTGTAAGACGACTCACGGTGAATACTAACTGTCAATATCGTTATACTCAAATGAACGCCCGGCGCACCCTGGACAGCCCTACTTTCTTTCTTCAGAATCAGAACTTTTTTTGCTTTGAATGTAGGTACAGGTAAGATGTTGTACATTAATTAATGAGATCGGCTACAGTCTACCTTACGGCGTGCAAATTATTACATAAATTAAAATCAAACTGAACTAGAACAATTAAAATCAGCAGTGCCTTGTGGTGTGAGTGTGTGACCGTCTGGCTACGGTGGCTCGGTCTGAAGTTCGAACTGAAGTCTCGCACCAAGGGTCACAATCAGTCTTACCAAGGGGTGTCGTATTACCCAGTACTAACTGGGTTGTGGAGGTCAGATAGGCAATCGCTTCATCTAAAATACTGGTATTCAGCTGCATCCGGTTAGACTGGAAGCCGACCCCAATATTGTTGGGAAAAGGCTAGGCAGATGATGACACACAGATATATCACACATATATATACCCAGATACCCTAGTATAGTGACACCATGACATACTCTTTCGTAAATATGTTTTTCTTTTTGTAAATTGGCGCCTTGTTTTCATATAGTTATATAGTCGTGTAATTTTTATTATTTAATTGTGCTTCTGTGTGTTGTGCTATGTCTTTTGTGTGCACTACATAAATGATTTATCTATCTATCTATCAGATAGCCAACGCTTCGACTTGATTGAAACTCTGATAACAATTCCAGCCTCATTCATCTGTCTCAGTATTACTGATCAGCAGAGGGGGCGAACATTATAATAGGACCCCTCCTATCCCATTTGCATCGCTCCTGTCAACCGAACAAATTGAATTCAAGAGTCAACTGAAGGGAACGGGTTAGCTGTCACTTATGTTACGTTGCGGAATGTAGTTATAATAATACTTATTGGGATGTTGTAATATATTATTGAAAATTATGAAGATGTTGAAAGGAATTAATAGGGTTGGGATGAACAAGTATCCTGGTATCTACTGGCAGCTAATTAGGGTTGTAAATGTGGTACACGGTATTTATGGAATTATATTAGGTAAGTATGGATTTGTGATTGGCTTGTGGTCTGGCGTAAAACTGTTGTGATTTATTTATTATATTTTAGTTCAGCATCATCATCTGCCTAGCCTTTTTCCAACTATATTGGGGTCGGCTTCCAGTGTAACCGGATGCAGCTGATTACCAGTATTTTACATGGAGCGACTGCCTATCTGACCTGACCTCCACAACCCAGTTAGTACTGGGTACTGGGTAATACGATAGCCTTTGGTATGACTGGTTGTCAGACTTTTTGGGCCACTGACTACCTAACAACGACTGTCAAAGATCTACAAATGACACCCGGGACCAACGGCTTAACGTGCTTTCCGAAGCACGAAGGAAACTCGGTATGTAATGGGTGATCAGTCTTCCACAGACCAACTAGCCGAAGCCGAAGATCGAACCGAGCGGCTGTTATTATTTAGCCACGAGCTCCTATTCCTATATACAAGCTCCTATAGACAATAATAATTATAAAGGGTGTAAATAGACCCCGAACGAAGCCAAAAGGCACTTGTTCTTCATGTCATTGCGAATTTTTTTTTGCTCTACTGGGAACCTTCTAGTTACAGAGATATTGATTTTGGAGGTCAAAGTTCCAACTTTTTCACAAGTTTTTTTTAAATACTACTTTTTAATCTTATAATTTTACTTTAAATACCTCCATGACACGTTTACTATGCGATGCATCCATCAGCACAATGTGCTGAGTACTTTAGATTGAGTTTTACCGTAAAACGTAATTTTTCACCCCAAAAAAAAAGTCGTTTTCCAGCAATATTTTTTGCATAATATTAAGTTTGATGTACAGAATGTTTGGTTGGTTTCGTGAAGAGTCCGTTTACACCTTGTTATTATTGGTTGTTGTCAGTACAAGTTTAACGTAAAAAAACAACATTAGCGAAATTAATCTATGACAGCTTTATTCGCAAATAATGTTAACTCGTATATTCACCGCATCACAGACTCATGAGACATGCACCATTTTATGACGTCACAAGATTTATTCGCTCGTAACAGTTTTAAGAACTTTAACCCGACTTCAGAAGTAACTCGCATTTTA
Organism: Noctua pronuba; assembly: GCA_905220335.1. NCBI lineage: Eukaryota > Metazoa > Arthropoda > Insecta > Lepidoptera > Noctuidae > Noctua > Noctua pronuba. The sequence continues at coordinate 3,940,710 of LR999906.1, read as the reverse complement.
CTTTCAACTCATTTTATTTTTATTTTCCTAGCATCAAGTCTTTTACTGTCCACGTAGCAAAGGGTCTTTAGGATACTTTTATTTGTGTCTGTCCGTCAGTCACAGGCGCGATTTATACAGAAATGCGCAGCGCAGGCATGACGCTGCTTTCAAAACGTTTTCATACAAAATGTACGTAGGCGACGTGTCGTGAATTACACTCAAGCGGCGCGGCGCAGGCACGCCGTTATTTCGTTTCCTTATAAATTCCACGCCTGCGCTGCGCCTGCACCTTACGCCGTTTCTGTATAATTCGCGCCATAGACAACGTTTGAGCTTTCCTAAATGGGGCTAAATAAAAGGCAAGTAAAAGTGTTATTGGGTTTTTCCATCAGGAATTTTTCTGTAGCAGCCGCGAAGTCTGTATTCGCGCCCAGTAGATAGCAATAGGCTAGCCTCTTATTCTTCTTTCTTTCTTTTAAAAACGTTGCCCCAGAATTTCTCCTGAATCGTGGGTGTGTTTATAAATTATTTAAACTCACATACACAAACAGCCAGCCTCGGAACAAGTACCTATACGCCATACAATGATTTGTTACGTGTGGGAATCGAACCCGCGACACGCAGCGCAGCAGCCAATCGCTCAGCCACTGCACCAACCTTGCCGTTCGTCCGTTATTACATGGGACTTGAACATAACTGGGCCTCAAGTCTGCTTTTACAATAGTGTCAGAATGGTCTATCATTGATTTCATAATTGTTTTGATCATATTCCTTTGATCAGTGACCTACCATTAGAACGTCATTGTGCAGTCATTGCTTTTAATTCGTTACGAGTAACGTGTTATCATAATAACAATGATCGACCATTGTGGATTTAGCAGATTACGAACTTTTAGCAAAATGACTATAGGATCGTGTTGGGATGACGAATTTATATAAAATAGCAGACTTGGGCCCCTGGGGAGATGTGGGTGTACTATTATTAGATACACCTTTTATTATTTGGTCTTAAAGTAGCAGACAGTTGCGTACCTATATTTAAGTCTCATAAATTATTAACTTTCCCATGCCTTTATATCCTTGAATTAGCAGTTTTTGTAATAACAAATCGATATCTATTTGCAACTTTAATAGAAACTAGAAAACGAAGTACTGCTATGAGATCTCAATACCAGAATCTATTATGCACGGGCGGATTTAAAACCAGCTTATTAAAAAAAAATGTGATTTGTATGGCTCCTGTAATCTATAACAAAATACCTGACCAAATTAAAACTTACCGTTGCAAAAATTTAAAAAACGTTTCACAGAATTACTTGTAAACAAATGTTATTATTCTGTGCAGGATTTCTTAAATTATATTTTTTTGTAATATCCTTATTATCCTCTGTAATGTATTACATTTGCATGCTATATTAGGGCAGAATGTACATGGATCCTATTATATAATTTAACAACTTATTTTTATGTACCTACATTCTTAGCAAATAAAGACCTATTCTATTCTATTCACTTCTCCCAAACTCTCCAGGGATTACAAACGTGATGCTATGAGTTATGATTATATTTAAAAGAAATCAGTAACAGTCAGCCTTGATTTTGTATGTTAATAGAGCCAATTACGTTTGAATTGGTTTCCAGATCAGTTGTCGCTAAACACCCGTGGATCCGCAGAACAATGTCCATTAGTTAATATTATGATTAATAATACCCATAGGCTCGGAGCAATTATTGGTGCTAGAGGTTGATAATGAACTGCTAATTACTGCTGAGGCTTCTGGAGCCCAAAACGTTTGTCATTAAACAGATTGTAGGTCAAACAGACCTGTTTGATTTTGTCTTCCTAAGAGTGGATTTTGCCAATGAAACTTAACGCGTAACATCTAGAAGGGGAAGCAAGGTAGCCAGCGATTTTTTCTTTTACCATTTTTGCAATCTGCAGGTCAATAAGGTTGTACGTTGATTAAAATATGAGGAGCTCGTGGCTAAATAATAACAGCCGCTCGGGTCGATCTTTAGGTTAAGCCGTGTTTGCCTAGGTATTACATACCGAGTTTCCTCCGTGCCTCGGAAAGCACGTTAAGCCGTTGGTCCCGGGTGTAATTTGTAGATCTTTGAAAGTCGTTAGGTAGTCAGTGGCCCAAAAAGTCTGACAGCCAGTCTTACCAAAGGGTATCGTATTACCCAGTAACTGGGTTGTGGAGGTCAGATAGGCAGTCGCTCCATGTAAAGTACTGGTATTCAGCTGCATCTGGTTAGACTGGAAGCCGACCACAATATAGTTGGGAAAATAGGCTAGGCAGATGATGATGTTGATTAAAATATGAGGCACAACCGTAACAAATATGACTTTACTGAGTTATAATCATCAAAAGTCATTCAATAGGAATTAATGAACTTAGGGGGTTGACTCTAAGCTCATTTATTCCGATTGAATGGCTTTTTAATGAAATAGTCCTCAAGTTTTTTGCCAGGGGCAAGCCTGTTGCAACTATCACTAGAAATGGAGATTCCGGGTTGCAAAAAACTTATCTGTTATTTTTTCTTACTAGATTTTTCTCGCGGCTTCGCTCCCATCTTCTTCTTAGAGTGTCGATGGCAATCTGAATAGTGTCAGCCCAGAACTGAGCTACTAGTTTGGCGCCTTCGGTAGCGTCCATCAGTTCCTGTAGTGAACAAACAACAGGACTCGCAGGACACGATATTAAGTGCCCCATTGTTTGTAGAACAGCACCACATTTACACACCTGGGCAGGTTTTCTTTTTCTTCGCTTCCGTTATGTACGGGAACGTTTTAAATGTAGCCTATGACACTACTCCGAAAATTACCCCCAATTAGGGGGTAATTTTCGGAACTAACAAACCAAACCAACCAAGTTTCAAAGAAAAAGATAAAGATAATTTTATTTGTCAAAACATGCGTATACATGCAAATTAAGCATGCAGGACGACACAATATTGATATTTCGTACGTACATGTTTCACCCGTAAGGCGTACAAATTTATAAATAAAAAAAATATAACAAAAAAACTAAATTTCAAAGGCACTTCAATCCAAGCTCATACATAATAGTCAGAAATAAACATTGATAAGTCATTAAAATAAATTAGTCATAAAATGTCACAGAAATTATGGATTAATAAAATAAAATAAAACGATGTCAAACAGTGTCATGTCGTGGCAAAATTACTTCTTTATAGGTAGTAGGTATAAATGCCTTAAAACTTCCTCAGAGTAAATGAATAGTCTGCTTTAAGGAACATATTCGACACACAAGTAATCCATGAGGCGTGTCGTAACATCTTTTCACGTCGTTTAGGACCTGCAATGCGCCAGGTAAGGGTACAGGTGTACGTCCAAACGGTTCGGAAACCAGCTGTTCCTGAGTTACCGTGTTCTGCTCTCATTTTTTATAAGCAAAGGTACTTTGTTACTGAGCTGTAACTGATTTCTGAAATACTGTTTTTTCACAGGTCTGTAAATATATTGCGAGGAGCTCGTGGCTAAATAATAACAGCCGCTCGGGTCGATCGTCAGGTTAAGCCGCGCTTGCCTAGGTTGGTCCGTGGATGGGTGACCACTCATATCATACCGAGTTACCTCCGTGCCTCGGAAAGCACGTTATGCCATTGGTCTCGGGTGTCATTTGTAGATCTTTGATAGTCGTTATGTCGTGACTCCGAAAGTCTGACAACCAGTCTTACCAAGGGGTATCGTATTACCGAGCAATAACTGGGTTGTGGAGGTCAGACCCAGAGTCGCTCCATATAAAATACTCGTATTCAGCTGCATGGGGTTATACTGGAAGCTGATCCCGGGGAACTATGTAACTTTCACTTATCTTAAATAAGAAATTGATACTTCTAACCACCTGGTTATTCACACATGTATCTATATATAGATATCTATAGTAAAGTTAAAGTATTTACTTCTGCAACCATTTTTATGCAATATATAAGAATTAGAACGAAGTATGAACCGTCAAACAAAACACAGAATTCTTATTTTTGACAGTTCTTACTTCAAGCAATTTTTAAACTACTAAAGTAAAAGTAAAAGCAGATGCCTGCCACATACAGTCTGCCCCATTTGAGGTCGTCGGTCTCAAATATCGTGTTACCCAGTACTAACTGGGTTGTGGAGGTCGGATAGGCAGTCGCTCCATGTACAATACTGGTATTCAGCTGCATCCGGTAAGACTGGAAGCCGACCCCAACATAGTTGGGAAAAGGCTATACAGTTGATGATGGTCTCAAATATCGTCCATATTTTCTAATAACCAATATTCTTCTTCAACTTAGTGCTCATAAAACAGTACCTAGGTGTTATCCGAACATTACGACTATCTAAGGAGTAGTAAATAACGTTATCAAAACAACGATATAGCGTATCTAGCCGTCTTTAGTACTCTTAAAAGGCTATTGTTGGAGAGAGATGGGACCTAATATTTTATATTAACTGAAGGGATCTGGACAGGGCCAAACAAGCTAAAAGGTTTGATAAGGTCAGGGTGGTATATTCCGTCTATGGGGCATAACCGTCTAAAGTCATATAGATTTCAATAGGATTTATGTCAGTTTTGACATTTTCACTTGTCAATTTAGTCTCAGGGATTTAAAAACAGGCTTTAGACGGTTATGCCCCATAGACGGAATATACCACCCTTTTTTTTTTTTACGGATGGGAAATCATCAAATGACTTCTCCCGCTCTGGGTGGAGTGGGAGGGAGTGTCAGACTCTTACTGACTAAAACCCATCCATGTTCCTTCATTGCCCTTTGTGTTCCAGGGCCACGGTATCTCTTTCGAACAGTCCCGCAGCCCCGGCAGGCATCGGCCCTTGCGGGCCCCTTCCTGGTTGCTGACATCTCTTTGAGGCGCGCGTGGAACACGAACGCGCCGTCGACACGGCCTGTCGTCATAAGACGGACGGACGGTGAGCTAACCCATTACTCACCGTCCACAGGCCCGCGCCTAACGGTGGCCGGGAGCCACCACGTGGCCCCCGACGCCCGGTGCGTCGCCCGCGGCGGCTGGGACGTGAGATTCTCTCCCTCTCACGTCCCGCCACCTCCTTCGCTAGCATGACTGCTTCGCAGAAGGAGGTGACGGCTTCCCATTCCCTCTCGCTCCGGACCATGGCCTGAACCAGGGCCGGGCGCGAGAGGTCGCCGCCGCCGATCGCCGCTACGAGGACACGGCGGAGCTCCGCCCAAGCGGGGCAGACCTCCACGGTGTGCGCTGCCGTGTCCTCCGGACGATCCTCGCAATGATAGCACCCGGGCGTTTCCTCCCGCCCGATTCGGTGCAGGAACCTCCCGAAACAACCGTGTCCGGTGAGGACCTGCGTCAGGCGGAAGGTGAGGGTGCCGTGGCGCCTCTCTAGCCACTCCTCAAAGAGGGGACTTATCGCCACTATTGTGGCGTGCCCTATACCACCCTATACCACCCTGACCTTAGATATTTTATTGTTTCGTAAGCAATAAAACATTTATGAAGATACAACGCTACACGGATCTTCTGCACTCGAGTGACTGCTAACGCTGTTCGTTAAAATTGTGAAATCGTGTACATGGGGATTTATTAAAAAAATAAGATGGCGATGTGACTTTCACGTGGAAAAAGGTCCTTGACCCTTGTGCTTCTTGATGCGATCCTCGCTCTTTTTCTATCTTTTTTATTCAGAGCAATTTAGCATTTGTAGTGCATCATAAATCCGTAAGAATGAATAATATATTACACCAGATGGAAATATCAATTTTATTGATTTGCTGAACTTCATAATATTGAGAGCTAAAAATTTTGACTGAGATCACAAAAGCGCTTGCCAAGGTCGTTCTGTGGATTGGTGACCATCATTACATACCAAGTTTCGTCCGTGCCTCGGAAAGCACGCCTTTAGTCCCAGCTGTCATTTGAGGATCTTTGACAGTCGTTACAGGTAGTCAGTGGCCCAAAAACTCTGACAACAAGTCTTACCAAGAGGTATCGTATTACCCAGTACTAACTGGGTTGTGGAGGTCAGATAGGCAGTCACTCCTTGTAAAGTAATGGTATTCAACTGCATCCGGTTATACTGGAAGCGGACCTGGGAAAAGGCTAGGCAGATGATGAATTATTTTCATTAAAAACATTCTCAGTCTCATTTCATCCATCGGGACCTGAATTTTGAGTTCGTAGACAGTATAATCCAAAAATATGCAGAAGCTCATGAACGTCGGCTTCATCATCGTGTTAATGACGAGGCAATCCAACTCCTCGATAACACGGAGATAGTGAGAAGGCTCAAGAGGACTAAGCCTTTTGAGTCAGTGTAGTGTAACCTATTTAAAATCCTACCTACTTACTAATAGGTAAATACTCCCGCGCCCCGCACGCCCTGCGCCACACTGCGCGCCATCCACCCGTTTACGTGAGTTTAAGCCCTATTTGACTCTTTAAGGGGATTATTTTGGAAAAATTGTGATATACACGTGTGTCTTCATTTTAAAGACTTTACCGCGAGTGTAATTTAGTCAAAGTCAAAGTATTTTATTTGTTAAACATAGGTAATATGGTACATGGTATAAAATTTGTGTTGTATCACTATGTTTTGCCTTGCAAGGCGTACAAATAAGGCGTAAAAAAACTACAAACTAAATAAAACTGTTTCAAACAAGTAACGTCGTAAACAAGATAGTATAACAAGTGGATCGGACATTTTTATTTTATGCATTGCATTGCATTTTTTTTTTTTTTTATCTTCTAAAAACTCGTTGATAGAGTAGTAAGCCTTTTCAATCAGGAATTTCTTGAGTTGAGATTTAAAATGGTTTAGTACCTAGCTATTTATATGGACGCAAGAACAAAGTGACTTCGCCTTAACAGACGCTAAGTAAACGCAATGGACGTGCTCTTAGATATATTTACTTTTAGCAAATTAAGTTAGATTAAAATTGCTTATTAGCCTTATTCGGCTAGATTAGTAATAAAGGGTGTAAAAAGACGCTCAACGAAGCCAAAAGGCACTTGTTCTACCCGTCATTGCGATCATTTTTGGTTCTAGACCATACCTGGAACCTTCTAGTTACGGAGTTATTGGGGGTCATATTCCAACTTTTTCACAAGTTTAAAAACATGTTTTAAATACATGTTTTGAATGTAAGATTTTTACTTTGAACACCTCCACGACCCCCTTACCATTGAGTCCTAGCGTAAAACATGATTTTTCAGCCCAAAAAAAAGTCGTTTCCCAGCAATAATTTTTGCGTAAAGTTACTTAGTTTGATGTACATAAAGTTTGGTTGACGGCTTCATGAAGGGTCTGTTTACACCCTGTATAATAAACAAATTTAAAAAACTCATTTTAGCAGCATCAGCAAGCTCGCATTTTACATTTCCTTATCCCCAAACAAATTCCAACCTTGATAACAAGAACACATGGGTTTGTATGCTTCCAACAAATTACTTGAAACATGCTCCACGATTACATGCACATTCACATCAAGTCTAAATAATTATGTAAACAAAGGGTTCCCCGGAATTCCTTCTTCGAATACGTCAAACCTTTTTAGATTAAAAAGGTTTTCTTCTTCTTCTTCTTCTTAGCGTGTCGATGGCAAAAAGTTCAGATGTTATGTTTAGCCCAAAATTCAGCCACGCGGACCCCACTCACTGATGCAGTAAGCAGATCTTCGAGTGCGCAAGTGATAGGGCATGCGGTGCAAGATGGAAGGTGGGCCATTGTCTGTGGGGTGCATGAAAGGAGCCTCCCCGAGCGACGTACCTTCCGACCTCCTGTTACGTCCGGCGCACCCTGGGCAATCGACTACAGTCGATTGGCTAATCCTTTCACCACGATGGCAAATATAAATAAAAAAAAGGTTTTTTCCCCCTTAGTGATTGATGAAATTTTGCACTTTTCTCTTCACTCCAAATTATCGTAACACGACTTGATAGATTAGTCTTTGATTTTATTCATTTTTTATTAATGTAATGTAAGGATTTTGTTTTTGTTTCTTTTCTGAGTATTTTTAATGTAATAACATTACCTTATTTTTATTTTCTCTGTAGGCCTTTTCAAACAGCGGCTGTTAGTATTTCAAACAAACATAATTTACGGTATGTGTAAAACCACGTTTTAATTCGTAACGACAAGGTTTCAAGGTTCCTGCCGACATTTGTTCAAAGGGCACAAATGAAAATTGAAAAAGGTATGCAACTATAAACTTGGTCATGTTTAACTATAGCTATTAATATTTTACTGGGTGTGATTTACTTTTTTTCTATATTGTTTTATTTTATGTCTTATAGCATCGTATTGGACTTGGTCTGTAATGTTGCTATAATTAGTTGTAAATAAATAAATAAATAATAATAAATTTACAAGGGATTTTGTATCTTGCAAATACAAATTCCTAGTATTTTTTGAAGTTATCATTAACACTAGAAACGGGATATTTACCATGTTTACGGTATGTTTTGAGTTCCAGATATTTCGGCGCTGTTGTTGTTGTATGTTGTTTTAGATTATTGTTTTTAAGTTATCGACGCACTAAAGCGGCACAGCATAGCAGAGTATAAACAGCATTATATTGTTCCCACTAGTGGGCCATACGCCAGGAGACCTAGAGAGGACTCTATGAGTGGGAATGGGCTATAAAACACTGACCCAGTGAGGGTTGCATGCCTTCACATGTCTTCGAATTTTAGGTTCTAGAACATAGAGGCCGGCTCTCTTACCGCTTTGTTTTTTTTAAACATAAGCGTAAGCACAACTGACCAGTTTACCCCAAAGATTTGGCAACACACGCAAAATAGTAAACTTTGATTAGATAACAACACAAATCTCATATTTTACAATATTCCTTTTCATTTCGCTTCCAAGCGAAAAAAACAGCCATTTTTATAAGCAGACAAACATCGCAATATTTACAGTATTTGGCACTAATCGTGAATAAAATCGAATAAAATACAGTCGAAGCTACCAGGGCGCCAGGAAATAAGAGCACTTCGCCTGACGTTCACGACTTTATCTATCAGTTCTGCAAAATAGATTAGATTAATATTCCTTGAGGGTACTGCAGCGGAAACGAAAAGGAACGATTGGTTCATTTTTATTTGCTGGGCTTTTTTTCACTTTATTTCTTTTAAATTCGTGTTTTGCTGTATTTAAATAAATAAAATAATTCTGAAGACCTAAGGTGTTGAGTACCTATGTCTCATAAATATGATTTTGTTAAAAATGCGGTTTAATAATATTCATTACACTTATTTTACTGGCTGACTGCCTCGTTGGTGCAGCATGAGGTCCTGCCTTTGATGCCAAGTACTACAGGGTTTTTTTCCATCAAGAATTCTTCAGAACCAATCAGCAGTCTGCATTTGTTTTAGGTTTAAAGGCTTGTCGGCTTTTTGCTTGCCTATCATATGTCCCACTGCTGAGCAAAGGCCTCCCTTTTCCCTTTCCAAACTTCTCTATCTTGTGCGATCTTTAGCCATGTTCGTCCCACAAACGAGATCAGATCATCACGACAACACCTTCGCCGATAATATTAATAATCTATACATATAATCTATATCTATACATATAATAAGACAGTAAGAAAACTGTGTCTGTACATTGAATAAATTTTAAAAAAAAAATTGAGGGGGTTTAGAAACAGTAATAGAGCACGAATCCAAAAAAAAAAATCTGTCTGTTTGTCTGTTTGTCTGTTTGTCTGTTTGTTTGTACACGCTAATCTTCGGAACTACTAGACGGATTTGGAAGATTTTTTTTTTTTGTATAGGTATTAAGTCTGGGCAACATATAGGCTATAATTTATCTTGGAAACTTGAACACCTGATGCAGAACCGCAATAGAATAGCTAAACTATAAGAGATACAAAAATGGTACCATAGCAAAAATTGTTCCACGTGATGAGCATTTTCTGATGAGAGAATAATTTGAAGATCTGGAACACCTGATTTGGATCTCCAAGAGTCCAGCTACACCATAACACATATAGGAATGACGTCTTAGCAAACATTGTTCAATCTGATGAGCACTCTGTGTTGACTTATAAAATCGAAGATCTGGAACACCTGTTGTGGAACTCCAAGAGCCCAGCTACAGCATAACACATATAGGAATGACGTCTTAGCAAAAATTGTTCAATCTGATGACCACTCTCTGTTGATTTATAAAAATCGAAGATCTGGGACACCTGTTGTGGAACTACAAGACCCCGCTACACTATAACTCATATAGGAATGAAGTCTTAGCAAAAATTGTTCAATCTGATGACCACTCTCTGTTGATTTATAAAAATCGAAGATCTGGGACACCTGTTGTGGAACTCCAAGAGCCCAGCTACACCATAACACATATAGGAATGACGTCTTAGCAAACATTGTTCAATCTGATGAGCATTCTCTGTTGATTTATAAAAATCGAAGTTCTGGAACACCTATTGTGGAACTCCAAGAGCCCAGCTACACCATAACACATATAGGAATGACGTCTTAGCAAACATTGTTCAATCTGATGAGCATTCTCTGTTGATTTATAAAAATCGAAGTTCTGGAACACCTATTGTGGAACTCCAAGAGCCCAGCTACACCATAACACATATAGGAATGAAGTCTTAGCAAAAATTGTTCAATCTGATGAGCACTCTCTGTTGACTTATAAAAATCGAAGATCTGGAACACCTGTTGTGGAACTCCAAGAGCCCAGCTACACCATAACACATATAATAATGACGTCTTAGCAAAAGTTGTTCGGTCTGATGGGCATTTCCTGTTGACTTATAAAAATCGAAGATCAGAAACATCTGATGTGGAAATCAAAGCTATCACTAATTTCACTGTATAATTATAAAATAACATAAGCTGGGAGTACCTCCACGCGGTGAAGGCGGTAACAGTTTAGGACTGATATTCGATGACGACGGTATATCATTGAAAATTTGACTCTACTGGACAAAACTCCTATTTATTTTTTTATTTTATCGAATAAATATGCCTTCGGGCTTATGTTATTTGAGTGTTTTAGACTTTTTCCACTTATCTTCGTGACACGGTAGCCTACCCGGTAACGCAGGGGAGCAGTCACTTAGATTTTAATTGATCAGGTATCTCCACAATAAAACTATAACCATGCCTAGAAAGAGGTCAAATCTTTCCCAATGTTCCAATGGAGCTAAAAGATTGAGGATCATAAGATCCCAAGAATCTACCGAAGAACGTCAGGAGAGACTTGATGCTGTTCGAGAACATCAGGCTGCAACTCGCTCCGTGGAAACCTCTTCCTCTCTTCTCTTCTCTTCCTCTTGGATAACGAAGCACGCCTGCGTTCTCAGCGTATTTACGCATCTACATCCAGGTCTCTAGAGAACTGTGAAGAATATGATGCGCGACTGACCGCTGATCGTGGACGTCATGCATTGTCTCGCGAATCGGAGACGTTCACGGATAGAGAATTACGCTTGAGTTCCAAGCGTATCTACACATCGACTTCTAGGTCTGTAGAGACAAGTGGAGAACGTGATGCGTGACTGACCACTGATCGTGAACGTCACGCATTGTCTCGCGAGTCGGAGACGTTCACGGATAGAGAATTACGCTTGAGTTCCAAGCGTATCTACGCATCGACTTCTGACTTACAAAAATGAAAGATATGGAACGTCTCGAATCGTCTCGCGCATCCCGTTGTTTTCCCGTCCCCAGGCTCTTAGAATTCGACATCAGACGTTTCAGATCTTCGATTTTGACGACCCGACGACCCCGTTGTCGCTGGCATAAGCAACAGGATCCGCGAACGAAGTCGCGGGCAGAAGCTAGTACTAAATAATATTACTATAACTGGTGAAGTAATAAATACTATGCCTAACCCTTCGAGAAAAAGAAAAGCACTTACTTATCGCTGCTAAAATTGAACTGAACTTTACCAAAATATCAACATAGAATCATACGTCATAGTCACAAAACCAAGCAACATCTATTATTCCACCGAATATAACTCAAACTGACCTTTACAATTTCACCCTTAACAAACATTCGCCCACAAGGACTTTAAGCAAAAGGTTTATTATTGTTTGTATTAAAATAGATCGAAAATAACCACAAGAATGGCTTTAGGGATGTCTATAGACTTGCTACCGACCTTTTACGGTTATTATTACTGTGACAGTTGCAATCCATCAGCACCCTTATTGTTACAACGATAAAGATTAATGTAATTTTGACAGACTTGAGGAGCTCACGGCTAAATAATAACAGCCGCTCGGGTCGATCTTCAGGTTAAGCCGTGCTTGCCTAGGTTGATCCATTACATACCGAGTTTCCTCCGTGCCTCAGAAAGCACGCTAAGCCGTTGGTCCCGGCTGTCATTTGTAGATCTTTGACTCGTTAGGTAGTCAGTTGCCCAAAAAGTCTGACAACCAGTCTTACCAAGGGGTATCGTATTACCCAGTACTAACTGACAGTCGTTACAAGTAGTCAGTGGTCCAAAATTCGAAAGAAGAAAAAATCGAAAGCACGTTAACCCGTTGGTCCCAAAAAGTCTGACAACCAGTCTTACCTAATATCGTAGTACCCAGTACTAACTGGGTTGTCGAGGTCAGATAGGCAGTCGCTCCATGTAAAATACTGCTATTCAGCTGCATCCGGTTAGACTGGAAGCCGACCCCAACATAGTTGGGAAAAGGCTAGGCAGATGATGTAATTTTGACAGACTTGCCTTACTTGGCCCGAAAGATACATTCGATATGGCGTTTGAAATTTACTGTATTTCATTGAAAAATACAACTGCTTTATGAAAAAAACTTGTATCTCTCGGGCATTTTTTATCCCTAATCATAACATGAGCTCATAACCTTGTGACGCCAAATGATGGACATCATAAAATCGGTAACGGGGCTATTGCCATATTTTTAGAAGGGTGAATGGACTTTAAGTAATATGAAATGCTACTGCCTATTCCAACTCGACGGCATAATGAATCAGATGATCGGAGAGAGTAGGTATCATATTTTAATATTGAGGATTGAAAGTAATCAATGAGCCTTTTGAAAACTTCGTCCATCCTGTTTTATTTATCATAAAATTCCAAAACACAAACGAATGTAATGCCATACAAAAATGCGAAACAAAACAAAAAAAAACTCATAGAGCAAAATCCAAGTGCCGCGTAACTTTAGCACTTTATCTTTAACTGAAAATTGGCCGTCCTTCGGCACAAGTTAGGAGATATGCACACGTTCACAGCACAACACTACTTAATTCAACACATTTCGTTAATCCATACTTAATATTATAAATGCGAAAGTAAGTATGTTTGTTACCTTTTTACGCTTAAACCACTGAACCGATCAACCTGAAATTTTGCATATACGTTGACAGGTATACAGAAACGGACATACCTTTCAACCCGCAAAAAATTACTGTTCCCGAGGAAAACAACAATAACGTTCTTATGATAATAGGATAGCGCCACGTGTCTTTCGAAGCATGATGGCTTACAAGCAGAGTCCAACCCGAATTGATTGTCAAATTCTAACGCGAGCGAAGCCGCGGGCAAAAGCTGGAATCTTGAACCAGTTACTGATTTTATTCTGAAACACCAGCAACAAAGTTATTTATAACTAAAACCTCCCCACACGGGAACATGTATTTACTGCAGAGAATGTACTGAAGATGAATTGCCTAGAAGTTAAGCCTTATCGTCTCTCAACAGACGACCTCTTCAGTATACAAAGTTGCACACTCTGTGCAACGTGAACAAGAGTTATTTTATAGTACACTAGATGTACAATCGCCAACTACCACAAACTGTCAAATTTCTCCAAATGATTTTAAACCATAAAATGTTGAAGGTTAAGTTCAAAATTGAATGAGAAAATTTGACAGTTTGTGGTAACATGATTCGCTTGCGACTGTTCAATGATTTGTGCTAAGATGTCTGGTTGTGTTAAAGTAAAGTAAAGTTTATTCATCAAAAGTAACTTTACAAATGTGATTCTCGGTGAGACACAAACATCTTGTGTAAACGCTGGTAGTGCATAAAACTGATAAATTCAAGCGTATCAAGCAAAGGGTAACCCAGTCTGACATCAATCCTTTATCGTTATTCGAAAATGGATTTTATCCGGTTAAACTTGAAGGTATTTAATCCAGTGAGACTAAAATTTAAGAGTATTTATAAAAAAACTTGGAGTAAAAATATGGTATTCTTTACACAGTTATTAAAATATCCCATAACATCAAATCTTGAATCCCGGAAGTGTTTGGCAGAGTTGTACCTATAGAAGGTTACACCCTTATATTTACATCTCATGTAAAAGGAAGCGACCGGGGGTGAGATTTACTTGAAATAAAAATGGTTTGAAAAAACATCATGTATGAATGGTACCCGAGGTACCTCACACATACATAAATAAAGGGTTTAAAAAGACCCTTAACGAAGCCGAAAAGCACTTGTTCACCCCGTCATTGCGATCATCTGACTAGCCTTTTCCAACTATATTGGGGTCGGCTTCCAGTCTAACCGGATGCAGCTGGATACCAGTATTTTACATGGGGCGACTGCCTATCTGACCTCCACAACCCAGTTAGTACTGGGTAATACGATACCCCTTGGTAAGACTGGTTGTTGGACTTTTTGGGACCAACGGCTTAACGTGCTTTCTGAGGCACGGAGGAAACTCGGTATGTAATGGGTGCCCTGACAACAATCATTTATCGTTATTCGAAATGGGATTTTATCCCGTCAAACTTAAAGGTATTTTATCCAGTGAGACTCATCATCTGCCTAGCCTTTTCCCAACTATATTGGGGTCGGCTTCCAGTCTTAACCGGATGCAGCTGAATACCAGTATTTTACGTGGAGCGACTGCCTGTCAGACCTCCACAACCCAGTTATTACTGGGTAATACGATACCCCTTGGTAAGACTGGTTGTCAGACTTTTGGGCCACTGACTACCTAACGACTGTCAAAGATCTACAAATGACACCCGGGACCAACGGCTTAACGTGCTTTCCGAGGCACGGAGGAAACTCGGTATGTAATGGGTGGTCACCCATCCACAGACCAACCTAGGCAAGCACGGCTTAACCTAAAGATCGACCTGAGCGGCTGTTATTATTTAGCCACGAGCTCCTCCTTTATCCAGTGAGACTATTTGAGGGTATTTATAAAAACACTTGGGGCAAAAATATGGTATTATTTGCACAGTTACTAAAATATTCCATAACATCTAGTCTTGAATCCCGGAAGTGTTTGGCAGAGTTGTACCTATAGAAGGTTACACCCTTATATTTACATCTCATGTAAAAGGAAGCGACCGGGGGTGAGATTTACTTGAAATAAAAATGGTTTGAAAAAACATCATGTATGAATGGTACCCGAGGTACCTCACACTTACATAAATAAAGGGTTTAAAAAGACCCTTAACGAAGCCGAAAAGCACTTGTTCACCCCGTCATTGCGATCATTTTTTGTTCTAGACCATACACGTTTTACATTAAACGTGATTTTTCACCCCAAAAAAAAAGTCGTTTTCCAGCAATAATTTTTGCGTGAAGTTACTTATTTTGATGTACAGAATGCTTTTTTAACGGCTTCGTGAAGGGTCCGTTTACACCCTGTATACTGTACTTCCAGCAACATGCGTTTGCAGTCGACTGTACCCTACGGACGGAAACTATTAAACTTACCTTCCGTTGTTACAAAGTTGAGGATTATGTGTCAAGTGACCCGGAACGGTTCACGAGTAAACAGGCTGCGTTCATGGAGTTCTGAAAACTATCAACTTTTGAAAGATGGCGGCAAGAAAATTGCTTTTTTCCTTAGCTTATGGTGTGGTAACACCAGCCAGCCGGCCAGCCTAGTTGTAGACCTGTCTGTCCAGCAGTAAGCTAGGTAATTGGCTAAAAAAATCGGCAAAATTTGAGGATTGCTGTTCTATCAACGTCTTATGTAGACGTCGAATAAAATCGTTAAATCAGTCGATATCAGTGGGTAAATATATCTGTTCTTGCCCCACAGACTTGACATTGAGTGGATGATCTTATTGTACTTACTTGTTATTAAGTGGAATTACTTCATTAAAGACAAGTTGATACTAATTTCATGCTATTTTAATAAATTATCTCATTTGTGTGCAAGCGTGGCGAGTACGGAGGGGTTTCGATGCGTGATGCATAGGCTGAGTAGTCGCAAGCGCGACTGCTGAGCATGAGGTCCTGGGGTCGATTCCCGGGTCGGGCAAAGTGTTATTGGATTTTTCATCCGCAATTTCTCAGTAGCAATCACTGAGTCTGGATTTGTGCCCGATTGATGGGAATAGGCTCGCCCCCTATTACATGGGACTTAAAAAAATACTGGCGAAATGTGGACGTACTACTAGGTACACCTCTGCCTAACCCTTCGGGGATATTACTTTAAATAACATGAAAGTCACGAACGGCGAATAACCAGTCTCTTGAAAGAATTCTTATTTAACTTTAGTAATAAATAACTTGCTAACTGAAACTATACGCGGTATATTTGATCTCAGTTTACAAACTAAACGAGCGGTTAACCTAACCCGACGCTAACCAGCTGCGAAATAATTGCTGGGCAGTAACCCGACGTTGATTTATAACTTAAGTATGAAAACTAGTGGTTAGCTTAACTTGTAGAAGATGTGGTGTTATTTATTTAAATGAAAGACAGTTATATAAAAAATAGGTTTAATATTTGGGCTCTTCTACATTCGACTGATGTATATTTTTTATGATGATAATTTTAGGTGTACCTGTGTTGTCTTATGAAATCTCTCTCCGATATTTTATAAGGACTTCAAGTGATTTTTAAGAATCCGAAAAATAAAAATTCTGAATATTTAGGTTTATGTTAAGCAGACATTAATAAATATTTCGGACCCGGTCGTTAGTACGGACATGAAATGAATCGGCAAATACGCAAGTGGGCAATGGTGACATGACGCGACCTACCAGTCTACCCACACCACAGCGTGTTTCTACAGAGCCCTGATGTTCAGCTCGAAGCGAGGGCGACAGTCAATGTCTTATCGCGGTGGAGTTGATACGTCGTGGAACTGTAGCCGATTCATTGTGCCCCATGTTATTGTGTTAAGCTGCAAGTAATTCGTTAGTTTTGCTAGAAACAGGGTATCGCACCCAGTGTTTTTTCATAGCACGAAACCCATCGTCTGCCCACATGATAAGAGCCTTACGGAATAAATGCTGACATATCCGACAAAAAATCTTTATTCTGAATCTCAGTATGGGTCGTGGGGCTTTCGGGACCGGGACCGCGGTCCCGGATTACACCTTTAAATGCAATGATTATTTTTGAGTAGTATTGTGGGACCACAAATAAAATAAACAAAGTTATGTCATGGGAAAGTACGGTCAACCAAATAATTTAGAAGTTAAACTAATAAAAGTATTTTTATAAAACGATAAAATAATTCGTTCATTTCAAAAATGGCATCCTTCTATTAGAATTCATTAACATCATTTCAGCCTAAAACGTCCACGTCCAAACGTCCACTTGGGGGGACTCCCCCAATGTGTCAATGTGTCGCCACATTGACCGGTCTCGTGCGTCTCGTATCCAGCGGATCCCCGCAACCTTCACCAGGTCATCGATGCACGTAGTGGAAGGCCTTCCAACGCAACGTCTTCCGTTTGTCCCAGGTAGACATAATCGTCTACAACTTCGAGTGTAGAGTCTCCGATCTTGATAGGAGTGGGTTTTACTTGGGCATTCAAAATGACCTTGGTTTTGTCTATGTTCATTTTAAGACCCACTCTTTCGGAAGCTCTACTGAGGTCATCGAGCATAGTACTGAGGTCCTCCATGGTCTCTCATATCGTCGGCAAATCGAAGGTTGCCCTCTCCAGTCCAGAAGTAGTCTATCTAGTGTATTAGAATTAAACCTAAAAAAATCTTATCTAAACATACAAAATTCAAAGTCCTGACTGAATGACTGACTGACTGACTGACTGATATATCAACGCACAGCCCAAACCGCTGGTCCTAGAGACATGTTTGGAGGGTGTACTCTTTGTGAAGAGTAGGTATCCACTAAGAAAGGGCTTTTCGAAATTCCACCCCTAAGAGGGTGAAATGGGCCATTGAATTTTCTGTGAAACTTTTTATTATTGCAGACGATTGACTTGAAAATTTGTGTACATACTTTTCAGTTAAAATTATGAGATACGTGTATCAGTTTTTTTTTTTTTTTTTACCGTGACTAAGGTGTGTGATGGGTCAAATAACATGCCAACGCCACATAAAGAAGCAACTGTGCAATAGATGTGTGGCAGAGAGACTGTACTACGTGCGCGCAAATCATATTCTTCATACTTCTCTCTCTCTTCTCATGATTGATATATTATTTTATTGTATAGCTACAACTATCCTTTTATAATAAGCGTTACTAAATAATATTATTCATTATTTTGTACCGGTACTGATAATTCATGTAATTGTTGATCAAAATATGTACTATATCAGTTGTGTTAACTGTACTTTAACTTCTTTTTTCTTGTGGTCCCACAATACTATTCAAAAATAATTATTGTATTTTTAGGTGTAATCCAGGACCGCGGTCCCGGTCCCAAAAGCCCCTCGACCCCTCAGTATACAGGGTGACCAGACCCTTCACGAAGCCGTCAACCAAGCATTCTGTATATCAAACTAAGTAACTTTATGCAAAAAATATTGCTGGGAAACGACTTTTTTTTTTGGGGTGAAAAATAACGTTTTACGGTAAAACTCGATGTTACGCACTCAAAACATTGTGCTGAAGGATGGATTGAATAGTACGGGGGTCGTGAAGGTGTTTAAAGTAAAAATCTTACATCATAAACATGTATTTAAAAAAAAAACTTGTGAAAAAGTTGGAACTTTGACCCCTAGAACAAAAAAATTATCGCAGTGACGGGGAGAACAAGTACCTTTCGGCTTCGTTAAGGGTCTATTTACACCCTTTATAAAATAAAATATGAATCTATAACTAACAATGTAGGTATAATAATGTATGATGCCTATACTAGGATAATCCTGTATCACAGGCTGCGATTATAATCTTTATAATCTTCTTAAAAATTCAACCTAGTTTAAGATCATTTTAAGGTTAACTTGTGTGTTTTAACTAAACAAAGAAGTTACCGCAGCTACAGGCTGTATCGTTAAAGCTTTTTATATACGCTCCCCCTGTACTCGAGACATAACCCCGAATCGACGTATACCGATTATAAATCGATGCCCACAACTCGATTAAGGCTATAAGAGAACCCCATCATAACGACACCAGCTTTAATTATTGGGGTGGCAGAATTAATCACTTTCTAAACTAGTGGCAACTCAATATGTAGATGTAGATGTTAGTTTAGGTCTGGGCTTGTTTAATAACTAGAATGCTGATGCAATAATAGAAAACAGGGTTACGGGAGAAATTGTGATCTCAGGTCGATTGCTGTGATCGGTAAAAGTGTTATTGGGTTTTCCATCAATAATTGTTAAGCGTGAAGAGAGTCTCGTGGAGGAGGAGACTTGGGTTGATCTTCAGGTTAAGCCGCCCTTGCCTAGGTTGGTCCGTGGATGGGTGACCACCCATTACATACCGAGTTTCCTCCGTGCCTCGGAAAGCACGTTAAGCCCTTGGTCCCGGCTGTCATTTGTAGATCTTTGACAGACATTAGGTAGTCAGTGGCCCAAAAAGTCTGACAACCTATCTTACCAAGTTATATCATATTACCCAGTACTGACTGGGTTGTGGAGGTCAGATAGGTAGTCGCTCTATGTAAAATACTGGTATTCAGCTGCATCCGGTCAGACTGGAAGCCGACCCCAAGATATTGGTGATAAGGCTAGGCAGATGTTGAATTACTAAGCGTGAGGTCCTGAGTTCAATGCTCAGATCGGGAAAGTTTTATTGATGTCTCCATTAGAAACCCCAGTCCAGAGTTGAATCTAGTGCCCGGTTGATGGAAATAGGCTCGCCCCGTTTTACATGGGACCAAAACACAACTGGCAAAATGTGGGTGTACTGTTAGGTACACTTGGACCACAGGAATGATGTTTCGTTATGTTACGTTGATTTTTTGACGAAGCCCCGAAGGGCTAGGCAGAGGTGTAAATAATACACTCACATTTCGCCAGTTATGTTTTAAGCCCCATGTAATGGGGGACCAACCTACCTGACGAGTAACATTCAGACTAATATTATAAATGCGAAAGTAACTCTGTTTGTTTGTTTGTTTGCTACCTTTTCACGACTAAACGGCTGATCGGATCGTAATGGAATTTGGCAAGGAGATAGATTATATCCTGTGGAAGGACATAGGCTTTTTTTTTTTTCATCACTCATACTCATCCAAATTACCACGCGAATGAAGTCGCGGGCAACAGCGAGCTATCCTAAAGGCGTCGCAGTATAGAGATGTCGATGAAAGGTTTTCGAAGAAACAAAATTCGATGATACGGCTTTCGCACTCAGGTATCCCCCTATAAATACCTACCTACCTATAAATAACAAAAGCAAATCATCAAGAAAACAAATGTATGAGAAGGTAAGGAAATAAAAATGTTTGAAAATAATCACGGTACGCAACACAACTGCGATTTCCGGAACCGGCAATGAAACCTTTTCCTTATTTTCACCATTATTTGATCCCTCTTTAAACGTGTACTGACAGCAAAAGAGGTTAGTGCGTAGTCACGCAAAGTATTTTTTTAAACGTTTCACGACTTTGTCAGTGATCAGGAGGAGCGTGTGGCTAAATAATAACAGCCGCTCGGGTCGATCTTTAGGTTAAGTCGTGCTTGCTTAAGTTGATCTGTGGATAGGTGACCACCCATTACATACCGAGTTTCCTCCGTGCCTCGGAAAGCACGTTAAGCCGTTGCTCCCGGGTGTCGAGTCGTTAGGTAGTCAGTGGCCCAAAAAGTCGCGGGCAACAGCAAGTACCATATAATTTTGTTGTGTGTACATTCTATCTGTATACTTTATTGCTTTTGAAAGTGTGTGTCGTGATTTATAAAGGTTGTTTGCTCATCTTGACAGCCAGATACGTGGGACAGAAGAATTAATTGATAAAATAAATAATTTATTGAAGGGCGTCCTATAAGAACGTACGTTACGTTCTTATAGGACGCTGAAAAATTATGGGGATGGAAAGTACATAACGTTACGCTTGCACCCCCTGAAGGTTTTAAACAGAGGTGTATCGTAAACCCACATTAATTGCCTGTTATATTTAAGTGGCACGCAATCGGAAGCGAACCATTCGGGCAAAAACCAGACACCAGGCTGCCATTCGGAAATTCCTAATAGAAAACACTTTTCTGACCTCGGAATTGAACCCGGGACTCAACTGTCTGCCAACAGTCAGTCGGATTAATAACTACAACTTTGATAAGAAAAAAAACATCTTCGGTCTGCAATCACATAACATAAACTTCACGCCACACACAAATTTAGACTCCATGGCTGCTACTGAGATATTCGTGATGGAAAAACCCAATAACACTCTGTCCGACCTGGGAATTGACCCAGGACCTCATGCTCAGCAGTCGACCAACGCGGCCACTAGACCAACGGCAGTCAAAATCATGTACCTCCAAAAAATATAAATATAAAAGTTTATGCTACGATGTCGCCCTTACACCATGTATACGGTTCGCTCACTATTTGACATAGGTAATATACAACATAATATCGTTTGTCGACAGAACATATTATCCCTTGTATCCAATTCGAATGTTATCATAGGTTTAAAGCTTGTAACATTGTGTAATCGCTTTCACCGGTCAATGAATTTCATGCCGAATTGATTTCAGCTTTCACAAATCAAGCGTATACATTTTGTTATTCTTTGAGACGATTATGTTATCAATCCAGTGAATATCCTATTATTGTTATAAATGCGAAAATTTGTGAGGATGGATGTATGAATTGGGTTTGTTTCTCTTTCACACAAAAGGCTCGTGAGCTAGAAAAGCAAAGAGCTCGTGGCTAAATAATAACAGCCACTCGGGTCGATCTTTAGGTTAAGCCGTGCTTGCTCAGGTTGGTCTGTGAATGGGTGACCACCCATTACATACCGAGTTTCCTCCGTGCCTCGGAAAGCACGTTAAGCCGTTGATCCCGGGTGTGATTAGTCGATCTTTGACAGTCGTGACAGGTAGTCAGCGGCCCGAAAGTCTGACAACCAGTCTTACCAAAGAATGTCGTATCACCCAGTACTAACTGGATGGTGGAGGTCAGATAGGCAGTCGCTCCATGTAAAATACTGCATCCGGATAGACTGGAAGCCGACCCCAATATATTTGGGAAAAGGCTAGGCAGATAACTCTTTCACGCAAAAACTACAGGCCGGATTTAGATGAAATTTGGCACGCAGATAGTTTATAACCTGGATTAACACAAACTAATCATGTTTGTACTATTGTGATGATTCTTGTATAATATTGTTACTAAATAGATGTTGTACGTAATGTGTCAACTCAAGTTCATTAGCACACCTTGAAACGAATTAATTTATTATTTATTACTAAAGATTAAGGTCAATAATTTTTATCCCGGCAGTACGATCCCGTGGGACAATTACCGAACTTCAGGCGAGCGAAGCCGCGGGCATAAGCTAGTTATTCATACTCTAGCTGTATGCTCGATGGGATCCCCCTTCTATACACACTTTCCTCACCCATTTAATCCTTTTAGGAGGAGAAATTCCTGATGGAAAAACCCAATATCACTTTGCCCGACCAGCACCCAGGACCTCATGCTCAGCAGTTGCGCTTGCGACCACTAGACCAACGAGGCAGTCATAGTCAGTCTAGTATAATACCTACTTACTAAATGCCCTAGACTCGTTGCACCTGGACCATCATTTACACTGGCAACCGTATTAACTGGCATTAATCAATACAAACAAGGCCAGGTCTTCATTTACCAAATGGACCAAAGCCAAGCGAGGTTAGCCAACTCCTTCAATTAAATGCAATGGTTTCTCCTGAAAGGACACGTTAAGCCATTGAGTTTGGTTCTCAACAGGTCGGTAGAGACCTTTGACTGAGAATGTTGGTAACGACGGCATTCAGGAGCCTGGACGTCTCACAAACTGTCAAGTTTCAGAATAGGTAGCTCCCCGTTCTATCAATGATGATTAATCATGCCAAATTTATTTATTCACCACCAATTATAACATCATTAAGTACAGAGTTGTCCAATACGATGCTATAAGACATACAGTATAAAAACATACAATATAAATACACAAGATAGAAAAACACAATATAAAATAAGTAAGGTTACACCCAGTAAAAATAATAATAACTAAATTAATTGAACATGACACGTTTACAGTTGCTCATCTAGGAAAATACTTTGAGAATATCAGAGCGCAACAAACTTTAACAAAAGATTACCTATAGACATTAAAACGAAGTAAACTTCCATGATATGGAAGCCCGCTATCATACCTAGTGAATGCCGAAATATTATCGCCTTTAGTAAGGTGTTAGTATGTAGGTGTCGACAACTGGATTAAGAGTTTAACAAACAACGAATTACGGTTATGCAAAGCCGTATAGGCCAATTACTACTTAAAAAAACAACTTTTTCATGCGATTAAAATATTTCTACGTATTTCTGTTTTATTAATTGTTTTACAGATGACATCAATGTCGATAAACGAATAGACGCTTTAACCAAAAGTTATATTAGAATATTAATTTCTTTACACATTTTGATAGGACACTGACATGAGCTGGCCGATGAGCTTAAGTGGTCAGTTACCGGTGAGTTTATCCTACATGTTCTTGGCGGTAGAGTATAAAAGCGAAAGTAAGTTTGTTTGTTAGTTTGTTACCTTTTCACGCCTAAACCACTGAACCGATTATCCTGAAATTTTGCATACACGTTGTCAGGTGTACAGAAACGGACATAGGGTAACCTCATCCCGAAAAAAGTACTGTTCCCGAGGAAAATAACAATAAAACAGAAAGACACGCTTCGAATCATGATTGAATTTTATTATTTCAAGCTGAGTACAACCCGAATTGATTGTCAAATTCTAGATTAACGCGAGCGAAGCCGCGGGCAAAACCTAGTATTAATATAACCAAAAGAAATTCTCGTTATTCTGTGTGGAAAATCTTGAGATTTCACACTCAAAGTCCTCTCCGATTTGCAACAGGAAAGAGGTAACAAGTTGGACAGCACATATATTCCGATAGCAATCAGGGACAATCATATCGACGATCGCTGGTGACTGCGACAAGGGGACGCCACGCAATAGATATGTTTCAGTAAACCCAGAAAATTAGTTTTAAGCATTGTGTTTGTATGAGCTTTCTATTAACTCAATAATAATAAAAGTTTATTTCCAAAAACTTAGTACTACTTTACAATGGCAATGTGGCAACAATTTAAATTAAGGCAAAGAGATTAGCGTCCGTGGCCGAACTAGGCATAGCCTGTACCATACCCCTCGAGTATTTATAATACAAGAATAGGTGCCAAGCAAAAGAGGCATATAATTAGATCAGTTCTACAGAATAATAGTTGATAAGTGCACTTTACATAAATAATTTGCAAATAGGTAAGTACATAATTTTGATCTAACTATTAAATATGTGTGTTCGTGTGTGTGTGAGTATATGTATGTAGGTGTGTGTGAGAATAATTATGAGGTGAGAGTGTGGGTGTGAGTATGCGGAACAACAAACAATGTAACATATTATTTCATTACCACTGCTAGTGGTGTGTCCGTCGGACTGCCAAGTCATAGATCTCGAGTTCGAATCCTAGACAGGCACCTCTGACTTTTCGGATTCATGTGTGTACTATATAATTATCACGGTGGACGAAAACGTTGTGAGGAAACCAAACCAGCATACCTGAGAGATATCTCTCGACGGCATGTAAAGCCAAGCTAGAGGTGGCATAAAATCTCTGACACCAAGTTAGGCACAAACCACACGAAAAAAAAAGTCACCAGTGCTCTCGAAACGTTGAAGGAAACAACGTGAGCGTACAGCATGTCCTAGAACCAAAAAATGACATCCATCAACCTGCACTGGGCCCACGTGGTCCGCGATCACTTCCCACTCCCTCTCACAAAGAAGCCTCTGTCCCAGCAGTGGGAACATTAAAGGCTGATTTTGCTAATTTTTAACGTTTTTTCAAATATTGAGTCTTTGAGTAGTTGAGTTGTTATAATGCAGCTAGCAACATTTTGGATCCTGAAATAAAGTAAGTATTACTTGAAATACAAATATGGCTCTTACTGCTGCGACATAAAGACCCCTTCAATATTATCATCATGGACTTGTAGTTGACTACATAACCTGCAAAGGTTGGCCTCGTAGATTCCTAGACATGTTAGGTTTTTTTTACGTTTTTGTGAAGCAAGCAACCATTTGTGGTCCGGCCTACGCGGTTGTCCCATACTTAAGTACTAAATCTGCAAAGTAACATTGAAAAACGAAATATTTTAAAAAGAGTAACCACGGAGTTCCATGGAGTTTCTTGCCGGTTCTTCTCTATAGGAAACCACCAACCCGAACCGTGCACCTAGCTTTTCACGTTTTATAAGTGACCATGTAAGCCTACGTGAAATCAAAATTTGGATTTCGAGGTTAAACTCTACAAAAAACAGGAATGGAAGATCAAACAGTTTTTAGTTTCGCTAAGAGTGGGTCTTCTGTAACCCTCCCGTGACATTGTTTGTCATGTTGCAATCGCAGCGAGCGTGGACTTTGATTGGCGACAGTTTACTTCGCTTGTTTGAGGCAAACGTTCTAACGGGAGGTTTCAGAAATAGTTCTTTGAAAATAAATGATAGAACGAAGAGTTTGTGAAGTTTGAGGTGGATATGTTGTCTGTTGTATAAAAAATAAAAATGATATTCTATTTTTCATAAACTATTTAAAAAAAACTGGCTAACACTGCCAAAATCACGATTATGCAGCAAAACAACACAATACGTTTTTCACCGCACTCCAAGTTATTTGGAAAGAAATACGCAATACATTGCTTCATATATTTAAAAATTCATCTGCTCGAAAACGAATACAATATTATAATTATAAAAACCAAAAAACACGGTTTAGAGTTAGGTCATTTTAGTTCTCGGATTTTTCTCATCAAACCCTTTCATTTGATACCCATATTATAGGCATGCATAAAAATAACTAGTCTGCCATCTTAGGGAGTCCGCCATATTGGTTTTAGAGTGACATTACTTAGCTAAGTATGCTTTATCATCCAATCTAAACATGTACGCGAAATTTCAGATCAAACGGATACCGGGAAAGGGGTCAAATTTAACTTCTAAGATTTGGTTACAGGTGAACCTAATAACAGCGTGATAAAAAGCGCAATGGATATTGATGATATTGGTGTGTCAAAATGGCAGCGAGTATGTTACACAATGACACCACAGTTTTATACAATTAGAAAAGAAAGAAAGAAAGAAAAAATAATGTCGCAGGGACATGACGTGCATAAAAACATATTAAGTAACAAAATCATAAGCACAACAAATATTATAAATACAACAGGATAGAAACAAAGAAAAAAATTAGTTCCACCGTGTTAATTCGTACCGGGTCTTACGTAACAAAGGATTATCCTTAAAATATAAACTAATTCATACCACATAAAGGCTCGTATACACAGGTAATGACACCCTTTCTTCTAACCAGAAAAGACCCTAACAACGAAAATGAAACGCCACAATGAACAAAAGCATGAAAAACAAATAAACTTGAAACAGAAACAATTCTGATGTTTACTGACTCACAAAATTATGTTTAATTAGTAAATAAGCCCACATTGTTTAAGCTCTTAACCTAATAGAAGAAAAGTACATAAATTCTATGTATGACACTGTTATGGGTCGTTCAAAATTTACGCCGGACCATATAGTTATGGGATCACTACCCATATGAGGTTTTTATGGGTTTTGCTGCGTCGCAAGTGTGGTGAGGACTTAGGAGTGTTATGTAAGATAAGGAACTTTCGATCATGGCGGTAATATTTTAGGGAGCGTCAAAGGCCAAGTTTAATGGTGTTCGAATCTGGGTTAATCCATGTCTGGTAATTTCACATTGCATCAGTTTCTCTGAGGGTAGATCTGATGTAGATTTTGAAAAATGTACTGGTTTACTTATATTATGACATAACATAAAGGGTGTAAAAATACCCTTAACAAAGCCGTAAGGCACTTGTTCTCCTCGTCATTGCGATTTTTTTTTTGTTCTGGACCATATCTGGGAACCTTCTAGTTACGGAGTTATTGGAGGTCAAAGTTCCAATTTTTTTCACAAATTTGTTTTTAAATACTACTTTTTAAGGTTTTAACTTTACTTTATCTACCTCCTCCTATCTATTGTGTTTTACTGTAAAATGTGATTTTCCACCCCAAAAAAAAAGTCGTTTCCCAGCAATAATTTTTGCGTAGGGTTACTTAGTTTGATGTACATAATGCTTGGTTGACGGCTTTGTGAAGGGTCCGTTTACACCCTGTATGAGGATTGGTGAAAGGCGACTAACAAAAGGTATTTACAAGGTAGAGTGTGAGTGATAGCGACGGGAGGGCACGCCCTAGAAGGACATACACTGACCTTATTGGTGAGGTTCTTCAGAAAGGTCAGGTGCTTAGAACTCGCAACCGGCGTGAGTATATGACCAGATGTATGTAGGTAGACGAGGCAAAAGGAGTATGTAAGGATCGTAGCAGGTGGCGTTATGTGGTTTCTGCCTACCCCCATGGGAAAAAGGCGTGAGTTCATGTATGTGTATAATATAACACGATAATTTTAAAGTAGTCATGGCAATGAACTTAATGATGATCACGACGTGCAAGCTGTTAACGTTTTTGTTCTTTTTTTGTTCCGTCCTGTTGAATTTATAAATATTTGATATGCGTTGTATTTTTTGTCATTTTGTATGATGCATGTCATGTCCCTGCGACGAATAAATATTTTTTCTTTCTTTCTTTTTTCTATCACGCCGAAAGGGAACGATCAATTCTGTGGAAAATTAAAGGAGTCAGCTGCTCCTGTTTTTGACAAACCTGCTCGTTTGCACATGTCCACAACAGAAAATGAATTCTTTTATTTCTTCCGATTTTGTCCATCACCATGGAAGTAGAGAGAGCCGTGTTTCACAAAATTTACGACCAATACAGGGGCAATACTTCTATTTCCTCTTGCAGTACTTTCTTGCCGAATATCACCCATAAAATGGAAGCATAAACACGCCATAGCATAAGTAACTACTGTACAATACATACGTAGACGTTTGTATAGGCAGACAGAGATGACATACAGGGTGGGTAAATCGTGTATCAAACGAAACAGGGAGCTAGTTGGGGTTATTTGCAGACTAAAATATCTATGAGGCAGAGTCCTAACTTGATCTCCTTAAAAGTTACAACTATTAGTGTTTTTTAAGAAAATACTAAATATGCAATTAGAGGAAAATGGGTACCTATTTTAAAACATAAAATGGTGTTTAGTTGCTTCTAGAAAATGTATCATCACTACAGAAGTGCTTTTATGACAGTGTGTACCAGGATTTATGAACTTTTTTCAATATCTTTAAGTCTCACGAAAAAATATTTGTAACTTCAGAACTGTAAAAAAAAATGTACTACCAAAAAATGACCCTGATAACCCCAACTATCGCCGTTTCGTTTGATCCACGATTTTTTACCAAGCCTGTATATTACAAGTTTTGGTTCACCGTTCAGGCAAAATGTTATCCAGGTTCGCTGATGGAAGATCCTCAATAGCAGTGTTGAATCTGTCCCATTTTTTGTTTTTTTTTTTTATGCTAAATATGCTTGCGTTGGCCGCAACTCGCCTCATGTGAAGCGATGATGCGGCCTAGGGTGGAGCAGGCTTGCGAAGCCGACAGTGAATTCCACAGACTGGCGGTTCGCACAATAAATGTGGAAACATAGCGCTTTGTTCGGGTTCGTGGAACTTCAACCATACAGGGTGAAAACAGACCCTTCACGAAGCCGTCAACCAAGCATTCTGTACATCAAACTAAGTAACTTTACGCAAAAATTATTGCTGGGAAACGACTTTTCTTTTGAGGTAAAAATCACGTTTTACGGTAAAACTCAATGTAACGCAATCAAAACATTGTGCTGATGGATGGATTGAATAGAAGGGGGGTCGTGAAGGTGTTTAAAGTAAAAATCTTACGTTAGATACATGTATTTAAAAAAAAAAACTTGTGAAAAAGTTGGAACTTTGACCCCCAATATCTCCGTAACTAGAAGGTTTCCAGGTATGGTCTAGAACAAAAAAAATGATCGCAATGACGGGGAGAACAACTACCTTTCGGCTTCGTTAAGGGTCTTTTTACACCCTTTATAACAGTGACGCTTCGCCTTATCTCTGCTCGTGCGATGATATAATTATAAAAGGAATTAAGATTAGACTTTTGTAAAAGACCCTAACTTCGACCTCTTCTTACCAAGCCGAACACAACAACCCTTCCTAATGGCTGGATCACAGGTCTTCTCAGTTCTAGGACTTGCCGGTTTCATCCCGATGGTTTCGACTACTTCATGAAAAAGTTACTCAGTAGGATTATAAACTTAGAGGGATATATGGATGACTTAATGATTATAACTCAGTAAAACTATATTTGTTACGGTCGCGAATCATATGATACTAACCCGCAAATTGCAGAAAACGTGAGAATAAAATAATTTCGCGGCTAATCTGGCGTTTCTCCCTTATGCAGCTGAGTTCCACTTAGAAGGAGGTGATGTGTCACTAGAAGTAACCACTTTCTCTCTTATACTAGAATAATCAATTTACTAGAAATAATAGGGTATTTGACTGAAAAAATCTATTTAGTCCGTCAGTTAGATTATCAAAAAATATTGGACACGTATTTTTTGCGCTGTATCGTCGTAATTTTTAGATTATGTGACAAAAGAAAAAATACGTGTCCAACATTTTTTGGTGATCTAACTGACGGACTAAATATTTTTGGTTTTTTTCGAAGTTGTCAAATAGCCTACTATTTATACCTACCTCTGATATAATACTAGTTATACGATCATAAACCGTCTCTTTCACTCGCAATTCGGGGTACAAAATGTCATGGCAGCCAAAAATGCCCCAACCTTATTATTTATCGTGTTCGACTAGGCTCCCCCGCTCAATAAGATTTATTGGGCCGAACCAATAAATTTATTTGAACGAAACTTTGTTTTTCCTAACAGATAATGCTGTGAACAGACAGGGTTGGATAATGGAGCATGCCCCTGCATAAGAACTCACTAATTTCACGGATAATGGTACTTAAAAGCACTTACTTATTCGTAGTATGAAAATTCTATAAAAGATAGAAAATGAAACGGTGATAGAAATGGTTTTTTTATTTTGTTGATGGATAATCCGACGTCCATTTTCAGAATTTTTTTTTCTTTCGTATATATGTATTTCTTTTTGTATATTGGCGCCTTGTTTTTATATAGTTATAAAGGGTGTAAAAAGACCCTTAACGAAGCCGAAAGGCACTTGTTCTCCCCGTCATTGCGATCATTTTTTTGTTCTAGACCATACCTGGGAACCTTCTAGTTACGGAGATATTGGGGGTCAAAGTGCCAACTTTTTCACAAGTTTTTTTTTAAATACATGATTTTAATGTTAGATTTTTACTGTAATTACCTCCACTAATCCCGTACTATTCAATGCACCCATCAGCACAATGTGTTGAGTGCGTTACATTGAGTTTTACCGTAAAACGTGATTTTTAACCCCAAAAAAAAAAGTTGTTTCCCAGCAATAATTTTTGCGTAAAGTTACTTAGTTACTTAGTTTGTTACTTATGTACAGAATGCTTGGTTAACGGCTTCGTGAAGGGTCTGTTTACACCCGGTATAGTCGTGTAATTTTTATTATTTAATTGTGCTTCTGTGTGTTGTGCTATGTATTTTGTGTGCACTAAATAAATGATTTATCTATCTATCTATCTCTTTGTTTTTTCCGTGTTTCAATGAATTAAGCTTAAGCTTTTTGTTCATAATTAGGCAAGACTAGCTGTGCCCACGACCTTCGTCAGTGTGAAATTATTATAAAATTATCCCTATTTCCATCGGATTTTTTTTGCACGGAACCCTAATCCTTTCTTTTCCTAAAATAAAAGTAGCCTTAGTTACTACTTATAACATCAACTATCTGCCAGTCCAGAAAAGTCCAGTATCGTAATACACCGTGACTTTTTAGTCGTCTTACAACGGCAGCCCACTTCATGTATCCAATGACTAAGTTACTAAGCATTCATTAAAAAAAATAGGTATTTATGAGATTTTAATAATTTAAAAATAAAAATATTATTCAATATTATTACGCATGACGTAGTTAAAACATCCTGTTGTGAGCGATGATCTACTGGACTCGAGCGCTGGGTAGATATATTCTCCCGTTTGAGACGTAAACATCATTAACCGGATGTTACATATTTTTTTCTAATGTTTATTTGTACCTATTACGGTAGGTAAAAAAAAACAAAATTCGCCTAGAACTATTTTATGTCGGGCACATTGAGTGGACCACCTTTGTAAGACGACTAAAAAGTCACGGTGTATACTTTCAGATGCATTCAGTTATTTTGAAATTACAAACGGACACTTCTATATTTTTGGCAATTTGTAGACGAAATGTATTCCCATTTGTATAGACAGGACATATTTCGAGCATCTACGAATAATTCCTGTTATACGCCATAATAAAATATGTAGCTTTAAAAAAATATTTTGCTTTATTTTCTTTGATCTTTCTTAAAATGAAAGGTAGACTCTGAGACGTAGACTTTCCTTTGAAACCACGACTTTGAAATTAAAACGCCAAGTTTCTTTCAAAGTTTCTTGATCTTACTTTCTTCGTATTTTTTTAATAAAGCAAATATGAAAACGTGTAATTGTTTATTGTTGTATTTGTCACGGTCGATCTTTTGATATTTAAATTTTAATTCATTATCATCCGCCTAACCTTTTCCCAACTATTTTGGGGTCGGCTTCCAGTCTAACCGGATGCAGCTGAATACCAATATTTTACATGGAGCGACTGCCAATCTGACCTCCACAACCCAGTTAGTTTAGTACTGGGTAATACGATACCCCTTGGTAAGACTGGTTGTCAGACTTTTCGGGCCACTGACTACCTAACGACTGTCAAAGATCTACAAATGACACCCGGGACCAACGGCGTAACGTGCTTTCCGAGGCACGGAGGAAACTCGGTATGTAATGGGTGGTCACCCATCCACAGACCAACCTAGGCAAGCACGGCTTAACCTAAAGATCGACCCGAACTGCTGTTATTATTTAGCTAGAGCTCCTCTTATATTTTAATTCAGTGCTGCAATAAATGGTTTATTTATGTTCTCCCAAAATGGTGGATATATAAACTCTTTTACAATTAAATAGTTTTAAATTTCTGAGATCCATACCTTCTCATTTACTTTAGGAAAATCTTCAAATCTCGGCGGTTTCAGATAAATCCTGGTAAGTAATAAGTACTGAAAGTAATTAAACAATCAATTAACAACACAGTTGTCGCAGTGGCTGCGCGATTGTGTGCTGCGCTCACGCACGGAACAAATATTTGTATGGTCTACAGGTAGTTGTTTCGTGCCTGGCTGTTTGTGTATGTGAGTTTAAATGTTAGTAAAGGCACCGCGCAGGTGAAATTCTTAGTGTAGGACAACGTTTCTTTAAAAATAATGAAAAATAAAAGATACATACAAGGTGCAGTTTTGCATTATCGTCGACAGAATCGAACAGAATCACCCATCGCGTGATATGTCGCTGTGTGCGTGAGTGTCGACGATCTGTGCGAGGCGACGCGCCGCTGCCGCTGTCCACAGTTACCGATTTCCGTAAATAATAAAAAAAAACTACCCATTTTATTATAGATTCGGTTCGAGAATCATTAGCATAGATACCTCCTTGAATTTCACCAGGATGCAAAACTGCACCTTGTATACTTTGATAAGATATGATGAGCGCAGGCGCGTCAGTGACAATCAATGCAGAAATAATCTCTGCTCTTCAATTCATAAGGATTGTAGGTAAATCAATAAGTAAACTACTACTATCTCTGCCGATCTCAACCAAGAACCAAGACGCACTATAAAATCCGTAGTATAAGTCAATCTCGCTAGGAGCGTCCCACGCTACATTTACCACCTCTAATTGCAGCATTTGTACCCCAACCCTTGCGTCGTCACTGCTAAGCTCACAATACTGGGGTCGTTTCGACCCCACAATAAATCGTTCGTCGTAAAACGTTAAAGGATTGATGATTGTGTCCTTCCATTTTATTGCTATTTACACTATAAAGTAGGAATGAAAGTTGTAACGCCTGAAATTGCCTCTAAAACTAGTGTGAAGTATTATCAACAGGTGGTAAGTGATATGAGTTCTTCTTTTTTGCGTGTCGATTGGCTCAAATAATACCCGACCAGTATAAAGGGTGTAAAAAGACCCTTAATGAAGCCGAAAGGCTCTAGTTCTCCCCGTCATTGCTATATTTTTTTTTGTTCTAGACCATACCTGGGAACCTTCTATTTACGGAGATATTGGAGGTTAAAGTTCCAATGTTTTCACAAGTTTTTTTTTAAATGCTATTTTTCAAGGTTTTAACTTTACTTTAATTACCTCCATGACCCGTTTACTATTATAAGCATCTATCAGCACTAAGTTTTGAGTGACATTGAGTTTTACCGTAAATCGTGATTTTTCACCCCAAAAAAAAAGCCGTTTCCCAGCAATCATTTTTGCGTAGGGTTACTTAGTTTGATGTACAGTACCCTTTTTTTTTTTTACGGATGGGAAATCATCAAATGACTTCTCCCGCTCTGGGTGGTGTGGGAGGGAGTGTCAGACTCTTACTGACTAAAACCCATCCATGTTCCTTCATTGCCCTTTGTGTTCCAGGGCCACGGTATCTCTTTCGAACAGTCCCGCAGATGTACAGTACCCTTGGTTGACGGCTTCGTGAAGGGTCCGTTTACAACCTGTATAGGGTGAATGGTAATTAGTGAGCGTTACTTAAACACGTGATTGTACTCATGATAACAAACAACTATTCCCGTGTATCGCATGGAGCATCACTCTTGAGGCTCGACCGATTTGATTTTTACTTTGATGTATTCGTAATTCATGACAAGTTTGTTTGAAAGAAAATTTTCATTTCCTGTTTTAGTAAATTGCACCCGTGCAAGGCCTGCGTACCGCTAATAAATAAATAAACTTCAATCTATTTATTTAAAGAGTCTATTTATTTATATAAGAATTTTCTCGAAGACTTATCGGCTGTTTTTTGGTCTTGATTGCTTTTAGCGACACTCATTAGGCGGAGTAAGCTTGTAATTAGTCAGGATTTGGTCGCACTGTATCAAGTTAAGTGACTCAGACTTCTCTTTATAAAGGGTGTAAAGACCCTTAACGAAGCCGAAAGGCACTTGTTCTCCCCGTCAATGCGATCGTTTTTTTGTTCTGGACCATATCAACCTTCTAGTTACGGAGATATTGGAGGTCAAACTTCCAAATTTTTCACAAGTTTTTTTTTTATATACATGCTAGTTTTAATTTCTAAAGTAAGAAGAGGAAAATTCTGAAAAAATTTAGGATTGCAGAACGTAAAAAAACTTTCAACGAAATTTGATTTGAATAAGATTTGAGGTATGGGACTTTTTTATCAAACTGCAGCAGTAATTTTTTTTTTCATTAACATACTATGAAAAAACTAATTTAGTTTTGCTGTTGAATATTTTCTTTCAACTTCAAAATATTTTCCCTGTGTCCGTATGAGTACGACTCGCATTTGGCCGGTCATTTCGTCTTCGTCTATGTTGATGATCTTCTAATATATTCTAGTTACAGTGTAAAATGAACAGATGACAAGAATTAGCGTGAAATGCTTCAACTAAAAAGCACTAAAAACACTTTTTTGCAAAAAAAAAAAACATGGTCACACCTTTGTTTCATTGTTTTTTTTTCCCCACCGACTTCCGAAAGTAAAGTAATTTTCCGCTTTTTAGTGTTTTTTTTTAAGTCGGTTACTTTTAATTGGCCTAAAAACTTCATCGCATCAAAGAACATAATTGTTTTTCTGACAGGCTGACCAACTGGGAGGCTGTCGTCATGACATGATGCAAAGATGCGTTGGTTCTACCACCATGAAATCTTTATACCAGTCATCAGAACCGATTTACCTAAACAAAGGACTATAAAGGGTGTAAAAAGACCCTTAACGAAGCAGAAAGGTACTTACTCTCCCCGTCCATGCGATCATTTTTTTGCTATAGACCATACCTTGGAACCTTCTAGTTACGGAGATATTGGGGATCAAAGTTACGACTTTTTCACAAGATTTTTTTTAAATACATGTTTTTAAAGTGAGATTTTTACTTTAAACACCTCCACGACCCTCGTACTATTTAATCCACCCATCAGCACAATGTTCTGAGCGCGTTACATTGAGTCTTACCGTAAAACGTGATTTTTCACCCCAAAAAAAAACTCGTTTCGTAAAGTTACTTAGTTTGATGTACAGAATGCTTGGTTGATGGCTTCGTGAAGGGTGTGTTTACACCCACCCTGTAATAGCCAACCAACCTACCAACCAACTTGAATACCTACCTGATCGCAATACAGTCTACGGTCAAGCGTGACCGACCACTCTGCATTAATTACAGGTTGTCTAGTCATGCCTGGCTAACGTCAGTGGCTCAGCAAACGGGTTCTGTCGGGTACCCGTATAAATTACCTTTAAGATTCATGACCCATCAGCTCTGGATAGATTGACGGGTTCAAGATTGTCTTCATAAGCTCTTAAAGAGAATCACGGTTGTTTCTCTTGGTTCTGAGCTTTAGTTAGGTGATCTCCTTTCAAATGAAACACAACCTGTAATAGTCCCACTGGTGGGACTATCACAGGCCTCCTGTCTAGGAGAGGGAATGGACCGTAAACCGCCCCGAGGGCCCAGTGCCGGTTGATAGTTTTTTTTGTTAAAAACAAAACACACTAGGAATTTCTCCTGTATCGTAAGTACGTTTACAAGAACATGGTGTGTTTACTCAAATACACTGCGCCGACGGTGCCATCATAATAATATCTTAGATTTTTATTGGTAGACTGTTTTCCTTCACCGTTTTGAGAGCAGTGGTGATGAATCATTTACACAAAGTAATGCACATTCCTGGGTTTGAACCCACGAACTACATACAATTCATAAGTGACCTTATCCTTACTAATATTATAAATGCGAAAGTAAGTTTGTTTGTTTGTTACCTTTTCACGCCTAAACCACTGAACCGATCATCCTGAAATTTTGCATTTACGTTGTCAGGTGTACAGAAACGGACATAGGGTACCTTTAATCCCGAAAAAAAAATACTGTTCTCGAGGAAAACAACAATAAAGTTCTTATGATAATAGATGGCGCCACGTGTCTTTCCAATCATGATTGAATTATGTTATTACAAGCAGAATACAACCCGAATTGATTGTCAAATTCTAAATTAACGCGAGCGAAGCCGCAGGCAAAACCTAGTATTCAATAAATATTTTGAGGGGTTTCCTAAGCAAAACAGTGTCGAAATGCTCACAAAACAACAGCCGGCGGTAATAAGACCACTTTTTGACACTCCTGAATTATTAAAATTAAAAGACACTATGGTTTCGTTACATGCATTTAGTTGGGTCCGGTGGATTATTTGATTTTGTGAGCAGCGCACCCAACGGAGTTGCGTGTAACTAATATTTTAATATACGTGTAGTGACGTAATTCAGTGGTGTTATTTGGATATCCCTCTCCAAGTCGACCCTCGGTTATACAGTAACGGATTTTCAAGACGATCGTATTTTTGTCACAGGTTTCTTAGAAAACCCAAGCTATAAAGAAAAGCTAAGTACATATGGATTCCACGAAGTGTAGTTTCTAATTAAATCAGAGTGTAGTGCAATACTTCTCAAAGCAAGTAGAGTTTAGCATTCTAAACCTTTCCTTTGCGCAGAAATGTAACATTGCCATCGGGCTTTAGCGACACACAACTAGTAAAAAACGAACATATTATCTCCCTAGTTTCCACAAAGTATTAAGCAGAGGTACCATATGATATTACCAGTATATACAGGGTGTAAACAGACCCTTCACGAAACCGTCAACCAAGCATTCTGTACATCAAACTAAGTAACTCTACGCAAAAATTATTGCTGGGAAATGACTTTTTTTTTTGGTATGAAAAATCACGTTTCACGGTAAAACTCAATGTTACGCACTCAAAACTTAGTGCTGATAGATGGTTTGAATAGTTAATGGGTCATGGAGTTAATTAAAGTAAAGTGAAAATCTTAAAAAGTGGTTTTTTTTTAAAACTTGTGAAAAAATTGGAACTTTGACCTTCAATATCTCCAGAACCAGTGGTTTCCCAGGTATTGTCTAGAAGAAAAAAATGATCCCAATGATGGGCAGAATATGTGGTTTTCGTTTTCGTTAAGGGTCTTTTTACACTCTTTATGTACATTTCTATCTATTTTACTCCACAAACACCCATTAACATTTTACTGACCAGGAAATCGAACCCTGGACTGGACCTCATGCCCAAAAATAAGGCTTGCGATTATAACACCAAAAACCGGCGAAGTGCGAGTCGGACTCGCATATGAAGGGTTCCGTACCATCGTAGTACGGGAGCCCTCTTTAATTTTTTATTTTTTTATTATTTTTTGTTATAGCGGCGACAGAAATACATATTCTTTGAAAATTTCAACTGTCTACCTATTACGGATCATGGGACACAGCCCGCTATCACGGACAGACGGACGGACGGACAGCGAAGGCTTAGTAATAGGGTCCCGTTGGTTACCCTTCAGGTACGGAACCCTAAAAAGGAAGTCAAAACTTAAGTAAATAATACTACCCACATTTTAGGCTTATTTGGGTAAAAAAAGTCTTCGATAAAATTCTTAACAAAATACTCTCTGCATAACTCAATTTGCATCGTGCCGTCCTTGTTTCGAGCCGCCGAGTATGAATTTATTGATTACATTAGAGTTCCTTCACTTTACGGTGGACTCATAAATATTTATGGAGAAACTCTGACATACCTTAAGAGGTTTATTTCTCCATCGACATCGTCTATAAGGTAAAAATTCATCGAAATATGCAAATTCAAAGTGTGAAAGGTATCGAATTAGTACAGGGGCTAATCATGAGACAATGATGCAGGAGTTCAACTTTGTACAAAGACCAAAGCATACGCGAGTATAGAAAAATATAAAGGGTGTAAAAAGACCCTTAACGAAGCCGAAAGGCACTTGTTCTCCCCGTCATTGCGATAATTTTTTTGATCTAGACCATACCTGGGAACCTTCTAGTTACGGAGATATTGGAGGTCAAAGTTCCAATTTTTTTACAAGTTTTTTTTTAAATACTACTTTTTAAGGTTTTATCTTTACTTTAATTACCTCCATTACCAGTTTACTATTCAAAGCATCCATCAGCACCAAGTTTTGAGTGCGTTACTTTGAATTTTACCATAAAACGTGATTTTTCACCCCAAAAAAAAAAGTCGTTTCCCAGCAATATTTTTTGCGAAGGGTGACTTAGTTTGATGTACAGAATGCTGACGGCTTCGTGAAGGGTCTGTTTACACCTTGTATTTTTGAGGGCTGGTTCGCGACAGCAGAAAGAGAGACAAATCATTTCTTTGCGAAGAAAGAAGAAAAAGTGCCTTTTATTTATTTTTTTCGGATGAGTAATCATCAAATATCTCCTCCCGCTCCGGGTGGAGTGGAAGGGAGTGTCAGACTTTTACTGACTAAAACCCATCCATGTTCCTTCTTTGCCCTTTGTGTTCCAGGGCCGCGGTATCTCTTTCGAACAGTCCCGCAGCCCCGTCAGAAGAAAAAGTGCCTGGAGGCCTTTGCCCGATAACGGCTAAGAAAAAAGGACTTTCTGAATGTTTAGAAGCCAAAACTATGTCGACATTCTATCTTATTAACTTACTAGCAGCCCGTCCCGGCTTTGCACGGGTGGACATTTATTTTTGGGATAAAATATGGCTTACTCAGGGATAATGTAACTTTCTAATGGTGAAAAAATTTTTGAAATCGGCACAGTAGTTTTTGAGTTTATTCATTACAAACATACACACACACAAAAATACAAATCTTTCCTCTTTATAATATTAGTAAGATTACACCTTGTAACCCCCGAAGGGTTAGGCAGAGGGGTACCTAACAAGTACACCCACATTTTGCCAGTTATTTTTAAGGGGGGCGAGCCTATTGCAATCAACAGGCACAAATCCAGACTCCGTGGCGGCTACTGAAAAAATCCTGAAGTAAAAACCCAATAACACTTTGCCCGACTTGGAATCGAACCCAGGACCTCATGCAAGTCAACATACTATCTTATTTTTTTTAGTAGCATGCACTGTCCCACTGCTGGGCAAAGGCCTCCCCAATATGTTATTAACTTATCTAAACTAAAACTAAATAATCAAAAGTAGTTATGCAAATTAGGCTGAACTCACAAAATGGATCTTCTGCCTTATTGATCTTCATGCCGAAGACGATGTCACAAAATAGAGTGACAGACTTCTTTCTGGACTTAATTATATTTGAAGGGAAACTTTTTAACACTTTATTTATTATCAATTTACCTTTAATGGTTTTGAGAAAATTTGCCTCAGTACAAAGGTCACCTGAACTCTCCCATTCTTAATGGAAGGAGTCTTTCTAATCACTGTGCATTCATTCTCACTAACACGTCGCACCCTGAGGGCAAAAGTGACGTAACACGAAGTTTGCATTTTGTGGGAAATAACAAAATTGTGCTCGTATTTTAGTTCGTGTTCGCGGAAATGAAAGAGACGAAATGTTTTTGTTAGATACCATAAGTTCCTTGCATGGGACCTAAACATAACGGGCGAAATGTGGGTGTACTAATGGGTACACCTCTGCCTAACTCTTCGGGGATTACAGGCGTGATGTTATATGTAGGTATGTTATATTTTATGAACTCGCTTCGTTAATAAGCCGATTCACCTTTCATCAACAGACATAGCCAGAAGCCGACGCAGACCTCGCAAAAGTAGATGGGACGAGCTTGGTTTGGCTGACCCAAACTAACGACCATTAGTCGTGTAAGTCATTGGAAGAAGCCTTTCCTAGCAGTGGAATGAGGCAGGCTAACAGTATCCCATCACAATTATTTGTTCTAAATAATTATAATCGCTCCAGAAAGCATAAATTGTTTAATGACCCAGTTTGCCGCACTGTAGCTCGATCCACTTCCCCTATACCGCGTATGCTTGCTTGTTTGCTGATGAATGGAAGACGATAACTTAAGCATGTTTGTGGTTCTGTGAGCAGACCTATTAAAAGGATTACTTAATTTAGTATTCATGGCTTATGCTGTACTAAAATGTAATAACTGAATCCTAAAAGTTTTACGGCAGCTCGTGGCTTAATAATAATAGCCGCTCGGGTCGATCTTTAGGTTAAGCCGTGCTTGGCTAGGTGGTTCTGTGGATGGATGACCACCCATTACATACCGAGTTTCCTCCGTGCCTCGGAAAGCACGTTAAGCCGTTGGTCCCGGGTGTTATTTGTAGATCTTTGACAGTCGTTAGGTAGTCAGTGGCCCAAAAAGTCTGACAACCAGTTTTACCAAGGGGTATCGTATTACCCAGTATTAACTGGGTTGTGGAGGACAGATAGGTAGTCGCTCCATGTAAAATACTGGTAATCAGCTGCATCCGGTTACACTGGAAGCCGACCCCAATATAGTTGGGAAAAGGCTAGGTAGATGATGATGCTGAACTAAAATGTAATAAATAAATCACAACAGTTTTACGCCAGACCACAAGCCAATCACAAATCCATAATTAGCTAATATAATTCCATAAATACCGTGTACCACATTTACAACCCTAATTAGCTGCCAGTAGATACCAGGATACTTGTTCATCCCAACCCTATTAATTCAAAATATTAACATTTTGTTTATAACTTTTAATTAGA
This sequence comes from Noctua pronuba, assembly GCA_905220335.1. Taxonomy (NCBI): domain Eukaryota; kingdom Metazoa; phylum Arthropoda; class Insecta; order Lepidoptera; family Noctuidae; genus Noctua; species Noctua pronuba. The sequence goes on along the minus strand of LR999906.1, from coordinate 3,899,667 downwards.
ACCTAGTAGGGTTTGTTTGTTATGTTTAAGTTGCTTCGGCGTTGAATAAAACATGGTTTGTGGCAACAAGTTTGCTTACCAAGTTTGTAAATAAACAGTTTTGCTGTTGGTAATTGATTTAATCAATTTCTGTGAACGAACTAGGGGTGCCCGTGAGTTTGTGTAGGTATAACATGTGTCTACCTTAACATGTGACTTTCTGGGAATGGGCGAGGCAGTCAAGTGTTTTTCATTACATCAAAATGAATCCTTATTTCCCTTGGTCACGAACGGCTGGACCGATTTTGCTAATTCTTTTTTTGTTGTGATTGTTATTGTCAGGAGAAGGTTCTTATGGAAGAAAAAATTAAGTAGGTAAAAGGTAGGTAGTAGGTAGGCGGTAGGTAAGTGGTAGGTAAGTGGTAGGTAGGTGGTAGGTAGGTGGTAGGTAGGTGGTAGGTAGGTGGTAGGTAGGTGGTAGGTAGGTGGTAGGTAGGTAGTAGGTATTAAGTAGGTAGGTAGTTGGGTAGTAGGAGGTAGGGAAAAGTGCATTGCAACGCATGCCGGGGTCAGCTAGTACGTATATATTTTTATCAACTTAAGATACGGACAATAGATGTAGGTCCTATATCGTACCGTATCAGTAAAAAGACACATATTATTATATCTGTTGACGCTGATTGTTCGAGCCTCCAACGAGTATCTACTCTTGTTTAACTTTATCGAGAGCTATCAAAGGAAAAACTCACTTAGCGACGCTCGCTTGGCGGGTACAACATTCACTGAAGGCATGGGTCAGCAACCAGGAAGGGGTCCGCAAGGGCCGATGCCTGCCGGGGCTGCGGGACTGTTCGAAAGAGATACCGCGGCCCTGGAACACAAAGGGCAAAGAAGGAACATGGATGGGTTTTAGTCAGTAAAAGTCTGTCACTGGAGTGGGGGGGCCCACTCCGCCTAGAGCGGGGGGGGGGTTATTTTACTGCTATTGGTAGGTTCAGTTTTTTCATCTCTTTTCGAAATATATGAACCACGGACCACATCGAGGACTATAATTTTTATTCCCTCACATAAATTTACATTGAAATGATTAGATTATCATAAAAAAGTTTTACTACAAAAATAAGCAGAGTCCGCCCATGAAATCGGGTTTACGAGGGAGATAATTTGTATACTTTCGATGACATTTTTTCTCTCCTTTTCCTTATTTATTTGTGACTGGGTTGGATTCGATCTAGTTGCATAAAATAAGGATAATTTATCGAATAATACGTAGCACCAGTGATAACAAGACACTGGCGAAATGTTGAAAATCATATTATAGTACCTTAAAAACAACTAAAAGAGGGAGAGGAAGACCAAGGAAACGATAGATGGATTGTGTGAGGAATGGACTCGCACACCGAGGGGTTCCGTACAAACTTGTAAGTATTTTGTTATTAAACCACGTATTTACGGTTTTCAGATTATAATATATTAGTAAGATATTGCTTCTTGCCAAATTTCTTGATTCTAGATCAACGGGAAGAACCCTATAAATTTTGATTCCCTTGAGAGTATATAATCGAAATATACGGTTTTTGCGGCATAAACGGCCGTATTCTTTTTACGTTAAGTTTGTTTTTTTCACAGCTTCAAGGGACTGTAGACCTATGAGTATATGGTTTAATTACAACTCGATACCTCCACGCTTTCCTGAGATAAAGGGTCTTGACAGACAGACAGACGGACAACAAAGATGATCCTATAAGGGTTCCGTTTTTTCTTAATATTTTTGTCTTTGTCTATCTGTTTGTTCCGGCTAATCTCCGAAACAGCTGGACTGATTTTGACAGAACTTTTACTGGCAGATAGCTGATGATATAAGAAGTAACTTAGGATCTTTTATTTTAGAAAATATAATTAGGGTTCTGTGCAAAAAATGAAAACCCTCAATAACTGGTAACAAAATCCGAAGTAATATTTTTATAATAATTCGCGCGGACCAACGTCGCGGGCAACAGGTAGTATCTAATATACTGATACAGTTAGCCTGCGTCATCCCATTGCTGGGCAAAGGCCTCTCCCCATGACTTCTAGTTGTTTCGATCCAGGGCTAATGTGGACCACTGGTCGTTGGTTTTGTCCAGCTTGTCCTGCCATCTTCTACGAGGTCTGCCGCGACGCCTCCTGGCTGTGTCAGGGCTCCAGAAAGTGGTTATTTTGGCCCACAGCTCAATGTGCATTCGGCAGACGTGGCCAGTCCAGTCCCACTTCAGTTTAGCGGCTTTTTGAGCAATGTCAGTAATTTGTGTTTTGGAGCGCAGTGTGCTATAAACCGCTACAACAACATATCAAACTAATCCACATACCACATTAAATCATCTTCAAACGAACAGCACTGCACTGTGCAGACCAACCCATCATTCTCATACAATATCATACTAGACACAAGACGCAGCGGTTCGTTCGCTGAGATATATGGAAATATAAATCTGTGCTGGCTTAGACCACGATGCAAATCTGCAAGAATTCGCATGGTATTACGGAGAACATCCTCGTTTAGTACACATGGCAGTAGAAATTATTCAAATATACACCGTGACTTTTTAGTCGTCTTACAACGACAGCCCACTTCATGAATATCTACCAATATCTACTAAACAATGTCTGTCCAATGTCTACTAAACATTCATTAAAAAAAATAGGTATTTATGAGATTTTAATCATTTAAAATAAATATATTATTCAGTATTTTGACGTATGACGTTGTTAAAACACCCTGTCGTTACCGATGATCTACTGGACTCGAGCGCTGGGTAGGTCTGTATGTTTTCCCGTTTGACACGTCTTTCTTTATCGTGTGGTTAGTTCGTAACCTGGTGTCAGAGTTTTTAGGCCGCCCATGGGCCTCTGACTTGGCTTTACATGCCGTCAAGAAATATCTCTCAGGCATGCTGGTTTCCTCACGATGTTTTCCTTCACCGAAAAGCAAGTGATAATTATACTATACGCACATGAATCCGAAAAATCAGAGGTGCGTGCCTTGGGTTCGAACTCGAGACCTATGACTTGGCAGTCCGACGGTCACACCACTAGGCTATCACTGCTTTTAACAGGATGTTTTATATTTTTTTCTAATGTTTTATTTATTTTTCTTTGTACCTATTATGGTGGGTAAAAAAAAATCGCGTCTGGAGCTCTTTTATGTCGGGCACATTGAGTGGACCACCTTTGTAAGACGACTAAAAAGCCACGGTGCATAGGACAGATTCTACAAACTGCCTCGTTGGTCTAGTGGCCGCAAGCGACTGCTGAGCGATCCTGGGTTCGATTTCTGGGTCGGGCAAAGTGTTATTGGGTTCTTCCATCTTGCCCGGTTGATGGCAATAGGCTCCCTCTATTGCATGCGATTTAAACATAACTGGCGCAATGTGGGTAATTGGTCTACGGGTCCAGTTGACCAATTCAAACATGCATAAGGCCGAGTGGACGCGCAAGAGTCATTAGGACTGCGACTTCAGAGAAAACAAATGAAAGTAAGTTTAGACTTTAAAATATGCTATGCCAGGAATTTCAGACATAAAATGGGCAGACATGAAGACTGAAATTTGGTACATATCATCTACATAACCCAACTCTCCGGCGCTTGCGTTTGGAGATATACAGGGTGTAGGCCAGGATTTTTGGATAAAAATGGCCGAAGATGCAAAATACATCGTCATTTTGATTTATTTTGCATGTGGTATTTAATAATGACCTAGAAGTCCTCAACTACACTTTTGTAATACTTTTTAAATAAATTATTCATATTATTACCCTCCAAACTTGCGTCTTGATATACAGGGTGTTAAAATGAAAATCGATGTTAACATTGACTAGCCAAAAGAACAAACTTTTTTAATGACAGCGACATCTTTCAAAGACAACAATAAAAAACCACTTCACGCTGGTTTTCCCCCGTGGGTAAGGCAGAGTTGACCTACAGCTCAGAGTCGTTTATTATAATGATAAATGTTTTTTTTTTATCGTTAGGAGGTTCCTCTCTCAAGAGCCCACCGGTCGCTCGGACTATGTTCCCGATGCCGGTGGACTACTATTTTTTATATCTTTTAATTTTTTTTATATAATATTTGTTAATTAAAATATTTAAAAAAACCCAATACCCAAAACCAACCAACCCAATTCTGGGTTAAGCTCGCCATTGTACATAAGCTATGTTATTGCAACTTGTATGTATATTTTTTTTTTGTGATTTTGTTTGCAATAAAGAATAAGAATAAGAATAAAAATGTAAAGAAAATAAATAAAGGAAATAATAATGTTTTCATTATTAAAATCCATAATATTGATCAAGACTTGGCGGTACATCGCTGAGCACGTCAAACCTGTTTTCTGACAATCGTACAAGAATTCACACCCCTTTTTACGACCGCAAATGATAAGTTGTAGCAACCGATCAGGTGGAGTTAATTAATAATAAACATCATTTATTTTCTCTACTCAAGTTACTTAATGCTAGGGTTACAGTGGAGCACGAACATGAAATTAACTTTGTGAGAGACTGGTGCTTGAAGTAGGTCTCTCAAAAAACCTGTATTACAAGTCAACATAATGATGGTTAATGATGGAGATGGTTGCTATGTTGTTACCGGAACAAAATTTTCGCCACATTCTGTCAAACCAAGTTCTCGTTTCATCCAATGCTGTACTTGTATATTGTTGCATAGTTTTATTCAACGATCCTTGAGCTACACAAGATTGACATCGCATAAGCTGGGGTCTCTATCTTTAGGGTTCCGTACCCGAAGGGTAACCAACGGGACCCTATTACTAAGCCTCCGCTGTCCGTCCATCCGTCCGTCCGTATGTCTGTCAGCGGGCTGTATCTCATGTCTCTGTATTTCGGTTGCCGCTATAACAACAAATAATAAAAATAAATTAAAAATTAAAGGGGGCTCCCCTACTGCGATAGTACGGAACCCTTCATGCGCGAGTCCGACTAGCAATTGACCGGTTTCTTTTTCACATCTCTGCATATATCTCGTCAGCACCCGTATCGTGTCTAATGACAAGAACAGCATTGGATCGCATTGGAGGTTATTAACGGGCAAATAAACATACACACATACAACTAAAAATACGATGTACATTATTAGCTCGCATTTATATACATGTCGGATCCTGTCATTGGTATGGGCATAAAATGGGTCGAAAGCGCGCCTGTGTGTAATGGTGACACCACAGCGCGCTACTACAGAGCCCTGATGTTCAGCTCGAGGCGAGGACGACAATCAGTGTCTGATCGCGGAGGAGTTGAGACTTCTTGGAACTGTAGCCGATTCATTGTGCCCCGTGTTATTGTGTTAAGTTAATCTCAAGTAATTCGTTAGTTTTGGTAGAAACAGTGTATCGCACCCAGTGTGTCTTCATAGCACGAAACCCATCGTCTGCCCACATGATGTACGAGCCTAACGGAGTAAATCCTGACATACCCGACATATACGAATACTAGTACACCGCCTAACACTCAGGCTTGTGGTCAGACATTCATTCTGAATCACAGACGTTTAACAATTCTTACAAAACATTTTTTCAACCTGATGTTTTTCATTGAGGCAGTCAGACAAAATTGCAGACCCTTTAATCTTTAACAGAAACCGAGTAAAATAATCCCTCTTCACCATCAGCGGCCTAGCCTTTTCCCAACTATGTTGGGGTCGGCTTCCAGTCTAACCGGATGCAGCTGAATACCAGTATATTACATGGAGCGACGCTACCCTTAGGTAAGACTGGTTATCAGACTTTTCGGGCCACTGACTACCTAACGACTGTTAAAGATCTACAAATGGCACCCGGGACAAACGGCTTAACGTGCTTTCCGAGACACGGAGGAAACTCGGTATGTAATGGGTGGTCATCCATCCACAGACCAACATAGGCAAGCACGGCTTAACCTAAAGATCGACCCTAGCTGCTGTTATTATTTAGCCACGAGCTCCAGTTCTACGTTAATATATTCAAACAGTAACCTCAATAATATCGATTGGCTTCCAATTAACACTCGATACAGTGAGATTATTATCGTAATCACCATCATAATGGCAGCGGCCACATTTGCATATGAATGCGACACAGTGCGACACTGCATTACGCAAATGCAGTCGGGCGTTAAATGTGTTATGACACGAATGGTCAAGTTAACGGTATCTTAATGTGTTTTGTCGGTACGTGAGGTTATTGGTACAGCATCACGTACAATCTACGTCAATACACAACTTAAACTGCTGGTTCTAGAAAGCTGTCATTTTTCACGAAAGTTTTTTGTGTGTCAAAAATATGTATCAAGGAGAGAAAAATCTGTTAGTGGAAAGTCTATGGGGCCTATTACTGAAGAGGAGAGACAGACTATTTTTAAACACTATTGGGAATTGGGTAATTTACAGGGACAAAGGATTTTTTTGAGTGCATATGTTAAGTCATTGAAAATTTAGCTTTTTTTTATAAAATACAACTGAATTGTTACAATTTCACTTAGTAAGACAGTAAGTATGTTAATATTGTTTTTAATAATATTATCATCGCAATTATCATCATTAACTTTACAATTTATTATTTGAGGGCAGATGTATTACATCTGGTCATACACGCACGCTGGTTGCGAGTACCACGCACCTGACCTTTTTGAAGAATCTCACCAATAAAGTCAGTGTATGTTCTTCTGGGGGCGACCCCTCCCCCCCCCCCCGGTGTTGCCAGTTACATCTGCCTTTTGTTTATTGTTTTTCACTCATTCGCTCATCAGACTGAACCATCTAAGCGTACTCATTTCAATTTTTGTCACTGCATCTTTTTATTGCCGATGAAAAATCCTATCGTGCACATTCACACATACAGCACGACACGATACGGACGCGACTGAAACGTGACAAGAACATGAGAGCTCGTCACAAGCATTCCGGTCGGTCTGCAGTGTTATTTGCATGTTTTATCACGCAAGGGATTAATGTCCGCTTTATGTCTGCTGCGCACACCTCATCTCACCCACTCCAGAACAGTCCTGTCATAAATAAGGATCACTATAGTTTTGACAAACATGTCAATGCTTGTCAAACTTAAGTGGCAGTGGGCAGGACACATTGCTCGCAGAACAGATGACTGATGGGGCTGAAAAGTTCTGGAGTGGCGACCGCGAACCGGAAGACGTTGCCTTGGGAGACCTCCCACTAGGTGGACCGATGATCTGGTAAAGGTTGCAGGGATCCGCTGGAGGCGAGGCGCTTAGGACCGGTCAATGTGGCGAAACTTGAGGAAGGCCTATGTCCAGCAGTGGACGTCTTTCAGCTGAAATGATGATGTCAATGATAGGAAACTAATAACAACCTTATTGCTGCGAGTATAAGAAACATTGTGATTTTGACAGAGATGTAATGGCGGAGGAAAATTAACGGTGAAGGGACGGTAGTAAGGTAGCTGTCACTAATGTCAGCTGTCACTGAATGTCAACTGTCACAACAAAAGGCGGCAAACGGTTGAAAGTTTACCCGTGGTGGCTTTCTGTGTGATGGGGAAGTATAATCATATAATCAGCTTAAATACATCCACAGGATTCTACATTCAGTGAGAAGTGTATCGTCTATCAAGTTTTGTGATTTTACGGTACCGGAAAACCCGTTACTGTTTCTTTATATGCGAGCGCATATAGAAAGTATAGGACTGTTTTACACGAGCTGATCGGTAGCGATCTGTACTTCACACTATGTCGTGTACGTTAATGTATCGAGTCTATTTCCTGTACATGAACATGCATGGCGTATTGTCGGACACCCCTGGGCATGAGATTTTTTTTTTAACTTCTCTATTTGGATCAACCTGTATATTACCTTAGAGTCTAATACAGACTTACACGGTTCGACAGCTAGACTTCGCCCAAGTAAAGTTGGTATCGGTAAGTTACCATCACCGTCCAACACGTTGTCACTAACACATAGTGTACCCAGACAGTTCCCAACTGGCGGCAAGTTGCGGGTAAGGTCGAGAACTTGACTGTATACTGGAGCTAGTTGCTGTACTGTCGTAAAAGTTTAATAATGTGGGGAGACGTGTGTTACTTCGGAATTTGCCAGTTGTTGCGTCTTTGTTGCAAGGTTGTCTGTATCTTGGATTTTTTGTTCTTTTTTCAAGAGCAGCAGATTGCCAGATTGGAGTTGTGATGCAACACGATACGAATCGTCGTTATGAGAATAAAACCACGACTTTTTGTAGCGGGCTTTTTTTACCTACCGTAATAGGTACAAAGAAAAATAAATAAACATTAGAAAAAATTATGAAACATCGTGTCAAACGCGAGAATATACCTACCCAGTGCTCGAGTCCAGTACAGTAGATCATCGTTCACAACAGGGTGTTTTAACTACATCATGCGTCATAATATTGAATAATATTTTTATTTTTAAATTAAAAATCTCATAAATACCTATTTTTTTATTATATATACTTCTAAATATTAATATATTTAGAAGTGATTGGATACAAGAAGTGGGCTGCCGTTGTAGGACGACTAAAAAGTCACGGTGTATAATATATATTTATTTACAACTGGAATTCTGAATCCTTGCTATATTTTCATATTTTATGTCGTCCGTCTTTATTTGCAACACTTATAAAAATTTACAGAATATAAATAGTTATTATAATTAGTTATTTTCTGATAACTATTACTATCTCGTTACATCCCTCGCATATCTGCATAAATAATGACTTACCAAACATTCCATTAATCACTTTATTGACAGCAATGACGGGGGTGGGACGAACAGTGCCAATTAGCGCCATCTAGTGCGTGGGTGGCGTAACTTAGTTACCAAACTGATTACCGGTCGTGAAACGACAGTTTTCGTTTTATCCGTGTAGTGGGCACTTTAACGTAAGTTTCAGTAATAGGTATAGTATGGTAAGAAGGATTGGTATTTTGTTGAAACTTAGTAGCTAAGTCACTTAGATTATTATAACTAATAATTATTATAATTGCGAAAGTAACCCTGTCTAAGATACGTTACAAGTCTAACGGCCGTTTGCAATAACTTACTTACAGTTAACGGAACGTAGCCGTCTCAGATAAAAAGTTGAAGAAACATCAACTGTAACTGGTGTTTCTGTAGCTTTATTGTCAAACGTCTTTTTGACGTAAACGGTAGGTAGCAGTAGCACCTGTAACCGCTAGTAAGCGCATTCTCCGAAGCGCTTTTACAATTTTCATCATATTTCCTAAACTAATTAATTTATCGACCTAAATCCTTTTGAGTTATTGTTTTTAAATATAAACCTAGCGTTTGACATTATCTTCATTAAAATATCTGCACTAATTAAAATTCACATTTTCAAGTTACGTAATTATAAATTCGTAATTCGCCGAAGAAAATTTTTGGTTTTTCCGTCAAGGGTATCGTTTTCGTGGTTTTAGGGGTCGCTGATATCGAAATGAATATTTAAGATGGCGCCGAATATAAAGAAAAACGGTATCGCTAATATTTTACTAACTATTTACAACTAAAATTTAAAAAAATATAAAAATTATTAGTGCTAAAACAAATAAACAAATGAGATCGAAACTGAGATCACAACTTCACGCTTACTAGCGGTTACAGGTGCTACCTACCCTTTCAGAAAGACGTTTGACAATACAACTGTAGAAACACCAGTTCAGCTGGTGTTTATTCAACTGTTTATCTGAGACGGCAACGTTCCGTTAACTGTTAGTAAGTTATTGAAAATGGCCGTAAACGGATTTCAGTACGACTTTCACGCAGGTTTCACACGGGAAAGTACGGGCATAAACTAGTTATCAATATTTCAGCTTTGTTTTAGCATATTCAGAGATTTGCATAATAACATAGATAAACGATAAATTGTTATAACTATGGTTTGCTGAATTGCCGATAGAAGTGGCTACCATTTTGTGCTTTCTATGGATAGCACCGAAAAATGATAACATTTGGGACAGTCTCATCTTATACTTGTATACTAATCTTATAAAGCTGAAGAGTTTATTTAGTTGAACGCGCTAATCTCAGGAACTACTGTTTTCTTGTACTCACTGTAATTCTTTTAGTGTCAGATAGATAGCCCATTTATCGAGGAAGGCTTTAGGCTATATTACATCACGCTACGACCAAAAGGAGCGGAACCAGTTTTTGCGACAGTTTTCATTGATGTGAAATCTGTCGCAAAAACTGGGAATATTGTATTTTTATAATAATTAAATGCGGACAAAGGTCGCGGGTTACAGCTAGTCAAAAATAATAGTACCTAACAAAATAGCTTACGATACCGCTGTACGCGATTGTTACAAACGTTTTAACAAATACAATCGGATGCCAAAACCAATTTTACAAATGGAATATTTATTCGGATTTCCAATTCAATAAATGTAAGTGTATGTATCACAAATAAATAATATAAGCTATCTAGTTTTTATTCCAGTAGTTACTTTAATTTTATTATTTTTAGAGATTGGAGCTGGCATAATTCGTATCAGTCTTGTTTATGGGGTAATATGCCTAAGGCTCTGAGTATACGGATTTATACATACATACAGGGTGTAAGCGGAACCTTCACGAAGCCGTCAACCAAGCATTCTGTACATCAAACTAAGTAGCTCTACCCAAAAATTATTGCTGGGAAACGACTTTTTTTTTGGGGTGAAAAATCACGTTTTACGGTAAAACTCAATGTAACGCACTCAAAACATTGTGCTGATGGACGGATTGAATAGTACGAAGGTTGTAAAGGTGTTTAAAAATCTTACATTAAAAACATGTATTTAAAAAAAAAACTTCTGAAAAAGTTGGAACTTTGACCCCCAATATCTCCGTAACTAGAAGGTTCCCAAGTATGGTCTAGAACAAAAAAATGATCGCAATGACGGGGAGAACAAGTGCCTTTCGGCTTCGTTAAGGGTCTTTTTACACCCTTTATTATAATTATAGGTAATGTATGCTCAAATAGAAACCACATAAGCAAAGGGTAATAAGTACAGTGCACTTTTTTGTCACCACCGGCGATTTCTGCTAGACAATCGTAGAATGCACAGAAATTAAAAACAAGAATTTAGGCCAGAAATTATCCCACAGAACTTACAACCCGGATAAAAAGTATCCTCTGTCCTAACCTAACCCAGATCATTGGTCTAACCGTGTGCAGAATTTCATTTAATTCCGTTTTACCGAAGAGATAACAGACAGACAGACTGACAGGTGGCAGACAGTGTTAGTTTCGCATTATTACAAAGACAAACACACAAACAAAGACCAATGACAAATATATTTATTCAACCCCAGCTCAAAACACCATAAAAAATACAACAAATGTAAAACAGCAAAATAAATTGCAATCAGAGAAATAGAAGGAATTTCATTCCGTATTGATAGCATTACAATACGAATGATACAAGAAAACTTAAAAGGAAAAATGTTCCATTTTCTATCTATTCGATTTTACTTTATTATTCAGGATCGCTTTTGTCAGTTTGCTGCATTCTTGCAAGTAATGAGATTCCATTGAAGAAAATATTCTATGCATGTCGTAAGAGAGCTGGCAACTACGTGATACAATATACAAGAACTTTAAAAATTCACTTCCACATTTTTCCACGAAATAATAGGTACAGTACGTTCTTGTGTGAACATAAAACAACTTTTAAGACGGCAAGCTTTTGTTATTTAAGTCACTAATATACATTTTACTGGGGTACTCATGGCTTAATAATAACAGCCGCTCGGGTCGATCTTTAGGTTAAGCCGTGCTTGCCTAGTTTGGTCTGTGGATGGTTGACCACCAATTACATACCGAGTCTCCCCCGAGCCTCGGAAAGCACGGTTAAGCTGTTGGTCCCGGGTGTCATTTGTAGATCTTTGGCAGTCGTTAGGTAGTCAGTGGCCCATAACGTCTGACAACCAGTCTTACCAAGGGGTATCGTATTACCCAGTACTAACTGAGTTGTGGAGGTCAGATAGGCAGTCGCTCCATGTAAAATACAGGTATTCAGTTGCATCCGGTTAGACTGGAAGCCGACCCCAATATAGTTGGGAAAAGGCTAGGCAGATGATGAATATACATTTTACTATTTTTTCTACGTTTAAAAAACAAAATATAATTTTCAAATATTAGAACTTACACTGTCCGTGATTTTCAATTATTGTGAGCTCCCGATATTTTGATGCGAGATCACGAAGATGTCCCGTAAGTGACAGTGTAAGTTTAGTTATAAACCGTGAAAGATTAAAACAGTGTTTAAAATATTAGGTCTGTAACTCTGTAGACAGAGTAAAGGTAAACTCCTTTTCCTTTTAATTAAAACTGGCCAGTTTTTTGATGATCTCCAAAAATGTTCTACATACGAAATCTTTATACGGCATCGGTTATAGTGCAGCATAAATCTTTAGGCACAAAGCCTTTTTTTTTAGGTATGGGAAATCATCAAATAACTCCTCCCGCTCTGGGTGGAGTGGGAGGGAGTGTCAGACTTTTACCGACTAAACCCCATCCATGTTCCTTGTTTGCCCTTTGCGTTCCAGGGCCGCGGTATCTCTTTCGAACAGTCCCGCAGCCTCGAGGCACAAAGCCTTGAATTAACGCCGTCCCTTCGATCTTGTTTTTTCAATACAACATTGACAGACAACCCACAATTGTTTATAAACCGCGCCCTTCTGTCCCTATCATTCGAGTATCATAATAACCATGTACTAACACTGGCATAAAAATCCCCCATACAAAAGCCACAAACAATAGAGCTCCTATTTCAATACGCAGGCCTCGTAATGGCACTAAAATACAAGTTGCCAGTCAGGCACACAAATGCTAATCAGCAGCGCTAATAGCAACGATGAGCAATCAGCCGCCACACTAATTGGACTGCCCGATGACAATGTCATGGCGTCACTGGGGCCAAATTATTAGCAATTGTCGTCTATATTACATGCAAAATTCTGTGCTATGAGCAGTAAATCGAGACAAAGTTTTTTGGTATTTTTGGTGTAAAGGGTGTAAATAGACCCTTAACGAAGCCGAAAGGCACTTTATCTCTCCGCTATTGCGATCATTTTTTCGTTCTAGATCTTACCTGGGAACTTTCTAGTTACGGAGTTATTGGGGGTCGAAGTTCCAACTTTTTCACAAGTTTTTTTTTAATTCTATTTTTTAAGGTTATTACTTTACTTTAAATACCTCCATGACCCGTTTACTATTCAATGCATCCATAAGCACAATGTTTTGAATGCGATACATTGAGTTTTACCGTAAAAGGTTATTTTTCACCTAAAAAAAAAGTCGTTTTCCAGCATTAATTTATGTGTTGGGTTACTTAGTTTGATGTACAGAATGATTGGTTAACGGCTTCGTGAAGGGTCTGTTTACACCCTGTATAGGATTACGCGAGACTGATTGACTGATTTATATAAAAAAAGATGGCTACTCTAAAACAAAACAATTTTGACAGCACCAATTTGAACGAGTGAGTTATATACAGCATGTTTCAGAAATAATCAGCTGTACCTTTTAAAAGATCAATACTGACGACCCAAAAATATGTAACAGCTGATTTATTATTCTTAATTAAGATGTTAGTCCCACGGAAAAAGTTATTCAGTTTGATTGTCTGAATCACGCCCTTAGGGGCGGGATATGACCACACCTTATAATAATGAGTGGCACTCGATTCCTATTATTTCATTTGGCTGACATATGTAACTTACCTTTTATCGATCTAGAAATGTACGAGTAGTTTCAGGATAGCATTTTGTTTTGCGTGTATAAGCTCATATCGGCTACGCGCTTACACGCGCGCCATATTTTGCGCTACAAAAAAATCGAACGCGCGCACACGCGCTCATTGCAGCGTGTTCACACGGGTTGAGACGCTCGCGCTTTCAAAAGTTTATGACCGTGTCAGACGCGCGTGTGGCTAAAGGCGCGCCTAAATGCGCTTCCAAAATTAATCTTATCAGCGCCGAAAATACTCCAATATGAAATCGCCTTAACAGTGAGGTGAGACAGACATTATACATTGATGTGAAGCGACTTTTGAAACCTACTCTTGGTACAGACTACTACAGACGAGCTAAATCTACTTATGTAGATTGAAGATTTACATCAGAATCAGATATTCACATTCAAAGTAGGCTACCAAGGCAGCTGACCCACTGAGGCGAGATGTTCCTTTAATGGGCATTCCATTGTGGGAAAACATTTAGATGGTACTTACTTACTTAGGTACTTTATAGGTTCAAAGGATATTATATAAAGAAAGTCTTACATAAATTGTTGTTAGCTTTTTCCATCAGGAAATTGACACAATCCGTCAATTTGTTCTTTTGAATGCCAGAGCATAAACGCACGCGCGTGCTCTCCACGCCAAGCTGCAGATTCACCTACCATTTTGTCACATATTTGTGTCGATTGGCGTACAGGCCACACGCTTGCTTGTCACGTATAAGTGACAATGGCGTTCAAAAAGTTAAAGCGACTCGATACAAATGTCAACAAATGACAGTTCGAAGTTGGAAGTCATTTTGTTACTCAATTTATAAATTTCCCTAGTTTTACAACTATTCTTTGAATATCACATAACATAAAAACAATATCATCCAACAACAGCCGTTACTCCGTAGTATAATGTGCACATTTCTTTGGAATAACAAAAAGGATAAAAGGGAAAGAATCCTCTTCCGCAAATCGAATCATAATGTCTTCAGAGAAAAAGAAAGAAAAATATATATTGAGAAAATATCACTTCGTTCGCCGCAGCTCCCTGTGGCAACTGAATACATTATAATGACAGTGTGGCAATAATCGAGTGACCCAGAAATCGAACCCAAGACCTCATGCTCAGCAATCGAGCTTGCGACCACTAGACCAACGAGGCAGTCAAAAAAAGCCAAAACAAGGCAGAAAAATGTGCGAGCAAAATACTTATACCTCTGCCTAATCCAATTACCTACTGCCTAATCAAAATTTACTAGAAGAATATCTACTTTTATAGGAGCGACGATTGTATAAGTATTAAATTAAAGCCTACAAAATATTACAGCGTTCAAGAAAACACAAAAGGATTTTCACCTCAGAATTGTTTACGCGACAAAATGTTGTGTCGAAAATTAAAACTAATTTCTCATCTCCGGTGACGACACTTTTCGTAGATGTTGTTTTTGGTTTATTTATTATTCTCTCTCTTAAGATGAAGGTGACATAGTCCGTTAAGCATCTAACCATCGATGTTCCTTGGTGAAAAGGGTAAGCAGCAGCGTCAACAAAGCACGATTGGTATTTTTATTGCCAATCATGCAGTTGTCAATGTGAAAAGAAAAAAAAAGATCACTAATACAAGCACCAATGAGTTACTAATATTATAAATGCGAAAGTAAATTCGTTTGTTCGTTTGTTACCTTTTCACGCTTAAAACACTGAACCGATCAATCTGAAATTTTGCATATAGGCTGTCAAATGTACAGAAACGGACTTTTCATCCCGAAAAAAAGTACTGTTCCCGAGGAAAACATCAATAACGTTCTTATGATAATAGATGGCGCCACGTGTCTTTCGAATCATTATTAAATTATAATTATTACAAACAGAGTACAACCCGAAATGATTGTCAAATTCGTGGTAGAATAGTTGTCAAAATAGTGTTACATATTATTAGGAAGAAAAGAGGTTTTACTTAGCTTATATTAGTTCCATGGTAAGGAGTGACAACTCCTAA
Source organism: Noctua pronuba (assembly GCA_905220335.1). Taxonomy (NCBI): domain Eukaryota; kingdom Metazoa; phylum Arthropoda; class Insecta; order Lepidoptera; family Noctuidae; genus Noctua; species Noctua pronuba. The sequence continues at coordinate 3,883,955 of LR999906.1, read as the reverse complement.
TGGTTTTTGGGTCGGGTGACACTCGTGACGGGGAACATCACTCATTTATATTTTCCAAAGAGATTTAAAACATATATAGAGAGGACATTGGGAATATTGTCATACAATAATTTTCATCCCTAATATTTTCGATTTTGACACACGAATGCTAACTGACAAGCGGGCGTATGACACAGATGACACTAGACAGAACGAATTGTTACTAAGTAGTATCAAGTTTTGGATTACGATTTTCTTCGTCATGACCCGTCTATAGCTCGGAAATATTTAAATGTCTTTGTGTCATATGAATGCGACCTGACAAGGCGACGTATCGCACTGGACTGATCGACTTGTTACTAATTTGTAACAGGTTTTGGAATTGTCAGTTTCTTGGTCATGTCCCGTCTATAGCTATTTATATTTGAATGTCTTTGATATTTTCCAATTTTGTATACTTACTCGCTATTTGTCTAAACAATTTTGTGTTAATTGATTTAGTTATTATTTATAGTTTCAGTGATTGTTATTTTGTTCATAAACGGTTGGATTCCTTGTTGTGTGTATCTTGTTGTCTTTTATTTAAACGTCTTCGCTTCTGTTTGCTAATAAATTTGGCCTGTTTTTTGGCCAAAGAATCAGCATTGCCATCCAACGTGGCAATGCTGCAAGCCTTCTGGGCACTTTTCCTGTTGATAGCGATGCGGACGAATTTTTTTTTTTTGACACCCTGTAGCCGTTTTGATACTTTTACATTTTTAATAGTTTGCTAAAATATATATTAAAATTGTGTAACAAAGCAATTAAATTAATTATCTACGGGTGATTAGTAACTAGTGTGTGTTCGAGAATTGCAAACATTTAGTACGGAATCAGACAAATCGTACGTGGAAGTTTACATGATATTCAGCAACGTCTACACAAACCGAACCGGTCTAGCCTGATTACTGTTTACTTACGTTACTATACAATTAATTCCGGAACAAACGTACAATTGGATTGGTAATATTATTCCTAGACACATACCATGAATTAATTCTGATATAACCTATTATTTCACAGTGTCTTGCTTTAGATACTATTATAAGAAGAAGGAGCACGGTCCATACAAAATTAACCCACGTCCTACAGCAACGAGAAGTATCTCAATAAAATTATAAAAATGGGTTTAAAAAGATGGCATACTTCCAAACTCCATCCTTACAGTCTAGCATATAAAAAATTGCTATGAAAATTCTTTCAGGGGCAGTAATATCTACGATGGATATATTACAACATTGAGAAATACTTGGCTATCTTGATTTGACTTCAATTATAGAGTTCCATCATCGAACTTTTCTTTTTTGTTGTTTTCCTGCAATAATTTTGCGGTGAAGTTACTTAGTTTGATGTGCAGGTTGCATCGGCATCGTGAAGGGTCCGTTTACACCCTGAATTCATTGCATAACGTGACTGCCCCTGAACGAATTTTCATAGCATTTTTTTATATGTTAGACTGTAAGGATGGAATTTGGAAGTATGCCATCTTTTTATACATTTTTTTATATTTTTTTTAAGATACTTCTCTTTGCTGTAGGACTTGGGTTAATTTTGATCCTTCTTCTTTACGTCGTAGATTTATTAAATGTTGAAGATTTATATACATCTTGATCTACAAAAGTGCTTCTTTAAAATAAAATATCAGGCAAGTCAGGTCAGGACAGGGATTATCTTCCTATTCGTAATAATAATATAGATAAGAGCTCCGTAGAGTTTAAATTATGGTACTCGTTTTTTTCGAATAGGGAATCAGCAAATGACCCGTCCCACTCTGGTCGGAGTGGAAGGGAGTGTCAGATTTTTACTGACTAAAACCCATCCATGTTCCTTCTTTGCCCTTTGTGTTCCAGGGCCACGGTAACTCATTCGAACAGTCCCGCAGCCCCGGCAAATGTAGGTACTCTCAGGCTGTTAAACAGGTCAAAGACCAAAGATTTTGCCCCCAAATTAATAGTTTGACTAGTGGGGCCAATGTAAAACACTTGTAATTATTCCGGCAAATATACAAATGTTTATGAGAAAGTATCACCCATGCCACAGGGGTATTCCTCAAAGTGCAACTATTTTTAAGCGCAACCAACTAAGCGCAACTAAATTATTCCTCAAAGCGCAACCATGATGAAAAATATTGTTAATGAATCCATCATACCAATCTCTATTTTTCATCATGGTTGCGCTTCGAAGAATAATTTATATAATGGTATAAATTGAGCTTGTGGCATGGGGTGTTCCTCAAAGCGCAACTATTTTTTAGCGCAACCAACTAAGCGCAACTAAATTATTCCTCAAAGCGCAACCATGATAAAAAAAATTGTTAGTGATTCCATCATACCCATCTCTATTTTTCATCATAGTTGCGCTTCGAGGAATAATTTAGTTGCGCTTAAAAACAGTTGCGCATTTAGGAATACCCCATGCCACAAGCTCTAGCAAATAAAGGAACATTCTGATCCGAGAGATATTGAAAATGTTATATGCAGTTATGAGGGTCACAAATTTGAATCACAAAGTGGCCAGCTCCCTCTCCGACAAGGAGGTTTCAAATCTCAGTGAATCTCGGATGACGTCACGATATTCTACTGACCTTTACATATTATGCGAGAAAAATGTAAGATATTTTCTCTTGATTTTTCCGTGTGAACTGAGATAAGAAAAATACTTTGGTGAACATGATGGAAGAAATTAGCTATTAATGTATCCAAATGATGTTCGTTGAAAGAGTTAGGGTAAATCTTTGGAAGCCAATTGATGTAGCTACTGGACCGGTAAATAATTGGTGCCTTATTCTCAACTGATCGTCAAAGGTTGACCAGAGGGATTCGACAAAGTTTATATATACAGCTAAAACAAGAATGTATGGTACTAAAATAAGCTACCAAAGCTTCTGAAATCCATGTTAAAAGTCTATTTAGAAATACAAAACGTCTTGCAAGCGAGCGTCATTTGTTTTTTATCTCAGGCTACTCGGTCCTACTGCTGGACAAAGGCCTACCCCATGGCTTCCCAATTTTGTTTACAATTTACCTTCCCGACCAATCCGTTAAGAATACGTCCAGCACGCGCAGCATGACCACAAAATGACAGATTGTGAAAAGAAATCTGTCATTTTGTCGACAGAATCCGTCATTTTGTCGATTCTTCCGTCAAAGAAACCCGTTTCTACGGTGTTCATGCTAAGCGTGCAGGTCGTCACACCAGCTTTTCTTGGGCCTACCTCGGTTACGACAGCAGTCATATGTTTATACTTAAAAAAAAAATTCGTCCTGTTTTATCCAACTGCGGGTAAGGCTCGGGTACTTACCTTCTATTAACAATGAAACTGATCCTCGGTTAATATTACCATCAATCCTGTTTGACAGGCTTCAGGATCATCCCACTTCGCCTGGGTCTGCCGCGATGCCCTGACCTTTCCTGAAACCTTTTTAGGATTTAGCCCACAAATCCGATATGATATTAAAACAAAATGTAGCCCGAGGAACTGATTAATTCATTGGTAGAGCTTTTAAACCACCAATTAAAAGATTATAGTATGAAAAGGTCACCGAAATTGGCGAGCCGGAAGTAATTAAGAACTGTTTGGTTGTTTGAACACCTAATTGCTAAAGTTTCAATCCCTTGATACTGTTGTTGATACAAACTTTTATCGGATTGTTGATACTTTCATTTGATTGAACGTAGTTCACGAAACGGCTCGTGGCTAAATATTAACAGCCGCACGGATCGATCGAAAGTTAGGCGTCGGTTGCCGAGGTCAGCACGTGAATGGGTGTTCTTCTTCCTTAGGTGAGGGTTGTGTTTAGGGTAATATAGCCTATAGCCCTCGTCAATAAATGGGCTATCCAACACTAAAAGATTTTTTCAATTCGGACCAATAGTTCCTGAGATTAGCGCGTTCAACCAAACAAACTCTTCAGCTTTATAATATTATAAGAATAGATTAGTATAGATTCAGGACATATTCTAGCTAGAAGATACGGACTAAATATGAACAATGCTTCAAAAGAATACTGTACCAGTATCTTCAAGCTTGCCACAGAACTTGGACCTCACACAAAATGTGTGAATACCCTGAGAGCGCAGAGATAAATTCTAGCCTAGTTTTATATTAACTTTCTTTGAGGAGGGTGTTACTTATCTCAAGAGGTAAATGTACCCTCTGGACTGTTTTAGGGTTATCACTCGTTAGATTATTCCAAATAACAAATAAATAAATTGATATGTTTGTTTGTAATATCAAAATAACAGCTTTTTACTGAATGCTTATGAAAATATATACGGCACTGATAAATGAAAAACATTTTTTTTTGTCTGTCTGTTTGTTCCGGTTAATATCCGAAACGGCTGGGCCAATTTTGACAACTGTTTACATTTAAACAATAAAAACAGGAAGATATAATTAGATATAAAGTAATAAAATTACTCATTTTTCTTCCTCGCAGATTTCAGTCAGAATATTATTTTATTTCTGAAACATAAAATGGCAGTCGTCCTTATTGTACGGAGGAGCGCAGTGAATAGTCTTTGTCCACTTAAAGTAGCTTTTATGGAAGAGTTCAGGTCCATTAGAGAATATACTTCTTTTTAAAATTGTTGGTTTTGTAACACCTCTTAATAGCATAATAAATATTTAGAATTATCAACTATTGCGTCAGTTTTCTCACAATTTAAACGCAGCAAACATAAGGGGTGTAAACAGACCCTTCACCAAGCTGTCAACCAGGCATTCTGTACATCAAACTAAGTAACTTTACGCAAAAATTATTGCTGGGAAACGACTTTTTTTTTTTTGGGTGAAAAATCAAGTTTTACGGTAAAACTCAATATTAACGTACTCAAAACATTGTGCTGATGGATGGATTGAATAGTACGGGGTTCGTAAAGGTGTTTAAAGTAAAAATCTTCCATTAGAAACATGTATTTTTAAAAAAACTTGTGAAAAAGTTGGAACTTTGACCCCCAATATCTCCGAAACTAGAAGGTTCCCAGATATGGTCTAGAACAAAAAAATGATCGCAATGACGGGGAGAACAAGTACCTTTCGGCTTCGTTAAGGGTCTTTTTACACCCTTTATGTACATAACTGTGGGTTGGTTCTGTTAACGCCATTATTTTGGTTTTCAATAAACACAACACAACTTCATTTGAGGCGGCTAAATAATAACAGGCGCTCGGATCAATTTTCAGGTTAAGCCGCGCTTGCCTAGGCTGGTCTGTAGATGGGTGACCATCCCTTACCGAGTTTCCTCCGTGCCTCGGAAAGCACGTTAAGTCTTTGATCTCGGCTGTTATTTGTAGATCTTTGACAGCCGTTACAGGAAGTCAGTGGTTCGAAAGTCTGATAACCAGTCTTACCAAGGAGTATTGCATTACTCATTTACTGGGTTGTGGAGGTCAGATATCGCTCCATGTAAAATACTGACATTTAGCTGCATCCGATTAGACTGGAAGCTGACCCCAACATAGTTGGGAAAAGGCTAAGCAGATGATGAATTTCACAAAGCAAAGACAATATTTGACGGCACGGTTGGCGCAGTGGCTCAGCGATTGGCTGCTGCGCTGCGTGTCGCAGGTTCGATCCCCGCACGTAACAAATATTCGTATGACCTACAGGTAGTTGTTCCGGGTCTGGCTGTTTGTGTATGTGAGTTTAAATGTTTTTAAACGCACCCACGATACAGGAGAAATTCCTAGTGTGGGGCAACATTTTTTTCAACAAAAAAATTAAAATAATATATATGTATATATGTTCGCCGACAGAGCAAAAACCCTATTTATCTAAGAGATACTCTTAAAATATATCTGTGGGTACAATTACTATACTGCGAATCAACTGTCAAAATGAATCATCGAATTTCTAAAAACTCCCTGAATAATCCAGCACATTGATTGTGCAACTGAAACGTCTGCAGGCACTCTAAGAGCTGACTGCTCAAACAACTCTAGAAATGTTTACTTTCCATTTTATTCTTTTACATTTTTATTTCATGTAAATCTATGATAATGGGCGCACTTAAGAGGATGCATTCTGAAAGCTGGCAACGTTGCTAATAGCTGTCATATACACGTCCGACCCACCTTCACACTGAACATTCACACCAGTGTTAAGATGGAGAAATTTCTTTCCCAGCCTTCACACCAGTGTGAAGGTAGGAAAATTATTTTCCCTACCGTCACACCAGTGTTAAGGTACGGTAATTACTTTCCCGATCTTAACACTAGTGTTTATAAAGTATAACACTAGTGTTACGGATGGGAACCCTTCATCAATGTGAAGGTCGGAAAATTGACATACTGTCGTATGACTCGGGAGAGGTTTGGAAAGTATCACTGGCCACTTGAAGTATTTATTGTCCGTAAGATGAAGTTTCATATTATGTCAGCAGGAACATCAATGTCTGTCTTTCTGATACGTCTATCTTTTGCTCGTGGTAAGGGATAATAATAATTCTTAAGGGATAATAATAATACTTAAATTACAATGGATTTTTCCCTCATTGACAGAAATGGGGGAAAGGTACTTTTGTTCGATGGTCATCAATACCTCAAACAAAAATGTTATATTAGCGGCAATATCATTTGGTTTTGCTGTAATCGACGGAAAGAATTGAAGTGTACTGGATCTGTGACTACAAAAGTAAGTAAAAAGCACATTTCTCGATTTGTTTCCCAACTTTTCTGTGTTTTTGATTTTATAAAAACCTGATCTATATGAATATTATCTTAACTATATTTCAAAACATTTTCTGCGGGCAGTCCAATGATTTCGTCAGAGAACGTCGTAATGAATTATTTAATAGGATTTAATGAAAGTAACCTTGTTATAGGATAACGAAATAATAAAACACATCGAACACAAATTTGAATGCAAGTCGGACATAGCAAAAAATGAAGTAGCCGTTTGTGTACAAAAGATGAAAGAAACCGCTCGCACGTCAGTAAATCCCATGCCGAGAATCTACAAAAAAAGCATTATTCCCATAATTGATAAAGGGTTGGCAATGATAACTAAAGTTCCTACATTCAAAAATGTCAAACATAGTTTATATTTGGCTAGAAAAAAGGAACAACAAGTTAAAAGAACTGTTTTTAAAGATTTAACAGAAGTTGAGGTTCCGGCAACGTTTAATGATATTTTAATAGCCGAATATCGCCATGACGACTCAATAATATTACTGTTTGGTTCAAAAGAGTCGACGTTATTGCTAAGCGAGATACAAGAATGGTTTGGCGATGGCACCTTTAAAGTGGCACCGAAACCATTTCTTCAATTGTATACAATTATGGGAGACATCGGCAGTACATCGAGCCACACTAATGTGATACCGGTATTCTATGCTTTGATGACCGACAAAAAACAGACCTCGTATTTAGCTTTATTCGATCTAATAAAAACCACATGTCAACAATGGAATCCAGAAAAATTCCATGCTGATTTTGAATCCGGAGTCTCTAATTCATTGAAAATGATATTTCCGAACGTTTTAATAAAAAAATGTTACTATCATTTTTGTAAAAGTGTATGGAAAAAATCTAAAGAAATTGGTATAACATCAAGAACACATCGTCGGATAGTGGGATTATGCACAGCCCTTCCATTGTTGCCAGTTGATAGAGTCCAAGCTGGGTGGATATATATTCAGGCTCAATGTAAACCTTTTAGCAATGAAAAGTTGAATACATTTATGAGGTACGTGAAGAGAACTTGGTTAAAAAGTAACGAATGCATTAATGAATGGTGTATTTGTAATGAACGCCACCGCACAAATAATGTCTGTGAGAATTGGAATTCCCAAATTAATAAGAGCGTTAACAAGAATTATGTTACTCTCGCAAAATTACTCTCGGCGTTAAAAGAAGATTCAACAACAAATAAAATAAAAATACAATTAGAAACAAATAAGAGAAAACAAATAGATATAGAGAAGGACAATTCAATGATTAGCACGCAACTGCAGTTGGTACGCGGTGATATTGAGATTGGGCATTTTTTAGAAATTCATCGTTAGCCTTTTCTTCCATATCGCCTAAACTGTACCCGGAGCAAACATTTCCAGGAAAACATAAACTTTTTTAGCTTAAACTGTAGCGTCTGTACAATACTGGCCACAATACGGTAAGTTACGGACCTTCTGTTTTTTTTTTTAAATTCAATGTCAATATTGTCTTTGCCATAACTTCAATAAATATCACACTGCTGATCCGTCCTAAATTTTAATAAATAAAGTTATAAAGTTATAATTGAAGAATGAATAATTTTGGCAGCTTTGTAAAAACCGAAAATCCTAACCATGAAGATCTTACATTACATTATTACACGGGTGTCTGATAATGGAAGCGGGTGCATTTTTATCGGTTGCGTCAATGAACCGTTCTGTAAATTTCCAAAGAGCTAATGTATTACTTAGCAAGAACTGGAATATACCTCCCAGCAGCCGTGTGTGCCATGACCATTTGACACAAAAGTGCTGGAATCAGTTGAGGGAAGGTCACCTACATCAAGATTTTAACCAAGACCAAGACATAGTGAACTTGTTTAAAGAGGTTTTTTTTATAAATTTCACTACATCAGAAGTAATTTTTATTTCTATTATAAGTAGTTAATGATTTTCGTGTTTTATTCCCACTATTCATCATCATTCATACATTCCCAATGTTAACACTGGTGTAGAATAAAAAAACCAGTCCGACCCACCTTCACACTGAACTTTGAAAGTATGAAAGTGTGAAGGTCGGGAAAGAAATTTCTCCACCTTAACACTGATGTGAATGTTCAGTGTGAAGGTGGGTCGGACGCGGTCATATAAAGGGTGTAAAAATACCCTTAACGAAGCCGAAAAGCACTTGTTCTCCCCATCATTGCGATATTTTTTTTGTTGTAGACCATACCTGGGTACCTTTTAGTTACGGAGATATTGGGGGTCAAAGTTCCAATTGGTCAAAGTTTTTTTTTTAAATACCAATTTTAAAGGTTTTAATTTAACTTTAATTAACTCGATGACCCGTTTACTATTCAAAGCATCCATCAGCTCTAAGTTTTGAGTGCGAAACATTGAGTTTTCCCGTAAAACGTGATTTTTCACCCCAAAAATTTTTCGTAGAGTTATTTAGTTTGATGTACAGAATGCTTGGTTGACGGCTTCTTGAAGGGTCCGTTTACACCCTGTATTTCGCTGTTTTGATGAATAAATAACTGTTCTACTTAAATAAAATTATAATGGTGCTGTATTTAACTGACATTGACTACCCGTAACGACTGTCAAAGATCTACAAATAACAGCCGGGACCAACGGCTTAACGTGCTTTCCGAGGCACGGAGGAAACTCGGTATGTAATGGGTGGTCACCCATCCACGGACCAACCTAGACAAGCCCGGCTTGACCTGAAAATCGACTCTAGCAGCTGTTATTATTTAGCCACGAACTCTTTGAGATAAGATAATATACGAGATAATAAATTACAATAGTAACACTTGATTAGGTGTTGTTTCCATTTTATCTATTTGTCGGATCCGGTCATTGGTACGGGCATAAAATGAGTTGGAAAGTGCACCTGTGGGTGTAGTGGTGACACCACAGCGTGCTTCTACAGAGCCCTGATGCTCAGCTTAAGACGAGGGCGACTGTCAATATCTGATTGCGGCGGAGTTGAGACGTCTTGGAACTGTAGCCGATTCATTGTGCCTCGTGTTATTGTGTTTAGTTGTAATCTCAAGTAATTCGTTAGTTTTGCTAGAAACAGTGTATCTTACCCAGTGTGTTTTCATAGCACGAAACCCATGGTCTGCCCGACATATTCGATATACGACGATATCCGACATACTTATTTTTATCTTCAGAGCACGGATTTACATATTTTAATACATGATTTATTTCAGTCCTTTCCAACGCGCTTTGAACTTAACTTAGCTCTATTAAAGTGTAGTAATTTGTAAAATAGGCCAGAACTAATGACATGGCTAGAACCGCTGGAACAATAGGTACACTAAATAACATAAAGCGCAGAAGGATGACTAACAAAAAGTTAAGAAAAAACAAAGAAAGGGTCTTTTGAAATCCATCTCGGAGTTTTGTGGAAGCAACAAAGTAGTTGAGAAGCTTAGATATAAAGAAATGTATTTTTATATAGACGTAGTTCTCTCCCAAGCTGTGCCTTATCACTATAGATAATCGGGCGCTTATATACCTAAACTTCTTCCAACGAAAGAATAATATGGACATTCCTTTCTGAATAAATAAGTAATCCCGTGAATCCGGGATTGAACAATTTGGGAAAAAAATCAATGAAATTATAGCAGTGGTTATTTTGATTTTGTATCTTTATTTTATTCAAAACATATGGAATATCAATAAAAAATGATAATGTGCACAATTATGGTCGAGTAGTGGAAACTGATTTATCTATTTAACAGATTAGTGACCGAATCGAATAATTTATTGTATTTTATACGAACAGAAGACTAAAAAATATTACTCAGGAATTTCAAACGATTTCGGGAACCGGGATTCTGGAAGGCATGTCCGTATTATTGTTTCGTGGGAACAAAAGTGAAGTTTAGGTATATTAGCGCCCGGTTATTCGATCATTGCTTATCACCCAGTTCTGTCTGTCCCATACACCTTTTTAAGGTGGTTGGTACATCTAGCTGATTAGCAACCCTCTCCAGAACTCATTTGCTTGACGGCCATCGTCCCTTCGACAAGCATTCCAACGCCTCCCCATAAGGTAATTAAAAACGTATCATCACGGCTGTAATGCCCGAAGGGCTAGCCAGAGGTGTACTTAATACATAGTACTGGCGAAATGGCGCCAGTTATGTTTAAGTTCCAGGTAATAGGGGGCGAGCCTAATACCATCAGCCGGGAATGAATCCATACTCCGTGACTGCAACTGAGTAATTCCTGATGCCCGACCTGGAAACCGAACCAGGGACCTCGTGATCAGGCAACGAGGCAAGGCAGGGTTATCACGGATAAAAAGAGTTAAACTTCTGCATTTCCTACCTCTGACCTGGCAGCTGGTAGTTGCGGTACGTTCTTGGCAGAACAAACGACTAGGTATATCCCTATACTATATTCTTTGTGCCCGCAATCACGCGGCCCTCGTCGCGGTCTGAAATAAAACACTCATCTGCCGCCCTGTAGGTTGCAAGCTAGCTGTCAGCTTATACCTTCATTTTTGTTGTAACTTGTAACTAGTTCTAGATTTGTGGCTTGGATTTATTTTAAGCTGCGGATTGCACCTGGCTGGAGGTCAAGGCACCCACTAGTCCAGGGCCTCAAGTCTGCTATTAAAATAGTGTCAGAATGGTCTATCATTGATTTCTTTCAAGTTTGGTAATCTACTAATATAATGGCTAATGGCGTCATTATGACTTTCCAATGGTCAACCACTGACACTCCATTGAAAGAAATGGTAATCTCGTACATAATGAATGACTGACATAAGCGGTAATCTAAATGATCAGTGACCTACCATTGGAAAGTCATAGTGCAGTCATTGCTTTTAATAGCTCGGTCGTCAAAAAGTGTTTGGTATCTATCGTGCTTGTGGAGTATTGAATGGAGAGATGCATTCACTACGAGCAAATATTCTAGGGCTCAGTTAAGTAGACGACAACCTAATAGGTGCGGACGTGCGGTTGAACCGATGAGGTCAAATTGCGGTCCGGGCTCCGATCTTGGACCAATCCACAATCAGTGCGTACCTTCTTCTTCTTCTTAACGAATCGATGGCGAAATATTCAAACATTTAGCCACGCGGACACCGCTCTCTGATGCAGGGAGACAGGGCCATACGGTGCACGATGGAAAGTGGACCCATTGTTCTCAAGCAACAAGAAATAATGTACCCTAGAATTTGTAATACTTAACCTGATATTAAACAGTGTCCATGGAGTTTATTGCCCTTCTTCTACCTAGAGATTATCTACTTTTTGGAACGACCACTAGCTTCAACTTTTTGACTAACTGACCGACTCCTTGGCAATTAAAAAATGCTCATGGCATAGAGATCTATTAGGTGCCTACCTAAACAAATAAGAAAACAAAATTCAATAGAAAAAAGAGACGCTTTTGTAAGTTTCCGAATACATATTTTACACAAACTAGAACTACACAAAACTCGCTTTGAAATTGCAAAAAACAAAGGAATTTTTTAGAATATACCGCCAAAGCTTTGAACTTTCGCGCTCAAACGTGAAATAAAAAATATGTATGAGCGATGTTCAGTGGTTGTACGAACATTTAGTGCACCAGTACACGTCAATTTATTTGCACACAAAGTATTTGTACACGACCCGGGACGAATAATATGGACGTGTATAAAAAAGAGCAACAATGATTTAGGTTATATTGTTGTAATTGTGCCAACCGACAGTTGTAGTTTGCTTGTGAACGAAGTCCCTTACGCCAATTACGTAACAAACTTTCAATCACAAACAGAAAGATTTTGAAGGAAATTCCTAATTTATTTATTTGTTTCATAAATTGTGTTATCATGTTGGAAAAAATCGCCAGTTCGAGTTATGTTTCGGCGGTCGGGAATTTAGTTAAAAAATATTGATTTGTTACTACTAATTTCATTATAAAAGACAGGATATTAAACTGATGGATGATGCAAGACTGAATACAATGCAATGAGAAATAATTCTATTGATTTTCCGGTAAATGTATATTCTAAACACATAGAAACAAGTGCGAATCGGACTCGCTCACGAAAGGTGTTACCACCGTACGCCGTACCACCCCGGACAATATAAATACTTCATATTGTTAAAAATAGTTTAGTAAAAAAAATAACCCGTTTCTTTTATAAAGATGGGGGACCCTATATTTGATAACTTTATTTCATTTTTTTTTTAGTAATACACCCTCTCTGAAAATTTCAAATGTCTGCCTATTAAGGTACTGTTCAAAAGATAGAGAACCTACCCTACAACAGACGGCTAAGCGGACCCCTAAACATTATTCGTCAAATTGATATCGCTACGGACTGTTGACAGAAGCCATTAATCTGTTTTGTAATCAAACTCCTGTCGCAAATGTTTGTTCATTATGTACGAACTATTTTCCATTTAAACAATTAATAAAACTGCTATAAAAGTAAATTGAATATGACACAATTTACGTCGTTGAATTTATAGCGGTAATACTTTCGGACGATTTTTGAATGTAGCCATTTGGTAGCCATTTTGAACTTTGTGTTTTAGAAATACTGATACTAATACTGTTAGCCTGTGTCATCCCACTGCTGGGCAAAGGCCTCTCTCCAAGACTTCCAAATTCTTCGATCCAGAACCAAAGTGGACCACTGTCGTTAGTTTTGTCCAGCTCGTCCCGCCATCTCTTGCGAGGTCTACCGCGTCGCCTTCTGGCTATGTAGGAATACATTGTTTAAATGGTCGTTTACTTCAGTACGCACGGCGCCCATCAAACTACACAGAACCAGTTTATGCGGGTCTCTAATTATATTGGAATTCTATACAAAAGCGAGGCCATGTTATACTGGATATGTATAGCTTGCTGTGTCGGCGTGTGTACATCATCTGTCAAAATTCCCTACCCTACTAATACTCTAATCAGTTACTGTGGTGATATGTTCGAAGCCACTAAACATCTATCATTAAAAATGTACCAAAAAGTCAGCATCATCTTTCTGCCACTGTGCCTTGTTACTTGGGTCGACGTAAGGTCACAAACTCAAACTCAAAGCATTTATTTCAATTAAACCATAACAGGCACTTTTGAATGTCAGAAAAACAAAGAAGGCGAAGCTACAGTCCCAGACACAAGGCATAATAACTTATGAAAGTACTGCAGTTGCCGATTCCAAAGCGTAGATCTCTATGGAGAAGAATGGGCAAGAAACTCCATGGACACTCTTTTCAATCGAAATATTTTTACAAGATCTTAGATACATAATTCATGTTGAGATATTACATATACTTATGTGAGAATGATATAGAAAGACATCAAGGACAAGGTATCATTCACCCCCTTTCTTTTATACCATTCCTCACACATTTCATTCATCTTTTCTGTGGCCTTTCCCCCGCCCCTCAGTCCATCATCATTTAAATTCATATCACTCTTTTAATCACAAATGCGTTTGTTTTATTCTTCATCATCACAGTTTCACCAAATATTACACAAACAATTTCAATTTCTACGCGAATTCTGAGTATTAGGTTATTGTGAACTACTCTTTGAAGCGTTAATTTAACATAATTGGAACTTAACGAAAACTTGAAACTCATTCAGAGTGAGTTGATACCAAACTACCAACAAAGTTAGAATAATTAAAACTAGGAGAGCACAACGGAGATTCAAAATGTTACCAATTCACTTCGAATAGTTTGAATAACAAAGATATTTAGGACAAATATTAGCTTTATTGGATAAAAGTTAGGGTTATATTGAAACAAGAAATATTTTATAATAACAGACTTCTAATCATGTTTGCGGGTCTAACATGGCCGGAGATCGCACAAGATATAGAGGTATGGAAGGAGAAAGGGGAGGCCTTTGCTCAGCAGTGGGACACAATGTAGGTTAGCAAAAAAAAAAAAACAGACTTTTTGCCAGTTTCTGTCTTCCTTGCTAGTACTCCTCCTCATCAGAGCACGTGCTCAGAAGACTGGCAGCATTGCCACGTTGAATGGCAATCCTTATTCTTTGGCTAAAGAGAGAACCATCCCTCTGGCTCGAGTTTCGACTCGTCAACAAGAAATTTCCTTAAAAAAGAGACGGTCGTTTGGGGCCGAAACTGTAACTACCAATTAGGTCACAGTATTTGCGCCGTTTGGGGTTCTTAGCAGCCGCAGCAGCAGCGGCAGCACAGCTGATGGATGCTTTGAATAGTAAACGGGTCATGGAGGTTAAAATTTTCTTAAATTGTCTTAAAATTTTGTTTTAAAAAAAAAACTTGTGAAAAAGTTGGAACTTTGACCCCCTATAACTCCGTAACTAGAAGGTTCCCAGGTATGGTCTAGAACAAAAAAATGAGCGCAATAGCGGGGAGAACAAGTACCTTTCGGCTTCGTTAAGGGTCTATTTACACCCTTTATCTGCTGACAAAACAAACATGACAAAAAAATTACATAAATCTGAAATCCAGAAAACACCGCAAAAACATAACCCTGTATTTTATGTCTCGCAGTCTGGTCAGAAGTAGGAAAGTAACCCAATAAGATATTATTTATTTACATTTCAATAAACATTCTTTTTTTTCTCATATCCTGTTTAAGAATATTTCGAAACGCCTAGTTGACACTTCCCGTGACCCAAGGGCTGGCTTTTACTTTGGCCAGAGGCTAAGTGTTGCCATACAACGGGGCAACGCCGCCAGTCTCTTGGGCACATTACCAGCTGACAGCGTTGAGGAGTTTTTTGATGCCTTTTTATAGTTTGCTGTTAATTTATTTACTTTAGTTTATTTAATATTTTTAAATTAATAAAGTACATAGTTAGTTTACTTAAAAAAAAAATAATGTCTTCATCAGATATTACCTAAAACGCCCCAGCACCCAAATGTACCCGCAACATGTATCAAACAATTTTTCCTCTCACGGTAGGGTCGGTCCACCACTCCACTCATTAAGGCGCGGCCGGCTTTTGATCACAGCTCCACATGTAGGGCGTCAGTCATTAAAATTTTCGACGCCATTTTAATGGAGTAACTCTGAGATTTCTTTGGTCTACATCTTAGCGATGTAAGTTGAAGGAACATTTTGTTTGATGGTAAGTGCGGTACTTTAATTTCAGTCCTTTAAAATAAAACCGACTTCAAAAACACAAAAAAGTGAAAAATTACTTTAGCTTCAGAAGTCGGTGACTTTTGTTTGTTTGATTTAGTTTTTTCGTCATTCTACACAAATATTTGCTATGCATTTATTTTACATTGTTAACAATACATCTCATGGTAATAGGCTTATCTATACTTAATATTATAAAGCTGCAGGGTTTGTTTGTTTGTTTGTTTGTTTGAACGCGCTAATCTCTGGAACTACTGGTCCGATTTGAATGATTCTTTCAGTGTTGGGTAGTCCATTTATCGAGGAAGGCTATAGGCTATATATCATCACGCTACGACCAATAGGAGCGTAGCAGCAATGAAAAATGTTGCAAAAACGGGGAAAATTGTATTTTTAATAACTTGACGCGGACGAAGGTCGCGGGGAACAGCTAGTCCCCAATAAAATGGAACTTAACATACCTAACTGTCGATATACACATCTGCGTAACCGTGATTGCATAAACAATGCATATTTATCAGCAATCGCGGTTGATTTGCTGTCATTTTTTGAAGAGTTTCGGTGTCTGTCTCCGAAACTCATCATCAGATCTATATGAAATTTGAATGGGACCATTTCGGGATAAACGCCTTTCGAACAAAAACGTATTTTTGCAAATCCGTCTATATATGACGGAGTTATGCTCGAACATACATTAAAAAAAATATAAACATCCAAATTGATAACCTCCTTTTTGAAGTCTGTTTAAAACAAGAATTACGAATGAATGAAATGCAGTTCTGTATTATGTGTAAATTCTCCAAATCGTCCGAGGGTCATTATAATCAAGCAATTTTCTTTAAAACTCGAAAAAAAACTATGTTAAGGAACCAACAGAAGAACGCATTCATTCACTGATAAAAGAGAAACATACGAACCTTTAACACACAACTCCACGAGCCATCTTATCCACCTCCTCGTCCTGGCCCTCAACAATTACGAGACATCTCCTCTTCTCTCTGCTCAGCCGTTTCAACCAAAGCAAAGCGGAGACTAGAAATGTAAATAACGAAATTTATTTGTGACAACAAATCTCTCCTCTCGTGTCGTCACCGCTTCGGGGGAATCCGGTCTTCAGCCAGTACGCAATCTGTTCGAAATTTGAAAAAAGAAGAAAAAAGAGCAAAGTCAAAGTCAAAGTTGTTATTTGTTAAACATAGGTGTAAAAGATGTAAATATAAAGAGATCGCTATGTTTTTCCGTCAACGACGTACAAATATGTTTTTTTTTTTATAGTTGCTAGATAGCAGCTATCTACCATACATTATTCTTAATAATATTATTTCTAGGTAAGTTCCTAGGTATTTTTTTTGGATCATCAAATGACCCCCTGGTCTGGGCGGAGTGGAAGGAAGTGTCCGACTTTTACTGACTAAAACCCATCCATGTTCCTTCTTTGCCCTTTGTGTTCCACGGCCGCGGTATCTCTTTCGAACAGTCCAAGATCGTAGGTATTTTATTTATGTTACTATAAATTATTCTTAAAAACTATGTTAACTAAATAATTTCAGACAAATAATTGTACAATAGAATACTTTTCAACGCAACACGACTCCTTCGTCCAACCTATTTACATTTCTTGGCATAAGGCCGTTACTGACGTGACGTGTGAAACGTCGCCGCTTGTCTCTTCACGCTGTCACTCCGGCTAATTGAAAGTCTGTGAAAAGGGGCGCGTGACGTCATTACCAAATGAAAGTTCAGCGTTGGCGTGACGAAGGGCGACTGGCGACTGGCAACTTGATGCTTTCATTATACACCTGTAGTGGCATTGTGATGGCGACAGCTTTGATGACAGGTGGCAAAGAATGGTTGGAGATAAGATTTTGTAAGGGTGTGAACAGAGCTGCGTTTGTGCAAACTAAATAACTTGTGTAACAGATTCCTTAATACCTATTACCATTTTTTTAAAGCATCAAACTTTATTAAGTCTCTTTTTATCGTCGATTTTATTAGTCGCTCCATGTAAAATACTGGTATTCAGCTGCATCCGGTTAGGCTGGAAGCCGACCCCAATATATTTGGGAAAAGACTAGGCAGATGATGAAACTTTATTAAGACGAAACTTATACTGTCACTTACGGGATATCTTCCGTGATTGTTCATTATTTTGAGACAGTAAGTAAGTACAGTAAGTAAGTAAGTACAGTAAGTTTAGTTGTAAACCGTGAAAGCTTAAAACAGTGTTTATTAAGACGCTCATAATCATAAATAAAGTAAAGTAAGTGACGCGTAGCAATTCAGATATCTGCTACGAAAACGTAACAGGTGTAGCCGTGACGTCATTGCTACAGCTACGCCGTAGCAACCTGAAAAAGAGTTTGTAAGTACCTATTTATTTCAGTCCTACAGACTTTGGACAATTTACAAAGAGACATGTAGTCAAAGAGATTTAAAACACATATAGAGAGGACATTGGGAATATTCTCATACTGAATATTTTCGATTTTGACACACGAATGCTACCTGACAAGCGGGCGTATGACACATGACACTAGACAGAACGAATTGTTACTAAGTAGTAACAAGTTTAGGATTACGATTTTCTTCGTCATGACCCGTCCATAGCTCGGAAATATTTAAATCTCTTTTGTCATATGAATGCGACCTGACAAGGCACTGGACTGATCGACTTGTTACTAATTTGTAACAGGTTTTGGAATTGTCAGTTTCTTGGTCTTGTCCCGTCTATAGCTAGTTATATTTGAATGTCTTTGCATGTAGTCAACAAATATAAATCTTTCTTTTTTGTGTAGCTTCATAAGCACGTTTCACATTATCAAAAATAAGTACATAGTGATATTCTATAATATATGTGACCGTCATAAATAAGGGAAAAAGTAACTTCATTCATGTACTATTTTCCATTGTACCTACAATTAAATTATAAATGAAGGCATAGTGGTCGCAAAGCGGCGACTGCTGAGCACTTGGACCTGTGTTCGATTACCAGGTTGGGTAAAGTGTTATTAGGATCCTCCCTATTACATAGGACTTTAAAAAAATAAACACAACATCTTCCTTCAGTCACCATCATCAATCAGGTCTTAACTTTACTGAATGCGAGGCTTATATGTAAGCCACCTATCTATATTAACGACCTTACACACGGTCTCACACGGAGGCACTTGGCTTGGCTTTACTTAACGGTTTTGATACGATCTTAATTTGTAAGAAAGTAAAAGTAATTATTTGTCGCAAGGACACAAAGTGCATACAAAAAGAATATAACTATGTACCTTTATATTATGTACTAGTGGCCCGTCCCGGCTTTGCACGGGTGGACATTTATTTTGGGATAAAATATAGCCTATGTTACTCAGGGATATTGTAGCTTTATAATAGTGAAAAAAAAATTGAAATCGGCACAGTAGTTTTTGAGTTTATTCATTACAAACATACACACACACAAAAATACAAATCTTTCCTCTTTAAAATATTAGTAAGATAAAATGATAATTATTAAAACAACACATTTTTTTTATTAGCCTGATGCGTCCCACTGCAGGACAAAGGCCTCCGTTCCCTCTTTCCATTTTTCTCTGTCTTTGGCTATTTGGGCCCAATTCTTTTGGTAAGAGTCTAGCTCGTCACGCCATCACCTCTCGGAACCTAATCTATTGCCACTTTGGCCCCAATTTTGATGCGACATGCGGAAGATGTGGCCTGCCCAGTGCCATTATAATATGTTGGCTGTGTTGCAAACGTCTGCGATTTGGGTGGAAGTATACTGGTCCTGATACGGTAAAGAGTGAAACCTAAATATACTCCTCGCAGGCCTTGTTCCCTCTTAAATCCAAAAAATCTAAGAGTTCAGTAACATCCACTTACCCTTGCGAGGCCCGAGCTCGCGGATTATAGCCCACTCACAGAGCGATGGCCTGTGTGCGTCCCAGCAGTGGGTACATTATGGGCTAATTATACTCTTTATTCAAATAATTTAAAATCAAAATAACAGTATCACAAGTCGACTGGCAGACGCTTGCAATGTTGCCAACTTTTCGCTTGATATTTTCAATTTTCCTACCGAAGTGAGACAGGAAAAGTCTGTTCGGTGGGCATTTTATACATTGACGCGACAGGCTATTGCGTTCTGGTTTTAAAAATGTTTTTTTTTTCGTTCCATAGTGTTGTCCAAAGATAATAGTTATCTTAACAGAATTGTAGCGTTTGAAATGTTGTTAAACGACTAGCGTGCTGAAGGTTTTTTTGATAAAAGATCATGGTTGTTCTTATTTTTTTATGCTTATGAAATATTATATAGGTCCCGTCACGTATAAAGAACGATGACTGCTCAAATAAACTTTCCCAATTTTTTTATTCCAGCCTTTTCCAAAGTACTAAGTAGCTAGTAAAGTACCTATTACGATTCTACAATGAAACAACTATACTTATATTATAAAACAATAGCTTAGTACTTTAGGACGCGACTGTATAACGTGCGCAAACACATCCCCTCCACTGTCGCTCAGCGTTCTTTTTACTTGACGGGACATATACTGCCAAAACATTATTAAAGATGTAAATTCTTCATATCGATTATGATTTTAAAATAAGCTTATAGCTTGCAGTTTTAAAATCATAACGGCTATAAATTAATTCGTTCTTCAAATCTTTTAACATTGTGCGACCTTAAAGCCCAGGTACATCATCATCATCTGCCTAGCCTTTTCCCAACTATATTAGGGTCGACTTCCAATCTAACCGGATGCAGCTGAATACCAGTTTTACATGGAGCAACTGCCTATCTGACCTCCACAACCCAGTTAGTACTGGGTAATACGATACCCCTTGGTAAGACTGGTTATCAGACTTTTTGAGCTTAAAGCCCAGGTACATACAACATAAATCCCAAATATTTTGCTAAAAGGTCCTATACCACGCGGTCATACATTACAACCCACGTTCGACACGGCACATTCGCCATAATGTCCACCCGCCACACGAATACCTAAATATGAGGCTATCTATCACGAAAACTAATCACACCTTCTCGAATTTTCCACTGCAACAGGAATAGATCACCTTTTAACAAATGGTCAGAGCTTAAATGGCACAGGACTAATAATTCTTGACAAGGTCACAATACTATGGTAGGCTCTGGTTTGTTATTTGAGAGGCCTAATTCAAAAGATGAATATGATGTTATTTGTCAATGTATGGGTATTGCGTCGGTATGGGTCATTAAATGCGTTGTGTCGCTAGGCTCACGGCTCGTGTACACTTGATCCGTCATCGGCCGAAGTATGCTCGGACGTGGTCGGTCGAAATCGGCCGATCGAAACAAATGTATGTAAAAGTGAGCGTATACTCCACTATCACCGACATAGTCCGACGGTTACCAATCCAAATCTTGAATTTTTAAACATCTTATCACTCTACATGGTTCATAGTTAGTTTGCGCAGTCAGGACCAGTATCGTCCGAGAACGGGAGCAAAAAACTTATACAAAAAGCCGTAAATACGCCATAGCGTGTGATAAGCAAGAAAATACTGTTTTAAGCTTTCACGGTTTACAACTAAACTTATACTGTCACCTACGAGATATCTTCAGTGATTCCGTCAACCCGCGATCATGGCGCTTGCAACAGCGTCGAAATATCGGGAGCTCAAAATCACGAACAATCACGGAAGATATATCCCGTAAGTGACAGTATAAGTTTAAGTAAGAAAATGTCAAAATATAAGGAGAAAATGTCTTGTCAGTGGCACGCCATTGGAAAACCATAATGACGCCTTCAATTAAGGGATTACCAAAACTGTTAAAGCAGCGTCATCACGTTACAGTCATGATTCCGAACCCAACCGCAGATGGCTGCAGCAGACGGCAGCGCCGTATTCCAGTTAATTCTGAATGCTACATGAGACAAGATGTCTGACGTGTTTGGGATAAGGGATCGCGATTTACTCTTGTATCTTTTGTTAGAAAAGAAGAAGACGACAGTGACTTGTTTTTATTATACAAGTATAGAGAGAAAAAACGACAAGCCACACGTCCAGTGCTGAAATGCATCGTGCATTTGCGTTTATCAATTTTTCTTCCTCGGAATCGGAAAAACTCATTTTTTGAGAAAAAATCAACGTCTGCGGTCGGGCGACACGTCGTCTGCGATTGTGTGACGTGTAGTCGGGCGACGTGTCGCTAGCTGAGGAAGGTATTTCAAAGAAATACATAGAAACCAGTGGTGTCGCAGCGACACGTCTCTTGCTGCTGTCTGCGGTCGGCTACAAACTCGTACCTTAATAGTCTGTCAGCATAATCTAAAATAACGGTCCACATAAACCGTTAATTAAAGAGTTGTTAATTCGACACAGTATTTAATATCAGTAGTCGATCGTGAAACCCTTCCCTGATCAAGATAAGACCATGTCCCTCGCTCACTTTACATTTTGCGTCAAATTGCTAACACGTCAGATCGGTATAAGTACGAATTATAAATGATAATGGTCAATTTGGGCAAACGGGAATCTCGGAATATGTATGAAAGGATCGTGGACTTGCGAGAGCAGCAATATGACCTTTGTGATAATATTAATGAAGATATTTGTAATTAATACGATTCATCGTTGACTAGGTATGGTCATGTTATTGTACTACTATATTAGTGTGTAGTACACTCTACAAGAGAGCTCATGTTTTAGAAGCGAATACCCATTAACATGGATTATAACTTATTTTGTATCTCTCAATATTATTCATCATTCCATCATCATCTGCCTAGCCTTTTCCCATCTAGGTTGGGGTCGGCTTCCAGTCTAACCGGATGCAGCTGAATACCAGTATTTTACATGGAGCGACTGCCTATCTGACCTCCACAACCCAGTTAGTACTGGGTAATACGATACCCCTTGGTAAGACTGGTTGTCAGACTTTTTGGGCCACTGACTACCTAACACCCGGGACCAAAGGCTTAACGTGCTTTCCGAGGCACGGAGGAAACTCGGTATGTAATGGGTGGTCACCCATCCACAGACCAACCTAGGCAAGCATGGCTTAACCTAAAGATCGACCCGAGCGGCTGTTATTATTTAGCCACAAGCTCCTCAATTATTCATCATCCCAAAATACATAATTCATTCCTCACAATATAAATTCTCTAAAAAAAATCCTCAATCTACTTTGAAACTTATTTTAGTTTCGCCTCAAAAATAAATCAAATCAAATCAAATCATTTATTTCTTTGCAAACATGGGTAATTGGTACATAGATGTTGTCTTATATAATATAGTCCTCCATATTCTACCGTGGCATGGGCATGCAAATAATATTAAATTCTAAAATCAAAGAGAAATTGTATTGATACCAAATAAAAAATGTCAAATCATTAGAATTACAAAAAATTAAAATGTCAGACTAACAGTAGTAAAAATTTAACAATAATGTCAAGAGGAATTATAAATATGTCAATCAGGAGGAAAAAAATAGATGTCAGAACAGAATAACATTTATGTCAATCATAATAATAGTTTGTCAATCAGTAATTATAGCAATTTATCATTAAGGAACTCGTCAATTGTGTAATAACTTTTCTCAATTAATATTTGGTTTAGTGCCCTTTTAAATTTTATTACAGTCATATTTTTTATTACATCAGGTACTTTATTATAAATGCGTGGGGCAATACCAAAAAAACTTTTCTGCATAAGTGCGGTTTTACATTTCACTTGACATAGTTTGTTTACATATTGAGTCCGTATCGGATTTTTTCTGACTGCTGACAGTTTTTCAAATAATTGTGGATTATTTTTTACAAATAGAGCTGTTTCCAAAATGTATAACGACGGAAAAGTTAAAATTTTTAAAGATTTAAAATAGGAAAGACAGCTATCAGTTGTTCTAAGACCGCACATTGACCTTATACATCGCTTCTGCATTCTAAATACTAGTTCCTTATCAGTAGACTGCCCCCAGAAAATAATGCCGTACCGCAAAACAGATGCAACCAGTCCATGGTACGCTGATAAAAGAGCCTGACTGTTGACTTTTTTTGAAAGTTGATAGAGAGCATACGCGGATTTACTGAGTTTTTTGCATACAATTTCAATATGAGGTTTCCAAGTGAGTTTGCTGTCGATCACTATACCTAAAAACTTCGCCTGATTTCCTTCTTCAATATTATAGCCTTGGTAAGCAATACTAACATTTGGGTTTTCACTGCGTTGATGAAATTGCATTATTTTTGTCTTGTTTAGGTTTATTACTAAATTATTATTGTTTAACCAATTTATTATGTCATGCAAACAAGTATTTATGTCCTGCTCATATTTATTATGATTTTCACACTTAATTACAGCAGTACTGTCGTCCGCAAAGAGAACCATTTTGTTTGTTGTTACTTTCGGGAGATCGTTAATATATATTAAAAAAAGTGGTGGCCCCAGTACGCTACCCTGTGGAACACCATATTTTACGTGCCTTGGTTTAGATGTATATATGGTTTCTATTTTACTTTTTGGACAAATTCTACAAATTTCGGTGTATTGAAGTCTATTCTACCAACTGGAGGATGTTCCCTCTTATACCGTAACTATGTAGCTTGTGTAACAGAATTTTATGGTCCACATAATCAAAGGCCTTGGTCATGTCAGTATAAATGGCACAGATTGGATTTCTCCTATCTACAGATGACATGATGTTTGTTAATAGGTCGAAGAGTGCCATATTAACTGTAGTATTCTTACGGAATCCCTTTTGCTCTTTACAAAATAAATCATATTTTTCGAAATAAGCGTAAAGAGAGTTATATATTACTTTCTCAAAAATTTTGGAAAAAATTGGAATTTTCGCTATGGGTCTATAGTTTTTTAAATCCGTTTTGTCATCTTTTTTCTATAAGGGTTTTATGACAACTTTTTTGAGCTTGTTTGGGAATATGCCATCAGCAATACACAAGTTAATAATATGCGCTAATGGAGGTGCTATTACTTCTTTAGTGAATTTTATGACTTTTGTAGAAACGCCATCGTATCCAACAGTGTTTGTGTTTTTTAGGCTAGCAATAATTTTTATTATGTCATCAGTTGTAACAGGTTGCATGAATAGGGAATTTAATGTCTGATTGTTTAAATTAATATTATTTAACGTGATGTCAGCTTTAGCATTATTTTCAATTTCGTCAATAAAATAATTGTTAAATTCGTTTGCAATGTCTGTGGGATTTGTAAATGACAGATTACTTCGATTTACGCACATGATTGGCTCTTGTGGCAAACACAATTTGGTTTTATTTATTATTTGCCAGGTAGCCTTCGATTTGTTTTCGGTGGTATTTATAAAATGATTGTTTTGTGCTCTTTGTGTTAGCTTGATAATTTTTCTATAAAGTTTTGTATAGTTTTTAAGATTTTTTTTATGCAGTGAGTCAGAACTTAACCTATACGCCCAGAGCAACTGTCTTTGTTTTTTGCTACATATTTTTATTCCTCGAGAAATCCATTTTGTTTTCTTGTTGGTTTTGATGGTTATAATTTTTTCCGGAAAACATAATCTATAAAAAAGAGAGAAATCGTCCATGAAGTCATCAAAAGCATTGTTTGCGTTTTGTGCATCAAAAACTTGTACAAACGATAGACAGCTAAGATGTGTTTTAAAAGTTATTAAATTATTCATGCTTATATCCTGCTTTTTAGTCTTCCAAAACTGTAGTTTACAGGTTTTGTTAACAGGTATTTTAAGAATTTGAGATGTATGGTCCGAAAGGACCAGATCTACAACTTCAGCTTTGCAGTCTTTCCTGTAGTTGTGCGCAAAATTATCAATACAGGTGTGACTACTTAACCTTGTGGGAGTATAAAGAGCTAGTTTTAGATTGTACTTCATAAGAAATAATTCTAATTCTAATGAGGACTTGTTTCTTTTCAAAACATCAACATTAAAATCTCCACACAAGACAATTTTTTTATTTGAAGAAGTACATAATTTAGTTAATATATAATCTAATTTTTCATAAAATATTTCGTAATTAGGTTTAGGTATTCTATATATACAAACAATAATAACTTTATGAGCTGTTATCTCTACAGCGCAGCATTCAAAAATTCCCGAAACTGATTGTTTTGATATCTCCGGTATTTCCTTAAACTGCAATCCTACTCGAACGAAAATACACACTCCTCCTCTCTTTGTATTTCTAGAAAAGAAAGCAGCTGGACAAAAATTTGAAATGTGTAATACATCCTCATAACCCGTTTGTATGAAGTGCTCTGTGACACAAAGAACATCTATAATAGTTCCTCTGTCAGATAATTCCACTAGCTTTACAGTCAGACTATCTGCTTTATTTATCAATCCAGCTATGTTCTGATGTAGAATAGTCAGATATTTAAAGAAAAAACTGAGAATTTTCCTGTTCTGAATTAACTTCTAAGTGCGTAGTAATTAGGTTGCTTAGGTCAAATATAAGGTCTCGCAAATCTGATACAACAATCTCTAAACCACAGTTATTTAAAGTTCCATATTTTTTACTATAGGTTTCGTATTCATAAGGTAGATTAAGATTTGAGTCTAGTAAATACGCATATTTACATGTATTTATATCTAAATAAAGAAGGTTATTAAAAGTTTCGATACGGCTATTAAACATTATGTTGGAATCTGTCATATATTTAAAGGTTGGTAAGCAAATTATAAAGTTTGTGTGATTTAATGGTAACAATTTTTCCCTAACAAATATGACAAGTTCTAAATAGTTATGCGTTTTGCGAAAGTCTTCCTCGCCTATATAAATAACACAATAGTCCGAGTGCGTAAAGTTTTGTACTTTTCTTTCAATTTTGTCAAGAATTTGCCACAAACCACATGTAGGTTTACGATAGTGACAGATTTCAAAGTTACACAAATCAGTTCTTTCCATAATTGTGTATAATCGGTTTGACGTTTCGCTGCTTATCAGGCATATTTTGTGTTTTGCGGAAGGATATGCAGTCTTATTTGCCGACTCTGTTCGTTGTGTTAAAGTGGTTTTGTGTGACATGTTTTTTCCAGTACACGTTCTAGTTTGCTCTCTTTGGATATCAATAATTTTGTTTGTTTTTTCATATCGAGGGGTAGTTGTATTTTTTTTTGTTATTTTCGGTGTGTCGGTAGTTTCATTTATTGTATGTGCAGGTGGGGATGTCATCGTGTATTTGCTATTTGCTGCCGGCGTTGTACCGGTTCTTTGGTTTTGCTTGCGTTTCTGACCAGTTCGTGGTGTACCATTTTTGTTATCCGTGATACTTAAACTTTTGTAGGTATCTATGACTTTCAGATATTTTTGTAGATCTGATTTTAATCGAAAATTTTCTGAGTTTAGATTCTCAATTTCTTGGTGCGCTATTAATAAATCATCAGATAATTTTTTGATTTTATCATTCAGGTCAGTTTGACTTGAATTTAAGGATGTGTTAGGTAAACTCATCATAGTCGCGTCAAAAAGCGCCGAACTATCTTTGGTGATGTCGTTTAATGAACTGGTTCGGTGAATTTTACGGTAAGTAATATTGTTACATTCCTCCATTTTTGATTAATCTTTAGTTTTGTGCTATATATATATAAACTTACTTAATTCTTAAAATACAATAAAAATAGTAGCCCAATGAAAACGTTATAACTTTCACCGATAAAGGTTCCAACTTGTTTATTTATCAACAAAAAGACAATGTTTGCCAAACTCATAGGAGGGAAATAAAAAACAAATTCAATCCCTCTTTTCGCACGCTTACGACACTCACCATATAATTTCCCAAGAAGATAGATACCATTTGCATTATTATAATGAGAATGAGACATTTACATTTTTCTTATATCTTGGTGAACATAACAGGAAACTTATAAAGTGGGACATCCATCGTACTAATGGCCAATTTATGTTAACGCCACTCCGGCGCCTGTCAACCGAAAATAAAAGGGATGCCTCTAAGACAAATTGAATAATGCTGGGAAATCGACGACTGAAAGTTGAAGAATTTTTTTAAGCGAGAGCTTTAATTTGCCTTTTAACGCAAAGATATGCTACTGCCCATGAAGCCCGTGTAACACGTGTACGCTATTGTTCAAAAAGTTTTTCCGTTGCTTTTTTTTTTTGTTAGCCTGTTTGAGTGTCCCACTGCTGGGCAAAGGCCTCCCCTTTCTCCTTCCAAACCTCTCTGTCCTGTGCGATATCTGGCCATGTTCGCCCCGCAAACGAGATCAGATCGTCAGATTTTCCGTTGCTTATTATTAAAAAAAAAAACATAATTTAAAAACAATACGCGTCATCACCATTTTTCTGCCCTTATCCCAATTTATTTGGGGTCGGCGCAGCATGTCTTCTTCTTCCATACTCGTCATATCACCAACATAACATCGTCATGATGTTATTATTTCCTTTATTTATTTCTATACAAATCGAATACATATTTAAATATTCCTTAATATTAAAACAATATAAAAAACATTTAAAAATATAAAAAAATTGCAGCCCACCGGTATGGTGAACGGGGACCAAGCTACCACACGGGGACAAGTTAGGGAACCTCCTAACAATACGAGCCGTGTCCTGGAGTATCGCTTTCTAAATCAAGTCCTTGATCTAGAAATCATGATGTTTGTCATCTCCTTTCGAGCCACATCATCCTTCACACAGTCCATCCATCGCTTCAACACAACAAAAAAACAACACACAACATATCTGTAATTTGTGTAGTGTACTTATTAACGACTAGGTATTCTTTCTGTCTATTTACACACATCTGTTATTAATTTTGTAGCCTACATTTTTTCTTAACATCGGTATAATAAAGCAGCTTACTAATCTACACTAATATTATAAAGAGGAAAGATTTGTATTTTTGTGTGTGTGTGTGTGTGTATGTTTGTAATGAATAAACTTAAAAACTACTGTGCCGATTTCAAAAAAAATTTCACCATTAGAAAGCTACATTCACCCTGAGTAACATAGGCTATATTTATTGCTAGAAAATTAGGGGGGGGGGGGATTATGGGAAAATAAATGTCGTGCGAAGCCGGGACGGGCCGCTAGTATTGCATAAAATGATGAGCCTCTTCTTCCCAGAACAACATTTTCTTTTCTTGTAGCTGTTTTTCACCATCATTTGCTCATTTTGGTCTTCCCTCGTTCGCAGTTTCAGAATAAAACACTCTTTATTTTCATGTTAAAAGCGATTAACTACGCATATCCGTTGACGCCATAGGAAGTCGCAACATTTTATTTTAGTTGGTTTTTGTACAAAATATTTTAGACTTTTGTATGTGTTTGTTTGTTTTTTTTTCTTAGCCCTTTGTGTTCCAGGGCCACCGTATCTATTTCGGACAGTCCCGCAGCCAGTCGTCTTAAGACGGCTTGTGTTGCCATCTGGCATTGTGCTGTGCTGAGGCATTAACAGTTTTGTTTATTTATTTTGTTTAATTAAAAGATGTTTCTGTTTTTTATAATGCCAATAAACACAATTTTCTTTCTTACTACTACTAATAGTCTATACTAATAGCCCGTGAATTTAAAATTTCTGGCCGCAATTTCCAAAAACAGTAAGATTATTCAAAAACACCACATTCTGAGTGGCTCCAGCTCACTGAGTGACAACAAAATTCCCTCTCATTGTGAACTTGTTTATGAAATCCTCAATGTGAACCTAAAGTGACAATTCGACTGGGCCCTCCCGGAAGGAAGGTCCTTACTTTGCGTTATCTTGTCAATCAAACACAAAGGCAACAAGCACTCTTAGGAACATCTAAGTAGGAGACAGCGGTGTCCTGATTAAATAATGTCAAGACTTTGGTTTTTGACTTGTATTTTACGGGAAAATTGTGTTGTCAATAATTGAGTTTAAGAATGAGGAGGAGCTCGTGGCTAAATAATAACGGCCGCAAGGGTCGATCTTTAGGTTAAGCTAAATTAGGTTGGTCTGTGGATGGGTGACCACCCATTAGATACCCAGTTTCCTCCGTGCCTCGGAAAGCTCGTTAAGCCGTTGGTCCCGGCTGTCATTTGTAGATCTTTGACAGTCGCTGCAGGTAGTCAGTGGCCCAAAAATTCTGACAACCAGTCTTGCCAAGGGGTATCGTATTACCCAGTACTAACTAGGTTGTGGAGATCAGATACGCAGTCGCTCCATGTAAAATACTTGTTTTCAGCTACATACGGTTAGACTGGAAGCCGACCCCAACATAGTTGGGAAAAGGCTAGGCAGATGATGGTGAATTGAGTTTAAGAATATTGAAATCTTTGATGGATCTCTCGCGATAGATGATATTATGAAATCAGCTCATAGTAAAAAAACTTTTTTTTAAACAAGCTTTTAAACATCAGCAAACCCTTTGAATTGATACACATATACATGGGGTTACATAAAAAATAACCAGTCCGCTATCTTTAGGAGTCCGCCATATTGGATTTAATGACGGCACTTAGCTAACCATGCATTTTCATCCAAACTTATAATGTATGCGAAATTTCATTTAATCAATATATATTGATGAGAACTACGCCATAAACGCGAATTTTCCATATAGACCTCTGTTTTTTCCCAGATGGACGGTTGAACGGGTTTTAA
This sequence comes from Noctua pronuba, assembly GCA_905220335.1. Lineage (NCBI taxonomy): Eukaryota > Metazoa > Arthropoda > Insecta > Lepidoptera > Noctuidae > Noctua > Noctua pronuba. Next base: position 3,853,615 of record LR999906.1, on the reverse strand, counting down.
CCTCCGGATATTACTTCATCTTCTGCATTCTGGTATATTGTTATGTTGGAATGTTTGTATTTTTTTAATTGTTAAATAAGTATCGACGGGGCAAAACCTCATTTTTTGGTCCAAATATGGTAAAACTGTGGCTGATTTATAAATAAAATACGTTTTATATTAGTTAGTCGGCCAATTTTTATAGGAAGAAGAATTTATTGCAATGAGGTGTAGTAAAAGAAGTTTTTGTACAGAAACTGATCAAAAAAAATCTAAACAAAAATAAATATTTCCCTATACCGCCATGTGATAAATCTAGATAGGTTTTACTGCGCCTGCGACACTCGTACCAAGGTATGTAGGTACACAAGACAGGACAGTTGATTGAAAGACCAATGAAAACGGACGGACGCACGGAAATTGGAAATCTCATGGCGTAATAGAAATTCACTGTTCAACTGCAGTATGCAGCTTTTTGAATTTCCACTGGTCCATACATCCGCATGTAACTTTCATGTGTACTTGTATAACTTCATGTGTAACTTCCCAGATATTTGCTGTACCTAACGAATTCCGGGAAAACAAAAAGTTAAAAACTTTCCGATTTTCTGCTCTGTTCGTTTGCGATTCGTGTACAATTGGCGTTACTGTTTGACACTAAGCCATTTTTTTTTTCTAAAATAAATTGCCATAAGTCGAAATTCCGGACAAATTCCGAACGGGGGACCAGAAAATGACATTTGATGTCAAATCTAACCCAGAAAGTTGCATTGATAATTTTATTCATTGATTATAATAACAAAAATATTTAGTCCGTCAGCTAGATCACCAAAAAGTGTTGGACACGAATTTTTCGTTTGTCACGTAATCTAAAAATTACGACAATACAGCGGAGCAAAGTTCAATAGGCTTGTGACGTCACTCGACAGTAAAAAGTAACAGAAATTCTGACGCGAGATTTCAACAGCTCGTTGAAATCAAACGACAAAGGAAAAAATACGTGTCCAATATTTTTTGATAATATATCTGACGGACTAAACTGATTTTTTCTGTCAAATACCCTATTCCTTACACATACAACTGGATACTGACTTGCAACTTACAAAAATCTTAAGAAGAATTTCGCAAGCTGCCTTACCCTATCCCTCTTAAGTGATTCATGTTCAGCGGCTCCAGCATAGGAGCGGATACCAGAAATGATTGATGGGTGCAAGAGCTATGTATGGCAAGCGCAATCTACTTTCAGGAAATTACGACGTTCTTGCAATTTAGAACTCTAAGCGACTGGTCTACTAAACTCTAAGATACCTAAATCTAGGTATGGCATACACAGGGTGGTTAAAAGATCGTGGATCAAACGAAATAGGGCGATAGTTGGGGTTATTTGCAGTAAAAAATATCTGTACGACAGAGCCCTAACTTGATCTCCTTAAAAGTTATGACTATTTGAGTGTTTTTTTTTAAATACACAATACATGGTTTTCATTTTTAGTTACAATTCAATTACAATTCATGTTTAGTTGCTTCTAAGAAATGTATCATCACTACAAAAATGCTTTTATGATAGTGGGTACCATGATCTATGAGTATTGGCACTTTTTTCAATATATTTTAAACCTCACGACATTACTTTGTTACTTTAGAAAATTATAGTAAAAAAAAAAAAATATCACAGAATAACCCTGATAACCCCAACTATCGCCTTGTTTCGTTTCATCCACAAATTTTTTACCCACCCTGAAGAAGTTTAGTTTTTTTTATTTATTTCTGTAAATAACGATATATATTAGAAACAATAAAATAAATAAACTTAACTTACAACAATCTAGAATATATCATCAATAAACACCTCAACGCTGTCAATGTGTTAGTGAAGTTTTTAAACTAACTTGATTGCCTGAATGGCCTAGTGGTCGCAAGAGCTACTGCTGAGCATGAGGTCCTGGGTTGGATTCCCAGGTCGGGCAAAGTGTCATTGAGTTTTTTCTTCAGGAACTTCTCGGTTACTGCCCGGAGTACATGGGACTTAAACATAACTGGCAAAATGTGAGCGTAACATACTAGATATGATTACACATCCACCTCACTCTTTGGGAAAATAGAGGCTCACTGTTATTTATATAAATAAAATTATACATATTATAACTAAATCATGCCGTTGTGCTTCAAGCTACTCTTCACAAAAGTTCACAACCAAACATGCCAAATATAAAATAAATATATCCGACTTATACTCAGTGACCTTTCATGATAATTGAATATCCAACAAATTGTGACAACCGTAATTCCGGTCACAATTCAATGTAGATTAGATTCCGGGATCCAGGTTTAAGCGCAAATATACTTTATCCTTTGAGATTAGTACCGGGGGACCGCATCCGGGAATTCCGGGATATTGTGTAGAGACGAAATGTTACGTTGAGCAGAAATGTTGCCATCTGAAACGGAAAAAGCCTAAAATTACGTAAATGAAACCCTAAAAAAGTCTAAAATAACTTTACTTTCGGAAGTTGGAGGCATAAAAGTTGTGGCGAATCATAGTTATTTGTATTTATTATCTATGGTTCCCCACTACGGAGTTATTCGGTTGTAGCTGACAACACTGGTCTAGATACTCTATGGCTAGATGAGAGATGACAGTATCAAATACCTACACTTAGAACAATAAGGTTTCTGAATTGTAAAACTCTTTGCTTGTAAAGTACTATCGCTAACTGCTACGTATATTATTGTATGTCTAACATATCAAGGTGCATAGTGTATGCAAACATATAGAAGAAATAAAGTGATTATACAATCTGGATCCCTAGTTTCATTTGAAAATAAGGCGCAATTAGGCGCCTAAAAAGTCAATAAAACAAAGTCACCGACTACTAACTGAGACAAATACAACCTTATTGTTGACTCAAGGAGGAATAAGGAGCCAAGAGATTATACAGGAATGTACAATACCACAAATAATTATAGTGCCCATAAAAAGGTCCAGTGAAAGTATGTAAGGATCGTAGCAGGCGGCGTTCCGTAGTTTCGGCCTATGAGAAAAACACGTGAGTTTTGTGTGAAGTGAAGTGATGGAACCTTTTTTTTTGGATGGGAAATCATCAAATAACCCCCCCCCCCCGCTCTGGGTGGAGTGGGAGGGAGGGAGTGTCAGACTTTTACTGAGTAAAACCCATCCATGTTCCTTCTTTGTCCTTTGTGTTCCAGGGCCGCGGTATCGGCAGGCATCGGCAATCATCAAATGACTTCTCCCGCTCTGGGTGGAGTGGGAGGGAGTGTCAGACTCTTACTGACTAAAACCCATCCATGTTCCTTCATTGCCCTTTGTGTTCCAGGGCCACCGTATCTCTTTCGAACAGTCCCGCCCCGGCAGGCATCGGCCCTCGCGGGGCCCTTCCTGTTGCTGAAATCTCTTTAAGGCGCGCGTGGAACACAACGTGCCGTCGACACGGCCCGTCATTATAAGACGGACGGACGGTGAGCTAACCCATTACTCACCGTCCACAGGCCAGGGATGGAACCCTTCATGATTCCATCGTAGTAGGGGAGCCTCTTTAATTTTTTTTAATTTATTGTTATAGCGGCAACAGAAATTACAAATTCCGTGAAAATTTCAACTGTCTACCTATTACGGATCATGAGATACAGCCCGCTGTCAGGCAGACGGACGGAAGGACAACAAAGGCTTAACAATAGGGTCCCGGTGGCTACCCTTCGGGTACGGAACCCTAAAAAGTACTTTTATCTTATTTTATGTATTTATGTAAAAAAGCTTTACTTTAGGGAAAAAGAAGTGTATTTCTAGCCATACAAAGAAGCGGCGCGTGGTTAAAATCGGAACTAGTGCCGCCATCTTATTTTTCAACAGCAGTCCGTTGTCAACGTCATCCAAGCGCCAAAATATCCTTGTAGGTAGCATTGTATTAATGGATATATACATCATCATTATCAGTTTGTTGTTTTTTTTTATTTTTCATAAAAAAATAAAGAACGGATATATTGCATATTTTTAAATTACTATTTACTCGTTAATACCTACATTTTGCTTTCCTACCTTCGACCCGAAGTTAATAAAACGTACTGAGTGAACCTGGCTTTACAAACGGTAGGGATGGAAGTGATTTCAAAGCAATACTCAGGAGAAATACATTTCTGTATAGTCAGGGTGACCGCAGACGATATACTTTTAGGATTCTGTTGAAAAATATGGAACCCATTATCGTTCAACGTATTTTACCTTTAAGCAGCTATCAAACAGTAATCTTATTGTTATAAAGGGTGTAAAAAGACCCTTAACGAAGCCGAAAGGCACTTGTTCTCCCCGTCATTGTGATCATTTTTTTGTTCTACACCATACCTGGGAACCTTCTAGTTTCGGAGATATTGGGGGTCAAAGTTCCAACTTTTTGACAAGTTTTTTTTTAAATACATGTTTCTACTGTAAGATTTTTACTTTAATCACCTTCACGACCCCCGTACTATTCAATCCATCCATATATTCATTACTTAGTTTGATGTACTGAATGCTTGGTTGACGGCTTCGTGAAGGGTCTGTTTACACCCTGTATATGACACTAAAGAAACTGGTGTGCCTACGGGCCAACAATACGGCAAGGCCATAAGGCAAGTAGACTGTTCAGAAACCCTGACATCATGAAGAGTAGAAGTTCATTAGGGCAAGCCAAGCTTTTAAGGCTTGTATGAAAGTAAATCCATCCCATGTGACTAAAAGAGTCATCTGTCTAGCCTTTTCCCAACTACGGGGTGTAAACAGACCCTTCACGAAGCCGTCAACCAAGCATTCTGTACATCAAACTAAGTAACTTTACGCAAAAATTATTGCTGGGAAACGACTTTTTTTTTTGGGGTGAAAAATCACGTTTTACGGTAAAACTCAATGTAACGCTCTAAAAACATTGTGCTGATGGATGGATTGAATAGTACGGGGGTCGTGAAGGTGTTTAAAGTGAAAATCTTACATTAGAAACATGTATTTAAAACATGTATTTCAAAAAAACTTGTGAAAAAGTTGGAACTTTGACCCCCAATATCTCCGTAACTAGAAGGTTCGCAGGTATGGTCTAGAACAAAAAAGTGATCACAATGACGGGTGGAACAAGTACCTTTCGGCTTCGTTAAGGGTCTGTTTACACCCTTTATATTGGGGTCGGCTTCCAGTCCAACCGGATGCAGCTAAAAACCAGTATATTACATGGAGCTACTACCTATCTGACCTCCACAACCCAGTTAGTAGATACTGGGTAATATGATATCCCTTGGTAAGACTGGTTGTCAGACTTTTTGGGCCACTGACTACCTAACGACTGTCAAAGATCTACAAATGCCAAGGACCAACGGCTTAACGAGGCATGGAGGAAACTCGGTATGTAATGGGTCACCCATCCACAGACCAACCTAGGCAAGCACGGTTTAACCTAAAGATCTGACCCGAGCGGCTATTATTATTTAGCCACGAGCTCCTTCTCTTCTTATGTGACTAAAAGAGTAATAAATATAAATGTTGATCGAGAGGGAGAGGAAGACCAAAGAAAAGATGGACGGATTGTGTGAGGAATGAAATGGAGGAAAAAGAAGTAAATGATAGAGTGACGATTGGAAGAGGAGAATGGAAGAAAAAAACGTGTTGCGCCGACCCCAAATAACGTGGGACAAGGGCAGGAAGATGATGATGAAGAAAGTAAAGCCACTAAAAATCACTTACTGACTTGCCAGTGGCTGCAATCTAAAAAGAACTTTAACAAACCGAGAATAGAGATCACTAGCTACCAATTGCGAAGGTTCCATACAACTCAATTCCTACCGGCTTCCCTTTGAAAACTGGCACAGTCAGTATTCTATAGGCAAATAATATAATCACATTAAAGATACGTACTCCGGCTTACCTCTTACATAAATTGACCCTTCGCTACTGCTAGCTACTACTAAAGGTAGGTACTGAATGTTACACTCACATGGTCCATTTTACATCGACAAATATCGGGTACCGTCGGCTCTAACTTTCGGATCGGATGTCTCTCATCTCCTTGCGCTGCCCGGTGGAACTAACTTCGTTACATTCCGACTTCCAACAGTACTGCTTTACGAGATAGTTACCTTCAGGACAGTTTACGAAAAAAGTTTGTACAGTCGCCATCAGATATATCGTAGCGGGCGAGGTACTCAAATATTTCGGAGCAGCATTACTTTTCAATAAATTCGGAACACATAACGAGCTAAAAATATCAGAAAGCACAGAACTACAAAGATATAAACGCAGTCAGGATGATCATAAAGATCGGAACATTTATGGAAAATATACCTTAGGTCTGTATTACACAGTTTAAATTCGTTGCTATATTGACTTAGAAGTTGTCAAAAATAGTAAGTATTGAAAAGTCGCTGCTCTTATATTTATGACATATTGCATGTTCTGATGTTATTGGCCATATCTAGTGTAACGAATTTATTGAAAAGTAATGCTGCTCCGAAATATTTGAGTACCTCGCCCGCTACGATATATCTGATGGCGACTGTACTCGATCAGAGACGGCAAAATGCATTACGGTTTCTGGCCAAATTTAATTTCGAACATGGCATTAAATTATGACTAAAGTTTTTGTTTTATTTTAGAATTCACTCTGTTTTCACGGGAGGAGCTCGTGGCTAAATAATAACAGCCGCTCGGGTCGATCTTTGCGTTAAGCCGTGCTTTCCTAGGTTGGTCTGTAAATGGGTGACCACCCATTTCATACCGGGTTTCCTCCGTGCCTCGGAAAGCACGTTAAGCTGTTGGTCCCGGGTGTCATTTGAAGAACTTAGACAGTCGTTAGCTAGTCAGTGGCCCAAAAAGTCTGACAACCAGTCTTACCAAGGGGTATCGTATTACCCAGTTATAACTGGGTTGTGGAGGTCCGATAGGCAGTCGCTCCATGTAAAATACTGGTATTCAGCTGGATCCGGTTAGACTGGAAGCCGACCCCAATATAGTTGGGAAAAGGCTAGGTAGATGATGAATTCACTCTGTTTTCATCAGACGCTTTATTTGAGTGCACGGTTTACTCGATAGAAAATTATTTTTTGTTTCATTCCACGTTCGCACAACACACAAAATTAAATGTCATCTGCTCCTTTCATTTCATTTTTAGATCATTCTGTAGCTAGACAAGTGAAAACTGCGATAATCCAAGAGGTATAGGTTGGTTATCAATCATTTTGCGGGCAGACGTTTCGCTTCGAGTGAAAAGTGTCGAACAAAAGGCAAAAATGTACGAAAAGTAAAATCTGTCTGATATTGTCTTTATGAGAATTTAATGAAGTGGTAGTCCGCTTAGGTAGACAATTACTAACGTCCCTTGTTGTAAGTCAAAACTCGACAGAATTCAACAAACCATAATTTCTGTCTACACACCTAAAGGGTGTAAAAAGACCCTTAACGAAGCCGAAAGTTCTTGTTCACTTGTTCTCCCCGTCATTGCGATCATTTTTTGTTCTTAACCATACCTGGGAACTTTCTAGTTACGGAGATATTGGCGGTCAAAGTTCCAGCTTTTACAGAAGTTTTTTTTTAAATACATGTTTATAATGTAAGATTTTTACTTAAAACACCTCAACGACCCCCGTACTATTAAATCCATCAATCAGCACAATGTATCGAGTGTATAACATTGAGTCCTACCGTAAAACGTGATTTTTCACCCCAAAAAAAAGTCCTGCTGTTTCCTACAAAAGTGCAATACCTACCTACGCCAACGCCAAAATACCAATGGTGAATGTAATGGATCCACGGACCGACTTTGGGAAATGATAGACCCGTGCAGCTGTTATTATTTGGCCACGACCTCCGTTTCCCAGCAATAATTTTTGCGTACAGAATGCTTGGTTGACGGCTTCGTGAAGGGTCTGTTTACACCCTGTATAAACTTGCTTCGGTTGCTTGTTTCCTACAGTTCATGTATCACCTAAATAGAAGCAAAACTTTGTGGAAGCAAGCTCAACGACAGCTTTCCTCAGAAACATAGTTTTAGAGCTATTTAAATTATACTTTTAGGAAAAGGTCTCAATATCAGTTGTAGTAGGTACCTACTTAATCTATGCAATGAATCGGAAGATATTTCACTGAACTTGTCACAATGTTACAACTTAACATGTATTAGATAAAGTCCCGTTGAATTTAAACTAACTTCTGTTTTAGATGAGACGTGACTGTTAAACTTAGTGATCTGTAGCTGGGATCTTAGGCGCGAATTACACGGAAACGGCGTAAGGTCACGGTGCGGCGCAGGTGTGAATTTATAAGGAAATGAAAGAAAGGCGTGCCTGCGCCGCGCCGCTTGAGAGTAATTCACGACATGTCGCGTACGTGCATTTTGTATGAAAACGTTTTGAAGCGGCATCATGCCTGCGCTGCGCCTTCACCTTACGCCTTTTCTGTGTAATTCGCGCCTTATTTAGATATCTGCATCTGTTTCAAGTCATCTTGCTGCACCCTCAGGGTCATGTACTCATTAGTTTCAAGCTTAGCGTATAACTATGTGTACATTTGCATTCAATAAATAAATAAATTCGGATAGAATTTCCACTTTATGGAACCCAGTGTGTACCTAACTATCTGTAGTGATATCCAGATTATTATTATTATTATCCAGTTTTACTATACGTAAAGGGTGAAATCCCGACACCGACGCAAAAACGGTTACCTACCACGTATTTAGTACATACTTCTGAACCACCCCGCATAGAAAATTTTCATGGGATATTAAAAAAAAAACAGCTGTTTCCTACAATAGCGCAATACATACACAGTCAAAATGTATAGAACAACTGATTTTTTTTTTCGTTATCGATGAAAAATGTCAATGTTTGCGTGCGTGTGGGGTATAATAATTCCTGTAAGAGGAGCTCATGGCTAAATAATAACACCCGCACGGGTCGATCTGCTGGTGAACCCGCGTTTGCCAAGGTCGGTCCATGGATAGGTGACCATCCATTAGATACTGAGTTTGCCTCGGGAAGCACGTTAAAGCGGTTGCTCCCGGCTGTTATTTGTAGATCTTTGACAGTCATTACAGGTAGTCAATGACCCGAAAATCTGACAACCAGGCGTACCAAGAGCTATCTACATATAGAGTATTACCCAGTGCTAACTGGATTGTGGAGGCAGATAGGTAGTCGAGACATGCAAAATACTGGTATTAAGCTGCATCCGTTTAGACTGGAAGCCGATCCCAACGTAATTGGAAAAAGGCTAGGCAGATGATGATAAAAATTCTTGTAATAATTTTAGGTACTAAATCTCGCATAGATGGCTGAATGATCGGCTCACGTTGCGACTTCTTTAGGTAGAAGACTTCATAGACAAGTGCTACTCTTCGTAGCTCAAAAGCGTGGTTCAGTTAAAAAGCATCAAAGGGTTATATGACAGTAGTTAAAGCGGAGTTATTAAAAATAATAAAATTATCAAACTAATGAGAAACAAATAGGGTATTTGACTGAAAAAATGTATTTAGTCCGTCAGTTAGATTATCAAAAAATATTGGACACGTTTTTTTATTTTGTCATGTAAACGAAAAATTACCACGATACAAGCTCCCGTAAAAATAGCCCGTAGCCCGTTGAAATCTCGCGTGAAGTCACAATTCCTGTTACTTTTTACTGTCGAGTGACGTCACAAGCCCCCTCTTTTGAACTTTGATGCGCTGTATCGTCGTAATTTTTAGATTATGTGACAAAAGAAAAAATACGTGTCCAACATTTTTTGGTGATCTAACTGACGGACTAAATATTTCTGTGTTTTTCACCTTTCTTTCTGCAGCTCCTATAAGAATAAAACATTCTAACTTTTATTTATGACAGGGCATAATTGGGTGGATACAAGCCTACCCTATGTACCCCAATAAAATTGTTTTATTACCTCACTAGTAGGTAGAGCCCCTTAAAGATTTCCATCACAATCGTGTCTGTCCCTAGATTAATGCGTAGGGGCTTAGAAACGGGTCTCCCATACATCTTACGGGCAGTTGACTGTACCTGAGATTACGCAACCTTGCTCCAGAGAGTTGAGTCCGAGATCACATCTGTCAACAGGGAAATTGCGGGAACATTTATAGGGTTGAGCGGGAAATTAAGTACTTAGGTGTAATTAATGTTTACATACATAGACAGAGAGGTAGTAATCATACTGAATGTAGGCTAGACAAAATAAAGAAGAGGTGCTTGATATAAATGGAGTGGACCATGAAGTTTTTTGCCGGTTCTACTCCATAGGAAACGGCCAAACCGTGTACTTTTTCTCGACGTTTTATATGTACCCATGTAGGCCTGATATTTGGCAGGTTGATATTTCAACCAGCAACCTAATTGCGTAACGCACTCGCTCTCACAATAGCCTTGATTTTGAAAGGGATTCATATTCCATTGCTCCATAAGTTGCGAGAAAAATCTGCCTGTTGAATCGTCACAATGAAAGAGACAGAATACTATGTTCTTAACTCAAACTCAAAGCATTTATTTCAATTACACCATTACAGGCACTTTTTAAAGTCTCAGAAAAAAACAAAGAGCGAAGCTACAGTCACAGACACAAGGCATAATAACTTGTGAAAGTACTGTAGATGCCCATTCCGAGGCGTAGATCTCTATGGAGAAGAATGGGCAAGAAACTCCATGGACACTCTTTTCAATCAAAATATTGTTACAAAATCTTGGTTACATCATTCATGTGGATACTATACATTTATGTGAGAACGATGTATAAAGAAGTGCAAGCTAAGGGCGTCCAGAGTAAAAAGATCATACACAGTTCAAAAATAAAAATAAACCGTGGCAGCTAAGAGATGACCAGTCCCTACTGACAGCGCGCGTTCACGAACATGACGCATGGATCAGCACCATTCAACTCAAATATTTTGAAGGGAACTAAATGATCCAACACACCCGCCACCATCACCGAGACATAACACAACAACATGAAATTTTAATCAGAACAGTAGGAGAAAAGCACTTTTCAAAGTTGTTCAGTGTTTATAAAGAGTGTAAGAAGACCCTTAACGAAGCCGAAAGTACTTGTTCTTCTCGTCATTGCGAACATTTTTTTGTTTTAGACCATACCTGGGAACCTTCTAGTTACGGAGATATTAGGGGCCAAAGTTCCAACTTTTTCACAAGTTTTTTTTTAAATACATGTTTCTAATGTAATGTTTTTACTTTAAACACCTTCACGACCCCCGTACTATTCAATCCACCCATCAGCACAGTGTTTTGAGTGCGTTACATTTAGTTTTGCCGTAAAACGTGATTTTTCACCCCAAAAAAAAAGTCGTTTCCCAGCAATAATTTTCGCGTAAAGTTACTTCGTTTGATGTACAGAATTTTTGGTTGACGGCTTCGTGAAGGGTCTGTTTACACCCTGTATATTGGTGCTCGTGACTGTACTATACAGCATAGTTACCTTTTTTAGAAGGTCTAACAACAATTTATTTTCTCAACCGAATCTGTGTGAATGAATCACAATATTTATGTTATCACGTTGCTTCACAATAGCTATCAGATTCTCCACAAAGCCTTTGTAATAAGAACCCTCGCCAACATCCCCGGGGAAGAAAACTCGTTACAGTTATGACAAATATTTAACTTCCTATTTATTATACAAATATAATTTAAACATTGTAGCCTCTAGGGAATTCTGATAATAGTCGGGTTATTTTCTTAATGGGCCCGGTTTTATATTTATTCGATTTATAATTGTGGAGAGGAGAATCGAATTACATAAGACGTTACTACGGCGGTCATTCGATTTTCAGAATAATAGCCTAATAACCACCAATAGTAAATAATTTGCGAGGAGCTCGTGGCTAAATAATAACAGCCGCTCGGGTCGATTTTTAGGTTAAGCCGTGCTTGCCTAGGTTGGTCTGTGAATGGGTGACCACTCATTACATACCGAGTTTCCTCCGTGCCTCGGATAGCACGTTAAGCCGTTGGTCCCGGCTGTCATTTGTAGATCTTTGACAGTCGTTACAGGTAGTCAGTGGCCAAAAAAGTCTGACAACCAGTCTTACCAAGGGGTATCGTATAACCCAGTACTAACTGGGTTGTGGAGGTCAGATAGGCAGTCGCTCCATGTAAAATACTGGTATTCAGCTGCATCCGGTTAGACTGGAAGCCGACCCCAATATAGATGGGAAAAGGCTAGCCAGATGATAAGTAAATAATTTGCGCATTTAGGGTTCCACCCTCTTTGCTGCCGGTAGGTTCCTACTTCGTACCTACCTCTTTCTTAGAATTTGAAATTGGAAGACAGTAGCGCCATTTTAGGTCACGAAACGTCAGTAGCCGTTTCCCGCGCAAACTTTTTTTTAAAATCAATGTCGAAGGCAACACATTTTTAGAGCAACCGTACGTAGTTGTTTACTGTACGCAATTTCCACACAAAATAGAAGCCGTCGAGTTGTTATTAGTATCACGTCCTTAAACCTCACAGGATTATTCGCATCACGCTTTCGGATAGCTTTATCACAGTTATCATGTTGACGCAGCCCTCCCTATTCCCTTTATATTATTTTGTCCCAGCCACTCGGGAAGAAATTAAGGTAAATAGAAATTGGTTTATATTTAGAGCCTTAGATAATGCCTACTGAGCCTAAATCTTTAGGAATGATCTTTAATTACCTAGTGAATTAAAACAGTTGGTTATTATAAGTCTCGTCAGGTAAAAAGAACGCTGAGCGACAGTGGAGGGGATGTGTTTGCGAACGTTATACAGTCGCGTCCTAAAGTACTAATAAGCTATTGTTTTATAATATAAGTATAATTGTTTCATTGTAGAATCGTAATAGGTACTTTACTAGCTACTTAGTGCTTTGGAAGAGGCTGGAATAAAAAAGAAATGAGAAAGTTTATTTGAGCAGTCAGCGTTCTTTTTACGTGACGGGACCTATAGGTACCAAGACTTTTTTTTTGTCTGTCTTGCTATAAAGATGAAGAATGTCACGCACGACTTCACGAGCCGTAACTTCATTCGCTGGAAAAGTTGACTTGGCACTCCATTTCTATAAGCTTAATGTTTTCTGCATTCAATGTACGCACGACGCCGAATCAAGCTACAAAAACCAGTTTATGCGGATCTCTCATTGTATAGGAAATCTATATAAAGCGAGGCCAAGTTATACTGGAAATGTACACCTTCATGTGCCGCCGTGTGTACAGACGCCAGCACATCAAGCTACCCGAAACTATCAATTTTTCCCAAAGTACCTTGAACCTAATACTTTTGCGATAAAGTTGAAAATCTATTAAAGAAATTTGGCATATTGTAGCAGCTTGATGTGCTCTGTACCAAGGCACCTGAAAGTGTCTAGGTCTGATTTTTTTATTTCATAATATCAGGCCTGTGTTGCCACCTAACAGGATTCGGTAGTGGTATACAGGGTGTAAACGGACCCTTCACGAAGCCGTCAACCAAGCATTCTGTACATCCAACTAAGTAACTCTACGCAAAAATTATTGCTGGGAAACGATTTTTTTTTTGGGGTGCAAAATTCACATTTTATGGTAAAACTCAATATAATGCGCGCAAAACTTATTGCTGATAACGGATGCTTTGAATAGTAGACGGGCCATTGAGGTAATTGAAGTAAAGTTAGAACCTTAAAAAGTAGTAAATAAAAAAAAAACATGTGAAAAAATTGGAACTTCGACCCCCAATATCTCCGTAACTAGAAGGTTCCCAGGTATGGTCCAGAACAAAAAAATGATCACAATGACGAGTAGAATAAGTGCCTTTCGGCTTCGTTAAGGGTCTTTTTACACCCTTTATTATAGCGATACTCACTATTCGCTTGTCAGGTATGTTTAAGTCCCATGCAAAGGGGGGCAAACAAAGGCGACATCTTCAAATTGAACAAGCCCCTTTAAATAAAGAGAAAAAAAAAAGGGGGCCGAGTCTACCGACATTGACCAGGTACAATTCCAGGCTCTGAACTAGGCAAATTCGTAATACGGGGTGTAAACAGACCCTTCACGAAGCCGTCAACCAATCATTCAGTACATCAAACTAAGTAACTTTACGCAAAAATTATTGCTGGGAAACGACTTTTTTTTTTGGGGTAAAAAGTCACGTTTTACGATAAAACTCAATGTAACGCACTCAAAACTTAGTGCTGATGGATGCTCTGAATAGTAAACGGGTCATCGAGTTAATTAAAGTAAAATAAAAACCTTTAAAAGTGGTATTTAAAAAAAAACTTGTGGAAAAATTGGAACTTTGACCTCCAATATCTCCGTAACTAGTAGTTTCCCAGGTATGGTCTAGAACAAAAAAATTATCGCAATGATAGAGAGAACAAATGGCTTTCGGCTTCGTTAAGGGTCTTTTTACACCCTTTATACGGAAACTAGCTTATGCCCGCGGCTTCGCCCGCGTGGAGTTCGGGAATTGCCCACGGGATCTTACTTCTGGGATAATAAGTAATCTATGTATGTATAGTAGATACATGGTTTTTATATAGTTGCTTATAACTTGCAAATATTAGTTCATAGTAATATCAATTAGGTACTTTACATATTGTTATGTGAATATTGATACCTTGGTTTGAGATTGGACACCGGTGACGAAACTCAAATGATTAATTAGGAATCTATTTATAGACATAAAACTTTTACATAATATTTAATATCAATGTCGCGTATCACGAGCCAACGACCATATTTACAGACGTCTACCTCAGAAAAATCCTACCTACTTACTTAATAGGTAAATACTCCCGCGCCCCGCTCGCCCCGCGCAACGCTGCGCGCCATGTCTACGTGAGCTTCGAAGCCCTATTTGACTCTGTTGGGGGATGATTTTGATTTTTGAAAAAACTGTGATACACGTATCTCATAATTTTAATTGAAAAGTATGTATACAAATTTTCAAGTCAATCGACTCAGAGAATAAAAAGTTTCACAGAATATTAAACACCCCATTTCACCCTCTTAGGGGTGGAATTAAAAAAAACTGTTTCTTAGCGGATACTTAATCTTCACAAAGAACGCACCCTCCAAATTTTATGTCTCTAGAACCAGCCGATTGGGCTGTGCGTTGATGTATCAGTCAGCCAGTCGACAGTGAATTCTTAAATTGGGGGATGATTTTGGAAAAACTGTGATACATGTATCTCATAATTTTATCTGAAGAGTATGTACACAAATTGTCAAGTCAATCGACTGCGAGAATAAAAAGTTTCATAGAAAATTCAACACCCCATTTCACCCTCTTAGGGGTGGAATTTCGAAAAATTCTTTCTTAGTGGATACCTACCCTTTACAAAGAATACACCCTCAAAATTTCATGTCTCTAAGACCAGCGGTTTGGGCTGTGCGTTGATATATCAGTCAGCCAATCAAGACATTAAATTTTTAAATTGGGGGATGATTTTGGAAAAACTGTGATACACGTATCTCATAATTTTATCAGAAAAGTATGTACACTAATTTTCAAGTCAATCGACTGCGAGAATAAAAAGTTTCATAGAAAATTCAACACCCCATTTTACCCTCTTAGGGGTGGAATTTCGAAAAACCCTTTCTTAGTGGATACCTACCCTTTACAAAGAATACACCCTCCAAATTTCATGTCTCTAGGACCAGCGGTTTGGGCTGTGCGTTGATATATCAGTCAGCCAATCAAGACATTAAATTTTTAAATTGGGGGATGATTTTGGAAAAACTGTGATACACGTATCTCATAATTTTATCAGAAAAGTATGTACACTAATTTTCAAGTCAATCGACTGCGAGAATAAAAAGTTTCATAGAAAATTCAACACCCCATTTCACCCTCTTAGGGGTGGAATTTCGAAAAACCCTTTCTTAGTGGATACCTACCCTTCACAAAGAATACACCCTCCAAATTTCATGTCTCTAGGACCAGCGGTTTGGGCTGTGCGTTGATATATCAGTCAGCCAATCAAGACATTAAATTTTTAAATTGGGGGATGATTTTGGAAAAACTGTGATACACGTATCTCATAATTTTATCAGAAAAGTATGTACACTAATTTTCAAGTCAATCGACTGCGAGAATAAAAAGTTTCATAGAAAATTCAACACCCCATTTCACCCTCTTAGGGGTGGAATTTCGAAAAACCCTTTCTTAGTGGATACCTACCCTTCACAAAGAATACACCCTCCAAATTTCATGTCTCTAGGACCAGCGGTTTGGGCTGTGCGTTGATATCTCAGTCAGTCAGTCAGTCAGTCAGGACTTTGAATTTTATATGTATAGATTAACCTAAAGGAACGTTTGACTCGGAACAACTACCTGTAGATCATACAAATATTTGTTCCGTGCGGGGATCGAACCCGCGACACGCAGCATAATGTAGCCAACACTCGGAGATAATGTAGCTTTCCGTTAGTGAAAGAGTTTTCAGAATCGGATCAGTAGTTCCGAAGATTACTCCATACATACAAACATACGAACAAATTTTACCTCTTTATAATATTATTAGGTATAGATGAGCCTGATGTGTCCCACTGCAGGGCAAAAACCCCCTTCCCTCTTTCCATTTTTCTCTATCTTTGGCTATTGGCCCTTTTGATAAAAGCCCAGCTCATCAAGCACTTCAATTTGTTGCCACTTTGGCCCAATTTTGATGCGACATGCAGCAGATATGGTGCCCAGTCCCATTTTAATTTGATGGCTATGTTGTAAACGTCTGCGATTTGGGTCTCGGATCGAAGTATACTGTTCCTTATACGGTCAGAAATGTTTGCTTGGGAATTCTTTATTTTTATTCTAATTCTGTTACATCCAGGGAACAAAAAAAAAATATATATATTATTTTATTAACTTGAATTACTAAGATTTACAAACGCATAAGGTTGAGTTTCAAACACTTTAATTTGAATAAATTACAAGTTTACATATACATTTAATATTTCCTTCAGTCGCGCGTAGACAATGGCAGTTTGACATAATGTTTCAACACACAAACGACAGACTTATTATTAATTATATATATGTTGTACCTATCACAAATTATATTGCAATTTAATTTGAGGGTAGATTAAAACTCCATTCCTCTGACGTCACGGGTAATAGCGAGTATTAATAATACTATCAGTTGAATAAGTTGTCGGGGTAAGTCGTTTGTGTGTAAACAACTCGACGCTTAATGCAAATACATAGTCTCATGTGCGCTACAGTTCCATAATAAGTAGGTAAGTAGGCAATTAATATAATATACTATTTTTTAGTTATATAATTCTTATATTTTACACGACTTGAATATAATATTCTCTCACCAAGTTTGTATAATAAGTGCAATACAAAAAAAAAATGTAAACGCTGAATAAAGTACAAGGTATATAAAAGGCATCCGAGATCGTGAAATATAATTTTAAAATGTTAAATAACTAAAATTCAGTTATAAACATACACTAGTGTTTTTTATCATTTTACGAAAAGATTGAACCACAAATAAGAACACATTATTTTACCGAGTGGAAAACGTTCATACAAATCTATTCTTTGAGATTATTGTAATCCTTGCAAAACCGATAGATGGCAGCACAAACGTAACGGACTTGTGACATCATCGAATACGATAATAAATAAATATTGTAGGCAGAATAACTTACAATCCTGCAAAATAGTTTTTAAAAAAAAAACAACGAAAAAAAACATGCGCTTTCTTGAGCTCTTTCCCTTCACATTTAATATTGCTTTAGTTAGTATTCTTATAAATACAGTGAGTATTGAGCTTTACATCTCACTTGGTATATTTTATAAATTCTAGGTTATTTCCTTTATTCATTTTTATACATATTAAATACATTTTTAAATATAAAACAATATAAAAAGACATTAATAAATATAAAAAATAGTAGCCCACCAGCATCAGGAACAGGGTCGAGCTACCGGCGGTCAGGGCTCCAGAGAGAGGAACCTGCTAATAATACGAGCCGCGTCCAGGAGTACCGCTTTCTGAATCAAGCCCTTGATCCAGCTGCCTAACGAGAGCCTCCTCAGGTATTGGTCGAGGCTCTTGGCAATTAAGCCATGAGCTGATACGACTATCGGCACAATGATCGCTGAGTCCACATCCCACATGTCGACAACCTCGCGAGCCAAGTCAAGATACTTGATTTGCTTATCTTTCTCGGCTTTCACAAGGTTCCCATCATGCGGGACCGTTATGTCAACAATCATTGCGCGCCGCTCTGATCCACCACCACTATATCAGACTTATTGGCTACAATAGTCCTGTCAGTGATGATGGATTGATCCCAGTACAATGTGATATTGCCATTTTCGAGAAATGGTCTAGGTTATTATTATTAGCCTGAACTGTCCCAATCATAGGCTGAGACTCCCTCCCTCATTCACTCCAATTCTTAAGAAAAAACATCTAAGACGCCCCTCTAACTTCATTCTACTTTATTACCTAATAAATAGTAGGCACTACTATACTTAAATTATTTTCTATGGTCTGTAAAAATATGGGCAGTAATTTGCATTTTTTTAGAAATGACATGGAGTTCAATTATTCTACGGGTCGGAATACACCGACGCTTAAACGGTTACCACGTATTCAGTACATCATTCTGAGCCCCCCCCCTCCATACATAAATTTTTCATTAAAAAAAATAGCTGTTTCCTACAGTTCAATACCTATACGGTCGAAACGTATGAAATAGCAGATTTTTTTTCTAATAACCGATGACAAATTTTCTATGTACCCCTGTGAGCCCACCCGGCTCAGAATGGCTGAATACGTGGAAACCGTTTTCGCGTCGGTGTCCCTTCCACCCCGTACACTGTCTATTGTCTATGACTACCATTGTGAATCTATGCTCGAAAATATGCTTTCAGTTCACCGGATGAAAAGAGACCGGTTCATATTGAGATCTAAGTCGTTACTTCATACTAAGGGTGCGGACACACGAACGCAATGTGTATCCATAAAAGTAATATACAATAATATTTTAAATTACGAACTCATTTTACGATCCTTGTTTTTGAAGAAAATTCCACTGAGTAACTTTAGTCTGTCCCCAAACATTATAATGTTATTATTCCGATCGTGAATAGTAAGTTTAGTATTCATAAATGCATAATTTTAACTTGATTACTGAGAAAATATTAAGAAATCATTATCTTACTCTCTTAATTATAAGACAAACGTAAAGCAATAATATATCCAAAATAAAGATCAATTTAGAGTAAGAACGTATTATGTACACATGGCAGCACATGAAGCTGTACATTTCCAGAATAACTTGGCCTCGCTTTGTATAGATTTCCTATACAATGAGAGATCCGCATAAACTGGTTTTGTATAGCTTGATTGGCCGTCGTACACAGGTACGCATGTGTATGTTTTTTTTAAATCCAACATTCATAATATAGATTGATTCTTTATAATTAATTCAATCGAGTACCTACATGTATAGCAGTGTACAGTTTATATTTAAATACTTATATTCGTAAAAGCCAAGAGCCGATCAATAAAAGCACGACATTTATATACATATATATCTCACTTTTATAATTGAACACATGAAAGCTAATATTAAATCATGTTTCTGAACATAACATTACTGAAGACAGTTTTTTAGATCAACAATACAGAACCTTTCGAATATTAAAACTATTAGACTGCGGTATGTAGTCGTTTTTTTTTTTTCATAAAATCACACCCAGCGGTTTGTTCATTACGTTTTTCACGCCCCAACGAGTTCGTATTTTTTTTTAAATAAGGTGCTGTTTTCTAAGTTTGAAATGCTTAGCTGTACTGAAAAAAAATACACAGAATAAACTGCTTCCATTTTTAAAATCAATATAGTATTCATGAATGTCACCATAATATAACATACTAGGACTAGGTAGGTGTGAGGCATACATACAGTCAATCTGGGTAACTTTGGCAGATAAGGGCGATATTTTATACAATATTTAAAAAAATTACGCCTATCACTCGAGTGTTTTTTATTTTATCAGTGCTCTCGTATTACTTTCCATCTATAGAAATTCACAGAAAGTTTATAAAACATACCAATATAGTAGAAAATCTCAATTCTGTGCCCTGTCAAAGTTACCTTCATAAAATGGGTAACTTTGACACATACAGAGCCATGCATAAAAAAGTAGTAATAAGTATTATTTTTATCAATCTGGGTAACATTGCAAATCTAAAATAAACATTTATGAATAGTGTTGGCTTCATGCGAAAAAATAGTCAAAACTAGTTCATAGTCCCGCTGTCAAAGTTACCCGAATGAATCAAAGTTACCCAGATTGACTGTACCGCATCCATTAAATCTTATTATAAGTTACGAACTTTGAGAGCAGCTACAGAAATATGAACCTTAACAGTATTCAAATAAACACTGGATTATCACAGATTAAAATAAATAAGAAGTTTTGAGATAAACCCGTGATTTTAATATTGTGAATACATATTAAAATCACGGGTCTATCTTTACAAAATTTTTGGTTAACCCATTCGCTGCGGCGATAAAAATTACGCTTATTAACCAAGTGCGGGACGGTTTTCGTCGCGAACGCCGATGGGCGTCCTCCCTAAATAATATAAAACGCCGATCGGCGTTTTCAGTACTGTTTAAAGAAATAAATAAATTAAAAAATAATAAATTAATAAATTCTATTTTTTTTTTAATGTGCATCTATTGCAACTATAATGTTTTGTGACTTGTTTTTGCCAAGATATAAGCAATTTTAAAAAAAACGCCGATGGGCGTCTTTCGCACCTTAATATTAAATCAAAAAACGCCGACAGGCGTCCGCCGCGTCGCAGCGAATGGGTTAAGATTTTTTTGCGCCAACTGCAATTAGTTATTGGAGGTGCAAGTGCAGTTAACTTAAACCTAAAACATTAATATAATTATAAACTTAGTATACAGTCATTTTACTTAAAAAAAAAAAAAATATAGAATATTTCAACATCAAATTTTAAAAAAAATTATAAACTAGATAAAATCAATGGTACTTAATAATATTTTTTGGTATAATTTTTCTGCGGATCCACCGTTGTGGGCATGATGGGCATGCCCACAACCATAACTGAGGTCGATAGTCTGATGTTCTACACAAGCCCTTACTAAAATTTGAAAAAATATACACCGGACCTATACACTGTAGATACAAGCAATGGCCTATTTATTTACCCTTAGGCCAAGAAGGCTGTAGCCTGAGGCGCCGAGAACTACCTTAAGTTGTGGATAAAACCGCTATTTATTTTCTAGCCTGCAGCCTCATATTCAAGTAGCTTCTCTAATTTGTATTGCTTAATGGTCAAAAGAAAACCTAACCTATCCGAAGCGGGCTGCTTAGTTTTCGAGCTCGCTACTCTCGCATCCTAGTCTCTTGATTGTTCAGAAACTTTATGCTTAATTATGTCGACAATATTACCTGAATGATCGGTAAAAATAAAATCGATACAAATCCGAGAAGGACTGCTAAGTCTTTCAAGCTCGTTACGCTCACTCTTGAATTCTGGAGTCCAATTAACTTATTAATTCTGAAACTGTTATGTAGTTGGCAAAGGCAGGTGCCAAAAAATTTCGAGCTCGCTTCGCTCGCTCGCCTCTTAAAGTCTTCATGGTTCTGAGACTTTTCTGATAAAGTCGGCAAAATCATCTCAATAACGCCTATATAAATGGTATAAATAAATTGTTACAAATCGGAGGAGAGCTGCTAAAATTTTCGAACTCGCTGCGCCCGCTCCTGAATTCTACTCTGTAGATTATTCTGAAAATCTTGGATCGGCGCCTGAATAACACTACGTAAACAAATGTTAATTTTACAATATCATATGATGTAATAAATCTAATTGGTTTTTAGAATAAATATGTTAGTCTCGGCGATGCCACAAAAAATGTGTTTCATTTTTAACTACATATTAGAAATATTTTGGCAATTCCTGACTATAGAACTACATATTATGTGATGTAACCAACTATGGACCTAATATTATAATCAAGAAAAGCCATAGAGTTTCAGCCTTTTTGCATGGGCTTTAATAGTTTTCTATTATTTACCTAAATATAATATCTTGTATCCTTCAAAAAATCTCTCTTTTTTTACATAAAATTACTGAATCTAGAAAATAGTAAGGCTAGATCCAAAATAATTGTTCTAATGCAAGCAGTCTCTTAGATATTAATGAAATATTTTAAAAACAACTACTTACTATACCTATAAAAAAAAACTGTCAGGAAAGATGATTATAGGGCTTAAAATGATGATTGAATATGAAAACTGAATGAAAAATGAAGCTTGCAAATATTTTTTTCAATCATCATGTAAAAGTTACAATTATACTTTTGCATGGTTCATTTGGCACACAGCCATAGCTGCAAAAAACAATAATTGAAAAAAATAAATGCGAGCCATTCCTGCTGCCATTAAATTGTTTCATTACAATTTCCACAGACAACTACACAAATGTGTACATAGCATAGCACCTTCTTGACAATCTCATTGAAGCACCAAAAGAACCATAGAGCACTATATCGTCGTTGAAGTTTGAACACCACATGAGTCAAAAATAGCAAGTTTACAGGAGAGTGAAAACACTGTAATTTTTTATTTGTGACTTCAAATAAATAGAGAGTTGCTTGTTTTTGATTTGCTGAAACAACGCGTCTTCCAATTTTCTAGCAAATAGCATTAAAATTCCAAAACTGCCAAAAATTTACCTGTGTGGTCTTAAAACTTCTATAACGATAGAAGATATACGAAACAACAAATGGTCATATCACAACATAATAAATCCTGTCTTGTTTATGGTCCAGGTGTTATAAATGATACCAACAAAGGAATGTAAGCTAAAGAACAATAGCAACATCTGGTATCATTATAGTACAGTTCTCATTTAGATGTTGGGACTGGCACTGTTTGCATTTAGGCTCTGGTTTATCTAAATCCACCTTCATCCCTCTTTTCTTGGCCATTTCTACAACGTAACTCTTCAGCTTGAGGTCACTGAAATTGATAAATTAGGATGATTAACAAACGGTGTAAAATAATTATGGTTTTATCAACATGAATAAGATCTGGGCCAAATCTGCTGGATCTAGAAGCAAGGAACTGCTCAAATGTTCCATCTACACTAATATTATAAAGAGGAAAGATTTGTATTTTTGTGTGTGTATATGTTTGTAATGAATAACCTCAAAAACTACTGGACTAATTTCTAAAATTCTTTCACCATTAGAATGCCACATTATCCCTGAGTAACATAGGCTATATTTGATACTAGAAAAAATTAGAGGAAGGGGGGAATTAGGGGTAAATATATGTCCACCCGTGCAAAGCCAGAGCAGGCCGCTAGTATGTAATATGAGTGGTAACCTGCTTGTCGCAGTGAGGATGTGCAAGATGTTTTTTTTTGTCCCGTCCTGTTCAAATTATAAATATTTGTTATGCGTTGTACCCACCTATGTTTATTGTATTTTTTTTTTGTTATTTTGTATGATGCACGTCATGTCTCTGCGACAAATAAATATTTTTTCTTTCTTTCTTTCTTTCTAATAAAGAGAGTGGAGGATATTTTTGAAAAGTCATCTCTCAAAGGGAGGAGGAGGTAAAAGTTTTTTTAGAAATTTTGCTTACAGGACATCTCATGAGGCAGGATTTTTTAGAATCAGTTCGGTTTTACAACAGTATGTAGCTATACATATAAATTTTAAAGTGTAACTGCAGCAAATTGTAGCAAGGAGTTTTTAACAACAAAATTTCATTTGAATGTGGAACACAATAGTGACTGATTACAGGACACACTTGACAAGTCTTTCATTTGTTCGCTCAAGGAAGTTCTCAATTGAGCAGCTGAATCTAAGAATATATGACTAACTGTAACATTGATAAGTGTTATTTAAATCACATCCAGACGATATTATTGCCATAGTCACAAAGAGAGGCCTGAGCTGAGGATAAAACTAACCTGAACTTCATACATATACAGCATAAGCAGCTCAGCATAGCCATAGTCAACAGAACGCCCAGTGTAGTGAAAACCATATTCATCAAGCTGCCATCAAGCATTTTAACCAATTTGTTTTTATTCCCAATCTGAAAAAAGATTCACACTAATATTAGTAAAAAAAAAACTTTGAAATTACGTGTAGTGTTTAGCAATATTTACAGAAATATGCACAAAATCACTGAACACTAAATGTAAAACAACAAGCTGAATAATGAACGCAAGCTCTAGTTAAAATACTGGGAATGCATTCGCAATACTTACTTTTTATAGATCTCTAGATCATAATTGAATATTTAAATACTAATTTATTCGCGATCTCTCATTAGATTTCATACAGTCACAAACAACAACAAATCACTCAATGAAACAGGGTATTGGCCAGATTCCAGGATGGAAAAACGAAAACAGTAACAAGCCAGCTTCTGTCACTGTCAAAAGCACGTCAAATCTAAATGGCAACAAATACGTCACCAGTAATGCACCAATGGCGATGAAGAAAAAATGGTTCGACCAATAGAATGGGCATCTCTACGTTTTTTTTTATTTCTTTCAAAAACTTGTCTGTTGCGGGAAATTCAAACTTGTCTGTCATCGTGTGCGTTACGATATTTTCGCCAAGTTATCCAAATAGAAAAAAAAATCGCCAAAAAACTTGACGGAATTTGTCAAAATCGAATGGAGCAAACCAAAAATTTGTCAAAGTAGAAATAAAGAAATTATAAGGGTTTAAAGTTGGCCGCGCGAACGTAACGTGGAGGATTGCGCGGCCATGGAGATCTCAGCAACTACTTGGGCTAGAGATCTAATTCCTTTTGTCAATTGAAGACTGAATTTGTCAAAAAAATTCGAAAAAATAATTAAAAGCTCTATCAATATTTTACGAAATATTCACCTTGGAAGTTATGGCCGCGCAATCCTTCACTTGTTATTTCTTTAAAACTTAAGACTTCATACAGTAAAACTATTACAAGAAGAAAGGTCTTAACTAACCAAAGCAATAAATACTACTAATGTTTAGTTAAACAGTCGAAATCAGTCCAAAACAAAAAGTACGTGGCCGCGCCGTCGAAACGTTACTTTGTACGCTGATATCTCATTAACTATAATTGCTAGGATTTCGATGTGAACATCAATTTATTCGGTATATTAAACTCATTAGAATGACATATCGTTTTACTCTCTGAAGAGTTTTCAACGCGTGTAAATAATCTTAAAAATGATGTTGTCTCATTCAATGTTCGAGCATGGTAACCATAATTTCGATTTGATTTGGGAATACCTCTAACTGGAGACTAGCAATTATATTGGACAACATCTAGCTCAATCTGTAAAACGTATTATTATTAAATAAAAATCTTGTACCTATATTTCAATAATGGGTATTGTCCAAGAAATATAACCTGTATTTATATATGTTTTTAGTTAAAATATAGTATTTTAAGAAACTAATTTGAAATTCAATGGTTCGTTCAATTTATTTTAAAGTTTTAAGGCTGATGACGTCATCACTGGACACAAGAAATAAACATACTTACTTATTTTTAAATTATATTTATTCTGCCAATAGTATGTAAGCCCAACTAAATTAAAAATAATAAAAAACCAAGAAAAAAAAAATTAAGCAACTATCACACCCGCTGGCTCCACAATGACACTACAACTTTCAGCCACCGCCGGCAAGGGCGGACGCTTTGGAGCCATCTTCTTAGAGCGATAGTTCCTATTCAATTTCTTTGCCAGAGCTTTTACATTATGTTTCAATGTCCGGTCCCTGGAATTCAAATAAGGTAAAATTATACCGCCATTTTCACCAATCAGGAGTATATCTATTGATAAGAGACTAGACATTGTTTGGGTTTATCTTAAAATAATTTCAAACTGGCAAAAAATGCATAGCCCGCTCGCGTCGAAATGTGCGTAGGTATAGTAGACTAGAATTGTTTGTCTTTGTTTTCTTGTCTCTAAAAAAACTAAACTAAAAATTAAACTTTCATCATTGCTAGTACCAGTTTTACCTACCGTTTAATTTAAACCGGTACTACTCGGGCAAACAAGGAGTTGCTCTACCTGCAACATGGTTCGCGTGTTCTAACTAATGACATATAATTACTTCATCAATGGCACTTACGTGTAATTAATACGGAAACAGTACATGCAGGCGGATACGACACAAACGCTTGCGCACGTCATGAAGAGGATGACTGAGATAATGATCCCTTTAAAGAGTTTCTCCCCTTCAATGTAGATTGACTCTGAAAGGAAAAAAGGCCTTAGTAAAAGTTTATTTACTCTACCGTAAGTGAAGATCTGCACTAGCTTTCTCCTGCATTGCTTTTGTGCATGAATATCTGGCAGGGATGTGGTGGCATGACGATAGTGGAACCTTAGGCGAATCCAACGGCCTACTGGGTTTTAATACACAATGTCTTAAGCACAACTTAAGCGCAGCTCGTGGCTAAATACTAACAGCCGCTCGGGTCGATCTTTAGGTTAAGCCGTGCTTACCTAAGTTGGTCTGTGGATGGGTGAGTTTCCTCCGTGCCTCGGAAAGCAAGTTAAGCTGTTGTCCCCGGGTGTCATTTGTAGATCTTTGACAGTCGTTAGGTAGTCAGTGGCCCAAACAGTCTGACAACCAGTCTTACCAAAGTAGTCTTAAGCAAAGCAGAAAAACCTTTGGAAGTCATTGTTCCACTGTACGGTGTGACGGTATTTTAATGTCAAGCGACTGTTTTTCTGTTGGATCCCAGTGGGATGTGTCGGTAAGGCAAAAAATTAGTATGTCAGTGAAAACCTATATTATACGCAAATAGCAAGGAACACGCCATGCACTGTGCTTTAGTTTAGCTAAACCTTATATGGCAGAGGAGAGGAGTATTATATGTTCAAAGATCTACAATTACTTAGTGGGTTATTGCCTAATGAGTCACCAAAAGCTTTTAAATTCGTGTTCTTTCAAACTTACTTGCCATTTCATCATCAGGTAAAAACTGAACATCTGTAAAATCAATTTTGTACTGAGATTATGGTTATTTTTTGTCCTGAAGTTGGAGAACTAATGTGTCTCAAAGAGTATCTACTGTCCTTTAATTGGTATTTTACCTCTGATTTTACAAAACAAAACAGTAACCTTTATTGTCGTTGTGATACGGTTTAAGTCATTATATCTCTGAAAGGACTGTAAGAAGTGGGCAGGAGTTTTGGTAATCATACAACTGTGTCAAACAAGTACGAGTACATATGACAGACTTTAAACGAGAAGAAGGCATACCAGGTGTAGGTTACCTTAGAATAGTAATGGCTAGGTATTGAGAAAATGAAGCCGGTCTTTCAAGGTGCTTGATGCAGAACTTTCCGAAAATTCTCCAAATCGTGACTTCGTGAGAGAGTTTTAGACTTCTTGATTAGGTACAGATGTAATGTAGGTATCTTTTATGTGTAATACTTACTATTTTTTTCATAAACTACAACGACTCTCTTCATTACTTTCTTGAAATTAATAAGACACCTATCGGTAACGGCGTCGTAGATATATATTCTGAAAGTGCAGACGGTTCATTTTAGTGACAATAAAAATAAACGTTTCAAAATATTTAACAATACGGTTACGTACTCTTCACAACCGCATTTCGATTCGCAAGGTTGCAGAACCTGTGGAAAGAGAAGAATAATGAATAAGAAAACTTAAGAGACAAACTAAGAAAACTTATACAGAAGAACGCACCAAATTATTTTGAACCACCATCTGTACTTGGCACTCCGCGCTGATGATGAGAAGATAAAAAGAAAACCCGATTACGTGGCTAGAAAAACCTTGGGCATGGCTAGGAGACCGTCCCACCCAATACAACCGAACAATTCGTTCATGGAAGAGGGTACAGACAGACGTTATGTTATGTCATATACAGAAGACTGTTTGAGCTTTTTGTAAGAAATTCTCAGGTCATCACTTATACATACTTAAATAATGTGAATTAATTTACTTACTCCATCGTCTGTTGCAGCTTCAATAACAGCTTCTGCAACTGATAAAACAGAAAATATGGCCTATCACTTTTCAGAACTTTTCCATATCCGAAAAACAAAGGGGTTTTCTTCTAAGTTTTATTCTACAGACGAGATTAAATAATTGTTGGTAATAATAGAGATTGTCCAAATGTCCACTTCAGTAGCCATGATAAGAAAGGTAACAATAATTTTAGCTTTATCTTGCTACCCCCTATCTTGCGCCCTAACAGGGTCATGTAATCACTAGTTTGCGTGTAAAATTTGGTTGTGTACATTGTGCATTAAATAAATAAATAAATAAACTTACAAGTAATCGGACACAAAATAAGAACAACAAACAGTAGCGTCATATTAAACATCTTCTCTGCCACATCTGTCCTTACTTTCATAATATGTATCACTTTTAACGAAATTTTTTACGCGTCCCGATTATTTACGGCACATACTATAAATCCTCTGGCACAAAATTACGATCTGTTTCTATTAATAAACCACTAGAAGTTACACTGTGTATGTTATGTCTTGACATAGGTATTGATAAACTACTATGAAATATCACGAATAGTGAAATTATGAACTGCTTGCACCTTTCAGTCTACCAATGTTCGTCAGTTCGTCTTAGCAGCGTGGGTACCGAAATAGATGCATGACCTCGTAGCCATTCGACTAATGGAGTTATTTATTCAATCTCCACTATGTAATCTTTGTATGTTTAAAATCTGAGTTAAACAATTTTTTTTTATTGGCTTGAATTAACCTTTTCGGGAGTTTTTATCGAGGTTCAAAAATTGACTATTAATGGATGGCGTGCTATTTTTGATTTTTCATTTAGCGCTAAAACACCCCATCGATGAGTATTTAAATGTTGATACGGAAGATTGTTTTGTTCTCAAATATTCACCAGCATGCTGGTCAGGGGACCTGGCTCCTAACACATTCACAGAAATCTCTGAACAGACCAGCAAAGTAATTTAACGAAATATGACAATACGATATTGATAACGAGTATAATAAGCATAGCATAATCAGCTTTTAATGTTCCCACTTCTGGGATAGAGGCCTCCTCTATGAGAGTGAGAATGGGCGTAAACCACCACGTAAGCCCAGTGCGGGTCGGTCGGTACCTATACGATAATGATAACAAGGAGGTAGACTGTAAATATCTAAATTATGGTCTACTAAATCATTATTGACGTTAAGAAATCCTACTACCCCGTGACTGTCCCTAAACTTGGTAAATTTAGTGGCCCTATTCAATTTGTAGATAATAATTAATCTGTAAAACATAATGTAGGTACAACATGTAGGTATAATGTATCTGATCATCTATTTATCCAGGTCATTGGTGAATGTTTTGTCCGTTAAAAAAATTGTTTATATTCCTGAACCGAAAATATATTTAGATATACAAAAAAAATATGACGTGTATAAATTATTATGCAAAAAAATCATTTTAAATTTTGACGTGATTGGTTCTGTCATTTGATTTCCCGCTTCGCAAAGTATCGCTGCGCGTAGAGAAACGTCAATTTCCGTTCAGAAACACCCTTTTGGTTTTTTTTATCACTGTCATTACAGATTTAAAAACTTTTAGAAATTACAAGATTAGTAAAAATTTTGTGTGAATTAATAGTTTTTAATAAACAAAATAATATGTATAATATACGTACAGTTTTTCAATGTCCATATTTTCTAAGTTGATCCAAGTCCAACGACAGCCATGGGTGCAAGTTGCATGCAATAAGCAAATAAAGACAAAGACTGGAACTGTTGCGATCTCTTTCTAACTTGTTAGAAATCGGAGTATTTTTAACGTAAGAGCGAAATAGCAACCTGTTTGACATCTTGTCCGAGCACGGTGGGTGCTTGCAACGTAGCTCGCTGAACAAATTGAAATCAAAAAACCAGTTTATTTACCGACCACATCCACAACGCGCGCGTCAAAGGTTTCGTCATTTCGTGCCTAAATGTAAAGTCCGTGTTTTCTCACAGAGATTTAAATCACAAATTCTGTCTGTGCAGTTAAGTGCAATTATTTTTCGTGCGTAATTTTATCACAACACAAGATTTTAGAGTGATACAAACTATTTTCGAAAGTCCTCAATAAAGTACCCATTGGGATTGCTAAAAAGGTGTGTCGTGGTTCGAATTTTGAATCGTGAGTAAACTTTTGTGCATTCACGTGAAAAATACAGGGTGTTTTGTTTCGATGAGTTTGTGTGTGCAAAAGAGATGTTAAAACGGAAAAGGTGTTCAATCATTATACATTGATTGTCAGTTGCATAGTTGAGTGATCTTCGTGTGATTTGTTCAACGAGACGAGTTCGCAAGGTAAACGTGAGTAAAAGTTACGCTAAAATAACTGTTTCTAGCCTTAGATACTAGCTGTTCACTGTATGGTTCAATTAACACGATGAAAAGTTCCCATTGGGTGAGTCCAGTGGGATTTTAATTTGAAATCATTGTTGTGCATTCCAATAGGAATGATAATAATAATACACAGTTGGCCGAAATGTTTTGATTTGGCATTCCTTTGTGCCGTAACGTTACTATCGAATGAAGACCGGTTTGTGTACTTTAATTACACAATAATGTTTATGAATGCAGTCGAATGTCGATTACGCTAAATATTCGAGTTTTGCAACTAACTTTTAGCAGTTTCATTGTCTATTAAGCATTGCACACTAATCACACTATTGTAATTCTTCTCCTAAACGTTGTATTGTACACCTTGGTAACGATCAAAATAAACCTGTAGAGTGACCTCATTTGACCTCTACCTAGCATCAAAAAACCAGTGAAAAAAATAACACTAACACCATTATCACAAATACCATTTAGATCTTGTTAGTTAATTCCTGCATTGCTGGAAGAAAAACTGAAACATAATTATAACAAAAAAGCTACCAAGAATTTCAAGCAGTAGAAAAAAAAATGATATTGTTGTTGTCCATTTCCATATTAAAATGATACCAAAATCTTTAATCACTTTACATCATTCAATAGAACAGCTCTGATCCAATCTAGCCTGCATGTATCAATGTATCACCAATACAAATCCAAGAGTTCAAAACCTATTGTATCTGCGTTATGCTTAATCCCTGTTATTGTCCCATAGATGTGTGGCTCAAGAGTCTGCTCCCACCGAACAAGCGCTCATCAGCCCTGATGTTGTCCGGAACATTCCATGAAGTCGGCTGACATGCAGCCATGGCCAGTGGCAAGGCTCTGTATTCAATAGCGGTTGTCGCACTAGGCTTCATTTGCTTCGTAGTTGGTGCTATTGCAGTGGGCCTACCAACTTGGGGCAACTTTGCTAGCTGTAAGTATTATTTAGTAATAGAGCCTATAGTCTGTTTTTTAATCTCGGAGACTAAATTGACAAGTGAAACTGTCAAAACTGGCTTAAATGCCAAAAAATCAAATCAAAAAATTAAATTTAAAAAAACATATTAAATCAAATAATGAAATCTATGTCAGTTTGCCATTTGTACTTGTCAATTTAGTCTCCGAGATTAAAAAACAGACTTTATGTTTGAACACTTTGCTTTATGTTTGAATCTGTGGTAGATGATGCCGGTAGCAAACAGTCTTACTAAGGGGTATTGTATTACCTTGTGTTAACTGTGTTGCTGTCATATTCATATAGATAAATGCTCAATGTGATGAGTGGAAGCTGAACCCATCACAGTTGGGTAAAGGCTAATTGTCCCAGCGTTAATGACCAAAGATTGAAGATTTTTAAATATTACAGTAGTATTTAGTTCATCATCTACAACAGGCTTAATGTATAAAGATTAGCAATATTAGTCATAGCTTTTGTATTTTGTGTAATAATCACCTAGTTCATAGTGTTTAGTGAGATCTCATTAGAAGCTAGGAAAATATATAGAGCATTTACTCAATAACTGCAAAAAAACTATAACAAAGTTATGCACGGCTGATTTAATAATACAGCTCCGGTATTTATCTAATTGGTCAATTAATACTGATCATTTCACAGTCTAATTACACGTCATATGCTTGCACACAGCTAAAACAATATGAAAAGAAAAAACTGTCTGGCATATTATATTACTTGCATTAACGAACAATACAGAAAAATACAATGGAATTAAATGATTCAGGCAAGCTTTGTTTAAATGTAGGCTAATGTATCACTCTCAGGGTTAGACGTTGGTAGCAAGTCTGTAGTACAACTTAATTTAAAATACTTAACACTTTCTGTCATCATTGCATTATGTATGTCATGAGGAAAGTTTTGAATTTTGTTGCTTATGAGAGTAGGGGAAGACCAAAGCTATATTATATGGCTATTATGGGGTGACTACTGAGATAACGGGAAATAGAGAGGTATAGGAAAAACATGAAGCGTGGACCCTAAATAAATTTGGCCAGATGCAGGAAAATGGTCACGTACTACCGAGTTCACTGACGGTTTGCCAGTTTTCATGCTTATGCCCTAAGTAATAAGGTTGAAAAGTAGTTAAATGTCTGTGAACTCGGCATGTATAAAATTAGAATACCATTTTACTTTAAAGTAATCATCAAAGATTTCTTTTTTTTTTAATAAAAGCAATTGCCAGTATTTTATATCAATTGTTGTTCATGAGTTAAAAAGTTTGACATTGGAATTAATTCATTAAGCATGGCATTTCTTTGTGTGAACAAATGAATACTGTATTGTCTAATTAAACCTTCGAGTTGGCCAGAAATACTCTTAATATTAATTAATTTTGTGTAATTAATAAAGTGCAGCAGTTATAAGGAAAATAATAAATCTTTTATGGTTTCCTGTAGGCTTTTTGGTAGAGGAGACAAAGCATAGCCAATTAATAGCAGATTTATGGATTAATCTATTGTTTGATTTAAAATAATATGATACACGTATTTTCCTCGATTTTAATGAGGTATTCATAATAACTTTAGATATTTCCTTCTCGTCATGTGTACAGGGAAACAGATTATTCCTCAGAATTATTTGTCTTCAATTTCCTCGTTATAAGTACAGAAATATCAGCTATTGGAATTCAAATTATTACTATGACCAATCAGAATAGAATGTTACATGTGTACTAAAAACAACAATATTTAATGAGACAACATACCTTTAACTTCACACACATTTTTTAAATGTATCTGAAGAATTTAAAAAAAACACAATTATTTTGTAAATAAGTAGATTATCAAAATTATAGGCAAACTAAATAAGCAAGTCCTTTTTGCAACAAAAAGGTAGCACTTGCTAATTCAGTCGGCCTATTCACTTTAATGTCACTATTAGGTAATTGCTTTGCACCTAGATTTGTATAAATGTACTAATTCTTTCAGATGACTCTGACTTTCAACTCTCAGTCCCTGGGTACTATTGTAAGTATTAAAACAGTTTCTGGTGTTGGGTTGCAATGACAAAAATCTTTTGTTCAAATCAAACAACAATAATTTGGTGGAGGTTTTATTTAACTACCATAAGTTATTTAATATTTAAAAAACTAATCTGGCGACTGGCAGCTCCATTTCGAAACCAAAAGGAGAGTATGTATACCAAAGACATTCAAATATTTAGGAGCGATGGACGGGACAAAAGAGAAAATCGTAATGCAATACTTGTCACTAATGTCTGTTTTTTAATCTCGGAGACTAAATTGACAAGCGAAAATGTCAAAACTGACTTAAATCCTATTGAAATCTATGTCAGTTTGCCATTTTTACTTGTCAATTTAGTCTCCGAGATTAAAGACTTTACTTAGTAACAGATCGTTCTGTCTTGTGTCAGTTGTGTCATACTCCCGCTTGTCAGGTAGCATTCTGTGTCAAAATCGAAAATGTCCGACCTCAAGTTTTGTCGTCGTATGTTCGCTCAATAAGTCTTTTAAATCTCTTTGATGTAAACCAACCCTACTCTTGCACAGCAGGTTAAAGGAAGGAAATGGGATTTACATACATGACATCCTACTTGTTCTTAAGTATCTACATAATATTGAAATAATGCACCTTGATAATAAAGCTTTTATTTATCTTAAAACCACAGGTTGGAAGAAAGCTATAATCAGAAACGTGTCTTATCTCGTAATAGTTTCATCAGTAAATAAATAGCTGGTGGCTGGTATAAAAACCGGATTGTAAGATAATAAAAGGTGTAGCAGATACGATACGATACGATACCGGCGTAGACATTTATATACAAGTTATACTCACACTATATCTAAATACAAATAAATAAACTTGGAAGTGTCTGTTCGTAATTTCAAAATAACAGTTTTTTATTGAATGCATATGAAAGTATATGGTACTTAGGCACTTATAAAAAAAAAAAAAAACTGTCCAAACGGTGGAGCCGGCAGATAGCTGATATTAAAATGAGTAACTTAGGCTACTTTTATTTTAGAAAAAAGATTAGGGTTCCGTGCAAAAAAAATTAAAACCCATTAAATTGTTAACAAAATCAGATTCAAATAGGAAAGTCATATTTTTATAATATCTAATTACACGCGCTACAGCTAATACGATAATAAAATAACCTGATCTTTAGAATCTGGAAGTTAGTATTTTTAACAGGTTTATTAGTTCCGTCCCACGGGTTTCATGATAACATCTAGCTGGACATTTGTTAGCACTCATACTGGACACAAGAACTCACAGACTATTTTCTTCTAAATTTAAATCTGCGAAGTTGAAATAGTTCGGTCTTTAAAAAAAGGTTTGGCTTCCACGACGCACCTTCTTGGTCCAAAAAGTATAAAATACCAAATCTTTACTTTTTTTTTGTTTATACAACCTTCATGCTTTGCTAAGTAAACACGAAAACTAAGTGTGCGTTGTATGGGTGTGTGATTGTGTCTCTTTTATCTTGGGCATACAACGGAAGTCGCAGGCCCAAGCTCAAGCGCACCAAAGTAGGCCAAACCACGCTCCTACCTCCGTCTACGGTTACCTTTGATACCTTCGCCTTTCTAACGTACCTTAGTTATTTATAAGATAACATCATTGATTGCCCGTCAAATCTAAAGCTCTCCTCTTATTTGCGGGAAAATTATACTTCAAACGTTTGTTATTTTCGTTGAATTGTGATAGTTAGCCATTTAAAAATCCATATCGAATTTCTACCGTTCTATACTACATTTAACTTCTCGTTTGAAAATACATTGAAAAAAGTACCTACCTATAACAATTTTGTGTCAAAACTACTTTTCACTTAATAAAATTAGAAACTGAAAACTAAAAGGATTATGAGTTGGTGAGGTTAAATCTGCAAGTAACTGTGTCAAGACAAAGCTTAATTTAAAACTGCACTACTATTATTGTAATTAACTCGTAGGCTGTTCTCGATGTTTACTTGCGCCGGTATATTCAGTGCATTAAAAAATGAGGCACGCCCGCCAAACGGGTTATTGACCCCGGAGACCTTTGTGACAAAACTTGTGGGAGATGTGCCAGCGGTCGCTGTTATGGAGTCGTTTTTTTTTTTTTTAATTTATACAGCCATCGTGCATTCAACCTCTTTCTAGAATATTTAAATTAGTAAATCGTGAATGCTAAAAGCTAAATCACTATATTCGTCACGTACGTTGTTGTAACTCTTGTACGGCGGATTTAATTTTGATTTTCGATCAACATTCACGACACCTGGCTTCAAAAAAAATTCTTTATTATTCGCTTCGTGATTTTGAGAGCTGAATTTAAAAAATATATTGTAATATTCTGCCGGTATTATGAATAGATTTGACTCAAATATGCGTTCATAAACCTATTCTTAAGAATGTAAGATTAAAATGTTTCGGCTAAGCAAAAAAAGATCCTACTTTCAATGTATTACCCAACCTCCGCTTGGGTTCTTCACCAAACACAAAACAGGTCTCACGTTCCCATCCCTGAGAAATTCGACCTTTCACGGTCACATAAGTTTGGGTCCAGACCGGGCGTTGACTACCAAAGTTGAAATAATCCACTGAGAAAATAATGAAAAATACATTACCTATACAAATAAATGTTCAAAATATAACCATCCGTTGTAATACTAGCGTAAAATTAAAGTTAACAACAGCATTCCGTATAATAGCGCCATTACTTTGCTTGCCAGACGACAGGCTATAATTCACGCCCACCGGATCATCTTAAATAGAAAAAACGATAGCTTATTAATTTAAAATCTATGCATGTCTAACAAACAGTAGAAAGCCTTTGCAGCTGTTATCTAACCACAGTATCGAGAATCACTTTGTTAGTATTTTATTTTTCAGTAAAATATACGTGCAGAAGGGCAATTACATACCAAGGTCTCAATTGCCAACCACTGTATCGTAGGTCACATGACATGTGTTTGATTTCCCAGACATTGTAATAAATAATTTACCTGACGAAATGGTAATTTTGTACGAACCTAACAACGGCAAATCAACAGCCAGGTAACTGGACGAACCTATAGCGGGGAATCATCATTCTGTTTTTTTTTTAATGGAGAAACACTGTCTCAGATGAAAACCTAGATTGGGAGCCAGGGGACCTATCTATGGGACATAATCTGTTTGTTATATCTTATGATGTCTGCAACAATGTTGTCACTGTATTGAAATAAAGAATTTTATTATTATTGATGAGAACTTGAGACTCGCACAGACCAGGGAAACATGCTGCAAGGCAACATAAAAATTATATACTTTCTAGCTTTAAACTCATGAGGAGAAGCCTATCGAAACACTTGACAATAGTTTCATAGTCCCTTTAGCAAATGTGTCGATCAACCTTAGAAACTGGCGAAGTTTACCAACACAAGAAAGTATTTCAATAAACTGCGAACTGAAAGCGCTAAATCTGACAATCTTTCAACTCCAAGCCATCTGCTCCAAAATTTCTCTCAAGATTGATGCAATGTTGTATAAGTTACTATAGTGTAACTGTTATCATTCTGCCAGTACCGAGCCATCAATGGTCAGCATGACAGCGCCATTTTTTTAACTGACAGGCAACGACCTCGCCTCAAACGCCAACACGATACGAAGGTCCTAAGAAAGAATATTTTTTCCTCCAAATGTTTTTGTTTAACGAGTCTTCAGCGTCTTCATTGTCCGTGGCATTGATGCTAAATGAAGTGTCTAGTCTGGTATTTATAACAATTAATTCTGTAATAGAGTGTTATGCATTTCTTTTTACAAGGATTATCTGTTGTTGATTAGGTAATTACAATGTGAACGCCATATAATGACAGCTTTAATAAAATGAAACCTTTCGCCGTCTAGGTTTGCAATCTTTTTCAGACTAGTACAAAAGAGCCTCTATTAAATCGTGATGTTCAAGAAATTGATATTTTGTTCCACTTTTCATGCTTCATCTGAGCAATATTGGATGAAGCATATTCTTTAAACGATTTTGTTTTATAGCTATTAATACTTTTGATTTCATTGGTGTTTTGGATAATGTTTCTAGGTGCATAGAAACACACTATTGCTCCTTAATCTAGGCTATCAGCTTACCGGGACTGGCCTGGATCGTAAAATTTATCGTTGCACTTTATGACTTATTGTTCCGCAGAGTTCTTTAGCGTTCACAGTTATATTCTGCCTCGCCGCTGTAAATTACAATCGCAGTCACGAATACCTTTAAACACTACTATGTGGATCCATGTCTTCGAATGATAGGCTAACAGATAGATAATTACATCCAAATATTTTTGTAACAGGAAATTCAAAATCATCGTTCCTCGTCAGTATACAATCGACTTTTGGTAATGATCATTTTTAGGCTTCAAACACTTTCACAATTCTGCAACTTGTGTAAAATTTCAATATTACTTTTTTATTGCAATTCGTTTCACTCCTTACTTCTTTACTAAGAACCGTTGTTTATCGATTGGCTTCTACCAGTGCAAGAATATTAAATTGAAGCTTCCATAGACTATTGAGTATCATTGATTTCGTTACGCAGTTTGAATTTCTTTGACCCACGTAAACGACCTATGACTGATTTAAAATGACAGAAATCTTGCGTATGCTTAGATGTAGCAAATATCAGCAATACTACTAAAAGTTTTGTGAACGTCTTGTTGCTATGCTGAACTCTTTTTCGCTGTTGAAGCTTCTTTCAGTTTAGCAATATATTTTTAAGTTGCTTTTTAGTTTAATTCCAATTATTCTTCTTCGTTACGTCCAATTACATAACGTTTCAATATACAAGTCCAGCCAAGTGCATTGTTGACCCGAACAGAAGGTGAATGTCGGTCATCGTGTCATGTGTCAATTGACATGTGCCTTGTGACTCATGCCATCATTAATGAAGTGCATACGGCCATCCTAATGATCTGATTTCATCATATTCTTTCTGTTTCCGCTTGGCTGTAATATTCCATTAGAAGTTTATACTCTTTGAACATAAAACGTGCCTCTTCATTATTACTGTATTCCTCAATAGTTACATATTTTTTTGGTGTTCGTTTTTTGCCCTAAAATTGCGTTTAGAAAACGTCCGGCTAGTTTCCAAACTAAATCTACCATTATTGTTACCTAGTGAATTTAATCATTCAAATGGCTTGTACAACCAGTCCAAGTGACAATAATAAGTAGTTGCAATAATTGAGTTTTCTAGAAGCCATTAAGTACCTAATGATCTTTAATGCATGTCGGATACTTGGTATTAGAAACTCAACAATTAATTACATTTTAATGCGTCATTCGTGAAGCTGTTTCTCTTTTGTTAAACTACGTTCGTATTAAAGATTCAAAGACATGAAATCAATAAAACCTTTTCCGCGCCATGAACGTATATAAAAGAGTTCCGCGCCACGTCTTTATTGGAGATGGAGGTTAATGGAAACTCAGTTTTTCCTGTTTTAAAAGGATAAAACACTGAGGAGAGCTAGCCAAGTCTCGTTAGACAATTAGCAAGGTCTCGTTCGCAACACACTACGAATTAAATTAGTATGCAGCCAGGAAATCGTGACGAGGCCCTCTGTACTCCTCTTAGCGTGTCGCCGACCTTCAGATTTGCAGGCCTTCAATGGGTTCTGCTCAACTAATAGGCTGATTGTCATACTATTCCTAAACATGACTATTACCCCCCGTGAAACACGACCTTCTTTCAAACTCTTTGATGCGTTCAGTAATTGTATTATGTCCATTCATATTGAAACACCATGTAATTTTCACAAGGCCTTTTTGAATTAGTTTCACTTACTGCTTTCGTACTTTGGAGTTCTACATTTAGTAGCTACATTTACTAATAAGTTATGTCAAGAGATTTCAATGGGTAATACTTATTCAGTAGCTCGTTGCCTATATTGAGGTCTCATAGCAAACAAGTTTGTTTTGTTAAGGTATTGTTACGTCAAAATCTGTTTAAGTAATGTGCATATGTGTAGGTGGTTTTGAGGTCGTCAACGATTTGTGTTTGGATGCCAAGTCAATATTTTTTACGTTACGTCACTTGTGTCTTCAAGAATTTTTCAATATCTCCTTGACCTCCTTCATGAGTAGTCAATTACTTAGGCCTAAGTAGGTTGTTATGTATTCTGAGAAACAGTTTAGTTTTTTTCTGTGTTACAGTCATTGGTAAGGCGCCAAGCCATGCATGATGCATTCTAATCTCATTAGAGATAGCCTCATTAAATACTTGCATACTAACAACTAACTAACGCGGTGATTAAGATTTATATTGAAAGGAAATTGGAAAAGCCCGTAAGTGATAGCAAAATGTTGTTTATCAACGTAATTTCGCGGCTTTCCAGCAATGTTGCTCGAGTGCCGGTGGCTACTTTCCTATATTTATCAAGTCTTGCCACTTTAAGTTAAACTTGTGATTAAATCTCGAAGCCAACGTATTTTCTTCTGACGTAATTCAGTAGCCTTCGGTGACAATTTGAAGTTTATTTTAATACTTATCATCCTTAATGGACTGTAGAGCATTTCAATTAACAATGCACGGCGTATGGTAGCGGTTTGCAGAACCTGTCTGATAACGCTTTATGTAACCTACACGCCATTATCATCGGAAATGATTTTTTATAACAACCAGTCTTACCAAGGCATATCGTATTACCCAGTACTAACTGGGTTGTGGAGGTCAGACAGGCAGTCGCTCCATGTAAAATACTGGTATTCAGCTGCATCTGGTTAGACTGGGAGCCGACCCCAACATACAGGGTGTAAACAGACCCTTCACGAAGCCGTCAACCAAGCATTCTGTACATCAAACTAAGTAAATTTACGCAAAAATTATTGCTGGGAAACGACTTTTTTTTTTTGTTAAAAAATCACGTTTTACGGTAGGACTCAATGTAACGTAGGTACTCTCAAAACATTGTGCTGATGGATGGATTGAATAGTACGGGGGTCTTGGAGGTGTTTAAAGTAAAAATCTGGCATTAAAATCGTGTATTTAAAAAAAACTTGTGAAAAAGTTGGAACTTTGACCCCCAATATCTCCGTAACTAGAAGGTTCCCAGGTATGGTCTAGAACAAAAAAATGATCGCAATGACGGGGAGAACAAGTACCTTTCGGCTTCGTTAAGGGTCTTTTTACACCCTTTAGTTGGGTAAAGGCTAGGCAGATGATGAATGATTTTATATAATACTCTATCGAACTGATTTCTGTTTCCTCTGTTGACATCAGAGGTTTAGAAATTCAAATCATTAATATATGACTCTGGATTCAAAAGTGAGTTCGATAGTGACTGAAGATTTAACATTTCTTAGCAAGTTATTATTATTTATTTCGAAGATGATATTAATGTACTTTTTCCTTTGTTTACAGTAGACAATCCGAACTTCGACCAGGGCTATTTCGGACCATGGCGCGTTTGCAAGAAACTGCTTTACAACCGAGAGAAATGCGGCACGGACGTCTCCAAGTTCCATCCGTCGAGTAAGTTACTTATTTCCATGTGTTTAAGGATAGATTCACTTCACACATGTTGTATGAAAGCCGAAGATATCATGCTCATTGATTACATTTTTCTATTATTAGATTCATTCAAGGTTTTACTAGGGATCGATGTTATTTCTCTTAGGCGCGAATTACACAGAAACGGCGTAAGGTGCGGCGCAGGCGTGGAGTTTATAAGGAAACGAAAGAACGGCGTGCCTGCGCCGCGTTGCTTGTGTGTAATTTACGACACGTCGCCTACGTACATTTTGTATGAAAATGTTTTGAAGCGGCATCATGCCTGTGCCGCGCCTTCACCTTACGCCGTTTCTGTGTAATTCGCGCCTTAGTGCGCACCGGTGAAATAGGATTGCAAAAAAACTCTATTGGGATTTAAACTTTGATAAAATCCATTGAGCACTTTTTCTAGAATAGCGTTTTCAAAGTCACTGACAGTTACAGCGATATAACCTTACAGATAACCTATGTATATCTAACCAACGTTCACATTGATATTGAATCGTATTCCATCGTGATTGAGCAACAAAAACATCAATCCAAACTTTTTCATTTATGATACAAGTGGGATTATCTAGTTCACCCTTGAGCCGTGCATTAGAGTTCTGTTTCTTATCCACGACTAGCAGTCACGGATGCGATTGCGTTATGAACGGGAAATCAAATCATATGCTGTCTGACTTAGAATATTGGTAATTTTTCTGAGGGCAAAACCGTGAAAGTACCAACTAATGAACTTACTACCTTGCCATTCAACGTGGTAATACTGCCAGTCTTCTGGGCACGTTTCCGAATGATAGCGGTGTTGAGGAGTGCTTTGACGCCTTCCATCTGCCTAGCCTTTTCCCAACTATATTGGGGTCGGCTTCCAGTCTAACCGGATGCAGCTGAATACCAGTATTTTACATGAAGCGACTGCCTGTCGGACCACCACAACCCAGTTAGTACTGGGTAATACGATACCCTTGGTAAGACTGGTTGTCAGACTTTTTGGGCCACTGACTACCCGTAACGACTGTCAAAGATCTACAAATGACACCCTAAGCATCATTTTTATTTAATTATGTATTTTTTGTAAATAGATAGTTGTACTATAGGTATATGTATGTACCTACCTACCAGTAGCGCAGGGAACGTTAACGTTACGAACTAACCACACGATAAAGAAGAAGAAGAAGTAGCGCAGGGTCAATTTTTGTAAGAGGTAAACCGGAGTACATACCCTTAATGTGATTATATTATTTGTCTATAGAATACTTACTGGCTGTGCTATTTTTAAAGGGAAGCCGGTAGGAATCGGGTTGTATGGAACCTTCGCCACTGCTACCTACTTCATTTAATATTTACAATGGTCATAAAACATCTGCTGTTTCATAAATACAAATATTTTTATTTGTTGAACATAGGTAGGTTATGTACAGATGATGTAATGAACGCTATGTCTAATGTCTAACTGTCATCGGTGTACAAATATTATTGCACACATCAAGGCATTGGATTCGGACCACTGATATGGATGCTTTTCCCCTAAGTAGTTTATATTCATGAACTTTCACCCCTGTATTCAAAGAACTTTTAACGCTGTTTTGTGTCTCATGTTCCAGCGTCATTAATTTTCTGCTGTGCAGTTAATGTAGGAGATTGACCTATTTTTGTTGGCAACGCCCTTAGTTTTCTTTGTTGTCATTTTATGCTAATTTACTAATTGTCTTGCAGTATTATTCAGTTCCGATGCAGCAAAAACTGATAAATTAAAATTATACGACGATATTCAACACTTAAGGCAGGGCTACACTAAGGCTTGATGCCGTTAAATAACGTGTTAAGGAACACCTATTCATCAACACAGAGCCTAAACTACTGAAGCTACAAGCATCATTTTTTAAAATTAGGTTTTTTTATAATGAAGCCGCCATTAAGAATTTTTATAAATTCCACACCTCTCTGAAAATCGATATTTAGTATCCAATAACGCGTTAACAAATAACGTTAAGCATTAGTGTAGCCCCTACATTAGATGTAAGTACGTAAATGTAACACATATTCGTGAAGTTTCTTCTTTAAAAAAAAAATTCAACGGGAATGATAATAATATTATTTAATTTTATACATTATATTTTAAAGTAGAGAAACTTAATAATATATATAATATGGGAAGCCTAAAACTGTGAAGGTAACTTAATATTTTGCTCAAAGGGGGAATGTTAAAAAGGAAACAGGCGTCGTTCAAACGGAAAGTGGGAAACGACTGCGTTCCATAATAATGCCTTTGCCTTTATTGATTATTTTCGAAAACAGGACACGCTTTGATGGCTTTGTTCCATAGTTTTTATGTATTTAGGTTACCAACTCATATTAGAATTTGATAACGTGAATTTTTATGTTAATTTTACGTTGTTTTAAAAGTCGGCGTTATTCATTATTTTGTCTCTGACTCTCTTGACAGGGAAAAGAGTTTTTCTAATATTATACTTTAGAAATATCTAATACGTAGATTGTTGTTTCTTACTTATAAGTAGCAAACCAATCTATACATCTGTACAAATAAATAAAATTGAAGTGTCTGCTTGTAATATTAAAATAACAGCTTTTTACTGAATGTATATGAAAAAATATATGGGACTTATAACAAAAACACATTTTTTTCAATTTTTGTCTGTTTGTTCCGGCTAATCTCCGAAAAGGCTGAATGGGACTTTTACTGGCATATAGCTTATGTTATAAGGTCTAACATAGGCTACTTTTATTTTAGAATAAGAATTAGGGTTTTGGGCAAAAAATTCAAACCCTTTAATGTAACAAAATCCGATTTAAAAAGGCAAGTAATATTTTTTTTATAATATCACGCAAACGAAGGTCCCGGGCAACAGTTAGTATAAAAGAAGATTCTCAAGCACAGCCATAAAATAAAGCATGCGAATTAAAAAGAAAAGTTGTAAAAGAGGTTTAATATAAAGCTGGGAAAGTACCTATACTACCTATCATCTCAAGTTATCACAGCCAATATAGACTAGACGTAGATTACACGTGAAAGTCTCGATAAAACAGTTCCAACGACAATTACTTCAAAAGAGACAGTCGGCTAAGATTGAAAATAGATAGGAGTAGGTATCGTTTTCTTTACGTTTTCAGACCACTTAGGAAATTGGTTAGTTCTCTAATTGAATTGATATTTAACCACTCCTCTGTTTATTTTGCTAACAATTTATATTGCATTGTCTTTACTACCAGCAGGAGGAGCTCGTGGCTAAATAATAACAGCCGCTCGGGGCGATCTTTAGGTTAAGCCGTGCTTGCCTAGGGTGGTCCGTGGATGGGTGACAACCCATTTCATACCGAGTTTCCTCCGTGCCTCGGAAAGCACGTTAAGCCGTTGGTCCCGGCTGACATTTGTAGATCTTTGACAGTCGTTAGGTAGTCAGTGGACCAAAAAGTCTGACAACCAGTCTTACCAAGGGGTATCGTATTACCCAGTACTAACTGGGTTGTGGAGGTCAGATAGGCAGTAGCTCCATGTAAAATACTGGTATTCAGCTGCATCCGGTTAGACTGGAAGCCGACCCCAATATAGTTGGGAAAAGGCTAGGCAGATGACGATGTCTTTACTAGCTGTGACGTGTTATGACTTGTGAATTTGTGAGATACAATAGGATAGCATGATGCCGTTACGGAACGTGCAAAAAGAATTCTGATACGTGCATGGTATATTTGAATTCAAGTAAACTAGCAGAGTTTCACGTTGTATTTAAAAACTATGAATTTGCAATCTTGGTATATTCAATTCATTTTCCGGCAGGGAACATAATTGCTTAGTAATTTAACTCGAACTGAAATTGACCGTAATGGGCTGAAAATTTAAATTATCTGTGGTTAGAAATAGCTATAACATGGCCAATTGCTGTACTATGTCAATCTGCCCCTGGCTGGAGGTCTTAAACTCAGGCACCCACGGGATAGTCCGGTTAAGCAGACGACAGCATCATGGTTGACCTACAAGATGCCATTATAAAAACGAAAAA
Source organism: Noctua pronuba (assembly GCA_905220335.1). Taxonomy (NCBI): domain Eukaryota; kingdom Metazoa; phylum Arthropoda; class Insecta; order Lepidoptera; family Noctuidae; genus Noctua; species Noctua pronuba. The sequence goes on along the minus strand of LR999906.1, from coordinate 3,808,749 downwards.
AAAGCTATGTCAGTCTGCTAAACTATTAATTTCTCTAATTCTTCTTATAGCTCGCACTATTTGTCAAAATAAAAGAAACACAATGTGTGATCATTAGTGATCGGATATTCGCATATTTACCTAAAGTATATTTTTTCCCGGCAAAAGGTACAAAAGTGTGGAAGCGGCTTCTTATAATATATTTTTTCCCCATTTAGCAGGATTTCATAAAAAAATATATAGTGTGTATTATTCCTAAGAATAATACATATTTCTATTATGTTTAAACCTAGGCAAGAAATTTGAGGAAACACGTAAAAAAGCTTCAACTCAAAAACAAATTGCTGCTCCGCAACTGAATTCATCATCATCATTGGCTGCTGAATACTCAAATATACCTAATAAAATGGAAAAAATATGACTGGGCTTAAAAAAGATTATTTTGATACTCGAACTCGCACACCGTACTAGTCAACACTCAAACTTTAGGTTCATATGCATCCGAATATCCGATCTCTAGTGATCATCTAGATCTACAAATTCTCGTGCTTCCATTCAGTTTAATTTCGTATAAATACATCTTAATGTTGCCATATAAACGGTTTTCCATTACACGCTGTTTGTGTTAAACATGCTCCAATTACGTTCGTTCAATTCAATCACTTTGGGTTTAACGTTAACACACTATAAACAGTTTCACACACTCGGAATATTTTGTATGCTTATGTTAATGTGCGATTAATTAAGAATCAGCCATTTTTACGTGATTTTACACATAATTATTATTACTCACATAAACATAATATCACGCTGGTTATCACCGAAGGGTTAGGCTGAGGCGTTAGTACACCCACCTTTCGCCAGTTATGTTTAAAGTCCTATTTAGTAGAGGGCGAGCCTATTGTCGTCAACCAGGCACAACTCCCAGACTCCTGGGAATCGAACCCAGGACTTCATGGCCAGCAACAACCGCTTGCGACAACAGACAAACGAGGCATTTTTGTTCTCAATAACATCAGAATACCTATATTTTTGTAAGATGTCATATGTCAGTCATATAATAGTCGGGTGACCCACTTTATCACAACCACTTAAAATTAACTACATTGGGGTGTTATTCGCATGTCACAGAGTAATGAAATTTCTTGTTAAGGGAAAGCTCTGCTGGCCTAACCTAGGGTTGCCAACATTTCTTCAAATAAATATAGTATTTTTCAAAATAAGCTATAAAAAATATAGTACACTTCAAAAAAATATTTAATGGAAAAAGGAAACATATAGACAAAGTTATATTTCTTACTAACTTTTTGTTTTAGCAACTTTCATTTTCAAATTTTTTTTTGTCTAAAATAAAAGTGTCATAATTATGCTTTATAACATTCAATTTTTAAAATTGATGTAAAGTCACTATTTTTTAACATATACTCCCATTTTTGGCCTGCAGTTTCGTCAGTAAACTCACTACAATCTTATACTTTTGCCGAATGAGTTCAGATGCATTCCATGAAATGGTATCATCATATTTTTTTAATCAAGGATTTGTTTATTAGATTTCGGTTTTGAAAATATAGTATTTATGCGTACCATATATTTCTTCAAGAGTATACAGTACACAAATCCGAAATATAGTACATATAGTGCGGTTGGCAACCCTACACCTACCGTCCCAACAAATAGATGCCGTCCTAAGCTAACAAACGATAGCGGAGTAGAAATGGACGTGGGAATTTGTGAATATCACAGGAATGCCAGCTTTTATTATAGTCGAGTAGTACCCCGAAGGGTTAGGTCGAAGTGTACCGTACACCTACATATCGTCAGGGACGAATAAGGGGCGAACCTATTGCTATCAAACGGGCACAACTTACTCCGAGCAACTGACTGAGAAATTCCTGACAAAAAAAAACACACACGGGTCTACCAAAAGTTTATTTAATACAACACTTCAAATTCTTAAAGTTCTTCAAAACAGCAACCGTGTCTGAATCTGTATTCACAAAGATTAATCCTATATTTCTTTCTTTTCTTTATCGTGTGGTTAGTGCCTAACCTGGTGTCAGAGTTTTTATGCTGCCCATGGGCTTCTGACTTGGCTTTACAAGCCGTCAGAAATATCTCTCAGGCATGCTGGTTTTCTCACGATGTTTTCCTTTAACGAAGCAAGTGATAATTATATAAAACGCACATGAATCCGAGGTTCCAACTCGAGGCCTATCACTTGGCGATCCGACGGTCACACCACTGGCTACTTTACTGTGCATAGCATAGTTGAATAAAAACCAGGGTCCAGAATCATAAGGCTTAGCGGGAAATGGACCTTGTCAACGACTAAACGGTGTAAAAAGACCCTTAACGAAGCCGAAAGCCACGTGTTCTTCTCATCATTGCGATCATTTTTTTGTTCTAGACCATACCTGGAAACCTTCTAGTTACGGAGATATTGGAGGTCAAAGTTACAATTTTTTCACAAGTTTTTTTTCGTAAATGTCACTTTTAAATGTTTTAATTTTACTTTAATTACCTCGATGACCCGTTTGCTATTCAAAGCACTAAGTTTTGAATGCGTTACATTGAGTTTTACCGAAAAACGTGATTTTTCTCCCCAAAAAAAAAAGTCGTTTCCCAGCAATAATTTTTGCGTAAAGTTAGATAATTTCATGTACTGAATGCTTGGTTAACGGCTTCGTGAAGGGTCTGTTTACACCTTGTATAATTCGCTGGGTATAATGTACTAGCTGTTGCCCGCGACTTTGTCCGCGTGAAATTATTATAAAAATACAATTTTCCCCGTTTTTGCAACATTTTTCGTTGATGGTCCCCTCCTATTGGTCGTAGCGTGATGTTTTATAGCCTATAGCCTTGCTCGACAAATGCGCTGTCCAATACTAAAATATTTTTCAATTCGAACCAGTAGTTCCTGAGATTAGCGGGTTCAACCAAACAAACTCTTCAGCTTTATAATATTATAAGTATAGAAGTATAGATAATACACTTACGTCACGCCTGTAATCCCCGAAGGTTTAGACAGAGGTGTACCTAATAGTACACAGACAGACAGCTTTGTTTAAGAGTCATGTAGTAAAGGGGCACTGTTTAAGGTTAGCTAAACCTGGCTACACAGGTATATATCTAGATCACCGCTCAGGCTACATAAACACAGATTTATCTAGATAACCCAAGTATCACGATCCGTATGAAAACCAAGCGTGCCTTTTCTTGACTTCCTATTAGGACGTCATAAGCACTAAATAGTTAGTCTACAAAATAGACTACGTTTTTGTTCTTTATATGTCTAGAATTAAGTTCTTGAGTTATAACGTTGTTGTTTTAAACAGTAGCCAGAGCCACGTTAAGCATAAAATGCTTAAGCCACTCGAAGTAGGTGCTCCTTGCGTTATCTAGGTATATATAAAGGGTGTAAAAAGACCCTTAACGAAGCCGAAAGGCACTGGTTCTCCCCGTCATTGCGATCATTTTTTTGTTCTGGAACATACCTGGGAACCTTCTAGTTACGGAGATATTGGAGGTCAAAGTTCCAATTTTTTTCACAAGTTTTTTTTTAAATTCTACTTTTTAAGGTTTTTACTTTACTTTAATTACCTCCATGACCCGTTTACTATTCAAAGCATCCATCAGCACCAAGTTTTGAGTGCGTTACATTGAGTTTTACCGTAAAACGTGATTTTTCACCCCAAATAAAAAAAGACGTTTCCCAGCAATATTTTTTGCGTAGGGTGACTTAGTTTGATGAACATAATGCTTGGTTGACGACTTCGTGAAGGGTCCGTTTACACCCTGTATATCTCTGCTCGGAAAAGTCTGCTTTCTTTTGTAACAAACATCGTATCATACTTTCCAACGACAAAAAAACATCCCCTTAAGTAACAGGTCAGTTAGTTCGATAGACCCATCCGTCAGTCCTCGCGGTTCAACGAACACGACTGATGGTTCAACTAAACGTGTTAAGTAATTAACTGCTAGTTAACTTTGACTTAAATATCTGTTACGTCGGTATGCAATCGTTATAGTCATTAACTACAGTGGAAGATTACTGGATTTTGAGGGAAGTTGACGTTAGGTAATGTTTTTTTCACTTGAAATATGTTTTTCTTATAGTATTTTATAAATATCTATTTGGTTTGATGTACAGGTTTTTCTTACTTTTATGTCAAATTAAGCCAGCTAGCAAATCAAATGATTTTTTTTTTTGGTGTGTTCAGATATTGGTAGTTATCACATCCGTAAAGTATCGCTAGTTAATTTGATTTGAACCTAAACGGGAGCAGTCTTTAGGGGTACTCAATACTTTTATCGTAATTATTAACTCTAGAAACGGGATACTGTTTGGTTTGAGTTCCCGATTTTTCGGCGATTTTTGTAAGCACCATGATCACGGATAAACTGAAGTTATTGCGGGTGGGTGTTTATAAGCAGACAAAATGGCAGAAAACTTGGTAAATATCCAGTTTCTAGAATTACTTATAATGTTAGTGACCAAAGTTTAAAAACTTTTGCTGTATTCCATTCTTAGGTGGTACACTTATAATAAGATCATATGTCGGGCACAGCAAAATAAGTGAATTATGAGAGAGGAAGCATTTGTTTGTGTTTGGATGAAATGCATACAGTGACTTGGAGAATGTTAAATATTAGGCATTTTGAGGTATAGTGAGGGAGAGGATGGCTTAAGAAAAGATGGATGGTTTGTGTGAGGAATTATAATATGAAAGAAAAAGGTATAAATGAAAGCGTCGCGGCTGACAGGGGAGAATAATAATAAAATACGTGTTGCGCCAGGACAAGAGCAATAAGATGTTGATGAAACATATGTCTTCTAATGATGACTACTGCGGACGGTTATACGAAGTTCCAAAATCACCAATATCAGACATCTTGAGTCACTGTGATGGTTAGCAGCAGCCAGGAGAACACTGGGTCGGCATGACGTTATCTCTGGGTTCCCCTTCAAGACATTCACTGTAAGAGAAGGTATCCAAGGTCTATTCTTCACCAGTACACGGAACTGTCACCTAATAAACCAAGATACTTTCCTTATGCATTGATTTATGAAGTATTGTTAGACGTGGGACACGAAAGTAGTGAACACAAGCACAATGACTGCGAGAGTATACATGTATCATGTGCGTACATCACACGCGCCACTTCTAAACTGTCATAATTGAAACTATTCGTATTTGTATATATGTATTTGTCTTGACAGTGAATTGTAGAGAAAATGTGCTCTATTTTCAGCCTTTTACTTTCACTCACGACTTTCAAGCCCCCGACCCTTTTGTTTAAATGTTGGAATGGGAAGCGCATTTGATCATTGTAAAAGGTAGAATAAGAAGATTTTATCTGCCTCCCTTTCTGTATTGAGGGAGTCGGGGAACAACAGAACACAATGATAGAGGAAAAAATTCTAGTTGGGCGAAGTTTAAAAATAAATGACAGTTTATGAGATAGCTACAAAGCTAGCTCGTCAGCTAGCTATATTGATGTCATTTGTATAATTTATTTTATTTGGCTTGGAGTACACTATTACATAAAGGGTGTAAAAATACCCTTAACGAAGCCGAAAGGCACTTGTTCTCCCCGTCATTGCGATCATTATTTTGTACTGGACCATACGAAGTCTCTGTTTCTACAACTTGTCGCGGCCAGGATACCTGCCCACGCCATGCAATAAAGGGTGTAAAAAGACCCTTAACGAAAACGAAAACCACATATTCTGCCCATCATTGGGATCATTTTTTTCTTCTAGACAATACCTGGGAAACCACTGGTTCTGGAGATATTGAAGGTCAAAGTTCCAATTTTTTCACAAGTTTTTTTTTAAAACTACTTTTTAAGATTTTAACTTTACTTTAATTAACTCCATGACCCATTAACTGTTCAAAGCATTCATCAGCACTAAGTTTTGAGTGCGTAACATTGAGTTTTACCGTGAAACGTGATTTTTCATACCAAAAAATAAAGTCATTTCCCAGCAATAATTTTTGCGTAGAGTTACTTAGTTTGATGTTCAGAATGCTTAGTTGACGGCTTCGTGAAGCACCCTGTATAAGCTAGTACATAAAGTAATTACAAGTTATCGCATTCGTAGCAACCTATTTACCTAGTTGCTATTTACAAGCTGTGATAAGCTGCTCGGTTTTATTGAAATGGCTTTCTTACATCTCCAGGAAGTTATTAAATTGTTTTAAACGATAAAGTAATTCTTCGCAATTTAAGACGTTACAGACATCATCTGCCTAGCCTTTTCCCAACTATATTGGGGTCGGCTTCCAGTCTAACCGGATGCAGCTGAATACCTGTATTTTACATGGAGCGACTGCCTATCTGACCTCCATAACCCATTTAGTACTGGGTATTACGATACCCTTTTGGTAAGACTGGTTGTCAGACTTTATGGGCCATTGACTTCCAAACGACTGTCAAAGATCTACAAATGACACCCGGGACCAACGGCTTTTTAAGACGTGATGTTCGTGAACGGGCGCTGTTAGTTGGGACTGGTCATCTCTTAGCTGCCATGGTTTATTCTAACTACTTTGTTTTTAAATTGTTGATCTAATCTTTTACTCTGGACGCTCTTAATGTGCACATCTTTCTACATCGTTCTCACATATATGTATTATCTCAACATGAATGATGCAACCAAGAATTTGTAAAAATATTTTGATTGAAAAGAGTGTCTATGGAGTTTCTTGCCCATTCTTCTCCATAGAGATCTACGCTTTGGAATAGGCAACTACAGTACTTTCACAAGTTATTATGCCTTGTGTCTGGGACTGTAGCTTAGCCTTCTTTGTTTTTCTGACATTCATAATTGTCTGTTATGGTCTAATTGAAATAAATGCTTTGAGTTTGAGTTTGAGACGTTACAGTACCTAACATAAATACAACTCTTTAATTATTCTTTATTGCACACAAAATAAATCGTTATACACACACAAATACAATATAAATAGCTTATTTATAAAGGCGAGCTTAACCCAGAGGTTTCCTTGCAGCAAACCTCCCCTTATCCCCTCCCCTCCTCCTCTTCCCCTTTTTGCCTGCCTTTTTCCACGTTATTTTATGTCGACGCGAAGGTTAATCAAAGCATTTATTTCAAATAAACAAGTTACAGAGAGGTTTGGAGGGAGAAAGGGGAGGCCTTTGCCCAGCAGTGGGACACAATGTAGGCTGTCAAAAAAAAAAAAAGTTACGAGCACTTTTGTGTTAAGGAGTCAGTGAATCTAAAACAAAAATGAAGCCAGTTAGTTGCCCACTCTTAAGCGTAGAATCTCTTTAGAGAAGAATGGGCAAGAAACTCCATGGAAATTCCTTATGTTTTCCTCTTCCATTTTCCCTGCAGCTGTCACGTTTATTAATTTCCTTTTATTTAGCCGACCTCACCTCCTCCTCTATCCAAAACACAATTATTTCTATCATCTGAAAATGAAAAATATCTTTACGAGCATTGGTTTACCTACTCGATCACATCCATATAAGGCGCGAATTATACAGAAACGGCGTAAGGTGAAGGCGCGGCGCAGGCATAATGCCGCTTCAAAACATTTTCATACAAAATGTACGTAAGCAACATGTCGTAAATTACACTCAAGCGGTGCGGCGCAGGCACGCCGTTCTTTCGTTTCCTTATAGATCCCACGTCTGCGCCGCACCTTACGCCGTTTCTGTGTAATTCGCGCCTAAGGAAAGAAAAAACATCTTGTAAAAAATAAGCGTCATTTCACACGGTCAATGTTCAAGCAATGTGGTCCGAAAGGTCCCGGGTTAAATTCACAGCGGACAAAAATTGCCAGGGGATTATTTTGCAAATGCTAAGCAGTTGCAGGGTTAGAATAGTTGCTGATAAATTGCTATGGGATCTAGTGAGAATACCGTAGCTGCCTAACTGTGAATATACGATAGTTTAAATAAACCTCTGGCGTTGGACCCTTGGGAATTGCAAACGCTGCACTTATGTTTATTTATGAACTTTACTACACTCATGTTTCTTTTTACGTAAGTACTAGTTAATGTTACTGATACTGTTAGCCTGCGTCATCCCACTGCTGCGCAAAGGCCTCTCCCCATGACTTCTAGTTGTGTCGATCCAGGGCTAATGTGGGCCACGGGTCGTTGGTTTTGTCCAGCTCGTCCCGCCATCTTCGACGTCTGCCGCGACGCCTTCTGGCTGTGTCAGGGCTCCAGAAAGTGGTTATTTTGGCCCACAGCTCATTGGGCATGTGTTGTTAAAGTTTATAATAATATAATTATTACTATAGATGTATAATGCACACCCTAAGGCTCACCTGTTTTAGTGTTCTCTCATTTCCTTCCACCAACTCAATTTTACTTTTTTTTTGGGGTAGTACCTCAGTGCAACTTCATCTACCTAGCCTTTTCCCAACTATGTTGGGGTCGGCTTCCAGTCTTACCGGATGCGTCTGAATACCAGAATTTTACATGAATTTTGCATTTTACAGAATTTTACTGCCTATCTGACCTCCTCAACCCAGTTAGTACTGGGTAATACGATACCCCTTGGCAAGACTGGTTGTCAGACTTTTTGGGCCACTGACTACCTGTAACAACTGTCAAAGATCTACAAATGACAGCCGGGACCAACGGCTTTAAGTGCTTTCCGAGGCACGGAGGAAACTCGGTATGTAATGGGCGGTCACCCATCCACAGACCAACCTAGGCAAGTACGGCTTAACCTAAAGATCGACCCGAGCGGCTGTTATTATTTAGCTACGAGCTCCTCAGTACAACTTAGTATCATAGAATAATCGACCGAATTTGAAGACAAATAGCCAAACAAGCCTCTGTCCTTTAAAACTGTCAAGATGGTTATTTTGAACTCCCCAACAGTACAGTCACTGTTTACTCCATGTCCACGCAATGCTAAAACAATGTCATTGTGCAGTTGACGGGTGCTTGTGTAATGCTTTCATTGTTTCAAAGCATCCTTCATTTAATGCTCAAAGCAAATGCCGTGGAAAATTAGTGGCATGACTATCAATGCAGTTTTTACCTTGACACCAGGTCAGGGATGACGTTAAAAAGATATAAAAATAAATATCAACCAGTGTGTTTTAATATCTATCGATATTGAGTTGTTTGTGTTGGGAATGGAATATTTGGAGGCTGACCTCAAACTGTGATGGGACGCATCGAAACCGAAAACGAATGTATCTAATTCTATTAATTTTTTTAAGTAAATTGCCGAGATGTAATGCGGAATTATGGACTACCAAGTATTGATCGATGTTGCGAAAAACCTCCTGGTGCCAAAATGCTCCAAAGACCACAATAGGGTATTTGCCTGAAAAAATCTATTTAGTCCGTCAGTTAGATTATCAAAAAATATTGGACACGTATTTTTTATTTCGTCAAAAAATGACTACGATAGAGCGCATCGAAGTTTAAGAGAAGGGGCTTGTGGTTGTGACGTCACTGGACAGCAAAAAGTAACAGAAATTGTGACGTCAAGCGAAATTTCAACGCGCTGCATCGTGGTCATTTTTCGTGTACATGACAAAAGAAAAAATACGTGTCCAATATTTTTTGATAATCTAACTGACTGACTAAATAGATTTTTTCAGGCAAATACCCTATTTGCTAATAATGTTTAAAATCCCATTTAAATTTCCGAATACGTATCAAATGATGTACGCTACCAGATACAGGCAATCCATCCTCATCATCAAATAAAACCATTATAGGACTAATTAACTGAATTTCATAACTACTTTTATTTGTTTTCACGAGCAATTCAAAAGACGTGTGACACAAATAGGGGATTGAATGAACGGCTAGTGAATACCAATCCTATTGTAATGACAGTTTACACAGGTGTTCAATGCATCGCTTTAGGTTCCACTGCGGGCCGTTAGCCATATTCGTGAATCGAGGTCTTGGTCGTGGACGAGCTGAATAAAAGCTGTGTTATTTAGGTAGATAACTAGTTAGGCACTTACTGGATACGCAAAACTACGATACTTGAATTGATTACATTAGAAACGGTCTGTGTCTGAGGAGGGACGAAACACATGTGACTAAAAGAGAGATGAATATAAATGTTGATGGATGGAAAGAGACAAGAAGACAAAAAAAACCGGCCAAGTGCGAGTCGTACTCACACGCACACAGGGTTCCGTAGCACCAAACAAAAAAGCAAAACTAAAAGTGATGGTCCAAAAATGTATGGACCAAAAACCCAGAGTCGATTTAGACAAATCTGGTATCAATAGCTTTATTAAAATGCACAATTTACCCCACCGAAAAAATTATGCCCATATCCATGGGATATAAAAGTTATAGGCTAACAAAGTACATTGGAAAAATCATGAATAACTGATTATTTTTACCAGTTTTTGCAACAGCAATATATTAATAATGAATAACTTGTTATTTTTATCAGTTTTTTCAACAGCAATATATTAATAATAATAATCATAGGACAATAATAAATATAAGTAGCGATTATATGAACCTATCAAGTATTAAATCTTATATTTCACAGCTTGTAAATCATATGTCAAGATACTTTTGTCGTGAAATCTTTTTACAGTTGAATGTGCCTATTTTGTCTCAGATTATTTATTTTTTCAGTCGCTTATTTAAAAAAAAACAAATACTGTGGGAAAAATATTTATTTCAATTATTTTCAATGTCTATTAATATATCATCTAAGAACCCAGCAGGTTGCATAAGGTCGTCTTGGTACCTGGCCCAGGCCAGATAATATACAATAATAATGTATAATGCTTATTATGTGGGCACAACTGCCCAATGTGCGGCGACCATGAATACAGCTGCAACAGTATTCCGAAATCCTATTCGTGTTATATAAAACATAACAGTAATATGTTCTTGTCCCGACGTGCCTGGAATGGATTCGACACCTAATTAATGTACTTTCTTCGTTATTAATATTTATCCTTTCGGGGTGTCTAAAAACTTCAATTGAAAAAACCCCAGTTCCTCTAATATGTTCGCAACAGTAGGACCTTGCAAGTTTTACGTGGTATGTGCCTATTGCGCTAGTTATTGATCGCTAGTTATATTTATTATTGTCCTATGATTATTATTATTAATATAATGCTGTTGAAAAAACTGGTAAAAATAACAAGTTATTCACGATTTTTCCATATATACTTTGTTCGTCTATAACTCATATACCCCATGGATATGGGCAATTTTTTTTCGGTGGGGTAAATTGTGCATTTTTATAAAGCTATTGATACCTAATTTGTCTGAATCGACTCTGGGTTTTTTTTGGACCATCGCTTTTGTTTTCCATACTATGTCAATGAAAAACAAAGTTACTGCTGCAATTTGATGAAAAAGTCCCATATCTCAAAAACTAAACATCAAATCTTATTTAAACCAATTTTCGTTAAAAGTTTTTTTTACGTTCTACAATCCTGCATTTTTTCTTAATTTTCCTCTTCTTACTTTAGAAATTAGAGGGGGGGGGGGCACATTTTACCACTTTGGAAGTGTCTATCTTACAAACGATTGACTTGGAGAAAAAATAGTTTCAGGAAACTCAATGTCATTTTTAAAGACCTATCAATAGACATCCCGCACCTATAGGTCTAATGAAAAATATTTTTTTAGTTTCAGTTTCATGTATGGGGAGCCCCCCCTTAATCTTTATTTTTTTTTATTATTGTATAAAAATCGTAAAGGGGTTTATAGAATACATCTAGCTACCAAGTTTCAACTGTCTAATTCTAATAGTTTCGGAATAAGGTGGCTGTGACATACATACGGACAGACAGACATGACGAATCTATAAGATGAGATTACAAACTAAGGCTGTGTCTTATTTCGGGCACAGAAAAAAACTAAGTACTTAGCCCTTGGCTTCTTCTGCAACTTTTCTCTATAATTATGATTCATAATAATTTATTTTTACGTAATAACCTTATTTATGTGTAACGGGATTTTCTTACTTATTAAATAAATTATAAAATCCCCTGACAGTGTAATCAACATTTACTAACCGCAACCAGTAAATATTAATAACAATAATTTCCCCGAGTATGTAGTTGCAGGTTTCTATTTTTCTAACGAATAAAATTTTATAATAGAAAAATATAAATTATTATTATTTCGTTGGTCTAGTGGTCGCAAGCGCTACTAATGAGCATGAGGTCTTGGTTTCGATTCCCAGGTCGGGCAAAGTGTTATTGGGTTTTTCCATCAGGAATTTCTCAGTAGCAGCTACGGAGTCTGGATTTTTGCCCGGTTGATGGCAATAGGCTCGCCCCCTATTACATGGGACCTTAACATATCTGCCGAAATGCCCAACCCTTCTGGGATTACAATAATCTAAAATCAAGTTCTCTTGTACTGGTGTTAAAAAGAAATGAAAAATAACCTTGAAGGTTTTTATGTCGCAAAGAAACAGGAATTCTGCTTATCTGAATCTTGTTTTCAACTGCAAAAAAACTCGAGTTGCTTTAAACATTTTGAAACTGGACCACTGTAATATGTGCGAGACATACCTTAGCATTCTGCTTTACAATAGTCTTACGACAAGGTAATGTCCCAATACATCATTGACTGCAAATAAAATCGCCACGCTGCGGTGACATAATTATTTAAATTGATAGTAATTAATATTATTATACGGGGTGTAAACAGACCCTTCACGAAGCCGTCAACCAAGCATTCTGTACATCAAACTAAGTAACTTTACACAAAAATTATTGCTGGGAAACGACATTTTTTTTTGGGGGTGAAAAATTACGTTTTACGGTAAAACTCAATGTAACGGACTCAGAACATTGTGCTGATGGGTGGATTGAATAATACGGGGGTCGTTAAAGTGTTTAAAGTAAAAAAAATACATTAGAAACATGTATTTTAAAAAAAACTTGTGAAAAAGTTGGAACTTTGACCCCCTATATCTCCGTAACTAGAAGGTTCCCAGGCATGGTCTAGAACAAAAAAATGATCGCAATAACGGGGAGAACAAGTACCCTTCGGTTTCGTTAAGGGTCTTTTTACACCCTTTATTAATTATTTAAATCGCCAAGCGGTTGGTTGACTCTTCACGTGACCAGAGGACGGGCCCTATTTTTTGGCATTGCCATCCAACGTGGCAATGCCAGCCTTCTGGGCACTTTTCCTAGTGACAGCGATGTGGACGCATTTTTTGACGCCCTGTAACCGTTTTGATTCTTGTACAAATTTTTTTTTCTTACTATTATAGATTTGTAGTTTGTATATAACGTAAATATTCACTTGTTGTCAATAAATTGGAATAAGTAAATTACTATCTTTACACAGTATAAAAAAGTAGCTCCCGCTCTCTGTACCCTTAAATCTTTTAAACTGCGCAACGGATTTTAATGCAGTTTTAAACAATAGATAGAGCGACTCAAGAGGAAGGTTTATATGTATTTTAACTACATTGCATCCGTGCGAAGCCGGGGCGGGTCGCTAATCTTACTTAATATTATAAAGAGGAAAGATTTGTATTTTTCCGTGTGTGTGTATGTTTATAATGAATAAACTCAAAAACTACTGTGTCGATTTCAAAAATTTTTTCACCATTAGAAAGCTACATTCACCCTGAGTAATATAGGCTATATTTAAAAAAAACGACCACCTGTGCGAAGTCGGGGCGGGTCGCTAGTTAATTTATAAAATTGTGGTTGACATACTTACTCGTAATTAAATTCGGGAAATCCGACCTCAACAACATGTTTTCCTTACAGATAAAGACTGACCGACTCATAGCAGGAAGGTCTGGTCTATAACATTATACTTAGGTTGCATTATAAAACCTTCAGTGAGTCATTGTAATCAGATGCAGTTCACGATTGTGTTTGTAGTCAGTATGTATTCAACTGCGTCTTTTATCGTCAAAGAATCTAGAAATCAGAAACGAAACGATTTATTCGTTAGTTTTAAGAGGGAACAGGGTCCGCGAGGTAGGTATTTGAAGAAACTATTTCTGACGCGCTACATCAAGCCTGCCCCCGTAGAGTGCGATAGGGACAGTTGCAACTCAGACCGATTATATCACAAGAGATCGACGTTTCGTATTCCCCTTTTTCTCGAAAACTGAGCCGATTCAATTACTTTTTGACGTTATAATTTTAAGAAAGAGTATGTCTAGGTTCCTATCAATTTATTTTATGTTAAAAACTTTTCGAATTTGTCTGGTAGTCCTTTCTAATCACGGCCGTAAAAAAATAGGCATTTTTGGTCATTTTTGGAGGGTCATATTTTCTTTAATTATTAGTTGCAGAAAAAAAGGAAATGACAGGGATGTCTACAGTAGACCTTGATTTTATGAAAAAAAAATGCTCTGGAGGCATTATTCAGGAAGAAAAAAGGGGAATACATTTGTATGGAGAATCGCAGCCCCTGTTCCCTCTTAAGTTCCGGCGGTTTACCATGATCCCTTACAGCAATTTTACTTCAAGGTGCGAAAGAGATGAAGTTAGATGTTCTGAACAGCTCCGTATCGTTCCGACGCGGAAGTTAAATTAAATTAGTTGCTATAAAAAAGAGGTGGTCATACAGTCCCTGGTCTGACTTTGAACCTGATCTTGTTGAACTAAAACGCTTTGCATAGAGTTAGTGTTATTATTTTTACCTTTAGTCGTGGTAAGCTTAGTTAGATGTTCTCAAAAACTTAACTACTGTCGGGAGAATATTGCTAGTATTATGAACCTATGGGCATAAGTTCATAATACCAATATTCTCCTGACAGTAGTTAAGTTCTCAGTCTTTTATCGTCAAAGAATCTAGAAATCAGAAACAAAACGATTTATTCGTTAGTTTTAAGAGGGAACCGGGCCCGCGAGGTAGGTATTTGAAGGAACTATTTCCGTCGCGCTACGTCAAGCCTGCCCCCGTAGAGTGCGATAGGGACGGTTGCAACTCAGACCGATTATATCACAAGAGATCGACGTTTCGTATTCCCCTTTTTCTCGAAAACTGAGCCGATTCAATTACTTTTTGACGTTATAATTTTAAGAAAGAGTATGTCTAGGTTCCTATCAATTTCTTTTATGTTAAAAACTTTTCGAATTTGTCTGGTAGTATCTAATCACGGCCGTAAAAAATAGGCATTTTTGGTCATTTTTGGAGGGTCATATTTTCTTTAATTATTAGTTGGAGAAAAAAAGGAAAGGACAGGGATGTCTACAGTAGACCTTGATTTTATGAAAAAAAAATGCTCTAGAGGCATTATTCAGGAAGAAAAACGGGGAATACATTTGAATGGAGAATCGTAGCCCCTGTTCCCTCTTAAGTTCCGGCGGTGTACCATGATCCCTTACAGCAATTTTACTTCAAGGTGCGAAAGAGATGAAGTTAGATGTTCTGAACAGCTGCATATCGTTCCGACGCGGAAGTTAAATTATATTAGTTGCTATAAAAAGAGGCGGTCATACAGTAACTGGTCTGAGTTTGAACCTGATCTTGTTGAACCAAAACGCTTTGCATAGAGTTAGTGTTATTTTTTTAACTTTTATGACGCCGTTCTGGAAAAACATGACTGTGTCATAGTTTGATGTAACATATTGCACGTCATGTGTATGGCTATGGACAAATAAAAATGTGAAGTGACCGATACTTAAAAACGTGATAGTACTCATGATAACAAACAACTTTCCCCAAGAAACATTTATTTTAAACGGCTAACAGCTGATAGGTCACAGGCGCGCGCGTGCGAATTTCATACGGCTGTTGTGTTATTGTGATAGAAAAAATGGAAACATATTTTTTATACACACACTTTGTGTGTATAAAAAAATATGTTTCTTTGGGAAACTTGTTTGTTACCATGAGGACAATCACGTGTTTAAGTATCAGTCAGTAATTACCAGTCACCCTATACACACTAAGTACTGATATCTGTACTAGTGATTCATCTTCGGGATTCTGACTCTTCCTACAGTACCTCGGGGTAAGCTTAGTTAGATGTTCTCAAAAACTTAACTATTGTCTGGAGAATATTGCTAGTATTATGAACCTATGCCCAGTTAGATTCTCCCATTGGCTTGCGTGGCGCTAAATACGTTTAGTTAGGTGCAAAATAACCAGATATTGTTAACGGAAAAAACATGTTTAAATTATCATTCTTTTATAAATAAGACCTCATAACGAGTGGCATAATCACCTACGCTTGTAATGAAACTACTGCGGTAAAGGCATCATAAAATCTTCCTTAACTCAAGGGATCAACGTTCATATTCGCGTGAACAATAAACATATCAGAAAGAATATCTCAATCATTTTTCAATTCTTCTGTGGGCGGGTCGTTTATTATGATTGTGATGTTCAGCATATTTACATAAATTCTTTCTTAGCACATTATTAAAATCGAATCAACAGAAACTTCGAAAATGTTAGATAAGTACTAGACGACGGAATTTTCTATTCAGCTCTTTATTATTATTACAGGCCTATATTGTGCCACTGCAGGGCCAAGGCCTCCCTTCCCTCCTTCCACATTTCGCGATTTAGTGCGATTGTAGGCCAATTCTTTGCGAAAGAGTCCAGCTCATCCCGCCATCTGTTTCTGGGCCTGCCGCGTTGTCGTTTCCAGCGGCAGACGTGACCAGCCCAGCGTGATTTAACTCTTTAAATTACTTTTTTCTTTTTATAATGATTGCTATACACTGTGACTTTTTAGTCGTCTTACAAAGGTGGTCCACTAATAAAATTGAAATTGCCCGACGACATAAAATAGTTCTATGCGCGTTTTTTTTCTTACCTACCGTAATAGGTACAAAGAAAAATAAATAAACATTAAAAAAATTATGAAACATCCTGTTAATGATGTTTACGTGTCAAACGGGAGAATATACCTACCAAGCGCTCGAGTCCAGTAAATCATCGCTCAAAACAGGGTGTTTTAACTACGTCATGCGTCATAATACTTTTATTTTTAAATTATTAAAATCTCATAAATACCTATTATTTTGTATGAATGGTTAGTAGTCATTGGATGAATGAAGTGGGCTGCCGTTGTAAGACGACTAAAAAGTCACGGTGTATAAGTAACCACTTGCTACGTACTACTACTACTTACGTGTTGTTTACACTAAGCTATCTGTATTAGTATAGGTGCATGCAACGATTGCATCTCGTGCTCGTATTACCTATACAGGACTGGCTACCTAAGTACCAATTATATACATTATTATAGTACAGACAGCCTTGCAGTGTCGTGTCTTGCCATTATGACGGTAATTGTAGTACTGACTATTCTGACACTAGTGTTATTTATCTATCAGCAACTTGAAATTAACCAACTTCAGACAACTTTTTTCATATTAATTCAGATTTAACAGATCTGAGCATTCAAAGAAGGTGAATTTTAATGCTTTGTTTTATTCATTTAAATTGTATTCAGAAACTGTGATTGACCCCTTGTTTCCCAGAAGACTTCATCCGTCTAAAATTGATCATACTTTATTTCCTACTAGCGACCCGCCCCGGCTTCGCACGGGTGGACATTTATTTTTTAAGCTCTCTGAAAAAAAAAAATGTTTTGTATGTATGTTTTTATAGATTTTTTATTCGTGTTACATTTCTTTGTTTCGTAGCTGCTTAACTCTTTTATTTTTGTTTTTAATTTTTAAATTTTTTAACTACT
The DNA here is from genome assembly GCA_905220335.1 of Noctua pronuba. Classification (NCBI taxonomy): domain Eukaryota; kingdom Metazoa; phylum Arthropoda; class Insecta; order Lepidoptera; family Noctuidae; genus Noctua; species Noctua pronuba. The sequence continues at coordinate 3,791,138 of LR999906.1, read as the reverse complement.
CTACAACTACTGCTTCTACATCTTCAACTTGTGCACCCCCCTCCCCTGCGGTTTCGCCGTGCGAGTCGTGCGACACCATCATTCATTTTAATACCAATTACAATTTTAAATTCGTAATATCTTTTGAATGGATTGTCCGATTGGAATAAAATAAAAAGTAATTTATAGCTATTGAAACAATCTTGCTCAATAAATAGTTTATTTGGATAAGAATTAGTATTTGACGATAATATGATCAATAAACATAGGCTAACAATTTTAATTACTTTTATTCTATGGAAAAGTGGTTATAATGGCTAAAATATAAATGTTTGGTTTATACTATCGCGGACTTTTTTGTAGGCATTATTGAGTTCTACAACTTTTCTATAGAAGTCAACCATACATCTCTAACCATTTAGGCAGCGTTCGCGAGAATCGTTAACGTACGGCAGTTTTTTCGACGCCTTACTCCACAATTTTTACTACCACGAAAAATCCTATCTATTTTCCGGGATAAAATATAGCCTATACGGATTCGGAAGAATCCCTCTAAGTAATGGTAAAAGAAATTTTGAAATCGGTCCAGTAGTTTTTGAGCCTATTCAATACAAACATACAAAAATACAAAAATACAAAGGTTTCCTCTTTATAATATTAGTATAGACTAGCGGCCCGCCCCGGCTTCGCACGGGTGGACATTTATTTTCCCCTAATTCCCCCCCCCCCCATTTGTTTTTCTAGTAATAAATATAGCCTATGTTACTCAGGGTGAATGTAGCTTTCTAATGGTGAAAAAAATTTTGAAATCGGCACAGTAGTTTTTGAGTTTATTCATTACAAACATACACACACACACACACACAAAAATACAAATCTTTCCTCTTTATAATACTAGTGTAGATTACCTTTATGTTAAACGAGTAGACGAATTAATTTTCTCTCATATTGAAGTCTAAAGACAAAACTTGTATCACTGACGAATGACGATATATCGTGTTGAACGGGCGTGACTCATAACTTTTTCAAACGTGCAAAAATGTCGCCTGTCTCCACGGCGCGGCGAGATATTGCAATGTCGCGTTGACAGACTACACAGCCGCCTTTAAAAGCGAGAAATTCTCAATTCGAAGCGTGCGCTTTTGCAAAACGTCTGAAAGAAACCAATCAGCTTGGATGATTTCGTAGACAATGTTCCGCATATTCGACGAAACTAATCCACTCAAAGGTTGATGAAAATAAACATTTGCTCCAAAAGCCTGGATTCGTTGAAGAATTTCACTTTCGAAATTTGACAATAGATGAGAACTGTTATTACATTGTTGTTTAGGCAAGAATGAAAACAAATTCGTGGTAATAGAATTTCTTTGAATAAACAAAGTTTAAGTCTTGTACAATATTCCTCATAAGAAACTCTTTCACGGTGACTTTCTTTATAGAATCATAATCATAATAGACTGTTTGACAAAATCCAAAAAATAAAAATAAATAGTTAGTCCGTCAGTTAGATCACCAAAAAATATTGGACTCGTATTTTTTCTTTTGTCACATAATCAAAAAATGACGACGACACGACAACGCGACGACATAATCAAAATTCAAAAGAGGGGGCTTGTGACATCACCCGAGATTGCAACGCGCTGTATCGTGGTCATTTTTCGTTTACATGACAAAAGAAAAAATACGTACGATATCTAACTGACGGACTAAATAATTTTTTTCAGGCAAATACCCTATTTGAATATGATTATTAAACGAGAAACCATTACAGCGACGTCAGCCTCAAACTTGCGACCCCAAAGACTAGCGGTGCGGGAGCTTAACGTCAGGTTGGCACAACCGGTCCCGGCCCCAACGCTCTCCAAAAACATGCATATGATGTCATGCTAAAGAGCAACACTTGAACAGGAATGCGTTTGTTACCACACTTGTTATCATATTTTTCCTTACAATTCTTTTAGGCCAAAAATGCTCTTCGTTTAACTGGTCCGAAGTGAATTTCTTTGGAAATAGTTTTTTTTTTCAATTCATGGTTGGTGGAAACATTGCTGCACTCTGCAGAACCCTACAATGTGATCGAAGTTAGTTGGAATTTGATGAAAATAAATCAACTTTGCTTAAAGTCCGGCTAGTTTCGATCTCTGGCTTCTGTCGCATTTCATAGCACCATGGGAATTCTATGTGCATGCTTATCTAGTAATAATCTACAGTAAAACGATGTCCTCAATGACATTGTTGACATAATTTACCGTCATTGCATCTTGCAGTTTCTAGAAGACAATCATTCACGAACGGTTGCATTTTCAATGTCACGCCATTGTCTCGTGGACGATAACCACTTTTTATGTAACCATAGTTACGTACTTACCTGCTATTACTAGCCATGAGCTCATGTCTCAAATGTTGTGTATACTGGACTAAAGCCATGAATTCGTTCTCTTAATTTGTGATGACTCTTAAATATCCAAACATTTATTCTTTCAATTAAAGGCAATTATATTATAAAGAAGATATGTTACGTTCATTCTGAGCGGCGTTCAAATAACGTTGCGTTGTTACGACTGCGATAGATAATACGAAACGTATGATACAGAGATAGCTATTGCGCTTGAAGTACTTAAAATTACGACAATTGTCTGAATTTGTCTGCAACAATTTGCGCGCGATATCTACCTCTTTTTATTTATAATATCATTGATTAAAGGCCTATAAATTACACATCACACTAAATACTGCTTTGAGCTACCAGCAAAGCTCATGTATATTCACAAGCTACAATGATTGCAAATCTATAAGTACATTCCGTAGATTACGTCATCATCAACAGCGCCTAGCTGCCTATCGAGATAGCTGGCGCCCATCACATAAGTTCATCTCATTATACGAGTACGTACATACTCGCCATATTGTATATATTATTATTACACTCGTATTACGGTACATTGGCGTTTTCTATACTCAAAACGTTTGTATTGAGCCCCCGTTCTTATGTTATTAATGTTTTTAAAGATACATAATGTTTTCAATCTGAAGAATATAGCTTTTTGATGAAACAGGGTTCGAAAAGCATAGGGTAGGGCATAGAGATGTGGCAATGGCGATGTTTGGAGACATAATTATATGATTATACTAGCTGTTCCCCGCGACCTTCGTCCGCGTCAAGTTATTAAAAATACAATTTTCCCCGTTTTTGCAACATTTTTCATTGCTGCTACGCTCCTTTTGGTCGTAGCGTGATGATATATAGCCTATAGCCTTCCTCGATAAATGGACTACCCAACACTGAAAGAATCATTCAAATCGGACCAGTAGTTCCAGAGATTAGCGCTTTCAAACAAACAAACACTGCAGCTTTATAATATTAGTATAGCCTATAGCCTTCCTCGATAAATGGACTACCCAACACTGAAAGAATCATTCAAATCGGACCAGTAGTTCCAGAGATTAGCGCGTTCAAACAAACAAACAAACAAACACTGCAGCTTTATAATATTAGTATAGATATCTTCTAGCTGTGCACGCTTTTCGTTTGAACTGAATGATGATGTGAGAAGGACCAACTACCCTGACTAACACCAGCAACAGCTCCTTTCAGCTTTCAGCTCACAGCAAGAGCTCCTTTGCTAACAAGTCTTACTAATATTATAAATGCGAAAGTTTGTGAGGATGGATGGATGTTTGTAAGTTTTTCACGCAAAAACTACTGAACGGATTTGGATGAAATTTAGCACACAAATAGTTTATAACCTGGATTAACACATAGGATACTTTAACCCGGTAGTACGATCCCGTGGGACAATAATCGAACTACACGCGGGCGAAGCCGCGGGAATAAGCTATTACCCCATATTTGTAAGCTAAGAAGCATTTCAAGATGATAGGCAGGATTGTCTAGTCTGCTAATAACATGTTAGATGCTGCCGTTACTAATAATTTAGCCAAGTGCAGTAAAGAATAACACAAACGCAAGTATTATCATCTGCCTTGCCTTTTCCCAACTATGTTGGGGTCGGCTTCCAGCCTAACCGGGTGCAGCTGAATACCAGCATTTTACATGAAGCGACTGCCTATCTGACCTGCACAACCCAGTTAGTTTAGTTCTAATACGATACCCCGTGGTAAGACTGGTTGTCAGACTTTTTGGGACTGACTACCTAACGACTGTCAAAGATCTACAAATGACACCTGGGGCCAACGGCTTAACGTGCTCTCCGAGGCACGGAGGAAACTCGGTATGTTATGGGTGGTCACCCATGCACAGACCAACCTAGGCAAGCTCAGCTTTAAGTAAAGATCGGCCCGAGCGGCTGGTATTATTTAGCCACGAGCTCCTCAAACCCACAAGTATTAAACTTAGAAGACGCTTTTCCTGTCACCGTTACATTACATTGGTCTGCGTATGTTTCGTGAACCCTTTGCTGAGCAATTTGAACCCACTGTGCTCTTCAAAAATGCCACCAGCCCCTCTCTCTGCGTAGGTGAACCGGTAAGTAGTTATTTAATACAATGTCAGGAACAACGATGTGGAACAAATTGTTTTGGGTACACTGCGGTTCCATTACATTTGTTGATACTAATTTGGACGTCCGGATGTCGCCCGTTGTTTGCAATTCATTTGGTGTTTCCTTTGAGCTAGTTCTGTTTTCAACGCGTGTTGTTTCCGGAAAATGTTGATGGTACAAGTTCATCAAACTTGAATGCAGTTTGTGATACATCAATCCTATTGTGTACGTATGATAATGGTTTCATCAGATCTGTTTCTTCTTGGATCTTCGCCGTATTTATTGCAAGTTGCAACACATAGGTGATACATGCAGTTTTATACTTTTGTCGCGCTATTTAAGATCCTAATTTTATTTAAAAAAAAAATACCACAATATTAAGACACTCCTTGAAACGCGCCCTATTATTTATTCAACGAAACAAGTCACGAAACAAAATGAACCGTATTACATAATACATTTAACATACAGACTATCTGTGAATTACAAAACATTGTTAAAGATGAGCCCATTAGCTTTAAAAACTGACCTGAAACATGTCACTGTGGTCAGCCTTGAAGCTCGACCCATATGCAAAACACATAGGCAACACACATTATCGTTCTAATTACATGAATACCTAAACTGTGGACTCCGGACAATTTTTACGTCGAACAGACCTTTTTTTTTAAGGATGGGATATCATCAAATAACTCCTCCCGCTCTGGGTGGAGTGGGAGGGAGTGTCAGACTTTTACTGACTAAAACCCATCCATGCTCCTTCTTTGCCCTTTGTGTTCCAGGGCCGCGGTATCTCTTTCGAACAGTCACACAGCCCCGGCAACGCCGTACAGACCTAGGTTTGTTTTACTGTCTCCAACATGCTGCTGAAAACTTCACGTTAAAATGAGAAATCAGTAAAGTCACATAAAGTTCTAGGCTACAATATCAAAAGCTAGGTGTTTGCTATTAACATACAGCCATTAACTTAAGTCAAGAAAGGAGGTGACTGATGAGATGACTAGTTATAGAGAAGTATGGAAGAAGACATGTTGAGCCGACCCCAAATGAATTGGTATAAGGGCAGAAGAATGATGATAACAGAAATTAACTAAATTCACCGGTACCTATCCTAAATATTCGGAGTTTGAAACCGAAAAATCAAAGAAATGAGTTTATGTGTGATAGCCTGACGAGCTCATCTAAAGGGTGTAAAAAGACCCTTAACGAAGCCGAAAGGCACTTGTTCTCCCCGTCATTGCGATCATTTTTTTGTTCTAGACCATACCTGGGAACCTTCTAGTTACGGAGATATTGGGGGTCAAAGTTCCAACTTTTTCACAAGTTTTTTTTTAAATATATGATTTTAATGTAAGATTTTTACTTTGCACACCTCCACGACCCCCGTACTATTCAATCCATCCTTCAGCACAATGTTTTGAGTACGTTACATTGAGTCCTACCGTAAAACGTGATTTTTTACCCCAAACCAAAAATCGTTTCCCAGCAATAATTTTTGCGTAAAGTTACCTAGTTTGATATACAGAATGCTTGGTTAACGGCTTCGTGAAGGGTCTGTTTACACCCTGTATACTGCAGTACTTTAAGTGACCACACTTAAAGTAGTTCGTGTCTTATCCACAATACATCGTAAATCCGCTGAAATTCAGCTGAAATCGACACCCGGCGTTCGAAGTTTAAGAAGTCGTCAGTTTTGTGAAATATAATGAGTAAGAGGAAAGTCGCGGTTGCGTGAGTCAGGTCGGGCCTTTATGTCAGACTGTCAGTCACTTGTCTAGTTCGGAACCGTCCCTTAGTGCTTACGCGTGTGAAAAGTTTTATTTACGAAGTGATAATTGGTTTTATAATTAATTAAAATTAGTTCAGCCGGTTCAGCGGAATTGATGTTCCCTTGTCCAAGCCCTTTTCGTGCGCATTTTTTTGTAGTGTCCGTCTTATTAAACTCATTCTACAATATTATGGAAAGTATAAAATTTACGCTGCTGTACGTAAATGAAGTGAATGATGTGCTATTCAACAATAGTTCAAACTATTGAAGAAGAGACTCATAAGAGCTTTTTTAGAAAGGTACTGTCAAGTCTGTTGTACTTAATTGTGTTAACCCTAGATAACTAAACATTCGTCCGCACGACGACGCAACTCCGCGCGAACATCAACTTACCCGTGCCCCCCGACCTCCGCTCATTTTTTACCTTCCTAAATTGATAAACAATGCAACGCGTGCTGCACTTGTGGTCACAAGTCAAGTAGAAAGAGACCCTACAGCTCTCTCGTAGTCCCCTCGACGAATGTTTAGTTACAGTGTAACGTATAAAATAAGTTTAGTTATCTAGGGTTGGAGTAAGCCTGCAAATAGTGATGTTCAACTGGCAGACTACAGATATTCAGCCCGGCTAGGTCCTATACAGGGTTTTATGTAAAAGGGCTGACACGTTTTTTGAGAGATTAGGAGTGGTGTTCCCTAGCAGCAGTTAGTTGTTTGAAAGGTAATGATAAATATGTGCATTCCTACAGTGTATTGTTTTAAGTGTCTGATTTGGTAAACAGTCGCGATAGTGCTAGTGAATCACACACTTGGTTATGACTATAAAGGGTGTAAAAAGACCCTTAACGACGCCGAAAGGCACTTGTTCTCCCCGTCATTGGGATATTTTTTTTGTTCTGAACCATACCTGGGAACCTTCTAGTTACGGAGATATTGGAGGTCAAAGTTCCAAGTTTTTCACAAGTTTTTTTTTTAAATACCAATTTTAAAGGTTTTAACTTTAATTAACCTCATGACCCGTTTACTATTTAAATTATCCATCAGCACTAAGTTTTGAGTGTGTTACATTGAGTTTTACCCTAAAACGTGATTTTTCATCCCAAAAAAAAAAAGTTGTTTCCCAGCAATAATTTTTGCGTAGAGTTACTTAGTTTGATGTGCAGAATGCTTGGTTGACGGCTTCGTGAAGGGTCTGTTTACACCTTGTATATTTGTAATACCGAAACGTGTCTTGTATAACAATACAAAATAACTTCGATCATGTTTTTCATTGATTATATACCCACATTTCACAGTTGCGTTAAAGTCCCATGTAATAAGGAGCGAGCCTTTGCCATCAATCAAGTACAAATAGAAGCCCTTGCCATGTTATCATTTCCTTTTTATTTTCAGCGGCGGTGTACATAGCTGGCGTGGTTGCGTCTGTCGGCGTCTCCGTGCTCGGCGTGTTCTGCGTGCTATCTGTACTGCAGCTAGCCATGATTTCATCCAAGGAGCGCGTGGCCTTCAAGTACACACACCTCGTCATGATGAAGTTGGCGCTGGCGCTTCTAGCCAGTAAGTACCAGTTTTGTTATGATCATTTATGTTACTTGTGACAAATAAAAGGTGTACAAAGACCCTTAACGAAGCCGAAAGGCACTTGTTCTCCCCGTCATGGCGATATTTTTTTTGTTCTAGACCATACCTGGGTCAAATTTCAACTTTTTCACAAGTTTTTTTTAAATACATGTTTTTAAAGTAATATTTTTACTTTAAATACCTCCACGACCCCGTACTATTCAATAAATCCATCAGCACAATGTTCTGAGTGCGTTACATTGAGTCCTACCATAAAATTTGATTTTTCACCCCAAAAAAAAAAGTCGTTTCCCAGCAAAAAAAGTTCCGTAAAGTTACTTAGTTTGATGTACAGAATGCTTGGTTGACGGCTTCGTGAAGGGTCCGTTTACAGCCTGTATGTATAAATGTTGATGGATGGAGAGGGACAGGAAGGTCCAAGGAGACGTAAACAAAAGATCGATGGGTTGTGTGAGGAATGATATGAATATGGAAGTAAAAGAAGTAAATGATAGCGTGACGGTTGACAGGGGAGAATAGAAGAAGAAAAAACGTTTTGTGCCGACCTCAAGTAACATGGGACAATGGCAGGAAGATGATAATGACTGGAATGGGAAACAAGTACCACGCACTCTAGTTGCTGAGTTAGAGTTTCAAAATTGTGACATAAACATTCAAAAACTCTGCATCGGATGCCGAGTAATTACTAGCCATGAAAAAGTGGATGAATTGGCTAAAGCTTCATGGACTTGGCTTGAGCGCTACCACTAAAATGGGTATCATTTTAGTGGTAGCGCTCAAGCCAAGTCCATGAAAATAAACTAATTATCCGCCTTCAGACGCCTCATACGAAATGTTACATTCAACGATTTTTGATTTATTTTTCGTCTCAAACCATTATCACAACACTGCATTGAATTCAGACAAATCACGCGGCACACCACTCTGTGGCCCATCTCACATTATATCCTTTTAAACACCAAGGAGAAACTGTTGAAAAGTGTTGAAAGCTCCGTCGGTGTGGCGGAATATTGAGCTGACTGAATATGATCTACGCGTCATGAATAGCATAATTGACTAGGCATCATACTATTGTAACAACATCTTGTCCTGGTCATGACATGACCTATGATATCTAAATAATGATTGTGTTAACAACTGAAATGTATTGTTTCCAGCATTGCTGTCCATAGTTGCAGCAAGTTTGTTCGCCGTACAAGGCGATGACAGGGGTTTCTTCGTGACGAGGGGAGAAGCATTCTATGTTCAGGTATAATATATTGTTATGAGCTGGGTATGGGATAAATTAAATTACTACCGATTAAACACAAATAACTTTAATAATCACAAAACACTTAAAACTTAATCACAACTACACTACAGTGGGCTTACCATGAGTTGGAAATGTATTATCGAATACTATCGCCCTGTCTCTTTCATATTCATCGACTGCTTTACGACACGAGAAGTATATCCGATAGTTTTCGATATCGAGGACAGTTTTTTACAAACTCATGGTAAGGGCACTGATCACTATTCACTTAGATATCGCACTTCTAGATCACTTCGATTCGCTTCGTTGTGTAGCCAAAATCAGACTGACTGTTCCCGCAAACACGACGGCTATTTACACACCGACCGATCCTTCGAGAAGGTTCTACAACTTTCGGGAACCTTCTTCACAGTTCTTAGTATACCGTCATCTTTCGAGAAAGTTCCACAACGTTCTCGAATCTTCTGGAAAGTTCCATAGTAGAACATTGTCCTTCGAGAACGTTCTACAACCCTCTCGAAACTTTTAGAAAGTTCTATAGTGGAAGATTTTAGACTCTAATATTCTAGACAGGTCTTTACGAAAACATTCGAGACTCGCACGTAATCTAGAATGTTCTCATAAGCAACCGATGTAACAATATGAATTTTCTATACCATGGGCGTACCCAGCATTTTCTAAGGGGTGGGGCAGAAATAAATAAACTAAGTAGTAGGAAATTACAAATGCTTTTTATTTACTGACTGATACGTTTTATTGGCTGCTCTAAACCATTTCAATAATAACCTGCGAGGGTTCTGGCTAAATTTAGCTAAAATTTCGTTTTCAAATGTATGTTGTGTTTTCCAGAACCCTCTTTCTATGCACACCCATCATACAGAGGCCGACAAGACAGTTTACTGTCATTGTTGACCTTAACCAAGTTTTTATTTTAATGTGAAAAATGTTAAAGTAACCAAATTAATATTTAATTTTGTCATTATGTTAATTTTGCCTAAAAATTCTTGGCTTGGGGTCAGAGAGCAGGGTGGGGCAAGCGCCCCACCTGCCCCACCCTGGGTACGCCCATGTTCTATACAGTCGAAACATTTGAAGATGGATCTTGTTAGGATTGAATATTGATCTCCTGACTCATAACTTACATGACACTTGTCGTTTACAGATAGTGAGTATAGTAATAAACTCGATCCTGTTTATTATGTCACTGTACGACGCACTCTTCGCTCGACGTGAGGGCGGCGACCCCACCAATCCGTTGGGGGAACCTGAAGGTACCACCATCAACAACCCTGGCTTCAAAGAAGGAAGAGGTAAATAAGAATTATTTTTTATAACAGCGCCTAACTCGTAGCTTAGGCGCTTATCACACTGCACCGCGCTCCGCATTGGTATCTGAATTTGTATAGAAAACACGCCTAGGACACGGTAATATTATAATACAGTACTCCAACAAGCGGACGAAACGCGAGCTATACCTACGCGCCTCGATCTCGGGGTGCGCTCGCGGCGCAGACAGTCACTAGAGATGGGTAACTAGCCGAAATTTCAATAGCTTAGCTAGCTGGTTATTTGTGGTGCAATAGCCAGCTAGCTAGCCAGCTATTTTGGCTACTTGGCTATTGAACAATAACGACTAGCGCTCGCTAGCGGCGCAGCGGCGTAGCTAGGTGGACAAGGGAATTGAATGAATAACGATCAACTGTCCTGCGATTCGAGTTCGAACCTCGCCGTGGCAACAAGTCTAAATGTGAAAAATAAGTTAGGTAATGTCTTGATTTCGTTTTTCATTTACTTTTTATTTTATTTCATAATCTTTTGAAAAGAAATGACTTCTTTAATGAATGATTATTGTAAGAAAACGAAAATCAACAGTGCACACCGTTAAGTCAGCTATCGGCTACTCGGCTACTCCGGCTAGCCGGCTACCGAAAACCGGGACGGCTGCAAAACGAAGTAGTTATATTATACTCTGTGGCTACTATCCGCTATACCGCTATGCCGTATTCTAGCTAGCCAGTAGCCAATAGCTAGTTATAGTGTTGACGGATATCGTAACCGTGGCTATTTTGTTAATAGCCGTTATTTAGCTAGTTATGGCTATAGCTACCCATCACTAACAGTCACGTCTGTACCGCAGTGTCGAACGGACGGTGTGTTGTTTTTTTAACAATAACCGCGCGATTTTTCCTCTAAAAATCATTTTGCGGATTTATTATGCTTTAAAATTTAACAATAAAGCATTTCGTACGACTCAGTCGAGGCGCAAATATTTTTCGGTCGCAAATTTATAAGCCCGATTTGTTTTTCAAATAAAAACATGTTTTATTAATTAAATCTACCAATAAAAAAATAACACGCTTTTTTATTAAACACTTCCTATTCAATATACAAAGTATTTCATTTATTTATATAAAAAGGATATTTACAATCACAAAACTAAATACAAACAGAAAGTAGGCAAATGTAATTAAAATGCTGGAGACGGGCAGCCCTGACGCATGTTTACGTACCGCGCGGCTGTAGGCATTTATTTCTATCATGCGGCCGATTTACATTACTGTATTATAATATTACCGTGCCTAGGACACTGACAACGCGTCAATGTTAAAATTGCGGCTCCGCGCTACGCGACGCAGCGCGGTGCAGTGTGATAATCGCCTTATATTAGTTCTGAGACGACATAATAATAAAGGGTGTAAAAAGACCCTTAACGAAGCCGAAAGCTTTTCCCCGTCATTGCGATAATTTTTGTTCTGAACCATACCTGGGAACCTTCTAGTTACGGAGATATTGCAGGTCAAAGTTCCAATTTTTTCACAAGTTTTTTTTTAAACCACTTTTTAAGGTTTTAACTTTACTTTAATTAACTCCATGACCCGTTAACTATTCAAAGCATCCATCAGCACTAAGTTTTGAGTGCGTAACATTGAGTTTTAGCGTAAAATGTGATTTTGCACCCCAAAAAAGTCGTCGTGAAGGATCTGTTTACACCCTGTATAGTACAGTATGTCTCAGAATGATGTGGTATAGACCATCAAACTGTATTGCTTTCTCAATGGGACAAAAATCTTCTATACAAACACAGCACATGATTCTAACCTCCAGGAGAGACATGTTTCGTCGGTTATTAAAAATCATACGAACACAGTCAAAATGTAATGGAATGGAATGTTTTTTTAAATGAAGTACTCAGACAGGCCAAAATATTCAAACTCTATTCTAACATTTTGGTCTACAATTATTGTAGTATCCTCTTGTAGCAGAGCTAATAGGTTGATAACACAATTATTTACTAACTATATCACAGGCTCACCAACACCACCAAGCCCAAGTCCAGGGTACGCTTCATTCACCTTCCAACTTCCCGCCATTCGTGTTGACTGACAGTTGTCATTAATGACAGCTACCTGACTACTTGTGGCTGTTAGACAGTGTTTCCATATCTATTAAATACACGACATTAAATGTCAATGTCACTTCTAATAGGAATGTGTGTGTGTATGTATGTTATGCCAAGCCATGCTCAATTACCCAATATTTTTCTAGAACCACTGTACTACAAGAGTAAAATATGTTTTCAGGGATCTCGATGACGGACGCGTCAGGAAAGCCGTACAGCACAAACGGACACGGAAGCGTGGCTTCAATGAACACAACGGCAACCACGCTCACTGGCTTATCAGACGCCAGTACCATCACCCGATCACCCCTGAGGTCCTCACTCAAGAAGCCACGGCCCAGGGAAGGGGAACCCGGTGGGTTAGGCATACAGAACCCAGGGTATTCCGGCCATTCACCCCCACTAAACAGGAATGGAAGCCAGAAGAAAGTGCGCATCCAAACTCACAGTACTGAGGTGTGAATGACATGTGTCTCCTTATGTTAGTAAAACTCTAGTTATGCTAAAATGCATAAATGATTTTTCAGCCATTTTTGATATGCAAGTTGCACATACAGTCAAGGACAAAATTCTCAAAGTGCTGTATCTGTTCAATTGATGAAATATGATACAATTCATATAAGTGTTATATACATATAAAAATGCATCAGTTATTATATCAGTCAATACTTGAGAAGAAAACGTTTTTCACCGAGTGTCTACGTATTTGTGCCCTTAACTGAACATGATTGAAGGAAAATCTTGCATGCAAATTGCTACCACTTAAATAGTGGCCTATTCTCAGTGTGTTCCTACTTGCATATCAGATTGGTTTAGAAAAAAAGATTTAGTTTTGCAAAAACTTGCGCCTTCAGTCAAAATTATGAGAATTTCGTCACATTTATTGCATGTGAATTACAACTTACTAATGTGTTCTAATATTATTATAATTTGTTGTATAAGTAAGACTAAGGTACTCACCACAGCTGTATTTCAAAGAGCAGACTAATAAAAAGACGGAGTTCACTTACCACCTCAACACAACAGCTGATTATTAAAAACATTGACATCTTTTTTAATCTGTATTATGTTGAACCGCACAATAATGAAAACAGTTAGTCGTGAGCAATGTATTTTCTTTGTTAGCAGTAAGGGAAGTTATCGTAACTCAAACATTCATGAATGTATTAACAATTTTGGCCAAAGGTGCAAGTGGTTTATTTATTTAAACGGAATTAGTAAGGTGGGTGTAGATGTAGATTGACTTTTTGATAGTAACAAGACACTGATAGATTTTAACACTTTAGTGTTAACATAAGTAGGACTTTTTTATATAATATTATGTATGTCAAAACTTTAGGTACCTTTTTAATGTTTTATAATAGCATGTACATTTCCACAAGTGTGCATACAAAAATAGTGTACTAAGTTAAACTTCAATTCAGAATCTTAGTTACCAAGCTATAAAACAATGAACTTTGATGTCACACTTACATGACAGTTCAAATTCGACGGCAACCAAAATATACTGAGCACATTTAATTACAAATTGTCATTCAAAAATGTACTGAGCCTACTTCGCGATAAAGTTGATAATTGAGTTAGTGACAATGAATATCTGTAAATAAATAGCTAAGATTCTGAACTGAAGTATAGATTACAAGTCGATGCACTGTCGCAATTTGAATTCACATATCACAAGCTGATATACCTACGTATTTTGTTTTACATTATAAGCATATATATTTTTATTATTTACAATTTATGAGACATTGCAATCATCTGTATATTTCGTTTGAACAAAGTTCTTAATTGAATATTTTATTGTGTATAAAGTGCATATGTGTACATAAACCAGCACAAAGTGTTGTAAAATAAGAATCTTTTTGAATTTGTTACATTATACAGCTTTGTTGTACATTGACATGCAATTTTAATATGTTAACATTTATATTATAGAATTGAATTCCGATTTGTCTATAAGATTTAAGTTAAATGTAGGTAAGTGTAAATAAACATAAAAAAACCCACCAGCCTCTTTGCGGATCATCACATTTTATGATTTGTCTTAAACTAACTGCTTTGGATAAAAATTCGATCGTGAGAATCGTGCCTTACCTTTAGAATCCAAATTTGTGCCTTATGTCCTAAAAGCCTACCTTTTAAAAATGATGCATTACGCATGATACTAAATTTAGTTACACCGTCCAAATGTCGAATTTAATTTTTATTTTGGAAGGTTTCTTAAATTAAAATCTATTGATATTTTGTGCATTTTTGACCATAATTCTTTATCTCTATTGGTTTCAGTTGCTTAAGATAATTTCTTAGTTAAATGATAATATTAGCATAGAGTATTATTTTACTCTGTCCGTCCAAATTCTGGTCTTAACTTAAGTTTCGACGTAACTACGTAATAATGTAGTAACTTTCAAGTAGATGCAAGGAAGATAAAATCAACTTTATTATTGTTACTTTTGTATTGTTGAGGTAAATGTAATATATTTTTATCTATATTCTGCACGCGTAGGGAGTTGTTAAATTTCTTTATAGTTAATTAAATTATAGTGCAACATGTTTTTTTTTGCGCTTGAATGAACATTGTCAAGAGGGGCCGGAAATTATACTGCAAAAAAGAAAATGCGTTAGTTCCGACTATGACCACGCGCCAAAAGAAACAAACTGCACCATACTGTAATTTTCTCATAGATATATTTATATTTTTCTTTTATACACGGAACAGATTTTTGCTTAATATTTTTAATTATACGGTATTATACAAATTCCGTCCAAAATATCCCATTATGTTAATGATCTGATATTTAGTTTTACACATTATTCTTTAGTTATATTTTTCTGAATAAAAAAGCAATTGTTTTTCAACCAGATTTGATTGTTTTATTCATTTAATAGACCTTTATAAACAGTGATCGGAGTAGGTAGATTGAACTGGGGTCATTGATCCGAAACGTATATATTACTATGGACATTCCTCCGGAATTGGTGGATTATTGGTGTGATTGTTTTTATTATTCAACAGATAAATAATGAATTAATTTAGTTTTGATACCTTACTTTAAATTTTGAATTGAGTAGTAATAATATCACTACCAACATTAACAATATTTAATTGAATCCGGAAATACCGGAATTACTTTCCGGAAAAATGGCTTATCCATGTTATTCTTTCTGTGTGCATTTATGATACAAGTACCAAAAATCAATCTACCTACTCCGATCACTGTTTATAAAGCAAATAGGCTAATGGACGATTTTTGCTATTGCAGAGGCATGGCTCTGACTGGCTCCTGTGCCCTGGGTACCTTGAGTCGTTTGTCCAAGGGGATGGCGAAGTAGACGATGGATCGTAATGCTGGGATGTAAATAGGGTAAAACCCGGGTTTTAATATGGGACCGAAACCGGGTTCCGCATGCCCTAGCTGTGAAGAAGACTAATAAGAATTATTTCTATACATGTAGCGGAAATGAGATGGATGTGTGGAATATCCAGAATAGTAAAAGTAAAAAATTAGTTCCTATCTATATTACAGGAAGTTTGAAAGCTGCGCTAGTTTCAGAAAAGTTGAACGAGAAGCCGTCGTGGTATGGACACGTAGGTATCTAGTATGTATATCATTTAGCACTAACAACGTAAGTCATAACTCTACCCTGGATTCCCGAGTGGCTTAGGCAGATGTGCATAAGACACATTTCGCCCGTTATGTTGCAGTCGAAGGCGAGCCTATAGCCATCAACCAGGCAAACCCAGTCTCCAGACTACTACTGAAGAATCCATTATGGAAATGAAGTTGGTTGAACACCCATTAATAAGTTACTAAACAAGTAAAAGAGCTAGTAATCTAGCATATTTGGGAGGATTAAGAATTTATCCAGATGCACATGATTTTTTACACATGGCGAAAATTGGTTACCGTTACATGGTACAAAACTTTCATTCGAAAAACTTCTGACCGACCAATATGACAATTATTTTATGAAAGCCGAGTTAGATTCTACTCTGTCTGAAGAATGACTTTTTTTTTTTACATTATCTACGCTAGTCTAAAATTAGCTCCTGAATGTAGCGTATGTTTTTATGTCTAATTAGAAGTCATTCATGATGTCAAAATATTGACTCAACACCAATAATTATTTTAACAGTTATAGCCATTTAAACATGGCCCTGTCCCAGCACATTTACTCCACAATGTTGCAGGTACTCCGTTCCGTCCGTACAGCACCAACCTCCTGCAATAAATCAAAAAGAATTCGCCAATCGCCACTAGAGGCGTTCGTGTAGAGTAAGGTCTTCAAAGATGTCATAGAGTGATAGTGCGTTGCAAGCTTTTTTATCCCGTATTTTTACTAATATTCACGATTGTGGTCAAGACTGAGCTATCCCTGATTAATTATGACTTGAAGATTTTAAGTAGCAAGTTAGGATCTTATTTGTTAGTACTTGGAGGAAGAATCATTTTTAAATGTTTCATGCTTGCTAATTTTAGGAATAAAATTGAATTGGGAGGGGTTGTAAATATGTATCTGAAGTTTACACTATGTTGTTATACGAAATAAAATAAACGTTTTATAAAGTTATTGGTAGTCTAAAGTATAAAATAGAATTATTGACAGGAACGTACTCGACAGTGACGCCATCTGGTGAGCACAAAAACGATAGCCCTCTTTGGACTTGCTACAGGTGCTGGTATTTATTGGTATAAGAAAGAAGTGTTCTACTCCCTGGCTGGAGGCTTTACTTTCAAGGCAGCCACAGGATAGTCCGGTTATGCAGAAACCAGCCTCATAGAATGACCTGCGAGATGCTTTAAAAAAAAAGCATTCTACTC
The DNA here is from genome assembly GCA_905220335.1 of Noctua pronuba. Lineage (NCBI taxonomy): Eukaryota > Metazoa > Arthropoda > Insecta > Lepidoptera > Noctuidae > Noctua > Noctua pronuba. The sequence goes on along the minus strand of LR999906.1, from coordinate 3,773,833 downwards.
TTTGGTTCCCAATCACGATGCGCCTTATGCCGGCCACACACGTTCCAGTATACTTGCGCAAGTCCAGACTTGCGCAAGTATACTGGAACGTGTGTGGCCGGCATTACCCCATCTTCGGCATCCATTGTGGATTTGTGGTTGTGGCATTATTTTTATTTTGTTTTTGTTTGTCCTAGTCATAGAGTAAAGTAATATAACGGGTATAGAGAGCCCGCTCGCAGAATTTTTTGAATACAGCTAATGTCAATTGATCGGATAAATAGCGCCATCTATTTTTTGCATCCACAAACTTGCGACATATATAGCTATAACTAGCTATAGGTACTACCTATGCATTATTAGCGCACCTATACTTTAAGCTTCCTCACTATTTTACTTGTTTTTGAAGTTGATAAAGTTTTACATCATTTTACTTTTTCTCTTTACTAAGTAACAAAATCATAGTAAAACTTTATCAAATTAAAAAAACAAGTAAAATAGTAAGGAAGCATCAATTTCAAAAGGTACACAGTGGATACATAAAAAAACAACTTTTATTTTATAAAAAACTTATTTATTTATCTTGTGTTTATTTTATAAGCTTGCGCCTCTGCTTTAATTTCATCCGCACCATGATATGTGATTTTGCCAGACAAAATCCGGTTTGTTGAACAAGTCCAACTATATGAGCACATTAATACTTGGGTTTTCAAAATAATTCGTACACTTCACTACGGAGTCCTGTCCGGACTCAACACAACGCGGATCGGCGGATTAATTTCACGAAGAAAGGCACAAACACTGAATGAAAACTACAAACAAACGCAAGCGCAGGGTACAGTCGCCATATTATTTGAATTTTGACCTGACAATTTGACATTTGACAATCATTACCAAATCAATAATTCAATGTGTTGCTATTGTAATTATTACGCAGATTGTAATCTACATAAATATTTGCAAATAATTATAATACGTGTTAAATAAAATGATTAGGTAATGAAATTATATTTCATTTATTAAGTTTTGAGCCACAAATTATATCAGGATCGATGGTGTCGCCGGTTTCGCCATCTGTGGTGACATAAGGTAACTAATTGTTTTGGATGCAAATAACAGATGTCGCATTTTGAAAGAAATTACCCCAAATCTGTCAATATATGGAACTGTCCTACCCCTGGTCCTAGTCGTACCCTGCTGCCAGCGTGTGTTCATAGCAGCTGACAGAGAAATCTGTTCACACTTTTAATTTATTTTGCTGTAAAACTTTAAATCCTACCAAAAAATCGAGTGTTGTACTGTGATTAAAAATAACAATTTTTGCGAAAAGGTAATAGAAATGCGAGAAAAAATGTAATGGTCAATTGCTTTGTTAAAAAAGTTCAACATGTTCCTCTTTGTCTCTGCGGTTAATTTTCTTTTTGGTATCGAAGAGAGAATTTGCTGGTAATTTTGGACTGTGTTGAGTTCATAGTCTACTATAAATAAAGTAGTTGAGTTGTTGTTGACTTCGTGGAGCATTTAATGTCATTGTTGTGTATTAGGTATATAAGTTGATTTTTAGCAAACTATTTATTTATTTATTCTATTATATACGTACTCACAGTGTGCCCTATGTTTGAGTACTAAGGTACTGCTAATTCTGTTCTATATTCACCGGCAGACCTGTATAAGGAGATATAAAAAAGACTACAATTCTAGCCAATAAATTTCGTTTCAATAGTTTGTGAGCAAAGGTAATGAAAAATGTGCTATTTAAAGGTGACTATGTTGGATTAGGGAGTTCTATAAAAAAGTGTTGTTTGTGAAGTTATTGCTCTGGTCATAGTCTTTTTTCCTTCGAAAATAAATAGGACTTACCCACTGACCGCTTTGACAAAAAAAATTAATAATGCTGATAGTTGAATGATGTCTTTGAATGGCAGTTGGTATTATCAACACCACCCATACCACCTGTTATAGTCACGTATGGCTTTAGGACAAGAAATGGTTACGCTGGTTTTCTGCTTCTTGTCATAACCGTTGATAGTTCCCACAGGTTCTGCACCAATATACATAGACAGTAGTAAGACCTGTTTATTGTCTTTCCAGCTTATAGTTGAAAATTCAACCCCTTCGAAACTGGTGACATTTTCTTCGCAAGATCCTCTTGGTACTGATGTTTTAAGTACCTCCTTCTTGTCTGGCAACTTGCATGCTTTTCCTAATCTATTTGTCTGTACTGTCCCCAAACAATAAATTCCTTCCTTGTATAGATAATGAAATAGCGACAAGTTGGTGTAAAAATTGTCAAAGATGACCGCATAGTCTTTAAATGGCAGTTGGTATTATCAGAGTGTGTTGGTCTAATTCATAATGTTTTTTTTGTAGATTTGTTAAGATTTCTCTCAATCCTTTGGCTCAATTTGATCTGTTTGGTTAAAAGGTGGTTATCTGAGATTTTAAAATATTGTGTGTATACATAGTCATATTATCTCTTGTTATACTATAATGTTGTCCGTCATGGCTACTAGTTTCAAAGAATATGATTATCCATTTTTGGATCTCTGGTGTGGACAACTGGGCATAAAATATACATCCAAGAAATTAAGATCGGGCCAAGGGTAAGGTTTTTCGACTTCAACACCAAAGATGAAAAGCCTTGCCCTCGACCCGATCTTAATTTGTCTGAGTTAGAGGAATTTACTCACTGTTTTTTCAATTGAGTGATCACAAATCATTGGAGTCTACTTATTATTTCATATAGCATGTCTGTAGTCAACAAGTTTCAAAAGTCATGAAAAAAATGCTCATTGAACTTGGTTGGACTGCTAGGTCTCTCAAAAAAATGCTCATTGAACTTGTTGGACTGCTAGGTCTCTCAAAAAAATGCTCATTGAACTCTGTGTCATAAGTGCTATAGTTTTTTGTGTTTCAGTTAAGCAGCATTTTTTAAAACAAAGGTCATGCGTTCATATTCATATGAACTGAATCGTTGGGGTCACCACTGTTGGACCGCTAGGTCTTATGTAGGGTTGCCTACCGGGATACAGGAATGAAAGGCTTGAGAGTCAAATGCTAACTGCTTTATATTTCACGATATTTAACTTTTATACATTTCGCACTCTAATTTCCTTAACGTCACTAAACAAAATATACACATTTTCAGTACAAGCGTTTAAAGTTTTGATAATATTGGAAAGGGTATAAATAAAAGTAGAGTTATTATGTTGGTCATATCTTTTGTTTTTATTATGGAATAAAAGTAGCAGTACTTATTACAAAAATATGAAAAACTAAAAAACCTTTTATTGGTAACAAAAAACTGAAAAAACTAATATAGTGTCACTATTCTGCGCGATGCACAGGCCCTTTTATAAGCTTTTATAAAGCAATAATGACTTAAATAGTAACAATTTTACCTTAATTCTACTAAAAATTGTATTTAAAAATCAGTTCTGTCATATTTATGTACTATACTTATTATTAGAATAATACTTTGGTAGGCAATGAGTAACTATTAATTAAAATACACAATGTTTGAGATCAAAAATTAACCTAAGTATGAAAAATATAACAATATTCTAGTTTCTAAATCATATTCCAGAATACTACGCCACACTAAAACAACAAAAAAAAAATTAAAGAATATGGTCAAAATAAGATGAGGCGTAGTATTTAGGAATATAATTATGATCAACAAGAGACTTCAAATCATTTTTTTTCCTTTCAGCTAATGGTAATTTAGCCGTGTAAAGTGGTTTCAGATCAGATATTGTAGCAGTTGTCCCTTGTCTGCGTGTTGCGACTCTAGTGGTTTCTAACTTAATCTCCTTAAAATCAGTGTCGGCATAAGAGGTTTTATAAAAAAACTGTATTTTACCTGCTTCTTTTTCATTTTTAATGATTTTGATTATCTTTATATCTGCAATTTTCACCTTTTCTCCATCCATATTTTTCGTAATAGCTTTGTCAGTTACTGCTTTAATATCATAAAATTCCGTGTGACTCATTTCATTGACAATATAAGGTTGTCCTCGTTTTTTGGCACTTCTCATGGCAGCTATGTAATGAGCTGGTACATAGATTGGTCCCGATTTCAACATTTTCTTTACTTCTCTTTCTATTGTGGAGTGAACCGCGTCTCCTTCATTTTGTGTGTGTCCCTTTATTAGGAATTTATGGGTAATTGATTTAATTGGTAGCATTTTTAAAGCATGCGCATACATGAAAAACATTTAGTTATTTTTTTGCTGACCACAGCAGTTATCTGAATAAAATATAAATTCGGCGTCAGGGTTGGAAGACGACATCTTCTGTAAATATTTGTACACGCATGATGCAATTTCGTTCACTCCTCTATTTCCTTCTACTTCAGTCCAAAAGTAACATTCTGTATGATCCTTGCCAAGCTCTGAAATTGTGAAATTCAAACAGTTCAATTTAGATTTGTAGTAAAATATAGACACATCGCCTTTCGGAACAGTCATCACTGCTTGTAAATCGTAACATGAAACAATACGCGTTGTTCCTATATCTTTTTTGTCTTGTTCTTTCTCTTTGCGACTCAGTTGTTTTTCTTTTAAATGATTTTCGTGGTGATTCTTCATTGCTTCTTTACCAGCAGCATCAGCATTCATAAAGGCCACACAGTCATCGCATTGATCCTTTTTAGGTACGTAGAAACCAATATTATATTCTGATTTAAATATTTTGCGGTAAGTATGAATTTTAACATGAGCTACGTTTCTCGATATGCAATCCTTTTTGTAGTCATTAAACAAATCGGTCAAGGTTTTTCCACCATCGATGTATTGTTTTGTCGTTTGTTTCCGGAGGTAATGACTTTCAATTCTTGGTATAGATTCGATATGTTCTTTAACTCTATCTATCATCTCCGTAGGGATTCCGGTGCTGTTGTGCTTCCCCCTTTTTTCAATGATCTCCGCAGTTCCTTGTTGATTTTTACTATCTAAAACAGTTCTTATAGGTCGATCATTTATACCAAGGGTATTCTTAAAAAAAGTTTTACAGACCCTCTGTTTTTTGTCATCTACATGAAAGTAGAATGCATTTTTAAGTTTTCTGTTGCTGTCCACTTTTTTATATTGGTACTTACGTACGGGACAATATTGGTCATATGCATAGCAATATAATCTCGCTGTCGCATCAACGAGCCCATTATCCAATAATTATCAAAAAGACCTTGGCGAATCTCCTCTGAAATCAGCTCACGACACTTAATTCGACATTTTTCGTTACACGGCGGTCCTATTTTTCTTTCAGGCACGATTTTTGAAGAAGCCGAGACGTACGATTGTCCCTTATTTCGTAAAATATTCGCTAGCTTTTTTTTTGTTTTGAACACGTGCTCTCTTTTGGGGACGGACATCAGGAACAAGTTCATTTAAGCTAGTATCATTATTTTCAATTTCTGATACAATATTATTTACGTTTGATAGAGTATTATGTAAATGCGTATCGGTTACGGCATTGCTTGCATTAACTTCAAGTTCAATAACTGGCATCAAATTATTGCCTGGTTCGTTGAGTGCTTTGCTGGTAACAGTGGCATTTCTTGATGAAAAGTCTGACGATGAGGAACTTGACGTTGACGAAGAGGATGATGATGACGTGGATGAATCACACGAACTTGCTGAACACTTGCGAATACGTCGTTTTCTTGAAGGTAAGTACGTACGATCATCATCAGAAGCTGGTGAGAAATCGCCGTTTGATCCATTACTTAGGTTTGATGTGGATGAGTCTCTTCTATTAGCCGCGATTTTCAGTGGTTCATTGCCTATTATGTTGTCACCTGAATACTCGGGCACAGTAGATACTGATGGTGCACAGTTTTGTTCAATGTTCTCTTGTTCTTCAAATGTACATTGTTCATCGATATGATTTGCCTCCATGGGTTCATTTTCTATATTGTAATTAGAGTAATTTTCCATATTTGTAAATAATTGTCTTTTAACATTTCTTAACCTTTCTATACTGTCATTAGTTACACGTCGCCTTAACTCCAAATTACTCATTGGATTGTATGAAGTCTTATACTCCAATTGTTCAATCTGCGGAATATCTTGAGATCTTTGTTCATTGGTACTTGCGTTGTAAGTTTCAAGACAGCTTCCAACGATGTCTCGTAGCTTTTGAATTCGCTGAGAAGGTAGTGGCATCGTTTACTGAAAAAAAGGATTTGTGCCTCTGTCGTCCCACTATCTTGTCCCACATTCCAAAGAATTCCTCGTTCGTCCCACTTGAGTTTTAAAGTCACCACTCGTCCCACATTCCTGGCAAATTCAAAGTACAGTTGACAAAAAATATTGTACTATATCTTCCAATAAATTGAAATAATAGTTTTTTCTAATAACATAAAGATATTAAATACTTCCAGTTCTAGGTATGCATCCGCGATGCATGTTTTTAATTTTAATAATTAAAAGATCTATTGCAATTTAGGAAAATCTTTATTATTTAGTATCACAATCAAATCCAAATCACAGTACTATTAGTTACACCTATCAATATACACATTTGTATTTATCTTATAGAAGTACCACGTTAAGATATATATATGTATTACACATGTAATATTTATCTGAGATACTTCAACATAATTAGAACTACTTATTTAAAAAAACCTTTATTACGTGACTAATATCACAATCAAATCACAATCACAGTATTTTAATTAACCTCCTATTTATGAAAAAGTGGTATTTTAACAATTAAATTTCCAAAAAATCAACATTTGTATATAAGTAACAGTCAAATAATTATAGACCGTATACACATTTGTATTTACCTATATGTACCTTATAGAAGTACCACGTTATGTTATTTATGTTAATGTGGTATTTCAACATAAATTGAAATATTTATATTTAAAAATCTTTATTACGTAACTAATATCACAATCAAATTACAATCACAGTATTTTAATCAACCTACTATTTATGAGAAAGTAGTATTTTAACAATTAAATCTCCAAAAAATCAACATTTTTAAACTTATCATTAATATAGACACATTAATATCATTAATAAACAAAAGGGCTGATTTTTTCCAGGCAATGGCCCAGTGATATAGTGCCATTCAACATTGCCGTTACAGAATCAAATATATATTTGTCATGAGCTATATCATCAGCACGCCGAGGTTTACCTTGGCGAGCTAAAGAAAGAACAGCGTCGTTTTTGATCACATTCAAAAAGCTAATGATGTTCAGCTTTCCCGAATATGTTCTGTTTAATTTAGCGTTACTGCCTTCCACTGGGTTATTTGTTCTGTAGATATCCCCCCAAAAATCCCATTTGCCTCGATAATATTCGTTGTCAAGCCATGCCGATACAAAATAGTCATTGAATTTCTCAATATTGAGAGTTTTCGGACAATCCTCCATTATATATAGCCATCCATCGCATTTAAGTTCAGGTGGTAGCAAAGCTAACGCTGTGCATAGAGCTATATGCTTTTTGAACATTCTCTTTTTATTTAACTTTAACGCCTTTGCTCTCTTCCAAAGTGCTTGACTAAAATGGAAGTAACAGCCTTTGCATATTACATCCGGAAAGATGTTACGGATTGCGTTCATGGCTGCTTTCTCATAATCTGTTCTGAATGAAATCGGATGCCATTCTGGAATTTGCGATTTGATAAGAGCAAACGCAGTCTCATATGTGATCTCTTTTTTGTCCATTAATAAGATGTATATTAAGGCACGTGGCACGACGTGAATTTTCTCACTTGTGCTGCCAAGGTCACCGTAAATCACATATAATTGTCTGAATGGTTTCACTACACACTTAAATGTACCATCTGCAAGGTAATGTTTCACGTGTTGATGAAGTCCTTTACTATTTACATCAGCGAAAGCTAATATCCTTGTTTTTCTGTACTCATAATCAAATAAAACAAAACTCATGTAACTTACTGGAATTTTTACTTCAAACGGCGTTTTAAATGTAGCTTTCTTTATTTGCTGGGCTTTGTTTCGAGCACTATACAAGCTGTTCTTAACATTCGATAATTCAGGTAATTTTTCTATCTTGTCAGTACCTTTGTCCAATAATTTTTTTATGCTTGAATTGAAGACAGAAGGAATCGATTTTCCTTCAGAAGATTTTGCTTCTTGCTTGCAGCGATGTATTTCTTCTTTGATGTCATTTCTTGCTATGCTGGGCGTACAAATGTCATGACGAAGAATTTTCGTCACATTATTATTTGAAGTCACCATTCCTCCATGACACCTTCTGTTCACACATCTCCAGACGATTGAGCTATTTTTGTTCTCTCGCTTTTTCGTATATTCGTAACCGGCATGCAAAATAATAGGCACACCTCTTTGTGATTCAATAAAGGTTATCTCTTGGGATGTAGAAGCCAGACTGCAGCCAGTCTGAAGATCAGCTCGGGATGATGAAGCCACTGGCTCCATGTTTCAGGATGAAGAAGCCACGGCTCTATATCTGATCACCTGCAAATACAACGTGAATTAGTTCTGTGCCTCCTGTAAAAAGGGGTACCAAGTCCAATATACCCTTTTCGTTTTTAAATGAATATAAGAGAGCAAAAAATTAGCTTTCATCTGTCTAAGAAAGGTATTCCGAACGAAACTATGTACAATAGTTTCGTTTCGTAGATACGAATCGTGAATAGCTATAATGATTAAAAATCATAGCTGAAAACCGACTTCAACGTGTTGAATATGGTTTTATCATACATGCTATTGTCAGAACTGAGCCAAATTGAAATGAGACTACACGGGAAGCACCAGCTTTCGAATCAAAAGAGTCATCAAAACTGATTCACCCAGAAAACACTTTGTAGTTGAGAACATCCTCATTTTATGAAGGAGGTTAACTAAATTAAAATGCGACCATATGGGAAGCACCAGCTTTTACATAAAAGAAGATTTATCAGAATTGGTTAACCTAAAAAATACAGTATAACCGAGAACATCCTCTTTTTTTGAAGTTTGTTAAAATGGGTAAACAAAATTAATGTGAATTAGGGCTCAAATCAAATTATTATTTGTTCAAATTTCTAGTTAATGTGAAAAAGGGTCATAGATAAAGAACTCCATGACAGGACCTAGGAAACAGGAAAAAAAATATTTTTCAAAATTTTATTTGCGTCTCCTAAAAAGTAGCGATGTACTCTTTTTCACAGGAGGCACAGAGTTAAGTATGCATATAATAAAAGACCATAATCCTTAGACAGCAACTAATATAAAAGTAAATAATTACCACAATAGTGATATAAGTCAAATCATTTATCATGACTTCACAAAATATGAAAAAATCGACAAAATTATAATTATTACTTACCCTTTAAAACTTCACAAATATTGAACCTCACTCTATGAATACACCACGCTTAATGTAAACACCTCATATTTAAAATTAGCAGATGCACTTTGTAACCGCATTTGCTCCGATTGCGCTGATAACGCAAAGCCACGTCATTGGTCAATTGATTAATACAAAGAAAGCAGAGCGAGAGAGCAAGCTCTAATCCGGTCGCACAAAAATACCGAAGCTATAAACATTCAAAAACTTGTTCTAGGTTAATAATAATAGTAGTGGTCTAAGCAGTGGTGTGCACAGGGTTTGTACTTAGGGTCGGCTATGTGTACTTTATTAATGCCTTCAATCTAAACCTAAAGTTTGATCAGAAAAAAACTGTCATGGTGGCGTAACTTGTAATTTTATAATTTATATTATAGTGGAGTCTCGGATTGAATTAGTTCATCAAATTTTCCGCAACATGAGGTTATTTATCTTTCTGGTCAGTCAGGTTTTTAGGCTGACTGTACAATTAAATCAAATTTAACTCATATGAAAAAAATGTGGGACGAGCCAGGCATACGAATTGGGACGAGCGGGGAATAAAATATTGAAAATTAAGTTTTGGGACGAGCGAGGCATACAAATTGGGACAAGTGGGGAATTTTTTATGTGGGACGAGACTCTGTGGGACGACCGAGGCACAAATCAAAAAAAGTAATTTTATTTGAAAATTATCAATAATTATTACCTACGTTTGTAAAAAATAAACAAATAATTGAACCAAATCAAATTGCCAAGAATAAACGAAAGTACTACATACTCGTAACTGGCTCAACGACACAAACGAAATTGGTTAATTTTTTTACCAAGATCACAAGAATGTGGTTGTTATTAGTGCCTTTATAGCAAATTATATCATAATTACATGCATTTTCATTTTATATGTATGGGTACCAAATGCCATTAAACAAAAAATATACATAATTCAGTAAAGCGAGAACTAAAATTCTCGAAAGCATAATGTCACTATGCGTATAGTGTCGATATTACGCACGTAAATTCTATACTGACTACGGGGTATAACGTCAGTAAGCTTAATATGCATTAAAAAATGTAGCTACTTTGCAAAAATCATAACGACATTTTCATTATAGTGTCATTATGTTGTTAACTGTTTCAAAAAATATCAGGCTACTGTTATAAAATTAAAGACACTAAACAAAAAATGTCGTTATGGCCTCATTATAGATCTAAAACTTACCGATTCTTTGACTGCTTCAACGTCTCAATGCGTAAAGTGTCACTATTCCTTGCACTGAATAACATCCACTGTTGACAACTCGTCGCGTAATGGTGAATGTGTCATTCTGCAGTCACAACTCATGCGTTTCGCACGAAACAACATAAATTCATTATGCCATCTAGCGGATTTTACGTGAACTATTAAAGCCAGTGTTTTTGACAAAAATAGGGAACAGGTCATAGTATAGACGGCGTTACTTATCTCAAAATCGATAATTTTTGTTTAGTGACGTTAAGGAAATTAATGCGCGATTTGTGTGTCTTTTTTACATGTGTGTGTATGTGTCCCCACAAACTCATACCAAATTAAAGTACGGCTACATCAGATCTGTACAGCAAAAAGATAGATTTTACTCCTACAATTATTAATATAATAATAATACCAGCCTGTTACTGTCCCACTGCTGGGCAAAGGCCTCTTCTCATACAGAGAAGTAACGAGCATTGACCACCACGCTTGCTCAAGACGGGTTGGCGATTTCAGACTTATATTAATTACATAAGTCATACTATTTTTATTATTTTATTGATATTAATTATAACTGTAAAACTTGTTTATGGTATTCTCTAAAACAGTGCTCAATACACAAACTTATATCGCACTGAATGCATTTCCAGATTGTCCTCGTATCCCTTTTTCGGCGTGTGCACATCCAGCGACGCGTTTTTTTAATATCAGATCGTGTAGGAAAGTGGTCGTGATCAACGTTCGGTTGGTCGTCAATTGTCCTTGTCTAGTCCTGTTCGCATAAAGTCGGTGTTCAGTCGTCAATTCGATGCGTCGATTTATTTTAAGGACTTCCGCTAAAATGGTCCGAAACTGCCTATGTGATATTTTCGGGTTCTGCGATGAAAATATTACATAAGCATTGAACACAGCAGTGTTCAGCAACCTGCAGAAGACTTTCTTATACCAGATCTTGTTTCTAAGCCGTTCCACGGGCTGAGCAGATATAAATTGATCTTTTCTATCCACTCCGCCCATGGACATATTGTAATCAATTACAATTTTTTGGTTTATATGTCAGTCGGTTGTATTTGTTCTGAATCCCCACTTTTAAGTGATGGTATGTGGAGATCATGCTAACCAAATTAGCATCTCGCCATACCATCACAGACAAGTCTGAACTGTAGCTTACCACTACCTCACCCTGTCGTAGGTCAGTCTTGGTCTGAGTCTTGAGCGAGTCGGGCACGAATTCACGATTCAAATGTAATGTTCCATAACAGCCAGTTTTGAGTTTTAATGGACTGTTGTAGAAATTATTCATTATTACGGTGTGTCCTCGGTCAAGTAGTGGCTCTATAAAGTCAAATATTATTTTAGCGGTAGCTTTGGCAGGATGTGCAAAATTGTCATCTGGTCGGTCAACAGTCTCGTCCTGTGGTTGGTCAAGCGTCTCGTTTTCAGGCCGGTCATGCAATATGTCATTGGGCTGGTCAATTGTCTCGTCATCGGGTCTATCAACAATCTCGTCATCGGGTTCGTCAACCGTCTCGTCATGGGGTTGGTCAATCGTCTCGTCCTCAGTAGGTAGATCATTGGTCGGGGCAGCCTGAGTATTTTTTCCAACATACACAAAAAACTTCCAGAGATAGCCAGTGCGAGACTCACAAATCTCATATGTTTTTACGCCGGCTTTAGGGGCAATTTTTGAGCAAAGCTCAAACGCCCGTGTCACTTGAGGAGAGACTCGTCAAGGGCTATCTCTTGGGCAGGCATGTATAAAGCGGAAAATTTCCATATCAAGCACCGGTTGTATTTTACAGTTTAGTCTTGTCAGTCAAAGCCTCGTTGTCGACGAAATGTTATAACGATTTTAGCAGTGAGAACGATTAAACGATATGATGCGCGAAAAATACGGCATAGTCCCAAACCCGTTAAAAGAGAAGTATTTTTCCTCCTCTGGTAACGGATGCAGGCCTTGCAGAATCAAAACTGCTAAAAACGTAATCATTTCGTTGGAGTCAGTCGGAGTCCATCTATGCAGACGCGATGTTGGAAGCAGCTTGTTCTCCGCTTTTAAGCGAGCTATCTTCTGCTCTGCATAGCGGTTTGTCTCTGTGCAAAGTCGGTCAATAAAATTAGTGTCGAACATTTTGTAAAAAATGTCAACAGGAGTCTTGTCTCTTATGTAAAAAGATAACCCTGTAAAAGACTCTCGTCGTCCAGTAAAGTTCACCCTGTCCTTCTTCCAGTCAAAACTGTAGTAGTCGTTGTTAGGCACTATGTCGCGTAAAACTCGGTCATTTAATTCGTCCTCAGTCTCTAACACTTCAGTCTCTAGTTCAGTCATGTCAGCGTCACATGCTGTCGCTGCGTTACACATGATTGGAAGAAAACAACCGTCGTTGTCGTCGAAGTTAAGGGCTAAGTCAACGTCACTGTCATCATCTTGTAGCCAGTTGTCTAGGATATTTTTGAAATTTTTGTTATATCTGAAACAAATAAAATACTTATAAGTCAATCCGAATAAATAGACAATTTATGTCATCGCAGTCCTACTGCTATTATAAACTCGAAAGTTTGTGAGGATGTATGGATGGATATTTGTTACTTTTTCACACATAAACCCCTGGAATAACACGTAGGCTACTTGTTATCCCGGTATTACTACGGGAACGAGATTTATGTCGGTAACACCACGGGGTGCACTTAGTACTTACTAGTTGAAGTTCTGTGAGAGGTGCTTGGTTGGGTCTCCACTTCGACTTTTTCTCCCAGGACGAAGACATCTATTAGAAAAGAATAAGACGTATTATAATACAACATCAGCGTAAGTGAGCCGCATGAACGATTATGTAAGTAATTGAAGACATAAGTGGATGAAGGGGTTATGATACAATTTGTAAATGTGAAGATAACGGGTACCAAAGTTTTGTTACTTATCATTGAGATAAATCTTTTTTCCTGTTGTTATTTTACTAACTATTTATGTCGAATTATAGTAAATACACGCAACTACTAATATGGATTGAAAAAATAAAATAAATGTTTAAGAATATGTATTTATTGAAAAAAATATGTACATAACTCCTTCATTCAGCGCTGAAATATAAATAATTTGTATGCTTAAATTAAGGAAGAATGAGGCAACTACTTAAAAAACGTAATTAAACAAACAAAAAAACAGTTTCACCAAGTTAACCTTGACCTACAATATTTTCATAATAATATCTATATTCTGGTTTCACAAATTTTATGCAGTTTTATGCGTTGTGTGACTTCTTCGTCGATTTTATGGGGACGATTATCGTGTCTGCCTCGTCTATCAGGAAGCGGAGCAGAAGCTCCACTCTTGATTTTCTGGATTATGATATCCATCTTCTTTCGCGATATTTGGTATAGACCACACAATCCCAATTTACAAACCTCTGTTGTCAAGCTTCTGTGTTTAATAAAATATTTGTAGGACTTATTTTTTTTGGCGTTGGTACGACGTCGTGAAACAGGTTTGCTTACTATGGAACTGAATAGCAAAGCGTTTTTACCATTTACATCTAATTTGTAAAAATCTTCTAGAATGGACTGCCTTTCTGCTCTATTAAATTTGCTAGAGCAATCCATGCTACAGTTCTCATGGCATAGTACCCCTTCTTTGATTGTTTTTCGAGGCTTAACCGTATTTTTATAAGATAAGTATTCATCACCTTTTTCCCGTGCTAAAGCTGCAGTTTTCTTTTTCCATTTCTTTTCATTTCTTGGACGTTTCTTTGATTTATTTTCTTTAGGAGGGAACTGTTTGCGTTTATGTGATGTGACTGGGTCCTCTTCTACAACGTTTCTCTCTGGATTTTGCAGTGTTACACTTGCTCTTGATGGTGAGTGGTTTGTATCAGTTATAAAATTGTCACCAACACTGAGATCTGTATCGGACGAATAACTCTCAGGGATATAGACCTCGAAACTGCCTGAAGAAAAATCAGGACCATCAATATTTTCATGCTCGTTTTCATCAAATCTAAACGGAGAAACATTATTCAGATTGGAGTAAACACAACTTTTTGAGTACAACTGTTTGAGAGAGAGATTTGAGTTCAATGTTTCTTCTTCTGAGGGTTCTATTATATCAGAATTTTCGGTATGTACAAATATAGATGGTGATTGTAGACGAGAACATTGTGGGACTTCATAATTTACAATGTTGTTGTGACCTTTTGAAGTTGATGGCACATTTTCTTTCAATATATTTTGTTTCCCATCTGCAAAAGAAAAGCGAAAACCGGAATGTAAAAACTTATTTTACTTTTTATATTGTCCCACCATAAGCACCATAACCAATAAACACAAAACAAATAAGTAGGTAATGCTGCGAAATGCAAAAGTAACCACGCCAGCCAAACAAGAAATTATGGAATGGATTAAGTTTGAAGCGTTATGACGTGCGAAAGGGGTCAAAGCACTCTGATTTTTTCAAAATTATTTTTTCATCCTCTAATAAGCTACCATGATGAAAGAAAGCTAAAAATTTGCTCCACTCAGTGCTTTCGTAATAAGTAACAAACCCACGCACAAACAAGTTAACACATTAGGTATGTTAAATTAGCAGAATAAATAAATCAAGCAATCGGTGAATAAATTATGCCTATATCAAACCGCTATCATGAGACAAGGTGTGCACTATTTAGTTGCAATATCGTACGAAGGTCGTTCTTTGCTTACCCATGGAAATAAATAAAAATCTCATAAATTAGATATAGGTAAGTAACATTTTTGCCGCCAGTAATAATAACCACCTGTGATAATCTAAACATAGAAACCTTTGTTCCATTATTGTAATGGTGATCTAGAAAAAATAATACTAGATAAATCAATTAATTATTCACACAGAAAAAACTTACTTTTTTCGAAGATTTCGAGGTTAGGATTGTCGTTAGTTATGAAATCACAATTTAAATCACGCAAAGTAGGAGAGTTTATAGCAACGTCTACAAGTCTTTTAGCCCTTGACATTATTGTAGATAAGAACAAATAACTTTAAACACTAGTTTAACTAAAATAATAAACAAAACACTCGCGAAATGCGTACGTGACCCGTGCTCCAGCCAGTGCTGCCAGATGAAAAACTCTAATCAGCGCTAACAGCGGTGCACTAAGCGCTAGATTCGAATATATTCACGAGCCATTAAAGCGCTAAATCGGCTCAAACGAGTCAATAAAGCGCTAAATTCGAACTTTTAACTGAAGCGCTTTTTAGACGATCAGTGTGATTAAATAATCTCCCATACTAAACATGAGCTGTTACCATGAACTCTTAAAACAATTCTGATAAAGGTTTGGAAGCGAGACGCAGATTGCGACTCGTATAAACGCATCTCGTTTACGGCTCCGTTGTTTTGCTGTGACAGTGTTATTAACAGTGTTTGATAACTAATTCTAAACAAAAACTTAAAATAAAATAAAACTCCTAGTACAGTGTCTACTAACTACTACTATATGACTTTTCAAGAACAAAACAAGTTATAACAAGTGATCTGTTTACGCATAGACCATATTTGAGTGTAAAAGTATTAAAACACCTGGATAATTCTACAACATTTTGTATGAAAAAGAACTTTTCTAAATATTTATCATCTCGAGATCCGTTTTTTATTTGAATCTCGATGCTGTTGTTGTGATTACAACACCATCTAGCGCTAAGCACAGGAAATTGATCGGATTTAGTATTGCCTGACATTCCATAGTGTTGACAGCACAAGAAAATAATTAATCATGTTAATTACTGCGTAACAACGACATCTATTGACTGTGAAGTAAATTCTCTATGATGTGACGCCAACAGGTTCAAAAATTTCGTACCAATAGTTACTGTACGTTTGGCGCAACGGAATTGACGCTCGCCTGCGAGTGTACGAATCTCCGCGACCTGGTTTCGAATCCGACTGAAGCATTAATTTGTTTTTGAGAATTTACATGTTTGAAGTATAATATTTTAAAATGAATTTCTTGGAGAACATAACTTTCCGTCGTACCCGCACTCGATCAGAACCAAACAATGATGATAGTGATATAATTTCGCAAACATTAGATTGTACCACCTCGAATAGTATGCCAGACATGTCCGAGGATGAAGATGATCAGTTATCAATATTAAAAGCCGAGATTGAAAAGCTATCGGCTCAATTAAATAGTGCGCACACAGAAATCGAAATATTATCGTTAGAAAATAAAAATCTGAGACAAGTTAACGAAGATCTGTTAAAGAAAAATGAAATTTACAAAAAGATAACTTACAGTCCAGCAAAACAGAAAAAACAAACACCAAAGAAAAATGCAAATAATGGCACAAAAACAAAACAGACACAAACTTCAGACAATATGAGAACAGACTGTGCGCCTACACCCTCGCCTTCTACACACGGCATCAAATCGAAGAACAAAAGTGAGGATAGTAATATTTGCATCTCAAGCTCCACTCAAGAAAGAATATCGCAGACAAATCAAACTATCTCACCTCTGAAACACAAAATATGTCTGCTGAGTAGTGAAACCTCTAACAGAATATATAAAATCACTGAGAGAACTCAATTATGTAATTTTGAAATATGTCATTATCGTAAGCCTAACTGCAGTTTGAATTCTTTATTAGACAATATTGGCGAAAAAGTACGACACTTTACATACCTTGACTACTGTATTATCTATATTGGCGAAGTACTTTTTAGAAAAACGCACAATTATATTGAACTTGTGTCTTTTATTCGCGAAAAACTAGTTGCTTTGAACCATACAAACTTTATAATATGTCTACCAACGTTTAAATACATGGTTAATAGTAATATAATGTATAACAGCCGGATTGATACTTTCAATAATTTACTATACATGGATGTGGGTACATATAATTACGCATATATTTTAGACTCAAATTTGAATCTGCCTTATACTTCAGATACATACAACCATCGTTATGGCACCTTGAACAATAAAGGATTAAAAATTATTATATCAGATCTCCAAGATCTTATCTTAGACATAGGTGCCCTGAATGCTGCACAGTTAGATACTCAATCTCAAAGTCAAAAGGAATGTTCCACAAATTCACAACAACTAAATTCTCAGTTTTTTTCGTTAACTACCTCAACATCTTACACCAGAACATAGCTGGTCTTATTAATAAATCCGATACACTAACGGTAAAATTAGTAGAATTATTCAACAAAGGAACAATTATAGACATTCTATGTATTACTGAACATTTTGTGCAAACAGGTTACGAAGATCTACTGCACATCTCAAATTTTTGTCCAGCTGCCTTCTTTTCTAGAGATACAAAGAGAGGAGGAACAGGTATTTTCGTAAGAGTGGGATTGCAGTTTAGAGAAATGTCAGAGATAGCAAAACAATCAATTTCAGGCATCTTTGAATGCTGCGCTGTAGAAATAATAGCACATAAAATTATAATAATTTGTATTTATAGAATCCCAAAACACAATTATGAAGTATTTTATGACAAATTAGACTATATTTTAAATAAAGTTTGTCTTTCTTCGAATAAGAAAATCGTTCTATGTGGAGATTTTAATATTGATGTTTTGAAAAGAAATAAAACGACATTAGAATTTGAATACTTTCTTATGAAATATAACTTAAAACTAGCGCTTTATACTCCCACTAGGTTGAAGAATAACACCTGTATTGACAATTTTGCTCACAACTATCGGAAGGAATGCCACGCTGAAGTTGTAGATCTAGTCCTTTCAGATCATACATCTCAGATACTTAAACTGCCCATAAATAAAACTTGCAAACTTAAATACTGGAAAACAAAAAAACAGGACATATGTATTGAAAACTTAATTAAATTTAAAAGACATCTCAAATCTTTATCCTTTAGACTAGTACATGATGCTAAAGATGCGAACGAAGCTTTTGACCAATTTATGGATGATTTCTCTCTTATTTATAGATTGTGTTTTCCGGAGAAAATAATAATCATTAAAACTAGCAAGAAAACGAAATGGATATCTCACGGAATAAAAATATGCAGTAACAAGCAAAGGCGGTTACTTTGGGAATATCGATTGAACTCGGACTCAAAACATAAACTAGCTTTTACAAATTACACCAAACTTTATAGGAAAATTATTAAACTCACACAAAAAGCACAAAACAATCATTTTATAAATACGGCCCTTAATAAGTCGAAAGCAACCTGGCAAATAATAAATAAATCTAATTTTTGTCTGCCACTGGAGCCGATAATGTGCGTGAATAGAGACAATTTGACATTTACAGACCCCGTGGACATTGCAAATGAATTTAACGATTATTTTATTGACACTATTGAGAATAATTTAAACGCTGACATAACATTGAAAAATACAAATTTAAATAAACAAACATTAAATTCACTATTCATGCAACCTGTAACAACTGATGATATCGTAAAAATAATATGTAGTCTTAGAAACACTAATACTGTTGGATACGATGGAGTTTCCACAAAAGCATTAAAATTTACCAAAGAACTTGTAGCACCTCCATTAGCTCATATAATCAACTTGTGCATAGCCGACGGCATATTCCCAAACAAGCTCAAAAAAGTTATAGTTAAACCCCTTTATAAAAAAGATGACAAAACGAATTTAAAAAATTATAGACCTATTGCAAAAATTCCAATTATATCAAAGATTGTTGAAAAAGTAATATATAACTCTCTATATGCATATTTCGAAAAGTATAAATTATTCTGCAAAGAACAAAAAGGTTTTCGAAGAAACACAACGATTAACATGGCACTATTTGACTTATTAGCTAACATTATGTCATCTGTAGATAAACGAAATCCAGTCTGCGCAATTTATACTGACATGACTAAGGCTTTTGATCATGTAGACCATAAGATCCTGTTACATAAATTGCATAGTTATGGTATAAGAGGGAACATATTGAATTTAATAGAATCATACTTAAGTGATAGACTCCAGTGCACAGAAATCTCTAGGATATGTCCAAAAAGTAAATTAGAAAAGAAATATTTATCGAAACCAAGACACGTAAAATATGGCGTTCCACAAGGCAGCGTACTGGGTCCGCCACTCTTTTTGATATATATAAATGATCTCCCGGAAGCAACAACCAACAAAATGGTTCTTTTCGCAGACGACAGTACGGCTATTATAAAATGTACTGATTCAAATAATTATAAAAGTGACATAAATATCTGCTTAAATGACATAATAAATTGGCTCAATAACAATAATTTGGTTATAAACCTTAGTAAAACAAAAGTCATGCATTTTCATCAACGGTGTGAAAACCCAAACATGAATATTTCGTTCAAGGGCTGCGATATTGAAGAGGTAGATAAAGCTAAGTTTTTAGGTATCACAATTGATAATCAACTTACATGGAAACCTCACGTAGAAGAACTATGTAAAAAACTTAGCAAATCTGCATATGCTCTGTACCAACTTTCAAAGAAAGTCAATAGTCAGGCTCTTTTAACAGCCTACCATGGAATGGTTGCATCTGTTTTGCGGTATGGCATTATATTCTGGGGGCAGTCAACTGATAGAGAAATGGTGTTTAGGTTGCAAAAGCGATGCATCAGGTCAATGTGCGGTCTGAAGACGACTGATAGCTGTGTTCCCTATTTTAAGTCATTAAAAATTTTGACATTGCCTTCTCTATATATATTGGAAACGGCCTTGTTTGTAAAATGTAACCCACATCTATTCCAAAAACTATCAGAGGTCAGAAAAAATCCAATACGGACACAATATATTAATAAATTATGTCATGTTAAATGTAAAACTGCACTTATGCAAAAAAGTTTCTTTGGTATTGCCCCTCGCATTTATAATAAATTACCGAATACTATAAAAAATTTAACTGTATCTCAATTTAAAAGGGCGCTAAATGAATATTTACTTATTAAATGCTATTACACTATTGACAGCTTTCTTAATGATGATTCGATGACACTTGCTGATTGACAAGTAATATTACTCTGATTGACATAAATTATTATTATGGTTTGACATACTTTTACTCCGTTTGACATTTTAATTTTTTTATTTTATACTTGACATTTGTTCTTTTTCTAAATTGTATTATGTTTTGAATTAAGTATGTTAAACTGAAACTGTATGTACACTATTTGCATGCCCATTGGACGGTAAAATGTGGAGAACTTGATTTTAAATATGAAACATCTATGTATATTTTTTTTTACCCATGTTTGCAAAGAAATAAATGATTTGATTTGATTTGATTTGATTTGATTTGCTCTATGTGTTTAGTATGGTAGATTGTGTAATCACATTGACCGTGGAAAAAGCGTCATACGCACGACAAAAATAAAATAAAATACGAAGTGATTGTAGTGAAAAACTTTATTACAATAATAAAATTTAGAAGAGAAAACATAATAATATTATTCTATACCTACAGTTTGGGTATAGTAAAGTCAACTTTAAGTAAAAAACAAGTTAAAAAAAATTAAAATTCTTCTTCCATCATAGCTGAACTCGAGGGTCCAGGCTGGTTAGGTTTAGTAGTATTTACTTTATATTTTTCGGATGATACTATCTTACTTAAAATATTAGCTGGTAGTTGATAATTATAACAGTTGCTGTTAACCGCGGTTAATCCTGTTCTTATTAATAGGATGGCGTTAATAGTTTTTAAATGCAATGCATTTCGCAACTTGCTTTTAACCACATTCATTAAGCTGAACACCCGCTCAATATCAGCATTTGAATGTGGCAAACTCATTATTTTTGTCGCGACATTGAATAAGTCTTTATATGGACAACATCCAGCTGCGTCCCTCGACTGTTGAACTTCTGTCCAGAACTTCACCGTATCTTCGGTATTTTCCCAGTTTTGTAGGATAACAGTTTGCCACTGCTGTATAACATTATCCATATTTTCTGTGTAACCCAGACTTTCCAAAACTTGTATAAAGTTATCAATATTTCTGTTTGGTTTTAAAATGACGGAAACAGATAATGCCATAGAGTTTTTAAGTAGTTTTAAATTTTCAGGCAGTCTTTGTTGCAGCTCATTTATTAGTTTAATAATAAAATCAACACACCTCGTCTTCATTGCATTTTTTTCATCCTCATTCTATGAAGACTCGTTCATCTCTTTCTCAAATAAATAACCAAGGTATGATGACAGAGACAGATGTTCTTTCACATTAATGCTTTCGAATTGCATTTTCGGTTGCGCTATTATTATTTTCGTGCACATGTTTCGTATCAAATCATGTAGCGTATTTAGTCCAGTCATTATAGTAAGTTCACCTCGGAATTCGAGATACCCAGCTGTAAGTCTGTAAATACTTGTATATTGACACCCTAAAAGTTGTCTCAAAACCTACATATGGTAGGGTGTAAGCAACTAATAAATTTCAAGGTCAAAGTTCACAAAAATCGGTTTTTTGCGCTTTTTTTTTTAAATATCTCATTTCCTATGGGTTTTTTGGTATTTATATTTATTAACAATATTGTAGAATACAAAATTCTCTACAAATTTTGTTTACAAAATTTTTTTATACGATGAACCGTTTTCGAGATAGAGGGCGGAGAGCGCGCGGTCACAGCATCACTTCAGGTCAACCGGTGCCTCCGGTCGAAAACGCGCCATATATAAGGTCTAACTTTTTAAACACGAAATACTTCAAGAGTAACTTCTATAGGTCGTAAAGTCACCATAGCAACGAAAAAAAAAATTTATTTTTATAAAAACCACCCATGAAATAAAACCCACCCACATTGACCCACAAAATAAATACTGGCTCCTTATTTTTCAACATCCATTACGCTAGCTTACTACTACGTCGTATTTGCCTACTGTCATTGAAGCGGGCGGCGCGCCGCCGGCTTCAATGACATGCCGCCGGCGCAGCGGTGCGGTCAAAGCGCGCGCGACTTGTACTCATACAATAGAGCCGCGCTCCACCCCCCGCGCGCGCGCCTCTTCAGTCCCGCTCGGAACGCGTGACGCGCCGCACGCGCTGTCAAAACACAAACAGCCGGTCGCGCAACAATCGCAAAAATGCCGAAATACAGGTACACGAACCAGGAGTACCAGAACATGGTGGAGTGCTACAGGGAATGTGGAAATGTTTTGCTCAGAGCACAAGCCCTCTTCCTGGAGCGTTTTGGGAGAAGACCATCTCTGCAGACGATCCTAGGTGCTGTACAGCGGCACCAGGACTATGGGGTCTACATACCACCAGCTACAGACGTAGGCAGGCAACGAGTGTCAGCAAGAATCGAGGATGACATCCTCAATTTTTTTTTGCGACATCCAATGGCCAGCACAGCAGACGCCGCTCGCCAGACCCGGTTCAGTGTTAATGTGTGGGCTGGGTTACTAGGTGATAGACTGTTGGGACCTGTTTTCCTGGATCGGCTTAATGGTCAAACGTACAATATGGAGTTTTTGACTGGTGTACAAGCAACCATGCTGGAAGATATTCCACTTATTCTTATTATCCGTCTGCGTCCAACAGCAGGGCGGATATGTGCAACAATTAGTGTAAATAGTGTTTAAATAATAACTACGTAGGTATTAGGTAAGTATGTACATTTTAAATTATTGTTAAGTTGATTCTAATTTTTAAACACGCCAAATTGTTGTACAGTAATTCGTAAAAGGTAACGTAAGGTATCATAGGGTAACGTAACTGAATTTAGTGTAAAATAGACATGTTTCCAACTAACTACTTACGTTGACGTACGAACCATAACAATAGTAAGTATTATTCATTATTTTTATGGTAATACAGCTTTAACATACGGTAACAGGTAGGTACCTACCTAATCAAATTATTGTATCAATAATTCGCCAGTCCAAAGCCTGATGAAGTGTGATGGGGAATTAGAATCAATAACCTATGTTTTTCTTTTTATAAAACATTGCCGTACACGTAAGATTTTTTGTGTGTAGTGGATATGTCTACAAACACAAATTTAGTATGCACGAACACCGAGACCAGAATCAAATATCTGTAGATGATTTGTTCCATGCGGAATCAAACACTAAATAAACAAATCACTAGATCATTGAGACCGTCCCTACGCGTCTTGCTAGTCAAGTGTAGTGTAGATTTGTACCTAGACCACGCATTATTACCTAGACTGTAGATAGTTCGTCAAATTTTGCCTAGTAGATACTAGGTTAGGTATTCATAAATTAGGATAAACACTACACTACCAATCGCATTGAGTTTAAAAGCCATCATTCAACTACAGATCTACTAACAATTTACCTACAACCAAAAATCAGCTGACGAATATTCGAAGTTCGATGCTCGCTCATAGTCGATATGAGTTACGAAATGTTTCGAGATTTTTACAAAATTATTAAATTTGAATTGCAAACAGCTGTTTATTTGTTTACAGATGTGTAGGTAGGTAGATGCTGGACATTATGATTTGTTTTGATCGCACCTAAGTTCCTTTTCGTAAAGTTTACGGAGGGAATTTATTTAACGTAAATCTTCTTAGGTTAAGATGGTACCTATTGTTATTTAAATTCACATTTATTATTATTGTAAGACTAGATCGAATTATGAAGTCTACCTACGTTCATACGTTGGTCTATTTTTAATATCATCACGCCTGCATTCCCCAAAGAGATAGGCAGAGGTGTATTTTCGAATGTCCACTACCTACATTAATTCACTAGAGATATTGTTACGCCCCATGTAATAGCAGGTCAGGGCAGGTGTTCGCTTCCAGATTCACACAGACTACTGTGGGTGGAGTTGAAGTGCGGTAACAGTCAGGACGCGAAATTATTACCATTCTTGCCCGGTCGCACGCTACCATGACGTGCGAACACTGCGAACACAACCTCACACGCGCGCTGCCTGCCTAGCATAGAATAAACAACTTGTTTAAAACAAGACGCCGCGCTTCGCCCGTCGCCGCGGCGTGTGCGGGGCGCGTCTCATTCATAGAATAGGGAGTAAAGGTTTTATGCAAAATGTCGCAAGAATATTTAGAACTATAATAATTTCGTAAAAATAAAAACATTCAGAAAATAATTTTTTTTTCGTTGCTATGGCGACTTTACGACTTGTAGAAGTTACTCTTGAAATATTTCGTGTTTCAAAAGTTAGACCCTATATAGTTGATGAACGTATCGATGTATCGATAAATCACAGATTATAAATATTTGTCAATTTTTATTAACTATTATATTATATTTTATCATTTTTTTCCTAACCTATCCACTTTTAATTCAGTATTAATTTATTTAACAACACTTACCTGCCCTTGTAATTGCAGAATTTTTAATGAAAATATAGGAATTATATTTGAATTTTAACCTAATTAATAGTAATAACCTCTTACAGGATGAAAAAAAAAACAAATAAATTATGAATTAATCTTTTTATTAAAAAATATCATTCAATACATTTATTTTTATTGAAAGTAAAAAAATGGAATAAAGGATACAAAAACTACAATTTATAATTTTAATCATCTTCTTCCTCTTCATCGTCGTCTTCTGGCTGCTGGTAAATTTCAAACTGGTCTTCATTATCGTCTTCAACGACATTTGTCTCAAGTTCTTCCATGATTTCGGGGTCAAATCAAATCAAATCAAATTAAATAATTTATTCGTAAAATATGGGTTAGTAGGTGGTATATATAAATGTTACATTACATAATATAACAGTAAGAATCCTCATATTGACCATTTCTAGTATACGAAATATAAAATAAAAGCTTATAACAAAGAAACAAATGGGTGATATATCTGTACTCTTTTTCATAGGTACTAACCTAACAAATTATTGCACTAGAATAGGTTCCATCTTCGTTAATGTCGCTCTGATATGGTAGAGCATTGAGACAAGCTTGCCTATTACATTGGCCACAAGCTAAAGAGCATTGCAAGCCCGCTTTCCTGCATCCGCATCGCGAACCACAACCACTCTTGCAGTTGCAGAAAATTGTATTTAGCAAATCTTCTGGAGCAGGTGGTAATATTGTCATGATAGGCTCCAGAAAATCGTTTCGCATTGCCCAACCCCACTTGGGGTTCCAAATCATGTCCTAACCAAGTTTGAACTTGATAATATACACGGTTGAAATGTTGATGAGCAGCTGCACTTGTTGGTGGAATATTTGAAAGCTGCACAGGTTTATTAAGTTTTTTAGACTTGACGTAATGCATATAACGAAGATGATCGAGACTTTTCACAGATTTCGGAGCATTATAGACTGCCAATAAGGTTTTAATGAAGATTTAATGCATGAAGAAAATGATAAAATATAATATAATAGTTAATAAAAATTGACAAACATTTATAATCATTGATTTATCGATAGTTCATCAACTATATATGGCGCGTTTTCGACCGGAGGCACCGGTTGACCTGAAGTGATGCTGTGACCGCGCGCTTTCCGCCCTCTATCTCGAAAACGGTTCATCGTATAAAAAATTTTTGTAAACAAAATTTGTAGAGAATTTTGTATTCTACAATATTGTTAATAAATATAAATACCAAAAAACCCATAGGAAATGAGATATTTCCAAAAAAAGCGCAAAAAACCGATTTTTGTGAACTTTGACCTTGAAATTTAATAGTTGCTTACACCCTACCATATGTAGGTTTTGAGACAACTTTTAGGGTGTCAATATACAAGTATTTACAGACTTACAGCTGGGTATCTCGAATTCCGAGATTCTTACCTAATTTAAGCTTAAATGACTGGACTAATTGTAGAGCAGACATGGGTCAGAAGTTTTGTTTTCAAAAGTTTTTATTGCCCCTTGTAAATTATTAAGTATTCCACACAAAAACTGCAAATAAATTTTGTTTCTTTCATCGTTGTACATGTTATATAATAATTCGGCTTGGTAGCAATTTTCACGAGTTCTCATTAATTGAAAGTGTAATTTTATTTCTATCCATTGACTTAAGATTCTAGTTACCGCGGGTTCAATTGACAGCCATCGTGTATCACAAGCTTTTAAGATCTCAAGTGGCTCCTCTCCACAGTTTATCGCTTCATATATTTTTTTATATTCGTTTTTTCGTTTCGGTGAAAGCTTGAACCAATTGTGAGTTTCTCTTATCATAAAATCTATATTTCTTGGTATAGTCTCACATGACGCATGTGACACTGCCAATTGAATCGAATGGCAGACACATCTTATCAACACTAGATTGGGTAAAGCATACCTTTCCTGCAATATTTTATGGACACCTGCGTTTACTCCAGTCATAACCGAAGCATTATCTGTTCCGATTCCAATTAACTTGCTTTTATCAAGTTTAAAAGCTTCAAGTTGTGCTGTTAACGCCGAAACTATTCCTTCGGCATCTGCAGATTCCAATTCAACCAGCCCTAAGAATGTGGAAACTATTTCGTTGCGACTGCTGCTAAAATATTTAACAACAATACCGAGATATTTTCGAACAGAAACATCAGTAGATTATTCTATAATCAAGCTATACGAATTATCACCAATATCATTTCTCAAAGAATCTTTAAAATGAGGTGCTAATACTTCCTAAATTATTGCTGTACATTTCGTTCGGTGCAATTTCATTTCTGTAGTAGCCTTAGAATCCGAAAATTTATTCTTACATAATTCGGTAAGGTGATCAATTGCTTGTATAGCTGTGTGTTCTGCAACATACATTGAGAGAGCACCTTCAGCCTCAACACAGAGCTTATCGACGGGTTTTTGCAGCACTGAAGAGATTTGTGTTTGTTTTTTGTCCAAGAAAGGTTTCGCCTGCTTCTTGTGATGAACTGAATCACAATGTCTCTGGATATCGCTTAATTTGGCAAGAAAATCCTTCCTACAATACAAACACATTGCCCTTGTATCATCTCCAGGCACAGGTTTCAACCATTGTTTAAAGTTGGGCGATTTCTCCCATTCGACTTTATATCTTTGTTTGTACACAGTTTTTTTTTGATAATGGTACATCCATTTCAAAAGAGTTGACCAACACAACACTATGGAACACTCACAAGAGTAAGTAATAAAATCAGTGCTTAAAACGTTATTTCTAAACTTGAACTTCATTGCGTTCACATAGACAGAATGAAAATAAAAGAAGCAAAGTCAATCAACCAAACATGAAACAAACCGTACTTAATGTTCATGGGATTCCCCGTGCTCTATTGCCATATTAAAACCCAGCTGGCATAGAGCACAAAATTGAACATAGACAATAATTTTATTCTCCACGGAACAAATAGTGCTGCCATATTAAAAATTAAGAAAGCGCTAAATTATCCGTTAGGCGCTAAAATGATCAAGTGCCCGCTGAACATAGCAAAAAAGCGCTAGATCTAGCGCCGAAAGCGCTAAAATGGCAGCACTGGCTCCAGCGCTATTAAACACGAAGTGAAATGAAAGAAAGAGACAAGTACAGCACATAACTCCTTCATCCAGAACAACGCAACGCAACCGCGCGTTTGCTTGCACTTATCTCGTTCATCCACGCAAGAAAGACTTAAATTTAAATTATTTCAAATGAAAGAATGTGCTAAGTGCCCATGTCACTTTCATTCATTGTGATTGTTATTTTATGTCGGTACATAACCCCTTCATCACCTGGTGTTTCTAAAACTAAGCTTAAAGCGCGTTGTTTTAAAATTGAATATGGTTTGTAGGTACATAACACCTTCATTCAGCGTAAAAAATAGTTTTTTCTAAAAATGTTACATAACCCCTTCATCCACTCATGTCTTCAATTCTTTAAATTACAAATTAAAGGTTTGCTTAGCTGTCGTAAAAATAAATTGAATAAGACGAGTTTAGAACGCACCTCCACTCATATTTGATTTGACAGGAAGCGGTTGTTGTTGTTGCGGTTTGTTTGAAAGTTTTAATTTCTCAAACTATTATTAAGAGAACATTACGTGTTATTATTAGTATTTAAAAGTGTTTTAACGTTTCACCGAGGTAAAATAATTGGTAATAGGAATAATGGCGTAAGTATTCTTGTGGACAACCGATATCGCTTTATAAATTCTACATCTTCCAAATCAAAGGGGTCCGATTGTTCTCGTGTTAAACGTCTTTTTTGTCGCCGTGTTGTGTTTATTTCATTATCATTTTCCATGAACTCAAAAAGGATTAATTCGTCAGACATCTACAATTAAAAATAGCTCTAGAAATCACTTTTTTTTACATTAATACATAAGAAACACTTAATATTCAACCGAAATACCTTGAATTACGTGTATTTTCAATATTTTTTTTAAGTAATTAACAAAACGATTCACTTCACGCCAAGAAAGTAGCAACTTTTTTTGAATCGCTTACTTTGATACTTAAGCTATCCAATTTAGGTTGAAATGTCACGTCATGGTACGAAAAATGAACGAACGACAACAGTTTGCGATCCAATTGCAGACTTGATTTGGCGTCAACCTAAACTAGAGCGCTTTAATGACGTCGTGGTATGAAATAGCGAAGCAGTTTATTTTAGGTCGTCAATTGAATCGCAATAATAATTCATAGTAAGCCTCCTGATCCTGTGATACGGCTTTTCTTTTCGCGTGACCTTTCCCTCCTATAGGATCCTAACAAAGACTCCATCTTTTTTTTAAAGTCAGTTATTGGAATGTTCCTTTCCCGGTTTATGTTTCTCCACGCATCTTCTCGTAGTCCTCTGTTGGTATAATCAGGACATTGCGCGTCCCAAAGTAGTCTAAAGGGTGTAAATAGACCCTTAACGAAGCCGAAAGGCATTTGTTGTCCCCGTCAATGCGATCATTTTTTTGTTCTAGAGTTGTAGAAACTAGCTCTCGCTCACTCACGCACACTTGATACGCGTGAGTGCAACGCTGCGCCTACGCACGCGGGTTTTTTGAACACGTGGGATTGGTTTACTTTAAAATTGTACTTTTAGAGTAGTTTTATATATTAAACCCCAAAAATAACGCTAACTTTTAATAATATTTGAAGAAACGTTAAACACCTGTCAGTTTTTTCTGACGTAGAATTCAGCTTCGTGGTTTTATAATAATTTGTTCCTCTAAATGATATCTACATATTGATATATCACTCAAAGTGCTACAACACTTGGGACATTTCGCCCATTATCCTTTCCTATACGAAACAATTTTTTGTTAAGTTAAATATGCATTTTCGATCCTATGTCCACCTTTTTGAAAATCCGGACCACTGTGTGACGCCAAAAATATGAAGCGGGAATATTGAAGTCAGTACTGACGCGACAGTACTGTACTGACTTGAAATCAATTTACACGATGGCAGTGCCAGGTCATCACTGACTCGGCAGTGGACTGACGTCAGTTACTGACTCCAATGTAAAATTGCCTTAACGGTTGAAAATCCATGAACACGGGCTTTTGAATGATTTCCACACTTGCTCTCGAAATAGAGGAGCCCACATATGCTTCGGTAAACGATACTTCTGTTTAATAACAGCCCTTCCTTTGAGTAAGTTTGAATTGTTTTTTTAATGGTTGAATTTTGTTCCATTGGTACAAATCAAACTTAATTGACTTACTTGATGAGCATTCTTTATTTTGTGCTGTACCGCTACTGTACTCCTGCTGTCTAGATTTTCCGTTGTATTGAAAAAGTAATTGAAATTCTTCTTCACATACAGCAAAAGTCCTTTTTCGGTAATAGGGCTCGTCATTCTCAATTTTATTTCTGTAAACACTGGATCACATGCTGGTGGAAGATCATCAGGATCACGGAAAACATTTTTGTATGGCAAAAACGCTTTCTTTTGTTTCTCCAAAGGCACAACATATTTTCTTCCCCTTTTCATTATGAAGAAAAACTAAATTACCTAGTTTATATTTATAATATTAAACTATCACAACACGCCAGTAATAAACAGTAACTATTAATGTTGTAATCGAACTACTGCACTCCAGTATAAGTATTTATTCCGATGTTACAAAATGGGTTTAGACAATCATGTAGTATTACATTATTTTATTTTAGCCTAGGTATTTTTAACAGATACTGCTATTCAATGCAAAAGACGAATTGTGCGTCCGACCTCGAAAAGCGAAAAACCAAGAACGTTTTAAAAAGCGTCGCCCATAGATAATACACTTGTCTCAACGTCCGCTCCGCTTACGCTATCGTTTACTAGATGGCGCTTTTTTTAAGCATCTATAGCTCACTAGATGGCGTTTTTTTTAAGTATGAATTCCTTTTATTGAAGAATGATCGTTATTTATTTGTGTGGATTAAATTAATTCTTATGTGTATAAAATAACAATTTCATAATTATTCTAGTTTTGTCGTATAGAAAAATCTAGAGTTCGAAACATACACATAAGAATTTACTTAATTCACAAAATAAATAACAATCATTCGTCAATAAAAGGAAAATCATTCTCCAAAATCTTAAACTAGAAATGACATCATTATGAGCCATATCAATATATGAATGATAGATAGAAATGACAAAATATTTAGCTTTTTTTTCAGAATTTATTTCCTTTTTTACAATGCGTGTTAAAATAATTTAATACTTGTATTTTCGTGGAATTATTATGGCATAACCAACAGGTAATACATTACATTATACAATTTTTTTCCGTACGAAAGACACGCTTTAGACGGCGTTGCAGTTGTTCTACTTTTAAGTATTCTGTTGACATTTGTGCACCAGCTATTTATAATAATATTGGAAACAGTATCCATTAGGAAATTATGTACTTTTGTTTTATGCGTAACACAAGAGAAATGGGATAAATTGCAAAATATATTCACTATTTGGGTAATTGTACCCTTCAGACGTTTCTGCTGTGGTTCCTCGCTTAATTGTGTTTGAATGATCATGCAAACATCATCTACAAACTCGCAAAATGCCTCCGATGGATAATAAAGTGATCTTCTAGAAGATCACTTAATTATCCATCGGAGGCATTCTGCGAGTCTCTTTCTAATATATAATCTTTATTACTCGGAGGCACTTTTCTTACCAAATGCATTTTACATGTATGGCAGTTTTTACATATTTTCTGTAAAGTTTTTTTAACAACGTAGCCAGCAAAATACCTTTTTGCCTCTTTGCTAGTTGTATTTTGATAATAATCTGAATCTGTTTGCATGAAGCAGTTTATTCGGAATCCACATTAACAGACTCTGAGGGCTGTTCCCTTGAATCTTTTTCTTTGAAATTTAATAATTTTCTTAAAGGTTTTAACGCCTTATTATCGTCTTGCTCGCAGTTCGCCCCAACAGAGTGTGGTGAAGTAAAATTATTTATAAGTAATGTTTTAAACGCTCCAGTGTACTGCGAGCAAGTTGGAGACGTGACACCATTCCTCCTTATGTTGCAGAAGAAATTCTCTAATGGATCCTGGTTAATATTTCTTGTCGACAGACTACTTACATCATGTGTTTTGTTTAAATGGTCGAACATTTCCTTGTACTCATTAACCCTTAATAAGGGAAAGGGAATAGTTTTCCCACCATATTTTTCAGCTCATTAATTAAATAAAGTGTTCCTGGTAGGTATTCTCTTGTTGTACAAAGGTTATTTAAAGACTTATCAATCACTCATTAAATATTCAAAAAACATAAAAATAAATAAAAAAAATAAAAAAATATTTTCTACCAATAATACTTGTGCCAATTTGTGCATTATTTTGCGATTCCCGAATCGTTATGCCCGTTTAAGGGTTAATATTTGAAATCCAGTTCTTGAGACTTGGCACTTGTATAAATTTGGTCGAAATCATTCCATTCCTTAATTTTTTCTCCACTTTAAATGCCATTGATCTTAACACTGGTAGTAAATCGTTCCATAATTTAAAATGTGGAGATTTCCGTTTTACTGCACACTTGTACATTTTTTCGAAGTTTTGGTAGCTATGACCATTAAATAAGTCAAATAATTTGTCGACCACAAGCAACAAATCTGCTGTACCTAGGCACTCTTTTGGAATGATATTGTGATCTGAAATTAAAAAACCAACAATCAGTTTGAAAAATATTACTACCTACTATTGTTGCTGCAATATATTATTATAGGTAACTGATATAATTACTGAATGCACAAGGTTTTGCAACGATTATAAAGGGTGTAAAAAAACCTCTTCACGAAGCTGACAGGAACTTGTTCTTCCCATCATTGTGATTAGAAATGAGATATTGAGCTATTCTCCATACCCGGCCTTCAAGGTATGGGTATCGCTAAATACCCGGTACAAAAACCGGGTTTCAAAATACTTCTAAGTATTTGGGTGTGTTATGATTTCGATAAGTAAACGTATGCGATAAGTACGGTATGCCTCCAATATAATATAGGTACGACACGTGACGTTTCCAGTATACATTATGTTATGCGTTATGAGATATGAAATCTTTCCTTCCTACTTTACCAGGCTTAGGACTGTCGGCTAAGAGTATGATGATGGTTATTAATGAGTGCAATTTATTTAGGTGTAATTACATGAAAAATAACATGAATTATATTTAAACTGAATAACTAGCCGGCGTAGTTCAAAGATTTCAAATCACTTTATTTACAATCATTATTTTTATTTGATTATTTTTTTCAGCTTTATGTATATATATTTTTTCTTTTTGTTTCTGGTTCCATAGAATTGATGCTGCTGTGAATTGGACGCCCTCTTATAGACTGGTTCGTAGAGCCATAGGTACACAAAACGTCAGCAAGCTCTGATCTGAACTCGCCAAATACTTGTTCTTTTTCGGTTCCAATCCTTTTTTCGTCTCGACAGATTTATAAAGGACCCAAGAGTTTATTATGGAGAGGTCTAAAAGGTGGTCAAAAATTCTCATGTACCACTTCCTTATCTTAACTTTAATCCTGTATCTACCCAAAAAAGAGTCTATAAGGTCTACGCCCCCCATATGGGCGTTGTACTCTTTGACGATTTTTGGACACTATTTTTTCTTTTCGGTTTTGGCATACCGTTCGATAGTCTGGATTGGCTGTGCTCCTACATAGGTCGAAAGCAGTACTACTTGCTTGTTGTCCTTCCAGCTAACAGAGGAAATGTCGACTCCATCAAAATGTGTAGTATATCCCACATGCGACCCTCTAGGCACTTGTCTTTTCATAACGTCCTGCTTTGAGGGTAGTTTGCAATGTTTGCCAAGAAGGTTTCTTTGAACAGTTCCTACACATTGTATCCCTTGCTTGGCGAAATAGTACATCAAGGGTAAGGAAGTATAATAGAAATTATCGTGGTATATAATATGATTGACATTACGCGGAATGATTATTGCAAGTTTTAATACTGTCTGTGACACAACTCCTATATCAGGCTCATTAGGCAAACGATCATCTTTTTCTTTGCCAGTGTAAATAATAAAGCGATATGCAAAACCTGTCACTGAACAAAGAACAAATAATTTGAAACCCCATTTATGGGGTTTGTTGGGCAAGTACTGTTTCAAAAAATGACCCATTTTGGTGGCACACATCTGTTCATCAATGGACAAACGTTGTACGTTTGACTACATATTAGAAAATTGTCTTATAAAAAAAAATACCAACTTTCGCCGAAGCATTCCACCTATTGAAAAGTTATTTATAACGTTACGGTAAGTACTATACGTTTTAAATTATAAATGTGTGTAGGTATTCGTGCGGATGTAATTTAGGTGATGTGATGAATGATGAGTAAGGTTATGTTAAGATAATGGATAGGTGTACTGTGGGGGTTACTACACTCGGCGTCACAAAAATCGCACCTCTTTAAGAATTCCCTTCAAAGCCATTTTAACCTTATTAATCAATAGTAGTAATGTCGTGATGGCCCAGAGGTTAAGGCCTCGCCTCTCATGCATGAGGTTGTGGGTTCAAATCCGGGCAAGTACCAATGTGACTTTTTCAATTCATATGTACTTTTCTAAGTTTATCTTGGACATCACAGACATCGGTGAAGGAAAACATCGTGAGGAAACCTGGACTTATAATTAATATAAGTCTGAAATCGCCAACCCGTCTTGAGCAAGCGTGGTGATCAATGCTCGTGCCTTCTCTGTATGAGAAGAGGCCTTTGCCCAGCAGTGGGACAGTAACAGGCTGGTATTATTATTTCCTTTATTCATTCTAAAGGTGCTCTCACACAGCAGTTATATAACGTTATACAACATTGTGTAACACGATAACATTTATAATAGCGTGTAACAATACTCTACAACATGTTAAGAAATGTTTTATGTTATAAACGCTCCCACATTGGTTGAACTCGTTGTATAACATCGTATAACATTATGTTCAATCAGTTTGGGTTTCTCTTTCGAGGAAGGTGGTAGTGACCCAATAATGGAGGACGTGCTGATAGGTTTGGCGTTAATTTTGTGTTTGAAAAAAAAGAAGAAAAGGCGCTCTTACTGGATGCGTCGAACTTTGAAAGCGAGAGAACAGTACAGTGCTACAGAATATTTGGAAGATTTGGGCATTGATGGCTGTTTGAACGATTTTTTAAGAATGAACAGTTCAGAATTCGAATTTCTCCTGAATTTAGTCGGCAAGAATATTGCTAAGCAGGATACTAATTGGAGAAAAGCAATAAATTATACAGAAATATTAGCAGTTACATTAAGGTTTTTAGCAACCGGTAGCAGTCATGGTAGTCTTGGAGATGTGTTCAAAATATCACACCAACTTATAAGTATACTAATACCAGAAGTGTGCGAGGCTCTCAACGAGGGATTAAAAGAATATTTACACGTAAGTACAAATCAGTTCTTTTATTTCAATGTTAACATGAATAATATTTTTTCAGAAATGTTCAATAAAAATACAGTAAGCTAAACAATAATTTTTGCAGTATTTTTTGACAAATACAGCAAGCAAACTAAAAATCAATGTTGATCCAAAGTTATCATTTGTTTTGGATTGATTGCAACAAATCATCGAATGATTGCGTAGAATCTTCACTGAATTGTGTGGCGTTAGTAATTGAACAATTATCCGATAAAGTGGATGGACTTGGTGTATGGATGTGTTCTCTGCCACCAGTGCTAATATTAACCGCGGAAGTGGATGGACTTGGTGCACTGTTGTATCCTTTGAAAGCACCAGCAGCATTACTGGGTGTTTCCATCGTATTGGTTGGCCAATCATATTTTCCCATGGAAGCGTTGAATAAAATATTATTAATATGATATTGCGCGGTATTTCTGGCATAAGTATTTTTGATTTCTTTAAGTTTGCTTGCGACATATTCTCCAAAAATATCAGTTTCATCTCTGTCGCGTCGACTCTCATACATGTGTTTCAAGAGTTTCAAAGCTTCCTCTGATGTTCTGTCTTGTGTAACTTGTGGCCTGAATCTTTTACGAGATGTTTTCGGGACAGCGAATGTCTTCTCATTTGGTATGTCGGATTCAGTATTTGTGTCACTCATTTGATTTCCGCTTTGAGTTTCGTTGACCTGAAATGAATAATAATTAAAAGAATTTACAGGAACTTTACTACCTACAATATAGAAGGTTCAAATTGTAGTGGCAACGAAATTGAGATTATAATTTATTCTTTAACTAGTACTACCCTACTTGGCAGTTATCGCTT
Organism: Noctua pronuba; assembly: GCA_905220335.1. Classification (NCBI taxonomy): domain Eukaryota; kingdom Metazoa; phylum Arthropoda; class Insecta; order Lepidoptera; family Noctuidae; genus Noctua; species Noctua pronuba. The sequence goes on along the minus strand of LR999906.1, from coordinate 3,737,781 downwards.
TCAATTCCAAAAAGTATTATCTCACATGCGTTGCCGCTACAATTCGTACCTTTACAGCTGCATTATTCTTGTTATACGTGTCACATCAGTGGCTAATTTAATAAATAAAGCTAGTGTGGAATGTTTACTATGAAACAATTTAAACTTATATTACATGTTTTATTTTATTTCAGATGCCAACTTCTGCTCAAGAATGGTTACAGGTTGCAAATAAGTTTTTTAAGCAGTGGAATTTTCCCCATTGCCTGGGAAGTATCGACGGAAAACACGTAGCCATACAAAAACCAATAGGAAGCGGAAGCGAATATTACAATTACAAAGGATTTTATAGTGTTGTTCTTTTAGCATTGGTTGACGCAGAATATATTTTTTTATACGTAAACATTGGGTGCCAAGGACGTATAAGTGATGGCGGAGTATTTGCAAACACACCATTTCGAAAAAATATAATTGAACGTAATTTGAATTTACCAAGAGATTGTCCACTTCCAGGAAGAACCACACCTGTTCCTTATGTATCTGTAACAGATGACGCATTTCCGTTAGAAAAGCATTTGCTAAAACCTTTTGCAGGACCCCAGGATAACAATACTAAAGAGAGAACATTTAATTATAGAACGAGCCGCGCAAGAAGAACGGTAGAGAATGCATTTGGAATTTTGTCAGCCAGATTTAGAGTATTACGAAGTATAATTTTATTACATCCACAAAAAACTACTACTTTAATTATGACATGTGTGCTTCTACATAATTTTTTGAGGAAAACCAAATCAAGCACTATTTACGCCCCACCTCAATATTATGATAGGGAAAAATCAGGTGCTGCGCATACTTCTGGAGAATGGAGATCAGAAACGCAGCAGTTAACATCTCTGGAACCAGTTGAAGCACAGACAGAAGATGGGAAAGTGATAAGAAATGAGTTTGCTGATTATTTTTACATAAAGGTTTACTGGATTGGGCATCTAGCTATTATTAACCATAGTCAAAATTATTACTCACCGACAATCCACCATCAACAGTTTCTTCTGGCTTGTTTCGATCCTTTAAAAATAAAAGATTTTTATACGCAAACCATTTTGGTATATTGTCAGCCCCCGCACCTGATTTAGGCTTCTTACTCTCTCTCTGAAATTGACCTATAAGTGACCGCATTTTTTTTTCAATCGACTGTTTATCCAAATTAAATTCAGCCGCAATTCTCATCCATGCGTCATGTTTTTTATTTCGATCCTTGTATTCATCCATCTGCGTATTCCACAAGACTTGTTTCTCTTGAATAGTTCAATCAATTTGATCACATTTTCATTACTCCAAGTAAAACGAGACATTTTGACAAATCACAAATAACACGTGCTTCACCATTGCACCGACTAAAGCTGTGTACGTGACGGACACAAACGCTCGCGCAACCCCCCCGCGCCCTTCCGCTAACGTCCCGTTGAGGCTCTGATGATGTTATACAACAAAAGTTATATTTTGTTATATCATATTGTAATCAGTTGTAAAACATTTTGTTAAATGAAGTTGTATAACATCAATAACAATATATAACTTTTGTTATAATTTGTTTAAAAACAAATTTTATATGTCACTCTCTAACGTTATATAACTGCTGTGTGGGAGCACCTTTCGAATGATACTGTGTTTGACAAATTATATTTGCACACTGTTTGCTGGTTACAAGATGTACAAATGTTTTTTTCTTTTGCAATACAAATAGCATCTTCTTAATTTTGGATTCCGAAATCAGAAATGATATTCAGAACTTTTTACAAAAAATTACTTCGAATGATACTGTGTTTGACAAATTATATTTGCACACTGTTTGCTGGTTACAAGATGTACAAATGTTTTTTCTTTTGCAATACAAATAGCATCTTCTTAATTTTGGATTCCGAAATCAGAAATTATATTCAGAACTTTTTACAAAAAATTACTTCGAATGATACTGTGTTTGACAAATTATATTTGCACACTGTTTGCTGGTTACAAGATGTACAAATGTTTTTTTCTTTTGCAATACAAATAGCATCTTCTTAATTTTGGATTCCGAAATCAGAAATTATATTCAGAACTTTTTACAAAAAATTACTTCGAATGATACTGTGTTTGACAAATTATATTTGCACACTGTTTGCTGGTTACAAGATGTACAAATGTTTTTTTCTTTTGCAATACAAATAGCATCTTCTTAATTTTGGATTCCGAAATCAGAAATTATATTCAGAACTTTTTACAAAAAATTACTTCGAATGATACTGTGTTTGACAAATTATATTTGCACACTGTTTGCTGGTTACAAGATGTACAAATGTTTTTTTCTTTTGCAATGCAAATAGCATCTTCTTAACTTTGGATTCCGAAATCAGAAATTATATTCAGATTTAAAGGCAAAAATGCGATCTGTCTAAATATTGGAGTAAATGGGCATGAATCATTAGTACACATTTTACTGAAAATTGCACTAAAACAATACTTCAAAGCTATTTGTTCAAAAATGAATGACACATTACCAGCAAATTCACAGTGGCATTCTCTTATATCAAAATACAAAACGCCGATTTCGGTTCTCATTTTGTATACACTGTTAAATTTTGATCGTTTTAATCCCGCGGAGAATCGATCCGGTCCATGAAACACTATCGATTTGTGAAGATAAAATTAAAAAATAAAATACTTTTTTTTTTAAACTCGAATTAATTCTCGCATGAGTGAAAAAACGATGCGAAACGTAAGTAGGCAGCATTCGGTACTAACAGCTATTATGCGTAAATGCAGTCAACGTGGACTCACAAAAATTAGCCAATCCTAGACCAAGCCCCGCCCCCAAACCACATTTGATTGGCAATGCAAAAGCCGCGCGCCCCGCGACCCCGCGCGCTAAGGGCGTCACAGGACTACGTCATGTAAACAATTCAGTTGTTGTTACGATAATCCTTGTCGCGCGAAAGTAATGGCGTCTCGTAATTACGTGTACTCCAACCTGTAGTTCGTTGCCATGGTGCAATTTTACGCGGGTTTTGATGCGCAAGCGGCTCGTCGTCTTTACAGCGAACCAAACCACTTGCAATCATGCCAGTGGATATTAAACAATCGCGAAGTTAATATTCTGTGGACGGACGAATCGACTTTTACGCGTGTAGGACTATTTAATCAACGAAATGAACATTTTTGACACACGTGATTAGTGGGTGTAGTCATCAAGTGCGCGAACAATTATTACGTACCGCGAAGTGTCCCTTAGTATTAAATAAATCAAAGGTGATTTAGGTATGTAACAGAACTTATTTTAAATCATTATAAATAATTTTGATTCCACATTTTTAAATTCGCCATAACGGCACGATTACGATTATGACGGTCTTAAGCCCGTAAAAGTATGAAGGAAAATTTGGAATCATTTAATTTGTTAACGCGAACATCAGCTGAGCGAGTCAATAACCTAACTTGTAGGTAGGTACGCAGTACGACGACCAGACGCACGCGTAGGCAACTAGCTCGTGGGGCTACTACTGAATTCATTCATTTTGCGAGTATTACGGTATCACTTTTTTTTTTTTTTTTTAAGGGATACAGTGCTGTGCACGCTTTTGATGAATAGTATTTTGTAAGTTAAACCACCGGTCCAAGGGATTAAAACGATCAAAATTTAAGCGTGTATATCACAGTCATTAGCAACAGAATCTGATATGAGTTTAATATATTGAGGAATTAAATCATCAGAGTATGTGTTTAATGTTTCTTGAAAATTTCTGCTTTGAATATATCGCCTTTGGGAACAAAGGGTCACTTCTGCATATTTTCCAACTTTACAGGAAGAGCATTTTTTTACGTATTTCTTTAATATTTATTTTTAACAACGAAATAAAATACAACGTTAAATCCTCATAAAATAGCTATCTCCAAATACCCAAAACAAGTGTTAAAGTTACATAAAGCCTAAACATAGGTCAAATTGACCTACAACATTACGATAACTACGATATGGAGGTACTTACCAAGGCAACACGGCCGTCTCCTGTTGGCTCATGGGGTGTACTAAGTTGGTTCGATCAGTCACGGCGATCGAAAGAAGTGTGCGAAAGAGAAAGTTATCCATAGTCTGAGTGGCCGAAATGATTTGTGCAAGAGGGACAGAACTGTTTTTCAACTTTAAAATAATGACATAAAAAAACAAATGTTTACTTTCGTATTATTCAAGGGATCAGCAGGAAGAGAATTATTTTTGAAAATCGATCCAGTCGCGTCTATACTTAAGATTGATAGCCTGTGAGTGTAAAGAATGCTGTTTATATAACTGCAACTGCAGGTCGGTCCAATAATGAACAAAAAATGGATGTATTGATGCTCTAATCACGTCTTTAAACGGGTATGTAAAGGACATTATCCACAGGGATAATAGAACGATTTTATGAAAGCGTTTCTTACTCTCGTTTCGGTATTTTATATTTTGAAGAGATTTTAAATTTGGATTAAAAGGTGGATCCCGCGTCCCATTCTGCATTGATAGATTAGCTAATTCATTTCTTAATACAATCGGGTACTGATTTTGTAACTGTGGAATTAATTGTTTTTTTTTTATCGGCTATCAATTTATTTTTAACTTGACAACTGTGAATCATATCCTTATCAACTCCATCAAACGAACGTTTGAGTAAAACATTCCTGCCATTTCTTCTTGTAATGATAAGTATTTTGCCATTCCATACTTTACAGGTACCTCTGCACGTTACATGATAATCGTCGGTAACAGAATTATTTTTGAAATTCCAAATGCATTTGTTAGTAGTTCTTTGCCAAATCCACTCTTGAGAGATACTCGTCCATTTAGATTTAGGCATGTATCTTCTACTTTGATATTTGATTGCAGGTTTCTTTGGATCATTCCTCTTCCCGATACGCAATTCAGACTTCACCTCATGCCACAAATCTAACTCAATTTCAAAAGATTCCGAATCAACATTTTTAATGCTTCCGTCACTGGAACTTGAATCTTCTTTTATAATATTGGAATCGATACTGCTGCTGATGCTACTTTCTTCATGTTTCAAATCCCCAAAAAAATCATAAAATGTCTTTTTACAGAAAGGTATAAAGCTTATGGTGACAAACGATATGAAAAATCCTTGCTCACATCTTTATAAACACTGGACTCACTGGACGGAATGTTTTTAACACTATGAAATAACTCTTTGTATGTTAAAAACGCGTCCTTTTGTTCCTCAAGACACACTGACACAATTTTTTTTAAAGCTCCGTACTCACTTACGGTTTTACTCGATAGAGCTATCATGTCGAGTAAAGGTGAACGCAGACCTGGCCGCACCGCACGCGCCGCAGTCGCCGCATTCGAATTCTTTATATGAAATTCTATGCAACCTCGCACACCCAGCCGCGCCGCAGTCGCCGCAGTACCTGAAGCGGCCAAACTCCCCAAGCCGCAGCTGATGACGTCACCAACGCCGGCCCGCCCGCATCGGACGCTGCGCCCGGCGCGGCGCGGGCGCAGCGTCCGATGCGGGCGGCACGGATGTGCGTGCGCAATTGTTAACAAAAGCGATGACTGCGGCGACTGCGGCGACTGCGGTGACTGCGGCGACTGCGGCGCGGACAAATGTGCGAGGCCATTAACAAATGCGATGACTGCGGCGACTGCGGCGCGTGCGGTGCGGCCAGGTCTGCGTTCACCTTTAAAACCATGGCATGGGCTTTCGTCCACACATTCAGCATTAATCTATCGAGTGACGCGCACCGTTCAGTATTCACCGAACCGTTCGAGCCAAAACTTGTCTGTTCAACAAAGGAGACGGTGGCTGCTACATTTAGCAAGTCTCGCAGTTCTTAATTATAAAAGAATTAAAGAAAATGAAAAGAAGAAAAGAGAAACATAAAAGGAGGTACTGGGTTAAAGATTGGTTAGGTCGCCGCTCTGATTACAGCCACGTGAACTTGGTTAAAGAGCTGTGTCTCGAACATTATAACAATTATTTAAGGATGCCTGAAGTGCTGTATGAAGAATTACTTTCTATGATTACCCCATTAATAAAAAAAAATACTCATATGAGACAATCTATTCCTCCTCACGAAAGATAGACTGTAACATTACGATATTTAGCGACTGGAAGAAGTTACACTGATCTACAATATTCTTCAATAATATCACAACAAGCCCTTAGTGTAATAATACCTGAAACTTGCGAGGCAATTTTCAAGGTGTTAAAAGAAGAATACATGAAAGTGTTTAAAATTATTTATTATAGAAAATCATACATTATCATTATTGTAGGTGTTATAACCATGTTGTGGTGTATATATTATTACTGTGTCTATAGTTAAGGTATTCATTTGTGCGGCAAACTTTACATCGTTTAGGAATTTTTCAGTTAGAATTCTGGTTGTCTCTGGCAATTTTCTTAGTTTTTCTGATATATTTTTTCCCACAGCATCATATTCATCTTCTCTAACATTAAATATGTCAGAATTTAAATGGTTATTTAAAGTGTCTAATAAGTCATCTGCAACCTGTGTATCCGCGCGTCGTTAAGATGGTCGATTAGAAGTAGTTGACGGTTGAGACAACATAATATTATCCGTGGAAGGAGATGGAACATCGGAGTAGGTAGTTGTTTTGTCAGCGTCAGAATGGCTGGTTGCCTATGGCAGGCGGCTCTGAAAGTATATTGAAGAATTGCTATCCAATTGCTTATATTTGCTTCGTTTGTTCAATAATTGCTACATATGATACATTCAGAGAAATATGAATATTTTTTGACCAGCCATTCTGACGTCAGGATGGATGGTGGCCTCCGTGTTCAGCGTGAAGGAAGCAGAATTTCTAAAAGTTTGTTGTATCAATAATTGCTTACTAATTGCTTCATTCACCAATTTAAGTTTGAGCTTCGTACATACATTAGGTAAAAAAATATAGCTTTTATTAATATTTGTACGAAGAAGTGCCTGATAATTTGTAAAGGCAACAGTTTTTTTTGTGCTACAGCGTCTTGTTCAAATCGTGCAGGCGTTTACAGTTACGGGTCACCCACCCGTTCTGTTGACGCGGACTAAACTCAGATATTTGAAATTATTATTTATGACACAAAAAAGACAACATATTATTAATCAAGCAGCACGGATGGTATGTGTATAAATATACAAGCATAAATATGAAACACGGGAAATGTATTAAAGAAAAAACCGTAGTACATCGGTAAATGTTTATTTATTCATATTATTTCTAGGTGTACATAAAATCAATAGTTATTGTTTTGCATATAAAATACAATGGGGGATCACCTTCTTTTTGCTCTTTGTAATCTTTGTAGATTGATCGTCGTAACAATTTCACTGTAAATTTCGCCTGCAGTGAGCTTTATAATGACCAATTTGTGTTCCAGGTGATGGGGGAATAAATTCTATTATTGACAACAAACGAAATTCAGTGTCATGCAATAACAGATGGATTGGTGGATCGTCTACTGAAATAAATTCATTTGAATTAAATTAAAATGCAATAAGGTAAATGTAAATGATTTGATAACAGGACAGTTATGTCGACGACATTGTGTAATTTCTGCACTATTAACAAGTGTATTCGCGGCTTCTTGTAACTCGTTAACAGTTTTATTAACGCCTATATGTAGAACAGGTATTTTCCGCTGAACATTATTGATCGGGAATCTGATTCTGTGCAATGTTCTCTTTCGTCTGCACTATACAGCATGTAAGGGTAAACACCGTTGTTACTCAAACCACGGGTAGTTGACATAAATAAAAAAACATAGGACCGAAATAAAAAAACAGAATAAGTAATTTACTTAAAAAAACATTAAAAATAACTTATCCCAGACCGGCCGCGAATTCATGGTACCTATGTGCCCGCGTGACGTAATGGCCGCGCGCAGCTCGTCTATCTACCTACCTATCTACCTACTCCATACTCGTGTTCATCCTGTAACTGTGATGGTACTTTTCCTTCATACTTTTCCTGGCTTAGGACAGGCAAAAATACCTTGTTTAGGTGTTGCGTGACAAGTATAATTGTAAATTTAATTTGACAATAAAGAAAATGAAAAAATAATCCAAACAATTGGGTAGGTAATTAACAACTGTTCGAAATGAGATCCACTTACGGCTACACACGCTTTTGTTGCTCCAATACACGGCATTATCGTTACGATCTGCATCCTCTAAGGCAGTTACGATGCTGGCGACGTTTTCATCCTTTAGCTGTTCTGCCCTAATTTCAGATGTCGGTCTCTGCGGCATATAGGGCATGTAGGGCTATGCTACACACTCCACAGGTGTTTTCGGTGCTTTCATCGCAAATAGGCCTGGACAGCGTGTCTGCAACCACATTCGTCCTACCGGGTGTATACTTGATAGTAATATCAAACGCCTGTATCTGCAAAGCCCATCTAGCTAATCGACCAGTTGGAGACCGTAATGACATCAACCACCTCAGGGCTTGATGGTCCGTAACCACTGTTACTGGGAGACCTTCAATGTATCCACGGAATTTTTTAATCGCCCAAACTACTGCGAGAGCCTCCCTCTCGGTTGTCGAATAATTGCGTTCTGCAGGGATCAACAGCCTACTGGCATATTCGACGGGATGCTCGTCCTGTCCCTCCCCCTGCACTAGAACTGCTCCAATTGCATAGTTTCTTGCATCACTTTTGATAATGTAGCCTCTCGACTCGTCGGCTTGCCGTAGAACAGGGGTGGATGTAAGACGTATTTTGAGATCTTGATAAGGCTGCTCCTGTTCCGCTGACCAAGTCCATACCGCGTTTTTCTTAGTTAAACGCGAGAGTGGTTCACTGATTCCGGCAAAGTTTGGTATGAATCGCCTGTACCAGGAACAGGTCTGCAGGAACGTCATCAGATGTTTCAAATTCTTGGGTGCTGGATAGGCTAATATTGCTGCTACCTTCTCAGGGTCAGCCTTCAGACCCTCTGGAGTAATAATGTGCCCTAAATACTTAATTGTTGAGTTTACTAAAATTTACATGAAGGTTGCTTTATTTCAGCTTACTTAGCACCTTACCCAAATCCGATAGGTGTGATTGATAAGTAATCGAAAAAATTATCAGATCATCTAGGTACGCCAGCATCTTTACATTCACCAAGCTAACTCGAATCCTGTCTATCAGACGCTGGAATGTAGAGGGTGCGTTGCGAAGTCCAAAGGGCATCCTCTTGAAACGGTACATACCGAATGGAGTCATAAATGACGTCTTGTCCTGATCCTCGAGCTTTACTTTCACTTGCCAGTAGCCAGCGCGTAAATCCAGGGTCGACATGAAAGGCGTTGGTTTAGCAGCATGAAGCAGATCATCAATTCGAGGGATAGGATACTTGTCAGGGACCGTTATGGCATTAAGTCTACGGTAATCGACGCAAACTCATACTGAACCGTCCTTCTTTGGTACCATGACAACGGGTGCAGACCAGGGTGATGAGCATGCTTCAATTACTCCACTGTCCAACATTTTCTTTACCTCATTCTTTAACACAGCCATGCGTGGCGGTGAGAGGCGGTATGGAGGTACAGAGACGGGGTTATAATCACCTGTGTCAATGCAGTGTTCAGCGAGGGTAGTCGCTTCTCCACCTTCACTGAAAACTTCTTGATAATCCCATAGCACTTCCATCAGCTGTGACTTTTGAGTTGCGTCCAGCGTATCCGTTGAGACCTCTTCAACTTCCAAAGATCCAATTTCAACATCATTGCTGCTATTACTTTGGTCGCTAGGGAAGAGCGACTTAGAGTGTGGAGATAGTTTACACGGAGCATCGTGAAGCTGCATTTGGGCATCACGGATCATAAAGTCGACGAACCTTGGAGAATACCCATCGAATAATGGTCGGGATCGCTTCCTTGGAATAGGGGTCAGCTCAATTGGCACTACGCGTTATGGCATCGTGTTTGTACTGCAGGCACTCGTTGTCGGGAGTGCTGGTTCTCCGCTGGATAATGGACTGCCAGTTGCTGGGATGCATACACTGGATTGTGGCAGCGTCGGTTCCAGTATGCCTTCGTCTCGTGCAGTTATCGACAGAGGAGAAATAAATTCAGGCAGCTCGACATCTTTTAACATAGACCGTAAATGAGGATCAAAATAAACGGGCGTAGCCTCTACTTTGGCCATTGATATCTCCTCATCATCTTCATCTTGGAGGTCGAAGATGTCATCAGGGTAATCCTCGAAATACCATGTCTTCTGCGGAACGTTAAGTACCATCTTGGCATCTTCTATAAAGCCGTCACCCAACAGTGTGCGAGACTCTCGAGCTTCCGGGAACACGATAAAATTCGTTTGCACAACACGGTAACAGACACTGACGGGTGCATTTACAGTCAGAACGTCTCTCGTCGTCTTCGTGCCGTCAGCCAGTTTCACCACAAACTGTTGTGTGTGGAATGCAAAACTGAGTCTTCGTAAGCATTTGTACAGCGTGTATGATGCAACGCTGGCCTTTGCGCAAGTATCCACATAGGCGCTGCCGGTTATTTTGCCTATGGCAATACCAATAACCGGCCTAGGGCGTACATCTGCTTGAGGATTAAAAGAACAAAAACTTACTTCAGTCTTTCCCTCCTTTGGCACAGCCTTGGCGCAGGTTGTGCACTTTGACCGGACCACTCCCGGTGTACAACATCCGTAACATGAAAACTTTGGTGTAGACGGTGATGGCGCTTGGGTTTCTATAGCGGCATTTGCAGGCGCAGGTTTCGCGGCAGAAGTGCCACTGCCAGAAGCGAGATCGTTCTTCTCCTTCTTCCAACACGTCTCAATTGAGTGCCCAGGCAATCGACAGTACGTGCAACGCTTCTTTTTGAATTACACCTTTTCTGTCTCTTCTTCTGGCATCTCCTTTTCAACCAGGAGCTCTTCCACTCCTCTGGCTGCCTTCACTAGGGCATCAAGCGTATTGACAGTCTCGCGTCGCAATTTTACCCTTATCTTGTACCTCAATTGCCCGTAGATCATGTCAATTTGTTGGGTCTCTGTGTGTGGCTCTGGCATTTGTGCAATAAGAGCCCTCTTCTTAGCCACAAACACTTCTGTTAGCTCATCCTCACCTTGTTTGATGTTGACAACGTTCTGGTACAGCTGGTAGGCAGGTCTTTTAGGATCAAAGGCGTGGCGAACTCTTGACACAAATTCGTCCCATGTTCTCACCTGTTCCTTTATCCCATTCCACCAGGTGGCTGCCTCTTCCCTCAAAATTAAAGGGATGCTCATGAGCCACATCTTCGTCGGAGATCTGTTCTACGGACTTAAATACTGAAGCCGCAGAAAGAAAAGATTCTACCGATTCAGTGTCTCTGGCAGCATTAAAACTAACCTTGCAAGTAGTGAAAGAGCCTCGTCGCTGTTGGTTACCAACGACTGACAGTAACTTCTCGAATTGCTCAGCTGACAAATTCATGGTAGTTTGCGGTTCCTCATTTATTCTTCTTCGTAATCTTGATATAGGGCTAGCCTGCTTCCGGGCCTTTACGTTGAGCGCCAGATTGTAGCGGGTATGATAAAAACGTAGGCTCAATATAAACAATTAGTTTATTCCACAAACAATGTTGTACAAACTAGGCTTATCTAGGTACGATGAATATAAAAACTACACGATACGTTCCCGGCCAGTTCGTATCGCGAGGTGCGTCACGAAACAGGAAGGATACGTCACCGTGGGGCGCGAGGGGAGAGGGGTGTCTAGGCTAGGCGAGCTCTTCCAATGCGTGGAAACAGCGACGCGCTAACGCAGACTGAGTGCTCGTGTTTTTTCGAAATGGCATCTCGCAGTTCATCCACTGAGGATGGCAACTGCTTAACCGAACGCTGAGTGCTCGTGGCTGCGGCGTCCGCTTATATAGGCGAGGCGGGGCCTAACGTGGTGTGCGTGAGCGACGTCCCGACACAGTAGTGTTGTGTGAACTTGTGTGGCGCGTGGCTGTAGGCGTTCCGCGTTCGGTGGTGCTACAAAACTATAATTAATTTATGATAATATATCATATATCAGTATAATTATGGCAGGTATTGCACTTAATTTACATTAATTATTTATTCCAACCTTTGTATATGATGGAGGATGTTCACTAAATCCTAAACACATTTTCAAAGAGTTTTAACAAAGTGGCCCTCACAAATTCTATTCCATCGTGTTATTAGCAGTTGTTGATGCTGACAAAAAATTCATAGTTATTGATGTTGGATCCATGGGCCGTTTTAGCGATGGTGGTATACTCAGCGATAGTACCTATTGATCGACCTTTAGACGATAATGGGCCAAATGTGCCTTATGTATTTATAGGCGATTCAATTGCTCCGATAAGTTCGTACACCATTGATTTTATTCTTAGTGTGTGCGGTATATCCTGCAGGCAATACTCATCAGTACCGTTTAAATCAAATGCAATGACAAAATGTAATTCGTAGTTGACTGCTACATTAGAACCACAAGTAAGACAAGACTTAAATGATTCGTCAAAACATATTGCGTCTTCCAAACACTCGATCCCAAAAACGGATGACATATCCGAATTTTGTACGGATCGTAACTTGTTATTGCGCCTGCCAAACATTTAAGGTACTCTGGGATTAATCCAGAGCTGAACAAGTTAATCTTAACTTTCATATTTTGATTTTGAATAAATCCATAAGAAAAAAGAAAAAAAACAGAATCCAGTTCTCAATTTCAACAGTAGAACATAAGTTACCGTTTTGCATGTGTTTCAATGTGTACAAATTATGATTTTGTTGTTTTTTAATTAGGTATTTGAAACAAAATTTGTCTTTGCCCGCTCCGCTCGCAGTGGAAGGCGGGCATAAGTCTGGACGGCTCATTCATGTCATTTCACGTTACGTTACACCAATGTGTATCCGGCAAAAGACGGACGGACGGACGGCGAGCTAGCCTATTACTCACCGTCCACAGGCCCGACGCCCAGGACGTCTCCCGCGGCGGCTGGAACGTGAGATCCATTCCCTCTCACGTCCCGCCACCTCCTTCGCTAGCTTGACTGCTTCGCAGAAGGAGGTGACGGCTTCCCATACCCTCTCGCTCCGGACCATGGCTTGAACTAGGGCCGGGCGTGAGAGGTTGCCGCCGCCAATCGCCGCTACGAGGACACGGCGGAGCTCCGCCCAAGCCGGGCAGACTTCCACGTGTGCTCCACCGTGTCCTCTGGACGATCCTCGCAGTGGTAACACCCGGGCGAATTACTTAAAGGTTAGTTATTTTGTCTTTGTTTTAGGTATAAATAAAAAACAAATCAAAATAAGTTTATTTAACTAAGTAGGGACTTACATGAAAGATTCGAAAAAAAAAAACTTTTATAATAATTAGACTCAAAAGCAGAAGCCGCATTCATTGCAGCGCTTATTATGTCGTTACTATAATTACAGTATTGTATTTCTATAAAGTGGAAAACAGGGTCAAGATATATATATTTCAATCCATCAGATATCATGCTCTCTGGTAGTAACGGAAAGACTGCACAGAGTGCCACAATGCGCTTTTCTAGTTTTTGTTTTATTCCAAATTTTTTAGCTCTCCTCCAAACACTACGCGTCATGTGAAAGTAACACTTCTTTATAGTGATATTGGGAAATGCTTTAAAAAGGATGCTACCTCGAAATCAATGTGAAATTTTGTCAGTCTCCAATCTGGGAATTGCGATTTTAGAATTTCAAAAAGCGCAAAGTATGTTCCTTCTTTTATGTTGTTTAATAAAGCCATAGCGGAACCATATTTACATTAACTATAGACCCATCCGAATTACCAAATATTGTAAATAGTTGTAAGAATGCAGGAGGGCAACTTGAAAATGTTCCATTGCCAAACACCTCTTTTATTGATGGCATTAATTCTCTCGACTCCTTCGTGGAAAATATAAGAATCCGATTCTCATTGCTGCAGTTGTCAGCTAACAAAAAAGATGTAAATTTATTAGGTATCTCCACTTCCCTCACATCATTGAAAACACACTTTTTGCTAATTCCCAGTGATTGTTTTCTCGTATTATATAAAATCGTTTTTTTATTATTTCCGTATGAGGGTGTGTTGCTTACGAAATGTAACCCTTTGTCTTTTAGAGAAACTTGTATTTTGTCTTTAAAAAATTTTCGGAATGGGACTTGTCGAAACCTTTACATATTCCTTAGCCGCGTCTATTGTTTCAGCCACTATATTTTTGCCAAAATCAGGATTGCAGGGTCTTTGTGGGTCCGACGTGATATGCTTAGTTGTTTTTAGAACACGAAGAGAATCCTGAAAAAGTTGAGACTATAAAAATAATACTTACAAAAAAAGTAAAAGTGGGTTTAGTTGTAAAATGAAATGATATCGTACGTGTATTGTTACTGAGCCAGTACATTAATATTTTTCCCTCATACTACACTGCCAATTATACTCGATCCATTTGCATAAATTTTCTTTTTATGGTATGTATATCCTCCATGTAAAAGTACTCTGCCACCCCTTCTGTTTAAAAGTAGCGTGGTCTGAACGGAATCGGGTGATTCCGAAGACGAACTCTCATTTACATTGCAACACAGCATTTTACATTTAAATACACTATAGTTAGGGAATAGGTTCCAATTTTGAAATTGTGTCTATAAAAGACAACGAGCGCGGCTGAATCGGTCACACTGCGGGCGCGATCACGTCCCGTCCTGCCGCGCCCATTCACGCCGACCGTATCGCGACGCTATTCATTCATCAAAAAGATGTTGAGCGATTCAGACGTGGAAATGCTCTTGCTCTTATTTGCGCTAGCTAAGAAAAAACAACGTAAACGGAAATGGGTGCATGAAATAAATCAAAACCGTCGTAATTATGGGGAGTATCACAGACTATGCCGCGAAATTTTATCCCACGAAGATAAGTTTTACGCCTACTTCAAAATGACGCAAGAGTGTTTTGAAGAATTGCATAGTATTTTATGTGATACGATAAGTAAACTGGACACAAATTGGAGGAGATCAATCAGTTCAAGAGAAAGGCTGGCCATTTGTTTGAGGTAGGTAACCTTTTTATTTATATAATTAACACTTGTTAACATTTTTGAGCAGAAAACCAAATTAAATATATCAAATTAATTATATATATCGTGCTCACGCCCCGCCGGCAGTGTGACTACTACATACGTAAACCAAACAACACAAAGCGTCGGCGTCCTGAGGGCGCTGCGCTCGCGTCCCGCCGCGCCCGTCCCCGCCTCTTCTGACTTGTATTCCCGCTCGGCGCGGCGGCGGCGTGGCGCGACGGTTACCGTCGCGTCGAGCGGGACGGCTCTGTGTGGCGTCGTCCGTAATATCTAGTACATTACAACTGCTCAGTGTCGCGTCGCCGTCCCGTCCCGCCGCGCCGCGCCCGCTGTGTGCAGAGACCTTAAGGTCTCTGCACACAGCCGGCGTGGCGTGGCGGGGCGGCGACGCTGCGCTGGCGCGGCGGCATCGGTCACACTGCGGGCGCGATCACGTTATATTATTATTCCCGCCGCTTCTGACTTGTATTCCCGCTCGGCGTGGCGGCGGCGTGGCGCGACGGTTACCGTCGCGTCCGGGACGGCTCTGTGTGGCGTCGTCCGTAATATCTAGTACATTACAACTGCTCAGTGTCGCGTCGCCGTCCCGTCCCGCCGCGCCGTGCCCGCTGTTTGCAGAGACCTTTAAGCGTTTGGTAATTTAATTTATGTTGGTAAAGGTGCAATTGAGCCCTGTAAGTACATGCTATTTTTGTTAAAGAAGTGATTGGTGTCTTATTTTTCATTAATTGTGTTGATGTAAATAAATTAGATTTGTAGGTTACTTTTTTCATTAGTTGTCAAAATAATTATTGAACGTGCCCCAGATTGTTTGTTTCTTTAATAAGTTTTACTTCTGAAACCTTAATTGAGAAGTGGGATTATATCCCTAAAACTAAATTCCGCTTTTGATTAGTGTCGGTTATAAAAAATAAGACAGTAAACGACCATTTTATTTCAAATTTTTTGTATTTGTTTTGTGAATAAATATGGCCGACAGGCAGCATAAATCTCGTGACAAGTCACGTCGACACGATAGATCTCGGGATAGATCTCGTTCGCGGAATCGTTCTCGCTTCAGGATTGAGACTAGTAGATCTCGATCGTAAAGTAGGGCGCGCCCACGAGTGAATTTTGGTGATCAAAACGTAATAATGCAACAAACATTACAGCCAATTCTGTCTCGTTTAAATACTTTAGAATCAGAACGTCCCACTTCACGTAACGTGACCGAGTGCCATAGCCAGCTAGTTCGAAACAACACGCCGACAAGGTCTCATATTCGCCCGATAAGTGAATTAGAGAACGGCCAGGCCCTTCACGCCAGAAAACCGATATCTGAGATTTTGTTACCTAGTCCTACGGCCGCGTTAAATATACCCACAACCGAGAGCATTGCAACTGAGGGACCGAGTGTCAACATACCCTCACGCAGCGAACAGTACGTGACGGATTCGGCGCGAATGTTAGCTGAAGCAATTCGGTCGATAAACTCTGACAAAACTCAAAAATATTTTGTGTCTAACTTCGATCCTACTATCAATGACATTGATGCGTGGTGTGAGGAGGTTGATCGAGCTAGGGTTGCTAATAACTGGGGAGACTCGGAGTGACTCACGCGTATCGATATGCCTTAAGGGTGACGCACTCACTTGGCTAAACGAGTGGGTGACTAGTGACCGAACATAGACTAATTTCGTTAAAAAGTTTAAGCCTTTGTGCCCACGAAAACTTGATTACGCAAATATTCTTTACGATGCGATGGACACTACCTCTGACAAGTATAGCACATACGTCGAGTATGCGAGAAGGACTTTAGTACGCCTCAAAATAGTTAAGGGTTTAAGTGACGAACTGATAACTTTGGTAGTTATTCGCGGTATAACAGACGCTCAGGGCTGCAGCTGCCAACGCCAATCTACAGATACACGATTTAGTTTCATTTTTATCCATTTACGCCAAACCTACGCGCACTAAATCAGAAAACCGGAACCATCCTTCCAAACCACCGACTAATAATTGTTCATCAAACTTAAAATGTTTTGCCTGTGGGCCAACCTGGACATAAATCCCACAATTGCCCAAAACTGATCAGGCGTCTAATGCCACTACGAGTAATGCCAATAAGCCAACCTGTAATTTCGAGGTCCACTCGTCGAACGTCAAACCAAATTTTTGGTTTTTTAATTTTAATTGATGAATTTCTTGATTTAATCTCTTTTTCCGTTTTCATAAACTCCCATTACAACATTTTCGTTTGTATTTGGGGAACTTGGCAATTTCGTATAACCTCCTTTACGGAGTAGCTTTTTTAGGACCTCAGATGTGCAAAACAGCTTAAAAGCAATTCCATCTAAAGATACCATTCTCGCAATAACATAGTCTAGCGAATCTTCATTTTGTAATAATCAGTCATTTTTTGTCGTTTGATGGCGGCTGTACACACTCGTCGAGAGCCTCTCGTCGAGAGTTTCGGCCGGTGATAGTCTCGGCGAGAGCGTACTTGTACACACTCGCGTTTTCATTTGTACGGAAGATTTCTGTGACAATGGACGTGGAAATTGCAGCTGCTGTTTGCCTTTGTGCTGTGAGCTATTATAATTTTTTATCCATTTACCATAGAAAGAAAATTCTTAAGCCATGGCGAAGGAGAAGATGGTGGATGGTTACTATGCACCGCAATAGAAGCAGGTAAATACTTAAAACATAAGAAAATGCCAATAAGACTTAACAGTTGATTTTTAATTTATCTTACTTTTTTTTACCTGCATGATTAGTTAATCATATATATATATCTTTATATTTCAGAAGCACCATGGAAAATCAATTGGCGGAACTGATAGTGGAACCCTCGGGTCAATTTAACAACTTTACAAGAATGTCTATAATAGACTTTGAATATTTACTACAACAAATTGCTCCATTCATAACTAAGAAGAATACGCCTAAAAGGGAAGCAATCCCAGCCAAAATTCGCCTAGCAATTACTTTGAGATTTTTAGCCACAGGCGATAGTTTTGAAAGTCTACATTTCCTGTTCAAAGTTTCGAGTTCGATTATATCAAGAATTGTGCCTGAAGTATGCATTGCACTAAACCAAGTATTGAAAGATCAAATTACGGTAAGTGTGTGGATACAGAATAATAACAACACTTACTGTTTATAAACTTTATTTATTACAGCAGCTTTTTAACAAAAAAAAAAAACAACCGACGAAAAAAAGAAAATTAGTTTTTTGGATTTAATTAACTATGCTTGATGAAATGCTTGACCGAGAATGTCGTAATCTGTATCTGTTGGTGGGCTCACAATCTCATTAGACAAAATTTGTATGGTATTTGTATTGGAAACGGCTGAAGAAGAACGTGTTGCTGACATGTCTGGTTCTGAGTATGAGGTACATGACGATTCAGGCCGTACGTAATATATTGGTGATGTATTCGGATGTGATAATTGAAGTCGTTGTGTTGGCTCTGAATACGATGAGTAAATCGGTGAAGGCCGTGCAGAGTATGTGGGTGTAGTATTTAAACGCTTAATAAATAATCCATCAATTTCATACATGATTTTTAAGCTTTCTGATTCAGATAGTTTACGAAGCTTATTAGCAAGAATCTTGCCATACCGATCGAAATCGTCTTCTACCACTTGTGGTTTATTTAAAACTTTATGCAGTGAACTTATGGCTTCCTTCATAGTCTTGCCAGCTTCTTGTAGTTCCACTGGATTCTTTCGGCGCCGCGGTACAGTTGGCAATGGAGATAATGCCGTAGGTTCTGATTGATGATCATTTTCACCTAGATCATTACTGGCAATTCCACTCTCAGGCGTAGGTGGATTCTGAAAATAACAATATATTATATACATAAAATAACAATTAATATTTATTTTACAGATTCCGGAAAATCCACAGTCGTGGTTAGAAATAGCAAAAGGATTCAGAAAATTTCCAAGGTGTATAGGAGCAATTGATGGCAAACACATCGTAATGCAATCTCCTGCACATAGTGGTTCGGAATACTACAACTATAAAAAGAGTTTCAGCATAGTACTTCTGGCTCTGGTCGATAGTAATTACAATTTTATTTTTGCTGAAATTGGAAGCCAGGGAAGAATTAGTGATGGTGGTGTGTTTCGTAATAGTCAACTATGGCAAAGAATTTGTTCAAATAATCAAAATTTTCCGATGCCAAGACCACTACCACGGGGTACAACAGACGTTCCGTATGTTTTTTTGGGAGATGGAGCATTTGCATTGACAACTCATGTGATGAAGCCATATCCAGGAAGCCATAATGAAGGAACACCAAAACGTATTTTTAATAAGAAACTTTCATCCTCACGCGTAGTGGTTGAAAATGCATTCGGGATACTAGCCTCAAGATTCAGAATATTTAGAAAACGTATACTACTGAACCCTGAAAAAACTACTATAATTACTATGACCTGTGTGCTGTACGTCATCAGCAATATATACACCTCCAGGAACAATTGACGTTTACAACATAAACGACCAGCTGGTCGTGCCAGGTTCGTGGAGGAATGAAATTGAAGACATGTGTGCTATAAGACCCTTGCGACAAATACCAAGAAGACCAGCCCAAGACGTAAATCAGATTAGGGAAGAATTTACATCATATTTCGTCAATAATTATATGTAATAATAACTGATTATAATAAGCCTGACATAGTAGTGATAGACCGATCAGCGCGCCGCGTAATGATAGTCGATGTTACCATCCCGCATGACGAGAACCTCGTGAAAGCTGAGAAAGAGAAACAAATAAAATATCTTGACTTGGCACACGAGGTTGTCGACATGTGGAATGTGAACTCGGCTATCATTGTGCCGATTGTCGTAACGGCCAATGTGGCCTTATAGCCAAGAGCCTCGACGACCATCTTTCGAGGCTCTCCTTAGGCGGTTGGATCAAGGGCCTGATTCAGAAGGCAGTACTCCTCGATACGGCTCGCATTGTGAGGAGGTTCCTGTCTCTGGAGCCCTAACCACCGGTAGCTTGGACCCTGTTCCCGACACCGGCGGACCACTATTTTTTATATTTTTAAATGTTTTTTATATGGTTTGTTTTAAGAAATATTTAAAAATGTTAAAAATATGTTTATAACTGAATAAAGAAAACTGATTATAAAAAAATTAATAGACATATTGTGTTTAAATAAATTCATAATGTTTACTTACCTGAGTATCCGTGTTCATAGTCTTTCTACATTGAAAAATATCATTTAAGAATGAGTCCATGAAATCGAACGCGAACCATATCGGCTTATAAACCGATTCAGCAGCAGCTCCAGACTGCATAGATGCTAGAATCTTTCTTTTATGGCTCCTGTACGCGGCCATTAGCGAATCTCTTTTCTTTTTTAACTCTGCTACAGAAATTTCCATTCGCTCGCTTACTCGCATCCAAGCATCGTGAACACCTTGCTTGTCCTTATGTTTTACATGTTTAGAATCCCATAATATTGGTTCCATTTGATAGTACTCCAGAAATTGTAATTCACGTTCATTAGACCACATGGCGAAGCCCGTCTTAACGCGAACACAGTCGGCGATAAACTAACTGAACAAGTGTGTACATGCTCGCTCTCGTTTTCCTCGCGAGACTCAACGAGACCCTTTGACTCGGGCGCAAAAAACCGACCAGTGACCGAGAACAACCGAGGCGAGACACGAGAGAGCGAGACAAGACGAATGCACCGTGTACATACTCGTTCTCGGCCTGTCTTGGTGTGTCTCGGCGAGTGTGTACAGCCGGCATGATAATCACCATTGGTGCTACTCGTCCTAGTAGTAACAGAAAGCCGAATTATGGCATGACAATTGTTGAAGTGATAATGCAAGGTTGATGTTGACTGACCTTAAAAATCCGTTGACAAAGTTTATATTTTGCTTCCGTGCCATTTGAGGATCTTAAGAAATGAGCCCATACACTTGATAAATCGCCAGATTTTTTGGAATATTCTTTGAAATCCATGGTCAGTTTATACTGAAACAAATCAACATCTATTATAGAACCAAAAAACATCGTAACTACTTATTATTACTTAAACACTCGATTCACTTCAATTGCCTATATGGGCTTACAGTCCAAGTATATAAGGTCTATCTTTTCATACACGAAATATTTTAAGAGTAACTTCTATAAGTCGTAAAGTCACCATAGTAACGGTAAAAAAAATGTGAGTGCTTTTGTTTTTACGAAATTATTATAACTCTAAAATTTCTTGAGACTTTTTGCATAAAACTTTTACTCCTTATTCTAACAATATATAAAGGGTGTAAAAAGACCCTTAACGAAGCCGAAAGGTTCTTGTTTTCCCCGTCATTGCGATCATTTTTTTGTTCTAGACCATACCTGGGAACCTTCTAGTTACGGCGATATTGGGGGTCAAAGTTCCAACTTTTTCACAAGTTTTTTTTCAAATACATGTTTCTAATGTAAGATTTTTACTTTAAACACTGTCACGACCCCCGTACTATTCAACCCATCCATCAGCACAATGTTTTGAATGCGTTACATTGAGTTTTACCGTAAAACGTGATTTTTTACCCCAAAAAAGAAAGTCGTTTCCCAGCAATAATTTTTGCGTAAAGTTACTTAGTTTGATGTACAGAATGCTTGGTTGACGGCTTCGTGAAGGGTCTGTTTACACCCTGTATAAATACAGTATAAAAAATATACTTAGATTATTATTTTCCCTTCGTACGAAATATTTAGATCTTATACAATGTGTTCGGACATGGACTAGCGATATTCTAAATACTTAAATATAAACTATTTTAAAGTACAATTATACTCTAGGCTTTGGTCCAACACACTTCCTCTCTATGTGGCAGCCATTTTGTTTTTTTTTTGTTGAAATATGCTCTATGCGAGTACAAAAAAATCATATCATATCTCTCAAAGTTTTAGTTATACTGAGATAAAAATAGGCTTATTCGAAAGGCGATAATATTGTCTACCGTCTGCATTACAAAGCGATACGTTCACAATTCCATATCTTTTGAAAAAAAATGTGAAAGTCGAAAAAATCAACGAAAAATTATGCAATTCAACCAATAATTGTGAATTACTACAAAAACACCCCCGACAGCTTTTTTATTTTTTTTACTAGATCGGCAGATTTTGAGCTAAGCTGCAATACGTGCGCAAACACTCCACTGTCGCTCAGCGTTCTTTTTACACTCGATCTTTTTTATCATAATTTATTTTTACTAACATTCGTTTTAAATAACGGTGATGAAAGAAGATTCTGATTTAGACTACTTCGCCGTTGTATAAACATGCCATCAATTTGGTGCATACAAATTAATCTTTCGTCTTCTGGCAACTGTCTTAGCTTATTTGCTAAAAATTTTCCATAACGATCGCAATCATCTTTTTTTTCTTGGGGATTATTCCGGCATAATGCTTGGTTCAGGTTAGCGAGACTTTCTTTAATGCAGCTTCCAGCTTGTTGTAGCTCGGACGGATTCTTACGCCGTTTCGTTGCTGTAGAATTTTCATCACTCGGTGGCGCAGGGTCGACGTTTTCCTGGTTGTTTTCTTGGGAATCTAGAACATTGCTCTCCTAAAAATTAAATATGTGTTAACGAAAATATATTTTTGGTTTCAGATTCCAGACACTGTTGAAGAATGGTTGGAAATTGAAACTGGATTCAGCAATACATTTCCTCGGTGTGTTGGATCTTTAGATGAAAAAACCGCTTCGGCTGTCAAGGAAACCGGGGTTTCGTAACTGGTTTCCATGAAGGATTTTTTTATACTACTACGTAACTGGTTTCGAAGGAGTAATTATCCAATGTCCCTTAAGCCACCTACGAAACTGACTACGAAAGAAGAAAGCGAAAAAACTTAGTAGGTACTTTCTTTTTGTCATTCTAAATTTAATACAACTGAGAGATATAATACATCTCCTTGTGGAGCTCCACATTGCTGTCAATGTGGTGAAGCAGTCGACTGCCTCGGACACCATGGTCTTTCTTGCAGTAAGAGTGCAGGTCGGATTGCGCGGCACGCTAGCATTAACGATCTCTCCCGTCGTGCTCTTGCCACCGCCGGGATGTCAGCTGTCTTAGAACCCAATGACCTAGCACGCGTCGATGGGAAGAGACCAGATGGTATGACCATAATACCGTAGAAGTTGGGTAGGCCTTTGGTGTGGGATGCAACTTGTGTCGACACCCTTGCGCCATCCCATCTTCCTAGCACAGTGAGCTGCGTTGGGGCGGCTGCGGTGCTGAAAACCTCAAACGGCTCAAATACAATATAATTGGTAGTTATGTGTTTGAGCCGTTTGGGTTGAAACACTAGGGCCATGGGGTCCAAGTGTCCACCTAGTATTTCGGGAAATCGCCAAGCGGTTGGTCGTCTCTTCACGTGACCAGAGGGCGGGCCTATTTTTTGGCCAAACAATCAGCATTGCCATCCAACGTTACAATGCTGCCAGCTTTCTGGGTACTTTTCCTGTTGACAATTGTCTGTGGACAATTGAATGTGGACAATTTTTTTGACGCCATGTAACCGTTTTGATACTTGCACATATTTATTATTAAAAAGACCTGTTTTCTTGTTTTCGTATGGATGAATGTCAGCCATGAAATGTATTCCATCACATTCCAATTTATACACCATTTCACTGTGCGAAAGCTCATGGACATGTGCATCCTCCCCACCCTCACCTATGGAGCGCAAACGTGGTCGCTTACGTAACGTCAGAAGTCCGCATTTGGGGTCTGCCAACGAGCTATGGAGCGAAGTATACTGGTGTCAAACTTACGGACCGCATCAGAAACTCCATACTTCGCTCCAAAACTCAAATAGCTGATGCTGGCCTTACAGCTGCTAGGTTGAAGTGGAACTGGGCTGGTCACATCTGCCGCATGTCGGAGGCGCAATGGGCAAAAATTACCACTCAGTGGATACCAAATAGCAGGAAACGACAACGCGGCAGGCCCAGAAGGAGATGGCGGGATGAGCTGGACTCTTTCGCAAAGGATTGGCCTATAATCGCACTAGATCGCGAAATGTGGATTGAGGGAAGGGAGGCCTTTGCCCTGCAGTGGGACAATATAGGCTTATAATAATAATATAATTCACTGTACTGTTTTTGAATCGACTCAAAATTAGATCCTGTTGCGTGTTTCAGTTTATCAAGTTCTTCAAAGCTTTATTCTGTTCATTGTTTGGCAAACACTCATTATGTGAATTGTAACTGTTGACTTGGATTTTTTAATTTAAAGTAATGCTCCCACGGCATCCACGATATTAATTACACACAACAACAGCTAAAAAATTCGTTACATTTACATGCAGCTATGTCAAAAAGCTTCCTACTATTTACTCTGAACTCTTCCAACTTTCCTTCCTTCAGTTTTTTCAGCGTTTTTTTTTTTCAAATTACAGCACTTTGAGTGATAGCTTTTTTATAACTGTAAGACACGTTTGTGACTGACGATTGGAATAGACGATTTTACCCACAATTCTTCAATTTTTGTCGCGACTGTTTCAGCAATTTCCAAAAACGTAGGTTCTTTTGTTATCTTTCTTCATTTTCAAGTCTTGACGAACCCATTCATAAAATTTCAACACGTTTTCGAACGTAGGTAGGATATTCTCTTTCAACTCTGCACTATCACCAAATATCGGACATTTTAACTCTTGTCTCGTAGAAGTCATAGTGAAATACTTAAACACGTAAATTAACAAGAACTATAACTGACGCGCGACCTTTCACCTAAGATCAATATGTTTTTGATTAAATAAAATATTTTAATAGATTTTGTACTACTCTGTAGGCTTTGTAAATAAGCCCATAAATTGTCTTTTTTTTTTAAATTTTCGATGACTTGGCGGGGGCTCTTAACGTTATCCGAGAATATTTATATTTTTGTGGAGGTAACTGATGGCAATTGGCAACTTTTTATCATTTTTCCAAATCGAAATTTAAAAAAAAAAATCGTTCCACCCTAATGTACATGTTAATATAATTTTATAATAAGCACTCAGAGCCCTAAGTAGCCTTTTTCGGACATAGCAATATGATAAAGAGCTCCCAATTAATTATAACAAAATTCCAACTGTCAATCTAAAATTTAAATTAAAAATGATAAAATTAAAGTTCTTACCGTCCTTGTAGTTTAATTCCTTGAGAATTCTTATCCACAATATCTCTTTAAATGTCTTTTTCGAATAGTCTGGGTTATTAGTATCATACAAACAAGGTTCACAACGAACTAATTCACTTAATTATATGTTCTGTCATTGCAACAAAATTATGAACATATTTTAACTTAAAAAACACGTCGAGTACGAATCTGTACCGGCACACAGTGTACCGCGTAGAACATGCTAGGTGGACAATATTATTTTATGATATTTAACGATGCTGTTATATATAAGTAGTCATATCGAGGCATTGTTAATAGTTTTTGGTATGATTTTGTAGTAAAAAACAAAAAAAATATATAAAACAGAAAAAAATATTTAAAAATCATAAACAAACAACAAAATTGCAGTAATAAATAAATACCTACTATACAAATTAACTTAACCTAAACCTAATCATCATAATCATCAGAATCATCATCAAAATCTTCTGGTGAATCATCATCATTTTGTGCCAATGTGCGATAATATGATGATGTTTCCGGTCTTGATGCTACTATGGTCGGGCTTACAATTAACTTTAATACCTCTGCACATATTTTTTCCGGCTTTTTTTGGGGAATCTCACGAAGGCTATTAATCAAAGGGTCAGATGTTATTATTAACATGGACAGCAAGTCTCTTTTCGTGGCAAGACGTGAGCACATGCGGGTGTTGTACTCCCTAAATCTGCGGCAATCTTTGTTACGTGCTTCTTGAGCCTCTTCGGAAAGCTGCCCAATTGGAAGCAATGCCGCTTTGATGACCTCAGTACTGTGTACTAATATTTTATGTACAGTTGCAGGCATATAGTACCACGAATAGAGACTAAGGTAATGTCTTCTAGTTTCAAGACAAAATTTATTAAATTCAACTAAGTTTATCTCGAACCCAGAAGACAATGTCCTCAAAATAACATCAAATTGTTTGATAATAGTAACATCCAACCCTGTGATTTGAGCGCTCATCTCAGCATTCTTAAAAAAGCGACGGGCTGTGTTTTACACATTATGTCCTGCCATTATGGACCACTTCCTAGTTTGTTTGTAAGCATGTGTTGTTGACTTAGAATCTATATAGTATGCTAAGGCTTCGTCACTACTTAACTGCCTAGGATTAACGGAAATGGTATTTTTTGACTTAATAATATTATCTGGGCTCTCACTAATGTCTCTAATCACATGGGCAACTTTTCTTTGCCCTGCTGAACGTATAGCAATTTCGGCAGCAGTCACTAATTCACTGGCACTTCGAGATTCTACGAGATCCACGACTCGACGTTTCTTCGTCTTAAACGACGATTCCTCGAAATATTTGCGAGGTCTTCCTGCAGATGTCACAGCCTCACTCGATGTCGAAGGTTGTGGGGCTAAAGAACTCACAGTAAACTGTATGTCTCCTTCATCCAGCCAAGTCTTATTTGTAATTAAAAAACGCTCCTTCGATTTTCCCGAAGCCAACCATTTGGCTCCAATCTTAGTAGAAAAGTTGGATATTTTCAACTTTATTTCTCTTTGGCTGCTTTCAGTAATGTCACCAAAGTGAAATTTTGAAGAAAGATAGTCATAAATACGCGACCTTTTATCATTCTTCGTG
The DNA here is from genome assembly GCA_905220335.1 of Noctua pronuba. NCBI lineage: Eukaryota > Metazoa > Arthropoda > Insecta > Lepidoptera > Noctuidae > Noctua > Noctua pronuba. The sequence continues at coordinate 3,710,982 of LR999906.1, read as the reverse complement.
TGTTTTAACCACTCTTCAAAGAAGGCTACCCTTGAAATAGAGTAAACGTGTTCTGAAAAAAAAAGAAAAAAATATGTTGTACTGAAGTGTGCTGAACAATATGTGTATTTTTACAAACTACACAGTTATACCTACAATATATCTAAAAAGTAGCCCGAATAGAGGCGAATCAATGTACTTCCTGAACGTTCAAAGTTTTCTTTATGAAAAAAATTACGCTAAAATTTATGCATTAAGTTAAAAAAATGTTAAAAATTCATTTTAATAGATTCTGATAAAAATAATATATTAAATAATAGTACATACCCTCAGTATTAATATCCATCACAAAAAACTTTCACAATATCACTATAAACCACTATGAGATGTGCACAAAAGTGTCGCTAAATTGCAACTGATTGACCGGAACGCTTGCATTAAACTCATTACCTGACTTCCGAACTCTATGACTCATCAGTTAAGCATTTGAAAAACAACTTTTTCTCGGAATTTGGAGTTTGGGGGTGTTGTTTTTGTTATGCAATTAAGATTTCCTGGAAATTAAAACTTGAATTTTGTCCACCTAGCATGTTCTAGGCGAAATACCGTGCGGCACTACAACTAGGCGCAGAGCAGGGCAGACACATATCTGCGTCGCACGTGCCTACGCCGCAACGTACGGAGCACTCGGTACTTTCATGCATTACAAAATCTGCTCTGCCCTGCGCTGCGTCGCCTGCGTCCCAGCATACGCCTAGCCTAATCGAAGGCTTTGTCTCGGTACTCAGCACTTTCACTATCTTTTTGAACTGTGTCAAAAATCTAATTGAATCTTCAATGAGCTCCCATTCGTGTTCATTGAATTTTAACTCAGATAGATTATATTTTGCCAATAGAGAATTTATTGGTCTCCGGTTAAATGTGCTGCTTATGCTTTCCAACATTTCCAAAGTACTGTGCCAACGAGTTTTAATAGTTGGAGCTGACATCACCTTCTTCATATTGGCCTCCGCGTTCATGTAGGAATTCTCGTCATCCTCATCAGTTATCATTATCATACAACTCAAATCCAAAAAAATACCAAAAAATTGCTGTAAGGTTTAATCTAAAGGAGGTCCCTGAGCAGCCGTTACTGTGACAATTACTCCATCACATTGCTAGCTTTGTCAGCTATTCTTTGTAAAATGTTATTACGGCTTTCCTCCATCGCAATCCTGAGAGATTCTACTCTCAACTGCTCCATCTCTTTTTCGTGCTGTTTCACAATGCGCGTCTCTTCCAACCGTAGCCTGCCGTTTTCTATAAGGACAAATTCAGATTTAGCTTCTTCAAACGGCGTCTGATAACGCCGTCTGCGATGTCCGACTACACGGCCGCGACGTGGAGTAGACGGGCCAGTTGAAGGGGATATTATGCTCTCTAAAAACGGTTTTTTTTTGTAATATTATAGAAATATAGATTGACTTCACTGTTCATTAATAGGTTTTTTAAATTATGTTTTGTACCTTCATGCCTTCTTGAATTAGAACCCACATTTGATGTCCCCGTGTTACTCAAGGGCTGTGGCTTAGGAGTATGAGGTAGTTCCAATTGTTGCATACTCGCTTCTTGGACTGCTGGTGGAGATGATGCCTGGGTGGGCTGAAAAGGAGACGGTGTCCTCGCAATAGGCTCAGGGCAAAGTTGTACCTAAAAAGCATTTAAAATACACTTTAGTTTTCATTCAAAGTCACATTGTAAGCTTCATTATTCAATTTAAAATAAAAACAGTATACACATACTTTAAAGCCTGCTTCTTGTACTTCTTGGTGCCCTGTAATAGATCTAAGGCCAATAATCCTTAACAGCTTTTCATCTAAGGGATTAAGTGGCTTGGCTCTACATGGTCCTCCACGAGACATGTATACGTATAATTTGCTTGTTTCTGCATGAGGAGAAGAGAGTACTTTTTGAAAGTGAAACGCTGCAGTTATGGTTGTGCTAGGTGAGTTGATAGCAGAAAGTTTATCCTCATTTTTGAGACCACGAGCCATATCCTTATTTTTCAAATGATCATTAAACTGTTCTTGAATTTCAAGATTAACTGACTTAGGCTGGATTTTAAAGGCAATGCAAACATCGCATTGATCTGTCTTAGGTCTGTGAAACTCAATATTGAAATTTTCATTAACTATGTCGGTGTATTGCCTCAACGTTTTAGCCTTGTTCGACTCTGTCTCTGAAACCCACTCATTGTAGAGTTTGAACATCTTAGCCATGCTTAATTCACTATCTAAGTATAATTTTGAGGATTCCTTACGTGTGTAGTGCGACTCCACAGGGGTAAATGATTGTACATGATCAGAAACGCCTTTAACCATTTCATCATTCTTAACTTTAGAGCGATTTTTATGAGATCCTCTCTGATCAGAACCTATAGAGAGCCCTTCGCCTTCGGCAATTTTTTTCAAAGCTGTTCGTACGACGCCGTCACCAAAAGTGTTTAAAAACATATTTTTGCACAAGGTAACTTCTTCGTGTCTTATAACATCTAGAGATTTTGGTAGATAGTACTTGACAGAAAATAATCTTTTCGATAGGCCCTCTGTTGTTATGCGTCTCTTGCCGATTCTTATACACTAATGGACCAAGAAATCCCACTGCCGCTGACGATTGCCAAGAGACCAAAATTCTTTGAACATTGCGTTTCTTACTTCTTCGCCTATTTTCTCCTTGCACTTTAATCGACACTTATAATCGCAAGCAGGCAATATCGACTTTTTAGATTGTGCTTTTCCATTTCGACTGATGTAACTTAAACCCTGGATCTGTAGTCCCACATATTCCCTTCCACCAGATTGATGCGCATACATCGTTGATGTTAGTCCACAGAAATCTCAGACTCCAAAAACCATCTCTTGCTCTATGCCAAGTTTGTCATTATATTCAAACCGATACTTGCAAATGAACTCCATAGCGTCGACTTCTCATCCTTGGGTCTATGGAGTCTAATAAGCACGCTGCAAAGTGAATCGGTTTCAAACACATTTTGATTCTTTCATCAACATTGATTAATATTTCATCTTTTTATCGTTTTCTATTATTGTGACATCCAGTAAACTGAAAAGTAATTTTGATTTCATGTTTTCTAATATCAAAAATAGCTTATGAATATTTTTATAATTTCCTTCTTATTGAAATATTGTATCAGAAATAGGTTCCATAATAAGTTTGCATTGTCGAATAATTTTCCAAAAATTGTCATCCAACAGCGCTGATTTTTCTTCCGCAGGTAAAAGTGTTGCTTTTTCATGTACAGCTAAGGTCTGCAAGGCTACTTTAGTATTATCGATACTTTTAAAGCTGATGTAATAAATGCCCCATCGGGTATCGCATGGCAACTTCAAAGTTTCACCAGCATTTTTTTCCCTTACAATTTTTGCAAGTAGAGATGCTATAACTTGACTTTTTTATAGTTTTAACCATGTTAATTGTCATATTCTTACAATCATTTATTGCATCAATCCTGATTATATTTTTGCAGAGTAAATGTAAAGTGTGAGCAGCTCAGTTTATAGGTTATGTGGTTTATATGTGGGTTATACGGGGTGTAAACAGACCCTTCACCAAGCCGTCACCCAAGCATTCTGTACATCAAACTAAGTAACTTTACGCAAAAATTTTTGCTGGGAAACGAAATTTTTTTTTGGGGTCAAAAATCACATTTTACTGTAAAACTCAATATAATGCGCTCAATACTTATTGCTGATGGATGCTTTGAATAGTAAACGGACCATGGAGGTAATTGCAGTAAAGTTAGAACCTTAAAAAGTAGTATTTAAAAAAAAACTTGTGAAAAAATTGGAACTTTGACCCCCAATATCTCCGTAACTAGAAGGTTCCCAGGTATGGTCCAGAACAAAAAAATGATCACAATGACGAGGAGAACAAGTGCCTTTCGGCTTCGTTAAGGGTCTTTTTACACCCTTTATACACTGGTCATCAAAAAAATCGACCCACCTAGTTTTTGTTGAATATTTATCGATTATTTCACAGATAAGCCATAATCGCATGTTTTTTTTATTTTATTTTGAGCGATGGTATGATGTTTGTCATAAATCTTATTGCACTTGAAGGGACTTAACGATTTTTATAAAGTAATACTGTTGGGTGCTGATTAGATGGTTTTACGTCTAAAAATTGCAACCGTTCTTTCAGTCCGAAACAGACTTTTGTAGGGATTTCTTGTTAATAATTTTACGTTTATTTACCCAGGCTGCAGTTTTTATTACTTTGTTTAAAAATAATGGACACTACTGTAGCTGAGGCGGCCCAAGTGGTTTTGCTCCAACAAGGCTTAAGTCAACGTGTCGTGGCCAGGACGTTAAATCTGAGCTGTTCTGCTGTGCGGCGAGTTTACCAAAGGTGTCTAGAGACTGGGCAGTAGAGATGGGTCGTCGACGTATTTGGCGTCAACGAAACTAGACCGTTCAATTTCGTTCATCGACTAGTCGATCAACTAGTTGAATTCGTGGACTAGTTTACGTGTAAACTTGGTAAACTTTACGACGAAGTCTACGGCGGCGGCGGCGGGCGACGTAGGCGTTGATTTTAGACTAGTCTGAAGTCTCCCGTGTGCTATTATAACGTGTACCTATTATTTTGAACTTCCCTTCATACTTTTCCACGCTTAGGACTGGCAGAATACTGAATAGAGTTACTATTCTGGCGTATTTAGAAGATCAACTGATTTTATATACATTTTTTATTTTATTATTATTAACATAGGTATTTACAATTTTTTTTTTGTATTTTTGTTTTTTTTTATGTTGGTTGTTTTTACATATTTACATTAAATTATTTTATATTTTTATTTAAACCCCTCGAACCTCTCTTCAGGCATATTTACATTTAGGAACATAAGCTGTTCCACTTTTCTGGTAGATAGTCTCGTGCGCCTTTCGCTAATAATAAGACCTGTCTTTGAAAACATCCTTTCGCAAGGTACGGATGTGGCTACAATGTTACATCGGGTAACAAATATTTTTTTTAAATTTGGGTAAACATACTGGTGTTTTCTCCACCATTCTAAAGGGCACGTTAAATTTCCCCTCTGGTCCTTTCTTGGCAGCAGTTCGTCAGACAGGTACAGTCACGGACTTTAATTGTTAAGCCACTTGCCATTATTCGTATTTTAGCCGTGTAATACAAATCGGGTTTAGTCGGTTATATTCGTACAAAGTACCGAGTGACTACTCAAAATCCACCAATTACAGGTGTAGCAACCGTAACCTAGCGACAATTGTTTTAGCGTAGCCATAGTAACGTTGACGTACGGAGAAATGACCACACACCACGAGAACACTATGTGTATTTAAAGCTAGGCTAAAGTCATTGCTCCTAGAAAAATGTTATTACAGTATCCAAGAATTTATGGAAGATAAAATGTTTAAATAGAGTTCAAATATATATATATTTTTGTGTTAATTTTAATATTGGTTATTTTATGTATAAAGCTAGATTTAAGTTTAATGAATATAATATTTTTAATGTGAAAGTTATGTATACTGTTATGTGTTATTAGATTATATATTTTAGCTTTAAGTTATGTTGCTGCGCCCTAACAGGGTCATGTACTCACTAGTTTTAAGCCTAGCGTGTGAAATTGGTTGTGTACATTGTGCATTAAATAAATAAATAAATAAATAAATAAATAAATAAATAAATTATGATTGATAATTTCGACATCGGAAAAACTTGAACCCACGATTTTATCCGTAGCGACCAAGATGACGTTCATGACAATTATGATTACTGTTGCATATCATCTTCATCATCATTCTCCTGCCCTCATCACAATTTATTTGGGGTCGACGCAGCATGTCTTCTTCTTCCATACTTCTCTATTACTCGACATCTCAGCAGTCGGCTCCTGTCTAGCCATATCATCGTTCACACAGTCCATCTTTTATTTAGTCTTCCCCTACTCATATAGCCATCTACATTAATACTCAACATTTTCCTCGCTACACTATCATCGCACAATATAATAAACATAAATAACACCTATCTAACTGCCGCCATCTTGCCAGAATTGATTGTGAATTTTATTTACTATTTCTGTTATAGAGTTTATATTTTAGCTATTATAAATGCAGTAAAATGTGCTAAGCTGAAAAAAAAAATGCAACCTTGTAAGATAATTTTATTTTGTATATCAATTTAAATTGTTGGACTGATTTAATATTGAGTAAATGCTCCTTGGCTGTCTATTACAGCTTGTAGTCGTGATCGCATGGAGTTAACTAAAGTAGTGCCTATATCAGTCCCTCGCATGTTTTCCCATATTTCTTGACAATGTTGAGTCAGATCTTCTGTTCTTCGTTCGTTACGGTGATCCCATCGCTGCACCATTAAACCCCACAGATTTTCTATCGGATTCAGGTCCGGGGATTTAGTTGGCCACGGAATCACCGTTATGTCTGGATGTGCATCAAACCAGGTGCTGACAATCCTTGCTCGACGTATGGCACAATTATCGTGAACAAAATTTATATTTGTCATTTCTTGCTGTGGATACACAATTCTTACAGAGGGAAGCATATTGTCTTCCAAAATGCTTAGATAGTTCGCGGCATTTGCACGAGGCGGTAATTGAACAAGCTCGCCTACACCTTCGGAGCTCATCCAACCCCACATATTAACAGATATCCTGCCCGATTCCCTATTTGGTATGACGTGATCTATATCATACCGCGTACTGTTATGTCGCCATAAATGTAAGCGGCCATGATCGCTTGATTGGAATGACTTCTAATCACAAAAAATAGTTGATGTCCGATCGAAATTTAAAAATTGGTGTGCAAAAGGGGAATGCCCACCGTTCATAGACACTTCGGCCACGGGTGCCCACATATAAAAGCATATGGAAATGATAATAGGCAATAAAAAGAATGAACCGTTTAAGGAATTGGTTTAAAAAAAGACCGGACTTTTAAGATATAAAGGTTTTTATTTTCACGTTTACAGTTTTTAACAATACGGTATTTTACGATCTTATACATCATTTGTATCATACACAATCAATAAATCATCAAGGAATTGAGCAGGAGGCAAAATATTAGTCTGATGCCGTGCCCAACCCAAATACCATATTACCGTCATAACATGGGCACAGCATCCTACCGTTCGACGGCCGACAATACAATTTCAACAATACATTTTGATTGCACTTCTACCAGACTCATTGCCACTAATTAATATATATGTTACGGGCAACGTGATTAACTGGGAATTATTAATAAGGACCGGCCATTATTAATAATGCCCAAGAGCGTCGGGCAGAGTGATTAATTTATCACTTAAACCGGCCATTATTAATAATGGCCGACCAACCGTGGCCCATGTAATAAGTCAGTGTTTGAGATAGCTTGAATTTATCACTTGGACCGGGCAGTATGAATAATTCCCTACTTGACCCTCAAACAAACACAGATGCTGACAGAAACCCTAACCCTAGACGGTCGACGTCAGGGGCACCTCGAGGTTCGGTTAGTTAGGTTCCTTTAAACCCTGCAGACAGAAATAGGAGCCCCGCGCAGCGGGGCTCCGTCGACTGTATTGTAATTAAATGATATTTAGTAGAAACGTGATTTATCCTAATGAATCTAAATGAGAAATGAAAAATGTATAGATGATTAAATATAAAAAGAATTGTTTGCCAAATAAATGTATGTAAAACGAGTTTTTATAAAATAATACATTTGCGGAATAAGTTGTTTTCGAAATAAATAGTATACGAAACGTTGGTTGTAAAATAAAAAATTGTCAATGGAGTTTTGGTGAAACTTTAATGAAACGGTTAGGTTACATTTAATAAACAAAACCCTAAAGTTCACCTATTTTGTTACTTTGCCCAAGATAGGGTAGGCATTATTCATAATGGCCGGGAAAACTGATTAATCATGCTGTTTTAATCACATTGCCCAATTGAGTCGGGTATTATGAATACAGACCGGCCATTATTAATAGTGCCCGGACTTATCAAATTGCCCGTAACATATATATAAAATAAACTTTACGACTGATGTGTCGACTTGCGATTCTAGCCCTAAGTAAAGAGCAGCTAGGACTTAAGTTAATTCCTTCCATAATGCTGCTCCTGTGGTTATTACATACTTCTATCCGGTAGCAACCATTAAATCTTATATGCTCACCATAATAGGAGCGAGCTTGCTTTAATTGGTATGTGCCACAAGCAATTAATATTAAGTCGCTATAAGTTAAAATAGGAAATTCCCTTACGTTTTCCGAATCTACATTTATATTTCTAAAGTCTGCCCTAGCTCTATTTAGATTGCGTTCCATGACATACTCAGATAAACTGTTATTTGTTTCCATATGTTGAATAACTATTTCTAGTATTTGAGCCGCATCATCCCTATCCCTTATTTTTGTGTGGAATTTATTAATGAGAGCAGCAGCCACAGCAAAGTCTATCATCAAATGTGTAGAAGCCCTGTTAAAATAATTTTGCCGAAATATTTTAAATTGAGTTTTAAAAGTGCCATTCACCACCTCTACTACCCATCGACACATAGTCACGGCTCTGGACTTATTAGCTTCTCTTGTCGTTAACTGAGATTCACCATCAGCTGGAGACAAAGGTACATGAACCTGATAACCACATCGACCTAATAGAGGCAATGAATCCCTAAAGCCTCTGTCTAGGATGAATACATCTCCAGATTCAAAAAATTATTGCCTCAATGAACTGGATTCATCACCAAATTCATTATTAATTATATCCGCATCTGAAGTTATAAAGTCCATTTGGAATAAGGAGATTTCTTTGAGCTATTTCTGCTCGGGATATATGATTTATGCCCACATTTAAAGGAACAAAATCCTGATTTATTATTTCGCGGGCCATATTCATGAGCCGCTCTAACGTGCTTCTTGGCACTTGCAATAATGCAGACATGCGTTCGTCACTATCTCCTGTTCTTAACTTCATCAAATATGCAGCAAGTGCAAAAGAACCCCTATGTTTACTTGACAGTCTCGGAACTTCAGAGAGTATTTGTTGGTATTGTGCCTTTGTTAAGCCTAGATAATAATGTACAGTATGATCAGGCATACTGTGAATATCTTCAAAGTCTATATGATGGTGCATATTATCTTTCAACAATGTAGCAAAATCTTCAATGTGTGCTGCACTAAATGTTTTAATAGGATTATATATTGATGCTAAAAGTAAATCCCAAGAGTTGCTATTTAAATGGTAGTTACAGATTCTACATTCTGCCGGTACATAATAATTATACTCGCAAAAAAAACGTACCCTCAATGCTGATGGAACAGTGAGTCGATTGGAATCATTATAACCAGGAAAAAAACATTGATTTTGCGTTAGTGGTGCTCTTACATAATTAGGTAGCAGTATACTGTCTGGTGTATCTAACCTTTGTTCTGGATGCAATACATTGCTAACATCAGACTGCAACGAGGTCAGACTAGATGATTCATTCAGAATAGATGGTTCCCGTTCTGCAGTTGAACGCGATACTGCTCTATCAGTCCTTCGCCAGCAATTATGACACACACGCGATGAGGAAGGCAACTGAAACAATATTAAAAACAAAAAATGAAGGCCAGGTGAATAAAATAAAAATAAAATAGATTTGTTTAGTTTAAATTCAAATATAAATAAAATGCTTATCAAGTAAAACAATATTGCACAAAGGCACACTTAATGCCTTGTATTAATTAATAATTAAGGACTGAAGGTCTACCAGCAGTCCAAAAACAATGAAAAATCAATTGTCTCATTTCTCGGTAGTTGATAAGTTAAAAATGCAAGCAACCTCGCAACTAGGTACCTGGTGTTGGCCAGCTTATCTTATCAACATGGTATAAACATAAGCTAGTATGTATGTCAAATATAGCTTGTGCAGATGTGAAAAAATAAAATAACTTCTTGGGTTGATATACAAACTGAGTAAAAATATGTAACACTATCAGATATCAACACCACTCTTCATAAATTAAAAACTGTTGCGCACTTACCTCACGTGGTGCAATCTGATGGGCAATCTCATTCCTTATGAGTTCCTCACGTGGAGAATCGGACCCGAACAATGTGTGTGATCTTATTCTCAAAAGTGACTTGCCACAGCTGATGCATGCATGTCCATGACCAACAGTTGGTGCATTTTGCTGTTCACTAGTTGGATGTCGTATTTGATTCCAGGCTGCAGTCCAACACGAGTGGCATACTACACTCTCACTCGAAACTTGTACCTATAATAGAAGCCATAATTATTATATTGATATTATTTTTTGTCAACTTAGTTATTAAAGCATTTCACAGATAAAAAAATGACATAGTGACATGGATCAATTAGAATTACCTGCTGTGGTCGAACCCATTGTTGTACAAGATTTCGCACTTCTGCAATTTCCAACAAATGTCTTCGTATTTTCGTGACATTTAAACCACAATTGACACAGCGTAAATGTCCTCTTGAATGAGTTACTGGGGGCTGAGAAGAACTCTGGCCGGTGTGAAAGCTGGGGTCATCGTAATCAGTGGATATCGAGTCCAAGTTAGTGCAGGGGATATCGTAAGAAGCGGGAGCGGGATCCATGTTCAGGCCGTGGTCAGTAGGGTGAGAAGAATTGTCGGAGTCCATTTAGAAAGCTTAGTCGTTGCTAATTACAAATCCGCAAGAAAACAAATAAAATAACACAAAAGCAAACGAATTCGACTCGTGGTTATTTCATTGTGATTACCGGTACTTGTGATTTCGCATGACAGTTGTCAGATTCGATGTTGCCACTTAATAAACATAAAATCGATAAATCGATATCGATTTTTTATTTGAATTGCCTTGCCTTTTGAAACGCCTTGTAAAATATATTTTCTTTTACTTATTTAAATTGTATTTTAGATGTTTTTGTTAAGCTCTAAAGAGTTCATGGAAAATCAACTAGCAATTCACTTGTTTCATTATCATAATTGTGTTTATAAATAGAATATCATAGATAAACATGATCATTTAAACTAATATTTACTTTTACAGACAAATTAACAATTATTTGTGTACTAAATTCAAAAAACATCATAATAATTATTCTTCTTTCTTCTTCTTAGAAAGAAAAGATAAAAAAAGAAAGATAATAATTATTGAAAAATAATACGGGGTGTAAACAGACCCTTCACCAAGCCGTCAACCAAGCATTCTGTACATCAAACTAAGTAACTTTACGCAAAAATTATTGCTGGGAAACGACTTTTTTTTTAGGGTGAAAAATCACGTTTTATGGTAAAACTCAATGTAACGCACTCAAAACATTGTGCTGATGGATGGATTGAGTAGTACGAGGGTCGTAAAGGTGTCTAAAGTAAAAATCTTACATTAGAAACATGTATTTAAAAAAAAACTTGTGAAAAAGTTGGAACTTTGACCCCCAATATCTCCGAAACTAGAAGGTATGGTCTAGAACAAAAAAATGATCGCAATGACGGGGAGAACAAGGTCCTTTCGGCTTCGTTAAGGGTCTTTTTACACCCTTTATTAGCATTAGTTAAAATAATGACACCATAAAAAATCGATCGACAAAAAGAGAATCGATTGTTTTTAACGCGATTAGTAATTGGCAAAACTTTTGAATTTTTTCCACAAATTCCGGATTTACCTAATTTCATTTTTCATTTCGTTACTTTTTATTTGTGCAAAAATGTTGCAATCTTGTTTGGATAAATGAATCCCGCGATTAATAACCATAAATAAAGATGTTGTTTTCTAACAAACGCAAATTGTTGGGCGTTTCATGGCCAAAATTGGGCATTTCCCTTTACGCGTGCGGTTTTATGAGCGTCTGTCATATCTACTTTGTAGGCAGGAATCCTATGATGCAAATCCATTGAATAAAGATGCCTTCGGATCGTTCTCGGATCCACATCAAAACGTTCCGCGTAACGCTGGGTTGGTATAAATCCATCATATTCATATTCGCGGAGCATTTCTCTTCTCTGGGCTTCGCTTAATGCAGAGGGGCGATGGTTGTTTCGGCGACAATCGCTTCTATTTCCTTCTTCGGCGTGTCGTCTTACCCACAAAGAAACAGTGTTTCGCTAAAAAAAATGCAACTTTCAAGTTTATGGATTTATGATATTTACCTTTTTTAATATTTCAAAAAACATACAGAATGAGATAAGCTCACCGTCAAGAGCAAATCTCTCGAAATTGCACGAAACCTCTGACCCTGCTGATGCATTGTTATAATTCTATAGCGAAGTTCATCAGAAATTGGAGCTGGCATTATCGCGTAAATAACAACGGCTACGATTCACCAAAATTCGAAATTATCGTCTCTGACATCGACATTTCAAACGTCACTGTCTTAGGTTTTCAGAAATAACGAGTATTTAATGAGCTCTAATTCAAAAGAGGTCAGTATCAAAAATATTGTGATACACGTAAGCACCAGGCGCGTAGGTACCTAAGAAGCCGATTCCTGCCGACTGCCCTTCGAGAACAAAGCACTGTGACAAATTGTATATTATATACACATCTGTGCGTAACACATCACAGTGCAGACATTTAATACATCATAGGATTGAAAACATTAGAAAATTGTAACATTTTTCATGTCTACAAAGAAAGCAACAGGTAGCGGAAACAAGATGACAAATTACTAATATCGGAAATAGTCTTATCCATAGAGGTTGCATTATGACTAATAATTTGTCAATGATGAATCCATACAATTTTGCATACGACCTGACCTCCTTTGAATTAGAGCTCATTAAATACTCGTTATTATTTCTGAAAACCTATCCGAAGACAGTGACAGTAGAAATGTCGATGTCAGTGACGATAATTTTCGAATTTTTTTGAATTGTAGCCGTAGTTATTTACGCGATAATGCCGGCTGCAGTTTCTGAAGAAATTTGCCACAGAATTGTTACAATGCATCAGCAGGGTCTGAGCATTCGTGCGCGTGTGCGGGAATGAGCTCCTAAGGTGTAGGAGAACTGGTTCAACTACCTACCGCCTCTTACAAATGCCGTGAATTATATCAGCATTTTGGAAGATAATACGCTTCCTTGTGTAAGGATTGCGTATCCACAGCACGAAATGGCAAATATTAATTTTATTGTCTATAATTGTGCCATTGTGTTTGAACAAGGATTGTGTTGATATACATCCAGACATAACGGTAATTCCATGGCCAGCTAAATCCCCGGACCTGAATCCCACAGAAAACCGCTAGGGTTTAATGGTGCATCACCGTAATGAACAAAGAAAAGAAGATCTGGCTCAATATTGCCAAAAACTATGGGAAAACATGCGAGGGACATGCAATTACGATTGCTAGATGTAATACACACAGCCAAGGAGCACATATTATATTATACTCGATACGTCCAAGTCCAACAATATTGATTGATAAACGAAATAAAACTATTTTTCAAAGGTTGACTATTTTTTAAGCTTAGCACATTTTATTTACTCATCGGGGATTACAAGCATGATAGTATGTTATGTTACAAACAAGTAATCTATTTTATTTGCTAAATTTTACTTTATTATTTAGATACCTTGTTGGCAACATACCATATTAATTCAACGTTAAAATCCCTATTAAAGTTTTGTCAAACGTGCATTTCTATTCACCCCGTTTTACGGCTATATTATACATATATATATGCAACAGTAATCATAATTGTAATGAACGTCATCTTGGTCGCTACGGATAAAATCCGAGTCAAGTTTCAAGTTTGGTGTTCAAGTTTTTCCGATGTCGAAAATTTATCAATCATAATTTCTTCGTACGTCAACGTTACTATGGCTACGCTAAAACAATTGTCGCTAGGTTACGGTTGCTACACCTGTAATTGGTGGATTTTGAGTAGTCACTCGGTACTTTGTACGAATATAACCGACTAAACCCGATTTGTATTACACGGCTAAAATACGAATAATGGCAAGTGGCTTAACAATTAAAGTCCGTGACTGTACATATCTACCTCTTTAATTGCTCTTGAAAGAGGTGTACCTTGAGCAGTACTTGACGCTACTATTTGGTCAAAAATACTCCAGGGACTTAGTTCATTATTGGTGTTGTTGGTGTTTGTATTGTCTGCAGTGACTGGGGAATCAGTAGGTATTGTGCTGCGTTCTTTTTCGGCAATCAAAGCCGTTACTAATTTTCGCACATTTTCTTTCGTTTTTATCGCCTCGGATTGGTCTGAAAACCCTTGCATTTTAAAACGAGGGTCCATGAAAGTGGACAACGCAAATGTGCCACTAGTTTCAACAAATTTAAATTTTTCCTCTAAGCCCGCTTTTAGCAACAGCACCGTATCGCTTGCTTCACGTGATAGACCGCCGTGATGGGTCATCTCGTAAAGTTTTGAGCAAGCTTCTTTTAGGCACCGCGTCACAATAATCACTGAACTCCCGGTAACATATTTTTCCCCACTCATTGACGAAGTAATTTCTTCAAAGGGGCGCAATACCTGACATAGTTGATTGAACAGTGTCCAATCTTCCGGGCTTATAAAAGGCAAACTTCTATCGGCAAAAGCCAAAGTCGATCGGATGGCATCTTCGAGCTCCACAAATCGTTTTAACATGAAATAGGTCGAGTTCCATCGTGTGTCGACAGCTTGAATCAATCGCTTTTAACATACGTAACTATTCGCTTGACTTTGTCTATCTGCGGTTTTGTTAAGTGAAGCACGTGTTCTACTATCAGGTTAAGACTATGAGCATAGCAACCAAAATGCTTCCAACCCAACACTTCTTTCACAGCCTTTACAATGTTGGAAGAATTGTCTGTTATCATAAAGTTGACTTTATTTTTTAATCCAAACTTGTCAACAAGTTCTCCTATTTCTGCGGCGATATTCTCCGCTGTGTGGTGACCCAGAAATTGACAGCATCCTAACAAGACAGTTTTAAATTCTAAATCTTCTGTCAAATAATGCCCAGTGAGTGCAATGTAGCTCTCAGTTTTTAAGGAGGTCCACATGTCTGCAGTTAGGCATATGCTTTGAACATCTTTTTGCAGCTGAACTTGCATTAAATCATAAGTCTTAACATAGACCTCCTGCATAATAGAATTAGACAGCGTCTTCCGGGTAGGTAACTGGTATCCTGGTATCCACCGGCAAAATTTACGGAAAGCTCTTTCTTGTACAATAGAAAATGGATGGAAGCTATCTACGCACAAATCAAGCAAATCTAAATTTATTTGGTTTTTTTCCGCTCACCTCGGAGGGGTCAGGACTTTTAATATGTTTATCTTCTAACTAGTCCAAACAAAGTTCATAAGTCAGATTTTCTGCTTTCAACTTTTCCAACCCCAATCATTCATTGCCCAGGCTAATTGTTTACCAAAAGTTGCTTAAATTCCTAATTCCAGTTAATTTCTGTTTGCCTGGTAGTCCGTTTTAATAAATAAACAATTAGGACAGTTAATTCAAAACTGTCTATCGATATCATTACCATCATCAATACCTCGGCTGCTTAAAATCAAAACATAGTAACTCGTTCCTTCAAAAATGTTCAGGAGAGCCAAAAAACTGGTCGGCTACTTTGATTCGCCCGAAGAAACCAGAAGAGATGCGATTTGGATGTTTGGTGAAAAGTTGATTTATATTGTTGACATTTTAGTTTGTTATACTCGTAATAATTTTTCAATCAATCAAATCATTTACTTTGCATGAATATGGGTAAACATAAGGCATATCCTGATCGCTGTTTTTCTGTGAAGTTATTGCAACGTCGCACATAGGAGTATTTGTACTAAAAACCTGGCCAATATTATTTTGTGACGTAGAGACTATTAAATAAACAAATTAAGATAGTTTTCAAACGTTTAATAATATTAGTAGTTAATATAATAAAACAAAACAATCAATCATCGAAATCAGATTCATCGTTTTCATCTGTTGCTGTTGTATTGTGTTCTTCGTCACTGCTTTCTATGGATGCATTTTCTTCGCCAGGGAGCAAAAGACTTATGGTTTCCGAACAGAATGGGTTACTTTTCTTCCGTGGTGCTACTTAAAAATGGGTCTGACGTTAGTAACAGTCAGTTTAAAATGTCCCTATTACATTTTACTCTGTCAAATTTTCGCGAGAAGTTTTGCCTGTAGAGCCTGAAGTGCTTATTTCTAGCTTCGGCAGCTTCTTCAGAGAGCTGCCCAATTGGTAATATAGATTGAGATATCACTGTTGCACCATGCATTAAAATTTTATGAACGGTAGGCGACATTGGGTGCCATTCATACAACTGCACGTACAAAGTAGCAGTTTCATAGGTGTAGGCTTCAAACTTCTTTGCATCAATCGCGTGACCACTTGAAATTGCTTCTAAGATTACTTTGAATCTGTAGATCAATGTTGAATCTATTCCAGTTATTTGAGAAGCTGTTTCGGGATCAGAAAAAAATCTTCTCGATGTATTTCCATCATTACTGTTCCCGAACCCTGCTTTCGGCATATCCACTAAAAGCCCCATTTGCTCCCGAAATGCTTTTTGTATCATTTCTTTCCTCTCCTTTACAATTCTTTTATCTTCCGTTGACCTTATTTGCCATTTTTTAACCCCAAGTTTGTAAGACATGCAATAAGGATTCAAAGAAACGTATTCTAGCGTGGAGAGTCAATAGCCCGAATTTTAGACTTTCTGGGTCTACTTCCATTCTTCTGTTTAAATTATTAAAATTTTTGGAAGTTAGCCTACAAATATAGCACCTCATAGTTGATGACGTATTGGTAGCTGCATTGCATACCTTGGCGTCCACCATTGTTGGTAGTAATTTATGTGTTACGTAAATTATTCCATTGGATGTTGGTATTTCTGTTTTTGCCAATTTTTTTGCTTGTTTATCTATATATTCAAATTCTTCATTAGTTATGTCCTTGGTTTCGCTAATAAATCTTATTCTAATAGGTCTGCAGAATCTTGGAGATGAAGGCAGTGGATTTTGCCATATAATTTGTTTTCTTCCATTATCTGTAGTTTCTAATCGCAATGGTACGAGAGAACTCTGAAATATGTTCGAGTCACTGTCCGCAATATTTTCACATTTTTGCTTATATTGCGATTGTTGAGAACCATCGCAGCCCCATTTTATAATTAAAAGAAAAAAAATCTTTTCTTCTTCAGTACAGCTGTATATTACATCTTCCAAATATTTACACAACCTTAAACATGTATGGTTCAGTAAATCTTGTAAGAGAACTTCCGCACAAGTCTCTGTAACTCTCATTGACTGTTCTACTGGATAGCAATCGGTTTTTGCTTTTTTTATCAAAGAGTAGCAAGGGTATATATTTTTATTTGCGCTGTGTAAAATTTCCCACTGTCTTCTACTAAAATCTCCTTCGATGAAAATAGCTAAGGCTTCAGATGGTGAATGCTTTTTTATTTTACTTTGATTATTTGAAGAAATTACTTTTCGAAACTTTGTAGCTCTTGACTACAAAGTCAAAGTGATGTCTTTTATTATTTTAGATGCATCCTTATTTCCTCCGGCACGTTGACTCATTTGAGCAGCATAAGTCAACTCATCTCTGGATACAGTATCTCGTAGACCTTTTGTTTTTCTTCGCTTGTATCTATCACTGGATTCCCCGAATTCCTTTGAAGGACGACCCGGTTTTCCTATAGTCCAGAGGGCGAATTTGAGAGTATTTTGAAGCCAATGTTCATTTTTTTTTAGAAAACGGTCATGCTTGTAGCTTGCTGCTACCCATTTTTGTTTAAATTCACATTTGAAATGGCTCAAAGTATGTTTTAATGCCACCAGCTCACTTTCTGGACATTTTGTTAACTGTATAACTTTAGCACTTACAATCAAATAACTTAGCATCAAATTTCTTGTCAGGGCATTCTCTCACGATATCATATAATTGCTTATTTGACATGTTCTTGAAATTCTCAATGGAATCTAAAAATAAAAAGAGAATTTACTGTAAGTAATCTTGTTTTAAATTAATTGTCCATTTTGTTTGAATGTGTGCTAAACAAAATGGCGGAACAAAGCGGAATATTTTCTTTCACAATTCTCTTTAGGAAAGTTTAAACTTTATTTAAAACAATAGATCATTACTCGGAAATGCTCGGAACACATACAAAACGCTTCTGATTTTTTTTTTTAATAGTCAGAGATTATTTTAATCTCCTTTGCCTTTAAATTAAAAAAAAACATTTGTGAGTCTATAACTTAAATAAAATGATATTATTTATGTTGTTACATACCTTGAACTTCCATGTTCGTCGTGTTTATCCCACCAACTATTAACAAAACGACTAAAACAGCAAATGTTAGGAGCACAAAAAATAAGGTTATCGAGAAAACAATGGACCGCACTGGACGACGACTGAGTTCCGACTACCTGTGTGCCGCGCGGTGAAGGGATAAGGGCGCGGGGGGTGCGGTACCTTAAGAACAGGTTATTTAGCTGTCAGAAAATGACGATCGCATTGAGTTAAGCCACACTTTGAATATTCGCCAATACTCGTATGTGCATCGTCTACATTTACCGTCGCACATTTTAGATATCATGGGATGCATCGTTTTATTTTTATAACATTTGCTGTTTTTTTGGGATTATCTGAAATTTCGATTAATGTACTCGTATCAAATATAGGGCCTGGATAATTTGCAGTGAACCGAGCTGGTGGACGGTGGCCGGTAGTCGATGAAAATAATTGTATTTGGGTAAGTAGCAATGAAAATTGGCAATTCTGGCGTTTGTTCCCACTAGTTTTACTGAAAAGTTCTACGGTAGAACTAATGGGATATTTTTTTCTCACTTGAACTACGATGTAAGGTATAACAAAATAGTAGAACTATTGGGATTCTTTATTCCCACTTGTTCTATTGAACAGTTCCACGGTAGAACTAATGGGAGTTTTTGTTCTCACTAGTACTACGATATACTATATTACAAAATAGTACAACTAGTGGGAGTCTCTATTCCCACGAGTTCTACCTGTTCCATCGGTAGAACTAAGGGATATTTTGTTCTCACTAGTACTAAGTTTTGATAGGTTCAAGAAATGGAAGTAAAGTGTAGTTTTACACGAAGAAATGTGTTACCAAATATGCTAGTCGTTTCTCAATATTAGGTTTAAAAGACACTAAGATATTACTGGAAACATTACAACACTATTAATTAAAAGACACATTGTTTATACAATGTCGCCCATGCGCATGTGACCGCCCGTAATTTTCTGAATATTCATGAAGAAATGTCGAAAATAAACTTTAAAAGGGGGGGTCTATCTACAATATTTTTCTTGTTATTCGATTTTTAATTTTTCAAGTATAGTTTGTAGATTTGCTTTCTATTTTTTGACACATCTCCGAAGTTTATGGGTCGATTTGGATTCTGTTTATTATTTCTAAAAGCGTATGAGTTATTTTAACAGGTTAATTAACATTTTTACTAAAAATTATCGACGACGAAAAAAAAAACGGAATCGAAGTCATTTTTTCGCTGAAAAATTATGTATTTATTTTGAAAAAACTAGTGTAAGTCCATAAATTATCCCGATAGGACGACTTTTTTAATCATTATTTGTAATCTACTACATAACAGCTACAAATTCACAGAACATTGTTGATACCTATCTCTAAAGAAAAAACAAGGGCGGGTATAACAAATCATCGCAATCTTCATGTGTAGGCCACTGAAAATCCACACATCATTAGGGAAACAACTTTCCAGACTCAATTTTCCATAAATGTATGGGCTGGAATGATTGACGGTGAACTTATTGGCCCTTTCGTGTTACCAAACAGACTAGATTAACACGCGTTTTTAGATTTTATAGTCAATACGTTGCCGTTGCTTTTGGAGGAAGTACCGCTGGAAACAAGAAGGCGGATGTATCTGCAATTAAATGGAGCTCCAGCACACTTCGCACGACTAGTTCGTGATTATTTAAATCAAAATTATCCGTGGCGGATTGGCAGAGGAGGTGCCATTGCTTGGCGGCTGCGATCTCCCGACCATACACCCTTAGATTTTTATCTTGGGGCTACATGAAACAAAAAGTGTATGCCGTGCCTTCGAAAGCCGCGAGCAATTAACGGCTAGGATTTTTGCTGCTGCTGCGGAAATAAAAGAAAACCGTGAAGAATTACGTCGTACAATCAAAAGTGTTGCCATGAGGGCTTTGGTTTGTTTACAGGAGGGTGAGGGCCATTTCGAAAATCTAATTAATTAAAATTCTTGTATTTTTTATTTTTTTTAGTAAAAATCTGGCTATTGCTTGTTTGTTTTTAATTCCATTATCATCCTCATTATTAGTTTAACCTTTTAGTACTCACTGCTAAGAGCAACATTCAATTGACTTTCACATTTTCTTTTCCTAAATTTGACTCATCAGAGTTTTAAGAGTTTTACCTTGGATTTAGTTACAGTTAGGTATCAATAATGTTCTGTGAATTTGTAGCTGTTATGGAGTAGATTACAAATAATGATTAAAAAAGTCGTCCTATCGGGATAATTTATGGACTTACACTAGTTTTTTCATAATAAATACACAATTTTTCACCGAAAAAATGACTTCGATTCCGTTTTTTTTTCGTCGTCTATAATTTTTAGTAAAAATGTTAATTAACCTGTTAAAATAACTCATACGCTTTTAGAAATAATAAACAGAATCCAAATCGACCCATAAACTTCGGAGATGTGTCAAAAAATAGAAAGCAAATCTACAAACTATACTTAAAAAATTAAAAATCGAATAACAAGAAAAATATTGTAGATAGACCCCCCCTTTTAAATTTTATTTTCGACATTTCTTCATGAATATTCAGAAAATTACGGGCGGTCACATGCGCACGGGCGACATTGTATAATGGTAAATATTGTAATAATATTTATTTATTATTTATTAATAATATATATTTATTTAA
This sequence comes from Noctua pronuba, assembly GCA_905220335.1. Taxonomy (NCBI): domain Eukaryota; kingdom Metazoa; phylum Arthropoda; class Insecta; order Lepidoptera; family Noctuidae; genus Noctua; species Noctua pronuba. The sequence continues at coordinate 3,690,068 of LR999906.1, read as the reverse complement.
GACAGATTGGTTATGTAAAAGAAAATATAAATTGTAATATAAAAATGTCAAATGTTCTACATCTATATCCATAACTGTATTAACACCTGAAGCAAAAACTTTGAGGAGTATGCAATTTGGCACAGTTTAAGTTTACATGGGGAAAGAGAGCAGAAAGCTAATATTTTTTTACAGTATGCATTATTATTGCATGACCTCTAGTATATCTAACTAGAAGATGGTTTTCGATTGCTGTATTTCTACATTCTTACTTGTATTACCGAATCATTTCTAAAAAGTGCCCCACGCTAATTTCGCTAGTTATTAATTTTAATTGTGCATTTCTTATAAAATCATCATTGTCGATTTCAAGTGTTCGACGTTTTGTTTGTGAATAAGAAGGAAAATTCTGAGTTTTATGGTTACGTAATGAAGACATCAGTGAATCATTATGAAGAATGTGTAATATTTCCTTCATTTTTATTAATTTCATTATTAATTTTGTGATGCCATCCTTCAACAGCATTGTTTGTCCGGTGACGTTCTCCATATATTAATGGAATCATCTCTCATCCAGTAATTTTCAAAATAGGTAAAGAATTCTTTTAGTCGTTCATTATTACATTGGGCTATTTCACTTTTAATATATTCCCATCCTACCTTTATTTCACCTACTGGTAAGAAAGGGAGCTTACTGCATAAGGATATAAACCTGCGATCGAATTTATTTAAAAAAACTTTCTTTCATTATTTGGGTAAAGTTCCGTTCTGTTCTATAGGGCTAAAAGTAAAGGGCATTTATGTGGCGCTAGTAGCGCCCGCACTAGTTAAAATTATAATCTCTGGAAATACAATTAAATTTAAAAATCGGCCAGAAATGGGCACTTCGATAAAATGTTTCTAGTATCTTTTGATAGAGCATAGGGCGTGTTTTAATGAAAAGTGGCTACTTTTGTCATAAACATACTCTGTATGTTACATTACTGTTTTAATTAGAAATTTCTTATATGGGATCACATTAAAAATTACCGAGATGGCCATTGTGGCTGATTTTTTTTATTTAATTTTCTTTACAGAAGTAATAATTTATAACCAGTGCTGCCACTAGCGCCGCTTGAGGCCCCTTAACCCGGAACCACTACTTTTCGTCGATAATTAGCAAAACATTCCCTTAAAATAAGCAAAATCGGCTTTTGCACATACATTACACGAAAGCCAGCACAACATACTAGTTTTGTTAGTTTTATTATGAAGATAATGCAACGACAATTCTACTTTGAGGTTATGTTACGTTTCTTTTCATTTTCATAACAATAATGCAGCTGTGAGCGTCGTTACTGCCACACAGAAAAAGAGGCGTTAGCCCTGGTCTGGGCAGTCGAACACTTCAACATGTTCCTGTACGGCAAGGTGTTCGATCTAGTAACGGATCATAAGCCCTTGGAGATAATATTTGGCCCGAAAGCAAAACCATGCGCTCGCATTGAAAGGTGGGTATTAAGGCTGCAATCCTACAATTTCAAGGTGAAATATAGCCCGGGGAAGACCAACATAGCCGATCCACTATCGAGACTCTGTGAAGTGGTAACAAACCCGACGGCTTTATTTCAAGACCATGTTCAAGCGGTAACAGAATCTGCACGACCAGTAGCCATCCCATTACAAGAGATCACTGAGAGTTCCCTTGGAGATGCAGAGATACAGAAGATTAGAGAGGGCCTTTACAATGGAAACTGGGATGAAACGGTTAAAGGCTAAAAACTTTTCCAGAATGAATTATGCTTTCATGGCGATATTCTCCTCAGGGGGACGAAAATTGTAATCCCAACCAAATTACGCAGAAGAGTGCTGGAAGCTGCGCATGAAGGCTGCGCATGAAGGCCACGCGGGGCGCAGTCGCGATGAAGGGCAGTTTGAGGACCAAGGTATGGTGGCCTAAGTGCGACAAAGATGCTGAAATCATATGCAAAGCCTGTAAAGGATGCATCCTGGTCTCTGCTCCCAGCGCCCCAAACTCATTAAAAAGACGAGATTTACCTTCCGAACCATGGGTTGATATAGCAATTGACCTCATGGGCCCCTTACCTAGCGGAGATTATATCCTGGTAGTTGTGGATTATTACACCAGATATAAAGAGGTGAAAACTTGCAGAACCATAACAAGCTCTAAAATAATCGGAAAGCTTAAAGACATTTTTAGCAGACTTGCAATACGGTCTCGCTTACATCAGACAACGGGAGACAATTTACCAGCGAAGACTTTAAGAGTTTCTGTGCAGAGAAGAACATACGACTCTACAATACCATTCCCTACTGGCCTCAACAAAATGGAGAAGTGGAGCGCCAGAATAGGGACATTCTAAAACGCCTCAAGATTTCTCAAGTAGAGGAAAAGAACTGGAAGGAGGCTCATCGCGAGTACATGATGATGTACAATAGTACACCTCACACAGTTACAGGAAAAACACCTGCAGAACTGTTCTTTAGACGACAATTTCGAGACAAGCTGCCTATGATTCAGGACATGACGCATCTCTCAGAGGATCTTGAAATGAGGGATAGAGATAAGGAACTAAAGGAAAAAGGGAAGGAATACGCGGATAGGAAGAGAAGAGCTACTAGTTGTGAATTGGAAGTTGCGAGATAAAGTATACGTCAAGAACATGACTAAACAAAACAAGCTGAGCTTAAACTATGAACCCGAAACACCGTCGAAGCGAACAAAGCCCCTCCTTTGTTGGCTTCGACGGTATGTGTTTGACGTAAGTCTACGGAACGATGAAACTGGTCAGCGAATCAGACGGAACGTCATACACCTAAAACGAGTGGAGGGACAATGGAAGGTGTTAGATGATGAGAATAATACTAGTGATGTTCAAACCAACGATAATAGTGATGTAAATCAATCACAACTCGAGTGAATAAAACTATGGACAATAATGACAAAATAATTGATGATTCAGGATTAAACATAATTTCAATAAGGACTTGCTGATTGTACTTGATATACTTATGTAAAATAAAAAGTAAAAATGTTCATTAAATAACTATGAATATATTTTAGTAATTATGAATGTATTTAATTTGTATGTTAACCCGAGAACAGTTCCTCAACTGAATATTAATATTTATATAGAAAAACATTAACAAGGGAGGGAGGGATGTAGTGTATAGATAGACATTCATAGTTGTGGGTAACTCTGTCGTCTCGAGCTAAGCACGCGCGAGAGTCGCGGGGCGGGGAGGACTGCCCGACCGACCGCCGCGGAGAGAAGACGCGTGCGTACGCTTGCTGCGAGCCGATACCCTTCCCAATATTAACAACCCTTGAGACCTAGTGTACATTACAAGTGGCGACGAGAATGGGATATTATTATTATATCAGTTATTTCTTACCTGCATTCGTTTACGTTCTGCAAAGCACGCATTATACGCCTGGACCGATAAAATTGCTTGTAACTCATTTTATTATTTTTTAACACGGAGCGAAACACTCGTGCGCCGGTAACACTAGACTTACTAAACGAAATTTCATCTATTTTACAATCGGCGCCAGATTCAAAACATAGCAAGTTGGTATTTCAAATTCATAACTTAGTAAGTTGCTTGAGCTGCTAGGGTTTTAAATTTGTATTTTGACATACTAACTAAGTTTAAAATTTGTATTTACTAAATCACCTGTTACTAGGTTTTGAATTTGGGCAGCCGACCTCTCTCTATGGAATAATTTAGTTGCGTTTAGTTGGTCGCGCTTAAAAATAGTTGCGCTTTGAGGAATACCCCAGAAGAAGAAAAATAACGAGAAATAGTGAAGAATGAATGTCAATAAGGAAATGAGATAAGCTGGTAGCCAAGGAGATCTTTAATAATTTTTCGAGATCTGTTTTTGTTTACTTCAAGTGATTCAAACATAAAAAAATTGAAACTGTTTTTATAATTTTAGCATACGTTATCTTAAGTCGTAGCTTAAGATAACGGGGCATTTTAAAATAGCCTAATATAGTCAGGAACACGCTATTTTTATGCAACTACCCTCATTTATAAGCTACATTATTCGTAAGTAATTTCTTAAAAGTTTCATTTCTTTATTTGCAGTCGTTATGGTTTCTCCCGCTACAGCGTCGAAAAAGTAGTGATAATTTAAAAAAATGGAGACAATTGAACATCGTGCAGTGATTAAGTATTTAAATAAGAAAGGTTTAACACCAGACATGTTAGCAACTTTAGGGGTATCTAGACCTTCGTATGCTACTGTAAAAAAGTGGGTGGCAGAGTTCAAACGTGGTCGAGAAAGTGTCGAAGATGACCCACCCTCGTAGCGGTCGGCCATCGACGTCTACCACCGACGAAAACATTGAAAAAAATTGTGATTTGGTTTTAGCTGACCGGAGATTGCCTGTTCAGAAGATAGCTGACACCATTGGCATCTCTACACAACGCATTACATAATTACCACTCAACTACACTTTTCAAAGGAGTCTGCGCGCTGGGTGCCTCGGCTGCTTTCAGTTGAACAAAAATGCGTTCGACTAACTATTTCTCGAGACTGTTTGGAACTGTTTGAGGTTGACCCATCGGAATTTGTTGAGAGATTTGTCACTATGGATGAAACCTGGGTGCACAACCATACTCCAGAGACAAAAAATCAATCTAAACAATGGAAAAGACCAGGATCTCCAGCCCCGAAAAAAGCTAAGATGGTTTTGTCGGCCGGTAAAGTGATGGCATCAGTTTTTTGGGTTGCGAAGGGGGGTAATCATGGTAGACTACTTAGAAAAGGTTCAACAATAAACACGACATATTACTGTAACATCCTGCGACGTTTACGAGAGCTAATTAAAGAAAAACGTCAAACGTTGTTACGAAGTAAAGTTTTGTTTCATCAGGATAATGCGCGAGTTCACACGTCAGTCGAAACTATGGCAGAAATCCATCATTGTGGCTTCGAATTGTTACCCCATGCCCCGTATTCACCAGATCTAGCTTCATGTGACTTTTACCTATTCCCAAAGCTCAAAAACCACTGAGGTGGTCAAAAATTTTGTACAAATGACGAAGTCAAAGCTGCCGTCACTGCATATTTTGAGGGTTTGGACAAAGATTTTTTTAAAGCTGGTATAGAAGCCCTGCCGGGCCGATGGATCAAGTGTAACTTGGGGGAGAATATGTTGAAAAATAAATAATAAATAAGTTCCTAACTTTTCATTTTCCTGGTTAGGCTACGAACTTTTCAAATGCCCCTCGTATTTCTTCTTCAAGGTTTAGGAAAAAGATGCAAGGTGAATTAAGGTGATGTTAGGGTCCTGAACAGGGAAACCTCCGCACTTGGAACATTTCCTTTCATTTTTTTTCATCATGAAAGAAAAAATAAAGTCTCTGCCTCTATAACAAAATGCACATCAGTTGTTTTGGAGTCTCTGTCTCATGGTAAATGCTATAACGGAGGAATGGGATGCTTAACTCAACGTTAGTATTGTAAAGCCTGAAACTGCGTTAAGCGGGCGCCCTTGGACACGCGGGTGGGCTCCGTGGGAACGCGACGGTCCCCGTCGCGGTGACCGGATTATTTTATTTACGCAGTGTCGCTAGTTCAATTTTAACGGTGTGCATGTATAGTCGTCTCGATGGAGAACTTAATTTATTATTAGGTAGCAAAACGACGACTAGCAAAAAAAAAACGACAGCCAGTAAGCCCGATTATTGAATCTAGATTGCTGTGCAGGGAATTTGTTTTAAAGTTCAGTAAATTAAGAGAAAATGGTAACTCATTTCACAAATATTTTAAAGTTTCAGTACAGGTCTATGACGAATTATTTTCGAAACTGGAACCATATTTGAAGACCAACAATTTAAAAGTAAAATCTGTATCAGTCATATCACCAATGGAAAGGCTGGCAATAACATTGCGGTAAGTAAAAAATTATAATTTGTTCTTTATCATCTTTATTTTTGCTTGTACTAATTAATAATATTTCTTTGCTCATTAATCACAATTATAATCACAGTTTTTTACTCGTAAATTCTTAGTATTATTATTACTAATTAACTGTTGGAATTATTGATTTATAATCTGTGTTAAAACTTCGCGCCTTTTTATACTCTATGGAAAAGCTCACTCTACTCTGTGAACGACATCGAGTTGTACACGTTTAATAAATTTAAATTCATCTAAGTAAACTCGCTATCATTTCTTTCATTGCACCATTAAGTTTATCAGGTTATGGGTCCAGAAGCCCTGTTAAATGTGGACACAACATAAAACAGTGTATTAACTGAAAATATTACACGTTGGCATAAATATAACCTCAAAGTGTGCGCCGGTTTTTACAGACTGACATATCATTCAGTTCGTCAAATTATCGTTTAAAAATGTCGTCAAGCAATCCTCTCGTCATGATCGACAAGTTAACTGGCCGGGAAAACTATTCTACTTGGAGATTTCCAGTAAAAACATATCTCCAACACGAAGAACTGTGGGACTGTGTTGAACCTGAGCCCAACGTAACCGTTGACATCAAACGTGACATCAAAGCAAAATCTAAAATTATTTTATTTGTGGACCCTGTAAACTATGTGCATATACAAGATGCAACATCTGCAAGGGAGGTGTGGAACTGCTTGGCAAACGCTTTTGACGACTCTGGGCTTACACGCCGTGTGGGTTTGCTCCGAGACCTATGTACGACAAATCTCGCTGGATGTTCAAATGTAGAAGAATATGTGAGTAAAATCATGACCACAGCTCACAAACTCCGCAGCATCGGCTTTAAAGTAGATGACGAGTGGCTCGGAACTCTGCTACTCTCTGGTCTACCAGAAACATACAAGCCTATGATCATGGCAATTGAAAGTTCAGGCATGAAAATAAGTGCAGACTCCGTTAAGTCAAAAATTCTACAAGATGTCAAAATGTGTGAAAGTGACACAACTGCATTTGCAACAAGTCATAGTAAAGGTAATGTAGGTTCCAAGAAACCGTTCAGAAAGGGACCTCGTTGCTATAGCTGCAATAAATATGGTCATGTCGCTGCTGAGTGCAAGTCGAAGCCTAAAAAGAAAAATCAAGAGAGTTCAAGCTATGCAGCTGCTTTCATAGCCTCTTTGATGAATCCTGAAGATGATCTGTGGTATATAGACTCGGGTGCTTCAGCACATATGACCAAACATAAGAACTTATTACAAGATGAGAAAGTGTCACTTATCAAGACAATAAAGGTAGCAAATGACAAGTAATTATCTGTTCACAACACTGGACTGCTAAGTTTAAATGTGTGCAATGGCAAAGGTCAGTACAATAAAATTCTGTTTCAAAATGTATTGTATGTGCCAGATTTGGCAACAAATCTACTATCGGTCAGTCAGATTATACAAAATGGAGGTCAAGTGAAATCGAACAGTAAAGGCTAAAAATAAAATAATGTGTATGTTGCAACGGCAAGCTTAGTCAACAATATGTACAGACTGAATGTAAAAACTGAACATTTATTTATTTATTTACCACCAATTATAACACCATTACAGACTCGTCCAATACGATGCTATAAGACATACAATATGTTTAAAAACATACAATATAAACACACAAAATAGAAAAACATACATAATAGAATTACATACAAAATAAAATAAGTAAGATTACACCCAGTAAAAATAATAATACCTAAATTAATTGAACATGACAATGTTTACAGTTGCACACCTCTTTCAATTATGATTTGTGCCCTCTGGGCAAATCTCGGTAACATGCATACTTATCTGATGTTGACATGCAAGACGCTTACCTCTGGCATCAACGCATGGGCCATTTGAATTTTCAAGGTCTGGAAAGATTAGTAGATAAAACTGAAGGTGTAACTTTTTCAAATAAAAATGATAAAATAACATGTGTAACATGCTTACAAGGAAAGCAAACACGCTTACCTCTGAAACAAAGTGAACCTAAATCTACGAAGTTACTTGAACTGGTGCATTTAGATATCTGTGGTCCAATGGAGACGAGTTCATTGGGTGGTGCAAAATACTTTATGACTCTAATAGACGACTACTCAAAGAAAGTCTTTGTTTATTTTTTACATAAAAAATCTGAGGCTCTAGAAAAACTCAAAGAATTCAAAAACCAAGTGGAGAAACAACTGGAATGCAATATACAGTGCCTTCGCTTGACCATGGTCTTGAGTATTGTAACTCCACTTTTTCTGAATTCTTAAAAAGTGCTGGAATAATTCATCAAACCACCACTCCATACACTCCTGAACAAAATGGAGTTGCCGAGCGTATGAACAGAACACTGGTAGAAAAAGCAAAATGTATGTTAATCAACGCCAATTTATCGAAACAATATTGGGCTGAATCTGTACATACTGCTGTTTATCTAATTAACAGAACTCCTACTCGATCACTGGAATATAAAACACCACAAGAAATGTGGTCCAGACAGAAACCAAACATTAACCACTTAAGAATATTCGAATGCAAAGCAATGATTCATCTTCCCAAAGAAAAGAGGAGAAAATGGGATCCTAAAGCACAGGAAGCAATATTCATTGGTTATTGTGATCATACAAAAGGATTTAGATTTGTATTACCTGTTCCAGAACAATAATAAAAAGAAGAGATGCAGTCTTCCTTGAATCTACAATACTTCTCTCTCTAAAATTATATTCAGTGAAATAAATTCGCTGTCCATTGGGCAATGTACCGCAAGATGAGTGACTGTTGGGTGTCTCTCATGCAGAGGCAGACCCAAAATCCGCCACGCTGCTTTGTTACTACTAACATATCGACCGGCTCGAAATGTTTGCACCTCATCTCTCGGGTCAATATGGACATTCCCTTGGTGTCGGATGTTAAAAATAGCCTGATCACTACCTTTGTTAATATATTTACAAATATATTTTATCGCCTGTACCGTATTGCAGAACTCGACATTGATATGGCAATTAAAAATTTTGGTTAGAAGAGGAGAATATGGGACAATCCAGCTATTGTCAACCAATACTTCCTGTGTTCCACCTCGGATTTTTTGACTTATTGCACGGCCGCCATCTTCTGGTGCTCTACGTCTGTATAGAGGATAGCCTTTGTCGTTGGTTTGAGTATGTTTTAAAAGCGCCCTTGGATACTTTTTGGTACATTTGCCTTCTTTCATGCATGGTGACGACGGATTTAGTACTCCACAGGGACCATGAATCAAATTTTTGGTCACAGTATCATAGAGCTTTCGATCACTTTCTGGGTTTGGTATCTCTGCATTTATGACGTCGTCAATTTGGTTAGGTCGTAATTTTTCCATCAACCACAGCAGTAGATGGACGTGAGGCAAGCCTCTTTTCTGCCACTCGATCGAATACATGAAGCACTTCATATCGCCAAATATTTTACCTTTTGTAAGTAGAGCAACTAATTTTTGAACTTTTATTTTAAATACTCTGGCTGTTAAGTCATGTCTGTCCGTTGAATTTTGACCTGGAATGATCTCTTTAGTAATTTCTGGCCAGGTGGGATTACATGTCATTGTAATGAACAGATCAGGCCTCCCGTAGTTATGCACGTATGTGAACGCGTCCTGCGTGTATTCGTGAAGATATCTCGGGCTATTTTAGTAGGCAGGCACTTTTTTAGTTTTGTTTCTGGCAAGTGCACGCCCAATAGTGGTCACATTATTTTTGTAACAAACTGTGCACATCCGACGCACCTTGAGAGAAGGACCTTCTTTTTTCTGGAGCACATGTTTTTTTCTCATATTCCGTCCTGAAGTTGTTTCGGTTGTTGAAGATTTTGCTAAAAAACTTTTGAGTATTTCTTTTCTAAATTCTACAATAGGTATATTTTTATGTGTGACGGATCTGTATAAAACTAAAGCATTCACCAAGGCGACGTTTAAAATCAGATCAAATGCAATTTTTTTGTACCATTTTAAAGATTTTCTCAATGGTGTCTGGTAAGCTGCCATCTGATCAGCTAAATCCACTGCTCCTTTTGCCTTGTTATAATCTAAAACAATAGCTGGTTTCATTGTGGTTTTATTATGTTTGGTAACGGGAATAAAACGTGTTGAATGTTTCGTGGAAAGTACTAAAACCTCTCGTTTGTCTTTCCATCTTAAAACGGTTATGCCATCATCACTTTCTCTCGCTATGAATTGGCCTTTTTTTAGCTTGGTAGAAACTACTACTTTAGGGAAATGCTTTCTGGTTTTTCTTAAAGTTCCAATCAAATGTGTTTCATATTTCAACAGTTCTCTGGCTAAGGGTACGCTTGTATACCAATTATCAGTATATAACGAGTGCCCTTTATTCAGCAAGTCCTGGCACAGGTTCATTACAACTCTATGAGGGGTGACATTAGTTTGTTCATTTTGTTTTCCAGCATATATATTCATCTTATATGTATAGCCTGATAAGTGCACAGATTATATTGGCGAAATATCAAACGTCCTCGAAACGGAACCATACTCTCATCAATGCATTTTCAACAGTTCTCTGGCTAAGGGTACGCTTGTATACCAATTATCAGTATATAACGAGTGCCCTTTATTCAGCAAGTCCTGGCACAGGTTCATTACAACTCTATGAGGGGTGACATTAGTTTGTTCATTTTGTTTTCCAGCATATATATTCATCTTATATGTATAGCCTGATAAGTGCACAGATTATATTGGCGAAATATCAAACGTCCTCGAAACGGAACCATACTCTCATCAATGCATATGGCTTCACCAGGAATATAATTTTTCTGGAAATTATTATTCAGTACATCTAACAAGTGTTTTACGCGGTGAAGTCGGTCCAACTTATTATTATCGTCATCTTGAGAAAAATGTATCATTTGTAAAAGCAATTCAAACCTATTTCTAGACATTACAGTTCGTGGAAAGTTTTGGCTCATAATATCACTCGTAGACCAATAATCGGCAATTTTTGGAAGCTTTACCAAACCCATGTACAATATTAAGCAGAAAAAATGTTTTATCTCAGCAAGGTTTGTTTCGGACCATGAGCGGATTCTTGCATATTTCGAAGCTTCTGTGGTGCGAGTTATTTTAGTTATTGCAAAAGCATTAGTACTTTCAACGATTTGTTGTAATAAGCTATCCGTCACCAAAAGTGCATAAAAATCAGCTGGAAACTTGTTAGTCATTGACGTGCGAATAGAAACTGGCATGCCACAACATTCAGTGAAAGGAATAATATTGCGCTGATTACCTTTACACTCGGTCCATTTTGAGGATGTACTATTTTCTAAACCTTGGATAGCACGATCAATTTCTGCATCATTGTCTTCGCTTGTTGATAGGATCCGCAGACGCCTGTGCCTCGATCGGGGGGGTTGAATTTTTACTTCCTCGTCATCAGAACTTAGGTTTAAACTTTTGTCGAGAAAATCAATTTCTATGTTTTCGATCTGTGTTAAAATATCTTCCGTAATCTCAAAATCTTCAAATTCGTTCATAGTAATAATAAATGTTAATAACTTAAACAAACGGATACGCTATCGTAACAAATCAATCAATAAAACGGCGCGGGAGAGTTCACTGGCTGCGGGGTAGTGGGACGGACCCGACACCGCGACCCGCGCGGCCTCCCCTAACGGAAAGTCGATATTTCGTCTCCATGGGCCGCGGCGGTCAGTGTTGACCGATGTCTAATATCTCTATAAACTATGACTAAAATTCACCTTTGTTAATAGAATCACACATTCTGACATTAGATTTAAGTATTTAATCAAAAAAATTGTTTGGCAAAATTTTAACACATTTCCGATTTTTTATTGGCCTAAAGAGGAAGTTCACTGTCGGTCAGCACTGACCTGCGTTGGCATAGAACGTGTTAAGCGCTCACTCTCCACTTTGACGTACATATCCACCAAAAACTGATGTAGGAGAAGTCTACATCGCAGCAATAAATTAAAATTGTTGCGGCGTACCATCATATGATACGCATAAAAGTCTTTACTGGGCACTTTTTTGTTTGGTATGGGTTGCTTTGTAACTGGGTTTGTCTAAGATGTCTAAGATTATCTGGACAGCCAGGTAACAAAGAGATTGCAGCAGAAAGAGGTATCTTGACCTTATCGAGACGTTCCAGCATATAATACACCGAATTCCATCTGGTCTGGACATCTTGTTTTAGTTTTAAGGGTTCCAGCTGCATTTGTTCTTGAACCTGTTTTAATTTATATGCAACATTATTGCTTCTTTTGAAATAGGCTACTATTGCTCGGCACTTTTCAATCAATCGAATTAATAGTTGATTGTCTTTGATGGTATCTTGAACCACCAAGTTTAAAATATGAGCTGCACAACTGTGGTGACGTTTTTGCAAAATATCAACAACAGCCTTTTTTATATTAGCCGCATTATCAGTTGTAACGCAAATGATTTTGTCCAAAATGTTCCATTCGGTTTCACATATATCTTTCATTTCTCGAGCTAAATTTTCTGATGTATGGGTATCCTTAATTTCCCTGGTGGATAACGTTAAGGTTTTAAATTTGCCGTCATAAATGAAATGAATCGTCAGGGTCATGTAACTTTTGCTGCTATCGGAGGTCCACAAGTCTGTTGACAAAGCAATGTAATCTGTTACTTTAAGCATCTCTTGCGTAGCCTTTCTTGCCAAAGAATATTGCTCCGGAATTAATTTTTCCGAAAGAATCTTTCGCGAAGGTAGCTCATAATTAGGGTTAAGCGCACGAGTATACTCTTGAAAACCTGTATTTTCAACGGCTTGAAGCGGTTGAAAATCAACACACACCATTCTTAGTAAAGCCTCGATGACATTGGGCTAGTTTTCAAGCTGCTAGTCGGCGAGTTCGCGAGTAGCTTGTAAACTTGCTCCGTATCATTGAGCTTTTTACAATCTGCTTTTAAATATCCGATTGTAAAAAAGCTGCTTGAAAAAATAGAAAGCCGGGCTAATTTACTAGCCATTCGCTGGCGTGTTGGCCTGTAAGCTAGTCAACTAGCTGTGTGTCATCGTCGCTGCTAGTGAACTAGTTGCGAGCACCTTTTTGTGTTTTGGACTTTTGGCAGTTCAAGCTAGGTATGTCGAAGGAAGTAGTTCGCGCGGGAGCAGTTATTTTAGCTCATGTTATGAAGAAGTATTTACAACAAAAACTGAAGAAAAAATGTAAACAGAAAAGAAAATGGGTAAGATCGTGGATAGTGGATAGTGGATAATATGGTGCTTCCAGCGGTTTATTAAGAGAGTTGAAAGATCAAGATCCTTTGGCCTATAGAAATATGTTGAGACTGAACAGTTCCAAATTTGATGACTTACTGCAAATGGTAGACGGAATGCTTAAAAAAAATGAGACCGGCAATACCAGTTACCACGAAATTGACAACATTTCATATTTTTAACCTGCATGTATTATTACGTTATATAAAAGTAAATCAAAAACTAGGGCACCCATATTTTTCCATTTTTCGAAATTATGTACTTTTCATTCATAATTTCAACTTTGAAATTTGGTTCATTCTAAAAAGACGTAAGCGCCAAATAACGTCATACATACGGTGGAATGGCGATAGAACCTTTGCTTCGCCGTGACCCGTAAAAAAAAACCTGATAGCTGTCAATTGTATTGTCGTTGTCAGCTTGTCAAACTCGTTGCCGCTTAAACTTGTGTTAGTTTTCAATTAAGGTTAGAAGTTTTTTATTCTCATTCTGTTATTATTAAATCGCCATGAAAGTTTTGGAAGGATTTCTAGTCGCCGATAGCAGAAACTTGCCGAAAGTAGACTATTTAATGCTATTGCAATATATGCACGAAAATGAATGCTACAATATTGCAGAAACACGTAGTGCCAAGGCATTACTAGCATCACGTGAAGCATATGTTGACACGGCTGTAGGATATGTAGAAGTCAAGCGAGAAGGAAACTCATGCACCGTTAAATGCAGAGTAACACCGGAACATAAAGTGAAATCTAAGTTATATCAGGTTACAGCTGTAATCGATGAATCTGCTGAGAAGATTATCACAGTAGAATGCAATGACTGTGCAGCTTCTGCAGGAGGCTGCAAACACGCCATATGCGTTGCCATTTGGCTCATAAAACGGTCAGACGAACCTTCATCTACGTCAACTGTGTGTTATTGGAGTAAACCAAAACTTGCTGGAGCTGTAGGTGACCAGAAGTTCATCTTGGCAAAAAACACTGGCAAAATGAAAAGAGCTCCAGATAACGTGGATATGAGTATCAATATTGCTATGTTTTCCGAAGAATGCAAGAGACGTAAAGTCAAAACAGGAATGATTTTAAATTACTGTGAAAATCAACAGCCCCAGTTAAATGACTTTAGTGTGTTTAATTTAGTGCTGCAGTTTGTACACCAAGTAAATGATCACTGCTATGACAATTTTAAAACATTTTCTGCAACAACTATTACTGTAGATGTTGTTGAATCTATTGCTGAAGCTACAAAAGCTCAAGCAGAGTCTAAACTGTGGCATTCTATGCGTCAAGGGAGAGTCACAGGGTCCAGGATCTATGAAGCTATTCACTGTAAAACAGAGAATGGTGCCTTAGTACAAAGCATTCTCGGAGGTTACAAGGTGCCAGAAACAATAGAAAAAGAAGTTCTCAAGGAGTTGGAAAAAGAATTTGGAGCAATTCAACACACAGGGTTGATTTTAATATCCCCTATCATAGGAGTTTCACCCGATGGGGTTTGTAGGGACTTTATGATTGAAATAAAATGCCCTGTAAGTGATAAGACAATGAAAAGTTATGTGAGAGACGGTGAAATGTATGAAAAATATAAATCTCAGATAATGATACAAATTTTAATGCATGCTGAAAAAAAATTCAAAGGACTGTTTTGTATTGCTGATCCTAGTTTCGAACAGACTAAGCTCCTACATAAGTATTGGGTAGATTATGATGAAAAATATGTGACAGGTTTATTAGATGCAGCTGAAGAATTTTGGAAACAATTTATTTTTAATACTGTTTTACAAAGTGCAAAATAAAAATCAATATACGTAGTATTTGACTTTTATTTATTTTTTTATGGGGTAGGATAAAACAATTTAACCAATCAAAATACAACTTACAAACAACTGAACATTAAACTAACTATGCTATGAAGGGTGTAAAGATACTCTTAACGAAGCCGAAAGGCACTTGTTGTCCTCGTCATTGTGATCATTTTTTTGTTCTGGACCATACCTGGGAACCTTCTAGTTACGGAAATATTGGGGGTCAAAGTTCCAATTTTTTCACAGGTTTTTTTTTAAATACTGCTTTTTAAGGTTCTAACTTTACTCCAATTACCTCCATGGTCCGTTTACTATTCAAAGCATCCATCAGCAATAAGTTTTGAGCGCATTATATTGAGTTTTACCGTAAAATGTGATTTTTGACCCCAAAAAAAAATTTCGTTTCCCAGCAAAAATTTTTGCGTAAAGTTACTTAGTTTGATGTACAGAATGCTTGGTTGACGGCTTGGTGAAGGGTCTGTTTACACCCCGTATAGGTACATACTTAAGATTCTAAGTAAAATAGAAATTATTTTATTCATTCTTAATAATAGAACTATGTAGATTTATCAACCCGCATGCCACAATAACTGCATCATCTGCATGTTGAATTAATTTATTATTTATTACAGAGTGTGGTTTCAGTAATTTAAATAGCCTTACTCTTCTTATTACCCTCTCAACATGGATACGTAGACTGGCAATGACCTTGCTTTTGATAGCATCCTGCTTTGTCAATTTTTGATCTTTTGCAACACTGGGTGGGCGAAGTAGATTATTCTGATTTCTACTTAGTAAAGCATCAACATGTTTAAATCCTCTGTCTGCCAATACAGTACACTTTGGTGGCAGCACATCCAAGAAACCACTGTTTTCTACAATATTGGCATCAGATATACGACCCCCAAAACCAACAGATACAAAGTTGACAAAACCATTAGGTGTTGTAGCTATCAAGTATTTTAATGTATTAGCATTTTTATACTGTGACCATGTTAGAGACTGGATAATAGGATTTGACGGTTTTTCAATTTCTATCTCAAAACAGTCAATAATGCAAAAAACATTTGAATATTCTTTGTTGGTCCTGAATGAGGCTGGCAGGTTTCTTTTAACATCATATACTTGAGGAGAATAAATCTATTGTTTAAAGAACTTGGATAGAACACACAATGTTCTGAAAAATATTCTCCACAATGTGGTTAATGATACCTCAAACAAATCTGAGATTTGGTAGAAGGGGATATTATTTTTAATTTTATACAAAGTTACTATAATATCAAAAGATTTTACATTTAGATTACTTTCTAAATAGTTAATTAACCAATAATAATTCTTTGGTAAGCCTATATAATTTTGTGGTTTTTTTTTAATAAGGTCAAGCATAAAGCATCTCTGGGTCTGTATTACAGTTTTAGTGTAGATTTCTGATGAGACTTCTGACATTTCAACAGACGTAGAACTTCCTTGTGTTGAAGGCAACAACACTTCTTCCATCTCATCATCTTCTTCAAACAAAGGTTTCTTTGTCTTCTTTTTGTAAATGGCACAATAAGTAGTTCTATCCGATGTTCTTGGCTTTACTTGTACTCCTTTGCTGACTTTTGTAGCAAATGGATTTTCACAAAGTGAATGAAATGATGAGGAAGCTGTTGAAGATGTGCTGGGTCTAGGTTCAATAATTTCTTCATGAACAGTTGTAATTGCTATCCTCTCAAGAGAATGTGGTAACCGACACTTCAACTTTGGCCGCACTTTCATTGTTATCCAATACCGGTAGTTCTCCACGTCTTCCTCCAACTAAAAGATAATTTATAATTTAAGTTTATCTATACTAATATTATAAAGCTGCAGGGTTTGTTTGTTTGTTTGTTTGTTTGTTTGTTTGTTTGAACGCGCTAATCTCTGGAACTACTGGTCCGATTTGAATGATTCTTTCAGTGTTGGGTAGTTCATTTATCGAGGAAGGCTATAGGCTATGTTTCTTTTTTTCAAAATTAGGGATACGTAATAAAATTGCTATTTTGTAACACAAGGTGTAAAATCGAAAACCTATTTTTGCGTGCGCTGCAAAAACTATTGACAATAGAACAAAATAATGTACTACGGGTTTGTAGATCCCATTAAGACCTACAAAAAAGTCCGCGAGAACATATATCTAGCTATCATGGTTTAATCACAATCACCGATTTTGTGTTCAAAATAATTATTAAATCGTCTGAAGAAAAAAAAACTACGTTAAATATGTATCGTAATATTAATCTTTATCGAAATTAAGCATTATGTTATCAAGACTATATATGTAGAAGTAAAATACTTTTTGTTTCATCTCAATCGGATATTTCGTTTAAAAGTTATCACGTGTGTAAGATGTTAAGAGTTGGTACCTATTAATGAGTTAGGGGCCATAGAGTTTTTTATCAACATAAAATCCTGTAATAATCTTTTTCGAAATATATTTGTTGATGATTGTAAGTATAAGATCTTTGAAGAGTATAATAAATACATTTCTAAAATAACTCTGCTAAGGAAATCCACGCGCGCTTGATGCAAGCAAGACTACTACTACTAATATTATAAAGCTGAAAAGTTTGGTTGTTTGTTATGAACGCGGTAATCTCGGGAAATACTGATCTGATATGAAAACTGTTTAAAAATTCAATAGTCCATTTATTGAGGGAGGCTATAATATAGGCAATATTTTATCTCGGTATTTCCACGGAAACGAGAAAAACGCGGGTGAAACCGCGGGGCACAGCTAGTATTTTATAAGTCTCCAAAAACAATCTACATAATAAGTTAAAATCATTATGTTAACAAAATATATATGTATGTAGTGATAGCACTTTGTTATTAAGTTATTTAATAGGGGTAACAGTTATTACAATATTGCTCAATATACAAACAGGTCATGAAACAAAATTTAGAATAAGATAAACACCACATGCACAATGCATTGTTGTGGTATCACGTTCATAAAAAAATCATTGTCATTTAGGTACTTACATTGAGATGATCTTCGCATATATATATAACACGCTTAGGACATGATATACCCACAGCATTGCACCACTCTTGTTTTGCTATGCTAGGCACCGCAAAAAATGCTTTTTCAGTATCTCTAGAACTGTTTTTGCAGGCAAGCACAAAGCAATATTTTGGTTCCTTCATTGGCGTATATGTTTCTTTGGGATCCATTTTATTGACGAAATAATATCAATCAATAGTCGATTAATAACAGTAAGCAGTGTGTCGAGTTGATAGGAAAATATTGTGCATTTATTCAAATCAATTTCGATTGAAAATATCATTGACTTGTAAAAGTCGTAAATATTTTTTTCTAAACTTCATAAGTGACATTGACACTTGACGTTTTCATCTAAAACATTGAAATGCTTAGGCGAAGGTAACTACTTCATTCTACCATAAATGTGACGTCACCACATGTTTTGTGATTTTGATTTTTTTCCTCAGAAATGAAAACAAAAAAAAATATGAAAAAAATATATTTGAACTCAGGATACGAAAATAAAGAAATGGTATTTTTGTTTTAAGGTCGTGTCAGTTTTGAAATGTTGTCAATTGGAAATAACATTACGTTATCTAGCCACGGGCGATTCTTTGAAGTCTTTAGAGTACCTGTTCAGAGTTCCGGAATCAACTATTTCGAAGTTTTTACCCGAAGTGCTAACAGCAATTTCTCATGCCCTTCGACCGTTTATTCAGGTGAGTGAAAATAAAATTACTACAAAATTAAACACCAGTTTTATTAGACAATATTATATTTGACGACAATTTATACGTTTCCTCCAAACGCATTAATAATGGCCTACTGCAAAACATCTCCATCGTCATTTTCATTGTTCAACGATGAGGCACTAGTCGAAATAAAAGAAAATTGCGAGTCTGCACTTTCGACAGCATATGGGGCCTGCTGATCTAAAGATGACAGCTTAAAACGAATGATGCAGTTTTGAATTTCCTGTTGTAGCAAGATGGCTTGTCGCTGTGGCAGAAGACGGAGCTCGGAGCTCAGATGCAACAAATTTTCCGAACTGGTCATACGGCTTCTCATCTGATGACTCCTTGGCAATTTCATCCAATTTTTTAATAGCTTGTGATATTTCAGTAGGTGTATCTTCGAATGCTGGTCGTTTTTTAGATCTTTTCTTTGACGTTGAGGGTGGTCCCATTTTTTCAGGCAACTTCTTCTTAGGACATTCTTCTGAGAACGCATTATCAGTCGTTTCAGAATCGATAATGTTATTGTCTTCATCTCGTGCTGTGTCTGGACTACTTTGTGACAGTTCCTAGAAATTACATTGAAATTTAACTTTGAATTGTTCTCAGGTCCCAAAACAAGCTGATGAATGGAAAGAAATCGAAAATAAATTTCTTCAGCGGTGGAATTTTCCTAGATGTTTTGGTGCAATCGACGGTAAACACGTTATCGTCAAGAGGCCTCCGTGTTCCGGTTCAGTTTATTTCAATTATAAAAAAACCTACAGTATAATATTATTTGCTATGGTTGATGCTAATTACTGTTTTATTTACATAGACGTAGGTGCAAATGGACGAGCAAGCGATAGTGCAATATTTAGAGATAGTACATTGAATATTGCGATGGAAAACAAGACTTGCCTGAATACGGTGTTATTATTGGAGATGATGCTTTCCCTTTGTGGACAAATCTTATGAAACCGTACAGTAAAATAGGTCTTAGTGCTGCCGAAAAAATATTTAATTATCGTCTTTCCCGTGCCAGGCGAGTCGTAGAAAATGCCTTTGGCATACTTGTATGGCGATTCAGAATATTTCCAAGACCGATTGATTTGGCGCCTGAAACTATCGATAAAGTCATTTGGACTGCTTGTTGTCTTCATAACTGGCTAAGAAAGACTGATCCTGGTAACTACATGCCACAACAAGCAGTAGATGGAGAGGACTTGAATACGGGAAATATCACACCTGGACTTTGGAGGGAAAATGCTAATAATATGCAGCCCATTAATCATTTACGTGGAAATCACCACAGTCGAGCTGCTGAGGAGATCAGAAGAGCATATGTTACCCATTTTATAGATGAAAATCCGCTGCCGTGGCAGTGGGAGAAAGCTGGAATAACGGTCTAATATTTTTTTTTAATATAACATTTAAAATACTCACGTGGTTTGATTTGCTCCTTCGTGTGGCCACAACCTCTGCCAAAAATTTTGCTTCATTGAACCATACCAACTTTGGTGTGTATACTTCCTCAGTACCACATCCACTTTTCTTGGATTTTTCAATTTTATTTATTTCATGCCTGTATACGTCTTTAATTGATTTTATTTTTGCCTTCAATTGCTTCACATCCATACCCTCAGTTAATTGTTTGTCGTTAAGTTTAACTAAAAGATTTTTGAAACTTTCATCCTTTACTTTTGTATTACAATAGTATTTGTCTTTAATATTCCATAAAATTGGGTACTGCCTGTAGATGTTGAGAAACTCTATTATATCACGAGTGTTCCACTTCATTTTTCAGCTTAAAATTTAAACGAAAAATGCAGACAGCACGCCACACGGCCACACAAAACAACACGTGGTTTCAACTCGCTGGCTAGTTCGCTACTGAGCGAGTAGAAAGATTTACGTGTCATCGACACTCGCTTACTCTCTCAGTCGCTGGCTTTTAAACTCGCCGACTAGCAGCTTGTAAACTAGACAAGTGTCATCGAGGCTTAACGCTTTATCCACATTTTTAGAGTTCACCTTCATAGCTTGCTTAGACGGAAAAGAAGTTGCCGTTTACGTGGTGGTGGTACTGGTGGTGTTTCGCCATCTGTCATTGACTGGGATAGATTGGAGTTCTTGTCCTCGTTGACTGGCGTTTGATCTCCAGATCCAGAAGCTACACATAATAAATCGGAATCACTTTGAGCGGGGGGAATAGTTGAAGAATTTTCAATCTGAGTCGAGTAAATAATAGGATGAGATTTTTTTAGGTGCTTTAACAAATTAGTTGTGTTTTTGAAATCTTTAAATACAAAGTTTTTGCACTTTATTTTGAGTCATATACTTCCAATATCCGCTAACTCCACGCGAAACTTGTTTTCAGTACGAGCAAAAACCAGTTCCGTGGTCAATTGAACACTTTTCTAATGCAATGTTAGTGCTTTTATTAGACAATATTATTTTTATTTACAATTAACTCTCTTTTACGTTATTTTAATTGGCTAAAAGCATTTTTTTTGTTGTTTCTGATGGAGTTGGCGGGTTTTGTAATTAATGGTTGGAGTTGGCGGATTTTGGTTCAAACTACATGTGGATTTGGCGGGAATTGTAACTAACCAACATTATATTTAGATACAGGATGTTTTAAAAAAAATACAGTGACTTTTATTACTACTTTATTCAAAATTATTATTAATTTCAAAGAATTACAAAAATAGTCGAGAACGAAAAAATAATAGAAAGTTAAACAAATCTATCATTTTCTTCAATTATTTCGCACGCATAGTCATTTTCATCGTTATTTTAATCTTCATTGCTGTCATTAAGAAAAGCCTGCTCAGCACTATAGTAAAAACTTAAATCTGGCAAGTCCCGCCAATTTTCTCCATAATGCTTCTGCAGTAATTTACAAACATCATTCACTTTTTCCTTTTTCATATGTATGCCTACAGGTAGAACGATGGGCGTTATGTTACATACAGATTTGTTTTTTTGGTAACAAGCTTTTTATCATTTCTTTCGCTCTTGTAATTTTCTTCTCCTTGAATAGAAACATTAGTTTTTCCCTTAAATAACAAAAATCTCTTTGAAATGTTGAAACCGAAATGCCAACTACCTGGTGGTTTAAGAATAGCGTTTGTTTCAGCTTTCCAATCTAGAACAGGTACTTCTTCAGACAAGTGAAATGTTTTCGCATATGGAGTTAAAATGTGAACGTATTCTTGTGGTTTCATGATCACTTCTTTTCTTCGAATATCCTTTTCTATTTTGGCGAAAACTCTATCGGCCGGGAGAAAAGAATGACCGACTATTGGAAATATTATTTCCATCCTTTTTAGATGGGGTAGTGCATTCGAATAAAGCCATTTAGCACATATGCCAATTAAAATTGAGTTTTTGTTCTGCCCCCCACATCCATCTGCAAATAGCCTCATTTTTTTCACATTTTCAGGTATATTTAGGTTTTTTAAAGTATGATAAACTGCACTAGAAATTTCATTTGATCCTTTTGGCCTCTCCGTCTCAT
This sequence comes from Noctua pronuba, assembly GCA_905220335.1. Lineage (NCBI taxonomy): Eukaryota > Metazoa > Arthropoda > Insecta > Lepidoptera > Noctuidae > Noctua > Noctua pronuba. The sequence continues at coordinate 3,667,858 of LR999906.1, read as the reverse complement.
ACCAATAGTAACTCCGAACGTTTTCAGTTGTCAACTTACTTTTAGAGTTGCCAATCACAACAATGAAATTATAAAAATTAAACTGTCTGCTAAAGTATGCTGATTGATCTGGAAGTTTCGGGAGACAATGGTTTTTCTGGCAGTCAAATGATAATGTCATCACCTGACGGTCGTCTTCCTTCAATAAGGTATAAAAAGCTTTAGCTTTTAAATTATGCACTCTTTTAGTGACCATCAAGGATTGTTTTTCTTCATTAGTCTTAGCCACCTTTATATTCTCCAATAGTTCGGTACAACGGGAACAAACATCAGTCCGAGGGTTTCCAAAACCAATGTTATAATTTAAATTTAGTTCTTTTCTGAAAAAAGATTCCTTAACTTTGTGTTCAGAAGATGCACTGCTATTATAAAGACGCCACATTTTTTTTATATTGAGATCGCTGCTTAGATAAACCCTCTGCCGATTTTCCTCGGCAATAATGCGATTCTCTACACTCAAACGACTTTATGAATGAGTTTATTGCTGCCCGTTTACTCTAATTTTTTTGAGATCGGTGATCCCCGCCTCTGCTTTCTTGCGCTAATGCGCCGGCAGAGTTATGTGATCTTTGTAAGACTCCCCAAATTCTGTCTTTTTTAATATTCAAAATGGACATAAATGCTGCTTTGCAGACACGTACAGTTTTTTTGTCCGTTTTTTTGTAAAGATTGTATGTTATACTCATATTTTTTAAGCACCGGGTACTGTTTTTAGGTCGATGTCTTTGAACATTTTTCGTCACACAGTACTTCAAAATGAAGTTATCTTGATGCATTTTACTTTTTTTTAAATAAAAATGCTTATGTATATTCATCAAGTCAAACATTGACAAAGTGCCACACTTCAGACTTTTCGTATTATGTCTACACTTTGGTAAAACAGGCATATCATTAGGCGCGTACCTGGAAAAAATATACATACCCATTTAAATATTATGGAAGACAATATCACACAAGTTTTTTCTATTTACAAACAAAACAAAGCCTGTATGTAGTATGTTAATTTTTTTTACATAATTGGTCCTAGTCATCAAACAAATCCGCGACCTCTGGTATATAGACTAGCAACATGGGCCCACCGAGCCGAGCAAATAAAAAATATTGATAAATAATCATATTAATCAGCAATTATTATTAGTCATCTATTGTAGTGTCGTCTAGAATCAAACGCCGCCAAATCCATTTAAAAAAAAAAAAAAGTATTTGGTCTCTATGGAATTGTTTTGTAATTTCTAACAAACCCAACTAAATTCTTCAAGGCCTAACCCCGCTACATCCCGAGTAATTTGAATAAAAAAAATGGATTTCGTTCCAAACTCCGCTACATCCATTACTACTCACTATCACTCGCCGCCACATCCGCATTAACCAATCAGAACGTTTTATTTTGAGAGATAACTGTCATGGCGTAGTTGTAGCTCGCAATGGCCGTCAAGGCGTTTGTTCCGTAATTTTGTTCTGTATTTTTGTGAATAATTAAGTAAACAATGGCTGATTTAACAAAAAAAATTGAACCCGTTGCTCCTGAGTATGCAAGGAAACGGGGTGTAAACAAAGAAAACTGGAAAAAGGAGAAAAAACGAAGAGAACTGTGAGTAAAATTCTTATTGAATTTGCTATACAGGTTGTTTGTTTACAATGTTGTCATTTTACGTACCTACTAACATAACAGTCGACAATGATTTGTGTATTGTTATTATTATTGTGCATTTTTATTTACTAGTATCGTTTGTGTTCGAAATTAAAGTAGATAACGAAATTGCGTTTTGCGTAGTGTTACTTTTTAGGGTTCTGAATCCGAAGGGTAACCAACGGGACCCTATTACTATGCCTCCACTGTCCGTCTGTCCGTCAGCGGGCTGTATCTCATGATCCGTAATAGCTAGACAGTTGAAATTTTCACAGAATGTGTATTTCTGAATATTTATTTTTTATTTCAGATATTCTTCAAAACGCTTTCCAAGTGCTCCAAAATGCAATCACAAAAATAATACAACTTTTAAATGTTCGACATTAAAAACGCAAGATATAGGACGTACGCACCGCAAGTTTTTCAAATTAAAAAATAAAATAGATCAAGACAACTTCATACTACAACACTGTCGTTTCAACAAATGTGTGAGAACCAGACTGGTAAATCAATCTAGAGGCCCAAAAAATGTAAGCGTTGAATACTATATAACTATACAAAACCCTCACAAACAGGTTAGAGTGTGCAAAAATACATTTTTAGGAATACTAACGATAGGAAAAGATAGAGTCACAGGAGTTATTCAAAGATCTTTTAAAGATGGAGGCAGTATCGCCAAAGAAAATCGTGGTGGCAGCCACAAAATAGCACTTTACGGGGAAAAACAAGCAAGTGTGCAAACATTTATTGAATCATTCGAAGCAGCTGAACCACACTATTGTAGAGCTAAATCGGCGGTAAGATTGTATTTACCACCAGAATTAAACATAAAAAAATTATGGAAATTATATCAAGATAAAGTTCAAGGTACACCTCACTTGCAAGTAAAACAGTCTTATTTTAGGAATATTTTCAATAGAAAGTATAATATTGGTTTTGGTTCGCCCCTGAAGGATACATGCTCTCGGTGCTCTGAGCTGACAAGAAAAATTGACACTGCCACTACAAGTCAGGATAAACAACAATTTCAAACAGAGAAACGAATACATACATTAAAAGCCAAGGCATTTTACAACCTATTAAAAACTGAGCCTGAAGATACTATATTACTATCATTCGACTGCCAAAAAAATTGCGCACTGCCAAAATTGCCGGATCAAGCAGCTTATTTTAGCCGACAATTTAATATGTATAACTTTACTATCGTCGTTGGCACTTCTAAATCCGCTTTGACAACGAATAACGTGTATTCCTATTACTGGTGCGAGAATGAGCATTCAAAATCGTCTAACGAAATAGCAAGTGCTGTATTTCATAAATTGACTACACTGGATATTCCAGAAAATAAAAACAAATTGAAACTTTTTGCTGACGGCTGCGGGGGCCAAAATAAAAACACAACTCTTGTAGGTATGTGCACTAAATGGCTGTTTTCATATGCACCACCGCAAGTAAACAAGATTGAAATCGTTTTTCCAATGGTTGGCCACAGTTTCTTACCACCAGATAGAATATTTGCTAAGATTGAAAAAGAAACCAAAAAACAGTCCATAATATGCGATCCACAAGATTATGTGGATGTTTTCAAAAAACATGCGACTGTTTACCATTTAGGAGAAGATGTTGAAGTTTATAATTGGAAGGATGAAGTCTCCAAAGTCATCAAACCTCCAGGGAGTTGGCACTTTAGATTTAATCCATCTAAACGATTTCTAATGAATAAGGGACGACAGAATGTGAGCATTCAAGGAGAAGAAAATTATCGGAACGAATTTAATAGAGCAAAATATGTGACTAAAAGAGGAAAAAGATGTTCAGAAATCGAGCCCGCAATCATACGAAAAGGTAATAAAGTGAACCAAAGCAAAATAAAAGATGTCACTAACATTCTGAAAAAACATTATGGTGAAGATTGGAGGGCTCTGGACATTTTAAAATATTACAAAGACATTGAAGAAAGAAATGACAATTTTGAAGAACATGAGGATCTGCAATGTGTTCCATTGAAAGAAAATGAAAATTTCATATAATTTGGTTCAACATTTAAATAGTTTATATTAGGTATTACTGTTAATAAACGTTCTTCTTCGCATTACATATTAAAACAATGTTTTATTACTTTTAAGAACATCCTGTACAATCATTGAGACTATGGGGTCGTGAGTACCAATATCCGCCACATCCATCACTCTGTGTATCAAAAACCGCCAGATCCATATCTCAATATCAAAACCCGCCACGTCCTTATTTTTTTGCCACAAATTGATTTATATTTGCGAGACTAAGAACAAATTAATGTATCTAATTATTATAATCGGTCTTACTTATTTTATTCCAAATTAACAACAGAAAATTACTTATGTAACATATAATGAGGAAAAAAGTTTATTATTGAAAAATTTGGCTTTCTGGATTTAGCGGAGTTTGATTCTAGACGACACGTATCATGTACGCCAATATCCAAAAAATAATGAAAAAAACTACTTATTAAACATTGTTATCTAATGACAACGATGTTTAATAAGTAGTTTATTACATTGAAACCATCTCAACAGGAAACACTCTGTATACCGTGGTATAGCCTACACTAATCATAGTAAACAACGCTACTTTTAACGTACCTTTCTTCCTTCAGTTTATTCTTTTTCCATAAATCTGGCTGACTTATTCGTTTTCTTCCTTTATTAGGAGCAGCTTTTTCCACTTTTTTTGTCAGTTCTTCCATAATTTTAATTAAAATATGCAATTTAAAACACAACAACAATCACAACTTTGTCACTAAATCGCCATCTTGAGTGTCATGGAATGGTGCATCGTGATTGGTCCAAAAAGGACATGGCGGCCATTGGAAGTAATCGTACAGTGGAGATGGCGGATTTTGAAAACAACCACAAACTTTATGTCAAATTTATTAGGGACTTGTCGGTTTTCGCTTACAACGTCATTTGGATGAACGATTGGAAACTCCATAGACTATGTAGAACTATCGACAACCTACTTTTTTCAAAAAGTGGAGTTAGCGGATATTGGAACTATATGACTCATTTTATCGTCGTTCACTTTCTCAAAACACTTCCATACACCTGAGGTTTTTTTCGGCGCCATTATATAATAAAGTTAATTACAATCAAATCACTTCACTTCTAGTATTAACCCTAGATAACTAAACATTCGTCCGCGCGACGACGCAACTCCGCGCGAACATCAACTTACCCGTGCCCCCCGACCTCCGCTCATTTTTTACCTTCCTAAATTGATAAATAATGCAACGCGTGCTGCACTTGTCGTCACAAGTCAAGTAGGAAGAGACCCTACAGCTCTCTCGTAGTCCCCTCGACGAATGTTTAGTTACAGTGTAACGTGTAAAATAAGTTTAGTTATCTAGGGTTAAAAAACAATTAAATAAATTCACTCAGTACTCACAATAACTGCTAACTGACACAAAACAAACAAATAAATCAAAGCAAAAAGTTGCAGGTTGAAACTTGTTTGTATTGTTATGGGGTCCCTAGACGATCAAAATTGCTTGACAAGCATTTACGTGCTTGACAAGCATGCTTGACGAGGTCACGACATCAAAAAACATTCTTGTCAAGCATTCGCATCATTTTGTCGGATAGAGTGACCCAGTGTTGAACTTGCGCTAAAACAGAAACATTTGCAAAGTAGTAGAATGTCTCTAGATGCAGATATGGCTTTTCTTGCTCTCACAATTGCTTTGTTGAAGAAAACAAAAAAGAAACGAACAAGACGATGGTCTAAGCAGTGGTATTTGTTAAGAGATAGATTAACCCATGAGCATTTGCAAAAGATTCTACAAGTGACGGAGCCCAATGATTTCAAAAAATTTTTGAGGATGGATAATGAAGCATTTGAGACATTATTGGAAATGGTTAGGCCAAACATTGAAAAACAGGACTCTAACATGCGACAGGCGATTCCAGTTAGTCAGCGATTATCTGTGACTTTAAGATTCTTGGCTACTGGCATGGATTTGGAAGATTTAAAATTTACTTGTGCTATTGCTCCTTACACATTAGAAGGTATAATAATGGAAACTTGTGAGGCTATCATAGAGAAATTAAAAGAAAACATTGCGGTAAGTAGAAATTAATACTTTATTTAGGTAGTTATCTTAATTAACAAAAGTATTAAGGAATTTTATTAAAAAGATGAATATGTTCTAAGAAATTCGGCTGCTGTTGTATCTTCGTTGTTGTATTCCTCCAATATATTGGACTGATTAGAAAGGAATTGAATTTTATTGGAAGCGGAAGATTGTTGGACATTGTAGGACTGAGTAGAGGGCGACTGATAGGGCAGAGGTGATTGAATGAGAGCGGGAGATTGCTGAATATTGTGAGATTGATGAGATGGTGATTGATATGGCAGAGGTGATTGAATGGGAGCGGGAGATTGCTGAATATTGTGAGATTGATGAGATGGTGATTGATATGGCAGAGGTGATTGAATGGGAGCGGGAGATTCCTCGGAAATATAAGAATGGTTGGAACTAGGTGAGTTATATCTGAACATTGGCGATTGAGATGAAAGTGGACTAGGCAAAGGATTTTGTAAAAAAGTAACACCATGTCTAGTTAATGTGCCCATTTCTCCTTCAAATAAAACATCGTTAATTATCTTCTCAGCATATCGGCGTTGATCTACAGCTAATCTTCTAATCTTGACAGCCCAACCTTTTGCGATGACATCAGCGTCATCTTCAGTACGATTCTTGAAATAGGAAGTAGCAGCAGAAAATAATTCTGATATTTCACAACTATCTTCTTTTTTTTTCTTCCTTGATGTGGTTGGTGGTGGCATTTTCTGAAACATATTTTTTATTTAAAGGTACCCAGATCTTCAGAAGGATGGAAAAAGATTGCAAAGGAATTTGAAACTCGATGGAATTTCCCTAATGTGATCGGGGCTGTGGATGGAAAACATGTTCGAATACAGAAACCTTATAACTCCGGATCATACTATTTTAATTATAAACAAACACATAGTATTGTTTTAATGGCTATTGTAAATGCTAAATACGAGTTTATAATGGTGGATGTTGGAGCAAATGGCAGAATATCTGACGGAGGTGTTTTAAAAAATACAGAATTTTGGTCAAAATTCACCAGCAGTGACAATTGTTTGAATCTACCTGAACAGTCAGAGTTACCATCAACAAATAAAAAAAAGCCATACGTTTTAATAGGCGATGAAGCATTTCAATTAACTCCCAATTTCATGAAGCCCTACAATAAAACTGTTTTAAACAATGAACGCAGAATTTTTAACTATCGATTATCACGTGCCCGCAACGTTGTGGAGAATGCCTTCGGGATTTTATCATCACGTTTTAAGATATTTAAGCGATCTGTTAATTTAGATCCACAACAAGTCAGTAAAATAGTTTTAGCATGTTGTCACTTGCATAATTATCTGTCAAAGTCAGAAAAATACATTCGAAATAATGACGTTGATTTTGAAAATATTAATACAGGAGAAATTAGGCCAGGCTCGTGGAGAACAGAATCACAAGAGTTGATCACTACACCAAGGTTAAGGGGAAATCCTACTATTGAAGCCAAAGCAGTCCGAGATGAGTTTTGCGAATATTTTAATACAACAGGAGCAGTTCCATGGCAAAATAGATGCTTGAATACTGCGTAGTACATAATAGTGTAACATGATAAGAAGGGGAACTTACTTGTGATCCTTCCGAACTGATTGTTGGCGAGATTTCCGTTCCGTCTGCTATGAACATTAAGTCGTTGTAATAAAACAATTTTGGGCTATAAACTTCACTTGCTCCCATTCCAGACTTAATAGAATTTTTATATTTTGTATGTTCTCGATTAAAATTTGTTCGTAACAAATTAATTTTTTTCTTCAATTCCTCAATGCTGAAATTACTCTTATATCTTTTTAAAATATCCACCATATTCATGAGAGCCATATTCTTTTTATTTTTGTCTTTATAGTCCCGAGCCTTAATGTCCCACAATATCGTCGCATCTTTGTATAATGATATCAACAACAAAGTAAAATCACGATCACTAATTGCGCCGCTGCCGCCATCATCACCGCTGGCGCCGGCGCTGTTCGTGTCGCGTGGTCTCTCCATAACGTTCCGTAGTACACTGAATGTGTTGCTTGACAAGCATGTTCTAAACGATCAAGCATGCTTGACAAGCATTGCAAAAATATAATTTTTCATCAAGCTTCATCAAGCATCGAGTTTGCTTGTCAAGCACATCAAGCTTCGTTCTAGACGGTCAAAATTGCTTGACAAGCACGTTAATTTAACGTGCTTGTCAAGCAATTTTGATCGTCTAGGGACCCCATTAGACCCGCGCCACTTCATTGCTTAAGTAAACAGTTTGCGAGTACGAGCGAGTTAACAAAACTCGTATACTAGACTCGAGTCAGTTGGACTCGCATAAATAGAATCGAGTCCCGGCGTACTCGAATCAAAATAAATTGTTATTCGAGTAAGTGAGTCCAAAGCAGGAATCGAGTCTGACTGGAGTCAAACCGTACTCGGCACATCGCTAAATTCCCGTTTTAACACTTTGAAATTTTGGTATGGGCTCTTTCAAACGTTGGAGACCTAAGTCATTTAATCTTTTTACTGTTTTATAATACTCTTGTTGTATTGAGTGAAAATTACAGCTACTTGTCCGTTTGAGATTATCAAATTCTTTTAGAACCATGTTTTTAGCGGTGTTAGCTTTACAGCTCGTGTTGTGTGCCTTAAATTTTATTGTTTCATTCCGCGTATTTACCGTTAAATTTCCTTTACACACTTTCTCATTGCAGTATTTCCAAAATGAATTACCATTCGTGTATATTTTCTTACAATGGTACTGGTACATACAGCATTTTCGATCCTCCTCGCTTAGTTGATATAAATTCCATATTGGATGTTGGAAGTGGACATACTTACAATTTTTTAATTAAAATATATAAAGGGTGTAAAAAGACCCTTAAGGAAAACGAAAACCACATATTCTGCCCATCATTGGGATCATTTTTTTCTTCTAGACAATACCTGGGAACCTTCTAGTTACTGAGATATTGGAGGTCAAAGTTCCAATTTTTTCACAAGTTTTTTAAAAAAAACCGCTTTTTAAGGTTTTAACTTTACTTTAATTAACTCCTTGACCCGTTTACTATTCAAAGCATCCATCAGCACTAAGTTTTGAGTGCGTAACATTGAGTTTTACCGTAAAACATGATTTTTCACCCCAAAAAAAAAGTCGTTTCCCAGCAATAATTTGACTATGATGCTTGGTTGACGGGTTAGTGAAGGGTCCGTTTACACCCTGTATAAGTCTTTGTTGCAATTCCTTAAGTAATTGCAGTAAGAAGGTGGAGCAGCGTTGTCGTATTGCATTTAAAACTTCTGAATTAAAATTTTGTTGAAATGTTGCAGTTTCCAACATGTAAACAAGATAAGGCCTAGGGTTAATATCCCCGTCAGTTATTGGATCTAATAAGTTCCTGTTTACGGGTGGTCTTGGTATTAAAATTCTCTGGCTCACTGATTGTATCTGTGTTGTGAGTTTGTTGAGAAGTTTTAATGGATTAGAGTTCTCACTTTCAAATGATTTAATTGCTGTTTGAACTTCATTTCAGATGCTTCTCAGAAACACAAAAATATAAGTAATTTATTTTGTCTTCGAGCATATTGTAAATAAGCTCAGCTGAGTAACGATTGTCTTTACTTTTTGCCAAATTAAAATGTAATTTTAATTCTTCCCTTTGTGTCACAATTTTTGTAATCGCTGGCTCTATAGAAAGCCAACGTGTATCGCACACCTTAGTGATTTTCAACGGACTTTCATCACAGTTAATAAGTTCGTATATTTTTGTGTATTCATCTCGCCGCTTAGGAGACACAGAAAACCATTTATAAAATTTCTCTAACCAAAAACTCAATATTTCTTGGCAGAGTATTTTCGGATGCATGGGTCACTGCTAGGCAACGAGTGGCAGACACATCGTATCAGTATCAAATTTTCTATACCATATTCTCTTTCTAGGATTGCATGAACCCCGTTATTAATTAATGCCGGTCATAACAGATGCATTATCTTTTTTGTACTTCAGGTGTTATGGTGATGGGCGTTGTTCCTTTGATTTTTAGACCACTTAAAGCTTGATTGAGCGGCGCTTGGGAGAAATTTTCTGTAAAAGTTAATCATCCCTAGAAATCTTCGAAACTCTTTAGCATTTTTAGGGTATTCTTTTGCCACCTTGACTGTTTCCGGGAGGGTTCGTATGCCATCTGCAGATACGTGATAGCCCAAGAAAGTAACTTCAGTAGCTCCTAAGACGCATTTGTTATAAGACGCATTTTTTTTTAAACTCATATTTTTTAATTGGTTGAATATTTTTGTCAGGTGTCTAACGTGCTCTGTCTCCCCTTTTGAAAACACGAGGATATCGTCTAGATATCCGAACGTGAAGTCTTATCCCTGAAGAATTTCATCTAAAAATCTTTGAAAAGTCTGCGCAGCGTTCCTCAAACCGAAGATCATGGCAGTAAATTCAAAAAGTCCGAATGGTGCTGTGATGGCTGTTTTCCTAATGTCGGCTTCAAAAACTGGTATTGGTTAAACGCTTTCACGAGGTCAATTTTAGAAAATATGGTGGACCCTGAAAGCTGTTATGCAAAGTCGTGGATGTGCCTCACTGGATATCGATCAGGTATTGTTCGTGTATTTAATTGCCTATAATCGCCACATGGCCTCCAGCTGTCGTCTCTTTTGGGCACGAGATATAAGGGGGACGATCAGGAACTTTCAGAGCGACAAGCTGTTCTATTTTGTAAAATTTCCTTAAATTCTTTTTCCGTGATCTTCAGACGGTCCAGTGCCAATCGACGCGGTCGTGATGTTACCGGTGGGCCAGACGTCGTTCTAATGTGGTGTAGTAAAATAAATTCGCATCTTTTGTGATCCAGCTGGTCTTGTTGTTTCCGGATAACATCGTAATAAGTCGAGGTAAGTTGAATGACCTTTAAACATTTTCAACGACAACAGTTCGTGTGTGTTATTGCGTCGATCAATTTTTGTTGCTTGCAGTCGTCTAATAACTTATAAAAACTTAAAAAATCGACGCCTATGATTGGCCTTGAAACATCAGTAATAATAAACTTCCAAGTAAACTTACGAGGTAATCCGAGGTTAAGATTTAGTTGATATGTACCGTATGTGGGTATCGCAGTGCCATTTGCAGCGACTAGTTCGTAGGTACATTTGTCACTATGTTGTAGCTGATTACGTAAGTATGATTTTGGGTCGGAAACTGTATGCCCGGTACGTTTATCAGGGATAAATAGGCGCTTTCAGCCATTACTGACTGCTTGTGCAGTTTTCCGACTGAAAATTGCACGACTGGACACATTTGGTGGCCTTTGCGCCAAAATTGCGCTAACTATCGCAAAAACATCCAAGCGCCTAAGGAAACATTCATTTGTTTGCAGTTTTTTATACTTATTGATGTCACGCGATTTTATTTTTAGGATTGTAAAATGAAAAGTTCTTGCAACTTTTTTTTATGTGAAATACTAATATTCAGCTAATATTGCTAGGCACCATGTTTATACATTGCCGGGGCAGTCGTCCATACTTCTATTTAGCCATCTCCTTTAGATTAAGATTGTGGTCATAGAATTATTTATAGCCAGTGTTTTAAAGAAGATTGGTTTTTTGGGGCTCAATTAATTTCAGAAGCGTTCATCAATGAAAGTATGTACATTATATGAAGCAATTACGGGGCGTTTCTTTCCATGTAATATCTTTTTTTTACTAAGCTGCACAAAGTAAAAAAAGAAGAAACAAATATTTTACTAAATCTGAACATCTAAACGCAATCATTTGAAATATCGAAACGTAGAAATAGTGACGAAAGCAATGGAGTTACCATATTCAACAGAAAATGGAATTTCTATAATAATACTAATTAATGATTTTGCTGGTAGTAATAGTGAGTACCATGAGACGTTTGCTACCTAGTATTATAAGACAAGCCGTTTACATTGCTGCGATATTTTATCTGTATTGTCTCATCTAATCTAAGCCATTTTGAGTAAGACTCCTCCTATCTTTGGAAACACATGTTTACTTTGCTTCTAAGTCAGCCTCTTATTCGATTCGCAACAAGTTTTATGATACTAAATTATCATGTTACTAAATAAATGATTAATTAGTGACTGCTGATATTAAAAATGTAAAGTACGTACGTAACGTTTTTTTTTTGGAGAATTTAGCTTAAATGGCAACATTCAAAGTTATGTCATCTATGAAAACAGAATATGTCATAAATGTCATAAATATTGTCACTTCTCTGTCTTGATCAAATTAAAATCTAGATGTGTGGTTTTGTTGTGGATAGTTGTGAATTTTATTAGTTTAACAGTTTTATTTGTTTCGTGGTGAACTATACAACAAAAGAAACGTACAGTGAAGGTGTATAAAAATGATAGAGGCTAAAACAATGCCATAAACATAAACAGTACAGTTGCTGCTAGTATGTGCGAGGAGCATCATATAGAGATTATGGTAAAGCTGATGATGATGGCATGCCCACGCCGCCGGTCGCTCAGTTATTTCAAGAAGTTGTTATAAGATTATAATGTTAAGCTGCTTAAAATAAATGTTTTATCCAACTTGTAATTAATGTTTCATTTTTGCCCTAGTCCATGGCGCAATTACACCTGGTCGTTCGCCCGAATTCAATTGCCCATGGAATTCGTCAAACGACCCAGTGTAAAAGAACGCCGTCGAGTACGTCCGGCTTCGGGCAGACTCGTCCAGCTTCATTGTTTGTTTTTCGATTAGTGTAATTGCGCAATCAAAGAATAAGCCGACCAAAATCATAAGACAATGTGATGGGTTGTGCAAGTGCGGGCTCCGCAGGCTAAATACCTAGACAATCCTTAAATTCTACGTACTTGTAATAAAGTATAAGGTATATTGGATGTATAATAATGAAAATATTTTTGAATGACATTACGGCTGACGTAATTGTCTATCCTACAGTGTTACATGGATCTTTTGAAGCTCCATTGAGGTTGACAGGAGAGCGCTCTTGCTAAACATTTGCAAAATGTATTGAAAAAATAAGATGGCGGCATTAGTTCTGATTTTGCCCACGCAACAAGTGGGTTTATAAATTATGTTATTCTAGCTAACTCCAATGTTATAAAAATATGCTGTGATTACCTTTTATCTTAATTTGACTGAGACCTATCTTTTGGGAGTATTTTTACGAATGTACGCGAGCTCTAAGTGTGGTCCCCAGATTGCTTAAGCTCTTGCCATTCTTCTTTGTTATCACATAGAAGTAGGTAAATCTTTTGCTACACTTCATACCCAGCAGCTGTGTTGCAAGCTTTCAAATTCAAATTTTTTATTGCGAACTAAGTGTACAGTATTTTGAAGATGTTAACAATAGGTTCTTAGAACTTAGTTGCCTGTTAAGGCATTGCAATTTAAATGGTTAAAAAAAAATACCTACTTAATATTACAGTTTACATTGTATTATATTAATTAACATTATTCATACATTTTATATAATAACACACTATTCTTATAATTTATATCTTATATTAAGTATTACAATCATATTAAATAATTATTTTTCTCCAAGGAATTCTTTTACAGAATAATATGCCTTTTTAATCAAGAATTCTTTTAAAAATACAAATCGACGGTTGAAAGGCTAATTGGTATAAGCGACATTTTTTGCGATATTGTGTTATATACATATTCGGAATCAGCAAATTTTTCTCCGTCGTTTGAGTCAGGTTTCAATTTTTTTGACTACTTTTTTGGCGCTTAGCACTCACATCAAAACAGGCCTCATTTCTAAGCTCATTGGTCTATACGACACAAAATTAGACAAATTTGAGAACTCGATAACTTAAGCTATTTTGTTTTTTCGAACTTTTATAACGTGTGTCGATTAAGGCATTTGGCTTTTTCGCCCTGGTTGAGCTTTTGCCGTTTGGCCTATTTTGCATGAAATCAAAACAATAAGCTATGTCGTTTAGCCTATTTTGCATTGAACTACATTAAAAAACCGTGTCGTTTGAACCATTTTGCATTAAGTTATATTAATTAACTATGTCTCTTGACCCGTTTAGCCTCTATTAAGGATAATGAGTAATGTCACTTCGGCTATTTTGACCTAACTATCTCATTTGTGTTATGGCGGTTTTAACATTTTTATTAAATTCAGTATTTGCATAATTGGCATTTGCATCACTTTATCAAATCGGTTTTAACACATAGGCTATCCAATAAATGAATGAGATTAGCTAATTCTTACTTGCTTGGAACTAAGTTCAATTTATTGCGCTCTCTGTGTAAGTGTCCGTTACGAGTACCTTACCCGCCCGCGCGGGCGCGTCAGTCAGCCGCCAATACTGAAGGAAGTGCGTCGTGTGCGAGCGAGTGAAGACAGACGGTTGATTTTTTCTGGTATGTAAGCATAAAGTATTTTGTTTTATCTATGTGATAATCAAAGACAAAGAAAATGAACCTGAACTTCTTTCTACATTAACGGAAGTAATTCCTGAGGGTGAGATGGAGTTGCTGAGGAGGTCCCTTGACGCCGATGAAAATGAGATAGAAGCAGAGAACAAAAACTAAAAAAAATAACAAGAGAAGCAAAATTAATAAGAGTTATGTCGATTTTCTATCTGAGGAAGAGGACTTCGTATGGGATTCCTCTTCTTGGAAAGAAACTGGGGATGAATCTTCATCAAATGAAAGCAATGAACCTCAAAAAAAAAAAAAAAATAAGATCAGAAGACGCTAAAGTGGGTGAAGCAGGATTGAAAAAGAAAAAAAATAATAAACGCAAAGAAGCAAAAAACTTGCGAGAAAAAGGAAAAGAGTATGTGAAAAAAACGGAAGTATTTTAAGTGCAAGATCACTTAAGCCTAATCCATGCCTAGGAAAAAACTGTGGTAACGACTGCAATACTGTTTCCGAAGAAAAAAGAAAAAATATCTTTGATTACTTTTGGGGACTACCATCCCAAAGAAAAAAAAATTGGCTAGTAGGCATGACTGCTAAAACTGACATAAAACGAAAGAGGTCAAAAGACTCTGGTGTGAGGCAAAATACATATTTCTATTATATTAATGATGGTGAAGGCCGACGTAAGGTTTGTAAAAAAATTCTAGTAGACACTTTGGGTGTTAGCCCAAAATATGTCAGTTAGCCAATGCATCGTTTGGGTTGTCAAAAGAAGAGAGCAGAGGTAAAACTGTTCCTAAAAATAAAACGCCTCACTCAGTAAAGGAGTCGGCCATTAATTTTATCAAAAGTTTACCAGCACTACCATCCCATTACTGTCGTAAAGACAGTACCAGATTATATCTCCCCACGGAATTTAAAAACATAAAAAACCTCTATAGGATTTACAAACAGTCAAACATCAGATCATCATGTTGTTGGTGAAAAAATATTTCGTAACATTTTCAACAAGTATTTCAATATTGGTTTCCACGTTCCAAAGAAGGATAAATGTGTCAAATGTTTACGTTTTGAAGGCCACAATGAAAAAGAAAATCCTGAAATGTTAAGTCATTTAAAGGAAAAAAAGGCATCAAAAGATAGATAAGCTTTTCACTGCGAACTAAGCAAGAAGAATAACGCAATGATTTGTACTTCTTTTGATCTTCAAAAGGTACTGAACACCCCGCATGGGGAGAGTATGCTGTTTTTTTATACTAGGAAATATACAGTGTACAACCTTTGTTTTTATGAAAGTGGTACCAGAAATGGCTTTTGTTATACGTGAGGAGAAACCGAAGGAAAAAGAGGAGGTAATGAAATAGCTACAATCTTACAAAAGTATATTGCTGAAGTCGATTCACGTGGTTCTGTAACAAATTTATTTTCTTTATTCAGACTCATGCCCTGGGCAGAATAAAAACAAAATAGTTTTAGCCGCCATACATAGCGCACTGCTTGAAACAAAACACATTGAAACAATACAAATGAATTATCTGCTTCCAGGGCATACGGAAATGACTGTCGATAGCATCCATGCCACAATTGAAAATTCTGTTAGAAATACTATAATATGGGCACCGTCGCAGTGGGCAACTGTTTTCCAGTTAGCTCGTGAAGATCCCGGCCCATATTACGTAGAAACTCTGTGAATGAATCACGAAGAGTTTTCAGAAAAGTATTTCAAAGGCAATTTAACCGGAAAGATTAGTAAGGTTCGGGTGGCGACATTCAAAAAGTCGTCACCCAATGTCATGACTGTCAAATACAGCATGGATAAAGATGCTGAGACCGATTCTATAGCCATAATTTCAAGACCTAAGGTAGAGCAGCCGAAGAATAAAACATCTTTGCCTATAACTACGGCCAAACACAAAGATATTAAAAAGCTTTGTGATACAGGGGTCATTCCCAAAATTTTTCACCTAGAATACACTAACTTTCCGCACCGCGTTGGCAAAGATGTTCTGATAGATACAGATATTGAAGATGAGATAGAAGCTTAAGGTTCTTTGTCATCGTCAACATTTAAAATTTTGTTTTATAATGAATGTCACATTTGAGTCGACTAGTTTCAAAGTCGGCAATCTGACTTTTAGTAATTTTTTGGTTAAGTCAAAAAAACGCCTAACTTGGTGTTAGTAGTGTTTAGGATTACAAAATTACTTTTGAAATTTTCTTAAATATTAAACAAAACTAATTAGTCATGGATTTTAAATTTGTTTACTAAGTATAAGTCATAAATTAAATATTAATTTTGCAGATTGCCGGATTTGAAATTAAGTTATTAAGATAGCCGGGTTTGAAATTGACATATGTGCAGATTGCCATTTTTGATACCAAATACCTGCTTGTAAAATCAGGGTTGTCACAATAGCATAAAAATTTATGATGACCTAAAATATGGGGGATATTTAATGGGACTTATAAATAAAAAATGAGCTCATAGAATCAGACTTTTAATAGCACTTACTTCTTACACTAGTTTTATTTAAATTAAGAATATTATATGCGGAGATCTGGGACCTCTTCTAACGCCTCTTCGCAATAATCTGAAGGAGGGATAGTCGATGCATCAAGCGACTCCTGCTCATCAAATTATTACAATAATATGACAAAGTAGGAATTTCTTTCCACTCAGCACCAAAATGTTTGCACAACAGCTTCTTTACGTCCGATAATTTATCTTTATTAACCACTACAATACTCGGGAGTTGTTCCGGAACAATATTTATTATATTTTTATTTCTTTGGCACACATTCTGTGCCTGTGCCGTGTCAGAATTATAGTACAGCTCGCCTTTAATCAGCACATTCCCCGCAATTTTAGAGCGTCTTAGGACGAATCTTTTGCATTGTTTAAATTTCATCCGCCAAGATCCTGTAGGCTTCAAAACGTTTTTTACTGCATCTCGCCAGTTAAAAACTGGGCAATCATTGCCCAATTTTATCAATGTTGACGTTTCACCAAGCACATCTCTTATTTTATCCGGGTGTAAAATTACGTCCATTTTTCGTAGCTTTTTTTCAGCAATCCCAAACTGGCGATCTGCTGGCATAAATGAGTGTCCCGTTACTGGAAAGACCAATTCTATTGTTTTTATATTTTTGTGATCCAACAACCATTTAGAGCACGTGCCCAAAAGAAGGCAATTTTTATTTTGCCCCCCACATCCATCTGCGACCAATCGAACTGTAGATATATTTGTCAAATTTGTATTATTAACAGTGATCGGAGTAGGTAGATTGAACTGGGGTCATTGATCCGAAACGTATATATTACTATGGACATTCCTCCGGAATTGGTGGATTATTGGTGTGTTTGTCTTTATTATTCAACAGATAAATAATGAATTAATTTAGTTTTGATACCTTCCTTTAAATTTTGAATTGAGTAGTAATAATATCACTACCAACATTAACAATATTTAATTGAATCCGGAAATACCGGAATTACTTTCCGGAAAAATGGCTTATCCATGTTATTCTTTCTGTGTGCATTTATGATACAAGTACCAAAAATCAATCTACCTACTCCGATCACTGATTATTAAGCCTGTGAGTTATTGCAGAAGCTACTAAGTTTGAATCTTTATTAAATTCATTTTCTGTGCAATAATAGGTAAACACCCGCTCCTTTACAAGAGGAGCATTAGATGGTCCCTCAACCACAGTAAAATTAAAGAAGTATAGCTGCCGAGAGTAATATGCTGTTTGGTCCGGAACCTTTGGCAGTGGCAGGTTTTTTTGGCAATCAAAAGACAATATTTTGAGATTATCTGAAGCATCCTTTAGTTTATCATAAAAAGCTTTGGCTCTCAATGAGTGAGCCCTTTTTTCAATAATTAATAAATTTTTCTTCTGGGGATCAGTTTCAGCAGAGATTTTTCCCAGTAAGCTCTAAACATTTGCAGCCTAGGGCGCGAGGATCGGGGGGGCGCGCTGAAATCGTGTCTTCGCATGCACTAATCTAGTCCATCATTGCATCTACCCTATATATTTCAACTAGACCGAGACAAAACAAACTAAATGAGCTTGAGAGTCCCTGATTTTAACAATAAATTTTAAAATTTTAAAAAGCGCGCGTGAATCAAACACTGACTTGTTACTCGAATCGCTAGGTGGTCGAGCGAGTGGGTGAGCTGGCAACAGAGTGCTTAGTGCGAGTTTTGTTTAATCCGCCTCGCGATAACGGGCGTAATTTTTAAGTTCATTTTGTATGGGAAATTCGGAATTTAAACAGTGCAACCTAGTTCTCGCGTTTGCCGCTAGATGACTCTGTATCGTATTCTATTCTTTATCCTCTAGGTTGCACTGTTTAAATTCCCATACAAAATAATCTTCACGTATACGCGCGTTTCTGTTCTGTGAGGCGAAATAAACAAAACCCGCACTAGGCACTCAGCGCAGCTTGTCGCGCGCAATAAAACACATTGACATGGCAACGATGTGCGGGGACTCCCCGGTGTGGTTAATAGTTAGTACCTATACTTTTCCGCACTTCATTTATTTGTCTTATTTCTATCGAAATCGTCGTTCGTCCGTCATATCACGCGCTCGCGTATATTCGTTTTTGGTGATTGATATTTATTGTCCTTTCCTTAGTGTTTCCGTGTTGTTTTAAGACTATGAGTGGTAATGAGAGCAGTTCGATAGTAAAAAAGCCAAGTGGAGCAGAATTCAGAAAAAAGGCAAAAGAAAAGGAAAAGAAAATAGAAAAATTTTAAAACACACTCGTAAACTAGATTTTTAACTTTATTTTTTTAGAATTAGACATTTTTTACGAACTCTGCAGAAAGAAACGAAATGGTGACAAATGTTGCACTATCGCCAGCGATTTCTTGCCCTAGTTCCTCTACCGCCGACTGTTACGTTTCTCCTTCTCCTTCTTCCAACACTAGCCCTATAGTAGCGACGACGCCGACGATCTACAATGAAGACGAAATTCTCGTAGAAGAAAAGCCGTCTTTTCCGTCAAGTGACCCTGCACTGTGTGGCAAGTAAATGATGAATTTAGAGATTATATTGTTAAAAATGGACTGCAACAAAACGAAGAATTAGATTTTTCCAGATCAGAAAAGCAGTATAAAAATCAAAAGAGATTTCTATCTAAAAATATGTTTGAGAAAAAGCTTGTCAATGGCGAAAATGTGAAGAGAAGCTGGTTAGTATACTCAGAATCCACAGGTCACGTGTTTTGTGGTCCTTGCAAATTATATGGAGGAACATCCGTATTTGCCAAAAGTGGATTTAATGACTGGAAAAATTCCAACTTAATAACTGATCATGACAATTCTCCGGGGCATCGTAAATGTTTGGGACAATACGTATGTAGAGGTAAAGTTTTACAACGACTAGATACCCAGTAGTCAAACAATATAATGAAGAAATAACTTATTGGCGAAATGTATTACTACGGGTAATAGAAACAATTAAGTTTTTCGCTTCTCGTGGGCTTCCATTTCACGGTCAAAATGAAATTATTGGATCTGCACTAAACGGAAATTTTCTTGGCTGTATTGAGCTTATATCTAAATTTGATCCTTTCATGGCTGAACATTTGGTGAGATTTGGACAAAAAGGCAGAGGTACTCCATCGTACTTGTCCTCCTCTATAATCGATGAATTTATTTTACTTCTGGCTGATGAAGTTCGACTTTCGATTATAGGAGAAATAAAAAAACCAAAATATTATTCGATTAGCATTGATTCTACTCCAGATATTTCACACATCGATCAGTTGACATTTATAATTCGTTACATTTTGCCTGACAGAGAACCTGTCGAACGTTTTGTCACATTTTTACCCAATTATTTCTACCAGAACCCCAAAGGGTTTGTTCCAGTTAATAAGAAGTTTTAATATGTCATGCATGTTCCCAAATGTGGAGATAATATTAAGATTTTTTTTGACAATGAGTGTTACCAACTGCAGCGGCGAAAGGTCTTTTTCAGCACTTAAAAGAGTAAAACCTGACCACGCTCATGGTCAATGGCAATGGCAACTAAGTTGTCTATAGAAACTAAGCCAATACAAGTCATCGTGCCAAACACGACATGGATTTGGTTTTCTACTTGGTAGCCTGCAGTCACTTGTCATGATTTTGGTCTTATAATGCGTGAGGTACTTTGCCTTTATGTACGGTTTTTTTTTTTTGGGATGGTAAAATCATTAAATGAGTCCTCCCGACCTGGGTGGGGCGGAAGGGACTGTCAGACTTTTACTGACTAAAATCCACCCGTGTTCCTTCGGCTGCCTTTTACGTTCTGGGGCCACGGTATCTTGTTTAGACAATCCCGCAACCCCAGCAGGCTGCCTTTATGTACGGTCAGCATAAAAAAAATGGTTTGCCACCCTAAGGTTGAATGTCATGCAGATTAAAGGACAACTTTATTTCGCTTGCAAATCGATCTGAAAACTTTTGTAGGTATTATGACATATAAAATTTTCACACTACTACTCTACTCACTACTTTTTAGGCCGTCCGTAATACACCTAGCGAGGGTGCGTCCTCATAATTAACCTAGGGCGGTCAGAACTCCTGATCAGTCGCTGAATAGGCGACTCGGGCACATCAACAGTAGTGACTTAGAGAAAATGAAGAATGGTGCAGTGGAGGGTGTATCCTATAAAGATAAAGCAAACATCCAGAAATCCAACTGCGTTGTGTGCTGTGAGGGAAAGCAGTCTCGCTTGCCTTTCCCACCAGCCAATCATAGGTGTGAATTCCTGTTAGAGGTGGCGCACTCAGATTTATGTGGGGCCTATGGAGTCGAAATCTTTTGGCGGGGCCAGATATTTTCTTCTTTTTGTTGATGACGCCAGTCGAATGTCGTTTGTATATTTTTTAAGAGAAAAGAATCAAGCATTGAAGTACTTTAAGGAATACCAAAGTTTTGGTGGAGAACCAAGCGGGAAATAAAATTAAAGTGCTCAGAACAGATAATGGAGGAGCATTTTGTTCCCAAGAGATGGAAAATTATTTGAAAACTGAAGGGATAGTTCATCAAAAGACCAACCCGTACACTCCGGAGCAAAATGGCCTCTGTGAGCGCTTCAACAGGACAATAGTTGAACGTGCTAAATGCTTACTCTTTGAGGCTAAATTAGAAAAAAAAAATTGGGCAGAGGCAGTGAACTCGGCAGTTTTCTTGTATGCGGAGAATTCGGCCAAAACAACACGAAATATGGTACCGGTGCACTTACTGTGGGCTGTGGGCTCACTCTGCTTGCACTGGTTGGAATTCCGCTACAAGGTACGTATGTGACATGTGTGAGAAATGTTTGACCATCATTGACAACATAATGACTACCATTGCCAGGGTGAAAATGATGTTATTGAACAATCACTTGTTAATATTTTTTTAAATTATTATTTATATACCATTGTACGCACGTGATGGGCACTCACGTGCGTACAATGGTGGTCAAAGCCATTATTTTTTATTTTTGTACCTATTAGATGGATACTCCAAATATGATTATTTTGATCTCAAATTATAATAGTCCTTTAATGTAGAATTGGAATGTTATGTTCCTAATAAAGCTGTGATTTATATTTTGAGTTTTATTCCAAAAATTGTTTATCTGACCGCCATTGCCCTATTCTCTACTTTTGCATTGCACATTCTTGTAAATAAAAACTTAATTTGAACATAAAAAACACTCATCAGTGATGAAATAAATACGGAGTAATTACAATAAAGACGCCAAAAGTATAGTAATAAATAGTTTTTTTTTTAATCTTCACGAGACATAATAGTAGTCTTGAAGATCGTCTTACGTATTGACAGCATCCATAGTAATATTCACTGATAATAAAATGTGAGCCCAAGGCAATTTTAGGTCATAAATGTAGAAATCCATAAAATTATCGGAATTGAGTACCTTATCCTGTCTGTATAAATTACCATGTCGACAGTTATCGTAAATTAGAATTTTAGTCTGATAGAAAAAATAACCATTGTTAATTTAAGTACTCAACTAAAAATTACCATAAAAAGAATTATTACGTTTTATAGAGTTACACTACCTCCTTCCAACCACATTTCACAAAGATATTATATATTTCCCATTCTGTAGGACCGGCGGTGTATTCTTCACAGTACTAATTTACATTTCTGGCCTATAATGCAAGTCGACCACTTTTTTATACTTTTATTTTCTTTTCCAGATTTTTGCCCGACTGTGCTCTTCAGTTCCGGTGCAATAATAATTGGCATTACATTATCCATAAGATCTACAGGTTCTTCTGAATTGTTTATGTTCAAATCAAGATTTTTCAGAGATTCCATATCTGAAATATCAAATGTACCTGCTAATTCTGGCAAAGCAGCGTCCGGCAAGCCACCTTCCATTGAGTCTCTCTCTCTCTGAGTTCCAAATTATGTTTAATTTGAATTTGATTTTTGACATTCTGTAATGAAATGTCAGCGAACACTTGGCGTTCGGGTTGAACTGGTTCAGGGCATTTTGCTGACGATTGCACGCGCTGGATTCTGTCACCACCTCTGTTAGTTGTGGAAACTACTGAGTGGATTTGCGGCTGAAGAGGTTCACAAAAACAGCTGACATCTCTGAATTTTATAATATTTTCATCTTGGGTCATAATCTAATGTACCTGCAGGGTTCCTTTTAATGGTTGTATATTTTTATGCAAGATATGAGTCATTTATGGTACTGACTGGGACTAGAGAAACTTTCGCGACCTTTAGGGATTGTTTCAAAATATCAGGCATCCTTAGCATCAGTTACGTCAACTCTTTGGCAAACCTTTCTGTCCAAAGCGCGCTTTACACTGCCCCCAACTCCGTCAGCCACACTTTTACCATGCCCTGACTCAAAAAAATACCATGTAACAAAACTGAGTCGCAGTTCTTTTGCAAAATGGGCCAACAAGAAAAAGTTATTTTTTTGTCTGTGACAAAACTGTTGAGAATATGGACGCCTGCGCTAGATTAAATAGCAATATGTGATGCGCATGTCTGTTGTGTATTTTATACAGGTATGCTCTAGTCCATGTGTTTGTGCACTGACAGTTACGTTTGCAACTTATTTAATTCTATTAAATACTAATATCTTTCAAATTGCCTTTCGCCTTATTTCATCAGGTTATGGGCCCAGATTATTATTAATTGGTATGAAATTTACGCAGTAATGGCTTTCATCAGATAATTAAACTCGACTCCACTCATCGGACCAATTTTGATGCTGACTGAAGTTTGAAGTTGGTTACGGTTTACCATATTCTGGTAACCACGCTCAGCATCTCTGCGCCCACGGCGGTTACCACCGCATTGGCTATATTCGTGAAAAATTGGGCGTCTGCCCCCGTGTTGCGGATATTGGTTCATCGTTAAAAATTGCAATTGGCATTGACTTTAAATCATTGTTATAGCCCTGGCGAGTTCAGTTGCTGGCAAATCACTCATTATCAGTGATAGGAATAGGTAGTGCCTATTTGCCTAAACTTCGAAGAACAGAGACAAGAAACGGAGACTTCCTTAGGACTAAATTTTTTCCGAGACATCTGTCCCGAAATTTCGAGACAACACATAAATACATTTAAAAAAAAATGTTATTTGGAATAAGTAATTCGTCTATATTTACCTAAAGTTTGCGACTAGACATATCATAATAAAATAATAACATACACAGTCGTTACAACCATAAAATTTTCTGAAATTTTTTTTGGAGAGCATTTTGTAAATGACTTGTTGATCGTAATACACAATGAATCACAATGTTTGAATAAGAAGCAGTACACGTTTCGAAGTAAATATCTTCTTTCTAGCTCACTCTCGGCTACGTTTAATGAGATTTCTAAAGTTCAAGTGTAAAAAAGGCATTATATGTAACACATACTATGATTTAAAAGAGTGTCCATGGAGTTTCTTGCACGTTCTTCTCCATAGAGACCTACTCTTTGGAACGTGCAATTTAGCTTCACTTTTCTTGGACTGACCGACATTGACTATTCAAAAGTGCCTGTAAATGGTCTATTTGAAATAAATGCTTTGATTTTGATTTTGTCGGTATTTAAAATAAATAAATAATTCATTTATTTGCCAGAATGTAGGTATACAAAGTGGTATGATCTTAATATTAATGAGGTCCCTTTACATTCTACCATTATACATGATGTGCAAATATTTAGTTACAAATGAAAATACAAATACCTTTTTTTCTTTCATCTTAATGAAATATATTTCTAAAGTATATTTAAAAATGTGCATGATATTAAAATAATTGCATAATAATGGTATCACATTATCACATTTTACGGCAGCGCGTTTCGTTATCTATTCTTAGAAATTACAAAAAGTAACCGCCATGGTCGCATACCTGTGCGGCGCGGGGAGGGTCTACATACCCCCTCCCCCCCTACTCCCTACCGCCCCGCGTGCGCGCAGGTTACCTTCACTTCAATCCTGTACTTTGGTTTGTTAAGTGCGCATCTTCCTGTATTGTTTTTGTGAATATTGTTTTTCACCCTCGCTCGTTTTTTGGTTCATTGGATCTTCTTAATACGACTACTTTGGCTTGAATTTATGGATTACGATTTGCTGCAATAACATTGTTCCTGTCTGTCTACATCAAATAATACGGTAAGTCAACATTTATTACTTTTTAATGTTTTAGCTAAAGTTATTTATTTTATTTCTTGTAGGGAAACAAACAGTAAGTTAGATATAAAGAAGAACATTAATGTATATATATAATTTTATCTTAAACTAGCAATTTAAGATAATTATTGTGTATGAAACGTAGTTAAAGAAAAAAAACACACGCATTTAACTTTTGGTTCAAATATAAAAGTGAACTTCAATACTACCAAGCATAGTAATGTTATATCTTTTTGGTGTCATAAAGAATTGCTAAGATGGACGAATTCTATCAAAATATATTATTTTTCTGGCCGGTTCTTTTAATATTTGAACCAAAAAGGAATATGTCTTTTGCGCATTGACTAAAATGCGAAAAAAAAAATTCAATAACAATGATGTTACGCGTGTTCATATTATCTAACCGTTTTTCTTTATTAGAGCGTAAAATGAAAGAATAAAATCTTTAAATCGATACAATCGATGCACCTAGCTGGAATGCGCGCACCTCTCCCGCTTTCCTTTCCACCTCCCTGTATCTATAAAGGTTCGTTATTCCTTTTGAGGCATGGAAAACTTAAAATTTTATTTTATTTTAGGTACTTGCCATCGTACATCTTTTTGGAGACCTTAAGATTGGAGATGGCGAACAAGCCTAAGAAAGCAACAGTACAAAGTTGGATTAGACTTCATCCTGAATTATATTACGACCCGGCCAGTAATTTGATTTATTGTTCTAAGTGCGAGAGCAGTATAACAGCTAAACTTAGTAGTGTCAAGAGGCACGTTAAAGGTCCGAAACACAAAGGGACAAGTAAAAAACCAAATGAAGAATTTTATTTGGACCTAGTACAATTTCTCATATTATGTAATATACCTTGGATTCAAGTAAACAACCCCCCCGCTTTCAAAAAATTCTTCCATAAATATATTTGCTGCAATTGTACAAATCGACAAAAGCTTCCTGAGCAATCATTGCTGAGAAAAGTTTATTTAGATAAGATTTTTAAAACTAAAACTGACTCGATTTATGAACAAATTGCAAATCAAAAGCTGTGGGTATCTTTAGACGAGACAACTGATTTTTTAGGCAGATACATGGTACATTTACTTGTAAAACCTTTAAATGCGATCACAATTGCCCAATTTGTAATAGACTGCTTTGAAAATATGTGGCGCGATTTGTATGAATCCAAAGTAGGAGACGTTGCTGTATTATGCGCTGGGGGCCAATCGCGCTAATTTCAAACATCGGCAAACGCTTATGATAACGTTATGGTTCAATTGCGACAGCAGTTAAGTTTCGATTCAGTCGTTCCTATTTTGGTATTGCGATAAAGTTCAAACTCTAATAAAAGTTGGAACGTTGCGTTACGTCAATCGTTAGTGATGTTCTTTTAGTTTGTGTATATCCGAGCGTTTAGTAATAAATTTTGACGTGTGCACCTCTAGTTTTGACAGCTGAAAGCGCGGTACGTACTTGAACTTTTGAAAAGGTAAGCAAGTTTTTACGTAAATAAACATTTAAAGTAACACAAGACATACTCTTTGGATAGCCGCTTTCATTCGGAGTCGTGATTGTTTCATAAACCACCCACACACTTCCTGGAAACACTTCACTTCTTCTTTTTGTTTCTCTTCTCGGTGTAAATGGATGAGCGTCGCAGATGCACGACGGTTCGTCAAATGGAGCTGATGGTGCAATTCCTAGAGCAGCATCGAGACCTTGCTCTTGGACGAGTAAGATCGAAAGAGGCTCGTCAAGTTGCGGCACGCTTATGGAATGAGTGTGCCACAAATCTTAACAGTGAAGGGCCTGCCCGAACAGGGAAAGAATGGTCCAAGGTGAGAATCATCGAGGCAGATAAAAGTGGATGTTATACGCCGAGGGTTCCTAACTTAATTAATGTTATATTGTTATTCTTTCGTTAGGTATGGAATGACTACAAGTGCCGGGTTAGGTCCAAGTTAGTGAGCATAAATGCGAACCAACGAGCTACTGGTGGTGGACCTAGTAATGCTCCTACATTGTCACCATTGGAGGAAAGGACAGCCAATATTTTAGGCAGGGATGTTGGCCCGCTAGCTGATGTTAGGCAGGATCAATTTGCCTCCAATGACGTAAGTTGTATTTTTAACTACTTCCAAATAAACTTTTATAAACCATTGTTTCATCTTGCTTAATTTTACTAACAAATGCATTATATAGGGTGACGGTACAGTGACAGTGGAAGTGATTGATGAACAATTACACACATCACAAGACACTCAAGCTTCATCAGCAATGTGAGTTATTTCTCTTGTGAAAACAAAATGTTTATGCTGCTTAATATTAGCAATATATATAAGTTTTATTAATATTATATTATGTAACATTATTTTAACTTATTACAGTTTGATTGATCACCCTCAGTATGTGCTATCTGCATCTTCACCAGTGCATGTGCAGTCGCTGCCTGTGTCCCCAGTTCCCAGTCTAGTGGGACAGACAGACTCATTGCAAAACTCCCCAAGGCAAAGTGCAGGTTTGTTCAACAAAATTGCTTGAGCTAATTAAAGATAGTATTATCATGTAAAGCTATTTATAAATTGCTACTTTCAGAAAGAGTTCAACGGGTGCGAGAGCCCCCTCGGCGGCGAGGTGTAGAGCGTGCCTCACGCCAGCTTTCAACACAAATACAAATGACCAGACAATGTAAGCTGAATTATTAACTTATTTTTGAAATCTTAATGCCATTCTTTAATATCCAACATTTATTTATCATATTTCAGCAGCTAGAAGTGCATTGGATCAATCCAGGACAGCAATCCTTCGTATTGAGGAGATGCGGGCAGAAGCTGCTCTTAAAAACTCACAGGCATTCTGCAATTTTTCAGAGTCTTTCAGACTAATTGCTGAAAGCATTGACAGATTTAGCCAAAGGGTAATACAAATATTTTTTATTTACAATATCATAAAATAATTGGAATCTTATTAGTAGTCAGCATTAAAATGTAGAAATATACTTTTACTGGACCAATCTTGATATGGTTTTATGCTATTTCATGTTTTTTATGTTTCTCATATCTGGCTGGTATTATGATATTATGTAAATGAAATAAGGACCATTACTAAGCATTATTTGTCAGGAACATCTTATTCACAAAACTTATATTTTGTTTCAGTATGGCCAACAACATCACCACCCAGATTAAGACCCAGAATTAAGATTACTTTGATAGTTTAGTATTAGGTTCTTTATGTACTGTTATAAATATAAATATATTATAAATTAATTTTGTTTGGTTCTCCTTAATTTGAAATTTGGCACTAGACCCCTTTTGCCTTCCATAGTTTTAATAAGGTGCAAATGGTGGTGACATTTGCTTCTTCATTGCTTGTACTAGCCTGGAATACATCGTGAGCTGGAGGAAATGCATCCTTTTTTCTCTCCTGTATTTTTGATCGGAGTAGAGCTAAAATGTGTTCTTTAATTAGATATGCACGCCTGGATCTTTCACACTCCTCATCGGTTGGGGCCACAGATGTACCAGAATCATTTTCTAGAAATGCATGAATTTTGAAACGCGGATCTAAAAATGTACAGGTTCCCAAAAGTAGGTTGTCGTCAATGGCGCTTTTTGGGAAATAGATGGCCATATTTTCTTCTAAAATGTCCAGCATTGTTTTTGCTACGCCATAAAAATCTTTTGTTTTTAATAATTTTATAACATTTCTTAAACCATCGGTTAGTACAATAGCGAGCCCGGCGGTCAAATATTTCGATCCACTCATAACTTTGGTTACCTCTTCAAATGGTTGAAGAATCATGCAGATCTGTTTGATTGCATCCCACATTTCTCCAGTAACAATCGGTAAATCAACTCTTAAATTGGGTATCACGGCCTGAAGAGCCACTTGGAGCTGTAAAAAGCGGTTCAACATATAGAACACGGAGTTCCATCGTGTGGGAACGGATTGTACCAAACGTAGTGCCTGTGCTTTTTTTTCAAAATCTGTTTGGTACTTACTGAGGGCTTCCGTGGCAATATGACTTTTTTTAAAGTGAGCAACAATTTTTTTTACTGTTTCTAAAATGAACTCAATCGCTTTAAGTCCCTTCTCGACAACCAAATTCAACTTGTGTAAAAAGCAACCAAAATGTGGCCACCCTGTCTGTTGCAGGGCGTTAGTTATATTGGTAGCATTATCGGACACTGCCAGTGTAATTTTGTTTTGTATTTGCCATTCAATTGCGATTTTCTTCAATGCGGCCAATAAAGCAATACTGGTGTGCGAACCGCTAAAATGCTCGCAGTGCAATAGAATAGATTTTAGTTCGAAATCTACTATAAAATGGGCCGTAACAGCTAAATATGCGTCCATTGTAGAAGATGTCCAACAGTCTGTCGTAATGCAAAACTTTTTACCTTTTTGTATTAGCTCACCTATAGCAGTTTTACATTCTTGGTATCGGCTAGGTATCAAAGTGGATGATATTAATTTTCGATTCGGCAAATCATAACTAGGATTAAGTGCCTTGACAAATTCTCGAAAACCTCTATCCTGTACAGATACAGAAAAAGGTTGAAAATCTAAAGCTATCATTTTAACCAATTTTTCGTCAATATTTTTTTTTTCCCGTTGGTCCAATTTTCGAGGAACATAGACGGTAATTGGCCGTTGCCTTTTTGTTACACGGTGTAATGGTGATGCTGATGATGTTGATGGATCAGTAACTGCTGGGGCAAGACTGTCTTCTGTCGGCTGACGAGCCAGCGCCGTAATTACAGCAGGAGCAGACCTTGAAGCATCTTCTAAATTTTGTTCAGCAACTGGTGGCCGTAGTTCTTCATTTTGAACCGGTCTTCTTGCAGTTGAACCGCTGGTATCCAGCAAATTTGTGTAAGCACTAATATGTTTTGCTTGTAAATGCCTTTTTAAATTAGTAATGGATGTTTTATATGAATATTTTTTTTTACACAATTTACAAACTGCTTCATATTTATCCCCCTCTTTGTCAAAATAGTTCCATATATTTGAAGTTGACGCCATTATGTACAAGTACAAGTAGGTTCTTTTGGTCAATGTCACTACACTATTATTTACACTTTATTTTAAAGAAAAAGTACCAAGTTATTTATTTACACAACCCACCACCACGTTAATCCAATTATTTACACAATATTTATTTACACAATACACAACCCACCACCACGTTAATCCTAAACAAAAAATCCTTAAGAAACTTAATTAATGCCTACAAAATAGTAATAAGTACAAATAAAAACTTTCAAAAATATCGCAAAATACGCCGCGAGTCGCAATATATGTCATACGACAACAGGCACGCGCTTCTGCTATATTAACCCTTTATTTCACAACGTCAGCTATACTTAACATTCACAATTCAAAAAATCCACGGAGAATATTATCGGTTTATTTAACGATTTTATAATTTTAGTAAGTGAAGGATATCCCTATGCATCCATAGCAAAATATAAGATATCATTATAATGTCAATTTTGATAGTATTGTGCAAAATGTCGTTCCGACCACGAACTGCGCCCGCGCAAAAGGTAAGAAATATTTACTTTTTTAATCAAGGTTCCTATTTCATGTAAAAATAACATATTATTTATGTTTTTATGATTGCATTCTATGACTTGTCAATAGCTTTGTTACAAATAATGCAAGTGAGTGTGCTCTATAACTTGTTGAAGTTGAATGTTAGCTATAGTTAACATTGCGAATATGACGGTGAGTTGAGAGTGTAAAAATATTATAAAAATAATAATATTATATATATATTTAATAATTTATATATAATATTATATTATTAAATATTATATTGATATTCAGAATTATGATTTACTCCGAACTGCTCTCGAAACAGCGAACGCCTAGTCGTACGAGTACATCCTTCGAAAATGTTCAAAAGGCTAAATTTGAAAAAATTCAAAAGCCCGCTGGGCCAATGCCTACTGACGCTATCCGCCGTGACAATATTGATCATAAATATGACTACACAACTGCTCCGGGTAGGTGTAAGTCTTGTAAGAAAGGGATGACCAATGTAATTTGTGTAAAATGTAATTTAAGTTTATGCTAATGTTAATCGTAATTGTTTTAAACAATTCCATGAACAGTAAACGTTTTAATATTTTATCTGTAATTTCTTTAAACATTTGCTTGCATTTTAATAAATTTATATTATTATTAAACAGTATTAAGTTTTATTTTTAATTAACTGCACATTTCGCAATGTTAAAAATACATAACATGTATCTTTTAAACTTGAACATTGCCTATTTCGCAATGTTACGTATTTTTAACATACCATTCCTAAAAATCTGTTTATTACAGATTTTTCTTTCTATTTTTTTAGGTATATAGTTTTATTATTAGTCAGAATTACTAAAAAAAAAAAAAAATTTGATCATAACTTTTTCTGCGAACTAAAGGGTTAAGACTGAGGATGTCCGCCCGCACAGGTGAAATGTCATTTTATTTCGTTTGTTCCTTCCGCTAAAAATCATATGAAAGGTCAAATAAAATTGAAATTCAATCACGACCTTATAATAATCGACTTAATTTATAATTTAGAATGTAAACATTGATTGCGACGCGGGTCGCAGGTCAATCGGACGCACTACTCGCACGCAGGGATAATGCGTCGGGCGTCCCGCTCACTCCTCGTTGCTCGCGCTCGTAGATTGTCGTGCATCATCGGTGCGCCGCGATCGCTCCGCGCGATTTCATTCGCATATTGGTGACAAATCATTATCGCTGTGATTTCAAATGACAATAGCAGTGATGTGATGACATATGAAAACTAAATCATATGATTTTTCACTGCTACCAATGATTTGTTCCATCTCTAGTCACTTGCGGAAGCGGGGTCCGGACGTCCGCTCGAATTCACCCCTGCGCGCGTGTTTGCCGCGTACTCGCGTAGTCACGATGTCAAACTTCACTAACCGTGAATATTACGAAATGGTGCGAGTGTATTTACATAGCCAGGAAAATCTACGAGCAGCACGTAGAATGTATGCGAGGGAGAGCGTACAGTTAAATTGTATCATGTCATTGTGTAAGTATCATACCTAAATGTTTTAATTTGAATGTAAAAATTATTACTTATTAAGTATGATTTATTTTCTGCATTTTGATGGTCCTAAGCCCATGAAAGTATGAAGGAAAAATTGGAATTACGTTTACAAATAACTTTATTCATAGCCTAAACTTAAAAAAGTAGCGCGAAACTGCGGTCAGTAACCGCACCGCGTAGGTACTTACGTCGGCGCCGTCGCATCGAGCGAGCGCACCAGGCGGTTCAATCTTAGTACAAAAAAATGGGGAAGGCAGTAGTTACAATGATACTAAATCACGAAGTATATAATTGCCCTGAAGCAAGCAAGTTGAAAGATAGATTCTTAATTTTGCCGGGTTATAGCATGGATGTTTGCAAACTAGTGATACGAGATGGCAGCTCTGCGCTAATGTTCACTAAAATTCCTACAGATGGCATTATACAAAATCGAATACTGATGGTTTTGTGTGGTCGATTGCTACTAAAATAGTAGATGAGCATTTCTCTTTTTTTTGCCATTACACATTTGTTGAATGTCCCATGATTTTGTAGATAACTTAGGTGTAATCTATAAATCACTGATACTGTTTTACTTAGAAACACTACTGTTAGTTAAATTAACAGAAAATATTTTAGCAAATAATAAATACATAGTACTAAAATAAAAATCAACTAAATATAAACTGTCGAAAATTGCAATGTATGAAAATTCGTATGTCCCAATCTACCATTCGCAATTTCAAACTTAATTATTTTGATATAGTTCAAAGAAACTTTACTGAGATTTTGATTATAAATCGTATTACAAGGTAAAAGGGTTCACGTAGTATTTCTTTTTTGGTAATTTGGTTAAAATTTTACGGTTATTAATGAATTTTAAATATGTCCCAGAGAAAGTTCCAAAAATGGATTTCCATTTTTGTTACCCATTTTAGACACGTGAAATATTAAAAAACATCAATTTAGTTATATTTTTTTGAACTAGCAACAACGTAGATGTCATTAAATGCCGCCATATTGATGTATCGCGTCAGTTGTCGTTCCGAAGTTTGAAGTGTGTACACGTACTTGTTGTAGAGCGAATCTCATTCCGGCTTTTGTTATTGCTGTTTCAAGGTAAGTTGACAATATTTACCCACTGTTTTTATCATAGTGCAATAGTAATTAGCTTCGGATAAAATAGAGTGTATAACAATAGACGTAACTGCAATTTTAACTACCACAACAATATTTTTAATAATCAAACACTTGTTTCGTTACTTCCTTTTTTGTTACTTTGGGGGTAGTAACGTATAAGCGGAAAAATTAAGTAACAAAAACGGAATTATAAAGCTATGTTTACAATTTAACAGCACAAGAAAATGCCACTAACTCCAGCAGAAAAAATGAAGCGATATAGAGATAAATTAAAACAGAACCCGGATAAGTTGGAAGAAATAAGAAAGAAAAATTTAGAAAGAATAAAATCAAAATATAAATATAAAAAAATTTCGGAAATGACTGAAACAGAACAAAAAAATCAGAGAAAAAAGTGGAAAGAAGAAAAACAAAAACAAAAGAACAAAAAATCTCAAAAAACAGCATGTAGCGGAAGCTCTTCAACCACAATGGCAGATATTTTAACGGACACAATGGAAATATCAATGGGAACGTCCTCCTCGGAAATAACACTTTCTGAGACGTCGACTGAAACACAATCAACAATATTAAGATTGTCAAAAACTGTAGGAAGTCTACGAAGGACTAGAAATAAATTGAAAACAGAATATGACAAAGCAAAAAGTCGAATTGCTTATTTAGAACGAGCTAACGAAACTGCAAGAAAAAAAATATATCGACTACAAAAACACGTAACGGAACAAAAAAAGAAGTTTGAGACTGAATTACTAAAAATGAAAGCCAGAAATGAAATCCTCGAAGCTTCTTTGAAGATAACTTACAAAAATTGTGAAAATAATAAGGAAAGAGACCTGATAAAGAAAATTGCAAATAATAATTTGGTGCTAAATAGTAAAGCACAGACGTCTGTTTCGAAACAAATTGGTATACGGTGTAGAAAGAAAAAATCTGTTAAACGTATAATATCGGACTTAAAAAAATCTATTATAGAATTTTACATTCGAGACGATGTTAGTAGGGCCACTGCAGGCAAACGTGAGTGCAAAACATTAAAAAAAAATAGAGAGCAAATAAGGTATCTTAATGGGTCTTTACGAGCTTTACATGAGAAGTACAAGAAAGAAGGTGGTATTGCAGCATTTTCAACATTTTGACGATTCAAACCTTTTTATATTTTAAGTCCAAGTATACACAACCGAAACACATGTCTCTGCATTAAACACTCAAACATGAATTTAAAAATAGAAGCACTGTATCGTCATAAAATAATCGATTTTCGTAATTCGCATACTCTCTTGGAAAAAGTAGCTTGTGATGTAGACAAATTCGATTGTATGTATGGAATATGTAATAACTGTAATAACAATATTTTAATTAACTATAATTTAGAAAGTTCAGGCGATCAAAATATTACGTGGCAAATGTGGGAAACGAAAAATCACTCATATAAAAAAAATACCGAAGACGGAGAACAAGAAGTCAACACCAAAAAGACTGTTAAGTCGCTCAAGAACGCAACAGTTACACAATTAATAAAACTATTTGAAGCTGACATCGCCGGATTTAAAAAACACAGTTTTAATGCGTCGCATCAAGCAAAATCTTACAAAATCTGTATTGACTGCTTGACGGAAGACGAAATAGCCGTAGTCCGTAGCCGTAGTCGGGTAAAAATAACCATTGTAGACCCAACCTTATGTTTTTTATTTTGTTACTAATTACTCCTTTTTTGTTACTGTCCCAAAAATCTCCCGTCTTTAAACTCACTTTTTGTAATTATTTATTCAATATAAATTAACATTACTTGTTCAAAATATCAATTTTGCTAAACATTTTTATAAAAAATAAGCAAAATCTTTCAATTTTGTATATTTTTCATATAATCAAAACTTTAAATTTACTTTAGGTTAAAAGTAACAAAAAAAATGTTAAAGCACCCAGATTGGAAATATTTTGTCACTATTCTTAGTAGCTCTTTGCGATGATTTTATTAAACTTATCATGAATTTTATGAAACATAACATTTTAGCCACAGAATTCGCGACATTGAAGTTTTTTTTTACGAATTAAGGAGTAACAAAATAAGAACGCTTAGCCTACCTTGATTTGATTTTTTATAATTTTAATACAAAAATCTTAAATCAAATAGAATTCCCATAGAAAATTTAAAATACTCATAAAATAACCTATCTGATTTCATGACCAAAAAAGCGATTTACTGATATTTTTATTATTGGCGATTTTTTGAAAATATGGCAAAAAATAAAAGAAACGCTCAGATATTGTTAATTTGAGACAATCATTATTGATCAATTACAAAGATTTGATTAGTACCAATCTGTTAGCAAGACATTTGATTGTTTTTAGGCTATAAGAACAAACATTCTGAAAATGTTTTATTATAACTTTGCTCTAGTAGAATGGAGTAATAGCAGAATTTCGTTGGTGGTTTATTTATCAATAAACTGGTAACCTCAAATGCAAATGTCTACTGATGCCTGACTCTTGCGCCGGTTTCGTGTGATATTTTTGCTATCTTTCTGTTTTTCGTTGTGCATTGTCGTAGAGTTGAGCTAAAGTTCCTCCGGCTAATCCATAATTGTGATCAGAACGGAATTTTGTGTGTTGTGCTAGAGATAGAACTCTTTTATCTGTGTTATTGCACCATGTCTTCGGACAAGCACTGCTGTGTACCAGGGTGCAAGGAGAGTGGAGGTATGTCAGACTTAATTTTAGTTATTTTACCTAATAGTTAACAGTAAGGTGTCCTGACATCATACAGTTCAATAATTTCCGTACCATATTAATGAAAGTAAGTACTCTTTGTTTAATTTTTATCAGCAATGGAACCACCTCCATTGCTTATTAAAAATATGAATTCGACACTAAGACCGCTATTTAGACATAGATTTAGTGCAGTCATTCTGATAACATTAAATGTATCAGAATGAATGAATGTTATAGTTGTTTATAGTATAGTAGTTGTAGACGGGTAAGTGGAAAACTTTAAAAGGAATCATCACACTGCACTGTCACAATACAAACTTGTTTAATTACAGTGTATTATTTATGATACAAACCACTGCAACTGAACTTGGCCAAGTCATACTGATACTGGTACCATTTGCACCCATTGGTACAATATAAACCAACATCTTAGCAAAGCTATCTATTTTTCAAAGAGGGTAATAATATTGTGCTCTCAGATGGTGCTATTGTTTATGAATGGTTCAGATCTTGACAGTATAACTAAATTTGTGTTTGTAAACTAAACTTTTTTTGTTATTTTTAAATAATTATAAGGACTTCATTATTTGTTTTAGGTATGCGTCGAGTGCTCCATGGGTTCCCAAACCCCGAAAGGGATAGAGAACGTTTCAACACATGGCTTTATGCAATTGGTGGTGATATCTTGAGCTTGGAAAATGAGCGCATATTTAAGTACCGTCGTGTGTGTCGCTCACACTTTGAAGATAAATATTTATGTCGTAACAACAAAATCAGCAGCATAGCTTTGCCAACATTAAATATGCCAGGTTTGTATAAATCATAATTGTACATAGAGGAATTTACACCACTGTGATATATTCCTGTTTGGATTTTATGTTGATGCTTTAGTAATTGGTGGCTCTATTAAGGTATGTGTTCTTTCTTTCAGCACCATTGGCACTGCGGAGATTAACATCTGATACTAGAAAGCCATTACAACAAATTTTGGAACTGCCATCAACATCATCAGGTACATATTTAGACTTTTACATTTATTGATTTGTATAAAGCATTTATTTATAACTTGCTTTTGTGGCGTGTTGGCGTGTGGCCAGCATGGGAATCGGATGACTACAAAATAATGTTCAAATTATCCCAAAGGAATGTATTACGGGACAAAATCTATACTATGTCCCAGTCCAGGTCATGGTCTACCCCCGCATGCCCAATGTTGTCCCTATCTGATAAGCGGTTTAGTGGTGAAAAGGTAACAGAGAGGCAGACAATTACAATATTAGTATGATTTTTTATATGAAATTAATCATGATATATTTTTCTTCCAGATCCTACTTCAGATTTTGAATACTTGCCGCATACATCAATGAATATTGGAAAGGACATAGTGCAAAATGAAAGTATTGGTAAGTCTTTAATATTTCTGATTTAGATTTTTGCTGATTAGTTTTTTTAATGCTATAAAACATAAAACTATGATATTTGATCTTTTAAGAAACTAGAATAAATTAAAGGAAATACATAGACTTAACCAATTTTAGCAAAGAAAACATCAAAATAATAATATTTTCTTATAATAATAATCTCCCTTTGTTCGCAATAATTATTTTGAACTGATATAAGACGGATTTTTTTTTTGTTTGAGGTACAGAACCCTAAAAATTAAATTTATTTTAAATATTATTTGAATTTTGGCTTCACCACTCACCTGACAAAGAGATATGTTAAAACCAACTTTGACGGCACGGTTGGCGCAGTGGCCGAGCGATCGACTGCTGCGCTGCGTGTCGCGGGTTCGATTCCCGCACGGAACAAATATTTGTATGGCCTACAAATTGTTGTTCCGGGTCTGGCTATTGTGTATGTGAGTATAAATGTTTGTAAACGCACCCGCGACACAGGAGAAATCCCCAGTGTGGGGCAACTTTTTTTTTAATAAAAAATATAAAGAAACTGATCTCCAGTAAAAGTACTAAATGCTCACAATATTTCTTCCAGATCCGACCTCAAATTTTGAACACTTGCCGCATACATCAATGAACGTTGGAAAGGACATAGTACAAAAAGAAAATATTGGTAAGTCCATTCCGAGAAGTCCTTTTTTTCGCCAAAAGCCATTTTACGAATAGGTCGTGTATCTACTAAACCGTCATATTTTACCCAAATACCTCATAGCTACAGGGTAAAACTAGGAACTAATCACAATAAGAGTTGGCCAGCAAGCAAAAATCAAGCCAATCAGACTTAAGGATATCCAATGTTACTAAGGCGACTCGCGTTTTCGCAAAAATGTCTTTTTTCATTAAGATTGAGAAATGTAATCACCATTTTGTCAAATTATCTGTGTAATTATGTGTGTACTTACAATTTAGCACAACTTTTTTGATCGTATATTGTTAAAATAAAATATCCTCACATTTCAGATCCAGACACTCCAGTGCAGGAAAATATCATGCCACTTGGAAATCCTCCAATTCCCAAGAAAAATATAAAACAAAATCTTGGTAAGTTTTTATTTTAAGAAGCTGATTATTTGACTTTTGGCTTCGCCAGAGGTGGGTTAGAATCGACTGATATTTAACAAAAGTTCGGAGAGTTTGCAATTTGTGCGCACGTCAATATCATTTTCAGTATAAGCTGACCTCTCATTGCACGAAAAGCCTATCCCACACAAGGTCATCTAATACTGGAACAGTACAGCTTGATAAATCGTCGTGTGCACATAAATCTTCATTTGTTAAAGTAATCATTACTAATCACTGTTATAATTATTAAATAAAATAATCCATATACAGTGAAATAATTAACATGATTTGTTTCTATTTTACAGGAAGAAAAAGAGTTGTCAGGAAAACTACTAAAAAAAGTATTCCTTACAAATGTGGAAAAAGAACTCCGCCAAAAACTTATTGCTGCAAGAATAAAAATAAGCAAAATAAAGAATAAAGCAAGACAACAGTCAGCCAACTTGAAAACAGCAAAGAAATTTGCGTCTAGTCCTGCAGTAGTAGAAACCCTTGAAAATTGCACAAGTACTGCTAAATTATTAATGGGAATACAATGGCGAGAGGATCGAAAAAAGGGAAAAGGACGACGTTTTACATTGCAGGAAAAAATTGCCGCATTATCAATCTTCAAGCAAAGTCCAAAAGGGTACAGATTCTTCAGTAAGATTTTTATTTTGCCTGCTCAGCAAACTCTTATTAAATTAATACAAATGAGTAATCTAAAGCCTGGGATTAACAAAAACATTTTCTCTCAATTAAAAGCCAAAGCTCAGTTTATGAAAACAGAACAAAAGTTGTGTGTACTAATGTTTGACGAAGTCTCACTAAAGCCCAATGTCACATACCAGGAGCGGAAAAATAAAGTAACAGGTCTTGTTGACAATGGGAAAGAAAGAAAATGTGAGTTTGCAGATCACGCCCAAGTTTTTATGGTGCGTGGTTTAATTTATAATTATAAACAGGCAGTTGCATACACATTTTCATCAAGTGCAACCAAGGGACCAGAGCTAGCAAAACAAATTAAAGAAGTGATAACAGGCTTGCAAGAAGCAGGGTTGATAGTGGTTGCTTCAGTATGTGACCAGGGGACCAACAATAGACAGGCTCTCAAATTGTTGCTTAATGAGACCAGAGGGATTTATTTAAGAAAAGGAGAGGAATTGAAAGAAAACATAATTCTACTAAATGACCAAGAAATTATACCTCTTTATGATCCACCACACCTTCTCAAAGGAATTAGAAATATACTTTTAAATAAAAATTTGGAATACACCACCAAAGAGGGTGTTACAAAAACCGCAAAATGGTCTCATTTAAAATTACTGTATGACGAAAACCCAGGTTACAAGGGCATTAGATTGATTCCAAAATTAACTGAAAATCACGTCAACCCTGAAAAACTGAATAAAATGAAAGTAAAATTCGCATCACAAATATTCAGCTGTACTGTGGCATCTAACATGGGATATCTAGCAGGTACCGTTTGACTTATTTTACATATATTATGGCTGTATTTTATATTATTATAACTCCACTTTGCTAATCCAAATCTATTTATTCTGTAAGATTCTAATAGAATAAATAGATTTGGATTAGCAAAGTGGAGTTATGGTAATATTCGGTATGGTTTTTCCCTACTATACTCAGAATGATCACAATTTTAGGATTTTTTAGTATAGGATTTTTTTGCTTTCATTTTGCTTAAAATAATATAACAGTAAGTTTTTATGCCGTTGCCTGCAGTTATGTTTAATTGGATAAATAAAAATTCTTTATTGATTGTGACCAATTAAACATGAACTTTGCTATATTGCACTGTATAATATTGAGAGTTAATAATACCCAAATATAAAATGATTTTTTTATATTGTGCTTGATGATCAATTGATTACTTAAAATGTCAAATACAACAAAACCCACCCTGATTAATTTTTCTGCTGGGATATTTCCCTTCTTTATTGAGTATTGTCATTAATTGTTTTTTTTTTGTCTTTTTGTTTCAGACAAGAACATCCTTCCCCCAGAATGCAAGGAAACTGCGGACCTGCTGCTTTTTAAGGATAAAATATTTGACTCGGTCAATGGAAGCCACATGAAAAATAAAAACGCCAAACCCCTACTTGGCCCAGCAACGCCGAACTCTGTCCACCATAGAACATGGGTGGAAGGCATACAAATATTTAACTCCATGAAATTTATAACTTTGGCTGGTAAAAAAGAAACTGTTCCCTCTATAACCAATTGGGTGTGGACACTGAAAGGAATACAAACATTATTAAAAAAAATTAGAGAAGATTTCAATGTGTCGTCAGTATGGTTGCGGCACCTCAATCAGGACCCCTTGGAAAATTTCTTTGGCGCAGTGAGAAGCCAAGGGTGTCGCAACACTAACCCCACGTGTGACCAGTTCGAATCCTCTTTCACCACTCTTTTAATAAACAATTTAAGCAGTGTTCACACCCGTGGTAACTGCGAAGGAGACTTTTGTGATGCATTACATTCTCTCATTATCAATGAAAATTCGAAAGCAACGTCGACCTGCTCCTCATTCGATTTTTCAAAAATTTTTGAATTCAGTTTTACCCCACTAGAGGTAAAAGAAAGGGATCCTCGGATTATTGCTCCCATACAATATATGAGCGGATATTTCCTAAAAAAAAACAAAATCCCATGTTTTTAAATCTTGTTCTGATTGCATTAATGATTTATCATCAGAAAATGAAATCGAATACATAAAATATAGGGAATATGCAGGCCGTCGATGGCTTTGTACTCCCAGCAAAGAATTAGTACACCTGATTTCAAATATGCAAGATATAATAAATGAAATAATGAAAGAAAACATTGAAAAATGTAATTTAAAAGAAATTATTAAAACAGCAATAATTATATTTGTTGATTTTGAATTTATAAAATGTAAAACACATAAAAACAAATTAATTGATTATTTGATTCACATTGTCATTCGTTGTATGGTTTTTAATTATTGTAAAAATATTAATAAAATATTAGCTGGGAAAAAACAGGTTGATGATGATGAGGACAATCTACAAATAAAAGCCAAGAAGTTAAATAAGTGCTATAAAAGACACAAATAAACTTGTTTTGATTAATAAAATGTTTCATTTATAAAACCTTCATTATAATACTATGGTATAGCCAATTAGGAAATTATGATATCTATACGTACGTACGTATGCTATGGCGTCTCTATACACAGGTTTAGCTATAGATAGAGATAGGATGAGTAATGATTCTTACTAGTGATAACAGATGGCGTTAGTGGGCTAGACGTCAGTGGTTACCCACTAAAAGGCCGAAGATTGGTCTCTATCTTAGTATTATACAAGGTACTCTGTGGTCCAATGCGATACACCGAACCGTCTTGCAGCATTTCGAGTACTTTCTTGTGGGTAATGCTCGAAGTATTCAAGAATGGCTTCTTGTAGGTGCACTGGGTATGGCTCCCTTCCTCGTCCTTGGGCATG
Organism: Noctua pronuba; assembly: GCA_905220335.1. Classification (NCBI taxonomy): domain Eukaryota; kingdom Metazoa; phylum Arthropoda; class Insecta; order Lepidoptera; family Noctuidae; genus Noctua; species Noctua pronuba. The sequence continues at coordinate 3,626,143 of LR999906.1, read as the reverse complement.
CGTCGGTACGGTGAATTGACCGTATGTTCGCAATCGTTGGTTGACACCTAGCATAAGATTGTACGACGGAATCTGGCGGTTGGGAAACATCTCTCGGTACAAATTTATGGCTCCTCGTACACTATCACCAGATAACACGTAGGTACGAACCATATCCCAATATTCTTATTCTTATTCTTTATTGCACACAAAAACAACAAAAATATATATACAAATTGCAATAACATAGCTTATGTACAATGGCGAGCTTAACCCAGAATTGGGTTTTCTTACAGCAAACCAAATTTCGATAGCGAAATTTGCATAAGAGGATATACCTATGTGCATTAACATAACAAACATCTCGTTACTTAAATTAATGAATTTCTTCATTGGAATATTGATAAGACGTCATTTTTGGTTATTCAAGAACACGTTTACAGGACACACTTATCGCGAAGTAAGCGGGGTTGTTTATTCAATACGCGGAAGCGCAATTAGACATGCGGAAGTAGCGGCGCACTCGCATAGACTGCGGTAGTGTAGTGCGGTCTGCGCGGGAGTGTGTCCTGTCGGCGCATCGGGGACAACACAAAGGAAAGGGGCGGGGTTTGCGCACGAGCTTCCTTTTCGGCAGAATCTGCGCGTATTTTGCCACGTGATTTACTTTACTGTTTACCTACAAGTTCACTTCTTGCGCGCTCAGTGTTTATGAATAATGTATTTTATTGGACAATTAAGTCACAAATTAAGGTTATAGGTTTTTTACATATTTGGTACGAGAATCGAACACTGAATACCCTCCCTCAATAAGTCCGTCGTTTAACCTAACACACTGTATATCTGAAAATACTTCATCTCAGGTCAAAAAGCCACGAAACTTCTCCAGAACGTATAGAATTACAAATATTCCTGTGTGCCGTGACATGATTTTAAACACATTTCAAGTAACCACACAAAAAATCACAATTAGTTTAAAAAAACAACGCAATGGTGATAACTTACGGGATTGTAGAGGATTTTCATCTGGTGGGTGGAATAAAACTGCGCAAGAACAAATAGATTTTGTTTGTAATATTATAAATAACTTACCAAAATATGAGTCCCACTAAAGATCTCAAATTGGTGATGCACTATATTTGCAACCAGGATTGACTATGCAAAAGATATATGATTTATATGTTGACGAATTTAGACTCATTCATGGCAACGACAGCAAAAAATATGTATCATTAGCCATTTTCAGAAGGATTTTCCTGAAAGAATTTAACTTAAGGTTCAAAAGTCTTAAAAAAGACACGTGCAATAGATGTGACACATTTGCAGCAAAACTAAAAGTCCCGAACGATTTGTCAATAGAAGACAAACCAATTGATTTCCGAAAAAGAAAAGCATTTAAAATTAGCCGAGTCCTTACGAAGAAGTCCACAATCTCCCCTCGCTTTACATGCATGACCGCCCATTTGTCCACACCAAATTCCATCCTGATGGCGCTACTGAAAGTTTCAGTTATCTCTGAGATGTCAGCTAGAGCTGAGAGATGGAATAAAACAGAGAGGGCAGCATCTTGGACTCTGTCATTGGATGGCTTAGACTTTGCCATGACAGAGAAGGCTGATCTTGTCAACGATGTTTTATTCTTCTGCACATTGTTCTTGACAAGAGGGAACAACCTCAGGAAGATATTAGCAAGCATCGATAAGACTGTTAAGGCTCCATTATTAGTCAAAATACAAACATATGGGATTAAAAGTGACACCGATGAGGAGCTTGCAAAAAGGAAGAGAAGCGAGAAGATAGACTTGATATCTAAGGACATAACATTAAGCAGGATAGCAGCTTCATTCCCCCATATTGCTCTAGCTGTGGTGAGGCAAACAGAGGTAAGGGGGAAAGTCGATTTAACATGTATGAGCTTACAATACCGCCTTGATTATGGAGACATCAAAGAAGCCCCCGCTATATAGGGTCTAACTTTTTAAACACGAAATATTTCAAGAGTAACTTCTACAAGTCGTAAAGTCGCCATAGCAACGAAAAAAAATTTTTTTCTGAATGTTTTTATTTTTACGAAACTATTATAGTTCTAAATATTCTTGCGACATTTTGCATAAAACCTTTACAAACTTTAAACTTACTTACTTACTTTTACTTTTTTAAACTTTTTTTTACTTTTTAAACCTTTAGACAGTATTTATTTTATGGGTCAAGTAATTTTTTTTTTTTTTTTAATAAAAATACACTTAGATAAAAAAAAATTTTTCGTTGCTATGGTGACTTTACGACCTATAGAAGTTACTCTTGAAATATTTCGTGTTTAAAAAGTTAGACCTTATATTGACCCATGGCCTGATACCGTCAATCCTCTTAAAGGCTGACACTCCAGAGCTAATGGAGCTGAGGCGCTTCTGCTATTTCTTTAATATCGAGCAGTCCGTTACTCTACAGATGCCTAGTGCCAAGAGAAACGTGGTGAATGAGCCAATGTCTAAAACACTGAAGTCTGCAGAGAAGTTTGTTAACGCAGCAATTAATGGGCCTCTCAACACTGACAGCCAAAGGAAGAGCTTACTCTGTCACCTGGGTTTATATAATCCTGCTGATGAGGAGATTAAGAGGTGGATTGCAGTAGGCTCAAAGCTATACGCCCGCTGCTTGGTGACCCCATCATATTATATGCTGCAGTCCTCGCTATCGATGGAGCTGGCTAGCAAAAGTGGCTAAGACCTAACCGGGGGGTTGAGGGAGAGAGGCTCATCTCTCATTCTGCATGTTAGGTTAAATGCATGTTAGGTTAATTAGGGTTAATTTAGGTTAGGTTAATTAAGTTAGTTTGTAGTAGGTGATAGGGTAAACTGGCAGTGAGTTAGGATAGAATAACACAATATTATATAAAATACCAGGGTCTTTGTGTCTTTGAAATAATTATTATTACCTTCACCAGTTATTGTTTTTTTTCAATCTTGCTCGTTTGAAAATAGGTAAATAATCAGGCATGCAAGTAAACCTCAGATTTTTTTTTTGCTGACTCAATAATGCTATGCATACTGTCCACCACCTATGTAGCTGTGTCCTGATTCATTCATAACCGTCGGAGAAATTACTAGCGTGTAACAAAAAAAAACTCCTAACATACCTGCTTCTTCTCCTCCTTCTTGCGAAAAAGAAATATCTTTTTGTGATTTGACGCTGTTTCTTTGGTCCACGAATTGCTATTCGTGGACCAAAGATACTCTAAGTATCTACTTAATATTACCGAGAATGAAATTATTTTGCTCAGTATACCGCAAACTCCAGTAGTGACGACAGAAATTATTTCTTTCTTCCAGAGAGATTACATTACATTTGTAGAAACATGTCTCACAGTCAAACTCTTTTGGTGTTTTAGTACTCCTTTCGTTTCTTCTCGTAGAATAAAAATAAATAATAATTTGACTATTTTTCCTTTATGTATTTCCTGATTAGTGTATTAGTAATGATTTTGACATGATTGATGGTGATTATGACATTATTGTTTGTGATTTTGACATTTTTATTATTAATCATTTTGACATTATTAACACAAACTTTCCAAATGTAATTATGTACCTACTAACACTAGTGTTTTAAGATGTGTATGTATTACTAACAAAATGGATTTTATGATCTGTTAAATAAATGATTTGATTTGATAAGGTAAACTTTCAGATATTTACTTTCCAATTTCAGGTTCTGGTTTCATCGAACGTTTCCTTCTCCGAGTAGCTTCGAAAACTCCTTTCAATAAGACAAAGAGATATTACGACTTAATGTGCTTCAGAGATTGGCAACACGTACTGTGCAATCATAATGTCGCCGTCGTTAGATTGAACTGCTTCGTCAATATAATGATCGTCTCCACAGAATCGCACAACATTTTCTAAGTTCTCATCCTTGTTATTCGGCCAGAGACCTGGGGACCCCAAATAAATTCTCTGGTTGGATTAAAGACCCTGGATCCGGGTCGTAAGTAGGATCTTTATCAGAGTCATCGCTGTTAAACATGCGCTCCATTTCAGCCACTATTTTCTCCCTAGAGTCGCTCAAAGCCGAAGTGCAGTTCGAAACTGGGCTCCAAAACGTGGATTTATTTATAATAGAAAACAGAAAACAATTGAGTATGTCTTACGATGTCCAAGTGTATACTGTTCGAAACGTGCCGATTTTTGAAACTCGCCCAGCGGACTGATAAATGTTGTTGGATTTTCCCGCGCTGGCAACCGATATGTTTCGCTTATGATGGGCCGCTGACCACGGGGTAAAGTGATACCCGCAAACTTTAGACTTGGGTTGGACATGCAGATCTTCAGTTCATCTTTTTGATCTTGAGCGAGTTGGTTGTAGTCGATCGTGGAGTGTGTCAAGTCGATTTTTTCGATGCATGATAAGGCGTCGGCTGCTTCGTTCGTATCACCGTGAATGTGTGTGTGTACCACCGTGTATTCAATCTTTGTGCGAAACTGACTAATGTAGTGCAGCTGGCGTTCTCTTCGTGGTGTATAGCTGCTACTCGGCGCTCTTTTCAGCGCGTAAGTTAGTGGTTTGTGATCGGTGAATATTGTTAGGTCGCTTCCTTCTATTAGTCATCGTTGATGTTGAACTGCGGAGTACATTGCAAATAATTCACGATCGTACACGTTGTAGCGTCTCAGTGTCTCACTCATACTTTTTGAGTAGAATACCAGTGGTTTCCACATGTTGGCGACTTTTTGTTGTAGAACGGCGCCGATGCTAGTATTCGATGCGTCAGTAAATAAACATTAGCGCACGTTAGGTATCGAGTGAGTTAGTGATGTTGTCTCGAGTATTTGTTTTTTATTTTTATTTGTCGGCATTTCTCGAAGGCTTGTTCTGTTGCTTGTGACCATTGTATCGGAGTTTTGTCGTTCTTCTTGTTGTGTAGGTATTTGTTCAATAATTCATGTTGGTATTTAGATATGTGCCTATTTGTATTTTTCACTTTGTATTTCACTTTATTACAGGTACAAAAATTAACAATCGTGTTTTGGCACTTCCCGACGACTCAGATGATGAAAACCTATCAGATGACGATGAATATCAATTACCAAAGAAAACGATTCCAGAAACTGACTCTGAATCTGATTCAGAAGTAATGGAAAATAAGTCGTATATCTGCAAGAAACGGAACCGGAAGATGTGGAGGAGATATTCCTAAAGCAAAACGAGCAAAGGTTCAAAAGCGATCAAAATTATTATGGACTGAAGATTCTATTGAATACGAGAGCCAGGATATAACATTTTTAGGTTGTGAAGATCTGCAAGAAGAAATTTTACAGTTGGAGATGCCGATGAATTTTTTAAGCTACCATTTCCGACAGACGCGTTAAACCTCATTTACGAACAAAGTAAATTGTATGCAGAACAAATTCAGCCCGAAAAAGCACAATCTGTGACTAGAGATGATCAGTAAAATAGGCACTGTAATTTATATGTCTGTAGTACAACTACCTTCTACACTACTGGAGAGAAGCAACTTATATTGAAAAAGTAGTTTCCACTTTGACTTGTAACAAATTCGAAGAAGTAAAAAGATTTTTGCAGTTTTTCAATAAAAACAGTGATCTTAAGCAAAAGTCGTTTCCCAGCAATAATTTTTGCGTAGGGTGACTTAGTTTGATGTAATGCTTGGTTGACGGCTTCGTGAAGGGTCCGTTTACACCCTGTATATGGGAGGGGTGGATCTTTTGGATTCCATGCTCGGATTTTATAGAATCCAAATAAGAAGTAAGAAATGGTATCACCGCATTTTTTTTCACATGCTCGATTTAGTATGTGTGAACAGCTGGTTATTATTTCGACGACGACATAAACAAAAAGGCATTGACACCTATATGCCACTTCTTGACTTCAAATTATAAATTGCAGACATGCTTATGACAGAGACGACAGGCGTTTTCACACCAACCACACGTGGAAGGGGAAGACCCGTTTTGGACCAAAACATCGAAAACGTTAAAAAACCAAAAAGACGGCGCATAGATCTGCCACCTCGAGAAGCGGCTGAAGATGGGATTGGGCATTGGCCTAGTTGGGCAAATGATAGGCAGCGTTGTAAAAACTGTGGACATTCTCACGTGTGCTGCAGGAAATGTGATTGCTACTTTTGCTTTAACAAAGACCGAAATTGTTTTAAGAGTTTTCATGTTTTCACAAATGAATAAACCTTTACTGTACAATCGATGGTTGATTATAAATCCTTTTTCTTATCCTAACCTAATTTATATAATACTAGCTGTTGCCCGCGACTTCGTTCGCGTGGAAATTTTGGTGTGTACAGTACATGTGAGACTGCCTCGTTGGTCGAGAAGTCGCTAGCGCGACTACTAAGCATGAGGTCCTGGGATCGATTCCCGGTTCGGGCAGTGTTAATATATACATTTTTTTCATTAATTACATAAAGTTATCACACACATGATTTGGAGATCACCTTTTAAGCAAGAAGATGCTTGTGTTGGGGGGTTTTCGACCCCCTCCCTCTTTGGTGAAATGTTGTGTGATTTGGCTTGACCCCCTCATCCCCCTCCTAATCTCACGTGAGATCTAACAAAATGCGTAGTTTAGTATAAATACGGTAATCTGCGCTTGATTGCATAGAATTCATTTTAAAATAATAATTTGTAGAGAAACATGTTCACTTAATTAAACCCAGATTTCTCATAATTTTAAGTTTCTTGCGGGGAAAAAAAACGTGATATTTGCCGAGACCCCCCCCTCTCTCTCGTGAGATTGGGTGAGATTCGGCTCGACGCCCCCCTCCCCTTAAACGGTTCACGTAATTAATGGACGCCCCCTTAGGTGACTCCGCTTTTCCACTTAACATGAAACAATGTATGCAATTGAAAATATACTATATTAATAGTGTTATTGGGTTATTCCATCAGGATTTCTCAGTAGTAGCCACGAAATCTGGATTTGTGCCCGGTTGATGGCAATTGGCTCACCCCCTATTACATGGGACTTCAACGTAACTGGCGAAATGTGTGTGTAGGTACGATTACGTCCACCTCTGCCCAACACTTCGGGAATAAAGGCGTGATGTTATGTTATGTGTGAGAACTGACTGCCTGATCAAAATGTGATCATGTACTGATGACTAGAAAAGGCGTCCTTTTGGGAACTGTAATTCTGGGCAGCAGAGGTCCGAATTAAATGAGGTAAAAACCGGTTTATTCTGGCGATATACAACTTTTTTTTTCAAAGTGAACCTTGTTGGGCGCTTTTTATTCTAATACCGTTCTGAATAAAACATTACATGACTTTTTGCGAGAGCCTTCCGCTAAATTGCTTTTGGCAACTACAGTTTCCAAAAACAAAATCGAACTTTGCTCTTGGCAATTACAGTTGGCAAATTTTTTTTTTCATTAAACGACTCTATACTCTATTTTAAAGACGGTAAAGTCCTTTTGGAACGTCTTTAAACCAAAATCTAATAGATTATCTAACATTTCGACGCAAGTTTGAGACATCATAGCACGAATTTTATTTTACAATTATTAAATGAAGTTTGAAGAGGCCATTTTGTGTTTTTTTGTGCTCAGCGTCATTGTGTGCTCTGTTGTGGTTCGAGAAAAAATGCCGTAAGTATTCTAATTTATTGGTTTTTACTAAAGTTAAGGTACCAAATTAATCTAGAAAACCTATTCTATAATATTTCTATACTTTATTCAATGATAGTTTAAGTAAAATGTGCTAAAATCGAAAGAATCGAACGCGTCTTCATTGACGGTGTTAGTTTACGTATTTTAAAGTGGTAATTTATCGTTATTTCCTTAAAACTACGAGAAACTATGTGTGAAACATTGATATATAAAAACCCAAGATGCACACTCAACGTCTAAAAAACGTCCTCAAAAAAAGAACGCAATATTCGAAATTGTGCGCTCATTTCAAAGTCTCGCGTCGACCGCGTCCGGGATCATTCGTTAAAAATGCCGAAGTGTTCTGTGAGAAATTGTAAAAATATTACGTCAAGAAGGTTAAAAAAGGATGGGATATCGTATTTTCGGTAAGTAAAAAAACTTATTGACTACTTTTTGTTATTTTTATGACTGATTTATAACAAGCAATGTGTGATTTCGATTTTTTTTTTCTAAAAATTTCATTCAACGCTCAAAGTACAATACAGCCAACTTCAATAGCTGCTTGTTCAGTGTTAGAACTACGCATTACAGCCTCCTTTTTACTTTAGTCGCATAAGTACATACATTTTATTTATAAAAAAAATCGCGCGTGCGGCTCGTCACGCGTTCCGAGCGGGACTGAAGAGAGAGGCGTGGGGGGTGGAGCGCGGCTCTATTGTACGAGTAAAAGCCGCGCGCGCTTTGATCGCACCGCCGCGCCGGCGGCGGCGCTGTCATTGAAGCGGGCGCCGGTTCAATGACAGTAGGCAAATACGACGTAGTAGTAAAGCTAGCGTAATGGATGTTGAAAAATAAGGAGCCAGTATTTATTTATTTATTTTTTATAAAAATACACTTAGATAAAAAAAAATTTTTCGTTTCTATGGTGACTTTACGACCTATAGAAGTTACTCTTGAAATATTTCGTGTTTGATAAGTTAGACCTTAAATACTTATTAATTTTGATATTGCTTACAGATTGAAATACCTGATGGTGGCGGTGATATTGAAGTGTGTCCTACTAGTTCTATGTTTAATTTAGAAATTGAAAAGAAATTCAAATCTCCTACCACTTCTCTAAGCACGGGGTCGGTTTTGGATACACCTCGAAAAGTTCGTATAAAAAGCGAACTTCACAAATGCCGCAAAAAGTTAATTAGCAAGGAAAAAGTCATTAACAAATTAAGGAAAAAAAATCGAGACTTGTTAAAAATACTATTTCACTAAAGAATATGTTAAATGTTTTAACGAAAAGATTTAAATTAGACTCAAATTTATATCAAGATCTATCCACATAATATACACTTCTGGACACATCTATTGGCCCACCTTAGAGTTTAGGTTTCGATGGCCCCTACCGAAATATGATTGCTAGATTGAACAAAAACTGTTGATGCAGTTTTAAACCTGATACATTTTACCATCTTTTTCGATCGTATTGTTTTAAATTTGAATTCAGAATACCATACGACATGGAGCTACGCCTAACAAGTCGGATATGCGCCTTGTTAAAGGCAATTGATTTTTGAATAAAAAACATGTTTTATCAAATACGTAGTCTGGCCATAAATATTGTCATAGCTTCCGAATTTTGAATTTGGAATGCAGACGAAAAAATTAATAAATTACGTTCGAATTTTGAATATTTCACGTTTTTAAAAACATAGGTTTTGTAGACTTTTCTTTAGTTTTTAACATGGAATGGACACAACAAGAAGACAGAGTCGCTGTAATTGCGTTGCATCGTTGTGGATACGGGGCAAGTGACATTTTCAAACTACTGAAAAACTTAAAAATAACACTAAGGTTTGTTTATTGCACTATTAAACGGTACGAGGAAGACTCAAGAATAGAAGACAGAGAGAGGAGTGGTCGACCTCGTACGGTTCGCACACCAGCGGTGGTCAAAGCCATCAAGGCGCGAATTCAAAGAAATCCCGTGCGAAAGCAAAAACTGTTGGCTTTTCAGATGGGTTTAAACAGGACCACGGTGAAAAGGGTGTTAAATGAAGACCTTGGGCTACGGACGTACCGTAAAAGAACAGCTCACTTCCTGAACGATCGTTTGAAAAAAATAAGGCTTCAAAGATCACGCGTTTTGTTGAGACGGTACGCGGGAAAAAAATACCGCGAAATATTATTTTCAGATGAAAAAAATTTTACAGTTGAAGAGAGCTTCAATAAACAAAATGACAAGGTGTATGCTCACAACAGTGATGAAGCGAGTAGGCGTATCCCGCGCGTTCAACGTGGTCATCATCCCTCATCGGTGATGGTTTGGCTTGGAGTGTCGTATTTGGGCCCCACTGAGATGTTTTTTTGTGAAAAAGGTGTGAAAACCAGTGCTTTGGTGTACCAAAACACAGTTCTTCAAAACTCCGTAGAGCCTCTTAAACGAACAATGTTCGTAAATCGCCACTGGGTATTCCAGCAAGATTCTGCACCGGCTCATAAAGCCAAGAGTACGCAAAACTGGTTGGACACCAATGAAATTGATTACTTCAGGCACGAAGATTGGCCGTCCTCCAGTCCGGACCTTAATCCCTTGGATTATAAAATATGGCAGTATTTAGAGGAAAAAGCCTGCGCAAAACCCCATAAAAATTTGGAGTCGCTGAAGCTATTCCTCATCCAAGCAGTGGCCGATATGGATCTCAATGTCGTGCGTGATTATATCGATGACTGGCCTCGCAGATTACGGGCTTGTATCAAAAACCAAGGAGGTCATTTCGAATAAACTAATATACATAAAAAACTGTATTTTTTTACCTATCTTCCCACATATAAATTATTATATTAAAATTGAAAATGTGTCATTTATTTCACATTTAATATGTGACAAAACTTATGACCCGACTACGTAAAGGTTTAATTTAATAACGCGTGTTGCCTCCATGGGCATCTACCACAGCTTTCATACGATTAGGCATAGTTTATCAACCGCTCTATGAAATTTTGAGGGATCATCTCCCATTCCTCTTCTATGGCAGTTTTCAACTCCTGCATCGTCTGGGCAACTGGCTGACGAGCCCTAACACGTCTTTTTAGCTCGTCCCACATGTGCTCAATGGGGTTCATGTCTAGGCTTCTGGCTGGCCAGTCCATAACTGTGATGTTCACATCCCGAAGATATTCCCTGACGATGCCGGCCGCATGGGCTCTTGCATTATCATGCATAAAAAGGAAATTTGGGCCCACATAGTCCGCGTATGGTATCACGTGAGGTTCTAAGCACTCACGAATGTACCTTTCAGCATTTAATGTTGGCAGCCGTGGTCCTGTAACAACCTCAAGTTGAGTTTTGCCGCTCGCGGATATACCGCCCCAGACAGTCCATGAGCCACCGCCATAAGCAACCCTCTCTTCAAAGCAGCATTGTGCGAAACGCTCTCCCTTACGTCGGTAGACCTTCTTCCTTCCATCATTGCCATGTAACACAATTTTAAACTCATCAGAAAAGAGTACACGGCTCCAATCTTGCTGTGTCCAATTTAAATGACTGCGTGTGAAATGAAGGCGCGCTGTTCGGTGGGCTCGCGTTAGTTTGGGCCCATTAGCTGGCTTGTGTGGTACCATATCGCGTTCTTTTTACCTTCTCCGAACAGTTCGAGCGCTCACAGATACTCCGTGGAAGTCGCGAAGTTGGTTTTGTATCTCAATGGAGGTAAGGTGACGATTTCTCAAGCTGGTCGTCACGATGGACCGATCCTGCCTTTCAGTTGTGACCCGAGATCGTGGCCTTCCTTGGCGACGAACAAAGCCGCCAGTCTCTAGGTACCTCCGATAAACATTTCGGACCGCAGATCGACTTAAATTAAGTTGAGCACTCACGTTTCTTTGGCTGTGTCCGGCCTGAATAAGTGCCACAGCTTGGGCGGCGACTTCAGGTGAAGTATCCATAGATTATTGATAGAACCTCACCTTAATGTTAAGAAGAAGTAATGTTTGTTGCAAAACCAAAGATATCAATCACTTTTTCAAGAATTAAATCCAAGTAAACCAATAAAACCAAGTTTTCTTAGTATTCGATTGCTTGATATCAACAAACAGGCTCCAAATTGTCTTTTGTTTCTTTAAATTCTGTGTTCGAAATTCAAAAAAAGACTATTGAATGAAATTGTGAATGCGCCAGATTCAAAACTGCATAAAAACTTTTTGCTCGACCTAATATAAAATTTTAGCTAGGACCTAACGAAACTGAAAATACAAGGTGGGCCAATAGATATGTCCAGAAGTGTATAAAACCAACTGAAATGGTTGATTCAAAATGTTTAAATAATCTAACAAAAAAAAAGAGATGTTTAAAGTATCCTCCCGAGGTCAGGAAATTCGCTTTACCTTCCTCAATCATATTTTTAGAACCAATGAAGAAGAGATGGAGGTCATCCGGAAGTCTCAGGCTACTGCTAAGAGACTGCTTTCCAAACTCGACCCGGCAGTCAAAAGGGAACTCGACGCACACTAAGCAACTGTCGCGGTCGCTCCTCCCTGACGCACCGCTGCGAAAGCTACAAAAGTAAGTATATATGTGTAAGCTTAAGCTGGGCATTCACGGTCACGCCATTCGGCGAGGCTCCAAACAACTTAAGTCAACTGGATGGACGCCAAACATGGTTCCCATTAACGGTCACTCTAGTTCTCTTTCATTTACGTGTTTGACCGGGTCGAATAACGTTGCCATGAGCTCTGATTCGGAAGAAGAACTCTTATTTTATGCAGCTGCTGTTTGTCATCACATAATAACTCGAAAACCGAGAAAAAATGGTGCAAAGAATGGCTAAAAAAAAGAGATAATTTACACATGTAAACTTATTAAATGAACTGTCATTGGAGCCAAGTGATTTGAGAAACTACCTGAGAATGGACGAACCTACGTATTTCAAAGTACTGGAACTCGTTACTCCTCATATAATTAAACAAGACACCAATATGAGACAAGCAATAAGTCATGAGAGGCTGTGTGCCACTCTTCGATTCTTGGCATCTGGAATGAGCTACGAGGAACCGAAGTTTCCAACGGTAATATCTCCACAACGTTTGGGGGTCATAATACCAGAGACATGTAAAGCTCGTTCGACGTCTCGTCGCGGAATGAAAACAAATGGACGTGGGTTTGCGCATTCACGGGAGCGCGGCGCCATGACAAGTCGTTGTGTTTCTACACTCACGAGCCGTCGGCGCGATGTTGCGGCGTGACGCCACGGCGCGATGCGATGGATTTTGGCCGGACTGGAAATCCAGAGTTTTCCGATTCAAAAATTTAGATGTGATATCTAAAAAACCTGTAAATCAAGAAGCTTTGCGTCATGGACTTAGCCCATTGCATGCGTGGATAAGAATTTTTGAGTTCTTGTTACATTTGGGCTATAAAAATGACACTGCTGTGCAAAAGTGGCGAGTTTCAAAAAATTCACCAGAAGCTAGAATTGTAGAAGGAAGAAAAAAACAAATACAAGATGAAATCAGACAAAAAATGGGCTTATTGGTTGACGTAGTTCGTCCAAATTCAGGTACAACCAATGATGGGAACACTGCCCGTACGGCTTTGTCTGATTCCAATCGATTGACGTTTGCCAATATTTTAGGTATTGAAGAATGGCTGACCTTCATACAATTCTGGTGACATTATCATGCGGCTTAGAAATAGAATCTAAGAAGTTTCAGGAGTTTTGTAATGATGTCGCAACAAAATATGTCCAAAAATATAGTTGGTACAACATGTCTGTCACCATGCACAAAATTTTAATGCATGGTGCACAAATGATTGATTCTATTCCTATACCTATAGGAATGCTCTCAGAGCAAGCCGGTGAAGCGGCTTTTGTCGAGTATGTCAATTGACAAGAGACAAACAAACAATAAAAGGTCTAAAATTCCCGAAAAAGTTCTAAAACTTTTAAAGCCGACTCAGGATAACGTACTCATACACGGCGACCAGTTCTTGCAAAAAACTGTCGATGTATTCGAATGTGATTCCGACGATATCAACATCGTGTTATCGTCAGACGAAGTATTTATCGATTGCGATAATGACGACATCGACAAAATGTAACTTTTTTATTTGTTTTTTTTTTATCGTTTGGACAACCCTATTTCCATAGAAATTTCTAAAATATTTAGAAACGCTTTTTCTCACCAGCCCTTTGAGTTACGTATGTAATTTTTTAGGACGTGATAAACAACAATTATGTACATATTTATAGCAAACAAAAAAATGCGGTAATGATAGGGGTAATTTTTTTTTTAATAAAAAGTGAAATTCAAATATGTTCATGTATCTCATTAACAATCAAAGCTACAGCTCCTTAATTTTTTATATGGATAAATATTTTGATATTACGTCGTTTGTGGTATTGGAAAAAACGATACCATTAATACTTTTGGAGAAAAAAAAACAATCAACTTTTTTTGAGGTCGTTGAACTTTCACAAAAAAAAAATTCTCTGAAATTATAGACAATTTTACCGTGGGAATTTTTACCAATTATTAAGTATCACAAGTTCTTTCGAATTAATACATAAAATGTATCTGGCCACATCTAAGTCAAAATTACAGACTGTGCGACGGCATCACACGTGTCGCTGACGTCAGAACGGCATCGGGAGTGATTTGCGGGACGCGGGGGGAGAGGGATAGCTGTTCCCGCCCGCCACACCACAGTCGGCGTCACGCCGGCGCGCGCGCGCCGCGCGACCCCGGCACCGCGCACCAGTACGACCACAGCGGCAGCGAAGAGCGGACGACGTCACAAACATTAAGTGCGGCGAAACATAACTGTCGCGTCGCGGTCCGTGTACTCAAATATCTATCGTTAAATATAGAACCATTTAGTATTCGAGGAAAGTTTATTATTTATCTTCACACCAAACACCCGTTCGAGAACACGGGATGAGATCACAGCCCCAACAGTACCTTTCTTAACAAGAAAGCTTTCCTAATTTTGAAAAACAAAGTAAAGCAGTTCCGCTATTAAGTTTAACACCATTTATTGCTGATAAAGGATTGATAAGGGTTGGAGGCCGTCTGGAAAACTGAACTGTATGTACTATCTGCATAGTTATACTTTTATTGTAATGTGTACCTACGCGCATTGCGCGTACGTAACGCCGCGCGATATTGAGTATTAAACTAGCTAGCGAGCGAGACGGTCGTTTTATTTCTACCGACACCATTTTAGCAATGAGGATGGGATCGACGCACGTGTTTTTGAGAAAATGGCGAATTTCATGGAAAATTTAAGTGTTTTCGATCATAAAATCCACGAATGGGACGTGTTTCACAGTAGATTGATACAGTTTATCAAGTTAAATAACATTTCTGACGATAATCAAAGTGCAGTGCTTTTAAATTATTTGTCGGACGAATCCTATCGTCTGGTTCGGAACTTAGTGCATCCGAATAAGCTCGAGGGAATCGCTTTTAGAGAGCTAGTGAACGTACTCAACAAACATTTCACGCCAAAAAGATCAAAGTTCGCCGACAGGGCGAAGTTCTATGAAGCGATCAAATCCGACGGTGAAAGCATCGAGGAGTGGAATGTGCGGCTGGGAGGGCTGGCCGTATACTGCGATTTTGGCTCGGAGTTGGATATGCTTTTGAGCTGCAAATGGGAGTTTATAAAAATCGTAACAACACTGCCTTGGGAATTGATCCAGAGATCTCATGATTGACAGTCGAATTCGCGACCACCAACGATGTAGTCAGTTTTTTTTTATTGTAAACAATGTGTGTGTTGCTATGGTATTCTGTTTCATTTCAGCTTTTGCTATGCGGAGTCAAGCAAGAATTAGTGCCAGTGCTCAACCGGCCCAGCTGCCTGAGGATGAGATAGAGCCGCCACCACCTATGCCCAGAAGTAGTACCAGAAGTGCGCAATCATTACAAATGATTGAACTTCAGGTGCCCAATGTTTAAGATACGCCGCCCATCCCCGAAGCGCCTCAAATACCGACGCCTGTACCTAAAACCATACCCTCGCCTACCCGCAGGAGAACTTGCACTCAGACTCAGTCAGAATTGGCAAGACAGGCGTTTGTTAATTCTGACGGTGAGTGGCGGATTTTTCAACAGAAATGTGAGGAGGAACGGTTAAGATTAAGGGAGAGAGAACTGCACCAACAAGAGCGGTGGTTGGATCTATTTGCTCAATTTATCGGTTTAGGAAATAGAATAGTTGATATATATCAAAAAAAATTAGACAACACGATTGGTGCAGTCTGAGCCGATTCCTTAGATGCAATGTTTACGGGAAAATTGAAAGTTAGTGTAGTTAGCTAGTATTTGTTTTTATGTCAACAAAAAATAGTTGTCGTGTGTCTTATTTAATCATATATAATTTTGAATGAAAACATGTTTTAATATATTTTTTAAGAAACAATTAGAAAGACAAAGATAAAACATAAAGAAATAAACAAAATATTAGTCGCTATGCAATCATTTTCATTTTTATGTTACTTAGGCTTCTGGCAACCGGTACTGCGTGAAATTAATGATACTCAAAAGTATTTTCAAACAGAGGGACATAACATACATCAGTGAGCTCAAATAAGTGCTTTACCGTATTAGAAGCAAATCGAGAGGAATTTTTATTCGGAGCTCTACAATATGCTTAAGTTTATGTGAAGAGCTTGGAATTTCTTTTGAACCCCCTAGACGAATCAGGAGAAGGCGTAGTTTTGGCGACGGAAGTGTCGATGTTGGGTTATCGTACGAGAACGAACTGAGGCGAACAATGTTCACTTCAGTAGACAGAGTAACTGCTGAAATTCGTTATCGATTCCAACAGCTGCAAAATCTAGCGTAAAAATATGCCTGCAATAATGCTGGGCTCGGAAGAACTTAACCTACATCAAGCTCCTCGGGACATAAATACAGAAGAGTTCCAACATGAGCGCGCACGTCTACGAGCGTTCGTAGCTGCAACAAACCCAGACAGTAAAAAAGAGCTTAGGAAGTCCGGCTCTCTGGGATTATTAAAATAATTTATTGAGTCCAAACTTGAAGATGGCTTACCAAACATTATAATAATGTTGAGGTTTTTTTTAAAAATCTGCCGTGAGTAATGCCAGTTGCGAGAGAAGCTTTTCTAAAGCTAATAAAAAATTATCTCAGATCGACTATGTCCACGTTGAGGCTAACAAATCTAGCTATTCTGGCAATTGAAAATGAATACATGTTGATATTGACGATTGTGTTCAAGATTTTGCTTTGAAAAAAACACGAAGAGTACATTTTTAATCTAATTTTTTACCTAATAGTAACAGAAATAATTAATAAAATTAGACACCTTGTCGTTTTTATGTTATGAAAAACTAATACCGCATAGCGATGAATTATGTCAATGACATAGGCAGGCGCCCCCAAAATAACAACCCCTCTTGACAATCGGATGGTAACCGTCGTGGTCAGAGAGATGCTCGCCGAGTTTATGAGCGGATGAACGATAGAATACAAGTCGCTGACTGGAGCTATGAGCCGGAGCCATATGATCCAGCACGTGAGATAAGACTCCGTGGTCCAACCCAGCTTTCTCAAAATTTTAAGAAGAGATACCAACAGAAGAGGGAGGATAGCAGCAGCTGTAGCGGCTTTATCCTAGCCGCTACAGCTGCTGCTATACCTAGGTCAACAAAGGGGACACCACCTATAGATGAGCCTTTATATGATATTGGCCCTCATTCCTCATTAGTGCCTATGGAAGATTTCCTTGCACAGAATTTTGACTTTGGAGGTTTCATTCCCATAGTCGAAAAAACTTATGAAAAGTTGAGGGGAATAGACCCCCGACTAAGGTTGCTATATTCGCTATTTCAGCATGTAATGTGTAACCATTTAAACATATCTGTGGCTGAACAAGCTCGTCAGAATGGAAGGGAATTGGACAAATATCTGCATGAGGAGCCCTTGAACAGGAAAGAGGATCCTCTAAAATGGTGGCACAGCCGGAAACATATATACCCTCATTTATATGAGTTGGTCTTGAAAAGGCTGTGCATCCAAGCCACGTCGGTTTCGTGCGAAAGAGTATTTTCAAGTGCAGGGCAAGTGATTACTGACAGGAGAACACTACTAAAGCGATCTAAAGTAACATGTAATTTTTGTAAATAATATCTATAATAAGATAAAAACAATAAAAATAAAACAAAAAGGCATCGTTATAAAAAAAAACAATAAAATAAAACAAAAAGGTTATAAAAAAAAACAAAAAAAACACCAATAATTGAACATACAAGGTGTAAACAGACCCTTCACGAAGCCGTCAACCAAGCATTCTGTACATCACACTAAGTAACCTTACGCAAAAATTTTTGCTGGGAAACACTTTTTTTTTTGGGGTGAAAAATCACTTTTTACGGTAAAACTCAAAGTAACGCACTCAAAACATTGTTCTGATGGATGGATTGAATAGTACGGGGGTCGTGGAGGTGTTTAAAGCAAAGTTACAACATTAAAACCTTGTATTTTTATGAAAAATTTGGAACTTTGACCCCCAATATCTCCGAAACTAGAAGGTTCCCCGGTACGGTCTGGAACAAAAAAATTATCGCCATGACGGGGAGAATAAGTGCCTTTCGGCTTCGTTAAGGGTCTTTTTACACCCTTTATATGATTTTTAAATACGCCATTCTAACCTACCGCCCTAGGGTCTTCCACTCATTACACAGATGCCAAAAAAATATATAGTTAAGCACTGTGCAGATAAAAACAAATGGTAAAACGTAATAATGGAGGCGGTTGATCAGATTGACAGTAAGACATGAAACCCAATAAGTGGGGTTTCAAAAATTTTGTCCGGGCAGGTATGTCACGTATTGTTTACGACTTCCTGCTATATGGGGGTGAAGATACATTTAAAAATATTCAGTTTTCTCAAGACGAAGAGACCTTATCCTTAGGAGCCAAAGTAGTAGTCGCCCTTTGCAAAACCATACAGACGCGCGCATGTGTGGTATTTTGATAATTATTTTTCTACATTAGATTTGGCGACACATCTCACGAGAAAATTATGGCATTTTCAGTCTTGGGACCATCCGCCAAAACAGGCTAAAAGGATGTGAG
The DNA here is from genome assembly GCA_905220335.1 of Noctua pronuba. Classification (NCBI taxonomy): domain Eukaryota; kingdom Metazoa; phylum Arthropoda; class Insecta; order Lepidoptera; family Noctuidae; genus Noctua; species Noctua pronuba. Next base: position 3,607,448 of record LR999906.1, on the reverse strand, counting down.
AAACTACTCGTGGACGACAAAACCTTGAAGAAAAAAGGTAGAGGTCCTTATTACCAACTAGTAGACAATAGTAATAAGCTCGCAGTGTTCAAATGGTTCGACAATAAGGTAGTCACTTTAATCAGTACAAATATCTCGACTTCTACGAGATGCGAGTCTAAGCGGACGTGTTTTTCTGTACTTGCTTAAATAAAATATCTATAAACAATTACGACAAATATATGAATAATTATTGCGGCGTCAGTTAAAATCAAAGTAAAGTGTGTCACCCACCAGTGACGTGAGTGCCATAGCAATTTTTATTGCAAGATGAACTATATTATATTTATTCTTCTATTGACAATTAAATAAAGTGTTGCGGTTAGGATGTCTAACCCAGGATCCAGCCCATTTGGGGTCCGTAGCCAATTACTACGACGAAGTCCTCCGCCAACGCCTACCGGAGAATTGCCCCCGAGTGAACCAAATCCACAACCACCTGTACCAGCACCTGAGGAGAATTTTTTGCCGAGTGAGATAGTCAGCCCCCCAGAGATACAGAAATGGATGTTATCTATTGACGGCATTCTGACCGAAGTCTGCAGTATTGTTGGTGAAGGCAAAATGAACTCTGACCAGAAGCAACGTGTTGTAAATCTTTGCCGTAAGGTCCAAAGTGGGACTTCTCAGATGGCTGTCCTCTACCAATCGATAAAGCAGAAAATGATCCAGTCCCACAGCACCGTTCAGCACCTACAGCTTCAGAAAAACATGGCGAACTCTCTGGACCAGTTTAAGAGGTTATTGAGTCGAAGCTGAATACGTCCAGCAATTCATATGCTAACACGGTGAAAAAAGGCTCCGACAATTTCATCCGTCCTGCAAATTCGAGTGCAATCGCCATCTATCCCAGCGACAAAACTAAAACAAGTGACGACACCAAGTCACTTGTTCAAAAGTTAATATCTCCCGAGCAACTGAAGCTCCAAGTACGTGGCCTAAAAAAAGTTAAGAATGGGGGTGTACTGATTAGCACTGAAAATAAGAGCGATATAGACAAATTGAAAAATTCGGAGAAGATAGTCACCTCGGGCCTTACAATAGAAGAACCTTCTAAACGACGCCTTAGGGTTACTGTCATTGGTGTTCCCGTAGCCCTTACTGAGAAGGAGGTATTCGACTGCATTTACGAGCAAAACCTATCCGACAAATTGCCGAATACAACTCATGAATCCTTCCTTGAGACCATTAAACTGAGCCATAAATCGGGGAAGAAAGGCCTTCCTACCTGCAACTACATCTTGGAGGTACCCGCTGGCATAAGAAAAATGCTGGTCAACCAAAGCAGAATTTTTATTAATTGGACTTCATGCCCGGTGAGAGATTTTACGATAGTCACCAGGTGCTACAATTGCCAGCAGTTTGGCCACGCAGCTAAGTTTTGCCGTGAAACGAGTCCTACATGCAACCACTGTGCAGAGACGGGACACTCCGTGAAGGAATGCAGTAGCAAATCTTCTCCCTCCCAGTGTGCGACGTGCAAAAGGTTCAAGAGGAAATGTGACCATCCAACCGGCGATGTAAGTTGCCCGGCACGTAAATATGCAGAGACCAACTACATCAACTCAATAGACTATGAGGGCGCCTAAGAGCGCCACAGTATATTATATTTAGTAGGCACACAAACAGGTAGCTCATCCCTTATTTGTATTTCTTCTTAGTTTTTAATTATCATGAGCAATCAGCTAATCAGTGATCTAGATAGTTTTACTGTGTCTGAATCCAAAATGTGTAATGTTGAGGACTGTAAATACCTTCTTCGTTCTGGCGACAAATCGCTTACCTTGCTTACACAAAATATTCGCAGCATAAACCGAAACATGGACGGTTTTGAAGTGTTTTTACAAAGTCTTGACATAAGCTGTGATATTATCGTACTAACAGAATGTTGGCTGTCAAAACAGACAGTCAACTTACCGTCTCTGAACGGTTTTTATTCATTTAAAACAGAGAAAAACACCAACCAAAACGACGGAGTTGTAGTTTATGTTAAAAATAATCTACGAACTATCAAAGAAGAACCACTATCCCAAGATAGTAATTGCTTATTCATTAAAATTATTCCCGATACAGTAGTCATAGCTATTTATAGGCCTCCCTCTCCTAATATCGACAGTTTTCTCGACTCACTTGACACTAAGGCGGTTCACCCACTGAAGATGCGTCCCGCCGCGGTGCGCGGAGCGACAGATAACGCGCGCGGCGACGGAGGCGCAGATCTGCCTTACTTAGCGGTGTAATTTGCTCCCCCGCGCGGTGATGCAGATTACGACGACCTCGCGCTAAATAAACTCATATGTTCACTGTGTTGTCGATCGTCGTGGAGAATGGACGAACTTACTCGATTTCAAGATGTTGCAGTTATATTGTCATTTTGGTTTTTGTATACAAGAATTAAAAGACACTGCGTCCATAGAAGATTTTGGATACATCCCTATTTACGATCGAGATCTATAAATGGATCATTTACACTGAATTACAAAGACTTAAGAAAATATGAAGATAAATTCTTTAGCTACACACGTATGTCAACTGCATCTTTTGATTATTTATTAAGCACAATTGATTTATTATCTCCTCCCATTTCTTAACTTTTTGTATACGGTCACTATATTCTTTGCTTTTCATATCCCAAATTGCAGGGCGTTGCTCAATTTCATATATAAATTTGTCTACTTCGAGATCCATCGTGCAAACGTCTTTATAGTATCAAATCACGCCCGGGACTGCGGAGCCGGTGTGTCATATCCCGCGGCACGCCCCGCGCTCCCGCGCAGATTGGCAGAAACTGCGCGCAGTTTCTGCCAATCTGCGCGGGAGCGACTTCACGCGCATTTCCGCGTCGGCAGTGTGTTGTGCTAAGCGTGATTTCTATATAAATTGAGATACTTGCATACAATGGTAAAATCTGCCATCCCGCGAAACGCGACGGAGCGCGGTGCAGTGGGTGGAGCGCCTAACTTAAAAAACATAAGTACTTTCAAAAATGTAATACTTGTGGGAGATATCAACATAAACATTTCCCCCGGGAAACCCGATACCCATACACATAATTATCTAAATATTTGTGCATTTCATGGACTTTTACCAGCTCACTATTACCCCACACATCAAAGCAGTTCTTGCTTAGACCATATCATTCTAAAATCAAAAAATCCATCCAAAACATTGGTTACTAACTCTGCGCTAACCGATCATCAAGCTGTTTTACTAACAATGCAAATAAGTTCACCTAGAAAAAACTGCGAGCGTAGCTACACTAAAGTCAATATGACAAACCTTGAATGTGACATACGCGGCATTAATTTTAACCCTATTTACGTTTCTGCTGATGCAAATATCTCTTTACAATATTTCATCAATTCTTTACAATACGTAATAAGAAAAAACACTTACACTAAGATAATCCCTAGAAAATAAAACCGTGGATCACACCCGGTCTCGTTCGTTGTATAAGACACAGAGACAAACTCCACCTAAAATCCAAACTTGCACCTGATGACGTAATAGTTTCTGTTACATATAAAATATACCGGAATTTCTGTAATAATCTTTTGAAAAAGCTAAAAAACCAGCACGATAAAAATGAACTCGAGAAGGCGGGAAAAAATAGTAAACTTGTGTGGAAATTTATAAAAACCAATACATTGAGGTGTAAAAATTCCGAACCTCCGATTCATTTACTATCAACAGAAATAAACCCATCCGAAGCAATAAATAACATAAACCACTATTTTGTCAATGTTGGTAAAAACTTGGCTGAAAAATCCATAAATATTAGCCGTCCCCCCACTCAAAACCCAACTAGGACATCTTCCACGTTAAATTCTTTTGTTTTATAAGATACGGACCTCAACGAAGTAATTAGAATAATAAACGGCTTAAAGGATGTCTGCGCAACTGGGTGGGATGATATACCCAATAATGTACTTAAAAGATTTAAACACATACTGGGGGCCAGTATGTGTTTAAATCATTTAAGTACATTCCGCTCACTCATATTTTTCAGCTATGTTTATCTAAAGGGATATTTCCAAAAAAAAAGTGTCAGAGTTTTTATGCCGCCCATGGGCCTCTGACTTGGCTTTACATGCCGTCAAGAAATATCTCTCAGGCATGCTGGTTTCCTCACGATGTTTTCCTTCACCGAAAAGCAAGTGATAATTATACTATACGCACATGAATCCGAAAAATCAGAGGTGCGTGCCTTGGGTTTGAACTCAAGACCTATGACTTGGCAGTCCAACGGTCACACCACTAGGCTATCACTGCTTGTAATTGCAATGTAACTAGTAAGAACAAAGAACAGGACACAAACTATCAGCTATTTTTTCAAGATAAATGGATCAGAATCATTTTCATTTGACATATTGAACGCCTGTTTTGGATCACTGTACGCTGAACTATAAACAAATTAGCTTCTTTTATTTCGGCAAGGTTTTCTTTTTATAGAGAACCGAATCTCAGCTAAAAAGATGCTGGTCCAATATTCAAGCTAAAAAAAAACCATCCTTAATCTAGAAAAAAAGAAAGGATGAGGACTGGGGTTGACCATTTCCTGGCCCCGCGTCCTCAGATCTCGAAGGAGTAGAAGATACGGCCTCCGCCGATTTGGAATTGAGGTTCGCAATCGACTGCGACACTATGCCCAGTAAAACTACAGCAAAACTTTTTATAAGCTGTCAAAACGCGATTCCCCCTTATATTTTGTATGGTAATAGCACGCTGTGACATCACTATTTAGTCAACTCAATAACTCAACCATTTATTGATTTCAAAGCAACTAAAAATCCAATTTTGAAATTAATTGAAATTAATCGGGTTATCAGCTCTAAAATAAAGAGCTTTTTTTAAGGAAGTTGTGTCTTGGAATTATTATTGAATGGTGTCAACTACCGTATTTGATAGATTGCAGTAGCTTGATGTGCTGGCGTCCGTATAATATGTCCGTACCGGTACGACCGAACCTAAAATTTTTTAAACGTTGAAATGAAATCACTGTCATCATAATATTTTTTTAGTTCGTTTTTTTTTAAATTTTATTTTAATAATTTTAAACATATTTCACAGAATTAAGCAAATCTTTAATCACTTGTGTGAGCAATTTGATCTAATAAACCTGAACATATTATGTATATATGATTTTAAATTTAATCTTTCAGGTAAAACTTTCGAGTATCTGCAAAAAAAGGCTGAAACGCAGAGTGCCAGAAAAACAAGACAAGTGCAAAATGAAGTGAGAAGATTACGCCAAAAACTTAAAACTTACAAGTTGTTGCTTAAGCAACTTAAAATCAAAAGTGCTAACAGGGATTTTGAGAAATTATCTCGTAACATGACTGAGTCAGCTAAACTGTTTACTCGAATGCAATGCATAGAAGGACGGAAGAAGAAGAAGGGACATAGATTCACTCACGAAGAAAAGATTTTATAACTTTCAATTTTTAAGAAAAGCCCTAAAGCCTACAAGCTAATGTGCAAACATTTTACATTACCATCAAAAAAAGTCCTGAAGTCTTTGCTTGCACAAGTAAAATTGACTCCAGGCATAAATTAAATTGTTTTTAAAGAATTAAAGTCCACAGTGTCGAAAATGTTACAACAAGATCGCCTGTGTACGTTAACCCTAGATAACTAAACTTATTTTACACGTTTCACTGTAACTAAACATTCGTCGAGGGGACTACGAGAGAGCTGTAGGGTCTCTTCCTACTTGACTTGTGACGACAAGTGCATCACGGGTTGCATTATTAATCAATTTAGGAAGGTAAAAAATGAGCGGAGGTCGGGGGGCACGGGTAAGTTGATGTTCGCGCGGAGTTGCGTCGTCAAGCGGACGAATGTTTAGTTATCTAGGGTTAATATTTGATGAAATGTCCATATCTCCCCAAATTCATTATAATGTATACACTGACGATCTTGTAGGTTTTGAGAACTATGGGAACTGTAAGACGCAACATTTTGCCAATCATGTTTTGGTGTTCATGGTCAAAGGGGTAAGGAAAAATTACAAACAACCAGTAGCTTACTACTTTACGCAAACACTAAAAACGTCAAAACTTAAAGAAATTTTAGTAGACGTTATAGCTAACGTACAAGCTACTGGTCTAAAGATAATCGCTACTGTATGCGACCCAAGCTCGGCAAATGTAAGCACTATAAATAGCTTAATCTCCGAAGCAAAAACTGCATATTTGCAAGCAGGAAAAGAATGGCGAAAGGACATAATTAAAGTTAATAATCACGAAATAATTCCCCTGTTTGATGTACCCCATTTGTTAAAAGGAGTTAGAAATAATTTATTAAATAAAGAAATGCATTATATGCACGAAAATGAATTAAAAATAGTAAAGTGGGAATACTTTCAGCGGGTTTTTGAAGCCGACAGGTCGCATGGAGAGTTGCGTATGCTGCCCAATTTGACCAATGAACACGTCGATCCTGGCAAAATAAAGAAAATGAGGGTGAAAATTGCAGCTCAAGTATTAAGTTACAGTATGGCAGTTGCTACAGATAATGTTATTGCAAGAGGAGATTGTCCCTCAGAATGTCGGGATCTAATACCATTTATATTGATCATTGATAAATTATTTGATTCATTTAACGCGTCATCTTTTACGCCACCAAATGGTTAAATATACAGAGCTGCTGTAAAGCGAAATTCTCCTCATCACAAGTTATGGCAAGATGCAATAAAAATGTTAAAAACCGCCAAATTTATGGTGAAAAAAAGTGATGAGGAGATAATCGAAAAGTCTGTACTTTAAATAATTTCATTCGAACAATCGAAGGTTTTAAATCGATTTGGCAATTATTATCAAAAAAATATTCCTTTGACGCAATGCTGACACGCAATTTTAACCAAGACCCGCTCTAAAATTTCTTTGGAAGTGTTCGAAGTTTGGGGGCTCGAAATGTTATGCCCAACTGTGTGGGATTTGAAGGAGCATTTAAAACTTTATTATTAAATAATTTCAGCACCAATCATTCCGTAGGCTCTAATTGCGAAGAGGATTCTAATGAATGTTTACAATCCCTGTCCTTCTTCCTTAAAAATAAAGAAAAAAGTAATGCTCCTTTGCAATCCCAAAGTATTGTAATTGATCAGCCCCTGAATGTTATGCAAAATACAAGAAAAAATTCCGATCCAGGGGCTGATCAAAGAACTTACGTCTGTGGGTGGGCCTTGACGAAGTGTCTACAAAAAGTCGTCAAAGGATGCAAAAAGACACTCCCTCCCACTCCACCCAGAGCGGGAGAAGTCATTTGATGATTTCCCATCCGTAAAAAAAAAAAAAAAAAAAAAATGCAAAAAGTGTAAAAGCAAGCTACTAGGCAATTCGGACGACGAAATGTACAAATACATACGTGCCAGAGAATATAGCGAAAATAAGAAGTGGCTTTGCTATCCCTCCGACTGCCTAGTATCTTGTTTTCAAGAAATACAAGAAACGACTGTTGCATTTTTAAATAGTGATTGCCACAAAAAAAATATCAAAGAAAGAATAAAAACCTTCATTGATTTATTCACCGATTTTAGTTTTATAGATTGTGATTTACATAGAGAAAAAGTAAAACAATGTTTTGTAGACACAACTATACATATAATTATTTATAGTTGGTGCAGATCCGTTAACAAAATTCTAGAAGGTAAAATCACCTATGAAGGTGAGGATGTTATAAAAAAAGCAGCTCAAATTTATTATAATAAGCATAAAACGAATAAATATTAATTTCTGTTTGATTATAATAAAAGGACATTTTGAACTTAATACGTGTTTTTTTTTTTTATTGAGATTTGAGAGAGAGGTCTGTAAATAGAATAGGATTATATTAAATCCTAATAATAAGGATGCATAGCTATAGGTAGGTGTATTGGTGTATACACCTACCTATAGCTATCCATCCTGGAGCTTTAGTTCACTCACCAAACTCAAGGTGGCAGCACTTTCCATACATGCAAATTTTACCACAGAGTTGTCACTCTTTCCCTCTATAGTTACTTTACTCTTTGGCGTCCGTATAATTATGTCCGTACCGGTACGATCGAACCTAATTTTTTTTTTTCTTGTGTTCATTATACAAAAAAAAAAGAAAACGTTGAAATGAAATCACTGTCATCATAATATTTTTTTAGTTCGTTTTTTTTTTTAATTTTTGGTTCGACATTTTTTTTTCTTTTTAAATTATAATTACTGAATTTTATTATTGTAAATTACTTAAAGTCGTTTCACACTTGATTACCCTCTGACTTTGCGTCACTGTCAAAAACTCAGTGATCTTTATTTTTGCGGCAATACAGTAGCTGTTGCATTACAGCTGTCAGATGGGAAATAGTGACTGTGAAAGGACTATACTTAGCCCAAGCTATATTTTTTTTATGAATCTTTTTCTATTGTATAGTTGAAAGGTGTAAGTTAATTAATAATAATAAAAATGCATTCGGGGGTAGTTTGTAGCTGTGATTGTTCCTAATTTAAAATAGTAGCATCAATTTTGCTCACGGTAGCTTTAAGGTAATTTTAATAAACAAAACAAAACAAAACTCCTGCTGACGGTACATGTTAGAAATGTAAACAGAACGCAATCGATGTATGTTACTTTATGGTTGGTTGTCTATGGACACTTTTCAAGGAACTGTCAACGGTCTCTATCCATCCAGTGACCATGTTGACGTTGATAACAACTCTATTGCTTCTTATTCTGATTCATGTTTTGATGCAGACGTCGAATTTGATTGTGAATATACTCAAAATGAGTATACCGAAAGAAACGATCGATTTAAGACTATAAGAATGGCCTTAATACTCTGAAACAGTACAATGTTATTAAAGAAATACGTAAAAAAAAAAAAAATGCTCTTCCTGTAAAGTTGGAAAACATGCAGAAGTGACCCTTTGTTCCCAAAGGTGCGATATGTTCGAAGCATTTTTTAGAAAGTGATAAATATGTGACTTCGAAAGGCTATATATAGAAGGCTACACAAAACAGCTGTTCCTCGAATAGTATGTGAAATTTTAACATTTTAGTTTAGTTTTTTATTTTTGTTTATTTATTTGTGTACGGAAATTATTATTAATGTGTTTTGTTTATAGGAAGCAAATAATGATGTTGTAGAAGATGAGACTTGTTTTGATAAAAAATCGATTGAACAATGTTGCTTGCAACCACAAGTAAGTTAGTTGTAAACAAATAATATTTTTTATTTGTTAATAGTTTTATATTGTAAAATTAATTTCACGGGCTCGAAGGCAGAACCTTAAAATTAGTTTGTAATTTTTGTTTTGTTTTTGCATGCTATTATCTCACGTTTTATAATTCTTGTTTTATTTCAGATAAATATTGAACCTACAGTTGCTCAAAGCCCAACTTCCTCACTAAGCATTGGGTCAATTTTGGATACACCAAAAAAAAATGTAATGAAAAGGGAACTTCTTGCTTCCAAAAAGCTTATACAAATAAAAAACAACAAAATTTCTAATTTACGTAAACAAAATACCAGACTTAAGACTTAAGTTGTATTTTACAACAATTTGAAGGATTTTCTGTCTATATTAATAAAAATAAATGTCAAACTATAGATCAATCATTACTTCATGCTCTATTTAAACATGTAGAAGTTACAGGAACATTTAATGCGATATATTTAAAGAACATAAAAGCCAGATAACGGCCTTTTTCTCAAATCCACCAGGTGCTAGAAAATTCGCCATCACACTGCATTTCTAAAGGGTGTAAAAAGACCCTTAACGAAGCCGAAAGGCACTTGTTCTCCTCGTCATTGTGATCATTTTTTTGTTCTGGACCATACCTGGGAACCTTCTAGTTACGGAGATATTGGGGGTCAAAGTTCCAATTTTTTCACAAGTTTTTTTTTAAATACTACTTTTTAAGGTTCTAACTTTACTCCAATTACCTCCATGGTCCGTTTACTATTCAAAGCATCCATCAGCAATAAGTTTTGAGCGCATTATATTGAGTTTTACCTTAAAATGTGATTTTTGACCCCAAAAAAAAATTTCGTTTCCCAGCAAAATTTTTTGCGTAAAGTTACTTAGTTTGATGTACAGAATGCTTGGTTGACGGCTTGGTGAAGGGTCTGTTTACACCCCGTATTCACCAGCTGCGTATAAGTACATACGAATAATAATTGACACTTGCCTTCCTCACCTGTATAAGTATAAATGCAGAACCTGGTTTTACAGGAGAAGCATTTGACAGACTGAAAGAAAAAAGGAAGTAATAGGTGCTATAATTGCTGACGAAATGTCAATACGACAACAGAAAATATGGACTGGTAAACGTTATGAGGGTTTAATTGACATGGGTCTTGGCAGCACAGATGACACAAATGACATTGCTAGTCAAGTTTACGTCATTATGTTAGTAGGAGTAAACGAATCATTTAAAATACCTGTAGTATATTTTTTCATTTCAAGTCTCTTAAGCTGAAATAAAGTCCAATTTACTTAAAATGTATTTAGAAAAATGTCATTCCGTTGGTGTAAAAGTGATATCGTTGACTTTTGATGGCTGTAAAACAAATATTTCTTGTATGAGAATCCTCAGTTGTAGCATTGACGATTGCTCGAATATTAAAACTCATTTTAAACACCCTTCAGGCAACTACGAAGTGGTTGTGTTTTTAGATGCATGTCACATGATAAAACTTATGCGTAACACATTTGAGTCCAAAAAGATAATCAAGGATGCCAATGGGAAACTTATAAGATGGGATCTCATAGGTCGTCTTCATAATTTACAGGAGGAATAGCATCTTGCCAACAAATTGTCTCACCGCCACATAGCATTTAGAAATGAAATAATGAAGGTAAAATTAGCTACGCAACTGTTAATTCGAAGTGTGGCCAGAGCTATAGAGTTTTGAGAAACACAACTACATCTAAAAGATTTCAAAGACTAGTGCAACAGTCGATTTCATTTTAATTTTAAATAATATTTTTGACATATTAATACTAGGAATCTAAGTGATCACGGATACAAAAAACCACTAAGTGCTAGTAACACTAAACAAATAATGTCATATTTAGTGAAAGCTAGGGAATACTTAATATCTTTACGTGTCGATATCAGACGAAAAAAACAATCAGAAGTAAAAACGAAACGAGAGTAGTTTACACTTCGGAAAATATTCCGTTATGGTATATGAACGCGCCGCGATGAACGCATCGCTATCGCCGACCAATCGGAGCAGAGGAAGGCGCGCGCGCCGGCCGCAAGCGACGAGAGCGACACTGAGCTACAGACACCGCCGCGAGAACATACACATCTTTAAAAATATCACATAGCATAATAAAATTGTAACGCCTTCTTCAATTATAAGTATAACGCATGAACACGCTGCTTTAATTGAAGAGACCCCAAACCCAAGACTCAACAATCAACTTCGAGCTGTACAACATAACAGCTCCGACAGTATAAGTGCCAAGCGAATACCGGTGTGATTGGATTTCTAGTCTGCATTGAAAGCTTTACATATTTATTAAGGACTCTGGTTGAATCTAGTACCCTTTCTTTTCTTCCAAGTTACAAATTTAGCCAAGATCACGAAGAACTATTTTTCGGCCATTTACGCAGTCATGGCGGTCATAATAATAACCCTAAAGGTACAGTTACACATGCTCATTTCAAGCATGAAAGCATGCTTCTATTGAGCAGTTGCTACTTAGCATGTGTGTCGGAATGTTGCTCAAAATTAGCATGCTCATTTCGAGTTTGCTTAAAAATCGACAGGCGTGCGATTTTTGATCATGCTATCTGCGGCGCGGGTGGAAGGGGGCGTGCTTTAAGCACGTCTAAACAGGTTTGCTTATTGAGCATGCTAGTATCGATCAGTCGTTCGCAACAGGTGCGCGTGCACAATTTCACGCAAAATGTCTCGCTGGGGCGACGGGAAAACTCAAATTTGTAAATTTATATCGAAATAACAAGTGCTTGTGGAATCCCCGCATACCGCAGTATAAAAATAATGTTGATAGAAATAATGCGTACCAAAACTTATTAACACGTTCGGTGCGGCATCGGGTCGATTATATCCGATGCTCAACTTTCCACAACTTCCACAACCGCTGGTGCGGGACAGATATATTTGGTCTCCCTAACAATATGAATAATACAGTTAGTGTTTTAGAATTGCCTCCTTAAATAAATAGTAAAAAAATTGTATCGGGTCCTTTCGACCCGATGCCGACTGGAGCAATTTTTGTTACGTCTAGTGCGTTTATCGGATCCGAACGACCCGATACCCGATGACCCTATAGCCGCACTAGATTACATGTTAGTAGAGCTAGTGAGGTCCTTCTGGTTAGATGACTTTTTATCCAAATGAGAAGAGAAAGTGTATGAAACATGAAACGATCTAGGAAAATGTTATTGAAGTCAAGTGAGGGCGAGAATTGTGAGAAACCAACGAAAAATTAAGTGAGCGAAGGTCCCCAAAGCAAATAATATTGGGTAAGCGGAACATATCTGATAATGTATATACTAGCCCGTCAACTGGTCACACATTACCAGTCCTAAAAACTGCAGCCGTCAATCCCAAGCCACCAGATTCACCCAAACCATCAACTAGTACAGCTCATAGTGAACGAATACAAATATTGGAACACAAAATTATTCAACCAGGTTATCAAAGTTTCGATACCCCAATAATTGATGGTCATTCTCCTATATCCAGCGATGATGATTGCGACATTTTTTTAAGACCTAAAAATTACAAGAAGCAAACACCAACATACAACTTAGTACTAAAACAAAAAATCCCCCTGCAATAACATATAAAATAAACCTTTTTTCAACACCTCAAAACCGTAACAAACAAATGCCACGTACAAGCGATGTTGACCTCTTATTATATAAAGAAGGAGAAAAAACCACGTCCTCTGCATTAACAATTAGTTGGGTCGTTCAGTGAATGATGCATACTTTACAACAAAGAAAGCTACGAAAAATACACCCTCTGGAAGAGCGGCACCAAAGTACAAAAAATATATCTATTATGATGAACTAAGTTTCCTAAGTCTGTCAGATGAGAACGAAGTTGATGAATCACTGAACGAAACCATATCCCTCTCACCCTCATAAAATATGGATAATACGGCATCCTTAGATAATACGATACCCTCAGAAAATACGCAAGATTCTGATATGTCAACGCATCAAGCTTCTTCAAACACTCTTCATGGAGAGCAGAATGCCCATACTGATAATTCCGGATCATCACAAAGACCTTGGATCCAAAACAGAAAAAAAACAGGCCGCAGCAAACAAACGTAGAAAGTTCAGTATTTGAAAGACAGTTATTGGCTTTACTCAGTAATAAAACACCAGATATTGCCGCTGACCACCTGGCTTTTTTCCCTTCGTTAGGTCCAATTTTAAAAACTTTCGATCTAGAACAAAAGCTAGAGTTTCGATCGAGAGTTTAGCGCGATGCCATGGAAATTAAAAATTACTATTACAAATCAAATAGCTCGGCTTTCTCCCACTTCCATGGCATAAGATCTCCAGCGCAACATGGCTCTTATGCATCGTCATCATGCAATTATACTACTCTAGGTTACACAGAGTATGAAACCACTCCAGGTTACTCTGGGTATCAAACAGCAAGCCGTAATGATGAATAATATGAAAAAAAAAAAATCTATGATTATTAAACATTATGTGAGTAAATATGTTTTTTTCTTACCTTAAAGTCACCATCAGTCGTTCAATCGGTGGTAAAGGCATACGTCGTAAACTGCAATGGACCAGTTTATCCTGTGTCTTTGCCAGTAATTCGTCGAAAGTTTTAGTCGACATTTGAAAGTAATTAACACGTTCTATGCCAACGCAGGTCAGTGCTGACCGACAGTGAACTTCCTCTTTAGGCCAATAAAAATCGGAAATGTGTTAAAATTTTGCCAAACAATTTTTTTCATTAAATACTTAAATCTAATGTCAGAATGTGTGATTCTATTAACAAATGTGAATTTTAGTCATAGTTTATAGAGATATTAGACGTCGGTCAACACTGACCGCCGCGGCCCATGGAGACGAAATATCGACTTTCCGTTAGGGGAGGCCGCGCGGGTCGCGGTGTCGGGTCCGTCCCACTACCCCGCAGCCAGTGAACTCTCCCGCGCCTACGCAGTTATCTCCCGAATCCCGATGTGAGACGCCGTTTTATTGATTGATTTGTTACGATAGCGTATCCGTTTGTTTAAGTTATTAACATTATTATTTCCTTTATTTATCTTTATACATATTTTTTACATTTTTAAATATTCTATACAAAATACTATAAAAAAAACATTTAAAAATATAAAAATAGTAGCCCACCAGCATCGGGAACAGGGTCCGAGCTACCGGTGGTCAGGGCTCTTGAGAGAGGAACCTCCTAACAATACGCGCCGTGTCCAGAAGTACTGCTTTCTGAATCAAGCGCTTGATCCAGCTGCCAAGCGAGAGCCTCCTCAGATGTTGGTCGAGGCTCTTGGCAAGTAAGCCATTGGCTGACACGACTATCGGTACAATGACTGCTGTGCTCACGTCCCACATGTCGACAACCTCGCGAGCCAGATCTAGATATTTGAATTGTTTATCTTTCTCTGCTTTCACGAGGTTCTCGTCATGCGGGACCGTTATATCAACAATCATTGCACGACGCTCCAATCTATCTATCACCACAATGAACAACATTTATTATTACTGTGAACGAATTTGAAGATTTTGAGATTACGGAAGATATTTTAACACAGATCGAAAACATAGAAATTGATTTTCTCGACAAAAGTTTAAACCTAAGTTCTGATGACGAGGAAGTAAAAATTCAACCCCCCCGATCGAGGCACAGGCGTCTGCGGATCCTATCAACAAGCAAAGACAGTGATGCAGAAATTGATCGTGCTATCCAAGGTTTAGAAAATAGTACATCCTCAAAATGGACCGAGTGTAAAGGTAATCAGCGCAATATTATTCCTTTCACTGAATGTTGTGGCATGCCAGTTTCTATTCGCACGTCAATGACTAACAAGTTTCCAGCTGATTTTTATGCACTTTTGGTGACGGATAGCTTATTACAACAAATCGTTGAAAGTACTAATGCTTTTGCAATAACTAAAATAACTCGCACCACAGAAGCTTCGAAACATGCAAGAATCCGCTCATGGTCAGAAACAAACCTTGCTGAGATAAAACATTTTTTCTGCTTAATATTGTACATGGGTTTGGTAAAGCTTCCAAAAATTGCCGATTATTGGTCTAAGAGTGAGCCAAAACTTTCCACGAACTGTAATGTCTGGAAATAGGTTTGAATTGCTTTTACAAATGATACATTTTTCTCAAGATGACGATAATAATAAGTTGGACCGACTTCACCGCGTAAAACACTTGTTAGATGTACTGAATAATAATTTCCAGAAAAAATATATTCCTGGTGAAGCCATATGCATTGATGAGAGTATGGTTCCGTTTCGAGGACGTTTGATATTTCGCCAATATAATAAACAAAAACGGCACAAGTACGGGGTCAAGCTTTTTAAACTGTGCACTTTACCAGG
Organism: Noctua pronuba; assembly: GCA_905220335.1. Classification (NCBI taxonomy): domain Eukaryota; kingdom Metazoa; phylum Arthropoda; class Insecta; order Lepidoptera; family Noctuidae; genus Noctua; species Noctua pronuba. The sequence goes on along the minus strand of LR999906.1, from coordinate 3,591,849 downwards.
CTATACATATAAGATAAATATATATGCTGGAAAACAAAATGAACAAACTAATGTCACCCCTCATAGAGTTGTAATGAACCTGTGCCAGGACTTGCTGAATAAAGGGCACTCGTTATATACTGATAATTGGTATACAAGCGTACCCTTAGCCAGAGAACTCTTGAAATATGAAACACATTTGATTGGAACTTTAAGAAAAAACAGAAATCATTTCCCTAAAGTAGTAGTTTCTACCAAGCTAAAAAAAGGCCAATTCATAGCGAGAGAAAGTGATGATGGCATAACCGTTTTAAGATGGAAAGACAAACGAGAGGTTTTAGTACTTTCCACGAAACATTCAACACGTTTTATTCCCGTTACCAAACATAATAAAACCACAATGAAACCAGCTATTGTTTTAGATTATAACAAGGCAAAAGGAGCAGTGGGTTTAGCTGATCAGATGGCAGCTCACCAGACACCATTGAGAAAATCTTTAAAATGGTACAAAAAAATTGCATTTGATCTGATTTTAAACGTCGCCATGGTGAATGCTTTAGTTTTATACAGATCCGTCACACATAAAAATATACCTATTGTAGAATTTAGAAAAGAAATACTCAAAAGTTTTTTAGCACAACCGAAACAACTTCAGGACGGAATATGAGAAAAAAAACATGTGCTCCAGAAAAAAGAAGGTCCTTCTCTCAAGGTGCGTCGGATGTGCACAGTTTGTTACAAAAATAATGTGACCACTTTTGGGCGTGCACTTGCCAGAAACAAAACTAAAAAAGTGCCTACTTTCTGTGACACTTGCGAAGATAAACCTTTTCTATGTGTTGAATGTTTTGCCAACGTTCATATTAAAATTTAATTTTTAAATACTTAATGTTGTTAGTCAAGATTTATTTTTGGATAGGTATTCAAGTAGATTGTTTGTAGACTCTAAAATTGTTAAAAAATATCGTTATTACTTTGAACACATTTTTTCTTTTGTTTGTGTATAATTTTTATCCAATAAACTTTTTTTTGACGACGCAAATTTTTACTCTTTGGTAATTGTTGTTTTTTTTCTATGTTCTTTCAATTTTTCATAAACCAACGTAATTTCGTTTAACTGGAGGGCCACGCGGGTCAATGAGTATAGGATTTAGTTTGATAGCGCTGCCCTACGGCCTGTAAGAGTTGATTGAAAACACTCATAAAACGTGGTCAGCTATGACCGACGCGGCCCAAACGAAAAGTCTAGATGTCGACCAGCACTGACCGACGTGGCTTGAATGGTAAGACGCGTTTTTTTTCCTGGCAGCCAACGTGTTAAAGAATTTTTTTTCGTCAGCCCTCAAAGTGCCGTATAACATGACAAATTCTCCTGCGAAGGCTCTCTGCTCAATCAATGGATGAACATGAAGTCTTTGTCGTAGATTTGTCTTTCTTTTTTTTATTAGGTAGTTCAAAGCAGCAATTATTAATGTCCTTCGCATTTTTGTGCGTCTGTACTCCACAGTGATCAGCACGATCCTGAAACGTCTCGCGCTGACAAGCTACTCGCTGAGCTGTCAGCGCCGATGGTCAGCGTGACTCTAAAACCAGCCTAACCGGATGCAGCTGAATACCAGTATTTTACATGGAGCGACTGCCTATCTGACCTCCACAACTCTGTTAGTACTGGTTAATACGATAGTCTTTGGTAAGGCTGGTTGTCAGACTCTTTGGGCCACTGAATACCTAACGACTGTCAAAGATCTAAAAATGACACCCGGGGCCAACGGCTTAACGTGCTTTCCGAGGCACGGAGGAAACTCGGTATGTAATGGGTGGTCACTCATCCACAGACCAACCTAGACAAGCACGGCTTAACCTAAAGATCGACCTGAGCGACTGTTATTATTTAGCCACGAGCTCCTCTTACAATGTACAGAGTAATAACGTTTATAAAGATTTCAAGCTCAATTTATTAAAATATTTTGATACTTACTCGTACCTCTAATTATGACTTAAAAAATGAATTTGACTTGCCCATTATAGATAAAAAGATTCCAGGACTGCTTAAGGACGAAACGGTGGCAAAGTTATTAAAGAATTCGTAGGACTGTGCTCAAAGCTTTATTGTAGCAAAACAATTAAAAAAGCCAAAGGTCTAAAAATATGTAACGAAATATTTGATATGTTTGACTATAAAAATCAAATAAAAATCAGGCCTTTCTCCTGCAGTGAGACATAAATGGCTGATAATAATAATAATTGACAATGGCCCGGATGTCAATGTGACGCAACATTTTTTCTGCAACTCAATAATTTTATTTATATTTTTCCAGTAATTTAATTTAAATAAATATGTTTTACACAACCAAAATACAGAACAACAAAAACTAAAATGGAATATAATCATTTGGAACAAGTACCTATCTAAAAATGCAGAAAAAATCGAAAAATTATCAAACGTCAAATACGAATGCTGACTAGAAGCCGGGCAAGACTACAGACACACCCACCATCTCCGGACTCGTCGCTCAGCTCCGCCTCGCAGCCGCCGGGACGCGCTTCAATCGTGAGTGCTGTGTCTCCGGTCGCTGCAATTGCGTCGAGCTCGAGCGACGAGTTTTTCTCCCCGCCGTCGACAAGTGTCAACACTTGTCAAATGAAAGTAGAACATAAATAAACAAACCCTAATAATAATTTATCCACTTGAATCTAAAACCATGTCCTGGGCAAAAAATATGGTGATACTTGAGAAGTGGATGGCTTGGGAATATAAAAATTTCCCTTTAGCAGTGTTTCATTACCTACTAACAGTGATGAGTTTACTTGCTCGAAATGGCTGGAACTGGAAGACAGTTTTTTAAGGAAAGTGAAAAGATGTGTCTTCAAGAGTTGATTTTAAAATATAAACTTAACTCGGTGGCAACAACTATGGGTAGCCCAGAATAAAAAAAAGCTGCATGGGGTCGCCTAACGGAGGAATACAATACCATTGAAACAAATTCAAAAGTTAGTACGTAGTGTTATGCATATTAACAGTATTTCCGTCTATAAACTTTATATACTTAAACAATAATTCAATAAACCTAATTATACAATACCTATATAAATCTATTCTCAGAGATCTGAAGCTCAAATTAAAAAATGTTGGGACAATTTGAAAATCCGGTACAAAGGTGTATTGCTCACGAAAAAAGGGAAAGGATGAGGACTGGGGGAGGATCTTTTAACCCTAATTTGCCTAGTACCTCTAGCCAAGACCAGGTACTGGAAGAAGCTCTTGCTGAGCAAACAGATGTTGAATTGTTGGAAGTTATCGATAGTGATAAAATACCTAATGCAGGTAAATCATACATATAAATGATTAATTACTACTTTTTGCCAGTGTCTGATTTTTTATTGCTGTTTTTTTTATTTAACAGAGAGACACGCCTCAAGTTCTGTTTGCTGCCGGTGATAGCGGAACACAAAATAATGAGTCTGCAACAGAAAGAGGTAAAGGAACCCAACATTTTATTAAATTGATTGGTAATTAATTATATTTAACACAATTTAGACTAACAATATATTTTGTTACAGACCGTAATACAACCACTCCTCCTCGTTTTTCTGAGTCCCGTCTGACTGATTATGGTGTAGCTCCATCACAAGGTACTTTCTTAAATATATTTTTCAAGTTTCAAATAATATTTTAGGATTTGTTCTAATTATATATAATAAAATTAGAATAAATCTGGATAAATTGCAACATAATATTATGAAAGCATTCTTTAAAGATATTTTGACACATTAATGTTCAATATAGGTATGTACTTTATAGATTTTATTTGTTACATTACAGGATCTAGAAATATACAGACTCGAGTGATCCAAGAGGAATTCTCTATCCGTCAAAAATCTTATGACAGGTCCCAAAAAAGAGAAGGTCTACACAAACTGAAAATAGTCGAGAAAGAGTGGATAGTGAAGGCCGCTGAAGAGAACTTCTTCAAAGCTAAAGCTGAGAGAGAAGCTATGGAGGAACTACTTCAATGTAATAGAGGTAAGAGACAAGAGGCTGAATTGCGTTTGGTAATATTTAGAAATAAAAATTAAAACTATAAAATTTAACAAACATAGATGAAAATACATAATAAATAAAGCTACTTAAATTACACTTATTTTTCTATAAACATAATTGTACGTGCTCTACCTAATAGTTAAAATTAATCTAACAATTTGAATATGGAATTAAAGTATTTAAATATGACTTAATTAACTGATAACATTTATGTACTTAGTTGAAAAATTGAAAATAAAGCTACTTAAATATAATGTGCAGGTAGTTACTACATATTATAATTGTACTATTTATCCTATTAACTAAAATGCCTGGCAATAAATGCAGACCTCATAACACTACCCCGTGTAGTATCTCTAGTGTGGGAGACTGGAATTGACTCAATATTTACAATGGGTTCAATACTATTATGTTACAAGGGTTTGGTAAATTGTTTTGTAGTTTTCTATTTAAACATGCAAACCTTCTTTTCCATACGCCATTAAATCTTTCTATTGTATTTCTTGTGGCTATGTGAGCTTTGTTGTATCTCATTTTGGGTTGTGATTGTGGATTAAGCACAGTTGTATACATATACGATGATTGCGCATAACCACTATCACCAATTAATAAACCTGCGAGTTCCCCTTATTCGAATCTCATATGACACCTGCTATTCAAAAATATTCTTGAGTCGTGGACAGACCCAGGCCAGCGTGCAAATATGTCATATATTTCCATTTGTGGTCCACACACTATTTGTACATTAATTGAGAACCAACCTTTGTGATTGCGAAATGCATTTTTTTTTTACGTATGGGAAATCATCAAATGACTCCTCCCGCTCTGGGTGGTGGGAGGGAGTGTTTTACTGACTAAAACCCAAACACTGATACAAAGATTGAATTGATTAAAGAAACACGAAAAATAGCAGTAATTGATCGTTTAAAGAAAAAACTAAAACATGTAAATAATTTATTAAGTAAGTCTCAAAAAAATGAAGAAAGATTAACTTTACTAGTGGAACGCTTAAGGAAACAAATTCAAAGAACTAAATTAGTACTACAATCGCAATTGAACAAAAATAAAAAATTGGAAGAAGAAGGTAAAAAGTAAGAACAAAGGGCAATGAAGGAACATGGATGGGTTTTAGTCAGTAAGAGTCTGACACTCCCTCCCACTCCACCCAGAGCGGGAGAAGTCATTAGATGATTTCCCATCGGTAAGGTAAAAAGTTACTTAAACAGGCATTCCAAGTTACTTATAAGGAAAATTGTAAGACTCATGAAGAGAAGAGACTAGTAAAAAAAGTTATTTCAAATTATACAAAAATAACTGCCAAAGAACTTGATGGAAAAACTTTGGGACTCAAAAGAAATGAAAGAAAATCTGGTGATTCAATTACTTGGTGGAAATGTGTACGAATAGATCACAAGTATCAAAAATTTGGCAGAGAAATAACTACAAAAAAAAACTACGAAACAGGGACAGCAGGGAATCGTCAATAAACTTATCTATGAATTTGAGACGGCAATAGTTCAATTCAAATTACATTATTATAACTGGAAAGAACAGCAGCGGCAGTACAGACAATGTGTTAATAGTCTTAAAGATGGAGAAATCGTAATTTTATGCGATTTCTCAGAAAATTATGAGTGTACATACTCAAAAGAGATACAAGCAACACACTTTGGGGCTTCAAAAAACGCTATAACAATTCATATTGGAGCAATTTTTTTTAAGGATAAATTTCAAACATTTGCTACACTATCCGATAGTACAGTCATGAGCCTGATGTCATCTGGGCACATCTTCTTCCTATTTTAAAATATGCCAAAGAAAAATACCCTATAAATGTAATCCATTTCTTTTCCGATGGCCTGACTAGCCAATATCGGCAAAAGAAAAACTTTTATTTGATAAACCTATTTACAGACAAATTAAAATTAAAATATTCTACTTGGTCCTTCTCGGAAAGTGGACATGGTAAAAGTGTTGCTGACGGTGTAGAACGTTCGGTAAAATGACAACTGGATAGGGAAGTTGCTTACGGCTACGATATCACAAATGCAACAGATGCTTATGATGTGCTACAAAATGTTATGAAAACTACAAAATGTTTTTAAGTAAATGATAATGATATTAAAAATATAGACAAGCTAATTCCGTCTAATGTTACAGCTGTTTCTGGTACGATGTAATTGCGCCAAATTATATCCACACAAAAAAACATAATTAATAAACATAAGTTAATTAGTTGCTTTTGTGGAGATGTAGCAGGATTATGTGATTGTCATTGTCCTAAATCCGATATTCTTGTACCGAATGTTGTGACTTCTGATGAGAACTTAACATCAACAAATATGAATGAAGTTACTTCTGAAATCAGTAACATAGCTGAAGAAAACGTATTAGGCCCTATTAATTTATTATTCTATAGCGATGACAATTACATCAGAGAATAACATATTTTTTGATACTCCAATAATATGTTCCATACCTTCAGTAATGGAAGATGATATTCCCCTCCAAGAAATTGTATTAAAAGATTTAGATTTTTTAATGAATGACGACCCGCTCTTAAATCAACTAAATATTATTGAGTCAACTCAAGAAAAAGATAGAAAGAAGAGATAGAGAGAAGATCACATCAAAAATTCAATTAATACAGAGACATACACTGCCGGCCAAAAGTTTGAGACCACCTACATCAAAGAAGTAAAATGAAACAAAACTCTAAATAAAAAGCAAGAGGTTTAATTATTAATTAAAATACTTATTTACTAATACAAATACATCAAGAAGAAAAAGAAAAAGTAAGGAAAATATCAACCATGTACATTAAAATGCCGCTCATATTTTAAACAGATTTTTCGTCAAAAAACCCACCCTTGCATTTTATTACTTTTTTCACTAGTCTCGGCATGCGATCAATCAATTTGTCGATTGTATCTTGTGAAATATTGTTCCAGCTTTCTAGAAAAGCCTTCCACATGTCTTCTTGCGAGGAGGGACAACAACTGCGCACATTTCTATCAAGCTTTTCCCACAAAAGCTCAATAGGGTTGAGATACGGGCTCTGAGGTGGCCACACTATGTTTTTTAATACCCCTTCTGTTTCTTTATGATCTAAATAACCCCTGCATAATTTTGAACTGTGTTTTGGATCATTATCTTGTTGGAAAAAAAATCCATTTCCAATTACTCTTAAACCAGACGGAACGGCACTTTGCTGTAGTATTCGTTAATGCTGCTCCTTTTTCATGATTCGTTTGACTCGTACCAAATCTGCGGTTCCATGGCCCGAGAAGCAACCCCAGACCATAATAGAACCACCACCATGCTTGACTGTTGGCACCACAAAGTCTGGCATCATCTTTTCCTCGGCGCTACATCGTACAAAAATTCGTCGTTTTGTTCCAAATATTTCAAATTTAGATTCACCTAACCAAACAACTTTTTTAAAGTCTTCTTCAGTCCAGTCTCGATGGGTAAGGGCCCACTGCATCCGTTTATTTTTATTTTATGGCCTTAGTAGTGGTTTTCAAACGGCGACGCGGCAAATAACTTAGCATCTCTGAATCATATTTTTACTGAAGTCAATGTCACAGGTTTAGACCGGGATTTGTTCACTTCTGCGTGGATTTCTGGTGCTGTTAGGCGTCTATTCCGCTTGCTGGTAACAACAATGAAATTATCCTTGCTAGAAGTGGTAGCTCGCGGCCTTCCCGATCGCAAACGATCTTGATTACTGCCAGTCTCCCTGCATCGGGTTATTGTGTTATGAGCACAAGTCTTCGACAACTTAAGTTGAGAGGCAATCGCACGTTCAGAAAAAAATGTAAGCCTTTGTTGTGTAAAACAACTATGGCTGAACGAGTTTCACTGCTAATTTCGCGCACTTTTCCCATTTTAAGATGTCTTCCTGTAACAACGACGAGCTCAGACTAACCAAGATAGAGAAAAAAATACTCCATGAAAAGGATAGTGGGCAGAAATGTATGGGCGGCACACCCACGTCCGCCACAGCTTAGACTACTTTTGTTTGGAAGGTATCACAGCCATGTTTCTCTGTGCCAAAGCGCATCAAATTCTGTCCCAGGGTTCTTTATTTATTTTGAGTTGATCATTATTGAAACTAACCTAACCTAACCTTTTGTTTACTTTTGGGGCACACCCACGTCCGCCACAGCTTACGACTACTTTTGTTTGGAAAGTATCACAGCCATGTTTCTCTGTGCCAAAGCGCATCAAATTCTGTCCCAGGGTTCTCTATTTATTTTGAGTTGATCATTATTGAAACTAACCTAACCTTTTGTTTACTTTTGGGGCACACCCACGTCCGGCTCAGCTTAGACTACTTTTGTTTGGAAAGTATTATAGCCATGTTTCTCTGTGCCAAAGCGCATCAAATACTGTCCCAGGGTTCTCTATTTATTTGAAGTCGAAACTTACCGATCATTATTGAAACAAACTTAACCTAACCTAACCTAATCTTTTTTTACTTTTGGGGCACACCCACGTCCGCCACAGCTTAGACTACTTTTGTTTGGAAGGTATCACAGCCATGTATTTCTGTGCCAAAGCGCATCAAATTCTGTCCCAGGGTTCTCTATTTATTTTGAGTTGAACATTATTGAAACTAACCTAACCTTTTGTTTACTTTTGGGGCACACCCACATCCGCCACAGCTTAGACTACTTTTGTTTGGAAGGTATCACAGCCATGTTTCTCTGTGCCAAAGCGCATCAAATTCTGTCCCAGGGTTCTCTATTTATTTGAAGTCGTAACTTACCGATCATAATTGAAACAAACTAAACTTAACCTAACCTAACCTAACCTTTTGTTTAATTTTGGGGCACACCCACGTCCGCCACAGCTTAGACTACTTTTGTTTGGAAAGTATTATAGCCATGTTTCTCTGTGCCAAAGCGCATCAAATACTGTCCCAGGGTTCTCTATTTATTTGAAGTCGAAACTTACCGATCATTATTGAAACAAACTTAACCTAACCTAACCTAATCTTTTTTTACTTTTGGGGCACACCCACGTCCACCACAGCTTAGACTACTTTAACTACTACTTTTACTTTCTCTGTAACAATGAACTGTGTACAAGTTAAAGGAGCTATTTCTCTAGTTTACCCGTATCCCATTCTGTGCCCACAACTGGTTGACACTAAGTAAGTCACTCAGTACGTCCTGGCCAGGGTCCTATGTGTCAGGATGCGACACATATATATATCTATAGATCATCGGCAGAGGGCGGACGACGCCCTCTTCCGGCCCCCCTAAATAGGTCCAGGGGCGATGGATTCAGGGACATCCGTCACCCCCCATCACACTAGACCTGAGACGGCGGCGCGTAGTGTTCCACGCGCGCCTCTCCTAGATGTAAGCGGGCCGGCACTAGTCCGGGGCAGTGGAAGTCGCATTAGATCCCGCTGCCTCCCGGCGCAAGTGTGCGAGGGAACACCGGTGTGATTTTAGTCAGTACGAGTCTGACAGACCCTTCCGCTCTCTCCATGGCGGAGGACATCCATCGGGGATTTCCACGCCATGAAAAAAAAAATTTTAAGGTTAGGTTTAGGTTAGGTTAGGGTAGGTTTGTTTCAATAATGCTCGGTAAGTTTCAACTTGAAATAAAAAGAGAACCCCGGGACAGAATTTGATGAGCTTTGGCACAGAGGAACATGGCTATGATACCTTTCAAATAAAAGTAGTCTAAGCTGTGGCGGACGTGGGTGTATTTTGCCCACTGTCCTTTAGGTAATAATCATGTTTTAGGAAGCTCAAATAAACCTGAATTTCGGTTAACGTGAAACAAAACCAAAATAATTAGTAATGAGTAGCTCAAAAAAATATTACAATGACTCTACCACCTGGTCCTTGCGCGGCACGTCGTTGATGTTTTGAAATAATGGACCTTTATAGGATGATAACTTAAAAATATACAGAAATAATGACTCTTAGAAATTCTTTAATAACAATAGAATGCCTAGGTGTTCAAATTAGCTCTTTATCATGTGTACTTTTGAAATATTTTGATGGCGACAAAGATTTTTACAAGTGGTCTCAAACTTTTGGCCGGCAGTGTATATAGTCGAGTGCAATTAGACTTTAAGGTGGAACGAAGTTTATAGTGGTCGGATTTTCATGGGGTTTTTTTTATTGAGTTCCTAGAGTTGTGGAGAAGAAAGTTAAAAAAAAAAATTTCGACGCTCGCGACTTTTTTTTTAATTTTTTAAATTTCCTTTTGAATTTTTTTTTTCGCATAGGAATAACTTGAAATTGACCGGATTTATATTGTGACGTATAGTGGGACCTGTATTCATCAATTAAACGCCAATTTGGTCTATTTCCTTGTTCATTGGTGTTGACGAAATGCATATTTCCAGGTTTTTTAATGAAAATTTCCTATTTTTTCAATTATTTCTAAAATAACGAGTTTTAACACAAAGATTTCTTTTGTCATTGGTAACTGATACTTTTTCACGGATAACTGAACATAAAAATGTTCAAGAAATCCATATTTACGAGTGCAGTGACTAAAAATTCATTCGCAAATATCAGGAAATCGTCTATGTAAAAGTTAAAGAAGGCAATTTTTCTCAAAATGTTTCTATGGCGGTCAACGTAAATATTATTCTGAAAATATCCTTATTAAATCAGCTATCTACAGAGAACATAAAATAAAAAAAATATTCGGAGGTACTCAATAAATGTTGATTATTGCTGACGAAGGTGGACTGGGACCGCTGGTAAACTCACAAAAATTATCGTAATTGGAACGTAACCATTTCTCATAATTTATATTTAGAATTAGTTGCAAGCTTGGGTCTCTGCGCCCCATTTAATATCAATACCGATACCGATACCGCCCCCAATTCTTAGCGATAGATCCCTTTAGTCATGTTTTACTTTCTCAGCAGTAACTGATATTTAACAAGTATCCTTGAATATTTTTCTAGTTATTATACCTTATTAGATAGCTACTATAATGAGGTTTTGAAAAATAATTTGCACATTGAGTTATATAGAAAAATTTCGAAAAAAAAATGCCTCCATTAACATAGACGATTTTCTGATTTTAGCGAATGAATTTTAAGTCAATAAACTCATAAATATGGTTTTCTTGAACATTTTCTTGTACAGTTATCTGTAAAAATGTATCTGTTACCAATTTCAAAAGAAATCTTAGTCTTAAATTCGGTAACTTAGAAATAATTAAAGAAAATACGATATTTTAGAAAAAAAACTTGAAATATGAACATTGAACAAATAAACAGACCGGGTCCATATTGGCTCACCTAAAGTTCTTTTCCCGAAATTGTTCTTCCTAACGATTTGTAATCCGAATGATCACTCTTCCTAAAATTTTTCATCCTAAAGTTTTCATTCATACTATTTGTAGTGCTACCGGCGATGTTCATAACACTCATGTTTCCGAAAATTTTAATTAATAATATCATTAATGTGAATATATTTAAACTCCTACTGTTTTTTATTATAACGTTTTTATTCCTAATCATAAGTACAGGTCAGAGTGTCGTCTTGGGGGCACTATGAAAAAAAAAACTTAGAAAAATTTCGCACCCAATTTCGAAGTAGCGCTCGCCGGCCGCTGCCGCGGCACCGCTCGCTCCGCTCGCTCGGCTCGCGCGTAGTTGGTCACAGTTCTAACCTAACCTAACCTATGGATCCCTTCCACATCGTTTTTACGACAAACGGTTAGTCGGAGACAAAAAACACCAAGAAACTTTTATTCTTACATTTAGGTGTTTTATACGATAGAATCGAGAAAATAAACGGTTTGCAAAAATAACACATTTTTGGCAAAATTTTTCTAAGTTTAAACAAAGAAATTTAAACAAAAAATATATGACTTTGAATAATAGTGTAAAAGATGGTTATGTTGAGAAAATATAGGAAAACAAATAAAAGTATAACAGATGTTTATTGCTACTGACATTATGAAGTTGAATGCTTCGGAATTATAAAATTAGAGACAGAGTAGTTAGGAATTGTGATTGTTAGGATGAAAAATGTTAGGAAGAACATTTTCGGATTTCCAATTATCGAAGTTAAAAATTTAGGTGAACTTTGGCGCACCCAAACAGACCAAATTGGCCTTTAATGGATACACACAGGTCTTTCTATTACGCCTCAATATTAATTCGCCGAATTTCAAGTTATTCATAAAAGAAAAAAAAACATTACAAAGGAAATCCAAAAAAAAAAAAAATACTTGCGAGCGGCGAAATTTTTTTTTTTAACTTTCTTCTCTACACCTCTAGGAACTCAGTAAAAAAGTCCCATGAAAATCCGACCACTATAAACTTCGTTCCACCTTTTGAGTATTTTTTGTCTAATTGCACTCGGCTAATACAAGTAGTACAGATATTCAAACCATAGATCTTTCATGTCCACAAAAACAATGTTTGCAAGGTATCCAATCTCTTCCTAGTACATCTTATCATAAAAAACGAGCCCGTATACTGAAACCTGGGGAATACCAACCGTCCAAAAGAACTTTGAGCAATCCAATGAAAGGAATAGATGACAAAGAAAATAAACGTCGGGTGAAAGATCGGTTACCAACAACAGCTATTATAGAAATATTTGCTGTTACGAGTGCACTATCTGTAAAAAAGATTCTTTAAATTTAAAGGAAATGATTAAATGTGTGGAGTGTAAAACCTGGGTTTGTTTAACATGCAGTGGGATGGCATCCCACTGCATGCATTAGATAACGTTACTAAATGGATTAAAATTTCCAGCTCTCAGACACAAAAATACTTTTTTATTGATATAATTCATATTTCCCTACATTATGTTATATGAAATAAGATCATTTGTTTAACATACTATTACGATCATCATTGTTTCATTGTCAGAACTTGTAGAAGTTGATAGTGTTTTTCCGCGGGCAAAAACCGGTACAAAAACTTTACCTAAAAGTGGTAGTTGCAGTTAAACCAGGTAAGTTATTATTTTTCCACCGTTACTATGTTTGAAATGAATAATATAGACTTAATATTTCGTACGGAACCTCACTTAGATCGTAAGATAATTATGTTGATGGGCAAAGTTACATGCATGTTTTTGGTGCTTGTTGACAATATTGCCCGCCATTTTTTTCCCTATAGGGTTGTCACCTGTAACTTTCAAATTTATTTTAATTTTATTATGTCGTGCATTTAATATTTATTGCAAAATAAAAGGTACTGACTCTTTGCAATTGTGTTTGTGACTATTATTGATTGGGAATAGTACTGTACTTCAAGCATATCGTGGTGGCTGATTTATTTGATGATAACGGATATGCTGTCTATCAACTGAAATGCACAGTGTAGTGATATATTTTATAACTGTTGTCTTTGCAGATTATTAAACACTAGCCTGTATCACGTGTCCTTCGTCCGCGTGAAATTTTTATAAAAATACTATTTTCCCCGTTTTTGCAAAATTTTATATTGATGCTGCGGTCCTATTGGTCGTAGCATGCTGTTATTGAGGAGTTCAATTTCAAAACCCGCTAAAACGATATTTGAACGAAAACATTGTTTCGCTTGGATAAGAAACGCCATCATTCATTCTTTTTTCTTGGTTTAAAAATTATTATCAAATCCCGCTATAAGCCTAACAAATCAGCTTTCAAAAGTAACAGTTGCAAAAAGCGCTAAAAGAGTTCCAGTGCATTTCAAATTCCGCTAAAACCAAATCGACCAATCACAGCACGGCATCTGCTCAACGTAACACAACAAACAGTATGGCGATTTTGTCGACAAAGTGAAGGTGTGCTGTCGGTTTTTTTGTTTTTTATGAAGAAATAATGGATGATTCTACACAATTTGTTACTAAATGTGATCCTAAACATGCCAGGAAGAGAAAAAGTGATAGATCAACATGGAAACGTACGACGGAGCAAAAGAAACGGTACGTAAAGTTTTGTATCAAACTACTTGTTTAAGTGAAGGGGATGGTGTTATGCAAAATTTTATCAAATCTATATTGTTGTTGTTATGTTTTATGAAATTAATAAGTTGTTTTATTAGTTGAACTGTTCCTGGGGTCAATTTCCTCTTTATTTGTTCTTGCTTCCATTTCTGGGGAAACCAAATCGAGATTTTATGTAGGTATATTATAATATGTAGCTTACTTACTGTTTATGTTATATTGTAAAATCCAAGTAATAAAAAATAAATAAGCTTGCTTTTTAGGGTTCCGTAGCCGAATGGCAAAAAGTCCGTCCGTATGTCACAGCCATTTTATTCCGAAACTTTTAGGACCATACACATGAAACTTAGTAGATAGATGTATTCAGTGAACCGCTTTCTAATTTTAGGAAAAAAATAATTTAAAATTAAGGGAGCCCCTCTCACAGATGGAACTGAAACTGAAAATATTTGTGGTATCTATAGATATGTCTTAAATAACTACGTTTCCATTTATGCGAAGCAGAGAGGAGCACAATGCACAAAATCTTCACCCTGATTTTCGGTTTGATGGTTTCACTACTACGCTCTCCGCTCTACTTCACCGACCTAATCAATTTAAAAAAATTGTTTCAGGTATGAAAGCAAAGGTTTGCCGAAGTTCCCGCAATGCAATCATAACCAAAAATCATTCAGATGCGTGAAATTAACTCGCCAGGATATAAGCAGATTTCATAGGATTTTTTATAAATGTACGACTAAGATTTCTCAAGACCATTTTATATTAAAATATTGCAACGTAAATAAAGCTAATAATAAAAAAGAAAACTCTAAAAGAAACATTGCGATTAAATATCATGTTATTGGAAACCACGGTCAAATGATCCCCGTTTGCCAAAAAACATTTTTGGATGCTCTTCTGGTTAAAAAAGATAGAATTAAGGGTATTATGAGCAGATTTTATAAAAGTGGAGGAAGTCATCCAGTAGAAAAGAGAGGGGGTGATCGAAAATCCCAAAAATACGCGACAAAGAGAGAGTCAGTCGAATGTTTCATTGAAAAACTTATGTGTCAAGAAAGTCACTATTGTCGCTCAAAAACACAAAGATTATATCTCCCGGCCGAGCTTAATATTCGAAAATTATGGCGGGTCTATAATGCTGAACATCAGAATGATCTTAAGGTTAAGCAATGTTTTTTTCGCAACATATTTAATACATTTTACAACATTGGTTTTGGTTCTCCGAGAACAGACGTCTGCTCCACATGTACTTCCCTTCAAGAACAAATAAAAGCTGAAAGTGATACGAGAAAACGACATGAACTTATGACTAATAAAAGAATTCATAGATTAAAATATAAAGCGTTTTATAAAATACTCCAAGAGGAAGATGATACCGTCAAAACTATTACATTTGACTGTCAGAAAAACCAGCCACTACCCAAGCTTCCAGACCAGTCAGCGTATTTTAGTCGTCAGTTAAATTTTTATCATTTTGCTATTGTAGATGGAAATTCTAAGGCTAAATTAAACAAAGAAAATGTTCATTCATATTATTGGAGTGAAGTAGTATATCATTACCTACAAAAAGTAACATTCAACGAGAAAATCAAGATCTTACGTGTGGTATGCGACGGATGTTCCGGACAGAATAAGAATACGGCAATGATTGTTATGTTGGGTAAATGGCTGTATTGTGAAGCACCTAGACATATAAAAAAAAATGAAATATTATACCCTATAGTCGGACATTCGTTCATACCTCCAGACCGTGTGTTCGCGAAAATAGAAAAAGTATTAAAAACTAAAGAAGTGGTAACTTGTCCAACAGAATACGTCTCTGTGCTTGAAGAAAATGGAACTGTGACAGACGTTTCAACAATACCAGTTTACGACTGGAAGAAAGGTTATGAAACGATTATCAAACCCACTAGTTCATGGCATTTTCCTTTTATGAAATCTAAGCGCTTTTTTTTTAACTATGTCGAAATCTGATAATGTTTTAGTTCAAGGAGAGATTAATTATAAAAGCGAACTCAATGATAAAAAAATAATTACAAAAAGGAATAAAAAAATTACAATGATTTCTCCAGAATTAATACTAGCAAACACAATTTTACCGATGCAAGCAAAGGTCGCTGATGTTGCCAAACTTCTTGAAAAGCATTTCAGGACAGAGTGGAGAAATTTACCTACTTTGGAATACTACAAAAAAATTGAAGAAAGAAAGTGTCGAAGTCAGTAGCTTTGATAGTGGAAATGCTATTGAAGACCATTACTGTGAACATGGTTTTGAGGATGTTGAAACACATATTTAATATTCTTCCTGAACTCCCTTCTTTCATCTTCCATCCATTATTCTGTATTTGTTTTATTAATAAATAATTGTCATACTTTAACCCGTATTATTAATTTTCACGATTCTCCATATCTTATAAAATAATGTAAATTGCTTCATCAACATTTTAGTATTCTTGACTGTGACTGTTGACTGCATAAAACCATCCACGTGTACAAATCTGTCAGTTGCAAATCCCGCTAAAACGAACTATGTTTATTTCAAACCCCGCTAAAATCAAATGCATCAAAATTCGCTAAAACAAAAATATGAATGGTTATTTTTAATTATTCTCCCAGTAAACAAAGTTCTTAAGTATTGCCAGTCTCAATATAAAGCTGTCACTGTGTTTTTTTAAAGATGTTGTATAGAATAGTGATTTTGTAAGGTTTTTTACGTTTTACCGTTATTTAATAAAAAGTGTTTTGGCGGATTTTGAAATTGAACTCCTCGTATAGCCTATAGCCTTCCTCGATAAATGGGCTATCTAATACTAAAATGATTTTTCAATTCGAACCAGTAGCTCATGAGATTAGCGCGTTCAACCAAACAAACACTTCAGTTTTATAATATTATTATAGTATAGATTATTTTTTGTGCTTATAACATGAACAATAGTAACAAATCGAATACTTGTAAAACCAGCAGAAAGAGAAATAGAAGACAAATGGGATCCAGATATTATAGAAACTACTCTGCAGAAATGTTGGATATAGCTGTAGATCTGGTAAAACGAAAAATTCTCTCTAGTAGACAAGCCGAAAAATAATTCTGCATTCCACGGAGGACCATATTGAATAAGGTAAAAGAAATACATGTAAAACCTGTAGGGGCACCAAAGAAACTACTAAACTGAAGAAGAGAAACTTGTTAATGCTGCCGGTCAATATGGCTCTCTAATGACCAAGTTGGACCTGAAAATGCTAGTTTTTAATTATTTAGAAAAAAATCCCAGAGTGAAATTTTTGATGGAAAAGTTCCCGGCAAAACATGGGTAGAGCAATTTTTTAATAGGCATTCATCGAAATGCCATTATTATTTAGCCAATTACTACATTTATGTTTAAATAATGCTTGGCTAAACGTAACTTTTATAGAAATCAACAAAAATCAAAGTCATTGAAAGTTTTTCGATAGCTATGAGATTTACTTAAAGAAGAAGGATCAAAATTAACCCACGTCCTACAGCAAAGAGAAGTATCTCAAAAAAATTATAGAAATGGGTATAAAAAGATGGCATACTTCCAAACTCCATCCTTACAGTTTAACATATAAAAAAATGCTATGAAAATTTGTTCAGGGGCAGTCATATCTGCAATGAATTCAGGGTGTAAACGAACCCTTCACGATGCCGTCAACCAAACATTCTGCACATCAAACTAAGTAACTTCACCGCAAAATTATTGCAGGGAAACAACTTATTTTCTTGGAAAAAAAAAATCGATTCTTATTACCCATGTTTGCAAAGAAATAAATGATTTGATGATGGAACTCAATAATTGAACTCAAATCACCATAGCCAGATATTTCTTAATATTGTAATATGTATATCCATCGTGGATATTACTGCCCCTGAACGAATTTTCATAGCAATTTTTTTTTATGCTATACTGTAAGGATGGAGTTTGGAAGTATGCCATCTTTTTAAACCTATCTTTATAATTTTTTTGAGATACTCCTCGTTGCTGTAGGACGTGGGTTAATTTTGTATGGATCGTGCTCCTTCTTCTTTAACAAAGAAAAACAGATCTATCTATACCTCATGAAAAATGCAGGAATGTAAAATTTTAGACCCAAGATCAGCCAGGCCTACAAGCCCGATTCGATAATACAGGACATTATCCCAGCACAAAAGAAGACATGGGGCGACGCAACATACAAAAACTACAACTGTATATTGTAAAAAATGCAATATGAGACTGCTTTGTTACGGGAAAAAATCCTCGCAATTGTTTTACATTTCAATAACAAAAAAAATTGATATACATAGTGTTTTTATTTTACCTGTTTAAATTACATTAATTTGACAATGTTTACCACAGTGAACATTACAAATTACTTGTTGTTCTCAATGTATTTCGCAGTGTTCACTGTGATGAACATTGATTACCTGAAAACCTGTAAATAAAATATTTTTTGTTCTATTTATCCTAAGTTGTATTTAACCCTAGGACTTCAGAAATACATCTTATTTCATAAAATAAAACAACTTGGATCTCTGCCAAATTATGGGTTAATTACGATATACAATTATATTTATTATTTTTTTCCCAAAAACCCTGCTAAGTCCATCACAATATACTTAGTACATCTGCAAAAACCTGCTAAGCCACAAAATCGCTTACAGTACATCATAGCTTCAGTTTTTTTTTTGTTTGTTTATAGTTTTTACATTTTTACCGTTACGTTTATAAAATTATAATATTTTAAATATACCAACTACATTTTAGGTTTGTTTCCTAATAGTCGAGTGCAATTATACTATAAGGTGGAACGAAGTTTATAGTGGTCGGATTTTCATGGGGTTTTTTTTATTGAGTTCCTAGAGATGTGGAGAAGAAAGTTAAAAAAAAAAATTAAGACGATCGCGATTTTTTTTTTAAATTTTTTAAATTTCCTTTTGAATTTTTTTTTTTTCGTATAGGAATAACTTTAAATTCGCCGAATTTATATTGTGTCGTAATAGTGAGACCTGTGTGCATCCATTAAACATGAATTTGATCTGTTTCCTTGTTCATTGTTGTTGACGAAATGCATATTTCCAGATTTTTTTATAAAAATCTCCTATTTTTTCAATTATTTCTAAAATACCAAGTTTTTTCACAAAGATTTCTTTTGTCATTGGTAACTGATACTTTTTCACAGATAACTGGATGTAAAAATATTTAAGAAATCCATATTTACGAGTGAAGTGACTAAAAATTCATTCGCAAATATCAGGAAATCGTCTATATAAAAGTTAAATAAGGCCATTTTTCTCAAAATATTTCTTTGGTGGTTATTGTAAATATTATCCTGAAAATATCCTTATTATATTAGCTATCTACAGATAACACAAAATAAAAATAATATTCGGTGGTACTCGATAAATGTTGATTATTGCTGACGAAGGTGGAATGGGGCCGCTGATAAACTCACAAAAAATATCGAAATTGTAACGTAACCATTTCTCATAATTTCAATTTAGAATTAGATGCAAGCTTGGTTCTCTGCGCCCCATTTTATATCAATACCGATACCGATACCGCTCCCAATTCTTAGCGATAGATCCCTTTTGTCATGTTTTACTTTCTCAGCAGTAACTGATATTTAACAGGTATTATTAAATATTTTGCTAGTTATTATACCTTATTAGATTGCTACTAAAATGAGGTTTTGGAGAATAATTTACACATTGAGTTACATTGACAAATTTTGAAAAAAAAATGCCTTCATTAACATAGACGATTTTCTGTTTTTTGCGAATGAATTTTAATAAACTGAATGTCAATAAACGCGTGAATATGGTTTTCTTGAACATTTTCTTTTCCAGTTATCTGTAAAAATGAATCTGTTACCAACTTCAAAAGAAATCTTAGTCTTAAATTCGATAACTTAGAAATAATTGAAGAAAATAGGATATTTTCAAAGAAAAACTTGAAATATGAACATTGAACAAATAAACAGACCAAATTGGCATTTAATGGATACACACAGGTCTTTCTATTAAACCTCAATATAAATTCGTTGAATTTCAAGTTATACATAAAAGAACAAAAAATATTACAAAGGAAATTAAAAAAAAAAAAAAAACTTGCGAGCGTCGAAATTTTTTTTTTTAACTTTCTTCTCTACACCTCTAGGAACTCAATAAAAAAATTCCCATGAAAATCCGACCACTATAAACTTCGTTCCACCTTTTGAGTATTTTTTGTCTAATTGCACTCGGCTATAAGCAACAATTATAAAATATGTAATCAAGATTTTTGTCTGTCCTGTAAAATGGCCTTTAAGTGAGTTAGCAGATTTACACTCTAACGTGACGATATTGCAATACAGAACCAAGCCACAAAACAGTAATATTGCAATAAGGAACCATCAGATTCTTGATCGAAAACAGATACTAAAATCTGTCAAAAATCCAAATAATCTAGTTGTGCTGTATCGTCATTAATACCAAGCTTAATGTTATAAGTTATTAAACTGTCACTTACACCAGAAACGGGATGTTTACTGTTTGTTTGGGACAATAACAAAATAACAACAACTAATAATATACAAGGTAAATATCCCATTTCTTACTTAGATATTTATTACTACACACTTTAGAAACCAAAATCTAATTATCTGGTATATTGTGGTTAGTTCTAGATTGCGTAACATGTCCAATTAAACTGTATTTTTACAAGAGGGTGAAATTTGCTTTGCTCAAGACATACAGACGAAAAACTTTTTCAAGAAGGTCACAAAAATAATTTGTGAAATATCAAAACGGGTATTTTTAGAATGCTTTATTAAGGTTTAACCTATGAAGATCAAAAATAAAACTGGCTTATCCACAAATAAGGCAAAATAACACACTGAGCTTTGGTAAGACTGGTTGTCGGACTTGGAGCTACTTACTACCCAAACTAACTGACACACATCTACAAATGACAGCCAGGATCGACAGCATAATGCTTTCTGAGGAGAAATGGGAACTGAATGAATGAACAGAACAAGAAATACCATTGGTTGACACTAGAAATTATAACCTAGATATTTAGTGCACTTTTGAGAAAAATCCTTTACTGTAGACATAGAGTATCTACATCAAGTTTACCTAACAATTAATACATTTAAGACATTCTGAAACAAAAATATTCATTAAAAAGTCTTATAGTTCCATTCCACCATTTCATTTTTGAAGTTCCCTTTCTTCTGATATCTTCAAATCTTTGTAGATCATGTCCCTAAGCAAACACTCACACTATGGTCACAGATGATAGATGCCTAGCATTTTCCCAACTCGTATCTCATTAGGCTTGTCAACTTCCAGTCTAACAGGACACACACAGCTGAACACCAGTATTTTACATGGAGCCATGCCTTTGCCTGGATACATTACCGAATCTAAACAAACCCAATTCAATACTTTGCAAGGACTACAATTTTCGGTCAGAGCTTCGTCTTTCTGAATCGAATTCCACAATTTGTACCATTTTTTTGCCAGAAAAGTATTAAAATTATTGATTTACAAACGAGACAGTGTAACAGAAGTAAAAGACAAAGTTTCGAAACCCACGCACTCGGTCATTTTAATACTTACATCATCTTCATCATCATTCTCCTGTTCCCAATTTAAGCCCAACTCAACAACCATGTAAAGTGTGTTTATAAAAAATAAATAAAATTTAAAGACGGCGGGAAACGGTATACAATCCAATCAACAAGCAATGCACAAGACACTTCAAGACAGTACAGTGACAACCGAAAACGGTTTGTAAACGACACGGAAAACAAGACGGTTTATCATTATTAAACGTTATTTATCTATGAAAAGCCGGCAGGCTGAGAGAGTAACAATTTGCATTATATGAGAGACAATAAACAGCAAACGTGTCAACGCTTTCGCAAAATAAACAAAACAACATCGTATTACATGAATTTAGCCATTTGCCATTTTTACAACTAGCTAGCAGTGTTGGCAACTCTCAAAAAATATTTCCCCCTAATGTTAAAGTCAAAAAACCATAAAATCGCCACATTTATTTGAAAATACCCCTAAAATAAAAGAGCAATATTTCCTTTACTTATATTTGTTGTGTGTGTACACCATAGAGTAAAGTAATATAACGGGTATAGAGAGCCCCCTCGCACAATTTTTTGAAGACCGCTAATGTCAATTGATCGGATAAATAGCGCCATCTATTATTTGCATCCACAAACTTGCGACATATTTAGCTATAACTAGCTATAGGTACTACTTATGCATTACTGCACCTATACTTTAAGCTTCCCTTCCTCACTATTTTCTTGTTTTTGAAGTTGATAAAGTTTTACATCATTTTACTTTTTCTCTTTACTAAGTAACAAAATCATAGTAAAACTTTATCAAATTAAAAAAACAAGTAAAATAGTAAGGAAGCATCTATTTCAAAAGGTACACAGTGGATACATAAAAAAACAACTTTTATTTTATAAAAAACTTATTTATTTATCTTGTGTTTATTTTATAAGCTTGCGCCTCTGCTTTAATTTCATCCGCACCATGATATGTGATTTTGCCAGACAAAATCCGGTTTGTTGAACAAGTCCAACTATATGAGCACATTAATATTTGGGTTTTCAAAATAATTCGTACACTTCACTACGGAGTCCTGTCCGGACTCAACACAACGCGGATCGGCGGATTAATTTCACGAAGAAAGGCACAAACACTGAATGAAAACTACAAACAAGCGCAAGCGCAGGGTACAGTCGCCATATTATTTGAATTTTGACCTGACAATTTGACATTTGACAATCATTACCAAATCAATAATTCAATGTGTTGCTATTGTAATTATTACGCAGATTGTAATCTACATAAATATTTGCAAATAATTATAATACGTGTTAAATAAAATGATTAGGTAATGAGATTATATTTCATTTATTAAGTTTTGAGTCACAAATTATATCAGGATCGATGGTGTCGCCGGTTTTGCCATCTGTGGTGACATAAGGTAACTAATTGTTTTGGATGCAAATAACAGATGTCGCATTTTGAAAGAAATTACCCCAAATCTGTCAATATATGGAACTGTCCTACCCCTGGTGTACACGCCTTTAGTTGTTTCCGTCCTTCATGGACCCGTCTATGGTTTCTCTCTCTTTTAAAATAAGAGCATTTCTCAAAAAAAAAATGCACCACTACTAACATTATGTTACTAAAATGAAAATCTTAATTTAAAGTTATTTTTTTCGTTTTAATTTTTAGATAAATGTCTAAAGATTCTGAATATGAAGTTTATTTTGAGGTTTAATTTGTAGCAGAGAAATAAACCAAAGGCGGAGAAATATTATCATTTTGTTACCTTCAATCAATTACGTTAATTAAAACCCCAAATTAATTTCGAGAAGTTTTATTAATTTAAATAGGCTGACCTAACCATAATTTTACGTATCTTTAAAAAAAAACCGTAAACGTTTACAGCAAGATCTTACATAAAAGCAATAATATATCCTTTACGTTACCATTTGGCCACTACTCTGTTTTAAAATCTCAGTAAAGAAGCTTTGAAGTTGTTTTATTTTTATATTAAATGTCTACATATGAAATAATAATGCACACCTTTGTGCTTTTTTCATAAAAATTACAGCTTAAGATTAAAAAATATCAATTTTGAAAAGATATACGTGCCCGCTTTTATGGGACAGTACCAATAATGGAATAAGTAATGGTATTATTATAACAAACTAGGATTTTATAAGCATAGTGTTCACAGCAGTTCAAATTAGAATAATTATCGACCTGTCTATGAAAATAATTATAATTATTTTTTTAAATTATTACAGTATGAGCTATTGTTTCTGTTTCTTTTCTTCAGACTTCCTTTACTGATGTTTATAAATATTTAGATTTTATCCTTGCTACGTTTCGTATTCGATGCTCTATTTAAACAGAGTGTCCAATTTCAAGTTCCTTGGATATTTCATCACCGACGACCTTAACGATGATATAGATATTGAGAGGGAGCGTAGGGCACTAACGGTCAGAGGTAACATGCTGGCTCGTAGATTTGCTCGGTCTCTTCTGATCTAGTAAAAAATACTCTTTTTAAGGCCTGCTATCAGAAATTTTACACGAACAATCTATGAGTCACCTATACTAAGAGATCGCTGCATGCCATAATACGCAAAAAAACGGCATCGGTGCTATGCAGAGTGCGGAGTAGTCGCAACTATATCCTGAGAGCTGTGGCGGAGAGCTATACTCCAAATATCAGGCATTTTGTGCAGAGGTTGATTAGGTTGGTTCCTGCCTGGTCGCCCTTTGCTTTAATAATATTATTTTTATATCAATGTTACTAACACAAGAATGCTGTTTGTAATACTAACAAAATATGGATAACTGTTGTCCGAAATTAATGAATTTTAATTTAATTTAATTTTAAAATAATCGTTAAGCGCAGACCACACCGCCAGCTAGCGAGCGAGTCGGGCGAGCATCGTAGAGATAAGCTACGTCAGCGATACAAACGATATATCTGACGATGCCAACGATGCTATTCGTTCACCTCGTTAGCGTAGCTTAGTTCTGTAGCTCACGGTGTGAACCGAAGTATGAATAGAGGTGAAATGATGCTCGCTCGGGTTGCACGCCCGCCCGCCTCGCCCGGTGCGCCCGCGCGCTTCCGCTTTGGTGATCTTCTTCCACCCGCTCGCTCGCCCATCCGTCCATAGTTTTTAGTGTGAACCCACACAGTTTAACTCGCCAAAGCTTCGCTTAGTTTGTATAGTTACCCTCGCCTCACTTCGCCCGCCAGCTCGCTCGCTCGCTAGCTGGCGGTGTGGCCTAAGCTTTACAAGTGCAATTTGCAAATGCAAGGCAGGTCTGTCCGGAAAGTGTAAGCACGGTTGCGCCTCAGTTTATTACGTGAATTCTGCGGTAAATGCTGAATCGAAAACTAGTCATCCACCACAATGGGGCAGACGATCCTACCGACAGTTATTGGGTTACGCTAAGGGACTGAAAATGGATGATTTTCAACATCAGTACCAAGTACAAGTCAAACTTGCATATTTTAAACTGCTTTCATCCATTTTCCCTCGTTTATCCATCTAAAACTATCAGTGGGAAAATAGTAGAATTTTACACCATCGTATTTACGTTTATTATTCTTGGATGTGTTGGTGAAGCATGCAGAAATACAACAATACAATTGTGAATGACTTTTTAAAACTAAACAATTGATTTTAGTAGTTGATTTAAAGTAAAAGTTTTAGTTAAAATTTTGAGACACTATCGCCACGCAAGCTGTCTCTCGAATTGAAAAAAAAGGAATCATAAACCCATCACTTGTCGAGTTGCCATACAATTGTACTTAGTAAATATTACTTCCATGCACAGAAACCACAATGCACACAGCTGTCATCTGTGCTGAGTGCTAGCCGAGACAGTGATGCCTAATTGGGGGGAATCTCCCCAACATGGGGGTATTTTAAAGTTATGAGGGGGACAGTATTTTTGGGAGGATTCGTGGGTTTGGGGGGAATTGGGGGAATAAATTGATGTTTTTGTTAGCAAATTGGCATAAGGAATATTGTCGTTGCGTTTTTCTTACGCAGTTGTGCAAAGAGCCCTCTCCCAAGTAGCAATTATTAAAGACAAGGTTCGATACAGATTATAATTTATAGTATACTAGCTGTTCCCCACGACCTTCGTCCGCGTAAAATCCCGTCCCGTTTTTGCAACATTTTTTATTGCTGCTCCGCTCCTATTAGTCGTAGCGTGATGTTGTATAGCCTATAGCCTTCCTCGATAAATGGGCAATCCAACACTAAAAGATTTATTCAATTCGAACCAGTAGTTCTCGAGTTTACCGCGTTCAAACAAACAAACAAACAAACACTGCAGCTTTATAATATTAGTATAGATTTATAGCCATTCACACTGCCAAATCCATCTTGGGAATAAGAAATTCATTGCTAGAAGGATGAGTTCATTTTAAACACAGTTCCAAAGAGATTTAACTCCGAAAAAATGCATGGAACTGCAGACGACGCGACGCGCGACATGAGTGAAGATGTGGATTCTGTAACGGAAGCTATTGCTGAAATATAATAATTTATTGGAAAGAAAAAACCCAATTTACAAAAACTCTGTGTTCGATAACATCCGCATTAGTCACTGTGTCGCAGTCATTAACAAAATAGTATCATCATCCACAGCCCGACTTCACCCACTGCTAGGTATAGGCCTCTCTTTGTTTGTGCCAAGTTCCACGGTCTTGTGCCAGCCTCATCCAGGATATTCCCGCCATGGCAACAATGTCGTCTGCCATCTCGCCGCCGGACGACCAACACTTCTCTTTCCATTTATTGGACGCCACTCCCTCACAGCTTTACTCCACCTGCCATCACCACGTCTTGCCATGTGTCCTGCCCAACTCCATTTGAGTTCCATAACGCGATTTCCAATATCGAAGACCTTCGTACGTCTCCGGATTTCGACGTTTGGAACTCGGTCTATTAGTTTTATGCCGAGCATGGAACGCTCCATGGCTCTCTGTGCTACTCTGAGTCTGTACACAGCCTCCTGTGAGAGCGTCCATGTCTCAGCACCATATGTCATGGTGGGCAGAACACACTGATTATAGAGACGGGTCTTCAAACAGTGTGGAATTTTGGCTGATTTCAGTATGTCGTCCAATTTGCTAAATGCAGCCCACCCTAGCTGGATTCTTCTCGATACCTCCGCTGTTTGATGCTCCTTGCCAAAGGAAAGAATATGGCCAAGATAGACATAACGGTCAACCTTCTCCAACCTTTCATATCCGACCTTGACAGAGGGATTTGAATTGCTGGAGAAATTTGCCATAATCTTCGTCTTGGCCATATTCATCCTAAGTCCTACTTTGAATGAGGCATTATAAAGATTTTGAAGCATCTTCTGGAGATCCTCGAAGTAGTATAAATTGTATATTTAATAAATAAAAAAATGCCATATGTGGGGGATTTTTTCTTCAAAACCTCAATTTTGGGGAGATTTCGGGGAAGGTTTGGGGGGAACGCGAGACGGTCGTCTGGCAACACTGGCCGAGGGAGGTCTCATGAGAGATTAGGCATAGGCTGCCGGAATATTTGTTTTTGGTGGAATGAGATCATGAATCAATCATGTTGACATGTTCACGTTGTTATATTGTTAGTTCGTGAAATTAAGATGACTCCGAAGTTTTGGATTAAATTTGGCCCTTTTTCTTTTCTTTTTATTGTTTGAAAAAAAAAAAAACTATAACTGCACTAAAATTGAATGTTGGAAAACTTCTGACACTGCACTGAAGTGAAGCTGTGAAGTTAATAATTGCCATTGTCATTATCTATGATTTGGGCATCATAAAATTCGTTCATATGAAGATACGGTTTGTTCCTGAAGTGTGGTTATTGCTGAAATCTAAATAACTAATGGATAACTAGTACTGCACTTCATATTTCGAGTTTTGTTATGAATTGGGTGTAATAATGTTTCTCACTAATACTCTGTCAAAAGAATATGTACTGTTCTTAGGGCTTTTTATCAAATCAAATCTAGTGATTTACTTAATCTGGGCTGAGATTCTGCATTTAGTGCATCACCACTTCGTTGTAAGTTAGCTGGAAGAAAATGTGGCAGAACAAACTCTCTACACATTTGTTGGTTTAATACTGCTAAGTCAAAGTTTTCAAATAGTTTTTGGCATGCTACAGTAGTTTCTTTTGTACGAAATAATTTTTGTTCAACATACTTGCTAGTATGTACTATTTTGTGTCTGTGAGCATTGGAGTGAGTCTAATAAAAAGTTTTAAAAGAGTGGTCGCTAAGCATTTTAGGTTGTTTTCTTATTTGTGGATTGCAGACTGTTTCGGCTAGATCTAGCTTCATAGCTTAGCTTCAACTTTGTTAGGTTTTCGGTGGAGAGTTTTATTTGAAAATAATGTTGTTTTATGGTTACTAGGCAACGGAATACAAATTTAAAAAAAAATCAATCACGGGGATAGGAACAAACTGTCCAATCTTAGCAAGCTATTGAACTGTATGCTCTATGTCAATTGGCAAACTGTAATATGATCTGGGACATGTATAGTTAGGGTTTAGTAAGATTCACACAACTGTTATTTTGACCTGCGGGTGGACTAACCAATATTTAAAAAGCTAAAGTTGAGGTCATCTAAATATTCTAAGTGTTTGGTATCAAAAAGTGCAGTCCATAGGCTGCCATTGTGTTGTCTAGGATAAAAACTGGTACTTATTTATACTTTTTTTTTACAGTAAATAAAACTGGCATTTAATTAATTTAAATTCAAATATGTTTATTTACATGGTGTTATCAAAAAAGTTATGTCTCCTGCCTTGCAAGGTGTGCAAATAATGTTTACACATTAAGTTGTGCAGGTAGTTTTATATGTACCGTAAAACGTGGCAACTTGACCATATTTTAATGCAAATAACGGAACATTTTTTTAACCTTATGATGCTTAAAAACGAAAACTATTTGTTTATAATTGTCTAGAATCAAAAGCGCCTCTGTCCAGTTTTTTATTTTTTTTATATTACGCCTAATACCTGTTGCAACTACTAGAGTAACGTTATAACTAACAACTAGATTTATTTGAACCTAAATAGTCTAATGATTTAATAAATACACATTATCTAAAAGTATAGCAAACGTTTTGTCTAATATTATATGTTGAAATCTGGATAGAGTAGGTTTTGCATTTAAACGTTGGATAGAGGCGGTTTTGCATTGTATTACTAAGGATAGAGGCGGTTTTGCATTGTATTACTAAGGATAGAGGCGGTTTTGCATTGTATTACTAAGGATAGAGGCGGTTTTGGTTTCATGCGACCTGGCCTCGAGGACGGTTTTATGCAAAACTGTCAGCATTATCAGTATGAGTAAAGGTAGGTATTATTTATTTAACAAAACAGACAACCAGATAATAGATTGGAATGTGTTCTTTATTGAAAACTGATGAACACAATGTCATTGAAGTAACAAAAATGTCATTTAAAAGCTAATAAACATTAAACAGTAATTCCAACTTCTTCTAAATATTCACAGGGTTCTTCATTTTCGCCTTCACCAAAAAACATTCTTGTAAAACTTTAGCTGGCTGGAACCAAGTTCTGTTTTCCAATTATCACCGAAGTGTTTGCATAACAATTTATTCACGTCGGCAAGCTTTAAGGCAGACACGTTAGCAAGTAATGGTGGCACGTCTCTGACTTCAAAATCAGACATCGAGGTTACACCTCGTTTCATTACACTTTTGGGAACACCCATATCATTTTTATAGTTTGTTTCGCCTCTTAGTAAAAACCGCCCCGGCTTATTTTTGACTCTTGTCAAGTAATATCTTTTGCACTCGTTAAATTTAAAGTGATATTGTGCTGGAGGCTTCATCACTTCACTACCATAAGTCTTCCAATCTTTCACTTTACAGCCTTCACCCAATTTTGTAACAAGCCCATAACTGTCATAAATGTTTTGATATTCAGATGGATCGATTATGACCTCCTTATTTTTTACTTCTTTTTCAATCAACCCAAACACTCGATCATGTCGAGTACACCGGCCGTACACTGCCGGCATGAATGAATGCCCGGGTACAGGAAAAATAAGTTCAATAGTTTTAATATTTGTTGGAGCACAAATTGTTAGCCAATGGGCAGCCATATAGATCATTGTGGTATTTTTGTTCTGGGAACCGCATCCATCAGCCATCATTCGGATCTTTTTTTTTCCCGTCAAATCTGTCTGTGAGAGCAAATCAAAAACTGCCGATGCAATTTCATTTGATGATTTAGCGTGGACATTTTCAGTCCACGTATATATGCGTACGTTTTCTTTCGGAAATTTATTTGTACTTGTACCTATCACGATAGCGAAATTATAGTTGTACAACTGCCGTGAGTAGTATGCAATCTGGTCTGCAACTTTAGGCAGAACCTGATTTTTTTGGCAGTCGAACGAAATCGTGAATGTTTCGTCATTAAACTCCCGCAAAAACATGTAAAAGCATTTGGCTTTCAACTTATGAATTCGTAATGTCGTCATGAGAGTTACTTTTTCAGTTTCCACTTTATCGTTTTTTATTTTTTCCGACAACTCAACACATTTCGAACAAACATCGACTTTAGGTGTTTTAAAACCAATATTGTAGTGTACCACAAAAATTCTTCGAAAAAAACAATGACGCACTTTAAGATTTTCATCATCCTGCTTTTCTTGATAAAGTCTCCACATTTTTTTTATGTTTAGGTCTGAAGATACATATTTTCTTGTTGACGTGGCTGATCTGCAGTAGTGTGATTCTATACATTGAAATGTCTCGATGAATCTCATCACATTTTCTTTTTTAGCTAAATTTTTGCTAGATATTCTATCTCCGCCTCGACGATCTTGTGGCATTTGGCCTGATACTAAAAAATTCTTTGCTGTTCTTCGGAGTCTATGGGTACCAACGCCTAATATTTTTTCAAAAGATTTTTGACAAACTCTCACCAATTTGTACGGTTTTGTGAATGTACGAATATGGTATGTCGTGAAAAATTTAGTTTCAGCACGGTTTTTTACTTTACGTCTGCGTCTCTGTGGTGTACTGACCTTCATGAATTTTAAAATGAAATTGTATTGATACATTTTATCTGGCTTGGCAAAAAATGCTTGGTGAAATTTTCTTATATCTTGCGGATTTAAATGGTTGCATTTAAGCTTACCTATTTTTTTATGTGGACAGTTTTTAATATCATTTATATCCGGTGGTCTTTTGGCAGAATACCTGTAATTAAAAAAATAAAAGTAATATTTTACATCAATCAAATGTTTAGTCTGTTTAATATTAATATTATAAAATATGAATAAAAGTAATTCATTACAATTAAATACATTTTCAGTTTTTTGGACGATTTTTTTTAAATCAATGTTTTATGAAAAAATATTACTTCAAAGGTGCAAAATGTTTTGTAAAGTTAAACAATCATCCTAGTAAATTTTATTGCAAGAGCGATGTGATATTCGTCGTTGTCTGGTTCATATCTGTATTGACTCATCCATTAATCATCTTCTCCTACAAGCATAGTTACCAGGGAAACTTACCTTGCACGCTTTTGCACGTTGCGTTTCCACTGTTTTTCATTGCGAATCCGTTTTCTTCCTGTATTATGCTGCACTGGGGCAATATTAACTTCCATTTTGTGTTCTTTTACTATTAAAATTTAATAAAACAACGGGACACAATTCATAAGAAACCACACACGGACGCCATACTGTTGTTTACATAGCCTGGCTCTGTGATTGGTCGAGACGGGATAGAGGCGCTTTTGGTCTGAACTAAAACAATAGAAGCGGTTTTGCACCTAACCGAGTATTTGAAATTGTATTTAGTATGGGATGAAGGCTTTTTTGCACGTATTTAACTTTGTGAGGTCATAGATAAACATGCAATGTGTTACCAATAATCAAAAACCATGTTGGGTAAAAAACTGGACAGAGGCGCTTTTGATTCTAGACCCCTCAATTATAATACATTTGGCTCACTTTACTATAATCGTCATTCTATAAAAACACTTATTTAACCCTTAATTGGGCTCGGCGTTTGTGGGTTCTACTCGGTTTTATAAACCTAGTGGGAATTTTTTATTTAGGTATGAGATTAAAATTCTTTTTTTTGTTTTTTTTAATTATTTAAATAAAAAAACCATGTGACCACCACCATTTTTTTAACCTTATGATGCTTAAAAACGAAAACTATTTGTTTATAATTGAGGGGTCTAGAATCAAAAGCGCCTCTGTCCAGTTTTTTATTTTTTTTATACTACGCCTAATACCTGTTGCAACTACTAGAGTAACGTTATAACTAACAACTAGATTTATTTGAACCTAAATAGTCTAATGATTTAATAAATACACATTATCTAAAAGCATAGCAAACGTTTTGTCTAATATTATATGTTGAAATCTGGATAGAGTAGGTTTTGCATTTAAACGTTGGATAGAGGCGGTTTTGCATTGTATTACTAAGGATAGAGGCGGTTTTGCATTGTATTACTAAGGATAGAGGCGGTTTTGCATTGTATTACTAAGGATAGAGGCGGTTTTGGTTTCATGCGACCTGGCCTCGAGGACGGTTTTATGCAAAACTGTCAGCATTATCAGTATGAGTAAAGGTAGGTATTATTTATTTAACAAAACAGACAACCAGATAATAGATTGGAATGTGTTCTTTATTGAAAACTGATGAACACAATGTCATTGAATTAACAAAAATGTCATTTATAAGCTAACAAACATTAAACAGTAATTCCAACTTCTTCTAAATATTCACAGGGTTCTTCATTTTCGCCTTCACCAGGAGTGGTTTCGTCCAAAACATTCTTGTAAAACTTTAGCTGGCTGGAACCAAGTTCTGTTTTCCAATTATCACCGAAGTGTTTGCATAACAATTTATTCACGTCGGCAAGCTTTAAGGCAGACACATCAGCAAGTAATGGTGGCACGTCTCTGACTTCAAAATCAGACATCGAGGTTACACCTCGTTTCATTACACTTTTGGGAACACCCATATCATTTTTATAGTTTGTTTCGCCTCTTAGTAAAAACCGCCCCGGCTTATTTTTGACTCTTGTCAAGTAATATCTTTTGCACTCGTTAAATTTAAAGTGATATTGTGCTGGAGGCTTCATCACTTCACTACCATAAGTCTTCCAATCTTTCACTTTACAGCCTTCACCCAATTTTGTAACAATCCCATAACTGTCATAAATGTTTTGATATTCAGATGGATCGATTATGACCTCCTTATTTTTTACTTCTTTTTCAATCAACCCAAACACTCGATCTGCCGGCATGAATGAATGCCCGGGTATAGGAAAAATAAGTTCAATAGTTTTAATATTTGTTGGAGCACAAATTGTTAGCCAATGGGCAGCCATAGCTATCATTGTGCTATTTTTGTTCTGGGAACCGCATCCATCAGCCATCATTCGGATCTTTTTTTTTCTCGTCAAATCTGTCTGTGAGAGCAAATCAAAAACTGCCGATGCAATTTCATTTGATGATTTAGCGTGGACATTTTCAGTCCACGTATACGGGGTGTAAACAGACCCTTCACGAAGCCGTGAACCAAGCATTCTGTACATCAAACTAAGTAACTTTACGCAAAAATTATTGCTGGGAAACGACTTTTTTTTTTTGGGGTGAAAAATCACGTTTTACGGTAAAACTCAATGTAACGCACTCAAAACATTGTGCTGATGGATGGATTGAATAGTACGGGGGTCGTGAAGGTGTTTAAAGTAAAAATCTTACATTAAAAACATGTATTAAAAAAAAACTTGTGAAAAAGTTGGAACTTTGACCCCCAATATCTCCGTAACTAGAAGGTTCCCAGGTATGGTCTAGAACAAAAAAATGATCGCAATGACGGGGAGGACAAGTACCTTTCGGCTTCGTTAAGGGTCTTTTTACACCCTTTATATGCGTACGTTTTCTTTCGGAAATTTATTTGTACTTGTACCTATCACGATAGTGAAATTATAGTTGTACAACTGCCGTGAGTAGTATGCAATCTGGTCTGCAACTTTAGGCAGAACCTGATTTTTTTGGCAGTCGAACGAAATCGTGAATGTTTCGTCATTAAACTCCCGCAAAAACATGTAAAAGCATTTGGCTTTCAACTTATGAATTCGTAATGTCGTCATGAGAGTTACTTTTTCAGTTTCCACTTTCTCGTTTTTTATTTTTTCCGACAACTCAACACATTTCGAACAAACATCGACTTTAGGTGTTTTAAAACCAATATTGTAGTGTACCACAAAAATTCTTCGAAAAAAACAATGACGCACTTTAAGATTTTCATCATCCTGCTTTTCTTGATAAAGTCTCCACATTTTTTTTATGTTTAGGTCTGAAGATACATATTTTCTTGTTGTCGTGGCTGATCTGCAGTAGTGTGATTCTATACATTGAAATGTCTCGATGAATCTCATCACATTTTCTTTTTTAGCTAAATTTTTGCTAGATATTCTATCTCCGCCTCGACGATCTTGTGGCATTTGGCCTGATACTAAAAAATTCTTTGCTATTCTTCGGAGTCTATGGGTACCAACGCCTAATATTTTTTCAAAAGCTTTTTGACAAACTCTCACCAATTTGTACGGTTTTGTGAATGTACGAATATGGTATGTCGTGAAAAATTTAGTTTCAGCACGGTTTTTTACTTTACGTCTGCGTCTCTGTGGTGTACTGACCTTCATGAATTTTAAAATGAAATTGTATTGATACATTTTATCTGGCTTGGCAAAAAATGCTTGGTGAAATTTTCTTATATCTTGCGGATTTAAATGGTTGCATTTAAGCTTACCTATTTTTTTATGTGGACAGTTTTTAATATCATTTATATCCGGTGGTCTTTTGGCAGAATACCTGTAATTAAAAAAATAAAAGTAATATTTTACATCAATCAAATGTTTAGTCTGTTGAATTAAATACATTTTCAGTTTTTTGGACGATTTTTTTTAAATCAATGTTTTATGAAAAAAATATTACTTCAAAGGTGCAAAATGTTTTGTAAAGTTAAACAATCATCTTAGTAAATTTTATTGCAAGAGCGATGTGATATTCGTCGTTGTCTGGTTCATATCTGTATTGACTCATCCATTAATCATCTTCTCCTACAAGCATAGTTTCACGCTTTTGCACGTTGCGTTTCCACTGTTTTTCATTGCGAATCCGTTTTTTTCCTGTATTATGCTGCACTGGGGCAATATTAACTTCCATTTTGTGTTCTTTTACTATTAAAATTTAATAAAACAACGGGACACAATTCATAAGAAACCACACACGGACGCCATACTGTTGTTTACATAGCCTGGCTCTGTGATTGGTCGAGACGGGATAGAGGCGCTTTTGGTCTGAACTAAAACAATAGAAGCGGTTTTGCACCTAACCGAGTATTTGAAATTGTATTTAGTATGGGATGAAGGCTTTTTTGCACGTATTTAACTTTGTGAGGTCATAGATAAACATGCAATGTGTTACCAATAATCAAAAACCATGTTGGTTAAAAAACTGGACAGAGGCGCTTTTGATTCTAGACCCCTCAATTATAATACATTTGGCTCACTTTACTATAATCGTCATTCTATAAAAACACTTATTTAACCCTTAATTGGGCTCGGCGTTTGTGGGTTCTACTCGGTTTTATAAACCTAGTGGGAATTTTTTATTTAGGTATGAGATTAAAATTCTTTTTTTTGTTTTTTTTAATTATTTAAATAAAAAAACAATGTGGGAAATATACTCCTACTGCAAGTGTAAGCTAAATGAAATGAGCTCTATGTGGGAAATAATCTACATGTTGGAGAGTGCTGGTGTAGAATGATAATTCTCAAAGCATGGAGCAGCACATAAGGATACCAAACATATGGAACAAGAATATTTTGTCCTCTGCTCTTTTGCCCAGGTGCTACAGAATCGACATCTTCTATATTTACTAATGCGTGGCATATGTAGTCCAACATTTGATAAACGGGTCTCTTCTGGCACACCATAACAGCCCTTTTTTCGTTTTGAATACTGCAGCCTGCTTCTTTCTGGTACTAAAATTATCAATTAGTGCACGTGCAAGACGTAAACGGAATTCTTTATGGGTGTTTCTTCGTATTGAATGAGTAGTCATATATACTATACTAGCGACCCGCCCCGGCTTTGCACGGGTGCAATGCTGATACTAAATATACTACAGAATGTTTTTATATACAACGTTCACAGCTTTTTTGTCATTAGACAATACAAACATGTTTCCTTTAGAGGTTACTCTTGAAAGAGCGACATATAATTGGCCATGTGAAAAACACTCAACGCTCAAATCTAAGCCTGCAACCTTGAAAGTTTGACCCTGCATTTAAATTACATGCTGTAAAGGGCCATATTGCTTTATATTACATGCACAATGTATTTAAGGTAATTAATTGGAAAAGGATTAATGCTGAATTGCTTAAAATCGCTTTTTCGTAAATAAGCCATTATTTTCTCGTAATAAGTAAAGGATAAAAAATGGTTATTGCGGGTTATCCCTAAGAGATAGACATATACCACCGACTTTTTTGTAGACCTTTTTAAGGTGTACCATACTGTAGTACATTATTTTGATCTATCTCGTGGGGTTCAGCCAGCGTTTGCAATGTAAGCGCAAAAAAATGGGTTTATTTACGACCTTACATTAAAAACCTCTAAAATGATCAGTGTTTCTCCACTATATTATGCATGTATTATACATATAAACCTTCCTCTTGAATCTCTCTATCTATTAAAAAAAACAGCATCAAAATCCGTTGCGTAGTTTTAAAGATCTAAGCATACATAGGGACAGACAGACAGACAGTGGGAAGCGACTTTGCTTTATACTATGTAGTGATATGAATTTATAATGGCAGCTTCCAGTAAAAACTAGAATATTCGGTGCCAATTTTTTCTGGATTTTCGACCTACAGGATAGGAAGACCTGTAATGGTCAAAAAGGTCAACTCCACCCATGAACTCTGTATATTTTTTTATGGCCAATGGACAAAACATATTTTTCTTTGAACCATCTTTTTGAGTCCTCTTTATTTCAATAATATCTTTGGGATTGAAAGCAGTAGTACACACAAATACATCTTTGGTGTCTCTCCATTTGAAAACTGAAAGCGGCGCTGAATATTGGTAAATAAATTCACCAGGTTTTAGTGTTGACTCTCTAGATTTCTTGGTAATCAATTCTGGTAGGCCCTTTCTGTTTATGCGAACAGTGCCAATTTAAATATTTTTTTTTCAAACAAAGCTGTCATTAGCCCCGAACTCGTAAAAAAATTGTCAAATACCAAGAGAGTATTTTCTGGCACATCATCTGCAAGATCTAATACCACCCGGTAACCTAAGTTTTCTTCAGATGTATTACCAACTTTACCTGTGTAAAATTGGAACTGGAACAGATAGCCGCTTTTGGAGTCGCACCTGGCCCAACACTTGTTGTACCCTTTTATGGGTTTTTTGGGCATATATTGCTTCATGGTACTCTTACCTTTGAATTTGATCATAGATTCATCTATGGACTGTGTTTGAGATGATGTGCAAGCTTCAGCAAAGGTCTGATTTAGTTTTTGAATGAGTGGTTGTATTTTACACAGTTTGTCATAGTTGGGGGATGTTTTTGGTAGTTCTGTTCTTATGTCAGATATATGAAAATTTTCAGTGATTTTCTTGAACCATCTTAGGGTCATGACACCAGAAATAATTGGGTTTTTATAAAACACATCTGTGGACCAATATAGCTGGCTATCAGAAATTGGATTGATTGACATCAGTATCATCATACCTAAATATGCAGAGATCTCTTCCGTTGTGACATCACATGTTTGTATTTTCTACAATTAAGTTTAGCATAGCTTCCGGAAACATGTCCAAAAAGTAATCTTTTGGGGTACTCCTATTAGTATATATTTTTCTTACTTGTAATGGCTTGTCAAATGAAGGGATATTCAAGTCTCCAACAAATGTGGTCCATAAACGCTCTCTATTTTGCATCTCAGAATAACTTGGTCTCGGAGTATTTGATGGAAAGTTTCTTCTTTCAGGAGGCATATTCAACACAGGCTCCTGCAGATTGGACTGTGTATCTATTATGTCCATTGCTTCATTGTTCATTTGAATTTGTTGAAATACAGTACCTACATCTAAGCTCCTGGTAGAAAACTGTTCATCAAGAGGCTGAATAACTATTTGAGAGCTTGCACTGGCAACAGGCACTCCATCAGGAATGTAAGCATGTGGGGTACATTCAGGCCT
Organism: Noctua pronuba; assembly: GCA_905220335.1. Lineage (NCBI taxonomy): Eukaryota > Metazoa > Arthropoda > Insecta > Lepidoptera > Noctuidae > Noctua > Noctua pronuba. The sequence goes on along the minus strand of LR999906.1, from coordinate 3,554,044 downwards.
GTTGACAAGTACTTGTTCATCTGCATATTGCACAGTTTCAGCTGCGTCTGTATTTATTTCACCTGGAAAAATACAGGTACTATAAAACTAAGTACTGAAAAAAATCTATTTTTACCGTAAACCGGGGTTATTCGGGACATTTTTTTTTCTATCTCCTCTTCACATTGATCCACTTCTTCTAAGGCCGTCTTTTTACAGGATTCTATTTCTATTGTCTCTCCGGGCTGATTAGATTTTTTTTCATGTATTATTTCTTCATGTACCATATTTTCTTCATCCCTCTGTAGCTGAACGCCTTCCATAATCTTATCTATTCGTTTTTTCATTATAGACTGTAAAAATAACAGTTCAAATTAATATCGAAGCGTCACATTAAAACCATTCAAGGTAGAATTCCTAGCCAAGGAACTTATATACTAACTGGAATGATTACGTGCAACGCAAAGCCGTTCCGAGTGAGAGAACTTCGAGAGTGGATGTCATCCCTTTCTAATAGGGTATCCATATTTTTGTACTTAAATTTGGGACAGTTATTCTGTTCTAACTTACTAGCACCCCGGTCCCCGCTTTGTATTTGCTCACATATATTAAGCATGAGCATGTAGCATATTCAAACAACTTAATTGTATTTGATAAATTTATTAATCACAATATACGTTATTAAACCAACAATTACATATGGTTTTATGTAATTGTTGGTTTTTTGTATGAGTCGGTAATCTTAAATGTAAGTGCGAAGATGCTGATGATGGATGACGGTTGCAAACTAGGCAATAAATAGGTTGAATACTTTTTCTTTAAAGGGACATCTTCAAGCCACCGTTGCTGAAGATTCTCATTGTTGCGGAGTCTGTATGGAAACAGAACAGTATTATAAATATGTTACAGCAAACTACTGCGCGCAACAAGTGTGATCTCCGAACAGTGATTTTTCTCATTTATGAAAAAAAATATGAACTAAACTATTTTGTAATGTTTAAAAGTGATTTATATTGCCATGATATCCATAACTCGCGGAATGAGAGTGTATTACGCGACGGACACCTCTGGCTAGCCCTTCGGATTTACAAGCGTGATGTTATGTTAGATTTCAAAATATTAATAAGAATTATTGTGATTTTTTTCAAATAAGTTAATAGTATTTTACTTGACCAAGGAGTTTATTTAGACTTTTTGGATTTGACTCGAGACTTTAGTGTCGAATAAAAAAAAATCGGTTGAATCGACAGTTGCCGCCAAAATGGAAGGGTTTAAAAATGTAAAGATAGAATTCAAATGTTTATTTTCAAGAAGTTACTTTTGCTAATATTAAATTGAGTAAATGATTAAGTTTTGCTACTGTATTATAAATAACAATGTTTTGTATTTTATACGCATGTGCACAAGATTAGAAATACCGATATGGATAATAGAAAAGGCGTATTCTTTACAATATTTTCATAATCTCCGTTTACAAATGTAAAACATTGTCACCCTAGTCGTAATTTGTAAACAAAGTTATACGAACGTACCTGAAAAAAGAAACTGCATATCCATCAACCCCTCACACTATTAAACCCCTTCAAACAACACGATTTCACCATATTTATAGTGGAAGATTTCACTTAAATACAATAAAAAGCACCTGAGCAAGCAAAAATACGACTGCAACGCGAAACCGTTTCGGCCATTTTTTTTTTTTTTAATCTTTCATGAATTTTGGTACTCATAAAATGTAAGTAACTACTAAAGAATTCAATTTCGCAAGAAATTATTATTTTGATATTTGGTATTTAAATATCAAATAATTCCAGTAACGATTTATGTGCTAGTTTAGCTATCAACGTGATTTCCGATTGCTATATAAAAAAGAAAAGAAAAAATATTTGTTTATTTTTTGATTAATGGCAATTATTAGACAAGGACACAATCCACTCTCGTCGCTTTCTCGCTCTGAAGTTTTCTTCCCCCTTTGGATTAATTAAAGTAATACGAACTCTATGTCTTTGAGATAAAGTTCATTTTCAAACGTTTTTTTTTAATCAAAATTTTGTTCGTACTCATTCCAGTTAGTATATAAGTTCCTTGTTCCTAGCAGAGCGTCAGCGTCAGTGTGACATGAAAATGTATGGACGGTGGCACTCGGCGGCTGACGTGGCGTCAGCCGAGCCATCAAGAGTAGATAGAACCAGGGCTCGGAAACCGGTTTCTTAACCGGTTTCGGTCATTGACCCCAAACCGAAATCGATTTAGGTTAAAGGTTGCTTTACCGGTTTTTACCGGTTTATGCGGTATACCGGTTTTTCATGAATTTTGGTTTTGGTAGTGAAATTTAACCGGTTAAAACCACATTTAATAGGGTCCCGGCCCCCACCACCCTTGCTCGCACAGTTTGAAGAACAAATTGATAAAATGAAGTCAGGAAAAAAGTTAGGCCCACTACCTGATTTTTGTTTTTGAGATACACTCAAACTGCTATACTGATTTTTTATAAAACCTCGCAAATATAGTATACATGCAATAATTAATGTAATTCATTACAAAATGTTTATAAGACGTAGTCGAAGTTGTGTGCTATAACGCACGACGCACCTGTCCTGACGCACGCCCGAGACTAAGAATCCCGCGTCGCCTGCGCTCTTTCCATGCGTCCCGCGGAGAAGTAGGGAGAGAGCTGCGCGACTTGTATCACGGTGTACTACGTATTTTTTTGCTAATTTAGTTCTAAAACGCAATGCAGTTTTGATTCTACTATATTAGTATCATTATTCACGTAATCATATGTCCTATTTCCCTTATGTTCTTACTAATATCATTAATATTAAATTTGTAATCACATCAAAACTGCTAAGGCACATGACATCATAAAATCAACAATTGACAATTCAGTCAATACTAATTAACTCTATTTTATAAACTGGCTTACAGCTTGGCCATAAAGAGTAGAAAAAAAATGAGGGCGCTGCTATCGTTTATATGGTATCATTTATACTATAACATAAATGAACTTGATACTTGAAAGTATTTTTAGAGATAAATGAGAATAGGGAAGATCTATAATTATGTTAAAGGACATCAACCACTTTGTATGGCGTTTGGGCTTGAACATGAACATAAAAATATTGCACTATTTTTGATTTTATTGAGTGGCTTACAGTACATAGAAAACATATATATAGGAAGTTTTGTATCAAATTGTTTAATATAATAATAAAAAATAAAACTTCAACACTTTAAAGTAAATCAATTTATTTGTAAAATTATTCATTTTCATACGTTAATAAAACGTGGTCTAAAAACTGGGCTGGTGGAGTTACATTTTCATACCTGGCCCAGCTTAAATGCCATATCACAGACATGATGTGAGCGCAGCAACCTACAGTCCTTCGGCCGACTATGCATTTGCAGCAATAATGCTTAATAGCTTGTATGCCTTGATTATGATCTTCATATAATATATATACAAAATATATTTTACGGCCTATATGTCGGCTTTGTATTTTCCCTCGCAATAATGTACAATTCTCGACCGAAGGAAATCCTTGTAAAAGGTCACTGGCTCTATCGATGCACACTTCAATAGTATAGGAACCATCATTTCTTATGTGCTCCCCATAATAAGACTTTGCCTGTTTAATCTGATATGTTCCACATGCTAATAACACAAGTTCATCAAATGTTAATCTAGGAAATTCAACAATTTATCCCATGAGATCGAATCCTTAACAGTGAACACCTGCAGTTCACACATAACTGTCTGTGATGACCTGGATCTGAGCTTGTTGAAGCATCAAATGATGAACCTGCCACGCTGGCAGATGCATTCAATGCTATAATCCAACAAGGATGGCATACGAAGCTGTTCTGTCCAATCTGTAAAAAAATATTTATGACATAAATAAATAAAAAAACCAGCAAATACAACAGATTGTTTTTTTAATTAAAGTATTAATTGAATTCTAAGTAGTATTTCAAATAATGGCCAACACCAAGTCTTAAAAATCTTGCTGTTGCAGACAGACAATAAAACATCATACCTCATCTCTTATGATTTAGGCTATTCGTATAGCAATCATCCTTGTAAAAATGATTTTTTTTAATGTGCAATAAAGACTTTAAAATAATGATCGTCCAAAACCTTTAACTAGTGCGAGCCAACCCAACTATTCAATTGCAATTATGTACTTATTATCTCAGAAGTTGGAACTTACCACTTGTGGTGCGATCCATTGCAGTATAACTCGCTGCACTTCCACAAGATTAATAATGTGTCTTCTCCTGTGAGTGATTTCAACACCACAATTTATACAATGCATAGATTCACTAGGCAAAATCGGGAAGTCAATATTCATGCGCGGGTCGTCATATAAAACGGGTTCATTATCCGAAGAAATGCCAGGGTAAACGTTTAAAGCGGGTTCTGAGTCCAAGAGTGAGCCGGGGTCTTTAGGTAAAAAATCATCAGAATCCATTTTGAAAAGCGTAAGTCGTCAAAAATATCCAAAGTCGAAATAATATTCACAATAGTATACGAACAAGAGCACGAACACAGAGCGAATGACATTGACAATCGATTACCAATCGGTTCTGGATCGGGGTTGCCAGTTCTCTGCACTAGGAATCAGTTATCGATTTCAAATCGATTTTTAACACTTCAAAAAAAAAATGTTGTTCTACATAAACTATATTTTTTTATTTGTGTGAGGTTAAGATGATGATGATGCTAATGATGAATATTCCAACGGCTAGATAAAGCTCGGTCTTCCATCAAACATTTTAATGTTTTGAAGCTCTCGAATTGAAACATCGAATATAGATGTTATTTTTTTGAGTTTTTATTTTGGCAACCCTAACTCAATGCATCCCGCATGTTGCACAGCAAAGCAACTGTCACCATACACAACCAATAATCAATTAAAAATCTTTTTTATTCGTTTTTAATATCATTTAGTTTGATACTCCCAAAAGAGTCCAATGTTTATTAAATATTATTACTAAATTATTTATGAATTTATTTTTTCCCAATACAGTTCACCTGTTAGCCCATTTTGGTTGATGTCCTTTCTTTTTTTTCTACATTCATACATAAACTCACGCGTTCTTCCCATGGGGTAGCAGAAACTATAGAACGCCACCTGCTACGATCCTTTTGCCTCATTTACGTTCATACATCTGGTCATTCACGCACGCCGCGGGCGCCGGTTGCGAGTACTGAAGAACATTACCAATAAGGTCACTATAATGATGTCCTCCTAGGGCGTCCCCTCCCGGCGTTTCCACTCACATCTTCCTTGTAAATACTTTACTTTCACATTATTTTTCCTAATTGGATAGTATTAACAAGCCTGGGAGAGTTAAAACATCTTTATTTATATTATAATTACAATAGATTTTCTAATCATCTAAATATTCTACACCTGACATGTCCGATCCAAGCTCTTGCTCATCTTCAGAATCTGAGCTGCTGTCACTGCTGTCCTCTCCAACACGAATGACCAATCTGTCTATATCTTCATAGAGTTTTCTTCCCCTGTCATAGTAATCTTGTTCTATTTTCTTTATGTGTTCAACACAATTATTCCACGTTTCGGGACCAATGCTATAAAAAGCTTCCTCGGTTGCTTTTTTTAATATCGATTGCACCTATGTTACATGCAGCAACTTTTTGCTTTGCTATGCCCCAGATGAGCTCTATAGGGTTTAGGTCACAGTGGTACGGCGGCAGTCTTACCACTTCATGACCATGTTCCACCAACAACTCATCTATTTCGTACACTGGTTCTAGCTTGTGCTTTTTAACGAGCATTTATTATGCTGGCTTTCTTGTAGATGACTCGAATGGGATGTTGTTTTCTAACAGCCACAGTTTTATTTCATCTACTCGGGAAGCTGATGTTGGAGCCTTGTTCTGCACCACACTGTGGTAAGGCGCATTGTCCATGACAATTATCGAGGCTTCAGTAAGGTTTGGGATCAATTTGTCTGCCACCCACTTGGTAAAATTGTGAGAATTCATTTCTGAATGATAATCTTCCATTTTGTTGGTGCCACTAAATATTAGTAAAGCATTGGGTACAAATCCATTGGCAGTTCCGGCATGGACAATAATCCACCGTTTTCCTTTCGAAACATCATGCTTTATGCCTTTGATTTTAATGGATTGCCAGCACTTTCTCACTTTATACGAACTGTGGATATAACTTTCATCCAAGTAAACAATTTGTTTTTGTAGCTCCACAGGCAAATCCCTATTTCGTTTTATAATTTCCAAATATTTTTCTCTCTTAGCAGCTATATTAGGTTTTTCTATTAGCGCTTCTCTATTTGTAGAACATTTTTTGTATGAAAAACCTATGGCATGTAATATTTGCCTAAATTTCTCACGGCCTCCTTCATATTCTAATTCTTCTTTTACCACAGCCAACAACTTTCGCAAAGTTGGTGCTATTTTCTGTAGGGTGTAAGAAAATTGAATTTTCTGACGAATCGCACAGAGACTAAAGTCATCTAACTCTATTTTTGGACGGCCTTTTCTATGCTTGGCTGGTGTTGTAAATTTGCCTTCGTTTTTATTGCCTTCATTGATTATGCTTCGGACTGTACTTTCTGATTTCCCTGTAATCAAAATAAAACACTAATGTAGAATGACGTGCGTGACGATCAAAAATTTGCTGTCGTTCTATACAAAGTCAATTGTCAAAGTACCACTTTTCATGTAAACATAACCTCTAAAGTTATATTAAATCCGTAAAAAACGTCGATGATGTGGCATTTTTTAAAGAGCTAACGGACGATAACTGTAATTTCTATAGTGAACTATGTATATTACATAAAATTTAAGTGAATAAATACCTGTCATATCAGCAACTCGTCTATAGAGATCATCCAATTCTGTTAGAAGTTTTCCGGCATGATATTCCGCCAAACATCTTTTAAAAACATTGTATATAACTTCTCTGGCGCCACTTTCTATGGTCTTGCCCATTTTCAATAACAATTTCAGTGAGTAAAACGTTTAAGGGCCCCTTATTCCGAAAGTTTAGGCATTTTACGCACCGAGACGGCTTGCGTCCGCGTTGCACAGGAGCCGTCGCGATATGAACTCCGTTGACCTATGGCGGCGGGTGCGCACGCCACAGTATAGATAAATAAATCAGTAGTTCAAATATTATTGGCGTGCTGGTAATAATAGCTTGTTTGCAACAAAAACGTATAGCTTGATGTGCTGTCCACTGCACTATTGACTGTAAACACTAATACACTTAGGTATATCGTTATAAATGTTTGACTTTTTTTTATTGCTTGGTAATCATCAAATGAGTCCTGCCGCTCTGGGTGGAGCGGAAGGGACTGTCAGACTTGTACTGACCTTCGGTTGCCCTTTGCGTTCCAGCCTCCAGGGCCACGGTATTCTGATAAGACAGTCTCGTGAATGAAAAGGCAGGCGATGATCATTCTGTAGAACTTAAAGAATGGTTGTAGAAGATTTGATGAGTAATATAATGAAAGACAAATATGATTAATTATAATATAATAAAATAAAAAATAAAATATACGGGGTGTAAACAGACCCTTCACGAAGCCGTCAACCAAGCATTGTGTACATCAAACTAAGTCACCCTACGCAAAAATTATTGCTGGGAAACGACTTTTTTTTTGGGGTGAAAAATCACGTTTTACTGTAAAACTCAATGTTACGCACTCAAAACTTGCTGCTGATGGATGCTTTGAATAGTAAACGGGTCATGGAGGTAATTTTAGTAAAGTTAAAACCTTAAAAAGTAGTATTTAAAAAAAAACTTGTGAAAAAGTTGGAACTTTGACCCCCAATATCTCCGTAAATAGAAGGTTCCCAGGTATAGTCTAAAACAAAAAAATGATCGCAATAGCGGGGAGAACAAGTGCCTTTCGGCTTCGTTAAGGGTCTATTTACACCCTTTATAGGTACCAGCATAAAAATTAATATTCATAAAAATTAAAATTCATACAAAAGTGGTCGTGTGCTAGGTCCAGGTTCATTTTCATCGACCGATATATTCCTCAATGCTGGGCGCGAGTCTCCTCTAAGAGGGTCAAAGCCACAGTCCTTATGGCACTCCCCTCCGAGTTGGGAACTAGGACCTGATAGCAAATCAGGATTGTTTTGCGTTAGAGATTCCTCATTTTCCTTATTTTCGGATGATTTGTTCTTTTCAAGTGTCAGATTTCTTATGCCCATACCACGCGTATGTCTGGGGTTCACGATTTCAGGAAGTAGGCATTTATGGTAAAACCGTATTAATTTGGACTCCATTTTCGATTTCCAAAATACGTCATCTTTTCCAATTATTTCGATGTGGACTGGCTCTTTTTCTCCGGCCCAAATTCCAATTAGACATTGCCGTCGTCTTGCCACATGCAACTGTGCCTGTCTTTGGTAAAACCAATTACTATTTTTATTAATTGTTGTAGTGCGCGTTTTTTTTTATTAAATTTTAATATTTGTATTTTATTTTCTTCAATAGCTTTTTTCATGCCAATTTTTGATGCTGAAAAAGGACATTTGACTTCTACCAGAATGTCATTTCCAATGAGCCCATCTGGCGTAGCACCAATGAATGGGAAATCTTTATCTATAAACAGACCACAGGGCTCAATAGATACGTTTTCTTGTTGTTGTATCTTGTGCAAAGCTTGCTGCTCATTTTCAATACCGTAAGCAATGGATGCAACACGGCCTAAATTTGTTTTATATAATATATTTTTACTAATGGTGCGGTATCTTTTGATACTTGCCTTTTGCAAATAGGACCGCAATTAGAGGCAGTAATAAGATTTTTTCGAATTTCTAGCTATTCGCTAGTGTCTCTTTGTAATATTGTATTAGGCTCAATCGCGTCGTTGTCAGCAGTAAGAATTTCTAAATTTTTTAGAAATTCTTCTTAAGCTACTTCTAGTTCAGACAGGGACATATCCGGGTCTAAACTAGCGGGGGCATAGTCATTTTGTTTTTGTTCTCATCAATATTTTCAGGAAGTTTGTCAGTCTTATGTTGTTCCAGTTTCATCTTTTTCACAAATCAAATTAACAAACACTAACCAGAGTTATAAATAAAACCTGATACATATATAAAAATCTCGTGTCTTGACCAGTTTTTTGTATATATTTGGTAGGATTGAGGTCATAGGCTATTTCTATTTCACACTTTCACTATACACTTTCAAATTTTCTCGCGGACGAAGTCGCGGGCAACAGCTAGTAACTATATAAATATCACTGGCGTGTGTCGTGGACACCAGATAGTTGATATAATACGTACTTTTATACTTTTTTGTAAATAAATACTTACCATAAAATATACGACACCCATCTTTCATTGACCTTAAACATGCCAATATGGTCAAGGAGATTGCTCAAAACAGTCGTAAACGATACTCCAGTCATCTCTGCGATCTGTTTTTCTTCAGATGAGCAACTTCGAGATCAAGTTTTTCAACTTTTTTAACAATGTCTGAAGATGTTGCCTCAATCGGCCGACCAGAGCGCTGATCGTCTTCAATCGAGTCTCTGCCTTGCTTGAAAAGACTATGCCACTTGTAAATCATCGATTTCCAGGGCAAGAGTCCCCATAAACAGATGACATCTCTTCCATAATAATCTGAGGCGTTTTACCTTGCTTAGTAAGGAACTTTAGCACGGCACGAAACTCAATTTTCTCCAAAGTCAGTGTTCAATTCCCGATTTACTTGTTTATTTAGCGAAATCTCAAAGGTTAATGAACCGATCGGGCTGAAAATTAGTATTTATAGTTGTATTGAGTCACCAAATAATGACAGGTAAAAAAAGTCCTCCCCTCCCTACTCTAACCCCTCCATTCCGCGAACTTTTTGACCCACCCTCGTAAGTACGAATTCTTCAGGATGTTCCGATATTTGCAGTAATTCTATGGATTTTACTATTGAATCTTCAGGCAGATATTTATCTTCATCCGGCTTCTTAGGCGTAATAAACTTAATAGTACCATTTTTGTTGTGTATTACTTTATAATATGAAACTGAATATTTTTTTTGTATCTATCGATATTCTTGATAACACCGACATAATATTTCCATTTTCGGGCATAATATCTAGTCAAAATTGTGTCTCCTTCGTCCCATTCAACTTTATTTTCATCATAATAAGATTTTCTTGGCCTTAAATTTTCGGTATCCTTTAAAACTTCTTTGGCAGTCGCTTTGGTTTCTCTTTGATCAGATTCAAACTTATCAAATAGTATTTTTTTACTAGTCTTTTCTGGAAGGCCTTCATTATCATTCTCGCAACATTTGTTCTCACCTTTCCCTTGATATGTATCCTTATCCGGTTGATCTTCACTGAAAATAATTTCATCCTCAATAATATCTTGACAGTTTTCCAGGATTTCACGTTCCTTCAGATCCCTTTCAATAATTTCTTTAAATATATTGTCTTCCAGTTTGTCAACTCTTTCTTTTACATCTAAGTCAATTGTGTCATCTTCCTCAATATCATGTATCTCACACCATTCAATTTCAGAATCGCTGTGTATACTCATTTCAATGCCATCTTCTGTAGTAGTTGATCCGCTCGAAATTCTTTTGAATCTATTAGTGGCTTTTTGTTGTTCTTTTTAAAATGTTCCTTAAGAGAAAGCTTGATTTGTTTGTTTTGTTTTACTGTTTTAGTGGCTTCGTTGTCTACAATTGAATGTTCAATATCGGGATCATCCCCATCATCGCTCAAACTACCACAAATATTTACTTGTATTTCAGATATTTTTCCACTGCTGTCTTCAATTTTTGCATTACATTTACTTTCTTCATCAAATGTCATCTGTATCAAATTTTCTTTATTATTTGGTGCCAGTTTTAGTAAAATTTTCCGTGTCTGCTTTGTCTTGTTTATGTCATTTTGATTGAGGTCTGAAGTTGTAATGGATTGCCCAGGCTGGACATTCAGTTTTTTGTTTCTTTCTCTTTTCATTTCATTCGGTCTTCTAGTTTTCTTTAAATAGTCCAGCAATGTACTGTCCACAGAAAAAATTAGCTCATCTGGAAGACAGTCAGGAATTCTTTTGTAAACTTTTTGGGGGTTGAACGGAATTATACCTGTTGCTTTGAATCCACTGACGATGTTTTCTGTTTTCTTCATATTTACTTCATGCATCAATTTTGTAAGAAGAACCGGAAAATGGGATTTATTAAGTCCTGCTTGCTGTGGATTTTCATATTTGTACGAGGTTAAAATTTGACGCCATACCAACTCATCTGGAAACAACTTAGAAAAATAATGAATAGGTGTAGCTCGGCTCACAGCAATAAGAGATTTCCGATTCTTTTTAACCGATTTTATTCAAAACGGAGGAGGTTCTCAATTCGGATGTTTATATATATATATATATATATATATATTTTTTTATGTATGTTCGGGAATAACTCCGTCATATATAGACAGACGGATTTGCAAAATTCTTTTTTTGTTCGAAAGGGGCTTAATTCCGAAGCGGTCCCATTTAAATTTCATAAAGATCTGATGAGACAGACACCGGAACTCTTTAAAAAATGACAGCAAATCAACCGCGATTTCTGCTACATTGTTTACGCAGGGGTTTTTGTTTTTTTTAGTACAACTAAAAATAGAAAAATAAAAAACGTTTTTGCAAAAAATAAAACCGACTTCAAAGACACAAAAAAGTGAAAAATAACTTTAGCTTCAGAAGTCGGTGACAAAAAAACTAAATCAAAGAAACAAAAGTCATGGCAAATCTATGACAAGATGTGGGATTATTTATTGTATTGATATTTGCTGTATTCGATGATGATTTTCGTTTGCATATTGTTCCGAAATTTGATGCTGTAATTAGTTTTCGCCTTATCTCCAACCACTCACTACTTTCCCTTAGCAATATTGTTGCTAGTTCTATTGCCTTTTTGTCTGCAGTAAGCGATTCTAATTTTTTTATGATTTCTTCTTGCGCCATTTGTAGTTCTTCTTGTGACATATCTGGTGCAGAACTGGCAGGGCCATAATCGTGTTGTTTTTTGTTTGCCGCTTTCAATGCTCTCTTTTTCTTCACTGGATGCTCTACAAAATACTTCCGTTTAAGACCTCTCGTTTTTTCCATTTCTTCAATTTTACCGCCGGGATCAGGGACCTTTGCCTGTGAATGCTTTTTGGATAGATGAAATAGCAGATTTCGTGTTAAACGAGACTACTGCAGCTGAACATCTACCTTGATAGCCTCGTTTTTGGCTTAACTTAGCTATAACACTATTAAAGCATTCGCCAATATTGGTGTATACATCTTCAATTAAACTTCGCGATTTAGCTGCTACACTTGAAACAATTGCGCTGATTCGAAACGCAAAAGTTGAGTTTTGTATCTTCTTTAGTTCGTCTTTGTCACTGCTTTTTTTTCACAAGTAGTAGCTCTGGCACATTCTGTGATCGCCGTAAGCGTGTGGCATCGAATTGACAATATCACTGTGCAGAATTGATATAGCAATATCTCTTGGGGTCTCAGACGCCTTGTGATGTTTTATGCAGTTCACAATTGCTTTCCTCATTGTCATTATTCTATCGTTGGTAAGTGTTTTTCAATTTTGCAGCAAATATTTGGTTTCCGTTGTCAATGCACGCAATTTTTTACAGAAATTACGCAATACGTGATTGCGGCATTCAGTTTTCTCAACTGTCACATTTTGAGTTTCATAGGGATTGGCGTTGAGAATTTTTGACGCATCACCATCCCCTATCATTCTATTGTAAATGAGACCGTACATAGAAATTGAGGATTTGAACCCTTCTAGTATTATTTCAGTCTCCATTATACTTGAAGAGCCCTCAAAGTTTTTGTAACAAGCATGTTCTTTTGGAGCAATATTTTTATTTTCCGCTCTGGCACACACCAAACAATACTTATTTTTTACTCCAATATAAAGTACCTCTTTAGTTCTCCTCCAGATTATTGCCGCAGCACCGGAAGAAGCGTTATCTTATAATTGGTAATAATATTTTCATTACAGATTCCTAACTACTGGAGATTGCTACAAGACATTATCGTTCTCATATCGTATAGGAAATTCAACAGTAACAAAAATTGTGACCGAAGTATGTGAGGAAATATGGAATATATTACAACCATTAGCCTTTCCACAACCTACATAAGAAATGTGGCTCAATATCGTAGAAGTTTTTTTTCGAAAATGGGGATTTCCTCATTGCCTGGGTAGGGTGGATGGAAAACAGATCACCATTAAATGCCCTCCAGGTAGCTCAATGTTTTACTGTTACAAAAGTAAATTTTCTATTGTGTTGTTGGCTTCTGTAGACGCTAATTACAAATTCATATATGTTGACATTGGATCGTTTCGAAAAGATTCTGATAGTAGTATATTTGAAAAAACTCCTTTTTTACAACTTTAAAAAAAAAAATTATTAACTTTTATTTCTTTTCAATTTTAGATTGATGAGTCTACCCCAAATACGTCTCACAGTCAACTTAATGACTCAGTTTTTAATATTGACGAAATCATATTTTTGATCCACCCCATCTCATAAAACTGCTTCGCAACAATTTGATTTCTTACGACTTTCATTTCCAGCGTCGAGTAGCTAAATACGAGCACATCGTTGAATTTTATGAGAATGATAAACAGAAGAGCTTCAAACTTACACACAAATTGACGAACAGCCACATCTATCCAACAAAGAACATTGCCCACTTATTAGAACAACCGTGGCCTACAGTAAACACTCATAAATAGTTTATGGAATTATAGTTTAAGTTATTATGATCACCTTCTAGTACTTATCAGTTAAGAAAATAAGTCGCCATTTGGAAATAAAACAGTCTCAATTCTTTTTATAACATTTATTTTTTCTTAAGCACAGACGTATTCTATACACTTGCAATCACTTTTGAATGGTAAGTTTAATGGACAATTTATCGTACTTCGACAATTTCTAATTGTTGAGATCTCAAGCGCCTCATATCCACTCTACAATTCGCACAGCGAACTTTGCTTGCGCCGCCGCCAGTTAACCCCTGCGACGACTCGCTCGAGACAGTAGAGCTGCTCGGGTCCATATGCGCGCCGGAGCGGATTGTAAAAGCGGGGCGAGAGTCCCAATACGTGTGAGGGCATAAGATGTAGGGCCAACAATTTCCACATTCTCATCAGAGTTGTCATTCAAAGTGGAGCCAGGATTCAAGTACGTTCGAGGGTCGTCATTCGGGTGAGGTTGCTCGGAGTCCATTGGCGTAAAAAAGGTCGCAAAAGAGCACAAACCACGGCAAAAGAAAACTACGAGCGAGCGAGCGAGTATTAGCAAACGCGCTAACGAGGAGGGGGATTACAGTTTACTGTCAAATCCATGGCATCTGTCAAAGGACAATGTTGCCATATTTAGAAATAAAATCGATTATTTGCAACGATTGTTGGTTTCGATCAATTTAATTTTTATCTAAAAACGGCAAAGCCGTAAAGGATACAGTGATTTTATCATTCTATGTTTATGTATGTGTAGACTATAGGATCTTTGTTCTGAGGTGTTCATGATCATAATAGTTTTGTCTTAAGATCGAGTAGGTTTCGTTCAAAGAAACTAAAATGGCCGTGACATCAGAAAAACTTTTCGCTATCATAGAAATATTTCAAATCAGTTTAAAAATCAGGAATCCAACTAATGTATTGAGCAATATTATAAGCGCTTCCCAAAGTCAAGACCTTATAATACTTAAGTTTTAATTTAAATAGTACCTAGCCGATAAGTTGCTTTTTTTTTTCGCTGACGGGTTTTAGTTTTTAAGTATTTTTATATTATACTAATCTTATATTATATTTTATGCCATATAGTTTCTCAGCAAAGTCAAAGCTAAATAAGATGAAAGTATTAAGTGTACATGAAATAGGACTGAAGTGTATCTACACTGTTCATCATCATCATCAACCTCTTTTACTCCACGGCTGGATAACAGTCTTGTCCTTCGATTGCACGCCACTATGCACACAGGTTCATTTTTAATTAATCCATATTAATTAATATGGATTAATCCAAATCCCTAATCGATTATATTTATTAAATGAAATTAAATTGAACAAAATTATAATGGCAACCCTAAACTTCGCCTGGAAGTCAAACTCGCATTGATAAAATGTTAAATTACTTATTTATTTGTTATGATCCGGCGTCATATTTAGAGATAGAACTTAAACGAATAATTCCTACTTAAAAAACTTATATTTTTTGATTTTCTTACAAAATGTGTCCGAGGTGGGCCATAATTGGGCATTGTCTTTTTGAAAAGATGAAAGTTCGATATGCTACTCAACTTTTAAGTAATTCTGTTGGCGCTGGTATATCAACGTACGTGGACTTTAATGTCATTCAAGAATCCGGGAGAGACACTGCTGAACTTATTAAAAGTATGAATGTGTGCTTGAGATTTTTTTTGGACAAATACGAACCAAAAATGGTCTGGCCACAGAACCCACGAGCAGACAGTTTATACCTGCTTTTCAAAAAAAATTTTTTTCCAACACCCTAAAACCTCCAAAAGGAGGTAATTGTGAAGACGATTTGGGTAAACTTCTTATTCAGACTAGCGTGATAAGTCAACTGAATGATGAAACATCACCTACTGAGGAAAAAGAATCTCCGGGTCTAAGCAATGAAGACTCAGATAACAACGTTCAAATTATGAGTTCAGAATATAATCAACTAGATATTACCGAAAAAAACTCGCTTTTTTATGTATGTAGTTATCTTTTGAAGAAATGTGGCGAACGTCATAACGAGTGTCAAATTCTGAAATCTTATATCAAACCAAATCAAGCCGCCCATAACTTTAGTTCAGAAAGTCACTACATGAGATACAGAGAATACAGCAAAGATACTAACCGAAGCTTACTAGTTGTAACACCAGATGATTTTGTACAATATGTCGAGAAAATGGATGAAATTTTTCGTTGTTGCTTTAAAAGAGAACATATAAACTGCAAAATAGCTGTATTAATTTACAAAGAATTAGACAAAATCGGTTTTATAGTACCCTGTCCTTGTTTCCCAATAGTTTATTTAAAGAAGCTATACATTAGAATGAGAATTTATTATACCATGAAATTTAATAATAAAGCATTCCGAACATGTCGTAGCAGACGAAAGTATTTTTCAGTAAGTAAATAATTTGTAACTGTGTAAAATAAAGATATTTTTTTTAATGTAGTGGTTTTTTAATTACTGTCACACACATTTTCGGGTTAAAACCCAGTACTATGCGTTTTAACTTAGAAAAGGATGACCTTGGCCCTATATTAGTATTCTCTCATGCCTCATGCACGCTTTTCTAATACTTACACGCTTTTAAATAAACAATAATCATATGAAAATAACATGAACAAGATAAATATAAGTTATAAGTCTATCATTTATTTTAGATGTTACTGGTATTCCATGTTTGTTTAATGTTCTTGGAATTGGAAGACATATAGCAGTTTGCAGTAATCGGTAAGCTTGCGGACTGTTATAATATAAAGGAGAATGGGCATCGATGTATAGGCATATGCCCCAAGGTCCAATAGCCATAAGATACACATAATTGAAAAGAGCTTTTTACGGAGAACCTTTGCTACTAACACGACTTTTGGCAATTCGCAGTACGTTCGGAGTTATTGAACTAAATATGTAACTAGTTGGACAAAGAAGTTAAGATTTTCTGGATGACCAATAGCAATAACATATGTACCATTGCAGAGAGATTTTCAATGACAACTTTTGGTACTAAAATAACTTTTGCTAATTCGCAGTCCGTTCAGAGTTATTGAACTAAATAGCTGACTAGTTGGACACCGAAGTTAAGATTCTCTTAGCAACCAATAGCCATAAGATATACATCATTAGATAGAGCTTTTTGACTAGAACCTTTGCCAGTTACACGACTTTTCCCAATTCGTATTCCAGTCGGAGATATTGACCTAAATAGGTGACTATTTGAGTACCGAAGTAAAGATTTTCTGGGTAACCAATAGCAATAAGATATACATCATTGTATAGAACTTTTCAAGGAAAACCTTTGCCATTTAACTATTTTCACCAATTCGTATTCCGTTTGGAGTTATTGACAAAAATAGCTGACTAGTTGAACACTGAAGTTAAAATTTTCTTGGCAACCAACTAAGGTTATCTGGGTAACCAATAGTAATAACATATGATGCATTGCATAGAGCTTTTTAGAGAGAACTTTTGCTACTAGCTTCACTTTAACTAATTCCTATTCCGTTCGGAGTTATTGACATAAATAGGTGACTATTTGAGCAGCGAAGTTAACGTTTTCTGGGAAACCAATAGCAATAAAATATACACCATTGGAGAGAGCTCTTCTGTGAGAATTTTTGCTACTAACATAACTTTTGCTAATTCGCAGTCTGTTCGGAGTTATTGACCTAAATAGGTACTAATTGGACACCGAAGTTAAGATTTTATTTACAACCTATTAATGGTTTACGGGCAACTAATAGTCATAAGATATACACTATTGGATAGAGCTTTTCAAAGAGAACTTTTGCTACTAGCACCACTTTTGCTAATTCGTAGTCTATTCGGAATTATTGATCTAAATGTGTGTCTAATTGAGCACCGAAGTTAACATTTTCTGGTTAACCAATAGCTATAAGACGTACACCATTCGAAAGAGCTTTCAATTAGAATATTTGCTACTAAACAACTTTTGCTAATTCGTAGTCTGTTCGGTTTTATTGATCTAACGAGGTAGTTGATTAGGCACCGAAGTGTAGCTCCTCTCTGACTCTGAATCGAGAAAAGTTGTCAAAGCAAGAAATATTATTCTTGTTGAGATCAATCCATTGATACATATCTTGACGCTATTGGGCGTTGGGGTTGTGTTAACGATCTATCCAAGTTACTGTTACAGTAAGGATTTGCTCCTAAAATAGCATTTTAAGATGTCAATATTTTGAAAATGATGTTTATAGGCTTATAATATGATGTTTGAAACGTACAGTATTAATGAAAGTTAAGAAATTGACGAAATAACAGTATTTAATCTAACTTAATTTCTCAACATTAGACCTCTGTAGCTCCTCTCTGACTCTGAATCGAGAGAAGTCGCCATAATAAGAAATGTTCTTCTTAAAGAGATCTATCCATTGGTATATATCTTATCGCTATTGGACGCCAGGGCAATTCCGCCCATTCTCCTTTAAACAAAACATTTTATAATCTTGGTTATATCTATTTCCGGTATAATTAAATTTTAAGTGAGTCTGTGCTTTTACCAAAACAGCTAGCTCTTTCGTTAGAAATTTGTCACACAATTTATAGAATTATAGAATTAATCTCTTTGATTTGATCTCCCGTTTTATTATCAATTTCGTATATATTTTTTTTTCTACATGCTAAAAGATCAGAAATGCCCAAAAATAATCAAATATAGATTTCCTTCTTTCTTCTGTAATTTCGTAACATTTCCTGCTACATGTACCCTCCTTACAAGGATTTTCTTGTAGCTTTCGGGCTTCTTTTACATTACCAGATATTGTCACGTAGAATCAGGGTTGCCACCTTTAGGGGAAAAAAAACGGGACAATCGGGCATCCATAAGAGACGTTCGGAGTTTGGTGAAAAAAAATTACCCATGAGACAGTCAAAGGAAAATGAAATTTTATTTTGTGTTTATATTTGTATTTATTTTACATAATTATTTTTTCCATGTGTATTTCTTATTATTACGAGCCGCTTTTAGTAAATCTATATCATTTTTGTATTTATTTATGAAGTCTGAACAAGACATGTGCATATTCAAAGAAATTAGCAATTCTGCTTTTATCAAATCTACCGAGCAACGATTTCTGATATTAGACCATTTCATGGTCATTTGTGAAAATACGCTCTCAACATACGCATTTGAAGGAGGTATGCTCAAAGCACGAGATACAAAACTAAATAATGCGTTCAACTTCTGCTCCTTTGCGACTTTAAATAGTGGGACCCATTTTTTATCAACGCTTTGCTTTTGCTCGATCTGTGGTAGTATATTCTTCACCACACTTCGTAGTCTTCAAATAACTCGTCCGTAGAAAATCCTTCTTCGGAGTCGAATCCCATAATTGAAGCAGCATCACAAAGTTCTGTAAAATTTAAATTCCCATCAAGTGACAATGGTTCCAATTTTTTCAGGGGATTCGATTCATCGAAATCAAAGCGGGTTTGAAGATAATTCTGCGCATTTTGGTAAAATTCCTTGAAATCTGATATACATTGTTAAACATACACAGTATTTTCTGCACGGTGTCCGGCAATACGCAAATGGGATCTATAAAAATTTTCTTTCAATCTTGTCTCTAGGCTTTCTGCCACATCTGCCAAAATTTTGTATAGTTGGGTCGAACTAGTTGACATATTTTGCAACACCAAACTTGCCCTATCAAACACTGTGCAAATATTGGCACAAAAACTTAAATACAAAAACGTCTTGCCGAACACATACGATTCTACGTCGCTCTCGTCGTCTGTTGTTATACAAAGCAATGTTTTTTATGACTTTTGGGCATTCATTGCCTATGGATATAAAGTAAGAAATGATGGCTGAATAATCCTTCATAATCTTTTGTATTGCAGTACCCAATGAAATCCATCTTGTTGTTACGTGTTTGTTGATGTCAGTCCATTCCAGTTCCACAAATTCCTTTAAATTTAACGCAGAAGATGAGAAGTGGCTGTAAATTTTCAATATGACAGTTTCCACATCAAGGTTTAATTTGTTCATAGCATGCTTGAATGTATTATTCAAAACGTGAGCTAGACATCCTGCTTTCATAATATTTGGATTTTTATGCTTTAGTAAGGTAAACGCCGATCTATTTCTTCCAAAATTAGCATTAGTGTTATCTGCACTAAATGCCGAACCACATGCTACATCCAAATCAAATTTTGAAAGCGTGTTTAGAATAGCATCGCTTATAGCATCAGTTGTTTCAAATGGACATTCAAAAAAATCTAGTAATTGTGTCTGACACCCGTCTTCACGTGAAAAATGTTGAATGCAAATAGGATACATTTTACGGTTTCCTTTATAAGACGTATCCGTAGCGACACTGGAATAAACCTTACGAGATTCATCAAGACCACAAATTTTGAGAGCTGTGACTGCAATTTCTTCAGCTTTAGGACCGAGTACTTCTTTCTTCTTCCATGATCTCGCCCAATACTCATCAAATATTTTCTTCCGCATTTCTTCAGTAAAAGTGTTGCAATAGAAAACTTTGCTCGTAGTACAACGTTCAAAAGAACATAGCATCTCAAGTTTTCTTTCCGGTTCAGTGATATCTTGCACATACTTTCCATTAATCTTCCTGAAAACCAGGTACTCCTTCCCCATCATTCTTTGTCTTTTATTACCTTCTCTTTTCCATGATTCTTTGTCCGCTATTCTTTTTCGTTTCCTTGCCGATGTTTGCTCCTCTACAATAGATCTTTCAGGAAAATTCTCGATATCTTCCTATTGGAGAAGCGGCGATTCTATGACAGGAGACTGTTTTGTTGGAGAACGAATGTTGCCTACAAGCTCATCAATTGGTAACACAAAATCAGGGTCAGCTACTGAATCGTCCGATAAAAAGCCGCTAAAATCTTGTTCGTAAGTATCTTCGCAAGTTATCGTGCCGATGGACTCAAGTGGTACAGTCTGGTAGGCACTCGAGGTCGAGGTTCCAGGAAAAATAACAGTGTCATTGCTGAAGCTTGTGCCTGGTTGTGTTTGTTTGGCTATAATTGATTGCCTTCTCATGAGTGACTCCTCCCGTCATTTGACAAAGTCCTGGAAGTTAGCAGACATCCTCCACACAAACAGATTCTGAAAAAAAAAATAGAAAACTATTTAATTTCAAAAGTAGACATTTTAACGAAATTGCGATTGTACACGTATACTAATTAATAATTATGCCTTTTTAAATAATCACAGCAATAATACGTTTAACAAAAACTTTTATCTCCAATAAACAATAATAAATTTGAGTATTCTTATCTCTTTACGCAGTATCAGAATAGTCTTAAAATAAGTAAAGCCTTTGAACAAACATTAATAAAAGCCAAAAACTATAAAATCAACAAGTCATTATAAAATTCTCAGACAGTCTCTATTTTCATTTACTCACTTACGTAATAGTACCCCACAGTCTTAAAATTGCAAATCACAGTTTAATTATTTATTGGTCTATTATTCTTAATTCATCATCATCATCATCAGCCCATAGCAGTCCACTGCTGGACATAGGTCTCCTCAATCGCACGCCACTCAACTCGATTCTCAGCAACTCTCATCCAGTTGCTACCAGCCACCCTGCGAAGATCGTCACTCCACCGAGCCTGAGGGCGTCCCACCTTACGTTTGCCGATTCGCGGTCTCCACTCAAGAACACGTTTACCCCAACGGTCATCGGTTCTACGGCTAATATGACCGGCCCATTGCCACTTCAGCTTGCTGATTCTGTGAGCTATGTCGACAACTCTGGTTCTCTGCCATTATTCTTAATTAGTACTCTCTAATCAAATAAATTTGCTAATGGCACAGAAATCTTAAACTAGTCTACCTACTTATACTATAAAACTTGTAATGGCAACGTCATTACAAAAGGAAATAATAATCATCATTATCATTATCAAAAGGTCGTAGCCGTAAGGCTGATCCGGGGGTACCGCACGATCTCCCGCGAGGCGGCGAGCCTCCTAGCCGGATTGCCGCCATGGGATCTGGAGGCGATAGTCCTCGCGCGCCTGCATGAATGGCGCGCGGGGGCACTACGTCGGGGGGAAACTCCGCTGCCGCGGCAAATCACCGCTCAGCGGACAGACCTCCGACGCGATCTCATGGCGACATGGAGACAGCGACTGTCGCAACCCAGTGCAGGGCACGCCACAATAGTGGCGATAAGTCCCCTCTTTGAGGAGTGGCTAGAGAGGCGCCACGGCGCCCTCACCTTCCGCCTGACGCAGGTCCTCACCGGACACGGTTGTTTCGGGAGGTTCCTGCACCGAATCGGGCGGGAGGAAACGCCCGGGTGTTATCATTGTGAGGATCGTCCGGAGGACACGGTGGCGCACACCGTGGAGGTCTGCCCCGCTTGGGCGGAGCTCCGCCGTGTCCTCGTAGCGGCGATCGGCGGCGGCGACCTCTCGCTCCCGGCCCTGGTTCAGGCCATGGTCCGGAGCGAGAGGGAATGGGAAGCCGTCACCTCCTTCTGCGAAGCAGTCATGCTAGCGAAGGAGGTGGCGGGACGTGAGAGGGAGAGAATCTCACGTCCCAGCCGCCGCGGGCGAAGCACCGGGCGTCGGGGGCCACGTGGTGGCTCCCGGCCACCGTAGGCGCGGGCCTGTGGACGGTGAGTAATGGGTTAGCTCACCGTCCGTCCGTCTTATGACGACAGGCCGTGTCGACGGCGCGTTCGTGTTCCACGCGCGCCTCAAAGAGATGTCAGCAACCAAGAAGGGGCCCGCAAGGGCCGAGCCTTTTAGTCAGTAAGAGTCTGACACTCCCTCCCACTCCACCCAGAGCGGGAGAAGTCATTTGATGATTTCCCATCCGTAAAAAAAAAAAAAAAAAAAAAAAAAAAAACGTCATTACAAAACATTTTTGTAAAAACTATCATAATAAGGCTTCGGAATCACATCTTTGTCTACAAGTTCTTTAATATCTTTCTTTTTTGCATCAGGCAAACAAATTTCTTCTGTGTATGCTCTACTCCAACTCAAATTTATTGTATTACCAGGTGTTGATTGTACTGTGCGTCTAGTCTTTCTCTTGTTCACCCAGCATTTTTTTAAATTCAGTCTGCAAATGACATTTTATACAAAAAGGTCATTGGACTTTCTTTTTCTACTTTGAGGACTTTTATATCATGCCTCTTAACATGGTTGTTACTTTCATCGATATTGAAAGGACCATGCCCATATTAGTATGGAAGTGAAAGTCAGCAATGCCAAGCAATGCCCAAATTGCAGCTCTGTCATACGATAACTTAATAACAGTATTTTTATGATATCTAGATTTAATGTCATATAAAGCACTGATTGAAAAGTTATTGGACGTTAAACGTGATAACTGCCTACGTATTGTTTATAGATTTTATCGTTTACAGACAGCATTGCTATTCGTTTTCCACTAGGAACTTCATCATCACATAAGCTAGGCCAGATCAGTGTTCTTTTATACACTTAAATGTCTGTAAACATTTCAGTTATTTGGATTTATCTAGTCTGTCTCCATATCATAGACATCTCCTCCTCTCCATATCTCCATCAACATAAATGTGAAAACAATTTGGTTAGATGCAAAACTTAAATAGGTACTCGAGTAAATAATAATATGGAAAGAGACCAGTAAGTACTCGTAACAAACCAGTATTTCTGATGAGATTATAAAATCACATTGTGGTTATATATTTAATTGACATCAATTAACTGCTTGACTCAAATACTTAATATAATTGTATAAAGTACTGTCTGTTAAGTATTTACAATTATTAGTAGGTTGTTTACCTTTTCTATTATTTAAATTCAATTAAATGGGGTAAAATAATGCTTTAAGACTGACAAAATACCGGTTTGTCACTGTATTAAAGGTTTGTGGTGAAATGGTACAGGTTTCGAAAAAAATAAAAAGAAGTGTAATAGTGTTTATTGATTTATTCTTCAATAACAAGTAATATATTATCTAAATATGATGCTGGTGCTGTTAAATTCGTTTCATATCTAGCCCATCCCTAATACCATATTATGGCCATGACGTGGCAACAGCATCCCACTGTTCTGTTACCTACGAGACAGTTACAGCAGTATCCTAATATAGTATCTAAACAATTATTATTAGATGGTTGTGCATCAATTAAAATATAGGTGAAATATTTACGCCGACCAACATGACGCGATTGTATTCGACCCCTCAATAAATAAGGTCTATTTCCTCCAACGGCCGCAACCATTTCTTCGGAGTATTCCAGCTCGGGACATATTTATATTTCGTACAGCCCATTTTGCCGAACATGTTCGCCATAATATGACCGTGCTTGTTTGACCTGATATGGGCCCAAAGCGAAAAGAATTAATTCAGAGTAACTAAATACGGGAAACATATTTAATTGAGGAAACCTCCCATCGATGCGTCTAAACATGACTGATCGCCTATTTAAATTATAAGTTCTCACAAATTCTGCCAAATAATTTGGGGTATGTAGATACCTTATGGCCCTTTCTATTATAAGAAGAGAATCTATTAATTAATGCAGCTGCAATTTTAAAATCATTTATTAAATGCGCATGAGCTCTATTAAAAAACTCCTGGCGAAATAATTTATAGTCTCGTTTAAACCGTCCGTTAACTACTTCGACTACCCATCGACATAATGTCACTAATCGACTTTTATTCGCCCGAATGGTTGTTAACTGATGTTCTCCCTCATTTAACGACTCAGGCTTCTGCACATTGTAATTGCAGGCCTCCAACAGTGGAATTGCATCTCTAAACCCTCGGTCAAGTATAAATACATCTCCCTCTCTGTAAAAGGTTCGCATGGGCCCAGTTTCATCACTAAATAAATCTATCATGATTTCGGCATCAGTCTGAGTGGCAGCGTAGGGACCTATCACGTCAATAATATGTCCGTCAGTACACACACAAAGAAATGGTTTGACCAGGTTCAAATACTTATGTAAACTATAAGTTGCCTTTTGGTAAAAGTAATTGGAACTCTTTTCAATAAATATATAAGTACCATCACATATTGTGATTGCAGGTCTGTTTCATCAGAGTCATTTGGTTTGCAAAAAAAACATTTGGAATACTGAGGTTTCTTCTTATGACATCTTGTCTAGTAAGATGTTGCAACCCAATATGTAATGGTACAAAATGTTCCATAAAGCATGAGCGTACTTTGTCCATGTGCCTCTCCATAGTTGATCGAGGTATATTAAATAAAGAAGACAACCTCTTGTTACTGTCCCCTGTCCTCATTTTAATAAAAAAATAGCTAAAGTAGTTTTTGGTGATGGTACTAGATTAGCTAAAGGTAACTCATTAAATAAATGAACAAATTCAGCCACTTCGAAACCAGTCCAATAATGACATATGTGGTTGGGCATTTCTTCTACACATTCAAAATCAAATGTGACAGTTTTTTGTTTTGCAATATCAATTAAATCTTCTATTTGATTAATAGTAAAACTTGATATTGTAAATGATTGTTCCGGTAATTCTTGCCAAGTATTTGAAAAAAGATGATGTTGGCAAACACGTGCAAACCGGGGCACATAAAAGTTATGTTCTGTAATTAACATTTTTTTAATAAACGTTGGTATTAAATGCATGGATGCATTACCACAGTCGGAATAAATGCAGTGTCGTGATGTACTAGCAGCTCTCTTGTAATGAGGTAAATAGACAGGGGCCGGTTCAGGCCGGGCCAGTAGAGGGGCATGGCCAGGGGCAGGTGCTGAGGGGAAGCTGAAAACAAAACAATGGGTGTAAGTAGTTGTCACATACCATAAGTTAGTTAGTAAGTAGACAGATATGTAATCTCACGCGTCCACGATAAGTTAAGACCTGAATTCGATTGTATTAAATAATATTTTATTTTTATATACAATGAGGTCTCGCATTCAGATTTCAAGTTATCGTGCACGCATACTCTACTTAACTGCCCTGCAGATAAGATACTTACATGTTCAATTCTCAGCCAAATAGATAAGACTATTAGCAACTCTTGAGGCAGAGTTGTAACAACATGCCTCTGTATTCGTTGAACGCGTAACCCACAGTTCAGGCAACGCAACATTTTGTATCACAAACGAAAAGTCCAAATAATAAAACACAGTCAAGTCCTTGTTAGAAAAAAGCCGAAGTCACCGAATAAACCGACACTATCAATATCCATAAAACGAAGCCGAGGTAGATTTTTTATCGAACGGAAGAGCAAAATCGGAGAACACACAAAAACAGACGATTGAATGATTGACACTTGACAGTCTGGAGTCACCACTCACCCGATAGTTTTTTGGAATGTTTTTGACTTGGAGCTAAGTCTTTTGAGCCATTACTTTATTAGATTTTTGCTTGAATTATATTTGTTTATTTGAAGCGTTGATTTATATTAAAAAACCGCATATATATTATAAAACCGCAACACTAATAGTAGGTAGATATTCGTTATCATCGGTTACAAGTAACAACACTATCACAACGAATTAATAAATCGGCCAAAGGACGTGATTCTAGACCGTAATAAACTGCACTTTTAGTGCATGAATGAATGAATGAAACATACATTAATTATCAAAGGTACTAAGTACTGCAATGTAAACAAGAAGTCTTTTTTTTTCGTTTTTTTTATCCAGTGCTTGATAAGTTTCAAAATTAACAACTTAATTCTAGTTTTCATTTATTTGTACTATCTTGTAATTTACTTTATCTGTGCATTTCTGGGGCACAGATGGGCATGGTTTTTTATTGTATTACCAGGTGTTGATTCTACTGTGCGTCTAGTCTTTCTTTTGTTCACCCAGCATTTTTTTAATTCAGTCTCTGCAAATGACGTTTTATACAAAAAGGCCATTGGACTTTCTTTTTCTACTTTGAGGACTTTTATATCATGCCACGTAACTTGGTTGTTACTTTTGAAGGGGCTAGTTTCTGATGTAGACTTGAGCCACTTCTTAAGTTTGGTAGCTGACAGGCGTCGATTGTTGAAATTAAAGCAGAAGCACTAATCGAACTTATTTTTATTTTTAAATAACAATTTACTATGACAATAAAAAGTAACAAAGAAAGCACATAGATTAGCGGGAAAGCACAAGCAAGCAAAGCGAATATATGAAGTGTAAGGATACATTGCTAGTCCGCGGCTTTTATACTAAAAATCACACACATACAAAAAGGTTACTACTTAGGCGCTCGCTACCTGGTCGCTTGGCGTAAACAAAGGATCGTACGATATGACGTATGCGGTGGCGTGATTCCTTGCTGAGGTCCCACCGCTCATTAGCGGCAGCGGATGTCGCAGCGGTTTTGGTCGCTACACTTTTTTTTTTTTTTTTTGCGGATGGGAAATCATCAAATGACTTCTCCCGCTCTGGGTGGAGTGGGAGGGAGTGTCAGACTCTTACTGACTCTAAAACCCATCCATGTTCCTTCATTACCCTTTGTGTTCCAGGGCCACGGTATCTCTTTCGAACAGTCCCGCAGCTTGGTCGCTACACTTTCATCGATATTGAAATTTGTGCCCCAAGCTTCTTGCAACACTTTCAAGTCATAAAAGCGGTCATGTGTCATTTGATGCACTTTGTATGCTGGTCCAGATTTTTTGGCAGACCTGATCAATTTTGTATATTGCTGTGGTGTGTAAATAGGGCCTGATTTTATGTGCCTTTTCACCTGCTTCTCTATAACACTGTGAACATTGTCCCCTTCGTTTTGCGAATGGCCTTTAATGAGTGATAGACTTCACTATCATATTGAACACAGCATAGGCATAAGCAGATAACTAGTACTTGTTTTTTTGTTGCCCGCAACAGTTGTCTGAGTAAAATACTCCAGTGTGTCTCCTGTGGGATGATTATTGAGCAGCATTTCGATGAAAGCTAAAAACACAGCTTCCGATTTCTACTGAACCACGCTTTCCTTCAGTTTCATTCCAGAAAAAACAATCCACATTCTTTGCATACAAATCACTAGTAGTAAAATTTAAACAATTTATTCTAGACTTATAAAAGAACAGAGACACTTGCCCTTTAGGAATTGGCATTACTGCCTGGAGATCATAAACGACTACTATAGCATCTGATTCTTTCTTGTCCCTTTCGTTTTCACTTCGCGCTAGGTCTTTCTCAAATAGGTGCTGTTCGTAGGCTTGCTGCAATGTCATTTTTTTTCATCATCCTCATTTTTTTAGCTCTCACAGAAATCGCACAAGTCTTTTTAAAGGCTAAAAAAGCCAATGTTGAATTGATAGTTGAATAAATTCAAAAGGGCCACAAGTCGAAAAGTCACTTTTTTACAGGAGAGCTTGCTTCTTACAATGCATTTTCAGCAAAACTCAATCAACTCAAAACAAATAAGGAAACTTACTGAATAAATTTCGTGTAAACTCCTGCAACTCAAAATCTGCAACTATTTAAACGTACTTCACTTTCGTCAACTAGAACACAACTAAAAATGTCTTCCCTGTTCCAAATTTATACCTTTTGGAGGGATATAACTTTCATCTATATCTTTTAAACTCTTCATACTATCATCTGAAGAGATTTCTTCAGGTACATCACGTCGATGTTGAAACTCGCTCCGTGGGGTAGACATTGTAGAATGTTCTTCTTCTTGTTCAACTCTCATTTCTACAAAACCTTGTTTTTCTTCTGGTGTATTACATTCATCAAACTTCACGTCCCGCGGTACTCCTCCTGTAATCTTCCTAGTATTTTGATCATACATTCTGTAATTATCATGGTCATATCCAACTAACAACTTCTGAACACTTTTCTTGGCAAGCTTCCTTCGCTTTTCTTTTGGTACATGTACATAACCAATGGATCCAAATATTCAGATATGTTGTAAGTTAGGTTTCACGTCATGCCACAGTTCAAATGGTGTAACGTCTGGCTTGATGTATTCCTATTCAACAAATATATTGCACAGTTGACAGCTTCTGCCCACATGTTTAAGGGAATGTCTTTTCATATAACATTGTTCTGTTCCGTTCGCGCAGCAGACTCTTTATCCTATTGGCGATAGCCAGTGGCCAAAGAATAAGTGCCCGAGCAAAAGCCCAATCTAAGAGCTTGCATCGCAGCTCTCGGTATCCCTTCTCTGAAAGATGGTCAGCGTCTGGATTCAAAGTGCGTGCTAAGCTTACCATCGGCAAGGCAAACACAAGCTTGTTAAGAACACTTGCCTCAATTCGTTCTCCAAAAATCTCTTCTCTGGAGGCTCGGCAAACTTGCCAACGTGTCCAGCCCTCAGGTATGCTCCTGAGCTAGGATCTTGATACGGCCAAGGATTTCTTCATCCTACTCTGGTTTTTATTTTTATTTCCTTATTATCAAAATCTTCATAAAACTTCTTCCAAACGATTGCTTTGTTTTTTAGTATGCGATTGGAATACTCCTCCGTCTTATAATCCCAAAGGTTTGGCAAATTACGGATCTCCTCGATAAATAAATCTGTGTCAAAAGTCGCGTGCGTACCAAACAGTGTCGGTGCGTCGACGCAACGTTGTGTCTGCGATGTGGTCGGACGCCAATTGGCGGTGTCGCCGGTGGTTGCGTTTGAGTCGGTATCACCCATGTGGTCGATAATGACGGCGAAATGTGGTCGGTGTGAATTCTACAATTGTGTCGATGAACATCAAAAGTGGAAAAATCCGTTATAGATGCTTTTACACAATGACGTATTTTATTCTATACTATTAATGCAGGTTCTATCTACGTCTCTTTTGAACAAGATAAACCCATATGGGTCAGAAAAGGATGCCTAATATACAATCTCACCTTAATTGTGGATAATTAAGGCGCAAAAAGCAGAAATTGATTGGATTTTACTAGGTTTGATATACACGCTTGGATATTACCAGTTTTGGAAAAAATCTACTGTGGATATTACCATTTTTGATACAATTCGTCATTATGCATCATTATCAGGGTTGTCACTAAGAATTTTAACAACAATAGTTTGAAATTAAAATTTCTCTATAACTTAAATAAATAGATACCTATTCTTTGCAATTTTTTTGCGAAAATCAAACAAAATCAATAAATTAGATGAATTTATTTTATGATTTATTTTATAAACATTCTACGAAAATCAATCACCTCTTCCATCTCTTGACCATGACAATTCTCAATTTCTCCCTGGGGTAAATTATTGTCCCTTTCTAATAAATTAAAAAAAATGATTAAATCATCTATATTTTTCCATTCGTCACCGTAGTGTTTTTTTAAAAGATTTTGGACATCAGTCAATTTTACCCTGGCTGTAATTGCGTTATTCCTTTACCACGGACTAAAATGAGCAATTTCAAAATAAAGTATACCCTGCTGTAAAAGAAGATTGGTTTTTTATGGCTCAGTTAATTTCAGAAGCGTTCATCAATGAAAGTATGTACATTATATGAAGCAATTACGGGGCGTTTCTTTCCATGGAATATCTTTTTTTTACTAAGCTGCACAAAGTAAAAAAAGAAGAAACAAATATTTAACTAAATCTGAACATCTAAACGCAATCATTTGTAATATCGAAACGTAGAAATAGTGACGGAAGCAATGGAGTTACCATATTCAACAGAAAATGGTATTTCTATAATAATACTAATTAATGATTTTGCTGGTAGTAATAGTGAGTACCATGAGACGTTTGCTACTTAGTATTATGAGACAAGCCGTTTACATTGCTGCGATATTTTATCTGTTTTGTCTCATCTAATCTAAGCCATTTTGAGTAAGACTCCTCCTATCTTTGGAAACACATATTTTCTTTGCTTCTAAGTCAGCCTCTTATTCGATTCGCAACAAGTTTTATGATACTAAATTATCATGTTACTAAATAAATGATTAATAATTAGTGACTGCTGATATTAAAAGTGTAAAGTACTTACGTAACGTTTTTTTTGGAGAATTTAGCTTAAATAGCAACATTCAAAGCTATGTCATCTATGAAAACAGAATATGTCATAAATGTCATAAATATTGTCACTTCTCTGTCTTGATCAATTAAAATCTAGATGTGTGGTTTTGTTGTGGATAGTCTGTTGTGCATTTTATTAGTTTAACAGTTTTATTTGTTTCGTGGTGAACTATACAACAAAAGAAACGTACAGTGAAGGTGTATAGATATGATAGAGGTTAAAACAATGCCATAAACATAAACAGTACAGTTGCTGCTAGTATATGCGAGGAGCATCATATAGTGATTATGGAAATGCCGATGATGATGGCATGCCCGCGCCGCCGCTCGCTCATTATTTGAAGAAGTTGTTATAAGATGCTTAAAATAAATGTTTTATCCAACTTGTAATTAATGTTTCATTTTTGCCCTAGTCCATGGCGCAATTACACATGGTCGTTCGCCCGAATTCGATTGCCCATGGAATTCGTCAAACGACCAAGTGTAAAAGAACGCCGTCGAGTACGTCCGTCTTCGGGCAGACTCGTTCAGCTTCATTGTTTGTTTTTCGAATAGTGTAATTGCGCCATTAAAGAATAAGCTGACCAAAATCATAAGACAATGTGATGGGTTAATCAAGTGCGGGCTCCGCAGGCTAAATACCTAGACAGTCCTTAAATTCTACGTACTTGTAATAAAGTATAAGGTATATTGGATGTATAATAATGAAAATATTTTTGAATGACATTACGGCTGACGTAATTGTCTATCCTACAGTGTTACATGGATCCTTTGAAGCTCCATTGAGGTTGCTAAACATTTGCAAAATGTATTGAAAAAATAAGATGGCGGCATTAGTTCTGATTTTGCCCACGCGACAAGTGGGTTTATAAATTATGTTATTCTAGCCAACTCCAATATTATAAAAATATGCTGTGATTACCTTTTATCTTAATTTGACCGAGACCTATCTTTTGGGAGTATTTTTACGAATGTACGCGAGCTCTAAGTGTGGTCCCCAGATTGCTTAAGCTCTTGCCATTCTTCTTTGATTTAATTATTTTTGCGTTTTTTTTTTAATTTGACCATAATATAATAGGAAATATAGTTTATTAAACAGAAAAACAAAAAGAAACGCGGAATTCAAGGCATTTTCCCGATAATATCGAAACAAAACGGACTTTGTGGCGGAACTGGTTCCGTTGTGTGACTAGATTTAAAATCTAAATTAAAGGAATGTATGAAATTAATAAGGCTTTTTAAAATTTAATTAAACTACATACACATATGATTAACTGATAAAACAAAGAAAATAGCCTTAGCTTCAAGGATTAACACAAAATGATGTTTTTTTTCGGTTTTGTGACTCTGTCGCTTTTTACTTGGTTATTTTTTAATTTTACTCCAAAAACATAATATTTTACTTAATATGTGTAGCTTGTTCGAAAAGTAATACATTTACTGTAAACATATTTGTAGCCGCACAGATTTAAAAGGTAAAAATGTATCTGATTTCATAGATTTAACTCCATCAATTTGAAGGGACAGTGACAAAATGGAAGTCTTAAAATCATATGGCTGTGTTTACATGATTTATAAATTGCCTAAATAATACGTACCTACGTAGTATACCAAACTAAGTTAATAAATTTTAACATTAAATGATAATTTAAACATTGTAAGCCCTACTTCTCAAATTGGAACTAGTTTAATATTTTTTTCTGTTAAAAGACAATAATTACTGAAAAAATCGCAGAACAGAGTAACGTAGGTAAGAAATAAAACAATAAATTTAAATATTCTTATATTTTACCTACCTTACAATAATGTGAAATTACAAAAGAAACCTCAAACACAATTATAATGTAGGTAGGTACACCTATTTTGGTCTTGTTTTCAAAGGTTGGGTTAGGTTATATCGTTACAAACTGTGTACTGGTTCACTCACATCACTCTTATTAAAACTTTGAAGGATACTAATTAATAGGAACTACGTAGTTTATAATCACAGAATATTTGAGATCACTAGGTATTATAAAATTAAGGGCATACAAGTTCCGTCAGAACGGGAAGGATGACGCGCGGGTTCACGAGAAGTGGAAGGAGTGGAGGGAGGCCTTCGCCCAGGAGTGGGACAGAATAGGTTAAGAAAAAAAAAGGCATACTTGAGTAGACCTAGCGCTGCCGCTTAAATTAAATAAAGTTATTTAACAAATCAAAATTAGAAAACAAAACAATAATATTCCTTTTGCGTCAATTACAGAGTAAGTATTCATTCATAAATAATCACAACTAGAGATGTGCCGTTGCCGGCAATATTGCTCAAAGTGGGAATATTGGTGGCAATATTGCCAGCAACATTGCCGGGAGTGGAAATATTTGGGAATATTGCTTAATTATAAGTCAAATTAAGTACGGAAACTATGTACAACACTTAAAATAAGCATTTACAGGCCATAATCTATATTATACGGGGTGTAAACAGACCCTTCACCAAGCCGTCAACCAAGCATTCTGTACATCAAACTAAGTAACTTTTCGCAAAAATTTTTGCTGGGAAACGAAATTTTTTTTTGGGGTCAAAAATCACATTTTACGGTAAAACTCAATATAATGCGCTCAAAACTTATTGCTGATGGATGCTTTGAATAGTAAACGGACCATGGAGGTAATTGGAGTAAAGTTAGAACCTTAAAAAGTAGTATTTAAAAAAAAACTTGTGAAAAAATTGGAACTTTGACCCCCAATATCTCCGTAACTAGAAGGTTCCCAGGTATGGTCCAGAACAAAAAAATGATCCCAATGATGGGCAGAATATGTGGTTTTCGTTTTCGTTAAGGGTCTTTTTACACCCTTTATACAATAAAATATTGTTTTGGGTAAAATTGCCAATACTGCCAGCATTTTTGGCAATATTCCCGGTATTTTACCGGTAATATTGCCCATGTTGCCACACACGATAGTGAATATAAGAAATAACACATAAATATGAAGATAAGAATTGACGATCGTTGTGTATTGAATAAAAGGTATAAGTTCGAATAATTTCTTTTTATGTTGTACTTGTTTTTCATGCAAAATCATATAACAAAAACAACGAGTATATAATATGGAAATAACAAAGTGTAAATCTTTACAAATCTCTATCAAAAACTACAAATAATCAACAAAAATAACATTATTTTAATATTTTAATGCACTTGTTTCGGTAATCCTTACATAATCAGTATTTTTGTGTGTGTGCTGTATGTTTGTAATGAATAAACTCAAAAACTACTGTGCCGATTTCAAAAATTTTTTCACCATTAGAAAGCTACATTCACCGTGAGTAACATAGGCTATATTTATTGCTAGAAAAGATAAGGAATCCTTACTAAAACTTTAGTAACGTATCCCAAGGTGTAAAAAAATGCCATAAAACATCTTACGTCGCATGCACTGCGGAAACTATTGATGATAGAACAAAAGTATGTTCTACAATATTAAAGAACATATCAATAACTACAAAAAACTTAGCGATACTATATGTCCAACTATTATCGTTATGTTACAATAACCACTTTTTACATTTTAAAAGTTGATAGGAATACCGAACAAAATTAGACCATGTTATTCATACTTCTGTTTAAATCCTTTTCCAAATAAATATATTGTTTTCAAGACTGTTTCAATTCATGTAGATTACTTTTTGAATGGTTCAAAACGGCTATTCCAATCAATAGATATTACGAATTTAATAAGTCATAGAAATTGAAAAAATAAACGCTGTCGCGTTGTGCATGTTATACCCGTGCGAAGCCGGGACGGGCTGCTAGTAATTTATATATAAAGTAAAATTAACTAATCAAATTCTTAATTAATCCACAGACAATGGGTCTTCGTCTAATTCTGGTCTGAAATAGCTCAGTGGTTCATCACATGTTTCGTCGACAAAATAGAATTCCACATCGTCGGCACATTCTTCATCGGGTAAATCTTCAGGCGTTGGCTGTTGACTTAGATGCGTGTTTTGGTTTAGGAGTTTCCAATTATGTGCTATGAAGCATTTTTTGCCGGCCCTTTCCGTTGTGAGTTTATTTCTTTTAGGCGTGTGAATATTCGAAAATGTAGAAAAACTCCTTTCCACAGAAGCAGAAGTCGAAGGAATAGATAAAATTTTCACCGCAGTTTTCCCTAAACTCGTGTTAGGAAAAAATAGCTGCCACCAAGATAATGGTGAAATATCTCCAACCGAAGATGATGCCCAAATAAAATCTCTTCCATAAACGTTGGTTCTTGATTTATAATGTGCCAATTCTTCGAACATAGCCACTCCTCTTTGTCCATCTGATTGCGAATGGTCCATAATAAATTGACAACCATCCAAATAATTTTCATCCTCGGTTAAATTTACGCCTTGATTATTGTGGTCTAAGATGGTTGCAGGCGCGGGTGCGTATTTCTAATATTTTATGATCGATATTATATTACACAAATATAACTAAACGATGGTTACACTTGCAGTAATAATAAAATATATTGGTATTATTTGACAGGCAACATTGGCAATATTGCCAATGCTGCTGGCAATATTGGTATTTTATCGGCAGTGGCAACATTGGGAATATTGCCGGTAGCGGCAATATTGCCACCAGGCACATCACTAATCACAACATCACAAACTAAAAATAAAATCTTACAAAATCAATGGGATATAAATTAGTTTTACTGTTTTTCATAATGTTTAATTCAAATGGCACCTTTTAACTATCATCGAGTTTTATATTGTAAATACATAATTATTATAACAAACTTAAAAAATAACCGCTTTTTCAGTCGTATTAGCAAATCTAAAAATATAACAAAATCAAAATCGGAGATGTCTATTCTTATAGTATATTTCAATGACATGATATTATTAAGTAAGTATACGGGGTGAAAGGGACACCGACGCGAAAACGGTTACCACATATTCAGTACATCATTCTGAGCCCTCTTTTTAATAACTGATGATAAATTTCTATGAAGGGAGCTCAGAATGATGTACTGAATACGTGGTAACCGTTTTCGCGTCGGTGTCCCTTGCACGCTGTATTATAATAGCCTTATAAAAAAAAGGTACCTGACCTTCATCATCCACAGCCCGACTTCACCCACTGCTGGGTATAGGCCTCTCTTTGTTTGTGCCAAGTTCCACTGTCTTGTGCCAGCCTCATCCAGGATATTCCCGCCATGGCAACAATGTCGTCTGCCCATCTCGCCGCCGGACGACCAACACTTCTCTTTCCATTTCTTGGACGCCACTCCGTCACAGCTTTACTCCACCTGCTATCACCACGTCTTGCCATGTGTCCTGACCTGACCTTAAATTATAATAACTTTTAGTGGTATTTAAGTAATTTACATACACGTTTGTAATCTAATAATTTGGATTTTACTTTGGTTAAGAAATTCAAAAAATACTTTTAAGCATCGCTAATTCTTATTAATTTGAACATACAAAACACTCATCAGTGGTGAAATGATCATATACGGAGTAATTACAATTAAGACACCAAAAATATGTACTCAGTAATAAATTGTTTATATCTTCACGAGTCATAATCAGAGAAAAGTGTCCAATTCTTGAAGATCGATTTACGTATTGACCGTATCCATAGCAATATTCATTGATAATAAAATGTGTCTCAGTCCAAGGCCATTTTAGGTCATAAATGTAGAAATCCATAAAATCTTCGGAATTGAGCACCTTATCAATGTCTGCGTAAATTACCATGGCGACAAATATTCTCGTAAATCAGAATTTTAATCTGAAAGAAAAAATAACCATTGTTAATTTAAGTACTCAACAAAAAGAACCATAAAAATAATTACGTTTTATAGAGTTACACGAGTTACACTACCTCCTTCCAAGCATATGTCACAAAGATAATCCCATTCTGTAGGACCGGCGCACAGTGTTCGGAATGACCAAATTACGAGCTACTTTGATTTTTCAAATGAAATTTTTAGTTTAAATGTAGGTAGGTGCTATTATGTGGACTTATACGAGAAAAACACATGTATTACTAAGTATATGTTATATTTATATGGTGTGTACATATATATAAAGCCTTAAAAAAAAATGCGTTTACATTAAGACATTTGTAAATAGGCGGCCATGAAAAAGGCCTTTGGCCTTTTTCTACTCGCTGTTTGCCTCTTCATCGGACGAGTGCGTCCTTTCAGGCGCTTCAGGAACTTTCAATAGTTGCAAAACTTCTGGCGCCAAAGTACCCAATTTTCTCTTAGGCAATGGTCTGATGTTAGATATAAATGGATCGGACGAGATGAGCAGAGCATGTAGCAGGTCCTCAATAGTCTGCTTCCTTCCAATTTTTGTTGTGCTATGCTCTCTATAATAGCGGCAGTCTTTGTGTCTAGACTCTAGAGCTTCTTCGCTGAGCTGACCTATAGGAAGCACAAGAGATTCGATGACATCAGCTCCGTGAATTAATATTTTATGTACACTAGAAGGCATTTTGTACCATTTGTACTTGGTGACGAAGAGTCTAGCCGTGTCAAGTGTATACTTCTTGTAGGCCTCTGGCTTTACATCGTACGAGCACGAAAGGGCTTTGAATATAACAGAGAATCTTGTAATGAGATCTTTGTCAACCCCACTGATCTCAGCTGCGAGAGCAGGGTCATCAAAGAATGTTCGCGCAGTATTCCCATCATTGGTTGAACCGCTACCTTGCTTTACTGTATCGACGAGGAGCCCAGTTCGACGACGATATTCTTCTATAATAGCTCGCTTTTTTTCTTCCACTGCTTCTTTGATGTTCTTAGTCACGCGCCATGTTTTTTGTTCCTTCCTATACGATAAGTGGAGCACACACTCAAACAGTCGAATATGGGCGTGCAATGTTGACAACCCATATGCATACAAATCGTTGTTGCATGGTCTCTGAATGACCGCATCAATATCATTCATATGATTAGGAGTTGCCTTGCATATGTTGCAAGTCTGTGAAGATTTATTGTCAGAGAGTGCATTGACGGCTTTTCCATCTAGCATTGTCTCCATCAAGATGTGCTCAATGTTGACCGTTTGATCCCCGATGTTTATTTGCGTAGGGTTCAGAGCAGCTATTTGTCTGTTGATGTAGTCGTCTTCATCTTTTAGAATCGTGTGACTTTCCTTCAACATCTGGTAACGAATCGGGCGGCAGAAACGAGTGGAGGAAGATCTCGGGTTTTGCCAAAGAATTGTCTCACTTTCTTCTCTCTTCATCACTAGCTGTAGTGGAACTAGCGATGTAAGTAAAATATCTGCATCTGACGCGGCCGCATCTTCTGTAAACCGCTGCTTATATTCTGACTGGCTGCTGCTTCCATCAAAACCCCACTTTGATTTAAGGTAGAGTTGACTATTTCCATCTTCAATCACTACACCTGCTATTACATCTAGCTGAACTTTAGCTAATCTTTGTGCTGTATGATCAAGCAAACTTTGCGGCTTAACTTCGCCTTTCGTCTCAGTTATTATAATGTCGTTTGGGTAACATTCTTTTCGTGCTTTCAGAACCCTATCATAAGATGGGTATATATCACACCCTCTCTCTTTAGCTCCATTGCGAATCTGTTTATACTGCTCCACGCTCAGTTTTGAATTTGTTACCAGAGCTAATGCTTAATCGGGAGTATATGGACGTATACATCTCGGCGTTATTTTCCTTCTTTTAATCGTCTGAAGTGATTTAGGTGACGACACAGTTACTACCTTAATAACGGTAGCCATATTCCGCTTACCAATTTTCGTGAAACTTGTTTGAGTGGCATAGGCAAGCTCCTCCGGAGAATGGCCCGTCACCAACATCTTCGTCCGCTTTTTCTTTGCCGATGCACTTAACCCAACAAAATCCCTCCTTTGAGCTACAGCAGATCGAGCAGGCTCTTGATTTTGTACTGACCAAAGCTCTTCTTGCAGCCAGTCATTGCATTTTAAAACAAACTTCTCTTTGTTCCTGATAGCACTCCATTTCTTGGTTAGCACAGCAAAAAACACCTTAATTTTATTTTTAATAACATCTACTGGAAGTACTGGAACCTCTGAAGAGACATAGTCCACCATCCGAGCAATGGAAGATCCCTTATTCGCTTGATTGACCAGTTTATGACGACATAAAAGGTCGAAAAGGTGAAGGCGTGTTATTCCTCGGGTAACACCTGGTGAACGAAAAAATTACATCACTCAAAAGTCGAGGCGAGTCGAATATTGAGACTAGATTCATTCAAAAGCTAGATAAATACTCGAGTTTCACAAAAAAACATGGACGGCTGGAATTGGCTGGGAAATAGTTGGAGTCTATTAAACGTTAAAACTTTTTGCAAATTTTGTTATTTTTTTCAATTCATATTTTATTTATTTTCTCATAACACGAATTTATATATGATTAAAAAATTGATGTATATCGTACCTGTGGATGTGGAACCCATGATGAACCAAAATTTTTTATAAAAAAACTGAAAAACTATTGTAGGAACAGAGCGTAAACACGTGCGATTATTAGCGGCTCACAAAAGCGACTGACCGGTATTGTTATCGCGTGGGATTAGAGCAGTGCTGAGTGGTGAACATTTCTCGGAATCGGCAAATTTTGCATGGCAACGAGTTGTATGACTAATAATGTACCCTAATCTTTTGAAAATTTCAATTTATATTGCCATGTTGTTTGTACCTAAAGTAGCTCGTAATTTAAGGATTCCGAACACTGTGCGGCGGTGCATTCTTCACAGTAATTTTTCTTACATGACATGCATTTTGCTTTCCGACCTACAATCGAAGCTTTACATTTCTGGCATATAATGCAAGTCGAATACTTTTTTATGCTTTTATTTTCTTTTCCAGGTTTTTTTCCGACTGTGCTCTTGGGTTCCGGTGCAATAATAATTGGCATTACATTAAAATCCATAAGATCTACAGGTTCTTCTGAATTGTTTATGTTCACATCAAGATTTTTCAAAGATTCCATATCTGAAGTATCAAATGTCCCTGCTAATTCTGGCAAAGCAGCGTCCAGCGAGCAACCTTCTAATGAGTCTCTGGTTCCTATATTTTTAATTTGAATATGATTGACCTGCTCTAATGACATATCAACTAACACTTGGCGTACGGGTTGTACTGGTTCAGGTGGTTTTGCCGAAGATTGCACTCGTTGGATTCTGTCACCACCTCTGTTAGTTGTTGAAACTACTGAGTGGATTTGCGGCTGAAAGCAGGTGCAGCGTCCTCGAAGAGGTTCACAAAAACAGCTGACATCTCTGAATTTTATAATTTTTTCATCTTGGGTCATAATCTGATGTACCTGCAGGGTTCCTTTTAATGCTTGTATATCTTTATGCAAAATATGAGTCATGTCGGTTATGGCACTGTCTAGGACTAGAAAAACTTTTGTGACCTTTAGGCATTGTTTTAAAATATCATAGGCATCCTTGGCATCAGTTACGTCAACTCCTTGGCAAACCTTTCTGTCCAAAGCGCGCTTTACACTGCCCCCAATTCCGTCAGCCACACTTTTACCATGCCCTGCCTCAAAAAAAGACCATGTTGCAAAACTGAGTTACAGTTCTTTTGCAAAGTGGGCCAACAAGAAAAAGTTATTCTTTTGTCTGTATTGGGAAGACGGTCCATCAGTAAAAAAATGTATGACATCCAAATTTGGAGTTTCTTCTTTAATAAGTTTAATAATTGGAGTCAAATGAGCCCAGATAGCTGGAGGTTGATGATTATTACTTTCGGCAATGGTACAAAATGTGATTTGTCACGCCAATATACCATGCCAGTATGCAATGTTATCTGATTTTTTGACGCCCCGAAGTGCATCGCTTGTATTTCACTGGCCAATTTAGCTTCGTAACTTTCGGAGAAATCGCAGACCAAAACTACTTCGTTGTCCTTTAACTGTGAGATTGCTTTCTGATATTGGCTTTGCTGTTGTTGCATGTTATAGTGGTGTTTTTTGAAATTATGCAGTTCTTCATTAAATTTAATTTTCAGATCTTGTAATGGCCCTGATTTAGTCATCTTTTTAGTCCTTTTTTGTTTTAACTTCTTTGGTTTCAGTTCCTTCTTTTTTTGAATAGGTGTGATCTTGGCGTTCCCAGCGAAGCCAGGATACATTTGAATCGTTCGTTTTACTGTTTTCAGAACATTCAAAATCTAGTTTTTTATCTTTGCATGATTCGCATTTGTCATACTTTACTTAAGGCCTCTCTCATTCCCATCTTCAGCGCTCCACATCGTCTTAAGGCAGCATGTTGGAATTCGAGGTTACTATGTTTGATGCAAAGACATGTGTCTCTTGCAATAAGGTGAGGCGATAGCACATAAAACGGTTTGTGATTAAAGAAACTCGTAAAGCCATATCACCCACCCCCATCTCTATATTTTTTGTAGCTTTCGACCAGCGTATCCATCAGATACCTTATCTGCTTTTTCTCCTTGTGTTGTGTCCTTGTTTCCTTTCGTCCTGATGTAATCCGACTTACGTCATCTCGTAGAAAAAATTGTGTTATTTCATCGATATTTTTCTGTCTTATTTTCTTTTTTTCCCCCTTGCTTTGCCAATCAATCCCAGTATTTTAGTCACCAACTTTTTGTTTGTAGAATTGTCCACAATTTTTTTAAGTATCTTTTTATCATGGTGAGATTTAGTACTTCGATATGTTTTTTGCAATGTCGATTCTAACACTTCTTCCCTAGCACGCATTTTAGTAATAGTTAAATTCAAATAATTAATTTCTTTCTCGTCTTTAATTTTGAGGCGATGCAGACGTTTCTTGTATTTTTCTTTTTGTGTTTTCAGATTTTCTGCACTTTGTTGGAGGTATCGGCACTTTTTTTACTAAAAATCGACTTTTTCGCCGGAGTCTGTTTAAAATTATCAAATCTGAACCTGAAAGGGAGTTTTCTAGCTCATTTGTAGTTTTGTTAAAACTTTTCTTCTGTTTTTTCTTAGCACAACTTTTGCTTTTTTCTTCCCGCCATTTTTTTTTTGTAGTTCCTGCGAGCAATCGTAGCGCTCGTAAAAATTGGGAGGGCTTACGGTCTCCCAGTTCCTCTAAGTAAAGCGCTTGCTGTATGCCCTGGTCACGGGACGATGATAATCGTTTAATTAATTCTGCTTTTACCTTGTCATACTTCCCGGTAGCGGGTGGATGCAGGATGACGTCACGTACCTCCTTGGCGTAGTTCTGTTCTAAGTGCTGTATTACCATATTAAATTTGGTGCTGTCCGATTTAATCGCAGATATCTCGAACTGTGCTTCAACTTGCAAGAACCACACCTCCGGGTCGTCGGCCCAAAATGGCGGCAGCTTGACGCTGACGCGGTCCACGGACGCCGTGTTGGCATCTTGAAATTCCTCCGTAGGCATTATGCGGATTTTATGCGAATAATTATTACGCGGCGTGGTCGGTTATAACTACCTATTACTACTAGTCGCGGGTCACCACTTTGGAGGTGATGTCGGAAATAATGCGATCTGAACGATTTAGATAGGGTGTGTTGACTAAGAATTAAATTATATACAATATTAAGAAAGTGCGGCGGAATCGAAACAGGGCAAGCAGAGACGCGAGTCTAGCGCAAGTCTAAGCCGGGCTCGTATTACTGTTCAGAACATGTCTTTACAAACTTCTACACCGCTTAAATATCTTCTTTAATATCTTCTTCTGCAGTCTCTGGATTTCGTTTTTCCTGTTTTATTGTTTGTGACAGTGTATGATCTTGATTTTGGTTCTTCTTTAACGTTGTTTAATATACATAATACCTGCCTTCATATGTCCCCAATTCTATGTATTTTTCGAACTCATTTCTTCTTTATTCTTGAGAAACCTTGGAAAAACATTGTCCTAGCAGTATACATCTGTACATGCGCACTCTTATTTCTTAATTTATATAGATCGCTTTTCATCGCCTTGAAAGATGGAAAATTCGCAACCCAGTTATGCCCTTTAGTTATAATAGGATCGAAACATTCATTGTAAATAGTCGGGATCGGTCTAAATTCTTCGCACGTTACTTTATTTCTGCATTCTTGTTCCGCCAAGTAAGAGAAAATTCAAAATTTGAATTTGCTCTATGTTTCTTATACACGACACTGCATGTTTAGTGCACCACACTATTTTACTATCCTAAAGAAACACAAATAAACAGCTTGTAACAATGAACAGTAGAGGCTAAAAAAGTAGGGAATAAAATTTAAGTAGTCAATAAAAATATTTTCTGTACCTTAATGGTTACATAGCCAGCACATTTATTTTTACTCCAATCACTGCATCGCCACAATACTCCGTCGTTTTTGTAAGATTTTTTTGTGGTTTTGTAACCTGCATCGTGTAATAGCACTTCGCTTCTTCCTTGTATAGTTTTAAACTCTTCAGACATGAAATTGAATATACAAGGTGGCAACGACAACACGACAATAAACTCTTGACGTTCCCAGGCTATCCAAGTTCTCTTCATGTACCTCATAAATGTACTCAACTTTTCATTGCTAAAAGGTTTACATTGAGCCTGATTACCCAGCTTGGACTCTATCAACTGGCAACAATGGAAGGGCTGTGCATAGTGTGCATAATCCCACTATCCGATTAGATTTTTCCCATACACTTTTACAAAAATGATAGTAATTTTTTTATTAATACGTTTGCAAATATCATTTTCAATTAATTTGACACTCCGGATTCAAAATCAGCATGGTTTTTTTCTGGATTCTATTATTAGATCGAATAAACCCAAATATGAGGTCAGCTACCGGTACCGGAATACCGGTAGCACATTAGTGTGGCCCGATGTACTGCCGAAGTAACTCATAATTGTATACAATTGAACGAACGGTTTTGGTGCCACTTTAAAGGTGCCATCGCCAAACCATTATTGTATCTCGCCTAGCAATACCCTCGACTCTTTTGAACCAAACAGTTATATTGAGTCGTCATGGCGATATTCGGCTATTGAAATATCATTAAAAGTTGCCGGAACCTCACCTTCTGTTAAATCTTTAAAAACAGTTCTTTTAACTTGTTCCTTTTTTCTAGCCAAATATAAACTTTGTTTAACATTTTTGAATGTCCTTCATTCAAAAATGTCAAACAAAGTTTATATTTGGTTATCATTACTTTAGTTATCATTGCCAACCCTTTATCAATTATGGGAATAATGCTTTTTTTGTACATTTTGGGCATGGGATTTACTGATGTTCGAACGGTTTCTTTCATCTTTTGACACAAACGGCTACTTCATTTTGTGCTATGTCCGACTTGCATTCAAAGGAGAAGGGAACGATTCCATAGATTCCTGGGCCCAGGTGTTAACTCAATCAAACTAGTCTTATTTGAAAGAGGATATAATAACAAGGCCTCACTGAAAATTTGGTGAAATTTGGCTATCCAGGAATCAAGTTATATGGAGTATAGTGAAAGTTACATTATAACATTGTAGTTTTTTGAGGTTATTTGACAAATCTTTATGAATGGCTTCGGTTGTGTAATGATTTTATACATGGAGTGCAAGTAAAGAGCATCCACGTGCGACATGTCGAAGATCTGACACGTTTGGCACGCCCTGCACGCGTAGCATGGCCACCGTAGAAACGGGTTTTGTCGACGGAGGATTCGACAAAATGACAGATCACCAAAAGAAATCTGTCATTTTGTCGATTCTTCCGACGGATGGATAGTCGCTATAGTCTCTACATCCAATTTCCTGCACTTAGAAGCAGTAGGTACTTTTTTTTTAAAGAGAGAAGAGGAAGTAAAATAAAAGACCAACATTTATATATAAAATATTTATTATTCATCTTCAATAATTTTGATTACCTTTATCATCTAAGAATTGTTCAGGAGGTACGATATTTTCTTGGTATCTTGCCCAATTGAAATACCATATGCACACATTACATGGGCACAGCAGCCTACAGTCCTACAAAAGGGCAAGGCAGGGCAGCAGCGTACAAGAAGGTGGTTTTACCGCCGTGCTTACGGTGAACGACCGCAGCGGACACAGACACTGCAATGGCCAACTTGGGTTGGTGCTTCAGACGTCTCCCAAGAATCACATCTTTTTTTTTTTTTGTTCTCTATGTGGAAATCCTCATGGATTTCCTCCGCCCCGGGGAAAGCAGAGGGGTCTGTCAGACTCTTACTGACTAAAACCACACCGGTGCTCCCTCGCACACTTGCGTCGGGGGGCAGCGGGATCTAATGCGACTTCCGCTGCC
Source organism: Noctua pronuba (assembly GCA_905220335.1). Taxonomy (NCBI): domain Eukaryota; kingdom Metazoa; phylum Arthropoda; class Insecta; order Lepidoptera; family Noctuidae; genus Noctua; species Noctua pronuba. Next base: position 3,509,163 of record LR999906.1, on the reverse strand, counting down.
CCGGACTAGTGCCGGCCCGCTTGACTTGCGGGCCACGTCCCGGGGGGGGAGTGAGGTGTAAAACTCCCCCCGCTACGTCTAGGAGAGGCGCGCGTGGAACACTACGCGCCGCCGTCTCGGGTCCAGTGTGATGGGGGCGACGGATGTCCCCGAATCCGCCGCCCCTGGACCTATTTAGGGGGGCCGGAAGAGGGCGTTGTCCGCCCTCTGCCGACGCCCGTTGCGTCTGCTGCGGGATGGGCGAGAGGTTGTTATCTCCCTCTCCCTTTCCGCAGCTTCCTTCTGCGACATGACGGTTTCGCAGAAGGACATCACTGCGTCCCAGGACTCTGCGCTGCCGACCATCGAGCGAACGACGGCCGGCAGCGACAGGTCTCCTCCAACCTCTGTTCCGAGCGCACGGCGCGGCTCATCCCACGCGCCGCACTCGGCCAGCGTATGCCGCACCGTGTCCTCCAGACAGTGGACGCAGTGATGACACCGGGCGTCCGGCTCCCTGCTTATGCGACACAGGTACTTCCCGAAGCAGCCGTGCCCCGAGAGCACCTGCGTCGCCCGAAACGACAGGGAGCCGTGCTTCCTCCCGAGCCAGTCGTCGAGTACTGGCCGGATCGCCTCGATTGTGTCGAGGCCGGCGGTAGGCAGCTCTAGCCTGCCCCGCCATTCCGCCACCATGACCTGTCGGAGCTGAGACCGGTACAGCGTGATCTGTCGCTGCACCAGCCTCTCGCCCCGATCCTTGGCCTCCTCGCGCCACTGGTGCAGTGTCGCGAGGGTCTTCGCCTCCAGGTCCCACGGCGGGGATCCGGCCAGTACGCAAGCCGCCTCGTAGGAGATCGTGCGATATCCCCGTATGGCTCTGACGGCCATCGCTCTCTGCGGTCTGCGCAGAACAGCGATAGTGCGGGCCGTCAGGTCTGTTGCCCATATCGGGGCCCCATACAGGGCCATCGATCGCACGATCCCCACGTAAGAATCACATCTTGGGCCAAGTTCCAACATCCTTGGCATACATATGTAGTTCTGACTGGTTACCTGAAATAAGTTAACAATTTAAATCATGTTCAACCATAAATAAGCTTCAATACATGTACCTAATCCTAATGCAACGGTCAAAGGCACATTCCATAAATTCGTAAGGCTAAATAATCAACTAATAAGCTATTAAGTAAGTATTGTTTTATATGCTATCTAACAAAAAGACTGCCGTCAGATATGACTCCGGAGACCGTAATCAGTAGGTACATAAGTTTGGTTTTGTTCGCTTGATAGGCTAAAAGCTTGATTTGAATAGGTACTTACATGCACGCTACTGACGAATAACTGATAAAATCGCCCCATCGTCCAAGACTCTTTTGCCAATAGAGTTACTGCGACCACTCGCAATGGTGTAATTCCACAGCAATCCACGTCGTCAATATCCGACCAATATGAGTAATCAGGAGTAATCAGTTATCCAAAATAGAGAGTCAGGTAATTTAAAGTAGCAGGATCCGTCGAATAGTCCTTTATAATTATGCAAAGCCGAGGTCGTGAAGTTATACACTAAAACATGGAAAATACAAGCGTACTCAGAACGAAAGAAAACGAACGAGGGCCGGTTTTTTTCTGCCTGTCATCTGTCAGTCGGTGACCAGTGTTACCAAGTGAAGAAAAATTAAAGGAACTCGATTCGCTACGAATCGATTCAACGAAACGATTGATAAGCACTTGTCACTTGATTTTCATACATATTCTAAGATTTTACCGATTCATTTATTATCGATTACTAAGATTTCAGGCATGTATTTAATCGAGTATATAGTTTCATAACTTAATTTAACTTTTCTCGCTTCCTAGATAGAAACATGGTACTGTATTTTGTGACTTCCTTTAGAAAAATTTAACGGATTTTTTAATACACATTTCAACCAGTTAACTGCTGGGCCCAGAATTTCCCCTCTCCTTTGTGTCCGATGTGTTTTATTATTTCGTCATCCTATAACAATGTTACTTTCATTAAATCCTATTAAATAATTCATCACGAAGTACTCTGATGAAATCATTGGACTGCCCGCAGAAGGTGTTTTGAAATATAGTTAAGATAATTTTCACATAGATCAGTCTTTAATAAAAATCAAAAACACAGAAAAGTTGGGAATCAAATAGAGAAATGTGCTTTTTACTTACTTTTGTAGTCACAAATCCAGCACACTTCTGTTCTTTTCGTCGATTACAACAAAACCAAATGTCATTGCCGCTAATATAACATTTTTGTTTGAGATATTGATGACCGTCGAACAAAAGTACCTTTCGTTTTTTTACAACAGCTCTCTTCTCAGATAAAACTTCAACGCGCCTAACTTTATATTGGTGACGGTACACCTAAGAACCCAAGAAATTGGGTGCTGGCAGTTATAATATCAATGGATGCCCATTATGTTGTATTTGCGCCAGCAAATTGACAATATAGCATTTGACTTATTGTACAGTTAAGCAGAAAATCGACGTACCTGAACCTACTTTGTGGAATTTGCCATTAATCTCGCTGTTCTTAGTATTAATCATATACTCGGATGTCTTTTGAAAAATAATTGGAGTTTTTCTTTCCCTCTGCTTTCACTTTTTTCCCTCTGGTTTATAAAATAAGTTAATTTAAGTTTTTAAATGTACTATTTGTGCACTTATGTATATATCCTCTTCTGCAAATCTCGCAATCAAAGTAAGGTTTGTTGTAAGAAAACCCAATTCTGGGTTAAGCTTGCCGTTATACATAAGCGATATATTGTGATTTTGTGTGTATCTTTTAATTTTGTGTGCAATATAGAATAAGAATAAAACTTGGCTGGCCCAGTAATTTTGACGAAGTTTTTTAATTACTCTCTTTTTCACCTCTTAAGGTTTATTTCTAATATCGTATAAGCTGTGTTGGATGCTACTTAATGTTGGTATTTCTGAATCTAAGCCGGTATTCTGAATGTTTTCACAAGTATTTTGATATAACTTGGGCATGGATGGGTTCATGACTACTATGTACCGTTTACTTCAACTTTTCAATTTCTAAAGTCATTCGATTTTTTTATAGTACCGCTGTACATGAATGGACCTTCTTTTTAAGGATGCATTCATTCTGAAATTGAAAAAAAATGGGTCATGAAATTAATACAAAACGTAAAACTCAAAACTTGATAACTTACTTGTAGGGTAACAAAATAATGGTATAATATGTATCATTTAACTGTTGTACATACCTGTACAATATTTCCTCTACCTTTAATTTTTCTATGTGAAGCGCACATCCATAAACTGGCTCCGTTTTTAAATTGTTTCACTTTGTGGTATTGATGCTCTTTATGCAGCAACACATTACCACCATTTCTTTTAATAGTTATTAATTCAATACTTTCCATGGTTTTGTAATTTATTTTGTTTTTTAAAAACAGGAAATCGGAATATTAAACAATAAATAAATAGCTTAAGATTAAACAATAAATGTCAACAAAACAATTAAAATAGGCCATTAGTTATTTTTATTTATTATGTCCTTTATTTATTTTACTACATATTTTTTACATTATTAAATATTTCTTAAAAAAAAACATATTATTATTTATTGGTTTAATAAATCTAATTAATGTTTAAATTAAATTACTTATTTTTTTATTTTAAATTATATTTTACTTTTTAAAAGCTTTAGTATGTATTTTGATTTTGTATTATATTATTGAATGTTTTGTCAATTTTATGTATGACATGTTGAATATCTTATTTGTCTGACTTAATAAATGAATTGAATTGAATTAGTAATCATAACCTTCAGCACTTCAAATCTGAAGAGTTTTGATAACAAGGTGGATGGTGGAAACTAAATATCCCAAGGATCACCCAGGTGAACAAAGGTGAGCCGTTGCAAAAAAAACTTTCCACGGTTCACCCAGGTGATCTCAGGAGCTGGACGATGGGTAAGAACTGTTTTCTATGGGGTTCTTAGCAGGCATTTTATACGAGTCAGCACATCTCGTGGTCATGAATCCATCTTTGTACCAAGCGAGCATGATGCACCGAGCTGTTGTCCTTGCATGAAAGTTATGTGCTCATTTGGGTCAAATACGTTGGCAGTTGGCAGAAACGACTCTTCAAGTATTTCTTTGTAATTCACCGCATTCATACGACCTGTAATTTCTACCAGCTTCCCTGGGCCATCCTTACACATCCAGTCCCAAAACCCGTTCGTAAAACGCCCACTTTGGTGATTAGGCACTACATTTGGCTCCAGATATCACGTATTGTCTGGTCTCCATAAACTCATTCTGCCATTATCCGATGAACATAACACCTTTTCGTCAAAATTATGATTTAAATAAATAGCTGCAAATTGCAACCTGTCAGTTTTGTGTCTGTCAATTAGTGCCGGGTTCCTTGCTGGCACTCTATTTTGTAAACCACCCCCTTTTAGACGCCTTCGTATGGTACTGCTCGATACTTGGTATACATTTGCAAACTGAGTCGTATTTATGAATCCTTCTTCGTGAGCTTTATTTATGATAGCTATGTTCTGACGCCGTGTCGTAGAACGCGGACGTCCAAATGATAAGATATGGGCAGCAGTCGAAAGTGGCGTTACCGAAATATTTGTCAATAAGACCAATTTGATCTCTTGCCTCTTTTGAACAAAATATCAATACACGCTTATTTTCATCGTAGTAATATGCCAGCAAAAAATCAGAAAACTTAGGAAGGAATAAGAGAACATTTCCTGTCAACATGATGATAGTATATATATAGTATTTAATATGTATGTTTATCTACATAGGTATTGTATGCATTACTTATATTATATTGTATGTACTAGTTTAGTTTGGTTTATAAAATAAGTTAATTTAAGTTTTTAAATGTACTATTTGTGCACTTATGAATATCCTCTTCTGCAAATCTCGGAATCAAAGTAAGGTTTGTTGTAAGAAAACCCTATTCTGGGTTAAGCTCGCCGTTGTTTATAAGCTATATATTGTGATTTTGTGTGCATGTTTTAATTTTGTGTGCAATATAGAATAAGAATAAAACTTGGCTGGCCCAGTAATTTTGACGATTTTTTTAAATACTCTCGTTTTTTGATAGTACCGCTGTACATGAATGGATCTTCTTTAAGGATGCATTCATTCTGAAATTGAAAAAAATGTGTCATGAAATTAATACAATAAGTAAAGCTCAAAACGAGACAGTTGTATCTAGGGTAACAAAATAATGGTAAAATATGTATAATTTAACTGTTGTACGCACGACGGCAGATCAAGTTATACAAAACCAGTTTATGCGGATCTCTCATTGTATAGGAAATTTATACAAAGCGAGGCCAATTTATACTGGAAATGTACAGCTTCATGTGCCGCCGTGTGTACATAAGAATATTTTCTCTAAAATTTATTTTTCTATGTGAAGCGCACATCCATAAACTGGCTCCGTTTTTAAATTGTTTCACTTTGTGGTATTGATGCTCTGTATACACATTACCACCATTTCTTTTTATAGTTATTAATTCAATACTTTCCGTGGTTTTGTAATTTATTTTCTTTTTTAAAAACAGGAAATCGGAATATAATAAGCTTAAGATTAAACAATAAATGTCAACAAAACAATTCAAATAGGCCATTAGTTATTTTTTATTTAATATGTTATTTTCACTATTAATTTAATAAATCTGATTGATATTTAAATTAAATTACTTATTTTAAATTATTTTTTACTTTTTTAATAGCTTTAGTATGTATTTTGATTTTGTATATACAGGGTGTAAACAGACCCTTCACTAAGCCGTCAACTAAGCATTCTGTACATCAAACTAAGTAACTCTACGCAAACATTATTGCTGGGAAACGACTTTTTTTTTCGGTGTGAAAAATCACGTTTCACGGTAAAACTCAATGTTACGCACTCAAAACTTAGTGCTGATGGCTACTTTGAATAGTTAATGGGTCATAGAGTTAATTAAAGTAAAGTTAAAATCTTAAAAAGTGGTTTTTAAAAAAACACTTGTGAAAAAATTGGAACTTTGACCTTCAATATCTCCAGAACCTGTGGTTTCCCAGGTATTGTCTAGAAGAAAAAAATGATCCCAATGATGGGCAGAATATGTGGTTTTCATTTTCGTTAAGGGTCTTTTTACACCCTTTATTATTGAATGTTTTGTCAATTTAATGTATGACATGTTGATTATCTTATTGGTCTGACTTAATAAATAAATGAATTGAATTAGTAATCATAATCTTCAGCACTTCAAATCTGAGGAGTTTTGATAACAAGGTGGATGGTGGAAACTAAATATTTCCCAAGGATCACCCAGGTGGACAAAGGTGAGCCGTTGTGAAATAAACTTTCCACGGTTCACCTAGGTGATCTCAGGAGCTGGACGGTGGGTAAGAACTGTTTTCTATGGGGTTCTTAGCAGGCATTTTTATACGAGTCAGCACATCTCGTGGTCATGAATCCATCAATGTACCATACGATGATGCACCGAGCTGTTGTCCTTGCATGGAAGTTATGTGCTCATTTGGGTCAAATACGTTGGCAGTTGGCAGAAACGACTCTTCAAGTATTTCTTTGTAATCCACAGCATTCATACGACCTGTAATTTCTGCCAGTTCCCCTGGGCCATCCTTACACATCCAGTCCCAAAACCCGTTCGTAAAACGCCCACTTTAGTGATTAGGCACTACATTTGGCTCCAGATATCACGTATTGTCTGGTCTCCATAAACTCATTCTGCCATTATCCGATGAACAGAACACCTTTTTGTCCATAAAAATCACTTTATTTAAATTGATTTAAATAAGTAGCTGCAAAATCTGTCAGTTTTGCGGCTGTCAATTAGTGCCGGGTTCAAGTTGGTCACTTACTGAACAACAAAAGTCCAAGCTCAAGATTTGCCAACGAGTGATGGAGCGCAACATAATAGGTGCCAAGCGATCAGATCGCGTTAGGAACACCGCCCTGCGCTCCATAACTCAAGTAGCTGATGTTGGAGTTAAAACAGCCAAGCTAAAGTGGGAGTTGGCTGGCCATGTCGCACGGATGCACCCGGAGAGGTGGGCAAAGATCGTCACTCACTGGACGCCTGAAGGTGGACATCGCCGACGAGGTCGACCGCGGCAAAGGTGGTGTGACGATCTGATAATGTTCGCGGGGCAAACGCGGCCAGAAATTGCACAGAACAGAGAGGTTTGGAGAAAGAAAGCGGAGGCCTTTGCCCAGCAGTGGGACACAATGTAGGCTATCAAAAAAAAAACTTCTTTTCAACCCTCTTCGTCTTCAGTACTGTCCTCTCTTTCCCTCTCTTCAGCTCTTGTCTGCTCTTCTTTATTTTTACCGTCATTATCAATAGCATCCATGTCCGAAGAATCGCGCACACCTGCGGCACGTGTCACTTCAATACGTAAACAACTATTCGCGCAGTGGGGATAGTAATTAGACAACAAAAAACACAACCAGACCGCACCAGTGGCCGGTACGGCTATGTCCTTATTACTGACAAGACATTTAAAATCAAACACGTCATTCTGGGTTACGTTGCGGACAACATAGAGTTCTCGTTCGTTCTTGGCCCATCTTACTAATAATCACCATTCATGAGGGGTATAGATAGTTTTCGTTTGGGAAGCTCTCTCAATGACAGAGTGGACATTGTCCCCCTCATTTTGGGTGTGTCTCTTCTGTAAAAACCGGTGTGTTATGTATGTATGTTTACGACGCAAAAAAACATTCAAGGAAAATACAAAGCGGTTACGATTTTGGCCAGCACAATTATCTGACCAAAAGCGAAACTCTTTGGCCCCTTGGTCAATATTAGCCTGCATTAAATCTAAGAAACAACTGCTAACCTCATTTGCGCTACGTTTTGCCACAGATTCATCCCGCATATAGCAAATGGCCTTCCTTTTGCCCATATCAAAAACCGTGAAGTTAGAAGAAGATAGCTTTCTCATATAGTAAAATACATTTATATTGCCATGAGGACAGTGCAATACCTTTCCAAAATCAAACACAGCAGTAACCATGTTTCCATTTGATTCCTCAGCGTATTTTTTATCTTGGCTTTTTAAATCCCTTGCGACCTTCTTATTAGTCTGGTGTTGTTTAAAAGCTTCTTTTTCTTTGTCCGTTGGACTCTTTTGCAATCGGAAAACGAGACATTCGTCGCACTGATCCTTTTTGTGAATATGGAAAGCTAAATTGAAGTTTGAGTTGACAATGACACGATACTGGCGTTCTTTTGCAGCCTTAGAGGTGTATTTCTCGGGGTCGAACCATTCAAGACACAATTTGAACATTTTGGCAATACTTAAGTCTCCTTATAGGTAGAGCTTTTGGCTATTCTTGCGTATATAATGCGTTCAGCAGGGACAACAGTTTCATTGCGTCATATGTAACGATCTTATGATTGTCGTGGCGAACCCGTCTGTCCTCTAAAATAACACTTCCATCGTACTTCTTCCACGCATCCTTTAAGATACGAGTTGAAACGCCAAAAGTATTAATTAGTTTGGCATACTTCAGTCTTCTCGGAGTGAGATTCGTTAGAACCTGTGATCAGCGGCAGATTATACTTAAAAGTATTAATTCCTTTTATTCAGTACTGCTATTATACTTTAGCTTTAGCTTCAGTTGAAACATAGTTTCGTATGTTTCAGATTTCTTGTTTGGCAGCAGAACGTACAGTACGGGGAAAATATTGGTATACTGGATTGTACTTCCTATGTCGCAGTGTATAGTTATTAATTGAGTGAAAGGTTTCTTTCACTCAAACACAAAAAACAAATTGCGACAGGGCCATCCAAAAAAATAAATTTTGATGTAGCCAAGAACTGTTTGGACCACTCACTACCAAAGATTAAAATGCGAATAATAAAAATCAGCGACCAAAAATGTTTAACCCATTAGTGCATAAAGTTTATTAACGCCTTTTTCATTATGCCATATGGTAGAGCTGTAAATTCATACAATTGCTTGTAGTTAAATCTAAGATATTTCCTATCTTCCACAGCAATTGGAACTAAAAGGTAAGATTCTTTTAAATGAGTAGTTGTCATAAACCAATCTTTATGTATCAACCTAGTAGAGTTGCGTAGATCTTCCATCTTAAAATGAGACGTGGAGATAAAGTATTTAAAGGTTTTAAGTTTGAAATGAATCTATATTTGCCATTAGGTTTAGGTACCAAAAATATGTTTGAAAAGTATTGTTATCTGGTTGGCAGGGTGTAATAGCAACCAGTTCCAATAAATCATTAATTGATTTATTAATATTAAGTTCCTCAGATTGAGAGAAATTATTGGATCTAGTATAACCACATCATTTGTAATAATCTGCCAACAACTTAAGTATCTAGACAGATTACCCGCATGTTGTACCTGTTGTGGAATTAGCGCCGTGGACTAGCACGCTGGTAGTCCCTCTCGGGGCGGTTCACAGGTGTCCGTTTCATTGGCTTCTTGATTGGTTGGTAAGGCTTCCTTGTCTGTGACTGTACTGCGGGACGCTTGTGCCCTCCACGCATGGTTTGTGTCTTCTGTTGTGTTTGACGTGAAGGGCCTCCCCAGTTTCCCTGATGGTTGAATGTAGGCCTAGGTTTTCTCAAATCAAATCCTGATTTTTCTATCTCTTTGTTGTTTTTAATTTTTTCAGATAGGTTTTCACCAAATAGGTATTTATTTCTTGATATTGATTCAACCATTTTTGTAAATGATTTGTCCAGGAGAGGTGCGTGCTAGTAACTGCTTCCTTGTATTGGTCTCTCCGTGATGCAGAGATGTTAAAATTTTTGTGCCATCACTGAGCAACTTCAGGGCTCCTGACACCTCATCCCCAGCTAAGATCTTGGTCATTGCATGACCCAGACAAGTCAGAGCAATGCCCAATTGTTGTTGTTTGGTTTTCAGCACCTGATCCCGATTACGGGCTGCTTCATTAATAGCGGCCTTGACCTCTTAAGTTTAGTTCCAGTGCTTCTAAAAGTTGACAGTTATTGGGAATTTTGTATGTGTTCAAAATATCCTCTACCTCTTCACTAGCATCATTTAATATGGTGTTTTCCCACCTAGAGCTAATAAGGCTGTTGATATTTGGCCCGTACTTTGCCTCTAAGGGTTTATCATTACCCAAGGCAACTAGCAAGGCCTCCTGAATTACAGGCTCGTCCACATTCTCCACATTGATAGAAACAGGATCTGAAATAGCAGATTATCCTCCTATGACTCTAAAACATTACACTAGTAGTAGTTTGTTTGCTATGACCGAACGACTATCGCTTTGTGTCACGCACAATAGAGTATCAGAGTTGATATCTCGTATCAAAATCTGATCTTCGTGCGGAAGTATCTCGTACTGGCACGGTTGGCGGTCAAGGTCGTCTTAATTACACCTCATTTAGGAATCTCGTTCCCGTTCGCTCGTTCTCGTTTGTTTAGGATTTTCTCGACGTGAGTCCAAGTAGCTGGTTCTATATCCTAGAAACAAGACGTAGGTACTTACCAACATTTTCCTTTCCTATTTGTACCGGAGGAGACGTGGGGGGCGACGGATGAGGTGACATAGAGTGATTATCACGATAATGACTGTGGCGGACTCGTCAACTGTGATCTGATCCTAGTCTTAGATCGAGATCGATTCCGAGATGTAGGCGAAACATGGCGGCGATGGCGTCGCCGGCGTTGAAGACTTATTTCTTTCAGTTTTTTCTTAATTCTGTACCGTTATTCCATTATAGGGTCTTGTTCTGAGCTAGATATGGTATTATTATTTATATAGTGGTTATAATTTTGTGAGATATTTAATTTAGCACACAGAATTATACATTCTTGTTGCCTGTCTAGATGTGGTTACTAGTATTGTCTCTGCCACTAGTGTTGTTAATGTTGATATTTCCGAGGCCTGCTTAGTGTTCTTGGTCAGCTCGATCATATCGTCGATACACGGTATATGTGACATGGGCCTTTTAACAGCAGTTGCATACTTTTTTCTGTAAATGCCCTCACTTCGCATCATGCAAAGCCAAGCTGTCATAGGCCCCAAACTTTGAACTATGGATGATCTTCTTTCCGGCGGAAAGAGGATGCCCCTTCAAGCAACACGTGATGCGCTCCGGATAACCCGTACTTTGCTACCGGAAAACTCTTATGAACCCCGTCCTGCTTAGTAATGGGCATGTTATTATGGCCAAGTCTTAACTCGTTGACCCTTAAGGCAAATGCAGAGAACATGTCTAAATATGGTCCCATGGTCCCGTACCAGTTGTCTGAGTCTCCAGCATCAAAAACTTTGTAAGTGAGACCGTTTCGTTTCAGAATGTCCAACCACAAGGTTTTTATGGTGTCATTAGTAATTGAGTAATCATCTCCTCTGTAATGTATTTTGAATGAAGTTTTCTCCGTCTTTTTAATCATATTGGTGTCGGACCTTTTAGTTGCCTGCCTGCACACGTTGTGTATAGTGAAAATGATGCTGATAACATGATTGCCCACCGTTATGTTGTTGAGAGCCTCAGACACACTGACTGGATGAGGATCATCAGTCTCCATACTTGCGGTTCCTAGGCCTGTCTTGTTTGAAAAAGCAGATCTGATGACTTTTTCATGCATTAACACTATTGAGTTTAGACAGGCGAACTTCTTATCTGGGCTTAGGTCAATTTTAGGTTTTTTCGCATCCTCTATCGGTTCCATGAAAACCCGTTCAAAAATTCTTTGAATGATTTCTACTGTATAATTGCAATCTCTGAGAAGGAACTAATAATTTCCCGGCATTTCTTTTCTTCAGTGTTTCGGAGACTTGTTCATTTAATAGAAATAAATGAGGGATTTTTTTTACAAATAAACAAACTTCAAAAATATGCAGACATGGGAGTGGGAGAATTTTTAATTCCTTAAATAAAGGCCTGCAATGGTCAAAATATTCTGCTCCACTCATGGCTCTGATAATTTTTTTTTGCATTATGATTGCTCTTTCCACATCCACCGAATTATCCCATATCACTAGACCTTAACGCAATACTGATGAAATATACCCATGATAGGCATTAAGGACTGTTTTTTTACTGGACACTAGTCATAACTTGCGAAGAGGATATACAAACTTATTAAGCTTACTGCATACTGTTCCGACATCTTCCATATCATAAGAGGCATTTTCCTGTAAGTGTTTGTTTAAATTTTGATTCCAAAGTGCTAAATTTTTTATTTTCCACGTCCAGGAAATCTTGTCTTATGTCTGCAGATCATACATGCAGTGCCTATATTTTAATGACACAACAAAGCACGTGCGCGGTGCGCAGACAGAGGCGAAAAAAACACCACGGGCAGATACGCGGGGCGCGGGTATGCCTGCCTCCCGCTGCTCCCCGCCCCCGTATCTTAGTCGGTAATCGAACCGAACTTCGGTCGCGTATAATGTGTGCATTACAAAATACATTGCCGTTGAACTTAATTTCGGCATAATGTGTCGTCAGTAATTCAAATAGCATTGCAGGCGTCATCATGCCGAACTTCGGTCGCGTAGCTTCTGCATAGTGTGTTTAGACACTATCTCCCCGGTAATTTACTGCATTTGCGCTGGTGTAATGATATCATCGTTGATAATGCGTGATTTGCGTCGTTTTGTGACATTAGTTCTGTATTTTGTTTTTGATACTGTTTGTAATGGAAACAGTACATTGTTCTTCTTCTTCTTCGTATCGCTGGCACGAAAAAATTTATATTTTGTTAGCCCAAAACATTAAACAATCGCATTACCGTGACTGTATTTTTGTTCGTTTCAACTTTGAATGCCATCCTTCTAGAACATTGTTCGTTCGGTAATGTTCACCAAATACAGTTATAATGTTGTGTAAGTAAGGCTTATTTAACCAAAAACGTTCTATGTAGTTTATAAATTTTGTCCAACCCATCCATAGTCACACCAAATTGCCACACCAGTGTGACTATGGTTCATTTTTATCCGTAGTCACACTAACAAAAGCCCAAAACACTCTAGACGATCAAAAATATATTTAATTTAAAAAAAAAATATTTTAATATTACTTATATTAAATAATTTTATCGTACTGTTTCCAAAAACTGGCCAATAGTAATTTCATTGTGAATTAATTCCATCTGAATTATAAATTTATCGTTTTCCATTTCTAATGCACGTGTTTTATTCGGGTTGGTGTTACATTCAATATTATTTTCTACTTTTAATCTTGTTGTGACCTCTTCTTCCATTAAACTTAGTAGTTACTATTGTCACGTAATTTTTATTAGCTCTTTTATGCAACTGGGAATGCCAATTTTCTTCAACATTATTGGTACGGTGACGGTCATTATATATTAACGGAAAAGTATGTAATCCGTCATTGTATAAAATTCCTAGGAAATATGTACAATTCCTAAAAGAAATAGGAAATGTATTACATTCTTGATGTTCTTAAGTATAGCAGGAGCAGCGAGGGGCGACAACACACAGTCGAGAGCGTCTATCTTACTCCTATTTTTAAGTTACTCTGATACACACCACACCATTATAAACAAGGAATTGTAGCAAGGAAAACTTAGGATGCAAGAGCGAGCGAATCTATAGGTTACTGTAAATCGACTACGCCTTATTGTCATTTTGATATTTATCTTGACGTTGATTTTATTCGTGTTTTATTTATTTTATTCGCGAGTTGCATACAATTCCTAGGAAATAAATACATCTAGCAAATAATCTTTGAAACATTATTTTACACATTCCCTAAGTAGGCTCGGAATTGTATCATCATCATCTGCCTAGCCTTTTCCCAACTATATTGGGGTCGGCTTCCAGTCTAACCGGATGCAGCTGAATACCAGTATTTTACATGGAGCGACTGCCTGTCGGACCTCCACAACCCAGTTAGTACTGGGTAATACGATACCCTTGGTAAGACTGGAATTGTATATATTTGATTTTTATTTACCGAAATGTATGAAACCTAGGAATGGTGTACAATTCCTAGGTTTCATACATTTCAGGTACACACCGTTCATTTATAAGGTAATCTTTAATCCATGTGTTTTTCATATACTTTATATTTAAAACTTTATATTTATGCACTTTTTTAGTTTAGCATCATTGAACTGCTCTGACCGCGACATCATCATGGATATAGCTCCATCCATCCCTAATTTTGTCTCTTGGTAAAAAAGGAAGAGAAGCAAAAATACAAAGTTTAGCGGCGATAAAGTTTCTATTTAATTCCGATGGACTTGCTTTTCCCCCAGATACTGTTGCTAAAGTGGTAATAACATCTTATGATTGCAATATCAGGGAAAAAGACTTTACGGCATTAATTGGCTTAAGTTGCTGCAAACTCAAAGTCAGCGTGAACCTTTCTTGGAGCCCACTCTGGACAAAATGTTGTCAAAATGTCAAATAGTGCGAGATATGTCTCTTTTTTATCGCTCAAGCGGAGTAACGTTACTTGATTCAGAAGTACTCTTCATAACGCCATGTATGGACAAAAGCTGACTAAATGGTTTTGGTGTACTCTTAAAAGTACCAAAAAAAAATCCTTTGTTACTGACAGTTGTTCTTCACTTTATTTATTTAGGAAAAACAAACAGTAACATATTACAGGTTTTTAATAAGGCTTACATACTAAACTATGATAAATTATTTATTATTATTACTAGTACTAGCTTTTTTCCGGGGCTTCGCTCCCGTGCGAATTGTCAATAATTCTCCCTTACGCTACGTCCTAGGTAGGCGATTCAAAGCGAACGCGAAGCGGTGACACGCGAATTCAATGCGATGCGGTGCGACGTGGCGGCTATGTCCTACGTGCACGCGAATCGTCTCGCACAGCCGCAGCTCAGTGGGCACTGTGCATTTGGCATGGACGGACGGAAACAAATATTATTGGAAAATTCATTTCTTAAATATCAAATACTCAAGAAGTATGTACGGCGATGAAGTGGGACTAATATTGTATACTTAGAAAGGCATATTTATTGGTAATTTCACAATTTGTATGAGGAATTACGGACCTACAACGTTTGACTATATTGTGCAAGCCATAAAACCAGTTTAGCAATTAACTAGTACCAATTTCCAGCGACCTATTTCTGTAGAAGAACGATTGATGGTGACTTTAAGGTAAGAAAAAAGGAGAAGAAATATCTCTTATATTTATTATTATGTATCATTAGTAGTAATAAGTATTAATTATTTCAATAATGATTAGTTTTTCAATAATTTCACAAAGAAGTGTAATATCCATGTTGAGAACCGGGTTGTGGTGGATTTAACTTTGACAGCTCCGTTAGTTAGTAGTCCGTTAGAAGCTCCTGAATTTGCGTTCTAAAATGTAATTTGTTCATTGACGGTAACTGTTTCATATAAGGTAATATAGATTTGAACCAAAGAAGATCGTCATCAGTAGTATCTTGTTGATCCTGGCGAAGAATTTTTATCTTCTCTCTCTCAATATCGAGGAATGCTTCTAGGCCATTATCTTATCTTTTCGGTGTTTGTCTTGTGATAGCTGGCAACGAGGGTGAAGGCGAAGGCGCTTGACGTGTGTTATCTGTAGTTGTATTCTGTGGTATTTCTTGCAACATTTACATAGATTCATGGAGTTGGGTGTAGTCATTGTCAGCCATGTCCACGGCAAAATCGTTTTCCAAACTAGCAGCTTCTGTTTCCTTCTGTTTTTTGTTTCAAATTACTTTTAAGAATGACATGGACTCAAAATATGGCCACGGCCTGTATACTTCGGCTCGTTGTCGGCGCCAGCCCCAGAACGAGGCTTCGGATTTTTTAAAAATTCTTTTATAAATGTGTTTCTCAAATTTTTCCATTTTTTCTTCGCCATTTCAGCTAAAAAAATAACTCATCCATGTTCCTTCTTTGTCCTTTGTGTTCCAGGGCCGCGTTATCTCTTTCGAACAGTCCCGCAGCCCCGGCAGGCATCGGCCCTTGCGGGCCCCTTCCTTTTGCTGACATCTCTGACGGCTTGTCGTCATAAGACGGACGGACGGTGAGTTAGCCCATTACTCACCGACCACAGGCCCGCGCCTACGGTGGCCGGTAGCCACCACGTGGCCCCCGACAATTCAATATCCCTTAAATCCATTTTCAGTACAATAGTCAGAGTAAGCTTACATTCAAGAAAATTAACTATTGACATTCTATCAATATCAAGTGCAACTTTATTATCTGATAGATGTCATTTTTCTAAATGATAAGTGGAGGTTCTCTCCCTCTCTCGTCCCGCCACCTTCTTCGCTAGCATGACTGCTTCACAGAAGGAAGAAGGAAACTCTCGCTCTCTCCGGACTCGCTCCGGTCCATGGCCTGAACCAGGGCCGGGCGCGAGAGGTCGCCGCCGCCAATCGCCGCTACGAGGACACGGCGGAGCTCCGCCCAAGCGGGGCAGACCTCCACGGTGTGCTCCACCGTATCCTCCGGACGATCCTCGCAATGGTATCACCCGGGCGTTTCCTCCCGCCCGATTCGGTGCAGGAACCTCCAGAAACAACCGTGTCCGGTGAGGACCTGCGTCAGGCGGAAGGTGAGGGCGCCGTGGCGCCTCTCTAGCCACTCCACAAAGAGAAGACTTATCGCCACCATTGTGGCGTGCCCTGCATGGGGTTGCGACAGTCGCTCTCTCCTTGTCGCCATGAGATCGCGTCGGAGGTCTGTCCGCTGAGCGGTGATTTGCCGCGGCAGCGGAGTTTCCCCCGAAGTAGTGCCGCCACGCGCCATTCGTGCAGGCGCGCGAGGACTATCGCCTCCAGATCCCATGGCGGCAATCCGGCTAGGAAGCTCGCCGCCTTGCCGGAGATCGTGCGGTACCACCGGACTAGCCTTACGGCTACCACCTTTTGGGGCGCGTTCAGGGTAGTGGGCGGCTCGCCGCCTCAAGGAACGCGCCCACACCGGGGCCCCGTGGCTATGGACCGCACGACCCCCGCGTAGAGCCTACGGCAGGAGGCGTTTGAACGCAGCCCCGACCCGTTCCAGTTTGGGAGCTTAACGTCGGAAATGCTCAACGAAGTTCCACCGGCTGTCGAGGACGAGTCCTAGGTACTTCAAAGACGACTTGACGCCGATGGGAACCCCTCCTACCGTCAGCATGGACACTATTTTGCCCTTCAAATGTTTAACACGTATTGTACTTGTGTAAGTATAGTTTTTATGTACATTAAAAATACCTTATTGAATGGGTGAGAGTACATATTAAACAACATTTCAGCTGGCATAGCAATTTTTTTTTTCTTTTTGCAATTTCAACAAAAAAAAACAGCTTTAGCTCATCCATCCATCATTGGTCCAAAATTCGTCGCACGGCGGGTTCTATGGAAAGCCACCTAGTATAGTCGTATAAATATTTTCATACTGTCTGATAGCTCGAGCGTGGCTAGCGTGGCTTAATAATAACAGCCGCTCGGATCGATCTTTAGGTTAAGCCGTGCTTGCCTAGGTTGGTCTGTGGATGGATGACCACCCATTTCATACCGAGTTTCCTCCGTGCCTCGGAAAGCACGTTAAGCCATTGGTCCCGGCTGTCATTTGTAGAACTTTGACAGTCGTTAGGTAGTCAGTAGCCCAAAAAGTCTGACAACCAGTCTTACCAAGAGGTATCGTATTACCCAGTACTGACTGGGTTGTGGAGGTCGGATAGGCAGTCGTTCCATGTAAAATACTGGTATTCAGCTGCATCCGGTTAGACTGGAAGCCGACCCCAACATAGTTGGGAAAAGGCTAGGCAGATGATGACTGTCTGATAGACTAAACCAATTATAAGTTTCTCTTAACATGAACTCAATAACCCGCGGTATCGTTTCCTCAGAAGCATGACTGACTGCGAGTTGTAAGGAATGATACACGCATCTTACCAAAATCAAATGTTGTAGACCATACTCTTCTCTCCATCATCGTTTTGTGAAGCATTAATATTATTGGTAACGTGTGTTATTGATAGAAGATCCTGGGAACAACGTTGAATCACCATGTATCGAGTATAGCTTTTGAAGTACCATCTCAATAAAAATCACGAGTCTCACAAATAAATACTGTTTTGCTTCTTCAACACAAAATACTATTTATATTCGGTTGCCATTATAATAGCAATCCGCTAAAAGAAATTGCTCGTACTTTTGAGGAATTTGCAATTCTTCAACATTTCTGCATTGAATGTTTACCCATACCTGCGGTTTTGTGTCTATGTCTGTATACAGGGTTACTGGTAATAAAAGGGCAATCCGTTAAAGATAATTATGAAGGTGAGATTATTTTCAACCAAAGGGCCCCAAAATTTGTAGCTCTGATTTAAAAACTATTGAAGATAATTGTCATTTTATGATTGATTACTATGTTTTATAGTGTAAGCAAGCAGATTGTTTTTATAAATTTTCAAAGTTGTATACCGCAGATATCTTCAAAAAAATATAAAATTTCATATTCCGTTTACGTAACAATAATTGTTTACGTTATTGATACAAAATTGCTATGCGCTAACCAACATCTGCTTAATTAGGCAGCCCTGGTGGTAACTGAAGGGCGATAGCAGGGTGTTGCGAGTTGTGAGGGGGTTTATAAGGCGGTCTTTCGGAATAAAAGAGATTCACTTATACAACATGTAACATAATTAACGCACACCCTCATAAATGTGTTACAAGTTTTACTATGGGACCAAACCTGAAATCGCGAAAAAAAAAACAGCTGTTTCCTACATATATGTTCGCATAATTCGTCAAAATGTATGGAACAGCTGATTTTGTACAATGACCCCCCTTATGAGGGTGTGCGTTAATTATGTTACATGTTGTATACGTAATATTTTACTTTTCTTAAGCCTCGGTACAGCGAATACTCGCTGCGAGTGCTTTCGCTGCAAATAATGATCGCAGCGACAATTCGCTGCCTGCCTGTCACACACAGCGAGTTCTAGACGAGAATTTCAACAGTCTGTTGGTGCGCAAATTCAAAATGTCGTCTGCTCGTCGCATACGTCAGTGTATTCGGTTGGCATGTGCAGAGTTAGCAAACCAAATGCTGATTAAGCTGATCGTTAGACAACTTCATGAAGGCGTCCTCCTTTGCGTTTGTCTTAAAAAAAAAATTGTTATTTGTGTCCCACAGCTCCTCGTATTTTCTATACACACCCAAGAAACGAATTATATCGTTATTTCCCCACTTTAGAGAATCTTTTTTTGGTTGACTCATCTTTATAAACTCGTTTCTTTACAGCGACGAAAATGCGCATTCGCCGAGAGTAAAATTGAACATGCTCAATTCAAATCGCGGCGAATTCAGCTGGCGGCGACTGAATCTATTCGCAGCGAATAGCCTGTCACATACAGCGAATACTCGCGGTGAGTAGGCATTCGCCGAGAGTAAAATTGAACATGCTCAATTCAAATCGCGGCGAATTCCGCTCGCGGCGACTGAATCTATTCGCAGCGAATAGCCTGTCACATACAGCGAATACTCGCGGCGAGTAGGCATTCGCAGCGATTAATCGCTGTGTGTGACCGAGGCTTTACATATAGTTTACATTTTTTCAAATATTTGTTTATTATTATGTTTGATTCGTTTTAAATCATATATATCTAAATCAAATGTAAAAATTCTACATTGTCCACCCGAATCAAAATTATTAGCTACCGGAGTGAGACTATCCGTTCTTTGACTAGTTGTAGGTGCACATGTTGTATCTTCTGATTCAGGTGTTTGATGCTCAGGTTTTAAATCTGTACTTAAGTAATTCCTTTTTAATTTACATAAACAAAGCTATCGGCGACTAGAGTTGGGTTAATACCGATATTTTTACGTATTAGCTAATATGAATATATTCGTCTAGTAATATTATAATACCGAAACTAATATTTGAGATCAGTGATATTTAACTACGAGTAAGACCTAATAATACTTATTACTGCCGTATTAAATTAGTGTTTAATAGACTGTATCATCTTGGTATTTATTATTGCTAGGTGGATTATGAATGTTAAATTGTTTTAGCTGATAATACGTATCACTGCCGTATTAAATATTAGTGTTCAATAGACTGCATCATCTCGGTATTTATTATTGCTAGGTGGATTATGAATGTTAAATTGTTTTAGCTGTTAGATATAATACAAAATTTTACATATCGAGTCGTGCTGTGGGAACGGAATAAATAACAAAACACTCAAAAAAAATACTTTTTATTTGTGTTTAAAAACATCAATTTTTTTACTTTATCTGGTGATAGCCGAGTACGTCGGTCGGAAATCAACTCTCCAGATTTTGAAAAAATCCTCTCACAAGGCACTGAAGTCGCCAGTACACAACAGTATTTTTTGAATAATTTGCTGAGGTTCGGATACAAAAACCAATGTTTACGCCACCAATCATTCGGGCTCGCGTTTCTGGGTAACATTTTATCGTTTAGATATCTTTGAACCTCAGCAATTGCAATGACCAGTGGTGATTCTAGTGTATGGACGTCTTGGACGTCGATATCTGCCCAAATATCAGTATAATTGTACGGCTTGCTAGCATTTTCAGAACTTCTGGCATCCGATGTAGTAGTTGGTGCTGTTGCCAGTACCGTTGGTGTTGAAGATGTCACTGTAGCCCATTCTTTATTTATTTCAATGACAGCCATTTCGATCACCTTCTTCTTAACTGCTTCGGCGGCCAGTTTGTCCCAAAAAAATGCTGTTTTAAAACGTGGATCAAGGAACGTAGCTACGCTGAATGTGCCACTCGTTTCTATATTATGCAGTCTTGTCATTATACCTCTTAATATTCTATTACACACGTCTTTACAACTGGAATGTAGCGTTGCATCATGGGAAATTTTATCAGAATAAACATTGAGTAATAATCTATTGAAAATGATGACAAGACTGCCTGTGAGGTACTTTTCTCCACTAATCTGTACCGTAACCTGTTGTAATGGTTTTAAAACCGTGCATAAATCTTGACACAATTTCCATTCATCAGCAGTTATATTTTCAAGGCCAGCACTGCTTGAGGAGTCTAAAATCGCCAGTGTACTTGTTACTGCTTCCTTCAGTAACAACGCTCTCTCCAACATATAAAAGGTAGAGTTCCATCTAGTTGCAACATCTATTATCATTTTTTTTGGTTGGGTTACGTTATTGTTGATTTGATATTTCAATAGTTTCTCTACAGCTGTGTTACTCCGTCTGAAGTGACTCACGATGGCTCTTAACTTAACTAAAAAAGTTGTCAGATACAACTAGTTTTACTTTTTTCGTCAAATTCCAATCACGTATTATCTCATTCAACTCTACACTCAAATTAACAGCTGTATGCGGCCCAGCTAAAATACGACATTGTAAAAGAGCCGTTTCTAAATTAAAATCATCATTGATGTAATGCGCTGTCGCTGCTAAATAGCTCTTGTGCCCGCGATGTCCAGCAATCTATTGTAATGCACGCAGAATCAACATTACTCAGATTTTCTTTAACTTTGTTAACGCAGCTGTAATATTCTGCATCTAATAATGTATTAGATAAGTGCTTTCGACTCGGCAGTTGGTAAGCGGGATTTAATTTTGCCACAAATTTCTTAAAAGCATCATCCTCAACTATGGAAAAAGGAAGAAAACTTTTAGAAAATAGGTCCATTAGCGCGTCGTCTATTTCTTTTCTTTGTTTTGTAGATAAATTTTTCGTATTACTGAACATTCTTATAGTTGATTGTATTGCATTAGGTGGTCGAGGATTTGATGGCATTTGTGTATTTGGGGCACTTTCAGAATGAACAGAGTGTGAAGATGCAGAAGGCGTCACGTTATCTGTGGATGTACTGGCTTGCGTAACGTAAGCGCCATCGTTGGATTCAACCGCTGTCGCTGTAGAAGCCGTAGAAGTTGGCGGCCTGACTTCCTGTTCCGATCTTGTAGTTTTGTTCGGCGTAATAATTATTAAATGTTTAGTTTTTAAATGTTTATTTAAATTAGATACTGTTGCCTTAAAACTTATTTTCGATTGGCAAACCGTACATTTTGCAATCTTATTTTCTTCCGAATCCACGATGAAGTAATTCCACACTCCACTTACCCGAGCGCGTTTCATTTTTAAATTACTTATTTTAATATGTAATCTAATTTGGTAAGAGTTGCAGAGTTGCACATACACTGCACTTAAAGTCAGAATAGTTACTTACAGAAAAGTAAACAAAGCTCAACAGTCAAATTCGTGTTTAAATTCAAGTGGGATCAAATGAATAATGAACCTTTTATTATTTGAAAGTGTTTAGAACTTAAGTACCTATCAAAATTAATAACACAGCATAATTATAACGTAATATTTGCTTGATAGGTTGATACTTATTGAATTATTTTCTGTCCGATTTTAAAAGATACCCAAAAATATTGCGATTATAGAACTCAGACTTCTAAATCATTCACATCCTGTCCATTTATCTTGTTAAAATACAAAAAAAAATCAGTAGCAAAAGAGAAATCATTGCTCTAATGCTCAATATTTATAATTATAATTAATAAATGTTTTAAAGTCAACTAGAGGGCAAAACATTATAAACCGTAAGAATAAGTATGTGTACAATTTTTAAATTCGCCACCATCACGTCAATATAACATCTATATTTCTCACCGGGAGATATTATATCCGTCTCATTCGTACGTAGGTACTTGTACATACATACGAATGAGATGGATGGATGTTGATGATGACAGATACAATGAATTCGTTTGTCGCTTTTGCCATTCGACATTCTTCGTTCGTTCAGTGTTCATTCACTTTTCAAAAAAACAGATTATAAATAAATAAAGAATGTACTCCGTGCAGTAGAGTCAACCCGATCTGTGCCAAGCGAAATGAATCCCAGATTATGTGAATATTAAATATTAGCGTATGAGAGTTCGTCAGATTACTAATCTGTGAATCCAGTAATCTCTTAACTAATATTAATATATTAGTCACACCCCTATCGGCGATATTTTAGCATTTAACTGTTGCGACATGACTGAGAGAATGGGGGGCATTGTACTTTCCTTTGTTCCCACTAGTACACACGGCAGCACATTGAGTTTGACTCGCAACCTGCCCATAACTACGCTACATTCAATATAGAGAATCGTCGGAAAGGGACTAAGCATCGTGACATCGGACAATCAAAGTGCGGTAGCGTGTGATGCTTTGGACTTACACACACAGACGCACTTTTTTACACATTACTCACTCACCGTGTCGTAAAATTCGTAAACCGTTTCAACAGTTCACAAATATCGCTCGCCTGGGTTTTATGATTAGTTACTAATATTGTAACAACTAAGTATCTAGATAGTTTCTAGATTTTGAAGACCGATTTAATTTACTGCCTGTTAATTTCTACGTCATGATTATGATGAGTTAATTACACCAATTTAAAATATTTATACTCGTTTATATTGCTCATTATATTTAAATTGAGTTGTTACACAATTTTTTGTATTTGTTACTACTGTTAGCTCCCGAGATTTATTGATTAAATATAGATGACTATCGTTTTTGCTTAATAACTATATTTACAGATCTATCCAAAGAAACAAAATAACTCCAGCTTGAGTATTTCTCTTTAAGTTGTAGTAAAGTTTTATTTGCCATAGTTCATTATAGCAAGTTGTCAATGTTTATTCAGATTTTGAACTGGTCTAGGCTCACAAGACAACTTATTATTTTAAGAAATTCTTGAAACAAAACATACAAGATTTGCAGGAAAATTGGTTTATTTCTGCTTTTGTAAGAATTTAAGTTAAGATGAAGTCCTTCTGCTAAATTATTTGTTCGATGTTGACAGCCTTAAACGCTTAACATATCCTTGAAAGGACTTTTCATCCAAACTGTCTCGTAGTATTTTTGGAAATTTCTCGTTGCAGGTCGTCTTGTTTCATTTCTCTTACAACATAATCTCATCCTTCCGAAATTTTGACTGTTCGGAGCAAAGCAAAGTTACTAGCAAAATGAATGATTGGTTGATTATCTCTAGTTTGCTAAATACCCAAAGATTTTGCCTTACGTCGCAGAACATTTAAAAAGTGATAATGTCCAGGAAAGGTTCCAGATTTGATAGGATTAGAAAATTTAGGGTGGTACTCATGAGCCGGACTCAGGTTCGACTCAATCTTGAGCAGCCGATTTTAACAGAAAATGTATAGAAGAAAATAGAGTATGTAAGAAAATGCATAGACTGATAATCTGTCAAAATCAGCTACTCAAGTTTAAGTCAAACTTGAGCCCTTTTTTTTTTTTTTTTTTTTTTTACGGATGGGAAATCATCAAATGACTTCTCCCGCTCTGGGTGGAGTGGGAGGGAGTGTCAGACTCTTACTGACTAAAACCCATCCATGTTCCTTCATTGCCCTTTGTGTTCCAGGGCCACGGTATCTCTTTCGAACAGTCCCGCAGCCCCGAACTTGAGCCCTTGAGATCGCTTTATGAATTCCACGAATGCTACTCTTTTTAAAACTATCCCGAGGACTGGTATAGAGTAGGTGCACTGGTCTGTGACGTTATGTATGAGCATAAAGAAATGAAGAAAAAAAGAGAGACACGCTAAGAAGAAGAAGAAATTAGTTACCTTCGATAAAGTTACCGATCCTTTACATTTTAAATCCAACTTGTATTGTTTACATCTCCAGATTTCACTTTCATTTTTATTATTATATTGATGGCCCACCTTCAAGCAGCACTTTTCCACGCCCTTTTTTAATTTTTTTAGCGCAATCTCAATAATAGTTTTGTAATTAAAATGAAGAAATATTTTTGTTAATTATTTAATTTTATGAAATGGCGGTTTGTATTATTTAATTTGTTCATCTAATTAGGTATCTTTGAAAACTCCGCCATCAGTAATCCTCCCTTGACAACCTACGTCTACGAATAGAAAATTATAGTCTGCATCAACTAGAGCAAACAAAACGATGCTAAAATTTTGTTTATAATTATAAAACTCGGTTCCGCTTTTAATAGGGGCTTGAAGTAAAACGTGCTTCTCGTCCAATGCCCCTATACAGTGTGGGAACTTCCACCGGTCTTCAAACTCCTTGCTTATCTTCAACCAGGCGTTGGCAGTCGTGGGTACCTTAAAAAAAAATACTTAAATCATTATAATTATTTCCAGGAGTCCATTCAACGCTCAGTCTCCAAAAACAATGCCACCGAAGCCACGCAACATGAGTTCACCCCTCCAGCACCACCAAATGAGCATGGTCTACAGGAAGCGAAACGATCCAGAAGAGACGAAAACAATGTTCTTATCGATGTAGTGGGGGTATTGAAAACAACTGCACAGAAATTGGACAGTTCATCAAGCATTCCTGACTTAACAAAAAGTTTTGTTTCATTTATAGGAGCTAAAATGAGTAACTATTCCTCTCAGACTAGGACTTCGGTTGAACACGCAATATTTGAAATTATTATGAAAGCCGACAGGGGATATTATGAATCTTGGCAACATCAACCAAATGCATATACAGAACCATACTCCAATCGTCCCTCAACTTCAGTATCCTACGGTTATACCACAGCAGAAAATGTAGACGCTGCTAACTACTCAATCAACCAGCAGCCTTTGTCGGTCTCTTCACAAGACTCACAGCACTCTTCTATAGATGATTTTACTGATTTAATTTAGTTAACAAAGAAAAATAAAGATTTTGATTATACGTACCTTAATGTTTTCTTTTAATTCTTCCATTATAGCAGAGCACACTTCAGGAACAATTCCACTTATAGATTGTTTAGATACTCTAAATGTATACTGTAGACTTGTGTAAGAGTCCCCGGAGCTTAAAAATCGAAGAGTAATCGCTAGTCTATCTTGGGCTGAAATTGGAGCTCTTAAATTTAAATATTTTCGACTTATTCTTGGTGCGACTATCGCGAGTAAAATTTCAAAGTCTGTTGGCGTCATCCTCGTAAACTTTTGTATTGGCCACTTATATGCTGGAAATTCATATCTGTAAGCAGTTCTCTGCCTTCTCTCCGTTTATATAATTCTGTGCGCCACCAACGTCGGGGCCTTCGGCGTTTTTTTAAAAGTTGATGAATGATTAACAATGAAGCACTGATAATCGTCAGAGCAAGAAGGCTGTCTTCAGACTCCATGATTCGTAAGTATATCGACTTATGTAGAGTGATGTGGGCAAAGAAAAGAACACGTGTGACGAGGGCTAGTGTTTGTTACGAAATGCGGGAACAGATGTTCTCGTTCTGATTCGTAGTCAATGCGCGTACCGCGCGCGCCACACGTCCAAGGCAGCAGGGAACATGCAATGTAAGGCAGAATATTACATTACATGTTGCATTGCACCAATCTGTACCCACCTTTATAAAGCCTTGATCATAAATTAATTATAAAAAATAAAAATTCTTGTTTAATTTTAATCTTTAATAACCACAATCAGTATTTGTCTAACTGTACTGTTGTGAATATTGCTATTTAAAGTACCGTAAAATGGGGTTTATAAGGATAAAACTAAGAAACTATTTCGACGCATAATATGAATACTAAATTTGTAACAAATTCTTCCTTTTTTTGTGGTGTAATAGGAGAATGTTGAAAGTTCTCATGGCAACACTGAATATGCATTACATTAGCTGCTAATTGTTAAAAATATCGCATTTTAAAATAACTTTTGTGGTGGTTATTATTTTAGTGTTGTTGCTCTCTTTAATTTATTTGATAGTAATAGCAGACGACTGTGATTTAAAAACGTTGTTTAGTGTTTGGACATAAAGGGTGTAAAAAGACCCTTAACGAAGCCGAAAGGCACTTGTTCTCCCCGTCATCGTCATTGCTATATATTTTTTTGTTCTTTACCATACCTGGGAACCTTCTAGTTAAGGAGATATTGGAGGTCAAAGTTTGGTCCGCACGCTCACCAGATCTCACTCCATTGGACTTTTATTTATGGGGTGAAATAAAAAGAATTGTGTGCGCTACGGAGTACTCAAAACAGGGAAGAGTTAAAAGTACGTATCACGAACGCTTTTATTAGTGTAAGAAGTGATCCGTTTGTTTTTAACCGCGTTAAGGACAGTATGCGAAAACGTGCTGAACATTTTGAACAATTCTTAAGATTAGTCTAAAATTGTGTTTACATTCGCATTGAAGATTTTTTAATGTTTTGTTTAGTACCTAGATATATTTGCCTGTCCTAAGCCAGGTTTAAAGTATGAAGGGAAAATGGATTATACCTAAAGGTCATTGACACGCGCACATGTTCTGCGATAGTATTAAATCGGTAGCGCAAGGGTGTATATAGACGTTGCGAGACTTTTGCGAAATTTTTCTGTCTTTCTGGTTCTGTCCTTTATTTATTAGTGTTCTTTTTTTGTTCATATTTTTATTAGTATCATGTAAGTATGCACTATTGTGGGTTTGAATACGTCCCTCGTTTAATCTAACGTACTGTATACACGTTAGAAATATAAAGGGTGTAAAAAGACCCTTAACGAAGCCGAAGGGTACTTGTTCTCCCCGTTATTGCGATCATTTTTTTGTTCTAGACCATACCTGGGAACCTTCTAGTTACGGAGATATTGGGGGTCAAAGTTCCAACTTTTTCATTAGTTTTTTTTTTTTAATACATGTTTCTAATGTATTTTTTTAGTTTAAACACCTTCACGACCCCCGTATTATTCAATCCATCCATCAGCACAATGTTTTGAGTCTGTTACATTGAGTTTTATAGTAAAACGAAATTTTTCACCCAAAAAAAAAAGTCGTTTCCCAGCAATAATTTTTGCCTAAAGTTACTTAGTTTGATGTACAGAATGTTTGGTTGACGGCTTCGTGAAGGGTCTGTTTACACCCCGTATATGTATGTTACATGGACTACAACTGTTTTTTTCCTTTGTTCCCACTAGGCAGCATCAACTTTTAAAAAAACGCCGAAGACCCCGACGTTGGTGGCGCACAGAATTATATAAACGGAGAGAAGGCAGAGAACTGCTTACAGATATGAATTTCCAGCATATAAGTGGCCAATACAAAAGTTTACGAGGATGACGCCAACAGACTTTGAAATTTTACTCGCGATAGTCGCACCAAGAATAAGTCGAAAATATTTAAATTTAAGAGCTCCAATTTCAGCCCAAGATAGACTAGCGATTACTCTTCGATTTTTAAGCTCCGGGGACTCTTACACAAGTCTACAGTATACATTTAGAGTATCTAAACAATCTATAAGTGGAATTGTTCCTGAAGTGTGCTCTGCTATAATGGAAGAATTAAAAGAAAACATTAAGGTACGTATAATCAAAATCTTTATTTTTCTTTGTTAACTAAATTAAATCAGTAAAATCATCTATAGAAGAGTGCTGTGAGTCTTGTGAAGAGACCGACAAAGGCTGCTGGTTGATTGAGTAGTTAGCAGCGTCTACATTTTCTGCTGTGGTATAACCGTAGGATACTGAAGTTGAGGGACGATTGGAGTATGGTTCTGTATATGCATTTGGTTGATGTTGCCAAGATTCATAATATCCCCTGTCGGCTTTCATAATAATTTCAAATATTGCGTGTTCAACCGAAGTCCTAGTCTGAGAGGAATAGTTACTCATTTTAGCTCCTATAAATGAAACAAAACTTTTTGTTAAGTCAGGAATGCTTGATGAACTGTCCAATTTCTGTGCAGTTGTTTTCAATACCCCCACTACATCGATAAGAACATTGTTTTCGTCTCTTCTGGATCGTTTCGCTTCCTGTAGACCATGCTCATTTGGTGGTGCTGGAGGGGTGAACTCATGTTGCGTGGCTTCGGTGGCATTGTTTTTGGAGACTGAGCGTTGAATGGACTCCTGGAAATAATTATAATGATTTAAGTATTTTTTTTTAAGGTACCCACGACTGCCAACGCCTGGTTGAAGATAAGCAAGGAGTTTGAAGACCGGTGGAAGTTCCCACACTGTATAGGGGCATTGGACGAGAAGCACGTTTTACTTCAAGCCCCTATTAAAAGCGGAACCGAGTTTTATAATTATAAACAAAATTTTAGCATCGTTTTGTTTGCTCTAGTTGATGCAGACTATAATTTTCTATTCGTAGACGTAGGTTGTCAAGGGAGGATTACTGATGGCGGAGTTTTCAAAGATACCTAATTATATGATAAGATAGAGAATTGAACATTAGACCTGCCAGAGTCACGTCCCCTATCCGATAGAAATGTTTCTATACCATATTTTTTTTTAGGCCATAGTGCGTTTTCTTTAAGTGAATACTTGATGAAGCCATATGCTGGGATACATCCAAAGGGTTCATCGAAGAGAATATTCAATTATAGATTAAGCAGAGCTAGACGGGTTGT
Source organism: Noctua pronuba (assembly GCA_905220335.1). Lineage (NCBI taxonomy): Eukaryota > Metazoa > Arthropoda > Insecta > Lepidoptera > Noctuidae > Noctua > Noctua pronuba. The sequence goes on along the minus strand of LR999906.1, from coordinate 3,479,860 downwards.
TGAAAACGTATTTGGCATTGTATCGTCTGTGTTCAGAGTTTTATGAAAACCAATGCTTTTACAACCCGATAAAGCTGAATTGGTAGTTATGGCAATCACTCTTTTACACAATTATTTAAAATGTCACTCTACAAACGTGTGCATGATTCCAGGGTTAGTTGATAGGGAGGAAGATGGAAATTTAAATGAAGGTACGTGGAGGCAAAATAATAATAACATCACATCAATACTGCCTGTAAGAAATATCCCTAGACGATCACCTGCGCATCTTAATGCTATCAGAGACGAATTAGCTGATTATTTTATGAATGAAGGAAAGGTTTCTTGGCAAGACAGATGCTCGTAGTTTAAATCTTACCGTATTTTTTCTCTTTCTTGGTGTGTTTCTATCGTCTAAGAACTTTTAAGCATTGTAGGCAAACCATCGACTTGTGTATGTGTCCGAAGTACCTGCAATAAAACACACATACATTAATACACTTTTATTATTTATTTACTAGCTTTACTTTAATTATTGACCTATGGTTAGTTACTGCACATAATTCTTTTAATAATAAACTATGTTATTTAATGCATAATAACAATACTATTCTAGCTCCTACAAAACGTCGTCAATATTGAATTTAAACAAATAAATTAAAAATAAATTCCTTGGCAGCCACGTTTAACTATCAACTATTTATTATTTAATCGACTTAAAACATCCTGTATAAATTGAATGTACATATGTTTTTATTCGCTAGGTAACTAGGTATAAATAGTTTATGCAAAAAAAAAAATTTTTAGATTTATAAACTCCATTGTACTTTTTTTTGTAATTTGATTTTATTATCTAAGTAGGTACCTTAATTTTTTGATGACTTAAATTGTAATAAATACCTATATAAAAACAAATAAAATGCGTTATTCTTGCCTTTTCCAGTCCCCTTGGATTTTTTCTCCTTTCCTTTTTCACGGCGGTAAGAAGAGAGAAGACTTGTCATTTTGTTATTGCACTTTTCTGCTGTTATTTTCAATACATTTCCGATTTCGTCCCACGCATCTTTCTTTAAATTTTGTTTATAAAAGTTTTCATTTTGAGGGTTCCGTAAAACTTCCCTTCGAGGCGTCCACACTATGGGAATTCTGTTACATTACATGATACATTGCAGCAATGTGGACCTCAAATTCTTGCATTGCATGTTGCATTATATGTTGCATTGCACCAATCTGTACCCACCATAAGACACAAACGTTTTACACAAGCGAGAGCCTCAATTAGTCCTCGCAAAAAGTCGTCCGCTATCTCTCGTATACGCACGTCAATGTTAATGTTGCGTCTCGACCTTTTTCTACTTGGTTCAGAGTGCAGGTTGGCCTGCTGAAAATTAAAGGCCTGTTGTGAAGCTTTGGTTTTCAGCAGGCTGATAAATTGGAATAGATTGGCTTTTTCCCGATTTTTTTTTGATTTATTTGAGAGTGCCATTCCTCCAGTTTGTTGATTTGCGATGTCGCATGTTGTAACAACTTACAGTCTTAATAATTTTCGGGTTCAGCCACATGTTATCATTCACATCTTCGTTACTGCTGGTCACAGCTAAATAACCTTCGGCATGACATTTGCGGGCAAATGAGCCAGAGCTATTAGACGACGTATATTCGATTATCCTTGATGAAGACGAAGACGATTATAAATGAAATAACTTTGCTTTTCTCCAAACTGCATTTGATAAGTGATACAAGCAGCTACTTATCTCCGCTGCAGGAAATTAAATTGCGTTCATAGCTGCAATCTCATAATCGTTCTGAAACTCTGTTGGTTTTATGTCCGGCAAACGTCTTTGCAATAACTTGAATAACCGCTCATATGTGATTTGCTCTTTATTGGGCAATACATCCAAAAATGAAGGTACTTTCAACGTCTTATCGTCAGTATAACCAACATCTCCCTGTATCGTTTAGAGTTAGTAGAGGGGACGCGGAATGACAAAGTCCCATCTGCAAAATAGTGCTTAATGTTTTGCACATTCTCAAACACTGAAGAATTTGCACTACTATTTGATTGATTGATATTTGAACACCAGAATTTTAGGATTTTATATTAGATATTAGGATCACCGTCTTCTATCATCAAAAAATCTTTGAACATGTCATGAGTAACAACATCCTTTGTTTCATTGAAAGTGGTCTTTTGAACCCTTAAGGCCTTTTTTCTCGAGCGATATAATGTGTCATTAACACTATCAAACTTAGGTATAACATCTGCGTAACTTTCGTCCAAAGCAAAATTGTTCATAGCGGCTTCGGGATAGGGCCAAATCAGTTTGCACTTTTAACCCTTTCGCTGACCAGCAGCCAGCGTAATAAGGGCATTGGACTCATATGCTGGGTGCTGGGCACTGAAAGGCTTATACATTCCGCCAGTGCTTGCTCGACCAAGTTGCTCTTCTCATCAGGTTCTCATGGGTGTAAACTTTCACTAGAAACAGTCCGTTCCCCTTTATATTTTGTTATTGTTGCTCTGCAAGTTCTTTGTCACAAATCAAAAAAAATTAACCCACTTTTGTTCGTTTTTGAATAATAATAAGAGCTCTTTTAGGGTTTTTGCACAACACGTTTTTTTATGCCCTGACGATGGCGTAAAACGCAATGGGCCCAAGTCTGCTATTTTTTATAAATAGTCATTTCAACACGAGCCCATTGCCATTTTGCCATTATGCTAAAAGTTCGTTAACTACTAAATTCATAATGGTCGGTCAATGATCTCGTAATAGAAATTGACATTGTCGTATTGCCATTATTATATAACCCGTTAGTAGAAATGATTTTCGAAAAACTACTACTAAAGGAGATGTCCGCTTTTTGTATGGAAGTTGGTTTTTTATTCCGAGAAAAATCTAACCAGCATCAAAGTCCACTCAAATAAATACGACAAAAATATGGAACTTAGAACTACTGAAATAATATTTTTAAACCCCTCCATTTAAGCGAAAAATCATAAAATAATAATTGATGTTATTACTATTTTATTAGTTGTTGGCAACCCTTAAAAAGCTCCGCCACTCTATGACAATGTCATTTTTGACAGATGATTATTCATCTGACACTGGCGTTAGAGATGTGCCAACTTAGGTTAAGACACACTTCAAGTTAACTCGAATTGAAATTAATGTGACACGGGAGTTAGATAATATAGTACTATAATGCAATTATTTTATTACCATATCAAAATAACAGGTATAAAAGAAGACATTTATTTTCTAAATGTATTTTAAATTAGAAAACATTTTGGCCCGAAAAATCGATTCTTCGATTAATTGATTTTAGATCGCACCCCTATCGGCTCAGCGCGTGATTCGTCTGATCTGTCAGACGCAGACCGTCAAAATATCGTTCGTTCTCTCGTGCGTTATTAAAGACCCGCATTTTATTATTAGATTTAAAATTAAAGAAAAAACAATTGTTGAAAGAACAATAAACTATTTAATTGTATTTATTACAAGTTTTTTTTACTACCTGTTTTTATACATAGCTTGAACAAAAGCATGATTTGGAATCACTGCAATCAACTGGCTAGATTCCATAGCTACAATAAACTTTGAAAATAATTACTGATTAACATATTACGTGCAAAGTGACCAGTAGATTTTTGTGTTGATGCCAATTCTGCATTTTGCATTTGGCCAAGTCGTAAAAGTTCGTCCCATGGTGCTGGCAATTGCACTTCTGGGTCATCAGGTGGAAGTTGTTCTCCTCGCCTGCGCAACATATTGTGAAGTACTGCTGTGGCCATGATAACAACTAGTGCTTTATCTAATTTAACTCGCATCCCAAGTGCCAACACTGGGAAACGTCTCTTCCGTACACCATATGATCTTTCTACAGGATTTCTGGTTGCTCAGCTGGTGTCCTTGGGTTTTCTAATGGGAGTCATGGTATAACACTTTAAAGCATATCCTCCATCCACCGCTAATAATGCATTGTTATAGCGACCAGTTTCAAAATGTGCTTTTCTGACGCTGTTATTAAATATAGTGCCGTCATGAGTTAGTTGATCCTGGCCATCTTGCGACTATGTCTGTTATTTCTAAATTGGCATTGCATATAGTTTGCACATTGATAGAGTAGTATCCTTTTCTATTTCTAAATGTTTCTGCTTGTTCTCCATCTACTTCTAATCTCAAGGGTACAAATGTGAGCCGAATGTGTGTAAGTCCATGGCTCCAAGTGCTCTTGGAAAACGAGCTATTTTATAAAATTCATCTTGCTCATGCCTTATTTCTTGAGGCGATTCAGGAAATTTTATATGCTCTGTATGCAAACAACTAATTGCCATTTTGACAAGAAACTGTTTTCTGTAGTGATGTAGGTATATGTAATGTAATAAAGGGTGTAAAAAGACCCTTAACGAAGCCGAAAGGCACTTGTTCTCCTCGTCATTGTGATCATTTTTTTGTTCTGGACCATACCTGGGAACCTTCTAGTTACGGAGATTTTGACGGTCAAAGTTCCAATTTTTTCACAAGTTTTTTTTTAAATACTACTTTTTAAGGTTCTAATTTTACTCCAATTACCTCCATGGTCCGTTTTCTATTCAAAGCATCCACCAGCAATAAGTTTTGAGCGCATTATATTGAGTTTTACCGTAAAATGTGATTTTTGACCCCAAAAAAAAATTTCGTTTTCCAGCAAAAATTTTTGCGTAAAGTTACTTAGTTTGATGTACAGAATGCTTGGTTGACGGCTTGGTGAAGGGTCTGTTTACATCCCGTATATGTTAAGTACAGGAAGAAAATAGGAAAACAATAATTTTATTTATTTATTAAAACATCATTTATTGCAAAATAAATTGACAGGTTATAAATGGTTATGTTATATAAATTATAAAGCAACCTTTCTGCATTTCTGTGCTGCAAATTCTTTTATTTGGTCATCGCACTGTAGGTCCTTTGTTAAATCGTAATTTATCGAAAGAACTGATAAATGATTTAGTCGATAGTTCGATATTGTTGTCCTGTATTTGTTTTCTTATACGACATCCTGGAGAAAGAACGCTCCGCTTCACAGCTAGTGATCGGCATCGTTAAAAAAATCTTTAAGATGGTATAGCAGTTTGGGAAAACATCAACAAGTTTCTTTTCATAAATAAGCCAAAAAAAATCACTGCAAGAGGTGTAAGACTCTGTCTTAGACTGCAGTAAGTAAGATTTTAACTGAATGCACTCATTCACTAAATGTTCGTCTACGTCATTTGGATAATAATCAATAATATTACGTACACTTTCCAGATCTATGTGTTCTTGATTTTTGTCTTGCAAATCCATTAAAAATTTAAGTTTTTTGCTATAGGTCTCATAGGCTTGGCTTCTATTAAGTAATAGTTATTATCCCTTTACCGCATGGAATTTTAGATTTGGTTCAAATTAATTTACATGGTTCTATGGCATAATAGGTATCCCAGTATTTTTTTATTAATTTTTTCGGACATTAGAAACCGAAATAATTGTTTCGAAACACAAAATCTCACATTTGATACAACATGCAGTCCAGGTAACGGAATATACGACATCATATATGGTACAACATGCAATTGGGGTAAATATTTTCGTATATCTATATATACAGGGAGAATTTTTAGTCACCGTCCAAATTTTTTCTAGGCATTAGGTATCATTCACTAATTCCATTTTTGAAAAAAAAACGATACATAAAATTTTCATATTAAATCATTTTCTCGAAAGAATTATCCGCTCTGCGTGGTCACTAAGTTAAACGTTAATAATACTACACTTGCCGCGCAAACAATCAATGAAAAGGGCAGCACGCACCCCGCTTACCCCCGCCCCGCCTACCCCCGCCCGCTACACCTGCGCGGTACATACATCTATCATTAGTCGGCCCCGCGCACCCTTTTGCGGCGCAAGCGCTTACTTCCGTGTTCCCGCGCATCCCGCCGTCGGCGCCCCGCGCTTTCGTGATTACAATGTATTCCTACCGCGAGTATTATGAAATGGTGCGATCTTACATTCTAAGTGGTGAAAGCTTGAACGGTGCCCAGAGACTATACGAAGCTGAAAGCATTCCTCGCCTTCGCAATCAAGGGACAATAAATCCTTCAGTACCAAATCGCCAAACGATTTTAGCCGCTAATCAGAGGCTATTAGACCATGGCCAATTTACAGTTCCTACACACGCTCAAGGCCGTGGCAGGCCGAGACTCGCAGTAGAGGTCGAAGAAGATATCTTCGATTTCTTTGAACGGAGCCCTAGATCGAGTACGCGAGATGCAGCCCGGCGCTTCGGCGTAAGCCAATATGCCGTGTGGAAACTTCTCCATATTGCTGGGTTGCACCCGTACCATTTTCAAAAGGTACAGGCCTTGAACGAGGCAGACGCCGTTCCCCGTCGAGCCTTCTGCGAGTGGCTGATCGCACACCCCGAAGCTAACATTTTGTGGACTGACGAGGCCCTGTTTACTCGTGTGGGGCTGTATAATCAACATAATGAACATTGGTGGTCATTTCGAAACCCACACATGATACGAGAAACATATCACCAAGTGCGGTTTAGTGCTAATGTATGGGCTGGAATTGTCGGTAACAGAATACTGGGGCCATATTTCATTGAGGGACGACTGAACGGGGGCACGTACTTAGATATGTTACGCACAGTAATTGCTGATTTCATGGATGACGTGCCGGTAATCTCCCATCGAGATTTTTATTATCAACAAGACGGTGCACCACCTCATTACTCCGCCGCCGTTCGTGATTATTTAAATACTGAACACGGTGATCGTTGGATCGGTCGCGGGGGGCCCGTCGCCTGGCCACCTCGGTCGCCAGATCTTACTCCATGTGACTTTTTTTTGTGGGGCGAAATAAAACGACGAGTGTATGTGGAGGAAGCCCAAAGCCTAGACCAATTAAAAGACCAAATTGTGCGTGCATTCGAGCAAGTGAAAAGTGACACTGTAGTGCTCAACAAAATTAAAAATAATGTGCAAAAACGTGCAAGACTCTGTTTAGAGAGAAACGGTATGCATTTTGAACAATTATTAAAGTACTGTTGATGTGATTGTTTTAAGTTGATTTTGATTAGATTTTTAATTATTTGTACATAAGTTGATTCAAATTTTTTAAATACGCCTTATAGCAAAAGTTCTGGCACGGTTTTCGTAAGGTCTAAAGTTGGTTCTTATTTATCTAATTTATTTTTACTTTATTTGTAATTGATTAATTAAGGATTACATTCTAATAATAGTGAATATAGCACAAACCTTTTGCTAATTGACGGTCCTAAGCCCGTGAAAGTATGAAGGGAAAAGGAGATTGCCCGATTTGTAAGGTAAATTGGGTCCCAGTGATAAATTGTTGTGCCCTGAAGATTTTTATTTTAAATAATAGTAAAAACATTGTATTTTTATAATCAGAAACCATTTTTAAATTATTCACCCTGGTTCAAGAGATATCATTGTTTTTCTGTTGTAAAAATCTAGGTTATAATTAGAAATTGACATTGACATTTTTTCCTTATTCTAATTAGGTTAAGTACCTACTTCTACTTATCTACTATACATCACTATGGGGATGGGATTACGACTCTATTACTTTATGCACATATAAATATAATAGCAGCATAATAAAAAGAAGATAGGTACTCATAGATGGTGTACAATTAACGTTAAAATATGAAAAAATGTATAATTAGTTAACAGTTTCACCATTAGACTTTAATAAAATATAACGTTATTGATAGGTAGTTCATTTCTAAGTACCAAAGGAATTAAATCAAATCAAAACTTGAATAAACCGTTTATTCTTCATAAAATATACCATCCAAGAATTGAGCTGGAGCACTTACATCGTTGAAGCGGCCCCAGCTCAGATACCACAATACTGTCATAGTATGAGCACAACACCCTACTGTACGTTTACCCACTAGACAGTTACAATAATATGCAATGATACTATCTAAAGTATTTGCCCGATTTTCATCTTTACTTATCAATAAATAAGAGTAATAAGTTTTATTACTCACATGGTGGGACTTAATTCTAGCCCTAATTAAATAATTATTTTGACCCAATATTAAGGGCAAATCCTCTTCCAAAATATCACTGCTTACTTCAATATTATAAGTACCATTAGTTCTTATGTGCTCCCCATAATAGGATCTTGCCTGTTTTAATTGGTAGGATCCCAATGCAAATCTTCTTAAATCATCTAAAGTTAATCTAGGAAAATGGTTTAAATGAGGAGCACTGCTGTCTATGTTTTGGAAAACCGTACGTCTCCTATTGATGTTTTCCCTTTGAATAAATTCCCCTAAATAATTCCTGGTATTTAATCTCGCCTGAGCAATATGTAAGTACTCCACAGCATCAGGTCTGTCTTCAATTTTTGGGTGGAATTTATTCAAAAGAGCACAAGCAATTTTAAAATCATCCATAAGGTGTGTTGATGCTCTGTTAAAATATTCTTGTCGAAAGAGTTTGTAGTCTCTTTTAACCCGGCCATTTACTACTTCGACTACCCATCTACACATAGTCACACATCTGGATCTATTCGCTTGGTCAGTTGTCAATTGATGTTCATTTTCCAATAATGACTCGGGCATGTATGTTTTATAATGATACCTTTCCAATTCAGGGATCACATCCCTAAACCCCCTATCCAATATAAATACATCCCCTTGTCTAAAAAATGAGCGCATTGGACCACTTTCATTACTAAATAGATCACTCATGATTGTTGAGTCATTTTTTGTTGCTTCATAAGGTCCAATGCAATCTAAAATATATCCATCACAACATGTGATTAAAAACGGTTTAACCAAATTGGCATATTTATGGAGACTATATGTCTGTTTCTGGTATTTGTAGTTACTACTACTCTGTACATAAACATATGTACCATCACATATGACAATGGCAGGTTTAGTATCTGAAGCCATGCTACTATCTCCAAATAGACCTTCAGGAATAGTCCTGTTACGTGAGGCCACATTTTGTATACTTGTATGGTTAACTCCCAAATGCATTGGTACAAAATGTTCTGTTAAACATTCTCTAACAATCTTCATTTTTTTCTCTAATGTAGATCGTGGCAATTGAAAAAGAGTTGCCAGTCTTTGGTTGCTGTCCCCTGTCCTAAGCTTTACGAGAAATATGTGAGCATATTTCTCGTAAGGCAAGGCTAGGTTTTGTAACTTTATTATTTAAAGATGGAATGCTATTTAATAGTTCATTAAATTGCACTTCTGTAAGTCCCAGCCAATAATGGCGTAAATGTGAATCCATGGCTGCAATATCATTAAAATCTAAGGTCCTTTGGGAAGCTCTTTCCAGCATGGAAAATATATCATCGACTTGAAAGCCAGTAAAATCATTTAAAGTGGCATTCAGTTCATCCCACTGATTACTATTTAAGTGGTGATGGCAGATTCTAGCATTTAAGGGTATATATTGTACTGCAATAACAACAATTCCTTGATAGTCATGGGCACTAAAAGACGGTCAATATTTTCACATCCTACAAACATGCAGTGACGAGAAGCTGCGGCAACTCGTTTATACTTTTGTGAATTAACTTTAGATTGATGTTGTGGTGCTTGTTGTGGTTGGTGTGTTGGAGCTGGCATTGGAGGTGGTTCAGGCACCCCAGTATCTTCTAAAGAAGGTGAAGTTGCATCCATGAAACTGTCAGGTCTGTTTGTATCTTGAGCCTCCAAACGTCGTGTTTCCCGAGTTGCTGCTAACCAGCAAGGAATGCACACTCTTTCTAAATGTGAAGCCTAAAATGAAATACAGTTGGTATTAGTGAATATCAGAATATACACCTGAGACTTTGTATGTTGTTGCAAGAATGTGAAGTGGTCCTTGGTCTAGTGGTCGCAAGTGCGACTGCTGAGCATGAGGTCCCGGGTTTGATTTGCAGGTCAGGCAGTGTTACTGGAGTTTTCCATTAGGAATTTCTCAGTAGCAGCCATGGAGTCTGAATTTGGGCCCAGTTCCCGGTGCCCCCCCCTATCACATGGGACTTCAACATAACTGGCAAAATGTGGGTGTACTATTAGGTAGACTTCTGCCTAACCCTTCGGGGATTATAAGCGTGATGTTATGTTGTTATTACAAAAAATACTGACCAGGTGTGCTAGAGTCCATCTTAAAATCATACTCCGTTGTGGGCAGTCTAACTCAACTCTATGGGTTCTCCGACTTGCAATAGAGATACCACATCCATGACAAATGTTCAAGTGGCCAAATGCAGGTGACATGTCCTCGTGGGATCCAGTTATATTTGATAAGATACGTTCTTGCAACAACAAATAACATTCAATACACAGGATATCATCCAACGCTACCTGAAAAAGATTATAAAATCATTACTCTTCTATATTTATAACTGTTTCACTGACATTTAATGTTTAAGTATTGTAGGCAGGCAGTTGTATGGTCTATTTACTTAATATTACTTTCAACACTTTGATGAAATAATTATTATTTAAAAAATATCTTAGTGCATGTTGTGTTAATTTGACATATCGGTGTGTTTTTTTTAAATTACGTTACATGCAAAAATTGTATTTACCTAAAAAAAACTCTCAAGTGTTTTGTTTACTCTAATCATGTCATTTCGAATTTGCACAAAGCAGTTCATTTTCATTTTTTCATTTTTTTTTATTGCATTGTAAAGTCCACAACATTTTTTTAAGCATACGATAAATAACAAGACTTACAGGTGTAGGCATCGTCCAGGTTCGTAAAAGAATTGTCATTTGCTCGTTCAACTCCTCAACTGTATACCGGCGTTAATTAGGTGATAATAAAATCGAACAGTTAATACAGCGTCGGGAACGCTGACGCTGTGTCCGACTTCTAACTGGGGTAGACATGGCTCTGACAAAAACAGTTCGGGAGTCCAATATCTCACCAAGGATAGCACTAAGAGTCAAATATCTCACAAAGAACAGCACTAATAAGAGTCAAATATCTCACAAAACGTAATGCACTCGAGGAACTTATTAGCTCAACTCGGTAGTAGCAGAAAAAGCACGTATCGTAAATAATAACTAAGTAAAAGATTACGGAATTCAAAACTCAACGTATCTAAACAAAGCAATCACGCACGTAACGAACCACAGAATAAAGTCTGTGACATGCGCAAGTTAATGTTGCCAGATCAATTTTTTTAAATCTATTACTAAATCGTTATAAATTAATCGATAAAAACTCCTTTGTTAATAAAGGGTTTTCTAAATAAATATGGCTGTTATCTTTGTGTCTATTGCTTTTGTGAACATTTATTATCTTATCAATCAATGTAGGCCTTATAAGAATTGATGCAACCTATTATTGTCATCGTTCCATCGATTTTACTCGCATCGACTATGAGCAGTTTACTATGAATACTTTACATAAACTCATATTTGGCGTACACCTATCGTTGTTCATTTCAGTTATATATGGTACAATAATACGTATAAAAGGACAGGGATAACATCATTCTACCTCATCGTTTTAAAACAAAATGCTAACACAGTAGTTGAAGTTGTCAAATGTTGAGATCTAAATCTAAATGTTGAGATGTAAACTGACCATAGGTTATATATACTTAATTAAAAATTATTGTTTTTGTATTGTTTAATTATCGTTTTATTTAATCGATTACTCAATTGATTAAAATATGTCATTAGTTATTTAATTCTTTGATACCTGGCAACTTTTTTATGTATACTAATCAAACCACAGACTACATTGAATCAAACGGATGTCGACGTAAAGTTTAACTATTAATTAACTTTAACTTTATTCCCAGGGTGAAAGAAATTGTATAAAAAATACCCTGTACACAAAAAAATGAACAATATTTTTAGGTCATTATTCCAATCAGGCACACGATAGCACAAAAGGGACCTGCTCTGTGGCAATCTCCTTTGCAACTTTGTTTACATATTATTGTGTATTCAATGAATTTCGGCGGCGCGCGGGGCGGGCCGGCCCGCGCTATTACGTAGCGCGTAAGCACCGCGCGGCGGTGTCCAGAATCATCAACTTTTTATAGATAATTCTATGATGTGATATCTCAATATTTTTGTATTGAGTAATACTTAAAGAAAAAACACGTATTAAATGATTTTCATCAAATATTAATATATCAAAATTTGGACGGTGACTAAAAAGTCTTCCTGTATATATTTTATGAAGCATTAATTTTATTGAATGAATAAGATTCACATTTTATGTCAATATTTAATGCAAAACCATATGAAAATCCTTAAAACAATTACGATCTTTGTTTAAACAAAAAAAACATTCGCATTTACTACAGTAAATGTAAGATAGGCGTGAACAATTTTTGCATCTCTGCCGTTTTTCACCCCAGTTGGGCCAATGTCCAATCCCGTCGTACACCACTTTTTGCGGAGGCAATTCAAGACGTCGTTTCCTTTTTCTTATATGTTCTAGATCATGTTCTAGAGCAGGCCGCCCTCGGCCTCGGGTAGATGGAGTAAACACACCTCCCGTTTCCCGCATCAAAACATCAGCTATATACAATTTAAAATCTAACAACGACATATACACTTCGTTTTTAGATTTTGTTTGTTGCGGCGACGCCACAAAAGCCAGCTATTCACACACGTCATATCGACTAAGTGGAAGAATATTCGATGGTACCATTTTTTGCTTTTTATTTTGATCCTGTAAAAACCTAACATTGCTTCCAATAAATCCTACCCGCCCATATATTTATTGTACATTTCTACCGATTTTGGTCGAGGTACTTCAATTATTCGCTTTTGTTTTTTTGAAAATCGTTTTACGGGAGCCATAGGTTCCTTTCCAACATAGGAAGAACATAAACTTACGACTTAATTGTCAACCCATGTAGTCACGCTTAGTTGAACTCCATCTATTTCCGTGGATTTTTCAATTAGCCTGGGCAATGAATGATTGTGGTTGGAAAAGTCGAAAGCAGAAAATCTGACTTATGAACTTTGTTTGGACTAGTTAGAAGATAAACATATTAAAAGTCCTGACCCCTCCGAGGTGAGCCCGAGGGATGGGTGGGCAAAGAAGGTCCCGTTTTTTGGTTTTTTGCTTATATCTCGAAAACGATACGTCGTATAAAATTTTGTTGTACTACATAATAAAACCTCATAAAATTCTCTACAACTTTGTTTGTCACACTTTTTATCAAACTCCAAAAAAAAAAAAAAACGAAAAAAAAAAAAAAATATATATATATAGCAAAGTTGTAGAGAATTTTATCAGATTTCATTGTGTAGTACAATATGTATTCGTGCGACACACCGTTTTCGAGATGCAAAACAAAAACGAAGACGAACGGGACAGAAAATTGGACAAATTTTTAAAAATTGTTCGTTTTTCGGAGCTCATACCAATTCAACGATAAGAGATAGATAAAAAGTGTGACAAACAAAGTTGTAGAGAATTTTATGAAGTTTTATTATGTAGTACAACAAAATTTTATACGACGCATCGTTTTCGAGATATAAGCAAAAAACCAAAACATGGGACCTTCTTTGCCCACCCATCCCTCGGGCTCACCTCGGAGGGGTCAGAACTTTTAATATGTTTATCTTCTAACTAGTCCAAACAAAATTCATAAGTCAGATTTTCTGCTTTCGACTTTTTCAACCACATACCCCTTTTGAGCACTCATTTACCAGACTAAATGCAGTGACCTCTCTCACATTTCAGCAATGCCTTTTTGTTTGGCAAATCAATGTCTTTTGCTCTATTTAATTGAATTGTACCTAATGGTAGGATTCCAATGCCATGAAGATGTGCCATGAGCGGAAGACTGGTATAAAAGTTGTCGATAAACAGTTTGTGGTTTAAATTTTGTGACACTGTGTTTAGCAATCTTGTAACCACGTTGCCAGTTGCTCCAAAATTTGGACAATTAGGTCGCACATCGGTTTTGTGTTGTCCTGTAAATATGTCAAAGTCGTAGTTGAATCCCGAAGCGCCACTCAAAACATAGTTAATATAACCCCATTTGTGGCGTTTCTTTGCATTATATTGTCGAAAACCAGATGTTTTGGCTTTTGTGGGTATCATTTGCTCGTCTATTGCTAGGTACTCTTCTTTAGGGATAGTTAATAATTGTGCTCTCAGAATGTCCAGAAGCGGTCTTAATTTCTGCAGTCCATCGCAATTTGGGTCAGTTTTAGGAAGTTCTTTGGTTTTATCAAAAAAGTGCAAAAACCGTTTGATTTCTTCAAACTTGTTACAAGTAAGAAGAGAAGCTACTTATTCGACATATGTTCCTTCACTCCAGTAGTGTCGCGTAGATGGCAAATGTACAACTGACATGTACATGATAACTCCTATAAATTTTGATATATCGTCACTAGTTATAGAATTTGCTTTATCTGGTTGCAACTGTTCTGCATATAGATTGCTCTGTTCATGTATGAGATGAATAACACTAGTTGGAAACAAATACTTAAAAAAAGCTATTGGCGTCTCCAGGTCCATTATATTATCAGGTAGATCAGTACAGCCCATAAATGCAACGTCCTCGCTGTTATAAGTAATTGTATTGTTGGTCCAAGTCAATTTATCCTTTTTTACCTTTTTTTTTGTTTGTTCCTTTGTTTTTCTGTTTTGTCCGATATACCCGTTGACGTTGATGGTTCTATGATGTCATTCATGGTGTCCGCACTTTCTAAACTTTCATATTCAAAATCGACTTCGAGATATACTGCCTCCAATGCATCTTGAGTAAGACTCCCTTCATCTTCACTTTTATCAGAAAAATCATCGTACACCGAATCTGTTTCTTCGATGGTTACGCCTTTGGGTGGTAAAAAATAATCTTCATCATCGGTCAGGTCTTCATCATCGCTATCTAAAGGAATATCACGCCCACTGGCGTGTCGAGTCCCTGAAAATAAATAAAACACCAAATACCTTCATAAGCCCCAAACGTTTATAGCACCAGTAAATAAGAACAAGCAAAAAAAAACATTTTTTATAACATTAGATGAACCCACGGAGTAAAACTTCCCAAATAAATATACAAACACGTTCACTTGTTCTACTTTCTCACTATCAATTATTAAAAAAAAAAAACCCTTTACGATGTACTTATTGCATGTAGTCTCATATCTGACCGAGTACTGGCACAAACTCTAATGCATGAAGTATCATATTTGAAAAACGTATGCAAACATAACCGCATAGAGTATCATTTCAGATACAAAGTTCAAGTCCGTTTTTCGTCAAGAAGTATTGGATATTACTTACATGTTTTTCCGTAAAACTTCTTGGGATCCATTTTATTCACTCGCAAATAACAAAAATAATTTTAGCTAGAGGAAAAAGTAGCCAAAATCGGCTTTTACAATCCACAAACCGCACTCACTGCTTGAATTGGCAGTTTGAAATATTCGGTGACAGAAATAACGTACCACAGACAAGGTAGAAATGTGCCTATTTCTTTTTCATGTTCGGATACAACCTTTGTCTAGATATCAGTCATCAATACGCGGTTTAGGAGGCCCAAAAATTATTTATCTGTAGAAACTCGTAGTGTATCAAATTTGATACAATATGCGGTAAAGGGAAGTAATAGACAATACACGGAATACACCGACCGAAAACAAGCGACAGGGAATTCCCCGTTCCGTTTGATAGATGCGCACACGGGTTGATTGATCGTAGTGTTGCCAACCTTATGATCGGATTTTTAAAATTCTATATATTTTTTATTATTGACAATATCGTCTATTGGTTTCAGTTCGGTTGGGGGCCCTCTGTATTCGCGGGGCCCTGGGCTGCAGCCCAAAAAGCCTTTAAGTAGATCCGCCCCCGTGTTGGAGTACTTAGACCACAGTAGTCGCCAACACTTGTTTGTGTCCAGTTTGTCGCGTAAAACCTCAAAGTGGCCAGCAACTGATTTACTGGAGTTATTGAGAAATTCCTGAAAGTAAACGGAATGTTAGGTACATAATTACTTACCCTACTTAGTTACCACTATACACGCTTAAATTTTGATCGTTTTAATCCCTTGGACCGGTGGTTTAACTTACAAAATACTATTCATCAAAAGAGTGCACAGCAGTGTATCCCTTAAAAAAAAAAAAATTAAGTGATAACGTAATACTTGCCAAATGAATGAATTCAGTAGTAGCCCCACGAGCTTGTTGCCTACGCGTGGTCGCGTCATCCTACCTACAAGTTAGGTTATTGACTCGCTCAGCTGATGTTCGCGTTAACAAATTAAATGATTCCAAATTTTCCTTCATACTTTTACGGGCTTAAGACCGTCATAATCGTAATCGTGCCGTTATGGCGAATTTAAAAATGTGGAATCAAAATTATTTATAATGATTTAAAATAAGTTCTGTTACATACCTAAATCACCTTTGATTTATTTAATATTAAGGGACACTTCGCGGTACGTAATAATTGTTCTCGCACTTGATGACTACACTCACTAATCACGTGTGCCAAAAATGTTCATTTCGTTGATTAAATAGTCCTACACGCGTAAAAGTCGATTCGTCCGTCCACAGAATATTAACTTCGCGACATCAAAACCCCCGATCGCGTAAAATTGCACCATGGCAACGAACTCCAGGTTGGAGTACACGTAATTACGAGACGCCATTACTTTCGCGCGACAAGGATTATCGTAACAACAACACACCGATGACGCTTTAGAGAAACTGAATTGTTTACATGACGTAGTCCTGTGATGCCCTTCTTAGCGCGCGGGATGCGCGGCATCACCAATCAAATGGGGTTTGGGGGCGGGGCTTGGTCTACGATTGGCTAATTTTTGTGAGTCCACGTTGACTGCGTTTACGCATAATAGTTGTTAGTACCGAATGCTGCCTACTTACGTTTCGCATCGTTTTTTCACTCACGCGAGAATTAATTCGAGTTTAAAAAAAAAGTATTTTATTTTTTAATTTTATCTTCACAAATCGATAGTGTTTCATGGACCGGATCGATTCTCCGCGGGATTAAAACGATCAAAATTTAACAGTGTATTATAGTTTTAATTCCTTGAGCGATACATGTCTCAGCCTTGTATTTTAGGCAGCTTTTAGAGATGTACAACAGGTACAATGCAGGTAGGTGAGTATAATACTAGATAGCTAGATGTACAAACCGGTTTGATGTATATTCCAGATGATGCTCAATTTTGGATAAAAGACACAAAGTTACTTCTTTGGACAATCGAAACCTTATGGCAAAGTCACGGTCATCATAGTTATCGAAGTAATTGTTCCTTTCTCTGATCCATCGTGGACGCCTTGGAATGATTCTTCATCACTATCCGACTCTTCGATCATATTTCGTAAACGCTGCATTATTTAAAAAAATAATCCCAACAATAATTATCACACAAATACGAGAAATTATGAACGTACAACTGTGCTGCGAAATAACCTACTATACTTTAAACCACAAAGAATACGAAAACAGCTGTCAAAATGTAGCGGCCGCCATTAAAATACTCTCGGAAAACTTGTTTACTCCAAGAACTTTGGCGGTATAGCAATTTACTCTCGGATAGGCAGATATTCCTGGTTTAAGATTTGATAAAACGGAAAGTTCTCTAACTCTTAGAGTAATTAGTGATTTTATTCGTAGGTTAAGACTTATACAAGTTTGGTCGAATCCGCCCTTAGTCAAATATTTTAATCCCAGATTTTGGGGCACACAAACTTGATGTAGTATGTCACGGGCCACATTGTTCTAATTTACCTCGCGGTAGTGATGAATGAGGTCCGTGTCCGTATCCGTATCCGTCACTTTTCTCGCGGATCTTTTATTAATTTTCAAATTCAATTGACAGGATAAAATGCTGCAACTTAGATTATGTGATTAAGTAGTATAATTTTAAAAAATCCATTCAGAGAATTTTTTATTTCTTAAAATCAAATATTTGGCACCTTTAATTGCAAACATTTATTCTAGTAAGTTACCATACCAATAGTATATAACTCAAAGATACTAAATTAACTATCTTATGACATCAATATTACACGCGGCTTGACGTCAACTATCGTTTCAAGGTCACGCGCCGACACCGATTGAGTGAGAAAATATTCGCGTATCCGTATCCGCGGGTCTTGACACTAAATATCCGTATCCGTGTCTATACACCCATAACAGGATACCTTTTGAGTGTCCGGGTCTGTGGTTGCTGCTTCAGGTTGCTTTTTGGCCTAAGCGCTTCCGTCAGTCTTCAGTCGTATGGCCTTTCCTCGCACAGAATGCGCAACGTTAATTTTTTTTCTACCTGTTCTGTTGACGATGAATTACTTGCTTGTGATTCTCAGTCGATATTTTCGAAATGTCGCACTTTCTCCAATAACTCTGCGAATGATTTTGCGTCGCCTCTGGAGATTGCCTTTTTAATATTTATTTTCAGCAAAGCCTAAACAAAGTCGAAGTGTTCCTCCTCTCGGTTGCGTTTCGAGGTAATTGCGAAAGTAGCGTACGTTTGTTACAAACAAACTCATCAATTGATTCAGTTGTCCGCTTCTTGTCGAACAATTCTAAATAAATGTCATCAGCTTGCTTCTTTGGGGCAAAAGCTGAACATGCATCAAACGCGTTGTTCCACCTTTTAACGTCAGCTTTTATATGTTGCTGCCATGCCGCCTAACAATAACGGCAATCCCTCTAACGCATCTTCGTCGGAGATGTGTTCCACTTTTTTATACAATGTGATGCGATTTATAAACTCTACATCCTTGTTATAATCTCTTTCACCTTCATACCTTCTTGTACAATTAGCAAAACTTTTCCCCGACATGGTACTTTGAGGACGTAATCGTATCAACCAATTCAGTGAACTGCTCTAGTGTTATTGTGATTGACATTTTTAAATGGGGGTAGCGTTAATATGTAAGTCTCAAGTCTTTATTGCATTCCATATGTAACATAGATGGTGTAACAGGTAAAAGTACAATATGGACCCTGTCGGGCACAGCAACGTTAAGAGAGAGGACTCAGTAGCAATTCAATAATATTAATATAAATTATTAGATGATTAGATGTGTTGTAATTGGGTGAAGATAGTATTTGGATATTTTCCAATTCTGAAGGTAGGTTGAGCAAAATATGCGGCCAATGTAGGGTATCCTTAGTTTTTTGTTGGGCGCCAATGAAGGGTTGGCCGCCCAGTTATGTGGGTATCCGGAGATTAATTAGTTGGGCGCCAATGTAGGGTTGGCCGTCCAGTTTTGTGGGTATCCGTACATTATCTCGTTAGGCGCCAATGTTGGGTTGCCTGTCAAGTTACGTGGGTATCCGTAGAGTATTTCGTTGGGCGTCAATGTAGGGTTGCTGTTGGTGAAATTAAAGCCCCATTGACTGGGTGATATTTTATTGGCAACTTGCTTATTATAATTTTACAACAGTTACAATAATTTATATATCAGGTGGCAACCTTAAATGGAGGGATGAAAGAGACTGCGTGGTTATCGCCTTTCGGACCTCCCCTAGCTGTCTAATTCCTGAAGACTGCGAGTCTATCGACACAGGAACTAGGTTTACTAAGGATCAGAACTGGCTGCGTGGCTACCGAGCTCATAACCTCTAGCTAGAGAATGACAATTAGTTCGTTTTTTTTCTTTCGAAATGGCATCTCGCAGTTCAACCAATGAGGTTGGTGACTGCTTAACCGGACTATCCTGTGGGTGTCTTGAGTGTAAGGCCTCCAGCCAGGGCAAATAAAACTTACAAACTAAGCGACTACACGCTAAGGGCACCCTTTGTGGGGTACGAGCCTCGGTTTAGGGCGTCGCTGGGGGAGGACAGCAAAGGGTTGGTGTTGGGCAGTACACACAATCGTAACCTTCGAGCTTCTAAAAACATACTCCTTGAAATTCCCTCACATCGTACTGGTTTTATGTCCAATTCTTACGCTGTCTCAACTATAAAGCTCTGGAACGCGCTACCCCTTGGAATTAAAAAAGCTGAAAGCAAAATGGCTTTCAAAAGAACAGTACGGAAGTACTATTTGAAATCTGACTAAATTGCTCATATGCTTGTCATATTTAGTAGTCATAGTAATTATTATAATGTTTCTCGTATTTTGGACTATTTGTATGTATTATAATATATATTAGTTTATTTAATTATATTTGTATATATGTATTAGTATGTGCCTATTTATGTATTTCAATTTATGTTAACAAAGTGATATTTTTCTTATTTATTTTTTTGTACTCTATCACTATGCTGTTCTATTTGACCCCAAGGTTGACTGGTAGAGAATGCCTTGTGGCATTAAGTCCGCCTATGTACCACTTTTGTACATGAAGTTTAAATAAATAAATAAAGGGTTGGATCTGAGTGGTGTCGTTATTTGGGACTTATTTTGGACTACAAGCTCAGCCACGCAGGCTAGCTCGAGCAAGGGACGGGGAGGGAATAGGACGGGGTGTCGCGACGGGTCTCGACGGCGAGGGCGGAACGACGGCTGATTGCGTCTGCGCTTCTTGAGCGTACTAGTTTCCCTACTGCTAACCTGCAGGAGGGTGATAGTGTCATCGGGGGTGATGAGAGTATGCCTTGGTCGGCGAACCTTGCTAGTTTTAGAGGGCTCGTATCAGGCGGCAGATGCGATCAGGGGGCTGCTATGCTTAACAGCAGAATCGAAAAAGCGCTTTGAAAAACGCTTCATAAACTGGAGAATAGTGGGCATTTTAAGGTCTATGTGTAGACGGTCATTGCGGACATACCAAGGGGCTCCCGTGAGTTTTCGTAAGAACCGGTTCTGAAGTACTTGCATCCTATGGATATATCGGGACTTAGTATGTGCGAACACGACACAAGCGTATATCATAGCTTGTGGAAGACGTGGTGAGCGCTGTTCTCTTCGCGAGGGGAGCATCCTCCCCCGTCTATGGCTCCGCCGCTTGCGGTGCCGGAAGCGGACCAAATGGACGACGATGATGACGTTCCGGAGGTGACCGGGGTAGACCTGAGAGGGGAGGCAGGCTTAACGCCAAAACTGCCGCCCCGGGACCCGATAGCTTGCCTGGCAAAACCTGGGTCCTGGCCTCTGAGGCTCTCGGGACCCGACTGGAAGGGCTCCTAAGCGCATGCTTCGAGAGAGGCCGGTTCCCGCTTCGTTGGAAGAAAAGGGAAGCTGGTCCTCATCCGGAAGTCAGGGCGCCCTGCGGACTCTCCGTCCGCATGCCCATTGTGTTGCTCGACGAGGTAGGCAAGCTCTTTTAAAGAGTCATTGTCAATCGCCTCGCCGGGCATCTTGCGGGGATGGAGCCGGATCTTGCAGATCACCAGTTTGGTTTCCGCAAGGGGCGCTCGACGGTGGACACCATCATGCGCGTGAGAGCCCTCACGACGGGGGACGCGGTGTATCGTGGCGTCGTCTTGGCGGTGTCTCTTGACATCGCAAACGCCATTGCGCCACCGTCGGAATCCATAAGAGGGGTTCCCATCGGCATCGAGTCGACATTGGAGTACCTAGGACACGTACCTCCGTCCGCGATAGCCGGTGGAACTTCGTTGAGCACTTCTGACGTTTGGCTCCCAAACTGGAACGGGCCGGGGCTGCCTTCAAGCGGCTCTTGCCCAACCTGAGGGGTCCAAACGCCTCCTGCCGGAGGCTCTACGCGGGGGTCGTGCGGTCCATGACCCTTTAAGGGGCCCCGGTGTGGGCGCGTACCTTGAGGCGGCGAGCCGCCCACTACCTGAACGCGCCCCAAAAGGTGGTAGCCGTAAGGGCTAGTCCGGGGGTACCGCACGATCTCCGGCGAGGCGGCGAGCCTCCTTGCCGGATTGCCGCCATGGGATCTTGAGGTCTGTCCGCGCGCCTGCACTGATTGCGCACGGAGGCACTACGTCGGGGGAAAACTCCGCTGCCGCGGCAAATCACCGCTCAGCGGACAGAACTGCGACATGGAAAAAGCGACAGTCGCAACCCCGTGCAGGGCACGCCACAACAGTGGCGATAAGTCCCCTCTTTGAGGAGTGGCTGGAGAGGCGCTACGGCACCCTTTCCTTCCGCCTGACACATCCTCACTGGACACGGTTGTTTCGGGGTTTTCCTGCACCGGTTCGGGAGGGAGGAAACGCCCGGGTGTTACCATTGTGAGGATCGTCCGGAGGACACGGTGAAGCACACCGTGGAGGTCTGCCCCGCTTGGGCGGAGCACCGCCGAGTCCTCATAGCGGCGATTGGCGGCGGCGACCTTTTGCGTCCAGCTCTGGTTCAAGCCATGGTCCGGAGCGAGAGAGAATGGGAAGCCGTCACCTCCTTCAGCGTAGCAGTCATGTTAGCGAAGGAGGTGGCGGAACGTGAGAGGGAAAGAACTTCACGTCCCAACCACCGCGGGAGACGCCCCGGGCGTCGGGGGCCACGTGGTGGCTCCCGGCCACCGTAGGCGCAGGCCTGTGGACGGTGAGTAATGGACTAGCTCGCCGTCCGTTCGTCTTGTGATCGTATACCATGATGGGAGGGATCACCGCGGTATAGAGGCGCAATTTGCCCCTCAGAGATACTTTGCCGGCGTCAACGCTGGCGGGCTAAGCACCATATGGGTGCGGTGTCCAGTGGCTGCGGCAAAGCAAGTCGCCGCCGCGGGACGTCTGCTGGGTGTCAGCGAGAGTTAAACTCCTGGTGTTAGGGCATCTTATTGGGTTTTTTAAATAAAAATTACGAGAGGTCAATTCTTCAACCCGTTTACTTCCCTAAGAAAAAAGAATACACATAATAAGAAAATATATACTAAAACAGACGTTGATGAGTTTTTAAACTGTCAAACTGTGACGTTTTCTAATTGACCGGCGGAGAGTTGTTGCGACGATTCGATAGATGGCGTTGGGTGTAGTAAACATGCCGGCCGCCTTGGAATCCTCTGGTTTCAAAACTCGTTAGCTGCTTAGCCGGCTGGGTTGACTCTGTTGTCATCATTGGTGCCATCACTCGTCGCCGATGGCACCGGAAGTGGGCAAATTTTTGAGAACGCTCGCTGTACAGTACCCGTCGATGTTTGGAGTACAGCTACACGGCTTACACCATCGCTCCCAGTGAACACCTTAACGATTCTGCCCATGCGCCATTTCAGAGGTGGTAAATTGTCGCGCTGACGCCGTGCCGTAAGTCACGGTGTTAAGACGATATATACCTATTGGGTCCGATGAATTTTTCCGCCATAAACTGAACTGTAACTCTCGCTGATCCGGTTGTATTAAAATTTGACGGTACATTTTCTCCACATCAGCACATGCTACGTGTTTATACTGCCTAAAGCGTAATAATATGGAGAAAATGTCGTTTTGAAGCGGCGGCCCAACGAACTGTATACTGTTCAACGACTTGCCTGTAGATGTCGCTGTGCGCAACTTAGTGGTACTACTATTTTCATTCATAACGCCGTGGTGCGGTAAGAAATAGTGCGGTGACCCGTATGTACATATATATGCGACTCATGTGGCCGAGACTTTCATATTCATTCATAAAGTGGATATATTTTTCCCTAAATTCGGGCAAACGACTAAACTTTCGCTCGAGAGACAACAAACTTTTTTCAGCGGAATTATAACTTTCTCCGAGAACCACAGGCGATTCTTTGAAAGGGATATGCACAGAGTACGTGTTGTTGTTTCGACAAAAATATTTTCACACCTTTGCTCGTCGACACTAAGGACATTCCCACCATTGTGAATCTCCTCGAGTTCCCAAAATTATTTTAACTGTTCATCTAATGTTTGTGTATAATTACACTGAACCTGATTAATGCGCAGGCCGTTATTATTATTATTATACAAAGGTCCAGACATTATCCACCCTAGCTTTGTATTTTGTAAATAAGGTCCATTTTTCAACCCTAATTTTACCATCAATCAACAAGTCCCAAAACTTATCCGCGCCTATCAGGATATCTATGTCCGACGGCGAATGAAAACTCGGATCAGCCAGTTGAATATTGTCTGGGATATTAATTCAATTCAATTCCTTTATTTCAATCACCAATTGGATCATATAAAAGCATTAGGTACATTCATTAAAAAATCATTAGAAAAATAAGACAAAAACACAACACACTGACACACACTTGAACACATTAATAGGTACTGACAAATTAAATTAGAATAGGCAACAAATTAAAATTAGCAATAATCATACAATTATTAGTTACATACTTTAAAAATCAAATTCATATACAAAAAATACTCATATAAAAAATAAAAAATAAATAATTATCATTAAAATTTTCAATATTACAAAATGGAAAAGAGGTGCGATGTGGGGATGAGGAGGGGTTAAGTAAACAACATGACGTGTATTACTTTGAGAGTCAATTGTGAACTGAGACTCAACTGTACTCAGCTACAGTCCTCAACTGTGCTCTCTCCTTTAATAGGTGGTTTAAATATACATAGATTGTACGTGACTACGTGCTAACACTAAGCTTACGGAAAACAGTATAAGAGACACAAACTTAACCCTGGACAATACGTGACATGCTGATGTACAACATACGTACGATACGATGATGAACAATATACGTGACTTCTCACCACAGAGGGACAGATAATTAGATATTATAATAATTACCAAAATGTGTTACAATTATTTACTTATTTATTTATTTTCTTTGTTATTGTCACTACATTAAGCATACAACAATGGTTAATGTAGTGACAGTCGAACCTCTCAGCCATCATCCTCAAGATGATGTTGGAGCTGGCGCGGACCCTGCGCACCAAAGATGTGCACCGTTTCCGCATCGTCGCATAGAAGCAGTCAATGCGCGACTCAGCGAACATCCCCGACGCACTGCAGTACCGAGGCAGCCCCAACAACACCCTGTAGGCATTGTTGAATTAATGTTATCTATATTGATATTAAATGCCGGCAACCTATTAGTAATGCACGGCAACACTAAACAATCAATGTTAGTGTGATAATGCTTAACTTTCGAACGTATTAACATTTGACATGTGTGGGTAGACTTCGCGATTGAATGGCCCACACCGGTAACTTGGCAAGTGGACTGCAATAAAGGTGCGTTTAATTTATCGCACAAAAATTTCGTAATAAAGCACTGTTGGCTACCATTATCCAGAAGCACGCGTGCAGTGTGATACTCGTTGTTATTATCTGCAATATCCACTAGCGCAGTGGACAGCTGGACCGTGGGCAACACGGAATATATTTGTTTCTTACATGAACCAGAACTATCAGCTGTCGTATGTAACGAGGTGGAAACATAGGCGACGTTAGTGGTTACTGGTTGCGACTGCGTATTACTCGCACCTACCTACGTTGTCTACGCTATCGATATGAATTAAACTATTATGTTTTTCACGATGACACAGCCGACACGGGCCGAATTTGCAATCTTGGACCGTATGGCCTGAACGTAAACAATTCTTACAGCATATTGTTCCTTAGTACAAACATATTTTAAATCTATTTGATTTTCACTATAGGGTCAATCAGGGTAATTGTAAACGTTTTTGAAAAATACCTTTTGAACTAATAATGTTTCGGCTTTGTAAAAAAATATACTAGCAGTTAGAAAAGGGGAGTTAATGACTTTGATTGTATAGTAATTTATCTAAAAACTGCAACATCAGCCATTTAAACTGCTTCATTAGCGGTTTTGAAAATGCAGTGTTTACATTTTATCTTGACTTTAAAACAAAAAATGATATTATGGGGTAAATGTGAACACATAAATTTTAAGGAGTGCTGTCTTTTATTATTTTTTAAATCAACTAAAACGACACAGGTACCTACATTCTGTTAATGTCCACTTTTCTGCCCTTTATTCGGTGATAAATAACTGAGTTAGGGACGTTATAGGCTTCTTCAGCTTGTCTATAAGTCTTCTTATTTTCCTCTACATCCTTAACAGCCTTTTGTAAGTCCGTTAAGGTATATTTTGTCTCTCTTTTTCGGATGTAAACGCGCGGTGTTTTGAAAATGTAACTGAATATAAATGTTTACCATTACCCATCACCATGTTAGTAGCAGAAATTATAAGAGTTCACAATAACCCCATTGTTTACAATCACCCCCAAATCCGTTTACAATTACCTCCACCCAGTATATCGTATGGGAAAATGTAAACATCACTTCGCTGCTTGTTAGCTTGATTTTATTGATGGAAAGTTAGAAAAATGCCATTAAATCACAGTTAAAAACAATCAACAACTTACCTATCAACTTTTCTAACAAAATCTTTTAATTATCAACTTCGTTCAAAAACTTGAAAACAAAGTTTCTGCAGACAACTTTTCGTCACACTAAAAGTGAAGTTACTTTTCTGGCGGGTGAAAAAGATGACATTTGTAGTCACAGACAACAGATTAAAGTTATGTTTCGTTTCACGTCCGTCAACCTAAGTGCATTATTAAAAGTTTATTGGAAGTCGTTTCCAATCACCCCAGTTTACAATTACCCTGATTGACGGTACTTTTCTTTGATGAAATTATACTTAACATCAATGTGCTTACACTTTCGTGATAGTCCATATTTTTAATTAAACAGATTGCACTTTGTTTGTCAATATTTAAACATATGAGGGGTATAGGTGTAAAACCGCCTCTGCTCAGTTTTTGCAATTTTGAGCTAGAGACCCAAACTGTATACTTTCTAATACAAATGCATATTGCACAATCAAAATACGTAATGTTATTTATTCAAGTTCGAAAATTGGAAAGAGGCGGTTTTGAAATTCATCAATGGATAGAGGCGCTACTGTCCCTCAGTGTCCTTAATTGAAGCGCTTTTGCAGTTGATTGGAATTTCATGGAATATTATGTAAAAGTCAGCCATGCAAATATTTTATTAGCTTAGTGGTATATTAAAATAAAACGAGAGATACATACAAATAAGAAATTGTCACTCATTTTAACATCAAATACTCATTCCTACTTCTTCTAAGTGTTCACATATATCCTCGTTTTGCTCATCACCGCCAAAATCGGGAATTGTTTCGGGTGTTGTTGCGTTCTTATAAAATGAAAGTTGTTCCTCTGCTTTCCAGTTATCACCGAAATGTTTCGATAACAACTTATCGACGTCACTGAGCTTCAATGCAGTGACATTCACGCGTAAAGATCAGAATCAGACAATGTGGTCACACCCCGTTTTATTACACTTTTTGCAACCCCAAGATCTGTTTTATAATTTACTTCCCCTCGCAACAAGAAACGGCTTGACTTGTTTTTAACTCATGACAAGTAAGCCTTTTGCATTCTGCAAAACGGAAGTGATATTGACTAGGTGCTTTCATTGTTTCACTGGCGAAAGTTTTCCAATCTTTTACTGGCACATCTATACCCAGATGATTAATAACGCCGTAATTAGAAAAAAAATCATGATACTCTGTTGGATTGATGATTTGCTCCTTATTTTTAATTTATTTTTCAATGAGGCCAAAAATTCGATCAGCGGGCAAAAAATAATGCCCAGGAACAGGGAAAATTAGCTCAACTCTAGTGATTTCTTTTGGAGTAGAGGTGGTTAACCAATACGCACACATTGCTATCATCGTGCTATTTTTATTCTGTGACCCACAGCCATCCGCCATAATCCGAAGTTTAGTTTTGCCCGTCAAGTTAGTTTGTGTCAACAAGTGATAAACTGCAGATGTTATCTCATTCGATGACTTGGCGTGAACGTTTTCAGTCCACGTGTAGATGCATACATTTTGTTAAGAAAATTATTGTTGATGTTCCAATGACAATGGTAAAATTGTAGAAATATAGCTGCCTACTGTAATAGGCAGCTTGATCTGCCACTTTTGGTTACGCCTGGTTCTTTTGACAATCAAAGGATATTGTGAAGGTTCAAATTCAAATTCAAATTCAAATTTCAAATTTCAAATTCAAATTCAAATTCATTTATTTTTGTGAACATAAGTAAACGGTAGGTGGTATAATATATAAAATTCAGAAACTATCTATGTCCCGCCGTTAGGCATACAAAATGTTTCTCCAATTAAGTACATGAAATTAAATTGTGTCAAAAAATAAATTAAATTAAAAAAATCAATAAATAACAATGCAATTTGGTTAATTAAATAATTAAAATCATCAAATAACACAGCACAAAAAACAACAAACGATAACATTACATAATTTTATGTCGTCTATGTCAATATTAAAATTGCATGCATTGAATGTCAGAGTTATGTCAATATAAGTAAGATAAGATACATTTTTATTTGTCAAAAACACGCGAAGGTTTACAGTCAGTTGGAACGATTACAAAAAAATATATAAAGTTTCAAAATGTTTTCCCTAGAAAGGCGTACAAATACAATAATAACGAAAATGTCTAAATTACATCATTTAAATAGTCGGCAACATTATAGTAGCATTTATTTATTAAAAGTTTCTTCATGCTTCTATTAAAACTATTAATATTCAAATCTTTATATGCCTTTGGTACCTTGTTGTATAGTTTTGGGGCCATACAGAATATACTCTTACCCATGAGAGCTGTTTTTGAACTATGTAAACGAAGTATCCGATTATCACGTTGACTTCTTTCGGAACCATCTGAATACTTCGGAAACAGTTGGGGATTCTTTTTAACAAATAATACTGTTTCTAATATATACAAGGAAGGAAGTGAGAGAATTTGATGTTTCATAAAATATGGTTTGCAACTGTCTGTAATTTTAAGACCAAACATAGCTCTTATGCATCGTTTTTGCTTTCTAAATATAACGTCTTTATATGTAGAGTTTCCCCAGAAAATAATGCCGTATCTAAGGATCGATGCAGCAAGTCCGTGATAGGCAGTAAGCAATGTATCCGTATTTACGATTGGGGCGAGTTTATGCAATGCGTAGGAAGAACTACTAATTTTCTTACTAATTTCTTCAATGTGATCTTTCCAATCAAGTTTTTTGTCGATGGTTAGTCCAAGAAATTTGGCATTACCAACTCTGCAAATGGTGTGATTTTTATAGCTTAAGTTAATGTCATTTTTTACTGGTATTCTTTGGCTAAAATGCAAGATTTGTGTTTTATTTAAATTAATTTTCAGATTGTTATTATCCAACCAGTCAATTATAGAAGCTAAAGCATTATTAATGTCAAGTTCATAGGTGTCAGTTTTCTTACATGCTATTGTGACTGTGCTATCATCTGCAAAAAGAGTCATTGGATGCTCAATAGATCTCGGAAAGTCATTTATATATATGATAAATAATAATGGTCCCAGAACGCTTCCTTGGGGTACACCGAATTTCACTATACGTTCTTGAGAAAAATACGTAGTCGCTTTTTTGGTACGATCTATTCTGGAGATTGCTGTGATTTGCTTTCTATTAGACATGTAGGATTCAATTAATTTAAGAACATTGCCTCTCACTCCATACGAGTCAAGTTTATTAATTAAAATAGTGTGGTCAACGTAGTCAAATGCTTGTGTCATATCGCAAAGCACAGCGCAAGTGGGAGTCCTTTCATCCATCCGTAACATTACAGTGTGTAGAAAATCATAAACCGCCATATTGATTGTCTTATTTTGTCTGAAACCTTTTTGCTCACTACAAAGAATATTATTTTTTTCCATATACGTATATAATTGTTTGTAAATGTATTTTTCAAAAATCTTCGATATAATTGGTATCAGCGCTATTGGTCTATAATTTTCGATTAGGTCTCTGTTTCCTTTCTTAAATAGTGGTTTGACTATTGATGTTTTCATACCATCAGGAAAGGTACCTGTACTGATACATAAATTCACGATGTGACTTAAGTGGCTGCATATTATATCACCAACTGATTTAATTATTTTGGTAGAGACACCGTCATAACCCACGCTGTTAGTATTTTTTAGTTGTTTTATAATGTTTAAGATATCCCACGGTAAACTTGGAGCCATGAAAATTGATTTTTGTCTGTTCATAATGCCTGATGTCACATTTTTTCCCGACTTTTGTATAGGGATAACTCTGTCAATGAAATAATTATTGAATTGATTCGCTATTGATTCTGGATTTGTAATTATATTATTATCAACATTAATTTGAAGTAAATTATCCCGAGGTGCATTTAATTTTTTATTATTTATTATTTGCCATGTCGATTTAGTTTTATTCTCAGCTGTTTGGATTTTATAATTATTTTGAGCCCTTTGGGTAAGTCGTATAATTTTTTTAAATAATTTACTGTATTTAATAAAATGAAATTTATTGGTTTCAGACGGTTTACGTCTAAATTTCCATAAGAGATGCCTCTTTTTCTTACTACAAATTTTAATACCACGTGAGATCCATTTAGCTTTTCTGCCTATGTTAATGGTAATAAGTTTACATGGAAAGCAAAGTTTATAAAATAATGTAAACTCCTCCATAAATGAATTATATGCGACATTAGGGTCATCTGTATTATAAACATCAGCAAATGTCAGACTTTCTAGACAGGATCTGAACTTCAAGATATTTTCTTGTGAACAGTCTCTTTGTGTTTTTTTCCAGTATTTACTTTTGCATGATTCATTTACAGGAAATTTTAACAGTTGCGCCGTATGGTCAGATAATGCAAATTCTATCACTTCAGTCCCACATCGATTTTGTAAATTATGTGCGAAATTGTCGATGCAAGTCTGGCTTTTTAATCTAGTAGGCTCATTAATGGCTAATTTCAGGTTGTAATTTAATAACAAACAAGTAAAATCAAGGCATACACTATTCTTTTTCAGGATGTCAATGTTGAAGTCACCAGCTAATATAATGTTGCTATATTTTTTATTACTTACATTTGTTAATAGTTGTTCAAATTTTTCAAAAAACATACTCAAATTTGCAACTTTTGGTACACGATAAATACACACAATTAAGATGTTATACTTCGTCAGTTCTATTCCACAACATTCAAATGTATTAGCTGTTGAAAATTTCGTAACCTCAGGTACCTCTTTCCAAAAATGATCATTTCTGACTAAAATACATGAACCACCTCTTTTACTATTAGTTCTACTAAAAAATGAAGCCAAACTGTAGTTTGGGATCAGTAAATGTGTTTCGTCGCCCTCTGACATAAAATGTTCCGTAATGCACAAAATATCAACTTTTAATTCCCTATCTATGAGTTCTTCTAAGCAGATTGTAAGCATGTCTGATTTGTTGATCAATCCTGCAATATTCTGATGCATTATTGTTAATTTATCATTAGTCAAGAAAAAAATTCGCTTCTTCTAAGTTAGTCTGTAATTCGTTATTGTTGGTCTGTAATTCGTTATTGTTGTACTCTTGTAAATCCTGAATATAGTCGTTTAGGTCTCTGAAGACGGCGCGAATGCCTTTGTCATTAATTATTCCAGTCTTTGTATTATACAGTGAATAGTCATAATATATATTTTTATTGGAATCTAAAATGTATGCATGCTCATGTGTCATTATGTCCAAGTATAACAGGTTGTTGAAGTTTTCAACCCTCCAGTTATGCATATTTACGTAATCTTTACATTTATAGGTAGGCAGACAGATGATTACATTTGTATGAGTTATATTTCGTAGTGTCTCACGGATAAAAACAATCTGGTCGAAGTAATTTTTTGTCACTACAAAGTCTTCTTCACCTATAAGTAGAATACAATAATCTTGTTTTGTGAAAGTGGATAATTTTTCGTTAATTCCTGTAAATAATTGTTTGTTACCTGCATGGGGTGATATGTAATGGCATAATTCAAAATTGCCCTTGATTGTCGATTCAGCAATCGATAAAATCCTATTTTTATTATTGGTACTGATTAGACATATTTTATTTTTTGTTGTTTCTGTTTTAGTTTCTGTTTTAGTGGCCCTCCCTAGTGAGCTATTGTTATTCTTTTCAATTCCAAAATTAATTTCAGCATCACTATTTGTAGGAGAACTCGTTCTAATCTGTTTAGCAACTGAACTTAGTTTTTGTTCAGGTTTCCGCTTCTGTCGTTTATTCTTGCTGCTTAAACGTACGGATGATGGCGTAGGAGTAAACCTGACTTTTTTGTAGTTTTCTATAACTGTTTTATTGTGCTCTAATTCTGATTTTAAATGTTGATTTTCCTCTAGCAAATTATCTACTTCTTGGTGTACGGATGCTAATTCCATTTTTAAATCATTTATTTGTTTGATGTAATTCTCATTTTCATTTATAGTATTCTCAGGTAGACTCATTCCAGTAGTGTCAAACAGTGAGCTCGAAGAATTATTCAAAGAAACGGTTTTGTTAGTTTTACGGTATGTAATGTAATCAGAATCCATTATTATGAGTTTTTATGTAAATATGAATCACAAAAAGAGATCTCAGATGGCGGGGCTCGAACCTGGTAGTGTTCATGCGCAGTGATCGCTCAGATCAACACTTAGCGCACCGAGCCATCTGAACGATAGTTTCGGCGTTCAAATTACGCTGTATATACTGTAGTGTTATTAAAAAGTTCGTTAAACAAGTTTTGAATTCAAATGTCTAATGAAGTCCAAAGGTCATTTTCTTTGTTTGTTTTGTACACTTTGTTTTAGTTTTTGTTTCTTTTTATCGCTGTTTTAACTCTTTTAGCATGTTTATGTTTAGTTTGTATTGTTTTATTGAACACTGTTATATAGTTAGTAACACTTGCTAAGTTTGTAGAATCCAGTTTTTGGGATATAAATATATTCTTAATATTGAATGTTCACTGCAGTATTTGAGTTTTTATAACACTTCCACATATATACAACACAGTTAAGTTTGATATCGTACTAATTTTATGACTATTTATGTAGTTTTACTATTTTTAAACATTTAATAACACGGAGCACAAACTTGCCGTGGCAGTAGGTTGCCGGGGTCTCCGTTCTCTCGTCATAGTCCCGCAACATTGTGAAAAACATTTTAGCTTTTAGCTTGTGAATTCGTAACGCTGTTATGAGCTGGACTTTTGCAGCTTCATTTCTTTCGATTTTAAGTTTTTCCTTTAATTCCAAGCATTTCGAGCAGATGTCTGTGCTTGGGGTTTTAAAACCGATATTGTAATGTTTTACAAATGTTTCTAAAATAACATTGTTTTACCTTAAGTGTCACATCTTCTTGCTTTTCCTGGTAAATCATCCACATTTTTTTAATGTTCAAATCAGATGGGACATATTTTCTTGTAGAAGTTGCAGACCTACAGTAGTGTGATTCAATACATTTAAATGTCTCAATAAATCTCATTACGTTTTCTTTTTTCCTTAAATTTTTCCTCGATACCCTATTAGTCGGGTGCAATTAGACTTTAAGGTGGAACGAAGTTTATAGTGGTCGGATTTTCATGGGGTTTTTTTTATTGAGTTCCTAGAGTTGTGGAGAAGAAAGTTAAAAAAAAAAAATTCGACGCTCGCGACTTTTTTTTTAAATTTTTTAAATTTCTTTTTGAATATTTTTTTTTCGCATAGGAATAACTTGAAATTCACCGGATTTATATTGTGACGTATAGTGGGACCTGTATGCATCCATTAAACGCCAATTTGGTCTATTTCCTTGTTCATTGACGTTGACGAAATGCATATTTCCAAGTTTTTTAATGAAAATTTCCTATTTTTTCAATTATTTCTAAAATACGGAGTTTTAACACAAAGATTTCTTTTGTCATTGGTAACTGATACTTTTTCACGGATAACTGAACGTAAAAATGATCAAGAAATTCATATTCACGAGTGAAGTGACTAAAAATTCATTCGCAAATATCAGGAAATCGTCTATGTAAAAGTTAAAGAAGGCAATTTTTCTCAAAATGTTTCTATGGCGGTCAACGTAAATATTATTCTGAAAATATCCTTATTAAATCAGCTATCTACAGAGAACATAAAATAAAAAAAATATTCGGAGGTACTCAATAAATGTTGATTATTGCTGACGAAGGTGGACTGGGACCGCTGGTAAAGTCACAAAAATTATCGTAATTGGAACGTAACCATTTCTCATAATTTATATTTAGAATTAGTTGCAAGCTTGGGTCTCTGCGCCCCATTTAATATCAATACCGATACCGATACCGCTCCCAATTCTTAGCGATAGATCCCTTTAGTCATGTTTAACTTTCTCAGCAGTAACTGATATTTAACAAGTATCCTTGAATATTTTTCTAGTTATTATACCTTATTAGATAGCTACTAAAATGAGGTTTTGAAAAATAATTTGCACATTGAGTTATATAGAAAAATTTCGAAAAAAAATGCCTTCATTAACATAGACGATTTTCTGATTTTTGCGAATGAATTTTAAGTCACTAAACTCATAAATATGGTTTTCTTGAACATTTTCTTGTCCAGTTATCTGTAAAAATGTATCTGTTACCAATTTCAAAAGAAATCTTACTCTTAAATTCGGTAACTTAGAAATAATTGAAGAAAATACGATATTTTCAAAAAAAAACTTGAAATATGAACATTGAACAAATAAACAGACCAAATTGGCCTTTAATGGATACACGCAGGTCTTTCTATTATGCCTCAATATTAATTCGCCAAATTTCAAGTTATTCATAAAAGAAAAAAAAAATTACAAAGGAAATCCAAAAAAAAAAAATACTTGCGAGCGGCGAAATTTTTTTTTTAACTTTCTTCTCTACACCTCTAGAAACTCAATAAAAAAAGTCCCATGAAAATCCGACCACTATAAACTTCGTTCCACCTTTTGAGTATTTTTTGTCTAATTGCACTCGG
This sequence comes from Noctua pronuba, assembly GCA_905220335.1. Classification (NCBI taxonomy): domain Eukaryota; kingdom Metazoa; phylum Arthropoda; class Insecta; order Lepidoptera; family Noctuidae; genus Noctua; species Noctua pronuba. The sequence goes on along the minus strand of LR999906.1, from coordinate 3,445,216 downwards.
CTATATCACCACCTCGATTTTCGTTTGGAAACTAGCCCAGTAAATTTTTTTTTGAAATGTTTCTTAGTCTGTGCACACCAACATTCAAAATATTTGCAAAAGTCTTTTGCCAAACTTGTAACAATTGGTATGGTTTTACGTATGTTCTTATATAAAACTTTGTATATGTTAAGGAGGCAGCACGTTGTCCCACTTTACGATGTCGCTGTACAGGTGAATGTATTTTCATATATTTTAACATGTTTGGGGAAATTTTATAATATCTTGTGGATTCAAATTATTATAATTTAGCTTATCTGAGTTATTGTTGCATGCTCCTATTTGATTTATATTTGGTGGCTTTATAGATGAATTCCTGAAATGAAATTAAAAAAATGTTTAAAAAAAATATTCTTATAATTAAGTAAGTACCTACTTAATAAATTATTAAGCATCAAAAGAAGGACTAATTCTTGGAAACCACTAAACAATTTCAATAAGACACGACTAAGAACCTTCTCAAAACAGCTAAACTTACATGACATCCTGTCGGAAATAAACGAACAAACACTCTGATCGTTCGTAAGATAAGTCTTACAGATCGATTACAATTATTAATGATTGTATACATTCTTTCAAAACATAAAAAAGTGTACTATTTTTTATCTTGGTTATGTTCTGTATTATTGATTCATTCACAGCTGCATACAGGGCATTGGGAACATACCTCTCACGCTTTTTGACATTGCGGATCCTCCATTTGTTACGGATCCTCTTCCTTGCTATATTACCTTCGACAGGAGCAACATTAGTTTCCATTTTCACACTTTTTTCCACACACGATTCAATTAAAACTAACATGCAGTTCACGAAAACAATAGCCGGACGTCATTACATCTCCCAACAACATGCTAAGCTGTCATTGGTCGAGCCTCGACAATGTCGCTTTTGCATTTAATATTTTGAATAGAGTCGGTTTTGCACCTAAGCAAATGTTTCAAGGGACTTTTTGTATAGGATAGAGGCGACTTTGCTCATATTTGTTTTAATACAATTTTAAATAAAATAATAAAGAATGTTGCCTCATAAAAATATCACATGACGATAATTTACGACAGAGGCGGTTTTGCATCTATACCCCTCATATAGAATCCTGATTAAATTCACCAATATCTAGTAACATTCTTTTTAACCACAAAGCTTCTTTTGTCGCAGAACAAGCAGCCATAAATTCCGCTTCCGTGGTGGATAAAGCAACACTGTCCTGACGTTGTGTTGCCCATGTTATGGCAGCTCTATTTTTAATGAACACATACCCAGTTAATGACTTTCTAGTGGTAGTGTCTTTAGCATAATCTGCATCACTGTAAGCTTCAATTTTATTTTGCTGAGATGATGAATACCAAAGACCATAGTCTTTGGTTTCCTTTAAATATTTCATTATTTTCTTGACGGCATTCCAATGAGTGTGATCAAAATAATTGAGATATCGACTCACCAGACTAACTCCATACATGATGTCAGGGGGCCAATCGCGCTATTTTTTTTCAACGAAATCGCAACTGAACCGCTACCATATCACAACTTTTTACCCGTTTCGTATCGCGCTAAAAATTTGACAGCGCGTTGAGACGCAACGCGATCGTAACTGAAACGTTACCGCTGTCAAACGAAAAGTTGATAGGACGCTACTTTTTTTGGATCGTTGGCGCATCGTTGGATTGTTTTGTGGTTGTTTTGAAGTGTTTCCGAGTGAAAATCTTAAAAAATACAACATTACCATGTACGCCTACATCGATTTATTGGAGATATCTCATGAATACGATGTAGCAGTGGCTCGAGCCGAAACAAAAAGAAAAAACCTAAAAGCTAGACTTAAGTGTGACTCTTATAGTGATCGTCAATTTGTGAAGAGATATAGACTCACAAAAGAATTAACCCGTGAGTTAATTTCCAAGTTGACTCCTCACATGCCACCCGTTCTACGTTCAGACTTTGGATGTTGAAACCAAGGTAAGGAGTGTAAGGACAGATTTTGTGATGATTCCTCTGTAGTCATCTTGACAACATTATCGCTTTTATTAAAAGCCTTTTTTGTTGTATAAAAGTATCAGCCAACTAATAAAGTTCAATGTGTGTTCATAGGGCAATCAATAGATAACCTGAATTTGTTTTAGATTTTGGTTGCATTGGCTTTTTATGCTTCTGGGTCCTACCAGACCATTGTTGGAGACAGCAGGAACCATTTTATTTCCCAGGCCAGTGTTTCAAAAGCTATCCGGCAAGTGACAACGGCCTTGAACAAAGTAATTAATGAATATATAGCTTTTCCATTCAAACAATGTGAGAGGGAACAAGTTAAAAGAGAGTAAGTAGCATAGTCTTCATTTTAGATATTCTAATATGAACCCATGTTCAAGTATTTAAGTACATAATTGTAAAATATATATAACTATTTTCAGTTTTTACCATAAGTTCTAAATACCAGCTCTGGGTTGTATTGATGGGACTCATGTTGCAATTGTATGCCCTGCTAGACATGAAGAACGATTTTTTAATAGAAAAGGATACCATTCGTTAAATGTTATGATAGTGAGTATAATTGTATTATTATAATTTTGTTCTTTCCTGTCAGTGCAAGTTCATATCATTATAGTTTTTTTTTTTTTCAGATATGTGATTCTAATTTAAATATATTATGTGTGGATGCGAGTTACCCTGGGTCCACACATGATAGTGTGGTTTGGGCCAACCATCCATTGAATGGTTATATAGAGAGACGCCACATTAATCATGGAGAAGATTTGCATCTTTTGGGTATGTTTAAATTGAGTATACTTTATGTTGCAATCTTCTGATAATTGTGTAACTAACATTTCAAGAGAATTTAATACTTTTTGGTTATTGCAGGAGACTCAGGGTACCCCTTGAGACCGACAATGATGACACCCATCTCAGAACCTAGGCCAGGCACTCCGGAACAATATTACCAAAGCCTGCACTTGACTGCCAGAAATGTTGTTGAACGCTGTATAGGTGTTTTAAAAGCTCGCTTTAGGTATACCTTGAATATCATACCATTGTTATACTGGTTGATATAATAAATAATGTGATATATTATAAGGGTTTGTCCTTGCAGGTGCTTGTTGGTTGATAGAAAACTACATTACACTCCAGTAACTGCTGCAAGAATAGTGAATGCATGCTGTGTTCTGCATAACATAGCACACAGGGCTCGCATCCCCTACACTCCGCTAACAGCAGAGGAAGCAGCTCGTGAGCGCCAGCTGACGGAGGGCGCCGGTCATGGCGCCAGGCAAGAGCGGCGACGCGGAGCACGTGCTCTTAGTGAGCTAGAGCTTGGCCGTGCACGACAGCGGGCGCTCATTCAACGTTTATGGACAAATAGGAGACAATTTTAGTGTAGTGTATTTTTTTTTGTTGAAGATGGAGGACGCCTTTATCCGTAATGGCGCTACGTCGCCAACCTTTAATAAAAACTAGCACTACTAACTAGGTTAAGTTAAATACTAACACAACTAACAGTTAATAAGAAATACACTTAATTATTAATAGATATGATAATAATGGATAACAACAGTAAAAAAAATGGAGATGACTGGCCACATGATAAGATGATTCTGCTCTGGATAGGGAAATATGAAACCCACTTGGCCTATGTCAGAAATGTGTTGATTTGAACCAGACCAGAAAAAGAAAATGTATATTTGTTTTAGTTTCCTTCTTAATAAAAACTGTTTATGAATAGAGGCTATTTGTTTTTCTAATGCATTGTCATTTTAATTAATCTAGCAAAGTATGATAAAATGTAGATTATCACATGACATAGTTTTAATAAGGTGCAAATGATGGTGGGAAGGCAAAAGGGGTCTCTAGTGCCAAATTTCAAATTAAGGAGAACCAATTTATAATATAATTCTATTTATCAAAAAAAAAAAAATTAAAATCCATTTATTTTTATCAGATCATAAAATCCATTTTGTTAGTAATACATACACATCTTAAAACACTAGTGTTAGAACGTACATAATTATATTTGGAAAATTATAACAGTACATAAAGAACCTAATACTAAACTATCAAAGTAATCTTAATTCTGGGTCTTAATCTGGGTGGTGATGTTGTTGGCCATACTGAAACAAAATATAAGTTTTGTGAAGATGTTCCTGACAAATAATGCTTAGTAACAGTCCTTATTTCATTTACATAATATCATAATACCAGCCAGATATGAGAAACATGAAATAGCATAAAACCATATCAAGATTGGCCCAGTAAAAGTATATTTCTACATTTTAATGCTGACTACTATGTAATAAGATTCCAATCATTTTATGATATTGTAAATAAAAAATATTTGTATTACCCTTTGGCTAAATCTGTCAATACTTTCAGCAATTAGTTTGAAAGACTCTGAAAAATTGCAGAATGCCTGTGAGTTTTTAAGAGCAGCTTCTGCCCGCATCTCCTCAATACGAAGGATTGCTGTCCTGGATTGATCCAATGCACTTCTAGCTGCTGAAATATGATAAATAAATGTTGGATATTAAAGAATGGCATTAAGATTTCAAAAATAAGTTAATAATTCAACTTACATTGTCTGGTCATTTGTGTTGAGAGCTGGCGTGAGGCACGCTCTACACCTCGCCGCCGAGGGGGCTCTCGCACCCGTTGAACTCTTTCTGAAAGTAGCAATTTATAAATAGCTTTACATGATAATACTATCTTTAATTAGCTCAAGCAATTTTGTTGAACAAACCTGCACTTTGCCTTGGGGAGTTTTGCAATGAGTCTGTCTGTCCCACTAGACTGGGAACAGGGGACACAGGCAGCGACTGCACATGCACTGGTGAAGATGCAGATAGCACATACTGAGGGTGATCAATCAAACTGTAAAAAGTTAAAATAATGTTACATAATATAATATTAATAAAACTTATATATATTGCTAATATTAAGCAGCATAAACATTTTGTTTTCACAAGAGAAATAACTCACATTGCTGATGAAGCTTGAGTGTCTTGTGATGGGTGTAATTGTTCATCAATCACTTCCACTGTCACTGTACCGTCACCCTATATAATGCATTTGTTAGTAAAATTAAGCAAGATGAAACAATGGTTTATAAAAGTTTATTTGGAAGTAGTTAAAAATACAACTTACGTCATTGGAGGCAAATTGATCCTGCCTAACATCAGCTAGCGGGCCAACATCCCTGCCTAAAATATTGGCTGTCCTTTCCTCCAATGGTGACAATGTAGGAGCATTACTAGGTCCACCACCAGTAGCTCGTTGGTTCGCATTTATGCTCACTAACTTGGACCTAACCCGGCACTTGTAGTCATTCCATACCTAACGAAAGAATAACAATATAACATTAATTAAGTTAGGAACCCTCGGCGTATAACATCCACTTTTATCTGCCTCGATGATTCTCACCTTGGACCATTCTTTCCCTGTTCGGGCAGGCCCTTCAACGTTAAGATTTGTGGCACACTCATTCCATAAGCGTGCCGCAACTTGACGAGCCTCTTTAGATCTTACTCGTCCAAGAGCAAGGTCTCGATGCTGCTCTAGGAATTGCACCATCAGCTCCATTTGACGAACCGTCGTGCATCTGCGACGCTCATCCATTTCCACCGAGAAGAGAAACAAAAAGAATAAGTGAAGTGTTTCCAGGAAGTGTGTGGGTGGTTTATGAAACAATCACGACTCCGAATGAAAGCGGCTGTCCAAAGAGTATGTCTTGTGTTACTTTAAATGTTTATTTACGTAAAAACTTGCTTACCTTTTCAAAAGTTCAAGTACATACCGCGCTTTCAGCTGTCAAAACTAGAGGTGCACACGTCAAAATTTATTACTAAACGCTCGGATATACACAAACTAAAAGAACATCACTAACGATTGACGTAACGCAACGTTCCAACTTTTATTAGAGTTTGAACTTTATCGCAATACCAAAATAGGAACGACTGAATCGAAACTTAACCGCTGTCGCAATTGAACCATAACGTTATCATAAGCGTTTGCCGATGTTTGAAATTAGCGCGATTGCCCCCCAGGTCTGCTTACCACAGCCAGATGCATATAAGTGATCCAGCTGCCTCTCGCTATGGAATATTCTTATCCACAGACTCAGTGCTCTTCTCCAGTGTGGTGTGTTTCTACTGGAATATTATTACAGTAGTAGTAGTAGCATCTTGCATGTTATACAGGGTGTAAACAGACCCTCACGAAGCCGTTAACCAAGCATTCTGTACATCAAACTAAGTAACTTTACGCAAAAATTATTGCTGGGAAACGACTTTTTTTTTGGTGTGAAAAATCACGTTTCACGGTAAAACTCAATGTTACGCACTCAAAACTTAGTGCTGATGGATGCTTTGAATAGTTAATGGGTCATAGAGTTAATTAAAGTAAAGTTAAAATCTTAAACAGTGTTTTTTTTTTTAAACTTGTGAAAAAATTGGAACTTTGACCTTCAATATCTCCAGAACCTGTGGTTTCCCAGGTATTGTCTAGAAGAAAAAAATGATCCCAATGATGGGCAGAATATGTGGTTTTCGTTTTCGTTAGGGGTCTTCTTACACCCTTTATTTATACAATAGTCTCTCAATATATTTTGACTGATGAATGAAGATACATCCTTCAGATTTTTCAATTTGTAATCCGACAAAGTTCTTTGGATCACACTGCCTTATTTCGAAATTTTGCTTTAATTCATGCATTATGTACTGTATTTAATTTAATGAATCTTTTGACTTTGAAAGTAGAAGCCCATCATCAACATAAAATAATAAATATAAATAAACATAAAACTTTGTTGTTTACATTTCCAACATACAAACACCTATCTGTATGACTATTGTTGAAACCAAATTTCTTCAGTGAGGTGTCAAACTTTTGGTTCCAACACCTTGGTGCTTGTTTAAGACCATAAAGAGACCGATTGAGTTTACATACCATATTTGAATTACCATCCAAACCTTCAGGCGGTGTTACATAAATGACTTCTTTTACATTACCATATAAGAATGCAGTTTTGACACCGAACTGAATAATATTCAAATTATGTTGTGCTTCTTCTGAAAGTAAAACTCGTACTGAATCATACCTCACTGTTGGCGAGTATATTTCTTTATAATCAATGCCTTGTTTTGACTACATCCTCTGGCACATAATCTTGACTTATAGAGCGGACCAGATGGCTCATCTTTTATTCTGAAGATACATTTGCAGACAATCACCCGCACTCCTTCAGGTTTCTCAATTAATTGCCAAGTTTTATTCTTTGCATGTGCCTGTAGCTCTTCCTCAATAGATTGCTTCCATTTGGCAGTTCACATTAACGCAGTATTTGTTTAAAATGAACGTCTAATTCTGAGCGAATACTTTTGAGTTCCTCTGTACGTATGGTAAATGTGGCAAAATGATTGTGAATCTGCATGACAATACTTTCAAAACACAGTGGCAAGGAATCAAGAGCACTGTGGACAGAATTATTTAAAATATGTGCAACACAGCCGACTCCAACAATATTCTGATTATTCGTTAGAGATTTTAATGTAAAGAAAACATTATTTTGTCCTCCTCTGTCTTTGCCGCCAAAATTTGTAGCAGCATTATCAGCCGAAAAATGCCACTAGTTTGTCGGAGAGGTTTTTGTCACGCAGTGAATCGTAGACATAATTAGATATCGTTTCGGATATCTCATTTAGTTGTGATTGAATATCTATTAAGGAAACCTGAATTCCGTCTTTCTGATAGTCAAAATACTGAATTAACAGCGGGAATAACTTAGTAGCACCATGAGCAATCATGGTGCTTAAGTCATCATCATTTTATATTCTTTATATCTTTATTTCTATTCTTTATTTTCACTATTTACAGTAATTAATTAAAATACTAATTTTAATTAATTACTGTAAATAGGGCTGACTCTAATTTTGAACCACGCTTGATTCAGTTTTTTACTGCTATCGAACTTTAAATAAATAAAAATGAGTGTTATTGACTCGTAGCGTATGGTAGCGGGTCTGCAGGGCGGAGACCAATAATTATTTGGTGGAAGGCGGAGGAATAAATAACGGTGCTTCTCGTTTCAAAAAAATGGTATAATGATTAGTCAAAATTGAAGGTTTTTTACATAGATAATAAATCCACAGACAAAAAAGATGATTAGCGATTATTAAATGGATCTGAAGGATCGACCTGAAGAAAGTGGCGCCATCTAAACGCTTCGTCACAAACCACGTCTGTGGTCGTGACGTCCTGTGGTAAGAGATGGCGCTGCGTTAACATACTGCAATAGCTTTGATACTTTGATAACAGTTCAGCGCGCAATTAGACAGTCCAATGCGTGGTAAAGTGTGATGGGAAATTAGAATCTTTTCTTTCCATAAGTACCTAGACGGTTTATAATCATGTGTATTCGAGGAAAGTTTATTCACACCCAATCCTAGCATGTTATCGAGTTGCGCGTAATTACTTACTATCTTCTACTTATCGCAACAACACTATCCTAAAAAGGTGATGTATAGTCAACTGAAAGTTACTATGGTTAAATACAGAATGATATTAACCCATAATGGACGTGTTTATTGTAGAGTGCCGGCAATTTATTATTTTAAGTCAAAATAAAATCACTTTAATCAGTGTTTTTTATGTTAGTTAAAAAGCACACACACACAGCACAGTGGCACACAGGTAAGGAATATTATAGATTTTGTTTACTAACAATGATTAGTATGACCATGCCTTAGACGTTTTGCAGACGAAAAACTCTTATGCTTTCGAGAATTTTTTAAACTATTAATATTACGCGTAAGAGAAATATCCCTTAAATGCATATGGTATCAAAAATGATACCTAAAGTTTGAATTAGGTTATGGTCTCAAATTTAATGTAAAGCTAGTTTGCTTTTAAAATATTTTTGTATATTGATTCATTTCTAAACGAAAAAAAGTGTAAAAACTTGGATTGTATAGTCTATGGTTTTCTGCCATTTTCAAAAGTTAGTGAACGTTCTGTTAGGACACACTTTAGAAATACCTTTTTAAAAAAAACGATTATCGAAGGTTAATTAATTATATTTAGTGAAAGGCACAATTACAGTATTAAAAGAGGAAATTTGGTTAATATTCTGACTTGCGACCTATCCGGAAGGAGTCTCAACCCGAACTGGCGCTATTGTCTGACCAATGCACTAAGTCTAGAAAGGAATGATGATGCGGTGCTGACTAAGCACATAAGGGTGCATTCTAGGGATGTAACAACCCCCCCTTTAAGAGGAACTTTACGGTTTTCATGGAAAGTTACGAATTTATTCTTAACCTTGGAAGAGGAATTGTTTCCGGTTCCGGATCGTTATCTAAGGTGCTATCGTTCTGTAATTTAGGTTTTGTTTTGCAGCCAGAATATTTTCCAAACTTCTTACAAAGTTTATAACTAATAAAAATAAAAATTAAGATTAATACAAGGTAAGTCAAAAGTGGATAGTGAGAACTATATTCAATTAGGTTAGGGCTAGGATTATTTATAATTTTATCAACATCTGACAACATTTGGTTGTTGATAACGCTAGGTAGTTTTTCTAAGTCTATATTTGACAATTTAGATGCTAACAATTTGGGCTTTGATATGTTAAACTTTTCCAGATTACAACAGGCTTCATTAATTAGATTAAAATCGGAAACTATAGTTTTAACATTTATGTCTATGTTGCTTTTTCCAAACAGTTGTTTATTTCTACAATAAGCCGTACAATTAGGTCGAATATTAAGTATACCAGTACCTAATATTTTGAACTCTATTAAATCAGAGTTACACTGGACAGAAAGTTTAGAAGGTTCAGATTGAACAAATATCCATTTGTTTCCTTGCAATTCTTGCCAAATATCTATCTGACCATACATTAATTTAGTTTGACAGTATATAGGTATTTCTGTAACAATTTTTGTTAGTATATCAGTTTCACAGGTTGGTGTTTCTTGAATTGAGCGTGTGTCAGTATCATCACAAATATAAACTCTGTTTACAGGCTCAGTACAGGATTTTAGATTACTTATACAGGTGTATGTTAGTTTATCTTTACTAATGCCAACATAATTACAAGATGGTACAATCATAGCATAGGAGTTTGGTTTGTCCATGTTGTGCGGTATAGGTACTGAAATAGCTTTAAATAGATCTAACTCAAAAGAGTTTACAAGGGGAATTTTGATTACAAAGACTAACTTATTGTTTACAAAATAACATGATATCTTTGATATATCGATCAAAGCATGAATAGTATCTAAATCTAAGTCTAAAGGTAATTCTTCATAATTAGGTAATTTTCTAACATTACTTGTTAGTTCATTATAAAACTGATTTGGTGTCATGACCGATGGGTGAAGAGTATTAGTTTTAGCGAATAACATTGCATTTACAAGGTCGTCTAATTTAAATGACAGAGTAAGTAGACAAGATGATAGTTCAGTGTAGACATCGTTCATCTTTGATTTTATGTATAGCTTATCAGATAAAATTGACAGATTATTAAAAGTATTAGATAGTTTAATAATAGCGTCATTCAAACGGCCTTCATTTGTGGTTATAGTTTCAAGAGTTTTGTTGTAACGGGAAAGAGCCGTACTTGTTACAAGAATGTTATCTTTTAAAATGGACGCTAACTTAATATTGTTATTGTTTAGGGTTTGAATGGCGTTATTATATCTTATGGCATCGTCTTCATCCATTGTGCCAATGACTTGTTTGAAAAGAGAGCCAACTCCTGCTAACCAAGCGGATCTCTTTTCTCGCCCAGATGTTAAATGAGATATGGCACTGTAGTCTTTCAGAATATCGATAAGTCGCAAAACCAGAGGCTGTAGTATATTTGTACATTCAGATTCTTTAAGTATTGTATTTTGTTGACACAAAAGCGTAGAAGCTTTTAATGCGTTGTTTATATTATCTATATGGGGTTTTAAATATGTAATGTCAATAGGTACAAGTAAATGAATATGATCTCTAGTCTGTTTCATGATTCCTATTGAGTCGAAGTATATGCCAGGGCTTTCAGTGACTTGTTCGATGATATCAGATGTTGCAAGGGACAGGAATGTAGATATTCTGAAATATATTAGACAAAATATTTAACTAATGTTATTTTGTTATGTGTTAAAACTAGGTTTATTAGATTAAGGTAAAAAAAATAATAATAATAAAATAAAAGTAGTAAGTATTAAAATAAAAACTAAATATTAGTTATTTCCGCCAGCTTTAATTCGTCATAGTGATACTTGACGTGACGGCGATTAACGAGAAGGGTCAACGTATTGTTGCCATTAATTTTGATTACTTTATGTGGACCTTTCCAGATAGGCGAAAGAGCTTTATTTTGCCGCGGATGGTGTTTGATATATACCATATCGCCTGTTTTGTATTTCATAGGTCTGGTTCTTCTATCATAATAGTCTTTAGAGGTGATTTTAGATTTAAGGATGTTTTCTACGGCTTTCTCTCTAGAGAGTTTCATTCTTTGTTGGAGTATACGGACATAACTAGGATATGTAGGTTCTAATGCTGTATCATAAATAGAAGTGGGTATAAATGGTTTGCAACCGAATAATAATTCGTATGGTGTATAATTTGTGGTGCAATGGACTGTGGTATTATAGGTTAACATTGCCGTGTAAACGTATCTCGGCCAATCATTTTGGTTGTCATCAACGAAAGATTTTAAATATTCTTTTAGAGTCGCATGACTTCTTTCTAAAGCACCTTGAGTTTGTGGATGATAGGGGCTGGACCATAACTGTTTGATTTTCAGAAAGGTACAGGTTTGTTTAAATAGTTCTGCTGTAAAATTTGTTCCCTGATCTGTAAGGATAGTCTTGGGGATGCCAAATTGGGATATAAAATGGATTAAACATTCAGCGGTTTCTTCTGCCGTAGCATTTCGGATAGGATAACCTGTTGAAAATTTTGTGAGGTCATCCTGAATGGTTAAAATAAACCTGAGCTTGGCCGTACCTGATTCAGGCAATGGTCCGACGATGTCAAGTGACACGCGTTGAAAAGGTTGTGTAGATGTCGTTGTGATCTGCATAGGGGCTCGATTGGTTCTACGCAGGGCTTTGTTGGTTTGACATAGTTTACATTTACGGACATAGTCTTCGACATCTCTGCGCATATTCCGCCAATAATATTTTTCCTGAATTCGACTTAACATTCTATTTGAGCCTAAATGACCTGATATGGGAATGTCGTGGTTCTCCTTTAAAATTTTAATTATTTCATTTGGAGAAGGATAAATTATAGTATTTTTGAAAATATGGACAGTGATCGAAGTATTGTGAAACAAGTAAGTAATTATATTATGAATTTTCATAAAACTATGTGAATCAAATGGGTTACAAAAGTCTGTTATGCCGAATTCAGTGGTGTTTTTATTAATTAATTCATGTTTTACATTTTTGAGGCTCTTAAAAATATCCTCATAGTTGCACTGATCGAAGTGATGGACTTTTACAAAAAGTAAGTAAAATTTCACATTATTATTTTCGAAAGAGACAAAGGAATGTAATGTCCTTTCTTTTTCAAGGATATCTTTTGGTTCCGAAAGTTTATCGATAACTTCCGAAATATAGGGATTAGACTCATCAAGGTCAATGGAAGTTGGTATAATAATAGTTTTTAATTTTGTTTTTAATAAAGTTTCACTATGTTCGTGAATAATAGTATCAAATTGATTAAGTTTATCATTTATTTTTTTCAGGCATTTAGAGTAAGTATCGTCGTCGTTCTGGACTTCAGGTGGAGTTGGGATATCAAAATCTTCAGGGAGTTCAAAGTCATCATCGGGTAACTCAATATTTTCAGGTAAGTCAAGAAAGTCAGGTAAGTCGGGAATTTCAGGTAGTCCTGGACTTTCAGGATTAACAGGAGGGATTTCAGGCTGCTGAAGAGGAGGTGGAACACTCATAGGTGGTGGTACTTTGTCGGTAAGTACGTGAGCTGTGTCTGGTGATCGAATAGATTTCACAGGGTAACGAGAAAGAGCATCAGCGTTACTATTGATCTTGCCCTTTTTATATTCAATCTCATAATCGTATTCCTCGAGTTTTAATCTCCATCTAACTAGCTTGGAGCCTGGTTCTTTGCAATTGAATAGCCACCTAAGTGGTTTATGATCAGTTATAATTTTAAATTTGTAACCATAAAGGTATGGGCGAAATATTTTTGTTCCAAAAATAATAGCCAGACATTCTTTTTCAGTTACGCTGTAATTAGTTTCAGCTTTATTTAATGTTCGTGAGGCAAAAGCAATTGGGCGGTCTTTTCCCACCTCACCTTGAGAGAGAATCGCTGAAATAGCGTAATTTGACGCATCACATGTCAGGATGAAAGGTTTAGTAAAGTCGGGGTATATCAGGACGGGTGCTGAGATTAACTTATTTTTTAATGTTTCAAAAGCAAGTTGTTGACTATTAGTCCAATCAAACGGTACATCCTTTTTTAACAAGGATGTTAGAGGTTTAGCTAGTTTGGAAAAATCCTGTAGGAAGCGACGATAATAAGACACCAAACCTAGGAATGATTTTACGTCTTTTGGACATTTTGGGATAGGGAAATCACTTACAGCTTTTATTTTCTCGGGGTTAGGTTTTAAGCCTGTTTCACTAATAGTGTGGCCAAGATAAGTTACTTCTTTGCGAAGAAACTCACATTTGTCCGGTTGCAATTTGAGGTTGAATTTTCTCAATCTCTCAAATGTGTGGGATAATTTCTGGACATGGGATGTAAGATCATAGGAGTATATTACTATATCGTCTAAATAAACATAGCAATGTATACCTTGCAGGCCTGACAGGACTGTGTTCATGAGCCTCTGAAAGGTTGCAGGGGCATTTTTGAGACCAAATGGCATCCTGATAAATTCGTAGTGACCTTCGGGTACACTAAACGCAGTTTTAGGGACATCTTCAGCTGAAATTTCTATTTGGTGGAAACCGGATGCTAAATCGAGAGTTGTGAAGTATTTACTCTTACCTAGCTGGTCTAGGATCTCGTTAATTTGGGGAATTGGATAGCTCTCACCAATAGTGATGTCGTTGAGCTTGCGATAGTCAATCACTATGCGCCACTTCTTTTTTCCTGAGGCATCAACTTTTTTGGGCACTATCCAAATGGGGGATGACCATGGAGAGGTAGATGGTTTAATTATATTTTGTTCCAGCATTTTACTAATCTGGGTTCTGACCTCGTCTTTATGAATTTCTGGAAATCTATAAGATTTTACATTTACAGGTTGAGAGGAGCTTGTTTTAATTTCGTGCTTGATGGCACTAGTTGAAGTGAGTTCATCATCAGGAAGGTAGAATATGTCTGCATATTGACTACAGATGTCATAAAGAACTTCAGACTCTTCAGAGTTTAAATGGGAAGTTCGTAGCTGTTTAAGGACCTCGTTTGTTCTCTCATAACAATTGGTGTTAGGTTGAGATAAGCATATTTCATTTTTAGTTATCGGTATTAAAGTTAAAGAAAGGTTAGGGTTTATTGAAATAGGTTTTTCGGATACGTTCAGGATCGATACATTTATTCGATTATTACTTTTTATTTTCACGATCGAATTAGCTATTAACAATTTATCGGAAATATGTTGGTCTAAGATTATACCTTCCTTAACTTCTGGATTTTTCACTGAACATTCTATGATGGTTTCGGTTCGTGGTTCTATTATGTAAGATGGATGGTTGAATGACAACTTTATATGATGGTGTGCGATTTCTAGCGTACCTGAATCGTAATTTATTCGGCAGCCGCTTTTAATGAATAGGTCATTACCTATAATACCATCATAGGGAAAGCTTAAGTTATCAAAGAGGTGGAATTTGTGTAATACTATGAATCCAGGGGATAGACTTAAGTCCAGGGTAAGGTCACCGTGACTCGTAATCGGGTCTTTTGAGTCAATACCTTTTATTTTGACAATGTCAACCCCTAATTCAGGGATTTTGGATAGACATGATTTCTTTAAGATACACAAAGAAGCTCCAGTATCTATCAAAAGGGTAAGTGGTTCCTTGCTGACGGATGACCGGGCGACGATATAGGGTAAGTATGTTTTTAGATTAGTATTTATTTCGTATACTTTATAATCGTCCTTTTTTTCTTTTTCAGGGATACACATGGATTTAAGAGGATTGGAAATGTCTTCAGTTTGGGGCTGGTTACCCTGTCGCGTGACATTATGAGAGCTGCCAGTTTGGGGCTGGTTACCCTGTCGTATAGCTCTAGGGAGAATGTCTTCAGTTTGGGGCTGGTTACCCTGTCGCGTGACATTATGAGAGCTGCCATTTTGGGGCTGGTTACCCTGTCGTATAGCTCTAGAAGATAAATGGTTCTTGGATAATATAGGATTAATGGCGTCGTCTTTTAAAGTTCGTCTCGTGCGACACCCTATCGAGACGTTTAGTAATTTAAATTGTCCTGATCAGATTCTAAATCATTTATAGGGGAGTTTTCTTCGTCGTTCACGAAGTTAACATGAGGATTCTTAGGCTTAGAAGAATATTGTTGCGCGGGAGAATTGAATTTGTTGTTATATTTTTTATTATTATATTCGCGCAATTTACATTCGGCTAAAGTATGACCTTCCTTCTTGCAGTATCTGCATACCGACGAATCTCTAGAGGAAGAAGGTTGACTGTTATAATTATTAGGTAGATGTGGCTTAGGTGAAGGTCTATTATTATCTTTCTTATAATGAACATTTTGTTTGTATGCATATTGCTGAATCTTTTCTTCAGAGATTGCATAGTTGACAGCCTCGTTCAAGTTTTTGGGATCTCTACATCTTACAATGTTTGCAATACGAGGATGTAACCCTATGTTAAAAGTATGAAGCGCTAAATCCTCCATCGCAGCCACTCTACCAACAAGTTCACTTTTCTTGGTATTGGAAATTGTTACTTCTGTAAGTAACTTGGATAAGCAAGTTTCGACTCGCAGGTGAAATTGGCTGACCGTCTCCTGGTTAGTTTGATGACACTCTTGAAGCTCGGTAAGTAAATGGGCATAGTGCTTTCTCTCACCGAATTGGTTTTTCAAAAATTCTTTGAGAGAAGGCCAGTTGTCAAAGTCCTTGATGGAACATGCGCTTTGCGCTTTGCCATCTAGTTGGCTGATAATATATCTGAAGACAATGTCTTCCTGAGATGAAGATGATAAGGATATCGCATTATCGCAATTTACTAGGAAAGCATTTAATTTTTCTCTAGAACCATCGAATGGCTTAATAAATTTTAAGATAACACTAAGGGGTATTTCCTCATCTCTTAACTCTTTAAGTTCTTTCTTTGAATCTGCTTTAGTCATTTTATGTAACTAAAATAGCTTGCTGTGGAATAAAATACAATAACTATGGTCTCTAGATTTAAACTTTTGCCAACTGGTTCTACACGGCTTATCAGTATTCCGAGTACTAAGTAACCGAATACGTGTGCGAAGGATGATTAAACTACGGTCTGGACACACACAGTGTTATATCAACAAATAAGAAGTAACAGGAATATTAAGTTACTAATATGATTTCTTAATAAGGCAAATCTATAAATAGAATTAAAATTAAGAGCACTGAACTGACTCACAGGACACAAAAACACTTCATTTTGCGGGAACACGGAGGGCGTCAGATCCTGGTCGATGCTGGATACGAGCAGGTCCGTAGAATGCGCTTGCAGCGCGCTGCTCAATACCACTGCACAGAAGACAGGTGACGACTTGGATGAAACTCAAAAGGGCTCTGGATTTGGCCTCTTTTGAGCTGGAGTTAGCCTCTCGTAGGCCACTGGAGTTGGCCTATTTCAGCCAGGATTGGCCTCTCTAAGGCCGCAGATAGGTCGCGTTGAGTTCGGGTCACAGGATGATGAAGCACACAAGATACACTTGGCACAAGGACACTTTCACTGGATTACACTTCGCGAGACGTTCCACGGGATATAATATCCCTTGCCGCTGCCACCAATGTTAGGACACACTTTAGAAATACCTTTTTAAAAAAAACGATTATCGAAGGTTAATTAATTATATTTAGTGAAAGGCACAATTACAGTATTAAAAGAGGAAATTTGGTTAATATTCTGACTTGCGACCTATCCGGAAGGAGTCTCAACCCGAACTGGCGCTATTGTCTGACCAATGCACTAAGTCTAGAAAGGAATGATGATGCGGTGCTGACTAAGCACATAAGGGTGCATTCTAGGGATGTAACAGTTCGTAGTACAGGTATTTCCGCGTGATTTTGTTTTTGTTGTGGCTTTCTGTTTTAGAGACTTTTCGTCCAACAAAAATTGTTCTGACCATCGTAAGTATGCAATTCATATTATCGAGTACGCGTATTTACTTTATTTGTGGGCTTTCATACTCTAATTTGCTATTTTTGTGAGGTATCAAAATTGATACTTCATGCATTGGCGCCAAAAAAAAATCAATAATTACTTACTTGCCTGAATGTCGTATTATATGTGTTTTTGGCTTCTAATTGCATAAAATATCGCATATTCTTGGTTTTGGGTGATTCCTACAACTGCTTGATGCTTTTATTTACAGATTATGGCTAAGCGATTAG
The DNA here is from genome assembly GCA_905220335.1 of Noctua pronuba. Taxonomy (NCBI): domain Eukaryota; kingdom Metazoa; phylum Arthropoda; class Insecta; order Lepidoptera; family Noctuidae; genus Noctua; species Noctua pronuba. Next base: position 3,427,596 of record LR999906.1, on the reverse strand, counting down.
CAGAACGTGACATCGAGGGATATTTGCGGCAACTGGAAAGTGGAGAACTGTCTGATGACAATTTTGAGGAAGATGAAGACGAAATTGGATATTATGCTGATCGTAATGATATTTTTGCTGATTTAGAAGGCAGCTCAGGTCATGTAGATGGTGATCCTGATCATGTAGGCGGTGATCCGCCAATATTATTTGACGATGAAAATGGCAGTTTAGTTTCAAATGAGGAGGTTGAACCGCCACCGCTCCCATCGACTTCTTCAGTGAGTGTTACTGGAAATATAACCACTCGTAACCTAGTTTGGAAACGGAAAAATTTAAACCTTGTTGAAGAAGCTTTAGCATTCAAAAGAAATATGACTTACCCACAGAATATTATGGAACTTTCCACCCCATACCAATTTTTTTCTTATTTCTTTGAAGATGATTTGCTCGAACAAATAGTAAATGAATCCAACAAGTATGCAATACAGATAACTCAAACTCAAACTCAAAGCATTTATTTCAATTAGACCATTACAGGCACTTTTGAATGTCAGAAAAACAAAGAAGGCGAAGCTACAGTCCCAGACATAAGACATAATAACTTATGAAAGTACTGTAGTTGCCCATTCCAAGGCGTAGATCTCTATGGGAAAATGCTAACTTCACCGATACTATTACCATCTTGGAGCTTCGTAAATTTTTAGGCATACTTATCTATTCTTCTGTCTACCATTTCCCAAGTGTGCGATCGTATTGGTCAGCAAAAGCTAGATTTGCACCTATCGCAGATATTATGACTGTAAGTCGCTTTGAAAAAATTCGCCAAATTTTCCATATGAATGATAACGTACATCACCTTCCCGTTAGTCATCCTAATCAAGACAGATTGCACAAGATCAGACCTGTAATCGATTATCTGAACAAAAGATTTGTGAGTGTTCCTTTTGAGCATAGACTATCTCTAGATGAACAAATGTGTGCAACCAAGATTTCACACTTTATGAAACATTACTAAGCCAAACAAACCCCATAAGTGGGTGTTCAAATTTTTTGTCTTATGTTGCTTGATGGGATACGCGTACAGGTTTGAGATCTATTCAGGGGCACAAACTATTGAAAGATTACAAAATGAACTTGAGTTAGGTGCCGTGTCCAACACAGTCATCTGTTTGTTGCGATCTGTTCCTCGAAAAGTAAATCATATCGTGTATTTCGATAACTTTTATACAAATTGTGCTCTACTCTATTATCTTTGGGGAGAAGGAATCTACTGCTTGGGTACTGTGCAAAGAAATAGACTCGGAAAGACCTGCAAGTTGCCAAAAAAAAAAGACGTAATGAAAGCTGATGTTCCCAGAGGGTCATACTGTGAAAATGTTACTCATTATAATGGATTAGACCTGGCAGCTACTAGTTGGAAAGACAACAAGCAGGTGTTATTGGTTTCGACGTATGTAGGAGCAGAACCAGTAGAAACTATCAAACGGTTTGACAAAAAGCAAAAAGCTACTATTGAAATTCCTTGCCCTAGAGTCGTGAAAGAGTACAATTCTCATATGGGCGGCGTCGACCTAATGGACAGCTACTTAGGTCGGTACCGCATCAGAATGAAGTCTCGCAAATGGACGACACGAATGTTTTATCATCTGTTAGACATGACGGTCATCAACGCGTGGGTGCTCTATAAAAAAGTACTGACCAAAAAAGGAGAGAATCCGAAACAAATAATGAATTTAGCTGACTTTAGAACAGATCTAGCAGAATCTCTATGTAAGTACCAAAGTTATAATCATGATAACAAACGTGGTCGGCCAAGTTCTAGTCGCTTAGAAGAAGTAACCGTCAAGAAAGCAAGAACAACTCGAGCGCATGAACAAGCAATGCCAACAAGAGACGTCCGTTTTGACAATGTAGGGCATGAAAGAGAATATTGTAATAAGAGAAATAAGTGTAAATATAATAACTGTCGTAAATATAATAAGTTAAGAAACAATAATTGTTTCTATTTATTTCATAAAAATTAAAACCAACAGTTTTTTTGAGCTAAATAATAGGTCTTTACCTATGTAATTGGAGATTTTATAACCAGCATTTTCAGATTTAATTATCTGTGGATTGGCGCGCAATTCGAAATTCAAATAACTTTTATTCGAAAGCTGTGTTCTTTTAATTTCAAATTGAGTCATTTGTTTTGCGATAGTGCTTTGTTTTTGTGAATTGTGGTAGTTTTTGGCGTCATGGATAAACTGAAAATTCGTACAATTTTCGAATATGAGTTCCTACGTGGAAATACCGCTGCGCAAACAACACGAAACATTAACGACGTGTACGGGCCTAACACTGCTTGCATAAACACGGTCCATTATTGGTTCAATCGTTTTAAATCTGGAAATTTTGAGTTGAAGAACGAGCCTCGCGGTCGGCCGGCAACCATTGTCCACAACGACGAATTGAAGGCGATAGTGGAAGCGGATCCAACTCAATCTACGGCTGAGCTTGCTGCGGGCCTTGGAGTTACTGTGAAAACAACATTGAAGCACTTGCGTCAAATCGGAAAGATAAAAAAGGTAGATAAGTGGGTGCCACACGAACTAAGCGACCAACAGCGAGACTTACGCGTCGAAGCATGCATAGCACTACTGAATCGGCATAGAAACGAGGGGATTTTAAATCGAATTGTTACCTGCGATGAAAAGTGGATCCTGTACGACAACCGTAAGCGTTCGTCTCAGTGGGTGGACCCGGGTACAGCACCTAATCAGTGCGCTAAAAAAAAGATTACTCATAGGAAGATGATGGTGACTGTCTGGTGGACCAGTGTCGGACTTGTACATCACAGCTTCTTACCGAATGGCACAACAGTGACGGCAGAAGTCTATTGCCAAGAATTGCAAACAATGGTGGAGAAGCTCGCAATTCAACAACCAAGACTGGTCAATCGCTCTTCCCCATTGCTTCTCCACGATAACGCGCGACCTCACACTTCACGACAAACCATCGCAAAGCTACAAGACTTACAGCTGGAAACTCTCCGTCACCCACCGTACTCACCGGACCTTGCCCCAACAGATTTCTACTTTTTTCAAAATTTAGACAATTTTTTAAGTGGGAAAAAATTCAATACCCGAGAGGCAGTACAAAACGCTTTCGCTGACTTCATCGCCTCCCGTCCGGCGACTTCTACAGTAAAGGAATAAACAAACTGCCATCAAAATGGCAAAATTGTATAGATAATTTGGGCCAGTACTTTGATTAGCTAAAATAAAAAAATCACCAAAATTTTTATATTTTTAATTTTTCATACAAATCTCCAATTTCATAGGTAAAGACCTAATACATGGAGTATCAAAAATGATACTTGAAGTTTTATTAGAAATAAATATATTAAAAGTTGGAAAATATTTTTTTAATTATTTTTCCCGAGTTTTGTACCCCTAATTCTATTATATATATTTTTTCAGAATATTTAAAAATTTCATGCATTTAAGGGTAATGTATCGCATTATTTTTGTTTGTTACAGCTTAGCCTTTAAAAATAGGAGAGGTTTAAAATATGCATTTTTTGCCTTTGAGGTTATAGAGTGTAGTGAAAAGTTGTTTATATCTGATTTAACTCATTTCTGATTTATGAGAAAATATTCTTTTATTACTACAATTGATTGAGTACTGATAAAAAAATAACCTTGTAGGTATATCCGATATATTCATGGCCTCGGCAGTAGATGAAAGAAGATTATGAGGGAAAAAATGTTTGCTACATTTACTGCATCAGGCTCATTATGTTATAAGTCGAAGGAAAAAGCGGATTATAATTGTGATAAATTATTTCATATTTAATTTTGCGTCAAATTCATTTCATTTTCCTTCAGAATGGATAAAGAATTGGAAAAACAAAAAAGGTAATCGTAGTTTAATTTCAACGGGAGCAGCAAATGGCGCTGTATTTACAGGCGTCCGTAACATTAGATAACACTAGAAAAAAGGTAATATAAAAATAAATAAAACTCATGTAACGTTATACGTGGTTGCTAACACATTTGAATCGTAGTTGCAAACAGTAAAATAGATAAGATGTAACTGACTTGATAAGAGCCATTACAGAACGCTACATTGATGTGCGGATACATCATTTACTTAAAATTAATATAAAACAATCAAAAAGGCAACTTCTTAAGAAGTATGTTTCAAGGCCAGCTTACACTTGGCAAACAAACTCACGCCGACATATCCATTTTAAGAATCAAATAATTCATGTGAAATTAGCAACGCAGCTTAGTAGAAGCGTTGCTAAGGCCATAGACTTTTGCGATAAAATTTTAAATATCCCCGCATTTCAAGAATCAGAAAGCCCAGTAGCCTCCTGATGGTATCACCTATGATACCTGGATTCAATTTTTTTTCCGCGCCGTCTATCTGTTTTTCTGTGAACTATGTACGTAGTAAGTTGCGTGGCAGGACTGTGAGTCGTCGAAATGTGCTTTTGGTCAATTCAACGGAGTTTTACATTTGTTTACATTCATTTGCGTGAAATTGTTTTTGCAGGTATGTATGTATGTATGTCGGCGAACAAAAAAGGTAAATATTGGTGTTAATTACATTTGTATTAATTTTTTAACTGTTTCGAATAGATTAAATTTGAATTTGACACTAAGAAAGTTGTAAAAGTGTTTTGCAAAAGGCTTTAATGAAAACCAACAGGACTCTACAAAAGAGCGGTAGAGGAAGTTATGATTGTGTGGTGAGACAAAACAAAAAGATAGCGGAAGTCAAGTGGATCGATAGCAAGCCAATTCATGTAGTATCAACAGAAATTGCCGTTCAACCTCTTGGAACGTGTCGTCGCTGGAGCAAGAAAGATCGCCAATATCTTGATATTCCACAACCGGCGGCAATAAAAAAATATAATACATATGTACATGGGAGGCATTGATCTGTTAGATCGGATTATTGGAAAATATCCAATACGCGGAAGAACAGGTAAATGGACAGTGCGAGCAATCTTTCAGTTTTTTGAGTTTGCCGCTGGAGCAGCTGGATAGAATATCGTCAGGATGCTGTGACACTTGGTCTTCCCCGGAAGCAAATAAGGCAGTACCTAGATTTCAAAATGGACTTGGCTAAGTATTTGATATATGGCCGTTCCATTCAATTTCAATCGCAGTGTTCCAGTCCTACTTTAGAGCGTTTTTCTCTCAACAGCCCACGTATGAGTCCCAGATTGACATCAAGCCATCGACCTCCGTTACCAATGGAAGAAGAACAACTACCGCCGAATCGGAAAAGACCCTATAGGCTTGTGGAACCAATGCCCCATACATCACAAAGGATAAAAGAAGCAAAGCACTTGCCTGAATGTGCCAAAGGCAATCAAAACAATAGATCAAAATGTAGAATGAAGGGTTGCAGTCACCTAACTTTCGTGAAATGTTCCACCTGTAATTCTTTCTTCTTTATTCACGAAATTGCAAGACATTGAAGAAATCATTACTAAGATAGTCAATCGCTCAGTGTTATATTAGTCGAGTGCAATTAGACTTTAAGGTGGAACGAAATTTATAGTGGTCAGATTTTCATGGGGTTTTTTTTATTGAGTTCCTAGAGTTGTGGAGAAGAAAGTTAAAAAAAATTTCGACGCTCGCAAATAACAATAAGTTGAGACGCAACGCGATCGTAACTGAAACGTTACCGCAGACCGCTGTCAAACGAAAAGTTGATAGGACGCTACTTTTTTGGATCGTTGGCGCATCGTTGGATTGTTTTGTGGTTGTTGTGAAGTGTTTCCGAGTGAAAATCTTAAAAAATACAACATTACCATGTACGCCTACATCGATTTATTGGAGATATCTCATGAATACGATGTAGCAGTGGCTCGAGCCGAAACAAAAAGAAAAAACCTAAAAAGCTAGACTTAAGTGTGACTCTTATAGTGATCGTCAATTTGTGAAGAGATAGACTCACAAAAGAATTAACCCGTGAGTTACTTTCCAAGTTGACTCCTCACATGCCACCCGTTCTACGTTCAGATGCTTTGGATGTTGAAACCAAGGTAAGGAGTGTAAGGACAGATTTTGTGATGATTCCTCTGTAGTCATCTTGACAACATGATCGCTTTTATTAAAAGCCTTTTTTGTTGTATAAATGTATCAGCCAACTAATAAAATTCAATGTGTGTTCATAGGGCAATCAATAGATAACCTGAATTTGTTTTAGATTTTGGTTGCATTGGCTTTTTATGCTTCTGGGTCCTACCAGACCATTGTTGGAGACAGCAGGAACCATTTTATTTCCCAGGCCAGCGTTTCAAAAGCTATCCGGCAAGTGACAACAGCCTTGAACAAAGTAATTAATGAATATATAGCTTTTCCATTCAAACAATGTGAGAGGGAACAAGTTAAAAGAGAGTAAGTAGCATAGTCTTCATTTTAGATATTCTAATGTGAACCCATGTTCAAGTATTTAAGTACATAATTGTAAAATATATATAACTATTTTCAGTTTTTACCATAAGTTCAAAATACCAGCTCTGGGTTGTATTGATGGGACTCATGTTGCAATTGTATGCCCTGCTAAACATGAAGAACGATTTTTTAATAGAAAAGGATACCATTCGTTAAATGTTATGATAGTGAGTATAATTGTATTATTATAATTTTGTTCTTTCCTGTCAGTGCAAGTTCATGTCTTAATTTTTTTTTTTTTTTTCAGATATGTGATTCTAATTTAAATATATTATGTGTGGATGCGAGTTACCCTGGGTCCACACATGATAGTGTGGTTTGGGCCAACCATCCATTGAATGGTTATATAGAGAGACGCCACATGGAGAAGATTTGCATCTTTTGGGTATGTTTAAATTGAGTATACTTTAAGAAAACTTTTCTCTTTTTAAGAAACAAAAAGAAGAAGTGAAGTGTTTCCAGGAAGTGTGTGGGTGGTTTATGAAACAATCACGACTCCGAATGAAAGCGGCTGTCCAAAGAGTATGTCTTGTGTTACTTTAAATGTTTATTTACGTAAAAACTTGCTTACTTTTTCAAAAGTTCAAGTACATCCCGCGCTTTCAGCTGTCAAAACTAGAGGTGCACACGTCAAAATTTATTACTAAACGCTCGGATATACACAAACTAAAAGAACATCACTAACGATTGACGTAACGCAACGTTCCAACTTTTATTAGAGTTTGAACTTTATCGCAATACCAAAATAGGAACGACTGAATCGAAACTTAACCGCGGTCGCAATTGAACCATAACGTTAACATAAGCGTTTGCCGATGTTTGAAATTAGCGCGATTGGCCCCCTGATATACCTGCAGAATTGAATGCCTCATCTCTTGGTTTTTTAAGAATCTGATTTTTAATACTATGTCGAAGATTTTGCGAAAATTTTAAAGTTGTGAAATTGTGGTTTCTTTTAGCATTGTGCCCTGGATAGTGCCTAAGTTTGGCCTTTATATTGGAGGACCCGAACTTCAGTCCTGTAAGTGTTGGAGGCCAAACTAAATCCGGAGGCCGTAATCAGAGTTCGACGCCGAGCCGAGGCGAGACTAGGCTCCAATTCATCTGGCCACGGTGCAGCTCCCGTGGCTGCATCGACATGCGTTCATCGGCGGCACGGTGCCCTAGTGCGTGTGTGCCACCGCCGCTCCTGACTGCGTGTCTCTTCTTGCTTATTGACTTTTCAGTGTTTTTACAGTTTAGTGTAATAAAGTTATTTTAATTAAGTTTATTTTTTCAAAATTACTTAAATGAGTAGTAGCAGCAGCGATGTGGTGTGTAATAGTAGTAGTCAACCTTCAACTTCGCTGAACACCCTGGAGAGATGCCCGCTTTGTACCCAGGCACGATTTTTTAAAGGTAAGCGGGTCTGAATGTGCATTTTCGTAAGGTACATAAACATTCAAATGCACTACCTTCAACATCGGCTACATTTACTTTTGATCCGATCTGGCAAACCCTTTCCAACTTCAAAAACTATTCCAGTTTTAAAGTGAGTTCCCCGCGGTGCTTCGCCCCTAGTTGCACAAAACCGAGCAGGTTGTGTGCGCCTTGCCGTCCGAGAAAAACTCACAAAAAAGACTTCAAATTAAAGTCAATCAAATAAATAAAGTCACTCAAATTAAAGATAATTGTGATATTTCGGCTCAAAATGTTTATTCAAAATTAACGTTCGAGAGGTGTATCCCATCTGGTTGAATCAAAGTTAGGGTAAGGTGACATTACCGATGCAGACAGGATTCTCTTTAGTAGCGATGTGGTGGCACTGTGTTCTCCAGAAACACTCGCAGCTCTGGAGAACAAACACCCCGCCCCCACGGATGGCCTTTCTTTTCCCGACCGTTATGATTCAGACATTCACTCCCTCACCATTACAGGTCGAGAGGTGGTCACAGCCGTTGCTCCTTCCGGAGCCGCTCCGCAGGTGGCCTCGACGGCCTAAGTCCTCAGCACTTAAAGGACCTAATCTTTTAAGGGGCGGGGGAGGCCGATGAGTTGCTCATGAAGGAGCTGACGGCGCTGAGTTACCTTATGCTCTCCGGTAAGGTGAACGAGGCACAGAATGACAGCATTGGCTTTGAATAAATCACTACAACGCAATCGAAATACCATTTTCGGTACTCATATTCGATCGTCTGATGAACCCACACCACCCACACACACATCGAGTGATGAAAAAAATTCTGCAAGCAGTAATCCTTCATCATTGACATCGGCAAGTAAAAGCAATAATCGTAGCTCAGGTGTAGGAAAATCCAAATTATTTTATTTTATCTCGATACATATGAATGGAGAAAAATAAAACTTTTAAGTGGATATAAGAAACTGTGAGGTACTTCAACGTACAGATAATATAAAACGTTGCCAAAGTACAAATGGAGCAACAAGTTTAAAGAAAACAAAATTGAGGATGATATAATTTATTTGCACGAGAAATGTACCCCCAATGTTTTGCGGAAATTAATGTATCAAATCAAAAAATGACTGACAAAATTGTTAAATTTCTGTATAACGTTCGTAATTTTGATGTTAAATTCAAACATAGCCCGAAAACTAAGTCCAAGTTAAGGCCTTATAAGAGGCAAAAATTGGCTAAAGAACTACCTAGTTGCCTATACTGGCAACTGGCAAAAGAAATGAAATCAATAAACCTGTAATTACACACAAAAGAAGGAGGAGGATGCCTAAATCCAAGTGGAGCAGTATTTTTTGTGAATGGATTTGGCGTTACACTTTACGTTCAACTTATGGACTTTTAGAAATGGCTCTGTGAATGATGATTACCATATGAAGTGTACAGTAGAGATGGGATTTTACCCGGTAAAAACCCAAAAGTGGGTAAATTCTAGGGAAAATACCCGATTGGGAAAATATTCGGGTGTTTTAAAATTTAGCTTATGTAATGTTTATTTATGTGCTAATTATAATACACATACAATAAATAGTACATAGTTTTTAAACTTTATTACTACTCGTTAGAGCTTGTATAAGTTGAAATGACGCACTCCACTACCACATTTTACGTAAACAAGCTTTAAAGAATGGATAATTAAGTAGTGAGTTACGTTATTTACACGCTTATCTAAGTTTATCTTTTCTTACCTGTTACATTTATATCTAGCTATTGGCGACCAATAAGCCGCTCGAAACTACCTGCTCCCACCCCGAGAGCACGTACTTTCGAGCCAGACAATAGCCTGTAGTAGTTGTCGCATAACTGATCTTTCACAAGTTGTTTTGGCTTCATACCGTGCGCACTTGTGTTAGTTTATTTCATTTATTGGCGACCTGGATTTTGTTTTGCGGACTTTTGATATTCTAGTGATTAAATACGTGATATACTCTGGATTGATAACTACTGCTATCCTCACGGACTTCGATACCTACTGCATCCCATCAACATAAATAAACCGGTAAGTTTGAGCTTATATTAGAAATGTAGAATACTTTAAAACATCTGTTTGCTTCTGTTCTTACAATTGTTTTCTTTTTCTTTTTGCATTAGATCACACCATGCCCAGAAAGAAAAATAACGACGTATGGGAAAACTATTTCCATTCCGCAACCAATAAAACGGTTAAGTGCAAACACTGCGAAAAAGTTTACATGTTTGGCAATGTCAACAGGATAGCCCGCCATCTGTTGAAATGTTTTAGATGTCCAACTGCTATCAAGAACAAACTAAACAAAACATCTGACGTTAACGCAATTGCAACAAATCTGCCTTTACAAGATGAATCGCAGCATGAAACGTTACAAGATAACAGTTTGACAGATACAAATTCTAGTACTACAACTTCAGCAGAAAAGAAACTTTATCTAGATCAGCTTTTGTCGAAAGCAATATTTCTTTCCGGTTCTCCTTTGTCCATTGTTGAACATCCGCTGTGGGTCCGATTTTTTCATGAGTTGCAACCACTTTACAAATACCATCCAGAAAAGCAATCTCAAATACACATCTGGAAGCTATTTATAAAGAAATGGTAGAAGAAATTACAGACGAACTGAAATCTATAAATAATTTGCATCTGCAGTGATGATGGCTGGAGCAATCAGCGCAATGAAGGTATTATCAACTTCATTATTGCAAAACCCGAGCCCGTTTTTGTCAAAAGTCTTAACACTCTTACCAATCGACATACAAGCCAATATCTTTCTCAAGACATTATCAAAGTTATAAATGTGTATGGAGACCATAAGCTAGTAACTCTTATACGAGATAACGCTAATAACATTCAAAGAGCATTTCAGATGGTAAAAGATGTGTATACACACATAATACCGCTGAGATGCGTAGCACATACATTAAATTTACTTTGCGAAGATTTTCTAAGATCAGAACCTGTAAAAGCATTTATATCGATTGCCATAGAGACCATAAAAGCAATAAAAAGAAGTCAAACTATGAGGGCTTTACTAGCCCAGATTATAAAAGACAAACGATCAGGCGAAACATTGAAATTGCCAGGAAAAACCCGCTGGGGCAGTTACTGTACTGCTATAAAAAGCTTGAAAAAATCGAAAGTAGCATTACAGACATTAGCTGTTCACGAAGATGCTACTATTTCAGAAGAAATAAAGTCAAATTTATTGGATCTCAATTTTGGAACATGGCCCACTGTATAAAATTGTTGTAACCGATAACTGAAAAAAAATTCAAACTTGAAGGGAACGGAATATTAATAAACGAAGTATACATGGTTTTCAGAGACGTACAATCTTTTAGATGACCAGCACAAACAAGATATAATAAATGTTGTAACCAGGCGAACAAATAATTGCATCAAACCAATCCATTATGCTGCATATTTGTTAGATCCGAGATCGCAAGCCATTGAACTCGATGAAGAGCATGAAGTAGATGCCATGGAGTTTATACATGAAGTGAGCCAATCACTCAATATTGATGTTGGTGTAGATTTAGCTAATTATAAAGCTAAACAGAGTTTATGGGGTGGACCATTTAATGGAAAAATGTCGCAGAAATGGACCCAGTCGTTTGGTGGAGGGGACTTTGCAGCTCCAAATTCCTGAGTAGGGCTGCAGTACGCCTTCTGAATGCTCCCTGCCCTTCCGCAGCGACTGAGCGGTCATTTAGCACACATGCTCATATACACAGTCACAAAATAAACAGATTGACTACAGACAGAGCAGCAAAGATAGCTTTTATATCATATTATTGGAATCTTTTGCATTAACATAAAGATGATGACAACGACGAATATAACGAGCCCTTATCAACCCCTAGACAGTTGTCTAGCCCGATGAACAGCCCAATTCATGACCAACAACCTTCTACATCTCGTGGAAGCCAAGAAGAAATAGAATTCTGTGATATTGATCATTTGTATCATGATCTTGACAGTAGCGATAGCGATTAAAATTTTAGAACGAGTGAAAGAAAAAATATTTTTGTAATTATTTTCTATTGTGTAATAAATATATATATATATTATTTTTAATAAGCAGAAACATGTTTTACAATCCTACTGGTAGTTCCACAGATTACCGCGTTTGCACAAACAAAAAATCGCTTCAGCTTTATTGTATTAGTGTAGATAATGAAAATACCCGTCTATTGCGTTTTTTCCCACATAAATGCCCGGTATTTACCCAAATGGGTAAAAACCTGGGTATTTTCCCGTCAGGCTTTTTCCCACCGCCCCTCTCTCTCTATCTCTAGTGTATAGGCACATGTAAAGAGTGCAATGGTAAATATCACTACCATAGGAAATAGTAATAGTGTTATGTTAACATGTTCGTTTCAAAATTCAAAATGTCGATAGAAATATGATTCATACGTCAAAAAATAAATTGTCTTCTCGTAAAACAAAACAACTATCTTCATAAACGCAAACCAAAATGATTAATTCTTCTATGCAAGATGAGGAAACACGTGAACCAAGAAATATCAAAAGAGGATTCACAGACATTTTGCGTATCTTTTTACAAAAGGTACTTAACACGCCATATGGTGAGGGAATGGTTTTTTCATTATTCTCGTAAGTATAACGCACTAATATCTTTTTATGGGTGATGCTTTTTAATAACTTTGTTTTCTTATTTTCAGTGATTTTTGTACTAACCATACAATGCCGTACAAAATAGTACAGATGACAGAGAAAGAAAACAATACTAGTTATTGTACCTTCTTTGTGGGAGGAAAATGTTAGCTTGTGGTGGCCGCCTAAAAAGACACAGTACAAATGAATGAAGGATGAGCAATCCAAGCCCGATAAAAAGAAAGCAGATTAATGAAGAACTTTTTATAAAGGAACAATATTCGAACATATCAGCTTGCCGAAGCTGAGTTATCAATAATGGAAGAAACACCACATTTATGTGACACGAATGATACAGGCAGGGTTGCACCCCGGACGACCGTAGTTCAAAATCAAGCAGTAATGAAAATACATAAAAATTGCTGTTGATTTATTAATCACTACCGGCCGGTCCCGGCTTCGCACGGGTGGACATTTATTTTCCCCTAAACTTTTTTGTAGGCATTATTGAGTTCTACAACTTTTCTATAGAAGTCAACCATACATCTCTAACCATTTAGGCAGCGTTCGCGAGAATCGTTAACGTACGGCAGTTTTTTCGACGCCTTACTCCACAATTTTCACTACCACGAAAAATCCTATCTATTGTCCGGGATAAAATATAGCCTATACGGATTCGGAAGAATCCCTCTAAGTAATGGTAAAAGAAGTTTTGAAATCGGTCCAGTAGTTTTTGAGCCTATTCAATACAAAAATACAAAAATACAAAGGTTTCCTCTTTATAATATTAGTATAGATAGAAAGTGCTTTTCTCCAATATGGCCGACAATTGGTTTTATGCAATAAAATGAATGAATAGTGAGAAGTATCACCGACCAAGGCACACCCTCGTCACTCCCGATGACACTATCATCCTCCTCCAGGAGAGCAGTAGGAAAACTAGCGCGCTCAAGAAGCACAGACGCAAACAGCCGTCATTCCGGAATCCGGCTTTTCCGTGGAGGCCCGTCGCGACATTCCGATCCATGCTCTCCCCGACCCTTGCTCGAGTCAGCCCGCGTGGCTGAGCCTGTAGTCCAAAATCAGCCCCTAAATAATGATACCATTTAGATCCAGCCTGTCCCCTTGTCCTCCCCATCCTAAGCCGAGGCTCGCACAGGGGGTGCGAGCCGGGGGTGCCTCAGCGTGTAGTCGCTTAGTTTGTAAGTTTTTTGCCCTGGCTGGAGGCCTTACACTTAATAGTCTATATAATCCGGGTAGTCCGGTTAAGCTGACGACAACCTCCTAGGTTGAATTGCGAGAAGCCATTCACACAAAAAAAAAAACTCCGGTCTCTTGTTATACCGATGACATCAGTTACACTTTATTATAGGGAAGGTACGTATTTACGCGAACACGTTTTTTTATTCCAGGTATTTGCTTCCAAGTATTTAACCCTAGATAACTAAACATTCGTCCGCACGACGACGCAACTCCGCGCGAACATCAAGTACACCAACTTCCCCGTGCCCCCCGACCTCCGCTAATTTTTTACCTTCATAAATTGATTAAACAATGCAACGCGTGCCGCACTTGTCGTCACAAGTCAATTAGGAAGTGACCCTACAGCTTTCTCATCGTCCGCTCGACGTAAGTTTAGTTACTACGTAACTTTTATCTCAAGGTTTGTTCATAACAGTTTTTTAGTTTTTTTATTTTACAGTGCAAAATAAGCAATTAATTCATTTATTTATACCAAATTATGTTCATCGGAATATGTTTCTGATGAAATTATTGAAGATAAGTTATGTAAGGTGTACTTTCAGTGCAAAAATACGTTTGTCTGTTTTAGTTGTGACTATAATAATTTATTTTATTCTCAAGTCCTATACAATGTCGCCCATGCGCATGTGACCGCCCGTAATTTCCTGAATATTCATGAAGAAATGTCGAAAATAAACTTCAAAAGGGGGGGTCTATCTATAACATTTTTCATATTATTCAATTTTGAATTTTTTAAGTAGAGTTTGTAGATTTGCTTTCTATTTTTTGACAGATCTCCGAAGTTTATGGGTCGATTTGGATTCTGTTTATTATTTCTCAAAGCGCGTGTTGATCTAGTCTGTTTGGTAACACGAAAGGGCCAATAAGTTCATCGTCAATCATTCCAGCCCATACATTTATAGAAAATTGAGTCTGGAAAGTTGTTTCCCTAATAACGTGTGGATTTTCAGTGGCCCACACATGAAGATTGCGATGATTTGTTATACCCGCCCTTGTTTTTTCTTTAGAGATATGTATCAACAATGTTCTGTGAATTTGTAGCTGTTATGTAGTAGATTACAAGTAATGATTAAAAAAGTCGTCTTATCGGGATAATTTATGGACTTACACTAGTTTTTTTAAAATAAATACACAATTTTTTACCGAAAAAATAACTTCGATTCCGTTTTTTTTTTCGTAGTCGATAGTTTTTAGTAAAAATGTTAATTAACCTGTTAAAATAACTCATAAGCTTTGAGAAATAATAAACAGAATCCAAATCGACCCATAAACTTCGGAGATCTGTCAAAAAATAGAAAGCAAATCTACAAACTCTACTTAAAAAATTCAAAATTGAATAACATGAAAAATGTTATAGATAGACCCCCCCTTTTGAAGTTTATTTTCGACATTTCTTCATGAATATTCAGGAAATTACGGGCGGTCACATGCGCATGGGCGACATTGTATACATTATTTTCAGATGGATTTGTGGTTGCTATCTATTTTTCTAATAACGTAGAGACAAGAATAAACCTTTACCTCGGCGAGATTTTGTCATGAAGGCAGCAGAACAACTCATAGAGCCCTGGCTATGATAACGATTACAAACGGTGACCTTGAGGCGTGACATCAGGACCATGATACAGGATATTCTGGACGATTCTTTCAATTGAAGCCCCTGTACCTTCTGCGCCGAATGTACGCAAAATATGTTACCTGTGTCCGTCGAAAGCTAGAAGAATGACGAAAGACCGTTGCATGAAATGCAAGAACTCAATTGGTAACCCCCATAATGTTGATATATGTAGTAACTGTGTGTAATAATATTTGTCTCAATATTTCATTCTTGATTAGTTCCTATTTAACCTAACTTTTGTGCCATGTAACGAGTTCCTATTTTTATTAAATAATGTTGGTGATATTTCCGTTTTTTAATGCGTAGTCCGCTCGACGGATGTTTAGTTACAGTGTAACGTGAAAATGAGTTAGTTATCTAGGGTTAATACGGCTACTCGGACTCCGTCGGGGCTCGACGCTCGCCGGACCCGAGTCTCGCTGATTCGTGTATCGTGACGTAGCCACGTCGTGACGGACGTTGCGGGGCGGCCCACTTCGGCCGCGTTCGGGTCTCGAGCGGCACGCGCTCTTTACAATAAGAAATGATACATCGTTCTCGCTCGTACTTTTCACTGTAAAGATGACTCGCTTGGGAAGTTAACTTTAAATATACGGAAGTAAGAAACGAATATGCAATTTGATTTTTATTTTAACCTTGAACTCTGTTTAAACTGCAATAATAATAACGGTACTTGGTACGACACTATAACCACATGAGTAGATAAACGGAACAGAGACAAAGCTTCGAACAACCGCGCGATTCGATTGCACTACTACAAGCACGCGGGGCATGTGTGCGTGACCACTGGCCGCTTGTCGCGTACGCGGCGAGACTTCAGGAACTTGTCGAATGTCACGACTCAGCTACTTCAGGTCACGGCGGTCTAGACCGAACCCTACACCGTATAAGTCAGAGATTTAATTTTCCCGGTATGCGACGTTATGTAGCAGAGTATCTGAAAACCTGCATAGAATGCCAACGCTACAAACCTTCCAATGAGAAGCCTGCGGGACTCTTACAAACTGGCGCCGCTTGCACAGCCAGTTGACAATCTCAGGGTTAGTGCAACGCACGTTGTTTGTTTTGTTAGTTACAAGTTTGAATATTTTTATGTAAAACGTGGTATTTTATTGTTAATAATGGTTGTTTATTGTACTGTGTGTATGAATAATACTAGAAAAAATAAAGATATATCATACTTTAACCCTTTATGGGGCTCTGTCCATACAGGATGTGGCGTAAGTAGTGGTCCACCGTTAAGGATTCGATATACCAGATAATTAACTATAACATATTACAATTTTAACCATTTTTACCCAAGGGTTCCGAAAATATGACTTTTTTTGTTTTTTATTTACGTAATTGATTTCTGTTGATTACTGCTGAATACTAGAGCTATCGTGGAAAGTTATAGTTTTTTATGTATATTTAGAGTTTCTGAAGAAAAAGTAAGCTCTTCTCTATTTTAACCCTAGCTTTTAACATATCATGCAAATTCAAGAGTGGTTAGAATTGTAATATGTATGGGTATTTCTTATGAAATCTCGAAATTTGGGATATTATTGAATTCTTTTTTTTTTATAAACTTAGATATTTTTTCGCGGAGATCAGAAAAGTTGCTTTTAGAGATCTGTCCAGGGGTATTGGTCTTCCATATTTTTGTATATAACCTATATAAAATGAGGTTTAAAAAAATAAAGAAATGAGGGAATGATTAACGGAGTGAGGGAATGATTTATTATTATATTATAGTACAAAAACAACATGTACAAATGAAAGAAATTATATATTTTTTATTAATATATATCAAACAATGAAATATCATATTCTAAAGAAAATCAACTCAAAACTTTGTACTTATAGAACATAAACAATATTTTGTACTTATAGAAAATGACCAACATAAATATAATATAAACCCAAAAAAATAACAAATATACGAGTACTACTTACTATAGAGGTAACAAATGTTTTTAACTTTTAAATACTTATTACTATTTATTTTTAAACTTTGTACTTAGCACTTCTCCAAAACTTAAATTAAAACATCTTCATATTTATTTATTAAGCATTAATTATTATTAATATTAACCTAAATAAGTCTTTTCATTGAGTTTTTTGGTTTTTGAGATCAATGAGTTATTCAATCTTAATTTTAACATCGCTTGTAGAGTCATCTAACTCTGTAATAACGTAATTCCCCCTTTTAACTAACTTTGGCGGCTTTATTTTCTGTATCACATCTTCCCATTTATATAATTGCTCATCTTTAATATTAGGCCATCTCCAAAACTTCACACCTTGCTTCATACACCTAACCATCAAACCATCTTCAAAAACAGATAGAACTTCTCCAGGATACTTTGATGTGCCCCATTTTATCAGGACATGATCTCCAATGGTAACATTCTTATCACTGTCGGAGACAACAGTAGATCCCTCATTTTCTAAATCAATTGTATCATTTTCTTTTAACATTTTAGTATGATCTTGAATGCGCGAAGACGACGCTGAAGACAGTTGGTAATTATCCTTCATTATATCCAATTCCCTATACTTTTGAGGGGATTTGCTACGCCTCTTAGTAAATCGATTACTGCGCTGTTGTTGAAAATACCCCAAATGATAGTGGGTACAAACTTCTTCGCAATCTATGCATGAAAGTCTTCTGCACTGTAAGGTGTTGTGAAAAAATACGAACTGGCGTATTTTTTGTGTTCCCCGGAAAGTAGGAATAGTCTTGGACTGTTTTATGAGATCATCCATCAGCGAAATATCTGCTGTGGTAACTTCAAACAATAAAATAGAAGGACACCTGGATTGAAGGATAGGTTTCAATGAATTCAGGTCTACGATATCATGACCTTCTGCCACGACTTTATCAGCTGTCCGTTTCAGGGTTCCACCGACACCGTCAGGCGCTCCCTTACCGTGCCCGGGTTCAGAATAATGCCATGAAAAGTATGTGATTTCTGGATAGAGATCTTTTAGATGGCGACACACCATTTCGAACATAAATTTATTTTTGTATTGATTAACAGGCCCATCACTCAACATATGTAATCGGGAAATAGGTAAATGTTGTGTTTTTATCCACTCAAATATGGGTTTCAAGTGAGCCCAAACAGCCATTGTGTCATGTCTATTGTCACTAGAGAGAGAACAAAAGGATACAGGTTTGATTGCATTATCCTTGCGCAAGTAAAGCACTCCTGTATGGATTGTTATCTGCTTCCTTCCTCCACCAAAGTGGACAGCTTGTATTTCCTCGTTATACTTACAGCAATAGTTTTCACTGTAATCTACATGAATTAAAATGTCGTTTATTGTTAATTTTTTCTTTATATGTTGAATGGCCTGATATTGATGTGCTATAGTGCCAATATGTGAAAAAAAAAGTGGTAATGCTGCTTCCAGACTTTGAACAAGCAATTTCAATTTAACCCTATACTCTTTCTTCACGGGTTTACGAACTGTCTTTTTTTTCCCATCTTTTTCAAATGAACTGACTTCATAAATCCATTGTTGATAAGTCACAAACTGATTAGGCATTGGTAAATAGTATTCCAAAGAGCGTTCCTTGCAGGTTGAACATTCCCTGAATAGACATTTTGTGGAATGCACATCGCAGGTTATTGTCGCTAAAATTGAAGTCACGTTACGAAATTTCAATGCTTTGACTTCATGCAATTTAGATATCATCAATTGAATATTGGCATGCTGTATGCATTGACAAGTATTTCGGGTATTCACGTTTTGCCAAGTAACCCAAAAGGGTCTGAATCTGCAAAAGGTTGATAAGCTTATCTTATAATTGACTGTGCTTAAAAACTTTTTGTGTAAATTTTGAAGTGTATCATATAAAACACGCTTTTGTTTAGTTTTACCATTTTTTGATTTAAGATAGTCTTTTTTCCCCGGGCACAACCTTGAGTTTTCATCTTTCTCCAAAAATTTAATTACATCGTCCTTTACCGCTTTCGCTTTCATCATTTTATCGCTTATTTTTCGAGGCTTTTGTCTTTTGAAAGTATCATGTTTAAAAAAAGGTTTCGATGCATGAAGTAACTTATATTTCTGCAATGATTTCAATTTCAACATTTCGTAATATTTTTTCTTTTTTTCATGTTTCTTTCCAAGATCTTTGTAACTAGTCTCTAGATCTCTTGTTAACGCTTCTCCAAAAAGTAATTTCTTCTTCACACTCTCAGGAACGTTTACATTCTTTAGAAGCGCATCTACTTTAGTTCCAGGCGATTCGGGGTCAGTTTTTTTTTGTTTTCATTCTCAAATATCTCTTCTTATATTTTTCGCTTAACTTCACTGCATTCTTCAAATTTTTTTTCAAATTTGCAATCTTTGCATGCAAAATAGCTCATCGCCTTCGCATCTGTCGTCTATTTCGAGCAGCTACATCTTCTCTAATTTGCTGCACAACTGATACTGGACTTGGCGGAGGTGTATCATCAATTATTCTTTGTAAATTTTGGTGTGCTATAGCTTTATTAATCCTATACACTTTACTATTTTCTTTCCATTGTTTTCGCTTTCGTCTAAGTTCTCTAGCATTCATATTAATAACTGGTTTAACTTGACCTTTCTCTTTTTTCTTTAAATATTTTAATCTTTCTTTTTCCCGCAGTTTTTCTAAAGATTCAGTATTATTTTTCATTTTTTCTCGCCTTTTTCTATCATACTCTTTCTTTTTTATTTTTTTTTCTGCATCACTCAACTTCTTTTGTCGTGCCATTTTGCTTCCACATACATGCACCTGTTTTAAATTAAATACCGTGAAATACAAGTTGCAAGAAATAAATAAAAAATCTAAAAAAACCGCAAAATACTGGATAAATCATTCCCTCACACGGCCGTCATTCCCTCACTCCTAAATGCAGTGAGGGAATGACTGTGAGGGAATGACGAATTTTAACTTAAGCTACAAAAAAACCGACACATAACCTCAATTTGCTTGTTACATTTCGAATATGTATTTTACTCCCAAAAACGCATAAAACCAACAAATTTTAATGATAGATATTAAAATGCTTAATACATTCATATAACGTGAGGTAATGATCGTCATAAATTTAACTTTTAACAATTTTTCACAAAATATTTTTTTACACGAACTCACCTGCGGTTAAGAAGAAATCGCCATCTTGAATCATTTGAGAGTGTTGCCAGGTACTAAAAACTTAAGGTTGCGTTCCTAAATATCGTTTGACACGTTCAGAAATCGAATATTCGTAATAGGATGAGGGAATGATTTTATTTGGCGGGACATATTTAAAATCGAATTATTGTCTTTATAAATTCGTTGTTGTAAGATGGAAGCTTTTATAGACAATAACAAACATCTATCTAATATATTTGAATAATTTTATTATTAAGAATATTGATACATTTCAGATAAAAAGGCATTTTAGTAATATTTTTGAACTAAGGGACAAGGTGAGGGAATGATTTGCACGGTAACAAAGGAGCCATATCTTTTTTTCTTTAGAGGAAAGACGTTTTCTTTTTAAACAATAGCGGTATAGACAGCGTACATTCAAATAAAAAAAAGACTTATGTAGTTAATGCATATCACTCGGCACTAATGGCTCGGGAATCAAATTTCGAAATTTGATGAGAATTACCCGTATACGAAAAATAAAATAAATATAAATGATTCTTCAAGCTTTTGATGAGGAACCTACAACAAGCATACGAACTGTTGCTGCAAGACTTAACTTAACAGTATGGAAAGTCTGGGCGGTTCTTCGGGCAGATGGGAGGCATGCATTTCATTACACCCCTGTTCAAGGTAAATAACACACCAGCCCTTTTTTTATTGTAACAAAAAACCCGTTATTTCAATTTTCAATGACTAGTTATTTCGTCAAGTAAAGATACTTAATAAATTTTTAGTCGTTTGATTTTCTTTGTTTCACAAGTTATTTATTCATGTTTGAATTTTTTTTAAGTTATTTCCAGAAAAACAAAAATCTTTTGTGGTATTGTTAGTATCTCAAGGATTTTTTTTGTTTTAGGGCTCGAAGATGGTGATAATGCTAGACGGTTGGATTTCTGCAGATTTATACTGCATACAGACGTCGAAGATGGCGACTTCTTGAAAAGAATTTTGTGGACCGATGAATCAAATTTTAGCCGTGAGGGAATAGTGAATCTCTACAATCTTCACCACTGGAGTCACAAAGACCAAAATCCTCGCGTTAAAAGGCAGAGTTCTTTTCAAAGAAAGTTCAGTGTCAACGTTTGGGCTGGTGTTATTGGACGCAATCTCATCGGCCCATATTTTTTGCCAGAAAGGTTGAATGGAGACATTTATTTAAATTTTTTAATCAATGATCTACCCGAACTTGTTGTGCCAGTTTTGGAAGAAGGTGTGCCGATAGTTTCCCAAAATGACGGCTGTCCAGCACACTACCAACTGAACGTGCGAGAGCATTTAAATAATGCCTTTCCAAACGCATGGATTGGTAGAGGCGGCCCTATTCCGTGGCCCGCACGGTCCCCAGACCTGACGCCTTTGGATTTTTACGTCTGGGGACGTGCAAAAGAATTGGTTTACCAGACAGAAGTGCCCACTAGGGAAGTTCTGATTGAACGAATAACCGGCGCGTTCCAAACTATGAAAGAAGAAATGCGACTACGTACAACGGCAGTTGAAATAAGAAACAGATGTCGTGCATGCATACGAAATGGAGGAGGTCAATTTGAACAAGATTTATAACTTTTTTTTTTAACTAGCCTATTCTGTCCCACTGCTGGGCAAAGGCCTCCCCCATTACTTTCCACCTCTCCCGGTGTTTTGCCTCCTTTTTTATAACTTTAGTTTAATAAAAACAAAATAACCTTAAAAAGTCTTTTCTTAACCCTGACTCTCCTAACTAGTATTTTGACTACATAATGAATAATTTCTATGACATGTAGCATACCGTTAGAAAGGGTATCAACTAAAGAACTTTTTAAAATAAAGCTAAGTTCAAAATGGCTTTTAGTTTTATTTATAATTAATTTAGAAGTTGTAAAATTTCATTCATTAAATAAAAAAAATAACTTTGGAAGCTTGTAAGGAATTTTTTTGAAACCAGTTGTATAAAACAACAAAGATGTTTTTAATTTTAAAAGACTTTGGAGAATGCAACAAAATTTGTTTTGTGCCACTACACCCACAAAAAAAAGTTATTGCGAATTAAAGGAAACATTTTGGGCATTTTTTTCATTTAAAAAAAAAAAATCATATGTAACCAACCGTGACATTTGGGACAAAGGGTGTATGGGTAGAACCTAGCTAATGACCTCCCAAATCCCTGAAAAAATTGTGTCGGTCCATGCGCCAAACACCCTGTATAGTAAATTATCTGGTATATCGAATCCTTAACGGTGGACCACTACTTACGCCACACCCTGTAT
The DNA here is from genome assembly GCA_905220335.1 of Noctua pronuba. Lineage (NCBI taxonomy): Eukaryota > Metazoa > Arthropoda > Insecta > Lepidoptera > Noctuidae > Noctua > Noctua pronuba. The sequence continues at coordinate 3,404,833 of LR999906.1, read as the reverse complement.
ATTGGACACCACACATTTTGAATTTTCGCGGCTAAACTAAACGTTGGACAAATGTCACTTTTGGCTCTTTGGGTTGAGCCTCTAGATACTGTTAACAAAACGTAAAAAAAAAAATACTTACATGGCCGACTTTTATCAGGTGATCGATCTTATATCAAAAATTGATGATTTTTGAGTGTTGTTTATAAATCTAAGAAAATCTTCAAAAGCAATGAACCAAAAGGTAAGTTTTGTTTTACGTATCGTTCCAAATGTTGTAAATTTGGGGTAAAAGCTTTGATTTTTGAGAATTTGGTTCACATGTCTTGTTGGAAACGAAAAACTATGACGTCCATATTTTGGACACTGCCCGCGTAGGTAATGGAAATTTTTCATGGTTCAGATTTATAATTTTGATTTTTTTTGTAACTGAGTGTTTCTATTTCAGACGATTCCATTAGATAAACTGGAAGATGTTCTGGAAGACCTGTTCGCATTGTCGGATAGTGAACACTCCAAAGACGATAACGAAAGTGACGAGAACGACACCGAAACTATTTTCATACCGCCAAGTAATGCTGAACTTCAAGAAATTTTGGATCCAAACTTGCCTCTTAGATCTGTATCAGTTTCAAACCTGGGGATAGAGTCGTCTTCTCCTGCAGGTACAGTTGTACCACATACTAGCTCCACACAGCCACATCCTTCTCCTGGAACTTCTAGATTGTCTCCTGTTCTAACAACTGTTTCTGCAACTCCAATACCAAGAACTATTACACGTCCTGCTGATGTAGTAGATACAGAATCGTCTGACGATAGCTCCGATAGTGATGACGGTGATGAACATTGGAAAAAAGCGCAGTTTCCTCACAATCCGCCAATTGATAAATTCGATGATAGAGTATTGAAACCGAAACAGTTTATTCCGAACAGAAGTAGTCCTGCTGTATATTTTAGAGCTTTTTTTACGGATGAAATCCTAGCTACCATTGTTGACCAAACTAATTTATATGCAACACAAAACCGCCAGAAAGATTGGGAACCTGTCACAATAGCTGAACTGAAAGCCTTTTTTGGAATTTTGATATTCATGGGACTTCATGTCCTTCCTAATGTGACACTATACTGGTCTTCTGATCCGCTGTTTTGCGTAAAAGAGGTTGCAGACGTCATGCCAGTGAAGCGATTCAAAAAGATTCTGTCTAATTTACACATAAATGACAATAGTAAAATGCGTAAGAGAAATGAACAAGGGTTTGATAAAATTTACAAAGTCAGACTTTTGATCGACAGCATGAATGATGCTTTTCAAAATAGTGCATCATGCTCTTCCTCACAAAGCATTGACGAATGCATGATAAAATTTAAGGGTCGCAGCACGCTCAAACAATACATGCCAAAAAAGCCCATCAAGCGAGGATTCAAGGTTTGGGCGCGCTGTGATAGTCTGACGGGGTATCTTAACCAGTTTGAAGTATACACTGGTAAAAAAGACGACACCACGGAAGTTGGATTAGGTGCAAGTGTGGTGAAAGGACTGTGCAAAAAACTGATTGAACAAAATGCTGAAAACACTCATGTCGCGTTTGACAATTTTTTTTGCCTCCTGTGAACTAATGCAATTTCTATTCGAAAAAAATATATACTCAACAGCCACAGTACGTCAAGACCGCACAAAGAAGATTGGTTTTTTAGGGCTCAGTTAATTTCAGAAGCGTTCATTAATGAAAGTATGTACATTATATGAAGCAATTACGGGGCTTTTCTTTCCACGTAATATCTTTTTTTTACTAAGCTGCACAAAGTAAAAAAAGAAGAAACAAATATTTTACTAAATCTGAACATCTAAACGCAATCATTTGTAATATCGAAACGTAGAAATAGTGACGGAAGCAATGGATAACTCCATTGCTTCCATATTCAACAGAAAATGGATTTTCTATAATAATACTAATTAATGATTTTGCTGGTAGTAATAGTGAGTACCATGAGACGTTTGCTACCTAGTATTATAAGACAAGCCGTTTACATTGCTGCGATATTTTATCTGTTTTGTCTCATCTAATCTAAGCCATTTTGATTAAGACTCCTCCTATCTTTGGAAACACATGTTTTCTTTGCTTCTAAGTCAGCCTCTTATTCGATTCGCAACAAGTTTTATGATACTAAATTATCATGTTACTAAATAAATGATTAATTAGTAATGATGCTGTTATTAAAAATATAAAGTACGTACGTAACGTTTTTTTGGAGAATTTAGCTTAAATGGCAACATTCAAAGCTATGTCATCTATGAAAACAGAATATGTCATAAATGTCATAAATATTGTCACTTTTCTGTCTTGATCATTAAAATATAGATTGTGTGGTTTTGTTGTGGATAGTTGTGCATTTTATTAGTTTGACAATCTTATTTGTTTCGTGGTGAACTATACAACAAAAGAAACGTACAGTGAAGGTGTATAGATATGATAGAGGCTAAAACAATGCCATAAACATAAACAGTACAGTTGCTGCTAGTATGTGCGAGGAGCATCATATAGTGATTATGGTAATGCCGATGATGATGGCATGCCCGTGCCCGTGCCGCCGGTCGCTCAGTTATTTGAAGAAGTTGTTATAAGATTATAATGTTAAGCTGCTTAAAATAAATGTTTTATCCAATTTGTAATTAATGTTTCATTTTTGCCCAAGTCCATGGCGCAATTACACATGGTCGGTCGCCCGAATTCGATTGCCCATGGAATTCGTCAAACAACCAAGTGTAAAAGAACGCCGTCGAGTACGTCCGTCTTCGGGCAGACTCGTCCAGCTTCATTGTTTGTTTTTCGATTAGTGTAATTGCGCCATTAAAGAATAAGCCTACGAAAATCATAAGACAATGTGATTGTGATGGGTTGTGCAAGTGCGGGCTCCGCAGGCTAAATACCTAGACAGTCCTTAAATTCTACGTTCTTGTAATAAAGTATAAGGTATTTTGGATGTATAATAATGAAAATATTTTTGAATGACATTACGGCTGACGTAGTTGTCCTACAGTGTTATATGGATCTTTTGAAGCTCCATTGAGGTTGATAGGCGAGAGCGCTTTTGCTAAACGTTTGTGAAATGTATTGAAAAAATAAGATGGCGGCGCTAGTTCTGATTTTGCCCACGCGACAAGTGTATTTATAAATTGTGTTATTCTAGCCAAATCCAATATTATAAAAATATGCTGTGATTATCTTTTATCTTAAATTGACCGAGACCTACCTTTTGGGAGTATTTTTACGAATGTACGCGAGCTCTAAGTGTGGTCCCCAGAACCCATAAGAGTATGCCATTCTTCTTTGCCTGAATTGATAAAAAGCCACAGGAAAAAGAAAAATACACCTAAACCAGCTGCTCTAAAATTGGCCAAAGGCCAACACAAATGGCGAGTCAACAAAAATGTTGCATTCTTCGTATGGATGGATACCAAATTGGTATATGTGCTAAGCACAGCATATCACCCTCGACAAAAGAAAACCTGTAAAAGAACGCAAAAAGATGGGACGAAGTCTGATATTGCTTGTCCTTTGGGCATTTTAGAGTACACAAAAAGGATGGGAGGTGTGGACAGATTCGACCAGAAAACGGGCACTTACCCTATTTCAAGACGCAGTAAAAGGTGGTGGATGCGTATATTTTATTTTTTGGTGGACGCAGCTATCACAAATGCCCACATACTTCATACCCACAATGACAAGAGTGCATAATCCAATAGGTGCATTGCAGTTCCGCACTGACCTGGCACGTAACCTGTTCAATAGTTACAGCTCCCGGAAACGAAGGGTAGGGGAGAGGCGTACAAAATGACATAGGTGGGTAAAATGGCACACCTCCTTTTCTCCAAAACCACAGACATAATAGTTCTCAAAATAGCGTGTAGAGGATCGCTTAATAACAGGTCGCAACCTGTGGCGGCGCCAGTCGCGTCCGTTTGGCCGTGTGGTGCGGACACATGTTTGTTTAGTTTTTGCTGTCACGAGTTTTACTCAGGCGGATTTTGTTTCTCGTAAAAGTAAGTATTTTTTACGTTAATTTGTTTGAATTTAGCATTAATTTATTGTAATTTTACTAAATAACTTCGAAAATGATTTGAAATCTCATAATTCTAGTTATTTTTTTAGTTATTGTTTTCTTACGTTGAAGGTTATGAAGTGGACAAAATGGCATACGCCTTGTTCGGGTAAAACAGCATACTATGTCATTTGACCCACCCTTTTTTCTTTTTTCAGATTATTAACAATCATGCCTCGTAACTATTCTAGAAAAACCGACCGACAGGGATGGGATAAAACCTCCATGGAAAAGGCTATTGAAGCTGTGAAGAATAATGAAATGGGCTGGCTATTGGCTTCTAAAGTATTTAATGTCCCACAGTCGACTCTTAGAAGACATGCACTGAAACAAAATAAATTCTTAACTCCAACTGCTAAAGGTACCTACCAACTTATCTAGTATTTACTTATCAACTTATCTTGATTATATTTGTTTGTTGCAGATACCAAGCAGCAAGTGAAATATGTCATACTTGTTGGGTGGCAGCAGACAGAGCTGCTGTCCATATGGTTTCACGCCCATCAACTTCATCCCAACAAGACCCCCCTAAAGATATACAACCACAGGGACAAGATCTTCCTACTATGTCTCCGAATGACGGCATTGGAAGCAACCAACCGGAACCTACTATTGTTTTGCCGGATTACATGAGAGCTATAGAAACTGAACGTAGGTGCTTCATAGAAGGATGTCAGAGAACAGAAAGGTACAGAGTTCCACTTTCGACTAGGAAAATGTTGCTTCATCAATATAAATATTACATCCCTGAAAATAACCGTCTTTGTGATCAACATTTGGTTATAGAAGCATGGGATTTTCTAGACAGCTTGAGATCCAATTATATTCAGTCTTTTACAGCTAAAAATATTCAGGACATGATGCCTCTAAAAGAAGTTGTAGATACTGGACTACTTCATTTTGAAAATATAAATAACATGGAAGACCATGTTGTGCATACATGGACTGGATTAAATAAAGCACAATTCCATCAAATGTTAGCTGAAGTTCCTCAGTTGCTGACAATGCCAAATGCAACTTTGGCTCTGGCCGCTTACTTTATGAAACTCAGAACTGGGGACTCCAATGAAAGGTTGGCGACTTTATTAAACGTGTCTAGACCAACACTTGAAAAGTGGTTACATCAAGTAAGAGAATTGCTCACAGAGTATTTTGTACCTATGAATCTAGGTTTAAACCACATAAACAGGCAACAAATGGTAGACAGAAATCTTACAATACCTAATACATTGTTTGGAAGCTTTGAGGGAGTTGACAGACCAATAGCTATTTTTGATGGAACATATTGTTATGTGGAAAAAAGTTCCAATTATCTGTATCAAAAAAAAACATATAGCCTGCACAAATACAGAAATCTGGTAAAACCATTTTTAATTGTTTGTACGGATGGACATACGTGCCTGCTTCGTTGGAGGAGTGTGAAACACAGCTATCAACTAGCTAGGCAAATAAATCAAGAGCAGTCACCATATGCCGTTGGGTGGTTGAAATTGTCAACGGCAGATTTAAACGCGATTTTAAATTATTACGGCAAAATTATTTCAACGTAGCCAGTAAAAGTTTTATGAAAGATTTTGAGGTGGCTGCTGCCCTTTTAAATAAGTTTCATCCTCCTATAGTTGATCGTGTAGATGCTGTGGAAATAATACAAGAAATAGATAGGTATATGAATGTAGAAAACGAATTAGCTGATTTTATTATTAGGAATAATTATAATAGGCGTCGAGCAAATTTTGAAGCTATCACCGTACATGATGATAACCTTAACGATTTTCCACAGCTCTCCGATAGTGAACTAATATTGATTTCTTTAGGAACATACCAAATCAAGCAGGCACGTTCCTACTACGGTGAACATATAAGAGGACATGATGGTTTTAATATAGAAGTATGCAGGGAGGTCAGCAGTAGCCTTCTTCGAGAGCTGTCGGCTGCCAATACCTCCTGGTTACTTAGGGCCGGTTTTTTGATCCGTAGTCAAACACCGTATAACAATTTGTTAGATTAACCATAGTCAACTAGTCAACTAATGGTTAGAGGGCTATTACGTTTTTCGATGTCTAGTTTAACTATAGTCAACCTTGACCATTGGTTATTATATTGCCAGTGTAACGAGAAATATTTTCCTTAAAATTGCTATGGATTTTTGGGGGTAATGTTTTTCTATGTGACAACACTACTCTTAATGATTGAATGAAACCAAAAGAAACGTCATAATTGACAGATTAAACATCAAAACTCAGACTATGCTGCGCTAAAAATCAAACAGTTTAATAGCACGAGAAACAAGAACACAACACAATAAGTTATATTTTTCACTCCGTGTTATTTATTGAATTGTTCTTGAATTTGTGCCGTAACTACCAAGCATCATCTGTCTACATAAATATGTCAGGATACAGCCAACAATCAAACAAGTTAGTATTTTTGTATGTTTACATTGAGATATTATAAAGGGTGTAAAAAGACCCTTAACGAAGCCGAAAGGTATTTGTTCTCCCCGTCACTGCGATCATTTTTTTGTTCTAGACCATAACTGGGAACCTTCTAGTTACGGAGATATTGGGGGTCAAAGTTCAAATTTTTTCACAAGTTTTTTTTTAAATACTACTTTTTAAGGTTCTAACTTTGCTCCAATCACCTCCATGGTCCGTTTACTATTCAAAGCATCCATCAGCAATAAGTTTTGACCGCATTATTTTGAGTTTTACCGTAAAATGTGATTTTTGACCCCAAAAAAAAATTTCGTTTCCCAGCAAAAATTTTTGCGTAAAGTTACTTAGTTTGATGTACAGAATGCTTGGTTGACGGCTTGGTGAAGGGTCTGTTTACACCCCGTATGTAGCGCTGAAATCATCAAGAGTTACCTAGCTCGTGTTATATTTACTTGTACGTAACTATTTTTTTTATTCTAGAGACCGCAGCTCTAATTTCTGCAAAGAAGAAACAAAAAAACTAATGTTGCTTCTACAGGATTACCCAGTAATTACGATAAAAAAAACTGATCACTCCAGCAACCAGCAAAAAGAAGCTGCTTGGAAGTTGCTCACGGAAAAAATTAATTCCGATGCGACGAAATACCGTAGCACAAAGCAGTTGCAGCAGAAATATAATAATATGAAAAAAACTGCAAGAAAGGTGCCAGGCTATAGTATCTTTTCCCCAATAATTTTATAGCTTGATGCTGTAATACAGAATATTTCACAATTGATTATTTTAATTTAGGAAATGGCAGGAGAGAAGTATGGAAGGCGGCAAACTGGTGGGGGACCAGCCCCTCCACCACCATCGGAAACCACCGAATGGTTAAATTCCATTATGGGAGAGTCCATATCAGGTCTTCCGGCAGTATATGACAGTGATGCTTTGGGTAAGGACCTACTTACTAAAAAAAATAAGTGTCTTGCAAATATTATTATTTTCTTTGACTGCTTAAAATGGTGTCTTTTTTACAGAAAATGTGCTCGTGGATGTGGTGCCAGACGATCATGACACCACAGCAAATGTTAATTTGAATTTATCCAATTTTGAAGAAGATTGTAAGTATTAGTGTCACACATCTATCACCTCTGCATTGGATAAACAGCAACTCACCTCATATCAATATAGTTCACTAATCTTTTCCGAGATGAGGTGATTCTTTTACATTTTCCATATAGTTAAAGACAAAGAATTTGGTATGGTTCAAGTTGATGCCTAGATGATTGATATGACCCTAGTCAACTATCTTGGTGCAATTTTATTATGATAATAAATTATACAATTTTATTATATTAATTACAGGTATGCTTAAAACAAGTTTGGCTGAGGCTGATAAAGATATTGTCTCCTGCGATTCCGAGAACCCCCTGAAGGATAATGTAGTCAACAATATTGGTAAGTATTATTATTTGAATTTGAATGATGCATAATATTCTTTAGGTATAAGAAAATAGTTTAACAACTTTAAAGGACAATGGGCATCCGTGTATAGGCAGATGCCTCAAGGTCCAATAGCCATAAGATACACATAATTGAAAAGAGCTTTTTACGGAGAACCTTTGCTACTAACACGACTTTTGGCAATTCGTAGTACGTTCGGAGTTATTGAACTAAATATGTAACTAGTTGGACAACGAAGTTAAGATTTTCTTGGCATCGATTAAGGTTGTCTGGGTAACCAATAGTAAAAACATATAATCCATTTCATAGAGCTTTTCAAGGAGAACCTTTGCCAGAAACACGACTTTCGCCAATTCGTTGTCCGTTCGGAGTTATTGACCTAAATAGGTGACTATTTGAGCACCGAAGTTAAGATTTTCTGGGTGACCAATAGCAATAACATATATACCATTGCAGAGAGCTTTTCAATGACAACTTTTGGTACTAAAATAACTTTTGCTAATTCGCAGTCCGTTCAGAGTTATTGAACTAAATAGCTGACTAGTTGGACACCGAAGTTAAGATTCTCTTAGCAACCAATAGCCATAAGATATACATCATTATATAGAGCTTTTTGACTAGAACCTTTGCCAGTTACACGACTTTTCCCAATTCGTATTCCAGTCGGAGTTATTGACCTAAATAGGTGACTATTTGAGCACCGAAGTAAAGATTTTCTGGGTAACCAATAGCAATAAGATATACATCATTGTATAGAGCTTTTCAAGAAAAACCTTTGCCATTTAACGACTGTCACCAATTCGTATTCCGTTTGGAGTTATTGACAAAAATAGCTGACTAGTTGGACACCGAAGTTAAAATTTTCTTGGCAACCAATTAAGGTTATCTGGGTTACCAATAGTAATAACATATGATGCATTGCATAGAGCCTTTTAGAGAGAACTTTTGCTACTAGCATCACTTTAGCTAATTCCTATTCCGTTCGGAGTTATTGACATAAATAGGTGACTATTTGAGCAGCGAAGTTAACGTTTTCTGGGAAACCAATAGCAATAAAATATACACCATTGGAGAGAGCTCTTCTATGAGAACTTTTGCTACTAACATAACTTTTGCTAATTCGCAGTCTGTTCGGAGTTATTGACCTAAATAGGTACTAGTTGGACACCGAAGTTAAGATTTTATTTACAACCAATTAAGAGTGTACGGGCAACTAATAGTCATAAGATATACACTATTGGATAGAGCTTTTCAAAGAGAACTTTTGCTACTAGCACCACTTTTGCTAATTCGTAGTCTATTCGGAATTATTGACCTAAATGTGTGTCTAATTGAGCACCGAAGTTAACATTTTCTGGGTAACCAGTAGCTATAAGACGTACACCATTCGAAAGAGCTTTCAATTAGAATATTTGCTACTATACAACTTTTGCTAATTCGTAGTCTGTTCGGTTTTATTGATCTAACTAGGTAGTTGATTAGGCACCGATGTGTAGCTCCTCTCTGACTCTGAATCGAGAAAAGTTGTCAAAGCAAGAAATATTCTTCTTGTTGAGATCAATCCATTGATACATATCTTGACGCTATTGGGCGTTGGGGTTGTGTTAACGATCTATCCAAGTTACTGTTACAGTAAGGATTTGCTCCTAAAATAGCATTTTAAGATGTCAATATTTTGAAAATGATGTTTATAGGCTTATAATATGATGTTTGAAACGTACAGTATTAATGAAAGTTAAAAAATTGACGAAATAACAGTATTTTATCTAACTTAATTTCTCAACATTAGACCTCTGTAGCTCCTCTCTGACTCTGAATCGAGAGAAGTCGCCATAATAAGAAATGTTCTTCTTAAAGAGATCTATCTATTGGTATATATCTTAACGCTATTGGACGCCAGGGCAATTCTGCCCATTCTCCTTTGTTCCAGGACTATCAAAATTGAATGAATTTGATTCATCTACACCCAAGTCTATGCTGCGAAAACCAGTATCAAAAGAGCTGTGTAAGTTAAATGTACTTAATGCATAAACATCATTCAAAAATATTTTCATACAGCAATAGCCTTTGTACTTAATTTTCTGTTAATTTCTCCTTCTCTGTTTGTATGTGTGTACATAAATAGTTAAATAAATAAATAAAATTTGTCCTTTATCATGTTATTTTGAGGAGGCCTATGTCCAGCAGTGGACTCCTATAGGCTGATGATGCTGATGTTATTTTATGTTTCAGCTTTCAAAGAAAACAAAAGAAAGACTGCATTTACTCCACTGGAAACGAGGAAGCGCATAATTTTGCATACGGAAAGGAAAATGGATTTTTTGAATTGCAAGCAGCAACGAGAAAGTGAATTGTCCCAGTATGCCAAAGCAGAACATGATCAAAACATGAGACATAAACAAGAACTTCATGACCAAGAGCTCCAGTTTAAGAAAAAAATGTATGATTTAATATTAGAAAAATGTAAATATGAGGCTGAAAAGGCAAAAATAGATTTTAATAAAGCCAGTAGTTCTTAGACAACTCAAATTTGTTTTATTTAATTTAGTGTTGATCAATAGGAAAATTAAATGCAGTTTAAGTAATAAAATTTATTATATTTATAGTTATTAGGCTCCTTCAGAGTTTATTAATGAGGAAAAGTATGTAGTTATAAGATCTCTTCTGTATTGCTGATCATTTTCTGTCACTGGGAAGACAATATTTTCTTGCTCATTTTCAATTATAGTACTTTCACCACTGGGCAAATCTTCTCTATTTCTAATGCATAGATTATGCAGTATTGCAGTGCTGACAATAATAGCCTGCACATTATCTAATTTAACTCTTAATTGAGAGCCTATACATGGAAATCTCCTCTTCCAAACACCAAATGTTCTTTCCACTACATTTCTTGTTCTGATTTGGCTCTCATTGTAGAGCTTTTCAGCAGCGCTTTGAGGATCTGCCATTGGTGTTAATAAATATTTCTTTAATGCATAGCCCCGATCTCCCAAAAGGCAGCACCTGCCTAGTTGTTGGGAGTTCATTAGATATTTAACTCTGCTGTTGTTGAAGATAGTGCTGTCATGTACAGAGCCTGGCCATCGTGCAACTATATCCCTTATTTTTAGATGAGCATCTGCTACAACCTGGGTGTTTATAGAAAACACGTCCTTCCTATTTCTATAAAGCTCCGCATTATCACCGCCTGAAATAAAATACAGTTTTCAAAAATAACAGATGCATGCAGTTACATTTTTTGAAATGACTATGTAAGTACCTAGTTACAAACATTACCTGGGCTTAAAATACGTATATGAGTGCAGTCTATCGCTCCGATTACACTTGGAAATTTGGCGATTGAGTAGAACTTTGCCACTACTTCTCTTACTTCTTCTGTGGTGTGCGGCATTTCAATGAAGTAATTTAATTTAGTGCAAATAGTTTTCGAGACCGCGTGGATAACTTTACATGCAGATGATTTCGATATCCCAAAGAAATCTCCAGAGCATCGTTGCATGGTGCCTGTAGCGTAAAATCGCAATGTAAGCAATATTTGCTCAAGAGGTGTTATGGCTCGATTCCTAAAACGCAAGAAATAATTATTTGAGGTTATGTTGTTGTGGAGATGGGTTTGCGAATTAAATCAATCAATGAAACTTTATTTAGATGCAGTATCTAATTTAGGTACCTACCTTGTGGTGGGAGTTTTTAGAAAGGTTCCAATTTCACCGACTAACCACATAACTGTTTCCTTTGATAACCGATACCGCTGGCAAAAGTCTACACTATCCCAGGTGTCCAAGGGTGGGTTACGTGGTCTAAAAATTTTCGGCCTTCTCATTAGCACGTATTCTACATAAATATTATCGTCTGATGAACTTTCCGACATTATATCATAATATCTAACTATGTTTAAATTCATGATACAAAAGAATAAGAAATACGACGTCGACAGCAACAAAACTTGTAGATAGGTGAGTACAAAACAGCTGTTGTGTTTGAATTAACCATCCGCCATATTGCTTAACTCTCCAACTTTGGGTGGTTAATTTTTTAAACTAATAGTTATTTATTTGACCATTGGTTAAGCTAACCATTGATCAAAAAACACATTTTGCCAATATTTAACCATTTGTTCCTTTTTTTGACCATTAGTTGAGTTAACTACGGATCAAAAAACCGGCCCTTAGGGGTCGCATACAATCCCGACATATAAGTCGAAAAACTTATTTTATTTATATTTTAGTCGACGGGTCTTGTAGAGGAAGGGAGGCTATAGTAATGCATTACTGTAATTGTATTGTAGGGAAACGAACTGTAGGCTGTTGCGCTCATATAATGTGCATTATAAGGTACCTTAGCTGGGCTAGGTACCAAGATCATATAGTACCACCTGCACAATTTCTAGACGACATTTTAATTATAATCGAAGACGAATAAACCACTATATTAAATGATTTTTTATTTTATTTTAGATATCCTTTCCCTATCTCCTTACCTGTTACCTACCTTTCGCTTGAAGTCGTTGACGTTCATTCATACTTACGATTTTTCAAACATTTTCTAGTAAATATAATAACTATTAGTGCAAAAGGACACATTTTGCACTTCAGGAATCAGCTGTTAGTTAAAGATTGTAACATAACCTCACTTTTACATAATCTTTATATCTATGTTCTCAGATTGACAAAATCCGCAGAATTTTTAGTGAATGGTTGATAATATATAAGCTATTAATTGACACCACTTTCATCTTCTTACACCAAGGCCCAAGATTGTATGTAATCGTTTCAGTCTCCTTTAGGAGCTATCCCCAACATTTTTGTGAGCATGTATACTGCTGACTAATGGGTGAAGCTTGCTGCACGAGGACACATGTGGTCCCTTTTATATAATATATGTATATGCTATATTGAGCAGGAAAAGCAAAGAAGCCTATAAACGATTATTCCAAGTCATAAAAACTAAATTCCAAGATTTTCACTCATCCAAATTTACAGTAGATTTTGAGCAAGCGGCTACTGCAGCATTGAGAGAAGAATTACCAAAAGCGCTTGCTTTTGGGACACAACTTTGGGTGATGGGTGGTACATTCGAAACGTCCTGTACTTTTCAGACAAATTTATGGTATACATGGTTTGGTGGACACGGGTACAGATCGTTATTTTGTACCTTTAGTATATGCGTTTCTATTGAATAAGACGCTAAATTGTTACTTTTATTTTTTTCAACTACTTACAAAATGGTTTGCAAAGTAAATATGGCCAGGATGCTGAGTTTGCTGTCAAGTAAAGAAACATTATCGCACTTACTTATTTACCCCAAGAAGAAATACCAGATGATTTCGACAAATTGAGAGAAGAAGTGTTACCCGACGAAGCAAATGATATCACAAACTGGTTTGGAAAATATTATGTTTGGGGAAATATTCATTCTCGTGAAACGGGAAATACTAAATTACTTATTGCACGCTCATCACCTGTGTTTCCATCTTCACTGTGGTTTCAAAATAATACTGAGTTTGAGTATTATTTTCCATCTTCTATGCCATAGAAGATGGAACACGTTGCTATGGATGATAAGCACAAACGGGGTCTTTATTGCTACTATAGAATTTTTAGTTAATGAGCAAGCTATAACAAATAGGACAATTGAAAAGGCAAACGCGGGATTGGGAAGACCTTACTGAACAAAAAAGAGGCAAAACTGATGATAATGCGATTGAAAACATGGCTACCTCCGAAAATCGGGATATTCCAATAATTAAAAATTTCTCGCAATCACGGCAATGTTTTTTGTTCTAGCAACATTCACCTAGCCGCCATCTTAATCCACCCCCGGCCGCGCTTCAATTGGCCCGAGGCGCCAGTGTTGCCATATATACAGATTTATCTGTATCTATACAGATTTTTCATCACCAATACAGATTACAGATTTAGCATAACTTTTATACAGATTTTCGTCATTTTCGCTTCCTCACATAATCTATGATGAAATGATTGAAAATGTATCTCTTTTTAGTGTATAATAATTTAGTGTTTATTTATTGCCTTCAACATTTTTTTCCCTGTGTTCTGTGTAAATCATTGTCCCTGGCAACATTTATAGCGTACTGAAGGGATTCCCCGAAACTTATGTTTCATTTCAAACATAAGTTTCGGGGAATCCCTTCAGTACAAATGAATGAACGGAATGAGCAGTATGAAACGATTTGTTTGGTTGGAGTTTCAACTTCTAGTTCTAGTCGAGTATCGCGAGTCGTATTTGCGCTGTTTCTTGACTTTCTTGTCGATTTTGTGTTGTGACTTGTGTGTGCAGTGCTGCATTCTAAGAAAATTAAAATTGATCACTCTCAGTGTGAAGTAAATAACTTGTTAATATGCTCGCGAAAAAGTCACGAAATACGCAGCGTTTTAATCAGACTTGGCTGGAAGAAAGCAGTTTTAAATCGTGGTTAACAAAAAGTAAAAAGGGAGAAGATTACGCATACTGTAAATTTTGTTTATCAGACCTTGCAATCGGTGGTGGGGGGAAAAATGATCTTGTGCGACATATGAAAACAACTAAACACCTAAACTCAGTTCCTGGATCTTCTGCCATTCAAAAACCAGTCACAGCTTTTTTTCAAAAAGGTACGATTGCTGATGATGTAAAAACAGGTGAAGTTCTATTGGCGTCTTTTGTAGCTGAGCATAACCTTTCAATGAATGTCATGGAACACCTCCCTCAACTCATAAAAACAATATGTAAGGATAGTCCCACTGCACAAGAACTTGCGTGTAGTCGCACCAAAACCACAGCTATTATTACATCTGTTACGGGAGACACTGAAAAAGAAAACCTAATTGCCGATTTAAAAATTCGAAAATTCTCACTGCTTATTGATGAAAGTACGGACAGAGGATGTGTCAAGCTTTTATGCATTGTTGTTAGATATTATAGAAACAAAAAAATTAAAGATGCGTTCTTTGCACTAATACCCGTTCAAGATGCGACAGGCGAAAAACTTTACGAACATCTAGTAAAATTATTTACAGATAATGATATTCCATATAAAGACAATTTGGTTGGATTTGCCGCCGACGGAGCTAATGCTATGATGGGTCAGCATAATTCTGTAGCAAGCAGATTATTAGAAGATATTCCCCATTTGTATGTTGTAAAATGCATTTGCCACTCATTCGCATTATGCGCGTCCTATGCATGTACAAAATTACCGCGTGAACCTGAAGGCCTTGTAAGGGATGTATACAATTATATCAGTACGAGTCCGAAACGAACAGGTTTACTAAAGAAATTTCAAGAGTTTCTTGCACTAAAGCCCCATAAAATCCTGCATCCATGCCAAACACGTTGGCTCTCACTTCGCAGTGCGGTAGTGCGGATTCTAGAGCAATATGAAGCACTCAAGTTGTTTTTTATTGATGCTGTGACGACAGATCGTTTAAACTCAGCGGATTCTATTTTACATATGCTGAACAACCCGTACAACAAAATGTACTTGCAGTTTCTTGAATTTTCTTTGGATTTTTTCACAAAATTTAATCAAGCTATGCAGTCCGAAAAGCCACAAATTCAATCGATTCATGAGCATTTGTGCCGCATATTTAAATCATTCCTGGATTGCTATATGAATAGCTCATATTTATTTGAGACTGAGCTCCACAATGTCCAGCATGATAACCCACGACACTACAAACCACTTGATGATCTTTATCTTGGCGCGAATGTTGCTGTATCGTTGTCTACTGCTCCTAATTTGAATCCAAATGATGTACATGTATTTAAACTACGATGTCTAGATTTTTATGTAGAAGGAGCTAAACAAATAAAATCCCGTTACAATTTTGGAAATAACACCACAAAAAGTTTAAACTTTCTCAATCCCATTATTGTTAAACGGCGCAGTATACCATCATTGACTCACATTGCACAGGCTTTTCCTAATATAATCGGACAAGAATATTTTCAAACATTGGACAATGAGTGGCGACAATTGAGAATGAATGACGACCTTCTAGAATCAAGCGCAGAAAATACAGAATTGTTTTGGCATCAAGTCAATTGTGCACAAGACTTAGATGGACAATCATTATATCCAACTCTTCTGCAATTTGTTACTGCTTTACTAAGTCTCCCTCATTCCAGTGCCGCAGTGGAAAGAATATTTTCCGCAGTAAATTTAATTAAAACAAAAACAAGAAACCATTTAGGCACTGAAACGATTGAGGGACTTCTTTTAACAAAACAACTTCTTAGTGATGAACCCTGTTATAAACTCCAAGTTGATAAAAAAATGATTGTTAAAATGAATAAAAATATGTACAAAAAATAATAAATATTGTTTTCTTAACTCTTTCAGTCACACTTTTACAATAGGAACATAATTATCAATTTCTGTTTATTTATGCAACATTTACCACTAAAATATCACAGAAAATAGAATCTGTCATTTATTTTGAAGCACAGTCCAAACTTTCATAATAATTCAACCGTTTATCGCTAGATGGCGTGTATTATAATTAAAATAATCGAAAAGAGGTGGTTAGTAACACTAACCACCAAGACTGAAAGAGTTAAACAGATTTTGTACAGATTTTATTACAGTTTTACAGATTTTATACAGATTTTAGTGTTTTGTGTTCATACAGATTTTGTACAGATTTTACGACCGTTCTATCCAGATTTCTCGATCTGGCGTTTGGCAACACTGCGAGGCGCTGTGAGCGAGTGTTGGTGTGTTAACGACATTTTTGAGAGCGAGTGATATTTCGCGCGCTTTTTTGGTTTATGGGAGTTACCCGAAGATCTATAATTAAGAAATCTAGAAAGTTATTTAACTGGTTAATTTTTAATTCGATAGATTTTTGTTTTAGTGCACTGTTGAGTAGGTTTAGGACACGCTAGCTCAAGGTTTTTTTTTTAGTGCAGGCTTAACGAGCGAGTCTGCGAACACGGAATCTGGTCCTGCCTGTACCCAGCCAAATACGGAGGAACCTAACCATCAGAAAATACCAGATTCCAAGAACCCACAGTGATATTACTGTGTCTCTCTGTTGCAATTTTTTTTACAGATAAACTATTTTAAGCACAGGGTTTCTATTTTTTAATTCAATTGTGTAATATCTTCATATAATTTATGCATTAAATAATCTCGATTTTTAAGTTTATTTTAAAGTTCGTACCTTCAAGACATAACTTAGTCAGCTAAGATATTAAGGGTTCCGTTCCCATAGGCAAAAATTTAGATACAATTTCGCTGCCAGCTCTGCGAATTAGCGGGGTGCAGGGTGAGCGCGAGGTGCCGGCCCCGCTAATATGCGGAGAAGCGCCGGTTTCTATGAATTAGTACGCGCCCGGCACTGCACTTGGCAACACGTTTGTAGGCTCTGTGCGTGAATAATATAAAATACAAACAAGAAAGAAAAACAAGTTACGAAGCGAAAATGGCAAATGAAGTTCAAAGCATGCACTTTGGCGCAAACATCAAATATCTTTGCACACAGGCATGGTATATAGGAAAACTAAAGCGCAGTCTTGATGTACGATGTCAGACGAGAGCAGCCACCATCCACCGGCGATTTGGGCTCACCTATCTCCAGTAATCGAAATGGTAAAAACAAGAACACCGAATGTACAGATATTTCATTTTTACACTGATAGCCCCTCTTGGCAGTACCGTCAGAAGAACAATTTCTACTTACTTGCTCACTTCACAAAGACTTACGGGTTCAAGTATTCGACTTGGTCGTTTTATGAAGCGCATCATGGCAAAAATGTAGCTGAAGGAATCAGTGGCAGCGTGAAACGAAGTCTAGATAAAAAAAGTATGTCTTGGAACCGATATAGTAGATGCAAAAGATGCTTATGAAGTGTGCATAGATTGTTTGAAAAAACCAAAGTGTTCCTCATATTAAAAAGCGATATCTTCCCCACCGAACGCCACAGGTCGGTTATAGCCGACAAACGAAAACGTGTCCAACACGCCACCGTCGGCTATGGCCGACAATAAAACGACATTTGTTTAAGTACCAAATAAATATACTAAATAAAGATTTCTGTGTTTCTTTTTCCTATTATTTAAAACTTCATAAAAGATATATTGTAAAATGGCACAAAGATCTATAATGGACGTTACACAGGTAAGTAATTTTGTTAATAAGTATCACGTATAGTGTAATTTATGTATTTTGGGTATTGTTCAAATGCGTAGGAATAAATGATTGTCTGTTTTATAGAAAATGAAGAAGGCCATGACCAAAGATGAGGTTGCACTGTTGATAGACCTAATATAGACCACTCCAATCTTGACCAGCAAAGAAACGAACGCAACTACGAACAAAACCAAAGACGATGCGTGGAATTCTCTGACACGAACTTTCAATGCCAAGAGTGGGTCTGTTCCCAAATCAAAAGATCAGTTGAAATCAAAATGAGACAATTTATAAAAGCTGCTCGTAAAAGAGCCCAGGAAGTTAGGATGAATAATTTAAAAGTAACATCATATAGTTGTAATTATTATTATGCTATGATATTGTTTTAATTACATGATGTAAAGTAATTAAATGTTGTAAAAGTGCCTAAGTACCTATATATTTTGTAAATGTAAAATCATATTTTTATCAGGCATACAAGCAAAAAAAAGAAAAATTGAAATATGGTAGAGCAACTCTCCCAGTGCAGAGGTGAGCTCTAATTATTTTTTTGGCATGCCTGTGTCCAGACAATTACCGACAAAAACGAAAGGTACATATTTAAATTTATTATTATTTTACAAAGCATATTTTATGTGAATTTCTTATACCTGTTCTCATAATTTGTGAACCCTGGTCACACGCAATTTATGAACTAAAAGTATTCACGTTTATTTATTTCAGGAAAAAAGGAAGCAGACAGTGATGTCCAGACGTCCATCATCACCCGTAACCTTGCTATAGCAAGTTATTATGAGAAGAAAACGGAGAAATTAAATTTAGAAATTGCACTTTTAAAATCAGCCCCAAAAGAAAATAATGTTACAGTTATGATATTTAAAGTTAGTATTTTACTTTTAAGTCTTAGTTTATGTAGTTCAGTGCCATAATAATTTAGAATATATTAAAGATCACAAGTACTATATACCAGTAGGTTGTCGTATATGTGAATTGCATTTGGCAAGGCAGTCATGGTCAGAACTCTTTGATGTTGAAGTTGTTAACCGAAGTTTCACGGCAACTCACATAGAAGACTTTAGTGAGTTATTGAAAAATGATAACAATACTTTAGACTTTGAAAATATTGAGCAAATGGATGATCAAGATCAATCGAAGCAGAACTCCCTGATTTTCAAAAACGGGCTACATCACTTGCCGCTTATTTAATGAAGCTCAGAACAGGAGATTCGAACGAAAGAATGTCTTCATTATTAAAAATTGAAAGAAGTACTCTCTCAAGACATGTTGCTAAAGCACGAGAGGTTATGATGGAAAGCTTTCTGCCAGCACATTTAGAGTTACAACATATAAGTAGACAAGAAGTTTCAGCAAGAAACCTTTATGTTCCCGAGTCTTTGTTTGGAAACCCTGGGACTAATATGGAGGATAGAAAAGCAATTATTATAATGGATGGTACATATATTTATGTTCAGAAGAGTAGCAACTATGCATATAAAAAAAACATATTCCCTTCATAAATATAGGAACCTTGTCAAACCGTTCTTAGTAGTATGTTGTGATGGCTATATATTTGATGTACTGGGCCCTTATGCAGCCACAAAATCAGATGCTGACATTTTAAAAGATGAATTTTATGACTCTTCAAAACCTATGCGCCAATATTTTAGAGAATGTGATGTAATGATTTTAGACCGAGGCTTTCGTGACAGCATTTCTCTTTTACAAAGTTTGAACTACTCTGTTCATTATCCTCTCTCAATAGAACCAGGTGAATATCAATTGAAGTAATTGAACACAGCAATTGCAAATGAATCCCGTAAAGTGACCGTATGTCGATGGGTAGTCGAAGTGGTCAATGGACGTTTTAAACGAGATTTTAAGCTGCTGCGCCAGGAATATTTTAATAGGGCATCTAATCATTTGATGCAAGATTTTAAGGTGGCAGCAGCATTAATAAACAAGTCTCACCCGGTTCTAGAAGACAGAGAGGATGCTAGGGTAATAATCTCTATTATACAGGAAAGAATGTTTACCTCCAATTTATTGGCTGATTTTGTAGAACGAAATAATTGAAATAGAAGAAGGGCCCAGTTTGAAAGTATTACTGTTAATAATGAAATTCTTCTAGATTTTCCACAAATGGATTTAAATGATATGATTTTAATACCATTATGTGTGTATCAAATAAAACAAGCCCGTTCATACTACGTTGAACATGTGAGACTTGATGGTTCCTATGTTTTGAGAATTAATTAATTCTGAAACCATATGGTTATTACGAGGCAAAATTCACAGCCGTCATATCAGCAACAAAACATATTTTGTTTATATTCTAATAGATTCAGCACAAATAGGTCGACAGGCAATCGTGCAATATTGCTGTAATTGCATCGTTGGGCGCAGAACCATCGGTTGCTGCGCCCATGTTATGACCATTATTTGGTATTTGAGCTATGCGAGACACCAAAATAATATCGACCCCCCTGCACAGTTTTTAGACAATATTTTAATTTCCAATGTAGAAGATGAACATTAAACATTGTAATTAAAATCTGTTTTATTTCTTATTCAAACACAAGTTAATGTTGGACTAGGGTCAAAAGCAACTTACTACCTTATTGTAAGGCTGGTCTCATTTTCAGGCGTTTGAGCAGCGCCGTGCAGACGCACTCGTTTACAGATGCACTAGATAGTACTCGCATTTTATATTATAGGCACACCGACATTTTAATCTAAGACACAGTTCAAGCGCGTACACTTACATAATTATGTTAATTAGATTCTATGCATATTATTATAAACGTTGTGTTTACTTACATACACTTAGGACTAGAAAAAACTGCACAGGTACCTAATTATCTAGGTAGGTGCAAAAATAGCTAAATATATTATTATGATATGTTTTTCCGTTTCATATAAATCACTCTCGAGCTATGAAAAACTATTCATAGCTAACATTCGTTTTTAATTTGATAAGGTTCGATTATAACCTCAAAATCTGATACATTTTTTTAAATAAATCTATTCTGCAGCTAGTCCGCTATAAAAATAAGATCCTATAGGAGTTTTCGTATGATCGACAATACAACACATAATTTTCCGATGCTCTTGGTTCCAGGGCGAACAATGTATGGGCGCAGAGCAATGTCCTTTATTTATAAAACGAAAATGTGAAACCGTATACGTTTGTTAAATTAATGTCACGTGGCGCTACAATAGCGCCACGATGTAGATATGATTTGATATCGTGTAAAAGCGATATTACCCATGCCTAGCTAAGGGTGAAGTTATTTGTAGATTACAAATTTTATGTGCCGCAGAGCTGTAGGATTTGCTCAATACATTTGTACAGCAATAATTGGGAAGTTCTATCTGATATCCAGTCACCCATTCATAGTTTTAATGCAGAGCACATCCAGGATTTTGCAACTTTTGCAAATGAGCGGCAGCTAATCCTGGATTTTTCTAATATGGAAACGATGTCAGAAGAACTTTGCCATTATTGGATTGGGTTGAACAAAGATCAATTTGGACAACTCTTTTTAGAAGTGCCAGAAATACAAAATATTCGCCAAAATAAATTGGCACTTGCTGCCTATCAAATTGCGAACGGGTGATAGTGACCAAAGAATCTCAACACTTTTAAATGTACCTCGCACTACATTAATGAGGTTAATGGGTCAAGCTCGAGATTTATTAGAGCGTGTATTTATTCCTAACAACTTGGGAATCGATCATATATCTAGAACACAAATATCAGAAAGGAATTTGTAATACCTAATGGTTTATTTGGGGGTGAAAATAGGCAACCTATTGTTGTGGAAGTGATGGAACATATTTATATGTACAAAAATCGTCTAACTATATGTACCAAAAAGATACATATTCTTTGCACAAGTATAGGAACTTGATAAAGCCTTTACTTGTGGTTTGTTGTGATGGATATATTATAGATGAGTTGGGCCAGGGATGTATCCAGCTTCAACATCAGATGCGAATATAATAATAAATGAATTTAATGAAGAAACAAAACCATTAAGGAGATATTTCCAAGCAGGTGATGTATTTATTCTGGATAAGGGTTTTAGAGATTCTGTGCCGTTGCTGAGAGAATGTAATTACTCTACTCATATGCCAGCATCCTTACAACAAGGTGAAACCCAATTGTCAACCCTTGCTGCTAATAAGTCGAGAGCTGTCACAGTTTGCAGGTACAGTTGAAGCTGTAAAGGGCATATTTAAACAATCATTTAAATTGCTTAGGCACGAATTTTTTAATCGAGCATCAAAACATGCAATGACAGACTTTCGCATAGCAGCAGCTCTGATAAACAGGTTTCACCAAAGAACTAGAGACAGAGAGGATTCAGGGTAAATACTAGAGATAATAAATGAAAACATGTACAGAAATAATTCTCTTGCTGATTTTGTTAATCAAAATAATTGAAATAGACGGCGAACAGATTTCCTCTCAATAAATGTAAACATACATAATGTATCCTTTCCGAGGCTGGAATACAATGATTTAATATTAATTGCATGTGGAACGTATCAATTCAAACAAGCACGTTCCTGCTATGGAGAAAACAGGCGATGATTTCTATACGATTGAGTTGTGCAGAAAGACTGCCAGCAACCTACTGGAAGGTTTCCCGCTCCCTTCAGTCAACTGCAGTTTATTGCGTGGGAAAATACAGAGCAGACACATCAGCAGATAAACATATTTTGTTTATATAGTATATGACAATAACACTGAAGGGAGGGCAGCCATAAAACAATATTGCTGCAACTGCATGGTGGGCCGTAGAACAGTAGGTTGCTGTGCACATATAATGATCAATTATTTGGTCTTTTAGTTGGGCAAGGTATCAAGCACATATTAATCCACCTGCCCAGTTCCTTGACCATATTTTAATCACATACGCATCAGATTAATAAATATATTTTAATAAAAAAGCAAGTTTTATTTCATGCATAACCTTGTGCGTAAGCAAATAATTATTACATCGAAATAAATGATTATCCATTTTCTCAGTCGTGTACTAGCGCTCGCCGGAACAGTCGTTTTATTTACATGACTCATCACCCCACTCTACATACGTACACAGTAGGTACACTTACATTTGTTGACCCCGATATCACTAACACGCGCCGCGATTTAAAGTAATTTTTTTCGTGACTTTCCCGCGTCTTGATAACTGCACTGCACAACCTAATCAGCCTTCCACAAGCGGATCTCCCTGGTTTTGGTTTTCAAGAGGCACATAGTTATCTCGACATGACGTCAAGCGGAAATTGTGGAAATGGGGCAGCATTATGAGTAGCGACTGACTTCAAGCAGACAGACGTGGCGGCAATAGGAATGTCCTCGAAGATACCCGAATTTTGGACCGAAATGCCCAGACTGTGGTTCACCCAGTTCGAGACAATGATGGCTCCTCAAAAACAAGGTGACGAAGCAAAATATGCCGTTGTGTTGTCCAACCTCAACAAAGACGCGATAAGTCAGGTGTCATTATGTCATGCCATCACTAATAAACAAAACTCCACAAGTAAAACGATCGCACCAAGGAGGTTACGTCAGAACGGATGCTGTCAAGAAACCTCTGACCCCGTCATACGAAGGACCATACAAAGTGTTAGAGAAGCAAGAGAAGCATTTCAAAATCCAAATGCCAAGGAAAACATCCGTAGTGTCGGTGGACAGACTAAAACCAGCCTACATTTTAATTGAAAATAAGGTAAATGAACCTTTAGCACACATAAAAAGTACCAATAGAGGTGTGAAGGAACGCAAGAGTGCTGACCCAGCGGAAAATATCGAGACCGCGCCGAACACAACACGTTCAGGCCGCGTCATACGTCCAGCAGTACGTTTCGCAATCCCGTAACATCAGCAATAGAGCAATACCAAATTAAATGAACGTGTCCAAACACATTTCAAAAAATCACTGAAGGGATAACACACTTTATAAAATAACAGCAAGAAAAATATCACCAATTTTAAATCATGGGAAGCTGGGGATCAAAGGAAGAAATCGTGGTGGCACAAACTACCGCCTCCAACGGGTCCGGCGGATCCAGTGTGTCTATCACTGAAGTAACCATGGGCGGCGTTTTCATCATAGCCGTCGCGGTGTTAGCTTTCTGCCTTTACAAAAAGTGCAGAAGTCAATTCTACAAAAATGTGTATCGGTATATGGAGGGCAGACAAGCTCAAGCGACTCCACTCCCAACGGTATCCATGTGCTGCAGCTGCAGCCATCATCCGAATGGAGTTCAAGGCACGCCAGGCATGTGAAGAGAGTCCCAGAGAACTCTAGTACTATGTAAAGTGAAAAAGTGCAAAGGTGTAGTGCAAGTGGTTTACTTATATATATTTTTTTTATTCAAGATTTTTTATATCGTTTTTTTTTATATTGTTTACCTTTTATATTTTTTGTTTATTTTTTTCAATCTGTTATGTAAGCGTACTATAAAAGTGTATTAGAGATTTTTTTTTTTTAAAAGGGGGGAATAATGGGCGTAAGCAAATAATTATTACATCGAAATAAATGATTATCCATTTTCTCAGTCGTGTACTAGCGCTCGCCGGAACAGTCGTTTTATTTACATGACTCATCACCCCTCTCTACATACGTACACAGTAGGTACACTTACAACCTATTCAATTAAAAACTAAGATTAGTCCATGTTTAAAACCAACCCAAAAAATTACCAAACTAGGAGTGACTGCAAAACTGGACCAGTTAACTAAATCTCGCTTAGAATTAGTGGAGCTACATAAAGAAATTGCCATAAAAGAGCACGAATTTGTAAATGCAGAACACAAATTAAAAATGTAGCATCTGCAGAATGATGAAAGAAGAAAGCGGGAAATGCATGAAGTTCTTATAGGTCAGCTCCGTAATAGGGTACATTACCAAACAAATATTATAGATATTAATAAAGATTTATAAAATATGTTTTTTTTTATTTGCTTGTGTAACAATACATTTAAAACAAGGATAGCTAACTAGCATAATATGGTCCACCAATTTTAGTGGTGGTTTCTTTAGCCTATGAACATTTTCATCACTAGTATGTTGATAACACTGGTTAGAAACCCAACTCGTTGAATTCTGATAATCCTATTCAAAAGCAGTGACAAATTCACCACAAATAATTGATAATAATTGACTACGCTTTCTTGTAAAGTAGGTGGGGGGGTATAATAAAAAGAACACATTTTAATTATGTTTTACTCTTTATCCCCATAAAGGGTTAAACATAATTCATGCTCTGTCAATATATTGGACACAATACATTTTGAATTTTCGCGGCTAAACTAAACGTTAAACAAATGTCACTTTTGGCTCTTTGGTTGAGCCTCTAGATACAGTTAACAAAACTTAAAAAAATATATACTAACATGGCCGACTTTTATCAGGTGATCGATCTTATGTCAAAAAATGATGATAGAAGAATGCTAGAAGTTCCGCAGCATCACTGATGGAGTTTGTTTAAAAAAAAACCAAGCAAAGACTGAACACCCAATTGATAAATTTTTAGAAGGCATTGCTCCTACATTGATCTTTGACGCCATACTATCGGAATCTAGCGAAATCCGATATATTCGGAATTCTGCAGAACTATGAGATGACAATGCTTACAGAAAATCAACAATTATCTGAACCTATACAAATTTCTGTAATGGATG
Source organism: Noctua pronuba (assembly GCA_905220335.1). Classification (NCBI taxonomy): domain Eukaryota; kingdom Metazoa; phylum Arthropoda; class Insecta; order Lepidoptera; family Noctuidae; genus Noctua; species Noctua pronuba. The sequence goes on along the minus strand of LR999906.1, from coordinate 3,379,033 downwards.
CGGTTCAACTCAATACTGGGCCTTCAGTCTCGACATTCGTAACGACGCTGACGCAAACTTGCGATCGCTAAATATTAACGAAAAAATTCGGTTGCCACAACGAGGCTTGCGAGAAAGGAAACTCTCTACATCTAAGATAGCGTGCAAAGTCGTACATTATCTTGACATAACAATGTCGGTACGCTAGCAAAAAACGTATTCATAGTGCGGCTTTTTCAAAGACAATTTTTAGTCTTTGCAATATCTCCTTGAATATGGGGTAAAATGGAGAACATGGTGCACTAAAAATAATTGGTTTTCTTGTAACTTAAACTGAGACTACAAAAACATTAACTAACATAACAGCTAAAAATGTTTTTAAAAATTGAAATAAATGATTAAATATTTAAGGAAATTAGAATTTGCCTCCTTCCAACACTACGTCAGTGTCAAAGTATATTTTTTTTTGACATGTAAACAAAACGGAGCACGGAACGGTTTTAAAGTGGATTTACAACTTATAATGATAATATTTTGTTACCGTTTATTAGGTAATGAAGAAGGTGCAGACCCGGGTCCGAGCGGGGTCAAGTAAGTACCTATAACATCTTTTTTCTATTCTAAATTGTCGATTTCATACTGTTGTAATGAAATAAGTTTTGACTACATTCTAGTATTTACTTAAATATTTCAGGCGAAAGCGTACTGCGCGTGTAACGAGTGGCCAAGTAATGTCCTTTTGGCCAAAATAGAAGCCCGCCCTCCCACACCTATTTACCCGCAAATTTACCGGCCTTCAGAGCCCGGAAAATTTTGACGAGGGCTGGAAGGTGACTGCGGAATTGAACCAGCTGCCAAATGGTTCGATTAAATCAGCAGATAAGTGGATGACGATTAATTTTACACCCATTAGCAACATACAGCTCCAATTTTACTCATATTATTTATTTGGAATTGTTTATCTTCTCTGTAGGTTTGGCGAGACTTTAAGAGCCGGGCCTGCAGTAAAGCAGCCCGGCTGAGAAAAGAAATATTACTTACTGGCAACCGAGCCATCACCACTGCTCCGCTGACTGAGGTCGAATTAAGAATTGTGTCCCTAGTTGGTGGAGAATACACTTTAGGCACCGAGTGCCTAGACTCTATGCCGGAATTTGTGAGTTTTGATATTCATTTATAATGTGTCATACACGATACGCTCTTCCAGTCTTACCAAGGGGTATCAAATTACCCAGTACTAACTGGGTTGTGGAGGTCAGATAGGCAGTCGCTCCATGTAAAATACTGACATTCAGCTGCATCTGGTTAGACTGGAAGCAGCCCCCAACTAAGATGCGAAAAAGCTAGGCAGATACATGATACAAAATATTATACCTTCTGTGATACCAAAATACTTAAATCAAATATAAAATAATCATTATAATTTTGATCATTTATAGATGATACACAATGAAACAGACAGTGCTCATAAGTGAGGTACCAGGTGGTGGTGCCAGTGAGGTCATCGGCCAACCTCTATGTGAATGTGAGTTTTTGAAATTTTTTGACTAGAAATGTGCATTCTGTTTAAATTTTCATTAATTATAGAATTATAATAAATTATACTACTACTACAGACGGTGTCACGAATTAAATGTACTGGATTTCCAGCCTCGAGTTGAGTTTTGCGAGTGGTTTCTTGAAGACTGGAGAAAACATTCTCTGGACTGACGAGTGTACCTTCACTAGGCGAGGCTTATTTATTAAACACAATAGGCACATGTGGGCACACGAAAATCCTTTTCTGATGGAACAAGATTCTTTTCAACATCGGTTCTCATTAAACGTATGGGCGGGAATCATCGGCCAATACGTACTTGGACCGCTATTTTTGCCCCGACTAACCGGTGACGTGTACCTACAATTCCTTACCGAGACATTGCCGGGCTACATTTGTTAAAATTGGATGTATCCAATAATTACGGTTTCGTCTTCTACGACGACGTTTTTTATCAGAAGCAGCGCAATTAAACCTTCTTCGTCCGAGTTCATTATACTGCATGCATAGGTTGAAAAAAGTATTAGCCACCGACCGCAAGTGTCGACCACCGGCCACAAGTGTCAAGCTGTCGCATGCTTCAGCAACGTTTGTAGCCGCTTCTAGCTTCTCGTGGCGGCGTTTGTGACTGTGGCGTGAAACCCGTGTGCGGCGACCCTAAGAGGCCCGAGCCGCTCTGCCACTTTTTGTTTACGGGCAATTTACCTAAACGCTTATTGACCACACTCCTTTCAAGATTGATCAGAGTCCAGAGTACAGTCAGAGTCTAATAACATGGAAACAGACTTTTTTGCAATGAGTGTCGCAAAAACTGCAGATGCTTTAGTAATTCAGTGTAGAATCAATTAGTGCATTTCAGATCTTGAACATAATAGGACACTAAATTGCGGTGGCCTTTTACTAATGTGATGATAATTTCAGGAATAAGTGCATCATTGAAACACGAAAACTTCCTGGTAGTTGATCAAGATGGCAACTTCCAATTACCAGGATAAAATAATGCAGTTGCTGAACACAGGCTCTCTTGATTTTGTGGCGGCAATTCAACGAAGGAGAATTAGTATCTTGATCAAGATGGCAACTTCCAATTACCAGGATAAAATAATGCAGTTGCTGAACACAGGCTCTCTTCATTTTGTGGCGGCAATTCAACGAAGGAGAATTACTTTCTTGATCAAGATGGCAACTTCCAATTACCAGGATAAAATAATGCAGTTGCTGAACACAGGCTCTCTTGATTTTGTGGCGGCAAATCAACGAAGGAGAATCACTATCCTTTAAAAATCGATTAATAATAATTAGCTTGGACAAAATTGTTTATTTCACGATTCATGATAAATGTCGTCAACTGTGTCAAAATCATGTGGATTCGGGAGCTTCGAGGAGTGTGGGCATGCGACGAAGGATTCTCCACGACATCTGGGAAGCTCCAAGCGATGGATTGGGAGAACGATTTGAACGAACAATTATTCAACCATTATTCGGACGCTATAATGGAGTTGGCGAAGCGGAAAGCGGAACAAGAAGAAATGGAAGAAATGGAATATTCATCATCGGCGAACACGAAGAACATTTCCACGTCATCCACGACTGTGCGTACTCCGGTTCAACGTGCAGGCGTCTTCACGTCCAAAGACTCCGTGAGTACACCACAGAAGCCATCGAAGACCAATCAAGATCGTGGGAAAAAGACAAGCAAGTCTTTTTCCCGAAGGAGAAATTACAATTGAAGAAGCGGAGGATATCGAGCGACGACGAGGAAGAGTACCAACCAGGAGCGATGTTCATAGAATCACAAGCAAGTGTGAAGGACGAGAGCGAACCAGATGTGGACATACAGCCAAAAAAGAAGAGCAAGATAGTAACATTCCTAGAAGATCAAGCGATGTCAGAGGAAAGCGAGAACGAGGAGACAACGACAGAAGAGGGTTACGCCTCTATGCTCGCAAATCTTGCTCGAGCTCATTCCTTAGTTCAAAGTACTGGCAAAATATCCCAAACTATTTCCTTAAAGGACGAAGACGGATATATCAATATAACGTCGCCGGGAGAGCGTGGGTACATGCTCATGAAATTTGATCTTTACCCATTCAAAGACTGTGTGAAGCTGCAGAAAAATCAATATTGGACGAAGCGGAACTTCAGCTCTTTAGCACTGATCTCTGGACAGGACTCACATGCTTACAAACTACTGATGGCTCTCCGAACTCAAATAACGAAGGACAAAGACCGAAAAGAAAAGTCAAACAGGATGGAAAAGTGGCTAGACAGTTTCATTATAACACCGATGAAGAACATATTATAATCAAATATTAGTTGGCCAAATTGCACTACTGTTAATTTATCCGAGATTTTTCAAGCCCAAGATGAAGTTATCAAAAACATATGGTCAGACAATACTTCAGTTGACATCGATACTACAGCAGCTGTGATTCCGTCGACATCAAGACAACTGTGGGCACATCTACCGAAGTTCATATTAGGAAGCCTTCTGTTGACCTCAGCAACAAACAGAAGAAAAGACGTTCAGTCTCTTTTGGACTATTCGCCGGAAGAACTTACTTCTGCATTAGTCGAAAGACTTAGGATAGACAAGAAGAATGACTTAGCTTGTGTTATTAACCATATAACGAAGAACCCTGATAGTGTTGCTATTGTTCAAGCCACATTGTTTAAGAAAAATAGGAGAAAATCTTGATGAAGATCATGCTCTTGGTCTTTATACATCATTGAACCTGTCAAAATGGAAATACTTGTGTTTAAGGAAAACGCTGTTAGATTGTGTAGTTCCAGTGTTACCATCGTATCACAAAGTCCTTGAAGCTAAAGAGATGCTATCCACATGATTTAGAAATTACTGAGAGAGGAGCCAGAGTGAAGCTTCAAGCCCTATTGGATCTGACAGTCCAGAAGATTCTTCAAATTACCGGTACCCAGATTGATTTCTCAACTGAAGGATTGAAGTTAATTAGTAAATGGGGTTTCGATGGAGCTTCTTCACAAAGCACCTACAAGCAAAAGAGTGAAGATGTAGACTTCAGTGATTCATCGGTTTTCATGTCAAGTCTTGTCCCTCATTTCTAATATTTTCATTCATCATTTTTATAATTAGTTTCTAATAATAGCACCATATGGGAAAACCCAACCCTTCTTCAACACATTATTGCAGGCCCATTAAGTTCGAGTTGTGTAAAGAGAGCAGAATACATCAAGCAAGAAGAAGCTGCATTGAAGGAAGAAATAAAAAACATCAATCCTACAAAATGGGCGGCTAGAGATTAGTCACAAGCTTCATATGACAATGATCGATGGAAAAGTGGCCACTATTATAACGGATACTTCGTCTCCATCTGCCTGCAATATTTGCCTTGCTAAGCCGACTGAGATGAACAAGCTGTCTTGAAAATAACAGGACACCTGTTCGAGAAGATGTTTATAAATATGGACTTTCCACTCTTCATATGTGGATTCGTTGTATGGAGTGTATTCTACACATATCTTAAAACATGGACTTTGAGATGTGGACTGCGCGAGGTGCTAACAAGCAACTAAAAGCTGCGAAGAAACATTTGACACAAGAAGAATTCAATCAGCAAATGTTCCCATTTACTTGTGGATTTTGTGAAGCAAGGCTTTGGAACCACAAACGACGGAAACACAGCCAGAAGGTTTTTTAGAGATTATGAGAAATCTGCCCAAATAACCAATATTGAGAAAGGCCTACTGAAGCATTTTGAGGTTATTCTTCAAACGATTTCATCAGGATATGCCAGATATTGAAAAATTCAGGACTTATTGCAGAGAAACAGCTGAAATTTTTGTTCATCTATACCCATGGTTTTATATGCCCGCAAGTGTGTACAAGCTACTCATACACGGTGCAGACATTTGTCATCACTTTGGCCTCCTACCAATTGGCATTCTTTCCGAAGAAGCGGGAGAAGCAAGAAATAAAGAATTTCGAAGAGTTCGTGAATATCACACAAGAAAATTTAACAGGATGAAGACCAACGAGGACTTGCTCCATAATTTTTTAATTAGTTCAGACCCATATTTATCCCATATTCGACCAAAATACAGCAACTTAAAGCAATTCGATTTTTTTCCAGATGTTAAAGAGCTTTTGTTGTTGCCTGAGGTAGTAAAAGAAGAAACCGAAAATATGGATGATCCATTAATGTAAACGTGACAGATTTAGTGATGTTGTTATTGTTAGTAGTAGTAGTTGAGTTGTAGTCCTTTTCAGGGCTACATCTATTTCTAATTGTTTCGTTTAAGATTAGTCACGCTAGTAGTATAACCAACAATATCAACCATGATTTATCAATAGGAAATATCAACAGATGAAAGAATAATCAACAGATGATTATTAAAAAAATAAATAAGCAAAAATGCTTATTTTATCATAACATCACGCTTTATATTACCCGAAGGGTTCGGCAAAGGTGTATACTACACTATAGTACACTGTCATTTCGCCAGTTATGTTTAAGTCCCATGTAATAGGGGGCGAGCCTAATACACGGTGCCCCCCCCCCATCCGTGGTTGTTTTATTAAAAATTATATTTTGAATTAATTTCAATTGAAAAACTCGTTAGTAATATTAAGATAATTCAACATTAAAATTTTAGACTTTAAAGCATCGTAGGCGTCAAGGCCGCAGGGGTACGCAAGCAATTTATATGTCGTCGTATTAACGACAACAAGTACTTACCAGAATATAAGGTTTGCTTGCTATACTTTGATACTGAACGGAGAAAAAAAAATAGATTTTATCCCATACATTTTTATTTTCAATTTTTTTTTTGACTTGACTGAGCAGTTTTTTTTTAAAGTTGTAGTAATAAGTATTAATCAGTGTTAAATTTCATATACGAAACAATTTTTTGTTAAGTTAAATATGCATTTTCGATCCTATGGTGGTCTAGGCTAGAGATTCACCATAAGTAAACACAATCGACCCTTTATTGAATCAAATATCGCAATCGATTAGTTTTATTTAGAAGTTACTGATTTTTGTTTATATAAAATATTAAACGACATAGATTTACAAGTATAATGAATTAGTCGTTGTTATTATTATTGTTAAGTTTTTTGTTTTATTTGTGTCAGTTGTCACTTATATTATTCGCCAAATATGCCACCAAAACATAATAGTGTGTTAAATCACCAAGCGAGAAAAAATATTTTCGATTTAACGCAGTATATTAAGAAAGAAAAAGAAAAAGGCGTAAAAGATGTTGATAACGTTCATTTAAGAGTTACTAACGCAACTGGTGTGTCCCAACGCACAGTACAGCGGATCGCAACTGAAGGTAATGTTTAGGACTCTTACTCTCAAAACTTAAACGAGATATAAATTTTAAATGAGCTAAAACAAGCTTAAAGACAATTGTCAACAACTTGGGGTTCAAGTGGCGAAAGACCGAAACTAATACAGTGGTTCTTATAGAGAAGAGAAGAAGTCCCTTAATGCGTGGTCATCCTGAGTGGGCTATGTAGCTAGCATCATCAACACCCGACAGGTAAATAAAGGGTGTAAAAAGACCCTTAACGAAGCCGAAGGGTACTTGTTCTCCCCGTTATTGCGATATTTTTTTCTTCTAGACCATACCTGGGAACATTCTAGTTACGGAGATATTGGGGGTCAAAGTTCCAACTTTTTCACAAGTTTTTTTTTAAATCCATGTTTCTAATGTATTTTTTTTACTTTAAACACCTTCACGACCCCCGTATTATTCAATCCATCCATCAGCACAATGTTTTGAGTCCGTTACATTGAGTTTTACCGTAAAATGTAATTTTTCACTCCAAAAAAAAAGTCGTTTCCCAGCAATCATTTTTGCGTAAAGTTACTTAGTTTGATGTACAGAATGCTTGGTTGACGGCTTGGTGAAGGGTCTGTTTACACCCCGTATGTATACTAAACATTTACACTTGATTTGTATTTCTGTTTACTGTAACACATTAATTGAAAACTTAATTTCAGATTCCAGCAAATGGTCGAGCATGTAATGCCTGTTGGCAAAGGGCCCATAGCAATATTCAACTAGTGATGGAACCACCAAGAGAGTCCCAAGAGGCAAGTGACAATGTAGAAAGTAGGTCTAGCTCTGTACCTGAACCTGTAAGTACATTTAGTTCGGAAATTGATATGGACATAGTTCAAAACTGAGAATACATATGTTGAACTAGAAGGTTACAGTCGAACCCCGGATTCATCGAACCATTGTTTTGTTCCCGATTGTACAAACTCGGAACGTCTAAGAGTTCCCATTTACCTTAAAAAAACAAATATTAATTGACTATAAATTATATGTCTCACCTAATGCCCGAGTATGTGAAGAACATGCAAGTGTATATAATTAGGAACGGTTGAATGAATATCAGTTTACAACGCAATTTACTCAGACTCATATTGTCGAAATGTTAGATTTATTACGAAAAAAAACAGTAAACGTTATTGATTTTGAAAATGTTGAAAATATGAACAATTATGTTTGTCGTTATTGGACAGGCTTGACTGTGTTGAACTTTTTAGCACTACTGAGCTGTATAACAAGTGAATTGTCAAAAATGTGTAAAAAGCCTAAAACAGCTTTAGGATTATACCTAATGAAAATAAGCTCGGGGAGCCAATTAGACGAATTGCATCATTAATGAACATGAATAAATCAGTGGCATGCAGTTATATGAAAAAGGCACGTGAAACGACGTGCCATGAAAGAATTTTATGTACCAAGACATTTAGGTATAAATCATATTCCTCGACCAAGCCTGTCCAGTAGAAATCTTTTAATCCCACTGGGTCTTTTTGGAACAGCAGAAAATAACCCCATAATTATTTGCGATGGAACATACATATATTTACAGAAATCATCAAACTATCTGTTCCAAAAAAAAACATACAGCTTACACAAGTTTGCAAATCTTGTTAAACCTTTTTTACTGGTGGCCACCTATGGCCACGTTATAGACATATTTGGCCCATACGCAGCCGCTACAATTATGCAACTGCTGTTCCAAAATCAAAATTCTGATTTAAGACAATATTTTAGACAGAATGTTTTTATTCTCGACCGTGGTTTTAGAGACTCTATCCCATTACTCACATCTTTGGGATATACTGTTTGTAAACCCGAGACCCTTAGTGAAGGGGAAAGTCAATTATCGACTGAAAAAGCCAACAAATCACGACTAGTGACACTGCAAGTGGGTTGCAGAAATTGTAAATGGTCGGTTTAACCCATTAGTGCATGTAGGAGCGCTGACGCATCATTTTGTATTCGTCGTACGCGCAGCGCTCGGCGACTCCAGTTCGTTCAACTTAAGTAACTACTCCATTGTAATATTTGTAAATCTGTTCACAAGTAAAGTTATATCCAAATTCCGCCGAGTATTATTTCTCTCCGTACACACATATCTATAGACTTTACATACACGCACACTAAATTGGTGACCCCGACGTGATATAAAAGTGCGCAGTGATTTTTTGTGTGGACGTGATTGAGAACGGGCAACTCATCAACACCAGCGGTCTATAGCGCGGAACTCTCATTGTCTAAAGAAAAGCAACAGCGAGTAAAAGTTCATAATGGAAGAAAAGATGGCAACCGATGAGTATTCCCTGTCACCCGTCTCCATAACTGACAAGATTGAAGATTTTTGGCCGAGGGCACCGGAATTGTGGTTCACCAAAGCCAAGGCAATAATTAACTGCCGAAAGATGTCCGACGACTCTAAATATCGGATTATTTTGTCGAAATTAAACCTGGAAGTCACCGAACAAGTTGCGGATATCCTTTTAGATCCGCCCCAGGAAAAGAAGTATGAGGCCTTGAAGCAAAAATTAATTTCGGTGTACAAAGAATCAGCGGAACGACAAATCAAGAAGTTGATTGGTGAAATGGAGCTAGGCAATCAAAGGCCATCGCACCTCCTACGGAAAATGCGGGACCTGGCCAGAGGAAAAGTGACCGATGATACTCTCAAGGTAATGTGGAAAACACATTTACCACCATCAGTACGTGGAGTCTTGGCAGTGACAGATGAGGAAAATATGGAAACATTGGCGTTGATAGCAGACAAGGTCGCGGAGACTATCACCCCGCACCTGTAAAAAGCGTGGCTAGCGTAAAGGAAACATCAGTACCATCAGACAAGGATAATTTGGTGATAGCAGAAATAAATAAATTAAGCGACAGATTACGTAAGATCGAACACGGTTCCAGAGGTCGCTCGAGATATAATACATCAAGAAGATTTCGATCAAGATCGAACTCCAGGTCTAGGAAGGCACCTGAAGATGACCCTAACTGGTTATATTATTATCACTTCAAATTCCGCAACAAGGCGAGTAAGTGTCTTCAACCGTGCAATTGGAAGAAGAGAGACGCCAAGCCATCGGAAAACTAGAGTCGGTGCAGTCAGCGACGGGAGGCTGTGACCGCGTGCACGTCAATCGCCGTCTATGCGTCAGGGACAGGAATCCAGGTTAGAACTTTTTAGTGGATAGTGGTGCCAATGTCTTTGTTTTACCTCGCAGAGTTTTTTTAAGAAAGATAACGCACATAGTGCCTGTTATAAGTTGTATGCTGCGAACGGTACCGAGATCAATACGTACAGTACACATATTTTAGAACTAGACTTAAATCTTAGACGAGCGTTCCGTTGGTTATTTACGATAGCGGACGTACAGCAACCAATATTAGATGCTGACTTCTTAGCTAATCATAAACTGTTAATTGATTTGAACGGACGATGGCTAGTGGATCAGGTTACTAATTTATGTACGAGAGGAAATCTCTCCAGTTCCACTGAGCCCACTTTAAAAACCATTATTGATAATTGCCACTATTATGAATTGTTGAGTAAGTTCCCAGAATTAACGAAGCCTGTTTCATATAAGGAGACACCTAGACATGGCGTTTGCCATCACATAGAGACAACAGGTACTTCAGTGCACGCACGAGCTAGACAGCTACCCCCGGACAGGTAGGTGAAAGCCAAAAATGAATTTAGGGTTATGCAAGAGCTTGGGATCTGTAGGCCGAGTCACAGCGCTTGGGTAAGTCCCCTGCACATAGTACCCAAGAAGGACGGTAATATTAGGCCATGTGGAGATTATAAACGTTTAAACGCGATTACTAAACCGGATCGCTATCCCGTACCCCGTCTTCATGATTTTACGTATATTTTGGCTAATAAGAAGATATTTACGAAATTAGATGTTAATCGAGCATATAATTGTATACCTGTCGCGGAAACTGACATTGAAAAGACAGCTGTTAAACACCTTTTGGTTTACTCGAATTTATGCGCATGCCCTTTGGATTACGTAACGCAGCGCAAACTTTTCAGCGTTTTATGCATCATACTGTTTTGCAAGGATTAGATTTTTTATTTAATTATGTTGATGACGTAATAATTGCATGCAAAACTAAAATTAACTGGACAGAAGTAGCCGAACGCAATTTTGAGCAATGTAAGCAAGACCTAAAGAATGCAGTTTTCTTATCGTATCCAACGACAGATACCCCTTTAGCCTTGATGACCGATGCGTCAGACACTTGTGTAGGTGCCGTATTACAACAAAATGTTGATAACAAGTGGAAACCTTTAGGATATTTTTCAAAAAAGTTGACAGAGGCACAAATGAAATACAGCACTTATGATAGAGAATTATTAGGAATTTATTTGGCTATAATTCACTTTCGTAATATGGTAGAAGGTCAACAGTTAATTATTTTTACTGATCACAAGCCCTTTTCTTTTGCGTTTAGTAAAACAGGTACAAATAGGGAAACCTCACGAAGAGCTAGGCAAATTATGTTCATTAGCGAATTTAGTACAGACATAAGGCATATTGGCGGGAACGATAACGTAGTAGCAGATACTTTATCTAGAGTAGCAACAATATCGTGTCCCACGACACTTTCGCAGAACTTGCAGATGCGCAGGAAACGGATAAACCAAATAAATGTAAACCAAATAAATGTCCACGAGGTGAGGTCTCTAGCTTTTTTTATATTTCAAAATTAAAGAAGAAGGAGCACGGTCCATACAAAATTAACCCACGTCCTACAGCAACGAGTGTGTGTGAACCTAGCAGATCATTGTCCAGCAGATCAAAAATAAAAGAGAGTTCTTTTCGCATGCAGCTGAGTTCTACAGTTCCTGATAGTTTTTAGCAATAGTTCTGACGTTTTTACCTCGAAAAAAGCCGATTGACGAAATGATCTGCTAACTTCCCGTAGCAGATCATTTGGCAGCAGATCAGAAATAAATGCGAGTTCTTTTCGCATGCAGCTGAGTTCTATAGTTCCTGATAGTTTTTAGCAATAGTTCTGACGTTTTTACCTCAGAACATATTTATCGACAGGATAAGGTGCTAACTTCTCGTAATAGATCATTTTGCTGCAGATCACAAGATACAGATAAGAGAGTTCTGTTACGAATTCATAACAAAAAAAAAGAGTTCTACCCTTTGGCAATTATTTCTAGTGATGAAAAAACATTTTCCGACTCTTCAATTCCTCCATCATGATCTGCATCACGATTGTAACAGAACTTCATCGCAGAACTCGATTCGAGTCGAAATATACGTTCTTTATCGATGCGAATCATTTTTAAAAGCTAGAACTCTTTAGTTTCTCGTGAATTTGTATCAGAACTCCAATACAGAACTCGATTCGAGTCCAGAAGTCACGGTCCTGTGCCGGCAGATCATGATATACTGTTGGAAAAGTCGAAAAGTACCTTTATGATCGATTCAAATCATTCGTAAAAGCTAGAACTCATTCGTTTCTTAGGATTTTGTATTAGAACTTCAACTCAGAACTCGAATCGAGTCGAGAACTCACGGTCCTGTGCTGGCAGATCATGATATACTGTTGGAAAAGTGGAAAAATACCTTTTTGATCGATTCAAATCATTCTCAAAAGCTAGAACTCTTTTGTTTCTTATGAATTTGTACCAGAACTCCAACAGAAAACTCGATTCGAGTCCAGAACTCACGTTCCAGTGCTGGCAGATCATGATATACTGCTGGAAATGTCGAAAAATACCTTTATAATCGATTCAAATCATTCGTAAAAGCTAGAACTCTTTTGTTTCTTATGAATTTGTACCAGAACTCCAACACAGAACTCGATTCGAGTCGAGAACTCCCGTTCCAGTGCTGGCAGATCATGATAGACCGTTTGAAAAGTCGAAAAATACCTTTTTGATCGATTCAAATCATTCTCAAAAGCTAGAACTCTTTTGTTTCTTATGAATTTGTACCAGAACTTCAACACAGAACTCGATTCGAGTCGAGAACTCACGTTCCAGTGCTGGCAGATCATGGTAGATGGTTTAAAAGTCGAAAGATGCATTTTTCATCCATTCAAATAATTGCTAAAGGCTAGAACTCTTTCGTTTCTTATGAATTTGTATCAGAACTCAACAGAGAACGCGATTCGAGTCCAGAACTCACGTTCCAGTGCTGGCAGATCATGATAGACCGTTGGAAAAGTCGAAAAATACCTTTATCATCGATTTAAATCATTCGTAAAAGCTAGAACTCTTTTGTTTCTTATGGATTTGTACCAGAACTCCAACACAGAACTCGATTCGAGTCGAGAACTCCCGTTCCAGTGCTGGCAGATCATGATAGACCGTTGGAAAAGTCGAAAAATACCTTTTTGATCGATTCAAATCATTCGTAAAAGCTAGAACTCATTCGTTTCTTCAGATTTTGTACCAGAACTCCAACACAGAACTCGATTCGAGTCGTGAACTCCCGTTCCAGTGCTGGCAGATCATGATAGACCGTTGGAAAAGTTGAAAAATACCTTCCTTATCGATTCAAATCATTCTCAAAAGCTAGAACTCGTTTGTTTCTTATGAATTTGTACCAGAACTTCAACACAGAACTCGATTCGAGTCCAGAACTCACGTTCCAGTGCTGGCAGATCATGGTAGATGGTTTAAAAGTCGGAAAATGCATTTTTCATCCATTCAAATAATTGCTAAAGGCTAGAACTCTTTTGTTTCTTATGAATTTGTACCAGAACTCCAACAGAGAACTCGATTCGAGTCTAGAACTCACGTTCCAGTGCTGGCAGATCATGATGGACTGTTGGAAAAGTCGAAATTTACCTTCCTTATCGATTGAAATCGTTCTTAAAAGCTAGAACTCTTTTGTTTCGTATGAATTTGTACCAGAACTCCAACACGGAACTCGATTGGAGTCCAGAACTCACGTTCCGGTGCTGGCAGATCATGATGGACTGTTGGAAAAGTCGAAAATACCTTTTCGATCGATCCAAATCATTCTCCAAAGATAGAACTCATTCGTTTCCTATGAATGTGTACCAGAACTCCCACACAGAACTCGATCAGTTGTGAAGTCAAAAAAAACTTTTTTATCCATTCAAAGTATTGCTAGAGGCTAGAACTCTTTAGCTCCACATGGATCCATAACAGAAGAAGCTATCATTAGCTTTTGTTTTCAGCCCACATGCAAAAACAAGGGTCGATTTCATTCTCTGGTAACGGAAATCTCAATTGTACGCTTGAACCTTGAAGAATACTTTTTTTCTTACGAAAATATCCATCTTCAACCAGGCTGAATTTTTCAACAAGCATTCTACAAAAGGTGCCAGAACTTTCAATTGTATCGTTCGATTAGATTCAAATTTTGTTGGTTTTTTGACTTTTTTTGACTTTTAAACCATCTACCATGATCTGCCAGCACTGGAACGTGAGTTCTGGACTCGAATCGAGTTTTCTGTTGGAGTTCTGGTACAAATTCGTAAGAAACAAACGAGTTCTAGCTTTTGAGAATGATTTGAATCGATCAAAAAGGTATTTTTCAACTTTTCCAACGGTCTATCATGATCTGCCAGCACTGGAACGGGAGTTCACGACTCGAATCGAGTTCTGTGTTGGAGTTCTGGTACAAAATCTGAAGAAACGAATGAGTTCTAGCTTTTACGAATGATTTGAATCGATCAAAAAGGTATTTTTCGACTTTTCCAACGGTCTATCATGATCTGCCAGCACTGGAACGGGAGTTCTCGACTCGAATCGAGTTCTGTGTTGGAGTTCTGGTACAAATTCATAAGAAACAAAAGAGTTCTAGCTTTTACGAATGATTTGAATCGATGATAAAGGTATTTTTCGACTTTTCCAACAGTATATCATGATCTGCCAGCACTGGAACGTGAGTTCTGGACTCGAATCGCGTTCTCTGTTGAGTTCTGATACAAATTCATAAAAAACGAAAGAGTTCTAGCCTTTAGCAATTATTTGAATGGATGAAAAATGCATCTTTCGACTTTTAAACCATCTACCATGATCTGCCAGCACTGGAACGTGAGTTCTCGACTCGAATCGAGTTCTGTGTTGAAGTTCTGGTACAAATTCATAAGAAACAAAAGAGTTCTAGCTTTTGAGAATGATTTGAATCGATCAAAAAGGTATTTTTCGACTTTTCCAACGGTCTATCATGATCTGCCAGCACTGGAACGGGAGTTCTCGACTCGAATCGAGTTCTGTGTTGGAGTTCTGGTACAAATTCATAAGAAACAAAAGAGTTCTAGCTTTTGAGAATGATTTGAATCGATCAAAAAGGTATTTTTCGACTTTTCCAACGGTCTATCATGATCTGCCAGCACTGGAACGGGAGTTCACGACTCGAATCGAGTTCTGTGTTGGAGTTCTGGTACAAAATCTGAAGAAACGAATGAGTTCTAGCTTTTACGAATGATTTGAATCGATCAAAAAGGTATTTTTCGACTTTTCCAACGGTCTATCATGATCTGCCAGCACTGGAACGGGAGTTCTCGACTCGAATCGAGTTCTGTGTTGGAGTTCTGGTACAAATTCATAAGAAACAAAAGAGTTCTAGCTTTTACGAATGATTTGAATCGATGATAAAGGTATTTTTCGACTTTTCCAACAGTATATCATGATCTGCCAGCACTGGAACGTGAGTTCTGGACTCGAATCGCGTTCTCTGTTGAGTTCTGATACAAATTCATAAAAAACGAAAGAGTTCTAGCCTTTAGCAATTATTTGAATGGATGAAAAATGCATCTTTCGACTTTTAAACCATCTACCATGATCTGCCAGCACTGGAACGTGAGTTCTCGACTCGAATCGAGTTCTGTGTTGAAGTTCTGGTACAAATTCATAAGAAACAAAAGAGTTCTAGCTTTTGAGAATGATTTGAATCGATCAAATAGGTATTTTTCGACTTTTCCAACGGTCTATCATGATCTGCCAGCACTGGAACGGGAGTTCTCGACTCGAATCGAGTTCTGTGTTGGAGTTCTGGTACAAATTCATAAGAAACAAAAGAGTTCTAGCTTTTGAGAATGATTTGAATCGATCAAAAAGGTATTTTTCAACTTTTCCAACGGTCTATCATGATCTGCCAGCACTGGAACGGGAGTTCTCGACTCGAATCGAGTTCTGTGTTGGAGTTCTGGTACAAATTCATAAGAAACAAAAGAGTTCTAGCTTTTACGAATGATTTGAATCGATGATAAAGGTATTTTTCGACTTTTCCAACAGTATATCATGATCTGCCAGCACTGGAACGTGAGTTCTGGACTCGAATGGCGTTCTCTGTTGAGTTCTGATACAAATTCATAAAAATCGAAAGAGTTCTAGCCTTTAGCAATTATTTGAATGGATGAAAAATGCATCTTTCGACTTTTAAACCATCTACCATGATCTGCCAGCACTGGAACGTGAGTTCTCGACTCGAATCGAGTTCTGTGTTGAAGTTCTGGTACAAATTCATAAGAAACAAAAGAGTTCTAGCTTTTGAGAATGATTTGAATCGATCAAAAAGGTATTTTTCGACTTTTCCAACGGTCTATCATGATCTGCCAGCACTGGAACGGGAGTTCTCGACTCGAATCGAGTTCTGTGTTGGAGTTCTGGTACAAATTCATAAGAAACAAAAGAGTTCTAGCTTTTACGAATGATTTGAATCGATTATAAAGGTATTTTTCGACTTTTCCAGCAGTATATCATGATCTGCCAGCACTGGAACGTGAGTTCTGGACTCGAATCGAGTTTTCTGTTGAAGTTCTGGTACAAATTCATAAGAAACAAAAGAGTTCTAGCTTTTACGAATGATTTGAATCGATGATAAAGGTATTTTTCGACTTTTCCAACAGTATATCATGATCTGCCAGCACTGGAACGTGAGTTCTGGACTCGAATGGCGTTCTCTGTTGAGTTCTGATACAAATTCATAAAAAACGAAAGAGTTCTAGCCTTTAGCAATTATTTGAATGGATGAAAAATGCATCTTTCGACTTTTAAACCATCTACCATGATCTGCCAGCACTGGAACGGGAGTTCTCGACTCGAATCGAGTTCTGTGTTGGAGTTCTGGTACAAATTCATAAGAAACAAAAGAGTTCTAGCTTTTACGAATGATTTGAATCGATGATAAAGGTATTTTTCGACTTTTCCAACAGTATATCATGATCTGCCAGCACTGGAACGTGAGTTCTGGACTCGAATCGCGTTCTCTGTTGAGTTCTGATACAAATTCATAAAAAACGAAAGAGTTCTAGCCTTTAGCAATTATTTGAATGGATGAAAAATGCATCTTTCGACTTTTAAACCATCTACCATGATCTGCCAGCACTGGAACGTGAGTTCTGGACTCGAATCGAGTTTTCTGTTGGAGTTCTGGTACAAATTCGTAAGAAACAAACGAGTTCTAGCTTTTGAGAATGATTTGAATCGATCAAAAAGGTATTTTTCAACTTTTCCAACGGTCTATCATGATCTGCCAGCACTGGAACGGGAGTTCACGACTCGAATCGAGTTCTGTGTTGGAGTTCTGGTACAAAATCTGAAGAAACGAATGAGTTCTAGCTTTTACGAATGATTTGAATCGATCAAAAAGGTATTTTTCGACTTTTCCAACGGTCTATCATGATCTGCCAGCACTGGAACGGGAGTTCTCGACTCGAATCGAGTTCTGTGTTGGAGTTCTGGTACAAATTCATAAGAAACAAAAGAGTTCTAGCTTTTACGAATGATTTGAATCGATGATAAAGGTATTTTTCGACTTTTCCAACAGTATATCATGATCTGCCAGCACTGGAACGTGAGTTCTGGACTCGAATCGCGTTTTTTGTTGAGTTCTGATACAAATTCATAAAAAACGAAAGAGTTCTAGCCTTTAGCAATTATTTGAATGGATGAAAAATGCATCTTTCGACTTTTAAACCATCTACCATGATCTGCCAGCACTGGAACGTGAGTTCTCGACTCGAATCGAGTTCTGTGTTGAAGTTCTGGTACAAATTCATAAGAAACAAAAGAGTTCTAGCTTTTGAGAATGATTTGAATCGATCAAAAAGGTATTTTTCGACTTTTCCAACGGTCTATCATGATCTGCCAGCACTGGAACGGGAGTTCTCGACTCGAATCGAGTTCTGTGTTGGAGTTCTGGTACAAATTCATAAGAAACAAAAGAGTTCTAGCTTTTACGAATGATTTGAATCGATTATAAAGGTATTTTTCGACTTTTCCAGCAGTATATCATGATCTGCCAGCACTGGAACGTGAGTTCTGGACTCGAATCGAGTTTTCTGTTGGAGTTCTGGTACAAATTCATAAGAAACAAAAGAGTTCTAGCTTTTACGAATGATTTGAATCGATGATAAAGGTATTTTTCGACTTTTCCAACAGTATATCATGATCTGCCAGCACTGGAACGTGAGTTCTGGACTCGAATCGCGTTCTCTGTTGAGTTCTGATACAAATTCATAAAAAACGAAAGAGTTCTAGCCTTTAGCAATTATTTGAATGGATGAAAAATGCATCTTTCGACTTTTAAACCATCTACCATGATCTGCCAGCACTGGAACGTGAGTTCTCGACTCGAATCGAGTTCTGTGTTGAAGTTCTGGTACAAATTCATAAGAAACAAAAGAGTTCTAGCTTTTGAGAATGATTTGAATCGATCAAAAAGGTATTTTTCGACTTTTCCAACGGTCTATCATGATCTGCCAGCACTGGAACGTGAGTTCTGGACTCGAATCGAGTTTTCTGTTGGAGTTCTGGTACAAATTCATAAGAAACAAAAGAGTTCTAGCTTTTACGAATGATTTGAATCGATGATAAAGGTATTTTTCGACTTTTCCAACAGTATATCATGATCTGCCAGCACTGGAACGTGAGTTCTGGACTCGAATCGCGTTCTCTGTTGAGTTCTGATACAAATTCATAAAAAACGAAAGAGTTCTAGCCTTTAGCAATTATTTGAATGGATGAAAAATGCATCTTTCGACTTTTAAACCATCTACCATGATCTGCCAGCACTGGAACGTGAGTTCTCGACTCGAATCGAGTTCTGTGTTGAAGTTCTGGTACAAATTCATAAGAAACAAAAGAGTTCTAGCTTTTGAGAATGATTTGAATCGATCAAAAAGGTATTTTTCGACTTTTCCAACGGTCTATCATGATCTGCCAGCACTGGAACGGAAGTTCTCGACTCGAATCGAGTTCTGTGTTGGAGTTCTGGTACAAATTCATAAGAAACAAAAGAGTTCTAGCTTTTACGAATGATTTGAATCGATTATAAAGGTATTTTTCGACTTTTCCAGCAGTATATCATGATCTGCCAGCACTGGAACGTGAGTTCTGGACTCGAATCGAGTTTTCTGTTGGAGTTCTGGTACAAATTCATAAGAAACAAAAGAGTTCTAGCCTTTAGCAATTATTTGAATGGATGAAAAATGCATTTTCCGACTTTTAAACCATCTACCATGATCTGCCAGCACTGGAACGTGAGTTCTGGACTCGAATCGAGTTCTGTGTTGAAGTTCTGGTACAAATTCATAAGAAACAAACGAGTTCTAGCTTTTGAGAATGATTTGAATCGATAAGGAAGGTATTTTTCAACTTTTCCAACGGTCTATCATGATCTGCCAGCACTGGAACGGGAGTTCACGACTCGAATCGAGTTCTGTGTTGGAGTTCTGGTACAAAATCTGAAGAAACGAATGAGTTCTAGCTTTTACGAATGATTTGAATCGATCAAAAAGGTATTTTTCGACTTTTCCAACGGTCTATCATGATCTGCCAGCACTGGAACGGGAGTTCTCGACTCGAATCGAGTTCTGTGTTGGAGTTCTGGTACAAATCCATAAGAAACAAAAGAGTTCTAGCTTTTACGAATGATTTGAATCGATGATAAAGGTATTTTTCGACTTTTCCAACGGTCTATCATGATCTGCCAGCACTGGAACGTGAGTTCTGGACTCGAATCGCGTTCTCTGTTGAGTTCTGATACAAATTCATAAGAAACGAAAGAGTTCTAGCCTTTAGCAATTATTTGAATGGATGAAAAATGCATCTTTCGACTTTTAAACCATCTACCATGATCTGCCAGCACTGGAACGTGAGTTCTCGACTCGAATCGAGTTCTGTGTTGAAGTTCTGGTACAAATTCATAAGAAACAAAAGAGTTCTAGCTTTTGAGAATGATTTGAATCGATCAAAAAGGTATTTTTCGACTTTTCAAACGGTCTATCATGATCTGCCAGCACTGGAACGGGAGTTCTCGACTCGAATCGAGTTCTGTGTTGGAGTTCTGGTACAAATTCATAAGAAACAAAAGAGTTCTAGCTTTTACGAATGATTTGAATCGATTATAAAGGTATTTTTCGACATTTCCAGCAGTATATCATGATCTGCCAGCACTGGAACGTGAGTTCTGGACTCGAATCGAGTTTTCTGTTGGAGTTCTGGTACAAATTCATAAGAAACAAAAGAGTTCTAGCTTTTGAGAATGATTTGAATCGATCAAAAAGGTATTTTTCCACTTTTCCAACAGTATATCATGATCTGCCAGCACAGGACCGTGAGTTCTCGACTCGATTCGAGTTCTGAGTTGAAGTTCTAATACAAAATCCTAAGAAACGAATGAGTTCTAGCTTTTACGAATGATTTGAATCGATCATAAAGGTACTTTTCGACTTTTCCAACAGTATATCATGATCTGCCGGCACAGGACCGTGACTTCTGGACTCGAATCGAGTTCTGTATTGGAGTTCTGATACAAATTCACGAGAAACTAAAGAGTTCTAGCTTTTAAAAATGATTCGCATCGATAAAGAACGTATATTTCGACTCGAATCGAGTTCTGCGATGAAGTTCCGTTACAATCGTGATGCAGATCATGATGGACGAATTGAAGAGTCGGAAAATGTTATTTCATCACTAGAAATAATTGCCAAAGGGTAGAACTCTTTTTTTTTTGTTATGAATTCGTAACAGAACTCTCTTATCTGTATCTTGTGACCTGCAGCAAAATGATCTATTACGAGAAGTTAGCACCTTATCCTGTCGATAAATATGTTCTGAGGTAAAAACGTCAGAACTATTGCTAAAAACTATCAGGAACTATAGAACTCAGCTGCATGCGAAAAGAACTCGCATTTATTTCTGATCTGCTGCCAAATGATCTGCTACGGGAAGTTAGCAGATCATTTCGTCAATCGGCTTTTTTCGAGGTAAAAACGTCAGAACTATTGCTAAAAACTATCAGGAACTGTAGAACTCAGCTGCATGCGTAAAGAACTCTCTTTTATTTTTGATCTGCTGGACAATGATCTGCCAGGTTCAAAAAAATGATAAAAATGGGTATAAAAAGATGGCATATTTCCAAACTCCACGAACGAACGAATTTTCATAGCATTTTTTTATATGCTAGACTGTAAGGATAGAGTTAATCCTTCTTCTTTACTGAATTTTACCGCCACTGAACTGCGTAAGAATAATACAAACTGCTTCGTTTGGCATGAGGGTGAAGGAGCTCGAGGTGTTCATGAAATCGGATCCTGTGTGCTCATGTACTTGAAAAACTTAAACGAGAAAACTTCTTGCTATTTCGACATGGTGAAAACTATTGTGGCCAACAAAAAAATAAATTTACGTTGGCGATGTACCAATACGCCATCAATGAATTGCCGAAGTTAAGAAGTATCACGCACAAATTTCTTGTAAAAGGGCACACACAAAATGAAGGAGATGCTGCCCACTCATTTATTTAAAGAAATATTACAAGCGCTTTAAAATTATCTCCTATTTATGGACGGACCAATACATAACACTTATTAGAACCGCGAAGAAGAAAGGCACACCCTTCGTTGTTCGTGAACGAACGCATGAGAGTTTTTTGGACCTGAAATCTCTGGCTGTTGGCAAATATACAACTACAGAAGATGGGCAAAAGCTAAAATGGGCTGATATTAAAGTTCTGAAAGTGCATCAAGATTATAAAGAAAACAAATTCTTTAAGACTTCTTACGATACTGAAGAGTACATCTCGTTAGCCACGCAGACAAAAAATAAGTCTAAGACTATAATATTGCTAAAAAAAAATTATACGAAATAAAATTAAAGTAACTGAAACAAAAAAAAAACGGGAAGAATATTATACCTAAACATTACCAAAGTTTTTATGAAAATTTATAATTATTTTAACATTATATTATTATTTTATTTAATTATTTTTTGTATTTAGGACAGTTACTGAAAGTGCCTTATAATAATTATAAAAATGTCTGAAAATCTGTTTGTAATTGTATAACTTTGTATGTCATTGTTAAATATTTTGTGCTTTATTTAAGCCACCCTTTAGCATTGATCTCTTATTTTGTAGACGTTTATTAATAATATTTAAGTTTCAGAGACTGAATAGAAAAGAGAACTGTTTTGTTTGTGTTTGTTTGGTTTATTATGATTATACTTTAATAATACAATTCTACAAATTATTAATGTTAAAGTTGTATAGATGTTTAATTTTAATTCAAATATAGTCACGTACCAATGTGATTTTATTATCCTACTAATATCTTTGCGATGCAAATACCCCAATTGTAAGGGATATTCAACTATACATTGTTCCAAATGTAATATTAACCTTTGCCTCAACAAAAACAATAATTGCTTTAGCAAATACCATAATGAGTAAGTTTGTTATCTCACTGCACATTTTGTTCACAGTAGGTTAGTTCTGATTACATCAAGATGTAAATTTCCACCAACACATTTTTTGAAAAAAAAAAAAGTATTTTTATGAATATATTTGTGTCGGTTAGAAACAAAACTGGTCAAATCCAAAAATAACGGTTTTGGAACATGGTACGCCATTTTTTTCAGTGAAAAATCTTGTTTTTGCTACCGGTTTCAAAAAGAGTCAAATCCAAACCAATTCGTAGAAAAATCGATTCCAAATGATTGCTCAGTATCAAAAAGAGTCAAATCCTTTAAAGCTTCGAAACGAAATCGGTCTAATCCGCGTAGCCAATCAGAAGCCAGAACCATGTATGAAAATGACAGCCGACCGGCGGCCATTTTGCGGAGTGACGAGCGCATGGATCGTGGTTTTGTGTATTCGTCGCCGTTTTTTATTTAAAGTTAGTGTTAAATTACAATAAAATGGATAATTTAATAAAGGAAACTACTCCCCAGTTGTCACGGAAAAGAACACAACAAAAAGCTGATTGTAAATGCAACAAATTGAAGAAGGAAAGGTATGTTTGTACTGCTTTGATTACTCATGCTGCCTTTCGTGGTCAGTGGTGCTAAACATGTGTTGGTTTTATTTTGGATCATCTAACTGAACAATTTACTATTTTCTTGCAATTTGTTTGTTTTTTTACTTAGATGGCATGAACAGTTTTTTATCTGACTATGGTGAAGCCCAAAATGAGGGTTTTGTGTAGTCAGTATAATAATTGTATGTGTGTTCATTCCTATCTTCCCTCGTAACTATTAAACAGTTGAACCAATTCCGGTAAATTATGCGTCGTTACATTTGTCTTGATAACACAAGTATCCATATCTAAACCTTAACTTACAATACTATAGACAAAGCATGTGGGAGTGTGGGACCCATTGAAAGTGCTTAATATACTTATATATACGGGGTGTAAACAGACCCTTCACAAAGCCGTGAACCAAGCGTTCTGTACATCAAACTAAGTAACTTTACGCAAAAATTATTGCTGGGAAACGACTTTTTTTTTTTGGGGTGAAAAATCACTTTTTACGGTAAAACTCAATGTAACGCACTCAAAACATTGTGCTGATGTTTGTAATATTTACTTATTTATGATTGTTTTTATTTTAGGTACACTCTAAAAGAGCCACCAAAGGACATCAACCAAAATGGGCTAACAGGTGAACAGCTGTATTGGGAAAAAAGAAATACATAAATAATTTAGTAATAATATTTAATAAACATTGGTTTCTTTTGGGAGTGTCAAACTAAATGATATTAAAAACGAATAAAAAAGATTTTTAATTGATTATTGGTTGTGTATGGTGACAGTTGCTTTGCTGTGCAACATGCGGGATGCATTGAGTTAGGGTTGCCAAAATAAAAACTCAAAAAAATAACATCGATATTCGATGTTTCAATTCGAGAGCTTCAAAACATTAAAATGTTTGATGGAAGACCGAGCTTTATCTAGCCGTTGGAATATTCATCATTAGCATCATCATCATCTTAACCTCACACAAATAAAAAAATATAGTCTATGTAGAACAACATTTTTTTTGAAGTGTTAAAAATCGATTTGAAATCGATAACTGATTCCTAGTACAGAGAACTGGCAACCCCGATCCAGAGCCGATTGGTGATCGATTGTCAATGTCATTTCCTCTGTGTTCGTGCTCTTGTTCGTATACTATTGTGAATATTATTTCGACTCTGGATATTTTTGACGACTTACGCTTTTCAAAATGGATTCTGATGATTTTTTACCTAACAACCCCGGCTCACTCTTGCACTCAGAACCCGCTTTAAACGTTTACCCTGGCATTTCTTCGGATAATGAGCCCGTTTTATATGACGACCCGCGCATGAATATGGACTTCCCGATTTTGCCTAGTGAATCTATGCATTGTATAAATTGTGGTGTTGAAATCACTCACAGGCGAAGACACATTATTAATCTTGTGGAAGTGCAGCGAGTTATACTGCAATGGATCGCACCACAAGTGGTAAGTTCCAACTTCTGAGATGATAAGTACATAATTGCAATTGAATAGTTGGGTTGGCTCGCACTAGTTAAAGGTTTTGGAAGATCATTATTTTAAAGTCTTTATTGCACATCAAAAATAAATCATTTTTACAAGGATGATTGCTATACGAATAGCCTAAATCATAAAGCCCGGGTGACACGAGGCTAGTAAATCAAGCTAGTGAGCCAAGCTAGTGAGCCAAGCTAGTGCTGCCAAGCTAGTAAGCTAGTGACACTAGCTTCGTGTAGACGGAACTAGCTTCGTTTACAAGCTAGTAAGCTAGTGTGGAAGCTAGCAAGCTAGTGCCTCAAGCCAGGATAGTTTTAATAGCTTGGGGTTCTATTTTTCAAGCTAGTAGGCGCCCCCCACCACCCGTTTTACTATCCTGGCTTCGTTACTAGCTTCGTGTCAACCGCGAAGCTAGCGAACCTAAGCTAGTGTGCAGTCGGAGAGCGTGGTGAGAGTGCGTGCAATTTGTTAAAATGCCGAAATTAGCGGACGAAAATAATTTAAAATTCGTTCAATTGTACAGAGAAGAGGAATGTTTGTGGAATGCAAGTATTCCATCTTACAAGGACAAGCAAATGCGAGACTCGTCACTAGAAAAAATACGCGACATACTAAATAAAGATGGAATAGAAATGTCGATAAAAGAGATTAAAAATAAAATTAAAAATCTAAGAGCTACATATTGTCAAGAATTAACAAAGATAGAAAAATCTGAGAGGTCTGGAGCAGGAACTGCAGAAGTCTATAAGCCAAAAATTATTTGGTTTGAGGAAATGCATAATTTCATAAAAAAGGTGCCAATGAAGAGAAAAACTTCGGTAAGTTATTTTAATATTATTTACTCTTTACAATTATTTACCTTAAAAGTACTTATTGAAATATTAATAATCGTCGGCATTTTTAATTTTTCTTGTAGTTTTGTCTGAATTAACGAATCATTCTTGCTTGCCATGGTACTGCTCCATCATTGTTGAAATATCTCTTAAATTTCTCCCTTTTTTCGATAGCTGACAGAGAAGAGTGGTTACTTCCCTGTCGACTGATACTGGGTAAACATAAATTTTCCATTCTCCATAAACCGGGAATAATGTTTCCCGCTTCAATGTCTTCTTGGTCGACATCACTACTAATGCAATAAGTGCTTTTTTGCTCTTTTCGTAACCAATTATGCAGAGCACATGATGCTAGTACAATTTTGTCTACTGTTTTTACGTCAACTGCGATTGGTCTTTGATAAACACGAAATCGGCTTGCCAATATGCCAAAGGCATTTTCTACAGTTCTTCTGGCTCTACTTAGCCGGTAGTTGTATACTTTTTCTTCATGTGTTAAATTGTCACCTGGGTACGGTTTCATAATATACGATTTTAATGGGAATGCAGCATCCGCCAAAATTACTCCGCCTTGTGGTATAAGGTTATTTTCTAGTTGATTATATATGGAGCAATTCCTAAAAACACTTCCATCAGATGCCATTCCACAGGCGCCGACGTCAATATAAATGAAATTATAATCGTAATCAACAATAGCCATAAGAACAATACTGAATGTTTTTTTGTAATTAAAAAACAAACTTCCACTGTTGCCAGGAGCTATGATTTGAACATGCTTCCCGTCGACGGCGCCATAACACGCTGGAAAGTTCCATTTCACTCTGAAACCATTTTCTATAGCTGCCCATTCTTCAGTTGTAGTTGGAATCTGTAACAATATTTTTAACAAATTTTTTATTTTCAGAACAATCAAGATTCTCCAAACAATAATAAAGATGACAACAGTGCAAGCAACAGTCAGTCATTAGAACCACCCGTAGCAGAAAATCTGTCAGAAAAGACAGTTGAAATGTCTCAACCTGCAAGCGAAATGTCGTCTATTCAAGATAAAACTTCTAAATTTATTTCCCCCGGAAGTAACATTCCGCAATTTAAGAAACGGAAGGTTTCGCAAGTGAGTTCATTGATAAATGAAATTAAGGTGATTAAGGAGGATTTAAACAGTTCACGAGAATTTCAGGAACCAGAGCTGGATGAACATGAGATATTTGCAAAATATGTAGCAAGTCAGTTGAAAAAGCTTTCACCCGGACAGGCCATTTTAGCTAGGGATCAGATCAACGCAACACTATCCCGCTGTCGGATGTATAATTTAAACTTCGGAAATACTACATTTTCGTACCAGTCACCTATCAATTCTTCAGACTCCAATATGTCAACCACATTTTCTTACAATAGTTCTGCAGCAAGTTCACTCTACACTAATCCACCATCACAACTACAACAGACTGAGCAACGTGATGAACCCATCATCCATCCGCCACCACAGCAAGAGTTGGAGCAAGATGAAGATCCCATCTATCAAGCATTTCAAAATGCTTGATACATTTCTCGCCATTTATGTAGCGTAAACGTACATTTTGTCGTCATTTATGATTTCTCATTTTGTAATTTAGAATTTAATCTCGCCATTTATGTAAGCGTAAAAGTACCTACTTTAATTTGAAATAAATAAAATTCTACATACCTGTATATCTTTCTTTAATGCCTTATAAATTTCACTGCAAACTTCTGGTATAAATCTAGATATAGTAGATCTTGAAACACGATACATGTGACTTAACTTCCTGTAATTGACACCAGATGATAGAAAATCTAGAGTTATTTCCAATTTTATTTTAGCCGGTATGGCTTCTCTCATATTAGTATTTAATTTTTGTATTTGTGGTCCCACTAGATTCAGTAAATTGTCAAAAATATTAGGTGTCATTCGCAAAATACTCTTGAATTCGCCGGAATCCTCAGATCGCAGTTCTTTTAAAAGTAATGCAGATGCTCCATGACTATGTCTTCTTAAGATCCAGGGTCTTGTCCAAGTACGCTTTTCTTCTAGCAGAGCTAATATTTCATCTAGCGCATGTTGACACAACTTCCGAATTAACTTTCTTAGTAGAATTGCTTTTCTCTTACGCACACTGTTCATTTTTACGTATACGTGTTATCAGGTTAAGCACAACTCACTACTGACTTGACTAGCTTGAAATTTCCTAGCTTCGTGTAGACAGCACTAGCTTGGTTACAATCCAGGCTAGTAGGTAAGCTAGAAACCAAGCTAGTGACCCCTTACTAGCTTACTATCCTAGCTTCAAAATACTAGCCTCGTGTCACCCGGGCTTAAGAGATGAGGTATGATGTTTTATTGTCTGTCTGCAACAGCAAGATTTTTAAGACTTGGTGTTGGCCATTATTTGAAATACTACTTAGAATTCAATTCATACTTTAATTAAAAAAACAATCTATTGTATTTGCTGGTTTTTTTTATTTATTTATGTCATAAATATTTTTTTACAGATTGGACAGAACAGCTTCGTATGCCATCCTTGTTGGATTATAGCATTGAATGCATCTGCCAGCGTGGCAGGTTCATCATCTGATGCTTCAACGAGCTCAGATCCAGGTCATCACAGACAGTTATGTGTGAACTGCAGGTGTTCACTGTTAAGGATTCGATCTCATGGGATAAGCAATAACACAGAACGAGAGGGGCATATCAGAAGTGTGATTTTGCAATGGATTCAACCACGTGAGGTAATTGTTTTTTTAATATGATGTAGGTTCCAAAATAACTAAGCCTTATGTGGTCTTACCATATAGTGCACAATTGTAATTGCAGAGATCTTTAAGGTTATTTATTTTTTCCTTGTAAGTGACGTGTAAGCAGACTTAAAGATACCTATAAATGTCAGGGTTTTTTTTTTGGAAAAAATTCACTTATTATCAACAATAGGAATCCCTTACCTGACTGTATGCAAAACAGGATTTAATGATTATAGGCAGTTGATGCTGATGATGATAAGGTTATTCATTCTTCATATTAAAATAATGTTCTTTTTTGTTTTAGTTGATAGAATGGCATCTGATAGACTCTGCCATCCTTGTTGGCAAAGAGCTGACAGACACAGCACACGCAATGTTGGGAGGGATGCTATTGATGATGTACAGCAGGGTGATAACGCAGAAATACAACAGGGAGTCGAAGCACCAGTTGGTTCGATATTTTTACCTTACGTGAGAAGAGCTCCAGATACACAAGCACATTGTTTCTTACCTGGTTGCACTGCCGAAGAAAGAGTAAGGATTCCTTTGTGGCTTAGAGTCTTTATTTTTAGTGAGTACAATTACTATGTACCACAGCAATGTAGGATTTGTGAATTCCATTTAAGAAATAATAATTTTGACATTTTGAGTAATGACTTGCATTCAATACAATATTTTAATGCTAATCACATAGAAGACTTTGCTTCATTCATAAAAGAAAGAGTAATATTAGACTTTTCGAATATTCAACAAATGTCTGATGGCTCAGTGCATTATTGGACTGGTTTAACCAAGCACCAGTTTTTTGAATTAAAAACTAATGTGCAACAAATAAATAATATGCGAAATGGCACATTAGCTTAAAGACGGAACCGGACTGATGACAGGAGACTTGAGGGGGCGACATAGTAATCGGAAAAATGTGATACCAAATGAAGTTAAAGAATCTGTTAGGGCTCATATTTCATTAATTCCTACAGTGGATTCATATTTTATAAGAAAAAGAACCTCAAAGCTCTACTTTGAAGAAACTTTAACATACCCTGCATTGTACAGGCTTTACGTCGATTGGATGAAAGAAAATCGTTCGTTGGAACAAGTGGCAAATTCTAGGCAATATAAGGACATATTTTATACTGAATATAATATTTAATTCCACAAGTCTAAGAAGGACCTTTGTATTCTTTGCGACCGCTATAAGAGAGGGACTGAAAACGAAAAAGAAGACATGAAGCTAGAGTATTCCTTGCATATTGCGAACAAAACAGTGGTAAGAGAGGTGAAAGACACTTGTAAGTCTCAGTCAAAACAATCGGATTTAATTGTTACAGCCTCATATGACTTACAGAAAGTATTGACTACACCCCAATCTGAAGTTTCGCTCTTTTACTACAAAAGGAAGTTTGCGGTATATAATTTTACTATATATGATATAGGAAAGGCCAAAGGATACTCGTACGTCTGGAATGAGACAATTGGCAAGAAAGGATCCTCAGAAATTAGTAGCGCTGTGTTTCTTTTTATTAAAAAGAAATACGAAGAAGGATTCCGTATATTTAATTTCTTTTCCGATTGCTGTGGCGGACAAAACCGCAATCGAATAATAATAGCTATGTACTCGCATGCATGTAAACTATTTGGAATAACAATTACACATAACTATTTTGAAGGAGGACACTCACAATCTGAAGGGGATGCTATGCACGCGTTGATAGAGCGCCGGAAGAAAAATCTGATTATTTTTGTACCAGAACAATGGATCACCCTGATTAGATGTGCTAAAACTACGGGGACTCTTTATGTTGTTACTGAATTAGATCAAAACCTGATTCTTGATTATAAATGTCTTATAAAGAAAAAACTAAACTGGGACTGGAATAGTTCTGGAAAAAAGATGACATGGACTAAAATACAACACATTAAAATAGAAAAGGAAAACCCTGATTTAATTTATTTTCAATACGATTTTCTCAGTGATCAGCACTTATCTATTAACCTTGCTAGGTTTCATAGCAAGGTTAATAGATTAGTGCTGATCACTTCACGAATCACACGAACGAAAAGAGCACAAGAGACTGTTCAGTGTGAACAGTTAAACGAAGGACAAAGTATTGTACAATAAAGTGCTCCCAATATCAACAGCAAAGTATAAGGACCTTGTAAGCTTGTGTCAATGTAAGGCAATACCAGATATTTATCATAGTTTTTATTTAAATCTTCCACATTCCACTCAGCTAGCTACAGACAATGACAGTGATGAAGAAAATGAATATTTTTAATAAGTTTTTTTTTGTTTTTTTAATATGTTTAAAAAATTGTTACTTACGTTTAAAAGATACATACTTAGTGTCTTAATTTTATGTTGAATAATATAAGAAGGTATTCAGTTAAGTTCTGCTATTTTGTAATTGCTGATTCTGATTTTGTGATCTCATTAAATAATATTTAAGTACTACAAAATGTTTCTTTTATCTTTCAAATTAATAAAACAACATAATAACAAACACAAAAAAATAGGTATAATATATAGTATGTGCCATTTAACATGGCAATAGCGGTCATTGCTTCGACTTTCATCCCGATATCTCAATATTAGCGATACTTCCTCTTCACCCGTACAAATCTGTCGCAAACAGTCGCAAAACTGACATCGCTTGAGTCTCATAATACATCAAAAATGACCACACACACAACACAGTGCACAACCCAAAATAATAGAAAATCTAGCAAACGTACCCTACGAAATTATTTTTTTAAATATTGTATTTTCGTTTTTTGCACAAGTCTAACACACTGAGACAATTTAACAAAAGTAAATATATTATTATGCATCATATAATTTTGCATTAACCTATAATACAATACTGAGTAAATATAAAGTTAGTGCATATTGTATGGATATAAGTATATTAATATTCTTTTGATATCAGGATGGTAAAATCACCTTATTTTTCCTAAAATAAATTATGATGAAATACAAAACCTATTTCATCACAGAAAATGCTAATTTTGATCTTATGTCGTTTTTGTTTTACGAGGTCATCGCGTCAGGGGTGCAGTACCACAGAACACTATTACTCCTCCCCGCAGCAGCCGCCATTTTGATTTAACATTCCGTGTGAAAGTTCGCTTGCGTTCGGTCTGTTTCGGTGTGCTATAATTTCTTTGTGTTTATTGTTATCGTTGTTGAGTTTGTTACTGTTTTGTTTGTGTGTTCTGTGTTGTTATTGTTACTTTATTTGTTGCTTGTAAAGAAGCATGGAACCAGAAGCTGGAACATCTACTGGTGAAACCAGTAAACGCCGTCGTCGTCGAAACATGTTCCAACCTCAAGAAGGTTCGGAATCGATACCGTTCACATCGCCGCCAGCAAAAAGACAGAAGACGATTCTCACCAGCGGAGAACGTCTTATGATTATTAATATTTTTAAATATGTCCAAAACACAAAGCCCGAGGATAAATATATAAATAACCATGATCTTGTCAAACGTACGTCAGAAATATGTGGGGTGGCTGAGAGATC
Organism: Noctua pronuba; assembly: GCA_905220335.1. Lineage (NCBI taxonomy): Eukaryota > Metazoa > Arthropoda > Insecta > Lepidoptera > Noctuidae > Noctua > Noctua pronuba. Next base: position 3,347,335 of record LR999906.1, on the reverse strand, counting down.
GATATATCTGGTATCGAGTGAATACAGAAATTCTCATAAAATAACGCAACCTGAAGGTAAAAGGAATAGACCAAACGTTCTCCAAAAAGTTGATGATTTTGATAAATCGGCAATTAGAAAAATTGTCCACAGTTTTTTTTTAACACGTTAAACGCCGATAGAAAAAATTAAAAATCGTAAAAATACTTTTGGTCGTAATTTGTTTATTATGTTACGATACGTATAGAAAATAAGTTTTATTCAATTCTGTACATGGGTTACATAGTTACAGTCAAATACATAGCTGAGGTCACCGGTGCACCCCATGGCGCACAAATACAGAAAATATATTTTCCGGTACCAGGCGCCGCGCCGCCCACCCCGCCGGCCACCCGCTACACCAGTAGTGCGCTCGCGCTTACGGTGATAGAACGTGTGTTACTAGTTCAATTACGTTCCTACTATCTTAGCTGTCATCATTTTCTTATTGAATAGTTAATGTGCGAGCCTTTAGATATGGATTTAGCTATGGAGGACTTCGAATTTACGCAGGATGAATGGAAGCAAATCAACGCGTTAGAAATTTCTTTTTCGAACGCTTCTATAAACAATGACTCTCTCCTAGAATCGGATAGTGAACCCATGCAATTACCGAAAAAGAAAAGACGTTTGGTTATCGCGAGTGATAGTGATAGTGATAGTGAGTCGGCTGAAAATTTTGTTGCCGCCAATATATCACAAAATGACCTTATTTCCGCAAAATGGTCGAGGCCAAAAAGACGACAGCCATCAGTGATTCCTTTCACCGAGTTTGAGGGTATGAAACCCCCATATTCTAATTTGCTGAAAGAAGCTGGCCCTGACCAGTATTATGATCTATTGGTGCCTGAAGAAATTCTTGAAATGATTGCTGAGCAGACAAATTTGTTCGCAAGTCAAAACATCACAGCCAGGCAAACAAAGCCTGGATCAAGGTCTCATTCATGGAAGCCAACAAACAAGACAGAAATAAAACAGTTTCTTGGGCTGGTCTTGTTTATGGGCGTAGTAAAGCTGCCGAAATTGGCTTATTATTAGAGCAAATACAAGATACTTGGCAAAACTTTTCCAGCCACCGTAATGAGTAGGAACCGCTTCGAGTTACTACTGCAATACCTACACTTTAGCGACAATTTATCTGCCGACAGAAACGATCGTATTGCCAAAATAATTCCTTTAATCGATGCTCTCAATGCTACTTTCCAGAAATATTATTCGCCTAAAGAAGATGTTTGTGTGGATGAAAGCCAAGTACCTTTCAGAGGTCGAATAATATTCAGGCAATACAATAAAAGTAAGCGACACAAGTATGGCATGAAGCTATTTAAGTTATGTACTGTTCCCGGATATACTTGCAAACTTAATTTGTATAGCGGGAAAAACATTGACGCAATAAATACTACGCCAACAAATGTGGTGATGGCGCTATGTGAAAATATATTTGACTAAGGTCACACGCTAGCTGCTGATAATTGGTACACTAGCTTGGAACTGGCTTATCGGTTATTGGAGAAGCAAACCCATTTAATTGGCACATTGCGAAAAAACAGAAGAGGATTGCCTAAGGCTGTTGTTGATTCGAAACTGCAAAAAGGTGAAACAATGGCTATGGAGAATGAAGATGGAGTAACAGTGCTTAAATGGAAAGATAAGAGGGACGTGCTTATGCTGTCGACAAAGCATTCCGACAAAATTGCTGTGGTGGTGAAAAAAGGCAAACAGATTCGTAAACCAAAAGTTATTTTGGATTATAATAAATCGAAAGGGTCTGTAGACATGAGTGACCAGATGGGTGCCTATTCTTCGCCATTGCGGAAAACCGTAAAATGGTATAGAAAATTGGCAATAGAACTACTTCTAAATACGGCAGTCTATAATTAAAAATTCGTTTTTCTCTATCAATATTGCCACTAGGATACGGCCGCATTATATTTTTCTGTAAAGGAAACGCTTCATCTCCAACTAATACAAATGGTTTTGGGGGTCCATTAGAATTTGGTAAAGTTTTGTTTCTTGGAATATTGAAGTCATTTTCTAAAAGTTTTTTACCCATAATTGATTGTTTAAAAACGTTGCTATCAGCTTCTTTGCCATAAGCACCAACGTCAATGGCTACAAAATAGTAATTTGCATCTGAAATAGCCATAAGGACAATAGAAAAGAATTTTTTATAGTTAAAATATTGGGAACCACTAAGATTCGGAGCTCTTATGCGAATATGTTTCCCATCTACTGCTCCAACACAGTTTGGGAAATTAGTTTTTTCATAAAATTGATCAGCTATATTTAACCACATTTTTTCATTCGGGCAAGGCATTTCTGTTTCTCGCAGCGTCATCCATATCACTTTGCAACATTCTTTAATTATTCCGGATATTGTAGATACTCCCGTCAGGAAGTCCAGGGATAATGTTTTAAAACTCATTCCAGTTGATAAATATCTGAAAATAAATAAAACTTAATTAATATCATTAACTAATCTATAACCTACTAAATTAAATAATTATTCCATTTTTTAATAATCATGTACCATTTCTATTTCAGTTATTGACCTCCAGAAAAAATGGAAACATCTCCGTGACTACTATGTTAGAGAGAAAAAAAAAGAGAACAATGTTCGCAGTGGAAGTTCTGCTGCTGCAAAGAAGAGGAAAACGCCATACGTAGAAATGCTTCGTTTCTTAGATGTGTTAAGAGAAATGCGCCCTACAACTAGTAATATAGAAGCTGAATTTTATGAAACAAGTGGTGAAGAGAACCAACTTCAAGAGACTGGAAGCGAATCGTCAAATTTCAGTTCCAAGCGTGCCAGTCGCAAAGACCAGAGTATGACAATGTTTCAGAGGTCATTAATTAACAGTATGGAGAAATCTTCACAAGATGATAGTCATTCAGATAAACAGTTTTTGCTGTCGTTACTTCCACAGATGAAAAAAATGTCTGAAGCACAAAATTTTGACTTCCGTTTAGATATTATGAATTTGGTAAAAAAATATAGATTTGCTACAACAAGTACAGTGCAACAATGTAACATCCAGTCCGATCAAGGACTTCTGAGTTTGAACACACCGGTTACTATACAACTGACTACTATACGGACTCACCACAATCAGCGACCTCGCAGGTTTCAATTGAAGAAGATATTGAAGCATTAATGCAGAGTTAATCCGTTACGTTTATTTAAAAATTGGTTGATTTTGGATTTTTGTATCATTTTAATATACATGTCAATAATATTAAAATACTAATGTCAAGAACAAAAGCAGTTATTATTATACAACTTACCTGTATCTACATATAATATCTTACCTCAATGTAATACTCAGTCTTTCTTCAGGAGTAATGGCACATCGAAATTTCGTATCATATTTAGTTATGAAACATTTCACAATCTTAAGGAGTTCATCAAAAGATTCTATGGACATGCGGTAATACTGAATAAATTTTGTAGGATAGTTTCTTAACGTTGCATATAGACAATTAAATTGGCCACTTGATATTCTTTTAGTATTTAAAGGATGCACCCAATATCGACGTTTCCTTTTTCGGTCTTGTTCTGAAGCCTCCCAAATAGCAATTATTTCGATAGGCTTCATTTTAAAATTCAATATCACACAACACAACCGCTCTGTAGATGCTAAACGTAGAAACTGACTAGTGGCAGGACGGATGATACGCTCGACGCATTTTCCGTTTGATATGAACCGATATTCGACCGAATAGACGCGACCGATGATACACTCGACGCATCAGATCATTCAGATATGAACCGACCCTAAAAGACTCAAGCATGTTCTAAAATTAAAGGAAGGAAAAGTAAGAGACACGCGTCGTTTTTGCGTGCAATGTTATAAAGATTCAGTACAGGAATTTGGTCGTAAAGTAGCTAAGAATAAAGCTAAGAAAGTGAGTACGTACTGTGTGCAATGTAAGGGGGAGCCTCACTTTTGTCTAAAATGTTTCAATTATGTCCATCGCTAATATGTTGATGCTATAAAAGGTTTCTTATCTCATCTTTTACAGCATGTTTTGTCAAATATTATGGCTAATTATTTATATTCCTAATGGTTGTTTGTAATTATGGTCACTAATGAGAACTTTATTTTATTTTTCATAAAAACTGATTGTATAGTTTGTGTTTCGTTAAAAAATAAAGACTGCTAATTTTCGTTTAAATAATAAAGACTGATTTGAATTATATATCCTGAATTTTTATTTTGGTTACTTTTTTCGCTATCTTTAAATTTTTTCAATTCCTTACAAGGTATGTTTGTCCCACTGCGCAGTATAGTTCTACAGCGCCGTGCCGGTCACGGAGTACGAATAAAGTAACAGTCAGTATGGCCGGCGGCGAGAAAAAGTAGTTTGAATATGACTATACGTTGAGGTCACCGGTGACCCCCATGGCGGTATGATAGAGGAAGGGTGAGGTCACCGGTGACCCCCATGGCGTTTGACGTGTTAATAAAGTTGATTTTAAGTAATAGAACATGTTTCAATTGCCCGGCATATTATAGGTAGGCTGGTTAACATAATAAATATAGACCAAAATCTATTTATTTTACACATTGCCGGTGGACCAGAAGGTACTCTATACAATCCCTAGGAATTATATTCATTACCTAGGTATAGTATGTAACGGACAATAATATTCATAATATTTCATACATTGCCTGGACGCCCCAGGTATTTTTTATATTGCCTAGGTTTTTTTTTATATTGCCTATTGTATAGAACACCTGAATTTTACAGATTGCCATTAACATAATGCATTTATAACAAGCAACAATGGATCACCAAATAAAGTATAAACGATTTTAAACAATAAATGAATTATAATACTTCGGTAATAGTGATACTCCGGGACACATATTGTTAAGAGGTTCCTTTTTCTGGAGCCCTGACTATACCGGTAATCTAAGCTACCAAGCTTGGACCCTCTTCCCAATACCAGTGGGCTACTATTTTTATATGTTTTGTTTCATAGCGATTCTTTAATGGAATATTTAAAACTGTAAAAAGTAAGTCAGAAAAATGTATAAACTAATAATACTAAATATATTTGTAGGGACTACAGGTAACAATAATGCTAGCGAGGCAGAATGCAATGCCCCCTGCGCACCTCCTTTAGCGGCCAGTCGTTTGCCCTGCCCCGTGCCAAGAACACGCGCTACGATAACTAACGTAAGAGACGTATGTAGTGTAATCGTGTTACTAATTAAAGAGACTTTATTTACGGACTCTGGAATATCTTTTATATCTCCTTCTACGACCACTCGCCACAATCCCAACAATAATGATTTCTCAGTAAATGAAACATACAGCAAAGAGGTACTGACAATCAAACCCCTGCACAAATACCCTCAGGCTGCCATTGGAGCGGGCCTGAACCCTGGGACCAGCGATGTGCACAGTTGGTGCATATTTGTGTAGAAGCAGTATACTACTGGCAGCTCAGCTAACATCCCATATGTTCAATAGAACCGGGACAGGCTCATCAGCACCCTAAACTCATTACTGTATTGGAGAGATTCATGACAAGAAACCTGAACAGGCAACCTTTTGACCAACAATATTCTTTGAAACAACGAATAGTCCTGGTAATTGTTAATGTGTTAATGTATTCACACTATTAAACTAGCTTTTTACAGTACCTAAGTAAGAAATATTTTTCTCTAATTATTACATTTTTATTTTGTCCGCCAACCGGATGACACTGCATTGGAAGGCCTCCTATTAGGTGAACCAATGACCTGGTGAAGGTTGCAGCGATCCGCTAGATGCGAGTCGCATGGGACCGGAGACCGGTCACTATGGTGACACTTGGGAGAGGCCAATGTCCAGCAGTGTACATCTTTCGGCTGAAATGATGATTCAGATTTTTCGAGATCATTTTATAATGTTTGAGTGTAGAGTAGACTGTTATTAAGTAGAGAAATTCCTAACTACCAAAGACATTCAAGTATTTACGACCTTTTAAATCTCTTGTTAACAAGAAAGATAATCAATAACACGAATGGCGCTCTGTGCGCCATTCTGACCCAATGTGCAACCAATCATTTGAGAAAAACAACACACCTAACCAAACTGTTTAGAGAACACAACGTAAACCACAAGAGTGTATTTGACGATTCCATTTTATACAGAATAAGCGAACTAACTCAGCCAAATTTCTATGGACATATAAGTCAACACTATGCAGAACAGGATGATCACTTGAAATACGGCAAGTATAGTTTTTATAGCTGTCGGTATTGAACAAGACAATAGATTCAAACACATGAAAAATAGAACATAGAATAGAAACGAAAAGGGCCCCGAACGTTTAAGACTAAACAGATCAATATCAAACAAACTTGTCCAAGATATGAAAAGGCAAAAATCAATCAATATAAATGCCTTTTTTTTTAATAATCTTTATTCATGACCATAGATATTATATAAATGCCAAACAGTCAGGGTTGCTAGATTAACTTTCTAAATTTTCCCCATATATACATTTTTTTTTCCTAAAATTATACGTGCTGCCACTTTTATTTCCTCTATATTGAGCCTGTTAAGTATTCAGATATTGTAGGATTTTATTTCTCCAAGAACTTATTTCCAAATAAACGAAAAATATCCACAATCAACCAACGCTGCAATTAGTGTTGCTACTTGCAGCGTTATTACTTGTATATGAGCCTTTTGGCATCTCACCGATGTTTATTTTGAAATCGTTTTATAAAATGTTTTGAACTTCAATAAATCTATATAAGTTAGAAAAGCATACCTGGTGCTATGACAGCGGTGCTGTCGTTGTACAAAAAAGGCAGAGCCTCTTTTTAGAGTAATTATTTCGTCGTGCAAGATCAGATACACTTTTTTTTTTTTGGATTGGAAATCATCAAATAACCCAATGGCCGGAGTGGGAGGGAGTGTCAGACTTTTACTGACTAAAACCCATCCATGTTCCTTCTTTGCCCTTTGTGTTCCAGGGCTACGGTATCTCTTTCGAACAGTCCCGCAGCCTCGGCAAAGATCAGATACACTTGAATGATAGATTCATAGTTTAATATTAACATCAGTGCTGCCAACTCGGACTAAAAAAGGCGTAGGCCGGATTAGAAAATTACGTAGAATTAGTAAAACTTGCTTAAGGAAAGTTCGTAGATCTACGTACTTTTTTTTAAGAAGTGAAGAGGATAGGATAGGTGCAACTGAATAAAACGAATGTTTTTTCATACAATTTATTTAAATTATTAATTATCACCATGCTGAATACTTTTGTCTTTTTCCACAAGTGTGAATATTTTTTTCTGTCTTATATAATATATCATTACTGCTTTTTATAAAATTGGTCTAAGCAGTTAAACTACTCTACATGATAAAAAACATGAGTTATAAAAGGCTTAAAACCAAAAACAACTATACACCCTGATAGAGAACAATACATTTTTTTTAAATATTAAATTGGCTTACTCTTAACTTAACCTTAATCTAGTCCTGAGGACAGATATGAGGTCGAAGATGGAACGAGCGTTTGTTAGGAATGTTATATGAAAGAACCATCCACCAGATAGCACCACTAGGTGAACAGCTCCGTATACATCAATTTATTAAGGTGCTAGGTGGAAGCGCCAGGGTAGCCCGCGAAATTCAAATTTTGTTATGTTTTTGCAATTTACAGGGCAGTGTCAGGTTTATATTTGCAATGACCTGCTTGCTGCATCCGTGAGTGGGATACGCGTGGCTGAGTTTTGGGCTAAACATAACATTTGAACTTTTTGCCATCGACACACTGATAAGAAGAAGTGTCAGATTGTTTGTTGATAAAAAACGAGTCGTGCAAGTAACACGTATATAGGTACAGAATTATAATCATTAAAATTATCAATACCACCCTCTAAGTTCATTTAACCCCATTGAATGACTTTTTGTTACTTTTTCGTTTTGCCTAAAACGATCACAAATAAGTGCTCTATTTTTAATACTTATCATAGTATTTTAACAACAAAAGTAATTTGTATATTAGAATTTGTATTCTAGCTATTAAAACATAAGTAAGGTCAACCGGGGTAATTGCGTCATATTTTCCGATCACTTCAAGTTATCGCCTTAGTAGGAGCGAATTTATGACATTAAGCCAATTTTTGAAATTCAAGCCTAATATGTAACTAATTCTGAATAAAGTTCTAGCAGTGATTTTCTCGCCGGAATATTAGAAAGGTTGCATAGTGAGTTTTTTTTTTAAATTGAATTTTAGACGCATTTTCCCGCGTTTGAGGCAAATGCGTCTTTACTATGTAAATATTTAATGGGTAATCTTTTCGTAAAAAAATCAAGGTAGTTTTTTTCGGTTCAAATTTCTGTGCAATAGTATGACACTTAAATTAGCCAAAAATAATTAATGACGCATTCAGAGACGATTTAGTAAAAATGGGGAAAATGCGTCTAGTTTTTTAGAGACGCATTTCCCCCGTGCTAAATCCAGATGTTGTCAACATTTTACGTAAAAAAGACCTCGCGCGCGAACTTACGCTGTAGGTACCTACTTCTGCAATGGAAGTAGGTAAGTACTATATGTAGATTTAATGAAAAAAAAACTTGAATAGTACAAAATAAAACTTTATTAAAATAAATCAGTCAATACTTCGGTTCCATTATGAAATATATGAGATCAAATTAAATCTAGAAAAGCACAAGACAGTCAAAATTGTCTTACATGACGCATCCCTACTCACACTAAATAAATTGTACTTTTCAATTATTTATAATCTAAGTCTTTTAATGAAATATACACGTGTAACGGAAAGAGGGTATCAACCCGAAACACAGCAATAGTTACCTACTCATGTGGACGAACGCTAGATTTTTATTTTCTAGTAAGAGAATTGGTCTCACGGTAAATTGTTCGTCTACCTACTTGAATACTACCTATCGCTGTGTTTCGAGTTGATATATACCCTTTCTAATACACCCTATATGTATATGAATAAAAAAAGTAAAAACATAAAAAATAAGCGTAGCACTTAATAAAAACAAATCTAGTAAAATTCTGTTACGAAAGGTTATTTTTTTTTTAATATAACGTGTTCTTATCTTACCCACACTTAGGAAATCTAACTTTTAATAAACTTAAACATATTAATCAACAATAGACCTCGACTAAATATTTTAACTAACAGTCACTTTCAAGGCACAACATTTCAGTCTTATAAAATTCGGTTACGAATAGAAAAATGGCATCTGTAATAATTTGGTAACTATAATATTCCTACAGGAACTTACCAAGAAAAAAATATGGAGAATTCCTAACCTACCCACACTTGAAAATGTGTCTTTAAATGAATACTTACAAATCTTCATACTTAAACAATATTAACCAACAAGACATAATCGACATAAAATTTGTTTAAGTAGAATTTTTTTAAACAAATCTTCATACTTAGCTCAATCATATTAATCAACAAGTAATCAACATCTAGTTACAATTTTCAGGAATAAGAATTCAGTCTTTGGCACTGATCAGAATAATCTATATAGTATTACTGGATATTAAATCCTATAAAATTTTCTTTGAAAACAACTTGTCCTCTTCGGCTTATTAGAGGATTCTCAAGAAAATTAACAATGTCTTCGTCATGTCTGAGTTCCGATACGTCGTCAACATCGGGGTAATGAAAAGATACCACTTTACTGTTCTTAATTTTTCTCAAATACTTAACTTGTGGAATGTTATGATCCAATGATATTACATTTCCGATAAAGTGTTTCACGGTTTTCTTTGTTGCAAATTTAACAATAATCCAGTCACCAACTTGTGGACGTCTTCGACAGGAACCTGGTTCATATTCATCGTCAATGATGTTATAGTCCTTCTCTTGCTCTATGCCAGTACTTTGATTGGGTGTTACTCCTTGTTTAGTGGATATATTATCTTCGCTGTTTCTGCCCTCTTCAGCCCGTATTATATTTTCACAATATGCATCCCAATTTTCGCTTGAATCAGAGTCACTAAGTATTAAATTATCACTTTCACTGCTTTCACCCGACGAATATTTCTGTACTTTCTTCAGTGTTTTCTTCTTTCGGTTTTTAATATTTGAAGAAAATTTCTGTTTAGGGTTAATTTTTTTCTTCACCTCTAATTTAGTTTTCCTTTCAGCTTTTTTTTCTTCTTTTTTTTGTTTTTCAGCCTCTTTTTGCCGTAATTGATTCAAAAACTCTTCATGTGTAATCACTTCACTTCCTTTAACTACTTTTCTTTTCTTAATTTTATGCGTAGGGTCAGCTTTTCTTATCGTGCTAAGTAACAAACTCTCAAACGATACAATTTCTTCATTTTCACTGAGACGCCGGTCTTCCAAAATATTAATTTTTGGTGTTCCTTGGCTTGTACCAGGTATAATGATCTCTCTGGGATGTAAAGTAATTCGATTGTATGTTTCATTTGTTGAGGTACTTTTCTCATTAAGGGTCATTATTATTACACGTGAACATAAACTCCGTAATGTTGGCACTTGTTTCATTTTGGCTTCATTAAATCTTTTTAAAGCCTGTGCGTCGTATTTTTGTTCGGGTATAACGTCTTTATTAAGAGGGAAGATTCCACCCTTTTTAAATCCATTTCGTATTATTTTGGGATCTAACTCTTTCCACACCTCCCCCAGAATTTCACTGAAATGGTGTTTTTGCATCTTGGCTCCTACATTTAAACGTTGCCATGTCAATATTTTAGCATCCCACCTGTCCTTCATTGATTTAAAAACCGCCAAATCCAAAGGTTGCAGCAAATGGCTGGCGTGTGACGGTAGTTTTATAATTTCAACGCCCAACTCCTTTGCTTTTTCCAATACATGTAATTGAATATGAGTGGAATGACCATCATATATAATCAAACAAGGTGACTCTTTACTTACATGAGGCAAGACTGTCCCTAACATGTATTTCTCAAAAACTTTGGCGTCTATCCACCCATTCTTTGTAGCCGCATAACAGGTACCCTCATAAGCGTTTTCAGACATCCACCGGTCCCATACATTCTTGCCACGGTATATGATTAATGGTGCTAATTTTTCACCTGCTGCGTTTACCGTAAACAACACAGTAACATTGTCTTTTCCTGAAGAACTTATTGTTCGGGTACTTGCAAAGCCCCTCATACCTACAATTTTTGTTTTTTCCGGGTCTTTGCTAAAACTGGATTCATCTAGATTCCAGATTCTATCTGGACTATATTGTAAGTCCATTTTTATCAAGTATTCTTCAAGCGTGTCGAAATATTGTTTAATTATGAAGGGATCACATGCTGCTTTTCTCGACATTTCAACGGCTTGTGGTTTTTTTAGTGACAAATTGTTTCTTTTACGAAAACCAGCAAACCATTCGTATCCCGGACCTTCCTCTTTAAAGGGCGTCGTTAGTTTATTTTTTTTAACGTATTGCGTAACTAATTTTTTAGTCTCTTCAGAGGAAAGACCGAAACCGTTTTTTTCCATAATATGGAGGCTAGAAGCCATTCGATTTTCATCCTTCAAATTGATTGCTGTTGGCCTACCTCTGGTTTCCTTAATAACCCCTCTTCTAAGCTTTACCCTGTCGACTATAGTTGTGCGCGGAATATTATACTTTTTCGACGCTTGATATGAATTTAAATCACCATCTGCTACTTCCTTCACAGCTTTCTTTAGACACTCTAAAGTATAAGTAGGCTCGGTTTTTTTTTTGTAGTGACGTACCATGTTCGATAATTTCTTACATCTGAAATGAATTAAATTACATAGGTTGATATCAAGTTTTATGTTCTAAAGAAGTAAATAAGTGGTTTTACCATAAAATTACCAACCATATCAATCAAAATATTTGCATGGCAATACCCGCACTCCTCTCCAGGATAGTGATCATAAATAGTAAAAATTGTACAAAATGGACACCAAAAAAACGAGCTTTCCAACAAAAAATGTGCATTTTGGATTATTATATTATCCATAGTAAAATGATTAGTGATATTGGGTATTACGTTTGTTGGCTCTCTACATCCTAAACACATAGATGACAAATTGAAATGAGTACTTTGCCATGGCCATACAAGTCTTTGTTGTATGAAGTTTTGAAAATCATATTTAGTCAAGTGTTTGTCAATGTTCATGTATTTCAATACCACCATGGCAAATAAATATGTATTTAATTTTTATCTGAAATAAAAAGTTCGTATTAAAATGTGAGGACGTAAAAAGGTTGACGATTTCTCTTTTGGGGCAAATGCGTCACACAGTCGCAATTGCCCCGTAACGGCAGACGCATTTAACCCAAGACATTAATCCTAACCTAAAAAATGGCAATATAATTATCGTCTCAAATAAAGCTATTTCATTAAAAATAACTGTCTGCCTAGGCAGCCTACTAACTATTTCTTACAATCTTTGTTGAATAAAATCAGATAATTAAAGAAAACTTAAGATTAACGTGGATTTTTCACTCACCTCTTGCAGTAACAAGTTTGTCCACACAAGTGCAATTTACAAAATGGCTGAATACTTGGATAAGTTTACTACAACGCCACCTTTACGCACTAAATGTAAAGTATTTAGTTTATGCAAATGTAACTAGATGGCAGAAGCCAATGTAGATAAAACAGTTTTCGAATAAGTTCGTTAAGACGCATTAGCCCCGTAGACGCAATTACCCTAGCTGACCTTACTTATACTTTTCACACATTTTTGTAAACAATTTTCGTCATTTTATGTTAAAGCAGTGACAAAAACATACCTAAAACTGCACATATCTGATTACTAAATCTAAACTGATTTTTTGCCGCTGGTCGCATTCTGCTTATCGACGCTAAATTATTGTTGCTTGAAGATAAAATAACGAATACAATAGAGAATAAAATATATTTGAACGATTATAAGGTCAAGTTTATTGGCCTTTAGTTCAATCCAAGTCAAGTTAAACGAGTCGGGACAGACATTACTATACGATCGGTATAATTCGTCAATCCGGTTGACATTAATGCACGGAAATATTAAATATCATGCCTAAATTAAGTAGTTTGACAAATTAAAATGTGTTGCGACTTGCGAGAAAAACTTACTTTATGGTTCAGTCCATGACTTCATAGCAGCGAGAATCTTTTGGAGTTTTGGCGCCTAATGACATTGACTGACAGTGACTTTGACACTGACACTACTACGGGGCCGTCGTTGTTGTTGGTGAGACGAGATGTGCTAAGTGTTTCGAGGATTGCTTCGTGGAAGATTGAAAGTCGTTGGTGTAAAATCGACAATTTCTCTGTCCTACCTATTACAAGTGGTATATTCATTGACCTGTGAGAATTATATTCGAACCAGTCATGTTCAAAGCACTTCGAAATCTAAAAGGGATGCCGAAAAAAAAAAATTCAACATCCGTGCAGTTACTTAACTTGAATAACTCTAGAGGAACAATCGAATCATTGCGTGTTTCCCAAAAAAATGTCTAAAATAAAACGTACATGCATAAGTGAAGGAATACACCTCAGTACCTTTTGTTGTCAATTCTGTATGTCATGTTTTGTGTGTCTTTCGTTGGAGGTCCATGGTCATGTGGTGGCTAACTGTGTTGTGGAGTCAGATAGGTTGGAATTCTGGAATTCAGCTGCATCCGGTTAGACTGGAAGTTGACCCTAGCATTGTTGGGAAAAAGGCTAGGCAGATGATGATGATGATGTGGTCATATAGGTGTGGTATGATTATCTGGGCGCCTAGAGCCTTTGGTTCGCGTTGATAGCATTCTGTACATAGCGTCTTTTCATTTTTGTCAAGTAGTGTGCCGATAGGTGTCCCAATAATTTCCTTTTATTGAAATCAACTCAATTTTGTTTTTCAATGCAGGTATCATTAAAATAAGCTGTTATCAAATAGGTGAGTTTGGTACATTCTACTCAAAACATAAATTATGTTAACCCTTTAAGTGGTAGAGGAAACTAGCCATGCAATTTAAATGAAACTCAGATATATTAGGTAAATATGTATCACAAAATCGAAACAGTTTTTTCTTTTTTTTCCTTTTTTTTAAATCTATGATGGCTATATTATTGCCACTACTGGTCAGCACACATGTGAAATTGTTTAAAACAAGGAACAGCACAGAGAGGCACTTCATATTTGCCACATTGTATGTTGGATCTTTTATTATTAATTGCGCTGCTGCATAGTCGGCAGCGCCTGTATGTTTCTATACCTTCTGGTAAATGCTCACCAACATTGGTGAAACGAATGTCTTCAGGTACACCAAAAAGTTTCTTCTGGCGAGTGACTGCCTCTGCACTAGCCTTCCTTTTCTTTGCTAAGTATTTGGGAGCAGTTGAAAATTTTCGTTTCCGAAATGTCAAATTGTTTACCAGTTCTCTGGCAAGAGTAAGCCTGAATGTTTTTTGGTTCATGGGGTTGTGCACTCTTGAATTCTTTGAGTACAATATATGCGCATTTGTGATTGCCACATCAAACAAGAAATAAAACAACCGCTTCCACCATTTTTTGCTTCTACGAGCGACATCATAAGTGGCTTTTTGCTGGTCAAATCTATCGACCCCGCCCATTCGCTTCGAGTACTCTATAACTGCGCGTGGACAGGGAAAGGGTCTTTTATTTCCATCCTTTTGTTTACGTTGACATGTAGCCCCTTCTTTTGGGTGAAAGGCTGTACTCAAAATGGTCACTAATTTTGTGTCCTTCCAGATGGAAAACCCTACGTTGTTCCGAACTCGCCATTTGTACTGCCCTTTTTGTAGTTGCTTCAGTTTTCTATTTTGCCTCTTCATGATTTCCTCGAAATTTCTTAGACCTGTTTGGTTTCTTTACTAAAACAGGCATTCCCAATCTATCATTTCTCGCTGTTGCTGTACTGTATATGCCGTGGTCATATAAATACTGAAGAAGGTCATAACAACTAAAAAAGTTGTCAAAGCTAATATGTGCTAAGCCACCTTCATCAATAAGTGGTTGGGCAAGAGCTTTTACCACACTACTTCCTAGACCAGTTTCCACATTGTCACCTTTACCAGTACGGACCTGGAAGTGAAACAAATAACCAGTCTTGCTATCTGCTCTAGCCCAAATTTTGTAACCGCGCTTGATAGGCTTGAGAGGCATATACTGTTTTAGCGCACTGCGTCCCTTGAACTTTACAATTGATCACCAATGGACTGAGATTTTGTATTTCTGGCATTTTTTTGACATCTCTGGTTTATTTGATCTAGTAGTGGGCGAATTTTATAAAGTTTGTCGAAACCTGTTTCACCTCTTCTGGGCATCTGTTCGTTGTCATTTACATGTAGACATCTAGATATCTTTTGAAATCTTTGGAGTGTCATGGTTTCAGCAATCTCAGGGACACATAATGCTGGATTGCTAGACCAGTAATCTTCAATTGACGGTAGTTTGTGTATCCCCATTTGTATTAGCATTCCAAGATATGCTTTGAGTTCGTCTTTAGTAATTTGAGTAAAATTTCTAACATTTGATTGACTAGCAAACAAGTTTGATTGAACAAGTAGGTTTTCAATCACTTCATTATCAAAAAATACTTCAAAATAAGCGATTGGTCTTAGACCTACTCGAAAAATGGTTCTGCGATTGAAGTTCGCTTTCATCAAAGGACGGCACATTCGGATCATTTATCCAATAACCTTTCTTCCATTCTATTTCATCTTCATCAGAATCTAATTCTTCTGAAACAAAAGTGGTTGGTGCAGTCACTTCTGCATCTCGTGTCACCACATTAGATGTAGAATCAACGGGTCGTCCAATGGTGGCGCTAGATGTTGAAGCACGGAGTACTCTAGCGTTTCCTTCTCCTTCCACTTCATTATCACTTTCACAATCTGTAGTCCCTTCATTTGTCTCATTCAGAATATTAATCTCTCTTCTGTTGGTGCTTCCTGTACCTACCTCGCCTTCACTATCATTCCGTATAATATCATTCTGCATTCTTCTATTGTTGCTTCCTGTACCTACTTCGTCTTCACTATCATTCCGTATAATGGGTGAAATGCAAAATAGATGTACCGTAACGAAATCGTAACTAATCTGAGAATGTAACTAAACCGATAGATTGTTACGAACCTGATAATGATAGGGTGAGATTACACAAACAAAGAAATAAATAAAATATTTTGAGAAAAATCAACTTTATTATTAAAAAAGAAAAATCAACATTATTGTTGTTGGAGTTTTATATTTCTACCTAAAATATACCAGATCTTCATCGTGGTATAGAACATATTCTTCAGGTTTTTCCGATATTTGTAGTAATTGGATAAGTTTTACCACTGAATTTTCTGGACCTGTGTCTTTATCCTCTCGGAGCAGTTTACGAAATTTGAGTGCATTCATTGAATTAAGAGTTTTATAGAAAGATATGTTGTACAATTTTTCAACTTTCATAGAATCTTCATGGATATCTTCGATTACACCTATATAATATCTCCAAGACTTTCTCATATAATATCGTACAAGAACATTGTCTCCTATATCATATATTTCTTGTTCGGTTTCAGTTATATCTGTTTGTAAGTTCGATTCCTGCTCCTTAAAGTCACTTTCCCCATCAATCTTCCTAAATTCTTGTTCTTTCGTGCTACTTATTTCTATTTCTTGCTCTGTCATATTAACATCCATCACCACTATTTCTTCAGCAGTATTTATATAATTCTTTTTTTCTGTTACATCAATCTGTACACACAGCTGTCTTTTATAAAAAACAATATTTGTGGGTATCCTGGGAAGAGGCAACGTCTTTTGTAGGTCAAAAGTCATACATTCTATTGTGGGGTCATCTTTCGCCAGTTTCATATCTTTTTTGAGTTGTTGTTGCAAAAATTTAGCTTTGTCGATATGCTTTTTGTGGTCTTCTTCGATTTTCCTTTTTTTCTTCTTCCGATGCTTGATTTTTTTACTTTCATAGAAGTCACACTTGTTGCATGTGTCTTTTTTGCGCGCCCTCGCAGTCGATGGAGTTGATGTACCTATATTCTGCTATTTTCTTAGCTGGGCACTTAACATCTCCCGTTTTATGGTTGTTGAGCTTTTTAAACCGCGAGCACGTTGCACATTTAGGGGTGTCCGCTTTCTTCACGCACTCAGTCATCGAGTGTCCTGTTTCTCCGCAGTGCACACGTAGAGTTTTCCTCTATGCATGATTTTGCTGTATGACCAAATTGTTGGCATTTGTAGCATCTGGACCAAACGAATAGAATTTATTAAATTCTTCTATTTTTTGTTCAGTTAATACATTTTATTGACATTGTTTTGGACAATTACAGCTAAAGTCAATGAATACCTTGCTTTCGACTACCTGCTTCTTAGAGTTCACATAGCTTAGATTATTATATTTTCTCTTCTTTTGGTCTTCTCTTAAGTCTCCACCATATAATCATTTTCTACCCCTTTTTGGTCTTCCTTGGAATGATGCCTCAGTTTCAATATCTTCTCGCAAAATTGGACTGGTTGTGTTATGATTTAATGTATTAGGTTCATCCAGTATTTCTATCGCAGTTTGAGGGCCTTCTTCTATTGACGCTAACAATGATACGGAATTTTCAGGGCTTTTATCACTATATATTCACATGTCAAGAGCTAAATTCATGAATCTATATGGTTTACCTACTCAATTTCCATTTGACGAAACAAAACACGACATTTAGAAAGGCTGTGGGTCCAGAAGAAAGACTCGTAGTATGTGTAAGGTATGTTTATTGTAATAAGGAAATTTAAAAAAGAAAACATTATTTTTTAATATTATGAAATTGGAAAACTCAGTTGCATCCAGATGAGGTTCTGTTGTCAAGTCGTTAATTTCTTCATGTGCCAGACTAGATTCTGCAAACATATTTAAATTAGTATGCAGTGTCGTTTCAACTGCATGAATTTCTATTTGTGGTGAAGTCCTTGTACTTGTTGAAGCAATTATACGGATTATTCCCGATGTCCACCACTTGTCTGGCCACCACTGAGGGATAGCGAGACAACTTTAAAACATTATTCTCGATGTCCACCACTGGGGGACAGCGTCACAACTTTGTAAATTATTTCCATTCGCCACCACTGGTGGACAGCGACACGGATTTTTTAACATTCCCTATGGCCGCCGTTAGGGGACAATGGCACAACTCTTTTGATCCGATTCCCACTGGCCATCAATTTAAATTGTTTAATCTAGAGACCGGTAAAGGATAGCTTAATATACTTACGCGTACTTATACTTTGCGTCTGTGCATAACGTTAAAAAGAGACAAAAAATATATCTATTCTACTCTGCTCCTTCTACTTGCACAAACGCAGCATGCGTCATTAAAACTACGTCATTAGAGCACTCGTCGCTCCCATAACCAGCCATGTCCGATTTAAATACTAGTGGTTCCAGTTCATCAGGAAAAGTACATTTAACATATATAAATAGAAAAGGCGGGACAATTTTATTACACGGAGGATATGAATATATAATAAAACGAAAACATAAAAGTGGTTTAATAATCTGGGAGTGTACTAACAGGAAGAAGAACAAATGTAAAGGACTTATCAAAATCAAGGTAAGTCCATAATAATAATACAATAGTAGGTATATCACACCTTATTTAGTACTCATTTTGGAATTGTTTATTGTTTTATAAGTAGGCATGTTCGAAATTTTAAATTCGATGACATCGTTATTAAGGCCGCCATTTTGTTTACTCGTAGGGCCCCCATTTTGTTTACCAATCCCAGTATGACGGTAATGTGAGATGAATGTGAATAAAAAACAACTTTTTGTCTATGGTGATGATTTGATGTCTTTTTTTGTAAAAAAAAAAAATATTAATTAATATTTTTGTTGACCTAGGATACCAATATAATTGAAGAAAAGCCACATCTATGCCAACCTGATTTTGCAAGAAATTTTGTAGAAGAAAAAATACAGCAATGTAAAGATAAATTGGTTTCTCCTCAATTTCCACCAGTGCCAGAAACCTTCAACGCTATGGTGAGTGAATTCAAAGTCATACCAAGTTTGATTTAAAACATACCGACATTTCAAAGCATCAAGTCAAGTTTATACAGACATAGAAATACAATCGCTGGAATAAAAAGGCTTAAATGCAAAAATGTGGAAGAATTCCAAGTTCCAGAAGATTATAAGGACTTTCTTTTAGCAGACTATTCATATAACCGCAACCGAATTGTAGTGTTTTGTATTGAAGAAGCCAAAAATGTAATCTGTGAGATTGATCATTTCTTATGTGATGGTACCTTTAAAAGCTGCACAAAGCCATTCACTCAACTTTACTCGATACATGGAGACTTCAGAAGTACCTACTGAAAATAGTACTAACATAATTAAATGAGTCGCCGTGATGAGGAATCCTATACAATTCTTTTCAATTTAATCAAAAGTCAAGTTCCTGGATGGCAACCTTCAAAGTTTTCAATTGATTTTGAGAAAGCTGCTATGAAGGCCATAAAAGCGACATTTCCGTTAGCTACACTTAAAGGATGTCACACACACTTTAAAAAAGCAGTATGGAACAAGGGCAAAAAATATTCAAATTTCGAGAGGTAGCATTGACTACAGTACTTCCATTACTGCCCGAGACAGAAATAAGAAACGGTTGGCTCTATATAACGCACAGGGATACTACGGATCCTGATATTTTAAAGTTCAGGAAATACGTTGAAGTACAATGGGTAAAAGATGATTTTATACCAGTTTGGTGCGTTTTTGGGGAAAGGCATCGAACGGCAAACGCTGTCGAAGGGTGGCACCATAAACTAAATTCAGCGATGAGCAAGAAAAACCCAAACATAATGCACGCTTTAAGCGTTCTTCGAGAAGATGCATGTTTTTTCTTTGTGAAAAAAATGCAAATAAGTCAAAAAAAAGAACCGTCCAACAAACGAAAAAAAAAGTATGTTTACAGCGATCAGTTTATTCAAGAAACCCAAATGGAACTTGTAAACGGCCAAATATCTGTAGGCCAATTTTTTGAAATTATGAGAAACTAATAAGTACTTATTGTATTTTGTTTAACTATGTGGTGTTTAAGACTTTTGAGTAGTACCTACATTATGTTTAATTCAAGAAACCCAAATGGGTCTTGTAAAGGCCAATTTGATATTGTGAGAAATTATTATTGTTTTTTGTTTAACTACATATGTGATTTTTAAAACTGTTGATTAGTACATATCTGTAGGCCAATTTTTAGATATTGTGATAAATTATTATTGCCTTTTTGTTTAACTACATATGTGATTTTTAAAACTGTTGATTAGTACATATCTGTAGGCCAATTTCTAGATATTGTGATAAATTATTAATGTCTTTTTGTTTAACTACATATGTGATTTTTAAAACTGTTGATTAATTTATAATATTTAATTTTTATTCCTCCGTCGAGGAATAGGATAATAAAACTGTGATTATGATTGTAATGTTCTAGTCGATTTTAAAAATTGTAGCCTGTCAACCAGCTGTGGAAATTAAGTCGGTTAATTACCCACTTCAATAAAAAATAAGCAATCAAAGCTATATTATATAATACTAAGTAGTAGGATCATTTTTTAATACTTGAGTGAAACATTTAATAAAATTTGATTCAAGAATATGACTATTATTTACCTACCATATAATTTATAAATATTTAAATTAGTCTTACCCTAGGGCTAAAAATCGAATCCGTAAGTATATTAAGCTATCCTTTACCGGTCTCTAGATTAAACAATTTAAATTGATGGCCAGTGGGAATCGGATCAAAAGAGTTGTGCCATTGTCCCCTAACGGCGGCCATAGGGAATGTTAAAAAATCCGTGTCGCTGTCCACCAGTGGTGGCAAATGGAAATAATTTACAAAGTTGTGACGCTGTCCCCCAGTGGTGGAAAACGAGAATAAAGTTTTAAAGTTGTCTCGCTGTCCCCCAGTGGTGGTAGACAAGTGGTGGACATCGGGAATAATCGAATTATACTTGTATTTACCGTTTTAGGTAAATAGATATCACTTGCTATCAATATTTTTCGGGAATCGGGGATTGCAGTTATATTTTGAGAGGATCTTGGCTGAGTATTTGCATTGGACGGAGGATGTATTGCATATGAAGGTTCACTAACAACATTCAAAGTGGTTGTTGCCAATTTCATCTCTACTGTGTTGACAATTTTAAAAATTTCTGCTTTTATATTAACTTGTTCATGGATAGGAAATGTTTTAACAGTTTTAGCCATTCTTAAAAAAAATTGTTAGAGGATCCTTATCGTCATTTTGGCACGCTGTAGAACGTGCAGTTGTTTGTTGTCTTTCTCTTGACGATAAATATTGTTTGAGTACAGATGCAGCAGTTTCATTATTAGAAGAACGATTTCTAAACGACGATTTACCTCTACTTGTACTGCAATCTGAATTAGTGCTCTGCGTGTAAATATCTGGAGAACAAACTGGCGTGTAACTTTGAGTTATTGGAGTAGAAGGAGAGGGTCCGTCCAAGTTTAGAATATTTCTTTGCATAGAGGAAAGCGTATTGTCATCTTCCGTCTCACTGCCGGATATATTCGATCGCCGATTCTCTTCATCGCTCAAGAATGGGACAAGAAAACGTAATTCCTTGTTAAATTTAGGAGGTTTTATTTTGGAAGCTGCTTGACCGCTCTTGGTTTTTCTTAAATTGAACGCCCTTCGGTAATTGTCTCTGATTCTACCCCAACGATCTCTACAAGAACCACCTGCAGTTTGCAGGTGGTTCGGGGATGAAACGATACCATTGAGGTATCGATACTTTTACTCGATACAGTATCGGTCGTAAAGTATCGATACTTACTTGGTTTCAATTCAAAAGTATCGATACTTACTCGTATCAAATCGTTTTTGGAAAATTTAGAGTAAAAGCCGTAACAAGTATTGGAAATCTTTATTAAGAAGAAGAATTACATAAAATTATGAAAAAAAGTCTGTTTTTGTGATGCTTCCTAAAAATATTAATTTTTCCAAATGTTTGCCTGTTAGACGATTTCTGGAAGCAGTGCCTGTTGCGCCAGCTTTGGAAAACAGTCTTTCGCAAGGTACCGAGGTACCTACTACGTTCAAATATATGCGTGCTTGTTTATATAACGCTGGGAACACGGGCTTTAAATCCTCCCATTCCTCTAATGGGTTGGCTTTTAAAGCGCAGACTGGATTGGTCAAATAAATCGACACTTCCCTAAGCAAAATATTTATCTGGTAAACTTTTATTTAATAACGTATTATTTGACAAACAATTCATTGTTTTTTAATTTTATTCCATAAATAACGTATGGAATAAAGACATTACACAAATTGACTTAATATAACGTAATTAAAAAAAAAACTCACATTAGCATAATTGCTCTGGACTTTTCTAAAAAAAGAGAAAATAAATGAATTTTGTTTTCTATAAGCACAAACCCCCCAAACAAACACAAGCTAACAGAAACCCTAACCCTAGACGGTCGACGTCAGGGGCACCCCGAGGTTCGGTTAGTTAGGTTCCTTTAAACCGTGTAGACAGAAATAGGAGCCCCGCGCAGCGGGGCTTCTTCGACTGTATTGTAATTAAATGATATTTAGTAGAAACGTGATTTATCCTAATGAATCTAAATGAGAAATGAAAAATGTATAGATGATTAAATATCATCTGATGCATTTGTAAAATGAATTGTTTGCCAAATAAATGTATGTAAAACGAGTGCTTATAAAATAATACATTTGCGGAATAAGTTGTTTTCGAAATAAATATTATACGAAACGTTGGTTGTAAAATGAAAATTTGTCTATGGAGTTTTGGTGAAACTTTAGTGAACCGCGCAGGATATTTAATTTTATTCATTTCCCAGTATTTTAAAATCTCTTCAGTAGGCTTTAGTAGAGGCTCATTCAAAAACGCCGTTAATTCCTCATTTATGTTTCTAAATGTACAAGGTCGCATCTCCGTATTATCGGTGGCTCGTCTTAAAAGAGATCGTACATCACTTTGAGCCTCCACATATTTAACACTACGAAAATCATCTAATTCAACAATGCGCATCAACTCTTGCGCTATCTGTGTTGGTTTGGGCCAAAGATGTCAAATTCGTTGAAGAAGACGGGCTCATTTTCTTTATCGCTGTTTAGATTTTGTAAATGATAATGTAATTCTATTAATTTAATTTTTGCTTTTCATCAAAGAGCATTGAATTTACTCTCCCGTCGAGAAAAATGGCACAAAGAAAAGCGTCGTTGTTAAATAGCGTGTGTTCTCTGTTGTCCATAGAATTAATCAGCAATGTGCTCAGAGCTGTGTTAATATTTTTTCATTTAATTTTTCACAACTGCCTCTGTAAACAAAAGTCACCTGTTGTGAGCTGCTCATCTTGTAGAATTTTTGACAGTTCTTTAGCAGGCAAGAGGGAAGTTACATAATCTTGTAGCTTATTCCAAGTCGTTTCCGGTAAGTTCAAAATAGAATCGTGAGCATTGTCGCAAATATCTTTTAGTGATATTAATCTCTGAATCAATAGATTGATTCTTTCCTGCTTTGGCTATTTCACCAGCACATTTTTGAGTTCGTAACTATTTAGCAACTTTTCTTGCGTCATTAATGACTTGTTTGATTTCAGTACTATTGAAAACTTCTAGAACATACAACTGTCACGTATGTGCTGCGCATCTTATTATAGCTATATTCTTTTGCTGAGTTGTTTTCATGAAACTGCATTGACAGTGACGAAGTAATTGTTGCAGTGTAGTGGTTTTGTCAATCAATATCGAATACAGTATCAGCGTTATAATCAAAGTCTGAATCTAAAAAATGACAAATTGTAAACAGCTAGTTTTCGAACGTAAAAGAATGGTCCAGAAGCACCTTTAGGGGTTTGAAGGACCGCTTCTAGGTCAAAATTGAACGCCAAAGTTTTCGGATCATTCTTTGCTGCTGCTTTATCAGCGTCTGACGCATATAAGTATCGTCCCGTCGCTTAAGATGCTTGGAATGACTGTCGTCTTCAGAATTAGTCATGTCATTACTTTTTAACTCTTTGTGAGCTACGCACTTTTTGCACAGATCTTTTTTAGGCACATGTAATTTTAATTTATACGATCTATAAACTTTTCGGTATGTTTCTATACCTGCTGGCTTTGTTCCTTTTTCTTCACACTTTAGCAAATACATTATTCTTAAATTCAGTCCAGAATCAAGGTATTTATACTCTGTGTTCTTCCTACAATAATGTGATTCCATGGCAGGAAATGAAAATAATATATGTTCTTTAATTTGATTAAATCTATCATTAGAAAGTTTGTTAGATGGCGGTTTCTTGTCTCTAGAATCTGCTAAAAGAACACCTGAAGAAACTCTCTTCAAAGTACTCCTTATAATTCCTTCTTTTATATTTAAGGTCTCCAAAAAGAAATCTCTGCATACACTGACCTTTTCGTGTCCTATTGTAAAAGAATAATGGTGTGTAAAATCTTTGCGTGAAGGGCCATTTGTTGTTGATCTTTTTTTCTTTTCGTTTTTAACGTGCTGAATTACAAATTGACGCTGTGCTTCTAAAGAGTTCGAAAAGACTCATAAATTTTCTTTCTCGCTTCTTCAGGTACATTAGAATTGCATTTATGTTTTGGGATTGCCAGACACTTAGGTTGCTTCAAAGGCATAGCTGAAACAACTTGACTGACCTTTGATAGTTTTGTAAGCTTCACCTTTTAAACGTTTCTTCCTCTCAATATGTCTCTTCCATTTAGAAGGGTCAGAAATATGTTTTTTCTTTGGTGACTTGTACTTTGGGTTTTTCTGCACTCTGCCCTCACACGCAATAGATATGGAAGCACTTCTTAACTTTTTTAATGGTTGATGTGTTTGATGAAACTGTTGCAAGTCATTTTCAGAATATCTTCTCTTAAGGGCGGATACGACCAAACAGGAATAAATTTTATTCTAGGAGTAAATCGCTACTTATTCGAGAATAACTCAATTTCACGTTTAACCAACTACAATTCGAGGAATAACGGGTCTATTCGGGAATAGTCACTATGCCACCGTTAGGCATGGAATAAGGAGCTTATTCCATGAATAACAAAATGGCGTCCTATTTTTTTAAGCTGTCATTTCAACTCAACACAAGGAATTATTCGAAAAACATAAAATGCAACGTTTAAATGATTTGATTGAAGATAGTGATAGTGATGAGGAAGTTATTCCTAGACGTCCAAGGTGGCTAAAAGAGAGAATAGATTTATTTGAATATTATGATGATCGTGATTTCACGATAAGGTTTCGTTTGAGCAAAGAAGCAACCTTGTTTTTGCTGACGAGAATTGAACACAAATTGGAATACATTTTCTGACCGGTAAATATTTATTAGTACCTCCAACAATATCTACCTACCTAATTAACCTGCGAAAAATTGATGCCTGGATAGATTAGAATATCAGATCTAATTATATTATTATTTTTCAGCAACTTTTCCATTTCACCAATTAACCAGTTGCTGGGAACCTTGAGATTTTATGCAACAAATTCCACTCAAATGGTTATCGGTGACATCTGTGGTTGGAGTACACCTACTGCTAATAAAATAATTCATAGAGTCAGTGCCAATATTGCTGCACTGCACAAGGAATATATAAAATTTCCTACAACTCAGCAGGAGATGAGGAGGGAGCAAGATAATTTTTACCGAATAGATCGATTTCCACATGTGCCATGGATTGCACGCACACAAAATTATCATTTGTACCACTCCGGTGTCAGGTGGGAGGTGAACAAGCAGAACTATATAGGAATAGAAAAGGTTACTTTTCTATAAACGTGCAAACAATATGCAATGCTAACTTGGAAATCACTGACATAGTAGCACGATGGCCAGGGTCGTGTCACGATAGCACAATATTTAATAATAGTATTATCAAAGCGAAATTTGAAGATGGATGCTATAATGATTTGATTTTGGTTGTTGACAGCGGATATGCTTCAACCTCATACATGATGCCTCCCTTAGGGAGCCCAAGAACGCAAGCAAAGCAACTTTATAACGAATCACAAATAAGAACACGAAATCCTATTGAAAGAAGTTATGGGGTATGGAAACGAAGATTCCCTGTTTTGGCACTTGGAATGCGTGTAAAGTTAGAAAAAGCACTGACAATTATAGTGGCCACTGCAGTTCTTCATAATATTTTACGTCGTACAGGGGAAAGTTTACCTCCAGATGATCCAGAACTTGATTTACCAGGCCCTTGGGAGCAAATTTTAAGTGATGGCCAAATGCCTCAAGTCATTCAAGGAGAACAAATACCTGTGAGACGGCATGAGACCCGGGATGCTCTTATTGCTGATTATTTTTTTAGTTTGATGTAAGTAAACAGAATAAAATAAAAGTAATTAAAGAAGAATATTGTTTTTAGAATTTATTCCTATTTTATAATTAAAACACTGGATGAACAATTATTTTCTATTTTTGAAAGCCACTAACTTTCTTTGCTTCATCAATAAAATGTTGGTTTTAATTTTTTCTTGTTTTAATATTTCCTTTTTTATTTGAATATCTAAGTCATGCTGCATCTTAGACCTTTCCATTTCATCCACAGCAAGCTTTGTCTGTTGTTCCAAAGCCTCAATTTTCTTCTGATGTAATTGCTCTAATGAAGAAGATGCGCTTGAGTGGGTTGGTCTTCTCCTAGAAACCCAGGTCCGATGAGGAGTTGGTTTCTCAGTACGTTTAATTTTGAGGGCCGACGATATAGGAGTCTGCAACATTTTGGGTGTATAATCTCCCCAATCCTTTAATAGAAAAACAATAAAATTAGTAGGGTAAAGTAATAACTTGACATACATAGTTCTACTTTAGTTAAATTTGTCATATATCTAGCTGTTGCATTTATAATAATTATATAGTGGCCATTTCATAAAATCCTTTCTTAGCGAGCCTCGAGGTAACATAAAGAATACACCTGCCAAGTTTTATCAAAATCTGTCCACATATTGGGTCTGTGAGCTAATAGTCCAGTCACTCAGGCAGTCACAGTATTTTTTATTTACAGCTGTTAATTACCTTTTTCACAATATCTTCATTTTCACATACTACATCAGTGTCGCTTGTTTGTTCTTGTAAAAAGAACGAAGGAGGCATTGTGGTATCTACAAATAAAAGTTAAGTTTAAAATTAAGACATAAGGTAAACATAGGAGGCATATTTAATACAAATTAAATAAAAGAATAAATGCACAGCCCAAACTTTTTCTCAGCTAAAATTGTAAAGGGTAAACTAACCTATGTATTCTATCTCTGCTGCTGGAAAATCCTCCGTTTGTGCCGCAACCACTGCCCCTTGGTCTTGCACCGCTGGAATATCAGAGTCTTTATCGTATTGGTTAAATAAACCAATAGCACTGGTGGATATTAGTCATAATGAGGATCACATTCAACAGCGGACTGTTGAATGTGATCCTCCTTTTTAGGCAGTATTGATGATCCACCACCTAAAACAAAAATATTTTGGAATAAGAAAACTAAATAATGAATGATGATGAATATGAAGAATGTTAACCTTTTAACCGCCCGACTTCATATCAATTGTCGTGCCCCCAGCGCCCGGCACAGTGAATCGAAAAATAAATACCTACAACAAAGAGGGAAGTTCAATACTCAACTTTTTCGATGTCGATATTTCGTTTTAATAAGTACTTACCTACATTTAAGTTTCAAAGTTTGTTTCAATCACATTTTTGCAATTATTACCTACTCATTTTTGTTTTGTACCTTTTGATTGACTTACGTAATTGTCAGAGAATAGTTATTTATAATAGAAACTTGAGTATAATAAATAAAACAATAGTTTGAAATCACAATTTAGTTTTATTTTCTCAATAGTACCTATTAATTTACGTACTTATTAACTAATTATCGTAACCATCTAGGTTAAGATAATTATCACAATATTTATTAAAATACCACTAATTTAACAACAAACAGAAATAAAAAGAATACTTGGAAAATGTCAATAACAGTTTACCCATTGACTTACATGATAAAGATATTTATCACAATCACAATTTGTATTACACTAAGGGCTACTTACTTGCACGAAAAACTTAACTCAGAGTTAAATGCTAACACGAGCTTAAAATTACAATTTAACCTTGTATTAGCAACTAATTCTCAGTTAAGTTTTTCATGCAAGTGAACTTAATTTCTATAAAATCAGTCAAATAATCACAGATAGGTATAATTTCTTATTAATTTTATCAGTCGTAACGATATTTACCAAAATCACAATTTGTATTTCACTAATTTAACAACAAACAGAAATAAAAATATAACTATATCAATGATAGTTTACCTATAAATTTTACATGGTAAAGATATTTATCACAATCACAATTTTTATTACACTAAGGGCTACTTGCACGAAAAACTTAACTCATAGTTAAATACTAACACAAGGTTAAAATTATACGATTATCTGGCAATTTAACCTCGTATTAGCAACTCAGTTACGTTTTTCGTTTAAGTGGGCTTAATTTCTATAAAATCAGTCAAATAATCACAGATAGGTATACTTTCTTATTAATATAATCAGTCTAACAATCAGAGGTAAGATTTGTCAATAATACCTAGTAAGATCAGTGGAATAATTATTTATGCTCGAAATCGACGAGGCGAATTATTGACGAGACCACATTTGTGTAACATTCTATAAATTTATTTTTACGAGTTTCATCGCCAGCAAAATAACTGTTCGCTAAAATTTTGGCACTTTCTTTGATTGGATCATCAGTTTCGTATTGTGTATATGCATTTTTTGTTTTGATTATTGTTTGTGTTGCCGTAGATCTATATAAATCTGGCGTACTATCAGAACTTCTTATCTGCGACTGACCCTCATTTAAATAAACCAAATACTCGTAGTTGGTCAGCGTTGATGGAACGTCTACTTCGTCTTGGCTATAGTCAATGGGAGCCAAAATTGACTGGCTCTCTTCAAACTTCCCTATAAAACAAATCAAAAATAAGTTTTTGTAATTATATCACCATTTCCATTAGATGCAAATGCGTTTCGAAGACCACTTACTTTTGGATCCCATTTTGATCTCAAAAAATTGTGCAATGTTCTCTTGATTTTACACACGTCGTGCCACAAACACTCGTCACTGTCGAATATTGTCGAGTGTCAACAACGTCTAACATACCACAGATATAATAGACTAAACGCAAAAATAGTGATGTGAGATTACGATACCGATTGTTTTGTAGAATAATTGTGGTACTCAACCGCACATGGATCTACACACAGAAAAACATTGCATTTTTGGCACATAAAACGAGTGTCAGACCGTTTTTGTTTTGCTGCGCACATTTTGCAACGCTGACTTTTGCCGGTTGGTATTCGAACAGAAAAATGCTCTAAGGCATCATTACGTAAAAAACGGTTAGGGTCAAGGATGCCGCGCGAAGTTGACTGTTGAGTTAAAGAACATGGTTTGTATTTTTCCATTATTTGCCTGATAACGTTTAATTGGAAATCAGCTAAACTAGATTTTTGTTTACTTTTTAAAATTTTAAACAAATAGAATGCATTAAGTAAAAACATGTCAATAATGTGAAACCCAAGCTTTTTATGCCATTTTTTTTATTTTCTTATACAGCCCAATGTGCTAGTCATCATATCAGCAGTGTCAACTGACCCCATATTTTTTGAGTAGTCTACCACACACTGTGGTTTCATTTTGGGAAGCCCAGTTGTATAGTCTACACTGTCTGATGGTATTATTTTGTCATCGTGTATTGTAGACAACATTAAGACGGGTTTTTTATCTTGCCATTTTAGGGCTAAGAGGGGAGGACACGAGTAAGCGGCTATTTGTCCACGTTTCAGTTTTTGGAATTTCGGCATCCCTTTTCTATTTGATTTAACAGTACCACATGCATAAGTGGCCCTTTCTTTTAAATATATAAAAAGCTGAGGACTGGAATACCAGTTATCTACATACAATGCTCGGTTGCAAAAATAGTAGTCTTTTAAAAGTTCAGTCACAACTGATCCAGTTACGCCTAAATTTGGTACGGTCTCTATTTCTGTTTCCGATCCACAGTACACTATAAAATCCACGATATAACCGGTTTCGACATCACATAAAACAAATAGCTTGATGCCGAATCTATTACGTTTTTTAGGTAAATACTGTCTTATAATTAGGCGACCTTTAAAAGGCACAATACTTTCATCAATGCACACTTTTTTACCCGGGATAAATGTTCCTTTGAAAGTTTGACGGGCGTGGTCAATCAACATTTTTACTTTGTGCAATCTGGGTACGCTACTTGTCCCTGCAGGTGCTTCATAAAAAGATAACATTGATAGAATTATACTATATCTATTTCGAAACATAGTATTATGGAACACCGTACTATGTAATAAAGGGTCTGTAGACCAGTGTTCTTCAATTGTTATTCTTTTGTTTCTTGTGAAAAGCATTGTTACTGCTAAGAAAATGTAAAGGTCGTCAATAGTCACGTCTCGCCATTGTTGCAATCTTGAATATAATCTGAGATCAGTATGTCTTATGGGTAAGGTTTAGAATCGCGTCCTCCGAATTGGTAGGTGTGGGAGGTGGGAGGGTGAGGGGGGGGAGTTGTTGAGTCACCCCCCACTTCTCCCCCCTGCCGGAGGCGCATAGTTTTTTTTTTATAAATTTTTAAAAATCTCAATTTGGTGTTATGATTGCTTAATGTTTTTGACATTATAAACCTGATTTATAGGGGAGAGAGTTGAGTTAGTTATTGCCAGTCAACGTGGCGCAGTCGAGGGAAGCCAGGTCGACGGAGCCCCGCTTCGCGGGGCTCCTACTTCTGAATGGTTTACAAAAAAAATAGAGTCGGGGTGCCCCAGGTCCCGGCTCGCTTCGCTCGCTCTTGCACTCAATGAAACACGAAAATATTGACTTTTATAATTACTTGAATTTATAAACATAATTTATAGCTTGCACGATTTTTAAAAAAGGATCTTTTCGATATTTCATTCAAAATCATATATTTTACGCATTTTGAGATGATCTTGACAGATGTAACGTCAAAAACGTTAGACTTTAGTTAAATATTCGTCCCGTTTCACGTTTAGTTAGTCATTTACCAATATTTTGAGAAAATAATTTTAAATATTTCCGGCAGCTAAAATCGCATGGGGGCGCTTCAGATAAACCCCCTTGACCCCCCCACAGTGTCAGAATCCTCGAATTCAGAGGACGCGATTCTAAACCCAACCCTGTCTTATGAAGTGTTGATGATATTTATTCGTACAAATGGCAATTTTCTGTAACAAGTCTTTGCTACAAAAATGTTCGAAAAGTTGGAGTTCCGTGGAGGTACTGTCTAATTTGACAGCAGGCGACACTCCACAAACAAAGTTGTCGAATTCTTCTAACACTGGAGTAGTAATTTGCGTTGTCCAATTAGCGGCTGTGACATCGTTTCTTTGAATCTGAAATAATACCATAAAATAATTATTGTAGAGTAATAAATTTTAATAGAGATAAGCCCCTTTCGACGGAACGCCTTGGAAGTGGAAAACTCACTCTTATTGGTCTCGGAGGTAAGAAATTTGAATAGCCTACAAAAGCAAAATTAGCAGTGCGGTTCTGACTGTGGCAGCGCGGTGGCACGTACAAAATAAACTCTACCTACGAATCTACGAGCGAGCACACACGCGACGCGCGCTGCAACCAATCAGAATCACAGCTCCAGCACACGTAGGATGACCAATTCTACTCGTATCTCTATTCTACCAAGAATAGACATAGTGTATGGAAATACCATACAAATCGACATTTTTTTTTACCCGACGACCCGTTTCTACTCTAATTATGTTTAAAATTTCCATTCAGATATCACTACTATACCATACAATAAAGGATCATGACCACGACAATATGGACCACGGTACAGAGTTGCGTCAATTCCAAAGTTGTTTTAGATGGTTTATAAATTAACCAAATAACCATCTACAATTGCCATTTTGGAATCAAAACCCGCATTTCCAAGTTTTTTTAGAAAACGTAACTTAACCTCAAAATAGAAATATCCGTCGTGTATAGAGAGGTAAGTAAGGTCGTAGTTTGGAGAGCAGATTAATTAGCATATCTGATGGGATAGAGACTTAAATAAATCAGTACCTTGCCTTTATACAGGGTGTAAACGGACACTTCACGAAGCCGTCAACCAAGCATTATGTACATCAAACTAAGTCACCCTTCGCAAAAAATATTGCTGGGAAACGACTTTTTTTTTAGAATGAAAAATCACGTTTTACGGTAAAACTCAATGTAACGCACTCAAAACTTGGTGCTGATGGATGCTTTGAATAGTAAACGGGTCATGGAGGTAATTAAAGTAAAGTTAAAACCTTCAAAAGTGGTATTTAAAAAAAAACTTGTGAAAAAATTGGAACTTTGACCTCCAATATCTCCGTAACTAGAAGGTTCCCAGGTATGGTCCAGAACAAAAAAATGATCGTAATGACGGGGAGAACAAGTGCCTTTCGGCTTCGTTAAGGGTCTTTTTACACCCTTTATTTCCTGTTAAAACAGTTACAAATACAAAAAAAGGAGAGCTGTAAAAAAAAAACAATAGAATTCAAAGAGATCTTTAATTTGATCCAGTGACACTGGTAGCACTTTAAACATGTAGGTAGGTATATAATCAATCATAGTATATCTAACCCTTACAGTAAGTAGATAGGTACCTATTCATATAGGAACAGCGAATGACTTCATTCATCATTTTCATTAAAACAATCATCTAAATAAGATGCTGGAGCAGTGATATCATTGTATCGAGCCCAACTCAAAAACCACACCACTGTCATTATGTGAGCACAGCAGCCAACAGTTCGCTTACCAACAAGGCAGTTGCAACAATAACCTACTATGGCTTGCAATGTATTTGCTACAGCATCGTCTCTGCTTATTAATAAATACGTGTAATATGTACGACTGTTCACATGCCTGGATTTAATCCTACCTCTTAACAAATAATTATTTAGGCCTAAAATCAGAGGAATATCCTCATCAATTTCAGTATTCACTTCCACTGAATATATTCCAGACTGACGAACATGTTCCCCGAAGTAAGATCTGGCCTGTTTTAATTGATATGTACCTAGAGCAAACCGCTTAAGGTCAGTAATTGTGAGTCGTGGCAATCTATCCAAATGAGGATGATTGCCATCAATTGTTTGGAAGCTAGCTCTCCTTCTGTTAAGATTTTCTTGCTCTACATATGTTGCCAGATAGTTTACTAGAAAAAGTCTACTTTTAGCTATTGTAACATATTCCAAAGCCTCCGGTGGGTCATCTATGGCAACATGAAACTTATTTAATAAGGCACAACAAATCCTAAAATCATCACTGAGGTGCATAGCAGCTCTATTATTGAATACATGACGGAATAGTCTATAGTCTCTTTTTATCCTACCATTGACTACTTCTACAACCCAGCGACACATGGTTACTAGACGAGACCGATTTGCCTGCTGGGTTGTTAATTGGTGTTCATTTTCGAGGAGAGACTCTGGCATGTGGGTGACAAAACCGTGTTCTTGGAGTTCATTTATAACATCTCGAAATCCTCTATCAAAAAGAAAAATATCACCTCTTCTAAAAAATGAACTTATACAAGATCCCTCATTATTTAAGTTTACTTGTGATTGTAGCATCATTAAGAGTGGCTTTGTATGGACCAAGACATTCCACAATGTGGCCATCGCAACACACAATCAAAAATGGTTTAACTAGGTTGTCTAGTTTTTGTAAACTATAGGTTTGTTTCTGAAACAAATAATTTGAACTACTTTGCACAAAAATATAGGTAGCATCACATATAACTATTGCAGGTTTAACATCTGGTGGCAAATCAGGATTACTAAACAGTCCTTCTGGTATAATCTTATTTCGAGAAGTATAAATAACATAATAATACTAACCTGTTTGGATCATATGCTTCCTGTTTGTTGCTGCATCCTTTCTTGCCACCTTTTTCATGCTCTCCCATTGAGCTTTCAAATTATCCCCCGTGCGAGAACAGTGGGTTGTACGGCTGTTGTACTGGTCAGCAATGATTTGCCATTGAGCCGATTTTGATTTCACCGTAACACCATCAGTTTTTTTTTATTTTCGATTATTTTAAAATGTAGCTCTACTAGGCTTAACAAAAGTTCTCATTTTTAAGAATAAATTTACTTTGCAAAACTCGAATATAAACACCACATGAACCAAACCGAACCGACATGCAAAACTTTAAACACTTCTTCGTTTTCAAATAATACTGCCACTATTGACATTGACAGCAACTATTCCGCTCTATAATACGACAAATGAGAGTTGACATGCGTTATGCTTCTGTATTCTCCCGTTTGTAGAACAAGGATTTTTTTCCGGGTATTACATTCGTTCACATCATGTTCACATTCACTTCGCTATTCGCGCGTAACTCACCCAAGTATAAGTTATGCTTAGATTGCATGGTAAAACGACTGTTGATTTATTCGAGAATAAAATCGTGGAATAAATTATTCCTGGTATAGTTATTCGTGTATAAATTCGGGTTTGGTCGAATCCGCTCTAAGTGGCTTGGACAACCACTTGAAAATGTGATCGCGAATTGCTTTCATCTACTCTTTGAGATTCCTGGATGTCGTCATCCACAATTTATAGCAGTTGAAACATCATTATCGTGAATTATTTCTGGCTGTTGAGTTGTATCCGAACTATGACAGTATTCTGAATTCAAAGAATTTTTTTCCATGAACTAATGCTGCCATGTTTGTATGTGAAGTAGAGTCATCAGATGAATTATTATGGAGGTCTTCATCAGCAATGAAATCGGGGTCTTTAACACTGTCATCATCACTAAAATCACTATGATTCAGTGTTTCGAACAATTTAGGAGTATCTGGTGACATATTACGAACTGGTGAAGAATTTTCGGGACTTTCAGGAATTGTTGTATTACCTCCAGATAGAAAAATGTTTCGGTCTATTGCAGTTATCGGAGAGTATAATGGTGCCTCCGGCGTTGCAACTGCTTCGATTGTTGTATTACCTCCAGACAGAAAAATGTTTCGGTCTATTGCAGTTATCGGAGAGTATAATGGTGCCTCCGGCGTTGCAACTGCTTCGATTGTTGTATTACCTCCAGACAGAAAAATGTTTCGGTCTATTGCAGTTATCGGAGAGTATAATGGTGCCTCCGGCGTTGCAACTGCTTCGATTGTTGTATTACCTCCAGACAGAAAAATGTTTCGGTCTATTGCAGTTATCGGAGAGTATAATGGTGCCTCCGGCGTTGCAACTGCTTCGATTGTTGTATTACCTCCAGATAGAAAAATGTTTCGGTCTATTGGAGTTATCGGTGAGTATAATGGTGCCTCCGGCGTTGCAGTCGGAGTCTATGGAATCAAGGGTCTGTAAAGATACATCGTTAGCTATTGATAGTGATACAGAAAGGCATCCTTCAGTAGGGCCATCGGATAAAGATATATCAATAGAAAAAAAATCCTTCATTATGTTTGGTGGTTGTTAAGTTTTTTTTGATGTATTACTTCTTCTACTAATTGTTTCTTCCAATTCTGTTGCTCCTGAAAGTAATATTATTTTTAAGTTAGTTAAAAAACGTGACTGCTTCGTTGGTCCAGTGGTAGTGTATGTTATTACGGATCACGAGATCCCGGATTAGTAAGTAATGTAAGTACCTACGGTAAGTAAGGTAAGTACCTAAGGTAAATAAGTAAAGTAAGGTTAGATAATAGGCAATACGGGCTGGTATCCGTCACTCCACATAAAAGCGCGTATTTTGCGTTAATAGGTAGTGCAGTTAGCTATGTAAGAATGACTAAAATTCGTGCATCATGCTGTGCCAGGATTTACCACGCATAAACCAACTTTACTATGTACTTTATTTAAACCAAAAATAATCATACTCA
Source organism: Noctua pronuba (assembly GCA_905220335.1). Taxonomy (NCBI): domain Eukaryota; kingdom Metazoa; phylum Arthropoda; class Insecta; order Lepidoptera; family Noctuidae; genus Noctua; species Noctua pronuba. The sequence goes on along the minus strand of LR999906.1, from coordinate 3,311,362 downwards.
ATTTTTTAAACTTCCCGGTCTGTGAAGCATTAACCTTAAGTCCAAATAAATTGTTTTTGATTTAAAAAGTAGTTCAAGTTTATTTTGTTTCATTCTATGTCAGCGCGGATAAAAACACCACTGAATTTGAATACCGAACCACGAAAGTATTTAAGTAAACAAATGACGCTCTGGTAAAATTACTTGGAGAGATATTTCCTTCTAAAACTGAACGCCACTGGCAACTTCACTGGGTTTTCTATACAAATTATTGAAATGTGTACGTAACAAGCAGTGGAGGGGCGCTCAATTTTAGATTGAAAGTAATTTACTAACATTAAATACCTCTCTTACTTACGTACGACGCGACGCGAGGACAAAATAAAAACAAAGTTATAAGTTGGTAGATTTACATAATACCTACACACAATTTCTTTAACAATAAAATAGAACTAGCCAAGACAGTTGTGAACTTTCTGTTCTGAAATCATTTTAATTAACAAACTTTTAAAAAGAAAAGTATGTAGGGTCAGGTGGGGTAAATGCGAGTACCATAACTAGAATAACATATTCAACCATAGACAACATTTTACTTTATAACAGTATAAAATTTATAATTGCCATGTATATGAAGTATTTAGTAGCCTAAAGTTTTAAGTTATTTGTTTAATTAAAATCACTCTGATAATATAGATAATCAAATTTAAAAAAAAATTGGGTCACTTATTACATTTACCCGGTGTTCAGGGGCAAATGTAATAATGTTGGTCAATTTCTCAGGGCTTTAGACAGTTGCAAATCAGGGGTAATAGCAATAAAATGCGAAAATTGAATTAACTTTGGTTTTTTATTTCAAAGAGATCACATGAAAGCTTACAAAGATATGAATTTTTCCTTACAGACTACTTAAATCAATCAAAGTGTTTACGAAATAATCATATTTCTGAATTTGAAATCAAAGTATATTATACCACGCTTGGTTATTGTAGGATTCAGCGGTGATTGTATCAACATCATCTATTATAGGCCATGCAAAAGTTGCACCCTTACGTCGTACAAACTTTACCTCCCAACGACTGTCTATCTGTTTTTGCACGAAGCCTACGTAATGTTTATGTCCTTTCACCAAAGTATATTTCGATGCCCCCAAACAAGAACTCGGTAATGTACTATTACGGGGTTTATGTTGTTATGTCAAATTCGGCATCTATGGACTGGAATACACCTTCTCAATTTTTTTCAGATTTTTCCTATTGATATTTACAAAGAAATCATGACACACGTGTTTATTGTTGGGAATTTAGACACAATAATATTTCGGCAAAAAACCTGTTATAGGTCTGTACGAAAAAATTATTTATTTTTTTATTTTGGTAAGTTGCGATTACCGGGTTATTGGCGTAAATCATTTTCATGAAATTTTTGGTAAACGTGTTTATAGGGGTTTTTGTTGAAATAATTTTAAAATACGTGTTCCGTAATATTCACTAACAATGTTATTTATTAATACCTTTTTTTAAATTACTTGACATTACCACAATAACTCCGTACAAACAAGTTATCTATCAGCCATAAAATAAAAAATAACGCCGTAGAAGCCCATAATGTAATGTTATGAAATATTTTATTTCATAAATTTACTGCAATAACCCCGTAAGTAGTATTACTGTAATATTGTATGTATAAAATTTCAGGTATTATTTATTTTCATAAATAACTAGGTTTTGAATAAAAGGATTTTCATATCAATGGCACAGGTAGACTTCGCAAAAAAATAGCTTTCATTTAATACATCAATGACTTCAATAGTCCCACTCGTTGAAAAGATATTTGACAAAATCAGTAAATCTTTTCTCCTGTAAAATTTTGATTTTTCGATTACCGGGTTATTGCTTGGAGGCGTCGATTTAACTATCACCCATTTGTTAATATGGATATCTAGCCCAGACATTTCTTTCTTTATTTCTCTTGAAAAATGCGGCGCTGTTTTAAGATGTATTTTGATAAAAATTGGTTCTTTGATCATGAAAATATATATACCCGAATAAATACCCATTGGGTGGGTTCAATGGGTATATTCCCGGGAATTTTCCCATTTTGGGAATTTACCCGGGTAGAATCCCATCACTAGACAGGGCACATCTGGCATTTGAGCCTTTTCTTTGTTATGTTGTAAGTGTGCCTTTTCAAAGTAGTTTTTAGTAAAAATCTGTATGAAGTAATAGTCACATCTACACTGCCGGCCAAAAGTTTGAGACCACTTGTAAAAATCTTTGTCACCAACAAAATATTTTAAAAGTACACGTGATAAAGAGCTAATTTGAACACCTAGGTATTCTATTGTTATTAAAAAAATAATTTCTAAGAGACATTATTTCTGTATATTTTTAGTTATCATCCTATAAAGGTCCATTATTTCAAAACATCAATGAATGCAGCGCAAGGACCAGGTGGTAGAGTCATTGTAATAATTTTATGTGCTACTCATTACTAATTATTTTGGTTTTGTTTCGCGTTATTTTTCTCTATCTTAGTTAGTCTGAGCTCGTCGTTGTTACAGTAAGACATGTTAAAATGGGAAAAGTGCGTTAAATTAGCAGTGAAACTCGTTCTGCCATAGTCGTTTTGCACAACGAAGGCAAATCTGAACGTGCGATTGCCTCTCAACTTAAGTTGTCGAAGACTTGTGTTCATAACACAATAACCCGATACAGGGAGACTGGTAGTAATCAAGATCGTTTGCGATCGGGAAGGCCACGAGGTACCACTTCTAGCGAGGATAATTTCATTGTCGTTACCAGCAAGCAGAAAAGACGCCTAACAGCACCAGAAATCCACGCAGAAGTGAAAAAATCCCGGTCTAAACCTTGACATTGACTGCAGTAAAAAGACGATTGAGAGATGCTAAGTTACTTGGCCGCGTCGCCGTTCGAAAACCACTACTAAGGCCACAAAATAAAAAGAGACGGATCCAGTGGGCCCTTACCCATCGAGACTGGACTGAAGAAGACTTTAAAAAAATTGTTTGGTCAGGTGAATCCATATTTGAAATATTTGGATCAAAACGACGAACTTTTGTTCGACGTAGCGCCGAGGAAAAGATGATGCCAGACTGTGTGGTGCCAACAGTTAAGCATAGTGGTGGTTCCATTATGGTCTGGGGATGTTTCTCGGGCCATGGAATCGGAGATTTCGTACGAGTCGATGGAATCATGAAAAAGGAGCAGCATAAACGAATACTACAGCAAAATGCCGTTCCGTCTGGTTTAAGATTAATTGGAAATGGATTTTTTTTCCAACAAGATAATGATCCAAAACACAGTTCAAAATTTTGCAGGGGTTATTTAGAACATAAAAAGACAGAAGTGGTGTTAAAAAACATGGTGTGGCCACCTCAGAGCCCGTATCTCAACCCTACTGAGCTTTTGTGGGAAGAGCTTGATAGAAATGTGCGCAGTTGTTGTGCCTCCTCGCAAGAAGACATGTGGAAGGCTTTTCAAGAAAGCTGGAATAATATTTCACAAGATACAATCGACAAATTGATTGATTGCATGCCGAGACTAGTGAAAAAAATAATAAAATGCAAGGGAGGGTTTTTTGACGAAAAATCTGTTTAAAATTTGAACGGCATTTTAATGTATATGGTTGATATTTTTCTTTTTCTTCTTGATGTATTTGTATTAGTAAATAAGTATTTTAATTAATAATTAAACCTCTTGCTTTCTATTTAGAGTTTTATTTCATTTTACTTCTTTGATGTAGGTGGTCTCAAACTTTTGGCCGGCAGTGTACGTATTTGTGCCTTTTCAATATAATGGTAAATAAATGAGCCTTTTCATTCTATAAAACATGAATATTAGTCTCATTTGTGCCTTTTGAGCCTACTGTATCTCCGAATTCCTTGAAGATAAAATTCTATAAAAAATTGAGTAGATGTGCCTTTTTTTTCTGATTCTAAATTTGTATATAACTCAATTTTGACAAAAATGTTAGTTGTGCCCTTTTTTCTTACGACGGCAGTATAGGCCTCCCCTTTTTTTCATGTCACAGTAGCATTAAAAAACATTATACCATTAAATATCTTTATTTATCATAAAAAGTATGCTTATTTAGACAAAATACTCGGAAGTCACTAAAAGTAAAATTTAGACAATATTAAAAAGTTACGAGCCACATTTTATTTTCTGAAAATTGCCTCATAGTACTCCTTGTCCAATATTGGCATCCACCGATACATAGACCGTACATTATACGTTTTAGTCTTGCACAACACAGTGGAACCACATTGCTACGCGAGTATCTTTCGTTGTCTAGCCGCTTTAATATTTTCCTCCCATCTTTATCAGATTTAAATGTTTTTTCATCCACAAATATTACTACATTATTTTCCCAATCAAAATTGTAATATTCTAAACAAAAACTAACTCTAGCTTGAGCATGGGCACTGGGCAGTAGAAAAAACTATTTTTTTCGCCGGGATCCTGGTCTTCATTCCAGCGGCCTTCAATCTGCGCCGGATTGTATCGGATGATACCTGAAACAACGATAAAATATATTTTTAAATAATTAAGACTAAGCTATTCAATGCTAAAATTTTTATAACCTTATATTTTTCAATACTTTTACGATACGATTGTGATAATTTATAATTTTCCAAATAATCTAAAGGTATACTATATCTTCATCATTATCTAAAATTATATTGTCCAAGAATGCCGCAGGTGTTTCAATATTTTCTTGATGTGTGGCCCAGGATAAAAAGCACCTAACTAATAACCTAAAATAATATAATGTACTTACTTGTATTTCTCTCAGCTTCGAACACTTTACGTAGCATCTTATCACTTCTCTTCATGTTGAAAAACAAAGCACGTGAATTTTAATAAACACAATAATTATTGATCAAACTTTTAACCTTTTCACCGCCAACGTACAAAGAACACGATGCCTCGCCTAGCGCCAAGCTATAAATGTATAACGAAATATACAGTAAACAGTAGTGATGAGGGTATCGTCATATCGATGAATGAGATTTAATCGCGTTAGGTTAACTTTTTATTTATATTTTAACGAATAAAAATAAAAACTGATTGAATATTTCCATATTTCTTTTATTTCACAGTATCCTTACTAAAAAAAAATTTTGATAATTGGCTCAATAGTTTTTTGTTTTCTATATTTTTATTTTTGAGGTAGATGACGTCATCATTGGCACAAAAGGTTGTGCCGTTGCTTCACTAGTGCAAACTTAAAAAATTAAAACTGTCAACACAACGTCATTTTCTCACTGTTACAAACGTCACATAAATCTTAAATCGCATCCTATTTACGAAAATATAAACCAACTTAATTTTCGAAATTAGTTTTATAAAACGGAAAGTGGTTGACGCGGTGACATTATTGTTCGTTTTCCTGAACCACACTGAGCGATACTTTTGTTAAAGCTGACTCGCGAAACCTGCCTAAAGTTGAGACCGTTATGATATTGGAGTATATTTCTACTAGCAATCATCATAGCATAGCTGAAATAAGGGGAGCAAAAATTCTAATGTGAGTAATGCATACACCATAAAATATATTCTGAGTAAATCGTGTTTTTAGTTCATATCAAATCAGTGCATTTTTCATTGTTTCAGGTCATCTCGTGATTCGTACGTAGATACTGCAGTAGGGTACGTTAAAGTTGGTAGAACGGGTAGTGAGTGCACAGTAAAAGCTAAAATTGTTCCGGAACACAGAATCAGCAAGAAACTATACACTGTTACATGTAACATTGATGAGCATAACGATGTTATTATTGATTCTGTATGTGAAGACTGTGCAGCATCTGCAGGTAATTTCTTTGAAAAACGAATTATAAAATATTGCTTTGCTATGGATTAAAACAATGTTTATCAAATACCTTATTTCTTCTTTACAGGTTGTTGTTGCAAACACTCGTTACTACTTCTTTTTTGGCTGGCAAAAAAAAGTTCAGAACCATCATCAACAGCAGTTGAATGCTACTGGAATAAGCCTACACTGTCAAGTGCCAGCACAGAGCAAGTAACTAGTAAAGAAATATTTAAAAAAGCAAAAATTCCTAAGCTGATGCCTAAAGATAAAAATATCCCAACTGAATTTGAAGAAGAGTGTAAACGTAGGAAACTTGGAAACTTGCTCATTTTAAAATTTAGTGAAGGTTATACAGGGTGTTTGGTAGATGGGTGCAAAGCCTGAAGTTGGTGATAACTTAGACCATTTAGAACTTATTAAGCTAAACTTGTCTTAGACGAAGTCTGTTCCTTGTATTTTTTTTTTGAAACTCTAAGGTTTTTAACAATAATATCCATTTTTTTTCAATTAAATGTTAATAGTGTCCAGTAAAAGCTGTTATGTTATTATTTTTTATTTATGTAATGTGTGATTACTCAAACAAAATAATTCCCAAGCATCTGTGTCATCAGAGAAACATTCTACGCCATATTCAAGTTTAAGAAACTTTTAAAAATCAAGGAAATGTTTTGTTTACGGCATAATAAAAAAATAAGAAAAATAGCCTCAGTTGTTCAAACCTTTTTAAAAACATGCTTGGTTATTGCCCTTTCTTTTGAGGTACTATTTACGCAGATGTCTCATCAACTTTTGGAATTAGGATGTACAAAGCAAATTGAGGTCGAATATTTAATTTTTAAACAGACCAAAATAATGCAACATTTTTGTTAAAATAATTTATTGTTCATGTTCAAAATGTTGAAACCGCGGGGTTTCTTATACAAGCGCGTGCCCGTCTTCTCACTTCTGTAGTCGTGATTTTTAATTTCATCTCCTGCTTCATGACTTAAAAAGCCGTTTGATTCTTTCTATTAATTCTTCTCTAATTGAAATTTCAACGTGCGTGTAGACGAGCTCCAGGGTCCAGTGTGCTGGACAACCATCTTGTTGAAAAATCATTGGTCTTCTCATTGCCAATATTGGTATTTCGGTCTCGTCCAGAAGCTCTGGGAGATAGTTTTGAAGGAATTCCAGGTAATTTTCTCCATTTAAATTATCAGGCAGGAAGTGGGGACCAATCAACGTTCGGCCGCCCTAAACGTGAGAGAACATTTAAATAATTGCTTCCCAGAGAGCTGGATTAGCAGAGACGGGCCCATCCCTTGGACACCTCGATCACCCGATTTAACTCCTGTGGATTTTTTCGTTTGGGGACGGGCCAAGGAGCTCGTCTACACGCACGTTGAAGTTTCAACTACAGAAGAATTAGTAGAAAGACTCAAACGGCTTTTTAAGTCATGAAGCAGGAGATGAAATTAAAAATCACGACTACAGAAGTGAGAAGACGAGCACGCGCTTGTATAAGAAACCGCGGTCAACATTTTGAACATGAAAAATAAATTATTTTAACAAAAATGTTGCATTATTTTGGTCTGTTTAAAAATTAAATATTCGACCTCAATTTGCTTTGTACATCCTAATTCCAAAAGTTGATGAGACATCTGCGTAAATAGTACCTCAAAAGAAAGGGCAATAACCAAGCATGTTTTTAAAAAGGTTTGAACAACTGAGGCTATTTTTCTTATTTTTTTATTATGCCGTAAACAAAACATTTCCTTGATTTTTAAAAGTTTCTTAAACTTGAATATGGCGTAGAATGTTTCTCTGATGACACAAATGCTTGGGAATTATTTTGTTTGAGTAATCACACATTACATAAATAAAAAATAATAACATAACACCATTTACTGGACACTATTAACATTTAATTGAAAAAAAATGGATATTATTGTTAAAAACCTCAGAGTTTCAAAAAAAAATACAAGGAACAGACTTCGTCTAAGACAAGTTTAGCTTAATAAGTTCTAAATGGTTTAAGTTATCACCCCCTTCAGGCTTTGCACCCATCTACCAAACACCCTGTATAACAGACTCTAAAAACATTTTTGATATTATGTTAAAATTCATTGATTTGGAAACAGTACATACATATTCTAACTTCAGATATTATTTGAAGACAGTCATTGATGATGAGACCATCTTAGATATCAATGCAAAATCTCTAGGGCAGTCTGAGAGCAAGTACTGGCATAGTATACGCCAAGGAAGACTAACAGCTTCCAAATTATATGAAGCTGCACATTGTAAAACAGATGGAACATTGGTGGAACACATATTAGGAGGTTATAAGGTGCCGGAAACAAAATCCATACTAAGAGGGAGGACGTTATAAAACCATGTATTAAAAGTTATCGAAGAGAAATTAGATGTTAAAATAAAAAAAAACAGGCTTCATGCTTATTAATGGTATATTGGGGGCATCTGAGAAAACTGTTAAATCATACATTAAAAATGATATTGTTAATAACAAATATAAAACACAAATGCCAAATGCTTGCTTGTAAGAAATCTAAAGGATTATTCTGTGTTGCAGATCCTTTATTTGAGACAACAAAAAACATTCATTTAGTCTGGGTTGATTTTGACGAAGTTTATATTAATGAAATTATCAACAAAGCAGAAGTTTTTTGGAGTCTATATAAATTTCCAAAATTACTTGAAAGTGTCAAAAAATAATAAATCAGTTTATATTCTTAATAGATTTTTATTATTTCTCCCTGTAAATTAATTAGGCCACAAACTATGACAACAAGTTCATCTAAACATGAAACATATTTATAATTTACAACAGAGTGTGGTTTGAGTATGGAAAATTCTCTTACACGCCTGATAACTCTTTCAACGTGGACTCTTAAGCTTGCTATTACTTTGCTTTGTACAACTTCAGTAGCAGTTTACTTGGTGGCCTCAAGATTTTGATACCACGTGAACTGAATACAGATTCAATTTCTTTGAATCCTCTGTCAGCTAAAATAACAGCATTTGGTTGCAAAACATTCAACAAGTTACTTTTGTTAACTATGGCTTTGTCAGATATTCTTCCTGAAAAACCTTTTGAAATGAAGCTTACAAAACCATTAGGGGTACAGCCTATCAAATACTTTACAGTATTGCAACTTTTGTATTGAGACCATGTCTGTGCTTGCTTTACTGGATTTGAAGGTTTTGCAATCTGTATTTCAAAACAATCTATTATCATTTGTACACGAAACAAACTTAATAAGTTTACATCTTTAGATGTGTGGGTGAAGTCATATTATGCACACAAACACTAAATGAAACGAGCGAGCTCGTTTTTTATTAGTGTGCGTTTGATCCTGCTCATGGTTGTGTGATGAAGTTTACAACGTTTGAGACAAACACGAACTGTTTAGAAAATAACTACCGACAATTTAAAAAAGTAGTTTTCAAACACCTGGAGGGTTACCTGGTTACCACTTGGAGGGTTGTATTGATGATTTTATTGATTACAATTCTGTAAATACATACATGTTACGGCCGCGGATCATATTTTAATCAACATACACCTGACACCGACCTGCAAATTGCAAAAAACGTAAGAAAATTTACTAGTGCACTATTTGCGCAGCTCTATGTTCCGAGACCGAGCCGCCATAAAGTTTACAGATCGTCACTTGTAGCTCATTAAACTCAAATACCTAGTATTACTCAAATCAATCAAATCTATAAATTGTTTTTAATTTAATGTAGTTACTGCGGCAGGGAAATAACATGCAATAGGTACCTGTACTAGGAGTAGGAGGATGAAAGATGGAAGTAGGTACTAAGTACTTACCTACATAAATAAAAAAAATGGAATAATTTTATAAAAATATTTTAATACTTCAATCAAGTACCTACTTATCAAAACTAATAGAAAAGTGATCAGTACAAAAACAGCTGATTTAAACGCGCCATATAACGCACCGCGAGCGTTGAGGTCAATGCCCGTAATCGGTCAGCGAGCGTCCCACATTTGTATCAATCAGCTGCTTTTGTAGTCTTATTGTTTTCGTTTTAACTTGGATTTTTTCGAACCGTATCACAACAGTCGTTTAGTTGCTTTAATTTACGTGACAGTATGCGAAAAAAAAAATGTTTTGTTTTTGTTTCATTTATGTTGATATTTTAACGAAATTAGTTTCAAATGATAGGTTTAGGTTTAAAACCGATAATACAAAAAGAACTAGGTGAATAACTTAATTAGTTTTAAAGTTATAGCAAAAATTGTAAAGTGAAATTTTATCCTGTGTAAATTTTTGAACATAATGTTCTAGGATATTTTTATATCTTTAAGTTTTGTGCAATGTGATTACTTTATAAGTTAGAATAAGTAAATGTCTATGTTATAACATACATTTTGTAAATGGTTTTATGTATAAATAAATAAAAAAGGGGTTCCAAAGGTTTCGGCTGTGGGAAATGTACTGCGCAAAATAAACCCAAAAAACGCGGTTCTCAACAGAGTAAACAAGGCCCGTATAAAAGACGGGGCACTTTTTGCACAGCCACCGAAGGGGCAGGAACAAGCCGAAACCTAGGGAACAAACAAAAAGCAAGAAAGAAAAGGTGTTTTTATTTCTACGCCTTCGAGGTTCCTGCCCTCTCTCCGAAGTACTACTGAGTCGTGCTCAGTACCCACAGCTACGCATTTAGGGGTGCGTGGAGGCATGCGCCACCGGCGAAGTCATTACCAAGCAAGGAGCGCACGTCTAAACGTAGTGGAAGATTGTCCCAGGACAACCGGGTGCTCAAGACCTGGTCTCCGAAACACATTTTTTATGAAATAAAGAAATTCGTAAAATCAATGTGATTAAAATCATGGTAATCATTGGGAAGCTTTATTTGAAATTTTTTCACAAATTCAGACAATAAATTAATTTTGAGAATTACTGTAATGCTATCATTAAATAAATCAAGTAATTTTTTTTTCAGTATATTTGGTTTTTTCTCTTTTGATCAACTTGGAAGACATTTGAAGGCTCATTTTTAATCTCTTGCACTTTGGAGTGTCAGTTAATTTCCTTTTCTTTGGTGTGTCAAAACAAAAAGGTGCACTAGGTTCAGCAGTACGTTCTTCGACATTTGGACTGTTACAAGATAGTTGTGTCTTGTACACTTTGGTTGGAGTTAAAACTTTCTGTACAGGTGAAGTTTCTTGAGCTAAAAAAACAGGTATAAAGATTAGCTAAACTCTATGTTACGAACTATTGACAACCTGTAAGAACAGTTCTTGTCATTCATAAAAACTTACACACAGAATTCCTATAAATGAGAGTAGGAACTAGTGATTGGGTAGTTGATATTATCTCAAAAAATACCTTGTGATGTTGATGGACATGGTGAATGTGGAGCCGTGACTGAGAATTGTGGTTTTGAGGCACTGCCATTTTTGATAATCTTTTCCTTTTGCTAGTTTTATTCTTAATGAACTTATCATCCAAATGTGTAATACACATGTATCTGTTCTGCAGTTCCTGATGATTAAGGCTATCATCACGTTTCCTAAAATAAGAAACAATATGTTATTGACTAATATATGGCCACATTTTAGATGTATGTTGTTGAGCTATTATTTTTCAGTTATCAACATTAAAAAAACAATTTGGAGTACTCATTGGCTATAGTTAGTATTATATTAAGTACATATTTTATTTTATAGTCTTTATCACACAATACTTATTAATGTTACACTATGTTTGATCATACTATGTACTCCTAAGTTATTTGTTTGTGGAATGAGTAGTTAAAACTGAGAATCTGTGTATGTGCGAGTTCAGGAGACGTTTAACAACAGTGGTTAGAAAATTATTGTATTTCGTCATTTGCTATTTGATTTTTAGTATATCAAAAGTGAGTACATAATATTTAAGCAGTAAATACACTTACCACAATTGCTCAACCAAACTGCCAAACGACTTGCGTGTCTAGTTGGATACCGAAACGTTGAGAAATCTTTCGATGTATTATTACACTTTAAATATGAACAAGATTCGTTGTTGTCCAATATCCAGGGGTCTAGTCATATGGAGGTGTCTTTTCCAAAATCCGTAATTCGAAGCCAGGTCGGTTAGAAGAAAACAAAAACGGATTCGAAGCAGATAAAAGAAACTAGTAAACACTATTAAGGCGGTACCCTGAGCAAATAACCTTGAGCATTCGTTCCCTCTTCGCCGCACCCCACCTCAATAATACTTCGTAAAGCAGTACTAGCGCCATCTAGCGAACATCTTACGAATACAAATAAAAATCACAGACCTAAGAATTCACAGACATGGCATTTATTAATAAAAAAAATCTTCTTATGAAACGTTTATTGGTGAGCCAAAATGAATTCAGTGACTAATTGATTATACTTACATTCATGAATACGAGTACTTCCAAGTTTTATTCGTATACAAGTATTGATGGTACTCAATAATAAATTCATCAAATGATTGTGGGGTGTTTATTTTTTAGATTGAAGGTTACCTGGTATTCAGTCGTTGGGTGATAGATAAAAGTAGAAAAATTAAATAACAAAGTCAATTTCATAATCATTTATTATTTTAAAGTAGGTAACTACATATGCAGGGTCAAATAAAATTACTTACCTAGCGAAATTCTGCAGACCTCAAAAAAAAAAACCTTATTAATTTCTGTTTTATTGTATTACATTTATATAACGATAGGTACTCATCACATTCGATCATTTGTATACTATTCCAAGTTTACATATTGCAAAAATCTAAATATCGAGTACATGTAGGCATATTTACGTCAGAAGGTTCATCACCTTCAGCCGATATAGATAGAGGATGTGATTCACAGTATCTATATCGGCTGATATCTCAATCTCCTTATTTAATTCAGGTTCTATATTTTCTTTACTTTTTTTTTTGCTAATCAGTGCCTCTTCAATGTATGAAGGATTTTTTATTCATTCATCTTCTCCTTCCAGAATGTCTCATCTAGGGATTGCAATTGCTGGATCCAGCATACAGCAATCCAGCTGGATCCAGCGCCTTTTTAAACATGCTGGATCCAGCAAACAGTGCTGCAAACGTATCAATTTCTGTTGTTTAGTTTTGGGTTGCCGCCATTTTCAAAACGGCGCGGCAACGTTGCCGTTCTGTCACCATAGCACGTGCCACATCTGCGAATGAATGGCAACGCCGCCCGCCCCCTTTCCCCTTACCACCTGTACCGCTTATGTTTGTTTATTTTATAAACCAAAGACAGTTAATTTAACTGCTCTCGTCTCGATAGAAAGTGTAAGTGTGAACGATGGATTGGCAGCTACAGTCGAACCAACATTAGTGGACTCTGGTGAATTAATCCCACGATACAGCGTACTGCTCATGAAAGTACGCAAAGTTGTAAAAAATTTCAAAAAATCACCCACCAAAGATGATTTATTTTTGCAAAAATATGTTAAGGAAGAGAAAGGTAAAGAACTAACTCTGATTCTTGATTGACGCACGAGATGGAACAGTTTGCTCAGTATGCTGGAACGTTTCAACAACCTAAAAGTTTGCATCGATAAAGCATTGATAGACGTCGGTTCCGAAATAAAATTTTCCGGTGATGAATGGTCAATAATCAATGAATTGATCGTCAGTCTACAACCGTTGAAACTGGCTGTAGAAGCTCTTTGTAGAAGAGAGTCCACATTGATAACTGCCGACACAACCCTGAAATTTGTCTTAGACAAGCTATATAGCCAGGGCACTTCCTTAAGTGCCGAGCTAGCTGAAGCACTACGCAACAGAATCGCAGAACGGCGCCTCTCTGAAGTTACTGGTATGTTAGTGTACTTGAAAAATCCAAAAAAGTATGAAGAAGCAGTAAAACAACCTGGCTATTTTCCTTTGCCAAAAAACAATGCGCTGCGGCAGGGGATGAAAACTTTGTTAGAACGAGTAAATAAACAACATATTGTAGGGCCGGTGCAAGAAGATATCATGGAGTTAGAAGAGGATGGTCTAGATGATGACGCAGAACCCGTGAAAATGACTTTAGAGCAAGAGCTTGAGATGGAACTTAAAAGAGAGAAGGAGAACTTTAATAAACAAAAGCCAAGTGGTCCATTAGATTAGGAAAAGGTCCTGAAAAAAGAAATGAGCGTTTATGAGACCGAAGGAGTGCAAGGTGAACATTTATCTATGGTTTATGAGTATTTAATGACCCTAAAACCGACCAGTGTAGAGGCCGAAAGGGCATTCTCAGCAGCAACTACATATGCAGTTCTGTGCGAAGCAGGTTGGGAGATAAGACTATAGATAAAATTTGTTTTCTAAGGTCTTACTTTCAGAGAATTCAAAAAAAGACATAGTCAGTCTCTTATCGTCAGATTTTAAACTGCCTAATTATTAACGATTAACGAGTGGAGAGAAGATTATTTCGGAGCTCTTTTGATACAAAAAATTGATTGAAGATTAAATAGTATTCCGTTTATTCATTTATATACATATTATTTACATTTTTAAATATTCTAATATAAAATAATATAAAAAACATTTAAAAATATAAAAAATAGTAGCCCACCGGCATCGGGAACAGGGTCCAGGTTGCCGGTGGTCAGGGCTCCAGAGAGAGGAACCGCCTCACTATGCGTGCCGTGTCTAGGAGTACTGCTTTCTGAATCAAGCTCTTGACCCAGCCGCGCAATGAGAGCCTCCTAAGGTGTTGGTCGAGGCTCTTTGCTATTAGTCCATTAACCGTAACGACTATCGGTACAATGATTGCAGAGTCCACGTCCCACATGTCGACATCCTCGTGTGCTAAATCAAGATACTTAATTTTTTTATCATTCTCAGCTTTCACGAGATTCTCGTCATGAGGGACAGTGATGTCAACAATCATTGCACGGCGCTCTCGGCGATCTATCACCACAATATCAGGTTTATTTGCTAAAATAGTCCTGTCCGTGATGATAGATCGATCCCAATACAATGTGGCATGACCGTTCTCGAGAACTGGGTCGGGCACATACTTGTAGTATGGTACTTCAGTACCCACAAGGTTGTATTGCAAGGCAAGTTGCTGGTGGAAATAGTATTATTATTACGGTCCTTTTTTGTAGTTAATTTTAAAAGAATTTGTAAGACTGATTGCTACTGATTAGCCGTCCTATCCTATCCTATCATTAAACATAAACGTCATAAGATATTGCTTACTTAGAAACATTATCTAAAATGTTATATGAGGTTATATGTTTGTTATTTAATTTTAAGTTGATTGTTGATCTCAAATGATTAAGAAACCAAAGCAAATTGATATAAAATATCACCAAATGAGTGAAAGATTTCATAGATTATCGTAAGAAGAACAAATTAATAAAAAAAAGTCTTAAAAATGTCGTCTTTTTATTTTCGTTCCACATTTTGCTGGATCCGCGCTGGACCCAGCTGGATTCAGGTTAATCCAGCAAGAATCCAGCTGGATTGAAATCACCGCTGGATTGCAATCCCTACTCTCATCTCTATGGATGTATTCCGTTTTTAGCGGAGAATTCTCATTTAACCAAACTGCAAATAAGCACTTTGATTTTTTTGTAACGTGTAGTTGCCCCTGCACTTGATAGAACCATTGGTGGTTTTTATTGATTTCCAGCCCTTTTTTTGTTCTTTTCCAAAACGTGATTTTCCTTTTTTTTAAGGCTTCTTCTAACCCCAATTTGAATGCCGTTATTGGGCATTTAATTTCTACGATTGTGTCGTCGCTACATAAACCATCCGGAGTGGCTCCTAAAAATGGCAACTCTTTGTCAATAAATAAACCACAAGGTTCAATTTTAATGTTTTCTTGTTTTTCTAATTGTTTGATGGCAATTTTTTCATTGTCTTTGCCATGTTTTATTGACGATACATGGTCTTCTTCTTCTTCTTTATCGTGTGGTTAGTTCGTAACCTGGTGTCAGAGTTTTTATGCCGCCCATGGGCCTCTGACTTGGCTTTACATGCCGTCAAGAAATATCTCTCAGGCATGCTGGTTTCCTCACGATGTTTTCCTTCACCGAAAAGCAAGTGATAATTATACGAAACGCACATGAATCCGAAAAATCAGAGGCCTTGGGTTTGAACTCGAGACCTATGACTTGGCAGTCTGATACATGGTCAATATTACTTTTGTACAACAAGTCTCGAACAAAGTTATGACAACTTGTGTCATTTCGCCGCGTGACAACTTTTCCAAACGTCGAAGCGGTTAATAACGACCTACGCAACTCTAGCCACTCGCTGCATTCACTTTGTAAAACGGTTGTCCGTTCTATTGCATTTCTTTCCTCATCAGTTTTTTTTTAAAGAAGATTGGCTTTTGAGGGATCAGCTAATTTCAGTAGCGTTCATCAATGAAAGTATGAACCAATTGCGGGGCTTTCCTTTCTGTGTAATATCTTTTTTTTATTAAGCTGCACAAAGTAAAAAAAGAAGAAACAAATATTTTACTAAATCTGAACATCTAAACGCAATCATTTGAAATAACGAAACGAAGAAAGAGTGACGGAAACAATGGAGTTACCATATTCAACAGAATATGGAATTTCTATAATCATACTAATTAAAGATTTTGCTGGTAGTAATAGTGAGCATCATGAGACGTATGCTACCTAATATTACAAGACAAGCCGTGTTCATTGCTGCGATATCTGATCTGTTTTGTCCCATCTAATCTAAGCCATTTTGAGTGAGACTCCATCTTTGGAAACACATGTATTCTTTGCTTTTAAGCCAGCCTCTTATTCGATTCGTAACATGTTTTATGTTACTAAATAATCATGTTATCAAATAAATTATTAAATAGTAACTGCTGTTATTAAAAACGTAAAGTACGTACGTAATACGTACGAGAATTTAGCTTAAATGGTAACATTCAAAGCTATGTCGTCTATGAAAATAGAATTTGTCATAAATGTCATAAATATTGTCACTTCTCTGTCTTGATAAATTAAAATCTAGATGTGTGGTTTTGTTGTGGATAGGTGTGCATTTTATTTGTTTAACAGTTAGTCCATTGAAATGTTACATTTTTTAGGCCTTACCTTGCGTTTTTTAGAGGACGCAATTTTATTTTTTTGATGTGTAGGGGGTGTCAGTGTAAAGCTAAAATCAAGTTTGTGGGGTCGCCACCCTTGCCCCACGGTCGCCATCTTGAAAATAGGGGTTGAAATGGTTATTGCGATTTATCTCTTAAACTATTTATCTGATAAAAAAAATTTGTTGACATTTTTTGTTGCAAATTGAATTTTCTACAATTTTGGTCTGTATTTTTTTGTCGTAGAATTATAAATAAAAAAGTTATAAGCGAAAATGTTCAGAAATTCGAGAAAAAAAATTGTATTTTTCGATATAACTTTTTTTTTAATCATTTTACGAAAAAATGATATCAGACCATTTTTGTAGATCGTTTTTTAAGGAATAACTTTTATAAGCAACATTTTTTAATTAAGTCAATAGCTAAGGTTCTACAGCGCTCCGAAGTGAGTATTATTTTTCAGTACTCTTAACTATACATATACAATGTCGCCCATGCGCATGTGACCGCCCGTAATTTTCTGAATATTCATGAAGAAATGTCGAAAATAAACTTCAACTAAAATTCTGATGAGTCAAATTTTGATACCTATCTCTAAAGAAAAAACAAGGGCGGGTATAACAAATCATCGCAATCTCCATGTGTGGGCCACTGAAAATCCACACGTCATTAGGGAAACAACTTTCCAGACTCAATTTTCCATAAATGTATGGGCTGGAATGATTGACGATGAATTTATTGCCCCTTTCATGTTACCAAACAGACTAGATCAAGACGCGTTTTTAGATTTTATAATCAATACGTTGCCGTTGCTTTTGGAGGAAGTACCGCTGGAAACAAGAAGGCGGATGTATCTGCAATTAGATGGAGCTCCAGCATACTTCGCACGACTAGTTCGTGATTATTTAAATCAAAATTATCCATGGTGGATTGGCAGAAGAGGTGCCATTGCTTGGCCGCCGCGATCTCCCGACCTTACACCCTTAGATTTTTATCTTTGGGGCTACATGAAACAAAAAGTGTATGCCGTGCCCATCGAAAGCCGCGAGCAATTAACGGCTAGGATTTTTGCTGCTGCTGCGGA
The DNA here is from genome assembly GCA_905220335.1 of Noctua pronuba. Taxonomy (NCBI): domain Eukaryota; kingdom Metazoa; phylum Arthropoda; class Insecta; order Lepidoptera; family Noctuidae; genus Noctua; species Noctua pronuba. The sequence continues at coordinate 3,293,409 of LR999906.1, read as the reverse complement.
AATAAAAGAAAACCGTGAAGAATTACGTCGTCCAATGAAAAGTGTTGCCATGAGGGCTTTGGTTTGTTTACAGGAGGGTGGGGGCCATTTCGAAAATCTAGTTAATTAAAATTCTTGTATTTTTTATTTTTTAGTAAAAATCTAGCTATTGCTTGTTTGTTTTTAATTCCATTATCATCCTCATTATGAGTTTAACCTTTTAGTACTCACTGCTAAGAGCAACATTCAATTGATCATTTCATCAGAATTTTAGAGTTTTACCTTGGATTTAGTTACAGTTAGGTATCAACAATGTTCTATGAATTTGTAGCTGTTATGTTGTAGATTACAAGTAATGATTAAAAAAGTCGTCCTATCGGGATAATTTATGGACTTACACTAGCTTTTTTAAAATAAATACACATTTTTTTACCGAAAAAATGACTTCGATTCCGTTTTTTTTTTTCGTCGTCGATATTTTATAGTAAAAATGTTAATTAACCTGTTAAAATAACTCATAAGCTTTTAGAAATAATAAACATAATCCGAATCGACCCATAAACTTCGGAAATGTGTCAAAAAATAGAAAGCAAATCTACAAACTCTACTTAAAATATTCAAAAGTGAATAACATGAAAAATGTTGTACATAGACCCCCCCTTTTGAAGTTTATTTTCGACATTTCTTCATGAATATTCAGAAATTACGGGCGGTCACATGCGCATGGGCGACATTGTATATGTATAGTTAAGAGTACTGAAAAATAATACTCACTTCGGAGCGCTGTAGAACCTTAGCTATTGACTTAATTAAAAAATGTTGCTTATAAAAGTTATTCCTTAAAAAACGATCTACAAAAATGGTCTGATATCATTTTTTCGTAAAATGATTAAAAAAAAAAGTTATATCGAAAAATACAATTTTTTTTCTCGAATTTCTGAACATTTTCGCTTATAACTTTTTTATTTATAATTCTACGACAAAAAAATACAGACCAAAATTGTAGAAAATTCAATTTGCAACAAAAAATGTCAACAAATTTTTTTTATCAGATAAATAGTTTAAGAGATAAATCGCAATAACCATTTCAACCCCTATTTTCAAGATGGCGGCCGTGGGGCAAGGGTGGCGACCCCACAAACTTGATTTTAGCTTTACACTGACACCCCCTACACATCAAAAAAATAAAATTGCGTCCTCTAAAAAACGCAACCCCAAATGTAACTTTTCAATGGACTAAGTCTTATTTGTTTCGTGGTGAAGTATAAGACACGAAAAACTTACAGTGAAGGTGTATAGATATGATAGAGGCTAAAACAATGTCATTGGGTACAGTTGCTGCTAGCATGTGTGAGGAGCATCGTAGAGTGATTATGGTAATGCCAATGATAATGGCATGCCCGCGTCGCCGGTTGCTCAGTTATTTGAAGAAGTTCTTATAAGATTATAATGTTATGCTGCTTAAAATAAATGTTTTATTCAACTTCGTGATTAATGTTTCATTTTTGCCCTAGTCCATGGCGCATTTACACATTGTCGTTCGCCCGAATTCGATTGCCCATGGAATTCGTCAAACGACCAAGTGTAAATGAACGCGGTCGAGTACGTCCGCCTTCGGGCAGACTCATCCAGCTTTATTGTTTGTTTTTCGATTAGTGTAATTGCGCCATTAAAAAATAAGCCGACCAAAATCTTAAGACAATGTGATGCCCATATAGCGCTTTTTGGTCGCAGATATGATAAAGATGTAACAAGTCGCAACAGTTTCGTAACTGTTACGAAACATGGTGACTGTGTGGGGTTTGGTCTCTATGTGTGGTAATAGTTCGTACACAATTTGACCGGAAAACTTTTCAGTAACTTTAAGTAGTCTTTGTGTTTACACGTAACGTAAACATTTGTGTAGACTTATTTTTAAACACTAAGTGTTCAGTTTGTAACATGTGTACAATCGAGTAAAAATGCGTGGTAGCGGTGTGGTCACCATGTTACTAGAATAATAACTTAAAATTTATATTTACACGAGGTGTCGTAATGTTACGTCATTATTACTGAACAATATATTACTGAAATGTGAATTAAAAAATTACAATAAGACACTGTTTCTCAAACTGTTTCGACAAGTGATCAAATGATTGCAGTTGAAAATGAGTAAAGAACCGAAAAGATTCCGTCTCACATCGACTTTCTACAGAAAAGTTAACAAATTATTGGTTCCACAAGATCTTTCTCCAAGTAAGTACATAATTTTTCAGATGGTAAATTTATTCGGTATAAATTGTGTTTGCTATACAAAATCTTATAGTGTTTACCTGAAATTTTATCAAAATTAACTACCGACTTATTTCCATTATTTGTTCATGTAAGAGAGTGTTACTGAGTGGTTATCCACATGAAATATTTTTTTAATCGTAGCCTATAAAATTAAAAAGGTCTTTGTTGTTTGTCTAATGGTCATAATATTATAATTATTAGACAAAAATAATAGAAACCAATTAATAGAGCGCACGTGCACTTAAAATTTGGTGGGTATTGTAATTAATCACATAAGTCTAAGTCAGCATTAAAATTCAGAATTAATATCTTCCAGACCACATACCAAATGCATCGTCTTCGTCATTTAAAATTCAAGAGAATATTTCCAAACTACATAGTGCCGGTGGACCAACTTCCGAAGTGTCAAACGTGCAATTAGATGCAGTTGTGACCTCTCATAATATATGTGAGGTCAGTGAGGGGCTGGATACCAGCAGTTCCGCAGCAGAAGCTGAAGAATGTGACGCAGATACACTTGGCTATGAACCGTCTGATTCTGACAGCGAAATACATTCTATAAATATAAGAGACCAAATTCAGCAATGGGCATTAAAGTACCAGATTCCTCATAATGCCTTAAAGGAATTACTTACTATATTGAGAGACAATTCAAACAAGAATTTCAAAGAATTCTTACCAAAAGACAGTAGAAGTCTATTAAAAACGCCAAAATTTAATAACATAGTACCAATGGGAAATGGAAAATATTGGTATAATGGTATAGAGAATTGTTTAAAAGAAGTTTTTTCTCAAATGAACTCAGAGTTGCCGACATGCATATTTTTGTCTTTTAACATAGACGGCTTGCCCGTAGCCAACAGCACAAAAAATGAATTTTGGCCAATTTTGTGTAAAATTGACGGCATGGATGTTGCTCCATTAGTTATAGCAATATTTTTCGGAAGCACAAAACCGTGTCTGGAATTATTTTTGCGTCCATTTGTAAACGAGCTTAAGATAATACTTCAAGGTGGATTACTCATTCAAAGGCAAATCGTTCCTATCAAAATTCGTTGCTTCATATGTGATACACCTGCGAGGTGTTTTATAAAAGGTGAGTGCAAAATAATAAAACTACCTACTACCTACCTACATGATTTTCATCTGCTATACACGATAATGCGAAATAACTGCTGTAGCTACCTACACCCACGGGTATTCTCAGCATGCCAAAAACAATTACAATAATTAATTACATTACTATGGATTAGGTAGGTAATGTAAGTAGTTTACCGTACCTCCGTGCATTTCAAATATAATGTATCTTATTTCGTGATATTTTTCATTGCAGGTACTGTGGGGTTTAATAGCTACCACGGATGCATGAAATGTACAGTAATCTATACATATAATAAGACAGTAAAAAAACTGTGTCTGTACATTGATGATATTTAAAAAAAAAAAATTGAGGGGGGTTTAGAAATAGTAATAGAGCACGAATCCAAAAAAAAAAATCTGTCTGTTTGTCTGTTTATCTGTTTGTCTGTTTGTCTGTTTGTTTGTACACGCTAATCTTCGGAACTACTAGACGGATTTGAAAGATTTTTTTTTTATTGTATAGGTATTAAGTCTGGGCAACATATAGGCTATAATTTATCTTGGAAACTTGAACACCTGATGCAGAACCGCAATAGAATAGCTAAACTATAAGAGATACAAAAATGGTACCATAGCAAAAATTGTTCCACGTGATGAGCATTTTCTGCTGAGAGAATAAATTTGAAGATCTGGAACACCTGATGTGGAACTCCAAGAGCCCAGCTACACCATAACACATATAGGAATGACGTCTTAGCAAACATTGTTCAATCTGATGAGCACTCTCTGTTGACTTATAAAAATCGAAGATCTGGAACACCTGTTGTGGAACTCCAAGGGCCCAGCTACACCATAACACATATAGGAATGACGTCTTAGCAAAAATTGTTCAATCTGATGACCACTCTCTGTTGATTTATAAAAATCGAAGATCTGGAACACCTGTTGTGGAACTCCAAGAGCCCAGCTACACCATAACACATACGGGGTGTAAACAGACCCTTCACCAAGCCGTCAACCAAGCATTCTGTACATCAAACTAAGTAACTTTACGCAAAAAAAATTGCTGGGAAACGAAATTTTTTTTTGGGGTCAAAAATCACATTTTACTGTAAAACTCAATATAATGCGCTCAAAATTTATTGCTGATGGATGCTTTGAATAGTAAACGGACAATGGAGGTAATTGGAGTAAAGTTAGAACCTTAAAAAATAGTATTAAAAAAAAAACTTGTGAAAAAATTGGAACTTTGACCCCCAATATCTCCGTAACTAGAAGGTTCCCAGGTATGGTCCAGAACAAAAAAATGATCACAATGACGAGGAGAACAAGTGCCTTTCGGCTTCGTTAAGGGTCTTTTTACACCCTTTATAGAATGACGTCTTAGCAAACATTGTTCAATCTGATGAGCACTCTCTGTTGATTTATAGAAATCGAAGTTCTGGAACACCTATTGTGGAACTCCAAGAGCCCAGCTACACCATAACACATATAGGAATGACGTCTTAGCAAAAATTGTTCAATCTGATGAGCACTCTCTGTTGACTTATAAAAATCGAAGATCTGGAACACCTGTTGTGGAACTACAAGAGCCCAGCTACACCATAAAACATATAGAAATGACGTCTTAGCAAACATTGTTCAATCTAATGAGCACTCTCTGTTGATTTATAGAAATCGAAGTTCTGGAACACCTATTGTGGAACTCCAAGAGCCCAGCTACACCATAACACATATAGGAATGACGTCTAAGCAAAAATTGTTCAATCTGATGAGCACTCTCTGTTGACTTATAAAAATCTAAGATCTGGAACACCTGTTGTTGAACTCCAAGAGCCCAGCTACACCATAACACATATAGGAATGACGTCTTAGCAAAAGTTGTTCGGTCTGATGGGCATTTCCTGTTGACTTATAAAAATCGAAGATCAGAAACATCTGATGTGGAAATCAAAGCTATCACTAATTTCACTGTATAATTATAAAATAACATAAGCTGGGAGTACCTCCACGCGGTGAAGGGTGTAACAGTTTAGGACTGATATTCGATGACGACGGTATATCATTGAAAATTTGACTCTACTGGACAAAACTCCTATTTTTTATTTTATTTTATCGAATAAATATGCCTTCGGGCTTATGTTATTTGAGTGTTTTAGACTTTTTCCATTTATCTTCGTGACACGGTAGCCTACCCGGTAACGCAGGGGAGCAGTCACTTAGATTTTAATTGATCAGGTATCTTCACAATAAAACTATAACCATGCCTAGAAAGAGGTCAAATCTTTCCCAATGTTCCAAAGGAGCTAAAAGATTGAGGAACATAAGATCCCAAGAATCTACCGAAGAACGTCAGGAGAGACTTGATGCTGTTCGAGAACATCAGGCTGCAACTCGCTCCGTGGAAACCTCTTCCTCTCTTCTCTTCTCTTCCTCTTGGATAACGAAGCACGCCTGCGTTCTCAGCGTTTTTACGCATCTACATCCAGGTCTCTAGAGAACTGTGAAGAGTATGATGCGCGCTGACCGCTGATCGTGAACGTCATGCATTGTCTCGCGAATCGGAGACGTTAACGGATAGAGAATTACGCTTGAGTTCCAAGCGTATCTACGCATCGACTTCTAGGTCTCTAGAGACAAGTGGGGAACGTGATGCGCGACTGACCGCTGATCGTGAACGTCACGCATTGTCTCGCGAGTCGGAGACGTTCACGGATAGAGAATTACGCTTGAGTTCCAAGCGTATCTACGCATCGAGTTCTGACTTACAAAAATGAAAGATATGGAACGTCTCGAATCGTCTCGCGCATCCCGTTGTTTTCCCGTCCCCGGGCTCTTAGAATTCGACATCAGACGTTTCAGATCTTCGATTTTGACGACCCCGTTGTCGCTGGCATAAGCAACAGGATCCGCGTACGAAGTCGCGGGCAGAAGCTAGTCGGAGAATACGATAGAAAAGGTCGGCATATGAGTTTTCCCAGAACTGACATGCCTTTGCGTACTGACCATTCATTTAGAAATCGATTAGATCCTGATCACCATAAAGAAAAAAGTCCAATCGAAGATTTACCCATAGATCTTGTTAACGATTTTACTATTGCAGATGCTCTTCATTTGTTAGATTTGGGTGTAATGAAGAGATGTTTACTGGGATGGACTAATGGCAGTTTTAATTTCCAAACTAAGTGGTCGGCAAGGGAAATTCAGGATGTCTCAAGAAAATTAATGGAAATAAAATCAACTACTCCATCTGAAATACATCAAGGAAGACTGAGAGAATTAGATACCCTTCACTTTTGGAAAGGTACTGAATTCAAAAACTTTTTGTTATACTTTGGTCCAGTAGTGCTAAAAGAACACTTATCATGTGAAGTATATCAACATTTCTTAACATTGTTCTGTGCCGCCACTATTTGTTATTCTGATGTCTATGTATCTTACCGGCACATAGCTGAAAAAATTTTTGTTAATTACATCGAAAAATTCGCAGAAATTTACGGTCATGATTCTGTGAGCAGTAATATTCATAATCTTTGTCATATTGTAAATGATGTCTCAAGGTTCGGCTCTCTACCTTCTTTAAGTGCATATCCATTCGAAAGTATGTTGTTTCGAATTAAAAACCTTTTACGAAAAGGCGACCAACCCTTAGCGCAAGTAGCGAATCGCATACAGGAATTGTCAAAGCTAAACATCAAGGACCACAAATCCAAACGGATGTATCCTCTTGTTAAATATGAAAGTTTGTTGGATAAGGGTGAAAAAGTATTTACTACTGTAAAAATGAGTGAGAATTACCAGCTTTTGAAATACATGAAAGATAAATGGTTTTTAACTACCGATAATAATATCGTAGAAATGAAATTCGCAACTTTTGATCAAGGAAACATACAAATCGTTGGAAGGAATATAAAAAACAAATGTAATTTTTTTGAGCGACCATTTAATTCTTCCCATATTAATATTTATGCAACATTACTTCCTTACGAACTTGAAGAATTAAAGAAATACAATCTAAATGATGTCAAATGTAAACTTACATCTATGGTTTCCAACTCTCAAATGGTGTTTATTCCAGTATTGACAACATTAGGAAAGAAAATAAACAAATAAAAACATTCATTATAATTTTATTCTCAAACAATCAGATAAATCTTTTTAAAAAATTAACCCAAATTATCAAAAATATAAAAAAAAAACATACAAACGTAACTCGTCAGTTAAAACTTTTCAAAACAATTACAAACTTTCAGTTACATAGATACAATTCCATCGCATGCAGAGGACAGTCAGCTGCAAGAAACGCTGACGCCATCACAAATTTCACCGATTTTTTTTGTTGTTTTGTTACCTTTGCCAGATGAAAGTACCCATGAATATAAACAACTATTTATAAAGAACCCACTATTCTACTTGGAATAAAACTGCTATTCCATACAAAATTCTAATACCCACCTAGGTACTACACCAAAATGTATGGGACAGCTGATTTTTTCGTGTTGGAAGTTGGTCCGATACAAAAAGTTGTTTATATTCATGGGTACTTTCATCGGGCAAAGAGAACAAAATAAATTCGCTAAAATTTTTGATGGCGTCATCGTTTGCTGCAGCTGACTGTCTTCTGCATGCGATGGAATTATACCTTTCACCATTTTTAACTGTAAATTACTTTAAATTACATCAATCAAATCTTAAATAAATGATTAGTTTAATCGCTGTTTGTAATTTTGTTGCACTCCGCATTTTTTTCGAAAACTGTACATAGAAGTAGATCGTCAGAACTTATATTCATCATTTTAGTCTCATGTTTTGAATCGATTGTCTTGTTGTTTATTTTTACATCAGAGAGTACTGTCACTGTTTTCGATGCTTTAATGGAACGATTTTTTGTGACTGGCGTATCATCTGTTAAAACGTACAATGACTTTAGAGTTAATTTGTTTTCATTAAAGATAATTATATGAAATTAATGTCGTTATTCTTTAAGTAACATACCGATTTTATTTTCCTTTTCAAGTATCCCATCCTGCAATCCTTCATTTATCTCTTCATCTAGAATTTCTTTATCTGAAGTATGTATTATTATAGTTTTTAAGTTGTTTGAAGAAGGATCCTCATTCACAGTAGCAGTCTTCTTTTCAGTTTCAATTTTCTTTTTTTTTAGGTTGATTATTTTTACTTCAGAGCTAAAACCAAAACAGGACGTTTTAAAACATTATTTTATGCCGCGCACTGTAGTTAAAGGCAGATAATTTATAAAGGTATCAACATACAGTGTGTACGTAACGTAAAACAGAACTTAAATTTAGTATAAATAGCCGCAGTTGGAGTAACTTAGTGCAGATGTAAATAAATCGAAAATAAGTAGTTGTTCGCACTTACGAATTTCGTTTCATGCGCTGGCCACTATGTTTTATCGCACTGTTCTGCAAAAATGCGTCAGAATCCTTTGCAGAGCAACAGTTGTCAGCCAAATGTATAATTTAAAAAAACATATTTCTTGTTTTGATGTAGTTCATAAAGGGTACTTTAGTACAGCCTTTAATGCCTTTCCAGGTTAACTGGTTAAGGAGTTCGTCCGTGAATAAGCATCTCGTTAACTGTAATCCAATCTTTGATATTTTTAACATTCCACTCGTACCGCATATTCTAGAAATTTTTTTGACCTGAAATATTAATAAAAATAAATATTATACTATATAGACCAACCAACCATGATAAATATTTCATAGTATAAAAAAACAACATCCATTACCAAAACGTTTTCGAAATCCGTGTCAATGAGTTGATCTTCTAGTAATTCTAAGTTTTTTATAGAATTAATTGGAAATTCAATATTCCTCCGAGCTAGTTCCTCATCAAACTTTGTTGATACGGAAGTACCAGCACTAACAGTCTCATTATTAGATTGTTTATGTTTCAGAATATCATATAATTTGTCCAGCTGTACTTGTATTGCTTTAAAGCCTCTCTCAGTTTCTTCTTTAACTAGAAAAAATATGAATATTTATTAAGTATTTGCAAAACGCACCTACAAGCAAAAAAAAAAAACCGGCGAAGTAGGTACGTCGAATGGAATCACTTACGATTTTGGAACTTTAGATTAGATTCTTTGAGAATACTGTTTTCGGCTTTTAACCCACTGTTCTCTGTTATGATTTGATTGAATTCAATCAAGCTCAAACTGATTAAAGTTTCACCACTTTGACTCTCTGTTTCGGGAATTGTTGTTAAATTTTCATTCGTTACTATTATTTTTGAAGCATCCGTTTCAATCGCTTCGGTTACGGTATCTTCAATAGTGTTATAATTGGTACTGGCGTGATTAAAATATATATTTGAGTCGTCTTCATTCATTGTTGTTTTGATCGTAACATTATCGTTATCTTTTCTAATTTCTTTGTCTTCCATCATTTCAAAATCAGAATTTAAATTTAGTATATCTTCCACAATTGACTTTTCAGCTGGATGTTTTCTATTGTTTTCACGAGTTTTGTAGTATCTGTAAAAATAATTATTATCTAAGAGGTGATATTTCAAGAGATGGCCAAACGAAAAAAAAAACAGATATGGATGTTTAAGGTGGCCGAACGTTTGGCGGTAAAATTACTGGCAATACCTAACTCTACGTACGCAGTAATATTATTATTTATCACATTACTAGTCTTAAGTAATTTTTAGTTTTCTTTACTAAGAATAAATAAAGGGCCCTAACTTTTCGTTGTAATAAATGAATTCAATTTGAATATATACCTACATAGCGTATATATATTCTGGTCATGTGTGACTGAGTCGTAAGTAAAGACGTAGTGAAGGTACCGGATTGATTCACTACGTCTGGTTAACCGTGTAATTCGGTTGAGCATCCTTATTTCTTGTAGTCTGGCCATCAGTCGACGACTGTCGTCGACACAGGTCCGGCGCGGCGGCAACCGCCGACAGGTGGCCAGACTTTACAAGGAATAAGGAAGCTCAACCAAATTACACGGTTAACTTTATAAAAATAAGGTCTTAATTCGGTTCAATATGTTCATAGAAAAGGGCACCTACAACTAATAATGAACTCTATTCGAAAGATGAAACGATTGATTTTCTGTTCAAATTGCCAGCCTTTGTAGAAGCGGCCGCGCGCCCACAATAAAAAAAAATTATTCTGCCTAAAATATTGTATGCGGCAATGCTTGCGGCGCGTGGCGGCTGCCGCTGACAAGCGTCGGCGGCGGCGGCAGTCGTCGACTGATGGCGATGGCTGCAGTTGTATCTGCAGTTATTGGCAACATGCCGCTCGTCTGAAAGAACCCTAAAGGCAAAGACGCGCCGCGCGGCACTCCTTCCTACCTACCTGATGTCAAACATAATGTCCTAAACGTCTCAATACAAAATTTAAATTTAACAACGTTTAAAATGCGAAGACTGAATCTAATGCAATGTTTTAATAATCAAGACATGAATAATAGTATAGTTTGAAAAAAAAACCCGTAAGTAAGTAGGTATTTTAAATTATTATAGAAAACTCGAAATCACTAAGTTCATAAAACACTGTTAAAAATACCATTTTATATCAAACATGTGGTATTTTACATATTCTTTGTAACGTGTAAAAGTACTTACGGTTTATTAACCTGAAATTAATAGAATACAATAGTTAAGCACTGATCTACACTCAGTCTAGTAAACGTAATAAATTTCACCGCTTCATCGGTACCACATTCTTATGACGTGCGTGCGTTCCTTCGGAAGCGCGCAGCTCAACTGTGAACTGACCTTAGACGGACTCGACCGACCGACTCGTGGTCGTACCTCTCTTTCTCACTCTTCGCGCACTCAGTCGTATTCTGCATTGTCCATGAGCTCTTCCAGTCTGAACTTCTGAAGTGACGCGCTCCACTACTGCATTTTACGTACACGGGGCCGTGGATTGTAAAATGCGGTAGTAGGTCGCGTCACTTCGTCGAATAAAACACGTCGTAAAACTTACCTCTCCTCATCTTCAGTATCCTCAAAATTGGAATACAGTTCTTCTAATCTAATTCCTTCAGCAAAAGTAGCTATGCCTTTTACTTTCACGACACATTTTAATTTTCTCCAGTTCTCCGAAGGCACACTTTTTTCATTTCTCCTTAATAGTTCAAGGTCACTGTTTTTTCTCGTCCTTGGCCAAAACAGGACAGAGTCTTTGTTGTTGACCCATGTACTAGGCACAACCGATATAAGGTGGGACGAGCCCTCTTTAGTTAGAACTATAGAAAACATTTTGATAACATGGCCTGTCCGAACGTTTGAGAATCGCTGGAAGCAATAAACCATTTTGTGAATTCGGTAACTTTGTAACTACTTCTGGTTTCACGTCGACATATGTCGACACAATCTAGTAACTTCCTGACCAGTTGTGACTAGAATATTTCCTCTAAATAAAAATACGGTTTCTAATTAATTTTAACAATAATGTGGTTCATTTTTGGTTCCATAACATATAGTTAGTATTAAATGTATAATAGCAAAAGCTTCCAAGCTCTAGGAATGTAAAGACTTGTTAGTAAAACTATTAATTGTTTTTACAAACTATTGTTTACATTAAGGTTAAGGTTAAATCACAATTTTAAGGTGGCGCATTGAAAATTTCAAACTATTTGAACAAATTACACAATGAAATTCATTTCCCACATAGATTTCAACAATAAAAACGAATTAAAATATGAATAAAAATTTACCTTATTATACAGTGATGGCTGATGTTTTCTTCTTTTTATTTTTTAACTTCACGCCAGTCGCGGAACAAAAAGAGAACGAAAACGAATGAACGAACGAATGATTTCTGAGAAGTGGTTGCAGACTAAGAACAATGTTACCACACTGCAACGTAACTTAAAAACCAAATGTTACTGTGTCGACTGTTCCCCATTTTTAGTCGTAGCGACGGAACTAAGTCGACTCGGCGACCAAAATATGTTACTAGAATGAATAAGTGTCGACACAATAGTGTCGAATTGTTTCGTAACGGCTACCAAAAAGTGCTATATGGGTGGGTTGTGCAAATGCGGGCTCCACTGGCTAAATACCTAAGTCCTTAAATGCTACGTACTTGTAATAAAATATAAGGTATATTGGATTGCATAATAATGAAAATATTTTTGAATGACATTACAGCTGACGTAGTTGTCTATCCTACAGTGTTACATGGATCTTTTGAAGCTCCATTGAGGTTGATAGGCGAGAGCGCTGTTGCTAAACGTTTGTGAAATGTATTGAAAAAATAAGATGGCGGCGTTAGTTCTGATTTTGCCCACGCCACAAGTGTATTTATAAATTGTGTTATTCTAGCCAAATCCAATATTATAAAAATATGCTGTGATTACCTTTTATCTTAATTTGACCGAGACCTACCTTTTGGGAGTATTTTTACGAATGTACGCCAGCTCTAAGTGTGGTCCCCAGAACACATAAGGGTATGCCATTCTTCTTTGCTAGAAAATGTTCTTTAAGTTTATTTAAAACATCAATTGGCATGTCTGGCTTAGTGCAGTCTTGACCATAATTGTGGTCTGGACCTGGTTTCCTATTTTGCTTTTTTTTTTTTCATTTTTATAAATTCTTTTGCTTTCTAGCCGTTTTATTTTGCCTTGAGGGCTGGCGCCTTTATTAATTGATTTGTATAGCCGAGAAATGGTTTTCTTTTCATTAAAAGCTACGGCAGCGGCATGACATCTAGTTTGATAAGAATTTTTTAATGAAAAAAATATCCTTTTGCCACCAACCAACTTAGCCACCACGCTATGAAATCTTTCAACCGCGTTGCTATCAACGTCATATAACAGACTGCGAGCATGCCCTGCAACATTTTGAATGATAAAGCATATTCCTTGCCATAAAGGGCTTAAAACAAAATCATTTGGCAGGTCCGTTTTGCCGATATTATCACACATGTATGATCGACACTTAGTATGGTCCCCGAAGCCATGGAGGTGGCTAATTAATAAGTCGTCAAACAAAAGTTGAACATCTGAGTTGGATTTAGAGATAGCAAACCGGGCCCGGTATGAATGGCCGGGCCCGTTGGATGTCTAAAAAGGCACCGGGCCGACTGTCGTTACAAGTAGAGATTGCAAGCAGGCCCGGTGCCCTTTTCGACATCCACCGGGTCTGGCCCGGCCGGGCCCGGTTTGCAATCTCTAGTTGGATTTATGTTTTTTAATTAATTTGCAAATAGTAGATCTTGTTTGTAGTACAGCTCTTTTTGTTATGAATTTTCGGTATTTTATGTTATATTTAGTGTCTGTGGTGAGTGCTTTTAATTTATTGCAAAAATTCCTTAAAATGTGGTTCCGACATTCTATTTTTTAACAGTCAGGTCAGAATACGGGCGAGCCTGTAATATTTTGAAGTAGGTGCTAGCATCACCATCGGATATGAGTTTTCCGTAAATTAAATTGTACATTTTTATGGATTCTTTAAATCCTTCCACAATTATTTCACTCTCCATGTTTGTGGATGGACCACTGTAATTTTTGAAACATTTGTGTTATGATGGATCAACATTTTGGTTTTCTGCACGGGCACAAATGAAACAATATTTATTTTTAATGCCTAAAAATAATATTTCGCCTGTATGTTTGCCAATTATGGCAGCTGCGCCTGAAAGAGCATTATAATTCTTTTTATAACTACGTTTGGACCAGCAACCATCAGCAATGACATTTATTATGGGAATTCCGTCTTTGTTCACCCTGCCATTAGAAATTGCGAATTGTTTTTCTCTTTCTTCAGCCTGATTCATGGATTCTACTAAAACATCTTCCCATTTCCTACTGATTAGTTCATGGTTCTCTAAATACGTCTTTTCAGATAACAACGGTAGGTTGATTGCTGACATAAGTTCATCCAGCTGTGAATGCCCCCCACCTATTGCAATAGTACCAGCGACAGCGCACGTGTTAATATTTAGGTAGCCGTCACAGCAATTGTCTCCATTTATGATAAACTTTTGATTGCAAATCTGACACCTAAACGTAAACTTTGACTGTACACCAATTCGGGTTTCAGCTATGAGGCCAAGTTCTGTGAAGCTGCATCCAAGTGGTCCATGATTTGAAATGCGTTTTAATTCGGAAAGGAAGTGGCTGACATCAATAATTCTTTTGTTTATATTTTTTTCGTGACTTTCTGCTTCTTGTTCATGCGAAATTTCAAACTAAAAAAAAAAAAATATTATGTGTCTAAAAAAAATCAAATTATAATAATTCAACTCGACCTAATTTTTTTCATCTGAAGCTGCTATTGATTTTCAAAGACTACCTTACCCTGTCCAACTTTAATCCAACTTACCTCTTCAATGTTTTTATTGGTTTCTTCAGTATTTTCTGACTCCGTCAAGTCCGCTATAAAGTCGTCTCCTATACTACAAAAGAAAAATACTTTGCGTAAAGATGATTGCTATTATATTTTTTAAGTTCAGGTGACTGTAGTTATAGATAATACGGAGTGGAAGAGACACCGTAGCGAAAACGGTTACCTATAAATACCTATTCCGTACATCATTCTTGAGCCCCCCCCCCCCCCCCCGCTTAGACATTTTTCATCGGTTATTAAAAAAACACCTGTTTTCCACAAAAGTGCAATACCTACACGGTCAAAATGTACGGAACAGCAGTTTTTTTCACCGTTTTCGCGTCGGTGTCCATTTCACCCCGTATAGATACTAAAGGGTGTAAAAAGACCCTTAACGAAAACGAAAACCACATATGCTGCCCATCATTGGGATCATTTTTTTGTTCTGGACCATACCTGGGAACCTTCTAGTTACGGAGATATTGGGGGTCAAAGTTCCAATTTTTTCACAAGTTTTTTTTTTAAATACTACTTTTTAAGGTTCTAACTTTACTCCAATTACCTCCATGGTCCGTTTACTATTCAAAGCATCCATCACCAATAAGTTTTGAGCGCATTATATTGAGTTTTACTGTAAAATGTGATTTTTGACCCCAAAAAAAAAATTCGTTTCCCAGCAAAAATTTTTGCGTAAAGTTACTTAGTTTGATGTACAGAATGCTTGGTTGACGGCTTGGTGAAGGGTCTGTTTACACCCCGTATAATACAAAGTTACCCGTTAAACTTCAGTGACCAAGACAATAGTTATAATTATCTACTTACTCATTATTACTTATTTCTGTCGGTAGTATATTAGAAATTTCCATTAGAGGTTGTTGTGCATCAGTTTGGTAGTCTTTTGACCTAAAAAAGATTTATTATTTTAAATACATTAAGTCTCAAATATACATAAAATCAATACATGACAAGCACTGAACCACGTAGGTACTGAATCAATGTGAATGTTCAGGTCTGTAGCTTCATAACTCTATGGCACGCACATGATAACGAACATTTGTGCGAAGATTAATTTTAATTTGTTGATAAAATAATTATAATATGATAGATGATAGATCTTAGACCAGTACCAGTACTTAGTAGGTTTATTCTATTTTAGATAGATATGTACATACGCGCTATCAACATAATTTTGTTGAGAATCTTTAGATGTTGTTGGTGTTTCTTCATGACTATTTTGTCCTGTTCTCTAAGCACGGCTAAAAAAAATTGATTGAATGCATTGTTTATAATTTTTGGGTAAAAAATATTTCACCGACATTTAGCCCATGATCGCACGTGCCATATATTCCCGCGTTTTTTTTTTTCCAATTTTTTCCAAGATTCCAATTACGACGACCATTACGACGCGTTGGACTTCATCTGTTGGATTCTGAACGCTCGGCTCAACACCGAGAGTTGAAAATCCATTGGGCGATAAAATCCCGCCGTAATATTTTTAAGTTCGTGCGAACTTGGGTTTAAAACATAAATAAGTACGAGATGGCTTACCGAGCTTCGATCATCATAGCTACTTTTGCATGTCCTTGTCGCCTAGCTTTCTTGTTTACACAACAATAGCGTCCTTTTCGCAAAACTCAATAGTTCTATAAAATACACACAAAGCGTCCTCTCGCGATAAATAAAACAATAAATAACTAACACCAAAAAGAATCATCAAAACAAACGTCAATAACAAAACCACACAATAAACTAATATTAATATCTATCTGATAATGTGACGTGAGCGAGCAAGTGCGCGAGCCGACGCGGCGCGATGACAAACGACACGGGTTTCGCCCTCGAGACCTTGCGGCACACTGAATCTCTATAGCCAGCGCATGAGATACGTTGCGCGTACGCTCCGATTTTGGAGTAAAATCTTAATAAAATCAAATATTCGTCTTTTGGAAAAAAAAAACTAGGATTATGTTCATTATTAAATTGCCTATCCATTAGTGTAAGTAACAAATCCAAATAATGGTTACTTTACGAAGAGATGAATGTCTTAAATCTTTATTTCTCATTTCTGTGGTTTCGTTGTTAGGGGATTAATTAAATATTACGCGAATAAAAAAATAAAAAAAACTACCGTTTTGGAGTCAAGAATATGTAGAAATTTAATGTATTTTTTATTAGTTGGTATTTCTTTTGGATAAAGAGGAGTTGGCTCCAAAAAACTGTGCAAAAAACGGCTTTTGCTCGGGGACCCGCCTTAAGCAACAACACTGCCACTGGGAGTCAGCCATGACGGTAACAGAATTGACATTGACAGACAGAGTAACTACCTACTTTTAAAACGTTTCGTGTAATGTTTCTAGTTTCGGGTTCAGTAAAATTAAAAAAATATATAATTATGTACCATAAATATGTTAAAAGATTTCTTATATTTCTGTGAACAGTAGTAGATTTTTAAGAAAACCCTTTACCGCGTATTGTATCAAATTTGATACACTACGAGTTTCTACAGATAAATAATTTTTGGGCCTCCTAAACCGCGTATTGATGACTGATATCTAGACAAAGGTTGTATCCGAACATGAAAAAGACCTTCTACCTTGTCTGTGGTACGTTATTTCTGTCACCGAATATTTCAAACTGCCACTTCAAGCAGTGAGTGCGGTTTGTGGATTGTAAAAGCCGATTTTGGCTATTTTTTCCTCTAGCTAAAATTATTTTTGTTATTTGCGAGTGAATAAAATGGATCCCAAGAAGTTTTACGGAAAAACATGTTAGTAATATCCAATACTTCTTGACGAAAAACGGACTTGAACTTTGTATCTGAAATGATACTCTATGCGGTTATGTTTGCATACGTTTTTCAAATATGATACTTACTACTTACTTATGACTTCATGCATTAGAGTGTGTGCCAGTACTCGGTCAGATATGAGACTAAGCATGCAATAAGTACATCGTAAAGGGATTTTTTTTTTTTTAATAATTGATAGTGAGAAAGTAGAACAAGTGAACGTGTTTGTATATTTATTTGGGAAGTTTTACTCCGTGGGTTCATCTAATGTTATAAAAATGTTGTTTTTTTTGCTTGTTCTTATTTACTGGTGCTATAAACGTTTGGGGCTTATGAAGGTATTTAGTGTTTTATTTATTTTCAGGGACTCGACACGCCAGTGGGCGTGATATTCCTTTAGATAGCGATGATGAAGACCTGACCGATGATGAAGATTATTTTTTACCACCCAAAGGCGTAACCATCGAAGAAACAGATTCGGAGTACGATGATTTTTCTGATAAAAGTGAAGATGAAGGGAGTCTTACTCAAGATGCATTGGAGGCAGTATATCTCGAAGACGATTTTGAATATATAAAGAAAACGACGATTCTCATTTACTCGAGACGTCACTTCCTTTTTGAATCTGCCGCGTTCCCGACAGCGTTATAGACTCCATTATAGAAACATACTCTGTGGTAATTTTGCTCTGTGGTCTGTCTGAATATTCAGCATTGAAGATTATAATTTGTGCTAGAAATAAACAATAAGTTGTAAACCACCTGAAGTAAAAACTTTTAATGTTGTTTTCTGTTTTTATTGCAGGTAAGGCTATTTCTAATTGATTTGTGTAATCTTCAGTTTATCTTGTAAACAGAAAGAAATAAATAAATCTGTTTTTATTGCAGAAACCCAACTGAGCTTTTATTTCAAAAAGGAGTATTAACAAAGATTACTATAAAACAACATTATTGTGAATACTTCGAGAAAAATGGAAAAACTAAGGTTTGATTTTAAAATGCGAGGAGCGTCAGATGGAAAAACAACAATATTGTGCCTAACCTCAATCGGCACACAAGATGGTCGTTCTTTTGCAATACCTGATGAATACCAACCAACAAGTTTACACAAAGAATTGATAACATCACAAGTGTACGGCAGAGTGAAAAACACATTGGGAAAAAGAAACCAATTCAGGAAAGTTTGGATAACCTTAACAGAAAATATGAAAAAGGCTTATTTAGATGAAGAAGGTAACTTATTATTTGAAAATTTTTATTTAGAAGAGATCCCAGAAAAAACAACTGAAACATCTACCACAGTCACCTCAGAAGACACAATAAAGAAGCTGCTTGAAAAAGTTCTAGAATCCAAAGAACAAACTTCTGAAGTTAAGAACTTAAATAAAATTGCTAAAGATTTCATGATTGAAAAATTTGATGAAAAAACCACCAATGCCAGCCAATGGATTAATCAATTTGAAAAAGAATGTGTTCGCTGTGTAGTGGCAGAAGATAGGAAAAAAATAGAGATCTTGAAGTTTTTCCTTGAAAAGTGTAGTGCTGACTGGTACACTAGCATGATTTTGAAATACTCTATAGAATCAGAATGGAATGACTGGAAAAAAATCTTCATTGGAACTTTTGGGAACAAAGGTTGGTCACCTATTCGATATGCCTTTCACTTCAAATATCAATCAGGTTCCTTGCTTGAATATGCCCTAAAAAAAGAAAAGTTACTACTTCAAATCAGAAAATCCATAGATACTGAAACATTGATTGATCTCATTGCCATTGGTTTACCAAATTATGTATCCGACAAGATTGACCGAGAAACTGTTCAAGAAACTCAAGATCTTTACAACGAAATAAGTAGACTAGAGCATCTTGTCAAGAAAAATATAAATGAAAAAAAAGGAAAACCTTTCTTGGATAATAAACAAAACAAAAATGAAGACAAAGCTCCATGTGAAATATGTGAAAAGGCAAACAAAGGGAAGCGTTTTCATCCTGAATCAATATGCTGGTTTAGAGAGAAAGAAGACAAAAACAAAAAAATTGGATCATTTAAATCTGTTAACAATTCGGAATTGGAGGTGGAATTGAATACAGAGGATCCAAAAAACTTAAAGTACCACCATTAATAAAAATCAAGTTATTAATAAATGACATATTAGAAATCTCTGGTATTTATGACTCGGGTTCAAATGTGTCATTGATAAATGCAAAATTGTTAAAAATTAAAGAAGAAAACATGGAAAATTTACAAAATGTAAGCTTGAAAACTATTAATGGTGCAGGAAAAACAAAAGGAATGATAACCTTAAAAGTGAAAATTTACAATATTGAGAAAATGATCAAAGTGTTTATTGTAGACAGTGAGAATTTCAGTTATGATTTTTTGGTTGGTTTAGACTGTATTGAAAATTTTAAATTGACCCAGACTGAAGATCTAAGGATTACTCAGAACAAAGACTTTCAAAAACACGAAAATGAAACTGATTTAAATAAAGTGACTGAGAATCACACAAATGTCAATATTCCTGTTTTGTTGGGTGACATAAAAGAAAAAACAAACAATGTGAGAAAATATGAAGTAAACTTCAACAGCCATCTGAATACTGATGAATTTGAGATGATTGTGAATCATTTAGATATGTATGAACAGTCTGAAATCGACAAGTTGTTAGACAAATATAAATCCGTATTTGCCAAAGATAAATACGACATTGGTACTGTTAAAGACTATGAGGCTCATATTGATCTAATGGAAGAAAAATACTGTTATAAACGGCCTTACAGGTGCACATTCGAAGATAGGAAAGAGATAGAAAGCCAAGTTGCAAAATTATTGGAAAAAGGCCTTATTGAGGAGTCATACAGCCCTTTTGCTGCTCCAGTTACTCTGGCTTTTAAGAAAGATGAAAATAAAAAAACAAGAATGTGTATAGATTTCAGAGATCTAAATAAAATTATAACTCCTCAAGCACAGCCTTTCCCACTGATTGAGGATTTGATAATAAAAAGTGTGAACTGCGAATATTTTACAACTTTAGATATAAATTCTGCGTTCTGGTCAATTCCTCTAAGGATTCAAGACAGACCTAAAACCGCATTTGTAACACAAGAAGGACACTTTCAGTGGACATGCCTCCCTTTTGGATTAAAAACAGCACCTGCAATTTTCCAAAGAATATTAAATAATATAATAAGAAAATACAAACTTTCTGATTTTGCAGTGTCTTTCATCGATGATATATTAATATTTTCACAAAATTTTACACAACATATACAGCATCTTTCAAGACTATTGGAAGCAATTCACAAAGAGGGATTCAGACTAAAATTCTCAAAATGCTCATTTGCGAAGAATCATGCAAAATACTTAGGACATATTATTGAAAAGAACTCAGTAAAACCACAGAAAGATTACTTAATTGCAGTGAGAAACTTTCCAGTTCCAGAAACAAGAACAAATGTAAGACAATTCCTTGGAAAAATCAACTATCACCATAAATTCATCCCACGCATGGCACAAATCTCAGACCCATTACATAATCTTCTGAGGAAAAATGTGAAATTTGTTTGGTCAGAGGAATGTCAAGATTCATTTGAGAAAATTAAAACATTGCTTTGTTCGGAACCAGTCCTCAAAATTTTTAACCCAAATTCTCCAATTAAAATTTATACTGATGCTAGTATCAAAGGAGTTGGAGCTGTGTTGAAGCAAGAAGATGAAAATAAAAGTTATAGACCTGTAGCATATTTTTCCAGAAAATTGAATGAAGCACAAAAGAAAAAAAAAGCAATATACCTTGAATGTTTAGCCATTAAAGAAGCAGTGAAATATTGGCAACACTGGCTATTTGGGAAACAATTCACAGTATACACGGATCACAAACCTCTGGAAAACTTGAACATAAAGTCTAGGACGGATGAAGAGCTAGGAGACTTAACATATTACCTATCTCAATATGATTTCACAATAAAATACAATCCTGGAAAATCGAATCAAGAAGCAGACTGCCTAAGCAGAAATCCAGTTTTAGAACCGAATGATAACACAGACGACATCCTGGAAGTTGTAAATCTAATAAGTCTCGAAGACATAAAAAAGGACCAGAATGAGAACATGGACTTACAGCAAAAGAAAAGAAACATTATATCAAAAAATGGCATTTATTATAAAAAGTCAAAAACAAAAGACAAAATTCTATTGTCTGAAAACCTCAGTAAAATATTAATAAAAGAAGTACACGATACTTACTGTCACTTGGGAAGATCGCAAATGATCAGCAAGATAACTCCATTTTACTCAGCAACAAATATGATAATGAATATCAAGAAAGTTTGCGATAATTGTTCTGTATGTATAAAAAACAAATCAAGGAAAAAATCTAAATTTGGGTTCTTATCACATTTAGGCCCAGCTGAAAACCCATTTGATATTATGTCCATTGATACCATTGGTGGATTTGGGGGATCAAGATCAACAAAAAAATACTTACACCTTTTAGTTGATCATTTCACCAGATATGCTTATATTTTAACATCGAAAAACCAAACTGCTAATGACTTTATAAAACTAACAACGAAAGTGACAGAAAGTAACGATATAGGAACAATACTAACGGACCAATACCCTGGCATTAATTCAAAAGAGTTTAAAAATTTTTTGAAGATGAAGCAAATTAAGATGATTTTTACGGCCGTAGACGCCCCATTCTCAAATGGGCTTAATGAAAGATTGAACCAAACCCTGGTGAATAAAATAAGATGCAAAATAAACGAGAACAAAAATAACAAAGCATGGACGGCAATAGCTCAGGAATGTGTTAGAAGATACAACGAAACGGAGCACACGGTTACTGGATTCGCTCCGAAATACTTAATGGAAGGTGAAAGTGTCAATATTTTGCCCCACGAATTGAAGACAAATTGTACAAATGAAGACCTAGAAAAAGATCGGAAATTAGCGTATGAAAACACCAAGAAGTCCCATACTCAAAATGCAGAACGTTACAACAAACACAGGAAAGAAATTACATTGGATGCCGGAGACTTAGTGTATGTGGAAAATGGGAACCGCCTCAACAGGAAAAAGCTGGATGAAATAAGAATCGGACCATATAAAATCCTACAGAAGATCTCCAATTCAATCTATGAGGTTGATACCGGACACAAGAAAACAGAATCAAATCTTTTTCATATAACAAAATTAACTCCGATAGCTGACCACACGACGAACAATCACACAGATGTTATGTGATTGTTCTCCTCCTAGGGGGGGAGATATAAAGAAAACGACGATTCTCATTTACTCGAGACGTCACTTCCTTTTTGAATCTGCCGCGTTCCCGACAGCGTTATAGACTCCATTATAGAAACATACTCTGTGGTAATTTTGCTCTGTGGTCTGTCTGAATATTCAGCATTGAAGATTATAATTTGTGCTAGAAATAAACAATAAGTTGTAAACCACCTGAAGTAAAAACTTTTAATGTTGTTTTCTGTTTTTATTGCAGGTAAGGCTATTTCTAATTGATTTGTGTAATCTTCAGTTTATCTTGTAAACAGAAAGAAATAAATAAATCTGTTTTTATTGCAGAAACCCAACTGAGCTTTTATTTCAAAAAGGAGTATTAACAAAGATTACTATAAATATAAAAGTTTAGAAAGTGCGGACACCATGAATGACATCATAGAACCATCAACGTCAACGGGTATATCGGACAAAAACAGAAAAACAAAGGGACAAACAAAAAAAAGGTAAAAAAGGATAAATTGACTTGGACCAACAATACAATTACTTATAACAGCGAGGACGTTGCATTTATGGGCTGTACTGATCTACCTGATAATATAATGGACCTGGAGACGCCAATAGCTTTTTTTAAGTATTTGTTTCCAACTAGTGTTATTCATCTCATACATGAACAGAGCAATCTATATGCAGAACAGTTGCAACCAGATAAAGCAAATTCTATAACTAGTGACGATATATCAAAATTTATAGGAGTTATCATGTACATGTCAGTTGTATATTTGCCATCTACGCGACACTACTGGAGTGAAGGAACATATGTCGAAAAAGTAGCTTCTCTTCTTACTTGTAACAAGTTTGAAGAAATCAAACGGTTTTTGCACTTTTTTGATAAAACCAAAGAACTTCCTAAAACTGACCCAAATTGCGATGGACTGCAGAAATTAAGACCGCTTCTGGACATTCTGAGAGCACAATTATTAACTATCCCTAAAGAAGAGTACCTAGCAATAGACGAGCAAATGATACCCACAAAAGCCAAAACATCTGGTTTTCGACAATATAATGCAAAGAAACCCCACAAATGGGGTTATATTAACTATGTTTTGAGTGGCGCTTCGGGATTCAGCTACGACTTTGACATCTTTACAGGACAACACAAAACCGATGTGCGACCTAATTGTCCAAATTTTGGAGCAACTGGCAACGTGGTTACAAGATTGCTAAACACAGTGTCACAAAATTTAAACCACAAACTGTTTATCGACAATTTTTATACCAGTCTTCCGCTCATGGCACATCTTCATGGCATTGGAATCCTACCATTAGGTACAATTCAATTAAATAGAGCAAAAGACATTGATTTGCCAAACAAAAAGGCATTGCTGAAATGTGAGAGAGGTCACTGCATTGAAAAATCCACGGAAATAGATGGAGTTCAACTAAGCGTGACTACATGGGTTGACAATAAAGTCGTAAGTTTATGTTCTTCCTATGTTGGAAAGGAACCTATGGCTCCCGTAAAACGATTTTCAAAAAAACAAAAGCGAATAATTGAA
This sequence comes from Noctua pronuba, assembly GCA_905220335.1. Taxonomy (NCBI): domain Eukaryota; kingdom Metazoa; phylum Arthropoda; class Insecta; order Lepidoptera; family Noctuidae; genus Noctua; species Noctua pronuba. The sequence continues at coordinate 3,269,163 of LR999906.1, read as the reverse complement.
GTACCTCGACCAAAATCGGTAGAAATGTACAATAAATATATGGGCGGGGTGGATTTATTGGACGCAATGTTAGGTTTTTACAGGATCAAAATAAAAAGCAAAAAATGGTACCATCGAATATTCTTCCACTTAGCGATATGACGTGTGTGAATAGCTGGCTTTTGTGGCGTCGCCGCAATAAACAAAAATCTAAAAACGAAGTGTATATGTCGTTGTTAGATTTTAAATTGTATATAGCTGATGTTTTGATGCGGGAAACGGGAGGTGTGTTTACTCCATCTACCCGAGGCCGAGGGCGGCCTGCTCTAGAACATGATCTAGAACATATAAGAAAAAAGAAACGACGTCTTGAATTGCCTCTGCAAGAAGTGGTATACGACGGGATTGGACATTGGCCCAACTGGGGTGAAAAACGGCAGAGATGCAAAAATTGTTCACGCCTATCTTAGATTTACTGTAGTAAATGCGAATGTTTTTTTTTGTTTAAATAAAGATCGTAATTGTTTTAAGGATTTTCACATGGTTTTGCATTAAATATTGACATAAAATGTGAATCTTATTCATTCAATAAAATTAATGCTTCATAAAATATATATATATAGATATACGAAAATATTTACCCCAATTGCATGTTGTACCATATATGATGTCGTATATTCCGTTACCTGGACTGCATGTTATATCAAATGTGAGATTTTGTGTTTCGAAGCAATTATTTCGGTTTCTAATGTCCGAAAAAATTAATAAAAAAATACTGGGAGACCTATTATGCCATGGAACCATGTAAATTAATTTGAACCAAATCTAAAATTCCATGCGGTAAAGGTTAAAATGAATCAACTACACGTAAATTGTATACATTGTATGTGACAAATTAAGTAAAACGCCATCTATTGCAAAGAGTTCTAAACAAAATGGATAACAGATAGTTACTTGATCATTCTATGGGTTGGAATGGAAGTAAAAGTCTTCAGTTATCTTTTTTGTCGAAATTACGTGATGTATGAGTGTAAATACATAAATCAGCATTAAACAAGGAAGTTCAAATTTTTGCGAATCTTATGTCAACCAAAATCTGCCGTTTATCGCATTTTAGTGGTTGTTAATTTCATAACTGTTAACTATGCTGCCATCTATGATTTTTTTTCAAGACTACTTATAATTTGTTCGAGTTGAGACCCCATGCTATGGGTGTAATAACATAAAACGCAAAATCGAACAATTTGAATTCTGTAATCGTCAGAGACAGAAATACGTATTTTTGCCACGGTGTGTAGAACCACATTACCTACAGTTATTCAACTAAATATCGATTTTACTAAACCTGCAGATTCGTAAGTTTGCCGTGCATGTGACGATGTGGCGAGGCTAGTTCAGCTTCCGGTTCCTAAAGTGCATTTGTTGCAAAAAGGTCGCAGCAGTTGAAAAATGAAAACTCTAAGAGCGGCCATCGACAATTGCAAGCAACGTCAAAACCTGCCAAACCTGTCAACATTATTATTACGTTACAAATGTAAACAAACCGGACATTATATAAAACAGTGTCCCAACTCAGAATCATGCAAAAAAAAACGGACAAATGCATTCAGTGCTATTTTTCTGAGTGGAAAGTTCAGTCACGGTAACTGGTATATTGATAGTGGAGCTAGTAAACACATGGCGAGACAAGAAAATACCGTCAATCCGTATCCTCAACACGATATGAGGGAAATTATTATTGCAAACCAGACAAGTGTTCCAGTGCTATGTTCTGGTGATGTCTACATCATTACAGTTGCGAATGGTGTAGAGTATGATGTCACAGTTTCGGACGTATTATGCATACCGAGCTTAACAACAAACTTGCTTTCGGTGAGTTAGTTGATAGAGAATGGCAACAGTGTTATTTTCATGAAAAATAGTTGCTACATCTACAATCAACGGAAATACCTAGTTGGTGAAGCAGAATTAGTTGAAGGTGTGTACAGATTATACACGAAAACAGAACAGTTATTAGCAGCAACTGCAATAGCATCGAGTGAGATTTGGCACCGACGCTTGGGGCACATCTACAGTACTAGTACCGTTGTTAGTTTAACCAAAATTAAAAACAGTGCTGTAGAAGGAATTTCATACCCAGAAGTGGCAAACATAGATAAGGCATCGTGTACTATATACTGTGAAGGTAAGCAAGCTAGACTGCCGTTTCAGCAGAATTCGTCTAAAATGGAGAATGTTCTAGAGGTGATTCACGCAGATCTATGTGACCCTATGGAAACTTTATCAATTGAAAGATCGAGATACCATGTTTTGTTCGTGGATGATTACAGCAAGATGGCGTTTGTTAATTTTATGAAGGTGAAGAATGAGGTATTTACGAATTTCAAAGATTTTAAGTCCATGGTTGAAAAACAAAAAGACAGAAAGATTAAAATTCTAAGGACAGACAACGGATGTGAGTTCTGTAGTCAAGAATTTGATAAGTATCTGAAGGAGCAAGGGATAATTCATCAAAGAAATAATGATTACACGCCGCAGCAGAATGGTTTGTGTGAACGGATGAACAGGTCATTCTGGGCAGAGGCGGTTCATACTTCAGTTTACTTGAGAAATAGATCTGTTGCTACAGGACTGAATAGCAAGACTCCATATGAAGTCTGGACAGGGTCGAAGCCAAACAAAAGTCATTTACGTATTTTTGGAAGTGCAGTTATGGCGCATGTGCCAAAAGAGAAGCGTTTGAAGTGGGATATTAAAGCTAATAAGCCTATTTTTCTCGGCTGGTTGTTATGGAGAAGTCAGCTGAGAGTACAGTAATCATATCCTTGGACTGCAAGTCTTCAGCGGAGGAAGAATGCACCAAAGATTCTGAGAGTTCTGACAAGGAAATTTCAGACTCAAGAAGTTCAAATTCAGAAGAAGAATACATACGTGCTGACCGATGATAATTTCTTTTTTTCTTTCAGGAAACAGAATTTTCCAAAAACCTTTTTAGTAACGATAATAGAAACGTTCCGTATTTTCTACTTCATGACAACCTACCGACTAGTACCGACACAATCAAAATATTAAAAAAAAATTACTCAAAGATAAATCCATTTTCATTTACAAAACACTTTAACAACAATTTGTTTGCGGCGGCAGCAGCTAGCTAAACCACATTTTTATTAATATTTTCAGACTTTAATATAAAATTTGAGTAACTTTAAAAGGTTTAGGTGATAAAAATAACAATAAAATAAACAAAAATTATATCCAAAACATTAAACATCTTAAAGATTAACACTAAAATTAAGGATCGTGTTTTATTTTTGTTTTTTATCAAATAGCCATAAAAATAAAGTAAGTAGTCTGATCGCGACGATAGGCCGTGGTGGCATGGCAAAATGAAACGTGTAGTTGACTGTATACATGTATATTAAGAGAAAGGAATTAAATTACAACGAACGGTTGGAACTAGTAAATAAGAAATGAATAGGTGCTAAGAAAACGAGTAAACAGTAGACACCGGCAGCGGGCAGATGGTGTTGAAGGCTATAATAATATATTTTGGAAGTAGACAACTCATAGTACCAATCCGTAAAATTAGTTTTCTTTTTATTTAACGTTTCACCATAAATTTCATACGGCTGCCGGCCGGTTGTAAGAAAACCGATTTGAAATTTATTTGCTATTGAATACGATACCACACTTTTATCGGAGATGTAACAAATACAGAAGACAACAAAGAATACTTACTGTGAAATTATGTTGACGACACTCCACAAAATAAAAATAAACATTGCGAATCGAGTTGCGCGTTTTTATTATAAAACTTTTTGACAAGCATAGTTGTCATTTGTTTGTCCATGAGTCGCAAGAAGATATGGTGGAAGAACCGGGGGAAGAATGGACCCTTCACCGACGCGCAATACCCCGTCCAGTTTTTACTTCCCGCGAGTGGAAAACTGTGCTACCGCGTTTGAATTTTTCAAATTAATGTTCACGGAAAAGAACAATGGCAGGTTTCGGCCTACACAACTTTTAAAACTAAATTCACACGGACACAAAGTTTTTATATACAACAATTTAAATATAAAATAATAACTTCTTAAAACATATTTAGTTATTTTCTAGAACTTTTCAAAAAGAAAATCATTTTATTAAGTAATCATTTTGTTTATCATGTCCCAGGTTATTCTTTTTATAAATAAAAAAGGTTCAGGTAGTTACCTGTTCTGCCACTGTAATAGATTATTCTAAATAAGTAAAGCGATTTGCTCTTTACTTTTTATTTACCACTTCTCAATTGTCTTTTATTATTATTTTTTCCTAAATAATATGTTAATCGTATTTATTATAAATACATTAAGTATTTTTTAAAGAATATAAAACGAAATTCAAGAAATCGATTTTTTGCTCGATAACTTAATCGTAATGTAATGGCAACCCTGTTAGGTTCTGTCAAGATCGCGCGCTCTATCTGACAGATAGTCGATGTCAAACATCTTATGTTGTTGCTGGTGTTTTTCTATGTGTACGGTTGTTTATTTCTCGAATTCCTCTGCGTTTGCGTTTAAAGACTTATTGTGTTATTATATCCGTCCATACCACACATTTTGTGACAATGTCCCATCAACTACGTTGTATTAATTGTGGTTTAAATGTGTTCCGGATGAAACGGCATTTAGTTGAATCTGACGATGTCCGTTCATTGTTACGGCAATGGACTTCACTTTCTGAGGTAAAGTACGATTCTTATTTAATAGAATGTAAACTGTTTTAATTGAGCTAAATGTTGATTTGTAACACAACTGTATCTTGTTTGTTTTAGATTCCTAATGACAGTGTTGTTTGTCATAACTGTTGGATAATAATTGAACAAACAACTAATCCATCAAGTAGCAATGCGCCAACTGAATCAATAATTGTGCATCGAAATGTTTGTATTGGTTGCGGTCATTCATTGCATCGTGTAAGGTCTCACGCCTTAAATAACAGTTCAGAAAGAGAAGATGCTATCAGACGTGTGATAGAGCAACAGATTGCACCGCTACAGGTAAGCAAGATCCTTCAATGATTTTATGTATTGCTGGTTGATGAATGAATTATTGTTTTTTCCTGATTGTAATAAGATTTTTTTGTTTTTGTTGCAGTTGAGATCAACAGACAAGATCTGTCACCCATGTTGGCAAAGAAGTTACCGTTCTGTTCAACGGAATTTAACCACACCATCATCATCAAGTATTGATGAACCCTCAACTTCATCAGCCTCTGATGTATCAACACCATTGCATGTAGAGAGTGAATCAAGTGAGTCAATTGTAGAAGACTTTCAGCCATCTCTGCAGATAGCAACACCAGGGCCGCCACCATCTCCGTTGCCAGTCCCACAGGTGCCTATGAATGTCATTGAATTATTGGAATTTGGCCGGGCATCAGACACTCAGGCTCGTTGCTTTTTCCCTAGTTGCCGTCAACTTGAGAGAATGATTGTTCCAATATCAATTAGAAGAAGGTTATTTTCGGAGTATAATTATTATGTGCCAGAGAACTGTCGAATTTGTTCTCACCATTTGAGGAGCAATGACTGGCCTGAATTGATGGAACCTGAAAATGTTATCCACACATTTACGGCCCAACATATTTATGATTTCACAGAATTATTAAAACATCAGACCTCTATTGACTTTGAAGATGTCCAAAATATGGATGACTACCTGGTGCATTATTGGTTTGGTATGAGTAAGGAAGACTTCAGAAATATATTACTAGAAACTCCACGGCTAGCTAATATGCACAGAAGTTCAACTGCCCTTGCTGCATTTTTAATGAAATTAAGAAATGGTGACTCTGGAGATCGAATAAGTTCCTTATTTCAAGTTCCTAGAACTACATTAGAGGGCTTAATGGCAAGAGCAAGAGAACTTTTACACCAAGATTTCGTTCCAAGGCATCTAGGTATACATCACATAACAAGAGAAGAGATAGCAACAAGAAATCTTTTAATACCAAATGGCCTTTTTGGTAGCACTGAAAATGAGGGTGAGAGGAGACCAATAATAATAGTTGATGGAACCTACATATATTGTAATAAAAGTGCCAACTATGCCTATCAAAAGAAAACTTACTCTTTGCATAAATATAGGAATTTGGTAAAGCCCTTCCTGTTTGTATGTTGTGATGGGTATATAATTGAGATTTTGGGCCCCTACCCAGCCATAACAACTGACGCTGATATTATAAATAATGAGTTTGGAAACCCACAGAGTTCATTGCGTGAATATTTTCAAGAGGGCGACGTGTTTATCCTAGATAGAGGTTTCAGAGATGCAGTCCCATTGTTGCAAAACTGTAACTACTCTGTGCATATGCCATCATCGTTAGAGGATGATGAAAATCAGTTGTCAACATTAGAGGCAAACAAAACTCGGGCTGTTACAATTTGCAGATGGGTGGTTGAAGTTATGAATGGGATTTTTAAGCAGCGGTTTAAAATATTCCGACATGAGTTCAATAATAGAGCTTCGCCACATCTCATGATAGACTTTTCCATAGCTGCTGCCCTAATCAATAGATTTCGACCACCCCTCACAGACAGGTTTGATGCTGCCCAGATATTAGAAATTATACAACAGAAAATGTTCCAAAGTAATACATTAAGTGAGTTTATTATACAAAATAATTATAATAGAAGAAGGGCACAGTTCTCAAACATAAATGTTGATAACAGAAATGTCACTGAGTTTCCTCAGCTTGACTATCATGATTTGATTTTAATAGCTTGTGGTACTTACCAACTCCGTCAGGCCCGATCATATTACGGTGAGCATATCCGTTTTAATGGCCGATATATGATTGAAGTATGCAGGGAGGCATCAATTAACAATTTAAGAGAACTATTGTCTCTCTCCCAAAGCTCTTGGTTATTAAGAGCCAAAATTCAAAGTCGACATATCAGTAGGAAAACTTATTTTGTGTATGTTCTTATTGATAACAGCTTAAATGGGAGAGAGGCAATTAGTCAATATTATTGTAATTGTAAGGTAGGTAAACGAACTGTGGGATGCTGTTCCCACACTATGACCATTTTATGGTATTTGGGCTGGGCTCGGCACCAAAACAATATTGAGCCCCCTGCACCATTTCTTGATGATTTGTTAATTGAATATAACGAAATTGATGATGATAATGGTGAAAACGAATAAAACTATTCAATTACTGTATATTTTTTGTTTAATTTACTCTGTAAAAATAAATAACCTCCAATTTACAATGTCTAAATAATTTCTTTTTGAGAAGTTCAATGTAAAAGTGGAAAACACAGAAAAGCTTCTGACATTAAACTACACAAAAAAACGCGAGAATTTTCCCTGTCCGTGAAATTTTTTTATTGAGCCTAAGTTACTATGGACATCTGACATTGTTCTTTACTTGAAATGATTGTTGAATCTACAAATGAATGCGCAGAGCAAATTTTAAATTTAACGACTGCTCCTCAAGCAAGAATTCGCAGGTTGTTCCACATGGGACACATAAAAGTAAACCGCTATTCGGAATATTGGCGAAAACACTATTTAAGTATTTAATTTATTCCCAAGACAATTTATGTCAAGAAACACATTCCTAATAATTTTTAGATGTTTACGGTTTGGCCAGCAAAATTTAGACTCACTAATTGCCAATTTCAATAAAAGAATGGCGGAAATATATACTCCCGGCGAGGAACTCTCAATAGATGAGTCCATAATACTCAGCCGTGGACGTAGCGGTATCCGCCAATATGTTAAAGGCAAGCGCTACAAATATGGCATCAAATTATATATGCTGGCCACACCGAGTGGCCTTTTCCTCAAAATACATGTGTATAGAGGGAAGCAAGATGAAGATATTGGAGGGAAAGGCCATACAGAGAAGGTGGTGGTAAAACTGCTTGAAGAGCATTTCGGCACACGGCGCCATGTGTACATGGACAACTACTATAATATTGTCGGTCTCTCAAAGTTCCTATTGCGTAAATGAATTAATGTTACTGGAACTCTGAGAGCCAAACGCAAAGGTAACCCAGCAGTGGCTACGACCAAACTGCAGAAAGGTGGTAGTATCTTCAGGTACAATCGCCAAGGTGTTTGTGTTTGCAAGTGGCGTGACCAACGTGACGTCTTGACTATCAGCACCAAATATTCACCCGAGCTAATGCCAATTATGAATAAAAGAGGCCAACGGATACTAAAGCCGGAAATTATAATTAAATACAATCAATTCATGAGTGGTGTTGATATGCAAGACCAAATGTTGGCTTATTACACTTGTGAACACAAAACCATGAAATGGTACAAGAAAGTAGGCATTCACATCTTCCAAATGATGATGCTGAATGCCTACTGCTTGGAACAAATTAAAAAAAAAAAACAATTTTACGACTTCAGAGTAAGCGTAATTACCAAGTTACTACCACCACCACCTGTTCAAAATGGAAGTGAACAGGCCAATAGAACAATACATTTGCCTGTTCACTTGCCCAGAGACCAAAATAAAATTACTAAAAGACGAAGGTGTAAGCGCTGTTGGGACACCTCTAAAAAGAGTGAACACTATTTATTGTCCATTATGTCAAAATGAACCCGGACTGTGCCTGGAATGTTTTCGGGCATACCACAAATATTAGGATTAGTTTGTCACTGACACTGGCATGGCCACCATCAGGGATCTTAATTTTGATAGCTAACACAAAAAAAAAAAACGAAATTTGTCGCCAAGTATTAGAATTTGTCGGTCACTGGTTCAAAAGGTATAAGGGTTTATAGATGACCAATCTGGGGAGTCTCCCCAGCTTGGCCACATTTATATCTCAATTACTAGGACACCAGGATCTAGACCTAGTGAAGATCTAATTAGTCGCAAGTCACCGCGAAAACAGATCTTCGCTAGGTGTCCTAGTTTTTTAGATATAAATGTGTCCAAGCTGACAAGCCTCTTCCCAAATCGGCCACTGTAACCCCTTATAACTTTTGAACCAGTGACCGACAAATTCTGGTAGGTACTTGGCGACATTCGAGATTTTTTGTGTTATCAAAATTAAGATCCCTGATTGCAGCTATACTAGTGCCATAGTTTTTTTTATCATGTGTATCATGTTTAATCTGTTTGTTTAGTGTATAATTTATTATGTAGTTTTTTCGTTAATTACAATAAAGACTGATTGAGGATACTTTGTAGTTTCATTTGAAGCAAAATTACATACCCAATTTACTTATCTACATTCACACTATTATAGAAATGTGACTAAACCTTTAAACAGATTGTAATGAAGTTTGAGAAAGGCCCAGGGCCAGCCAGGGCTGGTGACCTAAAGGAAATCTTAGTAGACGAAGTCGCAGGCAAAAGCTAACAGTCAATAAAAAACATTCATATATTTTATGTACAGCCAACAGACCTTTGCATAAATGGTTGTGATTTTTTAGAATACGAATCGATAGAATTTAATCGTTCTTTTATATTTTATTTATTTGAGCAAAGTAGGTATTAGATATGGGCGCCGCGCCGGCGAGTGCCCCCCGCACGCCGCCGCCGCCGCCGCCGACATTCACCGCGCGGGGTGAGTGGCGTAAGGACGTGTATTTGTTTTAGTGATTGACTCATCCAAAATGACTGAATTATCAAAAACAACAGTGAATAAACTTTCCATAGACGTTTTTTACGATGCAAAACTAGAACCAGCTTTTGCTGGAAATATTTTGGCCACTTGATATTGAATGAAAGTAATAAGAAAAGAATTCTCAACTCAGACCATATTTATTGTGTTGCTTGCCTGACTGATGTGAAAAAAGAGAGTGAAGATGTAACGTTTGGATCGTGAGTACATAAACCTACTTACTTATCGTCATGTTGTACCTTACTTATAGCACGTGGCACCTTCGAATGTAACCTACAATATATTTATCTACTAGCTTCTGCCCGCGACTTCGTACGCGGATCCTGTTGCTTATGCCAGCGATAACGGGGTCGTCAAAATCGAAGATCTGAAACGTCTGATGTCGAATTCTAAGAGCCCGGGGACGGGAAAACAACGGGATGCGCGAGACGATTCGAGACGTTCCATATCTTTCATTTTTGTAAGTCAGAAGTCGATGCGTAGATACGCTTGGAACTCAAGAGCAATTCTCTATCCGTGAACGTCTCCGACTCGCGAGACAATGCGTGACGCTCACGATCAGCGGTCAGTCGCGCATCACGTTCCCCACTTGTCTCTAGAGACCTAGAAGTCGACGCGTAGATACGCTTGGAACTCAAGCGTAATTTTGTATCCTTGAACGTCTCCGATTCGCGAGACAATGCATGGACTTGCACGATCAGCGGTCAGTCGTGCATCATATTCTTCACAGTAGATGCGTAAATACCCTGAGAACGCAGGCGTGCTTCGCGATCCGAAGAGGTTTCCACGGAGCGAGTTGCAGCCTGATGTTCCGAACAGCATCAAGTCTCTCCTGACGTTCTTCGGTAGATTCTTGGGATCTTATGATCCTCAATCTTTTAGCTCCTTTGAAACATTGGGAAAGATTTGACCTCTTTCTAGGCATGGTTATAGTTTTATTGTGAAGATACCTGATCAATTAAAATCTCAGTGACTGTTCCCCTGCGTCACCGGGTAGGCTACCGTGTCACGAAGATAAGTGGAAAAGAAAATTAAACACTCAAATAACATAAGCCCGAAGGCATATTTATTCGATAAAATAAAAAAATAAATGGGAGTTTTGTCCAGTAGAGTCAAATTTTCAATGACCGCCTTCACCGCGTGGAGGTACTCCCAGCTTATGTTATTTTATAATTATACAGTTAAATTAGTGTTAGCTTTGATTTCCACATCAGATGTTTCTGATCTTCGATTTTTATAAGTCAACAGGAAATGCCCAGCAGACCGAACAACTTTTGCTAAGACGTCATTCCTATATGTGTAGCTGGGCTCTTGGAGTTCCACAACAGGTGTTCCAGATCTTTGATTTTTATAAATCAACAGAGAGTGCTCATCAGATTGAACAATTTTTGCTAAGACGTCATTCCTATATGTGTTATGGTGTAGCTGGGCTCTTGGAGTTCCACAACAGGTGTTCCAGATCTTCGATTTTTATGAATCAACAGAGAGTGCTCATCAGATTGAACAATTTTTGCTAAGACGTCATTCCTATATGTGTTATGGTGTAGCTGGGCTCTTGGAGTTCCACAACAGGTGTTCCAGATCTTCGATTTTTATAAATCAACAGAGAGTGCTCATCAGATTGAAAAATTTTTGCTAAGATGTTATTCATATATGTGTTATGGTGTAGCTGGGCTCTTGGAGTTCCACAACAGGTGTTCCAGATCTTCGATTTTTATAAATCAACAGAGAGTGCTCATCAGATTGAAAAATTTTTGCTAAGACGTCATTCCTATATATGTTATAGTGTAGCTGGGCTCTTGGAGTTCCACATCAGGTGTTCCAGATCTTCAAATTTATTCTCTCAACAGAAAATGCTCATCACGTGGAACAATTTTTGCTATGGTACTATTTTTGTACCTCTTATAGTTTAGCTGGTCTATTGCGGTTCTGCATCAGGTGTTCAAGTTTCCAAGATAAATAAGCCTATATGTTGCCCAGACTCAATACCTATACAACAAAAAAAAGATCTTTCAAATCCGTCCAGTAGTTCCGAAGATTAGCGTGTACAAACAAACAGACAAACAGACAGAATTTTTTTTTTGGATTCGTGTTCTATTACTGTTTCTAAACCACACCCAATTTTTTTTTTTTTAATATCTTCAATGTACAGACACAGTTTTTTTACTGTTTTATTATATGTATAGATTAGAATGCTCGCATCTTATTTGTCTAAGTTATTAATTTTGTGCTACCTACACTTTATTCTTTCATTCATTAATACGGTTTACGTTTTACCTACTCGACATGCTTTTGCTTTTTTGCAGCGTAAAGATAAAAACTACAATAAAAAAGTAAGCACTGGAAAGGAGAATGACCAAATTGGACCAAAAATTGGTAAAAAAAGTCAAAGTCTGCCCCCAGATTTGCCACATAGCTCATTTGAAAGAAGAGTTCAAATGCAACATTTTATTCTATGGAACCGAAAAAATCTGTCCCACAGAAACATAACCTAAAATGTGATTTTATGAAAAAGTTGCATATTTTACTTTTTTTACACAGGTAGCCTACCTGTGTAAAAAAGTAAAATATGCAACTTTTTGTTGCAGTTTATCTGTCAGCTTTGCTGGCGACGCGAGGGCCTCGGGTGAGAAGAGAGAAACAGAGCTTCATTAAATTTAATAAAAAATGAGCTCTTGATATATATAAATTTAGAGTTAGAATGTTTAGACTCATTCAATACCTTTAAAAATAATGAAAATTTGTTATGTGCCGCAAGAAGTACTAAAAAATACCTTTTTAAAAGATAAAAATAAATGATACTCTTTTTTATAAGTGCATACTCTTTATTTACCTCCTTTAAAATCAGATATACTTTATTTCTGCTAAAAAAAGTTGGCAACCCTACGCGAGGCGTACCCACCAAGACGTAGTGCGTCCAGTGAACGAGAACAAGAACCACCAGTACGCCCTTCTGAACAGCCAGCAGATCAACCTGTGATAGAACCAGATCAACCTGTGATAGAACCAGATCAAGCCGAGGTACAACCAGATCAATCTGTGGTACCGCATGCTGGTGATCAACGCGGAGCAGTAGTTGAAGAACAAGATATTCAACATTCTATTATACAGTTACCACATATTAGTCGGGCACCGAATACTTCAAACTCTTGCATTTTATTCGGATGTACAGGCGAGACAAGGCATCGAATACCAAAGCACATGAAAATCCATTTGTTGAAAGATTTTAACTACTACGCACCACCTTTTGCACGCGTTTGTGAAGAACATTTGCTTTTAAATGATTTTGAGATTTTATTGTCAGCCAGAAATGTAAGTCATGACTTTAACAAAGCTCACATCATGGACATGATGCAGATTTTGAAAACTATGCCGCAAGAGGGAAGGGTGAATTTTGAAAATATAGAAACCATGGATCCAAATGAAGCTTACTTTCTTACTGGTCGAAGTTTCGAACAGTTCAACAGAATGTTTGTAGAAACGCCATCTTTGTCTAGAAGGAGCAAAAGACCCAAACCGCTTTGGCAGCATATTTGATTAAGTTAAGAACTGGTGAAGCCAATACAAGACTGGCAGATATGTTTCACATAAGCCGAACAACTTTAGAAAGAGAAATGAAAACCGCAAGAGACTGTATAAAAGAAGAATTTACACCTCTACATTTGGGTTGGGATCACATCACAAGGGAGCAAGTGCTTAGGCGAAACCTTTTTATACCTCAAACTCTTTTCGGAAACCGAGAACAAAACAAATGTATAATTATACTTGATGGTACCTATGTATACATACAAAAAAGTAGCAACTTCCTCTTCCAAAGATTGACGTATAGCCATCACAAGTTCTTAAATCTACTAAAACCATTCCTAATAGTCTGTTGTGATGGCTATATAATTGAAGTAGCAGGTCCCTATTCAGCGACTACATCCGATGCAAGCATCTTAAATAAATTAATTGATGGTGCGAACAGTGTTTTTAATTGGTTTTTCCAAGAAGGAGATGTTCTCATTTTGGATAGACGTTTCCGAGATGCCGTACCAAACGTAGAGTCTTGTGGCTATGATGCGCTTATGCCTAAATCTGTTTCAAGGGGCGAAACTCAATTAACAACGGCTGACGCCAATAAGTCTCGATTAGTGACGATTTGTCGATGGGTGGTGGAAGTAGTAAATGGCCGCTTCAAGAGAGATTTTAAGATTTTCAGGCAAGATTATTTTAACAGAGCTCTGCCTCACATGCAGGACGATTTTAGGAATGCCGCGGCCATCACAAATGCTTTCCACGACCCAATCACTGATAATGTCAATGCTTCTGGTTTTATGGAGAGAATTAATAATAGAGTCAATATTGAAAACTGTCTCGCACAGTATGTCATTGACTATAATCTAAATAGCCGGCGGATTCCATTTCAAAGTATGTCTGCCGAGTTACCTGATGTAAGAGAATTTCCAAGGTTGTCTGAGGGAGAACTTGTTATGTTTGCGTTAGGAACGTACCAAATAAAACTAGCCAGGAGTTATTATAGTGAACACGCTCGTAATGGCGTATATACAATAGAAGTGTACAGAGAAAATGATAGATAATGAATAATCTTTTAAATAATTATAATATAACTGGTAATAACTTCTGGCTATTAAGAGGTAAAGTCCAATCTGGGCATACCCGAAGCCGAATTTATCATACATATATACTTGTAAACTCAGACCACCTTGGGTTGGAGGCTTTAAATCATTATTATTGTCTGTGTAAGAGTGGCAGACGTACTTTGGGCACATGTGCTCATGTTATGTCTATAGTATGGTTTTTGGCATACGCGCGGTACGAAAATATTGACCATCCAGCACAGTTTTTAGACAGTATTGTAATAGATGAAAATGATTTATAATACGCATTCTATATTACCATCTGTGCAGAATAGTGAGTCATGAATAACATTTAAAATAAATTGTTCGAAAATAAACAATTATTAAATAACTATGTCGTTTTTTTAATTCATTATTTATTTTTTATTTAGTGAATCCTTATAACAACATTTTTAACAAGCAGAAATAATATACAAAAAAAAAATTGGTGCAAGCGAAAGTGTATTGTTGCAGTATTATATAACGTCGAATTACTCTGTAACTGTGGGTTGGAATTTGATTCGCATTTGCACACATAGTTAGTCCAACAGTATTAACCCACCAACAAAGAGTCAACCCTGGGACACCAATTTTTTTTTGGTCCAGTGCCCATACTAATTTGGTCATTCTCCTTTAACTCGCCATCTGCGAGATGATCATCAAATTCGAGATACCAGTGCCGACAAGGCAAAAACTAATATTAAAGACTTTTTTGCTGTTGCACGACCCGCAAAAACCTCCACAAGCGGGCTCCTTAAAATATGATAAATGGCCTTTGGCTATTAATATTCGATTCTGTTTCTGATGAGGGCATGCTGGATTTATTTAAGGTAATGGATTTAAGTGTTTTGCTTTTTACGAACAATTCTCTTTGAGCATGCGTTTTTAGGGTTTCGTACCCAAAGGGTGCCAACGGAACCCTATTAGTCATTTAGAAATGTTAGTAAAATTAGGTAAATACAAGAAAATAAAAAAAAACCGTCCAAGTGCTAGTCGGACTCACTCGTAAAAAATTCAAGTGTCTCGCGATTACCTACTTATAATTCAAGAGATAAAGGCCTGTGACAGACGGACGGACAGACGGATAGCGAAGTCTAAGTAATAGGCTATTAATAAGACCTCTCTGTCCGTCTGCTCGCTGTCTTTTCGCTGTCTGTCTTGCCGGTTAGCTTTAGTTACATACCTTACATACATAACTACATGTTATAACATTTCTCAATGACTTCCTTTTTAGTAGAATATTATAATTTTACTTAAACACATTATGATTATATTTACTGTTTTAGAAATATAACATCATCATAAACGACGATGATATCCCATCGCGTCACACTGTTGGTGGCACGGCTTTGGCAAATGTAAATGAGTCTATGTTGAGCAATTTCCATCGATGCTGCCCAACACTTTGCGATGACTTTCGACTTGTGGACTGATAAGTACCGACGACTGAATTATATAACGTTTACACTACATTATTTAACTAAAGGTAAGTAACAAATTATAGTATGGCTTTGAACATTGAATAACACCTTTAATCGTAAGATCAACTAGTTATAATGATTTTTATTTTCAGATTTTGACTTAAAAGCTCTGACTTTGAGCACAGAAATAATGACTGGCAAAAAAACTGGAGAAAAAATTAATGATGCTATTGAGGACATAAAGAAGAGGTTCATATTAGACGGCAAAGCTATAGTTGCAGTTACTGATGCTGGAAGCAATGTGAAACGAGCAGTTGGGATGGCAAATATGACTCACCATCTATGTCTAGGTCATGGGCTTCACAATCTGGTTACAGTCGATGGCATTAACTCGGTTCCAGAAATTGCACTACTAGTTCAGAAATGCAAAAAAGTCGTTAAGGCTGTGAGATATCGCGCCCCAGAGTTGCATGCTGAAGCCGAAAAGGTACAGCAACAGCTAGAGTTTTTGGAAAAAATAGAAAGCGTCGTTGACACTTTAGAAAGTGACGAGAGCGACCCTGTCCCTCAAGTTGATTTAATCTTGGAAAATGCAGAAAAAACCGAATATGAAGGCAGGGCTTTACCATTAGGATCCGAAAATTACAAAAATATTCCAACAATCAAAACCGCGACCCCAACTCGTTGGCACAGCATTTTAGAAATGCTATAAAGTGTAATCCACATATGCAACCGAGAACCTATAAATAATATGTTGAGGAAGATTGGTCAAGAAGAACTCAGAATAACTCAGAGTGAGTGGATCCTTTTAGAGGATCTGGTAAAATTTTTGAGAACCTTTCGCGAAATCGTCGAAATCTTGTCATCTCAAAAAGTATGCACGATGAATGTTGCTCTGGTATTTCTTTCGGAGATTAAAGACGTATTAAGGATCAATCAAGATGATGAAGCGCTAATAATGTTACGCTTAAAACGTAACATGATGGCAAAAATAAATAAAAGATTCCCAGTAACAAAGGCCATTGTTGCAGCAGCACTATTGGATAACCGCTTCATGAGTCTGTCAGAAATAGATTCATATCTCGAAAACCGGAATGTGACCAGAACGTCATTCCTTTCCTCGTACTTTAGGGAAATCATAAATATTAATAACGAGCCAAAAGCTTTAGCCGAAAACGCAGGCAGTACAAGCACCAGCAATATAATTGACACATCATTATTGCACAAACTGTCAAGGAAACATAGTATGAGTTCATGCCAAGGTATTCAAGGTGATCCAATAGAGCAAGAATGTTGGCGTTACATTGCTGGTGCTGATCCTACAGAACCAAAAGATGGTGATTTATTATCCTATTGGAATAATAAAAAAGAAGCATTTCCTCATCTTGCTGCTCTTGCTAGAGCTTTACTTTGTATACCTGCCACTAGCACTCCGAGTGAGAGGGTATTCTCGGTAGCTGGGCTAACAGTTACGGCCAAAAGATCTCGCTTGAGCTCGATTCGGATTAATAAAATCATATTTATTCATGATAATTATAAAATATGTAAGATGTAAGATTGATAATAATGACAAACTTTAATTAGAATCTATGCTTTGATTTATCTGTGTCTATGTTGAAAAATTTTTACGAGGCTATTAGAGTGTCCCTTTGAAAAACTGTTTTTTTTTGTACCTGATGACCTGATCTGGACAAGGTATTTACTGTACTGTATAGTACTGACATTTTCCTGTCGTCCGCCTGAAACGATATTAAGGAGCCGGCCGGCTTAAAGAAGATGGGGAGTAGATTGCGAGTTTTAGTTGTAGGTAGTAGAAAACTACGCCGCCGACGCCACGCCGCCGCCGAGAATTTTTAAGGCGGCGCCCACGTCTACAGTTGATACAGAAATTAACGTTTCCATGATATCACCGACATCCCCGACATCCGAGCGAAGTAGTAGTACAGCTGATGAATTCCTAAACACTTCATACGATGGCGTTCCTGGAATAAAGAGAAGAAAGATCTCACATATTAACTTACCTACGTTATCGAAGACGTGCGACAGATATGGTGTCTCTGATAGGGCAGCGGCAGCGATCGCATCATCCGTTTTGCACGAAATTGGATCTGATCTTGAGGTTATTGATAGACATAAATTACGAAGGGAGAGATCTAAAAACCGACAGAAATAAGTGAAAGAAGTCATTAATACAGAGCTTTCTGCTTTATACTTTGACGGAAAGAAAGACAAAACTTTAAAAATTGTTAAAAAAGGTAATAAATACTATAGAACTACGTGTATTGAAGAGCATATCTCGCTCATTCAGGAGCCGGGTTCTATTTGTATGGGGTACGTAGTACCAAGTACAGGTTCAGCAAAGGCAATAGAAACCGCAATCACAGGGTTTTGGCCAAGAAAAGCGTTTCTCCACAGCATCTTATGGCGATTGGCTGTGATGGAACAAATGTTAATACTGGAAAATATGGCGGAATTATACGCCTCCTGGCTTCATATGAACGAACTTCCTTTGAGACACTTGTTTTTTCATATTGACGGAGCCACTTCGGGACCCAAGACTTACACAGGCCAGTTGGGAAAGTCACTGGAAACTTGTGAACAACTGCCAGTTAAAAATTCCATCCGTTCGAAGGAGAACCGCTTCCAACAAAAGCTGTAGATTTGAATACAGATCAAAAGTACTTGCACGATATTGTCTCAGCGGTACAATCAGGCGACTTTCCAGAAGATCTGGCGAATAGGTCCCTAGGTAGACTATCTCATGCTCGTTGGCTCACACGTGCTAATCGTATACGTTTGTAAGTAGCAACAGAAAAACCATCAGATAATTTGATAACCCTGGTTACATTTGTCATAAAAGTTTACGCCCCATGCTGGTTCTCCATTAAGAATAAACCGTCCTGTAAAGATGGGGCTCGGCATCTTTTTAAAATCATATCGACCTCTAGGTACCTGCCAGAAAATCTAAAAAAGGTCATCGATCCTGTCATTCAACGCAATAGCTATTTTGCACATCCTGAAAACATCTTACTTGCAATGATTACAGATGACAAGAGACACATTCGTGAACTGGCAGCCCGGCGTGTATTAAAAGCACGTAGTATGTCGCAACTTCCATCACCAAGGCTGTTTGAAGTGACAGATATTAACTTTGGTGTGTCGAATTATATCGATATGATAAATTGGCAACAAACTATTACCGAACCTCCGATTTTGAAACAGCTAACTGATCAAGAAATTCAACAAATAGTCCAATCTGGTGGCGAGGGTGAACTATTGTTTCTACGTCTTCCCTGCCATACCCAAGCAGTTGAAAGAGCTGTAAAAAGTATCAACGTGAAAAACAAGGCACGTGCGGCGTCGTGTGCTTGGAGGGAAAGAAATTACTTGTTCCTGGTTGGAACGAGACAAGAAGTAAAATCAAGAAAATGCAATGGATTCCTTATTACACGGACAGGGAGCATCCCTTAAATGCATACAGTTGACAAATGGCAAAATTTATTTTTTGTCAGCAAAAAAATAATTTGACAGCTGTACGTTTCTGAACGCAACGTAATATGCGGACATAGATTATAACCTATCAGAAAAAAAAACTGTAACGAATTTGGCCGGTAATTTTTCTGTCACACGTCATTACAAACGAGTAAGTGTAAAAGTTCGTGTATTGGCGAGTACGAGTGATTTGATTTCGATTTCACATCAAAGAATCTATTCTTCAAAGTTTGAAAAATAGTTATCGAGTAAAAAATGAGGTAAGTTTTTGATATTTCATGTATATTTACGCTGATTTCTTTGTAATTTTACGTCAAGGTAGTTTTTAATATGTTGCCAAATGTCTACATTATGTGTTTGCTTTGGAAAATGGAAATATCTCAGAAGATGAAGAAGACATAGGTGACGAAAATGATATAGATTATTATCCAAGTATACAAGATATTTTGAATGATTTGGATAATGAATCACCCGAAAATGAAGAAGTCGACGAAGACCCTCCACTTGTATCCGAAGAGGAGCCCCTTTCTCGTGAGACCTCGTCCGTGGAACCTGCTTCGGGGTCTTTGCCAACTCCATCAGTTCCGGGTATTCTTGGAGTTGCAGCTTGGAGATCACGTAGCAGAGATCTAATATGGAAAATGCGTAATTTGGTATGGAATGAAGATCGCATAGCCTTCTTAGGAGGCTCAGAGCTACCCTCAGACGTCGCGGGCCTGGAAACTCCATTCCAATTTTTTTCTAAATTCATAAATGACGCAGTTATTACAAAAATTGTCGAACAGACCACTTTATATATTTTCCAAGAGAGTGTTACCAGTGCGCCCGTAACTGCTACAGAAATACGACAATACATAATCATGTCGTTGTTTCACTACCCTAGTGTCCGATCATACTGGTCAAAATACGGCTTTGTTCAAATCATGAAAACCATGACAGTAAACAGATTTGAAAAAATATGATCTGTAATTCATTTCAACGACAACTCAGAGCACAAACCTGTAAATCATCCACAGCATGATCGTCTCCATAAAATAAGACCATTGGTGGACCATCTAAACTCATCACAACTGCTGCTCCATTTGAGTAAAGGCTATCCCTAGACGAACAAATGTGTGCCACCAAAGTGGCTCATTTTATGAAACAGTATCTCCCAAACAAGCCACACAAATGGGGCTTCAAGTTATTTGTGTTGTGCTCTCTATCTGGGTATGCATATACTTTTGAAATACATATACTCTGGTAAGCAAGATATTAACCAAGCCCCAGGTGAACCAGATCTAGGAGTGGTAGGAAATACCGTCATAAGATTGTGTCGTTCAATCCCTCGGCGGGTAAACCATATAATTTATTTCGACAACTTTTACACCTCAATTCCTTTGCTGCACTATCTTGAAGGCAGCACATATTGCGACATAACTTTTTTATAACACCTTGTATTTTACCTATGTGTCACAAATAAACATATTTGAATTTGAATTTGAAATGACATATGTCATAAATATGAAAATCACGACGTATGAAAAACGAGAAATCAAATAAAATGAAACGATAATGTTGACTAGATCAGCTGCTCGACGTGCACGCCTATCGCCTCCGGACCCGTCGCTCAGCTCCGCCTCGCCGCCGCCGGAACCCAGCCCCATCATGAGCGCTGTGACACCGGCTGTGGCAGTTGCGTCGAGCGACGAATATTTCTCTCCGCCAACGTCACCAACACCTGTACGTCGGCAGGGGAGAGGCCGGCCACCGAGAAGCCTGGGACTTAGGGGCCATCCGGCCCCGAGCCGGGTCCCCGCTGCCGGTGGTTGTGTGCAGCGCATGAGATGGACTCATTCAATAAACGAGAACGTCATGCGCGCATACTATGGGTCTACAGAGGGGGGAACTAACCTCACTGCGTACCGTGTTAGGATGCTGTCTCTGTTCCAGGTACTTGAACCAACCGTCAACGTCTCGGCCCAACGACTGTCGGATCAGGTGCGGGTCATCCAACGCAATCACATGTTGGAAGACGCCGCGCTTGAGAGGCTGCGCTCAGAGGTACTGAGCAACCGTAACATCTTAACTCCGTCACAAACCGTTATGCAAGCGTCAGCTATTGACATAACACCACCACGATCTAACCCTGCTGTTGTAGAGGAAGATGATAGGGTTGCCACGGTAAGTAGCCAGTGCAACGACCGATTGAGGAGCGCACTGGAGGATGCGCTTCGCGAGTATCGATACACTCCTACCGAACTTAGGCCCCGATTACCACGGTTACCCATGCAAAAGAAAAATAGGGCGCTGGTGTGTGCCCTGGACTCGCAACTCAAGAATCTATTCGAGAGTAGCGAGGACCTCGTTGATACACACTCGATCCTATACTGTGGGGCTGTTGCGGCATGTCGTTTAGCCAATGTGAAATTCACAAATAGTGACGCAGCTACTCGACCAAAACCAGCCGTACCCGCCTGGCAGTGCAGGATCGAGCGCCGCATCGACGGGACCAGGGTACTCATCGGCAAACTACACTGGTTCAGGGAGGGCAATACACGACCACGTGTGATGCGCTTTGTGATGAGGGCATTCTCAGGGACTGGAAACAGCCCTCAAGAATACATGTCCCGTGTCACAGAGCGCATGGACTTCCTGAAGCAGAAAGTTTATGCATGGGCGAACCGTATTCGGCGGTATAAGCGGCAGGTTGATCGGTACTCCCAGAATCGCATGTTCCAGAGCGATGAGGCTCAAGGCAATCGTGTGAGGCAGCAGACTGCGTTTTATGAATGTCACAACGCTTTGGTGTCTGACAGTGAGCCTAAGACATTTGAAGAAGCCATGAGTAGCCCGGACTCTTGTAAGTGGAAAGAAGCGATACAAATAGAACTACAAACTCTCAAGGAAAATAACACATGGAATTTTTGTAAGTTACCTGATAATATTAAGGTTTAAATTTATAGCAGTGATAGCCTAGTGGCGTGACCGTCGGACTGCCAAGTCATAGGTCTCAAGTTCGAACCCAAGGCCTGTCAGACACCTCTGATTTTTCGGATTCATGTGCGTATTGTATAATTATCACTTGCTTCGGTGAAGGAAAACATCGTGAGGAAACCAGCATGCCTGAGAGATATTTCTTGACGGCAGTTAAAGCCAAGTCAGAGGCCCATGGGCGGCATAAAAACTCTGACACCAGGTTAGGCACTAACCACACGAAAAAGAAAGAAAGATATTAAGGTTATTAGTAGTAAATGGGTGTTTTAGATTAAGAGTAATAATAATACTTTGAAATATAAAGCTACGTTAGTAGCTCGGGGGTTCGAGCAAAATGATATACTAGATTTCAATGATATTTATGCACCTGTAGCAAAATTGACGACATTTAGATTATTTTTAGTAGTAGCAACAAAACTTAACTTACCAGTCTCACAAATGGATGTAACAGGGGCATTTTTATATGGTGATATAGAGGAGGATGTGTATTTAAAATTACCTGAAGGGGCATATAACAATGGAAAAATATTTTTAAGTTAAATAGGTCTCTGTATGGTCTTAAGAAATCCCCAAAGTACTGGAATGTAAAATTCAACTCCGTTATGATTAGAGAAGGCTTTAAAAGATCTCAGTGTGATTCTTGTCTTTACTCTAAATGTTCATTACATAAACAACAAATGTATGCACTCATTTATGTTGACGATCTACTTGTTTTTGGAACTGAGGCGAGCCAAATATGTGAATTTAAGTCAATGCTAAGTAGAGAATTTAAGATGAAAAACGAACGAGCCGCGATTAAATCCAGATTAATCACTATGGTTAGGTGGCTTGTGGAAGCCATTAATGGTAGAATGAAAAATGAATTTAAACTATTCCACAATAGATATTTTAATATGGCACTGAACAGTGCAATGACAGACTTCAGAATTGCCGCGGCGCTAGTCGACGCTACTCAATTACCCTATGAAGACAGCCGCTTTACAGAACATGATAGAGAGAAACAGGAACAGGCCTGTTGACCGATTTTGTTGAACGACAATGCTTAGACCGACAGAGAGTTGCTTTCGACAGAATGAATACAACACTCCCCGAACTTGTTGATTTCCCACGGATGAATTACGATCATCTAGTTGTGTTTGCTATTGGCACATAGAGAAGAAGATACTATTTCAATAAATCCAAAGCCATGCTCATCGTCATATTGCCGCTCAGTGCAATTCATATTTATGAAAGAAAGTAACTTTGTTGTTACTGAACATCAAAGGCAGATGGACGAAGAGATAAAGGCACTTCGCCTCTCAGATTGCGGAACTAATGTGGTCGATCATAAGTTAATGATGACTATGTTTGATTGACGGAAAGATTTGCACCTAACTATCAGATACAAAATCAAGTTCTAGCTGCTACCTTCGTTTAGCAAAACCTTCAGACATGAATAAATTGGATACTGTGAAGGAAAGGCCAGTGTCTGTCGACCCCTATAAATTTGTACTGTCATCATTACACGCTCGTATCAATACCATGGAATGCCTTTTGCATTTAGCTTATTGGCTTGACCTCAAGAAATGGGCAGTGCGAGGGGATGACGACAAAGTTGTTTCAAGTAAGTAAAAAAGGTCTGCAAGATCGTTGCAAAGCTGAGCTTAACCTTTTGTCAAACAAGGATCCGGAACAAAGAATGATGGCAATACAAACAGAAGATTTTTCGAGTTTCCTGAAAAAACTGTAGCGATCACTGGGCTAGACGAACAGTTAATTCGTAGACTTGCACTGATTTTACAGGCGTATTTTACAGTTACCTCAGGACAAGATGTTGACGTTGTAAAATTTAAAGAACATGTTTACCAGACAGCTGCTAGGTATGTGGAACTATATAATTGCTACCATATGCCTGCTACAGTGCACAAATTGCTAATACACGGGGCAGATGTCGTTGCCAGTAACGCAATTATGCCAATCGGGAGCCTGTTAGAGGAAGCGTCCGAGTCACGCAATGAAGACTTTCGTAGATGTAGGGAACACAATTCGCGAAAGAAAAGCAGACAAAATTCGAATGAAGATATCCTCAACATGTTACTTCTTTCATCAGATCCAGTTAGTTCTGCAACAAGACCCAAGATGAGTTCGAAAATAAAGCAAGAGCTTTTCAACGAGACCCTGGATTTGTGAAACGTCAGGAGAGCGATTTCGAATTTTTATATGTTCCTCATTTAGATCCTGACTCTGATAAAGATTTTGAAAACTAATTTAAATGCATATCTATGTATGTATATCTTATTTTACAGGATGATTTTTTTATCGTTCCAATTTTTTTCTAGGAATGTATATTTCAAAGACACGGAGGACTACTACTTTGCTTGAGGCGGACTACTTTGCTACCATCGAGATGGGTGGGCGCAACTCGGCGCAAGGTAATGTGTTACCACATTGTGCAATAAATTGCTAATAAGTGCTACATTAAACGTATTACAAATATAATACGAAGTAATTAACTAATTTTAAACACTGTTTTAAGCTTTCACGGTTTACAACTAAACTTATACTGTCACTTACAGGATATCTTCCGTGATTGTTCATTATTTTGAGCTCCCGACAGCAACAGCGTCGAAATATCGGGAGCTCAAAATAATGAACAATCACGGAAGATATCCCGTAAGTGACGTATAAACTAGTTAAAATAAAAAAAAACTATCTAACAGAGTTACTATAGTGTTACTATTCAAAATAGTTTTAAAAGAAATTCGGGTTTTAGTTTATCGTTAACGAAGCCGGAGCGTTGGTCAGACACTCATTTTAACGTTGTCGGGTTATTTATTTCATTAAATAATATTTTCTTGCTGATCTTTACAGTACTGAAGAAAAAATAAAATGGAAGCAGCTTCGCTACCAGTTCCGTAAAGAATTGTAAAAGAAATCTGTATCACGATCTGATCCCGCAAGAGACGACACCGAAAGGGTACCGCAATGGAAATATTTTAATTTAATGAGATTTCTTCAAGATGAAGTTTTGCCAGAGTCAAGTTCTAACAATTTGTCCATGGCATCTAATTTATCTCATTTTAGTAGATCGATGACACCACTTATTGATGATAATGATGAAAGGACAATGGAAACACGTCCATCCACTATAATCAATCTGCCATCTGCAAATGCACCTCGAAGACGTCCACTTGCTGATCAGCAAACAGAAATGTTGAGGTTAGAATAATATGAAAAACTTAACTTAATCAAAGTACGTATACAAAACAACAAGGAAGAAGAATTGAAAAAAAAATTAAGCCCATATGTTCTTTATAAGTCTTACTAACTTAGATTGTGTCATAAAGATAGTGACGCGGTGGTGTGTCCTGCCATATGAGGAGTGTCTGTTAAAAAGGTCCTATTTCCCTTTAGAAAGAATTTTTTTTTCCGAAACTGCAACTTAAATGCCAGCCATATTTGATAAAATTTTGATCGAAAAGCAAGAATATCCAATTTAAAAAAATCTTAAACGTTGATATTCCGACCGAAATGAGCATATTTCTGTGTATAAGACATATTCCGATCAAAAGATCTTATTTCTTTTACAAATTAATGTTTTATTGAACAATTTTGTTCAAAAGATACATTAGATTTGCTATTGAATGACATATGAAAAATTGTAAATACCAATGAATTTGTCTAAGAAATACTTTTCTTGCGACATGTCGTTTTGCAATTAGTTACAAGACCACACGAATGTGGAAATCTTACTAAAAGACTATCAGAAGTCAGCCAGATTTTTCTTGACCTACACTATGAGAACACACAACATGGATAGGGCTGCCATCCGTCCGGGTTTCCCCGGATTTGTCCTAGTTTGAAGGGCGTCCGGGGGCCGTCCGGCAGGGGTTATAAAAAGTAAAAGGACACTTTTGTTGTCAGGGGAAACCCAATTTTTTTTATAAGTGATCAATTGAAATAAATCTTAGTAAAAAATTTATCCATAATAACCCACATTCAAGAGGCACGGCAAAATAGTCAACGATCGAACGCCCCCACCTGTGCCCCCGCGTAGCGTGCTCGAAAACCAATGAAGGACTTTGACAAATTCAACTGGATGATGTTGCCAATCATCACTGAAAGTACTTCATGGTCTGAAGTCGAAAAACAGTCCTATTCCTCAAGGACATTAATATCGAAATCGATGACACGAAGTTGATTGACGAATGGACAAACTTAAAATCTTATAGCATGAACCTTACTGACGGCGATAAGCTTTTAAGCGCAAACCAGCTGTGGCTGAATTATTTAAAACACCTAACGCCCCTTTATATTCTGAACTGCTTCAAATTGCACAGTATTATTTTTGTATACCAGCTCACAATGCGGACGTAGAGAGGGTGTTTTCGCTAGTCACGCAGCAATGGACGAAAGAAAGAAACTCGCTAAAGATACACACGGTTTCTTCTCTGATCAAAATCAAGTATAATTTCAAGGACCTGAGTTGTTACGACTTTTGCAAATTCTTGTTGGAAAAGAAAGATATTTTAGCGAAAATTGGGAAGACTGAAAAATACCAAAATAAGTTTTAAAAAAATATTATTTCGTTACAATTAAGTTTTAGCGGTTACTTAAGTACTTTTAATGATGATGAAGATGAATGAAAATATTATTGGTTATTCTAAAATATTATAATTAGTTAGTTATTAGTAGAATTATATATATAATAATTTGAATGATGCCAAAAAGAAGAGCTTAATTGTTTTTGTTACCATATTACCTCAGAAAAAAACCTTAAAAATGTAGTAAGTCATACAAAGTATCAAGTAGTTGCGCATCGCGTTAGCGAATGCTGCTGTAGGTACACTACGCCGTATCGTCATTGTGCGTGAACTCTTTGACCCCGCCCGGCTCACGTGACATAGGTAAGTTGCTAACAATTTGATTCCTAATACATTCCAACTTTCCCTTCATACTGTGCCAGCTTAGGACTGTTAAACATACGTCAACTGACACACATTAACACGTTCGACGCCGCGTCGGACAATGGTGGTTGACACCATCTTTTCATCTGGAGCCAGACAAAAATGTATAATTTTGCCAATTTTCATCAGTGTGTTTTATTGGTTTAAGGGATATATTTGACGTCATAAATAGAGATCGGATATTCGGATGCATATTTACCTAAAGTTGAGTGTTGACTAGTATGGAGTGTGAGTACGACTATCAAAGTAATCATTGTTATAAGTCCAGTCATATATTCTATTTTATTCTATTTGAATATACAACAGCAAAATTTGAATTCAGTTATTTCTCACACACAGCAACAAAATTTTAAAGTTGAAGCAATTTTTTACGCGTTTCGACAAATTTCTTGCATAGTTTTAAACAGAATATGAATATTTATTATTCTATACTACAATACATTTTATTCACACTACATATTTTTTTATGAAATCCCGCGAAATCGGAAAAAAAAAACATATTGTAAGAAGCTGCTTCCACACTTTGCCGGAAAGAAATGTACTTTAGGTAAATATGCATCCGAATATCCGATCACTTAGTCATAAAACATGTTTTCATTCTCACAAGCAGCATTTCATACCAATTACAAGTGTTAATAAGCGTTACCCACCATTGTCCGACACGGCCTCTGCGCAAGGAATACCGGGAATCTGTTACAGGGGGCCAAAGAAAAAAGAAAGTTCTAAAAGAAAAAAAAAAAACGATGAAGATTGAAGAGATAAGAAAGGCAATCCGTGACTTTTTACTGCAAGATGAACACAGCAAATTGACGTCAAAGATCAATAAACAGGTTCGCTTTTTAAATTACTCACTTTTGAATTTGCATAAGGCATTTGTGAATATGACTGGTATTCCTATTTTCTATGAAACATTCCGAAGGAATCGATCATTTTGGGTTTTATTCCCAAGTCGATGCTAGGAACACTTGCCTATGTGCTATACACACAAATAATGATTACATTATTCGGGCATTATATCATTCAAAAATAAATACTGTATGTATCTGCTTCTTCTTTGATGAAGGATTTGTGTTGCAATAATGCCCTGGCAGTAATCTGCTTAGAACGAAATTGCCCTAATTGCAAAGACAAAACTATTCAGTGTAATGACTTTGTTGATAACGATACTATAACTTACGAGAGGTGGGTAACAAAAACTGTAACTGTTGTTATTAAAGCAGAAGCAAAACAATGCAAGAAAACTATTAAAGAAAAAGTACAAACCTCGAAGAAGGCTCTTGTAGACATATTGTTGGCAACACCAACAACAAATATTTATTAATTTTTGGTTTGGCAACATTGTCAAGATGTTTTTTTCTGTTCTACAGAATATAAACTGTTCTCAAAGTGTTTGTTCTTTCATTGTCTGAGGAAGACAACCAGCCCATCACTATCCCCGAGCAGCACATCAAGCTCCATTCATTGGTCCTTCGAAACCGCGATTTCTTCGTCAGGCGGGCAACGAGCGCTTGGACAAAGGCGCAGCGATCTCCATTGCGAAAAGCACGTGGCGCAATCCCACTGTGCGGCGTTTCATCCACAAAAACGCATCACTCACTACAAACGACGCGCAGAGGCATTATAGGCTGCAAATACACAGGACGGCTGCGATTTACTTTGGTTGGCACGCGATACCCCTTCGGTGCTAGCTACAGCTGTTCAGCCTACGATAACGGAAGACGCAACAGGATTTTATAGAATACAGCTGCAATTTCTTTTGGTTGGCCCGCGAAACCCCTTCGGCGTCAGCTACGATCCAGCTTATTCATCCTGGGAGAAAATAGGTATCCTTCAATTCAAGAAAGCAAGAAGCTATTCTAAGGACCTATCAAGTGTGAGAGTACGATTCCAATATTCAAGATTTTATTCAACTTTAATTTGAGATTCAAGTCCTGTAAGAAAAACAATCATTCAAATCAACACCAAAAACCTAGTTTCAAGCATCCACCATATTTAAATTAGTCAAGATCGGCCATTTTGTCGCGTCTGTGTGGCAAAACAACTCAAAGTTCCCGTGCATTCAAGAGCGTCATCAAACCAGCGAGCATTCCATCAACGACGGACGGACTTGTCGTGTCGTGCAGGTTGGCAACGCTGCGCACTCGAATCAAGAACCCGAGCAAGAACCGGAAAAAAGCACGCGCGACTACTTCAACGGCGTTACGTTGGCTGCGCGACAAGTGTCGTCCAATCACAGCGCGGCGTTGGTTGTATGACGTCGAAGCTACAGGTTTTTGTCCAATAGTTTGTAGGTGAACATATTGTATTTTTTTTAGTCTATGCATAGTCTATGGTCTATTACGTATGATTGCAAGCGTGTTTGATTGATGGAAACATTTTGCACTGTGGAAACCATTTTGTTTTTGAGTGAACTAGTTTCTGTGTTGTCAATTTGATTACTATAAATTATTTGTGCTCGCTCGGACTTGTGCAAACTACGTAACGTTATACTTTGCTATGTGACCAACCATAGGTGATATCTCACTATGGCTGAAATAAAAGAAGCTATTCGTGAACTTCGCAGTAATCGAGGTTATGTTAAGGCGACCATTACGAGGCTATGCGGGTCTTGTAGCGATTCCGGCATCGCAACCATGTACAATACCTAACCTAAAAGTTAAAAAGTCTAAGCTAGAGTCTCTTTACACGGAATACGAAAGCTTCAACAAGAAGATATTTTTCCTGTCTGAATCCTCAGACGATGAGGACTTTTCAGCAGTAGAAAACAAGTATTTCAACGTCATGGCAAAGTTGCAAGACGCGATTGAACAGGAACCGCAAAACGGGGTGAATAGAACTCGCGGGGTGAATAGAAAAAATCTTGGAAAAACTTCAAACGTTTTATATGGCAAACTCGGTGATCCCAGTAGAAAAACCGCATCTTAACCAATTTGGTGGTATTATTTTTCTTAGTCTGGCAATGTTTTATTTGGGGCAACATCGCTAAAAACATTAAAACTGAATGTCAAAGTTGACAACAAAACAAGTGCGCGTAAGTTATCCTCCATATTTCGGTGAATTTTGTTGTTATTAGTTTACAAATTCTGCAAATTACGGTCAGTGCAATTCAACAACTAATTGACAACAGCACTTCACGACCTTTCAAAGGTACCTTTGGAATTCACCAGTTAACATGGAGTGTCAAAGACCCAGGACTTATTCAAGCGAGACGTTTAAGTTGCTTGGTGTGTGCTCCTCACCAGATATGTCCACATTACGAAATGGGTCGAATCCAAATAAACCACAAGGGATTCGATAAAACAGAAACAACGAAAATGCAATAATATAATTTGGAACATACATGAAAATGGAATAATATAATTTGAAATATACGCACATACATAAAAATGCAGAAAAATGTCGAATGTCAAATACCTAGGAATGCTGACTAGACGCCGGGCAAAACAACAGGCACACCCACCATCTCCGGACTCGTCGCTCAACTCCGCCTCGCAGCCGCCGGGACGCGCCTCAATCGTGAGTGCTGTGTCTCCGGTCGCTGCAGTTGCGTCGAGCTCGAGCGACAAGTTTTTCTCCCCACCGTCGACGCCACCACCACCGCAACGAAGAAGAGGAAGAGGATGGCCACCAGTAGGCGTGGGACCTCGAGGCCAACAGGCCCCGAACAGGGTCCCTGCTGCCGGTGGAAATGTGTCGCGCATGCGATGGACTCAGTCCATTAATGAACAAGTCATGCGCGCACATTATGGGGCTAATGAGGGGGAAGCAACTTGACTGCGTACCGTGGTCGGATGCTCTCTCTGTTTCAGGTGCTTGAGCCAGCTGTCAGCGTGTCGACTGTCGGTTTAGGTGCGTTTCATCCTGCATAACCATATGTTGGATGACACCGTACTTGATCGACTACGCTCCGAATCACGGAGTAACCCAGTTACGCCTACTTCACCAATGATCGCGGTGCAGCTGCAAAATGTTACCAGTGCTTCGCCGCGATCCGACCGCGGTGGTGTCTTAGGATGATGACGAAGTTATATCCGTGAGTACCCAGTGCAACGCACAATTGAGGAGCGCTTTGGAGGGTGCATTCCGGGAATACCGTTCCACACCGCCTGAACTCAGACCACATTTACCAAGGTGCTCTAGATTAGCAGCAGTCAAACTGCTTTGACAGCAGCAAAGACCTCGCCGATACCCATTCAATATTGTACTGTGGAGCTGTAGCGGCATGTCGTGTAGCTCACGTCAAATTTCCTAACAACGACAGAACTACACGACCAAAATTAGCTGTTCCAGCTTGGCAGTGCAGGATTGAGCGGCGTATCGGTGAGGCTAGAGCACTCATCGGTAAGTTAATCTGCTTCAGGGAGGGCAATACTCGACCTAGAGTGATGCGCTTTGTGAGGCGGGCATTCTCGGGAACTGATATGTGCGATGAATATTTTGCATATGATAATATGAATGATGAAGAGAAGGAAGCCAAAAAAGGTGAACATGAAGCTCATTTACAGAGAAAAGTTCAAGCGAGAAGACAAAGAGATGAAGCTAAGAAACTTGCTCTGAATAATGAAAGGACTATGCAAAAAATCGTCCCATATCATCAACAGATGCCAAACATATCTCATTAAATACATCTCGACATTATGATTATTTTTTACTATGGCGACATCACTGTAGGATATGGGGTTATCGTGCAATAAAAAAAAATATGTTATACTTATACAGTTTTATTAAGTATTAAGAATCGAATTAAAAATGTACTATTTAACTAAAAAAAACTCGAGAGAGAACAGCCGTAAGACGTACTTTACCCTCCCTCCTTG
Organism: Noctua pronuba; assembly: GCA_905220335.1. Lineage (NCBI taxonomy): Eukaryota > Metazoa > Arthropoda > Insecta > Lepidoptera > Noctuidae > Noctua > Noctua pronuba. The sequence goes on along the minus strand of LR999906.1, from coordinate 3,237,279 downwards.
CTCCGTTACCCCGACCGCACCCTTTCGACGCCTGCGCCCGCGCACCTCCCTCAGTCGTGGCTAGTACGTTCTGCTGTGTTCGCGTTGTTTATTTGTGCGTTATCGGCTTGTTTGCGACTATTACTAACCTCTGCTTGTTTATTGGACCTTTTGATTGCTACTCGATGACCCCGGCACGTTTAATGGACTGTGATTTATAAATATGGAGACTGGACGCCAATGTGTAATGTGTCCTAGATCTGTTTTAAGACAGAGACGACATATATTACAAGAAACATTGCTTCATAGTAGTCCTGAGTTAGCGGCCTACATTTTGCAAAATGGATTGACACAAGTAAGTCACAGTCATTGTATTTATTTACTGATTTATTATACATATATCGATAACTTTTAGATATTATGTAGAATACGTATAATGAATAAGAATAAGTGTCATGTAGTTAGAATATATAAGCAGATAGAACATTGCTACGATACTATATGATACATTTTAGAATTGCTTGAATAGAAATATAGCACTTAAAGTATAGCTTACGTTAGGAACGACTCAATCGTCCGGCCATAATTCCTATGAGGAATGAGATATTTTTACCTGCATAATTATTTAATCTCACCTTAATATTTTTATAGTCTGTTAGAGTTTGTATAATAATATCAAAACTCTTTGAAGGTGAAGCTATGAAACCTTCAAAAAGAAGAGAATGCAGATGACACTTCTTTAAATAATTTTTCCTTGTAAATGTCTATAATATAATTAAATTTATATTATTGTATTTATATGCCTCTATTTATTTTACTTTAATATGGTAGCAGAGCGCTGAGTTGCCTGAGGCTAAATTCTATGGGTGGATAACACGATAAAAGTAAGAAACTTGAATTTTACATAAAAGTCGAACTGTATTCTATAAGTATAATTTACGATCGTCATCATGCAATCTGTAGCTGGGGCAAAGATCGAAATTAACAAATTGGATGGACAGAATTGGCAAACATGGAAATTCATGATAACACGATTGCTTAAAAGTTATCCAGGTACAATGGATGTCATAAAGGGTACAATTAAAATGCCTACTCATCCAGGAAAATTGGCCACACCCGAAATTTTGGAAAAATTTAAAAAGGAGTCAAATAATTTTGAAATGTTAGATAACACTGCACAGTTAGTACTTTCATCAAATATGACTGAGGTTATGCTGCACAAGGTGATGAGATTCAGCACAGCAAAGGATATGTGGGATGAACTTGCAAGGCTATACGGCGGAGCTACAGAAGATAAGAGCTACGACTTATGCATGAAGTTCTTCAGCTACCAAAAAGATCCTGAGCATGACATGACCACACATGTATCTGCAGTAAAATCTTTATTCTACGACCTGAATACTGAATTAGAAGGAAATGAGTTACCAGTAATCCTACTAATTTGCAAGATACTGGATACACTTCCGGAACAGTTTTTTGCATTTAAGTCAAGTTGGCTTTTGATGGCAAAACAGGATAGGAACATTGAGAACCTGACGATACAGTTATGTGCTTATGAAAGAGCGCTAATAAGTAAAGCAGAGTGCAGTACTAATGTGAAAGCTCTTGTAGTAAAATCTGAGAAGAGTAAGAACAACTTTAGCAAAAAGCAGTTAAAGTGTAAATATTGCGGACAGGTCGGTCACATTGTTAAGAAATGTCATAAATGGATTTCCAACGGGAGACCACCAAAGATTTCGACCAGTAGTGTGAACAACATGAATTTAACAATTATGTCAGTTGAAGATACAACAGAAGCAGATAAAACTTGTTGGTACGTAGACAATGGCGCAACTAGTCATGTTACGAATAGGCCTGACTTATTTGAAAGCTTTGAATATTTTCATAATAATCACACTGTTACTACAGCATCTGGACAGACAATCAATGCAATTGGCAAAGGAACAATACGTCTCAATGCTGAAGTAAATGGACGAGTCGAACCGCTTCTTTTAAAAGATGTATGGTATATTCCAGCATTACAAAGGAATTTATTTTCAGTTCTTGCTGCTCAAGACAAATTACAAAATAGTACATTCGAATCCCGCACAGAATCATGTACATTGAAACAAAACGGTAAAGAAATAGTAAACGGGAAGCGAAGAAAGCTTGGTGGGCTTTATAAACTTAATGTTAAAATTGTCACACCAAAGCAAGAAGTAAATCTTGTCACAAATTCACAATCGTTACAATTGTATCATGAACGTTTAGGACATCAGAATAAAAGACACGTAAAAAAGGTAGTAGAAAAGGAATTTGACATAAAATTGGACTATACAACTGAATTATGTGAAGGATGTATCAATGGCAAAGCTCACAGGTTGAAATTCGGAACACGAGAACGAGCGACGAAGCCTGGCGAGCTTATTCACTCTGATGTTTGTGGACCTTTTATGCACTCAATTTCCAAATTCCGATATTTTGTTCTTTTTAAAGACGACTACTCTCGGTATCGTCATGTCTACTTCATGAAAAACAAAAGCGAAGTTCACAGCAAACTTAAACAGTTTCTAGCTGAGATAAGAACCGCTGGACATGTTGTACAAAACTTTCTAAGCGATAATGGAGGAGAATTTGATAATGAGCAGGTATGTAATACACTTAGACAGAATGGTATAAAACAGCGTTTCACTATGCCTTACACGCCAGAACAAAATGGATGCTCGGAATGAGATAACAGGACTATAGTTGAAACTGCTAGGGCAATGATGCATGCTCATGACGTAATACCACAAGGTCTTTGGGCGGAATTAATTAATACTTCTGCCTATATACTTAATCGAACGGGACCGACAACCGTTGAGGGAAAGTCACCTTTCGAGTTATATTTTGGAAAGAAACCAGGCATCAAACACTTGAGGATTATTGGATCGACGTGTTATGCACACATACCGAAACAAAGACGAAAGAAACTTTGTAAGAAAGCCGAAAAAGGTATACTTATCGGATATGATGGAGATGATGGCTATCGAATATGGTCTAAAGAAAATAATAGGCTTATCAGATCAAGAGATGTGTTCTTTGATGAACGTCCTCTGATAGAAAAACCTATAAATCGGACAGCAGTGGAGGCACCTAAGGTTGACAAAAATAGTTTTGTTGTACCAATACCCTCAATAGAACCAGAGCCCATCATACCTGAAGAAGAATCAAATAATATACCGATTGATCCAATTAATGACTCTGCTAATTTTGATACTGCTGAGTCTGACTCTGATGTCGACAGCAATTTATCAACGGGAAGTATTTTACCGCACGAACAAGTTCAACATAGAATGACTTTAAGAGATCGTTCAACAATCAAACCGCCTGATCGATTTGATGAATTTGTTCTTAATTGTGTTGAAAAGGTCTATGATCATGAAGAAGAACCAAAGACGTTCAAAGATGCGATGAAATCTGTTGATAAAAATAAATGGCGCAATGCTATGGATGATGAAATAAGTTCTCTGAAAGATAACGAAACTTGGAACTTAATGCCATTGCCCAAAGGTCGCAAAGCCATTTCAACTAAATGGATTTACAAGATCAAACGAAATTCGAACGGAAATATCGAGAGGTATAAAGCCAGACTAGTAGCTGTTGGTTATTCTCAAAAGAAAGGCGTTGACTATGAGAAAACATTTAGCCCCGTCGCAAAAATGAGCTCAATCAGGACGCTACTAAGTATTGCAGCTCGAGACAGTATGATCCTTGCGCAATTTGATGTGTCTACAGCATTTCTTTATGGAAGTTTAAATGAAGAAATTTACGTCAAACAGCCAGAAGGATATAACGATGGAACTAGCAAAGTATGCAAATTGAAACGCAGTTTATATGGACTTAAACAAGCACCATTGTGTTGGAACAATTGCATCAAAGGCTTTCTTCTAGAAAATGGGTTCAAACAAGGAGAAGATCCTTGTATATTCTCTATGAAAAAGGGAGAAAGCAGGCTACTTCTAGCCCTGTATGTTGACGATGGCATCATTGCTGGCACGTCACAGGCACTAATCGATGATTTTCTCGAGAATTTAAAAAAGCGTTTTAAAATAAAGGCCCAAAGTAATAAAAAATCGTATTACTTCCTAGGACTCGAAATAAAGAAAGAGGAAGATTGTATCAAAATACATCAAGGTGCCTATACCAAGAAGGTACTTGAAAAATTTTGTATGCAGAATAGTAAGGCTGCTGCTACTCCTATAGTCAAAGACTCCGAATTGAGAGAAGATGCTGGAGGAGACAATTCGTTTCCTTATAGAGAAGCGGTTGGAGCCCTTGCATATCTAATGGTGAGCACAAGGCCCGATATAGCTTACGCTCTTAGTGTTGCATCCAGACACTTAGAAGCTCCTACAAAAAGAGATATCACAAAAGTCAAAAGAATATTTCGTTATTTGAATGGTACTCGAGATTACTGCATTACGTACAGAAGAGGCATGCAGAAAGAACTGGTCTGTTACAGCGATGCGGACCATGGTGGTGATCCTGACACTGGAAGGTCAACTTCAGGACTTGTATGTGTTTACGGAGGTCCAATATCATGGAGAAGTAAATTACAGACATCAGTTGCGATCTCTAGCACAGAAGCTGAAATTGTAGCTGCTAGTGAAGCTGCAAGAGAAATCATATGGATTAAACGATTGATTGAAAACATAGAGCAATCAACGTTGACTCCTGTTCTCCATGTGGATAACGAATCTGCCATCAAGCTAGCACTTAATCCGACATATGAGTTCCACAATAGAACAAAGCATATCAAGCTTCGACATTTTTTTATACGAGAAGCCATAGCTGATGGAACTATGACGATTGCAAAGATTGGTACAGAAAACCAAATTGCAGACATGTTTACTAAGGCACTCTATAAACCAAGGCTGGCTATGCTTTGTCGTGAGATTGGCCTGCATGTTTAAAAACTCTGTATTCATTCCCTAGCTTCAAGAGAAGATGTTAGAGTTTGTATAATAATATCAAAACTCTTTGAAGGTGAAGCTATGAAACCTTCAAAAAGAAGAGAATGCAGATGACACTTCTTTAAATAATTTTTCCTTGTAAATGTCTATAATATAATTAAATTTATATTATTGTATTTATATGCCTCTATTTATTTTACTTTAATATAGTCTAGTCCAAAAGTGAGTGTAGATTGTGTTCCGAGTTCTAGACAACTGACAAGCACACATATAACACCGATATAATCAATATAACACAGAAAAAATACTTCTGCTTATTACAAAAACACACATATGCTGATATCTTCATTTTTTCCCTTTTCAGGTAGTATTCAATAACGTAATGGCAGTATGCCATAGATGCTGGCAGAGAGCCAATAATAATGACGGTGGACAACTACGCCTTGAGAACGCTCCCATTGTAGAAGGTAATTACATCTGTGCTATTAATCCTTATCAAAATAAATTATTTCATCACTAAGTACAGTCTAGCTTCGCCGGGACAGCTAGTAATAAATAAATAAATAATTTTAGATGCTGACAATCAAGAACCCCCCAATGTTGCTGAAGCCCGCAATGTTGCTGAAGCCCCCAATGTTGCTGAAGCTCCCAATGTTGCTGAAGCCCCCAATGTTGCTGAAGCCCCCAATGTTGCTGAAGCCCCCAATGATCCTCAGGACAATCCAGAGGATGATGCTCGTTTCTATGTTCGCGATTACGTACGTGCACCGAACACTTCACGGCTCTGTATGTATAGGCAATGTAGACATGAAAATCTACGACGAGTTCCTGTGTCTATCAAGCTACATTTGGTATGTCATTATCGATTATATATTCCACCGAGTTCGCGAATATGTGAAGAACATTTAAATAACTATGATTTTGAAGAGTTACTGGATAATGTAAATGTTACACATTATTTTAATGCTTCATTTTTTAGTAACATGACAAACATGTTAATTGAAGCAATCAACAATAGGACAAGATTCGATTTTGAAACATTATCTTCACTGAATAATAGTGAACTTATGTTTTGGACTGGATTGACTTTAGAGCAGTTCAACGTCATTTTGGAAGAAACGCCATCGCTCGCAGAAAAATGCAGACATCCCCGATCAGTTCTCGGAGCTTATTTAACGAAAATACGAACTGGAGAACCTAACGAGCGACTAGCTACGCTTTTCGGCGTAACACGTCAAGTGTTTGAATATCGCCTAAAAATAGCGCGACAATGCTTGACAGGTCAATATGTACCAAGACATCTTGGTATAGGTCATATTTCTAGAGATGAGCTTCTAGAGAGAAATCTATTTTTGCCCAAACATATTTTTGGAAATGAAAACAACACCAAGTTAATTATTATCGCAGATGGCACATATGTATATATTGAAAAAAGCACTAATTATTTATTTCAAAGAAAAACTTATAGCCTCCACAAGTTTCGCAATTTATTGAAACCATTTATTTTAGTAAGCAGCGATGGATATATCATAGATGTCATAGGCCCTTTTCCTGCAACAACATCAGATGCAACTATTATGCAGAACATAATGAATGACGAGGAGCACTTACTACATTGGTTACTACACAGAGAGGACGTCTTTATTTTGGACAGGGGCTTCAGGGACAGTATTAATAATATTGAGTCCCTTGGCTATGAACCTCACATGCCACCTACCAAGGACAGGAACGCGACCCAGCTATCAACAGAAAAGGCAAATGATTCTCGGTTGGTGACTGTGTGTAGATGGATTGTGGAGGCGGTTAACGGCAAATTCAAAAACCGTTTTAAGTTATTAAAACAAACTTATTTTAACCGAGCTTTGCCAAACATGTTTGTCGATTTCCGCATAGCAGCATCATTAATAAATGCTAATTACCGTGTTGCTACAGACCACAGGCTTGCGCCGGAATTCTTTGAAATAATTCAAACTAAGGTTCATCAACCTAACCTTTTGAAAAATTATGTCGAAGGCAAAAATCTTAACAGACAGAGTTAACTTTGTGACGATGGAGGCCACCATGCCACATCTTGAGGACTTTCCAGAACTGACTGATGATGATATCATTTTATTCGCCTTGGGGACCTACCATATAAAACTTGCAAAATCCTACTGTGCGGAACATATTCGGAATGGAATTTATTATATTGAATTATTTCGAGAAAACCAGCTAACTGATTTGCCAAGGTATAATATTCGAGAAGATAATGTCTGGTTAATTAGAGGAAGAATACAATCTCGACACGTTAGATCGCGCGTTTATTATTGTTACATATTAATAAACCGAAGTGAAACTGGCAGACGTGCTATTGAACAGTGGTATTGCACATGCCTAACAGGGGCGCGTACGGTTGGAAGTTGTGCCCATATAATATCAATTATATGATATATGGGCAAAGGTCGACATATCGACTTTAATCTACCAGCGGCAATGTTATCGACTATTATAATAGATGAATAATATAACGTTATTTTTGTCTGGATAATAGTTCTGTTGTTATTAAGTGTCTACTTGCACAATTGTTTTTGTGTTATTAATACTTAAAATGTCTAGTTGAACAATTGCTTTTTGTAATTATCGTCTAAAATGTAATTTTTTATTTTAAAATAAAAATACTTTATTTTTGTCAAAAGTCTTTTTAAAAAAAAAACCCCGTCGAATTCCGAACTAAAAATTGGTACTGACTTTTCATGGGACGTAATAATGATATTGAAACTTGTCCCATGTCTGTTGATGGGATGGGACACTGCCCATACATTTTTTTGCATGGTCCTTTATTTCGCCGAATATGACATGGAAGCTATTTGTCATATTCCTACCTCGTCTTCCAAAAAAATATTTTATAAACGAAGGCTGCCTGTGTATAGCTGTACTTTACTGGATTTTGGCAAGGAAAAGAGTGAAGTAATATGTTATTGCTGGAATGAAGGTGCTAACGAGGTTGGGTCATTTTTGTTCAAATACATGACAGAAAAAGCAAATGGCAAACCGAACACTTTTATATCCGATACTTGCGCGAGTCAATGCCGAAATATGTATATTTCTGCCTTGATGTTGTATTGTGTGCCACCAATGTTGGCAACGAATTAACACTGCCGAAATAACACAGCCAGCTGTTGAAATATTCGACAATGCTGTTAACGCAGAGGATATACCTGCGGTTCCACGTGCTATACCAGATAATTTACGAAATCTCGCTAGAGCATCTAATACGGCGAGTATTTAGGGATTGTTTAAACGAGACACGACTCCGAATACCCAATAGCATAAAAGTTCACATGTTGTCTAATTACAATTTCTATATACCTTCAAGTGCTCGTGTTTGTTATGAACACATAATGGCCCACAATTGGGACCAATTGCTAAGCGGCAATGTCTCTTATGACTTTAACCAAGAGGCTTTGTCGGGAAAGATTCGATCGTCTTGGTCGCGGCATTAGTAATTAAACTTCACTTCACTTCAATTCACCTAAATATTTATTTCAAAACTCAAATTTTCAACCATTCATTCATAGACAAAATTACTTAGCTTTTTGAGATAGGCAATGGCTGTATTATTACATTATAATTGTTATTTATTTAATAGAAATAGTTTTAATATTGATTTCTTATAAAAGTCAAATTGTCATCCATAAGTCCATTACATAGCTGTCATTGTGTTTTGTTATTCCAAGTCTGATTCTTTTTTGTTATACCACGTTTTATAGTGACTGATGTTTTATGTCAAGTCACACGGGAACACTGTCGAACGGAATAAATAGTATCCTATGTCCGTCTCCTGGCTCTAAGCTACCTCCTCACCAATTTTCAGCCATATCGGTAAAGCCGTTCTTGAGTTATAAATAGTGTAACTAACACAACTTTCTTTTATATATATACTAGCTGTGCCCGGCATGCGTTGCAATGCACCTTTTCCTATCCTACCTACCTATCCTATCTATCTATCTACCCTACCTACCATACCTACCCTACCTATCCTGCCTACCCTACCTACCTACTCACCTACCCTACCTACCTACCTAACCTACCTACCTAACCTACCTACCTAACCTACCTACCTAACCTACCTACCTAACCTACCTACCTACCTACCTAACCTACCTACCTACCATGTATCCTATGTCCGTCTCCTGGTTCTAAGTTAACTCCCCACCAATTTTCAGCCAAATCGATTCAGCCGTTCTTGAGTTATAAATAGTGTAACTAACACGACTTTCTTTTATATATATAGATATATAAGATAGATTATTGCTAGCTCCCCTAGCCCTGGCTTCAAACTCACACTGGTCCAATTTACTTACAACAGCGCCACATATCGGGTCCAAAACTATCCTCTTTTTAAACTGAAAGCAACCATCCTTAAACATTAATTAAATTCTATTAAATCAGTTCCGTGGTTACGGAAATTAGCGTGTACGAAGTGTCATGATTTTTATAGATTCAAGATTCCAATCTGCTTTAACATGCGATTACGTCGATTCTCTTAATAGTGATGCGAGCGGGACATTCCCGCTACATATTAATATGCTATCACGTCGACGATTGCCGATGCGCTATGGCCTTGGCGGTCATTGACACCTTTGTTGACATAAAAAAACGATATTCAAAAGCTGTAACACACTTTGGTAACATAGAAAGCAAGTTCTAGAATAGGTAATCATTTCAAGGTTCACTTAATTTAAAAAATCCGGATCCGACAGATCCGGTCGTTAGTATGGAGTATGAACATGAAATGAATCGGTAGTGCGCCAGTGGTGATATCACGCAACCTATTTAAAAGTCTGTCACCACAGCATGCTTCTACAGAGCCCTGATGTTCAGCTCGAGGCGAGGGCGACATTCAGTGTCTGGTCGCGGCGGAGTTGAGGCGTCTTGGAACTGTAGCCGATTCATTGAGCCCTGTGTTATTTATTCTGTTGGGTTGTGAAAACACATTGATTGCGACACACTGCCTCTAGCAAAACCAACAAACCACTTGAGAGGGTTGTGGTCTCAAGTGGTTTGTTGGTTTTGCTAGAGGCAGTGTGTCGCAACCAATGTGTTTTCGTGGCACGAGGCCCATCGTCTGCCCACATGATGTACGAGCCTTACGAGTAAATCCTGATAAATCCGACATATACATCAGTCTGATTTAATTTGCATTGGTTTTACCGACTTAACAGTGATCAAGACCTAGCGATTAGCTTAGCTTAGAGTTCATTCGACTGTAGTGACATCATGGTTAGTAATATCTTCATTAGATATAAGGTCTTTATGTAATTATCTTATATGCCCGCAGCTTTGCCTGTGTTGTCCCACAGGATCATAGTACCAAAATAGAAAGCTTAAAAAATCCTGTGTTAATCCAGGTTACAAACTACACTCGCGAGCAAAAGTATGGAATCACTTACTTGGAATTGATTCCACGCGATCTTGAGTACTTAATATCTAGTTAAGAATAATAAAAATGATACCATTTTAAAGGTTTAACTGTTACCTTTAAATTGATAACAAATTCATTCAAATCACGCCATTATTTAAGAAATTATCCCGGATTACGTGAAGAAGTAAGGAAAAAGATATGTTTCAATTGTTTGATACGTCCCGAGTTGCGCCCTATTGACCCCCTATAAAAGCACGTGTTACCGAATTTTCTTTATCAGTCGGCTTTCACACGTTAACCGGTACACATCTTCTCTACTTTTGACCCTTGAACTTGGACGACAATGGATAGTACAGTACACCTACAGAAGCAGCACAAATTGTCGCCCTATTGCAAGAAGGGCTCAGCCAGCGAGCTGTCGCACGTCAGCTCCACATAAGCCAGTCCTGTGTTTTGAAAGTTTATAAACGCTTTCGGGTGACTGGTGGCTTTATCCAGAGACCAAGATCTGGACGGCGCCGGTGCACATCGGAGAGGGATGACCGTTTTATCGCGTCAACCTCTCTCCGAAATCGACATTTGACTGATGTCGACGTTCAACAGGAGCTCCGAAATGTTTGTGGGGTAGCTGCCAGTGAGTGGACAGTTCGTCGAAGACTTAAGCAAGCTAATTTGACTCCAAAAAGGCCTGCCACAGGCCCGAAACTGACGGCAGGTCACCGACAAGCACGCCTTCAATTTGCTCGCTCCCATCTTGATTGGGAGGTTGAGCAATGGAGGCGAGTCCTGTTCTCCGACGAGTGCAGAATGTGTTTGCACGGCAGCGACCGAAGGGGTCGGGTCCTCAGGCGGCCTGGGGAGCGATTTGCGTTGCTGTTTCGCTGAGACAGTTGCTTATGGGGGCGGTTCTTGTATGATGTGGGCCGGCATTTCCTTCGACGGTAAAACGGAGCTTGTTTTCGTGCCTGGCGGGGGACGAGGAGGCGGTCTAACTTCAGACCGCTACATTTCCGATATTCTGCTGGAACATGTCGTTCCTTATGCGGGATATATCGGTTATGACTTCCTCCTTATGCATGATAACGCTCGTAGTCACACTTCCCGTGTCACAACTGAATATCTCGGAGAAGTCGGTATCGCCACATTGAACTAGCCAGCGCTCAGCCCGGACTTAAATCCCATTGAGCACGTGTGGGATGAACTGAAGAGGAGGGTTCGTTCCAGAAATCCTGCTCCTTCAAGTGTGAATGAGCTGAAATCGGCTTTGATAGAGGAGTGGGAAGGTATTCCGCAAGAATCGATTCAGAAGCTGATTAGGTCAATGAAGAACCGTCTTCGAGCAGTTATTAAGGCGAGGGGAGGGAACACAAAATATTGAATCTTAATTTTAAGGCTAAATATTTTTTTTATTCATTAATTTTTGTGGTTTTCTTCATTTATTATTTTTCCATTATCCTTATGTTTTCCTAACTCCTTCACTCAATCCAAGATAGCTCCTTAAATACTGGTGTGATTTAAATGAATTTGATATCAATTTAAAGTTAACAGTTTAACCTTTAAAATGGTTCCATTTTTATTATTCTTAACTAGTTATTAAGTACTCAAGATCGCGCGGAATCAATTTCAAGTAAGTGATTCCATACTTTTGCTCGCGAGTGTATCTACTTATGTGCTAAATTTCATTCAAATCCGCTCTGGAGTTTTTGCATGAAAGACTAACTAACATTGTTCCATCTACCCTCAAAAACGATCGCTTTTATAATAGTAAGACTATTAGTCAACAAAACACATTAAAACAGACAGTCTAGGAACAACAAACTATGATCATTGAGCTAAACCAATATTGTGTGTCGCGTTTTTCTATGCATAAAGAGTATGCCCGGCATGCATTGCTTGCTATGCACCTTTTCTTACCCTAATCTACCTACCCACCCTACCCTACCTACCTACCCTACCTACCTACTAAGCTACCTCCCCACCAATTTTCAGCCAAATCGGTTCAGCCGTCTTTGAGTTATACAAAGTGGAGCAGGACGCTTGACATTTCTTTAACCCACGTAAAGAGTGTCATGTTCTTTACCCGTATACAAAAAATCAATCAAATCCAATGAATACTTTAGCCACAGGAAATTATTTTTCATTTTCTTATTTTACAACATGATGTAGATCTGAGTCCGTAATAATAGGTAAACATTGTAAGGTCAAGAACCTGTGCTAAAACGTACGATTCTATTCTCTACGTCTCAATATGCTTGAAAGACAGAGAAAGGTGTCATACCATTCCACTCTTACGCGCCCCGCCCACTCCCACAAAATGCTACAATTAGAAAGAAAAAGAAATATTACTTACGCAAAAAATGCATTAGTGGTGCATAGAAAATTGCGAGTGTGTGTTTGAGCGGAAATTTTTCGGCAAAAAGACCGTTATTGACTCGGTAACGTCAGTCAGTGCATAGCGGCGCCCTTTGATGAGCGCACACGCATACATTTGTTATAGCAAGACGAGACGCGCGCCCATTGTTGTGATTTTATGAAAAGTTTTAGTTTTTAAAGGATTAGTGCATAGTTTTATTGTGAGATATTGTTAAGTGTTAGTGTGATATTAGTTAATTAGGCATTTATTAGTTAGTTTTGTGATTTAGGTTAGGTTTGTAAGTTTTGTAGTTTAATTATGCCTCAAATAAGGTACACAGCTGCCGAGTACACTGACATGGTACTTATGTACGGAGAATGTCGCCAAAATGCGGCTTTAGCATTGCGTACATATCGGGAGAGATATGGTGACACACGAACGTGCCCTACCAACAGCCGTGTTTTTATCCTGGCCGTTCAGAGGTTACGAGAGAATCGGCCTTTGGTTCCTCAAGGAGAGGGCGTGTCTTCAAATTCCAATATCGAGGAGCGGATACTACAATATTTTGAAAATAACCCGACTTCTAGCCTCCGGAACGCAGCGCGGCGGTTTCAAGTGAGTCACAGAACTGTCCATCGATATTTGAAACGGCATGCACGGCGACCTTACAAGTACAGAAAAGTACAACAACTATTATCCAGAGATATGCCAGTCAGAGTGGTATTTTGCCAATGGCTTCTCAACAAAATATCAGACGACCCTGACTTCATAACTAATATTATGTGGACAGATGAGAGCACGTTTACAAGAAATGGAGTTTGGAACAGACAAAACCTGAGATATTGGAGTAATGAAAACCCGCGTCTAAGTCGAGAGTCTTCATTCCAGTACCGGTTCTCACTAAATGTCTGGGCTGGAATTCATAGGAACACAATAATAGGTCCAGTGTTTATTGATGGGACGTTAAATGCAGAGAAATTCTTAGAACTTCTTAGTGGCCCAGTGTCAGACTATACGGACGATTTACCTTTAGACGTGTATGGACGACTATGGTATCAATTGGACGGTGCGCCCGCCCATTCCGTAGTGCCTGCTAGACAGCGGCTAACGGATATGTTTGAAAGTCAGTGGATTGGCCGTTTTGGACCTATTCGATGGCCAGCACGGTCACCGGACCTGACACCACTGGATTTCTTTTTGTGGGGGGCCGTAAAAAACGAGGTGTATGCTCGAGAAGTGAACACTGTGGATGATTTGAAAATTAGAATAATTAATGCCTTCGACAAACTTAAAAGAACAGATGGGGACTTGTTAAGACGAGTCCGTGAAAATTTAATAAGACGATGTCGCTTGTGCATAATAAACAACGGTGGACACTTTGAAAATTTAAAAATTTGACAATTGATGATTTAAATTCTGATTGTGATGTGATATTATGTGATTAATTATTCAATCAGTGATCTTTTATTAATAGCCGGGTCCACACCGGACGATCCATCGCGCTCCGATCGCGCGCGGCAGCAGCGCGATCCAAAGATGCAGGCGGTGTGGACGTGCCGCGCGCGATCCATGCGCACGTATTGGAGCGCGCGCTCCCTACCTCGCGCGATCCGTGTGCGGTCGGTTTTTGTGCCAGCCTCAAAGGTGCCTCAGTTGCGTGATGCGCGCGGTGTGGACGGTTGTGTTGGTTCGCGCGATCCACCTCGCCATGGACATCTCAGAAAGTCGCCGTCTGATATCGCTTTATAAAGAATTTAAATGTTTATGGGATCCCAAAGATTCTAATTACACCAATAGAGGTGTTAGAGATGATGCTTGGCGTCAGATTTCTCGTGAAATGGGGAATAAGTCGATCGAGAACCTAAAGAAAAAAATGCGATCTCTGGCGGGAGGCTACAGAAGGGAGAAACACAGAGAGAAGCAAAGCCGTATAACTGGATGCGGTAAGAAAACAAAGCTACTTTTTATCTGTAGGTATTAAAATTATATATTTTATTATAAGTAATTACATCATAATATTTACTGTGGATTTCACGTGATTTCGCTTTTTACATTTAAGCTGTTAGAAATACACGTGGTTATTTTAATGAGTAACTTGTTTATTTCAGGTGCTCAAGATACATATAAATCAAAGTGGTTTGCGTATGATGACTTCGACTTTATGGCGGATAAAAATGAACCCGGAACCACACGCGATACATTGGAACATGTGAGCTATTAGTTTACTGATATTCATTTTGCCAAACTATTGTATGGTTTGTAACAAAGTGTCTTGCTAAGTGGGACCGTATTGTAGTGGCATTTTCTGTTGCTCTTCTTGGTACGACGGCCATCGGTTGTAGCGATTGTGATGGCGGTTCATTTCGCCAGCTTCCAGGTATTACATCTCCATTCTCCTGTACTGTATCAAACGTTCCTGGCGATATAAAGTTAGGAGTACTGCGTAAGTAGTTATATAGATGAACCGTTGCCAGCACGACTTTAGTCGCAGTTTCTGGTTCCAAAAGCATAGGTTTACGCAGGACTCTGTAGACAGAACTAAGTACTCCAAACGCGTTTTCAACTACTCTACGTGCTCTTGACAGTCGGTAGTTGAAAATTCTTTCACAAGAACCCCTTTCCCGTGTACCATCGTATGGTTTCATAGTATAATCATTAAGCTGAAAAGCTTTATCACCTAGTATATAATAGGGTACCTCAATTTTATAGGGAACTTGCAATATCTCCGGTGGAGGAATATTTAGCTCTTTTTTTTCAAGTTTTTTATATAAATTTGTGCTTTTGAACACGCCTCCATCTGATATTCTGCCTTTAGTCCCAACATTCACATACAGGAACCTATAATTTGCATCTACTAATGCAAAAAGAACAATACTAGGAAATAATTTGTAATTATCAAAGTCGTTGCCACTATTAAAAGGCGATTGTATAGCGACGTGTTTGCCGTCCATCGCTCCTATCACGTGTGGGAAATTCCACTTATTCTCGAATTGCTGAGAAACTGTACGCCATTCTTCTTTAGTTGACGGCACCTGAAAATAAAGGAGATCTTAATTATAATATAAAGCTGAAAATAAGAATAAGCAGTAAATAGTAATAATAATTGTTGTTACAGGTAGAATCTGATACGACTGAAGGGGAACTTGAAGTTAATACTACAGTGAGCGAAAACGAGAACAGTAACATTACTAGTGACACACAACCGGAGAGAGCCAACCACCACACAGATCAGAGTAGAGAGCAGAATGATCAGAATGCACAATCCAGTGTCCAAACAACAAACAAAAGAACAAAAAAAAGAAAGAAAACTACTTCTAATAATGCAGATGACATATCAGATGAAACTCTTTCAGAGGCTTTCCAACTTCTGCAACAATGTGCTCAGCCACCACAACCGGAAACTGATTCTTACATTGCTTTCGGGCAGTATATATCTACTGAATTGCGGAAATATGATGCAGTAACATTAGTTAATGTCAAAAATGCTATATGCCAAGTTATTTTTCAAGCTGACACAGGAAGATATGGGGATAGCAATTATGGATATTACACTAATTCATATCCTGGCACACCAATAGCATACACTTCATCACAGTCCCAGTCTCTACAACCTCAAAATTATCCAGCTCCAATTCCACAGACATCACCGTCTGCTCATCTAGCCTCCAATTCATCGCAGTCCCAGTTTCTGAAACCTCAGGATTATTCACTTCCACAGTCACAACCGAATTAAATAAGTACCTACCTATATCATGTTTTCAAAAAATAATTAATAATTGTAAACATGTTACTTCTTTAAATTATGATTGTAATACACTACTTTTTTATTGAGTAATAAAGTATGGTTTTACTTACCTTTACATAATCATTTAACAGGTCAATGATGGCTTCACAAACTTCAGGAATAATTATCGATATAGACTGTTTGGAAATGCGGAACAGATACTGCAAACTGACGTACGAATCTCCAGTTGCTAAAAATCTTATTCTTATTCTTCTTATTCTTATTCTTATTCTTTATTGCACACAAAAACAACAAAAATATATATACAAATTGCAATAACATAGCTTATGTACAAAGGCGAGCTTAACCCAGAATTGGGTTTTCTTACAGCAAACCAAATTTCGATAGCGAAATTTGCATAAGAGGATATACCTATGTGCATTAACATAACAAATATCTCGTTACTTAAATTAATGAATTTTATAACCTAAACTACATACATACAGTATAATACACGTAATACATACAATATAATTATAAACAATACAATGCTTATAGAATCCTATTTGCTTACATATTGATCATTTCGTCAGGAAATGTTCCCTTATTCCTTTCCTGAACACTTCTAACGAAGGGCTATCCCGCAAGGAGTGTGGAAGTGAATTCCAAAGGCGCACAGCACGAACAGTAAATGATCCATCATACCGACTTGAGGAGTGAGCAGGGAAACGAAGGAGAAGAGATGATGATGAGCGACAAGGTTTACCTCTAGGAACAAGGTACTCAAAGCGTTCCCGAAGATATGAAGGAGCCTTAGAATTGTGAAGAATGGAAAAGAGAAAAGAAAGAGTGTGACAATCACGACGCTGCCGAATAGGTAACCACTTCAGCTGCTTCCGAAATTCCGACACATGGTCGTACTTACGAAGCCCGAAAATGAAGCGGATACACAAATTCTGCAGACGTTCGAGTTTATTAAAAAGTTCCTCAGTCGCATCAAGAAAACAGACATCAGCATAGTCTAGAAGGGGAAGAAGCAGAGTAATTTTAGTTTGAAAAATCTTAATGTTAGTAATAATCTTTCCTTCACAGTAATGGCATCTCTATAATTTGTATCATTCTTTCTTAGCTTGTTATTTAATAATGAACACAATATCTCAAATTGATTAGCATTCATTCTTGCAAAATTGTGTTCAACTTTATCTGACACTAACTCTGCGTACAGCTGAGTCCCAGATTCCAAGCGATTTTTGTAAATTTGTTTCACCCAAAACCGTCGTTTTCTTTTTTGTGATTTTTTGCGCAAGCATTTAAGCAAAATAAAAGTTACTGCTGCAACGGCAAGACGCCGCCGTTGTACGTGTGACTCCATATCGTACAAGAGTTAGACTGGCTGAATCACGGATCGCCTTAGGATCGCTTGGAGCGCATATTTGGGATCGCAAGTTTCCAAGAGTGGATCGGCCTAACACGATCCTCGATCCACGCTCCGCGATCCTGGATCGCGGATCGCGGGATCGATGGATCGTCCGGTGTGGACCCGGCTAATTAACAACGCGCAACTTAGTGAGTTTATGCCGAGGATTTGTTGTTCTCCGACTACAGTACCTACGTACGTCCCGCACGCGCACCGCCGCCGCCCGCTGCACCCGCACCAGGTCAGTGACTTTTCGAAGATAAAGCGTGTTTAATTTTTATGCAGTTGAATTTGCTATTTATTTTGTTTGAAAGTTGCAATTTTTAAATTTTCCATGAACTACTAATCTTCGTGTTTTAAAATGTTTCGATGGACTAGTACTGTGCTCGTTTTAATTTAATGTCGTAAGTCCAGATCCACATTGTAAATAGTGTAACTAACACGACTTTCTTTTATATATATAGATTTGCGAGGAAATAAATAAAAATAAAAACAATACAGCGAAAAGAAAAAGTGCGCGGAATAATTTATACTTGTTCACAAGTTAGCGTTGCGCTTTTTTTAAGGCAAAGGCACAAAAAACAGCCAGTACTATTAATAAAGTAAAATTAATATTTTTGTGTTTTTGTTACAGATAAATGGATGTAATTTAGTGTCAAAATTAATTAAACTAAATAATTAAGTGTTTATTTATTATATTTTATCTACAAAAGTTAATTTTATTCATAAAATGTTGACCAGTTTTCTGACATAAAAATTCTTTGCTAAGATTTAAAAAAGTACCGTTCGTTTTATACGGAGCATCTTGCTAAACCGTGCGTTTTACATTACAATAACGCACAAGTACGTAATGAGATACATTACTTAATGATTACTTTATTGAAATTGGTGAAATAAGAGACCCTTTACGAGCAAACGTGTTATAAAATATATTTAAGTATACAAATACACAGTTAAAACTACGAAAATGGTAAAAAAGCTATTTTTTAATAAAACAATGTAAAATTAAATAGGGAAAGATTCACCCAATATTTCTTGTGCCCGCGGGGCACCGTTCACCGCACCTTACAGTCTTCCGGTAGCGGCGTCGTGCCGTTACACGGTGGCCGGTGCTGTACCGTAGACATGGGTCCACGCTCTAAGGCCGCCTTTACACTTGTAAGTTTTACTCACGTAAGTAACTTACGTTATTAACTTACGATAAAGCAAATGTAAAAACTCTTTGTAAGTCGCTTATAGTAATCTCTTACTACTTGCGTAAGTTTTAAAATTACAAGTCTAAACGTGTTTGAGTGTGACGGAACCGTCGCACAACTTATCGAAGCAAATTGATAATTCGAGATCCAATGACAAAACAAACAAAAAACTGGTCACCACCTGAGGTAGAAAGATTAATAACTGCTTTTGAATCACATCCTATACTCTGGCACTACAAAAATATTGAGCACAAAAACCGCGTGAAAACAAATTACTCTATAATGAACTAAGTGAAATGTTTAATACAACTCCAGAGGAAATAGCTAGAAAATTGCATAATTTGAAAGGGCAATTTAGCCAAGAAGTAGCGAAAATTAAAAAAAGAAGAGTGGAAGTGGTACAAATGAAAATTTCATATCAAATTGGCGGTATTTTAATGCTCTTTCTTTCTTGCTACAAAATGGAAATGAGTATGAAAGAAATGCAACTGATACTTTGGTAAGTTTTTTTATTTATTCAAATAGATTTCGTCTAAGTATTCAGCTTGCATACTGGTACTGCCATGAAACTTCACCTATTGTCGTTGCATTCTCATACAGATTTCAGACCAAGATTGTGAGCTGATTTCAAATTACTCAAACAAGATAAATCGCCAAGTTATTTTAAAACAAAAAGGGCTCTCAACTTCGGCGTACCAGACGAGATCCGCTTACTCAATGTCGGAATACATCTTCCAGAGGAAGGTCGATTTTGCTTGCAGCACAAAGAAAGAAGAAAAAATAACAAAAATATTGTGCACCACTTGCAAAGTTGCACCACGTGATTTAAAAAAAAATCATTGCATGAGGCTTCTCCTCAGGAAAAGTTTTTTTTTTTTTTTTTGGTATCCTTATTGTGATTTTTGTTTGGGTACCGATTGATATAATACATTTCATAGTAAGTATTATATGTAAAACTAATATTCTATACTAACATGTCTCTATGGATACCTCAGTTGTTATTTGTCATGCATGATTTTTACTGTCTGGTTTGTTGATTATTGTAATTTGCTTTTGGGTTTCCGATTAATTTAATCAAACATTTTGATTACAACATTCACTATACCGTACGAGTATTCGGCTCAACACCAAGCTACTAAATGTTACACTGGACGTACGAGAGTACTATCGGCGATACCCTGGTCGGCGCATTCCTGATATACGAACATTGATTAACATACACAGGAGATTTTGTGAGATCGAAATACCCCGCTCTGAAAGAGCAATCAATTTGAGCGTCGCTCAAGAAAACAGAATAGTGAACCTTATCCATGATCCTACACGCTCGCGAAGACGCGTTGGGAGAATCGTGGGTGTATCCCATAAGCTAGTGTGGAAACTGTGGAAATTATATGGTTTGCATGCCTACCACTACAGACCCGATCTTGCCAGAGAATGAACTAAGATCTGATAAATAATCCAATACTGCTTAAAAAAATTCTTTGGATGGATGAAGCCCAATTTAAAAGAGCGGGAGTATTCAATTTCAAAAATCAAGTGCAGTGGCATCAGAGCAACCCGAATTTACATTGGCAGGCGTCACATCAAACTGAATCCTCTGTAAACATGTGGGCTGGTGTTTTATATATTAAGATATTTTGCCAATTAAAAGTTCGCAAAATATTGCATCCTTGCCAAACAAGAAGGGTGTCAATTCACGCAGCTGTTACTCGAGTGTTACAGCAATATCCTGCCCTAAAATTATATTTCATCGATGCCTCACAAAATGATCTGTTTAGATTCCAAAAATTCTGCAGCAAAATTGCCAAAAATACAATGTTAAATTGTAGAAGAAGTACAAGTGCCACCTGATTTCCAAAATGTTCTTTAGTGAAATGGTAATGGAGAATTCGAGTGTGTAAAGCCAACCCAGGCGCACTCCACAGGTTAGGTATGAAGCTACAAGTACGTGGCGGGTCTGTCCGAACGGCCTAAAGTTAGGTTCAAATTGGACTGGCGGGGTGTGTCGTGGCGCGTCGTTCATATATTGTGATTAGATTCGCATTGGTGTGTCGCAACGTGTTATGGCGGCGGGTGTCGCGGGACACATCGCTCGGCTCCAGGTCGCGCTAGAGAGGTGGTGGGGGATCTGTCGCGACACATCGCAGCGCACTGATGTGAATCTAGCAGTACGGCGCGTTAAAGTGAGGGGTAACGTCGTGTTTTATAAAAATGTCAGACGAGCTAATCGAATTAGTGCGCCAATATAAAGTGGTTTATGACACTAAATCTAAAGAATATAGATCAAGGTATTAGAAATGCTGGTTGGGAGGAAATAGCAAAGACATTAAATAAATCAGGTAAGTAAATGTTTATTTATTAAATTATTTTACC
Organism: Noctua pronuba; assembly: GCA_905220335.1. Lineage (NCBI taxonomy): Eukaryota > Metazoa > Arthropoda > Insecta > Lepidoptera > Noctuidae > Noctua > Noctua pronuba. The sequence continues at coordinate 3,215,899 of LR999906.1, read as the reverse complement.
TATTCCGCCTGATATTTTCCATTTGCCACGGTACTTCACCCTCTGGACTCATAAAATAATGATTATATTTTTCTCTTACGTAGATTGCTTCTTGGTTTGGATTCCTTGCTATAAGAGGTATATTAGACAGGGCCGTATTAGGCCTGTTGCTTGTGGATTCTGTTGAATTGTTAAAATGTAGATCTTTTTCGTGTGTATTTTGGGTCATATTCCGGCCGTATGCTCCTACATCTATGATAATAAACTTGTAATATAGAATATTCTTGTTTGTAATTGTAGAAGGTAGAACCTGCTTTTATTGGGCAAGTTATATTGATAAGTTTTTCATCCAAAGCTCCTATACAGTTCGGAAAATGCCAGTATTTTTTAAATGCTTTAGCAATATCTCTCCATGCTTGTTCTGTTGGTTGCGGCATTACAATGGGTGACATATTGTTCCAAATTGCATCGCAAACTTCTTCAACTACTACCTTTACTGTAGGTAGATACTGGGAATACGATAACTAAAGGCCATTGAACGAAATGAATTTCCTGTCGCTAAAAATTTGTAATCAAATAAATTAAATACCTACCTATATAATTTTTGTTTCAGTTGAGAGCTGTAAGGATGATTGGACAAAATTGAGAAATTCGTTCGCCAGTGTCCTCAAACGCAGACGAAATAAAAAAGTGGGCAGGAAGGCACGGCAGTGGCACCCTGGAAGTATGCACTGCAGATGAGCTTTTTGTGCCCATTTATGGAGTCTCGTAACACCAAGACAAATATAGTATCTCCACGCGAATCAGCTGAGTCACCATCAAGCATTACATTGGAAAGTCCGCCAAGTCCGTATTTCAGAAGTGAATCTCAATGCTCTGCCAGAAGTAACGCTTCATGTCGTCAGAATACTGGCAAGGTTGGCATGCAGGAGCTATATGAGCTCATGAAATCATCAAATGACATTAGAACGCAAAAACAAAACGCGAGACGGGAAAGAGACATGGAGGAAAATGATCTATTTTTTTTAAGTGAGCAAAGCCGTGAAAAGTCTTTCAATTATCGAACAAACTAAAATCAAACTAGATTTGCACAATGCAGTGTCTCAAGCACAAATCCGTCAATTAGAAAAACAACAGCAAAATAAAGTTTTACAAACTCCAATCAACATAACATCCTACAAAGTTATTCCGCCTCAGCAAGTTACTTCTCCATCACATGTTTCACCACCATATCAACATACTTTTCGATCATCCACTGAATCATCATCTATCGTTTACCATCCAACCGCATCAACATCTAATGCCATACCTTTCCCGCCCGTGTCGCCATCTCAAGCATCACCAAAACAAGTACCTTCATTTCATGATGAAAACCTTGCGACTTACTACAGTTCGATTGATTATAGTGATTGTGATTAATTTAATAGCTCTAAGTGTTAATGTGCAATCCAGTCACAGTCGCGCCAGAAGCATATCAGTTTCATACATTTAGTATGGTTAGAGACATATTTGTACATCGTATTGTGTTGCGACGGGTTCTGTCGTGGCGCCGACTGCTCGTCACCGATTGCGCCAGAGCGGTGGTGAGGATTATGACGCGACACGACACAACAGGAAAATGTGTTTCTATACCGCGTGGCTCGCGGTGCGAACATCTAGCGGACACTTTATAATAATTACTTATTTTAATTTAAAGTACTGATGTATGCTTTGATCAATCTCGAGTACCGATGAGACTTCTCTCTTCATCACTTTCTAGTTCTTTAACAAGACGATGAAATTCACCTTTTTTCTGTTTCCCTCTGTTTATAGGGTTAACCCAGTCCCTTCTTTGCTTTTCTTTTTGCCCTCAAGAAGTTTCATTGCTAAGAGAAATTGAAGGTCTTCATCAAAATCACTATCGGAATCCGAAGAAAACATTACCTACGTTTAAACGCTGCAAAGGTTCGATATGTACGACACACTAGTGTGCACACTCACCGTCACGACAGTAAGCACTACGACACGCCACGACACGTAAGTATGTTTCCGCCTAATTCAGCAGGGCTACCGCGCGCCAGCCGCGTCATACGACAGAGCACATAATTTTTTATTCTAATTTGTGTCACCCGTATTTACGTAGTTAGAATATTATTATTATTATAGAGTAGTTAGGAAGGTACTTACAAGTTCTGTTTACAAACTTAGGTTTAGGTTATTTCCAGCTGAGCACCTTTTTGGAAATTCGGAAGCTCCAATCGAGCAAAGGCGTTTGCCATAGTTGATTAGATAGGATTTGATCCAAAAAGCAACCTATTCCCTGCATAAATACCGTAATCTGGTAAAACCGTTCTAATAGTTTGTTGCGACGGGTATATTATAGAGGCAGTGGGGCCCATATCCAGCTAACAAATAACGCCTCGAGGATGAAGGATCTTCTAGCAGAACGTGGTGCTTTTACGGAATTATTTTAGGAAGATCTCATTTTTATTTTAGACCGTGGATTTAGGGACTGTTCCGATGACATGATAGCCAGTTTTATTGGTGCATATGCCCGAAACTATCTCGACAGGAGAAAGGCAACTTTTCACCCTCCAAGCCAATATCTCTAAATGTGTTACTACGAATAGATGGGTTGCAGAAGCTGTCAATGGCAGGTTCAGTAAAAAATTTAAGATATTCCGAAAATATTATTTTACCACAAGGGGATCCTTTTATCATATTATGCAAGATTTTTCTATTGCCGCTTGATTGCCTTATTGAACCATTTTGCTGTTCAGTTTAGGGAACGAACGAATTTTTAAAATATCATTGAAATCATTCAGGAAAAAATACTGTGCCTCCATGCTCCTAGTACCACAACACCTTACTAAATGCAAGGCATATTTTTGCACTAAAGTTGGAGAGGTGGACAAAAATAAAGTGTTAGATGGCTTTTTCACAAGTGCTCTGTGGCAGCGCCTAAATTTCATTGTGCAAAGCGTAGCTGCGCATTCACGGAGCTTAATCCATGACGTTGACAGTAACCGCGTCGAAAATTTTCAGTGTTGTCGCGAAGTATGTTGGGAGGAAAAGAATTAATTTTTCCAAAAAGAATTCTTATTCATTACGAGTCCATGCGGCGGCAGTAGCCTTTAATGCAAAAAAGGCTTTACAAATCGATAAATGGTGGTAAGAGCCCAACAGGAAAATTACAAAAATTCGAAGAAAAGAGAATTAAGAAAAATGCTTACAACAAAATTCAAAAAAGGCAAAAACAAAGAAAGCTTTTATTTCAAGCTTCAGGTTTAGGAAAAACAGATAAAGAGTATGGAGAAGGGTGCATCAAACCGGACATGGACGAGGAAACTTATATTAATAAACAAGAATCGATTTTACTCGAAAATACTGATATACCCATTGAAATTATTCAGTTAATAGAAAATCTGAAAGAAGTTCTTAATGGACGATTTCAAGGTCTGGAAATAGACATAACAGTATCTGAGGCAACGGTTTTAGATCCACGTTTTAAAAAGAAGGGTTTTAAGTTCCCACATAATTATGATCGTGCTGTAGATCGTTTGAAGGGAAAACTGACTGCTCTAATAAGAAGAGAAACGCAGGATAATTCAGTCACAACAATAGAAAGGCCAACTACAAGCGTATCCACATCCATCCAGCAAAGAGACCCATCAATATGGGATGATTTTGACACAGAAATTGCAAATTTAGTTCCGGAAAATCCTGCAGCCGCTGGCATCAGAGAGTTGCAAAAATACCTGCAGGAAGATTATCTGCACCGCTCGAAAGACCCGCTAGAATGGTGGGAGCAGAGAAAATCAATGTACCCGCACATTTATTGTTCAATGAAAAAAAGATTATGCGTGGCAGCAACGTCAGTTCCATGCGAACGAATATTTTCGAAAGCGGGTCAAATAATTGGTGAAAAAGATCCAGCATAACCTCCTCAAAAGTTAGAAAGCTATTATTTTTAAATCATAATATTTAGGTGAAGTTAGCAAAACAAAAATTGGTAGGTAGGTGGTAGGTAGGTAGTAGGCAGATGGGCCGAGTAGTAGAAAATACAAGGAGGTAGTACTAAGTAGAAAAAATTGCATTGCAACGCATTTTTTAACAAACTTGCAATCCAGTGTACCTACTCACTGGATGCTTGTTTTGTCCAATCTATTCAATTCAATTCAATTCAATTTCTTTATTTCAATCATCAGTTGGATCATATAACAGCATTAGGTAAATTAATAAAATAAAAAAATTTGAAAAATAAGACAAAACAAAACACAACACATACTTTCATTATTATTATGTTGCCGTGCCCTAACCAGGTTTCATGTTGGAACTTACTGACTTAGTATCCTTTTATAAACGACAGCTTTGGTCCTTCAATTGAACTATCCATGACCTAGGAAGCAATGAGGCTACATGCTATATGTGGGATGAGACCATAGAAGCTCGAGGAGCCAATCAAATTGGATCATGTTTGTGGCACTTTTGCAATAGATTGCCACCAAATGTGAAGGAGATAATTTTCTACTCAGATACTTGTGGCGGCCGAAATAAAAATAATATTGTTGCCATGATGTTTATGTACCTACTAAACAATCACCCTACGCTGCAAACAATTCATCACAAATTTCTTATAAGTGGACATACCCATATGGAGTGCGACACTGATCACGCAAAAGGACAAAAATGAAGATTAATCACTTAAATGATTGGATACAGCTAGTCAGAACATGCAAACTTAAAAATCCCTTTAAAGTAGTAGTAATGACTTTCTCAGAGTTAAAATCCAAGAAAGGACGGTTTTCTATAAAGAAGAATGATGCTTCGGGACAAAAGTTTTTATGGCAACCAATTAAATGGTTGCAATACAATAAAACGAGTTTCGGCATAAATTCATTTTAACCCTTAATTGGGCGCGCCTAAAAAGTTACGTCAACGGTCACGTGGGGTGTGTGACACCCCGATCATATAAATCAAATACAAAATACATGCAAAATCACGATTATGTTCGATACTTGATCATAAAGGACACGTATTTTTATGAAGCTAACGGGAACTTCAGAGCTCAAAATTCAGAATTTAAAAAAATCTAAACCTTTAAGGATGCGCTGGGGTGTGTAACACCCCACGCGACCAATTAAGGGTTAAAGATAATCTTGATCGAGAATCCGTTTTTAACACTTAGTCCAGTCATTACGTACATTCAAAAAAGAAAATGAATTTGCGCTTCTAATTTTTTAATATTTGGTAGGGGATACCTAGAAAAGCTTAACTTGAGATTGTCGACCAAGCTTTCCTAGGAGCTTTCGCCGCCATGTTGAAAAAAGGGGTAAAATTTGTTTCTCGGCAATAACTCGGCTATCCGATGAGATTTCGAAAATTTTTATAGGACACTTTTTGTAGCTTTCTTTGTGCTCTACAATAACGCCTGAATCATTTTTAGCGTTTCATGCATCGTTATCGAGATATCGATCGATAAAGTCAAAAATTTAGGACACAATTTTTCTTTTTTTTTTCTTTGGGTCTTAATAAATATGAAAAATTGTGGAATTCAAACTTGTAGAGCATATTCAGACCTACAATTTCCTTCTTGGATTTTTTTATGTTGGACAAAAATTACGATCTCCAGCGCGCCGCAAAGTCGGTGAATCCACACTCAGCGTCGAGCGAGCTGCTCGCTCGGTTGTGTCTGGATGTCGAATCGAATGGGAAATTGTTCAGGAAATTGATGGGATAAAAAATAAGTACATAGAGCAACAAATTAAGGATCACACAATAGTAATTTATGAAACAAATAATTTGTTTGTGCAGTAAAAAATATTATTTTTTTACAATACAAAATAAACAAAACAAAATAAACGGAAAGAAAAATACTTTTTTCTGCACTCGAGACACGAACGATGGACTTTTTTCATGTCTTTTTTCGCTTGGATGGTCCAGGCTGAAGATCTTCGTCCTCCGTAAACTCTTCGAGTTGTTGTGTCTGTTGAAACGTTGGAAATGATGCTGATTCGATGAGAGCATCGTCATCATCATCGTTACAGACATCGTCGTCGTCGTCAAGCAAAATGTCGACTCTGGCGACGTTACTGCATGTTTGCCCACTGCAGTGCATGCAAATAACGGAGCAACTGATTCCCGCTTTTCTGCACCCACAGGCGACCTCACAATTTCCTTCACGCTCGACGCTGAGCGTGGATTCACCGACTTTGCGGCGCGCTGGAGATCGTAATTTTTGTCCAACATAAAAAAATCCAAGAAGGAAATTGTAGGTCTGAATATGCTCTACAAGTTTGAATTCCACAATTTTTCATATTTATTAAGACCCAAAGAAAAAAAAAGGAAAAAACAAAAATTGTGTCCTAAATTTTTGACTTTATCGATCGATATCTCGATAACGATGCATGATACGCTAAAAATGATTCAGGCGTTATTGTAGAGCACAAATAAAGCTACAAAAAGTGTCCTATAAAAATTTTCGAATCTCATCGGATAGCCGAGTTATTGCCGAAAAACAAATTTTAAGCGTTTTCCAAGATGGCGGCGAAAGCTCCTAGGAAAGCTTGGTCGACAATCTCAAGTTAAGCTTTTCTAGGTATCCCCTACAACATATTAAAAAATTAGAAGCGCAAATTCATTTTCTTTTATTTGCCTTTTTTTCGGACGAAATGACTGGACTAACTGTAAATTTTAAGAAAAGAGGAAGATTGTGTACTGGTGAAACTTTTAGATTGAACCAAATTTCTAAAAACCCATTACCAATCAGTGCCAATAAGAAGAAAGATTGAATGGGTCTTCTGTAGTTAATCGATGATGTTTTCCATAATTTCTTTAAACAGTTAAAAACAAATAATTGTAACCCTACTGATCCAGATATAGATGAGGACGATCCAGATCTAGAAGATAAAGAAGATTGCTAATGGCTAATTTATTATTATTTTGCTAATTTGCATATTAGACGTAGTGGTGGACCAAACTGGAGCTTTTTTTTGCGTTTTTTGTGTTGCTTTTTTCTTTTTTTCGAAATATAGGTTCTCTATAATTAATGTTTATTTACAATGTGATTATAATTTTAAATACCTAAAAAAAGTGTTTTCCTTAGTATACAGACAAATGATAAAAAATAACACCTTTTCTGTAAATATGACTTCCTATTTTTTTCCTACTAAAGTGGTCAATACATTGATAACTCATTGGTTTCAAATTAAAATAATTTAAGCATATTTCTTATCATAATTCGATAGATAGCATTACACTATCCCTACAAGTGAGATACATAAGTATTTAAGATAACACGATTTAACATAATAAGTTAAACTTTAAAATTGCGACCCTGTAAAAATGACATTTTGAACATGTCAACATATTCACGCCAGCCACGGATATAATAGCATTAAGTAAATTAATAAAAAAAAAAAATTTGATAAATAAGACAAAACACAACACATACTTTCATTACTATTATGTTGCCGTGCCCTAACCAGGTTTTATGTTGGAACTTACTGACTTATATGTAACAACTAAATGTACACATGAATGCAATAACGACTTTGAGTTTGAGTTTGAAATAAACAATATAGACTTTAAAATGTTCAAATTCCAAGACAGACAAAAACAACCAACAGTTCACAAGCATTCAACAATTTCAATGAGTAGCAACAACAGTAGTGACAACAAATCATTGTTATTGTCTCATTTCCAACTTTTACATAACATCATGTCTGTAATCCCAATAGGGTCAATAGACAGAGGAGTACACCCATATTTTGCCAGTTATGTTTAAGTCCTATGTATATCACTCCCTAGCGAGCCAACCAGGCAATGACATAGTAAAAACTCGTTAATGAATCCTTAATGTGATCATATTGCGCTCTATCAGCCTGTCAGTCCTGCCGTCTCGAATGAGGGCAAAAAAATCTTGATTTCACTTACAAACCAAACAAAGTGACGAGTTCTTTCCCTAAGATGACCCTTTGACCCAGTTTTGCAGTATAGAAAGCCATTTGGAGAACCTAGACAAATCATAGTCAATGACTTTTTACCCAACTATAATGACGTTCGCCTCCAGCGGCTCCGGATTAACCGGAAAAGGCTGAATGCTAGTATTTTATATGGAACGACTGCCTGTCGAGTCTAACATCAACACATAGAACCTCTATTCAAAGTAGTTGGAATCAGTACAACGAAGCGGGGAGAGAAGAAAAAGTATGGGATAAAATCTTCTAAAGCGTCACGTTTCCAAAACATTACTGATGGCGAATATTGTAACCTCAGCTATCGTAACTTTACACAAAAGCCTGCAGATCACCAGACCACGACACCAAAAATTTCTGTCTATCGGGAAAGCACCAAAGAGAGTTGGAGAAAACTTTTAACAAACAAAGTAAACACAAAAAATCATGAAACGGTCTGCTACCACAAACAAGTCTAAGGCACGGTTGCTAGATCAGGTATCTGAATTTTCCCAAAATTAAATTAATTTATTCCCCAAAATGATACTTTTTTCAACTTTTTACCCCATTAAAATTTTAAACATATGGGAAGGTATAAAAATAAGAATGGACGGGGGGACATACGCAAGTTTACAATGATAGATAGATAGATAGATAAATCATTTATTTAGTGCACACAAAAGACATAGCACAACACACAGAAGCACAATTAAATAATACAAATTACACGACATAACTACATAAATACAATGCACACCACTCACCACCTTTTATCTCTCTGAGCTAGGTAATTTTGTGTCTGTTTGTGTATTATATGTCTTGATTTCATTAGTTTTACAATCTGATATCTTGACGATTCTTCCCGAATCTTTTTTCCAAACATTTTTTTTCCCCAAGCATCATTTGTTTCCCCAAAAAAGGGGAAAGACCCCAATCTACCAACGCTGCTTTGAGAATATTCTACGTCTCTTTCCTCTGAACCACAGACTAAATAGAGATACTGAAGTTACTGAACTGCATGGAACCATGAAGTTATCCATAAAAATAAATATTTATGTAACTAAAAAATATATAACGTCGGTGAAAAAGTTTACATTAAATCCCATTGCCGTAGAAATCTTGTAATTTTTGATTAAAAAAATGGGACAAGGAGTTTTGACAGTCCTCTCTTGATGTTAACCTAACACTTCTCAAAGAATTCTAAAGAGACCGAAACAGGTGCAAATCTGAGGGTGCAGTATCAGAACTATTTGGTGGATGCATTAACACTTCCCAACCAAGCTCTCTCAATTTTTGATTTGTGGCCAAAGATGTGTGAGGTATTGAAATTTCCTCATCATGATGAAAGACCGCTCCTTTTCTGTTGATCAATTCCGGAAGTTTTTTCTGAAATTCTTGCTCGACTCTTATTAGTTGTTCGCAGTAGAGATCCAATTCGATGGTTTTTTTCGGCGGTAAAAGCTCATAATGAACGATGCCCTTCCAACCCCACCATACACAAAACATCACCTTGCGTGTTAATCCGGGTTACACTACAGTCTGTGGAGCTCGACTACCGACCATGATCTTTTTCACACGTTCTTGTCGTAGGTGATCCACTATTCATTACCGTTTTATCGTATTATCATTAGTGATCAATCTTTTCAAAAATGCTTCGGTTTCATTATGTTTCAATAGAGAATCGTAAATGAGTACACGATTCATTAGGTTTCTTTCAGTGAACTCATGTGGCACCCGAATACCGAGCTTTTTTGTACAGCCAGACTTTTTCAAACGGGTCAAAACTGTTTTGTCGTCAAACTTTTTCCCCGATCTAGTATTTATTTAAATAATTATAATATATTTTATTTATAACTCCATGCATGGTCTGACTGGGATACAGACAGATAATTAAGTAGTTTCGGAGTAAATTGGCTGTGACAGAAGGACAGACAGACAGACACGCAAGTGATTCTATAAGGGTTCCGTAGCCGAATGGCAAAAAACGCATCCCTTATAAATTCGTCATGTCTGTCTGTCCGTCTGTATGTCACAGCCACTTTATTCCGAAACTATTAGGACTACACAGTTGAAACTTGGTAGGTACATGTATTCTGTAAACCACTTTAAGATTTTTATACAAAAAAATATATATATATATATATATGGAACTGACCTATACGTGCGGGGTGTCTATAGATAGGTCTTTAAAAAAGACATAGAGGTTAAAACCATTTTTTCTCAAAGTCAATCGTTTGAAAGATAAACACTACCAAAGTGGTAAAATGTGTCCCACCCTCTAATTTCTAAAGTAAGAGCCTCCTCTTACTTTAAATAAATAAATTCTGAAAAAATGTTAGATTGTAGAACGGAAAAAAAAACTTTTAACTAAAATTAGTTTGAATAAGATTGGATGTTTAGTTTTTGAGATATGGGACTTTTTCATCAAACTGCAGCAGTAACTTTGTATTTCATTAACATACTAAAAAATCAAATTTAGTTTTGCTGTTGAAAGTAATACAATACACCATATGAATGAGCCTTCAAAATGTTTTTGTTATATTGTTTGGTGCTACAGAAGTCTGTGTGCGTGTGAGTACGACTCGCACTTGGCTGTTTTTTTTTGTGTCTTTGCTGTACGGAACGGACTCGCCAGCGCCAGCGCCACAGACGAGCATTATTTATACTATTTACTGACTGACTCTCTGTCAATGTCAAAGTGTCAACTGTCAAGTCACCTGTCACAAACTTGTCGCCGGTCGCGTCATGTTAGTATGTTATAAAGGTATTCGTTATTTAACACAAATATATTTTCCCATTGGTGTTTGGTGTGTTTGATGGTCGTCGACGGTATTGCCTGACTGTTTATTATTTAGTTTTTGTGATTATTATCTTTTATTCACAATTTGTGATCGAAAACGTTAAACTTGTGGCGAATCATAGTTATTTATATTTTATTATCTGTGGTTCCCACTACGGAGTTAATTCGTTTGTAGCTGATAACACTGGTCTAGATACTCTATGGCTAGACCAGAGATGTCAGTACCAAATACCTACACTTGGAACGTAAAGGTTTCTTACTTGTAAAACCCTTTGCTGTAAATTACAATCGCTAACCACTACTTATATTATTGTAACACATCAAGGTGCATAGTGTAAGCAAACACATCCCTTATATAGAAGACTAATAGACGGCGACTAGACAGGGAGCAGTCAGTGGTCGCCACTACTGACTGCTGTTCGAGTTTCCCTGTGGTGCAGGGAATACAACCATACAACCATGTACTTGGTCTGTACCAAGTACATGGTTGTATGCACTTAGTCGCTTTAGCAGCAAATTGGTTGTGGTACCAACACAGGCCGTTAAAAGTGCGAGAGCGTGAGCGGCTACGGTTATTTCTGCTGTTTTCTGTGGTAAGGCTGGTTACCAGCCGTGTTAAATCTGCCATTTGTTGTTGGAGCAACCTAAGTTGCACTTTGGTATCGTCACTAGGCAATGATGCCCTACTGGCTGCATGCATGTGCATTGGTTGTGAACTGATTTCTTGCAACTTATCGGCCAACTCACCTGAGTCTTCGAGGGATGATGGTTTTTGAGCAATTAAAATGCCTTGAATGTGGTGCAGCAATCTGTTTGTCCATATAGTATGGAGGAGCTGCTCCGGAAAGGAAGAACCCGCAAGAGTCCTGAGATGGCGCAAGAACGAGGAGGGCTTTCTATCTCCCATATCCTCTTTCTCAAGGAGTCTCCTAACTTTTTCCTCATATGATAATGAGAAACGGGAAATGAGGGCCTTCTTCAGACAGTGTACGGTTCTTTTTTTGGTGGCTCAATAATTATATCCTCCACTTCCGATGAGGATTTTGGGTCTAACTGGCTGACGGCGTAGTAGTACTTAGTGAGTTCTTGGGTGATGCCATTTATATGGAATTGTGCCTCTAAACTGGCAAACCAGAGACCAGGCCGGTCAGGTCAGAAAGGGGGAACACGGATCGACACTCTGTTTATCAGTACAGGTCTAGGATTCGATGTGCAAGGGTCAACTGTATGTCCACCCTCAGTTCCGGATTCAGGGTCAAGCAATATTTCTTTTCCTTCGGTTGACATGTTACTAATTAATCACTAACACAAAACAAACAGGTCTAACCAGATAGACACAGTATAAATTATAAAACAATAGCACACCAGTGAAATCAAATGATTTGCATGAATATTAAAGGGACAATATAACGCTAACACAGGTAACTACAAACTTTTGGTTGCCATATTTATTTTTATTATTCAAAGAATAATAATTATGTTGTTGACTCGTTAGTCAATTATGTACCAAACAACACATTATTATTTTGTGGTTGTTATGCACTAAGTGGTACATAATATGATCTTTTATTACAATAATCAGTTAGTCAGTGTTTGGTCTGACATTCAACTAAATAAAAAAGTTTTTGTTTCTTTATTAAGTTGCATACATAAAGGTTTTCTGTAACCTGCAATTTGGTTGTTGTTTGGTTTCTTTAAAATGATTGTTCAAGAAAATGTCGGCCTCATTTACTGTGTTAGATTTGAAATATTTTTATTGATTTTTGTAGTTTCAAAGGATTTATTTGGTTGGAAGATGTCTAGGGAGGGTTTGGAGTCTATTTGTGTAAAAATTTGTTCTAAAAGCTTTGGATGTTGTACAAAAATAAGTTCTTGATTGATGGTAGGACACATTTATTCCAAGTTTTATAAGAGCCAAGAGGAGAGCCCTTTCTTGTTCCTATGTAATCTTCAGAGTTGTCAATGGTTTTATACACATGTAAAGAAGAAAAAAAGAGTATTGCAACTACAAATTGCAAAAATAGATGAATTAATTAATGTTGTTTTCGAGCCGTTTGGGATTGAAACTCAGGATCCGTGGGGCCCGAGTGCTTATAGCCTGTTAAAGGATATTTCGAAAAGCCTAGTTGACGTTTTGCTTGACCCAAGGGCTGGCTTTCACTTAGGCCAGATGCTAAGTGTTTATCTGTGAGTAACCTAATTCTTTTTAAACGATATATTCAACGCTTGAAAGGCAATATTTACCAAACAACATGTCTGTAACTTCACAGTAGAGCATTTTAAAGTTTTTTTGAAAAAAAAAAACGTAAAAAGCGTGAATGAGGTGAAAAATTGTTACACCAGCTGCGAGGTGGGTATGACATACCCTAATATAGAATTGTCGATTTTGATAACTGGAATGATTTTAGAATAATACTTAGGTATTACTGTAATATATTAATGAACATTAGGGAAAGGTAATATGATAAAATAACCCAGTCCTAGTTATAAAAGTATTTCCTTCTATTTCTATAAAAAACAAAGTAGTATTTTTTTAGGCCCAAATCAACAATATGTAGAAATTATGACTTAATATCTAAAAATCCAAGCCGAGTTTCAGGAATCGCACAGTTAAGAAATATTCAGTGTTTAACAAATCGGCGGGTATGAGATACCCGACCTCATTCACGCCGGGTTAAACAAATCTAGTTTTGTGTTAAAAAGTAAACATTTCAGTCATTAAGTATTATCAAAAGTATTATCTCCTAAAAAGGTGTAATTGTCTTCGCTGTACTGCCGCTGGCCAGTTTACCATTTATATGTTGTCTTAGAAGTTTTCCTTTTGTTACCGCCCTCCTCCCCTGTCGACTTGTTGAAGGCTGGCCGCTTTGGTCTTCCAATTCAATATCTGACTGTGAATCTACGTCACTATCTTCGGACTTCTCTCACTACGACTCTTCATCGGACTCAGACAAATATAACGGGTCCGACCCTCGATTATCTCTCCATTCCGTATCTTTATCTGAAAGCTCTTCGTCTTCACTCTCATCTGGAATGTTAAATGCAGTTTAAAGGCTAAATAAACTGGCATTTAAAGATTATGAACTTTCTCAATATTTTATGAAATAGTACCGATTAGTAATAATTATTGATACCGCATAAGTCATTTTTACCAACTTTACAGGAGACGAAAAAAACTTAAGAGAACCATTTATATCAGAAGAAAATTGTTAAAAGAATATTTAAATATCAGCAGTAGTAATTGGCCAATTGTGAAAATAGTTTGTACAATGTGAAGCCTGTCCCAGCCAGCATGCGTGGTTGCCGTGCAATGAAGAGGGTTCCGTCCCACAAAAAAATCACACAGCATTGCGATTCACGCAATAATAGAGTGCATCTGATGGCAGCTGTACAGATATCGAAGAAGAACAATGTTCCGAACACATGAAAAATTTGATATTTCAAGAAAAAATTAGAAAATGGGCTTTTGATAAAAAATTACAAAATGGGGATTTGGCAGAAATATTAAATCAAAGATTCTTAGACATTTTACCTTATGATCCAAGGAAAATTTTAAATACACCAAGACAAGTCCACATAAAGTCTATTGAGCAAGGTGAATACTGGCACAATGGCGTCATTGAGACATTAAAAAAATATTGATTAACACAAACGTTATGCCAGAAAACATATTACTGAACTAGCTGTGCCCGCGACTTCGTTCGCGTGGTTGTCGAGAACAAAACAACGTCGTTTAGATAAGAGTATATCACCTTTTTGATGATTTAGATAAGAGTCCTGACTTTGGTATAGTTGATTACGTTAATGCTTCTCTATATACTATGTTAGCGGTGGAATTACCCGGAGCATATACAAAAAGGTTGTTAGGGTTGCTAACACGTGATAGAGAAACATAGAGTTGGCCGTGTGAAAAACAATCAAAAGTAAGGTCTACACCCGCAACGGATAACGTCTGGCCTTGGGCTTTATTAATAGTCATAGCGTATCAGAGGCTTACAGGAAATTGCACACGTTTGAAAGTAAACGGAAAATTATTGGGGATAATGGGTATCCTGGGAATGAAAACAACATCACCGGAGCCGCAACCTGTTAAGATTTCGGCTTAGATGACATTTCGTTGGAGATTTGTTACTCTCAACCGAGTTCCATTGCATAGTTTTGGTGGGCTTAAATTTCTGAGTAGAATGATTGGTACTCCGACTTTTAAATAAATTTTGAGTGCTGGAAGACCTGGTGTATTTAGAGAGTCTAAAAACTCTACTGGATAGTGGGTGGCATCTCCTTCCTCCAAAACCGTGTTAATAGATAAATATTCCCTACTTTCTCCAGAAACATGTACCAATATTTGAGAATTTATTGCTGCTGCTTGGTCGTTGCGAGGTGCCAAAATAGCTCGTTGGCATAGCCAAGCAGCGTCATGGTTCGATGGATCTCTGATGGATCTCCGTATACAGAGGAAATGAGTTCCTGCTGTGAGGCAACAGAAGAACACAGGCTTTCGACTAAAGTTACTTTACCTCCTTCTTGAGTCGGGTATGTGCCGTTACCAATTTGAAGTAGTAAATTTGAGAAAACCTGCGCGTTTGCGTCACCTCCCAAATATGCTCGCATATTAAAGCTTAAATTAGTTAATATGACACTACGCCATAAAATAGAGCTCTTTAAACAGGCACCTATTTCATCGGCCCTCGTTCCTCTGGGTATTATAGGGAGTGTCTGCCTGAAGTCTCCACAGAATAGCACCGTTAAGCCTCCCATCGGTCGGTCATTTTGTCTTATATCTCGCAACGTTCTATCTACAGCTTCCACAGCTTTACGATTTGCCATCGTACACTCGTCCCAAACGATAAGGGCGCAATCGCGTAAAACCCTTGCTTTATCACTATTGCGAGACACGGTATTTTAAATGATGTATGTGCAGTTTTTCCTCCTGGTAATAAAGTGGCAGCTTTTCCTGAGGAAGCGACGGCAAGGGCAATTTTGTTTTGGCTCCTTATTTGAGCCAAGATAACTTTAGTGAGGAAAGTTTTACCTGTTCCACCAGGTGCATCTAAAAACAGCATTTCTCCTAATGAATGTTCTACACTACAGCATACTCTATCAAAGATTTGACGTTGTTCTGACGTCAAATTTGAACAGCCATTTCGCAATATTTCTGCTAACTCTTCGGGGTTGTAATTTATTTCAGATGTATACTCCCTATTAATTCGTTCCCCACCAACTGTCGGTGTCGGCAAGCCGTATTGACTGAGGGGATTCCCTCCTATGCTTGTAACTATATCTTGTATAGCCAGCAAAGACCTATTATGGCAGCTTTCACGTACTTGGTCAGAAGTTTCACTATTTATATTTTGCTGTCTCAAAAAATCTTCGGCAAACGCGTCTTTATATTTTTGCCACAACTGCCCAGCGTCCGATAGGCCACAAAATGGCAAATAAATGGCGCAAACGATGTGGACTATCACTGACGCATGCTTCGGCTAAAGCATCATCCCAATGCTGATCGCCATCTAATAAATGCCGTGCGCGGCAAGCAGCTTGAAATGTGGGATATTCTATATCGTCCACTGTGCGGAGCTCAGCAAAAGAAGTAGGTCCTCGCACTGTGTGAAGAAGAAGGCGTAAATAATAACACTCTGCATTATTTGGGTGCACCGAGTATACTCTTCCAATCACGTGTTCTTTAAAAATGCCGGACTCGCCTTCTACACCAGTTCCACGTCTCCTGCGATTAAAAACACCTTGTTGCTTGTTATAAGTATAATAATGTGGCACTTCATTGTACAACAGAGACTTAGCGAAATTGTCTCTTTCGCAAAGGCGAAAGAATGCGAGCAAGGTGGTTTGTCTTGGGTTGTTCATTCTTTCTGCCACATTTTCTGGCTGAAAGTAAACTCGCTGCCCGCCTTCCAGGTGCACGTCAAGATGGATGACTGGCGGATACCTTTCATGAATAGGGAAACTCAAAATGCGCCAAACTGCCTCCGAAGAGCTTATGTATCGGCCAGATTGATACCTTGTCACTTCATCAAATTGGTTGTTATTTCTTAGTGCTATCATGGCTTGATCACTACCTTTATTAACATATTTACATATATATTTTATAGATTCGACGCTATTACAAATTTCAACATTAATGTGTGCTTGAAAAGCTTTTGACAAAACTGGAGAATACGGTACCACCCAACTATTATTTAGAATTATTTCTTGTCCACGGAATCTGACAGTAGCTGTGAAACCACCTTGTGACGGTGATCTTCGCCGGTATTGCGGATACCCATTTTCCCCAGCCATAGTTAGTTCTTTCAGTGCTCTGGGGTATTTTTTTGAGCATTGACCATCTTTCATGCACGGTGATTCCCTGTTTAAGACGCCACATGGCCCGTGAACCATATTTGTTTTTACTATGTCATGCAAAATCGGATCTGCATTATAGTCCGGAAATTCTGCACTTATGACACTGTCTATAGCATCGGGACGAATTTTTTCTTCCAGCCACAGAAGAATGTGCGCGTGGGGTAAACCACGCTTTTGCCACTCGACGCTATACATAAAACAAAGAGTTGAACCGAAAACTTTCTCCTTTGTAAGTAGATTAATCAAGACTTTGAGTTTTAAATGAAAAATCCTAGCAATAATGTCATATCTGTCGTATGACGCCTGTCCTGTGAGAAGTGCCTGGCAAATCTCCGTCCACTTTGGATTTGTTGTAAATGTTATAAAAAGGTCCGGCCGGCCGTATTTACGGACGTAACAAAAAGCATCTTGCGTTCGTTCGTGCATATACCGCGGACCGCCTGTGAAACTGGATGGCAAAATAACCAATCGACCCAAGTCTTCGACGTTATTATCTGATTGCATGGCGTCCCGCAAGTGCACGTATTCTTCAGCGCGTAACCGTCGCTGGTTAGTGCGAATATACACTAAACGTTCAGTTTCTATTTTTGCGTACATGTCCACAATAAATTGGCTGAACAAACCACGAAATCGTTGCAAATATACGAAACTGTTTTGCCTTATTTGTAAAAGGTAGGAATAGTATTGTTGAGCAGATATTTTTTTTTGATAATTAGTGACTCTCGTAGTAGGGTTCACTTGGTACAGCCCAACATTGTACCCATCTTCACCATGACAATAAATTAGTGGATATTGCAGGGCGTCGTAAGCTCGGTGGGTTTCCAAAATGCGTTGAAGGCGATCGTCGCGTGTACGCAACACGATATCATCATTGCTGCCTTGTGGAATTGACTCCAATGCAGCTTTGAATTCACGAACGTACTGGTTGACGTGATGCAGCAATTCTTGAAGTTGACCCAAAAGCTCAGCATTGAGCTGGGGAAAATTGTGATTTCTAACATTGAACTGTTGCGTGTAATCGTCTCCGTCAGGATGAACGGTCACTAGCCGTATTTAACTCTGAATTTATGCCTAACAATTGCTTCTCTATTGCTTCTATTTGCTTCCTATTCTCAAACAATTGCTTCCATCGTATTCTAGAAGAAAAAAAACATTTTAAGAGTGACCATTCATTCTGATGTCAGGACGGCCGGTCACCGAGTCGTAGTGTCCTTGTAAGTAGAATTATTGAAAATCATGGTGGCCATTAATTACTTCCCGTTTGCTCATCTCAATGTTTTACAACGATAATACTGTAACTGTCACGGCAATAAAGATATCGACAAAAGTGTAGTATAACACAATATTTATAGTGCCTGACAAAAAATAAAGGCAAAACTCGCGAAAAAAAATCCCATTAGTTCTACTGTAGAACTGTTCAGTAGAACTAGTGGGAACAAACGTTATTCAACATTTCAGTTACGCTTGATTAGGCGACAAATCTATGGTATTGTACCGGTGGCCTACAGCTAAGTATTATGTTATTAATAAAAAAACTTTTTTGCAAAAAATAAAACCGACTTCAAAAACACAAAAAACTGAAAAATAATTTTAGCTTCAGAAGTCGGTGACTTTTGTTTGTTTGATTTAATTTTTTTGTCAGTTTGAAGTCGGTTTTATTTTTCGCAAAAAAGTTTTTTTTTTTTCTATTTTTCGTTGTAATATCCTACACAAATATTTGCTATGCATTTCTTTTACATTGTTAACAATACATTTCATGGTAACAGGCTTATCCCCAATAAAATGGAACTTAACATGCCTAACCGTCGATATGTGGGTGCACTTATACACATCTGCGTAACCCTTTCGAGTGTACAGGCGTGATGTTATGTTGTGTGATTCCGTAAACAATGCATATTTATGCGATAGCAGCAATCGCGGTTGATTTGCTGTCATTTTTAAAGAGTTCCGGTGTCTGCCTCCGAAACTCACCATCAGATCTGCATTAAATTTAAATGGGACCATTTCGGAATAAACCCCTTTCGAACAAAAAAAGAATTTTGCAAATCCGTTTATAAAGGGTGTAAAAAGCCCCTTAACGAAGCCGAAGGGTACTTGTTCTCCCCGTTATTGCGATCATTTTTTTGTTCTAGACCATACCTGGGAACCTTCTAGTTACGGAGATATTGGGGGTCAAAGTTCCAACTTTTTCACAAGTTTTTTTTTAAATACATGTTTTTAATGTAATTTTTTTACTTTAAACACCTTCACGACCTATTAGTAGTTTTATTCAATCCATCCATCAGCACTAAGTTTTGAGTGCGTCATATTGAGTTTTACCGCAAAACGTGATTTTTCACCCCAAAAAAAAAAGTCGTTTCTCAGCAATATTTTTGCGTAGGGTTACTTAGTTTGATGTACAGAATGCTTGGTCGACGGCTTCGTGAAGGGTCTGTTTACACCCCGTATATGAAGGAGTTATTGCCGAACATACATAAAAAAAATAAAAAGATCCTAATTGAGAACCTCCTCCTTTTTGAAGTCGGTTAAAAAGAAGTGCCTATCGCATTTAGTGACAAAAATTCACACAAATGTAATAAACACCTTTAAATATTTCAATTCAAGTGTGTGTGGAGTGTCTAATGCAACAATAAAGAGTAGAAAAAAAAATACAGTGACAACAGTTTATTCATTTATTTTATTACTCCTTACAACTCTCTTACTTAAATCATCATAACATTTCCATACATTTTCACGCCTACAATGTGCTTTATAGTGACCCATCGTACCAATAGCAGGCGGAACAAATTCAATGATTGAAAGAAGTTCATATTCGGTATTTTGTAAAAGCAACCTTGGAGGCGCTTCATGTACAAACATCAGTTCATCCAGTACTTCAAAACTTATAAGATTCCTTAACTTCAAATCAAACAACAATATACCATCACATGAAAGTCGACGGCAACGAGTCATATCCATATTGTCGATCAGTGAACTTGCAGCTTCTTGAATATCAGCTACACTTTTATCGTGCAAACGTAAGACTGACACTTTCCTGGTTACTTTATTTATAGAACAGTCCAAGTTAGTACATGACATTTTTTCATCCGCACTGTAAAGACAGCAGTCAATCAGAATTTTATCAAAAATATATAGAACATTGCATTCACAATCTACTTCTCACTCTACATCTACATCTCCTCTTTGAACGTTTTTGAAATATGTTTTAGCAATAGATGATTTAATTTTATACGCTTCTTAAATTCCACCGCTGATTTAATTTCACCGCTGTTCTTATCACTTCGCGTCCCACCTCGAAAAACGCCAAAAAAACAAGAACATTTTAAAAACCCGCCATTTCGGCACACTCCCAGCTTACCACAGATAATCACACAGATTCAACCGTCGGTGTTGCGTGCAGATTTAATCGATTGCAATAAATAATCGATTACAAAAACAATTAAATTTAAATCTGATTATAATTAAAATATTAATCGTATCAAATACTTATTTTTCACATCGGAACCTAACACAATGATAAAATAGAGTAATAACGACAAAGTAATATTACATGCTTGTAGCGCAAAAACAAAAAAAAAAGAATCTACCATCAGGTATTAATAAATGTATAAGGTATACAGGGCTCCACTAAGTCCTTACCCCCCCAAAAGACATGTAGGTTCAAATCCGTGATAGGCCGAAATTGATTTTTGTATTTTGCAAAAACAGTTTATTATAATTAATGTATTGTTTTAGTGAATAAATAAGTTTGTATTAGTATTTATAAAAAGTCTGTTTTTATTATTCTTTTTCAATAAAATGTTTATACTTTTATTATTGCGATTATTCGTAACGAATTCAATGTTATTGCAGTATAACATTTTAAAATTTGGGGGGCTAGCAAATAGTGACTAGCGCCTATAAGAACACTCCCTAGGAAGTTAAGAATTGAAATATTATCTTTAAAGGTGTTTATTACATTTGTATGAATTTTTGTCACTAAATGCGATACGACTTCTTTTTAATTCTACTGAACAGTTCTACAGTAGAACTAATGGGATTTTTTTTCTCGAGTTTTGCCTTTATTTTTTGTCAGGCACTAAAAATATTGTTATACGACACTTTTGTCGATATCTTTATTGCCGTGACAGTTATAGTATTATCGTTGTAAAACATTGAGATGAGCAAACGGGAAGTAATTAATGGCCACCGTGAATTTCAATAATTCTACTTACAAGGACACTACGACTCGGTGACCGGCCGTCCTGACATCAGAATGAACGGTCACTCTTAAAATGTTTTTTTTTCTTCTAGAATACGATGGAAGCAATTGTTTGAGAATAGGAAGCAAATAGAAGCAATTGTTAGGCATAAATTCAGAGTTAAATACGGCTAGTGACCGTTCATCCTGACGGAGACGTGTAATCGGATACAAAATAAATTTGGAGAAAGGGTTCATTTTCTGGCAGCAAAGATCCAATAAGGTGATAAACTTGACCTTGTACTTTGAAGGTTGGCATGAACGGTCCTTCCGTTATTTGTTTTGCCCCAAAGGAAGTCATTTGGAAAACACTGTTATATAGACGAATATTATCCAAAAAATGTTTCGACTGGGGATGATCGCCATTCAGGAGACTTTTAAGTAAGTGTGGTGGATCTTGGAAATTTGGAAGAACAATTTTTCCATTTGAGAAGCACATTCCGTCTGTCTCTTTCCTCCATTTCAAAGCATGACAAAAATTACAAATTTCTCTCATGTCACCCACGGAAGTAAAGCCAGCATAATTAATTCTAGACGAATATGTGAACCCTGATTTTTCCCTATTGTCCCAAGGTAATACAATATTTGCATCGTCATTTTCCATGGACTCATCAGCTCCGCTATTTGTTTCTCTATTCAAATGGTATCGAGCTCGTTCTATTTCTAGGCGAGATTGACGTTGTTCTGCTGTTTCTGCTCGTCTTAGTTCATCTATTCTTTCCCTTTCAGATGCAAGATAACTTTCATTGTTTCTTTGTACACCTACATAGTTATGTCTAGCTATTTGTAATCGTTCTTCTCTTTGGGAGAGAGATTCAGAATCGCGCGAGAGAGCGTGTCGCTCTCGGTCAGATGACAGACGTGCTTGGCGTTCCTCGATACTCTCTTGAGAACGCAAAGTCGCGGTCCGAGTTCTTTGCGAACTTAAGCGCGACTCCCTTTCTGTGAAAGTCTCTGACTCGCGTGAGAGAGACTGGCGCTCCCGATCAGCAGACAGCCGAACTTCGCATTCCTGGATACTCTCTTGAGACCGCAAAGTCGCGGTCCGTGTTCTTTGTGAACTTAAACGTGACTCCCTTTCGGTGAACGTTTCCGATTCACGTGAAAGAGCGATGTGCTCTCGGTTAGCAGATAACCGTGCTTCACGATCTTCTTCCGATTCCTGAGACCTACAAAATCTCATCCTTTTCGCATTTCGGGTACGCAGCGAAAGGTTATTTTTTTTTCTTTGAGGCATTTTCAAGGAAAATTAAAGCAATAAACAAAACCAACAACACTTATGACTGAATAGCCTACAAACTTAAAAGAACGGTGCGTCGAACAGTCTAGTGTGACAACGTATCGTCTGTTCGTGGTCGTGACTCAACGAATTGGCAACACTAACTTACTGTATAACGATTGGCACTATTGGATTCAAACTACGAAGTAAATAAAATACAATCTTTACTTCGTACTTCAAACCAATGACCAAAGTTGACCAAACGAAACCAATAAGATAAGCCAATACTTTTTTTTCGACCAATTTAGAAAATCGATAAACCAAGCAACCAAAGAACTTTTACGACACACGCAAGAACTTTTAAGACACCTAACAAAACCCAATTTGCCTAGTAAACACGGTGGACGTCATTCTCGCACGGAAAATCTTAACACCGCGATTCAGAAAATGACGTCATTTGCACAACGCCATCTATCGGATTTGGATTTCAACTATCAACATTAGTTCTATTTTTAGTCTTAAGAAGATGTCGTTGCAAGTACTATGCTGAATTACGTAATAACGTAATATTTTACTTCTTGAACTCACTAAATTAATCATATCTTTTGATAGAGTGAACCGATTTCGATGAAACAAAAACTAAGTTAAACCTCAAGTTGCGTATAATTTTTGTATATAAACATTGTCAGCATTGAATTCGTAGATTTTACGTGATGTGCGCACAAACAAACAGACAAAAATTTCAAAAATGATGGAAATGGGTTCTGTTACTTATCTTTTCACACGCTGGCTATTTTTTGTTTCAATTTCTTCAATGTACAAAAATGACTTTTCTACAGATTTATTATATGTATAGATATAAACATGGACGGTCTTCCAGTTTTCAATAGTTCCAAGAAATAATTTTGGCCAATATTGTGCAACATTCATGAAATAAATGAACCACCATTCATCGTCGGTATATATTACGGGATTAGAAGACCGAAAGATTTAAAAATCTACTTAGAAGATTTCATTTCTGAAATGTTATTTTGTTAGCAGAAGGTATTACAGTACAAGAAAATAAAATTTACGTTGCGATAAGATGTTTTATTTGCGACTCTCCAGCTAGAGCTTATGTAATGTATTCTGAACGATAGAATATTTGTTGAACACAGCTGTTCTGATCAAGATCTGTGTCGGGTGTCGGTGTCTGTTTTGTTCAGCATATTTGCCAATTCTTCTTCAGCCTCTTGATAGGTTTGATTTTTTTTTCCTTTTAAGGAACAACTCATCGTAAGCCAATCTGTGCGATTTTGGACTCTGCTGTCTTTAGTTAATAAATCCGCATTATATCTTGGCCATCGAAGCCGTCCTTTGTTCTCCCATATGGACGGTACAGTACACAATTCTGGGCCTTACGACGTGTTGAAATTATTTTAAAGGACATTTTCTGAAAAAAAAAAAATAGAAAAACAATGTGTGAGAATAAACTAGGGCCCAGTGAACACCACACAAACGAAATCTGCTATTTTTTAAACATAAATGATATTTTTGTTTCACGAAGAAAAAAGTTCAAATATAGACGCTTTAATTTTAAATGTAATCAATTTCATATTAGTGAAGACCGGACGGGAAAATTCCACATATAAAAGATTTTTGTTCGTTCGATTAGAGAACCCTAAAAATCTGAGTAATGTAGAAAGAAACGTGGCCAAATATAACGTTATTATTCAGAAGTTAGTGTAATGAGACTTCTCATTTTCAAGTTATAGCTTAGTAACAAGACGTGTGTGCATTTTTAGTCAGCATTATAAAGCAAAACAATCGATCGCCATTAAAAATCTTTGTAAATATACTTAAAAGGAATTTACGAGATCACCAAAATGCTTAATCTTACAACTACAACTTTTTCAACTCGATTCATGTTATTTTGTTGGATTAAAATAGCTAGTCTTAGCTATTTCGTCATAAGTACTTTTGTCTGACTTAGTATGTATGTCAGAAAATACTATTTACTATCAGTTATCTTGATTATTCACGCGGCGCGTCATAAGTAATGAAAAAAAACACATACTATTCACGACAAAATTACTTTCGCACTAACAATTAACATGTAGCAGACCTCTAACTTGTAAATTAAAATTTACTTACCGATTTTATAAGTTCACCATGTCAAATCAACATTTAAATTTGACATCGTCATTAAAATATTTAATCCAATTTAATTCTTTTCACAATTTGTATGAATATTGATTGCAAAAATGTGAACAATAATTTAAATGCTTAATAAATTCTGAATACAATAACCAATTCGACTAAGCCGAATAACGCAGTTGTAAGAGCTAACGATGTGAGCTGTTATTCAAAAGTTATTAAGCTAATTGAAACGTTATTAAGCTCCTACGCAGATATTGCTCAGATGTTATTCAGCGCTAAGCATTCAAATTTGGGGCCCTTTTTGCTTGAATAACAGCTGAATAGACGGTACTCAGACCTTATTCAGCTTATGCTCTTGATGATTGCTCTTACTCAATCTTTATTCAGCACGTCTGTGTTACTTGGGTAACAATCGCGTCTATAAAGTTATCAACGATTCGTCGGCACGTCCACCATAACGCGTCGAGCATTTTGCGAAAATTCCTTTTGCGCCAAATGCAAAGCCCGATCCCTGCTGGGCCTCAGACACGTTAACGTGAGGTGTTGATGATCGTACTTCTCGTATGAGTTGTTGACGAAATTCACTTTGGGTTTGCTGTATCGATGCGATAAAACTCGCGAGAGTTTCTTGTGACCTTGTTATATTAGCGGCACCCTCGACACGATGTCTTCCGCGACATCTTCCGATCGAAGCCTCGGCATTTTGTTTTATTTACACATTGAGCAGCCACTTATAGCCGGGGAACGGGTGTAGTAACGCAGGTGCTATGAACTGGTAGTATATTGTCAGGTTACACAAATCACAACTGGTCACAATTAAGAAAAACTCTAACTCGCGGGAGTTAAAGTTTTGATTGGTTCCCGTTTGACTGCTGTCTAGTAGTACGTTGGTTGGCCGAAATAGGCTTACGAAAGGATGCCCGAGAACCGTTGGCATTTTGAGAAGCAGCCGATGGCCGCGTCCGCCAGGTAGGCTGTTTTGGCATAGCGGCACGTGACGATGTCGACGGCCTCCGAAACACGTCCCTTTCTCTTTCTCTTTTTTCAGAACCTCTTCCAAACTTCAAAGGGAAAATTCGCGCAATACTACCGTTATCTTTTAAGAAGCCTGACAACGCTTTCTTTTCAATCAAGTGAGTCGCCGAAGGAGAAATTTGATGCAATGATGAGTTCAGGATCTCATTCCTTGGTTTAAATGCCTTTCTCCTAAATTCGATCATCTCGGCTCGGTGAGACATATTGCAGAAGGTTATCCGTAACTGCTCTGAATAGGGAGTTTTCTGCCAACACCTTCCTCACCTCCTCAACTGCCGTTGGGCAATTTCTTGCTATTCTCTTCAATTCCTCTGCTAGTGCCTTCTTTTGGGGAAGAAGGCCGTGGGTGATAATGCCTAACATACCCTCTTGCTTAGCAAATAGAGGGGAAGCATGACTTACTTGGCCTCCCAGTTCCGTTAATCTTTAACACGCTAAAAACAGGAGCCGCGTGTAGTGACTGCTCTACTTCTTTGTATCTTATCCTGTTCCAGCCTTCCGAACCCAGCCTCTGGCACTCAATGCCTTTGTTCTTGATATGTAGACTAGGTTCGGGTACGAGAGGCACTGCTTCCTTGACCTGAGGTAGGAATTCGAATTCCCTAGTAGACAACTCCCCGTTGTCACAATGATTCAGTGAGACTAAGTCGGAATCCACTCTTGGGGCTCTCCAAGTGTCAGCGGCTAGGGATTCATTATCGGATACTGCCGAACCTGATCGCTCGCTTTCACCGTCTGAATAACTGTCAGTGAGCTCTGCTTCCCGTGGATCCGGTGTCTTAAGCGACTCAATCTTATCCATTAAGACTGAAAACATATCCTCCATACGCTTCTCCAGCACATCAACCTTTGACTTCTTCGACTTAGGTTGGGACGACACTGAAGATGAATTGCTTCTTCTTCTATGAGCCCGATTATCTCCGGAATCTATCTCTCCAGAAAGGATAGCATCTCCTTGAGATCTCGAAAGCAACAAATGTTTAAGGGGGTTAAGAGCCTTGTTGAAAATTTCAGTCTGCACCGCAGAACCCCTTATTCGGTTTAAAACTGCTGGTGGGCTCATTATGAGGGCGAGTGTAAACTCCCAATCTAGCAACTTAACTTTTAGCTCGTGAAAACCTTTTTCCGACAGGTGGTCTATTTCCGCATCGAACGCCTTAGCGAGACCTACCGTTGCGAGTGCAAATCTTAACTTATTGAGGAATTGGGGGTCTAGGCTGCCCCAAAAACTTCTTGTTTGGTTGCTCTAATTACCTTCCAGTCTGCCCATCCGTCGGCAAGTGTTCCTGAGCAAGCAGCTTCACCCTCTCCAGGATAAGGTATTCCCGTTCTGTGTCTGCGGATATTTCGAGAAGTTCGCCAAGGGTTACAAAAACACCTCCTTGAGCCATCTAGAACAAGGGTGAAAAGAAGACATCACCAGCAGTAACATGACTCCAACGTCCAAGGGTTGGACTATGTGGGTGCAATGAGGCGGCAGGCATAGAATAGTAAAGTGATTATCCCTGGCTTTTAATACCACATTATTTTTTTTTGTGTGAGATAGGTGACCATCCAATATCAAAAGAGCCGGATCTTCTGCTGTCGGTTTGGCATGACTTAAGAAGTGATCGAACCACTGAGAAAACACATCTAATTTCATCCAACCAGATGGATTGCATGCACATATAGCGCCTGGAGGTGCGCCATCCATCAATTCTATTTTCATCCGGACTCTGCGGAAGATTAACATTGGAGGAACAAAAGTTCCAGAAGCTGAGGTACAAATCACTGCAGTCGCTGTGTCACCTCTCTCAGCTGAAGTCACTCGCGCCGCCTGTTTACGGCCTGTTTGTGCAAACACTTTCGAGTTTTTTTGTTGGGACAGTGCATAAACTCGTCTCGTCAACATTAAATATCCGATGGGGTGGAAAGTAATATTTTTCTTGCACGTTTTTCAAAGTCGAAAAAAATGTATCCACCACGAGCTTATTAAAAGCTCGCGCTCGAGCAGAAGACGTTGATTCTGGGGCACGCATCGTAATGTCCGGATGTCTTCGTCTAAATCCACGCAGCCATTCAAGTCCAGCTTTTCCTTTTGCTTCAGAAAATGGATGCGGTTTATTATTTCTCTCTGCCAGTTGGTAAGCCAAGGTTAAAACATCCTGTGTGGTCAGCCCGTATATTCTAGACTCCATGTCCTTAAAGTAATCAACAAGTTTCTGTTCTTGATCTAGGTTAAACACTGTTTGTTTGCTACCTAACTTTTTAGCGGAGCCTACAGCTATTTTCTTTTCACCTTTGGCTCTTCTTTTTAATGCCATCACAGGGACCTTATACTCTCTACTTGCGGTTTTGTAAGGCATATCATCTCTGACGGCATCTAATGGGTCAATCTCCAAAACGGGCGTATTCGTGTGATCGCTCTGGTGCTTTTCAGATATTGATATTTCATAGTAATTACGTATCTCATTAAAAAGAATGATATTCAAATGGTATATTTTTACTAGTGGCCTTCAATTTACACAAACAGTTATGGAAATATTTAAGTTCAAAAAATTTCGCGACCAGAGCAATCATAATTGGTGCCAGAGTGATCATAAATGGTGAAACCAGTGACACAAAAAAATAAATATTGATAAAATATTAATTATTTAGCCGTTTTCAGTCATATTCAGTGTACGTGTACAAGATTATATGTAAGAGAAATATATTATTGACTTTACAAGCCACGACGCTCAGCCTATTTCTTCCTAAGACATTTTTCTTCAATAGATAATTTATTTCGAGGCATGATTTCAATCTGCAACAATAGTTGCGATTAAATTTTAGAGAAGGGTTTACTGTTGTGGTAGCTAAATGCAAGGTATCATCAAGGTAAAATACGTCAAAACCTGTTTATGGGTTTAGGTTATCCGAAGAAACCCAGGAAAGGTTATAAATTAAAGGTTTAGTTCACTATGTCGATGAGTACATCTACTTGGGCCAGCTAGTTTCTTTCGAAAACAGGCAGGAAAAGGAAATTGATCGCCGAATCGACAACGCTTGGAAAAGCTACTGGTCCATGAAGACGCTAATGAAGGGAGATTTGCCGATGTCCCTGAAGCGCAAACTCATCGATATGTGTATCCTGCCCGTCCTAACCTACGGTGCTCAGACCTGGTCACTCGGGTGTACAGAGAGCAGATAAAATACGAAACACTACGCTGTGCTCAAAAACTGGAATTGCAGACGTAGGCAAAAAGGCTGCCAGGCTCTAATGGGATTGGGCGGGTCACGTGAGCCGCATGCATAACGACCGCTGGGCAAAGGTTTCGACACGATGGATGCCTGAGGATGGACGGCGCCGCCAAGACCGGCCTAGAAAGAGGTGGCGAGATGATCTAGATGCGCATCACGAAGGTTGGTTTGAGGTGGCGCAGGAGAAGAGTACCTGGAAGGATATGGGGGAGGCCTTTGCCCAGCAGTGGGACATTCAAGGTTATAGAAAAAAAAATGCATAGTTCATCGTTTGTCATTATTACAGTCCGGTACTACTACTTAAAATAGATTTATAACGTACAATTAATGCAAAATATCATCGCTCTGGTCTTTTTGGACAGAGCAATCAGAGCCATAGCGATCAGAAAAAGTCACAAAATCATAAATATAGCCGAATTTAAAAGCAGTAGAAAGTTGTGATTACGTCTCATAAAAAACATCATAACGATCACTTAATTCACATAACAAACACATTCGCAAGCTTACTAATGAATTTAAATAACGTGCCATAGCAATCATAAAATTCGAGAACCAAATCCAGAGCAATCATAAACTTACCTTCGTAATGTTGGAACGCGGGAACGTGGCACACAGGTATCCTCCTCGGAGGTTAGACCACTACCGACGCTGCCCCGAGGGAGGGGAATAGAGTGTCTATAATGCGTAACTATGGATGAGGGCGATGTTTTACCTCAGCGCAGAGCGATGAGATAAAATGCCCGGTCACGATTTTAAATTCAAATTGTGGCAAAAGTATTGTTAATACAACAAAAAAAAAATTATTACTATGAAGATTAACTATTTGTCATGTAATCTAAATAAGTTGTTTCATAAGATCCTTCTCATTAAAAAGTTAAAGAATATTTTTTTCATTCAATCGGGAATTGGGTCAACCCAGAGCGATCAGGATTTTAGGGTTTAAGATTTTTTTTTAAATATTTATAATAAACTTATTCATAATATTAGCCTTGTACCACATAGATTAGACACCGAACTGTCTATAAAAAAATATTTTGAAAACGTTTTTCGATTTTAAAATGGGTTTATCTCGTCCGACACGAAAAAAAATGCCTCTGGAGATCGACCCTAATGCCTTTTGCATTTGTTCTTCAGGCCAATTTTGGCGATTAGTTTTGCGTATATAAATTCCCGGCTTGATCTGTAAAAACAACAAATACTAATGGGGTAAAATGATTCCAGGGATCATTTTAACCCTTAAAGTCGCAAGGTATATGATGTGAACAAAAACAAAAAATAATAGTTTAATTTGTTTATTACTTATAAAAAAGACATTGTTGTGACAATAAAAAAATTTATAATATTGTATTTTTGGAAAAATCATATGTATAGAATACCATACAATGCTACTCCTAGTACAAACTGACTATTTTTGGCAATGTATAGTATACTAGACATAGTGCTTTTTATTGTTTCGAATGATAAGCCAAAAAACAGTTTCTATTTTTAACATAGCACAAATGTACTTTGCATTTTGTGCACATAGTACTGGCTTGACCAGTTTTACAGTATTTACACCGCTGATAACCGGTCAGCTGTGGCCAGTGATCAAATTTGTCATATCGTATTTGGTCACGGGGCCTCTCGGCTACCGGTTTCTTTATTTTATTTTTCTCCGATACAGATTCTACATTTCTTACAGCAACTTCTCTATCTCTCTTCAACAGTCCCATAAAAACTTCATACCTAAATTCTTTCAAATGGTCTTTCTTCCTCATGACATTCCCCATTTTGTCGTGTCTACGACGCAATAACCACCCGTTATTTATGCATATATCTATAAGTTGGGAAAAGATGTTCATATACCAACGGTGGGATTTGATGCCTGTGCGATAGAGTGCTATCAATATATCCGCTAAGTCGACTCCACCCATATGGCGGTTGTAGTGCTTTACTACTTGTGGACAGGTGACATCTACTCGAGTTTTAGACTTTTTACTGAACTTTTTAATTTTTACTAATGGGTGCGCATCTACGTAAGAGCTAACTAAAGTTACTTGTTTTTTATCGAACCACTTTACTATACTGAGTTTGTTTTTGTTGCAAACTACTTGGATGAATGCTCCTCTTCCTTTTTTTTTCAGAGTCTTATCTGTAAGTAATTTGCCAGTAGCATCTTTCAATCTATTCTGTCGTATGGTCCCCAAGCTAAATATCCCATAATTTTCTCTTAACAAATATACCAACTCTAGTGATGTGAAATAGTTGTCAAAATATACAACACTTGCTTTATTTTTCAACGTTTTACAGAGCGCTACAACTATTTTACTTCCAACGCCTAATGATTCTTCCTCTTCTGTGAATTGTATGCCCCTAAAGGTATCATCCCCTGCATATAGCATAAAATCGTATATAATGCCAGACACTCCAGCCCTCACGAGATTTTTGAATCCCCACTTACTGGGTTTGTTGGGATTATATTGCCGTCGACTGCCTGCTTTCTTTCCCTTGTAGGGAATCACCATCTCATCAATGCTATATGAGTTTTCTTCTTCAACTGACAAACATTTATTTCTAATACTGTCAATTAAAGGGCGAAGTTTATAATATCTGTCTTGCAAATCAGCACTTGTATTATCAGTAAAATGAATGAACCTCCGTATCTGCTGGTACCGTTTCAGAGACATTACATCGGCAACTTTTGCGTAACGGAATGACGTTTTCCAGTAATCTTTGTAGGACGGCATAACAACTATACCCATCATAATATTTATGGCCAAAAAATCCAATATTTCGTCGTTACTAACTTTGATAGATTTTCCTGTTTCTTGGACGCTGTATAAATTTGTGTTATCTGTAATAGATGCAATCAGCTCCTTAAGCGGTCTACACACCAAAGCCGCTGACCCGGCGGCACAGCCCGGGCTTAGTGCCGGCGGCTTCAGAATGTCCAAGCCGAACGACTTTGCCGGCGGCAATGCCGGCGGCACGACAGCCGCGGCATGTGGTGTTCTAGTAATTGCCAAATAGTCGTAGAGATTGGACGTGTGTGTTTCGAATAATTCAGAAGTAGTATTTTCAGTACCTAATTGACATGGAGGAGGACGATAACAGTGATTTAATAATAGCAGTTTGTGGAGTTATTATCGGTGGATCCCTCAACACACGAAAGTGTTGGGTTAGGCCAAGTTTAATGAGTCGCAATAAATACAGTACTTGTCAAAGATTAAGTGATTTAAAGGAAGACGACTTGGTTCTATACAAACCCATTTCTTTTAAGACTTTCCTGTCATTAACCAGTACCGACTTTGAATATTTACTGAATATTGTTGGACACAAAATAGCTAAACAAGACACAAATTACAGAAAAGCAGTTTCACCAGTGGAAAGATTGTCAATAACGTTAAAATACCTAAGCTCAGGAAATTCTTTTAGTAGCCTGTGCGACGTCTTTAAAGTATCTCCTCAACTAATTTCAAGCATTATTCCTGAAGTATGTGATGCTTTAGTTGAAGGACTTTCAGATTATGTGAAAATTCCAAGGAGTCAGGAAGGATGGAGAGAAATTGCAGATGAATATTTAAAAAGATGGCAAATACCCAATTGTCTTGGGTCAATGGATGGGAAACACATAAAACTTCAATGTCCCCCAAAAAGTGGAAGTGATTATGTAAACTATAAAAAATATTTCAGTATTGTGCTCTTTGCTTTAGTAGATGCTGATTACAACTTTTTGTACGCTAATGTGGGATGTCAGGGTCGGATTTCAGATGGTGGGGTTTTTAATAATTCAGCATTATGTCGATTGTTAAATGATAATGAATTGAATATACCACATAAAACCCCTTGACCCGGAAGGAATCTACCAGTACCGTATTTTTTTTTGGGTGATGACGCGTTTCCTCTGCAACCCCATATTATAAAGGCTTATGATGGTAATCACACAATGGGATCATCTAAGAGGGTTTTTAACTATCGCGTATGTCGAGGGCGAAGAGTAGTTGAAAACGTGTTTGGGCAGTTAACACACAAATTTAAGATTTTTCATAGACCTATTCAGCTAATCCCAGAAAAAGCTACTACTGTAACTTTGGCGTGTATACATTTATTTAATTATATCAAACGAACCGCTGCAACTCAGCAAAACGAATACGATACTGAAAATAATCAAGGAGAAGTCTTTCCCGGTGAATGGCGTAGACATCTTGAAAACGACAGTTGCTTAGATAATATGTCAGGAGAAGACAATCAAACCTCGGATACTACAGTGACCGCTGAGGATACAAGAGTGGAGTTGACTCATTATTTTCTTTCTAGTGTCGGAGGATTAGAATGGCAATATAACCAATAAACGCCCATTAGTCGAACAAAATCAAAACTCATATAATCAATATTATTTTTAATCATTAAGTAGTTCCATGTATTATCCATTAAATCTAAAATCGTAAAGGAGAATGCTCACGAAGTATGAAAAAAAAACCCAGGCTTGGCGCAAATGAAACTTATCTCAGATTTTTAGTATAACTGTGTAATAAAATGCCACATAGGTGCTATCATCGAAATAGGTGGCTAAATGTAAGAAATTGCTATTTGTTTAGTGGCAGGGTTAACGTTCAGGTATTTCAAAATGTAATTGAAATATTTACAATTAGCATATACTAGATAACAAAAAGAAACTCTTTACATTTAAACTGATGACTGAATGCAAAAAAATGCTATTTATTTTATGGCAGGGGTAACTTTAAGGTACCTAAAAATAGTTACAACCGGCATACTTACTGGGTTAGTTTTTAGTACTCGTCGACTTCATGGGCACCATCAAAAATAATGTACCGGGAACGATAAAGTTCCCACTTAGAATAAAAAACAATGTAAACAGAATCGAAAGATCATTTATTGGTTTTCTATGTCTATTACAACGTTTTCTAATGATAGAGCAGGGTGTTCGAAATTGTTTTGGTATCTAGCCCATCCTAGGTAATAAATCACTGACATCACATGGGCGCAACTGCCCAACGTTCTCTTTCCATGAATGCAAGAGCAATAATGCTCCGATATGCCATTCCTGCCACTTTCTCTTTTATATAAAATGTACGTATAATACGTCTTGCTCCTTACGTGTCTTGATTGTATGCGACATCTAATTAAATCGCAGTTTTCACCATTTAAATCGACGGGCACTGGGTCTCTAAAAACTTCGATTTCATACACGCCCGTCCTCTTGATGTGCTATTTTGAAGTGATATGTACCCACTGCAAACAAAATCAGTTCTTCTTGCGTAAATCTCGGGAAGTCCGTCAATTCTGGATCGTTTGCTTCCAACCGCACAAATGCCGTCCTTAGTCGGTTTAAGTTATGCTGAAGCACGTAATCCGCTAAAAGATTTGGCGTATGCATCTTTGTGTTTATTGTTTCAATAAACTGTTCTGTGTATCTGCTGTCTTCATACGGCTCTTGGAAACAGTTTATAATTGCTGCGGCTATTTTGTAGTCTGTCATTGTACTCAGCAATGTACGATTAAAAACTCTATAACGGAATATTTTAAAATCTCGTTTAAATCTTCCGTTGATTGTTTCAACGACCCATCTACATAATGTTATCAATCTTGATTTATTGGCCTCTTCACAGGTTAACTGAGTTTGACCACGTCTTCTAGATGGTGGCATATGGACCACATAGCCGTAAGTTTCAAGAGTAGGAACGGCATCTCGGAATCCTCTGTCGACTATAAATACATCGTCCTGTACTAGGAAATAATTAATGACAGCTTCTTCCATCGGACCATCATGGTTTTGTAGAATTTGTTCCATAATAACAGCGTCAGAGGTTATTGCTGCGTATGGACCTGTCACGTCCAAAATATGTCCATCCGCGCAGATAAGCAGAAATGGTTTAATTAAATTGGAAAACTTGTGAAGACTGTAGCTTAGTCTTTGAAAAAAGAAATTCGAGCTTTTTTGGATAAATATGTAGCTACCATCGCATATTAAAATTGCTCTTGGCGATTCATTACTTCCAAATATATAGTTTGGTAGAATCCTATTTCTTTGTATAACTTCTTCTCTGGTGAGGTGATCAAACCCCAAATGCAGAGGAACAAACTCGTCAAAAAGACAACGTCTGGCCAAGTGAATTTTTCTGTCTATAGATTGCCTAGACTTATTGAAAACGGTACCTAATCGTACACTAGGTTCTCCAGTTCTTATTTTGCTCAGATAAATACCCAGATCTTCTCGCGGAGAACTAGATCTGCGATGCAAGCTCGGTACTTGTTCATATAGATTATTGAACTGCTCGTGACTCAAACCGATCCAGAAATGTAGGTCTTCCGCTGTTATTTCATTAATATTGTTAAAATCCATTAAACGTCTATGCTCTAGCGCCAAGGTATACATATTCACAATATCTGGAATGCTGTCAGGATTAAAGTCTGATTGACGGCGTGTCACGCTGTGAGGCATATCTTCCAAGGAAGTGTTCATTAAATGTTGTTGACAAATCCTTGCAAGCTGGGGTATGTGCAATCGGTGGTAGCTCAGAAGATATACCTTAATGCTATTAGGAATTTGGCGGAGCTGTGCGTTATTGCAATCGTCCATCATACAACGCCGTGATGTATTGGCTACCCGAGTGAATCCTGGAACAGGAAATGCGACGGGTCCTTGAGGGTCGCGTGGGGCTCGATGTTCACCACGACGTAATGCCTGGTCGACCCTGTGCCAACAGACGTGGCATATTGATCTCGAACCGTTAAAGGCTATCTGTAACAATTACATTAAAAGATAGGTTTTATGTTTTTGTAGCATGAACGAGTGCAAATCCTGCTAAACTAGTCCTGCTATTACATAAAAATCTTACACCTCGGATGTCAAAATCTATCAAGCCGTTAAGGCTGCAGGGCGTGCTAAAGAAATAGAAATAACCACACCCATAAACCGAAAAACATCACCCTCCTTTCTGCAGTCGGGTAAAAACATATTGTTATCTATAAAGGTACGTCAATATTGTTTGTATCTACATTTAAAAAAAATAAAAAGTACCTACGTACCTCTTGGTTTGGTGTTACGTTCAGTAGAATGTACTCCACAAAATCTCGGCGAGATTCAAAAAAACTCTGAGACAGAACATGTCTCCGAACCCGCCGTAATGAACGATGACACGTAACACAATTGTTCATTTTAAACAGATAGGTACCAATCACAATGCAAAATCCGTAGTCCAAAGTAATGCTCAAGTCGTAATAATTATAAGTGTCAAAAATCGGTTAAACAAGGAAAGCACAGATCGCAACAAAGGTTATCGAGGGACTGCACGCACATTTACATTCATTTTATTGACTTGCGCAGGTATGAAACAGAAAGAGAATACTCAGTATTTTGAAGAATGAAGGAGATAGCAGATGTTTCCATTGTTGTGTATAGTGCCGTGCCGAACCTCCTGTTGCCGTTGTGCACACGCACAGTGAATAGTGTGTTATCTCTCTCTCGCTCATACTTAGACGTCATAAGGAGCGCTGTAGTGATGCGTACGATGAATACGTACCAATAATAAAAGAAAGTCATGTGGTTTTACGTAGTTTCACACAGAAAAACAATTAAGTAAAAATAATCCCTGCCACTAAACAAATAGCATTTTTTTACATTTAGCCATCGATTTTAATGATGCCACCTATGTGGTATTTCATTTCACATTTATACAAAAAAAATGAGATACATTCCGTTTGCGCCAAGCCTGGGTTTTTTTTGAGCATTGTCCTTACACATAGTGAGATACACTTTTATTGTGATTCGTATAATAAAGTTTTAAACAAAATAAGAAATGTGTTTTTGTAAACCAATAACATGATATTAACTATTGGTAACAGTAGAAGTGTCACTAAACTAAAATTAAAACCTTGCTATTCCTTTCGCACATATGTCAAGCTCTACTCGTGTGAAGGGAATAGTCAACACTAATTTTAAATTTAACTTTAATGGGGCTACCAAATCTATACCAAAAAGAAAATTAAATATTTATAACATATTTTGAAGATTACTTTATAAGTTTTATAACACTATCAGAAGGATTTAGAGCTAGGTATTCTTCAGCAAATGTTTCTAGTGACGAAGGTTGAATTGTTTGTGGATCTGGGTTTGTTTGGGCAGAGTATTCAGAAGAAGTTAAGTTATTTGTAGAAGGGCTTACAACCGTCTGTTGAAGTGAATATGCTGTATAGTATCCTGGATGACTGTGTGAACTAGAAACACTACTTGGTCTTGCAAAATCCGTAAATGTATCGGATCTATATCCAGTTTCGGCTTCAAATATTATATTGTTGATCCGATGTCTCACAATAGCTTTCATTTGTCGATCCATTTGTCTTAACTGACCCGCAATATAATCTCCAAATAAACCATCCTCATCTTTTGTCACATTTTGTCGTTGGGAGACATTCTTCATAATATTCAATGCTTCGGATATCAACTCTTTATTAGGGTTGATTTTAGGACGTTTATTTCGTTGCCAAGTTGTATTTTCTGGCGACATCTGTGATAAATCATTTTGATTTGATTGTGAATCTCGTTGTGAATCGTGGCTCGTCGACGGTGTGTCCTGCGAAAAAAGACGAAAAAGACTGCCCGTTTAGCAGTTTTACTTTTATTTAATAAAAAATAAATAAGTATATCTAGTCAAAATCAACATTTATTGTGTATTTTTTTATTATGGATTTTATTAAAGGCACTGAATAAGTCTTCAACATTTCAATTTTTTTTTTTCAAACACATTTTTTTTTACCTGAGTGGCAACTATTTTGCCAATGCCCGGGAAAGGGTTAAAATGTAAATACAAAGATACACTAATAAATAAACTAATATAATTATATGTCTATGGGGCCCTAGTTGCCTGATTATAAATAAAAAAAAAAAAAATCTTTACTTACAGTATCGGTGGTTCCAGTAGGCCCATTTTTGTTCTGCAGAAAATTTTGTGATTTGTAGGCAAACCATTTACTATGATAAATATCATCAGTACCCGCACCAGACTTATTTGAATTATCTTCTTTTTTTTTCTCTCGGTAATAATGACTAGTTAAATTTTTTATCTTTCTCCCGATTTCCGGAACATCAGTAGCAAATTCACTGGCAATTTCATTAAATGCGTCGTAACGCTTTGGCCGGCTTTTGTAGTCACGGTTTTTTGGGTTCCATAATATTTCTTTTAAATGATAGAGGTCTATTAGTTTTATAACTGTTGCATCGTCCCCACTCCATATTGGTTAGTTGATAAAAAATAAAAGTGCCGACACTTCACAACAACAGAGAATGAATAAGTGATACGTCACTACTCTATGAAAGCCGGCGGGCAACTGACTGAGTGAGTGGAGAGGGATGCCGTCGGCATCGGCATGCTGCCCCGCCGGCTTACCCGCGCGGGCGCAAGCCGGCGGCATGATTGTACAAAATAAGGCCGGCGGGTTGGGCCGGCGATCCGTGCCGCCGGGTCAGCGGCTTTGGTGTGTAGACCGCTTTAGGAAAAAAGTTATAAAAATAATCCGTATCGTAATCGTAAGTTACGACCACTGCTATATCCGTACGTACCTAGAGCATTACTACAGAATAATGATACAACGACAGTACTTTCATAGCCGTATGCCGGTTATAGCCGTACTGTCATTTAATTATGCATAAATGACATGTTAAAATTACACTACGGCTATTCCCGTAATCGGCTATAGCCGTACCGTATTTTATAAATATTTTACGGTCTCAAAATATGATGCTACGGCTATTGCAGTATTATAGGAATGTAAGTTGTTTTCAAAATAAAACCAAAATTTCAAAGAATACTTATTATTTATTGAATCACATAATCAAAAACAGTAATTATAGAAAGAAGTTTCAGTGTCATGTAATCAGAACCTGCTAAATTCACCTTCAATCTAGTCTTCCCGATTTGCATCTTGCTGAATATGCCCATGCAAAATGTGCCAATCCTCAAAACACTCAGGACACAAAGGTGTTCTTTTCACACATCCCTTGCAGATATATTTAGTTTCCTTTCGCTTGTTTACCTTAGTGCACAATTTGCAATTTAAATATTTGAATTTTCTTTTGTTGCCATCGGAGGTTGGAGGTGGCATCACGACTGGCCAGTTACCTTTCATTACAGCGACGCTACACTCTTCAACAACATTTTGTCTAAATCTTCGGCTGCTGTACACACTATCTTTTCTTACCACATCGGGACCTTTTATATCACCAGAAATCTGACACATTTCCTTTATCAATTGGTCTCTGAACTCAATAGACTTATATTTTCGATTCTTTTTCACGTAAGTCTTATACAGATAAAATGCGTTCCAGACAGCTATATCGAGGCAGTGAAAGATAACCCTCTTATACCATCTTATGCTTTTGCGGGGGGATGAGTAATATGAAGTCATCTGATCGACCCTATCCACTCCCCCCATAAAAGTGTTGTAAGCAGCTACTTCGGCGGGTTTAGTTGCTAATTTACCATGTCGATTTGGTACTTGTTCTAGCTTTGGGTGATCCCGAGTAGAAATTGTATAAACCGGTCTTTTATCTCTCCACATCGAAACATAAATTTGGCCTTTGCGATACCA
Source organism: Noctua pronuba (assembly GCA_905220335.1). Taxonomy (NCBI): domain Eukaryota; kingdom Metazoa; phylum Arthropoda; class Insecta; order Lepidoptera; family Noctuidae; genus Noctua; species Noctua pronuba. The sequence goes on along the minus strand of LR999906.1, from coordinate 3,176,390 downwards.
GTAATAATCTCCCTTTTTTAGTTTTAGACTTGTTAGTACCCTTGGGTTGCCCTTACGGTTTTTTCTCAATGTCCCACAAGAGTGTGTCCGCAAATCAAGTAATTTTTGCGACAACTCCACTGAGTTATAAAAATTATCCATGAAAACATGGTGACCTTTGAGCACATATGGTTCCAATAATTTCAGCACGATATTTTGAGTTTTCTTTCCTGTCTCCGCAGATGCATCTTTACCACGGTACATAATCATATCAAGGACATAACCGCTCGCAGTTGTGAGGACGTAGAATTTGATACCATACCTCGCTTTTTTAGACTTTATATATTGACGAAAGAAAATTCTACCCCGAAATAGAATAAGTGATTCATCTATGGATAATTCTTTCGAAGGACCGTAGATAAGCTGGAAGTTATTATTTAGAGCTTTTATAAAATCAAGCACTTTGTGTTCTCCCTTTGCTTGATCATCCGCTACACACAGACATCTAATGACTGGTTCAAACCTTCTACCAGATGTTACATGTTGAAAAAACGGATGATAGTACAGCGGATCATTAGAAAAAAAAATCCGTCTAAGGGGGAATTTCAATTGCCCTTGCAGAAGGCATATGCCAAAAACAGATAATATTTCCCGCCTATCCACAGGTCGGAATTTATAGTGACGACTGTTCCTAGTGCGTGGCCCACCTTGACTTGACTATGTGATCAATTAGGCTTTCCAGAAAAACCAATTTGAACATATCTAGTGGCGTTTGAATGTTATTTACATCAAATCTTGGTCCCGATGAGGACTCCTCAAAGTGGAAATCAGCGATTGGTATAGTTGTTCGCGACCACTCTTCATTGTTTTGGAGCTGCTCTGAATCGGCAGCCTCTGGAGACGGAACGAAAATATCCATATCGTGAAAATCATCATTAGCAGGTTGTGCACCAGGCTGTTCCATCTCTTGAGACTGAAAGGAGACGTCCATGTCGGTAGGCTGCAATAAATCAGTGGCTCCTTGGGCAACGGGCTGTTCTGACTGAAGTGCTGGATACTGCAGGGATGGACTTACCGGCGCATTGTTATCGCTACTAGACGACGAATGATAACGGCGGCGGTGGCGCGCTGCGATTCCATTGAAGCCAATTTCATCTTCGGAAGAATCTGATTCAGCAGATGGACGATAATCGTCATCAGAATCATACTCTCCTCCATCGTCGTGGTACGGGTCTTCATTATTGTCGCTGGATTCCGGCGTTGAAACTTCTTCCAGAAGACGACTAATGCGGTTTGAATCTTTATTTGAATCCATCTAAAACAAAACAAATGATCATTCACTTACACATTCGAATACGCGCCTTTGAAATAGATTTATCTGTCTACATATCCTTGTTTGCTAGCCTAAGTGTATAACAAACTATTGTAAATACAAATATCAGTCAAAATACTCACGTTAGTCCATAAATATGGTGAACAAAAAATGGCGCGAAAGTCGACGAACACAACTTTACTCAACCGCGCGTGGCGTGACACTACTCGAGCCGTCGCACAGAATCTTCATAGACCGAATACGGGCATAACCGTAGTGTGCGTGCGAGGACTTCTTAGAAAACGCACTCACACATATATTTTCAATGTGTGACTTTGTGCGTTCTAATGCTTCTATACGTATGAGGGATTGATGTGATACGACAGTAAAAACGGTTTTCCTTGTTCCTCTATACGAAATTTCGCTGCAATGCCCGTACCTCACTTTAGGAGAGTTAAAAATTGTACGGCGGTGCCCGTACTGTCATTTTTCAACTTCAAAAAATCTACTGCTAATTCAGTGCGTCCCGCAACGTGTTAATAATGTTTGTATTCCTTTCAGTGTCCACACCCAATTGGTTATAGAGGGAACAGTTTCTTTTTTTTTCAGCCAAAGTTATAAATTTCATGGAGTTAAATATTTGTATGCCTTCCACCCATGTTCTATGGTGGACAGAGTTCGGCGTTGCTGGGCCAAGTAGGGGTTTGGCGTTTTTATTTTCATGTGGCTTCCATTGACCGAGTCAAATATTTTATCAATAAAAAGCAGCAGGTCCGCAGTTTCCTTGCATTCTGGGGGAAGGATGTTCTTGTCTGAAACAAAAAGACAAAAAAAAAACAATTAATGACAATACTCAATAAAGAAGGGAAATATCCCAGCAGAAAAATTAATCAGGGTGGGTTTTGTTGTATTTGACATTTTAAGTAATCAATTGATCATCAAGCACAATATAAAAAAATCATTTTATATTTGGGTATTATTAACTCTCAATATTATACAGTGCAATATAGCAAAGGTCATGTTTAATTGGTCACAATCAATAAAGAATTTTTATTTATCCAATTAAACATAACTGCAGGCAACGGCATAAAAACTTACTGTTATATTATTTTAAGCAAAATGTTAATATCCTAACTGAATCCTAAAATTGTGATCATTCTGAGTATAGTAGGGAAAAACCATACCGAATATTACCATAACTCCACTTTGCTAATCCAAATCTATTTATTCTATTAGAATCTTACAGAATAAATAGATTTGGATTAGCAAAGTGGAGTTATAATAATATAAAATACAGCCATAATATATGTAAAATAAGCCAAACGGTACCTGCTAGATATCCCATGTTAGATGCCACAGTACAGCTGAATATTTGTGATGCGAATTTTACTTTAATTTTATTCAGTTTTTCAGGGTTGACGTGATTTTCAGTTAATTTTGGAATCAATCTAATGCCCTTGTAACCTGGGTTTTCGTCATACAGTAATTTTAAATGAGACCATTTTGCGGTTTTTGTAACACCCTCTTTGGTGGTGTATTCCAAATTTTTATTTAAAAGGTTATTTCTAATTCCTTTGAGAAGGTGTGGTGGATCATAAAGAGGTATAATTTCTTGGTCATTTAGTAGAATTATGTTTTCTTTCAATTCCTCTCCTTTTCTTAAATAAATCCCTCTGGTCTCATTAAGCAACAGTTTGAGAGCCTGTCTATTGTTGGTCCCCTGGTCACATACTGAAGCAACCACTATCAACCCTGCTTCTTGCAAGCCTGTTATCACTTCTTTAATTTGTTTTGCTAGCTCTGGTCCCTTGGTTGCACTTGATGAAAATGTGTATGCAACTGCCTGTTTATAATTATAAATTAAACCACGCACCATAAAAACTTGGGCGTGATCTGCAAACTCACATTTTCTTTCTTTCCCATTGTCAACAAGACCTGTTACTTTATTTTTCCGCTCCTGGTATGTGACATTGGGCTTTAGTGAGACTTCGTCAAACATTAGTACACACAACTTTTGTTCTGTTTTCATAAACTGAGCTTTGGCTTTTAATTGAGAGAAAATGTTTTTGTTAATCCCAGGCTTTAGATTACTCATTTGTATTAATTTAATAAGAGTTTGCTGAGCAGGCAAAATAAAAATCTTCCTGAAGAATCTGTACCCTTTTGGACTTTGCTTGAAGATTGATAATGCAGCAATTTTTTCCTGCAATGTAAAACGTCGTCCTTTTCCCTTTTTTCGATCCTCTCGCCATTGTATTCCCATTAATAATTTAGCAGTACTTGTGCAATTTTCAAGGGTTTCTACTACTGCAGGACTAGACGCAAATTTCTTTGCTGTTTTCAAGTTGGCTGACTGTTGTCTTGCTTTATTCTTTATTTTGCTTATTTTTATTCTTGCAGCAATAAGTTTTTGGCGGAGTTCTTTTTCCACATTTGTAAGGAATACTTTTTTAGTAGTTTTCCTGACAACTCTTTTTCTTCCTGTAAAATAGAAACAAATCATGTTAATTATTTCACTGTATATGGATTATTTTATTTAATAATTATAACAGTAATTAGTAATGATTACTTTAACAAATGAAGATTTATGTGCACACGACGATTTATCAAGCTGTACTGTTCCAGTATTAGATGACCTTGTGTGGGATAGGCTTTTCGTACAATGAGAGGTCAGCTTATACTGAAAATGATATTGACGTGCGCACAAATTGCAAACTCTCCGAACTTTTGTTAAATATCAGTCGATTCTAACCCACCTCTGGCGAAGCCAAAAGTCAAATAATCAGCTTCTTAAAATAAAAACTTACCAAGATTTTGTTTTATATTTTTCTTGGGAATTGGAGGATTTCCAAGTGGCATGATATTTTCCTGCACTGGAGTGTCTGGATCTGAAATGTGAGGATATTTTATTTTAACAATATACGATCAAAAAAGTTGTGCTAAATTGTAAGTACACACATAATTACACAGATAATTTGACAAAATGGTGATTACATTTCTCAATCTTAATGAAAAAAGACATTTTTGCGAAAACGCGAGTCGCCTTAGTAACATTGGATATCCTTAAGTCTGATTGGCTTGATTTTTGCTTGCTGGCCAACTCTTATTGTGATTAGTTCCTAGTTTTACCCTGTAGCTATGAGGTATTTGGGTAAAATATGACGGTTTAGTAGATACACGACCTATTCGTAAAATGGCTTTTGGCGAAAAAAAGGACTTCTCGGAATGGACTTACCAATATTTTCGTTTTGTACTATGTCCTTTCCAACGTTCATTGATGTATGCGGCAAGTGTTCAAAATTTGAGGTCGGATCTGGAAGAAATATTGTGAGCATTTAGTACTTTTACTGGAGATCAGTTTCTTTATATTTTTTATTAAAAAAAAAGTTGCCCCACACTGGGGATTTCTCCTGTGTCGCGGGTGCGTTTACAAACATTTATACTCACATACACAACAGCCAGACCCGGAACAACAATTTGTAGGCCATACAAATATTTGTTCCGTGCGGGAATCGAACCCGCGACACGCAGCGCAGCAGTCGATCGCTCGGCCACTGCGCCAACCGTGCCGTCAAAGTTGGTTTTAACATATCTCTTTGTCAGGTGAGTGGTGAAGCCAAAATTCAAATAATATTTAAAATCAATTTAATTTTTAGGGTTCTGTACCTCAAACAAAAAAAAAATCCGTCTTATATCAGTTCAAAATAATTATTGCGAACAAAGGGAGATTATTATTATAAGAAAATATTATTATTTTGATGTTTTCTTTGCTAATTTAAAATTGGTTAAGTCTATGTATTTCCTTTAATTTATTCTAGTTTCTTAAAAGATCAAATATCATAGTTTTATGTTTTATAGCATTAAAAAAACTAATCAGCAAAAATCTAAATCAGAAATATTAAAGACTTACCAATACTTTCATTTTGCACTATGTCCTTTCCAATATTCATTGATGTATGCGGCAAGTATTCAAAATCTGAAGTAGGATCTGGAAGAAAAATATATCATGATTAATTTCATATAAAAAATCATACTAATATTGTAATTGTCTGCCTCTCTGTTACCTTTTCACCACTAAACCGCTTATCAGATAGGGACAACAACATTGGGCATGCGGGGGTAGACCATGACCTGGACTGGGACATAGTATAGATTTTGTCCCGTAATACATTCCTTTGGGATAATTTGAACATTATTTTGTAGTCATCCGATTCCCATGCTGGCCACACGCCAACACGCCACAAAAGCAAGTTATAAATAAATGCTTTATACAAATCAATAAATGTAAAAGTCTAAATATGTACCTGATGATGTTGATGGCAGTTCCAAAATTTGTTGTAATGGCTTTCTAGTATCAGATGTTAATCTCCGCAGTGCCAATGGTGCTGAAAGAAAGAACACATACCTTAATAGAGCCACCAATTACTAAAGCATCAACATAAAATCCAAACAGGAATATATCACAGTGGTGTAAATTCCTCTATGTACAATTATGATTTATACAAACCTGGCATATTTAATGTTGGCAAAGCTATGCTGCTGATTTTGTTGTTACGACATAAATATTTATCTTCAAAGTGTGAGCGACACACACGACGGTACTTAAATATGCGCTCATTTTCCAAGCTCAAGATATCACCACCAATTGCATAAAGCCATGTGTTGAAACGTTCTCTATCCCTTTCGGGGTTTGGGAACCCATGGAGCACTCGACGCATACCTAAAACAAATAATGAAGTCCTTATAATTATTTAAAAATAACAAAAAAAGTTTAGTTTACAAACACAAATTTAGTTATACTGTCAAGATCTGAACCATTCATAAACAATAGCACTATCTGAGAGCACAATATTATTACCTTCTTTGAAAAATAGATAGCTTTGCTAAGATGTTGGTTTATATTGTACCAATGGGTGCAAATGGTACCAGTATCAGTATGACTTGGCCAAGTTCAGTTGCAGTGGTTTGTATCATAAATAATACACTGTAATTAAACAAGTTTGTTTGTGACAGTGCAGTGTGATGATTCCTTTTAAAGTTTTCCACTTACCCGTCTACAACTACTATACTATAAACAACTATAACATTCATTCATTCTGATACATTTAATGTTATCAGAATGACTGCACTAAATCTATGTCTAAATAGCGGTCTTAGTGTCGAATTCATATTTTTTTATAAGCAATGGAGGTGGTTCCATTGCTGATAAAAATTAAACAAAGAGTACTTACTTTCATTAATATGGTACGGAAATTATTGAACTGTATGATGTCAGGACACCTTACTGTTAACTATTAGGTAAAATAACTAAAATTAAGTCTGACATACCTCCACTCTCCTTGCACCCTGGTACACAGCAGTGCTTGTCCGAAGACATGGTGCAATAACACAGATAAAAGAGTTCTATCTCTAGCACAACACACAAAATTCCGTTCTGATCACAATTATGGATTAGCCGGAGGAACTTTAGCTCAACTCTACGACAAAATGCACAACGAAAAACAGAAAGATAGCAAAAATATCACACGAAACCGGCGCAAGAGTCAGGCATCAGTAGACATTTGCATTTGAGGTTACCAGTTTATTGATAAATAAACCACCAACGAAATTCTGCTATTACTCCATTCTACTAGAGCAAAGTTATAATAAAACATTTTCAGAATGTTTGTTCTTATAGCCTAAAAACAATCAAATGTCTTGCTAACAGATTGGTACTAATCAAATCTTTGTAATTGATCAATAATGATTGTCTCAAATTAACAATATCTACTATTTTAGTAGCAATCGACCACACAAAACCATCAGTATTCGATTTTGTATAATGCCATCTGTAGGAATTTTAGTGAACATTAGCGCAGAGCTGCCATCTCGTATCACTAGTTAGCAAACATCCATGCTATAACCCGGCAAAATTAAGAATCTATCTTTCAACTTGCTTGCTTCAGGGCAATTATATACTTCGTGATTTAGTATCATTGTAACTACTGCCTTCCCCAATTTTTTGTACTAAGATTGAACCGCCTGACGAATACAAAAATGCTGCGTCAGTGCATCTAAACTATTCCTCCCCTTTTTTTAAAAAAAACAAGAGGTTTTTTACAAAATAATTCTTATAAACCAATAATAACATGAACGAATACATCTATGACCAACAGTACTACAAGTTACAAAGAATTTGCTTATCTATACATATAATAAGACAGTAAAAAAACTGTGTCTGTACATTGAATATATTTAAAAAATAATAATTGAGGGGGGTTTAGAAACAGTAATAGAGCACGAATCCAAAAAAAAAACTCTGTCTGTTTGTCTGTTTGTCTGTATGTCTGTTTGTCTGTTTGTCTGTTTGTCTGTTTGTTTGTACACGCTAATCTTCGGAACTACTGGACGGATTTGAAAGATTATTTTGTTGTTGTATAGGTATTAAGTCTGAGCAACATATAGGCTATAATTTATCTTGGAAACTTGAACACCTGATGCAGAACCGCAACAGACCAGCTAAACTATAAGAGATACAAAAATGGTACCATAGCAAAAATTGTTTAACGTGATGAGCATTTTCTGCTGAGAGAATAAATTTGAAGATCTGGAACACATGATATGGAACTCCAAGAGCCCAGCTACACTATAACATATATAGGAATGACGTCTTAGCAAAAGTTGTTCAATCTGATGAGCACTCTCTGTTGACTTATAAAAATCGAAGATCTGGAACACCTGTTGTGGAACTCCAAGAGCCCAGCTACACCATAACACATATAGAAATGACGTCTTAGCAAAAATTATTCAATCTGATGAGCACTCTCTGTTGACTTATAAAAATCGAAGATCTGGAACACCTGTTGTGGAACTCCAAGAGCCCAGCTACACCATAACACATAAAGGAATGACGTCTTAGCAAAAATTGTTCGATCTGATGAGCACTCTCTGTTGACTTATAAAAATCGAAGATCTGGAACACCTGTTGTGGAACTCCAAGAGCCCAGCTACACCATAACACATATAGGAATGACGTATTAGCAAAAATTGTTTGATCTGATGAGCACTCTCTGTTGACTTATAAAAATCGAAGATCTGGAACACCTGTTGTGGAATTCCAAGAGCCCAGCTACACCATAACACATATAGGAATGACGTCTAAGCAAAAGTTGTTCGGTCTTATGGGCATTTCCTGTTGACTTATAAAAATCGAAGATCAGAAACATCTGATGTGGAAATCAAAGCTATCACTAATTTCACTGTATAATTATAAAATAACATAAGCTGGGAGTGCCTCCACGCGGTGAAGGCGGTAACAGTTTCGGACTGATTTTTGATGACGACGGTATATCATTGAAAATTTGGCTCTACTGGACAAAAATCGCATTTATTTTTTATTTGATCGAATAAGTATGCCTTCGGGCTTATGTTATTTGAGTGTTTAATTTCCTTTTCCACTTATCTTCGTGACACGGTAGCCTACCCGGTAACGCAGCGGAGCAGTCACTTAGACTTTAATTGATCAGGTATCTTCACAATAAAACTATAACCATGCCTAGAAAGAGGTCAAATCTTTCCCAATGTTCCAATGGAGCTAAAAGATTGAGGATCATAAGATCCCAAGAATCTACCGAAGAACGTCAGGAGAGACTTGATGCTGTTTGAGAACATCAGGCTGCAACTCGCTCCGTGGAAACCTCTTCGGATCGCGAAGCACGCCTGCGTTCTCAGCGTATTTACGCATCTACGTCCAGGTCTCTAGAGAACTGCGAAAAATATGATGCGTGACTGACCGCTGATCGTGAACGTCATGCATTGTCTCGCGAGTCGGAGACGTTCACGGAAAGAAAATTACGCTTGAGTTCTCAGCGTGTATACACATCGACTTCGAGGTCTCTAGAGACAAGTGGGGAACGTGATGCGCGACTGACCGCTTATCGTGAACGTCACGCATTGTCTCGCGAGTCTGAGACGTTCATGGATAGAGAATTGCGCTTGAGTTCCAAGCGTATCTACGCATCGACTTCTGACTTACAAAAATGAAAGATATGGGACGTCTCGAATCGTTTCGCGCATCCCGTTGTTTTCCCGTCCCCGGGCTCTTAGAATTCGACATCAGACGTTTCAGATCTTCGATTTTGACGACGCCGTTGTCGCTGGCATAAGCAACAGGATCCGCGTACGAAGTCGCGGGCAGAAGCTAGTACATCAATAAATTTCAATAAACAATGTCGTAACCAGATATCTTGCAGGTGCGCGATTGCGCCACTCATAATGTGCGCTTTAAACAAATGTTATGGTTTGCAAGTTTTAAGTTTTTATATCACACTGTTATTACTAAAGGTACAAGCAATTTGAGTTTAACATTACAATCGGTTTTTGTATATTATAAACTTATTTCTAACATGATCTTACAATTATCGGTTGGTTATATTCTGCTGTCCTCTCTTGGCGTCAATGTGGCTTGGCCATCAACACTAACTCTGAAGATTGTCCTACGATAGAGCAGCAAAATATAAATAACCAAGAAAACAAATCTAATGCTACACAAAATAATACATAGGTGCGGTTACCTATTTTTCAAGGTACCGTCTTGAAATTTTTCAACAAAAACATAAAAATAATATATAAAAGTTAATTGTAGTCACCATGACGAGATATTCTGCAATAAAATTTAAAAAAATCGGCACCCCTTGGAGTCCACAATATTCGTCATGATGACGCCAATGAAAACACATAATTAAAATAACAAGTCACTTATTTCACTATTACACATAATTCATTTTAATATCACTTGACTTGAATGGACGATAGACAATGGTTTCTGAGCTGAAGTAGTTATCATTAGTAAATGACTTTGGGATTAGGTGATATTTGCGGTGGTTGCACAGTTTCTACCTTAATACTCGGTAAGGCTATGGACCTTGCTAACACTTCCTTTTTTAACCATTTTCGTATGCCTTTCATACACCTTCGTTTCCCAGCATAAATTAAAAACATGGCAAATTGTTACTATCGTAACCTAAAAAAGTTCATAATTCTCATCCCGTTCTGTTGAATCCATAAACTTCATAAACCTTATGTCAACTTCACTAAGTTCATTTTTTTAACCCTTTGAGTCTCACTCCTTTCAGTGTTCCCCAAGCTTGATTGAGTCGGGTCTGCACTATCATTATTTTCATTACCGAGGCTAGAATCATTAACATAAAACATAAGTCATGTTAGAATCAGTCTTGCGATGCTCAACAATTTTTTTTAGGAACATCATTTCATCATAAAACATGTATTTTCTTATTTTTTTTGCTCCAGAGCCAGACTTACATTAATTTTTTTTTTTGTCATATTTTATCCAACTATCTTTATGCATACACACGGCAAATTGACCGTAGATTTTCACGGCGAAAAACCGTAAGTGTACAAGAGGCCTAACTGACCATCTCTATATAATTCAATTGAATATACCCCATCCCGCAAATGTGGTAAGTGCCAAGCGCTAACAGTATTATTTGCTCTTTTTTCAGGGGTGGGAAATCTATATTTAGACGGTGTGAAACCACATAATGCATTAATAGATTCGGCATGTGCTCTCGTTCCTGTATTTTATTTAATATAGAAGAAGCTTGCTCATTGTCATTAAGAACCACTTGAAAATTATTTATCAGTGCTGCACACACTTTAAAATCCACAAATATGTGTGGAAGCGCTCTATTAAAATAGTCTTGGCGCAGAAGCTTGAGTCACGCTTAAAGCGTCCATTGACTAACTTTGTATAAAAATTAAAAAAAAAAATTAAATTTCTATATTTTCGAAGAAAAACACTAAAATCTATTGAAAAATAATGTAAACTTTTCGACCTGAGTGTACATGTAACACGGTAAGTTGGATTTTTTTAAATATTTTTTTATTTATACATAGGCTAAAAAAATGTTTCTTGAGTACTGGTTACTTGGACCAATTTGACGCATTGTCCTTTATACGTAAATTTTTTTGTATGCATTAAAATATGACATGATCAATAATTTATCTTTACTATTGTTATCTATAAACACAGTACTACCTCCCATTAAAGCCGTGGCAGATATTTTTATAGCACCTTATATACAGGGTGTAAACAGACCCTTCACCAAGCCGTCAACCAAGCATTCTGTACAACGAACTAAGTAACTTTACGCAAAAATTATTGCTGGGAAACGACTTTTTTTTTTGGGGTCGAGAATCACATTTTATGGTAAAACTCAATGTAACGCACTCAAAACATTGTGCTGATAGATGGATTGAATAGTACGGGGGTCGTGAAGGTGTTTAAAGTAAAAATCTTACATTAGAAACATGTATTTGAAAAAAAACTTGTGAAAAAGTTGGAACTTTGACCCCCAATATCTCCATAACTAGAAGGTTCCCAGGTATGGTCTAGAACAAAAAAATGATCGCAATGACGGGGAGAACAAGTACCTTTCGGCTTCGTTAAGGGTCTTTTTACACCCTTTATAAGGTCTAACTTTTGAAACACGAAATACTTCAAGAGTAACTTCTATAGGTCGTAAAGTCACCATAGCAACGAAAAAAAAAATTTATTTTTATAAAAACCACCCATGAAATAAAACCCACCCACATTGACCCACAAAATAAATACTGGCTCCTTATTTTTCAACATCCATTACGCTAGCTTACTACTACGTCGTATCCGGCTTCAATGACACGCCGCCGGCGCGGCGGTGCGGTCAAAGCGCGCGCGGCTTGTACTCATCATACAATAGAGCCGCGCTCCACCCCCCGCGCGCGCGCCTCTTCAGTCCCGCTCGGAACGCGTGACGCGCCGCACGCGCTGTCAAAACACAAACAGCCGGTCGCGCAACAATCGCTAAAATGCCGAAATACAGGTACACGAACCAGGAGTACCAGAACATGGTGGAGTGCTACAGGGAATGTGGAAATGTTTTGCTCAGAGCACAAGCCCTCTTCCTGGAGCGTTATGGGAGAAGACCATCTCTGCAGACGATCCTAGGTGCTGTACAGCGGCACCAGGACTATGGGGTCTACATACCACCAGCTGCAGACGTAGGCAGGCAACGAGTGTCAGCAAGAATTGAGGATGACATCCTCGATTTTTTTTTGCGACATCCAATGGCCAGCACAGCAGACGCCGCTCGCCAGACCCGGTTCAGTGTTAATGTGTGGGCTGGGTTACTAGGTGATAGACTGTTGGGACTTGTTTTCTTGGATCGGCTTAGTGGTCAAACGTACAATATGGAGTTTTTGACAGGTGTACAAGCAACCATGCTGGAAGATATTCCACTTATTCTTATTATCCGTCTGCGTCCAACAGCAGGGCGGATATGTGCAACAATTAGTGTAAATAGTGTTTAAATAATAACTACGTAGGTATTAGGTAAGTATGTACATTTTAAATTATTGTTAAGTTGATTCTAATTTTTAAACACGCCAAATTGTTGTACAGTAATTCGTAAAAGATAACGTAAGGTATCATAGGGTAACGTAACTGAATTTAGTGTAAAATAGACATGTTTCCAACTAACTACTTACGTTGACGTACGAACCATAACAATAGTAAGTATTATTCATTATTTTTATGGTAATACAGCTTTAACATACGGTAACAGGTAGGTACCTGCCTAATCAAATTATTGTATCAATAATTCGCCAGTCCAAAGCCTGATGAAGTGTGATGGGGAATTAGAATCCATAACCTATGTTTTTCTTTTTATAAAACATTGCCGTACACGTAATATTTTTTGTGTGTAGTGGATATGTCTACAAACACAAATTTCCTATGCACGAACACCGAGACCAGAATCAAATATCTGTAGATGATTTGTTCCATGCGGAATCAAACACTAAATAAACAAATCACTAGATCATTGAGACCGTCCCTACGCGTCTTGCTAGTCAAGTGTAGTGTAGATTTGTACCTAGACCACGCATTATTACCTAGACTGTAGATAGTTCGTCAAATTTTGCCTAGTAGATACTAGGTTAGGTATTCATAAATTAGGATAAACACTACACTACCAATCGAATTGAGTTTAAAAGCCATCATTCAACTACAGATCTACTAACAATTTACCTACAACCAAAAATCAGCTGACGAATATTCGAAGTTCGACGCTCGCTCATAGTCGATATGAGTTACGAATAGTTTCGAGATTTTTACAAAAATTTTAAATTTGAATTGCAAACAGCTGTTTATTAGTTTACAGATGTGTAGGTAGGTAGATGCTGGACATTATGATTTGTTTTGATCGCACCTAAGTTCCTTTTCGTAAAGTTTACGGAGGGAATTTATTTAACGTAAATCTTCTTAGGTTAAGATGGTACCTATTGTTATTTTCACATTTATATGTAATTGAATGAATTATGAAGTCTACCTACGTTCATACGTTGGTCTATTTTTAATATCATCACGCCTGCATTCCCCAAAGAGATAGGCAGAGGTGTATTTTCGAATTTCACTACCTACATTAATTCACTAGAGATATTGTTACGCCCCATGTAATAGCAGGTCAGGGCAGGTGTTTGCTTCCAGATTCACATAGACTACTGTGGGTGGAGTTGAAGTGCGGTAACAGTCAGGACGCGAAATTATTACCATTCTTGCCCGGTCGCACGCTACCATGACGTGCGAACACAACCTCACACGCGCGCTGCCTGCCTAGCATAGAATAAACAACTTGTTTAAAACAAGACGCCGCGCTTCGCCCGTCGCCGCGGCGTGTGCGGGGCGCGTCTCATTCATAGAATAGGGAGTAAAAGTATTATGCAAAATGTCGCAAGAATATTTAGAACTATAATAATTTCGTAAAAATAAAAACATTCAGAAAATAATTTTTTTTCCGTTGCTATGGCGACTTTACGACTTGTAGAAGTTACTCTTGAAATATTTCGTGTTTAAAAAGTTAGACCCTATATAGAAACTATTTATTAAATGAAATTAAAACATTTCCGGAATCATCTCGTATCTCATATGTATCAATTATTTCTTCGGTCTCTGAATTCAGTAACGGTAACGGTAGTAAGTATGCGGCAACTTCTATGTTTTGGTTTTCTCCAGTCGAAACTCTTGGCTCACTCAGTTGTTCTTGACTCGTCTTTGGCTGGGCGTTTAATGATATTGTCACGAGCCTCCTTTAATATAGACAGCGCTTCTTTTTGCCCGTCACCTGATGGCTTGACTCTTTTCAAACCCTTGGTTGACACATCCGATGCTCCCGATACACTAGTTATAATATCATGATCTCCTATGGGAAGCGAATTCAAAAAGGTTGACTCTTCGTCCTCATCATGTTCCTGAAAATATTTATTCTTAATTAAATTTGCTTTATTATTTCTAAACACTACCTTTTTTCAGATACCAGAAACAACACAAGAATGGTTAAAAATAAGTAAAGAATTTGAATCGAAATGGAACTACCCTCATTGTATTGGATCTTTAGATGGCAAACATGTCAAGATAATAAAGCCAGAACAAAGTGGCAGTGAATATTTTAATTATAAAAAGACGTACAGCATAGTACTAATTGCGTTAGTGGATGCAAGCTATAATTTCATATATGTCAACGTTGGTGTACAAGGAAGAATATCAGATGGAGGTGTTTTCAAAAACTGTTCGCTTTATAAAGCTCTCAAAGAACAGAGATTAAATATTCCAGAACCAAAACCACTGCCTGGCAGGACATCAAACTCGCCTTTCGTAATAGTAGCTGATGATGCATTTGCACTTGATAACATGTTAATGAAACCATATCCTGGTACACATATATACGTGGTTCATCAGAGAGAATATATAATTACCGCCTAAGCAGCGCGGGTAACGGTCGAAAATGCGTTTGGTATTCTATCTGCTGATAGTGTTCAGAGTTTAAGTTTAAGAGTTCTGAGTGTGTTAAAATTTTTATATCCTCTAGAGATATACAGTTTCCTGACTCAATACCTTTTATTTCCCCGTGTATCACTAGTCTTTTGTAGGCACTTTGAAATTGAAAAGCTGTTTGATTGTTGTTATAGCCGCCCTTTGATCGAATTGAGCTGAAGAAGCACTCCTTGGCTAAGTTTGTAGACAGGTAAAAATTTAAGTTTGCCCGTCACTATCATATCAGCATACATTTTTTTAAGACTATGTATACATATCAAGAAACCGAGAAATCCAACTTTCCTATTTGTTTGCAATATTGGTTTATCCTCTAATTGCAACACTCTGATGTACGTATCCATTATATTGATAAAATCTAGTATGCTATCGCCATTGTTACTATTAATAGATTTTTTAAAACCATAGATATTCAGAATCCGACTATTGAAAATATCAAATAAGTTGTTAATTTTTCTTATAAAATCTACAGTATCATCAGAACCAGGAAGTTCTGGCAAATTCAATTGTTTGTCACAAAATTCTATTGCATCTGCCACGGAATGTGTGTATTTCTGACAAGTTTTAGCATATGGGCTGGATCCAGAAAAATAGCTGTGTGCTGTTTATCGCCAAAAAAATACGAAGTAATATTTTCCAAATCATCGAAATTGCAACCTAAGCTTTTTGCCATCGAAAAGTTGGCTGGACAGCCATCAGGGCCCTCCGGCCATTTTCACAACTGTGATTCGCAACCAATTGCGAATACGGAATTTTTATTCTTTGTACGCAACCAGTTGCGAATCAAGAAAACGTTTTCCTTAACCACAACTTGGTTGCGAACAAAGAATAAGAACTTCGCAAACTTACATGCGTGCATTAGTTGCGATGAGAGAAAAGCATTTCATAAATAGCAACCAGTAGCTAAGATAATGAATAAAAAAAAATTAAAACGAACAATCACAATGTCAATGTCTGCCTATATTTCTTTACCTATATATATCACGTATCAAAAACATAAAAACTAAATGTTCTTTATATTTTTCAAAGGGCCTTTTCCACCCTTCTTTTCTCTCATTCACATTGCATTTGGGCAAATAATTTCTATGCAGTGCCCCACGCTAATTATTCCGGATTTCAGGTCGTTTACTACCAAATCGATTTCCGCGTCTATTTCTTCGTATTCTTTTTTCTTTTTGTTGCTGACTTTTCTTAAATCAAAGCACGTAGACTCCGTATTTAAAACATCTAGTAAGTGAGCTAGATTTGGTTTTATGCAACCTATGTATTTATTTATTTTTGTTTGAAAAAAGAAGAAAAAAAAACAACAAATCAACAAAACAGTGTCAACAAAGAGACCGACAATGAAGGTTGCGAATAAGGAAAACAAATTCTTCTGGCGTAACTGGTTACGAAACTTAATCATCAGGACGCTTAGTTGCGGTTAAGGAAAAGCTTTCTTGATTCGCAACTGGTTGCGAATAAAGAATAAAAATTCTTAATTCGCAACTGGTTGCGAATCGCAGTTGTGAAAACGGCCGGAGGGCATCAGGGAGACTATATTAACACCACAATCTACTAACAAACCCATACATTGTGTAATTAATGTTGCCTTCTGCTCGCCTGTACACCCATCAATAACCGATAGGCATCTTCCAACTACTATTTATAAATGTAACCATAAACACCAAAGCTACATTGTGTGTGACCATCCAAAGCTGCCCCGTAGTTCACTAGACTACACACTTTGTTCCGTCCCACTGGACTTGCCTCCTAATAGCCATCTCATCCATGTTAACTGCACAATACAGTTCGGATTTTTTTTCTTTTTTTTGTTCTTTGCCACTAATTTAATGCATTCTAATGATTCTGTTGTAAACCCTGATGGATGAGGCAGACAAGTATTAAATTGCAAGTTAAGGACTTATAAATTGCAAGCAAAGAGCGAATTTGCGTAAATATTTTGGTGAATATTTTCTACCACTGGCGGGGTTCAAAATTTTTTCAAGAAGTCTCTATTGGCAGAGTCAACAGATTGCAATAAATCTCCATCTTCTTCACTTATCAAAGACTTTGTTTTAAGTTCCGCAATAACATTTTCTAGTTTAGCTACTTTTTTCGTTAAACGCTTTTTTCTCGAAGAATCTTTAATTTTTTCAGTCGAGCGGATGATAGGTTTTCCGAGTGTTTCAATTTCTTTCGCAATGTTCGAGGAGTGTACTCTGGAGTCTTGTCCTAAAACCCAAAAAACTTTGTTACAGACACAATATGTTATTGATTTACTATTGATGGTTGTTTAAAAATTGGAGGGTTTACTGTTTCAAATGGCTTTCCCTCGCTCAAACGAAAACAAATTCACTATCAAGCATGAATTAATGAATCAAGAGTATAGGTAATTTATTTTAATACTGTAGAATACATTGCAAAATTGAGTCGGGTGGAAATATTACTATTTTTACTAAATATTGTGTACTTGCATGAAAACTTAAATAATTTGCAATTTTCTTATTATCTTCGTGTAAACCGATGGAGGGAGATGATGGAATACAGACCTTTGTTTCCTGAAAAAGTTTATCATTTTAAGACATTAATTAATACAAAATAAGTGTGGGAAGATGATGTTTACAAAAAATAGAATTTAAGTTCCTGGTATTTTTAACTCTGAACGAGATTCAAGTTATGATAATGATTATTAAAACTTAAATCGCGTTCAGAGCTTAAGAGAAGCCTGTCTGTCATTTACTGCTAATAAAATGCACAAAACAATGTTAAAATGCACATAATAATGACGGAGATATGAAGTAACAAAGACAAAAAAAAACATCCGAATTGAGAACCTCCTAATTTTTTTGAAGTCGGTTAAAAATTCTTATAAAACCTGGATCGAAACTAATATGTCATTAACTGAATATTTTACACAATAGGTACAGCATTAGGTAATAGCAGAGTAAGTTTCTTCCTTTTATTGAACATATAATTCTCAAAATGTCTGCTGCAATTTTTTGATGATGGTTTTGGTGTCCAATCTGTTAGTCCTGTAGCTATTATCCAATTCTGACGCAAATTATCACGTTCAGGAAAACTGCAACAAGCCATTAAACATTCCAGATATTCAATTAATAGACACTGCAGAATACATAATATTATTTCCTATAATAGTGGGTAATAATTTATAGAAAAGTTGGCAACACCAAAGACTTTAGGTTAGAATTTATAATTGTTATTTTTGTGCTTTTTTTACGACAAATTTACGTCTAGAGTACATTATACACACTATATGAATATCATAAAATGTTACTGAATGCCAATTAACCGATAAAAAGTAGCATACTTACGAATGAAAAGACAATCCTGGCATTTTATTCTGCTATCACTTTTACACCCTAAAACGCTACACCGCACCATAAACCGATAAAGAACTATCAAAGTTATTAGCTTTTGATGATATGATTTAAAAAAGTCTTTTCCACGTATCACATTTTTCGCATCGTATCTTCGTGCGGCTGCCACAAGTTTCATGCCGACATCCTTGGGGCTTTAATTTCATCAAACACTGGAAAATGATCATAACCATCATATCTTTTTTTGGAAAATCATTTTCCACTGCCGGATCATTTCCGGTATCACTCGACAATCGACGTTCTTTGGGTGGAATACAAGATAATCCGTCAGCTATTTTGAGACGAATATCTAACAAGGGCAAAATGTCTTTCCTGCTTAAATTATTGGCTTGGCAATCATTGCGATACAGCCGCCACGAGTTTACAATGGCCAAATCAAGAAAATGTATGAGTACCTTCAGTGTCCATTTTCTGGTTTTAATAAAAGTTCTATAGTACTCCATCTGCTGGTCCAGTACGTCCAGTCCACCCATGTACTGTGGCTAGAGAGGCGCCACGGCGCCCTCACCTTCCGCCTGACGCAGGTCCTCACCGGACACGGTTGTTTCGGGAGGTTCCTGCACCGAATCGGGCGGGAGGAAACGCCCGGGTGTTATCATTGTGAGGATCGTCCGCAGGACACGGTGGCGCACACCGTGGAGGTCTGCCCCGCTTGGGCGGAGCTCCGCCGTGTCCTCGTAGCGGCGATCGGCGGCGGCGACCTCTCGCTCCCGGCCCTGGTTCAGGCCATGGTCCGGAGCGAGAGGGAATGGGAAGCCGTCACCTCCTTCTGCGAAGCAGTCATGCTAGCGAAGGAGGTGGCGGGACGTGAGAGGGAGAGAATCTCTCGTCCCAGCCGCCGCGGGCGAAGCACCGGGCGTCGGGGGCCACGTGGTGGCTCCTGGCCACCGTAGGCGCGGGCATGTGGACGGTGAGTAATGGGTTAGCTCACCGTCCGTCCGTCTTATGACGACAGGCCGTGTCGACGGCGCGTTCGTGTTCCACGCGCGCCTCAAAGAGATGTCAGCAACTAGGAAGGGGCCCGCAAGGGCCGATGCCTGCCGGGGCTGCGGGACAGTTCGAAAGAGATACCGTGGCCCTGGAACACAAAGGGCAATGAAGGAACATGGATGGGTTTTAGTCAGTAAGAGTCTGACACTCCCTCCCACTCCACCCAGAGCGGGAGAAGTCATTTGATGATTTCCCATCGGTAAAAAAAAAAAAAAAAAAGCTAGGCCAGATCAGTGTTCTTTTATACACTTAAATGTCTGTAAACATTTCAGTTATTTGGATTTATCTAGTCTGTCTCCATAGTATCTCCATCAATATAAATGTGAAAACAATTTGGTTAGATGCAAAACTTAAGTAGGTACTCGAGTAAATAATAATATGGAAAGAGACCAGTAAGTACTCGTAACAAACCAGTATTTCTGATGAGATTATAAAATCACATTGTGGTTATATATTTAATTGACATCAATTAACTGCTTGACTCAAATACTTATTATAATTGTATTAAGTACTGTCTGTTAAGTATTTACAATTATTAGTAGGTTGTTTACCTTTTCTATTATTTAAATTCAATTAAATGGGTTAAAATAATGCTTTAAGACTGACAAAATACCGGTTTGTCACTGTATTAAAGGTTTGTGGTGAAATGGTACAGGTTTCGAAAAAAATTAAAAGAAGTGTAATAGTGTTTATTGATTTATTCTTCAATAACAAGTAATATATTATCTAAATATGATGCTGGTGCTGTTAAATTCGTTTCATATCTAGCCCATCCCAAATACCATATTATGGCCATGACGTGGCAACAGCATCCCACTGTTCTGTTACCTACGAGACAGTTACAGCAGTATCCTAATATAGTATCTAAACAATTATTATTAGATGGTTGTGCATCAATTAAAATATAGGTGAAATATTTACGCCGACCAACATGACGCGATTGTATTCGACCCCTCAATAAATAAGGTCTATTTCCTCCAACGGCCGCAACCATTTCTTCGGAGTGTTCCAGCTCGGGACATAATTCTATATCGTACAGCCCATTTTGCCGAACATGTTCGCCATAATATGACCGTGCTTGTTTGACCTGATATGGGCCCAAAGCGAAAATAATTAATTCAGAGTAACTAAATACGGGAAACATATTTAATTGAGGATCAAATAAACCTTTAAAATCACTTTTCGTGCGTGTATATGAATTTTAAGCTTTTCAACGTCACAGCCCTCCTACGCCGAGCCACAAATTCAGCGAGAATACCTACAAAAAAATATTCCAATATCTTATCGATAACCAATTAGTCGTTGTTACAATCATATTATTATTAATTCCTTTATTTATCTTTTTACAAATTAATTACATTTTTAAATATTCCTTAAAAAAAAAACAAAAAAATGTAGCCCATCGGGAACAGGCTCCAGAGAGAGGAACCTCCTAACAATACGAGCCGTGTCCAGGAGTGCCTTTTTCTGAATCAAGCTTTCTTACACTTTGACAGCCAATCCACTTTGCTATGCTATACAATTGGAAACCTGTGAAAATTCATATGACGCTCGTCCACAAAGAGAGTTTCGATTCGTACTGGTCGACGCGGGAAATACACACCTCAACACTGTCTAGGGATATTTTGGATTTACTCCATTTACTCAAAATTTATTAAAAATAACATACAACATATATATATTTTTATAAAACCCATTTATCAGACTACACTCCTGAATAAAAGAAATCATTTTTTTTTTGCGTAAACAAATTTTTATTCAAATAAAGAAAAAACGTAAAACTAACAATGAATGTGTTTCTCAAGAAAAAGTGAAAAATAAGGAAAAATTTCTCTGTTTTTAACAGTTATGTGAAAAATCAGTAGTCAATAAAACCCCCCATGACGTTCATAACGATCCTGCAACGGTTTTTCATGCTTTGGATTAAGTTATCCAAGTCTTGCTGCGGTATATTGTCCCAGGTCCACTTTTTTTGCATCTTTGCAAAAAAAGTTGCTCTTCCGTCGCAATGTTTGCAGGGAAATTTCTCAAAGCCCTTCTTTGGAGCATGGCCCACGCGTGTTCTATGGGGTTTAGGTCAGGCGATTGAGCGGGCCAGCCTAAGACCGATACGTCGTGCTCCTGCAACCAGCTCGTCACCACTCTCGCTGTGTGCGGACGGGCGTTATCGTGCATGAGCGTGAATTCTTGGCCCATTTGTTGTCGATGGGGGTAAATTATTGGTACTAGCACCTCGTTACGGTATTTTTCAGCCGTCATGGTGTTTCTGATCCAAACGAGGTCTGTTCTTCCACCAACACGAATTCCCGCCCAAACCATAATTGTCCCGCCGTGGTATAAATGGAGTTCCTGAGGATGTTGCAGACGGCTCTCACGACCAGGAACTCGCCAAACACGTACTCTACTTGTATCGGGATGGAAACCGAACCGGGACTCATCGGTAAACAGCACTACAGACCACTGGTTATCTTCCCAAAGCAAATCTTCACGAGCCCACTCTAGTCGTCGTCCATGATTTCCTCGGCGTAGTGCTGGAGTACGAAGTGGTCTGCGAGCATGAAGGTTAGTTTCATGCAGCCTTCTCCTCACAGTTTGGTCACTCACAAGCAACTGGTGCTCTGACTGGAGCCTCTGAACCAACTGCATGGCCGTAACATTTGGTTGTCTTCTCGCGGCAACTTGCAAAAATCGGTCTTGTCGTTGAGTGGTTATGCGCTTCGCGCCTGGGTGTCTTACAGCCACTTCACCAGTAGCACGATAACGTGACCATAACCTTGATATCACGTTTAGTCATGTTCCAATCTCCTCAGCAAGCCTCCGTGAGTAGCCCCAGCTTAGAGCATGCCTACTGCCCTTAACATTTCCTCTCTCGT
Source organism: Noctua pronuba (assembly GCA_905220335.1). Taxonomy (NCBI): domain Eukaryota; kingdom Metazoa; phylum Arthropoda; class Insecta; order Lepidoptera; family Noctuidae; genus Noctua; species Noctua pronuba. The sequence goes on along the minus strand of LR999906.1, from coordinate 3,153,992 downwards.
TAAATGGCGCCGCTGCATGATGCACACAATAACATTAATTCGAAATAAACCGATAACTTGTTATAAAACTTAAATTTAAAACAAAAAATAGCCAAAACCTACTGTAGGTAAATGAAACCTTCGGACTTCGCTACCATTATGCCGCGTAAATCTTTTGTTTTTAATTTATTTTTTCAAATTCAAATTTAGAATCGTTCAAAAAGGTTTACAAAATAAGTTTTCTTCAAAAGAATTTAAAACTGGCCAGTATTTTTTGAGTTTAAGAACTTTATACAAAATATCCCTAGACGGTGTTGATGTGTGTAATTGAAACTTCATTCGCCAGCAAGCACACGAACCGCACCCGATTCAGGGCCATTTACAGCTGCCTTCATTTGAATGACAATGCATGCATCAATGGTCATTCTGAATATGAAGCCTTTTTCAAACTCCGGCCGTATTTTGATCAACTTTGTAAGTTAGGTGAAAATAGTTTGTATCCCGACGAAAACCTGACACGCTTTGTTTTAGCGTCTTAACCTGTAATTCTATATGATCATGTTTTACACACAAACATGTATTTCTATAGCTAAGTTGTGGAGAAATTACATAAAACGGCTTGTGTTTGTAAAAAGTTGTCAAACTTATATTTACCACCTTCGTCTTTATAAGTTTGGTACTGATTTTGAATTATAAAAATAATAAATTCATTTATTTTCAGGTAATTATCACCCATTGCCACACATAGATTCACAACAAGCAATTATAAATATGTCATATCAAATCAAATATAAAATGTCAATAAAAAAAATAAATAAAAATAATCAATAATACAAATCGAAACAAACATGTCATTATGTCCGTTAAATAGCTAATCTGATGCTTTTCTTTATTTTTGATTTTGCACTCTTTTTTACCTGTAGTGCTACGGTTTATATCAACTTGTAAATAAAAGTTTTTGATTTCTTCAATGATAACTTAACGTTCTTTAGGCTTTTTCTTCCTTCTAACTTTGCCTTTCAAACCAATTGTTTTTTAAATGTAAGTATGTTTTATTAGTGGAATTAAAGGCGACAGATTTTAAAAGTTGTTTTTCTGCTTGTTTTTTGCAAATTTGGTAAGTCTTCTTCAGAGTATTTTCCAATACTTTTTCACGTATTTTCATTTGATTAATTTTGCATTCTAATTCCATAGTTTTTTTTATTAATGAATTATTTACTGCCTGCAATTTCTTATTTTGCTCTATATATTTCTTGCAAATGTTCGTGAGTCTTTTACATTTCGTTGCCAGGTAATTATTTTGGTTTCGTTTTTGTCTCCTTCAGCCTTGCATCTTTCACCTGGAGAATCTTCTTTTACTTTTAATTTTACTTTCTTTATTACCATTTAACAATAAATTGACCTTTCCCATACTTTCTACGGGTAGCGGTGTTTTACTGGCAACAGTAATGGTGGGTATCGGTGGACTTGAAACATCATACATCCAGTCACTTCTATTCGTCATGTGCATAGAGGCACCTGAGTCCACATACCACAGGTCCGGATTCATTGTCTGAGGAGATGCTGAAAATGCTGCAACAAAACCTTAAGTGTCATCCGTGTTTTCTACATTCTTCTTTTTCGAAGCATGACACTTCTTAGCAAAATGCCCATGCTTGTTACAGTTGTAACATCGGGGTCCCTTAGACACTTTTGTTTTATCTTGTTGATTCCTTTGAACGGCCTTTTTCCTTGTGAAGAATGCTGAATTATCTGAGCATTGAACTTCCTGCAGGAGCTTGGATTTCATGGAATCAGCACTGATCTTGATGCCAGAGCTTTCCAATCCCATGATCATGGGCTTATAAGCTTCAGGGAGGCCGGACAAAAAACACTCCCAGACTTCTTTACATGTATTTGCACTCTGAACATGTACGTGGGTAAATAAACTAAACGCATTAAAAAAAAGTTTTTCATCATTGTGCCGTTATTTATAGATCTCATTCATTTAAATCAAGAGCATATGGTGTCAATTATATCATATTTAAAGGCGCCAATAATATTTTGTCCGGGAATATTACGTATTTATAGAAAGTTAACAAAACACGCACCTAACATCATTTCCACCCCGACGAAAAATCGTGTATCTAACTATAAATATCAAAATAACACCAAAACGAGTTGTAGGGGTGCGTTTTTGAAAATAACCATAGAGCGACTATAAAACAAAGACGCCTTACTGCTAAACATTTTGAAAGTGAACTATAAAATTAAGTTTAAAATAAATGATTCATGAAATGATTGTCACACTCTTTCTTTTCTCTTCTCCATTCTTCACAATTCTAAAGCTCCTTCATATCTTCGGGAACGCTTTGAGTACCTTGTTCCAAGAGGTAAACCTTGTCGCTCATCATCATCTCTTCTCCTTCGTTTCCCTCCTCACTCCTCAAGTCGGTATGATGGATCATTTACTGTTCGTGCTGTGCGCCTTTGGAATTCACTTCCACACTCCTTGCGGGATAGCCCGTCGTTAGAAGTGTTCAGGAAAGGAATAAGGGAACATTTCCTGTCGAAATGATCAATATGTAGGTAAATAGGATTCTACATAACATAGACATTGTATTGTATATATATTGTATGTATTACGTATATTATACTGTATGTATGTAGTTTAGTTTATAAAATTTATTAATTTAAGTAATAAGATGTTCTGTTAATGCACATAGGTATATCCTCTTACGCAAATTTCGCAATCAAAATTTGGTTTGCTGTAAGAAAACCCAATTCTGGGTTAAGCTCGCCATTGTACATAAGCTATATTATTGCAATTTGTATGTGTATTTTTTCGTTATTTTGTGTGCAATAAAGAATAAGAAAGAAAGAATAAGAAATGTTACGATATTTTCATCATTTCCGTAAAAGTTCGTCAAACAGTATTTTTTTTACTCGGTTGCACAAAGCACGTGACGCCCCGCGCCCGCACCTTCCTAAGTTTCCAAACAGGCCGCCGAGTAAGTGGACGCGTGATCGCAGTGCAATTGTTGCTCAAAATTTGCGCAAGACGATTGTCACGCATCGCATCATTTCCAAAAGGACGCATTAAACTGTAAGTAACGAATACATTTATCTATTACTTTTTATATATACTCCGAATGTTCGCATGTGTCATTTGAGATTATTATTGTTACGTTGCTACTGTATTTTGTGAGCAGGTTTCGACTTGAAATAAAATAAGTCATTTCCAGTAAGATCATCTCCAGTAAAATGTTAAAGACGGAAATGATTCGTGATTACCGGTAATGACTATTAACTTTGCTTCTTCTTACTTTCGTGTGGAATTATCTATAAGATAAACCACAGTAGCACCAATTAGTGACAACTTACTCATTAATATGATATATATGAAGTAGTACAAGTCCCAGACGAATTGCAGTTCGTCTCGGAGTTGTACCTTTAAGCAACATAGAAAATATTGTTCTAGGTTTGGTGGTCATGAACAAAAAACCATCGACAGCCAATCTATCAGCCTACAAGCGTAAAAGATACGCAGAACTTAAAATGATCCAGAAATGTACGAAAGAGAAAAAGAAAAGGAACGAATACAGTATATCAAGAAGAAAGAAAAGGGACAAGTTATTGCTATTGATGAAAAATCACCAAGGGATCAAAGGCAACAACGGAAAAAATGGCGTGAAGCATCAAAAAGGTATAGGGAAAATAAAAAAGGTAAGAAAAACGTAACTAAGTTACCAGAAGTAGTACTGCTTGAACATCAGGACCAAGAAGATATATTAGTTAAAAAGACAACACAAATGACTACAGTTAAAGAAGATCCTTTAAATTCACCAGCTACAAAAATAAGACGCATAAGGTACAAAGAACAAAAAAGACGTAAAATGTTAATTAATATTATACAAAAGGACCATGCAAAAAAATGTATGGGCAGTGTCCCATCCCATCAACAGACATGGGACAAGTTTCAATATCATTATTACGTCCCATGAAAAGTCAGTACCAATTTTTAGTTCGGAATTCGACGGGGTTTTTTTTTTAAAAAGACTTTTGACAAAAATAAAGTATTTTTATTTTAAAATAAAAAATTACATTTTAGACGATAATTACAAAAAGCAATTGTTCAACTAGACATTTTAAGTATTAATAACACAAAAACAATTGTGCAAGTAGACACTTAATAACAACAGAACTATTATCCAGACAAAAATAACGTTATATTATTCATCTATTATAATAGTCGATAACATTGCCGCTGGTAGATTAAAGTCGATATGTCGACCTTTGCCCATATACCATATAATTGATATTATATGGGCACAACTTCCAACCGTACGCGCCCCTGTTAGGCATGTGCAATACCACTGTTCAATAGCACGTCTGCCAGTTTCACTTCGGTTTATTAATATGTAACAATAATAAACGCGCGATCTAACGTGTCGAGATTGTATTCTTCCTCTAATTAACCAGACATTATCTTCTCGAATATTATACCTTGGCAAATCAGTTAGCTGGTTTTCTCGAAATAATTCAATATAATAAATTCCATTCCGAATATGTTCCGCACAGTAGGATTTTGCAAGTTTTATATGGTAGGTCCCCAAGGCGAATAAAATGATATCATCATCAGTCAGTTCTGGAAAGTCCTCAAGATGTGGCATGGTGGCCTCCATCGTCACAAAGTTAACTCTTTGTCTGTTAAGATTTTTGCCTTCGACATAATTTTTCAAAAGGTTAGGTTGATGAACCTTAGTTTGAATTATTTCAAAGAATTCCGGCGCAAGCCTGTGGTCTGTAGCAACACGGTAATTAGCATTTATTAATGATGCTGCTATGCGGAAATCGACAAACATGTTTGGCAAAGCTCGGTTAAAATAAGTTTGTTTTAATAACTTAAAACGGTTTTTGAATTTGCCGTTAACCGCCTCCACAATCCATCTACACACAGTCACCAACCGAGAATCATTTGCCTTTTCTGTTGATAGCTGGGTCGCGTTCCTGTCCTTGGTAGGTGGCATGTGAGGTTCATAGCCAAGGGACTCAATATCATTAATACTGTCCCTGAAGCCCCTGTCCAAAATAAAGACGTCCTCTCTGTGTAGTAACCAATGTAGTAAGTGCTCCTCGTCATTCATTATGTTCTGCATAATAGTTGCATCTGATGTTGTTGCAGGAAAAGGGCCTATGACATCTATGATATATCCATCGCTGCTTACTAAAATAAATGGTTTCAATAAATTAAGAAACTTGTGGAGGCTATAAGTTTTTCTTTGAAATAAATAATTAGTGCTTTTTTCAATATATACATATGTGCCATCTGCGATAATAATTAACTTGGTGTTGTTTTCATTTCCAAAAATATGTTTGGGCAAAAATAGATTTCTCTCTAGAAGCTCATCTCTAGAAATATGACCTATACCAAGATGTCTTGGTACATATTGACCTGTCAAGCATTGTCGCGCTATTTTTAGGCGATATTCAAACACTTGACGTGTTACGCCGAAAAGCGTAGCTAGTCGCTCGTTAGGTTCTCCAGTTCGTATTTTCGTTAAATAAGCTCCGAGAACTGATCGGGGATGTCTGCATTTTTCTGCGAGCGATGGCGTTTCTTCCAAAATGACGTTGAACTGCTCTAAAGTCAATCCAGTCCAAAACATAAGTTCACTATTATTCAGTGAAGATAATGTTTCAAAATCGAATCTTGTCCTATTGTTGATTGCTTCAATTAACATGTTTGTCATGTTACTAAAAAATGAAGCATTAAAATAATGTGTAACATTTACATTATCCAGTAACTCTTCAAAATCATAGTTATTTAAATGTTCTTCACATATTCGCGAACTCGGTGGAATATATAATCGATAATGACATACCAAATGTAGCTTGATAGACACAGGAACTCGTCGTAGATTTTCATGTCTACATTGCCTATACATACAGAGCCGTGAAGTGTTCGGTGCACGTACGTAATCGCGAACATAGAAACGAGCATCATCCTCTGGATTGTCCTGAGGATCATTGGGGGCTTCAGCAACATTGGGGGCTTCAGCAACATTGGGGGCTTCAGCAACATTGGGAGCTTCAGCAACATTGGGGGCTTCAGCAACATTGCGGGCTTCAGCAACATTGGGGGGTTCTTGATTGTCAGCATCTAAAATTATTTATTTATTTATTACTAGCTGTCCCGGCGAAGCTAGACTGTACTTAGTGATGAAATAATTTATTTTGATAAGGATTAATAGCACAGATGTAATTACCTTCTACAATGGGAGCGTTCTCAAGACGTAGTTGTCCACCGTCATTATTATTGGCTCTCTGCCAGCATCTATGGCATACTGCCATTACGTTATTGAATACTACCTGAAAAGGGAAAAAATGAAGATATCAGCATATGTGTGTTTTTGTAATAAGCAGAAGTATTTTTTCTGTGTTATATTGATTATATCGGTGTTATATGTGTGCTTGTCAGTTGTCTAGAACTCGGAACACAATCTACACTCACTTTTGGACTAGACTATAAAAATATTAAGGTGAGATTAAATAATTATGCAGGTAAAAATATCTCATTCCTCATAGGAATTGTGGCCGGACGATTGAGTCGTTCCTAACGTAAGCTATACTTTAAGTGCTATATTTCTATTCAAGCAATTCTAAAATGTATCATATAGTATCGTAGCAATGTTCTATCTGCTTATATATTCTAACTACATGACACTTATTCTTATTCATTATACGTATTCTACATAATATCTAAAAGTTATCGATATATGTATAATAAATCAGTAAATAAATACAATGACTGTGACTTACTTGTGTCAATCCATTTTGCAAAATGTAGGCCGCTAACTCAGGACTACTATGAAGCAATGTTTCTTGTAATATATGTCGTCTCTGTCTTAAAACAGATCTAGGACACATTACACATTGGCGTCCAGTCTCCATATTTATAAATCACAGTCCATTAAACGTGCCGGGGTCATCGAGTAGCAATCAAAAGGTCCAATAAACAAGCAGAGGTTAGTAATAGTCGCAAACAAGCCGATAACGCACAAATAAACAACGGGAACACAGCAGAACGTACTAGCCACGACTGAGGGAGGTGCGCGGGCGCAGGCGTCGAAAGGGTGCGGTCGGGGTAACGGAGCAAGGAGGGAGGGTAAAGTACGTCTTACGGCTGTTCTCTCTCGAGTTTTTTTTAGTTAAATAGTACATTTTTAATTCGATTCTTAATACTTAATAAAACTGTATAAGTATAACATATTTTTTTTTATTGCACGATAACCCCATATCCTACAGTGATGTCGCCATAGTAAAAAATAATCATAATGTCGAGATGTATTTAATGAGATATGTTTGGCATCTGTTGATGATATGGGACGATTTTTTGCATAGTCCTTTAAAAAAAGAAAATAAGGAGAAGTAAGGAAGATGTCAGTGGAAAAATCACAGTTGATTTAAAAAAAGATAGAGAAACAAGGTAAAAAAGGAAAAGCTCAAGAAACGCGAACTAAGGAAAGATTATCAATACTAATTAAGAAGTTTTTTGAACAAGATTCAAACAGCGTAATTATTCCTGGCAAAAAGCAGTACATCACTCGAAATAAGGTTCAAAAACAAAAACGACAGTTAACATTACCATTAAAGCAATTACATAACAAATTTATATCAGAGCATGGAATTCCTGTTAGTTATGCCTTTTTCTGTAGACATCGCCCATTTTGGGTAATCTTTCCTAGCAAAGCACTCCGGGAAACTTGTGCTTGCATAATTCACAGTAATGTAGATTTGGCAGTTCTATGTCTGCTTAAAGCAAATATAATAAAGGAGACTAATTTTGAACAGATTTTACAGTCCCTGTGTTGTTCTCAATACAACGATCAATGTTTAAAAAGACACTGCCCTTTATGTAAGGATAATGTTTTATCGTAGTGGGTACGTTGCAAAGAAACTGTAAAGACTAAAAAAGGTATGAAAACACAATATATTACTACGAAAAAGGCAACTGAAATGACTCCACTACAAGTTATAGAAAAACTAGATTACCAGCTACCAATTTTTTTCAAACACGCATTTATTGTAAACGTACAATACAACGCTATGAGATACAAGAAGAATAATCTAATTGTAACAGAAGCATTCATACATATAGACTTTTCAGAAAATTTTGGACTCAAATACGGAAAAGAAGTGCAGTCTTCATTTTGGGCCAAGTCGTAAAGAGATTTGTTTGCATACTGGTGTCATATATACCTACGACTTCCATCGTAGTGCCATTGGCACTACCTGTGCATGCACAGTTAGCCAGTGCTTGAGACACGATGCCGCTGCCATCTGGGCGCACCTAATACCCATGATTAAATTGGCTATAGAGATAAATCCTTTTATAGATACCATCCATTTCCAATCTGATTCTCCAAGTTCCCAGTACCGCAATAAATATATCTTCTACATAATTTCGGTTCTTTGTAAGGATTTTCCACAACTTAAGGCAATAACCTGGAATTACAGTGAAGCTGGACATGGGAAGGGTGCCCCAGATGGGATTGGAGGAGTGCTAAAACGGACTGCAGACAATCTTGTGACATTTGGTCAAGACGTCAGCACATTTGATCAGTTCATAGACATTGTAAAACAGAACATTGAAAATATTACCATAATGACTATCATTGAAGGTTAACATTGAGGTTTCAGCCAAAGAGGCTCTACTTCCCAAAAAATTGAAACTGTTCCAGGGCACGTTGAATGTTCACCAAGTCTTATGGAAACAAGATATATTTAATCTCGTATTCAGGAAAGTCAGCTGTTTTGACTGTGATTATTTTTGTGTTCACGATAAACATTTAGGGTTTTCGAGAGTCCTCAACTTCTGTACAACTGAAGAAGAACGCCCTGGGCCGAGTTCTGGAGACTCAAATACCCCTGAATACGTAGCACCTCTCGTTAGGGCCAAGAAATCTCGCCGTATTCTTGCTTATGTAACAAATACATCCCCTAATATTAATATAATTTCTAGTACACCAAAAAATATTGTTATTTTGTCCAACAAAAAGGTTTCTTTTAATTTAAATAAATAAAAAGTTAAGTTAAGTGTTGAAAGCATATTTTTAATCATGTAAGCTTTTAGAAGTCCAAATATTGTTTAGAGATTAAGGTGAAAGCCTAGATGATCTCACTGCCATTTTGTCGCTAGATGGCGACACATCCACAATTTCGAACATTTTCAATTTTTACACCTAACATAGACATTTTTAATAAACAACTTTATTGTTAGCGAAACCTAGGGCATTAACTTGATTTTTTTAGATCATCACTGTGCTTGTTAACTGGTATCATACAAAGATTAGAACATAATAATGATTTAGCCGCATGAATTTACTCTTTACACACACATGCAAAGTAAATAGTAGTAACTTCCGACTCCACTAGATGTCGTTTTATTCAAACATGGTTGGAAATTAAAATGTCCAGCAGGCCTAGCCAAGTTACAAACGCTTCGTATCGATTCTCTTTCTACAATTGTGAACGCTCCGGCGTAAGCGATTATAAACAATGCTATCTTGGTAGCCAACTTGAGAGGACTGAGTCGATCGCTCGTTCTACAATGACCTTAGAAAAAACCTATACTTTAGTCTATGGTGAGCGTTCCAAGAAACGTCAAACTAATGTCAAAGTCACAGTTGTGTACTTTGTGTGCGGGCTGAAGTTTTGTTTTGGATTGTTAAGAAAGGAATAATTGTTTAAGTGTTAAAAAAGTAAGCAAAATAAGGTACCAGTTGTCACAGTGTGGAATGTAATTTTAAACATTACTGTCATTCGAAATAATATGATATCGTGCATTTGCAATGAACGATACCTTAAATGAAGTGATAACTTTTATAGGATGGAATCTAGATCTCGAGCAAGCCCAGAACAGTTCGCAGCTTTATTAGAATTTATGGAAAGGTACGTAAATTATTAGTTATTTCGTAATCTTCCTTTGTTAAAATCTTTCATACTTGGGGCAATTGAAAGTTAGAAACATAAACAATGACGTGATACGCGACTTGAACTAATACTACTACTTACGAAAGAAACAAAACAATTATGTTTGACCTTTTACTTAATCAATTCTTCCTCTGTTTCTCTGAAATAGTTTTAACTTTTTTTCTTTGATGGCTTTGATGTTAGTTTTTTCTTTGCTTATCACTATATTTTCTTTTATGAACAAGTTTAATTTTTCTAATTCATATTCTTCAAATTTTTCAGGCCCCACCATCAGAGAGAAACTCTCTACCAACACCAACCAGAGATTCTGCACATTCTGTCTGTCCGTCCCAAACTCCTGCCACAGATGATACTTTTCCTTCATATTATTATAGACAAGGTACCTTTTTTTAAAGATGCTATGTTTCGGCTAAATTATTAATTTAGGCACAATTTAATATAAATAATTATATATTCTCAGCAACAACAGCATCCACCGCCAGTACTTCACTGCCACCTCCCGAATTTCAAAGCCATCCTCCACCATCAGTGCTAACGCCGCCGCCACGACGCGACGCCGCGGGCTGCTTCGAGCGCGCACACGCCGCAATTTGATAGAGATTTTGCCACAGTTGAGACTATCATCACTACCTTCGACAGATATTATCCCTTAAGATGTCTAATGTAGTGATAGTGGTCTCAGCTGTGAGCTATGAACATTTTAAATTGCCTACAATATCAGAGTAACAACAATAACTTTTTATTTCAATTCTTTGCTATTCCAATCCAGTTTACTTTTTCCTTCTCTAAACTTTTATGTACAAATTGTATGTATTATTAGTTTAATTGTTTTTTTTATAGTATTAAACAAAATCTTTAATTTAGACTTGATTTGCAAGTTCTACAACCATTAATTATTTACAAACTGTAGGTAATAGATTTTTATGTAAAGTGTTTTCTAACAATAATACCTAAAATGTATGTAAGCTAAGTACCAAGTATTGGATACACGAAAAATCCTTCCTCCCTACCTACCATGCACGCCAACACCAAACTATGTATTATGAATGTCAGTGTTTTAGTAAAAATAATAATAAACTTGTTTGTAATATTAAAGCTGTTTATTAATAATTTAATATCTAAGTACATTATCGTCAATTTAAAATTAACTAGATATTTTCAAAATACTATCAATAACTTATAATTTACAGGGGCGTGCCGTCCATAGAGGCAATTAGGCCTAGCCTACCTTATCAATCCTATCATAAACGCCAACTCAAGTGCAATTATTATACCTTTGTAATAAAAATTATTTTAAAAGTTAAAACTCCTGTTATAACACTTATAGCAACTTGTCGCGCCCGTGTGACGTAACACTAACACAATACTGTGAGCTAACCTCGCGTCGTCAATTGTAAGGCGAAATCGGTTGTAGAGTATTTTTGATTCATAAATTTACGCACACTGGTGCATATTTTCGTGTGTATAAACGGCACACATGTCTAGATAATAGGCGTGTCTCCCGGGAAAGGAGACGGCCTGTGATTGGTTAAATAGATTAACATGAATGAAGATCAGAGTTGCCATTTGTAGAAATTAAACCGAAATTCCGGCGAATTCGAGAAACAGACTACACACAAACACGATAGTTTTCTTAATGACTACTATAACCAGTTAAAAAAATAGGGTGGTATTTTTGAATTTATACCTAAAAAATAGCAAAAGGCCTATAAAAATAATTAAAAACTATATGAATTTTATTTTTCGCTTTGATTTTCGGGGAGTTTTTAAAATAAGTATGACAAGCACGTGCTGTCAGACTCAGTATTAACCGGCAAAATTTTGTTAACAGATTTTACATATGATTTAGGTATGACAATGATGCAATTTAATTTGGAAGTGTTTTTTTTAACAAATTACGAATTAATTTTTTCCTAGTCACGCCATCATTATTTCATGTGACAAGCAAATTTAAATGCGATTTTGAATGTTATCATATCTTACCAAGTTAAACCTTATCAGTTATTCGTTTTGAAACGAACATTAATGTAAATATTATATGTTGTTTAGTATTTGTTTATTTACTTAAAAATGGTGTTCTGTTGTGATACTTGCGCAGAAAATGTGTGTTTGTTAGAAGTTAAAAGCAGTAAGTTTTCGCAATTATCGTTTAATGATAAGATTCTTGTGGTGTCGAAAGGTAGATGTACACCCGAATTACGAGAATTAATCCAAAAATCTGATAATTCAGCTCGTACCCGCCATTTCAAACCTCAAAATTATGCAACATTCAGCTGGCTATGTGGTTGTATACACACAAATAAATTATTTTGTTTTCCGTGCATTTTGTTTAATACTTCCAGTAAGTGGAGTGAGGGGTACATTGGGGAGCCTGCCATTTTGCCGAAAAGATTTTGACCAAATTTCATTACCCAAACAAATTTTAGCAACTTTTTTTTATACCATTGCAATATTTCGAATGATTTTAGTACGCATATTTTTATTTGGTCAAATTTTTACTTGGCAAAATATTACCAAGTATAATGTCATTATGGCATTTGGTCTTTACTCAAATGATTTATTACAGCAAACAATCTTCAGACAATAAACGTTTAGTGAAATGATTTGTTAAGACAAAAAATATTAAGGCAAAAATAGGGTAGGTTAGGTTAGGTTAAAACTGTGACCTCCTTCGCACGAGCCGAGCGAGCGTAGCGAGCGGTGCCGCGGGAGCGGCCGGCGAGTGCCAGAAACGACTTGCACTAATAGAAAAAAGAGATTGTTTTTAGTAGGTTACCCGGAACTGAACTATTTAGATTAGGATAATTACTTACTTATTTAAAAAAAAATGGTTAGGTTAGGTTAAAACTGTGACCTCCAGGAACGACTACATTATATAGAAAAAAAAAAATTGGAAAAAACGCTACTAACTAAAAAAAAAGAATAGTTAATATTCATATTATTATAACCTGTTTAGAATTTGTCTTATTTGATTTTGCGTAAAAACTGTTATTCCAACTGAAATATTTGACTAAATAAAAAATGTTAAAAGTACTTGTTGGTAAACAAGTTATAAGTTTAAACGTTCACTTCCCAAACATTAGGTTTGCGTTACAATTTTTTGTGAATAGATTTTTTGCTAAGTAATAATTTGGCAAATGAAATTACGCGAAAAATTTTTTGGGAAGTGAAAATTTGTCAAATGCCTTTCGGTCAAACAAGGGAGACCCGGTACATTGATTTGCATAATTTTCATTCCTCGGCAAAAAAGCATGACCTATCAGAAAAACATCTAGAGGCTTGCTTAAAGTTAAATACATTTGGTAAATCACGTATACACGTATACTAGTTGTATTAACGGCCAGTTAAGGTTAGATATAGAAAAGCATAATTCTAAAGTAGATAGGAATAGAAATATTTTTCAAAGACTGATCGATGTTGTATGCTTTCTGGGAAAACAAGAATTAGCTTTTCGCGGCCACGATGAATCACCATCATCACTGAATAGAGGTAATTATTTAGAAACAGTAGATTTATTAGCAAAGTATGATGGAGCTTTAGAAACCCACTTACAAAATGCAAGTACCGCATTCACGGGCATGTCGAACAGAACGCAAAATGATTTGATCTCGAGCGTTGCATCTGTGATGACTGATTACGTTAGAGACGAAATTAAAAAGTCCGATTATGTTGCTGTCATGGTGGATGAAACACCGGACATAAGCGGCCGAGAACAATTAGTTCTGATTTTAAGATATTTTCGTGATTCCGAAGTAGTGGATCGATTTATTAAATACGTAGATGTCAGCGCGGATCGCACCGCTGTAGCTTTAAGTTCTCTAATTTTGGAAACTTTAGGAGATTTAGATTGTCATTCTAAATTAATTGCACAAACTTATGACGGGGCAGCAGTATTATCATCTGAAATTAACGGCGTGCAGGCTTTGGTGAGGCAAAAATGTCCGCAAGCTATGTATGTTTGGTGTTCCGCACATGTATTAAATTTAGTTTTATCGAAATCTTTTGAACGGGTTCCTGAAACAAAACGCTTCTTTAGTATAATAAAATCCATTGCGGTTTTTTTTCACACTAGTACGAAACGAATGGCGTACTATAACGACTTTGCCGTTATGAAAAAGCTGCCTCGTGTCGCCGAAACAAGGTGGACATATCACTCGCGCACGTTAAATATAATTAATAACGAGTCCACACACCTCCTTCAGTTGTTTGAGGAAATGAATGAAAATACACAACACTGGGATGGTGATACATTGTCACAAGTCACTTCATTTTTATTTAACATGAAAGAATTTGAATTTAATTTTTTTTTAAAAACATTCGCGGATATTTTTGCTGAAACCGATATTTTATACGATATCATACAGAAAAAAACTTGTGACATCGCGTATTGTGTTAAAAAGATAAAACAATTCGAGTCATTTTTAGCTCGTTACAGAGACAGGTTCGAGATCAATTATGATGCAACTGCCCTCATAACCGGACCACCCAAAAGAAAGCGCAATGTCGATGATGTAAAAATACACTATCGGCGAATTTTTACCGAAATAATTGATAATGTACTCAGCGAATTAAGAAATCGTTATCTGAATATTAAAAATTTGAAATTCTTTGAGTTACTTTCTTGTGAGAATTTTAGTAAATATAGTGAACAATTCCCTGAAAAGGAAATCAGAGAGTTCACTAATACATATCAGGCAAATTTTAATTTTGATAGATTAAAAAACGAATTGCGCTGTATTTATAGATCGCCTGAATTTGCGAATTGTAGCATATACAGTATCATTCAAAATTTGTATAAAAGTAATTTAGATAAAGTTTTTTCAGAAGTTTTACGTTTGGCGAAGTTTATTGTTACTATCCCAGCAAGCAGCGCATCGGCAGAACGTTCATTTTCGTCCTTAAAACGAATCCACACCTATCTAAGAAACACACAAAGTCAGCAACGACTCACAAATCTATCTTTAATTTCTATAGAGAAAGAATTAATGGTCGAACTACGACGCAAGACTAATTTTTATGACGAGGTCTTAAAATCATATTTGAAAAAAAACGGTAGGCGCGCAGATTTAACTTATAAATGAGTTGATTTTTCACTGATTTAAAACCCGTAATTAATTTATTAAATATATTTATACATGCGAATCACATGAAATAGGGCCTTAACAGGCCGCTTCGGATATCTTGCAAGTGACGTGTTCTGTAACTATCACCCACCCACTTGGATTAGATATTTGAGGTGGCCGAATCTTTCTTCTGTTTGCATCGTCAGAAAATAGTGATTTGAACCTTGAATAAAGTGGTGAGTTCTTGTATTTATAACTTTTGTTTTTACAGGCTGATTTTCAATTTTTTTTTTTTTTTTTTTTCATTTTCAATTTTTTTTTTCTTTTTTTTTTTTGGTTACCGATACCCGCGATATATGTGCGTGCCGGTGGCCTACCCTCCGTGGTGAACCACTGCACGCCACTGATAATTTATATTACATAAATTAAATATATGAAAGAGTACATACAAAAAGTTTAACTTATTATTAGGAAATATCAATAAAATCTTATTAAAGCTTAAAATAATCTTACTAATACTAACCTAACCTATCCAATAAACAACTCAACATGGCTCTTCGTTGGATTACTTCACTCTGGCTACCCACAGTAGCAGTGGGTGTGGGATCTGGCATGGTTATATTATCTCCATCGTCATGTGCAGCAGGAAGTGGTTGTGGTGGTGGCAAGCCAGCTTTCAAAGCTATGTTGTGTAATATACAATGGCATGTTGTGTAGTACACAACATGCCATTGTAATATTGCTAGCTACATGAGGATGATAGTGAAGAACCCTGTCCCTAAGCAAACATCTCCACCGTGCTTTGAGTAATCCAAAACAGCGCTCAATGCAGTTACGGGCTTGCACATGCTTTTGAGTATATCGTTCTTCCCTAGAACCTTCAACTGCGTTGAGGATAGGTGTCATAAGCCAAGGGCGTCGTGGATATCCAGAGTCACCTGAAAAATTAGTTACTGTAGACCAAAGAGATTTAGACACATATAGAGCGGACATTGGGAATATTGTCATACAATAATTTTCATCCTGAATATTTTCGATTTTGACACACGAATGCTACCTGACAAGCGGGCGTGTGACACTAGACAGAACGACTTGTTACTAAGTAGTAACAAGTTTTGGATTACGATTTTCGTCGTCTTGTCCTGTCTATCGCTCGGAAATATTTGAATGTCTTTGCTGTAGACAAATCGGAAAAATCCTATAGATTAGATATTTTAATGTTATAAATACATACCTAATAGCCATACTTGTTCATTATATTGATGAAGTTCACGCATAAATGGTTCAACTCTACTAGAAGACCAAATATGTGAATCATGTGTAGCTCCACCAAACTTTGCATTGACATTTAAAATAAGTAGATTGACATCACAAATCTGAAAATAAAACTAAGATTAAGAAGTGATTTATCCAGCTTGCCATACAGTATTAATAATTATAATATCTACCATTTGAACATTTAATGAATGATACCCTTTTCTATTATAAAAAAGGTGCTCTTCATCATTGGGCTTTACCAAAGCTACATGGGTACAATCTATGCACCCAATTACTCCAGGCAGGCCAAATCTTCTTTGGAACCTGAAACAATAATTATTGTTAATTTGCATTGTATGTGTAGGTACATGCACTTCATAATTAAAATTTGCAAAACAACAGTCTGACAGAACATGAGAACAGACCAAATAGAGATGTCAATCTGAGATCGATTGAGCAAAGAATCGATTTTTTGGAACAAATAATAACGTTTTTTTATATCGATATCTAGTACTGGATCGATACAGGGAATCGATATTTCACCCTAGAACATCAGTTTTTTGTTTGTTTGAATTGTTAAGAATTATGGTGGCGGGAAAATTACGAAGCATATCCAGTGCAAATCCTTTTGCGTAAAAATACGGATTTTTTCCAGATATGAGACTAGTTAAATTCTTTTCGCTCATCGATCGTTTTTTCGCCCTCGTAAACGACAAGGGGCACCATTTTTTTATGTAGGGGCACATTTACAGCAGATTAGGCACCAACTATACGTTCCACTCATATAACTATAGGAGACACTTTCTTACTAGAGTAACGTACACCCCGTAAACCCCTACATTGCGAATTTCATCGAAAACGAATGATTGATTTTTGGAAAATCATTTCTTTATTTGTGAATCGATTTTTGACGTCCCTATTAGGGGGAAATATTTGAAATTTAGAGTAGGTAGGTATGTGATGTGATGACAATCAACGAGTGTTGCTAACGTTTGATTTTGTATTTCCTCTTCTAAATCTTACACTTTTTTAAGTTTTAAGGATAATTACTATTATAATATAACTCTGTATCACCTTCAAGCAGAAAAGCATCCTTTGTACATAAAAATAACACTTACCGTCAATAAAACACAAAAACACTTCACTTTTAAATAAAAACTCTTTCACGGATGGCACTCGTATGAATGGTTCTCAGTAGTAGCCCCAGTCACCAATTCTAAACCTGAATGGTGCTTACTACTTACTTAGCTGTTCAGACGAGCGAAATTGGAACTACAGCTACCATTTTGAGAACGTCATTTCGCTGACAGTTAAAAACCCCGAAACCATAAATGAATGATGTACCTATATCATTCATCGTTTTAAATATCAGAACATCCTACAACTTACTACTAAAATACTGCCCTATGTTTTATGTCCCCTTTTTCTTGGTAAACTTCTTAGATGGCAAGACCAATTTACCTCGACTCACTTTGACGTGTGCTAATAATACTAAAATGTGCAATTGTTATGAAAAATCAATGTCGTTTGTCTGTGTATTCACTTATCTTGATGGTTTCACATAAATTAAATATGATTCAATCAATAGATGTAAGTAGTACCTACGTGTCACCATTGCGTAGGTAGGTAATTAGAAAAAAAATAGGTAAATTTGCCTACGCTGATCGCCTGATTTAGGTTTACCCTAAGTTTACATGAACTTCTATTCTCTGATTTTATTCAACCCAAACCAATGAATTAGTACCTAACCGTGTCAGAAAATGTATTATCAGTACCTACTTACATACAGTAGAAAGATTTTTAAATCTTTAGGTTCTTTATATTTAAAGTAGATATTACAATAATTACATTAGTATTGTATCTGTGTGAACCAAATGCAGATCGCAGATATTTTTTTTCACTTTCTAGCATTCTTTCTCATTCCCTAATAAAAAACATTTTATCAATCATAAAATGTAAAACCCGCGGGCAATCCCGCGCGCCGCGCCAGCGCTAACTTTCTAGAAACACAATATTGGAAACGATTTATCGCGCATGGACTGACGACTGGAGAAATTTGGCAACAATGCGGGGTGCGTCTTGAAGGGTATGAATGGATAGCGGAATGGCAACGTTGCCCGTAACATCGCCGCAACACTCGACGTGTGACCATTGCGCTTGTTCGAATTTTCACACAACAGCGCCATCTATTATAAATGTTTACCGAACGTTAACTCGTAACACAACAGCACTTAACTTACTCTTTAACTCTTTCTCGTTCTTTAAACTTCCGTTAGATGGCGCGATTCAGATCACTCACACAAGTAAAGATTTTTCGTTTTTTATTGGGTCTAATTCTCCTAGAAATACTGTTTTTTTTATAAAATTTTGGCGTTACGCGAACATAATACATTATAAAGTCTCATTATACTTGCTTTTATTCTGCAGAAACCGTTTATTTACGGAGATTACAACCGCTGAAAAATGTATGGCAACGATCGACTTAAACGAGACAGGGATCCACCTTAAACGAAATTGACAAGAACTGATTATGTTTCTATGACTGATTTTACCAAAGAATTATTGAAATGTTTAAAGAAATAAAACTTGTGTTAATTATAATGATATTTTATTCATAAACCCTGAGTTATTATCGATTAATCCTTTACATAACATTTGAATCAATTCGGATAATTGATCTATTAACATATTGTTTACTGTAACAACAAATCATTGCCAGTCATGTCATGTCATTTCCAGAAATGAGAATATCATTTCCTTCCTATATCTCTTTAAAAAAAACATGTAACAGGTGTGCCTTTTACATATAATTCACATTTTTATTTCTATAATTCATTAGACTTGGTCAAAAAATCGTTAGATACTACTTAAAAAAATATATGAAAAAGTACACTGTAGAATCAAATTTAGTTTATTTACCCACGTAATTGATTGGGTCCAGTTATAAAATTAACTTAGATTTTGCCTTGGTTTCTTTCCTTTGATCTGTATTGGTACCGGTAACACATGTCCACAAATGTTCGAGTTCGAAATATGCTTGGACTGCGAACTTCCAACTGGCATAGTTATCTCTTCCGACTAGTCTGTCGATATGGAATGGATTGTGACCTGTATTTGACATCTTCTATGCGTATTTCAGATTTTTACGTGATTTCTGTTCGAGCCGCGCTGGTTAACCTCAAAATGTATGACGGACAAAATACCCAGCCAGTCTCAGTTTTCACTGCACCTGGGGATTTTTCTTAGTTTTCACTGCGTTTACTTTGCAATCAACCACGCTCGGCTACCATGATGATATTTTTGGTGGAAATAAAATAAACGGTTAAACTAGAAAAATTGCGTGTATTGCTTCCATAGAGGTTACAAGCTTAAGACAACGCGGTGTTGCCAACTTAGTATAAAATGTGGTTGCGTTCCTACTTGCCAACAAGTTTTACCGTAAAACGTGATTTTTTACCCCAAAATAATTTTTGCGAAGAGTTACTTAGTTTGATGTACTGAATGTTTGGTTGACGGCTTCGTGAAGGGTCTGTTTACACCCTGTATAAAATAATTGGTAGGCATCATTTTCCAAAATTTTAAAAAGCTTAGTGTGTCGCTAACTTTTAGTTGTGAGTTACGTTACATTCGTTGTCGGCCGTACAAGTTACAATGCAAATTGTAACGTAACTGACGTAACAACATAACTACTCAAGTCAAAAACAAATTTTAGAATTTTAGTTTAACATTTAGGACTCAAATTTATACATCTAAACGATTGAAGAAATAACAGCTGTCCCATAAAGTTGGGTCGAGTAGGTTTTGAAGTTTTGCATGGGACAGCTGATAATTTTTTCGCATTTACGATATTGGACCCTTGGAGGAAGTTGTTCAGTTTGATGGTCTGCATCATATCCTTTCATGTGATTACACCCTTTCTGTAACACGTTGTATAGGTAACGGAGGCATCTCTTGAACCAACCGTTGGTGACTTCAATGACCCATCGTACAATTGTTATTTTCCTCGATTCATGTGACTGCTCGTTGGATCGCACTTCGATCTTTAGATGACGGCATATGGACTTCATACCCGTGTTCTTCTAAGTTGGGACTAGCATCCTTGAAGCCCCGATCTAATACGAACTCGTCTCCTGCAAAAAGCAAATTACAAACTTAAATTACAGTGCCATAACTTCTATTTACTTTTGACATGAAGCTGAGGGGGGTGTATCCGCTAATGAGTTTACTTTTTGCTTAATCGATTACATTGAAAACCTAGCGGCGTAAACTGAACGAGTTACTGTAATTTCGGATGACTGCGGCCATCAAAATCGAAACCGGATTTTATCCAGTGCTTTAAGTGATCTATCCCAAAGAATGACTCTTAAGTGTTGCAAGTGCTCAACACTAAGAGTCATTCATGTACTTGAAAAAAGGCCATACCATGATGGAAGTAGATAGTGTCCACTCAAAAATTAAACAGTACATAAAACCCCATTTATGCACCGAGTGACAATGTAGCTCGAATACATCAAGCTCGCCCAAGAAATCCTTACGATGTAAAATCAATCCACAATGACTTCATTCTTAATTATGAAGAACTTGAATCGAACTTCAAGTCTATAAGACCCGGAGCACCTATCAGTAGTGCCTATAGGTTTTTTGTCTGAAGAAAGCATCTGAAGCAAGAAACAAGGATTTTCGTAACTTTAGAGAAAATCATACACGAAAGCACAGTAGCATCGCCACTAATGAAGACATTCTTCATAGTCTTCTGTTATCTTCCGATCCTCTTTTTACGAGCCTACGACCGAAGTTGACCAATAAAGACTCATACATGATCGGAGTGATTTGAAGCTGATTGACATTTCAACTGATACAATAGTTGGAGCATTTTCGAATGTAGTGACATTGAAGAAGATGACGGCATTGATGATCATGATGTCGATATTGATGAAGATGAACAAAACAATAAGACTTAAACTAACTAAATGGTAGTTTGCCAATAACTTGTCCTAGTCATACAATGCCTAAGACTAAAGATGTATAATATGCCTGCCTACGCGCTACAATGCTGGGTAGCATTGTATTAGATTATACAATTAAGTTTTAATTTGTTACTCCCCCAAAAGAATACAAAATTATTACTAAGCTAAAAACATTATCAATAAACAAATTGAGTTACGAACAATTGCTTACTTAATTTACTTATACTAGAGCGTTCACATTCTTTCGCCTCACATTGTTTACACTACACTACACCATAAGTTTGTTTGAGGTTTGCACTCGCGATATTTACTTGTAGGTTGGGCATCCCGATACGGCATACGGCACGCCGATCGCACGTTGTGTAATCGCGCGGCTAATTCTTGTCTCGATGGCGGCTTCGATGCGGCGCCTTCAGTAGCACCACCCCACGTAGGGGAGATAAGCCTAAATCACAGTGTGTTATTTTGCCTTAGTTGCGGACATGCCAGTTTTATTTTTTGTTTGTATAGATTAAACCTTAATAAAGCATTCCCAAAAATAACCGTTTTGATATTTCACTTCATTTAAGAGAAACAAATATTTAAGTGAAAGCTCACTGACCTTTTGGAAAAAGATTTTTGTCTGTATCTCTTCAATAAAGCAAATGTCAGTCTCTTGTAAAATATATATTATTGTAGGTTTGAAATGTTATACAGTGTAAAAAATTGCAAGTCCCTAACATCACAGGAACAAGAATAAAAAAATATTTTGTAAATAAACGAAAAAAATTAATATAAAATTAGATATTTACGGGTCGCGTTTTTTTTTGCCTGCATACTATACTTATGTATAGTACCTTCAACTTGAGAAAATTTTAAATATGTATCTAGCGAGATCTCGGAGAAATTGCGTTTCTAAGTTTTTTTTAAATTTCTATGGGAATAGGGTTGTAATAGAGTAGTAAATATTTAAGTTGATTAATTCAATCGATTTTTTTTATTATTAGTTGTCGTTTCGACACTATCATTAACAAAATGGATTATGACGAGGACAATCTATTGCTGGCTTTCCTTTTAAAAAGAAAATTAGTGCGAAAACGAGAATTAAAAATAACAGAATTTGACAATATATTACAGTATAATATATTACATCATTTTAATTATTTTTGACTGCGGCTGATCTTGAAGTGAGTCTTCGAAATTCTTTCGAATATGACGCACTTGACGGGAGCTCTTTTCATTCGAAGCAGATGGGGTGACATTAGATGTTCCGGGTATTGACTCCTCTTGGCGGTTACTAATTAATATGTTTGAAGTAGATGGAGTGTCATTGGATGTTCCGGGAATTGACTCCTCTTGGCGGTTACTAAATATGTTTGAAGTAGATGGAGTTTCATATGAAGTTTCAGGTATCGGTTCTGTAAGCAGCATATCGCTTACAGAACCCTTACTTGATGGTTCTGCTTCTTGAGAACTATCAACATTTTTATTTAATTCTATAGGATTTTTTTCTATTTTGGTTGGTATTTTAATATCGAAAATTGTAGCAAGCCATTTTTCATTCTTTTTACTAAAGCGTTTAAAATTATTTTTGCTGTCATTATACAATTTTTCGCACTTACTAATAAATTTGGAAATATTTTCGCTAAGACTTTTATTTTGTATGTCAATATTGTTAGGAATACCTGTTGGATACAATGCATTTAAAATAATCATTGTTCGTTCGTTGATTTCAAGGTCACGCGGTCTTTGTTTCGGCCCATACTGTCGGGCCTTTTCAACTAAAACGTTATAAATTTCCAGTTTCGTAAGTGTATTCGGATCCGTATTCAGGCTTAGGTCGTCGGTGATCATTGCCACTCGCTGACCAGCATGAAGGTTGGCGCCTTCATGCCCCCCTTGCATTAAGTCCTCTGGTCGGGGCCCAGACGGACATCCCCCAGCAGGACGGGTCAGTGCCTGCTGAGGCAAAACAGTGCCATGGGTCTTTAACGGCTCCATGACACCTCACCCCCGCTTCTCCAGATATTATGTATAGAAATTGGGTTTTTGCATTTGCTTAACGAGGGCGGACCCCTTCCCAATCCCACATAATATCCTTCATCGAAGATAGATCATAAACAAAAGTAGTGATCGAAATTCAACCGTAAATATTTTTTAATTTTGACTTTAACTTTCTGCGTTATATAATTTAAACCGGCAATTGCTAATGCCTGAGTCAAAAATAATGAATAATAAATAATCAGTAATGTTTGCATGAAGTAAGTATTGTACCTATGTTGCACACAGGGTTGAGTGACAACCCTAACCCACAACTTTAAAATTCAATATTTCCGAGATCCTGGGTTTGTTGCATCTGTTTTTTTTTGTAGCGATAGTTATTATAGTGATCAATATTCAGGCATTTAAAAAAAACACGACCATCAAGAGAATCGCCGGAAAAAAAATATTTACAAAATCATAGAAAAAAAAATATTGTCACCTTTATGAGTAAGATTTTTAAAGTTTTCAAGAAAAAAATGGTTCCAATAGTGAATTCCTATCACATCTTAAAACATTTAGTGTAAAAATAAAATCCAAAAACGAGATATTACGTTTCTATGGTTTTTAAGGATTTTTCTCGATTGTATTAATTTCTCTTAAACTATTGTAATTAGAGCCGGCGGAGTTTTAATGAGAGTTTTGTTTGATTGTTAGCTTTCCAAAAAACACATAAGATGAGCAAGTCCGCAACTAAGGCAAAATTACACACTGTGTAAATCGGGTACCCCGCCTAAATCGGGTATGCTTGTTTGCGTGCGTGTTACGTCTATTAGTGAGAATGTACGAGTGCAGCGAGGTGGCGTGACAGTCGGCCAATCACAGGCAGTCGGCTCTCCGCTGTGACGCAAGCGCTTGCAAGGTAAGATTGAAAACAATATTTTTGATGGTTTTACTAAAAAAAATTGACTTTTGGTAACAGTGAATACTCAAATATTGTATGGCTTATGTTTACTTAAGTTTTGTGTTGTGATTTTGTAAGGAATTATGCATCTAAATTAAAAAAAAAACTTGTGGCATTCCTGCTTTTGGTTTTGAGGTTATGGCGGTTAAAATAAAAACATGCGTTTGGGCATAACGGGTAGGGGTAAAACGGGTATGTACCCGATTTGCCCTAGTATGGTCGGTCATGTAAGTAGTTTGGGTGGTTGAAATGAGGTTTTAATTAAGATTTTTGGTTTGTTTTATTCTAGATGGTTAACAAATATAAAAGAAAAACCTCTAATGCATCATGGGACGAGGCAGTTATGAAACTTGCTATGGAAGAAGCTAGCAAAACCTCAGTGAAAGGTGCGGCTAAGAAGTACGGTATAAACTTATCCACGTTGCAGCGGCACATCAAAAAAGGATGCCCGAAGAAGAAACTTGGCAGGTACACAACTGTATTCACGGATCCTCAGGAACTCGAGCTTCTTGAATATGTGTTTCATATGGAAGGTTTGTTTTTTGGACTGACCAAGAAAGAATTCTTAGAACTCGTGTACCAATATTCCACACCCATTCAAAAATGGAATGGCAGGTGAAGATTGGTACATTGGGTTTAAAGTACGACATCCTGATTTAAGTATACGCCGTCCAGAACCGACGTCATTAGCACGCGCTAGGGGTTTTAACAAACCACAAGTACAGAGGTTTTTCGATTTGCTAGAGGGAGAGATCGATAAACATAAAATTGACGCGACGCGCATTTACAATGTTGACGAAACTGGAATTCAGACTAATAGCAACAAGCCGCCTAGAGTTCTTAGTAGATCAGGAAAAAAACAGGTTGGTGTGATATCTAGTGTCGAGCGTGGTAAACTCACAACAGTGGTTTGCTGTTGCAATGCAGCAGGTGCGTTTATACCCCCATTTTTAATCTTTGGGAGAAAGCGAATGGTGCCAAGACTTCTAGATGGCGCTCCACCTGGATCAGTCGCAAGCTGCACAGACAACGGCTGGATAAATGGCCCAACATTCTTAGACTGGCTTCGACATTTTGTGGCTATGACTAGGCCAACTAGTGAGCAAAAAATAATTTTAGTAATGGACAATCACGTGTCACATAAATATTTAGAAGTCCTGGATTATGCTTCAAAGAACAATGTAATTTTTGTGTCTTTTCCACCACACACAACGCACCGATTACAGCCTTTGGATACGTGTGTTTACGGACCACTTAAAAATTATTTCGAACAAGCTGTTTCGGTATTTCAGCGTACCCACGTCGGGCGCATTATTTCACAGTATGACGTGGCCAGATTGTTTGGTGAAGCCTACATGAAAGCGGCCAGTGCCCATAACGCAATAAAAGGGTTTTCATCTACTGGCATTTGGCCAACCAATCGGAACGTATTTGACGAAAGTGATTATATGCCATCTACTTTGACAGACAGGCCGGAGCCAGTTACTGGAAATGAGGAGTCGGCAAATATTCAACCCGCTGTGTTGAATATCGAGATACCTACTAACGATAACACCGATATTACAGAAACACCGACTATTTTAAGCGAAACAGCAGAAGTGACAGCAGGACAAACTGAAGAAACAGCATCTGAGATGCAGTCCAACAATTCTCCGCCACTAGTAGCTGACACAGACTTGGAGTTACAGGTTACTGAAGTCAACAGGCCCACAACTCCGGAAATGCAGCCGTCACCACCAATAAAACAGCATAAAACTCCAATAGACATCAGACCACTCCCTCAAATCACACCGAATATAACTACACGAAAACGTAAGGCTCAAAAGGCTGAAATACTAACAAGCACACCAGTAAAAGAGGAACTAAGGGAAAAAGAAAACAAAAAGAAGAAACCTACTAACACTAAACTTAAGGCAGTGAAGAAAAATTTAAAGGAACCCAGCACTAATAAGAAGGAAGTAATAGCTTGTTGTAGTAATACCAACAAGAGACAGGTAAGATCCAAACGTGGTCCAAAAAACAGTCAGAATGACAAAACTGAATACGCTTGCTTAGTCTGTGCTGAACTATATACTGAACCACCTCTAGAAGATTGGATCAGGTGTGACGATTGTGACATGTGGGCTCACGAAGCGTGCACTTCATATTCTGGCAGAGGCAATTATTACTGTGATGCCTGCCAAGAGTAATTTAGTTTTTATTTAATTCTTATTTACTAGTTTTTATTTAGTTGTTTTGTTCCACCGATGATTTATAATTTAAACAAGATTAAAGATTGAATACGGGTCTAATTAAACATTTAGGAAGTTTTAATGAGCAAATATAAGTGATCTCATGTTAAAGTATTTTGTAAAACTATAAAAATAACAATAGGTACTCTAGTTTATTTTTAAATTCTTCTTAGTAGCTGTTTGTTGCCAAAGATGATTTATAGTTTAAACAAGATACGATTGAATATGAGTCTGATTAATAATTTAAGACGCTTAAATGAAAATATAAGTGATAAATATTGTAAAACTATAAAAATAAGTTGATTGTTCTCATTATATAGCCTTTACCCATTATGCCCTGATGAGGTACCTGATTTAGGCCCCCTATAAGGGCAAAACGGGTATTTGGAAGAGTCTCCTAATTTCTGTTTTTCTAAGATTGTTGAAGAGAATGGTTATGTTTGTTATTTTTTTTATATACTATATTAAATAAACATTTCCTTTAGTAAAACTATTTGGTACATTTTACGTTTCTAAGTATTTTTTATTTCACATGTCCCTTAGAGTACCCGTTTTAGGCTTACCTCCCCTAGAGTATACATAGGGTTACCGCTGCGCTGTCTAGGGTGACGACGGCTAGCGATATCTTGTGGGTGATGTTAAGGGTTTCATGGGTTTCAGGGACTGCTGATTGGTATGAGTGCGGCGAAGGTGAGCGTTTGTTGACGAGTGACGGGTATTTATACGGCTGATAACGAAGTTGATGGCGGCGGCTCACATGTCGAATCTCACGGTCTTCTTAACGATGCGGCCCGATTTCGTTGTAACCGGCGGTGTCGTAGTGCTTGAGGTGTCGTATGAAGTCGTAACGTTCGCCAGATGTGTGACGGTGTCGGGTGGTTTGTTCGGGTGAATTGTTTAGGTCTCTTGGCGTGGGACCGACACGTTATCAAAGTCTAATAATAAATGAGACGATCAAGTGGACCGATTTAAGCAAAAATGATTCAGTCCACACTAACCTCATTTCGAGATAATAGAGTTTAAAGTTTATTTCGGTATTTCTCTGGCTTTGTAGTTCTAAATGTTATGTTTTTAATTTTATGTTATTCTAAGTGTTCTAAACTAATTTACATGCATGTATTTAGTAAATAAATTTTAATAGTTTCGTAGATATTCAAGAAAACTTGCGCGTGGATCATTATTACATAATACATTTTGTATGGAATTAGCTGTGTAGGCTGCGGAAAGAAAAATGCAAAAATGTTCCAAACTATGACAAAAATAAAAGCTTAAAAATGTTCCAAACTATGACAAAAATAAAAGCTTAAAAATGTTTATTATTTTTATTTTATTTAAAAAAACACAAATGTTACCCTACTCCTCATCCAAATCAAAGTCGGGTTCATCACAATAACCATCTATATCGTCTATTATTGCATCGTCTCCCTTCAGTTTTTTATAATAACCAATGCAATCATTTGGTATGAGATGGAATAACGATTTCAAATCGTTTAACTTCTTTTTGTTAATCAGTTTTCCTGAAGGCCATAATTCTTGCAAATCTTCTTCTATGACACCCAAATCAACACCTTTTAATTTCTTTTTAATATTCAGTTCTTTGTAGTCCTCATTAAAGGAAGTTCTCATAAACAAAGAATGTTGAGTCTTTTTTGTGATTAAAATTTCTTTTGTTTTGAGCCAGTTTACTTTGCTCTTATCATTAAATATTTTTCTATTAACTATTTTCTTTTCTAGAATTTGAGATCCAACAAAATCACAACTTTCCATTTTATGGACCTGTAAAGGATTTTTGTTTTTGCATTGTTTCATAATGGCAATATAATCATCCACGGAGTATATCCTTTCATATTGCTTGAGTCGAGTCTCAATTTTAGCGAAGTCGTTGTCATTTGGTAGGAAAGTGTGTCCTGATTCTAGGTAACGGAAGCTGATTGTCTCGAGAGTGGGGTGTCTATTTAATAAAGCCTTTAAAATCAAAACGATTTTGATATTCCTGTTTTGCCCTCCGCAACAGTCACTCCACAAAATCAATTTTTTTACTGTAGGAGGTAGCACGCACTTAATATATTTCCTCAAACATGAACCCACTTCTTGGGCCCCTCTGCCTGCCTCGCCTTCAGCCCAAACAAAACAATTCCCAACACCGTTGGAAGCCGAGTGTATACCGCAGTTGTATACCCATAACTGCCTTTTGTAGAAAACTATATTGGTCGGTATTCTAGGTAAAGGCAAGGTTTTCTCCAAATCGTAAGTCAGACATTCAGTTTCTTCACAAGTTTTAGCCTGTTCAAAATCTTCCTTCAGCTTCTTCCTTAAATCTTCGGCAATTTTTTGGTGTTCTTCTTTTTCTCTTTGGGCATTTGCTCTTTCAGCTGAGGTAGTAGAATTTTTCAATGTCATTTCATAAAGATCACATTTGTTACACGTGTCTTTCTTAAGGCTCTTGCACCTCAAATTGAATTTTTGTACAAAAATATGTCTAACAACATTGAAGGATGGACATTTTTCATCTTTTCCAAATTCTTTTTCGAATTCTATTTTGAACAATTCGTAGATTTTTGGTACCGTCATTCCTGGCTGCAGATATAAAGCATCGCTGTTCTTTTCTCTACGATAATGTGACTCGTATTTTGGCAACCTTTTGATAACATCGATAATAAGCTCAATATGTCTTTGTGGCGTTTTATTCCATCCGCCTGCTGTTTCTCCTCTTTTATCTTTTATTTCTCTGTCATTGCGTTTTTTTCGAAGACTGACAGTAACTTTTTGAGGTGTTATTTGCAGAGTTCTACAAAACATGTCTCGACAAACAGGTATATTGCCAAGTGTATACGTGCGAATAAATTCGCGAGGTTTCCTCTTCGACGGGGAGCATAATGTAACGTAACTTCGTTTCTTTTTGCTTTCTGTAATGTTAGATGTTATGTACAAAACTTGAGCTGCGTACGATTCAAGATGTACGAATCTATGAAATTCTCGTTCCCTATCTTCTTTTGAAACTAAATTAGCACAATCTTTTTTGCATGAACATTTAAAATCTATGAATTTTTTAGATGATACTTCCTTCTTTTTAGTTTGGTAAGGTAAATTTTTGTATTTCCTTTCTTTAATTTCCTGACGACTGTATTTTTGTTTGAGTTTCCTTCCTCTTTTTTTACGACCTTCATTTTCGTTTTCTGGTGCATTCTCTAAACTGCATACGATATCGTTAGCAATTTCTTGTCGGTAATTAATTTGTTTTTCCGCTTCTTCACTTCCTTCGGTGTTACTTTCTGTTTCACGTTCTATTTCTTCCATAACATCTTCAACATTAAGTCTCTCCGTTGATTTTCTTTTTTCAGTTGCCGTACTCGGAGAATGGATTAATGCCTGTGTGGTTTTGATTCTTACTTCATCACAATCAGTGTCACTTTCTGAATCTGTGGTATCTTGTGCTATAAAATCTGGATCTCTTACGCTATCGTCACTGTTATATGTTAGGTTATCATTATCTTCTAATCTTAGTGATGTTGGTTCTTCAACTATTTGGTCTAATGCAATGTGCGTATCATTAGGAACACTCTTCATTATATAAGGAGTCAGAGGTGAATATGACGGCGGAGGAATTGACAAATTGGAAAGTAGCGTTGGACTAGTAACGCCATCATTATCTGAAACATGAAAAATAAGTGGTTCTGACAATCCAATTTAATTTTCTTAACAATAATATGATATTAATCGGGATTGCTTTAAACGTAGTTTTGCTAGATCCTTCTGTGCCAGTAGGTAACAAAGTATTGTTTGTCCCCGCCTGCAGCGCCTTAAAGTATTTAGTTTAACTAATTTGAATATACATTGTGAGACTTGTTTTTCCCTTTTCAGTTCATTATTTTTAAGCAGTCGGGTTTTTTGTTTTTATAATAATAATTTTACATACATAAAACAGTCATCATTTAGGAATTTTAATGTAAATAATAGTACCTTCTAATCTCGGTGATGCTGGTTCTTCAACTATTTGGTCAAATGCAATGTGCGCATCATTAGGAACACTCTTTGTTATATGTGGAGTCAGAGGTGAATATGACGGCGGAGGAATTGACAAATTGGATAGTAGCGTTGGACTACTGACATCATCATTATCTGAAAGATTAATTGCAATAAAATTAAGATGTTGATTATTGTATTTTGAACTTTAGTCTAACGAACATTTTACTGTCCTGGTATTAAATAGTACCTTACCTTCAGATATTCGTTTTTGGAAAACTTCACCAGAAGCCATTTGGCTAACATTGATTGGCGATTTGTTAACTTCGGTTTCTTCAATAGCATTCTCTAAAATAAAAGATCTTTCCCGATCTTTCAAGTTACGTACTTCATTCGTGCAATCTCGCTGTAAACAAGAGGCTAATTCCTCGTCATCACTTGCCTCGATATATGTTTCTTGTCGACTTTGAGTATTGTCAATGCGCTGAACTACTGTGCATTCTGACCCCGACATAGAGTTTATGACATCTTTTGGCTTAAAAGGGCATACCGTTTCCTCATCATTACTGTCGCTTGCTTCTACATATGTTTGCCTTTCATTAAAATGTGAACTATCTTTAATACTAACAATCCCCTGAAGTGGATTTTCAGAGCACCGTTCAACAAAAGAGTCTTCACAAGGTTCTTCAAGCATCTCATTTGTCAAAATGTTGAAATTTTTTTCCGTTTCTGGAGACATTTCTCTGATTGGCGATGACGTACAAGATTGTTGATTTTCGTCATCTGAAACAATATGGAGCCGTCGTGTATATTTTTGTATCCCTGATAAGTACTTTAACTCTTTACGTTCCACCTATTTAAAATTACGTCGGGCCACGTTCAATATAGGGTCTCAAACAAAGCGCGAAAAAGCAAATCAGCTGTTTCACACATTTTGGTTAAGTAGGTATAAACATTTTGTATAAAACAGCTGTGTTTTTTTCTAAAAAACACTTTAAAAACAATGTGGAAATAAGTAGATACCTAGTATTATGTGTTCTTACCTAGCTTACTTTGAGCGGTTTGACGAGAGTTTTTATTGCAATAGTCTTTCTGAACCATCCTTATAATGTTATCACTCCTCTTACATTTCTTTGAGAGATGTGAATAATTAAGAAGCGAACCGCCACCTTCTACGGCAAAACAAAAAAAATGCAAATAGGTAAATAATAAGTAAGTAGGTACGTACGGTCGGCTGTAGTTAGATAGTAGGTAGGTTAGTTCCAAATAATTTGGAGCTCACCTATAGCTGTGTTTCTAGGTACCTACCAACTTATTCTGAGTAAAATGTATAGCTAGCAAGCCGGGCATAAAGGTTATTTAGCGGCTAAATATACCTAAAAGTTCATCCGTAGATTAAGTAGATAATGTCACCTGCACGTAATAGTAATTATTGTAACAAAATATGATTATAAAATACATAAACCACAGAAGTTACTGCAATGAAAACAATTTAAAAGAATATGAGTAGGTACATAAACACAACGCGATCGTAAAATATCTACGAGACATATTAATAATTATTACCAGTAGCTATCTACAATAATAAAATTACTTACCATCATCTTTTTGCCCTGCATCTGTTCTTTTACGTACACTTTTTAATATTGAATCTTTTCTATTCATTTCTAGGTTTAAGACTAAACTTTTGATAAAAACTCGAATCACCAACTTTACAAAACACAATTTAACAAATTCAATTACAATGAGATGTTACTCATGCACTTTTCTTTATTTTTACTACGCAGCAATAAATTTCACACAACGTTTCAATAGACGAGATCAGTACGAAATGACGACGCCCGCTCCCCACTCCGCCCGCTGCAGCCGCACATATTACGCGTTTGCAGCGGCGCGAGTAGGTAAGTTTATTTAAAGTACCTACCCACAACCTAATAAAGTAATAATGTTTGCAATGAGTGCAGTTTTTTGTTTTGAAAAATATTTAATGACACAATAGTATTTACTCAACAATTACTTAATAAACAAATTTGCCATAAATTGCGAAGTGGATCCTTTTTGTTTATTCAATTAAAGTATAATATAGTTTTCATTTCAAAATTGCAAAAACGTTTCAAGCTCTGAAGTTCATTTTGTGTTAAAATTTAAATGAAGAAAACACGCAGCAGCATTATTTGCAAAAAAGATTCAAGTGAGGTGGATCGTTTTTGTAAAACTTTAACAGTAATTTTTCACTGCGCTTAAAGTTTTACAAAAACGATCCACCTCACTTGAATCTTTTTTGCAAAACTTTAGCGCATTTGAAATGGTTGGTTTAGAAATATGCAAAAATGATCTTCAATAAGTTTGTCTACATGACCACATTATTCTAAAAAAATAGAATAAATTTCATGCAAAACATACAATTTTATTGCAGGTACAAAAAAATGCAATAAAAGATAGAAGGTTTAAATAGTTATATACGTATTTCATTAAAGTTTTCGGTATAAAAATAATATTTTGTTTACTTTTTAGCCGAGATATTAATGATAATTTTATATTTAACCGTGAATCGTTTTTTAAGAATTGAATTTTTCGTTTTTCTTTAATTAAATAGAATAGTCATGTGGTCTGAATCAGTATACTTCTGTAGTCGAATGTTATTTGGAATTGAGTTAAAATGATTCAAGGTTATTGGAACATTTAAGCAGAATGATTTTTATAATATTTTCCATATTGTATAAAAAGCATTATTGTTCCAAGTAGTTTGAATCATTATAGCAAAAAACAAAAAACCTATATCAGGGCAACCAAGAAAATGCAAAAATGATTCTAATAGCTTGAAACATTTATGCATTATGAAAAAATGATGTTCGCTATGACAGTTGTGGTTTGGACCATACGGATTTTCGTCAATTATTAACATAGAGTTCCGAGTCTTTGATATGTTAAAATATACCTTATTTAGAGTACATAAGTCACAAAAACTCGAAATTGTCGAGATTGTGGGTTGGATCATTTTTGCATAAATCGGTCCAAGTGATACTGTGACTTGCCTGCCGTTACAATCTAAAGTATAAAATTTTGGATGTCGCTTTATTATTTTATATGGACCTTCGCACGGTGGTACCAAAGATCGCCGTGCTTCATTCCTAACAAACACATGAATGTTAATGGATAAGTCTTTATGAACGAATACACTATTGTTGTTGCTATGTAAGCTTGAATGTGAGAGGCTGGGAACGGATGACAATGAATTAATTAAGTGTTTGATGTAGTCGCTCTCGTTAATATTGTTTGTAGGCTTTGAATGAAATAGGTCACCTGGGAGTCTGAGACTATTGCCGTAAAAAAATTGAGATGGACTGTATCACAGATCTAATTTAACTGCCGAGCGCAACTGTGTACTATTTGAACATTTTGCCATAATAGCAGCTTTTAGGGTACGGTGTAGTCTTTCGATCATACCGTTCGCCTTTGGCCTTTGGTTGCCTATGCAGTTGTACGAACTCGTTCGATGCAGAGTCTTTTTAACAACTGCCGAAATAAGTCTGATTCGAATTGACGACCTTGGTCTGAGGTTATACGTATTGGACAACCGAAACGAGCAATCCAGAGCTCTACGAACACCTTAGCAAGCGTTTCAGCTGTTATCTCTTTAACGGGTATAACTTCAGGCCATTTCGTCACCCTGTCGATGATGGTAACGCAATATTTAAAATCCTCTGCCGGTGGCAGTGGTCCTATTATGTCGATGTGTACGTGTTCAAAACGATTTCCTGTGTTGTCAAATTCTCCTATCGGTGTTACTGTGTGGCGTTGAATTTTACATTTTTGACAGGGAATACACGTTTTGACGTAATTTTTATGTACAAAATTCATGTTGCTCCAAAAATACCTTGACTTAACTAAGCGTTGTATAGCTGCGACGCCGGGATGACTCACATTGTGTAAAGTTTTGATGGCGAGTTCCCGGAACTGTTTAGGTAGATAAGGACGTATGTTATTTGTTGATGTTTCGCAGGCAAACTTCATCTCCGAATCAGGCATTGTGATTAATTTAAATTGAAGTTTATCGTGTTTGCGTAGGTTTTCTAATTCTGAATCGTTTTTTTGTAGTTAGGTAAACTTTTGATAATCGAATAATTGTGGCACGATAATCTCATCGATTCGGGATAATGCGTCGGCGACAGTACTTTTGTCACCTTCTATGTACATGATGTTATCACAAAATTGAGAAATAAAAAGTCTAGCTGTCTTAGTCGCCTAGGTGAGTCTGAAGGCGACACCTTTTTAGATAGGTCGAATGTTAATGGCTTGTGGTCTGTTAGGATTGTAAGCTTTCTGCCTTCTACCAAATGGCAGAAGTGTTTTATTGCCATGTATATTGCTAAAAGTTCCCGATCATAAGTACTGTATCTTGTTTGGGTGTCGGTGAGTTTCTTTGAGTAAAATCCTAGACTTTCTAATTTACCACTAACTCTCCGATTTAAAGCTGCACCACTAGTGTAACACTAGTGGCACGGCTGCGTCGGGATGTAATAACATGACTGTATTTTCCTTAATACGAATGCGCAGTGAATTGGCGAGACTTACGCTCAAAAAACTTTGTTGTAAGTCTAATTTATTTAGGCAGAAATTTAGTGCAGTATCCGCTGTTAAAAGAGTAGCGTCTCGTCTACACAGTGCTTCTAAGGTCACTTTCATGATACCTAGTGAATTTGAGATTGCTTCCAATGTAGTATACTCTGATTCAGTGAACTCTTTCTATTCCAGATCCTACATCAATCAAAGCTTTTCGAATGCATATCTTTATTTTAAGAAATCGGTCAAGCATTATTTTCAGCTAAACTGGACCATCTCGTCTTGCAATCAATTATTAATTTTAGTTCTTTGTGGAACTCTTCCTCTACGTATTTTCTTAGTACAATTTGTTTTGTTGGCGATTTTCTGAACAACTTTGCTACTTTTCTTTACTCTAATACCCGACATTCGCCATTGCCATTTCGATGTAACCATAATAAAAAATTACTTTAGGTTTAGTAGATTATTGTGTGACTCAAGTCTCAAAAGTCTCGTTATTCCCGAGACCGAAAACTCGGATCTCGGATCTCGAAAATACCAAAACATCGTCGAGTCTCGAAATTTTCGAGACTGAGATTCAAGCCTTATGATTAAATGCGGGATGAAAGCCTTAGTTTTATACCCTTTGAGTTGACGTGGTAATCAAGGAAGTTTAATTCAGATTTACCAAATTCAGATTTATCTGTGTTGATCGTTAAACCGTAATTATTTAAACGTTCCAAAACTATCTCTAAATGTTTTTCATGCATTTCTTTTGATTCCGACGCTATAATGACGTCATCAAGATAAGGAAATGCGAAATCTAGACTTTTAATGCGTTATTGACTAGTCTTTGGAAATCTTGCGCTGCGTTGCGTAACCCAAAGTTCATTAATGTAAACTCGAATAAACCGAATGGAGTTATGACTGAAGTTTTTGGAATGTCTTCGGAAGCCATTGGTATATTGTGGTAGGCTTTGCGAACGTCAATTTTTGAAAATATAGATTTCCCTTTGAGTAAGTATGTGTAATCAAGTAGTCTTGGTAATGGGTAACGGTCGGGAGTAGTTTGTGCGTTAAGTCTACGATAATCCCCGCACGGTCTTATTTCACCGTTTTTTTTACTAACGCATACAATTGGGTTAGCCCAAGGGCTATTCGAGGGTCTACAAATACCTAATTGCATCATTTTCTCGAATGCTGCTTTGGCTACTTTGTATTTCTCCGGATTAAGCGGTCGTACCTTTTCATGAACCGGTGGTCCAGTAGTATAAATGTGATGTTGTACATCATGTTTAGGATGTGTTTTAAAGTTTTCCAATTTGGTAATGTCGGGAAATTTTTGCAATATGAGATGGTATTCGTCGTTTACATCGATTGATCGAATACTCGATTTGTGGCAGTTTGTAATGTTTGTGGTGCGTGATATTAAAGTGAGTTTGTATATTAGTTTCCTACCATGTAAATCTACTACTAGTTTGTTAGCAGCAAGGAAGTCAGCCCCTATTATTGAACGTTGAACATCGGCTAGTATAAACTTCCATTGGAATGGGCGACGTAAACCTAAGTTAACCGTAATGGTTTTTTCGCCGTATGTTTTAATTTTTGTGCCATTAGCTGCATATAATATTTAATCTGATGTGGATGCGTTTTGCCTTTTACCGGCTAAAACCGACACATCAGCACCAGTGTCGATAAGAAATCGTGCAACTGGTGCACGATTTCTAATATATCTGTAACACTCAAACGATAGGAACAGTTGACAACGGCGACATTGTGTATTTGACCCGGTGTCTGGATTAGTTTTCCGGGTTCTTTTTGTTGCAGTTTATTGTGTCGCCGCATTTACGCGCTTCGGTATCATAAGTGAAGTGATAGGAACACAGGTAACCCGCATCACCTGGTTTCGCTTTTTGTCTTAGGAAATTTTCCCTATTTTTTTTTTGCGTGTTTTCTCACTTTTAGAGCGTGCCCGGGATGTGCCACGGGCATAACGATCTCGGTTCCGCGACTCACGGTTTTGATGATTATTGGAACCATTGAGTTTAATACGTAATTCCGAAATTTCTAGTTTCATTTGCTTTAGTTCGCTAACAATGGTTTCGGGGATTGCTTAGTCTGCACTCGGAGTTGTTTTAGTAATTGTTTTAGATGGTCTGGTATTTTCCAGGATTTTATCTGCAATTTTAGCCAAACTGTCGAGTTTTACCTCGCCAGTGTCGCATGCGGTTATGACGGCCCTAATGTTGTGTGGGAGACGACCTGACCACAATAATTTTAGAGTCTCGTCAGGCACTCTATTTTTCCCTAAGTCTCGCATATGCCGTAATAATTGTGAAGGCTTTTGGTCTCCGAGTTCGATTTCGTTTAAGAGTTGATTCATTTGTTTTGTTTCCGACTCTTCGTAAACCGAAATTAACCTATTTTTAAGAGTTTCGAATTTATTATTCTCAGGCATGTTTTCAAGAATGTCACTTATATCAGTTAATTCGTCAGGTTTCAACCTAGCTATTAAAAGTTGACTTTTGTGCAGGTCACTTGCCTTTTGGGGATCCACGATGGCGTTGAATTGGTGAAACCAGAGCCTTGGTTGGTCTCGCCAAAAGTCCGGTATCCTCGGTGTGATGGAAACAGCCGTCATTTGTTGCGGTTGTGGCTGCTCCGTAGTTGACATGGCTGCGGGTTGTTCATTTTACGCGCGTTAGGGCGATAGCCTATTGGTTACGATAACTTCGAATTCAATACGCGCGCGGACACGTACGGGTGTCACCACTTTGCCGATAACTTGTGCTATGTGTGTGTATCAGAAGGTTAGGCAAATGAAAGGCGTTGTTGAGTTAAATCAGCTTTTAAAAAGTTTAACCAGGTGACAGCATTGTCTATGACACTCTGTATTTTTTATTGTACATCGTGTTCTTGCTGTGCAGTTGAAGAATAAAAGTTTTCATATCTAATTAATGTAGGAATGGAACGCGACGGATGCATGAGGTGTGTGAAAAAGAATGAGGTATAGGTATGAGTGAGATAGATGATGTATGCTTAAGATGACGTTTTATGTTGAGGAAAAGGAAGGAACAAAAGGAAAAATGGCAGAGCGACGTTAAGATGTAAAAGACGTAGGATGTACTTAAGTTGTTTTATAAAATAAACCTATAAATATTTAAAAAGTTACGCAATTTGATTGACTCAGCCCCAGATCCCACAAATTTTGGGGGCTCGTCCGGGATCAGGCCAATAAAGTCAGCAAAAGGCGTAATACGACGAAGTACCGGCGCGGCGAACACGTGCTCGGGTAAGAAGAAAGAAAAGACGATGATTTCGGACGACAAACAATCAGCAATGGGCTTCGGGCTCGCAGACGGAATAACCGGCATAGGGAAGTTCAGCGGCGATGACAAGACTTATTCGTCGAGCAAATGGGCGCAAGATATCGACGACAATGCCGAAATTTTCCAATGGACGGCTCAGCAGACTTTAATTATAGCACGTAGAACGCTTACGGGAACGGCAGCGTTATGGCTAAGGTCAGAGAAAACTTTCAAGACTTACGAAGATTTAAATGCTGCCGTCATCAAATAATTTCCCGATTCTGTCAACGTAAAATAAATTCATGAGATGATGTCTAGCAGGAAAAAGCAGAAGAATGAAACATATTTCCAGTATATGTTAACAACGAAGGAATTAGCACGGCGGGCGAAGTTTCCAGACTATATTGCAATTCAATATATCGTAGACGGCATCGAAGATTATGAATCGAATAAGGTCATTTTGTACGCGGTGACGACTTTCACGGCGTTAAAAAAAAAATTAGCTATTTATGAGAAAATGAAAACCAAAGCTGGGGAGCGTGCAATTAAAAGTGAGCGACCTAAAGCGAGCAGTAATCAAGCAGTGTCATCATCAGCGGCAGGCAACCAAAGGCGTTGTTATAAGTGTGGGAGCGTCGGGCATGAAGCGGGTGCATGTCAAAAAGGTGTAAAATGTTTCACGTGCAATATGAAGGGCCATATTTCTACGCAATGTAAGGAGAAGGCAGAACAGTCATCAAAGCAACATGGCGGCGGTGAAGCGAAAACCAACGAGCAAAAACGAAAGTTTACGATTGGTGTAAAGATAGATGGACACGATTATAGCGTTAAGTTTTATGTTGTACCTAGGGATGCTATACCTTGTAGTATAATATTAGGTCAAGATTTTCTTAAAGATGTGTTTACGGTGTTGTCAAAGGGGTCAATAGTTATAACCCCAAGTGCTCAAAACTGGCTCAGTAAAATAAGTTGTTTAGTGTGTCAGGATAATTCTTATGTTTTAGGTGAGATTCAAAATGAAGAGGTAAGGCGACAAGTTATAAGTTGTGTGAATAGTTATAATCCTATTCAAACCAAGGATGCTCCAGTTGACTTACGCATGGTGCTTAAAGACGACATTCCAGTGGCCCAGCGTCCAAGGAGAATATCGTTGGCTGAACAGCGGGCTTACTCTTGAAACTAATTTTAATTCCAATCTAATTCCAATACGATTCCAATGTCAATTTTGCAGTCACGTGATTCGGTACTCTTGAAAACAATATTGTCAACATTGGAA
This sequence comes from Noctua pronuba, assembly GCA_905220335.1. Lineage (NCBI taxonomy): Eukaryota > Metazoa > Arthropoda > Insecta > Lepidoptera > Noctuidae > Noctua > Noctua pronuba. The sequence goes on along the minus strand of LR999906.1, from coordinate 3,114,508 downwards.
TGAGATTGGGATTGCCCCGCGATTATTTTGGTAAGAGTGAAGTTAGCTATGTTACGGGCCGCAATAGTGTTGTTCAACTCATTACGATTAACCGGTAATAGGGTTTTAAAATGCTTTATCCTTTAAGAAAAAGGTTAATAAATAAATATGATATAAGTAGTGAGTTTAATTGATTAATTGTTACGTATTAAATTCATTTGTGCGTAAGAAAATGATTAATATCATTAAGTTAACCATGACTTTGGCTTCATGCGGTAGGATCGTTGCCAACACTACTAAAAAAAAAAGACGGCGTCAAAGTTCTCCAATTCCAAAATTTAAGTCCAAGTGGTTTTAGAAGTGTATTCGAAATGCAAGTTAGTTTGTAACATTCCCTCATAGATATTGTTCGTAATTGTTGTCCGTTAAGTTAAAAGTTGTGGAAGTTTGATATAAGTGGTAACTGGTAAGTAAACAAATATACTTACTAACTTATTATTTCCTTAATTTATTTTTACACATATTATTTACATTTTTAAATATTCTAATATAAAATAATATAAAAAACATTTAAAAATATAAAAAATAGTAGCCCACCAGCACTGGGAACAGGGTCCGAGCTGCCGGTGGTCAGGGCTCTTGAGAGAGGAACCTCCTAACAATACGCGCCGTGTCCAGGAGTACCGCTTTCTGAATCAAGCCCTTGATCCAGCTGCCAAGCGCGAGCCTCCTCAGGTGTTGGTCGAGGCTCTTGGCAATTAAGCCATTGGCGGACACGACTATCGGCACAATGACTGCTGTATTCACGTCCCACATGTCGACAACCTCGCGAGCCAGATCTAGATATTTGAATTGTTTATCTTTCTCTGCTTTCACGAGGTTCTCGTCATGCGGGACCGTTATATCAACAATCATTGCACGACGCTCCAATCGATCTATCACCACAATGTCTTAACTAACTTTATTATTAGAGTAATATTTATATGTTTTTTAATTTATTAGTGAAATATTTTTGTTTTGTGTATGTAGTTATTTTCTTGGACTATGTTTTATGCATTTATATTAAGTATAAAACATTGTACATAAGTTTATTTTTCCAATTTCAGTTACAATGACAAATCGTCCTAGTTACGCCCAATTAGAAGCTTTGGTGGAATTCTTGGAGCAAAACCCTGGAATTGCTAAAGGTTTGCTTCGGACCTCTCTAGCCCAACTAGAAACGAAGAGGAAATGGGCAAATTTAGCAACCAGCTTAAATGCTATTGGAGGAGCAAGTAAAGATGGTCGTGGCTGGGCTAAGGTACCTAATTTATATAATGAAATACTTAGGTATTAATCATTATATACAGCAATTTCATTAAAATGCAACTCAACACCAGGTTACGAACTAACCACACGATATAGATAGATTAAAATTATGTACCTATGTTTTTTTGTAGTATTGTTCTGAGAAGTAATGTGCTCTAAAGAGGACGTGCGCAGGACTCTCAGCTTCAATGAGGCGCACTGGTGGTGGGACAGCAGACAACATGTCAGCATTGTCTGCCTTAGACAATAGAATGGTGGCGGTGATGGGTGGACAAGAGTTTGCGACTGGTGATGTAAGATTGACAGTCAATCCATTTCCTCAATCAGTAATATATTTTATTATTTACAATTTTATCGTACCTATGATATTTATTTGATTTTATTTACCTATCTAATAATAATCATTTCATTGCTTCAGACTAGACCTACCGAGCCAGAGATAGAAGTTGTACCAGTGCAACAAGGACAAGACACTGAAATGTCTGAATTCGATTTTGGAAATATTTCCCCTCTTCGTGGAGGTCTACTCTCTAAGTCCGTCAACGAAAATACGGACCCGTCCGAACGTAGTCCGTAAATACGGACTAATCCCTACTCTCTATTGATTACGGATTCATGACTGTCGAACGGAATCATAGACAATATTCGTGAACGTATGATGCATGGCGATAGAGTTGCGCTATTTTATCGGTTGATTACCGGTTTACTAACATCGTGATTTTCAAGTTTTTAAACAAAAAATATCATTGTTATTGTTAAAAATTACCAAATTTTTAACAATATATATTTTATTATGTCTTTTTAATATAGAATTGAACTATTTTTGTCTGGATTGTGGCTTTATCATGTTAGCACCTTTGCCTTTTTTCTTTCTGGCGGCAATTGTCAAATGAAATGTCAGTTTTTTTCACATTATTAATACGACGCACACTTTCAACATTTTAAACACAGACTATGTAATACTAGATTTTAAATTTGCGAAATGGCCTCAACCCGCGCTCCAACCGCTCCAGCAGCAACCCCCTCGCAAGTAGAGGCACTGCTCGATTTCATGGCGGGAAACGAGGACTTGGCTCGTGGACGATTAGGGACTGCCGACGGTCGACTTCGGTCGAAACGGCTGTGGGAGAGTTTGTGCAACTCCCTTAATGCAATGGGAGGTTGCACAAAGTCCGTGGTACAATGGAAAAGGGTGAGTATAGTAGTAATGTATTAAACATTACTCGTTATTATTTAAAGGTCTTGTCATCAGTAAAGTACATACAATGATAATCAGTTATGCTTCAGGTACTTATCTGTAGGAGGACCTTCCAGTATACCGGCTTTTATGAAGTTTTTTTATGTATTTAAAATTAACCATTTTAGGTGTGGTTTGATAAAAAACATATGGCAAAAAGAGCTGCAGGGAATGCCAGACGATCAGCGTGTGCTACAGGTGGCGGCCCATCGGAAGCACCAACCCTCTCCCAAAATGAATTGAGGGTATTCTATCATGGGAGAGGGGTTTGGAGAGCCGCAAACCGAGGCAAGAGTGCCAGCTTTTCCATTGGTAATATTTATTTTTATTTTTTTGGTAATTTATAATTTATGATGGTTAGTTTATTCCAATGGTAAAAAAACAACAAACAGCAATAATCTGTTTATAAAAGTGCCTATAATTGGTTTATTTGAAATAAATGCTTTGAGTTTGAGTTCATACTTATGACTTTTTTTATTAAATAATAATAAATAACAGATACATAATTATAATATTTCTTGTATCCGTCAATGATATTAAGCTTTTGTTGCACAGCGTCCACCTGTAGGACAAGACCCAGCACCCATCACACCCACCCTTACATCTGCACCTACACCTGCCCATCCAATTTCCCAGGAGCAAGAACAAGTAGAACATTCTGAGGCAAGGGAAGTGCCATTGATGGACAATCAACGAAGTAAGTAAATTATTGTTGTTTCAGAAAATTACATAAAACTGACAAAAAAATATTTCATTTGTTTTCAGCAATCAATTCTCGTCGTGTACGGCCACGAGTTCGGCGACCCATCGATGGCCACTCAGCACGCAACAGAATTATTGAGCTGGAAGAACAAAGACTTGCAGCCGATAACAAGAGAAATGAGGTACTCGACGAAATAAAGACTGCCCTTGTGGACCTCTCAAATTTGGTTCGGGGACACATTTATAGAAATTAGTCCCGGCCTCTCCCCGTGACTAATTTAATTATTTCTATAAGTGTGTCCTTTGCCCAGTAGCTGGTTACCACAGGCAGTAAATTTTCCCGAGTTCCTCATTTCTTTTGTCGCTTTGATCTTCCAGCTCAATAATTCTCAATAAAATTTCAAAAAAATCAAAATTCAATTTTATAATGTTTTTATTTTCCATTGTACTTATAGCAAATAAAATAAACCATTTTGTTAATAAAAAAACAATGCTTTTATTATTAGACCCAATAGATCTCATGGACAAGAATGGGCAAGAAACTAAAGAAAGAAGAAGAATCAAAAGCTTCTGCCAGTCCCCAACACACATTTATGTCCTGTAAGCAAAATAAACAGTTTGTTAAATATTTATTTTATCCTGATCAATAATATAAATACAAATCCCCTATATATTTATTGACATGTTTTATTAGGAGAGTAGTTTTTTGTAGGACTGCATAAGTGTAAGTACCTATTTCTGTCCAGCAATTGCACTAATCTGGCTCTCGCTCTTTGCCCTTGTTGAAGAGCTTGATGAGCGGACATAGACTCATCTCGCTGTCTTCCTTGTCTACTGCGCTCTAGTTCTAGGTCTTCCTCGGCGAGGGAAGGTGCTTCTAAGCCCGCCTGATTACACATATTGTGTAAAACACAGCACACAATGACAATTCTACCTGAAAAAAAAAAAACTCTGAAATTGATGGAAACAAACTAACTATCATAAATTATAGTGTAAATTGTAACAAATACCTGCTGTGGCGGGTGCATAATGCAGCTCTCTTGCCGCTAAGAGGCATCTCCATCGGCCTTTTAAAATTCCAAACGTGCGCTCTACAGTGGAGCGAGCACGTTTTTGGGTGAAATTGTATCTCCCTTCTGGAGAATCTTCGATGACATTGTCTATTGGGATCATCATGAATTCCCGAAGTGGGTACCCAGAATCCCCTGTAACAAACATGGTTGGTAAACAATCGCTGCATAATAAATCTGCCACAGGGAACTTGAACCTTAAAATCATGTTATACTATTAAATAAATAACATATTTTTAACTTTGTAAGAAACCAAATAACAATATTACAAAAGATGGAATCTTTATAAGTACAACTACATACCCAACAGATATGGTGCCTCCTGTTGTAGACTCTCCAGGTGAGCTTTAATTTCATGGTGCGACCAAATGAAAGAATCGTGGGTCGCTCCACCATAGGACGCATCAACATTTAAAATTGTGCATTCTGCATCACATATCTATTAGACATACATAAATTAAATTATCTTTATAAGAACTCTGACTATCAAGCACTGAGATATATATTAATGACATACCTGCTATTCTGCTTCATTTTAGGGTACTCTTTACCTATTTAACTTAAAACTTCTTTTTAAATGAAACATTGGAACTTACAACTTGGACATTTAAGGAGTGAAAATGTTTCCTGTTAAAGAAACGCTCCTCATGTTGGGTGGGTCTCACAAGTGCCACATGTGTGCAGTCAATGCAGCCGATTACGCCAGGCAAGCCATATTTTTCATAAAATCTGTAAACATACAGCTTATTAAAGTTTAAAATTCTAATCTATTTTAGTGCACACTCTTTAAGTTTAAAAACAGTCTTCAATAGGTAGGTAGTCATTGTTCAAACAACATGTTTCCATCTGAAGCAGTTTCTGCTATTATTTTTATTATCAGCCATTTGTGTCCCACTGCAGGGCAAAGGCCTCCCTTTCCCCTTTATCCAGTGCTGTTATTAGCCAATCCTTTTGAAAAGAGTCGAGTTCATCCCGGCATTTCCTTCTATTTCTACTATATTTTATAAAGTACTGGGTTAGCTTTAGAAAAACGGTTCAAACTTTTATACTTGCTTTCTTTTTATAAGGTTCTTCTCAGCCAAATTCTGTGGAAAACTAAAATATTTTTGTAAAATTGAGGGGCTGTTGAGTGCGTTTGTCACATCCCGCAGACAGCGTGACACTGTCTGTTGTGCCATTGGGACGTCACTGTTAAGACCCACTGCACCTTGGTAGCTCCCCCGGGCATAAAAATTGAGAGCAGCAAGGATCTAAAAGTAAACAAAAACAACAGTAAACAGATGGACATATTGGTAATATAACTCAATAATTTGCAGAATCTTCAATAGTTCTTAATTCTTGGATCAAACCATTACCTACCTTCATTTTTGGATCAACACCATTTCGTCGCTTTTGTTGAGGCAAAAGAGGTATTAGATCCTCACATAAATATTCAAATAGCTCCCGTGTGAGCCTATAGTTTCCTTTAAACTCCACATCGGGAATGCTAGCCAACCGGAAGTTTCCGCGCAAGTGGAGTCGGCGCCGCTTCCGTTCTTCTTGTAGGGCTTCTTCGAGTATTAAAAAAGCAGCCATTGTATTTATTTTCGAGAAAAAAAACTACCTTCGTCGACAGCACGATAACTATTTTGATGTCGTATCAAATGACATAACGATCCGTCTTAGCAAGTGTCAAACTCAACATTTCGAACGGGCAAAAACACATCGGGAGTAGGGTACAACTGTCAAATCGAGTTTTCATTCATTCTTAGTTCGGGCCCCGAACTAATCTTATGTCAGTAGGTGCTACAGAGTAGGAAACGCCCGTAACTTCGGCCGAACATACGGGTTTCGTGCTTAGAGAGTAGACCCCCTGGAACGTCACGCGATGACGGAATACCAGCATCATCCACAAGTAAGTCTTTATTCGAATTTGTTTAGGAATGTTTAAACAATAAGCCGTTTATCAGTCGTACAACCCAACATAACATAAGTGTGTAATATTCAAGTGTTTGGGGACTTATCACACTTGGGCTATAGCAAAACAAAAACTGCAGTATTATTTATTGACTTGTTTTTTGTAATAACTCAGAAGTTTGAAAATTGTTGAGTCAAGTGCCTATATGTTTTTTTTTAATATTTCAGTACCTGCGCCGCCCACGCCGCTTCAGAGGACCATATCACCACGACCCCGCCGGCGCCGCTCTTCGATTCCGAGGCCGTTGAATGCTAATATGGAGCAGTTCACGAATATCGAAGCGCGGCGGGTTGAAGCGGAGTTAATAACAGTGCGAGCATTTGCTCAATTGGCCGACAACTTTGGCAATATAACAGGTGCTTTGACGTCTATTGCTAATGCAATTTCGGAGGTAGCTAGAAAAATGCCAAATCCATGATTTGCCATTTTTTAGCTACATATTTTTCAAAATGCATTCGCGATTTATGTCAAAGCTTTATTTTATTGCTAATGTTTTCAGTAATTTATTAAATGCTTGCGTTGTGCTTCAAAAATTTTTTTTTTTTAACTATCCAATAAGATATTATTAATTTGTGTTAATTATAGTTTTATAAATAAGTAAATTAAAGTACACTCAAGTAAAAAAAAACGATTTATTCAGTTCTCCATTTTTCATGACATAATATGTAGATAGTAGTCTTTAATCCCTAATATACATTGTTTCCTAATACACTTAGGAAAGATCATAACGTTTGGGAATTAATAATTAATAAACATAAACTGTAGAAATACAATGACACAAATAGCAATGATGAAATACATTTTATCAAAGAAAAAAGGTCACAACTTAGGACCCATTAATGATAATATTTATCCATGATGCTAGGCAACTGGACTTAAACCAGTTGTAAACGTCCCTTTGTGCCTATTAGCCTTGTTTCGTTTCATCTCCTACTGATATGGAGGTAAGTGGAAATTGTGATTTTCCTACTCCTCCGCTATCTTTTCTAATTAATTTCGTTGTGGGATCCAAGACAGTTAAATTGTTTCTCTGGGACTTCGTCGATCTTCACTGTCTCGGCGCTTTCTGGTGGCCACTGTTGATTCTGGCTTTCAGTAGTTGCAGTGGTGTTGGAATAGTGTGGCGGGCTTGTTCCAATTAAAAAAAAGGTAAAATGTTTTAACTAATATTAAAATTGAAAAACTCTAAATCTTACCATACCCATTTACCTAACTCCTACTGGCCCACAACTGCTGGACTAAAACATTTCGCTTTTCAATGCCTTGCCTTAGTTCAGCAGCTGTGCTGTTAGTTGATTCTTGACAAGTGACAGCTGGGTAATCATTTCCATCCTCTGCTGTATTCTCCACAAGATCAGTATCTACTCTATTGATACACATGTTATGTAAGACACAACATGCATTAATTATTTTGGCTGCTACATCAGGATGATAATGCAGCACCCTATGTCCGAGTAAACACCGCCACCTATTTTTAAGCACACCAATGGTACGTTCTACTGTGTTTCGCGCAGAGCAGTGCAACTTGGTGTAGTATTGTTCTGGGGAGCCTTCAGGAGCATCTACTATAGGTGTCATCATATACTCCCTCTGGGCATATCCAGAATCACCTGAAAAGTAAATCTGATTAAGATATTTTCACAATCAGAAAAAAAAACTAAAATTGATCTGACTACTTATTTACTTGCCTAGTAAAAACACAGTTTCTCCATTATTGTTTAAATCAATTAAATGTTGTTTCACAGGATGCTGATTCCAGACGAAATTGTCATGTGATGCTCCTCCAAATGAAGCATCTACTGATAAAATTCTTAAATCTGCATCACTTATCTGAAAATATAATAATAATAACAAAGACATTCAACTAATTTGTGTAGAGTGAATTACAAATAAACATGAATCAAAAGTATTGCCTTACAATTAGAACATTTCTCGAGTGGAAATGTTTGCGATTAAAAAATCTCTCTTCGTTTTCTATGGGTCTAATTATAGCTACATGTGTGCCATCAATACATCCTGTAACAGATGGTATATGAAATTTTTCAAAAAACCTGTAACATGAGGAAAAGTATATGATAAGGTACTATAAAACAAGGCATTTTAGATAGGTAACTTAAATGATTCCATATAATTTGTCTAAATAAATTAGCATTACCTCCTTTTTATAGCATTTCTTTCCTGACGAGTTTGAGGAAACTTAATCCATTTACTTTGTACTATTGGATGGTTAAGTGCTGCCGTTACATCTCTAATAGTACGAGAAACTGATTGCTGCGACATTAGGGTCCCATATGTGCCTCCAACTAGTTTTTGGTAACTGCCAGTCGCATAAAAGGATAATGCGACTAAAACCTGCAAGAATTTAATACAAGTATTAAGCTATTGATCTTCCAAACAAGTCATATAATTGATGAAAGTGATGTATCAAAGTCATCATAGATACCTTATATTTTGGTGATATATCACTTCTTCTCTTAGGAGTTGGCATAAAGGGCTTAATGTTTTCATAAATTTCCTCAAACAAATCCTTGCTCACTCAATAATTCGCTTTAAATTCGTCTTCACGCATTGAAAACGCTTTGTCCGTATAATGCATCATCCGACGCTCATCTCTTCTTTGTTTCAATTGTTTTTTATGGATACTACTTAAAACACTGTACATTATTGCTAGTCGTGCCATATTATACACTTATTACTTACTGAAAATGATTTAAAAAGCAAAACAATTTCTAAAAAGTTACACTTTTGTTATTGGACTAATCACATTCAACAAACAATCCCAACGTAATACTGACGCAATAGAGAGCACATGACAGCTGTCAAAATAAACTCAAGAGTAGCGTTTACGGTACGCCAAGCCCGATCCCGATTCCATTTAGTTCCTCAAAATGGACACTCAATTTAAAAACAATGTGGCGCTAGCATCGAACTCAAGAGTACGAAATGTCACAATTCCAATGCCGACCGATCGGAATTAAAATCAAGAGTAAGCGCGCAGGGCTGTAAATGGGCCCTGATTTAAGTTTTTTCTTTATCTCTTTTTCTATTAAACTGTGCACGCTACCCGCTTCATTTTGAGTGTGCCTTGTGTTTAAAAACTTGTGTTTTATACTTTTTATATTCAACGTGTTCACAGCAAATAAATACAATGTTGCGATATATTTATTTTTAGTCTGTCCGCAACAGTTATCAGAATAAAATGTAACGTTTTTCTCTTCTATATTTGATTCACATATCCCTTCAAGATACTGCCATACACAAGTTCTTATTTCTATTGCCCCACGTTTAGCTTCTGATTCTGTTCAAAAATAACAATGTACTTTATCATATGCCGTTTTTGACTCCGTTGGATTTATAATAAAATGCCGAGGTATCACATCTTGGACATTGGAGCACTGCTTCTAAATCATAAATTGCGACTATATTATCTTTGGTAACTTTTTTACGATCTTCTTGTTTTTCTATTCTACTCAATGAATTTTCTTCTATGTTTATTATATTTATCTTCCAGCTCTCTCTTTTTTTCATCAGTACTGTTTTTAAATGATTCACATAAATCACACTGATCTTTTTTTGGCTGGAAAAACTGAAATTAAATTCTAGAGTGAATATTTTATAGTACGCTATGTAATTTCCTGTCTCTTTGTTATTTTCTTCTTGTTGTTTAACAAAATCTGAATATAAATCGTTTATAGTTTTGCCACCGTCAATGTATTCTCTGGTAGAAGTAGCTCTCACATAGTGTGACTCTATTTTCGGAATGGATTGAATATGCTTCCGTATGTCGTCAAGCAATTCAGGAGGAAGAGTTTTGTGGCTATGGTGTTTCCCTCTCAAATCTTCAAGCATAAAGCCACCGTCACTTACTTTATGCTGTATGGTGAATATCATTCTGTCCGTAACATCCAAAGTAGATTTAAAAAATGTCTTACATACCCTTATTTTTTTTATTATTAACAGTAAAATTATAGGCTTTATTTGGGCGTCTGGGATTTGTAGCATTTGTGTACCTATATTTTGGAGTTATATCTACCACACAACTGCTTATAAAAACTCTTTGTCTTGTCAGGTCTCCTAAATCCCAAAATTCTTTGAATATACAATGTCGCCCATGCGCATGTGACCGCCCGTAATTTTCTGAATATTCATGAAGAATTGTCGAAAATAAACCTCAAAAGGGGGGGTCTATCTATAACATTTTTCATGTTATTCAATTTTGAACTTTTTAAGTAGAGTTTGTAGATTTGCTTTCTATTTTTTGACACATCTCCGAAGTTTATGGGTCGATTTGAATTCTGTTTATTATTTCTAAAAGCTTATGAGTTATTTTAACAGGTTAATTAACATTTTTACTAAAAATTATCGACTACGAAAAAAAAAACGGAATCGAAGTCATTTTTCGGTAATTTTTTTTATATTTATTTTAAAAAAACTTGTGTAAGTCCATAAATTATCCCGATAGGACGACTTTTTTAATCATTACTTGTAAGCTACTACATAACAGCTACAAATTCATAGAACATTGTTGATACCTAACTGTAACTAAATCCAAGGTAAAACTCTAAAACTCTGATGAGTCAAATTTAGGAAAAGAAAGAATTTAGGAAAATGTGAAAGTCAATTGAATGTTGCTCTTAGCAGTGAGTATTAAAAGGTTAAATTAATAATGAGGATGATAATGGAATTAAAAACAAACAAGCAATAGCTAGATTTTTAATAAAATAAAAAATACAAGAATTTTAATTAATTAGATTTTCGAAATGGCCCCCACCCTCCTGTAAACAAACCAAAGCTCTCATGGCAACACTTTTGATTGTACGACGTAATTCTTCACGGTTTTCTTTTATTTCCACAGCAGCAGCAAAAATCCTAGCCGTTAATTACTCGCGGCTTTCGATGGGCACGGCATACACTTTTTGTTTTATGTAGCCCCAAAGATAAAAATCTAAGGGTGTAAGGTCGGGAGATCGCGGCGGCCAAGCAATGGCACCTCTTCTGCCAATCCACCACGGATAATTTTGATTTAAATAATCATGAACTAGTCGTGCGAAGTGTGCTGGAGCTCCATCTAATTGCAGATACATCCGCCTTCTTGTTTCCAGCGGTACTTCCTCCAAAAGCAACGGCAACGTATTGACTATAAAATCTAAAAACGCGTGTTGATCTAGTCTGTTTGGTAACACAAAAGGGGCAATAAGTTCATCGTCAATCATTCCAGCCCATACATTTATGGAAAATTGAATCTGGAAAGTTGTTTCCCTAATGACATGTGGATTTTCAGTGGCCCACACATGGAGATTGCGATGATTTGTTATACCCGCCCTTGTTTTTTCTTTAGAGATAGGTATCCACAATGTTCTGAGAATTTGTAGCTGTTATGTAGTAGATTACAAGTAATTATTAAAAAAGTCGTCCTATCGGGATAATTTATGGACTTCCACTAGTTTTTTTAAAATAAATACACATTTTTTTACCGAAAAAATGACTTCGATTCCGTTTTTTTTTTCGTCGTCGATATTTTTTAGTAAAAATGTTAATTAACCTGTTAAAATAACTCATAAGCTTTTAGAAATAATAAACAGAATTCAAATCGACCCATAAACTTCGGAGATGTGTCAAAAAATAGAAAGCAAATCTACAAACTCTACTTAAAAAAATCAAAATTGAATAACATGAAAAATTTTATAGATAGACCTTTTGAAGTTTATTTTCGACAATTCTTCATGAATATTCAGAAAATTACGGGCGGTCCCATGCGCATGGGCGACATTGTATTATACCTTTCATCCATTGATATATTATTTGTGCATCTTAATCTACATTTATCTGTGCAAGGCACTTTAAGACAGCGGCTGGGAATAACTTTCTGAGATTTCGATATGGATATATACGATTCACCAGTGTTCCGTAGCTTTTTAACTTTATTTTGTTTCCACTTTGCAGGATTTAGATATCGCTTGCGGCCTCTTTTACTAAGCTTCTTTCTATCAGAATCTGAAATACTATCGTCGTCACTGTCAGATGAGTCTGTTTTGGTGGCAGCATCAAAAAAATAGATTTCTTTTTGCTTTTGGTAGACAGTTCATAATTAAATGTAGGCTACTAAATGTAGGGTCATCATCACTTAAGTCTATGTTATCACTTTCATCAGTATAATTTGGTGAAATATTGGCAGGTAGAGTGGAAGTTGAAGCGCTCTGTGGTCTTACACCATCGGCGTATTGTGCAGAATGTTGATTAGTTCGTTAAGAAGACGTAAAACTGTCTGAATCCGAAGATGAACTACTAGAGCAGGTAGAGCTCGATGAAGACGAGCTTGAAGAAGAAGATTTCGGCAGTGCTATTATTTTCTGTCCCTAAAGCGTCCTTTTTGTTTGCGACAGATAACACAAGACGGATTTATTTTTGACAGATTTAGCATGGAGCTTGATTTTCCTTTTTTGCAGACTCCATCATCGGTTTTACAGTGGAGATATCCACCAATAAAACATTGCCGGCTCTTTTAGAACATCTTAAAATAAAACGTCTACTTAATTTAAACTGTAAATGCCACTTGCCCGCCGGTTTAAATACTTCATGTGAAGCCTTCTTCCAATCAAAAACTTCACATCAACTCCTAGTTTTATTACTGTGCTGAACCGTGATATAATATCCAGGTACTTTTGAGGGCAATTTATGACTTCAGATTTTCGTGCTTCTTTTTATATTTGAGTAAATACTCTATCGGGAGGTATATAAGAGTGACCCACAGCCGGAAATACGAATTCAATTTCTGTGACATTTTGTGGTGCTTCAGTTAACCATTTTGATAACATGGCCAGCATAATGGTATTCTTATTTTGACCCAGACATCCATCTGCCATTAGTCGTACTTTGGAGATGGAAGTTAAGTCTGTATTTTTCAGCCTGTGATATACGGCTGAAGCTATTTCATTAGCAGCTTTGGGATAACTCTCCTCAGTCCAGCAGTATGCGAAAACATTCTCAGGAAGTAATTTACTTTTTGATGATCCTGCTACGATTGTAAAATTGTATATGTAAACATTTCTCAGATAATATGCTACCTGGTCTGGAACTTTCAGTAAGTTCAAACTTTTTTCGCAGTCAAAAGAAAAGGATCATTAAAGGTCATTTAAAAGAAAAGGATGAAAGTAGAATAGAGAAGATACATGATAATAAAATGAATTGAATACTATCTTGTTATGACTTGTAGGCGGTTATGACATTGCCTAAAGGAGAAATATCAATCTTTTACTATAAAAGCAAATTGAATTGTTTAAATTTAACAATTTCTGAACTGGGAAAAGACCACACTGAATGCTTTTTTTTTACCAGAAGTAGAAGAAAGAAGAAATTGGGACGTGTGTGTTCAAATATTTAGAAAAAATGTCCTTATTATATCTAGACTTCGATTTTATATTTTATTCTGACAATTGTTGTGGGCAACAAAAAAACCAATTCATGTTATCCCTATATTTGTATGCAGTAAAAACATTGAAAATACCCCACCCACAAATTCCTAATAAAGGGTCACACTCAAAATGAGGGTGACGCGGTGCATTCCACGATTGAGAGGGAAATTAAAAAAGGAAACGCATACATTGTTAATCCGATAAGTCATCGTGATTTTTATGACATTAAAAGTCTTGCTGAAAATAATGTATTTTCAAAGAATACAGAAGGAGAAAAGGTTAAGGTAGGTGATATAAGGTCACAAGTAACAAGATATGGAAAGTCAAATGAAATAACAGCCCTCAAAGAATTCGCAAACGAGCTCAACATAGCTATCACTCCTTGTGGGTTATTTGTTAATAAGGACTATTGTTTCCTTGGTGCAATTCCAGATGGTTTGATTGGAGACGAAAATAAAATGTCCAACGAAGTAAAAAAAGTTGTTTTCTGTACAGAAATGGAAATAGTATCAAATTAAAAAGAAACCATAATTTCCTTTATTTATTTTCACACATATTTTTAAAATTTTTAAATATTCTATACAAAAGATTATAAAAAAAACATTTAAAAATATAAAAAATAGTAGGCCACCAGCACTGGGAACAGGGTCCGAGCCACCGGTGGTCAGGGCTCTTGAGAGAGGAACCTCCTAACAATACGCGCCGTGTCCAGGAGTACGGCTTTCTGAATCAAGCCCTTGATCCAGCTGCCAAGCGCGAGCCTCTTCAGGTGTTGGTCGAGGCTCTTGGCAATTAAGCCATTGGCGGACACGACTATCGGCACAATGACTGCTGTATTCACGTCCCACATGTCGACAACCTCGTGAGCCAGATCTAGATATTTGAATTGTTTATCTTTCTCTGCTTTCACGAGGTTCTCGTCATGCGGGACCGTTATATCAACAATCATTGCGCGACGCTCCAATCGATCTATCACCACAATGTCAGGTTTATTGGCAACAATAGTCCTGTCAGTGATGATAGATCGATCCCAGTACAACGTGATATTACCATTATCGAGAACTGGGTCGGGCGCATACTTATAGTATGGCACTTCTGATTCCACAAGGTTGTACTTCAAAGCAAGTTGCTGGTGGATAATCCTGGCAACGAGGTTGTGTCTATGCAAGTACTCTCCGTTAGCCAGACGAGAACACCCAGAAATAATGTGTCGGATCGATTCTCCCGGACGGTGGCATGCCCGACATATGTCAACCGTGCCATCCTTCACAATGTATTTCCGGTAGTTATTCGTCATCATAACTTCGTCCATTATTGCACAGACAAAACCTTCAAAAAATTGAATTCTCTCGAGTTGAGTAGAACGTCGTAATTAGCTGAAGTATACATCATGAGTCAAAGCGTCTTTAGTGTGTCTTTAGAATTATTAATCTGCGGGGGGTATCCCCGCAGATTAATAATTCTAAAGACAATGTATCATTTTAAAGAGAGCGAGATAAACCACATATACGTAACATCTTATAAGACCGATCCAAAAGGTGAAGAGTACTTTGGAGGCTGCCGATCCATGGATAGCTATGACCTAGACGACTTATTTTGCAACCGAATCATAACTATGTCCGGCTCCGGAACGCACATCCCGCTGATCAATTCACGTATAATGCTGGACAAATTAACGCTCCAGGTCGACATTTCACGAGTAATCAACCCGTATCCCCCGACTCAAGACTACAATAGCCCCTACAAAGGCCGCGGTGATAGAAAAGCCAAAGCTGGAGGAAGACTGAGCGTTGGCAGCTGCAATTTAGTCAATTTCACTCCCGAATTGAGGGAGTCGATAAACATAGACTCCGATACACTCTCTTCGATCTATCATGGAGGCCTGCAACTGGCCCCCCGCAGAGAAGCCACCATAAACCAAGGAACAGAGCGAAAGGGAACAAAGAGTGGAAACGAAAGCGTACCTGCCAAGCAGAAGGATGCCCAAACTTCGAGCGTCTCAGCGCAAAAGAAGAAGAATAGCAATTTACCCCAAGCGCTAGCTAACTCATCATCCTCTAAGTCAGAAGGAACCATTCAGCTGCCCAAATTCGAATGGAAAACCGAATCGCACCCAACCCACGGTGAAGATGAATTCACCACGCAGAGAAGCATCGCGCTAAGACAGATGATATCCGTGTGCACGCAAAACAATGTGGCATACCCCCAGTCCGCCTTTGCTAAAGTAGAATCTGCCGAAGCGGCCGAGGAACGTCTAACCGCTGCACTACGTCAGCTGTTTGACACGAAAGGCTCATGCGCACTCGAAAATCCACTACCTGAGAAAATCAGGGACATTGACGTAATATTAGTCACCAAAGGAGCAAAGATAATCGGAATCACTCGCGCAGCGGAAAAGATCCGAGGCGTAGAGATCATGGAGGACTTACTCGCACTGACTATCATCGATGGTTTATTTTTTATTCTAAACCATAATTATTATTACCAGGTCCAAGCCCAACTGAAAATTGCGAAACAGAGTTTTTGTTACTTAGTTCTTTGGATGCCAAAGGGATTCTTGTATGAAAAGATATACAAAGATCCAACCTTCTGGTCAGATGATAAAATATTAAAACTGACGCAGTTTTACTACAGATTAGGGTTTGGGTCCCGGGACGTCTCGTGTCTCGAAGTCCCGGGACTTTTTGTAAATTTCGTTGTCTCGTGTCCCGGGACTTTTGGGTCGAGACTCGAGACGAGACACGATAGTCGTATGTATTGTATTAATTTTTATTTTCAAAGCATTGCATGAGCCTAGCTAGCGCCATCTGTTACTGTAATGAATAATTACTTGGTCTACATACTGAGTTTGCCGCGCCGCCATTTTGTTTATCCTGCCTGACACAAGCTCAGTCGCAAATTTCATTGAGTGTGGTGGGGTGCTTTTGTTGCAGTAGCGATTATAAAAATTCAACGACGGCCATCGATCTCATGTAAGTTCTTGATTTTGTTTACTTCAATGGTAAATTAAGTAGGTAAGACGTTTACATAGGTTTCATGATAGTGACTTGACAAATAATCTTCATATCTGTTATCATGTATTAATTATGTTTAAGTTATGTCTGTTATGGTTTTTTTATAAAATACATAATAAAGTGATAAGTACTCACTCAGTGTATAAACTTATGAAATTAATTTTCGATTATTATTATTTTTACAGATACTTTAAACAAAAATAGATCTTTTAATATGGAGCGTACAGCAAAAGTATGGAAACATTTTAAAAAGATAAATGAATCAACAGCACAGTGTTCGTTATGTCCAAAACAAATTTCATGCAAAGGGTCGAATACTACGGGCCTTGACAGACACCTCCAAAGAGTCCACAATATTTCTGTGAATCAACCGCCACCGGATGAATCAAAATCAGTTGTACAACCTGGGACATCTTGCGAACCGGAATCAAAAAAAATTAAACGTGAAAATCAGTCTGAAATTACACGATACGTTGCTAGAAAGTCTTTGTCTGAAATAATTTCTCGTTTGGCGGCAGAGGATGGCCTTACTATAAGAGCAATCACAAAGAGTAAATTTATTCGTGAGAGTATTACCCAGCGAGGTTATAAAATGCCTAAAAACGAAACTGAAATTATGAAAATTATATTAAATTATTATGAAGAAAAAAAAGCAGAAATGATTCAGAAATTTAAAAACTTGGTCGCTTCTGGTACACGTTTCAGCCTTTCAGTAGACGAGTGGACCAGCGTCCGAAACCGAAGGTACTTTAATTTGTGTTTGTATGTTGAGGACGGAGAAGTTTTCAATTTGGGATTAATCTATATACCAGGTAAATGCGGTGCTGAAGAGACCAAAAAAATGGTTGAAGATACATTAAAAAGATTTCAATTGGATTTTGAAAAACATATTGTAGCCACCACCAGCGATGGCCCAAATGTAATGAAAAAGTTTGGCAGGGAAAGCCCCAGCGAGATGATCCTATGCTTGAACCACGCAATCCATCTAGGAGTTGTAGATACATTTTATAAAAAGAGACAGGCTACATCCGCAGTTTCGAGCTCCGAAGATACCGATGATAGTGACGATGAAATAATGGAGAACAAAAACTCTTCTGATGACGAAGCGGACGACAATGCCAGCTACGACACAAACTTCCGATTACAACCCATTGATGAAATTAAACGAGTGCTCGACGAAACAAGGTCCTTAGTGAAATTATTTAGAAAGAGTCCACTGAAAAATAGCCAATTACAGAATTATGTGAAAGCTGAATTTGGGAAAGAACTCAGTTTACTACTGGATGTCAAAACAAGGTGGAATTCCATCATTGTGATGGCAGAACGGTTTCTGAAGCTCAAAAATTGCGTGAAGAAAGCTTTGATTGATTTAAACATGTTAGACAAGTGGAATGAAGACAATCTTCTTCTTTTGCAGTCGATTGTTGATTTGTTGCAGCCAGTCAAGATAGCTGTAGAAGCCTTAGGGAGACAAAACGCTACGTTACTAACAGCTGAAGCAATAATTGATGTATTACTAAAAAAAATTCAATCGACAACGACAAATGATGATTTATCGAGTCGGTTCTTAGAAACTTTAAAAGCTCGTCTAGAAGAGAGAAGACCACAACGAGTTATCTGTTTATTAAAATATTTACACACTGGTCATCACACCTCACAGTCTCAAAACACGGACTTTTTTACTTCAAATTTAAGTAAAACTGCCCTAATTGGCTTTGCGGAAGAACTGTATTGCAGGCTTTTTGAAAATATACCTCACATCCCGACACCAGATATGGAAATAATAAGCGCTGAACCTAGTACTAGTAGCTCTCAAGTACACAACGAGCCGGATGAGTCGTTTGTAAATCAAATGGAACAAGCAATAAAAAAAATCAAAGAAAATGTACCCGAGGTTCAAAAAACAACAACAAGAGCAACATTGAAAAAGGAGTTTCAGTTGTTCGAAGCAACCGGAAAACGTACAGAAAATTTAGAACTACTTTATAAAGCCTTAAACTCAATTAAACCGACTTCTGTTGAAAATGAGAGAGTGTTTTCCTTGTCCGGTGGCGTTATTACAAAAATCAGAAGCAGATTGTCGGACAAAGCTGTTAATGCTCTGATTTTTTTAAAAGCCTATTTTATAAAATCAAAGTAATTTTATTTTTTTAACTGATTAATAATTTGAAAGACTGATTCAAAAGTCTGTTTTACAGATAAGGAAACAAATCTGTGATTATAAAAATTACCAAATTATGATTAATATGATTATGACATGATATTAAAGTTAGTATGATTGTTACTAAGTTTCTTTTATTATAATAATATTTAATAATTGTTTTAAATTAAAAGTTAATCTGTGATTATAGGAATAAACATACCAATTATTTGACATATTAAAGTTAAAACTATTGTGATTATATTTTATGTTTAATAAATGTTGATTTAACCGATAATTAATGTTGATTTAAAAAAAAAATCCCTTTTTATTAATACGTTTCACCAGAAATCAAAGTTCAAATTTTATAATTAAAAAAAGTCTCGAAGTCCCGGGAAGTCCCGGGACTTTGATCGTAGCCTGTCTCGTGTCCCGGGACGTTGAAATTGTCGAGAATTCCCAAACCCTACTACAGATGTATTCTGCCAGAAATTATTGACCCACGTTTCCCACGCAAACTGCCAATGAGAGATAGATTCGATGATTGGTGATACTATTAGAATCTCATAGAATCCAAAAATATTATCATAAATTATATAATAATTAGATGATAATATTTTTGGATGAAGTTGGATGGGTGGATGTTTGTTACTCTTTCACGTCAGAACGCCTGAAATGATCTTCATGAAATTTGGCAAAGACGTAGATTATATTTTGGAATATCAAATAGGCTATATACATCCCGAGAGTATGTTCCCTAGGGATCACGCGGGCGAAGCCGCTAGCAGAAGCTAGTTGTTTATAAAGTGTGACAAAGTTCTTCAGAATAAACAATATACAACATTAGTTTTAGTATATGCGAAACCATTTATGTAAAGAATCTATGTACAAAATTTCAAAACTGTATCATGAAAAATGACAAAGTCTTAAGCTTGTTCTGTTACCTAGTTGTCCCTGCAAAAATATGGATACCGCACGGCGGCCGCCCCCGCGCTGCTCGCGCCTCGAGCGTCGACTTGCGCTCATCTATACTAATAATATTATAAAGCTGCAGGGTTTGTTTGTTTGTTTGTTTGTTTGTTTGTTTGTTTGAACGCGCTAATCTCTGGAACTACTGGTCCGATTTGAATGATTCTTTCAGTGTTGGGTAGTCCATTTATCGAGGAAGGCTATAGGCTATATATCATCACGCTACGACCAATAGGAGCGTAGCAGCAATGAAAAATGTTGCAAAAACGGGGAAAATTGTATTTTTAATAACTTGACGCGGACGAAGGTCGCGGGGAATAGCTAGTTGATAATAATTTGGCAGCAGTTACCTAACCGTGAGACGATTGTATTGTAATTCATTTTCCATCACACTTGCAGACTTTGGGATGCCGTAATGGTCAAGTGTAGGTAGATATTATTATGTACTTTATTCGTAAATGCAGCCGCAAGTGATAAAATGTAGTCAATGTGATTTGTTGCACCTAATGCCAACCATTTAAAGTTCAAAGTGGATGAAAAGTGCTAAACATCACATAAGCACATTACTGAACCACAGCAGGCTGTAGGTACAAATAGTAACTTTCTACAATTAACCATCTTGACGTGATTTAAAATGTTAATCATCAGACACACGTCACATACAGCACATCACATACACGTTCAACCGAAATACAATAATTAGTGTAAGGTTCACAGTGCCGGCGCCGCCGCGCCAGCCACGCGGTTGCGATTCATGAGCGTGACACGTGCATATTTACACCTAGCGACCGCGACCGCACCTAGGCGACTGAAGGGGTTGTTTGATTGCGAATAGGTAGTTAGTGTCGTTCGGTGTCCAACTTGCAACCGTTTTTAAATATTGTCAAGTGACATCAAAATTACATGTAAGATCTGCAATGCAGGACGTGCTTGGCCAAGAACTAAGACTTTCGATTTCTTCTGGATCTACAACTTCTATAAGTCAGACTAGACGAGATTCTACAGGGCGTGTTGCAGTCGTCGGAAGTTGCTACAAAACAAATGCAAGGAACTCAAACGCAAGCAAAGAAAAACACGAAAAGCTTGCACTAACTGCAGAAAACCAGTTTGTGATGAACATGCAGTAACTCGTCCAACATGTAACAACTGCTTCGAGAGCTGTGCTAATTCTGCATAAACAAATTTGTAATTTTATAGAAATATAACGTTTTAACAAAATGATTATTGTTTCATTTTTGTACGAAATTATAAATACTTTTTTCATAGTCATACAAAACACAAAGAGGTACCCGGGTACCTTGTCACTCTATTGTGAGTTTAAAATACGTTTTGGTTTCCACAAAACATTGTTAAAAGTTGAGTGGGTCCAAAAATTAAAAAATATAACCTTTTACGGTAAAACTCAATGTAACGCATTCAAAAGCTTGTGCTTATGCATGCATTGAATAGTAAACGGGTCATGGAGATATTTAAAGTAAAGTTATAACCTTAAAAAAAAATATTTAAAAAAAACTTGTAAAAAAGTTGGAACTTTTACCCCCAATAACTCCGTAACTAGAAGGTTCCCAGGTATGATCTAGAACAAAAAAGTGATCGCAATAGCGGGGAGAGCAAGTGCCTTTCGGCTTCGTTAAGGGTCTATTTACACCCTTTATTATAAGCATCTACCATCTATATAACAAGTGTTTAATGATAAGAGTTTTTGAAATAATATTGATCTCATTGTGATTTAATAAATAAACGAAGATTTTTAATGAAATGCTTGTTTTTATTTTTGTTTTCAAATATATGACTTCAATTCATTTGATTCTCTATTAATTTATGAAACGTAATGCATATCTAAATTGCCGTTATCATTAAATGTTTTGTACTTAGCCACAATAAAGCAATGTAATAAATAAAAAATAGCTACGGCAAAAAAAACATTAAGTTATTATTGAAATTTACTTGTTTTGATTGCTGTTAAGGGACGTAACGTAAAAATACTTTACTTTAGTATAAATACTTTTTTCTATTCTGGCAACACTATAACTTACGTCAAAGTCACTGTCACGGCTGCCATTACGTTTTGTCGGTAGTCGTGAAGTCGAGTTCTATTAAGTGAATATTTACGAAAAAAATACCTCAGGGTGATAAACGACTATTATTGTGGTAAGTTTATTATATTTTTTGTTTACTCACTATGTTATTTTCTATTTTTATGTATTATCTTAACGAATACGCTCAGTGATGGTATAGTATACACGTGGTTTACGTTAAAATATTTTTAGAGGTTATAATTTCTCAGATTTTATTCTCATTTTCGTTATTGTGCGATACGTTACGAAACTGAGAAATTGTTAAGCTTAGTGCACAAAGACGAAAAGTACTTATATTATAATTACCGTCACCTAATTTGGATAAAGATTTTGAAGTGAGGGAAGTTCGCGCACATTAAAATTCATACACTTTTAACCTACTTAAAAAAAAAAAGTTTTTTTTTGTGTTTGTTACATCATAACTCTGTCATGTATGAATCGACTAGCTTATGGCCGCGGCTTCGCTCGAGTTATTTTAGAATTTTGCAATCAATCCGGGTTAAAAAAGCACTTAACACACTACTCAAGTTTTTATATAATAATATAAGTAAATCATGATTCGAAAGACATGTGGCGCCACCTATTCTCATAAGAACGTTATTGTTGTTTTCCTCAGGAACACAATTTTTTTTTGGGATGAAATGTACCCTATGTCCGTTTTTGTACACCTGGCAACGTATATGCGAAATTTCAGGATGACCGGTACAGTAGTTTAGGCGTGAAAAGGTAACTAACTTACTTTAGGTTAGGAAGTTAGGATTTGAAAAATTATTTTTTATGTGAAAGGATATATTTTCCGATTGGTCTCAGAGAAATATTATCAAAATCGGTTCAGTAGTTTTGTTTTTTTCTTCTTGGCCTATGTTGACTATGTTAAGGAAATTATAGTTCCTTAATAACTTCTTGTTACAATGTAAAAAAATTGTTTCGTGACAAGAATTTGTGTGGTATACGACAACCGTGTCTTTTTGAAAAATCGTTTTTACATGCGCCTTCTTCCACTACGAAAATGCCAACTTACGTGCCGGTAACTATACCTATGTACATATTCTTAGGTATGTCGATGTGGTTATCACAGATACCTAACTAAGCTTACTGTAGCTTCTACCTTTACTTTAAAATAAAATCAAGAAAATACTTAAATTTATCTACACTAATATTATGAAGAGGAAAACTTTGTTTGTTTGTTTGTTTGTTTGTAATGAATAGGCTCAAAAACTACTGGACCGATTTTAAAAATTCTTTCACCATTCGAAAGCTACATTATCCACGAGTAACATAGGCTAAATTTTATTTTGAAAAAAAAAAATAGGGTTCCGTAAGATATTTGGGTTTTTCGAACACAAGGTGTAAAAAATCAACCAGAAAAGTTACTTATTTTGCGTACGCTGCCTAAACTATAAAAGATAGAACCATAAAATGTTCTAATTAATTGTATATCTTATAAATATCTACAAAAAATTCCGCGACACACTATACCTATGTCTAATGAGGCACACCAACCATTTTTTTATCTTGAATTTTTTTTGGACTACATTTAAACGCATTTATTTTACTCATGCTATAATCCTTATCAAAATAAATTATTTCATCACTAAGTAAAGTTTATGTAGATAATATTTGGTATTTGAATGATTAAAACTGGACGTTTGGTTTTGAAGTTATGGCGAAATTAAAATATTAAATTTTCCACAACAGCTGCTGAAACTTGGAGAAGGAATTTTTCCATCTTTAAATTTGGGCACCGATTATGCGGTTACTTTGGATGAGTCTCTAGGCCAAATAGTCCATAATTTAGATAGTCTGATAGATGCTATATATCCTGACATCGAAAACTTACATCAAAATGATTTTCGTTGGCTGTGTTGTAGAGCAATTGTTTCTCCCAGGAATAAAACAGTCAACGAAATAAACAATTTAAGTGCTATAAATCCATAGACACCGTCACTAACATCGAGGACGCAGTGCACTACCCCCAGGAATTTTTAAATTCTCTGAACCCCGCTGGGCTACCACCTCATGAACTGTCGTTAAAAGTTGGCACGCCGATAATGCTTCTCAGAAATTTAAGCCCCCCCCCAACATGTGTAATGGCACGAGACTTCTTATAAAGGAGCTAAAAGATAATTTAATAGTAGCGAAGATTATCAACGGCCCTGCAGCTGGTGAATTAGCTCATATACCAAGAATACCCATGATCCCTACTGATTTGCCTATACCCTTCAAAAGGCTCCAATTCCCAGTAAAAATTTCTTTCGCACTAAAGATAAACAAATCCCAGGGCCAAACATTCAAATTAGTAGGAATTGATTTACGAAAAGAATGTTTTACGCATGGGCAACTTTACGTTGCCTATCACGGGTCGGGGCTCCCGACCATCAGTATTAATAGGGGAGCCCAAGCGGGGATTTCGGAATTTACTAAAGCACGGCAGATTAATATACAGGGGGATACCTTGTACCCAGTTAAGTACCTCCACCAAACATGAGGCCCATATATAAGGCCGCCCGTGAAGGATACAGGATCAGATTAGTAAAAAAAAATTGCCCATCAGAAATTCTCGAGCGCGTCAGATTAAGGTAGGGTTAGTTAATTACATCCTAAAAAGTGTATATTCCACTAATCTGACAATTTGAGAGTGACGTAAAGAAAGGGGAGGGCAGCAAAGTTGTAAAAAAAAAAACGTCATCTCGACATTCTCGAGCGTAGCAAAATTTTTTTTTATTTTAAAGGAAATAATTCAAGAATAATGAAAAATATATAATCTGACGATTTCCGCAAGCCGAAATAACAAAAATTCGTCGATAAAGTTAAATGCGTGCAGCTGCGTGATGCCTACATTTCCTTCTCCGCGTTTCTATTCCTCTCTCACTCTTTCTCTATCTATTACTCTCTCACTCCGTCCTCACTCTGGTTTCTGCTGCCATGACGCCATCACAGCTGATCATAAAGACTCGTTCGTGGCATACTGTTTAAAACGTGTTTCCAACTTTTTTGCTATTTTAATATTATTTATGTGAATTAAAGTTTATAAATATTTAATATGAGTGATATTAATTTAAAATGTGTATTTTGTGGTGAAAGTACCTTACAAAAAACAATTAAATTTACAGTAGAAACATTAAAAAAATGTGTAAATATTTTGGAATATCGTCGGAGCAAGCCGGTTATCCGAAAGTCTCGAGGAACATATGATAACCTCGAATTGTCGATGGAATCATCATTAAGGCGCGGTTAGCAGCAAATGTTTAAGAATCTGCGGAGGTGAAGCAGGGGAAGTGGCGCGCAGCGCGTAGCCCCGCCCGCTATGGCCCAGCTGACGTTATCGGCAGCGCGTGGCGCGGCGCGGTGCCGCGGCGTCCGTATTCTGGATCCCGGGGTTTTCAAACGAAATTTTACTTTTGATTAAAAAACCCGCTATTCCGGGATTGATAAATTTAGTGCTGTTGCATAAAATTATATTATTTACTTGGAATATTTATTCATATTTTATTAAAATTTACCTACCTAATGTGTTGGACCACGACAAAAAAAAATGATTCTCTTACAAAAATCGGTCAGAAGGCGCGTCTTTTGTGTGTAAGGTTTTATTTTCAAATAATATTTTAGATACTTTTTAATAGGATCGTAGCAGGTGGCGTTATGTAGTTTCTGCCTACCCCCATGATGGGAAAAAGGCGTGAGTTTATGTATGTGTATTTTGAAAGCCGCTTCTTTACTTTTGTAAGCAGCAACTATTTGTAGGTAAATACATGCATTCGATTATCCGACCTCTGAATATGACTTAGAATGAGTAAAAAATATTCTCATAATACAGGATGTTAAAAATCTTATGTTTAAAAGCTTGAATTATAATGATAACTAGCTGTTGCCCGCGGCTACGCCCGCGTGAGTGTCAATACTTCCTTATTTGAATCGGGTTTTATGTATACTTCACAGACGCGATAGGCATTGATATCTAAACATGATAAAACAGAAGAAAAGAGATTTTCTCAACTCATATTTCAAGTAAAAACATAACTAAATTTTTTTATTTTTTTTTGTCGTGTTTAGATATCGATATCAATCACGTCTGTGGAGTTTCGCTAGATAATTGAATATGACCCTGCTTATGCGTAAGTTAAGTATAATCCAATTTAAGCTAATAAGGCAATAGGTATCAGTGGCGAAGGTTCTATACAACTCGATTCCTACCGGATTCCCTTTGAAAAATGGCACAGTCAGTATTATATGGACAAATAATAATCACATTAAAGATATGTCCGCGGCTTACTCTTACAAAAATTGACCCTTCGCTACTGATAGGTATACTAGAACATTGCACGGAAATATTATACAAAGTAAAACCCGAAAACAGAAATAACTTATTTAATCACTTATTTATTTGGCATCAGAAGATGGAAAAGTTTACAGTATATCTGTATGTCATAATGATGATAAAATAAAATAGCATTAAAATCAAGAAAACAATATACAGGATGGAAGGGACACCGATGCGAAAGCGAAAATTTTTCATCGGTTAATAAAAAAAACAGCTGTTTCCTACAAAAGTGCAATACCTACACGGTCTAAATGTATGGAATGTGGGGCTCAGAATGATGTACTGAATACGTGGTAACCGTTTTCGCGTCAGTGTCCGTTCCACTCTGCATAATGATTTTACTATAACTTGAAATAGGTAAACGTTACAAGAGGAAATAAGCTGACATAATACATCTAAATTTATATTTTGAAATCAAACCATTTCTGCATTCTCCTATAAGTGGCATATAATTTAAATTGCAATCAATTAATGAACTATGACTTGAAAATTTTTGAAGTTGCTGAATGAAGTAATACATCATATATTATTTATAATTCTTCGTCCCTGTATTGAAAGGTATGAGTTTTCTTGAGAATCGGTTTCAACAAGGTATGGCTCGTCTTCGGTGGTTTCTCTAAAAAAGAAACAGATAAATGGGTTATCTTAATAATATGCAACGGTAAATGTTTGTTAGTTCGTATTTTACGAACTCAAAAAATCAAGAGCTTTCTTGACCGTGACAAGCCGAGTCTTTATTGAACAGCGAGCCCGAAAAATGGACTTCTGTGTATATTTTGTGTATGTGTATCTGTGATAAGACAGGTTTTAATTGAAAAGTGACCTAAAAAATTGAAACTTTCTGTACTACGATATCATAAGTCTTAATTGAAAAGCGCGCGAAGCGAGCTCAAAAAATGTATTCTGGACTGGGATGATTCGAAGTCTCCATTCAAGAGCGAGTGAAGCGAGCTCACCTTGGCGTACGAAGATAAACCATGTTATTATATGATACATACCCATAATTTTGTTCTTGTGTAGTTCCGGTATCTGTTGAGGTTGAATTAACTGCAGTAAGAGATGTGAGTAATGTTGCAGAGTTACTCTGAGAGTTCCTGGGGTATCTGTAAATTAACAAAACGAATGTTACTCCATCGGAACAGATAAAACTTTCTAAATTATTTATTCATTATCTTTCTATTATATTTGATACATGGTCAAATAAAATTAGCTAACGATACCTCACAGACGTAGTGGGCAAAAAGATATAGATTTGATGAGTTTTTTGCGGGTCATCAACCGCAGGTAGAGTGTATTCTTGAAATCTCAGTTTAAAAAAATCTTTATTTTTCTAAATTCACTGACGGGGTTTCGATAGACATAAATAAGAAATACAGATTTCCTCAACTCGTAATTCACAAGTGTTCGTTACCCCAAAAAAAAATCAACAAATCATTTTTTTTAAGATATCAATATCACCCATCACATCTGTGGAGTTTCGCTATATAAATTGATTTGTCCCTGTATATTATTTTATTTACATTCTATTATATTATATCATATCATATACAGGGTGGAAGGGATACCGACGCTAAAACGGCTAAAAAAAATCTGCTGTTCCTTACATTTTGACCGTTTGTAGGAAACAGCTGTTTTTTTTAATATCTGGCAAAACATTTCTATGTGGGAGGGCTCAGAATGATTTACTGAATACGTGGTAACCGTTTTCGCATCGGAGTTCCTTTCACCCTGTATACCCCTACGGGAAAAAGGTGCGAGTCTAATGTACGTTTATAGAGTGGAAGGGACACCGACGCGAAAACGGTTACCATGTATTCAGAACATCATTCTAAACCCCCCTGCATCGAAATTTTTCATCGATATTTTTTTTTATAAATCAGATGTTCCATACATTTTGACCGTGTAGGTATTGCAATTTTGTTGGGAATAGGTGTTTTTTTTATTTCCGATATTTTTTTTTACGTGGGGGTTTTCAGAATTATGTAATGAGTAGTGGTAGTTTTCGCATCGGTGTCATCGGTTCCACCTCCATCCTATACACTTGACGAGATCGGATAATCCGAAAAAAGATTCCGGTATCGCGGGACTGGATAACAGTAGCGACGGTTCAATTTTTGTAAGAGGTAAGCCGGAGTACATATCGTGATTATATTATTTGTCTATAGAATACTGACTGTGCCATTTTTCAAAGGGAATCCGATAGGAATCGAGTTGTATGGCATCTTCGCCACTGCTGGATAATAAATTGATGCATATCGTACGTACGTCAGGTCAGTTTTTCAAAATATAATATTTTTTCATCTTTCATCCAAATAGATGTTCTCTAAAACATTAGGAAGGTAAATAAATGAATTTGCAAAAAACGATACAATTCTAGGCAAATAGGTAATGATATTACTTATTCAATAGAACACTAAAACGAGTCCGCGGTCGAGCGATGTTTCCTACTCTGTAGCAGCCGTGGCGGGAGGCGAACATTGTGATAACAATCATAATATTATTTTGTTTACCTATGTCCCTGCTTATCAATCCAGAGACAAGTATGTTTCAGAAATTGAGAAAATATGACCACATAGCATAATTATGATGATAATTGTAATTCTTTACAGTAAAGAGTGATGAATTTATACGTACTTACCTACTTACACAAGTCGACACATTCGAGTATGAACTGATCTCGCTTGTCGTACAATAAGAGGTCAGCTTATACTGGAATTGTATAGCTTGATAGTGTCGTTGTGCGTACATAACTAACTATAATTCAATTTTTTATACTTACTCAGATGCAGTATTTTTTTGCGTTGATTTCTCCGTTTTCTTGTACAAATCCGTCGTAGCACTTTATTTCTTTTATTTCCTATTGTTTTGTTCTTTATTGTTATCATCACACACGCACAGAATCACGAGTCAGTCCCCAATATAAATAGTAAACAAAACTCACAACTAAAGTGTCCAATCATCACACAAAAACCTTATAAAAATAAAAACCAAAAAAAAGGGTCAATTTTCACGAAATAACTTATTTTGTTAAACGCATTTACGTAATGCTGGAGCGCCGCGTTCGGACGTGACCTATCTCTGTAAGAGTTGGCCGCAGACTGGGCGTGGCTTAACATAGCGCGCAACAGTAGTGCATCGCAGTAAACAAATAGGGTTGAAAATGGCGCTGCGTTTGATTTCAGTTGAATCTCGTGTCCGCCAATATGAAATTAATTTCGCAGTTTTAATTTATTTAAAAAAAAACTACGCCGTTATGTTAAAATATTTTTACAAATATCTTTAGTTGATTAAATTTCCTTTTTGATAGTTCCAAAAAAATTACTAGTTATCGCTCGAAATATTGAGCATATCGCGACGATAAAATTTTTTCGTGTTCTTTCTTGCGATTTTTTTTTTGAAGATTCAGGATTATTTTTATAAAATATTTTTGCAAAAATCTTTTACTCATACATTTGACTATACACTGCATTTTTTTTGCTCTTGTAATATGCAGCGATACGACTAACTTTGCAACGAAAAAGAGGACGTTTTTACTGTGTCCCGGTATGGGCAGCGCCTTAAATGATTTATATCACGCACAGTGCTATAAATTATTTACTGCAATTAAAATACCGCGAGACTGTCAGTATTTACAAGATCAAAGTGTAGTGGAACATGACAATGCACCGGAAGTTTCGGGAAATAGCTCCGAAACATATGCTCCGTTTCAGGAGAGTATTCTGAAGCACAGTGTTCCATGAAACTTCTATCAGACTTTCGAGCTGGGAGAGCTCAAATGCATAGAAATATTATTTCCTTTAACTCAGCGAGCTCAAAATATCACATAAATTATATTTTGAGCTCAAAAATGTCATAAGTACAATTTTAAGCGCCCAGGAATGGAATTAGCGGGAAGTTGCTGGGATGGCCTTTAGGTGAACCGTTTTTCAATTTTTTTTTTGTCAGATCAGGCGAATCCCTCTAGATAATCGTCAGATTATGAGACAATACGTTTAGAACATAAAGATGAACCATAAAGGGTGTAAAAGGACCCTTAACGAAGCCGAAAGGCACTTGTTCTCCTCGTCATTGTGATCATTTTTTTGTTCTGGACCATACCTGGGAACCTCCTAGTTACGGAGATATTGGGGGTCAAAGTTCCAATTTTTTAACAAGTTTTTTTTTAAATACTACTTTTTAAGGTTCTAACTTTACTCCAATTACCTCCATGGTCCGTTTACTATTCAAAGCATCCATCAGCAATAAGTTTTGAGCGCATTATATTGAGTTTTACCGTAAAAAGTGATTTTTGACCCCAAAAAAAAAATTCGTTTCCCAGCAAAAATTTTTGCGTAAAGTTACTTAGTTTGATGAACAGAATGCTTGGTTGACGGCTTGGTGAAGGGTCTGTTTACACCCCGTATATATCTTAATCTGACGCGCTTGAGTATTTCAAAATGGCGAATTTTTTTTGCACATTATGAAAATGGCCGCGAGTTTGTGTCCCATCGAAATCGTCAGATTAGTGAATGAGAGCTTTTTTTTGGTGCACTTAACACTCCCTTAGAAAGTCTGACGCGCTCGATATATATTTTTTTTTTTCATTTTCAACCCTTACATACAACCCGCATCATGCAAACGATCAGATTAACATACGTACATTATTAAAAATACGTAGGGCATTGATGCTATCAATATCGGACGCGCTCGAGGATGTCCATGCAACAGTTTTTTTTTACATATTTAAAAATCTATAGCCGCTTCCCCCACCGATGAAAAGGTATATATCATTTAACATTTTTTTCTTCTTATCATCTAAGCTTTGCAACCCAATAGGTCTCTACGACGCTCGAGTAAATCCCCATTTAGCATCGTGGGCTCCCCTACTATATATTTTGTTACCTGAAAATAATTTAACGTCAAATGTTGTTTATAGAGAGGCTCTACAATAATCGCTTTAGTTATCTATCCTAAAACAACGGGTTGCACTCCGGGACTGCCGGCAGAAGTGAAAACTTTGTATTAATTACATTTAAATATTTTCATCATTAACAACTTTAACATCCACATAAAGACAATCTATGCAGCCTGCGGATAATGACTGCGTCGTCGATGTTAGTGTCGGTGTCTGTGAATTGACCTGGGAATCATCTTGCTGACCGTGTCTTTCTTGGGTAGGCTTTTTGCAGCGGTAACCGACATCCACGCGGGCGGAGCCGCGGGCGACCGCTAGTAAATAAATAAAACTAAAGCATAATTTGTAAAACAAGTTATAAAACACTTATATTCGTTGCAGTAAAACACCATGGCTCCTGTGTCAAATGCTGAAAGACAAAAAAGATACAGAGAGCGTCTTAAACAAAACCCGGTTAAGTATGAGGAAATGCGAAAAAAACATTTAGAGACAACTAGAAAAAACAAGACAGAAGTGGAGAGAATACTCTGATCGCTACTATAAAAAGAAGAAAAATAAATCTATTAGTGACCCGACTGCAGCCAATAGAATAACAATTTCAAACGAGCTTAGTATAATGAGGTGGAGACTTAAGATAATCAAACTTCGAAAAGAATTAAACAGTTGCCAGGATGCATTAAATATGTCGTTAAAAAAACAGGAAACCAAGAGAAAGCAAATCTACCGGCTAAAGCAAGAAAAGATTATTAGCAAAAACCAGATAAGATAACAAAAAACTGTAGAAGAGCAGCCATCGACACCTACTGAATTTGAAATTTTATCCGAGTCCCTCAGTTCAGTTTACAAAGAGTCTACACAAAAGGAAAAAGCAGTTATTAAAAAAATTGTTAATAATTCAGTTACTAAAAAGTATCGTATGGCAACGAAAATGGGACTAACTATCGGAATAAAAGGGAGAATCCGCACTAAAATGTCTTTTTCAACAAAAAGGAAGCTCCTTATTCAACAGATTCACAATTTTTATATGCGAGATGATATAAGTCGTGCTACAGCGGGCAAGAAAGAATGCAAAACTAAAGAAAAAACCAAAATGCAAATACGTTTTTTAACTGACTCTATATTAAATTTATATACTATCTATAAAAAAGAAAGAAGCAAAGCATCTTATTCCACGTTAGTTAGACACCATCCGTTTTACGTGTTGCACCCAAAACTTCATAACAGAGAAACGTGTGCCTGCATACACCAAATATGTCTTATAAATTAACAAAGCTTTACAAACTTGGACTTTTAAAAACAAACAAAATTGAAGAACTAAGAAGATTGAAGTTAAGGATTCATCTAATGAAAAAACGGTGTCTTGGCTACAGTGGTGCGTGAAAACGGTTCCTTACCTTGAAAGAAAAATTAAGATGGCGTAGCGATTGAGACATTTACTAAAAAAACTACAAGAGAAGTGGTGACTGATAATTTGAAAATTTTAGTGCAAAAGTTTCAAGAAGAGGCTAAATTGTTTAAAAGACATTATTACAATATGATACATCAACAAAAAGCATTTCGGCAATGTGTTGACAATA
The DNA here is from genome assembly GCA_905220335.1 of Noctua pronuba. NCBI lineage: Eukaryota > Metazoa > Arthropoda > Insecta > Lepidoptera > Noctuidae > Noctua > Noctua pronuba. Next base: position 3,081,850 of record LR999906.1, on the reverse strand, counting down.
TTAAAGAAAATGAAGCTGTTATTATAGTTGATTTTTCTGAAAATTACCAATGTAAGTATAATGTAGAGATACAGAGTATGCATTTTTCATCATCACGTGATCAAATAACTTTACATACTGCTGTAGCATACCTTAAAAATGAAAATCCAGCAGGATTTTGTTCAATATCTCCAAATACCGAGCATAGCCCTTTCACCATTTGTGCTCATCTTTTGCCAGTTACATTCAATAAAATATCAACACCCTGAGATAGATACTTTACATATGCATTCTGACGGCCCAACAACACAATCCCGGCAAAAGTCAAACTTCGCACTTTTTGATAAATTTACAAAAAAGATGGTAGGTTTTTTAAAAGGTAGTAAATAATAAATAAGAGTAGGAATATGAGTCTATGAGAATCAAAATTGGTCGAATCCAAAATTTACCATTTTTATTATTTTAATGCAGCAATATTCTTCAAAATCTGATCTAATACTAGAGAATATCGAAAGTAGTCAAATCCATATTCCTTCTTTAGAAAAAATGCTGTGAAAAGCGGCTGTAGTATCAAAATAAGGCAAATCCAACACTGCTAACATTTAAATTTATTCAAATCCGATTCAACCAATAAGCTTCGAGTATTCTCTATAGCGAGTCCGCCATGTTGATTTTAGTGTCTTGCAGTCCATGACAGGGGTAACTTGATTTCTGTGAGTTTTTAATAAACAATTTGTGTAAAAAATGGAAGAAAACCCAAACTAAATAGTTGAAACACCTCCTAGCTTATCCAGGAAGCCATTGCAGCAAAAAATATCATGGAAGTGCAACAGGACTAAGATTTCTAGGTAAGTGAAAATTTGATGAACAAACATGCTGGTTTCACTGTCAGGGGTTCTCAACCCAAGAATGTGTCCGATTGCAAATGGAAGTATTTCTGCATAGTGATTTCGACATTTTTAAGTTCTTGTTTTATGTGCAACTTTTCAAAAGAAATAAGTATGTAGGTATTTTTTGTGCTACCTACAGCACATCAAGCGTTACATATGGAAATGTTTGAAAAAAAAAACATATTTGGTTTTCGTAGTGCAACTGTTACAATTTAGTGTGGATATCTGCAGTATTAGTATGGATATCTTTTCCGATTTAAAATATGATTAATTTTATTTATTATTATTGTAGTATTTCAAATCAAATTATCGCATGTCACGCATGTGTCATTAGCGAATTGGTTTTATTTTTTGCTCATTTCAAAATATTTTTTTCATTGCAGATATTCACCTAACGCACCGCCAAACATCATAGTGCCGTGCCAACATTACACAAAAGCCTATAAGATGTACTTCGCTGACAAAAAATGATATAATAAAATTTCATAACGCCTTTTATAAAACCCCAAACAAAATTCAACAAGACAATTTCATACTGCAATACACTAAAATATCTCCCATACAGCGTCGCCGTTTAAAGACTGGAACAGGGAATAAGAAAAATGTTAGCGTTATTTACTATGTGCGCAGAAGAAACTGCATGATTCCTGTATGCAGAAAAACGTTTTTATCGATTTTACGGTTGAAGAAGGGTAGAGTGAATGGTGTGATTTTCCGCAATTCTAAGAATGATGGGGCATCAGCATCCGAAAATAGAGGAGGAAATCGTAAAGAGAAAGCTTTTGCAGGAAAAAGAAAATCAATAAAAGATTTCATTAAAAAGTTGGCGCCGCTTGAAATTCACTACTGTCTCAGCAAAATAAAGAGTAGGCAGTACCTTGCGTCAAAAAACATCATAAAGCTTTACAGAATGTATATCTCGCAAGCTGAAGATCAGTTCAAATGCATCAATCAAGGCATCTTATTTCAGAAGAATTTTTAACACTTCATTCAATATTGGTTTCGGGTGTCCGCCAACAGACGTTTGCTCAACGTGCTTGACGTTGAAAGAAAAAATTAAACATGAAAAAGATGTTAGCAAGAAAAATGAGCTTATAATCCAAAAAAGAGTGCACGATTTAAGGGCTAAGGCATTTTACAGTCTGTTAAAGGAAGAAAAAGAAGAGCTACTGACTCTGAGTTTTGATTGTCAAAAAAACCAACCTATGCCGAAAGTTCCTGACCAAAGCGCCTACTATTCACGACAATTGGACGTAGTTCCTGAAAAACGTTCCAACCCACAATTAGATCAAAACTTACTTTATAATACCAAATAAGTCTTGTGATTGCTATTTACTAACTGTCAAAATTTGGTGGCTGTACTATTATTTTATCAATAAAATCATGATCTAGTAACCCAACCCACTTGTATAGAGAACACAAATAAATATTAAACTAAAAAAGCCCAAGCTGTGTGAAACAACCCAAATATAAGACAGAGTCAATTTTTTTTTCTGAAATGTGATCTAAGATGTTTGAAACGTTTTGGATTTTTAAAAATCTGATTGACCTTGTTAAAATAGATGTTTCACTAAAACGTTCCAAGCCATCTGAAACGTTTTTGTTTAAACATAGTACGTGCACTCTCCGGAGAATAGATATTTCACTAAAATAGTCCATACCATTTGAAACGTTTTTGATTTAAATAAATGTTACCCATGTCGGCAAAATATAATTTTCATTAAAAAGTTCCAAGTCAATTGGAATATTATTGATTTAAAAAAAAAACATCTTAAGGTAGGTTAACATAATGATTTAATGACAAGAAGAAAAAAAGTTTATATTTTAATATTAATAACTTTATTTCCTATTTCTCCCACATTTAGGTACAATTATTTATTAAATGAATACGAACTACGCAAGTGATTCAGTGCTTTTGTCGATACTTATCAACGAGTGCAAGCGAGACCTACTATTTGCTTCCTGTCATTGTGAATCTTGACTTATCAGTACGTAGGACGCAAGCATCGTTGAAGGAGCACATATTGTCGCCGTGTCGTGTTTTGTTTCGTTATGGTTGTGTTTTGTAAAGTACTAAGTGATCTGTGTAAGTTTATTAATTTGTAGTGTCAGGTGTTAATTTTATTTTACTATGGAAGCCGAGGAAAACGTAAGTATTCATTAAAATATCAATTTATTGTGAAATATATTTGGTGGCTGCTTCGCTAATATAAGTTTAACTTCCTACATAATCGTTATGATTTGTTACAGACTCTGTCATTAGAAAAGTTATTGGCTAAAAGATGGAAATTAATGGGCCTCCGAAAAAAAATTACCTCTCAAAAGCAAGGTTAAGTTGAAACCACTGGTCTGGTGGAAACTTTGAAGGAAATGAATCCTGACCAGATAATAAAACAGTATGAAACAAATGCTTCTGAAGGTATAGTATCTAGTTAGCTAGTCATGATTTGTTTATTACAATTTTTAATAGTGATTTTCCTTTGTTTTATTAAAGTAATATGATTCAAAATACAGCTTTGGAGACATTCTTGAGTGATTTTCGTTTGTTTTATTAAGACCGCACGTTATCTATACCTATCTACCTTATTAAAAGGATGTGCAGGGATGGTGTGGACAAATAAATATTTTCATTTCAGTTCAGAACAAACTAAAGGTTCTGATAATAGAGGTAGCCAAACAATATTACCAACCACTAACCAAATCATATACTACGTATATTATACGCATATTTTTTACAGATGTGATCAATCTCAAGACTATACCAGCCCTAGAAATAGTCCTACCTTCAACTAGTACTTCTATAACATGTCAAGATACCAATCTCTCCAATACAGATAATATAGCAAGTGTAGAAAGTAAGAACTACTCCCTTACAGTTGCCATAACATAAGAGTTTTGAAAGTTATTAAATTGTTGTTATACCTTTATATTGAACATGTCAGGATTGTAGTAACTAGTACTATGGTAGAAACTTGTAGTTGCAGCCTACCCCTCTGGGAAGCAGGTAAGGTTAATATTTGGTAAGATTTATGAAATGTTTGCTATTTTTTCAGGTTACATTTCTCTGGATCCTCCTTCTTATTAACCAATCACACCTCGAAATACTAACAATGAAGATATATTGAGAATACAGAGTGATTGGTTTATGCATACTGGGGCATCACAAAACCCAGATTTACAGAATGAACCTCAAGAGATTGTACAAGATTATTCTGAAAATGGTTTTCAAAGTTAGTAATCGATTTCTATTTAATTACTTATTAGTAGACATATCCATTTAAAAATAGCATTTACCATAATAATGTATTGCGCATATTCCATTTCAACAAATACACATTTTGCTACATAACATTATATTTTTTAAGGAATTGAAGATTCTCCAGTAAGACCAATGTCACCAGCTACACTAGATCTGTTAAATACACTTTTAAGTGGCAGTGACGATGATAGTGTCAAAGATCCGAACTACATAGTTTCCGAGAGTTCGGAAATTTCAGATGCGGACAGCGAATCAATTTTACTACCTAGAAGTATTACACAAGAACAGAACATGGAGGAAGTATGTAGTAATAATTTGCATGAAGATCTCGGAGAAGGAATAAGCCATAGCACGTGTGAAGAAGAAAATTCTGTAGCAAATAATATCAATGGTGATGAAGAAACTACTGAAAAAAGACCAAGTCGGCCAAAAAGGGGGCGAAAAAGAAAATTCAAAGAATATACGTTAGCTCAAAGAAAATGTCGCAAATATGCTAATTTGCCGTACAGAGGAAAAAATAGAGAAGTACGCGCAAAAGCGTTTAAAAGTTACGCATGTGATAGCATACCCTTATGTATTAAATATGACGATATCTGACTGTTTAATAACTATTGACCAAATTAATAACGATATAATGTAGCAACGTCTGCTGTCAAATGTGAAATAACATTGACGTATGGCGACGTTGCATTTCAATGATAGCATACCCTTATGTATCAAATATGACAATATCTGACTGTTTAATAACTATTGACCAAATTAATAACGATATAATGTAGCAACGTCGGCTGTCAAATGTGAAATAACATTGACGTATGGCGACGTTACATTTCAAGAATATTGCTAAATTAATAATCATCCTAAATTAATATCTTGAGAACAGAAATAGTCTGGTAAATGAGTGCTCAAAAGGGGTATGTGGTTGGAAAAGTCGAAAGCAGAAAATCTGACTTATGAACTTTGTTTGGACTAGTTAGAAAATAAACATATTAAAAGTCCTGACCCCTCCGAGGTGAGCCCGAGGGATGGGAGGGCAAAGAAGGTCCCGTTTTTTGTTTTTTTGCTTATATCTCGAAAACGATGCGTCGTATAAAATTTTGTTGTACTACATAATAAAACCTCATAAAATTCTCTACAACTTTGTTTGTCACACTTTTTATCTATCTCCAATATTTGCAGAGCTGTGAGCTCCGAAAAATGACCGATTTTAAAAAATGTGTTAAATTTTCTGTCTCGTTCTTTGTTTTCTTGTTTATATCTTGAAAACGGTGCGTCGCATGAAATTTAGTTGTACTAGAGAATGAAACCTGATAAAATTTTCTACATTTTTGCCTTTCACATTTTTTATCTATCTTCAATCGCCTAGCTATGAGCCTCGAAAAAAGTGCATTTTTGAAAATATGTTCTTCACTCTTACGTTTCTTATCACACATTGCTCTTTTATATTTTTTTTTCTTAAAAACTAGACAACCGGACTATTTAACACTCGCCGCCTCTTTGGGCATGACGGGCCTGGTTGTAGTTCGTCAGGGTTCGCCTCTTCTTCTTTCTCATCATCTGTTGAATCATTATCAGAAGATGGAACGCAGGCTGCTACTTCTGCTACATCATCCTCGCCGTCGTCGTCATCGTCGTTGTGTTGCAACGAATAGAATAGAATAGAATAGAATAGAATAGGTCTTTATTTGCTAAGAATGTAGGTACATAAAAATAAGTTGTTAAATTAACGAATGAATGCCATTTGTGCAACTTCCATTGCAATTGTGACAAATAGTAGAGCATAGCATGGAGGCTTTCCTACACCCACATCTAGCACTACAATCAGTGGTGCATCGGCAAAATATTAACTTTAGTATGTCTTCCGGTGCAGCTGGTTCTTTGGTTTGAACAGGAAACAAAAGGTTGCTTTCAGTTCGTTTCCATCCCCATAGTTCAGGGGAAAGGTCTTGTCCAAGCCAAGCCTGGACCTGATGGTAAGTACGGAAAGAATGCTCCATCGCTGCTCCCTCAGTTGGTGGTAGGGAGGAAATGTCTGGTTTGACATTTGATACTGACTAGAGGAAATGCTGGTAGCGATAGTTATTAAGAGAGTCTCCTTCTGTTTTGCTCCATACCACCTTAAAAAGCATTAGTTTCCATTTTTACTTATGTCATCATGCGATGAAGAGGGGTTTGAAAACACTTCTGCGGCTTGACGGATCTCAGGACTTTTTAAGTAAAGTTTACAGAAACCAACTTTACTTCTCCGAACTGCAGCCGAAGTGGTGTCGCAGCCCGTGAAGGCATGAAGAAACAATATGTCTTTCAGGCCTAGTTGTTGCAGTTCCTGACTTGAATAACAGGTAGTAGGTACTTTACCTCTACTAGGTTTAACAAATATAACATCCCGATCAGGAGGGGTCTTTGCTATAAGTAGAACTACCAAACCAACATCTTCCCCAATCACTGCAACTTGAGATTCCTTTGACTTTTCAATGGCAGTAGTGACCACCATTAAGTCAGCATCGTCTGGTGCTTGTTGCGTGTCAATCCCGTTGCTGTGAAGTTGTGATCGGAGAAGGGCAATGAAGTTGCTTTTATTGCGGCTATTTGAGAGAAAATGTTCCTGCTTGACATTGATAATAGTGCCTAAATTTAAAGTGATATCAGCTGATTGCTTTAATCTATACCTACGCTCTTGTTCAGCTGTCTTTGTGCTGTTGGCAGAGTTTGTGTATCCATCGAAAACAACAGTACACGTTCTACCTGGGTAGGTACACTGTGCCTCTTCTTGGCCAAATCACTTTATGAATGAGGAGTCCTCGGTCAATTACAATGTCCAAATTTGTTAAGTCACAAGGCTTTTTGGTTGCATCAAACAGGGAGTAGAGGGCAGATTTTTTGGTTTTTCTCATCCCATTTTCATTGAAGAGGGCTAAAGGAAATGGAGCCAGTTTAAAAGTAAACTGTTTCCGCCTTCACCGCGTGGAGGTACTCCCAGCTTATGTTATTTTTTAATAGCGTAAGTGAGAAATAATAAATAATTTTGGCATTCAAATTGTTACAATGTGCTATAGAGATAGAACACATTTTAAAAATCGCTCGTTTTTCGGAGCTCACAGCTATGCAACTATTGAAGATAGATAAAAAGTAGGAAAGACAAAATTGTAGAAAGTTTTGCCAGCTTTTATTATACAGTACAATATTATTCCATGCGGTGCATCGTTTTCGAGATGTAATAAAAAAACTCAAAAACCGGTACAGACAATTGGACACATTTTTGAAAAATCTATTTTTTTTCACAGGTCATAGCTTTGCAATGATAAGAGATAAATAAAAAAAATACAGCAAAGTTGTAGAGAATTTTATCAGATTTCATTGTGTAGTACAACAAGTATTCGTGCGACACACCGTTTTCGAGATGCAAACCAAAAACAACGAACGGGACAGAGAATTGGACAAATTTTTAAAAATTGTTCGTTTTTCGGAGCTCACAGCTATGCAAATATTGGAGATAGATAAAAAGTGTCACAAACGAAGTTGTAGAGAATTTTATGAGGTTTTATTATGTAGTACAACAAAATTTTATACGACGCATCGTTTTCGAGATATAAGCAAAAAACCGAAAAACGGGACCTTCTTTGCCCTCCCATCCCTCGGGCTCACCTCGGAGGGGTCAGGACTTTTAATATGTTTATCTTCTAACTAGTCCAAACAAAGTTCATAAGTCAGATTTTCTGCTTTCAACTTTTCCAACCACAATCATTCATTGCCCAGGCTAAAAGGTTCTAATTTCAAATAAACCTAACATATATTTCTCCTAGAGATATTTCATAGCCCGATGTATTTAATAGAAATAGATTTAATTGTGACCTAAAAGGCTTGGTTTCCGAACGAAAGATAGTTGTTATATTTGAATAATCAAGTTAAATGTTTATTTACTATATATTGCTAAAAAATGAATTAGTAATAATTAAGTGGTATTTATAATGTTTGCTAGATTTTATCTTGCAATTTCAATATATCAAGTTGTTTCAATCAATTCTCTGAACTATCAGTTGATGTTCATATTTTATCCGATTAAACACAAAGATTTCAAATAAATACATATTATATTGGTAAATTATCTAATTAAGTTTTAAAATAGGTCCCTTACATAAGATTTGTTAATTATTATATATGTTATTAGATATTAAGCTATAATGTATGACCATTTGCCATTGGCGGCCATCTTTGATGTACTGAGTATGATTTGACTTGTATAAAAATAGATGTTGCCGCCAATTTGGGGGCTTTTATGCTGCAAGTGTTCTAAGGGTTAAGACATACCCTGAGTGGTATATTGTGTGTTCCATGTGTATAGTATTACGTTTGTAAGTGACTTGGTAATGGAGATACCAAATGTGTGAAGCTGGAACCTTTTTGGACTACCCTAAGGTCCTACAATGTTAATGTAAGTTATTTGATATTACACTATGAATATTACTGATAACTATGTGCTAGAAATATGTTTTATTATATGGCTTATATTGCTTATTGTTTATCTAAACTGATAAATTGCTATAACTTGAGAATGGTTCAGGACAACGTATAATTGTCCTGGCATAATACTTTAAAGATGTTACCGTGGAGTTCTTGTCCATTCTTCTCCACGAAGACCTAGGTTTGCGAATGGACGTAGCTTGATAGGTACTTGATGTTACCTATAAATATCTGACAAGCCTAAATCGAAATAAATGAATAGTCTTGTCTTTCTGTGCTTTTCTTGATAAAAACCCTTTTCCCTACACACCTTTTAGAGATGCTATACAACAAGTAACCATTCTGACACTCAAAGCTTGATAATCGGTGGATATTAATACATATATACATGTAAGCTTATATCCATTTTTCTAACACATGCGTTTGCAAAAAACAGTGTCATTTGAACGTAACAGAAGAAGAAAGAAGAAAAGAATTTAATAAATTTATCACACTTGGGTCGTACGAAGCTCAGCTACTGTACATTTGCTCGAACGTTACGGAAACACGTAAAAAACGGTCGTATATATCTGAAAATACTTCATCTCAGGTCAAAAAGCCACGAAACTTCTCCAGAACGTATAGAATTTCAAATATTCCTGTGTGCCGTGACATGTTTTTAAACACATTTCAAGAAACCACAAAAAAAATCACAATTAGTTTAAAAAAACAAAGCAATGGTGATAACTTACGGGATTGTAGAGGATTTTCATCTGGTGGGTTGAATAAAACTGCGCAAGAACAAATAGATTTTGTTTGTAATATTATAAATAACTTACCAAAATATGAGTCCCACTATAGAAGATCTCAAATTGGTGATGCACTATATTTGCAACCAGGATTGACTATGCAAAAGATATATGATTTATATGTTGACGAATTTAGACTCATTCATGGCAACGACAGCAAAAAATATGTATCATTAGCCATTTTCAGAAAGATTTTCCTGAAAGAATTTAACTTAAGGTTCAAAAGTCTTAAAAAAGACACGTGCAATAGATGTGACACATTTGCAGCAAAACTAAAAGTCCCGAATGATTTGTCAATAGAAGACAGAAACCAATTGATTTCCGAAAAAGAAAAGCATTTAAAATTAGCCGAGTCCTTACGAAGTCAAATGAATTGCCAGATTGAAAGGGCAAAAGTAGATGAGACATTTGAGTGTTTAACATTTGACATGGAGAAGACGTTGCCTTTACCACGTATTCCAACAAACGTGGTATTTTATAAAAGACAACTCTGGTTTTATCACTGCGGCGTTCATGTGTCTTCTACAAATAAAAGATATTGTTTTGTTTGGGTTGAGGGTCAAGCTGGCAGAGGTGCCCAAGAAGTTGGTTCCTGTTTGAAAAAATTTATAAACCAAGTAATGCGTCCTAATGTTGAATATCTATCATTGTGGAGCGACAGTTGCGGGGGCCAAAATCGGAACATAAAAATGGACCTCATTCTTAAAGTGATTTTATCCAGCCATCCTACCTTAAAGGTTATATATAGATTTAAATTTCCTAGAAAGTGGACATACATTTTTGCCAAATGACACTGACTTTGGTAAAATTGAAAGTCATTTAAAAAAAATTCAGAGACTATACACTGCAGAAGATTACGTGAATGTGATAAAGCCTTGCACAAAAAAGACCCCTCTAGTACCTATAAAGATGGAAAAAGAAGACTTCGTGAGCACTGAGAAATTAGAAAAAAATATAACAAATCGAAAGATGTTCATTAATAAGGTTAAAGTTAATTGGCTAAAGACCAAACATATCCAAATAAGAAAGGATAATGTACACTCTGTCTTCATGAGTTCAGATAATAATGAGGAATATCAAGAGTTATATATAGGGCGAAAATTTAAAGGAAGCGTGCTTTCTTTATGCTCAGAACTCCTTATTCCTCTTTGGCCTGACGGAAAACCCATTACCCAGGCTAAATTAGATGACCTAAAGTCAATGTTTAGTCTAATTCCTGAGGATTGCCTGTCCTTTTATAAAAACCTGCAGGGTATAGAAGGTCCCGATTTTATTGAAGGATTTGCTGGTGAACAAGACTTCGAATTCGAAGAAGAACGTATATCGTAAAATTTTTCATGAAAAAATATACTTTTTTTTTCTATTTAATCTTGTTTTATTATTATTTTCTTTGTCGTACATGTCGTTTGGAACGTTTTGCGCAAATTAAAATTTTAAATGTACCATGAATATTGCAATAAACCAAAAACGTTCCACAGCAATATTTTTATGAATATTGAGAAAAGCATTAACATTAGAAGTCTAAAATAGGGTCACATTAAAACTCGATCATGTCATCTATAGCATACAAAAGCATCAGTGGAAAAAAAAAATTTCATTAAGTAATACGAGATTGAACTTTAATCGCAATTATCTCAAAATGTCAAGTTAGTGGGTTGGAACGTTTTTCAGGAACTACGTCCAATTATACATCTATAATTTTACAATCGTGTTAGGCAGTTTTTGCCAAACTTCTTGGCAGTATATGACACACTATGTACTGTAACACAGTTCTAAAAATAAGTTGACTCATGACAATGTCTTCATTTACACATGGACCGAAGATGAGATGCCAAAAGCGTCAAACCAAATTGCCAGTGCCGTTTTTCACTGCTTGTGCTGTAATGTTGAAAAACATGAGAAGGTGACTACCATCCAACTGGTAGCTGACGGGTGCAGTGGGCAAAACAAAAACACATCAGTCCTAGGAATGATCTCCAAATATATTAAAGATTGTATAAAATTGCCACCCAAAATGCTTGGAAAGAAATTTTATTGCTTATGTATCCGGATTTCGAGACATGGGATGAAAAGAAAAGACAAGAATATGGTGAGTACGCAATATTTATTGTTAAAAATTATATCAGGACATACAAAGGAATCAGCAAATATTGAGCGAATATTATTAGCTTCAATTCCTCCTCGTGGCTTTCGTTCTCTTCGCAAACTGTTCATTGTTGATATCTCCAATTCATCAAAATGAATACCATCTTGTTTGCGGACAAAGTTATGCAATATTATACAAGCTTTTACAATTTCAATGGTTAAAGAAGTTGAAGTATCAATGGCCCTTTGTAGGATTCTCCATTTTGTTGCCATGATTCCAAACGCACATTCGACATATCTTCTAGCACGGCTCAAGCGATGGTTGAAATTTTTTTGCGTTCATCTAAATGGGTCCCTCCGAAGGGACGTAATAAGTTATTGTGTAAAGCAAATGCTTCATCTCCCACTAATACAAAAGGCACAGAATGGCCAGACTCTGTCAACGGTTTGGATTCTGGTATTGTCAAAGAACCATTATTTAGTTTCTTCCAAAAATTAGAATTTTTCAAAATAAAAGAATCGCAATTTTTTCCGTATGAACCTATATCTACGTATACAAATCTATAATTCGAATCTACGATTGCAAGTAACACAATAGAATAGTAATCCTTATAATTAAAATATAGAGATCCGGTTTCTTAGTTCGTATGTGTTTTCCATCAATAGCTCCTAGGCAATGAGGAAAATTTGCCTTTTGTTGAAAACCCATAGCGATTTCTTCCCATTGCATTGTAGTTGGTATTTGTAAAGTTCGTCTTTTAAAATATTCCATAGTGTCGAGCAAACATCATTTATAATTTGACTTATGGTTGAAGTACCCACTCTAAAAGTATAATGAAGGTCTTTCATCGCACAACCTGTTGCCAAGTACCTAAAAGAAGAATACATCATTAAAAAAACATTATTTAATTTACAAAAACAACTACCTAACAATAAAAACTTGAGAGGTGTCAAGGGACACCCGGATGGAACGAAGTTAACTTGCTATCGTTAAGCAAATGTTTTCCGTTCTTATTGACATTTATGCAAACACCGGATTTTAATGAAGGAGCAATGGTAGCTAACGAGAATGTGAGAAAAAATAAACTAAATTTTAAATGTCAATAAGGTCGAAAATCGCTTGCACCTGTTTTTTAACTTGCTTAACGATAGCAAGTTAAAAAAAAGGTTCAAGCGATTTTCGACCCTCCACCCCACTCCACTCCACACCACACCACTCCATTCCATTCCATTCCAGTCCAGTCGTCCATTCCATTCCATGGTAATAAACACATTACCCTCCTTTGCGTCGCGCAGTCGGGTAAAAAGTGTTGTGACAACTTTTGGTCTTAATTTTTTCCGTCTAGCTACCTTTCGCAACGCGCGATAAGGAACTTCGTTCCAAAAATATTAATAACATTTTATTTATTCAGATTTTACTGTTTCAGCCAAGAAGACTGTTAAAAAATGGACGCATTTCAGGGATACTTTTATGAAGTCAGAAAAAAAATAGAAGGTCAAAAAACGTCTGGAAGTGGAGCAAAAACAGCCAAACCTTATGTATACCACAAACAACTGTTATTTCTTAAAAAAAACATACGGCCTAATATATCAGCATCTAGTATTCAACTTTTGGAAGCTACAAATAAAGGAAATACAAGTTGAAACAATTTCCGATATAAATGAAGATACTGCTGATGCTGGCTCTAGTTCTAAATCTGATGATTCTTCGATTCATAATAATGAAACACAAGTACAACCAAACACAAATAAAGCACCTGTGCGAAAAAGATTGAATTCAAATTTAACTCCTATTGACGCTAAAATGATTAAATGTATGGATTCTTATTCATCTCGAGTTGAACCAATCAACAGACATGTCTCATTTTTCAACGGATTAATTCCAACACTAGACAAGTTCAATGACGATCAAATAATAGATTTTCAACTTGGAGTTATTCAACTGATGAAAAACATAAAAAACAGCACAAATACACAAGAATCTGAAAATTCATCACTAAATACTAGGGGATATTTTACTTCGAGCTACGTAGATAATAGAAATACATCTACAAGATACACGTATCCTGCAGATTCAAGTCCAGTCTCCCAAGATTCAACGTTATCTAACTATGCGTATGATTGCACTTTGGATTTCACTACATTTTGATTTGTCTATTGTAACATAAAAATTAATACTTTATCGTAATAAAAAAACCTACTAATTACATATTCGGATGATTGCAATATTATTCACTTTGTTTTGATTTTGATAATTTTGTGTAAGAATATATTTTTCTTAATAATAAAAAAATACATACCTTAAACAAATAGCGAGTTTCGTTTTAGTGCTTATGCAGTCTCATATTTGTATCAGTACACGGTAGGCTGGAATTCTCTAGCCTTGATAGTAAATCATCAAAGGTAGTTATTGACATGCGGAAATAATTAAAAAACAGACGTTCGTCATTTCTGAGGCTTAGGAAATTTTTTTCGAATCTACTTTCTCGATGAGGACCAGTCTTTAGAAAAGGATGAACCCAATACCTCCTAGGACGCTGCTTGCATCTCCGTGTATGAAACCAATATAAAAGTAGTGGAACACGTGGATCCATGATGGCGTGCACTATACAACTGGCTGCAGAGTCTCTTGCGAACGTTTTTACCGTATACATGAAAAAATCGAATCGAATGATCGCCGTGTGAACGTGGCCATACTCAACGGACTTGTCAAGCAAATCGAATGAACTTTACGTATTCGGTTCGCAGTGGCATATGGTATAGCTTTGTCTCCTTCACACGACACGATGTCATACGTTTTTTATCGAATAGCAGCCGAAGAAGCGTTTAGTACCTGAGCGTCTTTTGGAGAGGTGGCACGTATTTTATGTTTGATTTGGTTTGATATTCAAAATGGTTGAGGAATCTTCTATAGATAACGAACTATTAATTTATTTAGTGGAACAAAATAAAACTTTACTTAAAACTTTGGAACTTTATAAAAATCGCGTCGCAACTCAAGCGGCTTGGAAGGGAATCATGGTAATAATTGATCCTAATTTTGAAACAAAGGAAGAAAAAACAAGACAAGCCATAGTATCTTTTATTATGAATAATAAAAATTGTGTTACAACATATTTTAACTTACTGTGCTTAGTTCTAAATATATTCGTTTTGCCATGGGACTGATCCTTCGTTTGATAAAAAATAGTGACTAAAAATGGACCTTACGCTGTTTGCTTGAACATTTCTAACTGACGTACTTTGAATATTTTCAAATAATGGAGGATTTGCCACATCTTCAAAATTGTGTCCATCATTTTCACGAACGTAATTGTGTAATACAATGCATGCTTTTATGATTTCTGTCAATAAACTTGGTGAAACATCAATAGCCTTATGTAGAATTCTCCATTTTCCCGCTAAGTTACCAAAAGCACACTCCACGTATCTCCTTGCTCTGCTCAGGCGGTAATTAAAGATTTTTTTACGAAAATCTATATGTGTTCCTCCAAAAGGGCGTAGTAAATTATTATGTAGAGCAAATCCCTCATCACCAATAAATACGTAAGGTGTACTTTCTCCACCTTCTAATAATGGCATTGGTTTGGGTATATTCAGCGAACCATCATTAACTTTTTTCCATAAGACGGAATTTTTCAAAATGGATGAGTCACAATCTTTTCCGTATGATCCTATGTCTACATATATAAATCTGTATTCCGAATCAACCACCGCAAGTAGCACAATTGAAAAATAATCTTTATAATTGAAGTACATGGATCCACTATGAGGAGGCTTTAAGATTTTTATGTGTTTCCCGTCAATTGCACCTAAACAATGAGGGAAATTAGTCTTTCTTTCAAAACCTTCCACTATTTTCATCCATTCACTTTCTGTAGAAGGCGTTTGAAGATATTCTCCCTGAAGGACATGCCACAGAGTCCAGCAAACATCCCAGATGATACCACTTATAGTCGATACTCCAACTTTGTATGAATAGTGTAAATCTTTCATGGAACACCCCGATGCTAAATATCTGAAAAAAGAAATGTATATGTACCGTATTACTTATCATGTTTGTCTTTTACAGCTAAAATGATTATTCAACGGTGGACTCATATAAGAGATAATTATAATCGATCATATAAAAAGATAAAACAGCAGAAAAGCTCAGGAATTGGCGCCAAAACAGCAAAGCCTTATGTATATAGTAAACAGTTATCTTTTCTGCAGAAAGTAATACAACCTAAAGAGACAATAAATAATGTTACTACCGAAAATAACAACACGGAATCCGATAATAACACTGAATCCGAAAACCAGAACAATTATTCTGAGGGAGGAAAAGAAACATTGGAAACAAACTCTATAGAGACACATGACACAATGGCGGCAAAGAGCCCAATACCTAATCGTGTACCTAAAAGATCTCTAAAGAATACGATTAGTTCTGTAGATGCGAAGATGATGAAAGGAGAGGGGAAATTCTGGGCCCAGCAGTTAACTAGTTGAAATGTGTATTAAAAAATCCGTTATATTTTTCTAAAGGAAGTCACAAAATACAGTACCATGTTTCTATCTAGGAAGCGAGAAAAGTTAAATTAAGTTATGAAACTATATACTCGATTAAATATAAGGTCTAACTTTTTAAACACGAAATATTTCAAGAGTAACTTCTATAGGTCGTAAAGTCACCATAGCAACGAAAAATTTTTTTTTATCTAAGTGTATTTTTATAAAAAAAAAAAACAAAATTACTTGACCCACAAAATAAATACTGTCTAAAGGTTTAAAAAGTAAAAAAAAGTTTAAAAAAGTAAAAGTAAGTAAGTAAGTTTAAAGTTTGTAAAGGTTTTATGCAAAATGTCGCAAGAATATTTAGAACTATAATAATTTCGTAAAAATAAAAACATTCAGAAAAATTTTTTTTTTTCATTGCTATGGCGACTTTACGACTTGTAGAAGTTACTCTTGTAATATTTCGTGTTTAAAAAGTTAGACCCTATATATGCCTGAATTCTTAGTAATCGGTAATAAATGAATCGGTAAAATCTTAGAATATGTATGAAAATCAAATGACAGGTGCTTATCAATCGTTTCGTCGAATCGATTCGTAGCGAATCGAGTTCCTTTAATTTTTCTTAGTTGGTAACACTGGTCGCCGACTGACAGATGACAGGCAGAAAAAAACCGGCCCTTGTCCGTTTTCTTTCGTTCTGAGTACGCTTGTATTTTCCATGTTTTAGTGTATAACTCCACGACCTCGGCTTTGCATAATTATAAAGGTCTATTCAACGGATCCTGCTACTTTGAATTACCTGACTCTCAATTTGACTGATTACTCCTTATTACTAATATCGGTCGGATATTGACGACATGGATCGCTGTGGAATTCTACCATTGCGACTGGTCGCAGTAACTCTATTGACAGAAGAGTCTTGGACGATGGGGCGATTTTATCAGTTATTCGTCAGTGGCGTGCATGTAAGTACCTATTCAAATCAAGCTTTTAGCCTATCAAGCGAACAAAACCAAACTTATGTACCTACTGATTACGGCCTCCGGCGTCATGTCTGTCGGCTGTCTTTTTGTTAGATAGCATATAAAACAATACTTAATAGCTTATTAGTTGATTATTTAGCCTTACGAATCTATGGAATGTGCCTTTGACCGTTGCATTAGGATTAGGTGCATGTTATGAAGCTTGTTTATGTTTTAACATGATTTAAATTGTTAACTTATTTCAGGTAACCAGTCAGAACTACATATGTATGCCAAGGATGTTGGAACTTGGCCCAAGATGTGATTCTTGGGAGACGTCCTAAGCACCAACCCAAGTTGGCCATTGCAGTGTTTGTGTCCGCTGCGGTCGTTCACCGTAAGCACGGCGGTACAACCACCTTCTTGTACGCTGCTGCCTTGCCTTGCCTTTTTGTAGGACTGTAGGCTGCTGTGCCCATGTAATTTGCGCATATGGTATTTCAATTGGGCAAGATACCAAGAAAATATCGTATCTCCTGAACAATTCTTAGATGATATAATGAAAATTATTGAACATGAATAATAAATATTTTATACATGAATTGGTGTTTTATTTTCTTCCTCTTCTCTCTTTTTAAAAAAGTACCTACTGCTTCTAAGTGCAGGACATAAGATGTAGAGACTATAGCGACTATCCATCCGTCGGAAGAATCGACAAAATGACAGATTTCTTTTGGTTATCTGTCATTTTGCCGAATCCTCCGTCGACAAAGTCCGTTTCTACGGTGGTCATGCTACGCGTGCAGGGCGTGCCAAACGTGTCAGATCTTCGATATGTCGCACGTGGAAGCTCTTTACTTGCACTCCATGTATAAAATCATTACACAACCGAAGCCATTCATAAAGATTTGTCAAATAACCTCAAAAAACTACAATGTTATAATGTAATCTCACTTTTACTATACTCCATATAACTTGATTCCTGGATAGCCAAATTTCACCAAATTTTCAGGGAGGCCTTGTTATTATATCCTCTTACAAATAAGACTAGTTTGATTGAGTTAACACCTGGGCCCAGGAATCTATGGAGTCGTTCCCTTCTCCTTTATGGATTCTTATTCAAATAAGGAACCTGAAACAATGAATCGGCATCTTTCATTTTTTAATGGGATATTACCATCATTAGATAAGTATGACGATGATGAAGTCCTCGAATTCCAAATGGGTGTGCTACAGTTAATGAAAAAAATTAAAAACAGTCGCCAAATTCGTGAATCGTCGTCTTTCAATCTCTCATCAGTTCACAGAGGATATTTTACACAACAATACCAAAATAGTAACATTACACAAGAAGCTACAAATTCTATCATTACAAACATGACTACAACGACTTCTCAAAGTCCAGCCTCTGTAGAATTAACTACAGCAGCTACTCTTCAAAATCCGTCCTCTGTCGAATCCTGCTATTCTAACTACACGGATATGGATTACAATGGCTTTTAATACGAAACACGAATATACTATAGTAAAATTGGTCAAATTTGAATATTTTTTTAATTATAATAATTAACATTAATAAAACTTAAATAATTACAACCTGTGTATTTTTATTTGTGTACTCACCTTAAACAGATGGCTAATTTCATTTTAGTACTAATGCATTTCCGCATATTCGTATTTGATTTTGTTAGGCTTGAATTTTCCAGTCGAGTTAATAACTTTTCAAAACTTTCAATAGACATTCGAAAGTAATTAAAAAACATTTTTTCATCGTTTCTAAGATTTTCGAATAATTTTTCAAATGTGATCGTACGCACAGATTCTTGATTAATAGGATGTACCCAAAACCTTCTGTTTTGTCGGCGGCGAGACCGCCTTCGATACCAATATAAAAGTACAACCAAGCGTGGATCCATCAGTGACGTCTACTCACTGTGACAACTGGTTGGAAACTGCGGCTATTCGTTTTTACACGAATGAAAATTTACCATATGAACACCCGGTTGACTATACGTTATAAAAACGATTACAAAAAAAACGTGCAGGACAATGCCGTGTGAACGAAGCCTAACGTCTTAACGTATAACGGCCGGTTCACACATGTCTCCGTTTTAGGCCACGTTCACACGGCGATTATTTTCCCATATACCGTATACGAGATTTTATCGAATAGAGTAGTGACAACAGAATATACGGGGTGTAAACAGACCCTTCACGAAGCCGTCAACTAAGCATTCTGTACATCAAACTAAGTAACTTTACGCAAAAATTTTTGCTGGGAAACGAAATTTTTTTTTGGGGTCAAAAATCACATTTTTCGGTAAAACTCAATATAATGCGCTCAAAACTTATTGCTGATGGATGTTTTGAATAGTTAACGGTCCATGGAGGTAATTGGAGTAAAGTTAGAACCTTAAAAAGTAGTATTTAAAAAAAAACTTGTGAAAAAATTGGAACTTTGACCCCCAATATCTCCGTAACTAGAAGGTTCCCAGGTATGGTCCAGAACAAAAAAATGATCACAATGACGAAGAGAACAAGTGCCTTTCGGCTTCGTTAAGGGTCTTTTTACACCCTTTATATGAAAACTTAAAAATTGTTTACACGGCGTTCATTCGGGAAAATCCCGTGTTCGAGAAATATATTTTAACGTATACCGTGCGAAGTTGTCACCGGAACGCCGCGTCTCGAAACGATTTTATCGAATACGACACGTAGTGGCGCTTATGTTCATGTTGTCTCGTTCACACGACTCGCCCATTCGAGAATCGTACGCACTCGCACGCGTGGCCCGCAGTTGCCCTTGTGCGTTGCATCAGTCGGTTGTCAATACGGAGGACAGAATTCCAATATTGATCGAGCATTTTATTTCCTTGATCGAAGGTCGACCGATATTATGGGATAAATCATTGGACCAGTATAAAAATAAAATTGCCACCCAAAATGCTTGGAAAGAAATTTTATTGCTTATGTATCCGGATTTCGAGACATGGGATGAAAAGAAAAGAAAAGAATATGGTGAGTACGCAATATTTATTGTTAAAAATTAAATGTATTGAGTTTGCCACTGAACAGACCCCTCAGGAGATACAAAGTAATCAGCAAATATTATTAGCTTCAATTCCTCCTCGTGGGTTGCGTTCTCTTCGCAAACTGTTCATTGTTGATATCTCCAATTCATCAAAATGAATACCATCTTGTTTGCGAACAAAGTTATGCAATATTATACAAGCTTTTACAATTTCAATGGTTAAAGAAGTTGAAGTATCAATGGCCCTTTGTAGGATTCTCCATTTTGTTGCCATGATTCCAAACGCACATTCGACATACCTTCTAGCACGGCTCAAGCGATAGTTGATTTTTTTTTTGCGTTCATCTAAATGGGTCCCTCCGAAGGGACGTAATAAATTATTGTGTAAAGCAAATGCTTCATCTTCCACTAATACAAAAGGCACAGAATGGCCAGACTCTGTCAACGGTTTGGGTTCTGGTATTGTTAAAGAACCATTATTTAGTTTCTTCCAAAAATTAGAATTTTTCAAAATAAAAGAATCGCAATTTTTTCCGTATGAACCTATATCTACGTATACAAATCTATAATTCGAATCTACGATTGCAAGTAACACAATAGAATAGTAATCCTTATAATTAAAATATAGAGATCCACTGTGTTCCGGTTTCTTAGTTCGTATGTGTTTCCATCAATAGCTCCTAGGCAATGAGGAAAATTTGCCTTTTGTCGAAAACGCATAGCGATTTCTTCCCATTGCATTGTAGTTGGTATTTGTAGAAGTTCGTCTTTTAAAATATTCCATAGTGTCGAGCAAACATCATTTATAATTTGACTTATGGTTGAAGTACCCACTCTAAAAGTATAATGAAGGTCTTTCATCGCACAACCTGTTGCCAAGTACCTAAAAGAAGAATACATCATTAAAAAAACATTATTTAATTTAAAAAACAACTACTTAACAATAAAAACTTGAGAGGTGTCAAGGGACACCCGGATGGAACGAAGTTAACTTGCTATCGTTAAGCAAATGTTTTCCGTTCTTATTGACATTTATGCAAACACCGGATTTTAATGAAGGAGCAATGGTAGCTAACGAGAATGTGAGAAAAAATAAACTAAATTTTAAATGTCAATAAGGTCGAAAATCGCTTGCACCTGTTTTTTTTAACTTGCTTAACGATAGCAAGTTAAAAAAAAGGTTCAAGCGATTTTCGACCCTCCACCCCACTCCACTCCACACCACTCCATTCCATTCCAGTCCAGTCGTCCATTCCATTCCATGGTAATAAACACATTACCCTCCTTTGCGTCGCGCAGTCGGGTAAAAAGTGTCGTGACAACTTTTGGTCTTAATTTTTTCCGTCTAGCTACCTTTCGCAACGCGCGATAAGGAACTTCGTTCCAAAAATATTAATAACATTTTATTTATTCAGATTTTACTGTTTCAGCCAAGAAGACTGTTAAAAAATGGACGCATATCAGGGATACTTTTATGAAGTCAGAAAAAAAATAAAGGTCAAAAAACGTCTGGAAGTGGAGCAAAAACAGCCAAACCTTATGTATACCACAAACAACTGTTATTTCTTAAAAAAAACATACGGCCTAATATATCAGCATCTAGTATTCAACTTTTGGAAGCTACAAATAAAGGAAATACAAGTTGAAACAATTTCCGATATAAATGAAGATACTGCTGATGCTGGCGCTAGTTCTAAATCTGATGATTCTTCGATTCATAATAATGAAACACAAGTACAACCAAACACAAATAAAGCACCTGTGCGAAAAAGATTGAATTCAAATTTAACTCCTATTGACGCTAAAATGATTAATGCAGGAAACGGTTCCCAAAATTTCGACCCGAGAGAAGAATATAGTAAAGAAGATATTGTTTGAAAATCTTATTCTAAAAGAATCATTACAAAACCAATATTCCCAAGCCCATTCCGGACGACACGTACTAAAGAAAGTAGAATAATGATATGACAGCAAAATATAAAATGAAAACTATGTTAAGTGCATGCGTGGGGCTTAAAGGAAGATTAAGAGTTCGACAAAAAATACATTAATATAAAATGAAACGTTTGCAGGAACTTACAACATTATATGAAAGAGACGATAATAGCCGCGCTACAGCCGGAAAAAGCGAGTATAGAACCTTACATAAAACAAGAAAACAAGTCGATTCGTAGCGAATCGAGTTCCTTTAATTTTTCTTCAGTTGGCAACACTGGTCACCGACTGGCAGATGACAAGCAGAAAAAAACCGGCACTCGTTCGTATTCTTTCGTTCTGAGTACGCTTGTACTGTCCATGTTTTATTGTATAACTCCACGACCTCGGCTTTGCATAATTATAAAGGACTATTCGACGGATCCTGCTACTTTGAATTACCTGACTCTATTTTGGATAACTGATTACTCCTGATTACTAATATCTATATCCTATATATCCTGATTACTAATTTTTTTCTTTTATTCAGTCGAGATTTAACTGCCTCTGCGATCTCACGTGCCCGTTACGCCTACGTTTGTTTTTGTTCACTTCGTTTTGTTATTATCACTAGTTTTGTAACCTGTTAGTTAAGTTTTTTGTTTTTACTGTTACCTGTTGTTATTGGTAAAGAAATAGCTGCTTTTACCAGTGAGGAATACGCGGAAAGTTGTGGAAGCGCTAATACTAATTCGCGTGAAGCGCGAAGGATTTATCAAGAGCGTTATCCCAACCGCCGAGTACCCAGTCAACAGACGTTTGCGAGTTTTTACCGACGTACCACAAACCGGTAACCTGAACTTTCAAGAACCACGAGTGAATGCAGCACGACCAGATACTACCATTGACGAACAAGTTCTTGCCGAGTTTGACGCGGACCCTACCAAAAGCATTAGACAGATAGCTTCAATGCTTGGCCTAAGCATATGGAAAGTGTGGTCTGTTCTCCGGGCAGCTGGTAGGCATGTTTTTCACTACACTCCAGTGCAAGGTAAGATTTTAAAACATTTAAGCCGTTTACGCACTGCATCTGATACGATTTTGTGGAATGTAGTAAATTATGAGACAGTTCAATTAATCGTTCAACGAATGGATGAAATGTCATAGAAAATTAAGCGAGAGCAAGTCGGGATCGGGAGCTAATCCATCAGTTCATTAGTACACATACTACGACAATATGAAATTTTTGACAAAAATTGCCCAACATAGGAATAACACAACACCCTGCAACACTGAAAACGATGACAGCCATGATACATCAATGATAAGGAATAAGAAGAAGGAACAAGTGCATAAAGGTAAAGATTTGAGTGTAATAGATATAAAAATGATTCAATTTATCGATTCTATGCAAAAAGAAGAAATGAAAACTTCTGATGACAGCAGAATTATGTCATTCTTCAAGAGTATTGCTCAAACAGTAGAGAAGTTCAATGACGATGAAATTATCGAATTCCAATATCAAGTTATTTCAATACTAAGAAATTTTAAACAAAGAAATCTAAACAGTAACACGTCAGAATCACAAAATATACACTTGCAACAGCCCATCCAACCTCAGCCAACCTATGATACTGAAGCTTATGGATATTCTACTCCAGCTGTACCTTCTAATGTGAGGAGCCAATCTAGGCTTACAAAAAATACTATCTCGCATAGCTGTGTGCTGATACTTTTTTTTTTACGGATGGGAAATCATCAAATAACTCCTCCCGCTCTGGGTGGAGTGGGAGGGAGTGTCAGACTTTTACTGACTAAAGGCCGCGGTATCTCGATGCTTCAGTTTAATGTTTAAAACGGACAGTAATTTATCAAATGTCCTTTTAGTCATTCGAAGATAGTTATCATCATCATAATTGCGTAATTCCGCATAAAGGATATGAAATTCTCCATGCTTCTTTCTCTCTGCGTGTTAATATAGGGTGAATCCAATATTTTCTTGTAGTATTAATCTTTGTACTGTCTTTTTCTTTCTTCCATTGTTTATACATATAGAATGTAATTAGAACTTTGTTTAACCTAGTCAAATCCATTTTGGTTTAAACGTTCACACGTTGTGACACCTGGAAGCCACTATGCCTAGTGAACGAAGTAGTCCAGTCACTAGTAGTATAAGTGGGCGAGAGGCGTGTGCGAGGCGGATGCAGCGCGTGTGCAGGTTTAAGGCGGGCACAACGCGTGCGCGGGTGCTGTGTTATCGGCGCGTATCATCTGTATACGCCCTAAGGCCGATTAGGCACTTAAAAATTGAAGATAATTTAATTTAGATAATTGTAGAGTTTGAACTCGGAGGAAGACAAGATTCAGTATTGAAATCAATTCTTATACGTGTAGTGTTTGTTCTAGGTCTCGATGACAGTGATTTTGTCGCCATTTGCTGCATACCGATGTGGACGACGTAACTTTTTAAAAAATATTGTGGACGCACGAGTCAAAATTTTGACAGAGAAGGGATTGTCAATTATCACAATCTTCACCATTGGGCACCTAACAATCAAAACCCACACGTGAAGAGACAAAGGGGCTTCCAGAGGAGATTCAGTGTGAATGTCTGGGCTGGAGTGATTGGCGATAAGCTAATAGGGCCTCATTATTTGCCTGACAACATCAATGCGAACAACTACTTGGATTTTTTGGTAAATGATTTACCACCATTAGTGGAAGAAGTGTTCCAAGTAGATATAATAATAATAAATAAATTCATTTATTTTCAGGTAATTATCACCCATTGCCACACATAGATTCACAACAAGCAATTATAAATATGTCATATCAAATCAAATATAAAATGTCAATAAAAAAAATAAATAATCAATAATACAAATCGAAACAAACATGTCATCCTTAAATTAAAATTAAATACTTTTATAAATTCTTAAAAAACAATCCAAAATTAAAAAATAAATATATAATAATAATATTTAATATTATATCGGCCCCAAGCCCGATATACGGGTGCATGTAAAGCCAGCCAATGCTGCATAAAAGGCCCGTCCAACCTGTTGGCAACAACGGCCAGAAGACTGTTGCTGCTGCCCCGCACTCTACCCACTATCGAGGTCGCCCTCTTGCGCATGCTGGCATAAAAACAGTCAATGTGGACACTTGCAAACATTCCCGAAGCGTTGCAGAAGCGAGGCAGACGCAGCAGCGCCCTTAGGGCGTTATTATATTGAACACGGAGAGCGCTGTAGGATTTCTGCAAATATGACACCCAAACACCCCCCCCCCCCCTATAAACAGGCCTATTCTTTCAACACGATGGCTGCCCAGCTCAGTCAGTCTGTAGTCTGATTGTACGTGAGCATTTGAATTTGTTTCCCAAATTCGTGGATTGGCAGGGGAGGACCAATTCCCTGGCCGACGCGATCGCCCGACCTCACTCCGCTCGATTTTCACGTGTGGGGAAGGGCAAAGGAACTAGTTTAAACTACGGAAGTAGAAAGTCGAGAAGATTGGATAAATCGAATTAATGCTGCTTTCGAAGTTATGCGACAGGAGATGCTGCTGCGCACAACTGTAGAAATTCGAACATCTGTAATTTATTAATTAAATAAATTATTTAATTGTTTCATTAACGCACCTAACTAGTACAGCTATTTAGGTACAACAATACAAGTTCCCGCCAAAACGGTGTGGAAGGAGATCAGTGCAATAAAAACAAGGACGGTGCTATAGAATCTCTCACCCATCTCTTTTCTTCCCGTAGCACGGGATGTATACCTTTGTTATCTCCTGCTCCCGCGCACGCAAATACGGATATTTTGTTTCTTTCTTTGGAATGCAAAGCTTATACTAGGAGAGACCAAGGGATTTGTTAATGTTATTATAGAAAAATAAGAAATTATATCCTAAAGGAATCATTGATGAGGATCAGAGAGGACGAAAACCTCCCAAAAATAAGACTATCGAAGACATTTCGCTTGTCAACCACCACATTTTGAGCTTTCCAAGTTACGAGAGTCACTACTGTAGAAAATCGACTGGTAAGAAATATCTAACCGCTGACCTTTCAATTGCTAAAATGTACAGAGAGTATAAAAACATTTCTTCAAATCCTGTCTCGTTAAAATTATATGCCAAATGCTTTCACGACCTCAATCTGTCGTTTGCAACCATCGAAAGACACATAAAACACTAGAGATGGAAATGATTGGTATTTAGAAATCATGATCATATGATCATATGATTTTTTTAATCACAGTGAAATCACCTGCTATTTTTCCCTATGAATGATTTTCTGCTATTTATCATTGAAAATAACGAAATGAAATGACATAGTAATTGAATAATGAATATGATGTAACAGGACACGTTTGTTGTTACATTAAACTGGTGTAAAATCAACTTGTGTATTATTAGTCAATGAAATTCCCTTCATACTTTAACAGGCTTAGGACTGACAATGTAAAAACTTAAAATCCTTAGGAGGAGACTACGTTTAAAAAATAAAAGCTTTTGGACTTTACATTGGCGTATTTAGAAGTTCATTGATTGATTATTATCTATATACAGCCTTCTAATCAAATATTATTTACATTGGTTTTGTACATATTTACATTTGTTACATTTTTTATTTACAATGGTCATAATTACTATTTAGAAAAACCAATTGTGAAGCACGTTTTCTACTTAGACGTGTTCTTCGATCTGACAGCATCCTGCTTTCGAAAACACTCTTTCACATTGAACTGATGTGACTACAATGTGGCAATGTTCTGTAAAAATTTCTGCCAAATTGGGATACACTAATGCATGTGTTTTCCACCAAGTAAGAGGACAAGACTGGCGGCTAATGACGTCTTCATTGAGATACATTTCAAGCTCGTGTTTGGCTTTAGTGGCGACATCGTCACCTGATGGTGTGATTGCAGCAAGTGTTTTATCAATTTTTCCCCAAATTGAAAAAGTCTCTTCTTCATTGCTTGTACTAGCCTGGAATACATCGTGAGCTGGAGGAAATGCATCCTTTTTTCTCTCCTGTATTTTTGATCGGAGTAGAGCTAAAATGTGTTCTTTAATTAGATATGCACGCCTGGATCTTTCACACTCCTCATCGGTTGGGGCCACAGATGTACCAGAATCATTTTCTAGAAATGTATGAATTTTGAAACGCGGATCTAAAAATGTACAGGTTCCCAAAAGTAGGTTGTCGTCAATGGCACTTTTTGGGAAATAGATGGCCATATTTTCTTCTAAAATGTCCAGCATTGTTTTTGCTACGCCATAAAAATCTTTTGTTTTTAATAATTTTATAACATTTCTTAAACCATCGGTTGGTACAATAGCGAGCCCGGCGGTCAAATATTTCGATCCACTCATAACTTTGGTTACCTCTTCAAATGGTTGAAGAATCATGCAGATCTGTTTGATTGCATCCCACATTTCTCCAGTAACAATCGGTAAATCAACTCTTAAATTGGGTATCACGGCCTGAAGAGCCACTTGGAGCTGTAAAAAGCGGTTCAACATATAGAACACGGAGTTCCATCGTGTGGGAACGGATTGTACCAAACGTAGTGCCTGTGCTTTTTTTTCAAAATCTGTTTGGTACTTACTGAGGGCTTCCGTGGCAATATGACTTTTTTTAAAGTGAGCAACAATTTTTTTGACTGTTTCTAAAATGAACTCAATCGCTTTAAGTCCCTTCTCGACAACCAAATTCAACTTGTGTAAAAAGCAACCAAAATGTGGCCACCCTGTCTGTTGCAAGGCGTTAGTTATATTGGTAGCATTATCGGACACTGCCAGTGTAATTTTGTTTTGTATTTGCCGTTTGCGGTTGCACGCGATTACAGATTTTTGAATGCTTTTACGCAGAAAGCAAAAAATATAAGAAGAACGGGTCACCTGACGACCTAACATCCTCGGAATTGACCATTGACCTTTTGCGACAACCCTATGTTGTGTTCTTTGACTTTCGAACAAAATGGCGTATTCTTCCCAAGAACCGCAATAGTGCAACGTGGTTTTTGTATGAGTGATAGGCCTTATTACGAGCAATGTTTCTATGCTAGTGACAAGTCGCACTTTTGAGTTTTTAGGGAGAAAAAAAATAAAAACGAAAATCTGAAAAAAATAAAATACTCGGAATCCGGAGGTAATTTTCCAAAAATAAAAACTGGAAAATATGCGCCCAAAGATGCTTCATCAGACTATATTTATATTAAATAAATATCTTGGACAGTTACGTTTTCAGAATTTATTTTAATTTTTTTCGTGAAAAAGTCACCTAAAGTTCATCATTAAAAATAAAAAAAAGTATTTGAAATTGTCACGTGGGTGTTTTACTCGTGCATTTTAAATGCATCCCTTGATCGATAAATACAATAAACAGCAGAGGGAATTTTTTTTGATCAAACGGAACACTGTGCGCTGGTATCCAGCAAATTTGTGTAAGCACTAATATGTTTTGCTTGTAAATGTCTTTTTAAATTAGTAATGGATGTTTTATATGAATATTTTTTTTTACACAATTTACAAACTGCTTCATATTTATCCCCCTCTTTGTCAAAATAGTTCCATATATTTGAAGTTGACGCCATTATGTACAAGTACAAGTAGGTTCTTTTGGTCAATGTCACTACACTATTATTTACACTTTATTTTAAAGAAAAAGTACCAAGTTATTTATTTACACAACCCACCACCACGTTAATCCAATTATTTACACAATATTTATTTACACAATACACAACCCACCACCACGTTAATCCTAAACAAAAAATCCTTAAGAAACTTAATTAATGCCTACAAAATAGTAATAAGTACAAATAAAAACTTTCAAAAATATCGCAAAATACGCCGCGAGTCGCAATATATGTCATACGACAACAGGCACGCGCTTCTGCTATATTAAGACTGAGGATGTCCGCCCGCACAGGTGAAATGTCATTTTATTTCGTTTGTTCCTTCCGCTAAAAATCATATGAAATGTCAAATAAAATTGAAATTCAATCACGACCCTATAATAATCGACTTAATGTATAATTTAGAATGTAAACATTGATTGCGACGCGGGTCGCAGGTCAATCGGACGCACTACTCGCACGCAGGGATAATGCGTCGGGCGCCCCGCTCACTCCTCGTTGCTCGCGCTCGTAGATTGTCGTGCATCATCGGTGCGCCGCGATCGCTCCGCGCGATTTCATTCGCATATTGGTGACAAATCATTATCGCTGTGATTTCAAATGACATAGTGATGACATATGAAAACTAAATCATATGATTTTTCACTGCTACCAATGATTTGTTCCATCTCTACAAAACACGTGCGATGTGTTGGACGCTAAAATTAAAGTTGAAGATGAAGACCGCAAAATTAATTGAACTGCTGAATTAGCTGAACACCAACATGAAGCTGAAGCTTATGCTGAAAAACGTGTGGTAGGAGAATGTAAGTTTTGACCAAAGACCCAATAGTTAGAATCCTGTCATATGATTAAATTATTAAGAAACACATTAGAAATGTACAAAATTCTTGTAGACAAAGATGGAAAAAATATTTAATGGCAACATCTCGTTGAACTAAATAAAGTACAAAACAACGAAACTTTTAATTTGTCAAATAAATTAAGAGATCGCCATATTAACTTTCATAACGAAAGAATGAAAGTAAAGTTAGCTACCCAACTTTTCAGCACAAGTGTAGCGGAAGCTGTTAAATTTTGTAGACAATCGGGAATAAATTCGTTTCATGACAGCGAGCCCACGGAAAAGTTTTTGATCACTTGCAATAATCTCTTTGATATTTTTAATTCAAGAAATGTACAGCTATTCGGGTTTAAAAAGCTGAATTAAAAGAACGCGAACAAAATTTTTGATTTCTTAGGGGAAGCATCGGACTATATCAGCAATTTGAGAATGGAGAATGGTACTTTTTTAATGAATAGTAGGAGAAAAACCAGATTCTTAGGGTTTTTGGGGTGTATCAAAGCTTTAGAACATTTATATTCAACTTTGATCAAAACCATAATTTTGTTATATTTACCATTTTACAAATTAAGTCAGGATAATTTAGAGCTTTTTTTCTGTAATATTAGGGCACAGGGCGGGGCTAACAATAACCCAACTGCCAGACAATTTATATCTGCTTATAAAAAATATGAATCCATGCCCATTAAAAGATACTAACAAAGGCAACTGTGTTGCGTTAAAATTTCAATTCTTAACTGTTCGTTAGCTGTTGAAAGGATAAACAGAAGTAGTATGTCTCAAGATATGTCACAATACGATCAAATTGAGGACGATTCAGAAATTGAAGAACTAAGAGGGCATTTTTCTTGATTTCAGTAATCAAGCAATAGGCCATATTGCTGGTTACATTGCCCGAATGTTAATGAAAAAAATAAACTGTGATGTCTGTGTTGACGCATTAGTGACACATCATTTTCAACCCTTTCACAAATTTATAATTGCTAAGATCAAGGTGGCTTGTTGTATACTTCGCCAGATGTCGTGAAGATTATGTCAAACAGCAGAAACATTTTTAAAAAACGTGGACATTTTTCGGCAGTTTTTCGGACAGAAGTAGCGATAACTCAAATAATGCGAAAGTTCATAGGAACTCTTTTATTTAACGATATTACCTCCCATCAAATTGGCGAATTTCCTCCGTCCAATCACGTTACCGATTTGATGAAGGCAATATAGTCGAGTGCAATTAGACTTTAAGGTGGAACGAAGTTTATAGTGGTCGGATTTTCATGGGGTTTTTTTTATTGAGTTCCTAGAGTTGTGGAGAAGAAAGTTAAAAAAAAAAATTTCGACGCTCGTGACTTTTTTTTTAAATTTTTTAAATTTCCTTTTGAATATTTTTTTTTCGCATAGGAATAACTTGAAATTCACCGGATTTATATTGTGACGTATAGTGGGACCTGTATGCATCCATTAAACGCCAATTTGGTCTATTTCCTTGTTCATTGGTGTTGACAAAATGCATATTTCCAGGTTTTTTAATGAAAATTTCCTATTTTTTCAATTATTTCTAAAATAACGAGTTTTAACACAAATATTTCTTTTGTCATTGGTAACTGATACTTTTTCACGGATAACTGAACGTAAAAATGTTCAAGAAATCCATATTTACGAGTGAAGTGACTAAAAATTCATTCGCAAATATCAGGAAATCGTCTATGTAAAAGTTAAAGAAGGCAATTTTTCTCAAAATGTTTCTATGGCGGTCAACGTAAATATTATTCTGAAAATATCCTTATTAAATCAGCTATCTACAGAAAACATAAAATAAAAAAAAGATTCGGAGGTACTCAATAAATGTTGATTATTGCTGACGATGGTGGACTGGGACCGCTGGTAAACTCACAAAAATTATCGTAATTGGAACGTAACCATTTCTCATAATTTATATTTAGAATTAGTTGCAAGCTTGGGTCTCTGCGCCCCATTTAATATCAATACCGATACCGATACCGCTCCCTATTCTTAGCGATAGATCCCTTTAGTCATGTTTTACTTTCTCAGCAGTAACTGATATTTAACAAGTATCCTTGAAAGTTTTTCTAGTTTTTATACCTTATTAGATAGCTACAAAAATGAGGTTTTGAAAAATAATTTGCACATTGAGTTATATAGAAAATTTTCGAAAAAAAATGCCTTTATTAACATAGACGATTTTCTGATTTTTGCGAATGAATTGTAAGTCACTAAACTCATAAATATGGTTTTCTTGAACATTTTCTTGTCCATTTATCTGTAAAAATGTATCTGTTACCAATTTCAAAAGAAATCTTAGTCTTAAATTCGGTAACTTATAAATAATTGAAGAAAATACGATATTTTCAAAAAAAAAACTTGATATGAACATTGAACAAATAAACAGACCAAATTGGCCTTTAATGGATACACACAGGTCTTTCTATTATGCCTCAATATTAATTCGCCGATTTTCAAGTAATTCATAAAAGAAAAAAAAATATTACAAAGGAAATCCAAAAAAAAAAAAAAATACTTGCGAGCGGCGAATTTTTTTTTTTTAACTTTCTTCTCTACACCTCTAGGAACTCAATAAAAAAAGTCCCATGAAAATCCGACCACTATAAACTTCGTTCCACCTTTTGAGTATTTTTTGTCTAATTGCACTCGGCTAATAGTCGAAAAATACATAAATGGTCGCATACACCATTTATTAAAATTGAAACTAAGACTTTCGAAACGCCAGTTTCTTAACAAATATGTTTTATTTCAAGGGCAATAAATAAAATTTTACTATTTTCATTACGTTGCAGTATTTATTGTGCATACTTGTAAAAGGCATGCATACATACACCAGCACTTTTATTCAATTTTGAAATAAAAACCGTTCTCTCGTCGGGCAACACTGTGTGTGTGTATATGTCATTACGTGTTTTTGTGCTTCGCGCTGTCACTACGTTCTCTCAACAAAATCCAATTTTTATTCAATTTTCTCATTTAATAGTGTAGAAAATCTATTAAAATTGATAACCATGATTACATCACAGATTACATTCATGATATATGATGTGTGTAGACCATTAATTATTGAAATAACAAGTGCAGTGAGCTCAGGTACCGGCGGCAGTTTAGTTTACATTTGGGTTTGTTTAGAAGTAAGAAAACAAGTATGTAATTATGGAAAATACGAAAAATTATCAGTCTATTGAAGCATCATCAAGGTAAGACTGAAATTTATCTAAGAATTCTACGAACGATTTCAAATTTTTAAGGTTATTAAAGAATATCATAAACAATTTCGTTTGTCTTTATATATCGTCGCTTAGGTAACAATACCGCGTAAGTCGAAAATTGGTCATATGACGTTTTATACTTCATTGGATAGATTTTGTCGGCGCGCATCGAATGATGTTAAATTTATTTTTAAATAATCCAATTTCAGCGCGTTATTCAAGTAGTGCTGGCACCGCGCAAATCGTTTGTTGTGTCACAACCGCGTAAGTCGTCAGTCCGCCATACTATCTCGTATTGATGTGTGACCACGCAGCTAATTTATTGTATTTTTTTAGTTTGTCTACTCACGAGGCTGTATATTACTGGTTTGATGAATCTAATGCTTCACTGGAAGTTTCCGTTTTTGCATCTTGTATTGTTGATCAATTGCAAAGTATATTAAATAGGAAATTATTACCTGTTATACAGGGTGGCCCATAAGTCCTTTAAAATGTAAATTTCGAATAAAATGCATAAGACGCGCGGGAGGGGCGCGGGCGGGGCAAAAACAGTACGTTCGGTTTCTGGGAAGTCAGTCGCCATGGAGCGTTTCACCGGTGCGGACCGTGCTTTTTGTGTGCGCGAGTTTTATCGGAACAATTTTTCGGCAACCATTGCGCGGCGTAAATTTCGAGAACATCACAATCTATACAACTTTCATGACACTCCAACTGTTCAAACGATCAACAACTGGGTTGCAAAGTTTGAAGAGACTGGTTCGACGTTAGATAAAAAGCGGTCGGGCCGACCAAGGACATCAAGGACGGAAGAAAACATCGACATAGTGTTACAGTCTGTTCGTGAAAATCCTACCCAGTCTACTCGTAAGCGTTCCAGAATATTAAACGTATCCAGAACATCGTTACAGCGGATTTTAAAGAAAGATTTACGTCTGCACCCCTACAAAATTCAGTTGGTACAGGAATTAAAAGACACTGACGCCATCCAGAGACTAAATTACGCGAATGAAATGTTTAGCCGCTTTTCTTCGTTCAATAACGTGTTATTCTCTGATGAAGCTCACTTCCACATTAATGGGCATGTAAGTAAACAAAATTGCCGCTACTGGAGCCCCGAAAATCCAAAACGTAAACATCAGAAGCCATTACACAGCCCTAAAGTGACGGTATGGGCCGCTATGTCAGCTCGTGGCATCATAGGCCCTTATTTTTTTGAAGACGGCAGAGGTCGCGCTATTACAGTTAATTCAGAGCGATATGTAGCAATGATCGAGGAGTTTTTTACACCAGCGTTGCAGAATTTTCCAGGCTACAATACGCGGACCTGGTTTCAACAGGATGGCGCGACGGCCCATACCTCTAACACCGCTATGCCCGTCATTCGTGAACTTTTCCCCAACAAAGTGATCTCTCGAAGAGGAGACATTTCCTGGCCACCACGTAGTCCGGATCTAACCCCGATGGACTTTTTCTTATGGGGTTATCTGAAATCTAAAGTGTATGACACAAACCCGCGGTCAATTGAAGCCCTAAAAGAAAATATTCAAAGAGAAATGGCTAACATCACAGAACTGACTTGCCGCGCAGTCGTCGATAGTTTTAGACGTCGCTTACAGGAGTGCCGTGATCGTAACGGGTTACATTTGGATGATGTTATTTTCAAAAAATAATTCCCATTCTATAAAGATTAATACGAAATAAAAAGGTATTTCTTATTGTAATTAGTTTTTTATTTATTAATTATTTACATGTGTAAGGACTTATGGGCCACCCTGTACTAGTTTCCGATGGTTGCTGTGCACAGAATCGAAATCCTATCTTGAGTAATGCCTTCTTACGTTTGGCAATAGAAAAGCAAGTTATAATAACTCAAAAATATCTTGAGAAAGGGCATACTCAGACGGAATACGATTCTGTGCATAGTGCCATCGAATGTAAAGTAAAAGGAAGAGAAATACACTTACCTTCTCAGTATGCAAATATAGCAAAGTCAGCTAGAACTAAACCAACCATACGACAGTCGTTATCTAGATTATAATTTTTTACTGATTTTAGGAATACATTAATTTACAAAACCATTCGGCCGGGAAAGAAAACTAATGATCCCACTGTGACTGATTTAAAGGTTTTAGCTTACAAACCAGATGGCACGATTTGGTATAAATTAAATTTTGATGATCCTCAGCAACTCTTGCGTCAACGTCCACTTAAACTGAGCAGTGATGTGACGCCCTTAAGTGTGCTGCCTAAACTGTATGATGCGAAACTATCAATTTCCCAGCGAAAATACAAAGATCAAAGATCTGCAAGATTTAAAAGCGGTGCTACCATCTAACTGCCATTCGTTTTATGATGACATACCATTTAAAGTTTGACTTTATACTGTGACCTGATTGATAGATGATTGCGACTGATAATTAACAATTATGATACACAAATGATTACAGAAATAATAATAATAATTTCTTTAAGTTTTTAGTATCTATGTAACCATTGATTATAATGTAACGACGTGTTATTCATGAGTCATGAACTCATGACTTTTAGTTTTGATAGAAACTTTATTTTTTATTTTTTTCAAGTTTCTCTTGAAAGTTTTTGTATTTTTGTTGAAGTACCTAAAATATAAAAAGTACCTAGTTTTACTATGTTTACTATTTTATATTCTATAGAAGCTGGATGATTACCAAAATTAGGTACTAAGTAATGTGATATTACTTCATAATCATTGACACTCTAGGTAATTATTTTTGAAACTGAATAACAGATAAGCTAAAAGCATAGTCATATTTTCTAATATTGTTCCTGCTAGCATTATGAAAACATTGAAAAATATTATTTTTGTTACTTAATTATAATAAAAAAAGTTTAAATACCGCAGAAGTCTTTCTTTTGTTGAACTAATACCACTTATGTCAATTTTATACTGATACAGTATTAAATACACAAATATTAACATGTGACATCATAATTGAACCTAATATAAACACACCTATATACCTTTATGTATTCAGTACACATGTCTGAAGTATTTCAAAGATAATAATCACTTTTTTGTCTCTCCTGAAAACTTGTCAAATTTAACTTGCGCGGTATTGTTACCCAAGCGACGATATGTCAAACTACCATTTCCGGTCATTGACTAAACTCACTCAAAACTTCGGTCATCGGTAAATTACAGTAGTTCTCTGTTCTGGTAACTTAAAACTAGGTAACGGTTTTTTTTCGTGATTCTGTGATTTGAAATTTTCTCCGACTACACGGAATTGACTGTGCTTTTCAAGAAATGAGTAAACGAAAGAATAAGGACCAGAATTATATCAAGAGGAAGATTCGGAAATTGGAAAGGAAATTGGAAAAGATGCCAGTCGAAGTTGATTCAGAAGGCTCAATACCGCCATGTTCACCGCCGGCGCGGTCTGAATCGCCTTTTCCACCCACACTGCTACCTCCGGCTGCTCAAACAACCGAAGCACCGTCGCCGCCTGCGCATATTATACCTGCTCAGAATGATCTGGAACAAGAACTTAATGCAGGTCTGTAAAACATGAAATCCCGTGTTATCCATATTAAATTACAAACGTAGATAGCTACACTTACGATGTCAGTTAAACTTTAAACGCCTGGGTGATCCCATTACAGGGATATAATTTTAACAACACATAAGCGCCTCCACGTGCGGGTGGACACTGTGTCAAACCTCACTAAATACATGGTAAGCGCTATCACACTGCGGGTAGACAATGCCAAATATTAATTTCCACATTGGAATACTATTGACTTAGCGCTATCACTAAGCGGATAAACATGTCTATATATCCTTTATGTTGAATTTTTCAGAAGATGTTCTGCCTGAAGAACTCTTACAAGCCCTGGGAACTGAAGGCGAAGAAAATACTGAAGTTGAAGAAGCTATTAGCTCCCATTTATGAGGAGATTGGTCCTCCCGTCTACGAGGAGATTAGATTGAGAAAGTGAAAAAAATGAAAGCATTGGAAAAGTTATGCATATTACTTTTTGATGAAGTTGCACTTTCCCCACACTTTGATTACAATAAAAGAACCGATTATGTGAGTGGTTTTGTTAATAATGGCACTACAACATTAAAAAAATGCAGACCACGCCCTGGTGTTTATGGTGAGAGGTGTGCAAAAGAATTACAAACAGCCAATTTCATACACATTTTGTGCAAGCACCACACCAGCTTTAGAATTGGCTTCACAAATAAAGCTTGTAATAAGAAGATTGCATGCAATTGGGCTAAGAGTTATAGCAACTGTATGTGACCAGGGTGCTACAAATGTAAGTGCAATTAATTGGCTTATCAGAGACACCATGAAGGATATCTAAGAGAAGGAAAAGTGCAGAAAAATAAAACATTTGAGGTAGACGGAGAAGAAGTAATACCACTGTATGATTCTCCTCACCTTATCAAAGGAATAAGGAATAATTTAATTAATAAGAATTTAAAATAGATGGTCAAGAAAAAACTGCTAAGTGGGGTCACCTAATGGACCTATATAATGAAAATCCTGCTTACAAGGGGATACGACTTATGCCTAAATTGACTGACAGACATGTTGTACCAAACAGAATTTCAAAAATGAAAGTAAAATGTGCCACACAGGTTTTCAGTCGCTCAGTTGCAGCAAATATGGGATACCTAGCAAGTAAGTACCTAATTAAATTGATATTTCTTATTAGTGAATTCAAAAAACAATACTACATGATTCCTTCTAGTCAAATAAAAAAAAATGTATTGTCATTTAGATTCACATAGTGTAATTAATAAATAAATATTAATCAAAAATAATCTTACTACTATTTTATACATGGAAGTTTGTGAGGTTGTATGTTTGTTACTCTTTCACACAAAAACTATTAAACGGATTTGGATGAAATTTGGTACACAGATAGTTTATAACCTGGATTAACACATAGAATACTTTTTATTCCGGTATGACGCTCCCGTGGAATAATTACCGAATTCACGCGGGCATAAGCCAGTGTAATTATAATTAAAAAATTGATTGATTAATTTGATGATAATAAATTTATATTTCTTTTCCAGGTATGGGAATTCTGCCAAAGGAATGCCAAGAAACAGCGGATTTGCTTATATTTTTCGACAGTTTGTTCGACTCCGTTAGTGGGAGCTACGAGAATTCAAAAAAAGGCTGGGAAGCCTCTGCTTGGACCAGTAACACCAAATTCAACCCATAAAAAAGTGTGGGCTGAAGCAAAGAAAATTATCAGCTCTATGAAATTTCGCAGTAATAAAAGCAAAGGATAGTGGGCAGAAATGTATGGGCGGCACACCCACGTCCGCCACAGCTTAGACTACTTTTGTTTGGAAGGTATCACAGCCATGTATCTCTGTGCCAAAGCGCATCAAATTCTGTCCCAGGGTTCTCTATTTATTTTGAGTTGATCATTATTGAAACAAAGCTAACCTAACCTAACCTTTTGTTTACTTTTGGGGCACACCCACGTCCGCCACAGCTTAGACTACTTTTGTTTAGAAAGTATCACAGCCATGTTTCTCTGTGCCAAAGCGCATCAAATTCTGTCCCAGGGTTCTCTATTTATTTGAAGTCGAAACTTACCGATCATTATTGAAACAAACTTAACCTAACCTAACCTAATCTTTTTTTACTTTTGGGGCACACCCACGTCCGCCACAGCTTAGACTACTTTTGTTTGGAAGGTATCACAGCCATGTATCTCTGTGCCAAAGCGCATCAAGTTCTGTCCCAGGGTTCTCTATTTATTTTGAGTTGAACATTATTGAAACGAACCTAACCTAACCTTTTGTTTACTTTTGGGGCACACCCACGTCCGCCACAGCTTAGACTACTTTTGTTTGGAAAGTATCACAGCTATGTTTCTCTGTGCCAAAGCGCATCAAATTCTGTCCCAGGGTTTTCTATTTATTTGAAGTCGAAACTTACCGATCATTATTGAAACAAACTTAACCTAACCTAATCTTTTTTTACTTTTGGGGCACACCCACGTCCGCCACAGCTTAGACTACTTTTGTTTGGAAGGTATCACAGCCACGTATCTCTGTGCCAAAGCGCATCAAATTCTGTCCCAGGGTTCTCTATTTATTTTGAGTTGAACATTATTGAAACAAACTTAACCTAACCTAACCTTTTGTTTACTTTTGGGGCACACCCACGTCCGCCACAGCTTAGACTACTTTTGTTTGGAAGGTATCACAGCCATGTATCTCTGTGCCAAAGCGCATCAAATTCTGTCC
This sequence comes from Noctua pronuba, assembly GCA_905220335.1. Lineage (NCBI taxonomy): Eukaryota > Metazoa > Arthropoda > Insecta > Lepidoptera > Noctuidae > Noctua > Noctua pronuba. The sequence goes on along the minus strand of LR999906.1, from coordinate 3,042,994 downwards.
CAGGGTTCTCTATTTATTTGAAGTCGAAACTCACCGTTCATTATTGAAACAAACCTAACCTAACCTAACCTTTTGTTTACTTTTGGGGCACACCCACGTCCGCCACAGCTTAGACTACTTTTGTTTGGAAAGTATTATAGCCATGTTTCTCTCTGCCAAAGCGCATCAAATTCTGTCCCAGGGTTCTCTATTTATTTGAAGTCGAAACTTACCGATCATTATTGAAACAAACTTAACCTAACCTAATCTTTTTTTACTTTTGGGGCACACCCACGTCCACCACAGCTTAGACTACTTTAACTACTACTTTTACTACTACTTTTACTTTCTCTGTAACAATGAACTGTGTACAAGTTAAAGGAGCTATTTCTCTAGTTTACCCGTATCCCATTCTGTGCCCACAACTGTTTGACACTAAGTAAGTCACTCAGTACGTCCTGGCCAGGGTCCTATGTGTCAGGATGCGACACATATATATATCTATAGATCGTCGGCAGAGGGCGGACGACGCCCTCTTCCGGCCCCCCTAAATAGGTCCAGGGGCGATGGATTCAGGGACATCCGTCACCCCCCATCACACTAGACCCGAGACGGCGACGCGTAGTGTTCCACGCGCGCCTCTCCTAGATGTAAGCGGGCTGGCACTAGTCCGGGGCAGCGGAAGTCGCATTAGATCCCGCTGCCTCCCGGCGCAAGTGTGCGAGGGAACACCGGTGTGATTTTAGTCAGTACGAGTCTGACAGACCCTTCCGCTCTCTCCATGGCGGAGGACATCCATCGGGGATTTCCACGCCGTGGAAAAAAAAATGTTAAGGTTAGGTTTAGGTTAGGTTAGGTTAGGTTTGTTTCAATAATGCTCGGTAAGTTTCAACTTGAAATAAAAAGAGAACCCCGGGACAGAATTTGATGAGATTTGGCACAGAGGAACATGGCTATGATACCTTTCAAATAAAAGTAGTCTAAGCTGTGGCGGACGTGGGTGTATTTTGCCCACTGTCCTTTGGTGTAGTACCATCAATTACCAATTGGTTGCACACAATTGAAAATATTGAATATCTTGTCGATATTTTAGCTAAACAATATAACTTAACGTCTCTGTGGATGAGACATTTGAACCAGGACCCCCTAGAGAATTTTTTTGGGTGTATTCGATGCCATGGATATCGAAACACGTCGCCCTCCTGCGCTGGCTTCGAAGCAGCATATGCTTCCCTTCTAATTAATAATTTTAGTAATACACATTCGCCGGGGTCCAATTGTGAAGTTGATAAATGTTTCAATTTTAAATCCCTTAAGAACTTATTTTTTAAGAAACCTGAGGCGTCAAGTAATATTATGGATGTTGATTTTGATGATGTGAACAGTGACAATATCTTTGTAGATCTTGAAACAAAGAGACAAGACCCAAAGATAAAAGCACAATTAGAGTATGTGAGAGGATATGTTTTGCGGAAACTCAAAGTAAAAAAATGCAAAGATTGCAAGAATACATTTTATAATGAAAATAAAGAAAATGAGAGCTACCTTCATTTCAGGGAATATTTTAAAAATAAATCCAGCATAACATATCCTTCCATCTCACTAATGAAGTGCTTCTCAAATATACAAGATGTGGTCACTGGTATATTAAAAAAAGATTGTAAAAAGAAAAACATCCGACAATATATAAAAACAATATTTTCAGTTATATTAGATTATAGTTTTATTAAGTGCAAGGAACATAAAGTGCAATTGATTTCAAGAATTGAAGATTTATGTATTAATTTATTCTTATTTAGTTGGTGTAAAGATACAAATAAATTATTATGTGGATCACATAAAGATTATGATGTGGAAGACAAAATTCAGGAGTTAGCCTTCAATTACTGTAGAGATACTGCTCTTAAAATTATGTGCGATAGCTCATTGGATCCGGAATGACGCCTAGTAAAATGTGCCAAAAGCGTGTATTAGCACATAAAAAATTGCAAAAGTTATAAACAATTAAAGATGAAAAAAAAATTGCATTTCGTTTTTTGCCAATATTTCATAAACTATTAATATTTAAGAAATTTCAAAAAAAGATTCTGAAAGAGGAGGAAATTTCCAATAAAAAACTCCCAAGTCCCGGAACTCTATCTCCATTATTTATAATTTTAATCTAACGCTGAAAATAGGTCTGCGCGCGACATTTTTAGGTTGCACGCGTGGCGTCAAAAGCGAGTACGGCACATTAATTTATTTATTCCCGTTGGAAATTTTACTTAAAGTTAATTTTTCAACAAGTTAAACAATTGTTAACTAACGAAATTTTCTCGAACTACCGTCTTAATTTTAAGTGAAAAAAATGTTTAAATAATGGTCGTAAAAAATTTTCGCTTCGTAGAGCCTTTCTTACATACATACTTAACAAGATCGTGCCATAAAAGTTAAAAAAAAATTTATACTTTGTTTATAACAATTTTTTTACTTGAACAAAAACTTAAAAATCCAAGTAATGTTGTTAAAATTTTTTTTTTCTTAATCATCATATTATCGTTTTTTTTCTTAATACAAGATATTTATTGATTTGCAAAAAAAAATTTCCCGCCATTTGTTGATAAATTTTTTATAAACAAATTGATTAAATCAATATTAAAAAAAAAAAATATCCTTAATAACAATTTTTAATTGTTTATAATCGTTTTTTTATATTTCTATTGTTTAAATAATCAGTTAAGAATTTTTTTTTTCTTAAAATCATAATTGACAGTCCTCTATAAAGTAACAAAAAAAATTTTTTTTATCCCCAATTCTATTGTTTATTAACTTACCAATTTGTTATAAACAAATTTTCAACTTTTTTTTAAAACTTCTTAAATTAACAAAAACAACCATTATACGGGGTGTAAACAGACCCTTCACCAAGCCGTCAACCAAGCATTCTGTACATCAAACTAAGTAACTTTACGCAAAAATTTTTGCTGGGAAACGAAATTTTTTTTTGGGGTCAAAAGTCACATTTTACGGTAAAACTCAATATAATGCGCTCAAAACTTATTGCAGATGGATGCTTTGAATAGTAAACGGACCATGGAGGTAATTGGAGTTAAGTTAGAACCTTAAAAAGCAGTATTTAAAAAAAAAACTTGTGAAAAAATTGGAACTTTGAACCCCAATATCTCCGTAACTAGAAGGTACCCAGGTATGGTCCAGAACAAAAAAATGATCACAATGACGAGGAGAAAAAGTGCCTTTCGGCTTCGTTAAGGGTCTTTTTACACCCTTTATAACAAACTATAGAAAAAAAAAAAACAATTTTTTATTGTACTTTTAAAAACCACGTGTTACAAAAGTTGCAGCGGCTGCTTCGTTTGTCATCTAAAAAAATAAAATAACTTTTAAACTATTAGAGATACGAAAATAAACATTCTAGTTGATTTTATAAATGGTTAAATGATCTTTTAAATGAATTATTAAAAAAAAATTTAGTTATAACTAATTATTTCCTTTATTCATTTCATAACATATTATTTACATTTTTAAATATTCTAATATAAAATAATATAAAAAACATTTAAAAATATAAAAATAGTAGGCCACCAGTACTGGGAACAGGGTCCGAGCTGCCGGTGGTCAGGGCTCTTGAGAGAGGAACCTCCTAACAATACGCGCCGTGTCCAGGAGTACCGCTTTCTGAATCAAGCCCTTGATCCAGCTGCCAAGCGCGAGCCTCTTCAGGTGTTGGTCGAGGCTCTTGGCAATTAAGCCATTGGCGGACACGACTATCGGCACAATGACTGCTGTATTCACGTCCCACATGTCGACAACCTCGTGAGCCAGATCTAGATATTTGAATTGTTTATCTTTCTCTGCTTTCACGAGGTTCTCGTCATGCGGGACCGTTATATCAACAATCATTGCGCGACGCTCCAATCGATCTATCACCACAATGTCAGGTTTATTGGCAACAATAGTCCTGTCAGTGATGATAGATAAAATAAGTTAATAATAAGTTGATAACTAATTTATTGTTATGCGCATTTGTTTATAAAAACTTATAATATAACTTAAATATCTGACGTGGCTATAGTCTATACCTGCTTCAGTTGAAAACGTGGCTCATAGTCGATCTTACAGTTACCAAAAACAGTTCAGTGTATAAGCCTCGTGGTGTATAATAATAATAATATTCCGTACAGCCTTAAATGTAGCTGAACAATCTCAAAAGAAAGTCATTGTTGTGGGCACTGACGTCGATTTAGCAACTTTAATAATCGATTTAACACCAAACGACAAACATATCGCAATGTGGAAGCCAAATATTCTAAGCAAACCTGATGTTATTTATGAAGCTGGAAAAAATAACAAATTAAAGAATATATTACTGTTTGCTCATGCTCTTACTGGTTGCGATACAGTCAGCTCCATCTTCAATAAAGGAAAACAAAGCTTGTTAAATTTAATTCAAAAAGAATCAACTGTAAGACAAGAAGTTCAAAAATTCTATGAGCCTCGGTCAACAGTTGAAGACATCAAAGAAGCTGGAACGAATAATGTTAAAATTATTTGGATCTGATCTCAATTCTATAAATCAATGTAAAATTGACCGGTTTTCGGTCAGTGTCACCAATACAAAAACTGTAAATTTGGCAACATTGCCACCTACCGCATCAGCGACACATCAACATGCATTAAGAACTTATTATCAAGTGCAGACATGGCTTAATAATCCTTTAAGAGCTGAAGATTGGGGATGGGAAAAGACAGAGACTCTGTTTCTGCCCACAAGGACAACAAAGCCGTGACACTGATAAGTTCTTACGTGGGTGCAGAACCAGTGGAAAAAATTAAACGATATTGCAAGGACTCTAAAAACAAAGTGGATGTAGATTGTCCTCAAATTGTCAAAGAGTATAATAAACATATGGGGGGAGTTGATTTAGCCGATATGCTCATTTCTCTCTACAAAACCCCATTCAAGACTCGGCGTTGGTACATCGCGGCATATTTGCGCAAATTCTTGACATATGTATCAATAATGCGTGGCTTTTATACCGACAAGATTGCTCAAAATTGCAAAAACAATGGATGCCTCTCAAGGATTTTCGATTTGAGCTTTACGAGGGGTTGAAAAAGTACGGACGCATCCGAGAAAAGACGAATAAACACACAAAGCGTGTACCACAAGCCAACCCGGTAGAATCGACACGTTATGATAATGTTGGCCATTTTATGACGATGACCAGTCAAGGTCGATGTAGGCTTTGCTCCAAGCTAACGTCAGTGTTATGCATGAAATGTCAAGTCCGTATGTGCTTCGTAACCGGTAAAAGTCCTAGGAATTGTCAACTAGACTACCATATGCGTGTTTAGTAAAGCTGGCAATTTCTAGGCGTTGTCACCTTGTTTTTTTTTTTGTATTATTTGTGTACTGTAATTGGCAATGTATGTCCCGGCATACAACACATTTACTTAATGTTTTTATGTGCATTTGGAAATGTATGCTGTGACATACATTGTTTTTCAGGAAATCTGAAGTTCCTAAATTTTTTTGATTATTTTTTTGTAATACCTATAAATGTCTACAATAAAATTTTATTAAAAAAAAAGGATTTTATTGCAAATTAAGGGTTAATATTTGGTCATGAGGATTTTACTGTCTATTTGAGGCGGTCAAGACTTTTCTTCTTTGATGGAGCATTTAAGATCTGGCCGAACGATTTTTATCAACTTTTTACAAATCATGCAGGCATCGGAAGCACAGAAGATTTTTTTATTGTGATTCCTATTTTTTGTGCTTCACTGCCTGATAAGAAGCTTCACACATATCAGTTACCATTCGAAATAATAAAAAAGTCAGGAACCAGAATGGGAACCAACTTATGCCACTAGTAGCTATAGTGGAATTACAAAATATTTTTCCTGGTGTTAAAATAACCGGGGGTAATTTTCATTTTAATCAGTGCTTATAGCGTAGAGCAAGGAATTGAAATTTACATAAGACAGACATCGAAGGCACATAATTATTATAAAGTTATGTGCAGCATTATCACACATTCCTCCACATATCGTTGACGGTTGGCTTTATATTATGGCAGTAAGTAAAGATTTTACCAAATTCAATGATTATTTTGTTAGCACATGGCTTGAGGATAAGGTGCTTTCAAGTATTTGGTGCAGTATAATGAATATCATAAAACGAACATTGTTGAGCCATGGAATATTAGAATTACTAAATCAAACCAAATATTGGACAACTTCTGCAAGGATCGCATAAGGATGCCAAACTTTATTTAACACAGCTGAGACAACCTGATGCCATCAAAATTTCAAAAAGGAAACCTGAAAGTTTAGCAAGAAACCGGAAATACAAACAATAGTACATGAATTATTGTCTGGGCAGATAAAACTAGGGCCGTCTTTAGAAAAAATAAAATTTTAAACAATATATCGCTTGTCCGGAGGAATACAGTATCATGTCAAAATTTGGCACTAACTGACTTAATAATACAGTTCCGACTAAAAAAAGTACGTTCTACCTTTTAAATAAGGTCGAAAATCGCTTTCACCTTGAATGAACCAATTACGAAAGTTGCATCTATATCCTTCTCGCTCTTTCTGTTTCGCTAGAAAAAGGAAGAACGACACGTTCAGTGTTGCTCCTGTCCTTGAACTAGTTAGACCCGTGTTGTTATTTGAAACAGAGTATTATGGGCTGCGGGACTGTTCGAAAGAGATACCGTGGCCCTGGAACACAAAGGGCAATGAAGGAACATGGATGGGTTTTAGTCAGTAAGAGTCGTAAGTATTTTATTTTCGAAATCCTATTTAGATCAGAGTTATAACACGAAAATTAACCTGTATTCTTCACTATATCGTAACGCTTAGTGTACCCCGCATTTAAATGAACAAAGTATTATTTTGAGCTGTGCCTATGATCTATTAAAAGTTTTGTGTATTTTTTTGTTTGCTACTTTATTCACAATAAGTTGTAACTTTTTCAAGTATTATTACAAAATGTGTTTGTGTTCATTTGAATTTTAGTTGATGTTAATGTATCAAAGGTAAATACTACGATGTTCTGTTTACAACTATTTAATTTAGATAGCAGTTTGTCTAATTCTGCCTATGATCTTCAGTTTCTATTATTTTCGAAAATGTATAGTAGCACAGGGTGAGACATCGAATGACTGTCAATATAATTTGAACTCATCCGAAAATCTTGATACTAACTTAGATGAACAAGGCCCTGGCTACATCGAATGTTTAGAAAATGTTGATTTCGCATGCGAATCTGATCCCATTTGGATTAGATTCGCATGCGAAATCAACATTTTCAGTAAGAGAATAGTATTTTTTTATAATAGGTATTAATAACTTTTACTAGTGGTTTTGCCGGTTGACTCAATATCGAACACAAGAAGGCGTTGTATTTTATCCGGATCTATTCACCATTCTGACGTTATTGAGTAAAACATCACCTAAACATCCTAACTTTCACATTTTTATAATATTATTAAAAATTTTTTTACTCAGCTTCGCTGCATATAGAAGGCACAATTCTGTCTGAAAACTTTTCTTGTTCGTCAGGAACAGAAGGCCCAATGGCACTATCACTGAAGGCACGCGCGCTCAAAGCAAGAAACAACTCCGTAGCCATGACAGAAGCCAGTCCCATATCCACCGTCGGCATCACCGAAAAGCGGTTGGAGAGGGCAAGGAAGTATCTGCGTCCCTTGAGATCATCCGCTTGGAATGGTTTCCATGAACTAACCGACGAGGCACTTATAAGTCACGTTCTATTCGAGTTGAACGGTCCTTCAGAAGAGATTGAGTTTACCGGAAAATTCCGGAACTCTACGAAGGAAAGAAAGATGAATGTCATGTCAAACGACGATTTTGCCAGGCTATATGTAGCCCTTGATCGACTTCTGGCCGCCCCTAGCATACTCAATGTCGTACTACAGTGTTTAAGCACCGAAGAAGTCGACCGTTACTATAACGAGTGTTCTAGTTGGAGGGCTATTACATAAAATGTCAAGCGTCACTCCCGTACGAGAGAGATGGCTTCCGCGCTTCTCTCCCTCACTAGGCAGGATTGAAGAAATCCTCAATTCACCGGAAATGTTCTCACAGCACGCACATCTCTTTCATCCACTCAAAGGGATTATTTTAGTCCCAACCATAGATTTAATCGAGGCGACAGCTTTAGTGAGTATATAAGGTCTAACTTTTTAAACACGAAATATTTCAAGAGTAACTTCTATAGGTCGTAAAGTCACCATAGCAAGGATTTTTTTTTTTATCTAATTGTATTTTTATAAAAAAAAAAAATTAAAATTACTTGACCCACAAAATAAATACTGTCTAAAGGTTTAAAAAGTTAAAAAATGTTTAAAAAAGTAAAAGTAAGTAAGTTTAAAGTTTGTAAAGGTTTTATGCAAAATGTCGCAAGAATATTTAGAACTACATATAATAATTTCGTAAAAATAAAAACATTCAGAAAAAAAATTTTTTTTCGTTGCTATGGCGACTTTACGACTTGTAGAAGTTACTCTTGAAATATTTCGTGTTTAAAAAGTTAGACCCTATATAAAGGGTGTAAAAAGACCCTTAACGAAAACGAAAACCACATATTCTGCCCATCATTGGGATCATTTTTTTGTTCTGGACCATACCTGGGAACCTTCTAGTTACGGAGATATTGGGGGTCAAAGTTCCAATTTTTTCACAAGTTTTTTTTTAAATACTACTTTTTAAGGTTCTAACTTTACTCCAATTACCTCCATGGTCCGTTTACTATTCAAAGCATTCATCAGCAATAAGTTTTGAGAGCATTATATTGAGTTTTACCGTAAAATGTGATTTTTGACCCCAAAAAAAAATTTCGTTTCCCAGCAAAATTTTTTGCGTAAAGTTACTTAGTTTGATGTACAGAATGCTTGGTTGACGGCTTGGTGAAGGGTCTGTTTACACCCCGTATATATTATCAAAATAATCATTATTTTTCTTTTAATCAAAATACGAGTAACATGAGGAACCCAAAATATTAATAGAATACATAATAAGTTTTATGTACCAATGACATCCCGAATATGTCACTATCATTTGGAGAATGGACATTGGAGTGATTTGACATCAAACTTGAATGACTCTACTGGTGCACAATTTGATACAATTTTAAAAATATTAAGTGGAGTAGCTAAGGGTCATTTAGATTTTGAAAATATTTCTTTTATGTCTCCTCACTTATGCCACTATTGGCTAGGTATGAATGTGGAACAATTTGAAGAACTTTTGGCATGCACTCCAAGTTTAGCACAAAGTGTAAAAAATACCACTCTGGCACTATGTATTATTTTTGTTAAATTGAGAACAGGAAAGTAACGAAAGGTTAAGTTCACTTTTCCAAATACCTCATAGTACCTTAGAAAGGAAAATGAAAATAGCTAGAAATTGTTTAATAGAAGACTTTGTAAGCAGACACTTAGGATTTGAGCACATAAGTGTGGAGCAGGTAGCAATCAGAAATAAAATAATCCTTGAAAGATTATTTGGTAATCCCTTATTACCAAATGATATAAAACCAGCCATTGTAATGTGTGATGCAACTTATATATTTGTACTGTTAGATGAAGAAAATCGATCTACGTAGTACCACACTAGTTGTCGAGCGTTATCGGAACATCTCTTTGACGTTTGACGGTAGTCGACTAGTCGGTGTTCCCGCACTTGATGAACGTTGAGCTAAGGCTGGTGAAAAGTGTATTTTAAGAAGTTAATAAATCTATTCAAGTATTGATTTGCGTTTAATAGTACAAAGTAGCAGCAATTACCTATTTCAAAAAGAAACGTATAGTTTACAAAAATCTGATAATTTAGTAAAGCCGTTTAACAGAGTTTAATACTAGTTTTTTCACTCCGAAGAAAGATCCTTGTGAAGATTGTACTGCCTATAATAATGCATTAGACTCTCAGAAGGAAGAAATGAAAGATCATTATGAAAACCACCTAAAGGAAAAAGAATTGTCACAAATAGAAAAAGGGAACGATAAAACAGAGGCCCAAAGTAAATCATCGTTAATTGTTGCGGTTTATGACGTACAAGCGACGTTGTACTTGTCATGTCCAAAAGGCGAAATTTCAACATTTTATTACATGTCAAAATTGAATTCTTACTACTTACTTTTTTTTTTACGGATGTGAAATTATCAAATGACTTCTCCCGCTCTGGGTGGAGTGGGAGGGAGTGTCAGACTCTTACTGAATAAAACCCATCCATGTTCCTTCATTGCTTTTAGTGTTCCAGGGCCACGGTATCTCTTTCCAACAGTCCCGCAGCATGAAATTGTAACCTGTGTTTATAATTATGTCGTATCTATGTGTACGAGAGTAAATGAAGACGTTGATATAATTTTTTACAGCGATAATTGTACAGGTCAACAAAAGAATAAATTCATAATAAGTATGTATATGCATGCGGTAGCAACGATTCCCAGTCTTAAATCAATAACGCATAAGTTCCTTATTAAAGGACACACTCAAAATGAAAATGATTCGGCCCATTCGGTTATTGAGAGATATATAAAAAAAATCACTTTAATCTGGGCCATATACAGCCCAGATCAGTATGTTTCATTGATCAGAACAGCAAAAAAGACTAGGAAGTCTTACAAAGTAAACGAATTCAATTATACTCAATTTAAAGATTTCAAATCTCTTTGTAATGATGTAGGACGCAACTATAATAAAAATACTAATAATTATAAAATACTAATCTATTTTTTTTATATAGTATTTTGTATAGAATATTTAAAAATGTAAAAAATATGTATAAAAATACATAAAGGAATACTAATACTGAAACTATAAAGATGAATGACATAAAAATCTTAAAATTCACTAAAGAAAATCGTGGTTGCTTTTTTTATAAAACTTCCTATAGTCAAGAAAATTTTAAAATGGTAAAGGTTGGACCCACCACTGCAAAAGGTCTTCGAGATAATTACCGTTTTAAAGCAGTATATAACGCACCAATGAAAATTGCCGATCAGAAGAAACGAAGTTTATTAACTTTAGTTGATAAGAAAACTATTCCCGAATATTATCGTCCATTTTATGAAAATCTATAATCTCTATGAAATAGACGATAATTTAAAATAGAACAAAATACAAATTGTATAGATATAATTGTATTCTTTTTATATCTTTTTCTACTGTTTCATTGTTTTGCATTTTATTAAATTAATACTTAAAGCTTTTAATATTTTATACAAACTATTAATACGTATTAACAATACTCAAAAGACTGGATAAAGTTACTAATAATTTAAAAAATATAACTTTAATGCCTAGATCTTTTTTTTTTACGGATGGGAAATCATCAAATGACTTCTCCCGCTCTGGGTGCAGTGGGAGGGAGTGTCAGACTCTTACTGACTAAAACCCATCCATGTTCCTTCATTGCCCTTTGTGTTCCAAGGCCACGGTATCTCTTTCGAACAGTCCCGCAGCCCCGGCAGGCATCGGCCCTTGCGGGCCCCTTCCTGGTTCCACACGAACGCGCCGTCGCACAGTGTTCGGAATCCTTAAATTACGAGCCACTTTAGGTACAAACAACATGGCAATATAAATTGAAATTTTCAAAAGATTAGGGTACATTATTAGTCATACAACTCGTTGCCATGCAAAATTTGCCGATTCCGGGAAATGTTCACCACTCAGCACTGCTCTAAACCCACGCGATAACAATACCGGTCAGTCGCTTTTGTTAGCCGCTAATAATCGCACGTGTTTACGCTCTGTTCCTACAGTTGTTTTTCAGTTTTTTTATAAAAATTTTGGTTCATCATGGGTTCCACATCCACAGGTACGATATACATCAATTTTTTAATCATATATAAATTCGTGTTATGAGAAAATAAATAAAATATGAATTGAAAAAAATAACAAAATTTGCAAAAAGATGGTGATGGTGATGGTGGACTATGTCTCTTCAGAGGTTCCAGTACTTCCAGTAGAAGTTATTAAGAATAAAATTAAGGTGTTTTCTGCTGTGCTAACCAAGAAATGGAGTGCTATCAGGAACAAAGAGAAGTTTGTTTTAAAATGCAATGACTGGCTGCAAGAAGAGCTTTGGTCAGTACAAAATCAAGAGCCTGCTCGATCTGCTGTAGCTCAAAGGAGGGATTTTGTTGGGTTAAGTGCATCAGCAAAGAAAAAGCGGACGAAGATGTTGGTGACGGGCCATTCTCCGGAGGAGCTTGCCTATGCCACTCAAACAAGTTTCACGAAAATTGGTAAGCGGAATATGGCCACCGTTATTAAGGCAGTAACTGTGTCGTCACCTAAATCACTTCAGACGATTAAAAGAAGGAAAATAACGCCGAGATGTATACGTCCATATACTCCCGATGAAGCATTAGCTCTGGTAACAAATTCAAAACTGAGCGTGGAGCAGTATAAACAGATTCGCAATGGAGCTAAAGAGAGAGGGTGTGATATATACCTTATGATAGGGTTCTGAAAGCACGAAAAGAATGTTACCCAAACGACATTATAATAACTGAGACGAAAGGCGAAGTTAAGCTGCAAAGTTTGCTTGATCATACAGCACAAAGATTAGCTAAAGTTCAGCTAGATGTAATAACAGGTGTAGTGATTGAAGATGGAAACAGTCAACTCTACCTTAAATCAAAGTGGGGTTTTGATGGAAGCAGCAGCCAGTCAGAATATAAGCAGCGGTTTACAGAAGATGCGGCCGCGTCAGATGCAGATATTTTACTCACATCGCTAGTTCCACTACAGCTAGTGATGAAGAGAGAAGAAAATGAGACAATTCTTTGGCAAAACCCGAGATCTTCCTCCACTCGTTTCTGCCGCCCGATACGTTACCAGATGTTGAAGGAAAGTCACACGATTCTAAAAGATGAAGACGACTACATCAACAGACAAATAGCTGCTCTGAACCCTACGCAAATAAACATCGGGGATCAAACGGTCAACATTGAGCACATCTTAATGGAGACAATGCTAGATGGAAAAGCCGTCAATGCACTCTCTGACAATAAATCTTCACAGACTTGCAACATATGCAAGGCAACTCCTAATCATATGAATGATATTGATGCGGTCATTCAGAGACCATGCAACAACGATTTGTATGCATATGGGTTGTCAACATTGCACGCCCATATTCGACTGTTTGAGTGTGTGCTCCACTTATCGTATAGGAAGGAACAAAAAACATGGCGCGTGACTAAGAACATCAAAGAAGCAGTGGAAGAAAAAAAGCGAGCTATTATAGAAGAATATCGTCGTCGAACTGGGATCCTCGTCGATACAGTAAAGCAAGGTAGCGGTTCAACCAATGATGGGAATACTGCGCGAACATTCTTTGATGACCCTGCTCTCGCAGCTGAGATCACTGGGGTTGACAAAGATCTCATTACAAGATTCTCTGTTATACTCAAAGCCCTTTCGTGCTCGTACGATGTAAAGCCAGAGGCCTACAAGAAGTATACACTTGACACGGCTAGACTCTTCGTCACCAAGTACAAATGGTACAAAATGCCTTCTAGTGTACATAAAATATTAATTCACGGAGCTGATGTCATCGAATCTCTTGTGCTTCCTATAGGTCAGCTCAGCGAAGAAGCTCTAGAGTCTAGACACAAAGACTGCCGCTGTTATAGAGAGCATAGCACAAGAAAAATTGGAAGGAAGCAGACTATTGAGGACCTGCTACATGCTCTGCTCATCTCGTCCGATCCATTTATATCTAACATCAGACCATTGCCTAAGAGAAAATCGGGTACTTTGGCGCCAGAAGTTTTGCAACTATTGAAAGTTCCTGAAGCGCCTGAAAGGACGCACTCGTCCGATGAAGAGGCAAACAGCGAGTAGAAAAAGGCCAAAGGCCTTTTTCATGGCCGCCTATTTACAAATGTCTTAATGTAAACGCATTTTCTTTTTTTAGGCTTTATATATGTACACACTATATAAATATAACATATACTTAGTAATACATGTGTTTTTCTCGTATAAGTCCACATAATAGCACCTACCTACATTTAAACTAAAAATTTCATTCGAAAAATCAAAGTAGCTCGTAATTTGGTCATTCCGAACACTGTGCGTCGACCCGACTTGTCGTCAGAAGACGGACGGACGGTGAGCTAACCCATTACTCACCGTCCACAGGCCAATGCCTAGATCTTATCTTATCCGCCATCGGCGCGTAAACGTGATCAGACAAGACAAGACAAGTTCCGACAGACCAATCCAAAGTTTAAACAAAGTGAACAAGAAATTAGAGACCTTATTGATAAGAAACTTTTCTTTGGGTTTGGAGACGCAATCGCTGCTGCAGAAGCAGCAAATTTTTCAGTACAAACTGCTGCTGCAAAAGTTCCAGTTACAACTCGATCTGTGGGATTTGTAACTCAGTGGACGTTTGTCAAAATTTATGAGCTTTACGGACGCCGTGAAGACCGTATACCTGAGTGTACACCATATGCCTTTTACAGAGTAGCGTTAGCGCAATTTGAATATCGCTTATTGTGTGGAAAACCATCAAACTTAAATACTCTAGACGTTGAGGACAATAAACGTTTGGTGAAATGATTTGTTAAGACAAAAAATATTAAGGCAAAAATAGGGTAGGTTAGGTTAGGTTAAAACTGTGACCCCCTACGCACGAGCCGAGCGAGCGTAGCGAGCGGTGCCGCGGGAGCGGCCGGCGAGTGCCAGAAACGACTTGCATTAATAGAAAAAAGAGATTGTTTTTAGTAGGTTACCCGGAACTGAACTATTTAGATTAGGATAATTACTTACTTATTAAAAAAAAAAAAATGGTTAGGTTAGGTTAAAACTGAGACCTCCAGGAACGACCACATTATATAGAAAAAATAAATATGGAAAAAAACGTTACTAACTAAAAAAAAGAATAGTTAATATTCATATTATTATAACCTGTTTAGAATTTGTCTTATTTGATTTTGCGTAAAAACTGTTATTCCAACTGAAATATTTGACTAAATAAAAAATGTTAAAAGTACTTGTTGGTAGACAAGTTATAAGTTTAAACGTTCACTTCCCAAACATTAGGTTTGCGTTACAATTTTTTGTGAATAGATTTTTTGCTAAGTAATAATTTGGCAAATGAAATTATGCGAAAAATTTTTTGGGAAGTGAAAATTTGTCAAATGCCTTTCGGTCAAACAAGGGAGACCCAAAAAAATCACTTTGTTTATATATTATTTACTATATTTATGAGCGTATCGAAAAAATTCCTAGTCACTGTTTCCTCCCTGACCCTACGATAAAGTGTCATTTAGTTATCTGATATTAATTGCTATCTGCCACTTAAAGGCTGGTTATAACTTTTTTCTGTTTCACCGTCAAATTTCCTTATAATTTATTAGGTAGATAAGATACCGGCCACTTAATAACAAGCGGAACGGCAACTTCGCGTCGCTTCTTTGCGTTTCGATACTACTACGTAAAATATTTTCATTTGAAAACAATTTTGAAAACTTAATTAATGAAATAATTTTTGTTCAAAATAATCCGATTCAACTTTTTTTACATTTTGAAGTATAATTTTATCATTATAATCCGAAATTAGTAAGATTCCTATGATTAACGACATGTTTTAATTCCAAATGTGCCTATAGAAACGAAACGCAAGTGTCAATTGTTTTGTGTTTGATAGTTTTTTTGGACGCTTTTGTTTGTTTCGAACTGCGAAAGTTTATTAAAGTTTCGTTTTAATTTTTTTACATTTTTAAAATGGAAAAACAAAAGCGGTTCAGTGGTTCATCTAAGCGCGAAAGAAGTAGTAATTTTACTTCAGAAGAAACCAACCTTCTGGTTTCGTTAGCAGAGGCAAAAAAAAATATAATCGAAAATAAAAAAAAGTGACGAGATATACAAGATTAAGAAAAAGCCTGGAAAGACATCGAAAAGGCTTTCAATAGTTCGTCGGGTTCGGTGTTTGCGATCACAAACACCTGAAGCTAAAGTATGAGGCAATAAAGAGAGATATTAGGAAGAAAAGTGCCATTGTTCGAGCTGAGCGCTACAAAACTGGTGGAGGAACAAGCATGGCTCCACCGCTTACCCCTGCTGAACAAAAAGTTAAGGAGATGATTCTTCTGTCTGTCGATGGAAATGAAAGTGAATTCGACTCAGATTTGGATTTACCAAGTAAGTGTCACATTAATAATAACTGTTTATCTTAAAATACATATTATTATTTGAAGACAAACAACCAACTAATGTAATATTAATAATTCAGGTACTTCAACATCAAGCTCCGTTTTAACCTGGGAGCCTAATGAAGAACTTGGCGATCAAGCAGCTGCTGACCAAATTACTTTAACAGATGGTTTAAGAAATTTTTAGTATACCATACTATAAGAAGTGATGTAAGTTATTGTTTTATACTTATTTTATTTTTCATTTTCAGACTCAAGTAAAAATATAATAATTGAATTTGAAGACCAGATTACCGAACCACCAATAAAAAAGTATGTGCAGAAACAAAAGGAAACACTACTGCAAAGTAAGTCATAAGATATTTTCAAATAAAATATTATGTGTACAGTCAAGTTCACATAGGCCACTGGCCTTTAAAACATTCTTATTCCTTGACTTTTTTGTACTGAAATTATACAATTGAACTTGCATGTGAACGGCCAACTTATAATAATACTAACAAGTACTTATTTGTTTTAAGGAGAATCAGATAATGTAAGTCAGCCAGAAAAAGGAAATCAATGGAAAGAGTGGAATCCCACGGCCCTCAAAAGTAAAAAGCATCCAGTTTTGAGTAATTGTTTTAAAACAGCATTCGTACTTTTACCCATAATGTTTTAATTTTATTTATAATAATATAAATTTTATAGCATTCTAAATTACAGAATCAAAAAATGCAGTAAATTATGGATTGTTTTATATTAAAAAGACATATTTACAAAGTGAAGATTTCATAATGACATTTGAGATGTACTAGAAATAATACTTTTTGTGTTGTAGTTAAGCCAAAGGAAAAAAGGCCTTTTGATAGGCTAACTTAAGAAAAACTAGAAATAGCAAAAATACAAGGAAAAGTCATAACTGAAGAGCTGGAACAAAAACTATTTCGAAGGAAAATTTTAGAAAAAGAATTGGAGCACAAAGCAGTAATACAAGTATTGGAAAAACAACACCTTCTTCTCAAAATAGAAATATTAAAAAAGGGTTGGATACAAAATGAAAACAGTGTTTCTTTTTGTTCTGAGGATGCAAACTTGGAGGTGCCGTCATTACTCGACTAGTTAGAGAATTTGGAAATAATTTTATTCTGGGTGATAAAGGGTACGAAATTACTAATTATTTATTAACACCCCTTCACAATCCACAGACACCTGGTGAGCATTTATACAATGAGTCACAAATTAGAACTAGAAATGTGGTAGAAAGATCATATGGCGTCTGGAAGAGTAGATTTCCAGTATTATCGAAAAAAATCACTTTAGATAATTACTTTCGAATTATCTAAAGTGATTTTTTTGACAAGCAATTATTGTTGCATGTGCAGTGCTCCATAATATAGCGACAGATATGGGAGAAGACACTTTTTCTTATGAAATTCCAGACGAGAGTGATGAAACTTTAGTTAGTGGTAGTTTAGTTACAGAGAGTAGACATGTACAACATTATCTACGGAAGACTGATCGCAGATGGCGATTCAAGCACATACTCGAAGATTCTCGAAGAAAGGCCATACAAAGATGTTACAGTGGAAAATATCGAATGCAGGAATCATATTTTACGGAATCTGTGCAACAAATAAAGACACAAAATACCCACTGCCTATGAGAAAAATGCTAACTACTCGCTATTAGAAAAGTCATTTGTTGTGCTATAAAAAAAACAAAGCAGAAACTTTAGAATTGGGAGAAAGAATAAATAAACTCTATACTGATATTTTTAATTCGTTCAATCACGCATTTGGACATCACACCGAATGTCTTGATCACTACTGTAGCAGTGAAAAGAAAAATGAAGATCTCGTTCTAAGAGTTAAAAACTCTGCATTTCGGGCCAAAATCCAATACATTGTAGGCATAGTTGCCGCACATTCTCGAAGCCTAATTAATGATTGTGATAGCAATGCCGTCGAACAATTTAATAGCACAATTGCTAAATTCGTAGGCAGCAAAAGAACAAATTTAGTACAGCGGCAAACATATCAGTCTAGATGTGCAGCTGCAGTGGTGGCATTCAATACCAAAAGGCCATTGTATAATATACAAAAATCTTTGCTGGGCAAAACCCTCAAATCAAAAAGTAAAACATATGAAGAGAAAAAAATACAAAAGAACAAGAGCTAAGAAGAAAGTTAACACGAGTCAGAAGAATTAATTTTAATGAAAAATTGACAACCACAGACAATCATTATGGAACAGACAGCTGCCATAAACCCGACATGGAAGAAGATATTTATAGGATAGCAAAAGAAAGTTTCTTGAAAAGTTTAGAAAAGTCGAACCAGGATAGGTTGCTTATCGAACGTGCAACTATTTTGCAAAGAGAATTCGTAGGAATTTACTTACAGCGTCCAACTTTGGAAAAATAATAAAACGCCGTCCAACCACCAGCGCAAGTATCGTAAAAGCTATGCTGTATAAAAGCGATATCTCGAACGTAGCCTCAATAAAACACGGTGTGGACAACGACACTATTGCGCTCAACCATCTAGATAGTGAAATACCTTTTTTAGCTGCTACTCCAGATGGTCTCGTGGGAAATGATACAACCGTGGAGATCAAATGCCCAAAGTCAGCTTTTAATATGCCTATTAAAGAAGCTGTTGAAAAAAGAAAAATTAAGTTTTGGAACATCAAAGACGAGACTATGGTTGTCAACATCAACGATACTTGGTATTTCCAAATACCACCTTCATTTAACCAAAAGAAATGTTTGTCTCTTTGCTGTATGGCTCGGTGAATGACACGCGATGGCCGTCGAAAAAATACAACGTGACAATGATTTTTGGAAAAGAAATGATTTCTAAGCTCAGTGACTTTTATATGGATCATATAATACCAGAATTGATAGATCCACGTTATACAAGGAACATGCCACTGAGACATGTTCCTTGTATGACGCGGAAAAGCTCTAAAAAACGGTTATCTGCAGAGAAAATATGTGGGCCCTTAGAAATATCACGTGACCAACCCGGTCCGAGCAGTACTGCTTCTGAAAGATTTATAATTGAAGGAGACCGAGATCTCGTTAATACAAATAATTTTGCAGCTGGACTCTATAGCCCTTTATTGCAAGAAAATATTGTATCATTTACGGAATATTGATAAGAAAGACGCGATTGTTTAAAAATAATTATTTGAAATAAATATAATTTTATTTTTTGATATTGATTTTTATTGATTCGTGTTCAGTATCAGTGATATAGTCACCTACTAACTTAATATTTACGTATTATTCGTATACACATAACATTTCGTTATATTGTATAACGCAGTCATACTTTGAATACAGTTGTTTCATCTGATTATTATACGTATAGGTACTACAGAAGATACGCGTCGAGCGAGCGCGTAGGTACACGCGCGATCGTGTTCGATGTGAGGAGCGGGCAGGGGAGCGCGGGTGAATTCTAAAATTTTGCTGGCTTTAGGCGCGCTCTTAGAGCGCTTGTAGACGTCCGTTTTTTTCACCGGATAACAGACCTGACCAGAGATTTTCATTATTTTTATGCATATTGATTTTGCCATGGTACACGCCCTACTGGTGACATGAAATATTCTGCATATTTGTTACGAATCATATTTGCTGTTACATTACCTCGTGTTGAATGGGAACGAGGCAAATGGCATAGAGTAGACATCATGTGTGAACTAGCATTGTCAGTAGCATTATTAGCAATACCCTCTACTTTATGAATTATGTTTTGTAATAAGCAGCATGTTTTTACAATGTTAACAGCAGTATCTGTTGAAACATTTAATGGTCTATGCAAAATCCTCCATTTATTGGATAAAATACCAAATGCGCATTCGACGTAACGTCGCGCTCTTGTGAGACGACAATTGAATATTTTTTAATGAGTCAAGTTGATGCCCACCGTAAGGACGAAGTACGTGTTGTTGTAAAGCGAAAGCTTCATCAGCAACAAATACATAAGGTAACTCACTGCCTGCACCTGGCAACTGCTTAGGTCGAGGAATATTTAATTTATCGCATACTATTCTTTTCCAAAATTCTGTTTCTTTAAATACTGCTGAATCGCATTCTTTGCCGTAGGCTCCAACATCAATAAAAACAAAATTATAGTTTGTGTCTACCACAGCCAATAATACTATTGAGAAATAGTGCTTGTAGTTGAAAAACATTGATCCACTTTCTTCTGGCTTGATGATTCGAATATGTTTGCCGTCAATGGCTCCCAAGCAATGAGGAAAATTTGCATTCGTCTCGAAATTTTTTGCTATTGTTAACCATTCGTCTTCCGATGGTAGTTTCATATAAATTGGAGAAAGGGTTTCCCACAATGCTTCAAATACTTCTTGTACAATACAGCTGATAGTTTTTATACCCATTCTGAAACTGTAATGTAGATCACTAAATGTGTTCCCTGCAGCTAAATATCTGTAACAATTTTTTCTTTTTTAGGCTATGATATTATAAAAAAATGGAACAATGCAAGAGATAACTGGATGAAATATCACAAAAAAGTTAAGGAATGTAAATCCGGCTCTGGTGCAAAAAGTCTACGAAAATATAAATTCTACAATCAAATGCTCTTTTTGTGTAAAATTGTGACTCGCCGAACAACGGAAGCAAGTATTACATCAGAAAAAAACATCACACAATCACACAATAAGGAAACTGACTCACAAACCAATAATGACCCTACCGCACCAGCCAATACTTCCGATAGAACAAAAACAAGCAAGAAGAGAAAGACAGACTGTAGCGAAGTTGATCGACAAATGCTTACTTTAATTAAATCAGTTGACGACGAAGACAAGAGTAAAGCCGGGTCCAGACGAGTGTAACGTGTAATGTAATCCACCGTGTAATATAACACGAATTCTACGTGTGGACGGCACTACGAGCATTACATGTAACGCTCGCGCGGCGCTCGGGGTTGATCCATCGGCTGTCGGTTTTTCGCGCGAACACAAAGACGCTCGCAGTGCTCGTTTGGACGGCGTTCGTGACGGTTGTGTCGTATGTACGTTCATGATGTGGAGTGACGAACAATCGCTTGAACTTATTAGTTTGTATCAAGAAAAACCTGTTATTTGGGATCCAAAAAACCCGTAATACTATAAAAAAAATCTGAAACACGATGCTTGGAGTGATATTGCTCATTCATTGGAAAGAGATGTAGAAGAATGCAAAAACAAAATGATTAGTTTGCTTGCTTCACATCGAAGAGAAAAAGGAAAAGTAAAGAAGAGCCATAGTTCCGGAAAAGGTATGTTTTATTATAAATTTCTGTTGCTTTACATATTACACACTTTTATTTATTAATTTAGTTTTTACTTAGGTATTATCACTTACTTGCTATTAGTACAATTATTACTTCTATTGTATACCCACTATATTACTATATTCTACTATATTTTACTATACATATATGTACTATATTCTATTGTATTGTTTATTTATTGTAATTTATTTTACAGGCCCCACATGAAACGTACAAAAGTACATGGTTTGCTTACGAGGCGCTGGCATTTTTAGGAGATCGAAATAATCCAAGGAAACGACGCAACACAGAGGTAACTGCATTGAACTAGTTTCCTTCGACTTGATAAAAAAAACTTAACAATATGTATTCTGCCAAGAAACTGTACCCTCGTTCATAAAATAGTCATTAAACTCATCCCTAATTTGTTTTGCCGTTGAGGCAGCTCTTCTAGGTACATTATTCAATGGAAGTAAAGATGACATTTCACAATCTCTCCGCCAACTACCTTCACATAATCTTCCGTTTTGGTCGCTGTCAAGTGAGCCAGGGGGTGCATACAAGTTTTTAGATGAATCCGTGTTTCTCAAAAAATTATGCAAGTGTGCAATAGCCATGACTATAGTCTCCACGGTTTTGGGCTGAAGGAGCATAGGTTTTCGTAGAACTCTGAACACAGATGCTGTGATACCAAATACATTTTCTACAATCCTGCGAGCTCTGCTTAACCGGTAATTAAAAATTCTTCGCGGCGATCCCTTGGGGTATTCTCCTGGATAGGGTTTCATTATATTGTTTTGTAAAGGGAAGGCAGAGTCTCCTACAAAAACATATGGTACTACTTTGTTTCTACCTTGCAGTGCTTCAGGTGCAGGCAATCTTAACGAATTATTTTCTAGTTTTTTATATAATTCAGTTTCTTTAAAAATTCCACCATCTGAAATGCGGCCTTGACATCCGACATCCAGAAATTTATAATTATATTCCGCGTCTACTAAAGCAAACATCACTATACTGAAATTCGATTTGTAGTTACGATATTCTGTGCCACTATGTACCGGAGCCTCGAGAATGACATGTTTACCGTCCATGGCTCCGGCACAATGGGGAAAATTCCACAATTCATCAAATCTGTTTGAGATCTGGATCCATTCTGACTCTGTTTTTGGCAGCTGAAACAATGAATTTCTTTTTAATTACAGATTAAAAATGAACCGGAACAGAGTGCATCTACAAGTGTAGAAAATGATAACAGTTCAGAATTTATATCACCAACTGGTCAGGCCCCCAAAAAAAAGAAATCAGACGAAAATAAAAAAATGGGTATGCTTTCGGAGGCTCTTGGCCTGCTTAAGAGTGCTGCTTCTAGTCCTACTCCTGAACCCCGAAACAATAATCCAAACAATTTTGACAGTGAAACCCTTTTCTTTTCAAATTTTATATGCAGCAAGATGCAACAATATAACAGAAGTACTAAAAATGCCGTGCAGCGAGCAATAATGGACGTAATATTCAAAGCCGATGAAGGATGCACTAACTTTTCTCAACATTATTATCCATCGGCATTCAATTACAGTGGGTATACAACAGGCTCGGTTCCTTCATCAAGATACTGCAATGAACCACCTTCTTTGTCTAATCGCTCAGAACTTACTTCAGGGTATTCAACAGGTCAGAATCAGACAAGTTGCCCTACTGCTCCATATGCTTCACCTGTTCCCTCAGAATTATCTCAAACTTCATATGAAGATGTAGATTTTGTGAATGACCTGATTTGAAAAGAATAAATTTTGTACTACATGATTTGAAGATACAATTTGATTTAACTTTCTAATTTAAATTTTGGAATAATTTTAATTTTGCTTACCCTACTTAATACAATAGCTTAATTTGTTATTTTAATAAATAAATAAAAATATGTAAAACTCACCTTAATGTTTTCTTTCAATGATTTTATAATCGCTTCACAAACTTCTGGTACAATGCAAGACATTGACTGTTTTGAAATTCTGAAGGTGTATTGAAGGCTTGTAAATGAATCTCCTGTTGCCAAAAATCTTAGTGTTAGAGCCAGTCTATCTTGCGGCGAAATTGCAGATCTCATTATAGTGTCTTGTCTTGATATTTTAGGCGCAATGATTGTTAACAAATATTCGAAGTCAGTAGGCGACATCCGGGTGAAGTTTTTATATTGACCGCTTATATGTTGAGATTTTAGTTCCACAAGTAAAGAAGATCTTCTTTTATACAAATTAGTTTTCCACCATCGACGCTTCCGACTTTTGCGGTCTTCAGTTAGTAAATACATGAAAATAAAAGCCGCACCAGCTATCACGACCTTCCTATTCGGCATGTTCGTAGCAACTGAGTGGAAACAGCTTTTGAAATATTTTCGCGTTCACAATTCGCTTTGAGTTCGTGTGCCGTCCACACTGTTGATGCTAAATTACACGTAATCTTACATTACACGTTACACTCGTCTGGACCCGGCTTAAGAGTATGTGTTTTTTCAAAGGTATTGCTCCGATTGTAGACAAGTATAGTGACGACGATTATGTTGAATTCCAATATGAAGTCATTAAAGTTATGAGAAATTTAACAAAATTACAATTACAATATTAATCGAGGCTATACTACGGCTACACCTGACTACAGGATACAGGAATATCAACCAACACAACCCATTCCATCGACATCCAGGATGCCCTATGAATATCAGCCAACACAACTCATTCGAAAAAAACGAACTCGGTAAGTAATGTTTATTTTATTGTGTTCTCAAAGCTACTCGATTTTGCCACGGGAGTTGTCCTTCACCCACGAAGTAGTCAGCAAATAGATCTCTGTTTTGAGTAGATGTTCTATTTCCTCTTGACGGCTGGCAGGGAGGTATTTCTTCAATAGTCGGAGGAATATACAAGGTGTCTTCGAATTTGTACCCATCTCGCTCCCGTACGTAGTTGTGAAGGACGCAACATGCTTTTATGATTGCAACAGCAAATTCTCTGTGTACATCAAGAGGACGGTGAAAAATTCGCCACTTGTTGGCTAGTATCCCGAAAGTACATTCTATGTACCGGCGTGCACGGGAAAGGCGGTAGTTAAAAATTCTTTTCTTGTCTGTCAAATTTCTTCCGGCATATGGTCTCATTATATTTTCTGACAAAGAGAATGCTTCATCGCCAACTATGACAAAAGGCAGAGGCATACCTGTTTCAGTTATCGGTCTTTTGTCTGGTATGTCTAAATTATTATTTGTAAGTTTTACATAAAAATGGGAGTTCTTGAATACCGATGAATCGCTGCATTTTCCATATGCGCCGACGTCTATGCATATAAATTTGTAGTTGGCATCGCATATAGCCATCAGCACAATAGAGAAATAGTTTTTGTAGTTATAATATAGTGACCCTGTATGGGTCGGCTGAATGACTCTTATGTGCTTTCCGTCCACAGCTCCAATACAGTTAGGAAACTGCGAACTCTTCCTGAATCCTTCACTTATTTCTAGCCATTTGTCTCTATTGAGCTGTGGAAAGGCAATGTCTTTTATATTTTGCCATATGGCGACGCAGACCTCAAGTACAATTTCTCGAATAGTTGTGTGTCCAATGCGAAATGAATGATTTAGTTCTCTGAAGGAGCATCCAGATGCTAGGTATCTGGAACAAACATACACGTTATAACTTTTTATTTTATTTTAGGTAAGTCACTCCAAAAAAAATGGAAAAATATAAGGGACTCATTCCTCAGGGAGCTACGACGTGTCAAAGGCGCAAAAAGTGGTGCTGCAGCGAAACGTAAATCTCCCTATGTATACTTTCAAAACCTGATGTTCCTTAAAGATACGGTAGAACCGAATACAACAGAATCAAACTTAAATGATACGGAAAATATAGTCCTTCCCACCCCCGAATCAGTATCTCAAGGACAACCAAGATCGAAGAAGAAAAAGGAAGACAATAATTTGGAAAAAGAAGACCTTGTTTCGGTTTTAAAAGAAAGCATTAATTCAATAACTCAACGTGAATCATTTCTCGAAGACGAAGACAGATTATTTATGCTTTCCTTAGTGAAGGATTTCAAAAAAATACCCGAATCCGCGAAGCTCACAACTAAGATGGAAATAATTAATCTAATCCACCGAGCACAAAATACAAGATATGATCCAAGCCACTATGAACCTATGACCACTATGACAAGGCACAACCAACCTACTTACCCTCGAAGCAGTTATACCAGCCATCAAGAATATCAACAGGGATATTTTACTAAGAATTTGGATAATGAACCACTTGCCACAATGAGCTGCCGCCCTTCTCTGTTACGTCCAGTGAACCGGCGCCGCCTTTGGATTCACAAAGAGCAGAAAACTCTATCCAATCACCCGAATCAAACTACTCGCAGGCCTCGCAAGATTCAGAAATAATTGAAACTTTTTATGATAATTATTGAACAACTGCACTTTTGATTATGATAATTATAGTACTTAAATACTTTTATGTACCTACTAGTTTTACTTATCTACCTGCATTCTTTTTCATAAAATAGACATAGGGACCGCAAAGAAATGATTTAAATAAAAGTAGATAGGCATAGGCTTACCTTAAAGTTACAACAAGTTTTTCCTCAGCAGAAATGCAGGGACGAAATTTAGTGACGGTGCCGGTGATAGATGGTCTTAATATTCTTAACAGTTCTTCAAACGTAGACTTGCTCATCCGTAAATAATTAAAGAACTTGTCATCATATTGCTGAAGGTCCGTGAAATAAGTATAAAATAATCCTTTTGTTCGCCTTTCACGAAGCAAGGGATGAACCCAATATTTTTTCCTTTTCTTTTTCCGCTTCTTACTTATAAGATACAAAAGCACTGCTATTTCCTCAACGTCCATTTTGAAGCGCGCTGTACGTGCAACTGACGATCGTAGCCGTGGTTTTGGCCGCGTTGCAAATCGATCCCTGCGGCCTGGCCGCGCGACCTGGCCGCTGCGTCCAAGCCGCTAGTGCGCTATTGCTCTTAATGTTTGGGTCCGGACCTAACTCCGTTAGAGCAATAGCGCACTAGCGGCTAGGCCGCAGCGGCCAGGTCGCAGCGGCCATCGAGATAGATACATTAGTATGAAATCGCCATAGAGCACGTGCACCTGGCCGCACGCGGCCAGCGGCCACATCAAGCCGCAGCGGCCAGCGAGATCGAAGCGATAGAAACGAACTCGGTAAGTAATGTTTATTTTATTGTGTTCTCAGAGCTACTCGATTTTGCCACGGGAGTTGTCCTTCACCCACGAAGTAGTCATCAAATAGATCTCTGTTTTGTGTAGATGTTCTATTTCCTCTTGAAGGCTGGCAGGGAGGTATTCCTTCAATAGTCGGGGGAATATACAACGTGTCTTCGAATTTGTACCCACCCAATTCTTTTCTTGTCTGTCAAATTTCTTCCGGCATATGGACAAAGAGAATGCTTCATCGCCAACTATGACAAAAGGCAGAGGCACACCTGTTTCAGTTATCGGTCTCTTGTCTGGCATGTCTAAATCATTATTTTTTAGTTTTTCATAAAAATGCGACTTCTTGAATACCGATGAATCGCTGCATTTTCCATATGCGCCGACGTCTATGCATATAAATTTGTAGTTAGCGTCGCATATAGCCATCAGCACAATAGAGAAATAGTTTTTTTAGTTATAATACAGTGACCGTATGGGTCGGCTGAACAGCTCCAGTACAGTTAGGAAATTGCGAACTGTTCCAAAATCCTTCACTTATTTCTAGCCATTTGTCCCTATCGAGCAGTGGAAAGGCAATGTCACATACAATTTCTCGAACAGTTATGTGTCCAATGCGAAATGAATGATTTAGTTCTCTGAAGGAGCATCCAGATGCTAGGTATCTGGAACAACTTTTTTTTCATTTCCAGGTAAGTCGAAGCTATCACAGAGTTTGTTCCGTGAACATCCGTGTCTCTGGAAGATAAAAAGTAAGGAGTATAGTAATAGGAATATGAGAAAAAAAAACATATGACGAGCTCGTTGATTTTTGCAAGTCAGTAGGTTTTGTTTCAGCTGATCACGATTTCGTCAGCAAAAAAATACAGAATTTAAGAGGTGCATTTCGCAAAGAATTGAAGAAAGTAACGGAGACACAGAACAAAAGTGGAAGCTCCCAAGAAGATGTTTATAAACCGGCTCTTTGGTACTTTGACCTACTTTTATTCACAAGACCAAGAACTACCAACCTCAAGCGTGTCTAACATGACGACGGACGAGTCTACAGCTGAAACTTTAGACGATTTTGCAAAACACACACCATCCTCACAACATTATACCAACGACGACATAACAACATCTCAGCAGCCTACGAATATAACGTGACTTCAAAACTCTGACCACATAATTGTAGAGGTAAGTGGTAAATAAAAACAAAATATACTGTCAATGGCAGTTAAGAATAACCAAGGCTCGGGCACTTTCAAAACTTTTTCCAAAAAATCAAACTGCTCCTGTTGCAATAGCACTAGCTGACTATATAATACAACCTGATAAATCCCAAGATTTATTTGATGACTTTCAGGTAAGTTAATGGTGCAGGTCACCGAGTACAGTAAAATGAAAAATAATACTTATTAGATAGAGGTGTGAGGATATACCTACCTACATACATACACAATACTTATTATTATTTGAATATTTGTCTGATATATTTTCTTCTTTAAGGTCGATAACGAAGAGTTGACGCTAATCGAAGAGTCACTGGTGACTGATGATGTTTCTTCGGACAACGAGAAAAAACAAGAATCAATGCTGTCAGTCAGGAGTGATTTTATTTCTTTAAAAGAAGAGGGTACAGAAAACATATCAAATGGCTGGCAGACCCCCGAAGAAACGTAAATATTCAAGCAGGTTTAGTACAGAACATCAGCCCCCCAGGACTAACTATGTATATTTAGCACTTTCAAATAACACCATTCAAGTTGTGTGTACATTCAGTTGGTTCTATGATTCATGAATGTGTTCAATGTCAAGCACTTCATTTTTTAGGTGAAAAAATTTAAAATCATTTAAAAAATTGTTGTCATAATGGGAAGGTATATGTCGGCGCGCACAAGTATGCCAATGTCAAGAGTGACAGCTTGTCTCTGTCACTCTAGCGGAGCGTCGAGTCGATGGTAGCGGGGCGGCCATCTTGGTACGGCGGAGCAGCTGATCTGCACAGGGCGGTCGCAAGCGCACCACGTTTTCGACGAATCGCTATCCATCTTTTTAATCAAAGTACTTTTTCAAAGTGATTGAATGTTAATTAGAGCTTAAGTGATTATTGATACGTAATTTTAGTTTTATTTCAAGTAAATTCGTTTAAGTTTCCAAGACAACGCTTTTAATACAAATTACTACCCACATACCCACGCTGCACGATGAATAATTCTGATGAAGGCCGTCCTGAGCTTTCATATACATAGACCCAGATACAGCATTAAAGCCAATTCCAGATATATTATTAGATTTATACAAAGGCAATACGTCTGATGCTAATCATTTTAAGGCTAATATACGACAATATAATTCAGTATTTGCAATAGCATCCATAAATTCAAACTTGAACACACTCCCTCCAGGATTTTTCACTTATAGGGTACAAGAAAAATTGTGTACCTGATTGTGTGCCATTGTTAATTAGTCAATAAAAACAATTATGAATACCTTGTCTTTCTATCACTAAAAGTCCTTTAGTTTAAATGAACATACAGCACTTATTATTTGACATTTACTAATCACATAATGAAATTCGGTGCAAACTCACCCCAACTTACGGTAGCTATTCTTGATTCTTTACCTTATTACTAGTTTACATTCTAGATACCACAACACATATTTTGTTCAAATTGTAGATTTTGACATGGGCAGTGAACTGGCCATTTTTATGAATACAAGACAGATACAATAATATAGGTTCTGTGTTTTTTTACTACAAGACTCAGATAGGGTACAATTGCAGATAACAATATTTTCAATTTGTTTCAGATTACTGAAGATGACTATGTTTGCGAAGAATGCAAAAATCTTGCGATGTTTAGTGTCAATCATGAATTGAGGAGCATCTGTTCAAAAGGTCGTATTTCACTTTCCAAGTTTTTTTTTTAACTCATAGCAGAAAACTCCACTGAACGAGCCTAAAAACTTGTTCAAAAGGAGCGTATTTCCCAAATAATAATATCTAAAAAAATTGGATTCCAATCAAAACAGATGTATTTCTGCATTAAAATGTTGTCTTGGATTGTTTTAAACAGAACAGGCATAATTCTTCTACAAATAGCATCTTTTATTTATAGTTCTGTTCAAAAGCTCATAAGAAGCTACTGACGCATGCAGTGTTTGCATATTGTGGACGAATAAAATAAAAACCAACAGTCAACGAAAGCAAACATTGATGGTTGAAAAGAGGGTTCACAAAATCCAATGTTTTCTAAGAACTATTGAGAACACCAGTTGCCAACAGCATAAGGCTGTGTTTTGATTTGCAGAAGGTATTACCATTACCAAGAACACCTATACAAGACGCATTTTACAGTAGGCAAATCAGTTTTTACAATTTTTGTATAAATGACGTAGACAAAAACCAACCTGACTTTTTTGTATGGGGCTTCTCGTGGGTCTCTATAAATTGAATCAGCATTGCTGACATACTTAACCAACTTAACTATTCCTGAAAATGTCACGTCACTGAAGTTGTTCTGTGACGGATGTGGCGGATAAAATAAAAATAGTCATATCCTACATTATATATACACACAATTGAAGAGATCACAATAACTTTCCCTGTATGTGGGCATAGTTTCTTGCCGGCAGACCGCTTATTCGGTAGAATAGAAAAAGATATTAGGAAAACACCTATTATTACACACAGGACAGGATACATAGAAATCATTACGCACATTTAAGGAAATAAACTTACTTCACACAATTAGAAATACATGCATGTATTTATGTTGGTGCTGGGCTTCCTATTGTTGTTCATGTGTGTTAAGGTTTGGAGTGATAGGAAAAATAATATCAAGAAAAAGTGGACGAAAATAAATAGGTCTGCTCAGGGTACAGGCGGTGGGCCAGCTATTCAAATAACACTAACAGACCTTGAAAACAGGGTTTTAAATTTAATTGGAGTGCAGGCTGCTACTGGGATGCCTATACAAGAAGCTGGATTTGTACAGGTGTGATATTTTTTGCTTGGTAATGTAGTATAATATATCTCTATTTTTTTTTTAATAGCAATCGGATAATAATTAATGATTTTCGAATTATCTGAATATTTAATTCCGTATTGGGACAGAATATGGTCAAATGTTTAACTTGTCTGCAACTTATCTACCTAATCCTGTAAGTAATAAAAAAAAGGGTCACCACTTGAGATTTTTTGTTAGTATTGTGAAACCTAAAATTCTTGTGTGGATGACTGGCTGGGGTTTGAGTGCCACTTAATGCATTTCAATTATGATATTTGTTAATATACAATGTGGTTGCGCGGACACAGACATAAAAATTAGTTTTGTTGATTGGCACGGGTAATCCCCTCCTCTTCATCATTCCCGCACAGTGCTTGTCTATGCGAGCCCCGAAAAAACACAATGGCTGACGACCGACCACCGCGTTAGCACACGCTCTCGATATATTTAAAAAAAGTTTCGGGAGCCACCCCGTGGCCCCCGACGCCCGGTGCGTCCCTCGCGGCGGCTGGCACGTGAGATTCTCTCCCTCTCAAGCAGAACAGTATTTGCGTTGATTGTTGAATCACAACTTTTCCAGATGAATGGAATACTCCAGGAACAAGCAGTCAACCCACAGTCACTCCACCTCTTCCTCCTCCTTCTCCGCAGCCACCAGCACTTACACCACCACCAGCTCCAGTGTAAACCCAGTGGCAACCGCCGAAAAAAAAGAAGAAGTCAGAAGACTCCGTTTTATAAATATTTAAGGAGTGTGAGGGGAATGCTAGGGAGTATGAAAGGGAGCGTCACCGAATTGCGCAAGAATTAGAACGAGAGAAGATTCGTCAGCGTGATGTAGAGCTTCAGTTGCAAGCTCATTGGTTAGATTTTATGAAAGAGGCGTTAGAGTTATTAAAATCATATTTAGAGAAAAGAAGTGAATAGTGTCTGATTTTTTATTTTAATTGTATTAAGGTTCGTTAACAGACTTCACATACGCTATTTACTTCTATTTCTTAAAAGAAAACATTTTCTATATGTAAGAATAAAATTTTTGCTTAAACTATATTCATACTTGGGGAAGGCCTATGTCCAGCAGTGGGCGTCGTACGGCTGAGATGGTGAAACTATATTCATGAAAGTTATATCTTAAAGGTACTTAATTCTGTTTTGTAAATAACTAACATCATATTTGTTTGAAACGTTTAAGACTACAGTTCAACATACTTACACAAAATCTAAAATAAATTAGTTACAGTATGAAGCCGATTAATCCTGTCTACTAACATGTTTCTTATGGTTCTTCCGCGAATCAATTCATCTCTAGAACCACTTTCGCGAAAAGCTTCTTCTGGAGAAGAAAATGTGGAAACACCTAATCCTGAAGAATATATTATATCATCTTATTGAATGGCTGGAAGCCAACTGCAACCACGCCCGTGATGAGACATCATCGCAGGCCAATATTGGAACGCTACATGCAGAGCTGCCGCTTTGTCAACAAATGAATCTAAATATTATTAGTTTCAATGTTTGTGAAAATTTTAACGTCAATTGCAACACGCGTTTTGCCACACCACGGCAGCACCCGCTGCTGAAAGTGAACAATACGAGATAGATACGAATATTGTAAATACCCCTCCTTTTAGTAATGAAAACATTTCTTATAATTACCCTAGCTTCGTTCAGAAGCCGAGCGAAATAGCCAGCGCACTGCCGGCAGGCAATGAAATGGATTCTGCCGAAGGGCAACACAGGCCACAGCCAGAAGCCGCTCCCGCCCAGCAGAGCTTTCAGTTCAAGTTTTAAAAATATTTCTATCGATCGGAAGAATCATACCAAAAAATCAGTTAAGAAATAGATAACTCTATACATTACCCCATAAACGATGAGCCGGATATTAAGAAAGTCTTGTTTTTGTCAACACATTTGGTTGCGCCTATTCTGTGAGCGTGGAACCTAATGCGCCTACCACAAGTGCATGCTTGATCACAGTTTTACTTGCGCATACCGGCTTGTACACTAAACACTGTGCGACTGTGCGTGTAGTTGTTAAACGGTAGCATGCGCAAACCCCAAAGCTTGGCTTGATGGTTTGGAAACTTGCTTGAAATTCTGGTATGCGCAAACTATACTTGTGCAAACTTGTCTGCGCGTGTGGTTGGGCGTTCAGTGTTCAAGCAGCTCACAGTCAGTCGAGTGGAGTTAATTGTGCGCGCACGGTCGTAACAATGGCGGATTTACGTACATACAATCGTAATGTCTCTGCCCGCACTGTGGAAAATCAAATCCAAGGATTATTCTGACAGGAATAAAAAGAATGACGCATACGAACAAATGATAATTAAATTGAAAGAGGTATGTATGTAAGAACGGAATATTTTTACAAGTAGATATTAAATTCGATAAAATGCATACCTATACTGTTTACAAACACTTTTTTATTCAATATAACCAACACGTGGATACATATATTTTTTTGTTCGGTTTCCGATTAAAGTTGAACAATGTATAGGTATGTACTTATTCAAATTACGTTAAGTTTTAATTGTAATTGGTACCTTATTCAATAGTCATCTACCTTTTTATAATGTGATTATGCACATTGCGTCGTGTCGTATTGTAGAAGTTTAACAATAAAATGAATGCAGAAATGTGAAAAAATGTACGGTAGATCTAAACTATTGCGCATTACAAAGTAACAAACGTTTCGGACGCATTTAGATTTGCTTTTATTGTCGCGACGCAAATGAAAAATATTTTTTTAAATGAGTGCCTGCAAGTTAGTAGAATCAAAACATGGAGCAAGTGTACTAATAGTGGATGGTTATTCATATCACGTAAATAAAAAAGTGAGTGATACATTTTACTGGACATGTACGCGGAGTAGTGCTAAAGGTTGTGGTGCTACTGTAAAAACTTTATTGGTAATGAACATTCGATCATCAGTCAAAACAACGCACACGGACATTTGCCAGAGCCAGAAAAGCGAATACAAATGGAATATAAATCAAAAATAAGGTATATAGCAAACAAATCCATGGATTCTCCGTCACATATTGTTAACCGCTGCCTCCAGGATATTCCAAGTACGAGTGCTGCCCACTTGCCTAATAAAGCAGCAGCATGAATGATTGTGCCCCGCATTAGGAATAAAGGACAACCGAAAATCCCTGATACAATTCATTTCGACATACCGGACTATCTTTCAAAAATTGGAGAAGAGCCATTTTTAATCGGCCAATATGTTACCCAAAATGAGCAAAATACGACTACACTAGTCGTATTTTAAACAAACAGTAATTTCAAACGACTTATTAATGCAAAATGTTGGGTTATGGATGGCACGTTTTCTACATGTCCAGCGCCATTCAGTCAAATATAAAAATATATAATATGAATAACAAAATGTTATTCATATTATAATTTGCGTTTAGGGATTTTAGGTTATGTTTTTGTTGTTGTTCCTAGCTGGTTTTTGCTGTTGGTTTTTATTGACATAAATGTGAGTGCACGGGCGGCGTAAATATATCAATTTTAAAGTTTTTTTGCTTCATAAACAAACTCATTAATCTACGCGGGCGAAAGAGTTAATGTAATAAGTAAATATTATTTACGCATGGGTGTGTGTGTTCATGTGGTGGTGTTGGTTTCTTTTATTTTCAGATTTTCTTAAAATGAGTGATCCGGAAACTGATCGATGGAAGCAAAAACCGATGCTTCAACTTCAACTCCGAAAAAGAAACAAAGAAGAATGTGTTCTTTTCTTGATGTTTGGATGAAAAGTTATTCGTTCATCTAACCCGTTCCAAATAATAAGTGGTGGGCGCTTTATACATTGTGCCAAAAAGAGTTTAGCATATCTCATGGTGGCAAGTATGATATAGAAAAGCACCAAAAAAAAAGAAATAAGTTCTAGTTTATCTACATCGCTGAAATTATTTTTGAAAACAGATCAAATGACCACTCAAGAAGAAAAAGTGATTGCCGCTGAAGTTACTAAAACTTACCACTCGGTCAAACATTGTATATCATTCAATTCATTACCACTCCTATGAAGCGGAGATTTGTGCAACGATCGGTACATATTATCGGCGTTAATGAATTTGATAAGATATATGTGAGTATAAACAGAAATGTACACTCACCTACCATCTTCAGTCTGATTCTGAAGTGCATGGAAAAGAAGGAGGTGGAGAGGTACATAAACGAGTACGGAGTCTTCTCCTCCCTGTTAGAGAAAATGAGACGCGAAAAAGCTGCCCAGGATAGGTGGGTTCCGAGTTTCTCCCCATCTCTGGCTCGAGTAGACGAGATACTCAATTCCAGCGCATTGTTCTCGAGGTATACGCGTGAAATAGCTAAAGTTGAGGGGTACGCTATAACGCCTCATACACTTGGACAGTGGATGCTTTTAGCGATCAGTGAGCGCTTCAAGCGCAGGATAGTACGCGGGATGCATCTGAAGACTTTGCTGTACGCCGTGACATGGCTGGCGAAAATAATCGATGATGATGATAGATGATAATGCGTCTTATACTCCAGAGACTCTTTCAGCTCTGGAGAGTAAACATCCATCGCCTGCGGTTGGTCTCACCTTCCCCGACCCGCCCGTCCTCCCCGACTCCCTCGTTCAGGATTCACTTTTCCAAATTACAGCCCCGCAGTTGATCGCAGCCGTGAGTTCTTTCCGGAGTGGTTCTGCTGGCGGCCTCGACGGCCTGACTCCACAGCATTTGAAAGATTTGCTGAGTTCAGGCGCCGGGGAAGCTGGTGAGTCGCTCTTGAAGGAGCTTGCGGTTCTGATCAACTTAATGCTCTCCGGCGGTGTGAACGATGCCGTCGTCGATGTTTTGTATGGGGCTAACCTGTGTGCCCTGCGCAAGAAGGACGGCGGCATTCGACCCATTGCCGTCGGTTGCACCTACAGGCGTATGGCAGCCAAAATATGTTGCAAGTTGTTTAGTGAAACGCTTGCAACTAAATTTCAGCCCCTTCAACTTGGTTTTGGTTCCAGAGGGGGCTGTGAGGCTGCCGTACATGCCTTATCGTCTTTTTTAGACTCAAATAAAGGTGAGGTCATCCTCAAGGTTGACGTCAAAAACGCTTTCAACTCCGTGAACAGGGACACTTTGTTGGCTGAAGTCAAAAAAGTATTACCCGAAATTTATGGTTTTATGTGGCAATGTTATAGGCACCCATCAAAATTACTTTATAAAGACAATGTTTTAGAATCTGCAGTTGGTTGCCAACAAGGTGACCCTCTCGGGCCTGCCATTTTCAGTTTGGCTATTCATCCCATTATTCAACAACTAAATTCAAAATTAAACGTGTGGTATTTAGATGATGGAACGCTAGGAGGTGATGTTGACACCGTTTTGGATGACCTACAACTCCTCAAACATGAATTTAAATCTATTGGCCTAGACCTTAACCCCTCAAAGTGCGAAATTTACCTCTCTGACATTACCGACAGACAATCGATTTTAGATAAATTTAATGCAATAGCCCCACAAATCAAAATTTTAGAAAAAAGTTCCTTGCACCTCCTAGGTTCCCCTATTTTCGAAGAAAGTTTTTCATCTTTCATCGATGACAAAATCAATCATTTTAATGATATTTCGGACAGACTCTCCAAAATTAATTTACATTCGGCATTCACCCTTATCAGATATTGCTGTTTTGGTCCAAATTTTATGTATTTTCTCCGTTGTTCTCCTCTCTGGAAGAAACCACAGCTTTTGGACAAAATTGACCAAATTATTCGCAACACATTAACATCCATTCTTAATGTGGCCCTGGACGACCGAGCGTGGCTGCAAGCCACTCTACCAATTCGTTTTGGTGGCCTTGGCGTCCGCAAAATTTCTAGTGTAAGCTTACCGGCGTTCTTGTCCTCTGTCCACAGCACTGAAAAGCTAACCAGGAAAATTTTATCTCACTCCCTGGTTGACTCGGAAGTGCCGTGCTTGACCGACGCAGAGGACGCCTGGAAAGTGGCTTGCCCGGATACGGATCGGCCCGACAACCCGTTTTCCCAGAGGCAGTGGGATGAGCCGCTCTGCAGTTTGGTACGGAATAAACTTATTAATACGTCTACCAACACTGCTGAGCGTGCCCGCCTGTTGGCTGTGGGTGAGTGGGAGTCGGGCCTCTGGCTTCAGGCACTACCGTCACCTAACATAGGCACTATGTTAGGTGACTCAACCTTCCGGCTCGCTACATGTTTGCGATTGGGCGCTCCTTGTGGGGCTCCACATCGCTGTCAATGTGGTGAAGCAGTCGACTGCCTCGGACACCATGGTCTTTCTTGCAGTAAGAGTGCTGGTCGGATTGCGCGGCACGCTAGCATTAATGATCTCATCCGTCGTGCTCTTGCCACCGCCGGGGTGCCAGCTGTCTTAGAACCCAATGGCTTGGCACGCGTCGATGGGAAGAGACCAGATGGTATGACCATAATGCCATGGAAGTTGGGTAGGCCTTTGGTGTGGGATGCAACTTGTGTCGACACCCTTGCGCCATCCCATCTTCCTAGTACAGTGAGCTGCGCTGGGGCGGCTGCTGCAGGTGCTGAAAACCTCAAACGGCGCAAGTACAATAATTTAATTGGTAGTTATGTATTTGAGCCGTTTGGGGTTGAAACACTAGGGCCATGGGGTCCGAGTGCCCACCTAGTATTTCGGGAAATCACCAAGCGGTTGGTCGACTCTTCACGTGACCAGAGGGCGGGCCTATTTTTTGGCCAAAGAATCAGCATTGCCATCCAACGTGGCAATGCTGCCAGCCTTCTGGGCACTTTTCCTGTTGATAGCGATGTGGATGAATTTTTTGACGCCCTGTGACCGTTTTGATACTTGTACATTTTTATTTCTTCTTACTATTATAGATTTGTAGTTTGTATATAATGTAAATATTCACTTGTTATTAATAAATTAGATTATCTTATTCATTAGATTGTGATACAAAACTCGAACATATTTTGTATGATGATTCTAAAATAGCTGATAAATTGACGCTTGGACGAACTAAGGCCAGTGCCATTGCACACAACGTTTTAGGACCAGCATCAACTCAAGACGCCGTCGAAATTTTGCAAAACGACACATTTTATAGTATAGCTACTGATGCTTCCAATCATGGTGCTATAAAAATGTTTCCGTTTAAAAATGTTTCTGTTTGTTGTGTTTAAAGAAAATAAACTTTGTGTATTGTTATTTAGTAGTTGAAGCTTAATTCAGTCCAAACAAACGCTCGTTATTATAAACATAAGCGAGATAAACAAAAAATACATATTTTGATTAGACTTCAGCATTTAATTTCTTTATACACACACACACTTTAACAAAAATTGAAAAAAAAACCCGAAATAACCGATTTGACCGGTTTTGTAAACAAAAAACCCGAAAAATCGGTTTTTTTAAACACCCCGGTTTTTGCTTGCCCTAGTCTCGATATGTCAGGAGTAAACAATATTATACTTATGTTTTGGTGAATCCAACACGACATGGTCGAGAGAGTATCGAGGGATACTACTGCTCATGTATTCACGGCCGCCGCACTATAGGAAGTTGTGCCCATATTGCAAGCGTAGTATACTTTTTATCCTGGGCCAGACATCAAGAAAATATTGATACACCTGCGGCATTCTTGGACAATATAATTTTAGATATTGATGAAGATATAGTATACCTTTAGATTATTTGGAAAAATTATAAATGATCATAATCGTATCGTAAAAGTATTCAAAAATATAAGGTTATAAAAATGTTAGCATTGAATAGCTTAGTCTTAATTGTTTAAAAGAATATTTTATCGTTGTTTCAGATATCAACCGATACAATCCGGCGCAGATTGAAGGCCGCTGGAATGAAGACCAGGATCCCGGCGAAAAAAATAGTTTTTTCTTCTGCCCATGCTCAAGCTAGAGTTAGTTTTTGTTTAGAATATTATAATTTTGATTGGCAAAATAATGTAGTGATATTTGTGGATGAGAAAACATTTAAATCAGATAAAGATGGGAGGAAAATATTAAAGCGGCGAGACAACGAAAGATACTCGCGTAGCTATGTGGTTCCACTGTGTTGTGCAAGACTAAAACGTATAATGTACGGTCTGTGTATCGGTGGATGCCAATATTGGACAAGGAGTACTATGAGGCAATTTTCAGAAAATAAAATGTGGCTCGTAACTTTTTAATATTGTCTAAATTTTACTTTTAGTGACGTATTTTGTCTAAATAAGCATACTTTTTATGATAAATAAAGGTATTTAATGGTATAATGTCTTTTAATGCTACTGTGACATGAAAAAAGGGGAGGCCTATACTATAGGTACCCAGCAGTGGGTGATTCTGGGCTGAAATGATGATTTCTTTCACTTATTTCAGAGGAACGAAGTCCTAAGTTCTGGTTTAAAATAAATCAATAAATATTTTTTTCAATAACAAAGTTCTATGTTATTTTAATTTCGTTAATACACTCGGCGTCACAAAAATCGCACCTCCACCTCGAAAATAAATTTAAGCATGTCCCGCCATCAACGAATACATTAAACCCAATTAATATTGGTATCAATTGAAAGTATGTTTAACGACCTTTAAATTAACAACAATTACAATTCCTAAACACAACAGATCTCATTAGCACGTAACGTTAAAAAAAATGTTGTCAAAATACGCATACTACGGCCACTAATTGCACTTGCCTACAAGGGTATAAAACGGGCGACCCGGGTTAAATATTCAACCTTTGAAGTGAACACACGTGAACAGTTACAGCAAGAAAAATACCCCAGAAGATGGATACCACTGCAGATGAAGCCGCTCAAGTCATTGCACTACTGCAATCAGGGATGCGGCAATGTGATGTTGCTCGGCAACTGAACTTGAGTCGTTTTTCCGTCCGACGAGTGTTCCAACGCTTCCAAGAGACTGGTGGCTATATCCGAAGTCGTGGATCTGGAAGACAACGGTGCACATCCGAAAGAGACGATCGCTTCATTGTTTCGACGTCTTTATGTAATCGGTTCTCCAATGCTGTTGAGCTGCAACAACAACTGCGATCAGCTCGCAGAACTTCTGTAAGCGTCTCCACGATTAGAAGAAGAATGCGGGAGAAGAACGTACGACGAAAAGACGAACGTCGAAGAGTGTACAGGAGGCAAGGGGAACGATTCGCACAAGCCTGTATTCCAGAGACAGTGGAATACGGGGGTGGCTCGTGCATGTTCTGGGGCGGCATGTCAATCGACGGCAAAACGAACCTTGTGTGTGTTTCTCGGACTGGAAGTGCTCGCGGGCAAGGGTCGCTGACTGCTCCTCGGTACATAACAGAGGTCTTAGAGGAGCAGGTTGTCCCTTATGCGGGTTTTGTTGGCAGTGGGTTCACGTTAATGCACGATAACGCCCGCTGTCACACCGCTTTAATTGTAAGAGACTATCTGCAAGAAGTTGGGATCCCTGTTATGCGCTGGCCGGCGCGAAGTCCAGACCTGAACCCTATTGAGCACCTTTGGGATGAACTGAAACGGCGAATACGGGCACGTGATCCTGCCCCTACCACTCTCCAAGACCTCCAAGATGCCGTCGTTGCAGAATGGGACATCATTCCTCAAGAGACTGTTGTCACATTAATTAGGTCCATGAGAGAACGCATGGAAGCAGTCATCAGGGCTAGGGGGAGTAACACTAGGTTTTAAGTTGTTTTTAAGGACTTAGTTGTAATTTTTGCTGATAAAATAAAATTTAACTTTTTAATCATTTGCAATGCTTGCTTTTTTTATTCTCTGGTAAGCAAAAAACCAAATCTATTGATTTATTCTGAAATTTAAATAAATTGCCTTTCCAATGATACCTTATAGTCATATGTCTACTATTGATTAATAAGGTTAAAATGACTTTGAAGGGAATTCTTAAAGAGGTGCGATTTTTGTGACGCCGAGTGTATTTCAGAGTATAAAAGTCGATATCCAATTTTTTGTTCCTAGAAAGCGTTATGAAGTCCTAAATTAAGATATTAGAATGTCACTTATGCATTAGGGCTACATAAGTATACATTTTACTAAAGTCAAAAATTTAAAAGTCATATTACTCAACTTTATTAAAATTAACTTAGAACCTTGTAATAATGAGCCAACGATATCCCAAAATTAAGCGTGGAGAAATACAAGCATTTTCATCTCCTCCTCTTTGAGCGTTAAAATGGCAAGACAAAAAAGCTGTTACCATGCTGTCTACCATACATGATGACAAAATTGTTCCGTCAGACAAATTGGATCAATTTTCTGGTCTGCCTAAATTAAAACAGCAATGTGTGGTTCAGTGCAAGTGTTATGAGAATTTAAACCTAGTTATAAATACACCTTGAACGTCAGTTTTGTTCAGCATTAAAAAAATTGATAGAAAACAAAATGACATCGAAAAGTAAGTAAATTGTGCCAAATTGATACCTGTAGCCTTTGATTATACACATCCTGTAGCCATTTTTATAGGTACTTATTTATATTTTAAGGAAAGTATGACGAGTCTCAGGAATGTAGTCAATCAATTTTGAATCCAAGTAATGATAGTCAAGACGAAATGAATTTTGAAGATATAGGAGATATACGTTTGCCTTCATCGGTAGCACAATCTCAATTTTGTTACTATGTACTACATGACGGTGACTTACGAAGTACAGATACAAGTAGTACGCCTGATTTATTTGTATCAAGAGGAACACAAACTAACAAAAATATCAAGTGTAGGCACACAATACGAAGCAATTCAGCACTGACATTTCACAAACGGCAAATATATTAGCCGAAGAACATTTCGGTATTAATGTGACTCGCACGAATAAATTTATAGAAACGTACACACCTTCCCCTTTCCTTGCACGCTTTCGTCTGTCAGTTCAGAACGCGCAACGTGTCGGCATGGGCATGGAGCTGTTCATTGAATCAGTGCGGCAGTACCATTTCTCAGTAAAAAGCCATAATCTATACATATAAAATTCAAAGTCCTGACTGACTGACTGACTGAGATATCAACGCACAGCCCAAACCGCTGGTCCTAGAGACATGAAATTTGGAGGGTGTATTCTTTGTAAAAAGTAAGTATCCACTAAGAAAGGGTTTTTCGAAATTCCACCCCTAAGAGGGTGAAAAGGGGCGTTGAATTTTCTATGAAATTTTTTATTCTCTC
Source organism: Noctua pronuba (assembly GCA_905220335.1). Classification (NCBI taxonomy): domain Eukaryota; kingdom Metazoa; phylum Arthropoda; class Insecta; order Lepidoptera; family Noctuidae; genus Noctua; species Noctua pronuba. The sequence goes on along the minus strand of LR999906.1, from coordinate 3,001,162 downwards.
AGTCGATTGACTTGACAATTTGTGTACATACTCTTCAAATAAAATTATGAGATACGTGTATCACAGTTTTTCCAAAATCATCCCCCAATTTAAAAATTCAATGACTTGATTGGTTGACTGATATATCAACGCACAGCCCAATCCGCTGGTTCTAGAGACATGAAATTTGGAGCGTGTATTCTTTGAGAAGAGTGAATATTCATTAAGAAAGGGTTTTTCAAAATTTCACCCTTAAGAGGGTGAAATGGGGTGTTGAATTTTCTATGAAACTTTTTATTCTCGCAGTCGATTGACTTGACAATTTGTGTACATACTCTTCAGATAAAATTATGAGATACGTGTATCACAGTTTTTCCAAAATCATCCCCCAATTTAAAAATTCAATGTCTTGACTGGCTGACTGATATATCAACGCACAGCCCAATCCGCTGGTTCTAGAGACATGAAATTTGGAGTGTGCATTCTTTGTGAAGAGTAAGTATCTGCTAAGAAACAGTTTTTTAAAATTCCACCCTTAAGAGGGTGAAATGGGGTGTTGAATATTCTGTGAAACTTTTTATTCTCCGAGTCGATTGACTTGTAAATTTGTATACATACTTTTCAGTTAATTTAGAGATGCTTGGTGTAATGTGACTATGTTAGGAAGATGATGCAATAAATAAATATACGTGTTGCTGATAACTGCGTTTAATTGCGACTAAACTTAAAGCTTACACGGCGGGCGCAGCCGCCTCTACACACATACATACGTGCAGACGAAAGCAGTAATCTAATACCCTACACCATTCCCCCCTTAACAAAAAATAATAATAATAATAATCCATAGCTAAAACTTATGCTTAACTCTTACTAGTTACTTAACACTAAACACTTCACAACACAATAAAAGTTAAGTTTTAAGTGAAAATTACAAATTACGAAATATCAACAACTATGTAATGATTAATATGCTTCATCACAACAGCGTTTCTTCATCCCCTATTCAGTGATATTATGCTTCTCTGACATGTGTGCAGCATGGTTTTCCGTTGATATATATGCGGCCATTCATGATGACAAGTACCCCGGGTTTTCCTTCTTAAGAGAGGTAGAAACATGTCTGTCCCACATGATAGAACTATTAAAATTTCACAAACAAAAAGCCTATGTTTTACTGAAAATGTGGCCTTCCCTTGTGATTGGATCCATTTTGCGAGATCTTGAGGGGTCTCAAGAATTTCTGGAAACCATCACAACTGATCTCCCCATCAGCCTCAGACTGACCTCTTTTTATTTATCTGCCACATCCACCATCACAGACCCCACTCACGCTATGTTGAGATTGGAGTTAGCTGGCTTATGGAAGACCATGGGTCACCCAGTTGTAGACATGGACAGCAGCACACAAAGCTGGTTCACCAAAGGTACTATATTGAAGAGAGGTTTGGAGCCTGCGGCCACACAAATTGACAACATGTTTAAGAAAGAATTTTGCAGGCAGTTCTACAAGATTCACAAGAAATGGCCGAACATCACAACATCCACATCCACTAACCCCCATGTGGTATCTTGATTGCATGCCAATGAGTGGGGAGAAACGTCAACCCACAAATGGTCCCCTGAGGATTTTGAGGGAGTAAGACTGCTCAAGAATTTTGAGTTTAACTATCACATCGACACCATCGACATCATCTCTGACAAGGCGATTATACCTTGCCTCTCCGAGTGGGTTCATGAATACGACTTCAAAGCTTTTAGAACAAAGCACGGACACATGCCCAGAGGTCCTCGACCATCAACGAAAAGTGTAGTTATGCACTTTCTCACCACTGAGATATTTGATTGCAGAGAGATCTTAGGACTCATTGACCAGGGGATCATTCCTCGAGAATGGCGAGTGATGGTTGCGGTTCCAAAAGAACGAGAATTCAAAGCGACCGACGCTAGGTGCTTCGGCAAGATGACACCTGAAATGAGGGCATATCAGGTGGTCACAGAGAAAAACATTGCTGACACATTATTCCGATACATCAAGCATCAGTCGATGACCCTCTCCGAAGAGCAGCTGACCAAAACACTGAATCGAATGAGCTGTCCAGGCGAAGGGCACGACTACATAAACATAATCATCGACTTCTCCTCATGGTGCACTCACATTAGGGCAGAGCTCCTGGCACCTCTCTTTCGAAGTCTGGATGACTTGTTTGGTCTCCATAATGTGTATAGCTTCACCCACGTGTTTCCCTTGATCTCCACACTCCTTTTCCAAGACAGATATGCACCACCCTCCCAAGGGTTGGACGGCCAACCGGAAGAGGGGCCTCGATGCGTTATAGGGCCTGAGGCCTGGCTGGAGGGTCTGCGCCAGAAGGGCTGGACTCTTGCAACCATCTTAATCATCTTAAGAGCAGCCCACCTTTGCGGCACCACGGCGTCCCTTCTAGGTCAAGGAGATAACCAAGTCATCGTGCTCAGGATACCTTCTCAGGAGTATCTGCAAACAAGAAACTTGACACCTGATACTTACACAAAGCAGTTTTTACAAGTACTGGAAAACATATGCACAGAGGCAGGTATAGTAATAAAAGTGCCAGAATCATGGAAGTCCAGGAGACTATTAGAATATGGAAGAAAGTACTTTGTGGATGGTGTGCAAGTCAGTGGAGCCTTGAAGAAAGTTTCTAGACTTACCAGCGAGGCCAACCAAGCCGTCTATACCATCAACACCTTGGTCTCTGGCTTATTTTCAAGCGGAGCCTCCATAGCAGGGGACGATACCACCCCCATACCCGCTTATATGATAGCAACATTTGAGGCAGCTCTGGCTCTCTGGCGCCATCATCCCGAATACCTGAACTGTCCTGATGAGTGGATGACAGTGCTGGTTATGATGAACCGATCTGTGGGTGGCTATCCTACTGTTTTATTTCCTCAATTTGCTCTTAGAGCCACCCAGGATCCTCTAAGCCTCGGTATGAGCACGATGAAGCACCTATTACAGAATCCGAGATTCAATGCACATGTGCATCAGCTTCTGGATATTTCTAAGCCACAAAGAGTGGATCGTCTCCAACTCATTAAAGATCCCAGTAGTATACCTCTTAATCTTCCTCCTCAACCCGAGAACATGTTTAGGCGAAAATTGAAAGAAGGCCTACCTTCTCTAGTGAAGAACAGGAGTGTGGCGGCCATTTTTGGGACAGAGGCTGATGAGGAGGAGGCACGCCTGAAAAGAGATCTGTTGGCTATAGAACCGGTAAATCCCAAACTCATCTGTAAGTTGTGGCAACTCTCAAACATAGGGGTGAGAGAGAAGGTGATGGGAAAGTTTGCCACAGCGCGATCAATACAGAGAGCCTCATTGGGGTCTTGGATTGACGAGAAATCCTTAATAGAGACCATCAAAGCTCTTCAAGAAAGAACTGCCAACTATTACCTAAGACGAAAGAATAGAGCTTTTACCAGAACCTTACAGGATCACTCATGTGTAACCATCCTCACACAACAACTCAGAGAAACCTTATGGGGTCTTCAGCTAGAGGGTATCACTATGCCAACCCCATGCGACAAAATAATAATTGCCCCTTGGTCACAAATAACAGAAGAGTTAGTGCCCTCATCCATCATGGTGGGGTGGGCGGGAACAAGTAACAAGAATGCAACTTATGTGAGAGGCCCCTACACTCCTTATATAGGCTCTCAAACAAAAGTTCGAGTTAGGAGGTCTGCATTACAGGTGCTTGAAGTGGGTAGCATGGTAGAGAACATCAAGACCCTATTAGAACTAAAAAGTTGGGTAAGGGGCAGTGAAGGACTTCAGAACCTGCTCAAAGTCCTGGTAGAAGAAAAAACACACCTAACATTAGAAGAGCTTGAACCCTTTACATCCCAAGTCTACTCTGGTATGCTCTCTCACCGGTTACCATGCCCTGCCTTGCGTAGGGGTGCCATGTGGAATGGGTGCACCAATATATTGTCCTGGCTGAGAATAATCTCAGACACCGCCACTCATTACGCAAAACAGGAAACTAATTATAATATATGTTTCCAAGAAGACTTCCTCTACACACATACATACGTGCAGACGAAAGCAGTAATCTAATACCCTACAGTTCTCAGTCTGCGTGTGGACACTGCGGAGAAATAGGACATTCGATGACTGAGTGCGCGAAGAAAGCGGACACCCGTAAATGTGCAACGTGCTCGCGGTTTAAAAAGCCCAACAACCATAAAACGGGAGATGTTGAGTGCCCAGCTAAGAAAATAGCAGAATATAGGTACATCAACTCCATCGACTACGAGGGCGCGTAGAGCGTCATACTCTAGGTTAGACTTCCGCGTTGGACGCATGTTGCTGACACAGCATGGCAATAACAGGCCACTGCGCTGACATACTTACCATCGATTTTATTGATTGTCTAAGCACATTAGTCGCTAGGTGCAAATGTCAAATATAAACAAGAGCGCCTCGGAATGTGTGTGTATTGCAACCTAGTTTAAAATTCTGCTGACGCAAATATTTTCGTGTAAGAAATATGTATTTAGTTCTAAGTTAATAGAGTTTAAGTTAAACAAATAAGTTTGTCATTATATAACGTTAAATATTGAACAAAAGAACTACTGTCCTACTAATATTGTTAGAGCTCCTGCAGCCTGTGATACAGGATTATCCTAGTACAGGCATCATACATTATTATACCTAGATTGTTAGTTTTAGACTCATGTTGTATTTTACCTTCTAGGATTCAGAATAAAGATTTATTATTATCTCCTTTATTCATTTTATATACACATTTTTGACATTTTTAAATATTTCTAAAAAAACCATTTAAAAAAAAACATTTAAAAATATAAAAAATAGTGGTCCGCCGGTGTCGGGAGCAGGGTCCAAGCTACCGGTGGTTAGGGCTCCAGAGACAGGAACCTCCTCACAATGCGAGCCGTATCGAGGAGTACTGCCTTCTGAATCAGGCCCTTGATCCAACCGCCTAAGGAAAGCTTCGAAAGATGGTCGTCGAGGCTCTTGGCCATAAGGCCATTGGCCGTCACAACAATCGGCACAATGACAGCCGAATTCACATTCCACATGTCGACAACCTCGTGTGCCAAGTCGAGATATTTTATTTGTTTCTCTTTCTCAGCTTTCACGAGGTTCTCGTCATGCGGGATGGTAACATCGACTATCATTACGCGGCGCGCTGATCGGTCTATCACTACTATGTCAGGCTTATTGGCGACAATAGTCCTGTCAGTAATGATAGACCGATCCCAGTACAGCGTGACATGGTCTTTCTCGAGAACTGGGTCGGGCACATACTTGTAGTACGGTACCTCAGATTCCACAAGTTTATATTTCAAGGCAAGTTGCTGGTGAATAATCCTGGCTACTTGGTTGTGCCTGTGCAAGTACTCGCCGTTAGCCAGACGAGAACAACCGGAAATAATATGTCTGATGGACTCACCCGGACGGTGACATGCCCGACACACATCAACCGTCCCGTCCTTCATTATATATTTCCGGTAGTTGTTCGTCAACATAACTTCGTCCATAATTGCACAGACAAAACCTTCAGTTTCCCCAAAGAGGTCGCCGAAACGTAGCCAGGACACGGACGCTAGAAAATCTACATCAGGGCCATGAAGTATTATTATTATTTTATTATTATTATTATTTTATTATTATAGTTAAAATTATGAGATACGTGTATCACAGCTTTTTCCAAAATCATCCCCCAATTTAAAAATTCAATATTTTGACTGGCTGACTGATATATCAACGCACAGCCCAATCGTCTGGTTCTAGAGACATGAAATTTGGAGGTTGCATTCTTTGTGAAGAGTAAGTATCCACTAAGAAACAGTTTTTTTTTAATTCCACCCCTAAGAGGGTGAAATGGGGTGTTGAATATTTTGTGAAACTTTTTATTCTCTGAGTCGATTGACTTGAAAATTTGTATACATACTTTTCAAATTAAAATTATGAGATACGTGTATCACAGTGTTTTCCAAAATCTAAATCATCCCCCAACAGAGTCGATAGGGCTTCGAAGCTCACGTAGACGGGCGCATGGCGTGCGGGGCACGGGAGTATTTACCTATTAAGTAAGTAGGTAGGATTTTTCTGAGGTACACGTCTGTAAATATGGTTTATTCCACAGATTTTTGCGTTGGCTCGTGATACGCGACATTGATATTAAATGTTATGTAAAAGTTTAATGTCTTTAAATAGATTCCTAATTAATCATTTGATTGTTGTCACCGGTGTCTAATCTCAAACCAAGGTATCATATTTCACGTTCAAATGTAATTTCATTGATATTACCATGAACGAATGTTTGCAAGTTATAAGCAAGTACATGTAAATCTATGTATGTACTATACATACATAGATTACTTATTATCCCAGAAGTAAGATCCCGTGGGCAATTCCCGAACTCCACGCGGGCGAAGCCGCGGGCATAAGCTAGTAATGTTATAGGCTCTTGGAGTTCCACATCAGGTGTTCCAGATCTTCAAATTTATTCGCTAAACAGAAAATGCTCATCACGCGGAGCAATTTTTGCCATGGTACCATTTTTATATATCTTATAGTTTAGCTGATCTGTTGCGGTTCTGCATCAGGTGTTCAAGTTTCCAAGATAAATTATAGCCTATATGTTGCACAGACTTAATACCTATACAACAAAAAAAAAACTTTCAAATCCGTCCAGTAGTTCCGAAGATTAGTGTGTACAAACAAACAGACAGAATTATTTTTTTGGATTCGTGCTCTATTACTGTTTCTAAACCCCCCTCAATTTTTTTTTAAAATATATTCAATGTACAGACACAGTTTTTTTACTGTTTTATTATATGTATAGATGCGGCAGGATTTGTATAGTCGAGGATACCCTGCTTATCCATCTTATTATGAGATTCTAAATACAAGAAAAGCATGCTATCCAACAGAGGACATACAAGTTTCTGAAGTAGAAGCATCAGTTTCTTTACAAGGGCTACTGACACACACTTTCCAACGTATTGTCCTAAGTTGTGAAGACAGTTTCATCGAATATTGCAATAGAAAAGGCACGCAAGAAGTCACATGCGTATTTGAGGGGTCCTGGGGTTTTGATGGAACTACAGGCCAAGCATTATATAAACAGTGCTTCCCACAATCAGAAGATATTTCCATCAACGAAAATAGCCTTTTCGCCACTACTTTTGTACCTTTACGTATCGTAGCCGACAATCATTTCATTGCCTGGCTCAATCCTACACCCCAATCATACAGATTTTGTCGATCACTGCACATACAGTATAAAAAAGAAACCAGTGACCTCATTCTCTCCGAAAAAAACAGATCAAAAATTTGTCACCTATAACTACACAAACTTCAGATCACAACGTAACATCTATCGTTTGTGACTTAACCTTGAAATTGATAGATGGAAAAGTTCTTAACATTATTACTGGAACGTCTTCGCAGTTAAGATGCCCATTTTGTAAACTTACGACCAGCCAGTTCAATGATTTGGGAATATCTTATACTAAACCAACCATAGCCATACCACTTCCGTCGCACCCAGGACTTGACACCGGCAGATTTTTTGCCTCGTGTGGCCTTTTGCGAGTGGTACCGAGCTTCGCCAGATTTTGGTTCAAGAGTGCTATGGACCGTAGAGGCATCCTTGTAATGGACATGTTTGGTCTCACACCAACCCGCATGCTTCGACAGAGTCGTCATTCCAACACCAATGGCGACTGAACGTGTGGGCAGGAATAATCGGAGATGTCGTCGTTGGACCAGTTTTGTGGCCGCAAAGCTTAAAGGTCTCTGCACACAGCCGGCGTGGCGTGGCGGGGCGCGGCGTGGCGGGGCGGCGACGCTGCGCTGGCGCGGCGGCATCGGTCACACTGCGGGCGCGATCACGTTATATTATTATTCTCGCCGCTTCTGACTTGTATTCCCGCTCGGCGCGGCGGCGGCGTGGCGCGACGGTTACCGTCGCGTCGAGCGGGACGGCTCTGTGTGGCGTCGTCCGTAATATCTAGTACATTACAACTGCTCAGTGTCGCGTCGCCGTCCCGTCCCGCCGCGCCGCGCCCGCTGTGTGCAGAGACCTTTAACGGCCAAAATTATTCAAGCTTTCTAAGAAATGAATTAGACGATGCCCTCACAGTGCTACCAGTGTCAAGTTATGTGAATCTTGTGATGGGCATGTTTCAACACGACACGGCGACGGTGCACCGGCACACTTTGCTAGATGAGATGTGCGCCATTATTTAGATGTACGCTTTCCCCAGTGGATCGGGCGTGGTAGTAGAAGCGTGGCTTGGCCTCCGCGGTCCCCAGACCTAACCCCGTTGGACTTTTTTTCTGGGGGACGTTGCGGGACGCACTGAATTAGCAGTAGATTTTTTGAAGTTGAAAAATGACAGTACGGGCACCGCCGTACAATTTTTAACTCTTCTAAAGTGAGGTACGGGCATTGCAGCGAAATTTCGTATAGAGGAACAAGGAAAACCGTTTTTACTGTCGTATCACATCAATCCCTCATACGTATAGAAGCATTAGAACGCACAAAGTCACACATTGAAAATATATGTGTGAGTGCGTTTTCTAAGAAGTCCTCGCACGCACACTACGGTTATGCCCGTATTCGGTCTATGAAGATTCTGTGCGACGGCTCGAGTAGTGTCACGCCACGCGCGGTTGAGTAAAGTTGTGTTCGTCGACTTTCGCGCCATTTTTTTTTCACCATATTTATGGACTAACGTGAGTATTTTGACTGATATTTGTATTTAAAATAGTTTGTTATACACTTAGGCTAGCAAACAAGGATATGTAGACAGATAAATCTATTTCAAAGGCGCGTATTCGAATGTGTAAGTGAATGATCATTTGTTTTGTTTTAGATGGATTCAAATAAAGATTCAAACCGCATTAGTCGTCTTCTGGAAGAAGTTTCAACGCCGGAATCCAGCGACAATAATGAAGACCCGTACCACGACGATGGAGGAGAGTATGATTCTGATGACGATTATCGTCCATCTGCTGAATCAGATTCTTCCGAAGATGAAATTGGCTTCAATGGAATCGCAGCGCGCCACCGCCGCCGTTATCATTCGTCGTCTAGTAGCGATAACAATGCGCCGGTAAGTCCATCCCTGCAGTATCCAGCACTTCAGTCAGAACAGCCCGTTGCCCAAGGAGCCACTGATTTATTGCAGCCTACCGACATGGACGTCTCCTTTCAGTCTCAAGAGATGGAACAGCCTGGTGCACAACCTGCTAATGATGATTTTCACGATATGGATATTTTCGTTCCGTCTCCAGAGGCTGCCGATTCAGAGCAGCTCCAAAACAATGAAGAGTGGTCGCGAACAACTATACCAATCGCTGATTTCCACTTTGAGGAGTCCTCATCGGGACCAAGATTTGATGTAAATAACATTCAAACGCCACTAGATATGTTCAAATTGGTTTTTCCGGAAAGCCTAATTGATCACATAGTCAAGTCAAGGTGGGCCACGCACTAGGAACAGTCGTCACTATAAATTCCGACCTGTGGATAGGCGGGAAATATTATCTGTTTTTGGCATATGCCTTCTGCAAGGGCAATTGAAATTCCCCCTTAGACGGAATTTTTTTTCTAATGATCCGCTGTACTATCATCCGTTTTTTCAACATGTAACATCTGGTAGAAGGTTTGAACAAGTCATTAGATGTCTGTGTGTAGCGGATGATCAAGCAAAGGGAGAACACAAAGTGCTTGATTTTATAAAAGCTCTAAATAATAACTTCCAGCTTATCTACGGTCCTTCGAAAGAATTATCCATAGATGAATCACTTATTCTATTTCGGGGTAGAATTTTCTTTCGTCAATATATAAAGTCTAAAAAAGCGAGGTATGGTATCAAATTCTACGTCCTCACAACTGCGAGCGGTTATGTCCTTGATATGATTATGTACCGTGGTAAAGATGCATCTGCGGAGACAGGAAAGAAAACTCAAAATATCGTGCTGAAATTATTGGAACCATATGTGCTCAAAGGTCACCATGTTTTCATGGATAATTTTTATAACTCAGTGGAGTTGTCGCAAAAATTACTTGATTTGCGGACACACTCTTGTGGGACATTGAGAAAAAACCGTAAGGGCAACCCAAGGGTACTAACAAGTCTAAAACTAAAAAAGGGAGATTATTACTGGTATCGCAAAGGCCAAATTTATGTTTCGATGTGGAGAGATAAAAGACCGGTTTATACAATTTCTACTCGGGATCACCCAAAGCTAGAACAAGTACCAAATCGACATGGTAAATTAGCAACTAAACCCGCCGAAGTAGCTGCTTACAACACTTTTATGGGGGGAGTGGATAGGGTCGATCAGATGACTTCATATTACTCATCCCCCCGCAAAAGCATAAGATGGTATAAGAGGGTTATCTTTCACTGCCTCGATATAGCTGTCTGGAACGCATTTTATCTGTATAAGACTTACGTGAAAAAGAATCGAAAATATAAGTCTATTGAGTTCAGAGACCAATTGATAAAGGAAATGTGTCAGATTTCTGGTGATATAAAAGGTCCCGATGTGGTAAGAAAAGATAGTGTGTACAGCAGCCGAAGATTTAGACAAAATGTTGTTGAAGAGTGTAGCGTCGCTGTAATGAAAGGTCACTGGCCAGTCGTGATGCCACCTCCAACCTCCGATGGCAACAAAAGAAAATTCAAATATTTAAATTGCAAATTGTGCACTAAGGTAAACAAGCGAAAGGAAACTAAATATATCTGCAAGGGATGTGTGAAAAGAACACCTTTGTGTCCTGAGTGTTTCGAGGATTGGCACATTTTGCATGGGCATATTCAGCAAGATGCAAATCGGGAAGACTAGATTGAAGGTGAATTTAGCAGGTTCTGATTACATGACACTGAAACTTCTTTCTATAATTACTGTTTTTGATTATGTGATTCAATAAATAATAAGTATTCTTTGTGGTTTTATTTTGAAAACAACTTACATTCCTATAATACTGCAATAGCCGTAGCATCATATTTTGAGACCGTAAAATATTTATAAAATACGGTACGGCTATAGCCGATTACGGGAATAGCCGTAGTGTAATTTTAACATGTCATTTATGCATAATTAAATGACAGTACGGCTATAACCGGCATACGGCTATGAAAGTACTGTCGTTGTATCATTATTCTGCTCTAGGCACGTACGGATATAGCAGTGGTCGTAACTTGTATGGGCAATTTTACTGTCATATCGCATAATTTGAAAAAGTCGCTACCGTCCCGCAACGTGTTAAAAACATAGTGTAAGCAATGTAGTGTGATACAGTGGACCAAATGAAAGTGCGGATTGAGGCCGCTTTCAGGACAATAACAATAGACATGCTACGCAATGTCCAGGTGTCCATAAACAAGCGAGGGGCCTTGTGCATACAATATCAAGGGCACCACATCGAACCCCATCTTTAAAAATATAAGTCAATTTACTTAATAAAGCAAAGTTTTATGATTTTTCTGTTTACTCGGGAATAAGTAATAATAAAAGATGAAAAGTTAACCTACCTAAATTTTGTTTCGATTTTTACGTAATATTTTAACGAGTAAACTAAATCAATAATTAATTAATTACCCACGTATAATTATGTTTTACAACACGGTAAAGTAGGTATGTTTGTTACTCCCTCGCTAGCGGTGCGGCGGCATCTTTTATTTGGTTTAATTTGTGGAATAAAAAAGTAAATTATTCATTAAATTGACGAATTCATCTGATATCCAGGTAAAAAAATTGGTAACGAATTCCGGAAACAAATCGGTTATTTCTAAAATGCTAGGACTGAAGGGCAAAGTAAGAAATAAGAAAAAGAAATTAAGACGTAGTGGCATAGCAGAAATTACAAAATTCTACACAAGAGACGACATAAGTCGTAATACTGCTGGTAAAAAAGAAGTTCGAACAAAAAATAAAGAAAAAGTCCAAATGCGATATTTATTAGACACATTGCTAGATACTTTAAAAAAATACAAAGCTGAAGGTGGACGTTATGATTTCACTACATTTTATTTACACAAACCATTTTTTGTTTTGTCAGCTGGCCCGTCTTCAAGATCTACATGTTTGTGCGTGAAGCACAGCAACTTTGTATTTCTTCATAAGGCTATGGTCAAAAATGGTTTGGTCGCTGGCAGAATACGAGATTATTTAAATCAAGTATCATGTGACATAAATGATTATGATTGCATGTGGAATAAATGTCTGAAATGTAAGGACAAACTAGTGCATTATCAACAAATCAGTGCCGAGAAATTAAAGCAAAATGTAGAATGGTCACGTTGGGAAAGACAAGATCATACGTACCAGAAAATGGAAGACCAAGAGATGAAAGAAATAACAACTAAGAGAACAGTAAGGATGACAAAAAAAGTAACTCTCAATGACCTGAAAAAAGATTTTGAAAATGACTTATTAATGTTCAAAAAACATTACTATGTACTAGGCGCGCAGAATTACGGAAGAGATTTATCGTGATATTAGGCAAGCAACGTGGAAAGTTTAAAGTTTTTTCACCCACGTAGTGCGGTGACACGTTTGTTATGATTTGAATTTATGAAACATAATGAAACCGAGAATTTGGTATAAATTCTTAGAGTATTTTATTTTGAGCTGAAACTCTTGCCATATCGTTTGTTAACCTAACTTAACCTTAAGTTTATAATTTTCCTAGGAAATTTTAGGAAAGGACAGTGGGCAAAATACACCCACGTCCGCCACAGCTTAGACTACTTTTATTTGAAAGGTATCATAGCCATGTTCCTCTGTGCCAAAGCTCATCAAATTCTGTCCCGGGGTTCTCTTTTTATTTCAAGTTGAAACTTACCGATTATTATTGAAACAAACCTAACCTAACCTAACCTAAGCCTAACCTAAACCTAACCTTAACATTTTTTTTTCCATGGCGTGGAAATCCCCGATGGATGTCCTCCGCCATGGAGAGAGCGGAAGGGTCTGTCAGACTCGTACTGACTAAAATCATACCGGTGTTCCCTCGCACAGTTGCGCCGGGAGGCAGCGGGATCTAATGCGACTTCCGCTGCCCCGGACTAGTGCCGGCCCGCTTACATCTAGGAGAGGCGCGCGTGGAACACTACGCGTCGCCGTCTCGGGTCTAGTGTGATGGGGGGTGACGGATGTCCCTGAATCCATCGCCCCTGGACCTATTTAGGGGGGCCGGAAGAGGGCGTCGTCCGCCCTCTGCCGACGATCTATAGATATATATATGTGTCGCATCCTGACACATAGGACCCTGGCCAGGACGTACTGAGTGACTTACTTAGTGTCAAACAGTTGTGGCCACAGAATGGGATACGGGTAAACTAGAGAAATAGCTCCTTTAACTTGTACACAGTTCATTGTTACAGAAAAAGTAAAAGTAGTAGTTAAAGTAGTCTAAGCTGTGGTGGACGTGGGTGTGCCCCAAAAGTAAAAAAAGATTAGGTTAGGTTAGGTTTTTTCTCTTTATTTAAGGGGCTTGTTCATTTTGAAGATGTCGCCCCTAGGTTAGGTTAAGTTTGTTTCAATAATGATCGGTAAGTTTCGACTTCAAATAAATAGAGAACCCTGGGACAGAATTTGATGCGCTTTGGCACAGAGATACATGGCTGTGATATCTTCCAAACAAAAGTAGTCTAAGCTGTGGCGGACGTGGGTGTGCCCCAAAAGTAAAAAAAAGATTAGGTTAGGTTAGGTTAAGTTTGTTTCAATAATGATCTGTAAGTTTCGACTTCAAATAAATAGAGAACCCTGGGACATAATTTGATGCGCTTTGGCACAGAGATACATGGCTGTGTAATTTCCAAACAAAAGTAGTCTAAGCTGTGGCGGACGTGGGTGTGCCCCAAAAGTAAAAAAAAGATTAGGTTAGGTTAGGTTAAGTTTGTTTCAATAATGATCGGTAAGTTTCGACTTCAAATAAATAGAGAACCCTGGGACAGAATTTGATGCGCTTTGGCACAGAGATACATGGCTGTGTAATTTCCAAACAAAAGTAGTCTAAGCTGTGGCGGACGTGGGTGTGCCCGAAAAGTAAACAAAAGGTTAGGTTAGGTTTGTTTCAATAATGTTCAACTAAAAATAAATAGAGAACCCTGGGACAGAATTTGATGCGCTTTGGCACAGAGATACATGGCTGTGATAATTTTCAAACAAAAGTAGTCTAAGCTGTGGCGGACGTGGGTGTGCCCCAAAAGTAAACAAAAGGTTAGGTTAGGTTTGTTTCAATAATGATCAACTCAAAATAAATAGAGAACCCTGGGACAGAATTTGATGCGCTTTAGCACAGAGATACATGGCTGTGATACCTTCCAAACAAAAGTAGTCTAAGCTGTGGCGGACGTGGGTGTGCCCCAAAAGTAAAAAAAGATTAGGTTAGGTTAAGTTTGTTTCAATAATGATCGGTAAGTTTCGACTTCAAATAAATAGAGAACCCTGGGACAGAATTTGATGCGCTTTGGCACAGAGATACATGGCTGTAATACTTTTCAAACAAAAGTAGTCTAAGCTGTGGCGGACGTGGGTGTGCCCCAAAAGTAAACAAAAGGTTAGGTTAGGTTTGTTTCAATAATGATCAACTCAAAATAAATAGAGAACCCTGGGACAGAATTTGATGCGCTTTAGCACAGAGATACATGGCTGTGATACCTTCCAAACAAAAGTAGTCTAAGCTGTGGCGGACGTGGGTGTGCCCCAAAAGTAAAAAAAGATTAGGTTAGGTTAGGTTAAGTTTGTTTCAATAATGATCGGTAAGTTTCGACTTCAAATAAATAGAGAACCCTGGGACAGAATTTGATGCGCTTTGGCACAGAGATACATGGCTGTAATACTTTTCAAACAAAAGTAGTCTAAGCTGTGGCGGACGTGGGTGTGCCCCAAAAGTAAACAAAAGGTTAGGTTAGGTTTGTTTCAATAATGATCAACTCAAAATAAATAGAGAACCCTGGGACAGAATTTGATGCGCTTTGGCACAGAGATACATAGCTGTGACACTTTTCAAACAAATGTAGTCTAAGCTGTGGCGGACGTGTGTGTGCCCCAAAAGTAAACAAAAGGTTAGGTTAGGTTTGTTTCAATAATGATCAACTCAAAATAAATAGAGAACCCTGGGACAGAATTTGATGCGCTTTAGCACAGAGATACATGGCTGTGATACCTTCCAAACAAAAGTAGTCTAAGCTGTGGCGGACGTGGGTGTGCCCCAAAAGTAAAAAAAGATTAGGTTAGGTTAGGTTAAGTTTGTTTCAATAATGATCGGTAAGTTTCGACTTCAAATAAATAGAGAACCCTGGGACAGAATTTGATGCGCTTTGGCACAGAGATACATGGCTGTGACACCTTCCAAACAAAAGTAGTCTAAGCTGTGGCGGACGTGGGTGTGCCGCCCATACATTTCTGCCCACTATCCTTTATAAACTTGCGGATCTTGTTATCTTCCGGTGACATAATATATCGCACTTCCCAAATAAAAGGGTATTAAGTCCAAGAAAGTGTTTTTTTTTATTGGCGTTTCGAAACCTATGATTATTTATCTATAAACTGGTAAGACACCGGTATTTTAGTTCAAATAGTTTCTGGAATATGGCAACACAATTCTTTATTAAACGTTAACTTACGCCATTCCCGAACCGATTAAGACTTAGTTGATTCAGTTGCCGCGCAGTGCTCGTACGCGTCACACGCGTTCATTTCGAGTTGCGACCTGTTCGCTGTCAATTTCGGAGCAAAATCATAAAATGTAAGTATTCTATACAGTATTATTTTGACTTAATACCCTATTGCCTGTTAAGATATAATGAATTAGTAGTTTTATTTTAAAATAATACCTTATTGACTGTTCAATTTTAATCAACTCGTGAATTTAAACGAAATTATTTAAAGATGATACTTTATAGCTCTCGATTTGTTTCGAGATAATACTTTATTGCTTGTAATTGATGCTCATTGACTGGGGTCACAAATGAATTGTTACCTTTTTGTCTGTTATTTATTTTTACTTTTCTTTTAAATTTTAGCTTATCTCAAAAATATGAAGCGGAGTAAGAGGACTACATTAATAATGAGGGCAGTCTACGATCGCCAAAGTACACCCGAGAGCAATGAAGACCCATTTGCTAATGGTGACGATCCTAGTGACTGTGATCCAACGTATGTCCCCGAAAATAATACGCAGCGTCGCCCTCAATCGTGCACATCAGGGTCATCGGGTAGCCATCAAACGTGCGAGTAAGTTTCTTGTACTTCGGATGTTTTTTCGGCCTGCAGTAAGTGCAATAGTTTTTTATGTTGGGATCATTTCGACAATGTTCAGGCGTATAACGATTGCGAACTTCACAACAAAACTATGAGTAGTACAAATGTTGCTCTCGATAAAACGTTAACTGGAGAAACCAATCAAAATCATTTGTCAAATGAAACTATTACAGACACAAACAATGACAATGTGTTATCTGACCTAACCAATTTCGCCAGTCGACAGCACTGTGAATATTAAAATTGTTACGAAGATTTTTAGCACATGTTTTCAATATCAAGGTTTTCTCTGCATCCCTCATTTCGACAAATTTTGCTCAGATAATGATTATACACTGCATAAGTCATTTTCTACGGATCCTGAAAATGTAAATACCATGATCGTTACTAATTCTATGAAGCAGATTACCAAGAGAAAACGCAATTTGGGGTTGGAGTATTGGAAAAAGAAGCGAGTAGACCCAAGGTCACTGAAAAATCCCTGTAGTGAAACTACGTATAGATTACAGTACAGTTACAGTATGTAACGAAAACCCTGTTGTTCCTTGTAGCAGCGTATACACACTTAAATTTTGATCGTTTTAATCCCTTGGACCGGTGGTTTAACTTACAAAATACTATTCATCAAAAGCGTGCACAGCACTGTATCCCTTAAAAAAAAAAATTTAAGTGATAACGTAATACTCGCAAAATGAATGAATTCAGTAGTAGCCCCACGAGCTAGTTGCCTACGCGTGCGTCGCGTCGTCCTACCTACAAGTTAGGTTATTGACTCGCTCAGCTGATGTTCGCGTTAACAAATTAAATGATTCCAAATTTTCTTTCATACTTTTACGGGCTTAAGACCGTCATAATCGTAATCGTGCCGTTATGGCGAATTTAAAAATGTGGAATTTAAATTATTTATAATGATTTAAAATAAGTTCTGTTACATACCTAAATCACCTTTGATTTATTTAATACTAAGGGACACTTCGCGGTACGTAATAATTGTTCGCGCACTTGATGACTACACTTACTAATCACGTGTGTCAAAAATGTTCATTTCGTTGATTAAATAGTCCTACACGCGTAAAAGTCGATTCGTCCGTCCACAGAATATTAACTTCGCGACATCAAAACCCCCGATCGCGTAAAATTGCACCATGGCAACGAACTCCAGGTTGGAGTACACGTAATTACGAGACGCCATTACTTTCGCGCGTCAAGGATTATCGTAACAACAACACACCGATGACGCCTTAGAGAAACTGAATTGTTTACATGACGTAGTCCTGTGATGCCCTTAGCGCGCGGGGTGCGCGGGGCGCGCTGCTTTTGCATTGCCAATCAAATGGGGTTTGGGGGCGGGGCTTGGTCTAGGATTGGCTAATTTTTGTGAGTCCACGTTGACTGCGTTTACGCATAATAGTTGTTAGTACCGAATGCTGCCTACTTACGTTTCGCATCGTTTTTTCACTCATGCGAGAATTAATTCGAGTTTAAAAAAAAAAGTATTTTATTTTTTAATTTTATCTTCACAAATCGATAGTGTTTCATGGACCGGATCGATTCTCCGCGGGATTAAAATGATCAAAATTTAACAGTGTATATATACCTATAGGCTTACCATTAATGAAGTTATAATGTTTTTTTTTAAATAAGTGGTGGCCGATTATTGTCCATAATCAGATAGTTTTTAAATTCGATACATTGTTACAAAATGTTTTTAACATCTGAACTTACAAGTACTAGTCGATCTAGCCTACGGTCGATAAACATTAGCCGCCAGCGGCGGCACCTTTGATTTGCGATAGCTAGACAGGTTGGCGCCAAAACACAAAGAATGCCGCCTGCGCCGCCGCGTTTGATGGCACGTGCGGTGCACCCTTTTTACGACCGCCACTAGCCGATTATCCCCCTCACTGCCCCTCAGTCGCTTGCGCAACTTACTTCCGGACGGATGTATCGTTGATCTACATTGACAACATTGGAAAAAGAACCAAAATTATTGTGATTTTGTGAGTGAATTCTGTGTGTTCGTTTTTTTCAAAATGTCTTATTCAAATGAGGAATATTTTAATATGTTGATGTGCCTCGGGAGATGCTTCTACAATTATGCAGATGCACGTAGGCTGTACCAAGAATGTTTTGCAACTCCAAGGAACATAACATTGCCGTCGACGATGGCTTTCCAACGTCTCCACATACGAACGTCGAGATGTTTGAAGAAGACCCTACGCGAAGTACGCGCTCTGTGGGACGCGAAATCGGCGTCAACCACATGCGCGTCTGGAGGGTGCTTAAAGATGACGGCCAACACCCATTTCACTATCGTCGAGTGCAATCTCTGCTTCCCTCTGATTACGTAGCAAAGTTAAGTTTTTATTGTAATTATCAATCATGCAAACTTGAAAAGCCAACTTTTTGAAAAAGTCAAACTAACGTTCCTAAAGTGTTATCGGTTAAACAGCTGAGTGATGTAAACGACACGTGAAGAGTTCATGACCTTAGTGCAGTACGGTAGAGCAGCGCGGCGGCGGGCGGCGACAAAGCGACCGCGGCGCGGCGGCGCCTTTGTTGAAAAGCAAGTTGCTACCTATTTCTATTTGCAGAGGTGAGCAATCAGTGTTACTTTTCAAATATTAATATTAAAATATTTATTTAGATTTTTTTTTCTTGAATTTTTTTTTAATTGATTTACATAATTACCATCGGATATCGATTCTGAAAATGTCCCTACTTGGAACAACAGGGTTTTTGTTACATACTGTAGATGAAACTAAACGAAAGCAGATAAAACGCAATTTGGGGTTTGAGTATTGGAAAAAGAAGCGAGTAGACCCAAGGTCACTGAAAAATCCCTGTAGTGAAACTACGTATAGATTGAAGTGTGCATCAAGTATAGATGAAACTAAACGAAAGCAGATTTTTGATAATTACTGGTCGTTGGGCGATATAAACAGGCAAAGAGATTTTATTAAAAATAGTATGCAAGAAATAAAACCAAAACAACGTTCTAATCGTTGCGTAAATTGCGAAAACGAAAAACCATTACGTTCTTTCAATAACGCTTTCTATTTCGACCAGCCGACCAGGACGGCCAGTAAAATCCTTTGAAAGCTCTAGTGAGAGGACAAAAAGACAGAGGAGCTTCGAGGGGCCGACCTTGGTGTTCTTACCCATGCCACTCAATCTAAATTATATAGCATGGGAAAAAGAGTCGCCTCTCTAGTATTAAAAGAATTGAATGTCTCTCCAAGGCGTGCATCTAAGTACAAGAAAGCATATTTTAAAAAAGATGATACAAAAATGCTTAGTCCCTTTGAAGCCCTTGCTATGATTGTAGAGGCGAGTCTTACGAGAAGACAATACGAAATAATAAGAGCTACTAACAAGAAAATGTTTCCAAGCTACAAATTGATTCAGAAAGCAAAATCAGAGTGTTACCCCGATAAGTCAGGATATAGAGTAACAGAAACTTGCGCTGAAGTGAGACTAGATAGCTTGCTAGAGCATACTAATAAAAGGCTACATTGCTATCTAAAAGACGTTGTTGAAAGTGAACTTAAAGACGACGAAAAAGAAAACCTTTCTTTAATATCTAAATGGGGATGTGATGGCTCTCAACAAGCCCAATACCAACAAAAATTCATGAATGAATCTGATTTGGACAAGTATATATTTCAGAGTTTATTTGTTCCACTTCGCTTGGTGTGTAACAAGAACAATAAAGTTTTATGGCAAAATCCGACTCCATCTTCCCCTCGATTTTGTCGCCCCATACGCATAAGATTTGTAAAAGAATCGACATTACTAATGATGAAATAGCGTATGTGAAACAATCCATATCATCAATGCCAGAATCGTTGAGTATTATCATAGAAGACACTGAATATAAAATAACCACTTGAACGTCATGAGACACTTGAGTGTCCAAAAAGTTTTTGTCATCTTACGTCAGGGTACACTACAGTGTCGACTATAGGAATTAATGAAAATCAGCTTTTAGGGGCTCTAATAAAGTTCCTTTTTGCAATACTACTGGCGTTTCGGAGGCGGAACGAAACGTACTTGGCACTGACATATAGAAACAGTTCAAATCTTTTTAATCTGTATTTATACTTCAGTTTGAAGTTTGGGTGATTTTGTGTGTGCGTCATGGCGAGGACTGTCTGCACTCTGCAGTTATGTCGTAAGTTCTTTTTTCTTATTAGTTAGATCGTATAGTGTATTATATCAAGATATTCCTTAAGATTTGCTCGTGTCCATGATATAAAATAATCATAGTTTCATTGGCGTCGTGGTTCAAAAAATGTTGTATTACATTGGAGATGCTCCGTCGTATGTCAAAATGGCCGTAAATAAGTGATAAAACATAAGTGAACACATATTTTGTGATTGAATTTATGCCATTCGTTTAATTATACTATCTAGATTTAGTATAAATACATACTTTTAATACAATTAATATATTACACAGTGATTACATGCAAATTCAAAGTAAGTAAACACGGCGACTGCGCGCGCCCACGCTGTGGACACTGGAGTGTACTCTAACGTTTACATGTACAAGGTCTGTGCAGACGAGATATTATCGGTGTCGGATTTTTGTTTTCCAAATTACTTAATTTGTTTTACTGGGCTGTTTATATTAATGCATGAGTGTTTTATTATTTTTCAAAAAAAAATCACAAAATATCACAAGGGGGAGGCCCCTTGTGATATTTTGTGATTTTTTATGGACCCCTCCCCCTCCCTTTCGAGCCTCACGTGATTAATGGACAGCCCCTAAGTGCTATGCATATATTTTAGATCAAATGAGGAATCGGCTTCAGGCCTTCAGGCTGAGGGTGGTGGTAGAGAGAGAGGAAGTGGGCGAGGAAGAGGTAGAGGAAGAGGGAAGGGGAAATCTGCAGATCCGTGAGTATTTATTTATCTTTGTATCTTCTGATCATCATTGCACGCAATACAACATATGTTACTTACAATGTGGACAACCTCACCGCTAGAGTGATCTCTTTTACACAACCTTTTGCTAGTATAATTCAAATACTGATTATTTTTGCAGCGATAATCTGCTGCAGATAATAAGAGCTGAGCGGCAAATTACGCAGAAGCGTATTGCAGGATTACCGCCAGCTAAAAAAAAAGAATACCAGGAGCGGAAACGGGCGGCTGAATTACAGCGCGTTCTTCTACCCGACGCGCCTCCGCGGAAGAGACGAACGCAGTATGTATTTAAAATCTCACCTAAAATCTCACAAATTATAAAACATCGATGTTACTTATTAGTGAAAACTTTTAATTAGCCATCTTATTACTAAGCTTCGTGAATTACCCTGTATGTGCTAGCTGTAAGTTTCCCGAACAGAATCAAGTATATTTCTTTTTGTTTATGAACAGAAAACCATCTCCAGAGCGGGAAGAATGTGATTTTATATCACAGCCATTGACGTCAGCATCGAGACTGCCATCTCCGCAGCCATCGACGTCAACACCGAGACTGCCATCTCCGCAGCCATCGACATCGGCGCCGAGGCTGTCATCACCACTCGAAGACAGACTTATTGTTGTTCCAGCGGAAGTGGAATGTAAATATTTCTATTTAATATTAAAAGGCTCCGTTATGCAAATAGTTTACAGACTGACTATTTGTTTTCTGTGTATTTTAGATAAAGCGTATTTGCACCATTTCACTTCTTGACTCACTCAATCATTGGCTGACTTGCAGCTTACATAATAGGTTAAATCAAGTCGATTGCTTAATCGTCATCCCTACCTAGATTTGACTCCATTTGTAGCACAGAATCATTCAGCTAACAGTCTAATAATAATAATGAAGTATGTATATGAAGGCCAAGTGTGTTTAAATGCATATATTGTTACAGTCATGGAGGGTCCACTGGACGAGAACCCCGAGTTGCTTGGCCAGTTGTATTTCGACGGAATAATCGGTACGCCTGATGCCGATACTGTGCCAAATTCGCCCAGTTCAATGGATTCCCTCGATCTAAGTCGACTAACCACGGCAAAAAACTTGGCGGATATGTGCCGTACGCCTAGAAAAAGGCAATATTATATATGTGACCACACAGATGAATCGGATGAATAATGTTTTTGTCCGTTCACAGCACCTAATGTACCTCCTATGGAAAGAGAAGTGGTAATCCCAGCTGCTTCAAACAATAAACGACGACGGTCAGTGATTAGTAAGCATAAACAATTATTTAGGAGTCCGTATTTTTATTATAGTTGCTTATTATTATTTATGTAAATTTTCCAGGTATCAACAATAACACGTTTCAAGACACAGTTTGTGACTGGTTAGACTCTGACAGTGACTTAGAAAATGACAACGAGCCTGACGACGAAGTATACCCTACAGCGACTACACGATGGATAGAAACAACGACTGACGACGACTTAACTCCCCACCAGCTCCAAATTTTACAAACAGAAGACAGGGCAAATGATAGGGCAATACAAGATCTTTTACCTAATGACTGTTTTACATTTGACTGGACTAAGGACAAATCTACTTTTAAAGCCAAACGGGAGACTTTTACTGGAATTCCGGGACCTACGTTTGACGTAACTGACACAACACCAATAGACATATTCGAAAAGATGATCGACTTAAGAGTTTATTGACTCTCTCTGTGATGAAACAAACAGATACGCTAGACAGAAATTGGACTCCATAAAGGACAAAACGACGCCGACTTCACGATTTCACCGCTGGACACCAACTGACCGACAAGAAATGATTAGTTTCCTAGCTCTGATGCTTCTGCAGGGATTATATCCTTTACCTAATGAGGAGTCGTACTTTTCTTTTAATGGCTTTGGTACCATGCCCTATTTTAATCAAATAATGACCTACAATAGATACCTTCTCCTCAAATCCATGTTGCACTTTGTTGACAATAATACTGACTTACCGACAAAGACAAGACTTTTCAAAATACAGCCTATATTACCCGCAGCAAGAAATAGCTATTGACGAGTCACTTTTGAAGTGGCACGGCCGATTGAGCTTTGCTCAGAAGATCAATACCAAAGCGGCTCAAGTTGGCGTCAAAAGTTACGAATTATGCGAATCATCGACGGGATATCTTTGGAACTTTATGGTATATGCTGGCAAATCCAAGACGACAATCCAAAATGACAATAACGACAACGATGATGACAATAACATTGAACAGACTGAACAAGACGACAGGACGGAACAAACTTTGTCTGACTTTCAACCTACGAATGCAACAGCAAAAATAGTTTTTGACTTAGTACAGCCACTTTTACATAAAGGTATATATACATACCCTTATAATGGTCAATTTTTATAATTTTCCATTATTAGCGCGATGCTTAAAACTACGACAGACTGACAGTTATGGGACGCAAAGACTAAACCGTGAATTTATTCCCGCTTCACTACGGACCATTTCAAAGACTGACTTACGACACGGAGAGTTGGTGGCTACTTACTGTCCCGATTTGTCGCTGATGGTGTGGCGAGACTCAAATTTAGTAAGTATGATCTCCACATATCATTCACTTCAAATCGGAACAAGCAATAAGTACAACCGAACGACATACAAGCCCAGTATTGTTCTGGACTATAACAAACATATGGGAGGCGTTGATCGAAAAGATCAATATTTATCCGCCCACGACATAGAAAGAGTCAGAAATCGTGTGTGGTATAAAAAATTATTCCGCCGTTTGTTTAACGTCGCGCATCTGCCCGGCCGGCC
Organism: Noctua pronuba; assembly: GCA_905220335.1. NCBI lineage: Eukaryota > Metazoa > Arthropoda > Insecta > Lepidoptera > Noctuidae > Noctua > Noctua pronuba. Next base: position 2,977,138 of record LR999906.1, on the reverse strand, counting down.
GCCAGCCCGCCATTTTAGTTTTAGTAATGTGATTTGTAGACGGCAAAGCGCACGTTAGTTTGTTTACAGAAAGCAAAATAATTGTGTAAAATGACATTTGAAGATCGATTGATAATTGAAGTGCATAATCGACCAACCCTATGGGATAAACGTAAAGACGACTATAAAAACCGTCTAAAGAGTGACAAGGAGTGGAGTATTGTTGCAAAAAATCTAAATAAAACAAGTAAGTATATTTTTTTATTTATTACCTATTTTCTTTCATACATTTATGTTATTTACAATTGATTTGAAAAATAAGTAATAAATTTTTGTCTTGCACTAATCGCAGCTGCGGATGTGTGATTATTACGCCTAGTTCTATTTAATGTTCTCAGTGAGTATTCCGGTCGACGATTTCCAATGTTTGATAAGTGTTGATCGCTATATTTTTTGTCAATATCTATTAAAATATTGTGCAACAGACATATCGTCTTAACTATTTTAATAGTGTTTTCAACTGAAGTCTCGATAGGTGTATATAGGGTCTAACTTTTTAAACACGAAATATTTCAAGAGTAACTTCTACAAGTCGTAAAGTCACCATAGCAACGAAAAAAAAATTTTTTTCTGAATGTTTTTATTTTTACGAAATTATTATAGTTCTAAATATTCTTGCGACATTTTGCATAAAACCTTTATAAACTTTAAACTTACTTACTTACTTTTACTTTTTTAAACTTTTTTTTTTTTTTAAACCTTTAGACAGTATTTATTTTGTGGGTCAAGTAATTTTAATTTTTTTTTTTAATAAAAATACACTTAGATAAAAAAAAATTTTTCGTTGCTATGGTGACTTTACGACCTATAGAAGTTACTCTTGAAATATTTCGTGTTTAAAAAGTTAGACCTTATATAGTATTCTAAATTTGGTGGCCATCATTCCAAATGCGCATTCAACACCAACTCTCGTAGCAGATAATCTTTTATTGAATCTTATTTTTGTGACATCTGTTGCTTGTCTTTTTGGATAAGGTCGCATTAAAAAAGTTTTTAATGGAAATGCCTCGTCTCCTAAAAACACATATGGTGCCACAATGTTAGAGTTAGGTAATGGTTCTTCGGGAGGAAGTTGAATTTCTCCGTTGTGCAGCTTTTGATAGAAACTTGAATTACTGAGCACACCGCCATCACTGTCTTTTCCATATGCACCTACGTCAATAAATATAAATCTGTTTTTTGAATCAGTGACAGCTAATAGTACTATGGAATTATACATTTTATAATTATAATACATGCTACCACACTTCTGCGGTTTTTTGACACGAATGTGTTTGCCGTCCAAATTGCCACTACAATGTGGGAATTTATCATTAATTGCAAATGATTCTGCTATAGCTTTAAATTCTTCTGTACTGGGAAATTTCATGTGTTTGTGATGCAATTTTTTCCAAACAGCACTGCAAACTTCCAACACAATGCTTGCTATGGCTGTTTTTGAAATTCGGAAAGGTATTGATAATTTCCGGAAAGAAGTTCCTGTTGTTAGGTACCTGTGAACAAAAAATATATTTTTTATATTCTTGTGATCTTGTCAGTTTAAAAACTCATATTTTTGTCATGTTACAGAAGCTGACGTTAAAACCAAATGGAAAAATTTGAGGGATGTATTCATGAAAGAAGTAAAAAAGGTACGACAGCCTCGATCCGGAGACCCAGGCAGCCCTAATAACGACGAAATGTATATAGGCAAGTGGGGTTATTTTAAGGAAATGTCATTTTTAAAAGATATTATGAAACCCAGGGCCACACAAGGCAACTTGGAGGATTCTAATGTTGGGTCTGACAATGAGACTCAACAGTCTCAAGACCTAGATTTTGTAAATTCGGAGGCTATCGAGGCTTCAGAAATAGCTAAAATTGAAGAGGTGACTGAAAATCCAGAAAGCGATCAGTTAAATTTAGAGTCTGTTAACAACAGGTCTCTCGAAGTTGAAGCTGCTCGAAAGAGAATCTCTGTTTTGGACGACACATCTGATACATCTTCTAGAGCAAGTGAGGTAAACCGAAAAATTAAACGTCAACCAAAAAAACAACATGAACTGACACATTTTCAACAAAAAATGATTGAAATAGAAAAACAGAAAGTACAAGCGTTTAATAATGCAAAAAACGACAAACAGGAAGATGAAGACATTTTTTTTTAAGATCATTAGCGCCATATTTTAAATATTTATCACCAGTGCAGAAACTGAGAATAAAAAGCAAAATTCAAAATATTATTGCTGATGAAATACAAAATATAACTACCCCTTCGACATCATCAATACCAGTATCACTTTCTTTAATACCCTCTCCGGTAAACGGACCATACAACGATAATTCAACGTCGGTGCGCCACTACTACGAAAATGATCCGCTGGGTCTACATGAGTACGAAACTTCAACAAATGACTCTACTTATTAGTGCCAATGGGGAAATAAGTCAATGATAGGTACCTACTGACTTGCGATTTGTTCTGATTTTCTTTTTAGTACTTGAATAAACCTTCAATTTAATTTATGGACTTCGTTTTTCTTACCTATAATAAACAGTCAGCGAAACTCGACCTCAAATGTCTTTTAACTCAGAAATCTCAAACGTAAGTTAAAGTAACACTAGATATCTTTGTACACATAGTTCCCAAACATTCTGTAATACAGGGTGGCCCATAAGTCCTTTAAAATGTAAATTTCGAATAAAATGCATAAGACGCGCGGGAGGGGCGCGGGCGGGCCAAAAACAGTACGTTCGGTTTCTGGGAAGTCAGTCGCCATGGAGCGTTTCACCGGTGCGGACCGTGCTTTTTGTGTGCGCGAGTTTTATCGGAACAATTTTTCGGAAACCATTGCGCGGCGTAAATTTCGAGAACATCACAATCTACACAACTTTCATGACACTCCAACTGTTCAAACGATCAACAACTGGGTTGCAAAGTTTGAAGAGACTGGTTCGACGTTAGATAAAAAGCGGTCGGGCCGACCAAGGACATCAAGGACGGAAGAAAACATCGACATAGTGTTACAGTCGGTTCGTGAAAATCCTACCCAGTCTACTCGTAAGCGTTCCAGAATATTAAACGTATCCAGAACATCGTTACAGCGGATTAAAGAAAGATTTACGTCTGCACCCCTACAAAATTCAGTTGGTACAGGAATTAAAAGACACTGACGCCATCCAGAGACTAAATTACGCGAATGAAATGTTTAGCCGCTTTTCTTCGTTCAATAACGTGTTATTCTCTGATGAAGCTCACTTCCACATTAATGGGCATGTAAGTAAACAAAATTGCCGCTACTGGAGCCCCGAAAATCCAAAACGTAAACATCAGAAGCCATTACACAGCCCTAAAGTGACGGTATGGGCCGCTATGTCAGCTCGTGGCATCATAGGCCCTTATTTTTTTGAAGACGGCAGAGGTCGCGCGGTTACAGTTAATTCAGAGCGATATGTAGCAATGATCGAGGAGTTTTTTACACCAGCGTTGCAGAATTTTCCAGGCTACAATACGCGGACCTGGTTTCAACAGGATGGCGCGACGGCCCATACCTCTAACACCGCTATGCCCGTCATTCGTGAACTTTTCCCCAACAAAGTGATCTCTCGAAGAGGAGACATTTCCTGGCCACCACGTAGTCCGGATCTAACCCCGATGGACTTTTTCTTATGGGGTTATCTGAAATCTAAAGTGTATGACACAAACCCGCGGTCAATTGAAGCCCTAAAATAAAATATTCAAAGAGAAATGGCTAACATCACAGAACTGACTTGCCGCGCAGTCGTCGATAGTTTTAGACGTCGCTTACAGGAGTGCCGTGATCGTAACGGGTTACATTTGGATGATGTTATTTTCAAAAAATAATTCCCATTTTATAAAGGTTAATACGAAATAAAAAGGTATTTCTTATTGTAATTAGTTTTTTATTTATTAATTATTACATGTGTAAGGACTTATGGGCCACCCTGTATATTAAATACATGACCTTTGGGCCAAGATTCGCTGAAAATTTTAATAGAAAAATTAAGGAAAGGTAAAAATGGCAAAGATAGTTGGAAATAAGATTTAACATGAGATCAACGCCATTTATTGTTATCCCGTTCTTTATTTGACCAAGATTAAGTAGTAAATTATAGAAATTACACAATACTCACCTAATCGTCAACACCAATCTTTCTTCCACACTAATAGGTATTTTGTAGTTCGTTACCATATGGCTGCAATCGTCTTTGTTTTTATTATGTTGCATATGTAGTCAAATGATTCTTGTGACATAGACATATAATCATAAAATGCAGACTCATCTCCTCGTAAGTCAAAATATTGATTGTGAAATTCACCACGTATTCCTCTCATTTTCAACAAAGCACTTTGCTTCCCACGTATTTTTTTTTTCATTATTATCGATGCCCGTAAAATAGGTCATCCACATGTTTTCCGAAAGTAAAAACTGAGCATTATCGACGTCCATGGTTAACGCCGATGCCACGCAAAATGCGTACCTAGCATCGCAGTCGCTCGCGTCGTTAATTCGCGCGATGATCGCGTACTCGCATTCTATTAGGACACCTAGTTTTTGTTCTCGTGCGACCATACGATGATCGCATCGCTTACTCACGCGAAAATCGCGTAGTCGCGCTCTGTTAGGACAACGCCTCACAAGTTCCTGCGATGCGGCATCGCATCGCAGTTTTGTGTGGGAGCCCTTAGGGCTTGTACACAAAACTGCGATGCAACGTCGCATCGCAAAAATCTGCGAGCTCCCTCTACGCATCGCAAGAACTTGCGAATTGATTCGCATCGCGCATTCCTGCGATGTTGCGTCACACTTGTTGACGCCATTTTAGTTCGCTCAGGGACAGCGTGTGGGCAAGACGTGTACTTTAAAAATGACAGAATACGACGTTGATTTTTTAATATCACTGATTGAGGAGCGCCCTGTTCTTTGGGACACTAGTAATGAAGATTATAAAAACAAATTCATCAAACAAGATGCTTGGAAGGACGTGTGTAAAAGTTTATTTCCAAATTTCGAGGAAAAAGAAAACAATGAAAAAACTAAACTTGGTAAGTACACAAATACATTTATTAAGTATAACTTCTTTTTACTTTTTACTAAAACTACCTACAAATCAAACATTCTATTCATATAAGCACAAAAAATATTCTTTAAATTGTTTACATGTTTAGGCGTCGACAGCGAGTTACTTTAATGTTTTACGATGTGATCCTTTTGAACCTGTTGTATTGACTTGTTACCAAGAACGCGAGCAACAATGCAAGTCGCATTGTATATTCTTAATTTTTTTGTAGTTGCCACCTTAATTCTCTAACTTCACTAAAGTACCCGTCACGAGAAGCTATAAATTATGTAAACAAACATCTTTTACTAAGTAAACATTTTATACTGCGAGATAATAATAAATTGACCATATTCAATCGACATGAAATATAGACTGGTTATATGAAAGTAACAACCTATTTAATTTAGTCGGATCATATTTTAACACGTTGCGGGACGCACTGAATTAGCAGTAGAGTTTTTGAAGTTGAAAAATGACAGTACGGGCACCGCCGTACAATTTTTAACTCTTCTAAAGTGAGGTACGGGCATTGCAGCGAAATTTCGTATAGAGGAACAAGGAAAACCGTTTTTACTGTCGTATCACATCAATCCCTCATACGTATAGAAGCATTAGAACGCACAAAGTCACACATTGAAAATATATGTGTGAGTGCGTTTTCTAAGAAGTCCTCGCACGCACACTACGGTTATGCCCGTATTCGGTCTATGAAGATTCTGTGCGACGGCTCGAGTAGTGTCACGCCACGCGCGGTTGAGTAAAGTTGTGTTCGTCGACTTTCGCGCCATTTTTTTTTCACCATATTTATGGACTAACGTGAGTATTTTGACTGATATTTGTATTTAAAATAGTTTGTTATACACTTAGGCTAGCAAACAAGGATATGTAGACAGATAAATCTATTTCAAAGGCGCGTATTCGAATGTGTAAGTGAATGATCATTTGTTTTGTTTTAGATGGATTCAAATAAAGATTCAAACCGCATTAGTCGTCTTCTGGAAGAAGTTTCAACGCCGGAATCCAGCGACAATAATGAAGACCCGTACCACGACGATGGAGGAGAGTATGATTCTGATGACGATTATCGTCCATCTGCTGAATCAGATTCTTCCGAAGATGAAATTGGCTTCAATGGAATCGCAGCGCGCCACCGCCGCCGTTATCATTCGTCGTCTAGTAGCGATAACAATGCGCCGGTAAGTCCATCCCTGCAGTATCCAGCACTTCAGTCAGAACAGCCCGTTGCCCAAGGAGCCACTGATTTATTGCAGCCTACCGACATGGACGTCTCCTTTCAGTCTCAAGAGATGGAACAGCCTGGTGCACAACCTGCTAATGATGATTTTCACGATATGGATATTTTCGTTCCGTCTCCAGAGGCTGCCGATTCAGAGCAGCTCCAAAACAATGAAGAGTGGTCGCGAACAACTATACCAATCGCTGATTTCCACTTTGAGGAGTCCTCATCGGGACCAAGATTTGATGTAAATAACATTCAAACGCCACTAGATATGTTCAAATTGGTTTTTCCGGAAAGCCTAATTGATCACATAGTCAAGTCAAGGTGGGCCACGCACTAGGAACAGTCGTCACTATAAATTCCGACCTGTGGATAGGCGGGAAATATTATCTGTTTTTGGCATATGCCTTCTGCAAGGGCAATTGAAATTCCCCCTTAGACGGAATTTTTTTTCTAATGATCCGCTGTACTATCATCCGTTTTTTCAACATGTAACATCTGGTAGAAGGTTTGAACAAGTCATTAGATGTCTGTGTGTAGCGGATGATCAAGCAAAGGGAGAACACAAAGTGCTTGATTTTATAAAAGCTCTAAATAATAACTTCCAGCTTATCTACGGTCCTTCGAAAGAATTATCCATAGATGAATCACTTATTCTATTTCGGGGTAGAATTTTCTTTCGTCAATATATAAAGTCTAAAAAAGCGAGGTATGGTATCAAATTCTACGTCCTCACAACTGCGAGCGGTTATGTCCTTGATATGATTATGTACCGTGGTAAAGATGCATCTGCGGAGACAGGAAAGAAAACTCAAAATATCGTGCTGAAATTATTGGAACCATATGTGCTCAAAGGTCACCATGTTTTCATGGATAATTTTTATAACTCAGTGGAGTTGTCGCAAAAATTACTTGATTTGCGGACACACTCTTGTGGGACATTGAGAAAAAACCGTAAGGGCAACCCAAGGGTACTAACAAGTCTAAAACTAAAAAAGGGAGATTATTACTGGTATCGCAAAGGCCAAATTTATGTTTCGATGTGGAGAGATAAAAGACCGGTTTATACAATTTCTACTCGGGATCACCCAAAGCTAGAACAAGTACCAAATCGACATGGTAAATTAGCAACTAAACCCGCCGAAGTAGCTGCTTACAACACTTTTATGGGGGGAGTGGATAGGGTCGATCAGATGACTTCATATTACTCATCCCCCCGCAAAAGCATAAGATGGTATAAGAGGGTTATCTTTCACTGCCTCGATATAGCTGTCTGGAACGCATTTTATCTGTATAAGACTTACGTGAAAAAGAATCGAAAATATAAGTCTATTGAGTTCAGAGACCAATTGATAAAGGAAATGTGTCAGATTTCTGGTGATATAAAAGGTCCCGATGTGGTAAGAAAAGATAGTGTGTACAGCAGCCGAAGATTTAGACAAAATGTTGTTGAAGAGTGTAGCGTCGCTGTAATGAAAGGTCACTGGCCAGTCGTGATGCCACCTCCAACCTCCGATGGCAACAAAAGAAAATTCAAATATTTAAATTGCAAATTGTGCACTAAGGTAAACAAGCGAAAGGAAACTAAATATATCTGCAAGGGATGTGTGAAAAGAACACCTTTGTGTCCTGAGTGTTTCGAGGATTGGCACATTTTGCATGGGCATATTCAGCAAGATGCAAATCGGGAAGACTAGATTGAAGGTGAATTTAGCAGGTTCTGATTACATGACACTGAAACTTCTTTCTATAATTACTGTTTTTGATTATGTGATTCAATAAATAATAAGTATTCTTTGAAATTTTGGTTTTATTTTGAAAACAACTTACATTCCTATAATACTGCAATAGCCGTAGCATCATATTTTGAGACCGTAAAATATTTATAAAATACGGTACGGCTATAGCCGATTACGGGAATAGCCGTAGTGTAATTTTAACATGTCATTTATGCATAATTAAATGACAGTACGGCTATAACCGGCATACGGCTATGAAAGTACTGTCGTTGTATCATTATTCTGTAGTAATGCTCTAGGTACGTACGGATATAGCAGTGGTCGTAACTTGTATGGGCAATTTTACTGTCATATCGCATAATTTGAAAAAGTCGCTACCGTCCCGCAACGTGTTAACGACGCAAAGCGCTATCGTTTGTGTTTCTTGGTACCGGAACGCGTCCGTCGCAGGGATTGTAAACTATCGGGACGCCATTTTGAAATAAACGCGTCATTCGAGTTTCGAATGCGTACGAGTTTGTTTCATTGCTTTGCATATATCGCGGATCTGGTTGTTATTGTTAATTTTGTTATTGTTTCGTTATAACTTTTTTATTGTTGTTACTTTAATTGTTGCGTTAATTTTATTTGTTATTATTACGTATAATGGAGCCAGTAGCCAGTACATCTAAGGAAATAAATTCGCCACGAAAAAAACGTCAAAAGGTGCGTAATACAATTGTATCTAAAATATATAATTAGTAAAAAGAAAGAGTTGTTTGTTCAAACGCGCTAATCTTTGAAAACTTAAGGTTAATATTAGAAGTAGTGGTTGCGCGGATACATGAGTCATATAGTTCCAATATCCGCTAACTCCACTTTTTGAAAAAAGTAGGTTGTCGATAGTTCTACATAGTCTATGGAGTTTCCAATCGTTCATCCAAATGACGTTGTAAGCGAAAACCGACAAGTCCCTAATAAATTTGACATAAAGTTTGTGGTTGTTTTCAAAATCCGCCATCTCCACTGTACGATTACTTCCAATGGCCGCCATGTCCTTTTTGGACCAATCACGATGCACCATTCCATGACACTCAAGATGGCGATTTAGTGACAAAGTTGTGATTGTTGTTGTGTTTTAAATTGCATATTTTAATTTAAATTATGGAAGAACTGACAAAAAAAGTGGAAAAAGCTGCTCCTAATAAAGGAAGAAAACGAATAAGTCAGCCAGATTTATGGAAAAAGAATAAACTGAAGGAAGAAAGGTACGTTAAAAGTAGCGTTGTTTACTATGATTAGTGTAGGCTATACCACGGTATACAGAGTGTTTCCTGTTGAGATGGTTTCAATGTAATAAACTACTTATTAAACATCGTTATCATTAGATAACAATGTTTAATAAGTAGTTTTTTTCAGAAAGTAGACGATTTTGATAAATCCGTAATTAGGAAAAAAAATCACAGTTTCTTTTTAAATGGCCAATTACCAACAATTCCCAAGATTCTTCAGGCAGTCAATGACGATGAAGATATGCCAAATTTTAGCTAAACAACTCTCAGGCGGCTAATAAAGCATTTAAACTTTAAATATATAAAACGACAGCGAAATAACGCACTTATTGATAGAGATGACATAACAATATGGCGGCGACAATATTTGAAATCTATTAAAGACTATAGACAACAAAATCGCCAGATATTTTACATGGATGAGACATGGGTGAATGCAGGTTAGTGTGTTTTTTTTTATTGCAGTGAAACGGCAGACTACCATACGGTTCGCCTGATTGTAAGCAAATACCGTCGCCTTTACCGTGAAGTGATGTGTATGATACTGCAAATCTATTTGCAAAATATAACCCACGCGCCGCCGACCTTGAGACATTAGTTCTTAAGGGCTATCACAAGTGTGTATTAATAATAATGTACTTCAACTCTTTTACTGCGCAAGACGCTAATTAACAAATGTTTAATTGTTTTTACAGGACATACCGTAAATAAAACTTGGGTAGACAAACAAGTTAAAAGTAAGAAGCAGGCTTTCCTAGGACTTAGCATTGGTGCACGTAACCCAACGTCAAAAGGTAAACGATTAATAATTACCCATATCGGCAATGAGAACGGTTTTGTAGAGGGCGGTGAAAATATATTTGAATGCAAGAAGACGGGAGAGTATGGATTACCATGAATCAATGGATGCAACACATTTTGAACAATGGTTTGAAAACGTTCTCCCAAAACTTGGAGAAAATGCAGTAGTGGTAATGGACAATGCACCATATACCACTCAAGGCGTCTTGAAAGAATTCCTACTACTGCCTGGAAAAAAAATGATATACAAAATTGGCTTGTAAGTAAGAATATTTCTTACGACGACAGTGAAATTAAGACTGAATTACTGCTAAAAGTAAAAAATGTTAAAGACAATTTTAAAACTTATGTAGTGGACGAGCTTGCAAAAAAATATAAGGTGGAAGTATTGAGACTCCCGCCATATCATTGTGAGCTTAATCCAATTGAGCTAATTTGGGCCAACATAAAAGGATATGTTGCTCGCAAAAATACAAATTTTAAATTTGACGAGGAAAACAATTATTACAAGAGGGACTGCAGCAGATTACTTCGGAAAATTGGAAGCGTTGTGTGGAGCATGTTATCAAGGAAGAAGATATTTATTATTCCAAAATCGATGAGATGATTGATAAAACTGTAGACAGCTTCGTGATACATGTCACTGATTCTGACACAGAAATGGAAACATCTGAATCTGACGAATAATTATTCTTGAATAATATATGTTAATTAATATTTGTTACTTAATAATTTATTAAATCTTAAACAAATTCATTTTTTTTGTTGGTCCAAATGTTGTGAACTCCTGAACACTTGTTTACAAAATTTATAGCTTCTCATGACGGTTACTTTAGTAAAGTAATCCGAATATTCGTTTCTAATTACATTTGCACTTACCACCTGACTACCTACATTCAACCCTTGTTGAAGTGGTGTTAGTTCGGAATCATCTATGATCATTTCAATAGGGGTGTCTAATTCATCACGATTAATTACAAAGTTATGTAGTATGCAACAAGCCTTAACAATATCTATTGCAAAATCATATGAAACGTTAATGGGCCGGTGAAATATTCGCCACTTATTGGCCAGTATGCCGAAAGTACACTCGACATATCTTCTTGCCCTACTCAAACGGTAGTTGAATACTCTTTGTTTAACAGACAAATGCTTGCCAGAATAAGGACGCATGACATTATTCGAAATAGAAAAAGCTTCGTCTCCGACAAAAACAAATGGAACCGGTTCTTGAAAGCCCGGTAACGGCCTTGATGTTGGTGTGGGCATTACCTCTCATCAGTAAGTCGTACAGTTTCGTGTTGTGGAAAATAGTGGAGTCACTTTCCTTTCCATATGCTCCTATGTCCACATAGATGAATCTGTATTTCGAGTCCACAATAGCCAACACTATTGAATTGTAGCCCTTGTAATTAAAAAAAGTGATCCACTTTTTGGGGGACTACGAATACGAATATGTTTCCCATCAACGGCTCCAATACAGTTAGGGAAGTTGGCTTTCTTGTCAAAGTCCGCAGCTATTTCTTCAAACAGCTGTTGTGTTATTTTTGGTATGTTTGCATTTAAACAAAATTTCTATATTGCATTACAAACTACTCGTATTATCTTAGCAACTGTACTTATTCCTCGATAATAATCTAAATGTATATTTCTGATTTCATTTCCGGTCGCTAGGAATCTGTAACATAAATAGAAAAAAAAGGATTAATTTATATAACAAACTTGAAAAGTAAAGAACACTAACCTAAAACGACATAAACATACATAAATTATTTTAATTTAATTAATTGGTAGACAACGCTTCTAGCGTTAAGTTCGCCTATTGTTCTGTACAATTGGTATTTGATGAATAATAAAGATTAATAAATAAATGAATAAATTAAATATTGTCTATTATTTTTTTTTGCAGGTAATTCAGTATTACAAAGATGGAGGGGGATTAAGGATACCTTTAATAAATTTGAAAAGAAACTCAAAGATGCAAGTAGGTCAGGGTCTGGATCCAAAAATATAAAAGAATACCATCTGTACAAACAATTACAATTTCTTAAGAAAAATTTGCAAAATGAGACCACTAACTAGTATAAATGATTCAGAAAATGAGCAAGATAATCAAGAAGGTACATCTAAAACATTTGAAGATGATATTGTAAAGATTTTAAAGGAACCTGAGAATAGACACATATCTTTTTTTAAAGGTATTCTACCATCACTTGAAAGATTAGATGACAATAAAACACTAATCTTTCAGAGCAGAGTTCTTCAAATTTTAACAGAATTGCATCAACCTCATGGCTAATACTATCCGAATAGCAACTACCAGGGTGGCTATCAAACTCAAAATTTTGCGACATCTCAACAAACGCCACTGATACGTCCACAGTCATCTAATATACCAGATCAAATTGATTCACCCAGTAATGATTTTTCTAACTCAAGCATATTAAGCACACTTTCAACTGAAGAAGACTTTGATTTTTCGTAAATTTTATGGATTGTAATATTTTAAAAACTCTTTTCTCAATAAAAACTAATGTAAACAATTATTGTTTTACTTTACTTACCGGATAGTGAGGCCAATCATTTCCAGAGGCATAACAGGAATTCTCCCCTTGTACGATTGTTTCTGAAGATATGGTCATAATAAACTTAAAAGCTCTTCGAATGAAGATATGCTCATTCTAAAATACTCCAAAAATTTTTTTTCGTCGGTTTTCAAAGCTTTATATTTTAGAAGAAAATAGTTTCCATCGGGATTCATAATAGTAATAAATGGATGAACCCAAAATCTTCTTTGTTTCTTTTTCCTGTATCTCCTGAGCAATAATAAAAGTGCACATTTCTTTTTACGATCCATGTCACGACCTAGTTTTCAATTCAAAATACGTTTAGTACGGTTAACGGTCGTCGAAGGAATGGTCACCCTGGGAGACGCCTTGCCGCACGAAATCGCATCGCAGCAATTCGTATCGTAATTTTCTGCGATGCGAATTCGCATCGCATCGCATCGCAGTTTTGTGTGGGAGCCCTACACTTGAAGGTATGGTCGCCCTACCAAACGGTTTGCCGCACTAAATCGTATCGCAGAAATTCGCATCGCAAGTTCCTGCAATGCGAATTCGCATCGCATCGCATCGCAGTTTTGTGTGGGAGCCCTTAGGGCCAGGCCACAACAGTGCGTTGCGGCGTCGCATCGCAAAAATCAAGGACGCCGCACAACGCATCGTGGAAATTTCCGATGCGCTGCCGCAGCGTACAAATCTGCGATGCGACAACGCTTTGCCGTTTAGTCGGTGTCCATACTTTGAACGACCTGCACGTGTTTTTTAAGCGATATGGCGCAGTACGATGTCGACCACCTGATATCTTTAATTTACGAACGTCCCGTCCTTTGGGACAAAACTATATCACAATTCAAAGACAAATTTTTAAAAACAGAAGCATGGAGGAAAGTGTGTACAAGTTTATATTCAAATTTTGAGGAGTTAAATAGTGTTGAAAAAACAAAACTCGGTAAGTACTTATAAACATTTATATTTTTGTTAACTGCCAACTAAGACCTCCAATGTTACTATTAAAATAATTACAAAATTCGTTTCTGATTATGTTAGCTCCTGTTCTACTTTCATGTGTTGTTTCGTGTAAAATTTGCAAAGAATCGTCAATAATCATTTCTTCAAACGTTTGTGCGCCATCTCGATTCAATACAAAGTTGTGTAATACACAGCATGCTTTTATAATGTCTATTGTGAAATCGTAAGAAACATTAATGGGTCGATGAAATATGCGCCATTTATTTGCGAGTATGCCAAAAGCGCTCTCAACATATCGTCTGGCTCGGCTCAAACGATAATTAAAAACTCGTTTTTCTATCGATAAAAACTTCCCAGAATATGGGCGCATTATATTATTTGTCAGTGGTAATCCTTCATCCGCCACGAAGACAAAAGGAATTTCTTTTTGAAAGCCAGGTAACGGTTTTGGCGGAGGTATAGATAATTGACCTTTTTTTAATAAGTCGTATAGATTTGAGTTCTGAAAAACAGTGGAGTCACATTCCTTACCATATGCACCTATATCGACATATATAAATTTGTAATTCGTATCAACAAGTGCTAATAGAACAATGGAATTATAATTTTTATAATTGAAAAATAGGGATCCACTGTGATCCGGGCTCAATATACGAATGTGTTTTCCATCTAGCGCTCCTATACAATTAGGAAAGTTGGTCTTTTTTTCATACTCTTGAGCAATTTGTTCCATCAGCTCTGTTGTAATTTTTGGTAATTCCAACCTTTTAAGAATGTTCCATACAATACGACAAACAAATTTTATTATTCCTGTTATTGTAGATTTTCCACGATAATATGTGAAATGCATATCTTTAAAAGTATTTCCCGTCGCCAGGTACCTGAAAGAAAACAAAATAAATCATTATTCGTCATATTTTTTTAGGTAACGATGTCATAAAGAAATGGAGAGGAATCAAGGATAATTTTACAAAATACGAAAAAAAATTAAACGAGCAATGTAAATCCGGAGCTGGGGCCAAAAAAATTTAACAATATCATCTATACGACCAGCTCCTATTTCTGAAAAAGAATTCTCAAAATAAAACAACATCAAGTCTTGACGATGAAGAAATAAGACCAAGCACCTCAACCCAACAAAGCCAGCAACCTGTCATGCCACGTTACCAGCCTGCATCGCGTAAAAGAAAAATTGACGAAGACGAATTTGAGAAGAATATTATAGCTGCTTTAAAAACACCTGAAAGTAGACATTTATCTTTTTTTAAAGGAATTTTGCCATCATTGGAAAAATTGAATGATAATCAAACAATAATTTTCCAAAGTCGTGTCCTACAGATATTAAGTGATTTACACCAACCATCATACTATCCCAGCCACTATCAAACTTCACAAACATCCGTCCAAGCAAACTATCAAACATCTCACAACAACAACTGTTCAGACTGGCTATCAAACAGCTCAAATGTCTATGCAGAGTGGCTACCAATCAGCTCAAATGCCTATGCAGAGTGGCTATCAAACATCCATTCAACGCAGTGCCTTCCAAAGCGGATGCGAAACATCACCGGCACCTATGCAATCGTCTCCACAAACGCCAAGGAATGATGATGTAAATGAGCCAGAACAAATTCATTTCGATGAGGAACTAACAAATTTGACGAATGACACACAATCGGAATACGAGTTTTGAATAACACTAAATTATGAAAATGATTAAACAGTATGATTATAGTAAAAATAGTTTATTTTTTTCTTACCTTACAGTTAATCCCAGCATCTCCAGAGGTTCGATGGGTTTTCTAAATATGTATTTCTTTTGTAAATGAGGCTTTATCAAACTAAGAAGTTCTTCAAAACTTACTACACTCATCCTAAAGTAATCGAAAAATTTAACCTCGTCCACTTTTAGCGCCTCATATTTCCTTTTGAAGTGGTTTCCATCTTTATTCATAATTGTCAGTAATGGGTGCACCCAGTACTTTCTTTTCTGTTTCTTTTTCTTAATACGCCTTAACGCAAGCAGAAGTAGAACACGCGCAGTGCGGTCCATGTCTCACTAGAAACTGAACTGACGGTTAGCGTCTTGTCGTACGATGTCGTATCCGATGAAATTTTTGCGTTGCGACATCGCATCGCATAGCTGTGCAATGTTGTTTTTGCGATGCGACGCCGCAACGCACTGTTGTGGCCTGGCCCTTACGTCGCGTCCGTCGGTTGCTTACGAGAACATTCTAGATTACGTGCGAGTTTCGAATATTCTCGTAAAGACCTGTCTAGAATATTAGTCTAGAATCTTCCACTATGGAAATGTCTAGAAGATTCGAGAAAGTTGTTGAGCTTTCTCGAAAGATTATGTGCCACTAAGAACTGTGAAGAAGTTTCCGGAAAGTTGTGGAACCTTCTCGAAGGATCGGTCGGCATATAAATAGCCGTCGTGTTTGTGATGTCAGTCAGTCTGATTTCGGCTACACAACGAAGCGAATCGAAGTGATCTAGAAGTGCGATATCTAAGTGAATAGTGATCAGTAGTGTAGTTGTGATTAAGTTTTAAGTGTTTTGTGATTATTAAAGTTATTTGTGTTTAATCGGTAGTAATTTAATTTATCCCATACCCAGCTCGTAACAATATTAACAGAAACAGAAAATATTAAGTTTTTAGAGAAATTTTGAAATTGGAAACAACACATTAACAGCGAATGCAATAAGATAAATACTGCAGAAAATTGCTGCAACCATGCCCTTGATGAGACATCATCCCAGGCCAATATTGGGACGCTACATGGAGTTGCCGTAGAACTAATAAAAATATTATTCTTTCAATGTTTGTGAAAATTATTTTAACGTCAACTGCAACATGCCTTTTGCAACACCACGGCGGCATCCGCTACTGAAAGTGCACAATACGAGATAAATACTTCTTTTAGTAATGAAAACATTTCTTATCCGAGCCGAGCCGAGCCAAGCGAAATAGCCAGCGCACTGCCGGCAGGCAATGAAATGATTTCTGCCGAAAGGCAACACAGGCCACAGCCAGAAGCCGCTCCCGCCCAGCCCACAGACCGGCGCTTTCAGTTCAAGTTTTAAAAATATTTCTATCGATCGGAACAATCCATACGAAAAAATCAGTTAAGAAATAGATAACTCTATATACCATATTTCAGGAGGTAATTTTCAAAAGTGGTCAAATCCAAATCCATAGATTTTAAAGTAAGAACACAACATTTTTCTTTACAGAATTCTTCATTACCTTATAACATTCAAAACTAGCCAAATCCAGCCTAAAGCCCTTAAAAATAAGAAATAACTAACGTTACTTTCAAAATTAGCCTATTCCAGACCAGCTTACTTTCAAACATAGTCAAATCCGCATGAGCCAATCACGTCGCTCCAAACCCCAACCGCCATCTTGCAGTTTCCATATATTGAGGCGACGCGTGGGCGCCTAACGTTTCTTTTTTGTGTCGTGTTAATTAGTGATTTTCTATTAGAAAAACCGAATAGATACGTGAATAAAATGGAGCAAAGTGTTGAGGATGTGCCTAGCCATCAGGCCAAGAATGAAGAAGAGAAAATCGTCGCAGGACCAAATAGTCGCGAGAAAAGAAGAAGAAGACGTCAGTAATTTCTTGAACATTTTGTTTGTTTACCGAAGGTAGGGTTGTGCAACGTTTTCACTCGAATCTTAACATTTTTTCAAGCAAAAGAAATTGTTTTAATGTAGGCTTTTTTTCTTTTTCAGGTATTCGAGTTTCAATTTGCCTTCGAGATACCCGTGTAGACATAACAGTGAGGCATATAGATGTATTAATATATCAATGCAAGATATCTAACGATTTCATGATCAGTTCTACGCTCACTCTGATAAACGGTATCAAGATGATTTTATTATAAAATCCTGCAAAACTGTTATCCCTGTCCGTAAAAGATTAGTAAATGGAAGAGGCAATGCGAAACATATGAGCATTGTTTACAAGATAAGAGATTCTAAGGGGGTGATGATACCAGTGTGCCGTAATTTTTTTTTTAATGCTCTATCGATTAAAAAGGGTCGAGTGAGAGGAGTGTTAATGAGACACCAAGATACCGGTTTGATGGCTGTAGAAAGACGCGGTGGGGATAGAAAGTCGATGAAAAACGTGGGATTGAGAGATGCAATTATCTCATTTATAAAGAAATTTAAGGGTGTTGAATCGCACTACTGCCGATCTAAAAGTCGGCGTACCTATCTGCCATCGGAGTTAAGCATTGCATCAATGTTCAAAATGTTCATCGAAGAAAATGCACAGTTCCCTCATTGCAAAGAGTCATATTTTAGAAGAATTTTTAACACGAAATTTAACATAAGTTTCAGTCATCCAAGAAGTGATATGTGTTCGACATGCATAGAATTGAAGGAAAAAATCAAAATTGAGAAGGACGATTCAACCAAGGCCCAAATCCAAGTTGAACTGACAATTCACAAAAAAAGAAGCAAATCATTTTTCACATTCCTGGCAGACAATGACCCCACAGTAAAAATATTATCTTTTGACTGTGGTAAAAACCAACCGTTACCTAAAGTCCCTGACCAAAGTACCTATTATTCCCGCCAGTTGTACATTTACAACTATACAATAGTTGTAGGTCATTCTCATGCAGAACTGACAAAAGAAAATGTATTTTCTTATGTATGGACCGAAGATGTTCATGCAAAGGGGTCAAACGAACTATCTAGTGCGCTATATCACTGCCTACAAAACAATGTAAATTTCACTGGTGTAGAGGTACTCCGACTAATGGCTGATGGATGCTCTGGACAAAAAAAGAACTCCACTACTACAGGAATGGTTTCCAAATGGTTCAGCAGTAGTGCACCAAGATCACTAAAAAAGGTTGAACTTATTTTCCCCGTCACGGGGCATTCATTTATTCCCCCCGATAGGGTGTTTGGTGTTGCTGAAAAATAGATCAGGAAGAGAAATACTATTGTACAACCTAATGAGTATGTTGATATAATAAAAAAGCATGCAACTGTTTTTCATCTGAAGGACATTGAAGTATGTGATTGGAAGACAGCAAGCCAACAAATCCATAAGGGAACTCAAGCTTTCCACTTCAAAATAATGTCTTGTAAGAGGTTCGTATTCACAAGAATGAAAGGAGATCCCCGAGGAGTTATAGTGAGAGGTGAACCTTTTTACCACAATGATACCGGTTCTCGACGTTCCATAACTAAACCAGGCAAATATGCTTCAGACATATTCCCAGAACCTATCACCACCTCTCCCAAACTAAAAAAAGAAAAAATTAATGACGTAGATAAGCTACTAACGAAACATTTTGGTAAAGACTGGATGCAAAGAGAGGACCTCGACTATTACAAAACTGTTATAGACTGTCACAGGAATAATGCTAATATTAATGATATGGATGATGATGAGGAGGTAATGTGCGAAGAACATGTTGAAGAACCTTGTGTTGGCGATATGATATAGATATCACTAACACAAGGTGCTTCACCATTTTTTTGGAACAATTTTATTAAGTTAAATATTTTTTTCTTTATTTCATGTTCACAAAATGTTCTTGTTTATAAACATAAATTGATCAATGCTTAACATTAAATTTGTTGAAGCATTTCGATACTACATAACATTAATCAAATTATGTTTATCGTAGTGTTTAAGTGAAGATAGTATTGGGTGGGAGTGATTTTAATTTAAGATATAAATCTTTATTGTTTATAATATGTTGTGTGATATGATTGTGAGATAAAAACATTATTATAATGAAAACCGATTTTGAATGAAGATGCTAATAGATAGATGATAATAGATTTGATGCTAATAGTTACTAAGTTCAATAAATACGTCTTAAATTTTGTTAAAATAAATAATCGCTTGATTTTCATGTCAACTGTTTTATTTATTATTTAAGTACTTTCCCTAAAACATAGAACCAGTGACAACCCTATTTGAATCGTTTAGTTGGATTGTTCAAAAGTAGTCAAATCCTGACAGCTTCCTAACAAAATTAGTCAAATCTACACATTAGAAACAAAAGAAGTCAAATCCGTTTTTTAATCACAGTTTTCTCTGTAAATAGAAGCATTTACTTTATTTATGTTATTGTTTAATAATCCTGAACTCCATAGTAATTAATACTTACCATCCAAAGCGTCACAACAGCGTACATCATGACGACATACAAAAGTTCACTTTTCTCAATTTGGCATAAAGTGGATTTGACTGCTATTGAAAATTACCTCCTGATTTACCCCATAAACGATGAGCCGGATATTAAGAAAGTCTTAATTTTGTCAACACATTTGGTTGCGCCTATTCTGTGGCTGGATTCACACGGATTAGTAGTGACTTGATTGTATAAGATTGTCTTTTTCAATTGGCTCGTTTGTATAAAATGGATATAGGAAATTTCCATTTTTTTCCCCGCACATGCTCATCGCATTAGTACGAGCGAGAAGGAACATGCGACTTTCCGTGTGTCGATCATGAAAAATGCAATGGTTAATGATCTTTGCGCCGCGAACCACGCTTGCTCTCTAGAAATTTCGAAAAAGAAGTGAAATTGGTGTGTTCTTCGTCTCTGTGTGATGTCACGTGATGTGCCACGCTCCAGGAAGCTGCTATGAAAATTTGAGGTATGTGCATCCTTCCTTTACAAGCGTGTTGTTCTTTTCTGGTGTTCCATATCAATACGTGTCATTCCGCCATTTTTGTAACGAGCCAATTTCAACTTTGATCGCATTATTAGATAAACCGCGCAAACAACATTCTTTGATACCTAATAAACTTGAGTTTTCACTTATTATCAGTTTTTTTTTCAGGAGTCAAATAAGGCGGCGTCCAGAAATGGACAGCAGCTTAATTCGCGTCATGTATTAAGAATCGTCCTACCACACAACAACATGCCACACCCTAACCAACTGTTGCACTTACAACAGCAAATCAATCACGAAGTACAAATATAATTTAAGTTAGGATAACAACGAGATATTGGCTAATGGGCTAGCCATAAAAAAACAATTTAGCGATTTATGTAGGTATTTCAACCCAAGCGCTATTTCACAAACGCCTCCTCTCTAATACACCAAAAGGAGGATGATATACTACCCGAGTTGGGCGCCATAGAACAGTTTGAAAAGAAGCCCAAGAATCTGATGAACTTCAGCGCGCTATACCAGCCCTTATTGAATGGCTGGAAGCCAACTGCAACCACGCCCGTGATGAGACATCATCCCAGGCTAATATTGGAACGCTACATGCAGAGTTGCCGTAGAACTTATCAAAATATTATTATTTCAATGTTTATGAAAATTTTAACGTCAACTGCAACATGCCTTTTGCCACACCACGGTGTCACCCGCTGCTGAAAGTGAACAATACGAGATAGATACGAATACGTATTTTTAATACCCTCCTTTCAGTAATGCAAACATTTCGTATAATTACCCTAGCTTCGTTCAAAAGCCGGGC
Organism: Noctua pronuba; assembly: GCA_905220335.1. Lineage (NCBI taxonomy): Eukaryota > Metazoa > Arthropoda > Insecta > Lepidoptera > Noctuidae > Noctua > Noctua pronuba. Next base: position 2,955,975 of record LR999906.1, on the reverse strand, counting down.
GAAATAGCCAGCGCACTGCCGGCAGGCAATGAAATTATTTATGCCGAATGGCAACACTGGCCACAGCGAGAAGCAGTTCCCGCCCCACAGACTGGCGCTTTTAGTTATTTTTTTTTAAATACTTATCTCTAATACGTAACAATCCATACCAAAACATCTATTTAGAAAAAGATAACTCTATACACCCTATTTACCCCCTAAACGATGAGCCAGATATTAAGAAACAAAGGAAGTGATTGTACAACCAAAGGAGTATCATGATATTTTTAGTAACTACTAGCTGTTCCCGGCATGCGTTGCAATGCACCTTTTTCCTATCCTACCTACCCTACCTATCCTACCTACCCTACCTACCTACCTACCTACCTACTTACCTACCTACCTACTTACCTACTTACCTACCCTACCTACCCTACCTACCCTACCTACCCTACCTACCCTACCTACCCTACCTACCCTACCTACCCTACCTACCCTACCTACCCTACCTACCCTACCTACCCTACCTACCCTACCTACCCTACCTACCCTACCTACCCTACCTACCCTACCTACCCTACCTACCCTACCTACCCTACCTACCCTACCTACCCTACCTACCCTACCTACCCTACCTACCCTACCTACCCTACCTACCCTACCTACCCTACATTCGAATTTTTCTCGCCGTAAAAACCATCCTTGAAATCCAAGGAACATTTTAAAAAAAAAATTGGCCAAATTGGTCCAGGCGTTGTTGAGTTATGCGCTTACCAACACATTTTGCGATTCATTTTTATATTATAGATGGAACAGTTGTAAAAATGGAAATGGATTATGACTAAAATGGTGCTTTAGATGATATTGTTAAGCCGCCTGGTCAATGGCACTTTCAATTTGCACAAAGTAAGCGTTTTTTTTATAAAAAGATTTGGTAATAAGGTCAAAGTCAAAGGAGAACTCCACTACTCATCGGACTTTACACAATATAAATCTGTATTGAAAAGAGGTAAATCTTTTAAAGATGTTCTTCCACTGCTGGTGCTAAAAAACAATCTGGTGAATTGAATTTAGTGAATTTCGGTGCCCAGCACCCAGCATAATATGGGCATTGGACCCATATGCTGGGTGCTGGACACCGAAATTCACTGAAAGTGTTAAAAAAGAAAAAAATCGGTGATGTGAGAAAGTTATTAGAGAAAAATTATGGATCGCATTGGAAAAGTAATTGTAAACTAGAATATTATAAAATTATTTTAAACTCAATCAATGATGACTTAGTTCAAGAAGATGACCCTTCTTGTGATCCAGCACCAGCTGATTCCAATATTACAATTTAGAATAATATTATATTATAAAAAGAAATTAAGCATGTATTTAACAATAAATTCATATTTTTTGAAAACCTTATTTTATTTGCCATCAGTACCCAGCATCATTATTATATTTCGACAGTTGTCAAATGAAATAGTGAGACGCATACTCGCTTTGATCCCAATCTATTAAAAGCAAACCTGCTTAGGTCTGAAGTTAAAATGCAAAGGCACCTTAGTCCTAGAATATTTCTGAATATTTTGTGGAACTAGTGTAAATTTTACCTTTTTTTTAACTTTTAAAAATAACATAATTTTTAACTCACAGTAGAAAACTTCAAATATCTCAGTATACATGTTTTGTGACTGAAGCATTTTTGCTTTTATACGCCTCACATTTGATCATCATCCCTTTACCAACTATTTTGGGGTTGTCTTCCAGTCTAACCCAATGCAGCTGAATATATAACATATTTTACATGGAGCGACTGCCTATGTGACCTTCACAACCCAGGTCTTACCGAGTATGTATTACTCGGTAAGACCTGGGTTGTGAAGGGTAAGACTGGTTTTCAGACTTTCAGGGCACAAACTACTTGTAATGACCATCAAAGATCTACAAATGACAGCCACACCAACACATTAACATGCTTTCCAAGGCTGGGGGGAAACTCGGTATGTAATAGTTGATCATGTTGGATTGACCCAACTTGCTGTTATTATTTGGCCACGAGCTCCTCATACATACACATCTGATCAAACAAATTCAATCATAAATGATCCACTGACCCATTACTCTTCAAGACTAATCCAATGTTTGACTGCTTTGAGGAAATGTGCATGCAGGGAACCAAATCAATGGGACAAGTGGCCCGCCAGTATTGGTACTCTTGGAATTTCAATGTCTTAGACCACAAACAACCCAAAACCAATAAAATAGAATGGCCTTAAACCTATCAGGCGATTTGAAGCCCTTCAATCTACCTTTTAAAGATCATATTGTTGTTTTTATTTGTCTTTTTTAGTTTTTCATCATGTACTATTGTCACCCAATAAAACCACTTCAAATAAAGAACACTGGACCAACATCTTTGTACAATACATTCAACATTTGAAGCCCAATATGACTTTCTGACCAAGCAATGTAAACTACCGAACCAGTCTGTAACCGAGTTACAGGACATTTTGAATTAATGTAACAAATGAGATTTTGCGACACCTTTCCTGACACATCTACGAATAAAACTTTTCTTTTTCTTTTGTAGACTTTCAAACAACCAAAATATACCAATTCTTTTCTATATTTTTGTCCCCCTAACATATAAGTACACAATTCCCTTTGACATTTATAGCACCCGTCATATTGTTATCACCAATATTACGGTAAAACATGATCAGCAAGGATCGAATTTCATACAATGGTACAAGGAAATAACAAATAAGGAAAACTGATTTAGAACAAAACCCGACATTTTGTATCCTTTAATCACCGATAGCTCTTACTTTACGAATTTTCAGATCGCATTTAATAACAAATGTATCGTTAAAAAACGGAAATCAACGAAGACTCGACACAGTAAGGTCCTAAACAATAGTTTTCGTTATCTAACGACTCGATGCTTCTATGCACCATTCATCTCAAGAGACGTAATCGGAAAATCACAGATCCTATCGACAACAAACTATCAACAATAATTAGAACGAATACCGATAAGCAATTAGTTGGTTTCACATTCACAAACAAAACTTAGGGCCTATGAACAAACAACCATTTTTAACAACGCAGGCAGAGCTATTCTGCAATTTCTGCATCCAATGCAATGAATTGCAATGATACCAAAACAATTAACAATGGCCGTCTGGTCGATCGATCGATCTTAGTCTGAACCATAGACTTCTTTGTTTTTGTTTTCTGAACCATAGACTAATATATCTGTGGCCGAGGCATGGACTTAGTAATATAATAAACTGGACTGCAGGGCTATTGGCTATCTTTTTGATCGGCGGTGACTATCAACCTTACACTGAACTTTGATGGCAACTGAGAATGTCATAACATTTGTTATTGTGTGTCACTTTGAGTAGATATCACGTCACGGTGACAATAGACTGGGTACGGTGCTGTTCGACTCAATATTTGACGCCTCTATTTTTTATCGACTATAATGCGGCTAAGTTCAGTAGCGCCCTTTGAGCGTTACAATACGTCTTGATCTTAGGGAACATTTTATATTTAGCGGTTTTTAGGACACGTGAAATGGTTATTGTAAATTATTTTGTGTTGTCAGTGTTTACTTCTGAACTTTTAAAAAAAACGTTACCTAAGTTAGTAAAACCACTTATTAGATGTATTACTTATAATAATTATGTTAAGTTGTAGATGTTTCATAAGATCAATTTCTAAGTTTTTAACTTCATCTTAATTGAGTAAAAATTTAATATTTTAATGGGCAACCCCATTAAAATATTAAATCTATTAATAAAAAAATATATTAAAGTAATTCAAATAAAAAAATGTTTGTACAGCATTATTATTAATTGTCTTTTTTTCAACATGTTTCACAAAACAAAGAACAATTTATTTATTATTTATTTTACTATTTATGTACACACAGTAGACAAAACAGGAAAATAACATTACATTTACTTATATTATGTACAAAAGTGAAGTTAGAATAAAAGTATTACGAGCTATTTATAAAACTATCTATCTTTAATAAATCAAGCCTTTTCATTTGTAACTGTACAAAGATCTTTTGGCGCGTGGCTAAAATCAGAACTAATGAAACCATTCCATAACTTCAGATTTTATTCACATAAAATAATCAATAAAAAAACTAATATTAATCCAAGAAAATAAACATTTTAGAACATCACAAGCAATATTAGCAAACAATAGACTATAAGAAATTATCTCTAGCATTCCATAATCGCGTAGGCGGCACGCGGCATCTCTCAATTCGCAGACGACTTCGTTTTCGCTCTTCTTGAGCAAATCCTAGCATTATTATAGGTGCCATACTTCATCACGAACACAAATGACAATAAAACAACAAAAGACGTAAAGTTTACATTTGATACCGGCTTCCGTGTTCATCACTGGACTTGAAAAACATTACCTATGAGTAGCGTCTTTCACGAAAGCAACTTCAAGAAAAGTGATCATCGATTTGATGTCCGCTATGCTTACACAATTGCAATAATATAAGTATCGATACAAAAGCGTCTGTTAAAATGAGTTATGGTGACATCAGCGACGATGGGCACCAATGACGTCATAATTGATGGTCACTGGTCATAGCCAATACGAAACTATGCTTTTGACATTTAATTGATGAACACTCAGCCAAGTGATCATCACTATGAACTGTCAACAGAGATACGCAATAGCCCTGCTGAGCACTCTACCAGAAAAACGTGACGAGAGAGATATTTATAACTGAGCCCTTTGTCTCTTTCTAATAGGGTGACCAAGCATTTTTATAACATAACTTCGTCCATAATCGCACAGACAAAACCTTCAGTTTCCCCAAAGAGGTCGCCAAAACATAGCCAGGACATGGACGCTAGAAAATCTACATCAGGCCCACGAAGAGCCCGGTAGAAGCGCCCGTGAAGCTCCTTGCTTTGCCATACTTCCTTGCGGTCATCGGTAGTAAGTACAACAGGTTTGCGCCAGTTCTCTTTAGCCATGGACAGCGGGGTGAGTCCCTTGTCCACTGCGACCACATCTCGGTGCATACCGAAAATAGTCTCTGAGACTGCACACCTCGCGGTTGTGGAGGGTCTTCGCATTTAAAAAGCCTCGACCCCCGCTCTTCCGCGGGATGTACAGTCTCATCACCGATGATCGTGGGTGATGCATCCGATTTGCGGTCCACAGTGTACGAACTCTCCTATCCAGGGCATCGAGTTCGGTCTGAGTCCATTTCAGTATGCCGAAAGAGTACATTAAAACCGGCATGACCCAACCGTTGAAGGTGCGCACCTTGTTCCCGCCTGAAAGAAGGCTATTTAATACCTTCTTCAGACGACCGAAGAAGCGCTCCCTCAACGATTGCTTCATGTCAGTTACGTTAATGCCTAACGCTTCCGACATACCCAAATACTTATAGCCTTCGGATGAGGAGAGGGATCTCAGGCGTATGGAATCCGAGAGCTGAATTCCCTCGGATTCCATAATCTCCCCTCGCTTTACATACATGACTGCACATTTTTCCACACCAAATTCCATCCTGATTTATTTGCACGCATTGGCACTGCACAAAATTGTGGCATTTATGAAAGGTTATTGCTCTGTTAGTGATTAAAAAGATAATCAAATGAAAAAATAATCATAATCTACAAGACGCTCATGTATGTTGACAGATGATTAGACCTTATGCTTCAGTGCTGCCACCTCGTGGATCTAATTACAGAAAACCCGCGAATGGGACAAGGGCAGGATTGCTGGAAGATGATGATATACAATATATACTGTGGAAGGAACGCCGACGCAACAACGGCTATCACGTATTGAGTACATCATACTGAATCCCCCCACATATCAAATTTTCTATAAAACTGCAATACCTAGTATACACGGTCAAAGTGTATCTATGGAAAAGCTGTATGTTTTTTTTAAATTACCGATGAAAAATTTCGATGTGTAGTTTCAATTGGATTTCAATTCGATATTAATTCAACCGAGTTGTTCTGACAGCTGCTGTGAGTTGACGTCACTGGCCCACGTGCCGGCGTTCACTTGAATTGATGACGTACAGCCCTCACAGTTGGTTTACGTGGGACTACCAGTATTATATAATTATGATGCTTTGTGTGTCTGACAATAGCACCCAAGGAAAACCTTAGTACAAAAATAATAAAGATGACTGTTATTTGACAGACTTGTCAGTGGCAGCAACCGTATTGTGAGGGTAATAAAGATCATTTTTTTTGACAGTGATGCCCAATCACTGTCAAAAGTAAACGTACCTACTGTGGAAGAACAATAAGTACAATTAATCCCGACTGTTATTACAATCACACCAATAGTTGTAAATAAACCGTTTTAAACCAAAATCCGTGGTTTAAAACAGGTTTTAAATTGGTTTAAAACCACGACCACGTGGGCCGTACATTGGTTATAAATTATTTTAAAAGGCTAATTGAAATCATTTTTATTAATATATGTGAAGTCATATATCATACTTATACTACTTTTTAGGATTAGACCGACTGAAAACAATCATGAAATGCGTGTTTATTAAAATATAACGGCAATGCCGTATTTTTATTTTGCAATTTGCTACCAAAATCGTAACGTAGGGTATGAGGAGAGAGAAGAAAAAAGAAGAAGAAGCAAATACATTTATTTGGCACATGCCACAAGTGCACACAATAAAAACAAAACAAAAACATTTTAAACCATTATTAAACCGCTAATTGTGGTTTTAAATCGTTTTAAACCAAAAAGACGGTTTAAAACCCATTCTGCATCTATAATCACACCGCCCGGCGTCCGCCGCGGAACCATGGCAGCAAAATTGCTGTAGTTCCGCCATGAGTGCCATGACTGGTCCGTTGTACAGACGCCAGCACATCAAGCTACTACAATCTGTCAAATTTCTCAATGTTATCGCGAAAGCATTAGGTTCAGTGTTGATTGGACACAGTTTCGGGTAGCTTGATTGTGCTGGCGTTTGTACGAAACCGAAGCAAGACTTGCCTGTTCTTATGATTCTCTCTCTTTCCCGGATTCTGATTCTGCTTTCACATATACAGGGTGTAAACAGACCTTTCACGAAGCCGTCAAGCAAGATTCTGTACATCAAACTAAGTAACTTTACGCAAAAAAAATTGCTGGGTAACGAATTTTTTTTGGGGTGAAAAATCACGTTTTATGGTAGGACTCAATGTAACGTACTCAGATCATTGTGCTGATGGATGGATTTAATAGTACGGGGGTCGTGGAGGTGCTTAAAGTAAATTTACAATATTAAAACAAGAAAAGCTGGCGTGACGATTTCGACTCGTTCCTGACTGATTGGCCAGAGGAGGCAAAACACCGGGAGAGTTGGAAAGAAATGGGGTAGGCCTTTGCCCAGCAGTGGGACAGTATAGAATAATAAAAAATAAAAAAGTGGTTCTCAATAGACTAATTTATTGTCACTATTGTACTTAGATTATCTATACATATAATAAGACAGTAAAAAAACTGTGTCTGTACATTGAATATATTTAGAAAAAAAAAATTGAGGGGGGTTTAGAAACAGTAAAAGAGCACGAATCCAAAAAAAAAATTCTGTCTGTTTGTCTGTTTGTCTGTTTATCTGTTTGTCTGTTTGTCTGTTTGTCTGTTTGTTTGTACACGCTAATCTTCGGAACTACTAGACGGATTTGAAAGATTTTTTTTTTGTTGTATAGGTATTAAGTCTGGGCAACATATAGGCTATAATTTATCTTGGAAACTTGAACACCTGATGCAGAACCGCAATAGAATAGCTAAACTATAAGAGATACAAAAATGGTACCATAGCAAAAATTGTTCCACGTGATGAGCATTTTCTGCTGAGAGAATAAATTTGAAGATCTGGAACACCTGATGTGGAACTCCAAGAGCCCAGCTACACCAGAACACATATAGGAATGACGTCTTAGCAAACATTGTTCAATCTGATGAGCACTCTCTGTTGACTTATAAAATCGAAGATCTGGAACACCTGTTGTGGAACTCCAAGAGCCCAGCTATACCATAACACATATAGGAATGACGTCTTAGCAAACATTGTTCAATCTGATGACCACTCTCTGTTGATTTATAAAAATCGAAGATCTGGAACACCTGTTGTGGAACTCCAAGAGCCCAGCTACACCATAACACATATAGGAATGACGTCTTAGCAAACATTGTTCAATCTGTTGATTTATAAAAATCGAAGTTCTGAAACACCTATTGTGGAACTCCAAGAGCCCAGCTACACCATAACACATATAGGAATGAAGTCTTAGCAAAAATTGTTCAATCTGATGAGCACTCTCTGTTGACTTATAAAAATCGAAGATCTGGAACACCTGTTGTGGAACTCCAAGAGCCCAGCTACACCATAACACATATAGGAATGACGTCTTAAAAGTTGTTCGGTCTGATGGGCATTTCCTGTTGACTTATAAAAATCGAAGATCAGAAACATCTGATGTGGAAATCAAAGCTATCACTAATTTCACTGTATAATTATAAAATAACATAAGCTGGGAGTACCTCCACGAGGTGAAGGCGGTAACAGTTTAGGACTGATATTCGATGACGACGGTATATCATTGGAAATTTGACTCTACTGGACAAAACTCCTATTTATTTTTTTTATTTTATCGAATAAATATGCCTTCGGGCTTATGTTATTTGAGTGTTTTAGACTTTTTCCACTTATCTTCGTGACACGGTAGCCTACCCGGTCACGCAGGGGAGCAGTCACTTAGATTTTAATTGATCAGGTATCTTCACAATAAAACTATAACCATGCCTAGAAAGAGGTAAAATCTTTCCCACTGTTCCAAAGGAGCTAAAAGATTTAGGATCATAAGATCCCAAGAATCTACCGAAGAACGTCAGGAGAGACTTGATGCTGTTCGAGAACATCAGGCTGCAACTCGCTCCGTGGAAACCTCTTCCTCTCTTCTCTTCTCTTCTTCTTGGATAAAGAAGTACGCCTGCGTTCTCAGCGTATTTACGCATCTACATCCAGGTCTCTAGAGAACTGTGAAGAATATGATGCGCGACTGACCGCTGATCGTGAACGTCACGCATTGTCTCGCGAGTCGGAGACGTTCACGGATAGAGAATTACGCTTGAGTTCCAAGCGTATCTACGCATCGACTTCTGACTTACAAAAATGAAAGATATGGAACGTCTCGAATCGTCTCGCGCATCCCGTTGTTTTCCCGTCCCCGGGCTCTTAGAATTCGACATCAGACGTTTCAGATCTTCGATTTTGACGACCCCGTTGTCGCTGGCATAAGCAACAGGATCCGCGTACGAAGTCGCGGGCAGAAGCTAGTCATTACTAAATACAAGACCATAGGTTTTGTTTTTTTAGTTACCTTAACACTCTTTTCGCATGTTTCCAGTGAGTCTCATCATAAGAGTTATTAAACTGGCTAAGAAAAGTCACACTGTAAGCAATAAAAAAATAAATTAAAAAAAAACTGGTTAAAACCGCTAAATACTATTAAACCTCCTATTAGTTCTCTAAATGGATAATTTTACAACCATTTTGAGACCTTTGTCCGTCTATTTTAATGGGACCTTATATAGTTAAAGATTTTATAATTGTGAGATAGTAAAAAACAGTTAAAACCGATTTACGGGGCTAACAGAAGAGGGCTAAACGCTATTGACATGTAATTAAATCCTCTAGGATAGAAATAGGACGCCAGGCGCCACCCTTTCGCCTTGGAAATGTCTTATAGCAGCTACTAGATTCATACAGTACTATACTAGGTAGCTAGGTATTACACAATATCTTGTGAATACCTTTTATTCCCAAAGAAGATTAACTTTTAATTTAATCGATGTAATAAATGTACTTGACTTTTACTTTTTCACTTAAAAAAAAAAAAAAAATCCGCACTAGGCTTTTTTTGGATGCGTTTTCAAACATTCAAACTTGCATACACAAACAGCCAGACCAGGAACAACTACCTGTATGTTAAACATATAAGGTGACTGATAGAAACATTTTTTTAAAATACTCATTCACTTTTATCACAATAACACAACAGCGGAGCATTACGGAGCGGGCTTGTGAACCGCGCGGGTGCTCTGCCTGCCCATTGTTACACAGTACGATAGTAATGAGACAGAACGGCGTCATGCGGCTAACAGCTGATAGGTCACAAGCGCGCGCGCGCGAATTTCATACGGCCCGCTGCTGTGTTATTGTGATAAATATAGAGAAAAGATAAAAGTGAATGAGTATACAAAAAAAATGTTTCTTTGGGAATGTTGTTTGTTAACATGAGTACAATCACGTGTTTAAGTATCGGTCACTAATTACCATTCACCCTAAACATATTTGAATCATGCGGGAATCGAACCCGCGACACGTAGCGCAGCAGCCAATCGCTCAGCCACTGCGCCAACCGCGCAATTTTATCCCTCTACTACCCGATTTGATTTGCTTTTTTTCCGCGCTTTGCTTTCACCGGGTTGCAGAAGAAGCAAAGCTATGATGCCGCTAAACAGCCTAATAGAAAATGCATTTTTTTTTAAAAATTTGGAACAAATAAATGTTAGTTTGTTCATCATCATCTGCCTAGCCTTTTCCCAACTATATTGGGGTCGGCTGCCAGTCTAACCGGATGCAGCTGAATACCAGTATTTTACATGGAGCGACTGCCTATCGGACCTCCACTACCCAGTTAGTACTGGGTAATACGATACCCCTTGGTAAGACTGGTTGTCAGACTTTTTGGGCCACTGACTACCTAACGACTGTCAAAGATCTACAAATGGCAGCCGGGACCAATGGCTTAACGTGCTTTCCGAGGCACGGAGGAAACTCGGTATGTAATGGGTGGTCACCCATCCACGGACCAACCTAGGCAAGCACGGCTTAATCTAAAGATTGAACCGAGCGGCTATTTTATTAAGCCCCGAGCTCCTCTAACGAACGACGTTATTCAATACACTTTCGAATAAATAAAATATTAGAACGGAAAATATTTTTGACAGGAATTATTATGAAACTATGATTTGATTTGCTTTTTTTCCCGCGCTTTGCTTTCACCAGGTTGCAGAAGAAGCCACACCGCAACCGCTAAACAGCCTAATAGAAAATGCATTTTTTTTTTATTTGGAACAAATATATTATGTTAATTTGTTCATAAAAGAAAATATTTGTTTTAAATAATCATGTTTATCTATGATATTCTATTTATAAACACAATATATATAAAACGGTTACCAGTATTCAGTAAATCATTCTGAGCGGCCACATAGAAATTGTTCATCGGTTATTAAAAAAAAATCTGCTGTTCCGTAACCGATGAAACATTTGTATGTGGGGGGGCTCAGAATGATGTACTGAATACGTGGTGACCGTTTTCGCGTCGATGTCCCTTCCACCCAGTATGCCTTCCACGATTTTTCAATCAGGTAATGGAGTGCTCTTTTTTTCATGTATGTACACCGATTACTCCGTGATTACTGGGCCGATTTACGAGATCCTATTTTCATTTTGGTAGAGGAAGCCCAGGCAGTGTTCCATACAAATTTTATTAACTTTGCTTGAATAGTTTATGAGTTAGCTCCGAACGTAGGTATTGTTTCTTATTAATTGGCCTGTCTAAATGTATATTGTTGATGACATGATGGTCCCATAATAACTCCTTCTTACTATAAAGGGTGTAAAAAGACCCTTAACGAAAAAGAAAACCACATATTCTGCCCATCATTGGGATCATTTTTTTGTTCTGGACCATACCTGGGAACCTTCTAGTTACGGAGATATTGGGGGTCAAAGTTCCAATTTTTTCACAAGTTTTTTTTTAAATACTACTTTTTAAGGTTCTAACTTTACTCCAATTACCTCCATGGTCCGTTTACTATTCAAAGCATCCATCAGCAATAAGTTTTGAGCGCATTATATTGAGTTTTACCGTAAAATGTGATTTTTGATCCCAAAAAAAAATTTCGTTTCCCAGCAAAAATTTTTGCGTAAAGTTACTTAGTTTATGTACAGAATGCTTGGTTGACGGCTTGGTGAAGGGTCTGTTTACACCCCGTATTGTATTGTATTGTATAACGGGCTGGTGTCCGCAACTCCACGTCCAAGCGCGTATTTTACGTGCGGTTCTAGTTACTATATGAAATTAATTCATGCCAAGAAAAAAACACTACAAAAAAATTACTTTATGAAATCGATGGCAAAAATTCACCGACCGAGATGAAACAAACAAATTCACCGACTTCCAAAAGTAGTGTTTTTTTAGACTTTTTTTATAATTGAAGTAAACATCTAGGTATTATAACGAGGTAAAATATTATGTAAGTTTAGATGCATTGGTAATATGCGGAACTACTGAATCAAATCCGAAAATTATTTCACTAACTGGAAGCTACATTATCCCCAAGTGTCACGAACATAACGCGAGCGGAGCCACGGGGAAAAGATAGTAGTAGGAAAACTAGTAGTGTAACCTATACCAGAACAATACACTTAGTTCACTAGACAGTGACTTGTGCAAGGTCGTCTGCCCTTAGCCTCACGCCATTCTCAAGGTGAAACGCTCACAAATTGTTTAAACTGGTTAAATAATTATCGCTGTGACATCTTAATTACCCGACTACGGCGAAGCCAAAAGGAATGGTTATGATTTTAGCAGTCAATGTATGTATGTGTGTTTGTAATTACGTATGTACCTCCGTAGCGCCTAAACTATTCATCCGGTTTTGATGAATAAGGTGTCCATCGATCTGTTGTTATGGCCCGGGTAACATAGGCCACATTATAACCGACTTCAACAATAGGACTAGTCGATTTTACCTTTTAATTGAGCGTGATACACGGTATACCACATAAATATTCTTGTTTTATGTAAAGGCGTGGACGGAAACATTTTAGAAGATTTTAAAAACTTCATGAAACCATAATAGCACATCACACTCTCAGGTATATAATCCTAAATATATGTATAGAAGCCTAAATAGCATAAAAAATCACCTACACTAATATACAGGGTGGTAGGGACATCGACGCTAAAAAGGTTACCACGTATTCAGTACATCATTCTGAACCCCCCCCCCCCCACCCCCCACATAGAAATTGTTCGTCGGTTATTTATATGAAGCTGAAGAGCATTTGCAGGTAATTTGAACTCTGCAAATTACTAGTAAAATTGCACAGACCGGAATTTTATTATTTCATTATGGTTTAGTAAATGGGACACGGTTCAGAAAAATCACCTCCGTTATAATAACATAAATGTATGAGTGCGAAATGAATTGTAAAGTACATAAGCTTAGAAAATGCAGTCGTAAAGGTTCACGTTCACGTCTCGTCCAAGACCGATAATATTCGACCCCTTCTATAACCCGACCATATCAAAAACGTCCGTCTAAATAGAACCTCATTGGGACCAGACACCCTGCCAGGTTTTGTCGGCTTACAACTGTCTGTCGAGCCTCCACTGCCTCCAAAGTGAATGCAAAGTAACGATCACCACCGAAATCACCCGAACCACTTCGGGCCACAGAGGTTATAAATACAACCCGCTTGGAAAATGACTCTTCAGTATTATTGTGAGTGCGGTAAGGGAGTACGCTTTCCGCGCGGCCCGGTTCGCCCGCCAACAATAACATTGCACGTATTGCACATTGTTATGTGAACAACATATTGTTATCAGAACAGTAAAATGCCTACGGACATAATGGCGAGCACATGTCGTGGTGAGAATTTCGGTAAAAGTTTCAGTAAGAAAAGTATTGAAAGTGAAGTAAAGTCTGGTTTCTTAGTGCTCTTGGGTCCTGGTGGGATGCGACAGGACGTGAGAGTCGTCGTGTACAGAACCTCTTTGGAGCATTTCGCGGTGATTTATCCCAGGAAGAGAGTTACGAAGCCCATCGGCGTAGTAAACTTGAGGAACACAGCGGTCGATCAAGCCGAATCAAACAGTGGCTTCATTGTGCGACAGAAAGGCTATGACAACACAATCTCCGCGAAGTTTGTGTGCTCCGAGCGCGAAGTTGAATCTTGGATGTCTGCGTTCACGTCGAGATCGTCGCCGCACTGCGCGCACGCTAGTCTCCCGGTCCTGGAGGAGACTGAGGAGAGCTAAGCAAATAAAAGGTTATCTAGCCGCTAAATGGTCTGGGTTATCTTCCTAATTTTGACGCGCCACGTCAAAACGGGGTTATGTTTGTTTTGCAATGGGATGCGAAAGTGAAAGTGGCGTTTTTTGCAAACGCTCGAAAGTGTCTCGGCTGAGGAGCTTAATAAAAACAAGTGCTACCTACAGTGTTCGTCGTGAATCATCTAGGTTACACCATGTTATTGTCTGGGTCTGAGAAGCCGCGGTATTTTGCTTTGCAAATGAGAAACGCGATTGTATTGAAACAGTTACGTCGGATAAGGAAAGAATATTTTGCGAGGTTGTTCACCTTGCGCGTTTGTTTTAATTCCGATACACTGTGCTTCTGATGAATTTAAACTGCTGTATAAAGACATATTTTACATTATTTCAGGGTTTTAGCAAACATTAAAGTTATTAATATATTTTTTTGGCATATTGGTGTAGGAATGTTATGAGACTGAAAAAAAATGCGGAAGTTTAACCAATCTTAAGTAGATCAGATGAACGCGGGCATATATATAAACAACACCTATCTCCATCTGACATTAAATCTGTACTATCAATTTCATTTAAACCGCAATGAAATGTTGTTTACACTAGGTACTTTCTAAACATTAGGAGCAATGTACTTTTTGGGGCTGCTGATGATTGTTGGATGGGTTTTTTTTTTGCTTCATGACATTTTATGCTAATAAATATACTTACTGACTATGATTTTTGCATGTAGAGCAACTCTGCTTGCTTGCTTCTGAAATATCTATCCTTTTCAAGTTGTTCATATAAAAGTAACTTGAGAAGGCTAAGTAGGCTCAACATTGAAAGCAGACGGACTTATTTTGGCCATACTTTTTTTGTGCCCTATTTTTTTATAACTCGCGATTGGCAGCTTACACATTTTAAGATTGCCCACTATTATGAAAATAGTCAATCTGATTTATTTTAGTTTCCAAAATACTGTGCGCTTGTAAGTTTACTTAGGAGACACTCGCTTCTTTCACAAAATATTTGAGTACTTAGGTACTTATATTATTTTTACCGTAAACTCCTTTACTTTTTCGTTTCGGTAGTTCAGCCGTTATTCCCACACTTCATCTTAATAATGGTCATTGCAAAGCAATTTAACTTTCCCAAGAACTCTTCGACCATAGTGTCGGAATTTTTTGTTCATTCACGTTACTTGCGCGGAGTTTTTGTACTTATTGTATTATATTCAGTGTAACTTGTACTCAATTTAACTTGTTGAAGGAGTCAAGTGCGCGTAGTAATGCAATAATATACCAACCCACATCTTAAAAACCCCATTTCCCGAAATAATTGCAATTTTAGATAGTAAACGGTAATTAATTTCAAATCTGTTCTAAACAAATGTTTCGGATATTGTATGAGCCTTAATTGAATGTTGGATTAATTTGATGTAAGTAGGTACCTATGCTTGTGGCCCTAGTGGGTTGACTTGAAGTTGAAGCGCAAACTGAACTTTATGCTTGGGTTTTAAAGTTGTCTTTTAAAAAACACAGTATTTTATATTGTATACATATTTTGTTTAGTAACCGTGTATCGGCAATAAGATAGATGGAAAACAACTATTATTATTATTTAAAATGAGCTTAAATGTAACCAATAATAAAATGTAGGTTATACCTATGTAAGAAGGTTGTCGTACTGATTTTGTCTGTATTTGTAAACTATATACTTACCTAAATACAAATAAAATTTAGATTGTAGAATATAGCCGTTGTATAATTCCATTACTAAATTGTGTTATATGGCATCGAGTATTTGTGACTATTTTACATTAACCAGAAAAAATAATAATGTGTGGTCTTATATTTAACCCTGTATTATTTTTCCTTGTATATTGTCCCACTGCTGGGCAAAGGCCTCCCCATAGCCTTCCACTCTGTGTGTAATGTTAAATTAAAATAATTGTTGTATGCATACCTTTATGTTATTATTATGGAGCCTATACACCAAAGCCACATGTCGGCAACTTTCGTACTCACGACGCGACGACCAATTAAGCTTTACAAAACCAGTATAAGCGTATCTCTCATTGTACGGGAAATCTATACACAGCGAGGCCATGTTATATTGGATATGACATGCCGCCATGTTTTTGTCTTCCGTGTGTAGGCACGACACTAATATGTCTACATTTACAGAAATAATATCACTATGACGGATCAAATGAATGTACACACGGCGATTTATCAATCTATGCTTTTCCAATATAACATGACCTCGCTTAATAGAGATTTGTAATACAATGAGAGATCCGCTTAAACTGGTTTTCTAAAGCTTCATCGGCCGGTGTGCGTACATACTATTCCTGAGTTTACATAACGTTTTTAATATTTTGTCGATAATTAGAAACGGACAACTTTTCACAGTCAGTTTACGTCTGACAGTAACAACCCAAGATCAACCTTATTGTTTCAAGAATAAAGATCACTGTTATTTGACAGACTTGTTGAAAGTGGCAACAACGGAATAACAACCTAATTCCAACGTAATAAAGATCACTGTCACTTGTACAGTGATGCCCAATCAAAAAACGAACTGTGAAAAAAGTTTGTAATCAGTATTGTATTGCCAAATTATGGATAAATCCTTCTAGAGGTGTATTTATGACTGATGAGAATATACTCTTGTTGTTTAAGACGTACCCTATTTGTAATCAATGTTCCATAATGTAAACAGTAGCAAGAATACTAAAGAAAAACGGTAAGTATAACTTTGGAACGGTAATTTTACTAAATAAAAATATATAAGACATCCCACGGAATCGTCCTTTTATTTTTTGTACACCACTCTTAGTGCCCGGACACATCGCCACGGCGCACACTGGTCCCACATTAAAAAAAAGTGGACATTGATAGTAGACCGCTGATATTTTTTTTTATTGTTGATACAATGATAACAGATAAGGCAAAAAAATATTATTGTCCTACTTCAAATACTTTTCTGTAAAAAAAATATTTCTTTTTTTTTTGTATGGGAGCGATTACATTTTACTCAATTTCTCAAAAACTTTAAGCGATGTCGAGATGGCAATCACATATGTTAGAAAACTAATAATTCTGAGTATTTGGCTCGAAGAAACTTATTGCTTATCTCTGCGTACTTTCGAGATAATAGTGACAGAAAATAACAATTTTTTTAATGTTAATTGTTTGCTTTTTTTAATCATAGCCTTACTTTAGCACATAATTATAATGTATGCGTAATGTCAAATAAATAAAAAGAGACTTCTCTGTAAAAGAGGTTATGGGGGCTCACTAATGACTGAAAAGCTATGACCTTTCTGAAGGAGTACTTTCATCAGTTCTAAAAAACAATCAAAATGAAGACAAACGATTCTGAAAAAATATTATGGTGAAAGATTAATATTTGGGTCTATATTCTCTTGAGAAATCTCTATTTCCTCGTTTTCCAACGAAAGCAATTCATTGTTCAAGATCAAAGCACTAGCCTCTGGAAACAACTGTTTATGTAAACGAGCAAACTTTGGTTTGATATGGCTGATGTAAGGATCTGAGCTAATTAGAAAGCTGTGGATAATGTCTAAATTAGTCTGAACTCTACCGATTTTTCTTGTATGTGCCATTCTAACATTCCGGAAATCTTTATTCCTCGCTTCGGAAGCTTCTTCGGAAAGCATGCCTATCGGAATAAAGGAGAAATTTTCACAAATATCAGCACCGTGTATCAACAATTTATGGACACTTGAAGGCATGTAATACCATGGATATAAGTTTACATACAGCATTGCTGTTTCTTTACAATATTCCCTAAACAAGTTGGTATTAATAAGTTGACCAGATGAAATTGTTTGTAAAATGACTGCAAATCTCTTGATTAAATCAGGGTGGATTCCCGTTATTTCAGCAGATACTTCATAATTTTCAAAAAACCTTCTTGCCGTGTTACCGTCATTGGTTGTACCATATCCCTGTTTTACTATGTCAATTAACAAACCAGTTCTTTCCCGGAATTCTTCTTGTGTCAAATTCTTTTTAATTTCTTTTAACAATTTATCTTCTTTTCGTGCAGCCCACTTTTTGAAGTCTAAGTTGTACGAAATGTGTAAAATACATTCCATACATCTTATCCACATATGAAGCGAAGACAGACCATATTTATACATATCTTCTCTGATGAGTCTTTTGGATACAAAGTCCAAGTCATTCATTTTGCTAGGTTACAAACAGCTGCAGAAGAAGTATTGGAAATCACAGTAGAAATTTTCCCATCAATCATAGTCATGTACAAAACATGTTTAATATCAAAATTATCTACAATTGTGGGAACAAGATTACGAATTTCTTCCTCTAAGGATGCACTTTCCTTCTTTATCAATTCATTTGTTTCTTTTGCAAATATAAAGCCAATTGGACGACAATAGTTTGTTGAAGAGGGAGCAGGATTTTGCCACAAGATAGTACCACTCTCTTCTTCCAAACGAAGCGGAACCAAACTAATCATGAAAACTGAAGAATCGTCAATTTTAGTGTCGTCGGAGTGTGACTTTTGTTTATATCCAGCCATCTTGTTATCCCGGCAAACTCGCGTCGAAGCTCCATTTTGCTGGCCAGCGGACCTATTGTGATATGAGTAAGGCTATGATTAAAAAAAGCAAACAATTAACATTAAAAAAAATTGTTATTTTCTGTCACTATTATCTCGAAAGTACGCAGAGATAAGCAATAAGTTTCTTCGAGCCAAATACTCAGAATTATTAGTTTTCTAACATATGTGATTGCCATCTCGACATCGCTTAAAGTTTTTGAGAAATTGAGTAAAATGTAATCGCTCCCATACAAAAAAAAAAGAAATATTTTTTTTACAGAAAAGTATTTGAAGTAGGACAATAATATTTTTTTGCCTTATCTGTTATCATTGTATCAACAATAAAAAAAAATATCAGCGGTCTACTATCAATGTCCACTTTTTTTTAATTTGGGACCAGTGTGCGGCGCGGCGTCGTACCGCGGGACGGTGCCGTGTACGGTGCGCCGCGTCGGCTCACGGTGTGCCACATTAGATAGCGACAAAAATCGGTCGCTAAGTCGTATCGTTGTCAAATTCCTTTCATAAATTTTCTACTTTATTTCGAAAGGATAAGGTTGAAAATCTATTAAAGAAATTTGACATCGATTACACTTAACGACCGATTTTTGACGTTATATTTGTCGAGACTACAGGGCCTGGCAGTTAATGGAAAGGGTTAGAGTACACTTTTGAATCGATGGTTGCTGCCCTGAGCCGGCGCGGCCACCGTATACGGCACCGCACCGCGGCACGACGCCGCGCCTTGGTGTTGTGTCCAGGCCCTTATAAGTAAACAACATACATAACATCACACCAGTAATCCCCGGAGGGTAACGCAGAGGTGTATCTAATAGTACACCCACATTTCGCCGGTTATGTTTAAGTCCCATGTAGGTAATGGCGGCGAGCTTATTGCCATCAACCGGGCGCAAATCCAAACTCCGTGTCTCCTACTGAGAAATTCCAAAACCCAATACATATCACTTTGCCCGACCAGGGAATCGAGCCCAGGACCTCATGCTCAGCAGTCGCTCTTGCGACCACTAGACCAACAAGGCAGTCAAACATAGCTAAACTACTTGTTAGCTAAAGTAATTCGTTTGGGGATGACCAAAGTAACGATGGATAACTGAAAGATGAAACCTATGGCTAGACAGGGGCCAGGGGGTGACGTCACGATATGACGACGAACAAAGAAGTGTGGAAGAAGAAAACAAGCTGCGCCGAACTCTATTAAATTGCAAGGGTCTCTATTACTAAGCCTCCGTCCGTCTGTCTGTCTATCAGTGGGCTGCATCTCCTCAATAATACATTAAAAATTAAAGGGGGCTCTTGGGGCCTACGATGGCCGGTTTTTGCTTTATTTTGCTCATTTTGACGAATCTTTTTTTTTTCTTTATTTAATCAATACTATACATAATTTGACTTAAATGCAACATCTGCCAAACTGCATAGCAATTTGTCGGCAGTAGGTTCTCGCGGAATCTCACTAATATTTAGTATAAATCTAAGTTAAAACTAGGTTATTGTAAAATGAAGAGTAAGACAATGGGTCAATCAAAGCCACTATACTCAGCGGTATCAGTCAACCAATGTCATCAGACCATCCCTTCGTCAGTGTAGGGTAAGCAAGAATTGGACTCGAACATAAGCCGACCGACGCCGTCAATCGATCGCAGCCACTATATGGACACATCGACAGGTAATGTTTTCTGACACTTTTTAGGTGGTTTTTTCTCTTGACACGATCGATCATTCCCTCAGGTAATTCATTATCTCGTATACTTACCGTAATAATTATTTACATTTGGCACTTTTTTTTTTTTTAGTGATGGGGAATCATCAAATAACTCCTCCCGCTCAGGGTGGAGTGGGAGGGAGTGTCAGACTTTTACTGACTAAAACCCATCCATGTTCCTTCTTTTGTGCCCTTTGTGTTCCAGGGCCGCGGTATCTCTTTCGAACAGTCCCGCAGCCCTACATAGCGACCATGTAATTGTTGATCCACCTAATGTTTAATTAACTTAAAGGCTTACTTACTTGAGTTCTTCGAACTCAAAGTAAACGTAGCCATGTTTAATTTATGTAGGTTCATTAGTCTGTGGCAAGGCCTAAAGTTGAACCAACACATTAATTTAGCAATAAAACTAAAACCCATGACCGGCAATTTGAGATAAAAAAAAACAATAACTTTTTACGTTCCTCGAATTCGCTGGAACTTATAAGTTTAGCGATGGCAAAAAACTGAAGGCTGATAGTTTAATAACCCTTACTTGCTGTCGGTAAAAATAAAGTAGTAAGAATATCTGTACAATTTTGTGGCGCAAAATTGGAATAAATAAAGCGCAATACATACACGGTCAAAATTGTTTTGGACCAGCTGTTTTTTTTTTAATAACCGATGAAAAATTTCTATGTGGCCCTGGTCGCTCAGAACTATGTACTGAATAAATGGTAACCGTTTTCGCGCCGGTGTCCCTAATTCCATCCTATTAATGATGGCATAACTCGCAAAGTAAGAAATAAAGGACAGTTTTTTTAAAATTAGACTAAAAATATATTCATTACTTAAATGTATTGCTTATTTTTTCTTTTATCAAAAGATAAAAGGTTTATTTTACGTATTTAGTTACTTAATTTAATAGTTACTTCCGTTACCGTTGGTCCCGTGTGTTATTTCTAGATGTTTAACAGTCGTTACAGGTAGTCAGTGGCCCGAAAGTCTGACTGACAGCCAGTCTTACCATGTACAAATACTGTTATTCAGCTACATCCGGTTAGACTGGAAGCCGACCCCAATATAGTTGGGAAAAGGCTAGGCAGATGATGCTAACCGATTGTTTCAGACAAAACCCGCTAGTTTGTAAACAACAGTAAATGCTAAACTAATGCAACCTAATGCTAAAAAGTTAACACCGCCAGCAAGCACTTGAATATTGTAATTTTATTTTACAACAGGCAGCGCACGCGTCCGTCATGCGGAACGGCCTGGTTTTTTAAAACACGCTATAATATACTTCGTTTTATATTCTTAAAAAGTCGGATGGTCTTTTTGTTAGCAGATTTATGGTTAACTGCAGTTTAGCCGTTATACAGGGAGGGAGGAACACCGACGCTGAAACGGTATTCCACGTATTCAGTACATCATTATGAACATGTTTCACACATCATTCATACAAAATGTGGGGGGAGGCACATTGAAATTTTTCATAGGTTACATGCATTTTATCAGTTGGCCACTGAACTCACTGCTAGTTAAAGAAATCAGAAGGAAAATGCACTTTACTGCTCCTAAACGTTGGACCGATTTTGATGAAAGTTTGTGTGTGTCCACTCAAACGCTCATACAAAATTTCATCATCCGTGAATACAAAAAACGTGATTGAACCTGTCGCCGTCATAAGGCGCGCGAAATTCAACTGAACTTCGGCTTTGCGGCGTGTTTCAACCGAATGTTTGGCCGAACTCGACATTCTGCAGAATCCGCATTCGGTCCACCTCTGTATACGAATAGGCAAAATTAAATTTATGCAAATAAGGTTCATTTTCGGATGAACCTCGACTGACGTAAGGTAAGTCGAAGTTCACTCAATTCAAATCATTTATTTTTGCAAAAACATATTGTGTCGATAATATACATGATGCTTATTATGTGTTGCAAGGTGCACAAATTAGGTCGAAAGACCATTAGATTACAAAAAAAAAAATACAAAGAAATATCATATTAATAAATCAACAATTAACATTAATATCAATTTAAATAAAAAATTTGGTAAATAGTCATGCGATTCAAAATAAATAAATGTATTTTTAGAGCGATTCAATAGATTTGCCTATTAGATTTCTACATAAAAGTATCTTTAGAAAAGGTATATGTATTTAGTTTGTTTATTTTACACTATTAGCAGTTGCCCGCGACCCTCATCCGCGTGAAATTATTATAAAATATTACTTCCCTGTTTGAATAGGATTTTGTTAATAATTTCAAGGGTTTTAGTTTTTTTGAACGGAACCCTGATACTTTTTCTAAAATAAAGGCAAGTTACCCCTTATGAATCAGCTATCTGCCAATAAAAGTACCGTCAAATTCCGTCCAACCGTATCGGCGATTAGCCGGAACAAACTGACAGACAAACACAAAAATTTTAAAAATCTTTGACTGTCTTTACAGGTAGTCAGTGGCCCAAAAAGTCTGACAACCAGTCTTACCAAGGGGTATCGTATTACCTAGTACTAACTGGAGGTCAGATACACAGTCTCTCACAGTCAGCTGCATCCGGTTAGTCTTTAGTCTGGAAGCCGACCCTAACATAGTTGGGAAAAGGCTAGGCAGATAATGATGAGATTGATTAGTCATTTTTGTAAATATTTAGTTTAAATGATTCTTTAAGTAGCCTTAAAATCAAAATAAAAACCATCTAGTAACCAGAATAGGTCGAGCCGAAATGCACACACATTACGCCCACGTAAATTACACCGAGATGTTACATTACATACCTACCGGTGTACTCATAGAGAATATAGTGGTTATATAGTCTTTGGGTGTACTAGACACTAGTACGTACTTACGTACTAGTCATCAAGCACTTCTGAGTACAAATAAAAATTGCTCGATTTCTCTTGACCAATACCCGGAAAAAGTCGTATCTAGATCAAGTGGGAATCTCTTCAGAATATTCGACTTTCTATCAGCACTTTTAAAATTGGAAGTGGAACTGAGGACTTGAGGAGGCAGACGTATGTGTGGGTGGAACGCCCCAGGCTAGGTAGACCGATAACCTTAAAATAAAAAGGCGGCTGGGGTAGAATGTACGTGGCAGGAAGAGAATCGGGTATTGTGGCGCATCCACTGAAAAAAAAAACTTGGTTACATACGTAGCCGTAGTATTATACAGGGTGTAAACAGACCCTTCACGAAGCCGTCAACTAAGCATTCTGTACATTAAACTAAGTAACTCTAAGCAAAAATTATTGCTGGGAAATGACTTTTTTTTTTGGTGTGAAAAATCACGTTTCACGGAAAAACTCAATGTTACGCACTCAAAACTTAGTGCTGATGGATGCTTTGAATAGTTAATGGGTCCTGAGGCTAATTAAAGTAAAGCTAAAATCTTAAAAAGTGGTTTTTAAAAAAAAACTTGTGAAAAAATTGGAACTTTGACCTTCAATATCTCCAGAACCTGTGGCTTTCCAGGTATTGTCTAGAAGAAAAAAATGATCCCAATGATGGGCAGAATATGTGGTTTTTGTTTTCGTTAAGGGTCTTTTTACACCCTTTATTATCTGTGACGTAGCTGAACTGTCATTTACTTGTAACACAAAAAAACTGACTAAGAGCGAGTCGTACTCGCGCAAGGTTTCCGTACTACGGAAGCCCCTTTTATTATTATTTTTTTTTACAGTTTTTGTTGTAGCAGCAATAGAAATACACATTCTGTGAAAATTTCAACTGTCTAGGTAACTAGTACGGATCATGAGATGCAGCCCGCTGACAGACAGACGGACGGAAGGACCGCGGAGGCTTAGTAATAGGGTCCCGTTAGTTTCCTTCAGGTACGGAATCCTAAACTGACCTCTGCATTACTTCATACCACAGTGGTCTATTTCCACTAAGACTAGGGGACACCTTCACCTGCAAACCATTTATAAAGGGTGTAAACGGACCCTTCACGAAGCCGTCAATCAAGCATTATGTACATCATACTAAGTAACTTTACGCAAAAATTATTGCTGGGCCTTTCGGCTTCGTTAAGGGTCTTATTACACCCTTTATATTATTGGATTTTAAACGGTCGGTTTACCGTAGAGAGATGAAATTCAAACAGTGCAAATAATATTTAGAAAAGGCATTCTTTTTCCCAGACTAAAGACCGATATAATAATTATGTATAATTATTTCACGACTGTCCGACGGCCTTGTGTTCAAAACTTTAGTTATTTGCCAAGACGCTTGAAACCGTAGTTCCTACAAGTTAGTGGCGTTTTTTTCATGTCCGTCTGTTTAAGTAAACATTGCTTCTATTGTGAGCACAGACAGCAGACAGTTATGTTATGAGTATGAGTCATAGCGTTATGTATTGGCTCAAGTTATTGTAAATTATTATGATTCACAAGTCGGTCCTAACGTTATATCTAATGGGTGTAAAAAGACCCCTAAGGAAGCCGAAAGGCACTTGCTCTCTCCGTCTTTGCGATCACTTTCTTTTGTTCCGGAATCTTGTGAACCAAATACGGGGTGTAAAAAGACCCTTCACGAAGCCGTCAACCAAGCATTCTGTACATCAAACTAAGTAACCTTACGCAAAAATTTTTGCTGGGAAACGTTTTTTTTTTTGGGGTGAAAAATCACGTTTTACGGTAAAACTCAAAATAACGCACTCAAAACATTGTGCTGATGGATGGATTGAATAGTACGGGGGTCGTGGAGGTGTTTAAAGTAAAGTTACAACATTAAAACTTTTATTTAAAAAAAAAGTTGTGAAAGAGTTGGAACTTTGACCCCCAATATCTCCGTAACTAGAAGGTTCCCAGGTATGGTCTAGAGCAAGAAAATGATCGCCATGACGGGGAGAATAAATGCCTTTCGGCTTCGTTAAGGGTCTTTTTACACCCTTTATTCTAGAAACAGAGATATTGGTGGTCAAAGTTCCAACTTTTTCACAACTTAAAAAAAAAAGTTTTTATTGTTATTACTTTAAATACCTCCATGACTCCTGTACTATTCAATGCATCCATCATCACAATAATTTTAGTGCGTTACATTGAGTGAGCCCTACTATAAACCGTGATTTTTCACGCCAAAAAAAAAGTCGTTTCCCAGAATTAGGTACATAGTTGGATGTATACAGAATGCTTGGTTGACGGCTTCGTGACGGGTCCCTTAACATATTGTATCGTTTAAGCTTTGGAATTGTCACATTAGGGGTGCAAACTTGGGACGCACACGTTCGAGTCGGCATCGAGTACTTATACCTATGTAGCCATCTATATCTTCTGGAAAAAGTCGCTTGGCCTAGCTCGAATTGTCCCAACCTAAACTTGATTCAGCGATGATAGCCACTAGCTGAAAGCAGGGGCAAATGAGGGGTATAATTGCCTCGGGGTCAGCTTTGTTGTTCAACAAATACAGCCTGTGTAGCGCCCCTATAAGTGCCCGCACAAATATTTGCAAGCCCGATTTCTTTTGGCTTGGAGTCAAGTTACTGAAAGCGTAGGTATAGAATGTTCGAACCTATTCGCCATTCTTTCATTCTTTCATAAGATTTTGATACTTTCACCTGCCCTGTATTTAAGTAACATTAGTGAGCAGGTATGAGATCTGTAGAAAGTCTAATGCACTTCCTAAGTTAAGCACTCTCGCCTTTTCGTGAGTCACGGAAAAGTTAGTTGTGTATGGTATGTAAACTTATATGAAGTGCTACCAGTCATTTCATAGTGCCTCTGATTTTCAGAATCAAAGTGACCTTTATTGCTGTTAGAATAAGGTTGCTGATGGCTTGCTTCTGTCAGCAATAAAATAGGTAACTGTGAAATGACTCTAAAGTTTGTATTACAATCCTTTCATTGCTGTTTTTCCTCAGATTGCAGTACAGTGAGCTTTTTTTGGCATCCTACTTGTTGTCACACTGCTCAGCTTTTGCCTTCCCTTTCTTCTTCCAAATATCTCTATCTTGCGCGATTTCTGGCCATGATAGGGGGACAAACAAGATCATCAGACCACCGTCGCCGCGGACAAAAATGAGCAATTAGTAGGTAATTTTGCATTTCGTAGTAGGATTTGAAATCAGACATCATTGCTCAAACCGACAAGAATTGACCAATTATTTACTCGGTATTCGCAACTCGGCAGAACGACTACAAATCACCAATTTGTATGGAACCCATCTAAATGCTAATAGGATTGGCATCTGCCACAAATTCTCTAAGCTCTTGTGATCAGTCCCTAGAGATTTTTGATTCGGGCATTTTGCATTTACATTTCAAAGGTATTCTCGTGTGAACGTTTGGACAGGGTGAGTAAATGTCAAAAGGTGCTACCATATTCCTAAAAAGTAAACAGCTTTAATAGTGTTGGTGATACGGAACTCTTAATAGTGAGCCTGACTCGTATTTGGCCGGTTTTCTTCCATACATCTCGTCAGGGCGGAGGACATCCATGAGGATTTCTGAGCTCAAAAAAAAGATTTCCGTACAGTAACACACTCGCTGTTCTGTAAAGTATCTACCTAACATTGCAAAACAAAAACAGTTGTTATGCGAATTATTATTCATAATTACGTTTTAAACTAGGGTAATTAAACACTAGTAAACTCGATTTGCATTCGGGGTTTTTTGTGTCCGTGCCAACTAGCTTTTTTTGGCTATGCAAACTATAAAGTCTCTTTAAAGTAGGTGCGTCGTCACTTTAGGTTATCAATATTTCAGTAATACAAAGATGTTTTAGCTCTCGTTCAACGTTGACAAAGTGACGCTGTTAGTTCTGACTTTGGGCACAGGCCCTTGTTCAGTTAAAAGTAGAACATTACCCGACGTTGTCTTTCCATTTGAGTAGAGCAAGTAGGCAAACTTAGTAGTGTGGCCTGTGTGTCCCTGTCAATAGACAATGACATGCACTTAGTTGGACCTACTCTATTTGTAATTTTGTTCCTAGCAAAGATAGAGCCCCAAAGCTATAGGAATCCATCTTTAATTCTCTATCAGAATGGCCGCTTGCTCTTCCAAGTCAGGGTGCTGTTGCTTGATTTTAAAACTTCGCCGAACTCGAGTAATTAGGGCCCCTAAATATTAATTAGTACAGAGGTAGGGACTAGTTACGGACCACCGGATGCAAGGTATGCAAGTTTTGCCTTTTTCGCTAAAATGGACTGCAGTGCATTATGTAGCCTTCATGCATACTATACACATACACAACACCCATCATGCATATATAGCGTGACGGTTGACAGAAGAGAATGGAAGAAAAAAACGTGTTGCGCCGACCCCAAGTAACATGGGACAAGGGCAGGAAGATGATGATGATGCATACTATACATGAACTCACGCCTTTTTCCGACGGGGGTAGGCAGAAACGATGCACAGAACGCCACCTGCTACGATCCTTACATAGGTACTCCTTTTGCCTCGTCCACATTCATACATCTGGTCATACACGCACGCCGGTTGCGAGTACTACGCACTTGACCATTCTGAAGAGCCTCACCAATAACTTATCGCAAAAAATCTAGCTTTATTGGAGAAATTTGAATGGCGCGATCCCTATACCAACCAGGGTTGTTGCTGATGCATATTTTTTCACATCAGTGGATGCTGATGCTGATGCTGGTCTTTTATCATTGACATCAGCGAAAGCTGATGCTGATGCTGATTTTAATTATTTTCTTAAAAAAAACAGGGAAAAAGTAAAATCAGTGCGTATTTTAGTACGCTCTTTGCGTGAATAATCCTTGTTACATAAGTTGCAGTTTGCAGTTTCTTGACTCCTTAATTTAAAATACGTCCATATTCCACTTTTCAACGCATAACACTCGACAGTTTACGGAAAAAAAAAAACAAAACTTCCACGCGTTATGACGAATTATCGTAATGAGACAAGTTTGTGTTTAATTGGTCAAAGTCGCAGGCAAAAACTACACGTGACATAATCCTCTCTGCGGTCATCTCACGACTCGAACTTCAGCATTAATAATCAGCATCGATCAATGCGGATGCTGATGTTGAAAATGATCCTGAAGATCAGCGGATGCTGATGCTGATGTTCGCAACAACCCTGATACCAACAACAACTACACAAATCTTCTAAACAAGGTAAGTTAGTAAACGGTTGACCAGTCTCATTCAGTCGGAAGGCAAGTAATGTATTTATAACAAACTGTGTATTTATTGTAGGTATTGTGACGTGAATGTAACTAACAATTAATTAAGAGTATCGACTTCAAACAAACGATATTAACTAGCTTTGAGTTATCGCTCGAACACGTATGAATTAGTTAGCCTCAATCCGTATCAAGATAACCAACAGCCCGCAAATTGTGTAACACAGCTTTGAACACGTCATTCCTATTTTTAAGCTAGTTTTTCTTGCCGGTTGCACTTGATGACAATATTATTTAGCAAACGTGGCAGCTAAGAGAGGTAAATAGAGTAGAGACTAGAGTACTGACGAAGACGACCCTTTAAGAGGTTAAGCTACACTTGCCGCGTTCAGTTTTCAAATGGGTGCCACTTTTGGGAAAGCATGTCGCTCCTAGTGGTATAGCGAAAATTTGTCGGTTTGCACTCGGCTGGTCTAACATAACAAAATTCCTAGGTAGGCGCTTAGATACCATCAGGAAGGTATAACTTCAAACGGTTTATGAATATCAGATGGCAGTCGCTTTATATGCAGCTGCATCTCGACATCCCCGCTGTGGAAAAAAGCTGGAAGGAAGGCAAAAGATAAGGGAAACTTTACCTAGACTGCACAGACAGCGTCTGTTTGCCTTCTTATCAACAAACTGCGATCATAATTAAGTAAATATTGTAACAATAGACAATCGCCCCTGAAGACGACCCTTATTGTATTCATCCTCTTTGTTCAACAGCGTAGTGAATTACAAAAGAACATTCAACATACAATGTTCACTTACATTAGGCTCCGTATAACACAATCACCAACGTGGTGCTAACGACCAATTAGCAAAACAGCCAGTTACTTTAAAATGAAGAATAAAATAAAACGCACGCGAGAGCAGGCGCCCGCAAAAATGCAAAATCTTTTTATAAAAGTCCTATTTGTACTATTCGCCTTTGCATTTTACCTAACAATCTCCTTTGAACCACTTTCAAAAGAAGAACAGATGGAGCGATACAATAAAATGACTGAGGACGTGGAACCATTCAGGAAGAACTTGACAGAATGCGCTCGCCAAGTAAAAGCTTCAATAGAGGACGTCGAAAACTTCTTGAAACGAGTACCGCAGAAGAAAATGGAAGGAAAATGCTTCGTCGCTTGTATACTAAAACGAAACTCAATAATAAAGGATAATAAAATCAGTGAGAATAATTTATTGGACGCGAACAGAGCTGTTTATGGTGAAGATAGTGAGGTGATGCGTCGTTTGAAGATCGCTATAACAAAGTGTAAGAAGGCGGTCGAAGGCATCTTCGAAATTTGTGAATACGCTTCAGTGTTCAACGATTGCATGCATATAAATATGGAGCATATCCTGGATCAGGTGATGATGGAACGGCGCATGGAAGCTATTGGGCAGATCACGACGAACCCTGAGCAGTGGGGCGACACTGAAGATGAGATCATGAAGTTGGTGAAGGATGAACTTTAGTTTCTATGTTTTTTGAGACCGTTATCAAAATTATTATGTTAAAATAATCATGTGTTCGTCTTTAAATTAAAGTAAGTTTAATCTGACCTGTGGGGCTATCATCTTCTATACAAGGTGTTTTTTATATCCCATAACTAGGATATTAATGAGCCTATATCAAAGAATCTACAGGCAGATGAATTATTTTTCAATTATCTTTTTTTTGTGTTCATTTTTCATATAAAATAATTCGAAAAAGTCACGATTATTTGTTTAAAACACCCTTACGTGAAATATGACAACGTCACATTTTCTTAGCTGTAAATATGAATGATTGGTTTGAATGAAAATGAATTAAATGAAACTTAGATTAATTTTATGATTGATGATATCTCCGAAACTATCCATTTTTGGACCACATATTCTAGGACTTTTTGTATTTATTTACTTATAGAATATAAACCTAGAATTATGGGATATAAAAAAAACACGTTGTATTTTAAAATTACCTACTTGTATTGTGGATGTTTATTGTGAATAGTTTACCTGGTAAGGGCAGTCAAACAAATAAAACAAAAATATTGTTACGAAGAAATTTTAATTCTTTTCGAAATCACCTAATTATAACTTCGATATGATTCACTTAAAATTTACAATAGAAGCGCACATTACAAAACAAATTGGACACAAACTTGCTCTGCTTTTGTTTAATAGTCACTTGGTGGGTACATCGCAAATTACTAGGGGCATGACGGCATCAACCTCTACAGTTAAGTGAACATATTAAACTGTTCTAGAAAATGATATTCAGAACTTCGGCGGCACAAGGGACCGTTAGCTCGCTATGAGACTGATATTACAGAAATATCAAGAAAAGTCTTCGGCATTTAACAAACCAATTGTCTCATTACAAAATTACAAAAGATTGCATCAAAATCATCAATAGATTGAACATTTTACTAAACATTTTCGAAAAGTTGTTTTAATTTTTGTCTAGAGAAACAACATTTGTGTCCCAGTTCCAGAGACGAGCATTGAACAAACTTCGTTGTCACAAAGGTACTTAAAATCTAAAATTACAAGTTTACAAATAAAATAAATACGTTAAAAAATCAGTTCACAACAATGTTTCGTAAACAATAAATGTTCATTAGTTTTAAGGAAGAGTGTATATACACAGCCCCGCTAATTGATTTATATTACAACACTAGATATTCGTGTCACTTAGTGTCAATGTGACCGGAAATGTGTATCACGCTTAAAATCATTAGACATCTTTTATCACACAAATCAAATGAATCTATCACATTCTTTATTTAGGACTTATAATTCAATAATCAGTTATATTTTATCTGAATAATAAATATGGCAATTTGCAAAGGAACTTATTATCACTTTTACATGAAGACATTACATTTTTTATTTTTTTATTTTACTTTTTCCGCCATATTTATTCCTCAGTTGTGTGATTTGATGCTTGAAAAGTCAGTCTTAAATTATTTGAAAAATTGTTAATCATAGCCACCACGTTAAAGGACACAAAAAACTAGTGTCATAATCTAAATCCTTCAAGAACGCTACCAAATCAACAGTGCGATTTCCTTAACGTCACATTCAAATATCAAACAAACTGGTTCGTCTTATGGTGGCACTACACTTGACAGATTTGGGCTAATATTCGACCTTCTATCATTAGGGGGTTCCATTAATAACGTGAGGCAATTTTGGCGATTTTTCGACCCCCCCTCCCCCCTTGATGAGGTTTCGTGAGATTTGATTTGACCCCCTTACCCCCCACCTAATCTCACGTGAGATTTATCAAAATGCGTAGTTTTTATTGTAAATACGTTAATCTTTGCTTGATTGCTTTGGATTTATTTGAAAAAACATAATTTTCTTAATTATTTTCATTGAATATTTATTATTTAATATTATTATGTAGGAATTAGCCATATTTTAGTGGAGAAATATTTGTTTACTTAATTAAACTCAATATTTTCGTGATTTTACACTGGTCCTTGCGGGGAAAAAAATGTGATATTTCCCGAGACACCCCTCTCTCCCTCGTGAGATTGGGTGAGATTCGGCTCGACGCTCTCCCGTAAACGCCTCACGTAATTAATGGACGCCCTCTTAAAACAAAGTGAACTATATCGCAATAGGCAAAAAAAACGTTTTGGTTTTGATGCAATATCGCGGCAATTTTGACAAATACGCCAAGTGAAGTGCCAGCATTGTCATATCTGCGAAAATTTTCGAGTTATTTGATCAGTACAAAATGTTCTTTATGCCTATTACTGTCAGAGTTCACTTTGTATTGATTTGGCAAATATTTGACAAATCTGCCAAGTGTTGTGACACCATAAAATAAAGGGCTTTATATACCTGTTTTATGCACTTCTCTTTATACAAATAGATAGAAGACATCGAATGTACAATTGTTCCTAATTAACTAGTACTAGACTTAGACCCAGTGGGCTCTTGAGCTGTTGTTTCATAGATAAAATAACGCCATTTTTTTATACACCATTTCTGATGTGGACCGATGTTGCCTGTTACATTTAATTTTTTCGATAAAAAAACATTACAATTTGTATTTTTATTAAATATTGGAAGTCTGTCACTAGAATTAATAATAAAAATACTAGAAGAAATTCTCATTTTTTTAATTTTGCATATTTTTGGTCTACTTAAAAATAAATAGACTAAAAAACATAGTTGCTGGCTCATAAATTTCTCTAGCTACGAGTACATTGCAGTAAAACTTGTAGTGAGGATAAATATATCGTTTTATTTGATAACACCAAATATCGCAAAAATCTCGAACAAATATAAATTCAGTGAAAAATTCATATTATTAAGTTAACACACATCAGACCACAAAAATGGGTACAACAACGAACATTTCCAAATATTTATCTTATAACGTATTACGAAAAACAAGTAATCCATACGAAAATTGTTAAATACACTTACATTATTACCAGATGATACCTATTAATATTACAATCTAAAAACTAAGGTATCATACAGTCTTAATTTCATCAAAATTTTATTTAAAACCCAAATTTTATGTTAAAACTTTTTATATAAATTACTATTCACTATATAAATAGTTTAATCAACCATTTTTCTTAGCTAAAATATACCTACCCTATTCCTTGAAGTCATGTATAGTACTTATAACTAATATCATTGAAAGAAAATCAAAGGTATAGAAAACAATAATATGGCAGTGTCCTAAAACAAAAATAATATAATGTTGTTAAAAAATAGTAAGCGTATATTGAATCCTATTATTTAATTGTAATTAATATTTAAAATAATGTAAAATAAGTTCATTTAAGGGTAAGTCGGGTTAAGCATGTCGTCTATTTGCAATTATACTGGTATCTAATATTTTAACATTTCGTTCAAAATTATTATGGCTAATTGAAATATTTTTTATAAAACTATTCGATGCAGTTTACATGCACACAAGTGTATTTAAAGCTAACAGTGTTTTATAATTAGAGACATTACAAAACAAATATTATTGACAAAACTGACTGACAGTAGGCTTGTAGAGCTGCTACAGTCTAAAATTGGTTGTGGACAGTCTTCAAGTATAATAAAATAGGATACTGATTTAAAAACTGGGATGAAAATAATGACACTAGGCATCTGTGTATTTTATCCAACACTACCTTTTGCTCGCGGGTACGCTCCCGTTATGTACAGGAATTAATCCCCGGGAACGTTTTAAATGTATGCCTATGACACTCGGGGGTAATGTAGCTTCCCGTTAGTGAAAGAATTACCGGAATCGGATCAGTAGTTTCGAAGATTACCCCCTACATAAAAATTTACAAAAAAAAAAAAAAAAAATTTTTACCTCTTTATCATATTAGTACAGACCACATATCACAAGCCTCTATTTCCGGAAGGGTTAGGCAGAAGTGTACCTGTACACCGACTTCACGAGTAATGTTGTATATCATGTAAAAGGAGGACAGCCTATTGCCATCAAACGGGCACTTAAAAGTAGCAAATTATATATTTGCAACTTACAAGTAGCCAATTATATATTTGCAACTTACAAGTAGCAAATTATATATTTGCAACTTACAAGTAGCAAATTATATATTTGCAACTTGATTTATATTTGTATTACAAAAATATATAAATCGTATATTTGATTCAAAATGTCTCTAATTACCAAACACCTATTTACTAATACGGCTATATAACTAAATTAAGATCAAAATATACACGC
Source organism: Noctua pronuba (assembly GCA_905220335.1). Classification (NCBI taxonomy): domain Eukaryota; kingdom Metazoa; phylum Arthropoda; class Insecta; order Lepidoptera; family Noctuidae; genus Noctua; species Noctua pronuba. The sequence goes on along the minus strand of LR999906.1, from coordinate 2,921,746 downwards.
CACACTGAGCGGCCTTTATAATCGATTTAATTTTAATACTACAAAAATACTTCTTTTTATCATGGACTCTTTATTTTGGCCCACATTGTTTGATTCAAAAATAACAATTTTTTTTAAAGAAAACAAAATGAAGAATATTTACAGTAGTCGGCAGTAAAATTCAGTCACGATAAAAATTTAAGAAAACTAGAACTAGACAAAAAATATCGTAGAATGAAAAAGGAGTCCAAATATTGTAAAAAACTGTTTATATCGCTACTATGAGTATTGAAACGTTTACCGTAAATTTTTAGACAATAATATTTAATCTAGTAATAATAATTTTAGAATTAAGGTTCGGTCGAACCAAGGCGGACCGGCTGCGGACCACCACTTTTCAACTTTATGCCCTAAATAAAATTGAAAAGTGAACCTTATTACTCGCCCTAGGTAATAAAGCTAAAAAGTGGTCCCTCAGTGAACTCGGTATCACGTTCGCTGTCCGAAGCTGCGTCCGTACCTTGTCACTGCTGACCGAACCTTTATAGTAAATACATAATTAGTGATCGGATATTCGGATGCATATTTACCTAAAGTACGTTTTTTCCTGGCATTGGCTACGAAAGTATGAAAGCGGCTTCTTAAAATACCATTTTTTCTCGGGATCACGGTATTTTATAAAAAATACAGTTTGTATAAAATGTAGTACTCATAAGATGAATATTTAAAATCTATTTAAAACCAGGCAAGAAATTTGTTGAAAATAACACGTAAAAGTACAAAATTATACGATTTAAATGTTGCTGCTGAATATTCGTATAGGACAAAATGGTAAATATTACAATCCATTTGAATTAAAACACTAAAATGAAAAAAAGAACTATATATTTAAATAAAGCGGGACTTTTTTCGTACTGACGCGCGCTCTATACTTGTCAACACTCAAACTTTAGGTAAATATGCATCCGAATATCCGATCTCTATACATAATTCAACCGTTTACTATTGTTCCTAAAGATATAAAAAATTACAAATACTAAATGTTTAACTGCCGTCCTGTGAGCATTCACACTTATAAATATTATATTGTGACATTCAAAAGTGCCAATCAGTTCTCTCCTACCTTCGTGTGAGGCCTGAATTACATTTATCATCTTCGATTCGCATTTGAGCGTAGTTCTGTCAATTTTTTGATGTTATTTGGTATGTACCAAATAACATCAAAAATTCTCTTTCCGAAGTAATTGCAGTGATTTTGGACAGCTGACCGTTATAAAATATTATTAATGCGAAAGTTTGTGAGGATGGATGTATGGATGTTTGTTACTCTTTCACACAAAATCTACTGAACGGATTTGGATGAAATTTTACACACAGATAGTTTATAACCTGAATTAACACATAGAATACTTTTTATCCCGGTAGTATGATCCCGTGGGACAATGATCGAACTTCACGGGGGCGAAGCCGCGCGCATAAGCTAGTCTTTAATATATGGGATTGATTTTACTGGATTGTAATACCACATACCACATTAACAACATATACATTGAGTTGTAGGTTGGTTCATTTTTAACAGACTTCTAAAAAAGGAGGAGGTTGTGTATTCCATCAGCATCACGAGCGAACTTAGACCCCGCCATCCCCTTCATGTGTGTCACCGATGTCTCCGTGATTACTGGTTTGGTTTAAGCGATACATTTTGGAGAGGAAGTTTGCGCTGTCATCCCACATTAATTGTATCCCACATTGTGTATCTTTGCTTCGGTGCTTAATGAGTTATCCTCTATATTTCTATAATATGCATTTTTTCTTTTTCGTCTATGCGGATGATGTGATAATAATTTCTAGTAACAATGTAAAATTGATTGCGGTCACCCGTCCGCGGGTATTATACTCCCCAATATGCTCTACGTCCCGGTACGAGAGAGTGGTTATATTTAAAATTGCTATTTTGTATGAAAATGCGCATCGTTTCTGACAATTGTGGTTCAGGCCTGTACAACATCACATACGCAAATATATAAGATTTTCAACGGTTGATACCTGCCAATGACATCACAAAACATTCTAAAATAAGAAAAGGATTCTCGAGTTGTAACGAATAAATACTAAAACCAAAGCATTTATACTTTTTCATTAGCAAATAACAACCTTAGTTTGTAGAATATTGTTATTACTGACGCGAATTAAAATAAAATATGTGAACAAAGATTGAGTAAATCAGGCATAGAGGAAACGTTTACTTGAGCAGTCACTGGCTTGAAAGAAACCACAGTGAAAATACTTTCAGCCTGTCGCCCGCGACCTGCCAGATTTTTTTTTTTTGTTATAAGTGCCGTATGTACTTTGAAATAACAAACAGACAGTTTAATTTTATTTATTAAATTTTACTTTCAATTAGTAAACCCACAGAACCCCCTGTTCTAGAAGCGGCATTTTTTACAATCTAGTGTGTCACCGGTTACTCAGATCACATTACACCTACAGTGTAGGTGGTCTAAGTTCATCACGTTTTGTATGTAAATGCGACCTTCTCGCTTAAAATGTTGATCTGCCGATGCACTCAACACTACAACATGAATCACGTAGGAAACGGTTCCGACGGCAGACCGTGACAGAAGTTATGATCTCAACGCACTTTTGGCGCCACGAATTTATGGTTTAGGAACTTTATTATTCTTCATCAAGAATTGACAATAATTCACTGAGAAACTAAATTTAAATAACTTGTTTATGAGCGAACGAAAAACTACATTCATAGTAAAAAAATAAGAAATTTTACAAGTATTGCCGTCTCTACACACTGTCAGTGTGGCGATTGAGTGAATTTTCTTAATTCGCACCTTTTCAGTCAATTTTTTCTTGAAAGAACCTACTTCTAGATTTTACCGTTTCACCAGAATTCCTTTCAAGCCAGCTCAAGTTCATAAAAACAGCATAAATATCAGTTACAAGTCTAAAGATACATACACAAAATTATTTTCAAAACTGCCGTTTTTTCTTCGGGATAAAAATAACAGCTATAAATATTGGGCCATATATTATAACACCTGTTCCCATCACTATATTTATGTACTAGAATAAAGTCCCAAACCTCGAGGGCGTAGGCCTAGGTCATTCCGGCGGGCAGCTTTGGACAAAGGAGGCGGGGAATAGGCCCGTTCGGCCTGTACGCTGAAGGGTGCCCTTGTACCAGCCGTCGCCTCTCTTTTTCGATACTATCACTATGTCATCGACTTTCAGTTCTAACTCGTATTCAGAGTTAGGCGGGTATGGGACTATGCAGCGGAATCTGGAAACAATGAAATCAGTACTGTAAAAGTAGCGAAACGGGAATCAAACGTTTTTTTGGGGTGAAAAATCACTGTTTACGGTAGGACTCAATGTAACACACTCAAAACATTGTACTGAAGTATGCATTGAAGGGTTTGACGCAGTTCGCACTTCTCAAAATAGCACTTATCAAGATGAGCAGTTCTCAAAATAAGCACTACTCAAAGTGAGCATGTATTGAGACTATCAAATAGTTGATAGTTTGTTTCAAAATGTTATGCAAAACCTGCTCATTTTGAGAAGTGCTATTTTGCGAAGTGGACATTTTGCGAAGTGCACATTTTGCGAAGTGCACAATCTGCGTCAAACCCGCATTGAATAGTACAGAGGCCATGGAGGAACTTCAAGTAAAGACGTTTTTTTTCTTCAACTTTTAAGAAACTTGGAACTTTGACCTCCAATATCTCCGTAACTAGAAGATTCCCAGTTATGGTCCAGAACAAAAGAAAAATATCCTAAAGACGGCTAGGACAAGTGCCTATCAGCTTCATGAAGGGTATTTTTATAGTCATTATTATATTCGTACGTCGTGATGGCCCACAGGTTAAGGCCTCGTCTCTCATGAATGAGGTTGTGGGTTCGAATCAGGTCAAGTACCAATGTGACTTTTTAAATTCATATGTACTTTCCAAGTTTATTTTGGACATCACTAACATCGGTGAAGGAAAACACCGTGAGGAAAAATGGACTTATAAGTATTAATATAAGTTTGAAATCGCCATCCCGTCTTGAGCAAGCGTGGAGATCAATGCTCGTGCCTTCTCTGTACCAGAAGAGGCCTTTACACAGAGGGACAGTACGCTGGTATTATTATAAATGGTGTAAAAATACCCTTAACGAAACCGAAAGGCACTTGTTCACCTCGTCATTGCGATATTTTTTTTGTTCTAGACCATACCTGGGAACCTTCTAGTTACGAAGATATTGGGGGTCAAAGTTCCAACTTTTTCATAACTTTATTTTTGAAATACTAGTTTTTAATGTTATAACTTTACGTACTATTCAATGCATCCATCAACACAATGTTTTGAGTGCGTTACAATGAGTTCTACAGTAAAACGTGATTTTCACCTCGAAAAAAAAAGTCGTTTCCCAACAATAATTTTTGCGTAGTTACTTAATTTGATAAACAGAATGCTTGGTTGACGGCTTCGTGAAGGGTCCGTTTACACCTTGTATTTACCTTTCTTTATTTGGTTGCACGTGATGCCGATCTCGCCTCGAAGCGGTCACGTCTAGTGACTGTGATTTTCGGTGTTGGGACTGCCACGGGTTTTCTGTGCCCGCTCTGTAAATTGAACAATACGTTATTCTAAATAGTTCGAAGTGATATCTATAAGCTGATTATACCTCTAATATAATGTTAGAGAAAAGAGGATTTTATCTTTAGAAAAATAATATCTCGGCTTAATTTGCTCGGTTTCATGGTTTACTACTAAAGTTCATATTGGTGAAAGAAAGTAAGACAATAAATATATAGGAACCAGGTTAAGGCATACAGTGCACGCGCATACCCGCGGATTTGAACCCAGGACTCCAATCAGCGATCGTTCTTCCGAAAATTTAACCATGAACTTAGTTAGTTTGGTGCAATAGGATATATCGCACGTCCTCAAAAATACTGTCGTAACATTGAAATAACAGTTTTGAGATTTTTGTGCGCATTTTACGTGTGCCTACCGGGACTTTCCGTACAAGCTGTCGCTTGTGCCATTCGGTTTCTTATTTACGCAGTCCACTTATCATGGGGTCGGCTTCCAGTCTAACCGGACAGCTGCAGTAGCCGAGTACCAGTATTTTTTATTTGACCTCCACAACCTACTTAGTACTGGGTAATACGACACCCCTTGGTAAGACTAGTTGTCAGACTTTCGCGCCACTGACTACCTGTAACGACTGTCAAAGATCTACAAACAACAGCCGGGACTAACGGCATAACGTGCTTTCCGAGGCACGGAGGAAATTCTGTATGTAATGGGTGGTCACCACAGATATAGATAGACCTAGATAACGCAAGTATCACGATCTGTATGAAAACCAAGCGTGCCATTTTTTGACTACCTCTTGTGACGTCACAAGCACTATTTCTAAGCCGCAATGTAATACGAATGTTTTGTTTTTCTCAAATTTGTACAGATATACAGTTTTTACAATTTATATCAGCATAATTACCCATTCAACATGTTATACACCGATGCAGACTGAGCGCGAAAGTGGCCACTTACGATTTTTGTACGTAAGCTAGGCACGCGAAGCAGTTGCTCTTGCGTTATCTAGGTCTATCTATATCTGTGGTGGTCACACATTCACGGCTTAACCTAAAGATCGACCCGAGCGGCTGTTATTGTTTAGTCACGAGCTCTTCTCGCAGTCCATTTATGGCGTTTTTGTTTTCATTTATAGAGTAAGAAGCGACTGGAGTATTATCTAAAAACTAAATATTACAGTTTACTCAGGTGTATGACAGTTTTTAGAGGACATGCGATATTATATATTTTCTTCGACGCGGACAAAGTCGTGGAAAAAAGCTAGTGTGGATTAAAGCGACACGGCAAACGCAAAACACCATGCTCAAGGAATTATGAATGAGATGAAATAAACCATACATTAAGCTAAGTCATTTGTCACATTTTACAGTGTTGTGTAATATTGTTTGTGTGTGATATAGCCGTATGTGTGCATACAATGCGTTTCAAATAAGAATAGGACTGACCTGGCGTCATATTGTGATAGCTGTCAAATTGAATAAGTTGGATAGGGTCGGCAAAACAGTTTTTTTTTTCTAACCGTACTTTTTAAGTGACAGACAGAGGTCATTGACGTTCCTATTCTTATTTGAAACGGTTTGTACAAAGTAAGCGTGATCGTGCGGGTGTTTGTGCATATGAAGATGTCCGTGCAGATCTCTTTTTATCTTTGTGTATGTTAGTGAGTTTGTGCATACAACCAGTGCAGACAAGAGCAGATCTCTCTTTAGTTAGTCTTTCGTTCGTAAGGAGGTATGAGTATTTTTTTGTGCCGATGATTGTTTTCACAGGTCTCTCCTAGTGTTTGTTTATGAGTGTGTCTGTTTACAACCCGTGCAGACGGTCTTCGTGCTGGTCTCTCCTTAAGGGTGTTTGTCAGCGGGAGTTTGTTCTTTCAGATGATGATATTCTTGCCCCTCCTTATGTGTGCCTGTGCGGGTGTGTGAGTATGTGTCTGTGTATACAATTTTTGCAGCGATGGTGTTTGTGCTGGTCTCTCCTTAGGCGCGAATTACACAGAAACGGCGTACGGTGAAGGCGCGGCGTAGGCATGATGTCGCTTCATAACGTTTTCATACAAAATGTTCGTAGGCGACGTGTCGTGAATTACACTCAAGCGGCGCGGCGCAGGCACTCCGTTCTTTCGTTTCCTTATAAATTCCACGCCTGCGCCGCACCTTACGCCTTACGCCGTTTGTGTATAATTCGCGCCTTATGCGTGTTTGTCTGTGAGTGTGTTTGTTAGTGCAGGTTTCTCCATATTTATGTATGTTGACTGGCGTCAGTCAAAACCCTTATTATTTTATGATAATTATGTTTGATTGTGTTGCTTGCTCTTTATACGTGTCTGTACGGGTATATGAGTGTGTGTGTTCTGTGCATACAACCTGTGCAGATGATGGTGTTCGTGCAGGGCCGCGGGTGCGGGCCTCTCCTTGTGCGCGTTCGTGCGGGTGGCCGGCGGCAGTGCGCGCAGCAGTTGCGACGGACAAGAGCCCGACCTGTGCCCACACCGTTAGTATGCCGCGAGCCAACATCGATACAACTTATTTTAAGCAGTTATAAAGAGATCAACAATCAAGAAAAGTTTTACTTGAATTTATATAGTTGCGTTTTACTGACCAATTTATTTTTTCAATAAATAAAATATACTGCTGCATCTTGAATTTTTTTTAATACAATTTTCAAAGATATTTTAACAAAAATTTACAAACAGCGTCCTCTACAATACTGAACAGACTGAGAGAATAGAAAAAATAAACTCAATAAATCCATAACCTCTTCAATTTAAGTCGGTTGAATTAATAAATTACTCGATATTGGCTCGCGGCAAAATACACACGTGAAACACAAAATGCAGGAACAATGAGTGCTGTTAGAACAAATTGAACATTCAAGCACACACAACATAAGTACATACAAACAGCACCTGGAAGGTGTGGTCATACTTAAAACATCGAAAATTAAGCATTACATCGATTTTTTTCGTCATTATTTAGTATTACTGCTAATAAGAACAGTAAAAAATATTCGTTTGGAACTTTTGAACCTGAAAGTTCTAAATTTTAACACAACTTTGGGCGTAAATAAATTGTATTAGGCTTATGAAAACTTCAAAATAATTTACAAATAGACATACAGGGAACAGGTAAACGGACCCTTCACGAAGCCGTCAACCAAACATTCTGTACAACAAACTAAGTCACACTAGGCAAAAATTATTGCTGGGAAACGATTTTTTTTTTGGGGTGAAAAATCGCGTTTCATGTTAAAACTCAATGTTACGCACTCAAAACTTAGTTCTGATGGATGCTTTGAAAAGAAAACGGGTCATGGAGTTAATTAAAGTAAAATTAAAACCTTAAAAAGTGGTTTTAAAAAAAAACTTGTGAAAAAATTGGAACTATGACCTTCAATATCTCCAGAACCTGTGGTTTCCCAGGTATTGTCTAGAAGAAAAAAATGATCCCAATGATGGGCAGAATATGTGGTTTTCTTTTTCGTTAAGGGTCTTTTTACACCCTTTATAGTCGAGTGCAATTAGACTTTAAGGTGGAACGAAGTTTATAGTGGTCGGATTTTCATGGGGCTTTTTTTTATTGAGTTTCTAGTAGTCGGATTTTAATGGGGTTTTTTAACTTTCTTCTCCATAACCCTAGGAACTCAATAAAAAAAAGCCCCATGAAAATCCGACCACTATAAACTTCGTTCCACCTTAAGTCTAATTGCACTCGACTACTCGGCTCATAATTTATTTATCAATTTTTTCAAACAAACTCAAACTTTATTTTGTAAAGAAATTTTTAACGTTTTTTGGCAGGAATGATTTGCGCATCTCACTTTCTCATACGGAGCTTAGTATAATAGCAAACATTTTTGGGCAAGTTTGACTGAGCGGCATGCGCACTCTTAAGTAATGCCATACACAAAATGAAATGCCTTAATTACAACCAAGCACTGTTTGCTCGCAAACAATAGACATATTATAATCACACACAATAAGGCGCTGAGCAGACCATGGAGAAATGACCGCAAAATTAATCTGGTCGCCGCATTGTTTTTTTTTTTAATAACAGTTGAACAACCGCTCAATTTGTCATCTTTATTCGTTATTAATCTTGAAATCAACTTAATAACACAATTTTAAAGTAGATTTTTGTTCAAGTGGAATCACACTTGGATCATCCTACCTGATTTGAATATGGAATTGAGTAAATACAATTTTTAAATACTCTGAATGTCGAATTTTCATTTTACAAAATCACTATTTATTTATTTTTATTTGTATTTTATTTATGTTACTTAGATTTTGAAAATGGAATAGTGTAAATAATATTTTTAAATGAGTAATAGTCTTAATATTTAATAAATAGTAGGATTATCGAATAAAAAATTTAAAATTACTGTTTTTGAATTTGTAACTTCAATATTTTTTTTTTTTTTTGCAGATTGACCTGGCTACATTCTTGTTAAGTTGTTGCAACTGACCTGACATGCACAGGATGATGCTGTTGCGTGTTGAAGGTGAGCATCAGGGATGTGCCGGGTCCATCCTCGAACACCGGGTTGTCCATACTGTAGCCAGCGGGCGGCGGAGATTTGCACTTCTTCATCGCCGCGAGCCGCTTCATCAAACTCACACCGGTTGAAATCGAGGACTTTTCCGCTTTCGGTTTTTCTTTTGGCTGTTGAGTACGAATTATTTATTTTATATGTTATGAAGTGTAGTCAGCAAGCTACCCGAAACTGTCAAATTTTCCCAATCAACCTTGAACCTAATGCTTTGGCGATTAAGTTGAAAATCTATTATAGAAATTTGACAGATTGTAGTAGCTGGATGTGTTGGCGTCTGTACATGTTGCACGTATAAACTGATAGGCGAAACTTTCATTTTAACTTTCCTCTCCACACCTCTAGGAACTCAATAAACAAACTCCCATTAAAATCTAACCACTATAAACCTCGTTCCACATAATTGTATTATTGCATTCGACTCATCATTCTCTTGGCCTTATCCCATTTCTTTTGGGGTCGGCGCAGCATGTCTCCGTCTTCCATACTTCTCTATTACTCGTCATCTCATCAGACACCTCCTTGCTTGCCATATCATCCTTTACAGTCCATCCATCGTTTATTTGGTCTTCCTCTACTCTTATACCCATCCACATTCATACTCAGAACATCCTCACAAAATTTCTAATTGCACTTGACTAATATATAATATCTTACCTTTTCAGATCTAGGCGTGTTTTGTTGAGTCTGCGCTGGCGAACACCATGGATAAGTCAGCGGTTGGGCTGGGAACATTTACAAAAAAAATAGTTACAAAGATGTAAATACAACTTTATTATGTTAAAGTTTTGATATTTAACAAAAAATAAAGCGAATTAAAAAAAAAGAACTATCTATGTTGTGCCAAGAACCTTTGAACACTGTTGAGTGGCAAATACACCAGTCGCATTTGGGGATCATAAGTTAGAAAGATTATTTAATTTAATAATTTCATGGCTGTAATCCCCGAAGGGTGATGTACATTTCGCTAGTTATTTTTAAGTTAATAATAATAGGGTGGTAGGGTGGGCGGGTAGGGGTCGTGTATGTAATATGGAGCGAGTTTAATGCCATCATCCAGGCACAATCCAGACTCCTGGCTGTTAACCCGACCTGGGAATCGAACCCAGGACATCATGCTCAGCAGTCACAATCGTATACAATAACTGCGGCATAATAACCGTGAAAGTATATACTGTAGTTGCCCATTCCAAAGCGTAGATCTGTATGGAGAGCAAAGGGCAAGGAACTCCTCGTCCTTTTGATCTAGAAGTATAGAAACCGTTACCGCAGATGAGTGCGGCGTCCCTCGCGCGCGGCGGCGCGTCGGGCGCGGCGTGCGGCGCGGGCGCGGCCGCAGCCGGCAGCGCTACTGTGCTCGTCTGGAACATCACACACGATGTTTTTAAACAAGGTGTCAACGGACCCTCCACGAAGCCGTCGACTCCCAACTAAATAACTCAACGCAAAAATGATTGCTCGGAAAGGCCATTTTTATGGTGTGAAAAATCACGGTTTATGTTAGCGCTTAATGTAACGCACTCAAAACATTATGCTGGAGGATACTTTGCAACTATTCTAGGAACTATGCCAAGAAGTAATATCCTATAAAACTTGATACTGACTAGAAAATTACAAATTAGAATATTGCAGGCGCTTTCGCGTCGCGTGTACAGTGCCGGTCATTCCCCATAGTACAAAATCAAATACTTTGCACGCCTGTGACCCGAACGTAGCCTCTTGACACTATAACTTCGGATGCAAGCGACTTGATCCTTAACCCGGCGTGAGTGAGGTGAAAAATTGTTACACTACCTGCGAGATGGGTACAACATACTCTAATATAGAATTGTCGATTTTGATAACTGGAATAATTTTAGAATAATACTTATTACCAGTGATCGGAGTAGGTAGATTGAACTGGGGTCATTGATCCGAAACGTATATATTACTATGGACATTCCTCCGGAATTGGTGGATTATTGGTGTGATTGTTTTTATTATTCAACAGATAAATAATGAATTAATTTAGTTTTGATACCTTACTTCAAATTTTGAATTGAGTAGTAATAATATCACTACCAACATTAACAATATTTAATTGAATCCGGAAATACCGGAATTACTTTCCGGAAAAATGGCTTATCCATGTTATTCTTTCTGTGTGCATTTATGATACAAGTACCAAAAATCAATCTACCTACTCCGATCACTGCTTATTACTGTAATATATTAATTAACATTAGGGAAATGAGGTAATATGATAAAATAACCCAGTCCTAGTTGTAAAAATATTTCTACTTCTATAAAAAACATAGTATTTTTTAAGGCCCAAATCAACAATATGTAGAAATAATGACTTAATATCTTAAAATCCTAGCAGAGTTCCAGGAATCGCACAATTAAGAAATATTTAGTGTTTTAAAAATCGGCTGGTATGAGATACCCGACCTCATTCACGCCGGGTAAAACAATATTACTGAATGAAATGTCTCTCTGTCTTGCACAAAAATATTGATTATGAATTGCATTGCAGACTGAATTAGGTGTTACAAAAATTTTAAGCACAGAAAAAACATTTGAAAACTTTTGCTTGTGCTTTTTTTGCACCTAAAATTAAATATCCGAGGTGTGCAATACCATGATATTTATTGTCAAATAGGCTGAAGGGTGATCAAGCGCAACTGTTCCGTGTACCTTGTCATGCTTGGGCCGTATGTTCCCGGCGGGCGCGACGTAGTTCCCGGGGAACACGCCGCAGCGCTGCGAGCGCTCCGAGCAGCCCTTGTACCAGCCGTCGCGGCACCGCTCCGTTACTGTGTAGATACCTGCCAGGGGAACCACAGTTAACATGATAACACCGCTATAATTCCTTTTATTTTTTTAGGTCAACCTAGGTAGTTAGCTCGGTATAGCAGAAGTAATACTAAACATCTTACTAATATTATAAATGCTAAAGTTTGTGAGGAAGGATGGATGTTTGTTACTCTTTCATGCAAAAACTAGAGAACGGATTTGGATGAAACTTTGCACACAGATAGTTTATAACCTGGAATACACATAGGATAATTTTTATCCCAGTAGTATGATCCCGTGGGGTAATTATCGAACTTCACGTGGGCGAAGCCGGTGGCATAGGCTAAGCATAAATAATTGATTTTCTCATCGATAATTCCTATCGTAACTTCCTAATTAATATTATAAATGCGAAAGTAAGTTTGTTTGTTACCTTTTCACGCCTAAACCACTGAACCGATCATCCTAAAATTTTGCATTTACGTTGTCAGGTGTTCAGAAACGGACACAGGGTCCTTTCATCCCGAAAAAAAGTGCTGTTCCCGAGGAAAACAATAACTTTCTTATGATAATAGATGTCGCCACGTGTCTTTCGAATCATGATTGAATTATATTATTATAGAAACTTTAGTAATGCGAATTGATTATCAAATCCTAAATTAACAAGAGCGAAGCCGCGGACAAAAGCTAGTACTCAAATATGAGAACAACTTATTCATACACGCTTTATGTGTATCAGAAAGAAGATCTAAGTTACGTTACCTCCTTTCTTAAGCTCGAGCTCGTCGGGTTTCTGCGGCTTGTAGGGATAGATGGCGACGTACGCAGCCGGCAGCGGCCGCTCGTTGCTGCGCGAGCGACGCCGGCGCCGCTCCGAGCGCTCCGTGCGCTCCGAGCGCTCCGAGCGCTCCGAGCGGACCTCTGTGCCCGCGTCCAGCAGGCTTGTCGCTAGGATCTCCGCAGAGTGTCTGAGGGAGAAGCGATTCATTATTTATTAAATCAAAAGAACTGAAAAGAAAATCTCGCTGTTGCAATGAGTTATGATATAAAAGAACCCAGTTCTGGGTTAAGCTTGCCTTTGCACATAAACTGTAATTTGTATTTTTTTGTGTACAATAAAGAATAAGAAACAAAGAAAAACGATTTAAGTGTAGACACATAAACCACTTAAACACTTAAATATTATAGACTACCGGACCGGGCCGGACTTTCTATGTTAGACATAAGCCTCAGCGAAATTCATTTATTTCAAACAACTTAATTAAAACAAAATATTACACGAACTCACCTGTTTTGCGTGTTATGGTTCCCTTGTAAATGCGACGAAGGAGTCAAGCTATGCCTCTTCTCCCTTTCTCTATGGTGATGGTCTCTATGCGCTCGGGTCACCATATAGTTCCCATCTTTCCCGTGCGAGGGCGACAGCGCCGCTTGAAGGCCCAGCCCGAAGTTCAACAAAGAATCCGGCCCACTCGAACGCACCACGTTTTTACTAGACGAAGGCGCGTCAAGCCGTGAAGACTCATTATTGGTTCCAGCTTCTGGATTTTCTTCTTGAGTTTGAGACGCATTACTCGCACCAGATGCATTCAATTTTGGACTCTCTGACGGCGGCAAACTGACATTCAGAGAGGTGTTCGTCGCCGTCGAACTTTCGTTCAAACTCAGCACTCCCATCGAAGTGTTGAGAGACTCGTCGTTGTTCGTTTCTTCCTCAGGCGGATTTTGATTTATCTGGTTTTGATTCTGATTTTGACTTGTATTAGAAGCGATTACGGTCGCATTTCGTTCTGTATTGTTATCGGGTGAGCTTGGAAGGCTTGGTTCAGCGCTTTCACAAGTACTGGTGTTGGAACTGGTGTTTGGGGTAGTTGTGGAGCTAACACCAACAGATGGCGTATTCATGCTCGAGCTAGAATCGGAGCTGACGTTGCTAGTGTTAAAATTGGCAACAGACACGGGAAAATGTTCGTGCGTCCGTATATTTTGGTACGTATTATCGACTTTATGTACGGGCGTAGAATTGTAGCTGTCATATTTGACTGTTCGAAGTCTGTCGTAATTTTCTCCGATTCTAGATACGCTCTGTATGCCCATAGTGCCTTGGTGTGACTTGTTGTGCATGTTAGTGAATTGTATGAGGTCTAGAGAGTGTTTCGTCTGCGTTGGCTCCATTATATTTCTGGGTACAGCGGTCGTGGTGACCAGGCCGCCGTGAGAGATCGCTGTGACGTGTTGGTTGATGGGCTGCGGGACCAATATTTGCGCTTGTTGGGCCAACATAGTTTGTGCGGCGTGGTAGTTGGGGTGGGATTGGCTCATGGTCGCCATGTTTTGGTAGTTGCTCTGCACTGTGGAGGGCGTCGACATCGACATCTGTTGGTAACGGTGCGGGTGCTGCTGTAATAATAAACAATATGACTGGTTTTAATGGTTAAAAAAATATCGGGATGTTTGCTGGAAGATTCGCCGCGCTTTTATCACTTGGCAAAGTCATCTTGAATGAAAGTTGACCAATCAGAGAAAACACAAAACACATCGCGTCGTCTGCGCGGAACTAATTTGCCAGGTTTCATTCCCAATTTGCTCAATATCACTTAGTGATGTCAATTTTATCAAACTTTTCTTTCGTTAGTTTAGCGCCTTACACTGACTCTGCATATTTGCCCAAATATTCGAGATCTTTACACAATATAAAATATACCCTACTTTTACTAAGTCAAACTTTATTTTGCATTGCGTCTTAGGATTATTTAAACTTGTTTTACTAAAGTGGCAACACCGCCAGTCTCTTGGGCACATTACCAGCAGACAGCTTTGAGGAGGAGTTTTTTTATGCCTTTTTATACATAGCTTGTTGTTAGTTTAGTTATTTTAGATTATTTAATCGTTTTTAATTGTAATAGTTAGTTTATCAAATAAAATTAATACCCCGAATTACTAAATGATTATTTATTTATTAAATTATTAAGTATTGTATTACCTGTGCATGGTGTCTGTGTTCAGAATGCGAGGGTCTCGAGTGCTCCGGTATGGGCGGCACGGGGCGATTGAGCGGTACACTGTGAAACAGATAACATTCTATCAGTAACTATGTAAAGCACTAGCACTTCACCTGTGACTTCGTCCGCAAAAAGTGTGATAGCACGGCTAATATGCATGATGTAAAAATAATTTATGGCCTATAGCACCCACGACGAATAAAGCTTTCTACGAGTGAAAAAAAAAAAAGAATTGGATCATTAGTTCCGGAGAATAACCCCTACAATATTATAGTATACAAGGTGCAGTTTTGCTTCTCGTCAAAATTCAAGAGGTTGTCACAAATATATACATAAATAATCAATTTAAATTACCTGGACAATAATTAATAAAGCTGCTATTTTAAATTATTTAAATTTGACAGTATTTCAGAATAACACGAATACTTTCGTGTTTACATTTCAACATAACAAACAGAATCACCCATCGCGCGATATGACTAATTAAAATAACTAAATAAACCTAATGCTAGTAATATTAAAGATAATAATTATATTTGTTTAACAAACTTGCAATCCAGTGTACCTACTCACTGGATGCTTGTTTTGTCCAATCTATTATGTTGCCGTGCCCTAACCGGGTTCCATGTTGGAACTTACTGAAATATATGTAACAACTAAATGTACACATGAATGCAATAAACATTTTGACTTTTGAGTTTGAGTTTATGTCGCTGCGTGCGTGAGTGTCGACGATCTGTGCGAGGCCCGCGCCGCCGCCGCTGTCCACACTTACCGATTTCCGTAATTATTTTCTTTATTCATTTTATATACACATTTTTGATATTTTTAAATATTTCTAAAACAACCATTTTAAAAAAACATTTAAAAATATAAAAAATAGTGGTCCGCCGGTGTCGGGAGCAGGGTCCAAGCTACCGGTGGTTAGGGCTCCAGAGACAGGAACCTCCTCACAATGCGAGCCGTATCGAGGAGTACTGCCTTCTGAATCAGGCCCTTGATCCAACCGCCTAAGGAGAGCTTCGAAAGATGGTCGTCGAGGCTCTTGGCCATAAGGCTATTGGCCGTCACGACAATCGGCACAATGACAGCCGAGTTCACATTCCACATGTCGACAACCTCGTGTGCCAAGTCGAGATATTTTATTTGTTTCTCTTTCTCAGCTTTCACGAGGTTCTCGTCATGCGGGATGGTAACATCGACTATCATTACTATCATTAATTATTTTTATTATTATGAGCCTGTTGTGTCCCACTGCAGGGCAAAGGCTTTCCGTAAATAAATTAAAAAAATCCTACCCATTTTATTATTGATTCGGGTCGACAATCATTAGCAAAGATACCTCCTTGAATTTTACCAAGATACAAAACTGCATCTAGAAGATGAGCAAGTAGCGTTTTATTTTAGAGGATGTTAACGTTACGTCTGCTGTAATCCCCACAGGGTTAGCAGATGTGTACCCTATTTTATAATAGATCCATACTTTGTCATTTATGTTCTAGTCCCTTGTAATCGAGGGCGAAGCTCTTGTTATTATGCGGGCTCAAATCCTGACTCAGAAGAGAAATTCCTAATGGAAAAACTCAATAACACTTTACCCGACCTTGGAATCGGGCCCAGGACCTCATGCTTAGCGCAATAAAATAACGGAATAGCGCTTGTAATTACTAGACCAACGAAGCAGCTGATTACTATTCGATAAATACGTATATTTTGCGGTATTGAATAATACTCCATACAACTTATACTGCCCTGCAAATTGCCAAAAACGCAAGAACACATGAATTTTGCAGGCTACCGTAGATATCCTTTATTCTTTTTTTTTTTTTTCCTTCCGCTCTGGGCGGAGTGGGAGGGAGTGCCAGACTCGTACTGACTAAAACCCATCCATGTTCCTTCTTTGCCTTTTGTGTTCCATGGCCGCGGTATCTCTTTCGAACAGTCCCGCAGCACCTTAGACATCCTTAAGGAGGAATTAGTGTTACCTGTTCATAAGCTGTCGTGCAGCCTGGTTGAGTTCTACGAAGGCGATGGGGAAGATGCCCACGCGCTGGTCCAACCGGCCCTCCGCCCAGTTGTCGTCCACGCGACGGTGCACCGTTATTATAGCTCCTGGAACCAGAGATATAACATTATCATACCAGCCAGTAAACTCATCATCTGCCTAATCTTTTCCATGGAGCGACTGCCTATCTGACCTCCACAAAACAGTTAGTACAGGGTAATACGATACCCCTTGGTAAGACTGTCAGACTTTCGGGCCACTGACTATCTGTAACAACTGTCGAAGATTTACAAATGACCGACGGTTTAACATGCTGCTTTCCGAGACACGGAGAAAACTCGGTATTTAATGGATGATCAGTGATCACCCATCCACGGACCGACCTTGGTAAATATCCCTTTTTCAGTGCTATAAAGCCAAGCCATGTCAACTGAACACGTACGAAAGTTGCCGACATGACCGGGCTTGGTGGGTAGGCTGGAGCCAAGTTGGTAAGAGCATAATGTAATAAGTTTACCTTTGTCGAACGCCAGACAGCCTTCTTCGTCAGGTGCGGACATCCGGAAGTCGTACAACGCTTTGCATAGCGCAGTGGCTACCGGTAGTGGCACCACCACCTGAAAATTACAAAATAACTGATTAATTTTATGAAAGGTGACAATTCCAGCGTCGAACTTTTTGTAACTAATAAAAAGGAAAAAGTCAAATGACATCCTGAATATTTTTACTACAAATAAAAGATTTTTATTATTCTCATCGATAATAGAGGTTAATTAATCTCAGCAATTGAGCAGCATTTATAAAGCTCACTAGTACATAATTTATAAGAAGAAAAAAACAATTACGTTGACAGTGAAGAGCTAAGAAATCGACAAACAACAAGAATAATGAAAAATAAAAGAACGAATCAAACGACAAAATAAAATATGAAAGAACAACATGTGACAAATACTTTTAACTTTTTTCTTATATTTGCAAACATGTGGCCTGCACTTTCATAAAAACTGTCAAAGACAAGAAATTCATAATTAAAAAAGAATGTAATAATGCATCCAAGAAGAGGTTTATTGTTATTCGGACCATAATAAATGCATTGTCCTTCCAGAATGCAGTAATGGGGTAAAAATAGACTCAAACTCAAAGTGTTTATTGCATTCATGTGTACATGTAGTTGTTCCATATATTTCAGTAAGTTCCAACATGAAACCCGGTTAGGGCACGGCCACATAATATTGGACAAAACAAGCATCCAGTGAGTAGGTATACTGGATTGCAAGTTTGTTAAACAAATATAATTATTATCTATAATATTACTAGTATTAGGTTTATGTAGTTATTTTAATTAACATCGACTAAAAATAACTGATTGGGAAAACCTATGTCATTGCTATAGTTAGAACAAACAAAACTGAAAAACCCTCATTTGGCCTAGTCAACACATTTATTACAATAAAACTATGCAAGTCCGTGATTAGACCTGTCGTACTGTATGGATCGGAATGCTACGCTGTGATAAAGATGGGTGAAAAACGATTGCATGTAGCGGAGATGAGAATGTTGAGATGGATGTGTGGAGTGACAAGAATGGATAAAGGAATGAGTGTATTAGAGGAAGTTCGAAAGTGGCGCCTCTTACAGCAAAACTGAAAAGAAGTCGTCTATCTTGGAATGTACACACGGCGGCGGGTCCATATTGGCTCACCTAAAGTTCTTTTCCCGAAATTGTTCCTCCTAACGATTTGTAATCCGAATGATCACTCTTCCTAAAATTTTTCATCCTAAAGTTTTCATTCATACTATTTGTAGTGCTACCGGCGATGTTCATAACACTCATGTTTCCGAAAATTGTAATTAATAATATCATTAATGTAAATATATTTAAAATCCTACTGTTTTTTATCATAACGCTTTTATCCCTAAACATAAGTACAGGTCAGAGTGTCGTCTTGGGGGCACTATGAAAAAAAAACTTAGAAAAATTTCGCAACCAATTTCGAAGTAGCTGGTCGTAGTTGGTCACAGTTCTAACCTAACCTAACCTATGGATCCCTTCCACATCGTTTTTACGACAAACGGTTAGTCGGAGACAAAAAACACCAAGAAACTTTTATTCTTACATTTAGGTGTTTTATACGATAGAATCGAGAAAATAAACGGTTTGCAAAAATAACACTTTTTTGGCAAAATTTGACTAAGTTAGACTTTACAAAGAAATCTAAACAAAAAATATATGACTTTGAATAATAGTGTAAAAGATGGTTATGTTGAGAAAATATAGGAAAACAAATAAAAGTATAACAGATGTTTATTGCTACTGACATTATGAAGTTGAATGCTTCGGAATTATAAAATTAGAGACAGAGTAGTTAGGAATTGTGATTGTTAGGATGAAAAATGTTAGGAAGAACATTTTCGGATTTCCAATTATCGGAGTTGAAAATTTAGGTGAACTTTGGCGCACCCCACGGCGGCACATGAAGCTGTACATTTCCAACATAACTTGGCCTCAATTTGTATAGATTTTCTATAACCCGCATAAACTGGTTTTGTATAGCCTCATTTGTATTGGGATAAAACGCATGTTACTAAAAAAGTGAGTCTAAAGAAAATATGGATAGATTGTGTGAGGAATGATATGAAAGAGAAAGGAATAAATGATGCCGTGTCGTCTGACGGGAGAATGGAAGAAGAAAACGTGGTGCGCAGACCTCAAGTAGAATGGGATATGGGCAGGAAGATGCTGATGAAGCTCTTTTGAAGTGTCAAGGAGTCGGTCAGACAGAAGTAAAAACTACGGTCAGTGCTCAATTTGCTTGCATGGTGTGCGTTTAATGCATCGTGGCTCGTTGGTCGTGTGGTCGCAAGCGCGACAATCGCAATGACGGGGAATTGTCTTTTTAGGCGCGAATTACACAGAAACGGCGTAAGGCGTAAGGTGCGGCGTAGGCGTGGAATTTATGAGGAAACGAAAGAACGACGTGCCTGCGCCGCGCCGCTTGAGTGTAATTCATGACACGTCGCCTACGTACATTTTGTATGAAAACGTTTTGAAGCGGCATCATGCCTGCGCCGCACCTTCACCTTACGCCGTTTCTGTGTAATTCGTGCCTAAGAGGCCTCGCCCACGGCGACTTTTTGTAGCGATGCTGTCGCGCATGAGTATCGATACAGCCGCGATGCTGTCGCTGGCTGTGTACCTGTGATTGCGCGATCGATAGTATAGTAGTTATGCAGAAGCGCGTTCACAAAACGTGCGACAGCATCGCTACAAAAAGTCGCCGTGGGCGAGAGGCCTATGTTCGGGAAAAAGCCGGTCGAATTATGCCGAGCCGACCAGCGAGTGCCGGACGGAGTTGCCAGGATATTTTCTTTCGGTCCAACTAGTTATTAAATAATGATAAACCAACCTGAACATAAGTGATAGGGAACATGCCAGTTCTTCCAGAACATTCTCCTTGGTACCAAAACGGGTCCAATTTCTTCTGGATTAGTATCGTTTCACCTTTCTTGAACGACAGATCCCTGTAAACAATTGAAATAATTATAAGATAAATTACAGTACACGGTAGTATGGTAAAGGCTACAGAACACTGATATATTATCTTTACAAATAAATAAAATTGAAGTGTCTGTTTTTAATTTCAAAACAGCAGCTTTTTACTGAATGCATATGAAAGTATCCAGGGTGGCAGGAAAAAAACAGATGTTCCATACATTTTGACCGTGAAGGACTTTTGTAGGAAACAGCTGATTTTTTTTTTAATAACCGACGACAAATTTCTATGTGGTTTCAGAATGATGTACTGAATACGTGGTAAGCGTTTTCGAGTCGGTGTCCCTTCCACCCCTTATACGGTAATTATACAAAAAAAAAACATTTATTTTTATTTTTGTCTGTCTGTCTATTTGTCTAATCTCCGAAACGGCTGGAGCTATTTTGATGGGACTCTTAGCTGATATTAGAAGGAGTAACTTTTTTTTTAGCCTGTACTGTTCTGCTGTTGAGCAAAGGCCTCCTCAATTCCTTTGGAGTAACTTAGGGTAATTTTATTTTAGAAAATGGTATGGTTATTGGTGAAACCATACTGTTTCTCTGTTTTTTTAATTTGCATATACGTTGTCAGGTGTACAGAAACGGACTTAAGATACCTTTCATCCCGAAAAAAAGTACGGTTCCCGACGAAAACAACAATAACGTTCTTATGATAATAGATGGCACCACGTGTCTTTCGAGTCATGATTGAATTATATTATTACAAGCAGAGTACAACCCGAATTGATTGTCAAATTCTAAAATAACGCGAACGGAGCCGCGGGAAAAAGCTGGTAATTCATAAATACACATTTATAAGTCGTTCGAGCTACGTCAATTTAACGGTTCGTTCCTAAGTATCATCAATTCTGTTTTATCTTCACGACATCAACCATATGTATTTGTATATATAAGCAATAAAATACCTATTCCATAACACAATGCACATGTTAGCACGCCGCTTAGCACATTACTAAGCGCATACTGAACGGATAGCCCATGACTCACTCCAACAATAATGCACCAAGTTCAATGATTACAAATTGAAAATAAGTGGTTCACAGCCCACCGATCACATCAACTTTAAAGTTTATATTATTATCAGTACATATTCCCATTGACTCATACAATTCGGGCAGTTGGCAAGTAGGTACTTAATATTCTAGTAGTCTACTTGACGGCTGACAGTTATTTACTCGTTTATCTTCTTGAAAGTCGTTCAGTAGTCCACTGATGTCACTCAAGAAGTTAAATTAGATTGGTACTTATACTTTTGTTTTTTATGTCCTTTTAAATAAGAAACATCTTGAATTGTCGGACTCTGAATCATCATTTGCCTACCCTTTTGCCAAAGTCGGCTTCCAGTCTAACCGGATGCAGCTGAATACCAGAATTTGATATGGAGCGACTGCCTATCTGACCTCCACAACCCAATTGGTATTGGTAATATGATAAGACTGGTTGTCAGACTTTCTTTCCACTGACTACCTGTTACGACTGTCAAAGATTTTTACAAATGACAGCCGGGTTCAATGGCTTAACGTGCTTTCCGAGACACGGAGGAAGCTCGGTATGTAATGGGCGGTCACCCATTCGGACCAACCTAGGCAAGCGCGGCTTAACCTGAAGATCAACCCAGGCTTCTGGTCGCACTAAGCGCCATTTAAATCTTGTTTCAATATCATTTCACTGTAGGAATTTTAACTCAGGGCGCTCAGCCAAACGTTGGAAAATCGGCAATACCACGCAGTAAGCGTTTACTTCGGCATTCATTTAGCTATGAAAGTCTTAGTGAAAACGGTCATACAAATTGTAAAAATGTCGGTTGATGCAATAAGAATCGCGCAGTGTCCTACTTGTCGTTTCGACGTTACATCTATACTATAATATTATAAAGCTGAAGAGCTAAGCTAATCTAAGGAACTACTGGTTCGAATTGAATAAATCTTTTAGTGTTGGATTGCCCATTTATCGAGGAAGGCTATAGGCTATATAACATCACGCTACGACCAAGAAGAGCGGAGTAGCAATGAAAAATGTTACAAAAACGGGTAAAATTGTATTTTTAATAATTTTACGCGGACGAAGGTCGCGGGGAACAGCTAGTCCATGATATTTGTACCCAGCAAGTGGCCACATTTATTGCGGCGTCAGAGGCGCTGTTTAGATCGTCTGCTGCAGAACAGAAACCTGGGACACTCCAGCAATTGGGACATAGTCTGATCAGGGGCACCGCTTTCGCACTTAATGTGTCTTAGGTAACGAATGATGAAAATTGACCGATAAACGGCGATGGCCGTTATCACACTCACACAGAGCCTTATTACTTCTATGAACTATATACATCGGTAAGTACTTAAATACAAACAAATATGTCTTGAACTCGACATTATCTGAACAAATATATCAATAATTATTTACTGCTATAATAAACAAAATGACTCATTGATGCTAATGTATAAATTAACTAGCATACTTGTTTACGAGAACGTATGTACGCACGACGACCAACCAAGCTGTGCAAAACCAAATTAAGCCGTTCTCTCATTGTAGGGGAAGATCATTCAAAGCGAGGTCAGTTTATACTGGATATGTATAGCTTGATGTGTCCCCGTGTACTACATATATTCACAGCTTCACCACGAGGGCCCATTCTGAGTTGATGGGATGTTACATATCTTCGAATTCTGGTTCCAGGACATGTCATAATCGTCACTATGTTTTCCTTACGAAGATAGGAGCGGCCCTATTGCTATCAACCGGGAAAAAATCCAGACTTCTGGCTGCTACTGAGAAATTCCTGATGGAAAAACACAATACCCCTTTGCCCGACCTGTAAATCGAACCCAGCACCACTCGCTATTCATTAGCGATGCGACTACTACACCAAAGTTACGCAAACGTTATCATATTATTCATTATATTCCCACTGTTCTATTGTAATAGGAGTTATCGACATCAAATTACGACTATGGGAAATTCTTCCACATGGATCGGTGCAGTATGTACAGTACGTTAGTAGTTCGTTTTGGTAAGTGTGAGTACCATGTAGACTTTCTATTATGGTTAGTAGGGCTTATCCTAATCTTTATGGTTTTAACTGTGGTTTTGTTTTATTTTCCTATCTCTACATTGTGCTCACATATAGAAGCAACAATATTGTACCCAGGACTATGTAATATATATAACTTGATTTGAAAAGAGTGTCCATGGAGTTTCTTGCCCATTCTTCTCCATGAGATCTACTATTTTCGAATGGGCAACTACAGTCCATTCACAGTTATTATGCCTGTGGCGGGACTGTAGGTAGCTTATTTTTGACTATGCAAAAGTGCCTGTAACGGGTCTATTTGAAATAAATGGTTTGAGTTTGAAGTACAACACTGAAATATGACCTCATATTTCAGTGTAAGAGAGAATTCACAAGTACCACTACCACACCACATCCCAGCGGCTAAAAGTGGTCAAACAGTGGTGCAGCTTCTTGCAGTTGCAATGTGGTAACTACAAAATGTCGTTGTGGTTGCGTTGTTGCTAGTAGTTGCGATGTGGGTGCGTTGTGGCAAGTAAGAGGGCGCAGGCGTGCGCGCGCGCGTTTATGCGTCGGCGCAACGTTGTTTGCTATGCGGCCGGCCACTAGTTCGAGGTGTCGTGGTGTCGCTGCTGGTTGTGTTGTGGTCGGGTTGAGGTCGATATCACCCACACCCTTGAATTTGGCGGCAAAATGTGATCCGTGTGAATTAAACTATTCATTTTCTTGAGAATAATAATACCAGTCTTATCAAGGGGTATCGTATTACCCAGTACTAACTGGGTTGTGGAGGTCCGATAGGCAGTCGCTCCATGTAAAATACTGGTATTCAGCTGCATCTGGTAAGACTGGAAGCCGACCCCAACAAAGTTAGGAAAAGGCTAGGCAGATGATGATGATTTTCTTGAGAATAATGATAAAGAGGCCAGCTTATACTGGTTTTTTTACGATTAATGTGCGGCCTACCGTATTAGAACTCATTCATTTTCTGTACTAGCAATAAATTAATGCAAGTTAAACGAAATGGAAAATGGTTGTTATTAGCATAACTTGTGTTTAATTTCACACGCATATTGTCACGCCTAATAAGATGTACGTGATTCGTTCTGCAATTTTGTAAAAGTAAAGATTTATTACAAATATTTGTTCAAGAGCGTATCTTCTGTGTACTGTGTTACTATCACGAACAACAATACAGGGTGTAAACGGACCCTTCACGAAGCCGTCAACCAAGCATTGTGTACATCAAACTAAGGAACTCTACGCAAAAATTATTGCTGGGAAACGACTTTTTTTTTTGGGGTGAAAAATCACGTTTTACAGTAAAACTCAATGTTAGGCACTCAAAACTTAGTGCTAATTGGTGCTTTGAACAGTAATCGGGTCATGGTGTTTTAATTAAAGTAAAGTTAAAACCTTAAAAAGTGGTTTAAAAAAAAAACTTATAAAAAAATTGGATCTTTGACCTCCAATATCTCCGTAACTAGAAAGTTCCCAGGTATGGTCCAGAACAAAAAATTATCGCAATGACGGGGAGAACAAGTGCCTTTCGGCTTCGATAAGGGTCTTTTTACACCCTTCATGCATACATTAAGACAATTTCCCAAATGATTATCTCCAGCTGTTTTGATTCTTATTTCAGGTATAACGCATTCCCCTACTATTGTGAAATGGATCTCAAAGTTGAAATAGTTATTCCCCGAAAAAACCGCTTTTAATCTCGACCGGCAAACAGCAAAAAAAAACGCGAGTTGCCCTGGCACTTACGCCTTAACGTAGCAGTACCTAAGCTTGGTTTTCGTAGATCAACTCTTAGCACTCATCAATTAATGATGGCACTTTTATACCCACTTGGTAAAACGTCGTGAGTCTTTAGGCTCCCCCTCCTGCCCCAAGCATCACCACCCAAGTTTATTTTTTATTATTGAAACCAGCATGCCTGAGAGATATTTCTAGACGGCATGTTAAGCCAAGTCAGAGGCCCATGGGCGGTTTAAAAACTCTGACACCAGGCACTAACCACAGGAAAAAGAAGATTATTGAAAATATCAGATACTTTTTAAAAACCTGTTTTAATAAAAAAATATCATGAAACTAGACTCAATTCAATATTGGTAAAAAAATAAAGTCTTTAATTTTTTTTATCTCCTCCCCCATTTCCCCCCTCACGTAATTAAAGGACGACCCCTTACCACTGACGTGCCGTTACCAAAGCTAGTTACGATTACGTTAACTATTAAAAAAAAAAGTACAATAATCATATAGAGAATTGGAAAGAAGTAGCACAGAAGCGTGACCTTTGGAAGGAATGGAGGGAGGCCTTTGCCCAGCAGTGGGACATTATGGGCTAACTATAATATAATCGTAATGAGGTCAACTCACCCCGGCTCCTTAGATATGAAGTCGTGTAAGGCCCTTGCGTGCGGAGGTAACTGCTTACCGCCTGCCTGAACACCTTGTAACGCCTGAAAAACATTATTAGTTTAATTATTTGATTTACTTCAAATGTATTTTATTTTTTCAACGCACGTTATTGTTGGGGCTTACAAATTTGTTTGATCATGATAATGAAACCAGTAGTACAGGATTTCCATACTAATATTATAAATGCGAAAGTGTATGTTGTGAAATCCTTATGGATCCTTCGTCTGCGGAGAATGGAGGTTTATGTTGGACCCTAACCAACTAATTAGAGTCGGGGGCCCGTAGATACAAGTACATTCCCGCGAACCCCCGACCTGTATCAGGCCGCCATGCCCGGCGCGCCCCATCACCATGTGCGGCCTATTCCACGACTGTACGGTCTCCCATGAAGGCGCGCAGAGAACACTGCGAATACACCTCTGAGCATGGCTGATCGAGCGGTAAGTTCTTCTTACCTGGGAATGCCCGCTCCTTGACGTCCGCTGTCCAGTGACCAGCTTTCTTGGAGCCGAATTCTTCATGCCCTCGAGGATCCTCATGAGGAGAACATTCGGAGGCAACTCCTCCACCTTCACTTCTACCAGGACCCTGCATTCTGGACATCGTAACTCCTTGTGTGATTCTATTATCACCTGCAATGAAAACAAAAAAGTTTTATTTAAATAATTACTGGTTATTGTCAGCCTGAGCCGTCCCTACTCTTAATGAATACAAGGAAAAAAAACGTTAATAGCAAAACAAAATAATAATAATACACATAACACAACATATATTTATTTAATTTGACAACATTGGTGCACCGGTTAGTACAAAAACAAACTTATCAACTAAGTGTTAGTATTTAATAATTAAGTACACATAATTATTTCTCATCCCCGCCGCACGAGCAACCGGACAGCATGTCTTAATACTGGTGCATCGTGCTGTTCAGCTAGGGTTTTCAAAATTCCGTTGCGGCTAGCCCTCATTCTGCTTTTTAAGGAAACAGTATTTATCCCCATAGCGGCATAAAAGTCGTCAGTTCCACCAAAAATAATAATAATGTTTCCACAACTGGAACTTCAGCATTATGTCTGTGGGTTCATTTTCATTTATTTATTTATTCACAAACAATTTTCATTGTGTCTGAACATAATACAGGGTGGGAAACATCGTAATCCACCACCCGGACTGAGGAATGGTGGACGTCGCTAGTCTTTGATTTTAAGATATAGGTTTTCCCTCAACGGTGTTGAAATGACGAAAAATCACATTGAAAGGCTCCGAAAGCACGAGGTTTGAAAGAATTACACAAACAGCATAATGATTCTATATCCACATTGCATCCTAAGCGACACCTTGTACGATAATATCGGAGTACAGGCAACCTCGTGAACTCTGATAAGAACAAATAAATCATTTATCAGACCTCCGAAGACGCAGAAGGCCATCGAGGAACAGACTAAAACCCGGTGTCTGCCTACAGGGACTTAACTAGAAACCAAGACCCATTCCTCAAGATTAATAAGACATTTTAAAGGATTCGTAAGATTGAATTGGGTTACATTGCTTAGAAACGAAATAAAACAAGCGGTAGCGACCGGATTTTGACTCACCCGAAATGAAGGGCGTTTATCATCCCACGCTAGTTGGGAGTAATAAATTGAGGGAAACGAATTGTCCTAATGCTCGTAGGCGATGGGCTGACTCTAGTTTACTAGCAATGTCACTATTTCAAATTGTTTTTTCTCTTCTAATTCTAGAGCTCTTACATTAACCTTCCTTCTGGATTTGATCTTGGTCGCGAAGAAGAAGAAGAAGAACATGTGGGTGATCTACATATGCAAGGTGTAAACGGACCCTTCACGAAGCCGTCAACCAAGCTTTATGTTCCTACATCAAATTAAATATCTCTACGCAAAATTTATTGCAGGAAAACAACTATTTTTTGGGGTAAAAATCAAGTTTTACGGTAGGACTCGATGTAACGCATACGCCCTCAAAACATTGTGCTGATGGATGCATTGAACAGTGTCATGGAGGTATATAAAGTTTAATTATAGTATTAAACACTTGTATTTAAAAAAATACTGTGAAAGAGTTGGAACTTTGACCCTTGAATATCTCCGAAACTAGAAGTTTCCCAGGTATGGTCCGCAATAAAAAAATATCTCAATGACGGGGAGAGAAAGTGCTTTTCGTTTCCGTTAAGGGTATTATTACATCCATTAGGTACAACTCTGCGTACCCCTAAGGGGTTTACAGGCGCGGTGTTATTTACTGTTGTGAAACTTTTAGGACAAGCACATAGTAAGGTGACACTGTTTTAGTCATATTAGTTAACGATGCAAATGATGACAAAAAAATACAAACGAAAAAATAACTCTTACAAATACTACATTGTGTTTAAAACTCAGTCTACATATGAGAACAGCTCAATAATACAATACTGAAAAGAAAATATCAGCCATAATTCATGCACATAATAATTCCGAATGTTTATAAATGGAAATTGTCTCTTTGATAACATAGTATTTCTTAATTTTACAGCGTTATTAAAAGGGAGCTGAAAATGTTAATTAACATGAAAATCGTTTTGCGACATATTTATGTTATTTTTTCCTTTCGGTACGATATGAAGGATGTATGTGAATAAAACTTAAATATTATACAGGGTGTAAACGGACCCTTCACGAAGCCGTCAACCAAGCATTATGTACATCAAACTAAGTAACCCTTTGCAAAAAATATTGCTGGGAGACGACTTTTTTTTTTGGGGTGAAAAATCACGTATTACCTTAAAACTTCGTTAAGGGTCTATTTACACCCTTTATGACTCTGAAACGGACGAGTTCTTCAATATAACACGGGAATGAGTAGAAGCGCAGAAGGACCAACCAAGACTTGAAGCGAAAAACCAAAAGCTGACTCAATTTGGCACAGGCCTGTATACACACTACATTTTAGATGATGAACTAATCGGTATCCTTGCCAAATTACATAATAGGATAATAATTACAAAATCTATTAGGTAGGTAAATGGGCCAATTATTTACTGATATTATAAATGCGAAAGTAAGTTTGTTTGTTACCTTTTCGCGCCTAAACCACTGAACCGCGTGTCAGGTGTACAGAAACGGACATAGGGTCCTTTCATCCCGAAAAAAGTACTGTTCCCGAGGAAAACAACAATAACGTTCTTATGATAATAGATTGCGTACGTGACTTTCGAATCATGATGAATTATATTATTATACAAGCAGAGTACAACCCGAATTGATTGTCGAATTCTAAACGAGCGAAGCTGCGGGCAAAAGCTAGTAACTATAAATAGTATAAAACTAAGTCGCTTCTCGTGTCTGTCTGTGTAGCCGTTTAGATATTTGCAATTACACAATGGATTTCTGGATGTTTTGACATTTCACTAAATTATCAAATAGCACACGCGCAAAGCAGAGTCGCTAGGAAATTATAAACAGGCAGCACCCACATATTTTATTTTATAGCGAGGAACCCACTCCCCTAAAAAACATTTAAGTCATAAAACTCTTCGCAGAAGCCAGTGAGTCACCAAAACAATTAGCTAATGTGCCCGTGTTTGCGACCGAATCGCTTGACCATCAATTAACGTAGGTGTTGCTGCCAAAACGGTCAAGATCAATGTAGCTTTAATAGGAACGCAGCAATGTAATTGTACAAATCGTTTCAACCGGGAGACAAAGCGACATTACAGTCCTACGCAGTATGGAGTGAACGGACTGAAATTAGTCCTTGCATAGTATAGTGCATGAAACGCTATGGTCATGTCTGTCTTTGAAAATGTCTGTTTTAATTATCATTCTTGTTTTGCATCTAAGCTTTTTATTTTAATTCGTCTACGGCCGACAAGAAGAGTTATTTTTGTGCAAATTGCTAATTTAAATATAATTTTTATTCAGTAAGTGTTACAGCTTAAATTAGCATGTAAGATCGTAAATAGTCGCAAGTAGGTCTAACAGTTGATTATCCAAAAATTTTAACGATTAACACTGGTGACAAATAATCTGAACAATATCAGGAAGAGCTCTATTAGATGTTCGGTTCGAGTTAAGAGCCCAAGACAAACTTGGATAGAAAAAAATATTGGCTGCTTCACATTTTGTTAACCGATGACCTTAATGT
This sequence comes from Noctua pronuba, assembly GCA_905220335.1. Classification (NCBI taxonomy): domain Eukaryota; kingdom Metazoa; phylum Arthropoda; class Insecta; order Lepidoptera; family Noctuidae; genus Noctua; species Noctua pronuba. Next base: position 2,891,703 of record LR999906.1, on the reverse strand, counting down.
GGTGGATGGGTGCGGGAGACAGAATAAAATGTTGTGGCCTATCTAAGGAGAGGTATATGTCCAACTGTGGACTGCAAAAGGCTGAGTAGATTGACTGATTCTGTTGAAAGTTGTGCGTCGATGTGGGTGCACTATTCGGTACGTCTCTGCCAGGCCCTTCGGGAATTAATGTTATGTTGTACATCGTCGAAAAATGTTTATCTCTAGATCATCATCTTATCTGCCTAGGCCTTTTCCCAACTATGTTGGGGTCAGCTTCCAGTCTGAACGGATGCAGCTGAATACCAGTATTTTACATGGAGCGACTGCCTATCTGGCCTCCACAACCCAGTTAGTACTGTACTGGGCAATACGATACCCCTTAGTAGACTGGCTGTCAGACTTTTGGGGTGGGCCACTGGCTAGCTCTGTCTGTCTCTGGAGACCAGGCCCTGCAGTCTCGACAAAAATCGGTCGTTAAGTGTAATCGATGTCAAATTTCTTTAATGGATTTTCAACCTTATGCTTTCGAAATAAAGTAGAAAATCTATTAAAGGAATTTGACAACGATACGACTTAGCGACCGATTTTTGTCGCTATCTTATGTCGAGACTGCAGGGCCAGGATGTATTAACCACCGTTTGAAAGCCATCAAAGCTTATCACTATCGACACAATTCTCTCACAATAAACCATTTTTAAGATTAGCATTTAAATAAAAACAAAAGGAAGGTACATTTTATAACAACACGAAGGCTATCTAGGAGTATATCTAATCTACTAATTATCAGCAAGTTTAGTAAGTCAAGGTGGGACAATTTGACGAATGCGTGTGTTTGTGTATAATCGGCATGAATTGATAAGTTGAAGATAACTTCGTTTACTTCCGTTTCGATCCTGCCCTCCTGAATATACCTTACTTCGCCTTGAAAGGTAAATAGAATATGATCCGTACTAATTAATACTACAAACCAGGGTTGTTGCTGATGCATATTTTTTTCACATCAGCGGATGCTGATCTTTTATCATTGACATCAGCGGATGCTGATGCTGATTTTAATTATTTTCTTTAAAAAAACAGGGAAGAAGTAAAATCAGTCCGTATTAGTACGCTCTTTGCGTGAATAATCCTTGTTACATAAGTTGCAGTTTGCAGTTTCTTGACTCCTTAATTTAAAATACGTCCATATTCCACTTTTCAACGGATTTTCGACAGTTTACACGAAAAAAAAAAACAAAGACTTTCACGCGTAATGATGAATTAACGTAATGAGACAAGTTTGTGTTTGTTTGCAATCACAATTCCCGCAGACGATCTTTTAATTGGTCAAAGTCGCAGGCAAAAACTACACGGGATACGAGTATAATCCTCTCTGCGGTCATGCCACGACTCGAACTTCAGCATTAATAATCAGCATCGATCAATGCGGATGCTGATGCTGATGTTGAAAATGATGCTGAAGATCAGCGGATGCTGATGCTGATGATGATGTTCGCAACAACCCTGCTACAAACGCGAAAGTAGTTCTGTTTGACTGTTACCTTTTCACGCCTAAACGGCAGGACAGATTTGGATGAAGTTCGGCAAAATAATTAACCTGTCACTATGATGGGTGTAAAAGTACCCTTAACGAAGCCGAAAGGCACTTGTTCGTCAGTGCGATCATTTTTTTGTTCTAGAACATAACTGGAAACCTTCTAGTTACGGAGATATTGGGGGTCAAAGTTCCAACTTTTTCACAAGTTTTTTTTTAAATACATGTTTCTAATGTAAGATTTTTACTTTAAACACCTTCACGACTCCCGTACTATTCAATGCATCCATCAGCAAAATGTTTCGAGTGCGCTAAGCGCAGGCCACACCGCCAGCGAGCGAGGCGGGCGAGGTTCTTTTAACTCGTTCGGCTCTTTCGGTAGTCCGCAGTGTGAACCAAAGTATGAAACGATGCCTCGTTCGGCTCGCTCGCCAGCTGTCGGTGTGGCTTGCGCTTTACATTGAGTCCTACCATAAAACGTGATTTGCACCCCCAAAAAAAAAGTCGTTTCCGAACAATAATTTTTGCGTAGAATTACTTCGTTTGATGTACAGAATGCTTGGCTGACGGCTTTGTGAAGGGTGCGTTTACACCGTGTATACTCTTTATCCTGTCGCGACTAAGAGCTAGTTATCTTCGCATAGCCTGCGTAATATTTTTCCTATATATACATTTCACCGATATCATTCTATACTATTTACATGGATTTTCTGAGCAATTTAATCGAGGTTAACTTGCTAATCCATGGTGCTTTATCTATCAAGGCATTATATCCCTACGATTGAAACTAGCTAGCCTGCCTATAATTAAACTGTTCCCTGCTTGAAGATCTTGGAACCTTATCCCACAATTACAGTGTAATACATTCCCTAACTGCAGCAGCGGGTCCCATTGTGCCAGAGAATATGACCTCTTTGGCACAGCATGTGCACTGTGTTGTAATAATATTCTTAATAGCGAAAAAAAACTTAAAATGGCTAAATCTTTGCGCTTTTCGGCCTGTCTTCTTCTAGCAAGACAAATGGGTTTGATACACCATACAGTTAATTAAAGATTTCATAATTCCGGTTTTTATTTAAAAAAAAAACTTCGGTTAGTTATAAATAATAGTTTTATGGTCAAATTAAACCTTTTTATATAAGCGACTGGCAAGGTTATTTATGCAAGCAATGGATTTCAAAAAATCAGTCGAAGATTTTAAACTTTGACGTGGTCCAGAAATTAACATAAATAAAATGCCCGAAACTTCTATGTCAACTTTTGGAGGTGGAGGTTGTGGTAAAAATTAGATAAATTTTTCGGTTTCTTTTAAATCATAAATCATATTTATTTATTTCTTTCTTTCATAACCCAAGGAGCTCAACGACACGACGAACAATACCAAAGAAAGGACATTTGGGTAGGCCGCATAAAGTACTCAAACTGCCAGACAATCGTGAAACTAAGTAAACGAAAGGAAAGAAATAATAAAATACTATTATGACCCACGTTGTCCTCATATTCACAGTAATAAACAAAATTAATTATAATATGACACTTGAAAAAGTAAAAAAAAAAATATTATACACCATCTTTTACACCCAAAATCTTTCAAATAAAACACCTTTTACAAAAAGAATCTTCAAACATTAATGTTCCTCTACTGACAGTACATCTCATCGCCTCTTCACAACCCTCAAACTTAGGGATCCACAAATAAATACTGACTCTTTTGTTTTGACAGTAAGTATAAATAAACAATTACGGCCCTAGACGTTATTACTCGCCAGAGACATGGCCGCCATCTATTTATAAGACGGATCCATCTGAAATGTACATTCGGCAAAGTTAGTAGTTGATCACTTTTCACCCTTACTACTTTAACTATAAGGTTGCAAAGTGATCACCCGCTAAGTTTGTCGAATGAACGTGGATGGACAACCCACTACCCAGTGGCGTACATCCGTAAGTAGGACATTTAGTGATCAATACCGTTTCTAGACTAGTGACCGACGAACCTATTTTAACAATTTATGGTTTTTTATTTTTATACTTTTTCTTTGTTTGCGGATTTGTGAATGGCATCTGTGTGGTTAGTTGTTGCTTTAACTATGTGTTTGGTTATAAACAATTAATACAATCGGTTTTGCTCTGGCATTTTATCTTTGATGCAACTTCAGAATATTTCTATTTAGATCATCATTCGCTTGCCCTTATCCTAATTAATTTGGGGTAGGCGCAGTGTGTATTCTTCTTCCATACTTCTCTATTACTCGTCATATCATCAGACACCTAATTTTTTGCCATATCATTCTTTACACAATCCATCCATCGTTTCTTTGGTCTTCCTCTACTCTTATACCCATTCACATTTATACTCAAAACTTTCCTCAGTGCATTTTCCTCATTCCTCCGGACCACATGCAATACCACGACAACCGATTACCACACAACTTTTCAGTCAACCGGTACGAATTCGAAAACAGTTTCTATCGAAGTTATAAGGGGACATTCTTGGACAGCTGCATGTTTCAGTACATTTTTGGATCTTGCGCAAGGGAATATTGGTCTTTATTACGATAAAGAATTTGAAAGGAAAGTTTTGAGTATGAATGTGGATGGGTATAAGATTAGAGGAAGACCAAATTAACGATGGATGGACTGTAAAGGATGATATGCCAAGCAAGGAGGTGTCTGATGAGATGACGAGTAATAGAGAAGTATGCAGGAAGAAGACATGCTGCGCCGACCCCAAATAAATTGGGATAAGGGCAAGAGAATGATGATTACGATGAATGGATAGTTAATTAATAGACATTACAGACTCAACAATTCCACATCAGGGTACACCATTCAATCTGATATCATAAAATCTCATTGTACTGTACCGGCTAGCCGAGATAATACCGGATACGCACAACACAGTCATAGAGGACGATTGAAAAAAATGGGTCAAAAGATAACATTCAATATTGTACATGATTAACGTCTATCGTACACTTAGCCGCAATGACATCACAAGCGGTGGGATTACAGAATCAGCCGGTGAAAGTGAACTACAGACACGCAACAGGCGATCGATAAAGTAAGCGACCGAGGCGCTTACCATCACCTCTTATGACAGTATTATTTTCTTCTTTATCGTGTGGCCAGTGCCTAATCTGGAGTCAGTTTTTATGCCGCACAGGGGACTCTCTCTCAGGCACTCTCTCTCAGGCATGCTGGTTTCCTCACTTTGTTTTCCTTCACCGAAGCAAGTGATAATTATACAATACGCATATGAATCCGAAAAATCTGAGGTGCGTGTCTTGGGTTCAAACTTGAGACCTATAACTTGGCAGTCCAACGCGACGGTCACACCTATAGGCTATCACTGTTTTTTAGTGTTATTTTATTCTTGACTGCCTCGTTGGTCTAGTGGTCGAAAGCTCGACTGCTGAGCATGAGGTCCTGGGTCCGATTCTCAGGTCTGGCAGTGCTACTGGGTTTTTCTCAGTAGCAGATCTGGATTTATGCCAGGTTGATGGCAGGCTCGCCCCTTATTACATGGGACTTAAACGTAACTGGCAAAATGTTGGTGTATTATTAGGTACACTTCTGCCTAACCCTTTGGGGATCACAGGCGTGATGTAAAGTTGCAAGAGATGGCGCCAGACGTCCACTACAGCTTCATCCCTTTCTCACTCTGAAAGTGCATTCAAGTAATGCTGCTATAAGAGGTGATACAGACGCCAGCACATCAACCTACCCAAAACTGTGAAAAAAATCCCATTCCCAATCAAATCAGCCTTGGAACCTTAATGCTTTAGCGATAAAGAAGAAAATCTATTAAAGAAATTTGGCAGATTGTAGTAGCTTGATGTTCTGACGACTGTACAAGCCCAAGTCGCGAGCGTTAAATATGCAGAGGATTTCTCAAAATAGGTTTTATTATGCAGACACGGAATCTGAAGAATGGTTTTGAATAGACCGCTATTTTTAACTGTCAATTTTAGTCGTTTAATAAATTTGTAGCTGGACATCAAACTATTTTAGACAAGATAACAATGCGAGTATGAGAACGAAAGAAAGCGGTATGAGGTGAATGAGTTCGCTTTGGAAAGCAACATTTTATAAAGGGTTACATAAAACCCTGTTTTAGAACTATAAAGGGTGTAAATAGACTCTTAAAGAAGCCCAAAAGCACTTGTTCTCCCCGTTATTGCGATCATTTTTTTGTTCTGGAACATACCTGGGAACCTTCTAGTTAAGGAGATATTGGAGGTCAAAGGTCATTTTTTTTAATACTAGTTTTTAAGGTTATAAATGCAAAAGTAAATCTCTAGCTTGATAATTGATTCCATTTCAACACAGGCTTTCCCGACAGTACTTTCCCGTGGGATTATTTCCGGCAACGCGAACGAAGCCGTGGGCAAAAGCTACTCCGAAATAAACCAACCCCGGAAATTCAGTAGTACAAGGGAATTCTACTTCTGAAGATCAGCCTTCCTTGGTCGCTGTGACAGACATTCCTGGGAGACTTGCCATAGCCGTCACATTTGGCAAGCTTAGCGAACGCACCGTTGGGTACCTTGATATCAATTTAACTATTAGATAACTAATCCTATATTTTAGTATATGACGATAACAAGCAAAAATCAGCCCATAATAATCCGTATCCCCGGACACAGGCTTCTTCCATTAGAGGGGGGCTATAATCCACCACATAGGCCAAGCGCCCCAGTCTTCCAATTTTTGGTTCTCGGAAATACCAGTTTCCCCACAAGTATTTCTTCAACGTTTTCAGAGCAGCGGTGATAACTGATGACGCACTAATCAAAGCTGATTAGAGATTGGATCATCTGGAAGAGTTCGCGGAAACATTTCAGTATTCCACATGGAGAGACTTCGTGACTACATGAAGAAGCTCGTGGCTAAATAATAACACCCGCTCGGATCGATCTTTAGGTCAAGCCGTGCTTGCCTATGTTGGTCTGTGGATGAGTGACTACCCATTACATACCGAGTTTGTTCCGTGCCTCGGAAAGCTCTTTAAGCCGTGGGTCTCGGGTGTCATTTGTAGATCTTTGACAGTCTTTAGGTAGTCAGTGGCCCAAAGTCTGACAACCAGTCTTACCAAGAGGTATCGTATTACCCAGTACTAACTGGGTTGTGGAGGTCAGATAGGCAGTCGCTCCATGTAAAATACTGGTATTCAGCTGCATCCGGTTAGACTGGAAGCCGACCCCAATATAGTTGGGAAAAGGCTAGGCAGATGACATGGAACGACTTCATCAGTAGAAGTTCTGTATACCTTAACAGTAAACGCTCACAGAAGTTAGGGCCTAACTGATGAGCATACTAGCAATTTCATCCTCAATCAGGTTTTAGACTACAGACAGACAGATGGCATGACATCATCACTCAAGTCTACATCTCTATAACCGCACCAATACAATAGCATCAATAAGTAGACCAGAAGAAGACATACAAGATCCACTCCCAGGCGCCACACTCAATTACAGCAGGGTCGTTTTATTTAATCTTGTGAAACAGATATTCTTTTAATAAGAACAAACTGTTATTGGATGCTTTTTGATCAAATTATTCATTCTTTTAACAGATTTCCTTGAATTTTGTGACTAATATATTATGAGGTGAGGCTTCTATGAAGTAACGGGGTTTTAACGTTCTCTGAATGACTGGTTATAAGGACGAGATTTATCGATGTCATGTCGTGTTGAAATTATAAAACACTAGCTGCTCCCCGCGAGTTCGTTCGCGTGGAAATTTTGATGTGTGAGAAAAAATGGATAACCTATGTCCTTCCCACGGATCTAATCTATCTCCTTGCCAAATTTCATTATCGATCCGATTAGCCGTTTAGTCGTGAAAAGGTAACAAACAAACAGAGTTACTTTCGCATTTATAATAATTACTAGCGACACGCCCCGGCTTTGCACAGGTAGCACTAAGCATTTCAGCCGATGACTTGGACTGGAGGATGGATGGGGGTAGTCATGGGACAAAGTTTTAGCAGTTATCTATAGTATTTATTAGTATGGATTGTGAGGAAACCGACATGTCCAGGAAACGAAAATTCGAAGACGTGTGATGCAATACAACAAACCACACTGTCTTCTCACAGAGAGATCTTCGAATGTTTAGTTCCAGGACACGCCAACATCTCAGGATGTTTTCCTTAAAACAATTGACAAAGTCTACTAAGTCTGCTGCCTAGGTTCACACCCATGACCTTCGACAGGTAAATCGGGCCGATATCACTGGGCTACCCTGCTGTCTAGGGCATTAATGGCTGACTAACACGATTCTATTTTTGCAAAAAGTTCGTGTTATCGTTTTGTGTCTCTTTTTTTCACAGATAGACGCATGCCTCCCGAAGCATATTCTCTAAACCGCCTGCACACAACGACTCCCTATAATATTATCGATAGAGACCAGTTACAATTATTTAGCAATTGCCTAAGGCGTTGGTTGGCAACGGCGATGGAAAGGTCATGACTTGAATCCGTCCTTACTCGCTGATCGTGGTAAATGCACTTCGAATGCAAGCATGCACTTTTAGGCTGGAGGGGGTTAAAATGGTACTTATTATTTGTAATAGTTTACTTTGTGTTTTGTTGAAGAAACACCGGCAGTTCTTTGTCAATATGCTCGGATACTTCGGCCAGATATTTCGTCAATCGGTCGATCTCATTTCATTTTTTTTCACAATAATTCGATAATTTTCTGTTTGCTTTAATGCTGATCTACACTAATATTATAAAGAGGAAAGATTTGTTTTTGTGTGTGTGTGTATGTTTGAAATGAATAAACTCAAAAAGTACTGTGCCGATTTCAAAAATTTTTTCACCATTACAAAGATACCTTCACCCTGAGTAACATAGGCTATATTTATTGCTAGAAAAGATAAGGAATCCTTAAAAAAATCATGTCCACCCGTGCGAAGCCGGGACGGGCCGCTAGTAGATAATATAGGCGATAATATAATTGCACAAAACTAGAAGTCATCTGAACAGGTACTGATGAAAAGGTAACATTACGATTAAATAGTAGTATCTGTAACAAGCTACTTCAATTAAATATTTGAAATAACCTTTTTATTTGTATAACACTGATCACGAGTGATTTAAAATTGGAATGCTGCGAGTGTGATACCAAAAACTGGTAGCCACTTTCTAGTCAGCCAGTATTGCTGCAAACGTATGTATCACTATGTAGGTATTATACAACGGAGGTTTACTGACATAACGGGCTGGCTGCATTAAATGTCAGGTGAAAACGATAAGCGTTATAAATAGGATAATGTCCATCCTTGACCATTGTGTAACGATGTATTTTTACACCTACTTGTTGTTTTTTACGAGGTGGAAGGGACACCGACGCGAAAACGGTTACCACGTATTCAGTACATCATTTTGAGCCCCCTACATAGAAATTCATGCTTACATTTTGACCGTGAAGGTATTGCACTTTTGTAGGAAACAGCAGATTTTTTTTTTTAATAACTTTGAAAACGAAAAGAGTGTAAAAAGGCCCTTTAACGAAGCCGAAAGGCACTTGTTCTCGCCGTCAATGCGATCATTTTTTTGTTCTAGACCATACCTGGGAACCTTCTAGTTACGGAGATATTTGGGGTCAAAGTTCCAACTTTTTCACAAGTTTTTTTTAAAATACATGTTTTTAAAGTAACATGGGCACGTGAAGGGTCCGTTTACACCCTGTATGTTGGGGGGCTCAGAATGATGAATAACTAGGTACCTACATATTATAGTATTACCTCGTGGCTAAATATTAACAGCCGCACGGGTCGATCTCCAAGATTAAGCAGTGCTTGTCAAGGTCGGTCCGTGGATGGATTACCATCCGTTACATAACGAGTTACCTCCGTGCCTCGGAAAGCACATTAAGCCGTTGGTCCCGGCTGTGATTTGCAGATCATTGACAGTCGTTTCAGGTAGTGGCCCGAAAGTCAGACAACCACTCTTACCAGAACTGGGTAACTAGGCCAGATAGGCAGTCACTCCATGTAAAATAGTGATATACAGCTGCATCCGGTAAGACTGGAAGCCAACCCTAACAAAGTTAGGGAGGCGACAGATGATGACGATATTATAGTATGATCCGATTTGCGTATGATCAGGTCCTGTGTTTTACATATTTATGTAGACGTAGTCGACTCAGTCACATTCTATAGAATTCTTTTTCCGAAAACTGTTGATTCTAAAAAAAAACTACATCATTGAAAGGCTACTAAACAGATTAATATTATCTTATCAAATGACAATCTATCAACAACTAATGAATAAGATAAAGGCTTCTGATATACCTAATGTTCGTACGCATTTTTAGCAAGGATCCTCAATTCTTAATGGTGGTTATGTATGGGCAAAGCAATTGTGGCAAAATATTAGGGAAACTACCTCTCTCGTATTCGAATCCATTTTTGAACACTGTTTGGAAACACAGTCCACGATATGGGATTGAAACTAATTCTTATAGTCCAACCGATTACTAACGTTAGTACTTATTTGTGCTTTACTATGAATACTTACATTATTAATTACAAACTAAAAATCTACAGGGTGTAAACAGACCCTTCACGAAGCCGTCAACCAAGCATTCATCAAACTAGGTAACTGTAAAACTCAGTGTAACGCACTCAAAACTTGGTGCTGATGGATGCTTTGAATAGTAAACGGATCATGGAGATAATTAAAGTAAAGTTAAAAACTTAAAAAGTAGTATTTTTTTTTAAAACTTGTGAAAAAATTGGAGCTTTGACCTCCAATATCTCCGTAACTAGAAGGTTCCCAGGTATGGTCCAGAACAAAAAAAATATTGCAATGACGGGGAGAACAAGTAACTTTCGGCTTCGTTAAGGGTCTTTTTACACCCTTTAGATAGGCAAACAAAAAGGGTTACGAGGAGGGCGAAACCGCGAGCGGAAGCTAGTCTATACTAATATTATAAAGAGGTAAATTTATTTTGTAAGTTTGTATGTAGGGGGTAATATCACGGTAATATTATAATACAGTAATGTAACTCGGCCGCATGATAGAAATAAATGCCTACAGCCGCGCGGTACGTAAACATGCGTTAGGGCTGCCCGTCCCCAGCATTTTAATTACATTTGCCTACTTTCTGTTTCTATTTAGTTTTGTGATTGTAAATATCCTTTTTATATAAATAAATGAAAGACTTTGTATATTGAATAGGAAGTGTTCAATAAAAATGCGTGTTGTTTTTTGATTGGTAGATTTAATTAAAAAAACATGTTTTTGTTTGAAAAACAAATCGGGCTTATAAATTTGCGACCGAAAAATATTTGCGCCTCGACTGTCGTACGAAATGCTTTATTGTTAAATTTTAAAGTATAATAAATCCGCATTCTTATAAACATAAAGCTTAATTAAAAATTGTTTTGGGAAACATGGACAAGGTGGAGAAAATGGAATATCTTTTACTTGGTTATAGATACCTGCAGCTACTTTACAATTTACATGTTTGGTTTTAAGTGAATTTCGGAATATTTCCTCCATTTTTTCTATATATTCCACAAAATCATCGTTGGGTACAATCAAAAAAGTTCGCGAATTAATCTTACTGTAGTCCCGGTACCTTAAATACCGACTCTGTGAGCTGAAATTGTGGCTTTTTTGATCGGGTTTCACATACGATTTCAAAGCATGACAATCATCATGTTTCTCCAAACAACGCTTAAGAAGATACCCACAAATATACTAACTGATTTTTAGAGAAAAAATCGCGCGGTTATTGTTGAAAAAACAACACACCGTCCGTTCGACAATGCGGTACAGCCGTGACTGTCTGCACCGCGAGCGCACCCCACGATCGAGGCGCGTAGGTATAGCTCGCGTTTCGTCCGTTTGTATGAAGTTGGAGTACTGTATTATAATATTACCGTGGTAATATTCAGAACTACTGATCTGATGCCGAACATTCTTTCACTAACGTGAAGCTACATTATCCCCCAGTGTCATAGGCTACATTTAAACCGTTCCCGTGGGTTAACTTCCGTACATAACGGAAGCGAAGCCGCGAGTAAAACCTAGTTCATCATCATCTGCCTAGCCTTTTCCCAACTATATTGGGGTCGGCTTCCAGTCTTAACCGGATGCAGCTGAATACCAGTATTTTACGTGGAGCGACTGCCTGTCAGACCTCCACAACCCAGTTATTACTGGGTAATACGATACCCCTTGGTAAGACTGGTTGTCAGACTTTTTGGGCCACTGACTACCTAACGACTGTCAAAGATCTACAAATGACACCCGGGACCAACGGCTTAACGTGCTTTCCGAGGCACGGAGGAAACTCGGTATGTAATGGGTGGTCACCCATCCACAGACCAACCTAGGCAAGCACGGCTTAACCTAAAGATCGACCTGAGCGGCTGTTATTATTTAGCCACGAGCTCCTCAAAAGTAAAACCTAGTTACCTATTAATATTTCGAGGAATTAATACAAAAATAAGAAAAACCCAACTGACGCAATACACCACATATTTCCGAACTAAAAGGACCGCACAAGTCAACAACAGAATTGCATCAAAAATATTATGACATACAACTACCAATTAACTAGAGACGGGGACGTCATACAAAATGAATGGCTGCATGATTCAGGCGTGAGTCAAAGCGGCGTGTTTAGATAGGGCGATCTAACTACAGTAACTACTGCTTATTTACGATGGCCGGGCAAGTCAGGATGCGGTGAGGGGGGGCTGATGTGTGATATTTGACGGCACGGTTGGCACAGTGGCTGAGCGATTTGCTGCTGCTCTGCGTGTCGCGGGTTGGATTCCCGCACGGGACAAATATTTGTATGGCCTACAGATAGTTGTTCCAGGTCTGGCTGTGTGTGTATGTGAGTTTAAATGTTTGTAAACGCACCCATGATACAGGACGAAATCAAAGTGTGGGGCAGCGTTTAAAAAGAAAAGAAAATGAACGGTTATATGACGATTTGATAAATGGTGAAGGAAACCGGTACATCCAAGAACTAAAACTTCGAAGACATGATGCGACATCCACCAACCCGTACTAGACCCGCGTGTTCGCCCACACTCTCTCAGGAGGGGCTTGTGTTCCAGCAGTGGGTACCTACATTATAGGCTGTACTGATTAAGATGGCTATCGAAGAGTTGTGTCCCGGCGCTCCCTGGGCAGTCCAGTGTTACGAACAATCAACCGGCTGACTGGTAGTTTTTTTCTACGAATATGAGGTTTTATTCTCATTCACGCCGACAAAAGAGAAGAAAATTTCCATTGCACGGATGCCGAAACATAATTTGCGTCATCCATAATCCAAGGTCTTCAGAAAAAAGCTCTTGGCCAAATACTTTTAGAAAAAAAAACGCGTGTACTGTTCCCATCCGTTCACCGGTAGTGCTTGTTTATATTACGCTGCCCCAATTCGAGAGCCCGAACATATGACTTTGTTACAAAAACGTTACTAGTTACTACATTGACTATGATGTTTTAATGGCGCAATGTTTATTGGAAAACAGCTATTGGTATGCTTGGCAAAGAGAAGTGCGGATGGACGTTTCATCCCGAGGGTGTCGTAAAATGTGACAGGTTCTTATCGGTAACATTTTGTGCCGATCCTATGGTATGTCTCCGGGGAAACATCGAGTATCACAATGTATGGTAGTACGCTTACATCCGTTGGACGCGAGACGCATGGGACCTGTCAATGTGGCGACACTTGTGGGAGAGCTATGTCCAGCAGGGGATGTCTTTCGGCTGAAATGATGATGGTAGTACGTGACCACTAAATGCAATCGACCTCTTCAGAGTAGCTTTCAGAGTATACTACCACTGCGACTCTGAAGTTTCTTTATTGATGCTAACGTAGCCGATAAAGGTGAGAAGGTATGGCCGTGTCTTTCGAACGAAGCGGTTGCCTCCCCGATATGTCTCTATCCAGGATCAGCCTTTGCTCGATCCAGCACTGCAGCCTCTTTCTGGGTAATAATACTCTCGTGATGGAGAAAAGATGACGAGCAGGATTGCTTGCTACGTTCTCTCATGTCATCAATGGGTGAATTTTGCATTTCGGTTCCCATGGTCATCTTCTTTATCGTGTGGTTAGTGCCTAAACTGGTGTCAGGATTTTTATGTTTTTTTTGGACCTCTGACTTGGCATGCCGACATCCCTCAGGCATGCTGGTTTCCTCACGATGTTTTCCGTCACCGAAGCAAGTGATAATTATACAATACGCACATGTATCCGAGAAATCAGAGGTGCGTATGTTGGGTTCCTATGGATTTCTGTGGTTTAAATAAAAATGAATGCTCAAAAAGCAATAAATGTATTAAATATGAGACTTATTTTTAGCGGTGCGCGAATACATAACCTATTTTGTATTTTATAATACATCATTTTACTCGTTACTCTAACCACAGAGTGTAAAAGATATGCATAACTTCGCAAAATTATGTTTAATAATAAATAATCATCCAGAATTCGAAGCACAAACACCTGTCTACGTGCAACAGTAAACGTCTAACATTTTACAGACTACCTACTGAAATACCTACCGCAAACACTTCATGAATTTATTTCATACTTTTTCCCTTACAGGATAAAACTGGAAATCATCGTTGAGCAATTATTATAATTATTTATAAAGGTACAATTTCCCCGTTCTATAGCAATCTGATGACCGATTTATTACGATTGTGGTCAATCAATCACATATTTACCATAATCACCAAGCTTGGTAAATAGATTGGTGATTACTTAATTGTGTGAAACTGGACAGCAGATGATGCCCATCCCCATGGCATATTACTTTACTGATCATTTACTAGGTTTGTTAAAAGTGGTATTCGCTTTCAAAGTTTCTCGAATTTCTACAAGCGGTTTTTATCATCGTTATCACTTGAATCGGAGCCTCATTGTAGCCTCATCGGAGCCTCATCGTAGCCTCATCGTAGCCTCATCGGAGCCTCATCGTAGCCTCATCGTAGCCTCATCGGAGCCTCATCGTAGCGTCATCGGAGCCTCATCGTAGCCTCATCGGAGCCTCATCGTAGCCGATAACTCACCTCGTGTCTTATGCAACTCCACCTGCACCTTGAGGGACCTGTCCGAGGCCACTAATAACGTCACTGAAGTGGCAAATTTCTGGTCGAAACTTACACACTAAAGGAATCACTATTACTAGAGAACTATTTTTTTTTTCTACGCCCTCTCTTTGGTCTTCCTCTTCTATTCTGTTCTATTAATGAGCGTGAGTCTTCGGATCAAATACTGGATGGATCAGACAATCGTAGGTACAAAGAAATTGGAAAGTCAGAAATGTAGACGAAGCCTAAAGGCCTTGCCACAGGGCGGTGTCAAAAGGTTATCAATGATGAACAACAATGGAGACTAGTGTTCCTAGGACGGATGTTGGAGACCCGAGACTATAAATTATGAGACTATTGTTTTGATTCTAAATATATTTTAGATTCCTCATGTTGGCATGAGTTAGTGTTACATAAAGTTTTACAACGCAAGTTTTTTGAATAATTGAATTTTCTTTCATTTAAAACGAGTCATCAAAAAAGTCTTTAAAAGCCGGTTCTAACTAGACCTCTTTTAGAGGGGAAATTCAGGACCCCAGGCAATTGATTAAAATGGCCTTAAAATTGTTTCAAATAAATGGTTGGATCATCATTGGACGAGTACTTTTTAAATTTTTCAATCCATGTCTGATGAAGACTGCAGAAATAAACGATGCTACTGATATAATCTATCTTTTTATCCCAAGCACGGTTAACAGGACCGGTGACCCAGTGGTAGCTAGCCAGTTTTGAACGGGTTAAAACCAAAGCAGGTAGGCACATCTCTCTTAGTAATTGAATTCATCAACACTGCTCTCAACGCGGAGAGGGATAACTTCGTGAGGAAACCGGTAGGTTCTAGAACCAAATCGAAGCCATGCCCGGTGTGTCCTGGGATCGAATTACGTACTAGTAGAAAAAGGGATGGCCTAAAACTTCACGTATAGAATAGAATTTCTCTTTATTCGAGTATCGATGACTCAAAAACTGTTAGTAAAACTTACGACTATTTTAGTAAGCACTGATAAAATCAAACAACACAACAAATAACGGGGGATCACCGAACCCATGAGTAATTGCACAACAGCGACAGATTACATGCTTAAGATACTGTTGGTGCTGCCCCACACCCTGCGCACCAGGGAAGCGCACCTTTTACGTATTGTTGCGAAAAAACAATCCACATGCGTATCGTATAGATGCCTCTTTTTTGCATTGGCGAATTTGATACTTTCGTATACTATAATTATAATATCCGTAAGATACTACACGAGCATGGGTGACCACAGCAGGTCCCTTGTCCTTCAGTCTTTTCTTTTATCATCTGGCTAGTCTTTCACCAACTATTTTGGGGACGGCTTCCAGTCCGATGCAGCTGAATATTACTTAACATAGAGCGCCTGCCCCATTGACTTCTACAACCAAGTTACTGGGTAACGCGTAACCCCTTGGTAAGACCCTCCAGTCCTTGCATTATCTCCCTTAATACTACAACTCACCTTCAAGCATTTGAGGCAGAAGGTATGCTGGCATGGCAAGACACGCGACGAGGTGTCGAGTCGCTCCAGACAGACGGAGCACTCGAGGAGGTCGTTGAGTAAACCCTCATCCATGCCGGTCGGGGCACTGGAAACAAAACATGACATCGTCAATCATACAATAATAATAGTCCTCAAGACAGAATTTCAGCAATGGCGCTATCTAATTGGAGACCAGCCATCCACGCGGAAGATATCTACAGCCTTTTTTAGGTAACTTCAGGGCAGAAATCCCCGAACGCTATCCTTATCGGTTTCGCGGTAATTTACTTCAGATCTTAGAGCAGCGGTGGCCCAGAGAGCAGCAGCGGTGGCCTAGTGGTGGCGGCCCCAACTTACGAGCAGTAAGTCGTGGGTCCGAACCCAGGCAGGCGCATTACTTCGTGTAATTTATTTCATCACTTCTCTCAAAAACGGTGAAGAAAACCGACATGTCTTGGAACCGAAAATTCGAAGACATATGACATCTCTACCAACCCGCACTAAGCCCGCGTGGTGGATTATAGCCCATTTCCTCTCATACAAACAAAAACATACTGGCGAAATGTGGGTGTATTATTAGGTACACCTCTGCCTAACCCTTCGGGATTACAGCCATGATGTTATGTTATTTTATGTCCCTCTTATAGAGAGGATGCCTTTGTCCCAGCAGTGGGAACATGCTTAGGGCCTTTCACACGGCGTTTTTCACGCACTTCAAACATAATTAAACTAGTGCCACCTTGAACATGCTATTATCTCACAAACATGTGTATTAGAATGCTTTGCCTTGTTGTGCATAACATAGGCCCTTAAAAAGTTTTATAATGTCTTGTAAACCCAGATGTTTGTATGCTGATTTTGATATTTTAAGCACTCAATACAATAATAATATACAATAATTGAAAGACACCCAACTACTAGAGAACAATGTAATACCGAAAATGATGCAACTTCAGCAAATTGATGAAAAGAAAAATTTATTCAGGTTACAGATTTCCCTATTTACTGAGAACATTCACTACTGTTTTATTAAATTATGGTTGTATCCCGTTATCAACAGCATTCATACATAATCAAACAAACTGAACTTATCTTCAAATACATAATGTACAGTGTATTCTTTATTACTCTTAACAAGTCTTTAATGTCAGACAGAAAAGTCCAAAAAAACCATAGACGGATCATACTTATTTTTAGCCAAACGCAATTCTAAATACAAATGTAAACATTGAGTGAGGCAGACAGTAAATTGCACATAAGAATTTTGCCAAGTACATACTAAATAGTCTCTTGATAAGAGCTAATTAGGTACGCAATCATTTACATTGGCTTATTAAGACATCTTTAATTAAGACCATAGTGAATGCACAGCGCAGATTGATTACCTCTTTTGTAATTTACATAACAATGGTGTGTTTGGAAATCTACACCTGTTGATTTTTTTTATGACATTGAATGGATTTGAGAGAAGACACTTGAACTGTCCTTTTTCATTCATAGTTTGATATCTGATAGAACCAATTTCGTGTGCTTAGATAAAAATCTTATGGAAAGATATTTTCAGCATCAATGGCGTTAATTTATTTTGTGGAATGTCCATTTTTTTTCTTCTTAATGTTAATAAGGGAAATATTCCATTCACAGCCAAAATGGTCAAGCAAGTAATTCAGTATACTCAATGTTCAAGAGTTATGGTCCAGTCAAAACAATATTGTCTTGACAATGGGCACCATACTCAATAGTACAGCCCTTGATAAACTACCTTTTTTTTTCTAGCCTAAATTGTGTCCCACTGCTGGGCAAAGGCCTCCCTCTATCCTTCCATACCTCTCTATCCTGTGCAATCTCCAGGTATGTAGTAAGTACAGTCAGCCCCAAAAAGATGTAAACACAGACAAGGAACCATTTTATTGTCTACAACCATTATTCCAAAATTGTGTCTACAGTGTAAAGCTGCAAAATATATTAAACAATTCTTGTCCCCTACACAGGCCAGATACATAATAATATAAACACCCTATGGCCAAAACAAATTACCCCAAATCAGGTAAGGTTTCCCTAATAAGGGAAAGGTCAGTCAGAGGTGTACCATATCCATAATCCACCCATATTTCACCAATAATGTTGGGGTCACATATCATTGTGGGCCTACTTTCAACAATGTGTTGAAATAATACAAATGACATAATATCCTTCATAAAATTTTACAATTTCTAAGCAGTTTGACAAAACAAACATGCTTTGCTATATTTATACAGGAAGTGATATTTAATCTTTGCGTCAACATGGGGATTCACAACAGGTTATAAAAGAATAATAAAATGGCTAAATACACTAAACAAATGTAAGAATGTGCAAGCATGATTAGTGTTCGCATTTGTACAAATGAGTTTTTACTGTTTTTTTAAACTAAGTTAGGCTGAATCAGTTTGTGCCTTAGCCACTGTATTCACAAAGTGTAAACTTTTAAAGTAATACTGAATGTAGTTTGATAAGTTGAGTTTCTCAAGTACAAAAACATTTTTCTAGAAGCTCCTGAGTGCTGAGTAATAAATTACTTACTCAGCTGATAGATTAGATTAACTTATTTTAATATAACATTTTGTTTACTTAATTTCTCAGCTGTTAGCGAACTTTTTGGTCATCAATTTCCTTAGACATGACATTGACAAGGCATTATTTTGTGAATGCTGTTGCCAAAATTATAATGAAATTAAAAATATATTTTTCTTTAGAATTGCAAATGATATGCATGAAATATTATTATCTTGAGTGTTAAGTGATAAAATGATAACAGTGTGATAAGAACTTTGAATACTTCAAATGATTGAATATTTTTGTTTATAAAAACATGGGTCAAGTTGTCTGCTTGTTACAGGTTCATGTTTTGCCTGAGGCTTATAGGAAGTCTATTGCTGACTACAGCTACTTTATTTAATGTCAACATAATTAACATATTTATGCTGCAAGTGCTATCAGTTTTATTTATATCCATATTGAAAGCCTGTGAAATGGTTAAGTATTTCAGAAGTCAAGCTAGAGGCCCTTCGTGAGTCGAAATTCTCGACGAAAGCATGTTGCTAAGTGGCAAGATTTTTATAAATAGGGAAGTTAAAATTTCAAATACATGTTTGCATTCCTCAGAATACACGGAAGTGTCAGGAAAACCAATATATTTGATTATAAATAGCCCGACTAACACGATACCGAATAGAACATCGCTACAATGCAAGTTTTCTTGGTATTTTTAGATCGACATGCATGTTCTTCGAGATTTACTTGATTACATCTTACGTTAAAACTCAAAATGTTGATGACTCACCGAATGTTTTAAATTCCAACGATGTTAGCGGGAACTCTGACCATTATTGCTAAAACACAATGAAACAAAATCCACGGGATACCACCCCGAACCAGTCACACAAAAATTCTTCGACACTAAACTATCTAAAACGGCACATAGTTTAACACTGTAAAGGGTTAATTACACCAAGGGACTAAAGGTCGGAGGGTGAAGTTTCTGCTGTGAGAAATATGCAGTTGTTCACATAAAAACTGATACAATTTCACGCACAAATGCCATTCTCGCCGTTTCTTCGTTCAACCGGACGGTGAAGCGGGGGCGGGAGCAAGCGACTATCACCTCTAGGGTGTACATACTAATCTTATGAATTCTACCAATCGTAGAATTAATTACGAATCAAAAATAGATTATACCGTATTAAAGGAGAATTTGTCAATATTGTTATTTTGATTCATGAAAATGTATCATAGGTAATTGTGTGAGAATATGAACTTATTAAGGACTTGGAAAAACAACGAACACAAAACAGTAGAAATATTAAGGTTTTAGTTGGCAACTTCCTTAAAAAAGGAGGATGAATTTATTCCTGTCTCATAATAATTTCGTAATAAAATGAAAGCTTTTCGGGCTTATTTTCCTAATGATTCAATTGGTAAGGTAATTGTGATTATATTTAATGCATTAAAACTATTGATATCTCGTTCATTGGTCTTTTAATAAGTTAATACGCCTCATCTCATTTTACCTTAGAAGAATAACGTTTAATAATACCTATAGTGATAGGCAAGGCCATAACAAAATTATTTCAAAATGTGTAAACTAAACCAATATAGTATTGTACTCTGTAGACTAAACGACCACAAGCACAAGCAAGGTGGTTTTCAAAAAATCTACGTTTCCTGTTTGATGGTCTTTGTACACAATACATAATAATGATGATCCATTAAATATGCCAATGTGTAAAAGTTGTAGATGGAATGACTTTTTGTTCTGCTGGAGTTTCCGCTGAGTAAAAGAAAAAGGAAACTCAAAAGAAATGGTCCTTGCAAAAACTCATCATAGCACGGGTTTCTGATTTTTCAAATTTCTACACGGGCTTTTAAACGTCAGTTAACTGTCAGATTAGATGCTGGGCTGTCAAAATATGTCAGACTTTTTAACGTAGACTTTTATTTTCTTGAATTTCTCAAAAATGTCACGCGATAAAAGCGTGTGGTTTGCAGAAGAGATACTGCTGGATGCCAAATTAATTAATTTTCAACTGGAAACTGGAGAATGGGATGCTGTGGAGGAAATGTTACGAGCCGAGGCTCAACTTTCAAGAGATGCCGAGACCGGACGATTGCGCCCGTAAGTTAAAAAAACATGTGGAATTTATAATGTTTATTCGTTTGTTTGTATAGGCATGCATATTATTTCAGTCATTCATTTCCATTTTACGGATAAACTATGTTTGTTAGAGGACCCTGATTATATTTTAATGGGCCCAAAAATGGGCTCGTTTCTGCTCAGCCCTGGTCCATTTTGGCTATTTATTTTGAATATATTTGATACAATTGTAGATTATTATAATTGTAGATCATAATAGAAGGGAAAGTATTACAATTGTCAATGTCCTTTTTGAATAAAATGTATCATTACATTGTTTTGTTTATTTAAGTACCTAGTTTCTTACATTTTAGCTTTTTCAACACTTTTTGTTTATATTGTCATAGATATTTTTTTATCATAATACTTTTCTACGAAAATTGGACAATGTGCTGCCCCATAAACAATAAAACTAAAAATATTTTTTATTACAGAAAAAAGGCATCAGAATATACATTGCGACTTATAGCAGAAGTTCTTCACATAATGCGTCTTGATGTTGAACAAGCCTCATACAACAGAAGCACTTTAGCAGTTGCAGAGCAATGTCTCCGATTGGTCCGTTCTTGTGCAGCAGCTGGCACTAAAATGCAAACTTACATCTCTAAAGAACTCTCCATATTAGACTCCATGCTCATCTTAGCAACGGAATACCAACATCCAAGCGTAGACTTTGTCAATGAAGAGCTGCAGAAAAAGTTTGAGTCGTGCATGACGGTGCTCATGCAAACCCTAGGAAACTTAGTCGTAAACAATCCCTTCAACCAAATAATGATTTGGAACAAATTCGATGCCAATATCCTCAACAGCTTTGTTGGATCAAATGATAAGATCGCTACTGCAGCCGCCATGATTGTTTACAACATCTTACTGGGCCAGCCAAATGTGTTGCCCGATGATGTCATGCTATTAAACTCATTAGCATATATGTATAGTAACGGCAACACTGAATACCCTCATTTAATAATAGAATATTTAATCGGTGTTGAAAACACTTACATAGAGAAATTATATTCAAAGTTGGAACCTGAATGTCGGATGCTTGTGTTGAACTTAGCTTACAATATTTTGATGTCAACGGAATCTCAAGATATTAATGTGTCCGTGAACTTTGTGAAGTTTATGGCTCATGAGTTTAAAAGTAAATCTGATTGTGTATTGAAGACGGTTGATAAATACGTGAACTCGATTGAACCTCAGGAGGTAGTTTTTCTATTGGAGATCATAGCAACTGCGTCTAGCATGGATGCGTATATGGATTGTTTGCAGACAGATAGTTCATTATTTATTAACTGTGCATGTAAGTATAATTTTTATTTGTTCATATTATTTTATTTATTTAAACTTCATGTACAAAAGTGGTACATAGGCGGACTTAATGCCACAAGGCATTCTCTACCAGTGAACATTATTATTATTTTGTACATGATACTGGAATTGAACTGTATCCTCGTTGACTGGAAGCAAACAAGCTAACCCCAACATAGTTCTATATAGGGCATGCAAAACCCGGTTTTGGTCCCATAGTAAAACCCGGGAAAAATCGGTTTTACTATGGGACCGAAATCCGGATCCACATGCCCTAGTTGTATAGTTAGTTGATGATGATCCTGTGAAATTAAAAGGTTTATTCCACTTTGCCCCCACCTAGTCATCCAACTCAACCAGACCTAGTATAATTTTTCCATTAAAATCAGTAAGTTGGAGAAAAAGAACATAAAAGTTTTAAACATTACACTTTTTTCCCCACTGTGGAATTGTCAAAAAACAGTCCGCTATCTCTTTAGTACTTAATTTTCGTCATATATATTTTTTTTTAATGTTTATATTTGCATTTCAGTTCTTCTCCAAGCTATTCACAAGCTAGGCAAAGAGAGCAGTAACTTCTTTTCTTCTTTAAACAAGCTGTATGAGGCTACAGGCAGGACGTTCATCGATGATGAGAATGAGAATATATCTGAAATGCCAATCAGCAGTCCGTGTGAGAGTAAGTTTTTATTCCATACAATTTTGTGTAATTTATTGTAACAGCCTGCCTTGATTCCATGTAAGGGAATGTGTGATAGTACCCTCTTTGAAAGCTCATCCAAACACTCGTGATTTGACAAGCGACTTTCACGTTTCTTGCATCCTAAATCATAATTCTCTTGCCCTTATCCCAATTCATTTGTGGTCGGCGCATCATGTATTCTTCTTCCATACTTCTCTATTACTCGTCATCTCATCAGACACCTCCTTTCTCTCCATATCATTCTTTAGAAGTCCACCCATCGTTTCTTTGGTCTTCCTCCACTCATATACCCATTCACATTCATACTCAAAACATTCCTTACGACATTTTCCTCATTCCTCCGCATCACATGCCCATACCACGATAACCGATTACCACACAACTTTTCAGTCACCGGCGCAACTTTCCTCTTATATAATCATTCCTTATTTTATCCATTCCCGTAACACTACACATCCCCCTTAGCATTCTCATCTCAGCCACAAGCAAATGCCTTACCTTTTCACGCTTAAATCACTGAACCGATTATCCTGAAATTTTGCATATGTCAGGTGTACAGAATCGGTTAGGGTACTTTTCATCCCGAAAAAAAGTA
Organism: Noctua pronuba; assembly: GCA_905220335.1. Taxonomy (NCBI): domain Eukaryota; kingdom Metazoa; phylum Arthropoda; class Insecta; order Lepidoptera; family Noctuidae; genus Noctua; species Noctua pronuba. The sequence continues at coordinate 2,868,334 of LR999906.1, read as the reverse complement.
CTGTACCCGAGGAAAACAACATTAACGTTCTTATGATAGTAGATGGCTCCACGTGTCTTTTAAATCATGAGTATATTATTACAAGCAGAGTACAACCCGAATTGATTGACAAATCCTAAATTATCGCGAGCGATGTCGCGGGCAAAAGCTAGATAGCATAAATTACAAAATCTTACGAGTTGTCACGCTTTACTAAGCCGTTCTTTTTCTGAATCTAGATGTGGCATATTTCCGGCCGGAATATGTATTTTCCTTTACCGCATTAGCTATGTGAACTAAAGAAATAAAGACATCTTCAAAAATTTTAATCGTATTATCACTGAAATGTGTGAAATAAGCATTTTAATCGTATTACTTCACGGTCTTAATGATAAAACGGGTAACCGCCTTACCGTGTAATCGAAAATCATGGCTCTACAAACACCGCCTTTAATAAACTATTGAAACTTAATGATGAGCGTTACAAAGATAGAGTATTTAAAGAATGGAATGCCCTTGTATGCATATTTTTATAGAACCATAGAGGTATCAGAAACAAGGTGTAAACTTCCTCGTAGAAAAGGGATGATCCTCCTAACAGACGGGTGTTTTGTCTGGTGGGCTACTGCGCAACGTTTGGTGTCGACTTACTAAATATGCTAATCGCACAGATAAGTGTTTACGTGATGCAGTATTCCGTGTGTCAACAGCTACTTTGCATAGCTCATATGCGGCGTTATAGATGCCGCGCCACATATAAATTCTCATTTATTGAATTTAAAAAATGAAGCCAATCTCTCTGCACCAAGCGTAGTAACACATTATTGTCCAACGATTTCAAGAGACTAATAGACACAGACAAATGACTATACCTTAACACTCTATTTACTAACAAATCTGTTACCAATTACAGATCCCCTAACTAAAAACGATTCAGCCGACAACATGCTATCGTGCAACGAAACCACATCGGAATGCACGGAATCCGAAAGCAGCGAACAATACTTCGAGTGCAACGAGAATCCCACTTACATGGACAAATTTGACGCCACAGATAACATGCAACCGCTCAAATTCACCGAAAATTATCCAGAAGGGAAAAATGGTAGAAGCAACTCGAACTCCAATGTCAAAATAGACACAGATTTGTCGAAAGTTGCGTATAAAAGAAGTAGTTCGGTCCCGAAGAATGACGATCGCGTGCCTTTGCCAACAAGACGCATAAGTTTAGAACATAAAATTGATATAGGAGATGACAATGAACCTCCTTTGATCATAGATGCCGCGTCGCCAAACGGCAGTATGAACACAATTTCTGAAATGATTCCTGTAGCGTTACAGCCAAGGTTGGATCTTCAGCCGCACAGCACAACGGAGTCCCAAGACAGTTCGCCAAACGATCCCCCGACAGAAATTCATATTTCGAAAGAGGAGTTAAAAAGTGAAGTGAAGGCTTCCCCAAGTGAAATATCTCCTCCCTTAGCCGAGATTGTACCAGAAAGTGAGTCACAAAAACAGTCTCCCGATACTCCTAAGGAAGTTAAGAAAAGTCAGAACTTGTCGACGGATTTCGACCTGAGTGAGCAGTTGCAGAAAATTCTTGGGATCTCCTCAGAGAAAACTCGCGGCGATACGGCTACTGCGGAGAAGAAAAGTGAGCCCGCTAAAGAAGTGAAGATTTCTGATGATGCCACTAATAAGGTGCCCTCCGTGAAGATTGATTCGCCTGAAGGAGCGAAGACCAGGTAAGATCCATTATTATTTTTCTTTAAGGTGAAAGCGCCAGGGTAGCCCGCCAAATTCAAATTTTCTTACGTTTTTGCAATTTGCAGGTCTGTTGTATGTTGATTAAAATATGATTCGCTACCGTAAGAAATACGACTTTACAGATTGAAATAATTATTAAAATCATCAATACAACCCCCTAAGTTTATTTAACCCCATTGAATGACTTTTTCATGAAATAATCATTGATTCGGATTTAAAGAACTTATAGGGTTGTATTGACGATTTCAATGATTTTAATTCTGTACAACTACATACGTAGTACGGTCACTAATCATATTTTGTTTAACATACAGCCCAACACTGACCTGCAAATTGCGATTAAAATAGTTTGCTGATTGTAAATAATTATTGGGTCCGTTTTATTATTAGGTTCGGGATGTCTCAATGGTAACCAAAGCCGATTTATGGCAATAGGCTTGTCCCTTGACACATTGGAGGTAAAACTGGCGAATAATGTGGGTATCAGAAGGGATGAAACTCATGTGACTCATGTGCGACTCAAATTTTTTTTTTCTTTTCTGACTAAAAAGTGTGACGAATATACTCGTAAATGTTGATAGATGGAGTGTAAAACCAAAGAAAGATAGATTGTGTGAGGAGTGATATGAAAGAAAAAGGAACTTAAATTATAATGTGACAATTGACAGGGGAGAATGGAGGATCATCATCTTCCTGCCCTTGTCCCATGTTACTTGCGGTCGGCGAAACACGTTTTTTTCTTCCATTCTCCTCTGTCCACCGTCACGCTATCATTTACTCCTTTTTCTTTCACATTATTCCTCACACAATCCATTGATCGTTTCCTTGGTCTTCCTCTCCCTCTCCTTCCATCTCTCTTTTAGTCACATGCGATTCGTCCCTCCTCATCACATGCCCATGCCATGACAGAAAATTCCCTTTCAACACGGGAAAATGGAAGATAACAACGTTTTATGGGTCAAGGGCAGGAAGATGAAGACGACGAACGAAACATCTCTGCTTATATCTTTCGGCGAATACAAGCGTTATGGATATGTCATTGCAGGTTAGGTGCTATCGACATGACGACTCCCAAGAAAGCCATCACGAGTGTGGAGACAGTTGAGCGGCACGTCGCGTTCGGGTTCAAAGCGGCGCTAGTGAGGACGCTGGCCAACCTATGCTGGAAAAACCAGGAGAATAAGAAGATGGTGAGACTTTTTATTACAGTTTATAGCCGTTTTATGGCACGATTTGGGTTATCCATCTTGCTGAGGCTAATGGTTAAGTAAAAGCGGCCGCACGGGTGCACGGTCGAAGGATAAGCTACGCTTGTCTACATCGGTCTGCAGACCCTCAGTGCCTCGTTACCACGTATTCAATACACCATTTTGAACCCGTGGTATTACACTTTTGTAGGAAACATCTGATAAAAAAAAAATACCGATGAATTTTTAGTGTGGGTTCAGAATGTTGTACTGAATACGTGGTAATCTCTTGTACGTCAGTGTATCTTCCACCCTGGATTAAAAATATAGCATACTAGCGGCCCGTCCCGGCTTCGCACGGGTGGACATTTATTTTCCCCTGATTCCCCCCCCCCCCCTATTTTTTTCTAGCAATAAATATAGCCTATTTTGTGTCCTCTCAGGGTGAATGTAGCTTCCTAATGGTGAAAAATTTTTGAAATCGGCACAGCAGTTTTTGAGTTTATTCATTACAAACATACACACACACACACACAAAAATACAAATCTTTCCTCTTTATAATATTAGTGTAGATAACTATCCAACAAAATCAGTAAAATCAGTTTGAAGAGTTACAATAAAACTATTTCCCATTTTTTCAGATCCGTGAACTAGAAGTGATCCCAGTACTTCTAGATTGCTGCAACATCGACGCTCGCAATCCTTGTATCCTTTTAAAAATACAATTTCTTGGAGCTCATTCAAACAGTCTGACTGACAAAGCACAGTATTAGAGCTATCCCTAGGGCGCTTGCTTACGGCCGTTTTTAGAGTACCTAAGCGTTGCGATTTTGTTTGCATGCGTTGTGCGTACGTCCGGCCTCGCGAACATGCGCACAATAGTAGATTATACAACAAGTGACAAAAAATGGAATTTAATTCGAGGGACTAAGTTGGATCCCGAGAGCAGCGAAGGATTCTAGAGTAGAATCCCGAGCGTAGCAAGGCATTCTGGAGTAGAATCCTGAGCGGAGCGAGGGTTACAAGAACCGAGATCAATTTTAATATTAGTTAGGGTGTATTGTTTCCATTATCACAACAAACAATCACATTCCTTATATAGTAAACAGTAATAATGCAGTGGGTCATCTTCGCTGTCCGCAACTTGTGTGAGAACTGCCCGGAGAATCAGGTATCTATTGATTTATAACTTGAAGTAGACGTATCAACTTGACGGTTTTGTACATTCCCATATAGCCGCGATCAGATAATGCTCGGACCGAGTGGACTCAGACCGAGCATACTCTGATCGTACCAACGTATACCAACACATACGAATGCGCTCGGATTATGGGTTGCCACAATACGAGGTGCGTCCAACGCGGCTTAAAGAGAGCTTTTTTTGACACCGTGAAGTCAGATATCATTTTATGACGAGTATAATTTGGTTTCCGTTATTGGCCGTTTTTTCACATGAGGCGATAACGATAACGACACTATAGACTAGGACTGGTAGTTTCATACATTTTGTAACGATGTAAGTTGCTGGCGGGACGCGACTAGTTACTCGAGACTGCTCAGTGGCATAACGCATACAAGCTGTTGGTTAATGTCGTCTCGACATCGTCTGATAAATGAAACTAAGTCCCACGATATCGTGCGTTATCGTTAACGCCTAATGTGAAAACGGCCATTAGATGGCACCGCTTTCCGACAAAGCCCAAGCATAACAGAATCAATTTCAAAATTTCTCCAGGAGGTAATATCAAAGATGTCGCTCCAAGCCCCGGTGGACAACGAGCTTCTTCAAGAGATGGGGCTGACCCTACACACTGACAACCAAGGCAACGGTATCAAAATCGTACCCATGTCCCGCGGATAGACTGAATAGATCCATCAAATCCCGAACCGAAGGAATGTACGGAACATCGAGTGGTGTTAGAACAAGATCGGCTTTGTAGAGCATTGACTCAGTCACTCATATTGTGACTATCTCTTTCTAAGACTCGATGTGCCAACATTGGTAATTGCGCGTTTGTTGGAAGCAAAGATGTGTGAAAATGCATTTGGTGGTTGGATCAAATGTTTGGTTTGGCTGTTATCGAGAGAGGATAGCCGCCAAGCGTTGGAAGACAAACTGTATCTTGTTATCCCAACCTTGATCCAGTTTCTTAAAGTGTAATTTGTAATAGATTTTGTATAGATTGATTGAGGGTGGATCAGCTAATCTTATAGCTTGGCACGTAAAGCTATTTGTGCTGCATAACGCAAATATAGTGAACTATAATAGTTTCCTTGCTTGTTGCAAATTCTACAACATCATTGTAGTAATATCCAAGATTTTATTCTTACGTGAGAAATAAATTATTATGAATACATTCAGTTTGTTTTTTTTAACCACGTCAATTTAAGGTAAATAAAAAAATTTAACACTGTGCGGTTGTTCCAAATAGGCCACTAATGCCGGCGCTGGCTTTCAACAACCAGGATAAGTGAAGTATTTTTCGTCTCAAGCAGCGCTTCGCAGAAGCAAAAGAATTGGAACCACGGGTCTTGAGGTCAGAATATAAATAAAGTTTGTTAAAATGAAGACGAAGCCATTTCATATAAGTATTCTACTCTTTGAGCCAATCCCTTGCTGCAAGCCACTGGTAGACAATTTGTAGACTTTATTTTTGGGATAAAATAATGATAGCGTAAGTAGAGGACCCCAAGTAACATGAGACAAGAGCAGGAAAATTATGATGATCTATTTTTAGGATCTAAGGCCTAAAACTGCGTTAAGCGGGCACCCGCGCAGTTTCATACAAAAGTGCTCCGTCGCGGGGACATGCGCGGGCGTCCGTCACGGGGAGGCGCGCCCCGCACCCACGCAACGGGGCCCGCCTCCGTTCGACGGAACCCGTCGCGGGGGCAAGCGCGGTGCCCGCCAGCGGTAACACGCACAGGCTTGTTCAGTCAATAACGCTAGGTGATACGGGTCGCATGCACGCTCGGAGAAAATCAAGGACAATGTCTGTCGATACAGAAAGGGTAATTGTGGAAGTGCAATGTCACCCTGCCATATGGGACCAGGCGAATGAACCGCGACGGGGACCGGCGCGTTCCCACGGAGCCACAGCGCGTGTCCACGCGCGTAGACCCGCGACGGTTGACCGTCGAAGCGCCCGCTTAACGCAGTTTCAGGCCTTAGACCTTTAATTTGCAGCATGCATGATCTAAGTTTATAACGCATTTGTACTTTTTTATTTTATATTGTGCAAAAAGCCTCGTACGTACATTTCAGATTCCAACATGAGAGGAATGACATTTTGACAAGTTGACATTGACGCAGGGGTAGGACAGTTCCATATATCGACAGATTTGGGGTAATTTCTTTCAAAATGCGACATCTGTTTTTTGCATCCAAAACAATTAGTTACCTTATGTCACCACAGATGGCGAAACCGGCGACACCATCGATCCTGATATAATTTGTGACTCAAAACTTAATAAATGAAATATAATTTCATTACCTAATCATTTTATTTAACACGTATTATAATTATTTGCAAATATTTATGTAGATTACAATCTGCGTAATAATTACAATAGCAACACATTGAATTATTGATTTGGTAATGATTGTCAAATGTCAAATTGTCAGGTCAAAATTCAAATAATATGGCGACTGTACCCTGCGCTTGCGCTTGTTTGTAGTTTTCATTCAGTGTTTGTGCCTTTCTTCGTGAAATTAATCCGCCGATCCGCGTTGTGTTGAGTCCGGACAGGACTCCGTAGTGAAGTGTACGAATTATTTTGAAAACCCAAGTATTAATGTGCTCATATAGTTGGACTTGTTCAACAAACCGGATTTTGTCTGGCAAAATCACATATCATGGTGCGGATGAAATTAAAGCAGAGGCGCAAGCTTATAAAATAAACACAAGATAAATAAATAAGTTTTTTATAAAATAAAAGTTGTTTTTTTATGGATCCACTGTGTACCTTTTGAAATTGATGCTTCCTTACTATTTTACTTGTTTTTTTAATTTTATAAAGTTTTACTATGATTTTGTTACTTAGTAAAGAGAAAAAGTAAAATGATGTAAAACTTTATCAACTTCAAAAACAAGTAAAATAGTGAGGAGTCTAAAGTATAGGTGCACTAATGCATAAGTAGTACCTATAGCTAGTTATAGCTATATATGTCGCAAGTTTGTGGATGCAAATAATAGATGGCGCTATTTATCCGATCAATTGACATTAGCTGTCTTCAAAAAATTGTGCGAGCGGGCTCTCTATACCCGTTATATTACTTTACTCTATGCATTGACGTTTGAAGTAGAGTCTAGTCGGCGTTCCGTTGTTGTTATTCCTAATTTTCTTTACTAAAGTGTAAATAATAACATTACAGAATGGTTAAAATCGCTCTCCAGATCAAGGCAACTTTAGAATGCATCGAAAAGTTATACACAAACCATCCATACTATCAATGGTTCTTAAAACTGAAGTGCGGAAGTTGCGGCGAAGTGACTGAAAAGTTCCACGATCTTACTGAGGCTGAGAAAATACCGCAGAAGCACAATAGATCAGAAACTAACTTGCTGATAAAGTGTAAACTGTGTTCCAGAGAGAACAGCATGGATATTATTGAAGGCAGCAATGGTAGGTGCAAGTAATCTGACATCCTTACACATTAAAATAACCTAAAGTAACAACAACTAAAAATTGGGTAATGTGCTAAAGACAGGCGGTCAGGCGCCATTGCCAATTTTAATGGCAATATTAAGCCTCTTGTCATTTTTTAAAACCTTTTTCAAGTAGGCAGTTTTACTCTTGCCTCATAGAATAATAATACAATGCTTTGTCAGCCGGTCTTCATTTCCCAATCATCTGATCCGAAAATTTGTAGTCTATTTAGAATTTTTTCCAATTTAACTCAAATAGAATTTTTCCCAATCTAACTCAAATAAATCCCATATTCGTTCCTTATTACTAAATGTTCCAGGTCAGTTTACTAGCAGTGATGAGGGCAAGTTTAAAACATTAGTGATATTTGACTGTCGAGGTGTGGAGCCTGTTGATTTTGAACCTAAATCTGGATGGGTAGCTGTTGCTGAAGATGATGGTAAGCTGTTAATATCATACTCATTCTTTTTTCAAACCAGCTGTTGCCCGTGACCTTTGTCTGCGTAAAATTATTAGAATAGTAATGACTTCCCTATTTGAATCGGATTTTGTTAACAATTTCAAGGGTTTTTAATTTTTGTGCATGGAAACCTAATCCTTTGTCGATAATAAAAGTAGCCTAAGTAACTCCTTCAAGCATCAGATATCTACCAGTAAAAGTCCCAGGAAATCAGCCATAACAAATTGACAGACAAAATTTTTTTTTTTTTTTTGTTATAAAGACCGTTTATAATACTTTCTTAAGCATTCAGTAAAAAGCTGTTATTTTGAAATTAGAAGCAGACACTTAAATTATTATACACTTATATTTATTTATTTTATTGTATAGATTATCTGGCAGTTAATTTCATACAAATTCTGTTCTATTCCAGTAAATTATAACGTTGTGCCAGCAACACGAAGAAGATTAAAATGAATTGATCTTTTTGACTTTGAATATCTGCATACTGCTAATGCTAAGTTATTCGATTTTCCAAGGCAACACAATATAAAATGTATAATTTAAAATATCTTTTTTGTTTCAGGAAAAACCTTTGAAGATGTTGACTTGAGTGAAAAAGAATGGGTGGAATATGATGAAAAAAACCAAACTTCAGTTGGAGTTTATGAATTGGAATGGCAATTTGTAAAAGTTAAATAATTTGGTAATACTCTTTCAATAACTACAAGAAAAAGAAAATTGACATTTCTTATTAGTAAAGATGTAAATAAAGGATAAATAACGTAAAATGCATTTATTGTAGCTCAGTAGTATGTTTACATACTGTCGCAATATTAAGGTAGTGTTGGAAGTTATTATTGAAATGACAATTATTATACATATGTATACACAACTAGCTTATGCCCGCGGCTTCGCCCGCGTGGATTTCGGGAATTGCCCACGGGGATCTTACTTCTGGGATAATAAGTAATCTATGTATGTATAGTAGATACATGGTTTTTATATAGTTGCTTATAACTTGCAAATATTAGTTCATAGTAATATCAATTAGGTACTTTACATATTGTTATGTGAAATATTGATACCTTGGTTTGAGATTGGACACCGGTGACGAAAATCAAATGATTAATTAGGAATCTATTTATAGACATAAAACTTTTACATAATATTTAATATCAATGTCGCGTATCACGAGCCAACGCGAAAATCGGTGGAATAAACCATATTTACAGACGTCTACCTCAGAAAAATCCTACCTACTTACTTAATAGGTAAATACTCCCGCGCCCCGCGCAACAGTGCGCGCCATGCGCCGGTCTACGTGAGCTTCGAAGCCATATTTGACTCTGTTGGGGCATGATTTTGATTTTTGAAAAAACTGTGATACACGTATCTCATAATTTTAACTGAAAAGTAATGTATACAAATTTTCAAGTCGATCGACTCAGAGAATAAAAAGTTTCACAGAATATTAAACACCCCATTTTACCCTCTTAGGGGTGGAATTAAAAAAAACTGTTTCTAAGCGGATACTTACTCTTCACAAAGACCGCACCCTCCAAATTTTATGTCTCTAGAACCAGCCGACTGGGCTGTGCGTTGATGTATCAGTCAGCCAGTCGACATTGAATTCTTAAATTGGGGGATGATTTTGGTAAAACTGTGATACATGTATCTCATGATTTTATTTGAAGAGTATGTACACAAATTGTCAAGTCAATCGACTGCGAGAATAAAAAATTTCATAGAAAATTCAACACCCCATTTCACCCTCTTAGGGGTGGAATTTCGAAAAAGCCTTTTTTAGTGAATACCTACTCTTTACAAAGAATACACGCTCCAAATTTCGTGTCTCTAGAACCAGCGGATTGGGCTGTGCGTTGATATATCTGTCAGCCAATCAAGACATTAAATTTTTAAATTGGGGGATGATTTTGGAAAAACTGTGATACACGTATCTCATAGTTTTATTTGAAAAGTATGTACACACATTTTCAAGTCAATCGACTGCGAGAATAAAAAGTTTCATAGAAAATTCAACACCCCATTTCACCCTCTTAGGGGTGGAATTTCGAAAAACCCTTTCTTAGTGAATACTTACTTTTTACGAAGAATACACGCTCCAAATTCCATGTCTCTAGAACCAGCGGATTGGGCTTTGCGTTGATATATCAGTCAGCCAATCACGACATTGAATTTTTAAATTGGGGGATGATTTTGGAAAAACTGTGATACACGTATCTCATAATTTTATCTGAATAGTATGTACACAAATTTTCAAGTCAATCGACTGCGAGAATAAAAAGTTTCATAGAAAACTCAACACCCCATTTCACCCTCCTAGGGGTGGAATTTCGAAAAACCCTTTCTTAGTGGATACCTACCCTTCACAAAGAATACACCCTCCAAATTTCATATCTCTAGGACCAGCGGTTTGGGCTGTGCGTTGATATCTCAGTCAGTCAGTCAGTCAGTCAGGACTTTGAATTTTATATGTATAGATAAGGACTATTGTACTAGACTAAGTGTTTTTAATAAAAAAAAAATGTTAATAATGTAAATGGTTGTTTTAGTTCATTGTAGAGATAAACAGTAGTTCAAGCTGCAATGTTTAAAAGAGATTCCCAACTGTTTTTTTCGGCCATATCTTTGGGCAACCTAAGTTGGATTATGGCTTAACAGTTTTAAGCTTTGCCCCATATTTATTTAAACACAAAAGGTAAAAACGACGTCTTAATGTCTAATCATTCTCCACCAGACCCAAGTAACCAAGTATAATCCCCCACAAGACTATTCCCTAGATTCGGAAGTGTGTAGGATTGACAAAATCCTCATTAAGCTGCTGTTGCACCTTAGTGGGTCTCATTGCAGATTAAGTGGGTAATATAAAATTACTCTGATCAGAGGTAATCGTAACGGAATATATTTTCCTAAAGTAAGAGAGGATATTTTGCTATATTCACCCATCCTGGCTTTCTAAATTGTATTCGTGTGCGTCCACTAGCCAGATCCGAGTCCCGGAACATCTATCTTTCGAGTATAGTGCACGCAAAATTTGTTTCGTGCGGGGAACAACCCGCTCCAGTGTAGCAACGCTCAGTTAAACACGAACCTTATATAAACACGCCATTTAATTTGCATGTTCTAACTTAAAATGATTAATTCTACGAAAATATAATTGCTACTTCTGTTGCTCCATTTTACTTAGTTATAACTTCCGAAAGACATTCACCTACACGCGATTTGTGCCGTGGCATACATTAGAGATACAATAGGTATCAGGAAGCGACAAATGCACGGCATTTCCGTTGGATTCACGTTGTAATTAGTGCGGAGTTATTTAGTTTACACTTGGTACATGAAAATGGTTGGACTTGGCTCCCGGTAGCAGGTATTACCTACTACATAGGTTGATAGGCTTATAATATAGGTATCAGTATCGGACAATGTTTCCTAGTTGGGGCTAATATCTGATTAGGAGCTGAAATTGGTGCTAGACTGCTAGCTAAACAATTTGGGTAGTTTCCAAAAGAGGGTAGTTTGTAATGCTGGCACTTCACATGGCGTATTTGTCAAAATTTTCGCGATATTGGATCAAAACAAAAACACTCGTTGAAATAAAGTTAACTTTGTCTTAATAGTAGAAAGCGAATATATGCCCAGATCTGCCAAGTGTAGTTCCACCATTATCTTTGATAGCTGCCTATTTTTCACTGTGGTTGCATGGCCTAATCTCGTATAGCTACCCGCCAACAAAAGTGAATATTGCAAAAAGTTCGTGATCTAATGCATGACTTTACTGCATTAGATCACAAAGGAAATTGGATAAGAGCTATCACCATTATCCAATAAACCCCAGACTAGTCCTAGCGGATTCCTCGTAAGCTGTCCATGTAACGATGATTGACGCGTTTTTTTTTGCTTCGAAAAACGTAATGCGTCGAATTGAATGAACCATGTGAGTGTGACGTTTATGTTTTCGCGCGCCCGCTCAACCGTGACTTCACTTTCGATCGGCACTTCCTATTCCGCACGTAATCTTCGTCTATTAGCGGTTTAATTGTTTGTATGGCGTTGCTAATGAACTTGCAAACTGTTTTAGTAACTACTTTCGGGAGTCAATATTTTGGGGAAGATGAATTGTCAAAAACAAAAAGATGAAGCTACAATCCAGCCACATATGTAGCTGTGACAGGACTGTAGTTACGCATTCTCAAGCGTAGATTCCTATGGAGAAGAACGGGCAAAAACGCCATGGTCAGGTTAGTTCAATCCGCCTGTTTCGGACTTTAGGCTATTCATCTAGGTACGCTAAATTATTTGAGGGGCTCTCATAACGCGACCGATCTTTGATCAGCTCTAATTTGGAGTTCCGAGTTCGTTACAGTGCGGAGTGATGAACCACTACCTTTGATTTTAACTTTCTAAAGGAACTTTCTAAGGTGTCCAAAACAGACCGTTCGCTTGAAATATTTTGAAGCATTTGAAAATATTCTGTACTAATTTAGACAGACAGCTTATTGGGTTTTCACAAAAAAAATCTCAAGCTAAACAGTAAATCCGATGCATTTTTCAATGTCGTGAAATCGCGATCACATTCACGTGCGTGTATTAATGAAGTCATACGCGGTTCGTTGCGAAGGTGACTGACATACGGCGGCATGTCATTTTCGCTAGCTCTGCACCGCCCAGCTGGCTTACCACTGAACTTGAGCGATTTACTGTGATAGACGACGTTTTTACGGGGTTTTTTACGTTTAATTACTCAATTTCTAATATTATTGCTGAGTGAAATTAACTGAAAACATTGAGAAAGAAATTGTTATTTTACTAAACTCGATATTCTTCTGTTCTCGGGTCCTGACTAACTTTGGCATCCCCAGAAGCTATGTATTTTGCAAAAATCAAAATAAGTTGTCTTGTTCTATCGCGATCTTAGTACCTACTTATTGCCGAAGCACATTTTAGATGACTTGGCTGAAATCCCGAAAACAAGACAAGTCCTTTAAAGTGACAACACTTTTTATCACAGCACCATTCATTTACTCGTATCCAACTTATATGTAAAATTCCACACACACCACGGTAACTTATCAATAACAAGGTACAGTATTCTAGTGGCTCGAGTACTTTCCACTGTGCTTTAACAACTTAACTTTGAATATTCTATAAAAGTTCGTTATCTAACTAGCTGGTGTGGTCGATGTCGTTGTTTCCTCTTTGTCAGAACGAGACTGGAAACCATTGAAGCCCGTGTTCCCGTGCACTGTCACCGTATGATGCGGTGTACTTGAGACTAGAGGTGACGGACTCACCGCGCTCCCGTAGTGTGAGCTGTACTGATCATCGGTATACACTTGGAACGGGTGATGAAGGTACACCGGCACTTCTACAGGTACCTTGACCGGCACTTTCACAGGGACCCTTACTTTAACAGGATACGGAACCCTGACCGGGTACGGAACCTTCTTTTCTACCGGGTACGGTTTCGGCACGTAAACGGGCACTCGTTTTTCCACTTCTACTCTCTGTGGAACAAGCACTTCGACGGGCACCGGCACTTTCTTCTCCACTTCGACTGGATAAGGCACTCTTTTTTCGTAGGGCACCGGAACCGGATGCGGCACTTTTACGGCATACGGCTGGGGGTACGGCACCCTTATCGGAACGTGTTTTATTACTTCGACTGGCTCTCTCACTTTCACTTGGACTGGATAAGGCACTTTCGTTTCGACCGGGTACGGCTGCGGGACGAGAACTTTGACGGGGACCGGGTAGGGTACCCTTTTCTCCACATGGACGGGCACTGGGACGGGCCTGTCCACTGGTACCGGTACTTTAATTTCCACGGGGTACGGCACCTTCTTCTCCACTGGATACGGCACTTTCACTTGCACGTGTTTCACTACTGGCACCTGGTGAATGACTGGGTACGGTTTTGGTACGTACTCTTTTTCGACCACTTTCACAGGCACAGGGTGTGGTATTTTGATCCCTATTGGATAAGGAACCTTTTTCTCAACAGTTACCGGGTACGGAACAGGTCTCTCCACCACTTTGATCTTCTCCACTGCTACTGGAACTTTCTTCTCCACTTGGACCGGGTATGGCTTAGGAACCTCGACTTTGTATGGTACCTTGACAGGTTTCTCAACAGTTTTAATGTATCTGTGGTGGTGGTGGTGATGGTGGTGTTTGATTTTGGTGACGACTCGTGGGTGACTGTGGCTGCCATCGCTCTCTAGGTCCCCGTACATGTAGTGCATCGGCGAGCGTCCCCGCTTCCCACTGTAACCAGAATAATACGGGTTCAATTGACGTTTTCGTTTAAAGAAAACCATTTTCTTTCTGCCCATTATTTGTAATGGATTTTGAGAACTCGGCACTGGGACTAGCCCAAAAGATTGTAAGTACATCATTTGCTTACTTTGAGGCGCGGCGGGATGGGCAGTGAATAAGTCCGATCGTTTAATGATTGGTGTCGTCGGGGGCTTCTTGAATTTAGGATAATGTGAGGGCAGTATCGGCACCCAGTCGTTGGGTTCGATTTGAGTGAATTTAATCGGTGGCAGATGCGTAGTGGTTTTGACTTTAAGCTTTCTGGTGACTGGGCGGTAGACGCGCGGCGTCGAGGGTGTGATTGGCGTAGTAGTCGTCACAGGCGTAGTGTTTCTGTATGCGTATCTAGTTCGGTGGGTGATGCTCTCTGAGATGTCACGATCAGGTTCGACAGTGGTGTTAGTTTTTGTTAGAGTCGTGTTGTCTTTAGTCAATGTCGTGTTGCCATTTGTCAATGTCGTGTTGCCATTTGTCAATGTCGTGTTGCCTTTTGTCAATGTCGTGTTGTGTATAAATAAAGTCGGGTTCTCTTGGTCTAGTTCACGTTTGGGCCATATTCTTTTCGTCCGCAGGGCTTTTTGGGTGGTTGTGGTGGTAGCTTCGGTTGTGGTACTGGAGGTGGTCGTTGTTGTCGTCGCATTAATTTTCGGCGGCCTGACAAAATCGGATCGGATGCCATTGATCACTTGGACGGGCAAGCTGAACTTAGGGCTCTTTGCAACTATGGGTCTGCCAGTTGACGCGGCATACACTAACGGTCGGCTAGTCTTGAAGTAATATGTCCTATGGTGCGGTGGTAGCGGGATCACTCTAGGAAACTTGTAAATAGAGTTTGGTGAATGATACAGCTTCACAGGTGGCTTAGGATAGAGGCGTGGCGGCGGTAGTTTTTGTATCTGCCCGTGGTGAGGTCGAGGAACATCGAGTTTGTGGTTTTGTTTCACTAGTTTATCAGGAATGTTGGGCGGTTTACTTGGCGGTCTTTGTTCAGGTTTGTGAGTAGGCAAGTCGGGTCTCGTCAGTGATTGGTTGTTAGGTTGTGGTTGCGCTACGTACTTTGGGTTATGTATTATAGTAACAGCTCTGTTCTTCGACTCTATAGCGAGCGGCTCGTCTAGGATGTCATCTTGTGCCGTCACGCCACTTCCTTGATTGACGACGATCACTAACGTAATGATCAGGAATGCCGTCTGAAAAGAAAATATGACTTTTTAGTCAAAATTGCAGTAGCCAAGTACAGTGGCGTAGCGTGGGGGGTGCCGGGGGGGCCATGGCCCCGGGCGGCACATTTCAGGGGGCGGCAGAGAGCAAGAGCCAGGCCGCGGCAAGCGGAACCAGGCGGTAGCGTCAGGTCATAATTATCAGATCAGGTAATTACTAAAGTCATCGGGACTACGTTGCAAAAACAAGGACAACCAAGAAGTGGAGCATTTTCCTTAATATATGCCGCTGGCCCGGGGCGGCTTTTCATACAAGCCTCACGTCTATTCCGGTCTGCCGCCCCGTATTTTCTAGATACAAGCAGTTAATTCTTCTAGCCTGCCGCCTCCCTTTTTATATCTGTATTTATGGTAAAAAGAAAATCGAACCTATCTGGGATGCTAAAATTTTCTAGCTCGCTTCGCTCGCTCTTACAGCTAAGTTTTCTTAATCGTTCCATATCTTTAATACATTCGTAGAAAAAGTATGTTAAATTCCATTTGTTTGAATTGTGAAAAGAAAATCTGTTACCTATCCGAGGCGGGGTGCTGAAATTTTCGAGCTCGCTTCGCTCGCTCTTGCATCCTACTTACTCTCAAATCTAAAGCTTGAGTCAAATCGAAATGCATAATTCGATAAAAAAAGCTTATTTATCTATATGAATAGTTAAAATAAAATGTAATTTATCAGATGTGCTAAAAAATTTTGAGCTCGCTGTTTTTGTTAATTTCCCGAACGGCAAACCTTATACACTAGGTATTAGCTATATTAGCAATTGAACATGACAAACCTACATACATCCGAACAAATGATCATCATCATCATCATCATCATTCTCTTGCCCTTCTTATCCCAATTCATTAAGGATAGGCGCAGAATGTCTTCCTCTTCCATACCTCTCTAACTCTTTATTACTCGTTATCTCACAATTTCATTCAAGAAAGGAGGTTTCTGCTCCTTTCTTGAATGAATTTGTGTATAAAAAAGATTTTACTTTGAAAAATAAACTTATAGATTATTTTTTTAATAATAAAAAAAAATGCTTTGATTTTGACTCTTTCCTACGTTTCTTGACTAATTATGAAATTAGAGGGGGCGGCCAAAGTTACATTCGGCCCCGGGCGGCAAAATCCCACGCTACGCCACTGGCCAAGTAGGTACCCATTTGGAAGGCAGAATTTTTGGGTAAGTTCAGCAAAAAGAAATAGGTTCTCCTTAGGCATTTTGAATTAAGGCGTGGTCGAAAAATGGTATTCCATTCATATACTAACATATAAGTAGTATATCTATTTACATCTTCTTGGCTTTTTGGCGCGTATTAGGTATACCTTGCATGTTAACAGTTCAATAATATAAAGATACAGTTTAAACCATATAAGTAATCCATCAACGTCTTTTAAATTCTGTTCATGTCAATGCTAAGAAATGGATAAGTGCAAAAAGACAATTAAATAAGGCGTGTTTAGTGCAAATATCTCGTCGCTTTATATATTTTTCAATCAGTTTTTACTATCGACGTCGTCGGTGCGTGCGCTTAGTTCACACGCGATCAGTCTTTCCGTATTCTTCCATTTTAGGTGACAAACCAAGTTCGTTAAGTAGGAGGTACAGTCTTTAGCGCCAGCGCATCAAATTACTACAAACTGTCAAATTTTCTCAATCGATTTTGAAATTAACCACCTAACATTGTATGGTTTAAAATCATTTAGAAAAATTTGGCAATGACAAGATATTTAAAATGAAAATCGCAGTTCGAGGATATGCGCCCGCTATGTGGACAACGAGTTTGTTTGGAAATTGCATGACATCCCTCCTTGACCGTACCTATAGTGTAAGTTACCTACCTATTTGACAACAAGACACTGAGAAATTATTCATAATTATTCCGTGCGAGCAGGTGTTTTAAAAAGTTACTGGTGAACATGATTTGGACATTATCAATACCAGTGTTTCTCGGCTTAAGCATTTGTTGGTGAAAAGCTTTTTTACGGGAAAAGTAATTGTTTGCGACTGAATTTAGTTTTTTTTTTAATTTTTAGTTTGTAGTTTATATTAATCGATCGCTTTATTTTGTTTTAATTTATACCGGGTGTAAACAGACCCTTCACGAAGCCGTTAACCAAGCATTATGTACATCAAACTAAGTAAGTTTACGCAAAAATTATTGCTGGGAAACGATTATTTTTTTGGGGTAAAAAATCACGTTTTACGGTAGGACGCAATGTAACGTACTCAAAACATTGTGCTGAAGGATGGATTGAATAGTACGGGGGTCGTGGAGGTGTTTAAAGTAAAATCTTACATTAAAATCATGTATTTGAAAAAAAAAACTATATATACCAATACCTCCGTAACAAAAAGGTTCCCAGGTATGGTCTAGAACAAAAAAATGATCGCAATGACGGGGAGAACAAGAGCTTTTCGGCTTCGTTAAGGGTCTTTTTACACCCTTTATAGTAGGTACACATACCTAATGTGTGTGTTTCAATTTGTATTTTTTACCTACCTTTTTTTTTGTTGTTTTTTTTTGTTTCGAGTGTTTCAAGCGTTTATCTGTGGAAACCTGTAAATGGCCTTCCAATTCTTATTGTTGAAGAACATTGTTTATATTAATTGTAAGTTTCCCGAATAGTATAAAATAAAATAATAATTATAAGTTATACTATACAATTGCAAAAAAAAGAAAATACCTTCATTAATCATTAGGTAGGTGTATTCCTACTTGTTCTACTGAACGCGGCTGTAAGTAATTAATGGCCTAGATCCTCTTCCTGATGCGTAACGGAAGCATTTTTTAGAAGTTATTGGAATGTGCGAAGATACATGAAAAATAAATAAACGTAGATTTCCTACATAGGTAGTTTTTGGAATAAATCGATGGTTACAAACTCGGGTACCTATGTAACTGAAGGCTTCTATATTTTTTCGGTTAGAAATGTTATTTATACCTAAATAAAACCCAAGCCAAGCCAAATTCATAAACTGCTAAACCTAAATTAGGTTTTAACCTGAAGCTATAATGAAAAAACTGTTGTTCTTTTTAAATTACATTTATTTTTCTCTAGTCCTATAATTTAACTGTCATACATTTCATCAATAAATGATTTTTCATCAAAATCTCGTTGATTGCCATGCACGGGTGGTGCAACGGATATTCCAGCAAAACTTCTAAAACTGATTAAAACTTACTTCACGAGAGCGCTAATTATACAAATAAATAATAAGTCTGAGGCAGATTGATATATCTTTTACATCTTGTTGATCTTGCCCATGTACACACACACTGATAGACTATTATTTAAATACCCTTTGCCACACTCCAAGAACTTCAATCACAAAAACACAATTCACACTGGATCACAAACAACACTTTACTTGCACTTTTGTAAAACGAAACTTTTCTTCAGATTTTCACAAAACACATCACTTTTTTCCCGCCAAAATTCATCGCGCCATATGTGAAACGTTTTGTTATATCACAGTAAAAACCCCGCGTTTTATTTCTGTATTTAAAAAAGTTTAGTATTTTTTTAATAAATGGTATTGCCTTATTTTGAAGGTTTTGTTTTTGCTTTAAATGATTGATTTACCCACCGATAAGTGTTGCATATTGCGGTGCCTGCGGCCGATGCAGACATGAACGTAATGATAGGTCTGAGGAAGCACCACTCACTTATATAGCATTCGCGTAATGGGTGGCTGAGCCCCAGGACGATTACTTTCTCTGCCAATGCCAATATCATTGGTGGCCCTTCGTGCTAATGTCCAGAACCATAGGAAAAACATCTAGAATTTTCCAGTGTGCACTGATATGAGGTAGCATGAGTGCTTACTCAACCAAGTAAGTATTATGATGATCACTGACAATGGCTAACCTTTTTGCTATCGACATGATTTTATTCTAAATTTCTAATCTTTGGTTGATAAGGTCATGTACCTACCTATTGAAGTAGGTACGGGTAGCTGCTCGTTTGATGTAGGTACATACACATACGCCAGCACATCGAGCTACGACAACTGTCAAATTTATTTAATAGATTTTCTACTTTATCGCTTAAGCATTAGGGTCAAGGTTGATTGGGAAAATTATACAGTTTCGGGTAGCTTCTTGATGTGCTGGCGTTTGTACAAGGGCCAGAGGGCATTTGAAAGTTACTTGTTTATGGTCTGAACCAAAGGCTACATAACCGCTTGTGCTATTCTCTATGGTCTGAACTTATCTCAGATGTTATAAGTTTATCTTTACCATTTACATAACAAGGATCCGGTCGTGTTCCATGTTAAATACTGGCATAATACCAGTATGCAGCCGACCCCAACATAGTTGGGAAAAGGTTAGGTACGCAGATGATGGTGATGTGATGGAATAAGAATTTGCCTAAGTGGTCTTCGCCCACTTTATGGAGGTACATATTTGAACTATGTTGAAATTCCCCCCGAATCCCCGAATTTGATAGCTTGCAGGAATTTGAATATCCCATGTTTTATACATTTCAACTGAGTTTAATTTAAAAAATAATAAGTAACGGTACCTATGTTGTCAATTTATCCATAAGAAAATCACAATTTCACGTAATACTCCAATAAATCTTGGCAGAATTTTAACCAAAACGCTGAAGAATTTCACTGTAATTATCTTAATTGATGTCATAATATTTTCGTGTTTGAGTTTTATTAATTACACATGCGTCTGAGTTCCTACACCTATAACTGTGATCTAAATTGAACGTGTGTAAGATTTAACATTTAAAATGTTTTCCCGCCAAATCTGTTATCCAACAGTGAATAGTTTCGCGCTGAAATATCTGTTATATGCACTTTCCTGCTTCCGTTTTTCCTCACGCACCCAAAGTAAAACTGTGTTGAGACTTTATGCAACCAAGTAAATAAAACACGCAATTATTGGTTCAGGTGGTGTTTCTACTGTTTCTCGTATTTTCCACGTAGGTTGTTAATTTATTTCTTACAAACGTTTCGTACATACCTACCTGTTTGAATAGGCTATTATATCCGTTCTATTCCGTTGCACATAGGATAGGACCAGTCCTAATAATAAAAAAAAAACGTTGAGAAACATTTTTCGTTTGTTATATCTGGAATGTCTTCCCGTTCCTCACGGACACCTGGAAAATAAAACAAAAAACAGTAAGTACCTTAACATAATGACATACTCAAGTACCAGAAAATCACGTCAGTATTCTCCGAAAGGGTGGGTGGAGGCAGGGTGAGGTGACGATGTTCATGTTCAGGGTCACAAGTTAAGAGGTATGAAGAACATGGTGGAAGGTTACCTACTCATCTTCCATTGAAAAAGGATCCTGCGTCCAGATGAGTGTCGTCTGCTGTGGGGTATCTGTATTTATGTTAATCGCGAGTGCATAAGACTCTGATACCGCGATGCATATCAAGCTACCCGAAGCAGTCAAATTTTCCCAATCAACCTTGAATTTGTGCTGGCGTCTGTACGTTACGTCAGCGTAGTTAGCATTGAGATACCGCGACCCTGGAACACAAAGGGTAAAGAAGGAACATGGATGGGTTTTAGTCAGTAAAGTCTGACACGCCCTCCCACTCCACCCAGAGCGGGAGGAGTTATTTGGTGATTTCCCATCCTTAAAAAAAAAAAGCGTAGTTAGCCTATGTCGCCACACGCTCAATCAGTCACAAATGCAGACTCCTTGGAATTACTGAAATGTTCCTAATTGGAAAACCCAAAACACTACGCGACCTGAGGATAGCACGTTCTTCCTGTTCCTACATCCTGCGATCACTACTCCGTCTGTCAAGCGTAGTGGGTAATAGGGACCGGTAGTAGTCATTTTTCTTAAAGCTCAACGCACACTTATGACTTATGAGTACTGCACGGGGTAAGCATTGCCTCGGCACGTCGTAAACCTAATGTAAGCATAAAATCGTATTATCTGTGCAGTATCGGCTCAGCAGGTGGACGCCGGCGCCGCGGTTGCCTTTAGGCGATACCCTGCTAACGACAGCGTGAACGTGGTGCAACGTGAGGCGACGGGCTAAGTACAACAACTTCCTGAAAACCAGAATCAACCATGGCGTCCTCCAGATAATAAAACTGGACGAGTCCCGGACAAACAATTAAACTGTCTTGGATCCCACAATGAAAATCATTAGGAAATAACAGCGGAAGAGTCGGAAAAACGGTGATTACTGTTTACTGCTGCGGTCGCAGACGCACTTAATATTTTGAATTGTCGCTTAGTGATCATTTTACGAATTGTAACGTGATTTATATTATACTAAATAATTTATTTTTTTATTATTTACTAAATAATAATATATATTATGATTCTGCTAAAGAGGCCTTTTCAGGCCTCCTGATACCAAACCCAGACGATGCGCTTATAAGTGTGCTTTGCAATATGGAGTTTTATAGAAAGGATCCCGAACTGCTCGGGTTGGGAAGAGTTATTTCCGTGCAGTGCTTCACCGAGCATCATTATCATCTGCCTAGCCTTTTCTCAACTATGTGGCTTCCAGTCTTAGTTAGACTGGAAACCGACCCCACCTGTGTAGGTACCTGAATATCAGTATTGTGCATGGAGCGACTGCCTATCTGATCTCCAAAACTTTTCACAACCCAATTATTGGGTAAATGATACTCCTTGGTAGGGGACTAGGTCTTGGTAGTACTGTGCGTTGAACATAATATTCAACAGCGGTTTACGAGCAGAATTAATGATGCATTTCATAAACAAAGTCTCGTTAATCACTAGAACATAAGCGGTATTAATCACGCTGTATGATCTACGTTCACACTTCGTTTCATAATATACTGTTAACACAATTCCCACTTCTTTATAACAATATTAGTGTTATGGAATTACAATGTTGTACTTTTAATTACTCTATATTATTATTAAAAAAGTCGTTTCCCAGACATATTTTTTACGTAGAGTTACTTAGTTTGTTGTACAGAATGCTTAGTTGACGGTTTTCTGACGGGTCCGTTTTCGCGGACATTTGTGTTGGTACACACACAATACACATTTACTTACGTTTTAAACTTATTCTGTCATACTTTAATTGTAATGTGTAGGTATCTGTTAAATGTCCCAATAAAGTAAAATAAAATAAAATAAAATGTCGGCAATGGCAACGCACTTGCCACTGGTGCGCTGATGTCGACTTACCATCACTTGGTCGGCCTTCTTGTTTATCATCCAATAAAAAATATATTGCACTAACTTAGAACAAAGAGGAGCCAGGATTTCATGATGCCATTAAATAATAAACCTTAGGGGGAAGCGCCAGGGTAGCCCGCGAAATTCAAATTCTCTTACGTTTTTTGCAATTTACGGGTAAATCTCAGGTTGTATGTTGATTAAAATATGATTCGCGGCCGTACCAAATATGGCTTTATCGAGTAATAATCATTAAAATCATGACAACCACTCTCTAAGGACAATTAATCCCATTGAATGACTTTTTCGTGCAATAGTCATTGAATGGGATTAAATGAACTTACAGAGTGTTAAACGTGTCACTGACCTCCAATTGCAAAAAACGTAACGTAATTCGAATTTCGCGGGCCAGCCTAGCGCTTCCACCTTAATATTTTATACGTTTCTTAAAGTGACGCCATAGGAGCAGTTTGATATCTGCGAACAATTTTGCACTTTACGACATAACAGACAAAAGTGTATAATTCAACGTCATCAAAAAGTTCGTGGACCTTTACAGAGCCAAAAAAAAAACTGTTAAAAATAAATATATCACTGTATTTCCTTCAATATCTTAAGCCTATATTTATCATCAGGGAACCTCATCTTCACAATTTGCCTGACTTCTTCGCAGCTGTAGCTCTTAAACTGGTCCCTGTCCTTATTCCATAGGTCGGATACTTCCAACAATTGCGCTTTTAGTAACTGCGGCAGTTTGGTGAACTTCGACCAAATGTTGATTTTTATTTCGAATTGTATGGGCTCCTGCAAAGAATGACATGAGTAAGTAAAATATTGTGTAAAGCTTGTTGGGTCGACGATATCGTCATAGTCGCGGGAAGAACCTGGATAAGGAAGGCACAGAACCAGGAAATGTGGCAGAAAAAAGGGGAGCCCTATATATCCAGCAGTGGGTGATTCCGGGCTGATATGATGATAATGAAAATATTGTACCTGGTAACAGTCTGATTGAATTACATAGTGATCAGGATCACACTCAGCAGAGCGGAATCACGGGCATGAATGAGCCCGTCATAATGTATTAACCAAATGGTGGATGAAGTTTTTTTTTCGCTTTATGACAAACTTACTAACTCTGACCAGCTCTAGAAGAAGCTGATGAACACACTCATCATTTCCTAAGCTTCCAATTCTAAAATCGGAGCTCAAGATATCATACAATTTGCACTGGAGATTGAAAACAGGACCCGGTAAATACGCTTGCGCGACAACCAGATCAAAGAGCAGGTATATGTCGCAACTCTACTGAACTGTCTACTGCCGAGCTTGATGTCTCGGGTTCGATTCCCAGCAGACCGGAGCCTGGATCTGTGCCCAATGAATGGAAATGCCCATTTCCATTGGACGAGTCTTCGTCCCCTATTACATGGGAAAGAAACTCAAACATAACGGTTTGTGTGGGTGTAAGGATAACAAGCGTGATGTTATGTGTAAATAAATTATATTCCGTTTCGCTTTCGTGTTTCGCACCAGTTTCTCGATTTTTATTTTTACTGTATGTGGTGAAACACGTAGGTATGTATGTATGCAATATCAATAATTATGTACAATGTTTTTTAAAGAGGGCAAATAGTACAATAAAGCATAATACATGTCGATTTTAAATTGATTTTAATTTTTCTTACTGATTAATTATAAATAATTAGTAGATAAATAAAGGTGCAAGTAGAATCTAGAGCTCGGCCGATTGACAGTGACCAATTGATATTTATCACCATGGGGCGACCACATAAAGGGTGTAAAAAGACCCGAAAGAAAGAAAGAAGCCGAAAGGCACTTATACTCCCCGTCATTGCGATCATTTTTTTGCTCTGAACCATAACTGGGAACCTTCTAGTTACGGAGATAATGGAGGTCAAAGTTCCAATTTTTTCACAAGTTTTTTTTTTAAATACCACTTTTAAAGGTTTTAACTTTACTTTAATTAACTCCATGACCCGTTTACTATTCAAAGCATCCATCAGCACTAAGTTTTGAGAACGTTACATTGAGTTTTACCGTAAAACTGATTTTTCACTACAAAAATAAAAGTCGTTTCCCAGCAATAATTTTTGTGTAGAGTTACTTAGTTTGTTGTACAGAATGCTTGGTTGACGGCTTCGTGAATGGTCTATTTGCACCTTGTATTTTATCAACGTGGAATCGGCTAATTCCCGTCAAAAGCAACGTAAGTCCAATTGTCCAAGCAATAAAAGCAAAACAGACGTCATTCGCCTGGCACATTTCTTTCTCGCTTTTAGTTCAGAGCGGTGTCGAGTCGAGAACCTAAACCAACGCATGAAATCAAAGAAAACTCACCTCAAAAAGAGTAATAACATCAGCTACAGTCCTCTCCACCCTCATCGCCAACATATACACCAGTTCTTCACTGACCGGCTTACTGTCGGCTAGTACTCGCTCCAGCACTGACTGGCACAGCGTCTGTACTAGCGTACAAACTGACATTTCATACATGCGTGAAGGCAGCACATTCAGCCAGCAGGATCTGAGATCCTTCATCAGGGCGATAGCGTTGTTGATTGCGCAGTCGAATTTTTCGTAGGATTCGTGGGTCCATGCAGTTCCTGTAATTTTGAAATGTTTTTTTTTCATCGATAGGTTACGCTATCCCGTATGTGTGATAAAAAGCGAGCATAGCATAGGCATAATCAGCCTATAACGTTCCCACTACGGTGACATAGGCCTTCTCTCTATGAGAGGGACTAGGCT
The DNA here is from genome assembly GCA_905220335.1 of Noctua pronuba. Taxonomy (NCBI): domain Eukaryota; kingdom Metazoa; phylum Arthropoda; class Insecta; order Lepidoptera; family Noctuidae; genus Noctua; species Noctua pronuba. The sequence continues at coordinate 2,842,849 of LR999906.1, read as the reverse complement.
ATAATCTACAACGCGGGCCCAGAGCAGGTCGGTAGACATGTCACAAGTCTTCGAATTTTGTTTCTAGGACATGCCGGTTTCCTCACGATGTTTTCCTTCACCGTTTTGAGAGCAGTTGTGATAAAATAAATTACACAAAGTAATGCGCATGCCTGGGTTCGAACCCACGACTTACTGCTCGTAAGTCGGGGCCGCCACCACTGGGCCACCGCTGCCCTCGAAAAAGCGAACGATCAGTGCAAATTGACATTATAATTTATTTTGAACCAAGCGCTCATATAATCACAAGAGTTTTATATTGTGTTGTGTGTGCTTTGAGCAGTTTGGAGGCATCAAAGATTAACTTATAAGTAAGGGTAGGTACCTCAACCATTGCAGCTACAAGAAAACGTTTCAACATTCATTTTAAACTTTTTGAGTAAAAGCTAACTGCTTTTATTCATTCATTAGTCAGCTAGAATTTTTTTATTCTTGTTTTATTTTTATGACACCTAGAATACTAGAAAGCCACAGGACTCAAAAAGCATACCCTGCACCTATATTAATAAAACTCCACAAAATGGAATCTCCAATGAGGAAATATCCCTACTGTTGGTGTCCGCTTCCAGTCTAACCAGATGCAGCTGAATACCAGTATTTTACATGGAGCGACTGCCTATCGGACCTCCACAACCCAGTTAATACTGAGTAATACAATACCCCTTGGTAAGTTGTTAGACCTAAAATTATCAAGGTTTATACAAACTACAGATACAGGCTCAAAAAACACAACATAATATTTACCATTTGACTCAATACTTTGCACAATACTACTCTTCTGGTTCTGTAAGTACAGGGATATCTTCTCCAGGCCCAAAACCCTGAGGTCTTGGATGCACTCCAGCAGCACCACATTGAGCTGGTCAGCCATGGTCCTGGGTAAACTGTTGCACCACGGAGGTCCAAGGAGACCGTGCGCTAAGTAGAAGCAGTTGTTGAAGAATAGAGCTGCAAATGTTAAATAAGTAAAAGTAGTAAGTAGTTAAAGTAAAAAGTTTTTATTTGGAACATAGACAGTTGGCTCAAAGAAAACGATGATAGCTACAAACGCTAGCTGCGACAGCTATAAACAGCTGTCGCAGCTATCAATGAAGTAAAGGGTTAATCTATTGGCATTACAAAAACAGGTACCTAAGGGGCTGTCCATTAATCAAGTGAGGCTCGAAAGGGGGGGGGGGTCCATAAAAAATCACGAAATATCACAAGGGGGGAGGGGGGGTAAAGTATTATATCACGTGTACTTATTTTTTCCGCAAGCGCACGATACTCAACCGAAAAGCGGCGTCACATGTATTTATTTTTAGTCAAACGCGTACAAAATGTTGTTGTTAAGGTGTTAAAGAAAGTCTTGCTAATCCGTGGTCCGAAAATATTGTACATTAAATAATGTTCATGTACTAGTACAAAAAACTTTTTCGCATTTCTTTCATTATTTTTATGTCAGTCAAAAACAAACTGCAACCTTTCTGTCTACCTCTGAACATTTATTATAGTAGTCTTTAATTTTCTATAATAAAATTAGATGATACTTATACCAGTATTTTTTTATAAATAAAAAAATAGATTCTTTGCAGGTACGAAAAAATACACGTGATATAGGGGGGAGGGGGGAGGGGTAGTCTTAAACCTCACCACCTATCACCAAGGGGGAGGGGGGGTCAAAAAATGCCAAAAAAACATCACGTGATTAATGGATGGCCCCTAATGTGTGACTATCAATCAAATGATAATGATTGCATTTTCAGCTAAACAGAAAAAATATATTCCATCTCAGAGAAGATGGCGGGAAGTGCTGGACTAAACCAAACGATCAGTGGTTCACATTTGCCCTGGACCAAATCAACTGGAAGTCATGGGGAGAGGCCTTTGTCCAGCAGTGGGATGACACAGTATCAATATACTACTAATATTATAAAGAGGTAAAGTTTGTTCCCAAAACTCTTTCACAAATTTGAAGCTACATTATCCCAGAGTGTCGTAGGCTATATTTAAAACTCGCCAATTAAATAATTCCCGACCATTACATGAGTCAAGCCACGAGCAAAAGGTAGTTATAAATAGAATGAGGTCTTACCAATTTCAGCAGGGCAGCATTCCAAATTAACCTTGAACTTCTTGGGGACTAAGCTCTGATACATAACAGCTATATCTTTAATGTAACCAACAAGCTGTCTACTGTATTTCTCTGGTAACTTCACGCTCTCTTCCAAATGTTCCACAATCAATGACATGATACCTTTCACATTCTGAGATATCACACATTTTGTAAGGAATAAAGGCTTAGTTATGTCCCACACCATATTGTTATCCGTAACATCAAGTACAGAATCATTCTCGTTGTTCAGTTCAGAGCCAACGGTAATGATACCATGAGACAAGCTCTGTTTGAGGAGAATTCGGACATCGGAAAGTAACTTATCACATTTCTTGTTATACAAGACACATTCAGTATCGTCTATGTATTTGTTCAAAGGTGATTCGTCAGCTTTTACGAATTTTAAATCAATTAGAAACTTGTTGAATGAATCTAACTCAACTACAACGTTTTTGTAATTCTGATAGCTGCCGTCACAAGATGGTAAGTTCATTCTAATGCAGTCTTCAATTATTTTGTTGAAGAATTTCTGTCGGATTGTTTCAGCAAAGATTTCTATGAATGTGTTTTCACTATCAAATTGTGAGCCCAGCGTTGAGTGAAGAAATTCGAAGATAGCCGTTAAATTATTAAAAATTGTTTGGTAATTTGGTTTTTTAGGGTCATTCAGATTAATTTTGATGTTGAAAACAATAGCACCAGTGTGATCTTCTGTGAATATGTCACAGTTATGTCTTATAACATTGTGAAGTAGGTTATTTATAAAGAAATGTGAGAACAGACCAAGTTCGGCATACATTCTCTCGGTTGCATATAAAGTTTTCAATATTTTCTGAAGCAGGAATGGGTCACTTTGTTGAACGGACAAAGAGTAGGTCAAACACTTAAGGCCTTTTTTCTCTGACCACGTGAACATATCCTCCCATTCAACACTCAGTTGGGCTGTGTATAAAGCCAGTTGGTTCTCAGCCTGTGCATTGATGGTCGTTAAAGCCTTCGCCATATTACCTTCGAATTTCAGATTCTTCAGTTCCATTTTCAATTTTTTTACTGCTAACATTGCACCACTGTAGTTGTATCTACCGAATTCATGATTCGCCTTCTCTAAAATACGTTTTCCATCAACAACAATGCACAAGTCTAGGAGAATTTTAAACGATTTGTGGAATTTTTCACAGTGACTTCGAAATTCTTCATCATTCACTTCGAATCTTTCTTGTAAAGATTTTATGTCTTCAACGCATTTTGAATGATCAGAGATTATATTAGTCTTTCGATTGCTATAGTTTAATTGTTCTAAACTCTTTGTAATGGTGAAATTAACGTAAGTATCGATAACATTTTGTTGTAAAGCCCAAGACAGCAATTGCACTCGCTCGGTTAGGTCTTTAATAATGGGCAATACTTGATCACGACTTTTCTTCAAGTCTTGGGTACTAACTTTGTCGGCTTCTTGCAGAACAGCACTTAATAAACTCATTTTTATTAGTGAAATTACAACTTTAATCAAAAATATCTTTTGTTTCGGTTAGTTTCAAACGATTCAAATTCAAAAATTGAATTTGTTTTGACATTAATGACACTTGACATTAGACGCCTTACCTTTGTCATTTGCGTTTTGTAACTGCTGCGCTTCGTTATGACTTTGTAGTTGCCTTAATACTGATGATCCTGTTTTTTTTTGTTGTGGATTGAGCTTACAAAAGCTTTCATTATAAATTAATGAATGGTCTTTTAATATTCTCATATGATTCAATATAATATGTATTTGGGCGTATTTTCCACCAAAACAATTATATGAGTTCAATCGGAACTTATTTTGTCTGTATAAGTTAAAGTTAGGCACTGTATAATTAATTAGCTCGACTTTTTGCTGATATAGATTATGGTACTTAACTATATAAATGAATTAACTGTTGCAGGAGTTTATCCTTACTGGTTGGTTGCCATCGTTTGTTTAATCAATCGAAAGCTCAAGGGCATCACTGTGTTCACTACAGCTCAGCAGTCGACAATAACTGCTAGAAAAAACTGCCAAAATACTTGCCACAATGAACGAATGTGAAATTGAAAGTTTGAAAAGTGAATTGGAACATGAGAAAACTTGTAGGTCAGTAAATAGACACAAAGGCGTGGTACCTACTAGTAGTAGTTCTATCAGTACCTCCTTTATTAAATAATTGCTTGCACAAACTTCGCTCATAACTATTTTGAACTTTAATTAGTGTAATTCCTTTGAAATGCTATAATAATAAGTATTTATCTCGAGTAGTTATCTTTTGTAATAGGTACTGCAGTATATTAAAGAGGTATGCCTATAGCTACCTACCTCTTACATGCTCATACCTACTTGATTATGAGACCCATACCAACCTACTTAATTCTAATGGGTCAAGGCTATGCACGCCTAGTTTCTGGCTTCCTTGCTGCATCTGGCTCAAAAATGATTACTACGACATCAGTGTCGAGTAACTGTCTCCTAAGCTTAAATTATGGACTTTAGAATGAAATAATAGAGTAGGTTTCTTTTTTTTGTGAATGCTGATAAATTAACAGGGCACTTTGTAACATTACTTCACGCCCCTTTGGTTATTTTCAACTAGGTTTTCTTCACGCTTTTGCTCTACCATATCGTTTAAATGGCGCTCGTGGACGCAATGGTCCCAAGCATCATATCAAAGTATTATCTAAGTATAGCCTCGGATCAGAGTCTGCCAACTTGTACTTTAGCCCTAGCCTAGAGAAAAAGTAATGTTTTGGGCCTGGGTCTAGTCATAGCCATATATTATATTACTCGTACATAGAATAGCCCTATTGTGAAAACCTCGGCCGGGAAAGAAGGTATTGCACCATTAGTGAATAGTAGTGGTAGGAATAGAGCTACAAGGCCCTTTTTTCGATAGAATGACAATGATAGGAGGCGTTATTGGCGACCTATACATAGTGAAATTGATTTTGGGAAATTTTAGCAAATGAAAAAAAACAAAATGTCGGTATTAGTTGCAATTTGGGTCACGCGCCAAAACATCCTGTACAACTAGGCCACTTACACCAGTGGTAACAAACCAGTATAACCTGGCCTCTCATTCCATTGAACCTTCGTACTACAGCTGGACCAGCTCAAGGTCAAAGCGTTACTATTGACGTGTGGTAGACTGTTTCATACCTACCTACATCAACAATCTTGAAACCCTTTTCCAAACAGAGAAACAGCAGCCTGGCAGAATGGGGAACTAGAGAAGCAGATAGTACTCGTTCAGGACGAACTCCGCAAAACTGACTACACTTGGGACCATGACGACGAGCTGATGAAGGAAAGCGCGAGACACAAGGTTTACCAGGACACCATAGAAACGTTGAGGGAACAACTGCCAGCCTTAAAAGACAGAATTAAAAACGCTAAGATTTGCGGGTTGGGTAAGTAAGATAATACTCTTCAGGAAATCATGACCTTTCGGCTATTGTTTGTCAAATTCGTTTAAGGATCGACTCTCGCAACACCGCGTGAGCAGTTTATGATTCCGTTTGAGTTCGAAACGATCAAGTCAAATGTAAAATAAGTAAGCGGCCGATATCGTAGTGTGTTTAAATCGTCTGATTACAATTTTTTTTTTTATTCCAGATTGTAAATTGAAACACGATGACCTCAACATAAATCTGGATATTCTTACACCGGTAAGTCACTTCAAATGCATTTATAGCTCCGTATAGAAATTATGATGAATCCTAAAATCTAACTAATTTTAGACTTCTATAAGCGTTAACCAAGCGTCAAAAGTCCGCACTCGGGGTCTGTCAGCGAGCAATGGAGCGCAGTATCCTTGGAGTTAAACTTACTGATCGTATAAGGAACTCGATACTGCGTTCCAAAACTCAAATTGCCGATGTAGGTCAGACGGCTGCCAAGCTTAAATGGAACTGGGCTGGCCACATCTGTCGCATGCCGGAGGAGCTATGGGCTAAAATAACCACACAGTGGGTCCCAAACAGCAGCAAACGACAACGCGGCAGGCCCAGAAGGAGATGGCGGGACGAACTCGACTCTTTTCAAAAGGATTGGCAAACAAGAACACTGGATAGGGATAAGTGGAAAGAGGGAAGGGAGGCCTTTGCCCTGCAGTGGGACACAAATGGCTGATAATAATAAGCGTTTATGTCGCGCGATCGTGTGAAATGAAGCTAAGTAGATTTAAAAAAAAAAATATTTTTTATACTTTTACCCATTTACAGGCAGAACTAATGCGGACAGTGAAAAGATTCGAGCGTCTCAAAACAGACCTGATAAGCACTCTGCGAAGCAAGGAGTGGCGCTTGGACTCGGAATCTAAGGTATATGAACTAATTCGGTAATTATCCTACGGAATCCTACTACCAGGATAAAAAGTATCCTATGTGTTACTCCAAGTCTACGTGCCAAATTTCATCCAAATCCGTTCGGCAATGTTTGCGTGAAAGAGTAACAAACATCCAGACATCCATACATCCTGACAAACGCATTTAAAATAGTAGTAAGATCTACTTGAGGTGCCGTTTTAAACTGCGTCGACCGATTTAGCCCGTTTAATGTCTGTTTTTAGTTAATACTAGGCGTCATCTAGTAGTATGATAGTCTAAATAAAAGCACCCACGTTGGATGTTCAATGCTCGGCTCAGCGCCGAGTTGGAAATCAACAGCTTCCTTTGAAGCGTAAATCGAATTTTGGGCTTATTCGGATGAGTATTATTTTACATACATTCAGGTATATCATTTTAAAAAGTTCTGTTTAATGTATTCAATTTTCTCTTCTTCTTTTACACACTATGTCTACATCTCTTTTTTTATTATCTCCTTTCGCAGGTATGCTGGAAGAGATTTCTTTAGAAATAAGCATCACCTTTGTACTATTTTCTGTTCCTTTCTTCTTTTCTGTATTTAGTGTGTACATAAATTTTTAAATAAATAAATACTTAAATAAATAAATACTTAAATAAATAAACTCACGCCTTTTTCCTTTAAGGTTGCAAAAATCACAGAACGCCACCTGCTACGATCCTTACATAGGTACCTACTTCGCCTATTATTTTCTTTTGCCTTAATTCTTGCTACTTGTCATATTTCAGTTGTTCGTGAGAGTGAACGACCAAAGAACCTACTTGCAAAACGAGCTGATGATTTGCCAGAACAACATCATGAGACTACAGAAGAATAGCACCTACTGGCAGTAAGTATTAAGGCATATAATAACCAAACTAAAGAAGGGATTTTTGAGAAAGAGTTCGTATGGTGAAGTGAGGATGCCCCTACAATTATTATAGAACCTGCGTTCCTGCGTTTCTATTTTTACCGCCAAGACATTTTGATTTGTAGGAGAAAGCAATCGCTCTTGAGCAGGGAGAGTATTGCAGGTTTATCTACAACAATAACCACGTAGATCTCTGATTGCCAAACAGTAAAATATGTTGCCACATTTAAAAAAAATACCACACTAGTATCAATGACACCCCAGATTATTTATTACTAATATTAGAGTATACAACTTCGCAATATTTTCGAAATGAAAGATGTAGTTTTCCTTCGCGTTTCATAACATATATGAAATTGTTGCTTAAGGAGTGCTTGATTCGGCACAAGTCAGCAGGCGGCACAATCGAATGCAAACTTAGCCGCGTGGCTATGCCGAATATGTCAAAAATTACCTTCTCCTTGATAAAACTCTTTTTACTACTTTTTTTTTTATTTGATAAAGTGAGGCTGCAGTTCAGGTTTGATTCGTTCTTATTCCTACTGGTATTACGTTCCAGGAATGTTGCCAGAAAGCAGGACGAGCGAGTGCTGGACCCAAAGCGAGGACATATAAAGAAGCTTGTAGGCAACGAGCGGCTCGCACCTATTGCTACCTAAAGCAAACATTACTTCATTCACCTGTAGAGTTTATTTTCTTACACAGAAGGAAATTAGAAAAATATTATAGGTACATTTTAGAGTAGTGAACTGTAATCATTCGAAAATGTATAGGTATCGGCGGATACATGCTTACTACATGCCTGCCTGCTATAAGTTACTTCAACGGTCAACAGACAAATTATTTGATATAAATGTTTTAAAGTCAATCATGGAGTTATTTGTAGGATTTTGCCAATTTATTAGCACTCTACAAATCGAAGTCAGCTGTTTAAACGCGCCAGGAAATTATTAAATTGGGATAATGCCCTTACCCCCAACACATTTTATTTGTTTCCTCCATCTCGTATTCGCCGACGCGTGGTTGTACGGCCTGTCTCTGTCCGTTGTAATAGTTGCCCCCGTACGGACAGACGTTGCGTTGTTATAGCTACTTGCCAGCGGGTCTTGATAACTAACATCATAAGATTGAAGGCGGAAAATACAAAGTTCTATTCCCACCTGTGTTGTATTGTTTATTTGCCGAGCCCTGATTTGTTGTATTGGTACCGGAACAGCCGGTTCTCCCTGTCTACCGACTATTTCATTGGCGTCAACCACGAGTACGTACTCGTTCCCCTACAACAGGGTGTACACCACCTCATACATTGTCGAATAGGGAGGGTCCTCCGATCAAACAGGTTCTTTTGTCTGGTCGACTAGGGTCTACTGCCTGATACTGTCAGGCGTTTCTATATATCCTTTTCTCGCAGAAAACTTTAATAGCGCGATGTAGGAATTTCATTTTAGTTCTTCATTCGCGTCATAGATGGCGCTACAGTACTTTTTGTCACTTAATTATGTCCGTTACACATTGGGGTAAGGGCGAAATTAGGGCATCAATATGGCACATACGAAATTTTGAAAGAAACACTCAGATAAGTATGAGTGGAAGCGACGACGCTGAACAAAGTAGGAGGATTCGATGTGACTTATTTACGACGGGAAACTGTACCGTGTACCGATCATTAGTATATTAGCACTTCATTAACTCACTACTCAGTGGCTTTGGCATGAAAATAATTTTAGATACTAATAATAGGGATTCTAAATAAAGCCTAGACTTAGTTTAAAGTACGTAGAAAAATGTAAATGAATGACTGCAATCAATGAATTATAATTATTCGTATTTTACAAAACGTCTATAAAATTACAAAGAGAAGAAATATTCACATATTTATTGTAATTTACACGTAGAATAAAATAAATAGTACAAAATAATGTTATAGTTTTTTATTTCCATTCGATGATTTTTACAAAATAATTTAATGCATTAGAAACTAAATTTTACATAATATTTGGAATACAGTGGCACTTTGAACACATTTTGTTGAGGTAAGCTTGAGAATTGAATAAGGTACAGAAGCGAAACTTTAACTATCTTAAAAACATGGTGGAAGGGACTCCGAGGCTAAAAGGATTACCACGTATTCAGTACATCATTTTGAACACTAAAAAAATTATGTATATTTCCGGCACATAGAAATTCTTCATGGGTAATTTTTTTTTAAATCAGCTGTTCCATACATTTTTACTGTGTAGGTATTGCAGTTTTTTAGGAAACAGCTTGTTTTTTTTAATAATCGACGAATCATTTCTATGTCGGGTTCAGAATGATGTACTGAATGTGGTAACCGTTTTAGCGTAATTGTAGGCAGTATGTTACGGTTCACAATCTTTCGACAGATTACAATCTCGCGAGATAGATTACAATCTAACGGTTTTTACAATTTTACGGTGTCATATACCTACATTCTTCAGTTCACGGACTTAGCAAGAAATGTTATCTACAAGTAGATATCTAAAACTTAGCAATGTAACAACTACGAAGTATTTCTGATGGGTTTCTTGTACCTTGTCGGGAAGTCTATGGTGGTACTCAAGTACTCAGCTTCCAACTCTCCGAGTGGTCTCCGGTACAGCGCGGCTGAAATAAGTAAAGTAATTTTTGAGACGGGGCCGCAACTTTTGCTGTAGCAGTTTACAGTACCGGGGTTAGGGCCACTGCCCCCCGGTCAAGAACATTGTGGCGCCCATCATCTGCCTAGCCTTTTCCCAACTATATTGGGGTCGGCTTCCAGTCTAACCGGATGCAGCTGAATACCTACCAGTATTTTACATGGAGCGACTGCCTATTTGACCTCCACAACCCAGTTAGTACTGGGTAATACGATACCTCTTGGTAAGACTGGTTGTCAGACTTTTTGGGCCACTGACTACCTAACGACTGTCAAAGAGCTACAAATGACAGCCGGGACCAACGGCTTAACGTGCTTTCCGAGGCACGGAGGAAACTCGGTATGTAATGGGTGGTCACCCATCCACAGACCAACCTAGGCAAGCACGGCTTAACCTAAAGATCGACCCGAGCGGCAAGTGTTAAGTTTTTGCTGAATCAATGTGAGCTTATAACGTAACGTTTGCCGTGTCAGCCCTAGACTTCGGCGCCCCCCCATATTTGTGCGCCCCGGGCCGTCGCCCCATCCCCCAAGGAGACTGTTTTTAACTTATTAAGTCATTGCGCTCTGATCTTTTATGTTTGCTATTATCTGATGCAAATTTAATTTTCGTACTAACGAGGAATTTCAATTTATTAATAAAAAAAAAATCATTCAAACCGAATATGTAGAAACACGTTCGGGATAATGACATTTGGCTCAGTTCAAATGTAGTATGTACCAAGCCGATCCGAACATGTATCAGCTAGCTATGGTGGATGCCGTACGGAGTTTGCCGATCGGTTCGAGCGGCCGTTTGACGCACGAGTGCGAACTCCCGTCCGTCTGTACACGCACTCATGCGTAATATCTATCTTTATATTATAACTTACGAGTAACACAGTGGTGCTTGTCGACGTGTAGTCTCAGATGTCGCGGGCATGCGCACACGTACCCGCCGGCCGTGTTGACGCACGAGTGCGAACAGCCGTCCGTTTCCAACTCGCATTCGTTTATATCTGTGAAGATAAGAATATTATGTTAATCTTCTTCTTTCTTTATCGTGTGGTTCGTGCCTAACCTGGTTAGAATTTTATGCCACCCATGGGCCTCTGACTTGGCTTTACATGCCGTCGAGAAATATCTCTCAGGAATGCTGATTTCCTCACGATGTTTTCCTTCACCGAAGCAAGTGATAATTATAAAAAAACGCATATGAATCCGAAAAATCAAAGGTGCGTGTCTTGGGTTTGAACTTGAGACCTATGACTTGCCAGTCCAACGGTAATACCACTACGCTATCACTGCTTATTATGTTATTTAATCATTTATTTAAAAGTATCCTGTATCCTAAGTAGATCTTGATTTACCTGTATGACAAATTTCATAAATTGTGTAAAAAGACCCTTAACGAAGCCGAAAGGTACTTGTTCTCCCCGTCATCGTCATTGCGATCATTTTTTTGTTTTAGACCATACCTGGGAACCTTCTAGTTACGGAGATATTGAGGGTCAAAGTTCCAACTTTTTCACAAGTTTTTTTTTCTAATGTAAATTTTTTACATTAACCACCTTCACGACCCCCGTACTATTCGATCCATCCATCAGCACAATGTTTTGAGTGCGTTACATTGAGTTTTACAGTAAAACGTAATTTTTCACCCCAAAAAAAAAGTCGTTTCCCAGCAATAATTTTTACGTAAAGTTACTTAGTTAGATGTACAGAATGCTTGGTTGACGGCTTCGTGAAGGGTCTGTTTACACCCTGTATTATTATTTATTGGATACTTTTCTGTCGGATTATTAAACAGCTTGTTACGACACACGTTTTCCACGGTACTGATGCGTCTCTACTACTCACCCAGACACCTCTGCCCGGCCGCTAGCGACAGGTACCCGGGGGAACACTGACAGCGGTACGCGCCCTGCGTGTTCACGCACAGCTGCGTCGAGTGACACTGATTCGTCTCTACCAAACACTCGTCCACATCTGCAAAGAAGAAGAAAAAAATAAATCAAAATCGGTTAAATCGTTTCGGAGCTAGGTGCCACAGACAGACACACAGATCCACACGTTACACTTATAACACCCCTCTTTTTGCGTCCGGGATTATTAGTTTTTTTTGTTTAAATGGCCGTAGAAAATTCATCAATAACAGCAAAACATGCAAAATATTTTCTTTTAAAGCTATTTTATTTATTCGTACCGTCGCAGCTCTTAGCTGTCTTGTTGTGACTGTAGCCGGGGTCGCACGGACCCCTGTCACTGTGGTCCAAGTTTTCAGTCACGCTCACGTCGAAAAATACGGTTGTGGATTGTGAACCTGAAAATTATATGATGACGTTAGTGGTGAATGTAATTCATGTTGATGGATGGGAGAGGAAGGCCAAAAAAAAGATGGATGGATTGTGTGAAGAATGATATGAAAGAGAACGAAGTAAATGATACCGTGACGTCTGACAGGGGAGAATCAAAGAAGAAAACATGTTGCGCTGACCCAAAGTAGAATGTGACAAGTGCAATTACGAGGTTCAAGAAGATGATCCTTGGCCTAATTTGATTAAATAATTTGTAATTTTGATTAGGATCTCTCTGTTTTTGCGACAATTTCACAGTCGCAAAAGAATTGAAGAAATGGATGAATCTGAACTTGAGAACATAGTTACAATAAACTCGAACTTGATTTGATTACAGAATAGATTAGTGAATTGTATTTTATTTTGTTGGTGGTTTATATGTGGTACAGTGCAGGTGTGTTACGGTTAGGGAATCCAATCCCGCACCTTTTTTGCGGGATCTGAAATGCGGGATCCCGCACTTGGGGATTGAAAAAAAATATACATGAGCTCAGACGACGTTCTGATTATTGTTAAGACCCAGCACAGCATCATTAATAAGTGATTTAACAACTTTACCATGGAACTCGTGTATGACTTTTCTATAGCTTTTGTGTGGAAAATACTTTAGTTTTCAGTTTTTAACTTACAGCAAAAAAACATTGAATTTTATTTTTATGTTGTGTGAATCCTGTTTCGGAACGAAACGTAATCAATGTCAGTTCAAATACTCTGTCACCGGTATTCTAAGTCGTGGACTGAACTTAAGTCGGTTTTTGTTGCCATGGCAACAAGTGATGAACGCCTACCACGGCTTAAGCCACGCCCACTCAATGATGTTCATAAGGTGAGTACAGACTAGCTAGAGCATGCATGCAACAAGACATCGAGCCGCTTGGCATTTTGTTAAAACTTGATTTTGCTAAGACAAATTCAAAAAAAAAAAAAGAACACCTTCACATACACATTCACACACACATTCCTTAAAAGTGGGCGTTTATGTCAAAATATAAACAAACTGTAGCTGTCAATATGGTGAAAAGTAGGCGTGTCAAGTCCGACTTAAGTTCAGTCCACGACTTAGAATACCGGTGTTAGACTCATTCAATTCAAGTGTTGATTAGTAATGAGTAACTCTCCTTAATATTACTCTACACTTCTTCTCTCTACTCTTTGACTCTACTTAATATTAATAATGATAATAAAAAATACAATTTACTTGTCTTTATTTCTTTTTTTTTTAAATAACTGCTCAAAACAAAAGAATATTTAAAAACCTCAATACCGCAAATCCCGCGGGATCTACGGGATTGATGACTTCAATCCCACAGGCCTGCGGAATCGCGGCATTGATGCGGGATTGGATTCCCTAGTTACGGTTGAGTCTGATGTATTCACCTGATGAATCATAAAATTCTTCAATGTCTGGCGAGAAATGTGAGCTTATCACCTCTGGCTGCAACTCAAATGTTGCGTCTGGTAAATAAGAGTCCTGAAAAGTAATTTTAATTACGGTGAAAAATAACCAAATTGGAAAAGCTTCATTGATAAAATACAATTTATTTCATCTATCCCTACATACATGCATACATGTACTTGTACATACACAACGTAGCCGTTTGGATGGCCTGTTATGTTTTAGAGAAATCGGCATAAAGAGATGGAAATCACGTTGAAGAGTGTTTCGATTTCCTTTTGCGACATTAATGAATTTTGGCTTCTCAGCGTTATCTATGATGGCAGAGCGTTGTCTCTGTCACTCACACGTGTAGGTTGGCTGTATCTCTTTCTGTAGGTCGCTGTGACTGCAAATAAGTGACATAAATACTTACATCATCGCTGTTCTCTTCTTTGCTGTCAAAAACATCATTGCCAGCTGGAGTCGAGGTAGGGTTACACAGAGGAAGATCAGTACATTTCTTTATCTATAAGGGAAATGTAACGTTAAAGTGTTAGCTGATGTCTTTTATATTCTAGCAACTGGTAGGTAAAAACTCATGAAGTCAGCAAAGTTTTTGTATTCTTATACCTAAACCTACCATTTAAGTCAAAAAGATCTTATAGAATATCAGGTTCCAACGGTTTAATTCATCATTTTGAATGGAGAAGAACCGGAACTGCGTAACGTTACCTATTCTTGATTGAAGTTGAATGTTACGTTGTTTGTATAGTATTCTTCGTATAGGTAGCAAAACAATAATAGCCGCAAAGTTCGATCTTCTAGAATAATTAAAGTCAATGATACCTGTACGTTATCCCCTTCGCACTTGGTCTTGGTCTTGCAGCGCCTGGTTCGCGCTTGTGTGCCGACGCCACACGTCGCCGAGCACTCCGACCAGCGCGACCACATCGACCAGCGGGGCTTGGACTCGTCTACCTAAATCGTAAATATAGATAGACTACAGACTACCTGCAGAATTGTCTCCGATACTCTGTTTTACTCTGCCCTCTCTAAAAGATCGCTTTTTGCTACAATTTCGCACATTTTGTGACCCTAATACCCTATGCAAAATTTCTACATTTCATTGGATCTACAGACACCCACCACTAAACACAAGTGACTTTACTAATGATTAACGTCTGCTTAACCTTACACTTTCTGATTTTAAGCGTCTCTTAACTTAAAGCAATGGTAATAAATAAGAGGATTAATTAATATACCAATAAAATTTAAAATGTACTTAATAAAAATCATATGCGCAATGCTAGACAGCCTAAACTGCTAGGTAAGAAGCATGAAATTTTGCATACTTACATCACAGGGAGGCATATGACACTTCCTTCTATCGACGGTAGGGCCCTTACACGCAGACTCGTCTAGAATTATTTTCTCTGACTTTGACGAACTGTCTGAAATACATTGTTTTTGACATAATATGAAGGCGAAAATTAATTATTGTGGATTAGGTACACAAACTTTTTTAAAATCAACATCAGACCCAGAATCGACCCTTGTGGTACACAAAAAGTGGTTGATAGACAAAATGTAGATTTTTAAGGCATATTTTAAACGAATTAAACAGAACGAAATAGCAGTTGTAGTACTTTGATGTTGTAAAGCAGATTTTGATGTGAAAAGGTATATTTTACAACTTTTTCATACGTCTTAAATGGCTCACTTTATCAAAGGGCTTTTACAAGTCGCATTATAATACTTAGATGTTTTATAAATATTAAGAAAATCATTTCCAGGATACCAACTTTTGCAAGTAGCTGGTGAAATCAATAAAAGAAAATAATGATATCATAAATCACACTGAAGTTAAAATAATTCATTAGAGAGAGAGATTGAGAGATTTTCTTACCAATAGTATTGTTTTTATCGTCGACAAAATAGCAGGACCTAGATCTCTGCTGGTACCCCAACCCGCAGCTAACGTTACATAGCGACCATTGTGTGAACGGACTCCATTTAGCAGGCACTAAAAACATATTGAAAGAAGACATTTGAATGAAAATCATTTTTCATATCATTTTTTTATTCTACACCATACCTGGGAACCTTCTAGTTACGGAGATATTGAGGGTCAAAGTTCCTACTTTTTCACAAGTTTTTTTTTAAACACATGTTTCTAATGAAAGATTTTTACTTTAGACACCTTCACGACCCCCGTACTATTCAATCCATCCATTAACACAATGTTTTGATTGAGTTTTACCGTAAAACGTGATTTTTCACCCCCAAAAAAAAAAGTCGTTTCCCACAAATAATTTTTGCGTAAAGTTACTTTACGCAAAAATTTTTCTCGCCGTTTGATGGACATAATGCTAGGTTGACGGCTTCGTGAAGGGTCTGTTTACACCCTGTAGATATGACTGAAAAAGATTAGTCGTTACGGGTGTCGGTTGTCCAAAGTCCAATAACCAATGGGTATCGTGTTACCCAGTAATTGGGTTGAGAAGGTCAGATAGGCAGTTCCTACCCGTAAAATATTGATATTCAGCTGCATCATGGTCGACTGGAAGCCGACCTCAACATAGTTAGGAAAAGGCTAGGCAGATGAAGTATCAGAAACAGATCATGATGTTATTTATTTTAAAGTGTTATAACAACTTAGTTACACGCCAATATTTTTTCATAAACTGAGGAGGTCGGAGTATCTTATCCGATTACTCTGAGAAGAAACACTGTTACAAACTCAGAGGTCAGTCTTTATTGAATTAATTGTCTTTCTCAGATTATGAGAGGACAATGCAGATTCTAGTCTGAGATGGTCTTTTGAGGAAAGAACCGCACAGATTTGAGAGGAACTGTCCTACTGGTAATATTATTTCCATCGCAATCTTCGCCAACTTTGTTCTTTGTTCTCTACGACACAGATGAACTGTGACGTCATCACTAACAAGCTGTTGCCTAGCAACAGATGCCTCACCTTGTATGGCGACGTTGTACCTCCGATGCGCAGTGCCAGCTTCGTTCTCTACGACACAGATGTATTGCCCCGCATCTTTAACGTCAGCGCTCCATATTGCGAGTAAGCTGTTGCCCAGCACTCTCTGTATGTTCGATAGACTTTCGCTGAGTGCTTGTGTGTCCTGAAAACGTTGAAGATATTTTTTATTCTGTCTACATCAAAAATATTCATTATAATCACTCTCACTGTTTAGTAAAAACGAAAAATCAAGACGGTACAGAGGTTCAGCCCGAAAGGTTGGTCAGATGCGTAAAACATGACATACCCTTATCGAGGTGAGCCTATTGCAATTAATCGGACTCAAATCCATACTTCGGGCTATAAGGTTCTGAAAAATTCCCAATGGAAAATACTCTTGTCCGGCCTAGGACTCGAACCCATGGTTGATTTGGGGTACTGTATTTATTATACGTATTTTTCAAAAAAATATAATTAAAAGCAGTACCTTCAACCAAGAAATCTTCGGCATCGGATATCCTTCAGCCTCACATTTCAATACAATGCTCCTTTTCAACGCAACGACGTGTCCCTCCACTATGTTAGTGCCAACATTAGCGGCAATGGACGGCGGTTTTTGAACAGTGACGTCGAATATAACCTCTGTGGTGCCTACTTTGTTCGTCATAACGCAGGAGTATTTGCCGCCGTCGGTTACTTCGGTTTGGTTGATGATCTGAAAGACAGCATAACATGACGAGACTGACTTGGAAATACTGATACTGAGCTGCTTTCGGTTAATTTAAACTTTATAACAATGGAAATAAAAGTCACAACACGCGCTCTTGTGATTTTAAACGACTAAAAGGATCTTACCAAAGTAAAATTATCATCAGAAAGGAGTACTCTGTTGTCCCCACTTATTTCAGTATAGGGGTGCTTGATCCACATGACGCTGGGTAAGGGACTGCCCACCGCTGGGCAAGTCAACACCAATGGCTTTCCAAAACTTGTTGTCACCTTTTTAGAAGATTCTTTAGGTGTTGGCGGAGGTACTGAAAAAATAACGTGTAAATAATGGAGGAAGAACGAAAACAGTGACTAAACTATGGAATGGGATCGTGGAAGATATAATAAGGTAACTTCCTCAAATACTAATTTAACCTCGTACAATATTTTCTTCATTTAGAAAAAAAAAACTGATTTTAAATAAAATATTTAAACTGTTTCAGAAAGAGTATCACAGCTTTACGTTAAATATGAAAGTATTTTTCATATACATCAGCAAGAATAACGAACGTCACAATATTATCATTTCTTTAGGCACCTACTGCCTTCCTGGTTCAAGGGTTGGTTTTTACACGGACATGAGATATTTTAGCTTAAATTCTCTGAGATTCGGGCATGACCATACTGCGATGGGTGGCGCTTACCAATTACCAACAATTGGGCGGACTTTGACCACCTCATCATCTGCCTAGCCTTTTCCCAACTATATTGGGGTCGGCTTCCAGTCTAACCGGATGCAGCTGAATACCAGTATTTTACATGGAGCGGCTGCCTATCTGACCTCCACAACCCAGTTAGTACTAGGTAATACGATACCCCTTGGTAAGACTGGATTTTTACCACCTAATATCATAAAATACACTTTCCAAAACTTACCTAGTACATCAACCAAATAAACAACACTAGTATTGCCCACTTTATTCCTGGCAACACACGTATAATTCCCCGTCTGTTCTTCCACGGCCTTCTTCACCACAATGACTTCTCCAAAGTTCGTGGACACCATAGACTCATCAAAGAGTTTTAAAGGCAGGTCGTCTTTGAACCAGTAGACGGAGGGAAGCGGGTTCCCGTATGGATGGCAGTGCAGGTAGAACGCTTGACCCGATACCACTTCTATGTGGACCTCGTTTGTACTTGTGTTTGCATTTTGGAATAGAGTTTGGAAGATTTTTGGCGGTTCTGTAGAGAAGAAAATTGACCTGGATGAGATACGAGGGATGCTAAAGATTCTAGTTATTTAAAAATCACCGATGATGATTTTGAAAGAGCTAGTTTAACTTCATTTTTCTGGATAGTTAATTTATTTTTTAAACAAAAACGGAGAATTTTGAATATGAAAATGGAATAAAACTGACCATACTGGGCATTTTATTCAGAAACTGAACCCGGATTCACTACCAATAGAGACCTTGAAGTATTTTAGCTACAACTGCATAGAAGAATCTTTCTTTTGTTAGCTGGGAAACCCCCACCTAAACCTCTATAACTTATGCGCCATCTGCCCTGGCTCTTAGATATCCTTTTACAACAAAAAAGTTTCTAATCAACTACAAACTCACCGAGTACATCAATCTTCAAATTCCTCTCACTAGCCCCCCCTTCATTGGCCGCCACACAAGTATACATCCCCCCTTGTCCTACCTGAACGTTGTTCAGAACAAGATCCGCATAGTCAATATCGTAGGAGTTCTCACTGACAACCTTCCCTCGCTTTATCCATTGTATGTCCGGTATGGGGTTCCCTGCTGCTTTGCAAGCTATGCGTGTACGGGATCCTTGCTAGAAGATACCATAATATGTATAACAAATTGTCATCAAGCCTGTTATCCACGAAGGGTTGCACATAGGTGTACTTATAGGACTTATTTTGGAAGTTAAGTTGGAGTCCCATGTACTTGAAATAGGGGCGAGCCTGTTTCCATGAACCGGACACAAATATTAAATCTGATTTTTTTTTGTCCTTGTCCGGGAATCGAACCCAGAGTCTCATGCTGAGCAGTAACGCCTGCGACCACTAGATCAACGAGGCAGATAGTAAAAATACAATTAAATTCCACCTGTAGGTATGGAACTTTCATTTCACCAGTTAAATAAAAGTTTGAACTTGATATTCCGACTAATAATATTGCCACCATAAGATTTTTTACTTAGTGCACATTACGAAATTACAAAATTTCCTTGACCTTGGGATCCACCCGGGTACACATACACATCTTTTATTGCAGTATGAAGTGGTTAAAAAACTGTCTCTTACCATAATTTCCACACTCCCATCAACAGTGACCCCCTCTCCGTTACTAAATGCCACAATATCCTTGACCTTGGGGCCCGCGACTATATTCACTCTATACACTATGTGCGTCGCCCCCGCCTTGTTGGCAGCGTCGCAGCGATACAAGCCTTCTGATTGGCTCGTTATGTTGCTACTTGATAGACTGGAGTTGTGTTCATGCCAGTTTGTGTTACTGTGGAGGAGAACGTTTAGTTTGTTTTTTATTGGGTTTGAGATGTAAAATGACAGATTATTAGGTGATTGGACCCTTGGGGATGGAACTCAGACCCAAATATAAAGCAGACTCTCAAAGATAGCATGTGCCCAATGCCCCCTTTATTTAGTGAAAAAAGATAGGTAAGTAAGTAAAGAATCGCTTACTTGTAAGTCCATGTAAGATTCGGAGCGGGTGTTCCTTTGGCGTTGCATTCCAATGTTGCGTTGATACCTTCCTTTAGTTGAACGTCTAGCATGTCGAACTCCGAAATGAAAGGCAGCTCTGGAATTACAATTTAGGTGTTCAAGTTTTGCTTTTTTAATTGTTACAAAAGGCATAGAGGCCAATACAAATGCACCATATTTAATGCAAATAAGGTTTAATTTGGCTAATGTTTAAAGGAATACAATAAACTGCTAAAGTATGTGAAAATCAAAACCATAGATCCAGAAGTTACAACAATGGTTATCTTAGCATTTCAATCGATTCTCTCTAACATTATTTATCTATACTAAATGCGAAAAAGCTCTATCTGTCTGGTATTTTTTCACTCCTCAACGGCTAAACGGGTTTGGATGTTTGGCAGAAGGACATACCTACATACCATGGTCTGAGTAGGACATAGTATACTTTTAATCCAGGTAGTATATGCCTGTGTCATACTATCCGACAACGAGACGGGAGGTGCCGCGGGCCGTGGGAGCGTACCGTATAACTATTATGGTCGCGTACTAAATCACGCTACTCACCTTCAATTTCAGCACCTATGATGTGCCCAATTCTACTTCTAAATTGTTACTTTTTTACACACTTACCCAAGACGTTCAAAGAGAACTGTTTGACGACTGTGCCGTGTATATTGCTGACGATACATTTGTATGAGCCGGCGTTGTGTGGCTGAATGTTTATGAGCTTCAAACGGTCTTCGTCTTCGAATACTAAGGGCTTGGAGTTGAACAACCATTTTGTCTGAAAGCAAAAAAAAACCGTTAGATTTTCAAATCTATCTTAGTTGTATTTAAGTCCTAATTGCAAGCATGTTGCTGTTCAGTGTGCGTCGTCTCGTCTCACCAATATAGCAAAAAAAAAAGCAGTGATAGCCTAGTGGTGTGACCGTCGGACTGCCAAGTCATAGGTCTCGAGTTCGAACCCAAGGCACGCACCTCTGATTTTTCGGATTCATGTGCGTATAGTATAATTATCACTTGCTTTTCGGTGAAGGAAAACATCGTGAGGAAACCAGCATGCCTGAGAGATATTTCTCGACGGCATGTAAAGCCAAGTCAGAGGCCCATGGGCGGCATAAAAACTCTGACACCAGGTTACGAACTAACCACACGATAAAGAAGAAGAAGACCAATATAGCCGCAATTCGTAATTTAAGCGATCGTTCTATTATGCAGTCAGATCTAATCTAAATTATTGTACGCCCTAGAAGGACATACACCGGCCTTGTTGCTGAGGTTCTTTAGAAAAGTCAGGTGCGTAGTACCCGCATCCGGCGTACGTGAACGTGGACGAAGCCCAAGGAGTATGTAAGGATCATAGCAGGTGGAGCTGTTCGGTACAATAAGTTCGAACAGTTCAGCACTTTTGCGTCCGTGCATTTCCATAAATGCATGTATTGCAAGTATTACCAAGTTAGTTCGTGTTCGGATATCTCAACGGGTAACTCAACCAATCCATCTTAGTGCTAATTTAGCTTAGACTAACCATTTTATAACCAGTCTCAATATAAACTTTCACCCGTGCAGGGTGTAAGGGACAGCCTCCACGAACTGATGGGGTGAATTGAATGAAATTATTTCAGGAATGTTATGAGCATCCAATTTTGATTTGTTTTATTTCCTCATACACAATATATCGTTACCGTGGCAAAACGCACGTAGTGAATGGCAAGCGCGACGATGAGTTTGATGAACTCTATAGCTAGGCAGGAATTGAACAGCTGATTTCACGCGTCGGTCGTTAGAGTATTTCAACATCCATTGTTGGACTTTTGATTTTAGCCGTATTATTTACATAAATGGAGTGCTGCGTACAGGTAATGTAATTTTACATTGAAATAAAGGAATAGTAACTGAAATAAAAAAATCCGGAGAAAAATTCCGGTGGAAAATGTTTCAAAATAAGGAGCTGAATGCACCCTGTCAGTTTGTGTAGGGCTGTCCCTTACACCCTGTATAATTCCGTATAATTTAACCAGTGGTCATAAATCCAACATGTAGCTTCTGCCTAGGGTCCGTGAGAAAAAGGCGATAGTTTATGCATGTATACTAACCTTCCCTCTAGGTTTCCCGTCCACAGCACAGTCGAAGTACAAATCATCTCCCTTCACGACCTCAACCATTGTAGACTCATGATTGCCCACAAAAGATGGCGGCCATTCCACTACGACTTGTACTTTAGAGTATGCGGAACCAACAGCGTTAGTCACTACACAAGCGTATGTAGATGCGTTAGTTCGGGAGACATTTGAAAGGTGAAGAGGACCTGTTGAAATCAGTTTGGCGTTCTGTGAAAAGGAAATAAGGCTTTATGTTAAGATTCAGAAGGAGTATTTTGGTTTGCGTTATAGTGATCTTCTTTTATCTTTGGATGAGGTAACGGTCTTTGGAGGAGAATACAGTCAAACAGTCATGTATTGGTGTTCCTCCAAAATACAATACACACATACAGGGTGTAAACGGACCCTTCACGAAGCCGTCAACCAAGCATTCTGTACATCAAACTAAGTAACTTTACGCAAAAATTTTTTTTTTGAATTATAATTGAATAGTAAACGGGTCTAAAGTTAATTAAAGTAAATTTAAAACCTTAAAAAGTGGTTTAAAAAAAAAAAGTTGTGAAAAAATTGGAACTTTGACCCCCAATATCTCCGTAACTAGAAGGTCCCCGGTATGATCTAGAACAAAAAAATGATCGCAATGACGGGGAAAACAAGTGCCTTTCGGCTTCGGGTCTTTTAACACCCTTTATTTAGCCTTATGCATGGTGTTCCGCAACGAGCGGTTTGGGCACAGATAACCTCTAGATTCCGCATGATGCACATTTTGGTTGTATTCGAGTTCACCAAATTTGGCGGTAGGCACGTGGTGCGCGGGGAGTGACAACTGCAATCCGATTGGCTATTTCAAGGTGACGTCACCTGCCGTATTGATGGGGCAATGACATTAAACGTAGATTCTTACGTCGATAGATTAATGTGCACTTTTTATTTTATGTTGTATAGATTCTAGACGAGGTTATCTATGGGTTCTGGTCTTGTGGTGATAGCCCAGATCGATCGCGGGTTCGAAGCCAGGCAGTGTGCGTTTCTTTTACGT
The DNA here is from genome assembly GCA_905220335.1 of Noctua pronuba. Lineage (NCBI taxonomy): Eukaryota > Metazoa > Arthropoda > Insecta > Lepidoptera > Noctuidae > Noctua > Noctua pronuba. The sequence goes on along the minus strand of LR999906.1, from coordinate 2,819,563 downwards.
GTAAATTATTCATCATCACTGATCTCAAAACGGTGAAGGAAAAACATCGTGAGGAAACCAGACCGTCCGAGAACTAAAAATTCGAAGTCGTGTGAGATCTACCAACTCGTACTGGTCCCACGAGATGGATTACATTACAGCCCCCTCCCTCTCATAAAGACAAACCCTGTCTCCTGGCAGTGGGAACCGTAAACGCTTTGCTTCATTTGAAATGGAGATACGAGGATGAGCATGAGGTCCTGGGTTCGATTCCCAGGTCGGGCAAAATGTCATTGGTCATGTCATTTTTCCATCAGGAATTTCTTAGTAGCAGTTCGGAGTCTGGATTAGTGCCCGATTGGTGGCAATATGCTCGCCCCCTATTACATGGGACTTAAAGAAAACTGACGAAATGCGGGTGTACTATTAGGTACACCACTGCCCAACTCTTCGGGGATTACAGGCGTGACGTTATTGTTAAATACCTAAGTTTTTTAAAGTAATTTTTTTTTTTTGTAATTTTATAGTGTAACATCGAACCTTATACCATTTGAGTGTTTGCGCGCCTCGTATGGGACACTCGACGGTCGCGTCCGTGCCTTCCAGCAGGCTCACGGAGGTCAAGGTCTCTTCGGACTGTATGTGACTTGGGATGGCTGGGAAATAAAGTAAAAAATATAATCAAAGACTTGGAATCTTCCAAGATTTTGATTATTACTCGTTGCAGCAGCGCAAGCTACCTAAGTCGGCCGAACAAAGGCAATTTCTACAAAGGGGGGTTACCCATCACCCATCTTCCATCTTGCGCTGCATGCCAGACATCTACCAACTTGAAGATCTTATGACGGCACCAGACACAACACCCATCTGGTCGGAGGATCCTCCCTTTACTATAGGGGATGAAGAACTTTACACCCTGTTCTTCATACCCCCATACTCTCAAAACGGTGCAAGAAACCATCGTGAGGTACCCGGCATGTCCTAGAACCAGTCATTCGAAGACATATTCTGACCTCTACCAACTCGCACTGCGCCCGCGTCGTAGATTCACACTTACTCTCTCTGACAGGAGGCCTGCGTTTTTGTTTTTTTTTTAGTATTAGGCCTACTCTTGACTTCAATCTAGTCCTGAGGCCAGAGATGAGGCCGACGATGGAACGAGCTAACCCAAAAGAAACCTATTAACTCGCGACTTAAATAGATTCCATTTGTTCCAGCAGAGAGAGCATTATAGTCTTATTATACTCTTATTAACATTTGAAGGAGCACAATTGTACAACAAAATACCCTCATGTATTAAAAAATTACACTCATTCAATGCATTCAAAACTGTATTAGTTGAATACTTTATCACAAATAACACCCTTCCGAAAACCTGAATTCATTGGATGGGTGTATTATAATATAATATAATATTTGCTACCGTGACGTGTGTGACGAACTGTAATATAATTTATTTTAAGCATTGATCTCATGTAAGTGACTTTGTGTCTTTTTTGAGAATAAATATCTTTAAACCGAAACCGGATTATGCCATGTAATACATAATACAGTAAATACTCACAGTATATTTCGACAGGCACCGTTTTATTGACCACTCCCACCGAGTTTGTTGCGGAACAAGTATAGTTGCCACTCATGTCCTCAGAAGGAGACTTTATACTCAGAGTACCGTCCACGTCGATGGCGTAGCGAGGATCTGAAATGTTACATGTATTTTATTTTAAATAATTCTTTGACCCGAAATATTAGTAAATAAAAAATAAATGCAAATAAAGAAACGCTCGGAATGTTATCTTACTAGGTATCAATTTTCTTAGTTATTCTGATAATTTTGAACATTCGCCCTGCGCATACGAGGGACTTTTGTGCGGAGGACGAAAAACTTCGAAGCGTGAAAAATGGAGGCCGAGGTTCCCAGCGGACATTACCGAGAACTAGCCACGGACTCAACGCGTGGTGTCTGAGCATTTGTCCGCGATGTCATCGTGCATGGATACGTCACTCTCGAGTACTCAACGTGGACTAAAATTCGCTAAGTGCGATGATAAGCCTTGCCCTGACACGCAAGTTCTTATTTTTTCGGAGACTTTGTCGTACTTTTGTACGATACCTCGGTTATTCGGGGAAAATCTTATACATGGTACTTATGGTCCTCGTGTTGTAATTTTATACAGGCGTAATCGTAAACGATCTATTTTGTCGAACAAAAAAAGTACCCCGACATAAGTCCCTCGTCTGCGCAGGTCTTTCTAGTCTTGAATATGTCTGTAGCAGTATGTACATACCGTTATACAAATAAAACTCGTCCTTGGACCAAACTACATAAGGTTTAGGTTTGCCTGTAGCTGGACAGGCGACAGTGAGCACTGTGTCCATATCAGTGGCTAAATATGGCCCAGTGTAGTTGTCTTCTAAGATTTTTGGAGGCTCTGAAAAACATAAAAAACAATGAGGCCAAATTCCTGCTCCAAATGCATCTAAGGCGCGAATTACACAGAAACGTCAGGTAAAGGTGCGGCGCAGGCATGATGCCGCTTCAAAACGTTTTCATACAAAATGTACGTATGCGACGTGTCGTGAATTACACTCAAGCGTTTCGTTTCCTTATAAATTCCACGCCTGCGCCGCATAAAATGTTGGGGAGTATCAATATTTTTGACGAAGAAGGATTTTCACTTCATCAAGTTTTTTTTTTCTGATCCCAGTATCTGCCTGCCTTTTCTCAAGTATGTTGGGGTCGGCTTCCAGGCTAACCGGATGCAGCTGAATATCAGTATTTTACATCGAGCGACTCCTTATCTGACCTCCACAACCCGGGTACTGGGTAGCACAATAAGATAAGGCTGAATTTCGTCCTTCTGACTACCTGTAACGACTGTCAAAGATCTTCAAAATGACAAAAGGGACCTGATCGTGCTTTCCAAGGCACGGAGGGAATTCGGTATCTGTTTATGTCATTTTTTCCCAGAATTTGATGCTTATCGAATGGTGTAATACATGTGTTTTTTTTTCCAAATCAATGGGTGCGATTCCCGTCTACGACTATTAATTTTTCAAAAATCGAATGATGCAGTTTTAGTTTTTATCAAAATCGGGCTCGAGACTCCTTTTAGTACTTTCGCTATGCCTCATAGTTTCGGATTTGGCCATAAACGTCCACTTGAAAAATTAATTCTGTATAATGCATGGTCACCCAAGGGCATATATCGGTGGGCTGCGGGACTGTTCGAAAGAGATACCGCGGCCCTGGAACACAAAGGGCAAAGAAGGAACATGGATGGGTTTTAGTTAGTAAAAGTCTGACAGTCCCTCCCACTCCGCCCAGAGCGGGGGGGGGGGGGGGTATTTGATGATTTCCCATAAAAAAAGGTATAAAGGGTGTAAAAAGACCCTTAACGAAAACGAAAGGCACTTGTTCTCCCCGTCATTGCTATCATTTTTTTGTTCCAAACCCTACCTGGGAACCTTCTAGTTGCGGAGATATTGGGGGTCAAAGTTCCAACATTTTCACAAGTTTTTTTTTAAAAACACTTTTTAAGGTTTTAACTTTACTTTAATTAACTCCATGACCCGTTTACTATTCAAAGCATTCATCAGCACTAAGTTTTGAGTGCGTAACATTGAGTTTTACCGTAAAACGTGATTTTTCACCCCAAAAAAAAAATCGTTTCCCAGCAAATTTTTTTGCGTAAAGTTACTTAGTTTGATGTACAGAATGCTTGGTTGACGGCTTAGTGAAGGGTCCGTTTACACCCTGTATATCGGCAAGAGTTACGTAACCTTCAAGACAATATTTCTTTTTCTATGTAAGCTAGATATATTGCAGGCATTAAAAGAAAATTAATACAGTACCATAAACTTTAATGTAGGTAGTTTGTTCGGCGACTCCCCCATTGTTCTCGGCGATACAGACATACAGCCCCTCGTGCTTAGAACTCGCGTTCGATACGTAGATGTTGCCAATATCGTTGAAACTAGAAAAATAAAATCGAGTTTTTGAGATGAGTCTATAAGGGGAAATCCGAATCTATTAAAAACATTTACGGGAAACATTATGAACATATTTTTTTTGTCAACCTGTTATCGCATTTGTGTAGCCCAAAAAATAACCATCCTGTATATCTGTGTAGAAAAGCTCGTGGCTACATAATAACAGCCGCACCGCGCATTTACCTTTTGAACGCCATTGTCACATATACGTGACAAGCAAGCGCGTGCCCTGTACGCCAGACGTCACAAATATGTGACAAAATGGTAGGAGATATTGCGGGGGCGTGGAGGGTACGCGAGTGCCTTTATGCTCTGGCGTTCAAAAGGTTAAGCCACAGAGCCTATGCATCAGAGAATGGATGCTAGACAAATGTGATTCAAGATTAAAAATACACGCGATTTTTTCCTCACCTTATTTCCGTAGTATTTTCCATAAGTATTTCGCCTTGGAACTGCCAAAAAATACTCGGTATCGGGAACCCGACGACGTCACATTGTAACGAGACGTTAGAACCGAGTACAACCTCCTTAAAGTTCTGCAACGGAGGTGCTATGTATGGAGGTACTGAAAAAAATATAATCATATTTTTAAAACTTTTATTGATCACTTCTTCTTAGCGTGTCGATGGCAATCTAAATTGTGTTGGCCCAAAACTGAGCTACTAGTTTGGCACTTTCGGTAGCGTCCATCAGTTCCTGTAGTGAACAAACAACAGGGCACGCAGGACACGATATTAAGTACCCCATTGTTTGTGGAACAGCACCACATTTACACTCCAGGGCAGAGTCATCAATGAATCTCCACCTGAGCAAGTTTTCCTTGCTGCGGCCAACCTGGGTCCGGAGATTTGAAATTGATCACTGGTGGCAATATTCTCAAACTTTCTTATGAATTTCAACATTGCTAGTAATGGAATTAGGTTCGTTTTAGAACGCCTTCGCCGTAACCAACAAAAAGACGAGAGTTATTGTCGCATATAACTTGAAGTATGGATTATTTACCCCAAACATGTAGCGTGTAAGTGACTGATGTGTTTCCGTATACATTCTTAGCTGTGCACACGTATTCCCCAAAATCAGTCAAGTTTGCTACAAATCTGAAAAAAATGTGATAGGTAAATTAAATAATATATTTTTCTTCTTTCTTCTAGTACCTACACTGGGTTATGGGGCTCATACACGGAGTATTAATCTTGGTATTGCTATAATTAACAATAAGTTGGGAATAATTATGCTTGGTGTTGGCATCATAGAACGAAATTGCATAAACTTGCGCATTCAGGTTTAAATTTAGTCGGGCTAAACCGGATTTACTGTTAGAGTATTAAGATATTTAAAACTTCTTGTTTACAAAAATAAGAAGCTACTGCTATGCAGTGGCGTAGCTAGGCTTGGTAGGGCCCCGTATCAAATTTTTTTTGGGGGCCCTTTGAACCCGAGTGCGGCGAAGCCAAAAAATAGGAGAAACAACAAACAAATGATTTTTGCAAAACTAAGAAAATAGCATCCTGACTTGCATCAAGAAGATAGAAAATTAGAGCATTCTGAAAGGGTTTAAGTTTTCATCGACAAGCGAGCCAAGCGAGTTCGAAAAACGGTGCTTTCTGGACCGCGATTGGTAAGTCTTCATCAAAGAGTGAGCGAAGCGATCTCAAAAACTGGAGTTTTCTGGACAGTGTTAAGTTATATTTTCATTTTATCTTTTATCAAGAAGAATATTTCATATTGTGCGAAGATTTTGTGATTTTTTTCCTCATCAGGGGCCCTTGTTACTCGGGGGCCCCGTATAATTGATACGGCTGATACGGCGGTAGCTACGCTCCTGCTGCTAAGTGACATCTACGTGGTGGACGACCAACTCTCTAATACACAGAGGACGCATCTATCCCAGCAAAGAGAATATTATAGTCTGATGATGCTTACCTCAACCCATCCTCGTCAACATACTGCCTCTGCCCAGCAATCGGTCCTCCATTCTGTGTCCACTCCACTATAGGCAAGGGCACTCCTTTAGCAGAACAGGGCAGTTCTACTCGCTGTCCTTCTAGTACTTCTATAGGCTCAGAGGAGATTGGAGAAATTGTGGGCGGGTCTGAGAGATAAAAAAACAAGTTTTATTGATTACTATTAGTAAATAAAGTATATGATGCACGAGCACTAATATGTATATGTTACAGCTAAAAGCCGAAGTAAGGTTACACCTAGTTCTAGCCGGCTATACCAGTATACCTAGGTGCGGCCGGTAACTATCCTTTTTATTGTAAAGACACACCGACCAAATGGATTAGGTTAGGTTACTACTTCCAACTTGGTTGCATTATAACAAACTGTTACCGGCCCCACCTAGGCATAGCCGGCTAGAACTAGGTGTAACCTTACTTCGGCTTTTAGCCGTAACATATACACGAACTAACTTTGTGTAGTAATCTTCTCCTACTGTATTAATCTGCAGTTATGAACAGAGTATTTTAGAACTCATACTATTATGAAATAAGCCTCATCTCATAGTTGAAATCGATATTTCAAGAGAGAATCGCTTTTGATGTTTTCTCAGTGTATACATATTAGTGCTCGGGGTAGACGTAGGTATTATGTAAAAGAGTTAGAGAGGGCTCCAAAAAGTGGCTATTTTGGCCCACAGCTCATGCGGCAAATCTCGTAGAAGATGGCGGGACGAGCTGGAAAAAACCAACGACTAGTGGTCCACATTAGCCCTGGATCGAAACAAGTGGAAGTCATGGGGAGAGGCCTTTGCCCAGCAGTGGGACGACGCAGTCTAACAGTATCAGTATCAGTTATAGAGGAGAGTAGCGTCAAGCATCATTTTTTTCATCGGAAATATGGAGCTGGTGGCGTCCTGTAGTTACTGCCTACCCGCATGGGGAGAAGGCGTGAGTTTATGTAGGTAATAGTACGAATAATAAACAATCTACCGTACCGTATACGATGACTGTGAAGTTTTTATGCGTGGAACCCACGGCGCTTGTTACGTTGCACGTGTAAGTTCCGGAGTCGTAAGCCGTTGTCTTCTGTATAACTAACTCGCTGTTATTGGTCAGTAATCTGTACAAAACAAATAAAATAATGCGTTTACCCGAAGCCGAAAGGCACTTTCTTTCCGTCATTGCGATCATGTTTTTGTTCTGGACCAGACGGAACCTTCTAGCAGTGGACATATTGAAGGTCAAAGTTTCAACTTTGTCAAACTTTTTTTTAATGTTATAACTTTACTCCAAAATCAAATCATAAGTTCATCTAATCCCATTTAATGACGATTTCATGAAAAAGTCATTCAATTGGATTATATGAACTTAGAGAGTTGTATTGATGAGTTTAATGTCTATAACTCTGTAAAGCCATATTTGTTACGGTAGCGAATCATATTTTAATCAGCATACAACCTGACACTGTCCTGTAAATTGCAAAAAACGTAAGAAAATTTAAATTTCGCGGGTTATCCTGGCACTTCCAACTTAACTTACAAATTGTCAGTAAACACGATCGGGCGCGTGTCCTTAGTCCACACTGTTGTAGGAGGCGGCAAGCCCCGCGCTTCGCAGGAGAACTGCACTGTCTCTCCTAGCTTTATTTGTCGAGGTTCCGTATCCCCGTCTACGGATATGTCGAAGCGTGGTGGATCTGAAAGGGCATATTAATATTTAAGTATAAAACAGGCCAATAAAAAGCTAGTCAAACTACGCAGACGTGAGGGGGTATCGATAATAATTAATGAAGTAATTACGATTCAAATAATCATTTCGACCCTGAATTAGTTATATAAGTTGATGGCAATAGGCTCGTTCTCTATAACATTACTACACGGGAAATAATCGTAATAAATCTTTCATCATGGAACCAGATTGGAAAACCCGAACAAATTTCTTTTTTTGTTGATTAAAATAATAACTTAAACCAGTACTTCTGGACACGGTACGTATCGTTAGAGGTTCCTCTCTCAAGAGCTCTGACCACCAGTAGCTCGGACCCTGTTCCCGATGCCGGTGGGCTACTATATTTTATATTTTTAAATGTTTTTATATTATTTTGTACTTATAGGAATATTTTTAAATGTAAATTATATATAAAGAAAATAAATAAAGGACCTAAAGATGTATGAAAAGAAGTTTTTTATTAAACAAACGAAACATTTCAACTGCGTTTAGAATCATTTTAGTAAAAGTTGTCTTTATAGCGCTTTACCTTCCACTGTATTAAAAACATAAAAATTGTAGATTACAACAAGTGAAAAAAGGGAATTTAATTAGTGGGACTAAGTTGGATCCCAAGAGCAGCGAAGAATTCTAGAGTAGAATGCCGTGCATAGCAAGGGACGCTAGATTGGAATCCTGAGTGGAGCGAGAGATCCAAAGACCGAGATGATTTCTTTTTCACGAGTTGTGTACTCTACTTTTTACCATTGACTGCAAGAAAATAAATAGTATTTATGTTTATCACATTTTATTATATAATCGGTAATAAGAGAACTAAGGATTAAATGTAAACATTAAAAATTTACAGTGAAATTAGAACAGTTTTCGAAACTTAGTGTAATATTCCTGTCAGCACTTTTAATTATTTTTTGTACATAATTCATGCTTGTTCCAAATTTCAAAATTCACTGAGTGACTGAAACTGAACTAAAGAGTTTATTCACTATAATCGATGAATCAAATGCCCTATTTTCTAGTGGCAATGGTAAAAAATTACTTACACTGAACCACCAAACTGACATCATACTGGTCCTTCCCGATCACATTGAGAGCCACACAACGATAAACCCCTACATGGTCTTCTGTCGTTTTGGATATAGTCAACTCCTTGTCATTCGTTATCACGTCTTTAGGAAGAGCAGTGAAGTCTTCAGCCGAGTCGTGTTTGTACTGCCAGGATACGGCAGGCTCTGGGTTGCCTCGGAGAATTCTGGAATGTAATGAGAAAGGAATTAAGTGCTTTTTATCTGATCAGCAAAATGCCCGATAGTTTTTAGTGACAATTTTGTAATGGACTAAATTCCAACGGAAATTAATTTGAAAATTACCTACGTGTTTCGGACCAACAGTAGGAGGAGCTCGTGGCTAAATAATAACAGCCGCTCGGGTTGATCTTTAGGTTGAGCCGTGCTTGCCTAGGTTGGTCTGTGGATGGGTGACCACCCATTACATACCGAGTTTCCTCCGTGCCTCGGAAAGCACGTTAAGCCGTTGGTCGCGGGTGTCTTTTGTAGATCTTTGACAGTCGTTAGGTATTCAGTGGCCCAAAAAGTCTGACAACCAGTCTTACCAAGGGGTATCGTATTACCCAATACTAATTGGGTTGTGGAGGTCCGACAGGCAGTCGCTCCATGTAAAATACTGGTATTCAGCTGCATCCGGTTAGACTGGAAGCCGACTTTGATTTTTGATCTAGCTAGATCGATTTTTCGACCCCGCATTACAACTTTCATCGAAATTGTTAGAGCCGTTTTCAAGAACCTGATTACAAATATGGCTCATTTAATAGTTTGGGATAATAGTATGGATATAAGTTACAACGATACATAGTCTCACCTACATGTGATTATAGTAGGGCGACCTTCGCGCGCGGTTATTGTAGCTGGCTCCTTCGACACCACAGGTGACGCTGAGAAAAGAAGAAAATTTCAAATTAAAAAAAAGAAAGTACTAAAAGTTCTTTTTTATTAAGACTGGCTGGTTGGCCTGGATCGAAGGTAATGGAAGTCATTTGGAGAAGCACGCAGGCTAATAGAACAGTAAAAGTAACTACTCAGAAGCATGCATAAGGCCGCACCTTCACCGTACGCCGTTTCTGTGTAATTCGCGCCTCAGACGGTGAAAAACTCTGAAGTCGCGTCGAAATCACCGAAAGACAATTAGGTACCTTACTTTAGCAACAAAAAGTTCTATACTAATATAGAATCAATTTGTTAGTCAAAATGTATAGTGTCCCATCAGTTATCTATACATATCTATACATATAATAAGACAGTAAAAAAACTGTGTCTGTACATTGATGATATTTAAAAAAAAAAATTGAGGGGGGTTTAGAAATAGTAATAGAGCACGAATCCAAAAAAAAAATTCTGTCTGTTTGTCTGTTTATCTGTTTGTCTGTTTGTCTGTTTGTCTGTTTGTTTGTACACGCTAATCTTCGGAACTACTAGACGGATTTGAAAGATTTTTTTTTTATTGTATAGGTATTAAGTCTGGGCAACATATAGGCTATAATTTATCTTGAAAACTTGAACACCTGATGCAGAACCGCAATAGAATAGCTAAACTATAAGAGATACAAAAATGGTACCGTAGCAAAAATTGTTCCACGTGATGAGCATTTTCTGCTGAGAGAATAAATTTGAAGATCTGGAACACCTGATGTGGAACTCCAAGAGCCCAGCTACACCATAACACATATAGGAATGACGTCTTAGCAAACATTGTTCAATCTGATGAGCACTCTCTGTTGATTTATAAAAATCGAAGATCTGGAACACCTGTTGTGGAACTCCAAGAGCCCAGCTACACCATAACACATATAGGAATGACGTCTTAGCAAAAATTGTTCAATCTGATGAGCACTCTCTGTTGACTTATAAAAATCGAAGATCTGGAACACCTGTTGTGGAACTCCAAGAGCCCAGCTACACCATAACACATATCGGAATGACGTCTTAGCAAAAATTGTTCAATCTGATGACCACTCTCTGTTGATTTATAAAAATCGAAGAACTGGAACACCTGTTGTGGAACTCCAAGAGCCCAGCTACACCATAACACATATAGGAATGACGTCTTAGCAAACATTGTTCAATCTGATGAGCACTCTCTGTTGATTTATAGAAATCGAAGTTCTGGAACACCTATTGTGGAACTCCAAGAGCCCAGCTACACCATAACACATATAGGAATGACGTCTTAGCAAAAATTGTTCAATCTGATGAGCACTCTCTGTTGACTTATAAAAATCGAAGATCTGGAACACCTGTTGTGGAACTCCAAGAGCCCAGCTACACCATAACACATATAGGAATGACGTCTTAGCAAAAATTGTTCAATCTGATGACCACTCTCTGTTGATTTATAAAAATCGAAGATCTGGAACACCTGTTGTGGAACTCCAAGAGCCCAGCTACACCATAACACATATAGGAATGACGTCTTAGCAAAAATTGTTCAATCTGATGACCACTCTCTGTTGATTTATAAAAATCGAAGATCTGGAACACCTGTTGTGGAACTCCAAGAGCCCAGCTACACCATAACACATATAGGAATGACGTCTTAGCAAAAGTTGTTCGGTCTGATGGGCATTTCCTGTTGACTTATAAAAATTTACTTATAAAAAGCTATCACTAATTTCACTGTATAATTATAAAATAACATAAGCTGGGAGTACCTCCACGCGGTGAAGGCTGTAACAGTTTAGGACTGATATTCGATGACGACGGTATATCATTGAAAATTTGACTCTACTGGGCAAAACTCCTATTTATTTTTTATTTTATCGAATAAATATGCCTTCGGGCTTATGTTATTTGAGTGTTTTAGACTTTTTCCACTTATCTTCGTGACACGGTAGCCTACCCGGTAACGCAGGGGAGCAGTCACTTAGATTTTAATTGATCAGGTATCTTCACAATAAAACTATAACCATGCCTAGAAAGAGGTCAAATCTTTCCCAATGTTCCAAAGGAGCTAAAAGATTGAGGATCATAAGATCCCAAGAATCTACCGAAGAACGTCAGGAGAGACTTGATGCTGTTCGAGAACATCAGGCTGCAACTCGCTCCGTGGAAACCTCTTCCTCTCTTCTCTTCTCTTCCTCTTGGATAACGAAGCACGCCTGCGTTCTCAGCGTTTTTACGCATCTACATCCAGGTCTCTAGAGACAAGTGGGGAACGTGATGCGCGGCTGACCGCTGATCGTGAACGTCACGCATTGTCTCGCGAGTCGGAGACGTTCGCGGATAGAGAATTACGCTTGAGTTCCAAGCGTATCTACGCATCGACTTCTGACTTACAAAAATGAAAGATATGGAACGTCTCGAATCGTCTCGCGCATCCCGTTGTTTTCCCGTCCCCGGGCTCTTAGAATTCGACATCAGACGTTTCAGATCTTCGATTTTGACGACTCCGTTGTCGCTGGCATAAGCAACAGGATCCGCGTACGAAGTCGCGGGCAGAAGCTAGTAAAGAATAAAATTAAAAACAAACCAACGATACGATACGATTTAACAAGACATCGAAAACACAGAAAATGAATTGAATACACTACAATTGCTTCGCGAATTAACGGGAATTTAGCCAAAGAACTATGTTTTCGCGTTTGAATAAAAAGCGTGTAAGCGAATGAATTCTTATTGAGTAGCAAAGAAAAGGCATTGTTAATTGTTTTGAACAAAACTTTGTAGTCCGGGAAGCATGTGGATGATCAATTGATGGATTCATATTCATTCCTTTGGTAATAGAAACAGACGACAATGCAGCAATTACAATGGTTTGACATAATAATTACACAAATATTGACTGTAGAAAATGTCTATGGTATTAAGTCTCTGTATTCTGGGCTTAACGTGTTCAATAAATAAAAATAAATTATAAGCCTATTCGGTCCCACTGCTGGGAGTGCTGGGAAAACCCTTAAATTTTTATATTTGCGATAACGCTGGGAAAAACCTTAAATTATTATATTTGCGATAAGTAAATCCCATCAGTACAATTTAACGACGAACATGTATTATATGCCTAAGCAATTTCATTCACATAACTTTTTAATAATTGTCAATGACAACCAGAACCATTTCTTTACACTACTACTGTAACTTTTTTTTTAGTTCAGCAATATCCTGTCTTACCCACCCTTAAAATATGTCGTTCGCAATTAACCAAATATGGAATTCGTTCGCTCTGTTCTCAATACCCGGCGCCTGCGCACGTCTGCGGGCTATATTTAGCCACCGCCGCCAAAAGAGGGTTGCCTGCACCAAAATATCAAGAACGTGGTATTCCACGCAGATCCGGGAGGAGAAAAACAGGGTTTTGCTGATGTTAAAACAAAATAACTTGTAATAGCTGATAGAAAATGGTTTGTTGATAAATGTAGAACCAGTGAAGTTATAATAGTAAACGAAGATAATAATTTTGGTGTTGACAAGAGGAAGCAACGTATCGTCACGCCTGTATTCGCCAATGACTTAAGCAGAGGTGTACTTACTATAGTACAACAACATTTGGCAGTCCCATATCCAGAGGGCCTCTTGACATCAATCGAACACAAATCCAGACTTATGAAATCCCTGACGGTAAAACCCAAAAAAGCTTTACCCGACTTTATCAAATCCATGACCCCGGCTCAAAACTACGAACAACTAGAACAACGTAGCAGACAAGAGGAAATCTAAACTTGTCAAATAAAACCAGATACATACTGATAACGTTGACAAGAAAGGAGCAAAAACAACCACAATAAAACTAAAAATACAAACGAACCCTTTCTCCCATTCGGATATCCGACCACTTGAAGACCTCACGACTCAGGTAATATCCGCAGAGCGTTCAACCCTATCGCTAGGGAGGGGACACGTCACGTCGGGGGCCGGGAAGCATTTCCGTAGTTAATTTTGTGCAACGCAGACAGCGGCGACTGGTGACGAATTTGTAGTTCTATCGATGTTGACGGAGTGGACTTCAAAGTGGATAAAAAAAATGGAAATATTGAGATGCTTGCTTGAGCTCTATAGTACATACTATTATAAGTTTGTGAGAATGAGAGATGGATTTTTGTTACTCTTTCACGCAAAAACTCCGGTACGGATTTGGATAAAATTTGGAACACAGTTTATAATTTGGATCAACACATAGGACACTTTTGATCCTGATAGTGCGATCGTGTGGGACAATTATAAAACTCCACGCGAGCAAAGCCGCGGGCATAAGCTAGTATATAATAAAATGAACACGGTACAATGAAAATATTGTATTATGTATCTATTGTATGTTTGGTATATTTTTGAATATTACTCATCGTATTAAAAAATATACTAAATATGCTCTATAAAATTTATGCTTAATGATTGCATGACTTGCACACTTTGGCGTATACTGTAAGTGCAGTAAGCAATTGTTATTCAGTGTGGAAGGGTCCGATGTCCCTTCGTCGATATGCACAAACGCGTATTCAGTACATCAACCCCCCCCCAGGGTTCGGAATGATGTACCGAATACGTGGTATTTTAGATATATGCATTTCATATAGATTTTTCTTCAGGAATAAAATTAAATCAGCGGTTCCATACATTTTGACCGGTTCCACTTTTGTAGTAGGAAACAGCAGATTAAAAAAAAATACCGATGAAAAACTTTTGCGTGTTCGTGGTAACCAAGCGTTCGTGGTCAATCAATCAGTCATCATCAATCATATTTATTTTTATAAATTGGTTTTACAAAACACTTTTACATGTTTGTGTTTCGTACCTGACTACTCTGAGAAGAAACATCCGAAACAAACTCAGAGGTCACTGTCTCTTTTAAAGTCCAGACATTGATCAAGTCATACAGGGTGTAAACAGACCCTTCACGAAGCCGTCAACCAAGCATTCTGTACATCAAACTAAGTAATTTTACGCAAAAAATATTGCTGGGAAACGACTTTTTTTGGGGTGAAAAATCACGCTTTACGGTAAAACTCAATCTAACGCACTCAAAACTTTGTGCTGATGGATGGATTGAATAGTACGGGGGTCGTGAAGGTGTTTAAAGTAAAAATCTTACATTAGAAACAAGTATTTAAAAAAAAAACTTGTGAAAAAGTTGGAACTTTGACCCTCAATATCTCCGAAACCAGAAGGTTCCCAGGTATGGTCTAGAACAAAAAAATTATCGAAATGACGGGGAGAACAAGTACCTTTCGGCTTCGTTAAGGGTCTTTTTACACCCTTTATGAGGATCATGCAGATTAATTTCGTCTAAACGTCGTTGTCTCTTCACCCTGTTTAAACAGACAAATTAAAGCAATATCTCACCCAATCCAGTGACACTAACACTCCCCTCCACAGTCAATTTCTCGTATCCATTATCAGCTTCACAAACATACGGTCCTAAGTCACTGAAGTCGATTCTCTTCAAGTAGACCGTCGAGTTGTCTTCAGATATATGCACGGTGCTACCAGTGGCTAGTTCGGTACCGTTGTGGTACCAGATAGTGCGGGGTGGGGGGTGGGAATCGATGAGACAGTGCAGTTCAACTTGGTAATACAGTTGGACGGATTGATCTGGAAAATTAAACAGGTAAAATTAAAAAGAAAGAAAAAAAAATGTATTTATTTGTCTCGCACAAGACAAAACAAAAATGGTTAAATATCCAATGAAACAAAATTATAATAAAAAGTAAACACAAAAAAAATTGTAGTCATTATTAAGTTACGAGCGGTAGGTAGTATATAGATTTAGCAAAATTCAAAAGCGATTTACTCGTGGAATAACGATTGCGACTTTGAAGTAAGATCTATTTCATAATACTCGTAGTATGAGTTCAGAAATACTATTGTTCGTTAAAGATAAAATTACAATGAATACAATATGAAAATCAGGTTTTAATGTCGCTAAGTGTAAACACATTAATGCTCGTGACTGTACAGTTGGATATTTATGAATTGTGTGATTGTATGAATTTTTCTGTTTTGAAATTCTTGTAGCCGCTTTATTCTGGATTTCTGCCCAGCAAGCGGCAATATGATATCAGACGTCATCGAACAATATCCCTAGAATTTTGAAGTCATATTCTACATCACGATATTAAAGCTATCCACGTGATTATGGTTCATACAAAAATACGACTACCAACAGTCAAGCAGTAGCCTACCACACCCCCCGTTTTAATCAGGGGATCCTGCCTTTTCTATGAAGGCCGAGGACCTTAAACTACTAAAACATGGTGATAGTTACCTGTGAACCCTTGCACCAGCGCCATCTTCCTCCTGACGTTGACAACGAGACTGTCCTGATGAATGCCTTCCGAGTTCTCTCCGAAACAGAAGTACGTAGCGTTGACGGCCTCCGCGCTCGAGTTCAGTCTTAATACACTTCGGTATACGTTCGGTTTCACTTGAGTTATCTGAAAATGGGAAACATTACATCACGCCTGTAATCCCCGAAGGGTAAGACAGAGATGTCCCTTATGTGTGTGCCTTATAGTACACCCAAATTTTGCTAGATGTGTAGGGTTGTGTTTTATCATATTTGACAACCAATATAACCAAGGGGTATCGTATCACCCAGTAACTGGATTGTGGAGGTCAGATAGGCAGGCGCTCCATGTTAAATACTGGTATTCATCTGCATTCGGTTAGACTGGAGGCCGATACCAACGTAGTTGGGTAAAGACAGATAGATGTGTTACTGAGGAGTTTGTTCTGATGGGGAAGAGAAATGCTTCTCCCCAGCTAAAACACTAAGAAGCGGTGAAGGCCGGGCATTTAGAAGTGCCACTGCCTTATGTAAATGTAGATGGCTATAAAAGTAGAGGAAGACAAAAGAAACGATGGATGGACTGTGCGAAGGATGATATGGCAAGTAAGGAGGTGACTGCTGAGATGACGAGTAATAGAGAAGTATGGAAGAAGAAGACATGCTGCGGCAGCTGCGCCGACCCCAAATAAATTGAGATTAGGGCAGGAGAATGATGATGCCTTATGTAAATTTGACGTTCAAAAACTGCTGACCCCAGCCTGATTTGAAATTTGAATACGATACCCATTGGCAAAGTTCCAGTGAGTACTGTCGAAGATCTACAAATGACAGCACAACGGACCAACGGCTAAACGTGCTTTATGAAACTCAGACCGACCTCGGAATCCGTTGCTAATTCACAACGTAATTCGAATAAATGAGTTTTGATTTTGATTCTGGTCTACTCACAGTATTATTCAGGAAGGCATCAGTCTCCCGATGCCACAGGATCCTGGGCGCGGGCCTGGCTCGCACCTCGCACGTCACCTCGATCACAGCGCCCTGCACTATGCTGATGTTCCGCGACCCCACTATACTCACTACCGGCTTTATTAGGACCGACACTTGGACTGTGTCTGAACCTGAAATAAATTGATTGACTTGGAGTTTTTTTTTGTACTGGACCATACCTGGGAACCTTTTTTTTTTTTTGGATGTGATTGTCAAATAACCCCCCCGCTCTGGGCGGAGTGGGAGGGAGTGTCAGACTTTTACTAAGACCCATCCATGTTCTTTCTTTGCCCTTTGTGTTCCAGGGCCGCGTTATCTCTTTCGAACAGTCCCACAGCCCTACCTGGGACCCTTCTAGTTACGGAAATATTGAAGGTCAAAGGTCCAAATTTTTCATAAGTTAACAAAAAATTTGGTACTATAATTATCTTTACTTTAAATACCACCAACATTCCTGTACTATTCAATGCATCCATCGGCACAATGTTTTGAGTGCGTAACATAGAGTCCTACAGTAAACCGTGATTTTTCACCCCATAAAAAGTTACCCAGCAATAATTTTACTTAGTTTGATGCACAAAATGCTGGGTTGACGGCATCGAGAAGGGTCCGTTCACATGCTGCAAATACCTTTACGAGCTCCCCTAATCGCCGAACACGTCCAATCCCCATCGTCTGTAACATTCTTCAGATCCAACACATTGTTCGAGGTCCCACTAACGTCACGTGACGTCACCACGGTCCCATTAGGCGCGCTCCACACGACCGATGCCGCGTTCTCCACAGTACACACGAGTTGGAAGTCCGAGTTTATCTGCTTCGAAAGCGTGTGGGGGCCTAAAATTTGGGCTGTAGGGTTTGGTGCTATTTGTATGTGTGTTGATTGGTTGGCTTTCCCTCCTGGAAAGAAAATTAATGTTAAGTTATGGTGGGATAGCACATGGTAGGTTAATAGTAATTAACTACATAGAGACACTTTGTGGGATGGTTAAATAAATTCTGTACTATTAAATGAGCAATATTTGAATATATAATATTTGTAATCACGTTCTCGAAAACGGCTCTAACGATTTCGATGAAAGTTGCGATAAATCAATCTTTCTGGATCTCATATCAGGAAAAAATCGTTTTTTCTATTTTCACCCGAGCAATGCTCGATCGCTCAGGTACAAAGTTATTATGAGACTCAGATGCTCGTTTTAAAATGGAAGCTTAAAGTCCTTTATTGGTGATGTGGGATTTCTATCAGAAAATAAAAGAGTTTCAATAAATACTAAGTCGTGATGGCCCAGAGGTTAAGGCCTCGCCTCTCATGCATGAGGTTGTGGGTTCAAATCCGGGCAAGTACCAATGTGACTTTTTCAATTCATATGTGCTTTCTAAGTTTATCTTGGACATCACAGACATCGGTGAAGGAAAACATCGTGAGGAAACCTGGACTTATAATTAATATAAGTCTGAAATCGCTAACCCGTCTTGAGCAAGCGTGGTGATCAATGCTCGTGCCTTCTCTGTATGAGAAGAGGCCTTTGCCCAGCAGTGGGACAGTAATAGGCTGGTATTATATTATCAATAAATACTAAACAAAAGATTTAAAAGCAAATTATCCGGACTGTTTTGCACAAGAGCTTTTTGATAGGACTTATCAAATTTCGGTGGTAACTTCAATGGTAACACTCTAGTTACATACCTCTATTAGCCGCGACACAGGAATAAATACCGCCATCTTTTTCACCGATTTGTATAGTTTTATTGTACGTATACATTCCTTCTAGGTTTGGTTCCTTGTTTATATCAACAGCTGTAAACGGAAACAGTCATATTGGCAACATGGTTGGCGACAATTGGGCAATACTGATCATATCGTAGTTCCAAAAATAAAATTCGGACAATGAACATCTATAGAAAATTTGTAAAATAAAGAGAAACTTATATTCTACTAGCTTTTGCTCGCGGCTTCGCTCGCGTTAAATTAGAGAAAAAAGTCTTAACACACTAATAAAGTTTCTATAATAATATACTTCAATCATGATTCAGAAGACACGTGGCGCCATCTATTATCATAAGAACGTTCTTGTTGTTTTCCTCGGGCACAGTACTTATTTTCGTACCCTATGTCCGTTTCTGTACACCTGACAACGTATATGCAAAATTTCAGGATGATCGGTTCAGTGGTTTAGGCGTGAAAAGGTAACAAACAAAAAATCTTACTTTCGCATTTATAATATTAGTAAGGAAGTAATGATGTTGGACACAACTTATTGTTTATTTATTTTGACACATTTTTTTTGTTCGAGATCAAGGCAATTTGGGTGGCTGTTATAACTTATTAGATCTCATCATTAAGCGTTCGTATTTCCGAAGAAAGCCGATGATTCCCGAAGCGCATACTTTATCTATGAGACCTGTACATACCGTAGTGTGTCTGTGTACCGTTGTAGAGCAGTCGGTTCTGTAACAACAGCGCTTCACTATACACAGTGCAGGATATGGTAACATTGTCGCCTATCTCCACCGTAGTGTTGCCAGGATCTATTGTAACCTGTGGAGGTTCCACTGAAACAACAAATTAATAATTAAGAAAACGGCGGATTGCTTCTTCAAAAACTAGAAAAATTGGATTTTTCCATCAAGAATTTCTCAAAAGCAGCCACGGAGTTTCGATTTGCGCCCGTTTGGTGGTAATAGGCTCGCGACTCCTATTACACGGGACTTAAACGAGTTATGCAATGTTATTTTAAAATCTTAATAAGTTCACATATGAGGAGCTCGTGGCTAAATAATAACAGCCACTCGGGTCGATCTTTAGGTTAAGCCGTGCTTGCCTAGGTTGTTCTGTGGATGGGTGACCACCCATTACATACCGAGTTTCCTCCGTGCCTCGGAAAGCACGTTAAGCCGTTGGTCCCGGGTGTCATTTGTAGATCTTTGACAGTCGTTAGGTAAGTAGTCAGTGGCCCAAAAAGTCTGACAACCAGTCTTACCAAGAGGTATCGTATTACCCAGTACTAACTGGGTGGTGGAGATCAGATAGGCAGTCGCTCCATGTAAAATATTGGTATTCAGCTGCATCCTGTTAGACTGGAAGCCGACCCCAATATAGTTGGGAAAAGGCTAGGCAGATGATGAATAAGTTCACATATACATACCTATGAGTGTTAGTTCTGTGGCCGTCTTGCTAACTCCCGCGACGTTGTGTGCGACGCATCTGTACGTCCCGACGTGCTCCTCATTCATATTCTCTATAACATAATCTAAGGATGTGGTTTGTCTGAAAAGAAAGCAATGAAATAAATATTTATATCAGCCTAGTACCAGCACACAGCACGTCAAAGGCACATCTTTGAGAAGGCATAATCACTGACAAGCAAATGTGGATTTAAGATTTTAAACATTTTTCTATTCTAGTATCTAAGATAAATTTAGAAATTACTTGACTGAATTTGAACTCAAAACCACGAGTATTAAAGGCGAGTCCCCAACCACGGGGAGAGAAAGCTGAAATCACATACGTGACTGGAGTATTAATGCGAAGTGTGCTAGTAGCATCGTAGGGTCGTCACCGACATGCTACTTTTAGCGTCGCCGATCGGCGACTTTGCAGCTCATCAATGTTATGTCGTGGTTTAGGGTCTCCATGTATTTGACAACGGTATCAAAAGTTGCGTGTTTTCTATCAATCGCATAATCAAGTTCCGAAAAACGATTATATCGCTCATCACCGATGCTAAAAGTAGCACACCTGCGAGAGCCCTTCCTCAGTGTAATTTAAGAAATAAACAATTTAATCGGTAGTTAAACTTACAAGCTAGATATCTGTTGTTGTATCCTCAACGCGTCATTAGTCCACATGGCGGTGACCGGCACCAAGCTCTCCACGTTACACGACAGTACTACGCGCGAATGAGAATGGGCCTCAACCTGAAGATATACTCAAATACAGACATACACATCAATACACTCACTCCCACAATCTTAAAAGGAAACAGGCTTTGGTATCAGGTTTGATTAGTTATAACGTTACGTTAGCAAGAAGCATTATTCCAATGATTTACTAATATTATACAACTTCTGTGTACAACATATCTTAAATATAGGTCCATGATATTGAATCCCTGTATGCTTTTAAATCTTTGGACAAACGAAGGATGTAACCTAGCATGTGCCCCCTGAACGAAAACAAGTGCCACATATTCTTCACATCGTCATCATTACAGAGTTTTTCTTTTAAATGTGGCACCCTTGGAAAAGGTTATGGAGATACGTTCGCCACTACATTGCCGGCAGCAGTCAAAGGTTTTTTTCAAAATTACTCTTCGTTTGGTGAATAGTATGCTAGGTTCAGTTCGTCAAGTATTTGTAACCCCGTAATTTTGAATAAACTGCTACCTATGCAAAACGGCGCGCGGTGTGCTAGGGTGTTATAACGCAATAATAAGTGTCCCAAATGTAAGTACAAATATTGGATACCCTATTAGAAAGAGATGACATCCACTTATGAAGTTCTCTCGCTCGGAACGCATTTGAGTTGAACGTCATCATTCCAGTTAGTATTTAAGTTCCTTGGGATTTACACAGTCGCCAATTACTGGACATCCAGCATTCACAAAAATAAGTGATAACATTAGATAAAATAAAATTAATGATCTGCGATAATAAAAGGTAAAGTATGTAAAGTAGTCGGAATCGGATCAGTAGTTATAATGATTACTCCGAATCTTCGGAACTTCTGATTCGATTCTTTTACTGATAAGAAGCTAAGTTATCCCCAATTATCCCAAATTATTTCGAACCAAAACGCGAGCAAAGCCGCTGGAAAAATATAGTGAGTAAAAAAAAAGGTTTACTTACCTTTCTAGGTGCAGTGAGATATGGAACATCTGCAATAAAAGTTCATTGAATACATTCATAAAAATTCATCGTAACAGTTATTAGACCGAAAAGGCCCAAACCTGTGTGCTAAGTACGTATTAAGTAAGTATTTTTATTTGAAGTTTAAAAAAAAACGCTCCTATACCTGGTAACTGTGCCTGAATAGCAGTCGCCCCAATCCTTCTTAAGTCTTGTTTATGCTGATCCTGACCATTTATCTGGAAATTAACGAGAAAAAATGTATTAAATATAGTACGAGTGAACTCAATGTCACCGACCAAAGGTACTGCGTCGTTGATCTATTGGTCGCAAGGCCGCTGAGCATGACGTCCCGGGGTCCATTCCCAGGTCGTGCAAAGTATGATTGGGCTTTTTCATCAGGAAATTCTCAGTAGCAGTCACGGAGTCTAGATTTTTGCCCGGCTGATTGCAATAGGCTCTTAAAGACAGCTGGACTGTTTGACTTAAAGATAACTGGTGAAATGCGGGTTCACTAACGCTAACTAATAGGTGCAGCTCTGCCTAACCCTTCGGGGAACTGCGTGATGATGATGTAAAGGTGCTGGAACTAGATTGAAGTCGATGTATGACTTTGCTCAGCACAATTCAATGTGTCATCCCATCAACGTGTCTACCGGGTAAGATATGATTTCAAGCAATGAAATCGCCTGAAGTCTAGTTGCACCTAAAGACGGCCGTCTCCAAGTTGTATCTTTTAGTCATAGAAATAAATATGAATATTGAACTCACAGCGATATAAAAGAACTCGTCGGGCGGTATGAACGGATCAGCGACATACACGTTTTTATCTATCCGCTTAAGGGGAAGCTCAAACAGTGTGCGTCCCGTGAGAGTGAGCACCTCTGCGAACTGAATGTTCGCGGTCACGTTCGCCGGGGTAAGAGATATCATCATGTGGTTGTATGTGCCTTAAAACAAAATACAAGATCAAATTAAATCACCTAGCGAAACACTGCAGATCGAAGAGTAATCAAAATCGATGCCATCACCGATTTTTAAACATGATTAAAAAGAAAATAAATGAATTTGTGATGATTTGGGGATTAAAAAAGGATTGGGGAAAAGAACCCGGCCAAGTGCGAGTCGGACTCGCTCACGAAGGGTTCCGTACCATCGTAGTAGGGGATTTATTATTTGTTGTTATAGCGGCAACAGAAAAACACTTTCTGAGTAATTTCAGCTGTCTACCTATTACGGATCATGACATACAGCCCGCTGACAGACAAACGGACAGACGGAGGCGGAGGCTTAGTAATAGGGTCCCGTTGGTTACCCTTCGGGTACACAACCCTTAAAACTAGCTCATTCATTAGATCATAGTTGAAATGATCTTTCATCTTGGGCATTAATAACTTATAGAGATACGGCCAAAGTTCCAATACTTTTGATTTAAAAAACAAGCGCGACTGCTTAAATAAAATAAATAAATAAAATTCATTTATTTCGGACAGCAGTGATCCATATTTTGTTAGTCGCTTAGCGTGTGGTCTTAAGATTAGATGCTCGGTTCGGGCTTTGTTAATATCAAGTGTTCTAGGAAATTCTCAGTCTTTAATTGTAATTTAGCAAAGCATAATTAGCCTGTAATGTTCCCATTATTGGGATACAGACCACTGCTGGGATATAAGCATTTCTCTCCTAGCAGTGGGGACATAGTGGGCTGATTATGCTTTTGTCTTCTATTGAAGCTACCCTAGTACCTAATTTAGCTTGTTAGTTACTAAACTTCCCGATGATTCTTTATAAAAATACTCACCTCTAAGAGGCCTATAGCTGGTCTCCTTCATATTGCGGGGCTTTTCCACCGAGAAGCCGTGGTTGAACGTCACATTAGATAGACCAACGACCTTCACTGAATGTTCCTCTTCGCTACCAACAGTGATCGTCCAGTTGCCTGGCTCCGGCTGCATTACCTTCACTATCTGGATTTAGACAAGATGATTTTACGATAAATTGAAAAAAGAATGCCTCGTTCGTTAATCTGGTGGTCGCAAGCGCGACTGGTGAGCACGAGGTCCTGGAGATCATTCCCAGATCGGGCAAAGTGTTTTTGGGTTTTACATCAGGAATTTCTCAATAGCAACCACGGTGGCTGGATTTGTGTCCACTTAATGGCTATAGGCTCGCCCTCTATTACATGGGACTATAACTGGAGAAATGTGGGTGTACGTGGAGGTACGTGGTCGTGCAATACGCCGACCGTCGCATTCATTATTTTCGGAAATTCTGAACGTGTGGTCTCGTCGACAGAGGGCGCCTTCCGGTTTTCCGAACAAATGAAAGACATAAAATTAAGAACGCGATGGTCGTCGATTGCTTTGGTAAGGACGCGGGATTTGTCTCGTAATTATTGTTTCTTTAATTTTTTGTTATTATAAGCAATCAAGTTTCTGATTTCAATATTTGACTTAATTCCTTTTCTTATTCATTCCGTGGTTAACTCACCATAATCTCAGAGAGGTCGAGCGTGGTTATCAACTTTGGGGGTCCAGTGAGCTGTTCGCCCTTGGGGTCTACCACTGTGATCTTCGGCTTGGCCCCCGACACAGACACCGTCACCTCCCCTAAAGTACTGTCCACTGGAACCTAGGAAATAAAGGTCATTTTGTAATAACCGGACGTAAGATATGAGACATCGAGTTTTAGAAAGAGACTGTTACACTGTTACTGTGATCATAAGCGCAACTACTGAGCGTGGAGGTCTTAGGCTCGATTTGCGGGTCGGGCAAAGCGTTAATTGGTTTTTTCTAACGTATTTATCAGAAGTAGCTCGGATTGAGGTATGGTAACCCCGTCCCTCTGTGCGCACTTGTCGCCGTTGATCCTGCGCCTGATATCGAGCCAGTGGTGTCTGATTGCCATCCTCTCATGCTAATAGTAATAGAGTCAGGGAAAAGAAAGTCCACATGCGTTTGCGCACACACTTAGGTATGCTCTGTTTTATCTTCGCGGCGATGGCTGGTCTACCCTGAGGTCCGCCGTCACGATCGATATGAAGTGACAGAGACGTGGTTCTATAAAACCGAACTAATATCATAGAAATGGCCGCGTTCTTTTATTTTTTAATTAGTTACCTATTATGTTATTGTAAAAATCATAACCCTCCTTTTTACTTCAACGCAGACGGGTAATAATATTTTTAATACTATACCTCTTGCGTGTAGTTGTATCCTGGTGGGTTTGAAACAGAAACGAGGTTCACCATACGACCTTTTATGGAACTCTTCACAAAATCCAGCATCTGAAAAGTAAGTATACGTAGGTTAGACAAATTCCATGTTCAATGGTGCTCTGATACACGCTGTATAATATTGAGAGAATGTCACGTTATCATAATAACGTGCTACTCACCATATGCACATTTGTTTTATTCAAGTTAAATATTTGTCCGGAACTAGCGGCTGCGACTTCCTGGTACACTTTGTACGAAGGTCGGTTCAGATCGTTGCAGTGACCCGTCAATATAAACACCACCTGCAGAACGTTTTAATGTCATACATGTATATGTAACTAAATAAAAGTGTGATGAATATAAATGTTGGTAGATGGAGAGACGTAAGAAAAGAAGGATGGATTGTGCAAGGAATGCAAGAAAGAAAAAGGAGTAAATGATAGCGTGACGGTTGACTGCGGAGAATGGAAGAAATAGTGTTGTGCCGACTCGAAGTAGCATGGGAAAAGTGCAGGAAGATGAATCAATACTATTTTATTTCGACTGCTTGTATTTTTTGATTTTGTAGCTATAAGTGTGACTGCTGGTCATAGGGTCCTGTCATGGATGTTACTTACTTAAAAAACAAAAAAGAATAATTTAAAAACGGGCTTTTATTTCTGGCACTAGTTTTGTTGTCCTACTCCTGGTCAAATACTTCCCTCCTCTTCTTCTATATTTCACGACCCCTCGCTTCCTTCTAGTTTTAGCGGAATTTCTCCAGTTCATCCCGCCGCGCCGTTTTCTTTCGGCGAACCCGTCTCATGGCACCAGCTTTGCCCAAACTACTTTATTTTTCCCGGCAAAAACTTATAATCAACTGCCATGTCTCTCCTTTCCAGGAAAAAGGGAGGTCTTTACCCTGCAGTGGGACGAAAATAATATGGAACTACCATCTCACCTGGCTCTGTTTCCTCTGTATCGTATCGAGAACTTTCCCAACGATGCGATGGTCGGCTGCCGTGGCATCAGTGAACACGTACAGAAATGATCGAGGTCTGCTGACGTTCAACGCGAGATGTATGCCAGTTAGAGACTTCTCAGGACAGTCACCTCCGCCCTGAACGTGGACCCTGTTTAGCGCTCTGTTGAATATTTCCTTTCTTCGTGTGACTGTTACTGGGCCTACGGCTGTGAATTTAGGATTTCTGGTTTTAATTCGTGGGTTTTGGTATTTAGGGAGCTTCGTTCTACGGCTTTTTTTCAAGGTTATATAAGGGCAGGTTGTAATTTTGACCCGGCTAGCTGATGGCCATACAAAATCTACTCGAGTTAGCAGTCTTTAAGGTAGATTTTCGAATACACATGAAATATTTAACAACAGTTTTAAGTTAATCATTTTAATAAAAGACTGATAAAAGAACCATCAACTTCATCATGTAAAAGCTGTTTGTTTATTTTAAATAATTTGACCTAATCAATTTAATTTTTTTCGAGCCATTTGTACGGAGCAAATGAGTACTTACTGGGATCATGGAACGGCACAAACACAAAATCAGCTATCACATCACTTTCCTTTAAAGCAGTATTAAGGATCATTTCAGCCCCTTCTCGCAACTGCCTCAAGTCATTGTACATAGACCCAGTAGTATCGAAAACAAATGCCAAACTACTTTTCCCATCATCGCTATCTTGCGTCGATCTCCTAATGAACGTCTTACACTCAATCCCAAATAAAAGTGCACAAGTAAACAACACAAAACACTTCAACCCGAACATATTCAGAACTAACACATGGTGCAATTTTAGTGAACGTTTTTTTACTTGGATGTAGTGAGTGGTCTGTTTTAATGAACTTATCTGTAACCTCTGACCGAGTAATCAATGTGGGTTGGAGTAAGAAAATAATGTACTCGAGTGTATTTATGTTAAGAACGGTTGCACATGAATTTTGGGATGTCCCGGTTCTAACAATCGAGTATTTATTCTTCTTAGCAAATCGATGGTAAAAAAATCAAATATGTTTGGCCCAAAATTCAGTAACACGGACACCGCTCGCTGATGCAGTTCGTAATCGGTCGTCATGTGCTTAGGTGACGGCGTGCGGTGCAAGATGTAAGGTGGGCCATTGTCTGTCGAGAGACCCCGCATACGCACTTGAAGCCAGAGCCGTCCAAATTGGAGCTTTCTGGACAGTGATAAGTTATATTTTCATTTTATCTTTTATCAAGAATATTTGAGATTGTGAGAAGATTTTGTGATTTTTTCCTCATCAGAGGAACTTGTTACTCGGGGGCCCCGTATCATTGATACGGCTGATATAGCGGTAGCTACGCCCCTGAGGTGGTGACTAGCGCCGTGAATAGCTGGGGCGGTTGCATAGCACATACATAGCCTCATGCCTTTTTTCCGCTACAGAACGCCACCCGCTACAATCCACAGGGTGGAAGGGACTCCTACGCGCAAACGGTAACCACGTATTCAGTACATCATTCTGAACCCCTCCGCATCAAAAATTGCTGTTCCATATATTTTTATAAAATAATAGTAAATGCATTTTTTCTGACTTCCAGGTTCGCAAGTCTGCACTAACTCTAAACAGGGAAATAACTCAATCGTATAATCTTGAGGCAGTTAGAAGCTCTCTTATCTGTAAGTCATATCATATCTAATGTGGAAATTACGAATTAATTACAATTATAATAAATACTAGGTCACACAGTTTTTATTTATATCTATCTGTTGGTCCTAGGTCATATTCGAAGTCATAATTGAACTGGTATAGTATCAGCCCACGAAACGGACCGATCGCAACGGCCACCGCGGCAAACATACAGGGTGTAAACGGACCCTTCACGAAGCCGTCAACCAAGCATTCTGTACATCCAACTAAGTAACTCTACGCAAAAATTATTGCTGGGAAACGACTTTTTTTTTTGGGGTCAAAAATCACATTTTACGGTAAAACTCAATATAATGCGCTCAAAACTTATTGCTGATGGATGCTTTGAATAGTAAACGGGCCATGGAGGTAATTGAAGTAAAGTTAGAACCTTAAAAAGTAGTATTTTTTTAAAAACTTGTGAAAAAATTGGAACTTTGACCCCCAATATCTCCGTAACTGGAAGGTTCCCAGGTATGGTCCACAACAAAAAAATGATCACAATGATGAGGAGAATAAGTGCCTTTCAGTTTCGTTAAGGGTCTTTTTACACCCTTTATTTTTATTATGCCTGTAAATAAAATATTGTTCGATATTTTAAAAGACTATAGTACGTATAGACAGCGGCCTTCGCTCCTGTTCGATGTCATTATCATCCCTGAGGTCATATCTAGGGAACAGGTTGAAGAGCGCAGGCGATGTCAACCCTCCTTGTCTCACCCCGCACTCCAACCCATACGCATCAGGTCTGACCCCTGCCCATCTCACACTATTGGCCTGGCTTGTATACCAGAACTTGACGAAATTAATAAGTTCTCTTGGTAGTTTGGCATCTAGCTTTTTCCAAAGTATTTAATATGAAACCAGGTCAAAAGCTTTCGAGAGGTCGAGAAATCCAGCGTTTTCCGATCCGTATAATATTTGACCGTCTGCTTAAGACTCAAAATAGCGCTATCCTAAACCCGAATTGGTTGTCTTATTATGGTCTTATATTTATTTATTTGCGATTTAAGCAGACCGTCAAATATCTTCGAGATAATTGTCGCCAATGATATAGGCCTATGGTTATTTTTATCGGCTGCATCGCCAGTTTTATTTTCATATGCATGACTCATGCACAATGCGGTTAACATGGACAATGTCCTGGGCAGATGGGGACCCGCGTATCGCAGGTGCTCAATGCTGAGGCCATCATGGCGGGGTGACTTTCCTCTAGACATTAATGACATTATTTTTTCAATATCTTCGGCGCTAAACCTTGTTTCAAGCTATATTCTAGTCCCAACATCGAGCACCCATTACGGCAGCCCCAGCAGCGGTTTTACACTGAAGTGATTCATAAAGATATTCGCAATCTCTTTTGAATCACTTGCTCCGTCGATACACACAGGGAGCCCAGGTCTTTTATTTAACCTATTTGTGGCTTTCCAGATTGATTTAAAATGTTTTTGTGACTGATGAGAAGCGAGCATGTCCATTTTAATCTGGATATAAATTTTCTTCTGGAATCAAACATCTCATATATTTGACCAGCAGGTTTACCATACCACACCCAATTTAAAAATTTGTGTCTAGCCTCCCTTTCGGTACTAATGTATAATTTCTGTACTTGTATTTTCAGCGTTTTATCACAATAAAAAAGACATAATTAAAAATAAAATCTTTATTTAAAATTCACACTCGACATCTGTATAGAAGACATTCTGGTCGACTTAAATACGAAAAACAACCTATTCAACTACAGCTCAAAATCTATTTCTTACACATACGTACATATAGTGCTTTGTGTGGAAGCATAATAATGTAATTAAAAACTACATAGATTTTCGAATAGTTGAAGTAGTCTGTATTGGCACTAAATTTATTTGTATTGCAGCTGTGCTATTTGATGTTCCTTTACATTAGTACACAGACATCGTAACAAAAACGTTTACCAAGGACGAACATGATTCTAGAGCACAAAACAAAAAAACAGCCATACTATAAAAAAACGTCCAGTACCTAAACGGTCAAAATGTATGGAACAGCTGTTTTTTTTCTTTAGGGTCTAGCAAGAATCATAGTATTGAATCTAGGGTAAAACATTCTGTCGCGATGATTATACTGTGTATTATGGGGTCGGCACAAAACATGCATCAGTTACATATCACTCAATTCCTGAAAGGCTTATTATTATGTTACTTGACCATTCCATATTTTTTTACTTGTACTTCCACACAAGGCACTTTGACATGATTAGTTTTACGGCAAACGGCTTGATCAGACGTTTTCGAAATTAATAAGACTATAGCACTTTATACTAAGATTGTTTAAATATTATATTTGAAATGCAAGTTCTCGTACTTGTGGCGTTGTTTTGTGGCTAGACGCCTCGCGAATCGCTATTCACAATATATTTCGTTATTAATTTGAAGATAAGTTCGCAAAAGATCAATAGCAGCGGTGATACTTGCAGCAGTGATGTTTGTTCCCGCTCGAGTCTAGCAAACTGTTTCGACACAGAGTTATTTCACTTTGTCGTCAAACGTTGATTAAGCCGTATTTAAGTTTCCTTTCTAGTAGTATAAAGATTACTCATATTTGTTCGCGAAAATCACGAAGATGCTAATCAATAATTAAAACAACACTGAAAGTAACGACAACTATTAGTGTTACATTAACAAAGACAAAAGAGATCTTAGAATACTTGCCTGTCTTTACATTTTGAGCGTCCCTAAAATACATATAAATCTAATTCTATAATTACGTTAAAAAAGAAATCTTAATAATGTATTGCAATTAAAATTCATAGACATTAAATAATAATTAATTTAAAAAAGGTCCAAATAATAAAATAAAATTGTTTTTTATTAGGCAGCTTCAAGCAAAGGTTAATACATAGTGTTCTAGCTAGTTCATATTTATTTAATGAGATTTTTATGGTATATTTCAGAAAATAAGACATTATTTAACAAGTTGTAGAGTATTACAAAAGTTTTACAACTTTTATCTTTACAAAATCTCAAGAATTAGGTACACACACATCAAGCTATACATTTCCAGTTTAATATGGCCTAGCTTTGTATAGATTTCCCGTACAATGAGAGATCCGCATTAACTAGTTTTGTATAGCTTGATTGATTTGTCGTCATGCGTACAGGCTTGGCGGCAAAATCGACTGTATATTTTGCCGCCTAACCCGAACAAATGAGAAGTAAGCCTTAAATGTCACACACACAATTATTTTAAAACTGAAACCTTTACTTGAAAACGACACAGAGCTCTTAAAACTATTATGATGTTTTCTCGGTGGATGCGGTGAATTCCTCAAAAATGCCAGATGAAAAAAATAAAACTGTCTAACAAAATAAATATGGGCCCGACTAAAAATATAAAATGACTGATTAATTGGAGAGGACAAAATACAGTAGAAGATAAGACGCGAAATAATATTAACAATATGTTCGTCTTAAATTAATGAGGTAAATGAAATAGGCAGCTCTCGGCAACACACGAACGAGAATATAATAATATTTACTAATTCAGGAAAAGGAAAATGATTAGGATAATATTCAATTTAATTTCACGCACACAGATTTTCACAAAATTGCTTAAAACAGTGTCATAATTTTTTTAATAAATTCTCTGGCGAAATTCCACAGATGTAATAACACAAAAAAAAACTAAACCTATAATTAAAGTTACCACTGTCGGAGACTGTTTGCCCTGTAATTAGGTGTGTGCTTGAATGTATTCGCTAAGATTTTTTTTTAAGTTTTGCAAACTAATTCAATTTGACCTTATGTAATTGGATACGTAAATCTATCTATATAATAGCCTGTTAAATTTCTAGCCGGGCATAGCACAAAATATGTTAATAACATAACACTTTATGAATAACTTTGGCAAGCATATAAACTACATCTCATATGTTTACTATTTGTACTTGCGTCCTGCAAATATCAGTCATGGATGTATTGAATAGGGGGGGGGGACTGATGTTGATTATGTTTACACGTCACATTAAATATATTATAATTACCCAAGATTCTGATATGACCACAAAATACTTATTCAATAAAAATCGTTACGTTGTAAATGTCCATTAAAAATCATCGATCTACTCTGGGGATTTTGGGCAAATAATCACAACAAAGAATATCACCCAATCATACACATGCTCATATTTTCACTAGAGAATCAAACCAAATTTATTCGTAAATGTAGGTTTCATTACAATAGGATGTTATAATAAGATGGTGAGTTCGCTACATTTTACTCGAGAGCATAAAAATAATAATAAAGCTAGTTTTGTCGAAACAACAGACACACAGAAACGCGTGCGTAAACGTTTATGTTGTTAATTATTGCTATGGTTACAATTTGTTTCTATATTATGTAGTCATATCATATGTCAAATTGGTCACAGTATTTCAAACTTCTCTTATATAATTCTTATGTATTTCACTAGAAAATGCTTTTTATTTATCTTAGAATAAAAGGATTCGCATAGATATTGCAGTATTTAATTGTAGAAGGTTATTTTTATTATTTTTTTAAAGTTATTGTATAAACCACTTATAATATAAATTTTATAAGTATACAATTACGTATAAAATACATAATAAAGTGTAAATTTCCTATTCCGAACACATTTTTATGGGGAAACATTCCCATAGAGTCAATAAAATTATTTTATTAATAATTAAAATTTAATTTATTACCAAAAGCCAATTAAATTTAGCCGAATACTAATTCGAGTCATTAAAATAAAAACGAAAATCGAGAATGTCGTTAAAAGGTCGAATTTATGTTTTGCGATAGCATCGTTAAGAAATAGTTCTATATAGCAACTAATCTTTATACGCATAGACTTGTTCATAAAGATGGAAGAATCTTATTACACTGTACCCGGATTGTTGTTTAACTTTAAATCTTAGGGGGATGATACACAATTCGAGAACAGTAAAAATTCATTATGTTTGTATTACCGCCCTAAAATCTAAACAATGGGCACAATCTCCAAGTCATCAAAAAAACTGATACACGAGGATTTTGGCACAATAATCTTTTTTTATATTTATTTTCATGCATCAAGAACAGTCTATGCATATATAATTGTGGTTCTTATTGTTTGAATGATAAGATCCACAATTGTGTACGGTCGTTGTGTAACTACGTCGCTATAGAATTGGGTTCACTAACATGAACACGAGCTGGTGACACTCGAGGGAGCTTACACGACGTCGTCAGACACAGGCTTGGGATGGCTCTGGCCTTTTTGGTATACCAACACCTTTTCGCTCACCTCGCCTTCAGGGAACTGAGAAGGAAAGACAAAATATTATTTATAAATTTATAGATACGATCAACTTTGAAAACGTTGGGACCATAAACCCTTCATTTGTCAATAAATGGAATACGTCACATTTTTACGTTGCCATTAGCGTCCTAACAACTAATAAGGTTCTAAAAAAACTTTCGTCTTTTACCTATGAGATTAGGCAGAAAATATAGAAACTTCATCCTCAAACTTCTATTTTTTGGTCATGTTTATACATCTAGTAATTCACGCACACCAGTAGCAAGTATTTCCCAACTGTATAGCAAAACTTGCGAAGATCGTCTCTCAATCCGACCTTAACCAAAAAGAGTGAATATACTGGATATTAGAGTAGTCAAAATGTCCAGCTACTAGCCTTACTAAGGGGTATCGTCTAACCCAGTAACTTTGCTGGGTTAGACGATACCCTTGGTAACCCAACCCAGTGGTTGAGGTTAGAATTTTAGAAAGGTAGTCGCTCCATGTCAATTTCTAGTATTTCGCTGCATCCATATATTTGGGAAAAGGCTAGGCAGATGATGATTGAGCAACGTATTTACCTGTGTGTGTGGTATCTCATGGATGAGCTTGTACCCTGTCAGCAGAGTCTCCACTCTTCCCTTAAGCCTGTCGAACAGCACCACGAGGTCGGGCGTCTGCCTGTTGACGTGTTCCGTGCGCCACCAACGCTGAGGGTTGTTGAAGAAGGCTTCTGCTTCCGTGGTGGCGCCGGTCGAGTTGATGGGAGGGTCGCAGTTCAGGTAGCGGGTCGTTATGTTCAGGTGAAGATGGCTGTGGGAACAAATGCAATGTGTAAGGTTAACCTTTTGAATACAATTGTCACATATACGTGACAAGCAAGCGCGTGCCCTGTACGCCAAACGACACAAATATGTGACAAAACGGTAGGTGAAATTGTGGCTTTGCGTGGAGGGCACGCGCGTGCGTTTATGCACTGCTCTGCATTCAAAGGGTTAACGAGAGTAAAACCTACGTAGTTAAAAAGAATATCGGACCTTTCGGATCGGTCAGGGTATTTTTTTTTACATATTGTGTAAGACACGATAAAACTTCTTAATTAGGACTTCTTACCTGTACAGGGGCGTGGAGTGGCACGGCATAAGGAAGGTGATGGCACTCCTGTTGGTGGCTGCGTCGCGCAGCAGGGGCATGACCTGCAGCGTGCCGGCCTGGTGCACCACGCCGAAGTAAGCCGCCGGCACCAAGTTACCCACGAGGATCGAACTGGCCAGCAAGTATAGATGCATTCTGGCGGAAGAAACAACAGTTATTTCACAACGGTCTGAATATAGTATACCGAGTATAGTGCGGGCAATGGAGTCCACACAGTTCATAGTTTTGAAAATAAATCATCACCATTTTTTTCTCAGAGATCGTAGGCTAGGCTAAAAATACACAAAAACATGGTGCATGCTCGCTTTGCTGGCTCTTTCATTTTAATTCTTGACGTTTTCTGCATATTAAGTTGACTAAATAACTACAGCAATAGTATATTGTAAAATATTTTATTTCTAAAATTATCTATTGTTTATACAGGGTGTAAACAGACCCTTCACGAAGTCGTCAACCAAGCATTGTGTACATCAAACTAAGTAACTTTACGCAAAAATTATTGCTGGGAAACGACTTTTTTTTTGGGGTGAAAAATCATGTTTTACGGTAAAACTCAATGTAACGCACTCAAAACATTGTGCTGATGGATGGATTGAATAGTAAGGGGTCGTGAAGGTGTTTAAAGTTAAAATCTTACATAAGAAATATGTATTTTTTTTAAAAACTTGTGAAAAAGTTGGAACTTTGATCCCCAATATCTCCGTAACTAGAAGGTTCCCAGGTATGGTCTAGAAAAAAAAAATGATCGCAATGACGGGGAGAACAAGTAAATTTCGGCTTCGTAAAGAGTCTTTTTACACCCTTTATTTTTGGGATTTATTCTAAATAT
Source organism: Noctua pronuba (assembly GCA_905220335.1). Taxonomy (NCBI): domain Eukaryota; kingdom Metazoa; phylum Arthropoda; class Insecta; order Lepidoptera; family Noctuidae; genus Noctua; species Noctua pronuba. The sequence goes on along the minus strand of LR999906.1, from coordinate 2,784,667 downwards.
ACATTATGTTATAAATGCTCATTAAAGTAAAAAAAATAAACCCAAAAATAAAGAAGCAGCCTTAATAGAATTTTCTACGATCTCGTGTGACTGCAAGTACGGGGTTGAATTGTAAAGAATAACTTACTTGGTAGCCTTCCTGCTCCACGGCACAATGAGGTCTTGTACCAAATACATGAAGATCGGCAGCAGCGGCAACACGAAACGGAACTCCTTGTGAGGAATGAAGCTGAAACAAACATTTATTTATTATATTAAAACACTAACTTTTGCTCACGGCCTCGCCCACCTCAAGGTCGGACGTTTTTCCGTAGGAATGTATTCCCTGAATAAATTAGTATAAAAGTATGAATTTAATTTTAATGTTGTATATGTGTTGTGTTGTTGTTTATATGTTGTGTTGTTATATGTTGTGGTTTTGTGTTTTTTTGTTGTTGTGCTGTGTTTTAATGTTGTGATGTGTGTTGTTTTTTTATATGTTATTGTGTTTTATGTTGTTTTTGTGTCGTATATGTTGTTTTTATTAGCCTGTAAGCTTTCTTTAAAATAAAATAAATAAATAATATAAATTAAATAAATAACAAACAACAGCGGTGTATGTTATATAATATAACATACCATGGCTTTGAACCTTATTTCCTTACAGCTTAGCCACATACCTGTACAAAGCCACATGTAAAGCAATGGCAGTCAGAAGCAGGACTCCTATCCTATTTTCCTTCGGTCGTCGCAGAATGTTGGTGATTGCCCATAGTACGGGCAGCAGGTTGATGCCCAATACCGCTGGAATGCCCTGTGTCAGATACCAGTGCCTGCAACAAATAACAGGTTTTAGTTTTGTCTTGTTATACCTAACTTAATTAGGCACTTGATATAGTGTCCTGTTGCTTGTTAATTAAGGAACTAAAGAGGCTACTGAAAGCGCCAAACTCGTATTTTAGTTCTGGGCTAATTCGATTAATTTTGGCCCAACCACTATTTTATTTGGTGATTACTTCTTTTCGTTTTATAAGTGCCCATGTGAAAAAAAAATTGATTTAGTCAACTGCATCCGTCAATGGGGTGATTCTACCCGTTATTCTCGATGTTCGCTAAGATCTGCGATTCGAGCAAAAAAAAATCCTTTTTATCAGTAGACAGACTATCTCAATGCATGTATGTTTTTTTTTTTATTCTTTACGAATCGGATATGTATGAGTGCCATCTTTTATACACATAAGGTGGCGATTTCGAGTCAAAACGATTGCGCATGTTTAATTGAACAAAAGAGGCGCTCTAAGACGTAGAGGTAAAAATTTCCCTTTTCTTTTGTCAGATGCACTAGGGTGCATCTATCAGGGTTAAGGAGTAAGGAGTAGTATCAAGACAATACTTACCATGGGTGTTGTCCGTAGAAAGAAGCAATGTCATGTAAGACATTGAACCTAAAGAATTCCCAGGGCGTGACGATGAGACGGCCGTAGAAGTACGAGTCTAACGCCACCAGGGCGCCACCGGCGATCAGGCTGAAAAATACACGTTTGATTTATGTATAGACGTGTGTTGTGTTATTTGCGCTCCCCAAAACATGGAAAAACAGGTGGTTAGATTCAGCCAGCTTTCATGCAACATTTAGCAGTGGTAGTGCCGAGTGGCTATCGTTTGTTAAATAGGTTATAGTCAGACTTTAACCTATTTAACGAGCGATAGCCACTAGCGAGGGCAGACTCTGTCCTCCTACATACAATGCCATGCCAGAGTAAAAACTGAAACCTCTCTTGAGCCTGTAATTGCAAAAGATTATTAGCCATCTGTGTGCCACTGAAGGGCAAAGGACTTGTAATGTTTGTATCCAATAAGCCTAAGGGGTCTCGCCATCCATCTCCTCCTGAGCCTATCGCGTGGTCGTTTTGAACTCACTGTTACTTTGGAACGTAATATCTTACGCGATCAATGGAGTTTTACCAGTACATAAACAAAGTACTTACGCAATAGGCACGTAAGTCCGCACGACGAGCTTCAGCCGGCCCTGGTTGGTGGTGAGCAAGTTGTAAGCCCCGAGCACTGCCCACAGCGGCGCCGACGTGGGCCGCACGAACACCGACACCACCGCCAGCCACAGCCACTGGGGACTTTCTGTAATAAGTAAAAAGCTATCATAACATCAGCCCAAGTTACCGAATGGTTCGGTAGAGGCGTATTTACAGTATTAGTTGTCTGTTCCTCGTTAAGCCGTTGGTCCCGGCTGTCATTTGCAGATTTTTGACAGTCGTTACTTAAGTCAGTGGCTCGAAAGTCTGACTACCAGAGTTACCAAGGGGTATCATATCGTATAACATACTAAATGGGTTCTGGAGGTCAGATAGACAAGTCGCTCCATGTAAAATACTGGTATTCAGCTGCATCCGGTTAGGCTGGCAGCCGACCCCAACATAGTTGGGAAAAAGCAAGCAGACGATTTTTTTTTTCAGCGGATTTTTTATTGCGGTCATCGTATTCGCGAAAAATTATTCGCTTTTGGTTGGTTCCTTGAAGAAAGTTGTCCAGTTAGATGGGCTGAACCACAGGTTCACACCCTTAATATGATCATACATTTTGGCTAAACATCTATTAATTTTCAAAAGCATTTGAGGTGTGACTTTGGTGACAAATACTGTCTACGACTAGGCTTTAACCCCGAACAATCTACAGAATTTGCTTATCAAGGACATCGCTGTTATTTATTAATATTGTTTTTGTTTATACAGCAACAGGAAAACTAAATTTTATATTAATGTTTAAAGCTGGGTAGCAAGATTCTTTTCCTGTCACAACAGGAAAAAAACCTTGGAACTATTAAACAATGATAAATATCCAATGAATACCTGCTTGTTTTTATTAATTATATGATTTTTTTAAACTGACGTGGTCACTGACACTAAAAACGGGATATTTACCATGTTTACTATTTCCACTTCCCAATATTTTCGCACTGTTGCAATAAATCGCGAACTCAAAATAAATAGTAAACATGGTAAATATCCCGAAAATATTATAAAAATATGATTTCCTTATTTGAAAACGGATTTTGAAGGGTTTTAATTTTTTGCACGGATCCCTCACTCTTTTTCTTAAATAACAGTAGCTTAAGTTACGCCTTATTACGGAAATATCAGCTATCTGCCAGTCCCGTCAAAAACAGACAGACATTTTAATTTTATTTATTTGTCCAGATATGATATTTTTCTTTTTTAGAGCAGGATAATATTACCTTTTTCGTAATAACCCAGCTTCCCACCCTTGAACGGGAACACAGACAGGGCAATCGCAACCAGGGCAGTCTCTAGCGTCTGCAGTAAGGTTCTACCGGACGTGTAAAACCAAAACCATGATGTCAGCATCAGGAATAATGCCCATTTGCGGTTTCCGGTCCACTTGTAGAAGCTGTAATCAGCAGCAGTGCTGATGACAGCCTGCAGGATGCGAGGCAGGAGAATCTGCAAACAAATAGTAGGTTATATTATAACTGTATTATTGTGTTGTCAAGAATTGTGAAATATGCTAAATACTGGGTTGTTGTTTTTTTTTTAGATTATTTAAAACTATAACCTATTCTGATCAAAACTAGTAGTGATAACAATCAACCTTCTTTTAGTAGGTAGGACTGAATTGATTAAATTATTGTAACTACTGAATTAAAAAGACACTGCACCAGAGCTCAAATAAATTGAGATTGGGAGCCTGATGATGGAGAATTTGTTTTTGTTTTTTGGTAAAACTATTTGAAGTCTATTACCTATTTTTAGGTTTACAATAGAGAGTTGTTTTTAAATCCATACAGATAACGGAAGATAACATAATTGTAGAAGTGCCATATTTAAACTTTTGGCATACAATCAAGTTTATTCTATTTAATTCCATGGCATTCTGCAACAAGTTCCGCTTAAAAAAAAGGTATGCACTACATAGAACACAAGACAACATGTGATACAAAGAAACTACTCCATTACAGATATTAAATAACAGCGACTCATGTTACAAAGGAATACTGTAACACTATACACAATTAGAATGTTCTGTAATACCGACTGTTTGTTAAAAGTCTCTACTGTGCTTTCAGATAAAAACCTACAACTTTTTATTACTTAGAATATATTTATTGTAATTTTATGGAACATTTCAATCATTGTGTTTCCAATAGTACCAAAAAAGATAATGAGTTTTTTTTTTCAGATGTTTTGTAGTACTTAGTCATGACTACATAGCTTTTGATAAATGATCAATTTAGCAACAAGATATCAACGACCCTGTATCTTATGCTTGGTCATGGTGAGCGAGTATTTTCAGTCTTTTGTGGGGTTCATAAAAAATATTTGGAACTATATTCTTACCAGCGCTTCAGGGTAGTCCAGTCCAGTGTATTTAAGCAGAGTGTAAAGTGCAGCTACCACACTTGGGTACAAATAGCTCCTGATGCCTTGCTGCCATTCCCAAGTCAGGGCTCCATACCCAAACACTTGTTTGTGAGCCACTTCCAAGGTCTGCCAGTACTCATCAGGCACATACCACGTCTGCACCAGGAATACAGACAAAATCCTCACGAACAATATCACGGAAGCCACCTGAAGGGGCCTCAGGCCCTTTGCCAACACCATTCTCCCGCCTAAATCGAAAGAGGTTACATGTGAATTGTCTATAAATAGAAACCTTTAGTGTGCTCAATAAACATAGAAATCATAAAAAGCTTGACCAAGATTAACACTTCATACATTAAATAACACAAAAACTTAGTTCTAATTAGAAATCTCGGTGTTGATAACTTTATCAAACGAAACAAACTTTACTCACTGAAGTGTCAACTAACGCGTCCTTATAATTAACGCTAGAATTGAATGAACAATAAGCTTTTAACACAATGTAATTAAGTAACACTTTTTCATGATTATATTCAAAGCATTTTAATCCATTGAATTTTCTACAAATAAACATAAAAACACTTTTTTCGTAATTATTTCACTAACCTCAACAAAACCCGCCGCCACCGCGAAGTAGTGCTGTGCTAATCAACTAATTTTATCGTCGGATCTCTTAACGGTATTTTAATTGTTAACACATTTTATGAACAAATAAACCCACATTTAAGTACACTTCGTTTATTTATCTGTTGCTACTGACGCGCAAGAAAATATTTTTATGACAAAAATAATGAAAGGGAAGAATACTAACAACTTTATCCACGGGTGTCGCTAGCATCTCTTGACTCATAAAAATTAACCATCACATCTAAAACTGGTTTCCTTAACTACCTATCTTATTTCTGAAGTAAAAAAATTAAATAAAGGCGATTAAGTAGTTTTACTGCAAGGTCTGTGTGCAAGATTTGTTTTAACTTACTTTATGGAGATAGAAAATAAAACTCAGTATCATCAGATTCATTTTGTTACGTAGCTGTAAACAAATTAATTGTTCACTTACGGTATGTGTGGATGCATCACATGCCCTTGTTGCGCAAGTAAATCAGTGCCCTTACCATGAGTTTGTAAAAAACTGTCCTCGATATCGAAAACTATCGGATATACTTCTCGTGTCGTAAAGCAGTCGATGAATATGAAAGAGACAGGGCGATAGTATTCGATAACGAATAATACGTTTCAAACTCATGGTAAGGCCACTGAACCTAATCTGAAGTAAAGCTGAGACAGTGACGATGAATAGCAGACTCCGATAATCGACTTAAATAAATCCACCAAACTCATCATAAAACACATTTCACTATGTCAGTCCCAACACTATCATGTCAATGCCGCCATGTTTGGGTTGTCTCTGTGCGGTTGTGTTCGAAAACTGTTAATTTAATTAAAAAGTGGTAAATTATTCAGGGTTTGGCTTAATTAGTTTTGTTGTTTATTATAAATAATTATCATAGCTTTTAATTAACAACGCTATTTTTAACTCAATATGCAAATATGAAAGATTTATCAGGAGGCAAAACAAAAACTACCAATTTGGCGTCATAGAATGTTTGATATAATTTAATAGGTTTCGAACGTCAATATACGAATGTTGATTTTATGGGAAAATTAATTCTACCCAATTCTTTTGATAAATAATTATGTTGTGGTATTAGCTCAAAAATGGGTAAGTTTGGCATTTCCAAATGAAATAACCTCGTGGTAGTACAAGAATATGATAACGAGATGTTTGCTTTTAGATGAGGCGAAGAAAGAAACGGTGGATCTTTCGAGGCGTGGGTTGAAGAAAATAGAGAAAGCGCCCGCGGAGGAATCCAAGACGATTATTAATTTAATCCTAGACCAAAATGAGTTGCAACGGCTCGACAACATCGACACATATAACCGCGTCGAAAATGTAAGAGACTTATTAAATCAACCCAATTTGTTATTTTTTTCAAATCATCTCTTATTCTCGGTGTTAACATTACATTAGCCTCAAATAAATATAGGCTCTCATTGCACTAGAAGTATTGAACCTTCTCATTTAAGTACAGAAAAACATCCCATTCTGATATGTAAAGTTAGTTATGTGCATGACTAAGTATGTGTTCATACATTTTAATTATAGTGAGAACATAGATAACCATACAAATTCTGTTTGTGAATAGTTATCAATATGCAACAACTTCCTGCTGCGCATGCACGGTGTGTCCAGATTGACGAACATCCGAATACTAGCTCTGAGCAACAATGGCATACTACAAATAGAAGGGCTCAAAGACCTCATATATCTTAAAGTTTTAAAACTAGCGGGTAAGTTAGTATACTGTTCGTTATGGTAGCATTCTGTGAAAACGCTTGATGGGTATTTCAAACATTTTATTTTTGGGCCTCTTTTGTGTGCATTAATTTAAAAATATTTGGTGTGACTGTTGTTTGTTGTTATTCAAATGAACAGTTTTTTATTATTATTTGTGGGCATAATTTGTAACTTTCTATAATCAACAAGGACACATTCTGTCTAAATTCACAAATTAAATAATAGAAAACAGAACAACTATATTTTGAATTTCATTCATAGAATCACATTTATTCAGAATAAAACAAAACAAATAACTGAATCTGCCCATTCCAAAATTGACACTAACTCACTAATTTCATCTCTTCAAAAGTGGCTCTTCTGGAAGCGATACCACATTTTTTCCAATATCAAGTAGGTACTTTGATAGACCATGAAATTCTGAAGAAGGTTCATCAAATGAATTTTTGTTTTTGGAACTGGCTGGCGATTTAGCTGTTGTTGAATATTCAGCCAGCTCTATGGTAGTTAGACTTTTTAATACTGTGTACCAATCAAAGCATAAACACACATACACACTCGCACATTATATTTACATTTTATTTAATTTATAATCTAAATCTCAAATGACCATATTTATTATTTTTAATTTAACTTATTTTTATTCTTTTTCAAATTTGATTATGGACATTTTACATTTTTTTTTGACATAGATAAGTATTGCATTATTATTATTTTTTTTAATTTAGAGATTATTTTGAGATGTAATCGTATTGTGTGGTGTGATTTGTCTTTGATTATTTAATAACTAACATTATTTTTAGTGTGCCTACTAACAAAATTATAGATCATAGTGTCTGAAATAAATAAATTGAATTGAATATATTGTTGTGGAGGTTAGATAAGTAGTTGCTCCATGTAAAATACTGATATTCAGCTGCATCCAGTTAGACTGGAAGCCAACCTAGTTGGGAAAAGGCTAGGCAGATGATAACTAACCAAAGCATAAAATAGCATTTATAACTAGTAGCTGCCATCCATCAATTTAATGGCATAGTATAGCTCATCACTGACATATCTAATGTAGTATAGTCATACTTAAACACAGCATGATTAAGTATGTCTGACTGGTTTCACTAACATGGAAAGTGAATATAGAATGCTCTATACTTAAAGCTATTTATTGCTTTTAGAGATTGGTATTTGTAATTGTAATTCATAGTTATCAACAGTTAACTGAAATGGAATAAGGAAATGTGTGTGGAAATGTGTTTTTCTTCATGAAATTATCGAACTTGTGACTGGTTAATTGCGGGTCACTGTATTTCATCAGGATGTAGTATAACAAAACTGCTGAAATATATGTGCACCTTATTTCAACTAGTATAGGATAAAATATTGATTAATATTCTCTACCGTCCCATCTGTTAGTTTGTTTGGACTCCAAGGGTCAGTCTCCACTAAGCGGAAAAATCCTGGTACACTTTTTGTTGTGTCACTGAAAAAAGGACTGTATCAATATTGCCTTTAAGTATAAATTTCGATGCAGACATTAAGTGTCTCCTCACGCTTGAGGTTGCTCGAGTTGCGCAGAACTAAAACCAGTCTTACATTATAGTCATTACAGCCCTTTATCCAGTGATGTGTAAGTGAGCTGTTCTAGAACGCACCATAACCTTGTGAGCTTTTTTCAGGTAACAACATAAAATCAATAGAACACTTGAATCACAACATGCACTTGGAACATCTAGACTTGTCCAACAACCAGATATCTTTTATAGCTGATATATCATATTTGAAGAATTTGAAGGTTAGTATTATTTGATAATAACTCTGCTATTAAACTGGACTTGTTTAGTCTATGTGAATCATGCTTTTTTCTTTATTTTTTATATGTAGAGGGTTTGATCAGTATGACCATGCCACCCTCATAGGGGCATTCTATGTCTATCTACGCTTAATACCTAAGTTTACTATTTTGTATAATTTTTTGGCTGTCCTGGATAAGGAGGCAGCCAAAATACTATTATATATGCCGACATCAATAATATTAAGACAGTTTTCTACGAAAAAGTTACTCCTCTCAACCCTGTTCCGGACACATTCCGCTAAAATATGGGTTGTATCCTCTACCTTATCACACTCAGAACAATTGGGCGAATCAGTCTTTCTCATTAAAAAGGCAAAGCTATTTATTCAATGTAAATATGAAAAAAATATATTTAAATATTCAAGTGTGCATTCATTAAAATGCGTAATTCTATGTCTGTGGCATAAGAGAAATCATAAAAAGAAAGGTGGTTTGTTTGTTTATTGATTCATGTAACCATCGTCTATTTAAGAGGGGGTTGCTGTGTAAGTAATCTATATGCAATGCTAGGATTATAGCTAAAGATGGGATATGCAGAATCTAAGAAAGTTTTTTCGATTATCCTATGAAATACACCGAGAGTTTTTAGTCGTCTTATAACGGTGGTCCACTCAATGTGCCCGACATAAAATAGTTCTAGGCGCGATTTTTTGTTTTACCTTCCGTAATAGGTACAAAGAAAAATAAATAACATTAGAAAAAATTATGAAACAAACCTGTTAATGATGTTTACGAGACAAACGGGAGAATATACCTACCTCCAGTCCAGTAGATTATCGCTCACAACAGGGTGTTTTAACTACGTCATGCGTCATAATATTGAATAATATTTTTATTTTTAAATTATTAAAATCTCTTTTTTTTTATGAATGCTTTGTAGTCATTGGATACATGAAGTGGGCTGCCGTTGTAAGAAGACTAAAAAGTCACGGTTTATAATTCACAAAAAATCACGTCATTGATCCTTTTCGTAACTTTCTTTTGCAGCATCTAAATCTGGAAAGGAACAAGATATCAGATCTGAGGCAGTGTGACCGATATCTTCCAACACACCTGGAACACCTAGGGCTAGCACACAACAGTATCCAGGATCTGAACGAGATCAGTCACTTGGTGCACCTAAATAAACTGGACAGCTTCTCTATACAGGGTAACCCGTGCGTCGCAATGGCTGGGAAGGACAAATTGTATCCTTTTTAATCCGACGAAAACAGCAGGAGGTTCTTAAGTTGACACGTGTTTTTTAGAGTTCCGCTTCCGTACCTCAGTCGAAAAACCTTAGGATCACTTTGTTGTCCGTCTGTCAAAACCCTTTTTCTTAGGAGCGCGTGGAGGTATCAAGCTGTAATTAATGTCAAATTCTCAGGTTTACAACCGCTTGGAGCAGTGAAAAATTCAAAATTGTAAGTCAACGCGATCAAAGACCGTTTATGTCGCATTTTTTTTGCGATTTCACAAGGGAATCAAAACCCAAGGGTACTTACCGTTAACCATGAAATTTAGCAAGAAGCAATGTCTTACAGAACATGTAAAGGAAAAAAACTGACAAACCGTAAATATGTAGTTTAATAACAAAATACTTACAAGTTTATACGGAGCCCTCGGTGCGTGAGTTCAACTCATAATATAGCATAACTAGGGAAGCTATTAAACAGAAAAAAAAAGTTCTAGTTAACTTTTTTGTTTGTTTTTTTCCGATATGAGAACAAAAGGCCCGCAGCTATAGGGAAAATCTAACTGATCACAACGTAACATTACAAAAAAGTAGAATTGAATTGTGTTAAAAATGTGACTTAATCAAAAGGTTCCTTGACTCTCAAAACAGAGGTTTTGATTACCGTCCCTTTGTACTCAACTGGATAATGAGCGTCAAGACAATAGACGGCTTCGTCGTCAGTGCTATAGAAAGGTAAGATTGAAAATGTTATAAGGTATAATATGAATAGTGATGCGTATGCGCACTCACACATAGTTATAGGTTGTCAATGTGTCAGTATAATTCCTTCCCAAGTCAGTAATAAACTAGGGATCAAGGACGACACTCGTTTCATTATCTCCGTACCCACAACGAATAAACATATCAAATAGCAAAAAAAAAAATCCTGCATGTAGATATTTATGTTTCATCCCTAATTATTGTTTTTTAACCCGTTGTAAATTTTAAAAATTTGTAATTACAATAAACTGGTAAAAAATAAAAAATACTCATATCTTTTACAAGCCTCAATTAAAAAATTCTTCCCTTTCAGCTTGAAAGCAGAGTGGCTGTACAGTCAAGGCAAAGGGCGGCATTACCACGCGGGTCAGCACCAAGAGTTGTGCGAATACTTGGCGTCTACCTGCCCGCTCACAGCCGATGCGTTGGAGACCGAGGATCAGAGGAAACTGCGTCTTATACTTAGTAAGGTAAGGTCGAGTATAGTTAAAGCGGTATCATAGTCAATAAATTAGGCTGCATTGAAATAGACTTGTGATGTAGTTGGTGATGATAAGTATGAGAGAATTTAATGATTTATTTTTCGTTAATACAAACATATTTAAGAGATTTTTTCAATATGTTTTAGCCGTGATACCCCGCGTCCTAAACACAGCGATCGGTTGGCGCAAATACGTATTTGTCGTTTTATTTAGACGGACGCGCTTTTTGTAGGCACAACGCCCGACGATAGCTTTGGTTAGGAGGCGCTCATAATAAAAGATTTATCAAAACAGTTTCATAACTCTCGTCACGTAAAAAGAACGCTGAGCGACAGTGGAGGGGATGTGTTTTCGCACGTTATGCAGTCGCGTCCTAAAGTACTAAGCTATTGTTTTATAATATAAGTATAATTGTTTAATTGTAGAATCGTAATAGGTACTTTACTAGCTACTAAAAAAATTTGAGAAAGTTTATTTGAGCAGTCGGCGTTCTTTTTACGTGACGGGAACTATACTAAGCGCGACAAGATATTAACTATTTTAAATAGCCCACGCTTAGTGAGACTATTATATCGATAGCTATTAAAACTGCTGAATGAACCTGTTACTTAGGAAAACCTCTCACGCCGAACATTTTTGTAACGCAGGCTCAACATCATCAGCAACAACTGAAGGACCAAAACCACAGTCCTTTGAAGGCAAAGTTACAATCACCGAGGATGCAATGTAAGTATTGCATCAAGCTAAATCAGCCCATAAGGTTCCCACTGCTGGGACACAGGCCTCCATGAGAGTGGTATTAGGTATTGAGGCTAACAGAAATATTTTTTCACATTCGTCACATTTAGTATAATGTCTTCGTCAGATTTGCCTGTGTAAGGCGCGAATTACACAGAAACGGCGTAAGGTGAAGGCGCGGCGCAGGCATGATGTCGCTTCAAAACATTTTCATACAAAATGTACGTAGGCGATGTGTCGTAAATTACACTCAAGCGGCGCGGCGCAAGCACGCCGTTCTTTCGTTTCCTTATAAATTCCACGCCTGCGCCGCACCTTGCGCCGTTTCTGTGTAATTCGCGCCTAAGTCAAAAAGACTTCCCGTTTGATGGGGGAAAATTAATGTTACTGAAAGTTCCGTTATAAGATATTGTTTTTTCTTTTTAAATTTGAAAGTGAGCTTCTGCATGCAGGGCTGTAGTTTGAGAATTTTAAAATATAGTTTTGGCTTTCATCACGTCATAAGCACACGGTTATCAGTTTTCGTGCTGAAAATACTTGCTGAGAAACCTTCAGGGCTCCCTTTTCAGTAAATATAAGTGGTCTCAATAACACTGTACATACACATAATTAATGTCCCGAAACTCATAGTTCGTAAAAAATGTTAATTATGCAGAGTTGCAGACGTAATGTTTGACCTATTAATTAAAATGCTTCATAAATTGAGTTATATTCGGAATTTGTGGAATTACGCTAATGAGGATTGATTTATAATTCCAATATCAAGTAGTACAATACAACAACCGATTCGTATGAAATAAAATTAGTAACTTTAGATACTACCTGACGCTGATCCGAGTCTGGATTTGTGCCCGGTTGGTGGCAATAGGCTCGCCCTCCATTACATGGAACCTAAACATAACTGGAGAAATGTGGGTGTCCTATTAGGTACACCTCTGCCTAATCCTTCTGGGATAACTGCCGTAATGTTATGTGATGAGACTTAACAGTAGCGAAGAGACAATTTTTGTAATAGGTAAGCCAAAGTATAAATCTTTAATGTGATTATATTATTTGTCTAGAATATTGACTGTGCCATTTTTCAAAGGGAATCCGGTAGGAATCGAGTTGTATGGATCTTTCGCCACTGATACTTAATGACCCAATAAACTTCCAGCTCGTATATCAACGCCCCGCCACATGGGCCGCTCCCCCGACCGGCTGACATCCAGCTACCACGCAGCGCTCACAAAGTCCTCGTCACCCTCCCACCAGATGACGTCATCACTGTGCGGGGATCTGCCCGGCATACCCACGGCCATGAGCCAGAGCTTCGACTCGCCAGGACTCATGTACGCTACGGAGAAACGAGACAGCGCTAGGGAGAAGGAGAGGGAAAAAGTACAAGGTATGTGAAGGTTTAGGTAGTTAGCATTCGTATTGTAAACGGTCGTTCATTTTTTGATAGAGCGTGGTGTGGTGTCTGTTATACCTGTGTGACAACTCCTCTCTAAGGCCTGATTTACATTGGGAAAGTGATTAGTGAAGTTCGTGAGGACAGTGTAAACCGATCGGCCAGTAGTGAGTCATCAGTCACTGTCAAAGTTTTCGCCAACCGCCATGTACTTGTAGTCGCTACTCGCCTTCCTTGACCTATTTGAATCGGGCCTAAATGTTGATGCCTCATATTAAGGCGCACAGTAAAGCGATATCGTAACATACAGTACCTGGGACTCTAATTCTTAGGCGCGAATTACACAGAAACGGCGTAAGGCGTAAGGTGCGGCGCAGGCGTGGAATTTATAAGGAAACGAAAGAACGGCGTGCCTGCGCCGCGCCGCTTGAGTGTAATTCACGACACGTTGCCTACGTACATTTTGTATGAAAATGTTTTGAAGCGGCATCATGCCTGCGCCGCGGCTTCACCGTACGCCTTTTCTGTGTAATTCGCGCCTTAAACGATCTCGTTTTGCACGAAGTTACAGAAATATTAACACGCTATTTATAAATGGACGCGGATTCAGATATTGCTTGTTTAATTATTATAATTGAATATTCTAAACCTATAAAGACTTACAACTCATCAACTTTCACAGAAATACCGCAACCAAAGCCAGTAAACCATTCACTAGAAGCCGCATCGAAAATGGTTCCCGTACCCGAATCGTTAATGAGCCCCGACTACCAAGACCCGATATACGACATCCAAAGATCGATACCAAAGCCGACCAGTAACTCGATACACAGCATCTCAAACACATCTTCACAATCCAGCAACAGTAGCATTCATGAAGACAAACCAAGACACGCTAAAAACATGAAAGGTTCCCCGAAATTGCCAAAGAGCGCTACGTCGTCACCCAAACTGAAAACAAGAATGGAACAACGGAAAGGCAGCTTATCAAAAATAGAAGTGAAAAATGAAGAGAAGAAATTAAACGGCATCACGAGCGATTCGGAGAATCACAGCGCCGAAATCATGAAGTTACCGTCGAATCAGAGACGGCAGAAGAAACTGAGCGTGGAGTCCATGGCAGCTGTGACAATACAGAAGATGTGGAGGGGGTACAGAAGTAGGAACCTCAATAAGGATACGTTACGGATACTGCATGCTATACAAGCGGCGAGGGCAAGACAACATATACAGTGAGTTTTAGCGCTTACTTATTTACAAATCTATACAGTCACGAGCTCACGAGCACCAATATGTTTACACTTTTCTAAATTTAAAAGCAATTTTCGCGAAAAATAACGATTGTAACTTGGAGATAGAATCTTTTTCATAAAATATGAGTCCCAGAATACTATGTTCGTAACAACATGAAATTTTAATCAGAACAGTAGGTGAAAAACACTTAAAAGTTGCTAAGTGTTTACATATTGGTGCTCGTGACTGTACAGGGTGAAAGTGACGTCGACGCACAAACGGTTACCACGTGATCAGTACGTCATTCCAAATGCCTACATAGAGATACATTCCACCTAGGTACTACACGGAAATTTAATAATATTAAATTTAAAATTTAAAAACCCCCAACGAAAAAATCAAAGATGAAAGATACATACCCACTTTCATCCCCCATATCTAGTAAATTGCTGCACCAATTTTGATAAAACATGTCTAATTTTAATATACACATCATGCGCTTTCATTTGATACCCCACTTGGGTATATTTGAAAATATTCGATTTTTTTAGTAAATGGCAGCAACGATTTTGATTAAACGTATCTAAGAACCATCGCCAAAAACCAGCTTTCAAATAATAAAAAACTGCATCCCAATCGGTACACTCGTTTAAGAGTTACGGTGCCAGAGACAGACACACACACACATAGCGGTCAAACTTATAACACCCCTCTTTTTGCGTCGGGGGTTGAAAAAAGTTATGGTGAACTGAACACGTGGTAACCGTTTGTGCGTCGGTGTCACCCTGTATGACATAGTTTATTTTCGTTGTAGTTTTAAAGCTGATGCAAGTTTGGCCGCACCGCTTTACAAAAATCCCCATACATCTTTTTTTTACATCTAGTATGAACCTTCGAACGCTACAGGCGGGCCGCAGTGCACTTATTTGTATTAAAATGCCGTGCACTGTGGCTGGGTAAATGCGCTTCGAACAAAAGTTATCAGACGTTTGAAAAATTGGCCTTTATCTACACTAATATTATAAAGAGGAAAGATTTGTATTTTTGTGTATGTTTGTAATGAATAAACTCAAAAACTACTGGTCCGATTTCAAAAATTCTTTCACCATTAGAATGCTACATTATCCCTGAGTAACATAGGCTATATATTAAAAAAAAATGTCCACCCGTGCGAAGCTGGGTCGGGCCGCTAGTAGTTAATAAATCAACATATTTACCATGTTTTGTTTTTAACTGTTCCGATACTCCGATATTTCAATACTGACGATCATGTTTACGTATTAAGTTGTATTTTTGATTCGTAGGAGGTTGACGTGCGATATGGAGGCGACTAAGGCAGCTTTGGAGTCTGAACGAAAGATACAGCAACTACAGATGCAAGCGATCAACGCGTTATGGAAGAAAGTGTCCACTTTACAGGCTGCTGGTGAGTTTATCTTGTTTTAACTTCGTCCTACCAGTACCGTCGTCACGTAAAAAGAACGCTGAGCGACAGTGGAGGGGATGTGTTTGCGCACGTTATACAGTCGCGTCCTAAAGTACTAAGCTATTGTTTAATAATATTAGTATAACTGTTTCATTGCTGAATCTTAATAGGTACTTTACTAGCTAGTTAGTGCTTTGGAAAAGGCTGGAATAAAAAAAAATGCGAAAGTTTATAAGAGCGGTCAGCGTTCTTTTTACGTGACGGGACCAACACGACCATCATACACGCAATCAGAGTTAACCGGGAAATTAGGAGGTCTACAATAACCATCGTGCACACCAGAATCAATGCCTGGCTGGCCGGAGGATCTTCCCTTTTCAATGGAGGATGAGGAGCTTTACACCGTGTCCCTCATATGTTATACATGACGTTATGACGTCGCATACGATAGCACTCCCGCTTTGTTTCTCGCAGTGACTGAAAAGGATAGGACCATGGAAACATGCGATTCCGTGCTGATAGATGAGGAGCAACCCTTATCTAATCTATCTAATCTAATCTAATCAACTATCTCGATGGTTGAATCGTCGCAAGCGATACTACTGACTCTTTTGGTTTGAGGTTTTAGGTTCGATTCCATGGTCAGGTTGGGAAATTTCTCAATAGCACCCGAAGTCAATTTTTGTGCCTATGATAATGATCTCATTATCATCATTACGTGGGATTTACACATATCTGGTGCACTGCCTAGCCCAAAGGAGATTACAAGGGTGATGTTCTGAGGTAAATGCAATGATTTCAAAAGTAAGGAAACGCCCGTCTCAACACTTTACATAATTGTGTCCCCTTCATACAAGCAAAAATAGTGCCATCTGTCATAACACGTACGAACTACGTGAGTGCTGTGTCGCATAGGTCGACGACGTAACCTTGTACGTGGGTACATGATTTTTTATCACATTTTCCTTTGGTCATTATGAGTCAGTTGCATGCAGATATATATAACGATTTCCTTTTTGCGATGATATTTTATTAGGTCCCAAAATTACTAACACTAAGTTCTAAAGATAAAAACATAACAGAAATAAAAAATGACGTCCTTACAAGGTTACTTCGTTATGACGGTTCTTATTTATGACAAGAAAATACTCGCTCTCTCCTGCGCGCGACGATTTAGTCGTTGGCCCTAAACTGTCATTTTAGGGGCAGCGCGCTGGTGCCATTTAATTGCGCAGTCGGCCTGTTCCTTACGCGAGTAATATTATGTATACTCAGTGGGTAAATGAAATGTATTTTTTTGTCTTTAATTTTAGACAACCAGAAGCAAAGGCTATCGGAATCAGATGACAGCACAGACGCGTTGCGACAGCTGTCGGAGACGTGTTTCAGTTTACAAGCACAGGTATGAAATCAATGTATTATTTATTTTATTTTAATCTGACTATGTGAATGAACAGCTTATAAAGGGTGTAAAAATACCCTTAACGAAGCCGAAAGGCACTTGTTCTCCCCGTCATTGCGATCTTTTTTTTTTGTTCTGGAGCATACCTGGGAACCTTCTAGTTACGGAGATATTGGAGGTCAAAGTTCCAATTTTTTCACAATAAAAAAAAAAATAGTACTTTTCAATGTTTTAACTTTACTTTAAACACCTCCGCGACCCCCGTACTATTCAATCCATCCATCAGCACAATGTTTTGAGTGCGTTACTTTTAGTTTGATGTACAGAATGCTTGGTTGACGGCTTCGTGAAGGGTCTGTTTACACCCTGTATACACAGCCCCGCTAATTGATTTATATTACAACACTAGATATTCGTGTCACTTAGTGTTAATGTGACCGGAAATGTGTATGCATGATGAATGATGGACGTTGACTTAGGACGAATAGTGATTTTAAACTTACTAATATTATAAATGTGAAAGTTTGTGAGGATGCATGGATGGATGTTTGCTACTCTTTCATGCGAAAACTACTGAACGGATTTGGATGAAATGTGGCACATAGACGTCTTACAGCACATGTAAACCGTAAATATGTAGTTTAATAACAAAATACCTACCTTTACAACGTGTAACAGAAAGCGAAAAAATTATCAGTTGTCCCATACAAAACTTCAATACCTACTCGACCCAAATGTATGGGACAGCTGTAATTTTTTTCGCATTTACGATATTGGACCCATGGAGGAAGTTGTTCAATTTGATGGTCTGCAGCATATCCTTTCATATGACTATACCCTTTCTGTTACACGTTGTATACTATACCTTAGTTTGTACAGAACCTTCGATGCGCGAGTTGAACTCGACGCTCTTGGCCGGTTTTTTTCTATTCTACCCTAACAGGGTAGACAATTCGTTCATATTTTCTTTGGTTTCCTGTCCATTTAAATTCATAATTTTTTTAATAGAATATTTTGATTGACAAGTTGATGATAAATATGTGTGTGTAGTTTTTACAGATTCAAAAATACTACAGCTCTTTGTATAGACGCTCGTCTAGGGAAGTACCATCACTGTACTAGTTCTTATCGCCAGTTTGTGAACGTGACTGCCTCGTTGGTTGAGTGGTCGCAACCGTGACTGCTGAGCTTGAGGGTTCGATTCCCGGGTCGGGCAAATTTTTATTGGGTTTTTCCATCAGGAATTTCTCAGAAGCAGCCACGGAGTCTGTATTTGTGCCCGGTTGATGGCAATAGGCTCGCCCCCTAATATGGGACGTTAACATAATTGGCGAAATGTGGCTGTACTATTAGGTACACCTCTGCTTAACCCTTCGGGGATGACAGGGGTGATGTTGTGTTATATTTGTGAACAATTTTTGTCTCCGTTGCTAGGTAGCAGAGCTTCAAGGCTGTATGCAAGAAGTATTGAAGGCAGTGTCGACTAAAAGCCACGCGGAGCCAGTCGCGACACAGACGGATATTACGGCTATCATCACACCTCAGGTAAGAACATATACATACAAAATACGGAAACTTTTTATTTCATATAAACATAAATTATGTCATACATAAATTGGGGCAGCCTCAGTCAGTAAGTTACAATAGTACTTGTGTCCCAGCTGTCTCACTATTCCCTTGAGGAGACAATTCAAAGAAACATATTTTTACATAATTCCGTAAACACAGTTTTTACGGTCACAATTTAATCAATCATCGAGAAACAACCTGAAATAGCAGAAAAACGTAAGAAAATATGAATTTTAGGGGCTACCCTGACGCTAAGTAAAAGTAAGACAATATCGCTATGTTTGGTGCAGGAGGAGCGCTGCACGTGGCTGCGGCGGCCGCAGTCGCTCCCGCTGTGCGCGCCGCCCGCGCCCTCCGCGCCGCCCCCGCCGCCCGCGCCCCGCACGTGCCGCGAACTCGCGTGAGTAACTACGCAGAACCTCACTCCTTTCACCTCTTATCAACCTTTTTATGTTACGTAGATAAAGATCATTATGATTATTATCTTGTTGGCCTAGTAGTCGCAAGCTGCTGAGCATGAGGTTCTGGGTTCGATTCCCAGGCCGGGCAAAGGCGTTTCTCCACCAGGAATTTCTCAATAGCAGCCATGGAGTCGGGATTTGTGCCCGGTTACTGGCAATAGGCTCGTCACCTATTAAATGAGACTTAAACATGTTTTAAGATTAGGTAAATACACCTCTGCCAACCCTTCGGGAATTACAGGCGTGATGTAACGTGATTATGACAATAACTAACTATGAAAATACTGCATCCGTCGTAACTTAAACATATGTCACATTTCGACACTCAGTAAAATCACTACGTCTGTCCCTGTACGCACTACGAACAATAATAATATTGCAGTGAACATTCGAACGAAACGGCCGCTCTGGGCATAGAGCGCACCGAGTCCGTTATACACGAACGAGCGGCGGAAACGACCGAAGTGGATACCGACTCGAGGGCATGCGAAGTCATCGCCGACTGATGACACGAGCAAGTACGTATTGAGCGGGAACTTATTGGGTTGCTGTCGACACCCAATACTGTTGTTGTTTGGTTAAAGAGATAGTATACTCTTTAAAGACAATATTTTCACACTTTGCCAGAGGAAAATCAACCTTTTAACGTTCCTTCCACCGGGACACAAGCCACTTCTCTATGACAGAGAGTGAGCCATAGATTATAGCTTACTCTATTTTCCCATAATCCGCGGGCCTAGTGCGCGTTGGTAGATTTGACATTCCCCGTGTCATAAGCTGGGTACTCACTTAGCAGCGTAGCACGTAACGTATCAGATACGGTATCAACCTGTATGACCACTAGCGGGCTCGTGCCTACGTACTCACTTGATACCGTATCTGATACGTTACGTGCTACGCTGCTAAGTGAGTACCCAGCTATAGAGCGGACGTTGTGTCCCAGCTGTTTGGGAACATTATATGCAAATATCTGATTATAAAATTATTTAGTGTATAAAATATGACGTAGGTCGCTAAGAAATATGGTGTGCAGCTAAATTACCAAAGATAAATAAATCTTCTAAGTCTAAGAGTAGGTACATTTATTTAAAAAAAAACCTGAACAATAGTTGATGTTATTCAAAACAATCCAAACAGTATACTATCTCTTTACTACAAATTAATTGTTTTGTGACATTTAATTGGTTTTCTTTACATAGTTAACCTCTAAGTGTAAATGAGTTCGTAGGTCTCGGGATAAGGCAAATTGAAACTATGCATAATAGTCGTAAGGTTCATATTCATGGTACGCTAAAGCAAAGCTTGGTCTGTAATGTGGGCTTCTTAAAGAATTAAGGTATGACATGATATTTGTATAGATTAAATCATGGTTAAGTTATATGACGAAAGCATCTCAAATGACTTTAAAGGTCACTTTCTTATTTATATTTGCACTTTATTTCTTACTGCAGCTGCCTGTATACAATTTTGCCACTAAAAATAAATATTTTATTGTTAGTCCAAACCGCAATTTTCCAAATATTTTTAAAATAAAACGTTTTACATTTTCAAGCAATGGATTTGCTTAATTATGCTGCTAAAGTTTATATACCAAAGAATTTGATAGCATTATGAAAGACAAAAAAAAACAAATTAACAAAAAAGTTTGTTTAGAGACAAACCTTATTATTTATTTTTAGACTATACAATTCTCGAACGAAAAAAAAACAAATATAAATCAATCAGCATATAATTATACTATTCCTACTAAGTTATTATATTCAGTGACACTTCTAGTAGTTTGGATCTGTATGTATAAGTAATTTGCCTGTACGCACGACGGCCAATCAAGCCATACAAAACCAGTTTATGCGGATCTCTCATTGTATAGGAAAACTATACAAGGCGAGGCCAAGTTATACTGGAAATGTACAGCTTCATGTGCCGCCGTGTGTACTACACAAATCGGCAACTTTTGCCATTTTCTGTTCTTGAGATTTTGTTTACAGAATTTTATAGTCAAAGATAATATCTTAAAAAAGCTATTTCCAAAATAATAGTTGGTCGAAATAAAGACAATGTTTAACTTTAGACGTAAGATATGAATTCATCACATTCTGAAACAGCTGAGTGCTGAAGCAAGGCGAATTGCATAGAACAATAACTTAAAGTTTTGCAGTTCTACAAGATTTTTCACCTTCTTAATTGTTTGTATCGCCGAAGCTTGGTCGTTATTCTCGCTTAACACAAGACCAGTTTAAAAAAATTGAAAAAAGACTGGACAATATGAATGATTTGTTGCTCGCTGAAATCCTTGCCAATTTAAAAATTTCTTCTTAAAAATGCAGACTGTTGAATTAGGGCCTTATCATACTAGCGGATTACGAGCGTCCTCAAAGCGGAGCGGGCGTGCAACGAATAGGTTACTGGCGCGCAACGAAAACGCCGCGCATGCGCAGCGAATTCGTTGCGGTCGCGCTACACTATAGCTGCTAATAGCAGCGTGGACGCCATTTGTACTGTCTCGTACAAACGTCAGCCAACCGCAGTGTTTCCTCGTCGGAATCCATTTTGTTACTGAGTGTATTATACGTCGTTAACTCGCTACAAACACGCGACGAAAACGTTACGTATTTGCCACGCATCCGCAACGTCCTCGCTGTGCAGCCGCGGCGTGTTCGCGACGCATTCACTGCGGGACCGCCCCGCCCCGCAGCCGTTCGCAAACCGCTAGTATGATAAGGCCCTTAGTCACCTGAGTTCGTTGACGGTGGTTCTAAATTCTACTTTTTACGTCACACTAATATCTTTTTCACGAATTTATAATGAATATCTTAAAGGAGACTGTCCATTTCATGTGAACTACCGACGCCGCGAAAAATACTGATGACCAAGTCAACAGCCTGTATTTGGTAACTAAATTCAAATTGTCGCTTTAAATAATATAAATTTTTACTTGCCTAGTTACAGTACATTATTTTAAATTCTATTCTGTTGGTTAATGGGTGGCGATCTGTAAATTACGCATAATATTATTATAGTTTTAATTAATAATCACTGGTAAATGTTAGGTTTAAATTTTCACAAAGACGTGGTTGTTGATTTTCAGACGAAATAATTACTAGTATTACGCTGTAACTATCAAAATTGCACTAACAGTTTCATACTTATACACTGTGAACTAATGTAGAGGAAAGGCTGGCGCATTTTGCAGCGGTATTGGGCTGCGCCGCCTGCGCATTGCAAGTGCATTGTTATATTTTAAAAAACCTGGTGCGGACAGTCGGTAGTGCAAATGTGCGCTGGCCTAGAAAACAATTTATTGCGACAGATATTTCTGTATCAACACTCGACTTAATCATATTATGTCAAAAATGAGTGCAACAACAAAATGTCTTAAATTAAACATTGTATGAGTCACTTAGTTATTAACGCACTGACTTCACTGCCATTTTGCAAATATACCATTGAATTTATACATTTTTACGACATACCTGTTGTATATTCACAATAATTGTACACAAGTCGGCTGATAGGGCAGTATTAATTGTTAAAAAAAATATTTATTTCTAGTTGTGTGGTACATAAATGTTAATATTTATTTAGATTAAAATTATACAAAGATTAGATGTGACGTTCTGGAGGAGTCTAGAACATGTCTAGAGCTTTAAAACGAACTGTCAAACGATGTCACTTAGAAAATAAGTTATGTCACAAATTTTAATAAAAGACTCTTAATAGGGCGTCTATTTAAACATGGACTATAGAAACAGTTTTACTGTTATGGAAATTAAAATAGACCGATTTAAAGTAGATAGTAATAAGGATGAATACTGTGTGCCAAAATAAGTTCTCTATTTAGTGCGGGGACATGCATAGGGAAGTGAAAGAATTCATTCATGATTTTCGACGGACACCTTGCTCGAACTGGAGATGTATAGTTCCCGTCACGTAAAAAGAACGCTGTCAGTTCAAATAAACTTTCTCATTTTTTTTAATTCCAAAGTACTAAGTAGCTAGTAAAGTACCTATTACGATTCTACAATGAAACAACTATACTTATATTATAAAACAATAGCTTAGTACTTTAGGACGCGACTGTAAAACGTGCGCAAACACATCCCCTCCACTGTCGCTCAGCGTTCTTTTTGCGTGACGGGACTTTTACCTATTGGTAATAGGTACTGACTTAGTTTCTCTGTTACATAGATCACTTATTTTGGTACCTACAAATATTAATTCGGGAAGTACATAGTCTTCATGGTCTTTGACTTGGTTGCACCAAGTTATTTAAAAATGGAGACAGCACCAATATTTTTCTCTCATGACACTTATATAACTAAAACGTCACAACCAAAACAGCAATTAAAAAACACCACTATAATTAAGAAGTTTTAATTAGTTTTATTGGTAATTATTATAAAATGGTGAAAAACGAGATGCCTTTTGTATTGAGCTTTATTTTTTCGCGATTTTTTATTTAGTTTTCTATTTTTATCGGGTGTGTCTACTAGTAAAACGAATCTCGACGCTTGAATATTTTTTGGATATGTTTTTTTTTTTAATCTATAATAGAATTGTGACTATTTGAATTTTGAGGAAAAGGAATAGCGAAGTCTTGAACAATAGGTTGAAAACCTATAAGAAGAATGATTACTTCTGTAAATGCTTTAAAAGGTAATCCGAAATGCGTTTCGGCATTGTAATGTCTCTTGAAAGGATTCTTTGCCGACTTGTATGAAAAAAAATGACGGAAATATTAAACAACAAGTTCTTAGCAATTATAGTCCCTTGATTACTTCTCTTCCTCGCAAATTGTTATTCCAAATGGCAACTATCGAAAACTCAGATTCAAATAGTTCCAAATTATAATGGAGTTCTAATAAGCTAAGTACCTACTAGTCATTTTTAACAACGCATTGTCATTTTTTTCTTAGTGGTCAGTGCAATTAATTTTAGCTTACCTACGCCTTACATGACATTAATGTGTTCATACAACATTGTTTTTTTCTAATATACAGGGTGTAAACGGACCCTTCACTAAGCCGTCAACCAAGCCTTCTGTACATCAAACTAAGTAACTTTACGCAAAAATTTGTGCTGGGAAACAATTTTTTTTTGGGGTCAAAAATCACGTTTTACGGTAGAACTCAATCTAACGCACTCAGAACATTGTGCTGATGGATGGATTGAATAGCACGGGGGTCGTCGAGGTGTTTAAAGTAAAAATCTTACTTAAAAAACATGTATTTAAAAAAAAAACTTGTGAAAAAGTTGGAACTTTGACCCCCAATATCTCCGTAACTAGAAGGTTCCCAGGTATAGTCTAGAACAAAAAAATGATCGCATTGACGGGGAGAACAAGTACCTTTCGGCTTCGTTAAGGGTCTTTTTACACTCTTTATAGTTCGTTTAGTGTGAGTAGATTGTGTAACTGTGTTTTGCTGTACTTTGTTATTCTGTTTTATAAACGAAAGAAAATTCTGCATGGACAGACAACTGGTTAAAAAACTGTAATTCCAGTTTCTTGTCTTGTTTACTATACCAAACGGGTGTAACAAGACCCTTAACGAAGCCGAAAGGCACTTGTTATCCCCGTCATTGCGATCATTTTTTGTTCTAGACCATACCTGGGAACCTTCTTGTTACTGAGATATTGGTGACCGAGATGTTTTTAACGTAAGATTTTTACTTTAAACACCTCCACGACCCCCGTAATATTCAATCCATCCATCAGCACAATGCTTTGTCCTATCGTAAAACGTGATTTTTCACCCGCAAAAAAAAGTCGTTTCTCAGCAATAACTTTTTCGTAATATTACTTAGTTTGATGTACAGAATGCTTGGTTGACGGCTTCGTGAAGGTTCTGTTTACACCCTGAATATACGATCATTGAATTTTAATAAATATGATGAGCGATTAGACCTATCTAAGTCTGCTCCTAGTTTCAAAGTACAGTAAATCGCTTTTTTTCACGAGAAAATGTGACCGAAGTTGTATTAAATCTAACAGAAATGTTAACCGTATATAAAACATAAGATAACTCGATGTAAGATCTTTTGGTGTCTTCACAACTGTACAAAATTGACGTCTGACGCAATTTATTTATACGGTGGACTTTTGAATTGAACTAAGCCTTGATATAGAAATAATTCTTTGGCCAGAAAATAAGAGGCGAGACACTAGCTCATCTTAAATGTGAGTTGAGTGTGATAATCGCCTAAAAGCAAAGGTTATGTACTTCTCGCCACAAAGCAGGCTCTAAGATCTTGTCGTGTAAATGTGCCTTTATTTTGTGTTAATTTTTAAATGGTTGTGAAGTCACCATAAGATTCCAAAGACACTTGCCGTCCTGTAATTTCTATTTCATCGCGTACCCACCTTATTTGTTGTCCATTACGTTATAGCCTGTATTTATTATGTTTTATAAAACGATTTTAAAACATTTACTGGATTTTATTTATTGAACCTGTTAACATTCACTCTTAATTTTCAGGATTTTAGTAGGGCAGGAGCCGTGAAGGGAAGTGTTTACGGCATAGTATTTTATTAGCTGAAGTCGATCCGACGAAGCTTATAAGAGTGCGCTGCAGTATGGAGTTTCATAGCTTAAATATAGGCACGCACTCCGCTCTACCCATACGCAACTCCACATGCGATTAAACTCACGAGGTGGATGTGCGGCGCGGGCTCGCAATTCTATCGCCATGATGAGCGGTGTTACACAAGTACATTGCCGCTCATACACACACACACTACGGCCCCTTAGTCCGGAGCGCGTCGGCTCGATCTGATAACGTCTTCGGACGGGGGTCATCCTCCTTGGTAGCTCGCGCCTGAGTCACCTCCGTCGCTGGGCCTCCTCCGGGTAACCGCAGGTAGAGCCTGGCGGTGACAGACCGCCAAGGTGGCGTGAAGCAAGCGGCGTTATCTTATAGCGCCGTGGCGCTCCTTCCGAACACCACCGCTTTCACACCGCAAGCTGCGTGCGCGCGCTTGTCCGAGTTTCGTAGAAAGCATCCCGAAAGCTCTGCTTCTAAGTACGCGTTGGCATAAACACCTTGGCTTTTGTCCAAGTATCAGCAGTAATATAAAAAAATATATTTCATTTTATTTCTTTTATTTTTCTTACATATTATTATTTAATTAACATTATAATATATCTTTCTTTAAAACAGCGTCGTTCTTGGTTTCGTTATTAGTGTCTATAAAATGATTTCTTGAATGGTTCTGTTCCCACAATGTTTCATATTTCTTATATAAACCAGTTGGAGTCGTCGAAGTGAATTTTGGTGGTCTCTAATTTAAATGGCAAAAGTAAAATGTTTGAAAGTATCTTAAAATGGTCTCTTTTAAGTTACATTAGAGACTTAGATACATGTTTTTGAGTGGTTCCTTAATGATCTGCGAATACCAGTTTGAAATTAGCAGTTGTGTATATTTGGCTGTCTCGGAAAGTTCTTGTAGAATTATTTATTTATGACATATTTTATTCATGTACAGAAAAAAAAAATATTGTGTTTTGAGCTTCACAAATTAAGTTGTTGATGTCTGGGTCTAATTTGTCGTTATAAGTTTTTAGTAGCAAACAAAATTCGTGAGGTCTGTTAAATAAGTGAATTATTGTGGTCTCTGATTTAAATGGCAAAAGTAAAATGTTTGAAAGTATCTCAAAATGGTCCTTTTAAGTTATAATAGATATATGTTTTTGAGTGGTTCCTTGATGTCACAATTTCAATTATATGCAAACACCAGTTTGAAATCAGCTGTTGTGTATATTTCGCTGTCTGAGAAACTTCTTGGGGAATTATTTATTTATGACATATTTTATTCATGTACAGAAAAAAAAAGTATTGTGTTTCGAGCTTCACAAATTAAGTTGTTGGTGTCTTGGGTCTAATTTGTCGTTAGAGTTTTACTAGCAAACAAAATTCATGAGGTCTTTTAAAAAAGTGAATTATTGTGCTCTCCGATTTAAAAGGGCAAAAGTAAAATGTTTGAAAGTATCTCAAAATGGTCCTTTTAAGTTATAATAGATATTTATGTTGTTGTGTGGTTCCTTGATGTCACAATTTCAATTATCTGCAAACGCCAGTTTGAAATCAGCTGTTGTGTATATTTGGCTGTCTTAAGAAAGGTCTTGGAGAATTATTTATTTATGACATATTTTATTTATGTACAGAAAAAAAATGTGTTTTGAGCTTCACAAATTAAGTTGTTGGTGTCGTTGTCGTTATGTGTTTTTAGTAGCAAACAAAATTCGAGAGGTATTTAAAAATAAGTCTTCTCGTGGATCATCATCCACGAGTTATTCTAACCAAGGCTAGTGATTTCTCTAGGTTTATTATTGTGTGAAATAAATGCTTGTAAAAACGTTTCGATCGCTTTGTTACAAATGTGTTGGGTTTTACCATTGATGAAGGAAGAACTTTGTATTAGCCTTGCTTGATCTTTTAAATTTTTATTAAAAAACTACTAAAATGATTGAACAAAAATTGTATTAGTCGCTTGTCTCTTTCAAATGAATATAAAAGTATAAATGTGATAGCAATATCTATCTTCTGCAGTAGGTTGATATTGGCCTTGGTTTTTTTTATGTGCCTGATGTGTCCCACTTGCTTACTCTATTGAATTTTTATTAAAAAACTACTAAAATTATTGAACTAAAATTGAATTAGTCGCTTGTCTTTTTCGAATGCATATAAAAGTTCATATATGTGATAGCAATATATATCTTCTGAATTAGGCTGGTATTATCCTTGCTTGCTCTTTTAAATTGTATCAAAAACCTAATAAAAGGAGGATTGTACTAAAATTGTATTAGTCGCTCGTATCGTTCGAATGAATATAAATGTATAAGGATGATAGCAATATCTACCTTCTGCAGTAGGTTGGTATTAGCCTTGCTTGCTCTTTTAAATTTTATCAAAAACCTAAGAAAGGACTGAACTAAAATAAAATTGTCTTAGTCACTCGTCCCTTTGGAATGAATACAAATGTATAAGTGTGATAGCAATATCTACCTTCTGCAGTAGGTTGGTATTAGCCTTGCTTGCTCTTTTAAATTTTATCAAAAACCTACTAAAAATATTGAATTAAAATTTTATTAGTCGCCCGTCTCTTTCGAATGAATATAAAAGTATACCTACTTAAAATATCGCCTATATCGGCCATGTCCTTTATTCGTTTCGTTTGAGTTTTAAATACTAAGCACTGTAGTGCTCAATGTGACGATGAATGCAAATCTATCATATATTGTGGCAGTACCTTTCTGAAATAAAAGTTTCCTCGCTGTTTGCGCTCACAGTAGTCGAAGTCCAGATCATAGTACGTGCCAGTGATGGCCAATCTGAAGCCGACGACAAACACCATAGAGAAGATGAACCCGACATTTACCGCGAGATATTTCCGGTATATTTTCCGGGTTTGGTTGACTCGGAACCAAGCCACTAGGGCAATCAACTTTTATTAATACTTTGACCTTGAGGTGGCCTAGCGTAAGAATAAGTACATGTCGGTACTACTGACGTGCGGCCAACTGTTCTGTACTGTGTGAAATGGGTCATTCGAGATGTCAGTGATATAGGGTATTTAAGATATTTTTGTCTGTATATCTGTCTGTTTGTTCCGGTTAATCTCCGAAACGGCTGTGCCGATTTTGACCGGTCTTTTACTGGCAGATAGCTGATGTTATAAGAAGTAACTTAGGCTACTTTTGATTAAGGAAAATAATGAATATAAAAATTAAAATCCATGAAATTTAAAAAAAAAATCGAACGACGAAGGTCGCAGGGTTAAGCTAGTAAATAATAAACCTTCAGTATTTACAAATTGATCGAGCTAGCTCTGTCGTATTTCATGGTTTTAGCATGCCCTTACTTTACTCAAAACCTGAGCATGGATTGGTTACAGTATGTCCGGCAAATACCCGCAGCAAGCAAAACAGTTATATCTGTCCGTTGTTGTGCCAACTCCAGTTTATATATTTTTTATTTGTACATCCATGGCGTGGCTAGCCCGGCCATGATTGCAGACCATGGAAAGTTGTTTTGACGGGTTCTTATCGAACTATTAACAACTTTGCATTCAGATTTCTTATTTCATAATTCCTGTTGCGGTCCATATGCGTTACACCAGCCTGTTGCATTAATATGCGAGTCCTAAGTTCTCCAATATTCCGCGCAAAATTACCATTGTCAGTTCTCCCCTGGCAGCTTCGAAGACTTTTGCACCAACAATAATTGAATATACTAGAGTAAGTGCTAGCGCCCGCACCGCGCGAGTATTATCGAATGACCATCTTTCGATAAAGGGCTCAGAGCGATGCCGCCGCTCGCGGCTCGTAGGCTGGCCGTCGATCATGAACGACGTCCCTGGTTCGTGTGCGCTCTCAAAAGACGCAGCAAGTTGTTTGAGGGTTCTTATCAAACTGTTAACAACTTTACATTCGCATTTCTTACTTCATAATCCCTGTTGCGGGTTACCAGCCTGCTGCATTAATATGCGAGTCCTAAGTTCTCCAATATTCCGCGCAAAATTACCATTGTCAGTTCTCCCCTGGCCAATTCGAAGACTTTTTAAACTTATCTTGGACCAACAATGATTGAATACACTAGAATACGCTTTTCCAAAAAAAAATGTAGTATTAGGTAAAATTTAATCAAAGACATCAAAGATGTCAAGACAATAATCTTTCCCTCAGACCAGCAGTTATTGATGCTAAAGTGCTTGCGGGAAGCCATAAATACCTGGTGTCGTGTTTTGGTCAGGAACTCGGAAATAGTGATACCGCTGCCCTTGAGTGTAGTTTTACCGTCCCAAACTAACCGACGATACTCCATGCCACTGAAACGCACCAGCACCGGTCTAGTTTTACCCTGGGAGGCTCCCAGCCTGTGGCAAACTTCCAGATAATCCATTTTAAAGTCGTCTATCTTCAGCCGCTTGGAGTTGATATGAGGATTGAGTCACTCAATTTTTCATTAGGTTTCTCAGGAATACCTTGGAACAGCAAGATCTTTCTTCGCATTGCAGTCTCATGCCTGTCCAGACTCAAAGAAACGAGTTCTATCTGTGTCTTGAAGGGTAGAAAAGTTTGACACACAAAGGACTTGAACTCGGAGAACTCCAGTGAAAGTGAAGCAATATCTGAGTGCGCAGGGCTAGTTCCAGCTGTAGCTCTCTGTAGCTTATCTTCATACTCACTTTTGCGAGAGCTAAACAGCTTCTCCATTTGCTCCATACTATGTACAAGTTGGTTGTCCATGATTTGTCAATTTGCAGTGTTGTGGTTGGTGTAGAGTGAAAGTGATAGGATAGTTCAGAGCGAAGGTGGGTTTATCAATTATTTAACACATTAATATAGAAAAAAATAACAGTTAACTAATTTTAAATAAATATTAAATAAGGAAGCCACACAAGTACGTTTGTATGTGAAACCTACCCACATTGGATTTTTCCTATCTTTATGTCTATCCGTTGTTGTGCTAACTCCAGTTTATATATTTTTTATTTGTACATCCATGGCGTGGCTAGCCCGGCCATGATTGCAGACCATGGAAAGTTGTTTTGACGAGTTCTTATCGAACTATTAACAACTTTGCATTCAGATTTCTTACTTCATAATTCCTGTTGCGGTCCATATGCGTTACCAGCCTGTTGCATTAATATGCGAGTCCTGTGTTCTCCAATATTCCGCGCAAAATTACCATTGTCAGTTCTCCCCTGGCGACTTCGAAGACTTTTTAAACTTATCTTGGACCAACAATAATTGAATATACTAGAGTAAGTGCTAGCGCCCGCACCGCGCGGGTGTTATCGAATGACCATCTTTCGATAAAGGGATTAGAGCGATGCCGCCGCTCGCGGCTCGTAGGCTGGCCGTCGATCATGAACGACGTCCCTATTTCGTGTGCGCTCTCAAAAGACGCTGCAAGTTGTTTTGGGGGTTCTTATCAAGCGGGACGTGAGAGTTAGAGAATCTCACGTCCCAGCCGCCGCGGGGGACGCCCCGGGCGTCAGGGGCGACGTGGTAGCTCCCGGCCTTCGTAGGCACAGGTGGACGGTGAGTAATGGGTTAGCTCACCGTCCGTCCGTCTTATGACGACAGGCCGTGTCGACGGCGCGTTCGTGTTCCACGCGCGCCTCAAAGAGATGTCAGCAACCAGGAAGGGGCCCGCAAGGGCCGATACCTGCCGGGGCTGCGGGAATGTTCGAAAGAGATACCGCGGCCCTGGAACAAAAAGGGCAAAGAAGGAACATGGATGGGTTTTATTCAGTAAAAGTCTGACACTCCCTCCCACTCCACCCAGAGCGGGAGGAGTTACTTGATGATTTCCCATCTTTAAAAAAAAAGGGTTCTTATCAAACTGTTCACAACTTTACATTCGCATTTCTTACTTCATAATTCCTGTTGCGGTTCATGCTACATTAATACAGGGTGGGCCAGAAAGAATTGCGAATTTGAAAAAAACATTTAAAAAAAACTAAGTACAATTCATATACAAATTTTTATTTCTATAAAAATTTACATCTGGGAAATTCATTTCTTACAGATACCGTCATCCAGGTGTGCACCATCGCGCTGCAAACATTCTTCGAATCTGAACCTCAAATTGGTAAAAACTTGCTGGCACATTGCACGGGGAATAGCTACCATTTCTTCCCGGATATTGGTCTTCAACTGGTTAATCGTGGCTGGGTTATTGGAGTAGACTCTACTTTTTAGGTATCCCCACAAAAAAAGTCCGGTGGCGTTAGATCCGGACTTCTAGGAAGCCATACAATGTCACCTCATTCAAAACCACTTCTCAAATAACAGAGGTACAGGTGATTAGACTCGTCCGAAAACATTGCGTGAATTAGTCAGAGGTGTAACATTTATCTCTAGTTAGTGAAAAATGTAGTTTTAAGTCATCAAAATCCTCGTTACTGCCTGCTCCACTGACAGCCAGCGGGTTGCACAAGATCTCAACATTTTCAAAGGATTCTCGCCACAATTTATTAACTGGTACAGTTCTTTGTACTCTTCTCTGCGTTTAGGTGAAGTTGAAAACCAATTGTAAGTTTCCCTGATAAGAAATTCAATATTTCTGGGCAATGTGTCTTCGGAAGCATGAGACACGGCTAGTTGCAGTGAATGGCATACGCATTTGACAAGAACCAAATTTGTTAATCCGTATTCAGTTTTAAGAATTTTATGTACGCCATTATTTATACCGATCATAACAGACGCGTTATCACATCCCAATCCAATCATGTTTTTCAGTGGTATACTGTGTCTTTCCAAACATTTCAGCAAAGCGTTTACAATACCACGAGCGGCAGCTGCGACCAGAGGTTCCAAAGCCAGAAAAGATGACACTACAGTTTTTCTTACGGGACTGAAGTATCGTAAAACCACTCCCAAATATTTGGATACGTTAAGATCGGTGGATTCATCGAGCAAGATGCTAAACTTTTGTGATCCGATGTCATTTATTAGCGTTTGAATGAAGTGGGGAGCCAAAACATTTCTAGTAACTTCAGTACGTTTCGTTCTGTGCATTTTGATTGACGGCTTCTTTGTAATCAGGAAAACACTTTTTTACAGTTTCAGTAAGATGATCAATTTGAGATATGGCAGTATGTTCTGTTATAAAAAGTGCTAGCCTACCTTTCGCTCTTAAGGCATTTAAATCCGTCTTGGGTTGAGGTTTGGGAGCAGCTGAAAAATCAATTCTTATGTTTGTAGATATACTATCATATTTATCCTTATGTTTCTTTGATTCGGCATGTTTTCGCAAATCATTTAATCTTGCTTGTAAATCCGTTCGGCAATACGCACAATGAGCTTTCATAGGATCTGTCACTCACTGGTTTAAGCCACATTTTAAACTCCTCAATCGTTTCCCACTCTGCGATATTTTTGGCTATAAACCTTCTTTTTCAAAGGAATTTCCATTTTGATTTTCGATGGCACCCCAAGCCTCCACAGCTTGGCGATTGAAGCCCATGGCACGAGCAGCGGATGTGGCTTCAGGCTCGCGCAGGGACAAAGAAGGATTGCGTTTCACACGGACATAAAAGTGAAAAATAATATCAAATGCATCAACTTACGTATTTTCGTTCTGTCGACGTACGACGCGCATCTACACACACACAACCACTTTGCTCGCTAGCGCGAGATCGACTGGCACGCGATCCAACTAGTTTAGAGCGTCTCGATTTATTATTCTGCGGGGGAGAGGGGGTGTCCGTCTTACCCTGGGGGCCCGTAATGCCCCGGCTTCCCCTATTTGTTTATGTTTCTTCTAAAAACTCTTGCAATGTGTAGTAGCACTTCTGGTTCAAATAAGTGAGCAAATTTGTTTGAACTAAATTGTTTCTTTTAATTTCTTTGAAGGATTTTGGGATTTTATTATACCCTGGGCGTGGATGGAAATAGTTTTGAAACCAGTAATGCTAAATCATTTGGGTGTCTCAAGTTTCGTGATCTTTATTTAAGGCGAAAGCCTCTTTGTGCTTTGCTGCCATATTTTATTACACATGCTACATTTAAATGTTAACAAACTGTGAAATCCTTTCCGGTGTTCACTAATATACTCAATTTGAGATGACTCGCAAGACTGACGATGTTTTTCCATTTGAAATGCCCATTGGATCACATGTTTCAAGTCAACAATAACGGTACCCTACCAAACCTGATAAGTTGTCACTTGATGTTCTTTCCACAGTTAGTTGATAAGCTTCAGTCTGTGGATCGGGTTGCGGCCAATAAAAATCAACAGTCTCTACTTACTCTGTAACAGATTCAACTCTATTACAGCTAGAGCTGCAGGCTATGGCTTCGTAACGAATTTGTGGTATACCACGTGAATACGTTTTGGGCGTATCTTGAGCTGTGGAAGGGTTGGATAGCTGATCATGATCTTGAGTTGTATTTGGACTGAAATAAAAAATAAATAAATGAAATAGGTACAGTTATTAAAAACAATGTTGAGAGACAGAAAAATATTGATATGTCTGTACCTACCTAAACACAACAGGGCAGTCCGCGGTTTCTTCCACTACTTTTTTTTTCTTGTTACGCCATGCTTCCAGCCGGCTGCAATGTGATAAAACTTGCTCAATACACTACTTGAAACTAACCTTATCGAGCTAGCCGTTTCTTTTTTCCTACTGTTATCGACGAGACACAATAGATAAACAATTGTCATAAATCTCCTGGAGGTATCGTAACAGACAAGGGTCTACAGAAGAAATGGCGGCAAACCAACGGCAAACGAAGACATTACATCACGGGCCAACGAGTATCAAATACACTCATAGGTACATTTACGTAAATTTGATTCGAAATCTTATGGGAATCTGATTTACTCACTAAAAATCATTAGAAGAATTTCCATGATGTCTTTTCAATGTTGCTTGCACTTTTTTCCGTGATTTTCGCGGCCCTGAATACATATGTCGTATATAGGCAAGTTTATTAGTCGGATTCATCTTAGGCAGAGTTGCAATTCAATCTGTAATCAAAAAGAATAATAAAACACAACAGCAAAAGTATCGTAATTATGAAATGCTTCAAGAAATTTGTATTAGTCAGAAATAACACCACCATTTGTCACCATCCAGCCGTTTGACGACGATTTCTTAAAGTTTGCACCCTTATAAAACGGTCGTCTACGGCACTGGTTGCACGATTTCTGCCTTGCCCTCGCCTGCGCACGTAAGATCCTGTCTGTCTGTATCGTTGCACATTACGGTGGATCACGGATACTGATACACCCAACGTTCGACTGACTGAGCGGTAGGTAATTTCGGGACAAGACTTGTTTGAAAGTTCTAAAGGAAAAAGTGTGTATGATAATGTGTTATTTTATATTTTTCCATAAAATTACTATTTATAATGTGTTTAAAACACTATACTGTTACTATTTACTAAAGTAGTTAACATCTGGTGAAAGTTGTACTACATAGCTGTTAGGGTTTAATTTTTCGGGGCTAGCTTGATAAATGAAACAAAATTCAAAAATACATATAATAATTATTTATTAAACTTATTATTTATTACAGTTTTTAAATGAAACAAAATTAAATCAGACTTTAGATTGAGATCAATATCAACGTTACTACACCTATTATTTTAATGAATTTTATGGAAACAATCAAAACAAAGAAATGGTTTGTCAGGACAGGTTTCACAAAAAGTTACAACTTTTTTCGTCTTGTTTTTGGCTAATACTCGTCCCATTACTTTAGTATTGTCTTTGTAGCACTGCTGACATGTTCTACTATATGACTATTTTTGCTTGTGCCGTCTTTCTTCACAAGCTTATGCTTCATTCTTATTGGTCTTGAAACCTGACTTGAGGTTTCACTTCTCATTAACAGGCCCTTCATTCAACACCTGTTTCCTAAATTCAACAATTTGGATTTTCGTCCTGGTTACTGCTTTATATAATACTAGTGCATTGATAACTGCAGTGTTCAACAGCAAGTTTATGGCAACTTTTTTGTACCATTTTACCGATTTCCTTAATGGCGTGGAATAAGCCCCCATTTGGTCGGACAAATCGACAGCTCCTTTTGCTTCGATACCGCTTTTCCTCGCTTTATAATTGTCTGGAAAGGGTCGGAATGTTTGGTCGAAAGAACAAGTACGTCTCTTTTATCTTTCCACTTCATGATAGTAATTCCATCTTCGCTCTCTCTAGCTATATATTCACCTGTCTTCAGTTTAGCATTAGCAACCTCTTTTGGTATATTCCTTCTATTTTTTCTAATAGTACCCACTAGATGTGTTTCATTTTCCAACAGATTCCTTGCTAAATCAATACTCGTATACCAGTTGTCAGTATACAACGTGTGACCCTTGTTCAACAAGCCACTGCAAAGTGACATTACAACGTTTGCGTAGTATTCACTTGATCGTTTTCTTTTCCCGCATAAATATTGATCTTATATGTATACCCCGGTAGAGTGCATAATTTAAACTTTTTTATGCCATATTAATGGCGTTTCTGTTTGTTATATTGACGGAAAATGATTCTGCCGCGGAATGGCACAACGCTTTCGTCAATGCATATATTTTCAGCAGGAGTATAGAGCCTTGAAAAATTATGAAGGTTGTTTACAACAACAATAAAAGCAACAATAAAATGTTTTTTTTTATTGAATATACAGTGTATTCAATCTGGCCTAGCTACCAGTCCACTGCTGAGCTGACGCACAACCTCCACAATGGTATTGAGCACCTCTATCTTATTAGCAGCCTCCGCTATGAAATTGATGAAATTATGCATTTAAATGATAAAATAGATTTTAATAACTTACCTGATATGATAACATCTTCTGACACCACAAATGTCCTCTTGTTGCACGCGAACACTAATGGCCACTTCAAGTTGAATGTTCTAAAAAACAATAATTGTTAGTAGCTGCATATTCATTTAGACTATATATTTTTCTAATTTAGTAAATAACTTACAAATACAGGAACTCTATGTTCGTTGTCACCATATACTGCTCTTTCGCCGATGATATCCAAGATTTTTTGGTCTGTCTTGGACAGATCTTCTTGGTTACTTGGACTACCACCAGTAGCCAGAGCATCCTGCCTCCGTCTAGCTAGTCTGGACTTGGATTTGAATTTCAAATCAAACCAGTACTTACTATAAAATTAAAAAAGAAATACAATCATGTAGTGCATCTATCAATTAAAGCTTATAAAGCATGCAGTTATTGGAAACCGTTTAAAATCATAAAAATTAAACACCCTATTTACCTTTTTCCGCCATTCACCCGTCTTCGTCGATCCAGAGCCAAAAGAATTGAGCCTCAAGGCAAGGTCATTCCACTGCTTGTCAACAGTTTCTTTTGATCTTGCTCCAAGGCCAATGCCTTTGGCTAAAGCGGTGTGCGCGGCCAGAAACTGGAGGAGTTCTTCCAGTTGCTCATTGGACACTCTATTTGCCATTTTATACTGATACATAATGTTTTATTATGTACTGCTACTGCAAAACTTTTACTTGTATGCATTATACGTACAAATACAGGAACTCTATGTTCGTTGTCACCATATACTGATCTTTCGCCGATGATATCCAAGATTTTTTGGTCTGTCTCGGACAGATCCTCTTGGTTACTTGGACTACCACCAGTAGCTAGAGCATCCTGCCTCCGTCTAGCTAGTCTGGACTTGGATTTGAATTTTAAATCAAACCAGTACAATAAAATTTAAAAAAATATATTTAGTACATCTATCAATTAAAGCTCTTAAAAAAAGCATGCAGTTATTGGAAACCGTTTAAAATCAGAAAAATTTAACACCCTATTTACCTTTTTCCACCGTTCACCCGTCTTCGTCGATCCAGAGCCAAAAGAATTGAGCCTCGAGGCAAGGTCATTCCACTGCTTGTCAACAGTTTCTTTTGATCTTGCTCCAAGGCCAATGCCTTTGGCTAAAGCGGTATGCTCGGCCATAAACTTCAGGAGTTCTTCCAGTTGCTCATTGGACACTCTATTTGCCATTTTATACTGAAACAGAATGTTTTATTAAGTACTGCTACTGCAAAACTTTTACTTGTATGCACTAAGTTTATCACAAATAAACTTACTAGTTGTTGAGATGAGAACAGCCGAATATCGCTTGGAATCCAAGAAACACTGATTTCGTGCACTTAAAACCGACGCCAAGCTATTTTTGGTAAAGGAGATCCGCAAACAGTCCTAATAAATTGGGTCTCAATAAACAAAAAATTAAATAATTAGGGTTTTCAAGGGGTGATATTAGTATATCACCCCTATAACATGGGATATGAAAATTAAAAAAAAAAACAACTTTATTTCAGACCGTAGTCAATGAATCCCATTATCATTTGTTCCCGCTCTTTTTTTAGGTTATGAGTTTTAGTGATTTTAGTATGAGGTCAAACTTACTTACAGAATGTTGAATTTATATTCCTTAGTTGTACATGATCAGGGGTTTTAAAGAAAAAATACGAATTCAAGTTAACTGAAAATATTTTATTCATTGCTTTCCACATCATCATAGGTATTATCGAGAAGCTGGGCGGGAGGTACAACATTGTCTTGGTACCTAGCCCACCCTAAGTACCATATTATAGATAAAATGTGTGCACAGTAGCCTACTGTTCTCTTGCCCACATTGCAATTGCAATAGTGTTGCAGTATTGCGTCCCGACCGTTAAGAGAGCCGTCGACCAAAATATAAACAAAATACATTTTACGGCCTATATGGCGCGATTGAATTTTGCCTCTTAGCAGCCAAACACTATTTTCAGTCGACAGCTCTCTCAGTAAACTGCTGTCAACTTCTCTGCGTACTTCAATTGTGTAAGATCCATTGGCTATTATATGCTCGCCGTAATAGGAACGCACCTGTTTTATTTGGTACGTGCCTAAACATACCAATATCAGCTCATTGTAGGTGTGCCGGGGAAAATCACTGACATTATTGTCATCAGCATTTTATTCTTTGGAAATTCGTTCGTCTCCTGTTTAAGTTATTATTAATAACAACCGTACTGAAACTGTTTTCAGTGTACATTTTTTGATTTATTATGTTAAGAATTTCCCCAGCCGCATTCCTGTCTTCGATAAGAGGGTGAAAGGCATTTATCAAGGCAGCAGCAACAGAAAAATCTTTCATTAATTTTTTTCATAATTCGTCTTCCAACCAAACAACTACAACAGTACTCTAATATTCCTGCTCGACCAAGCACATTATTTTCTATTATTACATACACATAATATCGTCAGTGAAGTTCTAACAGTGCGTAAGTCATTTTGTGAGTGTTTTGAGATTTGAATGTCATTGGATAAAGCATTGTGGCGCGCATCGTGTCGACCAATCAAAACACGATTCCTGACCAATACCAACGCGTTATTTGAAAAATAGTTACATTGCGTATCTCAGTTGGTGGTGCCAACATTGCGTATGTCAGCTATTCACGTACAAACTCGTAGTGCATCAAGTGCTCCGATGTTGTGATTCCGATTTAAGGTATTATTTGCAATTTATCTTGATGTTTTATTCCTAATAATATCGATTTAATGTTATATGATCACAGTTTAACTGTTAAAACAAGTGTGTTTATTTATTATTACGATTATTAGTCGCCTAAACTTTAATCGAAAAGTAGTCGTGACTTACGCAGTGTTTACTGTGATATTTTTTATGAGTTACGTTGTGTTTCCATTATATTTACCTACTTTCTTTCTCTTTTTTCAAGGTGATTGCATAGAAATATAAGATGGATTTTATATTAAGTGATAGCGAAGAACTTGATGATGATATGCTGATTCTTTGCAGCGACTTAAAGATACAAGTACCAACAAAAAAACAGAAGATATTACCGGTAACATTGACTGACTTAGAAAATATCGATATTAATAACTTACCAATAGAAATAGTTTCCGAGCCTCCATCTCCGCCTTTGCTGGGTCTATTGAGCCCTCAAAACATTCAGGATACCATACCTCTTTCGTCATCTGAACAAGTTACCATAGTACATTTGCGGCCAAGAGAAGAATTGCAGCCTTTGTCCTCGTCTGTTGAGATTTCACCGCCATTAGAAGCGACACAACCACCTGAAAATGACATTGAAGAGACATTCTTACCTTCAGCTCCATCTACCTGTTTAAATGAAGAAGTACAGCCGCTTTCCACGACTGCCGGAAATTCACCGTCGCTATTGGAGCAGCTACCGTCTGACAGTGAGATCGAAGATATAAATTCTAATAGAAAAAGGAAATCGAAGGGATTCGCACTACCTAAAAAATGGAATAAAAACACAACAAAACTGAAGCGTATGCAAGGTGAAGAATATGTGGGGTACCGTAGGGACAGGAAAGTTTCAGGGCAAGAGAAATTTAATGTACTTCATGATGTGCCACGTCCAGCACGTTCAATTGGTTAACGTTGCACTTCCACATTTTGCTCGAAGTCTAAGTTACGTGGCTGTTTTAGCTTGTCTGACATCGAAAGAGAGAACATTTTTGGCAAGTTCTGGAAAAGCATGACTTGGGAGCAACGGAAACAGTACGTTGTATCTCACGTCTCCGTTTGTGAAAAAAAGCAAGTAAAAGTAAAATCTAATTCTCGTAGAAGTGAGAGTAAACAGTACTTTCTCAGTACATCAGAGGGACGTACCCAAGTTTGTCTGAAAACTTTTTTGAACACTCTGGGTTTGAAAGAGTCGACTATAAGATGCTGGATCGATAGATCTGAACATGGCATTGCTAAAACAACACCACGACCAAACGACGACAATGATAAACGCGTTCTTAAGAAAGAAGACATGATATTCCTCAAACAGTTCTTCGCTTCGTTACCAAAAATGCCCTCGCACTATTGCAGGGCATCTACATCGAAACAGTATTTAGAGCCGATTGTTGAAAACAAGAACTGTCTTTTTAGGTTGTACATCCAAGAGTGCGAAAAAGAGTCGAAAAGTCCACTTAGTCGCTGGGCTATGTGCAGAGTTTTTGACGAGTTGAATCTAAGCCTGTTCTCGCCTAAAAAAGATCAGTGCGATACTTGCTGTTCGTACAAGGTAGGCAACATAGCAGAGGCAGAATATCGATCACATATTAAGAAAAAAGACATGGCAAGAAGCGAGAAAGTGAAAGATAAAGAGAGGGCTCGTCAATTGGATGACGTACATGTTTTTACACAAGATTTACAGGCCGTAAAGTTATGCCCACAACTTCAAGCCAGTGCTTTATATTTTAAAACT
The DNA here is from genome assembly GCA_905220335.1 of Noctua pronuba. Classification (NCBI taxonomy): domain Eukaryota; kingdom Metazoa; phylum Arthropoda; class Insecta; order Lepidoptera; family Noctuidae; genus Noctua; species Noctua pronuba. Next base: position 2,743,726 of record LR999906.1, on the reverse strand, counting down.
AAACTATGTGTGCATAATTTTACGATGTATAATCTTGCCAACAAAGAAGTTACCTGCTATTGGTTTGACGAGAGTAACGCTGGTTTGACTGCTTCTGTGTTTATATCATGCATCATAGACTGTTTTAAAAAAACACTTCTGAAGAAATGCATGCCAATCATTTTATATTCTGATGGTTGTACGGCGCAATGGAAAAAAATCAATGGAAAAAAACATCGTTATAGAACAAAAATTTTTGGAGAAAGGTCACACACAGATGGAGTGTGATGCAGTTCACAGTTCCATCGAACAAAAAATAAAAAACCAGGAGATCTTTCTACCAAGTCAATTTGCGACGTTATCAAAACAAGCTCGACCGCAAAAACCTTATTTGGTTGAATATTTAGACTACAGTTTTTTCGACGACTTCTCAGACAAGAATTCGTTTATGTATGACTCCATACGGCCTGGTCGCTCCGTCAATGATCCTACAGTAACGGACATACGAGCACTGCAGTATAATCCAAGTGGAGTCATCAAATATAAATTGAACTTTGAGGAGGATTATCAAGATCTGCCACGCAGAATTCGACGAAGAGTAGTAATGCCCGAAACTTTACCCCCTAGACCAAAACTCTACCAAAGTCGCATCAAAATATCAGTAAATAAATGGAAACATTTACAGGAGTTAAAGACTGTTATTCCTTCTGACTGTCACGGGTACTATGATTCCCTACCCTATTGATCTCATAAAATCTGATTATAGATAAGAAGTTGATTCGTTTTAAGCAAAACATTTTTTATAATACAAATTATAATTTTTTCTTTTTTATAAAATAAACTTTTAACACCATTTTGTTAAACAATTTTATCATTTCCCTTCTCCATTTTATCTCCTTTACCTATATTAATTAGATGAAACATGACGTAAGTCAGTGACAACTACTGGCAACACTGCGGAATTCACCAAATTACTTCAATGGAAAAGATTCTCGCGATTTTCACGAGTTCAAATCATCACAGAGTTCATTTGTATTAATAATTAAACACAATACGGCCTTATGCGTAAGTTACATTCATTTCATACAGTTTTTTCACTCTCCTGTAAAGTAGCCATTTTTGACTTTCGTACTGTTAGAACTTCACTGACGATATTGTCTTCTAGAGACATGGCGTGACTTTATTTTACCTCTTATTAAGGTAGTGTCACCACTGCCTCTAAGGTTGTATTCACCCGAATTAAATCGCTCACTACATACTTCAATCCTGTACCCGCCGTGGAAACGTACATGCTCGCCGTAATACGAACGGGACTGTCTTATTTGGTATTCCCAAGGCGAATAAAATTAGATCCCTGTATATTATATATTAGCTGTTCCCCGCGACCTTCGTCCGCGTCAAGTTATTAAAAATACAATTTTCCCCGTTTTTGCAACATTTTTCATTGCTGCTACGCTCCTATTGGTCGTAGCGTGATGATATATAGCCTATAGCCTTCCTCGATAAATGGACTACCCAACACTGAAAGAATCATTCAAATCAGACCAGTAGTTCCAGAGATTAGCGCGTTCAAACAAACAAACAAACAAACACTGCAGCTTTATAATATTAGTATAGATTATATTACAGGAAAGTAAATATTATTTCTGTCTGCAGTTATGCTTTAAAAGTTGGATGTTCTCCTATTTAAATTAACAGCCTCAACCATTCTAGCCAAATTGTTTACTAAATTAATATTTTGTCTAATAATGCTTAATATTTCGTTAGCATTCACATTGTCCTGCAGGCGAGCACCAAACTTATTTATTACAGCCGCTGCAATTTGGAAGTTTTGCATAATGTGGGGAAGAGATGTATGGAAATATTGTTGCCTTAGTAATTTAAAATCTTTTTTAAAGTAACCATTGATCACTTCCACCCATCTGCAAATGGTAACACAGCGGCTTCTATTTGCTTGAGCTGTAGTTAACTGGTGCTTGCCTACTAACAATGATTCTGGCGTGGTTTGTAGCCACATCCTTCCAACAAAGCAATGCTATCTCTAAAACCTCTGTCTAAAATAAAAGCGTCATTATTTTTAAATACAACCTTAGAGAAGAATTCTCATTACTGAATAAATTATTCATGATTTCAGAGTCTGATGTAGTTGCGTTTTATGGGCCAAAACAATCAACAATGTATCCATCACTGGCAACTATCAAAAATAGTTCGAGGAGATTCCTATATTTGTGCAAATAATATGTAGGTATCTTTTTGAAACATATGATTCGAGCTTTTGTTGACATAAATATATGTGCCATCACAAATGACTATGGCAGTGTTATCATTTCCGAACAGCCCATTGGGAATGGTTAAGTTATTTTCAATCAATTCATCACGAGTAATACGACTAATGCCGAGATAACTTGATACAAAGTCTTGCCATAAAATCTCCCGTACTTTGTCCATTAAACCCTCCAACGTTCGACGAGACACTTGTACCAATGTAGCAATTCTCTCATCTGAGTCCCCTGTTCTCATCTTCAGCAGAAGTGCTGCCAAACCCAAACTACCTCTATGCAGTTCAGAGATACGTGGTATTTCTCCAATAAAAACATTGAATTTATCTTTTGAGAATCCTATCCAGTATTCAAATACTCTCTCATCCATATCTTGAATATTCTCGAAGTCAAGGGTGGAACTAAATTCATTCACAAAAGAAAATTCATACTGTATTTGATCTACGTTAAATGTAGATATACTGTTTTCGGAATCATATCGACGGTGTAGTATCAATCTTACTAATATTATAAAGAGGAAAGATTTGTATTTTTGTGTGTGTGTATGTTTGTAATGAATAAACTCAAAAACTGCTGTGCCGGTTTCAAAAATTTTTTCACCATTACAAAGCTACATTATCCCTGAGTAACATAGGCTATATTTTATCCCAAAATGTTTAAAAAAAAAATGTCCACCCGTGCAAAGCCGGGACGGGCCGCTAGTATCTAATAAAAATAAAATCTAACAATTGCTTGTCAGTCAGCATTTTATTTTGACATCCTCGCAAGCGATTGGCTTTTATCGTTTCAAGGCTGAAAATACCGTACTCTTCCCGTAAATGGTGAATTAACTCTAAAGAAGTAAAAACGTTGTCAAAGTATACTGTTGCCGGCTTCGCTTCTATTATCTTACAGAGCGCCAAAACAAGTATCGCCCCAAGACCTAAACTAGTTTAGTGTTATTCCAAAAGGTGTCCTCCCCAGCGTAAGGAATAAAATGATAGAAGTGACGATATCTTTGGCAGTGCCACGACTCGGCGTCGTATGTCCCAAATAAATAGATCCCGGTTCTGTGAGAACTGAAATGTGCTCTTGCAAGACTTCTCTGCGGTGATACCGATCGCCTATTTTATCCTGTATGAGTGTTTTGTCCTTTCGTCCATCAAAGTAGATACTTTTAACTACAATTGCATCAATATCTTTGCTGGCCTTGGTCCGTGCTTTTGAAACAGCTCTATGAATTTTATTCTTATCAATGACAAGACTTAGATCTTTGGAAGATATCAATCCTACGTCAGCTAAGACCGCCGAAGTGACTGCAGCCGCAGATCGCGTTGACAGTCCATACCGATCACATACCTTAGCTACTGTTGGCAGCGCCAGAGTGTTCCGATTCAATGAAGTAGATGGAGTCTCATTTACAAGAACGTCACTATTCCGAGAAAGCTCTGTTGCAGGCGACAGCGGTCAAAGCGGCAACTCGCGCACCGGAACAGGAATGGTTTCTTGTGATGTACTTGGAAAACATGCGTGCTCTAACTCTATCCGCTTCGAATTTTCTTGTCTCTGATGTTTCTTTAAAAGTCTTGCCGTTTCTTTTGTGTCTATACCGCTTAGTGCCATTTTTCTATCACTTCTTTGGTCCAGTAAAAAGTCTCTTTCAGAAATAGGAACTTTCTTAGGTTTTATGCAGGAACAAATGTCAAACGAAGTGCACTTACAAGCAGCAATATCGAAGAGCTTGTTCGACGATTCTAAAAAGCACTTCACTTTGCTTTCATAGCTATCATTTCTTTTATTTTTGGGATATCTAATCAATGACAGGTATTTGTCGAAATATGATTTCAGCAATTGGGAAACTCGTACGTTGGAAACGATGGGAATCGACGCTTTGGTCCAAATCGTATCAAGTTTTCCAGAAACGATTGAAAAAACTTCTGTGTTAGAAGGATCTTTCCCATTCTTCTGGACTTTTAGTTCATTTTTAGTAAACAAAATGTATTTGATAACGTCACTTATCACTGGTAACTGGCGATCGTCAAGTTCTTTATATGATCCCAAAATGGCACAAGTAGTCTCACTTCGTCTTGAACCCATTATTGTATGTAACAAAAACACGTATTTTATCACAAAAAAGTGCAGAGCGACACCTTACAGCAATAAAACTGCAATAGAAATGAGACGAACTGCATCACAGTAGAAGTAGAGAATTTAAGAAAAACAAGTCAAAACATGAATTTTGCGAGTTCGATCCAAATTAATTCCTTACTAAAAATATCCTGTCGTTGCCTGTAAATCATAACTTAGGGTTCCACTACCTATGAAATAAAAAAATAAAATGCGAATAATGTACATAAAATAAAATAGGCGACATAGACTTCAGAAGGGTTACTTAAGTGATAAAAAAAAAGCCGGTAGAACCCTCAAGGTATTTTTTTTTTTACGGTTATCTACAACTAATAACGCAACTTTTGAGGGGTCTTGAGTTGCGAAAAAAAAAAAAAAAATTCGGGTAACCCAACGAACGGGCCTGTTTTATTTGGTACGTTCCCAAGGCAAATAAAATTAGGTCCCTGTATGCTAAGACAGGAAAGTAAATATTATTTCTGTCTGCAGTTATGCTTTAAAAGTTCGATGTTCTCCTATTGAAAGTAACAGCCTTAACCATTCTAGCCAAATTGTTTTCTAAATTCATATTTTGTCTAATAATGCTTAATATTTCGTTTGCATTCACATTGTCCTGCAGGCGAGCACCAAACTTATTTATTAAAGTCGCTGCAATTTGGAAGTTTTGCATCATGTGGGGAAGAGATGTATAGAAAAATTGTTGCCTTAGTAATTTAAAATCTCTTTTAAAGTAACCATTGATCACTTCCATCCATCTGCAAATGGTAACAAAGCAGCTTCTATTTGCTTGAGCTGTAGTTAACTGGTGCTCGCCTACTAACAATGATTCTGGCACGAATGGTTTGTAGCCACATCCTTCCAACAAAGCAATGCTATCTCTAAAACCTCTGTCTAAAATAAAAGCGTCATTATTTTTAAATACAACCTTAGAGAAGAATTCTCATTACTGAATAAATTATTCATGATTTCAGAGTCTGATGTAGTTGCGTTTTATGGGCCAAAACAATCAACAATGTATCCATCACTGGCAACTACTAGAAATGGATTGAGGAGATTCTTATATTTGTGCAAAGAATATGTAGGTATATTTTTGAAACATATGATTCGAGCTTTTGTTGACATAAATATATGTGCCATCACAAATGACTATGTATATATAACCGCGTTGTAGTGTAGTAACGAGAGATAGATATTTCACTGGACATTAATTAAATAAATAAATCAAACCAATCACAAAAAAAAAACAACCACAAATCCATTTAGTTAGTACAACACACAACTTAGAAACTAATGTTAGTACTTAAATCTACCAGAAAAACAAAACAATTATTTATTATTTATACGCCACAGTGGCATGTCCACTGTCCCAGTATGTAACTGTCCCACCTGTCCGCTATAGTGCTCCGGATGTTATTGGGGCTGACGTGTACCCTGCGCATGATGGAGGCGCATTGCTTGCGCATGATGGCGTGAAAGCCATCTATGCCCGCTTCTGCGAACGTGCTGGATGCATATAATTGTACATAGAAGTACTGGAACAGGGATTTTCATCATCCGAATCCATTTCTGAATCTTCAGAAGTATCTGATTCGCTGTCCGTTTCGCCAACATGAATTATGATCTCTTCTGTTAAGGAGTCAATTACGTGATCACTTTTTTTATACTTCTCTTAATTTTTTTTTACTTGGGAGCACTCTTCCATTAAATTAGTTTTTTCTTTTATCAGTTCTATTACCTGATTTACATTCCAGGTGACATTTTTTTTGGCAACATGTCCTTTTATAGCTGCCCAAGCCATTTCTATTGGGTTAAAATCAGGATGACAGGGCGGGAGCCTCAACACCGTGTGGTTGTTTTCATTTAATATCTTATCGATATTATATGTTTCAAATTTTTCTTTGTGCTGTGATATTAAATGATACAGCTGAGGTTTTAGCATGTTATTTTATTTTATTTATTTGGCTCACCAACAATTGAATACACTGCTTCAAAGAAAAAAGATACATTCAATAGAGTCACAGACAAGTGTATCAACCTCTTACCGGTAAGCGCATCATGCACTACTTATTTGTCGTTGGGTGCCTACTTAAAATCAGATGAGTACCCAACTACTCACAGCACACAACTATAGTTATTAAATACATAATTCAAATTAAATTAAAATCATGTTAGGATTGTAAGCAATACTATTTTCTCCCAGCCATTTCTGCATTTCAGGCTTTCGCGAGTTGGATGTGGGGACTGTATCGTCTCGTTTGTTGTGCTATGACGCGTTGTCAACCACAATAAAACAAAAATTTGGGGACAGGTTAGGTATCAGCTGCGATCGTAACCACTTTTCATAATTCTTAAAGTTCATATTCGGTGGCAATCGCCCAACTTAGCACCAACTTTAAATACTAACAGTGAATTCGGCACAAAACCCGTTTCGGAGCCAGCGTGGACAATGATAACACGTTACCCTTTTGAAATTTTCGTTTTAAGGCCCTCTTTTGTACCGTCACTCCATGACTTGGAACTCGTATGAGTCGAGTCGACATAAGATTCGTCCGTATAAATTATAGACCGTCCTTCGGAACGGTATCTGGTGATCTCCTACAGAAACTTTATTCGCTTTAGTCATATGTTAGTTTGCTCGACGCCTTGTCGAAACTATAAATTCCTGCCACTTTTTTCTTCCCTGATCGCTTTTTGCCAGGAGTTCGAAATACACTCAAAAGGTCGAATGTATTTGCTTCCGAATAAATTCGCATTGATCTTCATTGCACTTGCTCCGGTCGCAGCCGTAGTTCTTTTTTGAGCTGCTTTGATATCAATTTGTATACCTTGATGGGCTTCCTTTTTCATGAATTGAAAGACACTATAAACCATTTTCCTGGCCTGCCGCCGTAGTACCTTATTACTTTACTGGTTTCTTCGCCCTTTTCGGTTATTATTGCCGTTGCAATTGTTTGTCGTTTGTTAGTTTCCGCGATTGCGTTTAGTAGAAGCTCTTAAGTTTTTTGTTTCTAATCTCTTGCCGGAATTTTTAAGGCTGTCTTGAAAAAAAAAATCATTTTGATCATTTGTAATGGAATCCCAATTTCTAATCAAACAAAAAAAGGAATTCAGGATTTTGTTGTATCCTTTACTACTACTTGACCACGAACATTGGCGAAGAAATTCTCTAGCAAAAACGATGTCCAGCATTTTATAGACGTAATTGACACCGGTGCCTTCCGATTTGCTACACAAAAAGAAGTACTGTAGATGCAGCTTTTCCTTTCCTGTTTTATCAAATAATGTATTTTCTAATTGATTCAATTCTTCGGCATTTGATACATACAGGCTTTATCATAAAAACGTCTAGTTCAATAGAGCTTGCTTCACCAAGTTTAACTGTCGGCAAATTTTGGTTGGTTTGTCTTGTAAAACTGTCATCTATAAGAACAATAAGATCTGGCATTTGCCGAGACTTTTTTTCTTCTTTTTCAATTATTTGTTTCTGTGTTTCGTGAATAATGTTATGGTTATTCTTGATGATTTTCTGATTATTTAAAAGGTCAATGGGCACCTTAGTATGTATAAATATACCCACGCTGCACATAAGGACAAAACCGTGATTTACGACGACAAAATTATAAAACTTTATTTTATTGCTCAGAAATGAATTATAGTGATATTTTATTTTATTTTTAAGGTAGGCTTTTAATAATATCTGCCCCATGCAGCAGTAATTTATGAACGCTCGCACTCATTTTGTACCAACTGTACAGTGCTATTGCCCTCTGTGCAGTTTATAAGCAATACTTTTTGAATATTTCTACATTGACACAATGGCCACATTATATTACTGAAACAATGTTGAAAAATCTTTCAATCAAGTCTCCATCAATTCCAGTTATTTGGGAAACTAATAATGGGTTATTAAAAGAACTCCTTGCCGTGTTGCCATCATTGCTATTGCCTCCACCTTGCTTAGGCTGATCAACAACAAGGCCCATTTGTTCGTAAAATTTCCTGGCAATTTGTCTTTTTCTTTTGCATCGCAACCCCTAGCCTGCCACTGCTCAAGATTTGGTAATATTTTGAGTAGACCTGAGTGTTAGTTGGTCTTGGTGCCGCTCTAGAAAATGTTTTACCCACCAATCACCGGGAACTTGGTCATTAAATATGTAAGTCTTGTTATTTTTTTTAAGGTATTCATAAACCGCCAGTTTTAAGTCCAACTGTGATAATGGACATCCTAAATCACCTGCTGCTATGAGTACTTTGACAAATTTTTCTTCTTCTTCTTTAGATAGACGGAAACGCGGGCCAGGTTTATCAGTATGCAGGTTTTCACTCTTTTTTCTATTGTCAGTCGGGGTATGCCAAATTGCTTCATAAGAAGTTGTATTTATGTTTCTTACTAAATCAACAGCCAATAACAGCATTTCTTCAGAGTAATTTTTGTAACTTCGCGCTCCCAAACGTCTTCTATTTCTTTGTTTGACGCTACGTTTTGGAGGCATCTTGAATATAACATCTGAAATAGGATATCAGCCAAAGGACAATGCCCTCGGCGCTATGGGCAAATGTATTCAATTCAACATTGCTGTGTCTTCATGAAATCATCTTTTAAAATACTCGATGGCATGTCTAAATACTACCACAAAAGATTCAACACAAACCACAATGGCATTTCAGAGATATTTACAAAAATGTAATCACTATTTTGAGGTTATGTTCGACCAAAAATTAGTTGGAAAAAGCTATTTAAAAGGGTCTGAATTGGTTTACGGGTGAGCTTTGTGCCTTTGAAGCACACGGTTTAGCTATGTCAGGTGGTTAGTTACTGGTGACCACCTGTAACTACCTCACCAAGTCTTACTGATTTAGATTATGAGCATCTTCGTGCTTTAAAATCTTATTCGCGCGTTTAATGAAATTGAAAAGCATGAAAGAAATCATTACTAAGATAGTCGATCGCTCAGTGTTATTTCTAGATCCTACGCAAATCATAGATTCTGTAATTCATTACATATAATAATTATAATTCTGTGCAACTCTAATCTTAAATGAAAGAACATACAATTCATATTGAGAGGTATCTCAGAATACACTTAACTGGTTGAAATCAACCATCCTAGTTTATAAGTTGGTTATTACCAACACATCAGTAGGAGGTTCCTGCCTATACAACGTGTAACGTTAAATGCGCAAAACCTGAAAATAGTTTGATCAGAATAACGAGCAGAATCAATTGAACCACTTTTCAATATAGGTCACATTTTTCAAAAAATCTTCCTTAAAAATGTTGCCCTGTCTATTTGTTAATAGGTCTAACCATCACGTGCGCAAACCCACCAAAATAGGTAAACAAACACAAAAGGTTGTCGTCCAATTTAAATTTTCTCATACGCGGGATAATAATAGTTCTTATTTCAATGCCAATACGAACCTTGCATCCAGTACCATGAATAAGACAATTTGAAGTAAACAAATAAATTCTATCTATCTTTTTTAACTTAAACGTAACTAACCTATGAGTTAGAAAGAGAAATGGAGGCGGGGCGTGCGAAATTCGTGACAGTGGCCATGACCTATTTACTCCAGTCTGTGCGGCGCCGGCGCATGCGTCACAGGTGCAATTTGATTAATTATCCCGTAACCCGCGGCGCGTGCGCTCAAAAATCGCGACTATGGCGTTTTTGTACACAAACATTCAATATTGTGAAATGGTGAGAATGTTAGCGCGTTGTAATGACAACGTTAACGGTTTCGAGAAGAGTTTGGAGTATCTGTATCTAACAGGACAATGCTAGCAGAGCAATGGCCAGCAAGATCGCTCGATTTAACACCATTGGATTTTTTTTTTGTGGGGTCGTGTAAAAGCACTAGTGTATGACGATGGAAATGGACCATAATGTGACGGAACTGCGTAATAAAGTTGAATCAGCGTTTCAACAAGTGAAAAATGACACTCAAGTGCTCGATTCGCTGAAAAATAATTTAAGAAAGCGGGCTGTGTTGTGTGTTCAACAAAGTGGTAGAGTATTTTGAATCTTTGCTACCGAAACGAGAGAATCTGTAAGTAGAGATACCAAATTATCTACTTAATTAATTGTAAATAAGCTGATTACGCGCCAATTATTTGTAAATACAGTGATTTAAACCTTTTAAACACGCTAACATTACCTACTTACGTAGTACCTACCTAATAATTAGATCAGCACGTCATAATTACTGTAGGTAAAGTCTGAAAATGTGGGTTACCTATGTTGCCAGTCCAAACCTGGAAAAGTGTGATGGAAACATTTTTTTTTTTTTTTTAAACCTCTAAATTTTTTTAAATATTTTTTTTTCTCTCAGTATTAGGTCAATTGAATTAAATATCATTTGGGGTGTCTGAGGTTTTGCGCATTTAACGTTACACGTTGTATAAGTAATTATTTTAAAACTTGGCGCCCATGCTGCCGTTGACAACCACTGGTATTAGAAAGACCAGCAAGTGACATATCATTTAGAACTCTGTTATTACTTTACAATAATAGATTGAACAATCAATACAAAATCGACATCATTTTATTTTATGTGGGTAGGTAGGCACATTACCTGCAATAGAAAAAAATTACATCCCTAGTATTGACAGGTGATAGTAAAAATGGCGTACTTTATAGTCGGAAACTTAAAAGTACTAATTATTGTTCAAAAAACTATTATAAATAATCATTAACTCTTATTAAAAAAAATATTTTTATTTTAGATATTTCATGCCGTTTAAGGTTTTGAGACACAAGTCATTTATCAAGAGTACTGTCCATGGGCAATCTCCTTTGTTATCAACTTATGTCACATCATAATATTTCATAAATAATATTATAAAGAGGAAACCTTTGTATTTTTGTATTTTTGTATGTTTGTATTGAATAGGCTCAAAAACTACTGGCCCGATTTCAAAATTTCTTTTACCATTACTTAGAGGGATTCTTCCGAATCCGTATAGGCTATATTTTATCCCGGAAGATAGATAGGATTTTTCGTGGTAGTGAAAATTGTGGAGTAAGGCGTCGAAAAAACTGCCGTACGTTAACGATTCTCGCAAACGCTGCCTAAATGGTTAGAGATGTATGGTTGACTTCTATAGAAAAGTTGTAGAACTCAATAATGCCTACAAAAAAGTCCGCGATAGTATAAACCAAACATTTATATTTTAGCCATTATAACCACTTTTCCATAGAATAAAAGTAATTAAAATTATTAGCCTATGTTTATTGATCATATTATCGTCAAAAACTAATCCTTATCCAAATAAACTATTTATTGAGCAAGATTGTTTCAATAGCTATGAATTACTTTTTATTTTATTTCAATCGGACAATCCATTCAAAAGATATTTTTCAGAGAGCTTAAAAAATAAATGTCCACCCGTGCGAAGCCGGGGCGGGTCGCTAGTATTTCATAAACGAATAATAAAGTTAGTGCACTGAACAGCTAAACGAAATTTTAAAGCGGTTCCGACATAAAACCAGATTACTTATGCAAGTTAAATTTGACAACCCTAGTCATAGGTAAAGTTGCCTTCATGCTGAGTTTGGTAACTTTACCTAACCTCAAATAACATTACCTTTTCCAATAACTCAGGAAATAGAAGATTCTTAGGATTTAATCACTGCGATATACCTTCACGGCAATATAACATATACTATTTAATATATGCCACTTACCTGCACTTTAATTTAGTGTAGGAAACACCAATCTTATTGCGAAGACGCTGCACACATAATTGACAACATATAACGAAAAAGCACTATTTTGACAGTTAACGAAGTTGCTAGCTTGAAAAACTTTTTGGGTTACCACAATTTATTACAAAATCTACCAATATCTTCGAAATAACATTAACTGCCACAGACAAAACCAAAATTAAGTTAAACTAGTATAGGGTATGCTTAGGTAAAGATACCCACGGAAAGTAAAGATGCCATAGTTGACGGTACCTAATTAAAGTTTCATAGTCATCACAAAATGCTTAAGAGATCTAGCTAGATCGATCGATCTAGCTTTACGTAATTATGCAAAAGAACAATAAACATTGCAAAAAAAACAAAACGAATAAAAACTTCTCATATACCTACTTGTACTACCTACCTACTTACCTACTTGTTGGTACATCTACCAACATTAATTATAATCAATAATTAGAATTAACAGAACTAACTAGGTTTTATCTATTAGTCTTAATCAGTCTCGTAAGTTGTGACTACTCAAAATATATATATCAAAAAATACTACGAAAAAGATGCGTATAAAAAGTTTAAGAATTGAATTGTAAGAACTGGCATAATAAGATGGAATCAGCACCTTTGCGATTAACTCTTTCAAGTCCTTCTTTTTAAGATAAGATAAGATAAGATCATTTTATTTGTTTAAAACATGAGTATACACACACATAGCATGCAAGATGTTACGTTAATTATAATAATGACAGTCATGTTTTGCCTGAACGGCGTACAAATATAAGATTTGGTACGCTACACAACACCAAGTGATTTTTTTATTAGCGCTTATCTACTGTTTTTGCGTATATGGCTGCATTCATGGTTATTTCTGTGACTGATTTCATCTTCCTTCGCTTATTTCGCACATTAACTTCTCTGTAGTTTTCGTCCTTGTAAGATGTCTTAAAGTAAAATAGAAACGGATTTTCTTTTGTGACCTTTAACACCTTTATATTATTCCAGTTGATATTTTGGCCGCTTTCATCTGTAACATAATTAAAGCCATTCCTCTTGAAACAGTTTAAAGTCAAGAATACTGTCGAATGTTAGTTCATGGATGTTGATCGGGAGGTTAAATTAAAAATTTCGGGAAAGTCTCGCAATGTGTATACACCCTTGCGCTAGCGATTTAATACTATCGCAGAACATGTGCGCGTGTCAATGACCTTTAGGTATAATCCATTTTCCCTTCATACTTTAAACCTGGCTTAGGACAGACAAAAATATCTAGGTACTAAACAAAACTTATAAAGTTAATAATAATGAACTTAGTATTTTTGGCGTATTTAAAAAATGGAATCACACCTATTTACAACGATTAATTTGATTGACTATTTACAACGATTAACTTGATTGACTATTTTTCACATTTTTAGACTAATCTTAACAATTGTTCAAAATGAGCACCTCCTTGTGCTATGCATAGTTCAGCACGCTTTCGCATGTTATCCTTAAGCCGGGTCCAGACGAGTGTAACGTGTAATGTAAGATTACGTGTAATTTAGCATCAACAGTGTGGACGGCACACGAACTCAAAGCGAATTGTGAACGCGAAAATATTTCAAAAGCTGTTTCCACTCAGTTGCTACGAACATGCCGAATAGGAAGGTCGTGATAGCTGGTGCGGCTTTTATTTTCATGTATTTACTAACTGAAGACCGCAAAAGTCGTAGGCGTCGATGGTGGAAAACTAATTTGTATAAAAGAAGATCTTCTTTACTTGTGGAACTAAAATCTCAACATATAAGCGGTCAATATAAAAACTTTACCCGGATGTCGCCTACTGACTTCGAATATTTGTTAACAATCATTGCGCCTAAAATATCAAGACAAGACACTATAATGAGATCTGCAATTTCGCCGCAAGATAGACTGGCTCTAACACTAAGATTTTTGGCAACAGGAGATTCATTTACAAGCCTTCAATACACCTTCAGAATTTCAAAACAGTCAATGTCTTGCATTGTACCAGAAGTTTGTGAAGCGATTATAAAATCATTGAAAGAAAACATTAAGGTGAGTTTTACATATTTTTATTTATTTATTAAAATAACAAATTAAGCTATTGTATTAAGTATGGTAAGCAAAATTAAAATTATTCCAAAATTAAAATTAGAAAGTTAAATCAAATTGTATCTTCAAATCATGTAGTACAAAATTTATTCTTTTCAAATCAGGTCATTCACAAAATCTACATCTTCATATGAAGTTTGAGATAATTCTGAGGGAACAGGTGAAGCATATGGAGCAGTAGGGCAACTTGTCTGATTCTGACCTGTTGAATACCCTGAAGTAAGTTCTGAGCGATTAGACAAAGAAGGTGGTTCATTGCAGTATCTTGATGAAGGAACCGAGCCTGTTGTATACCCACTGTAATTGAATGCCGATGGATAATAATGTTGAGAAAAGTTAGTGCATCCTTCATCGGCTTTGAATATTACGTCCATTATTGCTCGCTGCACGGCATTTTTAGTACTTCTGTTATATTGTTGCATCTTGCTGCATATAAAATTTGAAAAGAAAAGGGTTTCACTGTCAAAATTGTTTGGATTATTGTTTCGGGGTTCAGGAGTAGGACTAGAAGCAGCACTCTTAAGCAGGCCAAGAGCCTCCGAAAGCATACCCATTTTTTTATTTTCGTCTGATTTCTTTTTTTTGGGGGCCTGACCAGTTGGTGATATAAATTCTGAATTGTTATCATTTTCTACACTTGTAGATGCACTCTGTTCCGGTTCATTTGTAATCTGTAATTAAAAAGAAATTCATTGTTTCAGCTGCCAAAAACAGAGTCAGAATGGATCCAGATCTCAAACAGATTTGATGAATTGTGGAATTTTCCCCATTGTGCCGGAGCCATGGACGGTAAACATGTCATTCTCGAGGCTCCGGTACATAGTGGCACAGAATATCGTAACTACAAATCGAATTTCAGTATAGTGATGTTTGCTTTAGTAGACGCGGAATATAATTATAAATTTCTGGATGTCGGATGTCAATTTTTAAAGAAACTGAATTATATAAAAAACTAGAAAATAATTCGTTAAGATTGCCTGCACCTGAAGCACTGCAAGGTAGAAACAAAGTAGTACCATATGTTTTTGTAGGAGACTCTGCCTTCCCTTTACAAAACAATATAATGAAACCCTATCCAGGAGAATACCCCAAGGGATCGCCGCGAAGAATTTTTAATTACCGGTTAAGCAGAGCTCGCAGGATTGTAGAAAATGTATTTGGTATCACAGCATCTGTGTTCAGAGTTCTACGAAAACCTATGCTCATTCAGCCCAAAACCGTGGAGACTATAGTCATGGCTATTGCACACTTGCATAATTTTTTGAGAAACACGGATTCATCTAAAAACTTGTATGCACCCCCTGGCTCACTTGACAGCGACCAAAACGGAAGATTATGTGAAGGTAGTTGGCGGAGAGATTGTGAAATGTCATCTTTACTTCCATTGAATAATGTACCTAGAAGAGCTGCCTCAACGGCAAAACAAATTAGGGATGAGTTTAATGACTATTTTATGAACGAGGGTACAGTTTCTTGGCAGAATACATATTGTTAAGTTTTTTTTATCAAGTCGAAGGAAACTGGTTCAATGCAGTTACCTCTGTGTTGCGTCGTTTCCTTGGATTATTTCGATCTCCTAAAAATGCCAGCGCCTCGTAAGCAAACCATGTACTTTTGTACGTTTCATCCCCACCTGTAAAATAAATTACAATAAATAAACAATACAATAGAATATAGTACATATATGTATAGTAAAATATAGTAGAATATAGTAATATAGTGGGTATACAATAGAAGTAATAATTGTACTAATAGCAAGTAAGTGATAATACCTAAGTAAAAACTAAATTAATAAATAAAAGTGTGTAATATGTAAAGCAACAGAAATTTATAATAAAACATACCTTTTCCGGAACTATGGCTCTTCTTTACTTTTCCTTTTTCTCTTCGATGTGAAGCAAGCAAACTAATCATTTTGTTTTTGCATTCTTCTACATCTCTTTCCAATGAATGAGCAATATCACTCCAAGCATCGTGTTTCAGATTTTTTTTATAGTATTGCGGGTTTTTTGGATCCCAAATAACAGGTTTTTCTTGTTACATGTAATGCTCGTAGTGCCGTCCACACGTAGAATTCGTGTTATATTACACGGTGGATTACATTACACGTTACACTCGTCTGGACCCGGCTTTAACGCGGTTAAGAACAAACGGATCACTTCTTACACTAATAAAAGCGTTCGTGATACGTACTTTTAACTCTACCCTATTTGAGTACTCGGTAGCGTATACAATTCTTTTTACTTCACCCCATAAATAAAAGTCTAATGGAGTGAGATCTGGTGAGCGTGCGGGCCATGGCACTGGCCCATCGCGACCTATCCACCTGTCACCAAAATGATTATTTAAAAACTCACGTACGCGCAGCTGAAAGTGCGCGGGCGCTCCGTCATGCTGGTAAAAGAGGTTTTGAGAAACACTAAGAGGCACATCGTCCAACATTTCATCCACCACACTATTTAAAATGTTAAGGTATGATACACTATCAAGTCTTCCCTCAATAAAGTATGGGCCTATTAAACAATTATTTAAAATACCTGCCCACACATTTACACTGAACCGGTGTTGATAAGCGTCCTGTCGCGTAACATAGGGATTTTCATTACTCCACCAATGTTCATTATGCACATTAAATATCCCCATTCGTGTAAACGTGGCTTCATCAGTAAATAAAATGTTTTTGAAATTAGACAAAAACCAGCGGCAAAAATTCACCCGTGGTTCGTGGTCGTTGACCCCAAGTTCTTGAACGGGTCTAAAATGGTATGGGTGCTTTCCTTCTTCATGCAGCAGCCTCCACACAGTCCAATGCGATACACCGAACCGTCTTACAGCATTTCGAGTACTTTCTTGTGGGTGATGCTCGAAGTATTCAAGAATGGCTTCTTGTAGGTGAACTGGGTATGACTCTCTTCCTCGTCCTTGGGCATGCGTCGGTACGGTGAATTGACCGTATGTTCGCAATCGTTGGTTGACACCTAGCATAAGATTGTACCTACGACGGAATCTGGCGGTTGGGAAACATCTCTCGGTACAAATTAATGGCTCCTCGTACACTATCACCAGATAACACGTAGGTACGAACCATATCCCAATATTCTTCATTGGAATATTGATAAGACGTCATTTTTGGTTATTCAAGAACACGTTTACAGGACACACTTATCGCGAAGTAAGCGGGGTTGTTTATGCAATACGCGGAAGCGCAATTAAGCCCGGGTGACACGAGGCTAGTATTTTGAAGCTAGGATAGTAAGCTAGTAAGGGGTCACTAGCTTGGTTTCTAGCTTACCTACTAGCCTGGATTGTAACCAAGCTAGTGCTGTCTACACGAAGCTAGGAAATTTCAAGCTATTCAAGTCAGTAGTGAGTTGTGCTTAACCTGATAACACGTATACGTAAAAATGAACAGTGTGCGTAAGAGAAAAGCAATTCTACTAAGAAAGTTAATTCGGAAGTTGTGTCAACATGCGCTAGATGAAATATTAGCTCTGCTAGAAGAAAAGCGTACTTGGACAAGACCCTGGATCTTAAGAAGACATAGTCATGGAGCATCTGCATTACTTTTAAAAGAACTGCGATCTGAGGATTCCGGCGAATTCAAGAGTATTTTGCGAATGACACCTAATATTTTTGACAATTTACTGAATCTAGTGGGACCACAAATACAAAAATTAAATACTAATATGAGAGAAGCCATACCGGCTAAAATAAAATTGGAAATAACTCTAGATTTTCTATCATCTGGTGTCAATTACAGGAAGTTAAGTCACATGTATCGTGTTTCAAGATCTACTATATCTAGATTTATACCAGAAGTTTGCAGTGAAATTTATAAGGCATTAAAGAAAGATATACAGGTATGTAGAATTTTATTTATTTCAAATTAAAGTAGGTACTTTTACGCTTACATAAATGGCGAGATTAAATTCTAAATTACAAAATGAGAAATCATAAATGACGACAAAATGTACGTTTACGCTACATAAATGGCGAGAAATGTATCAAGCATTTTGAAATGCTTGATAGATGGGATCTTCATCTTGCTCCAACTCTTGCTGTGGTGGCGGATGGATGATGGGTTCATCACGTTGCTCAGTCTGTTGTAGTTGTGATGGTGGATTAGTGTAGAGTGGACTTGCTGCAGAACTATTGTAAGAAAATGTGGTTGACATATTGGAGTCTGAAGAATTGATAGGTGACTGGTACGAAAATGTAGTATTTCCGAAGTTTAAATCATACATCCGACAGCGGGATAGTGTTGCGTTGATCTGATCCCTAGCTAAAATGGCCTGTCCGGGTGAAAGCTTTTTCAACTGACTTGCTACATATTTTGCAAATATCTCATGTTCATCCAGCTCTGGTTCCTGAAATTCTCGTGAACTGTTTAAATCCTCCTTAATCACCTTAATTTCATTTATCAATGAACTCACTTGCGAAACCTTCCGTTTCTTAAATTGCGGAATGTTACTTCCGGGGGAAATAAATTTAGAAGTTTTATCTTGAATAGACGACATTTCGCTTGCAGGTTGAGACATTTCAACTGTCTTTTCTGACAGATTTTCTGCTACGGGTGGTTCTAATGACTGACTGTTGCTTGCACTGTTGTCATCTTTATTATTGTTTGGAGAATCTTGATTGTTCTGAAAATAAAAAATTTGTTAAAAATATTGTTACAGATTCCAACTACAACTGAAGAATGGGCAGCTATAGAAAATGGTTTCAGAGTGAAATGGAACTTTCCAGCGTGTTATGGCGCCGTCGACGGGAAGCATGTTCAAATCATAGCTCCTGGCAACAGTGGAAGTTTGTTTTTTAATTACAAAAAAACATTCAGTATTGTTCTTATGGCTATTGTTGATTACGATTATAATTTCATTTATATTGACGTCGGCGCCTGTGGAATGGCATCTGATGGAAGTGTTTTTAGGAATTGCTCCATATATAATCAACTAGAAAATAACCTTATACCACAAGGCGGAGTAATTTTGGCGGATGCTGCATTCCCATTAAAATCGTATATTATGAAACCGTACCCAGGTGACAATTTAACACATGAAGAAAAAGTATACAACTACCGGCTAAGTAGAGCCAGAAGAACTGTAGAAAATGCCTTTGGCATATTGGCAAGCCGATTTCGTGTTTATCAAAGACCAATCGCAGTTGACGTAAAAACAGTAGACAAAATTGTACTAGCATCATGTGCTCTGCATAATTGGTTACGAAAAGAGCAAAAAAGCACTTATTGCATTAGTAGTGATGTCGACCAAGAAGACATTGAAGCGGGAAACATTATTCCCGGTTCATGGAGAATGGAAAATTTATGTTTACCCAGTATCAGTCGACAGGGAAGTAACCACTCTTCTCTGTCAGCTATCGAAAAAAGGGAGAAATTTAAGAGATATTTCAACAATGATGGAGCAGTACCATGGCAAGCAAGAATGATTCGTTAATTCAGACAAAACTACAAGAAAAATTAAAAATGCCGACGATTATTAATATTTCAATAAGTACTTTTAAGGAAAATAATTGTAAAGAGTAAATAATATTAAAATAACTTACCGAAGTTTTTCTCTTCATTGGCACCTTTTTTATGAAATTATGCATTTCCTCAAACCAAATAATTTTTGGCTTATAGACTTCTGCAGTTCCTGCTCCAGACCTCTCAGATTTTTCTATCTTTGTTAATTCTTGACAATATGTAGCTCTTAGATTTTTAATTTTATTTTTAATCTCTTTTATCGACATTTCTATTCCATCTTTATTTAGTATGTCGCGTATTTTTTCTAGTGACGAGTCTCGCATTTGCTTGTCCTTGTAAGATGGAATACTTGCATTCCACAAACATTCCTCTTCTCTGTACAATTGAACGAATTTTAAATTAATTTCGTCCGCTAATTTCGGCATTTTAACAAACTGCACGCACTCTCACCACGCTCTCCGACTGCACACTAGCTTAGGTTCGCTAGCTTCGCGGTTGACACGAAGCTAGTAACGAAGCCAGGATAGTAAAACGGGTGGTGGGGGGCGCCTACTAGCTTGAAAAATAGAACCCCAAGCTATTAAAACTATCCTGGCTTGAGGCACTAGCTTGCTAGCTTCCACACTAGCTTACTAGCTTGTAAACGAAGCTAGTTCCGTCTACACGAAGCTAGTGTCACTAGCTTACTAGCTTGGCAGCACTAGCTTGGCTCACTAGCTTGATTTACTAGCCTCGTGTCACCCGGGCTTCACTGTGAGCTTTGGTCACTGGTCACTACAAATATTAAGACAGAAACAAATGACCAAATGTAAAAAAAACTATTTTCATTGCTTGCTTACTTGGTAACCAACACATGCAGCTTTCATACGAAGCCCGACGTGTATAACTATGTCATTACAATACACACTTTATTGCACGCACAACGAAAAGCAAGCAGCCAGGTTCTATTCATACAATACAATATTCATCTCGCTTACTCCCCCGCCTCGGGGCGGTTTAAGCCAGTCTAGTCATCTCGCTCACTCGTCGGGCGCCGAGACAACCGTGAGTGAGTGAGATGACGAGCGAGCGGAACTAGGCGAGTCGCCACGAGGCGCGATCGGAAATAATCGGAATCGCCGCGATCAGTCGCCTCGCTATTACGCGACCCTATTATTTGACTAATACCTGGTAACCTATTATTCTATATTCGCATATCCTAATATGAATATACGTGGCTTGTATTATGATACCTGTACCTATTACGAATATATTAGTCACACCTCTACTCTTTCTCAGCTATTCGAAGTTTGTGTAGAGCTTCTTTTCTTTTTTGGGATCTGTCATACGATTTTTGACGAATAGAGAATTCCTCTTGGATCACTGGAGTCCGTTTCTAGATCCTGTAATGTAACAAATAAAATCTATAAAGTACATACCTTTAGGGCCGATTTTTCAATGGTCAGTTAAGCGACGAGATAAGGTTAATTCCACAGTTAACAAGATTCTCAATTTTTCAATTGACAGATAGGCTCTAACGGCCAGTTAAGCTCTTTAACTAGCGAATTAACTTAACTGGCCTTTCACAACCCAGTTAGCACGTTATCTGTCGAGTTATTTGACGTTTCTGTCACTGCTTTTGAATAGGATTATCAGAATTCAAAGCGCTGGGTGATGGTGATGGGTATGAAAATGTTCATTGGCTAAAGAGACCACCACTACAACAGGTGGACTATATTATGTTAGTTAGCTATCCTTGATTTAAATGTTTTGTTACACAGGCAAGTAAAAAAAAAAAAAAACATAATTTATAAATCTTTATTAATATCTACAATATTTGTTTGGTAATGTACGGAGCTGACCTATAAGAACTTCTCTTGCCGATGTTTTGCCATGGTTTTCTTCGTTTCTTTTTTAATGCTCTCATATTTTAGCTTTAGGCTCTTCACACTTCTTGCTGTAAAGCCTGTAGCCTGCATTAAATAACAAACTTATTTTATTCCACGCTGCTTCCTTTTCTTTATTAGTTACAGCGTCGGTCTGCTTGTTTTCGATTATTGTGCGATATTTTGCCACCAATTCGGTCAACAATCTCACTTCGCTCATGTTGAAATTCGTGGAACGTTCACGTTTTACGATATTTTCCATAATTAGAACTCAGAAGACACACACACACAACACAGGACAGAAGATATTCGAACGAAAACAAAATATCACGGAACAAAATGAAACGGGAATCATAACCTTAAACCTTGTCGGCTACAAGGTTTAAGGTTATGATTCCCGTTTTATTGTGACAACCGCTGTCATTCCGTTGAAAGTTGTCTGTCTCTTTCTAAAATCTGTAAACGTACATAAGCGCGTCTCGCTTTCGCAGATGTAGTGTGAAGCTAGTCACAAAAATCGGTCAGGTAACTAGCTGAATGCTAACTGACCTTTGAAAAATTGAAACTCTTTAATCGTTTGTTAAAATCTCAGATAAAGTTATTGAACTGTTAGCTATCTGACGTTTTATCTCGCTCTTGAAAAATCGGCCCTTAGTGAACATTAATGTGTTATTAATTAAAACATTTTTAAAGAATGCTTTCATATTATTATGTTGCAATTTGTTCAGATTTATTCTAATTTTATTATGTATAATTAGAACAAATCTAAAAATATTATTTGAAACTTGAAAAATATATTTAAGAAAGTACCTTGTGATGGAGCTACACCATAATCAGTCAGACGGGACTCAGAAAAACGAGGAGGAGTGGTTGTATTACGTTCTGTAACAAAATATTTTGTTAGTCTAAATTGTCTTAAATATCTTTCATAACCAATGACTTTAATAAAATGTTGGTATCCTGTACCTCTTTCTATTGCAGACTCATTATTTTGTGTTCCACTATCACTGGCAGCAAACAGAACTTGAGGTGTTTCAGGGTGTATCGCAGTATCTATTTGTGCCTCTGTTAAATAAAAAAAACAGCAATAAAAAATCAGATACTGACAAAAAGTAGTAATTAATCATTTATATATATGATTTACCTGCAATAGGCATGTTATCACTATCAATAACTTCCATCAAATCAACATCTGTTTGCTCAGCAAGAGCATCTTCCAGTACCTGGTCTTGGCTAGAGGTACTAGGCAAATTAGGGTTAAAAGATCCTCCCCCAGTCCTCATCCTTTCCCTTTTTTCGTGAGCCAATACACCTTTGCGACGGGTTTTCAAATTGTCCCAACATTTTTTAAGTTGAGCTTCAGTTCTCTGAGAATAGAATTATATAGGTATTGTATAACTAGTTCTATTGAATTATTTTTAAAGTATATAAAGTTCATAGACGGAAATACTGTTAATATGCATTACACTACGTACTTACTTTTGAATTTGTTTCAATTGTATTGTATTCCTCCGTTAGGCGAGCCCATGCAGCTTTTTTTAATGCTGGGCTGCCCATAGTTGTTGCCACCGAGTTAAGTTTATATTTTAAAATCAAGTCTTGAAGACACATCTTTTCACTTTCATTAAAAAACTGTCTTCCAGTTCCAGCCATTTCGAACAAGTAAACACAGCACACACAGTAGACACAGCAGTAGGTAATGAAACATTGCTAAAGGGATATTTTTATATTCCCAAGCCATCCACTTCTCAAGTATCACCATATTTTTTGCCCAGGACGTGGTTTTAGATTCAAGTGGATAAATTATTAGGGTTTGTTTATTTATGTTCTACTTTCATTTGACAAGTGTTGACACTTCAAGTTGAAAACCACAGATAACGCGCTCACAGACTGCTCTCAAAGTAAGCTTGGCCAATATAACAAACGGAATATTCCTCCAAATAATGACGTATTCGTGACGTATCGCCTCAACTCTCACTCATTCGAGGGACCTCATAATTTCCTTAATCTAACGACTATGAATACTGATTTTGAGGATCTTTTGAGGCACACCTTGAGGTCTCCTCGAAGAAGTTGTGAGTCGAGTAGCTTTCGAGGTAACAATTATGAATACGGGTGTTAAACTTTCGGGTTAAACCTTTTGGTATTTCGCATTACTAAGAGAATGAGTGTGTTAGCAATACCTGGTCACCAACCTGAAAAACTGGAGGTTGGCGTCGGGAAGCGTCAGCATACTTTTTTCTAAGATCTTGACGTCTTTCGACCCGTATTTCCTTCAAAGAGTCGATACATTTTGACAAGTATGGCGCACCTGGGGTAAATATGTTTCCTTATCTAGGATTGCACGCACATCATGCTGTACATCAAATGGTGCCCGCATTTCGCGGCCATACGGCATGTAAGCAGGTGTTAGTCCAGTGGTCGAACAAGTAGCAGTGTTGAAGGCGAACCGTACCTGTGATAAGAATTGGGGCCAAACGTGCATGACACATGACCAGCATTGCCAGTTGGATCTTCAGGTCCCGGTTCTTCCTCTCGGCCGGGTTGGCCTCAGGATGATAGAGTGGTATCAGGTTCTACCTGAAACTGAATAGAAACATGCATTGTTGCATCACTGCAGATCTGAACTGCACTCCATTGTCAGAAATGACACGCCTGGGAAAACCATATCGAAGAAAATACTCTTCGATCATTATTTTGGCACATACTTCAGCTGTAGCCTCCTTGAGGGCGTATAACTCCACTTATCGAGTGGCAGTATCCTCGACAAGAACTGTCAATGTTTTATATTCGTCATCAAAATTATTCTCGTACATTAGGTTATAATTATTACGTATAAAACGTACTTCACATATGTTTTTTAAGTAAGCTCGTATGGGCCGCGGAGCGAGAGCGAGCGATCGAGGGTAATAACCGCGTTGTAGTGTAGTAACGAGAGATAGATATTTCACTGGACATTAATTAAATAAATAAATCAAACCAATCACAAAAAAAAACAACCACAAATCCATTTAGTTAGTACAACACACAACTTAGAAACTAGTGTTAGTACTTAAATCTACCAGAAAACAAAACAATTATTTATTATTTATACGCCACAGTGGCATGTCCACTGTCCCAGTATGTAACTGTCCCACCTGTCCGCTATAGTGCTTCGGATGTTATTGGGGCTGACGCGTACCCTGCGCATGATGGAGGCGCATTGCTTGCGCATGATGGCGTGAAAGCCATCTATGCCCGCTTCTGCAAACGTGCTGGATGCATACAATTGTACATAGAAGTACTGGAACAGGGATTTTCATCATCCGAATCCATTTCTGAATCTTCAGAAGTATCTGATTCGCTGTCCGTTTCGCCAACATGAATTATGATCTCTTCTGTTAAGGAGTCAATTACGTGATCACTTTTTTATACTCCTCTTAATTTTTTTTTACTTGGGAGCACTCTTCCATTAAATTAGTTTTTTCTTTTATCAGTTCTATTACCTGATTTACATTCCAGGTGACATTTTTTTTGGCAACATGTCCTTTTATAGCTGCCCAAGCCATTTCTATTGGGTTAAAATCTGGATGACAGGGCGGGAACCTCAACACCGTGTGGTTGTTTTCATTTAATATCTTATCGATATTATATGTTTCAAATTTTTCTTTGTGCTGTGATATTAAATGATACAGCTGAGGTTTTAGCATGTTATTTTATTGTATTTATTTGGCTCACCAACAATTGAATACACTGCTTCAAAGATAAAAGATACATTCAATAGAGTCACAGACAAGTGTATCAACCTCTTACCGGTAAGCGCATCATGCACTACTTATTTGTCGTTGGGTGCCTACTTAAAATCAGATGAGTACCCAACTACTCACCGCACACAACTATAGTTATTAAATACATAATTCAAATTAAATTAAAATCATGTTAGGATTGTATGCAATACTATTTTCTCCCAGCCATTTCTACATTTCAGGCTTTCGCGAGTTGGATGTGGGGACTGTATCTTCTCGTTTGTTGTGCTATGACGCGTTGTCATCCACAATAACTGAATTTGGGGGCAGGTTAGGCATCAGCTGCGATCGTAACCACTTTTCATAATTATTACAGTTCATATTTTGGTGGCAATCGCCTGTCTTAGCACCAACTTTAAATACTAACAGTGAATTCGGCACAAAACCGGTTTCAGACCCAGCGTGGACAATGATAACACGTCACCCTTTCGAAATTTTCGTTTTAAGGCCCTCTTTTTTGCCATCACTCCATGACTTGGAACTCGTATGAGGCGAGTTGACATAAGATTCGTCCGTATAAATTATAGGCCGTCCTTCGGAACGGTATCTGGTGATCTCCTACAGAAATTCTATGCGCTTTAGTCGTATCTTAGTTTGCTCGACGCCTTGGTCGAAACTGTCAATTCCTGCCACTTTTTTCTTCCCTGATCGCTTTTTGCCAGGAGTTCGAAATACACTTAAAAGGTCGGATGTATTTGCTTCCGAATAAATTCGCATTTATCTTCATTGCACTTGATCCGGTCGCAGCCGCAGTTCTTTTTTGAGCTGCTTTGATATCAATTTGTATACCCTGATGGGCTTACTTTTTCATGAATTGAAAGACACTATAAACCATTTTCCTGGCCTGCCGCCATTTTACCTCATTACTTTACTGGTTTCTTCACCCTTTTAGGTTATTATTGCCGTTTGTTAGTTTCCGCGATTGCGTTTAGTAGAAGCTCTTAAGTTTTTTGTTTCTAATCTCTTGCCGGAGTTTTTTAAGGCTGTCTTGAAAAAAAAATCATTTTGATCATTTGAAATGGAATCTCAATTTCTAATCAAACAAAAAAAGAAATTCATGATGTTCCTGTATCCTTTGAAGCCTGTAGCCTTTACTACTACCTGACCACGACCATTGGCAAAGAAATTCTCTAGCAAAAACGATGTCCAGCATTTTATAGGCGTAATCGACACCGGTGCCTTCCGATTTGCTACTCAAAAGGGAGTACTGTAGATGCAGCTTTTCCTTTCCTGTTTTATCAAATAAGGTATTTTCTAATTGATTCAATTCTTCGGCATTTGATACATACATGCTTTATCATAAAAACTTCTAGTTCAATAGAGCTTGCTTCACCAAGTTTAACTGTCGGCAAATTTTGGTTGGTTTGTCTTGTAAAACTGTCATCTATAAGAACAATAAGATCTGGCATTTGCCGAGACTTTTTTTCTTCTTTTTCAATTATTTGTTTCTGTGTTTCGTGAATAATGTTATGATTATTCTTGATGATTTTCTGATTATTTAAACGCTGCACATAAGGACAAAACCGTGATTTACGACGATAAAATTATAAAACTTTATTTTATTGCTCAGAAATGAATTATAGTGATATTTTATTTTATTTTTAAGGTAGGCTTTTAATAATATCTGCCCCATGCAGCAGTAATTTATGAACGCTCGCACTCATTTTGTTCCAACTGTACAGTGTTATTGCCCTCTGTGCAGTTTATAAGCAATACTTTTTGAATATTTCTACATTGACACAATGGCCACATCATATTACTGAAAGAATGTCGGAAAATCTTTCAATCAAGTCTCCATCAATTCCAGTTATTTGGGAAACTAATAATGGGTTATTAAAAGAACTCCTTGCCGTGTTGCCATCATTGCTATTGCCTCCACCTTGCTTAGGCTGATCAACAACAAGGCCCATTTGTTCGTAAAATTTCCTGGCAATTTGTCTTTTTCTTTTGCATCGCAACCCCTAGCCTGCCACTGCTCAAGATTTGGTAATATTTTGAGTAGACCTGAGTGTTAGTTGGTCTTGGTGCCGCTCTAGAAAATGTTTTACCCACCAATCACCGGGAAATTGGTCATTAAATATAAAAGAAAAAAAAGAAAAATCTTCTTACTTAATTTAATACCATTTTTTTTTAATTTGGCTCATTATCCGTTTTGCCCACCCATAGCGGGCAAAATGAATACAAGAGTCGGGCAAAACAAGTAATGTTAACTAATCAAAGCAATCATCACAGAAATAAGACCCTCTTCCAGAATATGACGAGCATGATTCATGGGTCCATTCTCGACAAACATCACACTGTATCCAATCTTCAAAGGGGGGATATATACAATGTCGCCCATGCGCATGTGACCGCCCGTAATTTTCTGAATATTCATGAAGAAATGTCGAAAATAAACTTCAAAAGGGGGGGTCTATCTACAATATTTTTCATGTTATTCAATTTTTAATTTTTTAAGTATAGTTTGTAGATTTGCTTTCTATTTTTTGACACATCTCCGAAGTTTATGGGTCGATTTGGATTCTGTTTATTATTTCTAAAAGTTTATGAGTTATTTTAACAGGTTAATTAACATTTTTACTAAAAATTATCAACGACGAAAAAAAAACGGAATCGAAGTCATTTTTTCGGTGAAAAATTGTGTATTTATTTTGAAAAAACTAGTGTAAGTCCATAAATTGTCCCGATAGGACGACTTTTTTAATCATTATTTGTAATCTACTCCATAACAGCTACAAATTCACAGAACATTATTGATACCTAACTGTAACTAAATCCAAGGTAAAACTCTTAAAACTCTGATGAGTCAAATTTAGGAAAAGATAATGTGAAAGTCAATTGTATGTTGCTCTTAGCAGTGAGTACTAAAAGGTTATACTAATAATGGGGATGATAATGGAATTAAAAACAAACAAGCAATAGCCAGATTTTTACTAAAAAAATAAAAAATACAAGAATTTTAATTAATTAGATTTTCGAAATGGCCCCCACCCTCCTGTAAAAAAAACCAAAGCCCACATGGCAACACTTTTGATTGTACGACGTAATTCTTCACGGTTTTCTTTTATTTCCGCAGCAGCAGCAAAAATCCTAGCCGTTAATTGCTCGCGGCTTTCGAAGGGCACGGCATAAACTTTTTGTTTCATGTAGCCCCAAAGATAAAAATCTAAGGGTGTAAGGTCGGGAGATCGCGGCGGCCAAGCAATGGCACCTCCTCTGCCAATCCATCACGGATAATTTTGATTTAAATAATCACGAACTAGTCGTGCGAAGTATGCTGGAGCTCCATCTAATTGCAGATACATCCGCCTTCTTGTTTCCAGCGGTACTTCCTCCAAAAGCAACGGCAACGTATTGACTATAAAATCTAAAAACGCGTGTTGATCTAGTCGTTTTGGTAACACGAAAGGGCCAATAAGTTCACCGTCAATCATTCCAGCCCATACATTTATGGAAAATTGAGTCTGGAAAGTTGTTTCCCTAATGACGTGTGGATTTTCAGTGGCCCACACATGAAGATTGCGATGATTTGTTATACCCGCCCTTGTTTTTTCTTTAGAGATAGGTATCAACAATGTTCTGTGAATTTGTAGCTGTTATGTAGTAGATTACAAATAATGATTAAAAAAGTCGTCCTATCGGGATAATTTATGGACTTACACTAGTTTTTTTAAAATAAATACACAATTTTTCACCGAAAAAATGACTTCGATTCCGTTTTTTTTTCGTCGTCGACAATTTTTAGTAAAAATGTTAATTAACCTGTTAAAATAACTCATAAGCTTTTAGAAATAATAAACAGAATCCAAATCGACCCATAAACTTCGGAGATGTGTCAAAAAATAGAAAGCAAATCTACAAACTATACTTAAAAAATTAAAAATTGAATAACATGAAAAATATTGTAGATAGACCCCCCCTTTTAAAGTTTATTTTCAACATTTCTTCATGAATATTCAGAAAATTACGGGCGGTCACATGCGCATGGGCGACATTGTATATTGTTCTTTGCATACAGTGCAAAAGAAGTCTCTTTTTTCGTTTTCTTTGCCTTTCGATAGACCTGCTTTGGCACGTGTCTTCCTTTTTTTAACATTTGATGGACCAGGGGAATCGAAAGAAACTTTCTTTTTCGCTGCGGCAGCATCATGTTTTTCTCTTTGTGCCATCTTTATAGGCGTGCTCGTTAATATTTCTGATTTTTGTTGTTTGCGCCCTGGCATATTTCTTTTTTTTACCTCAATGGGTATGGGGCGAATTTCTTGCAAAATATTACAATCTGGCTGAATACTGTGTGTGTTTTCATTTATTTTTTCATTGACGGAAGTGACTGGCTGCGGAGATCCGGGAACAGGCTTAGGTGGCACATTTTGGATGGAGTCTGTGTCCGGTGTTGGACAGCGATTGGCTGACGATGATGTATCATTCTCTATTGCGTTGTTATTTACTGGTGTATTGTGCTGATCTCCTCTACTAGGACTAGTACTGGTATTTGTTTCGGATATGATGTTCGGAGCATTCCCCTGATAAACCTCAGACGGCGCAAAATGTTCATCACCAATAATGTGACTATTGAATGGATAGATGCCACTGGCACGGAATCCACTGATTGCGTTTGCAGGTGTAGCTCCTTTCAAATACGCCCCAGAGAAGATTTTTGCAATCTCATACTGGCTAATAATTCTTCCTGGATGTTGTTTTTGAAAAATGTTGACTTCGATCTCGAAGTATTTTTTTATTGGTCCGTATACTGCAACATCCAAAGGTTGTAGTTTATGTGACGTATGAGGAGGAATAGTCAAAAATATGATATTATTTTTTGTTGCAAAATCAAGTGCTTCGTAACTTTTATGTGATTCATGACCGTCTAGAATCAAAAGTGCTTTATGATCATTACTGGGACGTACTTTTTGCACAAAAATATGCAACCAATCCAAAAATTTCTGAGAGTTAATCCATCCACTGTCGGTGGTCGTTGCTTCAGCACCAGGTGGAGCACCGTCTAAGAGTCTCGGATTGAGCCTTTTTCTTTTGAAAATGAAAAAGGGTGGGATAAATGTTCCCGATGCACTACAGCAACAAACAACGGTCGTTAAGACTCCTTTTTCATTGCTGGAAACTATCCCAACCTGCTTTTTTCCATAAGTTGACAGAACTTTAGGTGGTCTTGTTGATGAAGTTCTCACTCCCGTTTCATCCATGTTAAAAATCATATCCGGTGCTAATTTGTATTTTTCTACGACTTCTTCCAACAAAGAATAAAATCGATTAACAGCTTCGCGATTAAACCCTCTAACTCGAGCAATAGATGTGGGTTCAGGTGATCTCAAAGTCAGTGTTGGATGGCGAAGCCTGAAATTTTTGAACCACCCCTTTCCAGCTATATTTCCCGAAAAAACTCCAGATTTTCCTTTCCTTTTAGCAAACTCACCAGCAATCTGCAGAAACTCGGTTCGCGTGACGCCATAGAATAAACTATCCATCTTTTGAACATACTTCAAGAGTTCTTTTTCCTCCTCCAGCGTAAAAACAGTCTCAAACCGGCCCAATTTCTTTTCAGTAGAACCACTCTTAATATGTCTATGTAATGTTGCATATGGAATTCCATACTTCTTACTTGCACTTAATATTGAAGTCATTTTGGCTTCTTCTATTGCCTTCGCCAAATTTTCTTCGGACCAACTGGCCCGATCCGTCTTCCGCTTATAGTTATACACCATCTGCAACAAATATTATTTTTTATTAACACAAATGGAAACACACTCAAATAATCGATCAATATTAAAGAAGGAGGGCAAGACGGAGACTATCCTTTTTACCCGGCTCCGTCTTGCCCGTCGGGTAGTTTTCGAAATAACCTAAATTTCAAATAAAAACCGTGAGACGAAAACTTAAGACGACAATGTGATTTGCACGTCAAATTACAAAAAACTAACTTAAAAATGGTAGAACAGGGATATCCCTGAACACAATAAAACAAACTGATTGTACTTACGGCTGTTTTATCACAATTTTTTAACGAAAATCCTTTCCGTGCTCGTAAAAACTTGTCTATAAGTCGCGCAGTCACCGCGTGCACTGACCGCTAGCCGCTTATGTGTGACGCGTCTAGTAACACAATACTTGTCTCTTTCTATCAATCAAGCGGTGAACTAGACGAGGTATTCTTCATGCCCGTCTTCTCCTTCTTGCCCGTCCGTCCCCTAGTCATAGGTAAAGTTGCCTTCATGCTGAGTTTTGTAACTTTACCTAACCTCAAATATTTTTACCTTTTCCAATAACTCAGGAAATAGAAGATTCTTAGGATTTAATCACTGCGATATACCTTCATGGCAATATACCACAGAACAGATAAAAGAGGTTAGAAAGGACATAGTTCCTGATTTGTATTAGAACGCGTGTCGCCGCATGTCTCCCACTCTGTCTCTCCACTACAAGCAAGAGATCAATTCGTACGCGCATTACGCACACAAATAAACCACACGCACTTAGATCGCGTGTTTGCTATTGGTTGTCACACTAACGCAAATAATGCACTGGACGTACATTCACACACGCGTAAAAGCAATTTATTTCTCATATATGTTACGGCGACCAAAAGGTCGATTAATCATATCGATAAAATTACTGTAATTTTGTTAATTAAAGGTTTGCGATTTTTTAAGTTGCGGGTACGGTACGAATAATGTGGATTTCCTAATTACATATAAATTAAATTAAATCAAAGTCAAATGAAGAGGGAACATCCGATACTGCCGCGATTTTTTTTTTCTTTTTATGCTAGTTGCAGCTCTGTTTTATGTCATAATAATAGAAAGAAAGAAAAATAGCATTTTGAATAACATAAAACGTAAAACAAAGCTACAATTTGCAAAAAACCAAAAAGAAGTTTATAATTTCACGGCCATATCGAATGCTAAGTCGAATTAACATAATATCATCTAAATCATTTATTGTGAATTACCTACTCTGTGAAAAATGTATCTATTAACTGTATCATGTTAATTTATTAATAATAGCTGTGCCCGCCGGTTTCACCCGCGTTAATTTGAGGAAAAAACCTACTAAAATAATATATTCCATTACTTTAAGAGTATTACTTACGATTATCACTTAGTACATTACTATAGGAAGCAAATTACCGGCCGCCTTGCGGAGTTATTTTAAAACCATGATATCTCCTAAGATATTCATTGAAATCCAATGATGTCAAGGGCAATTTTGTGATGAGTAACTTATTTATTTGGATAAGGATTAATTAAGAGGGGCAATGAACGTTCACAGTCTGATCTCGGTCTCAATCTGTCAAAAACAGCTTTAATTTCCCTACATTTCTGACCAGTTTTTGTAATTTTTTGTTCGTTGAGATGAAACTGCGACTAGATTTTGAACGTTTTTAATTACAAGAATTGACCTTCTGGGCTGCCTGTCCGGGATTAACGTCATTCAAGCGAACAAAGACATGGGCTAAAGTTAGTAAGTAAGCAAATAAATGACACAAGTAAAAATACAAGAATATTTTAATATTGTACAATAATTTAGACTCAATTTCAACGCAAATTTTATTATTGTCCCTGAAATAATACGTATTTATTAAGTAACATGCGCTTGCTATCTTTTAAATTCGAATTTTTCAAAATAAAATGCAACCTTACATTAATATATTTTCCGATTATAGCTTTAGTTAGGTCTGTAACATGGCTCGCAGTAGGATATAATCCAACCTGATGATTGCTAATGTTGCTAAATAATTCGGTTCCGACGAAGTTGCGCAAAATCTTCGTTGTCAACATCTGTTTATTAATGTTCCGTAGATTGTCGGTGTAAATTTTAATAACTGCTTCGGACGTTGTACAAATCAGTATCAGTTCTTTTGAAGGATACAAAAGACCCCTTTTGTCCTTTGCTACGATAAATTTATGGTCCAAATTTATTTCACTTGATAACAGTGCTCCAACACAAATGTCACAATCAATTTTCTTTATTAAAATGTGTGCTATGTATCCAGCGATGTGGCTAATTATCTGTTTACTGAAATCGGAAAAATTTTGAAAAAACAAGTGTATGTCTTCATCATCATCATTTTCGGAAACCATTTGAACATTGTCTTCGACTAAACCATTATTAGTCGTTCTGTTTATGCGTTCAATAGGTGTTGATGCGCAATTGAGAATAGAGATATGTTCGAGAGCCGTGCAATTCCCACTTTCGAGAGCCTTTAATTCGATATGCACCAGCAGTTTTTTATAAGCTGCCTTAAATTGGCGTGCCGTAGGGTTGTTGTTGGCTCCGCCATGTGACCGTATATTTCCAAAGAGCATCTCGAGGTGGTCTTGGCTAATTTTATACATCGGCATATATACAAGTACTTTAGTACGTATTATATTGTTATACAAATGTTTAACTGCTTCAGCGCAACCAATAAAGCCAATAAAGCCTGTTTTTCGCGGGCTTTGAATTAAAAGTCTGTCATCCTGGCATTTTAGTTGGGATAAGTAATGAACTGCCGTGTCTAGGAATCCTAAAAGCTGCGTTGAATTGGTTTCAGTAAGTGCCTTCTTAAATTTATACTGAAACGAGCTTCGGGAATTGAATATATCAAACATATTATTAATTATCCTCAAAAATCTCGATGTTGCTTCACTATTTTTAAAGGCAGGTAGTTTAAGTTCATTGCAGCAAAAGTCTATTGCATCTGCAACACTAAGGCTGAACAATTGTGTTGCAAGCTTTACTTTCATCTTTTGGTTTTGAAAATGAATGTGCCGGTAACGTAACTTGTTTGCTAAATGAAAATTTTCTCTTTCTTGAAGTTTATTCAGTTCCTCCAAAAAATTCCATTGGATCTTATTTCCATCTGGATCTATAAAAGTTCTATAGCATTGGAAAGCGTTCCGCAATAATTTAATCATGTGAGATGGATCCAACATAACCAAAATGGGATCTTTTGTAATAGGATGGTTAAAAGTAATTTTCCGGTCTTCTATAGAACAACCCAAACATTTCACCATTGCTATGTTTGCAGCGCATCCATCGAAAGTCAACGATATAATTCTTAGGCCAGTTTCTTCAATTAGTTCTAAACATTGTAACATTAAGTCAGCACGCTGTCGTCCTGTTATACCATCCACAAGGAAATAACCAACGGGGACTTTAAAATTACAGTTCACGCTTGTCACCAAAAAAACTAGAGCCTCTTTGGCTTCTTCTACATGATCTCCCTCTACGCCAGTGCCAATGTCAACGTGCCCAACTAATTTTTCACCATCATATTCTATACGTCGGCGTATAGCCATTTCGTCAATAGTTAACCCCGCAACGATGGTATGATTTGTATTTTTAGCTTTCTGCTTCAACGCTTCCAAGGATTCTTTAGTAAAGCCTGGGTCCCCTCCGATTTTTTCATACCACTTTCTAAGGGTACGCTTTTCTGGCAGACAAGTATCGAACGTTTTACGTACGTATTCATAGGCCTTTGGTGAATAATAATGTAGCGTCAGCGCAAAGGTTCGAAGCGCTGGGCTATATTTTTGTTTCGATTTTCCTCCAGACTTTTTCATTATCATGCGTTGTGTCAGTTCTTGAGCCTGTGATTAATAATAAAAAAACATTAGTAACACTTTCTAATATTGAAGGAAAGCAAGACAACGATCGACAGCTTACGAAACACAAAACACGAAAACTGATAGTGCAAGAGTTAAGTTATACCTGTAAATTTATATTTTTTAGAATATTCGTATCTTCATCTTTCAAACAAAACTTTTCTTGAATATTTATTAATATGTCTTCTATTTTATTAATTTTTCTTTTCAATCTTCTATTATGAGCTTGTATTCTTTTTATTTGTAATCTCTGCCTCTTAATTATACTTTCCTTTGTGTTAATGATGTTTTGCAGTTTTCTCTTTCTAGGTGTTAAGGCTATTGAAGGTGACAATAACTTTTGCTGTAAATAAAAATAAAAACAATATTATTTTGTAACCGTGTTGGCACATCCAAATTTAACATTATTCTTTATACCACAAGAGATACTGGTGCCCTTGTTATATTTTAATGTCAATAGTATACTTAAGATTATATTATGTCCCAATGTGTTTAAATAAATAAATTAATTACAGCATAATGCAAAAAACAAAAGTAATTCACCTGTATGTTTCGTCTGCTCACGGACTTATCTGTTCGTGGTGTAGATGGAGTTGAATTGCTTGCATTCACAATCGGCTGTAATTTGTAAATAAAATCTGTTATAAAGGAAAGTCATATTGTGATTATTTCACACTGACTATTCTTTGATGAATGACATTTTTTTTAATTTATTCTTATGACCAATTTACGTATAGGATTAGGATGAATAATCCAAGATTTTATTACGTTGTTTTGACTTGTTTCTTCATCTACGGTAGATGCAGCCTGTGTTATGTCGCTGGTAGTTGCAGCTTGTGTTATGATATCGCTGGTAGATGCTGATAATGACTGTAAAAAAAAACCGAAATTAATTTTGTCAGTAATCAGAAAAGTATAAACGTAACGAAAAAAGCATAATTTTTAAACTCTATAGAATAAAACCATGGATTTTCAGCTTTTTGGTTGTATAAACATAATAAAACCAAACTACAAAAGATGATCTAGGTGACGTCATTTTAAGGTAAAATTAGGTACGCTACTCAAAAAACACCAATAAAGTTTTATAAAATAGAAATTATATACTACTTACTGAAAAAGGCATAACGTTATTTTTGTGCGGAGTAGCTCCTGATTTTAAGTATCTTTTCCCTGACTATTTTGTTACATAATCATTTTCTGCAAAATGTTGCGAACAAATTGTGCTACATTTAGTAGGTATCCATTCAATTCTACCAGTTGCCTCAATCCACAGTTTTCTTATAGCTGGATCTTTTGGAAAACTAAAAAAAAAATGTTTTCATCGTAAGAAACTAAATTAATAATTCACATTATAAAATAACTGGTTTTAATAAAACAAAGTTAATTGTAATATTACTGAAAATAATCATTCGTATACACGTACTTAATATCGACATTGTTTACAATTTGGTACAACACTATCGACGCGCATAGATTTCCCTGAATTGAAGCTTTGGCTCGACGCACGAGACGTTCGCAGTGAACGCAATACATTGCGCGACCGCTCACGTCGTACAAGATCGTACCCATGTATTGCAAGCAATGTATAATTTTGCATCTGAATGCGATTTTATCGTTTTTGTCTACAAACTACATAATACTTTTGTAATAATTACAAATATCACTCGTATTTTAAGGTTTTTGGACTTACCGGTGAAAAGAAATCCCTCCTCGGGCCACATTACACTCCTCACTTC
The DNA here is from genome assembly GCA_905220335.1 of Noctua pronuba. Classification (NCBI taxonomy): domain Eukaryota; kingdom Metazoa; phylum Arthropoda; class Insecta; order Lepidoptera; family Noctuidae; genus Noctua; species Noctua pronuba. Next base: position 2,707,077 of record LR999906.1, on the reverse strand, counting down.
TTTTCCGACACGTTATAATAGCGCAAGACGGCATAATTCTTTTTTTCCGCGGAGTTTTGAACGCTGTCACAACAAGAGCGCGACTGTTGACCGGTGATTCAAATTTCGGTTGACTTTTGAGCGTCTGCTCAAAAGTGCGGCGCACCTGCCCCGCCCACAAGGCCCTTCTAACCTCTTTTATCTGTTCTGTGCAATATACCATATACTATTTAATATACGCCACTTACCTGCACTTTAATTTACTGTAGGAAACACCAATCTTTATGCGAAGACGCTGCGCACATAATTGACCAGGACCACATATAACGAAAAAGCACTCTATTTAGACAGTTAACGAAGTTGCTAGCTTGAAAAACTTTTTGGGTTACCACAATTTATTACAAAATCTACCAATATGTCCGAAATAACATAAACTGCCACAGATAAAACCAAAATTAAGTTGAACTAGTATAGGGTATGCTTAGGTAAAGATACCCACGGAAAGTAAACATGCCATAGTTGACGGTAATTAAAATTTCATAGTCATCACAAAATGCTTAAGAGATCTAGCTTTACGTAATTATGCTAAAGAACAATAAACATCGTAAAAAAACAAAAAGAATAAAAACTTCTGATATACCTACTTGTACTTTGTACTACTACCTACCTACTTACCTACTTGTTGGTAAAAACAAAAACTAGTGTATTTGTATACATACAGGCTTTACTGAGACAATTTCAAGCGATTTGGCATACCTAGTAACATTCTTCATTGGCCGAGAAATCGGTGAACAAATGTACATGAAAAAATACAAAATCAAAATCTTGTGAGAATAAAACATATTGATTTTGATTTGGATTGAAAATTGTCAAAGGAGTTTTGGTGAAACGGTAGTGAACCGTTAACAATACATGTATGTGTATTAGCTAAAGCCCAATAAAATGGAACTTAACATACCTAACTATCAAAAGGTGGGTGTACTTTACACATCTGCTTACCCCCTATACCTATACAGGCGTGATGTTATGTTATGGTGTTGTGTAAACAATAAACATCCAAGCGATTGCAGCAATTGATATCTCCGATGATCAGCATCAGATCTTCACCAATTTTAAACGGGACCACCGCGGAATAATATTTGTCCAAACAAAAAAAGAATCATCAAAATCGGTTCACAATTGGCGAAGAAATCGCTGAGTATGCAAAAAAAATTCAGACGAATTGATAACCTCCTCCTTTTGAAAGTCGGTTAAAAATGCGGTGCGCTGCGCTTGGCCAGGGAATGTAAGAATTTGCTATGCTCAGCGACTTTTGTATTTATTACAGATCATACAATTTTGTCGGTAGTAATGTATAGCAATTAATGGTTTAACTGAGTTCAGCGATTTTTGTAGTTCAATTATGACAAGTTGTCTTGTAACTTACTTTAGTCAATAACCTATGCTAAATAATAATGATTAGGAAATATTGGAAACAAATTATTTTCAACGACTTCTGTGGCTGACTGTACATCTACCAACATTAATTATAATCAATAATTAGAATCAACAGAACTAACTAGGTTTTATCTATTAGTCTTAATCAGTCTCGTAAGTTGTGACTACTCAAAATATATATATCAAAAAAATACTACGAAAAAGATGCGTATAAAAACTTAAAGAACTGAATGTGCTGATTCCATTTTATTATGCCAGTTTTTACATGGCATAATAAAATGGAATCAGCACCTTTGCGATTAAGGGACCTCGCGCACTACACAGCCACAACCTTCTCCGCCTTCTGGCCGCAGACGCGACTTTTGTTCCGAACCAGGAAGAAAATTTGTTCGTACGAACGGGCGTCCGACCAGTTTTGTTCAAGATTGCGGCCGGTCATGCGACAAGTCGTGGTCGTGGCCGCGTAGTGCGCGAGGTGCCTTACTCTTTCAAGTCCTTCTTTTTAAGATAAGATCATTTTATTTGTTTAAAACATGAGTATACACACACATAGCATGCAAGATGTTACGTTAATTATAATAATGACAGTCATGTTTTGCCTGAACGGCGTACAAATATAAGATGTCGGACGCTACACAACATCAAGTGATTTTTTTATTAGCGCTTATCTCCTGTTTTTGCGTATATGCAGCATTCATGGTTATTTCTGTGACTGATTTCATCTTCCTTCACTTATTTCGCTCATTAACTTCTCTGTAGTTTTCGTCCTTGTAAGATGTCTTAAAGTAAAATAGAAACGGATTTTCTTTTGTGACCTTTAACACCTTTGTATTATTCCAGTTGATATTTTGGCCGCTTTCATCTGTACCATAATTAAAGCCCCATTCCTCTTGAAACAGTTTAAAGTCAAGAATACTGTCGAATGTTAGTTCATGGATGTTGATCGGGGGGTTAAATTAAAAATTTCGGGAAAGAGTCGCAATGTGTATACAACCTTGCGCTAGCGATTTAATACTATCGCAGAACATGTGCGCGTGTCAATGACCTTTAGGTATAATCCATTTTCCCTTCATACTTTAAACCTGGCTTAGGACAGGCAAAAATATCTAGGTACTAAACAAAACTTATAAAGTTAATAATAATGAACTTAGTATTTTTGGCGTATTTAAAAAATGGAATCACACCTATTTACAACGATTAATTTGATTGACTATTTACAACGATTAACTTGATTGACTATTTTTCACATTTTTAGACTAATCTTAACAATTGTTCAAAATGAGCACCTCCTTGTGCTATGCATAGTTCAGCACGCTTTCGCATGTTGTCCTTAAGCCGGGTCCAGACGAGTGTAACGTGTAATGTAAGATTACGTGTAATTTAGCATCAACAGTGTGGACGGCACACGAACTCAAAGCGAATTGTGAACGCGAAAATATTTCAAAAGCTGTTTCCACTCAGTTGCTACGAACATGCCGAATAGGAAGGTCGTGATAGCTGGTGCGGCTTTTATTTTCATGTATTTACTAACTGAAGACCGCAAAAGTCGGAAGCGTCGATGGTGGAAAACTAATTTGTATAAAAGAAGATCTTCTTTACTTGTGGAACTAAAATCTCAACATATAAGCGGTCAATATAAAAACTTTACCCGGATGTCGCCTACTGACTTCGAATATTTGTTAACAATCATTGCGCCTAAAATATCAAGACAAGACACTATAATGAGATCTGCAATTTCGCCGCAAGATAGACTGGCTCTAACACTAAGATTTTTGGCAACAGGAGATTCATTTACAAGCCTTCAATACACCTTCAGAATTTCAAAACAGTCAATGTCTTGCATTGTACCAGAAGTTCGTGAAGCGATTATAAAATCATTGAAAGAAAACATTAAGGTGAGTTTTACATATTTTTATTTATTTATTAAAATAACAAATTAAGCTATTGTATTAAGTAGGGTAAGCAAAATTAAAATTATTCCAAAATTAAAATTAGAAAGTTAAATCAAATTGTATCTTCAAATCAAGTAGTACAAAATTTATTCTTTTCAAATCAGGTCATTCACAAAATCTACATCTTCATATGAAGTTTGAGATAATTCTGAGGGAACAGGTGAAGCATATGGAGCAGTAGGGCAACTTGTCTGATTCTGACCTGTTGAATACCCTGAAGTAAGTTCTGAGCGATTAGACAAAGAAGGTGGTTCATTGCAGTATCTTGATGAAGGAACCGAGCCTGTTGTATACCCACTGTAATTGAATGCCGATGGATAATAATGTTGAGAAAAGTTAGTGCATCCTTCATCGGCTTTGAATATTACGTCCATTATTGCTCGCTGCACGGCATTTTTAGTACTTCTGTTATATTATTGCATCTTGCTGCATATAAAATTTGAAAAGAAAAGGGTTTCACTGTCAAAATTGTTTGGATTATTGTTTCGGGGTTCAGGAGTAGGACTAGAAGCAGCACTCTTAAGCAGGCTAAGAGCCTCCGAAAGCATACCCATTTTTTTATTTTCGTCTGATTTCTTTTTTTTGGGGGCCTGACCAGTTGGTGATATAAATTCTGAACTGTTATCATTTTCTACACTTGTAGATGCACTCTGTTCCGGTTCATTTGTAATCTGTAATTAAAAAGAAATTCATTGTTTCAGCTGCCAAAAACAGAGTCAGAATGGATCCAGATCTCAAACAGATTTGATGAATTGTGGAATTTTCCCCATTGTGCCGGAGCCATGGACGGTAAACATGTCATTCTCGAGGCTCCGGTACATAGTGGCACAGAATATCGTAACTACAAATCGAATTTCAGTATAGTGATGTTTGCTTTAGTAGACGCGGAATATAATTATAAATTTCTGGATGTCGGATGTCAAGGCCGCATTTCAGATGGTGGAATTTTTAAAGAAACTGAATTATATAAAAAACTAGAAAATAATTCGTTAAGATTGCCTGCACCTAAAGCACTGCAAGGTAGAAACAAAGTAGTACCATATGTTTTTGTAGGAGACTCTGCCTTCCCTTTACAAAACAATATAATGAAACCCTATCCAGGAGAATACCCCAAGGGATCGCCGCGAAGAATTTTTAATTACCGGTTAAGCAGAGCTCGCAGGATTGTAGAAAATGTATTTGGTATCACAGCATCTGTGTTCAGAGTTCTACGAAAACCTATGCTCCTTCAGCCCAAAACCGTGGAGACTATAGTCATGGCTATTGCACACTCGCATAATTTTTTGAGAAACACGGATTCATCTAAAAACTTGTATGCACCCCCTGGCTCACTTGACAGCGACCAAAACGGAAGATTATGTGAAGGTAGTTGGCGGAGAGATTGTGAAATGTCATCTTTACTTCCATTGAATAATGTACCTAGAAGAGCTGCCTCAACGGCAAAACAAATTAGGGATGAGTTTAATGACTATTTTATGAACGAGGGTACAGTTTCTTGGCAGAATACATATTGTTAAGTTTTTTTTATCAAGTCGAAGGAAACTAGTTCAATGCAGTTACCTCTGTGTTGCGTCGTTTCCTTGGATTATTTCGATCTCCTAAAAATGCCAGCGCCTCGTAAGCAAACCATGTACTTTTGTACGTTTCATGTGGGGCCTGTAAAATAAATTACAATAAATAAACAATACAATAGAATATAGTACATATATGTATAGTAAAATATAGTAGAATATAGTAATATAGTGGGTATACAATAGAAGTAATAATTGTACTAATAGCAAGTAAGTGATAATAGGTACCTAAGTAAAAACTAAATTAATAAATAAAAGTGTGTAATATGTAAAGCAACAGAAATTTATAATAAAACACCTTTTCCGGAACTATGGCTCTTCTTTACTTTTCCTTTTTCTCTTCGATGTGAAGCAAGCAAACTAATCATTTTGTTTTTGCATTCTTCTACATCTCTTTCCAATGAATGAGCAATATCACTCCAAGCATCGTGTTTCAGATTTTTTTTATAGTATTGCGGGTTTTTTGGATCCCAAATAACAGGTTTTTCTTGATACAAACTAATAAGTTCAAGCGATTGTTCGTCACTCCACATCATGAACGTACATACGACACAACCGTCACGAACGCCGTCCAAACGAGCACTGCGAGCGTCTTTGTGTTCGCGCGAAAAACCGACAGCCGATGGATCAACCCCGAGCGCCGCGCGAGCGTTACATGTAATGCTCGTAGTGCCGTCCACACGTAGAATTCGTGTTATATTACACGGTGGATTACATTACACGTTACACTCGTCTGGACCCGGCTTTAACGCGGTTAAGAACAAACGGATCACTTCTTACACTAATAAAAGCGTTCGTGATACGTACTTTTAACTCTACCCTATTTGAGTACTCGGTAGCGTATACAATTCTTTTTACTTCACCCCATAAATAAAAGTCTAATGGAGTGAGATCTGGTGAGCGTGCGGGCCATGGCACTGGCCCATCGCGACCTATCCACCTGTCACCAAAATGATTATTTAAAAACTCACGTACGCGCACCTGAAAGTGCGCGGGCGCTCCGTCATGCTGGTAAAAGAGGTTTTGAGAAACACTAAGAGGCACATCGTCCAACATTTCATCCACCACACTATTTAAAATGTTAAGGTATGATACACTATCAAGTCTTCCCTCAATAAAGTATGGGCCTATTAAACAATTATTTAAAATACCTGCCCACACATTTACACTGAACCGGTGTTGATAAGCGTCCTGTCGCGTAACATAGGGATTTTCATTACTCCACCAATGTTCATTATGCACATTAAATATCCCCATTCGTGTAAACGTGGCTTCATCAGTAAATAAAATGTTTTTGTCTAAATTAGACAAAAACCAGCGGCAAAAATTCACCCGTGGTTCGTGGTCGTTGACCCCAAGTTCTTGAACGGGTCTAAAATGGTATGGGTGCATTCCTTCTTCATGCAGCAGCCTCCACACAGTCCAATGCGATACACCGAACCGTCTTACAGCATTTCGAGTACTTTCTTGTGGGTGATGCTCGAAGTATTCAAGAATGGCTTCTTGTAGGTGCACTGGGTATGGCTCCCTTCATCGTCCTTGGGCATGCGTCGGTACGGTGAATTGACCGTATGTTCGCAATCGTTGGTTGACACCTAGCATAAGATTGTACCTACGACGGAATCTGGCGGTTGGGAAACATCTCTCGGTACAAATTAATGGCTCCTCGTACACTATCACCAGATAACACGTAGGTACGAACCATATCCCAATATTCTTCATTGGAATATTGATAAGACGTCATTTTTGGTTATTCAAGAACACGTTTACAGGACACACTTATCGCGAAGTAAGCGGGGTTGTTTATGCAATACGCGGAAGCGCAATTAGACATGCGGAAGTAGCGGCGCACTCGCATAGACTGCGGTTTGCGCTGGAGTGTGTCCTGTCGGCGCATCGGGGACAACACAAAGGAAAGGGGCGGGGTTTGCGCACGAGCTTCCTTTTCGGCAGAATCGGCGCGTATTTTGCCACGTGATTTACTTTACTGTTTACCTACAAGTTCACTTCTTGCGCGCTCAGTGTTTATGAATAATGTATTTTATTGGACAATTAAGTCACAAATTAAGGTTATAGGTTTTTTACATATTTGGGACGAGAATCGAACACTGAATACCTTCCCTCAATAAGTCCCACGTTTAACCTAACACACTGTATATTGAACTGGGGTATAAATTGGGCCGGACTTAAGAATCGAATTACCCTTGAACGATATAACTATCTACAGAAAGCATGGTTCACCGACGAACGGTAATACGAAAAAACTATTAGTCGATACCATTATTTAGCGACAGCACGTTTCGCCGAATAACGCTACATAGAATGAATGGTTGGCCGATACCAAGATTTGCCGATGTCTTGGTTCGCCGGAACACGCTTGAACTAAATAATCCTTTACCGATAGCAATTTGCATCGAAAGCACCTTTTCTTACACCGCCGATCCAAAATTTCTGTCTTTAGTTTCTCGCTCATACAATTTTGACAGACATCGATTCAATTGCATTAACTGCTATTTCCATTCGTTTGTCATAGTAATTCAATAAAAAGTTGTTTTTTCGGAATAGAATAAGTGCGATAAGACACTGACCACATAGCTGGTGGGAACAATCGTAGATTTTTGCTCAGAATTAACTTCGTTCCTGGGCCGTCCTGGGCCTTAGTTTTATTCCCTTCACATCTATTATTTTGCTTTTAGTTTTCGAAACAACAGATATACCAGTTTCAGCGCAGTTAAATATCTTGTCCGGTGTTAATTTATGTTGGTCGTAGATGTCGCCGAGTAACTGGTAAAACCAGCTGTTATGGAGTAGATTATAAATAATGATTAAAAAAGTCGTCCTATCGGGATAATTTATGGACTTACACTAGTTTTTTCATAATAAATACACAATTTTTCACTGAAAAAATGACTTCGATTCCGTTTTTTTTTTCGTCGTCGATATATTTTAGTAAAAATGTTAATTAACCTGTTAAAATAACTCATAAGCTTTTAGAAATAATAAACAGAATCCAAATCGACCCATAAACTTCGGAGATGTGTCAAAAAATAGAAAGCAAATCTACAAACTATACTTATAAAATTAAAAATCGAATAACATGAAAAATATTATAGATAGACCCCCCCTTTTAAAGTTTATTTTCGACATTTCTTCATGAATATTCAGAAAATTACGGGCGGTCACATGCGCACGGGCGACATTGTATACTGCGGGGGGAGAGATACGTTTCGGACTCTGTGATTGGTTGACGAACTGACAACCAAATGACAACTCATTCTCTAGGGATTCCATAAAAGTAATTGAAAAACTATCGATATTTGTTTGACTTATTAGTATTATAACGATTTGTTTGCAATACAGAGATTACGGGTTCGATTTTGAAATAAAACAGGTAATTATTAAACTTAGAAGACTGTATTTAAAAAAATATAACATATTTACTGGTTTTTACAATGGATTAGTTTTGAATATGTTTTTCTTATATAATCCTTTGGATTTGTATTATTTTTCGTAATAAATGTCAGTCGAGTATCAATATATTTTTTTGCTACACATGAAGCTAAATCAATTAAATGGTTAGTCGATTCTACGTCAAATTGGTGAAAATTTATATCTGGAAATAAATCATATCCCACAAAACTTTCAAGAACCATCATAACTAAGTAATGTGAATTGAATTTAGATGTCAAAGTTTTTCCGCCGCATTCTGCCAGGGCTCTTTTGATGTAAATTTCACTGCGGCGACATATAGTTATTTCTGTTGTTGAAGCATACATTAGTTTGTCTCTGACATCTTTCTGATATTGTAGACTATTTATTTTACTATTTATGTACACACAGTAGACAACACAGGAAAATAACATTATAATATATGAGTACATAGGTACTGCTTATTTCATACGAAATTTCTGCCAGCAGACCTGCAAAAGGAGAAATGAAAAAGAAATGTAGACAATAGTGTGTGAGAAAAGGAAGAGAATAATGAGTTTATGTGCCTTACCTAACTTAACCTAAAATATTATATATAAATACACATATAAGTTAATATTAATATATACTTAAATAAATACATAATATTAAGATATCGACGCAAGAAAGCAATCTTGTAGTATCTCGAAAAGTTGAACTTTACACCAGAGCCAAAAAACTCTTTCAAAAATTCATAACTCGAAACTAGCTGAATCAGAGTGTTCATTTCTGGAACACTTATTTCTTATAATGAAATTTATCAGATGGCAATAATGATAGCATTCTAAAGTTAGTCTAACATGCGTTTTATACTAGTTACAGCAATTGGTATTTCAATTTGAAGCAGCAATTTTGCTGTATCTTGGTAGTTGTAACATACGGCACAACGAAATAGGTTTAAAATTTTAGGTAACGATTATGATGTATCTAATATGAAGTAAATTTGTAAGTCCTTGCATTTCGTTGTACCTAATATTCTTTTTAGGAGTACATCTTGAATTTTGTATTAAATACAAATAAAACAAAATATTTTGTTTAATTAAAAATGCTGTATGTTTATTTAGCAATCATTACGTATTAAAAATAAAAAATCAATCAGTCTCTAAACATAGAAAGAAATAAAATCTACTGAAGGCGACATTGTCAACTAAAACAAATAATATCTTGAGCGATATTTTGGACGAAATATCAAACAAATATACTGCAAATTATTAAAAAAATATATATATAATTACACAGGTACAAGTTTCTTTTATTCTTGTTCTTATATTTAAAATCAATAAAAAACAATCAATAGAAAAAAAATAACAAAACAAAAAGTAACTATTAAAGTTAATAAAGCATCAACGTATTATTAAGTAATGTGTAATTTTCAATCAGTTTTTACTGATCTTTATCCTCTTCATCAGAGTCATTTAATACATCTTGTATTTTTTTGTCACGTTTTAGACATAAGTATTCTTTGGCGTATGTTCTGGGTATTATTTGTTTGTCGACGAGTTTTTTTAAATCGTTGTATTTTTGCAAAGATACTGGCAGTTTTGCAGAATATAGGCAACATTTTGGTTCAGAACCATTCAGACTACAAAAAATTACCTCTGTAGCTTCAGCATCTGGTAGCATAGAATATTTAATAAACATTTTGTCAGAATTTGACTTTTTGAATGTTGCAATACATAATTTAGAAATCTGTAGTTTATGATTCTTCTTAAAAGTGCTGTTCAAAATGTCTTCAAATCCCATAAAGTCTTGACCTTCCAAAACAGAGACTCTATAGGGAGCAGGATTTCTACGCACCATCTCGACGACTATCTGCCATTGAGACGGTGCCCATATAGTAGTCTTTTTAACAGCACGTTCAATAGTGGCATGCATGTTGTCAACAGGCTCAATATTTTCGAACGATTTGCCTCTTTTACAAATGTTCCCATAATTTATTAGGTCGGATACATAATTAGGTTCCCCTTTAATTGCAATTCTATTATTTGTATCTTTTCTTAAAAAAGAATCTTTTAGAGGCATTGAATTGAAAGTGCCAAGATCCAGGTAACTTTAGTACGTTTTTGACGCTCGATTTCCAATCATAAAAATGGAAGTCGCTTCCGAGTCTGAGAACCGATCCATACTTTTTAAAAATATCAATATTCATCTGGGGATCCACAATGACTTCCAAAGGTCGTATCTCTCTTTCGATATTGCCGAATACGCGGTCGGGGGGCAAAAATGAGTGCCCTACTACTGGAAATATTACTGTAATCTTCTTGATGTGACGTGAAGCTTTTGTTTTTAGCCAATATGCCAACATTCCCAAAACTATTGAGTTTTTATTTTGACCCCCGCAACCATCGCAAAATAATTTAACATGATTAACAGTTTCATCAATATTGGTATTCATTAGCCGATGAAATACCGCCGAAGCAATTTGATTAGATCCTTTCATAGCCTCGGTTTCCAGCCACGTGTAAATAAATGTGTTTGAACTGCTTCGAGGCCCACGAGATGGTCCTTAGCATATTGTTAAGTTGTACAAATAAAGTTATCGGCTAAAGTAGGCACTCTGATCCGGCACTTTTGGTAAAACCAAATTTTTTTGGCAATCGAAAGAGAAGATTATATCGCTGTCCAGTTGTGTTTTGAGGCTAGTATAAAACCATTTGGCCTTTAGCTTGTGGATACGAAGCTGCGCTATTTGCAGCTGTTTTTTAGCTGAGTCACGTTCACTTTTGATAGATTCTCTTAATTGAATGCATTTGGAACAAGCGTCGGTAGCGGGCGATTTAAAACTCAAATTGAAGTTTTTATTAAATATACGTCGGAAAAATTCATATCTCACCGGCACATTATGAGCATCATCATTGTAAACCTTGTGTAGTTTTCTTATACTTAGATCACTGCTGAGATATTGCACAGCAGATCTCCCTCTCACATAATGTGATTCCAAAGATTTAAGTCCTTTTATGTACGATTTTACGGATTCTGTGCGATCAGAATACACATTGGACTTTCTATGACTTCTATCCCCTCCTCTTCGTTCTTTCGGCATTCCCATTGTGGTTAGATGCTGTTTACAAATTCTTTGTATTCTGTCTCTAGAGATTCCCAGAATAGTGGTCATTGCTTTTTGACACACTTTAATTAATTTGACGCGACGTTTGCCACTCAAAGTATCGTGCTTTGGTATAAAATAACATATAGTCTGGGTTTTTTTCTTACCTTCTTTTTTCGGAGTTTGTGCTGTACAATATTTTAATAAAAATGTATCTTGGATGATTTTATCTGAAGTTGAATAAAAGTTGCGATGAAATTTACTGTAGTCTTGAATCGTTAAGTCGTTACACTTGTATCCCTGTTTTGGATTCCCATGTACACATTGTGGTATAACTGGCAGTCCCTTCGGCATATGTCTAAAAGAAAACATATTGGTATTTAGGCACATTGATCAGTAATAATGGAGCGAAAAATCAGTACCAGGTAAGTAAAGTATTTATAAAACATGACCATATAAAACAATAATCTTACCGTTTCGACTTTTCAAGTTGTCTTTTCCATGTAGATTTATCAAGTACCTTTTTACGTCCTCTTCTGTTTGGTGCAAAAACAACTTCTTTCTGTTGACAATCCATGATAATTTTATCACAAAATACCGTAGATCTACGCAAAATACCTTGTTTTTTAAAGCCTGCAGTATAAAAACTAAGTAACGCGTGCATGCACTTCGACTGTATCATGCGTACTGACCCAAGATGGCGGACTTTGCACGAGTTACTACGCAACATAGCGATGTTTGCAAGTTAACAGTAACTTAGAGACTTTTTAAAGTGGACTGTGGATCGACATAGCGACTTTTGCAAGAGTATTGAGTTTTCTATTCCATTTTATTCCTAACATAACGAGTTTTGACAGATTATATTAAACACAGACCTTAGTATTTTAAGTCATCAACCGATTGCAGTCATTAACAAAAAAAACTGTTTTTTTAACATAACGTGGTTTACAAGTGGACTACTCGATTTATAGATCGAATTGTACGTAGAATGAAACGTGACGAATGACAGATGGAATGGAACAATGACACTGACAGCTGTCCACAACTGACATATCGTCAACATTCTGCTTGTCACAATCACAATAACATAAACGAAATATCAAAAATACCGGCTTAATAAATTATATAAAAGTGAAAAAAGTTCGGCGGTGAACCGAATAAAATTACTTATTTAACCACCGGCACAAGAAACAAAATGATAGCGTTCGTACAAAGCGGCCAAGTTGCGAAGCGGTGACGTAAATAGACTGCACAACGGTATTAACAGAGACGCCGAGTTACTTGCGCAGACGCGTATTTCTCGATCTCTTGGCCGGTGTAGTCGTCGTTGCGATATTTGGAGACCCAGGCCCTTCCGACTGTAAAGAATCTTCGGTGTCGGCTCCAATGGACGGGAATTTGGCAATCAGATCGTGAAGTTCGCTAGCCGTTTCGATCTTGCGGCGGGATTTGTCCGGGCAGATAATAACAATCTTGCCCTCCATGGACCAGCAGTTTGGCATGCCGAAATGCTTACGAGCGGCCGTAAACACACGATGCCTAGCTTGAGTCAAGAACTCGGAGATGGTGATTCCTGTACCCTTGAGAGATTACTTGCTGTCCCATACAAGTTGCCGGTGCTCCATTTTGAAGAATCGTACTAATATGGGACGGGCCTTCTGCTGAGAGTATCCGAGTCTGTGACAAACATGGATGATATTCTTGTCCCTATCTACCTCAGACAATTTAATTTGGTCGATTAATATGCTGTTGACCACAACAAGTAAATTTTCATTATTCTGCTCCGGTACACCATGGAACAGCAGGACCTTTCTACGCATGGCAGTTTCATGTCTATCATACCCAGCAGCGAGCAGCTCAATTTGTGATTTTAATGCAGAGAGAGCTTGACAAACAAACAGCTTAAACTCGGAGAACTCACGTACGATAGATGCAATGTCAGGTGAGGCTGTTGTGGTGTTAGTGCAAGCCTGCTGCAGTTTCGCTTCATATTCCTGCATTCGGGAACCAAACAACTGTTGTAGGTCCTCCAGGCTGGCAGCAAGTTTAGTGTCCATGGTGATGTGTAGTGACAGTGACCCAGGAGCAGGTGTTACATACTTGATAACGGTTTAACGTAGAGTGAACTTGTTTATTTCATTTAAAAATTAAGAAAAACTATTTTAAATTATAATTTAATGAAGAGCCCACAAAAATGATGTTATTTTATTTGAAAGGTATTTTAAGAACTTATATTATAAATTATATCGATACCATAAACCGTCGCGATACTGCGAACTCGAACATCACTATCATGAAAGAAAGAGACAACTGCATTAGTGCAAATCAGTGTACCAGAAAGAGACAGCAATTATTTGATTCCTTTTTCATTGTTTTGATCAAATTGAATAGAAAACCACTTACCTGTGAAATGTTATCCCATCTTTTGTGTAACTTGAAGTTGTAGTACACTTTCCACACCATTTAATTGCACAACTAGGCATTATTTTTCGTTATAAATGCTTTCAAAACGGGAGCGCGTGACGTTCGTGCGTTAGCCTGCAATTTTTGCGACTGAGCAAAATTTCGCCGCGTACGCTTGATATAGCGTATGTTTAGCGCCCGCGGTAGCCCCCGCACGCGCTCTCCACTGGTTATTCTGCTCCATGGCGGAAAACCATAAGTTGAAGCTGCTTTACGAAATCCTGATTTTTTTGCCAACACATCTTCTACTGCTTTTTTCATTACTTCTTTAGACCATTCTCCCTCTTCGTCTTTCTTTTATAATTTCGCACTTTTGTACTATACCACTATTACCTAAAAACAAAAGGTGGTTCTTCTTCTTCAAGATGGGGTAATGCCCCATCTTGCCTCGCAAAGTTTGCCCCGTCTTGCCACCTTGTCTTGTTCACCTCCATAATTCAGCAAAAATATTAGTAAAAAAAACACACCAAACTACAAGGATTTAGAATTACGGCACACGATAATTAATACAATCACAAATGCGTTACAAAATCTACGATAATCAGGCACTAATACTTACGGTTTAATAACAAGTTATTCAGGACCTAAATCATAGATCGATGAAATTGGTAAACAAGTTTTGACCTGCACAGAATAAACGCACGCGCTCTCACTCGCTGTCAACGTCGGACTAATGGCCGCTCGCGAGTGGCGTCCCGTTGGCCATAACGATGCGTTAGTGTGATGTGTGGGGGGCCCCGTCTTACCCCGTGTCCCCGTCTTATGCGTATCTCCCCTAATACATAAAACAATCAGTGCAAATTTGGACATCCACAGTCTTATAATATTTTTTTATCATCAAAACAAACTTTGAACTGCCCTACTGAACAGTAGTTAAAATCTTGAGTACCTTCAGCGTTTATAACATTTTGAAACCTTTTCTGCATTGATGAAACCATGTTGTAACATACATGATTGCATCTAAAACTGTTCCATGTCTCGTGGACGTGGCTGACCAAGGTTTATCTGGTTCTAGCTTGGTTGCTGTCCCACTCTTGGACCATCAGCCCCCATACATTCTCAATAGGATTGACGTCAAAGCTTTTAGGCGGTTCGGCAACAAATTCACGAAATTTCGAGTGAACTAGGCCTGAGTGAATCGAGAATTATGGACCGCTGAATTGTCCTGAACAAAATAAATAGGCGTCAATTCGGGAAAGTATACCTCCAGACTAGGCAGTAAAACTTCGTCTCAAATACTGGTATATTGCTCGCTATTCATTCGACCACTGATCCCGGCTAATTCACCGGGTCCACTGGCTGCCATCTGCAAGCTTTTCCGAGTTCAAAACTGTAGACCAAATCTGATTGCTGCAAGATGCATGTCCCACATGGTATGGTCGTAGCCTACGAGCATAGCTAATTGAAGTTAGAGGTCTCGGTTCTTCCTTTATATGGGATTAGCCTCGGGATGATAAAAGGGCGTGAGTGACTGGCCGATCCCCAGCACATGGCAGACCTGCTGCATTACCTCGCTCACGAATAGCACGCCGTTGTCGCTGATAAGGCGGCGTGGCACTCCATACCTGAGGAACACCTCATTCACGAGAGTCTGAACACATTCGACGCTGGTGGCATTCCTCAATGGAAATAATTCCACCCAGCGCGAGTAGACATCTTCTACGATCAGTACCCACATTTTTTTCCTAGGCGTCTCTACAAGTGGACAAAAAAAGTCCATGGAGACTACCTAGAATCGTCGTGACACGGCAGGGGTTTGCAGCAGTCCTGCTGGTTTGCGATTGCTGGCTTTCCAGGTCAATAATACCTTGCACGAACGCAAGCCACGTTGCGTTCCACGCCGAAATGGTCAGCGGTCGGGGCGTCGTGGAAGTCAGCCATGACCTGCCTGTGTTCGTGCTCGGGCACGACCAGGCAGCAGTCCTCTCCATCGTCTGCCTCTAGGCTGTACCTCTACCTTCCTTCTCGGCGAGTGCTGAAACAAAGGATGAAAGTTATAGATAGTTTTCGAATGGTAAATATTTTGTATATGATCTGGAACTTTCCTATATGCATACTTAGATATAGATGTATTGGAGATTTCAAAGTCTTACCGTAGTAGCAACATCGGATTTCCTTGTTGAATTTTTTGCAACAGCATTCTTAAGACTAACACCCGTATTCAAAGTCAAAACCTCATGATTTCCTCGACTCGACTCATCCTCACTTAGGCGGTTTCATATTCATACTTGTTATTTTACTCCTCATCTCAAACAGTTTCCTCAGTCGAGGTGAGTTTGATTTGAGGAAACAACTGTCAAATATAAGGTACGGCGCGATCTACCTTGAAGCTTCCTTGAGGTGTTTTACAAGGCACTTTTAACCAAAACACGCGTATTTTTATCCGATTTTCATAATGTCTTTTGAAAAGTTATTGATTATTTATACGACAATCCTTACGATTGCATATCGCGACGCTATATAAGAGTTGCAGAAAATCCTATTCAGTCTTATTACAAAAAACTTGATAAACCTTGGTTTAAACCTGTACTATCAAGTCCAGGCTTATCTGCAGAACCATGGTCTAAATTTGTTCGTATTACAAAACATATATAAACCATGGACTTCTTAGTACCGTCATTTGAACCATGGTTTAAATATCGACCACAGATTAATACAAATATCATTCGTTCACCATGATAACATTCCATTGCAACGTTCCGTATGCCCAGAAAAGAAAACATTTTGATAATACGCTAGTGATTAAATGATGTTTAGGAGTGTTAAAAATATTGGGAATTTGTTATTTTGCATGGTTATAAACATTATTTAGTTATTTCGTCGATTGCAGTTTTAAGCACATTACTTTATTTCGTATTCATTTCTAACAAAACATCTAAGTACGTGTAAGTAAACCATGTTAATATCCATTTTCGGGTTAAAATAACACAATACAATGAAAAAGATGATAAAACGTAGAAACACAAACTATTTCTTACAAAGAAAACTTTGCCAGGTATGATTTAGACCATCGTTAAACTAGGGGTCGCCGAGGTTTAGCGTTAGACCATGGTTTAGTCTATGGTTTATCGCAAAACCACGATTTGTAATACCATTTTTGATTAAACCGTGGTCTATAGCAGTTTAAACCAGGGTTTTTAGTTAAACCGCTTTTTGTAATAAGACCGATTGAGTTTTATGATGAAAATGAATTAAAATTAGATTTCGCTTCACTAAAGATATTGTGTTGAGTTTCTTGCTACCGCTATTATTTCAAGACATTGGTGGTAACAGACGTGGATTGCCAATTCCACCCATAATCCAAGTGTTAGCGGCTTTACGATTTCAGGAAACTTTCAAGTAAGTTATTTGTTTTTTGCACACTCATGAACTTATCAGTTAAAATTAATTATTTATTACTGTACAGTACGTACATACATACTTAAATTGATATTATGTATTTTCAGATTGTTTGCGGGGATTTGCACCATATCAGTCAATCGATAGTTTCAAGGATTGTGGCAAAAATTCCCAAAATGTTGGCTTTAAAAATAAGACGCTTTGTCAAACTTCCGGATGTTGCTGAGCGAGCTGCTGAGAAAATCAGATTTCAGCGTATAGCTGGATTCCCTGCATTTAGGCAATTGTACTATTTATTAGGATAAAATTAGTACAATTATAAAATGTAGTACCTACCTGTGTTATATTAAAGTAGCTTTATTTAAAAAAATTCAACTAAGTACATAAATGTTTTCAGTTAAGTCTTATTTACATACTTTAATTCCATATTCAAGTTGTTATATTAATTTTAATTAGTAGGTTGTGTAGGTACAAAATAATTGTACCTAATTTAAGTAGCTTTATTAATAGTGTATTTTCATCTATGTTTGTTAAATGTTAATGGGACATGTAAATAAATCCCATTTTATAGTTTTAATTTTTATTTCTAAATATTGCCAAACGTAATCCAGCCTCTTGTCTCTTAGCTCTATTACATTGGAGAAGTTCCTCCATAGCTTCTCTCTCAGCTTTAGCTTTGAAGAAGTTCTCTTCAGCGGCCTTCACTATCCACTCTTTCTCAGCTAGTTTAAGTTTGTGTAGACCTTCTTCTTTTTTTTGGGACCTGTCATAAGATTTTTGACGGATAGAGAATTCCTCTTGGATCACTCGAGTCCTTAGCCCGATACTTCTAGCTCCTGTAATGTAACAAATAAAATCTATAAAGTACATACCTATATTGAAAATTAATGTCTCAAAGACGGAAATACTGTTAACCCTTATTTCGACGGAGTTCTTAAAACGCTAATTTTACAAATTTATGATAAAAATTGGGTTTCTGTGACATGTTAGAAAATATTATTTAAAAAATATACCACTTCCCATTTCTGTGAAAAAGGGGGTCCGGCACAGCGGACTCCGTCGAACATACGGAGATTTACAAGTAAATTGACAAGTCCGCCGTAGCGGATTTTGCCAATATAGGGTATAAATAAATTATGAAAATGGAACCAGAAGAACAAATTAAAAGTATAATATTAATAGTACAATGCTTATTCTTTTACGTGAAAATTCAAAAAACAGTTACGTGGAGCTTTTCCAGTGATAAAGCATAGGCGAGTATCACATTTTAAACAATAAACCGTTGTTTTCTTATTACAATGCATACAGCGACCTTCCTCCTTCGTAGATGGAAAGTGCCCTACATTGGCAAATCGAGTATCATCAGGTGGTCTAGGGTTGCACACATGGCGGACACTAATATTTTCAGTCTGTTGGTAGGTAGCACCTCTGTTATTGTTCATTAAACCGTAGTAGATATCGTAGCGGAACTCTTTGAGTCTCATAAACTTGACATCAGCAGTAGTACTACGTGCTCTATGTTTTTATATTGAATCCAGGCATTATTTACACATATGTCAATCGTTTGCAAAAATATGGCTATATACCAGCGCCTAGTTCTAAACGGTGTCTTGTACAATGATATCAACATGTCAGCCAGGTCAACACCGCCCATATTTTTATTGTAATCCCTGACGATATTGGGATAGTCAACCTCTACTTTTTGCTTAGCGTCTTTGCAATATCTTTTTACTTTATGCATTGGGTTAGCATCTGTGTACGAACTTATTAGAGTGGCACACTTGTTGTCGCTCCATCTTACGACAGCTAATTTATTTTTGTTACATACGCACTGACTATAACTTCCCCTTTTCTTCTTCTTGAGAACCTTTTCAGACATCAACTTCACTTCTGCTCCTCTCAGTCGGTTGTTTCTAATAGTCCCTAAAGAGAATAAGCCATAATTTTCTCGTAAAACATATATTAACTCAGGTGAAGTAAAGAAATTATCAAAATATATCATAGATGGCTTATTTCGTATGGTTTGACATAGAGCAATAACAACTTGGGCTCCGAAACCCAACGATTGTTCTTCTTCAGTGAACATATGATTCCTAAAAGTGTCATCTCCGCCATACAGTACAAAATCGTAAATCATACCAGATGTACCTGCTCGAACATAGTTTTTAAATCCCCATTTTGTAGGTTTGTCTTTCATATACTGCCTTCTTTTACCGGCTTTAGTCCCCTTGTACGCGATCATCATTTCGTCGATGCTGAACTTATTTTCATCTTCTTGAGCAAGACAATTCCTACGTATCTTCTCAATGACAGGTCTTATCTTATAATATCTGGCAGAATTTTCAAAATTGTTATCCACAAAGTGTTTAAATCGTCGGATTTGTTCGTATCTTTTCAAAGACATAATTTTTGCTATTTTATCATATCTGAATTTCGTGCTCCAGTAGTCTAAATACGAGTTCATAGATAAAATACCCATCAGAATGTGTATGGCCAGAAAATCACGTAATTCATTCTCTGTCAGGAGAATAGATCGGCCAGTTTTTGAACAGAATAAGTGTTTGTTTGTTGTTGTGAACAGAATAAGCGTTTGTTTCATTGACAATATCTGTCAATATATCAGGTGAAACGAAGAAAAAGAAATATTGTAAAGGTGATAAAACTTCGGTTGCATCTTCGGACACAAATGGATGTTCTATTTCAGCTTTATGTAAAAATGTACCTTTTTTCCATTTAAAGTCAAGCGATAACCTTTGTAATTTTCTTGGTTTCTTTCGCGCAACAAAAGTAGCGGTTTGTCTTCGTTTTCTAGTGACTGGCGATGGGGTATTTAAAGACGGTTAAGATGCTAGAGAGGGTAAGTTTAAAAAGTTAGGTTCTTGTGTTGGATCTGGTAAAACTTCTTGTAAAATAGGCGTCAGAGGAACAGTGGGAAAATCATTATTTTCGTCTATTTCAGACTCATCTTGAAGCAGTGGTTCAGGACAACAATCTAAAAGATTCATGCGCTCTAAGGAAGAAGCAAGCGATGGTGCAGGCGATGAGCTGTTAGAAACATGCTGTTCGAGTTCGTTTTCTTGAATTTGATTTGTTACTGGTTTCTGATGGTGCACGCTCTCTAGGTACAAGTGCTAATATTCTTCTAGAGCGTTCATGCAGGTGACACTGTCAAATAGCAAAAGAAACAAAACTAAGCATATCCCAAAAAAAAAAAAAAACAACGCATAAGAAAGGCTAAGCCCACCACCACCAAAGTTAAAAAAATGCACAAGTAATTTTTGGGTAGGTACATACATTATGTAATTTTATATTCATAACAAAAGGTTATTATTAGTAGAGACAATTAAATATTTTGCACTGTAAGAAATGTAAATACCTATCACATAACTACCCTATATTATCGACGAAGTCCGCTACCATGGACAAGTCACA
Organism: Noctua pronuba; assembly: GCA_905220335.1. Taxonomy (NCBI): domain Eukaryota; kingdom Metazoa; phylum Arthropoda; class Insecta; order Lepidoptera; family Noctuidae; genus Noctua; species Noctua pronuba. The sequence goes on along the minus strand of LR999906.1, from coordinate 2,686,390 downwards.
TTTATTGTGTATTGCACTAGTTAAGGTGCAGTCCGGTGTGGCGGACAACTACTTAATCGTTATATTTTTAGTATATAAAGTGCAAGATCTCTACTGTTTTGTTACTAATTTATTTTTTAGTTTATATACGTTATGAACATGAAACCAAATATCACGTGAAATATTTCAAATAAAAGAATAAATACTAATAAAAAATGAATAAATACCTTGAGTAACGTTGAAGACTTCCGTCTCGACGCCATCTTGCTCGATTAGTGACAGATGATAAGTTGCCAGATCACAAAAATATTTTTCTCGCGTATCTTTATTATATTTTCTACCTTTTAGTATAAATAAATTATATTTAAACTATACTGATACAGTAACAGATTTATCAAAAGTACTTGTCCATCCTACCGGACAAATTCGAAATAAGGGTTATATACTTTACACTACAAACTTACTTTTGAATTTGTTTCAATGGTATTGTATTCCTCCGTTACGCGAGCCCATGCAGCTTTTTTTAATGCTGTGCTCCACATAGTCGTTGCCACCGAGTTAAGTTTATATTTTAAAATCAACTCTTGAAGACACATCTTTTCGCTTTATTAAAAAACTGTCTTCCAATTCCAGCCATTTCGAGCAAGTAAACACAGTACTGGTAGTAGGTAATGAAACACTGCTAAAGGGATATTTCTATATTCCCATGCCATCCACTTCTCAAGTATCACCATATTTTTTGCCCAGGACATGGTTTTAGATTCAAGTGGATAAATTATTATTAGGGTTTGTTTATTTATGTTCTACTTTCATTTGACAAGTGTTGACACTTCAAGTTGAAAACCACAGATAACGCGCTCACAGTTTGCCAATATAACAAACGGAATATTCCTCCAAATAATGACGTATTCGTGACGTATCGCCTCGACTCTCACTCATTCGAGGAACCTCATAATTTCCTTAATCTGACGACTATGAATACCGATTTTAAGGATCTTTTGAGGCACGCCTTGAGGTCTCCTCGAAGGAGTTGTGAGTCGAGTAGCTTTCGAGGTTACAATTATGAATACGGGTGTAACAGTCCCAACTTTTGGCGAAGTTATACTTTTAACTGGTTGGTTCTAAAATAAAGCATACGTTTAGTTAGGCATCTAATTTGGAATCGATGAAAGTTATTTTCGTTCACGTTTAGCTTTAAGCACTCACTGCTACGTTAGATGCTATAAAACAGCTTAACACTCTCACCGCCACGCATGTATACAGTTTGCCAAAGCAGCAGGCCATGTGGGCGGCGCGCCGCCCATCCCGTTTCTTTAGCGACCCGCCAAGCTTAATTTGAGAGAACTTTTGCGGCACGCCAAGTGGCACGCTGGCAGGACACGCCATATATTTTATCAGCGGGTTGTGTGGTCCGCTGTGACCCGACGAATTCAAATAGATTTTTTGGTTTTGGCTTGCCCGATACGGAGTCAAAACCAATTGTATCGAATAATGTATTCAAAAACCTACCTATGAAAAAAAAAACGAGGAAAATCGGACTCTATTGCCATGACCATTCAGTTGGTAATTAACTAAGAAAAACCAGTTTCCCAAGACGATATTTTTTAATATTTTGCTCAAAAAAATCAGCTTACAAAATTTAAAAAGAATCAAACATTGGATACATCAGACAAAAATATTACTTTAAATGAATTACTGCGTAGCATTCCGTACAAACACTAGGTTGCGTTGGGCATTTCACACAGACAGTATTCACTTTCTTTGTCTTGTTCCTGGCTTCTACGGCTGGTAGACCCTGAGCTCGGTATCTTTCGTAACAGTGAATGCATCTTCGGCGAACTAGTCTTCCTCTATGATCATTGAGTGATGTTTTGCTGAATTTGTGTTCTGACTGCCTATTTGAGCTCGCTGCTGAGCTTTGCCTAGGGGTCAATCTCAACATCTGTAGACAGAGGTTTTCCCTGAATTTAGTCACGGTATATTTCTTGCTACTAAGTCGCTTGTGCTGTTTATAAATGATGTAGGCATTTGTAACAGCTGTAGAAAACAATAGATCTATAGCTAGTTTCTGAAACCAACGAATACTTCTTCGGGCAGGACTTGAATAACTTGCTAGTTGATCTGACAAATCAATGGAACACTTGTGTTTATTATATTCTGTTATCGCAATAGGTTTCATAACCCTTTTGTTTGGGTTCCTTTTACTAGTTACAGTTACAAAACCATTGGAGTGTTTTGTGGATAAAGCCAAAACGTCACGTTTATCTTTCCACTTCAATACAAGAACGCCATTATTGTTTTGCAATGCAACCATTTCACCCCTTTTTAGTTTTTCTTCTATGACTTCTTTTGGCAGTCCCTTCCGGGTTTTTTTTTGAGTTCCTATTAGGTGTGTATTATTTTCTAATAATTTTTCCGCCAGGTCGACGCTGGTGTAAAAATTATCTGTTACTACACTCCTGCCTACGCCAAGATATGGTTGACAAAGCTTCATAACCACATTTGTAGCCATATTGTCCTGCCGTACTGCCTTTTTGCCTTCGTAAATGATGAAATCATGAGTGTAACCATCATCATCACATAGCTTGAAAAGTTTCATGCCATATTTGTGGCGTTTGCCAGGAATATACTGCATAAATAATATGCGTCCTCTAAAAGCAACCATGCTTTCATCCACAGTAACATATTCATCCGGTGTTTTTGAATTTTGAAATCCTTTTGTTAATAGCTCCACTAAACGCCTTATTTTTATTAGCCGGTCAGCATGATTAGACCCTATAAAGACGGTGTCTTCAAAATGCCAACATCTGAGCAACAGCTCGAATCTGTTCCTGGCCATAGTTTGACCAGCTACTTTATTTTCATAGAGAATATTTTTGCTCCAATAGTCACTAATTTTAGGTAACTTTTTAAGTCCCATATAAACTAACAGGCCTAGGAATTTCCACATTTCTTCAGGAGTGCAGTTTGTCCACTTAGCGATTCTCATGTTGCGTGTGACGACATTGAGTAATTTTGATTTGTTGGCGTATGAATTAGTCGTTTGTACCATAAGATTTATAATTTTTGCCCTACAGAGTATTGGCAATCAAGGTAGCAATAATTCAGCAGAAATAGCAAGAGAGAAAAGAGAAGTTTTAAAAAATATGTTTAATTCGTTATTAAACATATTTTTTCCTTGGCAATTAAATAGCATACATTAACAATCGACTTCGAAATCAACATTGAAACGGACAAATACACGAGCTTCTTTTGTTGTAGTATGCGTGTGTCTTTAAGTGGCTTTATAATTTTGCTTAAATGTAATTTTCGTTTAAAATAAATAATAATGTGATTTTACTTACTATGGTTTTTCTCCTCATAGAAACCGGCTTTACAAACGAATCATATTCATCAAACCATTTTGCCTTTGGCTTATAAACGCTCCCCCCAGCCCCAGATCTTGTAGATTTTTCGATTTTGTCGAGTTCCAAGTAGTACGTATTTCGAATACTTTTGATTTTTGATTTAACTTCATCGAGAGTCAGTTCTTCTATATTCATTCCTACACGAAGTTGTTCTAGTGCCGAAGCGCGCATTTCTTTATTTTTGTATGCATCGCAACGCTTATCCCACAAGCATTCGTGCTCTCTATAAAGTTGTACGAATTTCAAAGTATCCTCTTCGTTGAATTTTCTCGGCATTTTGTCGCAGAAATTCCAAATAAAACAACAAAGAACACACACCGTACGGACGTTCGCCAGTGACTGGCGAGACTCGTCTACACGTGTCCGCAACGCTGGCGCGGGGGTCGAAGGGTATGCGGGCGGAGGTCACTGGCTAGAAAAATAGACGGTCGCTCTATTCTCGCCAGCGTTGGCAGCCAGCGCTGGCTTGGCTTGAAAAACTGTTTACACAAGGCCAATACCAAGCCAGCATTGGCTGCCAATCTTATTGGCAGCCAGTGTTGGCTCCGTGTAAACTATGCTTTATATATGAGGCGTGTAGTTGCAAAAACCCCTAAAATGATTTTCGGAAAAAAATGAGGAACAATTTTTTACTTTATTACTCTTAATAATGCACAGTACAAATTGCACTTGTTAACATTTTTATGAAAGGAAGTACGATAAAACCAAAGAAAAAAATAGAACTGTCAATATAGTCATAGAAAAAAGAAGATTAAATAAAATTGTTACATTAAAGTGGATTTTGAAACTCATCATTCATTATAGTGGGATTTGATTGTTTGGGTTGTATCGTCCCAGTAATAAGAATAAACATTATTTGGCGTCAATTTTGCCTTCGAGTTCCCTGCTACTATAGCGAAGTGGTAGAAACTAAATTGTCTGCTATAATAAGCAGACTGATCCGGTAATTTAGGAAGTGCTTGGTTTTTTTGGCAGTCAAAAGAAATTGTCAAAAGCCCATCAACTTCTTCCCGCAGTATGCTGTAAAATGCTTTGTATTTCAGTCTGTGAATACGTTTTTCAATAATTAATTGATTTTTTTTTGACGTATCTGTTTCTATTTTTAAACGTTCCCCAATCTCTGTACACGTTGAACATACTTCGGTTCTTGGTGTTCCAAACCCGATATTATAGCATTGGTTAAAGATTTTTCTGAAAAAATGTTGTTTTACTTGTAAGTCCGGTTCATGAGATTGATTATAGATACGCCACATTTTGCGTATATTTAGTTCTGACGAAAGATACACTCTATTCATATTTTTAGATCGACAATAGTGACTCTCTTGGCCTTTAAACGATTCAATGAACCTCTGGACACACAATTTTCTAGCAATAAACTTGTCAGTTTTCCTATCCCCGCCCCGATTTTCTTGAGGCATTTGTCCCCCACTTTCATGAAATCGTTTCAAAACACCCTGTATTCGATCTTTCTTAACTAACAGAGCACCCATAAATGTTTTCTGACACACTGGAACTTTGACACCTTTATTCCCTAAAATGTAGTATTTCATAGCCTTTGTTCGATTGCTTTCATTTTTAATACGTTTTGCTTCTTGTACTGAGCAAAAATTTAAAATAAAATTGTCTTGGGTAATTTTGGTGGAACATTTGTAGAATTTCTCGTAAAATTTTCTGATCATTTGCATAGTTAGTTCCTTACATTTAAATGCCTTTTGATTGTTATTACAAGAAGGATATGTTGGAAAACCCGGAGCCTTGTACCTGACAGAAACAAATAAAAATTAAAACTCGACTCACTAAACAAAGAACTAATAAAATCTTTAAAAAAAACTTTATACGTATCATTTATCTTTTCCCTATGAAGTTCAATAAATAATAATTTAAATGAAAAACATTTTGATTGATATCACTGAATAAATATTTTAATACAATATTATCGTAACTACACTATCTTTTATTCCCATCTCTAGTCGTGACACAAACCGAACTTTCTTTCAGTGCGATGTGAGGCAGAAAAGATGTCATATATATTTTTCTCTTTTATTCAATAATTGAAATGTCATAACTATGGGCGAAGCTGGATTCAACTTTAACAACTATGTAAGTTTATAATGGTAGAGCTTCAAGCAACTATTGTCACATTTGGGCTATATTTAAGGTGTTTTTTAAAAACAACATTTTGTGAGGCCGAGTCGGTCTCATGCGCACTGCAAAGAAGTTCAACCTTGCCTCGAAAAGACCTCATACGCATTGGCTGACAGTCAGTCAAAATTGGCGTCGCAGCCAGCGTGTTAAAGCAACTGGACCAGGCGACTAAACAAATCAATCTAACGCAAAAAAAAGTAGGAAGCGTAAATACGATGAGTTTTTGAAAACTATGGCTAATACTCCAAGTACTTCTATCTACTACTTGTGAAGGAGAATGTCTTTCTGGCAGTTCTTATACCTCTGCTGAAACTTCAGAATCATACCAGGATGATTTTTTCATTGAAGTTATTGAACAAGAGTCGCAACAGATGACAACTACGCTGCAAAATCTTGCAGTAGCTTGTGATAGAACTAGGGTTTCCGATCGATCAGCAGCAATGTTAGTAAATGCAGCAATGCTTGATCTAAATGTTATCAGTGTCCAAGATTCGTCTCAAGTAGACCGTAGTAAATTACGCCGAGAGAATAAAAAAACACGCCAAAGCTTACAATGTGGTGGTCATAAAAAAGAATATCATGTTAACCAAGCTTTTGGTGGCATTGACGTTTAAAACGATTATTGAAGCATCAAATAATGATAACGAGTTTAAATTAATTAAAGACGCTTTAATGAATAATGTTGGGATACTTCAATAATGAGTTACGTTACTTGAATAAATAATTGAATTAAATAAACAACTACAAATTATTTGGACATGAACTTTGGGTGCATGATGGCCATCTTATTAAGGGGAAACAAATTAGTGATACCCACTAATTTGAGAAAACAAGTATTAGAAGCAGCAATATGAAGGCTAGGTTACGCACAAAGGTATGGTGGCCAAAAATAGACAAAAAAATTGTTAGGCTCCTGTCAACAAGGTTCAGTTTACGTTCAAAAATATTTATACAATTAAGACTAAAGTTCAAATAGATCAGTATCTAATAATAAGTTATTTTAATTTACACTCGTACTCAGTTCACAAGTACTGAGTGACCATCCTCCGCGTCCGGAACTCAACATTGGTCCTTCGAGCCGGAATAGACAAAGACGCCAAAAATACGGTGAAAAACTTTTAAGGATGTACTTTAGTCTAAGGCCCTAATCCCCCAGTATCGATGAAAAGGCGTGAACTTCCTTCAAACCCTGGGTGGATACTGCTATTGATTTTTTAGATCCACTGCCAAGTGGAAATTATATCTTCGTGATATTACAGTCGATATAAAGAAATCTAAATCATGAAATCTATCTCTACACAGGATACAATAAAAGCATTGAACAAAATATTTTCACGAACTGGAAATCCTGCTATTATAACAGCAGATAATGGCAGACAATTCACTAGTCAAGAGTTTAAATCGTTCTATTTCGAACAAGAAATTACGCTATTCTATACACTCCCTTACTAACCTCAGCAAAACGGCGAGGTCGAGAGGTAAAATTGAGATATCCTCAAACGACTTAGAATCAGCCAATGCGAAAAATCCGACTGGTCAAGATGATTTGTTAAAATATTTAATGATATGAGGCGTATAGTTGCAAAACCCCCTAAAACAGTTTTTTTCATAAATTAACTTATTTACATCAACGGCCAGTATTTCAAATTCTCTTTGAAATAAGAAAAATAACTCTTAGCAAATCCCACTATAAGCGTACAAATTTACAAAGGCAAATTCGTGTTTAGTAGCAAAAACCGCTATAACGACATGTTTCACTTTCAAACGGCCCTAAAACCAAATACACCAATCAGAGCGCTTCATTCATTCATTCGCAATATGGCGGTTTCTGTTGTTGTTGTGGAGAATTACGTGTGATATTATTGTGTTTTTAGTGTTAAATAATGGAGGAATTAATGCAATATGTTAAAAAATCTGAACTTGGCAAATCCAGGAAACGTCCTATTATAAAATCTAAGTGGAAACGAGAGGTAGAACGTGAAAAAAGGTATGTTGAATGTTTACTAGAAATGCCGGTTCTGTTCGTTTAGGATGGGGTTATACAAGCCTGCGATAAAAATTGTCCAGTGTACATCAAAGAGAAAATGATTAGGGACATAATGAGCAAAGACAAGGGTTCTTATAAGATAGCGCTAGACTTATATTTAAAACAATTTAAAAAAAGAGAGAAAATTACTCCTGTTAATGTTGAAGTTAGGCAAATACTACTTCCTTCCACATCTTCTTCACAGAATAGAAGCTATAGGGATTCTCTTACACAGCTAGAACCATCAATTAGTCAAGTAAATACCTACATGGATTCAAGTCTCTCGCTAGAAGAAGTCAGTGAAAGCGAAGAAGAAGTTAACAAAAATAAAACTATATCCAAAACAATTAAAAAGAAAAAGAAAAAACAGAATGAGAAGAAAAAAGAACAAACTAATCAAAATGTACAGGAAGAACAGAAAGAAAAAATAGAAAAAGATATAATAGAAGAAAGCCCCGATAAAAACGAAAACATATCTAAATTGAAGAAATGTTACAATAAGGTTAAAGAAATATGGTTGGCAGATTGTTCATCGGAACAGAAGGTGAAGAAGAGCATAAGATTAGTGTTAGAAGAATGTATGATACTTGTTGTTTCGTATTTTAAAGACTGGGATATTGTAAGTAAACTTCTTGGGCTATTTATAAATGGATAGTGATCCAATTACTACAAATATCAACATATATCAATGGAACGCTCAGAGTCTGAAGCCAAAATTAAGTGATTTAGAGTTATTATTAAATAGAGGTAGTATTCATGTAGCCATTTTAAGTGAAACATGGTTGGATGCAGATAGACACATAAATATAAGTGGGTATAATGTATATAGAAAGGACAGGTATGACTCATATGGAGGAGTGTCGATTATTTCACACAGATCGTTAAAAACCTTCATTGTTCCTATAAGTGTGACTAATTCAGGTATAGAAATATTACATATTAAAATTCTTAATTGTAAATTAATCCATAATATAATTTCGGTCTACTGTCCATCCTCAGTGAGAACCTCTCAATTAGATTGGGAGCAGATTTTTTCAAGATTTCCAAAAAATACTATTATCGCGGGCGATTTTAATGGGCATCACGCCTGCTGGTCCAGTAAAAATGATTCTAGAGGCCAACAATTATTCGAAGCCGCAATTGAAAGCAATAATTATATCTCATTAAATAATGGTGATCCCACTAGAATGAAGCTCGTGAATGGTTTTTTGCAAAAAACCTCCCCTGACGTTTCGTTCTGTACCACAGACATAGCTATTAATGGTTCTTGGAGTGTTAGTAGTGAAAGCCTGGGTAGTGACCACTTAATTATAAAAATGTGTTTTAAATATCCTGACGCTGCTAATATTACCTTAAAGCGAAATTATAAAAAAGCAGATTGGGCTAGTTATCGTCAAATTATTTCAAACTATTTTGTAGAAGTACCTTCACCATCTGAAAACGTACAATCTATGTATGACTTTCTTACTAATCTAATTAATAAAGCTGCTGACAAAACGATTCCATTCATAAAACAATGTAATAATCCAACTCGTAAATTTACACCAAAAACATATTGGAACCAACAACTTTCAAAAGTGGTAGCCGAGCGACGTTTAGCTTTAACAAACTTTAGAAAAAACCCTATACCTCAAAATCTAGATTTACTTAATATTAAAATTTCTGAAGGTCAAAAGGTTATAAGGCAAGCTAGGTCTAAATCTTTCCATAATTTCTGTGACAGTATTGATGAGACTACAAATTCAGCAACCATGTGGAGAAAAATGCGTTGGATGAAGGGTTTTAGGCAGACGAGATCTTATTCATCGGACGAAAAAAAAGAAGAACTACTGAGTTCACTGGCCCCAGACTTTGTGATGACTCCAACACCTGTGTTTGATGATAATGAGTCACCTCTAAATTGTGAAGTCTCGAAACAGGAATTGGAATCATGCTTTAAATCTAAGGATACATCTCCCGGTATCGATAATATTACATATTCAATGATTTTTAATTTGCCTACTATTGTTAAAAAATATTTACTTGAATTATACAATTTAATTTTTAAAACATCAACGGTTCCCTTTCAATGGCGAGATATTTCCATAGTTCCGATACCTAAGACTAGCAGCGGCTCCGATGGTAAGCTTCGACCAATCGCATTGATATCCTGTCTTTGTAAAATATTTCACTCCGTGATTCTGAAGCGACTAGAATGGTTCATAGAATATAATAAAATACTATCTCCCAGTACAACTGGTTTTAGAAGAGTTCACTCATGTCATGATTGTCTTGCACGTCTTGTTACTAAAATACAAATTGGCTTTACCAAAAATACCCCAACCTTAGCTGTTTTTTTGGATGTGGAAGGAGCATATAATAATGTTCTTATTGACCAGGTAGTACATATTCTAAATTATTTAAAAGTTGGGAAATATATTTGTTCTTATATTTGGGAATTTTTAAAAGAAAGACATCTCACGATAAAAGCTGACGAAAGCAACAGACAGTATGTAAGATGGACTGGTAAGGGAATTGCACAAGGTGATCCTCTATCCCCCCTTCTCTTTAATATTATTACGGCCAGTATTTGTAAAAATATTAATAACGTTTGTGTCAGTCAATACGCTGATGATTTTGTATTATATTGTAATAACACTAAAATACAAGATAGTGTAGATAATATGCAGCAAGCTTTAGATTTTTTTATAGAATCAATACAGAGGTTAGGATTAGAACTATCGACCAACAAATCCAAATTATGTACGAGAGGACGCAGAAGACTAGCAGTTGATATTAAAGCTAACAACAAAACTTTAGAAGCTGTCGATTATATCAAATATTTGGGAATGTGGCTGGATAAGTGCTTAAGATGGGGGAAGCATATTAACGAAGTGTATGAGAGTTCACAAAAAAAAATTCAATTACTCAAAGTTCTGGCGGGATCGTCATGGGGTATTCACCCTATATATATGCGTAGACTGTATATAGCGATTATTAGGAGCAGAATTGATTACGGATGTTTTTTGTACGATAACTCTGCAATTAGTCACACTTATAAATTGGAAAAATTACAAAACATAGCTTTAAGAATAATCGGAGGTTTTATTAAGTCAACTCCGATACACGTAATGGAGAGTGAGTTGACTATACCTCCTTTACAAATTAGAAGACAATTCCTCTCTCTGAAGTTTTGTTTAAAGCTTCAATCAAGGACAAATGATGTTTCAACAAGTTTGATTACAGATCTTAGTGGTATGATTGAAAATAGGTACTGGAATAGGAAGAGGAAACCTCTACTAGTTACTTCACACAGTATGATAAGTGCTGAGGAGATTTCGTCTTCCTATCCAGTTTTAATGTTTACTTTAGAGTCTTGGGTGTCTAACATAGATATTAAGGATGTTATTAAATGTAATTTAGTAAGTATTACCGCTCCAAAATCACATTATGACAACAATTCGTTAAAATACAATACCCTTAATGAATTACGGGAGAGATACACTGGCTGGCATGTCATTTACACAGATGGGTCCAAAACATCAGACGGAGTTGGAGCAGCTTTTTGTGATTTAGTAAATGACTATCATAAAACGAATAGCATGAATAATCTTATTTCCATCATGACTGCCGAGTTATTTGCCATTTCTGAGGCCTTGAAGTATATACTAGAACTAAATGCGATGAAAGTAGTGATATGCACTGACAGTAAGAGTGCTTTGCAGCATATTTCTAAATGTGTTCATAATGGGTCAAAGGGTTTAGCTATTGCATACAGAATTTTGGAACAAATTCGGTTTTTTAACCAGACAGGTAAAGAAGTAGTTATCCAGTGGGTGCCATCCCATGTTGGACTTCCGGGTAATGAGGAGGCTGACAGATTAGCTAAATACGCCATTCTGTTAGGCACGCAAACACGGGATATATTACCAAGTTATTCGGAAATGTTAAGTAAATTTAGAAAAATAAACAATTTATCTTGGAAAGAACATTTTAATGAAAGGTCAAAATCGAAAGGAATCTGGTATAAAAGTATACAATGTGAGCCTCCTCATATACCTTGGTTCACGGGATCGAAACTGAATAGAAGTCAAATTGTTGCTGCGCATCGTCTGCGGTCAGGACATATTCCACTAAACAACTTTGCTTATCTAATGAGAAAATCTGACTCTCCAAACTGTGAGGTGTGTGGCAAGATAGAGGATGCACAGCATGTGTTGGTGGAATGTGTCCGACATACTAATAAGAGAAACGCAGTTCTCAATAGGATGAAGTTGTCAGTAATGGATGTTGGAGTTTTCCATAGTATTTTAGCTAAGCCTACCTCTGAAGCAGCCAAAATATTATATACTTTTTTATTAGATACCTAAGTAATTAGATTTAGTTCATTCTGTTTCGTGTAATTTTAATAAGCTAAATTAGTTTAGGAAGTAAGTTTATATATGTAAAAGTACGATGGGATTGACATCGTCGCATTTGTGTACAAAAATCCCTTAAATAAAAAAGAATAAAAAAAAAAAAAAAAAAAAAAAAAAGATATAAACCGTATTACGATACGGTTTACGATTTTAATTCGGGTAGGCGATAAGGATGGGAAAAAATATCGATGACTGAAAAACAATGTATTAGGCGTTTATTTATTATTAATCATATGAGTATTTATGAGATATAAGAAAGAAACCAATATCTCTTAAGTACCTATTATATAGTAACAGAAATGTATCTAGAACAAAATCAGATGATTTTCCGTAAAACTTTAATCAAGCAGTTCATTCTGAAAATTATGTTTCAAGATATCACGTCATCAGAAAAAATAATCAGCTGAAGTAAATAAAAAATTTAATCATACAGGTATTGAGACTAAAAATGTGTTAAAAATTACAATATTTTTATTGCAATTGTAGTCAAGTAAACTTAGAAAATAAACTTGTCTTCAAAAAGTTATAAATCAGCCTTATAACTTGAATTATCAAATACGTATATTATTATAATCAAGTAGCTATCCACATACAACTATGAATAAATCAACAGTCTATAAATCAGTCTTTCATTTTGTAGTTAGGATATCGCTAAATACACGTTGTGTTTATCGTGTAAACATAATTACTATTAAAATCAATAAAAAACAACTAAACAAACCTCTTAGTAAAACAAAATAAATATAAGTACAAACAAAAGCAAACTTCTTGCTAAAATTAAAAGTGTGAACAAAAACAAATTTCATGGTATAACAAAAAAATATATAAGTTTAAACAAAAATAAACGTTTTCTTCTTTTAAAAATAATCTAAAAAATAATCGGGTATATAATGTAATAATAAATAAATATTTATAACAATGGATTGGACCATTTTAATAGTTATAGCTATTAAGGAATAATATTTGGTCAATCTTCTTTGGAGCTAACCTGTTTCTCCGTTCATTACACAAAAGGCCTGCTTTTGAAAACAATCTTTCTGATGGTACCGATGTGGCAGGTATGCACAAATATTTTAGTGCCATTTTATGCAAGAACGGAAACAAAATTTTTTGTTCGTCCCAATATTTAATTGGATCCCTTTTTCGGTCCAAATATGGTAAGTCGATAAACTGTTTTACCATACTTGCTGCAGAAGTAAATGGCGTCATTTGATGAGAGGTGTGCATTGGTTGCATTGGTTTCAGTAGATAAACCTTTTTTCTTGAACCTAGGATCTAAGAGTGTTGCTTTGGCTGCCGTCCTGTTGAGTTCGTACACACCGAGACGTTTTTCGACCACATCCATTAATTTTTTTTTCAAAAACGTTCCGGTATCCGTTTTTACATTTTTTTTGGAGATCGCGGTGCGTAATCCTAACACCAAAGGTATTGATGATAAAGTCGGATACGCTTCTCCTGATAAAATAGAAGTAATTTTTTCAAAGTGCTGTAGCAACAAAACAGCGTCTTCCACCAAAAGCCATTCATTAGAATTTAAATTGTTTGGAGGTGAGTCTAGAAGTGGTATAGTGGCGGATAGAGGAATTTTTAATTTTAAAAGCCGTTCCAGCATATAAAATGTACTGTTCCACCTTGTGCGAACGTCTTGTTTCAGCTTTAACATTTCTAGATTCATTTGTTTCTGCATATCTATTAGAGTGTAACTTGATTTTGTGCTGTGCTTGAAATGGGTAACTATAGTCCGGCATTTATTTAGTAAGTCGAAAAGAGGCTTGTTATGATCTTCTTCTACGGCTCTATCTTTGGTCTCAATACAATCTTTTACTGAAAGGTTGATGGTATGAGCAACACAGTAATGATTTCTTTTGAATAAAAAATCATTAACCGCTTTTTTCATAGACGCGGCATTGTCCGTGACCACGGTAACAATTTTTGATTCTATTTGCCATTCATTGAAAACTAGGGATGGGCCGAATATTCGTTTTATATTCGGTATTCGGCAGGTTTACCGAATATTCGTATTCGGCCGAATATTCGGCTATATCACCGAATGTTCGGCAAAGTGGTACTCAAAGTTTTTACAGTATTAAGCCGTGTATGACACTCGAGTCATGATCAAATTATCATGACTCTAATTCTACTTCTTCTTTAATTTACAGTGCAGGTTTATGTTTTTGTTGACACTATAGCTTTATTTCCAATAACAGTAGTTAAACAAGATGGTTATTAAAAACAAAATATAAGTATGCATAGCTGTTTTGGGATTAAGTTACAGTGAACTCTTTATAATAAAATAATATATTAAAACCAGGTCTTTATTGTAAGAAATTAAGCAAGTTTTTTGTTTTTATCAATATTTATTGTAAGAAAGAGTTGCATGATTAACAACATTCCAGCAGATTATAAATCAAGTTTCTTTCTACTTAGTGTAGCGAAAATTATTTATTGATAATAAACAGAAAAAAAAAAACACTTTTATAAGTATTCATTTCAGAGATCAATCAATTACTCATAAACAAACAAAAATACTCAATTATATTAGTGACATAGTAGGACAAATATGAGATCTTTATGAGACCAAATCAAATATGATAATATAGGAACATAACCTTGAGCAATCACATTTTTATTAACTTTTAATTTAAGTTACATGAGGGTAAATTTTCTATAAACTAATAGAAATCTAACAATTTAAATCTTAAACAAATCACTTTAAGTTGTATGAAAGTAGAATATAATAAAAAAGAAGACACACACTATTATTTAGTTACATAATTGTCAGAAAAAAGTGATTCAATATTTAAAATTCACAAGAGACAAGTTGTGGTGCAAAAAAACAATCTGCTCAGCTTTATTAGGCAACAGTTTGTTCCGTTTTTGCTCATAAACGTTGCCCGCTTCGGAAAATAAACGTTCACTGTAAACCGAGCTTCCTGGAGCTGAAAGAAACATTTTTGCCAAGCTGCTCATCAGAGGAAATCTAAATCTATTTTTGGACCACCACCTGTAAGGGCACATATCTCGGGACAGCAAGCTATCTGCAATGTATCTGTCTAATTCGATAGCTATTGGACTTTTTGGTTCTTCAATTACAGGCTGCTTTGCTGATGCCAATTCTTCATAGCACGTCCAGAGAGCTTTATGAGTAGCTTGCTGTGACTGCAGGTCATTTGACGTTGACGGAGCTGGATTTTCACACTCGTTCTCACTACTAGTTGTGCTGTCCATACCTGCACTTCTTCTAACGTGTTCTAAAAGGAATTGGCGTCTCACCCATGGAACTTTTTCTGGAGCGAATACTTTTCTTCTCTTCTTGAATTTTGCTGAACTTTTCTTGTGCTTGAGTTGAGTGATGAAAATGTGTGACTATTTTTCGTCCTTGGGCAATGGTTTCCTCAACATCCTGTTGGAATTGTAAGGCATCGACAATGACGCGTTGTAAAATATGTAGAAAACACTTCTGACCGGTGAAAGGGCTGTCTTTAACCGCTTTCACAATGTTACTTCCGCTGTCTGTCATTATAATATGGATTTTTGACGTTATTTGCCAGACGTCTGCAATTTCCTCAAAATATGTGCGTATGTTGTCGGCGTTGTGTTGGCCGGAAAATGACTTCATTTGAAGCACTCTGTGCTGTAGTATGAAGTCGTCATCCAACCAGTGGATAGTGAAGCTCAAGAAGGATAACAAATTATTTATGTTTGTCCACATGTCAGATGTGACCGATAAAGCCTTGGCCTTAGACAGCTCACCTTGAATAGTCTTTTTCAATTTTTCATAAAGTTGAGGAATAACAGTTTCACCTAAGTGTTTTCGGCTGGGTATTTGGTATTTGGGCTTTACCAACTGCATAAGACGATTAAAACCTTTATTTTCGACAACAGAAATTGGTTGGTTGTCTACTGCTATCATTTCAGAAATTAAATTTGTAATCGGGACTGATCTAGGGTCGTCTATTTTCCATTTGGAAATAAATGAATCTTCTAGTGTGCTTTGAGTTGTTGCAAAAGTTTTAGGATTTAAAGGTTGAGCACCACTGGTAGACGGTTGGATGTCATGTGCAGCCGCAGGCTCTTGCTGCATCGTCTCGTCATTTGGAGAATTTTGGCTTACCTGACGCACAGGTCTTTCAAGACTAGTAAATTCCGTAGGGTGCTTCAATTTAATGTGGTTGCTCAAAGCTGAGGATGAAGCCTTTCGGCCGCTGCCTCCCCGTGAAAGTATTTTTTCGCAAATCGTACATTTTACTTTGCTGCGGTCTTCTTCACTTTCCCGAAAATAAGTCCATATACTCGATCTCCTTCTTCCGCTCATTTTTACGTACACAACAATTAAACCAACCAAAAAAAAACTCAATGAAGTAGACTTTTCAAATAAAAATATAACCATAACACAACCGCACGTGTGAAGTTTTATTCCTTACTAGATGATGCAATAACAACACGGGCACAGCGGGGGTAGCGGGCGGGACGGCCCGGCGCCAATCCACGCGCTTTGCGTAAACAAGTTTAGACCTGTATTGTTTACGTAAGGGAATCAAAAATGCCGAATATTCGGTTCGGTAAAAGGTTTACCGAACATTCGGCCGAATGTTCATATTCGGTGAAACCCATGTTCGGCCCATCCCTATTGAAAACATGGCGTAGGGCGCTTGCTATATTCTCCGCAGTGTGCGTTTTATCAATTTCGGCAGTGGAAATAACAAGTGATCATAAAATGTTTGAATCAATGAAATGTGCGGTTACACTTATAAAACGACGATACTTCGTTAATATTTAAGGTAAACAGACGTGCCACAAATCTCGACGACGTAAATAACGCCCTATTTCAGGTTCATAATTGGTTCACCGCTAATAATTTAGTATTAAATGGGAAAAAAACAAAGTGCATAAGATTTGCTCTACCGAATGTCAAAAGTAGTGATAGTGACATAGTATTGAACCAAGAGAAACTAGAATTCGTCGAAAATACTGTTTTCCTGGGGATCACGCTCGATTCAAGGCTACAATGGGGTCCACATATAACATCTCTTGCAGGACGGCTGAGTTCAGCAGCATATGCTGTTAGAAAAATCCGTTAATTTACTGATGTAGATACCGCGAGGCTTGTCTATTTTAGTTATTTTCATAGTATTATGTCATATGGTATCTTACTATGGGGACGGGCTGCAGACATCGAGTCTATATTTATTCTGCAGAAAAGAGCCATCAGAGCCATATATGATCTTCGTGGGCGCGATTCTCTTAGGGAACTTTTTAAGGAAATTAACATCATGACAGTACCTTGTCAATACATATATGAAAACATCATGTACGTTAGAAAAAATCTGCATTTATTTAGTAAAAGAGGTGACAGACACCACTATAGTACTAGAAACAGGGACCAACTTGTACAGCCAGGTTTCAGGCTAGCTAAAGTAGACTCATCTTTCATGGGGTACTGTTTAAATGTTACAATAAAATACCTCCCCACATTTTACAACTGAATGAGACGAAATTTAAATCTTGTATTAAACGCACACTATGTAGGCAAGCATACTATAAGTTGGGGGATTACATTGATGATAGAAATGCTTGGCTCAATGCTGGTCCTGCTCCACAACCACAGGGGGCAAACTAATTGATTACCATGTGAAGTTATTGTGGAAGCTGCAGAAGATTGTAAAAATATCCTTGCATTGTATAGATTCAATCACTTAGTATTATATAATTGCATAGCGCATGTGTGAGTACTATGTACTGTAAAGCTACCATTTACATTTAGTTATCATTCATTGACTCGAATTTGCCCTGGCGGTTGAGAGAATGTCATGCTCACTCAAATGTCTCGCTGATGGTGGCGGGTGTGTCGGATCATTTAGTTCCCTTCAAAATGGTCGAGTTGAATGGTGCTGATCCATGCGTCATGTTCGTGAACGGGCGCTGTCAGTTGGGACTGGTCGTCTCTTAGCTGCCACGGTTTATTTTAACTACTTTGTTTTTAAATTGTTGATCTAATCTTTTACTCTGGACGCTCTTAATGTGCACGTCTGTCTACATCGTTCTCACATATATGTATTATCTCAACATGAATGATGTAACCAAGATCTAGTAAAAATGTTTGATTGAAAAGAGTGTCCATGGAGTTTCTTGCCCATTCTTCTCCATAGAGATCTACGCCTTGGAATGGGCAACTACAGTACTTTCATAAGTTATTATGTCTTATGTCTGGGACTGTAGCTTCGCCTTCTTTGTTTTTCTGACATTCAAAAGTGCCTGTAATGGTCTAATTGAAATAAATGCTTTGAGTTTGAGTTTAAAACTTTTATTGCTGTCAGAAGTCCAAATGTCGGAGGTAATAGCTATGTATTCGATATTAAGTAATTGTTTTTTGACTTCTCGAGAACAAATTAAATAGTTTTCGTCTAACATTTGCACTAAATTCTTGCGGCTAGGGATTACATAGTCCGGGTTTAAGGTATGAGTAAATTTCCGGAACCCTTTATTTTCTACTAATTGTAAAGGCTGGTTTAGTCCATTATTATCATATTTAGCAAAGCATCATCTCCCGATTTTTGCTTTAATTTGGCAGGGACAGCCAATCTGGTTTGCCTTAGCCTCTTAGCTGGGGGCTCGTTAGTTGGTACCGAAGCAGTTGGTGTGAGTATGGTTTGTGATTCTGAGTTTGCTATACTGGTAGAGGGGAGGGATGATGGGACAGGTTCTGAAGACGTCGAAGGCAATATGTCAGATGTGATGTCAGGGTGCCTTTTTTTATGTGTAACATCATTGTGCTGGTGTTTCCTGAATATTTGTAAGATAAGCTACACTTTTTACAAGTTACCTTCCCATCGATTGGTGAGTCGAAGACTTCCCAAACAATAGATGTTTTTTTCGGGGCCATTGTTCTAAAAAATAAAACATAAAAAACATTATTATTTTATTTTAATAAATAAATTTACATACACAAATAATATGTTAAATAGTAACAAATTGCGTCATAATTAAATTACAAAACACGCCGCTTCTTAATCTATAAAGAGATTATTCCCTCATAAACTGTAAAAAGTAGAAAGTACCTACTTGCTCAAAATGTCATAAAATTATATCATTAATATTCAAAGGAGAATGCTCACGAAGTATGAAAAAAAAACCCAGGCTTGGCGCAAATGAAACTTATCTCAGATTTTTAGTATAACTGTGTAATAAAATGCCACATAGGTGCTATCATCGAAATAGGTGGCTAAATGTAAGAAATTGCTATTTGTTTAGTGGCAGGGTTAACGTTCAGGTATTTCAAAATGTAATTGAAATATTTACAATTAGCATATACTAGATAACAAAAAGAAACTCTTTACATTTAAACTGATGACTGAATGCAAAAAAATGCTATTTATTTTATGGCAGGGGTAACTTTAAGGTACCTAAAAATAGTTACAACCGGCATACTTACTGGGTTAGTTTTTAGTACTCGTCGACTTCATGGGCACCATCAAAAATAATGTACCGGGAACGATAAAGTTCCCACTTAGAATAAAAAACAATGTAAACAGAATCGAAAGATCATTTATTGGTTTTCTATGTCTATTACAACGTTTTCTAATGATAGAGCAGGGTGTTCGAAATTGTTTTGGTATCTAGCCCATCCTAGGTAATAAATCACTGACATCACATGGGCGCAACTGCCCAACGTTCTCTTTCCATGAATGCAAGAGCAATAATGCTCCGATATGCCATTCCTGCCACTTTCTCTTTTATATAAAATGTACGTATAATACGTCTTGCTCCTTACGTGTCTTGATTGTATGCGACATCTAATTAAATCGCAGTTTTCACCATTTAAATCGACGGGCACTGGGTCTCTAAAAACTTCGATTTCATACACGCCCGTCCTCTTGATGTGCTCGCTGCAATACGAGCGAGCTATTTTGAAGTGATATGTACCCACTGCAAACAAAATCAGTTCTTCTTGCGTAAATCTCGGGAAGTCCGTCAATTCTGGATCGTTTGCTTCCAACCGCACAAATGCCGTCCTTAGTCGGTTTAAGTTATGCTGAAGCACGTAATCCGCTAAAAGATTTGGCGTATGCATCTTTGTGTTTATTGTTTCAATAAACTGTTCTGTGTATCTGCTGTCTTCATACGGCTCTTGGAAACAGTTTATAATTGCTGCGGCTATTTTGTAGTCTGTCATTGTACTCAGCAATGTACGATTAAAAACTCTATAACGGAATATTTTAAAATCTCGTTTAAATCTTCCGTTGATTGTTTCAACGACCCATCTACATAATGTTATCAATCTTGATTTATTGGCCTCTTCACAGGTTAACTGAGTTTGACCACGTCTTCTAGATGGTGGCATATGGACCACATAGCCGTAAGTTTCAAGAGTAGGAACGGCATCTCGGAATCCTCTGTCGACTATAAATACATCGTCCTGTACTAGGAAATAATTAATGACAGCTTCTTCCATCGGACCATCATGGTTTTGTAGAATTTGTTCCATAATAACAGCGTCAGAGGTTATTGCTGCGTATGGACCTGTCACGTCCAAAATATGTCCATCCGCGCAGATAAGCAGAAATGGTTTAATTAAATTGGAAAACTTGTGAAGACTGTAGCTTAGTCTTTGAAAAAAGAAATTCGAGCTTTTTTGGATAAATATGTAGCTACCATCGCATATTAAAATTGCTCTTGGCGATTCATTACTTCCAAATATATAGTTTGGTAGAATCCTATTTCTTTGTATAACTTCTTCTCTGGTGAGGTGATCAAACCCCAAATGCAGAGGAACAAACTCGTCAAAAAGACAACGTCTGGCCAAGTGAATTTTTCTGTCTATAGATTGCCTAGACTTATTGAAAACGGTACCTAATCGTACACTAGGTTCTCCAGTTCTTATTTTGTTCAGATAAATACCCAGATCTTCTCGCGGAGAACTAGATCTGCGATGCAAGCTCGGTACTTGTTCATATAGATTATTGAACTGCTCGTGACTCAAACCGATCCAGAAATGTAGGTCTTCCGCTGTTATTTCATTAATATTGTTAAAATCCATTAAACGTCTATGCTCTAGCGCCAAGGTATACATATTCACAATATCTGGAATGCTGTCAGGATTAAAGTCTGATTGACGGCGTGTCACGCTGTGAGGCATATCTTCCAAGGAAGTGTTCATTAAATGTTGTTGACAAATCCTTGCAAGCTGGGGTATGTGCAATCGGTGGTAGCTCAGAAGATATACCTTAATGCTATTAGGAATTTGGCGGAGCTGTGCGTTATTGCAATCGTCCATCATACAACGCCGTGATGTATTGGCTACCCGAGTGAATCCTGGAACAGGAAATGCGACGGGTCCTTGAGGGTCGCGTGGGGCTCGATGTTCACCACGACGTAATGCCTGGTCGACCCTGTGCCAACAGACGTGGCATATTGATCTCGAACCGTTAAAGGCTATCTGTAACAATTACATTAAAAGATAGGTTTTATGTTTTTGTAGCATGAACGAGTGCAAATCCTGCTAAACTAGTCCTGCTATTACATAAAAATCTTACACCTCGGATGTCAAAATCTATCAAGCCGTTAAGGCTGCAGGGCGTGCTAAAGAAATAGAAATAACCACACCCATAAACCGAAAAACATCACCCTCCTTTCTGCAGTCGGGTAAAAACATATTGTTATCTATAAAGGTACGTCAATATTGTTTGTATCTACATTTAAAAAAAATAAAAAGTACCTACGTACCTCTTGGTTTGGTGTTACGTTCAGTAGAATGTACTCCACAAAATCTCGGCGAGATTCAAAAAAACTCTGAGACAGAACATGTCTCCGAACCCGCCGTAATGAACGATGACACGTAACACAATTGTTCATTTTAAACAGATAGGTACCAATCACAATGCAAAATCCGTAGTCCAAAGTAATGCTCAAGTCGTAATAATTATAAGTGTCAAAAATCGGTTAAACAAGGAAAGCACAGATCGCAACAAAGGTTATCGAGGGACTGCACGCACATTTACATTCATTTTATTGACTTGCGCAGGTATGAAACAGAAAGAGAATACTCAGTATTTTGAAGAATGAAGGAGATAGCAGATGTTTCCATTGTTGTGTATAGTGCCGTGCCGAACCTCCTGTTGCCGTTGTGCACACGCACAGTGAATAGTGTGTTATCTCTCTCTCGCTCATACTTAGACGTCATAAGGAGCGCTGTAGTGATGCGTACGATGAATACGTACCAATAATAAAAGAAAGTCATGTGGTTTTACGTAGTTTCACACAGAAAAACAATTAAGTAAAAATAATCCCTGCCACTAAACAAATAGCATTTTTTTACATTTAGCCATCGATTTTAATGATGCCACCTATGTGGTATTTCATTTCACATTTATACAAAAAAAATGAGATACATTCCGTTTGCGCCAAGCCTGGGTTTTTTTTGAGCATTGTCCTTTATCGATATCGATAAGTAACATCGGTATTAAATTAGCTTGGCAGCACTAAAAGAAAAATGGCGATTGCTGAGTAGCATAGGCTGAGGCGGCTGAGAAATGCTAAGTGGCAATATTCAGATTGGATAGACACGTGGTTTTAGACACGTGTACTTAGTGAAGAACATAACCTAAGAAAGAAGTTTGACAGGATTGATTGTTTTAAATATTTGTGTTAATAATTAATTGTCAATAATGGAAAACAATTTGAATGATGAAATAATAGATGAAATTCTCGCGGATGAAATAGATATGTTAAATGATGATGTAGTGAATGTTGCAAAATTGATTGGCAATGCTCCAATAAATCCAGGTACTTAACACATATATTATTTTTCATTTAATTCATAATATTATGACGCAAAAATATTTATTTCATTGATTTACTCATTTACAATAGAAATACAATAGATTAATGTAAGGTGCCCCGGGGCAAATGCAACTAGAAAAAATAAGGTTCCAACTTTGATTTTGTGTAGTTTCATTTTTATTGTAAATTGTCTGTATTTAATAATTCTACTTGATTAAAAATTTCATTAATATCACATATAACCTGGTTCTGAAAAGAAACTCCGTAAGGAATTGAAATAATAAAATGGTTTTCTACTAGAGGTAGAAAAAGTTGCATTTACCCCCGATAAGGGGTAAATGCAACTAATGACAATCGTAGTATATCTGTTGGTCTTAAAATTATAATAAACAGAGGTTTTCAACGCAATATGATAACGTAGGCGAATTTGAAACGTAAGTTCTCGTATCTAAGCTCAGTTTGGAGTAATATAAATATTTCTTAGCTTCAGGGGCAATTGTAACTATTTTGTTTATAGTTAGTGTTGTGAATTTAGTTTTCACGTTTGTCGATTATCGAATTTTATTGAATGTTTGATAGGAGGAAAATGCTAAGAGTATTCAGTCTTTAAGCGAAGTAACATTTAAAAATCACATTAAAAAATCAAACAAACATATGAATTTCCTGTTTCTTTTAACAAATTATCCTGGGAATATTTTATTTCTGTTCTCCATATGTCCGTTTATAATTCCAAACCATCTTAAACAATAGATTAATTTTATTTATGAAGCGAATGCGCAAAATTGGCCTGCAAGCGTTTCTACGTTTTTTTTTGCAATTGCATTTCTAAGTTGCTCATCATTCTCTAAGTTGGAAAAAAGCCTATGTCTCTCCGGATTCAAGCTATCTCTATACCAAATTTCACAAGGATCGGTGCAACAAAGTTGTGAAAGCGTACTTTAACACACTTACAGATAAAAAATACTCCTTTAAAATATTGAAGATGGATTATGATCTATGTAGTTCTGTACTGTACTGTAAGTACACATATCTAGTCTTTATCTTATCAAAATCTAATCCAGTGGGTAATGTACACAATATCAATAAAAATCACAGAATTAAAACATCGACATGGCACATCACTATTGTTTCATGGTTTCATACAAACCGACACGGGGCAATTGCAACTAATCTCAAAGTTACAATTACCCCATTTTACGTTATTGTCGGGGAAAATGTAACTATACACATATCTTGCTGTAGCTTTAACGAATCTTTAAGCAAAAAATAATTTAGCTAATTACGGTTCTTAACTATGTACTCCACTTGAAACACCAGCAATAAAACACTCTAAAACATATTTTTTGCAGATTTTTGTCACCATGTGCGTTCGTACAAAATTGCTTCAAAATGACGGTTTGACAGATCAACCTGTTTTACCCTCATTTTTAGCTGCAGTGCTTCCACCTATTATTTTCATGTAACAATATTGTATGCTCAGTAATTTATAGAAGGCGTTATATTTAAAAATCTTATATTAACGGAGATATTCAATTTAGTTACAATAGCCCCGTAGTTGCTTTAGCCCCGGGGCACCTTACTTGTTTTGAAGGTGCTGCTGATATTTTCAATGCAGTAAATGCTGCGGTTTTAATGGCAGAAGAAGAGGAGAATATTTTGAATATTGAACCCCGAGGTAACGAACCTGCTCGTCTTCAAAATTACTACGAAGAAATAATACCAGCAATGAGTGAGCAACAACATTTCGAAAATTTTCGAATGTATCCTAATGCATTTGAAGTAAGTTTTTATTGAATAAACATAAGAATTTTTCATTTTTAAAAAAGTCATCAGTACATCTTTTGGTTTTACTCCACATTAATGCATATAATTTTTTTTTTTTTTAATAAACCGGAATTAGTTAGTGTTATTGAACCACTAGTTGGCAATCCACTAGGAGAAGATGAAGACGAAGAAGAAGAAGAAGAAATTCCACTGAGGAAAAAAATTTATATCACAATTTGGATATTAGCAACGCCAGATAGTTTTCGTTCGGTTGCAGAAAGGTTCGGAGTATCAAAAATATCTGCTCATTCAGTTTTTAAAGAAATTGTTCAAATTATGGTGCAATTGATACCTGAATTCATAAAATGGCCGAATGAAGATGAGCAGCATTTTTATTTATTTAGGCATTTCACGTACGATCTAGAAATCGATTTCCGGGCATCATCGGAGCTATAGATGGTTGTCACATACATATTAAACAGCCACCTCACAATTCTCATGATTATTATAACAGAAAAGGATTCCATTCTATAATATTACAAGGTATGTGAATAAATATATTTCTTCTGGAAAGTTTATCATAAATTCGAAAATAAACATTAACATTTTTTATAGGAACATGTGATCACACTGGAAAATTTATTGATGTGTCAATAGGAAGGCCAGGCCGTTGTCACGATTCAACCGTATTCCGAAACAGTTCGTTATATCAAAGGTTAACGAATCCTGACCATCCTCTGTTACCTGCTGAAAAACATTTATTAGGAGATTCTGGTTATGCGTTATCTCTGAATGTATTAACACCATTCAGAGATAATGGACATTTATCAGAACAGAGAGTTAGATATAATGTCGTACACGCTTCATGCAGAAGTATTATAGAACGGTTATTCGGCTTACTAAAAGTCAAATTCAGACGCTTGTATTGTTTGGATGTGCAATCTGTTCATATGGGTAACTTAATAATTGGAGCTTCGTGCATGTTGCACAATTTTTTAATTTTACATGGTCAGACAAATGTTTGGCTGAATAATGATTTAAATAATGAGAATGATGATGATGTTGATAATGATGCTGATGATGATGATGATGATGATGATAACGATAACGGTCAAAATAATAATCCTGCTGTCATGAAAAGAAGAGCAATAATGCGTTCAATGGAATAAATTTGTAAATATATTTAAGTAAATAAACCATTTTTTTTTAGAAATATTGTTTTTATTAATTTACGCTCTCCATCACTTATTTTAAAAGAAGTACTTATTTTATTACAGCTTATAGAAATCGTTTTATGTCATTGTTGACACCGTGTAAGGTTCCAAAAGCTTGTTTTTAATTTTTATGTGTACAATCTTTAGTGCTTGCTTTACGCTCAGTTTTAGTGATAAAAATAATTTATCAAATTCAACGAGTAAAAATGCACGGAAGAGGGATTAAAATGATTCAAAAGTTATTACCAAAAAATTATTCGATTACTTCTGTCAAATATTTATTACTAAATCCAGCAGGAGATGATGAATGATGATTTTTCTTCGTCTAGTCAGAAGAGATATTGTAGAAGCAGTGTAAAGAAATTTTTTGTCAGATTTCCAGTCATTCAATTAACAAAAATGAGTTTTTCAAAAAAAGTGTCAAATATATCATAAAAAATTTAAGTCACTTATCATCACTAAAGGCAATATTACACCAGAGACTGTTGTAACTTGGTTAATTGAGAAAGCAGAATAGTATATTTCACACCTAGGGAGGAAAAGTAGACTAGCTCAAACCACGTGTAAAATTACAACCCGAGCCGAAGGCGAGGGAGGTAAACACGTGGTTTAAGCTTGTCTAATTGTCCTCCTTAGGGCTGAATATGATTTTTCGTCATACCTGAGTGGAAAGTTCAACCCCTGTCCAATGGAAAAGTGAACTTTCCGCGCAGGTATGACGAAAACGGCTTTTACTGAAATGTATACTATATCAAGTTCTGAAACCAGTTCAGAATCTGAAGAATTTCATCACCGATGTCACAGTCCCCAACAATTAAATTCTGTTCCAGAAGATGATAGATTTTCTGCATCAATAACTCAATGAAATAGTCGCAATCGATCAGGTTAAAGTCGAAATCGACATTGTGCAACACTCACAAAGCTTCGAGTTCCTTGGCCAGATTCTGGTCTGGAAAACATCAAACTAGCAATTCAATAGCTTACAATGCGTTCCCACACTTCAACATCTACATACTCATCACTTAGTGGATCTGAAAGCTTAGAACTAGCTATGCGACGTTGAATGCGACACTTTAGTTTAGAGACAATTAACACAAATGTAATAAATGCTGATGAATTTGTATGGGTCGACTCACACAATCGATTGGATGAACTTCAACACCTTCCTCTGGAGATTAATTAAAATTATCAAACGCTTCGAGATCAGGTCTTCATCTACCAGTAGGACGATTTCTCCTAGGACGAGGATGTGTGATGTAAAATTAGGAAAAATGATCCATGAATATGCTGCAGTTTATTTAGCAGCAGGAATGGAGAATCTTTTTGGAGAAATGCTCTTGAAATGTTTACCGGCTGAACCACACACAACTCTTACAACAACTATGCTAGAACACACCATTGCTAACAATGGAGATCTCTTGGGACTTTTACAACCTTATGCTCATTTGAATGCTGGACGAATAGCATCGGGTGCCCTTGCAATGCCATGATGGCCTAGTATAAGGGTAATTCTCATCAAATTTCGAAATTTGATTCCCGAGCCATTAGAGCCGAGTGATATGCATTAACTACATAAGTCTTTTTTTAATTTGAATGTACCCTGTCTATACCGCTATTGTTTAAAAAGAAAACGTCTTTCCTCTAAAGAAAAAAAAGATATGGCTCCTTTGTTACCGTGCAAATCATTCCCTCACCTTGTCCCTTAGTTCAAAAATTTTACTAAAATGCCTTTTTATCTGAAATATATCAATATTCTTAATAATAAAATTATGCAAATATGTTAGATAGATGTTTGTTATTGTCTATAAAAGCTTCCATCTTACAACAACGAATTTATAAAAACAATAATTCGATTTTAAATATGTCCCGCCAAATAAAATCCTCCAATCATTCCCTCATCCTATTACGAATATTCGATTTCTGAACGTGTCAAACGATATTTAGGAACGCAACCTTAAGTTTTTAGTACCTGGCAACACTCTCAAATGATTCAAGATGGCGATTTCTTCTTAACCGCAGGTGAGTTCGTGTAAAAAAATATTTTGTGAAAAATTGTTAAAAGTTAAATTTATGACGATCATTACCTCACGTTATATGAATGTATTAAGCATTTTAATATCTATCATAAAAAATTGTTGGTTTTATGCGTTTTTGGGAGTAAAATACATATTCGAAATGTAACAAGCAAATTGAGGTTATGTGTCGGTTTTTTTGTAGGTTAAGTTAAAATTCGTCATTCCCTCACAGTCATTCCCTCACTGCATTTAGGAGTGAGGGAATGACGGCCGTGTGAGGGAATGATTTATCCAGTATTTTGCGGTTTTTTTAGATTTTTTATTTATTTCTTGCAACTTGTATTTCACGGTATTTAATTTAAAACAGGTGCATGTATATGGAAGCAAAATGGCACGACAAAAGAAGTTGAGTGATGCAGAAAAAAAAATAAAAAAGAAAGAGTATGATAGAAAAAGGCGAGAAAAAATGAAAAATAATACTGAATCTTTAGAAAAACTGCGGGAAAAAGAAAGATTAAAATATTTAAAGAAAAAAGAGAAAGGTCAAGTTAAACCAGTTATTAATATGAATGCTAGAGAACTTAGACGAAAGCGAAAACAATGGAAAGAAAATAGTAAAGTGTATAGGATTAATAAAGCTATAGCACACCAAAATTTACAAAGAATAATTGATGATACACCTCCGCCAAGTCCAGTATCAGTTGTGCAGCAAATTAGAGAAGATGTAGCTGCTCGAAATAGACGACAGATGCGAAGGCGACGAGCTATTTTGTATGCAAAGATTGCAAATATGAAAAAAAAATTGAAGAATGCAGTGAAGTTAAGCGAAAAATATAAGAAGAGATATTTGAGAATGAAAACAAAAAAAACTGACCCCGAATCGCCTGGAACTAAAGTAGATGCGCTTCTAAAGAATGTAAACGTTCCTGAGAGTGTGAAGAAGAAATTACTTTTTGGAGAAGCGTTAACAAGAGATCTAGAGACTAGTTACAAAGATCTTGGAAAGAAACATGAAAAAAAGAAAAAATATTACGAAATGTTGAAATTGAAATCATTGCAGAAATATAAGTTACTTCATGCATCGAAACCTTTTTTTAAACATGATACTTTCAAAAGACAAAAGCCTCGAAAAATAAGCGATAAAACGATGAAGGTAAAGGACGATGTAATTAAATTTTTGGAGAAAGATGAAAACTCAAGGATGTGCCCGGGGAAAAAAGACTATCTTAAATCAAAAAATGGTAAAACTAAACAAAAGCGTGTTTTATATGATACACTTCAAAATTTACACAAAAAGTTTTTAAGCACGGTCAATTATAAGATAAGCTTATCAACCTTTTGCAGATTCAGACCCTTTTGGGTTACTTGGCAAAACGTGAATACCCGAAATACTTGTCAATGCATACAGCATAATATTCAATTGATGATATCTAAATTGCATGAAGTCAAAGCATTGAAATTTCGTAACGTGACTTCAATTTTAGCGACAATAACCTGCGATGTGCATTCCACAAAATGTCTATTCAGGGAATGTTCAACCTGCAAGGAACGCTCTTTGGAATACTATTTACCAATGCCTAATCAGTTTGTGACTTATCAACAATGGATTTATGAAGTCAGTTCATTTGAAAAGGATGGGATAAAAAAGAGAGTTCGTAAACCCGTGAAGAAAGAGTATAGGGTTAAATTGAAATTGCTTGTTCAAAGTCTGGAAGCAGCATTACCACTTTTTTTTTCACATATTGGCACTATAGCACATCAATATCAGGCCATTCAACATCAAAAGAAAAAATTAACAATAAACGACATTTTAATTCATGTAGATTACAGTGAAAACTATTGCTGTAAGTATAACGAGGAAATACAAGCTGTCCACTTACCAAAGTGGACAGCTTGTATTTCCTCCACCAGGAGGAAGGAAGCAGATAACAATGCATACAGGAGTGCTTTACTTGCGCAAGGATAATGCAATCAAACCTGTATCTTTTTGTTTTCTCTCTAGTGACAATAGACATGACACAATGGCTGTTTGGGCTCACTTGAAACCCATATTTGAGTGGATAAAAACACAACATTTACCTATTTCCCGATTACATATGTTGAGTGATGGGCCTGTTAATCAATACAAAAATAAATTTATGTTCGAAATGGTGTGTCGCCATCTAAAAGATCTCTATCCAGAAATCACATACTTTTCATGGCATTATTCTGAACCCGGGCACGGTAAGGGAGCGCCTGACGGTGTTGGTGGAACCCTGAAACGGACAGCTGATAAAGTCGTGGCAGAAGGCCATGATATCGTAGACCTGAATTCATTGAAACCTATCCTTCAATCCAGGTGTCCTTCTATTTTATTGTTTGAAGTTACCACAGCAGATATTTCGCTGATGGATGATCTCATAAAACAGTCCAAGACTATTCCTACTTTCCGGGGAACACAAAAAATACGCCAGTTCGTATTTTTTCACAACACCTTACAGTGCAGAAGACTTTCATGCATAGATTGCGAAGAAGTTTGTACCCACTATCATTTGGGGTATTTTCAACAACAGCGCAGTAATCGATTTACTAAGAGGCGTAGCAAATCCCCTCAAAAGTATATGGAATTGGATATAATGAAGGATAATTACCAACTGTCTTCAGCGTCGTCTTCGCGCATTCAAGATCATACTAAAATGTTAAAAGAAAATGATACAATTGATTTAGAAAATGAGGGATCTATTGTTGTCTCCGACAGTGATAAGAATGTTACCATTGGAGATCATGTCCTGATAAAATGGGGCACGTCAAAGTATCCCGGAGAAGTTCTATCTGTTTTTGAAGATGGTTTGATGGTTAGGTGTATGAAGCAAGGTGTGAAGTTTTGGAGATGGCCTAATATTAAAGATGAGCAATTATATAAATGGGAAGACGTGATACAGAAAATAAAGCCGCCAAAGTTAGTTAAAAGGGGGAATTACGTTATTACAGAGTTAGATGAAATTAAGATTGAATAACTCATTGATCTCAAAGACCAAAAAACTCTATGAAAAGACTTATTTAGGTTAATATTAATAATAATTAATGCTTAATAATAAATATGAAAATGTTTTAATTTAAGTTTTGGAGAAGTGCTAAGTACAAAGTTTAAAAATAAATAGTAATAAGTATTTAAAAGTTAAAAACATTTGTTACCTCTATAGTAAGTAGTACTCGTATATTTGTTATTTTTTTGGGTTTATATTATATTAATGTTGGTCATTTTCTATAAGTACAAAATATTGTTTATGTTCTATAAGTACAAAGTTTTGAGTTGATTTTCTTTAGAATATGATATTTCATTGTTTGATATATTAATAAAAAATATATAATTTATTTCATTTGTACATGTTGTTTTTTTACTATAATATAATAATAAATCATTCCCTCACTCCGTTAATCATTCCCTCATTTCTTTATTTTTTTAAACCTCATTTTATATAGGTTATATACAAAAATATGGAAGACCAATACCCCTGGACAGATCTCTAAAAGCAACTTTTCTGATCTCCGCGAAAAAATATCTAAGTTTATAAAAAAAAAAAAAACAATAATATCCCAAATTTCGAGATTTCGTAAGAAATACCCATAAGTTTTTCAAACACATCGAATTCACCAAGAAGTAGAAAAGAACCATTTGCAAGTAATTTAGAATCTTCTTTGCTTACTACATGTGTTGGGTCCGTGAATGAACTTTTTGGATTTAATTGCTAAAATATCTCATGCAGGTCGTTGCCTAATACCTTTATTCCATAGAGCTTTGAATACTCTATTTTATTATATGCGATGTCCTCAATTGGAACATGGAGAAAAAAGTTCTGGCATTCAAGAATTAACTTATAGAAAAGCTTACGTCGTTTTACCACCATTCATTAAATGGTTAAGAGTTGTTGTTCAAATAGAATGTGGAGCACAATTTTCATTAACTTAAACAAAATATGGAGAAGTCTGGAGAAGTAACCAATTCAGACTAGGTGGATGCTTGGAGAGATAATGATCATGGTCAGCAAGGAAATAGTTCGACTATGTGTAATCAAAAACCTTCCTTAGATTACGGACTAAATAATATAAAAATTGATAAAGTAGCTCATGTATGACGCTGGATGGTGATTAAGGAGATGTTATTCTGAGGTATTATTACAGAACTCAGATTTTATTAATTATAATTGCAGTAACATTAATTAACTTCTTTGAACAATATAAAAATTATAGAAAACAATTAACTGTATTTAAAAGCATATTTCAGACCTTCAATATTAACGACTTTTAACTTATAAAACTGGAATATCACTTCAAACTTTTAAACTAATATTAATAAATCATCAAATCATCATAATACATCAAATATTATATTAGGATTGATAGTTAAATAATAAATGTAAATCGTTGACAATTAAATATTGCAATGAATATAATATGGTTAACTAATTATATGAAACATATCGAAATCTTATATGGTAACATATGGTATGTAATGTAAGACTTGTAAAATATTTTATATTCAGTCTCAAACATTTTGTTACTATAAAATATAACTTAACATGTAACTTTATGCGATTTAAAATTTTCATTTGTGTTTCAAAACTCTTATATTCTATTAATAAACGCAATTTATAATATCAACACTTAATATTAATAGATATGCCTAATTTTACTATATTGAGTTCAATATTGAACATTTTTAAATATAAATTGAACACATAAAAACGAAACTAAAATCTTTGTGTGTTTTATATTACTTTTTTTGAATCTAAATAATAAATAGAACTGATCACATAAAAAATTAGTATAAATATTGCAGTCTAATTATTTTACCCTCAGTCTTAAATATTTTACAATAATATATCACCTTTCTGGCCACGGCTTTGAACAGCTTGATTATTGGCTGAATTACTGAAATCATGAAATTGAAAATTGCATTACAAATATATACTTACATTATTTTATTATTGATTGTTAATAATGCCAATATAAAGTAATACCCTTACCTCTTCTGGTAGTTTTGTGCTAAATCTTTTATTGGTTAACTCTTTAAGAGCTTGTGTTCTCCTATCTATGGCATCTATTAATTTTAATGTGCATTCTTCATATATTTTACTATGATTAATTTGTGCAGCTGTAAACATTTCAATATTTTTATTGAGATTTTGTAAAACACTAATTTTTTCATTATCAATGGTCAGTTGCTTGTTACGTTGACCATACAGCAAACGAGCTTTTTTATTTTTTAATATTTGATTCTCGTTGGATTGATTTTGCTGTTTTTTTTTTCTTCATTACACTTCGTGCACTATTTTCATTGTTTTCTGATGGATTTGATGATGAATTGTTTTGAAAACTTGAAGAAGGTGAAAAATTCATTGAACTTTGAATACCTGAACTGATATTAGTTGATTGAACATCTGGATTGTTTTCTGATGAATTTAATAATGCACTGTTTGTGTTATTTGGAGTAGATGTACAATTTATAGAATTTCGAAGATCTAAACTGACATTAGTTAATGGAGCATCTAGACTGTTTTCTGATAAATGTGATAATACATTATTTGTGTTATTTGAAGTAGATGGACAATTTTTTGAATTTTGAAGACTGGAACTGATATTAGTAGATGGTAAATCTGTAGTGTTCTCTGATAAATTTAATAACGAACCTCCTGAAGCAATAGGTGAAGAACTTTCAATTATGTCATCTGAGAGGTTTACGGATTTATCGTTTCGTAAAACTTCGTCCATAATATCGTAAAATGGCCAACAATTACGACCAGCTCCTGTTTGAGAATTTTCTCTTTTTTTTTATTATAAGTTGATTTCAAATTATTGAATTTTTTCTCCAGCTTCTTATAATGAACTATTTTTTTTTTAAATGAAAATTGTACAGCGATTTCTTTCCACAGCAGATGATTTCTAAACTTTTCACTTCTAAATTTGTCTAATCTTTTTTTATATTCTGCTATTAGTAATTTTATGTTATTATCAGTCCAAAATTTGGTTGAACTGTCTTCAATTTCCAAATTGGGTCTTTGTTGCACATCTATTTGCTGCACGTTTTCCATTTGCTGCACGTTGTCTATTTGTTGAACATCTTCTATTTGTTGGGCATCTTCTATTTGTTGGACATCTTCTATTTGTTGTTCCACAACGTCAAAAAAACCGTGTTCTTTTAAATATATTGTTGCAAACTCAGGCTCTAAAAGATATATATAATTTTTGAATAATTAACTAATATTAATTTATTTTTTTTGGTTTATTGTCAATATTATAAGTAAGTCAATCCAAAATAATATTAGTTTATAGTGTATATATACTTACCAGCTATTAATTTGTAGTGAACTAATTCTCTGTCTTCTATTTCAACCATTCTGCCATCATTTAGGTTATAATTTTTTTTTATAATGGCCGTTGTACGACTTAATTCCAATAATTTTACTAATGCACTGATGTAAACAAACATTCAACTACCGGAATTTTGACAATCTCAAAAAGTAATATGGCGGAATATTCAAGTGCTAACTGCTAACTTCACTCTCGTCTAACTCAGCATGGTTTCAGCCGATAATTCAGTCAGCATAGCTGAATGCTGTTCAGCATTTTCGATTTCTGTCCAGTCTTTCTGTCGGCTAAACGCACCCAATGAGTTTGATGTTATAGACTATAGGTATTTACAAGAACAAATCTTAATAAATTTTAAATACTGCTGTAACAATAATTAAAATATGTAGTATATTTTTTCTATGTTTTAACACTTGTCTACAAAATATGTAAACATTTCATTAGGAATTCGAATAAACAACTAATACGGCGTGCGAGACTTGAATTGAGCTCACTGTATTTATTATATTTAACAACTAATTAAGTTATTCTGTCCATCCAATACAATCTAATTTGTAACCCCTAACTTTTGATGTAAAAAGTTTATCATCGTACATCGTATTTGCACACCAAAGTTTCAATAAAAAACATTCAACCAACGTATAAGAATTTTCTTACCTTTTTATGATAAAAACACTCACTTGTTACTTTTAGTAGTTAAAGTATTTATATACTTAATATAATAAAATAATAAAATTTAATGCTTACTGAAAACACGATGTTAATTAAAATATAATTACGATAACAAACAAATGCCTATTATAAAACGGAATGAAAATTTGGCGCCACCATTTGACATGCAACTCGTCGCGACGCGTCACCGGTCGGCGTCAGCAACTTCATTCGGGATAACTCGGTTCCGTTCGTTATTCATTCTGGCGGAGCGTTCAGCCCGCATCAGCTTATTCGCATTGCATCGCATTCGTACTTGCTCGAACTGGACACGAGTTGACGCGATTGCGGTTTCAAACTGAAACCGGGTTGGATAGACTGTAGCTCGGTTTGATGCGAGTTGCCCTTAACCCGAATTGATTCGGTTTGGCAAACCGGGTTGACTCATCGCTAGTCTGTTTGTT
This sequence comes from Noctua pronuba, assembly GCA_905220335.1. Classification (NCBI taxonomy): domain Eukaryota; kingdom Metazoa; phylum Arthropoda; class Insecta; order Lepidoptera; family Noctuidae; genus Noctua; species Noctua pronuba. The sequence continues at coordinate 2,651,201 of LR999906.1, read as the reverse complement.
TGTACACGCTAATCTTCGGAACTACTAGGCGGATTTGAAAGTTTTTTTTTTGTTATACAGGGTGTTTGGTAGATGGGTGCAAAGCCTGAAGGGGGTGATAACTTAGACCATTTAGAACTTATTAAGCTAAACTTGTCTTAGACGAAGTCTGTTCCTTGTATTTTTTTTTTGAAACTCTAAGGTTTTTAACAATAATATCCATTTTTTTTCAATTAATTGTTAATAGTGTCCAGTAAAAGCTGTTATGTTATTATTTTTTATTTATGTAATGTGTGATTACTCAAACAAAATAATTCCCAAGCATCTGTGTCATTAGAGAAACATTCTACGCCATATTCAAGTTTAAGAAACTTTTAAAAATTAAGGAAATGTTTTCTTTACGGCATAATAAAAAAATAAGAAAAATAGCCGCAGTTGTTCAAACCTTTTTAAAAACATGCTTGGTTATTGCCCTTTCTTTCGAGGTACTATTTACGCAGATGTCTCATCAACTCTTGGAATTAGGATGTACAAAGCAAATTGAGGTCGAATATTTAATTTTTAAACACCAAAATAATGCAACATTTTTGTTAAAATAACTTATTGTTCATGTTCAAAATGTTGACCGCGGTTTCTTATACAAGCGCGGGCCCGTCTTCTCACTTCTGTAGTCGTGATTTTTAATTTCATCTCCTGCTTCATGACTTAAAAAGCCGTTTGATTCTTTCTATTAATTCTTCTCTAGTTGAAATTTCAACGTGCGTGTAGACGAGCTCCTTGGCCCGTCCCCAAACGAAAAAATCCACAGGAGTTAAATCGGGTGATCGAGGTGGCCAAGGGATGGGCCCGTCGCTGCCAATCCAGCTCTCTGGGAAACAATTATTTAAATGTTCTCTCACGTTTAGGGCGACCGAACGTTGATTGGTCCCCACTTCCTGCCAGATAATTTTAATGGAGAAAATTACCTGGAATTCCTTCAAAACTATCTCCCAGAGCTTCTGGACGAGACCGAAATACCAATATTGGCAATGAGAAGACCAATGATTTTTCAACAAGATGGTTGTCCAGCACACTGGACCCTAAAAGTGAGAGAACATTTAAATAATTGTTTCCCAGAGAGCTTGATTGACAGAGACGGGCCCATCCCTTGGCCACCTCGATCGGGTGATCCACAAAAAAAAATCCACAGGAGTTAAATCGGGTGATTTAACTCCTGTGGATTTTTTCGTTTGGGGACGGGCCAAGGAGCTCGTCTACACGCACGTTGAAATTTCAATTAGAGAAGAATTAATAGAAAGAATCAAACGGCTTTTTAAGTCATGAAGCAGGAGATGAAATTAAAAATCACGACTACAGAAGTGAGAAGACGGGCCCGCGCTTGTATAAGAAACCACGGTCAACATTTTGAACATGAACAATAAGTTATTTTAACAAAAATGTTGCATTATTTTGGTCTGTTTAAAAATTAAATATTCGACCTCAATTTGCTTTGTACATCCTAATTCCAAGGATTGATGAGACATCTGCGTAAATAGTACCTCAAAAGAAAGGGCAATAACCAAGCATGTTTTTAAAAAGGTTTGAACAACTGAGGCTATTTTTCTTATTTTTTTATTATGCCGTAAACAAAACATTTCATTGATTTTTAAAAGTTTCTTAAACTTGAATATAGCGTAGAATGTTTCTCTGATGACACAGATGCTTGGGAATTATTTTGTTTGAGTAATCATACATTACATAAATAAAAAATAATAACATAACAGCTTTTACTGGACACTATTAACAATTAATTGAAAAAAAATGGATATTATTGTTAAAAACCTTAGAGTTTCAAAAAAAAATACAAGGAACAGACTTCGTCTAAGACAAGTTTAGCTTAATAAGTTCTAAATGGTCTAAGATATCACCCCCTTCAGGCTTTGCACCCATCTACCAAACACCCTGTATAGGTATTAAGTCTGGGCAACATATAGGCTATAATTTATCTTGGAAACTTGAACACCTGATGCAGAACCGCAATAGAATAGCTAAACTATAAGAGATACAAAAATAGTACCATCGCAAAAATTGTCCCACGTGATGAGCATTTTCTGCTGAGATAATAAATTTGAAGATCTGGAACACCTGATGTGGAACTCCAAGAGTCCAGCTACACTATAACATATATAGGTATGACGTCTTAGCAAAAATTGTTCAATCTGATGACCACTCTCTGTGGATTTATAAAAATCGAAGATCTGGAACACCTGTTGTGGAACTCCAAGAGCCCAGCTACACCATAACACATATAGGAATGACGTCTTAGCAAACATTGTTCAATCTGATGAGCACTCTCTGTTGACTTATAAAATCGAAGATCTGGAACACCTGTTGTGGAACTCCAAGAGCCCAGCTACACCATAACACATAATAGGAATGACGTCTTAGCAAAAATTTTTCAATCTGATGACCACTCTCTGTTGATTTATAAAAATCGAAGATCTGGAACACCTGTTGTGGAACTCCAAGAGCCCAGCTACACCATAACACATATAGGAATGACGTCTTAGCAAACATTGTTCAATCTGATGAGCACTCTCTGTTGACTTATAAAATCGAAGATCTGGAACACCTGTTGTGGAACTCCAAGAGCCCAGCTACACCATAACACATAATAGGAATGACGTCTTAGCAAAAATTTTTCAATCTGATGACCACTCTCTGTTGATTTATAAAAATCGAAGATCTGGAACACCTGTTGTGGAACTCCAAGAGCCCAGCTACACCATAACACATATAGGAATGACGTCTTAGCAAACATTGTTCAATCTGATGAGCACTCTCTTTTGATTTATAAAATCGAAGTTCTGGAACACCTATTGTGGAACTCCAAGAGCCCAGCTACACCATAACACATATAGGAATGAAGTTTTAGCAAAAATTTTTCAATCTGATGAGCACTCTCTGTTTGCTTATAAAAACCGAAGATCTGGAACACCTGTTGTGGAACTCCAAGAGCCCAGCTACACCATAACACATATAGGAATGACGTCTTAGCAAAAGTTGTTCGGTCTGATGGGCATTTCCTGTTGACTTATAAAAATCGAAAATCAGAAACATCTGATGTGGAAATCAAAGCTATCACTAATTTCACTGTATAGTTATAAAGTAACATAAGCTGGGAGTATCTCCACGCGGTGAGGGCGGTAACAGTTTAGGACTGATATTCGATGACGACGGTATATCATTGAAAATTTGACTCTACTGGACAAAACTCCTATTTATTTTTTTATTTTATCGAATAAATATGCCTTCGGGCTTATGTTATTTGAGTGTTTTAGACTTTTTCCACTTATCTTCGTGACACGGTAGCCTACCCGGTAACGCAGGGGAGCAGTCACTTAGATTTTAATTGATCAGGTATCTTCACGATAAAACTATAACCATGCCTAGAAAGAGGTCAAATCTTTCCCAATGTTCCATAGGAGCTAAAAGGTTGAGGATCATAAGATCCCAAGAATCTACCGAAGAACGTCAGGAGATACTTGATGCTGTTCGAGAACATCAGGCTGCAACTCGCTCCGTGGGAACCTCTTCCTCTCTTCTCTTCTCTTCCTCTTGGATAACGAAGCACGCTTGCGTTCTCAGCGTATTTACGCATCTAGGTACATCCAGGTCTCTAGAGAACTGTGAAGAATATGATGCGCGACTGACCGCTGATCGTGAACGTCTCGCGAATCGGAGACGTTCACGGATAGAGAATTACGCTTGAGTTCCAAGCGTATCTACGCATCGACTTCTAGGTCTCTAGAGACAAGTGGGGAACGTGATGCGCGACTGACCACTGATCGTGAACGTCACGCATTGTCTCGCGAGTCGGAGACGTTCACGGATAGAGAAGTACGCTTGAGTTCCAAGCGTATCTACGCATCGACTTCTGACTTACAAAAATGGAAGATATGGAACGTCTCGAATGGTCTCGCGCATCCCGTTGTTTTCCCGTCCCCGGGCTCTTAGAATTCGACATCAGACGTTTCAGATCTTCGATTTTGACGACCCCGTTGTCGCTGGCATAAGCAACAGGATCCGCGTACGAAGTCGCGGGCAGAAGCTAGTATACAAAATAATTTAATTTAAGGAATTAATACTAAGCATTTGTAAAATAAAGTAAAATAAATAAAAAAAAGACAAAATATCATTAAATATTACAAAAAAAACCCAAACACACTCAAATACAAATTTACAAATATGTACATATATAATTTTTTTACAAATTTTCCTTATCACTCTCGTTGTCAGACTCCAATTCTGAGTCAGCATCCAGATTGGATATATCCAAAAACTCGAACTCAGTTTCCTGAAATTGAATTAAGTCGAGAGTTTCAGCAAAAAAGCTCTGCTTTTTCTTGGCATCTAACTTAGGCCTTTGTGCACTTAGCAAAGGATCCGAAGAAACAACAAGCATATTTAAAATGTCTTGATTGGAATCCTGCCTACTTCTTTTCCGGGAATGATGTTCTCGAAACCTCCTAAAATCTTTGTTTCGAGACTCTGAGGCTTCTTCCGAGAGAGTCACAATCGGCACAATATTATTATTCTCGATTATGTCAGCCCCATGGATTAATAATTTATGAACGGTTGACGACATGTAGTACCAGTCGTATAATATAGTATTATGTCATACGGTATCTTACTATGGGGACGGGCTGCAGACATCGAGTCTATATTTATTCTGCAGAAAAGAGCCATCAGAGCCATATATGATCTTCGTAAGCGCGATTCTCTTAGGGAACTGTTTAAGGAAATTAACATCATGACAGTACCTTGTCAATACATATATGAAAACATCATGTACGTTAGAAAAAATCTGCATTTATTTAGTAAAAGAGGTGACAGACACCACTATAGTACTAGAAACAGGGACCAACTTGTACAGCCAGGTTTCAGGCTAGCTAAAGTAGACTCATCTTTCATGGGGTACTGTTTAAAATGTTACAATAAAATACCTCCCCACATTTTACAACTGAATGAGACGAAATTTAAATCTTGTATTAAACGCACACTATGTAGGCAAGCATACTATAAGTTGGGGGATTACATTGATGATAGAAATGCTTGGCTCAATGCTGGTCCTGCTCCACAACCACAGGGGGCAAACTAATTGATTACCATGTGAAGTTATTGTGGAAGCTGCAGAAGATTGTAAAAATATCCTTGCATTGTATAGATTCAATCACTTAGTATTATATAATTGCATAGCGCATGTGTGAGTACTATGTACTGTAAAGCTACCATTTACATTTAGTTATCATTCATTGACTCGAATTTGCCCTGGCGGTTGAGAGAATGTCATGCTCACTCAAATGTCTCGCTGATGGTGGCGGGTGTGTCGGATCATTTAGTTCCCTTCAAAATGGTTGAGTTGAATGGTGCTGATCCATGCGTCATGTTCGTGAACGGGCGCTGTCAGTTGGGACTGGTCATCTCTTAGCTGCCACGGGTTATTTTAACTACTTTGTTTTTAAATTGTTATCTAATCTTTTACTCTGGACGCTCTTAATGTGCACGTCTGTCTACATCGTTCTCACATATATGTATTATCTCAACATGAATGATGTAACCAAGATATTGTAAAAATGTTTGATTGAAAAGAGTGTCCATGGAGTTTCTTGCCCATTCTTCTCCATAGAGATCTACGCCTTGGAATGGGCAACTACAGTACTTTCATAAGTTATTATGTCTTATGTCTGGGACTGTAGCTTCGCCTTCTTTGTTTTTCTGACATTCAAAAGTGCCTGTAATGGTCTAATTGAAATAAATGCTTTGAGTTTGAGTTTGAGTTTGATAATAATACGTACTTTTCTGCTGTTTTGCGGGCATAATCTCTAAATTTTATTATATCGACCTGCTCTCCAGATGTAATTGCTTGTAAAATTACAGCAAATGTTTTGATAAGGTCTTCATCCAAACCGGTTATAGCTGCGGTTTTATTAGGAAACTCAAAGAATTTTCTTGCAGTATTCCCGTCATTGGTGGTTCCCGAGCCTTGTTTTACTAGATCAATCGACAGATTGAGCTCATCTTTGAATTTATTTTGAATTACTTTTTTCCTTGTCTGTAGCATTTCTTTGTGCTCATCACTTCTCGCTGCCCACCGTTTGAAGTCGAGCCTGTATGCAATGTGTAACAGACATTCCATACAATTTATACGGGCGTGTAGGGATGACAAGCCAAATTCATACAGGTCAGAACACACAATTTTTGATGTTACAGCATCTAAGCGGTTCATTTCTGTAGGCTTTGCTAAGCACAGGTAGCACGATGCATTTGATCTAGCTTCAGAAAGGTAAGTGCAAACTTTAGCGTCGATCATCGTCATCATTCATGAGTCATCCTATTATTATTATTATTGCACTCTGTGGGGATAAGGGCCTCAATTTCTTCATCCATTTGTTTTTTCAGCTCAAGGACAACTGCTTCACTCTCCTTTACAAAAGTAAATTGAACTGGACGACAATACAAAACTGAGCATGGTTTTGGGTTCGTCCATAAGATGTTGTCTCCATCTGTCAGTTTTAGTGGCACTAAGGAGGTCATGAAAATGCTCGAGTCATTTTCCTCACCCTCCATTTTCTGCTTGTATCGGCTTTGGTTAGAAGCACCATCAAATCCCCACTTGGATATCAGCTTCAACTGCTTGTTATGCTCTTCGTTAGAAAGACTTTGAAGGATTCTTGTAACTGTGATATCAAGTAAAGCTTGAAGTGTAATCCTAGCCGATGAATCAGTAACTGTCACTGATTGCTTCGGAGGGTAGCAATCAAGCTTAGCGCCTTTTCTGGCGTAACTATGATTGTTTTCGCTGGTTTCTTAAGCGTTTCATTTAATTTAGCGGCTGCTTCAGGATTTTTCATCATGTATTCGATGACAGAGGCGATATCTCCATGCCCTTCTTCTTTTAAACGTGCTGCAGCTGCATATGCCAATTCACTGGAATCTTCGCCTGTGTGTTCATCAGATCTTCTCTTTTTTTGTTTACTTCCCAGATCTTCAAATGGTTTACGGGATCTTTTCGTCATAGTTCCAATGGACGTTGATGTCGACGGTTCTGGAGAGACTGAGGGCGCTCTTGGTATCTGGTCAACACTTGGTTCTTGATTAACTAAAGTTTGCACAAAACTCGGCCAATCAATATTTGCTCCCAACCAATTCTCGTACTTTCTCCTGAAATTATCAAGGAATCGGTTGGATTTCTGCCACCTTTGTAAAGCGGCTCGCGTAAATCTCCGACAAAATTCTTTGAGAACAACACGATCTTCGTCAGACAGGCAATCGCCTATGCGGGATACAACTGCACTGAACAATACTTCATGATCAAATGAAGTTCTCTCGCTTCGTAGAAGAACAAACAAGTCTAAATTGGTGATTAAACTTTCCATTCTAAGATTTTATAGTCGCAGATATAGTGTTAGCAGTTACACACTTGTGAACAAACTAAATTATAAAACAAAACTTTAGCCCTTTTATTGCAAAATTCCAATAATTAGGTAACTACCCTCATTAGTTATCTCCTCATTAGCTAATGAAAATTTATAATTGCCACTAACTATTCTTAGAACTCATAGCACTGCTAATTAAGAAATTAGCTTACTTATCAGGAAAAGTTGAATGTAATCCATAGTTGGCATTGTCGTGAGATATTGAAAATCATTAAATCACCTATCCTACTCATTAGAAGACCTAATCAGTGTAGTTACTTAATCACTTCTTTTTGGACTCATTAGAAGAGTAAACAATTGGTAATTTGGTTGTATGAAAAGTTTTAAAACTCATGATGTTTTGATAAATATCTAGCTCAAACATAGTTGTCTACGTGTGGGTGTACTATAAACCTCTGCCAACTCCTTCGGAAATATAGGAGTGATGTTATTTTATGTTACGTGTAGTTAAAAGTCCGTGTTCTTCAACATAAACACTAAAAGGAATCGTTTCATATGTAAAAACAAATAAAAATATTTTGAGGATTTAAAAAAAAAAACGGCATGACATTTTTCGTCAAATCGACAACCAAAAAATCATAAATAATTAGCACTATGACCACCTCCAAGGATATTACGGTTAAACATACGTTTAGGAGATAATTCGATTTTTCATACTAGCTTCATACAAATTTTTCGTATGAAGCTAGTATGAATAATGTGAAAAAATGGCGCGAAATATTTATAATTATTTTAAATCCAGTAGTAAAAGGCAGAGTGAGTTAAACACGCCGTTTAGGAGATAATTCGATTTTTCATACTAGCTTCATACAAATTTTTCGTATGAGGCTAGTATGAATAATGTGAAAAAATGGCGCGAAATATTTATAATTATTTTAAATCCAGTAGTAAACGGCAGAGTGAGTTAAAAGAGTTCCAGTATTTTGCTGAGGCGGATGTGCACAAAATTCTTAGACCAGCCCAGACTAGATGGTTGTCTTTAAATGCAGTAGTGCAAAGGATTCTTGAACAATGGGATGTATTACGTCTTTATTTCGATAGCAAATGGCTGGAAGATTCGGAGTGCCACGATATTCATGCATGCCTGAATGATCCGATAATCAAGGCTTATTATTATTTTTTGGCTTGGATGTTGCCAAAATTTACAACATTAAATAGCTGTTTTCAGAGCAAATCTGTTTTAATTACGAAACTACATGGGAAAATGACAGCTTTTTATCAAGAACTGTTAGGGGACGGACGGGCAAGAAGGAGAAGACGGGCATGAAGAATACCTCGTCTAGTTCACCGCTTGATTGATAGAAAGAGACAAGTATTGTGTTACTAGACGCGTCACACATAAGCGGCTAGCGGTCAGTGCACGCGGTGACTGCGCGACTTATAGACAAGTTTTTACGAGCACGGAAAGGATTTTCGTTAAAAAATTGTGATAAAACAGCCGTAAGTACAATCAGTTTGTTTTATTGTGTTCAGGGATATCCCTGTTCTACCATTTTTAAGTTAGTTTGTTGTAATTTGACGTGCAAATCACATTGTCGTCTTAAGTTTTCGTCTCACGGTTTTTATTTGAAATTTAGGTTATTTCGAAAACTACCCGACGGGCAAGACGGAGCCGGGTAAAAAGGATAGTGTCCGTCTTGCCCTCCTTCTTTAATATTGATCGATTATTTGAGTGTGTTTCCATTTGTGTTAATAAAAAATAATATTTGTTGCAGATGGTGTATAACTATAAGCGGAAGACGGATCGGGCCAGTTGGTCCGAAGAAAATTTGGCGAAGGCAATAGAAGAAGCCAAAATGACTTCAATATTAAGTGCAAGTAAGAAGTATGGAATTCCATATGCAACATTACATAGACATATTAAGAGTGGTTCTACTGAAAAGAGATTGGGCCGGTTTGAGACTGTTTTTACGCTGGAGGAGGAAAAAGAACTCTTGAAGTATGTTCAAAAGATGGATAGTTTATTCTATGGCGTCACGCGAACCGAGTTTCTGCCGATTGCTGGTGAGTTTGCTAAAAGGAAAGGAAAATCTGGAGTTTTTTCGGGAAATATAGCTGGAAAGGGGTGGTTCAAAAATTTCAGGCTTCGCCATCCAACACTGACTTTGAGATCACCTGAACCCACATCTATTGCTCGAGTTAGAGGGTTTAATCGCGAAGCTGTTAATCGATTTTATTCTTTGTTGGAAGAAGTCGTAGAAAAATACAAATTAGCACCGGATATGATTTTTAACATGGATGAAACGGGAGTGAGAACTTCATCAACAAGACCACCTAAAGTTCTGTCAACTTATGGAAAAAAGCAGGTTGGGATAGTTTCCAGCAATGAAAAAGGAGTCTTAACGACCGTTGTTTGTTGCTGTAGTGCATCGGGAACATTTATCCCACCCTTTTTCATTTTCAAAAGAAAAAGGCTCAATCCGAGACTCTTAGACGGTGCTCCACCTGGTGCTGAAGCAACGACCACCGACAGTGGATGGATTAACTCTCAGAAATTTTTGGATTGGTTGCATATTTTTGTGCAAAAAGTACGTCCCAGTAATGATCATAAAGCACTTTTGATTCTAGACGGTCATGAATCGCATAAAAGTTACGAAGCACTTGATTTTGCAACAAAAAATAATATCATATTTTTGACTATTCCTCCTCATACGTCACATAAACTACAACCTTTGGATGTTGCAGTATACGGACCAATAAAAAAATACTTCGAGATCGAAGTCAACATTTTTCAAAAACAACATCCAGGAAGAATTATTAGCCAGTATGAGATTGCAAAAATCTTCTCTGGGGCGTATTTGAAAGGAGCTACACCTGCAAACGCAATCAGTGGATTCCGTGCCAGTGGCATCTATCCATTCAATAGTCACATTATTGGTGATGAACATTTTGCGCCGTCTGAGGTTTATCAGGGGAATGCTCCGAACATCATATCCGAAACAAATACCAGTACTAGTCCTAGTAGAGGAGATCAGCACAATACACCAGTAAATAACAACGCAATAGAGAATGATACATCATCGTCAGCCAATCGCTTTCCAACACCGGACACAGACTCCATCCAAAATGTGCCACCTAAGCCTGTTCCCGGATCTCCGCAGCCAGTCACTTCCGTCAATGAAAAAATAAATGAAAACACACACATTATTCAGCCAGATTGTAATATTTTGCAAGAAATTCGCCCCATACCCATTGAGGTAAAAAAAAGAAATATGCCAGGGCGCAAACAACAAAAATCAGAAATATTAACGAGCACGCCTATAAAGATGGCACAAAGAGAAAAACATGATGCTGCCGCAGCGAAAAAGAAAGTTTCTTTCGATTCCCCTGGTCCATCAAATGTTAAAAAAAGGCAGACACGTGCCAAAGCAGGTCTATCGAAAGGCAAAGAAAACGAAAAAAGAGACTTCTTTTGCACTGTATGCAAAGAACAATATATATATCCCCCCTTTGAAGATTGGATACAGTGTGATGTTTGTCGAGAATGGACCCATGAATCATGCTCGTCATATTCTGGAAGAGGGTCTTATTTCTGTGATGATTGCTTTGATTAGTTAACATTACTTGTTTTGCCCGACTCTTGTATTCATTTTGCCCGCTATGGGTGGGCAAAACCGATAATGAGCCAAATTAAAAAAAAATGGTATTAAATTAAGTAAGAAGATTTTTCTTTTTTTTCTTTTAGTTTCTAATCATAATTTAGTTACCAAAGATTGTAACCAGAATAGTCAATTACAAGTATGATTATAATAAATATTTTTTCTTATTTTTTTAATTAACATGTCCTTCTTGCCCGTCCGTCCCCTACTATTGGTTTTACACAGAAATTATGTAAATTCTGCTCCTATTGAAACTATATATCCAATGGCAGAAATAAATCACAAGGACCTGAAAGAGATATATCTAGGTTTAGGTGTCCAGAAAGAACTAAATTCTGTTGGAAATGAAGAAAGTAAGCTAACTCTGAGAAAGATGTGTAAAAATTTTATTATAAGAGCTTGTGTTGGCATTCGTAAACGATACTGTTTTAATGACAAAATTATGACAGAAATAGCAAAATTTGATATAGACAGAGTAATTTCCAATGACAGGGAAGAGTCAGTTTCGTCGTTATTTCCATTACTGCCCAGAATTTCCCCAACTTCAATCCAACATCAACAAGAACATGATGAGTGGCGGAAGTTGCCCTTATACCACAAAGATTTGGATTTAAGTCAACCTCCTGACGTATTTTGGCACCAGGTAAGTTTCTAAGTAAACTCGAGCCAGTTGAATTCATATTGGTTTCAATTGTTATAGCAGCCTAATCATATTTATTTAATTTTTTCAGGTAGCAGAACTGCGCGACCAGCATCAAGAAGGGAATACCTATTTCCAACACTTGCCAAAATTTATGTTGGCCATTTTGTCCCCACCACACTCGAATGCTGAGTGCGAAAGAGTCTTCAGCAGAGTGAACGATATTAAAACGAAAAAACGGTATAAACTCCTCACAAAGTCCATCAAGGGAAATCTCTTATCGCAGCAGGCCATACAACGTCACGGAAAAAACTGTGTTGATTTTAATCCCACTCACGCTATGATCCAAAAACATAATATCGATATGTATAAAAATATTGAAACGATTATACTGTCTGATTCTGATTAAAAATATGTTTTCTTTTTTCACTCTGACCCCTAACTTGCTACTAAATAAACAAGGTAATTCTACCGTATTTCAAATATATATTACAACATAATTTCGGAAAATCTACCGTATTTTTAGAAGAAATCTACCGTCCGCCAGATTTCAAACTTAGCAACACTGCGCGCACCAGTCAGTACGACCACAGCGGCCGCGAAGAGCGGACATCGTAACGTCATTGACGCGTCGCGGTCCGTGTACTCTAATAATTTCCATCTTTAAATATAGAACAATTTAGTATTCGAAAAAACTTCTTCGAATACTAAATTGTTTCGTCGAACATGGAGCATTCAACTTTTTATTTATCTTCACACACCCTTCGAGTTCGAGCAAACGGGACGAGATCACAGCCCCAACAGACAGTCTACGTTAGAAATAAATAAATCGTCCTCGATTATTTTTAAATGTGTTATATGGTGTAGCATTGATGGTGGATATAAAATTAAATAAATGATGGCTAGCGGTATTCGTTGGCCTCGCAAGTGTTGATTTGGAGCGGTCTAGCCACAAAATATCTGGCAAGTTATAATCACCAGCTACATAAAACGTTTCGGTTCTGGTGTCGATAAGAATGTCCTGCAACATATTATCTAAGTAGCAACCGTGAACATCGTCAGGAGACTGCGGTGGTATGTACGCAGCACTTTTAATGTGGCGTGTGTTGGCCCTCGACGCAGGCAGCTGGATCATAACATGCTCGATACTCGCGTGAGCAGAATGTGTCATTATTCTCATCGGTCGGAGCTCACGTCGCACTGCTATTTATGTATTTTGTTGTTATTTATTGTTATACATTACATTATGGTATATTTTCTCTAGGATAGTTATTTTATTTTTATTGATTTTATTTTATTCTCAAAATAGCACTTCTCAAAATGAGCATACTCAAAATGTGTGAATTTTATCACAATGGGTCAAAATAAAAACCGTTTGCTTACAATTTTTTTTAATTATTATTTTGATCGATTTTTAGCACGATAACGGTGGTTTCTTTGTTAAAAGTAATCACGTTCAGGAAATGTTTCATTATGTATGTTCAGTACACGTCAGCTATACACATAATATAAGTACTCCAGCCATTCAGTGTAATATGCTGCACCTCATCTATCTTTTTTTTAAATAAAATGAATCGTATTGATCACGCTTACAAAGACTACAGTTCTCAATCAGGGATGTTGCGAACATTCGCATCCGCATCCGCAAATGCGGAACATCCGCATTGATTTGGACATCTGCATCTGCATCCGCATCCGCATTAATCAATGCGGATGTTCATGCGGATGCGAATATTATTAAAAGGGCTAAAATAATTAAAATATCTGATTGCACGGAAAATGATACGGAACAACTAGGACCAGGGACTTCTGGTTTCAACAAAAAGCCATGCTTACAAAACGACCTGGCTATGATGTTAGATTCGTCGAGTGAAGACGAGAGTCAAGATGAGCCAGAAAATGGTAGCATTGAAGCTGTACTCAAAAAGGAGTTACTTGCTTACCGTACTAAAAAAAGAATAAATGTGGATGAAAATCCTTTAAACTGGTGAAGTGTACATCGAGAGGAATTTAAGGTATTATCGCCGATAGTACGAAGATTTTTATCTGCTCCACCGGGCAGTGTTCCTAGCGAACAACTATTTAGTAGCGCGGGTTTAATTTACGAACCTCTGCGTAACAGACTTGAATCAGAAAAGGCGGCAATACTACTCTTTATCAAGTATAATGCTCCTATTTTTAATTTCAATTACTAATATAAAAACCAGTAGGTGAAGTTAAAAAAATAATTACATTATACATTACTTATATTTAACATAAAAATAAGTACTTATGTTTGATTACAATAAAAATGTTAATAATTACGTTATCATTGTTTTAATTCTTCATTAATAGACTTTATTTACATAATATCTTAAACATCCGCATCCGCATCTGCATCCGCGGATGTGAGTCTGCAAAACTCCGCATCCGCGGATGTGAAAAAATCGGCATCTGCAACATCCCTGTTCTCAATACAAAAATATAGGTACTGTAAAATTTAGGGCTCAGCCGGTAAAAGAAATTGGAGAGTGGGTACATACGGAAATTTAATCGACGAAAAACAATAATCAAGATTAGGATTTACCCCAGTGTAGTACTGGCGTGAGTTTTTGACATCGAGCACGTTTTTAATTCTAGACCGCCTAGAGAAAACCACTATCCTGTAGCTCCGAGAACGTAGATGACTGGTGGAAGCCAGATAGGTAGGTCGGTCTTCTATTCCAAGGTAGCGCGTTGCACGCAGGGTTATCCAGCCACAGCCACTGCAGCGGCCGCTAATTTTGGTTGATCTGGTACGAAAGAACTCTGGAATATCCCGAATTTGGTATTTTAGAAAATGACCGAATTCGTACTACTTCTGACTGTAACATCCTGACAACCGTCGAACATGGAGTCTACGGTGGAAGGTGGTGATTTAGCGTCTCGATCTCTTTCGTAAGTTTTGAACTAAATTTACTAAAAATAGGAAAATTAGGAAGTATATTAAATGCTATATTCATTAATGCTGTATTTATATATTTATTAATTATAATAAATATATGATTGTATTCCCTATTTAAAAAAAAAAGAAATGGTACATCTTATGATACAACGGATGTTGTCCGATCATATTCCATTTCCGACACTATCTAACAAATGGTCCTTTGTGACTGGGAAATGGTTTACAGCCATGAATAAAACCCATTTGACCAATACTTTTCTTCTTCTTGGCACAGCACTGCGGAAGGCCCTAAGTTACATTCCAGCGGGCTTATTAATTTTGGGCCCCTTAATTTTGTGTTATTGCAGTTCCACCCTTCTTCAAAATTGTTTGTTCGGTGGCGTTTCCCAAAACTTCACCATACTTTTATAAATTTACTGTGAAGCCACTGAGATATCATATATTTTTTAAATTCAGCGCTTCGGCTGTCATCTGGGCGACAGCAATATAAAGCCATCCTTCAGGAATACGATCTCCGGGTAACAATGGAAACACTGCACTAAGAGAAACTTTACGATGCAGGTTCTTGCTCTTTGTAAGTCCCAATTCCCGACCTTTCTTCCAAACTGCTTTATTGTAGTGGAAATAGCAACCATGGAGAATCACGCCCGAAAAAAAAAACACCGAGAAGGGCGGCCATGGTTGCTTTTTAGAAATCGAAAGATGATGGATTTCAGTCAGGAATTTGAAACTTAATAATTTGGAAAAGTATTTATATGTTTTTGTTTTTTTCTGTTGGTCGTACACTAATGGAGTTAGTGCAGTGCTTTCTTTGTTGCTTCCAAAATCAGCATGAATCGTATATAATTCCTGAAAATGTGTTTGGAAACTTGAAGTGCCATCACCGAAAAAGTGTTTTAAGGTCACCATTTTATTGGAATTTCAATATTTTTGACGTCGTCATTGAAAATAATCTTATCAACACCAAAACTGAAATTTCTATAACGGTATAAAGAAATTTTCTTACTTAAGAAAGTAGGAAGCGCCATTACTTTATCGAGACCCAAATCTTTAATGTGCGAAATTGTTTTATTGAAGACCGTCGTCGGCACAGAAGGAACGTCTGCTGTACCCATATTTTTTTCACAATTTTCCATATAACACTCGAGCAAGTTTTTATTAAAATCCCGCCCATAAGAGTGCGAAGACTCCTTTAAAATTTTACTCTCCTCCTGCAAATAAACGAAAATATGTACATTCGTATTTTTATTAAACGGGAAAGCTGCGGGTGTGGATGACATCTCTGTACAACAATTAAAAAACTTAGGTCCAGTAGCGGTGTCGCGGTTGCTTGCCCTTTTTAACTCATGTCTCAGAGACACCAAACTCCCAAAGCAATGCACATACGGGTATTTTGCTAATCTACGCGGCCAAAAGTAGAATTTACAAACTCTAGATAATGTTGAGTAGGACGACTTCCTGAGCTGGGGGATAGTCCCGGGAACAATAACCCGCCCTCCCCGCTCCGCTACCTGCACTAGTCGCGTCATACATTTAATCGGAATTAGATCGTTCAACTTGTTTTTTGCGTCTGTTCTCGGCGCTCGTGCAAAAACATGAACTTTTAAGTTAAATATAAAATATATTGCATAAACTTAAGAAGTGTTTGTGAGTGATCCTGATGTAGCAGGTAATTATGCTGTATCTTATTAAGTTTTTTTGTTATTTTCATCATTACAAAGGTAAGATATAATAATTTGAAAGCACCCACATGTTAGGTCGATTTTTCATTGTAAATATTTTATTTCGTCGTCTATTTGTTATACTATCAAGTTAGATCGTGTTATAATTCCTTATACAAATGAAAGTTTGAAGCTTTGAGTAGTAAAAATAAAAAAAAACTGCCGTGGATAAGCGCGGATACGTTATGTTTTGATAAGTTGAACTTATTTTTGAGCCAGATTGGTGGCAATAGGTTTTACGCAAAAAGCTGGCATTGACTATAATGAAACTTTTTCCTCAGTGCTTCGATATTATACTGTGAGACTTTTGTTTGCTTTAAGTGTGCAACAGATTTTAGCACAGAATGATAATTGTTATGCTTGTTCTGGTGTTGTTGTTGTTAGACAGTAGTTCCAATTTAGGCGTTTGGGTGTGTACTAGGTTTTCGTGTAGGTATTCTACCCATTTGTTAACGAGTCCTGTAGGCAATTTGGATAAGACGATTGTTAACAACTCTGGACTTTTTAAGTAATCTATTTGTATCAATGTAGTTACGGCAGTGACGTAATTTTTTTTTATCGAAAATTTCACAATTTCGGCGTGGTATATGATGTCGTGGGGCAAGCTCGCTCTCATCAGCAATGCAGCGGCTGCATCTTTTGCGTCGCCGTGCAAACACCGTAGACGCCACTCATTTTTAGTATGACTGTACTTACATACCCGTGACGATTCATAAAACGTTCCCCGAAATTTTATCCATTCCAACGGATCCCCAAAGAACAAAGGCAGATCCTGCGAGGTGGCCAGCCTAGACACCGCCCAGAACAGCACCTTACTGCCCGTGTTAGAATTAGATAAGTCGACAGCCTTCTTAATCGCGTTGGTCAGCTCCTTGATGGCGCGATGAGTACTTGTCGCGGTAGTCGGTAGCATAGCCATCTCGTCGCCGTCAATGTTGCGGTGGCACTCACCGCCCGCGACAGTCGCTTTGTTCCGATCGTGCGACCGATGCGGTTCAGCAACAGACTTTTCCAGCCAATTCTCCACTTTACTTTTGTAGGAAGCTGATGAAGATTGATTTGAGCTGCGCGATTTCGATTCCAACTCGGCTAAGTCCATGACCAATTTCTTGTCGACCAATTCTTTTTCGATGCGAGCCTTTGTTTGAATTTCTTCCATTTCGATTTTGGCTTTGACTTGAGCGGTTTCGTATTCCAGTTGCTGCCGCCGTATTGCTAACGACGGCGCGCGTGAGTTGCGAGAACTTTTGCATTCGCTGCCATCTTGTTGTTTCCACATCGAGTTAGCACATGGGGGCGTACACCGATTTCTGAATGCACTTCGCCGACTTCTTTCATTGGATCCGTACTGCCATGCAGCAGATCCGATTTGACTTCAAGTTGTTGTCCTTCTTCGTCAGTTGCTCCTTTTTTTTTGTGCACGTGTTTTTACCACACGCGGCGTTTGGAACAACGACATCCCTGCTACACGGTTTTGCTTCTCACTACCGATAAACAATGTGGCTCGATGGACCAACTTTATAGGTGCTAGGTAGTGGTTGGTTGTGAGAAATAAAGAAATACTAACTTGTTGGTAAATTAGACCACTAGAACGGAATGAGTGGGTGTTTGTTTTGACACTGATCGTTTGATCATTGCAATGGCGACCGCAGCGGTAGGCGGGGTGAGAAAAAAAAAAAAAAAACGAAATATTAGGGATATTTCACAGAAGATAATTAAAACAACGAAATCGCATAATAATCATTTATTAATAATATAATTAGTCTGTTGAATTACAGACATAAAATCTGCCTCAAATTTGTGTACCTACTTCTTATGGTCATTCATTAACATGTTTTAAATTTCTTATTAAAATGTCTAGCCTAATTAAAATATACATTTTGTCGAGGAACATAGAGTTGAAAATTGGTAATAACCATAAATACGTCATTACAAAAATAATAAGGGTTTTTTTTTATGGCAATGTTTGCTAGTCGATGCTTTATTTGTAAAGCCACTTCAAAAGATTTTAACAATCTCTATTCGAACTGCGTTTGAAACCTAAATCTATTATGAAGAACTTAAGTAAAATTAATGGAGTTCTGCCGACTAAGTTACAGTTAAACAATTATCTTAAAATCATACGTAAGAAAAAATACTGGCCATCGGTAATAAGCTTGGGACAGCTTGAATTATGGTTAAAAGAAAACTCTGAAATACCTGATGACGATCACAAATTTTTTGTTTGGGCCTATGAAATTTCTGAAGATGATTTAGGTCAGAACTTCCGGTTCCTGTTAACGACGAAATATTTAATTGGTCTATCACGCCAATGTTTTGTTCTTCACGCGGATGCCACGTATAAGCCCATTTGGCAAGGGTTTCCAGTACTTGGGATTGGAACTACAGACCGAGATAAACATTTTCACCCATTTGGATTAGCTGTGATAACAGCTGAACGAACGGAAGTCTTAATATTTTTATTTTCCGCATTAAAAATAAGCAGTTTTCTCAATCTTCTCATACACTTACCTTGTAAAGTTTTGGTATGTGATGCAGCGAAGGCTATACAAACTGCCTTTGCGTGCACATTTGGAACGGATACAGTCATAAGAATGTGCTGGGCGCATGCGAAAAAGAAGATGCAAACAAGAGTAGACCAAAGTGTGCAAAAGAAATCCCAAAAAAAGATCTTACAAGATATTAATGCTTTACCGTGTGCCTCAACTCAGGAAATATTTGATCGAGCTAGCGAAAAATTTTTGGACAAGTGGAAAGCCGAAAATGATTTTGTTACATACTTTGAAAATGAATTGTAATTATTTATCTGGTTTTTTTAAATAAAACGAACATGCTTGGTTGGAGTGACAAGACGGAAGTGAATAATTATATTTCACCCATAGACACGAATATAGTAATACATAAATTTATGAGATTTGTAACAAGGTATTTTGAGAACATTATAACACCCCCACTCTCAAAATACAGATTTCTAAACATCAAAATACTACTCTTACAATGCCTAACATTTTTACAAACTTATTATGTTTCACTGAAGTTAAGCTTTTAGTAAGCATGTCTGCTGGCATATTTTCAGACGACAAATAATTCATTTTAACAATTTTATTACTTATTACTTCTCTACAATAATGATAGCGCACATCAATGTGTTTTGATCTGTTATGGAATACAGGATTTTCTGATAACTTTAAAGCACTTTGATTATCATTATACAATGTTATTGTATACATCTGTTCAGTTATCTCTTTTTGCAAATTAATAAGATACACAGCTTCCCTGCAACCCTCTGTAATTCCAAAGTTTGAAGTGGGCAGCAGGCATAGCCTATTGTAGACTCGTCGAATCACTCCCGATGCCGTCCTGACGTCAGCGACACGTGTGATGCCGTCGGAGCCAGGGTGCCGGGCTGCGATGCGGCCGAGTCGCCAATGCCAATTTGACGGCGCGGTTGGCGCAGTGGCTGAGCGATTGACTGCTGCGCTGCGTGTCGCGGGTTCGATTCCCGCACGGAACAAATATTTGTATGGCCTACAGGTAGTTGTTCCGGGTCTGGCTGTTTGTGTATGTGAGTTTGAATGTTTGTAAACGCACCTACGAAACATGAGAAATTCCTAGTGTGGGGCAAAGTTTAAAAAAAAATGGTTTGGCGGGAGGCGGTCATCCTTGACCACGACCAGGTCTTCCAGCTGCAGCAGCTCCTGATCGTGGCGCTGCCATTTTGCACGTTTCTGTAATTCTGAAAGATATTCTGTCTGATATCGGTTCCAAAAATGAGCTGCCAAGGCTTGTGCCCTTTTATATCGAGACAAAGTACTGATCCGAGTCTCGCCTTCTGTGTCCACCTGTGTGGGCAACATCATGCTTGTTTGTCCAATTAAAAAATGAGAGAGAGTCAGTAGAGTCATATCGTTGGGATCAGAAGATAATGGAGTAAGAGGGCGTGAATTTAAAATCCCTTCAATTTGGATTAAAGCTGTGTTCAACTCTTCGTAAGTTAAATGGGCTAGGGATAGGATCCTTTTAAGAAAGAGTTTAACAGACTTAACTGCGCCTTCAGCTAAACCGTTGAAATGTGGGCTATAGGCAGGCATGAATTTAAAATTAATTGCCTGCTCTGCTGCACTTAAACTAATATCATTACACCTTGATTTTAGAAAGGTTGAGAGTTCATTGTTGGCTCCTTCGAAGTTTGTGCCATTATCCGAGTATATGTTAACAGGTCGACCTCTGCGAGCGATAAATCAATTTAATGCAGCTATAATTGCTTCAGTACTTAGATCAGTGACTAGTTCAACATGAACTGCCCTCACTGCCAAGCACACAAATATACAAATGTAAGATTTTATAAGTTGGCAGAAGTTGGAATATACGAAATGGGAAGCAGAGTTGCCAAGTGCTATGTTTTGGAAGAAAGCACTGCTTGCCGAGGAGCAAACGAGGTGAGTAGCTGTTTATATGATTATATTAAAGAACATCACCAAAAAGGCATAAAAACATTCAACATTTGGTCAGACAATTGCTGGGGACAAAACCGCAATCGTATTGTTTTTGCAGCCTATTTACGAGCTGCAAAAGATTTTGAAGTCACTATAACTCATAAATATTTTGAGAAAGGCCATACACAAAATGAGGGTGATAGTGTACACGCCCTTATCGAGAGAACTGCCAAGAATAAAATGGTGTACACCCCCGAACAATGGTATGCCCTAATAAGGTGGGCCAAACAAGATGGAAACCCTTACCTAGTCCAGGAAATGACTACTTTAAATTTTATGAATTTCAAAGCACTGCTCCCTGGATGCAACTGGACTATAAATACAAACAGAGAACGAGTTTTCTGGTCTCAACTAAGACAGTTAGAAATGTGGCCGCAATTCTCTGACAGGATAGACTATAAAACAGATTTTTGTGACCATGAGTTCAAATGCATTACTGTAAATAATGCACTAGAGACTCCCAAAACGAAATCAAGGATTCGCATAAGATTAGACAACAGTCCACTTCCAGCCCCTCTGGCAAGAACATTGACCCAAGCTTACGAGGGGAAATTACCAATACCCGAGGCTAAACTTCAGGATTTGAAGTACTTATGCCGAAATAATGTTATACCATCTGTTTAACATGCCTTTTACATGAGTCTGATAGAGGGCAGCAATAAGAACCAACATGACAATGAAGATGAATGAAGAAGTCATCTTGTGATCTCTGTACTGATTAGTTGATTACTGTTGTGGTCATAAGTCATTAATGATAAATTAAAACGTGCAATTTTATTACTCAATAAGTAAAATATAGAATAAAACCTTGTTAAAATCATTATAAGTAAGTAAACAATGATAGTTCAGTAATATGATATTAAATTTGATCTCAGCGCAAGAATGTCCAAATAGCTTTATGAAACGACTGATTTATATAATTGATAAGTAGGGGAAGGTTGCTATGAATGGACCACTTAACTTTACGACCTCAAATCTCAAAAAGTATAAGTGTTAAAATGAAAGCAGTTTATTAATTTTATTTCGTAACATCTTTATTTGTAATAATCAAAACTACAACTAGAAAACTAAATCTTTGGCTGTTGCCTTCTTTGGACCATGAGCAAACTTCGAGAAATTTGTTCTAGAGGTCCAATCGAGGCAACTAATTATAATTATCTACATTACTAAATTACGAGACACAAAGAGAAACAAACAATACTTATACACATACGACAAGCAAACAAACTATATAGCCGAGTGCAATTAGACAAAAAATACTCAAAAGGTGGAACGAAGTTTATTGTGGTCGGATTTTCATGGGACTTTTTTTATTGAGTTCCTAGAGGTGTAGAGAAGAAAGTTAAAAAAAAAATTGCGCCGCTCGCAAGTATTTTTTTTTTTTTGGAATTCCTTTGCAATATTTTTTTTTCTTTTATGAATAACTTGAAATGCGACGAATTTATATTGAGGCATAATAGAAAGACCTGTGTGTATCCATTAAACGCCAATTTGGTCTGTTTATTTGTTCAATGTTCATATTTCAAGTTTTTTTTTGAAAATATCGTATTTTCTTCAATTATTTCTAAGTTACCGAATTTAAGACTAAGATTTCTTTTGAAATTGGTAACAGATACATTTTTACAGATAACTGGGCAAGAAAATGTTCAAGAAAACCATATTTATGAGTTTAGTGACTTAAAATTCATTCGCAAAAATCTGAAAATCGTCTATGTTAATGAAGGCATTTTTTTTCGAAATTTTTGTAACTCAATATGCAAATTATTTTCCAAAACCTCATTTTAGTAGCTATCTAATAAGGTATAATAATTAGACAAATATTCAAGGATACTTGTTAAATATCAGTTACTGCTGAGAAAGTAAAACATGACTAAAGGGATCTATCGCTAAGAATTGGGAGCGGTATCGGTATCGGTATTGATATTAAATGGGGTGCAGAGACCCAAGCTTGCAACTAATTCTAAATATAAATTATGAAAAATGGTTACGTTACAATTACGATAATTTTTGTGAGTTTACCAGCGGCCCCAGTCCACCATCGTCAGCAATAATCAACATTTATCGAGTACCTCCGAATATTTTTTTTTATTTTGTGTTCTCTGTAGATAACTGATATAATAAGGATATTTTCAGAATAATATTTACGCTGACCGCCATAGAAACATTTTGAGAAAAATTGCCTTCATTAACTTTTACATAGACGATTTTCTGATATTTGCGAATGAATTTTTAGTCACTTCCCTCGTAAATATGGATTTCTTGAACATTTTTACGTTAAGTTATCCGTGAAAAAGTATCAGTTACCAATGACAAAGGAAAACGTTGTGTTAAAACTCGTTATTTTAGAAATAATTGAAAAAATAGGAAATTTTCGACTTAGTCTTCAAGGACCCACCAAGCAGACCCACCGGTGGGTCTCCGAATACTGATGTGTCTCCCAAGACCTACTGACTGGTGGGACCTAAGTGACTATTTAGTTTTATATCCCCTGAGACCCACCAGGAACTTAAATGTACGAAAGAAAACAATTACAAATTAGAACAGAAAGTTTTATTTTTTGAGCGGTACAAACTTACATGTTTGTACTTACATTACGGCTTCTAAAATTAACTTAAAATTATTTTACTAAAGTATTAAAAAAAGAAGTTTCTTCTCACTAAAACATCTACTTATCTTAACTTTTCAAGAAAGTGTCCCACTGTGATTTCATTTTGCATCAACTCTGACTGACTATCTGTTATAAATGGGTCGCTTTCTATGTAACACTGAAGTCGTTGTTTCATTTTGTAAACTTAAGCAAGTGACATAATTTTTGTTTATATTTTTATTAAGCTTAGAACCCCAAGCTTCCAGGGCGTTGGTCGTTCTGTGCCGTTCTTTATAAACACACCATTGGCTTATAAATCCTTTATCTTTAAGCCAGTATGTCTGCATGTATTAACAGGAAAGAATATTGTCAATTCATGTCAACCAACCAGAACTAAAAGCGAATTTAAGTAGGTTGGTTTGGTTGTGCCTGCCGGGGCTGCGGGACTGTTCGAAAGAGATACCGCGGCCCTGGAACACAAAGGGCAAAGAAGGGACATGGATGGGTTTTAGTCAGTAAAAGTCTGACACTCCCTTCCACTCCGCCTAGAGCAGGAGGGGTCATTTGATGATTTCCCATCCAAAAAAAAAAAAAGTAGGTTGTAACGATATTGTTATTAGTGGGTCTTCGAAGACAATAAAATCTCAGAGGACTCACTAGTAGGTCTTGGGAGACACATCAGTATTCGGAGACCCACCGGTGGGTCTGCTTAGTGGGTCCTTGAAGACGAAGTCAAATTTTCATTAAAAAACCTGGAAATATGCATTTTGTCAACAACAATGAACAAGGAAACAGACCAAATTGGCGTTTAATGGATGCATACAGGTCCCACTGTACGTCACAATATAAATCCAGTGAATTTCAAGTTATTCCTATACGAAAAAAAAATATTCAAAAGGAAATTTTAAAAATTAAAAAAAAAGTCGCGAGCGTCGAAATTTTTTTTTTTAACTTTCTTCTCCACAACTCTCGGAACTCAATAAAAAAAACCGCATGAAAATCCGACCACTATAAAATTCGTTCCACCTTAAAGTCTAATTGCACTCGACTAATAGT
Organism: Noctua pronuba; assembly: GCA_905220335.1. Classification (NCBI taxonomy): domain Eukaryota; kingdom Metazoa; phylum Arthropoda; class Insecta; order Lepidoptera; family Noctuidae; genus Noctua; species Noctua pronuba. The sequence goes on along the minus strand of LR999906.1, from coordinate 2,626,722 downwards.
TATAGGCTACATATTTAGTATTTAAATTTTACATTTGGCACATTTAGTGAGATCAATAAGTCATCAAAATTAAGGTACAGTCACTATAGGTTACATTATGAGTGATTAAAACATAATTTCTACTTAATATTAATTTAACAATCAACATATTATAAGGTTACTTTCAGTAATTGCAAAGTAAACATGCATATAAAAATTAAATCTTATAACCAATGGCAACTGTAATGAGATCAACAATACTTTTATAAAAAATAAGATAATGTGTTGAATTTGCAGCAACTGCTAATTCTTTAAAGTAATTCAGTCACTTACGATACTTAGAACAAGATCAACAAAGAACAATGTTCAAAACGTCCCCACCCTTGTAGCACTTTAAAACCTATGTTAATCGAAGGGCCATAGTCATATTATCATTTTATTGTATGACAGCGAAACTGAAATGTGCATCCGAAAAAAGTTATACCGACATGAATAAATCGGAATCAGTCACAATTATGTTGCCGTTTATTATACTTTTTCGACATGATGTAACCATACCTACTACAATTATAATTACATTTTGGTAAGTTTTTTAATTCAAAACACGTTCACGGTCCAAAGAAGCTAGAGGTGGAGGGTAGAATAGTTCTAATAAGAGCCGCACGCGCAGCGCAACACGACGCAGAGCAAGTAGTAAGTGCGGGGTGGTGGAAGGGCGGAGAGAAGGGAAGTATGGCTTAGTACCCTTATCGCTTGCCTGTCTGACGTTGCTGATTTTACTGGTTATTGTAATTGTTATTTGGACCTTTTGGAACTTCCTTGAGCGTACGCGTATCTGTCTCCTAATGTCTGTTTTTTAATCTCGGAGACTAAATTGACAAGTGAAAATGTCAAAACTGACTTAAATCCTATTGAAATCTATGTCAGTTTGCCATTTTTACTTGTCAATTTAGTCTCCGAGATTAAAAAACAGATTGTACTTTTGATTGCTAGTTTTATCCTTCTACTTTGGACTTCTTACTGGATTTGATTTTATGCGAACGGTTGGACTAAGTTGAATTGGTTTGGTTCTGGCGACTACGGACTTAATAACGGATTTTGTGTGCCTGTGGTTTGGATTTTTTCATTGTTTTGGCATTATGGAACAGCAACGAATTCATCAATGTGTTACGTGTTCACGGTCTGTATCCCGAGATCGAAATCGACGCATTTTAACACGTGAATACATGGAAAACCATCCAGGATTCTCCGAGTATGTACTGGAGCGGATGAATGTACAAGGGGTTAGTAAACATGTATTTTTTTAAAGAAATAAATAGATTGTGGCACGTTTCATTGATCAATCAGTATTTGTGTTAAATAATACGACTTGTCTTTAGTGTGCATGACGATTTTAGTTTATTTCTAAAGGCCCATTAAAAAGATAGATTATAAACAATAATATAAATAACAACGATATTAAGAACTGAGAAAAATATGAGTGGGGCGTTCTCATTAGTAAGCTATTGCGATATTTTTTTTGCTGAACTGCAGTAATAATGTTATCTTCCAGGCGGCTCATAACGACTTGCAGTACATGTGTTACCGCTGTTGGGTATCAGCAAATCGATACCAAATGAGAAATGAAAACCGACAAAACGAGGAACAAGCTGATGAGCAAGCCGATGAACAAGCAGTTGCCGAACAGTCGATTACAGTGCCAACGTACAAAAGGTTAGCAAATACTTCTCGTCACTGTGCGTTTCATGGATGTGCAAATCAAGATCTGCATAGAATACCACTATTCTTAAAAATACATTCATTGATCGAGCACAGCTTATATGTCCCTACCAGTGCAAGGGTTTGTACAAATCATATGCGGACAAATGAATGGAACCTATTATATGATTCTGCAGATACGACATTTTCACCAGACCAGTTAAAAGACATGATGGACGTTTTAAGAAATGCATATAATAACAAAAAAGGCTTGGATTTTGAAAATATAGACAGCATTTCTCCTGAAGAACTATATTTTAGAACAGGGCTAACCCACGAGCAGTTTGCTATTGTTTTAAATGACACGCCATCTTTAAACCAGCACACAAGACAGCCAAAAACTGTGCTGGGGTGTTTTCTTATGAAAATAAGGTCAGCTGAACCAGATGTCAGAATAGCATGCCACTTAAACGTCAGCAGGACAACAGTGGGACGTTACCTGAATACAGCCCGAGAGTGCTTAACGAGAGACTTTGTGGCACTTCATCTAGGATACGACCACATCAGCCGAGATGAAATAATAAGTCACAGCACGACTATTGCGAGGACATTATATGGAGATTCAAAAGCCATAATATTATTCGACGGGACATACATTTATATACAGAAAAGTAAGAATTTCCTGTTCCAGAAAATAACTTACAGCCTTCACAAGTTCAAAAACTTATTGAAGCCATTCCTTTTAGTGTGCCCAGACGGGTATATAATAGACATTCTAGGACCCTACTCTGCCAGGACATCAGACGCTCAGATTATGAAGAATATAATGAATGACATTTATTCTCCGATTCACTACTTGCTCCAAGAAAATGATGCTTTTATATTAGACAGAGGCTTCAGAGACTCAATTCCTGCAATAGAAGAATGTAGCTATGAGCCCCACATGCCCCCTACAAAAGACAGAAACGCAACTCAGCTCACGAATGAACAAGCGAATAAATCGCGTTTAATAACAATTGTCCGCTGGGTCATTGAGGCGATAAACGGAAGATTCAAACGCGACTTTAAAATGTTCAGGAACGTGATATTCAATAAATCACTTCCTCACCTCTTCACTGACTTCCGAATTGCTGGTGCGCTCCTCAACACCTTCAGGGAACCTTTTCATGATAGTGTCTATGCCACAGACTTCGTAGAACGAATTAGTCGCAGAATTCATACCAATAATGACTTGGGCAACTACGTTGTTGCAGAAAATGTTAACAGGCAGCGGGCTGCGTTCAGGACGTTGACTGACGAGTCCATAAATATGCCGTTCCCTGAATTATCAAACGAAGATGTTATTTTGTTTAGCTTGGGGACATATCATCTAAAACTGGCAGCTTCCTATGTCAGCGAACATTTACGTGGCGGCGTCTATAATATAGAGGTTTGTGCAACTCCAAGCCCAATTATGAATCAATACGGTATAGACACGGAAGATTGCACTCTTCTGAGGGGTCGCATTTTATCAAGACATAGGTCAAATGCGACCTATTACACGTATTTACTACTGAATAACGCACAGGGCATAAACGCTATTCAGGCATATTATTGCTCATGTTTGACGGGTATGAGGACAGTTGGTGCCTGCGCGCATGTCGTCAGTATCGTGTGGTACTATGGAATTGGAAGGCGTTTAGAGAATTTCGTTGGGCCAGCCAGTGCCTGGGACAATATTGTAATAGACACTGAAAACACCGAATAATCTATTAATAAAAAGTAAACGGTTTTATTTGTAACTAGCTGTTTTCCGCGACCTTCGTCCGCGTGAGATTATTATAAAATATTTACTATTTTCCCCTTTTTTGCAATATTTTTTATTCGCTCGCTTCTTTTGGTAGTAGCGTGATGTTATATAGCCTATAGCCTTCTTCGATAAATGGGCTATCCTACACTTAAAGAATTTTTCAATTTGAACCAGTAGTTTCTGCGATTAGCGCGTTCAATCAAACAAACTCTTCAGCTTTATAATATTAGTATAGATTAAGAAGGTATTTTTATTTGAAAACTCCTAAAAACCGTCATTGGTTACTTCACAAAAACGATATTCAGCAGAATTCTTCATTGAACTTTTTTCTGCTCCGTGAGTTGTTCCCGTGAGGGAGTCACAATTTAATTCCAAAGATTGTTTGATAACTCCGAACGAAATCATCCCACAGTAAAAATTAAACAAAGAAAAGCATCGTGATTGGTAACATAATTATTATTGTGATAACTGATTCCGGTTTCTTCATGTCGATATAACTTTTTTCGGATGAACATTTCAGTTTCGGTGTCATACAATAAAATGATAAGATGACTATGGCCCTTCGAATAACATAGGTTTTAAAGTGCTACAAGGGTGGGGACGGTGTCCATACATTTTTGAACATTGTTCTTTTATAAATCACATTTTAAAAAGGCACAATATGTCTCAAAGATTTCAATTATTATTGCAAGTGATGTCTATGTTGTGCAATGAGGGCACAGGTACTTTTTGACATGTTTTTTAACACAAGCACAATCAACATGTACCCAGGCCTTACAGATCCTGCATCGAATCATGTCTTCTATTTCACATTTTAAACAGATTTTGCAAAACCATTTCTCTATATTCTCTTTAGCTTGTTTACTGGTTGACGGTTGAGGTTCTATTGTGGACAGTTTTGGCTTCTTCTGCTTTGGAACCTTTGCGTTTTCATCTAGGGTAGTTTTGTACAGCGACGAAGTCAACTCTATGCTGCTTTGTGCTTTCCGACTCCTTTCCCGTAATTCCTGTGCTATCTTCTTGGCTCCAGGAGATATCTGTTGCATATGGAATTCAAAGCTGGTAGATTCACTCTGCATTATAGAAGGTTTTTGGACATTTTCATTTCGTCTTACTTGAATTGGCGTTGCAGGTGGAGATCCAACATTTATGTTGCTTGCCTCTGTATCTGTTGGTGAGGCATTATCAGTCTCTCTTGTTAGCATTGATGCTGCAGGTAAAGGCGGCTCTGCATTGGACATTGGTTCTTCTACGATTGTTTCTATGGCACCATCTTGTGATGATGCATTCACAGACAATGGGTCTATCGGATCTTGGACTTGCAACACCTTTCCAAAAGTATTTCCTTCGTTTTCTTGTTCAACTGCTTCAATAAATTCGTAGTCAGCAAACACATCTTTATTGAGAGGATGAATGCCTGTTTTCAGAAACCCATTTGCAGCCGTGCCTACAGAAGCAGCTCGAAAATAGGCCTTTCCGAAGAGCATAGACACCTGGAAAACAGTCACCGTTCTTCCAGGATTCAGGCGCAGCCACTTTTCTGTTTCGTCAATGTAGTAAAGACTCAACGGCTTGAAGAATGACACATCAAGGGGTTGCAGCCGGTGCGTTGTGTGTGCTGGAAACGAAAACATAACTACGCCATGTTTCCTTGCATAATTTATAGCCTCTAGGTTTTTGGTATGGCTTGCGTGACCATCCATTAGCAGCAAAACCTTTTTTTTTCTGGTGTTGGTTTTACAGTCTCAACAAAGTGTTGCAACCACACATTAAATATATCTTTGTTTATGCATCCACTGTCTAGATTAAAAGCAAATATAGTGCCAGGTGGGGCCCCATCTCTCAGTTCATCTTTGGCTCGCTTGCGCTTGGAAATTATGAGCGGTGGCACAAAATTTCCAGCAGCATTAGCGCAACATACGGCTGTTGTTGTTACGCCACGTTCTCCACTAGTGATGGCTCCAACTTGGCGTTTACCTTTTAACGCCAGCACTTTTCTTGTCTTCTGCTGCACGGTTGACAAGCCCATCTCATCCATATTGTATATCCGCTGAGCATCTTTTATGTCATGCTTGTCCATAACTGCTTCCAACTTATTGAAAAAGTCATCAATAGCTGGCTTATTAAATCCAGTAGCCCTGCTCATGGAAGTAGCTCTGGGTTGTCGCAAACTTACATTAGGATGCCGCTTCATAAACGCATAGTACCATTTTTTGCCCGCAGATTGTTTATCTTTGTTAAAACGATGTTTTATATTATTTTTTTCCGCTAACTCAAATGCCAGTCGTCTAATGTCCGTAGGAGTAATGCCGTATAAGCAACTTTCCATCTCAAGAACATGTTTAAATAGCTCCTGCTCTAATTCTGGAGGGAAGGTCACTTTCGGAACCCGGTATTTGGACGTGTTCTTTAGCTTTCTGATTAACTCCGTCTAACCTTCGTTTAAGAGTTGCTTTCGGCACTCCATATATTCTGCTTGCTTCGTTTAAAACAACTCTTTGTTTCCTTACTGACTCTAAAGCAAGGTTCATACTTGTTTCATTCCACGCAAAGTAATTTTGTTTCTTTGGTGACATTCTGGAATTTTAAATTTATATTTATTACCTATTATGACCAACAAAAAAAACAATAAAAAGTTGCTATGATTGGACCGGTCCAATGGTGGAACTCTCTTGAGGTCCATTGATGGCAACAAGGTATGGGTTTAGAAAAATTAAACTGAAATAAACATGGCCATGATAAGACAGAATTGAATAATACTCATGGAATCTCAAATAAACTGTCCAATATTTAATAACAGTGCACGCAGACAAATAAGAATACAGTGATACTTACCTCAAATTGTCCTGAGTGAAATTATAAGATTTCGACCGCCGCAAACACAACCACACGCGTCACTTCTCGGTACGTGCCGCAGCGTCACTGAGGTAAGAGGGGGGTGCAACTGAGTCGCCACGGACTCGTTTCGACTAGTTTGGGTGTTGCTAGCTTGCACAGTTTTGGAAATACCTTGGTGGTCCAATGAAAGCGCTAGTCCAATGATCGCAACCTTCCCCCCTAATAATTTTATATACTCATTCTATTTAGAATTAACATTACGTTATTTTGAGAATTTATTTTGAGACATCCAATCATCCAAGTTGTGCTCCGCTCCCACAGAGACCGGCCTGCCAAGCACCTCTCGTGCCTTGCCGACTGCCGCGAAGTATCGGTCTCGAAGCGCTCGCGTTCACTATATTCATCTTGACAGTCAGCATCTGTAATGTCCGGCAAACTTTCGATTTGAATCTGTATGGAATCATATTCGCCTAACAAATATTTCTCAAACTGTGTAAGTTTAGCTTTATATGAAGCACGTTTCTTTCTTAATTCTTTTAGGTTAGGCATAGCGAACAGTTAAATAACTTAAAATTATATTGATATCACCAAGCCGTAGCTAAGTGCACAGGAAAACGTGAAACTCTCAAAGTAAATAGGTAGGTGTAATGACAGCAAGTTATAGTTAAATGCAAGCGTGCAGATACAGGCAAGAAGCAGGTAGGGTACGCTCGGACAGGCTAGCGGCCACTGTCCGACTTCAAAGCAAGGGCGTAGCCCCGGTGCAGGCGAAAACAGCAAGCAACGCGCGACACGTGGCGTCGTTGCTCTACTCGGCTTTGTTGCAAATCCTGTTGGAATGCGATAAAACTAATGTTATTATTAAGGAACTGTAAAACGAGTTCGTAGCTAGGGACGGGATAATCACAGTGTTTAATGAATTTAAATGAGTCACATGGGTATAGTATATATGTTGTTTACATTTATATTGGTTCACTGCGCCATCTATTGTTTAATTTGTGAATTTGCGTGAAAGAAATTGTGAATTCTTTCGATAGAAGGCGTTGTTAGTTGAGCGACGGTTTCTGAATCACGCTATTAAGATTCTCCGTCGCTTGACTAGGTCAGGATGATAATAGATTTTTTGTTGTGAGCAGCAAGCACTGTGATTATAGTATTATACGCGCTTAGTACAAGTCCAGTGTTTAATTTAGCCACCCTCTCCTAGTCGATCTTTGTTCAATATATTTTATTATATTTATCCTTGGGAAAGGAAACGCAATGATCAAAAAAAATTTGACCGTTGATGGTATTAAGGGCTACTTAGTAAGGGACGTGGGGTGTGTGGGTATACGAATCACAAATCGGCCGATTGTAGATTCGTAAATTTGTAAAAAGTGTCACGTAAAAGGCCACTTGCGTAAAATGTGCACCAAAGTGAATTACGTAAAGGTGGATGGCGGTGACAAGGGTGAGGATGACGGAAGGGTATTTTATATCCGTCCGTTCATTCAGGTGAGAGCCCATGTTAGAAACTATTTTAATTAATAATGTTCCATTTAAATTCGAAGTCGATAGCGGATCTGCGGTAACAGTAGTATCAGAATGCTTTTACAAAAGTTATCTTAAAGATGTGTCATTATCAGATAATGGTACACAGCTGAGGACGTACAATGGGGGCAAAATAGTATGTGTAGGTACAATGCGGTTACCAATACGCTATGCGGACCAAACGCACGTTATTGTCGTTTACGTAGTTCGCGACGGAGGCCCCCGCTTCTTGGCAGGGATTTTATATCGCTGTTTAGCTTACATTTAGTGCCGGTTATTAACTGTACAGATTCAGATGTATCCATCAAAGATTTACAATTGCAATATCCAAATTTATTTTCAGATAAATTATGAACCTTTAACAAATACAAAATCAAATTATTGTTAAAAGAAGGCGCAAAGCCGGTTTTTTGTAAGGCACACCCAGTAGCATTTGCGTTACGGGATTAGGTCGAAAAAAAATCGATAGATTGGTCGATTTATGTATTATTCAACTTATGTAATATTCGGAATACGCTTCACCGATTGTTCCATTTTTAAAGCGGAATAGGACACAGATTGTGTGCAGATTACTGCATAAGTATAAATAAACAATTGCAGGTAGAACAATATCCACTACCCAAAACTAGCGAATTATTTTCAAGAATCCATGGGGGTCAGCAGTTTAGCAAGCTCGATTTATCAATGGCATATAACCAATTTGTTTTAGATAACGAGTCAAAAAACTTAACATGCATAAATACAAACCGTGGCTTATATAAAGGGTGTAAAAAGACCCTTAACGAAGCCGAAAGGCACTTGTTCTCCTCGTCATTGTGATCATTTTTTTGTTCTGGACCACACCTGGGAACCTTCTAGTTACGGAGATATTGGGGGTCAAAGTTCCAATTTTTTCACAAGTTTTCTTTTAAATACTACTTTTTAAGGTTCTAACTTTACTCCAATTACCTCCATGGTCCGTTTACTATTCAAAGCATCCATCAGCAATAAGTTTTGAACTTTTGACCGCATTATATTGAGTTTTACCGTAAAATGTGATTTTTGACCCCAAAAAAAAATTTCGTTTCCCGGCAAAAATTTTTGCGTAAAGTTACTTAGTTTGATGTACAGAATGCTTGGTTGACGGCTTGGTGAAGGGTCTGTTTGGACTTACACAAGTTTTTTTAAAATAAATATAAAAATTTGTACCGAAAAAATGACTTCGATTCCGTTTTTTTTTTTCGTAGTCGATAATTTTTAGTAAAAATGTTAATTAACCTGTTAAAATAACTCATAAGCTTTTAGAAATAATAAACAGAATTCAAATCGACCCATAAACTTCGGAGATGTGTCAAAAAATAGAAAGCAAATCTACAAACTCTACTTAAAAAATTCAAAATTGAATAACATGAAAAATGTTATAGATTTGAAGTTTATTTTCGACAATTCTTCATGAATATTCAGAAAATTACGGGCGGTCACATGCGCATGGGCGACATAGTATATTCGATAAAAAAAAAAAAAAAATGGGAGTTTTGGCCAGTAGAGTCAAATTTTCAATGATATACCATCGTCATCGAATATCAGTCCTAAACAGTTACCGCCTTCACCGCGTGGAGGTACTCCCAGCTTATGTTATTTTATAATTATACTTTGAAATTAGTGATAGCTTTGATTTCCACATCAGATGTTTCTGATCTTCGATTTTTATAAGTCAACAGGAAAAGCCCATCAGACCGAACAACTTTTGCTAAGACGTCATTCCTATATGTGTTATTGGTGTAGCTGGGCTCTTGGAGTTCCACAACAGGTGTTCCAGATCTTCGATTTTTATAAGTCAACAGAGAGTGCAAGATAAATTATAGCCTATATGTTGCTCAGACTTAATACCTATACAACAAAAAAAAATCTTTCAAATCCGTCCAGTAGTTCCGAACATTAACGTGTACAAACAAATAGACAAACAGACAGATTTTTTTTTGGATTCATGCTCTATTACTGTTTCTAAACCCCCCTCAATTTTTTTTAAAAATATGTTCTGTGTACAGACACAGTTTTTTTTACTGTTTTATTATATGTAAAGATACTGCAACAGAGGCAAAAAACAACCGGTATGCCATGCAATACTAACGCAGACGACGGCACCAATTTTTTGATGAGTTTCAGAAGTTATATGAAAAAAATGAACCCTAAACAAAAAAATGATTTTCAACTGGGTATGCTTCAATTAGTAAAAAAAAATACCAAAACGAACCATCTCCATCACAATCTTCATATACATACAGTGACAATTCACTAGGGTCATTGCCAAGGCCTCATTCAGGCCATGTATACACTCCTGCACCGCAAAGCTACTATAATTCATCTCCATCACCAACATACATTCCATCTATGCAGAGAAATATATATGCACCACAAAATTCACCGATATATTTGAGAAGTCCATCTCAATCGCCTTCAGCATCAACTCATCATTCATCCTCCCAGCAGCCTGTACCCAGTGCAAGTACCTCTAAGCCTAAAATAGTTATACGCTCAATTACAAATGTCACACCTCCCCATTCAGCTAATCAACAACATGCCGTGCAAGACTACCCCGAGTATACTATACCAGAGACTACTGCTGAAGATAGTCAGGCTCAGTTTATAATTCTACAGTCTGAAGATTCCCAAGAGGATAATATTAAAAAATATTTAAAATTTTAATAACTATGTAACATGTTGATAATAATGAATCAAAATGAGTAACGTGCCTACCTATGTACCTACGAGATATGCACCTTTATAAGAATATGATTAAAAATAAATAATTAAATACATACCTTAATGATATGGTTAATTTTTCTTCCGTGTCCAAACACAATCTCATACATGTATTTTGCTTTTTTATTTTCTCTCTTATGCCATTATGAAGCTCATCAAAGGATTTTATGGACATTCTGTAATACTTGAAAAATTCTTCTGGATATGCTCGCATTTTTGCTTTTTTGATGTAGATAAAACAGATTTCAGACGAGATAAAAAGAGCGATTTTTTTTTCTCTAATCATCGATTCAACACCAGATTATAGCACACGTAGATCAACTTACCCTTGTCATTAGATACGTTTTGGAATCAGGCGAACCGTGTGAAAGATTTCTCAAGTTTTTGCCGTCATAAAGCTGACGAAATTTTTTCTGTCATTATTTTGGAACTCGAAACACTGGGCATAAATGTTGAAGACTGTCGTGGACAGTCATAATTATGATAATGCCGCGAACATGTCTGGCATGTACAATGGCTTGCAGGCAAAAATTCGAAACCAAGCACAGTTTGCTCTTTACGTGCCTTGTTGAAATCGGGAAAGGCAAAACCCTGAAGAGAGTGAATCTGACACGTTGGTCAGCGAGAGAGGACGCTTGTAAAAGTTTAAGTGCTCATTTACGGAGACGCGGCGCGTCGGGCGTTGCGTTGCGCGGGGCGTCGCGCGGCGCTTTGCGCGTTTTTTACGTTTACGGAGAGGCGGCGCGTGCAGCGGCCCGCGTTATCACACGCCCAAACACAAACATATGGCAATGTACAATGTTGTTTACGGAGACGCGGGGCGTGCACCGCCGCGGCGAACGCCGACGCGGCGGTATCATCTGCTATATGTTCGTATTTGCGCGTTTGACGCTGCACTTCAAGCAAATGCGTGTAAAAACGCTTCTCCGTAAACGCTCTCATACATCGCCATATGTTTGAATTGAAAGCGACCCGCGCCGCCCGACGCGCCGGGTTCGTTCGTGTTCGTCGCGTTCGTTCGTGGTCATTTACGGAGGTAAATGACCACTAAGAGATTTTTGGCACGAAGTTCTTCAGAGTTTGAAATCAATCAAAGATGATTGTACCGAAAAGCCTGTAACGCGACAAGAAGCGGCGGGAATACTTTTGAATTTGGAGAAACTGGAAACGGCGGTAATGGTTGTTGTGTGGAATGTTTTTTTGGAAAGAATAAACAAAGTGACTGTTCAAATTCAGGCTTCCACCGTAGATTTGATCACCGTTGCCGATCTTTACAAATCACTCCGTAAGTTTTTTGTAGCTGAACGAGAGAATTTTAAGTATTTCGAAGAAAAAGCGATGGAATTAAGCGTATCGAAGCAATATACAACAGAGATTAGAAAAAGACAACCGACTAGAGATGAGTGATAAATCACGTCACGACAAAAATCGCGTTGCTATTTCTTTCCTCAAATGATCACTGTGACTGGTAATGAAATAGCAACGTGACAAAATCACTGCTTGCTTTGTATGAAATCACATTCACATTCGTAGTAGTAATAGCAAGTCACGAGTCGTCACGATGTGAAACGAAATTTACCGAGCGCGGGTTGTGAACATCTAGCCTATGAGTGCGATAGTGACAGCGTTTGTTTTCCTGTTTCCGTCTCGTTCACTCGTGGACGCCTTGTAGTCCTGCATTTATAGACCTATTTACTGTCAGATATGGTGGCAGGTTTAAATTATTTTTTCGACTCAGTTTTTATTTATTTATAAAAAGTCAATAATAGATATTGTTGTAGATATGACGATAGCTTTTTGTACATAAAACTACGCAAACTAAATATTTCTGTTGTATAATGCTACATAAATTAATCTTCTATAACATTATGAAAATTTCAGTTTTTACGTACTTACCTATTTTTATTTTAGATAAAAATAATTAAATACCAATTTAATTAATTATTTGAGTATTTTTGTATTTAAAATAAATATTTGTCTAATTAAATATCATTAATGTATCATTTTTGTATTTTCTATTCTAACCCTTTTTAATACTATGCATTTCTTTGACCTTGATTTCGTAACAAAATGAGTCACTGTGTCAAGTGCACTCTAATATTGGAAAGTATTAAAGTAATAATCCGCGCATATTTTTTCGCTCGCTCGCGACAGTGAGTTAGTTGAAAAGTAACTGAATTTGTACGAATTTATGCTTATTTCGTATAAATAAACTTAGTACAGTGGTTTTTATACTAACGGAACTTTAATAAAAGTGTTCAGTGTTTATTGACTAGTTGTGTAAATAAAATATAAATAATGACGGATATACGTAAAATGAAAACCAGTAACATTTGGAGGGTGATTATTTGAACATGTACATATCACGCGGCCCTCCCCGAATAACTACTGAGTTAGATATAAAGTTATGTTTTTTTTAATTTCACGTAAAACATAGTTCCAGCACTATATACAGATGTACATAATATATTCCTATTGTTATAAATAACTAAGTTATGTTCATAAACGTTTCTCAAATCTCATCACCATTCGTGTCCCAATTTCCAAATTTTAGCAGTTCATGCTCTAAAAGTTATAAAAATACCCTAAAGATCGTATTTTTAAGAAGTAATTTAGATAGTACACAACATGCTTTACTAATTAGCAAAAATATACACATTAAAGAACACTTTTAGGTAATTTGTAACGACTTTGAAAATTGTCCCAACACTTTATACTCACTACCATTAGAAGGGTACAGGCAAAGAACAGGGAATGTCACAATTTACATTTTTTCTATTTTTTATCAGAAGCAAATCTTTATCTATGGTAGTTTAATTCTCAATCACTAACTTTTTAAAAAAGTAAACAGACGGCGCCAAAAAGACGTTATTGCTTATGGCCGAAACGAAAAGAACCGGGAATGTCCAGGACATTCCGGCAAAGAAGAAGGATTGTCCAAAGTGACAGTTGTGATTTGGAGGTTAGAATTTCTATAAACTTTGCGGTGTTGTAATTTTAAGTTTAAAATGTTTTCTGACTCCGATAATGATGAAAACAATCACATTATTATTAATAAGTTGACAAAGAAAAGAAAAAAGACCGGTCGAACCTAAGATGTCATGAAAAAGTTACGACTTTCATCTCATGAACAAGGGGCACCGTGTAATTGTTCAAAGTTCAAGTGTTTTGAAAATATAAATGAAAATAATCGAAAAAATATTATTCAATATTTTAATTCATTGGATAGTGTCAGTGAGCAGAACCTATATTTGTCGGGGCTTATAAATGTTAATAATGTTCAAAGAAGAAGAAGCAGAAAGTTAGAAGATGAAACTAATTTTCATACAGCTGCATACAGCTATAGAGTGAAGGTAAACAATGAAGAAAACCATAATAATGCTATGAAAGATGTGCCTGTATGTTTTAAAGCATTCATTGCACTACATGGTATTACCAAAGGAAAGGTTGAATATCTACAAAAAAGCTTAAAAACAACAGGGAAAGCTCCTGTAGATCAAAGAGGAAGACATGAAAATCATAAAAAAATTGTATCAGAGATTAAAGAAAAAGTTTTTAATCATATTAATTCTTTCAAAGGAAGATTAAGTCATTACAGTTTAAAAGACAGTAAGAAAATTTACTTACCAGAAGACTTAACTATAAAAAAAATGTACAAGATGTTTACAGAAGAAAATAACAATGAAAAACTAGTTTCCTATGAGTCTTACAGGCATATTTTTAACACACAGTTTAACATTGCTTTTGGCTATCCGAGAATGGACACATGCAGTACTTGCGATGCTTATTTAGCTAAAGCTAAGGTACTTGAAGAAGAAAAAAAACTAGATGAATTAAAACAGTTAACAATTTTAAACAAAGTTCATCTAACAAAAGCTCATGTATTTTATGATAGAAAAAAGAAAGCCAAACAACAAAGCAAAAATCAGGAAGATTTCCTAGCAATAGCTGTAGATTTTCAAAAAAATATTTCTCTTCCTAATATTGCTACTAATGATGTTTATTATAAAAGACAATTGTCTATGTACACATTTAACATTCATAATCTGGGGACTGGAGATTCTTATTTCTATTCTTATCCGGAAACATGTGCCAAAAAAGGGTCAGATTCGGTAACCCAGGTACTCTCCGCGAGATCGTCAGCAACACCAAGGCGCTGCTGGGCTTTCTCGGGGAGTTGGGGTGGATCGAATAGATCTCCCACCCGCACGCAAAATACGCGCTTTGACGTGGAGTTGCGGAAACCAGCCCGCTATACCATACCAAAGGGTCAGATGAAGTTGTTTCATTTTTATTTGACTTTATTACCAATCAGATGGACAAATCAATAAGACACCTTGTTATATTTTGTGATTACTGTGGAGGACAAAATAAAAATTATACTATGCTGAGCTTCATACACACCATCACTCATGAATTAAATTTATTAGACTCTATAAAAATTACTTTTCCCATAAGAGGGCACAGCTATCTTGAATGTGATAAGAATATGGGGTTGATTAATCTAAAGACTAAAATGGAATTGCCATTTCATTGGTATGAATTGCTTAAAAGTTCAAGAACTAAACCATCACCTTTTAAGGTCATTGAAATAGCTCCAGGAGAAGTTGTGAGAGAATGGACAAAATTACTGACTGGAAAATTCATGAAAAAATGTAAGATCCCCCTTCAGAAACAAAGAGAAGTGATGGTTGCTAGAGAACATGCTCATGTGATACTGCACAGAGAAAATTATAATGGATCTTGGGAGAAAACTAAGATTTTAAATAATGGGTTTAACCATATCACTAGCAATGAGTTTCAACTTCCTGATTTTCAATATAAAAATTTTTTGCCCATAAGTGAACTTAAATACAAAGACTTGATGTGTCTGATGCCATTTTGTACTAGAGAAGCACAGGTATTTTACGAATCACTAAAATATGATTCAAAAACCAAAGATGCTGATGACTGAATTGGACATTCCTTGTTTATGTTTATGTTACTTTGGACATTCCTTGTTTTTTCTTGTTCTAAGATTGTTTTTTTTAGTTTTTGTTTAATTTAAATATTTTTAAAACTAAAAAGTCCATTGTCAACAACAAAATTATATTAAATATTAAACATTGAATTAGTTTTAAGTAAAAGTTACTGCATACAATGATCTCAATAAAAATTACATACTTCTAAACTTTTAATTGCGTTTTTCTCAAAATCTATTAATTAGGACATTCCCTGTTTTTTGCCTGTACCCTTCTTGTTCACACAGTCGTAGGGTAATTTTTTTTTACTAGTAACTCGGCGGTCGCGCTCAGTTCCGCGTCTCGACTCGTGCGGGTCACACGTCAAAAAGTGTTTTGGCGCCAACTCTAGCCTACCTTAATCGCCCAGAAATCGTGTTTGGCAAACAAAAATCTCCTTACCGTTCGGGTTTCCCCTGGTAAGTCGTAATATTTTAATTTATCATTTTTATGAATTGTAATAGTCGCCACACGACACTCTTTGGTTTGATTAAGTTCCCAATTTTTTAAGTTCAACAAAGAACGTATAATGTAAAAAAGTGTACAAATACCTAATTACCATTTATATAATTGCCATTTTTCCCGTTCGTATTTTGGCGAACGGTAATGAGCAATTGAAAATGGTAATTAGTTCCAGTTTAAGCGGACCTCTTATTATATTGAAACTCCTTACTCCGCTAGGCCAGCCCAAGGTCGAATTGTTACTACCAACGCCTGATCGATTGTTGATCGTTCGGTGTGAACTGGCACTTCCGCAACAAAATAAACCTACATACTGACTACCACTAACATAATTTTTTTCAGAGTAAACATGCCTCGGAAAAAACAGCAATCGAAGGAGGAAACATTGGCTAAAGCCAAAATCGCACGCCGGAATCGATACGCTAAAATCAAAGCTGACCCTATTTTATACGCCCTTGAAAAAGAACGGCAACTATACAAAAAACGAAGAGAACAGAAAAAACTTTTGTCAGTTGTAGAAATGACGCCAAGAGCTAGAAGGCTACAGAGGAAGAAATGGAGAGAAAACTTTAGAAAACATTTTCAAAAAAAGAAATTAATAAAGGAAGGAATTAAACATATGAATGAAAATACACCAAGTCCCTTTAGCGATAAAGTTGAAAATCTATTAAAGAAATTTGACAGATTGCAGTAGCTTGATGTGCTGGCGTCTGTACATGAGCAGTTCCTGGTCATGAAAGTGATACTCATAAATATTTTTTAAGTTTTTGTATAAGATCTCATCGAGTTGAAGAATTATCTTAGATGGAACTTATAAGGTCTAAGCTCTATTTACACTGAGTTTTGAACTAGTGTTTTAGTTGATTTTATTTGAATTACTAGACAGATAATGTTCTTGATTTTTTGGAAAACCGGTTGATTTTTGAGTTATTTTTTTTTATTCAATAACTAAGTTTGATGTCATTTATTGTCACCTAAATAATTAATAAATATGTGATTCAAGTATACGGGGTGTAAACAGACCCTTCACGAAGCCGTCAACCAAGCATTCTGTACATCAAACTAAGTAACTTTACGCAAAAATTTTTGCTGGGAAACGAAATTTTTTTTTGGGGTCAAAAATCACATTTTACGGTAAAACTCAATATAATGCGCTCAACACTTATTGCTGATGGATGCTTTGAATAGTAAACGGACCATGGAGGTAATTGGAGTAAAGTTAGAACCTTAAAAAGTAGTATTTAAAAAAAAACTTGTGAAAAAATTGGAACTTTGACCCCCAATATCTCCGTAACTAGAAGGTTCCCAGGTATGGTCCAGAACAAAAAAATGATCGCAATGACGAGGAGAACAAGTGCCTTTCGGCTTCGTTAAGGGTCTTTTTACACCCTTTATGTATTGTTCATTTTATTTCTAATTACCAATCACGAAGCATAATTACCATTTTTTAAATGCTACCGTACGTTTCATATCTCATCACCGTTCGACAAAAATTTTCAGCTGAAAATTCAGACCTATAGAGCAGTTCAAATACTGTGCGTTTGATTTATTTAGTTAATCTACACTATAAACTTTAGGTTAAATCAATAAAAATTCTAATTGGAAGCATTATTTGACCTTAATTTACGAATCCTGAATATGCCTATCTTCAAATATTCACCCTGGAACTGTTTTGAAGACTCAGGTGACAGTGTAAATAAATTGGCTATATGTAATATATGTAAAACTAAGTTAAGCTATAAAACTTCGACAACGAAATTGAAAAAACATTTAGAACGTAAACACCCAACCGTGCAGTTCATTTCAATAAAAACTCTTCCATCCCAATCGACAGATTTGAATCCTGGACCATCCACTACTTCCACTAGTAATTATAACTTCAAGTGCGCCAATAGCTCAAAATCCACACATTTTTAATCATCAGACAACAATGTCCAGATTCATAAAAAAAAAATTACACCTACAAAAAAGAAAAAGCTTGATGAGCTACTCATGCAACTGTTTATACACGCTTAAATTTTGATCGTTTTAATCCCTTGGACCGGTGGTTTAACTTACAAAATACTATTCATCAAAAGAGTGCACAGCAGTGTATCCCTTAAAAAAAAAAAAATTAAGTGATAACGTAATACTCGCAAAATGAATGAATTCAGTAGTAGCCCCACGAGCTTGTTGCCTACGCGTGGTCGCGTCATCCTACCTACAAGTTAGGTTATTGACTCGCTCAGCTGATGTTCGCGTTAACAAATTAAATGATTCCAAATTTTCCTTCATACTTTTACGGGCTTAAGACCGTCATAATCGTAATCGTGCCGTTATGGCGAATTTAAAAATGTGGAATCAAAATTATTTATAATGATTTAAAATAAGTTCTGTTACATACCTAAATCACCTTTGATTTATTTAATATTAAGGGACACTTCGCGGTACGTAATAATTGTTCCCGCGGGTAAGGTTTAGAATCGCGTCCTCCGAATTGGGAGGTGTGGGAGGTGGGAGGGGGAGGGGGGGGAGTTGTAGTGTCACCCCCCACTTCCCCCCCCTGCCGGAGGCGAATAGTTTTTTTTTTATGAATTTTTAAAAACTCAATTTGGTGTTATGTTTGCTTAATTTTTTAATTAAATTTTTGACATTATAAACCTGATTTACAGGGGAGAGAGTTGAGTTAGTTGTTGCCAGTCAACGTGGCGAAGTCGAGGGAAGCCCGGTCGCCGGAGCCCCGCTTCGCGGGGCTCCTACTTCTGAATGGTTTACAAAAAAAATAACCACGAAGGGGATGGCGGGGTCTAATCGCTCGCTTCGCTCGCTCACTCGACCCCGCCATCCCCTTCTAACCTAACCTGTCCGAGTCGGGGTGCCCCAGGTCCCGAGCTCGCTTCGCTCGCTCTTGCACTCAATGAAACACGAAACACACTTTAAATTTATAAACATAATTTATAGCTTCCACCATTTAAAAAAAAGTGTCTTTTCGATATTTCATAATAATATTTATTACGCATTTTGAGATGATTTTGACAGATGTAACGTCAAAAACGTTAGACTTTAGTTAAATATTCATTCTGTTTCACGTTTAGTTAGTGATTTACCAATATTTTTAGAAAATAATTTTAAATATTTCCGGCAGCTAAAATCGCATGGGGGCGCTTCAGATAAACCCCCTTGACCCCCCCACAGTGACAGAATCCTCGAATTCAGAGGACGCGATTCTAAACCCAACCCGTTCGCGCACTTGATGACTACACTCACTAATCACGTGTGCCAAAAATGTTAATTTCGTTGATTAAATAGTCCTACACGCGTAAAAGTCGATTCGTCCGTCCACAGAATATTAACTTCGCGACATCAAAACCCCCGATCGCGTAAAATTGCACCATGGCAACGAACTCCAGGTTGGAGTACACGTAATTACGAGACGCCATTACTTTCGCGCGACAAGGATTATCGTAACAACAACACACCGATGACGCTTTAGAGAAACTGAATTGTTTACATGACGTAGTCCTGTGATGCCCTTCTTAGCGCGCGGGATGCGCGGCATCACCAATCAAATGGGGTTTGGGGGCGGGGCTTGGTCTACGATTGGCTAATTTTTGTGAGTCCACGTTGACTGCGTTTACGCATAATAGTTGTTAGTACCGAATACTGCCTACTTACGTTTCGCATCGTTTTTTCACTCATGCGAGAATTAATTCGAGTTTAAAAAAAAAAGTATTTTATTTTTTAATTTTATCTTCACAAATCGATAGTGTTTCTTGGACCGGATCGATTCTCCGCGGGATTAAAACGATCAAAATTTAACAGTGTATATGACTATCAGCCATTTTCGATAGTGCAAGATAGAGGATTTAAGGTATTTGTGGAAGGCTTAAATCCTTCATACCACTTACCGGATCGAAAGATGTTGGCCAACAATTATTTACCAGCAATGTACGAGTCCTGCTTAACAGATGTAAAAAATAAAGTGGAAACTGACGCTGAAACTGTTTGTTTAACAACTGACATATGGACGTCCAGTGTAAATGATGCGTTTCTAAGGGTCACGGCGCACTATACACCGTGTTCCGGACGATATACATAAACTTCAGCCAGATGTTCAGACCATGGAAATAAGTATTTTCAATATGGACACATTAATCAATTCTTATTTTTGATTTTTTATTAATTTTCATACAAACTAAATACCTTGACGTAAATCACCCGATATGCATGCCTCTTTATCCGAATTGGCAACGTCGTATTTTCATTCATAAGATTTGGCGGGCTGAAACTTGTCAAAACTAAGTTTCTTTGGTTTTTTATCTCGTTCCTTTTTATTTCCCTCAGACTTCAGATTAGTAGCATTGTCATTCAAACGCCCTACTTATCTAAAGAGAACGTATAAGGCCACCAAGCAGGCAGGTACATATTTCGAATTGTGTCATTCTTATTGAGGATTAAAAAAAAAAGTCCATAACCATATCATGATAACTTCTGTCCACAACATGCAGCCTTCGCAAAAAGTTTCTGTAGTCCTTATTTTTTAGTCTAGGCTTATAGCAACGCAGGACCTCCAACGACGGGAAGGAGAGTAGGCTACCATAATAAATCCTAACCCATTCTGCCGGTTCGGCTTAAATAACAAACATTAAATCTCAAAACTATTGAATGAACGAAGAAGGGTAGCTCACCACACAATCCGGGCACATACACGGCCGTACATTCATAAAAATCCTCTCAAAAGATAGGATTAAAGGTAATCACAGCATATTTTATTATATTGCATTTGGCTAGAATAACATAATTTATAACCACACTTGTCGCGTGGGCAAAATCAGAACTAACGCCGCCATCTTATTTTATCAATACATTTCATAAATGTTTAGCAACCTCTATGGAGCTTCAAAAGATCCATGTAATACTGTAGGATAGACAACTACGTCAGCCGTAATGTCATTCAGCTCAATCTTTTAAATCTCTTTGATTATTATACAATCCAATTATCTTATATTTTATAACAAGTACGTAGAACGTAAGGATTGTCTAGGTATTTAGCCTGCGGAGCCCGCACTTCCACAACCCATCACGTTGTCTTATGATTTTGGTCGACTTATTAATGGCACAATTACACTGGTTATCGCAATGAATATATTCGTATTCCAGCTTACAATTGAGAAAAAACAAACAATGAAGCTGGTCGAGTTTGAAGAAGGGCGTACTCGCCGCGTTCATTTACACTTGGTCTTTTGACGAATTCCATAGGCATTCGAATTCGGGCGAACGGCCGAACCATGCGCCACGGACTAGGCAAAAATAAAACATTAATTACGAAGTTGATTAAAACATTAATTTTAAACAGCATAACATTATAATCTTAGAATAACTTCTTCAAATAACATCCAACGGCCAGGAAACGTTGCATTTAAATATTCACGCACTTGTGTGCCATAATGAGCAGGGGCCCCATGATGTTGGAGCCACATGGTTCAGTTCAGCATTGGATTATTTATCAGTACTTGGTTCATTCTCTGGCAAAAAAACAATTCTTGAGAAGTGATCAGGTGGTATTATGCCTTGAGATTTTCTGTAGTGGTAGGCATGCAAACCATATCTTTTCCAGTTTCCACACTAGCTTATGGGATACACCCACGATTCTGCCAACGCGTCTCGTCGAGAGTGTTGGATCATTAATAATAAGGTTCATTATTCTGTTTTCTTGAGCGATGCTCAAACTGATTGCTCGTTCAGGGCGTCGTGGTCTAATTCCGATCTCACAAAATCTGTGTATGTTAATAAATGTTCGTATATCAGGAACGCGCCGACATGCAGTCTCGACATAGATAGCGATCGTAAAACAACCGAATTTTGTCGTTAAGTCATAACGACCCGCATTTTACGATATTCGGTAGTCTCTACACTTGAAGTTTGCGATTGTCCTTGATATAATACCGATCTTAGACGCAAACTTAACGATTTTCGTAAAGATAACGAATATAATTAGCGACCATTTTTGACAGCCCGCAAAGAGATTCGGTAGCATCGTAAGCTAATTTATTGATGGTTTTTACTGGATTATTGACAAAAATTGTGCCGGACGGGCTTATTACTCAAAGGTCTATTGTCTGCAGCGAAGTATGCTATGATTACGGCCTTATAATGCCGTGCCCGTAAGCCGTACCTAACCTATAAATATGTGTTGGACGTATGTGTGAATAGGCGTCGCTGATATTCATTTCATTGGTAGGAAGAGGATTCATTTAAATAAAAATAACACAACTATAATCGATTTATCTTTAATTGCATAAAATGTGAAGTAAAATGGACCTTACCTACAGTTATTTCAGTGCAAAACACTTTCCTTCATACTCATAATACAATGGCATGAAAATTACAAATACATCAAGTATACATCATAGGTATACGCCCCTAAGACGACGCACTGACCGTATACTTTCCTATGTCAACATTTTAAACAAGGCACAATAACTAATACACACACAACCACTTTATAAAACAAAATAATACTGTAGACTCAAATATGGGTAGGAACATACAATCATAATCACCAAAATATTTTACATATTTAATTCAACTGAACACGGCATAGATACAAACATCTGCATCGATAAAAAAAAAAACAAATACTTTCTTCGAACAAAACAAAATTATCAAATTTTGAAATACTAACATGAACATCAACATTTTAAAATGGGAAGAATGAGTTGAGTATCTTTCAGGAACTTGTCACGGTGTAAAAAAAATTGGATAGGTCAACTACTTTCTTAGGTAGAGCATTATAAATAATTAATGGTTCTACTTCTAAATATTAAAATTGTGTGCTGGGGATGTGTACGGGTAATTCTACGAGTTGCATCACACATGTTTGAGTTATATTTATTTTGAAAATGTTTCATTTAACACATAATAAGGTTTTGATAATTCATAAATTTAGTAGAAGGCCTCTTCAATTCCTTTTAGTTAAATGGTCCTGTGATTTGAAGATAGGTTGACAAGATTCAAACAGTTGTATATTGAATATTTTGGAATTATCTTGTACACAAGCAGTTCTTTTGTGCCATTTAACTTCTATTTAACCATTTTACTCTAGATAGCTCTGCTATGTATTCCCTACAACTATGATATGGTTATATCGAATATTAGAACAGCGAATACACACATAATATGGTATTGAAAAAATCTGATCAATATTACACACACTACACTATTTCACTCAGTTTGATTTTCAGCTTGTTCTTCGTCATTCCTTTATCGTACTCCCCAGCCCCTCGAAGGTTTTCTGTAGTGTGAACAGCTCGATACATGCTGCCTCCGATAGCTTTGGTATGGTGCGACACATCACACAAAATTAGCGTAGAAATGAAAAATCCCTTGGATATGCTTATTTCCGTATCCTGACGGAATAACAAGAGAGTTGTTCATGGAGCTCCTATATGAATTTCAGCCATCTCTTCAAACACAACGACCTTACGGGCTTTTTGTCGAATTCCAGTATCATTTCGTAGCTACATATACGTGAATGCAGAATTATATCCGGTGGAGTCGCAGGTTTAGCCAGAAAGAGGTTAGCAGAGGTACTGTACTCTTGGCAATCAATGAAAAATGCTTGAGAAATACCATTGAAAACAGAAACACAACAAAATGTATTGGTTTCCTTCAATGACAACAAATAAACAAGACCAATTGACTTGACATTTGACAAGTTTGACACTAAGTCAATGTTGCAAGAAGGCAAATTCTAATTTCCTTAAATATTTAATAATTTATTTTAAAAAATTAAAACGTTTTTAGCTCTACTTACAAGTTTTCATAAAAAATGGTGCCTTCAAAATAACGTTTATATAGTCTCAGTTTAAGTCACAAGAAAACCAATTATTTTCATTGAACCATGTTCTCCATTTTTCCCCATATTCAAGGAGATATTGTAAAGGTTAAAAATTGTCTATGAAAAAGCCGCACTATGAATACGTTTTTCGTTAGCGTACCGACATTCTTATGTCAAGATAATGTACGACTTTGCTCGTTATCTTGGATGTAGAGACTTGCGTTTCTCGAAAGCCTCGTTGTGGCAACCGATTTTTTTCGTTAATATTTAGCGATCGCTAGTTTGCGTCAGCGTCGTTACGCATGTCGAGACTGCAGGCCCTGGGAATCGCCGTTGGTACTCTCGTACAGCCGCTGTAGCATTTCCGTCACAGACCGTAGACGAAGTGACTATCACCTTTGTGTTGAGCCGAATACTCGTACGGCATAGTGAATGTTGTAACCAAAACGATTGATTAAATTAATTGGAAATACAAAAGCAAATTACAATAAACAACAAACCTGACAGTTAAATTCATGCATGACAAATAACAACTTAGGTATCCATAGCGACCTGTTTAATCTCTTTGATAGATTCGTTATCAAAAATGATCGTACTTCTTCGCTATCTCTCGTTCGTGCAAATGAAATGCAAATAGTATTTGATAGATTTATCATTTTAATTGCACTAAGCGGCAACATAGGCCAAATTAAGACCCTTTCATACTGTATAGCTCAATTAAATTTTATTAATTGAAATTACAAATATCTTTGTAACGAAGCTTTTTTAAGTACTACTTCCGTTATTGGTTTTGATTTGTTAAAGCTATAGAAGCGTTTGTTAAAGTTTATGGGTAACGTAAGGAACACGGTGTATAGACAATAATTTTGAGCTGAAATTAGTGCTTCTAGACTGTTCAATTTTACCAGGTTCGCATACTGCGGATAATATAAAAGACAGTTTGGTTCGTACCATAATTAATTATAAGTTAAAAGAAAAATATCTAATTATTGTATCCGATAACGCTAGCAACATGAAAAGTGCAGAAGAAAAAATGGGCTACCGTCATTTTGGTTGTTACGCCCATACATTAAATTTAGTAGTTAAGCACTGTACAGTCGAAAGTACAGCGGACGAAAAAGTACGAAACGTAATCGGGAAAGTTAAAGGCATTGTCTCCCAATATAAAAAAAGTGTGAAAGCTACAGAGAAATTAGTGACGTATCAAAGACAAAACGGTGTAGCTGTTCCATTAAAAGTTCTTCAAGATGTGTCTACCAGGTGGAACTCTGTTTTAAAAATGCTCGAGCGCTTTGTCCTATTGGAAGAGGCAATTAAAACCACAATAGCTTTATCTGACGACAAATGGGAAACTTTGACACCTGAAAATTGGAGAATATGTCGAGAACTGTGTATCATATTAAAGCCATTTGATCAATTAACAGAGGTAATGAGTGGGGAAAAGTATGTGACTGGAAGTCAAATAATTATCTTAACAAGAGGATTAGTTTCAGCTCTAAACAAAATGTTGGAAGTCACAGATGACCCGTTTCAAGGGGACTTTAGCAAGACCTTGCATGAGGTATCAAAAAAAGTTGCTTCGTTGTTACGGTCTGAGGTTGGGCGAAGATTTCCTAATCTCGAAGCAAGTAAAACCATAGGAATAGCTACAATGCTTGACCCTCGCTTCAAATTACATGTTTTCAAAAACAAAAATAATATAACTGAAATAAAAAAAAACAGTAACAAATAATATTAAAAAATCCTTACCGAACACTTCACTTCACCAGATAGATTGTACGGAGCCTGAAGCTTCCGAACCTATAAATAAAAAACAAAGATTCGACTTATGGGATGAATACGACTCCATTATCGCCACTGTACGTCCTGAAGGATCTACTTCACAAGCAATATTAGAAGTACAAAGGTACTTAGAATTACCGTTACTTGGCAAGAAGGAAAATCCGCTAGAGTGGTGGAAGACTTTTAGTCATAGCTTTCCTCATTTATCAAATATAGCTAAAAGAAAACTAAATTTCCTTGCGACCTCTGTACCCTGTGAAAGATTATTTTCAAAGGCGGGCAACATATTAAATGACAGGCGTACAAGATTAGGTGTCCGCAAAGTTCAACAACTTTTGTTTTTAAACTCAAATTATCAACCAACCTAAGTAACAAAAAAAAAAAAAAAAAAAAAAAAAAAGAACAAAGTCTGTAAATAAATGTAAATAATAGCTGTGCATAATGTATATAGGGTCTAACTTTTTAAACACGAAATATTTCAAGAGTAACTTCTACAAGTCGTAAAGTCGCCATAGCAACGAAAAAAAAATTTTTTTCTGAATGTTTTTATTTTTACGAAATTATTATAGTTCTAAATATTCTTGCGACATTTTGCATAAAACCTTTACAAACTTTAAACTTACTTACTTACTTTTACTTTTTTAAACTTTTTTTTACTTTTTAAACCTTTAGCCAGTATTTATTTTGTGGTTACTTGACCCAAAAAAATTTTAATTAATTAATTTATTATAAAAATACACTTAGATAAAAAAAAATTTTTTGTTGCTATGGTGACTTTAAGACCTATAGAAGTTACTCTTGAAATATTTCGTGTTTAAAAAGTTAGACCTTATATATTAAATCATTGTATATTAGTTGATCCAAATAATAAACACGCCACACATCTTTGAGTGACAGTCCTAAGCCTGTAAAAAGCGTGAAGGTACTGCCATAGTTGAATCCAAACGGATTCAACCATGGCAGTAACAGTTTAAGTATAAAGTACGTTAGCCAAACAAAAACCGGCCGGCCGGCGCACCATAGTTAAATCACTCATGTGACAAAGTCACAGTGATTTGTCACTGTGACTTTTTTGTAACTGGAACGACAGTCAGTCACAGTGATAGGAAAATCACGCTTTTCACAACAAAGGTAACAATAATTTAGTTTCAACAAAGGTCAGTTGAAACTAAATTATTGTTATTAACTTCTTTCACTTTCGTATTTCTTTACAATATAGGTGTTTTGTACGCTGTTTTTATCTCTTTTCAGATTGTATTAATATTCGGTATAAATGGTGCATGTAGACGTCAAGACGACGACGTTTCTATTCTATTCTATTCTTAAGAGTTGGCAAACATCACAACTAATGATGTCGAGAACCATGGGCGGGTTCTTCTTGTCCAGGTCAAAAACACAAAAAATAAAATTCCAAGATCGTTCACAGTTCACGACATAGTGAAGAAATACGAAGCGCTTCGTTCAACAAAAGCGATGTCTAACAGATTTTTTCAAAATTACCAAAATGGAAAATAGAAAAGACAACCCATTGGCATAAATAAATTTGGAGCAATGCTGAAACATATTGCCACTTTCTTAAAGAACAATGCCAGGTTTCGGCCTACACAACTTTTAAAACTAAATTCACACGGACACAAAGTTTTTATCTACAACAATTTAAATATAAAATAATAACTTCTTAAAACATATTTAGTTATTTTCTAGAACTTTTCAAAAAGAAAATCATTTTATTAAGTAATCATTTTGTTTATCATGTTCCAGGTTATTCTTTTTATAAATAAAAAAGGTTCAGGTAGTTACCTGTTCTGCCACTGTAATAGATTATTCTAAATAAGTAAAGCGATTTGCTCTTTACTTTTTATTTACCACTTCTCAATTGTCTTTTATTTTATTTTTTTCCTAAATAATATGTTAATCGTATTTATTATAAATACATTAAGTATTTTTTAAAGAATATAAAACGAAATTCAAGAAATCGATTTTTTGCTTGATAACTTAATCGTAATGTAATGGCAACCCTGTTAGGTTCTGTCAAGATCGCGCGCTCTATCTGACAGATAGTCGATGTCAAACATCTTGTGTTGTTGCTGGTGTTTTTCTATGTGTACGGTTGTTTATTTCTCGAATTCCTCTGCGTTTGCGTTTAAAGACTTAGGCCGGCCGCACACGCACGGTTTCCTGATTAGGTTTCCTAATCAGGAATGCAGATTCGGAAACCTGAATGCTCTTCTTTCATACAAAATGTTCAAACACGCGCACACGTACTTATTTTTTCCGGACGGAAAAAAACCTAATATCCGTTTCGAAATTTTCCCCGTGCGTTCGGGTTGTGAGAACGGAAAAAAACCTAATGACGTCATCCCGAACGCAGCGATCTCGTACATTTTGGATAAGCCGCCGCACACGAACGGAAATTTCCATTCAGACTCGCGCTAGCTAAACACAATCTCATACATGTATTTTGCTTTTTTATTTTCTCTCGTATGCCATTATGAAGCTCATCAAAGGATTTTATTGACATTCTGTAATACTTGAAGAATTCTTCTGGATATGCTCGCATTTTTGCTCTTTTGATGTAGAATTGACTTTCTGTTAATCTTTGAGTATTCAACGGGTGTACCCAGTAACGACGATTCCTCTTCTTCTTATGAAGCACCAGTAAAAGTGCAATAGCAATCAATTCGTCGTCGTCCATGATGACGAGCTTTCACGACTATGTCTCTGAAGGCACTGGTCGTATAAAATTCCTTATACAAAAAACCGAACGTCTGCGCTAATCTCACGGAATTACGAATCTGAATTCCTAATCAGGAAACCTAATCAGGAAACCGTGCGTGTGCGGCCAGCCTTATTGTGTTATTATATCCGTCCATACCACACATTTTGTGACAATGTCCCATCAACTACGTTGTATTAATTGTGGTTTAAATGTGTTCCGGATGAAACGGCATTTAGTTGAATCTGACGATGTCCGTTCATTGTTACGGCAATGGACTTCACTTTCTGAGGTAAAGTACGATTCTTATTTAATAGAATGTAAACTGTTTTAATTGAGCTAAATGTTAATTTGTAACACAACTGTATCTTGTTTGTTTTAGATTCCTAATGACAGTGTTGTTTGTCATAACTGTTGGATAATAATTGAACAAACAACTAATCCATCAAGTAGCAATGCGCCAACTGAATCAATAATTGTGCATCGAAATGTTTGTATTGGTTGCGGTCATTCATTGCATCGTGTAAGGTCTCACGCCTTAAATAACAGTTCAGAAAGAGAAGATGCTATCAGACGTGTGATAGAGCAACAGATTGCACCGCTACAGGTAAGCAAGATCCTTCAATGATTTTATGTATTGCTGGTTGATGAATGAATTATTGTTTTTTCCTGATTGTAATAAGATTTTTTTGTTTTTGTTGCAGTTGAGATCAACAGACAAGATCTGTCACCCATGTTGGCAAAGAAGTTACCGTTCTGTTCAACGGAATTTAACCACACCATCATCATCAAGTATTGATGAACCCTCAACTTCATCGGTCTCTGATGTATCAACACCATTGCATGTAGAGAGTGAATCAAGTGAGTCAATTGTAGAAGACTTTCAGCCATCTCTGCAGATAGCAACAACAGGGCCGCTACCATCTCCGTTGCCAGTTCCACAGGTGCCTATGAATGTCATTCCGTTGCCAGTCCCACAGGTGCCTATGAATGTCATTGAATTATTGGAATTTGGCCGGGCATCAGACACTCAGGCTCGTTGCTTTTTCCCTAGTTGCCGTCAACTTGAGAGAATGATTGTTCCAATATCAATTAGAAGAAGGTTATTCTCGGAGTATAATTATTATGTGCCAGAGAACTGTCGAATTTGTTCTCACCATTTGAGGAGCAATGACTGGCCTGAATTGATGGAACCTGAAAATGTTATCCACACATTTACGGCCCAACATATTTATGATTTCACAGAATTATTAAAACATCAGACCTCTATTGACTTTGAAGATGTCCAAAATATGGATGACTACCTGGTGCATTATTGGTTTGGTATGAGTAAGGAAGACTTCAGAAATATATTACTAGAAACTCCACGGCTAGCTAATATGCACAGAAGTTCAACTGCCCTTGCTGCATTTTTAATGAAATTAAGAAATGGTGACTCTGGAGATCGAATAAGTTCCTTATTTCAAGTTCCTAGAACTACATTAGAAGGCTTAATGGCAAGAGCAAGAGAACTTTTACACCAAGATTTCGTTCCAAGGCATCTAGGTATACGTCACATAACAAGAGAAGAGATAGCAACAAGAAATCTTTTAATACCAAATGGCCTTTTTGGTAGCACTGAAAATGAGGGTGAGAGGAGACCAATAATAATAGTTGATGGAACCTACATATATTGTAATAAAAGTGCCAACTATGCCTATCAAAAGAAAACTTACTCTTTGCATAAATATAGGAATTTGGTAAAGCCCTTCCTGTTTGTATGTTGTGATGGGTATATAATCGAGATTTTGGGCCCCTACCCAGCCATAACAACTGACGCTGATATTATAAATAATGAGTTTGGAAACCCACAGAGTTCATTGCGTGAATATTTTCAAGAGGGCGACGTGTTTATCCTAGATAGAGGTTTCAGAGATGCAGTCCCATTGTTGCAAAACTGTAACTACTCTGTGCATATGCCATCATCGTTAGAGGATAATGAAAATCAGTTGTCAACATTAGAGGCAAACAAAACTCGGGCTGTTACAATTTGCAGATGGGTGGTTGAAGTTATGAATGGGATTTTTAAGCAGCGGTTTAAAATATTCCGACATGAGTTCAATAATAGAGCTTCGCCACATCTCATGATAGACTTTTCCATAGCTGCTGCCCTAATCAACAGATTTCGACCACCCCTCACAGACAGGTTTGATGCTGCCCAGATATTAGAAATTATACAACAGAAAATGTTCCAAAGTAATACATTAAGTGAGTTTATTATACAAAATAATTATAATAGAAGAAGGGCACAGTTCTCAAACATAAATGTTGATAACAGAAATGTCACTGAGTTTCCTCAGCTTGACTATCATGATTTGATTTTAATAGCTTGTGGTACTTACCAACTCCGTCAGGCCCGATCATATTACGGTGAGCATATCCGTTTTAATGGCCGATATATGATTGAAGTATGCAGGGAGGCATCAATTAACAATTTAAGAGAACTTTTGTCTCTCTCCCAAAGCTCTTGGTTATTAAGAGCCAAAATTCAAAGTCGACATATCAGTAGGAAAACTTATTTTGTGTATGTTCTTATTGATAACAGCTTAAATGGGAGAGAGGCAATTAGTCAATATTATTGTAATTGTAAGGTAGGTAAACGAACTGTGGGATGCTGTTCCCACACTATGACCATTTTATGGTATTTGGGCTGGGCTCGGCACCAAAACAATATTGAGCCCCCTGCACCATTTCTTGATGATTTGTTAATTGAATATAACGAAATTGATGATGATAATGGTGAAAACGAATAAAACTATTCAATTACTGTATATTTTTTGTTTAATTTACTCTGTAAAAATAAATAACCTCCAATTTACAATGTCTGAATAATTTCTTTTTGAGAAGTTCAATGTAAAAGTGGAAAACACAGAAAAGCTTCTGACATTAAACTACACAAAAAAACGCGAGAATTTTCACTGTCCGTGAATTTTTTTTATTGAGCCTAAGTTACTATGGACATCTGACATTGTTCTTTGGATGATCCACATGAATACACAGGGCACAGTTTCAGAAGGTCCTCGGTTACATTGCTCGCCGATTCAGGTGCGAACTTATTGACACTAAAACGCCACGGAGGGTGGCGGTCGAACAGTGTAGCCGAGGGCTACATAGATGACTCGATGAGAAATAAGAAGAAATTAGCTCCCGCATTACAAGGAATATAAATTTGGAGCCAAGTGTTGACTCTCGGTCTCGACCATCTACAAGCACACACGCGTACTCCACCATCGTCGCCGCCGCCACAGCCGCCTCCGTCGCCGCCACCGACTGCACAACTCTGTGGTCTCGTTTCTCCTACTTTCACTCAAGAGAGTGAGAGGGAGACTGGTGAAATTGTAACTAATAATAATAACTTGACAACATTAAAAATGCCAACTCACAACGTAATAATCAATTTTTCAAAATGTTCAAATTTTTATAACTGCTTTGACAAGTGATTAAAGATTTATTCGTTTAAGAAAGTCCCGAGTTTTATTTATTTCCTCGCAAATATGTTATAAAACGTCGTATGACATACGTGCGCTTTGATAATTACCGCATTTACATCATAATGTACTATTACACACTCAGACACTATAAACTGTTTTTTTATATAACGCGACCTGTACCTAGCATTAAATAATATAAATATATCTATTAGTAGACTAACGCTCCTTCTGGTGAATCAAAAAACCTAGCAAAGTTCTCTCTGACATTGAATGCGGCAGCCTGGCTATTGCCATTGCCACCCTGCCTAGGTAGGTTTGATAAGGAAAGTGATGCTTCTTTTTCATTTCCATTATTCGAATGCTGAGCTCGACCAGATTTTATATAATTATGTAAGATATACGTTGTCATAATAACTTTGTCAGCATTATCTGGATCTATCTCCCAAATGCGTTTTCGACAACTTTTCTTGCACGAGATAGTCTATCATTGAATGTGTATTTTCTTTGATCACATAGTTGATGTCTAGGATATGGTCTCATTGGGTAGGTTTTTAAAGGGTATGCTTCATCTCCTATAATAACATGGGGCGCAGAAATTTCAGTGCCAGGTAAATTTTTGTTTTGCGGGACGTTCATTGTATTTGATAGTAATGCTTTCCCGATGTTTAAACGGACCTTGAGTGAAGAGTGTCACGACTTTCAACTTTTTTGACGTTGGTTATTTATGTTCTCGCTGCGGTGTTATGTGTGTATTTAATTAGTCCATTAAGTTTTTGTTTATTACTCAAAGAATGAGTGAATTAAAGAAAAAACCTAGTAGTGCAGAATATAAAAGGAAGGCTAAGGAGAAAGAAGAAAAGTAATGTTACAAAGCACACGAAAAATATTGAGACGTTTTTTTTAAAAAGTGATGATTCTGAATCTTCTAAGGCAATCCAAAGTGCGTCTGTTGCCGACCCTATACAATGCGAAATTCCTACTAGTTATAAACAACCACTTTGTCCGTGCTTTCGCCGCCTACTCCGCCAGCAGTAGAAGTTGTGAGGCAGTCGCAAAATAAACTGTTTATCGTGGACCCAGTCAAGTGGGATATCAATAACGAAACACAAGAATATATAGCACTGAATGGCTTTAATGAAAATATAAACGCAGATTTTTCATTGAGTAAGAGGATATATGAAGATAAAAAGGAGATTGCCACAGAGCAGGTCCCTTTTGTGCTATCGTGTGCCTGATTGGAATAATGACCTAAAAATATTGTTAATTTTTTTGTGTACAGGGTATTTTTTATACAATTTCTTTCACCCTGGGAATAAAGTTAAAGTTAATTAATAGTTAAACTTTACGTCGACATCCGTTTGATTCAATGTAGTCTGTGGTTTGATTAGTATACAAAAAAAAGTTGCCAGGTATCAAAGAACTAATGACATATTTTAATCAATTGAGTAATCGATTAAATAAAACGATAATTAAACAATACAAAAACAATTATTTTTAATTAAGTATATATAACCTATGGGCAGTTTACATCTCAACATTTAGATTTAGATCTCTACATTTGACAACTTCAACGCTACTGTGTTAGCATTTTGTTTTAAAACGATGAGGTAGAATGATGTTATCCCTGTCCTTTTATACGTATTATTGTACCATATATAACTGAAATGAACAACGATAGGTGTACGCCAAATATGAGTTTATGTAAAGTATTCATAGTAAACTGCTCATAGTCGATGCGAGTAAAATCGATGGAACGATGACAATAATAGGTTGCATCAATTCTTATAAGGCCTACATTGATTGATAATAAATGTTCACAAAAGCAATAGACACAAAGATAACAGCCATATTTATTTAGAAAACCCTTTATTAACAAAGTAGTTTTTTATCGATTAATTTATAACGATTTAGTAATAGATTTAAAAAAATTGATCTGGCAACATTAACTTGCGCATGTCACAGACTTTATTCTGTGGTTCGTTACGTGCGTGATTGCTTTGTTTAGATACGTTGAGTTTTGAATTCCGTAATCTTTTACTTAGTTATTATTTACGATACGTGCTTTTTCTGCTACTACCGAGTTGAGCTAATAAGTTCCTCGAGTGCATTACGTTTTGTGAGATATTTGACTCTTATTAGTGCTGTTCTTTGTGAGATATTTGACTCTTAGTGCTACCCTTGGTGAGATATTGGACTCCCGAACCGTTATTGTCAGAGCCATGTCTACCCCAGTTAGAAGTCGGACACAGCGTCAGCGTTCCCGACGCTGTATTAACTGTTCGATTTTATTATCACCTAATTTACGCCGGTATACAGTTGAGGAGTTGAACGAGCAAATGACAGTTCTTTTACGAACCTGGACAATGCCTACACCTGTAAGTCTTGTTATTTATCGTATGCTTAAAAAAATGTTGTGGACTTTACAATGCAATAAAAAAAAAATGAACTGCTTTGTGCAAATTCTAAATGACATGATTAGAGTAAACAAAACACTTGAGAGTTTTTTTTAGGTAAATACAATTTTTGCATGTCTTTTTCAGTCAAAACGTAATTTAATAAAAACACACCGATATGTCAAATTAACACAACATGCACTAAGATATTTTTTAAATAATAATTATTTCATCAAAGTGTTGAAAGTAAGATTAAGTAAATAGACCATACAACTGCCTGCCTACAATACTTAAACACTAAATGTCAGTGAAACAGTTATAAATATAGAAGAGTAATGATTTTATAATCTTTTTCAGGTAGCGTTGGATGATATCCTGTGTATTGAATGTTATTTATTGTTGCAAGAACGTATCTTATCAAATATAACTGGATCCCACGAGGACATGTCACCTGCATTTGGCCACTTGAACATTTGTTATGGATGTGGTATCTCTATTGCAAGTCGGAGAACCCATAGAGTTGAGTTAGACTGCCCACAACGGAGTATGATTTTAAGATGGGCTCTAGCACACCTGGTCAGTATTTTTTGTAATAACAACATAAAATCACGCTTATAATCCCCGAAGGGTTAGGCAGATGTGTTGAAGTCCCATGTGATAGGGGGCGAGCCTATTGCCATCAACCGGGCCCAAATTCAGACTCCATGGCGGCTACTGAGAAATTCCTAACGGAAAACTCCAGTAACACTGCCTGACCTGCGAATCAAACCCGGGATCTCATGCTCAGCAGTCACACTTGCGACCACTAGACCAAGGACCACTTCACCATTCTTGCAACAACATACAAAGTCTCAGGTGTATATTCTGATATTCACTAATACCAACTGTATTTCATTTTAGGCTTCACATTTAGAAAGAGTGTGCATTCCTTGCTGGTTAGCAGCAACTCGGGAAACACGACGTTTGGAGGTTCAAGATACAAACAGACCTGACAGTTTCATGGATGTAACTTCACCTTCTTTAGAAGATACTGGGGTGCCTGAACCACCTCCAATGCCAGCTCCAACACACCAACCACAACAAGCACCACAATATCAATCTAAAGTTAATTCACAAAAGTATAAACGAGTTGCCGCAGCTTCTCGTCACTGCATGTTTGTAGGATGTGAGAATATTGACCGTCTTTTAGTGCCCATGACTATCAAGGAATTGTTGTTATTGCAGTACAATATATATATACCCTTAAATGCTAGAATCTGCCATCACCACTTAAATAGTAATCAGTGGGATGAACTGAATGCCACTTTAAATGACTTTACTGGCTTTCAAGTCGATGATATATTTTCCATGCTCGAAAGAGCTTCCCAAAGGACCTTAGATTTTAATGATTGAAAACAGGCGAGATCCTATTATGGGGAGCACATAAGAAGTAATGGTACTTATACTATTGAAGTAAGCAGTGATGTTTTGGAAGAGGATTTGCCCTTAACATTGGGTCAAAATAATTATTTAATTAGGGCTAGAATTAAGTCCCGCCATGTGAGTAATAGAACTTATTACTCTTATATATTGATAAGTAAAGATGAAAATCGGGCAACTTTAGATAGTATCATTGCATATTATTGTAACTGTCTAGTGGGTAACCGTGCAGTAGGGTGTTGTGCTCATACTATGACAGTATTGTGGTATCTGAGCTGGGGCCGCTTCAACGATGTAAGTGCTCCAGCTCAATTCTTGGATGGTATATTTTATGAAGAATAAATGGTTTATTCAAGTTTTGATTTGATTTATTTCCTTTGGTACTTAGAAATGAACTACCTATCAATAACTTTATTTATTAAAGTCTAGTGGTGAAGCTGTTAACTAATTATACATTTTTTAATATTTAAACGTTAATTGTACACCATCTATGAGTATGGTACCTATCTTCTTTTTATTATGCTGCTATTATATTTATATGTGCATAAAGTAATATAGTCGTAATCCCATCCCCATAGTGATGTATAGTAGATAGGTAGAAGTAGGTACTTAACCTAAATAGAATAAGGAGAAAATGTCAATGTCAATTTCTAATTATAACCTAGATTTTTACAACAGAAAAACAATGATATCTCTTGAACCAGGGTGAATAATTTAAAAATGGTTTCTGATTATAAAAATACAATGTTTTTACTATTATTTAAAATAAAAATCTTCAGGGCACAACAATTTACCACTGGGACCCAATTTACCTTACAAATCGGGCAATCTCCTTTGACGTTTTCTGACAAAAACAATGTTTCAAAAAAAGTTATTAAAATAAAAAATAAATAAAAATAAAAAGTATTTATTTCAGGTAACCAAAAAGCACCCATACAGCAACCAGAATACATAAAAGACACATACACACACACATAAAAAATACAAAACAGACATATTATCGAACACAGCTAGCAACATGCCTGCTACAGCAGTGTCCGATATACGGGCAGTCAAATCTCCCGGCGATCATCGCCAGCACTGTATTGGAGCTGCCCCGCACCCTGCGCACCAAGGACGCGCACCGCTTGCGCATGGTGGTGTGGAAACAGTCGGTGCGCGCTTCCGCAAACATGCCCGAGGCACTGCAGAAGCGAATAAAGAAAACCGTCCAAGGAAATTGCTTATTTACTCACCAAGCACAGGAAAAGTTTTTTGTGGACCTTGTCTATTATTCGGTGGTGGAACTAGTTTTGGAAAACGAGATGTTGGTTTTAATGATTGGAAGAATGCATCAATTAGTTGGTTTTAATTATTGGAAGAACGCACGCTGAGTGACGTCACGGATGTCAAACAGCCATAAGTTTTTTGTGTTCTTCTTCTCGCGAATAAATAAAAATACTAGTTCAATTCGCATAAGTTTATTGAAAAAATACAACAGTCAGTGCCACTTAAGAGTAACATAGTTATCTAGTGTTTATGCGCTGTGTAAATATAAAAGCCCCAGCAAGTACATAAGTACCCGAAACCCATAGTTTATAAACGTTAATTAGTTGGAGAACGGAAAACCAACTTGTGACTCAACTTCGGTTTGTGCAATCCTATACTCCATTGCTGTGCCCAATCTATGGTGTTTGTCTGAACTATACACACCGTTGAAAACTACCATAAACGTGTTTCTGCAGATAGCGCCATCTGTTGCCTGATCGGTGTACTACCTGGGCTGATCAATTTGGTAAACAAACAAGCTTCAACACTCCACCACGGTAATATTATAATACAGTACTCCAACTTCATACAAACGGACGAAACGCGAGCTATACCTACGCGCCTCGAT
Source organism: Noctua pronuba (assembly GCA_905220335.1). Lineage (NCBI taxonomy): Eukaryota > Metazoa > Arthropoda > Insecta > Lepidoptera > Noctuidae > Noctua > Noctua pronuba. The sequence goes on along the minus strand of LR999906.1, from coordinate 2,589,209 downwards.
CGTGGGGTGCGCTCGCGGTGCAGACAGTCACGGCTGTACCGCAGTGTCGAACGGACGGTGTGTTGTTTTTTTAACAATAACCGCGCGATTTTTTCTCTAAAAATCAGTTAGTATATTTGTGGGTATCTTCTTAAGCATTGTTTGGAGAAACATGATGATTGTCATGCTATGAAATCGTAAGTGAAACCCGATCAAAAAAGCCACAATTTCAGCTCACAGAGTCGGTATTTAAGGTACCGGGACTACAGTAAGATTAATTCGCGAACTTTTTTGATTGTACCCAACGATGATTTTGTGGAATATATAGAAAAAGTGGAGGAAATATTCCGAAATTCACTTAAAACCAAACATGTAAATTGTAAAGTAGCTGCAGGTATCTATAACCAAGTAAAAGATATTCCATTTTCTCCACCTTGTCCATGTTTCCCAAAACAATTTTTAATTAAGCTTTATGTTTATAAGAATGTGGAATTATTATAATTTAAAATTTAACAATAAAGCATTTTGTACGACTCAGTCGAGGCGCAAATATTTTTCGGTCGCAAATTTATAAGCCCGATTTGTTTTTCAAACAAAAACATGTTTTTTTTAATTAAATCTACCAATCAAAAAACAACACGCATTTTTATTGAACACTTCCTATTCAATATACAAAGTCTTTCATTTATTTATATAAAAAGGATATTTACAATCACAAAACTAAATAGAAACAGAAAGTAGGCAAATGTAATTAAAATGCTGGGGACGGGCAGCCCTAACGCATGTTTACGTACCGCGCGGCTGTAGGCATTTATTTCTATCATGCGGCCGAGTTACATTACTGTATTATAATATTACCGTGACTCCACCCATGGCCAAGTGCGGTGGTTGTGGAAAGTTTCTGTTGTCGGCAGTTGCTGTTAACTGCAGCAAATGTCGGCACTGGTACCATCGAGGGTGCGTAGCCATCCCGAATGCAGGTCCTGTACCGACCCCCTGGCACTGCCCTGAGTGCGAGAAGAACCTGGTGAGGGATAACCGTGCTGAAACACCGGTACGTTCGCGGGCACCAACACCAGCTCCACACGAGGTAAGCCTGGTTAACCTGATGGACACCACAGCACAGCACTAGATGCCTCACAGGAGCTCAACTTGGACATACTCAGGGCAGAATTAAGCAGTTTTAAGGAGGAATTCTTGAAGATCGTGCGAAATGAATTGCAACAGCTACGTGATGATCTCTCGGAGCTAAGGTCCTCTCTAAAGTTTACTAATGATAGGATGAGTAACTTGGAGGAAAGAGTAGCTGTGATGGAGACCAAAGCTGCTCAGCCCCAGGTGTCGCAATCGTCGGATGTGGACGGGCTAATAAGCCAGTTAAGGAGCGACATAAATGACCGTGACCAGGACTTGCTCGCCGATGATCTCCAAATCTCAAATATACCAGAGATTAGTGGAGAAAACCCTACCCACACTGCCATGTTGGTGGCGCAGGCGACGGCGCCGGTGGAGACCCGCCCCCGCTTTCTCGTTGTGTGCCTCGCGCGCCGCGACCTACGGGACGAGCTGCTGGAGGGAGCGCGAGTGCATCGCGGCATGACCACAGCGGATCTTGATCCGCCGGGCCCTGCGGCGCGCTTCTACGTCAACGAGCGCCTTACTAAACTGTACCTCTACCCAAGGCTCCAGGAGCTCGCCGCGATCGGCGCAGACGGAGTGGCCCTCGCCTCCTGACGCGGTGAGGAAACTTGTATTCGGCGACGATACACCCCTCGCGTCCCAGGAGGGTCCTTCTACTCCGGGGACGCGCCGAGCTCCTGTCGACGCTTCAAGATCGCTCAGAAAGCCTGAGGCTGGGCACCGCAGTCGCATTGCGGAGGCGAGAGCTTGCCTAAATAGGGCGAAACTCAATTTGGGCAACTCTCGCAACCTCAAGGCGGAGATCAAGACTGCGGTACTCGGAGCCATAAACAGGCTCTATGAGCTGGTTAAGGAGTCGGAGCGAGACGAGACCCCTGCCGCACCCCCAGCCGTACGGGTACCCGCACCCACTGCTGATTGCGGTCCCCAACCCATTTCCGTCGAAGTTCTTGCTGGCCAGACTGAGCTCCTTAACACCCTGAAGGAGCACATCTCGGAGCTAAAGGAAAACTCCGAGAAAATTGAAAGACTCCGAGACAGTTTGGCTAGTAAGGAGGGGGCGGGGGAGACAACCTACGCGAGTGTAGCGGCCGTCAGTAAGTGCCACACCGGGGCACAGGCCCTGGGGCGAACGACGCTGCACTCCGTGGTTGTCTCCTCAACACAGGAGATGGATACGGGGGCCGAAATCCTCGAAAGAGTGCGAAAAGCAGTGGACGCGAAGGAGGGCTGGGTGCGTGTAGAGAGGGTTAGGAAGGCCAAAGATCAGAAGATAGTAATGGGGTGCGAAACGAAGGAGGAGAGGCGTCAACTTAACTCGGCACGATTGGAGGCGGCCGGAGAGAACCTCGTCGTCGAGGAAGTGAAAAACCGGGACCCGCTTCTGGTTCTTAGGGACGTGTTGCTAATCCACAGCGACGAGGACGTGTTGCGAGCCCTTAAGAATCAGAACCGGGAGCTATTTGACGGCCTCGGCGACGAGGAAAATAAAGTTTCAATTAAATTTAGGAAAAAATCGCGTAATCCTCACGTGAACAGCATTGTGCTGAGTGTTTCCCCTGCAATCTGGAAGAGGGCACTCGAAGGAGGCAAGCTTCGCATTGACCTCCAACGAGTGCGCGTGGAAGACCAGACGCCTCTGGTGCAGTGCACCCGCTGCTTAGCATACGGCTACGGCAAGCGTCTGTGCATAGAGCCGGCCGATTTATGCAGCCACTTTGGCTAGATAGTGTCGTCTAGCTAACTTCACTCTACTCTTTAGAATAATTTCGTCTATGCTTCACTACTTACGTTTTGTTTCTTTCTTTCTCACTTATAAGAAGAGAAAACGGCTCGTAAGCTCAAAATGTAGTGTTATCACTATGCTAAAAATTTAAAGGCAGTCAATATCACAAAATAAATAGACTAAATAGAAAAGTTGACGGTTAGGAGACTACTTATGGTATTGTAGTGGTTTTTAAATTTTTGTTCCTTATAATATGTCACTGCCGTCTATTCAATTTGTAATTTTGTTTGTTGACGTTGTGTCACAGAGCTGCGTGTGCGTTGTGCGGTTTGTTTTGAAAATTTACAACAAAACATAACCTATTTGGATTATTTAATACCATGAGGACCAGTGTGTCACGCTTTCAATTGTTGGTGGAGTTCATCGAAAGGTATGTTTCTACTTTTTATTAAATTATTTTAAAACGTAAAGTTACAAAATTCCCAAATAGTTGCCCCTCAACGCAGGCAGATATGCCAAGCCACTTGAAACTTTGAAAGTGTAATAAATCAGGCAAGTTCAAGTGTCTAAAAATACTAAAGACGTGAGGAATGCAACTTATAAACAAAAAAAGGTTATGAATATAATTTGACTAAATTTAATTTAAAGGCACAGCTTGCTAGTACTTAAAATAGAAATAATATTATAATATAGTCTAGGTAAAATGTCTAAAACATATCTTAACGTAGGTAAAAATGCATATTTTTCAGGAACGGTGATCTTAGCAAACCTACAGAAGGTCCGCAAGGAAGAATGATCAATATTCAACGTTGGGCTCAATTAACAGAAATGTTAAATGCCGATTCAACTGGCGATACAAACTCATCTGAAAAATGGAGAAAGGTGTGTATAACGCCAAGGTGTCGCCAATATAATGATGAGGCTTGGTATTCTTTCTCACCATAATTATATTTTTGGTTTGTAGTGTTTATATTCTATTTTTTTTTATTTCATGCAATTCAATTGGCATATATGCAACTTTGGTGATGGTCTATGCTTGGTGTGCAGGTGGAGTGATATGAAAAATAATACGAAAAATAAATCCGCTCGCATACACAGAGATGCTACTGGAACTGGTGGTGGTCCTGCTAGTAGAGTTAAATTAACTGATTTGGAGGAAAGAGTACTCAATATATATATAGGCTCTCAAGCAGCTACTGGAATACCTGAAATCTCATGATTGACAGTCGAATTCGCAACCATCAACTCAGTAGTCAGTTTTTTTTTATTATTGTAAACAGTGTTCCTGTAGTATTCTGTTTCATTTCAGCTTTTGCTATGTGGAGTCTAGTAGGGACCAGTGCCAGTGCTGAACAGGCCCAGCTGCCTGAGGATGAGATATAGCCGCCACCACCTATGCCCAGTAGTACCAGAAGTGCGCAGTCATCACAAATGATTGAAGTTCAGGTTTCCAATGTCGAAGATACGCCGCCCATCCAAGAAGCGCCTCAAATACCGACGCCTCAGCCTGCAACTCCACAGCGAAGGCGTCGTTTGCTTCAAACCATGCCATCGCCTAGCCGCAGGAGAACTCGGACTCAGACTCAGTCAGAATTGGCAAGACAGGCGTTTGTTAAATCTGACAGTGAGTGGCGGATTTTCCAACAGAAATGTGAGCAACCGAGGAACGGTTGAGATTAAGGGAAAGAGAACTTCACCAACAAGAGCGGTGGTTGGATCTATTTGCTCAATTTATCGGTTTGGGAAATAGAATAGTTGATACATTTCAAAAATAATTAGACGACATGATTGGTGCAGTCTGAGCCGTTCGTTCAGATGCAATGTTTATAGAAAAATTGAAAGTTGGTGTAGTAAAAACAAATACTAGCTAGTATTTGTTTTTATGTCAACTGTGTATAGTTGTTATGTGCCTTATTTTATAATATTTTAGTTATTAAATTTAAAATACTGACTGATTAGTTATATTTTTTATTTTTATTGTTAAAAATTTAAATTCTACCTGTAATTTTTCCATTATCAAAATGTTTAAATATATTTTTTAAGAAATATTTAAAAGTGTATTTTATTTGTTAAAATAAAAAATATCTACAATAAAAAATATTTTTATGTACCTAGGAATACTTATAATCTTGCAAATAAATATAATCTCAAGCAACCCACTACTTGGCTTCAGAATGAGATGGCTGGTGAGGAATGGTTCCATTCATTCATGAATAGGAATCCTTCACTGTCTGTTCGTGTAGCTCAAGCTAAAAGCCTTTCAAGAGCAACCAGCTTTAATAAGACTAACGTGGAAGCTTTTTACGACAATTTACTGATTGTTTTGGACAGACACGGCTATGAGCCACAGAATATAATATAATGTTGACGAAACAGGCGTCACTACTGTCCAAAAACCTGATAAAGTCGTAGCAAGACGTGGAATACGGCAAGTAGGAGCTCTTACTTCAGGTGAACGTCTGAACGAGGAACATTGGTCACAGTTACATTTGGAGTAAATGTCTTGGGCAATACTATTCCTCCTTTATTTATATTTCCTCAGGTTAATTATCGTGATCATTTTATAAGAGATGGGCCTGTTGGATCGATTGGGACTTCAAATCCTTCAGGCTGGATGCAAGCTGCGTCATTCCTAGTCTTTCTCGAACATTTCAAGAAATTTTCTAATGCTTCTCCGTCACATAAAGTGTTACTAGTGCTAGATAATCATGCCTCGCATACCCACCCATATTAATACATTGGATTTTTGTAAAGAAAATTGAATCACTTTGCTTTCATTTCCTCCACACTCCTCGCACAAACTGCAGCCCCTGGATAGATCTGTCTTCGGACCCTTAAAAAAAGCTATAAATACTGCTTGTCACGGCTGGATGCGAAGTCATCCTGGAAAACCAATGTCAATCTACGACATACCGGGTATTGCAAAAACTGCAATGCCACTAGCCTTCACACAAGCGAATACTCAGGCTGGATTTTGCAAAACGGGTATTTACCCGTACAATCGTAATCTATTTAATGAAATTGACATTGCTCCATCTTTTGTAACGGACCGACCAAATCCAGACACTGAACAGAACAATCCTACAACATCATCTTCTGCAATTGATAGGCAAACCCCTGTGACTGGAGCCATTGATAATGTTCCAAATTCTGGCATGGAAACCAATCCTGCTCCTTACAGTGAAATCCCGCTGGTATCACAATTATTAGAACTTTCGTTAGGAGATAACGGTCCTGGACCTAATGATGAAACACCACTACTTTCACCATCCATACTGTGCGAATCTTCAATTCCAAATCATAGCAATGATCAGCCAACTGCATAAAGGCTCCCCAAAGAAAAGTAAAAGGTTCTAGAACCAAAAAATCCACCATTTTTACAGATATCCCTGAAAAAGAGGCAATAAGGCAAGAATATGAAGAAAAAGAAAAACGATTGAGGGCTAAACAGGTGAAGAAAAATCTAAATGAAACAAAAAATAAAGGAAAAGGAAAAAACAAAGGGAACAAACGGAAGACATCACCACTGACATCGGATGAAGAAGAGTATTTTTATCTGGTGTGTGTAGGTGCATATTCCGATAGTTGGCCTGGCAAAAAATGGATACAGTGCCAAGGAAAATGTGGATTCTGGTCCTACTTAGAGTGCACAGATGGTAGTCGTCATTATATTTGTCACAATTGTGATGACTCAGACTAGATCTTTGATACCCATGTTATTTTAAGAATCTATAATATAAAAATGAATCGCAAAATGTGTTGGTAAGCGCATAACTCAACAACGCCCGGACCAATTTGGCCAATTTTTTGTTTTTCAAATGTTCGTTGGAGTTCAAGGATGGTTTTTACGGCGAGAAAAATTCGAATAATTGCCGGAAAAACCCTTAAAACAGTCAACCAAGGTACAGCCAAGGTAGGGTAGGTAGGGTAGGTAGGGTAGGTAGGGTAGGTAGGGTAGGTAGGGTAGGTAGGTAGGGTAGGTAGGGTAGAGAAGGGTAGGTAAGTAGGTAGGTAGGGTAGGTAGGGTAGGTAGGATAGGTAGGTAGGATAGGAAAAAGGTGCATTGCAACGCATGCCGGGAACAGCTAGTTTAAAATAAAAATATCTGATCAAAAGTTTTTTTGTTCTAAATTTTTGATAAATGAAGATTTTTATAATAGCTGTAGACACTACAGTGCCTTATACTTATAAACATTGTATGTTTTTATGTTACTTAGTTATATATGACGGAGTTATGCCCGAACATACATAAAAAAAATAAAAAAAATATATAAACATCCGAATTGAGAACCTCCTCCTTTTTGAATAAAGTCGGTTAAAAATAATAAATACTAATTTAAACATATTTATTCACTGAACCAATACTTTAATTATAACAAAATGTTTTTGCAAAATACAAAGATAAAGAAAATGCATTTATTTGTATAAACATTTGTGTCATGATACATAGATATGCACATATGGATTGGATTTTTTTAGTTCTCTCTTGGATGAATTAATATTCAATATCTTAAGGGAATTCGGAATTTTATTGTATATTAATGGGGCCATGCAAATTACACTTTTCCTTAGAAATGCTGTTTTGGCGGCGAGTGATTGCACCCAAAGTCTGTACTTCTCACGTCTATTTCTACCTGTATTATTAATCAGAAGGGGAAACAAATTAGGATTGGATTTTACAAATAGCGATATTATTCTAATAATATGTAAAGTGACGGAAGTGTTAGAATTCTGTACTGTTTAAACATTGGTTTGCAACTGTCAGTTATTTGCAACCCAAACATAGCCCGTATACAAAGCTTTTGTGCTTTGGACGCAGTGTCCTTCTGAGTTGAATTGCTCCAGAAAATTATTCCAAATCTAAGTACTGATTCAGCAAGCCCATAATAAGCTGTAAGTAAAGTATCAACTTTGACAGTCGGTGCCAACTTATAAAGAGAAAGAAAAAGAAGAAATTCAGTGTAGGGTCAGATGTCCAACAATGAAACAGTGGTACACAATAAAACACAGTAATATTTCTAAAACGCTGCGTTGCCAGATCGTGCATTATATCGCGTTAGGACACTCTCGAGAACCCCTCACCCCACCCCAGTTTGCGTCGGCGCCACGCGGGAGAAGACGTGTTTGTGGAGCATTTTTAAGTTTTTCGACAAAAATGTAAGTATTTTCGTCATTCTTTAAAGATTTTTCATTAAATTATGGTTGAAAAATTCATATTTTTCATGATAACCTGGCATTAAACATATTGCGTAGATTAAGTGGAACAGATCATATGATAAAAGTGTTACAATTTGGTGGTTTTTTTTTGAGGTTAGTAAAAGAAACCTTATGTAGTCAACAATTTCGCTATGGACACAGTGAAACACTGTTTAATTGTGTACTATCTTGTTTCATTGTGTACCTTAAACCTTATATCATCTAGGTACTTTTCGTGCAAAGTAATCATTTTTGTGGCCAGATATCAATCTTAATATTTGATATTGGTTTTTCATTTAAGATGGGGCGTACGAAATCTCTAAAAAGAAAGAAAGGCGACCATTTAAGGGAAAACATGCTTCGAGCTATTTTAATGCACAGAAAAGGAAAGAGTTTGAGAAAATCTGCAGAAGAATGCAATGTGTATTATCCTACGCTGTTTCGATACGTACAAAAATATAAGAATATAGACGATGCATCTTTACCAGGTCTAAGATTGATTCCTAACTACGAAGTTAATAGAACGTTTTCAGTCGAACAAGAAACAGCACTTAAAGAATACATCGAAGAATGTGCGTTGAAATTTTACGGCTTAAGCTCCAAAGATGTGCGCCGTATTGCTTATCAAATGGCGATAGTAAATAATATTCAATGTCCTGCTAGCTGGGAAAAAGATCAAATGGCAGGTGTTGAATGGCTGCGGTCATACAAATCAAGGCATCCAGAATTAACACTGAAGAGGCCTGAAGCATGCAGCATGGCGCGTGCCACCGCTTTCAATAAAGAAACTGTCAGGTCTTTCTTTGATAACCTGAAAAATGTCATGAAGCGTCATCCTTCCTTTGGTAACGGTTGTAGAATCTACAACTTAGACGAAACTGCTACAACAACCGTTCAAAAGCCGCAAAAAGTTATGGCTCCCAAAGGCAAACACAATATTTGTAAGATAACCAGCGGTGAACGGGGTACGAAGGGCGGCTGAAAAGTTTTGAGCCTAATATATTAAAAATGCTGATAGATATGTATAAAAAATTTATTTTTCAATATAATCTCCCTCTGTTTCAATGCACTTCTTACATTTATTAAAAAGAGCTTTTAACCCTGTGAAAAAATATTCGCCCTTTTTGTCTTCAAAATGTTCGTTTACGGCCGTCTTCATTTCTTCATCACTGGAAAATCTTCGTCCTCGGAGGTCTTTTTTCAAATTTGAAAAGAGGAAATAATCGCTAGGGGCCAGGTCTGGACTGTAAGGTGGGTGGTTGATTTCTTCAAATCCAGTCTCAGCGAGGGCACACCTTGCAACTCGCGCAGTGTGGACGGGCGCATTGTCTTGCAAAAACAGGACTCCTTTTGCCAGTTTGCCTCTCCTTTTCTCGACAATCACTTGACGCAGTTTGGTCAACAATGCGGCGTAATAATCTCCGTTCATTGTAGTATTTTTGGGAAGGTAGTCGATGAACAAAATTCCTTCACAATCCCAAAAAACAGTGGCCATGAGCTTGGATGCTGATTTTTCCACTTTGAACTTCCGTGGAGGCTTTTCTCCCTTTTCTATCCACTGCATTGACTCCTGTTTTGACTCCGGATCGTACTGTCTAATCCATGTTTCATCAACAGTGATAAGACGAGAAAACACATCGTCAGGATTATCGCCACAGATGTCCAAAAACTCCTGCGAAGTTATGACTCGACGCTGCTTGTCCAGTGGCGTGAGAATTTTCGGCACCCAACGCGCGCACACCTTTTTCATATGCAAATGAGTATGCAAAATGTCGCTGATTCGTTCCTTGCTAATGCCAATGGCTTCAGCTATCTGCCACAACTTGATTCGCCGATCTTCTAGAACAAGTTTTCACTTTTTCAATATTTTCTTCGGTAACAGCGGTGTTTGGGCGTCCCGACCTGGGATCATCTTCGAGCGACTCCCTGCCATGTTTGAATTCTCGGCTCCAACGTTTTATGGTCGCAAATGAAGGCGTAGACTCCCCATAAACTGCTGACATTTCTTCAAAAATTTCCATCGGCGTTTTGTTCTTTTTTTTAAGGAATTTTATGACAGCTCTGTACTCCAATTTCGTACAAAGTGCTGATGACTCGGACATGGTGACGTTTATGGTTCAATTACTTAAAGTGTAATGAAGTTAATGACATTTATATTTCGTAGGTTACCCGCAATTTGTGATATGCTGCGCGAGTCATTAGTGACACTTAATGGTACTTAGGCTCAGAACTTTTCAGCCGCCCCTCGTATATTGGTAACAACATGTGCAATTGTGTGTGCATCAGGACAAGCGTTGCCTCCAGCACTTGTTTTTCCTAGGAAAAAATATAAAGATATTATGTTAAATGGCGCTCCAACAGAATCTTTAGGACTTGCAGCCCCAACCGGGTGGATGAATGCGGAGCTATTCGTAAAAGTTATGGAGCATTTCATTAAACACACGTCTGCGAGCCCAGAAAACCCAGCTCTACTCATAATGGATAATCACGAATCCCACCTCAGTATTGAAGCCTTAGATTTAGCCAAAAAAGCTGGAGTAACATTGCTTACACTGCACCCACATACGACTGCAAAGATGCAGCCTCTTGATGTGGGCTTAAATGCCCCATTTAAAGGCTATTATAATAGAGCTGTGGATTCGTGGCTGATGAGACATCCTGGTAAACAAATGACTGTTTACAATGTTGCTGAGTGTGTGGGTCAGGCATACACAAAAGCAATGACGCCAGTTAATATTGCGTCGGCTTTCAAAAAATGCGGTATTTTTCCGTATGACCCAGATGTTTTTACAGAAATTGACTTTATGCCGTCATTGGTGACCGACAGAGAGCAAACAGGGTCATTTCACTCTACAGCTACCGCTCCTAATGTCCTGAGGGAGAATCTTGCTCTTCCTTCTTTAGAGGTTGAACGTGCTGAAAGTCCCTTATCTGATGTGACACGGGCTGAGAGTCCATCAATACTTGCAGCTGACGAATTTCTATTCGGCGAAATTCCCGCACAAGCCACCGAAGCTGCATATGGTGTAAAGGATGCCGAAATTCTCACGTTGAAGTCTAACGAATCAGGTTCTACTACTTCACTGTTTAGAGGGATGACTCCTCCTATAGAAGAAATTCGAGCAAGTACTTCTGGTATTCAGACTAATTTCAAATCCCCTAAGGAATTTATTGCTCCATTGAAGGCCGGCCCACGAACTGGAAAGCGAAAACCAAGAAAACTCGGCAAAAGTATGGTGGCGACGGACACACCAGAAAAAGACCGGATAGGTGAAGAACGAAAAAAAACACAAGAAAGAAAATCAGCAGCAAAGACGATTAAACGGACTGTTTTTGTTGAAAAAGGAGGAAAAAAGAAACCAAAAATCACAAGGATTGAATCAGTAACAAGTAGTGAGGATGACGAGGAAGTAGTCTACACGGAAGAAGGCGATTCTGATATGAGCGAGTTAAATGAAGATCTAGATGAAGATGGGCTACCTTTGATAACAGAAAATTTCAAAAAAGTTACTCACACACCCTCAAGAAGGTGATTACGTGCTTGTTTTACTAGACTCAAAAAAACTGAAGGTCTACTATGTCGCGCAGATCACGGAAGTCATAAATACGAATAAATTCGGAGCTTCATTCATGAGGCTAAAAGTCAAAGATAATATGAAATTTTACATGCCGTTGGAGCCTGACCTTTCAGAAATTCACATGAATGAGATAAAAATGATTCTTCCTCCGCCACAAATAAATGGATCGAAATCCAGAAACTCAACTTACGTCTTTCCTGTCCGTGTCACGCCAAATATGAAGTTGCGTTAATTTTACATTTTCTTTTGTTAATTTTGATATATATTTTTTTTTAATGTTTATTTGTACCTAATTGTCGTAAACTGGCATTTATTAATCGTTAGTCATTTGTTGGAGGTATTCCTCGTAGCGCTCCCGTTTTGAAACGCTCCCATCTAAGCGCTCCCGTTTTGTTCCTCCAAGCGCTCCCAAAAAGAGCGCTTCGAGGAACGATTAAAAATATTAAAATTTATTTCCTCGAAGCGCTCCCATGATTAACTTTCGGATAGAGATGGGACTATACTAACTGAAATTATCGATAATAAGTAGAACACATTGTTATAATATACAACTAGCGGCCCGTCCCGGCTTCGCACGGGTTTGGCAAATCAATGTGATCTCGAGCCAATCATATTTCGTTACAGCAGAATTTGGTAGGAGCCTTTATAGTTCTACTGCTGTACAGTTGTACAAAACCATAACATCAAACCAACTCAGTGACACATATGAGCCATATGAGAATTGTTACTATTAACTGCTACATCTTAACATTGCAAGTTGTAAACTTATTAGATGCCCTTTTAAATCCTATTGTATCATAAAAACATACCCAAAAACAACAAAACTAGAAGTCCTAGAACAATAGATAATCGAGCTTGTAAAGGTTGACCCCACCCCTTTTTGTAGCCTCCCTGCGTACGCGCAGGTACCCTATATAAACTCGAGTCCGAGAAAAAAAATCACTCATTGCTTCGTTTGCGCCCTATCAGTACAGTTCTAGTGGAGTTCTGGTGTAAAAATATAATATTTATTTAAATCAAGTTTAGTTTCGTTACAAAAATGGAGAACAAGAAGGTGTGTTTAGCTAAATGGGAATAAATTAAAATTGGACTTATGTAAGTTTTTGTAATATCTTTAAGTTTGTGATTTTTAATTAATTATTTATAATTTCAGAATCAAACGTCATCAAAATCGGACGCCCCACTGAGGCGTCGAGGAAGACCAGCGGGAGTAAACCGAGTTCCCCTTTCACGGGTTAGTTTTTACCTTACATAATTTACATTTTACACTCTTCTATATAACATGCTTGTGAATATTTTATTTATTTTGTTTTCCTTTGGTAACAGGAAGAGCGGCGCGCACGCAATGCGCAGTATGAAAGGGAACGTCGGAAAGATACAGCCGAAGCAATGGCCCAATTAGCTGAAGCTGCCGGTTGTGATCCTCACGTAAGTTGTTATAATTTATTCTACTCAGTAATTTAATTGAAAGAAAATCAGTGAACATTTTTATTTCTTTACAGATTTCACATGCTGCGCTTGTGGCGACGGTGATCCGTAATATCCAAAAAGCAGCAACAAAAAAGAAATCTGAGGACATGACACGTCTAACAAGAATCAACGATAGCCTAGAAGCAGAAAGTACGTACTTATTGTTTTAAATAGAAAGTTGTTATTTGCTAGTTTCGTTTTCAAATTGAAATTCATTTGTTTTTTTTACTCTTACAGTTGCTGCACTACAGGCTAAATTGGGCCTAGACGATGAAGCTGTAGAACTTTTGGGCGGTGAAGATTCTACAGTAAGTTTCTACTATATTTTGTAACTCTTCATTTGTGTGTTTCAACACTTTCTGTCTTATTTACTTACGTATTTTTATTTGTTATCCAGGACACGCAAACAGCTGGGCCTCCTTAGAGTTCGGCGAGATAGACCAACAAGAATGCGACACCAAAAATGACAACTGAGGAGTTCAATTTCAAAACCCGCTAAAACGATATTTGAACGAAAACATTGTTTCGCTTGGATAAGAAGCGCCATCATTCATTCTTTTTTCTTGGTTTAAAAATTATTATCAAATCCCGCTATAAGCCTAACAAATCAGCTTTCAAAAGTAACAGTTAGTTGCAAACAGCGCTAAAAGAGTTCCAGTGCATTTCAAATTCCGCTAAAACCAAATCGACCAATCACAGCACGGCATCTGCTCAACGTAACACAACAAACAGTATGGCGATTTTGTCGACAAAGTGAAGGTGAGCTGTCGGTTTTTTTTGTTTTTTATGAAGAAATAATGGATGATTCTACACAATTTGTTACTAAATGTGATCCTAAACATGCCAGGAAGAGAAAAAGTGACAGATCAACATGGAAACGTACGACGGAGCAAAAGAAACGGTACGTAAAGTTTTGTATCAAACTACTTGTTTAAGTGAAGGGGATGGTGTTATGCAAAATTTTATCAAATCTATATTGTTGTTGTTATGTTTTATGTAATTAATAAGTTGTTTTATTAGTTTAACTGTTCCTGGATCAATTTCCTCTTTATTTGTTCTTGCATCCATTTCTGGGGAAACGAAATCGAGATTTTATGTAGGTAGGTATATTATAATAAAGGGTGTAAAAAGACCCTTAACGAAGCCGAAAGGTACTTGTTCTACCCGTCATTGCGATCATTTTTTTGTTCTAGACCATATCTGGGAACCTAGTAGTTACGGAGATATTGGGGGTCAAAGTTCCAACTTTTTCACAAGTTTTTTTTGAAATACATGTTTCTAATGTTAGATTTTCACTTTAAACACCTTCACGACCCCCGTACTATTCAATCCATCCATCAGTATGCTTAGTGCGAGTGTCATACTAAAATTCTAGTAACGGCACGATCGCGTAAATCGTGTTTACGTCAAACGCTTCGACTATCGTACTCATGCGAGTGTGAGATACTAATACATACAACCATTCATTTCGCGTTAATTCACCGTGAGAAGTGACGATTGGTGAACGACCGAAAGGAGCAACCGAACGAACATTGATTAACCGGCCAAATAAATTGACATTCGTATTTTGTGTTCTTAATAGAAGCGACTGCCTATTCAAATAGTGGTGGTTATACAACAAAGTTGACGTTTATTTTGTGTTTACAAAAATTTTCGTATTTGTGATTTGCATAGTTTTGAATGTTATTGTTAAAGAAGAAAAGGAAAGGCTGGGTTGTCACAGGTACATTTTAAATTCTTATAACTATATTACATACGGCGACACAGAATCGCGCTTATCTTGCATATTCAACAACAAAAACTTTAAGTGTTTCCAATGTTTGTTTCTTATGAGAGGGGTACAAAAAACGTTTACATTTAGTCCAAGAGGGCAATACATCAAATCACTATGGAGTCACTTTAATTTTTTTGTGGAATTGAGTCACTTGAGTGATTTATGATGTTATTCCACTTGATGCAATTTACATTAAAGTCTTTAAATGCTGAAACTATGATGAATTCTAAACTCCTCTGTGAATTGTCATGATCGTAATTTCGAACTTGTACTGGCATTAGAACCATGCTTTTTTTCTTTCATGCTTAACTAAAGTAGGTGTTATGTGTTTGGAGATTTTATTTGTGTTTCTCATGTCTGGAACTATAAACATTTTATTATTAATAATTATATTGTGTAAATAGTTATAAAACATTTAAAGTTTTGTAAAAGAATATCAATATAAAATATTTGTGGTATCTGATATGTCTTAAATACCTACGTTTCCATTTATGCGAAGCAGAGAGGAGCACAATGCTCAAAATCTTCACCCTGATTTTCGGTTTGATGGTTTCACTACTACGCTCTCCGCTCTACTTCACCGACCTAATCAATTTTAAAAAATTGTGCCGTGTTGGCATCTTGAAATTCCTCCGTAGGCATTATGCGGATTTTATGCGAATAATTATTACGCGTACGCGGCGTGGTCGGTTATAACTACCTATTATTATTCCATCACGTCGGGGTCACCACTTTGGAGGTGATGTCGTAAATAAGGCGATCTGAATGATTTAGTAAAGGTGTATTGACTAAGAAGTAAGAATTGAATTATGTACAATATTAAGTGCGGATGAATCGAAACAGGGCAAGTAGAGACGCGAGTCTAGCGCGGTCGCGCGGAGTGGCAGCGTGGTGCTTCGATCGTGGTTTGGAGCGCACTGGCGCGGGCGCCGGCGCCGCCGGCCGACTGCCCGTCGTCCGCCTCCTCTCGCCCCCGCGCCGCGGTGTTCACCCCGCCGGCGCCTGGGCGGTTAGGAGTGTAGTGATGTGCGTCGCTCATAGTGATGTGCGACGCTACACTGGTATGAAAGCGAAGGTTTGCCGAAGTTCCCGCAATGCAATCATAACCAAAAATCATTCAGATGCGTGAAATTAACTCGCCAGGATATAAGCAGATTTCATAGGAATTTTTATAAATGTACGACTAAGATTTCTCAAGACCATTTTATATTAAAATATTGCAACGTAAATAAAGCTAATAATAAAAAAGAAAACTCTAAAAGAAACATTGCGATTAAATATCATGTTATTGGAAACCACGGTCAAATGATCCCCGTTTGCCAAAAAACATTTTTGGATGCTCTTCTGGTTAAAAAAGATAGAATTAAGGGTATTATGAGCAGATTTTATAAAAGTGGAGGAAGTCATCCAGTAGAAAAGAGAGGGGGTGATCGAAAATCCCAAAAATACGCGACAAAGAGAGAGTCAGTCGAATGTTTCATTGAAAAACTTAAGTGTCAAGAAAGTCACTATTGTCGCTCAAAAACACAAAGATTATATCTCCCGGCCGAGCTTAATATTCGAAAATTATGGCGGGTCTATAATGCTGAACATCAGAATGATCTTAAGGTTAAGCAATGTTTTTTTCGCAACATATTTAATACATTTTACAACATTGGTTTTGGTTCTCCGAGAACAGACGTCTGCTCCACATGTACTTCCCTTCAAGAACAAATAAAAGCTGAAAGTGATACGAGAAAACGACATGAACTTATGACTAATAAAAGAATTCATAGATTAAAATATAAAGCGTTTTATAAAATACTCCAAGAGGAAGATGATACCGTCAAAACTATTACATTTGACTGTCAGAAAAACCAGCCACTACCCAAGCTTCCAGACCAGTCAGCGTATTTTAGTCGTCAGTTAAATTTTTATCATTTTGCTATTGTAGATGGAAATTCTAAGGCTAAATTAAACAAAGAAAATGTTCATTCATATTATTGGAGTGAAGTAGTCCATAAGAAGGGAGGGAATGAAATTGTAAGTGCAGTATATCATTACCTACAAAAAGTAACATTCAACGAGAAAATCAAGATCTTACGTGTGGTATGCGACGGATGTTCCGGACAGAATAAGAATACGGCAATGATTGTTATGTTGGGTAAATGGCTGTATTGTGAAGCACCTAGACATATAAAAAAAATTGAAATAATATACCCTATAGTCGGACATTCGTTCATACCTCCGGACCGTGTGTTCGCGAAAATAGAAAAAGTATTAAAAACTAAAGAAGTGGTAACTTGTCCAACAGAATACGTCTCTGTGCTGGAAGAAAATGGAACTGTGACAGACGTTTCAACAATACCAGTTTACGACTGGAAGAAAGGTTATGAAACGATTATCAAACCCACTAGTTCATGGCATTTTCCTTTTATGAAATCTAAGCGCTTTTTTTTAACTAGGTCGAAATCTGATAATGTTTTAGTTCAAGGAGAGAATAATTATAAAAGCGAACTCAATGATAAAAAAATAATTACAAAAAGGAATAAAAAAATTACAATGATTTATCCAGAATTAATACTAGCAAACACAATTTTACCAATGAAAGCAAAGGTCGCTGATGTTGCCAAACTTCTTGAAAAGCATTTCGGGACAGAGTGGAGAAATTTACCTACTTTGGAATACTACAAAAAAATTGAAGAAAGAATGCAAAGTGTCGAAGTCAGTAGCTTTGATAGTGGAAATGCTATTGAAGACCATTACTGTGAACATGGTTTTGAGGATGTTGAAACACATATTTAATATTCTTCCTGAACTCCCTTCTTTCATCATCCATCCATTATTCTGTATTTGTTTTATTGATAAATAATTGTCACTTTAACCCGTATTATTAATTTTCACGATTCTCCATATCTTATAAAATAATGTAAATTGCTTCATCAACATTTTAGTATTCTTGACTGTGACTGTTGACTGCATAAAACCATCCACGTGTACAAATCTGTCAGTTGCAAATCCCGCTAAAACGAACTATGTTTATTTCAAACCCCGCTAAAATCAAATGCATGCATCAAAATTCGCTAAAACAAAAATATGAATGGTTATTTTTCCGTTATTTTTAATTATTCTCCCAGTAAACAAAGTTCTTAAGTATTGCCAGTCTCAATATAAAGCTGTCACTGTGTTTTTTTAAAGATGTTGTATAGAATAGTGATTTTGTAAGGTTTTTTACGTTTTACCGTTATTTAATGAAAAGTGTTTTGGCGGATTTTGAAATTGAACTCCTCACTTGAGAAAACAGGTGCGTTCCTTTTTTGCAACTCAAACTTTTAAATAACGAAACCTACATTTGCAGCTTTCATAGAAAACATTTTTGTATCCTTATGTACTTAATGTTTTTGTTACAGAGGGAACAACAACTACAACCGAAGCAATGGCCGAATTAGCTGAAGCTGCCGGTTGTGATCCTCACGTAAGTTGTTATAATTTATTCTACTCAGTAATTTAATTGAAAGAAAATCAGTGAACATTTTTATTTCTTTACAGATTTCACATGCTGCGCTTGTGGCGACGGTGATCCGTAATATCCAAAAAGCAGCAACAAAAAAGAAATCTGAGGACATGACACGTCTAACAAGAATCAACGATAGCCTAGAAGCACAAAGTACGTACTTATTGTTTTAAATAGAAAGTTGTTATTTGCAAGTTTCGTTTTCAAATTGAAATTCATTTGTTTTTTTACTCTTACAGTTGCTGCACTACAGGCTAAATTGGGCCTAGACGATGAAGCTGTAGAACTTTTGGGCGGTGAAGATTCTACAGTAAGTTTCTACTATATTTTGTAACTCTTCATTTGTGTGTTTCAACACTTTCTGTCTTATTTACTTACGTATTTTTATTTGTTATCCAGGACACGCAAACAGCTGGGCCTCCTTAGAGTTCGGCGAGATAGACCAACAAGAATGCGACACCAAAAATGACAACTTGAGAAAACAGGTGCGTTCCTTTTTTGCAACTCAAACTTTTAAATAAAGAAACCTACATTTGCAGCTTTCATAGAAAACACTTTTGTATCATTATGTACTTAATGTTTTTGTTACAGAGGGAACAACAACTACAACCGAAGCAATGGCCGAATTAGCTGAAGCTGCCGGTTGTGATCCTCACGTAAGTTGTTATAATTTATTCTACTCAGTAATTTAATTGAAAGAAAATCAGTGAACATTTTTATTTCTTTACAGATTTCACATGCTGCGCTTGTGGCGACGGTGATCCGTAATATCCAAAAAGCAGCAACAAAAAAGAAATCTGAGGACATGACACGTCTAACAAGAATCAACGATAGCCTAGAAGCAGAAAGTACGTACTTATTGTTTTAAATAGAAAGTTGTTATTTGCTAGTTTCGTTTTCAAATTGAAATTCATTTGTTTTTTTACTCTTACAGTTGCTGCACTACAGGCTAAATTGGGCCTAGACGATGAAGCTGTAGAACTTTTGGGCGGTGAAGATTCTACAGTAAGTTTCTACTATATTTTGTAACTCTTCATTTGTGTGTTTCAACACTTTCTGTCTTATTTACTTACGTATTTTTATTTGTTATCCAGGACACGCAAACAGCTGGGCCTCCTTAGAGTTCGGCGAGATAGACCAACAAGAATGCGACACCAAAAATGACAACTTGAGAAAACAGGTGCGTTCCTTTTTTGCAACTCAAACTTTTAAATAAATAAACCTACATTTGCAGCTTTCATAGAAAACATTTTTGTATCATTATGTACTTAATGTTTTTGTTACAGAGGGAACAAACAACAACTGCTCCCACTGGAAATAACCGAAGAACAGTGCCACAAGTCAACAAAATGTTGAGCTTCCCTGTGACTTCAACATCGTGAACAAATGTGACGGTAATCAAGAATTATCTTTGGATCTTTTGAGTGGGTGTTTCTTTTTTGTCTCCCATATTCTATCTTTAATTTAATAATGGCCCATAGTTGCGTAAAGGGTCCTGCCCTTAAAGAATTCCACTCTTCTCTATGTTTATAATTTTGTCTTTTGGAAGTGTTTTTTCGTCCTGTTCCATTTCCGAGGAGGAAAATTATGTTCCCGTTTAAAAAAAAATCTCTTCTCTTTTCAGATGATTCCGAGCAAGGATTATTGTCTGACTGGATTAGTGCAGAATTAATAGAAACCAGTTAGTTCAGTGATGACTCACGCGTGCCAGTGAGCAGTTACCCGGCTGAGGACATGTTATCTGGGTATTGATGAAGACCTCAATGAGACCGCTACGGAAAACCATTGTAATAAGTACAAATATGACTGTATGAACTAATTTAGAATTGTATTTTTTTGGGAATTTCACTTTTTATATACATTTTCTTTGTAAAATCTGTTTCAAATTGTAACTAGATTTTTTTAATTGTAGTTTAATTAGAATTTCGTTGGTTATTTGTATTGAGACTAAATTTTTATTAAATTTACAATTAATTATATTGGTGTATACACATTTTTAAAATTAACTGTAACTTGTCTTATATTCCAATGAATGTCATGACTAATAAACTATCAATGTATTCAGTTTCTTTAAGCACATTTTATCAATTTTGTCTTGTAATTTTTTTAAACAACTCATATTGTGATACAACTCTTTCAAGTCTTATCAGTTAAATAAACAAGCAGTAAACCCGTTCCATGTTTTTTAATTGATTCCAATTTAGTATTGTTGTTACTGAAAAGCCCATTGAATTCGGCTAGGTTCTTGGTTGAATCGATTTTAATTAGACATTTATAAAGAAGCCAAAACTAAAACTAATCTAAAATTTGGCATTTAAGCAAGCTCTGCTTTCGTAGTACACACAGCTCCACTAGGTGGTTACCTCCCCAAACCCCAAAAGACTTGTGCGTTTACATCCGTGATAGGCCCAAATTAGTTTTTGTAATATTATAGGTTATTGTAATAATGCTATTGATTCGTTGAATTCTATAATTACCAGGCTTAATGATAATAATTTGAAACATTTTACATTTGGTAATGCATCTTAGACAACGAGAAAAGTTACGTAATAAGTAATGTTCTGTGAATTTGTAGCTGTTATGGAGTAGATTACAAATAATGATTAAAAAAGTCGTCCTATCGGGATAATTTATGGACTTACACTAGTTTTTTTAAAATAAATACACAATTTTTCACCGAAAAAATGACTTCGATTCCGTTTTTTTTTTCGTAGTCGATAATTTTTAGTAAAAATGTTAATTAACCTGTTAAAATAACTCATAAGCTTTTAGAAATAATAAACAGAATCCAAATCGACCCATAAACTTCGGAGATGTGTCAAAAAATAGAAAGCACATCTACAAACTATACTTAAAAAATTAAAAATTGAATAACATGAAAAATATTGAAGATAGACCCCCCCTTTAAAAGTTTATTTTCGACATTTCTTCATGAATATTCAGAAAATTACGGGCGGTCACATGCGCATGGGCGACATTGTAGTAGGGTTTTTGCATAGTCATCTACTTGACATAATTCGAAAAAAGACATGAGTGTCGTTTTTGGTGGACAGGATACCTTATCAGCTAAGTTTTCTGGGTTGAAGTACACTCTTTGACCATTTTCTAAATGCACAGCGAGATGAATTACCGTAGGAAAACGCTCATGAATAGGAAACCCGAGAATACGCCATACTGCCTCTGAACTACTTATATACCTTCCACTTTCGTACATTTTCACTTCATCTTTTAAATCTCCTAGTGAAACAGTAGCCTGGTCGGTACCCTTATTTATATATTTGCAGACATATTTGATTGACTTTACTGAGTTACAGTATTCCACATTGATGTGGGCGTTGAATGTTCTTAAAAGGACTGGATTAAAAGGAACTACCCAACGGTTGTCAAGCTCTACTCCATTTATGTTTACAGTAAATCCGCCTTCATTTGGAGCACGTCTCCTGTAATTTGGATAGCCGTCATCACCAGTCTGTGTTTCCCGAAGTAAAGTTCGAGGAAACCGTTTAGAGCAAAGCTTGTCTTTCATGCACGGTGAGTTGTAGTTGAAATTTCCACACGGGCCATGTATCATATTAGATTTAACTATCTCATACAGCTTTGGATCAAGATCAGGATCGGGTATTTCTGCACAAATAAAATTGTCAATTATGTCAGGAGACATGTGATTTGTTAGCCACACCAAAATATGAATATGTGGAAGACCGCGCTTTTGGTATTCTACTGAATACATGTAGCACCGGACTTCACCGAATATTTTCCCCTTGGTTATCAGGTCCATAATCTTTTTTACCTTGATACGAAATATCCTTGCGATGATATCGTGGCGATCGTGTGATTTTTGCCCTAGAAACAATTGTTCTTTAATATCTTCCCACCGGGGGTTGCACGTGAAGGTGATGGATAAGTCTGGGCGACCATAGTGACGTACATAAGTCATGGCGTCTTGGGTTCGCTCGTGCATGTTTCTCGGCCCACCGGTGAAGGAGGACGGCAGAACTATCATTTGACCCAACTGATCAGCTTCTACATCTTGTCTGCCGATCGCGTCCTTAAGGTGAATATAGCTGTCTGCGCGTAATTTTGCCTGGTTATGTCTTATGAAATTGAGTCTCTCTGTGTCTATTTTAGCGTATTGATCCACTAAATATTGGCTGAAAAGAGCACAAAAGTAAAGTAGGTAATTTTCCTCGTTTTCTCTGATCATAATATAAAATGAATAAAAGTTCGACGCTGACACCGTCTTTTTCAAAGGTAATTTTGTTTTCGGGTCTCGCTGTGGTATAGCAATTGAATAACCATCTTCTCCGTTACTAAACAATAAAGGATACTGTAAAGCATCGTATGATCTATGTATTTCACTAATTATTTGTAAATTACTACTGCGGCTTTCTAATATTATATCCCGATGCTCAAACTGTTGGTCTAACAACACCAAAGCAACTTCATTTGTAGTAGGATTATTGTAACGGCCCCTGTGAGTTCCTGGTGGGTTTTTTTCGGCATGTATGACTACTTTGAATGTATTACAGGAAGAAGGAATCTTATCAATGCTACTCTTCAAGTCTCTGATGTAAGGATTGACTTCGTGTAACATTTTTTGTAGTTGCTTTATTAAGTATGGTTTTAATTGCGGGCAATTAGCATATCTTAAATTTGCTTCTCTTTCATCTTCACCGACAAAATAGATTTGTAAAAACTGAGCTTTTTGCCCAGGTTCTGGTAATAAACTGCCAATCAAATGATATACCTGCCCCTGTACCTTAAAGGTTGGCATGAATCCATCTCCACCAACTTGTTTCCCGCCAAATGACGTCATCTGAAAGCAACTGTTGTATTTACGGATATTGGAAATAAAATGCTTGTGATCAGGGTGGAGATCCATGATCAAACTATAAAGTGGCTCGGGAGGTTTACGCAATGATTCGAGTTGTACTTTACCGCTGCTACAACACATGCCGGGAGTTTCATCCTGTTTCATTTACACTTAAGACTCATATCACCAATTGTTACAACATTATCACGTTCATAATCTATTTCATGGTTATATGACATATTCCCGAAAGATACTTGGTCTTCCATGGCCGTGTAATTAAACGAGATTGAGCCGCTCTGTGAACTTCGGGATTTAATTGCTGGTAGTCAGACGCAGCTTTCCTGTGCATTTTAGTGTTGTTTTTTTGATATTTACATACGGCCTTCCGGTGTGGCATAGGATTATTTTCTGAATATTTTTTTGAGCTCGTCTGACTTGTATGTTCCTTGTTTTGTTTGTAAATCTGGCTCTACGTTTCTTCCCCTTTTTTGGGATCCCGTTGTCTGCAAAGAAATGTCTGCAGAAATTGAAGAATCTGATCCAGAAGAACACAGAGATTCAATTTCAAGTGCATTACCTGAAATTGTAGCTCTGTGTGAGACCTTTCCGACAACCTGTTTCATTATTTTCACGGGGACATTTTGTTGGTTAGAATTTACCACCATAGGATTTAGTTCCTTATAGGGAAGGTAAGCGTCGAAATGTCCATTTGATAGATTTTGTGTAAAGCGAAGCCGTTTTATTGGATAACCTCGAGTACCTGCATCTATATATAATTCACCGTTGCGATAAACTTCAAAAAGGAAATTATAAACCCTTCCTGCTGCGACCAATTCACATAATCCACCGTATGTTGAATGTTGAATCATCTCTGCATAATAATGGTCTGCTGTACTGTAGTTGTCACCATTGCAATCATGTGACATGATAGAAAATTCATCCCAACGATCTAAGATGTAATTGACAACTTCTTGACGTACGACAAAAGCCTTTT
Source organism: Noctua pronuba (assembly GCA_905220335.1). Lineage (NCBI taxonomy): Eukaryota > Metazoa > Arthropoda > Insecta > Lepidoptera > Noctuidae > Noctua > Noctua pronuba. Next base: position 2,565,046 of record LR999906.1, on the reverse strand, counting down.
CTTGATTGCGATACATCAAAAACGAAAGTGATCGAAACAGGCAAGCCCCGTCCCCAATAATAGGTACAACCACTTGTTGCACCATTTCTCCGTCAATTTTAAGAGGCTACCCCTTCTCAATGACCTTGAGCGTTTAGTCTTTCCCACACCCCACCTACCCGTACTTCACCTGATAAGTATTAAGTAAAAGTCATTAAACTTAGCCATCTACCGGCTCAAGATTGAACTAATAATAAAGTCCAGGAGCTTGCGTACATTTTGTGATCATACATAATTATTGGTAGATAATTCTTCTTCATGTCGTGTCAAACGTTTAGGCTCCAAAATTATATTAATTTTGACCAGTAGGTACTCTGTACTTTAAGTAGGTAATTGTGTGAATAAAACAAAATGTATTTGGATATATCAATTATCTTTTATTTACTCATAAAAAAACTGTTGTTAGATTTAGTGCATAACTGTCTGTAAACTTAATAAAGTTAGCAGGACAAAGTACATGGAGTGAAAGAGGCCTGAATCTACTATCAATAGTAGAATTACTATATTACGACATCAATTATATAGGTACAAGGCTTTCTCTTAAAATATTATTGCAGATTATAAAATAATTTTACCTTATAGATTTAAGATCTAGACAAAAAATGGAAGAAAAGTTACACAACTTATTAAATAATTTAATTTGTAACAAAAAACAAAAATGGCTAATGAAAAATCTGACAGATAATTAATTTATTTATTTAAAATTATTATATAACATTTATTAGGTCTTTATGGCAAAATATTTTATAATATTAAACAAATTAAATGATTTATTAGATTTTTCGTGAACCATTTTTTTTGTTTTTGTTTTTCAATTGATTTTTGTATGTAGTCCGGATCTCGTATTTGGAAATTCCGTGGATGGCGAGAGTCAACCAACTCTGGAAGCAAGCAGTTCATGTAAAAAGTCGTCAACTTTTCTTCCATTTTTTGTTTCCAAAAATTATCATCTCTTTCGACAATCTCAATTCTCAAACATTCGTTTTCATTAGCCCTAACAGCAAACATACATTTTTTTCGTTGCGTTATATGTAATTGGCCTTGGATTTGGTAGAACCAATTATGAGTTTTGTTGACTAACTTCTATTTCGCCGTTTTTATTAGTTTTCCAAAAAGTTACTTTTTTTTGATCAATTGCTTCATTTAGTCCCATTTTATATGCCGTTATTGGGCATTTGACTTCCACAACTGAGTCGTCACCACATAGCCCATCGGGTGTGGTACCAAGAAAAGGAAGATTCCTGTCAATAAAAAGGCCACATCGTTCGATTTCTTGATTTAGTTGAACGCTCAGTTGAATGATGGCCTTTCTTTCATTTTCTCGGCCATGTTTGATCGATGCCACGTGATCCAAATTTTCTTTATACAAAAATTCTTTCACGGTATTTACGCAACTTGTATTTGGTCTTCGCTTCATAATTTTTCCGAAGTTTGAGGCGGTAAGTAGAGAGCGTCGAAGCTCGAGCCACTCACCACTGTCGCTTTGGAGTATTGTATTTTTTTGTATTTTGTCCATTTCTTCATCTGTTTTCTTCAAATTATTTAAAAAAGCTTCTTTAACTTTATTATAAGTTTCCTCGTCCATGTCCGGTTTGATGCACCCTTCTCCATACTCTTTATCTGTTTTTCCTGAACCTGAAGCTTGAAATAAACTCTTTCTTGGTTTTTGCCTTTTTTGAATTTTGTTGTAAACGTTTTTCTTAATTCTCTTCTCTTCGATTTTTTGTAATTTTCCTGTGGGGCTCTTACCACCATTTATCGATTTGTAAAGCCTTGATATTGTCTTTTCTGCATTAAAGGCTACTGACGCCGCATGGACTCGTAATGAATAAGTATTCTTTTTTGAAAAATTAATTCTTTTCCCCCCAACATACTTCGCGACAACACTGTGAAAATTTTCGACGCGGTTACTGTCAACGTCAGCTCCGTGAACGCGCAGCTACGCTTTGCACAATGAAATTTACGCGCTGCCACAGAGCACTTGTGAAAAAGCCATCTAACACTTTATTTTTATCCACCTCTGCAACTTTAGTGCAAAAATATGCCTTGCATTTAGTATGGTCACCGAATGCATGCGTTTGGCACCGTAAAATATCGTCAAAAAGGAGTTCGTAGCCTAGTTCGTAGTATTCTTCGATATTATTTTATATTATGCATTTCCTTCACGTACCTATGTAAAATAAAACAAGAAAAAATAATATTTTCGTACAATATTGTTTTATACATGCTATAAATTCTCGAGATTATCATTAAATTATCACTATGTCGATTGAAATTTGACAATACTGTAGTTTAATTGTTACGTGTGCAAAAATTAATCAGTCGGCTGAGTGCGGACAGGGGAGTTCTGTCAGCTGGACCCTGAAAGAAATTGTGCATTACTCGAATAATCTGTATCTTTACTGATTGTTGTTTTCGTACTTTTGATAATTTTAACAATCACTTTGTTAAATTTCATCCGGCGTACTATAACTTTATTTTACGTGTTTCGTTTACAAGTTTATGCGAGCGGCTGACGCATAATCCCCCTTCCACCATGCAGCTGACGATTTTTCTTAAGCTCAGTATGATGTAAACTATTTATGAAAAAAGTTTCAGCCGGCGTACTATGACTTCAAATCGTTTTTCTTTTTTACCACTTCCGGAACCACCCACATCCGCACCCATCACGGGTGCGTCAGCTGACGCTTGGTTCATTTATCAGTCTTTCGAAGTCTATTGTAAAAGATGGCAACCGATCGGCGTAAAAACACTACCTAAAATGCAACGCTACCTCCCGGACTATTAGGCATGATGACAATTGATAACGCATACTGGCACACGATAAAAAAAAGCTGATGAGGTGTCCTGTCACGAATGATTACACTGACACATAACCTAAAATACGTCCTTTCGCTTATTTTAATCAATAATTATAACTAAAAATGTGTCGTGTCACTGTAATTTTCCGCACTAACACTAAATAACAAAACAAAAAAATAAACTAGATAAGCAACATATTCCAGTGATAAAAGAGTACTTAAATAAATTTGCGCGTAAGAGCAGCGAGCGATCGAGAGCGACACAGGTTCACCGTACAAAGGCCTCTGGCCGCCTGCCCCCCGTCGCCCGCACAGAGACCCGCGAACCAGGAATTCTATTGGTACGATTTTCTAATAAAATAATGCACATAATAAAAAAACTCTTCTGTCGAATTATTAAGTACATGATTCTTAACTAATATAAAAATGTTTCACTACTGTAAGTAGTAAAAGTAGGAATGCTATACGATTTTTGTACGCGAAAAGGGGTCTAGGTAAATAATTATTTCTCTTTATTTAGAAAGTTGTATATATTTATCTTACAGTCACATTAATAAACTAAAATCAAGTTATTATAACATATATTAATTTGATATTTTTTACGTAACAATAAGGTATACTTTATAGAACATGAAAACGGCCGTATTTTTCTGAGATCCCCTTAATGGTTTCCACTTTCATTTTTTTTATATTATCAATCAGTGCAATAATAAAAAAGAATAACAATAAAATATTTAAAAAATCGAATGGCCTTTACAAAACTCTACTAAAAATTATAATATTTAGTAAAGTTTAAGTAACCACAGACCACACTTGAACTCTACAGTCAAGAGACAACTCAATAAATTCAATTAGAGCGAACGAAATCGAACCGAAACGAAAGATGACAATTTTCAATACGACAGTGCGACACTGGCATAGCAAAGACAAGACACCTAACAAACGAAAATTATTTCAAATAATATAGCGAGGGTCATTCTTCCGTGGAAAATCTTAACACCGCGATTCAGAAAATAACGTCACAGCACAACGCCATCTATCGATCACGTAGTTAAACTGTCAAAATATTATGCATGGAAATTCGTTCGTACAAAGTAAACACTTTTATGCTACGTAGACTTCCGAAAAGTACTGAAAATTTATTCCTATAAATATATTTTAACTTTATAGTTTTACATTGAATAAAATTGATTAGGATCGTGATAGCAGCGCCATCAAAATCACCACTCCTCAACTTATAAGCGATGCACTTTGAAAACTTTAAATTCGCATATCTTTTGATTGGATTGGACTTAGACGATTGCTAACAAACAAAAACCAAATGTTTCATCGTATTTTACTGAAATTAAATTGTAGTAATATTATGTATTTTATGTAGAAATGTATTTCGTTAGTACCATGTGGGCCCAATAGACGTCGTTGCATGTGTCTAAATCACGATCGATGCACTTTGAAAACTTTAAATTCGCATATCTTTTGATTGGAAAACCAAATGTTACATTGTGTTTTATTATGACTGTTATTTTATGTAGATATGTATTCGTTAGTACCATTCTGGCCCAATAGATGTCGTTGCATGTATCTAAATTCTTCTATACAAATTTTCACACCCCCTCAAACCCTCTCAGGAGGTAATTTGGAAAAACAAAAAATGCCAAGCTTCATAATTTACTTAGATAGATGTTCGTGCCAAGTTTCATGTTTATTAACACAAGTAATAAGATTTTCCATACAAACAAAATTCTCCCTTTTCACCCCCTTAAAGGTTAAATTTCCAAAAACCCCTTCTTAGTGCTCCCCTACATTATAATAGGAAGCCGTGTATAAAATTTCACATTCCTAGCCCCAGTAGTTTCGGCTGTACGTTGATATGTCAGTCAGTCAGTTCTCCTTTTATACAAGATGTTGTTTTGCATCCTCGTCAAATTTCAGGTGGTTGTCCTAAAAGACATAAATAATCAATTGAAAGTACAGTACCGGGCAATAACTAATAAGCGCGGTTTTTTTTTGTTGTTGAAATTTAACAGTATTTCAGAATTAAATCCTAAATTTAATGAGAATAATCCGACTGACTACGCACACAGCGACAATCAGCTGTGTGCGTGAGCGTCGACGTCTTACCTACTAAATTCAAGCGTGCGCGACGGAGCAATGACCGTAGCGACCGGGGTAGCAAAAATTTTACCTAATTTTATTTCGAAAATCACCTACATTGTTGTCATAAATTTCGTTTCATAATTAACTCATTTTAAGCATCATTAGAATACAGAAATCTTACTAATATCAGTAATCCTAGTGTGCCAAAGAAAAGTTCACTGGCTTGCTATCAGATGATTAATAAAATGTTAGTTTTGCTTTATTGCTATCGTTCAGCATAAACTTTTCGTAATGATTTTGTTTTTACTTGTGGATTACATTGGTTGATTTGAAATTTTCCTTCCTACTTAACGGGCTTAGGACCGGCAATAATACCTACCTACCTGCTTAAGTTGGTGTACAGATCTACTGAGTATAAAATGTTTTTTAAAGATTTGCTAGTTAAGTGTAAGTAGGTGTTGATACTTTCGACTCTTAGGTATTATTGGCGTAGTTAAAAATTTGAAATCAACTTATTTACACTAATAAAATTGATTAAGCTAACAACGTATTTACAAAATGTGCAAATAAATAAATTACCTTCTTAAGTTACCCGGAGGTATTGTTCAAAGTTGTTACCATCACACTCTTGGCACAATCGAGCACGACGTAGCTGGTTTTCCTTCAGCTTACGTAACACTAACACATTCGTTTTTAAAGTGTCGAAAGCACTAATGATCCTTGCACGTAATTCTGTTACACTTGTCACTTCCTCCGTGTAAACTAACCTTCTAACGTCTCCCCACAAATAAAAGTCTAGAGGCGTCAGGTCCGGAGAACACGGAGGCCAGGCCACAGGTCCTCCGCGACCGATCCAGTGGTCACCAAACCGTTCGGTCAAGTACTCGCGTACTTGCCGACCATAGTGAGGGGGGGCACCGTCCTGCTGGTAGTAGAGGTTGTGATGGAGTGCCAGAGGAATATCTTCTAACATCTCCTCGACAACGTGACGCAACAGCTCCAGGTATGTTGCACTGTTGAGGTACCCATCGATGAAGTAGGGTCCAAGCACGTGTTCCCCTAATATGCCAGCCCACACATTCAGTCCAAACCGCACTTGGAACGCATGCCGTTTGGTTACGTGCGGGTTATGGTCGCGGTGAGCCCACCAATGTTCGTTATGAACATTGTAGACGCCAACTCGAGTAAATAAACACTCGTCCGTCCACAGGATGTTGGCGTCTTGGTGTTCCAGCAACCAGCGACAAAATGTAATCCGCACGGCATTATCACCTGGATGAACGTCTTGTCCCTTGCGGTAGTGGAACGGGTGCTGCAGTTCACGCTTCAGTAGGCGCCACACTGTGGTGTGGTGCACTCCAAAGCGTCGACCAGCCTCCCGCGTGCTTGCCCGTGGTTCTCGCTGGAAGTATTCCAGGATGTCTTCCTGCAAGGCGACAGGCAGGCCTACGCTGCCGCGAGCTTGAGCATGCCGGGGAACGTCAAACTGCCGATGATCCCGCAGTCTCTGCGTAGCAGCCAGCATGACGCTCTGTGATGGGGTTCCCGATCGGGAAACATTTCCGTGAACAGCCGGATGGCTCCACGTAGGCTGTCTCCACTGATGGCATACAGACGGACCGTCTCCACCAACTCGACATTCGAATAGTTGTCAGTCATCTTGAACTTAGTACCTATCGAATGACGTCTCAACAATGTACCGAGCGGAATTCGCAAAGCGCAGCGCATGCACACTGCGGCGACATCAGACGCACTGTTGGTTTGGTTCGGGGGCCGCGGCCGGGAGCGTTGCTAGGCACGTGCGCGAGCGGTTGGGGTGGGATTGATTACCTACGAATTTATTGAATGATCGTTGCGTATGCGTTGTGTATGTATTGTTTGCGTTTGTTTGTGTGTGAAAGCGCGGTTTAATAGGGCTAGTAACAGACGGGCCGCTTTTAAATACGGCTGGTTTACACTTATGGATTTCAATAAACAGGAAAAAATAAATAAAAAAATACCTACGTACTCATTTTATTGTTGATTTGGGTCGAGAATCATTAGCATAATTATGTCCTTGAATTTGACTAGGATGCAAATCAACAGCTTGTATATACAGGGTGTAAACAGACCCTTCACGAAGCCGTCAACCAAGCATTCTGTACATCCAACTAAGTAACTTTACGTAAAAATTATTGCTGGGAAACGACTTTTTTTTTTGGGGTTTAAAAATTACGTTTTACGGTAAAACTCAATGTAACGCACTCAAAACATTGTGCTGACGGATGGATCGAATAGTACGGGGGTCGTGAAGGTGGTTAATGTAAAAAAATTACATTAGAAACATGTATTTTAAAAAAAAACTTGTGAAAAAGTTGGAACTTTGACCCTCAATATCTCCGTAACTAGAAGGTTCCCAGGTATGGTCTAGAACAAAATAGTGATCGCAATGACGGGGAGAACAAGTACCTTTCGGCTTCGTTAAGGGTCTTTTTACACCCTTTATAGATAGAATCAATAGTTAATTGTGTCAGTAGTGTTACTCGAGGTTCAAGGTTTTCTTAATTCTTAAGTTTGGCTCAATAAACGGTGTACTTACCTTATTATACACCTAAATCCTTTCTTATTTCAGACTGAGAAGAGTATAAGCATATTGATACAATATGAAACTAATTTATTATACATTATTAATCGACACTAATCGTAACATGCCTAACCAAAATCTGTTCCTCCATATTCTTCAAAATGTTGAAGTAATGTATGCCTCGCATGAGGGTGGAATTTGTAAAGCCTTGTGTGAAGACTCAGAAAATAAGAAAATATATAGAACATATGAACAACAATCACATTTGAATTATTATACTGTATACATCCAGAAAACAGCTACAATGGAAACTTTGCATGAGCTATTTGAGGATAGACTATATGATGAAATAATCGTTAATAACCTTCACAAATGGTCACTAACTCTGAGAGATTTGAGGGAAATAATGTAAAACCAATTTTTTTCACTAAATATCAATCAAAATACTAACCTATTAATTATGATTACATAATTATAATAAATGTTTCATGTAAACCTATGCCTATAGAATTATGGCCACTAACAGATTTTTTTTTTCAGATTACCGCAATCAATAAAGGAAGAAAGGAAGGTTCAGTGAAGTTCTGACTCTGTGGGGTGAATTAATATTTAAAAAAAAAACGGATTTTAACCGACTATAAATCAAAATAATAATTTACGAGTACCTATCAATAAAGAATGTATAAGTAGAATAATGATTCATGTTTTACCCTACACTTAGAATTTTACCTATTAAGATAACTCTTTACTTTCAGATCACGACTATTAGTCTGGTAAATGAGTGCTCAAAAGGGGTATGTGGTTGGAAAAGTCGAAAGCAGAAAATCTGACTTATGAACTTTGTTTGGACTAGTTAGAAGATAAACATATTAAAAGTCCTGACCCCTCCGAGGTGAGCCCGAGGGATGGGGGGGCAAAGAAGGTCCCGTTTTTTGGTTTTTTGCTTATATCTTGAAAACTATGCGTCGTATAAAATTTTGTTGTACTACATAATAAAACCTCATAAAATTCTCTACAACTTTGCTTGTCACACTTTTTATCAATCTCCAAAAAAAAAAAAAAAACGAAAAAAAAAATATATATATATAGCAAAGTTGTAGAGAATTTTATGAGGTTTTATTATGTAGCACATGGATTAGCCAGTGAACCGCGAAGTACACACGTCGCCACCGTCGCAAGTTTTGTTAGGCCTCCACTGACCGGCAGTGGCGCCGCTGCGCCTCCCTTGGCGCAATTTTGTTCGAATACCGCCCGAACCGTTAATAAATTTGTCAGAGAAAATAACGGTCGATTTCGACCGTTATTTTTCTCAGCGAACAAAGGGAGCTCGCTGTGACCGTATGGGTGCCTGGCACCTGTGCGTTCACAGCTGAGTCCCCTTGTGCCGCCCGGTGCTGAGCACCGTAGCGGTTGCGGAGGTTCACTCCAGAAGAAGAGCAGGCCATGAAGAAGACTCCACCCGCGGCCCGGTCGATGGGGGGCCGGACGGCGTCGCTCCCGATCATCGGGGACTCGCCGCCCGGCGCTCCGCCGGCCACCGCCGACGCTGATGGTGCTGCAAGGCCGCAGCACAACCCCAGCCAGAAGAGGCTCCCGCCGATGGCAACATCCGGACCGTCGCCGACGCCGTCGAGAGCCGGGACCCCGGCCGACTCGCCGGCGTCACCATCACCATCTCCACCCAGGAGCCAGCCAGCGGTGCCAATCCGCCCGACTGCGTTCCGACCCGTGCCGACCCAGGCACCGGGGCCCGCCGGTACCTGCAACCGCGCACCCGCTCTGCGCGCTACTGCGCCTCACCCGCGCCCTGCGACGCAGGCGATGCGAGCGACTGCGCCGCCCGCGCCCCGCGCGCCCACCGCGCACCCCGCGGCCGCGCGCCCCTCGCCTGCGCCCGCTCACTCCGCGCCGCCACCTGCGCGCTCCGCCGCGCGCCAGCCCGCGCACTCTCGCTCCACCGCCACGGTGACTCGCCCAGCGCGCACGGCGTCGCCCGCTCCTCACCGCTTGCTGGCAGGCTCAGCCGCCGCAGCCTACCAGGACGCAGCTATGTCGCCACCGCCTCCGAGATCCTCGGCACAGGACTCTCCGGCTGCTATGTCGACGTGCTCGTCGAGGGAGGGGAGCGACCTGTCGACGACGTCCGTCGACACGCCTGCCCATCAACACTTCGAGGATCCGGAGGTTAGTAACTACCCTCACCCTATGGAAAACAAAAGTGATAGTGAAACGCGCACTGAGGGCTCGCTGGCCTTTGGCTTCGAGTTCCAGCTCGGGGCCAGGGCCCAGCGACGTCCAAGAAGCTCGGACGGCGAGGCCGCTGAAGAGGCTAAGCGGGTCTGCACCGACTCCCCGCCACCGCAGCGCGACGCGCGCGGCCGCGCCGGAGCCGGTTCGCCGACGTTCGCCGAAGCTACCCGCCGTCCTTCACAACATGATGTTTCTCTACCCTCTACAAAGACGCCCCCACCGGCAGCCCCCGCACAAGGAGCGAGCCAAGACACGGCCGCAACTGCCGCAAAGGCAACAGAGAAGAGGCCACGCTACCCTCCGCTAGTGGTGGAAAGGCTTCCCAACTGGGCCTTCCATTTTAGGGCCGTGAGGGACAAGCTGGGCCACCCACCCAATGCTCGACCTTACCAGGGCGGAATCCGTTTCGTCCCTGAGAGTGAGGTAGAGTATCGGGTGGTCCAGCGGTACCTCACCGACCTGGAGAGATCGGAGGGCCTAAGTTGGTTCTCCTACTCACTACCGGCGGAGCGTAGCCTAAAGGTGGCTATCCGTGGGCTGCCGGCGGACACCGATCCTGCTGAGATCGAGGAGGAGCTCACGCTGCTGGGATACCAGCCGGAGTACGTGCGTAACATCAACGCACGGGGAGGACGACCCGGCTGCATATTCCATTCAGTGCTGAGGAGGCAGCCCGACATCCGCCGTATCTATGACACCACCGTGCTGTTGTGCATGCGTGGTGTCCGCGTAGAAGCTTGGCGGAGCAAGCGTGGGCCCGCCCAGTGCCACCGGTGCCAGAAGTTCCGGCACAGCTCGCACCAATGCCACCGCCCGCTCGCCTGCGTGAGATGCGGAGAGGAGCACGCCGCCCGCGACTGCCCGCGCCCAAGAACTGAGCCGGCCACATGCGCCAACTGCGCGGGCGATCACCCGGCGTGCAGCAACGAGTGCCCCATCAAGAGGAAGGAGGCCAGCAACAGGCGAGCGGGTACTGTCGCCATCTCATCCCGCCAGCGCCGATCCAAAGAGGGGCCTACCACAACCCCCGCTGACACCGCCGCCAACGACCACGAGGCCCCCAGCGCTACACTGATGGCGGCAGCGAACGGGCCCACACCCAGAGACGCTGCCTCGGGGCGGAGAAAAAAGGGACGCGGGGGAAGGAGAAGGGGGAAGAAACCCCAGCCACACAGAACGGGGCCTTGTCCCTGCCGTGGCGCAGGCCCTTGCCACCACCACCACCACCACCTCGGACGCCAAACCGACCGACGCCGCTGCTGGCGCCACTACTCTAAGGAAGGGGAAGAGGGCGGGTAAACCCCCCCCACCCACAGACGCGGCCCCAGCCGCCGCACTAACCGCGACGACTGGCCCGCAACCACCGGCGTATATCGCCACAGCCGGCGCCCACGAACAGCAGCGACGCCGCACTCCAACCTCTGGCGCTCCTCAGAACGAGCGCCAGCAAAAGGATTTTACGGCCTGCGCCATAAAACTACTTATGGACCTCATCAGGGCCATAAGACAGGGACAAGACGCGGGCTTAGTTATCCTCGACGGACTGGCTGAACTCCTCGCCCTCTATCATGGCTAGTTCGTTGAGGATTCTACACTGGAACGCCCGCGGCCTTAGGACAAAGGTCGCCCCACTCCGCCTCCTCCTAAAGGAACAACGAGTCGACGTGGCGCTCATCTCGGAGACACTCCTGGGACCTGCGGACCAAACCAGGTTCCCAGGTTACATCGTCTACAGGAGGGATGAGAAGTCCCCGCTCGGCATCTCCTACCGCGGACTGGCAGTGTTGGTGAACCGAAGAGTCGTCCATCAACCACTCCCAGAGGCCCAAACCTCGAGCTTCCAGGCGCTGGGCATCCAGCTGCATGTCGCCGGTGAGGACATCAACATCTACGCAGCATACCACCCGCCTAATTCCGCGCTCAACCTAGCGGAGCTGCGCACCATCCTTCTGTCGCCGCAGCCGACTCTCCTTGCCGGCGACATGAACCTAAAGCATCCCGCCTGGAACAGCAACAGTATGAATACCTGGGGTAGACGGCTCTTCGCGGACGCGGAGGCCCTCGGGTATATGGTGTCCGGCCCAGACACACCGACCCACTACCCAGACTACCAGGCGCACGCACCGGACGTGCTGGACATCGTAGTCCACAGGGGCCTAAACTGTCAACTCACCCAGCAAGTGATCGACGACGAGCTACAGTCGGACCACCACCCTGTACTCGTCGTCCTATCAGAGATGCCGACCAGACTCTCGCCTCCAGCGCCACGTCGATCAACGGACTGGACAATATTCAAGGAAGCGATGGAGACCACCACTCCTTCTTGGCCCGTCGTGACCGCCGCAGACGTGGACGAACTAGCGGGAGAGGTCACCGCTTGCATCCAACGCGCCCTCGCAGAGGCGACTACCACCATGCCGACGCCGCCGGGGGGGTCTGTGTACAGGCCCCTCCCCGCCCACCTCAAGCAGATGATCGCCCAGAGGAGGCGCCTTCGCAAGCGGTGGCAGTCAACGGGATGCCCCACAACAAAGAGAGAGCTGAACCGTCTAGCGGAGAGGGTCAGGGCCAAGTTACAGGAGTTCAACACCGCGGGCTGGGAGGAACGCATCGACGCCGCCGAGGGGGACTGGCCGTCGCTGCACAAACTATGTAGAGCCCTATCAAGCACCCCAGCCCCGGTGCGTCCACTTCGCCACAGCGACGGGACGCCCAGATATGTAGCAGCAGACCGGTCGGAGATCTTCGCCGAACACCTGGAACGCCAGTTCCGACCGAACCCAACTGATAACCTCGAGCACATCGCAGCAGTCGAGAGGCACCTTGGAGAGTACTTCGCTACGCCGATAGCCTCCGATGAAGCCCCCATTCACTTCTCGCCTTGCGCAGTTAGACGCGCCATCCTAAAGACGAAGCCGAGAAAAGCCCCGGGAGCGGACGGGGTCACCAACATGGCGCTGCGCCACCTGCCATTCCGATCGGTAGCGGCGCTAGCGCGCCTATTCACGGGGATCCTGCGCACTGGGGTTTTCCCCGCATCGTGGAAGGAAGGGCGCGTCATAATGCTGCCCAAGCCACACAAAGACGTCCTGAAGCCGGAGAGCTATCGGCCCATCACCCTCCTCTCTGCCATCTCCAAGGTGTTTGAACAGCTCCTGCTGCGACACCTGAACCAGCACTTCACCCCACGACCGGAACAGTTCGGGTTTCGGTCGGAACACTCCACGACCCTTCAGTTGTCGAGGGTGCTGCACCTGCTCACAGCGGCGCTGAACAAGAAGGAGCGAGCAGTTGCAGTATTCCTCGACATGGAAAAGGCGTTCGACAGGGTATGGCATGCCGGCCTGCTGTACAAACTGTCAACGACAGAGGCGCCCCGCCGCCTTGTCCAGGTGGTCTCCTCCTTCCTCTCTAACAGGACTTTCAGGGTGGTGGTTGACGGTGCGCTATCCAGCGCTCGACCCGTCGCCGCCGGAGTGCCGCAAGGCAGCTGCCTCTCACCAGCCTGCTACTCCTGCTACACCGACGACATCCCCACTACCGCCGACACCACGCTCGCGCTGTACGCCGACGACGCCGCGTACATCTCCACCTCGCTCAACGTGCATCACGCGGCCGTCAAAATGCAGCGCGTGCTCGACCTGCTGCCTGACTGGCTGTCGAAATGGAGGTTGTCGGTGAACGTAGGTAAGACGCAGGCCATCACCGTGGGAGGCTACAAACAGCCACCACCTTTGAAATTACAGGACGTCGACGTCGCATGGTCGCTCCAGGCTAAATACCTAGGGGTCACCATCGACGCTCGACTCACCATGGCACCACACGTCCGCACGATCATCGCCAAGTGCAGGAGCGCCCGCTTCCTGCTGCACCCAGTGCTCAAGAGTCGCCTCCCGCTGCGTGCCAAGCTGGGCGTGTACAAAACGTACATTCGCCCGCTGCTCACGTACGCCGCCCCGGCCTGGTACGCCCTCACGAGCGCCACCACAAGGAAGACCCTCGACGCGCAGCAGAACATCTCGCTGCGCCAAATAGTTGCTGCCCCCCGCTACGTGAGGAATGCCACCATCCAGCGGGACCTCGGTATCGAGAGCCTGGAGGACTTCATCCGCCGCCTTGCGTCCACCATGTTCGCGCGTGCCGACGCTTCTGCCTGGCCCCACGTCATGCACTTGGCGCCATGGCACGCGCGGCCTCCTGACGCAAGGCGCCTACCACGCGACCTCGTGGCGGACGTGTGCGACGCCACCCCACCGGACTGACGCATCCGGGTAAGTCGCTCCCCTGTCCCAACACGCGACTTACTCAAACACTGATACTCTACACTCACGACATTCACTCGACAAGCGTCGTGTTCTAAGTTAATATAGGCACGACGCGCGTCGCTCCACCCACACACGACTCTACAAGCGATTATACTCACGCGATGAATGTGCGGCGCGGGCACGCAATTCTCTCGCAGACAAGAGCGGTGTCACACAGACACACTACCGCTCTCACACACACCGACGGCCTCTAGTCTGGAGCGTGCTCGGCTAGACCTGAAATCGCCTCCAGACTGAGGTCTACACCCTCGGTAGAGAGCGCCTAAGCCACCTCTGTCGCTGGTTGTCACCCGCCGGGCCTCCTCCGGGTAACCGGAGGTCTCACCTGGCGGTGACGGACCGCCGAGGTGGCGTGAAGAAACGGCGCTGCTGTACAGCGCCGTGGCGCCCCTACCGACACAAATAGGCAACTACACATAGGTAAGTCGCGTGCGCGCGCTTGCCATCTGCCAGGCCTATATCGGCCGCCCAGTGAAGGTGCCTGCGTCTTAGCAGGCACAAAGGTGATCCCGCGGGACCAAGGGCGATGCCCAAAACCCGCCCGCCGCACCCCCTTGCGGGGATGCAGCGAAGTCTACGACGGAATTTTATCAGATTTCATTGTGTAGTACAACAAGTATTCGTGCGACACACCGTTTTCGAGATGCAAACCAAAAACGAAGACGAACGGGACAGAGAATTGGACAAATTTTTAAAAATTGTTCGTTTTTCGTAGCTCATACCAATTCAACGATAAGAGATAGATAAAAAACTTGAAAAGCAACGTTGTAGAGAATTTTATGATGTTTTATTATGTAGTACAACAAAATTTAATACGATGCATCGTTTTGGAGATATAAGCAAAAAACCAAAAAACAGGACCTTCTTTGCCCCCCCATCCCTCGGGCTCACCTCGGAGGGGTCAGGACTTTTAGTATGTTTATCTTCTAACTAGTCCAAACAAAGTTCATAAGTCAGATTTTCTGCTTTCAACTTTTCCAACCACAATCGTTCATTGCCCAGACTATATGAGTAAAAGAAAGCGAAGTATAGAAGTTCAGTTAGAAAAACAGAAAATTGCTATAAATAAACGGAGGAAATATGCCATAATGAAGCTGGACCCTGAATTTTATGAACTTATGAAAGAAAAAGAAAAGAAAAGGTATCAAAATAGAAAAGAGAAAGGTCAATTCGAATCAATAAATGAAAAAAGTCCAAGAGAGCAGAGAGTACAGCGCAAGAAATGGCGTGAAGCAGCTAAAAGATATCTATACTATTCTATTCTAGCCCATGAAAGCATGAAAGAGAAAAAACATCACGAACTGCTGGAAAGTCTTTGTTGCTCAAAATATGTAGAGAAATATCTTAAAAGGGAATGTGGTGTCTGCAAAGACAAGACAATTGAATTCAAAGAGTTCTCGAATGATGAAGAGATAGTGTTCTCTAAATGGATACGATCCCGAAAATCAATCCCAACAAAAAAAGGTCCTAAAACAGTCATGATCACTCAGAAAGACGAAATCAAAGCAAAACCCCTCGAAATTATCAATGAATTAAATTCGGACTTGAAATCATTTTTCGAACATTGTTACCTAATCCAAGCACAATACAACGAATTGAAAGAATTAAAGAAATCTTTGACTGTCAACTCTGCTGTCATGCATGTAGACTTTTCGGAAAATTATGGAATGAAAGCCACAAATGAAGTGCAGTCATTACATTTTGGTGGGAGCCGGAAAGAACTTACCCTACATACTGCCGTTATTTATGCCTTTGATTTCCAAATAAGTGATATAAAACCAAAATCAGTCTGCACCGTAAGCGAATGTCTGAAGCATGACGCACCAGCAATTTGGGCACATCTCATACCTCTGACAAATGAAGCCATCAAACAAAATCCATTCCTCGATACATTGCATTTTCAATCAGACTCGCCTACATCTCAATACAGGAATAAATACATGTTTTATATAATAACACAATTGTCCCAAGATTTCCCACAAATTACCGGAATAACGTGGAATTACACTGAAATTTTCAAAGATATGACCATGCAAAAATACTAAACGTTTAGCGGCCGATAACCAGTTAAAACAAAACCTGTTTCCGGCCGTTTAAAATAAAGGGCGGCCGAAAATTGGTAAAAATTACACCTGATTCCGGCCTTTCGAAATAAAAACTGCCGTTAATTAGTAAAAAATAAATCTATTTTAGACCTAGGCCCTAGAGTAGTCGCGTGGTCTACATATGTAATCCACTCATACAAAATTACAAATTTCCAAAAATCGGATAGCGCCACTTATTTTATCCTTCGGGTACTTTAAGATGAATAGTTGACGCACGCGCTCAGTGCGGCGCAAGCGTTGGTTGCGCGTGGTTGTGAAACAGGAGCAGCGCAAAGTCCGCGGTCTACGAGTGTATGCCGCGCGACCTATTACGTAAGTATTTTTGCTGTAGTTGTTGCTTTTATTTTATGCAAGTAATTACATTTAGATTTTATTGTAAAGTTAGTCAGCTTATTTATTATTTATTGCATTATGTATATTAAAGTTTTTGTTTATTTTTGCAGGTAATTTGTACAATAATTATTATTTAGAAGAAAGTTATGGATAGACAAGTTGCTCAGATTGAGGCATGGCTGGGTGAAGATGATAGCCGTGACGATCTTCATGACGATTTCTCAAGTTCAGATGATGAAGAGGATCATCTTGAGGAGCAGTTTTCTGACTCAGCATCAGAACAAGACATATCAGGTGAGGTTGAATCAGAACAAGACATATCAGGTCAGGTTGAATCTGACAGTTCGGCATCTGAAAGTGAACCAATTCAGAGCAGAAGGCGTGGTGATATTTACCTTGGTGTAGATAACACTGTCTGGACAAAGACAGCTCCTCTGAATAGGGGAAGAACCAGGAGCCATAATATCGTTTTTGTGCCTCCTGGTCCTAAAGGAATCGCAAGTCAGAAAACTAGCCCTGCAGATTGTATGTCACTTTTTTTAGATAATAATATAATTGATCTCATTATAAAATACACTAATATAAAAATTGATCACATGAAGGCTAAATATGTGAGAGAAAGGGATGCTAAACCAACACATGGCATCGAGATAAGAGGTTTTATTGGGATTTTACTTATGGCTGGCGTATTGAAAATTAGCCGTTCGAGCACAAGTCAAATATTCGAGCATGTAAAACACTCTGGTGTTGACGCGATATATTTGACTATGTCTGAGCAAAGGTTCAAGTTCCTTCTCAGAGCTTTACGATTCGATGATATAAGAGATCGTGAGGATCGTGCAAAAATTGATAAACTTGCTCCGATCCGAGAAATTTTCGATTTGTTTCTCACAAACTTCCAAAACTTTTTCGTCCCGAGCGCTGAAATGACTTTGGATGAACAACTCTAAGCCTTCAGAGGACGGTGTCCATTTAGACAGTACATTCCAAGCAAACCGGCAAAATATGGTGTGAAGGTTTATGCTCTAGTCGACGTTCACTACCCGTACACGTTCAACTTGGAAATATACGCAGGCCAACAACCTGAAGGACCGTTCCGCTTGAGTAATGAACGATGCGACGTAGTTATGAGAGTGGTACGTCCAGTTCTTGGCAGACACATCAACATAACCATGGACAATTGGTTTTCTTCTCTGCAAGTTGCTAAACATATGTTTGAAAATGGAACCACCATGGTTGGTACTGTACGGAAGGACAAAAGAGAAGTACCACGTCTATTTCGAGAGGCGAGAGGAAATCCAATATATTCATCAAAATTTGGTTTCCACCCATGACATTGGTGTCTTACAAGGCAAAACCTAACAAAGTAGTAATTTTGATGTCAACAATGCACAACGACGCAGCAATCGATGCCGATACAGGTGACAAACAAAAACCAGAAATAATATCATACTACAATCGCACTAAAAATGGTGTGGATCTAGTAGATAAAATGTGCTCACTTTAGGACGTCTCCAGGAATTCAAGAAGATGGCCTGTTACAGTCTTCTATGATCTGATCAACCTCAGTGCCCTCAACGCACTATGCATACATTCGGCAAATAAAAACTTTGAATTTGTTCGACGCCGTGATTTCCTCATTGAATTGGCTCTAGCTTGGATGAAACCCCTGGCTCAGCAAACACTGGACAAAAAAAATGTTGCCAAGAAGTCTGTCTTTCAAAATAAAGGATTTTCTGGGTCTTCCGCAACAAGAAAACCAGCCATCGACACCAGGACCAATACGGAGGAATTACGTTGGTCGTTGCCATGACTGCGGTAGAGCTCGCAATAGAAGCACTCGAAAGATGTGCAACACATGCAGAAAGTTTATATGTCCTGACCATTCCAAGATAGTGTGCTTGTCTTGTTCACAAAATAGCTATTGGGTACTTTTGGTTGAGGTGCTTGTTTTTTTTTCAGATGGTACCTGTCTGTGAAGGAAAGAAAAAAAATGAAGAGCCTTCCCGAAGGTTTGCTTATAGTGTAGAAGCACTGACAAGCGCTCTTTCAGATATACGCAGCAACATTCGCAGCATCAGAGAAGCATGCCGGCAGTACGGAGTTCCAAGATCCACTGTACAGGACAGGCTTTCTGGTAGTATTGCTGATGAAAAAAGAAAAGCTGGCCCAGACCCTATATTTGGTTTTGATGGAGAAAAGAAAATCGTTGATTTGATAATTGAGTTGGCAAAAGCCGGAATTCCGATCAACAAATATGACCTTCTGGATACGGTGGGTGAGCTTGCAAAAGAACTGGGCAGAGACCATCGCTTTCCAGGAGGTAACCCTGGTATACGATGGTATCACAGCTTTGTTTAACGCCATCCAAACATAAGCATCCGAGAGCCAGAAGCTATTAGATGATCTGAGTAGTATTCTGAACGCTGATGAAACTGGTGTTTCATCGTCTCCTAAATCAGGGAAGGTTCTAGCTCCTAAAGGCTATTAAAACGTAGACTTTGTCAAGAAAGTCAATGAGAAAGAATATATTAGTGCTGTGGTATTGACTGCATCTGGGGAAATATGCCCGCAATTAGCGGTGTTCCCTTTTAGTAGATCACCTAAAGCAGTCGTCGAGATCATGCCACCTGATTGGATTTTGGGGGAATCGGAGACTATTTATTTTATTTGTTTGAATCGTGATCTCCTGTTTCTTAATTGTATTTTAAGTCATAAAAGCGGGTAAAAAACACCACTTTTTGTGAATTTATTAATTGTTTTAACAAATAAAATACTTTGACTTTGACTTTAGCTATTGAATAAGAGTCGTTTTTCAACCATGAATTAGGTAGGCCGATAACCAGTGCACTGGCGGACGATAACTGAGTGAAAAGGCCGAAAACCGGTGTTTTCGCTATTAATACGAATATACATTTTTTTTTAATGTGTCACTGATACGTCAATAAACGTTAGGTTTTATGAAACTAGACTATTGTAGGATGCAATGGTTTTTTTAAGTCTTGGAGTACAAAATTATCATAGAAATATACTCTGAAGTCAACAAGCCGCCTAAACGGCCGATAACCGGTATGTTTACCCTACTATCTGGAAGACGCATTATTGATATACACGCTTAAATTTTGATCGTTTTAATCCCTTGGACCGGTGGTTTAACTTACAAAATACTATTCATCAAAAGCGTGCACAGCACTGAATCCCTTAAAAAAAAAAAAAATTAAGTGATAACGTCATACTCGCAAAATGAATGAATTCAGTAGTAGCCCCACGAGATAGTTGCCTACGCGTGCGTCGCGTCGTCCTACCTACAAGTTAGGTTATTGACTCGCTCAGCTGATGTTCGCGTTAACAAATTAAATGATTCCAAATTTTCCTTCATACTTTTACGGGCTTAAGACCGTCATAATCGTAATCGTGCCGTTATGGCGAATTTAAAAATGTGGAATCAAAATTATTTATAATGATTCAAAATAAGTTCTGTTACATACCTAAATCACCTTTGATTTATTTAATACTAAGGGACTCCTCGCGGTACGTAATAATTGTTCGCGCACTTGATGACTACACTCACTAATCACGTGTGTCAAAAATGTTCATTTCGTTGATTAAATAGTCCTACACGCGTAAAAGTCGATTCGTCCGTCCACAGAATATTAACTTCGCGATTGTTTAATATCCACTGGCATGATTGAAAGTGGTTTGGTTCGCTGTAGAGACGACGAGCCGCTTGCGCATCAAAACCCGCGTAAAATTGCACCATGGCAACGAACTACAGGTTGGAGTACACGTAATTACGAGACGCCATTACTTTCGCGCGACAAGGATTATCGTAACAACAACACACCGATGACGCCTTAGAGAAACTGAATTGTTTACATGACGTAGTCCTGTGATGCCCTTAGCGCGCGGGGTCGCGGGGCGCGCGGCGTTTGCATTGCCAATCAAATGTGGTTTGGGGGCGGGGCTTGGTCTAGGATTGGCTAATTTTTGTGAGTCCACGTTGACTGCGTTTACGCATAATAGTTGTTAGTACCGAATGCTGCCTACTTACGTTTCGCATCGTTTTTTCACTCATGCGAGAATTAATTCGAGTTTAAAAAAAAAAGTATTTTGTTTTTTAATTTTATCTTCACAAATCGATAGTGTTTCATGGACCGGATCGATTCTCCGCGGGATTAAAACGATCAAAATTTAACAGTGTATAGACATTTTTTGATAAATTAAAAGAGGTCTGAGGCTGATCACAAATCCCTTTTTAAATGTGGATTAAACTCGATTCAATTGGTTTCGGAACAGCAAAATGGTCTTTTTTCTCGTCTGAATTTGCAGTGCATGATGTGCAACAAAAATTTTCAAATAGAGACAACGGAACAGAAAATCAATAAAGACGCTATAGCTGGAATACTGGCAAGTGGTGGTGCTCATGCTCAGTTAAAACAATTCACAGCTGCTATTGACTTGCCTGAAATTAAAGAAAAAAAACTTCTTAAACTTCAAGATCAAGTGGCGGATGACTGGGAATATACCGCGTGGGCTGAAATGATGAAAGCCGCAGAAATAGAAAGAGAAGCCGCATTAAAAGAAGGTCACGTAAATAAAGATGGCATAGCAGTGATAGATGTTATCGTAGATGGTTGTTGGTGTAGACGATCATTTCAAACCAACTATGCTGCCAATTCAGGATGCGTAGCTATAATAGGCAGACGTACGGGTAAAGTTTTATACATGGCAGTGAAAAACAAGTACCTGCATTTGTCAAAAAAGTGGAAATGCTATAAAATACCATGTATGTTACAAAAACTACGATGGGCCATCTACAGGCATCGAGGCAACAATCATTGTAGAAGGTTTTAAAAATCGATCGAAATGCACAACATCATTTACGGACGGTTTTTAGCAGATGGCAATAGCAGTACCTACTCTAAAATTATTGAGTCACGCCCATATGCAAACATTACAGTCGAAAAGATTAACTGTAGAAACCATATTTTGCGCCGATTTTGTAATAACATGCATAAACTCATGGCCACACTACACACACTACCCTATAATAGACAGAAAGCTTCTTAATAAAGTAAAAAAAATGTCAGCTCGCAAATACATCTGACGCCATCAGAATTAATAAACCTACCAAAAACTGTGACAATTTGTATCATGACATAAATAATTCAGTGTATCATGCCTTTGGAAAACATTCCAAATGCAAAATAGATATATGTTCTCACACAGAAGATAGTACCACGCAATTTGACGCTTCCAGTCTATGGCAACGAATTAAAATGCTTGCGGCTGATAAAATTTTCGTTTTTCCTAAATCATATTAATATTAGTATTAATGTCGGTTTACTCCAGAGAGGAAAGGGTCGCGCCCCGCCATCCGCACGACCCCGTAAGGTTCGTCCCAGACTGGTCGCCTTCCCGCCGACTAAGAGGACTCAATTCCCAATTTAAGGCAGCCCTGCCCCGACTTTGAAAGCTAGGGGGCAGTGAGGGGATACGAGGTAAAGTTAATATTGGGAATTCACAGTTAAGACATAAACATGAATAATATCAAATCTTATAAAAAAAACTACAATACGGTATGAAGCTAATAAGACAAGAGGACGCAAAGATATGATACATGTTGAAATGTTTGGTAAAGGAAACGTTACGCTTGCTCTTAAGAACTTATTTATTTATTCGTTACGTTAATTTATTTGATTCCAAAATAAATCGGCAACTAAGTTACACTAGTAACAGAATAGATTTACTTGTTGGGAAAAAAATAGATAGCTTCGCCAATCGCTTGGAAAAGATAGAAAATCTCGTTGCCAATAATAAAAACGTGTGCGGGGATCGCGAATAATGAAACGGACCTTTATTCACCTGCAATCGGTACAAGATCGGGGTCAGACCGCGCCGCTGTAATCAGTAAAAGTAACACGATGGGTGTATATTTTTTATTTTTTAGGGTCAGCACCTGAGAAACCAAAGTTTAGTGGGGGGGGGGGAAAAATAATGTAAATAAATTTTTAAAAGACTTGGAGTATATAAAGACCATTAATGGAGAAGATAGAGCCTTAGACATAGCTTTAGGTAACTAACAGGCCCAGCTCAAAGGATAATGGAGATTTATAGTGACAACTGGCATACTTTCGCTGATTTTAGAAAGGACTTAATAAATGTGTTCTGGGGAAGTAGGGAACGGGAAGTTGCGAAAAGAAGTTTATTTGAATCAAAGTGGAATCCTAATGGTAGGAGCAGTATGGAGGAATATTTTGCGGAGCTAGTGGATTTAGTTAGAGACTTACAGCTTCCGTTAGATGAATCCGAATTGGTTACATAATGCGGCAAAATCCACAAGGAGTACAAATAGCTTGGTTTGCTAATAGGGAAATCGGTAGTTTTAGAACGGACACAGAATTTCTAAGAAAATTAGGGAGGAATGTCAAAAAAGGACCGATGCAGACACATTCTAATGATAAAGATTCGCAAGTTACGCGTAAGTACTACTCTGGTAGGAACAATAGACAGTTTACAGGACCAAATTATCAGCGAAAACAAACGAATAACATTCAATTTGTTCAGGCAGACACGGATAGGGTTGCCACCCTTACTTTATAATAAAGTATTGTACGTTATTTCAGGTAATTGTACTTTATACTTTATGAGAACAATAAAGTACACTAAAATACTTTATTTGGCATGATTTGATTTCTTTGGGATTTTGAAAAGTTTAGTCGTAAGTATTTTTTGTTTAAACGAAATTTATCGATTGGTGCTGAATCGATGTCGCCACTCGTCAGCGCCACATCCCTTAAGCACTCGTTTTTAACCATTTCTGAACGCAACCTATTTTAACCTCGAATGTCAACTAGGGATGTTAAAAAGAATCGAAAATATTTTAATCGATTTTTATTTTCTTACAATCGATTTTTTATTATAGATTTTTATATAAATATTAATCGATTTTTTATAAATCGTTTACATAAATTACGCGTTTAAATCGATTTGTTATGTATGCGTGTAAACTGCTGAAAAGTAGTTTAAGTGTAGTGAGTGAGATAATATAGTTGATGGTAAACAATAAAATGTCTTCTAACCGTAAAACACCTAAAAGCTACTGGCGAAAGTATTTTATAAACGAAGAAGGATAATACTACAGCAATATGCATGTACTGTTCGAAAGAATTAAAAAAATGTAGTAATACTACATATTTAAAACAGCACAATAGAACGAAAACATCCCACTGTCTTACAGGCAACATGACAGCAAAATACTGGTGTCTGTAAAATTCGTTCAATAAAGCTACAAACGTCTGTCATGCGAGTCATACGTTTTATAACCTCAACATTTTCAATAAAAAATGTGTTAAAAGGATTGACAGAGCAGCATCAAGAACAATTATACCACAAGATGCTCCGGCTCAACCATCTTCAATTCAATCGGAAAGCACTGACACTGTATCGACAACCGAAGAGGAGAGTGTAGCCACTGATAACTGCATATTTTTGCCTAATGATATTCGGGCACCAGGTACACAAAGTCGATGCTTTTTTCCCAACTGTGTCAGATCTGAACGACTTACAGTCCCAAATGACCTACGATTTTGTGACTATAATTATTATGTACCTCCAGAATGCAGAATTTTTCAGTATCATTTAAGAAGCAATAATGAGAGTCACTTTTGGACTCACTTGAGAATCCTATTCGAACCTTTACTGCTGTACAAGTAGAAGAATTTGCTTCCTTACTAAAGAACAGTATGTTCAATCATTTACATTTTGAAAATATAAATTAAATGCCTGATCACATAGTTCATTACTATCTAGGCTTCAATAGGGAACAATTTATGGACATTCTGTCCAATGTTCCCAGGCTTTCAAATAGGCCTCCATTTGCACTTGCTGCTTATTTAATTTAATTAAGAACAGGTGATAGCGATGAACGCATTGCAGCATTATTGCAAGTACCTAGAAGTACCCTAGAACGCCATATGAATGAAGCACGCGAAAGAACAATGGCAGCCGCCCATACATTGTTTTAGCTGAGATTAAATTCCTACGTCTTTAAATGAAAAATATCTTGTTTAATTCAGCGTCACCTTCTGAATTAGTTTGTGCAAGAATTTTTGTTCTGGAAGGCCGAGAATAATAGATATTCAGTCATGAACTTTTGTAGGTTATGTCTATGGTAACTTGGCTTTAAGGGTCCCCGAGACGATCAAATGCACTTGACAAGTCGTGATTGAAGCGGAATATTGGTCGTTTACAGAGTACACTTGACGCTACCGTCAAGATAAAATACACGGTACGTTAAAATATGTATACAATAGGTGTTTAAAACAGGTCTGAGGCTGCCAGTCACTGTTGTTTTAGGTATTGAGGCAAGCCATAGGATTAACATTCTAGGATTTTATAAATACTTGCTAAGCTGAAACTTAGCAAGTGTGAGGAATATGTTAAGTTGATGTGAATCATTAAAACAAGTTTTTATTTTACATCTATTTATTCTTCATCATCCTCTCTAACAATGATTTCGTCCAGAAATTCTGCAGGTGTGGTAATATTTTGCTGATGTCTGGCCCATCCCAAGTACCAGACTAGCGTCATTACATGAGCGCAACATCCTACCGTGCGCCGACCAACTAAACAATTACAACAATACTCACTGATTCCTGTCCGGCCAGGAATATCATTTTCTATTAAAATATATACATAATATTGCTTCCTTGATACGTGACGTGACTTTATTTTGCCTCTTATTAGCGTTGTCACGCCAGTGCTTCTAAGATTATTTTCAGAGGAATCAAGGTGTTCACTGGAAACTTCAATTCTGTACCCCCCATGGAAACGTACATGCTCGCCATAATATGAGCGAGCTTGTCTTATTTGGTACGTTCCCAGGGCGAAGAGAATTAAATCTCTATATTCAAGGGTTGGGAAGTATAAAAGATTATTGCGATCAGCAGTGATACTTTGAAATTGTGAGTTTCGTCTATTCATATTTAAGGCTTCAACCATATTTGCCAGATTATTTTCTAAGGACATCCTTTCTCTAATTATTTCAAGGATTTCACTTGCATAAACGTTATTTTGAAAGCGAACACCAAACTTGTTCAACAGAGCTGCCGCTATTTGGAATGTTTGCATCATGTGTGGTAGAGACCGATGAAAGTATTCTTGCCTAAAAAGTTTAAAATCTCGTTTAAAGTGGCCATTCACAGCCTCTACCACCCATCGGCAGATAGTGACACAGCGACTTCTATTAGCCTGAGCTGTAGTTAATTGGCGTTCGCCTTCCAAAAGTGATTCTGGCATACATGTTCTATAGCCACATCCCTCTAGTAAACTTATACAGTCCCTAAAACCCCTGTCCAGAATGAACACATCATCTTCTCTGAAATATGATCTTAAAGAACTGCCTGAGGAAAATAGACCGGACATTATTTCAGCGTCTGATGTAGTTGCTTTATATGGGCCAAAACAATCAACAATATATCCATCACATGCAACAATCATAAATGGTTTTAGTAAGTTCCTGTATTTATGTAAGGAATAACTTTGCTTTTGAAACATATAGTTCGAACTCTTATGTATATAAATATATGTGCCATCACATATTACAATGGCATTGTTACCATTTCCATACAGACCATTCGGTATTAACAAATTATGTTCTAATAATTGTTCCCGCCTTAGTTGATTTATGCCCAGATGTACTGGTACAAAATCCTGAAGGAGGACCTCTCTGACTTTGCCCATCAACGACTCTAAGGTTCGTCGTGGAACTTTAACTAATGTGGAAATTCTTTCATCTGAATCTCCAGTTCTCATTTTTAGTAAAAATGCTGCTAAGCCTAAGCTTCCTCTTTTTATTTGACCAAGGCGGGATACTTCTTGAAATAAAGTATTGAATTTTTCTTTTGTTAAGCCTATCCAATATTCGAAAACACTTTCATCCATTTCTTGCACATTTTCAAAGTCTAACGTTGGTGGAAATACATTAACAAAAGAAAATACATGCTGAACCTGCTGAGCAGTGAATGTTTCCATGCTGTTTTCAGAATGGAATAGTGTCTCCCATGAATTACTCATTAAATGTTCTGAGCAGATTCGAGCTAGGCTTGGCAAGTAATATTTATGATTGCTTAAAACAATTGCACGTAAATTATCCGATATACCATGCAGTGTGGTACTACTACAATTTGGATATACACAATGATGGTTAGCATTGGCTGCTCGTCTGTAGTCCGGTAAAACTATACTCTGCACATCCGCTTGACGATTAGGACTTGGGTCAGATGGATTAGATCCAGATAGCTGATCCTCTTCTTGAGATTCCTCTGGAGCTGGGTGGGAACTACTAGGTAGGGATCTAGTGTCGTCAACAATGTTACCACGTCGTGCTTCTCTTTGAGTGCGTAACCAACAAGGATGGCACACACGATCAGATACTGTTATCTGAAAAAAGAAAAAAACATTAAAAGGTCAATTGTTTTAAGCTCCTATGCGGTTGCTGGTATAGTAACTTTTACTTGGAATTCCCCAATAAAATTATATGAAACCCAAGACGGTGACCCTATTACTATGTGTTTATAATTTCACATATTTTATTAATGTATAAGCTTTTATTCGGATTGTGGAGAAAGTAATTTAGTATACCTGTCGTGGTGCTAATCTGCTCTCTAGAATATTTATCATAGACTGCTGTAGTTCAGAAGGGTTGTCTCTCAGTATTCTGTCACTTTGTCTACGTAGAATAGATGACCCACATAAAAGACACACATTAGTGTGGCCTTGTTGGCTTGATCCAGCTTGTTGGTTATCACTGCTTGAAACTTCTTGTTGCAACTCATGATTCACACTAAACATCGCAAGATCTCTGCATGCTTCGCAAACATAGTCATCTTCAGTAATCTGAAATCAATTGAAAATATTGTTATCTGGAATTGATCCCTATCAAAGCCTTCTAATAACACTGAACCAATATTATTGTATCTCTCTTGTATTCATAAAAATGGCCAGTTCTATGTGTCAACATATAATATAAATACAAATTAAAGTCAAAAATATAAATGTGTTATGTATCTAAAAAATGAAAAGTATTAATACAGGTACATAACTAAGAATAGCTACTTACGATTCGGGGATGTACCCAGCTACACAGTAATGTAGTCACTCTAGTATCAAGTTCCAAGGCATAATATCGTCGCAGTGTATTGACGCATATATTACAGTTGATACACAGGATTCGTGTCGGTCTGCCACGACGACCTTCCATCTTAGCGGTTTCAAACACTAGTTCAATAGTAACTAATCCAAACAATTAGGCAAGATCGGTGTCCAGTAAAGAAAAAGCACAATGTCACACAGGGAAAATCTTGAGAGTCCTTAAACACGCACAGGGTCACACAGGGCAATATCACAGTCCATAAGCAGTCCGGGTCAAGTAAAACTTAAAGAAAACGGGAAAAACAATCGAAAACAAAACACAAAACACAGAGCGCAAGCGTCAGTGATCGAGTATGGTATCAACCTACAGCAACCAATCAACAATCGTCAATAGCCAAGCTATATTTTTTTTTAGATTTGGGATACTAGTCTTTTTGCCAGTCATTAATTAAAAGTAATTCATTTATTTTTTAAACGTGTTTTTACCTCCCTGCAAGGAACCCTTACACTTAAAAATAAACTGCATTGTTAATTCACTTACTGCATTTAATTATAAAAACAACATAAAACTGATTATAAATCATTAATGCTGTACTTACTGTCACTTGGCAGAATAAATATAAAATGGCAACACTAAACGGTAATGAAAAAATCAAATAACTTTTCATTTAAAATATTTTTTTTATCCGGCCTGAACTAGTTAATGTGATACTTTGAAAAAACGTAGAAAAATAATGGAACTTCCTTCGTACATAAGTCACGTTTAGACGCTCAAATTTAACTCAGCTAAAATTTCGCCATTGTTCTTTTAACACAAGATTTTATTCTGGGGTCGAGCAGATTTAGCTGCGAGAAATCTTTTATTATTGGTACGTATTCATCGTACGCATCACTACAGCGCTCCTTATGACGTCTAAGTATGAGCGAGAGAGAGATAACACACTATTCACTGTGCGTGTGCACAACGGCAACAGGAGGTTCGGCACGGCACTATACACAACAATGGAAACATCTGCTATCTCCTTCATTCTTCAAAATACTGAGTATTCTCTTTCTGTTTCATACCTGCGCAAGTCAATAAAATGAATGTAAATGTGCGTGCAGTCCCTCGATAACCTTTGTTGCGATCTGTGCTTTCCTTGTTTAACCGAT
Organism: Noctua pronuba; assembly: GCA_905220335.1. NCBI lineage: Eukaryota > Metazoa > Arthropoda > Insecta > Lepidoptera > Noctuidae > Noctua > Noctua pronuba. The sequence goes on along the minus strand of LR999906.1, from coordinate 2,536,227 downwards.
TTTTGACACTTATAATTATTACGACTTGAGCATTACTTTGGACTACGGATTTTGCATTGTGATTGGTACCTATCTGTTTAAAATGAACAATTGTGTTACGTGTCATCGTTCATTACGGCGGGTTCGGAGACATGTTCTGTCTCAGAGTTTTTTTGAATCTCGCCGAGATTTTGTGGAGTACATTCTACTGAACGTAACACCAAACCAAGAGGTACGTAGGTACTTTTTATTTTTTTTAAATGTAGATACAAACAATATTGACGTACCTTTATAGATAACAATATGTTTTTACCCGACTGCAGAAAGGAGGGTGATGTTTTTCGGTTTATGGGTGTGGTTATTTCTATTTCTTTAGCACGCCCTGCAGCCTTAACGGCTTGATAGATTTTGACATCCGAGGTGTAAGATTTTTATGTAATAGCAGGACTAGTTTAGCAGGATTTGCACTCGTTCATGCTACAAAAACATAAAACCTATCTTTTAATGTAATTGTTACAGATAGCCTTTAACGGTTCGAGATCAATATGCCACGTCTGTTGGCACAGGGTCGACCAGGCATTACGTCGTGGTGAACATCGAGCCCCACGCGACCCTCAAGGACCCGTCGCATTTCCTGTTCCAGGATTCACTCGGGTAGCCAATACATCACGGCGTTGTATGATGGACGATTGCAATAACGCACAGCTCCGCCAAATTCCTAATAGCATTAAGGTATATCTTCTGAGCTACCACCGATTGCACATACCCCAGCTTGCAAGGATTTGTCAACAACATTTAATGAACACTTCCTTGGAAGATATGCCTCACAGCGTGACACGCCGTCAATCAGACTTTAATCCTGACAGCATTCCAGATATTGTGAATATGTATACCTTGGCGCTAGAGCATAGACGTTTAATGGATTTTAACAATATTAATGAAATAACAGCGGAAGACCTACATTTCTGGATCGGTTTGAGTCACGAGCAGTTCAATAATCTATATGAACAAGTACCGAGCTTGCATCGCAGATCTAGTTCTCCGCGAGAAGATCTGGGTATTTATCTGAGCAAAATAAGAACTGGAGAACCTAGTGTACGATTAGGTACCGTTTTCAATAAGTCTAGGCAATCTATAGACAGAAAAATTCACTTGGCCAGACGTTGTCTTTTTGACGAGTTTGTTCCTCTGCATTTGGGGTTTGATCACCTCACCAGAGAAGAAGTTATACAAAGAAATAGGATTCTACCAAACTATATATTTGGAAGTAATGAATCGCCAAGAGCAATTTTAATATGCGATGGTAGCTACATATTTATCCAAAAAAGCTCGAATTTCTTTTTTCAAAGACTAAGCTACAGTCTTCACAAGTTTTCCAATTTAATTAAACCATTTCTGCTTATCTGCGCGGATGGACATATTTTGGACGTGACAGGTCCATACGCAGCAATAACCTCTGACGCTGTTATTATGGAACAAATTCTACAAAACCATGATGGTCCGATGGAAGAAGCTGTCATTAATTATTTCCTAGTACAGGACGATGTATTTATAGTCGACAGAGGATTCCGAGATGCCGTTCCTACTCTTGAAACTTACGGCTATGTGGTCCATATTCCACCATCTAGAAGACGTGGTCAAACTCAGTTAACCTGTGAAGAGGCCAATAAATCAAGATTGATAACATTATGTAGATGGGTCGTTGAAACAATCAACGGAAGATTTAAACGAGATTTTAAAATATTCCGTTATAGAGTTTTTAATCGTACATTGCTGAGTACAATGACAGACTACAAAATAGCCGCAGCAATTATAAACTGTTTCCAAGAGCCGTATGAAGACAGCAGATACACAGAACAGTTTATTGAAACAATAAACACAAAGATGCATACGCCAAATCTTTTAGCGGATTACGTGCTTCAGCATAACTTAAACCGACTAAGGACGGCATTTGTGCGGTTGGAAGCAAACGATCCAGAATTGACGGACTTCCCGAGATTTACGCAAGAAGAACTGATTTTGTTTGCAGTGGGTACATATCACTTCAAAATAGCTCGCTCGTATTGCAGCGAGCACATCAAGAGGACGGGCGTGTATGAAATCGAAGTTTTTAGAGACCCAGTGCCCGTCGATTTAAATGGTGAAAACTGCGATTTAATTAGATGTCGCATACAATCAAGACACGTAAGGAGCAAGACGTATTATACGTACATTTTATATAAAAGAGAAAGTGGCAGGAATGGCATATCGGAGCATTATTGCTCTTGCATTCATGGAAAGAGAACGTTGGGCAGTTGCGCCCATGTGATGTCAGTGATTTATTACCTAGGATGGGCTAGATACCAAAACAATTTCGAACACCCTGCTCTATCATTAGAAAACGTTGTAATAGACATAGAAAACCAATAAATGATCTTTCGATTCTGTTTACATTGTTTTTTATTCTAAGTGGGAACTTTATCGTTCCCGGTACATTATTTTTGATGGTGCCCATGAAGTCGACGAGTACTAAAAACTAACCCAGTAAGTATGCCGGTTGTAACTATTTTTAGGTACCTTAAAGTTACCCCTGCCATAAAATAAATAGCATTTTTTTGCATTCAGTCATCAGTTTAAATGTAAAGAGTTTCTTTTTGTTATCTAGTATATGCTAATTGTAAATATTTCAATTACATTTTGAAATACCTGAACGTTAACCCTGCCACTAAACAAATAGCAATTTCTTACATTTAGCCACCTATTTCGATGATAGCACCTATGTGGCATTTTATTACACAGTTATACTAAAAATCTGAGATAAGTTTCATTTGCGCCAAGCCTGGGTTTTTTTTTCATACTTCGTGAGCATTCTCCTTTCAATCTCCAAAAACTTAATGTAGATACGGATAACCTTTATGGAGAAATCGCTTTATTAAACCAACTCTATAATCAGATATGTACTTCTAAGGGTTTTGCAGAACTATCAACTGCACAAAAATGGCAGCAAGTATTTAATAAGAGTGATGATAATTTCGTTCGCAATTTCGTTTTTATTATCTATTCCCGCCACGTCAGCATTCACAGAAAGAGTTTTTTCTGTGATGAATAGCAAATGGCCAGACGAAAGAAACAAAGCGTCTCTGAATTTGATAAAAAATGAATTACTATTTACTTTAATTTAAATATAGCCTGTAAAGATGCTGTGCAATTGTTTAGTAGAGATACTAATTTGATACAAACTGCAAAGAGCAATAAAAATATGTTTTCAAATATAATAATAAAGAAAAATAAATTGTACTTTATTTTGATACTATGGTTTTTTTTCTTACTAACCAATGTACTTATTCTATAGATATATTATCTGCAAAAAAAGGTGGCAACCCTACACGCGGATAATCTAAATAGTGAAAAACCTGCAGAAAAATCTAATAACTCGAGTTATATAAGCGTAACAAGGTTATTACACAATAACCTCCATTGTAATTAGCTATTAAGATTCATTACGAATAACTTCCTGGTACTGCGATATCAGGAAGCATTAAGATTATAACACCCCTTTGTATTATGTACTTAGATGATAGGATTTTATATGAACTGCTCTTCAAGCGGAACACACCTTTCGTTCCTTTTTAAAAAGCCTTTCGTCTCAGCCCACAACCTAACTGGCGCAGTCGGTACGTCGCGTTTCTTCGGTTCCAGTGGAAGATTTCCGTAAACCTTGAATCCGGGGCGTGCATAAAGAACCTACCGTGGGCAACTAGCAGAGCGTCAGGCAGCAGAAGCAGTAGCGCAACATCGGCGAAGACTCATCTAACATCGAACAGCCTCCAATCGGCTATGCTCGTGGGGTAAGCATCAAATCTGATTATTCCCGAGAACCCTTCTACTTTATTCCTGACACAGTAACTATAAGCAACTTTTGTGTGTTCCCAGTGTTTAGGTATCAGTATTTTAATTAATACATTTTTATCGCTTATTTTTCATTCTTTGTTGCTATCTGACTCACTAAGATGAACATGGCTTGTGATAAGAAAGCACTACTCACTAGGTGAGAAACCTATTTCTGATGAGAAGTCGATTCCCACCGACTACTCAACGTTCTCGAAATTGTTACCCTGCTACGATGGGAACAAGAGAACGTTGGCATTCTACATCGAAGGTGTAGAAAATGCCCTTGCATTAATTACTAATAAAGATGACGAATGTATAGCGTGTCTTATTAGGAACAAACTGACAGGTAAGGCTGTTGAAGCGTTGTCAGAAAACCCAAGTACCAAATCCTGGGAAGATATTATAAGTGTTCTTCAAAAAAAATTTGGAGAATTTAGAACAGAAATTCAGTTAATGCAGGAACTAATGCTGATCAAAAGAGAAAACAATACCATTGACGCATTTGGCGACAAAATTAGATCCTTAATGTGTACGCTTATTTCAGCTAACCCTGAAAAACGGGATTATTACGAGCAAATGGCTCTCGAGACCTTTCTGGACAAGTTAAACCCAATTACAGCTATTTTAATTAAACTTAAATATGTACGAAACTTAGACCAGGCCATCACAGTAGCAAAACAGGAGGAAATTAAATTACGAGCTAGACGTAATGATCAAAATAAGCCAAACACTTATAAAGCAGCTAACTTAAACAATAAACCAATCAAACAGGGTTCATTCCAAAAGAAATTCCAAAACAAAACTCCTAACAATACAGAACCATCAAAAAAAATCCATTTCCAAAATGAAGTTGACGATACTGAGGAAAACGATGCAACCCCAGAACAGGAAACGGAAGACGTTTCCGAAGAAGTAGAGGATGAAAATTTTCTGACGGATCTAGAAAATCAACTCGCAATAAAGTTTGCATGAACAACATCCAAAGCTATAGCCGTCTTCCATATATTTACATCAGTGAATTAGGTGGCAGATTTTTACTAGATACAGGTGCCTCACAATCTCTTATTAACCCGCAAATTTTACAAGACTCAAAAAATATTGACATAACTATAAAAAATGAAACACATTTCATTAAAACAGCCCATGCAACCTCCAAACATAAACAGGTAGCATATATTAAACTTCCGGAAAACTTATTCAATGAAGATATAACTCATAAGTTTTTAATCTTTAACTTTGACTCAGATTTTGTGGGACTACTGGGATTAGATTTACTAGTCCCACTTAAATGCAAAATAGATATTAAAAACATGGTACTTCGCACAGACAAAGCAATAATACCAATTAGAGACGACATAAAATCACATAGCAAAATAGGACCCAAATGCGAACAAGTAATAAACCTTTTATGTAACTATAAAGAAGGAGAATATTTTTCAGAAAAGAAAATGACAAAAAGTGGATTAATTTTCCCACCGGCATTAGTTACAGTAAAAAACGGAAACGCGTTGATGTCGGTAATAAACACCTCCAATAATACCATAAATCTGAAAAATAGTTGTTTCCTAAATTTTCAACGGCTAAATGTAAAAAATAAAAATTCCCAACAAACAGCACTAAAGAGTTAGATAAATTACAGAAAGAAAACCTAGAAAGATTACGGACCAGTCACATGAACCCTGAAGAAAATCGTGAAATTAAGAAACTATGTTACAACTAGAGATATGTTCCATTGCGAGGAAATTCCATTGACATTTACACACGAAATTAAACACCAACTAAGAGTAACAGACAACAAACCTATTTTCGTACGTAGCTATAGACAGGCACCGAAACAAAAAGAGGAAATTAAAAAACAGATCAACCAACTCCTAGAAAATAATATAATACAGGAAAGTAATTCCCCGTGGTCATGTCCAGTACACATAGTCCCGAAGTAAATCGACTCTTCAGGGGAACAAAAATACAGGTTAGTAATAGATTATAGGAAATTATACGATAAGACCATAGAAGATAAGTACCCTCTACCGAACATAGATAATATCTTGGATAAACTAGGACGTGCCCAATATTTTTCTACACTAGATTTAGCCTCGGGCTACCATCAGGTGGAAATGCACCCAGAAGACGTTGAAAAAACTGCATTTTCAATAGATCGCGGACATTATGAATTCCTCAGAATGCCATTCGGTTTGAAAAACGCACCAAGGACATTCCAGAGACTTATGGAATCAGTACTACGAGGACTGGACAATGTACTAACATATTTAGATGACGTAATCATATATTCCACATCTTTACAGGAACATTTAGATAAATGTAAACAAGTATTTGACAGATTCAGGGCACACAACCTCAAAATCCAACTGAATAAATCAGAATTTTTACAGAAACAAGTCAAGTTTTTAGGACACACGTTGACAGATAAAGGCCTTCAGCCAAATGAAGATAAAATTGCAGCAGTAAAAAAGGTCCCTTTACCAAAATCACAAAAAGAAATTAAGTCCTTCTTAGGATTAGTAGGCTACTATAGGAAGTTCATTCAGGATTTCGCAAAGCTGACAAAACCTCTAACAAATTGTCCTAAAAAAAGGCAGTAAAATAACATTAACACCGGAGTACACACAAGCATTTGAAAAATGCAAGGAAGTACTTATTAATGCACTAATACTTCAATACCCAAACTTTGAAAAACCTTTTATTCTCACTACGGACGCATCGGACGTAGCATTAGGCGCAGTATTATCTCAGATAAACCAGTAGCGTACGCCTCACGTACACTATCAGACACAGAACAAATTCCACTATAGAGAAGGAACTATTAGCCATTGTTTGGGCTATTAAATATTTCCGCCCTTACCTATATGGTAAACGATTCACTATTTACACAGATCATCGTCCGCTTACATGGATAATGTCTAATAAAAACCCCAACTCTAAACTCACACGCTGGCGTCTAAGGTTAGCAGAGTACAATTACGAGGTACAATAAAAAAAAGGAAAAGCCAACACAAATGCAGGCGCACTCTCAAGAGTCCAAATACTACATCATAACGAAGTCAGTGAAAACCCTCAACCTAGTACATCAAATGACAACGTAGACCTAGCAGACATAGATATTCGAACACTGTTAGGCATACCTATTACTCCTGACAACATAAACCGATCACAAGAGAATCAAGAACAAAGTACACTAACACCCCAAATTTTAGACAGTACCCAAATAGAAACAGAGCCAAACACAGTAATAGACAGTAATCAAGTAGAAACATATACAGATAAAATACCAGAAATAGATGATGCAATAGATAGACAGTTAAAACAATTCAATAGACCATAGGTCCAAAGGAAAAACAATAATAAAAGACGTTTGGATCCCAATTAATAACACGAAAGAGCAAATAATACAATTTCTGAAAGAACATACAATCCCAGATAGATTTTTTCATTGTTTTTTTCCACCATGAAGAATACTATCCAATATTTTGCGAAGTATACAAATCAATATTCAGCAATCGTGGACCAAAATTAATTCGATGTATGAATAGGGTCACATTAATAGAAAATATTTCTGAACAAACTGACTTAATAAGGAAATATCATGAAGGTAAAACTATTCACAGAGGTATCCAAGAAACATACAAACACATACATAGAAATTACCATTGGCCTAACATGTTAGCTTCAATACAGAAATTCATTAACAAATGTGACAGCTGCCTCAAAAGCAAATATGAACGCAATCCCTTAAAACTACCTCTGTCATTAACTGACACACCACATAGACCAATGGAACACATGTTCATGGATCTATACAGCAGTGGAGGCATAACCTTCCTAACCATAATAGATAACTTCACAAAATACGCGCAAGCAATACCACTCACTGCTTCAAATAGCATACACATCGCCGAAGCTTTACTCAGCTTATTTTCAGTTGTAGGAGTACCTAAGAAAATCACAACAGACTCCGACACAAAATTAGATAATGAAGTAATTACAGAAATATATGCAATGCATAACATACACATACACTTCACAAAACCATATAATCCAAATTCAAACTCCCCAATAAAAAGATTACATTCAACTTTAGCAGAAATCATTAGAGTACAAAGAATAACGGACAAGGACGATCCCACAAACCTAATGAAATACGCCATGATAGCTTACAACAATACCCACTATAAGCGTACAAATTTACAAAGGCAAATTCGTGTTTAGTAGCAAAAACCGCTATAACGACATGTTTCACTTTCAAACGGCCCTAAAACCAAATACACCAATCAGAGCGCTTCATTCATTCATTCGCAATATGGCGGTTTCTGTTGTTGTTGTGGAGAATTACGTGTGATATTATTGTGTTTTTAGTGTTAAATAATGGAGGAATTAATGCAATATGTTAAAAAATCTGAACTTGGCAAATCCAGGAAACGTCCTATTATAAAATCTAAGTGGAAACGAGAGGTAGAACGTGAAAAAAGGTATGTTGAATGTTTACTAGAAATGCCGGTTCTGTTCGTTTAGGATGGGGTTATACAAGCCTGCGATAGTAGCACTAAATATAAAAAGCTTTTAAATTATTATTTATTGAACTTCATAGGGAAAAGATAAATGATACGTATAAAGTTTTTTTTAAAGATTTTATTAGTTCTTTGTTTAGTGAGTCGAGTTTTAATTTTTATTTGTTTCTGTCAGGTACAAGGCTCCGGGTTTTCCAACATATCCTTCTTGTAATCACAATCAAAAGGCATTTAAATGTAAGGAACTAACTATGCAAATGATCAGAAAATTTTACGAGAAATTCTACAAATGTTCCACCAAAATTACCCAAGACAATTTTATTTTAAATTTTTGCTCAGTACAAGAAGCAAAACGTATTAAAAATGAAAGCAATCGAACAAAGGCTATGAAATACTACATTTTAGGGAATAAAGGTGTCAAAGTTCCAGTGTGTCAGAAAACATTTATGGGTGCTCTGTTAGTTAAGAAAGATCGAATACAGGGTGTTTTGAAACGATTTCATGAAAGTGGGGGACAAATGCCTCAAGAAAATCGGGGCGGGGATAGGAAAACTGACAAGTTTATTGCTAGAAAATTGTCTGTCCAGAGGTTCATTGAATCGTTTAAAGGCCAAGAGAGTCACTATTGTCGATCTAAAAATATGAATAGAGTGTATCTTTCGTCAGAACTAAATATACGCAAAATGTGGCGTATCTATAATCAATCTCATGAACCGGACTTATAAGTAAAACAACATTTTTTCAGAAAAATCTTTAACCAATGCTATAATATCGGGTTTGGAACACCAAGAACCGACGTATGTTCAACGTGTACAGAGATTGGGGAACGTTTAAAAATAGAAACAGATACGTCAAAAAAAAATCAATTAATTATTGAAAAACGTATTCACAGACTGAAATACAAAGCATTTTACAGCATACTGCGGGAAGAAGTTGATGGGCTTTTGACAATTTCTTTTGACTGCCAAAAAAACCAAGCACTTCCTAAATTACCGGATCAGTCTGCTTATTATAGCAGACAATTTAGTTTCTACCACTTCGCTATAGTAGCAGGGAACTCGAAGGCAAAATTGACGCCAAATAATGTTTATTCTTATTACTGGGACGATACAACCCACGCAAAAGGCAGTAATGAAATAATCAGTGCTGTATACCACTTTCTGCAAAATATTAATATGACTGACAATATTAAGGTATTAAGAATAATATCAGATGGATGTTCTGGACAGAACAAGAATACCGGCATGATCTCAATGCTCGGTAAATGGCTTTACTCAGAAGCGCCAAGGCACCTTAAAAGAATCGAATTGATTTACCCAATTGTTGGTCACTCATTTATTCCCCCAGACAGGGTATTTGCCAAAATTGAAAAGGTTTTAAAAACTAAGGAAGTCATTACATCACCAGCTGAATATGTATCCGTATTGCAAGAACATACAAAATGTACAGATTTAGCATCAATTCCTGTATATGACTGGAAGACTAGTTATCAAAATATCATAAAGCCTACTACTAGTTGGCATTTTGCTTTCATGAAGTGTAAACGAGTTTTTATTACCCGGACTAAGACTGAAAATGTATTTGTGCAAGGCGAAGTTAACTACCGGGCAGAAAACAATACAAAAATGACGATTACCAAGAAAAACAAAAAAATTACTATGGTACACCCTAATATCATTCAACCTAATAAAATAATTCCGAATGCTGCCAAATTACAAAATGTTTTGAAATTATTAAAAACCCATTTCGGTGATAATTGGGAAACCTTGGACATATTAACTTTTTAAAAAAAAATAAAGAAAGAGCACAAGAACAACCGGAAAATATGATTGAAAGTCCTGAAAGCAATTACCATAATACGTTGTCTGACTTGTGTGAGCCTGGATTTACAGAAAATAATAGCTATGTGTAATATTTGAATAACAACTAAGCAAAAATAAAAAGTTTTAATTTCTTTTATACATACTTGTTTTATTGTACATAATATACTAAACACCATTAATCCTAAAAATTGATTGTGATTGATTGTTTGTTGTTAACAACAAACTATGCATAAACCCATCCAAGTTTAATTTTATGTTGCTTGCAAAGTCCCCTAAAACGTATCAAGTCAACATCAAATCCCACTATAATGAATGATGAGTTTCAAAATCCACTTTAATGTAACAATTTTATTTAATCTTCTTTTTTCTATGACTATATTGACATTTCTATTTTTTTCTTTGGTTTTATCGTACTTCCTTTCAAAAAAATGTTAACAAGTGCAATTTGTACTGTGCATTATTAAGAGTAATAAAGTAAAAAATTGTCCCTCATTTTTTTCCGAAAATCATTTTAGGGGTTTTTGCAACTACACGCCTCAATAGATAACTTCACAAAATACGCGCAAGCAATACCACTCACTGCTTCAAATAGCATACACATCGCCGAAGCTTTACTCAGCTTATTTTCAGTTGTAGGAGTACCTAAGAAAATCACAACAGACTCCGACACAAAATTAGATAATGAAGTAATTACAGAAATATATGCAATGCATAACATACACATACACTTCACAACACCATATAATCCAAATTCAAACTCCCCAATAGAAAGATTACATTCAACTTTAGCAGAAATCATTAGAGTACAAAGAATAATGGTGCTCCCACATTGCCGTTAGAAAATGTTTAATAACGTTAGTAAACATTTGTTAGCAAACATTTAATCACAAATAAATTTTCATGTTAGAAAATGTTTAGTAATGTTAGTAAACATTTTATAACAAAACAAATTATAACAAAATAAAACATGTGTTATCTTTTGTTTGTAAACATTTTATAAGGGTGATGGCGGGATAGGCGGTGCGGTGCGGTGGGGGTTAGAGTACGCAGGTCGCTGCGCGTGGTGTCTCGCTTGTCAGTCCCTTTGTGTCAGCGTGCATCGCTGTGCGTGTGTATTAGTGGTTGCGCGTGCGCCAAGCAATAAAATATGTCCGGTAATTGGAATAACGATGATGTTTACAAACTGATTGAAATGTTTCAAGCAAGAGAAGTACTATGGAACACGATGTCAGAGAGCTACAAAGACCGAAATAAAAAACACGATGCTTGGATGGAAATTGCCAGTGAATTTAATATGGATAAAAAAGTAATTGAAAAAAAGATTCGATCACTCGTAGGTCAATTTAACCGAGAATGTAAATCTAATAAATCTGGTGCAGGAGCTAATGAGTCAAGTAAATGGTTTGCATTTAAAAAACTCATGTTCCTTAAAGGCAAAAATATTCCAAGTTTAACTGTCGATGGAGGGTTGCAGGTGAGTTTTATTTTAACGTCTTTTAATAATATTTAGATGCCCAGTCCAAAAACCCTTCATTTGAAAAATATTCTGCGAATTCTTTTCTTATTTCTTTCCCATCATCTGTCAGGGATTCACATGCTTCAAGTGGTGTTAATTGCTGCTGTTCTAATCTCCATTGTCCATCGATACGTGTACCAGTTACTATGTCATCTCCATCATAGTATTGAGATGGAGCGTAAATCATGCTCGATTCAGTTTTTCTTATAAAATTATGCAGTAGCACGCATGTCATAATTAAAGTAGTAGTTTTTTCTGGATCTAATAATATTGTAGTTCGTAAAACTCTAAATCTGGCTGACAAAATCCCAAATGCGTTCTCTACTGTTCTCCTCGCACGACTCAGTCTATAACTGAAGATTCTTTCCTTAGAATTGCTATCCTGTGGTCCTGGAAAAGGTTTTAATAAGTGTTTTTCTAAAGGGAACGCATCATCTGTTACGAACACATAAGGAACAGGTTTGTTTCTGCCTGGTAGTGAGCTGTCACTGGGTATTTTCAAACTATTGTCGTTAATTTTATTTCGCAATTTTGTGTTTGCGAAAACTCCGCCATCACTTATGCGTCCTTGGCAGCCAATATTCACGTACAGAAAGTTGTATTCTGCGTCCACTATCGCTAAAAGTACAACGCTGTAAAATCCTTTATAGTTGTAATATTCACTGCCGCTATCAATTGGCTTTTGTATGGCTACGTGCTTTCCATCGATACTTCCTAAGCAATTTGGGAAATTCCATTTTTCTTCAAATGAATTTGCCACGTGTAGCCACTCTTGAGGTGTTGTTGGTATCTGGAACAAAAATAGAAGATTAAGAAATAGGCGCGAAAAATAAATTTATAACTCGTTATTCTAACAAATTTTATTGGATATTTTTATTAAGTATGAAATATTAATAGAATACACTATAAAAAAATATGATTTCAGTTAAGGGTTGTTAAGTAATAGAAAAAGAAAATCGCGGTTATAGATTTTTTTACAATTTTAGCTAATTTGACGCGCCTATAACTTGAAATTATCGTTTAATTCTATTCTTTCAGGGTAACGAAGAAAACAGAATTGCTTCAGAAAACACTCTCAGTTTGAACGAAACAGGAAATACTGTCACTGATGAAACTACGGGCACGCCTTTCGCCACCCCAAAACCATTTCGGAAAAGAAGACGGCCTGAAGTAGAACAAGATCCAACACAACAAGAAGCTGTAAATATTTTACAAAGAATGTACGAATCTAGAAAAAGCAGGGATGAAAATGACGCATTTGGAGAGTATGTCTCGATGAAACTGAAACAAATAAAAAACAGTCATGCTAAGAATACTGCTCAACATCACATTAACAATATTTTGTACAATGCGACAATGGGACAATATGATTTTCCAACAACCTTTACAGACCCAACCGCTAGTAGTTCCTGGGGATACAACTCTGAACCAAATCTATCCACTTTTTCGGAAAATAATGCTGACTGTAGCTCGAGAGGATACTACACCGCACCGAGTCCCTCGGCTTCATTTGAAACCAGTTCTTCGGATAACTCCAGGACACATACTCGTACCAGCGCAAGAACACAGAGTCCGTCTAATTTATCGGAATCAAGCCAAGATTCGACCCAATCATTAAACGATTTGTTGGAATCAATCAAAAATTAAAAAATACATGTTTGGTTTGTTAATTATTAACAAAAATTATTAGTAAGGTAAGGTAGGTACCTACCTAAAGTATGATTAGATTAGATCATATTAAAAGTAAATAAAAAAATAATTAAAAATGTTGTTTGACTTACCTGTATGTATTCCTTTAAAACCTCATTGAGAGCCTCGCACACTTCTGGTACGATAATAGATATCACTTGGTCTGACAACTTGAACACATTTCCAAGACTTTTATAACTGCTACCAGTTGCCAAAAATCTTAACGTTACCGCAAGTCTTTCCGTCACACTTACAGATTTTCTAAATGTAGTGACTCGTTTGCCTTTTTTTGCCCCAATTAAATTTTGTAGATATTCAAATTCGGAACTGTTCATTCTTATAAAATCTTTTAAGCAACCGTCAATACCCAAATCCTTGAGATAGTCTGTGGCACTATATTTTCCTCTAGCTTTTAGCGTTTGGCGCATCCAATAAGAGCGCTTTTTCTTCTTTTTTAAACAAAAAATAAAAGCTATTCCAATGAGCAAATCTTCTTCCATTTTCGTGTAGACGTCCTCGGCCCTCAGAAGGCGAAACCAAACTGCGAGCCAATACTAGATGTTATAAAATATTTAAACATTTTCCATCAATGTAGGAGCACTTATAACATGTAACAGTTTCTAACAAAGTGCAACAATTGTTAACATTTGTTAGTAAATGTTTTGGTGTTATAAAATGTTTACAAATATTTTATAACGGCAATGTGGGAGCACCATAACGGACAAGGACGATCCCACAAACCTAATGAAATACGCCATGATAGCTTACAACAATACGATTCATTCCTCAACGGGTTTCACATCCTTTGAATTACTCTACGGAAATACAGATAGTAGAAACCCACTAGAATTACACTGTCCCAAAGAATTCTACCAGGAATACGTAATCAAACACAAGCAAATAATGGAAAATACACAAAAACTGATAAACAATAAACTGGCAAACGATAAACAACAAGTAATAGAAAGATTCAATAAAAATAAAGAAACGGCACAATTCAAAGTAGGCGATACCGTATACAAACAAGTAGCAAAGACAGCTAGGAGCAACAAGCTTGAACCCAAGTATCTAGGACCATATACTATAGTTCGCATACATCCGGAACAAATAGCTGAAATAGTAGGCAAGCACGTGAATGCAAAGACAATCAGAGTTCACTTCCGCTTATTAAGGCGTCCTGAAAATGTTTCAGGAACGCCATCGCCTGCTTCGCAGTGCTCCAGCTCGCCGCTACCACAGCAGTCATACAGCCAATAGATAACCACAATGGAATTCTGGTACTAACAGAAGGTAAAGCACAATACCAAGTAGACACATACCACCTGGCAGTAATTTACAATACAACTAAACTTAGAGAAGTTTTTCTAGATATTTGTAGTAACTACTACACAATCAAATTAAAACAAAACTGTTCTGCAGATATCACAGCTATTACTAAGCAAATAGATTACCGTATAGATACGATAGAAAGTAAGTTACTCTATTTAGAATTAGAAACCATAGGTTTTAGACTAAGATATAGGTATAAACGTGGCCTTATAGATGGCTTAGGCACTGTAGTAAAAGCCATCACAGGTAACTTAGACCAGGATGACGCTACAAAATTTGACAATGAAATCAGATCAATTCAATCATCACTCAAAAATAATAATGCCAATCAGAAAAAGACGATTAGCATTATGCAAGAATTCATGAAAGAATATGAAAATAATTTAAGGAACATTAAAAATAACCAATTAGAGATATATAGGGCAATAGATAGATATTCAACTCAAGAAACAGAATTCGAAACCAACTACCTAACAACTAGCATCTTTAATAGCATTGAAAGCTCGTTTCAACAACTTTATGATAAATTAGACACGCTAGAAAACGCATTAACATTCGCACATCTTGAAAAAATGCACCCTAGCATAATTGACCCCTCATATCTAATCGAAGAATTAAATAGCATCCAGAATGAAATCAGTGGAAACTTAGCCTTTGCCCCAAACCTAAACAACATTCAACTATGGGAAAAAGCTATTATAGTAAAAGCATATAGTAATAATGAAACAATTAACTTCTTTCTGGACATACCAATAGTTGCTGAACAACCTTATAACCTCCTACACCTATATTCAATTCCTAATGATAATAACACAATCCTTATACCTAAAAATCCCTTCCTTATCTTGGGAAATAATGAGTTCGCCTATCCCCACGAGTCATGCACCAGAATAGTAGAAGATGAAATAATCTGCAAGATCTAGAATGGAACACCCTGCTGCACTCAAATGACTGCATAGCTCAACTCATCCAACATCAAGAACCACACAACAGCACTTATGCAACCGCAACTTTTGAAAACAACATCATCCAGCAAATCAAGGATAACAGCTGGATAGTAATCATGAAGCAGGAAGAAGCCATCAAAACCATATGCGGCAATGACGTACAATACCAACGTAACAAGGGCGTTTTCCTGATAACAACAGACAATAACTGCAAGGTACAAGTTATGGACAGAACACTGACAACGCACCAGCGGTACATCAACATCAGGGAGACTATACCACTCCCACGTGCATACCAGACGCCAAACGTTTTACCTATCAAGATAAAGCTAGAAAACATAGAACTAGACAACCTGAAGAAAGCCATAAAGCAATCAGAAGAGGTAGAGTCTTCAATAATAGATCCGGTAATCATTTCAAACACACCTAGCTGGTCATCAATATCCCTGTACATCTTAGTACTTGCAACAGGAATTGGAGTAGCAGCATACAAACTTTGGTGGATACCCAGGTCGGCGCACACTTCAGTCCTGCAACAACCTGAAGCTGAAGCACTCCAACTTCAGTCGCAGCCTTCGGCGCGCCTCCATCTTAAGGGGGGAGGAGTTATATAAGCGTAACAAGGTTATTACACAATAACCTCCATTGTAATTAGCTATTAAGATTCATTACGAATAACTTCCTGGTACTGCGATATCAGGAAGCATTAAGATTATAACACCCCTTTGTATTATGTACTTAGATGATAGGATTTTATATTAAATAAAGTTAGTCTTGAACTGCTCTTCAAGCGGAACAAACCTTTCGTTCCTTTTTAAAAAGCCTTTCGTCTCAGCCCACAACCTAACTCTCGGGAAACTAAATTTTGTTGACCAACGAAGTCCCAATGGGTCAACAGATATAAATGATGGGACTGAATTGAGTAGTGGTACTGCCACTGAGATAGCGGGTTAGGTAGGTTAGGAAATGGACGGCTTTATCCCATAGATACTACGAAAGCATCTTTAACGAACTACGGCAAAATTAGGGACTTACTTGTTACGATTTTAGATAGGGTGCCTAAAATAGAAGATAAGATGTTGCACCAAGAATTAGACCAAGAGAATTTCGTTTTATCAGTTTTTGAAGATTTAGGTTTTAACGAAACAGCATACTATTAAAATGTGCGATGAAGAAGCTTTCGTAAAACGGTCATATCAGATACCATTCGCGTATAGGACAAAGGTTGAGGAAAAATTAAATGAACTGCAGACACTAGGCATAACTAAGAGGGAAGGCATGCCGTTTAGTAGCCCGTTGATCCACGAGAGGTTAATAAAGTTAATAAAAGAACGGTAGGTGAGGTGGAAGCGCCACCATTAGTTGCAGACATATTACAATCATTTAATGGGGTTACATTCATGACAATAATGACATATGCAAGGAATATGATTTAGATCCATTCACAATTAGTGTGAATTCGGCCAGAAGGTGCTTAAGCCTCAAATTTTTCAAGTAGCGGTAGGTTATTTGTTTTTATTATGTTACAATTTTTTCTATTATTTTAGTCATATAATTGCGTACCAAGTATTTATATTCTTCTTACTTTGATTAAAGCGGTGTGTTTTCTGTTTTTGTGCTCACACCATAATTTTTTTTTTATTATAAGTCTATACGTGAGGATTTGTAATTGGCTTTCTGGTGATTATGGTTTCCTTTTTTGTTTGTTTTTATTAGCTGTAAGTCCTCCTTGTACTAAAATAAAAATATAATAAAAGTAATAATGCTAACTTTCAAATTCCACTGCACCCCGATTCTATCAAATATACCGGGTTTACCTAGCTATATGGGGAAAAGTTACACCTATGTTGTATTACCTCAGGGTTTAAAGACATCAGTAGGTAGCTTTTCTCGTGCTATGGATATTATTTTAGGGCCGGAAGTTAGAGAATTTTGCGTGAACTACTTAGATGACCTGGTAGTGTTTACGAAATATGGAGACATCACGCCTGTAATCCCCGAAGGGTTAGGCAGAGGTGTACCTAATAGTTCACCCACATTTAACGTAGGTACTCAGTTAGTCACTTTTTTACTTTCAGAAACGCGGTCGCGATTTAAAAGTTAAAATAAACAGCCAGAAAACCGTATATCCTGAACATAAAGATGTACTTTACCCAATACAGCCAAAAAGAAATGATGCAATTTATGATCTCCTGTTTAAAAAAATTAACAAACAAATGTCTAAGGATGCAATATTTATGAGCATAAAGAGAAATGCACTTTTTTGGTTCAAATGCTGAACAAGAGGAAGAAAGAGAAAAACAATCGATGTAGTATAGTGGTACAAAATATGAACTCTTGTCGGATATTGAATGTCAGAACGTCATCATCCGAAGATAATTATGTATTAAATGATAATGTGGAAAAACAAGCAGATACTGAAATAACATTTTCTATATTTATAGATGCTTATCAGTGGCGAGAAATAGAGCCTATAAAATATTACTATTACCGCAATGATCCCAAAATACCCAATTCACGCTACAAGTCCACAAGAACATTCCAAAAGCAAAAGTGGATACCATACTTCGACAAGTGGAAACAGAGCAAGAACGAATGTAGATGGATATTTAAAAAAAACAGAGTTCAACCAAATGGTCACATTCTTCGCCAAGGCAAACTATGAAAAGCAAAAATAAATATTTAATATATATTATTATGAAGAAACCCCCACCTTTGAAAACCAACCGTCGATGGACCTATAAAAACAGTGCGCGCCCTAGCAATCGTCCATTTTTGTTCGAGGATCTCACCGAGCACACATCGCTTGTTGTAAATTGTATTTTGCTTTATTATTATTTTCTTATGCTATTTTCTTGTTATTTTCTTGTGATATTTTATTGTGTAATTTCTTGTGTACTTTATTGTGTAATTTCTTGTGTAATTTAGCTGATTGTTTAAAACTAATTAAAGTCAGATTATTGTCGTGTCTTTCGTTTTTTTTTTTATTTTTTTTTATTATAAAATTAAAGCTGCCGCTTAATTCAGAAGTGGGATAGGCTCCATAGTCTATCTTACGAGATTATATTAAATAATTGCCATACTACCCACTAAGTCAGCCTAAAAAAATCATATAAATAAGCCATGATTTCCGGGAACTACATTCATTTGAATACAAGCTGTCGAAGAGATAACATCAACATGGAGAAAAACGAAATCAGAGCTGTCATTAAGTACCTCTGTTTGAAAAAAATGTCTACCAAAGACATACACAGCGACTTGGTGGAAACATGGGGGGACTCTGCTCCTCCATATTCCACAGTTGCACGCTGGGCCAAGGAGTTTAAGCTAGGCAGAACATCCTCGGAAGATGAACATCGCGAAGGACGCCCATCCACGTCCCTCACTGAAGATAAGGTGAAAAAAGTCGAAGATCTCGTATTGACAGATCGAAGAGTGACCATCAGGCACGTAGCTGAGGTCACAGGGATCTCATATGGCAGTGTCCAAAGAATATTTGCGAATAAATTGCATATGAAAAAGGTCTCTGCGCGTTGGGTACCGAGAATGTTAACAGACGAGCAAAAGAAAAAACGAGTCGACATTTCTAGGGCGAATCTCGAAAAGTTCGAAGCTGACCAGGAAAAATTTTTGTTACATTTCGTGACCATGGACGAGACCTGGATTCACCATTTTGATCCTGAAACTAACAACAATCAATGACTTGGAAACGAGCCTCCTCACCGACGCCGAAGAAATTCAAAGTGTCTAGTTCGGCAGGGAAGGTTATGGCCTCTGTTTTCTGGGACGCTGAAGGAATAATAATGGTGGAATATTTGGAAAAGGGGGCCACTATTACGGGCTGTTACTACGCCGACCAAATAAGAAGATTGCGGGACGCCATTAAAGAAAAAAGACGCGGCAAACTGCGCGCTGGTGTTGTTTCACCAAGACAACGCACCGCCGCACTAACGGGTATTTGAGCCAAAAAACCGGTCAAAAGTGGTTTTTCTAAGAAGATAGACTTGCTGAGCTGACTTCATGTCCAACAGAAGATAGGGATGTTTTGTCTCGTTCATTGAGGTATTTTAAGACAAGTTTTAAGCAGAAATGGACGACAGCTCATAACACTCATGAACGATTTTTGAAAAACAACAAAGAATGGCTTAGGGTACCATTGAAGCTTTCTTTATGGTCACACAGGCCTGGACGTCCAGTTAAAGAATTCCATGAATTAAGTGAGAGGAGCAAGCGGCGGAGAACTGAAGAATTACGGGCCCAGGTACCTGCCGAAGAGTTGATTTTCGCTGCAAGTGTAAGTCAGGGCACTTCCGGAAATGCAGATGCTTCGAAAATAATAAAAGAATTAACTTTAACACCAACGAGAGCCAAGAAGTTCAGAAGGATAGTTTCGTCTAAAAAAGATCTCGTGGACTTGAAATATACAACGCAAGAAGCGCTATCGTTATTTGTAGAAGGTAACTTCACAAGAAGCCAGTGGAATTTAATACAAGGTGGACGCAAGAACATCTACCCTTGTTACTCTCTCCTCCAAAAGGCTAAAAAAGAATGCTACCCAGATGATGAAAAAATAACTGTTACAGAGACGAGTTTTAATGTTGAACTCCAAGCTCTGCTGAATCATACGGCTTTGCGCCTCATACAATATTTAAAAGATGTCGTAGATACGTTAACTGACACCGAAAAGCAAAACCTACTTATGATATCTAAGTGGGGATGGATGGATCGCACCAAACTCCATTTAAGCAAAAATTTGAAAACGCCACCGATGATGATTCAAATATTTTTGTGAGCTCGATTGTTCCAGTGAGATTGGTTGTTTCCCTTGATGGTAAAACAACAAAAATCATTTGGCAGAACCCAGTTCCATCTTCAGTGAGATTTTGTAGACCAATCAGAGCTCGATTTATTCACGAAACAAAAGATGTCACCAAAGAAGAAATAGAATACATCGAAAATCAAGCTAAAAATCTGAAGGAAACTGAAGACAGTGAAATATCTGTGAAAATCAGTCACAATACTTTGCTGACAATGGTAGACGGAAAGGTCTGCAACTCCGCAACGGACACGGCATCAACTATGCGATGTTATATATGCGGCCAGACATCAAAGGATTTTAATAAATTAAAGAAAGGTGCCGTTAAAAAAGAAGCCCTAAAGTTTGGGCTCTCTGTACTCCATGCCAGAATACGTTTTTTTGAGACACTGCTGCATTTAGCATATAAACTACCCCTCAAGAAGTGGCAAGCCCGTACACCGGAAGATAAAAAGATTGTTAAAGAAACAAAAGAGAAATTACAGAAATCTTTCAGAGAAGAAATGGGTCTACTTGTTGATGTTCCTAAAGCTGGCTTTGGAAATAGCAATGATGGGAATACGTCCAGGAGATTTTTCCAAAATGCAGAATGCTCTTCTCGCATTACCGGCATCAACTTGGAATTAATCAATAAGTTTAAAGTGATTCTTGAGGTAATCTCAAGTGGCCATGAGGTTGATCACCAAAAATTTGATGATTATGCCCAAGACACTGCCAAACTGTATGTGGAATTGTACGGCTGGTATCCAATGTCACCTACAGTCCACAAAATTTTGATGCACGGAGCGCAGGTGATGGCAGAGGCAATTTTGCCAATTGGACAATTGTCCGAGGAAGCCGCTGAGGCGCGAAATAAGCATATTCGCAAATATCGGGTAGATTTTGCTAGAAAATTTTCGAGGACTGAGTGCAACAGACATTTTAAATAGATTACTTTTAACATCCGATCCCCTAATCAGCTCGAGTGGGCCAAAGAAAAAAAAGAAAATCTTGCCTTTTTCCGCCGAGGCCAAAACTATTTTGATTGCTGCAACACCGAACTTAAATAGGTCGGACGACAATACTATTGAAGATATTGATGATGATGAAGAGGATTCGGATGTTAACAGCGAATCGGAGGGCACTGATGCCGAATAAAATAAAATTAAAAAAAAAAAATACTTTTTAAAATTTTATTTTGTTTATTTTTCTTGTTTTTCCATGTATTTTTATTAATAAATTCTAAATATTGATGAGATATTGTTTTTTATTATATTTTGAGATAATATAGGCTCCTAAATAATTTTGACCGGTTTTTTGGCTCAAATACCCGTTAGTGCGCCGCACAGCCGCATCTCGTGCGGCGCGGCCAGCGCACGCTGTCAGCACTAGAGGAGATTAATTGGGTCGTTTTGGGACTCCCTGTATAAAGACACCGTTTAAAGCCTGTACCTGGCTGGTTCTTCGATTTTGCTGAACGTAACATATTAACAATTAAGAAACCTTGCGCTGTACGTCAGCACAAAAGCTAAAGACCCATTTACTATACAAAAATACTTTGACCTTCTTGAAAGCACCATCTCACAACTGGCTCCAAATCAGAGCGAATTTGAATGAGACCAGTTATTCAAGCGACCCCCACAAAACAAGAGTAGCATATCTAAAGAACTTTGCTTGTTCGAGAACAGTAAGATCTCCTGCTGACCTGACCGGCTGATCCTGCAGCCAGCCAGATACAGTTGCAGGAGAACCAGTACCTACTCGTGGTAGACGCCAGTAAAGAGCCGAGAGAAGCGACGGTTCCGGTACCAGCAATAAACAAGGCTCTGCCGCCAACAGACACACACGACACAGGTGAGAAAAGAACGATGTATTACAGTATTTTCCGCCTTTAATCTTATGATCTAAGTTAGATCATAGAGTAATCGATTAGGCAATAGATCATGTAAGAGATCAAGACCCGCATTTTCTAGGAGAAGGAGGAATGTACGTGCTAGTTTGTGGTGAAATTCGAAAACAAAGAACAAGAAGACCGCGGCGGTCTTCTTGTTCTTTCTTTTTTTCTTTCGCGGCAAAACAAGAGGTAGTGCAAGTATTTATAACAATATAATAATATTTTAATATAAATAATATAGATGGTAAGGTGTGTTATGCCGCTAAGAAGACAAATCTATTTTGCGGTGCAACATCGAAAAACTTCAATAGACTATAATATGAAAACAAAAGAAGATGGATGCGTAGAATAGAATTCCTCGGTTCTTTTCACTCTCTGGTATAGATATAAAGCGCCTTTAGATGAAGCAACGGGAATCTTTTATTGACAATGTGTATAAGATTAAGCGAAAGCTAATGGACATGTGTATTCTCCCCATCTTGACCTACGGTGCACAAACTTGGTCTTTGACTAACATCCAAAAGTCCATACTCAAGGTTTGCCAACGTGCTATGGAGCGCAGTATATTAAGAGTAAAATTAACAGATCATGTACGAGACACTACACTGCGCTCCAAAACGCAAATCGTTGAAGTGGCTCAAAAGGCTGCCCAACTTAAATGGGACTGGGCAGGACATATCTGTCGCATGCCGAACGAACTGTGGGCCCGAAAAGCTCAGGATTGGTGCCCTAAAACAGTGACACGGGGTCGCGGCAGACCACGAAGGAGATGGCGGGACGAACTGGATGTCTTCCTTGAGAATTGGAAAGAAGTAGCACAGAATCGTGACCGTTGGAAGGAATGGAGGGAGGCCTTTGCCCAGCAGTGGGACAATATGGGCTAGCTATAATAATAATAATAATGTATAAGATATCCATAATACAATAAATTGCACTTTCAAATTTTTAAACTAACGACTCTTGCATCGAGGAAACGAATCAAAAACTCTTTTTTTTAGACAAGTGCATACAAAATAAACAATTGCTTTTTCTAATTTCTGAACCAACGATTCCTAGATGAATCAACGATAAAATTCTCGTTGATTCATCTAGGAAGCGTCCCAATACAAGATATACAAACGACTGCTCTTAACAATTTCTAAACCAACGATTATTAGATGAAGCAACGAAGATCCTTTTGGGTGACAAATACAAAATAAAACCCTCGCTTTTTTACTTTTTTACGAACCATACTTACATAAAGCAACGAAAATCCTATTGTATGACAAGTACAAAATAAACAATTGCTGTTTTACTTTTTTAAACGAACCATTCTTACAAGAAGCAACGAAAATCCTATTGTATGACAAATACAAAACAAACAATTGCTTTTTTACTTTTTTAAACGAACCATTCTTACATGAAGCAACGAAAATCCTATTGTATGACAAGTACAAAATAAACAATTGCTTTTTTACTTTTTTAAACGAACCATTCTTAGACGAAGCAACGAAAATCCTATTGTATGACAAGTACAAAATAAACAATTGCTGTTTTACTTTTTTAAACGAACCATTCTTAGACGAAGCAACGAAAATCGTTTTGCATGACAAGTACAAAATGAAACCCTCGCTTTTTTACTTTTTTAAACGAACCATTTTTAGATAAAGCAACGAAAATCCTTTTGTATGACAAGTACAAAATAAAACCCTCGCTTTTTTACTTTTTTAAAAGAACCATTCTTCGATGAAGCAAAGAAGATCGTTTTTCATGACAAGTACAAAATAAAACCCTCGCATTTTTATTTTTTTAAACGAACCATTCTTACACGAAGCAACGAAAATCCTTTTGTATGACAAGTACAAAATAAACAATTGCTTTTTTACTTTTTTAAAAGAACCATTCTTAGGCGAAGCAACGAAAATCCTTTTGCATGACAAGTACAAAATTAAACCCTCGCTTTTTTACTTTTTAAACGAACCATTCTTACATGAAACAACGAAAATCCTTTTGTATGACAAGTACAAAATAAACAATATTGCTGTTTTACTTTTTTAAACGAACCATTCTTAGATAAAGCAACGAAAATCTTTTTGTATGACAAGTACAAAATAAAACCCTCGCTTTTTTACTTTTTTAAACGAACCATTCTTACATGAAGCAACGAAAATCCCTTTGTATGACAAGTACAAAATAAACAATTGCTTTTTTACTTTTTTAAACGAACCATTCTTACACGAAGCAACGAAAATCCTTTTGTATGACAAGTACAAAATAAACAATTGCTGTTTTACTTTTTTAAACGAACCATTCTTACACGAAGCAACGAAAATCCTTTTGTATGACAAGTACAAAATAAACAATTGCTTTTTTACTTTTTTAAACGAACCATTCTTACACGAAGCAACGAAAATCCTTTTGTATGACAAGTACAAAATAAACAATTGCTTTTTTACTTTTTTAAACGAACCATTCTTACACGAAGCAACGAAAATCCTTTTGTATGACAAGTACAAAATAAACAATTGCTTTTTTACTTTTTTAAACGAACCATTCTTAAATGCAGCCACGAAAATCCTTTTGTATGACAAGTATAAAATCAACACTTGCTTTTTCTTATTTCTAAATCAACTATTCCTAGATGAAACATCGAGAATTTAATACCTTTTTAATGACCAGTACAAAATAAACAACAGTTCTAAACCTACAAGTAGGTACTCTTGGAGAGTAACGAAAATCTGTAAACCTTTTAAAGAAAAGTAAAAACATTCAATTCTCAAACCAAACACTAACACTCAGGACCTTTTGCCCAGCAATCGTGCTTGCGACCGCTAGACCAACTAGGCCCTACGAGGAACCTTAGGCGCTAATTACACAGAAACGGGGTACGGTAAAGGAACGGCGCAGGCATTATGCCACTTCAAAAAATTTCATACAAAATGTACGTAGGCGACATGTCGTGAATTACACACAAGCGGCGCGGCGCAGGCACGCCGTACTTTCGTTTCCTTATAAATTCCACCCCTGCGCCGCACCTTATGCCTTACGCCGTTTCTGTGTAATTCGCGCCTTACAGTAATAAATTAAAACAGATGTTACTCTTAAAATTAATTGCTTCACATAAAAGAGACAAATTAAAAAGAAAATGTTTATTTACAAAATGAGATAATTTTACAAAATCTAGGAAAATTTTACATAGACGCGCGAACATAATAATCGGCACAGCGTACTGTCAAAATACCACTGTCTACCCAATACAATACTTTTTAAATGGCAGTGTTCACAACTTAATACCTAAGTACAGCCAATTGTTATTCTTATAATTAAAGAGAGTGAAATTAAAAACATGCAAGGAATTATGAAAATCATTACTCATCTAAATCTAAATTTTGTTCAGTGTAAATTAATTTACAAAAATGACTTTCAATTTGATCGACTCTTTTACACAAGGTCAAAATAACTTAGCTAGTGAAACTACGCAAAGGTGGTATTAATGTATAGACAGCCTTTACTGTCCCACTGCTGGGTAAAACTGCTGGCCTCCCCCAATTCCTCCGAGAACTTTTTTTTTCTAAATATTCTAGTTTCCATATGTATTGATTAAGGGAGTGAGGGGGTGCAAAAAAACAAATCACGTTTGCAGAGTTTCGCTAGCTGTTTCAATTTGATCCTAAATTCTTACAACATGAGAAGTTGACATAAAGTACAGGAGCATAGTGCAGTAGAAAATGTTTGTATATGACTGTGCGGCTACTGCCATTCTTGCTTCGTGCTAAATAAGTTCCTACGCCCGCATTGTTTTTCTGTGTCAATGATTAAACAGCATTCAAGAAATGTCAGTGTCACCATTGTTGTAGAATATAACACATCTTGTGTTAATCGTGTTCAGTTTCATACGAGAAATTCACCCGCAGATAGTTCCAAACTTTGTCAAGCTTCAATTAACGTTAACGTCAAAAGCGGTGGAGCAATCAGGGCTATCGTTTTTGAGTTCACCAGATGGCGTCACTGGCGTATAGGGTCTTGTCATTAATTCTATTCAATACTTTAGTACCGATAACTTCAAAAAAGTTTATTTTATCACGTATAACAATATGGTGTAAACATCGGATACAAAAGGGGTTCGAATTTAATAGTCGTCCTAAGTTCTGCCATTTTTTGTTAATGTTGCAGCCATACATAAAACCTATATTAATAGATAGCTGGTATCAATACAAACCAGTTTTGTATGAGACGAAATGTTCTAAAGTGTCACGTTTCCGAGATATGAGCTATCACAGTTAAAGTCCAGTCACTGATGGCATCTTCAACACAACTTTTATTTGGAAACGTGACACTTTAGAACATTTTGCCTCAAATAAAACTTGTTTGTATTGATACCGAATATCGATTAATATAGGTGTTAAGCGTGGCCGCAACTTTGAAAAAAAAAATGGCTGAAGTTAGGCCGGCCAGGCTTCATACAAAAATTAGCAAGCATGAAACATTTAAAAATCATATTGCCGCCAAGTAGTAACAAATTAGATCCTAACTTGCTACTTAAAATCTGCAAATCATAATTAATCAGGAATGGCTCAATCTTGACCACAATCGTGAATATTAGTAAAAATACGTGATAAACACTATACGACATCTGACATTTCTAAAGACCTTCACGAACGCCTCTAGCGGGGAATTCTATGCGATAGCCCCCATTACAAGGATGACAAAACACATTCATGTATGACGAAAATCATTGCGTTGACACCACCAATATAATCCATTAAGGGGGAAGGGCCAGGATAGCCCGCGAATTTCAAATTTTCTTACGTTTTTTACAATTAGCAGGTCCAATGTCAGGTTGGATGATTAGCGCCCGTAACAAATATGGATTTACAGAGTTATAATAAATAAATCTTTTATATCAGATCAAATTACAAGATCCTTTTGTTGTTAGTAAAAGTCTTAACTATATGTTAGTAAAAAAAAAAACACTATATACAAAATTGAAACGACTGACACCTACGTGTGCAGCCGTATCCAGTGAGCCAGCATGGGGCTGTCCCACCACCACACAATACATTCAGAATGCTGTGGGAGCCAGCACGTACTCTACCGAGAATAGAAACGCACCGTTTCCGCATAATGGCATGAAAACCATCAACCCTGACCTTGGTCAACATCCCGGAAGCTCTACAAGAGCGTGGTAGACCCAACAGCATCCTGAATACATTGTTATACTGGACACGCAAAGCGTTGTATGCCCTCGAGAGTTATAATCATTAAAGTTATGAATACAACCCTTTTAAGTCCATTGAATCCATTGAATGCTATTTCATGAAAAAGTCATTGATGATTAAAATCTAGACTTTTTTATTGATGATTTTAACGATTATAATTATGTAAATACATGCATAATATTGCCGCAAATCATATTTTGTTCAAGTTACAGCCTGACACTGACAAGTTAATTGCAAAAAAACGTTAGAAAATTTTAATTTCGGGGGCTACCGTGGCGCTTGCACCTTAATGATTAATACCAGTGCAGTACAGAAAACCTAAATATTTACGTCCCTAAAAGGTTACGGTTACGTACATAAAACATAAGCATGGCTACATCCGTGTAGGTATTTCATGACGAAATTATATTGTGAACTGAACGAAGGGCCACACATTATTGTGAAGGAATAAATAGAATATATAAAAAATGCGACTATCGTATCAAAAAAAATTTTGAGGTATTCAGAATATCTCTACAGCACGCGTAGCATACCAACGTAGAAACGGGTTTCTTTAACGGAAGAATCGACAAAATTACATTTCTTTTCACCATCTGTCATTTTGTCGATTCTTTGACGGAAAGAAACCCGTTTCTACGGTGGTCATGCTACGCGTGCAGATTGTTCAATCCACGAAGACGCCCCATTTTATACCAAGCATGGGGAGGGTTTCGGTGTTTGTATCAAATATTTTCAATTTATACGTTAATGAAGACCAAAGAAAAAAAGGAGGTGTCTGATGAGATGACGAGTAATAGAGAAGTATGGAAGAAGGAGACATGCTCCGCCGACCCCAAATGAATTGGGATAAGGGCAAGAGAATGATGATGACGTTAGTGTGTGTATGTTATAAATTCTATATTGATGTAACAAAAAATATTGCAATGATTGTTTAATTATTATATACCTGGTATTGTGATTATTTTTGTAATTCAATTATTATATAATTATTCAATTATTTATCAATATTTCAATAAACAATTTCAATTCATAATTAATTTTAAAAAAGAGACCATCAAAACACTTATCTGAGTTAGATAAGCTAACATTTAGGATAAAAAGCAACAATTTCACCCTGTTTTAAACAAAATAATATCAAATCTCATAACACATAGCTTGCTTGATTTGGCTACCTAATGTAACTTATCGAAGCTTCACAGTCAGTGCAGTGAATAATCATAGGGGAGCGTCCATTAATTACGTGAGACAATTTTTCCCCCTTGGCCGACGTGAGATTTAACTTGACTCTTTCACACCCCACCTAATCTCACATGAGATTTATCAAAATGCGTAGTTTAATGTAAATACGTTAATCTGTGCTTGATTGCGTTAGATTTATTAAAAAAAAAATGTTTGTATTATTTTCATTGACTATTTATTATTTAACATTATTGTGTAGTAATTAGCCATATTTTAGTGGAGACGCATTTGTTTACTTAATTAAACCCGGAATTTTCGCAATTTTACACTGTTTCTTGCGGGGAAAAATTACGTGATGTTTGCCGAGACCCCCTCTCTCCCTCGTGAGATAGGGTGAGATTCGGCTCGACTCCTTCCCCCCCCCCCTAAACGCCTCACGTAATTAATGGACGTCCCCTAATTACACAGTGTGGAAGGGATTCGACGCGCAAACGGTTACCACGTTTTCAGTAAATCATTGTGAAACCCCACATAGAAATTTTTCACTGGTAATTTTAAAAAATCGGACCAGCTGGTTTAAAAAATATATACCGATGAATGATTTCTATGTGGGGGTTCAGAATGGTTAACAGTTTGTGAGTCCGTGTCCCCTCCACCCTGGATTAAAATTTTAAAAATAGGATAACAAAACATCAAGCCTGGATTCCCCAAATGGCTCTTCACAGATGTTAATGGAGGTTACCTGATGCCACTAAGCGTAACGTAATTTGTTTCAATATTTTGTTGGGATCCGAAGGATGGCGTAAATTAAACTCGTGATATTGCAGGGAATAGTTTACGCCATCCTTTTGATCCCAACATTTGGTGCCCCGACGAGATCTGGTTGAGTGACCAATTGTTTGGATCAGGATACGAGACGACTCGAACTAGAGCCGACACCGACCGTGGCGGACGTCGGTGTCCCGCACGAGTTCGAGTCGTCTTGTCCTTAAACAAGGATCATCTTTGGACAGACTAAAAATTTAATTATTGATCGTACCTGTGTGATATTACAGCCGCATCGGGCCGGAGCGTGTCGCATTACAATAATAAAGCGCGAAGCAGCCCGTCTTCCCCTGTTGCATCTTTTCATTATTAATTTACCTCTGATTTTACAGTACAGTGACCTATTGTAGTTGCCATAAGGTTTATGTTAGAGGGTAAAATAATGATGAAGCGACTGCAGTGTGCTATGTTTCATTTAAAATGAAAGAAAGTAACGTAGGAGGGTTTGTGCAACACGGTGCGTCACGCCCAAATCTGCGTCAGCCTATAGCAGAAACTGAGAATAATAATTTCAAACAGAAGTTCATGTGATGTATAATTTTTGTGATAACATAAAATTCGTTAAAATAACTTTATACAAATAAAAATATAAAATAGATACTAAATAAATAAATGGGAATGAGTTCTGGTTAAGGGGTTTGTGCTTTAGAGTACGCCACGAAATACAAAATGTTTTAAGTTTTTTGCAAATTGCAGCTCTGTGATTTTGATTAACATACAATATGTTGATCAAAATGTGATGAAACTTTTAATAAAATTATTACATTATAAATAACCTTTTTTAGAAGCTTCCTTCATGCATAGTCACAAAGAAAACCGCAAGTTTGAAGAAAAAAATTAATTGCGAAGGGGTGCGACTATGGTACTTGGGTTCTATGCCCTTTGAATTAAGCAGGCTACCTTAGAGCATTGGACTTAAACGGTTTAGGGACTAACCACACTTATTCATCTCTCTTCAGCTTTTGTCCATAGATGCGTACGCGCACGAATAGACGCGGACAGCTGAACGGATGTGTACGCGTTTCCATACAAAATCGCTGTTTTCTATGGACAAAAGCTGAACAGAGCTGAATAAGTTTGGTTAGTCCCTTAATCAATACAATGAAAAATAAACCTTATGTTCATCACACAGACTGCACATCTTCTAATAATGCAGCATCACCTTACTTCAACATTAGCATACCAATAAGCAAATACGTAATTATTACAAAAAGACAAAAAATAATGTCATTTGTGATTCTTCTCAATTTCATAAAACCATTCATTCACGACTAAAATAATACGGTTTTGCTTCACATATTAAAAGTGTAATTACATTTAATAAACTTCTACTCGTTTACAGTATTTCATACGCATCTACAAATAATGGGATTTAATTTCAGTCCATATTACATTTAAAAAAAAAATCACTGCCATAAATGGAATCATAGTGGTCTAGAAAAAGTAGACACAATAACTTCGGCATTTTTTTATGAATTCCTTCAAAATGCCTGCCGTGGCAAGATTACTTTAGTACCTTTTCGAAACAGTCTAACTAACACCCCAAACCAAATAGCCACCACATTCGATGTTGCCTGATTTAAAAAAAAAACCGTCTTTAATTTATTTTATAACTATAAAATGTATGTACATATAATTTAGCTGTCATGAGTCAAAAATTACGCTAAAAACGCCGTACACAAAGTACAAAAAAAAAATCGTCGGATTTGATCATTTTAAAATCCGTACATCTGACAACACCGAGAGTGGCCGAATTCAAAGAGACCGCAAAAGCGTATTGTCTACATAATCCTACGTATAACTACTGTCAGTCTTAGTTCAGTGATCTGCGATCTTATCGGTGGCGACCTCATGGGCGATCTCACATGTGATCTCGATAAACGCCGCGTTCTCTTTTTGGTCACGAAAAAATTTTGACAGCCGTTGTTTTTGAATATCATTATAACTTTTATTTGTTAACCTTACTTCGTCTAAGAGTTTTAACACAGCCTTGTTATTAGGAGACACTTTGTCCGCATGTTTCAAGTCCATGAGAGCGTCGTCATAGTTTTTAAGGGCGTAATTCGCTTGACCGCGCCTGTACAGAGCTTTTTCATTCCTTGGGTCTATTTCTAGGACCTGTGAAAAAAAGTCCGTATTAGCAATCTAGAGCAATATAAAGCAAAATATAGTAGCTTCGTGTCGCGGGTACGATTCCCGCACGGAACAATTATTTGTATGGCCTACACGTAGTTGTTCCGTGTCTATTGTTTGCGTATGTGAGTTTAAATGTTTGTAAACGCACCCACGATACAGGAGAAATTCCTAGTGTGGAGCAACGTTTTTAAAATAAATAAATAAGTAAAAAGAAATAAAATATTGCCATACAATAGTAACAACAACAGAAAAGAAGGGATTTTAGCTAGTCAGTATAATGAATATGAGATTTAGAAAAATATGGGATTTATACAGGGTGTAAACGGGCCCTTCACGAATCCGTCAACCAAGCATTCTGTACATCAAACAATTTTTTTTTTTTTTGAAAATCAAAGTTCCAACTTTTTACAAGTTTTTAATGTTATAACTTTACTTTAGATACCTCCATGACCCCTGCACTGTTCAATGTATTCATCAGCACAATATTTTGAGCGCGTTACATTGAGTCCTACCGAAAAACATGATTTTTCACCCCAAAAAAAAAGTCGTTTCCCAGCAATAATTTTTGCGTAAAGTTACTTAGCCTGATGTACAGAATGCTTGGTTGACGGCTTCGTGAAGGGTCCGTTTAAACCCTATAAAAGAGCAACTTACCGCCGTACTGTATTGAACAGTAGACCTATAATCCTCTAACTTCATGTAGCATGCCGCCATGTTGAGGTAGCATTGTGATACGTATGTTGTTCGTATTTCTTGTACTGAAAACAAAAAAGAACGTCTTAGATTTACTATGAGACAGGGAATTTTATGTGAGGACTAGTGCATTCAATGTAATTTTATCGGTGAAATTTATTAGCAATAAATATATCATCATCTGCCTAGTCTTTTCCCAACTATTTTGAGGTCGGCTTCTAACCGGATGCAGCTGAATACCAGTATTTTACATGGAGCGACTGCCTATGTGACCTCCACAACCCAGTTAGTACTGGGTAACACGATACCCCTTGGTAAGACTGGTTGTTAGACTTTTTTCACTTACTACCTGTAACAACTGTCAAAGATCTACAAATGACAGACGGGACCAACGGCTTTACAACGCGGCAACGGCGGTGCTTTCCGAGGCACGGAGGAAACTTGGTATGTAATGGGTGGTAACCCATCCACACATCCATACAACAAGTGAATATTTACATTATATACAAACTACAAATCTATAATAGTAAGAAAAAATAAATATGTACAAGTATCAAAACGGTTACAGGGGTCCAAAAAATTCGTCCACATCGCTATCAACAAGAAAAGTGCCCAGAAGGCTGGCATCAGCATTGCCACGTTGGATGGCAATGCTGATTCTTTGGCCAAAAAATAGGCCCGCCCTCTGGTCACGTGAAGAGTCGACCAACCGCTTGGCGATTTCCCGAAATACTAGGTGGGCACTAGGACCCATGGGCCTAGTGTTTCAACCCCAAACGGCTCAAACACATAACTACCAATTAAATTATCGTACTTGCGCCGTTTGAGGTTTTCAGCACGTGCAGCAGCCGCACCAGCGCAGCTCACTGTGCTAGGAAGATGGGATGGCGCAAGGGTGTCGACACAAGTTGCATCCCACACTCCCATGGCATTATGGTCATACCATCTGGTCTCTTCCCATCGACACGTGCCAAGCCATTGGGTTCTAAGACAGCTGGCACCCCATTATGTTATTATTATCATACATAATTATAGTGGAGCCTCTTTAACTCGTTTTAAACTTCGGGTTAAAGATTCTTCGTTTTATCGACGACTTCGGAGGAAGGGGGAAAAGACGAAGGTTTATATGTATATTGCACCCGGGCCGGGTCGGTGGTATCTTTATAAATCATAGACTACCTATGTGTTATTTTGATGTACACTGCCGGCCAAAAGTTTGAGACCACCTACATCAAAGAAGTAAAATGAAACAAAACTCTAAATAAAAAGCAAGAGGTTTAATTATTAATTAAAATATTTATTTACTAATACAAATACATCAAGAAGAAAAAGAAAAAAAAAAGAAAAATATCACCCATATACATTAAAATGCCGCTCATATTTTAAACAGATTTTTCGTCAAAAAACCCTCCCTTGCATTTTATTACTTTTTTCACTAGTCTCGGATGCGATCAATCAATTTGTCGATTGTATCTTGTGAAATATTGTTTCAGCTTTCTTGAAAAGCCTTCCACATGTCTTCTTGCGAGAAGGGACAACAACTGCGCACATTTCTATCAAGCTCTTCCCACAAAATCTCAATTGGGTTGAGATCCGGGCTCTGAGGTGGCCAGACCATGTTTTTTAACACCCCTTCTGTTTTTTTATGTTCTAAATAACCCCTGCATAATTTTGAACTGTGTTTTGGATCATTATCTCGTTGGGAAAAAAATCCATTTCCAATTAATCTTAAACCAGACGGAACGGCATTTTGCTGTAGTATTCGTTTATGCTGCTCCTTTTTCATGATTCCTTCGACTCGTACCAAATCTCTGGTTCCATGGCTCGAGAAGCAACCCCAGACCATAATGGAACCACCACCATGCTTGACTGTTGGCAGCACACAGTCTGGCATCATCCTTTCCTCGGCGCTACGTCGAACAAAAATTCGTCGTTTTGACCCAAATATTTCAAATTTGGATTCACCTGACCAAACAACTTTTTTAAAGTCTTCTTCAGTCCAGTCTCCATGGGTAAGGGCCCACTGCATCCGTTTCTTTTTATTTTTTGGCCTTAGTAGTGGTTTTTTAACGGCGACGCGGCCAAATAATTTAGCATCTCTCAATCGTCTTTTTACTGTAGTCAATGACACAGGTTTAGACCGGGATTTGTTCAGTTCTGCGTGGATTTTGGTGCTGTCAGGCGTCTATTCCGCTTGCTGGTAACGACAGTGAAATTATCCTCGCCAAAAGTGGTAGCTCGCGGCCTTCCCGATCGCAAACGATCTTGATTACTGCCAGTCTCCCTGTATCGGATTATTGTGTTATGAACACAAGTCTTCGACAACTTAAGTTGAGAGGCAATCGCACGTTCAGATTTGCCTTCGTTGTGTAAAACAACTATGGTAGAACGAGTTTCACTGCTAATTTCGCGCAATTTTCCCATTTTAAGATGTCATACTGTAACAACGACGAGCTCAGACTAACCCAGATAGAGAAAAATTTTACTCCATGAAAATTAAGGTAATAATCATGTTTTAGGAAGATAAAATAATCCTGAATTTCGGTTAACGCGAAACAAAACTAAAATAATTAGTAATGAGTAGCTCATAAAAATATTACAATGACTCTACCATCTGGTCCTTGCGCAGCATTCATTGATGTTTTGAAATAATGGACTTTTATAGGATGATAACTTAAAAGCATACAGAAATAATGACTCTTAGAAATTCTTTAATAACAATAGAATACCTAGGTATTCAAATTAGCTCTTTATAATGTGTACTTTTGAAATATTTTGTTGGTGACAAAGATTTTTACAAGTGGTCTCAAACTTTTGGCCGGCAGTGTATAAGCTATATTACTGTAAAGTTTCAAGAAATTCCATTCAGTAGTTTTTGTGTAAAAGAGTAACTAACATCCATATATCCTCGCAGACTTTCGAGTTTATAATATTAGTAAGAATAAGAAGTAAGATATTACATGACTGTCTAGACAGATAGGACCAAAGATAATAAGCTTCATTAATCTACATTGTATCTAAGATCTAGGGCACCCAGATCAGACGAAAATGGGTCAATATCCTAATTTAGTACACTTTTCTATGTAGAAAAAAGCTTAACTCATCATAATATTATCTTATTCGGCCACAATGTCCTCTGATTGACCTAATAATAGTAAGTAATGTTTATCTTGGACATCACAGACATCGGTGAAGGAAAACATCGTGAGGAAACCTGGACTTATAATTAATATAAGTCTGAAATCGCCAACCCGTCTTGAGCAAGCGTGGTGATCAATGCTCGTGCCTTCTCTGTATGGGAAGAGGCCTTTGCCCAGCAGTGGGACAGTAACAGGCTGGTATTATTATAATGTTTTCTGTTACAGAGCTCCGCGCATTTGTATAATATTGGATCACATGGCAGCATTCCAATGTTACACACAAAATAATCATCACGTCTGTACTGTAATCCTCGAAGAATTAGGCAGAGCTGTATTCCTAACTAATATTATAAATGTGAAAGGAAGGTGGAGGAGGAAGGGGGGCCTTTGCCCAGTGGGACAGTACAGGCAACTATAAAAAAATATTTAAATACTCCATGGCCTCTTTACTCACAATGAATATGTTTTGATTGCGTTACATTGAGTCCCATGGGCGGCATAAAACTCTCGACACCAGTTAAGGCACTAACCACACGATAAAGAAAGAAGGCCTTGCATAATAACACTGTTCGACCTGGGAAACGCATCCAGGACCTCATGCCCAGAAGTCGCGCATGCGACCACTGGGCCAACGAAGCAATCAGTTATAATAACAGAATAATAATATACTCACTCACCAGTCTTACAAAGGGGCATCGTATTAGACAGTACTAACTGGGTTGTGGAGGTCAGATAGGCAGTCGCTCCATGTAAAATACTGGTATTCAGCCGCATGCGGTTAGACTGGAAGCCGACCCCAACATAGTTGGGAAAAGGCTGATGATGAGATGATGAATAATATACTCACTCTGTTCCTTCGTATCTACGTCCTTCACTTCTTCTATCCTAAAAAAAGCGTGTTCTAAATATCTGAGGCACTTCCGGTACTTCCTAACCGCTGCCTTGTATTTGCCCTCGCCGAAGTAACAGTTGCCGGCGCTCTTCACATCTCTTATAGATGACATTAATTGTTCGAACTGAAATGAAAAAATACTATTTTTTGTAACAGCCTTGATTTGAATTACCTAGTATTTAGAAATCAGCTATTCACTTCCTGCCTAGCTACAAAGTTCATCTAACTCGTCGTCGCGCTTGCCGTTCGCTACGTGCGTTTTGCCACGGTATCGATACATTGCGTGTGAGGAAATAAAACAAATCAAAATTGGATTCCCAAAACGTCCCTGACATAATTTCTTGTACCGGTCATCTTAGTATGATATACTGAATTCACCCCATCAGCTTGTGGAGGGCTGCCCCTTACACCCTGTATAGCAAAATAAACTATGCTTATTTTTCAGCCGTTACCCAGTTAATGAACCAAGGGGGTCTGGTTCACGGTGATGGTAGCGGTACTATAATGTTGGTTACTTACCGTTATGTTTTCGTCCCTGTAGTCTTCAGGGTACTCAGGCAGTTTGTCAGCAGTGCCATCTTGACAACTGACGTCCCAGTCACCTGTTATGATCTCACCGCAGTCCTCAATCACACACTCCTGTCAAATAAACAACATCTTCATTGTTATCATGTTAGAGTAGAGGAAGACCTAAGAAACAATGGATGGGCTGTAAGGATGAAAGGGCCAGGAAGGCGGTGACTGCTGAGATGACAAGTAAGGAAGAGAACATGCTGGGCCGACCCCAAATAAATAGGGAGCATCGAAAAGAAAAATGATGATCATTGTTTTCGGAAAAACACCTTTTTCTATCCTAGCAAACATCTGTCTGATCGAAGAAATGGCGTAACAGACCCTCGTCTGTTCTGCCATTTCTTCGCCCCAGCTTAAAACCCCAAGTTGAGAGGGCCGTGCGTTTTTTTGGGTTATCTTATGTAATTTTTATCGTTTTATAAACTGCTGGAAGTACGCCTAATTTGAATATGAAGATTGTGAAATATCAGACAGAAAAACAGACAGACTGACGGGCAGACAGACGTAGGACCGGGCGAATTTATAAGAGTTCCGTTTTAGCCATTTGGCTACGGAACCCTAAAAACAAGCTGGCGACGATAGTTGCAACTGTAGCCACGCGCGGTCCATTCCATGACACGCTCTAACTTTAAGAGCGTTTACGACTTAGGCATTTCATTCAAAATTTAAAGTCCTTATTTTTTTTAATGAATGAACCGATTTGCATATAAGCAGGATGCATAGCTCTAAAAAGTTTATGAAGATCATTTTTGTGTTGCAGTGTTACAGCTAAATTAGACAGATTTTAAATCTTCCATAGAAAGAGAAATTTCCAATTCTCTTTCATTTAAAAAGACATTTCGAAAATGTTCTCTGATAACTTTTCAGACCTGTTTCCTGCTTATGCGTATGAAGTTTGATTAAAATCGGTTCAGTCATTTCGAAAAACAAGGACATGAAAGTTTGTATGGAATGCCGTAAGTCGTAAAGGCTCCTAAGCAACGGTTTTTCTAAATAAGCGGGTTAGGGTACAATTTAAAAGTTACACAGGAAAAAAAAAACATTTTAAAAAGCAGTGATTACCAACATACCACCGTGGGGCGGCAATGTTCTCCGTCACCGAATTTCTGTATCTCCTTCACGATGCCGATACCCGCCATTACTTCGCCGAACACGACATTGGTGCCGTCTAAGTGAGTGCACGGCACCGTTGTGATGCAGAACTGGGAACCGTTGGTGTTGGGCCGTCCACTGTTGGCCATACTTAGGACTCCTGGATCGTGCTAGACAAGAAACGATGAGGCTTTAGTTTCCTGGGATCAGCACCTGCTTTTTTCCAACTATTTTGGGGTCGGATTCCAGTCTAACCAGATGCAGCTGAAAATTTGTATTTCACATGGAGCATCTGGCTTCCTGACCTCCACAACCCAGTTATTGGGTAATACGATAATCCTTGGTATAGGTTCCGTCACGTAAAAAGAACGCTGACCGCTCAAGTAAACATTATCTATTTTTTTAACTCCAGCCTATTCAATAGTACTAAGTAGCTAGTTAAGTATCTATTATGATCCTACAATAAAACAATTACACTTATATTACAAACAATAGCCTAGTACTTAAGGACGCAACTGTATAAAGTGCGCAGGCACATCCCCTCCACTGCGCTCATCGTTCTTTTTACATGACGAGACCTGTATGAATGGTCGTCAGACTTTCAGGTTCTAACAACGCGACCTGTCTGCGACGCCATATCGTCCTAGTGAGAAGCAACCCTAAACTAGGCGTCTTAGGGAGTAACCACACTTATCGGCTTGAACCGATCATTATCGCTACATTTGTCGCGTTTGATTCGGTGCGGTATCGAGTCTCCTCATCCATACCGAAACGAGGGAAATTATGATTTTTTTATATTCAGTTGTGTTCTTTAAAAGAACGATGAGCGCAGTGGAGGGGCCACAGCGCTCATCGTTCTTTTTACATGACGAGACCTATATGAATGGTCGTCAGACCTTCAGGTTCTAACAACTCATAATGAATGAGATCTACAAATGACAAAGGCTTAACGTGCTTTCCAAGACACGGTTTCTGGGATGATTTGACAAAATTACTAGTAACGATTGAGAGCGTAGGCTCACTTAAGCGAGATTATTGTGTGACATTTATTTCTCTTTAACCTTTTGACCGCCATAGTCACATATATGTGACAAGCAAGCGCGTGCCCTGTACGCCAAACGACACAAATATGTAACAAAATGGTAGGTGAAATTGTAGCTTGGCATGGAGGGTAGGCGCGTGCGTTTATGCTCTAGTATGAAACGGTAAAGCCCTATTCACACAATGATCAGTGCAATAAATATACAATATTCTATAATGTCAGGATAATTTATTTGACTAGTTTAATAAATTTAATGTCTTAATGGTAATAATCTAAAAAAAATACATTTCTACTT
This sequence comes from Noctua pronuba, assembly GCA_905220335.1. Taxonomy (NCBI): domain Eukaryota; kingdom Metazoa; phylum Arthropoda; class Insecta; order Lepidoptera; family Noctuidae; genus Noctua; species Noctua pronuba. Next base: position 2,496,797 of record LR999906.1, on the reverse strand, counting down.
TCACCCAACAACTGCTGGCTGATATTATTAAATCTGTATCAAATGCTTCATTAAGTTTAGGTCCCGTCACGTAGAACGCTGACCGCTCCTATAAACTTTCGCATTTTTTTTTATTCCAGCCGTTTCCAAAGCACTAACTAGCTAGTAAAGTACCTATTAAGATTCTGCAATGAAACAGTTACTATTATAAAACGATAGCTTAGTACTTTAGGACGCGACTGTATAACGTGCGCAAACACATCCCCTCCACTGTCGCTCAGCGTTCTTTTTACGTGACGGGAGTTGTACTTACCCGAAACTGTGATATCATCTTACGAACGGGCATCGTATTACCCAGTAACTGGTTTGTGGAGATCAGATAGGCAATCGCTCCATGTAAAATGCTGGTATTAAGCTGCACCAGTTTGATTGGAAGCCGTCAACCATAATAAAGGGTGTAAATAGACCCTTAACGAAGCCGAAAGGCACTTGTTCTCCCCGCTATTGCGATATTTTTTTTGGTCTAGACCATACCTGGGATTCCTGGGAACTTTCTAGTTACGGAGTTATTGGGGGTCAAAGTTCCAACTTTTACACAAGTTTTTTTTTAATACAAATGTTGAATGTTATAACTTTACTTTAAATACCTCCTGGACCCGTTTACTATTCAATGCATCCATAAGCACAATTCGTTTCATTGAGTTTAAATACCGTAAAAGGTTATTTTTCACCCCAAAAAAAAGTCATTTCGCAGAAATAATTTTTGTGTAGGGTAACTTAGTTTGATGTACAGAATGCTTGGTTAACGGCTTCGTGAATGGTCTGTTTACACCCTGGGCAAAGACGAGATATGATGTATTTTCTTAAAATACCTTTAATCTAAAATTTTCATCTTCAAATGTGGGTCCATATATGCTTTCACCTCCGCTACCATCGCCGTTGACTATATCACCTCCTTGGATCATAAATTGGGTGACGGCTGAAAAGAAAAAAGCATAATTTACTTTACTACATACATGCCATAACATCAGGCCTTAATCCCGGACCATACAGTACACCCACATTTCGCCAGTTATCTTTAAGTCCCATGTAATAGGGTGCAGGCCTAATGCCAAAAACCGGGCGAGCATCTAAACTTCATAGCTGCACCTGAGGAATTCCTGATGGCAAAAGTAATAAGAATTTTTCCGACTTGGGAGTTGAACCCAAGAACTCATCCCCAGGGTTATACCAGCTACTGTAACTCACTGGGACGTCATGGCGTCGTAACCAGGTCGGGCTGCCAACAAAATGCATACATATCTATGGTGGTTACATAACTTGGCATTCTTGGTTACGCAAACAACCATACATTTTGTTGGCATCGCGACTTGTCTGCGACGCCATATCGTCCTAGTGAGAAGCAACCCTAAACAAGGCGTCTTAGGGAGTAACCACACTTATCGGCTGGAACCGATCATGTATCGCCACATTTGTCGCGTTTAATTCGGTGCGGTATGGAGTCTCCTAATCCATACCGAAACGAGGGAAATTATGTTTTTTTTATATTCATTTGTGTTCTTTTTTTTTTTTTTTTTCTTTTCAATTCAGTTGCTAGATTTGACCAAAGTATTGGTCAAATCTACCAACTGAATTTCACACCAGTTCCCCCCAACCGATTGAGCTGAAATTTTGGACACACCTTTGGTTCCGGTGACAATTTTTTTTTATGATTGACATGACTTGATCCTGCAGCCAGGATCGCCTTCTTCTTTCTCCTCACGAGAAAACTCTTCAACGGTTAATAACACGGCCACGAAACTTTGTATACGCGTTCAATGTTGATAGACAAACCTATTTTTTTTTTATTATCATTCTAATAAAAACTTTTTTCCCAATTTTTTTAATTTACCTTTGTGAAACCGCGTTCCTCTAAAATGTAAAGGTTTCCCGTTACTCCCAATCCCCTTTTCGCCCGTACAAAGCGCTCGAAAATTTTCCGCTGTCTTTGGCACCACATCACTTCTTAACTTTATGACAATACGGCCGGCTGAAACAAAACAAAAAGTCCTTAGTCGATCTATCAATACTAGCAGAAAAAAAGTTCATCAGGGCTACCCAGCGCTAAAAGTCAATACCCAGAAAAAAATTTGCCCAGTGTTTCTAAGTTCGTTGTACAGATTCAGAATGCTTGGTTGACGGTTTCGTATAGGGTTTATCACTTGAAACTGTTTGTTTTATAAAATTTCAAAGTTCTAGAATTTGAGCGCTATTAATGAAAAACCCTACTTAAAAATCACTTGTCACAATGTTCGCACATGCTAGTCTCCGAAACCACTCTAACAAATTTAATTAAAGGGGTTTGAATTAAATGGCTAGGAATACAACCTATATTAATCGATAGCTGGTATAATAAAATACAAGTTTTGTATTTACAAAATGTTCTAAAGTGTCACGTTTCCGAGATATGAGCTATCAAAGTTAAAGTTCATTCACTGATGGCATCTTCAGCACAACTGATTTGATTAGCCGCTCGTATAACCTGTATAAATCGATAGCTGGCATCAATACAAACAAGTTTTGTATGAGACAAAATCTTCTAAAGCGTCACGTTTCCGAGATTTAAGCTATCAAAGTTGTGCGGTACGGGCTATGCTTGGAATCTCCATTGAAGCGATCTTTAATTTATGGGCTGCTGTCCACACTGTGTACTGTGTGTCGGTGTACCTGTTTACTGGACGTACTGCCATGCTGTATCCATGTTTTGGCCCCGTAAGTCATAATCATAACAAGGTTGACTGGTAGAGAATGCCTTGTGGCATTAAGTCCGCCTATGTACCACTTTTGTACATGAAGTTTAAATAAATAAATAACAGGCAGGATGCACTGATTGAAGACCGTAGTAATTAGGCTATATGGAATACACAACGAAAAGACTTCCCAAACGTTGTCTAGCCCAGCTGAATTGTTCTGTAGCAAAGTTCAAAGTTGTTCTTACAAAACTGCAGAGTTTTCTAAAGACCTCGAAACGACCGCCATTGATAACTGAGCTCAGGTTGACGAGTTCGTTGAACATGGCCAGGGGTTTGAGTTCTGAAGAACCAACTAGACCATCCAACATCTGCTGCAAGGCAGCCCGCAGCATTCAGCCAGCGTGCTGATGTCATCTGCAAATCTCAAGTGTGAGATGTACTCTCGGTTGATGTTAATGGAACTTTAAAAATACGACTTTACCTCGTCCGACTCTATTATAGGATCGCACTGTCATTTATAACAAAAGACAAGCTAGATGCGGCGAGCCGCCTCACCTGTGCGCCCGCGACACCTCACAACGATCTCTTGATCGCGTGGGCGACGTGCCAGCCCTTAAGGTATTAGACTTCCATGCCAGTAGTCAGTATTAGACGTCTAAGTCTTCTGCGATATTCATTAATGCATTGGTAAATTTTTTCCAGTAATCCATTTCTAATCACGGAAACCAAAATGGCTTATAATAGGTTTTAGTCATTATTTCCCTTAACGCTCGTAGGGCTTGACTTGACACTTAATCTGGGTTTGGATGACCGATTAGCAATATTTAAGATGCAATTCGTACGTTTATTTTAGTTTTAAATCTATTCACTGATAGGATTGGACTTACCACTTTGATAGCTTATATTTCGGAAACGTGGCGCTTGATAATATTGTGCCTCATACAATCATTGTTTGTATTGATAACAGCTATTGATTAATACAGGTTTTATGAGTGGCTAATCAAATCAAAGTTGTGCTGAAGATGCTTTCAGTGAATGGGTTCAACTTCGATAGCTTATATCTCGGAAACGTGACACTTTAGAACATTTTGACTCATACAAAACTTGTTTGTATTGATGCAAGCTTGAAAGATAAGTTTGGACCCGATAGGATAGGGTAGGACCGTGGGAAGTAGGGGAGATCGTTAGTCGTATTCTACTAATCTTACTTATATTATAAAGAGGAAAGATTTGTATTTTTGTGTGTGTGTATGTTTGTAATGAATAAACTCAAAAACTACTGTGCCGATTTCAAAATATTTTTCACCATTAGAAAGCTACATTATCCCTGAGTAACATAGGCTATATTTTATCCCAAAATGTTTAAAAATAAATGTCCACCCGTGCAAAGCCGGGACGGGCCGCTAGTAATATTATAAATGCTAAAGTTTGTGAGGATGGATGGATGGATGGATGTTAGTTACTCTTTCACGCAAAAACTACTGAACGGATTTGGATGAAATTGCACACAGATAGTTTATAAACTTGATTATCAAATATGATACTTTTTATCCCAGTAGTATAATCCCGTGGGACAATTATCGATCATCACGCGGGCGAAACCGCGGCTATTAAGGTAAATAAGTTATAACTTTATAAGTGTGCGAAGCAGCGAGGAGTTTCATAGCTTGAATTGTGGCGATACTGATCCCGTACCTACAGTGCTTGCAGTGGCCTAGGCACAATTAGACATTTAATCAGTAGCAGCCCAAAGTTGGGAAGTTGGTTGTGTGGCACCTCTGAGTTTCAGCAGGAAGGTAGCTGGTCCTACGCCTAATATAATCTCGCCCCGGTTGTGGGTTTGCCGTCCTATCTCATCGGACTGTGAATGGTACAGGCGCCAGCACATCAAGCTACTCGAAACTCAAATTTTCCCAATCAACCTTGAACCTAATGATTCAGCGATAAAGTTGGAAATCTATTAATAAAAATTGACAGATTAGCTTGATGGGCTGGTGTCTGTACCCCTACTACCACGTGGAGTATTTGCGCAAACACTTGTGCACTCTAATTTTTCGTCTCGTCTCGTCAGAAGGAATAAAATGACAGATGATATCGGAATGTCACAAGAAAATGCACAATGTAAACCAGTACGGAATAGGTAGGTATTAGTTACCAAATAAAGCACTATTATACACTTGGGCGATTATCACACTGCACCGCCACAGTAAAAATACTCGCGCTCCGTCGCGTAAGTGTGTTGTCCTAGGCCTGTTTTCTATACAAATTCAGATAGAATAGAAATAATTTATTTGCATTGAATGTATGTAAGTACATACATATTGTGTTGTTACAGTAATAATAATTATTTGTTCCTGGTACATCCTACCATTTGGCATGCAAAAATTTATACTTATAAACAATTAAGTAAACTTTCACAACAAATCAAAAAAATGTCTTGTAACAAAAAATCTAATCAAAATAAGTAATACTTGAAGCGATTCTCCCATTGCACGAGACGGAGCGCGGTGCAGTGGGAGAATCGCATTAAACAATGTTAAAATCTGCGGCCCCGCGCTACGCGACGGAGCGCGGTGCAGTGTGATAATCGCCTTAAACTTTCCAGTGTTTCTTCACAAAGATAAGTATATATATGTAGTATAAAGTAGCAAAAGAAACCTACTATGAGGCCGCTATAACCATTCATATTACTGTAACTTAATAATAAGCTGTTATTTTTTCAGTTTTCAAAGTGTTTTCTGAACCAAAATACCAGGAATTCCCATAACTTTTATGAATGAAACTATAAAAACAAGGTGGACAGTTACAAATTGTTGTTATGCTTTGCTATGTATTCATGATTATGCTCCACAATGGCAATTACTACGTCATGTCGCCTGCAATCTGACCTTGTGTCACTCAATAGCCTGTATAAATCGACCCATGTCCTGCATTCACAGTTTCTCACCCGCGTTGTTGCGTGTTCGCGATTTTATTTTGCCCTTGACCTATTTCTATATACCTTTCAAAATGTATACAAAACTTACTGGCATATCTAATGTGTCCCTACACCTGCACATACCTACGCCGCGATTACCGTGGCAACCGACATATAGACACATAAGTATCGATGCAATCAAGTTTCTTCGGCATAAGAAGAAGAATTTATTTGATTTATTGATGTCCAAATAAATTCGAGCACATGAAACTATGTAAACTTGTTGCCTAAAAAGGACTTGTGTGTAACTTGAGCAAGGGGTGAAAAAAAGACAGACCAGATCTTAGATCCAGATATCAGGCCCCCCAGTCCCTGATATCTAAATATCAGACATCCAGGCCCCGACATTGAAAGCAGTTTAATGTGCTTATGAATGGTTGTTCAAGATTATCAAGAGTATCAAGGGGATTTCTAAGTTTTAACTGAAGTGCACTTTGAATGTATTATTTATCATTCTTATTATCATTGCAGAGCAAGAAATCTATGTCAACGGTTTGACTTGCAGTGCAGCTATCTTGCATTTTTTGGGAAATTGTTATTTTTATCTGCAGATAACAAAAAAGATTGTCTTATGAAGTTTTATCTATTAACTTTCGTAGTATAGAAAAAGGAAAACCTTTAATAAAATTATAGGTTCAGTATATTTTTTATTGTAAATTGAATGCCTGTGTAAGACCAACATCAGATACAGTCACTAAAAAGGGATCAATGTCATAATTACTGCAAGAAACTTTAGCGTTCAAGCAGTAAGTGAAAATAATCTAGCAGTCCCCTTTTATCCAATTTTTAAAAATGGAACAGGTTCATTTTTTTTTCAAGTACCTCTTCACATACCTCTGACTAAGGTACCTACAGCCTTGGAAGTTGAATGTTTAATAATACTCAAACAACAAACAATGGAACAATTAATTATAGTAATACTTGTATCAAAGATACAAGATTGACAGTAGGTACATATAGCTATAGCACAACCTGCCTTTAGATATGCCTATGTAATTTGGTGTTGATATAACAAATTATAGCAGTAATAAGACAACTGGATCTTTCTTTTGGATGCGAGGGAGTGTCAGACTTTTACTGACTAAAACCCATCCATGTTCCTTCTTTGCCCTTTGTGTTCCAGGGCTGCAGTATCTCTTTCAAACAGTCCCGCAGCCCCGGCAGGACAACTGAGTCTTAAGTTTTAAGTTTATTAAGATGAGGGAAAAGATGGAGGTTCATGGAAGGCTCCATGCGCAAGTGTGTATACGGTTTCTCCCCACAAACCACCTTCCATCTTGCACCCCATGCTCTGACATATACACACTTGATGACCTTATGACTGCATCAGTGGGTGAGTTGAACAGAAATTTTGTCTAAACAACAGACAAATACTGTAAACACAGCAAGTGAAATCTTATCTTACTCCGAACTGATCCGTACTCATAATTATAATTCAGGAATAATGTAAATTTGTATTTAAATTCAGGCTGATACATCGTTTAAGAATATAGGCATTGAACTCGAAAATAGTATCTTGTCAGATAAAAACTGAACTTTACAGAGAACTTACTGAATAATCATTAAAATGGCAATTAAAAGAACTTAATATTCCAGTAATTTCTGGAAAAAAAAATGACAATCTTCACTGGTAGGGATGTATCAGTGGGTATTTCTAGAATAATTCAACAATTTTCAAACCTCAACAGGAATACAAGTAGGTAAACAACTAAACACATTCATTTGACAGACTGTAGGTAATCTGCACTCACAAGGTCAATGCATTTATCAATGCAATTATTTACATACCATTTAAATTATGTAAGCACTCATTATAGGTATCTCAGTTATTACTAAAATATTTTTTATGGATTCATTCAACAATCCATATTGTGTTATTCTCCATAACATGCAGTAACTGTTTCTGGATTGTTCATTGTGATGAACTTTATTTAATGGACACATTTTTTTTAGTTTTTCTGCTGTTGTCTTTCTAGGGATAAGATTTTTTAATTTTATCTCTTTTAATTTGGCTTATCTATAACACTTATTGTTGTATGACAAAGGAATCTTATAAAGAAATGTTGTCTCATTGTTCTAATGACCAGAATACCTTAAGATTGGCCTCAATCTTTCCAGAATAAGTTTTTTCTATATAAATAAGTTTTTTTCCAAGATTATACATGAGCTGGGTAGAAAATGGAGTAGGTATCAATCTTGAAATTAATTTAGCTTTTCTTTAACAACTCAAAACCAAAGAAGTCAGCATAGATACACCCAACAGTTAGTGTGAGTAGAATACATAGATTGACAATGAAGACACCTGCCAATTTCTCAGCCGCAGTACTATAGGTACCTACATAAATTGATGCAGTAATAGTTTATTTCCTCTACAAACACATTATTGTAATAATTGCAGATATAGTGCATCCTGAGTAATTATTATCAAGTGGGCTTAATCGTAAGGAATAAATCAAGATCAAACGTACCTTGTTCTCCGTCAATCGAAATATCCAAATAAACTAGCGGATTTCGTTGTGTCAAGGAAACGGGATTCATATTATTGATCAACATCGAGCACAATTTTAAATTGAACCAACAACACTAATATTATTATTTTTATAAAGCGAAATTAACAAAGAATTTCGTGAAAACTAAGCTCGTATTTAAATTGAGCATTATTATTTATTCTATTCCATGGTAGCGCGAACAAACTCAACAAATAAAATTGAATTGTATTGACATTCGTCACTGGTCAACCGAACCAAAGTCAAACAACGAAGCGTGAAGCTGTGAAGCGTCAGCCATCAACCGGTCGTCATTTTCTTTGTCGAGCGACCGGTCAAGTGTTGCCAGCGTAGACTGTTCTCTGTCTCTCTCTCTCTCTCTCAGTGAGAAATTGAGAATCCAAAATATTGCACCAGATTGTAGGTACTGTTATAAAGGTTTTCCTCTTTTTGCAAAAATAAATTCCACAAACGGAATAAAATCAATCAGAAACGAATTTACACGACCTCAATTAACAGAATTATTTCCAGAGGGGTGGACCTGCAGGGTGCATCTTCAGTTCCATGAATACAGCTCGAAACTTTTCGCATATGTTAGATTTTCGTTTATCAATTCGAACATGGAATAATTTTGTAGATTTATACAGAAAAACCTATCAATAAAAAAAATAGGAGCAGAGCGGGTTTGAAAATTGTAGCACCCAGCTCGAACTTGATAGATTTTCTTTTGTCCTTTATTATAGAAATAGGGCTAATTCAGCCTATTTATAAAGAAAAGTTTATGAACGCAAAGGACATAAGATTTCTGAACGAGCGAAGCGAGCTAGAATAATATAGGATATTCTCGGATAAGTTAGGGTAGTTTTGCTCACAGAAACAACTACAAATTCTTTCCGCTTCGGATAGATTGGTTTCGAGAGACGTAATGTTTACATTTGATACCGGCTTCGGTTTGCATCACTGAACTTAAAAAACACTACCTATGAGTAGTTTCTTTCACAAAAGCCACTACAAACTAACTAAGTGATCATCAATTAGATGTCCACTATGCTTACACATTCTCAATAATATAAGTATCGATACATAAGCATCTGTCAAAATGAGTTATGGTGACCATCAGCTACGATGGGCACCTAAAGTCTGTTTTTTAATCTCGTAGACTAAATTGACAAGTACAAATGGCTAACTGACATAGATTTCAATAGCATTTAAGTCAGTTTTGACATTTTCACTTGTCAATTTAGTTTCCGAGATTAAAAAACAGACTATAGCCAATACGAAACCAACCACTTGACAGTTAATCGATGAACACTCAGTCAACTGATCATCACTATGAACTGTCAAAAGAGATAGGCAATAGCCCTGCTGTTAACCGAACACCGTTACGCAGCGCTTTATCTTCTTTTAGTATTTACAAAAAAAGTTGGTTAAGTAGTAACTTAGTTTTCAAAAGTCATTGTTATGGCCTATCTTGTTAATTCCTGGCTACGGCCCTGTGAAAGGTGAGTGAGCGGGCTACGAACCGCTAAATCATGTTTTTCATGATTAGCAACACTGCTCATAATAGGACTAAATCGTTTAAAACATTAAAAGCATAAAATATATTGTTATCTCGTTTTCCCACACCTGATCACACCATTGCTGTTCTGCTGTCAATTTAATGCTAACACCGACAAAAAAAATCTACTTGTTTCGTAAAAGATAATTTCACACGTATGTTTGCGGGAGATAATGTAGATATATTATTCGAAAAGTTGTGAAATTAGCGTAAGTAATTGTGTTTATCAGTTTAAAATAATCTATTTTAACAGTTTCAATATAAAAATTAGTGAAGAAAACCTTATTTCATAAGTTATCATGACAATTAAAACTGGTTTAGTACAACTCATATTTGGCTACGAGTAACTTGTTAATTGTCTTGTTTCAGCTACAAAATGTCTTCTTCCGCAATATACATCTTGGATGTAAAAGGTAAAGTCCTCATCTCGAGGAATTACCGCGGTGATGTCGACCTGGGCATCATAGACAAATTCATGCCATTGCTAATGGAGAAAGAGGAAGAAGGTATGCTTACTCCGCTCCTGCAGACTAGCGAATGTACCTTCGCTTACATCAAGACCAACAACTTGTACATAGTGTCTACTACGAAGAAAAATGCTAACATAGCACTTATTTTTGTGTTCCTGTACAAAATTGTTGAAGTAATGACTGAATACTTCAAAGAATTGGAGGAAGAGAGTATTCGGGACAACTTCGTGGTCATCTACGAGCTGCTGGATGAACTGATTGACTTTGGGTATCCGCAAACAACAGACAGCAAGATACTACAAGAGTACATAACTCAGGAAGGACATAAGCTTGAGATGCAGCCGCGCATACCTATGGCAGTGACTAATGCAGTGTCATGGAGGTCTGAAGGCATTAAATATAGGAAGAACGAAGTTTTCTTAGATGTTATTGAGTCTGTTAACCTCTTGGCTAACTGTAATGGCAATGTTTTGAGAAGTGAGATCGTAGGAGCAATCAAAATGAGAGTCTACTTGTCAGGCATGCCTGAATTACGTCTTGGATTGAATGACAAGGTTCTATTCGAAAGCACTGGTAGAGGAAAATCAAAGTCTGTTGAGCTTGAGGATGTGAAATTCCATCAATGTGTCAGATTGTCTCGTTTTGAAAATGATAGGACAATTTCTTTTATTCCTCCTGATGGTGAGTTTGAATTGATGTCGTACAGGTTGAACACTCATGTCAAGCCTTTGATTTGGATTGAGTCTGTTATAGAGCGCCATGCCCACTCTCGAGTTGAGTACATGATCAAGGCCAAGTCACAGTTCAAGAGGCGCTCCACTGCTAACAATGTAGAGATTATAATTCCCGTCCCAGCTGATGCTGACTCTCCCAAGTTCAAGACCACCATTGGCAGTGTGAAGTACACACCTGAACAGAATGCCATAACCTGGTCTATTAAATCCTTCCCAGGAGGCAAGGAGTACTTAATGAGAGCTCACTTCGGTCTGCCATCTGTTGAGTGTGAAGAAATAGATGGAAAACCACCAATTCAAGTCAAATTTGAAATCCCTTACTTCACCACATCTGGTATTCAAGTAAGATACTTGAAAATAATTGAAAAGAGTGGTTATCAAGCTTTACCTTGGGTGCGGTATATCACACAGAATGGGGACTACCAACTAAGAACTAACTAATCATTTAAATATTACATTCCATAGATATAAGAAGCACCATATTATGTTATTTACAAGTTGTCTATTTTGCATTATTAATAATCATAGGTATTAAAAAGTAATTATGTAGTAAGTATTATGTATTTGTTTTGACTACAATAAATTAATATTCTTCAAAGTAAACGTGTTTTTCCCTTCTCTTATTTAAAATATGTTGTTTAGGTAAGATAGGTAGTCACTCCATGTAAAATACTGGTATTCAGCTACAACTGGTTAGATTAGAAGCCGACCCCAACAATTTGGAAAAGGCTAGGCAGATGATGATAATTTAAATTATGTAAGTTATTTAGATGACTATTTGAAACACGAAGCAGGTAACTTCGTGGTCTGAACAGAGAAAGTAGTAAATCTACTACATTCACACACCATTAAAAGTGCTTGACTAGGTTCAAATAAAATTGATGAAATCATAAGTGTGCTATCATTATTTATGCTTAAACCATGTATCTATAATCATGATTGTCTTGTCTGTGATCGTGACAATGATAACAATTAAATGATTCATACTCAATAGCTGTTAACACTTATTTATTTTTTAGAATTCATGTTATTTCCGAACGTCACGACACAATGATGGAATGTGGTTTTGAACTGAACTACTAATGTCAACACTGACTCGCACAGAGAGCCCGCGAACGCGCGAATGTTTGTTTTTATTCGTAAAAATAGAATTAAAATGAGAATCACAAACCAAATCTTTCGTAGAAATCTAAGAAAATTACGAAATAGTCATAGGTTTTATAGTGACGTACTACCTTCTAGTGAAGTAGTAATAATCAAGAAGAAAATTGAAAACAAAGATGATAACCTCAAAAAAGAAAAAGTTAGTGAAGAAAATAATATTACTAAAAATTCTAAGGAGTTTAGAGTCAACGAGGTCAATATACAAATGATTTCAAAAAATATTTACGAGCAACTGTTTAACAAACCTAGTCAAAGCGTAGATACTCAGGTTATAAAAAGGTAAACACAATATTGTTTTTTCTTAGTGAACATTTATTAATAAATGTTATATTTATACCGGGCAAGTAAAAGCCATGTTTAGCCATAGTACCCCTTTTTTTAGCGTGTTGATGGCAATCTAAAGTGTTCCCAGAACTTTGCTACGGCTTTGGCGCCTTCAGTGGCGTCTTTCAGTTGCTATAATGAGCAAACAATAGGAATTGCAAGATACAATATTCGGTGCCAACGGCTTAACATGCTTTCTGAGGCACAGAGGAAACTCGGAATGTAATGGGTGGCCAGCCCATGGATGGCTAAAGTCTGTTTTTTATTCTCGGAGACTAAATTGACAAGTAAAAATGGCAAACTGACATAGATTTCAATGGGATTTAAGTCAGTTTTGACATTTTCACTTGTCAATTTAGTCTCTGAGATTAAAAAACAGACTTTAGACAAGCGTGGCTTAATGTAATGATTGACCCGAGCGGTTGTTACTATAAATCTAGCCTTTTTACACATATAAAACAACATAAATTAAATAAAATAAAAAACAATAATAAGAAAAATGTCAAGAATGGCAATGGACTCAGCTGGCGATCACGAGCAACAAACTCTCCCGAAGTTAGCCGAACGACACACTACAACTCACAATATTGAGTTTCAGCACGGCCGAAGAAAACTGAAACTTTAGCAGTAGTTACTTAGAAGCAATAGGCACGCCTCTAGTGTCCGTCTGAAGGTACAGTTTGGGTTCAGTTCGGGTGAGTTTCTCATGGTTGCCAGCTGAGTTCATTGCCATACTTAACATTATTGTTATTACTGTTTTTATTTTATTTAACACATGTTATGTTTTAAATGTGTGAAAATAAACTAGATTATAACAAGCCGTAAAATAATATAAAATATATTGTACTGTTGTCTGAATCCAGTCCACACATTCCTAAGAAACATAGATCGAAAAAAGTAACATCTGCTAAAACTTCCCATATAAAATATTGCATCAGCTGACTCGATTAGTATGAAGAGTCCAATTTTTCTTTTTTCAAGTCCCCTTCCTTAATTATACTTTTCATATTTGATGGTCTTCGATGATTAAGTTTCGCTTTCAGTCGAAACTGGGACCAGAACCGAAGGTCCGGTTTCGGATGAAAATCCTGTTTCGGTCGGGCACAACACCCCTTATTACATGGAATTAAACATAAGCGGCAAAATGTGGGTGTATTATTAGGTACACCTCTGCCTAACCCTTTGAGGATTACAAGTGTGATGTTTTGTTTAAAAAAAATCCAAAACTTTTCAGTTGTCAAGACCATCTCTTAAAGCATGGCATAGACTATAAGAAATGCAGTCACCTGCCCGACGTAGAGTTAAAACTGCCAAAACTAGAAGGGAGTGATGTTGTTGAACATTTTTATAATATTGGAGAGAAGCAGAGTGCTCCATACAGGGACTTACTGAAGAGGCTGGCTAGCTGTGAGTTACCACCAATGCCAAAGGTATAATTAGTATATACAAGGTCTAAACGGACCCTTCACGAAGCCGTCAACCAAGCATTTTTTACATCCTACTAGATAACTGTACACAAAAAGTTTTGCTGGGACCAATTTTTTTTAGAGTAAACAATCAGGGTTTATGGTAAGACTCAATTTCATACGCTCAGAACATTATGCTTATGTATGTATTGAACAGGACAGGGTTCAAGAAGGTATTTAAAAAAAAAAGGTAAACCATTAAAAACTTGTATTTTTTTAAACTTGTGAGAAAGTTGGAACTGTGATCTCTAATATTTCCGTAACTAAAAGGTTCCCAGGTAAGGTCCAGAACAAAAAAAAAAATCACTATGACGTGGGGAATATGTGCCTTTCGGCTTCGTTAAGGGTCTTTTTACACCCATTATAAAGGTTACATAGCACATACTTTGCCTAAGTTTTGTTACTGTCACTGTCTTCAGTAGACCCCCAGGGCACTAATTGCATCATATTGTCAAACCACAGGATAGAGAGTGAATCATATCACAGTCAAAGCATGTGCTAAGTAACATTTATAGATGTGCGCATTAGAAAATAATATCTATAGCCTCTGAACTATGATGCTACCTTTCAGAAGTGGATGGAGCTTATAAAGAGCGACTATTAAAAGAGCTAGGCACCAACTCTAAAGTATTGACAAAAAAATAATCTGCTTATCCATACAAAAATACAATGATTTCCATTCAATATGTATGAAAGAGATCACCTCTTGAAAGATTGGCTAAGAATTTTCTACGAAGTCAAGGAAAATATATCTATTTTCTATGTTAGGGTTTTGGTATTAAAGTGAACTTGTACGTGACCATTGTACGTGAGCCATAGCGGCCGTTACTCCAACCAGCCTACCTCCCTCCAGAAGCAGATCAATTTTCCCGGTCTTCTCAGGACATCCACAAGGGGTGTTCCAAGAGCGTCCTTGCGGATCTGGGTGACGCCACCGGTGCACTCGAGGAGTACATGCGCTACCTTTTCCTCCGCCTCCATGCACGCTCTGCAGAGGGGACTGTCAGTGATACCTAGGGTGGTGGTCATCAAATATAGAACACCACTTTTTTTATAAGCCATGAATATCCCGCTGCTGGGCAAAGGCCTACTACCCTGGAACTCTTTTTTCTTTTTAGGAACTGATCACATCAAATGAAAAAAAAACAGCTTGTTGCTTAATTCTTAATTTTATTCCATAGGAATGGTCCAAAAATCCAGGATGGACAAAATACTCAGGTGAAACTGAAGAACGAGTGCCATGTCCTCCTGATGATGCATTGATCTTTGATGTGGAGGTTCTTATGTCTGCTGGCAAAAGGCCCACATTGGCTTGTGCGGTGTCTACTGATGCTTGGTGAGTATGTCTGTAAAAGATTGATTTTGATTAGGACTCTTCTAGGGAAAAATAAAATAAAGAAGTGCAAAAGGCGAGGAGGTACTTGCTGTTATATTGACTGTCTGACTAGGTCTAGTGATCACAAGTGCTAATGCGGAGCACGAGGTCCTGGGTTCGAATCGAGAATCGAACCACACGTTGCCCAATCCGATGGTCGGGTAACGTGTTAATGGGTTTTTCCATCAGCGTTTTGATTTTTTTTTATCCGGGTTCATCCGTGCCCGCCCGCCCGCTCCCACTTCGCCCTTGAAAACTAGTTTGCTTACAAAAAAAAACCTTTATTTCAAGTCCTTAATTTCCATCCTTAAACTTCACAGGTACGGCTGGATAAGTAACCCAGTCGCAAATGGAGACCCCCACAAAGTGTTTGATAACATAAACTATGATGATCTGATACCTCTGGAGACGGATGGCAGCAAACCAGTCGGGGATCTTGACAGACACAGGATTGTGGTCGGCCACAACGTCTCCTTTGACAGGGCTAAGATCAAAGAACAATACTGGTTGGATAGGACAGGTAAATACAGTTTTCTCTCATGGTAAAAATATCTGCCGGTACCAAACTACACTGGGCCCACATGCTGTATAATCCTTTTCATAAAGCGGGTATCTGTGACCCAGCATCTCATTCATTCTCCTGCCCTTATGCCATTGTATCTGGGGTCGGCGCAGCATGTCTTCCTCTTCCATACTTCTCTATTACTCGTCATCTCATCAGACACCTCTTTTCTTGCCATATCATCCTTTACACAGTCCATCCATCGTTTCTTCGGTCTTCTTCTACTCTAATACCCATCCACATTCATACTCAAAACTTTCCTCATTCCTCCGCATCACATGCCCATACCAAGCCAACCGAGTACCACAAAACTTTCAGGAACCAGCTCCACTTTCAGCCAGTATCTGTGTCCAGCAGTGGAAACATTACAGGGTGGAAGGGACACCGACGCGAAAACGGTTACCACGAGTTCAGTACATCATTCTGAGACCCCCACATAGAAATATTTCTTAGGTTATTTAAAAAAAAATCAGCTGTTCCATACATTTTGACCGTGTCGGACTGTCGGTGTCTCTTCCACCGTGAATAGGCTGGTTATGCTGCAAAGAGGGCCCGCAAAGGTCGATGCCTGCCGGGGCTGCGGGACTGTTCGAATGAGACACCGCGGCCCTGGAACACAAAGGGCAAAGAAGGAACATGGATGGGTTTTAGTCAGTAAAAGCTGACACTCCCTCCCACTCCACCCAGAGCGGGAGGGGGTTATTTGATGATTTCCCATACCAAAAAAAAAAAATGGTACAGAGGTTCCATGTGTCTTACCGTAACGTAAATTCGATTGATTTTATAATCAAAAATAATATAACGAATTCCTATAGCATATTGGTTAAAAAAAACTAACAAGCACAGCAAGCCATCGATATTCATAGTCTTAAGTACTTACGTAAATATTATGTGCAAAACATGTATTATTTTCAACTAGCTTCTGCCCGCGACTTCGTACGCGGATCCTGTTGCTTATGCCAGCGATAACGGGGTCGTCAAAATCGAAGATCTGAAACGTCTGATGTCGAATTCTAAGAGCCCGGGGACGGGAAAACAACGGGATGCGCGAGACGATTCGAGACGTTCCATATCTTTCATTTTTGTAAGTCAGAAGTCGATGCGTAGATACGCTTGGAACTCAAGAGCAATTCTCTATCCGTGAACGTCTCCGACTCGCGAGACAATGCGTGACGCTCACGATCAGCGGTCAGTCGCGCATCACGTTCCCCACTTGTCTCTAGAGACCTAGAAGTCGACGCGTAGATACGCTTGGAACTCAAGCGTAATTTTCTATCCTTGAACGTCTCCGATTCGCGAGACAATGCATGGACTTGCACGATCAGCGGTCAGTCGTGCATCACGTTCCGCACTCGTCTCTAGATACCTCGAAGTCGATGTGTATACACGCTGAGAACTCAAGCGTAATTTTCTTTCCGTGAACGTCTCCGACTCGCGAGACAATGCATGACGTTCACGATCAGCGGTCAGTCGTGCATCATATTCTTCACAGTAGATGCGTAAATACCCTGAGAACGCAGGCGTGCTTCGCGATCCGAAGAGGTTTCCACGGAGCGAGTTGCAGCCTGATGTTCCGAACAGCATCAAGTCTCTCCTGACGTTCTTCGGTAGATTCTTGGGATCTTATGATCCTCAATCTTTTAGCTCCTTTGAAACATTGGGAAAGATTTGACCTCTTTCTAGGCATGGTTATAGTTTTATTGTGAAGATACCTGATCAATTAAAATCTAAGTGACTGTTCCCCTGCGTCACCGGGTAGGCTACCGTGTCACGAAGAAAAGTGGAAAAGGAAATTAAACACTCAAATAACATAAGCCCGAAGGCATATTTATTCGATAAAATAAAAAAATAAATGGGAGTTTTGTCCAGTAGAGTCAAATTTTCAATGACCGCCTTCACCGCGTGGAGGTACTCCCAGCTTATGTTATTTTATAATTATACAGTTAAATTAGTGTTAGCTTTGATTTCCACATCAGATGTTTCTGATCTTCGATTTTTATAAGTCAACAGGAAATGCCCAGCAGACCGAACAACTTTTGCTAAGACGTCATTCCTATATGTGTTATGGTGTAGCTGGGCTCTTGGAGTTCCACAACAGGTGTTCCAGATCTTTGATTTTTATAAATCAACAGAGAGTGCTCATCAGATTAAACAATTTTTGCTAAGACGTCATTCCTATATGTGTTATGGTGTAGCTGGGCTCTTGGAGTTCCACATCAGGTGTTCCAGATCTTCGATTTTTATAAATCAACAGAGAGTGCTCATCAGATTGAACAATTTTTGCTAAGACGTCATTCCTATATGTGTTATGGTGTAGCTGGGCTCTTGGAGTTCCACAACAGGTGTTCCAGATCTTCGATTTTTATAAATCAACAGAGAGTGCTCATCAGATTGAAAAATTCTTGCTAAGATGTTATTCCTATATGTGTTATGGTGTAGCTGGGCTCTTGGAGTTCCACAACAGGTGTTCCAGATCTTCGATTTTTATAAATCAACAGAGAGTGCTCATCAGATTGAAAAATTTTTGCTTAGACGTCATTCCTATATATGTTATAGTGTAGCTGGGCTCTTGGAGTTCCACATCAGGTGTTCCAGATCTTCAAATTTATTCTCTCAACAGAAAATGCTCTTCACGTGGAACAATTTTTGCTATGGTACTATTTTTGTATCTCTTATAGTTTAGCTGGTCTATTGCGGTTCTGCATCAGGTGTTCAAGTTTCCAAGATAAATTATAGCCTATATGTTGCCCAGACTCAATATCTATACAACAAAAAAAAGATCTTTCAAATCCGTCCAGTAGTTCCGAAGATTAGCGTGTACAAACAAACAGACAAACAGACAAACAGACAGAATTTTTTTTTTGGATTCGTGCTCTATTACTGTTTCTAAACCACACCCAATTTTTTTTTTTTTAATATCTTCAATGTACAGACACAGTTTTTTTACTGTTTTATTATATGTATAGATTTTAGAATCTTTCTAATTTAAGTTACGTTTCAAGCGCGCGCTTGTGCTAGATCCACTGATAATTTGGGATCTCAAAGGCTGAAACGAAGTGGAAGAAGGCTGGACATGTCTGCCGAAGGACTTATGGCCGATGAAACAAACTAGTCCTGGAGTGGAGACCGCGTGTGGGAAAGCGTAATGAGGGGCACCCCACCCCCTTGGTAGATGGACTCATCATCTGCCTAGCCTTTTCCCAACAATGTTGGGGTCGGCTTCCAGTCTAACCGGATGCAGCTGAATACCAGTATTTTACATGGAGCGACTGCCTATCGGACCTCCACAACCCAGTTAGTACTGGGTAATACGATACCCCTTGGTGAGACTGGTTGTCAGACTTTTTGGGCTACTGACTACCTAACGACTGTCAAAGATCTACAAATGACAGCCGGGACCAACGGCTTAACGTGCTTTCCGAGGCACGGAGGAAACTCGGTATGTAATGGGTGGTCACCCATCCACGGACCAACCTAGGCAAGCACGGCTTAACCTAAAGATCGACCCGAGCGGCTGTTATTATAAAGCCACGAGCTCCTTATGTCCAGCACTGGACTATGATAGACTGAGTTGATTCATTGTTGTTTGTTGTTACCCCCGGGGGTCATTTATGATATTGCTGTGGCTACAAATGTGATTTCACCTCTTTGTATTGACAGGTGTACGTTTCATGGACACAATGTCGATGCATACTTGCGTGAGCGGCGTCACCAGCTACCAGCGAACTGTACTGAAAGCGAAGAACAAGGAGCCTGACCCTTCAGATGATGACTGGATCGAGATCAGCTCGCTTAACAATCTTAGTGAGGTATGGCACTAACGCAGTCAGTTATCTTAATATATAAAAATGACTAGCTGACCCGCGGAACTTCGCCTGCGTATTGAATTTTGCCCGTGTTTGTAACATATTTCATTAATGCTCCGCTCCTGTTAGTCGTAGCGTGATGTTATATAGCCTATAGCCTTCCTCGATAAATGGGCTATCCAACACTAAAATAATTTATCTATTCGAACCAGTAGTTCTTGAGATTAGTGCGTTCAACCAAACAAACTCTTCAGCTTTATAATATTAAGTATAGATGTGTCACTATGTTCGTACACGTTAATCTTCGAAACCACCCAACCGATTTCAATGAAATTTTCTGAATTTGTAAGGTTGGTTCCAGGTTGAATGATAGGATATTTTGGACCCGATAGGTGGCGCCGTGCGAAGCAGGGGAGAGTCGCTAGTATATCGTATATTCACGTCAGTTATATCCTGTGATACCTTGCGGCCAAACGCATATTACTTTTAAAACACAAACTGCTCAAACATAATTCACCTCATTACAAGCTTGGTGGTTCAATCCGCGTCGATAAAGCGTTATAATCTAATTCCAAAAACAAATATTCTACACAGGTCCACAGACTATACTGCGGCACAGCCATAGATAAGCAAACCAGAGATATATTCGTAGAAGGAACCATGGAGGACATCCACGACAACTTCCAAGCTTTAATGTATTACTGTGCGAATGACGTTGTTGCGACCCATGAAGTGTTGAAGGAACTGTTGCCGTTGTTCTTGCACAGGTTCCCCCACCCTGTCACGTTGGCTGGTATGCTGGAGTTAGGTAAGCTTATTAATAGTACAATGTATTAAGAAAAAGGGTGTAAATTATAAATGGCGTGACCTCTATCCACTTTTGGCTCGCCCAATGTCTCAAAAATCGCATTTTTTCTTTGATCTCACACTATTTCAGAAATAAGAATGGGGCTGTTTTTTAAAATACTGGAATTGCCCCTCTGGTGGGGCAGCCGACGTCTTTGCCATTCAATAACATCAAATAAAAGTTTATCTGATACTATCACATCTCTGCAGTAGTGTTCAGGTCAGATTTAGCACGATTCGGCACATCCTGGCAACCAAATAATATTATGTATCTTTCCGCCTAGCCTGTGCCAAATTAGGGCGACACAAACATAAGTGTGTAGCCTCTCTGCAGTTAGTAAGTAGTCGCGACTCAGACTTGTTGAGAAACTATTTAGAAAATGAGAAATTCCGCCTTAATTTTAATAGGATAAAACTCATTTTCGCTCAACAGGATCTGCGTATTTACCAGTCAACTCTAACTGGCTGCAATACATAGATTCAGCAGAAACAGTATTCGAAGACTTAAAGTTAGAATCTCGACAGTTACTGTCGCTTAAAGCTGACGAGGCTTGCAGAATGATGGCAGATAACTCTTACAAGAAAGACTTGTGGATGTGGGACCAAGACTGGTCGGTACAGACCTTAAAATTAAAAAAACAAACCAAGAAAAAGAAAAAAGTTCCAGAGAATGAAAAGGAGGTTGAGACAGCCGTTGATTTTGAAAATAGAACTTCCATTACGCAAACAGAATATTATACTGAAAATGAAAAACCAGATTTAAAAAAGTTCCAAATTTTAAATGAAGAATATATACGATGTTTTGAGTCTAGAAATACTAAAATGAATGAGAAAACTGTTGGAGAGTTAAGCAAAGAGTTTGAACATCTGTTTGAGTTAGGTGAACTGTTACCGGTGAAGAGGCCATATTTGGCTGGTTATCCGGCTTGGTACAGGAAATTATGTACTAAACCCGGAAAAGACCCGGATTGGACTCCGGGAGCGAATCACGTTACAACTAGTATGCAAGTAAGTGTCTGTTGTTCCATTTTATTTTTCACTAGGTTTTGCCCGCGGCTTTGTTCACGTTCTTTTAGAATTTGACAATCAATTCTGTTTGTACTCTGCTTGTAATAATATAATTCAATCATGATTCGAAAGGCACGTGGCACCATCTATTATCATAAGAACGTTATTGTTGTTTTCCTCGGGAACAGTACTTTTTTACGGGATGAAACTGACTGTACACCTGACAACGTATATGCAAAGTTTCAGGATGATCAGTTCAGTGGTTAGGATTTATTATATAGTTAGGATTAGGATTTTTTAGGATATTAGTTAGGATGAGACCTAGGTATTATTTGGTTAATACGTTTCGTCCAAACGAGTTGTTTATTTGACACAGTTCTCGCTGGCGCTGTGAACAGTCAGAACGGTAATAAACGATTAATAAAGCATGTATCACAAAAGTACGGTAATCTTTAAGGGTGTAATCTTAAGTACGGACCATTAAAGTCAACAAATTTTTTCATGGGGCCAACAATGGTAATTGGGATAAAAATCAGCCGACCTGTATCGAAATTTTGTATGGAAAATCGAAAGTGGTTCATTTCGATAGTCTGCACCACACTCTTAAAATATGACCACACTTTTGTGATACACGCTGTATAATTTTCTATTTTTCTCACACGGGACCTACAATGATTTGTACGTTTCTTTCTCGATGTCGTGGGACAGGTGGGATAATTTCCGTCCCTACGATGAAGCGAAGGACAGTGTGCTGAGGAGCGACTTGGAAGAGGCCGATGCCCAGCTGTGGACTACGATAAGCTGAGTTCACTGTGATTGTCGCGGGAGCAATAGCGGGCAAATGATAGTGAATAAATCTTTTCTCTAGATAACACCAAAGCTGCTTCGCCTATCCTGGGAGGGTTACCCCCTCCATTACATAAAGTCAGAAGGGTGGGGCTTCCTCGTGCCTTATAGTCGTCAGCGCAGTGAAGATGCAGAAGAACCACTAGTGCCTTTAGAAGAACTCTTGCAAGCCTGCCCTTTGGAATTTTGCAAGGATTCAGAGTTCCAACCCGATGTGTATATGCTGCCTAAAACTGTGGAGGTGAGAGTTCAAAATCCATTTATTAAAATTTGGCTGACAATCAGCTCTTTTGGATCACAAAATTTACATGAGACAGTTCCCCAAAGAAGGTCGAAGGTCGAAGGTCGTGATGGCCCAGAGGTTAAGGCCTCGCCTCTCATGCATGAGGTTGTGGGTTCAAATCCGGGCAAGTACCAATGTGACTTTTTCAATTCATATGTACATATTTTCAGTTCATATGTTTCTAAGTTTATCTTGGACATCACAGACATCGGTGAAGGAAAACATCGTGAGGAAACCTGGACTTATAATTAATATAAGTCTGAAATCGCCAACCCGTCTTGAGCAAGCGTGGTGATAAATGCTCGTGCCTTCTCTGTGTGAGAAGAGGCCTTTGCCCAGCAGTGGGACAGTAACAGGCTGGTATTATTATTATTATTTATTTTAGTTCCCTAAAACGCCCGCCCTTCGCCACTTCTTAGTGCTGGAAAGAAGAAGTGTCGGAATAATCTCGTCACTAAACCACATAACATCACTCCTGTAATCCCAGAAAGCTTAGACAGGCGTGTACCCAATTATAATTCAAACCAGCCAGTTCCTAGCTGCCCTCTCTCCCTTTGAACCCCACAGGGGGTACCCTTAGTGAGCGGTCATTTCATTGTATATTCTAGTTGTAAGCCCTGGCTGGGGGCATTAAATTCATTTGAGGTAACCAGGATAGTCTGATTAAGCAGTATGCAATCTTATAGAGTTGAACTGCGAGGGGCCATATAAAAAAAAACAATTACCCATTGTTCATTTATAGGTCAACAAAGTCTCATGTAATAGGATGCCAGCTTGTTTCCATCAACCGTGCATAAATCCAGACTCCGGCCAGCAAATGAGAAATTTCTAATGGGAATTCCCAATAACACTGTTCGATCTGGGAATCGAACCCAAGACCTCATGCTTAGCAGTAGCGCTTGCCACCACCACACTACACTGCCTCGTTGGTCTACACTTTTTGTTTTTGAACTGCACACATACCACTTGTCTCGATGCGACAGCCCCGACTTACTCACGATCTACCTGTTACCTGAAGCATGCTTAAAATTCGTGCGTTCGACTTTGCATGTGTGTGTGGGTGTGCGAGCTGATCCCGACTATTTGAACCAAGTGACAAATAATGACTGCCTAGTGCCGTTGACCTAGTGAACGCAAGCGCGACTGCTGAGCATGAGATCCTGGGTTCGATTCCCAAGTCGGGCAGTGTTATTGGGTTTTTCCCTCAAGAATTTCTCAGTAGCAGTCACGGAATCTAGATTTGAGCGTAGGGCAATATGCTCACCCCATATTTATTATATGAGACTTGTGGGTGTTCTATTAGGTAGACCTCTGCTTAACCTTTCCGGGATTGCAGGTGTGATGAGACAAATGATCATGCCTTGAACACTTTTTGTAGGAAGATCTAGGCAGACGTGCTTACTACGCTA
The DNA here is from genome assembly GCA_905220335.1 of Noctua pronuba. Lineage (NCBI taxonomy): Eukaryota > Metazoa > Arthropoda > Insecta > Lepidoptera > Noctuidae > Noctua > Noctua pronuba. Next base: position 2,472,772 of record LR999906.1, on the reverse strand, counting down.
GGAAGAAAAAAGACGAACAGGCGGCCGCTCACAAGTACCACGGCCTTGGAGTGTGGTCCGGGATAGAAGTTCAAGGTAATTCAAGACTCAATTATGTCCTTAATTCAAGATATATATAACTGGAGTGTGCCCGCGGCTTCGCTCGCATTATGGTCGGATATTTCCAACCGGAACGTCCTGTTCTTTTAATGAAAGCTACTACACTCGTGGATATTGCAGCTTCCTATTAGTGAAAGAATTTTTAATATAGGTTCAGTCGGTCAGAAGATTACTCTCTACATCCAAAATTTACCTCATAATGACTGATAGAACTTCTCAGACGTTATGGGTATCAATCATCATTTTCCTGCCCCTTGTCCCATTGTATTTGGGGTCGGCGCAACACGTTTTCTTCTTCCATTCTCCCCTAACAGACATCAGGGCATCATTTACTCCTTTCCTTTATGGGTATCAAGCTACATCTAAAAAGAAATGATAAAAATCATGATTTGAAGTCATCGTCATCTGCCTAGCCTTTTCTACCTTTAACTATGTTGGGGTCGGCTTCCAGTCTAACCGGAGGCAGCTTTGTACCAGTATTTTACATGGAGCGACTGTCTATCTGACCTCCTAACCCAGTTAGTACTGGGTAATACGATACCCCTTGGTAAGACTGGTTGTCAGACTTTCGTGTCACTGACTATAATCATCATTTTAAGTAACTTGCCTTAAAAAATTAGCGAGCTAAGAAAAGGTCGGGAGTCTCTGACTGATCTAAAGCCGGAACGACGTGATCCGGCAGAGAACCTTAGTTGTCGAAATGCTTACAGAATACGCAAGCTGAAGTAGAAATGGGCTGGTCATATTAACCGTAGAACCAATGTCCGTTGGGATAGACGCGTCCTTGAGTGGGGATCGCAAATCCCCAATGTATAATGTAAGGTATAATCCCTAATCTACGATAGGGAGCGCTCAGGCTAATTACAGGCACTTTTGAATGTCAGAAAAACTAAGAAAGCGAAACTACAGTCACAGTCACAAGGCATAATAACTTGTGAAAGTTACCCATTAGTTACCCATTCCAAAACGTAGATCTATATGGAGAAGAATGGGCAAGAATCTCCATGGACAGAGTGTACATGGCGTTTCTTACACATCTTTAAGTCAAAATATTGTTACAAAATCTCATAAATCAAACGACGATCTTTGCTGGGTTTCTGGTAGCAGTTAGGTAAGAGTTGCCGATAATGTACATGAATAGCGTACGATTGCAGAGGCCTGCGTACGATTGCAGAGGCCTGCGTACGATTGCAGAGGCCTGCGTACGATTGCAGAGGCCTGCGTACGATTGCAGAGGCCTGCGTACGATTGCAGAAGCCTATGTCCAGCAGTGCCTTGCTGTAGGTGAATTTGGGAAATCGCTTATGATTTTACTTTTTAAACGATTCTAGGAAATATTTTTCTAAGTAAAATTGTACAGTATTTAACCGCACTTTTTATTTTCAGGCTGTTGTCATTTCGTTCGGCTGCCACATAAGGACGGCCCAAAATATAAAGTGGGCAATCCTTTAGCTAAGGACTTCTTAGAGATGTTCAGTCAAAACGTGCTCTCAGCTCAAGGGAATGAAGCTGAAAAGGTAACAGCTAAAGATGAATAAAAAACTTTAATGCCTACTTATAAAGTTTAGTTTCCACTGCAACTCCAATATTTTAATTATCACTCTAGCCATTCTGAAATCAACTTAATTAACATCGTAAAGTAGGTTTTTATTCAATTTGAAATCAAAATTTGAATAGCCATGGCAGCTGATGTAACGCAAATCCCACATCGCGCAACCGGAATCATCACCGAGATTAGGCCATAGCCGTCAAGCGTTATCCACCAGATACAACTGCCAGCTGGTCAAAGAATCCTCCCATTCCTCCCTTTTTCAATGGAGGATGATGAACTTTACAACTTATTCTTCAAACTTCTACTGCTTGTATCAAAGAGGGTGGTCATGTTTTTAAATGTGGTAAAAACCATTAAACTAAACAACTTTCTATATCATCATTCTCCTGCCCTTATCCCAATTTATTTGGGGTCGGCGCCGCATGTCTTCATCGAGGAGCTCGATGCTATTTAATAACAGCTGCTCGGGTCGATCTTTAGGTTAAGCCGTGCTTGCCTAGGTTGGTCTGTGGATGGGTGACCACCCATTACATTACGAGTTTCCTCCGTGCCTCGGTAAGCACGTTAAGCCGTTGGTCTCGGGTGTCATTTGTAGATCTTTGACAGTCGTTAGGTTAGATCAGTGGCCCAAAAAGTCTGACAACCAGTCTTACCAAGGGGTATCGTATTACCCAGTACTAACTGGGTTGTGGAGGTCAGATAGGCAGTCGCTCCATGTAAAATAATGGTATTCAGCCGCATCCGGTTAGACTGGAAGCCAACCCCAATGTAGTTGGGAAGAGGCTAGGCAGATGATGATGCAGCTTCATCTTCCATACTTCTCTATTACTCGTCATCTCAGCAATCACCTACTTTCTAGCCATATCATCTCTCACAAAGTCCAACCATTGGTTATTTCTTCCTCCACTCTTATAGATACTCTTATACATCTACTTTCATCCTCAACATTTTTTTTTCCTCACTAGTTTTTCCTCATTTCTCCACATTAAATGTCCATACTTACCGATTTACCAACATAACCTATTACCACACAACTTTTCAGTCACCGGGGCCACTTTCAGACTTCTTATGTGAGTACATTCCTTATTTTATCCATTCGCGTCACATTACACATCCTACTTAACTCCTCAGTCACATATAATCTTTCATTCATCCCTTTTGTGGCCCAACATTCTGATCCATACAAGACAGAAGGTCTAACCAGGGTTTTAGAAATCTTCAACAACTAAACAACTTTATCCCACCATATGGGATCATAACAAAATATTCAACTGGTCCATAAAACATTTCTTTTTTTTCTTCTTTTGACCTCTACTTCCGTTCGTGCCTAGGTGCTAACATTCGGCCGTATGATGTCGTACTGGCGAAACAACAGGGAACGTATACTGAGCCAGCAGGTGGTCTGGTTGCCAGACGAGCTCCTTCCAACGGCACTGCGCGGTGGCCTGAAGAAGTACGGAGCCATCATACCACAGGTTGTGGTTTGTGGGACGTTGACGAGACGGTGAGTGACATGACAGTTCAAATGTGGACAAGACGCTGAAGGAAAAAAAAACCTTATTTTTTGGGGTCTATTGTTATGTGGATATTCGTTATGCACCCACATTTTGCTAATTAAGTTAAAGGGGGCGATCCTAGTAACATCTATCGGGCACTTATCCAGACTCTGCACTACCACAAATTCGTGACAGAAAATGGCAACGAGGCAGCAAACAATCTTTTAATTCAAGAAAAATAAATCAATCTTTAATTTTGGTCACCAGTGCCAGCGAGCCAACATGGATGACAGCTAGCAACGCGCACAAGGAGCGCGTGGGCTCAGAGCTGCGCGCCATGGTGCAGGCGCCGCCCGGACACAAGTTTGTGGGCGCTGACGTCGACTCACAGGTAACTAGTACTGACAGATAGCGTCACAATATGAAGATCGTAAGAACGACCGAAAAAAAAACACGATTTTGAGTTTAACAACAGTATCTGACTGAAAATTTGCCCCCGAGAATGCCGCATGTATCATCATGCGTTATGACGATTCCTACAATTTAGCCCGCACAACTGAAATTCGGGAATTCATTGAAGGTATCACCTTAACTACATACAGCTTTCTTGTCTTATAATTTAATTATAGGAATTATGGATAGCAGCATTACTAGGAGACAGTACCCTCGGTCTTTGCGGCGGCAGCGCCTTCGGCTGGGCAGTGCTGGCAGGAGACAAGAGCCGCAAGACCGACCTGCACTCGCTCACTGCTACCGCTGCCGCCGTGTCTAGGGATCACGCTAAAGTTATCAATTATGCAAGGATTTATGGTGAGATATCTTTTCAGAGATAAGATAACATCACGATTGTTTCCAGCGATGGGTTAGGCAGGTGGACCCTACAAAGTGTAAACAGACCCTTCCAACCAAGCATTCTGTACATCAAACTATATAAGTTACTCTACGCAAAAATTATTGCTGGGAAACGAGTTTTTTTTTTTGGGACTGAAAGATCACGATAGGACTCAATGTGACGCACTCAAAACATTGTGCTGATGGATGCATTGAATAGAACGGGGGGTTCTTGAAGTAAAGTTATAACATGCAAAACATGAAAAAAAAAAAAGGGAAAAAGTTGTAACTTGGACCCCCAATACCTCCGTAGATTCCCAGGTATGGTCTAGAATAAAAAAGAACAAGTGTCTTTCGGCTTGGTTTAGGGTATTTTTACACCCCTTATACTAGTACAACAACATTTCATCAGTTATGTTTAAGTCCCATGTTAAAGGGGCGATCCGTAAACCGACCACAAATTCAGATTCCATGGTTGCTACTAAGAAATTCTGATGGAAAACCCTACAACACTGCCCAGCCTGGGAATCGAACCCAAGAACCCATCCCCTACTAGCCACTGGCACCACAGTTACCCTTTGGAATTAATCTTCTAGTCTCATAATAAAACCTTTTTAAAAAACAGGTGCCGGTCAGAACTTCGCAGAGAGATTGTTAAAACAGTTCAATCCTACCATGACAACATCGGAAGCAAAGAGCAAGGCTGCTAAAATGTTCACCTCGACAAAAGGCAGACGCGTCTACCAACTGAAGAAGCAGTACATGGAAGGGTTTATGGAAGAAGATTTGGATGAGCAGGTACTAATCAGCCTATAAAGTTTCCGCTGGTGGAACACAAGCCTCTCTGTGAGAGGGAGTGGGCTTTACTCCATCACACGGATCCAGTGTCCATGGAGTTTCTTGCCCATTCTTCTCCATAGAGATCTACGCCTTTGAATGAGCAACTACAGTACTTTCACAAGTTATTATGCCTTGTGTCTGTGACTGTAGCTTCGCTTTCTTTGTTTTTTGTAACATTCAAAAGTCGCCTGAACCGATTTGGAAAATTTTTTTTTTGGTTTCCATTTAAATTTTATCGAAACCGGTCGAGCGGTTTTAGAAAAATCACCAAAAATCTAAAAATTGTATACATCGACATATTACTCCGAAACCTCGCTATCTCATTGGAGCAGTGCGCAAATATTTGTATAGGATATTACAACTAAAAATGGAAAAATCTAAAAAAAAAATTGAAAAAAATAAAACCGACCTCTAAAACACAGAAAAGTTAAAAATAACTTAAGCTTCAGAAGTCGGTGGCAAAAAAAATCAAACAAACAAAAGTCACCGACTTCTGAAGCTAGTTATTTTTCACATTTTTGTTTTTCTTACGCGCTTCAATATTACAGGTCGTAGAGATGACGTCATACCAAGCAATGCGCCTCGCGAAGATGAGCGGGAAGCAGGTGGAGGACATGTTCGACAGGCCCAAGTGGGTCGGAGGCACTGAGTCCGATATGTTCAACAAGTTGGAGGAAATCGCTGGTAATTACTACATAACATAACATCACGTCTGCAGACCATGATGGGTTAGGCAGAGGTATACCCACGTTTCGCCAGTTATGTTTAAGTACCGTGTTTTAAGGGAGCCTATCACAAAAGCTGCGGGACTGTTCGAAAGAGATACCGCGGCTCTGGAACACAAAGGGCAAAAAAGCAACATGGATAGGTTTTGGGCAGTAAAAGTCTGACACTCCCTCCCACTCCACCCAGAGCGGGGGGGAGGGGTTATTTGATGATTTCCCATCCAAAAAAAAAAACTTATCACAAAATCTAGTCTCCGGGTTTTTACTTAGAAAGGGGTTGGAAGATGTTTTTATGAACCTGCCTAGCTTCCCCCATTTTATTTTATTTTCAAAATAGCGGCCACGCATAAAACCTGTATTATCAATAGTTGGCATCAGCACAAACAAGTATTGTTTGGTAGAAAATCTTCTATCTAACAATACTTGTTTGTTTAATCTAAAGCGTCACGTTTCCGAAATATAAGCTATCAAAGTTGTGCTGATGGCGAAGATTGTAAATTTGATGACTTATACAGGATGTAAACGGACCCTTCACGGGTGAAATATCATTGAGTTTTACGGTAAAACTCAATGTAACGCACTCAAAACATGGTGCTGATGGATGCTTTGAATAGTAAACGGGTCATGCAGGTAATTAAAGTAAAGTTAAAACCTTAAAAAGTAGAACTTAAAAAAAAACTTGTGGAAAAATTTGAACTTTGACCTCAAATATCTTCGTAACCGGAAGGTTCCCAGGTATGGTCCAGAATAAAAAAACGATCGCAATGACGGGGAGAACGAGTACCTTTCGGCTTCGTTAAGGGTCTTTTTACACCCGTTATTTGACAAAAACGGTGGAAATTAGAAAAACTGTAAGGGATGATGTTCTTACAGTATTTCAAATTTCCACCGCCGATGTATGCAGGTTAAGTATTAGTTCCTGGACCTCAGATTCGTCGGGCCCGGCCACCGCGTTCCTGTCGGGGCGCCTGTCGCGCGCGCTGGAGCACTCGGCGGGGCGCTGGGGCGGCACGCGCCTCAACTGGGCCGTGCAGAGCGCCGCCGCTGACTTCCTGCACCTCATGCTCGCTAGCATGGCGCATCTAGCGCCGAAAGCCAGGTAAATAAGGAAAAAAAATAAAATTAGCATCCCATTTCATATATGTATAGATACCTACGCTATTGTTGCTCAGACGACCTCGTCGGTCTAGTGGTCGCAATTGTGACTGCTAATAATAATAATAATAAATAATAAATGATTTTTATTCAGACTAAGTCCATTTGGTTATTACAATACACAACTTAAAAACTAGTGTTAGTACTTATATCTACCCGAAGAACTAAAACAAAAATTATTAATTATGCGCCACAGTGGCATGTAGGCGCATCCAATGCCCCAGTATAGGACTGTCCCACCTGTCAGCTATAGTTTTCAGGATGCTGTTGGGGCTGACGCGTACCCTGCGCATGATGGAGGCACATCGCTTGCGCATGATGGCGTGAAAGCCATCAATGCCCGCTTCTGCGAACATGCCAGAGGCACTGCAGTAGCGCGGCAACCCCATCAACACCCTGAATGCATTGTTGTACTGTACGCGCAGAGTGCTGTATGCCCTCCGCGTGTAGTTGACCCACAGACTGCATGTATAGAACGACTGACAGTATGCTGTGAACAGTGTAGCCTTTACTTCAGTCGAACATTTCGCAAATCTGCGAGCCAACATATTGCAGCGGACAGTCAACGCCCTGCGCTCACGCTCAATGTCTAAGCTGTCCTTTAGATCCTCGGAAACCCAGTGGCCCAGATACTTGAAAGATGTGACTTGATTTAAGGGACTTCCGCAAAGTTTCAGCTGAGGCGCAATCGGGTAGGTTTTAGTGCCTGCCTTGAATACCAGTACTTCACTTTTCTTAACGTTGTATCTGAGCCCATGGGTCTCCGCGTACCTTTCACATATCATGAGCAGACTCATCATTGAGTTAATCGATGGGCTCAGCAACACCATATCATCAGCATAACTTATATTGTTGACACATACTCCGTCTACATAACAGCCTTGATAAGTGTGCTTGTGTGTGTGTGTGCGTGTGTGTGTACTTGCTAAGCATGAGGTCCCGGGTTCGATTTCCTGGCCGAGCAAATTGTTATTGGGATTTTCCATCAAGAATTTCTCAGTAGCAGCCATGGAGTCTAGTTTTGTTGGTATAAATTAATCTTTAAATAAATATTTTCGAGTTTATTTCGACACGCGCAGTGTTGAAAATTGCTTCGCCAGGGCAGCACAGCCCGCTCCGGCCCTTAAAGTAGTAAATGAATTGAAACTAATACTCATTTTCTGTTATATTCTTTTTCTTACAGGTTTTGCCTGAGTTTCCACGACGAGGTCAGATATCTAGTGTCGGATGAATACAAATATGAAACTGCGTTGGCGCTACAAATAACGAACTTATTAACAAGAGCGTTTTGTTCACAAAGGTAAAACCCAATTGTTCTCTGTTTAAACTTTGGGATTTGGTCCAGTTAGCAAATCTCACGCAGGACGACAAAACCGATAACCGAATTTTTATTTTTTTATCTTTTTATTAGCGTGTACTGTCCCACTGCTGGGCAAAGGCCTCCCCCAATTCCTTCCATGTGCTCTTTTCTCGTACCACCTCGTACCAGCTCTTGCGGTAAGCGTCCAGATCGTCTCGCCACCTCTTTCTGGGCCGGCCTCGGCGGCGCCGAAATAATTAAATTATAAAATTATTTAATTATTAATTTTTTTATTATGTCTCCATTGCTGGGACACAAGTCCCCTCCTTGTGAGTGGGAATGGACCATCGACCACCACGCAGGACCAATGTGGATTGCTAGATGTCATTTGTCGCACATAAGCTAACATTCTCTGTTTTCTATTTTTCAGAGTTGGAATAAACGACCTTCCTCTATCAGTAGCGTTCTTCACATCAGTGGAAGTGGACCAAGTATTAAGAAAAGAGTCAAATCTCAACTGTACCACACCATCCAACCCTCACGGTTTAGATAAAGGCTACGGGATCCCTAATGGAGAATCTTTAAATATATTTGAAGTGTTAGATAAATGTAAATTGAATAAATCAATTGATCAATATGTTTTGGGTTTTATTCGGTGAAAAGCTATTTTGTTTACTTATCTAGGATAGAGTTTGCAAGAGATCCAACTGCCTGCAATCACCCTGTCTGTAGTGGGCAAAAGAATTTAGGGCCAGTCTTCTCCCGTTCACTGTCCAAGGAGAATAAAGATAGAAATTTAGAGAAACTTGCTGCTGGAACTCAAGGACTGCAAGGTTTTTCTAGAATAAGTGTGATGCTCATGAAATAATTTTACTCGTAAATTACAAAGCTCAAAAAAAAAATTGTTTCCCATTGCATTTTCTTTGTTGACTGAAGAGGATTTAACGCCCACTTTATATACGTGTAATGGAACGAATTCAATTACTGTGTCAAAAATGACACTGGCTGACAGCCAGTGGCTGTCATTGGTAGCGTTCCAGCTCACTAAACAGAAGTTCTTACTTTTGCATCCAGCAATTTCCATTTTAGATTTGCCGTAAGACATTTTTCAGAAGCACACAGATGCTTTAAGATAACGATTTACTGATCTGTTGTATTTTTATAATAATACCGTTCGTGATTCTTCTCTTCTCTTATTCTATTATTTAAATATTAATGTTTAGAAAATAAAACGCCACAGTGACACAGTCATACAATGTTTAAAACTTAACGTATGGGGCTGGAAACGCTACTAACCCTAACCTATTTTCGTGTGAACGTGTGATACACAAAAAATAACAAAATAAAGTATCAGCTCTAAAACTTCTATTTAACTTGCTAAATTCATGTTTATAATAAGAAACCATGTCTAAAGTTACTAAAAGGAAACATGTGATGAATGAAGCTTTCTGGGACGACTATGAGCTGCCTAAAGAAAATCAAAGTATTGTTAAAGTTTTGAGAACTAAAGGCAATAATTTACATGAGGTAAAAAAATCTTATTTGTAACTTTAAATAAATGCATAGGAACTAGCTGGCAGTAGGCATGCCTATTCCACGTTATTCACAATCTTTGCATTCAAGAAAAAACCAGCTAATGACAAACTTGTAGTAAAATTTTATGTTTTTTTTTTCAGATTACTACACCAACCGGCGACGAATTCTTGGTGTCTATGCCAACAAAATTCAGAAAAAACATATGGGTGAAGAGAGGCGATTATGTTCTAGTGGAGCCAATACCAGAAGGTGATAAAGTAAAAGGTGAAATAGTTAAAATTATGAACAAAGACTCTATCAAATATTATAAAGAAAATAATGTGTGGCCCAAAGAGTTTGAGGACAAAAAGGAAACAATTGATGATGGCGATGATGAGTTATTTGTGAACACTAATAGAAAGCCCATGTTGACTTATAGTGAAAGTGATTCGGACGATAGTGATACAAACAGTGACAGTGGTGAAGAAAATGATAAAAAATAATATATTATTAGTTATATTCTGTATTTTTTATACACAAACCTTTCTTCATAGCTCATTAACGCTGATGAAACTGTAGCATATTTATAATTATGGTCGTTTCACAGTAATTTTATGTTTGATTTAGCATCATGCTTAAAATCGTGGTAATCAGTTTTCATTACAGTAAGGTGGCTGCCACACAAAACTGCAAAATTAGAACAACCTTTATTTTCGTCACAACTTGTGAAAGGTCTTAACACAGTAGTAGAGATGCACGGTTCAGAATCAGAATCAGAATCAGAACTTTATTTGCTTTGAATGTAGGTACAGGTATAAGATGTTGTACATTAATGAATGAGATCGGCTACAGTCTACCTTACGGCGTGCAAATTATTGCATAAATTAAAATGTCAACACAAACAAAATAATGTCAACAAAAAATAACACAAATTAAAGCGAAGCCAATTAATAATATTATAGTCAGGTACATAAATCTTACATGGATATATAAATTTGCAATTAATTATTATAACAATCATAATCTGGATAAATACGTATCATTTAGAAAGTCTTTCACAGAGTAATAACATTTGCCTAAAAGTAGTTCAGTTACCTTACTGGACTGACACGTGGTGACCCACGTGACAGCGGAAGCGCCTCAGAGGTCTGGGCTCCAGCAGCTTAACCTGCACTCGTCACAGGGCAGCTCACGGTAGTGGTTCGCATGCCTGATCGGTCCGGACGTAGGGTGCCCGCTTTGACCTGCTCAGCAGTGAACCCACCGGTCCTGGTGACGGCAGCCAACACCTCCTCCTCGGTTACTGAGTCGTCCACACCCAGGATGCGCAGGTCTGCGCACCTGACGGGCCTTGACACTCGGGCCTCGTCCGCATTTAGGGACGCTCTGAGTTTTAGCAGCCAGAGCGTCAGCGGACGAGCCACTGTTTTCCCCGGGGATCTCCAGCACATGAGCCCCCGTCACGGTGACTTTAAGCCGGAGGCCCCCGGTGATCCCGAGCTCCCCGAGATCCACCGTCGCCTTCGCCTTGGCGAGCACTCCTACCGCCGCGGTAGGACACGCCCCGTTTTTCCGCGTCCGGCTGTAGTGTGATCACTACAGCTGCGGTCTTCGGGGCGCGGAGTCTAGCCGCGACGCTATGCGCCTTTTGCTGGCGCTTCCGCTCCTCGTTGCAGGCTTTTTTGGCCGCCTTTCGCCCCTTCTTTTTTGCCCCGGCCACCTGCCACCCAGCCTCGGGCGCGAGATGCTTAGGGGGCGGAGGGGGCGGCAGCGACGGCCGGTTAGCCGCTGGCGCTAGCACATTCGCCACCGCCTTGCCCTTTTTCTGGGCCGCCGCCTTGCCCAGCTTCTGGGCCGCCGCCTTCTTAGCCGGCTCCGGTTTCGCCGGAGCTGGCTTTCCGGGGGCTGACGCAGCCCTGCCGGAGGGCTGGCTGGACGGCCCTGGTCCGGACGCGGCCTGTGGACGCGGCTGCCGCATATGTGACCACCCTCGGCACCGGGGGCGCCTTGTTTGCCGCCAGGGGGGGGGGGGGGGCGCAGGTCTATGCCCTCCAGGACAGAGAACCGCGCCTGGAAGGCAGCCAGCTCCTGACGAACCAGGTTCAGAACCTGGTTCTCCACCGGCGCGGGCTGGCAGGGTCGCTGCTGCTGCTGCTGGCCCCCTTTTACTGCCTCGAGGGGGCCAGACTTACGCAGACCGGCTTCTCCTTTTGGAGAAGCTCCGTGGCGGCCGTCAAGCGGGCAACCTCCGCCCGCAGTTTGCCCACTTCGCCTGGCGGATGCCCCGCATATGTGGCCTCCGCTGCCGCCATGATGGAGGCGGAAGCCGCAGATAATAGCCCTTTGTTTCGAAGACGGCAACTTTTTATAGGCTAAACCTTTTAGCGCGGTTTCCACCGCCTTCACAAAACTGGCCTTACGCTCCGCTTCGGAGCCGCCAGCTGCGCCCGTCTCGTCGCCAGAGGAGGAACCCGAACGGGCCACCCCGGGACCGGCCACCCCCGGGTCGCGCCCCTCCTTGGCAAGCCGCGCCGATCTCTCAGAGGCTGAGAGACCCCTCCCCTTGCCTCGGATCCCGCCACGCTTGCTGGTGGGGATCTTGCGAGCCGAGGCCTGCTCGCCCTCGGAAGACGCCCCTCGGTCGCCTTCAGGTCTGGATCGCTTGCGGAAGAACTTACCGTTCTCCGCAGCAGTCTCTGTCCTCCCGCAGCGGGAGCTCTCTGAGCTACCCGCGCTCGCATTACTGGATGCGGCGTTGGACTCCGACCCCGCATCCCTCTTCTCCTCTACCTTATCCGTTGTTTTTGTTGTTGTATTTAAATCCATTTTTGTTCTACACGAGTGTGGGGGAAATAAAACGTCCATCCGGGCAGTGCTCCCTGTACCCGGATAAGCCATTTAACAGTTATAACCCGCCAGAGGGTCGGCTGTTAGCCTGTTACCCTGGCGGGGAACGCACTAACGACTGATTTTCCATAGGAACCCGTCAGTCATACATCTCCTCGCGGGGCGTCACCACTTGAGATTCAGGGTGACTTTTTATAGAGGTTTTCTACCTCGCGGTCCGGGCGGTTAAGCCAAAACCCTCGGTCCCAATAGAAGCCGCGAGACGTGATCCACGACACTTCGATGGTGGGATTACCGATATCGACGGGGACAATGAAGGACGCAGTCCTTCACCGTCTGCTCGGAGGCAGGGTAAGTGCACACCGAGCCCGCCCTTGCTCTTCCGCTGTGCTCTCTGTTTATCAGAGGGTCACGCGGAAAAACGCCCCGTTGGTCCAAGTTTTTTTTTATTTTTATTATTTATAAATTAAAGATCAAAACAAAATATAAACAGAAACATCACAAAAACCTCAATAGGTTTGTCCGGATGCTGAAACACTTTTAAGCTAACGTAGTAAATAATCATTGTTCATTTATAGTTAACACATAGTTTATAACAAAATGTGAGTTGGACCCCTCCCATGTCAGAATATTAGCCACGGACAGTAACATTCCCCGAAGAATAAGAATCTTTTCCCATTCCTCGGGGACTGCCCGCGCCCATGGTGCACCGGCCCAGCAGCTGCTGTTCCCTCCCGACGTATCGAGAAGGACTAGCAGCCACCAAGCACACGAGGAGGAATTCTGATAACGCACTCCATAATACTACCCTTACATTAGATTTATAGCACATTTTTTTTTAATACAGTCCATAGCACCAAAAAATACACTAATATTAGATATATTTGGTGGTCTATGTACACATATAATTATTAGTTTGATTAGTTCTATTGCACTACATTCAAAAACTCCTGTTATAGAAAGTTTCATTATATCGTGAAGCTCTTTATATTCGTAGCAACTCTTAGTTACTATACACGAACCTCCTCGCTTTGGTATTTCCTAGAGTAGGAGGCGGCAAGTTTATAATTTGGTACATTGATCAAACTTTCCTGTCCAGAGATAACAAAATGTTCTGTAAGGCATATTATGTCGCCATTTATTTGTCTGCGTAATAGTTCTTGAATATTTAATGTTAAGATATCAGATTTGTTTAAAAGACCAGCAATATTTTGATGAAGAATAAATATGTGATTATAAAAGAAAAACTCAGAGTTATTCGCTTGCGTTACGTTTGTTTGTTGTTTTTCTTTACATTCTGTGGAATTTTCATTACAGTCTTCTGAACATTGAATTACACTTGTTTGCATAAACAAATCATATTTTTTGTATCTTTAAAAATAGTTTGAAGTCCAAAGTAATTTATACTTCCACAGTGCGTCTGTCAAACATAGTGTCATCATATCTTATTTTTATTGCTGTCTAAGAAGTAAGAAATAGGCATGTCCGTGAGTAATTGTGTCTAAGTAAAGCAAATTATTAAAGGTTTCTATTCTTGAATTGAACAAATAGTTGTTATTAAAAAATTTATATGTTGGAGTGCAAATAATTACATTTGTATGACTAATTTCATGCAATACTTCTCTAATCTGCAATACACAGCCCAAATATCTATTTGTAAATTTGAAATCCTCCTCGCCCAGCAATATTATACCTACAATAGTCCTGTAAGGTAAAGTTTGATACCACCTAGTTGAAATCCTTTCAGAATTTTCTTTGCATATTGCTATGTAGTGTGATGTAATGGCAAATATCACACTTGCTAAATGTATCTGTGCTTAAGATACAGATTTTATTGCGCTTCGTATATTTTTTTTTGTATCTCGGCCTTCTCGGATCTATTTTGTGTTACTGTTGTTGCTTTATCGGTTGTTTTAGAGTTCTTGTTCTCCAGCGTACATATTTGAGACTGTTTCTTGCTTTGTTTGTTCCTGTTAATGCTCTTTTTCGTAGTAGGTTGATAAATTTTAGGTGAATTATCATTAATTGTTGCACATGTCTCATTGTCTTTATTCAAACTCCTCAAGTTACTATTTTCTTAGGAAGGGGCCTCGATTTCTGCACGGGCGGTCTGCAATTCTATTGTGAGATTCATAACTTGTTCACGCAATTCTTTTATAAGTCCTAAGTCTTCGTCATCCGATAATTCCGGAACACTGTTTCCGGTTTCATTTATTGTTTGTGCTGAGACTGCGTCGCTGTCGTTTAGTATTGAATCTGAATTGGTTCTAGTACGACGGAAGGTAATATTTTCGAGGAAATTCATCTTAAAGGACAGTGGGCAAAATACACCCACGTCCGCCACAGCTTAGACTACTTTTATTTGAAAGGTATCATAGCCATGTTCCTCTGTGCCAAAGCTCATCAAATTCTGTCCCGGGGTTCTCTTTTTATTTCAAGTTGAAACTTACCGAGCATTATTGAAACAAACCTAACCTAGGTTAGGTTAGGTTAGGTTAGGTGTGGTTTTAGTCAGTAAGAGTCTGACAGACCCCTCCGCTCTCCCCGGGGCGAAGGAAATCCATGAGGATTTCCACATCGAGAACAAAAAAAAAAAAAGGTTAGGTTAGGTTAGGTTAGGTTAGGTTAGGTTATCCCACGCGCCGCACTCGGCCAGCGTATGCCGCGCCGTGTCCTCCAGACAGTGGACGCAGTGATGACACCGGGCGTCCGGCTCCCTGCTTATGCGACACAGGTACTTCCCGAAGCAGCCGTGCCCCGAGAGCACCTGCGTCACCCGAAACGACAGGGAGCCGTGCTTCCTCCCGAGCCAGTCGTCGAGTACTGGCCGGATCGCCTCGAAACCTAACCTAACCTAACCTAACCTAACCTAAACCTAACCTTAATAAAAAAAAATCCACGGCGTGGAAATCCCCGATGGATGTCCTCCGCCATGGAGAGAGCGGAAGGGTCTGTCAGACTCGTACTGACTAAAATCACACCGGTGTTCCCTCGCATACTTGCGCCGGAAATCAGCGGGATCTAATGCGACTTCCGCTGCCCCGGACTAGTGCCGGCCCGCTTACATCTAGGAGAGGCGCGCGTGGAACACTACGCGTCGCCGTCTCGGGTCTAGTGTGATGGGGGGCGACGGATGTCCCTGAATCCATCGCCCCTGGACCTATTTAGGAGGGCCGGAAGAGGGCGTCGTCCGCCCTCTGCCGACGATCTATATATATATATATATATCTATCTATAGATCGTCGGCAGAGGCTATATATGTATATATATATATATCTATTATTATTATTTATTATCAATAGATCGAATATATCAATAGAGATATATTTATCCCTATTGATATATATCCCTATCTCTAACCAGTGGCCCACATTAGCCCTGGATCGAAACAACTGGAAGTCATGGGGAGAGGCCTTTGCCCAGCAGTGAGATGACGAAGGCTAGCAGTATCAGTATCAGTATGATAACGTGAGTCTTAACAAAAGATATGGGCCAGAGACACGACAAAGGCTGCCCGACCATAGAATCTCTAGCGCACGCACTAACTCTCATTGTCCCTGGGTGGAGGCCTTACACTCAGGGCATTCTCAAGATAGTTCGGTTAAGCAGACGAGAACCTCCTAGGTTGACCTGCAAGACGCCATACACAAAAAAAAACTTAAGTACTCCCGTCATTTTCGTCACTTACCCGTCAAATCAAACCCTTGTGTTGTGATTGTGCGCTTTCTTATTACGATCCCTCGATACCTACCTTAATAACTGACTACACGCCTCGGACTTTGAACTACGTTTATCCGCTTTGTGATTTGGTTTTTGTTGAATTGGAATAATGTTTCTTCCTAGTCGTGGAACAATTTGTTTGATTTGTAATCGATCCGTATTACGTAAAAGACGACTTACTATAACGAATGGATTATTCGAACAAAACCCAACGGCCGCAAGATTCATCATAAATAACGTTGGATCGCACCAAGTAAGTACCTACATAATATGTTATTATCGCGTATAATGTGCGAACGACAATCTTTTATGGCAGAATATAGTTCGCTGCTTTGTAGAAAATGGTACGTCTACAATTCTACAATTAACTAGCTTGATCCCTTGAATTGAGTTACATAACCTTGCAATCATAAAATGAATATTTCCTATCTCTGTTTGTTTTTATTACAGATTACGTATAACAACGCAGAGTTCATTTGTCACCCTTGTTACCAAAGAGCTACGGCATCACCTGGTGCTACACAACAAAGAGCATCAACCTCACGCACTCCTCAAAATCACAATAATCCATCACTTACCACCGCCGCTCCACCTCAAGTTAATGTGCCAGTACAAGATGCACCCGCAGCTCCCCATCAAGTTATTGTAGCAGCGCAAGATGCCCTGGCAGCACCACATCAATTGAATGTGCCAGTACAAGATGCCCCCGCAGGTCCCCATCAAGTTAATATGGTAGCACAAGATGCCCCCGCCGCTGCATATGTCGTAGATATACCAGCACCACATCAAGAGGACGCACCAATGTTAGATGCCCCTGATATTGATAATACAACAATTGTATTACCGGATTTTTCTCGACCTCCCAATTCAGCAAGAACATGTATGGTTTCAGGATGTCAACGACAGTCACTTCATCGAATTCCAGAAAAACAAAAAATTCGTTTGAGGCAAGATAATAATTACTACATTCCAGAATTCGCAAGGATTTGTGAGATTCATCGGCAATCGAACGACTGGGAAGGAATGACGAGCGCGTCAAATGTGATGCATAGCTTTAATGCTGAACAAGTGACCGACATAATAAATATGATGAAAAAAGCTGCCGAAAATGCATCGCGGTTGGATTTTGAAAATATAGAACAATTTGACGAAGACGAACTGTACTACTTCACGGGTCGGACGCGTGAAGAATTCTTAATAACTATGGAACAGACTCCATCACTATCTACAACTTGCAATCAGCCGAATACTGCGCTTGGTATAATGTTGGCTAAACTAAGAACGGGAGAACCCAACGAGAGGCTATCGTTGTTATTTCATATAAGTCGAAGAAACTTAGAACGACTAATGAAGTCCGCCCGTGATGCTCTAATAAGAGACTTTGTTCCGGCACATTTGGGTTGGGATAATATTACAAGAGAACAAATAGCTCAACGGAATCTGCAAGTACCGAGCGCACTATTTGGAAATACTGAGGCGGACATTGTAGATAGAAAAGCTATTATTATTTGTGACGGGACATACATATATATTCATAAAAGTTCGAATTTTTTGTTCCAAGTTGAAACTTATAGTCCCCATAAATACAGCAATCTATTAAAACCGCTTATATTTGTGTGTTCGGATGGATATATAATTGATGTCACAGGTCCACATGGCGCTAAAAAGTCAGATGCATCAATAATGCAAGATATAACCAATAACGAAGACCATCCATTTCATTGGCAGTTCAGGCCAGATGATATTTTCATTTTGGATAGAGGGTTCAGAGATGTCGTTCCAGACCTCGAAGCGTTAGGTTATGGAGTGTATATGCCACATACAGTTCATAGTGGGGAAACACAGCTGACAACATTGCAAGCAAACGAATCCAGAAAAGTCACACTTATTCGCTGGGTCGTTGAAGTAGTTAATGGCCGATTTAAACGAGACTTCAAGCTGTTTCGACAGGAATACTTCCACAGTGCCATGCCACACATGTTCCAAGATTTTCGGATTGCTGCTGCTTTAACAAATTGTTTTCATGCGCCTGTCACCGATAGTGAGTATGCCGTGGAGATAATACAAAGAATAAATGAAAGACAAGGCATGCAAAATCTTTTAGGTGAATTCGTCACAACACGCCACATAAACAGACAACGAGTACCCTTCCAAGAAATGAGCGCCGATTTTCCTGGTTTGGAAACATTTCCTGCGCTCACCCAAAGGGAACTGATTATTTTTGCCCTGGGTACATACCAACTCAAATTGGCAAAAAGTTATTATAGTGAGCATGTTCGGCGGGATGGGCACTTCACTATATCTCTTTACCGAGAACCCGAACAACTCGTTGCCGAACTCAATGACACTGGCATTGAAGGAACGAACCTGTGGCTTTTGAGAGCAAAGATCCATTCGAGATACACGAGGTCGAAGTTTTATTACACATATGTGTTAATAAACGATGATGAGAGTAGTTTGAGTGCACTGAGGCATTATTATTGCTCATGCAAAACAGGGAACCGTACTTTGGGTTGCTGCGCCCATGTAATGGTAATTATATGGTTTTTGGGTCTGGCAAGATATGAAGAGAATATCCACAGACCGGCTCTCTTCTTAGACTCAATAATAATAAACGATTATAATTAAATAGATCTCTGTTCTGATGACGAATAATTATCGGAAATACATTGTGAAGGATGGCACGGTTGACATAATATGTCGGGCATGCCACCGTCCGGGAGAATCAATCCAACACATTATTTTTGGGTCTTCTCGTCTGGCTAACGGAGAGTACTTGCATAGATACAACATCGTTGTTAGGACTAATCCACCAGCAACTTTCTTTGAAGTGCAACCTTGTGAAATCTCTAATCCTGACATTGTGGTGATAGATCGATTGAAGCTTCGCGCAATGATTGTTGATATAGCGGTCCCGCATGACGAGAACCTCGTGAAAGCAGAGAAAGATAAGCAATTTAAGTATCTAGGTCTCACTCGAGTGCCGATAGTCGTGTCGGCCAATGGCCAGTTTGAAGTTTCGTTTAAATCGACCATTAACTACTTCAACGACTCAGCGAAGAAGCGTGACTTTTCTGGATTCGTTTGCTTGTCCATGTGGACCAGTGACATCAATTATATAGCCATCCGAACACACAAACATGGTTTTAATAGCTTGCTGTATTTGTGGGAACTATAAGTCAGTCTATTCTCAGTTTCGCCAACATTATTCCAAGAGCGGTATTCGGCTGATTAAGTTGTAGATGGTGACGCAGTCTGTACCATTTAGTTATTAAAAATTCTTCACGCTATTGACCCGTGAAGTTTTGTTCATCTTCGTCAAATTGTTCTATGTTTAAGTCCGTCCTCTAAGCAAATAGGCCCGAGTTTAGGTTCTTGCATAGACACAACATCGTTGTTAGCATTATTCACCAACAACTTGCTTTGAAGTACAATCTTGTGAAATCAGAAGTGCCATACTATGAGTATGCGCCCGCCCTAGTTCTCGATGATGGTAATATCACGTTGTATTGGGATCGACCTATCGTCACTGACAGGTCTTTTATTGCTAATAAACCTGACATTGAAGTGATAGATCGATTGAAGCTTCACCCAATGGATGTTTAGTTAAGGTAAGGTTAAGGTTAGGTTGGGTTTGAGATTTTTTTTTTGTTACATAGTCATTAAAGAACAAAACAAGACAGAACCAACGACCAGTGGCCCACATTAGCTCTGGATCGAAACAACTGGAAGTCATGGGGAGAGGCCTTTGCCCAGCAGTGGGATGACGCAGGCTAGCAGTATCAGTATCAGTCATTAAAGATTTTTTTATATTTTTGTTTATTTTAGTTTTTTTTTTAAACTTGCCCCACACTACGAATTTCTCCTATATGGTGGGTGCATTTACAAACATTTAAACTCACATACACAAACAGCCAGACCCGGAAAAACTCCCTGTAGACCATAAAAATATTTAGTCAGTAGGAGTCTGACAGAGCCCTCGGCCTACCATACAGCGAATAACATCCATTGAAGATTCCCAGAAGTAAAAAAAAGATTAGGTTAGGTTAGGTTTGTTTCAATACCACTCGGTAAGTTTCAACTTGATATAAATAGAGAACACTGGGACAGAATTTGATGCCCTTTGGCACAGAGAGACATGGCTGTGCTACCTTCCAAACAAAAGTAATCTAAGCTGTGGCGGACGTGGGTGTGCCGCAAAAGTAAAAAAAGATTAGGTTAGGTTAAGTTTGTTTCAATAATGATCGGTAAGTTTCGACTTCAAATAAATAGAGAACCCTGGGACAGAATTTGATGCGCTTTGGCACAGAGATACATGGCTGTAATACCTTTCAAACAAAAGTAGTCTCAGCTGTGGCGGACGTGGGTGTGCCCCAAAAGTAAACAAAAGGTTAGGTTAGGTTTGTTTCAATAATAATCAACTTAAAATAAATAGAGAACCCTGGGACAGAATTTGATGCGCTTTGGCACAGAGATACATGGCTGTAATACCTTTCAAACAAAAGTAGTCTCAGCTGTGGCGGACGTGGGTGTGCCCCAAAAGTAAAAAAAGATTAGGTTAGGTTAGGTTAAGTTTGTTTCAATAATGATCGGTAAGTTTCGACTTCAAATAAATAGAGAACCCTGGGACAGAATTTGATGCGCTTTGGCACAGAGATACATGGCTGTAATACCTTTCAAACAAAAGTAGTCTCAGCTGTGGCGGACGTGGGTGTGCCCCAAAAGTAAACAAAAGGTTAGGTTAGGTTAGGTTTGTTTCAATAATAATCAACTTAAAATAAATAGAGAACCCTGGGACAGAATTTGATGCGCTTTGGCACAGAGATACATGGCTGTAATACCTTTCAAACAAAAGTAGTCTCAGCTGTGGCGGACGTGGGTGTGCCCCAAAAGTAAACAAAAGGTTAGGTTAGGTTAGGTTTGTTTCAATAATAATCAACTTAAAATAAATAGAGAACCCTGGGACAGAATTTGATGCGCTTTGGCACAGAGATACATGGCTGTAATACCTTTCAAACAAAAGTAGTCTCAGCTGTGGCGGACGTGGGTGTGCCCCAAAAGTAAACAAAAGGTTAGGTTAGGTTAGGTTTGTTTCAATAATAATCAACTTAAAATAAATAGAGAACCCTGGGACAGAATTTGATGCGCTTTGGCACAGAGATACATGGCTGTAATACCTTTCAAACAAAAGTAGTCTCAGCTGTGGCGGACGTGGGTGTGCCCCAAAAGTAAACAAAAGGTTAGGTTAGGTTAGGTTTGTTTCAATAATAATCAACTTAAAATAAATAGAGAACCTTGGGACAGAATTTGATGCGCTTTGGCACAGAGATACATGGCTGTGATACCTTCCAAACAAAAGTAGTCTAAGCTGTGGCGGACGTGGGTGTGCCCCAAAAGTAAAAAAAGATTAGGTTAGGTTAGGTTAAGTTTGTTTCAATAATGATCGGTAAGTTTCGACTTCAAATAAATAGAGAACCCTGGGACAGAATTTGATGCGCTTTGGCACAGAGATACATGGCTGTAATACCTTTCAAACAAAAGTAGTCTCAGCTGTGGCGGACGTGGGTGTGCCCCAAAAGTAAAAAAAGATTAGGTTAGGTTAGGTTAAGTTTGTTTCAATAATGATCGGTAAGTTTCGACTTCAAATAAATAGAGAACCCTGGGACAGAATTTGATGCGCTTTGGCACAGAGATACATGGCTGTGATACCTTTCAAACAAAAGTAGTCTCAGCTGTGGCGGACGTGGGTGTGCCCCAAAAGTAAACAAAAGGTTAGGTTAGGTTAGGTTTGTTTCAATAATAATCAACTTAAAATAAATAGAGAACCCTGGGACAGAATTTGATGCGCTTTGGCACAGAGATACATGGCTGTGATACCTTCCAAACAAAAGTAGTCTAAGCTGTGGCGGACGTGGGTGTGCCGCCCATACATTTCTGCCCACTATCCTTTTCCTCACAAATTTCCTCCGAAGTTTTCAAAAATTATTTATTTTCTATCAAATACAAAAACCTTTTCTAAGTGGTATCCCTATTCGTTTGTTTTGAGCCCACTGGTGTCAAGTAGCAGTACTATATTGGTTCTTCTATTCAGCGCGCAGTGCTGTGCTGGTGCTAGTTGTCGAACATTCATTAGAGTCCAAACTGCGAAAGGTCAATTTTAAAAATAAAGGGTGTAAAAAGACCCTTAACGAAGCCGAAAGGCATTTGCTCTCCCCGTCAATGCGATCATTTTTTTGTTCTAGACCATACCTGGGAACCTTCTAGTTACGGAGATATTGGGGGTCAAAGTTCCAACTTTTTCACAAGTTTTTTTTAAAATACATGTTTTTAATGTAAGATTTTTACTTTAAACAACTCCACGACCCCCGTACTATTCAATCCCTCCATCAGCACAATGTTCTGTGTGCGTTATATTGAGTCTTACCGTCAAACGTGATTTTTGACCCCAAAAAAAAAAGTCGTTTCCCAGCAAAAATTTTTGCGTAAAATTACTTAGTTTGATGTACAGAATGCTTGGTTGACGGCTTGGTGAAGGGTCTGTTTACACCCCGTATTTCTCTAAACTGTGTTAATATTGTCGTCTTTTGTAATTATTGCACTATTTTTAATATAAAACGGCACACATTGTCACTATTTGATATAAACTAGGATGATGTTGTATTGATTTGTCGTTGTAATACTGTATTATAGTTTGTTAAGTCTTTTGAAGTGTCGCATAAAATTGTTGATTTATTTTATAAATACACTTGTCGTTAACAGTCACAAATAATGTCACTCGTAAATTATAGTTTTTGAACTTAAAGTCTGTTTTTTAATCTCGGAGACTAAATTGAGAAGTACAAATGGCAAACTGACTTATATTTCAAGAGCTATTAAGTCAGTTTTGACATTTTCACTTGTCAATTTAGTCTCCAAGATTAAAAAACAGACTATAGTTCCACTACTTTTTCGTCAAATAAGGATGTCTTTTATATTTAATTACAAATTTTAAATACGCAGGTCTAGTAAACATTGCCCATTGTCTTCAGACAATGACATTTAAAAGAGTTATAGAGAGAGCGGACATTTTTGATTTTGACACATGAATTCTACCAGACAAGCAGGATTCTCCAACAGACCGATTTGTTATTATAGTCTGTTTTTTAATAATCCCTGAGACTAAATTGACAAGTAAAAATGGCAAACTGACATAGATTTCAATAGGATTTATGTCAGTTTTGACATTTTCACAATTAATTTAGTCAATTTAGTCTCCGATTAAAAAACAGACTTAAAAACTATTGTTACAACATGGTACGACGAGAGTAGTATTAAGTAAGACAAATAAAAGAGTATTAAGTAAGACGAAGAAAATCGTAAGCCAATATTTATATTGGATTACGATTTTCTTCGTCTATTGCTCGTTAATGTTTGATATTGTGTTTACATGTTTTGAGCTCTATAAAAATGACATTTAGTTGGCAGTAGCCTTAATTTTCCAGAACAAGAAAATATTGGTACATAATGATATTTATTTATTTATTTTACACTTCAAACACAAAATACAGAGTTGGACTTAATGCCATAGGCATTTTCTACCAGTCAACCATTGTTTTTTTAATTGTGTTCTTCCTTTTATGAAATTGGACTGTGGAGTGTTGTTTGTAAACATTATTTTATTTTAACTTCTGAATCTTAGAATACCTCAATGTAATTTAAACTAATTGAGCTTATTTTGTCGACGGTTGCTAGGTGCTGCTAGAATAGAAACATATTATATTTGGTTTTAATTTACTTTAATATTAAGTAACTTCAACATTAAAAATATCTTTAGTAGAAATAATGTCTTAAAAGTAATTTATTTGAGATCATAAGAATTGGCTGAGCCATTGCTACTTGATTTTGGTCTTGAAAAATTAAAAGAAAGCTATAACATACATCCTCTCTTCCCAAGAGAAAGTGGGGGCCTTTGCCCAGCAGTGGGACACAAATAGTCTACCTTTTACATTTTTTCTCCTAGCCTGCTTAGTCCCACTCCCAAGCAAAGGCTTCTCCACTTCTGACCATTACATGATACTATTTATCTCTCAGATGTTATTTCCATTTAATTCTTAAAATACAATGATAAAAAGCAATATTGTTAAAATAAAATATGTTTAAACAATTAAACATTGTGATTTTTCTTTTCTTCCTTACTCCACAATAAATCATAATTTTTTTAGTTATAATTCTTGATCAAGCATACAATAAAGTATGGTTCTAGCAATTACTAGGAAAAACACTGGTATTTTGGAATTTGTGGCTTAATAATATCAGCTGCACACGTCACTCTTTGAGGTTAAAACATGCTTGCCAAAGATGGTCTGTGGATGGATGACCATCCATTGCATACCGAGTTTACTCCGTACCTCAGAAAGCACATTAAGCCATTGGCCCTGGCTATCATTTGAAGATCTTTGACAGATAGTGGCTGGAAGTCTCACAAGGAGTCTTACCAAGAGGTATTGTATTACCCAGTACTAACTGGTTAATGGAGGTCAGATGGGAAGACGTTCCATTTAAAGTACAGGCTGATGATGATCATACCAGTATGTATTATTTTGAATGTAAGAGTACTTTTATTTTTTCCTATGGTAATCAATGGAAAAAGTTTATTTAATATCGGCATCAATTTCATCAGCCATTATGTATTCATAAATCCTTTTGATAAGTTCTACAGACTTCACTTGGGCCCATCCCTCAGTTTTAGTGATCAGTTTCGCCTGACCATCTTTGATAAACTCCAGGGTTAATTGTTTCAAGGCATTGGCAGAGTGGAGGTCAGCCAGTTGCAATGTTTCTATTGCATTCTCAACAGTCAGCTTCTTGTGCAATGCCTCCTCACAGAGACTCTTCAGTCTGCTGAGTTGATAATAGTCTGCTGCAGCAAGCAACTTCTCTGGTATCTCATCAACTCTTGGAGCTTTGTCACTGTATATGAAAGTCAGTACTTCTCTTAGAACTTCAGACTCAAGTGGCGTCTCCACAACATTTGTGTAGCATTCAGTTGTGTTGTGCTCAAAATGAGCCTTCAGTACTGCACTCCGGCTGGCCAGAACTGCCTTGTGCACCTTGTATTCCGCTAGCTCAGCAGATTTCATGGTTACATCAGAAAACAAGCCATCATTGAGTAAGTTTTCGAAATCATTACTCAACTGCGCCTCAGGGACGTTTGAGCGATCGACTTTTATATCATTAGATACCATAAACTGGAATTTTAGTCTTAAACTACCATCACTAAGCAAGAATATGTCCCTGCCGTCATAACTGGCTATATCTCGCTTGAATAACGTGGCTAAGTACTGCCATTTATTCGCCTGAACAGTATGATACTCCTTTATCACTATAGAGCGCTCTTCGAAACGTTTCAAACATATTGTCAGAATTGACTTCAAGAATACGGGAGTCGGAGACAAATAGTATATCTCAATAATGTCATTAACCCTCCCCAAGAATTGCATTTTTAATTGGAATCGTGATTCTGTTAAATCTGCCGGATCCTTAGACTTTTCCGTGCGAAACTCTCTGGTAGTTTTATTTTCCAATAGGATGAGAAAGTTAGGCACAGTCCATATTATGGTGTTTATTTTAGTTTGCCCTTCGGTTCGGGTTGTATAATTTATACTACTACACATTTTATGGTAGTTTATTAATTTATCCTCGGACTATCAAAATTATTTGTTTACGTACGAACCACACAGGAATTCAATTTACCACTAATGTCAAAATGTCAATGTCATAAAGTATTTAAAAACTCAAAGAGAAATAAGGCTGAAATTCACCAATGAAAACACCGCAATAGTGGTGTACGCGCATGCAATGCTTGCAAAAGTTCTGATTAAATATTAATCGACTAAAACTTGACGTACATTGTTGTTCACAGAGCAAGTTTAAAATAAAATATTTATTCTGCGTGTTATTTTATCCGAAAAAAGAAGAAAATTTGCTTAGAATACGACGTGATAGTAAATTTTTTAAATTAAATTTCACACATAACATTAAAAAATATATAAAATTCAATATTTTCTGAAGAACAACGAAATTAAAATTGAGTGAAAGACTAATAAATTACGCCTACTCATAAGTATAACACTCTTCGTAAAAGCATCCAAAATTTTTTGCTCGACCGAGACCGACGTCGATATTTTCGCTCTTGGAGTTTTCTTTCCCATTGTTTTGGCTAAAGAATTGATTTGACAATACGATTTCACTATCTAATCTATAATGAACGTGTGATCGTAAAATAATTTTGTTGATAAAATATCAGTGATTTATCGTAATGTAATAAACGTTCGATTCATCAAAGCGTAACAGTGAGAGGTGAAGATTACTAAATAAAAAATTCTTATTTTTTTCTCGCGACAAATGTTATTTGGTGCTCACTATGGAGGATTATAAGTTTCTATTTAAAGTAGTGTTAGTTGGTAATGCAGGTGTTGGGAAAACATGTTTGGTGCGTCGTTTTACCCAAGGTCTCTTCCCACCTGGGCAAGGTGCTACAATTGGTGTTGATTTTATGATTAAAACTGTGGAAGTTGACGGTGAGAAAGTGAAGGTGAGTTCCTTTGACGCTTGTACATATTTGGTATCACTATTGCACCATTTTTAATGCTGAAATTTGTGCTATAATCAGATGTTGATAATGTTTTTGTTGTTAACTAAAACCTCATGTAGATGAATCAGGTGTCCTTGTATTACATTAATATCATGCAACAAAAACAATAAGATTCTCACAACTTTAGATGTCTGAGTTCAATAATTGGAGGATTACTTTGTTCATCATCTGGTTTCAATAACCAAGGTGAAAGTTCCTAAAAATTGTAGACTAGGTGAATAAAATTCAAAGGAAATTATATCATAGCTTTCAGTGGTAATAGAAATTGCTGTTATTTTATTTTTTCAGTAAAGTGATACAACCTAGAATTTTTAAAATAAATTGTGATACAATAGGAAAATAGAACATGTATTTATCATGACAGCGCAAATTAAAATTTTATGAGTCATTAAAACTTTATCACATATTAATATTTAAATTGATAAAAAATATTCAATGAAGAATCTTTAACACCCTCATTATTATTATTATATATTGCACATTACTTCATATGTTATATCATCCAAAAAGTGACCATAAATAAATAATATATATTTTTAGTTGCAAATATGGGATACAGCGGGTCAAGAGAGGTTCCGTTCTATCACCCAGAGTTACTACAGGTCTGCCCATGCCCTTATATTGGTGTATGACATATCTTGCCAGCCAACTTTCGACTGCCTGCCTGACTGGCTCCGGGAAATTGAGGAGTATGCCAACAATAAGGTGCTTAGGATATTAGTTGGTAAGTAAACATTTGTTTGGTAATTATTATTCTTAGCATGTAGCTGGCAATCTAAATTAACTCTTCAATTCCCAGTGTCACTTGTAGGTTGCAGAAGTTTAAAGATTGTTTTTCTACCACAAGACAATTAAAAAAAAAAGAATAGTAATTTATTTCTACCTAAAGAATAATAAAAATTACATAGGACATATTTTTATTATTCTTTGGCTACCTAATTAAAATGAAATTGGCTTATGGTAGAAAACAAATCATGAAACTTCTGCAAACTACAAGTGACACTGGGAATTGAAGAGTTAAGTGGACCCATAAATTGGCAAGGATTTTAGTATCTTCACTGGCATTCGTCAGTTCATCATCATTCTCCTGCCCTTATCCCAATTTGTTTGGGGGACGGTGCAGCATGTCTTCTTCTTCCACACTTCTCTATTACTCGTCATTTCAGCAGTCACCTTCTTTCTAGCCATATCATCCTTGACCCAGTCACTTGTTTCTTTGGTCTTTCTCCACACTCTTATAGCCATCTACGTTCATACTCAACATTTTCCTCGCTAAATTTTCCTCATCAGTTACTGTAATTTATTGGTATTTATAATTCTCTTCACTATGTACACCATTGAGTATTTTTTTTTTTAAATTTCACATAATTATTCTAACACAATGGGCGGTGATATGTAGACAAACAGGTCTAATGGCCGGCTGTGTAACTAACACAGCCAATATGATTTTTATTTTTCCTCTATTTTTCATTCATTGACTATTGAGTTTTTTTTAATATTTACTCCACAAGGAATGAAAGTGTTATGCACAATTGACATAATTATCATCATGATTGGAAAGAGAAAGTGTATTGCCTTGCCAGAGCTTGTATAATCACAGTACAATTTTATTGGGGACATGACCTTATACAGGAACTTGTAAGTGAAGTCATTGATTCATTTGACCCTAATTTTAGGACCAAAGCTGGAACCGATCAATGATTTGGGGCCCATTTAGGTGAAGGACATGACATTTATAATGTTACTTTCGAACATTTATTGATGTTCAAGAATGTCTAATTTGATTAATGTAAATCAAATTATATGACTTTCTGAACGTATGGCGTGACGGTTCTCACGCCATTGCCAGTTTGAAGACTACTAAACCAATAATATCTGAGGACAAAATTCATAGACCAGACTTTGTTTTGCCAACAAAAATAAGCGACTAAACATTTTTCGTAAAAAAATAAGTTCGTTACTTCATTCTTCTTCGTCGCTCTCTCAATGCTGAGGATCGCGACGACATGCGACGCACCTTCAAGCTATGCGGTTTTCTGCAGAGCGAACCGCTTGGTACAGACTGCCTTTGACGTTCGCTCATAAGAATATTATATAAAGTTCACATAGGACATTCGTATGTGCGTCATTATTATTATAGTCTATGAATGTTACCCTTATTCCCTAAAGAAGCAGTAACATAAGTAATTTGAATGGCTCGGCATTTAGATGGTCACAAAACACGCTATAATTACAGGTAACAAAACTGATAGAGAAGACAGAGAGATCCCAAGACACATTGGAGAGGACTTCGCCCAGCGCCACGGGATGTACTTTCTGGAGACATCAGCCAAAGAGGCCGAGAATGTCGAGCGGTTGTTCATGGAGATAGCTGTTGAACTTATGGAGGTAAGCTGATCTGTCTGAATGCTCTAGTTATTATCAAGCCTTTGTTGTTCCACTGCAGTGCTAAAGCCCTTCCTCTTTCCACTTTTATCGATCTAATCCAATAGTAGGCCAACCCTTCATAAATGAGTCCAGCTCATCCCACCCTATCCCGTCGGCTCTAGGGAAAATGATAGACACAAAGTGCGGGCGTCAGCTAGCAAATGAGAGTTCAGAGATATTCGCCAGATTTCGCCAAACATTTTTTTTTTGTTAACGTAAACCGCAATGTTTAGTCGTTTTTAGAAACAGCAAGCCAAGTAATCTATTCTATAATATAATAAAGCTGAACAGTTTTTTGTTTGACCGCCCCACTCTCGGGAACTACCAGTCGGATTTGAAAAATTCTTGTATGTTTCTGATAGCTCAGTTATTGAGGAAGGTGATAGGCTATTAACATCATCCTAAGATCTTTAGGAGCCGAGCAGAAAGCGAAACAGCGGCTGAAACCGCGGGGCATAGCTAGTTTTGTATATGTAGCAGTTTAGCCGTCTCGTCATGACAAAGTGGGATTTCGATAGCTGCAAAAGGAAGGAAAATCATTATCCTTATCTTTACGTTCTCTCTCATGGTGTAGTTATTATTTTATTGTCAACATCGTCATACCGTAAATAAAATAAAAGAATGACTCATTGTGAGACATTTTAAGAAACAAGATATACTTTACCATTGCCTCACAGTTAAAGTCCTTGGCACTTCCCACGATTCTTTCCGGCTACGCTAAATACCAAAACTGGCCGTGAAAAATTATCTGACAATGGATTGTACTTCTATTACTTCTAATGGACAGAGAAAAGTGTTTAGTTGAATTCTAAATGCTAAAGTATTTCCGTCTGTCGGTCTGTTCCCGAACAGATTTCGATGTAATTTGGCATGCAGTACAGGTAGACCATGGCCTGTGTTTGGACAAAGGATACTTTTTACCTCGATAGTACGTTCCATGGGAGAACTTCCGACATTTATATGGGTGAAACCAAGGACTAAAGCTAGCTAGATAAATTACCTAAAACTAAAGTCATTTGAAAATGAACTAAACAGATATTAAACAGCTGTGATATGGACAAAGTTAAAGTTAATGGGTTTTCACGTGTGAACAGTGGAACCAATGAGTTAGATACCTACTCGTTTCGCGGTTCACACGTGTTAATAAATTAGGCCACTGGGCCATAGGTCGATATAGCTACATCCCGTCATTTGGGTCATGACATGAGTGCCGGTAGAACCATATATTTCATACTAGCTAATGGCCGCGGCTTCGCCCGCATGGAGTTTGGAAATTATCCCACGGGTAGCGAGATAAAAAGAGTTCTATGTCCTAACCCAGGTCATATTCCCTGTGTACCTCATTTTATCGAAAACCGTCGGATAAACATACAGATTTACTTTTGCATTTAGAATATTTGAATTTGAGCCATCGTGAAAGGAAAGTCAGCTAAACTCTGCGTTACCGAATGTTAGCTGTCCAGGGTGCGCCCAAATTAATTTAGAATATTAATTATGAATATGAATAGAATGAAGGTAGGGATTCGACTGAAATCAAGCGGACAGACAGACCCACTCAGTTTGCAATGTATATTTTTGTTATCACTTTTTGACTATTTTTTTTTTTACATTTCAGCAAGCTAAATGCAAGGAATTGCCGAAATACGACGGCAGCTTAGGACCAATCAACGGGAAGACTACGTCGGTAGGTGATGGTTCATGTTGTCTACGCTCGTAGGCTTAACGAATTTATCTCATTGATATTAATATAGCTGTTAACGTGCTGCGGTGTTTTTGGAAAGAGCTTTTTTTTACTACCATTGAGTAGTTGGCTTCAGAGAGGAAATTACTAAATGCATTCGTTTTGACAGTTCAAAGACATGAATTGCGTTGATTTTGTTTGTAATCGTGAACCTGGATTTTACGACATACGACGCATTTTTTTGGATATTTTTGAAAGAATCGCCGAACTATATTCTGTTCGGTTGGTTCGGTGGTCATGGTTATTTTGGCGCTTGAATGACATTATCAGGAAATGTGAAATATTGAAAATACTAAATGGCGGCGTAAATTCCGAGATTGGGCGCGCGCCAAAAGTACTATGCGGCACTACTTGTAGCAATACTACTGGTAATGCATATTGGTCCCAAAACTCCCCAATAACGACTCAATTTTTGGGCCAATTATAAAAGCAACTAATGGTTGGTTAGTATTTAAATATTGCTTTATATTTGACTTTTCTTTGATGGTAATAATGATTAGAATACCAGTTACCATATCGACAATTAAGGAATTGAGATTTCTTGTAAGTCAACGAATTATTTTTATTGAATTTAATTTTATGTTAGTCGGTATTGTTTTTGTTTTTTTATTTTACATTCTTGCCAACGAACGAAGGACTGATGAGAATTTTATAATTTGTATATTTTTGTTAATATTTGATATATCTTTTCAAAAACACCGCATCGAACGTGTATTTCGTAGAACGGAGGTCATTCCACTCGCTTTTAAGTGCTGTGCCGTTGTCACAATGTCATGACGCCGATGTCATATTGTCATTCGTCACTCACTAAGTCGTGTCAATTCGTAGATGTAGTATGTCGGTACCATTATATTGCATATCAAGTGTTAATTCTATTTATAGTGTAACATTGAGACCAAACATAGGTTTACTCGATTCAATGTACATACATGCATAAATACATACTTAACATTAAATGGACGTCAGCGAAGAATAGCCAAATCTTCGACGGAAACTAATAATAAACCACTTCAAAATGTTTAATAATATGTTATTATTCGATATCTTGTTTCCTAACATACAATTTGTGTATGTAATTGACAGTGTACAGTGCCAGTGTATAGTCACCAACTGGTTTTATAGAAATACACATTTGAATATTTATTTTAACCTTTAACGGCTTGCCGTATAAAAATGACTTAAAAATATGACATGTGCATGTCATACCGGTAAATAATGCTTTACCACGCGCGTAGCAAGTATGAGCGGCGCTTTAAGTAGGGGTCGGCTGCGGATGCGTGCGTTCGTTCTGGACATTTTGATTTAAAAAATCCTTACGGCGTCCGCATAAGGGTTAACATTTTGTAAAAATGTATTGAAAAACAAGATGGTGGCCTTAGTTCTGATTTTGGCCATACTGCAAAAGATCCTTGTAGCGCTTTAACAACAAATTCTTAATGCCCGCGAAATTCGCATGCGGAACAGACTTTCAAAATGAACAATAATAATAATAGAGATGTCCAATAAAATCCGCGCCATATTTTAGTCGATTCAATAAATAATTTATAGTATCGATTCAAATCGATACTATAAATTATTTATTTAATCTGATATTGATTAAAATCTTTTGCATACTAATGGTTTCAACTAATTAATATTGCATCTTCGTGTGAAGAAAGGTAGCGTGTTGTTAATTGGATTATATTACATGTTAAGGTGTAATTAGTAATAATTGCACGTTATAAATCAATTATTTGTCAAGATTGTTGCTAGTCTTCGCTGCTAACGTCAAAAGAGTCATGACATTGTCTCAATGTAATCAAGTTATACAATTTTGCTGTTTGCAACTTTTGTTATTATTATTATAAGCGTACCTACGCCCCTGTTATTTGTAAAAATGTTTTAATATTATAATATGTCTTTAGTTCCTTGATATAAACTGGTTGTATGTTAAGGCAGCTTTATTTAAAAAAAAATATAAACAAATAAGTCTGTTGTGTGTGTGTCTGACGACTGCCTCGATAGTCTAGTGGTCGCAAGCATTTCTGTTGAGCATGAGGGCTGGGGTTCGATTCTTAGGTCGAGCAGTGTTATTGTGTTTTTCCATCAGGATTTTTTCAGAAGCAGCAACAGAGTCTGGGTTTGTGCCCGGTTGATGACATAACTGGAGAAATGTGGGTGTTGTATTAGGTACATCTCTGCCTAACTTTTCGGGGTTTACAGGCGAGATGTCATGTTATGTGACACAGTATTTAATTTGTATTTATAATTAATTTCAAGTATTATTGAATGTTTTACTTAATGATAGTTTTGAAACATTTTTACAAAATTCAGTGGGTTTATTAGATCGCCTCTTGGAATGGTTAACTAGATAATGTAGGTTATAATCTTACTGAAATACTATTTTGTAGACAGTTGACTAGAATTTAATGTACACTAATGTTAAAAGTTAGAACTGAAAGTAATCACAGGAATTACAGAACCAGAGACTGTTTTACTACGGGACAATACGCATGTTTTGAATGAAATTGATGGTAAGGCACAAAGCTGGGTTACTCGTGATGATGATGATGCCATCTAGCTGATTTCGGCCATAACGGCTACATTCGATGTCTTTCTAGGTTGGTTGTTGAGAGCTTTGGTGTGCTGCTATATCATGTGCTCTCAAGTGGCATGATAACCATGTTGCATAAGCAGCACTTTGGGCAAAACATATGTACTAAAAAATACAACTTTTGAATGCCATTGCCACATATACGTGACAAGCAAATGCGTGCCCTGTAAGCCAGAGACACAAATATGTGACAAAAAATACACTATTTAACATGAAATAAAAAATTAAATAGTTTTGGAATCACTAATCTTTTTGGTATTTATTTGCGGTGAAATTGTGCCTTGGCGTGGAGGACACGCGCGTGCGTTTATGCTCTGGCGTTCAAAAGGAAAGGATTGCGTTGACACAACAATCTACTAAATTCATCTGCCTTATTTTTTTTTCATTGATGCTTGCCCTCACCGAACTTAGCTCGCTCGAAAACGTGTCTACAGGGTGTAAACGGACCCTTCACGAAGCCGTCAACCTAGCATTATGTCCATCAAACTAAGTCACCCTACGCAAAAATTATTGCTGGGAAGCGACTTTTTTTTTGGGGTGAAAAATCACGTTTTACGGTAAACCTCAATGTAACGCACTCAAAACTTGGTGCTGATGGATGCTTGATGGAAGTTAAAACCTTAAAAAGTAGTATTTAAAAAAAAACTTGTGAAAAAGTTGGAACTTTGACCCCCAATATCTCCGTAACTAGAAGGTTCCCAGGTATGGTCCAGAACAAAAAAATGATCGCAATGACGGGGAGAACAAGCGTTTTTCGGCTTCGTTAAGGGTCTTTTTAAACCCTTTATACTGAGATGAGCTTAGTCGCACATCCCGTATGAAACGTACGATGTTCAGTATGAGTGAGCAAGGTAAGACTATTCAGATCTCATTGTCAACGAAATATTATAAACTTGAACATTTTTTGGCGCGGTATGGCGAATCTATAATTTAGATCTACGGATCCCAAAATAATCTAAGTATCGTATGTCATTACCTCAATTTCATTTATAGAAAGATAGGCTTTACGTGTTGACGAGAATGTTGTACCTACATGTTGTTAGAAATAACGCTAAGTTTTATTACATTCCTCACAGCTAAACTTAGGAAGTTGAAATTGGAAGCTGACACTTGTTTTTTTATGGTGGGAAATATGATAATGTAATTTCTCATATTGTAATTTTTTTTTTTTCTCAAGTTATTTGGGTTGAGGTCAAGGGAACGATGATGGCGTCGGGGGCCACGTGGTGGCTCCCGGCCACCGTAGGCGCGGGCCTGTGGACGGTGAGTAATGGGTTAGCTCACCGTCCGTCCGTCTTATGACGACAGGCCGTGTCGACGGCGCGTTCGTGTTCCACGCGCGCCTCAAAGAGATGTCAGCAACCAAGAAGGGGCCCGCAAGGGCCGATGCCTGCCGGGGCTGCGGGACTGTTCGAAAGAGATACCGTGGCCCTGGAACACAAAGGGCAATGAAGGAACATGGATGGGTTTTAGTCAGTAAGAGTCTGACACTCCCTCCCACTCCACTCAGAGCGGGAGAAGTCATTTGATGATTTCCCATCCGTAAAAAAAAAAAGAAAAAAAAAAAAAAAGGGAACGATGATGTTTTCGTTTTTTTGCTGTATGTCTTGTTATCATAATATTTTGCAACTGCTTAATTAAGCTACATAATAGTGTTTTAGTAAATTGTTAATTTTAACTTAGTATTAAACAGTAATATTTATTATTTTCTTGTTGTAGGTGCCTATTTTGGAATTTTATATGTTATTTTTATACTTACTAAACATCACAATAACTGTATAATGCACTTAAATGTGAATTGTTTAAGATGATTTTTATATTATAGTTAAATATTTCATGTTGTTCGTAATTTTGTGCAATATAAAGTTTATTTTTGTCGGCCACACTTGCCTAGTTGACATCGCTAAGTTTTATCAATACATAATATATTTTAAATCATGTTATAAATTGCGTACTTTTTATGCTTTTTTATAATGTTGAATTTGTCAGATACAATATAAAGTTGGTCCGTGGGTGGTTGCACTATAATTGGATCTGAAATATCTAATTGAATAAATGTTTTTACCATATTACATTGATTATAATTATATTGAAATTAATCCTCACCAAAGAAATTGAATTATTGTAATACTCGGATTATAATAAATGATCACTTTGGATATAACTTGCTGTTGTTTCAATCGCTTAATATTTAAGTTTCTTACCGACGGAGCTCACGCGACGAAAATAATTGTAGGAAATAGGCTGATGTGCTCTTGTGTTTGCTGTGAGCAAAGAGTAAATAATTATACCTGGCTGTGAGTACACGAGAGCAGAGAGGGTGCTGCCGCGTGCTATAGCACTTTCGCTCTAGCAAATGACCTGATCGACAGAAAATGATTGGAGCAGGGAAAAATGCGATTCCGTATTGATAATTGTGGTTCAATCCTAGTGCTACCCAGCAGTCTGAAGAAGAAATATAAGGCACATAGAAAACACCATGATAGCATGAGCAGGCCCTATCGCGAGATATGCAGACTCGGGATATTTCCTCGACCTACGTGGGTATGCATCGAGATGTGGTCGCGGTACTCGCGGTGGAAAATGGCCTCACCCCGCTCTCCTTGGCTAAAGAGAACGGGAGCCTGCAGTGCTTGAAATTAACGACCGCAGGGAGGTCTGGCAGGATTATTCATCAGCAACTTGCTCAGCCTTATGGAATCGTAAGTGCCGTACTATAGGTATGTGCCCGATCCAGTTCTCGAAAATGGCAATATCGCACTGTATTGGGATGAATCCATTATCACTGACAGGACAGTTGTAGCCAATAAGCCTGATATAGTGGTATTGGAACTGGTGGATCAATTAGAGCGGCGCTCAATGATTGTTGACATAACGGTCCCGCATGACGAGAAGCTCGTGAAAGCCAAGAAAGATAAGCAAATCATGTATTTTGACTTGGCTCGCGAAGTTGTCGACATGTAGAATGTGAGTTCAGTGATCATTGTGCGGATAGTCATTTCAGCCAGCTTAACAACCAAGAGCCTCGACCAATAACTGAAGCTCTCTTTAGGCAGCTGGATCAAAGCCTTGATTTAGAAAGCGGTAGGTACTCCTGGACACGGCTTGTATTGTTAAGAGGTTCCTTTCTCTGGAGCCATGACCGCCGGTAGCTTGGACTTTTTTTCCCTATACCGGTGGGCTACTATTTTATATTTTTCATATTATTTTAGATTGAAATATTTAAAGATGTTATTAATGTGTAAAGAACTAAAAAAAAGAAACAGCTAATGAAATTTCAATAATAACAGCACCGTCATTTACAATTATTATTGAAATATTTCATTTTAATAACCACATATATGCTTCTACGTAGATAGGAACGCAAATTTGTAGTGTTGTATCAAAAAACTAAAAATTCTGGATAAACTAAGAGAAATTCACTAAATTTTCATGAAAACCGAATTAATTATAGTTATCTCAATAAGTGCATTGTTTTTCAAAATGATAAACTATCAAAATATAATGATAGAACGTTAAAAAATGGTAAGCCAAAAATATCGATTTTAATTTATCTGTCATCGGTAGGCATCGACTATCATGTTTATATTATTTATCGATCCACTCTAATGTCGCTTTGAAATGGCCGACGTTTAGGGGGAGTGTCTAGCGGAAATCGAATTTCTGAGTAATTTTTACCAGATAAGGTGAGTGGTTGACCGTAAATTATAATTATAATGATAACCAAAACAACATAAAACAAAAGTGGACCCTACAACTCAGGCTTCATATAAGTTGAAAGCATTTCCGGTGCGACAGCCGGCCGAGTTATTCAAAACA
Organism: Noctua pronuba; assembly: GCA_905220335.1. NCBI lineage: Eukaryota > Metazoa > Arthropoda > Insecta > Lepidoptera > Noctuidae > Noctua > Noctua pronuba. The sequence goes on along the minus strand of LR999906.1, from coordinate 2,435,479 downwards.
AAAGGTGTTTTTACGGTATTTTGTAGTTTTCCATCAAGGTATTTATGGTGTTCTGTTACAACTTTGAGATACAGTAAAACAAACAATCTGTGTTTCGAATAAAATTCCCATTTTCTGTTACAATATTTCTCTAAGAGATCATGGTACAAAGAAATACTGCCTATGTATGTGTAGCCTGGTTTTTTCTAATTAGAAATGCAATTAGTGTCTGTGTAATGTTTATTGTTAGTCAAAAAATACCGTAATATAGTGACAGGAGTAATAAAAAAATATTTTATAAAACTTTGAAAAATTGTTTCAGACTTACACACCTCTACATACATTCCAAATTTTAAGACTGAGAAACTTTTTTTAAAAAGTGGATAAACATGGCTTGGCGTTTCAAAGCCTCTAAGTATAAAAATGCGGCACCGATTGTGCCTAAGCCGGAGGCATGTATTAGAGATATTTGTGTTGGATCATACCAGACTTATGGGAATAACATTTGTGCATCGGCTGCCTTCATGGCGTTTAACTGGGAGCATGTTGGGTCAAGCATGGCCGTGCTGCCTCTTGATGACTGTGGCAGGAAGAGTAAGACAATGCCTTTGCTTCATGCTCACTCTGATACTATAACGGATATGGAATTTTCACCATTCCATGATGGATTGCTGGTGACTGGATCTCAGGATTCCCTGGTAAGTTCATGTGTTTTATTATTGTGTTAAAAGTTATATAGTTAAGAATGCCTTTGTTGAACAAGTTCAATTGAAAAACCTGTTTCTATTAAAAAAAAATTAAACACAATTAGTTTAGGACCATTTGTTTATGGTTGAACATTGTTTAGCCATGAAAATAAAAACATGGAATGACATAATGGTAATAATTCATAATATCACCATATATATATGTGAAACTGCTTTAGCCAACTGATCCTTTTTCAACCCAGAAATTCAAAGTAATAAGTTACTTTCTTACTTAAAAGTATAAACCCCTGTTTTTCTTCTCTTTCCTTAAAAATATGCAATGTGCAAATATGCAAATATGCATTAAATTCTCCAAAATAAAAGGAAATATACATTATGCACATTTACGGTAAACTCGCTGTGCCAACCATCTTAGAAAGTAATAAAAGAAAAAACCATAATATTCCAGAAAAGGTCCTTAAAAAGAGATCCTAGCTATGCTCATAACATGACCAGCAACAATTTAATATTTTTTGGCTCTACATGATATGTTTGCACCGTCTATGACGTGCACACATTAACATAGACCTCCTTACTCACTGGAGTGTGCAAACTAGATTTTTGACTTTCCAATGGCAATATTTTAGCTATTATGACTTGAAGATTTCTATTTGTGTTTAAACTGCAGCTAGATTAAATACTATAATGTTCACACTTGTCTTAAATGGGGGTAAGCAGAGTTAACAATGTTGCTTTAACACTTTCGCTGCCCAACACCCCGCGTAGTATGGACTTTGGACTCATATGCTGGGTGCTGGGCAGCGAAAGTGTTAAGACAATTGAACGAAGATTTAAGACATTTAAACTACTGTAAAAATTATGTGAGCTTAAATGATGGTGTGTTGTGATTTTGGTCAGTCAATTTTACAGCTCTTCACATATAATCTAACTGCTGTTTAGTGCTGATTAGTCAAGACTTGGCTACCAGAATGTGTGTATAAGAAATACACACATTCTTAGTAATTTTAATAGTCTGCCATTTTGTCAAATTTCTCAGCTTAGAAAGCAACCACGCAACTGTTTAAGCAACTGTATTATTTGTAGTGCAGGTGACAAGCAATGTTATAATATTACGATGGATGAAAAAAAAATCTTAGGTGTTTCTCCCAATGCACCGCGCTCCGTCGCGTAGCACGGGGCCGCAGATCTTAACATTGTACATAAGCATCTGAATTTGTATTCAAAATACGCCTAGGACAACACATGGACAACGCGTCGGAATACAATGTAAAATAAATGTAAAATCTGTCGCTTCACGCACCGCGGCGGTACGCTTTGCCAGTGCTAGAATCGCCTTAAGGAACACACACATAAGCGTTGCATAGGATCAGCATCACCTCAACTCGAGCCGTTCAAGATTCTTTAGATGACATTCCATACTCTGTATATGAGCAATGACCTTTTAAATGATAATGAAATACAGCCATAAGTTGACAAGTCCTGTAAAAGCATTGCTGCTAGAAATAGTAATATTGTCACAATGAAAGCATACTCCATAATATAAAAATTGATAAACATACCAATACAACTAGATAATGTCATACTTATCTCATGGAACTTGTACTCAAGATAAAACAGCTGTCATGTTATTTTGTTCAATTCATGCACATTTCTATGGCGTTATTAATACTACACTTGCAGACTCCGAAAGGGGTGCAGAGAGATAATATTGTATGAAAGAAAGAACATACTGCGTCATGCTCTAGCGGTTGTAAGTATGACTGACATAGTGTTCTTGGGATATTCCATCTGGAATTTCTTAGTAGTGGCCAGCAGTCGCGAAGGTTTGATCAGTATTCCATAGACAAATAATAAAATCACATTAAAAATATGTACCCCGGCTTACCTCTTACAAAAATTTACCCTTCGCTACTGGTGGCCAGTCAGCCTCAGAGTCTAGATTTGTGTCAGGTTTTTGGTAATAGGCTCGCTTTCATTGGACTTAAACCTAACCTAACCCTTCAGAAAATACAAGCATTATGATGTTATGGAAGAAAGAAAAAAAAATCTTGTATAGCCTGGATTAAGACAAAGCCTCGTAAGGCCCAACAATCTAATTTAATGACAAAATGTTTAAACATATTTTTTGGTTTAAATAAAAAAAGACAGTGACCTAAAAAAAAAGGACAAATAATTTCAAAATGTTTTTTGCATGAAATAGTTAACTTTAGGTATAAGAAATACCCCTTAAAAGAATTTAGCCGAAAGCATTACATTTAAACACTTTTTAACTAAATCAACGTTCTGGGCCGCAACTACTTGCATTTATTTTTAGTACATTGGGTCGTAATGTATATCGACCTAAATTTAGCTTGGGCCTTACGAGGTTAGGATACTTTCTATCCTGGCATTAGGTCCCGAGGGTCACTAACCGAACTCGGCATAAGCTAATAGCAAATTTGGTGACCATATTAGGTAGTAGGAAATAAAAACCATTTATTTGTTGACTCACTTGTATTGCGTCCAAACAAATTAGTGCAGTATTGATACTATTATGAGTCAACCTGTGTATTTTTAGCTACAAGTACTTTAAGATTTACAGGAAAACAGTTCATAATTATAGTTAATGTAGTTTGAATATAAGGAAATGACAATTATTTTGTAGGTATCAAAACCAAATTGTGTAATGGATGTAATGATTTTAGAAATGACTGAACTGACTGCTCGTTGGTCTAGTGGTTGTAAGCGCGACTGCTGAGTATGAGGTCCTGGGTTCGATTCTCAGGTCTGGCAAAGTGTTATTGGGTTTTTCCATTAGGAATTTCTCAGTAGCAGACACGGAGTCTGAATATTTGCCCGGTTGACGGCAATAGGCTCGCCCCCCCCCCCCATGGGGCTATTCCCCTATTACTTGGGACTTAAACATAACTGGCGAAATGTGTGTATGCGCTATTAGGTACACCTCTGCCTAACACTTCGGGGATTACAGGCATTATGTTATGTTTATGATTTTAGAAATCTTATGATCATCATTACCCTACCCTTATCCCAATTAATTTGGGGTTGGCGCAGAGTTCTGGTTTTTCCATACTTTCTTTTACTTCTCATCTCAGCAGTCAGCCCTTTGTAGCCATGTCATGTTACACCCCATTCATCGTTTCTTTGGTATAAGATATCATTTGATGTTTTATAAATTTCCTCTTAAAAGTCAAAATCTGCAGATGCAGCACTAAAAGTATTTTATACTAGCTTATGCCCGCGGCTTCACCTGCGAGTTCGATAACTGTCCCACGGAATCATCCGTTCGGGATAAAAAGTATCCTATGTGTTAATTCAGGTTATAAACTATCTGTGTGCTCCCCCTTACCTCCTTACCATTCTGTGTACCAGAACAGGCTCCATATTAGGCTGGCAGGTCGGTGCTGTTGCATTCTGCATCCAGGCTTGGATCTACTTTATCGTCTCCCTGCCCGTGTCCCATTATATTTTTCCATTCTCCCCTGTCAGACATCACGGCATCATTTACTCCTTTCTCTTTCATATCATTCCTCACAGGATCCATCCATGTTTTCTTTGGCCTTCCTCTCCTTCTCCATCCATCAACATTCATGGCCATCTCTCTTTTAGTCATATGCGTTGCGTCCCTCCTCATTACATGTCTATACCAAGACAAGCGACTTCTTTATATTTTTCTGTAACAGGCGCCACTTTCAAACATACCAAGCCTGGATCTAAATTATGCAATGAAAATTAAATAATTTTTCATAACATATTTGTCATGGGTCTCCGTAAACTAACGCGTCATTCCATAAATTAACTCTCAAAAGCATACATCAAAATTCAATTCTCTTTCTGGTTATACCTTAATAGGCGCGAGTACTACGCACTTCTCTTCAGGACAACATAAGTAGGTCAGTGTATGTCCTTTTATGTCGTTTTTGAACTTGTACAAAAAGAGTATGGGTAAGGATCGTAGCTGGAGGCCATCTGTAGGTTCTGCCTACCCAATGGCGTCATGTTTAATGTATGTATCTCTTGTCCTAGGTCAAAATATGGCACATCCCTCCCGAGGGTCTGAAGGAGTCTCTATCCACCGCGGAATGCACGCTGTCCCAGAAACAGCGTCGGGTTGAGAATGTCGGCTTCCATCCAGTGGCCGATGGGCTGATTCACGTCGCGTCGGGGCACGAGCTTGCGTTGTGGGACCTTACCAAGCAGAAAGAGGCTTTTGGTAAGTATCTAGGCACATTTTGATAGTTTATATTTCAACTAGCGCCCCGCCGTCAAAACTTCCTTCTAACTTACTACAAAGTTTTTTACGTGGCTAATAAAATCAAAGTTTTACTTGATGAAAGTGCTATCAGTGAATAGATTCTAACTTTGATAGCGAATATCTCAGAAAATTGACGCTTTAGAAGATTTAGTCTCATAACAAACTTGTTTGTATTAATACCAGCTACTTACTATAATACAGGTTTTATGCGTGGCCATTATTTTGAAAATAAAACACAACGTCGGAAGTTAGGCACGCTAAATAATTCAAAACCCTTTCATCCAAATCCGTTGGTTGGTTTTGGAGATTAGCATGTACGAACATAGTGCGCGTGATTTTAATATCTCCAACATAGAATCAAGGTTTGCCAACGTGCAATGGAGCGCAGTATCCTAGGCGTCAAACTTACCGACCATGTACGCAACACCACAAAAGCCGCTAAGCTAAAGTGGGACTGGGCTGGCCATGTCTGCCGCATGCCCGACGAGCTGTGGGCCAAAATAACTACGATGTGGAGCCCTGACACAGCCAGAAGGCGACGCGGTAGACCTCGCAAGAGATGGCGGGACGAGCTGGACAAAACTAACGACCAGTGGTCCACATGGGCTCTGGAGCGAGGAATTTGGAAGTCATGGAGAGAGGCCTTTGCCCAACAGTGGGATGACACAGGCTAACAGTATCAGTAACATAGAATCATAGTAAAACAATTTTTTCCAATTCTAACAGTAAACAGAGACCACGGGGAAGTCATACAATCTACGTCTTGGAAGAAGGACGGCAAACTGCTGGCGACCTCGTGCAAAGACAAGAAGGTTCGCATCATCGACCCGAGGGCGTCCACCGCTGTCGCCGACATTGCTAACAGTCACCAGAACATTAAGGACAGCAGGATTGTGTGGCTCGGGGATCAGGATAGAATATTGACTACCGGTGAGAACACTTTTACTAATATAATGGGGTTTACGATGTCAGTGTATTTAGAGGAAAACGTTTTCGCGAATCTTTTTATGATTAACTAGAATGTTTGCAGTAAAACTTGCTTTTTTGCTTAAATAATGAAACGCATACATTTTCGGTTCGCGACATTAAATTCTTCAGTATTTGTTGAACAAATAAGCAATTACTACATATTCGGGTTTATTTGTGGGTGTACTATTAAGTACACCACCTAACCCCTCGGGGATTACAGGCGTGATGTTATGTTATGTTATGTGGGTTTCATTCGATCCTTCGAAGAATTTCGATCGGCAAACAGCATTAACCATCGCTGGATCGTATTAGGGTCGGATTGGCACAATTCGAGCGAAGTTTTCTTGAATGTATAGATATCATATATACAAGGTGTCAACAGACCCATCACGAAGCCGTTAACCAAGCATTCTGTACATCCAACTAAGTAAATCTACGCAAAAAATATTGCTGGGCTAACGACTTTTTTTTTTGGGGAGAAAAATCACGTTTTACGATAAAACTCAATGTAACGCACCCAAAACTTAGTACTGATGGATGCTTTGAATAGTAAACGGGTCATGGAGTTAATTAAAGTAAAGTTAAAACCTTTAAAAGTTGTATTTAAAAAAAAAAACTTGTGAAAAAATTAGATCTTTGACCCCCAATAGCGCCCTGCACACGTAAAGTTTGGACCGCGGGAAACAGCACGCGCCGTTCCATCCCTCGCTCCGAACTGTACGTGTAGATGTACGGGTCTAACAATCCGATCTGGCACATCGACGCGAACGCATTTCTTACAGTTTTATGCGCGCATCACGTGTAAACGTAAATTACAAAAATGGCGGTTTGGAGCGTCGAAGCTATCACAGAGTTCATTCGTTTGTTCCGTGAACATCCACACGGATTTTCACGGAACAAACGAATGAACTCTGGAAGATAAAAAGTAAGGAGTATATTAACAGGAATATGAGAAATAAAGCATATGACGAGCTCGTTGATTTTTGCAAGTCAGTAGGTTTTGTTTCAGCTGATCGCGATTTCGTCAGCAAAAAAATACAGAACGCTAACGCGATGACCAAACGATCGTCCATTTTTCTTACTACTGCGAGAAAACTTTTAAAAGTTATAACGTTCTACGCGCCAGTCCAAACTGCAGTCCAAACTCTTGAAAATCAATTTACACGCACAGTTCGGAACGTTTGTCTAGATTATGTAAGTTTCGTCGGCAATCCAAACTGTGAATGCATTTTTAATCGTAATTAGCACAACAGTTTGATACGCAGTCCAAACTGTACAGATCTAACTGCGGTTTGGAACGCAGTCCAAGATGCGCGGTCTGAACTGTACGTGTGGGGGGCGCTAATATCTCCGTAACTGGAAGGTTCCCAGGTATGGTCTAATACAAAAAAATGATCGCAATGATGGGGAGAACAAGTGCCTTGCGGCTTCGTTAAGGGTCTTTTTTCACCCTTTAATTATATTTAGTTTCGGCAATGCAAAATTTTAATCATGCCGAGCCGAATGTACATATGTGGAGCATTGAAACCACTTACCTTTAAAAAAATCAGCGCATATTAAATGACACCGCGTTCCAATATACATCACATTGTCACCAGGTTTCGACTCCAACCGTCTCCGTCAAATAATGATCCGTGACATCCGCAACCTGTCACAAACGCAGAAGACCTTGGAGCTGGACTGTTCCACCGGGATCCTCATGCCGCTGTTCGACCCTGACACCAACATGCTGTTCCTGGCAGGGAAGGGAGACACCACCATTTTGTATTTAGAGCTGACTGACAGAGAGCCTTACCTTATTGAGGGCCTTAGACATTCTGGTGAGTTGGGCATGTCTTGTTTGTTATTGAATGTACATTTGATCGGCACAGTTAGCGCACACGCAGCGAAGCAGTCAAGGGTGCCTGCACGGAACAAATGTTTGTATGGCCTACAGGTAGTTGTTCCGGGTGTGGCTGTTTGTGTATGTGAGTTTAAATGTTTGAAAACGCACCTACGAAACAGGAAAAATTCCGAGGGTGGGACAACGTTTAAAAAAAAAATGATATTGGAGAATTACATATTATTTGATAATATTTAAGGAAACGTTGCATTAAATGCCCAATCAGAATACCACCGCTGTGACTTTTTTTTAAAATGTTGTAATATTAAAAAAAAAGTAGTAAAGCACCATTCTGAGATATTTCTTTAAGCCTCGTACGGGACCAATCTACGTTGTTTTTTTTTTCTTATGTTTACATTTTCTATAATATTGTTGTTCGGTTCACTCGTGCAAAGCGATGGCTAAATAGACCGGAGTGTTAAGCACAGAATTGACACTGGGTGGATGAAATGGCGGCAGGTCACGGGAACAATTTGCGACTCCTGCATTCCCCTTAAACTCTGCGGTCTTGTATGGATCGGAATGTTGGGCCAGAAAAAGGATGAATGAAAGGCATTTGCATGTGGCTGAGATGAGAATGCTAAGGGGGATGTGTGGAGTAATGCGAATGGATAAAATAAGGAATGAGTATATAAGAGGAAGTCTGAAAGTGGCGCTGCTGCCTGAAAAGTTGTGTGGTTATCGGATATCGTGGTATGGACACGTGATGCGGAGGAATGAGGAAAATGTTGAGTATGAATGTAGATGGCTATAAGGGGAGAGGAAGACCAAAGAAACGATGGATGGACTGTGTGAAGGATGATATGGCTAGGAAGGAGGTGACTCCTGAGATGACGAGTAATAGAGAAGTGAGGAAGAAGAAGACACACTGCGCCGACCCCAAATAAGGTGGGATAAGGGCAGGAGAATGATGATTGTTATACTTTTAATTTAACCATTGTTTTTGTGTGTTTTATCCTGTGTGGTCTAATAATACTTTTTCTTTCTTTCTTTAAATTGGAATTCTTGTCTTATTTCTCAAGAAATGTGCTTTAGTAGAGTCCAATAAGATTATTTTATCATAATTAACGCACCAAAAAGAATCAATGAAAGAAGTTTACATATTGTTCCCCTACCCCCCCTACTACAAACTTACATTGTGGTTCAGTGGTACACCACTTTTCTACGGTGGCGTTATGTAATAATATGTAATGGTTACAGTTTGAAGTTATCTTTAACCGGTTTAAAAAACATCACCATTTCTAGGGTTCCGTACCCGAAGGGTGACCAACGGGACCCTATTACTAAGCCTCCGCTGTCCGTCCTTCCGTCTGTCTGTCTAGTCAGCGGGCTGCATCTCATGATCCGTAATAGGTACCTGGTTGAAATTTAGTAAGTTTAGTTGATATTTCACAATATATGTATTTCATTTGCTGCTATAACAACAAATAATAAAAATAAATAAATGATTAAATAGGACTCCCTTACAAGTCCGAATCGCACTTGGCCGGTGTTTTCTCTTCGGGAACACAGGGTAATGTTATGTCACTTCTTGTAATCACTGCTTCGTTGTAGGTGAACAAACGAAGGGCGCCTGTCTGGTCCCAAAGCGAGCCCTCCGCGTGATGGAAGGCGAAGTGAACAGAGTGCTGCAACTTGCTGGCTCTTCAGTCGTGCCCATCATGTACCAGGTTCCCAGAAAGGTATGTCAGGTTTTATTATAAACTAGCGGCCCGTCTCGGCTTCGCACGGGTTGACATTTATTTTTCCCTAATTCCCCCCTCTCCCATTTTTTTTAGTAAATAGTGATAAAAAAAAATTGTGAAAGAATTTTTTAAATCGGTCCTTTAGTTTTTGAGTTTATTCGTTGCAAACATACATAATCTTTCTTCTTTATAATATTCGTGTAGATATGCGATTTTTTTTCTCTCAGAACAAAAAAAATAGTGAGAATATGTCCTGAAGCATAAAATCGAAGACATGTAGTAATCGGTTGGTGGTAAAAGTGTCGCCCACTTTTACATGTGACTTAAACATGTAGCGAAATATGGGTATGGTGGATGTATAGAGTTCATCTGTACCATACGCTTAAACGCTTAGAGGATTACAGTTTTGATGAAATGTTTTGAAATCAATTAGCGGGTTTAAGGGGGCCGTAAGTCATTACACCCCCTCGCAGAGCGAAGGCCGATCGCAGCAGTGAAAATGTATGTCACAAATAGGGGTCCGATAACACATTACAACGAATGTTTCTCTGGCAGAGTTACCGCGACTACCACGCAGACCTGTACCCGGACACATCCGGTTCCGTGACCTACCTCAGCGCGCCGATGTGGCTCGACAACCAAGACCACCCCGTGCCCAATATCTCATTACACCCCGACGCCAATAATGGGATACAGGTACGTCACTAGTTGAAGTTCGAAGGTCTATGCTCTTGAGAATGCATTAAGGTGGTTGTTCACGTAATCGTATCGTTATCGTAATCGTGTATCGTTTAGCCAATACATGTAATTTTTTTAACACACACGATTCGTTTTGTATGGCTGAAACGATGGATCGTAAACGATTTGCAGTTAGGTGTACGGTGGCCTTTAGAATGAGCTATTGTCTGCCCGGCTGTTAAAATTTAGTGTTGGAGGTCAGGGATAATATTTCACTATAAAATATCTTTTAAAGAAGGATTTTTTAAAGAATTTCAAGAGTGTAGTTATATTTTGATATTTTAATGGGTAGGTTTTTTTCCCTTGAAATAAATATGATAATTGCATTATTGCATGACCAACTTTATTCATGTTTAAGATGAAAGGTGTGTTTTTTTAGTTTGTTTTTCATGTTGCTCCAAGTCTAGTTGTCATTAAAGTGGGAAATCTTACGTTACCGAAACTTTTAGGTTACCAAATCATAAAAGGGAAACTAACATAATTTTGGTTTAGGCGCAAAAGTCCTAATTCCCAAAATGGCAACAGAGTCGCAAAAGGGCTAGTCCTAATTCTCTAAAAGCCTAATTCTCTGAATGGCTAATTCTCTAAAAGCCTAATTCTAAGAATGGCCAATTCTCTAAATGGCTAATTATCAAACAATTTTGTAGGGAAATCATTGAAACTGTGGGTTAATCCTGACATTTTCTGAGCTTGACCGTATACTTGAAGATAAATGAAATCAAATATGTGTAAAATAGACCCTAAATCGATTCAAATACGATTTGATGCAATCTTAACGCGCGATGTCGGTATTAATCCTTTACATTATTTAATTATAAGATATCCAGGGTGTAAACGGACCCTTCACGTAGTCGTGAACCAAGCATACTGTACAACAAACATCAAACTAAGCAACTCTACGCAAAAAATATTGCTGGGAAACGAGGTTTTTTTTGGGTGAAAAATCACGTTTTACGGTAGGACTCAATGTAACGCACTCAAAACATTGTGCTGAAGGATGCATTGAATAGAACGGGGGGTCGTGGAGGTATTTAAAGTAAAGTTACAACATTAAAAACTTGTAAAATTGTTGGAACTTTGACCCCCAATATCTCCATAACTAGAAGGATCCCAGGTATGTTCTAGTACTGATCGCAATGACGGGGAGGACAGGTGCCTTTCGGCTTCGTTAAGGGTTCTTTTACATCCATTATAAGATAACTGGTAGATTGACTGTAGTAGATTTATTTTCTATTGCTGCATGTTTTATTTTTAATTACGTTTCTTTTTTATCTTTATTAAATTTTCATAAAAGCTAGTGTGTTTTGCGTATTTTTTATGGGTTTACATAGAATATTAACCCATGGTGTTTCTTAGCATTTTTTTTTGTTTACAATAGTGTTGTGAATGAGTGGTTGAAAAGTTTATTTATTTGTATTTCTGTAGTTCAAGGTGAGTTTAGACGCTTGTTATTCAGTGAGTTGGTGATCTTTTCAGTTTATTTAATTATTTTGTGTGGTGCTTGTATTATTTAACATTGCGGGTGTACAAGGGTAACGTAAGTACTGCAACTTTATTTTTTTTCACTCTACCTTTCTACTTATAAGTAAATTGATTAGCAATTCTCCTTTTAGATTCATCGAGGTAATTTAGAAGAGATGGCAAAGGCCATATTAGCAATGCCTCCACCGAAAAAGACAGATTCGAAAAAGCCTACAACTCCTGCTCAAGTTGAAGAGCCGGCGAAAACGGTATCGAAACCGCAGGCGCAACCGGAGCCGAAAGACGAAGACCGAATCGACTTCGTGAACGTAAAAGACCTGATCAAAGGCATGGAGAAGAACAAACCCAGCAAAGTAGACTACCAGAAAGAAACGAACGGTTTCCACAAAAAGATCACTGACAACGGTCACGACTGTAACGAGAAGAAGAGTGATTCTGAACCAGAGAAGAACGAACCGGACGTCATTCCACAGAAGACCGAAAAGACCTCGGAAAAGACCGAAAAGACCATTGAGAAAACTGATAGTACTGAGTCCACAGAGTCTTCTCTGTCAAGAAGCAATAGTATGATCAATGGGGTGCCTGTTCAGGTACCGAAACCTATGCCCAGGTCCTCAATTTCGGAGCCAGGGTCCATCGATGAGCCTTCGGAAGCCCCTAAACCTAAACCCAGGACCACAACGGTACCTGGGTCTGGTTATAAGGTACATGAGGTTTGTGGTTTGCAGTGTAGATTTGTTATCGATGTTTTTGAGTGACAGTGAGTTTGTTTTTTTAAAGATGTGCACGCCAATTTTTTTTTTATCCTGATGCTAAGTTCTCTTTGGAAGGACGCGACGTGAGGGTTCGATTCCTACACGAGACAAATAATTGGAGTTGGTCGTTTACCAAGAGCGATGTTACAAGTAGATATTTTTTTATGCTTAAAATATATTTTACTTAGTGTTTTATTTTTATTATTTGTTTTTTTAGTAGTTACACTATTTGTTGTGAAATTTTGTTTGTTATTTTTCCAAAAGCCAAGTATTTCTTGTTTATTTTTTAATATTTTATGTTGTTTTATTTTGCATAGAATACTAATCTGAATCACTCATTCAGTATTGATTAAGTTTAATATTTTTAACTTGCTCTGAATTGATTCCTTCTTCATAATTATATAACGGTTTATTATTAATCTAGTAACTTATGTCCATTTGCACTAACGCTAAGTACACACCTCAATCCAAATTATTGCACTTTTCGAATTTCAACTATATGTATATTGCTTGAATATTGACATTCATTTACGCATCACTTAGTGTAGTGAAAACGGTCATTAGTATTCAAGACAATTTCTCGATGTCACATCTTTAGGCATATACTCGTCGAAGTATTGCCGTCGTGCTCGCACAATGCGTCGGCGCTGAGGCCTACGCACTTGTGCTAGCGCGACGGCAATAAGTTTAATCTCGAGCGACAGAGTCAAGTTATGACAGCTCAGTGTACGAATTTCTTTCTGCTCTGGAGTATAGTATACATGCAACAACAGTGGGGTAGTGAACTAGGGACAGTGGAGGCACAGTGGTAACGGCTCCGATATACGTATCGTGGGTTCGAACCCACCCAGGGTCTTTTTTACTGACTGCTGGGCAAAGACCTCCCTTCCTTTTTTTTCCCTTCTTCTCTCTTTAGAGCTACTTCAGCCGTCCTTTAAGTAGGAGTCTATCTCATCACGCCATCTCTTTCTTGGCCTGCTGCATCGCCGGTTCCTGTTGTTTGGAACCCAATCCGATGATATTTTTGCCCAATTTTGATGCGGCGTATATGGCCTGCCCAGTTCCATTTTTAATTTGGTGGCTGTGTTGCCTACGTCTGCATTTTCTGTTTTGGAACGAAGTATACTTTTCTTTATACGGTCAGTAATATTGACTACGAGCATATTTCGTTCCATTACCCGCTGACAGAACATCTTTACTTCGTGTAATATATACAGGGTGTAAACGGACCCTTCACGAAGCCGTCAACCAAGCATTCTGTACATCAAACTAAGTAACTCTATGCAAAAATTATTGCTGGGAAACGACTTTTTTTTTTGGGGTGAAAAATCACGTTTTACGTTAAAACTCAATGTTACGCACTCGAAACTTTGTGCTGATGGATGCTTTGAAAAGTAAACGGGTCATGAAGTTAATTAAAGTAAAGTTAAAACCTTAAAAAGTGGTTTTTAAAAAAAAACTTGTGAAAAAATTGGAACTTTGACCTTCAACATCTCCAGAACCTGTGGTTTCCCAGGTAATGTCTAGAAGAAAAAAATGATCCCAATGATGGGCAGAATATGTGGTTTTCGTTTTCGTTAAGGGTCTTTTTACACCCTTTATTTAATCAGCACTGCTCCCAAGACTCTGAAGGAAAACATCATAAGAAGCTGGAATATCCTAGAGTCAAAAATGCCATCAACACGCACTGTGGGCCACGTGATAAAATGACACCATCGAGAACCTCATCATGACATGCATTTAGCTTACAAGTATAATAAACCTCTGAAATAAATCGTAATTTTCAACAGCCTCGTCTTGGACCGAAGCCGTTCTCAGCAGCGACGGGCAACGAAGACTTCTCATTCGACAAAGTGTTTTCGGTGCCAGCCGTGCCCGGACTGCCCAAGTCTGATTCAGGTAAAATTCCCCATTGATTTCGGTAAGAGACCTCTAGTGGTCGCCGCCATTGCTGAACATGAGTGCTTGAGTTAGAATTCTAGGTCGGGAAAAGTGTTAAACCCAGGACCACAAGATGCCCATACCCACCCAATAAGATGCCCATCTTATTGGGTTTTTAAATAAAAATTACGAGAGGTCAATTCTTCAACCCGTTTACTCCCATAAGAAAAAGAATACAGATAATAATAAAATATAGACTAAAAAACGTTGATGAGTTTTTAAACTGTCTAACTGTGACGTTTTGTAATTGACCGGCGGAGAGTTGTTGCGACGATTCGATAGATGGCGTTGGGTGTAGTAAACAAAAAGTCTTCTTATGTATCAATCTATGGTTCGTCTTGACAAATTATTTGGGCTACGGTGCCTACGATAATCGCGAGTTCAGTTCTCTAAAATTCAGCTTTTGGGTCAGTTCTTACACTCCAGCAAATGGGCCATGGTCTGGTCGGGAGCACCGCATTCACACTGAGTGTATGTAAGCGATTTCCATTAACACTTTGCCCAACTGAGTAGTAGCCCGGAGCCTGGATTTGTGCCCCCTTGAAGGCAACAGGATCGCCCCCTGTTACTTGGAAATCAACCGATACACTGAAATACCTCTGCCTAAACTAATAAATATGTTAACCTTGCAGCAACATCGCCCGTATCCGGTCAAGCGACCTCCCCGACCGCCACGTCGACGCCGCCCGCTAAAGATGGCAGCGAAGAGAAAGACAAGTCCTTATCGCCGACCAGCGACGTTGAAATAGCGCCTAACAAAGGTATGCCTCTACTATAATAAGACAAATTACAGTAGATTCATAAAACAAAAAAAAAAGAGAAAAGAAAACTGGAAAAGAGTTGGGTCAATGCTAGACAGATTGCGTGGGAGCACTAATGGCATACTTAAGATATTGGTTGATAAATTTGAAAATCCATTTGTTAGGCACTGGGTAGATTTACACATATCGACCCGTTGCCTAACACCAGCAAAATATGCAAAATAAAGTGAATATACTTACATAGTTTTTAAGTTGTTTTGTTACTAACACTATGGTTTTTTTGGCCAAAATAAACATTAAAAAAATACTAACTTAATTAGGTTTCTGTCATCATCATTCTCTTGCCCTTATCCCAATTCGTTTGTGGTCGGCGCAGCATGTCTTCTTCTTCCATACTTCTCTATTACTCGTCATCTTATCAGACACCTCATTTCTTGCCAAATCATCCTTCACCCAGTCTTCATCTACTCTTACCCATCCACATTCATACTGTATGTTTGTATATCCATAGTACTACCAGAAATGTATTTCTCAACTTGTTGTTAATTCGTTGAACAGAAGAATACACGAACGGCAAATCGGACACGAGTCTAGAAGAGGAGGTAAGTTCGTCCGACTCTGGATACCGCCCTAAGACGCCCAGCACTGCCGAACGCAGGAAGATGTTTGAAAACACTGAGTAAGTTTAACTATATCATCCTTTTAAGCACAAATTAAATAACCACACTTATTTTTCAGTAAAAGATTATTTTCCGAAACATCGATAAAATCGAATAATTGTCTGTTTGTAATTTCGAAACATGAAACAGCATTTTACTGAAGGCATATGAAAGTATACATATACTTTTAATAAAAAACATTTTTTTAAATTTTGTCTGTATGTCTCTTTGTTCCGGCTAATCTCTGAAACGGCTGGACCGATTTTGACAAGTACTGGCAAATAGCTGATGTTATAAGTAGTAACCTAGGCTTCTTTTATTAAAAAAAAAATATTAGGGATCCATGAAAAAAAATTAAAACCCATGAATTGTTAGAACAAAATCCGATTCAAATATGGAAATAATATTTTTACAATATATATTTACAATATCACGCGGACGAAGTAAGAGCAACTAGTATTGAATAAATATAATTTACTAAGTACGGAAGTCTTGGGTTCGATTCCCAGGTCGGGTAGATTGTTTCAGTAGTAGCCCGAAATCTGTATTTATGTCCGGGTTATGGCAACAGGCTCGCCCTATTATATGGTACTTCAACGTAACTGGAGAAATGTGGGTGTACTATTGGCATAATCCTTACTAATATTATAAATGCGAAAATAAGTTTGTTTGTTACCTTTTCACGCCTAAACCACTGAACCAATCATTCTGAAATTTTGCATATACGTTGTCAGATATACAGAAACGGGCATAGGGTACCTTTCATCCCGAAAAAAGTACTGTTCCCGAGGAAATCAACAATAACGTTATTATGCTCATAGATGGCGCCATATATCATAATTGAATTACAAGCAGAGTACAACCCAAATTGATTGTCAAAATCTAAATTAACGCGAGCTCATGCCCTAAATAAGATATAGTACGAATGTTGACTGATGGAATGATGCATTCACAGCGGCGCGCAGTCCATAGCGGACCGGCGGCGCGCGTACGAGGCGCGCTCCGTCAGCGTGGCCGTCGAGTCCGACACGCCGCCCTCGCCTGCGCCGCTCAGGTAATACTTGCTAATAAGGACATCCAATAAGAATATAGCATAATCAGCCTATAATGTTCCCACTGCTGGGACCCACGGCCTCCTCTCTATGAGAGGGAATGGGCTATAATCCACCACGCAGGCCCAGTGCGGGTTGGCAGATGTCACATGTCTTCCAATTTTTTGGTTCTAGAACATGCCGTATCCTCACGATGTTTTCCTTCACCGTTTTTAGAGCAGTGGCGATGAAATAAATTACACAAAGTAATGCGCCTGCCTGGGTTCGAACCCACGACTTACTGTTCGTAAGTCGGGGCCGCCACCATTGGGCCACCGCTGCTCTCGAATAGATATGCGCTTCAGTAATCTTCGTATTTTTGAATTAGCACGAATTTCGTGCCACATAGTAACCGGTCGCAGTGGCAAAGTATTTGTATGGAATTTTCTCTCCGTGGGCTTACCTACTCCGGTCGCACTTCGCCGTTTATCATTTGGAATTGGTTTGAGTTGATAATGATTACCGAAGCGATAGATCGATCTGTAAATAGCTATTGTTTGAATACAGGGGAAGGGACACCGACGCAGAAGATGATTTTTTCATAGGTAATTTTAAAAAAAACATCTGTTTCATACATTTTGACGTGTGCATTTTTGTAGGAAACAGCATTTTAAAAAAAAACTTTCTGTGTGTGTATGGATTTAGAGATGTTACGGAAGTGGTTTTATCGGAACCGAAGTCGGAATCGGAGTTTTTAAATTTGGTTTGTCGGAGTCGAAACCGGAATCGTATTCCGAATCGGAATCGGAGGCGGAGCTCGAGATGGTGGCAGCAATAACGACAGAAAGCTCGTGGAGTGGGATTCCCCGCGCGACATGCCATGCATGCAAACCTGTTCGTACACGTTGACCGCGTCCGCCACGCTCTGCCGCCGCTATCCGACCTCCGATTAAAACTTCCGATTTAAAAGTGTCGGAGTCGAAGCCGGAACCGGAGGTGTAATATCAATCGGAAGTTCCGACCTTTCGGAATCGGAATCGAAGCTCCGTAACATGCCTAGTGTGGATGTACTGAATACATGGTAATCGTTTGTCCGTCGGTGTCCCTTCCACCCTGTATATGATATTTATGCTCATAATCATAATCCACGTGAACTTTTGACACACAAAAGAGCTTCAAACATTTCTGTTTAAACTTCGATTTACAACACTTATCTTAAAACGGATCTCACGTTTTATTGCGTCCTTTGTTTCAGACGGCGAGATTCACTGAAGTCCCGTAAAAGTTCGGATCGCGAAGATAAGAGAGCTTCGGTTCCGAATGTCACGACTAAGAGGACATCCACCGTGTTCGGTGAGTCATTGAGCAGCAATCTTAAAACCGCCGCAACAAGACCGCAAGTAGCGCAGCATTTCAAGCGAACGCGCGTAAAAATAAAAGATAAAATACTTCCTGCCTTCAAAGCAAGAGTGAACAGGCATCTTCTGGGCACGCTCGTTCCATCATAGACCTCATCTATAGCTTTCCATCAGGCGTGATCGAGGTCAAGGGCACGCCCATATCGTTATAAAAAAATAAAAAAATCGCTCCTCAGTAAATGCACTCATACATTGCCATATGTTTGAATTAAAAGTCGGCTACACCGCACAACGTGCCGCGTCTCCGAAAATGAGCACTTAGAGACATTCGTACAGTTATTCACCAAATTTCTCTACCAAGAATTTCTCAGTAGCAACACGGATTTGTCTCAGGGATTTGTGCCCGGTTAATGGCAATAGGCTCGCCCTCTAAAACAAGAGATTCAACTCAAACGTAACTAAAATACAGCTCTGTATAATCCTTCCGAGATTGTCAGGCGTGATGTTATGTATGTTTTGTTAAATCTACAATATAGTATTTTTTTTTCAAAATCATCACATCACACCTGTAATTCCCGAAGGGTTAGGCAGACGTGTACCTAATTGTTCACCCGCATTTCGCCAGTTATGTTAAGTCCCATGTAATAGACGGCGAGCCTATTGACATCATTATGACAGATCCAGACTCCGTGGCTGCTAATGAGAAATTCCTGATGGAAAAATCCAATAATACTTTGACCGACCCGGGAATCGGACCCAGGACCTCATGCTCAGCAGTCAAAGTTTTTTTTCAAAAAAATACAATGAAATGTCCAAAAAATATTCTTAGTGAAACATCAAACCTACAAATATCACCACGTTTATCAAACCTTTATTTAAAACCTCACATGATTATGTTCCAATTATTTGTGCAGGCAAGGTGTCCAAGTTCCGTCACCTGAAGGGAACTCCCGGTCACAAGTCGACACAAGTGGAGAATATCAAGAATATTAGCAGGCAGATTTCCGGGGAATGCAACGGTTTCTATGGTGAGTTTCAAATTAAATTATAAATCCCGTCACGTAAAAAGAACGCTGAGCGACAGTGGAGGGGATGTGTTTGCGCACGTTATACAGTCGCGTCCTAAAGTATTAAGCTATTGCTTTATAATGTAAGTATAGTTCTTTCATTGTAGAATCGTAATAGGTACTTTACTAGCTACTTTGAAAAGGCTGGAATAAAAAAAATGCAGAAAATTTATTTGAGCGGTTAGCGTTCTTTTTACGTTACCTATAATATTGATTGAAATGACACACAAAGCTGGTGAACTCAAATTCCACGGGTTGGCTCTTAAAAGAGCTGTTTGGGATGGGTCTTGGGAAAGAACGTTTCGTGCCATCGGGGTAAAAGGATTAGTCACCTATACTCTGCGTTACCGAGTGCTAGGTGTCCAGGGTGCGCCGGACGTTTGGGGCTTTGGATACCGATTTTTAATGTCACTCGGGCAGGCTCCTTTCATGCACCCCAATATCTTTCTCTATCCATCCTGCTATCCTGCCCTCTTTGCCCAAAAACATGTAGCCCAAGTGACCTATGCGCAGCCACCGACGACGCGGTGGAAGGCGAAGTTCTGGGCTAACAAAATATGAAAATTGACGTGCTAGCGACGAAGAAGAAGAATAATTAAATTAATTCACCAAATATGTGCGTATGGATGAAAATGCTGACCTATTTAGGCTCCGAACTGCCATTCAAAGTGGCGACTTTAATGGCAGTTGCAGTCTTGAATTTCATAATATTTTTGCTTGCACTCTGCGACAGCATCAAACTGGACCTAGCAAGATTGGCGAGAGACAACAATTCAACGTAATCTTGATAGTTGAATCCGTATTGCGGTTCGCCAAGTATGTGTAGGTTTTAACTCTGAAAGCTACAACACCCGGTCGAAAATACGGTTCATTGTGATTCAGAAGTGAATCTTTGTAAAGCGTCATCACTACCTTTCGTTTAGTTTTTTCCACGCTCTGTCTGTGTATGTAATTCTCCCTCAGGTGCTATATTTTTAGTGTTTGGTGACATTTATAAGCACCCCCTAGAGGACTTAGTAAAATAACAGGTGTCAATGAAAGTGTTAATGTTAACGATGCAATTTGACGCCCCAGCTAACGGCGTGCGCTGTGCCGTGCCGCTGTCCGGGGGCGGCGGGCGCGTGGGCATCGTGGAGCTGCCCGTGGGCGCCACGCGCGTGTCGGCGGCGCCGCCCGGGCACCCGTCGTGCACGCGCGTGGCCGCGCTGCTGCACCCCGCGCCGCTGCAGGACTGGGCCTGGGACCCCTTCCGCCCCGAGCGCCTGCTGGTGGCCTGCGACGACGGCCAGGTGCGCGAGTGGATCATACCCGACGGAGGTAACGTATATTCATATCGTGACATCACCGCTCATCACCACTTCACTAGACGAGTCGATCGTCTCTTCCTGTCGCAGTGAGCTAGACGTAGCCCTCTCCCGAGCTGCGCCAGGAAATAACTTCCTCTATAATCTTACCTCATAGTAGTATTATATAATTGCATAGCACATGTGTGAGTACTATGTACTGTAAAGCTACCATTTACATTTGGTTATCTTTCATTGACTCGAATTTGCCTTGGCGTTTGAGAGAATGTCATGCTCACTCAAATGTGTCGCTGATGGTGGCGGGTGTGTCGGATCATTCGGTTCCCTTCAAAATGGTTGAGTTGAATGGTGCTGACCCATGCGTCATGTTCATGAACGGGCGCTGTCAGTAAGGACTGGTCATCTCTTAGCTGCCATGGTTTATTTTTATTTTTGAACAGTATATGATATTATGCCTTGTGTCTGTGACTGTAGCTTCGCTCTTTGTTTTTTCTGTGACTTTCAAAAGTGCCTGTAATGGTCTAATTGAAATAAATGCTTTGAGTTTTGAGTTTTTTTTTGAGTAAAAGAATGCACACTCCTGTTTCAGCGATTCTACTTCCAAACACAGTCCACAGATTATAAATGAAAACGAAAGTATTTCCGAGAGAGCATATCATATTCGTAACCTAACATCACATTACCCCATCAGGCCTCCAAGAATCAACGAACGAGCCAGCTCGAACATTCTCGGCGCACCCGGACAAGATATACATCATCCGATTCCACCCGACCGCTTCCGATGTCCTCACGACCGCGGCGCACGACCTGAGCGTCAAGATATGGGACCTCAGCCCGGAGACCCCAGTGGCTTCCATAGTACTGACCGGCCATACTGATCAGATATTTGCGCTGGATTGGTCGCCTTGTGGGGAATATCTCGCGACAGTCTGCAAAGATGGACTTATTAGGGTGAGTTTTTATTTATTTTTAGCAACTTTGTGATAATTTTGTGAACGAGGCTTTAACGTTTTAAGCGCCATTGTCACATATACGTGACAAGCCCTGCCCTGTACGTCAAACGATTTACGATATTGATCTACCATTTTGTCACATATTCATGTGATTATGTGACAAAATGGTAGATCAAATTGTGGCTTAGCGTGGAGGCCATGCGCGTGCGTTTATGCTCTGGCGGTCAAAAGGTTATGAGCCCCTGACAAAACTTTTGGGTCTCTAGTAAATTTTGCCCGTATGTATGAAAGTATTTAATTGTAACGAGTCTTTAAAAATGCGCTAAATTAATAATCGTCAAGTAAAGGTGCAAAAAGATTATGTCCTTAGATAATCCTTTTGTTCTACGTATCACTTCGTGCCTTGTTTCATAGATCTTTATCAATCGTCATCTCGGTAGTTCCCCTTCCTATTTCTCTTCTGCTACCTTTCACAATCCAAAATATCGCGAATTTGTTTTGGTGCTCCTCTAATCTAATTTAATAAACTATGAATGGTCCGTAGGTATACAAGCCCCGCTCATCTACGTCACCGACGCTGAGCGGGCCGGGCCCGGCCGGCAGTCGCGGCGCGCGCATCGTGTGGGCTCTCAACGGGACGCATCTCGTCGTCACCGGGTTTGACAAGTAAGCACCAATATTATAAAGATTCGGTCAAACTTGCTCGGACAGTTGCAGACTGGATGCGGACACCGGACTCCGACAGATACTTGTGTCCGGCGTCTAGAACTGCGTCCGTACCGGTTTAATCGAATCTTGACTAGTAGTTACATACTTATCATTTTAATCTACGGTTACACTATCATGTATGCATGCAGCGAAATATAAAATTCCGTGAACTGTAATAGATTTACAGGGTTTTCACCCTTACTATAATGTAATTTTTACTCCACGCGAGAATTGCTTTTGAATTTTAATAAGTGTGAAGGATCTTGTGCTCTCTGTACAGAGATTAAAGTCGTGATGTTACGTGTATTTAAATATTGAGTGTCCTTTTTGCGCAGAGTATCAGAGCGCCAGATCCTGCTGTACAAGGCGAGTGACCTGTCTGCGCCCGTGTGCACGGTGGGGCTGGACGTCTCGCCCGCCATCCTGCAGACTCACCTCGACCACGACTCCGGCACACTGTTCCTGACAGGACGGGTGAGTACTCGCACATTTTCTATTGAAAAAAAAAACACCCACGTTACTTTAGGTTTTAAAGCGTTTTCTTTTCTGCCATTCTCGCGTCAACCGTCACGCTATCATTTCTTCACATAATTCCTAACAGAATCCATTAATCTTTTCTTTTCATTTTCTTTCAATAGCCAACCAGCATTTGTATTCATAATTTTTAGTCACACGCGTTTATACCAAGATAGACGACTCCCTTCGGCTTTTGACGAAGCCACTTTCAAACTTCCTCTATTATACTCATTTTTTACTTTATCTTTTCTTGTGTCTACACCACTCTCATTCATCTCTAATTACAAAAAGAATTTGACTTAATTATAAGCTGCTATTGGAGGTTTAATAGAAAATTGCCCAATTTGTTGCAAAATCTCTTGTCACGTTATTTGATCTTACCAATGTCAAGTATAAGTCCCGTCACGTAAAAAGAACGCTGAGCGACAGTGGAGCGGATGTGTTTGCGCACGTTGTACAGTCGCGTCCTAAAGTACTAAGCTATCGTTTTATAATATAAGTATAACTGTTTTATTGCAGAATTTTAATAGATACTTTACTAGCTAGTAAGTGCTTTGGAAAAGGCTGGAATAAAAAAAAATGAGAACGTTTACTTGAGCGGTCAGCGTTGTTTTTACGTGACAGGACCTATACCCTTTTCAAAACTATAATATAATGTCCCCCCCCCCCAGGGCGACTCCACGATCTACTGCTACGAGGTGACGAGCGAGGCGCCGCACGTGTGCGCGCTGTCGCACCACCGCTCGCCCACGCTGCACCAGGGGATCGCGTTCCTGCAGAAGAATCTAGTCGCCGTCGAGAAGGTATGCCCAATATTGAGTGTTTATACAGAAATTATTTCAAACTCAAACTCAAAGCATTTATTTCAAATAGACACATGACAGGCACTTTTGCATAGTCAAAAATAAGCTACCTACAGTCCCGCCACAGGCATAATAACTGTGAATGGACTGTAGTTGCCCATTCGAAAATAGTAGATCTCATGGAGAAGAATGGGCAAGAAACTCCATGGACACTCTTTTCAAATCAAGTTATATATTACATAGTCCTGGGTACAATATTGTTCTTTGTTCAAGTTATTATTTTGTATTTCAAGAACGTTATGGGAAACGAATAAATTTGATTTGTTTTATTTCCTCCTAAGCAATATATCTTTACCGTGGCAAAACACACGTAGCGAACGGCAAGCACGACGACAAGTTCGATGAACTCTGTAGCTGATTTCACACGTCGTTCGTT
This sequence comes from Noctua pronuba, assembly GCA_905220335.1. Taxonomy (NCBI): domain Eukaryota; kingdom Metazoa; phylum Arthropoda; class Insecta; order Lepidoptera; family Noctuidae; genus Noctua; species Noctua pronuba. The sequence continues at coordinate 2,411,493 of LR999906.1, read as the reverse complement.
AGAGCAATTCAACATCCATTGTTGGTTTTTTTTTATTCTAGCTGTATTATTTACATAAATGGGAGAGCTGCGTACAACGAATATTATTTTAAATTGAAATAAAGGAATAGTAACTGAAAAAACTAAAAAAAAATCCTTATAAAACATCCGGTGGAATATGATTCAAAATAAGAAGCTGAATGCACCCTGTCAGTTTGCGGATGACTGTCCCTTTCACCCTGTATAAGAGGTTTGAAGAACCCGGTGGAAAGTTCCTCGTCCCCTAATGAAATGATCTTTCGACCAAAACGAGTGTAGGAGTCTGGTGGGCTACTGCCTGCCGGTTGTTATTTCTCTGTTGTATATATTGTAATCTCGCAGATAACTCTGTTACCGCGCTGAAGGATTTTTGTGACGTCAAGAGCGAATTACGATGCGTAGGTCTTCATGGCGTTGTAGATACCGCCACATACACAAGAATAATTTAAATAAGTATCACAACACGGTTATTAATTGTTTCAGATTAATTATTTTAGAACAATATCAGCAAAATTTACCTTGGGGTTTCACAGGGCAGCATTCTTGGTACAAAAATGTTCAGGATGCCTGTTGTTTGATTGTTTGTACTAACAAAATATCGGAAGATCAAAATGTACAGTCAGAAAAATGTTACTTTTGTCCCAATTGTTATTAAAGCAATAGTTTTCAAACCTTATACTCGTTACAGGTGGAGTTCGCGCGAGCTCTACGACTCACCAATGGCACCATCGAGCCCCTTTCCTTCACTGTACCCAGAATAAAGGTATGTAGTGAAAACTAATTATTATTTCCTCCCTTATTATACAGGATTATTTAAAGAGATATCGACGCGCAAACATACTACCATGAATTCAGTACCTGTTTCTTGGCTAGTGGGTACACCGACGACAAATTAAGCTGTACAAAACCAGTTTATGCGGACCTCTCATAGTACGGGAAATCTAAATAAAGCGAGGCCATTTTATATTGGAAATATATGGCTTGATGTGTCGCCGTGTGTACCAACGATATAATTGTTTTCGGTTCAGCTTTTCCATACATTTTGACCGTATTGCTTTGTACGAAGTTTTTTTTTTTTAATAATCAACTGTTCCATAAACTTGGATACCTACTGGAGGTATTCAAGTTTTGTCGACCTCTTTCTGATTCACGCTGTATTCAGCTGTGGATGTTTTACGATTGATATGATGGCTGTGATGGTGATAATGGTGATGATTATTACGTTGTATCTTGGTATAAAACCAACCCCCCCGTGTGCAGAGCGAGTTGTTCCAAGACGACCTGTTCCCGCCGACGCTGGTGACGTGGTCCCCGTGGCTGAGCGGCGCGGCGTGGCTGGGCGGCGCGCCACAAGCACACAACCTGCTCAGTCTGCAGCCGCCCGGCATGGAGCCGCGTGAGTACTACATCACATAACAATTACTATTTATTTGTTGAAACATATTCTTAATCTAAGTCAGTGTAATAGATGACGGTAACAATAATTTATTTTGACACAATTAAAAGACGATGGCCCCCCATACAAGGCTGCACCTATATCTTGGGAAGAAAGACTACCTATCTCAACACAGTGCAGTTATTTAGATAATACAAAAGACTAAAGTCCTCAATTCACGTAAACTGGCGTATCCTAGGTATCCCAAACGTACATGTGTGATATTGGCCACGCTACACACAAGTTTAGATGAAAAAAGATAAAGAATATGGTGGGGCAGATCGGCTATTATATCCAGCTAAGCCGAGCGGTTTTTTCCTGAACGCATAAAGGTCACAGCACACATATCAACTCGGAAAAGGATCGGCACCGTATCTCATCGAGCCGTTCAGTATTCTTTGTAAGAAACTCCCTACTGCAACGCACACTAATCGGAATCGTCACGTAATCGCCTCGCTTCCGGTCAACTCGCTTACGGCTCATCGTCCCCGCGCTTACGTCTCTCCTTACCCGAGCTTAAGTCTCTTCGTCCACCCTTACGCACACTACTGTTACTACATGTGCTGTCATTCACAGGGCAACGGTCGGCGAGCCGTAAGCGCGGCGTCGCATAGCCGTAGCCGAGTCGACGTATCGGAGCCTGCTGATCCGCTTGCTTACGTTAGTTTGACTGCGAGGCAAAAGGCGATACGGTGCCGATCCCTTTCCGAGTTGATATGTGTGCTGTGACCTTAATGATGTCTACTTGTATTTAATTTCACACCCGGCCTGTGCCGAATCAGCCCGACCCGAACACGGCTGTACCACCCCTCATATCTGTCTTATCCTTGACATACAATCAATACGTTCGTTTTTGTCCCAGTGTCGGCGCACACGGCGGCGTCGCCGGTGTCGCGCGAGGCTCGCGACAAGCCGGCCGCGCAGAAGCCCAAGCCTGACCTCATCAAGTCGCATGTACCGCAGGACGCCAAAGCTAAAGAGGACAGCGTAAGTGGTCACAATATACTTTCATTATTCTCCTGCCTCCTAATTTATTTCATTTGGATTCGGCGCAACGTCTTCTTCCTCACTTCTCTATTAGCCATAGCCTGTATGTCATCGTTCACAGTGCATCCATCGTCTCTTTGGTCTTCTAGTACTTTTACTGCCTTCCACATTCATACTCAAAACTCCTCCTGTTATTTTCCTCATTCCTCTGTATCACCTGAAAACATTTTATTCCAAAAAAAAAACCATCCTTATTCCAAAAAAAAACCATACTTATTAGAAAAAAAAAATAACATCGTCTTCCATGGTCTTATTTTACGTGAGTAAATTGTGTATACGTGATCGCCGCGCTTACAGAGGGTTCGATTTTCCGCATGAATGAGTGACATGAACGCGGCGATCATGTATTATCGCGTCGATTGCTTGTACTAAGGCGCAGAGTTCTTCCATTTTCCCCTATTAGATATCACGCTATCATTCGCTCTTTTTATAATTCATATAGTTTCCCGCACAATCCATCCTTTCTTTTCCCTTCTTCCTGTCCATCCATCATCTCTACTAATATTATAAAGCTGAAGAGTTTGTTTGGTTGAACGCGCTAATCTCAGGAACTTCTGGTTCGAATTCAAAAATTCTTTTAGTGTTGGTTAGCCCATTTATCGAGGAAGGCTATATATCATCACGGTTCGCAAAAATAAAACAAGTCAGAAGCGGCGGGTGAAACCGCGGGGCACAGCTAGTCATTAATATTCATCACTCTTTTAGGCACATGAGTTACATCTATCCTTCATCACAACGCCAAAGGAGATGAGAAACGGTTCCCATTTACCATTAACCAGTTCTATTTCCCACAGATAATGAAATCCATAAGCGCCAAAGTGCAGATCAACTTGAAACTGGAACAAGACAGCATGGAAGGAGTGGACGAAGCCGAATGGGAGCAGTGAGAGGTAACCCGACTAAATCAAGTGCAATTGAACAACCCTAGCTTGTAGTGTTATTTAGAGGCTCCCGTACTCGGTCGTGTTATATGTATCATCGACTGACCGCCCGTAGTCAGGTTTTGGTAGTACAAATAAAGAGATGCTGGCCCTACACTTTACGTATTTGCATAAACGTTCGTGTTGTTTTACGAAAATAATCTTATTCGAATAGACTTCGGGTAAATTTTGTATTGGCCAAATAGCGCGAATATTTGTACAAATACGCCAAGTACTTGAATGAATTGCAAAGCTCGAATATATTATCTAGTAAGTTGCCAATTGTAAAAAAGCAGTAATTTGTTGGACCAAATTAATACTTGCAACTTACTGAGAAGCAACTCATTGAAAATTTCTTATCAACTAATACCGGAACAAATTATGGTTTTGATCACAGTAATCAATATTCTAGAAGTTTAATCATTAATTGAAAACTTAACTTATGTAATATCTTTATTCGTATCACCAAAATGGAAACAGGTATAGCCCCCTCGCAGAATAAAATTAACTTTTTATACCTAACAATAACTTGGGATTTCTAAATATTTTATAGAAATTTTCCCGTCGATCCCATTTTTACATTTTAATCTTAGATATCAAATAGTCGTGGTAATGTAGAGTACTAGAATAATATGTCGGCACATAAGTCCAATCATATGTACTGATTATAGTTTAAGTCATTTATCAGAATATTTCGAGGGATTTGGAAATAAGAGCCGTCGATCCAGAATGACAAAATAATGTTGTTAAAATAGTCGAAAATAATAAATGGTGAAGAAAATTTAAAATGAACCGACTCGGAATCAGCGCCTGCCCCAATATTAATATGACCTTTATAGCAGCATAATATGAAATAAGGAAGGTTTGAAAAGTACGGCCGATAAAAAAAACAAGGAATTTTGACAGTCAGCAAATTCCTGGCAATACGACTCTTATTTCCAAATTCACACGATTTAAAAATATCAAATTCAATGCTAACGGCCAGTCACATTTCCATCGCCGCACTGCTAAACATATTATTTGCTGTTCGCTAGCTCGTGATCTCATCGATTTTCGACCAAAACTAAACCAACCATGCTCATAGAATGCTCACTATAACGCGTTTCTTTATTGACCCTACATTTGTTGTAATAAGGACCTCCTGCAAGAAGTTTATAAAGTTCTCAGATGCTCAAAATTTAAATTGACATAAACTAGTTGACTATTGTCTGTAAACTAAATAAATTTGGTACTTTTAGTATCGATTCAAATCCAATCTATATCGATTTAAATCGAAAATCGCATAAAGTTTTTATTAAACAATTAGGTGTCAACGCAACATTCCTACATTTTGCCATAAAAAATGCATTTATTTATATTGCGTATTTACTTTATATATGAAATAACGAAAAATATTGATTATACGTATGATTTGTATCTAATACTTGTATGTAAGAATGTGTAGGGTATTCATACTTATTAGGGAATTGACATTTTACAATGTAACCGATATTAATCTATAGTCACCAATAATATTGCTAGAAACTAAACCAACTTGCAGTCACTGTGAATCTTAAATTCAATAGAATAGAATATACCTGTTTTTACCCGACTACGGCGAAGCCAAAAGGAAGGGTTATGATTTTATCAGTCCATGGATGTATGTTTGTATCTACACATGTTCCTCCGTAGCGCCTAAACTATTCATCCGATTTTGATGAATAAGGTGTCAATCGATTCGTTATTATGGCCCGGGTAACATGTCGATTTTAACTTGTAAACTATACTTGTGTAAGTATTGTAGTCGGGTTTTTTAGTTTTACATAAATTCTTGTTAATATATACAGATATTATTTATAACTGCACTGAAAACAATTAGTTTCATGAATATTACCAGTTGACGCACTAAAATGATTTTGTTACTGGAATTAAGATTTGCAGTGATTACCAAGTTGGTCTGGAGACACATCGAAGTCGGGGTATGTTTAATGGACGAAACAAACTTCTCCTTCTTTAATAGAACCTTGTTTTTCAATCGAGAGCAAATTGATGATTATTTTTTGTCATAATCAAAATATTGTTTAATTTTGAAAGTATTTATATCGTATTTGTATGTTCTTGTGTAAAGTAAATTCCCTCGCTTTCGGTGTGTCCCTATCTTAGCCTATGTATATGAAAAAAAAAAGATATCTGTAACTAATAAGCGCGACTTAGTACCGCTAGTTGATGCCATAAACACATCACGTTTTGCTCAAAACGCCAAAGACTATGTTTTTTCTTGTCAATGTGTTGAAATTGTATTAGTTTATATTTTATTTGAAAACGTATATGAGATGTGACAGTAACTGGAACAGCAAAACTCAATAAGTCGTCATCAGTCAAAAGTATTTATTTAAAGTCAAAATGGGACTGTTGGCGAAATTCTGTTAAAGTTGCTACTTCTAACACGTCTCACCCCTTACTCTCTATGATTGAAAATCTGTCTCTGCTGCAACTGACAGAAAATTCTAGATAGCTAGATTTTGTACCTAGTATTAAAAATGAATCTCATTTTTTAAAATTATGTATTAAATATTCCCATTCAAAATTGAACTTTAAAGTCATGAAATTAAAAGTTAAAGCGCATCAATAGGCCTACAAGAGCGAGTATGACTTGTATAGCGTTCTCTCACTTACATCTACTTAGTCAGAGCGAGACAAAAGTCAGAAATGTCGTACTCAAGCTTTCGTATTTTACTTAAATATTTACGAATAGGTGTAATTTTATTCACTAGTCAAAAAAATATATACTTTAAATGGGAAGATTCTTAAAAATATATTCAAAATGTATTACTTTATGATTAATTTATAATTAAGATTTCTATGTATATTTTTAGTTTAGATTTAAGCGGTTTGCTGTCGGTGTGGTTCTGATATAATATAGTATTTGAATAAAGGAACGCAGTATGACAAACGTTGGTATGTTCCTGTATCTTATTCTTTGACTTTATAAAGAAGACTAAAATAAAACAAGAGTATAATAAACCATAGCATCCTATAGCTTTAGGAAACTGAAGGTGTCACGGATTGCTCAAAGAATAGGTTAGGTTATTAATAGGGCGTGCGGAACTCGGTTTCGGTTCCATATTAAAACCCGGTTTTTCTCGGAGACCGAAACCGGGTTCCACATGCCCTAGTTATAAATCCAGAATTTTAAAATGTCTACCACTGTCGCGCTATTTAGAAGCAAATCTTGAATATAAGCATACGTAAGTCATATTTAAGATTTGCTTCTAAATAGCTCTTATAGCTCTCTAATAAATTGCGAAAGAGTGCTACGCAGTCCCAAAATCGAAAAATATCCATAGAGTCCAACCCTGATTCGCTATTAGATACACATGTAATAGTTCGGGCAACTTAATCTTTTCGCGCCAAAAGCGACCTTATATCCCAAACAAAAAGTTCGTAGGAAAAGCAGCCTTTTCACAAGACAACATGTTCAGCGCGAGAAAGAGATAGCGCTACGCTATCCTCTGAACTATGACCAAAAAAGCCAAGTTGGTCGAACTATACTATGTCAGTGCTTTTATGGTTATTTTTGTCTAAAATAAACCTTATGTTAACGAGAATAAAGGCCAGAGAAGACATAAAATCAAAATACCACCGACAACAAACATACGCTACATACTACTGCACATTGTATTCATATCAAATAAAATAAATCACCATATTATATCGTTTGTTTGTAAGAACGCACCTTTGGTAAAAACAAGTATTAAACATAGTAAGATATGGCAAGAGAAATAGAAAAGTCTAGAATGGGTTGTGGTCTTAGTAACAGCGGGCGCGTGAACTTAGCGGGTTTTGAAATGGGCTCTTTACTGGTAAGAAATTGAAATTCGTCGATAGTCCATAAAATCTAACTTGATAAATATTACAGCTGCCAAACTAAGGGACTGCTTTGGTTATATCGAAATAAATATATATAATTTTTTTTTTGATAGCCTACATGGTGTCCCACTTCTGGGCAAAGGCCTCCCCTTTCTCCCTCCAAACCTCTCTGTTCTGTGCAATTTCTAGCCAAGTTTGCATAATTATGCAGTCAGTATTTTTGGCTGTGTAAATATGGATATTAATTAGGGCCAATTAAATTAAACTATAAAAATCATAGTCTTAATAAAATTATCGGCTTAATTAAGTACAACCTAACAGCTGTCATTTCAATCAAGTAAAACTTTAAGAACTATACGAATATTTTGTCTTTTTGCGGGAATATAAATATCTACTGCATGTCTCAGAAAGTTATAGTCATATTTACCATCAAACTAAACAACTATCTTCATGAAACCAAAAACGTATAATCAAAAAAAAAAATCTGCTGTCCCATACAAAAATTAAAGTCCTACTCGACTCAAATATGTGAGACAGCTGATTATTTTTGCGCGATTCCGATGTTGGCCCCATGGAGCAAGTTGTTCAGATCGATGGTCTCTACGACACCCTTAAATATGACCACACTTTTCTGGTATACGCTAAACAGGGTGGAAGGGACACCGACGCTGAAACGGTTACCAAAAATTTCAGTACGCACGACGCGGCCAATCAAGCTATACAAATCCAGTTTATTCGGATCTCTCATTGTATAAAAAATCTGTACAATGCGAGGCCAAGTTATACTGGAAATGTACAGCTTCATGTGCCGCCGTGTGTACATCATTCTGAACCCTCCACTTAGAAATTATTCTTCGGTTATTAAAAAAAAAAACCAGGTGAATCCTACAAAATTGATTAACGTTTTCTAGGATAGAGCTAGTTTTTTTTACCCACACGTCTCGTCGTCGTCCGTCACACGGTCAAAATGTATGGAACAGCTGATTAAACAAAAATATACCGATTAGAAATTTATATGTAAGGGGGTTCAGAATTATGTACTGAATACGTGGTACCCCTTTTATAGCTGGTGTCCCTTTCACCTTGTGTAAACCCGAAAACTAAACGCTACCAGCGGGGAAATTTCGTGACAGTCTTACAATTCTAGTGCTATTTATAGCTTTATTTACGTTGTGGTCTTATATCAAGTCTTCCTGTCTTTCTTTTTATCTAAAAATAAAGTTATATTATCGAATATTTCTTTTTGATTAATGTGAACATGAAGAAATTGCATTAATGTCCTTAAATAGACAGACATCAGACATTGGAAATGAATAAGATCAAATTGGTAAGTATGATGTCTTTATTTACCTATGAATTATTTATTTTCTTCTTTTTCCTATTTTAATAGATATAATTATCTAAAATATTATTACTTGCCCGTTTTGAACCCGTTTCTGCAAAGTCCACACCTCATCTATTTTCGATCCGTTTTATTCATTCTACATTGTTTAAAAGATTTAAATCAAAAGTAGCATTTATTTGACGGTTTCTTATTATTCAAGTTGCTGTCTACTCAGCAATATTAATTTGTCAAGTTGAGCTTAAAATATTTGTTAACTTTATACTCAACTTTGTGATCAAGATAGATAAATGAGTATAATTTAATAATGAAACTTTGAAACAATAGCACAGTATAATAGCATATTTACGTTGAGAAAATATCATTTGTTTTGTTTTTTTGGTTATCTTTAAAGGTGAGTATACACTACAACATTTTCTGGAGCATTTCTGTGTAATGTAACGTTCTTACGAATGGTACAATACAGGCAAAAGCTCAGTTTCCAAAGCATTTCCATGTTATGTAACGTTCCTGCGAATGCTCGGCGTTATGTTACGGGTAAATCCTCCCTCGGGTCTCCCTCCGCGTCACCACGCAACCGCGCATCGCCCGCACTCGTGGCTCGACGAAATGTTACACCAATACGCTCGACGAAATGTTACACCAATACGCTCGTTGGTTTGTAACAAAGAGGCGAGCGTGCTCGACGTTTAGTTCGTAAAAGGATGATACACTAGAACATATCATAGAGCGGCTCGTTGTTCTGTTACAAGTAAATGTTGTAGTCTATACTCACCTTTACAGCAACTTGGTAGAGAAATCGTCGAATAAGATATTTTTGGATGCGCAAATCTTACCAGCATTAATTTGCTCTCTAATTAATTCCCTTACCAAAGTTGTGAAATGACAATAAATTTATTTTGTAACTTTAAAACCTTCCTTGTCACTTTTCAAATTGTTTCGTCCAAAACATGAATGTATTTAATACGTAAAATTGCTACAAAATTGGGAATCTTGTGCCAATATTTCCTTTTTGTTTGATTATTATAAAATCGGCGTTAGAAGTCTTGAATCTTTTCCCTAATCCTGCTTCGATAAAATTGATCGAGTAACAAGAAATGTGTAAGTGAACTTTTGTTTTGACAGATGACATTGAGAATTGGCGCCAAAATATCTGTCAGTTTTATCGAAGTAGGTTACATGTAGTGTAATATATGATCAGTTGATCACAGACGATACCCTCATTGTGTGAGTGCGTGTAATTTTTGTATTTTTGGATGTTGTAAACCTACAGATATCCTAGCGTTAAGGCTCAATATTTGGAGATATTTTTATTATTTTGCATTTTTTTATTAAACTCTTGCTAAATTATTTGGTGTTTGATTTATTACCTCGTCGCATTTTGGATTATTATTTCAATACACTTGCCCACATACGTTGACTCGAAATTCTGGATACACTTGATCATTAATTACAAGCTGCCCCTTGTTTCAATTACCTCTAGAAATCATGTGGAATAAACCATTGTGGCTCTGATCTTTATTAATTAAAGACACGAAGCGGCATAAAACACCACACGCAATTTAGTTTCGGGAATTAAACGATTAACTTGAACCTACGAACATCCCATAAACGCGCAATGCTGATGGCGTATGGATTTAATTGACCTGGAGCATGGTTCATGCATGTGACGAACTCGATTAGTAAGCCTGAGGAAAGGTAGATATGGAAGCACATTATCATCATCATCCACAGCCTGAATTCGCAAACTGCTGGGTATAGGCCTCTCTTTTCTTGCGCTAATCTCCACGTTCCTGTGCCAGGAAGCACATTTTTTTATTTTTTTTTATTTCTTAGCCAAAACAAGACAGCAAGTTGATGATTGGAGCGTCATAACAAGATAATTTTACATAATAGAACATAATAGAAGTACATTATTCACTTGCATGGGGTTGGGGGGGGGGGGGGTTTGTTTGTGTTTTATGTGTGTGTGTGTTTGCACATAGTAGCATATTATAGCAAATAGTCACCATTTCAATATTGAGTGAAGTTGGGGATTAGCATCCTGAGATCCGTACCAACGGCGATGATTGACATACGAATGTTAACCGTAATTATTTGGAGAATCTCACAGCTCGTAGGGTTAAAAAAAACTGCCTAATGAGCCAAAAATTATAAGCATATTTATTGTTACTGCACTAAATAAAATAATTATAGAATTTGATTTCTTTTGGTACGTCTTTAACCATTCGAAGCTAAAATAAATAAACTTTTCGGATTGAGTAGGGGGTCTTGCTCAGTCCACGGCTTAGGCATTTAAAAGGCAAGCAGAAGTGTAGAACTAGGAAAATCTAATCAAAAACATCACGCATTTCTCCGTACAAAGGGCAATGAAGGAACATGGATGGGTTTTAGTCAGTAAGAGTCTGACACTCCCTCCCACTCCACCCAGAGCGGGAGGAGTAATTTGATGATTTCCCATCCGTAAAAAAAAAAAAGTAGAACTAGGAAAATCTAATCAAAAACATCACGCATTTGTTGGTATGGAAACATGGCCAAAAAGACGATTTCCGCCGTATATTGAATCTCCGAAGTCACGCCACAAACATCCTTGGACCCTGCAACTATAGACGTGTAATGAAACTGTATCGTCGAGCCATGTCGTGCCGCGTGAATTGATGGGCTGTGTTAATCTCAGTGGTGAAGGGTCAGGAGCAATCAGTCCAGCCTTGTCACTCAATCTGATGAACATGTGTTTCGCGACGTAGGTGCAAGGACACGTGGCTGTCGCATGATAAGGGTATTATATTGTATATTTATTTGTTTTATGTAGGTGAAATCTTCGGAGGTACAACGCTAATTACTTCATGTAAACTGGTGATATCCATCTTTCATCTTTTTTCGCCAAGTAGGTATGGTGACTGAAAAAAAAAATTGTATTAGCAAGGAAAGAAACGTTGGTTCATAAGTAGGTAGTGATTTGTAATTTTGTAATAAATGGGTACTGACTCTCTAAGGAAAACGTTTAGAAAGTTATGTTTTTTATAAACTGTTTTTTTTTTTTTATTGGGCAACTTTAAAAATCGCTAGGAGTTCCTCCTGTATCGTGGGTGTGTTTACGAACATTTAAACTCACATACACCAACAGCCAGACCAAAATATTGAAAATTGGCATACTTGTTCTAAATCTAAAACCATGGATGACAAACTAAAAAGACAGGAAAATCCGGCACTTCCGCAAACAAAATCACGAGAAAAAGCCACTTCGCGCCGATGTAATTCAAAGGTAACTTATCTTAAGAATGCGCTGAAAAAGGTCTCGTAAAAAAGGCTTCAAAGAACTATTAGTTGATAGATGTTGGCAATCTGTTGGCCCGACTTGAGTGGTGGCTGATCGCGACACGATTTCTCAGCCTTACTTATCTTCAAGCTTTTCCGGCGTGTGGGTGAGTAGAACGACCAGCGGTTTTGATGCATACAGATAAAAGGTGCCCGTGGTTCATAGTGTGGATAAGAAACATGGTGTACTTATTCATGAAAACCTGAAAATTGTACGTGCTTTTCTTGATGCGAGAGGCTCAAACATCCGTTTAAAATGTTCTTTTAAGCAGGGATTTTATTTAAGGTATAAGCTGTGCCCGGCGAGCTTTGTCCGCGTGAAATTATTAAAAAATATTACTTCTTTATTTGGATCAGATTTTGTTAATAATTTCAAGGGTTTTATTTATCTTGCACGGAACCCTAATGTTTTTATTCCAAAATAAAAGTAATTCCACTCAAAGAGCCCAAGCCTAAGTTACTCCTTATAACATCATCTATCTGCCAGTAAAAGTCCCGCCAAAATCGGTCCAGCCGTTTCGGGGATTATCCCGAACAAATAGACAGACAGACAAAAAATTAAAACCATGTTTTTTTTGTTATGTACTTTCATATGCATTCAGTACCAATATGTTGTTATTTTGAAATTACAAACAAACACTTCAATTTTATTTATTTGTATAGTTAACGTATATACAGAAATCAACAGTTATTAACATAAAAGAACAGTCCTAGAGAAATGATGACTCAACTTATTTTCTTCCCCTAACTTCCATATGCCATCATAACATCCCAACCTTCCACTAAAAACGCTCCAAAATGTCAGCGAGTCAAAATTTTAGTGGAACAAACGTCATTAATTGCGATTCTCCTCCTTTACGGGACAGATATTGCCTCCTTTAGTATCCAAGTTATTTAATCTAAGTAACGTACGCCGTAACTTTCGGGGCCAACTTATTTGTAACGGTGTACGTGAGCAACCTTACAGGGAACACGAACAGGTAAAGGTTTGTTGAAATACTCAGTTCGTGATGATTGGGGGCTAAAGTTATACGGTGAATTCGGATATGGATACCTTCTATCTATTACTTAAGAATTTGACCAACTTTGGAAAGGAACCAAGAGATCTATTACTTTTTTCTCAGTGTTAGCAATAACATCGAAAGGTATCTAGAGATTTAACATAATTGTATTGGAAGGCGTCGCGGCAGACCTCGTAGAAGATGGCGGGACGAGCTGGACAAAACCAACGACCAGTGGCCCACATTAGCCCTGGATCGAAACAACTGGAAGTCACGGGGAGAGGCCTTTGCCCAGCAGTGGGATGACGCAGGCTAGCAGTATCAGTATTGTTGTAGATTTGTGGAAAAAAGAACACACAAGATCTTATGATGCAGGTGTATTCGAACAGTTCCATAATTTTCTTTCCGAGTCCGTTGTTTGGAAATATGCAAACATGATTACTGGAAGCCCAATCAAATCTTAATCAGTAAATTTTAAATCTTCAGCAATATTTTTGATTTGTTTCACAAGGACAAAATGTCAATTGGTTGACCAAAATGAAAAAGTAAAAACGTAAACGCTTGATTGGTTTTTGTCAACTAACTAAACAGTTACCTAAAAGGAGAAAAGGTATACGAGACTGTATAGATAATAAATTATCTCTTAAACCTGCGACATCGTTTCTGCTTAAAATAAACATGTCGAGAATGATCTACCTCCTCGTACGACAATGTTTCATAAGGTAGTGATGTGCGATGAAAAATGTAAAAATCTTGGATTTGGGTTGCGGCGGTTGGGCCGGTAGAGACGCTAGGGGTACCTACCTAACCTAAATACGGATTTTGACAGTTTATTTTCAAGTCTAAAAATCATTTAAATGTTAGCAACATTGTTTTAGTCACAAGATTTTGCGAACTCCAATGCCTCATAGCACAACATACAAAAACCTACATCGTGGGCTGGGTTTTCCTTTACTCTGGGTTTTTTATACTGGTTTGAGAGATCACGTCTGTTGGACGCATTGTTGTTGGTGGTAGTAAGTTCAGGTTATTAAAAAGTTTTCATCAGACTTGCAATCAGGCAGCAATCACTTTTCGAGGATGGTGATCAATATTTATTCGTTCGTTCCTTATCTGTACGAGTACACACCCTTGCCGTGCAGTACATGCTGTAGAGCTTGTGTCTGGCTTCGGCATTCGACCTCCACGAATGTTTATTAATTTATAGAATAGGAAAGATTAGGGTCAGCTGGGAGACCTGATGTCATCAGGAAGTCAGTAGCCCATTAGTAACCAACCAGTATTACCAAGGGGTATTGTATTTCCCAGAAACTGGATTTTAGAGGTCAGATAGGCAGTCGCTCCATGTAAAATACTGGTAACTATTCAGCTGCATCCGGTTAGACTGGAAGCAGACCTCAAAATAGTTGCAAAAAGCTAGGGAGAGGATGATGACCTAATTATTCTATTTTCCAATAAATTCATTCTGTGAGCTTGTTCTATTATACCACAGTACCTAGCTACCGACAGTAACGTATTTAGGTACCTAATATCATAATATTTCAATGAATATCTTAGGAGATATCACAGTTTTAAAATAACTCCGTAGCAAAATAATGATCAGGTACCGCGCTTGCATTTTCATTATGCGGAATTATGTGTGTGATGTGCTACTTTAGAATTGTATTATAGGTGCCTACGACCCACTCTCTCTAACCCTCTCTCTCTCTTATGTGACGCGGACGAAGTTGCGCGGGTCAGCTAGTATCATAATAAAATTCCTATCTCTACGAATTCAGTAACCACAATCAACAGTCGGAATTCTTTAGCCGCGTGTTTTCATCAAACAATATATTGAGATTAAGGCCCGCGCTTAATTTAATATAATTGTATTTGCTTTTGGCCAATTCGCTAAGTGTTTCGGTGTGTTACGGCCGTGTTCTACAATTAGAATACTAAGAACATTTCCGCCGTTTTTGTGGTAATTTTAAAGAAGCAGCTGTTTTATTTGTTTTTGTTGAGATTAAAATGCCTTTATGTTGTGGTAATGTTTCTCTGGATTAATTTGCTGAAAGCGTCGTCTGTCGTTTAGAATGATCTATCGACGGGAACTGGGTGTTCAGAGTTTCAGTTTTGTTCACAAATTAGTTAAGTATTTCCAAAGCCTTGACTGTCTCGTTCTAGTGACCGCAAGCGCGACTGCTGAGCATGAGGTCCTGGGTTCGATTCCCGGGTCGGGCAAAGTGTTATTGCGTTTTTCCATCAGGAGTTTATTAGTAGCTACCACGGAATCTGGATTTGTGCCCGGTTGATGGTAATAGGCTCGCCCCCTATTACATGGGACTTAAAAAAATACATAACTGGCGAAATGAGGGTGTACTATTAGGTACACTTCTGCCTGACCCTTTGGGGAGTACAGGCGTGATGTTATGTTATTTCCAGTTCAGTGGTGGCCCTGACTTACCAGTTGTAGCTCGTGGGCTCGAGCACTCGACCAGCTTCATTGTTTCGGCGCTTTTCATGTGGTACCTATTGATGATTCTGGCTTTGAGGAGTTGCAGTCATTGGGAGAATAGTGTGGCGGATCTGCCCAAATGACGTCCCGACATGGCAGATGACATTTTGTGATTATAGTTTTCGGTTATTAGGAACGGAATTAATAGGACCCATATTCGCCTTTGTACGAAACACTACACTGCGCTCCAAAACGCAAATCGTTGACGTTGCTCAAAAGGCTGCCCAACTTAAATGGGACTGGGCAGGACATGTCTGTCGCATGCCGAACGTACTGTGGGCCCGTAAAGCTCAGGACTGGTTCCCTGAAACAGTGACACGGGGCCGCGGCAGACCACGAAGGAGATGGCGGGACGAACTGGATGTCTTCCTTGAGAATTGGAAAGAAGTAGCACAGAAGCTTGACCTTTGGAAGGAATGGAGGGAGGCTTTTGCCCAGCAGTGGGAAAATATGGGCTAGCTAGAATAAAATAACAATATAATATACGTCGATTTGCCGAGTTTAAAATCACACGGAAATCCGTCCATAATTATCTGTTACTGTGGCCTATTCAGAATACAGGCTGTTACGGTAAATTGTGTTGACCCATAGCCTACAATTGACCGCACAATAATTAATACCGATCTGACTCTCACCGGCCGAGCTTGGCGCTTTGTTTGCCCATGTTCAGGTACCGTGTCGTTCTATTATTCGTCGCCACGTGCTGCGTCCGAGGGTAGATAGAACAGAGGTGGCATGGAGTTTCCAATTCCGATGTAATATTTTAACAGTGAACGTTTATATACAGGGTGTAAACAGAACCTTCACGAAGCCGTCAACCAAGCATTATGTACATCAAACTAAGTAACTTTACGCAAAAATTATTGCTGGGAAACGACTTTTTTTTTTGGGTGCTAAATCACGTTTTACGGTAGGACTTGATGTAACGCACTCAAAGCATTGTGCTGATGGATGGTTTCAATAGTACGGGGGTCGTGGAGGTGTTTAAAGTGTTACAATGTTACATTAAAAGCATGCATTTAAAAAAAACTTGTGAAAAAGTTGGAACTTTGACCTCCAATATCTCCGTAACTAGAAGGTTCCCAGGTATGGTCTAGAACAAAAAAATGGTCGCAATGACGGGGAGCACAAGTGCTTTTCGGCTTTGTTAAGGGTCTTTTTACACCCTTTATTTATGGTTTTAGATGTTTGTTACTCAATCACACTTTAACGACTGACAGGATTTGGATGAAACTTGGCACACAAATAGACTAACACCTGCATTTACAATACCTTCATAGGAGAGGTAATGTTCAACTGGTAAGTACATGAAGTAGTTTGTTGGAATGTGATTAAAACAATACTACTACATTACTTTGATGTCTGTAATTTGAGTTTCCACATATTTGAGATTTGCAGGGCAGACTCCCTTGATTTGCAATGTGTGGGAAAAATCCCAAAGATTTAGCAACCAGTTCTATTGACTGTTCTGTTTATGTATTCCGAATATAATTATGTAGCCCGAAATTCAGTTTGATCTACACGATCATTCTATCAATGATTAGATCTTGAGATATGATCCAATATTCTAACACAAATATGACATAAGCTATTCTTGGAAAAAGCTCTAAAAGTTCACGAATAAGTTCTAAAAATATTAAATTCCATGGAATTCAATATTTATATCACCCTCAGGGTCATTTCGAGCTGTTTACATTCAAGTTTTTACGAGTTCTACATCCATACGATTGAATGATGGCTTCTTCGAAGAATTCTAATTTCAGTCTAGACAAATAGTACAGAGCTTAGGTATTTATAAATATGTCAACAGTTTTATTACTGGATCAATTGAACTTATTCTGAAGTGCAATTAAACGAAGAACAACAATTCATTAACTCTTATGAGTGTAAAAAAGTCCGTGTCATGTCGCTTAGCTCTATGCGTGTATAGGATTTTAATAGTCGCGTTACAGGAAATGTAGAAGGCCCACTATTATGTAACCAAGGATTTACCTATACACAAATCCTTTGTTTTATTAATATAATTTTATATCAATGTTACTAACACTAGAATTTAAACTGTTTGTAATACTAACAAAATATGGATCACTGTTGTCCGAAATAAATGAATTTTAATTTAATTTTTAAATCGCAACAGAGGAAAAAAGAGTTGCACTTTGTGAAATTCTGTTAGATAAGTATAATGCACCCCAATTATGCACCCCAGTTATGTATCACAATTTTTATCGCATTTTAACACCCGTGTCTTTAAACAAGCCAAAGTGTTCGCTTGAGTTACAGTAATTATTTAAGACTAGCGGCACACCCCGGCTTCGCACGGGTGGATATATTTTTTCCGATAATAAATACAGGGGGTAAACGGACCCTTCACGAAGTCGTCAACCAAGCATTCTGTACATCAAACTAAGTAACTCTAAGCAAAAATTATTGCTGGGAAACGACTTTTTTTTTGGGGTGAAAGTCACCTTTTACGGTAAAAGTCAATGTTACGCACTCAATACTTAGTGCTGATGGATGCATTGATTAGTATGGGGGCCGTGGAGGTATTTAAAGTAAAGTTATAATAACCTTAAAAAATTGTATTTAAAATAAAAACTTGTGAAAAAGTCGGAACTTTGAACACTAATATCTCCGTAACAAGAGGTTTCTCAGGTATAGTCCAGAAGAAAAAAAATATCGCAATGACGGGGAGAACACGTGCCTTTCAGCTTCGTTAAGGGTTTATTTACACCCTTTATTACCTATATTAATCAGGGATAATGGAGCATTCTAATGGTGCTACAATTGTTGAAGCGGTCCAGAAGTTTTTGAGTTTATTCGTTACAAACATACAAAAATACAAATCTTTCCTTTTTACAATGTTAGTGTAGACAAGATTTTTATTCTGTAGTTAAACAATAGCTTGAAGTTAGAACTGTCACAAGTTAGAATACTTAGCTTTGCTTTTTTTGACGGTTCTTACACTTCGTTTAGACTCTTGTCAATTGCATAAAAATGTTTGCATAAGTAATGACTTAAACTCAAGTAATTACTTAAACTCAAGTAATGACTTAAACCCAAGTAATTACTTAAACTCAAGTAATTACTTAAACTCAAGTAATTACCTAAACTCAAGTAATTACTTAAACTCAATAAATTACCTAAACTCCAGTAATTACTTAAACTCAAGTAATTACTTAAACTCAAGTAATTACTTAAACTCAAGTAATTACTTAAACTCAAGTAATTACTTAAACTCAAGTAATTACCTAAACTCAAGTAATTACTTAAACTCAAGTAATTACCTAAACTCAAGTAATTACTTAAACTCAAGTAATTACTTAAACTCAAGTAATTACTTAAACTCAAATAATTACCTAAACTCAAGTACTTAAACTCAAGTAATTACTTCTCAACTTTAACTGGGCCATAGATTCGGGTGTAAAAGTTTCGGAAAATTATTAATACATAAATAGCTTCATAACTTTGTCAGACAACGTAATAAACGCAATGAATGTTGTTAACTTGTCAAAATACTCAAATAGCATTTGCGGTTTTTGTTAGTAACAAATTCCAGCCTAAACTGATTTAATATAAAGCCCACTTGCCTTAACTGATGGTATCTCCCAACGACACGTGTAGGCAGTAACAATATTAAAACAGTCTAGAATTACGGCTGTCGCTTATTGCACGTGCATATGCTAGTCTATAACTAAAATCGTAACAATTGTATTTTTAGTTCAACGAGTTTTTGCGTGTGTTGACTGAAGTACACCTTCTTTCGTTTCTGTGTTTGTGTCAATATTATGTGGTAATTTGGTATTTAAAAGGTAACTGTTGGTAGCGATACACATTGTGCCTCCTGATTGTATAGGGAGCGCGCGTTATTTTATTATTGTCTTGTTTCTTTCGTTTCTTTTAATGGCGGTGTGAAAATGTGACACTCGATTTTGGATTTTATTTTTTCATATAAAAGGTGAGCTGTTTTAAGATTTATTGTTAAATAAGATTTAAGGATCACAAAAGTTTTCACAAGAGCTTTTCATAAAACAAGTTTCTCAAATTTTCTCAGTTATTTTTTTTTTAAGTTCGAATGTAACTTTTAATTGAACACAGTTGTTAACATTTTATTCGTTAATATTTTAACAAAAACCACGTTTTTACAAAAACTGTTACCAAATTCAGCTACATTTTTAAAGCAAAACAATTAACTGGTGTTTTAAAAAATGAAAAATAAAATGGCGATGACACGCGGCGCGCTATGGCGCTATGGTTCACAGAATAACAACAAAAGGACCTCGATGTACGGGGCTTTCATTGACAGTATTCAAATGTGTTAAGAGTGGATGTAGGTATGTGGATGTATGAGTCATACACGTCTACCTCATAGGTACTATGCCTGTAATTAATAATACAGTCGGAGCTGGATGAGTTATAGCGACTAAAGTATGTATAATTATGCTTTTTTGAAAGAGGTTTTTCACTTAGAGGTGCATGTACGGTTTTTCTCACTTACAGCACAACGAATACAAATCTACAGAAAACAGTGATAGACATGTACAAACATTTTTATTTGTCATACATACTATTGTTTGCGAGGAGCTCGTGGCTAAATAATAACAGCCGCTCGGGGTCGATCTTTAGGTTAAGCCGTGCTTGCCTAGGTTGGTCTGTGGATGGGTGACCACCCATTACATACCGAGTGTCCTCCGTGCCTCGGAAAGCACGTTAAGCTGTTGGTCCCGGGTGTCATTTGTAGATCTTTGACAGTCGTTAGGTAGTCAGTGGCCCAAAAAGTCTGACAACCAGTCTTACCAAGGGGTATCGTATTACCCAGTACTAACTGGGTTGTGGAGGTCAGATAGGCAGTCGCTCCATGTAAAATACTGGTATTAAGTTGCATCCGGTTAGACTGGAAGCCGACCCCAATATAGTTGGGAAAAGGCTAGGCAGATGATGACTATTGTTTGGAAAAATAAAACTATCAAGTATTAACATTTTCACAGGTCAAATGACATTAGTTAGAGAAACGTGAGGATATCTAAACACAATAAAACAAAAACAACTCCGCGTCGTGGAAAAAGTCTGAATCCATACAGGCCGGTTTCTTTAAGACGATTCACAAAACGTGAACTACCCTGTATTCCCACAAACAGCTAAAAGCCTCTTCTTAAACAAAGGCTGTTTTGTAAATTCACGTTGCGAATTACTGATCTAAGAAGGCTTCCTTAGAAATCTATATTTCTTGTCGATGGTTTCCACGTCAGTGGCGTCTTAAATAAAAATTTGAAAAAGGTACATACATAAATAAATTAAAATTATGGTAACAATTGTTTGTACGGTCTAAAGGTAGTTGATCTGGGATTTGTTTGTCTATAGAGTGTAAACAGACCCTTCACGAAGCCGTCAACCAAGCATTCTGTACATCAAACTAAGTAACTTTACGCAAAAATTATTGCTTGGAAATGACTTTTTTTTTGAGGTAAAAAAACACGTTTTACGGTAGTACTCAATGTAACGTACTCAAAACATTGTGCTGATGAATGGATTGAATAGTACGGAGGTCGTAGAGGTGTTTAAAGTAAAAATCTTACATTAAAATCATGTATTTAAAAAAAAAACTTGTGAAAAAGTTGGAACTTTGACCCCCAATATCTCCCAGTAACTAGAAGGTATGGTCTAGAACAAAAAAGTGATCGCAATGACGGAGAGAACAAATGCCTTTCGGCTTCGTTAAGGGTCTTTTTACACCCTTTGTGTGAGTTTAAATGTTTGTAAATGCACCAACGATACAGGAGAAATTCCTAGTGTGGGACAACGTTTAAAAAAAACTTACATGTTGTCCTCGGGCTTGAATCCCCGTGTTTCAAAAGACGGCTGGTGAACCTCCGGGTTACCACGACAATTAATGAAAGAAAAAAGTTAACGAAGAGTAAATATTTTAGTAAAGAAACGGTTACTGTATCGTAAATAATATATATCTTCAAAGCTGTCGCTTCCGTAAGCCGGAACCGTGCTCAGGACAAGAGCATTTCCTTTTTGCTTGAAACGTAGGAGCCAAGTAAAATAGCTTTGACATTATTTTAAAAACTGCATTTCGGAAATTTAAAACAACAAGAATTTATTTCCCTCTCTGGGTTGTGGAGCTCAGACAGGCAGTCGCTCCATGTAAAATACTGGTATTCAGCTGTATCCGGTTAGACTGGAAGGTGATCTCATCATAGTGGGAAAAGGCGAGGCGGATGATGAATTTATTTACCCCAGCATCAGAGCTGCAATGGGAACATTATAATATGCTTAGGGAGTATGCGCTAAAGTAGCGAAATTCAAATTTTCTTGCGTGTTTTGCAATTTACAGGTCAGTGTCAGGTTGTATGTTGATCCGGCGCTGCGGGACTGTTCGTAAGAGATACCGCGGCCCTGGAAAACAAAGGGCAAAGAAGGAACATGGATGGGTTTTAGTCAGTAAAAGTCTGACACTCCCTCCCACTCCACCCAGAGCGGGGGGTGGGGGTGTTATTTGATGAGTTCCCATCCGTAAAAAAAAAGGTTGTATGTTGATTAAAATATTATTTTTCACGAAATTTGGATTCGGATTAAATCAACTTGGAGGGTTGTATTGATGATTATAATACGAGTTACGGTCGCGAATCATAATCATATTTTGTTCAACACCTGACCTACGAATTGCAAAATCGTAAGAAAGTTTTAATATCGCTACCCTGGCGGTTCCACCTTAAAATATTTCATACAGCGTTTTAGAAATCGACCACAGATACTAATAATATGATACATAACTGTACCTTTTTAACACACGGTATCTACTACATAAGAACCAAAGTACATAGGTTTGAAAAACATTGATTATTCAGAATTATATTTATTGTCAAGTAGTCCAGGTATCAGGTAGGGTTCATAATATTTTTTTTCCTAATTGTTGAACGGCAATTCGGGACAAAAGTTTCGGACGAGCTTTGACTGAGTAGCTAAACTGTAATATTTCACTGTTGGTCTCTCTAGCAATACAATGTTTTATAATACATATACAGGGTGTAAACGGACCCTTCACCAAGCCGTCAACCAAGCATTATGTACATCAAACTAAGTAACTTACCGCAAAAATTTTTGCTGGGCAACGACTTTTTTTTTTGGGGTGAAAAATCACGTTTTACAGTAGGACTCAATGTAACGCACTCAGAACATTGTGCTGATGGATGGATTGAATAGTACGGGGGTCGTGGATGTGTTCAAAGT
Organism: Noctua pronuba; assembly: GCA_905220335.1. Classification (NCBI taxonomy): domain Eukaryota; kingdom Metazoa; phylum Arthropoda; class Insecta; order Lepidoptera; family Noctuidae; genus Noctua; species Noctua pronuba. Next base: position 2,388,836 of record LR999906.1, on the reverse strand, counting down.
AAAAACCTTACTTCAAAAACATGTGTTAAAAAAAAAAACTTGTGAAAAAATTGGAAATTTGATCCCCAATATCTCCGTAACTAGAAGGTTCCCAGGTATGGTCTAGAACAAAAAAATGATCGGAATGACGGGGAGAACAAGTGCCTTTCGGCTTCGTTAAGGGTGCAAGTATGCAAGTATAGTGGACGAGTGGACGAGGCAAAAGGAGTGTGTAAGGATCGTAGCAGGTGGCGTTATGTAGTTTCTGCCTACCCCCATCCCATGGAACAAAGGCGTGAGTTTACGTAGGTATTTATTGCCAGAAATAATTTTAATAACGTCCCATATATCTGTAATGTAAGTAGGTACTCTGTACTATTTTTTTCTTTTATTTTTCTGTCAAAAACTTGAAAGGCCACGAGTTTCTGCTTCAGTACATCTGATGTTATAAGCATTAGCGACTTATACGCAACCTAGTTTCCAAAATCTACTTCTAAGAATGAACCAAATACAATACAATCCAGTAAAATAAAACAACACACTAAACTTCTTAATTCATTCCGTAACTAACAGAAATAAACAAAGAGAAGAAACAAAACAAATGAATCATAGAGAGAAAAGAAAAACTATTATCAACAAAGTTGTACAGGGATTGTTCCACAAGATTGTTTACTAAAGATTTACTCTGTAATATCCATGCTGATCACATTATGGAAGAACTTACTGCTATAAGCATAGAACATTATGATTTGTGGGCCTTAATTCTTTGCCACCCGTTTGACGCTTTCGTTTACAAGGTATGAACGGACCCTTCACGAAGCCGTCAATCAAGCATTCTGTACATCAAACTAAGTAACCCTACGCAAAAATTATGGCTGGGAAACGACTTTTTTTGGGGTGAAAAATCACGTTTTACCGTAAAACGCAATGAAACGCACTCAAAACATTGTGCTGATGGATGCATTGAATAGTACAAGGGTTCTAGACATATTTAAACTACAGTTATAAACAAACAGTAAACATGGTAAATATCCCGTTCCCAGTGTTAATGATAAAATTAAAATTCAAATCCGGGCAAGTACCAATGTGACTTTTTCAATTCATATGTACTTTCTAAAGTTTATCTTGGACATCACAGACATCGGTGAAGGAAAAACATCGTGAGGAAACCTGGACTTATAATTAATATAAGTCTGAAATCGCCAACCCGTCTTGAGCAAGCGTGGTGATCAATGCTCGTGCCTTCTCTGTATGAGAAGAGGCCTTTGCCCAGCAGTGGGACAGTAACAGGCTGGTATTTTATTAAAAACATGGAATTAAAAAAAAAAAAAACTTGTGAAAAATTTGACCCCAACTCCGCAACTAGAAGGTTCCCAGGTATGGTCTAGAACAAAAAAAAAAAGATCACAATGACGGGGAGAACAAGTGCCTTTCGGCTTCGTTATGGGTCTTGTTACACCCATTATTACTACAACTTTGTATGTAAAAGTTATTAAAGTTGTACTGACAGCGAAGATTGTAACTTTGATAGCTTATACCCCTGAAACGTAACGCTTTAGAAGATTTTGTCTCCTATAATACACAGCATAGCATAGTCAGCCTATAATGTTCCCATTGCTGGGACAAAGGCCTCCTCTCTATGAGAGGAAATGGGCTATAATCCACCACGCGGGCCCAGTTCAGGTTGGTAGATGTCACAAGTCTTCGAATTTTTGGTTCTAGGACATGCCGGTTTCCTCACGATGTTTTCCTTCCCCGTTTTTGAGAGCAGTGGTGATGAAATAAATTACACAAAGTAATGCGCCTGCCTGGGATCGAACCCACGACTTACTGTTCGTAAGTCGGGGCCGCCACCACTGGGCCACCGCTGCTCCTATAATACTTCTTTGTAAAGCCAGCTACTGATTAGTCTAGTACGGGTTTACGCATGACTCTATTTTTTAAATAAAAAATGACGGAAGTTAGGCAGGCAGGCTTCATACAAAAATATTCAAACAGATATTACTAAGTTTATTTATTTATTTATTTATTTATTTAAACTTCATGTACAAAAGTGGTACATAGGCGGACTTAATGCCACAAGGCATTCTCTACCAGTCAACCTTGGGGTCAAATAGGACAGCATAGTGATAGAGTACAAAAAAATAAATAAGAAAAATATAATTTTGTTAACATAAATTGAAATACATAAATAGGCACATACTAATACATATATACAAATATAATGAAATAAACTAATATATATTATAATACATACAAATAGTCCAAAATACGAGAAACATTATAATAATTACTATGACTACTAATAAGTTCTAATAATAAGTTCTTTTCATTAGTTATTTAGTGAGTCTTTCGCAGCCCTTTAGTAAAGTTTTTCCTGTAGCGATAGGATAGTGTGGTTGAATTCTCACGAAAATCGTGCAGGTACAGATATCCTGCTCAGACGAAGTTAAAACAATTGTACCTACTAAATAAAAGAAAAGCAATAAATCGATCCTCCGTTCGTTTCAGTGACACAGTTTTCAATGCGCTAAGTGCACTTCTAATTCCGCTGATAGCGTTTAATATTTAATGAGCGAACGTCGCGTGACATTATCGATCTTAACACAAACGCGCCCTACATTCGTTCATAAGCTTTCCGCTACTCGAGCCTTGGCCCGTATTTACTCACAACTTTTTTTTTTTCATTCTTATTTTAAATAGAGAACGATGTGTAGTGAACGTTTTAAAAATGAAAAAAGTGAATGCCGATAAATGTATTCGATTTGTTCCAATTTTGAGTCGTGATCGGCGCAGTGAACAGGTACGAGTATATTGAATATTTTTTTTTCTATGTTAGGATCGAGTTTGTTATGAAAGTGTAAAGTTGTACTGCGTTTTCCCGCGTTATTATGTATGTAAGATAGACTTACAGAGAATAGTGAATGAATATGAAGTTTGTGTTGACAATTGAAAACTACTGCTTCACAGAAAAAAGCTTTGTGTCTGTGCAGTTTCAGTCGATGTCCTCAAATCTAGACGTTAGCCTTTTACATCTGTTATGTCTAGAGATCGGATATTCGGATGCATATTTACCTAAAGTTGAGTGTTGACTAGTATGGAGTGCGAGTACGACTATCAAAATAATCATTGTTATAAGTCCAGTCATATTTTCTATTTTATTCTATTTGAATACCTATATATAACAGCAAAATTTGAATTCAGTTATTTCTCACACACAGCAACAAAATTTTAAAGTTGAAGCAATTTTTTACGTGTTTCCACCAGTAGGCTGCAGTGTGACTTGGAAAAACCTATGTCATCCAGTAATTCCTCATTTGAACATTTGGTGGAAAGTATGCTTACTCCACTGAGCAGCAAACACTGCGTGGTCGTGAGGAAGACAGTAGGTAGTAGTAGGTCCTCTGTCCAGTTTTAAACAGAATATGAATATTTATTATTCTATACTACAATACATTTTATAAACACTACATTTTTTTTTATGATATCCCGCGAAATCGGGAAAAAAATATATTATAAGAAGCTGCTTCCACACTTTTGTACCCTTTGCCGGAAAGAAATGTACTTTAGGTAAATATGCATCCGAATATCCGATCACTAGCTATGTCCCTTGTCGGTAAACGTAAAAATATATTTTGCTAATTCTGTAAACTGCTGTTCTATGACTACAAATAGAAAATACTAAAATCTAGGCCAACATGAAAACAAATAAACAATGCATTGTCACGTAGTTTGGACTTTTGTAGTGTTTTGGCACTAACATTACCTATTCATAACTTTGTTTACTTCGTTAGCATAACACGAGGTTTTGGTATGTTGAAGTACTCTTTGGTGTAAAGGTTTTACAATATCAAGATGTGCTGTTACCCATTCATCATTATACTGATACTGATACTGATAGCCTGCGTCATCCCACGGCTGGGCAAAGGCCTCTCCCCATGACTTCCAGTTGTTTCGATCCAGGCCTAATATGGTCCACTGGTCGTTGGTTTTGTCCAGCTCGTCCTGCCATCTTCTACGAGGTCTGCCGTGACGCCTTCTGGCCGTGTCAGGGCTTCAGAAAGTGGTTATTTTTTATTTTATTTTATTCATCATAATATTCTTATATAATTTATTCAGGGTCGGCACAGCGTGTCTTACTAACATCTTTATTAAGCGTCATTCCAGTAGCCTCTCTCTAGCCATTTTATCTGTCATTTAATACACCTTTTCTTGCTCATAGTCAAAGCATCAACCTCTGCTGCAGTGGTGAAACCCTCAAACGGCGCAAATACAATAATTTAATTGGTAGTTATGTGTTTGAGCCGTTTGGGGCTAAAAAAACTAGGGCCATGTGGCGCCCACCTAGTATTTCGGGAAATCGCAAAGCGGTTGGTCGATTCTTCACGTGACCAGAGGGCGGGTCATCCAACGTGGCAATGCTGCCAGCCTTCTGGGCACTTTTCCTGTCGACGGCGATGTGGACGAATTTTTTGACGCCCTGTAACCGTTTTGATACTTGTACATATTTTTATTACTATTATTTCTTTGTAGTTTGTAAATATTCATAATAAATGACTCTTTTCGTAAATATACCTCTTCTTAACTATTATATTCTCTGTTGCAGATACAACCATGATTCTCATCGCCTTTCTCCTGACCGTAACTGCGGCATTAGTCGTCGATGTCGCGAAGAAACCAGAACCGCCGTGTCCCTCATGTATGCTGGTGAATACCACGTGCTACAACGTCTCCTATCTCTTCGACCTGGATGTCCCCTTCAGGAAACAAGTAGTCATCCACAAGATGGACCTCCTTCGATCGAAGGACGTCCTATTCTTCAGTTTCGAACCCACCTTTGAAGATGATGAATATTACAAGACTGGCTTCGTAAGCTTAGAGAATCCCAGTCAAGTTGGAATCATCAATGGCGGTCAGATACTTAATTTGGGCACTTTCGATATAGATCAGGCTAACGGATTGATTTACTTCGGAGGTAGTGATGGAATATTTGTCTTAGATACAACTTCTAATAAAATGTCGTCTTTCAGTAGTCGAGGGGACACCATAACGAATGTATTTTACAAAAACCAACTTTATTTCGTCAAATACGAGGACAGAGGTATCATTGTAAAGAAAGGTGATTATTTTGAAACGATACTCGAATATTGGCCGATACGAAAATTTTTAGTAGTTGAAAAAGATAATATTAATGTTGTGGTATTCTTAACCAATTTAGGTTTATTTGTAAGTAAGGGTAACGTTGTTCACCGTCTTTCTAAGAATGCTTACTTCAGAGGTATCACTATTGATTTAGATGGGGACGTATACGCGTGGTGGATAGATGGTATTTACAAAATTGAGTTTACAAAGAATATAATTCACTCCAAAATTTCTAGAGTAGCGAAGCTCCCGTCTATCGGTGCCTTGACGTTTGACAATAACAACAATATTCTTTTCACTTCCGACAAGTCTTTGTATATCATGGCGAAGACCACCCACAGTTGTGGTGTGGTCAAGCAAGAAGAAGTAGTGAAATGGTAATTAAACTGGTTTTAAGGGAAACTAGTTTTGCTATAGTTTGAATCTGTTGATTGTGTGACGTGTATCCACCATCTTCGATCATAGAAAAATGTATCTTCTTGTAATATTTTTGTTATCAGTCGCTGTCATTTGTAGTATGTACGGTGTAATTAGAAATAACAATAAACGTAACGTAAATTCTTAGGCACGACATTTTTGATATTATTTAAAGGTGCACAAATTAAATTGTAGTTATTCAATTAGATATAACGGCTTTGTCGTTTTGTGTGTCTGTCTGCGGCATTGTAGCTCCCAAACGGGCGATTTTAATTGAATAAGGTTTTTTATAAACTAAATCCCCACAAAATGTAAACTAAAATGTATATTTCTTGGAAAGACAAATGTTCATAACTTTAATCTGAATGAAATAAGATGGTGCCACTGTGTAGGTGTATTTAATGCTTCACCAAAAACGTACGTTTAATTAGCATTATTTGAATCTTAATTAAAGTAATATAGACATGTAAGATTCTAAGACAAAGTACCTGTGATTTTGAAGTAGTTTTACGAAGATTACACTTCTGCAAGTAGGAAATCTTTCTTGTATTAAGACATTATAAAAGGTGTAAAAAGATCCATCATCAAATCGAAGTCAAGAAATCCTTAAGGGGAAGCGCCACGAATACGTGTTAGGCCAGCTATATACGGACTGCTCGAGCAGTTAGCCAGTGATCAACATACACGGACCGCTATTGCATTCGTAGTCAACAGCGACTGCTTGACCCCACGATGAAATTTCACCGTGCTGCCAACAGCCCGAAGCAGTTGCAACTGCTCGAGTGGTTCCATGTATGTGTGTACGTAGACGACTGTAGTTTACTATGCAGTCGCAGCTTGAAGCAGTCCATCCTGACTGCTTCAAGCTTTCCGTGTATGGCCGGCCTGACGGTCGCGAATCATATTATTTTGTTCAACATACAACCTTACACTGACCGGCAAATTGCAAAAAAAACATAAGAAAATTTGAATTTCGCGCTACCCCGGAGGTTTCACCTTAAGATATTGATGACGGCGGGAAGATGAATTTATAGATGAGATAGAAGAACTATCGGTTTGGTGATGTTTTTTTCTACGCTCTTCAAACACAATCATAGTTAAGTAAAATTATGCACAGGTCTTATACAAGGTGTAAACGGACCCTTCACGAAGCCGTCAACCAAGCATTCTGTACATCAAACTAAGTAACCTTACGCAAAAATTATTGCTGGGAATCGACTTTTTTTTTGGGGTGAAAAATCACGTTTTACGGTAAAACTCAAAACATTGTGCTGGTGGATGAATAGACCTGGGGTCGTGGAAGTATTTAAAGTTAAGTTACAACATTAAAAACCTTGTTTTTTAAAAAAAACTTATGAAAATGTTGGAACTTTTAGCCCCAATATATCCGTAACTAGAAGGTTTCCAAGGTTTTAAGGTATGGTCTAGAATAAAAAAAATATCGGAATGACGGGGAGAACAAGTGCCTTTCGGCTTTGTTAAGGGTCTAGGTACACCCTTTATACATATTTGTGATAAAAGAACCTAGCATGAAAATGATCAATTATTTTCAATTGTGAGCACATTACATATACATAATATTCCGTAGGGTAATATTTTACCAGTCTTATTAAGCAATCTTAATGTTATTATTTACTGATATTATAAACTCGTATATAAATAAAAAGTACATAATAGTTAACAATGTAGTGTAGGATATAGATATTAAATGATCAATGTTATATACCTACTCGAATATTGCTGTAAAACACATAATAAATTAATATCAATATTGTCTTTGATTAATGAAGGGACGACTTTTAGGGATTTTTAGTAGCCTAAAATTAAAGCTTTTCCTATGGGACCAACTATGAAATATAAAATAAATCCTTCTCTTAAAGTGTGTCCCTTCAATTAACTAAACACCCTGTATTTTGGAATATATCTCAAGTATTAATTCATACTAACATTTCATATTGTTTCCCTTGAATTTGTATCTCTAAAATTCTGTACCCGTAGATCGTAAATAATAAAGAATATACAATAAATAAGAGGACTTTTAAATTTTTTATTGTTTTACATTTCTGTAGTACTTTCACACCATCCCCCCCCAGAGCTACATACAACAATGTACAGTCACGAACACCAATATTTAATATAGGTACCTAATGACCAAAATTCAAACGAGATTTTCTTCTGGAGTAACGGCTGCAACTTATACAAGACCTTAGGAGAAAATAACTAAAAACTTTTAAAAGTTGCTAACTGAAGACTACTGGCCCTGCAGTCTCGACATTAGATAGCGACAAAAATCGGTCGCTAAGTCGTATCGTTGTCAAATTCCTTTAATAGATTTTCTACTTTATTTCGAAAGCATAAGGTTGAAAATCTATTAAAGAAATTTGACATCGATTACACTTAACGACCGATTTTTGTCGTTATATTTGTCGAGACTGTAGGGCCTGGTGCTTGTGATTGCACTTAAAACAATACAAATAAAACAAAACTTTACTTGTAATCTATGAAAGCAGACGGAGTTTCCGTGACACGCGCGAGCCCGTCCCCACTCATACATTCTAGAGCAATTCCTACAATTGCTGAGGTCAGGGTGAGCTTGTGTACTCACGTGCAGACGGGTTACCGTAAGCCACTATAATAAGAACGATGCCGTCAATAAGTCGAGCTAAACAATTAGCGCTTGTTGAGACAAGGCCGAGGAATCCTATCCTCGGCTTTAAGGACTCTACACACTAAAGCCGACGACCCGTCAACATGTGTCGGCGACTGCTGTCGGCTAGTTACAGAGCTAAACGCACGCGCGTGCCCTCCATGCTCAATTTCACTTACCATTTTGTCACATATTTGTGTCGTTTGGCGTACAGGGCACGCGCTTGCTTGTCACGTATATGTGACTATGGTGGACAAAAGGTTAAATCATTGCAGGTCAAAAAACTTTTTTAGCGGCACGAGGTATGCAGTGAGTGTTGATTGATTAGCAGTGATCGGAGTAGGTAGATTGAACTGGGGTCATTGATCCGAAACGTATATATTACTATGGACATTCCTCCGGAATTGGTGGATTATTGGTGTGATTGTTTTTATTATTCAACAGATAAATAATGAATTAATTTAGTTTTGATACCTTCCTTTAAATTTTGAATTGAGTAGTAATAATATCACTACCAACATTAACAATATTTAATTGAATCCGGAAATACCGGAATTACTTTCCGGAAAAATGGCTTATCCATGTTATTCTTTCTGTGTGCATTTATGATACAAGTACCAAAAATCAATCTACCTACTCCGATCACTGTTGATTAGGGATTATTATCTTTTTGTTGGAGAAAAAAACTTCTAGACGTAATTTCGGGCAAAAGTTCTTGAATTCATTCATTCTTCATTTTATACAACCAAATTAGTAATAATAACTTGCTTAAAAGGGCGCCCATTCACCGGAAGCATTTGCAGTGTAAGTTTGGAAAAAAAAGGATTGATTAAGGCGAAAAATTAAATGCGAACTGAAATCTTGAAATTATAGCTTGAGAGCAACTGAGCGCTTACGCAAGTCGCCGGCATTTTGGGGGGTAACACGCGCAGACGTACGAGTATGATGCCGACATGAATCTTTTCATATAAGGCCGCCAGGCTTTGTCAGCGGATCGGCGGCTTTCATGTGTAGAGCCCATTAACTCAATAATCGCTGTATGGAGTTCCCGAAAGACAGGATTAATTAGTAGTTGTAGCTATGATTAACAGCTTTATTAATAGAACACAACAAAAAATTGATACGGCGAGTCGCCTTGAGAACAATACCTATTGAGTTTGTATTCTTTTAAAGGAACTACCTTAACGGCGTCAAAGGTTTTGGTGCTATTTTTTTTGGTGTAGGTGGTAAGCATATCTATTTACATTTTTAACCCCCGACGCAAAAAGAGCGGTGTTATACGTTTGACCGCAAGGTGTGTGTCTCTGGCCCCGTAGATCTTAAACGAGTAAACCGATTTGGATGGGATAATATTTTTGTGTTCACCAAAAATCTTAAGGTACATCTATGTATGCATTTCTAAAATATTGATCTTAAACCCGTTTAATTGTTTTGCTATAATTAAACTACTCGGCCAACAAAATATGTTACATCAAACAAATTCCAAATTAACACCAAGATATATAACACTTTTTTATTGTAGTGCGCTGCAAATATTCTATTGTAACAATAACTATTTTATTCTTCCCCGAAAAATACTGATCGTGCACCAAATATTCCTGAATGTTACACAAAATTTTTAGTATGCATCCTAGTACCGTATACCCATTTAAAACGGTTTTGTACAACTTTTATGTACTGGTTGTTGGTTGGACTGTACGTAACGGGGCATTGGGGAAACGTCCTCCCTCCCCCCCCCCTTGGGGCACCCCGACGTTCGGTTACTTTAAACCCTGCAGGCAGAAATAGGAGCCCCGCGTAGCGGGGCTACGTCGACTTCTTCACAGAGTGCCCCGTTTCGTATCCACTGACCAAATTTTTTAAGTCCCAAAAATATTATTTATTAAAAAAATAAATGCTTGTTTTTAAAATTAGGTGTATTACTATTTTTACAAATTTGCAACAGTTGTTAAATAGATGCTCGTTATGACATATTTTAATTAACATATTTTGGTGCACATTCAGTATATTTGGTGGAACACAGGCAAAATTAGGTAAATGAAATGGGAATAAATTGAAGTACTTTTAAATACCATCCATTTGGATGCAGTTTTTTTTTTATTTGAAAGCTAGTTTTTTGGCGGTGGTTTTTAGATACAATTTATCAAAATCGGTGCAGTCATTTACTAGATATGGGGGATGAAAGTGGGTATTTATCTTTCATCTTTTATTTTATCGTTGCGGGTTTTTTAAATTTTAAATTTAATTTTAATTATATATCGTAAAAGTTAGTGATTTTGCCGATAGGAGAAGACAAGTACTGCCTTTCACAAGGGTTTCTGAGACGAAGCCGTTCTGCAAGTCATTCGGTCAAAAGTTAAACCTCTGGGTTTTTACTGGCCTAGCGTTAAACAATAAATAAAAAAACAATTCCGCATCACATCGAACGAGCGTATTCTAAATAAGTTTGATTGATCGAATCCAGCTATGTATTTTACTGAAATGTAATTTTTCATCGCTGAATAAAAGAAGAAATAGCGGAATAGGAGGAGCTGTGGACAAATAATAACAGTCGCTCGGGTCGATCTTAACGTTTCCTCCGTGCCTCGGAAAGCACGTTAAGCCGTTGGTCCCGGGTGTCATTTGACCATGACCCATAAAGTCTGACAACCAGTCTTATCAAGGGGTATCAAATTACCCAGTACTAACTGGGTTGTGGAGGTCAGATAGGCAGTCGCTCCATGTAAAATACTGGCATTCAGCTACATCCGGTTAGACTGGAAGCCGACCCAAATATAGTTGGGAAAAGGCTAGATGATGAATAAAAGAAGAAATGACTGTTTCATACAACAGTGCAATACCTGGTCGAAAGTATGGAACTGCTAATTTTATCATCGATGAAAATATTCTCCTAAATTGTACAGAATCGTGAAATGAATTCATGGTAACAAGTGTCGCAGATGTTCCTCACACCATGTAAGGTACAAATAGTGACAGGTTAGGAACGGCCGCGAGGACCGATTGACAAGTCTGCCGGTCGCCGGTCGGTCGGTGTATGGGTGACAGTTACTTAGGTTCCCTATTATTTGCACCCATCATGGGGGCGACGCTCAAATGCCTACCTACGTCTGTTGTAGTTCAACAGCCTTTGATATAAGTTTGACAGTCAGGTAACTTGTGTTGAACAGCTTTTGAGAAACTTGTTGTGGACCTATTTCACTACTTTGTTTATACATAACATCACGACTGTTTTTCTGAGGCAGAGGTAGGCAGAGGTGTCCTTAACGGTATTTCACCCATATTTCGCCTTAATAATATTTTAGCAAGGCGTGGTGATGGCAGGTGGAGTAAAGCTGTGACCGAGTGGCGTCCAAGAAATGGAAAGAGAAGTGTTGGTCGTCCGGCGGCGATATGGGTAGACGACATTGCTGCCATGGCGGGAATATCCTGGATGAGGCTGGCACAAGACCGTGGAGCTTGGCACAAACAAAGAGAGGCCTATACCCAGCAGTGGGTGAAGTCGGGCTGTGGATGATGATGATGATGAATATTTTAAGTCCCAAGTAATAAAGGGCGGGTCGATGCAACCAATCGTACACGAGTCCTGACTCGGGTTGCTATTGAGAAATAATAACGTCACACCTGAAATCCCCGAAGCGTTAGGCAGAGGTGTACCTAATAGTGCACCCTCATTTTGTCAGTTATGTAATAGGGGGCGAGCCTACTGCCATCAACCGGGGACCTCATGCTCAGCAGTCGCGCTTGCGACCACTAACCCAACAAGGTTCTCGTCAGGCTATTGAGATTATTTTGATGAAAAAGCCCAATAACACTGCCCGACCCGGGAATTGAACCCAGGAACTCATGCTCAGCAGTATCGCTTGCGACCACTAGACCAACGAGGCGTTTCAAAAGTGAATAACATAATAATACATCATATCAGCAACTGGTCCACTTGAGTACTATGCATCAACTGGCGGAAATATGTTGTTAGGAACCCTGTAGGCGTCGGTAGTAACATGCCCTAAGGATTGCGTCACAGCGTCTATGAATGAAGGAATAATATGGATCTATCAGCTGTATCTCATCCTGTAGGAGTAAATAGGACAGTGTGTCGTAACTTGGCCTAAAACTGCGGTTAAATGACGAGATGAGCTCATGACTTAGAAGTTCCGTGTTCGAAAATAGACGAGCAGACCCATGATGTACATAAGTACCTATGTATCTATGTATTTATTCTCGTTTTTTTTTTTCTATGAGTGTTTTTGCAATCAGCCCTAAGACTATGAGCCAATCTGTTCTGTGATGCTGTCTTTGTGTGATTCTGTCGTATTTTATTTATACCTATTTTCGAGTAAATTTTCTATTGAAATTGAAAATATTTATTTCAGACCAAGAGCACAGTAAATGATACAAGTGCATATTATGTTAGTAGGTAGGTAGATACTTATAGCTATGTTAGTACAATTTAAAATAATTAATATTTTGGACATGCAAGAGCGACCAAAGCCTCAGGATTTGGCTGTCCCCTCTGTCCGACACCACGCTCAGAAGCGTGTTGGTACTGTTGGTGCTACCCTTTATCCGAGACCGCAGGGAGGCCGTTCTTTTGCGAAGCACCGCCTGGAAGCCCTCCGTGCTGCGTGTGTGTGTGTGTTATTATGTTCTTACATTGTTTTTTCTGCGTCGCCCTAAGGTAGAAAATGTCCAAGGCGTTTTCCGCCTTTGTACAGTTATTTATATCTCAAAAACTGCTGTATCGATTTCAAAAAAATTTTCACCGTTAGAAAGCTACATTCACCCTGAGTAACATAGGCTATATTTATTACTAGAAAAACAAATAGGGGGGGGGGGCGGAATTAGAGGAAAATAAATGTACACCCGTGCGAAGCCGGGACGGGCCGCTAGTTTGTGGTAAAAAAGTTAATAATTGTAACTACATGGTGCGTATGTAAGCAGGACATAAGTACTGCTTCTTCTTAGCATGTCGATGTCAACTTACATTGAGTTTGCCTAGAAGTAGACTATGAGTTTGGCTTCAGTAGTTCAGTGGTTCTGTAATAAGCAAAAGGCAACAGGACACTTAGGATGCGATATTGTATGCCAGGTGGACCATCACATTTACGCTGGATCTATGAATCTCCAGCTGCGCAGCTTTTCTTTAATTCGGCCAAGTAGAGTCCGGACTTCCGGAGAATGTTTGTACTTAATAATACTAAACACAATCGAATGTAAAAGGCTGGTTTACATTTGGATTAGGTAGCGAGTTAAATTTCCTTTTTCCCTCCTCAGTGAATAGCTGTCTATTATGGACTGACTGATGTAATACACACATCATTCAGTCCATAAATGACAGTTTTAGTACTAACTAAAACTGTCATTTATGGACTGAATGATGATAGCACCATGTACTAAACCACTACTAAGTGGTTTAGTACATGGTGCTATAGGCACTTGGACATAGTCGGGACTAACGCCAAAATCATGGTTTTCAAGTACGATTTCAACAGATAATTTCACAAGTGTTTACCGAAAGAGTGTCCATGGAGTTTCTTGCCCATTCTTCTCCATGAGATCTACTATTTTCGAATGGGCAACTACAGTCCATTCACAGTTATTATGCCTGTGGCGGGACTGTAGGTAGCTTATTTTTGACTATGCAAAAGTGCCTGTCAAGGGTCTATTTGAAATAAATGCTTTGAGTTTGAGTGCTCTTCTGGCAATGTCATTCAGGTGCTAAAAGAACCGTTCTGCACCATAGTTCAAATATAAAACAGCCATAAGTGTTGCCTATCATTCTAGTTTGTCTGATAAAGACATACGAGTTAAAGACATATCGTGTAGATAACGCCTCCCACTCATTCAATTGAGAAAAATAGCTAAAAATAGAAACACCAACGTTTTTCTATCGGTGCAAAGTAATTAACGCTCGCTCGTTGAGATAAAACGATGTAACAAATAGAATAGACAAACGATATAAGTATTACTCATGGGTATGGTGCAGATACATGTGTGGGGGATTTTTTTGTTAAGATCCGTGGCTGAATTTGCTCACTGAATTCACGTTGCACGTTACACAAGGCATGTCTTAGGGGCCGTCTCAACGAGCGACAGAATGCCATGTGTTTCTATACGATAATAAAGCCGCGATTCTCTCGCTCTTGGAGAGGGGCCCTAAGAGAGTGTATAGAAATACGTGGCACGACGATATCATCGCCGCGATTCTCCCGCTCGTGGAGACGGCCCCTTAGAACTAAAAATTCGTAGACATAATTGTGACATCTACCATCCCGCAGTGGGCTCGCGTGGTGGTTTATTGGCCACTCCCTTTAGCCGACAGGAGCCCTGTCTCCCAGCTAGGGGAACATAAAGGGCTGATTGTGGTGTTGTTCACTGTGTCATCATCTGCCTAGCCTTTTCCCAACTATATTGGGGTCGGCTTCCAGTCTAACCGGATGCAGCTGAATACAAGTCCTGCCAGTACCTGCCTATCTGACCTGTACCAGTCGTTAGGTAGTCAGTGGCCCAAAAAGTCTGACAACCATCTTACCAAGGGGTATCGTAATACCTAGTACTAACTGGGTTGTGGAGGTCAGATAGGCATTCGGTTAGACTGGACGCCGACTCCAATATAGTTGGGAAAAGGCTAGGCAGCTGATGGTTAATTACAATAATGAACGCAGTCAGCTACTCAATCCCGAAATAATTGTTTTTGTATTTATAGGTTTGTAAGTATATTGTTTTAAGAATACCATATATGGTATATTATTTTTAAATAGTTCTGTTTTATGTATTCAATTTTCTCTTCTTCTTTTACACACTATATCTACATCTCTTTTTTTATTATCTCCTTTCACAGGTATGCTGGAAGAGATTTCTTTAAAAATAAGCATCACCTTTGTACTGTTTTCTGTTCCTTTCTTATTTTCTGTATTTAGTGTGTACATACACTGTTAAATAAATAAATAAAAATAATCTGATCTTTGTAAATGCTTCCGTCTCGCGTCTGTAATATAATTGTGTTGTCCAAACGTTTGAAACACAGAATAGCCACAAAAGTAATTAAATGTTCCGATTGGCCAAAGAAAGTTAAATTCGATTCACTATCAATTTTCCATTACTCCGCATAATAAATAATGGAATTTACGAGTTAAAGATCTTGTTTATTCTTTCTTAAGCACTTAGGAACTTCCTAAGTCTTTTGAGTAACAGCTTTAGGAAACTTTACCGAAAATTATTTTGATGGAATAAGATATTCCGCAAAAGTCCAATTAATTTGAAGACTTGTTAGTTTGGCTCTGATCGGCTTTTTAAAGTAAACCCCATTAATTTTGCAGAGAGAGAGAGTGCACCTGATAAAGGGTGTAAAAAGACCCTTAACGAAGCTGAAAGGCACTTGTTCTCCCCGTCATTGCGATCATTTTATTTGTTCTGAACCATACCTGGGAACCTTCTAGTTACGGAGATATTGGAGGTCAAAGTTCCAAATTTTCACAAGTTTTTTTTGATATACTACTTTTTAAGGTTTTAACTTTACTTGAATTACCTCCATGACCCGTTTACTATTCAAAATATCCATCAGCACAAAATTTTGAATGCGTTACATTGAGTTTTACGGTAAAACTTGATTTCTCACCCAAAAAAAAAGTCGTTTCCCAGCAATAACTTTTGCGTAGGGTGACTTAGTTTAATGTACGTAATGCTTGGTTGACAACTTCGTGAAGGGTCCGTTTACACCCTGTATGTGCTTATGAACTTTCCGGCGGGTGGAAAGCACTTAAGACTATATAGGGTGACTGGTAATTAGTGACCGATACTTAAACACGTGATTGTACTAATGATAACAAACAACTTTCCCAAAGAAACGTTTTTTTTAAACGGCTAACAGCTGATAGGTCACAGGCGCGCGCGTGCGAATTTCATAAGGCTGTTGTCTTATTGTGATAAAAGTCTGTGTATAAAAACATGTTTTTTTGGGAAAGTTGTTTGTTATCATGACTACAATCACGTGTTTAAGTATCGGTCACTAATTACCAGTCACACTATATGTACAGATACCAGCACATCAAGCTACTACAATCTGTCAAATTTCTTCAATAGATTTTCAACTTTATCGCTAAAGCATTAGGTTCAAGGTTGATTGGGAAAGTTTGACAGTTTCGAGTAACTTGATGTGCTGACGTCTGTACTACCGATTTCACTGACGATCGGCCACTTTTCAACATTATTATTTAGGGTATAAGGGTGAAAATTGGCTGACCATCAGGCCATCAGGGAACTCGGCAGTACCTACGGGTACTTATACCTGTATGTTTTGATAGAAAGTAGGTACCCTTTTGGGTAAAAGGAGAAAAACATTAGTCTGATATCTACCGAGGTACATATTTCAATGGCAATAGTTAGACAATGTTTGGGTGTATACTCGTTTTGTTCACCTAGGGTCACTCTAAGTGAACAAAACGAGTATACAGGGTCAGAAATTGATTTATGCGATTTCTGACTTTTTTATTCCTTCATCCTGGGTTGGTCCCATAAGAGTTTTTGATCAGTATTAGAAACAGGTTCGATTGGCATCAGTAAAAAAATGTTTTGTGTAAAATGGCCATTTTCTTGCTAACATTGTACATCTTTTTGAAGATCTGTGAATGGGGATCCAATTGCACAAAAAACATGCATGGTCTTCTAAACACCATTTTCATGTAGCTGCAACGGTTAAGGTAGTTCCCTTTACTACCCCGCTGAAGTTTCCACCCTGTATGATGCGATTCATCGAAGTTACAACGTAAAACACCATTTTATCGATTTTCATAAAAAAACACGACAACCCTTCATTGTCCGTATTAAAGTTGGACAGCGACTGTTACATTGAACTGCAAATAAAACAATCAGTGAGTGGGGCATTCGGTTCGTTTTAATAAAAAAGTTTTGAGGGTTCGAATGGCCGCGGCGGTGATCTAACGAATGTGTTTGACGTGCCATGTGATCTTTAATCGGTTGGTTAGTGTTCAAGGTGAATTGAAAAAAAGAAAACGGTTTATTTCGCAATTGCCACAAGTAGGTACACACAAAATCAAATAAATCTAAACAACTAATGGCAAAATGCTCGCCCCTATTTTGGTGATGTTATGTATACAAAATTAAAGTAATGTGTGAGGTATATATGCATGGCAAAAATAACAAAGAAATAATAGGAAGTCATCTTTTTACCGGAAAAAAAAAGTCGATGAAGAAGACTTGTTTCAAATAAGGTAATATTTAGTTGCAGTTTTTGTCTTAGTTGGGTTTAAGATTGTAACTTTCTTTTAAATCAACTTATTTAGGTAATTCTTCTGGCCCGAAAGTCTGCCAACCAGTCTTACCAGTACTAATTGCGTTGTGGAGGTAAGATTAGAGAGTATTTAGCTGCATCCGGTTAGACTGGAAGCCGACCCCAACATAGTTGGGAAAAGGCTAGGCAGTTGATGATGATTTAGGTAATTCTTCTGAAGGTATCTTTCGTTTTAAGTTAACATACATAATTCTCCTAACAGCCCAATTCGGAAAGGCAATAATATTTGTCACACTAAGCGATTAAATTTGCAAGTAACGTTGAAATTCAGGATCTGTTCTGACCATCAATTAAATAATGTATTTCAGTCTGACTCAATCCGATCAAGTAGCTCGGTGAGCTCTAAGTCTCCAACTCGATTCTCGATGCTGTTCGCTCGACATTTCAAGTGTAAGGGTTATTACAAACGGCCGATTTAAAAAGGTGTTCTTTTTTCAAGTGACTCGACGCACACTGGCACCTAAGAGCGTTTATACAGAAAGTTGGCAACGTCGCAAATAGCTGTCAAATATTTCGCTGTTTTGATTAATTTGGCAATATTACTAAATGGAAATAAGAAATATGGCTAACTAGTGAACTAAAATATTGATTATGAAATGCAATAATTAATATTTTAGTTTTAGGTGAAAAAAAAAGTAATGCGAAACTTTCCAAATGCCTTTTTTACACCTAAAACGGTTACAACATCAAATTCAGTATTTTAATTGCAATTCATTATTAATATTCTAGTTCACTAGTTAGCCATATTTCTTATTTCCATACTTACATTAATATTTCCAAATTAATTAAAACAGGGAAATATTTGACAGTTATTTTTGACGTTGCAAACTTTTTGGATGAAAGCTCTTAAGGAGTGACCACACTTATCGATGCGGAATTCGTTTGAGACATTCAGAAACATCTCTTTGTCCATGCAATCTATCTAAATATATAAAAGCGAAAGGTCACTCACTCACTCATCACGAAATATCGAAAACCGCTTGACGTATTAAGATGAAATTTGGTAGGGAGGTAGTTTATAGTTAGTAGACGTCCGCTAAGAACGGATTTTGCGACAGGGCCGGATTAAGGAGGTCTAAGGGCTCTCGCAAGTTTGTATGAAAGGCCTTTTTTTGTGCTACAAACTTGAAATTTGGCAAGCAGGTAGTTATTGCAGACGAAGTCGCGGGCAACAGCTAGTTCAATATAAATAGCGTCAAAGACGCCATCCGCCTCGCTTCGGATCGGGCGAGGCAACTCGACATGAACAGATTAGTAGCCCTTCAGAATTTTTGTGAGTTATAAAAAAGAAATTAGCTGTTTCATACAACAGAACAGTGTCGAAATGTATGAAAAAGCTGTTGTTTTTTATATCTGACTCATCATTATTACCTCGACTGATTCGTTGGTCCAGTGTTCGCAAGCATGACTGCTGAGCCGGGTTCGATTCGATCAGGTCGGGCAGTGTTACTGGGTTTTTCTATCAGAAATTTCTCAGTGGCAGCCACCGAGTCTGGATCTGTGTCCGGTTGGTGCCAAAAGGCTCGTCCCCTAATACATGGGACATAAACATAACTAGCGAAATGAGGGTATACTATAATAGGTACACTTCTGCCTAACCCTTCGGAAATTACAGGCGTGATGTTATGTTGTATTTTTTCATGGTAACAACTAGCGCGTCGATGACTATTATACACCCTGCATAATATCTGGCAACTTTTTTTGAATAAGTGCTATACACCGTGACTTTTTAGTCGTCTTACAACGGCAGCCCACTTCATGTATCCAATGGCTACTAAACTGTCTATTTAAAAATAAACATATTATTCAGTATTATAACGCATGACGTAGTTAAAACACCCTGTTGTTAGCAATGATCTACTGGACTCGAGCGCTGGGTAGGTATGTTCTCCCGTTTGACACGTAAACATCATTAACAGGATGTTTCATAATTTTTTCTAATGTTTTATTTATTTTACCATAATAGGTACAAAGATGTACCTATCATAGAGCTAAAAAAAAAAATCGCGTCTGGAGTTATTTTATGTCAGGCACATTGAGTGGACCACCTTTGTAAGACGACTAAAAAATCACGGTGTATAAGCAGGAATAACCACTTAATTTACATATAACACCGGTGTTATTACCGAACCGGTACCAGTCGATTCTTATGTCGGCCCAATATCGTTCTCCACACAACTTTGCAAGGAAATTCTGACGAAAATATTTTTCAGCACCGAGAGCGTATCGGAGCGTTCTAAGGACTGTGTTTGACGTTTGATGTTTCAACTTGTGCCCAAACAAGTCAAGAACACTTAGTTGAGCTGCTAGACATGTTGTGTGGTGTGTGGAGTGAACACTGAGCGGATAGGACGGATGTGGACGAAACATGTTGCTGCAAACTGTACTTTTTTCACTTAGATACTTTATTTTTCAAGACTCCTTAAAACCATTGGATAGGCGATAAAAGATAGGAAATCTGTCGATAGGCCTGCCTTTCAAGACGCAAACTCAAAAAGAATTTGTTACTGTATGTTTTAAACACGCTTATACAACGTGTTACAGAAAGGGTATATTCATATGAAAGGAAATGCCGCAGACCATCAAATTGAACAACTTCCTCCATGGGTCCAATATCGTAAATGCGAAAAAATTATCAGCGGTCCCATACATTTAGGTCGAGTAGGTATTGAAGATTTGTATGGGACAGCTGGCCTAAAATCAGCATTCCCCTTCGCAAACATAATTTAGTTTAGATGACAATGCATGGTTAGCTAAGTGACGTCATTCTAAATCCAATATAGCGGACTCCCAAAGAAGGCGGACAAGTTATTTTTGATGCATTCCCACGATATCGGTATTTAATGAGCGTTTGCTGAGAAGAATACGAGGAATAAAGTGACGTTACTCTTAAGCGTGTTTTTTTTAAACTATACAGGGTGTAACAGACCCTTCACGAAGCCTTCAAGCCGTCAACCAAGCATTCTGTACATCAAACTAAGTAACTTTACGCAAAAAATATTGCTGGGAAACGACGTTTTACGGTAGGACTCAATGTAACGTACTCAAAACATTGTGCTGATGGATGGATTTTGAATAATAAGAGGGTCGTGGAGGTGTTTGAATTAAAAATATTACATTAACTTCAGGTATTTAAAAAAAAACTTGGGAAAAGGTTGGAACTTTGGCCCCCCATATCTTCGTAACTAGAAGGTTCCCAGGTATGGTCTACAACAAAAAAAATGATCGCAATGACGAGAAGAACAAGTGCCTTTCGGATTCGTGTAAAAAGAGCCTTAGCTCTTTTTACACCCTTTATTATCAATTCTGGCCTAAGTGTACTTCCTCGGTGTCATCAAGAAAACAAAAACCTGTCGCCATCGTCCGACACATCAACGACGAAAATAAAAACTGTCGCGTCTACAGTCGTTTCAGTTATTTTACCTTTAAGCAGAGTAACACAAAAGCAGGCTTATTGAGAAGATTATAAAGATCATTGTAATTTCGACAGACTGGTCACTGACTGTCAGCAACCAACCAGCAATCTTATTTCAATAACAATAGATCACAGTGATTGAGTGATGCTAAGTCAACTGTGAAAGTACTACCAACGCTAAAACTGTCGTCACGTACATCGTAGTGGTACCGAGCTCTAATATGGCCTATTCATAGTACAGGGCAGTCAGTGTAAACGCCTACCATTCGCTAGTCACTCGCACCCATATTCACTGAACACTCGACAGCTTGACCCATTTACTGAATGGGTGAAGGGACTTCATGTTCGCTAATGGGTTATATCAAGACTGCCTTTTCTTCTCTCTGTAAGAATAACATAGCTACCATTATGTGGAGCCCTGACACAGCCAGAAGGCGTTGCGGGAGTCTTCATAGGAGATGGCGGGACGAGCTGGACAAAACCAAGGACCTTAACCCTGGATCGAAAGAACTGGAAGTCATGGGGAGAGGTATATGCCCAGCAGTGGGATACCAACAGTAACAGGCATATATTAATAAGGACATCTATGTATCGATCTATACACAATTATTATAAATTGAAGTCGCTTTTCGTTTGTATGTATGGTCGCATTATTCATCTAAACTTCGTAAAGGATTTTTCATCATCTGTCTAGCCTTACATAACATAAATGTTGGGGTCGGCTTCCAGTCTAACTGGATGCGGCTGATAGACTGAATATCAGAATTTTACATGGAGCGACTGCCTATCTGACCTACACCACCCAGTTAGTACTGGGTAATACGATAGCCCTACGTAAGACTGGTTGTCAGACATTCGGGCCACTGACTACCTAAATAAAGTCAAAGATCTACAAATGACAACTGGGACCAACGGCTTAACTTTCCGAGGCACGGAGGAAAGTCGGTATGTTATAGGTGGCACCCATCGACGGACCAACCTAAGCAAGCGCGGCTTAACCTAAAGATCGATCCTAGTGGCTGTTATTATAGGCACGAGCTCCCGAGATCTGTGTATTTTTTTTGTTAAGCTTTAAAAACTGTGCGAAGCAGCGGCAGGTCACTAGTTAATAATAGAAAGCTTAGGTAAGTGTTAATTCGATTATTTTATTTAAACTCAAACTCAAACCATTTATTTCAAATAGACCCGTGATAGGCACTTTTGCATAGTCAAAAATAAGCTACCTACAGTCTCGCCACAGGCATAATAACTGTGAATGGACTGTAGTTGCCCATTCGAAAATAGTAGATCTCATGGAGAAGAATGGGCAAGAAACTCCATGGATTAAAAAAAACAGCGAATTTTTCGCGACTGCTTCTGAAATTCATGATAGTGATACTAGAACTAAAAATCTGTGCTGCTTCGCTGACATAAATGGTTTTCTTCGGAGTAATTTAAGACTACGTCAGATCAGTATTTTTCTATTATTTAAGAACATGTTGAAAGCTACTGCACTTAGTCGGGCTCGAGATAAAAATACGGAGACCGCGAGATAAATGAACACAGTTAAAGCCATTATATTGTTCCAAGCAAAATATATTTGAGTTTGGACTAAAAAAATGGGCAAATCGTCTGTTAAAACACTCAATGACAATTTATGTGTAGTTGTAACAAAAGTAGTTTACTCCTATTTACTCAAAAACTGCACAGTCCACCAAAACATATAATGTAAAGGAAAATTCTAAACTCGTTACGCGTTCAAACATTTTTCATCAATTCTGGGCCGATTGTTTCGCTCTACGAATTGTAACAGTCGCTCATATTTTCGATTTTCTAACTCTCCAATTTATTTGGAAACCGCCAATGTTGGAGTCCACGGTAAAACCGTTGATGGTTCCATTCAAACTTTGATGGAAACCGAATGTTAGAGGTTTCTACTATTGTTTTTCCATACATCGCAAATCGAACTAGTCTGATGTCTAATATGAGATTAGTTTGTTCGTCCGGGTAGTTTTGTTTGTAAAACTACTGCCTATAGTCCCGATTTGTAGAAAATCATAGGAATATCTGTATTGTGTTTGTGTTGTTAGGTAACAGTTGCGACAGTTTTGGTTATTGATTTTTCACGTATTTAGTTATATCATCATAATCATCATCTACAGCCTGACTTCACCCACTGCTGGGTATAGCCTCTCTTTGTTTGTGCCAAGCTCCACGGTCTTGTGCCAGCCTCATTCAGGATATTCCTGCCATGGCAACAATGTCGTCTGCCCATCTCGCCGCCGGACGACCAACACTTCTCTTTCCATTTCTTGGACGCCACTCGGTCACAGCTTTACTCCACCTGCCATCACCACGCCTTGCTATGTGTCCTGCCCAACTCCATTTGAGTTCCATAACGCGATTACCAATTTTTAAATTTAGTTGTATACAGTCGTTCTATTTATCGTGTGTTAACAAGCTCTTCAATTTATTAAGGAAAACTGTGATAGTAAAACTCCAAAGATATTTGACAGATGTGTTTTTAATGGTTCTCGTTTATTCATCAACACAATAACAAGCTAATTAGAAAAGTACACACTTACTTTAAACAACGTCAATGCAATCAAACTAATAACGAATAAAAAGCTTTACGTTACGGAATTTTCTATTCACCTTACAAACTCTTTTACAGGAAAATGCTTATTAGTCCCTTGCTCTTTGAGCTGAAAATCGCGTGTGCAAAACATGGGTTCACACAATAAGGTGCTAAGGGTCCAACTACACATTGTCGGAGTACGCCACAATAGCGTATTTGGCTGGTTCATGCTAGTCACGCTCAACTGCGAAAGGAATTCATTTGTAACGAAAAAGTTGTGCGATTGTGCGGAGGTATCGTAGGTACCGTTGTGTAGATGTGTTTGCTCTTTAAAATGTTTTGAAGTGTTGCACGCTTTTATCGAACGATGAAGGCATTTTCTTTCAGTATTTTGTAATTCGTTTTTGAATGGCTCGTCTGAGAAAATTTCTCAATTTGGCATGCGACATTTTACTCAAGTTTCTGATTTTGTTTTGATTTACGTTACGATGCTTATTCAAAGCCAAATTTTTACGTGGGTACTTGGGGTGACGCACCTTTAAGTCTCTTCTAATTCATTAGTACGTATAATAATGTTGGAAGAGTTTGAGATCGCGGCACAGGCTGTGTCAATATTAGAGGAACTGAAGTAACACTTTAATTGAGCAGTACATTTGGACTAGCTTTGCCAATGACTCCTGTTACACTATCATTTATTGTTCTGAAGATGAAAGATTCTAAATTTTTAATATAGAATAGATAGGTCAGTGTTCAGTCACACCACACCCACATTTCCCCACATAAAGGGTGTAAAAAGACCCTTAACGAAGCCGAAAGGCACTTGTTTCCCCGTCAATGCGATCATTTTTTTTACCTGGGAACCTTCTAGTTACGGAGATATTGAGGGTCAAAGTTCCAACTTTTTCACAAGTTTTTTTTTAAATACATGTTTTTAAAGTAAGATTTTTAGTTCTGAGTGCGTTACATTGAGTCCTACCGTAAAACGTGATTTTTCACCCCAAAAAAAAAGGCATTTCCCAGCAATTTTTTTTGCGTAAAGTTACTTAGTTTGATGTACAGAATGCTTGGTTGATGGCTTCGTGAAGGGTCCGTTTACACCCTGTATGTTAAAAGTCGACATGTGGGTGCACACCTCTACCTAACCCTTCGGGTATAACAGGCGTGATGTTATGATGTTGTGTGTTTAAGCCCCAACAATGGAATGGCGAGCTTTATGCCATCAACCGAACACAGATCCAGACCGGGCCATTTTGGAACAAATTATAAAACTTTTAACTCATTGAATCTATTATTTCTAACGTTTATTTTTCAGCCCCGTTGTCCAAGGTAATGCCGTAACTAAGTAACCAAAGTCAAGTAAATTACTTATATAAACTAGAAATTCCAACTAAAGAAATCTAGAATAACAAATGATCCCAATAGGATCTAAGTAATTGCCCTTTCTAGATGTAATTTACCAGACGTTTTAGCTTAGAGCACTTTGGAATCACAATAAAGGAAAGTACACTACATTCTTTTTACTATTTGCGAATTTGTAAACAGAGTCAAGGGTCATAAAGTGTTGCGGGACTGTTCTAAAGAGATACCGCAGCCCTGGAAGACAAAGGGCAAAGAAGGAACATGGATGGGTTTTAGACAGTAAAAGTCTGACACTCCCTCCCACTTCACACAGAGCGGGAGGAGTTATTTGATGATTTACCATTCTTAAAAAAAAGGGTCTAAAGTCATAAATGAGTAAGCTGTGAGGTCCGCGGTTCAATCTATGTAGAACGAAACTGTTGTATACTCACACTCTTTTTGTGTATGTAGACAAATAACAAAGACGTTTTTATGCATTTTTTTGGGTAATACTTGTCATTAAACAGCAGGTTTCAAAATACTATTTTTATAGAATAAATTCAACAACATCTAGTATTACCCAGAATATATTTCACTTAACAGAAACACACGGAAGACCTGCACCCTACATTTCGCCAGTTATGTTTAAGTTCCATGTTATTGGGGATTGGGGGCCTATTGCCATCAACTGAGCACAAATCCAGACTCCTTGGCTGTTACTGAGAAATTCCTGATGGAAAAACCCAATAAAAATTTGCCCGACCCCGGAATCGAACCCAGGACCCGCCAGAAGTCGCTATTGGGACCACTAGACCAACGAGGTAGTCAACTTGCAAAATACATAGATATTTATTTTAAACGCTGTCATCCGTCGATGGCTGACTACTTTCTATCCTTTGCTAAAATATGAATAGTGTTTATCTCGTCATATTATTATAACATCAACATAATTTAAATACCTCTACGAAGAAGGTCGGTAGCCATCTAAAGAAAAACCTCTACAGAAGGTAATGTTTTCAAGACTCGTTGTGCATATTATATGGTACTACCTGTTGCCCGCGACTTCATTTGTGTGAAAAAGTTACCTATATGCTATTTCAGACTATAATCTATCACTGTGCCAAATTACATCCAGTTCCATTCAGCCGTTCTGGCGTGATTGAGTAACAACCATCCATTCAAACTATGGGTAAGATAAAATTGATCAGACCTTACGCTCGGTCGAAGTCGAACTTTCGGAAGATCACTGACACTATAACATTCCAATCAGTGGTATATTAACTTCATTGGGGTCTGCCGTAGTTAAGAAATTGTCTGATTGTTTTTTTGGCCTAGTCCTGACTGAATTGAATCCTTCGCTGTGCGATATCACCGTATCTGTAACTCTAAGGGTCAATTTATACTAGCGCAGAGTCGAAGCGCATCGAAGCGTCTATCCAAAACTGAATATAGCAAATTCAACCTTAACTCCACAGCGCATTACTTCTGAGATTTTAAAAAGACGCGCGCATTCTTCGGAATTCGCCCGGATTCAATAGCACTGCTGTTGATGCCCATTACTACACGTAAAAGAGTGCGCGCGTATTCGCCAGAATACGCGCGAATTCGTGCGGCTTCGCTTTAGTTGTAAATAATTTGACGCTTCGATGCGCTTCGACTTTGCGCTAGTATAAATTGACTCTAAGTAAGAAAATTACGTTGTTTATATAGTTGCAACCAAGAAAAAGAACGCACCATAGTCAGAAAGTAAGAAATAAAAGCGATAAAAAATTCTAAACGGCGATATTTATCAAGATACTTGAGCTGGTCGTTTGTTTGAATTACTGTTTTTTGTTGTGATATAAAAAGGAATAAATATATTGTATTGTATCGTAAGTTGGGTTCGGGTGATAAATTGTGGCGTTTCTTAGGTAGGAAGCAGCGGGGCAAAGGGTAACTGTTTGATGAATATTCGTTTTATCATTCATTTCATCGGGCTCGATCTTAAAGGTTAAGCAACGCTTGCAGAGGTCAGTCCGTGGATGGGTGACCATCTATTATATACCGAGTCTCCTTCGTGAGTTGAAAAACACGTTAAGCCGTTGCTCCCGGCTGCCATTTGCAGATCTTTGACAGTCGTTACAGGTAGTCAGTGGCCCAGAAGTCTTACAACCAGTCTTACCAAGGGGTATCGTATTATCCCGTTACTGGGTTGTGGAGGTCAGATAGGCAGTCGCTCCATGTAAAATAATGGTATTCAGCTGCATCCGGTTAGACTGGTAGCCGATCCCAACATAGTTGGAGAAACGCTATTCAGATATTGATGATTGAACAAAATATTTTTATGACTTGAAGTAATTATTCCCGGTATGTCTTTTTGTGTATGTGAGAGAACACAACTGTGTAATATCTGATCAAGCTTATTCAATAGAAAAATTAGTTGTTCAGTCTTAGTACACACGGCGGCAAAATATGCAGATGTACATTTTCAGTATAAATTGGCCTCGCTTTGTATAGATTTCCTATACAATGAGAGATCCGCATAAACTGGTTTTGTAAAGTTTGATTGACCGTCTAGCGTACACACGGCGACACATCAAGCTTATTAAAAAATTTCCAGTGTAACATGACCTAATTTTGTATAGATTTCCCGTACAATGAGAGATCCGCATATATTGACTTTGCATAGCTTGATAGGTCATCGTGCGTATAACTTCAACTATTGTTAAATGTTTCTAAAGCTGATATCAGACGCTGCACTCGAGTAAATTATTTTTTTAGTCGTTTCTTCCTTTTGTTTTCAGTCATTTCTGATATCAGTAGCACCAGCAAAAGACGCCGGCCGAATGAACGAAAGACATGAAATAACGAAAATTGAAGCGTCTGATATTGGCTTTAGTAACAATAAAAACTCACTTGAAACTGTATACTTAGTGAATAACTTAACATTTTCTTTGCGAGAAAAAGCAGTATCTAGGTTATTACGTGAGGTTTTCCAGCAGTGGCCATAAATTATAGAATTCTCAAGTAACGATACTAAA
The DNA here is from genome assembly GCA_905220335.1 of Noctua pronuba. Lineage (NCBI taxonomy): Eukaryota > Metazoa > Arthropoda > Insecta > Lepidoptera > Noctuidae > Noctua > Noctua pronuba. The sequence continues at coordinate 2,361,014 of LR999906.1, read as the reverse complement.
TCTTCTACTACTAAAATAAGATAGAATAGTGGCTAAAAGATAAATGATTTATTTTCAGCAGCCGCGTAGCCTTTTTGATTCTTGACTTCTACTCCTTTTTTTTTTTTAATGATGGGAAATCATCAAATAACTCCTCCCGCTCTGGGTGGAGTGGGAGGGAGTGTCAGACTTTTGTTGACTAAAACCCATCCATGTTCCTTCTTGTGTTCTTGGCCGCGGTATCTCTTTCAAACAGTCCCGCTTCTACTCCTGACAACAACTTTTTTAAATTTTTGCTGCCATTTTTCTTATTAGAAGATTTTGAAGAAAATTCATAATATATTGCTTCATAGCATAATCAGCCTATATTGTTCCTACTGCTGGGACACACAGCCTCCTCTCTATGAGAGGGAAAGGGCTATAATCCACTGCGCGGGCCCAGTGCGGGTTGGCAGACGTCACATGTCTTCGTATTCTAGGACATGCCGGTTTCCTCACGATGTTTTCCTTCACCGTTTTGAGAGCAGTGGTGATGAAATAAATTACACAAAGTAATGCGCCTGCCTGGGTTCGAACCCACGTCTTGCTGTTCGTAAGTCGGGGCCGCCACCACTGGGCCACCGCTGCTCTCCATGCTATTGCTTCATATGTGTGAAAAATTAGTCTGCTCACCAACTGAAATAATGCAATGAATGTTGTTGAATCTTCATTATGAAAGGCATTGCCATTATAACTGTGTTACGCAATTACCCCGCGGCATCCTTTACCGCTGGTTCCCATTTCTTTGTGGTGCCGACGAACGCCGAGCGGGCATTTCCTATAAATTAATTTGCGTAGCGTATCAAACCAGCGAAATGACAAATGACATCACGAGACACGTTCATTATACGCTAATAATAATGTAAGGCAGACACACTTGACAAATTAGCACTATTGTTTACTGCCAGCGAATTTATTACCTACATAATACGTTACGGATGTTTATTCCTCAATTAATATTATCACTCGTAATTATTGCGGTGAAAATAAAATTCCTTTGTAATTTAAGCAAATATATGAATGTTTTCAAAAATACTACCTACAAAAAGATCTTCAATTTCCTGTTGGAACGGTGCTCAGTTGTTTGCAAAAGATAGAAAAGAATCCATTCCAAATAAATGTAACAGTTTGTTATTTCACGAAAGCAAAGAGTTCCAAAAACTATAGCTATTTCTCGGAATATCTACGTTTTCAAACTTGCATTTGAAATTCAGCTTTTGGCACGTTCTATTCGGCATCGCTGTACCTCGCTAACCCTTTGACTTCCGCACTACATCGTTACTCGTACCCACCATTCTTTTCCCGGTATTTTTTCAACATGTCCGAACTATCCGCAGATTTCATTACCTACGTTTGTACAAGAATTCGTGAATCACGTAACAACGGGATTCGAGCGTAATTCCCGGGCCCCGGGGCGCGGGACTGCCTGCCTCCGGGATTTAGCACGAACAAAGTTAGATGGAATAGTGTGGGATGGTAGTTTAGCAACTTAATACAACATAATGAGAATTATTTACATTGTTTCAATTGTAATGGAGCTTGGTGTTTATAGGTTCCGAGAATTGCACGTAATTTCTTGGAATCATGACTTCTGTAGTTGCACTAACGTCGTGTATTTCTAGAATTTGTCTGTGAGTGTCTAAGTAATTCCTACCAAGTAGTAGTTAGTGTACCAAAAAATATCTTCCCCGTATACATAAAGGCGCAAACCCACCTCGGCGCATGCTGTGCACGGGCACGCGGCGCATTTTAGTTGCGTGGATTCATTTGTTTGACAACGTGGGCCTACGTTTCCACTGCAGTACACACTACACACCCACAACTAAGTCAACTATAGCGTGCCGGGCCCACCCACCCAGTATTCGTGTATAGTGGGTACCCCATGCACAGCGTGCATGGCGTTGACAGCGTTGAGCTATGTGAGCGCCTTATTCGAGCAAGCCAAGCAAGTACTAATGACGTCAATAGGGAATATGCATGAAATTTTTTCTTCACTTAAATCAATAAAATACAATACTATCAACCCAAGAAAATAATTAAAAGTTAAGTTCAACTACTGCTTGTCGCTCAAAAAATAAATTAAACTCCTATAATTTTCTACGACAGTTAAAACGTCCGTGACTGTCGCGGCCATTCATGTCATGTTAGTGTCCGTGGTTTGCAGTGGACACAATCACATACATTTTCTTGCAAACACACGTGCATGGCCTATTCTATTCGTGCGCCGCGGTGGGTGTGCGCCTTTACAGTTGAGTACTCAGGGAAAACGTATTTGATGCATTGATATTGGATGCACGGTTCAAGTGTGTGCAATGAATTTGATGATTTTCTGCAAGAAAAATGAGGCGGAATCGTTCAAGGGTTGATGTCACCATATGTACCACCACAGGATGGGATTATGGGATTGCTGAGAAGAATAATACCACGTTATTAAGTTAGCAGAAAGATTACCTTTTAAAAAACTGACATAATAATAAAGGGTGTAAAAAGACCCTTAACGAAGCCGCAAGGTACTTGTTCTCCCCGTCATTGCGATAATTTTTTTGTTGTGGACTATAGCTAGGAACCTTCTAGTTACGGAGATATTGGAGGTCAAAGTTCCAATTTTTTTACAAGTTTTTTTTAAATACATGTTTCTAATGCAAGATTTTTACTTTAAACACCTTCACGACACCCGTACTATTCAATCCATCCGTCAGCACAATGTTTTGAGTGCGCTACATTGAGTTTTACCGTAAAACGTAATTTTTCACCCAAAAAAAAAGTCGTTTCCCAGCAATAATTTTTGCGTAGGGTGACTTAGTTTGATGTACATAATGCTTGGTTGACGGCTTCGTGAAGGGTCCGTTTACACCCTGTATAGGTCCAGTCGAATATCATCGCCTTGTAAAATATAGAAGTTTGGATTGTTGGTTTGGAAATTTCGTTCCAAGTTTGCGATCGTTTCCACAAATATTTGATCCAATAAAAGTTTTGTTGTATTTATTTTCCATCGCAAAATTATTGGAGGCGACACAAACTTATTTAAGAGATGTTTACGTAAATTTTAAGGCTTTTAATACTTTTGAGTTTACTTAAAAGTTGGTTTTGAGGTAATCGAAATCTTCTTTGATCTTTCTGTTTAATTCAAGAGTCACCTTATTCAAAACTGATTCCGTTGTTTACTTCAGTTACTTTGATAAGAGAAAAAAATCTGCAAATTAAAGTGTCACTGCGTGCATTTATTATTTAGGTTATTATACAGGGTGTAAACGGACCCTTCACGAAGCCGTCAACCAAGCATTCTGTACATCAAACTAAGTAACTTTACACAATTTTTTTTGCTGGGAAACGACTTTTTTTTTTGGGTGAAAAATCACGTTTTACCGTAAAACTCAATGTAACGCACTCAAAACTTGGTACTGATGGATGCTTTGAATAGTAAACGGGTCATGGAGGGAATTAAAGTAAAGTTAAAACCTTAAAAAGAAGTATTTAAAAAAAAACTTGTGAAAATATTGGAACTTTGACCTCCAATATCTCCGTAACTAGAAGGTTCCCAGGTATGGTAGAGAACAAAAAAATTATCGCAATGACGAGGAGAACAAGTGCCTTTCGGCTTCGTTAAGGGACTATTTACATCCTTTATATATTTAATTTACACATAATAATGTGTAAATTAAATGTATTTTTGTAAACTGTAATTACTTAGGTAATAAAGCGTTAACAGTATTTTTTAATGACTCTTTCATGTTGGCCAATAATAAATTGTAATTGATAGAAGAAGAAATGTGAACATTGACAGTATACAGTGGTGTCAACCAAGTGAATATTTTATATCGACTTTTGTATCATAATATAATATTAAGTTCCATCTTATTACCAATGGACGTTCATTGGAAAAGCTACCGGCATGCACCAGAGATTTCGAAAATACCGTGTTGTCCACATTAAGATACGGTGTTTGCGACAAAGATACAGTGTTTAGTGGAAAAAAGCGTATTTTACAGTGCAATTAAATGACGTATAAAAAAGAAATAATTATTTTATTTAGTAAAATTTGCACTGGGTTGAAAATGACACGAGATTTTAATTGGTGTCCTTTGGAAGAATACAAAACTTTGTAAAAGCTATAGCTGAGTTTTGAAAAGCTGAATGGGAACTAAATGTAGAGATTTAGAAAAATGGTTCAAGTGAACTCTTATTTTAAAATAACTGTTCGAGTTTGAATCTTCATACAGCGTTCAAAACGCAGATGGTTGACGTGACGTAGGCTTAGTAGATTTCCAGCTGCTTGTTAACTTTGTATCTTTTTTTTACATCTTTTGTAGTAAACAATTTCGCGAATTTTCGCTTATCGTCGTGACGTTTTCACGTGCAAGTCTCCAGTTGCAGTTCAAAGTTTTCCCCCAAGTGAGTGATGAAGCAGAACTGATACAATTACTCACTACAAGTTTTGTGCAGTCACAAGTCTCGAGAGATCTAGATTTATGCCTGTGTTCCAGTCTGATTCGCTTTCAGCTAGGTGCGAATAAATCTGAACGTTCAACGGGTGAATGTCCATTAGGTTTGTTTACCTGTACAAAAAAAAAGTTATTTTGTGGAAAAATACTTTACGACATCAGGCGATGTCACTTGCGACGCAACAAGCGTCAATGGATGTCGCGCGTTTGTCGCTTGTTTCTTTCACGTGAGTACCGTCGCATCACTAAGGCTGAGGCCAAACAACTAAGCGCAACTAAATTATTCCCGAAGCGCACCATTAGTTGCGCTCACAAATTCAAATTAAAAATGTTATATGTTTATTCCTCAAGGCGCAACCATGATGAAAAATATCGAGCGTAATTTTTTGCTATTTTCAGTTTTTTCGTTGGTATGATACCGGATGCGGCATAAATTCTGCGACTCATTTTACGTGACTCACAGTTCAAAAAATTACGCTCGTTTGGCCTCAGCCTTACTCGCAAGTTGCGTCGCTATCACTCGTAGCATGCAATTTCTTCCATTTCTTTTCTCTGCAGTCAGCGGATATTGCGTGTTGTTCGAGTGTGTTTCCCTGAACAGCAAAATTTACTTTGCGTACGTACATTATTTACTAACTATACATAGAATAAAAATGTGTACAAGTATCAATGGAAAAAAAACAGGGTGTCGAAAAATTCATCCGTTGCTGTCAACAGAAAAAGTGCCCAGAAGCCTGGCAGCATTGCCACGTTGGATGGCCATGCTGATAGATAATACGTCCACCAATACTTTAATATTGGTGGAAGTATTAACAAGATTATTCCTTTGGTGTGGGATGCAACTTGCGTCGACACCCTTGTGCCACCCCATCTTCCTAGCACGGCGAGCTGTACTGGAGCGGCTGCAGCAGGTAGGGTTCCCCATCATAGTGCTAAAAACAGTATTATACTGTTTTTCTTTCGTTAATACTTTTTACTGTTCTATAAAAAAAAGTATACAAAATACTGTTTTTATGTTCGCACTCCGCTGGTATCCGGAGCCATACTTAAATTGTGGAAAGGTTTATGAATATTTTAAAAATGATAATAAATTGTTAAAATATTTTAAAAATGATAATAAATTGTTAAACTGTGCAAGAAGCTCCAAAAAATATGTTTTTAAAACGTCAAAAAATTAAAATACTGTTTTCCTTTGTAATATACTGTTCATTTTATTTCTCAGATCTTAATAAACTTCATTTCTCGTACAAAGTTGGGAACCCTAGCAGCAGGTGCTAAACCTCTCAAACGCCGCCAATACATAAACGAGGTAGACACAATTCGCAATAAGGTGATTACGTCACGGGCCATCAATGCAGAACCAATGGTTCCCACATTTCGAACACCATTCAGAAATTAAACAGGAAGGATATTTCTGTAGGATGGGAAATTCCGGGTATTTAATCCAAAACCTGTGCGTGTAATATCGCGTAGGCTCCGGATTTTCCCAGAATTTGTAGATCTAGTAACAAGAGGGATTTTCTACGAGAATCCATAGCATTATGCGCAGGGCCGGATTTATGGGTGTGGAGGCCCTGGGGCAACCAAGAAGTGGAGGCACCGAAACTTGTTTTGGGACAGTCAAAATAATATAACAAGGACAACATAATAACCGCACAACCTTCTTTGAATAAATTAGGTCCTTTTTTTAGTTAATTCATTCAGAAATGAGAAAAGGAGTAGGTAATTATGTGTCAACTAATATTGAATTGAGTAAGTAAATTATTAGGATGTATTAGCGAGCGAAGCGAGCTCAAAAATTGTAGTATTCCGTCTGGGATAGGTTGGTTTCTCTATAGATGTCCAAGATTTTGGGGGGTGTTTGAACACTCTTTGATGGACTCATGGACACAAAGGATGTAATGTTTTCTTAACCAAGTTGTGGAGGCCCCTTCTTTGTGGAGGCCTGGGGCAAGTGCCCCTGTTGCCCTGCCCTAAATCCGGCCCTGATTATGCGGACAGTGTTACTGAATCGACACCGACTATACTACTTTACCAGTGGGTATCACAAAATGTCAAACAAAGGTATGGGATAGGTACCTATCAGAAGAGCAGCTATGTCTACCTGTTTATTGTTAACAGTATACTCTGATCATTAATCCGTTTGCCAAGTGAGGTGATTTTGGCAATGATCAGCAATGTGATGATCAGCAATTTGATGATCAGCAATGAGATGATCAGTAATGTGTGTTGCCCTTTCCCTAATATGTCTTTGAGTTTGCACGAGTCAAAATAATAAATAATGTATTATTTTTCATTGGTAAAAATGTTAAAGGCTTTTCCGTTTTAGAGATGTAGAATGTCTATAAATATGAGTGGGTCAATGATCGGTATTGCCATGCTGAAATGCAAAAAATACTATAAGTAGTTATTTTGAAGCCCGGAAGAAAACGCTATAACTTAGATTATTATTGAAACCCATTTTTCCCCAATGTTCTATTGAAATAAATCCTACAATCAACAACTGCAGTCAACCAAACATAATATATCACTGCTCACAAAAGCATATAAGTGTGAATAGTAAGTACATAATAGCAGTATCAGAGGCCAGTGGTACGGCATTAAATTATCTCATTCCATTATATACGAAGTTAGTAAGTTCAGCCACTTACTTCATTTACATGGAGCTACGAAGTCCGGGAGGAGTCCTTTGTATTTAGTTACTAGATGACATTAATGTCATAATTTCCAAATAATAATAATAAATAATTCGTTCAGGGGCAGTCATATCTGCAATGAATTCAGGGTGTAAACGGACCCTTCACGATGCCGATGCAACCAAACATTCTGCACATCAAACTAAGTATCTTCACCGCAAAATTATTGCAGGGAAACGACAAAATTTTTTGGGAAAAAAAAAAGTTCGATGATGGAACTCAATAATTGAAGTCAAATCAAGATAGCCAAGTATTTCTCAATATTGGTATATGTATATCCATCGTAGATATTACTGCCACTGAACGAATTTTCATAGCATTTTTTTTATGCTAGACTGTAAGGATGGAGTTTGGAAGTACGCCATCTTTTTAAACCCATTTTTATCATTTTTTTGAGATACTTCTCGTTGCTATAGGACATGGTTTAATTTTGTATGGACCGTGCTCCTTCTTCTTTAAAAGAAAAAAAATGATTTAACCAAGGAGTTTATTTAAACTTCTTTGATTTGAGTAGTGAATTTTGTGTCTATTAAAAACAAATTATTATTTGACAGTTGCCGCCAAAAAGGAACTGTTAAATAATAAAAAAAAATTATAGTTGAAAATCGAATTCTAATTAATAGTTGATTAAAAAAACAACACGCTCTCTGTTAAGGTTCTGAGGTCACTGTACGAGTATGTAGGCACTAGGCACACAAACTTACCTCCATACAGATTAAATCAGAAGACTAATATTATAATCTTAGCAGTTCCTGGTCTCGCTCGTGGCGTGTGGGTTATAAATCAGAGGTCGTTGAAAGTGCCCGAATATTGCGGCGAGCTGTGGTATTACGTGTACTGTATGCGGAGGGTAGGCAGCATTACCAGTGAGGGTGTACTAAGATAATAATGAAAGCGTGCGAAGATGATGTTCTTGTAGGGAATCATGTCTGGTGCAATTTTACTCGTGTTCTTTATTTTGTAAGAATGGAACGTCGTTGAAAGTTGTGTGAAAGAGCTGGTTACTAAGGTGTAAGTGATACAAGTTAAGTATGCTTATTATTGAAAAGTTTGTCTAAAAGTCGACCAAGTAACTCCTGCATGAAGGGTCAAAATAGTTCTAATCTGTCCAGGGTAGGGTGTTCAAATTTTCGAGCTCACTTCGTTAGCTCTTGGAGCCTTAGATCTTTTGTTCTTAAAATTGTCTCCCTAAGTCAATTAAGTAACATCTATCTGATTTTCTTTATTTATAACCGATGAAAAATTTCTATGTAAGGGGGCTCAGAATGATGTACTGAATACGTGGTAACCATTTTCGCGTCGGTGTCCCTTCCACCCCGTATAGTATCCTATTACAATAACCGTCATCGCTTTATAAACACCGCTGAAGGATGGCATTTTCGACTGAACTTTATTGTCGAGCGAAAAAAACCTAGCCTGTATCAGCTACTGAATATTAAAGGACGATAGCGTCCATTACGACTTTTTAGTCCAACGGGGGCAAATATGTGTCCCTTATACCAGAAAAACAGAAGAACAAAGACCCATTTGAGCAGATCAACGTACTACAAAAATAGTAAGTAATTTTTTTTAGGAAATATCGAAATTCAAGAAAACCCCCACGACTGCCACCCCCGTATCCGTCGCTCAGCCCCGCATTGCCGCCGCCGGAGTCCAGCTCCATCGTGAGTCCTACCATGGCAGTTGCGACGAGCTGGAGTGACGTGTTTTACTCCCTGCCCACGATGAACACCTGCTCGTCGATGGGGAGGACGCCGGCCGCCGGACGGTTTAGGACCACGAGGCCCGGCATCTGGTAGTGTCCCAGCTCCCGGCTGGAGTGTGCAGCGTATGCGATGGACGCATGCCATCAACGAAAATGTCATGCGCTCATACTATGGTGCTACAGAGAGGAGAAACAACCTGGCCGCGTACTGTGTTCGGTTGCTCTATCTGTTTTAGGTGCTTGAGCCAGTATAAATAATTTACTAAAAAAGTTCAATTTACAGCAAAAAATACTAATATTATAAACAAGTATGGTAATTATTGTTGTTACACCGATTTGGAAGAAATTGAAACTGAAGCGACATTTGCAACTACTCATCAAAATTATATTTATCTGGAAGAGATCTCAAGTTCAAGTAAGTAAGTAGGTCATACAGTTGTTTTACCATTTAACCAACTCAATATTTCATCGAGCAGGTCAAGGGTACAATTTCATCACAAACAGATGAATTGAATACATACGTAATTTAGGAGCCTCTCTTCACAGTTAGAGTAGAACTAATCCCATATATTACTTTCCATAGGGATTACCTTCCATAGGAAAATGTAATTCCGGGTTAGTAGAAATATTACCATGGGATCTTTCCAGGAAATGTATTGGAGAAATGTTTACACTGCATATAGGTTGACTGGTAATTAGTAACCGATACTTAAACACGTGATTGTACTCATGATAACAAACAACTTTCCCAAACAAACATTTTTTATACTCATTCACTTTAATCACAATAACACAACAGCCGTATGAAATTCGCGCGCGCGCGCCTGTTTTCTATTAGCTGTTATAGCCGCGTGACGCCGTTCTGTCTCATTACTATGGTACAGTGCTACAGTGGGTAGGCAGAGCACCCGCGCGGCTCGCAAGCCCGCTCCGTAAGCGGCGCCAGCGCCACAGGCCAGCCGCCACGTGCCGTATGCATAGTGGGATGCAGGCGCAGCGCAGACGTGGAATTTATAAGAAAACGAAAGAACGGCGTACCTGCGCCGCGCTGCTTGAGTGTAGTTCACGACACGTCGCCTACGTACATTTTGTATGAAAACTTTTTGAAGCGGCATCATGCCTGCGCCGTGCCTTATGTGTCTTGAGTCTGTGTTAATAAATGTATTTTCTTTCTTTCTTCTTTTTCTTTTTAATCCCTTATACAACAAACCATTGAAAAAGTTTAATTGAAAGCTATAATTAATTGAAGTTGGAATGCAAACCGTAATTCCTCAGTGAAACTGAAGCATACTGTCATATACGATCCGTTTCCACTCGTGTATCATCGAATGCCCCGTTAATTTGTCACGCGTAATCCCCAAAGAGGCGGGCAGAATGCGAGCTCCTTTTGTATTATACTGAATGGGGAACATGTTTTCAGATGAAGCGGTCATGGCTTTGTTTAAATAAAAATAAAACCTCGCGCTGGTGTTTCTAATGTGTTGTGGTTCACTGTGCTTGCAAATTAAAAAAATACCAAATACAGCGTGGTGGTATTTAACGAGTATATGAACAACAGCTCGCTCTATGGAAAATACTGGCATTCAGTTGCATCCGGTTAGACTGGAAGCCGATTCAAGCATAGTTGGGACAAGGGTAGGCAGAAGATGATGATGTATAACGGCCATTGAAATACTTATCTGAAAATCAAACCAACAATTTGTGAGGAGAAGAACGCGTTTTTCAATCGATCGGTTTTTCTCGAGAAAACGCATCATGACTTAACTGAAGGTTACATTTTTTCAAACAGATTTTTTGAATAAATATTATTTCCTTTATTCCTTTCTATACATAAGATTTACATTTTTTTAAATATTCCTTTACAAAACAATAAAAAAAAAAACATAGTAGCCCACCGGTATCGGGCACAGGGTCCAAGCTACCGGCAGTCAGGGCTCCAGAGAGAGCCTACTTGATTTGCTTATATTTCTCGTTATGTCAACAATCATTGCGCGCCGCTCCGATCGATTCACCACGACTATATCAGGGTTATTGGCTACAATAGAAGAATAAATATTTATGATAATAGTTAATATTCCATCTATCACACTAACTTGATGCAAATAATTTTCTTCCAGACATTTTTTTTGCAGAAAATGCCAAAAGTCGTATTTATTTTTTAAACCGCCATTAGCACAGACCCGAATTTGGGCCCAATGTGTTCCATTCACTCAGTTTGATTTATTCAGTGACGCCCCCTGTGTAAAATTATTACGGTTAAATTATTTATTTATTGATTCGTAATAATATGTATTTTGAATGTAGGTATGTTCTGTGTAGGTTCAATACGCAGAACCGAAATGAATCAATTGTGTAGGATTATTGTTTAGTTTAATTTAAATTGATTTTATCTTGTTTTTCTTTTTTACTACTTGTACTATTATAAACGTAAAAGTTTGTGAGGATTGATGTATGTTTAGATGTTTGTTACTCTTTCACACAAAAACTACAACAAGGGGTTGGTTGAAAGGCACACAGATAGTTTATAACCTGGGTTAACAAATAGGATACTATTTATCCCAGTAGTATGATCTCGCGGGACAATTACCGAACTCCACCCAAGCGAAGCCTCGCGCATAACCGTCAAAATAATTAAAAACTGAAAGATTTGAAGTCCGCCTGTTTATCAAGTTTTACATCTTTTTAGGTAGTTCAATGCGGCAGAACTATAAAACAAAAGAAACTTATCACTAAAAGTGTAAGAATTCCCAATACCGTAACACGAACTATAATTCTCAAGTAGAACTTGTAAGCGGCAAACAATTCCACCTCGTTACCGCCGCACCTGGGAACTATCACAAGAATCCGAAACACTAAGATTTATCACGAACACTTCTTCTGCCTTTATTGGACCTCAAATTCGCCATAAAATATTTCTTCCGCGAAAGTAAAGCACAAAGAGGAAGTTCCCAAACATTACGGCTTTGGCCACAATTCACTGGGGCTATTGAGGGCAGGGCCGGTCCGGCTATCCGTAGGTCTATAATGGCATCAACAAAACAATAACTTCATTCATTACTGGCACAACGTTGTGCGTGGGACGGTGATTATTTCGCTTTATTGTGAAGCCAAGCGCGCCGCGCGCCGCTACTGTTGGTCGGCGTTTTAGTTGATTTGTGAGCGAGGAGCACAGCTTTTTTTGTGTAATTTTAAACGTATTTTTATTTCTTTTGATTTTTCACATTTTTGCTTGTACTTTCGAAATAAATATGGTTTCCATTCCGTTATTAAATGGATGATTATGCTGTAGTGTTTGCCCTAAGGCGTCTGTTTATGCATGCATGTAGTGTAGTGTACGGCATGTTCGGACATAGAAGCTTCTGTCCAGATGCCGTCATTAAGTCGCATATTACCTTGTATTTTAATGTAAATTAAACAAGGGACAGCCATACAATCACTATGACTAAGTATGTTTCTTAGGTAAGTTCTTAGTTAGTAGCTACACTCTATTTCATCACCTGATACTAGGGGGGTAAGTTTGCTATTTCCAATGATTTGTTATAGACTTATGTACGTGATTACCAAATACGATAAATTTTTCCAGTGGAGTAATAATGGCAGGCCACCGGTAAATCATAATGATGAAGCCTTTCAATTTATTAAGAGATCATCAAAACTGACAGAAACTATAACTTCAGTGTCCATGATACCGATACAATTGCGTTGGTAAACCTGCCCTGTTACCAGTAAGTAAGTACAGTGTCTGCAAACAGCCAAAGCACATAACGTACATTGTGGCAAGCGATCGATTTCCCACTTCCAATACTTTATATTTACAGCGTTCTGTAATTCTACTATTTCACCCACATTCAAGTTAATAAGGTCGAACAAATAGTAGCACACAAACACCGTTTGCCCGCAACCGCCCCGTAGTGCTGCATTAAAATCGCATTACGATGTCGATACTTTATATCGATATTTGTTACAGCACTAGCGCGACAGTACGAATATGTTCATTTGATTCCAATACATTTTTACTTTTATAGCAAATTGGTATCCGACTGCAGCGGTACGCGGTTGTAAAAACGAACTTTATTTTGCTGCACATTTTGTAAAAATATACGATCGTATTGTTAAGTGAAGTGGTGGAATATTTTTAATTTATCGTTGTTATTTTCCAATATTGAGTGGGAAATGATATTGATAAGGCAGATGTTTGCTTCAATTTTGTGTATAAAGGGTGTAAAAAGACCCTTAACGAGTTGTTGTCATCGTCATTGCGATATTTTTTTTGTTCTGGACCATACCTTGGAACCTTCTAGTTACGAAGATATTGGAGGTCAAAGATCCAATTTTTCACAAGTTTTTTTTAAAAATACTTCTTTTTAAGGTTTACTATTCAAAGCATCCATCAGCACCAACTTTTGAGTGCGTTACATTGAGTTTTACCGTAAAACGTGATTTTTCACCCCAAAAAAAAAGTCGGTTACCAGAAATAATTTTTGCGTAGTTTGATGTACATAATACTTGGTTGACGGCTTCGTGAAGGGTCCGTTTACACCCTGTATAAGTGACCTCGTTACGTAAAAATGTAGGTACTACAAGGTTGTCCGTCTCCGAAGCAAACTCAAATCATGCAGGCTGGGTGAATAATTTTACTGGTCACATTCAGTCGCTCAAACTTATGCTAATTAACAAATTAGAAAGATAGAATAATCGTTGATTTTATATCGAATTAGATATGTTTTTGATGTCATGAAATTATTCCTTCTAGTTTGGCAAGTACCTGTTATGACTAAGTAGCAAGACAACTTCAGATGTTTTTATAATAATTAAGATTTAAGTAAATAAACTCTTTAAAAAAATACGATGGATAAAAATAATTCCATGAAAAACAAGGAGCGATGAAGGGTGCGCTGAATTATTCATAAATTCTAAACGAGAAATCAAAGACCGCCAATGAATATAATTTTCTTACGTTTTTTTTTCTAAATTCGCCCCTGCGAGATTTCGAACTTTTGTTTGCATTCCCGAATTATATCAAAATGTTTTCGTTTGTTACAAGTCTTCATGGTTCGGTCAAAATAGACATAACAATTGTGGTAGGTTGACACTAATTCGCATAGGCCTGAAAATTGGTACTGGTCTTAGCAAACATAGGATCGGTGGGGACTTTAGTACTTTATTTATATTTGTACTAATTTTCAGCCCTATGCCAATTAGAGTACCTCAACTGAAATGTATATTTTGACCCGACTATTAGATAGTAACACAACATTTTAAATTTATTTTGCTTTATGTTTTTTGCAGTGACCGCTATGAGTGAGTAAGTGTCTCAGATTGATAAAATGTAAATCTAAAAAGTTGACGGATCTTAAAGATCGTCAAAACACTGCATTTTATTGTCAAAAATACACAATGTTCGGGTATTCTTTTGGACTTGATTCGGCCGGCGGCAATATTCAATACAGATAATTATACATCCGGGAAAAACCTGATCGGCTTCGTTCAAATTGTGCCGAACATGATTCAGTGAGGGTAGATGCCGAACAGTGTTTGCCGATCGGCATGAGCCAAATGGTAGACTTTGTTGTTTAACAAATTCTTCCGGATCGAATGTGTTGCTCCGAAAAAGTCTACATGTAGAAAAAAAAGGAACAAAAAGTATTTATTAGTCCGCACAGGACAAAAAAAAATGGTTACATTAACAGTAAAATATAGTCAAAAATTTCAAACTTAAGTCTAAGTGCCTCATTACTTAAAGAAGAGGGCTACATGCACTTTATTATGAGCCTAAATAGATAATTAAACATTGAAAAAACAGAAAGAATAAAAATACAAATAAAAAATGAAAACAGTATCGATAGTATTAAGTTAAGTTAAACTTAATTATTTTATAAAAATTATATAAAAGTAAACACGAGGAGCTCGTGGCTTAATAATAACAGCCGCTCGGGTCGATCTTTAGGTTAAGCCGTGCTTGCCTAGGTTGGTCTGTGGATGGGTGACCACCCGTTACATACCGAGTTTCTTCCGTGCCTCGGAAAGCACGTTAAGCCGTTGGTCCCGGGTGTCAATTGTAGATCTTTGACAGTCGTTAGGTAGTCAGTGGCCCAAAAAGTCTGACAACCAGTCTTACCAAGGGGTATCGTATTACCCAGTACTAACTGGGTTGTGGAGGTCAGATAGTCAGTCGCTCCATGTAAAATACTGGTATTCAGCTGCATCCGGTTAGACTGGAAGCCGACCCCAACATAGTTGGGAAAAGGCTAGGCAGATGATATAAAAGTAAACACGAAGCCGGTATCTCAGCATGGTGCTGTAACATTAAAAAAAAACGATTATGCGATTGCCGATACTGATGTGGGTCAAACTGGCTACGGGTTGCTAAGTTTTTGCGTTCTGTGTTTTCGATGATAGTTACGTCAAAAGAACCAGTTAGAAGTAGGGGTATTTCTACAATAAAATTGGCCGTCTCAAAAAACCTTAATTAAACTTATATGTCACTTACGGGGTATTTATTTATTTATTTATAGATAGGAGAACCAACAGCTATGACAAATGAATAACAATTGTATAGGCAACACAGATTCAATTACAGGCTCTCACGAATAAACACAGGATAGTAGAAATCTTAGGATCACTAAATAACAAGCACGATAAAAATAAAATAAAAGGAATTAAAATAAGATACAATAAGCACTTAAAAAACTCACACACATATCTTCACATATCTTCCGTGATTGTTCATTATTTTGAGCTTCCTATATTTCGATGCTGTTGCAAGCGCCATGATCGCGGGTTGAAACCTTAATTATTCAGCAACTATAAAACAAGACGAAACACTGCCATTCCGAGATTATCATACGCATAACTAGCGGCTGTATCACATAATATATGGCTTATGCCATTATTGGAGCTTAAAATCCGGTAGGTAAGCAACAAATCTGAGCTTAGCACCGCGCCCGCGCCGCCCGCGCCGCCCGCGCCGGGTGGCACCGCGAAGCCTCACAAATTTGCACCCATTACGCCTGATACGGGATTTGCCGCGATTCTAAATCCTCGCTTTTCGGGGATTGTGGAACAACAAATCCAGGGTGACGTATCTTAATATGCTCTTAATTTTGAACGGATTTCATTATGTCGTCTTTAACGTGGGATCGGAAAGGGAAATTCTATTCCAAAAATGTACATCGTTTTGTTATAGTACCCAGGAAGAGCCTCTTGTCTCGTAATACGAGTATTTTTTTCGTTCATGATGAAAAATTACACGTGGGACTTCGTCGCGAGTTTTTTTTTCTTTAGTAAAAATAAAAGGGGAACTTTTACCTAATGTTTTCAATCAAAACAGCTGGTTCTTAGGGACCCATTACTCGCCACAGCCGCGAATTTTGGCGGCAAAGGCGACTTTTGGTCGAAACCAGGAAGAAAGCTTGGTCGCACAACCGGGCATCACGATTGGCCATAATTCACCACGCAGGCGCAGTACGGGTTGTTGCATGCTGGTTACCTCACGATGCAGCGATGTTATCCTTGAACATTTTGAGTATAGTGATGAAAAAAATATTTATTTACACAAAAAACTTACTCGTAAATCTCGGCCGTTATCACTGGGCCACTGACTGATCTCCAAAATCAGCATCCACCTAGCCTTTTCCCAACTATGTTGAGGTCGGCTTCCAGTCTGACCGGATGCAGTTGAATACCAGCATTTTACATGGAGCAACTGCCTATGTGACGGAATATGGAAGACTGGTTGTCAGACTTTCGGGCAACTGGCTACCTGTAACGACTGTCAGATTTACAAATGACAGTCAGGACTAACGGCTTAACGTGCTTTCTAACGCACGTAGGAGACTCGGTTCTAATAGATGGTCACCCCTCCACGGAACGACCTTGCCAAGCGATTTTTAACCTTGAAGACATGTGCGCTATTATTATTTAGCCACGAGCTACTGACTGCTGTTCACAATACTGTCCCTAAATTATACAAGGTGTTTTTTTATATCCCATAACTCTAGGTTATGAATGAGACCATATCAAAGAATCAACTGGTATATGAATTATTTTTCAATTATCATTTTTTTTTGGTTTAATTTTTCATACAAAATAATTCGACAAAGTCACGATTATTAATGTAAAACACCCTTACGTGAAATACGACAACGTCGCATTTTCTTAGCTTTAAATATGATTGCGTTGAATGAAAATGAATTACTTACTCGTAATTATCAATGAAACTTAAATTAATTATGATTGACGATATCTTCGAAACTATGCATTTTTGGACCGCATATTCTAGGACTTAAGAATATAACCCTAGAGTTATCTTACTAATATTATAAAGAGGAAAGATTTGTATTTTTGTGTGTGTGTGTGTGTGTGTGAGTATGTTTGTAATGAATAAACTCAAAAACTACTGTGTCGATTTCAAAAATTTTTTCGCCATTAGAAAGCTACATTATCCCTGAGTAACATAGGCTAAATTTTATCACAAAATGTTTAAAAAATAAATGTCCACCCGTGCAAAGCCGGGACGGGCCGCTAGTGGGATATAAACACACACAATCATTTACAACGAAAAACACGGTGTATAAACCTGCGAAAATGAAACAGGCATTTCAATAACTCCAAGAAATATTCAATTACGCGCGACATTCGTTTTAGAACTCGTAAATTATTCTCCAATAAATTAATATTCCTCCTTACCTATGTTTCGTAGTCGGAAGTTCGCACTCCAAGTCGGCAAATCAATTAAAAGTTCAATTTCGAATACCTATTATAAATTCTATTAATAATTCACACTTTTGTGGGTTTGTTTTCATTACATTTTTCGAAGTTTCTTGCTCTTCAAAAAAAATATTTTATTGGAGGGCTTACTGTCTTAGTAGGTTTTTATAGTTAGTACTGAAATGACAGCTAATCAAACAAAATCAATGTAATTTTTTTTTTTTTAAACTTTGCCCCACACTAGGAATTTCTCCTGTATCGTGGGTCGTCACGAACATTTAAACTGACATACACAAACAGCCAGACCCAGAAAAACTACCAATAATAATACCAATAATATACCTCAAAACGGGTACTTTATCACCTATTTAGTCCGATGAGTGCATTTGGATGAGTTATGTATTTCGAAATGTTCACATTTCATTGCACGTTTCCAATCTATGATAACTGGCGGCCAGTACAAGCAAATACACATACATTAATAATTCTAGCACTCGATCGTACCAGAGCAAACTACAATTTAAAAATACATAAAGCAAAAACAACATAACATACAGCCAGTCAAAGTTGTCAGCCTAAAAAAATAAAACACGCGCTAAAGCCAAATCTGGGAGCGCGAATAAAAAATGTTGCCAAGTAAAAAACGGCAGTAAATTGCAACATAAATTACGTAAGAAATCTGTAATACTGGCAAGGTGGGCCGTTCATCACAATTAGGAGTCTTGGAAATCGCGAGAGCATTTGTGGAAACGGTTTCTTTGTTAACGGGTTCTGATTGTGTTGGGGGTAAGCAGAGACGTGGGCTGTAGAACATTTGTTTATTTATCCATCTTACATATTTTATTAGGTGCAGGATTTCCGTGGGTTCGATTCCCTAGTCAGGGAAAGTGACATTGGGTTTTTATAAGTAATTTCTCAGCGTCTAGTTTTGAGCCCGGATGATGGCAATAGGCTTCCCCTCTTTTACATGGCACTAAAATATAACTGACGACTACATTGGTTTATGGGGCGGATATTGGTGTGCGGACGTAGTATGATTGTTCTTGTTTCTTTGCAAATTGCAGAATGAAATAAAAACTCATTTTTAAAGCATGCAAGGCCAGTACTATTCTTCCTTCAAACTGAACAACATATCTAACTAAACCATAGCGAGTCGAGTCTAGATCGAGTTAGGATACTATTCGTGTATCTAGTTGCACGTATTCTGCCAGTTATCTGAGATATCTCAAGATGTCGACCGGTCATAAACTGAAAGGGGTTCCGAATATCCTTCATACGTTCGTATTGATGAACTGTTTCAGATTCCAGCACCCGGATTCCGTGACATCCTTCCCGACAATACTTTATACTGCTACTGTTACTGTTAGCCTGCGTCATCCCACTGCTGGGCATAGGTCTCTCCCCATGGCTGATCGTTTTTTCCAGCTCATCCCGCCATCTTCTACGAGCTTCATATGTTCGAAAAATTTGCACACGACACAATAAATTATGTTTTCAAACTAGTATATTATGGTTGGTGTTTCCTATCCAAAAGATATATATTTATATCTTGAAAAGAAACACCCAATCAAAATCAGAGATAACAGTCGCTTTTTCAGTCGCCATAATCTTGGTCAGGTTTTCAGAGAATCTTGCAGATTAGTGTCTGTGATGGTTTTTTGAGGAAAGAACCACACAAATTTGAGTAGACCTGTTCAGACAGAGCCCGATTTTTTTTTTATTAAAGATTTGTACACCCTCAAAAATGACACGATTTCTTTTGTTGATCTGTCATTTTGTCGATTCTTCCGTCGACAAAACCCGTTTCTACAGTGTTTGTGGTGAATGTACACTGTACAGGACTGATAAAATTATTACCATCATTCTTTGTAAAGCTATATCCTCAAAAAAAACTGATTCTTCAGCTCAACTCAGAACTTAAGGAGCTCAACGACAGGACGAACAATACTAAAGAAAGGACATAACTCACATAGGTAAACGTCCTATTTAACAGGATGTGCCTGCACTGCAGAGACGAAACATTTGCTGCAATTAATAAAACGCGCCCGTACATCCGGATTATCCTTCTCGCCTACGAGACCCGATTTATCGACACGAGTTTAGATCCGAATCCAGCTTGGAGTTTAGGCTTGAGTTCCAGTGAGCGATAGGCTATTGTAACAAGAAATTCACTTTTTGAAGCGCTCAAAGTAAACTAACAATCTTGGGACCATACGATTTGCAAGGTTATGGCTCTCAGTGAATGTGAGCAGATGTCAGTACGTTGGTTACAAAAAACTATAAATGAAACCTGCCTTGAAGATCAGTCAAATGCTTCGGACAAATTGCGGACAGACACCGGACACTGATAGATGCTTCAGTAGTATTTGCATAAAGGTGTCCATGTCCTGAGCTACGCACCGGCAACCTCCTTTTTTGCAGTCGGTTTAAAAAAGAGCCTTCATTTTTTATTGATTGATTTGTAGTCTCATTAGTTGAGACTTTACAGATTAAAGCTTGTGTAAAACCAGCTAAACGTCATAGTTAATCTTTGCTTTTTATGTGCAGTCATCCTTCCACCTGTATGTGGGTCGAGTGTACAGCTAAGGCCGTCGATACATTTACGACTAACCTCGGCAGGGTATAAATCTTAACTGAGTACCGATTTTAGGTCTCGTAGTAAAAGTCGTTCGGAGAAAAATATTAGTTCCTATCGGTGTTGTTTTTAACGTGATTTTTCTCGAAATGGAAAGATAAACATGAAAATAAAAATAAATAGAACAGCATTTACCCGCGACTTTGCCTGCGTTGCGGTCATGGTTTATCGTTTTGCCAAATTTTATCGACATCCGTTTAGCCTTAAGGGTAAACCGAAAATCGAAATTATTTTTTTTACGTTTCTTGCAATTAGCCGATCAGTGGCAGGCTAAAAGGGCTGAAAGGGGTTGTATTGATGATTATAACTCTGTAAAGCCACATTTGTTACGGCCGCAAATCATATTTTACTCAACATACAACCTGACTCTGACCTGATAATTGCAAAAATAGTAAGAATGTTTGAATTTCGCGGGCTACCCTGGCGCTTCCCCCTTGAGGAGTGAAAAGGTAACAGACATACATCATAAGATGTACTAGTATGGGTAGATATGGAACACTCGATTTGGTTTAGGTATTTCCGGGTTGCACGTAGGATTGATGACCTACAAACACAGTTGCTTTACTCAAACTCAAACTCAAAGCATTTATTTCAATTAGACCATTACAGGCACTTTTGAATGTCAGAAAAACAAAGAACAGCTACAGTCCCAGACATAAGACATAATAACTTATGAAAGTACTGTAGTGGCCCATTCCAAGGCGTAGATCTCTACTGGGTAACTATGTACAATACATGGACTACTAGATCTTTGTTATTTTCTATGTTGGGCTCATAATAGAATTATGCTGCAAAAATATATTTAAGACATCGAAGATACGGCAAATAATGTGCTTCCATCATCGATCTTCAAAGAAATCAATACAGAAATAAAAACTTTTCTTGTGCGCAGGTGATCGTAAAGTCTCTGATCAGTTAAAACATTATGGCCACAATGGGTATTCAGCCATAAGAATCGCTGCAATAAAACTTATACAGCGATCGTTGCAACCAGGCCAAAGTGATCTAAAGTCGTCAATGTGTCGTCGGCTTTATGTGTAAGTAGGTAACTATTGGAAATTGCCACACACCTTAGTTAGGTTTTAATGTGTTAGTTACTTTAGGTTATTTTAATTTATTAATGTACTTAATTGTTTAACTTGCCCTTAAAATGATAAAACTCCAATTAAAATTCTCAAAGCCTTAGCGCGACTACTGAGCACTGTCTACCTGTCACGACTGTCAAAGATCAACAAATGACAGCCGGGACCAACGGCTTAACGTGCTTTCCGAGGCACGAAGGAAACTTGGTACGTAATGGGTCACCCATCAACAGACCAATCTAGGCAAGCGCGGCTTAATTTGAAGCCGGCGCGGCCGCGGCTTAACTGTTATTATTTAGCCACGAGCTTCCCTTCAGGTGTGACATTATGTTGAAATAATGACGATTTTATATATCTGTTACGGCTAAAAGTCGAAGTAAGGTTACACCTAGTTCTAGCCGGCTATACCTAGGTAAATATCCTTTTTATTGCTAGGACACACCGACCAAATGGATAGGTTAGGTTAGGATCAAACTGTGACAAAACGCGCGCGAACCGAGCGAGCGCAGCTTCCAAATTGGTTGCACCTAGGTATAGCCGGCTAAAACTAGGTGTAACCTTACTTCGGCTTTTAGCCGTAACATATCTACTAAATTCTATAGTCTAGACCTCACTTTAGATAAATCCAGCAAGTTTAAAGGATGTATAGACAAAATACAATAGTACCTTTGCATTCGAGACTTAGTTGGGTACATATGCTAGCTACGGGGACTGCAGTAAGCCAGGTTCTGCAGCGGTCACTAATGGAAACACTGAGCTACGGTTAAAGTCTCTGCATATATCTAACTAAGTATAAAAGCTAGTTCCAAAGATAGGTTACATTGTCTGCTGTTTGAACTAGAACTGAAATATACGTAAAACGAAGTTAAGTGATCGTGGTAGAGTTTTCTTGAACTTGACAAGAAAAGTCTTGTCAAATTTTATCTAAAGTAAAGATTACTTATAAGATAGAGGTAAAATTTGAAATGAAATATTTATTTACCAGATATAAATCCACATACAACATTCACCACCACCTGCCTAGCCTTTTCCCAACTATGTTGGGGTCGGCTTCCAGTCTAACCAGATGCAGCTGAATACCAGTATATTACATGGAGCAACTGCCTATCTGACCTCCACAACCTAGTTAGTACTGGGTAACACTTAATATTAATTTTTGGGCCACTGACTACCTAACGACAGTCAAAGATCTACAAATGACAGCCGGGACCAGCAGCTTAACGTGCTTTCCGAGGCACAGAGAAAATTCGGTAAGTAATGGGTGGTCACCCATCCACAGACCAACCTAGGCAAGCACGGCTTAACCTAAAGATCGACCCGAGCGGCTGTTATTATTTAACCACGAGGTCGACTTACAAAATTCACAAACAGAAAAAAAAAATTGATTGTAAGTTTGGATGCTGTATCTTTGGAACTACTGGTCCGATCGCGAAAATTGTTTCACTAACGGAAAGCTACATTGTCCACGAGTGTCATAAGCTACATTTAAATGTTCCCATGGGTTTTCCGTACATAACGAGAGCGAATCCGCGAGCAAATGCTAGTCTATATCAATATTATAAAGAGTGTGTATGTTTGTGAGTTAGCATGTATGGGTGGTAATCTTCGGAAATACTGTTCCGATTGCAAAAATTCTTTCACAAACGGGAAGCTACATTATTCCCGAATGTCACAGTTGAGTTCATACATTTACAACGTTACTGTTGGTTAATTCCCGTACATAACGGGAGCGATGCCGTGGAAAAAAGCTAGTTTTTTGTATAAACACAGACACCGACATATTTAATGTAGTAAATATGAAGTTCTAAAATAGATCCGGCATTATAAGGCATCGTGTGTATTATATCTTGAATATTTCTAGAGCTCGGAGTTGTTATATTTCCATACGACAAACTTCATCAAACTGGCACAATTTAAATGTTACCACTCTCTGCCTATCTCTTTTGCAAATAGGTGGTATTCTATGTAGATGCTGCTCCACGAACAACACCCCAGGACCCAAAAGTCAGAGGTCAGATTGAAGATAAATACATCAACTTGTAAATGTCCGAACTTAGAAAAAAAACTGAAGAATAGTGCTTATCTTTCCGAGTGAATAGGAAAGAATATAAGGAAAACGTTCTATTCGTAATCGGTTAAATAAAGATTTAGGCCTAAGCCTAAATTTCATTTAATAATGTTACTAGGCCGCGTCATCGCTGCACATCAGGCCGACGTGCGGCCAAACGCAAGCCAAGAAAGATTTGTTGTTTACAAATATTTATGGGACTCCTTGCTAATCAGGTAAAGTTGGAAATACACTGTAATGGTTATTACCATCCTGCCGGGGCTGCGGGACTATTCGAAAGAGATACCGTGGCCCTGGAACACAAAGGGCAATGAAGGAACATGGATGGGTTTTAGTCAGTAAGAGTCTGACACTCCCTCCCACTCCACCCAGAGCGGGAGAAGTCATTTGATGATTTCCCATCCGTAAAAAAAAAAAAAAAAAAAATGGTTATTACCATAACCAGTTCTGACAGTCGTGTGACTTTTGTTCTTCTCACTGTGTGTTTTTGTGGGAAAATGATTATTACAACCATTATTTCTGTTTTTAAGGCTAAACCAATAAGTGTAGTAAGGTAACTCCCTATTAAAATAAAGGCAGAACTCTCTATAGTAAAAAATAGGATACTGTATCATCTACTAAGAAATGTATAAACATAACTGCACTCTAAGCCGAAAAAGGGACAATATGGCAATTAAACTGCGATTAATAATGACGTAATAAATACCTTTTTAAAAACTTATTATTTTCAACTTTGAATACATTTTTACATTATATTTATCGTAATGAAAAGAGATAAACCAACTGCACCGTCAATTTTTAGTCGTCTTATAACGGCAGCCCACTTCATGTATCCAATGACTACTAAGAATTCATTAAAAAATTGGTATTTATGAGATTTTAATAATTTAAAAATAAAAATATTATTCAATATTATGACGCATGACATCCTGTACCCTGTAGTTATAACACCCTGTTGCGAGCGATGATCTACTCGACTCGTGCGCTGGGTAGGTATGTTTTAACGTTTGACACGTAAACATTATTAACATCAAGTTTCGTAATTTCTAATATACTATTTAATTTTACTTGTGCCTATTATCTTAATTAATGGTAAAAAAAACGCGCCTAGAGGTACATATTTTATCTCGGATACATTGAGTGGACCACCTTTGTAAGACGACTAAAAATTCACGGTGTATAATCATTTTAGTAATAAAAATTAGTTTATTCTATTCCACGTGGTGTTTTTTGGTACATTCCGGAATACTGTTGTATAAGTTCTACGTATGTCCTATATATTTGTATACCGTTTATTTATAATTTACCGTCGTTTAGTATTTTAACTATACTATTAAGAAATACGCTTCATCGGGTTAGACTGGAAGCCGACCCCAACTTGGTTGGGAAATGGCTAGGCAGGTGATGACTATTTTGAAATATGTCTTATATCTCAAAGGTGTAGTTGTTATTCCATGAGAAAATGGCTTATGAATTTTTCTAAGTGTTTACAAACTAGTGCTTGTGACTGTACATATGTGCGAGGCGCTGTGCCGCCGCCGCTGTCCACACTTACCGATTACCCTAAATAAGAAAAAAAAATACCTACCCGTTTTATTATTGATTCGGGTCGAGAATCATTAGCATAGATACCTCCTTGAATTTGACCAGAATGCAAAACTGCACCTTGTAGAGTTACTCACACAAGAGGGTACTATTAGCGACGTTCGTGGTAGGCCCTATGGACATATATCACTCGTTCTATCTCCACTAAATTCAGCGGAGGTGTCGAGAGGGAATAAAACCAAGGATGGGCGCAAAACAAATGCCCACCGGTGAGAAATGGTGTGCGATAATCTATACTTATGTTTGTTTTTCACCTGTTATAACTTATTTTGACCGTCTTAATAATTTAGCCCTAAGTTCTTGCTCGAGCCGCTTTAGAATTTTAAAGACGTATGAGAGGATTTATAACTTTTTAAAACTTCTCCGTTTTATCCTGCATTTAAACGTACGCATAACGAAGATTAAAAACAAATCTGAACACAACACCTACACTAAATCATGATGTTTTAGTTCGTTAACAAAATCAGTAGCGAGTCTAGTCCTGTATACAAAGAACGCTAACTAGGCAGTCTTCAGGGAAAACAATAGTTCAGGCAGAGAACTAATGAGCGTTCAAAGCGTAATTCTACCTTACTTTAGTTGAGGACGACCGCCGATTGGCAATGAGCCGGCTGTTCTCGCGGGGTTCGCCGATGTACGGTATATGCCAGCCTTCGCCACTGTGTGCAGGCGATGGAAGATTATCCGGGACGTTCCGCCCCGCTTGATGTAAGTACTTATTGAAGAATTTTACGTCTCAAAAAGTATGTTATGTTATGTATGCTTCACTCTAATGACCTATGTACCACTACTGTACATAAAAGCATCATCATTTTATAATGTGCTGGGACACAGGCCTCCTCTCTATGAGAGGGAATGGGCTATAATCCACCACGCGGGCCCAGTGCGGGTTGGTAGATGACACATGTCTTCGAATTTTGGTTCTAGGACATGCCGGTATCCTCACGATGATTTCCTTCACCGTTTTGAGAGCAGTGGTCATGAAATAAATTACACGTCTTCGTCGTCGACTGTACATGAAGTTTAAATAAATAATTAATGTTCATTTTTGTTTCAGTTTTATTTTTGTATTCAGACGTTTCAGTGAAAGATGCCAAATAAAAGGCAAGTGAACAGACAGTGAAGCATCTGATTTGGCATTAAAGGGTACAGAATAAATGGGTAATTATTTTGAATTTCTTCAAAAATCTTTAGATTCTCGAACTATACCAATGCATATACATTGTTTTTGACGTGTGTACAAACCTTGGTATTGCTGTATAAATAGCTGAATTTAAGATATGCAATATACCCTTGGTTTATGTTAAGATTCAATGGTGTATGTCTGAATCAACTAAATTAATAGGTAAAACAATTTCGGAGTTACACCATCGAAATTGGCGATTCTCTATATACAAAATAATATTCATCAATTTCGGTCATTCGCAGTAACAAACACATTTCCCAAAAATTGCTGATATCTGTCTTCGGAATCCGTGAATTATAGTCACCCTACGTGTTGGTTACACGAGCAATGCACCCGAAGCCGTTCGTATGGATAAAACATTCAAATGTATGGAGAGTGAACTTTGTCACATGGAGTATAAATAAAATGGAGTTACCTTTGGCGGTCATTGTAGCCAGAAGACCGAAAGTCTGATAACCAGACTTACCAAGGGGTGTAGTGTTTCCCGGTAATTGGGTTTAAAGTAGATTAAAGTAGTAATTTATAGGCAGTCACCCCATGTAAAATATTTTATTATCGTTTATTCATTTTTCTAACATACTAATTAAATATTTAAATATTTTTAACAACATTTACATAAAAAAACATTTAAAAATACAAAAAATAGTAGCCCACCGGTATCGGAAACGGGGTCCAAGCTACCGGCGGTCAGGGCTCCAGAGAGAGCAACCTCCTAATAATACGCGCCGTGTCCAGGAAAACCCCTTTCTGAATCAAGCCCTTGATCCAGCTGCCTAACGAGAGCGTCCTCACGAACGTAGTCACGGGCAGAAGCTAGTTTACTATAAGGTCAAACAACAATAACCCAATGTTTTATAATTACTCTCAGCAGTGGACAGAGACAACGGTGTCAACACAACAGTTTTCCTTTTCAACTTTAGAGAACGTAACTATTGATCCTCCATTTATTACATACTCCTGGTTGCTACAGGATCAGTATCACATGCATGGAGTTCGCACACCGCCCGTGCAAATAGTTCGAACTGCTCGAAGTACCTCGATTCTCATTAAATGTTAGCTTGATTACTAATGTGGTTTGGTTTGAATTGTAAAGAACTTTTCTAAGAAACGCAGTTTCTCTGATATTTTGTGGTTTAGAGATTGTCAACAGAAGGGTTTGGTAAAGCTTGGGCACATTTGTCTATTACCTGCGTAATATAAGATATACTAATAAAAGACAGAAAAAAATAATTGTCGCACGGACATGACGTGCATACAAAATTTAAAAAACCCCATAACGACAATAACGAAACTTGCGAAAAGGCTAGGCATATAATGATGATGGCATGTTAGACAAGATCATCATCACCATCATTCTCCTGCCCTTATCCCAATTTATTTGGGGTCGGTGCAGCATGTCTTCTTCTTCCATACTTCTCTATTACTCGTCATCTCAACCGTCACCTCCTTTCTAGCCATATCATCCTTCACACAGTCCATCTATCTTTTCTTTGGTCTAACAGTTATGACTGGGTTAAAAGTCTTCGTAGTGTAGTAACTGTCTGTCTGTACAGGGATAAAATCATTAGTGACTGATATTTAAACACGTGATTGTACTCATGATAACAACTACTTTCCCAGAGAAACTCATTCACTTTTATTACATTATAAAATACTGAGCGGGCTTGCGAGCCGCGCGGGTGCTCTGCCTACCCACGTTTGCACGGCACGATAGTAATGAGACAGAACGACGTCACGTGAGTAACAGCTGATAGGTCAAAGTTTCATACGGCTGTTGTGTTATTGTGATAAAAGTGAATGAGTATAAAAAAAAATCTTTGGGAAAGTTCTTTGTTATCATGAGTACAATCACGTGAACTGTTTAAGTATCGGTCACTAATTATCAGTCACCCTTTATAGTAAGTTTTGAAAATACAATATACATAAAAGTGAGTACGAAAACGTTTGTTTGCAGTTATTCCATGCACAGCGGGGCGTAGGCACGTTTGTCAAATAAAATTCTATCTATTCGAACGTGAATTCTGCCAGTGGTTTTTATAGGCATTTTTTGGTAGGTTTCGTGAACAAAAAGTAAACTTTATCATGTAGCACTACTGCCAGTATAGTTTTAGTTCATAAATCTCGTTTTTTCTGACTTGGACTGCCTTAGTGATCAAGTGGATGCAAATGCGACTGCTGAGCGTAAGGTCCTATGTTCGACTCACAGATAGGGCGGGGTTTTTCGTTTCTTTATTACAAAATTCGCAGTAGTATCCCAGAGTGTTGGTTTCTGCTCGGTTTAAGACAATTATGTGAGCTTACGCCACCATGTGAGGCCGAACATAACGGGCAAACTTTCATATGATTTATTACAAATGTATGTCTCGACCTATGTCTATCTACACATACCGTATCGGCTAAATCAGACACTGCAGTTTACATCTTCTGTCTATTCTAATATTATAAAGAGTTCGGATGTAAGGAGGAATCTTTTGAACTACTGACCCGATTCCGAAAATTATTTCACTAATAGGAAGCTACAGTATATCCCCAAGTGTCATGGCTATATTTAAAACGTTCCTGTGGGATATTTCGCCCGGACTCCACCATAGCGGAAATGAGCGGAGATGCGTAAAAGTTGGGGTGTATCCACCGAAGCTGTGCGGAGACGTGCAAAGCGGAGAGGAGAGGAGATGTGCGCCGTGTTTTTTTTTTGATCAGGAACCTTCGCATGCGTACACAGAAGGATCCCTCAAAGTTTCATCACAATCGGATCAATCGTTTAGGAACGCATAGAGGACAAACATACAAACATTAATTTTATTTAAAGAGATGATAGGTACCACAGAGCCCGTAACCAAGTGCCGCAGACATACTTCAACGATTTTTCTATCTACCTACACTTTCGCCACCATTTTCTCTCAGACGAGTGTTGAAAGTATTAAAGTATGATAGATATGAGTACGTGCCGACGACGTCTCGCTTCTGACGGATATTGAACACTGCGTCAAATTACCTTGCCTTAAATAAATTCTTGACTTATATTTCATAACACATTTTGGATGAATATGTAGGCAGATTTTTATTATTAAAATAAGCCGTAATGGTCGACTTTTGAATAATTAGCAAGCTCATAATATTAATTCTCTAGAAAATTAAGTCACTATATCAAAGAGATTCCCCCATTTCAATAAAGCGCCTACCTATACGAAATGAATTCATAAAGTATACCACATAAAGTTCACGCATCGTAGCTTCGTAGAGCATCTACGGCTACAGCTTTGCTACGAGCTACGCCGTAGCCCGTGAGGTTATAAATTAACCCATCCTCTATTCGGCAGATAAAGCACCCCGTATAATACATCCCTCGAAGATATATTTAAGCGCTGAGGGAAAAACGTTTCTCGTTTTATACGGGAATAAGCCTTTTTGTGAAAATACCGATTAATTTTCAATTTACGCCTTGTGTTCTCGAATTTTCGTGTGGTTATTTGATTTTTATTGCTTATTCAGAACAATTCACTTTTTCCTACCTAATATTACCTCCTTGTATTTTTTACTACTCGGCCCACACACCTACTACCTACCTACCTATCCTTCAGAAACCTTCCCTGGCGTATGTAAAACCAAAGTGCATTATTTTTCAGATTTTTATTTTATAAACCATCCCTGGCCAGCCTGGCCTATGTAGAGCAACTGTGTAAATTTTTTTCAAAATCGGTCTAGCTGTTTCTGATTTTTAGCCAGACTAACGAACAACAATTCATTTATATATATATAGATTTTGATAGCTGATTGACTAAGAATCTAGTTCGACTTGAGACGACGGGTAGTTAGGGACTTTATAGGAAACTCCTGCGACATAAGTATCTGGAAAATAAAATACGCGTATATCGGATACAGTAGACATTTCGGTACAACAGTAAAATTTACGAGCAAGTCTAAAACAATCATTAATACGCGTTTTATTGCGGGATGTGGAAGGCGGCTGTATTCTGTACAGCGCCCAATGACGTCACGGGTTATAATGAAGTTAGGAATAAGGCATCGAGAGCACGCTCGGTGTTGGAAAATATTTAAGAACATAGACATATTAAACGCCTAGTAATGTGCTTATAGCAAAGTGTTTGTACGTTAGATATTTCAGGCGTCAACAAACACCAGTGCTGTTTGCTCTCAAGCTAAGAGAGGCCAATACCATCATATCATTTCAGCCTAAAGACGTCCACTGCTGGATATAGGCCTCCCCCAAGTGTCGGCACATTGACCGGTCCCGTGCATTATGACTTAGGCATACGCTTAGAAAGGATTTTTGAAAATTCGACCCCTAAGCGAAAATAGGGGTTGAAAGTTTGTATTAAAATCTGTCACCGAGCAAAACTGGTGCTGGTTGGTTAGTACCAATTGTATAAATAGTTAGATAAAGTTAGTTTGTTTGTATTCTTCTTGTAGGTTATACCTGGAAATACTGAACCGATTATACACCGTGACTTTTTAGTCGTCTTACAACGGCAGCCCACTTCATGTATCCAATGACTACTAAACATTCATAAAAATAAAAATAGTATTCAGTATTATGACGCATGACCTAGTTAAAACACCCTGTTGCGAGCGATGATCTTCTCTACTCGAGCGCTGGGTAGCTATGTACTCCCGTTTGACACGTAAACATAATTATCAGGATGTTTCATAATTTTATTCTAATGTATTATTTATTTTTCTTTGTACCTGTTATGGAAGGTAACAAAAAAAAAATCGCGCCTAGAGCTATTTCATGTCGGGTACCTACATTGAGTGGACCACCTTTGTAAGACGACTAAAAAGTCACGGTGTATAGATACATTAGTGCTGAGTGTTACCAGATACTCTTTATGTTAGGAAAAATACGGTTTCCGCGGCAATACGCAAGCGGGAGAAAACCCGAGATGCAGCAAATATTTATAAAAAAATAACACATTTATCAGCCATATATTTAAATTAGCCGCACGAATGTTGATGTACTTACCTCGTGTTAGGCATCCTTTTGGTACATTATTTACCCGTATATGGGCGTAACCAGGGTGAAGCAAATGAGGGTACTCTCTTTGTTTGTTTTTTAAGGGTTCCCGCATAAACGGTTTATCTAATTTATACATTTAGAACTAGCCATGCCTCGAGGTTGTGTCTGCCTGTAAGTATTTCAGTTTTCCGGTATGAATGGTGTCCTACTTTTTATGTGTAGGGTCTAGCTATCTTTCTGCTGAGATTTGACCAACGTCGACTTGACAGTTTTCATGTTAACTTTTTGAATGCCAGAGAATAAAGGCACGCGCGTGCCCTCCACGTCAAGAGACAATTTCGACTAACATTTTGTCACATATTTTTGACGTTTGGCATACAGGGCACGCTTGCTTGTCACGTATACGTGGCAATGACGGTCAAAAGGTTAAGCAACATTTCAATTTATAAAACC
Organism: Noctua pronuba; assembly: GCA_905220335.1. Lineage (NCBI taxonomy): Eukaryota > Metazoa > Arthropoda > Insecta > Lepidoptera > Noctuidae > Noctua > Noctua pronuba. The sequence goes on along the minus strand of LR999906.1, from coordinate 2,329,437 downwards.
AATTTACAGAAATAAATATGATTTATGATTTTTTTGTTTTCCTATTCCGATGCTATTAATGTTCAGGTTTTTTAAAAACATAATATAAATACACAATAGTGTCTCTACTTTCGACGATGATGACACTGTTACAAGTTTTAATTTTTTCACTAACATGCGACATATTAATATAAAACTCGCAACTTATTTTCGCCATAACACATAATAAAAACTGCACAACAATATCTAAAACGGAGTGGTGTTTAATTTCAGGCTGTCGTGCTCGCGGTCGAATAACACAGAAACGAATGGGCCGCATATTATAAATGTTTATTTTTAATTACATTCCCTTCAAGCACGGACGTGTGGTTCAACGGACACATGTGGTTTCGGTACGCTTTTAGTATTTATTATTGTTAATACATGTTCTGGTGTACGGTGAGGGCGGGCTTGAGTTTTGAGAAATCTTCAGAGGCTTGAAGTAGGTTAGCAGATACAAAAATTAACCGTCCAATTTGGGCTTAAACATTACTTTAGTATTTTATGTTCAGAATAATCAAATTTTTACCAAGGTACAAGTCCTGTAGGTACCTAAATAAAATTTCGGGATTTCCCATTGCAAAATTCACAAACTTTCATCACCAATTTAATTCCTTTAGAATGATTGAGTTTTCTTCCTTAGTGCTCACAACCATTATACAATGTTCCTAAAGCAGTCCTCCTCTACGAGAGGAAATAGGCTGTAATCCACTATGATTTTCCAACGTCATGTCTTCGATTTTTTTGTTCTAGGATATGCCGGTTTTCCTCCCGATATTTCATATTTCACCGAAAACCTTAGTGCTTATTAAATTTCAAGCTTCTTATGTAAAAGGAAAATGACCATTTTTCTACTGACCGCCGTTGCGCATCAAAACATTTCGTATGATAGCATAAATTGGGTATAAAAGAGGGGTGATGTCTTACTTTCAATGGAAATAAAAATTATCCATTTATTTTGTGGGGTTTTTTGTTATTCTTTGATTTTCTGTTCAGTTTTGAGGTTAGTTTTGTAACGATCAAAGACCAAATCTGGGCGCCATAGGTTCGGATAGGCAAGATACACATGTCGACGAGCTTACGCTTAAGTGAGATAGGAAGGTCGCCCTTCATAAGCGCCTTCATGGACCAGTAGCTTCTCCAGGCATTTTCGACGCAACGGTCGATCTCTTTGTCCTGTCTGTTGTTGAAGAAAACTTGCTGGCCCAGGTAGATATATTCGTCGACATAGCGTATTTCCTGCCCATCGACCTCAACCCTATATTTAGCGGCATTGCTCAAGACTTTAGTCTTTGACTGATTCATCGTCAGTCCAACCTCAAGGCTTGCAGTGCGCAGGTCTTAGAGCATTTGTTGCAGATGATCTGTTTCAGAAGCAAAAAGCACAATATCATTTGCAAAACGAAGGTTTGATAACATTTTATCACCGATCGGAATGCCTTGCGTTGTCCATGTGTCAGCAAGGTTTGTTTAGCACAAGGTAGGTATAGGAAGTAAAAATTAAAAATGCTTGAATATAGGTATGAAATAGTTTTATTCGTCCATATTATCATCACATTCATAGAATATGTCGTCTAAAAACAGAGCCGGCGGCTCTACAGACCTAAATCGAGCCCAACTGAGATACCACAAAATGGTCATCACGTGAGCACAACATCCCACTGTCCGTTTACCCACCATACAATTACAATAATAGCTTGTAATATCAGCTACTGAGTTACTTATAGCCCTCTTAACTAAAATATAGGCATAGTACACCTTACTGCTAACATGTCGTGACTTAATCCTTGCCCTCACTAAATACTGGTCCGTTCCCAGTACCAATGGCAAGTCATCTTCAATGTTGTTTGCTACTTCTATTTCGTATTTTCCGTTTCTACGGACATGTTCCCCATAATACGACCTAGCCTGTTTAAGCTGATAGGAACCCAGAGATACTGTCATCAGATCATGTAGTGACAGTCTTGGAAATGTGTCCAAATGTGGATGTTCAGCATCTATAGTTAAGAAAATAGCTCTCCTTCTATTAATATTTTCATTTTGAATATACTCTCCCAAATAATTTCTAGTATTTAATCTAGCTTTAGCTATTTCCAAGAACTGTTGAGCATCAGGTCGGTCCACAATTGGTGCATGGAACTTATTTAAAAGTGCACATGCAATATTAAAATCTAACATCAGGTGTGATGATGCACGGTTGAAATATTCTTGGCGAAATAATTTAAAATCGCGTTTTATCCTCCCATTTACAACTTCAACCACCCATCGACACATTGTAACACATCTTGATCGATTTGCTTGCTCAGTGGTTAACTGATTTTCGCCTTCCAAAAGAGACTCAGGCATAAAGGCTTTATAGCCATGGCTGTGCAATTCGCCAATTACATCTCTAAAGCCCCTATCTAAAATAAAAACATCTCCAGGCCTGAAATAATTTCTTAGTATACTTGTTTCATGGCGAAATTCAGTGGACATAATGGCCGAGTCACTTTTGGTTGCTGGGAATGGTCCAAGTGATTGCAAAATGAATCCATCACAGCAGACAAACAAAAATGGTTTTACCAAATTAACATATTTATGTAGGCTATATGTTTTCTTTTGGTACAAGTAATTACTACTGCTTTGCACATAGACATAAGTACCATCACAGATAACAATTGCTGGCTTGGTAGAAACTGGCATATCTGGATTACCAAATAAACCCTCTGGAATTATCTTATTTCTAGCTGCCACATCTTGTATTGACATGTGACCAAGTCCTAAATATAAGGGTACAAATGAATCACCCAAACAATTTCTTGCTTTAGACATGTACCTTTCTAAAGTGCTTCTAGGAAGTTGAAACAATGTAGATAATCGCTCATTACTGTCACCAGTTCTAAGTTTAACTAGCATAATACTTAAAGCCACACTTGGACAAGGAGTTTCCTGTGCCAGCTGTGGAATGTGGGCTAACAATTGATGAAACTGTTCAGGATTGATACCTAACCAATAATGACAGAGGTGTGGATTCATTTCGCTAATATTAGAAAAGTCGAATTGTCTGCGAGCTCCTCTATCCATAATTGACATCATGTCATCCATTTGGTACCCAGTAAAGTCATTATAATGAAACTGTAATTCATCCCAAGAACCAATATTGAGATGATGACTGCATATTCGGGCACTAGCTGGTACATACAATTTATGCTCTAAGAGTAACATTTCCTTTATAACAGATGGTACCAACAAACGTTCTCTATTCCTACAATCACCAAAAATACAATGCCGCGATGATGCAGCAGCTCTTTTATAAATACGTGACATTATTTTAGGGCGGTGTACAATATTTTGATCCTGATTCAATTGCTGAATGGGTTGTGGTGGTGGTGGTGTAGGTACTGAGGCATTCCTTGTAAGCATAGAAGATGATGATGTAAGTTCATCTATATCCTCTTGTGATGCAACAGCTTCTTCTTGAACAATTTGCTGTTGCCTATGCTCATCATACTGAGTCTGTCTCCTTACACTTCTATAGGCAGTAGTCCAACAACGTAGGCAAACTCTTTCAAGTCTGTGTACCTAAAAACATAAAATAAAAGCTTAAACCTATTCTAAAGGTTTGCTAGAATAACATTTATTTAGGGAGGGTCAAAGACAATTGTGATATGTGGAATAAAAGGCAAAATATACACATCATCACCTTGGAAATAGCATGCTCCATATTTCACTGTGTACAAATGTTTGCGTACAAGCAAGATTATTTCATTATTTTCATGCAGCAAGTGATAATAAAAGTATATATATATAGATACCTGCTGAGTCGGTATGCATGACATGATGACATTTCCTTCAGGGCTATCAATTGATACTCTGTGTGTCTTAGCTCTTAATATGGAAGATCCACAGACAAAGCACACTTGTTGATGTCCCTAAGCTCGTACAACTGTTGATCCACTTGACAAGTTTAGAGATGCTCTTTCTAGTATAGTAAAACATTCTTGACAAAGGACATCCTCAACGGAAATCTAAAAATTAATATAATAGACATATGTATAATATATTCTGTTAAATTATTATTCTTAACTAGTGGTTCTTATCTCATCATGATGCATTTACATGTATATTTTGAACATAGTTAAACAGTTTCTAGTTTCAGCTGTAAAACTTAACTGTAAAGAACAAAATACAAATAACTTTAAAGACTTGCGGCACCGTTTCTTAGTGTTAATATTAATCCATAAGTACAATATTGTGTTTAATATAACATAATGTACCTTTACACATATGTACGTCTAATATACACAATTATGTGTGTGTTCTGAAAAAAGTGGTAAAATGTTAAACATAACTGCATAAATAAGAGATACTAACCGTTTCTGGAGTAACCCAGGATCGTAAAATTCTGACCATTACATCCGTTGCCTCCCCGACTTGACGAAGGGGTAGAGGATGTACCATAGAAAGTGAGCAGTTCACACAGCGTGACATTTTTAACGGAATCGTTGGTGATGTACTACTGAATAGTGGGCACGGTCCGTAGTCGTAAAAACGTTCTACACAATCAACACCTCCAGCACAGAAACAATACAATGGTCTTCAAAAGAGTTCTTGATCGTGCAGGAATCTGAAGACTCGACTGGACACGAACTGAACGCAATGATATGATTATTTATAAACGCAACAAAATCAACTATCAATGCACAAGTACAAACAAAAATTCGCTGCCGAACACCGAACATATATACTTTAGCGAGCTCACGAGCTGCTGAATGCTGAATGCTGAAGCCGGCACGATGCTTTTTTTGACAAATTGTCAGTGAAACTTTTGACAGTTTAAATCAAAATACGCCATTAAAGCATGCATTATAATCCAATAATAACTAATTAAATACAAAATATTAACACCACATACGATTTCGATCAAGTGAACTAGGATAAGTTAAAGAAATATTTTATAATTTATGAGTATATTTTTAAGGCCATACTCTTTTACTTTATAGCGACTTTGATGGTGGTCAATCTCCTTTCAAGCTTCTAGAAATCTAGACCCAGCAGTTCAGGCTGGCTGTGAGTGAATTTAAGATTTTTTAAGTTTACTCACAATTTCTTAACAAATATGGTGTTTAAATAATACTACCGCGGTTAAGTACGTCGTACACCATGTCAATCTGTGCAGGATCAGGCCAGGGAAATTTTATAGCCATTCACTTTTAATGGAGACTCACTGTTTTATAGTTCAATTATAAGATCGAGGCGTTTTTGTTTACCTTCTTAATTGAACGCTCCTTAAATAAAACAATTGGATTTTTTATGTTTTATGTTCGAGCGGCTTCTGGTAAAGACTTGATTCGTTTGTCATAAAAACCGTCTGAAGCAGATTGTTTTATACAAGAAAGAATGAAAATAATTTGTTTTTTTTTTACATTATTTTGAGAGGCAGGTACGGAGTTTTTTCTGCAAAAACTTAGTAACTATAGCAATTCCATATATACGATCCCCATTAGATTCTAAAACGTGATTCTGTTTGGCAGTGTTTTCGGCAAGACCGTTCATTTTGGAGATTTTGTATTGCTGCTATAAATAGGTAGTCTGAAAAGTTGTGTGGTAATCGGTTGACGTGGTACGGGCATGTGATGCGGAGAAATGAGGAAAATGTAGTGAGAAAAGTTTTGAGTATGAATGTGGATGGGTATAAGAGTAGAGGAAGACCAAGAAAACGATGAATGGACTGTGTAAAGGATGATATGCCAAAAAAGGAGGTGTCTAATGAGATGAAGAGTAATAGAGAAGTATGGAAGAAGAAGACATGCTGCGCTGACCACAAATGAATTGGGATAAGGGCAAGAGAATGATGATACGATGTTATGAAAAAGTAGTCATCATAAGAGCCTTACTTATAGTTATTTATATATGCAAAACAAGTTCTTTTTGCTGTTTCGAATATTCAGCAGATGACCTAGATTTCATCTGCTACTTTCTAAACTTCAAGTGCCTGCAAACGAGCCAGCATAAGCACTTCTAAACTAAACACTTTCAAGTCCTAAAATTTAAACGTAAAGGCACTTTGTCCCTCTTCCTCCCACCCCTCTAAGGGAGGATAATTTTCATAGTAATTAACCGTTCCACCGTCGTGTCACCTGCCCTGGGAGGGGCGGTGCTGTCATACACTTTTTATTCAATTTATCAAGAGCACTACTTTTTGTGCTAGCTTCATTTTTCACGTGAAAAAGTGGACGCTTTAGGTTTTATTTTCTTAATGCAGATAATAATTCCATCTAAAATTTTAATTTAGTATTCGGTATCGGAGGAAATTGCCGTCGAGGTAGACCGCGGCGAAGGTGGTGTGACGATCTGATCTCGTTTGCGGGGCGAACGTGGCCAGATATCGCACAGGACAGAGAGGTTTGCAAGGAGAAAGGAGAGGCCTTTGCCCAGCAGTGGGACACTCAAACAGACTAACAAAAAAAAATCGGTTTCATCATATCATTCTTCAATCTACACTAAAGCTGAAGAGTTTTTTTGGTTGAATGCGCTAATCTCAAGAACTGCTGGTTCGAATTGAAAAATCTTTTAATGTTGGAGAGCCCACTTATCGCGGAAGGCTATAGGCTATATAAAATCACGGTTCGACCAATAGGAGCGGAAGACCAATGAAAAATGTTGCAAAAACGGGGAAAATTTATTCCTTAACCCGCTCTCTCTCTTATGTGATGCAGACGAAGTTGCGCGGGTCAGCTAGTTTTAGATATTTGTCGGTCTAGTTAACACTTTCACAGCGGATCACGATCTCAGCTCGGCATTCATATTTTTCTCTTATTAGCGAATCACGAGTAGCACTCGTCATCGCCTTTCGTACTGTTTATTAGAAAAACACGACGTCTTATCGTGATTCGCGTTGTACGCGTTTGTAGCTGAGTTAATAAGCTACACACACATATGCATTGTTTGTATGTAGTTAGAACGCGATAGCTACCTATATACTCCTGTCCGTTATTTTTCTATGATGTTAACAATTATGCAGAAAATCGCCCGCGTACCGTATCAAGCGGCGCTCTAAACGCTCCGCTGTCAAAGTGTTAAGTGTCCCCCATTAGAACGACTATTAATTGCCAAGCCTCATCCTCATGTTAATCATGTTGTAATTGTGCTCAAAATAAAATGTATTATTAGCTACTAACGCCATCTATGATGCAGCAGTGTGAACTAGGCTGTATGTGAATGTCTATGATCTCAAACAGACAGCACGTTTGTTTTTATTAAAACATACTTTCTTAAAACTTAAATTACAGTAAAACACAATTATAATAATATCGAACTTTTTATGGAAATGTTTTACTCACCAAATTAATCCTTCTTTTAAAACCAACTTCTTTTGAAATTCTCTTCATTAAGAAGTTCCGCGTAGCGTCTAGGTTTTTCAGTAACCGGAGAGCGGAAATAAAAGAGGATTAGGAGGATTATTTTCACATGGCCATCATTGTGTGTCACCCTACATTATATGTATTTGTATGTCTTCTTCGTAGACGGAAAAAATCCTGTAAGGGGCCAAAAATGAAATTTATTGATCGGCTAGTTGTAGCTTACGTAACTGAATAAAAAGTATTCTACACGGAAGTTCAGGACAAGCTTTCTAATTTATCGTTGTGCATCATATAGCTCCAAAACACACATTGCTGACGTTGCTCAAAAAGCCGCTAAGCTGAAGTGGGACTGGACTTGCCACGTCTGCCGCATGCCGAATGTGCTGTGGGCCAAAATAACGGGTTATTCCCAGTTGTCCCCACTGTCAACGCCACCACTGGTTACAAATGGGATTTCTTTCCATAAAATGTCCCATTTGCCACCAGTGGTGGCGTCACCAGTGGTGGCAATTGGGAATAGCCACTTTTTTTTTTCCTAGTTGCCACCAGTGGTGACAAATGGGAAAAATAAAATGATACGCCTCCATATTAGTACGGTACACAAAACGAGAGAAATAAAACATTGCACAGACTAATCAAGGTTTCATTCACAATAATTTACATATTGTCTACTAAGGATGTCACAGATTTACACTTATGTATACAATTACACAATCATTTACTTCGAATTTTCTAATTTACATCAAATAAATCAGACAAGTCCAAATTTTTTTAATCCTGTAATTCCTAGGGTTTTACCACAGAGTTACAAGCTTCAATGATCAACTTTCTTATTATTATTTATCACAGATCAGTATATTATTCACAATAATTGACGTTTTATAATATTCTAACTTACCAGCTATTATTTTACTCAGTTGTTTTCCAAGATGGACGATTACGATTACAAAGAAATATAGGTACTTACTTCCTTTTTATAATATCACACAATAATTGACTTCACATATTTGTCTGATTTTGGTATAATACTTTAAAAAATTAGCGTAACTTTCGCGCTCCTATCCTGTCAAACAACCCTCTCCACTTGCTGTTCTCAGTTCATAGACCAGTGACGTAAAATTCATCAGTATATTTCTAACAATGTCAGGGTCAAGTGCGTCGTGCAGTTCTGGTGCAGTTTCGTTAGTTTACATAAAAAGACGTCACGGAACTATACTGCTTCGCGCAGGATTCCAATATCATACCAAAAGGAAACACAAAAGTGGGTTAACAGTATGGGAATGCACCAAACGAAAAACTAACTGTAAAGGAATTATTAAGATCAAAGTAAGTTTTCAGCTTTTGTTTGAAAATTACATTATTTGTTACATAGTTTTCAAGAGTATATTTATGTTGTCAAACGATGTATAAATTATGGCAAAACAATCAATACTTTTGAAGGCGCTCAGATTTATAACAAAATACCCTCAACTATTAAAAATATAAGCTCATTGAACGTATTCAAAAAGAATCTTGCTCAACAAATGATATCTAATAAATTCGTGACTAAAATGAAATGAGTGTTCCTTTTGCTATACTAACTAGATATAGGTACGAAATCTCTAAAATCCTTACTAATATTATAAATTTGAAAGTGAATTTGTGGTTTGCTTGTTTATATTTTGATACACTTCTTTTATTTTTTTCTGTATTTTAGGATAACAATGTTCTTCATGAAACTAGACACTCCTGTACCCCAGACTTTTAAAAAAATGAAGTAGATGAGCGATTATATGGCTGCAAACAACAAATTACTAAAGAAAATTACCCAGCTGTACCGCAACCTTACAATGATATGGTCGGCTCATTTCAGTCTTCCAGATTGGATTTGATATGTAAAGTACCAAACTTTCAGAGTGTAAAATCATCTCTTTATAGATTTAGAAATACAGCAGCTGGAGTAACACTCCTAAAATCAAGCGAAGGAGTGAAAGTTCAAATTCCCCCGAAATTTGATGAGTTTGTATTGGCCGATTATAGTGATGGTGGCAACCGTATAATAGCATTTTGCACCAAAAAGGCAAAAAAGATGATGACCGAAGTTAATGATTTCTATAGCGATGGAACTTTTAAAAGTTGCCCCTCGCCGTTTGTGCAACTATACAGTATTCATGGAGACTTGGGAAGTACTGTGAACAACACGAATATAGTGCCGCTTGTGTACGCACTTATGAGCGACAAGAAGATGAACTCATATATTATTTTATTTTCTATAATTAAATCCCAAATACCTGAGTGGAATCCAAAGAAATATAAAACAGATTATGAAAGAGCAGCAATGAGTGCTATAACGACTGTGTTTCCATCTGTAAATATAAGTGGATACTATTATCACTTCAATAAATCCATTTGGGAGAAGGGTCGTAAGCTTGGAATAACTAAATCCAATGATGAAAATAAGATAAGAGAAGTGGCATTAAGCGCAGTTTTGCCACTATTGCCGCCGAATGAAATTCAAAATGAGTGGAAGTATATAATTCGTAAGAATACACAAGAAGCCGACATTAAAAAGTTTAGAGCTTACATGAAAACACAATGGATGATAGACGACTTCATTCATGTGTGGTGTGTATACGGTGAACAGCATCGAACAACGAACTTTTTAGAATCGTGGCATCATAAATTAAACCAAGCAGTAGGAAAAAAAAATCCCAACATCATACATTTTCTGAACACCTTGGTCAAGGATTCGGCATATTACAGTGTCTGTAAAAATATGATTTCAAATAAAATTAAAACAAGGAAGAAAAAATATGTACTCAATGATGAGTTCATTCAAGATATTCAAATGGAGTTCTTGCATGGAAATATGACAGTGGGCCATTGTTTAGAAACTTTAAGGCGCTAATTTTTGATAAAAATAATACCTAAATCGAAAAAATATGTTAAGTTAATTATTGTGTATAATATGTTGATCTGTGATATGAAAAAAAAGAAATATAATTTATTGTAAATACTGCATTGATTAATCTGTTATAGACCATCTTGGAAAACAACTGAGTAAAATAATAGCTGGTAAGTTAGAATATTATAAAACGTCAATTATTGTGAATAATATACTGATCTGTGATAAATAATAATAAAAAAGTTGATCATTGAAGCTTGTAACTCTGTGATAAAACCCTAGGAATTACAGGTCTACGTATTAAAAAAATTTGGACTTGTCTGATTTATTTGATGTAAATTAGAAAATTCGAAGTAAATGATTGTGTAATTGTATACATAAGTGTAAATCTGTGACATCCTTAGTAGAGAATATGTAAATTATTGTGAATAAAACCTTGATTAGTCTGTGCAATGTTTTATTTCTCTCGTTTTGTGTACCGTACTAATATGGAGGCGTATCATTTTATTTTTCCCATTTGTCACCACTGGTAGCAACTGGGAACAAAAAAAGTGGCTATTCCCAATTGCCACCACTGGTGACGCCACCACTGGTGGCAAATGGGACATTTTATGGAAAGAAATCCCATTTGTCACCAGTGGTGGCGTTGACAGTGGGGACAACTGGGAATAACCTAAAATAACCACTTTCTGGAGCCCTGACACAGCCAGAAGGCGTCGCGGCAGACCTCGTAAAAGATGGCGGGACGAGCTGGACAGAACCAATAGTGGCCCACCAACCACATTAGCCCTGGACCGAAACAACTGGAATTCATGGGGAGAAGCCTTTGCCCAGCAGTGGGATGGCGCAGGCTAGCAGTATCATAATATAGTTGAATCCGTTAATGCGTGATTAAGTCATCTTTCTCCTATCCTTATCCAATTTATTTGGATCGGTGCAGCATGTATTCTTCTTCCATACTTCTCTATTACTCGTCATCTCAACAGTCACCTCCTTTCTAGCCATATCATCCTGGACTTGATCGCCGCTGGACCGCAGCTTCAGCCAGCAATTTGGTCATCTACGGAAGCGTGTTCATTGAGTCACATAGTAACCAGTCGTCTCGCTGTGACCTGTGTTAGGCGCGAATTACATAGAAACGGCGTAAGGCGTAAGGTACGGCGCTGGAATTTATAAGGAAACGAAAGAACGGCGTGCCTGCGCCGCGCCGCTTGAGTGTAATTTACGACACGTGGCCTACGTACATTTTGTATGAAAATGTTTTGAAGCGGCATCATGCCTGTGCCGCGCCTTCACCGTACGCCGTTAGTGATCGGGGTCGCTGCGGTTAGCGGTTGTGGTCGACTTCGGAAAAAAAAATTCAAAGAAAAAAAAATCGGTTATACAAGTCCAATGTTGTTTCCGTTAGCGGAGCCTACATCATCCCACTGCTGGGCAAATCCCTCTCCCCACGACTTTCAGTTCTTTCGACCCAATACAATAACTTACTTATAATCTTAACTGTACTTCTTAAGGCTCCTATTTACTTACGGCTCGCTACTTGAGCATAACTTCTGCAATTCTACAAACAGCGCTCGAGGCGCGCTAGATCATATAATTACGTCACAGTGATGATTGATCACGTTCACATACGTCATTTGTCTTCGTTTCTCGCCTAACGACTTCAGGAATGAAAGTCGGTCAGAAGTATAAACAAATATTGTAACATAACATCGCGTCTGTAATCCCCGAAGGGTAAGGTAGGGACGTACCTAACAATTAACCACATTTCGCTAGTAATGTTTAAGTCCCATGTAATAGGGGGCGAACCTATTGCCATGAACCAATACTGAGAAATGCCTAACGGAAAAAATCCATTAACACTTTGCCGGACCTGGGAATCGACCCCAGAACCTCATGCTCAAAAGACCAATGAGGCAGTTGAATTAATACATATTTGCTATAATATTTTTAAAAGATAATTATAAAATAAAAGAGATATTAAAATAGAAACATATCATAAATTTATTGGTGTATTTAAATAGAAAAAAATATTTCTAAGATTAGATTTGAAATTAAAATGTTGCCTCCACTTTAATTTGAAGTCGAATTTTATCAACAAATGCCCGCAAATAAGTTAATGACTTCGAGGTTTCCCATACATCTTCATTACCTCATTTGAACTCTTTACATTTTTCACTCGTACTCAGCAGCCGCTAATCTTTAATAATCTTTATTTATTTATATAAAAAACAGATTGCAGTACATGTACACAAGGTAGGTATTATTAAATCTCTGGCAATCAGGTGGGTGACGTGCTGTTCTCCTTGCTAGGCCATGGAATAGCCTTATAATCGATCCCCTCTAATTGTATTACTACAATTTTATTTTTACAACTTAAGATATGATAAGATCGTTTTATTTGTTCAAAACATGAGTATACAAACACATAGCATGCAAGATATTACATTGAATTATAAAAATGACAGTCATGTTTTGCCTGAACGGCGTACAAATATAAGATGTCGGAAGCTACCCAACATCAAGCGATTTTAAATTCGTTTACACACAGCAAATATAGCTATTAACAATCCAATTTAGACCATACTTAAACTAAAAGGTACAATATAATACAATCAAATAGTGTCATAACTGTCATAAGCTCATCATAGTAAATAATACAAATCAAAAAATCTAATGTTAAAGCAATTATTAATAAAATAAGGATATGTCATGATACATGTCAAATTAATTTGTCAGTTAGAAATTCGTCAGTGCTGTTCATCTTTTCAATGAATTAAAAAGAAGTTCGCTTGACAACCAGGCTCTATCCCACGTCCATTTTTTGTAACATCCCTTATTATTGAATTAAGATTCAGCGAGGTCGTGTAATCCTCAGTAATTAACGAAGATTTTTTTAAACGCCGCATTTTTTGCTCTCTTTAATCAACGAATCGGATTTCGTTCCGATGATCAAATGAAAGTTTGGCGACTGTCGCTTTGATCATACCTATTTAATCAAGGTATGAAGTACACATAAATATAAATATATTTATAACGATAAAATTGATTAACTAGTGAAAAACGAAATCGGGTGATAACGTTTAATTTGTCATTCTCGTTACACAGCGATCTAGTATTTAGCGTTTGTAGTAATTTCTTTTATATGATTTATTTAATCATATACAAACCTCTTTTACTGTAAAAAAATACTTTTATGATAAAACCTTTTGAATATTATACAGGAAAAATAGGAGACTAAAAACAAGTTTAACAATATTATAAAACTATTTTATCAACCCAAAATAAATTGTGTGCGAATACAACTTTATTTACTCGATCAGGTTCATCCCGGCTGTACAGCTGTGAAATAAAACTAAGTGGTGCATTGAACATCCCATTATTACAATTGAGTACCATTGGAATTACGCATTATAAACCTTCACAAAATTTAAGACTTGAATTTCTTCAGTAGCATGGTAACATTTTTTTGATATTACTTACATATTTTTTAAGTTATGGCGGGACGACTGAACAAAACGCTCAGTGGTCCACATTAGCCCTAAATTAAAAGAATTGGAAGTCATGGGGCCCTTGCCCAGCAGTGGGATGCCGCAGGCTAACAGGTAACAGTAATATTTTCTTGTACATACGTATTCATACAAATATAAGCCGAACGACACAATCGAATCGAATCTCCAGTACTAGGATAACATAAAACGTAATAGCTCGATCACATAGTTCCACTGACATATTGATCACGTGCGCCTGTAATGGAGCGTTAAGATCGCGAACGATTCCCGCCTCAGCGTTATTGCCCTTTGTCTTATGTGCTATGTAAACATAGGTATGGTAATGTCACGCCTGCTGACTGAAATGGCTGTACAGGAGTGTAGGTATAACTACGACTTTAGTAGCTAATGTAGCTACAGTATGAGTTTACAAAAGTTACCTACCGGAAAAGACACAATCGAATATAAAATTACGCTTTTACCCGTGGGGGTTGGGTACACTCCATATATTGATAAATGCGGGTTAAAGTTACACCTTCACATTTATTTCATTTCTCGATGATGACGCATAGAAATTAATAACTTTTTTTTCCAAAGCATGCACAAAACTGCTAATATACATAACCTTTCCTTTTGGGGTTGCCGTAGTTGGATAAAAATGTAGAATTCGCTATAAAATTTAACGATACGACTTTAAAAAATTAACTGGTAGAATAAAGAAAAAAAACTACGAATTTAAAAAGCCCGAGCGAACTACATGCGTATTTTTAATTAAAAAGAAACACTGTTTAGCCAACAGGGTTGCAATTAATAAAAGTTAATTTGCATTTTTAGGTCAAGGGAATGCTTTAATAAAACAATTTTGGGCGTCTCTCGCTTGTACGCGGACTTGCCTAGAATGTTAGCACATAAATAAAATTATAATATTGTATTTCATTATGGTATACGCGTTCGTAAAAAGGTCATTGTACAAAAAAAAACACAATATACAGTTTAACAATAAGAATTTGTATGTTTTAAAACAACTAAAAAACCCGACTACTGAAGAATCACGCTAAAATTCGGGGTTTACAAGGTAAAAGTGACTCCTCCTATTGTTAAAGTCGGTTAAAATTTGACTTATGTTACCCGAGCCATAATAACGAATCGATTGTCACCTTATTCATAAAAATCTGATGAATAATTTAGGCTCTAGTCTACGGAGGAACATGCGTATATACAAACATACATGCATAGACTGCTAAAATCATAACCCTTCCTTTTGGCTTTGCCGTAGTCGGGTAAAAATACAGCAGGCAGAAGTTTAATTGAACCATGGAAGTAGTAAGTACGTACTCCAACTGAGTACGTACTTACTGCTTCTACGGTAATACTTACTAGTTCAATAAATAATAATCATTGTATTTGACATTTCGATATATCTACTTTTCTACAATGACAGATTTAAAACGTTAGATTCGCCCCTATTCGCGTAAAAAAATATCAAGTTTCTGTTTCGTTCACAATAACACTTGAATATAATCACTTACTTATACCAACAATCGTATGTATCGTTCCATGGTGCAAATCCTACGAAATATGAAATAGGTATGATGGGCGTACTCTCCCAGGTGTTCTCATTCACTTGGACCTCTACTTACTACAATTCATTCGTCTTCCATAATAAAACAACCAGTTACATCTTACTTCTACAGCATTATCGTTAATCTAGCGCAGTTCAAAAAACATAAATCTCTTAAAGCAAAAATATTCCACAATAACAAAATTAAACCACAATATTTTGGCAAAATTACGCTTCTGATAACCACAAAATTGCGGTGTAAACAACTCTCTTTCATACGCCTAATCTTGTCCCTAGCATATCTTCACTCCATTACAAAAAGGTGATAAACACGACCAAATGCACCACAAGTAAATTACGTAGGATTTTTATGCGTAATACAGTGCGCCCAGTATATCTTAGTACGCGACGAAATGGGGAACTAAGGGGAAATGTACACTTGTACAGGATCTGACATTAACTTGCTTTTCTGCAGAACACCGAGCGCCGCTCTGGAGTACCAAATTATAATGGCGACACAGTAAATGTTTAATAAAATATTTTTATCTGTGTTATATTTAAGAACGTTGTTTTGAATTGTTGACATGTTATTTAATATTTGTTTTATTTTTGTGCCATTGTTTGAAGATTTAGAGTAAAATACAGATTTGGCGATTCATTTGTGACGTTCAAATGTTTAGTAGGATACTTTTTTGTGATGGAAAATCCAACACAACTTTACCATGAACCAAAATCAAACTTAGTACAATAAAATTTGTATTTTACACTCAGTAGTTACGTGTGATAGATCGACCACGTTTATCAGGCTGTTAAAATCTATAGGTACTTATATTATAAATTTGTGACGTTTGTATGTAGGGAGTCTTTGGAACTACTGATCCGATTCTGAAAATTCTTAAATTTATTCAGGAAGCTACATTATTCCTGAGTGTCATAACGTTCCCGTGGTTTAATTTCCGTGCATAACAGGAGCAAAGCCGGGAGTAAAACTAGTTATCATATAAAATCGAAACTAGAACTATTTTATTTTATTTCACTATTTTTGGAAAAGTTACACCATAGTTTCGTTAAAAACAACAATATGGCCAGGTTTTGAGAAATAGATATACAATAGTTAAATAAAACTTAAAGTATTAAACTAAAAGATACTGGTAAGCATTACTACACACAAAAACATTAAAGAAAAAAGATCACAAATTGACACAATACCATGGTTATGGGTAGTCGAAGAAGTGGTTACAAAGACTCTTCTTCAATTTAGACACGCTTGTATTAAAGATGTCGATCTCAACCTCCTGGCAGGTGTATTTCCGTTGACCCCACTGCCATCCATAACCGTAGTTTCGTTGACCCCACTACCCTGCCCCACTATCATGATCAGAAAAATTTAGGAATGAAACAAACCCTAATGATCTCGGTGGGAATTAATAGATATTCCGATCCATATAGTACGACAGTTTCTTGTATATTTTCCCTGGCGACAAACGGTAAAAAAGTTCCCATTTGTTGCCAGTGACGTATATAATATGACAAATAATGTTCCCCAAAAATGACCAGGCTGGCATGAACTCAAGGTGGTTGCTTTTTAATAAATCTTCTTCTACGGTCTTCTAGTAATAAATACCTTCTTGGATTCATGCCCGCGTAGTACTGTTTGTAAGGTTGCTGCCCATTGGGGTCAATGGGAATACACCTCCTGGCAAGCTGCATTGTACACACGGCTCGCCCTAATCATGTAGGAGTTTTATTTAACCATGCAAACTTCAAAACCAACACAAAAGAAAACAATTTTTTCCTCCGCATCAAAGAATAAGATTGCGAATCGTCTTAAAAGCGTACAGAATAGAATATAGCCGTAATAAAGCCGCTTCACACGGACGTGAGTGGATGCACGCGACCGCGCGTCCTTATCGCGTGCGAATAAAAACGCGCGATGTGCCATTTTAATGTTTGCCCCTTCCTTCGGCCGTTCGGATGTAATGTGTTGTAGGGATGTGGCTACTATCGATGTCGATAAAGGAGAGTTTTCAGTGTTGCATTTAAAGGATACATTTGCATGTAACACGGTCTCACAAAATTGAAAAGCAGTCGATTGGTTGGTGTTTCTCTGTTGTGTTGGTGGTCTTTTTTGTTCTATTGTTTATTCATTACAGGAGCTGATGTTGACAAACTTGTAGTACCAACTCAATTTAGGTTGCCATCAATACGCTAAGAAGAAGTTCGGTCTCTTTCTTTTCTTACCCAGTGAATAGTATACGTCTATTAATGCTTAGTATTTGATGTTATCTTGTCTAACAAAGGGTGTTAAATACCTTTAAATACCTTTTTTTTCTTTTTAAAGAGATCGAACGGCATTTGTTCTCCCTGACACTGCGATCATTTTTTTTTGTTCTGGATTACCTAGTAACTTTTTAGTTACGGAGATATTGGGGGTTAAAGTTTCAACTTTCTTAACTTTTACAAGTTTTTAATGTTAAAACTTTACTCTTCAGTGCCTCCATCAGCACAATGTTTTGAGTTGAACATTGAGTCCTAACTCATACCGTGAAACGTGATATTTCACCCTAAAAAAGACGTTTCCCTGAAATATTTTTTTATGTAGAGTTAGTTAATTTGATGTACAGAATGTTTGGTTGCCGGCTTCGTGACAGCTTGTGCTTTCCACCTTGTATGTTACCTGACCTCTCACGTATAGAATTCAGATGTGTCGAAGTAGTATGCAGGAAAAGTAACCTCTACGTTTAAGTAAAATATGTATTTTTGATTAATTCGTTGGTAACATAAATAATATAAGATCACGTCTGTAATCTCCAATGTAATGAGGCTGGGCCTATTGCCATCAACCGAGCACAAATCCAGACTTCGTGGCTGGTACCGAAAAATTCCTCATAGAAAAACAAAAAAGAAACATAAAAAGTAATTCCATGGAATACATATTAACAATTCGTCTCGCCTCATCTCTATTCTGAAACATATATAAGCAATTTATGTTTGCGCAGATATGGTTTAATAAAAGCAACTCTATTGGCTTTACATATTTCATGATTTGCGTTGTGATCTGGGCGCTTTTCAGTTATTAAGTATTTTTATTTAACGTTTGGGAAATGTGTGCAGTTCAAATGTGTTAAGAGGGTCTAATTTTGCATATCAATATTCTACTTTGTGAAGGGGCCAGTCTAACAGATTCATTGCCATGCATTCTAAATTGAGTAATATATTGACGTTTAGGACAAAATTTTTACGATACCACCGGGTAAGACTGGGTGTCATACTATCGGCTCACTGATTACCTGTAACGACTGTCAAAGATTCAACAAATGGGGCCGGGACCAACAGATTAACATGCTTTCCGAGGCACGAAGGAAACTCGGTATGTAGTGGATGGTCGGTTTGGTGGTGGTTTCACGTCATACGTCCAAGGACCGACCTTGGCAAGATGCTTAACCCTGAAGATAGACCCACGAGGCAGGTCACGACCTCTTCACCGGTTACATAATCAAATATTCATTCAAATCATTACCTGGGTATTTAATGTAATTTATTGCCACTGAAAGTGAGTCACCGAAATTACTTCGTCATTACGTCGACTCAAGAATATTTTTAGCGACACACATTCTGCTGTTTACATTAATCCCTAAAAGCATAGTTCTTGTTTGCTTGCTTACTAAGCATAATATCTTCCGTCAGTACAAGACGTCGTGAGCTTACGTTGTTGAGTAAATAAACACTGCATAGTGCAAGCATTAGCTGCTGTCTCGCATCTGTACACAATTAATGTCGGCTGTATTGTTACGTGAAGGCATAACTTGAAGCGAATGATTGCTTTGTGTTTAGATTTGACTTCAAAATACAAATTGAGGGTTATGGATTGATGAGTACTTATGTTTGTTTATTGTAAGAAAGTTGCACAGAGTTTTGCCGCTACGATAACGATGCGCAAGTCAATTTACAGTCAAAAAGTCAATTTAAAGTCTGTAAGTAGGTATAATATGACAGACGTAGGCGCGGTTCCCTCGCAAATGTAGACCATAGACACTGATAGAGGTGTGTTGAGAAGTGGAAGCAGTAAAGGAAGTCTTTGCCCTGTTAAAGACGTAAAATATGGAAGTAATCATAATTTCCATTAATAATAAGAGCTAAGTCCTCTGCACTTCTGGGTACTTTTCCTGTTGACGGCGATGCGCACGACTTTTTTGACCCTTTGTTTCTTGTTCCCTTTGATTCTTTTAATATTTTGATACCTACTTGTGCATATTTTAAGTGTATTTGTATTTTGTAAACATTTTACAGTAGTCTGCGTATTTATAAAAATAAATCCTTTTATCACTAACGACCCGCCCCTGCTTCGTATTAACATTTTTTTATTGTAATTTATTTAAAAATTCATCCAAACTTCCGACTTTTCCGGCGGATTTTACAAATATTTCCTTTCATACTAACCTTATTCTGATAAAAAAAAAAACAGAACAAATCAAAATCAGTCAAATCGGTCGAGTCGTTCTCAAGTGATGATCCTTCAAACATGCAGCTATTGAATTTTATTTATATAGATTTGACGGCGCCCCTGCAAGGCGTCGTCTATGGTTAACATTGCAAATTACACGAGAGTGAAGCTGGCTGGTATTCTCTCTGGCGGAACATCATGGCGTTGCGGCCATATTGAAATGAGCGGTTATCAAGAATGGTGCCGCGTGACAGGCATGGACGGATTGCCGACGTCTGTTTTCTAAATCTAATTAAATCTTCCTCAATCATGTATCAAAGTTATATTTTAATGTTAAAAATACGGTAACAGTGCTTTATTGAAGATATCTGTAATATGATTTTTGAACCTGAACAATTATTTTAACAGAATTCAATCAAACAAAGATTTGTTAAATCCGAACATCAATCGTTACGATGTCACTAATGGCTATGATGGTGATTCCGATGGGGGCAGCAAGCCTTCAGATTTAATAATTAAATAATCGAGGGCATCGAAAAATGCAGTACCGAAATCAAGCGATGAACGATAAGCCAACAACACAACGACCAACGATAAAAACTTTAACAATTAATTTGCACATTATGATTAATTTTTGTATTCGCTTCCACCATTACCAGAACTTTGGTTATAACAAAAGATATAAACAATACAGGCAATTAATTGAGCCGTTAAAAAAACTTGGGCAAGTATTGAATGGGGGTATTGTATCCAAGTTATTGAAAGCTACTTTTTGTAAGGAGCGACAAGGGAAAGCACTTGGTTCGCGCCTGTTGTTCGCTGGATATCGATTGAGTTATGAATGTACAATGTAAAATTCATAATGATGGCGGTGAGCGTGGTTTCTTCCTCGCTTCGGGATACTATAGTATCCAATGCGTTTGTTTCTAATCTGGCCGTAAAGATTTAAAGTATTGTGGTTTTTGTGAAGAATATTCTTTTGGATGGTCTCCATGATCGAGAGAAAGAGTTTGTGGGAGATCTAGGCTATTCATTCAGAATAAGAAACAATAAATTATAGAATTGATTTAAAGTTTTAAAAGACTAACTGTGAAAATACTTTCAGTCTATTTCTTATTGAGTTTACAGGTCACAAAATCGAGATTTTCTAAGAAGTTGAAGTTATAAATGGTTATTGTAAGTAAAAGAGAAAGCTTTATCACAAGTTCACAGTTCTCGTAATTTTCTACTTTCACATCTACAATCGCGTTTGTCGCCGTTACCGACTGACTCGATAAGATTCGGCTCCCCATTCATGGTACGACGAACATTCATTCTGATTATTTGAAAGTCGCATTACGATTTAGTACCTAGAAATGTTTTTGGGTTTTTTTTAAACATTTATTTAACTTGACTTGTTAGTTTGTATTGGTCAAATCTTGCAACTGAATTTCAAACCAGTTCCCCCGAACCGATTGAGCTGAAATTTTGCACCCACTTTTGGTTCTGGTGCCAATACATTTTTATGACAGACATTACTTAATCCTTCAGCCGGGATCGTCTCCTCACGAGAAAACTCCTCAACGGTTAGTAGCGCTGACACGAAACTCTGTATACGCGTTCAATTTTTTTAGATAAACCTGAATTTCTTATTTTAATTTTAATAAAAGCTTGTTGTTTGTTTTAAAAAAAGTTTAATTTATTATTGAATGGGTGGACCGGTAGATTATTTGTGTTCTGATTTTTATCGCTTCACTCCATGCTCTATAGTAGGGGAGCCCACGATGCTAAATGGGGATTTACTCGAGCGTCGTAGAGACCTATTGGGTTGCAAAGCTTAGATGATAAGAAGAAAAAAATGTTATATGATAATACCTTTTCATCGGTGGGGGAAGCGGCTATAGATTTTTAAATATGTAAAAAAAAACTGTTGCATAGACATCCTCGAGCGCGTCAGATATTGATAGCATCAATGCCCTACGTATTTTTAATAACGTAGGTATGTTAATCTGATCGTTTGCATGATGCGGGTGGTTGTATGTAAAGGTTGAAAATGAAAAAAAAAAAAATTTAATCGAGCGCGTCAGATTTTCTAAGGGAGTGTTAAGTGCACCAAAAAAAAAAGCTCTCATTCACTAATCTGACGATTTCGATGGGACGCAAACTCGCGGCCATTTTCATAATGTGCAAAAAAAATTCGCCATTTTGAAATACTCAAGCGCGTCAGATTAAGATATATATGGTTCATCTTTATGTTCTAAACGTACTGTCTCATAATCTGACGATTATCTAGAGGGATTGGCCTGATCTGACAAAAAAAAATAGAAAAACGGTTCACCCTAAAGGTCATCCCTGTAACTTCCCGCTAATTTCATTCCAGGGCGCTCAAAATTGTACTTATGACATGTGACATGTGTTTCGGAGCTATTTCCCGAAACTTCCGGTGCATTGTCATGTTCCACTACACTTTGATCTTGTAAATACTGAAAGCCTCGCGGTATTTTAATTGCAGTAAATAATTTATAGCACCGTGCGTGATATAAATCATTTAATGATGATTCCATCGACAATTCGAGGTTATCATATGTTCCTTGAGACTTTCGGATAACCGGCTTGCTCCGACGATATTCCAAAATATTCACACATTTTTTTAATGTTTCTACTGTAAATTTAATTGTTTTTTGTAAGGTACTTTCATCACAAAATACACATTTTAAATTAATATCACTCATATTAAATACTAGCTTATGCCCGCGGCTTCGCCCGCGTGAAGTTCGGGAATTGCCCACGGGATCTTACTTCTGGGATAATAAGTAATCTACGTATGTATAGTACATACATAGATTTACATGTACTTGCTTATAACTTGCAAACATTCGTTCATAGTAATATCAATTAAATTACATTTGAACGTGAAATATGATACCTTTGTTTGAGATTGGACACCGGTGACAACAATCAAATGATTAATTAGGAATCTATTTATAGACATTAAACTTTTACAATAATTAATATCAATGTCGCGTATCACGAGCCA
The DNA here is from genome assembly GCA_905220335.1 of Noctua pronuba. Taxonomy (NCBI): domain Eukaryota; kingdom Metazoa; phylum Arthropoda; class Insecta; order Lepidoptera; family Noctuidae; genus Noctua; species Noctua pronuba. The sequence goes on along the minus strand of LR999906.1, from coordinate 2,306,680 downwards.
TAGAAACGAAAATGGTGATAAAAAAATGCTGTGATGGCGTCATGGCAGCAGAAACCAGGTGGGGACGGAGTGAGAGAGTAATAGATAGAGAAAGAGTGAGAGAGGAATAGAAACGCGGAGAAGGAAATGTAGGCATCACGCAGCTGCACGCATTTAACTTTATCGACGAATTTTTGTCATTTCGGCTTGCGGAAATCGTCAGATTATATATTTTTCATTATTCTTGAATTATTTCCTTTAAAATAAAAAAAAAATTAGCTACGCTCGAGAATGTCGAGATAACGTTTTTTTTTTACAACTTTGCTGCCCTCCCCTTTCTTTACGTCACTCTCAAATTGTCAGATTAGTGGAATATACACTTTTTAGGATGTAATTAACTCACCCTACCTTAATCTGACGCGCTCGAGAATTTCTGATGGTCAATTTTTTTTTACTAATCTGATCCTGTATCCTTCACGGGCGGCCTTATATATGGGCCTCATGTTTGGTGGAGGTACTTAACCGGGTACAAGGTATCCCCCTGTATATTAATCTGCCGCGCTTTAGTAAATCCCGAAATCCCTTCTAGGGCTCCCCTACTACTATTTATTCGAAACGTTTATCTAGAGAATTCTTGACACACCCTTTTTTTGTCATAACTGTACATAGATTATGAACGACGGAACCATATCAGAATATTTTCGTCATAGAATTCCAAATTTTCAAAGTTAATAATAAAAGTTGTAATTTTTTCACTTTAAAAAAATATGTCTATATTTAAGATTAAAAAGTATGAATACTCATGTTTTCTCGTGTCGCGTGGTACAGTCTTAACAATAAAATTCTTAAAAACGAGTTTCCCTCATCGAATCGTTCTGTGAGCGGTTGATGTATATTTATTACCCTGAGTAACGGTTGGACAACCTTGGATAAAAGTAACCGACATTAGCAACCGAAATTTATTTTCACACCAACATTATCATGGGAAGTATATTTTATGATAAAAGAGTTGGAGTATACATTGATTTTTGATTGTCACGAAAAGCCTAAACCTAGTACCACCCACCTAGTCCTAGTACCTAGTGTCACATAGTACTGTGGAGGTCAGATAGGCAGTCGCTCCATGTAAAATACTGGTATTCAGCTTCATCCGGTTAGACAGCAGCCGACCCTAACATAGTTGGGAAAAGGCTAGGCCGATGATGATGACGAAAAGATATATCATTTCATCAACACTCAAAAAAACAACTCAAAGCATTTATTTTATTCATTAGTCTAGAATTTTTCCCAGCAGTAGGAAACTTAACTGGCTTACATTATTCATATACCTACTAAATCAAAGAAGTTTTTGATTAAAGTTACAAAATCAATCGATGCTTCAGAAGATACTATGAATGTAATTTTGTCTACACGTTACTATTAATGCCAATAGAATAGACACGTAAGCAAAGCCACGAGCACGGCTAGTAAGTTTATAACAGAATTGCATCTTTGCCAAAAAAAAATCTGCAATTCTGCATCAGATATAACTACCCGAAATTTTAATATATTACATTTTCTAACACAGTACAATAATATTTAGAACAACATAACATATAATAAATAACGTAAATATGTCCCAGGACGTTTTCGCCGGAACTTCAGTACAAATATGTATTCTTATTACGATTTAACGTATGCAAAATAGAATGTGGTTGCCTTAGATTTTTTTCATATTATACCGCGAAGGAACTCCTTAAGGAGGCTGTACAATAAATTTTGTGAAAGGGTTCCATAAGGGGTCCTATTGGTTAGGGAAGGCCGCTTGTTGCTAGCTATTGATAAATTACCGAAAAAATTGGTAGCTCGCCATTATATTTTTTTCGGCGGCTCCTTGGGGTCATGTTGAAGTGTGATGGAATTTTCATGAGTGTAATTTTGACGATTTTTTAAGGAACGATCTTTCTAGCGAATCATGGTTTAATTGAAGTATTTAGGAATTGGAAATTAGGCTTATATTTATCTTCTAATATATAAAATTCTCGTGTCACAGTTTTCGTTGCCATACTCCTCCGAAACGGCTTGACCGATTTTGATGAATTTTTTTGTGCTTATCCGGTATCTATGAGAATCGGCCAACATCTATTTTTCGTACCCCTAAGTGACGCAGACGAAGTTGCGCGGGTCAGCTAGTGTAGTATAAATATATTTGCACCAGCCATTTTAAAATACATGCAACAAATTCCCCATTTAGGTTGTAAAAAACAATAATCCCCGATTCACTCATACACAGTGCTTTATAGGTTAATTTAGGCAAAAATCCAATTTCACTGGCAACCCCGCGGACGGATAAATATTAAATACAGTTTAAACGAGGAGTCCGAACGGTCACCACCATTGAAGGGATATTCGTAGCTCATAAACTGTACTTTGGGACGAAATGTAAGTACGTATATCGTTCGCGCGCCCTTTTTTGCTTTTGTATAGGAGAAACGAGTCACGTTTTTGAAAAGAAATGGACACTCGTCCCTTTCATGGTGGTTTGTGAGTAGCTATGGACGTTTATAGGATGGTATTATGATCTTTTTGTGTGTAGATATTGTGCTGGGCATCCTTGCCCTGCTTCCGGAAAAGTACTTATTGGCATAGCTGCTAATAAAAATCATTTATTATCAAGAAAATCCGCTTACTTTAATTTTTATATTTAAAAATTACATGATTGCCACTATGTTTGTACACACTAATCTCCGATTCAAACCAAACCATTTCAATGGATTTTAGCAATAATATTTGCAAGATAAGATAGTCTAGTTTTGGATCCAATAGGCGGCGCCTTGCTAAGCAGGCGTGGGTCGCTAGTAAAACGCTAGCAACTAATATGAGTTCTTACTACATTTTTCATACAGTGACCCGAAAGTCTGACAACCAGTCTTACCAAAGGGTTTCATATTACTCAGTACTAACTGGGTCGTGGAGGTATATGAGTAGATAGACAGTCGCTCCATGTATAACGCTGGTATTTAGCTGCCTCTGGTTAGACTGGAAGCCAACTCCAACGTAATTGGAAAAAAATTGGCAGATGATGATGTTGTATTCATAGAGTATAACCAGTCCCAGGTATCAACCCCTGCTGCGCCCTAAGGTACATAATCTTAATCCTATTGACTAGCTAATCTAGCGCGGTTTCTAAGAAGACGTCAAGAATAACACCGACTCCCACATTAAAGCAACTACGTTCAAAGGGTCACGTGGCCATAATTATGAATTCCCGGCTAAAATTCCCGGGATTTACAAATTCCCGCGCTCTGTATTGTTTGCCTTGGCCGGGACTGCGCGTACCCTTGTCAGGGGATGTCGAGACGCTCGTAGGTAAGACTAGGGGTAGTTCACAATAGTTTGATGAACAGTTATTGTGTTAATTTGGAGTGGACGGAAATGTTAGAAACTGCGGTATTGTTTTTGGATCTTTAACTCCAAAATTATGTAATTTTTTGAAAATTGTAACAAATGATCAAGCTATACTATATCTATAGTGCACCCCAGTTTTTTGTCAACAAACGTGTTGTGTTTGGTTTTTAGGCATCCGAAGGGTAAACAACAGGACCATATTACTAATCCTCCGCTATCCGTCCGTCCGTCCGACTGTCTGTCAGGGCTGTATCTCATCTCATCACGGTGGCGCACACCGTGGAGGTCTGCCCCGCTTGGGCGGAGCTCCGCCGTGTCCTCGTAACGGCGATAGGCGGCGGCGACCTCTCGCGCCCGGCCCTGGTTCAGGCCATGGTCCGGAGCGAGAGGGAATGGGAAGCCGTCACCTCCTTCTGCGAAGCAGTCATGCTAGTGGCGGGACGTGAGAGGGAGAGAATCTCTCGTCCCAGCCGCCGCGGGCGACGCACCGGGCGGCGGGGGCCACGTGGTGGCTCCCGGCCACCGTAGGCGCGGGCCTGTGGACGGTGAGTAATGGGTTAGCTCACCGGCCGTCCGTCTTATGACGACAGGCCGTGTCGACGGCGCGTTCGTGTTCCACGCGCGCCTCAAAGAGATGTCAGCAACCAGGAAGGGGCCCGCAAGGGCCGATGCCTGCCGGGGCTGCGGGACTGTTCGAAAGAGATACCGTGGCCCTGGAACACAAAGGGCAATGAAGGAACATGGATGGGTTTTAGTCAGTAAGAGTCTGACACTCCCTCCCACTCCACCCAGAGCGGGAGAAGTCATTTGATGATTTCCCATCGGTAAAAAAAAAAAAAAAGGGCTGTATCTCATGATCCGTAATAGGTAGACAGTTGAAATTTTTACAGAGTGTGTATTTCTGTTGCCGTTATAACAACAAATAATAAAAATCAAAGAGGGCTCCCTACTACGATGGTACGGAACCCTTCGTGCGCGAGTCCGACTTGCTCCCCTTTGCTGGTTTTTATTATTTGTCTTAATCTTAGTTAAAAACTTCAAAAAATTGTCGGCACTTCTGTGCTACCTATTTAGAGCCAGACTTCTTACAGGGAAAATATTAAAAAAAATAGAAATCTCCGCAGAACTTTAGTATCCGGCAAGAGCTAAAAAGTAACATTAACTTACATTAAATTATAAGTAACAAAAACAAAGCATTAAAATTAATTTTATTTATGCAAAGTTTCACGTAAACGTTCAGTCAAGAGGTTTAAAGGCAGGGTTTAAAACGCGGGATTAACGTCCCGGGATGTGCGGGATCGTGCTGGATTCCCTAATTTATACATTTTTGCGTTCATCCTAAGATAGCTTTATGATAATGGTTGTGATTATGCTTCAAGCTTAGAATCTTAAGTGTTCGTTCGAAGCCTGGATATCGACCTGTTATTATTATTCTAGTTTCGGTAACTTCTAAAAAGACCACTCGTTTTTGGTTATTAAACGCTTTTCATATTTTCTTTTTGCTTTTAATCCCGTTCTTTTAAGTTCGTTCGTCGTAAGCGACTACTGATTATTGGGTTAATTGTTGTCCCGTTATAGTAGGATAGAAACGCTACCTTGGTATTTTTTACTCCAACCTCCAAAAGTTCATTAAAAAAAAATTACCATACGTCATAAAGGGTGTAAAAAGACCCTTAACGAAGCCGAAGGGTACTTGTTCTCCCCGTTATTGTGATAATTTTTTTTTGTTCTAGACCATACCTGGGAACCTTCTAGTTACGGAGATATTGGGGGTCAAAGTTCCACCTTTTTCACAAGTTTTTTTTTAAATACATGTTTCTAATGTTTTTTTTTTTACATTAAACACCTTCACAACCCCCGTATTATTCAATCCATCCATCAGCACAATGTTTTGAGCCCGTTACATTGAGTGTTACCGTAAAACGTAATTTTTCACCCCAAAAAAAAAGTCGTTTCCCAGCAAAATTTTTTGAGTAAAGTTACTTAGTTTGATGTACAGAATGCTTGGTAGACGGCTTCGTGAAGGGTCTGTTTACACCCCGTATATACATTTTGCGTTCATCATGATTATCATCTGCCTAGCTTTTTCCTATACTATGTTGAGGTCGGCTTCCAGTTTAACCGGATTCAGCTGAATACAAGTATTTTACATGGAGCGACTGTCTATCGGACCTCCACAACCCAGTTACGAGGTAGTACCCTTTGGTAATTCGAGTTGTCAGACTTTCGAGTAACTATCCGTAACGACTGTCAAAGATCTACAAAAGACAGCCGCGACCAATAGCTTGACGTGTTTATCGAGGCACGTAAGGAGTTCGGTATGTCATGTAATAAATGGTCATCAATCCACGGATCGATCTCGGCAAGCGTTGCTTAACCTAGAAGAGTGTCCCGTGCGGCTGTTACTTATTAGCCACGAGCCACTCCAAACACTTTTGCACTTGTGGCGCAAAATTAAGTGTTTGGGATCCATAGCAGAAAAAAACAACACGGTGTATCCAATACTGAAACACAATAAAAGTCACAAACGACTAATATAAAGATTTACGATGTGTCAAGTGCCAGGATAAGTTTAATTCTCGTAGTGCAGTCTACCATTTAACTTGGCCCTAACTTGATGGTCTAGTAATTCTGTATGTTATTAAGTAAGCGTGCGATACTGTTATCAGAAACGTGTAAAGAATTAAAGAAAGAAAGAAAGAAAAACTGTTTATTCCGCATTTACATACAATAACAATGAGAAGCCAATAAAAAAACCAAAATGTTTCGAGTGACGAATTTTTGAAAGACTTAAATTGTACTAACCACCAACATCCGTGGCGAGGTCATGAAATGTAAGAGCGCAACGACACTACATCTTTATGTCAGTAAATCATATACTAAACATGCACCGTCCTACTCGCACATTTTATGACCGCGACTGCGAGTCTCGGCGTTTTGGTGAGCTTGCAGTTGTGATTTCTTTGAGAACCAGTAGGTTAATGTTTTGTAGATATAATGCCATGAAAGGTAAGTATTTTTTGTAATAAAAAATTACTGTGTGTAATATTTGCCCGAATGCCTATATATGTGTGTTCGTGGAAGGATAAAATAAATGCTTTATTGACTTTATTCTTTTTAATTTTGGTAGCCAACAAAAAATAGGTACTCTAAAAGGCTTTCAAAAACACCACTGCACCATTTGTTTGTGTCATCAAAATATGTTGGTAATAACAACTTCGTCGAAATAGACGAAAAGCTATGAAAACCTTTTTTTAATATATTGTATTTGTATTGTAATAGCAATTGTAAAATTTTCACATTTGATTTTCACAGTTGATTTTGAATATTTAACTGCGACAGAGATTTTATTCAAATTTTTATTTTGTTTGAACTGGAACAGTGGGGTTATAGATTGTAAGGGTCCAAAATAACCCTCGCGAGACGAGATGGTATCCATGAGGATGTCTCCATACAAAAAGTAACCTTTTTCAAAATATTGGCCAAGAACGTTTTAATTGAAGCCTTCCAATTGGCTTAACTATTGGATCTAAAATCTTATCCATACTGTCGAATATAAATTATAGTGACGGGTTCGTCGTCCTATGAAGATGCCAGACAAACCCACAATAGGTTTGACAAAAAAATTCAACTCCGAAATCACGAAACCATTCGACATTGTCTCAAAGACAAGAATAGGGTCCGCGGCTAACGAATTCAAGCCACGTGGCAATATAGTTAATTGAAACGAGTGAAGTCGGGTGAGCAACAAGTGCGTAAATTAAACCTTACTATAAATGCTTATCTTCGTCGTCTTGGATCCATACTCCAAGAGGATTTACTTTATCGTAATGTCTGTTGTTTATGGCGTGAACAGGAGTCATGCCAGATGTGGCGATGCTTGGAGAAGAATATTCAGCAGTGAACGTCTTTTGGCTAAATAATCGTGATACGGAGAAAGAGGTTCTCGAAGATGCCTTTGATGTTTGGTCTAGGTGCTCCCTAATTCTTCTTTTTATACTCGGTCCCTCAGTGCTGCATCTACAAGAAGGTTCACTATCGTGAACCTTCTTGTAGATGTCTTATCCTTGTTTGAAGCAAAATATACCGGTCTTAAGCTGTTGCCATGTGGTTCGGCCCCGAGACTGCTTTGAGTAATTTTGCTATTTGAATTAGTTTCGCATTTAACCATCGACGCACACTTGGAGAATCCTGTTTCATTCGTATTATCAGGTATAGTATAAAAATAAAAAGGATAGCACTTAAAAAAAACAATCACGACAAACGGATCTCCTAAAACTATTCCCTTATCACTTAATACATCCAATTTGCGTATATATAACCGTGCCGGAATTATGCTGTCCCTAAATTTAGTACTTAATTGATTAACAAAGTTACAGAAGCTCGCTTTAGGGGACTCCCATTTCTGAGTGTACGGATACTGGTAACTAGTTTATCCTGCAGTTATGTATCGGCGGCTCTTTTCACTGACTAAGTTCGTTTGGGACCGTGTGAAGTGACTGTGCGAGTCGGATCCCTAAATTCCTCTTCGATATAGATTGTTTGTTATACATACATCGATCGATGGATGGATGGACGTTTGACACTCTTTCATGCCAAAACTGCTGACCGGATTTGGATGAAATTTGGCACACAGATAGTTTATAACCTGGATTAATAAATAGGATACTTTTTATCCCAGTGGTCCGTGGGACAATAACCGAACTCCACGCAGGCAAAGCCGCGGACATAAGCTAGTACATACATAAACTCGTCTTTATCCCTTGGGCTTAGGCAGACACCACAGAATACCTGCTACGATCTACGATTGTTTTGATTGTATGATGTTCACGTCACCATCTCAAGTCCTCGGGCACTAGCTGCTCGGCAGTTTATGTTTTCTTTCTTTCATTTTAAGGATTATTGGACCTTTCTATGACTTTTTAATCATTTTACCCAAAATGATAAATGTAAAAATGTAGGTAGGAATTTCTCAGTAGTAGATTTGTGCCCAGTTGATGGCAATAGGCACGCCTCCTATTAGATGGGATTAAAACATGATTTTCGAAATGTGGGTGTACTGTTGGGCAGTCCTCTGTCTAAGTCTTTGAGGATTATGAGGGCGTGATGTTGTGTTATTCTCATTGCTGTTACCTCCACAGTTTTCAGTTCTAATAAACTAGCATTCTGACGTCACACCACAGTGTTCTATTACCCGCAGCTGAAAGCGGAGCTGAATCGCTGAAAATTTAATACGTTTCGCGTCTGATTACAAGGTTGAATATTTTAACGCGAACAAAACATTGGTAATTGAAAGGATTAGTTCATAAATATATGATAAGGCACCAAAAGCATTAATTTGATAGTTTTGTAATAAACATTTTGCCTGCAAAATAATAAATTACTAACCCAATAAGAGAAATAATGATGAATTGGCTTACTTACGGGTTTGTCGAAATTATGGATTCTGGGTTCTACACACCAAAGCCGCCAAACTGTCGGCGGCATGTCAGCGATTTACCTTTGAGCGCTCAAGATCTAGTATAGAAAAAGTTGCACGCCTCTTGCCGACACAAATGTCGACAAAGTTTTTCGACTTGCTCTGATTTAAAGCCGCCAACTAGCCGGCTGAAAACAAAGGCGCCGACACGTGTCGGCGGGACAGTGGCCCTTTATGTAGACTTGTATGTGATTAGACGCTGTTAACTATGTCGGCTAAAGTTCTTCTAGACAAAAGCTTCGACCGTCTTCTGTTTCTACAGTACAGAGACTTTCGCTAGTCAGTTGAGTCAAAGGCTCGAGGTACAAAGCGGTGAATTGGAACACAGCTCATGTTTGTAGGAATTTCCTCACTTTCTTTCTCTACAGAAGTACTCCTAGCCTCGTCCAGCTTAAGAATCATGGTTAACTGAGACTGTGCTATTGGATGGGAAGTACGGATCTTTGTAATTGGATATTCTCAGCGGCAAGGAGATTTTTCATGAAACTTCGTAGATGGAAAACGGAAATATAGAGCACGGGTTTGAAGGGACGCGGACTTGTCAGAAATAAATGATGGATAGAGATGCGCAGTTAATTAAATTTAGATACCTGCTGGCATCTAAATAATTGATAATTCATACATAAAAGTTCTAAATGCAAACCAGCACAATATGACTGGCATAATTTCCCACAATTGTCCCTAATCCCAACATTCCTTATGGAGTAGTCTCCGAGGAAATTACTTGAGACTGACAGACGCGAACGTATTACGTAAATTCGGTTATTTTAATTTTTGTAACAGACGGTAAAATATTCAATTCAATATTTCACAGAGTCTTTTCCGTATGTTTTCATGAATTTTCTGTTAAAGACTAAGTTTAGCGCAATTGCATGTTTTACTTACAATTTTACAGAACTTAACCAACAAAACAGTATCTTAACTTGCACGAATTTGTTGTTATTACATGTTGGTATGTAGTTTGCTAGGGATAAAAATTAACGGTAGGCATGTTAGTACATATACTATGGCTATTTGAGTCTTCTTAAATCCGGGTGGGGAATTTAAAAAGGAACACGCGGATTCAAGTAGCTTAACATTGCTTCTACAAAAAGAAAGGAAATTTTAATTATGAAAGTTATTACTTAATTGACGACTTTCTAAATGATGATTCACTGACTGATTGATATACTTATATGTTACGCTATACATCTACTGTTATTGACCGATTTATAATATACCTACTGATATGTACTCTAATTGACATATTGTTATTCTAGTTGGCCTGATATTATTCCGTTTGACATTACTGATAATATTTTTAATTTTTTTGTTACTTTGAAAATTCCAATGACATGCCACTTATTTTAAATTTATAATTGTAATCATACTATTTGCATGCCCATCTGACGGCAAAATGTGGAGAACTTTATTATAAAAGAACATCTGTGTACCCATTACCCATGTTTGCAAAGAAATAAATGATTTGATTTGATTTGATTTGAAAGAAAACATCTACCAATCAATGAAATTGTCACAATAATAGGTTCACCCTAACACATTCTTTAGTACAATCACCCCAAATACTTATACCGCTAAAAATCAATGTTTATTTTTAAAACTACGTAAGAATTCTCTTTTAAACACAAAAGAACAGTGTTGCCAGCTGTAAAACGATTAAGGTACAGCTTGGCTTTGTTTACTTTCTCTTCATTAGACAGCAAATCCAATTTGCTTTGCTCCTCAATTGTTATTTTTAATTAATGCCAATTATGCCCGTGCGGTTTTCTTCAGGTGTTCAAGAAATTCTTATATAGAGAATGGTGCTGTTACTTTGTTTTGTACAACATTTGCTACTGTTTTAATATAAAAAGTGTATTTCTGAATTATATTACCTCAAACTCAAACTCAAAGCATTTATTTCAAATAGACCCATGACAGGCACTTTTGCATAGTCAAAAATAAGCTACCTACAGTCCCGCCACAGGCATAATAACTGTGAATGGACTGTAGTTGCCCATTCGAAAATAGTAGATCTCATGGAGAAGAATGGACAAGAAACTCCATGGACACTCTTTTCAAATCAAGTTATATATTACATAGTCCTGGGTACAATATTGTTGCTTCTATATGTGAGCACAGTGTAGAGATAGGAAAATAAAACAAAGCTACAGTTAAAACCATAAAGATTAGGATAAGCCCTACTAACCATAATAGAAAGTCTACATGGTACTCACACTTACAAAAACTCAAATAATGCTTCTAATTTATATAAAACAATAGTTATCAAAGTAACTAAGTTTCCAAAAAATAAAAGAAATGATGAAAGAACTAAAGGGGGAGCATCTCTTCCAAACATTAAAATCTTAGTATGTGAACCCAAGTGGCAGTGGAGCAGGACCAGCATTGAGCCAAGCATTTTTATCTACGATATACTCTTCTAACTTATAATATGCTCGCTTACATAGTGTTTGTTTTATGCATTTTTTAAATTTCTTCTCATTAAGTTGTAAAATGTCAAGTGGTATTTTATTATAACATTTTACACAGTACCCCATAAAAGATGTGCGTACTTTTGACAATCTGAAACGTGGTTGATCTAATTTGTCCTTATTTCTAGTATTAATATTATGCCTGTCGCTTATTTTACTAAAAAGATGAATGTTTTTCCGAACAAACATAATGTTTTCATAAATATATTGACAAGGTACCGTCATGATGTTAATCTGTTTAAACAATTCTCTTAGAGACTCGCGTCTGCGTAGGTTATAGATGGCTCTTACAGCCCTCTTTTGCAGAATAAATATGGAGTCAATATCTGCAGCCCGACCCCACAGCAGAATACCGTAAGACATGATGCTATGGAAGTAACTAAAATAGACCAGTCTCGCGGTATCCACGTCTGTTAATTGCCGGATTTTACGGACAGCATAAGCGGCTGAACTTAGCCGCCCTGCAAGTGCTGTTAAGTGAGGACTCCATTGCAGTTTCGAGTCAAGCGTAATCCCCAAGAAAACTGTATTTTCGACGAATTCGAGTATCTCCTTGTTCAATACAACGTTACTTTCACTACTTCTTACATTCGGTAACGCGAATCTTATGCATTTAGTTTTCTTCCCATTTAACACTAAATTGTTTACAGTAAACCAGTTATGAATCTTAAGCATAGCGGTATTTATGTCGTCAAAATCTTGTGCACGTCTGTTAACTTTAAAAATCAGTGATGTGTCATCAGCGAATAACACCATTTGAGGTCGACTTTTCAGTAACTGAGGTAAATCATTAATATATACTATGAAAAGGAAAGGGCCCAGTATTGAGCCTTGCGGTACCCCCATTTTTACTTTTAATCCTAACGAATTTACGCCATTTATTTGTACTTGCTGCATTCGATCATTTAAATATGATTTTACTAAGCTAAGTGCTTGTGCTTACCTCTAGCTTATGTCCGCGGCTTCACCCGCGTGGAGTTCGGTAATTGTCCCACGGAATCGTACTATCCGAATAAAAGTATACTGTGTGTTAGTCTAGTTTATAAACTATCTGAGTGCCAAATTTCATCTAAATCCGGTCAGTAGTTTTTGACGGAAAGAGTACCAAACATCCAGACATCCACACATCCTCACAAACTTTCGCATTTAATAATATTTAGTATGATGTTGGCAATGTACGAGTGAAAGCGACGCAAATTGAATAAATACTTTTTGTAAAGGTTCCATTAACATTAAATTTAGCGATAACACTAGATAAATGACATGTGATACCAACTAGTGCAGGTTGACCAGGTTGAATTAAAAAAATGACTAGTTTAAGAAGATTTTAAACCAGACACTAATTCTAAGAGAACTACAGTCTTTGCAGCACAAAGAAAAATTGACATAATCTTTGAAACTCATCATCTTTTTACTATATTGGGGTCGGCTTCCAGTCTAACCGGATGTAGCTGAATACCAGTATTTTACATGGAGCGACTGCCTATCTGACCTCCACAACCCAGTTAGTACTGGGTAATACGATATCCCTTGGTAAGACTGGTTGTCAGACTTTTTGGGCCACTGACTACCGATCGACTGTCAAAGATCAAAAAATGCCAGCCAAGACCAACGGCTTAACGTGCTTTCCGAGGCACGGAGGGAACTCGGTATGTAATGGGTGGTCACCCATCCACAGTCCACCCTAGGTAAGCACGGCATAACCTAAAGATCGACCTGAGCGGCTGTTATTATTTAGCCACGAGCTCCTATACGACATAATCTTTGAAACTCCCGAATCAAAAAGTATCTAACAAAATTTGGATATAGTGAAATTACATGCACCTATTTCTTAACACTAAAATACCTAATTCACAAATGAAGCGAAAAGGCCTGAGACTTTTAAAGCGGCCTCGAGATTGTGGGGAAACCATAAATATGGTGCCTTCAGTTTTGTCGTATCGTAATTAATCTTCTTTGAGAAATGAGCCCGGAGATGCAGGCCGATACTTTGATAAATAGATTTTTGCTTCTTACCAACTCGTTCGTACAGTTTGACGATGTCCATGATTTGATTTTCTGGAAGCGACTGTGAAATTTTTCAGAAGATGGGCGCGTGATTCTAGAGATTATATTTATTTTACTGATTGTAACTTTCATTTCATGAATGAGCAAATGATGGAATAAAAAAACCAGTATTAAAATTAGACTTGATGATAGAGCTCTCAGTAGGAATCTTCTTATAAAATGATTTAATTTCACAGCCCTTTTTAATTATTGCTAAGACAGACGATTGCAGATGAAGAGTAAAGAAAAAAATACCCAGTACTAACTGGATTGTGGAGGTCAGATAGGCAGTCGCTCCATGTAAACTACTGGTATTCAACTGCATCCGGTTAGACTGGAAGCCTACCCCAACATAGTTGGGAAAAGTCTAAGCTAAATAATGATGATGAAAGAGAGGCAAAAAAAAAGGTTTTTGCTGTAGCGAGAAATATTTCTACATCTTTACATCTTTGTGTTTTCCAATTCTGCCCCTAAGTATGCGGGTCGCGGAGGAAAAAAGCGCCGAGGCCAATTTGTGTGAATGATTACAGATATTTGGGGCCACACTATAAGTGCGAGGAAATATCGGTGCTTTGGTTCCTATCGACAGCGTATGAATGTCGCCTTTTATTTCGTCACCTTGGCCCGCGATTTATTATAAGTGAGCTTTGATTTGAGATATTTCGGTAGTGTTGTTTGAAGTCGAATTTTGTATTTTTTTTAATATTTGTGTCCTTGTCTTCTATATTAGTGTTTTATAACATGTAGAGCTTCTTGAAAAGTAGGAACTTACCACCTTGCAACTCTGCCGTCCTCAAGCAATAATGCCGTTATCTCGCATCTGGTCGATTTTCGTTTTTTGATACCACAATAATCAAAAAAAAAACTCTATCTTTCTGTCTAAGCAGTATTTTTCTACTATTTATGGATCCCGAGATAAAAAAAACAAAAACGCCGTTAAAATGCCTTTTTTGTTAAGTTTGCCACACTATAACGCAGCTAAGCAACATAACTAAACTAAAAAGTGACTAAGGGCTTATAATTTACATTTTAACTAGAATATTTACCATCAGTTTCATAACTAAATTGCCGTTAACAGAATTTCCTACTCTAATAAGAGGCTAAAGTACTTTAACGGTTATATAGTCCTGCTTTGTTTCAAAATACAGTATTCTAAATCCAACGCTAAAAAGCCGTTAAACAAAAGTACTACACAAAAATGTCTTTAATGTCACTTAACTGCATTTATGCGTTGTATTTCGTCGGGTTTTTATTAAGAGATTATGTAGTGAACACGCCAATAACGGCGTTTTTAATATGAAATATAAATATTTTGCTTCGGCGTCAATCACAAAAATGCAGTTACCTCTTATTATTACACTAAAACGCGGTTATCTACTCTCAAACGCTCGCTATTGATCCGCCCCCCCCCGCGGCCCTTGATCGATGAAGCCGAGTCGCACAAAAGTTTAAAGGGTAAGGACGAGTCACGCTTTGCGCACTCGCCGATTGTTACGATGGCTGACAACTCCAGGTAAAAACATTATTTTATTATGGTAGTTATTATTGCCCGTTTAGTGTACACTATAGATTGAAACAGTAGATACTAGCCCAATAAAAATTCGGAGAGGGATCTTCCAGGGAGATGCGCTTAGAATATATTAAACGCTTCAACATTAGGATTTCCATTAAAAAATACACCAACCGAAGGACATGCACAAAAAATTGATTTAAATCATCAATTGTATATGGATGACATTAAGCTTTACGCAAAAAGTGAGGGTGAACTTCATAAAATTAGCAAATTTGACAGAACAATTTTCAAATGATATTAAAATGGAATTCGGCATAGATAAATGTAAAATAAATTCAATTAGAGCATGGCAGAATTACCAACACCACTTTAGGAACAGGAGAACAGATACAATCATTAGATTAGCAAGATAGTTATAAATACCTAGGGTACACACAATCACGACAGATTAACTATAAAGAAACTAAACAAAAATTAACACAACAATTTCAACACAGACTAAACACAATTATATTCCCGAAATACAATTAAAGCGATTAACACCTTCGCTATACCGGTTCTTACATATTCTTTTGGGATAATCAATTGGTCCAAAACCGACTTCAAAAACCTTCAACGAAAAATTTCCACGATCTTGTGTGCAGAGATTAACACTGCCGCGGAAAGAGGGAGGTAGAGGTTTAACTGTCATTTTTAACCTACACAACAGACAGACAGACGACAGACAGATAAAAGCCCTCAGACAATTCTTTTTTTCAAAAAGTGAAAACTCTATTCTCCTTAAAGTTGTTACTCAAAACGACCAGCAATTGACCCCCCTGAATTTGAAAGATAGGTCAGAACAGAAAAATGAAAAAATTACCGACGAAAGAACTAAGCTCCTAGAATGGACCCAGAAGTCTCTACACGGAAGACATCGTCAAGACTTATGCCACATAAATGTCGACAAAGAAGCGTCGAACGCGTGGTTAAATCGAGACGAACTTTTCCCATAGACTGAAGGGTTCATGCTAGCTATACAGGACCAGGTAATTAAAACCAAAAACTATAAAAAATATATTATAAAGAATTTAAATAATGACACATGTAGAAGATGCAACAATAGACAATTCAACATATCACAGGCGCGTGCAAGTCAATAGCCCAAACAGATTACAAACACAGACACGATCAAGTAGCCAACGTCATATACCAGAAATTAAGCTCACCAGTAAAAACTCATAGACTCCGTTGTACCATATTACTAGTACAATCCAGAGACTAAATAAGAAAATCCCTCAACAAAACTGTATTTTGATCGAGGCATTTTTACCGACAGAACAATTCACTTCAACAGACCAGACATTGCACTTATAAACAAGATAAATAAAACTGCTTATTTAATCGATATTGCTGTACCAAATACACATAATTTAGGCCACAATAGCAGAAAAGCTAACCAAATACATCGAACTAAAAGATGAAATTACCCGAATTTGGCATCTGCAAAAAGTTACAATAGTACCAATAGTTTTGTCATCAACAGGATAAATACCAAAACACCTTCACCAGTCCCTTAATTCTCTTAGCTTACCTCAAAATACCTACCATCGGCTACAAAAGGCAGTGATATTAAATAATAATATAATAGACTCGTGAGAAAGATTCTGCAATGTGAATCAGACTATAAATGACGATTGGTAAAGTACCTACCTATAATATGATGTAGGTTTTTTGGATTTTTATTAATTTGCACCCGTAGATAATAAGAATAATAAGAAGTAAGTCATCACAAAGTGATTTAGTTTGTCATTTTATATTTTAATTAACAAAGAGCAGGCAGGTTCTATTTGCCAGAATATTATGTTACCTACATACCGAAACTAGATTAGGTTTAGATTTAAATAGGCCTTTTTGAAATGTTTTAGTATTTTTTTATGATCTCATTAGTTATAGGGTAACGATGTTTTTAATTATTTGCCAAGATCTCATTTTCAATTATTATAACTAGTTTTAGTCCTTGGAAAGTGATTTTGTTAAAAGAAGACTGTCACTTAATGATTGATTTTTATTTCTGAATAAGCTCTTTTATTTCTGTAGATGACTTCATCTTTTTATTTGATTTCCTCAACTATCTTGTTTAAGTTTCAAAGCTAGAACGCCGTTACATTTTTAATGTTTTGTAATTAGCGGCATTTAAGCGATGTAATCAACCTAAAAAATAAATGCAGAAAAAATATCCTTGTAACTTACTAGTCTTAAGTGCGGCTAAGTGATTTTAGCTGCATTATAGTTTAGCATAGTGTTTATTCTCGTAGCTATAATGTTTAGCTACAACAACGTTAAAGTATTTAGCGGCATTATAGTTTGGTAATGAAGAGACTCTTTTAAATGTCAATTAAATTACATTAAAATCAAACACTAAAAAGCCGTTAAGGTAGGCTTAGCGGCATTATAGACGTGGTTGTATAAGCTGTAAATTATAAAAACACTAAACTAAAACGCAAATACCTTATTTTTGTTAAGATTTAATCATTGTTAAGAAATGAAAGTATGGCTATCTGAAAGCGCAATACTAGATCTATTTTTTGATACCGATAAGTCTCGCATACGAGTTATAGTTAAGAAACGGCATCAATTTTTTATTTTTGCGCGCTCTTTTGTCATTTACTCGAAATATGATTTTGTTGGATAACGGCATTATAGCTTGCGGACGGCAGAACTGTTGTGTGGACGTTGTTTCCGTGAAATTTTAAATCCAAAAACGCTATCCACTGTGACCGATTTTTAAATATCAAAGGGATAAAACGATTTGGATGAGCAAAAACAGAGTGGTTATGCAATTTTCGATCAGTCAAAATCTTCTTGCTGGGACCAAAAGATGATGAACAGATTTTAATAAAAACCATTTTCACGTTGAAACTTTAATAGGCTTGGTAGCCGCTATTCAATGGTAAATAAGTAAACACAGAGAAAAATATAAAAACGAACACACGAATTCAGGTTTGTTATAAATTGAACAAAAAAAATTAGGCAAACAAAATATACTAACAACCAACAAACAAACCGTAATAGGTATAGTTTACCAAACAACGGTTTTGATAGTTTTATTTCATCAACAGCTAAGCCAATTCGTTTACCAGTTAGTACAAAAAACGAAAACTATGCCTGATTCGTTTAACCAAACAATTTGTTGGCAACACCAAAACGATTTATTAAATTCAATCAAACAATCAAGTCGTACAAATATGTGCAATATTCATGGACGGTGGTCCACTGAGCGTCGCTTTGTGTTCCCTACCCGGTCGTCAATGGACCTCGTTTCAATACACCGAATAGATTTGATTTACGTGTGTCAATAGCCGTTGTGTTGGACACGGTCCTAAGGGGTTGCCTAGTCGTGGGGACATGATTCCGGGATGTGTGTACTGGCATAATGTGGTGGTGGGGTGATTTAGAATAGAATTTCGAATGATCTATCCTTGGTGCTGCAGTTTTTAGCATCGAAAGATCTGGAGCCCTAGTCTGCTAATGAAATTGTGCCAGAATGGCCGATCATTGACGCTTTTATTGTAAATTTTGTTTGTTTTGGTAATCTCCTGATTGGAAAGCGTCTTTGTGGTTATCCAATGGCGTGCCATTGACAAGTCCTTGGTCTGGCATAAGCATCCTTTTTTTGATATTCTCTTATTATTTTGACAATTCTTTTGACCTGGCTGTTTTACATGCTTCTTATTAACTTGCTTCATTCTTTTATATAATCAAGCGAACATTATGAATATTTGATGAAATTTACGAACATTAGGCAGAGTGGTAATGGCGTTCGTCTTAGTATAGTAATCATATTGGCCATTCGTTGGACATACTTGGCCCCCTGCCATACCTTGCTCGAAGACGTTATCTCTGCTAGGTAATGTCCAGCAGTGTTTATTTTTTCAAAGAAAGAAAGAAAAAATATTTATTTGTCACAAGGCCACGTGACGTGCACACAAACTAAGATTTAAAAAATAAAATTAACATACAACGCATAACAACTATTTTGAATAAAACGGAACAAAATAAAATAAAAAGTTGACAGCTTGCACGTCGAGACTGCGACAGGTTCCCCCTCAGCATGATGCTGTGCTATGGGGGCACGCTGTGCCCACAGCACAGCGCTGGTTTTCAGTGGTCACCAGTGAGAAAACGTACGGAAGCCTATTTATTGGCTTCCGTAAGTTTTCTTCAGCATAAATATTTGTCTATATGAATAAGAAAAATAAAACAAACTATACTTGGATTATTCATAAAACATCAAAGCACCAGTTAGTGTTGACTTAAAGTGGTGACATTGTCACGTTTTCTGGGTTTCGTACCCAAAGGTTGCCAATAGAACTAGCTTACCCCATCCATCTATGTCCGTACATCTACATGTTTTGAAGAAAACTGTCGCTTACTCCCTTATGGAAATACATTGAAACTAAAACTAATCTTGTCACAATTAAATAGCTTATTGTTATACCCAGTGTACGAAAACCTTACAACCAATATAGGCTAAAGATTATAGATTAAAGGAATATTAATGATCTTAGCTCCAAAGTTCGCATTGTGCAAAACTAGGGCATCCGACTTGTCTAAGACAATCTAACTCATTTGTTACCAACTAAAGTAACTAGGCTTTTATTGATAACATCTTGATCTGTATTAGATATCGTAAATTAGACCAATGTTTTCGACATAGCAGTACTCGCAATCGGTACGCGTGTATGACTTTGACCTTTGTAAACTTTAAACAAATGTATGAACGTAGACGTAGCAGAACAAGTTGGTAAGGATTGAAGGCTTCAGCTGTCGGGGCGTTCGTGTTCCACGCGCGCCTCAAAGAGATGTCAGCAACCAGGAAGGGGCCCACAAGGGCCGATGCCTGCCGGGGCTGCGGGACTTCGAAAGAGATACCGCGGCCCTGGAACACAAAGGGCAAAGAAGGAACATGGATGGGTTTTAGTCAGTAAAAGTCTGACACTCCCTCCCACTCCACCCAGAGCGGGAGGAGTAATTTGATGATTTGACATCCTTAAAAAAAAAAAAAAGAAAGCTTCAGCTGTTGGCATTTTGTAGTTTCTACCTACCCCCATGGGAAATAGGTGTGAGTTTAAGAATTTAATGTTTTTGACATTGCAACAAACTATCGGTTGAAACTGTAAAGTTACACGGATCAACCAATTGAATTGAAAGGTTAAGTATTTAGGCATGATCGAGATTCAGTGAACTCGCTTTAAGCTTAATTCAATTTAATCTAGTGTCGTTATTAAAGTTCTAAAATGAATCGGTTTTTTTACCATTATATCCTATCCAATAATTTGAATTTATACATAAACATTTCAAATGCCAACTGACGTGTACGTTATAATTAGGAACCAAAGGCGACTTCAAATATTGCTTTGTTTGACGTATCAGATAGGTGACAATTTTATTAATGTATTTCCCATAATTTTAGTTTATATCATGCACTACATTGTATACGATTTACAGATCCGTTATTTTAGCAGATTATCATTTTACTTTTGCGCTTATACAACGTGTTAGTTCAGACGAGGGACATACTAAACTTTGAAATCTCAAAAAAAAAATTGTTGGTTGGTAAATTTATGGTCTCTTATTTAATACTAGCTTCTGCCCGCGACTTCGTACGCGGATCCTGTTGCTTATGCCAGCGATAACGGGGTCGTCAAAATCGAAGATCTGAAACGTCTGATGTCGAATTCTAAGAGCCCGGGGACGGGAAAACAACGGGATGCGCGAGACGATTCGAGACGTTCCATATCTTTCATTTTTGTAAGTCAGAAGTCGATGCGTAGATACGCTTGGAACTCAAGAGCAATTCTCTATCCGTGAACGTCTCCGACTCGCGAGACAATGCATGACGCTCACGATGAGCGGTCAGTCGCGCATCACGTTCCCCACTTGTCTCTAGAGACCTAGAAGTCGACGCGTAGATACGCTTGGAACTCAAGCGTAATTTTCTATCCTTGAACGTCTCCGATTCGCGAGACAATGCATGGACTTGCACGATCAGCGGTCAGTCGTGCATCACGTTCCGCACTCGTCTCTAGATACCTCGAAGTCGATGTGTATACACGCTGAGAACTCAAGCGTAATTTTCTTTCCGTGAACGTCTCCGACTCGCGAGACAATGCATGACGTTCACGATCAGCGGTCAGTCGTGCATCATATTCTTCACAGTAGATGCGTAAATAACCTGAGAAAGCAGGCGTGCTTCGCGATCCGAAGAGGTTTCCACGGAGCGAGTTGCAGCCTGATGTTCCGAACAGCATCAAGTCTCTCCTGACGTTCTTCGGTAGATTCTTGGGATCTTATGATCCTCAATCTTTTAGCTCCTTTGAAACATTGGGAAAGATTTGACCTCTTTCTAGGCATGGTTATAGTTTTATTGTGAAGATACCTGATCAATTAAAATCTAAGTGACTGTTCCCCTGCGTCACCGGGTAGGCTACCGTGTCACGAAGAAAAGTGGAAAAGGAAATTAAACACTCAAATAACATAAGCCCGAAGGCATATTTATTCGATAAAATAAAAAAATAAATGGGAGTTTTGTCCAGTAGAGTCAAATTTTCAATGACCGCCTTCATCGCGTGGAGGTACTCCCAGCTTATGTTATTTTATAATTATACAGTTAAATTAGTGTTAGCTTTGATTTCCACATCAGATGTTTCTGATCTTCGATTTTTATAAGTCAACAGGAAATGCCCAGCAGACCGAACAACTTTTGCTAAGACGTCATTCCTATATGTGTTATGGTGTAGCTGGGCTCTTGGAGTTCCACAACAGGTGTTCCAGATCTTCGATTTTTATAAATCAACAGAGAGTGCTCATCAGATTGAAAAATTCTTGCTAAGATGTTATTCCTATATGTGTTATGGTGTAGCTGGGCTCTTGGAGTTCCACAACAGGTGTTCCAGATCTTCGATTTTTATAAATCAACAGAGAGTGCTCATCAGATTGAACAATTTTTGCTAAGACGTCATTCCTATATGTGTTATGGTGTAGCTGGGCTCTTGGAGTTCCACAACAGGTGCTCCAGATCTTCGATTTTTATAAATCAACAGAGAGTGCTCATCAGATTGAAAAATTCTTGCTAAGATGTTATTCCTATATGTGTTATGGTGTAGCTGGGCTCTTGGAGTTCCACAACAGGTGTTCCAGATCTTCGATTTTTATAAATCAACAGAGAGTGCTCATCAGATTGAACAATTTTTGCTAAGACGTCATTCCTATATGTGTTATGGTGTAGCTGGGCTCTTGGAGTTCCACAACAGGTGTTCCAGATCTTCGATTTTTATAAATCAACAGAGAGTGCTCATCAGATTGAAAAATTCTTGCTAAGATGTTATTCCTATATGTGTTATGGTGTAGCTGGGCTCTTGGAGTTCCACATCAGGTGTTCCAGATCTTCAAATTTATTCTCTCAACAGAAAATGCTCTTCACGTGGAACAATTTTTGCTATGGTACTATTTTTGTATCTCTTATAGTTTAGCTGGTCTATTGCGGTTCTGCATCAGGTGTTCAAGTTTCCAAGATAAATTATAGCCTATATGTTGCCTAGACTCAATACCTATACAACAAAAAAAAGATCTTTCAAATCCGTCCAGTAGTTCCGAAGATTAGCGTGTACAAACAAACAGACAAACAGACAAACAGACAGAATTTTTTTTTTGGATTCGTGCTCTATTACTGTTTCTAAACCACACCCAATTTTTTTTTTTTTAATATCTTCAATGTACAGACACAGTTTTTTTACTGTTTTATTATATGTATAGATTTCAGAGTTACTCCTATTGTAAATGTTTTTCATGTTTATGAATAATTCACTCCCTTTAAGTATCTCTATTGTTTATTTAATATATCCCTATCCGCAGTATATTTAAGGTCGTTGCAACATGTTGTCTTCTTCCATGCAACTTAATCACTTACTTACTTAGTATTCGTCATAGTAATATACAAATCAACATAACATAACATCACGCCCGTAATCCCCGAAAGGTTAGGCAGGGGTGTACCTAATAGTACACCCACATTTCGCCAGTTATGTTTACGTCGCATGTAATGGCAGACGAACCTATTGCCATCAACCAGGCAGAAATCTAGACTCCGTGGCTGCTACTGAGAAATTCCTGTTGGAAAAACCCAACAACACTTTGGGGCTCCACATCGCTGTCAATGTGGTGAAGCAGTCGACTGCCTCGGACACCATGATCTTTCGTCTGGTGGGTCCGAGTGCCCACCTAGTATTTCGGGAAATCGCCAAGTGTTTGGTCGACTCTTCACGTGACCAGAGGGCGGGCCTATTTTTTGGCCAAAGAATCAGCATTGCCATGCAACGTGGCAATGCTGCCAGCCTTCTGGGCACTTTTCCTGTTGATAGCGATGTGGACGAATTTTTTGACGCCCTTTAACCGTTTTGATACTTGTACATTTTATTTTTTCTTACTATTATAGATTAATTGTAGTTTGTACATAATGTAATTAGACTTAAATGTGCAAATTAACCCAGAACCCAGGCCCTTATGCTCAACAGTCGCGACCACTAAACCAACGAGTCTGGGCAATATAGAAATATAAGACAAAAATAATCCAAAAGATAATCGCATTGTGATTTCTTGAAGACAAAATTGTGCTCTCATGCATAACAGCGTTAAGAACCGAGGCGTCTAACAATGTTTGTTCCAAGACGGAGTTAGCTCTTACGTAAGCCAATCTTAAGCCCAGCCTTAACCGAGACAAAAGCTGAACGGATGTGGTCCGGTCCTAGCCGCACTTCCGGCAAGATGGCCGCCCTATTGTGATAAACAAACTTGTTATTGAGATGTTTGGATTACGCAATTGTAGTGCAAATTAGGCCCTCCGATTATAATATAAATAAATAGTAAATAGTGTTAGGGGTTTTGTTTAATGTTTACTGTCCTGGTGTAAGTAAGGCATCATAAAAATAACAGCACGCCTGTAATCCCCAAAGGGTTATGTTTAAGTCCCATGTGCTAGGGGGCGAGCTTATTAACATCATGTCCCCATCATAGTGTAATAAAAAGAAAGATACAAACTGAAATCCAACCACGATTTTATAAGACGTCATTTAGCCTGTAACCTGCGGAACAACATGAAGCTTCTAACAAAACGTCATTTATCAAAATATGACGAGGAGTTAAGGAAGTATGAGGTAACAAACGAACAAACATACAAAGCTTGTTAAAATCATATCATGTCTTTGGTTTTGCCAAGGAATTTTCTTTGTGGAAATTATATTTTCAAGAAAGAAAATGCATTAGCCAAATGCATGTGTTATTTTCTTTGAAAAACATCTCTATTCTGTAAAAGCTGCAACACAAAACAAGTTGGTAGAACAGTTGTATTAACTTAAAATAAGTTGCAGAAAACAATTGTGTAAGAGACACCTGGCGACCATGTGCAATCAGTTAGAAAGGTACGTCACATTGCACTCGCGATATTTGAATCAAATTGGATCCAAGGAGGACTTGGAATACCCGGAAAAGTCTGGGATCTGTTAACGAGGCCGACGGAACTGGCTATGAAAGCTAGGGCGTCTGAAGGCGAGTGATGAGATGACGTTAAATAAGTTCAGAAGAATAAACATTATACTACTGCTAGCCTGCGTCATCCCACTGCTAGGCAAAGGCTCCTCCCCATGACTTCCAGTTGTTTCGATCCAGGGCTAATGTGGGCCACTGGTCGTTGGTTCTGTCCAGCTCGTCCCGCCATCTTCTACGAGGTCTGCCGCGACGCCTTCTGGCTGGGTCAGGGCTCCAGAAAGTGGTTATTTAAAAAAAATAATAAACATTATTTTGAACTTATTTATTTTAACTACATTGCATCACTATGTTGAGGAGCTCGTGGCTAAATAATAACAGCCGCTCGGGTCGATTTTTAGGTTAAGCCGTGCTTGCCTAGGTGGGTCTGTGGATGGGTGACCACCCATTACATACCGAGTTCCCTCCGTGCCTCGGAAAGCACGTTAAGCCGTTGGTCCCGGGTGTCATTTGTAGGTCTTTGACAGTCGTCGGGTAATCAGTGGCCCAAAAAGTCTCAACAATCAGTCTTACCAAGGGGTATCGTATTACCCAGTACTAACTGGGTTGTGGAGGTCAGATAGGCAGTCGCTCGATGTAAAGTACTGGTATTCAGCTGCATCCGGTTAGACTGGAAGCCGACCCCAATATAGTTGTGAAAAGGCTAGGCACATGATGATGCATCACTAGGTTGAAACGTGCTTGAGAAGTAACTGGAAGAATCCAGATTCTTAATAGAGTTACACCTCATGAATGTAAGTATCTCATTGTCTTATTATTGGCAAAATTAAAAACCTCTTCTCGCGCAGCAAAGAAAATATGATTGGTCAGAGTTATAGTTACTCGTGCTTAATATTTGTGATTTCTGGCTACGTTTCCCTTCTTTTGTGCTTTTCTTACCATCACTAATTAGCCTAAGCATATCATAATCAGCGTATAATGTTCCCATTGCTGGAACACAGTCCTTCTCCTTTTGAGAGGAATAGGTTATAATCCACCACGCGGGCCCAGTGCGGGTTGGTAAATGCCACAAGTCTTCGATTCTAAGACATAACGGTTTTCTCACGATGTTTTCCTTCACCGTTTTGAGAGCAGTGGTGATGAAATAAACTACATAAGCTAATGAGCTTGCCTGGGTTCGAACCCACGACTTCCTGCTCGATCTTATTGTTCAGTCGGTGCCGCCACCACTGGGCCACCGCTGCTCCCCATCACTAATTGCTACTACATGTTATCATAAGCAGCAACAGCGTAGTTACCAATTATTAGTATAGATATGCATAGGAGGTGACTGCTGTATGGAAGAAGACACGGTACGCCGACCCCAAATAAATTGGGATAAGGGCAGGAGAGTGATGATGATGTATGTGTAAATATTCCAGAAAATGTGTTTAGCAGATAATGAGTCCACTGCTGCGCATGTGGTCCTGGGTTCGATTCCCACGTCGGTTAATGTGTTTTGCCATGATAACAGTCCCGAAGTCTGGAGTTGTACCCGGTTAAGGGCAATAGGTTCACCCCCTATTACATTTACATGTGACTCAAACATAACGATAAAGCAGGTGAAATGTGGGTTTTTACTACCTCTGCCTAACCCTTTCGGGATTACAGGCGTGATATTATACAACTAGCTGATGCCCGCAACCTTCTTTGGCGTGAAATTATTATAAAAAAAATTTACTTCTGGATTTTGTTAACAACTTCAAGGGTTTTAATTTTTTTCACGGAACCCTAATTATTTTTCTAAAATAAAAGTTAGACCTTATAAAATCAGCTATTTGCAAGTAAAAGCCCCGTCAAAATTGGTCAAGCCGTTTCGGAGATTAGCCGGAAGATACAGACAGATGGACAGACCAACAGACAGACAAAAATGAAAAAGAAAGTGTTTTTGTTATAAGTGCCGTATATACTTTCAAATGCATGCAGTAAAAAACTGTTATTTTGAAATTACAAACAGACAATTAAATTTTATTTATTTGATAGATAGATAGATATACAGGGTGGAAGGGACACCGACGCGAAAACGGTTACCACGGATTCAGTACATCACTCTGATCCCCGGGGCCACATAGAAATTTTTCATCGGTTATTTAAAAAAAAAACAGCTGTTTCCTACAAAAGTGCAGTACCTACATGGTCAAAGTGTATGGCACAGTTGTTTTTTATAATAACATTTGTTTTTTTTTGTACTGAATACGTGGTGTCCCTTCCAGCCCGTAGATGTGCTTAGTAGATTACCTACCTGCAACTTTTTAAGTCCACCGTTCCCATAAAAAGTCTAGACGAGTTACAAAGTGTATCTATTTAAATTCAAATCGCCAAGTACTTGTGTTATGGGCTGTTACTTCTAAATATTGTGATAACTGCGCGACCGTCGCTTAGGAAACATACGGCAGGTACACGTCTTGATGTGCCGTTCATTTGGGCTCACTTAAATAAAATCATAACTGCACGGCAGACTACGGGCAGGTCTAAAGCCTAGATTATATTCTATGAACGATAAAACAATGTTCAAGCATATATTTAAGCTACAAACTGACAAACACAGTAAGATGCACATTGCTACTACTTCTACCAGAGTTTTTAGTATGTTTGACGGCACGGTTGGCGCAGTGGCTGAGCGACTGGCTGCTGCGCTGCGTGTCGTGGAGTTCGATAATTGTCCCACACGATCATAATACTGGGACAAAAAGTTTAATCCAGATTATAAACTATCTGTGTACTGAATTTCATTCAAATCCAACCAGTAGTTTTTGCGTGAAAGAGTAACAAACATCCATCCGTCCTCACAAAGGATATCTTTGTATCACAAAGTTTGGTTTGTAGACAAAAGATCTTGTTTTGAATTTTTGCAAGGGCTTTGCAAATCTCAGCCACATTAAGTTTAGGGCTAGCTCAGTGTTAAAGAGCACGGCTTTTTAATTTACTCTGTCACTTTCAGCAGGCCGGTTCACAATATGCATGCGTGTGTCATCAAAGCTATCGTCCGGACGGTCGTGTGGCAATAAAAAGTAACCGCGGCGATAAGTGCGATCCTCGTGCTCCTTTCGCAACAATACTTTGTTGAAAGCAGTATCAACCTGTAGGCGAATTTATTATTTAGAAATGGCTACGCGATAGGTACGTGTCGAGCTAAAACCGCATACCTAACTAATTCTATTGACATTTTGCCTATGAAAGACCAAACCTGAAAAATGTTGAGAAAGGAGTAACTTCTAAAATGAAGAAGAATGAGAAGAAGCAAGGATATTGAAACAAGTGGTCACACGATATTTTGAATAAAATAATTAAAAAAGATGTAATGACGTAATACTAGGTGGTGATTCGGTTTGTCTTCTTTATGCAATGTCAACAACTGAAGAATCTCCTCAAGTAAAAGTTCCGAAAGGCGATAACATCTATACAATATCATGATTATACATATTAAAGTCGCATTTCGTATCTCTCTGCGATCGCGTTATTCTTCTAATCCACGCAACGAATTTTGATGTAATTTACTTTCATATTAATTAGCCAGTCGCAAAAAAAAAACTATTATTATTTTTCACATTGTCATAACTTTTTACTGACAGCTTATTTTGTTTTTGTCTCAAACTGAAAGTTTCTCTCTATTCAGTGAACTGTAAGTCAAAATAGGCCTCATTAGTGGTGGACATTTGGACCATTTTTGTTCATTCTCCTTTACATAATTAAGAAATCTTTATGTTTTGTCAAGTCGTAAAAAGCGTGCGAAGCAGGCGCGGATCGCTAGTAATTTAAAAAATATGACTACATTAACAATACTTAACAAATAATTTAGTTCGTAGAAATAATGTTGAAACACTAACAAAACAGTTCACAAAAGCCTAATAAATCCTAACTCCTTTTACAAATGAATCGCACATTTCCTACACAAAGTAAAACACGAACTAGGAATCCTGTATGCCAGTTTATTTGCGAATGACCCGGTGATAAGCAGGCAATGTGCGCATTATCTACGGCTAGCGTTGGCTTACATTGCGAGTTAGTGTGCAGTCCACTCTGTTGACGATGTCCTCTCGAGTCGGCACATGAAATAATAATTATTTCTCTGCACTGCGAATGAACGAAGAGTTCAAAGCATAGTTCTAGATGTGTTAGTTTGTTTTACGGATTGTCCTACTACTATTTCAATAACAATATTAATAACCCTGAGTTATTGTCAAAATTTTATTTTTATGTGCCAAGTAAAACATTTCGTTTTAATCCACTCATTCGTGTCCCTCATACATCTTCGTATTATAGGCAGAACTGTTACATTGTGCGCGCAAGCAGATATTTCAATGACATATGCAAGGAATATGATTTAGATCCATTCACAATTAATGTGAATTCGCCCAGAAGGTGCTTAAGCCTCAATTTTTTCAAGTAGCGGTAGGTTATTTGTTTTTATTATTTTTTCTATTATTTTAGTCACATAATTGCATACCAAGTATTTATATTCTTCTTACTTTGATTAAAGCGGAGCGGTTCTGTTTTTGTGCTCACACCATAATTTTTTTCTATTATAAGTCTATACGTGAGGATTTGTAATTGGCTTTCCGGTGACTATGGTTTCCTTTTTTGTTTGTTTTTATAAGCTGTAAGTCCTCCATGTATTAAAATAAATAAATCATCATTCTTCTGCCCTTATCCCATATGTTTTGGGTCAGCGCAGCATGTCTTCTTCTTCCATACTCGTCATCTCAGCAGTCACCGCCTACTACTTCTAATTAACGCGAAAGTTTGTGAAGATGGATGGTTGTTTATTACTCTTTCATGCAAAAATACTGAATGGGTTTAATGAAACTTTACAGTAATATAGTTTACACATCAGACTGGGTGGAAACTAGTTAAGTAAGCCAAATTGATTAATTTTGGATGGAAGGCTCGGTAATGAAAGATATGGCCAATATCAGTTGACGCTGTTCAAATTCAAAATTAATCCTTTTTCTACACTAATATTATAAAGAGGAAAACTTTGTTTGTTTGTTTGTAATGAATAGGCTCAAAAACTACTGGACCGATTTTAAAAATTCTTTCACCATTCGAAAGCTACATTATTCACGAGTAACATAGGCTAAATTTTATTTTGAAAAAAAATAGGGTTGCGTAAGATATTTGGGTTTTTCGGACACAAGGTGTAAAAAAACAACCAGAAAAGTTACTTATTTTGCGTACGCTGCCTAAACTATAAAAGATAGAACCATAAAATGTTCTAATTAATTGTAGATCTTATAAATATCTACAAAAAAGTCCGCGACACACTATACCTATCTATGTCGAGTGAGGCACAACAACCATTTTTTATCTTGAATTTTTTTGGACTACATTTAAACGCATTTATTTTACTCATGCTATAATCCTTATCAAAATAAATTATTTCATCACTAAGTACAGTTTATGTAGATAATATTTGGTCTTTGAATGATTAAAATTGAACGTTTGGTTTTGAAGTTATGGCGAAATTAAAATATTACGATTTCTGCTGCACGGCCCGTTGCGAAGTGGCCGTCACCAAGGCGGGGTGCGCGTGCGGGTGGGGAGTATAGATCTATGAGTAAGGTACCCGCGCGGCTCCCTTTTGCCGATTTCAAAAAAAATTTCACCATTAGAAAGCTACATTCACCCTGAGTAACAACTACGTACTAAAAAAAATTACGGGGGGAGGAGGGAATTAGGGGAAAATAAATTCCCACCCGTGCGAAGCCGGGACAGGCCGCTAGTCAATTTATAAAGCGTGTAACTGTGTAATATTTTCAAAAGGTGCTTAACAGAAGGTGGTTCGAAAAGGATTACCTAACTGTTTTCAGTCGGTTTTTTTTTTGTGCCAACCACTTTAAGGTTGAATGTTGAATACCAATTTTTACGCAAATTAATACGTCGTGTTTGCACAAAAAAAACCTTATCCTAACAGATTCAATGTAAGATTTTGTGCGAAGTGCCAAGACATCTTTAGACAACTCCAGGAATAACTCAATCGGCATGTACTTATATAAATACAACGTAGTTTAAAACAAACATTAGTCGATTAATAAAGATGTCGAGATTAATGAGGAATTGAGGAAAGAATTAAAAAACTACTTGTCTGTTCAAACTCAAACTCAAACTCAAAGCATTTATTTCAATTAGAACATTACAGGCACTTTTGAAAGTCACAGAAAAAACAAAGAGCGAAGCTACAGTCACAGACACAAGGCATAATAACTTGTGAAAGTACTGTAGTTGCCCATTCCAAGGCGTAGATCTCTATGGAGAAGAATGGGCAAGAAACTCCATGGACACTCTTTTCAATCAAAATATTGTTACAAAATCTTGGTTACATCATTCATGTGGATGCTATCCGCCGGATGTTGACTTGTGTCATCAAAATTTAAATTATTTTGGGGGAACAAGAATCAACTAGTTTTGGAAGAATCAAAGCCATTTCCATGTCTCTAGCTCGTTGCCACGTTCATATATGTACCAGGGTAGTCAGACCAGGCGTAATGTATGTAATTCTAACGCGTGTTCAACATTTGCATGCAAATAAGATGTTTGTCCACTTTTCGCTCGCACACCGTCGCATTTCATTAGTTACGGTTTCTCGGATAGGTTATATTCTATGGAAATGCTTGCCAAGCTAGAATTTTGAGTTGCTGGGAATTAAGCACGTGTTATTATGGTACAAGTGGGCCCAAAAATGTATCACCTAGTGTGGAAAGGTCTTAAAAATCACGATTAATGGCAAGGGACATCCCAGCAGGCCCAGGATCGGGATGAGCTGGATTCTTTTAACAGAGTTTGATCCAACTTTGAACAGAGAGAGGTGCAGAGCTTTGCCCTGAAAAGGGATGGTATGGGCAAGTAAGAAGAAGAAGCGGAGCAACGACGTTCAATATTTTGCTCCTTGATTTAGAAGTTTTAAGTATACTGTATACTTAAAATCAAAACTATTATTATGTTTCATCATCTGCCTAGCGTTCTCGCAACTATGTTGGCGTCGGCATCCAGGCTAACCGGATGCAACTGAATACCAGTATTTTATATGGAGCGACTGCCTATCTGATCTCCATAGCCCTGTTAGTACTGGGTAATACGATATCCCTTGGTAAGTAAGACCGTCAGGCCACTGACTACCTGTAACGACTGTCAAATATCTACAAATGACAGCCGGGTCCTATGGCTTAACGTGCTTTCCGAGGCACGGAGGACCATCAATTAGGTACTGGGTGTACGTAATTGATGGTCACCCATTCACAGACCAACCTTGGTAACCGCGGCTTAACCTTGATGATCAACCCGTGCGGTTAATGCTATTTAACCATGAGCTCTCCTACCATTATTATGTTTATCAAATATAATTATGTCAATTAATTTTATTTTTTATTTGTTTTAAATTGGTTTCAAATTTTTGTATGAAGGTGGCTTGCCTAACTTTCACAATTTTAATTTTATTTTGACGATCAATAGCTGGTATTAATACAAATAAACACTACATGAGATAAAATCTTCTAAATCGTCACATTTCTGATAAAACGTTAAAATATATTGTGGCGAAATCCTCTAAAAATATCTACCAAGAAACACTCTGCTTTAAGGTTACGGTATACCCGTATATAAATCTATTTTTTCTTGAAAGGATACTTACTAAGTACGTCCTTAATCCACGTTTATCTTGAAAACTAATCTAGTTTTATAGCTTCATTACACAGAGTTTCATAGTGCAATATAATATCGCATGATGTCACCGAGGTGGGTACCTGGAAATATTAATTTCCTGCCACCTGATCGTTGTGACATGTTGCAACCAGGCAGTGAATAATAACAGGAATCAAGGGAAAATTATGTGGTTATGTTGGCATTATCCTTTGAATATTTTAG
This sequence comes from Noctua pronuba, assembly GCA_905220335.1. NCBI lineage: Eukaryota > Metazoa > Arthropoda > Insecta > Lepidoptera > Noctuidae > Noctua > Noctua pronuba. The sequence continues at coordinate 2,274,384 of LR999906.1, read as the reverse complement.
TGTTGTTTGTTTCAATTTCGTTCACAGATTTTTATATGTTTTGAAAACGGCTAGTTTTAACGTGCTTTCCGCGGCACGGAGGAGTCTCCTTATGTTACGGGTGGTCACCCATCCAACAACCAATGATTGGGGAGCGTTGCTTAACCTTGGTGATCAATAATGCGGCAGGGGCGGAATAATAACAACCGCGTGTTATATTAAGCCACAATTAGCCACCATCGAGTGAAGAAAGAGTTTTAGAAAAAGTTGAGTCACATATTGCCATTGTCCTTTGATTGCCTGTTTTTTGCCAAAAAACGTCTATTTAAGTCACTGAAAGCAATTGCAAAGCAAAATAGAAAACGGTACCTACATTTTATTTACGGCACGTGAAGTACACTTTGACCCCTTTGCACTTACGACGACGTTATTTAATTTCCTACTAGTGCTACAAAGTAGCAATAAAATGTTTTTACACTTCACTCTCCATTAAAATAAATCGAAGCACTCTCAATCGATGGGGTACAAATTGTCCCCGGTGAAAGGTCGCCGACTCGAAGGGTTAACAATGAGGCGCCATTATTTCGTGTGAATTGAATTGGCATAGACGATTTAACTTGCTTAAGCTACGCGGATTTGTCGCTTCAATGACCTCCGGTCGATTCGACCCTCGGCTACAAAAAGCCGACTAGAATTTGTATAGCCTTATGAGGGTTAAATGATTTTTCTGTCAAATAAAATGCGTGAATCTTTGTTGTGCGGATACAATTTTTTTTTCTGGAATAGCGATACATTTTTATCGTGATGAAAAATCGGGAGGTTATTTGATTTCCTAACACAAAAATTCGAATCTGTGCAGTGTTTCGGTTTTTGTTCACGTACACAATAGCCTTTGTTGGAGATTTTTCCCCATATTTTGCTTTTCACATGGAACGGGTTGTTTTTAATCAAGAATGTAAAAAAATACATAGACAATACATTTTTGAGTTTAAACCTCGACCTGTTCATACTGGGGCAATAGAAAATATATCCCCACAGCATAATCAGCCTATAATGTTCCCAGTGCTGGGACCCAGGCCTCTCCATGAGAGGGAATGGGCTAAAATCCGCCACGCGAGCCCAGTGCGGGTTCACATATGTCACATGTCTTCGATTTTTTGGTTCTAGGACAGGCCGGTTTCCTCACGATGTTTTGAAATAAATTACACAAAGTAATGCGCCTGCCTGGGTTCGAACCCATGACTCGTAATTCGGGGCCGCCACCACTGGACCATCGCTGCTCTCATCTCATCTCCGCAGCCTTAATGTAAAAAAAAAAACCGTTGAAATAATTCCAAAACTGCAATAAAAACCATACAGCCAAGCAGCAATCAATAATCCCAATCAGTTCGAACAAGCAACCTGTTACTCCGACAGAAATAATAGAAAAAAAATAAAATTATGATAAAACTGGGATCTTGCGACCGCCATTTATCAGGGCGACTGTCAAAAATATCAACGTGCAAGTTTCCCTTAGTGGTTGGGAGGGCCACCAAGATTTATGCGTTGGCCCTCGGATCGGCCTAGGTACTCCTCTGGGAGGAGTGACGAATGTATCGTGCAGACTTTAATTGTTTGCTGAAGTGGCTGTTGTAATTGGTGAACCATTCTTTTCAAAGACGATTTACAATTTTAGATAATAGCAGAGTAAAACCACTACATTTCATAAAAGTTGAAGATTAACCTAGTGTCGACAATATTTCGAATTAAACAGTAAATGAAAATTGGATTTAAGGCTCTTTTTTATTTTTTATTATTTATTATGAATCCACAAAACTGATGTACAATCACGAATGCAGTAAAAAAGTAACAAAGCAATTCTCCTGATTGACATCTACTAGATGTGAATCTAGCATGCATATTATTTGTAAAACACTTACTATTAAAAAAAAAAACAATTAAACAAAACTTACAAATTGTGAACTTTTCCAAAAATAATGAAAAAGTTTTCGGAAAAAAAAAGACAAGAAATATATAGGGTCTTGTAATTAGTGAACCATTCGTTTTGTGAGACTTTTTAAAGAAGATTTTCTATCTCTTCTTTTATTGGTTTTTACTCTGCTATTGTCCAGAGTAAAAAGCAATACATTTCATACATTACATTAAATTAAACAGTTGATGAAAATTAGAATATCTGATCTCCACAACTGAAAGACTTTTCGAGCCTCTGAATACCCCGTAATGACTACCAAAGATCAGCAAATGACACAGGCTTAACGAGCTTTCCGAGACTACGTAATGGATCTAATGGAGGTCACCCATCTACGGCCCGACCTCGGCAAGCGAAGCTTAACTTTCGATCGCCCCATATTATTGGGCCACGACCCCGTCGATACTATCCTTACTCAGTTAGAGTATATTTAGAGGTAGGAACAGCACTACATTAAAGTCAGAAGCCCGTTCAGCTGTCGATCGGTGGTCTCGCTGGTCTCGTTGTGGCACTGCGGTTTACTAAGTAGCGGTTAAAGGGTTAATCCGAGCTAATGAAACTGGCCAATTGACGTCGATTATGTTCGGCACAATATATTTAAGTACATACATTGTGTAGGTAGGTATATCTTACTTTCCTCAACATTTGAACCGTATAAATAATTTGAGAGTATTGCATTTACAGAAAGATAAATAAATCTTCGTTAGTCAGAAAGAAGTCGTACATTTTGGCTCTTAAACACAGCTATATTGTATTATCATTTACTAGAGTATTAAAATCTATAGGTAATATTATAAAATCGTAGACTTTTGGCTGTAAAATACTGTACATTTCATGACATTGTTGTCTTTTTGTTTGTTCATTTGTGCGCAAATCACGTAAACGCCAATCATTGAATTTTTGAGGATCATTTAGTGTTTATTTCATCAAAATCGACCAACAGAAATAAAAGATGTTATTAAAAAAAATATTAAAAAAAAATTATGGCGTTGTGCGGTTTAAATTCGCGCTATCGTTTGCTTTTACACGACTTAGCTATAAGGAACGACATATTACTAAATATATACCTTAATCAGTACCGTCTTGTTTTATTGTGAAGTCATGTAAGTAAACGCATCTTGGTTTGGATTTAACACATATAAAATGCCTTCTAGAAAAAGGTCGAGTCTGTCACAGCATAACAAAATTGCTAAACGTATGTGAATAAGTAGGTCTCAAGAATCTGAAGAAGACCAAGAAGCTAGACTCGCTGCAGCTAGAGAAAGGCAGGCCAGATCTCGCGCATCAGAAAATTATACTCAACGTGAGTCGTAAGTACGCAACGAGCTCACAATGCCACTTCTAGGTCTTACAAGACTTAACAAGAATGCGAAGCGCTTCTGTCCGCAGAACATGTACATTGTTGTGAGCATCAAAAACTTTCACAGATAGAGAGGCTCGCTTGAGCTCTCAAAGAGCTAGAAGAGCGGCTTCTCGGTCTTTAGAAACTGAGGAGGAACGTAAAGCGCGTTTACCGGCAGATAGCACGCGACGTACATTTTGTCGCGCATCGGAAACTTTCACAGATTGAGAGGCTCGCCTGAGCTCTCAGAGGGCTCAAACAGCGGCTTCACGAGAATTTGAAAATAGCGAAGAACGTGATGCACGATTAACTAAAGATCGTGAATGTCACAACGATGCCAGAGCTCTCGAAAATGATGATCAACTTAAACAACGATTAGAATCGGCAAGGGTTAATTATAAACGTAGTCGCCAAGAGAATGACAAGGCTTTAATAGCTAAAAGAGAAAGATGGAATAAAATACGAGAAGCAGAAACGCCAGAACAACTTAAATTTACGATTAGACGCTGATTGGATTCGTCAAAAAGTTATTATAATATCAATTTCATCAGACGATTTCTATGAACCACAACAATTTGCATGGAAGTATGTTTGTTACTCAATCACGCCAGAACGGCTAAACGGATCTGGATGAAATTTGGCACAAAGATAGACTGCAGTCTGGTATAGCACATAGGCAACTTTTTTATTCCAGAACTACGATCCCGTGAGCAATTCCCGTACCCCACGCGGGCGAAGCCACTGGCATAAGCTAGTATAGTATGTAAAAAGCGATTTTTACATAATTATCTTCAGTCCAAGTCCATGCCAACTCAACTCGTATTCCACAATGTTTATAACTTCCGTACAAACATCTGATACGGCTTCCCAACCCAATATTTCTCCATTTCCCCAGAGATCAGGCAACTTGTGACACTAAACCACGAAATTCTTCGCTATTTCATATATTTTTCCATGTGATGCATTGTTCTCATGTATGGGAGCATATTCGATATCAATTTGGCAAGAACACAGCGTCATCTGTGTTGCGATGCCGCAGTTGTAAATCAAACTCGTTATTTATCTTTAAAGAACGCTTCAGGAAGTGAGGCGTCTGAGTTAAAAACGTGAAGAGGTTTGGTCGAGTATTTAGACTTATTAGTTATATTATGTAGACAGACATAACTTGTAATAATTTTAATTAATAATACTAGCTGTTGCCCACGACCTCCATCCGCGTGAAATTATTATAAAAAATTTACTTCCCTATTTCAATCGGATTTTGCTAACTATTTCAAGGGTCTTAAATTTTTTTGCACGGAACCCTAATTCAATTCAATTTATTTATTGCATCAAATATGGTAGGTATGGTGGTAATTACTAATCCTTTTTCTAAAATGAACCTAAGTTAAGTTTTACCTGGTCCACGTTCATACACGCACGCTAGTTGCGAGTACTACCCCCCTGACCTTTTTAAAGAATCATAAACCAATTTAGCCTTTTCTTAAAGATAAGTTTACTAGAGCTGAGAAAATACTGATGGTGTCATCATCTTCATTTCAGCTGAAAGACGGCCACTGCTAGACATAGGCCTCCCCCAAGCGTCGCCACATTGACCGGTTCCGTGTGCCTCGCATCGAGCGGATCCCCGCAACTTTCATGAGGTCATCGGTCCACCTAGTGGGAGGCCTTCCAGAAATTTTCGGCCGCATCGGCCATCCGCATTAGCAGTTAATTTTATGTCAGTTGCGATGACCGTTCATCACTCCCGCGCCCTCCTATAACTTGGACCTCCCCACAAAGGGACGAAACACCTAAATCTTCCGGACAATAATGTTTCCAGATAAAAACGGGCCTGATAACGAGTGTTATACGGGCCCTCTAATGTACACAGACGGCCGTTTTACAAACGTTTTAAATAATCACAATAGGTCCGGTTTTCTTAAGCGTTTAGGTTATTTTTTTGTAAAAAATTGTTGAAATTTGCTGTAACATTTCCCGGTGTGTGATTTTGTATTTAATGTACAAAAAAAATTGCTGTGAATTTAAACCACATCTTTGTGTATGGTATCTAAAAATAACCAAAATTTACTATCAATCATAATAAGAGGTCCCGTGTTCATTTTAATAACGGATTATAGTGAACTTTATGAAAAAAAATACTACAATTTGCTCTCGGAAACTATAAAGGTTGCTTCATCGTGCTGCCGAGCGCATCGTCAATGCTGTCGCGTGCGATAGCACTCCCGCCCTATTTCTCGCTCTAGCAAACGACGGCTCTGCGCGCCGGAAAAGGATAGGAGCATGAAAAATGCGATTCCGTGCTGATAGATGAGGTTTAACCTTTAATTTCTTGATAACCTTTGGTTTCTTTCAGATTCTATTCAACAACATTTACGTATTTTCTTTTCGTAAGAGCTTAAATATTTATTTAAAAAAAAAGGTTCCCATTATTCTTTGAAACGTGAACGTAAAAGATTTATGTTCGCAAGCTTATCTAACAAAGCATAGCATTTTATTTTGCAAGCTATCTCAAATGCATTTTTAAGTATTTTAATGGCCTTAAGAAAGTTTACGTAATTTGTTTTTGAATGAATTCATTGTGTGATAAGAATTTTATTTGAAAAAAAAGTTACTTCTCAATTTCACATTCTTATCAAGGTTCAAGTGAAATTTTGATTAAGAAAATAGCTATGAGAGTAGAGGAAGATTAAAGAAACGATGGATGGACTGTGTGAGAATGATATGGCTAGCAACGAGGTGACTGCTGAGATGACGAGTGACAGAGAAGTATGCGAAGAAGAAGATATGCTGTGCCGTCTCCAAATAAATTGGAATATGGACAGGAGAATGATGATGGTCAAGGTTCAATTGAACATTTGCTATTGAGTTTTGGAAAACCTGTCGACTTTAGGAGTGCTACACATGTGTTCAGGTTGCCTTGAACCGGCACAGCCGTGCTTGCCCGGCTTTGCTCATGATTGACACTATTTGGATAATAACACAATATGAATAACATCACAGCTATATTTACACGAAAGATTAGGTTTAGGCATCTGCCTTCCCGCATTTCGCCAATTATGTTAAGTCTCATGTAATATGGGGCGAACCTATTGCCAACAACCGGGTACAACATGAACCCATAGTCCTGGTTGCTTTTTAGAAATTCCTAGAAAAAAAACAACAAAACTTTGTCTCTGTCTCTCTCTCATATTCAGGCGAAGCACTTGCGACCTATACAAGGTGTAAACAGACCCTTCATGAAGCCGTCAACAAAGCATCATGTACATCAAACTTAGCAAGTCTACACAAAAAATATTGCTGAGAAACGACTTTTTTTTGGCTCAATGTAACGCACTCAAAACATTGAACTGATGGATGTATTGAATAGTACGGGGGTTGCGGAGATATTTATTTTAAAGTATAACATTAAACACTTGTGAAAAAGTTGGAAATTTGTCCTCCAATATCTCCGTAGCTAGAATGTAGGTGCCCAGGTTCTAGAAAAAAAAAATCGCAATGACGGGGAGGACAAGTGCCTTTCGGCTTCGTTAAGGGTATTTTTACACCCATTAGACCATCGAGGCAGTGTAACGAGAAATTCGCCGATAATAAGTAATTCTAAAGCCTTGATAGCACTTTTATCTTTTTCCGTCCTTAACAATACAAAATTCAAAACCAAATCAGAATTCAGAATCAACCCTGAGTGAATTCACTCAAGTTATTCATGCCACACATTCATTCAAACGAAGTTATGATGTTCAACCTCTCGATCTAACGGCGACAAATCATCATCTGTATTACATAATCTGTGAATACTAATCAGCATGGATCCCGGGACAGATGTAACAAAATTAATATGTATCGCGGTTCGTGAATTTCCCCGGTGATGTCGTGTCAAATATACCTTATTAGAATCGCGGATAGGGCTGTCAAGGCTTGCGAGTATTCGATTATATCGTTTTGTTTCATTGACTTTAAACATCGATTATTTATACAGGATGAATCAGAAAGACCGGTTTATTTTAAAGGCTGTGGTAAAGACCATTTAACTAAATGTTTCTCCATGGGAACAACCATCGTAATCGTGAAAAATTATCCGCTGTCACATACATTTGGGTCGAGAGGTATTCAGACTTTATATGTATACTATAGTTGATCACCAATCTGACTTAAGCAAGTGTGGTGATCAACATCCGTGCCATCTCTTTATGAGAATAGGCTTGGACAGTAATAGGCTGGTACTGTTATAATTGCATATGATACTTCCTCACTCTCGGTTTTTGGTCGAAGTCAAGTGATCCAATACATTTTAACTAAGTGGTGTTCTTAAAACACTTAGTTAAATCTTACCTATAATAGGCATACATACCAGCACTTTATGTTATTTTTATTGTTTCAAATTAATTCCTAGTATGTATTGCTGTTAGTGTACCAAATAAATATATAAAACAAAATACAAAAAGACAGCCGCAGCATCTAAGCGCGAATGTAGAGTGAGTCGATAACAAATTGAGAATGAATGAACCAGAAAATAAGCCAGACTCATTATTGTTATTGTGAGCAATAAATCAGTTTGTTGGGCTTAGCAGATTCGATTGTAGCTAAGACTAAGCCAGAGTTTATTCGCAGAATCTGTACGGAACGTCTATTTTCCCACAACTAATATTAATGTGCTTCGAGTTATACTTATTTTTGAAACTTCGGTTTTAGTTTATTATTAAAATCACGAGACGTTTTCACGATGGACATGTTCACAATCGAATAAATCGACTAGATTTTAATTATATTCGAGTCGCATCACTAGTGACACATGCTCAAATACAGTTAACTGCAAAAGGGGTATAGAGAGGGTATAGGGGTATGGAGCCGAGGGCGCAGACATGGCGCAGATAAAGCTTGTATGGGTGTTCTCGTCAATAAAACCAGTACAATATCTGGATTTATTTATCAAATCACACTGTCGCGCGCTAGTAATACCAGCTGTGCTAGACCAAGCAGTGGAGTTGAGAAACCGCTGCACGGCCGCCATCGCCACTGACGCTCTGTTACCGTATAGTAGAGTTCGGGATCCCAACTCCCACCAGGAGCTCAGCCATGCCCACAACCCCAACCTCTACTTTTATCAGCGATAGCATGCGCCAACTTTCAGAGACTCATTGGCGAGAACTTCCAGTGCTCACAGGCGCACCATGCAACGAGTGTTGTCCTCATTGATAAATATGTAAAGAGAATGGCCGAGGCGGAGCTTGACGACCTGTCAGAAGACACTAAAACCAAACTCGCTCAGCTCGGCTATCTTCTGGGGAGGAGGCGCCGTCATGAGGAGAAGGAGAGGACGAACCAAGGAGGAGAAGACCTAGGAGGCATTGAGAGGAGCAGAGGTAAAGCAAATCTTCATACTACTTTCTTCTTGTTGACTTTTTATAATTTTTGGTTATTTGTGTTTGCTGATCTCTTATTTCGATGAACCGAAACCCTTTGAACGCCGAATGGTGTCAAAATTAATTTGTTCACATTTAAATATGTGGTACAGCGAAGAATTAGGTTACACAAAATTTTGAATATTAATTGAATTTTATGCAAGTGATTAAAACGATAATATTTGAGCGGTTATTGGGTGAGTATTTTAAAATTGATTGATTAACATCCGGGTTGATGAAAGTTTATTTAATTATCATGGTCATAATTTCACAAGTGTGCTAAACAACTTCTACTTTTAACATTGTGAAACACTTCAACAATTCATTTTTTTTAAATTATATTGCCCTGTTGTTGTTTGTAGAAAAAAAAATCAACTAGGATCCTGTCCACATCTAAAGTAAGTACGTACAGTGTTCTAGAAAATAGCCTGAATGCCTTTCTCCCTAGGTTGTCTTTTACATAAGACGAAAAAGGTACATTGAAGGCAAACATCTACGAAACATCTGTAAAAGTACATCATTTTCTAAGCGTCCCAAGAAAACCTGTCATAAATTACAAGAAGTAATTTTCAAAGAAACAGTTTGTTGCGAAATTTTTCCAGGAATCGGCATTTCAATGTAGCTGAGAGCTGAGAATCAATTGCACAAAGTAGGTCACTGCGGTTCTAGTAAGCGTTTATTCACTATAGCGACAGGTCACACCTACATCCAGGGACGTGTGGTTTTCAAGAACCGGTATTTTGAGGACGTGAATTATTTTAAAGAAGTTCTTTTATTTAATGTTTTGAAATGTTGGAGATGTCATTCTAGATTCCTAGAAATTGTAATGCAGTTTGCGTGTGAATGGCTTTATAACAAGAGTCAAAACAAATAAATTTTGCTGGAAAATTAATTTATTAAATTTTTTTTTTTTCCAAGAACTGTCACGATGACCAGTCCTACGTTGCCCGTAATGCCCGTATCTAACGCTCCCCTCTCCTAACCAAAGCGACCGATTAACATATATATGTGATCGTCCCCAAAATATGTCATACAATACTTATTATATAGTACATGTTTTTTGCATTAATAGTTTGAAGTCCTATTGCATCAAAAATAATATCCTGAAAAGAACCTGTTATTGGTATTATTTTGGAAAGCTGAGTCACTCATTTGTTCAGAAAACCGGAAGACGTCCTGTCCTCGCGACGCCTCGTTCTTGTTTTATCCGTGGTTTTGATGCTACTTTGTCTATCCCTGTGCTTACTGACTTACTGATAATATTAACCTATGTCACCCCACTGTTGGGAAAAGAACTCTCCCCGTGACTTCCAGTTTTTTCGATCAAGGGCTAAGGTGGACCATTGTTCTTCGATTTTATCCTTTTCTACAAGATAAACCGCGACGCCTTGAAAAAAAAACCCACAACGTTATCGCCTAAATAAACAGCTTGTATTGGCACATTTGATGGGATATAAATTCGATTGATACAATCTAGATGTTTTCCCTGCGGATGTTTTAGTGCCTAATTGTCATCGTCGGTCCACCGTCCTGTTTGCCATCCAAGTGTTAATTACTAAACACATTTGGCATCCCCCTCTAGGGGCGGTGAGAGGATGCCGCGACACTAATTCAATCAATTTAGCGGATTGATACATCGCGTCCCGTATAACCTATATTGTAGGTAATGCAGTGGTTAGTCACCCTTAGGGAAATTAACATTACAAATGTGACGATTCAATATGCATAAATATATTTGTATATCATGTATTAGTCAGAATAGTTGCCAAAGGTGTGGGTGAATATTTACATGGTACGGTACTTCCTCGCATTATTCCAACCAACCAGTAATATTAAAAAGATTCCACAGCCATTTCCAAAGTAATTGAGAATTTCTAATAAAACCCAAGATTCAAGCTAAGACACGCCATTTTGTGTGACATTTTTGAGTGGAGTGGAGTTCGAGCTTTGATTTCTGTAACAAAACATGAACGAAACATAGTTTGCGCCCACTAATGTTTTGCTATTATCAATTCCAATGACTGCATTGATGTCGTTCACGGTAAGTCTGTGTATGACATCAATGTATTTAATGTTTTATTTAATTATAATAATATTCTGCTTAGCTAGGCCCTTGATTGCCTCATGGATTTAGTAGTCTCAAGCGCTTCTACCGAGTATGGATTTCCCAGTAGCAGCCGCAGACTCTGGATTCGTTGCTCGGTTAATGTAAATAGCTTGCGCCCTATTATTATAGATAAAAAAATAACGGCCAAGTATGATGGGTGTACTATTGGGTACACCTCTGCCTAAATCTTTGAGAATTACAAGCGTGATGATATGTTACGTTATATTCATGTTATACGTAGCCGTATCCAAACAAGTATTATAAATGCGAAAATAAGTTTGTTTGGTACCTTTTCACGCCTAAACCACTGAACAATCATCCTGAAATTTTGCATATAATAATATTGTCAGGTGTACAGAAACGGACATAGGGTACCTGTCATCCCGGAAAAAAGTTCTGTTCCCTCGAAAAACTACAATAACGTTCTTATGGCAACAAATGGCGCCACATGTATTTCGAATCTTGATTGAATTATATTATTACAAGCAGAGTACAACCCGAATTGATTGCCAAATTCTAAATTAGCGCGAGCGAAGCCGCGGACAAAAGTTAGTATTAAATATTTATTTTAATTATAAAAATATTCCTCCATAATACTGGCTGCATTACCATGCAGAACAAAAGAACTTATAAATAACGGTAGGGGATGCAAAGTTTTTCGAAAATTAATATCAGCATCGATTCGAACCCTCGGCCACGCTTTGCCGGTGTCGCAAATTGTTGAGTGCGTCAAGTCACGAACGCCAACGTAAATAATTTTAATACATACAAGGTGTAAACAGACCCTTCACGAAGCCGTCAACCAAGCATTCTGTACATCAAACTAAGTAACTCTACGCAAAAAATATTGCTGGGTAACGACTTTTTTTTTGGGGTCAAAAATCACGCTTTACGGTAAAACTCAATGTAAGGCACTCAAAACTTAGTGCTGATGGATACTTTGAACAGTTAACGGGTCATGGAGTTAATTAAAGTAAAGTTAAAACCCTTAAAAGTGGTATTTAAAAAAAAACTTGTGAAAAAATTTGAACTTTGACCTCCATTATCTCCGTAACTAGAAGGTTCCCAGGTATGGTCTACAACAAAAAAATGATCGCAATGACGGGGAGAACAAGTGCCTTTCGGCTTCGTTAAGGGTCTATTTACACCCTTCATAACACCCTACGACCATTACTTAAGTAGCTATGTTGGAAAAAAAACAGCCAGGCAGAAGTGGGAGTAAGCATTGCACGAATCCACTCGGGAAGATAGGCAAAGATTCTCTGGACGCCTGAGGGAGGAAAACACCATCGAGATCGACCGCGGCAAAGGTGGTGTGACGATCTGATCAAGTATGCAGGGCAAACATGGCCAGAAATTGCACAAGATAGAGATGGGTCGAAGGAGAAACATGAGGCCGTTAGCAAGCAGTGGGACACGACGGAGGCTAGCGCAAAATAGAAGTGGTTAGAGTTCTGAAAGAGGGAGTGTAAGAATGAAACGGGCTGCTCTCAGGTACACTGCCGGCCAAAAGTTTGAGACCACTTGTAAAAATATTTGTCACCAACAAAATATTTTAAAAGTACACATGATAAAGAGCTAATTTGAACACCTAGGTATTCTATTGTTTTTAAAGAATTTCTAAGAGACATTATTTCTGTATATTTTTAAGTTATCATCCTATAAAGGTCCATTATTTCAAAACATCAATGAATGCAGCGCAAGGACCAGGTGGTAGAGTCATTGTAATAATTTTATGTGCTACTCATTACTAATTATTTTGTTTTTGTTTCGCGTTAACCGAAATTCAGTATTATTTTAGCTTCCTAAAACATGATTATTACCTGAATTTTCATGGAGTAAAATTTTTTCTATCTTATTTAGTCTGAGCTCGTCGTTGTTACAGTAAGACATGTTAAAATGGGAAAAGTGCGCTAAATTAGCAGTGAAACTCGTTCTGCCATAGTCGTTTTGCACAACAAAGGCAAATCTGAACGTGCGATTGCCTTTCAACTTAAGTTGTCGAAGACTTGTGTTCATAACACAATAACCCGATATAGGGAGACTGCTAGTAATCAAGATCGTTTGCGATCGGGAAGGCCACGAGCTACCACTTCTAGCGAGTATAATTTCATTGTCGTTACCAACAAGCAGAATAGATACCTAACAGCACCAGAAATCCACGCAGGAGTGAAAAAATCCCGGTCTAAACCTTGACATTGACTGCAGTAAAAAGACGATTGAGAGATGCTAAGTTATTTGGCCGCGTCGCCGTTCGAAAACCACTACTAAGGCCACAAAATAAAAAGAGACGAATCCAGTGGGCCCTTACCCATCGAGACTGGACTGATGAAGACTTTAAAAAAATTGTTTGGTCAGGTGAATCCATATTTGAAATATTTGGATCAAAACGACGAATTTTTGTTCGACGTAGCGCCGAGGAAAAGATGATGCCAGGCTGTGTGGTGCCAACAGTTAAGCATAGTGGTGGTTCAATTATGGTCTGGGGATGTTTCTCGGGTCATGGAACCGGAGATTTGGTACGAGTCGAAGGAATCATGAAAAAGGAGCAGCATAAACGAATACTACAGCAAAATGCCGTCCCGTCTGGTTTAAGATTAATTGGAAATGGATTTTTTTTCCAACAAGATAATGATCCAAAACACAGTTCAAAATTATGCAGGGGTTATTTAGAACATAAAAAGACAGAAGTGGTGTTAAAAAACATGGTGTGGCCACCTCAGAGCCCGTATCTCAACCCAACTGAGCTTTTGTGGGAAGAGCTTGATAGAAATGTGCGCAGTTGTTGTCCCTCCTCGCAAGAAGACATGTGGAAGGCTTTTCAAGAAAGCTGGAACAATATTTCACAAGATACAATCGACAAATTGATTGATCGCATGCAGAGTCTAGTGAAAAAGTAATAAAATGTAAGGGAGGGTTTTTTTGACGAAAAATCTGTTTAAAATTTGAGCGGCATTTTAATGTATATGGTTGATATTTTTCTTTTTTTTTCTTTTTCTTCTTGATGTATTTGTATTAGTAAATAAGTATTTTAATTAATAATTAAACCTCTTGCTATCTATTTAGAGTTTTATTTCATTTTACTTCTTTGATGTAGGTGGTCTCAAACTTTTGGCCGGCAGTGTATATGCGCTAATATTTTAAAATGCCTTTGGACTGGCCTTTTTACTAGCCTGGGGCCAAATAAGCGGAAAAATAAAACGATGTAACAATTAATGTAGCAACTTCCAAAATACAGAATCATGGCTATATTTAGAAAATGACAAGCTAAACTATTTTGTTTTCTTAGCCACTATGGTTGATATACTGGCTGAGTGGGACCTGATTGCAGAACAAAACATAACATGACTCAGGACAACTCCTCAAATACTGTGGAAGTTTTTAAAAAACAAATGAAGTTCGCCCATAACTTGCACCGCGGCACAATTTGCAAGCTTCGTGCTTACAGCAAGTTATACGGGACCCGAGCCGGGGGCATTGCTTTCTTTGTAGTGTTTATTTAGATCCACCATTTTTCAAACTCCTGCCATTTCTTACAAGTTATGCTAAGGCTTTCGTGATAGCAGTTGTTTCAAAATCGAGGTATCGTAAAGAACTTACATAGGGAAACAATGAAAAGTGTTCTGAAACTGTAACTTGACTAAGTATCCCGACCGCATTTCGGCCACGGCTGCTAATCTCAGCAGACAATAGCCAAGACAATATACCAATAGACATGATAGTGCACGAGTGTGTGCGCAACACACTCTCTGTTACTTTTTTACTCTCATAGTCCGATGGGACGGCAATCGGACACGACCGGAGAGAGATCAAGCGCAGGACCAACGGCTTAACGTGCTTTTCGAGGCATCTGGGTGTCATACGGGCAACTTGCAAGCTCAGGGCTGCTATTGAAAGCAGTTTGTGGAAAAACACTTTTTGCCTGACCCGGGAATGCCAGGACCCCACCGCTCAGTAGTCGAACTTGTGACCTTGTGACCACGAGACCCTCGAATTCCCGAATACGATCTTGCTTAGATAAACGATTGTACAAACAATTGATTCCAAGGAGTCTTCTAAAATAAGGTGGTATCTAATTCTGGACCTAAATAAATAAAACAAGTCTCAATCAAGTCTCCTGACCTTGTCTGACAAACTAATTGAGTATGTCTCTTTCAGGAGTTGCGCTTCAGTAATTTGTTTTTGGCAGTCATCCGTCTACACTGTATTACCAGATCGAGTCGAGAAGGTTTCTACAAAAGGGTAGATTTTTTGTCTAGTTGGTATTGATATTAATGTTTTTTGAGGACGTGATCGTCTCAGGTTCATTCGTATTTATTACAATATTCTCTTACCTTTAGTTATTTCTTTTGGCAAAAGAAGTAAAGGTCGATAAATTAAACACTGGAAAGCTGATCTCGAAAGAGTTGCCGGTCCAGAACGGATAAGAAGTGCAAGACACACAGATAGGTTGAAGTCTTTGGAGGAGGCCTTCGTCAAAGGACAAGCTGTTATCGGATAAACTGATCGTCAGTAATAAATGTATTATACTGTAATAATCATTGTAAACCGCAAAAAATGCTTATTTTATTTATTTGAACACTCTTATCTTATTTATGTTTCTGGCGATCTCATCTATTGGCAATGGTGTCGAAGGAAGAATTAAAAAAAGATTTTGAATTATCCAAAATCTATTATTTATTTATCAATAAAAAACGTTTGCTTCTTCGCTTAAAATAGTAAGCACCACGCTTAGCAGATGCTAAATTAATGTATTTTATGAAAAATATAGTGTCAGTGAACATCACTGAAATGTAACAAGGCTGTTACTATAATCCTGCAGCATCCCACAAAGGCTTCCTAACTTGCAGTTATTTTTTCAGTAGAACACATACATTTTATTCATTTAAGTTGGTGTCAACATAAAGTCCTTAGAGTTTTATCGTGCACCAAAATCATTGACTACATAATTTAGAGAATTAGATCCACTTAATTAGGTACTTAGTTAAAAAGAAACTACAACTAACATTACAGCGGGTATTAGGCGAAATAATATCTAATACTCGTACTAACGAGCGAACCTCAGTGTCCAATCTGACCATGTGTTCATAAAAACAGAAGTGGTGGAGGAAGTTTTTTAATGGGTACAGGTTGTTCCTAAAAGTATATTATGTTTTTAGTAATATGTAGTTTTATTTTTTATTTTTGTGTTATTCGGGGCGAATGTAGGCCATTGGTCGTTTGTTTTATCCTGCTCGTCCGGAGACGTTTACATTGTAACCATAGAATTAACAATATTAAAATACATGTCTGTCTATCTATTTCTATTAATCTATCTGTGTGCCAGTAAATAGAACCTACAGTTGGTATGATACCAACTGTAGGTAAAAAATATTCATCAAAAGCTTTCATCTTGAAGTTTCCTTTTATAAGAAAGGCTTACTTTTCCCGCTATTTCTCAATTTCCCGTGTGGTGTTATCAAGATGACACAAACACGTATGTTTTTTTTGTTTCAGAACGGCGTCGGCGGCGGTGGCGCTATCTAAATTAGTTTTCTCAGTTTAGTAGTTTTTACTAGGTGTATGTACAAAATAAAGAGTGCACGATAAAAGCAGTGGCGAAAATGTGGAAAAATATCTTTTAGGATAGCACGTTTCTTGTGTTTGCTCAGTATTGTGGATTGATGAAACTTTCTGTCTATTATTAATTTAAACTCAAACTCAAAGCATTTATTTCAATTAGACAATAACAGGCACTTTTGAATGTCACAAAAAACAAAGTAAGCGAAGCTACAGTCACAGACGCAAGGCATAATAACTTGTGAAAGTACTGTAGTTGCCCATTCCAAGGCGTAGATCTCTATGGAGAAGAATGAGCAAGAAACTCCATGGACACTCTTTTCAATCAGAATATTGTTACAAAATCTTGGTTACATCATTTATTTGGAGACTATACATTTATGTGAGAACGATGTAGAAAGACGTGCACATAAAGAGCGTCCAGACTAAAAAGATATAATGAACAGTACATAAATAAAAATAAACCATGCGCTGACTTTAAACTCTACTGCTCTATACATTATGACTTGTTTCAAAGATTAACGTTAATCATTATTTTGTTTTGCTTGCATATAAAATGTTGTCATTATTACTAGAAACGGGATATTTCACTAAAAATATCGAGAACTCAAAACATACAGTAAACATGGTAAATATCCCGTTTCTAGTGTAAATGATAATGTTAGTGACCATGACAGTTTAAAAAATTATACACTGTGACTTTTTAGTCGTCTTACAACGGCAGTCATGTATCCAATGACTACTAAGCATTCATAAAAAAAGGTGAGATTTTAATAATTTAAAAATAAAAATATTATTCAATATTATGACGCATGACGTAGTTAAAACACCCTGTTGTGAGCGATGATCTACTGGACTCGAGCGCTGGGTAGGTATATTCTCCCGTTTGAAGCGTAAACAGCATTAACAGGATGTTTCATAATTTTTTCTAATGTTTATTTATCTTTCTTTGTACCTATTACGTTAGGTAAATAAAAAAAAATCGCGCCTAGAACTATTTTATGTCGGGCACATTGAGTGAACCACCTTTGTACGACGACTAAAATGTCACGGTGTATAAAATATTGGTTTACTAATAGTACATTTTTTTTTTTTATTCCGCCAGTTTCATTTTGTATGATGATCTATTAGGGAGTCCTTAGTAATCATCTTGGAAAGTGTTGGTTGTGAATCTTTGGTAGTGATTTCATCACAGGTCCAGCTATAAACGTATCTGTATTACTTTCTAACTTCAGCATACAACTGAAGCAATTGACACAAACAAGTTAGCGAAGAGCAGTCGTAAATAATGTCAATTCAGCGTGGCCGCACCAAGTGGAGCGCTGAAGCATTTGTTGACAGAAAACTGCGCTCGCCGCAAATTGTCCCTGCATTAGACGAAACATACTCACGGGACAAAATAACGTACTGATGAGCAACGGTTTGTAACTTATGGTATCTACTGTACTGAGACGAGCACCAATATGTATGTACATACATATACTTGGCTGAATTCAAACGAGTTTTTTTTTACGAATAACGTTAGCAACGGTTTCGATCGAACATATTATTTTGGACTCATATTATTATTAATTAACTTTTGTAGGAAACAGCAATTTTATTCTACAAATTACCGATTAAAAAAATAGTATGGTAACCGATTGGGCGTCGATGTCCTTTCCACCCTGTATAATTATTTCCTTTATTCTTCAAACATACTGCTTTCAAGAGCAGTGTCATTATAGCTATGGAATATTGACACTGACAGGTCTTGAACGCGGTTTAGTTAAGCTGATCGCGTTCAGTTTCATCATCTGCCTAGCCTTTTCCCAACTATGTTCGGGTCGGCTTCCAGTCTAACCGGATGCAGCTGAATACCAGTATTTTACATGGAGCGACTGCCTATCTGACTCGATCGCGTTCAACTTCATTGGTGAAATTTGCAGAAACCAGCTAGGAAACTATTTTTGACGTGCCAGCTCCAACATTTGTCATTCGTGTGTCCCTACAACAGTAGGCGGACTTCTGTTAGTTGTAACAAGACTAAATATAGCAACCGCGTTGGAAACAACACTCAAACAGTGTACACATTATCGCTATAATTTACGGTTTATTTTACACATTAACGGATTAAAGAATTTCGATTTAATCTTTAGGTAATTGTTGAAAGCTGGAAGCAGGGTATTTAAATGGGAAATAAATAAATTAAAAATATTGTTTCATTCTTAATTGCAAATTGTTCGTGGTTGTATTGTATGTATCCAAATTTGGCTGAATGGCGCAATATCGCGCTGTAAATAAGCGGTAACAGCCTTTGAGAGATTTTCTTACAAATCTTATGCTAATATGAATCATAAAAACAATTTTCACTTAAAATAACAAGACGCTTTACTCGCCGTTGGATCAATCATTTTAAAAAGCGTATATTTGTGCTTTCTATTAGAGATAGTTACCAAGTCTCTTTTAAATGATGTATACAATAAAGAATAAGAGTAGTCGTTTAACCTTGATAGGCAAGCTAGGTTAACACTCCACACAATGTTTTCACACTACAAAATATCAAATACCCGCTATTCAGCGCTAAATTGAAAATAAAAGGTTGAAAGACCATGCATTTAAGATTAAGGGTGAGGCCAAACGAGCGTAATGTTTTAGACACATTTTGCGTCGCCGTGTGGTACAAACAGGATTTTAGTGTGAAACCGAATGCAGCGTAAATTTCGCGACTCACAGCTCAAAAAATTACGCTCGTTTGGCCTCAGCCTAATATAAACGCGACTCCGCCTCAAGCGCTAAAAGTACTTGTTTCATATCAGAAAAACCCGTTTCTAGTAGCTTTCTTACCACACTTCGTGGCTGCAAACTTGCAATTCGTTTTACATTTTTTGTTTGAAGTCTGTTTCTGTTATAATTTATGACGTCAAAACATAGTAGCTATGTATGTGAGGCGAGCAAATATATTATACTAGCTGTTCCCCGCGACCTTCATCCGCGTGAAATTATTAAAAACATAAATTTCCCTGTTTTTGCAACATTTTTCATTGCTGCTCCGCTCCTTTTGGTCGTAGCATGATGTTATATAGCCTAAAGCCTTCCTCGATAAATGGGCTAACCAACAATAAATGATTTTTTCAATTCGAACCAGGAGTTCCTGAGATTAACGCGTTCAACCACAAACTCTTCAGCTTTATAATATTAGTATAGATTAGGAACATTGTGACACAACAATTTTCTTCTTTATCCGTCCCGAAGTCTAATATTAACGATAAAATGTATATATTTTAGCGTATATTTCCAGAGTTATGTGGACATAAAAAAACATATAGAGATATCAAGAATTTTATCCTTCCTGAACTTGGTTTCAGTGTTGAAACTCTTAATGAAGGTAAGAAAGCAATCTTGGCAGTTTTCAGCACATTTCTAAGTAGCACACTAATTAAATTTTAAACTCCATACGCTTAAATTGAGCCATTTCTAGCTTTCATACTTCGTGTGCCTTTCACTGAGTAACTTTGCGTATAGGAAAGAACATACGAAGCATACTTATAAAAGACTAGCGGCCCGTCCCGGCTTTGCACGGGTGGACATTTATTTTTTAAACATTTTGGGATAAAATATAGCCTATGTTACTCAGGGATAATGTAGCTTTCTAATGGTGAAAACATTTTTGAAATCGGCACACACACAAAAATTCAAATCTTTCCTCTTTATAATATTAGTAAGATAAAATGCGCTTGTAGTTTCAGCTTTAATGCTGCGGCAGACATTACATTATTTTTAATGACGTCATTATTTACCTTTTGCTTGTAGCTTTTTGAATTTAATTTTTTCGCTCTCCTTCATTTATTTCTTGCAGCCGGTAGTGACGTTATATTTTTAAAATTCAAAGTATTTCAAAACGAAGAAATACTTAATATTCATTATCAAAAAAAAAAATACTTAGATATTTTAGTAAAAACCTTTCACACACTTATAAATAACTCACAATTTTGCCCTTAGATTTGTTAACGGCTAGATGTCATGTCACTGTAACTTGCACGGGCGTATAAATAAACTTAATTCAAAGATTTTTGCCCAAAGCGGGAAGAAAGCGCAAAGTAAAACAACCGAAGGTACTCACAACCAAGCCTTACTTTGCTTTTTACGAGTACAAAAACACTAATGCAAATAACTCCGGCAAACAACAAAGTTAATAGTAAAAACGCACAAAAAACGAACACACAAAACTCAAGGCGCTTTTCTGGAGAGCCGCTGCCGGAGGCAAAAGCTAGGACTAAATAAGAACACAAAATACGTGGTCTCAGAAATCCCACTCAATGCACAAAATTGAAAACTTCAAATGACTGAAAAAGAGTTTCTCGCTGCCACCTAATTTTTACGGAAAACATAAAACCTCATTTGTGTCTGTGTCTAGCTGGATTGGTGACAGCTGATTTACTTTTATAAAAAATCGTCTTATGTTTTACACATTTTTTTTTCGGGTTGGAAATCATCAAATGACCCGGAAAGGAGGGACTAAAACCCATCCATGTTACTTCTTTGCCCTTTGTGTTCCAGGGCCGCGGTATTTCTTTCGAACAGTCCCCCAGCCCCGGCAGGCACATTTTTAGTGCTTCACATATCGTCGTATAAGTTCTAACACCACGTACAAGTAAATTTTAGGTGGTTTGACATTTTGATGCCGTTTGTTAAAGAATCGGAAGAACCATTGTTTCAGCCAATCAGAAACAAGCAACGTCTCTATCTAATTTGAAATGTACATAAATTATGAAATTGGTAATGTAATGGTATCTATGTAAAATTATGCAGTTTTTCACTCTCCTATAAAGTTGCTATTATTGACTTACGTGGTGTTAGAAATTAAGCGACGATATGTATTTATTTTTTTCAATTGTTAAGTTGAGTGTAAAATCATTTTTTTTTGCTATTTATGCCACGGGATGGCACTAATGGGTTGAAAAATAAAAAGAAACAATCATTCCTATCGTAACTTGGGTTATGGTCTACTACAGTGCAAAATTGCATCGAAATCTGTTCAACAGCGTTAAAAATAACAAACAGGCAGACATGGATAATAATTTATTATGAAGAAGTATGATTTCATGAAAAATTCAGTTCGTAATATTATACAGGGTTATAAGATTAGCTTATTTCGATCCTTCTGCTTTAACTCTCTCGTAATAAAAGCAAGAATAAGAGTAAAGCTAATGACTCGTTTGAGCACGGTGTCGTTCGTTTGTTTCGGAAATGGATCGGGGTCTTGCTTTCCCTCTTGCGTCTTTGTTTTTCTTTCTTGCATTACTTCGTTGCAAGACTGTGAGTTTGCAAACGTGTTGCACAATCCGCTTATTAGCCATGCACGTTCGTGTCGTCGTTTTGAAGAATTCCTTTTGTTTTATTCGTATTTACATTTTGTGTGACGTTATTAGCGTGTGTTTCTATGAAATTGGTACAGTTGCAAGTTATTATGATAAAGTAAGATGTTGACGGTTGAAAAGCGGTCGTAGAAAATACTTGTGACTTTATAAATGTGAGTATGTTGGTACTGTATTTGACATTATAAGTTGCAGATTGAAGGTTGTAGTAACTGCATATTTTTGTTATAAAATATTCCTTCCTTCCTTTGAAAACATTTGATTTTGACTTGAATATTTTTTCCATTTCAACAACTGCTGGCACGTACAAAATAAACATAGCATCTACTGTACCTTAACAATAAAAGTCGAAAAGTTTTGAACGGGCATTTAAATGGATAATAATATAATAGTCTTAAACAGTGACGCGAAAACAAGCAAAGTTCAAAGTTGTGCCGTTGAAGAAACTTGCTCCTTTCTATTTGAATCTAGTTTTATTTAGTTAAATGTTGAACAGGAATTAATTTGAAGACGTCCTGGACTTGCTATTGAACTTAGATTGTTGTGAAGCGATTTGGAAAGTATTGGGAACTTTGAATAGAAGTTTCAAAGGGAATTGTAGATGAACAGGCTACAGCGAAAATCATTTCAGCTACTAACCTACTTAATTATAGATCTACATTCAGAAAAAAAAGTATCGGGAATGGATGATTTGTTTATGGTTCCAAATTATTTTTTTTTGTTGTTAGATTGGCACAACTGTTTTCAATTTTGGCGCGGAGTTTGAGTTGCATCTTTTATTTGGATTAAATACAGTGCTGTTTTCAGTTAGATCATATCAAGCGTGTATGGGCAAAAACATCAAACAAAGAGTTTGTCTTAAATTTTGCATCGCCAGTGGAATTTCGTGTTTTGAATCCCTGAAAATGTTACAGAAGGCTTCAACGTCTTCAACTGCAAAAGTGAAGGAAATAGTGACTTGTTCTTTCTTGACAGAGTAGTAAAATAAATAAATAAATTCATTTATTTCAGGTACCATAACCCATATTAGGAAATAACTTAAATTATACAATAATAAATACAAAATCACACAAAAATGAATACAAAGGAAGGTAGGCAGTAAATTGACGATTTTTATTCAAAGGATTTGATTCTTATTCAAAGGATTTTTTGGAAAGGATATCCGACTTTATTGGTCGTGTGGCTGGCCACTGTGCCCTTCCCTTTTTTATATTTTTTTGCGACTAGAAAATAATTATTGAAAAAGTAACAGTTTTTTATTTAACTAGAAATTAGTATAAAATGAGGGTTCCAAAGCCAATAGTAGCTGTAGTATGTCGAATTAATTTTTGATTCCTGACTGGTTGATGGCAATATGCTCATCCCATTTTACATGGGACTTAAAAATAACTGGTGAAATGTGGGTTTAATGTTAGGTGCCTATCCCTTCGGAGATTACAAGCGTGATGTTATGTTCTGTTTCTTTAGTAAAATAAAGGGACCGCCACTTTCAGTTTGAGAATCACAGTCTTGTTTTACCAAATCAAAACGCACCCCCTTATGGGGGTGTGTACTAAGGTACGACCTGATGATTCCAATCTGGAAAGAATTGCGTGAGCGCAAAGTTTAATTGCCATTATTATATCACCGTTTTTCTAAAAACCGTGGTCCTATTTCAAGTTTTATTTCCACAATTTATAGAGCTCACTGCGGTCGTTAAAAACTCAATAGACGATTTATGTATTCTCAAAAGTAAAATCGTTCCGGGCATTATTCAGTTTAAAAGTGTTTTAGCGTGTAACTGCGATTTCATCGTGCTGTGATTTTGTTCCAATATTGAGTTTTATGTCACTTTTTGAACTTTTTTTTTTTTTTTTTTTTTATCGATATGAAACTACGTTCGAAATGTAGCTGTGAATAAAACTCACTGGTTGCTTCGTATTTATGTCACGATTTCGATTTTTATTTGTGTTGTTGCGACGTTACCTATCTCGCGTTCGTGCCTTATTATGTACAAACCTTAAGGGTACACCCTGACTAATTTGTAAAAGGAATCTACTAATCTAGTAATTTATAGGCACCTTAAAATCTGTATGCAACTATTTTAAGATTATACTAAAATGCTGTTTGTGTACCAGCCATAACCATGATATGGCGCCCTGATACAGCCAGAAGACGTTGTAGCGATATTACAGGACGGGCTGGACAAGACCAATGAACAGTGATCCACATTAGACAAAGAATTCACAGAGGCAACTCTAATTGGCACAGTACGGTGTAATCTGTCTCTCACGAAAAAAAATACAAAAGAACTGTTTTTGGCCTTCAAACATCTAAAAAACATTTATGAAGTGAAGTTATTGAACAAGAAACATAAACATTGCAAATAAAAATTTCATAATAATGTTAAGAATTGATTTTAAAAATATCCAGGCAGTGGTAGACAGATATTTGTCATTGTCACCTCTCATATAAAATTATCACAATGTTGATAACTAAAAACCTGCATAAACCACATAAGTAAAGATCAATGGACAGTGTGTACATGCACATAGAATAATGGCTTCCTTTATACTCAGATAACAAACCGCCTCAAGGGGATTACGTAACCATCGTTACGTGAAGCAGAGAAACTAGGACTAGTGTGCAGTTTAGAGGGAAAAAACAATATGGCGGCTTGGTATATGGTATATGGTATAGCGGGCTGGTTTCCGCAACTCCACGTCAAAGCGCGTATTTTGCGTGCGGGTGGGAGATCTATTCGATCCACCCCAACTCCCCGAGAAAGCCCAGCAGCGCCTTGGTGTTGCTGACGATCTCGCGGAGAGTACCTGGGTTACCGAAGTACTTTGCCCTGTATGTTGCAACCACTGGGCAGTGAATAAGCACGTGGGCTGCTGTCTCGTCTTCCTCCATGCAGGCTCGGCACAGGGGGCTGTCTGTGACTCCTATGACAGAGAGGTGTTTATTAAAAGAGCCGTGTCCAGTGATGGCGGCTGTGAGTGTGCGCAGCTGTAGCTTGGTTAGCCGAAGCACCCGTTTGGTGAGGCGGCCGTCGATGGTAGGAAGTGCTTCCTTGGCCTGCCTGCACTCACCATGGTCCAGCCACAGCTTGTGGTGTTGTTCACTAGTTCGATTCCTTACCAGTGTGCGTAGGTACCCGAAGGGGAGTGGCACGATGGGTTCGGGTCCCACTGGTGCCATACTCGATCCCCTTCTAGCGAGTTCGTCCGCTGCATCATTGCCTCGGGAATCGCTGTGTCCTTTGATCCATTGGATGGTTATATTATTGAGATTACCAACCTGGTTCAGGCGTTGGTGGCACTCGTGTATTAACCCAGAGTTGACTGTGTGGTTGCTTAGTGCTAGCAGTACAGCCAAGCTGTCTGAGAGTATGCGAATGGAGTGATCCACAACCTTCCTGGCTAAGATGGCTGATGCCGCCAGAGAAATGCCCATGCATTCTGCCTGAAATACCGTGTTGTGGGCCCCCAGAGGTGTGGCTATGTGGATGTTGAGATCCTCTGAGAAGACTCCGGCTCCAGTGCCAGTACCTGTTTTGGATCCGTCCGTGAAGATCCGAAGTTCTGTAGGGCTTAATCCCTCGCAGCGGTGGTCTTCGTGGAGTTGGATTTTGTATTTTTTGTCGAATACGAATATGGCGGCTTATATTATGTTTTATGTTTTTACCGTGACAATAATTATGTATCTTCTGGCCATAGTATAACATAACACCACGCCTGTAAACCCCAAAGGATCAGGCACAGGTGGGTACCTAATAAACAAATAAACATGTAATAGGGGGCGAGCGACTACGACTTACGTGAGTCAGAAGGTACGCTATGACGAATTACTTAATTGAGAATGTTCGTAATGTGCATATTGGTAAAATACATAAACCTCCAATTGCCACCTCAGACTCTGTTTCAAATCTTCCACCTTCAACATAGGCTACATCCACTTTCGATTCGTCTACCAAACCCTTTTCAAATTCAAAAACTCAATTTCTGTTTTAAAGCGAGTTCCCCGCGGTGCTAGGCCCCTAGATGCACAAAACCTAGGAAGTTGTGTACCCATGCCGTCCCAGATAACTCGCTTAGTGCTTGGGAACAATGGCTTACCTTCCCTTATCGAATTCTTCACATTCAAAAGAATTTGGCCACAAAAAGAGTTTAGAGTTCAAATCAAAGAAAATTGTAATATCGGCTCAAAATTGTTATTAAAAATGACTGACACAGAGATATACCTCTTCGAGAAGTATATTCCATCTGGTTGAATCGAAGTTAAGGGAAGGTGAGATTGGCGGTACAGCCAGAATTCTCTTCAGTAGCGATGTGGTGGCACCGTGTTCTCCAGAAACACTCGCGGCTCTGGAGACTAAACATCCTGCCCCCACGGCTCTGGAGACTAAACATCCTACCCCTGCGGATGGCCTTTTGTTTTTTAGAGATGCTATCCTGCCTTCTTAGCCCAAAAACATGTAGCCGAAGTGACCTTTGCGCTGCCACCGACGACGCAGTGGAAGTGGCGATGTTTTGGGCTAACAAAATATAAAATTTGTCGTGCAAGAAGTTTAGAGATGAGATTGTACTAGTTGTAGTTGTTTTTTTTTTTTCTGCAGGCCACACGGAGTACATAATATTTAATGTGATTATATAATTTGTCTATGGAATATATAATACTCCAGCTTACCTCTTACAAAAATTGACCCCTCGCTACTGCGAGGCAGTCATAGTACAATCAGCCCAAAATACTTGCCACTGCAGTGATACAGGCCTGCATACTGGCTTAAATCCACGGTGTTGGTTGATCCTTCCGTCTACAACTAACAGTAGATTTTTAAATACTTATGCACAAATTTCGCAGAAATCGTATTTTCATTAACTTAATGAAATGAAATTACTTGAATTCTGTTCACTCAACAACGCACCAAGAACTTATTCACCGTAAATACACAAAGCAATATTAAATTCCCTGTTTCATTACAAGCTCCTTTTGGACTGCAACGATCTGAAGGCCGCTTTCTTTTTCCGTCAGAAAAACGTTCATGTGGCCTGCAGAAGAAAAAAAAACTACAACTAGTGCAATATCATCTCTAAACTGAACGCTACGTATGTCTCATAAAATCAAGAAATAAACTACATATTTAATTCGTGTGTGTTGTGACTTAAAGCCCACTGGACAAGCTGAAGATCAAGCAGACAGGACACAAGTAACTTGGAGGTAAGAATTTCCTTTGTCCAGACGAGCATTCTGATCGTTGCAGCCTCTTCGAGTACTTATCTCAGGCCCCCAAATGTGTGGAGGCATTGTTCTTCGCACACTCCCCTTTTTAAAGGAAACTTCTACTAACAGTAACTGTTGTGAACGCAATAATTATATAGAAGAGGAGCCGTGAAAATGTAAATTGAGTCTACAGCTTTTAGCCGAGTTTAAAATAACACTCATTTAGAACTTAAAGCCTAGATTCCTGGCGGAATAAAAACTTAAATGAGCGACGACGTGCCGAGCGTGGTCCGCTGAGGGTTTAAACAGTTGGTGCAAGTGACAAGCGATGAGTAAAAGAAAACATAAAGTATAATAAGACACGCCGGCAATCCGATCCTATCAGAAGTGCACCAAACCAGCGTATGTGGGTGCTACTGAGAAATTGCTGATAAGACAACCCAATAACACCTTGCCCGACATGGGAATCGATCTCAGGATCTTATATATAGCTCAGCAGTCGCACTTCACTTGCGACCACTTGAAAAACGAGTCAGTGGGTAAAATGTAATACTATAAAAACGTCAGTTATTTGTCATGGTATGCACATGGTAACTTTGCAAATGTGAATGTATTTCTTATGGAGTACAACAAGAAGAGAGTCCTGTTACCTAGTAATGAGAATGATTTGAATTTGTAATAGTTTAGCTGAATGTAAGCATTTATTTGTGATATAAGATCTAGTGGCGTCAGGTGGGGTAACACAGACGGCGGATCTAGGACAGCAGCTGAATGATAACTAATTTGACAACAATATTATTAATTTGGTCATGGAATATAAAATATTTATGATTTAATGTAAAAAAACCGTTAAGCATTTAGAAAAAAAGGTTCGGTTTTTTTCTTCTTTTTTAGAACAAAATGTAAATGTCAAATTCCGCCTCAATGTTAGACGATTATGATGTTTATTTTTTAACGAAAACCGCTGGTATCTCAAAGCTTGTACCGCGGTAACATCGGTTCCCTTGGGAGCAAGTAGCGAGTGGGGAAGGCCTTAGCGCCACAACTGGCACAATGACGTGTGGCGACTACGACCCGCGGTTACAAGATTATAATGCTACACACTGGTTGCCAACCTTCTTGTTACGCTCTCTTACTTGAAATTTATCTAAAATAAATTGTTAATTAGATAAACTGGATATTTAAGATATCTTTTTGTAAGTACAGAAACGTATTTGGTATACATCTTTTCACAAGCATATGCACTTTCGGAGATACAGCTTGTAGTTTACCATTTCTCATCATTATTTTAAAGTTCACGCTGGACGCCATTCAGCTCTCGATGAAGAACGAGGTTCCACCTAACAGATAGGTTTTTCCATATCGATACGGGCAAATAGCTGCGGATACCGGTCACTGACGGATACGTATTTATATAATAAAAAGATACTCATTTTTTATAATAATATACAGTATAATATCTGCCCAAGAGGGCTGTCCGGAGCAGTATCTGCAATGAAAGCTATCGCTTTTGAGCTCACCAGATGGCGAATAATTTTACCTCCAAGTACTAAGAGCCTAAGTTGCTAATTAAAATCTTGAAGTCATAATTAATCAGGAATGACTCAATCTAGACCACAATCGTGAATATTACTAACAATATGTGATAAAAAGCACGCAACGCGTAACGCTATGACACCTGACATTTCGGTGAACTCTCGCTACACTAGCGCCTCTAGCGGCGAATTCATACGCGATAACCCCATTTGTTTGTACCGGTTTGGTCGAAGCTTGTGTTTACCGTTTTACGGTGACAGTTCGATGGCACGACAACTTCAAAAAGGTCAAGAAAAGAAAGAAAATAAGTTTTTTGGCACATACCACATGTGGGTACACAAACTGTGGGTGAAAAAAAAACCATTGGGTGCCTCACGACTACGCAAAAAGGCACAGTTCAGAAAAAATACCAGACAGCTAGTGCCTGACGCTGGTCATGCCAAACAGCTTAAATGCTCATCGTAGAACACAACAACTCGACAAGTTTGAGAACAGCTTGCAATGCGTAGGTAAAGACACGTCTGTTTGTTCGCCGGGACTGCGTTATATTTGCGCAAGCCGGATGAATATTTTCATATTTATACACTCGTTTATTTGTTTAGTTCTTCTCGTATGCGAATCTATAGGCTTGTGCACATTTGTGTGAGGGGTTTTATATTATAGATAATGAAGTCAGACAGCCATTTTAATCGATTTTAAAAAGCATATTATCTTATTTATTTTGTTGGGCTAGAGGTCGCAAGCGCAAGCTGGATATGGGGTTCGATTCCCAGGTCAGGCACAGGTTTCACATATAAAATACTTTTCCAAATTATTAAGTCTCAAATTTCTGACTGGAATCCATCATCTTTCACGTGCGATTTCTAAAAAGCAACCATGGCCGCCCTTCTCGATGTTTTTCCGGGCGTGATTCTCCATGGTTGCTATTTCCACTACAATAAAGCAGTATGGAAAAAAGGTCGGAAATTGGGACTTAAAAAGAACAAGAACCTGCGTCGTCAGATGACAGGCGAAGCGCTGGATTTAAAAAAGATATAATATCTCAGTGGCTTCACAGTAAATTTATAAAAGTATGGTGCAGTTTCGGGAAACGCCACCAAACAAACAATTTTGAAGAAGGGTGGAACTGCAAAAACACAATGTTAAGGGGATAAGCCCGATTGCCGCCATGGGATCTGGAGGCGATAGTCCTCGCGCGCCTGCATGAATGGCGCGCGGAGGCACTTCGTCGGGGGGAAACTCCGCTGCCGCGGCAAATCACCGCTCAGCGGACAGACCTCCGACGCGATCTCATGGCGACATGGAGACAGCGACTGTCGCAACCCAGTGCAGGGCACGCCACAATAGTGGCGATAAGTCCCCTCTTTGAGGAGTGGCTAGAGAGGCGCCACGGCGCCCTCACCTTCCGCCTGACGCAGGTCCTCACCGGACACGGTTGTTTCGGGAGGTTCCTGCACCGAATCGGACGGGAGGAAACGCGCGGGTGCTATCATTGTGAGGATCGTCCGGAGGACACGGTGGCGCACACCGTGGAGGTCTGCCCCGCTTGGGCGGAGCTCCGCCGTGTCCTCGTAGCGGCGATCGGCGGCGGCGACCTCTCGCGCCCGGCCCTGGTTCAGGCCATGGTCCGGAGCTAGAGGGAATGGGAAGCCGTCACCTCCTTCTGCGAAGCAGTCATGCTAGCGAAGGAGGTGGCGGGACGTGAGAGGGAGAGAATCTCACGTCCCAGCCGCCGCAGGCGACGCACCGGGCGTCGGGGGCCACGTGGTGGCTCCCGGCCACCGTAGGCGCGGGCCTGTGGACGGTGAGTAATGGGTTAGCTCACCGTCCGTCCGTCTTATGACGACAGGCCGACAGGCAGAGATGTCAGCAACCAGGAAGGGGCCCGCAAGGGACGATGTCTGCCGGGGCTGCGGGACTGTTCGAAAGAGGTACCGTGGCCCTGGAACACAAAGGGCAATGAAGGAACATGGATGGGTTTTTAGTCAGTAAGAGTCTGACACTCCCTCCCACTCCACCCAGAGCGGGAGAAGTCATTTGATGATTTCCCATCCGTAAAAAAAAAAAAGGCACAGGTTTTTCGGTTTTTCTATTAGTGAGTTCTCAGTAGCAGCGAGTCAGTATTTGGACCTGGTTGATGGCAATAGGCTCCGCTCTGGTACAAAACTGGCGAAATGTGCTACTATTAGGTACACCTCCACCTGATCCTTCGGGAATTACACGCGTGATGCTGCAGCGTGTTTATTAAGCATAAGACACAATAAGAGACATTGAAAAAAACAAAATGTGTTGTTGCAGTTAATGTGGCATTTTCCTGTAACATTTGAATAATTAATTGGCACTTTGTTATCTGCCAATCACACCAAAATCCAGAGAAGTTTCTATCTTAATAAATAAATAACTAGGAGTATTTCCACAAACACCACAGTGTACATTAACCATTTATACTCACCAATTTGCATGGTGAATACCTGAGGAGCGTGTTACACAAATTCCCCCAAGTTTGTGGACTAGTAACTGAGAACTTGGTACACTGACCGATGTTGTGAGATATTTAGCTACCACCGAGTTGGGTACTTCTACGAATAGTTGCTTGTTAGATCACTGTTACTGGGTGGTAGTATGTCCTCAAACGATACCTATATATACATATGTACATGTGGGAATTTTAGTAAAGCATGTTGCAGTGGAAAAAGAGAGGAGAGACTTGCCCAGGAGTGGGACAGAACAAAAAGCAGATTCTCTGAATGCAGCCCTATCTAGTTAAAAAACCATAAGGTTATCTCGAAATTCAATTTCACACATATCTTTATCCGTAACAAGACTGTCCATGACAAAGTTGCGTCGGTGGTGCGACGAGTACGGGGGAGCCCGAATAGGTTCCTAAGGATGATTGGCAAGAGATCCGATACTGTTCTGCTCAGTAGGGTCACTTAACTCCATGTGTTGCGAGACCAATGAGCCTCTGTGTAGTGGTAACCGATGTGTTTAGTTTCTTCTTTTTACTTTTTAATTACTAACATTAGTTATAAGCAAAATTCTTGCTACTAACAAACTTGCCTTGCCTATGGACTTTTTTTTGTCTGAAATAATTGATTTTTTATTTTATTAACCGAAAACACGACATGACGTACAAAATAATACGGTTATATCTCCACGTTAATTAATTCTGATCTTCTTCTTTCTTTCCAAGAATTATTAAAACTGCATTTAAGAATAATAATTCATCGCAAACGTCTTATCAATCAGTTCAGACCATACAGTTTCGGTTAAAGCAAATATAACACTCAAAAGAAGAGAATAATAGAACCGGTGATGCGAGATATAGCAAAACCGTTTCCGAATAAAATGTTGGAAACACCGATTAGTTGAAACGTGTCCAAAAAATCTAGCAAATCGCGGACGATTCACGAAATCGATTGCCCACTCGCAATCCGACTAATGCCCGTTTTTAGAGCATTGAAACGAGCATTTGGGGCATTTCCCTTTACGCGCAAAATACTGACCATAAAGTCGTGTGAATTATTTGTTTGTGAGCGACGGAACTGGCCGACATTATAACAAGCCGTTGCCGAACGCAAATTCCGATAAACATTGCATAAACTGGTCTAAACGTGTATGCTGTTTGCGTTGGCAAATCAGCAAAGTTTTGAAGTGACGAACGATTTCATGAATCTAGTAGCAATAACAACAATTACAGAAGTTGGTTAAAGTAGCACAAATGTGTCCCTGAAAGATTACATTTTAATTTTGTCGTTTCGTTTTAGTTTACTTTAATAACTTAAAACGTTTACTTACATAATCATCTTGGAATATTTTTTTAAAGTTTACTTTATAATGCACCTGAACTGCTAACATAAAAAAATATCTTAGACATTACTTAAATTAACTTATTGACTCCAGGCTGAAAGTGAAACATTGTTTGCTAAAGAATCGCGAAACCAATCGATACTAATTTCAAATAGCTTTGAATCGTTTTAATCGAACGTTTCCCCCGACCAAATTGTTCCGAAGTAATTTGTTAATGTTTGCCTTTTGATACTAACTTTTCATTCAAATGCTTCGATGAAAGTATGTTTCAATTTTACAGGAATCTGGGATTGTGTAGAAAATGTTAATATTTGATTTGTTGCTGCTAACGAATTTATGTCGTAAATGATTAATCTTGAAACTTTTATACCTTTAGCTAATTTACTTATTATTTATAACATTAATTTATACAATATGATAAAAAAACCTGTTCGATCCGGAAGGGATATATAGACATACCAATGACATTGCCAAATAGAATAAGAAACATAAAATATTCATGAAAGTAAAAAAATAATAAATTTCAAATACATGATTTTTGTCCCAAATTACTACCATTTCCCTAAATTCAAACAAACTTTTAAAACGTGACAACACCATCTTCGGCATAAGTATGTTCGATCGTCAATTGTTTTTTTATGACGTCACTACCCGAGAAGCAAACGCTCGCGCCCGTGTGTTGCCATAGACGTTTCCTCATTTTAGTATTTTATTTAATTTTTATCGGGATATTTTTTTTTCTTTTTCACCAAAAAGGATTACATAAACAGAATCTAATCTCGATACTTATAATATTCTCACGGATCGGACAGGGTTTTTTTTTAACAGATTGTGTACAATTTTAAAACAACAAAAAAATGTCCTCGTTTATAACTTGCAAAGACTGTTCCCATTCTCTCCTAGTAAAATATTTAGGGTAACAACTTTCAGTTAAAAGCTTGTAACACTAACAAGCCTGCGGTACACATTTGGTTTTACTTTGTAAAACTTGTTTAAGAAAGTCGCGAAGAAAAAGCCCCAAACGAACTGAATAAAGTTGTGCTACGACGTAGCGGCTGAGACTACGCCGTAGTAAGCTCGTAGCGGCGCGTAGCACATGCTACATTGTTATGGAGTTCGGTTAGTTTAGCGGTTAATATTTGATTTGAATGTTTCGTTTTATTCAGTAGTAGCAACATAGTTACTATAAGGGGCCTAAAGTTAAATTAATATTGGTTGTGTATGAATATTATGCTATTAAATTAATGTGACATTGCTACAACAACGCTTGAAGTAAATAAAACAAATATTCTTATAAGAGAAATGTCCAATAGATTCATAGTTAAAATAAAAGTCCTTTACTAAACTATGAGTATGGCTCCTTAAGAGTCTTTTGTCCCCCATTACAAAAACTCCTAAATAATAGCTTAAAGCGATTGTTCCGTTGCTCCATTAAAGTTTTATAAATCATGTTGTTCAAGGTTACTTATTTACCGGGGTCTTTCGCGTTGGGCCAGAAAGTTAAGATATTTTTTTTAAATTATCGTGCTGTTTTGCGTCATTTAGTACCAATTATAAAAAAAGAACACATTTTCTGGCGAACTCCAAAGAATTGACCAAACCTTCTAACTACTGAGCCACCGCACATTGGCTCGGCAACGATGCAATTTGATTTGCATACGACTATAAATGTACCCGTTTGTTAGTCAACCAGTCTTGCGTTCGAAATGGTTGCCCGACGGCAGTTAAATAATATTCACTGTATTTCAAAAAACCCTCACTATTTTGTTAAAATCGGACGACTGAGTTTCACCCTGAATTTGTTTAAAATTTAAACACTGCATCGCAAATTTCGTTTGGATACATAAAGTGTTTGTGCTGGTTTTTAATAACGTGTAGTTTATCAAGGAAAGCTAGTGAATTATGTTACCCAAAATGGAGGGTGTGTTTTATTACATTTACATATATATATATAAGATGATAGGGAAACTCGACCTATTCCTTGAAAGGGGTTAAAAATAAATAAAATGAGAAAGTCTGGCTAACGGAGAGTACTTGCATAGACACAACCTCGTTGCCAGGATTATCCACCAGCAACTTGCTTTGAAGTACAACCTTGTGGAATCAGAAGTGCCATACTATAAGTATGCGCCAGACCCAGTTCTCGATAATGGTAATATCACGTTATACTGGGATCGATCTATCATCACTGACAGGACTATTGTTGCCAATAAACCTGACATTGTGGTGATAGATCGATTGGAGCGTCGCGCAATGATTGTTGATATAACGGTCCCGCATGACGAGAACCTCGTGAAAGCAGAGAAAGATAAACAATTCAAATATCTAGATCTAGCTCGCGAGGTTGTCGACATGTGGGACGTGAGTACAGCAGTCATTGTGCCGATAGTCGTGTCCGCCAATGGCTTAATTGCCAAGAGCCTCGACCAACACCTGAGGAGGCTCGCGCTTGGCAGCTGGATCAAGGGCTTGATTCAGAAAGCGGTACTCCTGGACACGGCGCGTATTGTTAGGAGGTTCCTCTCTCAAGAGCCCTGACCACCGGCAGCTCGGACCTTGTTCCCAGTGCTGGTGGCCTACTATTTTTTATATTTTTAAATGTTTTTTATATAATTTTTGTTGATAAAAATATTTAAAAATGTAACTAGTAAGTAAGAAAAATGAATAAACGAAATAAAATGAAAAAGCCTTTATTTAATGCATTGAAGAATAATTAACATTTTTACATGAGTGTGTATATCTCAGTGGCTTCACAGTAAATTTATAAAAGTATGGTGCAGTTTCGGGAAACGCCACCGAACAAACAATTTTGAAAAAGGGTGGAACTGCAAAAACACAAAGTTAAGGGGATAAGCCCTGGGCTGCGGGACCGTTCGAAAGAGATGCCGCGGCCCTGGAACACAAAGAGCAAAGAAGGAACATGGATGGGTTTTAGTCAGTAAAAGTCTGACACTCCCTCCCACTCCATCCCATCCCAAAAAAAAAGTGTTTACATTTATACATTGTAATGATTAAGAAAAGAGTTGTTAAGTACATATTTTTTTAGTATTTTGCCATTTCATATTAGTGTTTTCATTTCAATTTTGTTTTATTGATTACAATAAAAAATAAATTATAAATTCAATACCAATTCAGATTATTGATCGCAATAAACTATGTATCAAAGGGGTTAAACTAGAGGTCATTAGCAACAAATGAAGTCCAGTTAACTAGGTGTCAAAACTGGAGGGATATCGAGAAGTGTCGGTTCTGCGGTTTCAGAAATTATCTTACGTGTTACCAAAAAAAAAAAAAAATATGAAAAAACGACTTCAAACTAAACATTTAATTGATATTTTTCTGACAGCTGAAAAGTGTATCATTTAATAACTAGCATTTCTTCTTGCCCCAAGACTGGAATGACATAACGTACGAAATGTTTTTAAGAGAAGAAGTGAACATGCTTTTGGAAGATGTGCCGCTAGCTGCGAGAAGAGATATGGCGTACCAGCACGATGGATGCCAAACTCACATTTACCGAGGAGTGCAACAATGGCAGGATGAGAATTATCTGCAGAGATGGATCAGTCGAGGTGGCCGGCGAGACGTCCAGATTTAACGCCATGCGACTTTTATCTTTGGGGTCACATGAAGGACTTAGTGTACCTTACACCAGCGATATCCATTGAAGAGTTGAGGGAGAGGATTTTGGCAGCTGCCGAACACATTAAAACCTCACTTTCAACGCGAGGGACAGTGAGTGAAGTACGTTGAAGGCTGCGAGTTTGCATACGCAACAATTTGAGGCATGCAATTTGAACAGGATTTGTAATTTTGTTTACAGCTTAAAAAAAAAGACGTAAAAATGCTTTAATGTGTTTTAATAATGATCAAGAAAAATATTTAAAGGCAAAAAAAGCTTTGCCCAAGCAATTAAGAGATCACATATCTATCGTAGACCGTGCAAGCCTAGACAATCACTACAAGTATCTACAAGTATATCCTTCTCTAAGCGATTGAAGTTGCAAGTGGAAGTCGAAGTCGATTCAATTCCCATCACTAGCAACTGTACGGTTTAAGTGGATTGCCGTCCCTAGGGGAATAATTGAACGATGTTTTTGTACTATTCTCCGGGAATTCGATTTATGGTCGTATAAATACAGAGAACGGTGAAGCTGGATTAATTGTTAGGAATTACTTAGTTCAGGTAAAAGTTCTTCAGATCGACAAATACTTTTTAAACTTTGTTAAAGGTAGTGGAAATCTTGAGGGTTTTGTGCAAGATGAAATATGTTAGATTGATGCTACTTAGAAAGTTTATTTCAAATTGACGAACCTTCTAGAATGGTCGACATTTCGTTGTTCTATTTTGTTATATTTTTGTTTTTTTGCTTGTATTACCGACACGTTGTAATTAATATAACATATCTATAACAAACCTTGTGGAAATCATTATGTATTAAAGAAAATTCTACGGAACTCAAAACGATCGGTTAAACTAAGTATGTCTCGTAGCCCAGAAATTACCAAGGGCCTTGAAACAACTGCTTATCTTCCTATGTGAAAAAAATATTCTGTAAATAGTACAACAATAAGCTTACAAACAAGATCTAGCCCCTGATGATTAGTTTTGGGTCCAAAAGGGGCCGTGAGGTGGTCATACATGCCCATTTGAATGTTGGCAAAGGTCAGCTCGTGCTGAACGTTGACATTAAGAGCGCATTCAACTTTGTTAACTCTGATGGAAGAAGTTAAAAAGGGAGCCAATATCTGTCAGTGTGGCAGATATCAATCAAAATTTAATAAAAAGGACAGGATTTTAAAATGTGCAGATAAAAGACAGAAGATTATTTTTTTTTTGTTCTGGAAGAACTCACGGTATACATAACCTTAGTAATCCTCTCGGTGTCTGGCCAGAGAGGGTCATTAGTCTTAAATTTTTCAGTATTTTTTTTTTTTTTTTTTTTTTTAGTTGGGCTGTCGATTCCATACTGAAATAACTAAATCCAAAATCTAGCTGATGGAAAAAATGGTAAAAGAGACGTAGACCTTACAATTCCTGAAATGAATCTTTTTTCCTAGATCTTTACCTTTCCGAATGTGAAATACATTAATTATATCATTCCGACCAGATATTGACAGACAGTCAACAGTCTTAAAAAAGCATTGCAAATAACCCCACAGATAAAAAATGAATTTACTTAAAAAAAGGTTAATGCAACTCCAGAGTTGGAAAATAGTTTTTCATCTTTTATTGCACTAATGGTTAAATTCAGTGTAAGATAAGAGAAATTAAAATTGAGTAGAAATGGACAATTTAATAATAAAATAAAATAATAGCAACCCCGTACGTCAAACATCTGTTAAATCGTCGGAATTTCTTATTTAATATTAAATTGGCTGGAATACAAAGATATTTACAACAGTTACCTAAAAACAGTTCAAATAGCCTTTTTTATCAAAACAAATCATAGAAAATTGGAAAAATGTAAACAAATCTAGAAAGAGAAAAATTTTAAAAACATTTGTACTACAATGACATATTTTGTCAACGTCATCCGAAAACATGGAAAATTCGAAAATATAAGAATGCATGATGAGACACAATGATAACGAGAGCTGCCTGCACGCCTACCAACCCCGGACTCGTCCCTCAGCTCCGCCTTGCAGCTGGGACGAGACGTGGTATGCCGCTGCAGTTGTGTCGAGCTCGAGTGACGAGTTTTTCTCCCCGCCGTTGACTCCGCCACCACCACGACTATGAGGAAGAGGCCACCATCGGGCTTGGAACGAGGCCAACAGGCCCCGAACAGGGACCCCGCTGCCGGTAGAAATGAGTCTCGCAAGCGATGGACTCAGTCCATAAATGAAATTGTGAAGCGAGGAATTCACCTTACAGCGTACCGATGTCGGATGTTCTCTGTGTTTCAGGCACTTGAGCGTGCCGTCAATGTCTCTGCCCAATGGACTAATAGCAAAGAGCCTCGACCAAAACCTTAGGAGGCTGTCTTTGCGCGGATGGGTCAAGGGCTTGATTCAGAAAGCAGTACTCCTGGACAAGGCACGTTTAGTGAGGAGGTTCCTCTCTCTGGAGTCCTGACCACCGGCAGTTAGGACCTTTTTTTTGTTCCTTGGCCATTTGTTTTTTATATTTTTTAATATTTTGTATAATTTTGTTTTTAAAATATTTATAAATATAATGTGTAAGAAAAAAGATGAATAAAGGAAATAAATTAGTATTTAACGAATGTATACAGCTCTGACCCCTTACGTCAACAGGCCAATGCCAAATATATTTTTGCATCCCCAGATCTCATCATAATTCCTTTAGTAATTCATATAGGCCTCATAAACTACCGAAATATTGAAAAATCTTAAAAATCAGATAAAAACAAAAAAAGTACTTTCAAGCAATGAAGTTTGTCAAAGTCGTCGTCGTGAACACGAACTTGAAAAATATAATTAAGTAGTATGAAATATCCTAATGATAACCAAAGCTGCTTCCCGACGCACACGCCTACCACCCCCGGACCCCTCGCTCAGTTCCTTCACGCCGCCGCTGGACCCAAGATCACCTGTTTCAGTTGTGCCACTGGCAGCGGCGGTTGCATCGAGCTCGAGCGACGAATATAATTTTCCCCGCTGTCGCCCGCCACGCCGACGTTGACAACACGTCCTGTACGTCGCGTCGGCAGGGGAGAGGCCGGCCACCGAAGAGCTTAGGACGAGCTGATATCACTGGACCACTATTTTTTAAATTGAATTTTAACATGTTTTGTTTTGAGAAATATTTGAAATTGAAAAAAATAATAAAAAGATGAATAAACTGAAAATAAATTAGCTCAATTTGGAACCTATTTAACTGAAAAAATAAACGGAAAATCGCATCACCACGAACAGTCTTTGTTTGATTGTATGTTACCTGAAGTGCATTTCCCTGAAAACCCATAGCTAGCAATTCACAAATAGATATGTATAAAATATAGCCTTTCATAATGAAGAGTGCATCTGTAAACTATTGAGCGTTTGGGGCGTTATTGTGCGGCTTCACACCGGTATCTTTATTGTGACATTAACACAAATCTTTTTGAGACACCGAAGTTAGAAGACACAACGCGAGGCTCGTCTCCCGGCAAACGGTTACTGGTGCATCGCAAAATGCCACAGGCCGGCAGCGCGACTACGCACCTCCTTCTGTCAATGCTCATTGACATTTTTTTTTTGTGAAGGTTGTTGGTTTTGTTAAAATTATTGTAATTTAATATTTAAACAGTTAAGTTAAATATGTGTAAGTAACTTTTACCTTTTCTTTTACATGCGAAACATTGTCGACTCTAGTGACGTGGAAAGGAGTGCCAGTCAACCTTCCACATCGCTGGATATCGTAGTGAGACGCTCACACTGTTCCCAAGCACGCTTTTTAAGGGTGAAAGAGGCTTGAAGGTACATTTGGGGAAGAAACATAAGCCCCACAATGTAACTTCACCCTGCCCTACAATACTCACAACTTTTACACCAGATTCTCCCACTCAACCCTTTTGGAAATATATGTTTAAATTAAAGACTTTCAGTAGCTTCAATTTAGCGCGCTGTGTCCGTTTCGCCGCGCCCGAGAGTACTCTCAAAGTGCTTGGGAGCAATTACTAGCCTTTCCTATTAGAATGATACAACATGTGCAAAAAAATGTGGACAATAAAAAACTTGAATAGCACAAATTAAACTTTCGACACTAAAATAACAACATATCTCCCCCAATGAGGATTATCTTGAAGTAATTTGTGACGTCATTTTATGTAGACTTCGGCACATAGATAAGATTTTACTGCAGTTCTTATTGTATAACCAGCTTATGTCTGCGATGATCAGGTAGAATCTTATTTAGCAGCGATGTGGTCACGCCGTACTCTCCAGAGACACTTCTAGCTATGGCCCGGCAGCTGACCTCTCTTTCCCTGATCCCCCCAATCTGGAAAACAACTCTCTCGAAATTACAGCTCAGCAACTATGTGCGGCCGTTTGCTCCTTTCAAAGTGGATCCGCCGGTGGCTTCGACGGTCTGACTCCGCAACATCTTAAGGATCTAATATGTTCAGGCGCCGGGGAATCTCGTGAGTCCTTTTTGAAGGAGCTGACGGCCTTATTAATCTCTTACTCTTCGGCAATGTGAACGAAGCTGTCATTGATATTTTGTACGGGGCCAATCTATGTGCCCTGCGCAAAAAGGTGGCATTCGACCCATTTGCCGTAGGGTCAACTTATCGCCGCATCACAGCCATAATCTGCTGCGCCTTCTACAGCGAGACACTGGCCAGCAAATTCCAATCTATACAGCTGGGCTTCTGGTCCAAAAGGGTGCTGTGAGGCTGCGGTACACGCTTTATCCACCTATCTCAATAGTGATAGAGGTGAGGTCATTAAAATGCTTCTTATTAGAATGCTTCCAATTCCGTAAACATACCTACACCTTGTTTTAGTTTTAATTGTTCTATGAGTAGTTTTTTGCCTTTAAATAAAATAATTCAAGAACCAGTCCACTGTTACTTACTGAGCTAAAAGTTAAGTTTTTTGGAAGAGTTCCAACAACGTCTCGTAATAAAATATTATGTATCATT
The DNA here is from genome assembly GCA_905220335.1 of Noctua pronuba. Taxonomy (NCBI): domain Eukaryota; kingdom Metazoa; phylum Arthropoda; class Insecta; order Lepidoptera; family Noctuidae; genus Noctua; species Noctua pronuba. The sequence continues at coordinate 2,233,530 of LR999906.1, read as the reverse complement.
TCTCTTTAACGAATAAAGCGATGGCTTTTAACTATGAAAAAGCTTTACATACATTACTGGACATATTTTATTAACGAATAAATACTGTATTGTCGGATAAAAATAAATCTGTTTGCCTTATTTACTTATTGGGTGAATGGATGGTAAATATTGAGCAGCAAATGGATTTTTTTTGTTCGATTAAGAGCGTATGCGACCAAGCTTAAGTAGATTGAGTCTTACTAATAAAATCACTTATTAATGACTCTGGAGTCATTCTAGAGTAAAACGTTATTTGATATAAATTAATCATACCCCATGTGAAGATTAAAATCATGTAGTGGCAATTCTAGACGAAAATAATTTCACTAAAGATTTTTTAACAACGATGTACAATCTCACAGAAATCTTTTGGCTAATCTCTTAACCAAAGTAATCAAGCTATCTATAAGAATAATAAGTTAAGAAGTTTTGTACCTGAACTTTATAATGTGTCCTTTCAAACGGCTAAAATTATGCTTTGACTAATATTTTAATATGCAAAACGACGATCTTACGTGTTTATTAACGCTTGTGATTTTTTCGAAGCATGAAAAGTAAACCTAACACACAATATATTGTTATACATAACCTTATATAACCATTTTTTTACCGTATGTGGCTCCAAAAAACATACCTTAATTTTTTCTTATCCCAAAAATATATCGGCAATGAATAAAAGTTAGTCATGCATTTACGTATTGGGCACCTAAGGAGCGGTATAAAAAATAAGTGGCCGTTACATGGCCGTATCGACGCGTGTACGGCCATATTTGGCCGGAACAGGGCTATTTATAAAATGCTCGTATCATACAGGGTAACATTATGGCCCTTTTTTAAGGAGATCCATATTGAAAGGTTTTGTGGGACAGATTTTGCAAGGTGTATAGGTTGGGTAATATATTTAATGTATACCAATATCCTTGGAAGCAAGAATGTTGAAAATAAAGTGGTTGAGGTGACATTTTGACTTATTCTTGTTGTATTGATTGAGTATTTTGCAGGAATGGAGTAGTTGTTACTCTAGTTCTACTAAGATCATCATCTGCCTAGCCTTTTCCCAACTATATTGGGGTCGGCTTCCAGTCTAACTGGATGCAGCTGAATACCAGTATTTTACATGGAGCGAATGCCTATCTGAACTCCACAACCCAGTTAGTACTGGTTAATACGATACCCCTTGGTAAGTCTGGTTGTCAGACTTTTTGGGCCACTGACTACCTAACGACTGTCAAAGATCTACAAATGACACTCGGGACCAACGGCTTAACGTGCTTTCTGGGGCATGGAGGAAACTCGGTATGTAATGGGTGGTCACCCATCCATAGACCAACCTAGGCAAGCACGGCTTAACCTAAAGATCGACCCGAGCGGCTGTTATTATTAAGCCACGAGGTCCTCGAGCTAGTTCTACTAAGATGTAGTATGGATTAAAAATTTTATTTTCGAGTTAGGTGAAGGCGAGACAAGCAATCGTATGTAAAATCAATATTATCTTAAGTCAACTTACGTCTGACTAATCAGCAAGTTAACTGTGTAAACGATAACCGCAGTCTGGCTCTTGTATGCCTTAACTTTGATTGATCAGTACATATTGAAGACATAATTGTTTGATTAAGAACTGTAGTTTGAAACTTGGTGTATCTGTGTGTTTCAGCAATATAGTTCATTAATCAACTTGTAGAGTGTTATTTATCATCTCTGATCTTAATTTTATTCTCCAAGTTATTACACTACCATAAAATTCAAAACCATTTTTAAATAATAAAAATTATAAATCACCTAGAAAATCATGAGAAATTATCAAAATAGCACACACCAACAACACAACGATATGGTCCGATATTTTATAGTAACAGATACAACATGATGCGATACTCCGATATTTTGGATCGATACAAACGGTAAGCCCCTAACGCTAACCAGCGAGTAAGGACTTCAATATTCTTTGTAAAGAGTTCTCATTTGACCCATTTACCACCAAAACCTATTCAGCACGCACTCGGCTGAATGCTAACTTTTTTAAAAGCGCGTAGTATTTTTTTTTCTTTTTTCCTCGCGTCATTAATGCTTAACCTGGTGTCAGAGTGTTTATAGTGCATATTGTATCTATTTTAATTCCTTTATCTAGTGGTCCTAAGATTTCTACTATCTTTTCTGTGTTTACTCGTGAGAACCTGTAATTGGCTCTGTCTTGCCTATACAATTGTTATTCATTTGTCATAGCTGTTGGTTCTCCTATCTATAAATAAACAAATAAATATATAAATTGAAAAAGTCGAAATGTCGAAAAAGAATTACAATACAGCTCATCTAATTTCCATAACAGGCTGTACTGCTGAAATGCGTCCGCATTTAAGATAATATGTCGTAAATTACATAGACAACTCCATACAAACGCCACGCGAATATTAACAATCTGAATAGCTAACATTCAATGTGCATTTAACTAAGCGGATGGCCAGTCATTGGGTTAACTGTGCCCCGCTTCGAATATGTCGAGGTTTAGATTACGGAATTTTATTTGTAGTTTCTGTCAATTTCAATGTTGATGAATTATAATATGAGTTTTGTGAATAGCTTCGGGCCAATTATTACATGTGACTTAAACAAATCTGGCGAAATGTGGGTGTACTGTAGGTACATTTCTGCCTAAACCTTTACGGATTACAGGCGTGGTGTTATGCTCATTTCAAGTGTCGAGTGAATAGGTTACCGACTTCTAAGATAGCGTCATGCTTGGATAGTACCATTATCAACCGCATCATCACTAACCATAAGATGTGAATATTTGATAGTGGTCTAAATCGTGCCTCGCAAGTTATATTTAAAAGTGTATCAATTTGTACTCCCTCAAATCTGTAAAAACGGTTTTGTGGGACATAGTTTTAAGTACAAGATGGATGATGTAAATTATTTATAAATAAAGAAACATACATAGTAAAAATATGGGACTAAAACACGTCATTAACGATAGTTATGGTTTTACAACTTTATTACAGACAGGTTCTTTAAAACACATAAGATACTGTATCGCAAACTTTACAGATTTTTGTCTATTCGCCAAAAGACCAATGACTCATGAAAACTAGAAAATAAATTACAGTCAGCCCACGCTCATAAAATCGTATTCTAAGCGAGGACCAGAATGTTGAAAACTTTTATGCCATTCATTTGAAAAGTTACAAGGACATGATTAATAACAATTTTACGTGAAACTTCACAATTTTTGACGAAGTTATCAAAATGTAAGCCTATTCAATATAGGCATGAAAAACATTTTCGTTTTTCCATTTTCCATGTATACGCATGGGGGCCTCGAATTTTCTTTTTGAATTCCCCTCAACACGTCTATATGCATACAAATCTATTCCCGTCTAAAATTTCAAAGTCGGGGTAAATTGGGGTGAATGTTGTATGTTTAGTTATTATGTTCATCATTATTATTAATACATTTGTTTCCCATTATACCTATAGAATGGTTGTGAAATGGGCTACTAAGTCAACTATCTTTGTAATTTTTGATTGACTAAAGTGCCTCATCAATAAAATTGTTCAGTTCAAGTCTAAGCTCTTTGCTACTAGAAACAAAAAACAAAGTCACACAGTCGTTCTTTAAAATCGAAATATCTTTTCAGAAATGATATTCGTTGATTTTAGGGACATATCCGCACTTATCCGCAGAGGCTGCGTATATAATATCCGCGCATGAATAGCCGTACGTGCGTGTTTAAACCACAAATCATGCGCTGTATCGCGGCCCGAAATAAATGTGAGCCATTACGAACGCACACGAATATCACCGCCAGAGGCTGCATGTCACACCGTCGTCAAACGAGATTAAAACATAACTTTTTGATGAAAGTCAATCAAAATACTTGTTAGTTGTTTATTATTGATACTTTTTGTTCGTGTGAAAGAGTTTATACCATTATGGCAGTTAGTGCCGATGTCAACGATCGACGAAATGATTGAAGTTGTAGCAGTTAGTAGCTGGCCGCTAATTCATAGAATTTAAGAAAAAATATCTTTGATTTTTTTTCTTAAATTCTATTCACGCAGCGTAAATAATTAAAAGTTTTAATTATTTACGCTGCGTGAATACCTCTAAATTGGTGACCCCGAAAGAAAACTGTCGCAAAAGAACGCAGGCAAAGGAAGCAGAATTATGAAGACTAAGTTCGACCCAGCTGCAGTGTCAGTTTAGTCAAGATTGTTACCGTTCTGGTGAGAGAATCCACGTGCCTGGTTCATTCAATTTGAACACGTCGTAGATCCTCTGAAGACTTCGGATGACCAGGAATTCAGTTACGTTTTACAACAATTGCAAGCCACCGATTTCCAGCATATAACTGACATTTTATGTAACGCGCCTGCGACAGATAAATCCGGCGCTGTAACAATACCGAAATTTCAATTAAACACATTTAAAAATTATCTCGAGGGGTCTTACTAAAGTGAAAACGTGTAATTGGACCTATCTCTATTAAAAATTGTAACCACACTTTGTAATTAAATTGGATGTATTCCAAAAAAAAATACAAGATGGCTGACTTAACATAACAAATGACTTTACTTTTCGAGTCAAACTACGGTGTGACAGTCAGCACGTAACACAAAACAAAAACGTAAATCTCACATTGACCGCTCCACCTGCTTATTACATTAAGTCGTCGGAACATATTCTGTGACATCGGGAGGATGTGACGAAATAAGCCGGGCTTCATAAAACGAGAGAAAAGGACTGTCATTGTATAATATTTTCCGTTGTTAATTCTTAAACCCATTTAGGTCTTACAGAAAGGTCTCATCAATTCCAATGGATTGGATTTTATTGCTGAATCACTTTCCCTCTCTAGGTTTCTCTTGTAAATTCATTAAAAATATCTTTCATTCGCCCAGAACTAGGAACTGCTTTAACGTCAATGATTTTCTCGCATTTACTAATCTTCAGAGGTTGACGAAAGATCGGGTGAACTGCTATCGACTAGAACCCCATGAGTGGGAGTGGCTCTGGCTATTAAGCATGAGGAGCGAGGTCTAAAACAAAATGGTTGACTGAAAAACAAAAGCATTTCCCAAACACATTGCCGTTACACAATATTTGTCACTCAATGAGATACTAACATGGTTTGTTCGTTTTGTATTACGTCACACGAGGCGCAATGACATATATTTACGTTTACCTGCGATGTAATTAAAATGTTTGCGTGTAATTAAAGAGAATACGGGCTCAACGTGTCGGTTAACTCATTTTGAATTAAATCGTTTTGGTTTAAATATAGTTTTCTGGTATTTATTGACTAGTATTAAATGCTTATTATGTTGGGAAACCAAAAGAAAGGGCTGGACTGGCTTGAAGCTTTAAATGTTCTGCTTCCTCGACGTGTTGATGATTCCTATAGGGGTAAATGAGCTTAACTTAAAGTTCTGCCATTTTGATAGCGTTATAGTGGCCTCGGACAGGTCCCTTAAGGTTCAGCACAAAACAAGCAGAGCAGGAGGTGAGGTATTGTCTGCGGTGTGACTCCGCAATCACATTTTATTTCATCGGAGTGCCGTAAATACAAGTTGAAGTCGTGTAAAATATATGAGGCTCATCGAGTAGACTATGGAGATAGAAAAGTTCAGCTTGTGTCGAGTATTGTTATCGTCTCTGTCACGCATAGCATTTCTAAAGATCGCTGTGTCATTTACCCGAGTACCTTTAAAATAAAGCTATAAACATATTTTTAACAGTCGTCTACAACGAAATTCCAAGTTGAAATCGATATAAAAGTTTACGACCGTTCCCATCATAGCGAGTGTCTGCGTGCCAAATCTAAGAGAGTGCGATTAACTTTAGTAGCGTAAAAGTAGAACAAACAATACCGACTTTCCGATAGTAGGAAAACAAGAGTCTATCAACGTGGGTGTGTAGGTAAAAAGACCAAAGGCTAATGTAGCTTTATTTATTAAACTCTATAAAAGTTGTAAACGCACCCTTTACGAAGCCGTCTACCAAGAATTCTGTACATCAAGCTAAGTAACTTGATGCAAAAATTAATTCCGGGGAACGACTTTTTTTTTGGGGTGCATTATCACGGTTTGTGGTAGGACTCAATGTAACACACTCAAAACATAGTGCTGATGGATGCATTGAATATAATAGGGTCATGGAGGTATTTAGTAAATATATATGTATTAAAACTTGGGGAGAATGGAAGAAGCAAAAGTGTTGCGTCGACCCCAAGTAGGATGAGACAAGGGCAGGAAGATGATGATATAACATTAAAATTTGGTATTGTTTTTTTTGTTAGCAGTGATAGCCTAGTGGTGTGACCGTCGGACTGCCAAGTCATAGGTCTCGAGTTCGAACCCAAGGCACGCACCTCCGATTTTTCGGATTCATGTGCGTATAGTATAATTATCACTTGCTTTTCGGCGAAGGAAAACATCGTGAGGAAACCAGCATGCCTGAGAGATATTTCTTGACGGCATGTAAAGCCAAGCCAGAGGCCCATGGGCAGCCTAAAAACTCTGACACCAGGTTACGAACTAACCACACGATAAAGAAGAAAGATTGTTTTTTTTAAATCTTGGAACTTGGACTTTTGAATATCCGTAAGTAGAAGGTTCTTCCCAGGTCCCCAGGCATGATCCACAACGAACAAATGTTTACAATGTCGGGGAGACCAAGTGCCTCTCAGCCTGATGTACGGTCTTTTTACATATCCACTATAAAACCACAACCGTATTGTTCTAAGAAGTGGCAAAGATGCATGGCATAGCACACTCACGTTTCATCACTTATGCTAAACAGAGACGAGGGTACAGCTTTCTTCAGACTTTTCCTGAGAAAAACCTATACCGAATTTTTGGAAAACTTAGCTCATTGAGTGTTATAAAAAATATTAAATCATAAATCATAATTATTTATTTCTGCAAATTGGTTTTACAAAACACTTTTACATGTCATCATATTGTTTTAAAACTAGATGGGGCCGGTGTTTCGTACCTGACTACTCTGAGAAGAAACACTCGAAACAAACTCAGAGGTCACAGTCTCTTTTAAAGTCCAGACATTGATCAAGACATATGAGGACCATGCAGATTAATCTCTGAGATTTAACTTTTAATTAATTACTTAATTTGTCTTGTCAATTTATTGTCTACTTGCTTTTGATTGTGACTTCGCTGGCGCGGATGTCGGAAATGATTTCACGGAAACGTAGTACCGGAATAAAAAAAGTATCCAGTTACCTAACCAAGGTCTTGATCTTTGACCTGTGCCAAATCTCAACTAAATCTGGTCAGCAGTTAAGACCTGAACAGACAGACTCAAACTCAAACTTAAAGAATTTATTTCAAATAGACCCGTGACAGGCACTTTTGCATAGTCAAAAATAAGCTACCTACAGTTCCGCCACAGGCATAATAACTGTGAATGGACTGTAGTTGCCCATTCGAAAATACTAGATCTCATGGAGAAGAATGGGCAAGAAACTCCATGGACACTCTTTTCAAATCATGTTATATATATTACATGGTCCTGGGTACAATATTGTTGCTTCTATATGTGAGCATAATGTAGAGATAGGAAAATAAAACAGAACCACAGTTAAAACCATAAAGATTAGGATAAGCCCTACTAACCATAATAGAAAGTCTACATGGTACTCACACTTACAAAAACTCAAATAATGCATCTAATTTATATAAAACAATGATTATCAAAGTAACTAAGTTTCCAAGACTTTTGCATTGATAATATTAGTGAGTATAAACTGTAGATTAGTTAGGATATTATTTATTTCACATCCAGCAGGTTTTGTTTTAAAACCTTATAAACAAAATAGTATCCCACAAACAACGTTAGCAGTGTGTAGCAAACTGGCGACAGAAGTAGGCGGCTAAAACCTTTGTAGCTAGATTAAATTAGCAACGTTGTGTTAATGGCTACATTTGGTTGATTCCCGCCGCAAATCCCTGTAAACACATCCCCGAAATAGAATCCTCAAAACGGGGGTACTTTGATGTACAGGGATTATGTTAGATTTCAGGAAACTCATATTGTTTTGAGGGCCTACTTATACAGGGTGGTCCAAATAGTGACGTTATAAAAAAAAAATGATTCCTGACGCCCAGGTGTATCCGAAAATACCCCATGTATGTTCCGCGATTCTTGATAGTTTTTGAGTTCTAGATTCTTGAAAATTGAATGGGAACCGCTTTAAATAAATTCTATCTTTATTTTTACAGGACTTTTTGTTACTCTTGATGGTAATGAGATTAAAAGATCGTTTTTTTGTTACCTTACCTACCAATTTTTTTAAAACTGTGCTTTGATAAAATTCTAGATTTATTTAAAAAAATATCGAGCCAACCTTCAACTTCTTTTTTTTTTTTTTTTTTTTTTTTTACGGATGGGGAACTTCTTGGTTTGTTTTTGGTAAAAGTAAACTTGTAAATTTGATCAAAATTCATACAGTCGGTACCAATCTCTTATGAGCTTTGAGTGTGGATGGGAATCAATTGGTATTTTCATATTTAACACCGAAAATGGCTCATCTTCCATCTTTTGACACATGCCCACTTGATGCCCTTGCGACTGTCTCAGTGAGTTGAGTTTGCGTAGCTGAATTTTAGGTATTATTTGACCTTTTTTGTAATCGACACGCTAAGATGACATATAAATCTCTTAGCTGCCACGGTTAATTTTAACTACTTTGTTGTTAAATTGTTGATCTAATCTTTTGCTCTGGACGCTCTTAATATGCACGTCTTTCTACATCGTTCTCACATATATGTATCATCTCAACATGAATGATGTAACCAAGATCTTGTAAAAATATTTGATTGAAAGAGAAGAGACAGAGAAGAGGCAAGAAACTCCATGGACACTCTGTCCATGGAGTTTCTTGCCCATTCTTCTCCATAGAGATCTACGCTTTGGAATGGGCTACTACAGTACTTTCACAAGTTATTATGCCTTGTGTCTGGGACTGTAGTTTCGCCTTCTTTATTTTTCTGACATTCAAAAGTGCCTGTAATGGTCTAATTGAAACAAATGCTTTGAGTTTGAGTTTGAGTTTGAAATAAAGCTCTGACAGGAAAAAACTAGTTGAGAAAGCAACAAGAAGATACTTGTCGTACTGCATTTAACAAACAGACACCGTTCGCTACAGATTTACTTACTCACGGTCCAACTTGCAGTACCCATTGTTATCTAGATTCAGTGCAAGCTTTTTGTCATAACTTTTCTCTGTAAAGTTGGCATACTCAAGTTTCCTTCGACCGCGGGTTTTAATCGCTCGCCACTAGTTATGTTTGTTACTTTAAGTTTCAAGACTTTTGGAAGATTAATTCATTTGTGAAGATTGTTTAATCTTGTGTCAGCGGTATTCAGGCATTACTCTCTTATACACAGTTTTCTATCTTTATTCCAAAGAACTACAACTGAATACAACTAAAGAGTTGTATTCAGTGTTCTAGGGTATTAAAATCATCAATTAACTTGATCAATAATATAATAACATAACAGAACATCAAGCCTGTAATTCTCGAAGGGTTAAGCAGAAGTGTACCTAATAGTACACCCACATTTCGCCTGTTATGTTTAAGTCCCATGTAATAGTGGGCGAGCCTATTGCCATAAGCCGGGTGCAAATCGAGATTCCATGGCTGCTACTGAGAAATGCCTGATGGAAAAACCCAATGACACTTTGCCCTACTCGGGAATCGAACCCAGGACCTCATGCTAAGCAGTCGTGCTAGCGACCACTAGACCAACGAGGCAGTCTCGGTAGTCAATAATATAATGATATTATTTATCAAGTTAATTGATGTTGGCATTCTAACAGGAGTAAAAAGCCGCTTAAGGTCACACAGCATACATATCAACTCTGAAAGGGATCGGCACCGTATCGCCTTTCGCTTCGCCGTCAAACAGGCGGCAACCTAACGTAGGCAAGCGGACCAGCTGCTCCGATACGTTGACTCGGCTACGGCTAGGGGACGCCGGCTTATTAGTTAGTATTTTGATACTTATATTTCTACAATCTAACCTACAAATTCAATAAAACACGCGGGCAACACGACTGGAAGTTGCCCTGAGAATGACAGCACGTGTGGCAACAATAGTGTGACTATTGTGCGTAAGAGTGGACGTAGAGACGTAAGCTCGGGTACGGAGAGACGTAAGCGCGGGGACGACGAACCGTAAGCGAGTTGACCACCCACCAGACCGCAGTTCGTGAGCTTGTCCCGAGGCGAGGCGATTACGTTACGATTCCGATTAGTGTGCGTTGAAATAGGGAGTTTCATACAAATAATACTGAACGGCTCGAGTTGATACGGTGCCGATCCCTTTGCGAGTTGATAGGTGTGCTATGACCATTAATATGTGCGCTGTGACCTTAACGAAGCCAAAAGTCACTTGTGGAGAACAAGTGGAATGAAAATCTTAAATTTTAGTACTTAATTTTAAGTACCACCATCCATAAATGCAACGTTTTGTGTGTGATACATCTCACTCCAGCGTAAAACGTGATTTTGCACGCAAGTACAGAGTGCTCAGATGACGGTTATGTGATGGGTACTTTAACACCCTGTATAGACAATTCTATAAACATGCAACTACATTGCATGCATAAACGAAAATCTTTTTTTAGTCTGATAAAAAAAAGCATACATCAAAATAAAGCGTTTAAAGTTTAAACCAGTCCATGAATGTCGCGTGAATCGTGCATGCATATGTGAGTGAGTGGTTGCATCGCCTACAGTCTGCGTGAATACTTCATGCCTGATTCCGGGGATCAGCGACGCGCTTGTGAATTCTTGATTGCGAATGTATTGGAAGCGCAGTGATTAAGTAAAACCTCTGTACACGCGGTGAATAAATGAGGAAATTACAGGAATATGAAGCGATTCAGCTTTGTTTTTGATGTTAGTAACGCATCGGTTGATTCTGTGGTGTTGAATGTTGTATGAAACAATGTGTGATGACTCGCTTTTTGTATTTAAACTAGCTGTTCCCCGCGACCTTCGTCCGCGTCAAGTTATTAAAAATACAATTTTCCCCGTTTTTGCAACATTTTTCATTGCTGCTACGCTCTTATTGGTCGTAGCGTGATGATATATAGCCTATAGCCTTCCTCGATAAATGGACTACCCAACACTGAAAGAATCATTCAAATCGGACCAGTAGTTCCAGAGATTAGCGCGTTCAAACAAACAAACAAACAAACAAACAAACACTGCAGCTTTATAATATTATTAGTATAGATAAGGAACGCAAAGTTTTGATTTTGATTTTTGCCGCTAGAGGCGTGTTCTTTTTCACAAATTAAACTATATTACGCGAAATTTCTCCTTTACTGAATAATCCTTCATTGTTTGAAAACACCATAAAAGGGACCGTCGTTTCGTGTAAAATTCTGGTAGTCGTCACAAAGGTAGGACTCGGTGGGACTGGTGGCCAAAACCCAAAAAGTAAAAAAAAAATAAGTTTTTAAAATACACTTCAAAATTGTTACATTCAATAGCATTTTCTTACTGAAGTATTTTCGTAACCTTAATTCTCACCCACTTCACAGCCAATCAATACTTAGACCCAACTTTCATTACTAGGGAAGATTAAAAACAAAAGATCGTATCAAGGCGTTCTTAAAGTCTAATGGCGTTTTGAATAGCGAGCTCGCAGCTGCCGATAATGTGTTATCAATTAATCATTCTCGCTTGATGGATGACGCCGTAAACAACAGTTCGTCAGATTTTTAATAAGCACTTAATGTGGAGATGGGAATTAAGATTTTCCTTTCCTTTTTCGAGGTTTTGCTGTTTATGCTGGTCATTTAGATAACGAAAAATGTTTTACTTTAATGTTTTATACTTCTAATTAAAGAGAGTACGTTATGGCGATTAGACTATGTAGTGCTCTAGTGTAGAACCCTGGTCTTTTTCAATATTTAACGAAAAATCAAAACAACGTGCCGACTTGTTCAGTTATTATGAGAATGTCTGCATAAATAAACTTTCCGTTTAGACTTGTGATCACCCAAACATAACAGAGGCTAAAATACATGTGAAAGACCAAAGCAATGAATATCATGTGTTGTTGTGATGGCTTGTTGGTTCAGATTCTCCGTCGACACGTTTCGACGGGCTCAGGCAGACTGCGATGGCCAAGCTGACTATAACTTACCGAATGAAATGACGTTGATTAGCTGGTGAAATAACGTTGAGTGGCTGGTGAAATGACGTTGAGTAGCTGGTGAAATGACGTTGAGTAGCTGGTGAAATGACTGCTATGAGGTATTCTGTGACATGCCTGTTTAGTGCGAGGCTTTGTTTAGGAGTGTTACGCTTTTGTTTTAGTCGGTGGACTCGCTTCGGCAGTATTTGGTGAACAAAATAGCCGACCCAAAGCAACTACATACTAAACATATTCGGATTTTGAAGTTCGCCAACTTTGTTTTGCATTTAACATTTTTTTAATTAATGTTCGGATCGGCTCAAAACAAGTCAAGCTAATCCTAGCCTTTTTCCTGAACATAAATATTTACTTTTAACACAGCATGAATAAATAATGAATATACAACAGATTTAGAATAATATGTATTTTGTATTTACTTTACCTTTATCCAGTAACAGATGTATTATGTTAAAGTTATTTATTTTAAAAATACCCTCAACCGACGTAATCGACCTTTGACTTCCACTCACGCACAAGGAACCCACAACGATACGATACGACATAAACCTTAACAAATATTTCAAAGCTGAGCCTTGCTTCGTTCCTGGTCAATAGCTCCCCAATTTGAGTCCCGCTCCTTGTGCGAACAGGCCACTCGATCATACTTTACAATCTACATGGGCTTTTAAAACCGGACAAGCACGTGTCGGACTCGCACACGAAGGGTTCCGTACTTTGTACAATATTTAGAAACATACTTTATTTAGTTACCTACTTCAATGTTTGTGTGCACTTAGGTATTGTTTATTGAAATTAGCATCTTGCTTATTAATTCTTATGGCGAAAAGTTTCATTGCACTACATTTTATTATTTTTACCATCTTTTGAACCACTATTACCGAATTTTGGCTTGACTTTGACTTTTATTTAATAGCCTGCACATTTTCTCTGTTACTTTTTGGGGTTCCGTACCCACCCGTGACAATATTACCCTATTACTCCGTCCGTTCGTCGGTCACAGGGGAAAATCAATAGAAATAAAGGAAAGTTAAAAATTAAAGGGCCTAAACCTTTAATTTTTAACTTTCCTTTATTTCTATTGATTTTATAGCGGCCACAGGAATACATACTCTGTGGAACTTTTAAGTGTCTACCTACATATAATGGTTCAAAAGTCCCTGTGACAGACGAACGGACGAAGTAATAGGATCCTATTGGCATCCTTTGGGTACAGAACCCCAAAAAGTAACAGAGAAAATGTGCTTTTACTAGATTGAAATTTCAAGGAGCCTTTGTGGCTATGAAACGGGCGGGTGATTGACATGTGGCAGACTTGACGTGCGTAGGGCTTTGCAGATTACGATCAAGAATAAAGGTGCTACTTAAATGTAGCCTGAGGTTGTGTGTAGGGTAGGCGTAATGAGGCCTTGGGTGGCTGTAAACGGTGTTAGCTCTGTATAAAACGCCAAATGAATTAAATCTCGAGTTTCATTTTTAAGTCCTCACCGTCGAATAAAAACTAATTTCATCTAGCTAATAAAATGTCCATTTACACTAATTATAATATGCAAATACAAACAACAAACGGGATATTTACCATGTTTAGTATTTGTTTTGAGTTCCTGATATTTCGGCGCTGTTGCAAGCACCATGATCACGGACGACAACACAACAGATGACGTTTATCCGTGACCACAGTGCTTGCAAACAGCGCCGAAATATCGGGAACTCAAAACAAATAGTACCTAAAAATGGTAAATATCCCGTTTTAGTGTTATTGATAATTTTAGTGACCATGTCAGTTTAAAAACTTATATCACCAATTTTATGTTTATACAGGGTGTAAACGAACCCTTCACGAAGCCGTTAACCAAGCATTCTGTACATCAAACTAAGTAACTTCACGCAAAAATTATTGCTGGGAAACGACTTTTTTTTGGAGTGAAAAATCACGTTTTACATTAGAACTCTATGTAACGCATCCAAAATATTGTGCTGATGGATGGATTGAATAGTACGCGAGTCGTGGAGGTGTTTAAAGTAAAGTTCTTACATTAAAAACATGTATTTAAAAAAAAACCTTGTGAAAAAGTTGGAACTTTGACCCCCAATATCTCCGTAACTAAAAGATTCCCAGGCATGGTCTAGAACAAAAAAAATATTGCAATGACGGGAAGAACAAATGCCTTTCGGCTTCGTTAAGGGTCTTTTTACACCCTTTATAGTTGTCGGATGCGGTCGCCAGTACGGACATAAAATGAATCGGCAAACACGCTAGTGGGCATTGGTGACATGACGCGACCTATTTACCAGTCTATCCACACCACAGCGTGTTTCTACAGAGCCCTGATGTTCAGCTCGAAGCGAGGGCGACATTCAATGTCTGATCACGGCGGAGTTGAGACGTCTTGGAACTGAACCCGATTATGATTCTGGTCCAGCGGCCATTTTAGATCCCCTGTTCTGTTCCATGAAGTGAAATTTTCCGCTGTCCTCATGGCCTCAACCCTACAAATCTTTATATTTGGAGTAAGGCTCTCTCCATCGCCTGTGTCCGGACCAGTTGATATGTATTGTTGTAAGATTAGGCTTAAAAATCTTTGTGTTACTACATTTCAGTTTAAAGACGAAGCTGTGGAACTGTGATGGGCTTTGTAGCTATGTGTCTCGTTTAGTGTTAGTACTAGTATAGTGTTTGCGAAGTTTTAATAATGTTACTCGTCAGGCCTCAGGGCTCCCCTCTATGAGAGGCTGTAATCCACCACGCGTGCCAGCGTGGGTTAATAGATGTCACTGTACATCTTCGATTTTTTTATCCCGGGACATACCGGTTTTCTCACGATGTTTTGAGTGCAGTGGTGATGAAATAAATTATTATTTTACAAAGTGATGAGCCTGCCTGGATACGAACCCACGACGTTCAACTCGTAAGTAGATCCTATGTTAACCAGCCACAACTGCTGAACCAAAACAGTCTTCGTAAACCTCACATTATTCCTATTTCGTTGTACGGCTCAGGGGGAACTTAAGCCTTTATTTTACGACACTACTCCTAAGCACACTTAAGTCACTGTGTTAAGAACAGAACGTAATGGACTGAGCCATTCTTAGAAAAAATGTGTAGATCTGACTAGATTAAGTCTAAGTGCCCTTAATCGAGCGATGTTATGAATTCGACAATAATGTTTCGTACCTCCAATAAAAATAATCACTATGAGGAGGATATATTTTTCTCCTTCCATCTTATGGTTATGTTAATAGGAAATCAGTGGTAATTAATTAATGCCGGACTTCCAGTTGGTACTGACATGGATAAAATAATAAATAATTTCATCGATGTTGGACGGCACAAGTTGCAGGTTTGGATTGTAAATATTAGAATTAGTTTAACTTAATAATGAACTATACTAATTTTATAATTGTTTAATCTGTGTCATATTAATTATAGGTAGTATTTAATATAAGTTTCATTTGCTAATACCACGATAAGATTTCATCTGTTTTCAAGTATATAGGATGGAAGGGAGACCACCGACCACCGACGCACAACGTAACCAGTATCGTCGTATTCAGTACATCATTCTGGACCCTTCCATATATATTTTTTTCAAATCAAAACAAATCTGCTGTTTCCTACAAAAGTGCAATACTTAAATACGGTCAAAATTGATGGAACAACTGATTAAAAAAAATACCTATGAAAAATTTCTATGGGGTGCAGATGTAGAATGTGGAATGAATGTGGTAGCCGTGAGGGGTGACCCTTCCACCCTGACTAAACAATGGATGTAAAGGACCTTTAACGAAGCCGAAAGGCAGTTGTTCTTCCCGTCATTGTGATTTTTTTTGGATCATATCTAGTTACGGAAATTTGAAAGTCAAAATTTAATTATTTTGTTTAACTTAGAATCACTGTTATTGTAACAAAATTTGCATGCCGACTTTAGTAGGCGGAATATGAAGAACTATTGTGTATGTGTTATAAAATCTGGAAAATACCATATTACAGGCAAATAAATGAATCTGAATCTGTCGTTTCTCATTAATAATTTTTGCACAATGTCACTTAGTTTGATGTATTGAATGCTTGATCGACGGCTTCGTTTAGGGTACGTTGACACCTTGTACGACGAAATGAGAAATGACATGGGACGAATAAGAAAATGAGAGAGGCAAAGGTGTAAAAATGGAAAGACGCAAAGTATTTTCTTTTTCTTTTAATAATCGAATTTTAAGAAAAAAACGATCGCCCATAAATACTTCTACAATGATTAACCAACATTTTACAACCCATCAAACATCACGCAGGTAAAGAGAGCTGATCATCATCCCTCCTTTAAGAAACTTTGGAGATCCTCACTTTACTCCTTACTCTATTGTCAAAACCACTGTTCGACACAAATGTAAATTTGTTGATGAATAAATAAATAAATACTACCGATGTAGACCATTAGTACTTTTACAATGATTAACTAACATTTTACAACCCATCAAACTTCATCAAAAATCATGCAGGTAAAGAGAGCTGATCATCATCCCTCCTTTAAGAAACGTTGGAGAACCTCACTTTACTACCGATGTAGACCATAAGTACTTTTACAATGAATAACTAACATTTTACAACCCATCAAACTTCATCAAACATCACGCAGGTAAAGAGAGCTGATCATCATCCCTCCTTTAGAAACTTTGGAGATCCTCACTTTACTACCGATGTGCTGATAGGCAAGTGATTCAGATAAACTGGGTCTACACACCACGTGTTTTATTGCCAGCAATAAAATTGGATCCCTGAGAGACTGACAGATCGATGTCTTGATTATCTCTAATCTTTTTATGGCTGTTCGGTATGGATGTGATTCTTTGTAATGATTTGAAAATTTCCTGCGATCTGTTTTTAGGAAGTTATCAAATTGCTTAAAAACTGATCTTATGTATTTTAGATTATTAACTATATATTATACTAACGGCCCGTACCGGCTTTGAAGGGGGGACATTAATTTTTTAAACATTTTGGGATAAAATATAGCCTATGTTACTCAGGGATAATGTAGCTTTCTAGTGGTGAAAACGTTTTTTAAATCGGCACAGTAGTTTTTGAGTTTATTCATTACAAACATACACACACAAAAATACAAATCTTTCCTCTTTATAATATTAGTAAGATTAATAATCAGTCGTAACTCTTGTGACAATACGCAATAATACATAGATTTTGTAGAGAAAACTTGTTACGTGTTCCTACTTAATATTAATTTGGAAGCCTCTCTACGTCACCTGACGTTACTGGAGACAACTTGAAATTGTGCAGAAACCTCTTCGGGCAGGGTTTAACCAGTGCCGTTGACATATGCGTTAACTTTATTCTTTCGAGACCCAGGTTTTTGCATAGAACAGCGTAATGTTTAAGACCCATCCATGTAAGAGGTGACCCTATTGCCATCATCTAGGCACAAATCCAAAAGCCGTGGCTGCTACTGAGAAATTCCTGATGAAAAAATCTTATATCAATTTGCCCGACCCGGGAATCAAACCTAGGAACTTATGCTCAACAGTCGCGCTTGCAATTACTAGACCAACGAGGCAGTCCACAAGGACTTTATATTGCTGTGTCTATCAAAGCTCCCTTATACGACGTAAATAGCCGTTGTATATGTTGTGACCACATCATAGTTACTTAAACTCTTACAACATGCGTAAAAAAGAGTTTTTCCTGCATTATCAAATGGTATGGAAACCAAGAAGACATATTTCCCTCCATAAAATATTATCTAAAAATAGCCCTGTAGATATTCCGCGGTTTATTTGCTTTGCACACAATATCATTCTTAACGCATCAACTGTGCTCTACTTCGAAGATTTTTTGTACATACGTCAAAGGATTACCAACTTTATATCTTCGGGTTATGGTTTATTGTGATTTTTTTGTTTATTACTAGCACACATCTTGGTGATAAATGAATCTTTTCTGGTGTAAGACAAATTTTGTTGCGTGTCTTCGCATCGTTGGCCAAGATTTGGGTCCGACCGGTTTTGTCTTGGACCTTTGATAGGGAAGTTGAGGGCTTCTGTCAATAATATCGTTTATTGTCAGTGAAGTATCGATATTGACATAACGATCGTGAGGTTTTGGAAACGAAATAGGATACGGATTGTTGACCTTTCTTTGGGAAAATAAAATTGAAAATATTTCGTGGAAATTTCCAATTGTTTTGTATTGTTGTCTCGTGGACTGTGGGATCTTTCCGCTGTTTTCTGAGCGATTAGAGTGCAAAGCTTTATCTTGAGTATGTAGATGTAGCCTTGAAGCTCGTTTTAATTTAAAATGTTTATAAAATAATGTGTGTTAGCAAATATTGTAATGGGAATCATAACGTTAAACGCATTGTATTTAAGAGTAGGTGTTGCCTTTCGGGTATTTCCGGTTTCTCGGGGTGTTCCGGGTTTCAAATAAATGATTTTTAACCAGTTAAAGGAGCTCTTGGGTAAATTATAACAGCCACTCTGTGGTCTGTGAATGAAGGATCACCCCTTACATACGGAGTTTCCTCCGTGCCTCGGAAAGCACGTAAAGCCGTTGTTCCCGGCTGTCATTTGTAAATCTTTGACTGTAGTTACAGGTAGACAGTGGCTCGAAAGTCTGACAACCATATTATGTCATACGAAGAGTTATCGTATTGCTCACTACCTACCCATTACTAACTGGGCTGTGGAGGTCAGATAGGCAGTCGTTGTAAAATACTGGTACTCAGCTGCATCTGGTTAGACTGTAAGCCAACCCCAACATAACTGGGAAAAGGCTAAGCAGATGATGATGTTCTTTAACCAGTCCAACGAGCACATCAAAAGTCTTATCCTCCGGCCGATCCGGAGAGCATAAGTCGCACATTAAGTCGTAACACTTCGAATGGACCAATGTCACTAGCTTGGCCACTTAGCCACTGTCATCGATGTCGTTCCCAATTTAGGGCCCCAACTTGGAAAATTTCCAATTCTCTGAACGAAATTTTTTTTTTTTTTTTTTTTTAATTTATTTTTTAGGGAAATTTATAATCGCAATGCGTATGTCAGTCCCGTCGTACCCTAAATACACATTGTTCATATCTGGGCCATGAACCTAAACAGACTCTTCGCATCATCGCCATTTGGTTGAGCCAGGATCTTATGGAATGGAAATATTATAAATGTTACAATTTTAGTGTACAATAAAGTATATTGTATCTATCTATTTTAACTCGCACACACGCACGAAAAACTCCGTAAGAATGAAAAGTTATCGTCGTCAACGAAGTTTGTGACCGCGAAACATTGAGATTCAAAGGAAGCAAGCATTTATAATCTAAGTAATTAGACATACGTATACAAATTGTAAAACAACGCTGTTTTTAACAAATTATCTGTGGGTAATAATAAGTCTTATGGTGTCATAATAGATTATGTCGAGGCTCTCGCTATGTTGGATCAAGGACCTGATTCTGAAGGCAGTACTCCTCGATACGGCCCACATTGTGAGGCCCTGCTTCCGACACAGGCGCGGCGGCGGCGGGCCAAATTTTTTTATATTTTTAAATGTTTTTTTTTTTAAGAAATATGTAATAATATAAAAATATCTAAAAGAACGAATTCTAATGAATCAAAAAAAATATTGATTCCATAAAATCATGGTCATTTAAATACGGATCATTTTAGCTACAAAATGGTATTAAAACATATTAAAAATGCTGTCATCTTTTCCACGTATCTATCAGCATTAACCTTAACAATGGGCCATCGGATGTCCCCACATTATTGCTAGTGACACACAACGACCCTTGGGACATTTTTCACCGAAAATTCGAGGGAAATTACAATAGTCTCTCGAAAAGAACGGACCTAGTGATAGGTCAGTGATAATCGACTAAATTCATTTTTAATCGAATAATATTTTGTTTGAAAATTCGAACGTAATTTTTTCTTTGGCAACTGATCCGATGTTGACTATTGTGCCAGTGTCAATTCGAACGTTATTCAAATTCGAAGTTTGAAACTGCTGTCAACTTAAACAAGGTTTGCAGCAAAAAGACTCGTGTTTATAATGCCGAGAAACTGTTGTAAAAGTTTGACAAGTTACAAATTGTTGTTTCAAAATATTCCAATGATAATAATAAAATACTTGACAGAATTTACAAGATTTATGAAATTTCTCCAAACACGCGATTTTGTTTAGCTGAGCGACGTATTTCAAGCGAACAACTAACCAACTTAGCTACTTGTAGTTTGTTATAGTTTGTTAGGGTAAGGTTTAGAATCGCGTCCTCCGAATTGGGAGGTGTGGGAGGTGGGAGGGGGAGGGGGGGGAGCTGTAGAGTCACCACCCACTTCCCCCCCCTGCCGGAGATGCATAGTTTTTTTTTAATAAATTTTTTAAAATCTCAATTTTGTGTTATGTTTGCTTAATGTTTTTGACATTATAAACCTGATTTATAGGGGGGAGAGTGGAGTTAGTTGTTGCCAGTCAACGTGGCGCAGTCGAGGGAAACCCGGTCGACGGAGCCCCGCTTCGCGGGGCTCCTACTTCTGAATGGTTTACAAAAAAATAACCACGAAGGGGATGGCGGGGTCTAATCGCTCGCTTCGCTCGCTCACTCGACCCCGCCATCCCCTTCTAACCTAACCTGTCCGAGTCGGGGTGCCCTAAGTCCCGAGCTCGCTTCGCTCGCTCTTGCACTCAATGAAACACGAAAATATTGACTTTTATAAATACTTGAATTTATAAACATAATTTATAGCTTCCACGATTTAAAAAAAAGGATCTTTTCGATATTTCATTCAAAATCATATATTTTACGCATTTTGAGATGATTTTGACACATGTAACGTCAAAAACGTTAGACTTTAGTTAAATATTCGTTCCGTTTCACGTTTAGTTAGTGATTTACCAATATTTTTAGAAAATAATTTTAAAAATTTCCGGCAGCTAAAATCGCATGAGGGCGCTTCAGATAAACCCCCTTGACCCCCCCACAGTGACAGAATCATCGAATTCAGAGGACGCGATTCTAAACCCAACCCGTTTGTTATATTTCTCCGAAGTTATAGAATTTAAAGAACAATAGTAAATTGAGGGTGGTATCAGACTCTTTAACCGGGTGAATATTTGTCCCCGTCCATGCTAATTTCATCGAACTTTAGTGCATCGTGTATCTAACTTATGTGTTGGTTGTTGGAAAAAAACAAAGAAGCGGTCGCAGCACATCCGCTCAGGTAAGAGGATGCATGATATTTATTAGCTCTGTCAAGGACACCATAATATTAAACCCCGCATAACACTAAAATGAAGTAACAAAGGTTTTGTTTCTTGCCCATTCTTCTCCATCGAGATTTACGCTTTGGAATTGCCAACTATAGTCTTTTCACAGTTATTATGCCTTGTGACTGGACCATTTATTTTTATTGATTAAATTTAGTACAGCATATGCCATTAATACTAAATGAAGTTATCCTTTTACTCGGTCTTCTCACAGAATCACAACATTCTAACATTATCATCTTCCATTCATCAGCAAACACTGTTGGTCTCTACGAGCGCGTTGAGCATCCTAAGCATACGCGGTAAAGGGGATGTGGATCGAGCTACAGTGTGACAAAATGGGACATTAAACAATTTAAGCTTTATAGAGCGATTATAATTATTTGGAACAAATAATTGACACTGCTCCGCATGTAAATCCGAGGCGGTGGCATAACCATGTATCATTTTATACGCTGTTGTTATTTTATGCGCTGTTGTTATTTTATACGCTGTTGTTATTTTATACGCTGTTGTTATTTTATACGCTGTTGTTATTTTATACGCTGTTGTTATTTTACGCTGTTATCAACAGCACGCTGTTGTCAACAGCACGCCTGACCTTAAGGGAAGTAAAATCCAAACATCCTAAAAGAAAGTTTCAACTTAGTTTCACCATAGTTTCATCATCATATCTTTTTGTTTTGAATGAAACCTATTTGACAAAAACGCCTGTAAGAGTTTTAATTGAAATAAACGTTTTTGAGTTTCAGCTTCCATCATCATTATTCGACTATCTCGAATAAACGGCTAAGAAAACCTCAGTGTCCCAGCTCTAGTCGACAAACAGATTTATTGAGTTGTCCCACGCTGGTACTTGTTACCTCTAGAGCAAGAGATTTTCCACTCTAGCAGTTATTGTGAGAAAAAAACCTCGTATGAAAGTATTGTTAGATGAGGGGTCGAGATTTACAGGTGCGGTCACACATTGCCTTTTATGGCACTTTATGTAATGTATTGAAAGTAATGGCGTTAGTTTGCGAAGGATTTTTTTACTGTTGGGCAAAATTTTTAAGGGATTTTATTTTAATAATTCCTTTTGGAAAGGTAAGGGGTAAAATTATTGATCCTTACAAATCCATTTTACAAACACTTTTTTATTAAAAAAGCTGATGTACCAGCTTGGAAAGCCTGAGTCTTACGTTATGCGGGGGATATTCTCAATATTGGTATGTCTAATCAAACACAGTCTATCTACTTGCCGTCTGTGACATGGTCACGAGTTCATTTTCTAGAGCTTTCCATTTTCACCATAGTGTAGTTTTGAATATTTTCTACTCACCAAAGCTGCATTTTACCGCCGTATCATTATATCTGTCCGAACACCCGCAGATCAGTTGCGAGTTTTAACGATGTTTAAAGTTTAATTCAGCAGCGCTTTTCACGCACGTTTTTATTTCACATTCGCACAACTTTGCTGCGATAGTGTCAAATTGAGAGCTATACAGCGTGTACCAGAAAGGTGTGTTCATATAAAGGCTGTGGACCAACAAACTGAACTATTTTTTCCATGGGACCATCGTCGTAATCGTGATAAAAAATCATCTGCTGTCCCATATAAAACTTCAATACCTACTCGACTCAAATGTATGGGACAGCTGATATTTTTAGACCTGTCATCCTAAAAAATATTATAAATGGGTTTGTGAAGATAGCTATTGATAGGATTTTGATGAAACCTTACAGTAATATAGTAACACTTTTAAAAATACGCATATGGAAATGAAAGAGATGGAAAGGTGGAATAATTGTGCTTATTTCATAGTGAAAGTGTTGGGGGAGGAATATTATTCAATATGCAAGTGCTCCTGCTGAGAACGAGCTCTTGGTTTCCGGAAAATCCCAACTACACTTCACCTGACCAGAGAATTGAACCCAAGACCTCTCGCTGATTAAAAATGATGTGCGCGGCCATGAGATGTGAAATGCAAAAATAATAACAAATGATCAGCACATTTATAAGCCAAAAAAATATTTTAAAATTGAATAGTACTCAATGTGATTTCCAGACTTTACATTCAGACAAGTTTCCCAGCCGTAAAACTCGACAGGAATAGTAAAAAGGCAATTTCGCTGAGAAATTTAGCAATAACACTCCAGTTTGTTCTTAACTATGAAGTTTACAGGTGTTCGGAAAGTTTCGTTTTTATTACAAAATTCTATTAAAATAAGTTTTTAGATTTCATGTAACCTACCTTATAAAATGCCTAAACGAATAATGCTGCTGTCTTAAATAATGTTAATAATGTTGTTGTTTTCGAATGTGTTTTAAAAACAGTGTGTGCCTTGACAAACCCCTGTCTAAATTTCGAGAAACCGCGGGATATTAATAAAAAGACAGTGCTGATCTTATTAACGATAAAATAATAAAGTAACAATGCTAAATTAAAAATCGTCGCTGAAGTTCTAACACCAAGTGTAAATTAAAAATAACTTTACAAAAGACTGAAAAAACAGCATAATTTAACATAGATGCCATGATATCATTTTATAATTTGTGTACACTTCAAATTAGATAGAGACATTGCTTGTCTGATTGGCTGAAGCAAGCTTCTTCCGATCCGACCGATCGGTCTTCCGATTCTCTAACAAACGGCATCAGATTTCAAACCCAAAAAATTACTTACGTGGGTTAGAACTTAAAAGTTAAACGACGAAATGTTTCAAATGTAATTGAATTAAGTTCTTCGGTAGTGTACGAGCCACGTTGTACATTGACCTTTGTGTATCGATTGTTTAGGTGTGCATTCCTCTATTTTAGCATATAATTGTGTAATTATAATTTAGTAGCAATAAATCCATCAAGGGAATCATTCGTCTACTCATTTACATAACATAACATACCTTACAAGTCTACATAACCAGTACATAAATAATATCTTCGCTGTTGGGCATCATACTTCAACAGGTAGCTTATTTCGTACAGTAAAAACATAGTTTTTTACTTATAATTCTAGCCAATAGCCAGACCCAGCAACGTTCAGCGCAATAGCCAGACCAGCTTTCAATTTATTAGACTTTAAAGTTAAATTGTGCGCGGTTACCATTAACCCGTTTAAAATTTGAATGTGTTTTAATCATCATAATCTACCAAGCCTTTTGCCAACTATGTTGGGGTCGGCTTCCAGTCTAACCGGATGTAGCTGAATACCAGTATTTTACATGGAGCGATTGCCTATCTGGCCTCCACAGACTGCCTGTAACGACTATCAAAAATCTTCAAATTACAGCCGGGTAAAACTCGGTATGAATTGGATGGTCACCCATCCAAGGTTCAACCATGGCAAGCGCTGCTTAACGTTAAAGATCGACCCGTGTGGCTATTATTTAGCCACAGGGTCCTCTTGAATATGCTTTGGTAATAATCTAAATAACGAATATATCAATTCCAATAAGTTAACTGCAATGATTGGACCATCAATCGTGTTTATCCATGTCCCGGATCTGATGAGCATGGACGCCATTAACCGTACATTATAACGTATGATTGATTTCATAGCCGATTGATTCGGCTATGCGGGAATCAATTACGAAATAGTAATGGCGGATACGTGGTTATTGGATTGCTTATTATGAGCATTGACGAATTCCTGGCGTAGAGGATTACTAGCGCCGCCCCTGCTACGTACGATTGCATGGCGACTTGAGAAAATATCAAGATTTCTGTGCTATACAGGTGTAAACAGCGGTCAACCAAGCATTTTGTACATCAAACTAAGTAAAACTGCGTAAAAAATGTTGCTGGGAAACGACTTTTTTTTGGTAACTTATAGAATCAGGCGTTAATTATTGCGGAAATCCATGACATTAATTGTTATTCAAAATATTTAGTCTAGTTTTTTTTTTTTGTAAAAAATCACATTTTTCGGTATTGCTCAATGTAACACGCACTCAAAAATTGTGATAATTAATGCATGGAATAGTATAAGAGTCATGGACGTATTTAAATAAAGTTAGAACACTTAGAACTTGTATTTAAAAAATAACGTGCGAATAAGATGGGCCTTTGACCAACAATATCTCCGAAACCAGAAGGTTCAAGGTATGGTCAAGAACAAAAAAATATCGCAATGACGGGAAGAAGTGCCTTCAGGTTCGTGGAGGGTGTCTCTTACACGTAGTAAGTAAGTGCAGGTTCACACAGAAACTCCGTATTTACAGGACCCATTCAAACGAAAGTTCATGAATGTTCACACCATATTTACAGGACTGTTTTAGCGGATCCGTAGCTATTGCAGGTAAAAGGCTCACACAGTGTACTATGCCAGTTTCGTTCGATAGCGATCCGTATACCACCAACATTGAACACGGATCGAGACTCGTGATATTTTGGTTTTAACAGGGTATGAAGAACGGTGTTAAGTTCCTTATCTCCATTGATAAGGGACGAACCTCCGACCAGACGGGTGTTGGGTCTGGTGGGCTACTGCCCGACGATTTTTGTCGGAATTTTGTGAACAGGGTAGAGATTTACTTCCAAAACATTTTTCTCAAATAAACTAATATCCGATTCTTAAAAAAAAAACAAAATCCTATACAACGGTAGACAGACTATTTCAATGCATGTTTAAGAAGCAAATTTCTTTTTACACAATATCCTTACTAATATTATAAATGCGAAAGTAAGTCACGCCTTAACCGCGAACCGAGCATCCTGAAATTTTGCATATACGTTGTCGGGTGTACTGAAACGGACACAGGGTACCCTTAAAATAACAATAAGGTCCTTATGATAATAGATGGCGCCACGTGTCTTTCGAATCGTGATTGAATTATATTATTACAAGCAGAGTACAATCTAACTAAATCGCCACCCTGTATGGTTATCTCGTGGATAATTTTAATAACACGATGCAAGAGTTTTAGTTACCACTGGCGTCATGGATGTCGCTGCAAGATCTTTTTATTTTAATTTGGCTGTTCTATGTCGCTACAGTAGCATCGTCTGCGACGGAGGAAGTATCGGCGTTATTGGCAGCATTAACTTATGAGGCAAAGATTTCGTGAAGGTGCCTTTATTTTTTTACTTATAAGGTAGGTTGCGAGAAGATGAATCAAAATGTTGTAATTATTTTCGGATGTCAATGTCTACTTTTGATGATCTGCTTAAAAGGATTAGAAAAGGATAGAGCCAAATATTGGAGGAAAATTATCTGCTATGTACAATAACTAGCGATTTTTCTTCTGTTTGTTAAACATCTTGCTAAAAGTATTTAGTGGTTTATTTCAGTTAATTTTCATAGTTACAAGTAGTGGTGTGTCTCATAACACAAAGGCAAATACTAAAGAAACTTTCTCACTGGGGACTCTGCAGTCCCCTGGGGACTGCTCCCCGAGTGAGAAAGTTTCCTTAGTCTTGTCTTGCGTTCTCCTTACTTTATCTTAGCTGTCAAACTATATCATCGTCCTTTTAAACTAAAACAAACAAAATTTAAATTAAGAATACTGCTTACTTCACAGGTATACATTTTTTTAGAATCTACATAAAAGAAAGAAAGAAAACATTTATTTGTTGTAGAGACATGACGTGCATACAAACCGAAAAAAAAATTTGTAGTGACACAGTACCTAATAATTCCATGCACTTGTAGTGTACACAGTACTGTCAAAATAATTGTAAAAGAGCGAATTAATTCGGTTTTGTTTGTGATTTAAACAATTGCAAATTGTACTGCTAATAGCGACCATTATTTATATTCATTACCGTACCACCTAAACAACTCTACCACATCACCTGTACCTGACCCCGATTATGGTGAAAATCCACCAAACATTAAACGTAGGTACAACGCATAACAAATATTTATAAATATGTACAAAAGCCAGTCTTGGTGACTCGTAGTCACACCAGAAAAAAACCTGTTTGTCATACTGGTGTGATAATCTGGTGTGACTACGAGTCGGCAATGGACGCCAGCACATCAAGCTATCCGAAACTGTCAAATTTACCCAATCAACCTTGAACCTAATACATTGTTTGAAGATAAAGTTGAAAATCTATTAAAGAAATTTGACAGATTGTAGTAGCTTGATTTGCTGGCGTCTGTATAACAGGACGGGAGAAAAAAAAGATAGTATGCTGTTCAATATATGGACAGAACCTCATAAAGGGTGTGACTTGACTATAAACTAAATTATTATGAATGTATAGGTAGGTAATGATAATACATTACATTAAAAAAAACTTAGGTGATATTGGTAGATACGCGCAGGAATATCTGTTTTCTGACAAAATTTTTGGGTGTTTAATGGCAGATATAGAAAAGTTTTGACCCCGAAACTGAAGAGTAAGAACAGGTGCAAAAATAAGAGTTTTTCACGAAATTAACCAACTATGCTCTGACTCTACACTTGATTATTTTATAACAGGATCAAGACGGCGTTTAAAAAGCTACAGAATGCAATATGGTGTCCACTTCAACGGCTTGAGATAAATTACTAATCAGGCAATATTAGCGAATCTTCTTGAGCAATTATTGTAACTTATTGCCAAAGCTCGCATCCAGATTTACTAAGAACAAACCTCGAATTTGACCTGAAGACGGCAGTTATGCTATCGGTGCTGCAATTTTCATTATTGTGGATAGTCTGGTTCATTTTATGACAGTTATGTGTGTAGGTAAGTAAAAGAATATTCATCAAAATTACAGAAGTAGTTCACACAGATTTTTTTCTAATTCACCAATCCGTTCGTGAAGCCTGGAGGTTATGGCAATATCTTTTTTACCCGACTGCGGCGAAGCATAAAAGAAGGGTAAAGTATTACAAAACATAAAGCCTGTAATCCTTGAAGGATTAAGTAGAGGAGTACTTCATAGTACTTCCACATTTCGCCACTTATGTGTAAGTCCCATGTAAATAGGGGGTGAGCCTATTGCCATCAACCGAGTACAAATCAAGACTCTGAGACTATTACTGAAAAATTCTTAATGGAAAGGTCCAATTAGACTGCTCGATCTGAATCCAGGACTTCATGCTCAGCAGTCGCGCTTGCAACGACTAGATCAACAGCCACTCGAAGAGAGGAGAGTAATGCATGTCATCATCATCTGCCTAGCCTTTTCCCAAATAAATTTTCTGTAGTCGGCTTCTAATCTTATCGGCAGCTGCAGCTGGAAACCATTATTTTACATGGAGCTACATCTATCTGATACTAAACCCAGTTAGTACTGAGTAATACGGTACCCCGTGGTAAGACTGGTTGTCAGACTTTCGGGCCACTGACTACCTGTAACGACTGTCAAAGATCTACATATTTTAATGACAGCCAGGAACAACGGCTTAACGTTTTTTCCGAAGCACAGAGGAAAATCGGTATGTAATTATGGTCACCCATCCACATACCGACCTTGGCAAGCGCTGCTTAACCTTGAAGATTAACTGTGCGGCTGTTACTCTTTAGCCACGAGGTCCTAAAAAGTTAAAAAACATATCACAATCCATCATTTTATTAATATTGTGCGTCACATACGATTGCCACGGGACATTGACGATGAAACCATCATGGCGACGCTATGCTATTATCGTAAATCGAAATTACCATTATAAGTTGGTACAAGACATAAAAGTTAAGTGGAAAGATGTCGTTAAGTGTAGTGTATGAAAGCAGGGATAAATAGTGGCATATTCAAGTGTTTGGAGTAAAAGCGGGTTGGAGTTTCATGGAGAATAAAAGTGGTTTTACAATAAAAGGTTACTTTAATGGTGTTTGAATGTCATAAATACACGCACAAACTGAATTTGGTAGCCCCAATTCAGCTTAAAATCAGCTGTTTCAAATATAGTGTATTTTGAAGGTCGGTGTCACTTCCCTGTACTATTTACTCATTG
Source organism: Noctua pronuba (assembly GCA_905220335.1). Lineage (NCBI taxonomy): Eukaryota > Metazoa > Arthropoda > Insecta > Lepidoptera > Noctuidae > Noctua > Noctua pronuba. The sequence continues at coordinate 2,204,179 of LR999906.1, read as the reverse complement.
CAAAAGTTTGTTTAGGTATTCGTAGTAGTATCCTTCGCAATAAAATAAATGACCATAACAGAACATTAGCATTAATAACATCACGTCACACACATATTTCACCAGTTATGTTTAATTCCCATGTAATAAGTGGCGAGCCTATTGCCAACAACCAGGCACAAATCCAGACTCCGTGGCTGCTACTGAGAAATTCCTGATGGAAAACTCCAAAAACACTTTCCCCGACCCGGAATCGAACCCAGGGACTCATGCTCAGCAGTCGGGCTTGCGACCAATACACCATCGAGGCAGACTAAACAACCATTATTAGGTATTACTGGTCTCTCACTCACAGTTTACTCCGTCGTACGCTTTCTCCTTCAACTTGAATTGACATGAGCTCATATCGTTGCTATTAGGATCGGGAATAATTAATAGTGTAGCTCATAACGCGTATGTTTGTGATACGTGGTCGGTCAATGCGATCTATTGCTATATAGTAACTGTAACTATTGTTATCAAATATGGCCTCGTTATGAGGCTGAGTGCTTCAGTTATTACTTTAGAGAAATTGAGGTAATAGCAGAGGTTTAAGAGTTTAAAATCTTGTACATATCAAGTGAATTTTACGATTGAAATCGCGATCCTGCTCCGTGTCGTCGTGCTCAATCATTCAGTCACGATAATTACGTAAAAATGGTGAATGACGATAAAAGCATCTAATGAAATATTAAGATTTGGAGCATTTTGATGTATATAAAGTAAGGGGAATAAAATTATTTTTTAAGCAACTATAATAACAATGCAAGCCTTGAGGTTGGACTGAAGATGAACATGTCGAAGACCAAGCTCATGACCAACAGCTCCGAAAGGAGCATACACGTAGGCGGGGAGAATATACAATATGTCCAAGAATATATCTACTTGGGCCAAGTAATCTCTTTCCAGGCAAGGCAAGATAAGGAAATTGCAAGACGAACTGAAAATGCCTGGAAGAGTTACTGGTCCATGAAGGAGTATTTCAAGGGCACTCTGCCCATGTCTCTTAAGCGAAAGCTAATGGACATGTGTATTCTCCCCATCTTCACCTACGGTGCACAAACTTGGTCTTTAACTAACATCCAAAAGTCCAAACTCAAGGTTTGCCAACGTGCTATGGAGCGCAGTATCTTAGGTGTAAAATTAACAGATCATGTACGAAACACTACACTGCGCTCCAAAACACAAATCGTTGACGTGACTCAAAAGGCTGCCCAACTTAAATGGGACTGGGCAGGACATGTCTGTCGCATGCCGAACGAACTGTGGGCCCGAAAAGTTCAGGATTGGTGCCCTGAAACAGTGACACGGGGTCGCGGCAGACCACGAAGGAGATGGCGGGACGAACTGGATGTCTTCCTTGATAATTGGAAAGTAGTAGCACAGAATCGTGACCTTTGGAAGGAATGGAGGGAGGCCTTTGCCCAGCAGTGGGACAATATGGGCTAGCTATAATAATAATAATATAATAATAATAACAATAAACCAATATCAATTCGTAGCTCGGGCGCCAATGTGACGCAACGGTTGAGAAATTTTAATGAAATAAATATTGGGATACTCAATATGCCAAAGAAAAAATGTTTCCATTGTAATAATTTTATGATTGCATATGGAAGTAGTATGTTTTTTTTTATTACAGTTTTTTGGAACATACCAACTACGAAATATTCATTTATGACAAATGCGGAAACAACGGAAATCACACGTCAAATAGTCACTAATGCTGTCTAGAAGCCGGGCTTGACAGCGAGCACATCGAGCATCTCCGGACTCGTCGATCAGCTCCGCCTTGCAGCCGTCAGGACGCGCCTCAACCGTGAGCGCCGTGTCTTCGGTCGCTGCAGTTGCGTCGAGCTCGAGCGACGAGTTTTTCTCCCCACCGCCATCGACGCCACGACGACGAGAAAGAGAACGGCCATCAGCGGAGTTGGGACCGAACAGGATCCCCGCTGCCGGTGGAAATGTGTCGTGCATGCGATGGACTCAGTTCATAAATGAAAGTGTCATGCGCGCGCGCGCGGGTTTACTAAACACATATTATATTGCTAGGGCTGCGCGGAAATGTCAGCGTGGTATGCGGGGCGCCCCTGGCCGCCTACGCTACTGTCAGACTTATGTGCTTGACATATTTTTTATTTGGGATGTTGGTTTGGTTTTGTAATAATTTTATACTTTTTTTATTAAAGTTATCACGTAGGTTATATACAAATACATATTTCTATGTTCAACAATGACTGTAGTAACGCCGAGCGGAGTGCCTGTCAACTTACCACATGGCTGGATACCCACACTGTTCCCCAGCACGCTTTTTTAAGGGTGCAACAGGCTTGAAGGTAAATTTGGGGAAAAACATAAACCCCACAATGTTCCTTCTTCTTGCCTTACAATACCCACTCTCCTTACTACTGATCTAGCCACTCAACCCTTTTGAAAATATCTTTCAAAATTAAAAACTCCTGATGAGAGTTCCTCGTGGCGCGAGACCTTCAATAGCATCTAGTTTGGCGCAATATGTCCGCCTCCCCGTCCAAGAGAACTCTCAAAAAGTTTAAGAGGAATTACTCAGCATCCACCATCCCATTTAGAAGATTGCATGTGCAAAAAAAAATGGCAAATAAAAACTTGACGTTTTTATTTGCCATTTTTAGCACAAATCAAAGGCAACTGTAAAATTTCGGCCCAAAGTTTTGACCCAAAACTTACAGTTCATCGGGAGATGTTTAGGTCTATCCAAAGAGGTTTATTTCAACATGTAATCTAAAGTAGGGTGATGTCAGTAGTGCAGCTAGGATCATCTTTAGCAGCTATTGTGGTTCTGCCGTACTCTCCAGAGACTCTTACAGCTCTCGAGAGTAAACACCCCGCCCCGGCAGATGATCTCTCCTTCCTTGCCCCCCCCTTTCCCGATCCTGAAACTATCACATTAGAAATTACAGCTCAGCAAGTATGTTCGGCCGTCTGTTCCTTACGAAGTGGCTCTGCCGGCGGCCTCGACGGCCTAACTCCGCAACACCTTAAGGACCTTATTTGTTCAGCTGCTGGGGAAGTAGGTGAGTCTCTTTTGACTCACCGTCCTCGCCAATCTCAGCTCTCCGGCAATGTGAACGAAGCCGTCCTCAATATTTTGTATGGGGCCAATCTTTGTGCCCTGCGAAAGAACGATGGCGACATTCGTCCCATTGCCCTAGGGTCAACTTACCGTCGTATCGCAGTCAAAATATGCTGCGCTTTGTCCAGTGAAACACTCGCCAGAAAATTCCAGCACCTACAGCTTGGCTTCGGGTCCGAAGCGGGCTATGAGGCAGTACTATACGCACTTTCCACTTACCTTGATAGTGATAAGAATGAGAGTTGACACAAAATGCTTCAAATTCCGTAAACTGGCACACCTTGCTGACAGAGTTTCAAAAATTTAACTTAAGGTATTTGGATGATGGCACCCTGGGAGGTGATGTGGACATAATCCTAATAGATTTAACTTTTTAAAAGAAAAATTCAGCTCTATTTGCGTAGACCTAAACCTTTCGAAGTGCGATATTTACCTTCCTGAAACTACTGACAGACAGACTACTATTTCAAAATTTCACTCGATAGCACCAAATATCAAAATCACCGGAAACAGCTCTCTTCATCTTCTAGGGTCACAAATATTCGACGAACGTTTTTATATGCTGACTTTCTCGACCGACCTAGGATACGCAAACTGGCTGTCTGTTCAGGAAAACTTAGTGGAAACTAGAAACATTGTTTGACAGCTGTTGCTCAAGTTTTGTTGAATGAACCATGAATGCGAGGCTTAGTGTAATAGTTACCAGCAGCTCTAATCAACTTTAAGAACGCTGTTTGTTTCATTCGCTTGATAAACCGCAAAAGTGCAGTAAAAATATGTCAAAATAAGCCTAATTTTTTTTACTAGCTACATCCTAACTAAATGTCGACCCTAGGATAAATTACAAAATGACCAGTTTATTATCATTTGCTTAGCCTTTTCCAGACTATGTTGGTTGGGTTCCTATTTTTCATGGAGGGACGGCCTATCTAACCTCCACAATCCAATTACTAGGATACTCTTTTGTCAGACTTTTGGATCAAAATCATCAGTTTTTGTCGCAGGAAAAATACAGACAGAGACGAGGGCTGTACCTAATACTGCAAGCGACAATGTGGAGTACCTGCGTGTATTCTGTTATTTTATCACTAATAAGGGTAAACCTCTTATTTTTAGGCTTTTACGTAGGCCGACGTTTTGTACACATAGATGGGTTTTTTTTCCTTCAGTAAGGTTGTTATGCGTAATGAGAGCGATGTAAGAATCAGTTATTTTTAACGATTCTTTTGAAGTGTATGAAAATAAAGTCTTTTCAATGTCGTTTATTAAATCAAGTAAAAAAAGCCATGTCACTGCTACACACGTGATAAAAATATCAAAATAAATCCTGAGCTAAGTTAAATTTATGAACAAAAACTAGCTGTTCCCCGCGACCTTCGTCCGCGTCAAGTTATTAAAAATACAATTTTCCCCGTTTTTGCAACATTTTTCATTGCTGCTACGCTCCTATTGGTCGTAGCGATGATATATAGCCTATAGCCTTCCTCGATAAATGGACTACCCAACACTGAAAGAATCATTCAAATCGGACCAGTAGTTCCAGAGATTAGCGCGTTCAAACAAACAAACAAACAAACAAACACTGCAGCTTTATAATATTAGTATAGATAAAAATTCGGCCAAGCCTGCCCCCGACAAGTGGTCCTAAATTTAAACGTAATTGTTATGCATTAACTACTTGTTGCTTTTTCAGGAAACTATTTACTGTAATAACATTTGTTCTGGTATTTTAAACTCAGCGAGCTAAACTCTTCAGTTTATTTGGGTTGAACAGTATTCAAACTTTTGATCCAGCAATTGTTTTAGGTTTGTGTTTTAAGTTTTGTGTGTACGTTAATATCCCATTGCAGGGCAGAGGGCTCCCCATATCTTTCCAGGTTCTCTTTCCGTGCGCCACCTCGAACCAGCCATCGCAGTGCGCGTCCACCTTTTAGTTATTAGGAAAAAATACAGGTTTTCAAAACCAAAAAGGTTAGCTAGTCATGACTGTTTTACTTTGCAATCAAACAAAAATGCAATAAGTTAAATTATATCAATTAATGAGACAATTGGTTAACTACTGAGATAGCTAAATAAACCACGGACGATAAAACAGCTTGTTATTTTGAAATACCATTCGTTCACCATTACCAGTTACGTTCGAACTCAATCGCATTTTTTTTTTCAAAACAATAAATGAAGTAATCCATAAACTAAAACCTGATGCAAAGCCGAATTATTACAATAAAATACTGTTATAATACCAAACTTTACATTTAAGTATATTATGGATAATAGACTTTATTGTAATATTACGATGAACGGATGTTGAAATAAATTGATTAAATTCTAAATGCTCTAATTAAATATGTGTACCTATGTTATTTGTGATCAATTAAAACATTTTGATTTCTGTTGGTTATACTTAAATTAACTTAATAATAAACACACAACACTGACACTATAACGTTAATAAATAATTTATTAACGTATATTTCATCCATTGTTCATATCAGCTAACTGGGCACGGTATCGGGAGGACAATCGCGAACAAATAGCGCAATTTGTCTTGTTTTTTGCGCGGTGCCTCGTTTCTGATACATTGCTGGGAAGGTCGGGTGACACGCTAGTCTAGAATAAATTATAGGTTCTCGATATTGACAATTTACTTGGTAGTTCTCAAGAGAACCACATATACTAGTCATATCTGCCGTTACTTTTTCATGCCTTAACGACTGAACGGATTTCAATTAATTTTAAAGTTAATAAACTAAGATATATTTTGGCCCAGTAGTAAGTCAGTAGCTAATATTTGTAACCTCCACGCGGGCTAAGCCGCAAGAAAAAGCTATAAAGGAATATATTGAGTTAAAAAAGCACCAAGCAATTGATCATCAAAGCCGTCATACAGACAGACAGGGATTCACTTTGTATTATACTACGTAATAAAAAAAAAAAAAAAAGTTTGCTATTGCACTTATTTCTCCTATTATTTAAGTATATAAGTAAATTTTATCTTTCGAGTAAAAATTTTGTTTTATTTATTGGTTTACATCTTGAATAATCTAATATATAAAATTCTCGTGTCACAGTTTTCGTTGCCATACTCCTCCGAAACGGCTTGACCGATTTTGATGAAATTTTTTGTGCTTATCCGGTATCTATGAGAATCGGCCAACATCTATTTTTCATACCCCTAAGTGACGCAGACGAAGTTGCGCGGGTCAGCTAGTATCAAAATATATTTAATTGAACGAATTAAAGATTTAAGATTTCGTGTTTTTTCCTGATCCCTATTTAATTATAAAATTTTACAATAAAATCAGTAAATAAGTGCATTATACTAAATGAAGAAACAGAAAAACTGAAAAAAACGACCTATGACACTAACTATTCAACCATAAAGGCAGAAAAATTCAAGAGAAATAAAACAAGAAACTCTTCGTCACTTCATCGTCTTTTGCTATAATAGATTAATAGATGAATAACAATTAAATTGTAAACGTAACACAGAGAGCCAATTACAGGTAATTGGTATTTAATGCTGACCTAATGCTGACTAGAAGCCGAGCCAAGAAACAGGAGGCACTCCCACCATCTCCGAGCTTGTCGCTCAGCTTCACCACGTAGCCCGGCGGCACGTCGCTGCAGTTACTTCGAGCTCGAGCGACGAGTTTTTCTCCCCGCAATCGACACCACCTCCACCAAGACGAGGAGGAAGAGGACGGCCACCAGTGGGCTTGGGACCTCGAGCCCGACAGGTCCCGAACAGGGTCCTCGCTGCCGGTGGTAATATGTCGCGCATGGGATGGACTCAGTCCATAAATGGAAATGTCATGCGAACATATAATGGGGCTTCTGAACGGGGAAACATCTTGACTGCGTACCGTAGTCGGATTGTCTCTCTGTTTCAGGTTCTTGAGCCAGCTGTCAGCGTGTTGGCACAACGACTGTCGGATCAGGGTTTGCATACGCCTCGAATCACGGAGTTATCCAGTTTCACCAGTTCCGCCAATCGCCATCGCGGTGCATATCTGCACCGCGATGTCGGCGCGATATCCAGTGCAAAATTAGATGCAAAATTTATCCAGCGCCCCGCGATCCTATCCCGGTGGCGAAGAGGATAATGACGAAGTTATATCAGTGAGTACCCAATGCAACGCACAATTGAGGAGCGCTTTCCGGAAGTACCGTTCCACACCGCTTGAACTTAGACCACATTTACTTCGTTTGCCTATGCACAAGAAAAACAAGGCGTTGTTGTGTGCTCCAAATTCGCAGCTGTCAATTGTTTTGACAACAGCAAAGTTCTCGCCGATACCCACTCAGTATTGTAAGGTGCAGCTGTAACGGCGTGTCGTGTAGCTCACGTCAAATTTCTCAACAACGACCGAAACGACCAAATTTAGCTGTTCCAGCTTGGCAGTGCACTATTTATCGCCGCATTGATGAGGCTAGAGCTCTCGTCGGCAAGTTAATCTGCTTCAGGGAGAGCAACACTCGCCCTGTAGTCATACATTTTGTGAGGCGGGCGTTCTCGGGGCCTGATATTAGTTCTCGTGATTATTTTGCTCACCTCACAGTGTGTATCGACTTCCTGAAGCAGAATCTCTTGGCATGAGCAAACCTAATTTGTCGGTACAAGTGTGAGTGGAGATATGGTAAACCATGTTACAAATATACTGAATTCCACGTTAAAAAAACAAGGATGTCGAGTTACCTTGAAAAAAAATACATAGGTGAAAATATCCCTCATCCGCACTCGCCATGTGTAACACAAACACAGGGTGTTCACAAAACAAAACATAAAAAGAGCGTTTGATTGTCGCGTCGCCATGAATATGCATCGATATGTATCAAGGTGTCACTTGCGCCTGCTGTGCCGACCTGTGACGAACTGGGCCAGATGAGACCGTACAGTCGCGACCGTACTTAGTCAAGTGTTTTGTGCTTTTGTGCGAAGCTTTTGAAGGTTTTTGGAGTACACCGAATGCGAAAAATGTTCATTGGTGAAATTAGGTAAAATAATATGCTTAGAACATCTGTAAGTATCGTCAATGATTCAAAACAAAAGAAAACCGTCCAAGTTCTGGATAATGCAATCGTATGGTTAGAAAAAAAAACTTAAAAATAAATATGACTCAAGGCAAACATAATACAATTTCACACATACAATGCAAACAAATAAACTGGACATTCATTATAAAGATCAAGATCAAGACCACTGTCGATAATAGTGTATTTTTGGGTATAACGGTCGATAAAACTTGCAATTGGAAAACACATAATATATAAGATTCTTGCAAAAATAGATCGTTTAATTTATATCCTGAAAAGAATTAGACAAACAGTAAACTGCGACACTCAATGACAATGCTTACTTACCATGGTTATGTATCATCCGTACTTAGATACGGCATTGTAATATGGGGTAACTCAATAGATTTTATGCCATGTTTATATATTTTTGAAATATGTGTTTTTGTTAGGGGAAACTACAATTTATTTGAAACTAGCACTGACAGACTCTCAGTGTCTTTTCAAACAAAAATTTTTGACGTCAACGTGTGAATTTTTCGTGATTTTAGGGATAGTTTAAAATAAGAAAATACACCTAGCGAGGGAAAATAATTAGCACCCAAAACCCCATGGCTTCTATGAGAATATATTTTATTAGTTTGGCACTTTTTTATGGTGTCTGACATTTTTATTTATTTTATTTTTTGCACTCGACGTGAAAATGCCAAATAGTTCTTTTATGTTATTTTTTCTTCATTAAAATCGTGTATTTGCACTTCGTCTAGTTTCTTTATTTCACATTTCCAATACATGTTATGTTGTACATGTTTTGTGGTCAACCCTACGGTTACTCAGAGGTCCTTTATTTCATCAGTTACGCATATTTCATACAGGTAATAAGGGGCTAGCCTAATTCCATCAACCAGATACAAATCCGCTGTTGACAAATTCCTAAAAAAAAGTCCAATAACTTGCCCGACCCGTAACTTGCGAGCACTATATGATGAATTAAAACTAAAAAAAGGTATATTTAATAGCACACAAATCTTTGATCCCGCACACATTTACTACAGTTACTAGTGTATAAAGTAGATAGATCAATTTCCCCGGTGCAGAGTGCAGGGGTGATCAATGATCATACATCAAGTGTACGGGACGCGAACAAAATTCTTTTAGCACTTTATATCTATTTTCGCGACGTATATTTATTGGGTGTCAGTTAATACGAGGTGAGTTGCACCGTTTATCTTAACGGAGCTGTTTGAGAATTTTGCAGGTTAAAAGATTCTATTCAGCGTTTTAAAATGTGAACTGGTTGGCACTAGTAAAGGATAGAATTGTGTGGAGAAAGAAGAGGGAATTTGACGCTTACTCGTATTTTCCTTCTTTTTGTGTATAATTTTTGTTATGCGTTGTGTTTAGTGCATTAATATGTATTTATTATTTTATTTCTTTTTTTCAGGGAGGCCTTTGCCTCGGACGAGGACAAAACAAGATAGATTTATATTTCGGGTTGATTTAATGAAAAACACATGTGACCCTAGTGTGGTATTCACGAAAAGTTACCGGTACTGTATTGGAAAAAAATAGATGTTTCTTAGAAATAAATCGGGGACTCTGTGAAGAAAAGAAAAGGGTATTTAGTTTAACCCGATTGAGACTTAAGGAAAAATCCGGGCTGTGTCAGCTTAAGATAAAAATCCCCTACTTTTCCATTCACAGTAAAAAGTTAGCAAAGCGTTAAGCTGAAATTAAACTTTGGTGCAACTCATCCATACGAGTAAGTGAGAAAAATAAAATATATGAACTTGCATCCACGTTAATCTATCATACGAGCCGTATTTTTACTGCAACGACTTATATTTCGAGCTTGAATTTCGTATTTATTAAAACCGTGAATATTTAAACGTTTTCCATTGAACTTCGTGTTTTAATATTTGCACCTTATTACTTGTGTTAAATAAACGTTTAAACCAATGTTGTTAAAATCATGCAGACCAAAGTTCAGTTTTTATTTGTGGAGAAAACGCAAAATAGATATCGAATTTATTTGGTAGCAGTTAAACGGTGCACCGTTTGTTGGCTGAAACTTATCGTTCATCGTTTCGTACGTATTTATTATCGAAATCCTATCGACCGAGTAAACTATCCTCAAAATAATATTAAAATTCACATTTGGCTGAAGGAAATTTGACTAAGTTGGTCTACTTGCATTTAATGAAATGTTTTTAAACATGAAGGTACAGTCACTAGCATCAATATGTATACACTTTCTTAAATTAGCTATTTTCTCGCTAAATAACGATTGTAACTTGGAGATAGGATGTTTTCATAGAAATATAAGTTCCAGAATACTATGTTAGTAACAACATGAAATTTTAATCAGAACAGTAGGAGAAAAACACTTTTAAAACATGTCAAGTGTTTACAGTTTACATATTGCTCGTGACGTCATATTTTGTGTCGAAACTGACGGTCTACAATTAGAAACTATGTTATAAAATTTCATCCTACTCACCCCATACTATTAAACCCTGTGTCCTATTACACTGCTAAACGACTATCCTACTCAATTTTCTATTTCATACCTCAACAAAGTACCCACAATTTGTATAACTTTCTTCTTTTTAATCTGGGTCAGCACTAAAATAGCCCGCATTCATAAAGAGTTGCTACCCCGCTACTGCATAATATTCCCATTTTTGCAATATTCCTGTTCAAACCGGGCCAGTAAGATTGTTGATCAAGCGACTGTTGAATCTCTAATTGTGCGAATAAAATCCTAATTAGCTCAACCGCTTCAATCTTAGGAATGCTTGCATACCAAGACTTATTAGTTCTAGAAGATTATTTTTCTTCATGATATATTTAAACCGCGTGAAAATAATCTGCCATCATCATCATTCTGTCGTTATCCTAGTTTATCTGGGGTCGGCGAAGCATGTCTTCTTCTTCCATACTTGTTTTTAATTGTTTACAAAACAATTTTTTTTTCACTAGATATCTATTTATTTATTACCTGAAACTTTATACAAACGCACGTAAAATCACTTTAAAATGGTAGACTTTATGCCTTTGGCATTTTCCACCAGTCTTAGTCTTAGCTTAGTCTCAGCCTTAGGGTGACGCAGATACAAAATATAGTTGGTGACAGAAAATATAATAATTAGGACCTCAATCTTCGATGACCGCATAGGACCAGGGGATCACACCAGCGAGGAAAACGGGTTCATGTTTAGTCTACTACCTAGAAAGAAATGGCAAGAAGAGCAAAAACGTTGCAATATAGACACTTCACCTTCATAATCCAGTCTCTTAAGAATGTACAACCAAGGGGTCTGGGCACTGTCGCGCGCTGGTGATACCTGCTGTCCTGGACCAGGCTCTCGAGCTGAAATCCAAATAGGAGGCGGCACGTAGAGAAGATGCAATTCTCCCCTATAGCCAGGTTCGGGACAGCAACTCCCACCCAGAATTGAACCACCCCGTTGGCGCGGGCCTGTGGATGGTGAGTAATGGATTAGCTCACCGTCCGTTCGTCTTATGACGTCAGGCCGTGTCGACGTAGCGTTCGTGTTCCACGCGCGCCTGAAAGAGATGTCAGCAACCAGGAAGGGGTCCGCAAGGGCCGATGCCTGCCGGGGCTGCGGGACTGTTCAAAAGAGATACCGTGGCCCTGGAACACAAAGGGCAAAGAAAGAACATGGATGGGTTTTAGTCAGTAAAAGTCTGACACTCCCTCCCACTTCACCCAGAGCAGGAGGAGTTATTTGATGATTTCTCATCCGTAAAAAAAAAGGGGGTCGTATCGTCATCCCAGGTATGAATGATTGTATCTGGATGGTCGAGGTCAGGTCTATAATGCAGGTGATCTGCGGAACATGTCGCACCTACCTCTTTAGTGGATGAGTGCTGTGTCAACACAAGGGTAGGCAACGTATGTCAACACAATTTTTGACAATCTTTGAATTTACCGTTTTCTCCCAGTTCTTTTTGGACATAAATATGAGCCTTTTTTCATTTTTCTTACACATTTAAAATCAATTTTCTTTTATTTCGGTAGTGTTCCACCCCCTCCGGCCGTTTTCACAACTGTGATTCGCAACCAGTTGCGAATTAAGAATTTTTATTCTTTATTCGCAACCAGTTGTGAATCAAGAAAGCTTTTTCCTTAACCACAACTAAGCGTCCTGATGATTAAGTTTCGTAACCAGTTACGCCAAAAGAATTTGTTTTTATTAAACCAAAATTTAATTAAAATAATTAAAGAATCAAATCTTTTTTTAATTAAAAGAATTTGGTTACATAAAACCAAATCTAGCTCACTTACTAGATGTTTTAAACACAGAGTCTACGTGCTTTGATTTAAGAAAAGTCAGCAACAAAAAGAAAAAAGAATACGTAGAAATAGACGCGGAAATCGAATCGGCAATAAACGACCTGAAATCCGGAATAATTCTCGTGGGGCACTGGATAGAAATTATTTGCCCATATGCAATCTGAATGAGAGGAAAGATCTCATCGCAACGAATGCACGCATGTAAGTTTTGCGAAGTTTTTATTCTTTGTTCGAAACCAAATTGTGGTTAAGGAAAAGTTTTCTTGATTCACAACTGGTTGCGTACAAAGAATAAAAATTCTTAATTCGCAACTGGTTGCGAATCACAGTTGTGAAAACGGCCGGAGGGGTTCTACCGCAATTTCCACAATCCACATAGGTTACACCGCCGGTCGTAGTCCTCCTGGTTGGATCACGAGCATTGTTTCACGTCTGTGGTCTACTCTTAAATGGGAAGGGAAACCATTTCTAGACTTATATTGCCATGATGTCAAACTAGTTGCCTTCTACCGCGCTGAGCAGAGCGCTGCACTATAATTTCCTTCTATCCTGCCGTACATCTGACTGAAACACTCTCCCCTTCCACATCCTTATTTCACATAATATAACATCACGCCTGTAATCCCTGAAGGGTAAGTCGGAGATGCACCTAATAGTACGCTCATGTAATAGGGCGAGAGCCTTTTGCCATCAACCGGGCACAAATCCCGCCCCGTGGCTGCTACTGAGAAATTCCTGATGAAAAAACGCAACAGCACTTTGCTCGACCCGGGCATCGAATCCTTATTTCACGTCCTTTCAAATTGATGGTAAAAATCAGCCTCTACCGACGAATCATACCTTGATCTTGTTCCTATTCATAGAGCAAAGAGTATACCTGAAAGAACCGACATTCATTGTTCCACAAACATAACCCTACCAAATCTAGGAGCTTTAACTCTTCACCCGCTATGTTCGTGGTTTCTTTGCCGACTAATTAAAAGGCGGTGGTTACGCAAATTACCAGCATTATGGTTTCATCAGGCCATTATTACTTCCGGCTTAATGGCTTGCCTTCGGGAAAGTGGAACAATTATATTTTATGTGGGTGTCGTATGGGCGGGGCAGTTTAGGGTTATGATATGTTTGACAATAGCTGGCAGTTGTGGTTGTGTTGTTGGTTGACATTTTGCTTGTCTCTTAGAAATCATTTGCAAGAATATATACGGGTATAAAAAAACTACATAGCTCACACATAGGACAAAGACGGTCTGGGTTGGAAGTGTGACGTCTATTTAATAGATATTATCAAAATCGATTTAAAGGAAGCAAGTTTTTTTATACTGTACTATTATATGTACTGTAGACCGACCGCTTTAATGAGTCTTCCGTCTTGCCCCATCAAAGGCACATTAAGCGTTCACAAAGTCCTAACAATATCCCACAGGTTATTTGCTTAAAATAACCATAATCCAAGTAGGTATTACGATACTTATTGAACCAATACGAGATCAATCTTCAGAAAATGCCATTAAAATTGATGCCTTCGCGAGGACTCATTAAAGCGGTCGATCTACAGTCGTACTAATTATTTTCTTGGAAATAACAAGTAACATAAATTAAGATTTTTAAGATTAACTAAGCACATCATTTCAAATCAAGACCTACATATTTCGGGTGTATATCTTAAAAATTGAATTAGGTAATTTTACAGCTGGTTCACAAAAACCATCGGAGATTGCTACTACACAATGAGGCTTCTAGAAGAGGCCAGACCTTTATTATAAGCGTAAAGAGGACATAACGTTATGGCCCTTGAGTTAATGGCGACACATATACGATCGACACTACACACCGCCGTATATCTGTACGTGGCTCTTATTTCATTAGCCTTTTCGGACCCTTATTAAAAACCAAGACAAACAATGTTTGGACGTCGTACATTAATTAATTATTCGTCGTACATTTATTGAAGAAATAAATTGATCATGTTGTACCGAAAGTCGGACGACTTTCACGACGAAATACAATAAGAAACGATATCCCTTAGTAAGACTATGATGTACCGAAAGTCGGACGACTTTCAGGACAAAATAAAATAAGTAACGATACCCCTTAGTAAGACTGAGGGGTATCGTGTTACAGTAACAGGGTTGTGGAGGTCAGATAGGCATTCGCACCATGTAAAACACTAGCATTTAGCTGTAACTGGTTAGACTGGAAGTCGGTCCCAGCATGTTTGGGAAAAGACAATAGGCTTTAATTATAGCGTGAAAATGCACAAACAATCCTACACGTTGGTAACCTTCTGCAGCGTTTTACATTGCTGCTAGTTTGTTTGGTTCGTCACCTTCGATTCGGCAGCTCCTATTGAACAACAAAGCCGACCTCAAACATTAATTAGATCGGCTTGTGCTAATCGGCAATCTTCGTTCTGCGTTTATCCTTGCAGAATCATGTTAGGGTGTCGGCTCGGCACAATGCCAGCTATGCCGAGCGGCTTTGCCGAACAATGCCGAGCGGCTGAGCCGAATATTGCCGACCCGTACCCGAAAGTATGTTCCTTCACTGGATCTTTACAATTAGCTATAGATTTCTTATTTAGGTACTTATTTTTGTTCTAGTAGGAACCTTATAAAATAATGGCGTGCTTTGTTTTTTTCTTAAATGAAACTGAAGGCGACTGAACACAAATACATTAAACATGCAACGTTTCAAGAGAATAAAACATTGAACTTAAAGCATTAACAATCCATAAATCTGTTTATCCTAGCAATTCTGCTAGTAGTACGTAGTACCGCGAAGATTTATTCTATACGAGTTACAAATGAACGATTTATCTCCTAGATTACAATAATGGTAGCCACAAATGGTGCAAATAAAATAAATGTATCTTTTTCAGTCAAATGGCGTTGAAGGTGAGAATTTTGAACTTGTGAGAATTTAATTTATGGTCGTAAAACGTTTATTGCAAGTTTTTTTTATTAATATGTAATTTTTTTATATCGAAAACTTATTTATGCATGTACCTACATCACACCTGAGGGCAGAGACAAATTGTTATTCTATCAGCGATGTCTCACGGTAAATAATGGAAAGTCAATAATATTTGAATTGACATTAAGCTATCGAAAAACTTGAATGTCAACCTTGCTGCAAGCCATTGTAATACGAAACGTTTTAAAAGCGATTACGATATCGCTGGGACGAAAGATGAAGAAAAATGACTTACTTTTCCACATGTGTCTGATGCAATTGCCTACTCGAGAATAGATCTTCTTACATTAATCAACATTACGACAGTTTAGTGTTGGATGAAGATTTCAGAAAGCTGCAGGTTTTGACACCTTTTTGGAGGCAGGCTACTGCTACTGGCCATGGGCAGTAGCAGTACAGCCCATAGGCTATAATAAAAAAAAACTTAAAATAATAAAATTCGTTTTTCGGGTCGATATAATAAAGGCTCGGCTTCGTAAAAAGACCCTTAACGAAGCCGAAAGGCACGTATTCTCCACGTCACTGCAATAATTTTTTTGTTCTAGACCATACCTCGGAACCTTCTAATTACGGAGATATTGGGGGTCAAATTTCCAATATTTCCACATGTTTTTTTTTAAATACATGTTTTTAATGTAAGATTTCTACTTTAAACCACCCCACCACCCCCGTACTATTCAATCCATCCACCAGCACAATGTTTTGAGTGCGTTGCAATGAGTCCTACCGTAATACGTGATTTGTCACCCCAAAAAAAAAAGTTGTTTCCCAGCAACAATTTTTGCGTAAAGTAACTTAGTTTGATGTACAGAATGCTTGGTTGACGGCTTCGTGAAGGGTCTGTTTACACTTTGTATATACAAGGTTTATATAAAAACTAGAAGTTTCAAGTTAAAAAAAAAAAAAATTATAAAAATAAATGACGCGCAAAAGTTCCTCTCGTAATCCCTCATAATAACCAATGTGCAAACATATAATCTAACGTTTGGCCAAAAAAATAGAAAAATAATATTTTTTCATCATCAATCACTTGTCGCGGCCAGGTTGCCACCTCCGATTGTGAACTCTTCGGTGGGTGGAAACTCCAGTCATTTCTCAAAATGACAGACTTTTCACGTATAAATCTATGTCACGGGCATACTGCACGGAAATGTTGGCTTCAACTTGCCCGATATTAGTTTAAAACTTCCTAGATTTAGTTTGGAAATGTGAGACCGCACTTTTTGTTAAATTGGATTGTGTAAGATTTGAGAGCAGGACATTATCAAGCATTTTTCAATGATTAAGATTGTCGTAGACAATTTGTATCTCGCTTGATTTTTGATCAACAGTGATACGAAAAAAAAAAGTAATACGATAAAAATAAAATATACTTACTGAAATTCCTTCCGGAATGTACTCATCTTTTTTGAATCTCCGCTTGTTACTATTGTTGCATAACCGATTACAAATATACTTTGGGATTACTAATAAATATTATATTATGGCAACATAATATTGTTATAATCCCTTCATTATAAATAAATTCCAGCCAAATAATGACCGCGCTTACTCATTCGATGTAGCTAACGATTCGTGCGATACAAATCATTTTGAAATATAACATCCAAATGGGATTTCCCGATGGCGTACTTAAGGGTAAATCAATAATCTGGCAACACTCGCTGATTTATATTTGGTGAGCTTTTTACCTATACGCGGTAAAAGGAGCCGTGGTATGAATACAGTTATTTATGACACCGAAGTTCATTCAATGTCGTTCACTCGATGAAAAACTGCTTAGCGATTTTTTGGAACTCCTGTCTCTGTATCAAATGTTCCTTGACAGGTGAAAGTTTTTCATAGTTTGGTATTCCGCATGAGTTGTGCCGTGTAGTTTCAGCCACGAATATATTTCCAACTTTGCTTCGCGAAGTTATAAAAGGTAAATAGAGGTAGTACTACGACCTACTTTGTAAACGTAAAGGGACTGGACTTGTTTCACAATATACATGTGTATGAATTTAGGATATTGAGTCTACCTATTAGCCTTTATTTATCATGACGTCATCGTGCGACTTGTGTGGAACCATTCACCACCAATGTGATTGCAAAATATTTTTAATTTAAAAAAATGCCCACCTCTTGTATATCAAATTGCAGACTCAGATTTTTGATGCCTGCATGAAACTGTTGAATGTAAATAACAAAAAATATTTCAATTTTCCGCAACTATTTTACGGATTTAACTTACCGCGCTTTACCGCGTTAAAATTTAAAACCATTCCCAAAGAACCAAATTAGACACTTTTAACTTTTCATCACAGCACTCAGAGCGAGCCAAAACGACCCAAATATCCTTACACTCCTTTCAAATCTGCATTCAAAACAAAATATAAAAAAACCGTTCGTTCCGTGCCGTGTACGTATAAAAGCGTCGCACGGCTAAAAGCGATCTGATAGGTATTGGTGTGAGAGCGACACGGAATCTAATCTCAGGATAGCATGTGACGTCAGGATCAAACGCCCGTTGCAACGGTCATCAAGGCAACCGACTTTGAAAATCGAATTGAAAGTTTTTTTTTTCGACCAGTATTACTGTTGTTCGAATTATTCGGAAAATAGAATAATGGAACGCGCAAGTTCAGACCAGAGACATTTTTTTTTTATAGAAACAATACTGAAAATTGCCAAGGACAGTTACACATTTGTACAATGGGCATTAAAGCTTTGTACAGGCCTTGTAATAGTCTTCTATTGTAATTTTATTTTGATACAATTTTAATATTTTATAAGCGTACTGATATAAAATGGCAAGGCACAAACTAATCTAAATCATTTTTATCTACATATATTTTTGTCTGTTCTGTAAATATGGCGATGTGAGCTAGATTAGATTATAAATAAAACAGAAATATACGTGTACAAATTGAAAAAAAAGGGTGAAGAGGTTTTTGCTAGAATTAGGATACAATAGCAGGCTTATAATAATACTTTGTTTCTTGAATTCGAGAAGCAGTTATAGTGATTTCCGGGATAAAATTCCGTGAAACAAAAGTTCCATTTTCAGTAACAAACTAGTTTCCGAAAGTGAACTGAAAGTATAATCATGTTCTGATTCTCTTCCGCAAAAGTGTATTATCTTCTAAAAATACTTCCATTAGAACGAAGAAAAGCTAGGAAGTTGAGAGTTGTATTGACACAATTTGATGGGTAAAACGTTTCAGTAAGATTTCGACGAGACTTCAAAATATAGCTTGAGAAATGAGAAACATTTTCGCTTTAGTACTGAAGAGAAATAAGATATTTAGAAGAGAAAACATTGAAAAAAAAAAAATTGTTAAAGAAATAAACCTTTGCATCTAATCCTCAGATATAAGATGAAACAAATTTTTGGTGTAGGGGTAGTTTTAAAAGTATCGACAGGAATTTAAATGTTAACATAACATCACGCCAGTAATCCCCAAATAATAGGCAGATATAGGTACCAAATAGTACACCCACAGTTCGCCAGTTATGTCTAACTAGCTGTTCCCCGCGACTTTCGTCCGCGTAGAATTATTAAAAATACAATTTTCCCCGTTTTTGCAACATTTTTCATTACTGCTCCGCTCCTATTGGTTGTAGCGTGATGTTATATAGCCTATAGAATTCCTCGCTAAATGCGCTATCCAACACTAAAATAATTTTTCAACTCGAACCAGTAGTTCCCGAGTTTAGCGCGTTCAACCAAACAAACAAACTCTTCAACTTTATATAATAATAATAGTATAGATTCCCATGTAATTTGAGGCGAGTATATTGCATCAACCGGGTACAAATCCAGCGTCCGTTTCTACTGACAGATTTTCCTAATGGAAAAACCCAATAACACGATGCCCGTTCCGGGAATCGAACCTCATTCATGCTCGGCAGTCGCGCTTGCGACCACTAGACCAACGAGGCAGTCCCTCCAACGTCTACATCATAGACTAATTAGCTAGTTAATTCGTCCGCACACAAATAACTTGTCTGTAACTGTAACACTAAGAAAATAATACGGTTTCAAGTCACGTTCGATTTATTAGTTATGAAACAAAATATTATTTTAGGTAAACCTGATATTTTAGCTAAAACATTTATTCGCCTTATAATCTGGACCCGTTGTTTTAGGCCTGACAGGGATGAATATTAAATATATGTAAATACAACCTTCAAAATCTCGTTTTATTCGTTGAAAATAAGTAATAAACATTAGTTTTAGGGTGATAATCTGTTTATTACGTACATTGTAAGTGTGTAAATGGTTCCACGAGGCAGGTTCATTCTATTGGTTTAATATTAAATAACGGTTGCACATCAAGACGCTTTGAGGTCACAGCACACATATCAACTCGGAGAGGCATCGGCACCGTATCAACTCGAGCCGTTCAGTATTCTTTGTATGAAGCTCCGTACTGCAACGCACACTAATCGGAATTGTAACGTAATCGCCTCGCCTCGGGACAAGCTCACGAACCGCGGTGCGGTGCGTGGTCAACTCGTTTACGGCTCGTCGTCCCCGCGCTTACGTCTCTCCGTACCCGAGCTTACGTATCTTCGTCCGCCCTTACGCACACTACTGTTGCTCTTTGTTGTTCTTAATCCTCGTCATCCGGTGCTATGGCTATTATAACTATCGGGCGTATTGTGATCCGGGACATAACTGTGCGATACACTTCATGATCGGATTCAAACTAGCCAGCCAGGTCAACCTGCGGTCGGCAAGCCGTAAGCGCGGCGTCGCCTATCCGTAGCCGAGTCGACGTATCGGAGCTGCTGATCCGCTTGCTTGCTTGATAGGTGGACGCCTGTTTGACGGCGAGACTAAAGGCGATACGGTGCCGATCCCTTTCCGAGTTGATATGTGTGCTGTGACCTTTAAGGTTACATTTTAAATTGATCTCTTCTTTCGCTTCGAAACGGTGAATGAAATCATTGTGTGGAAACTGGCATGTCCTAGAGCTTAAATAAAAATACAAACATGTCATCATCTGCCTAGTCTATTCCCAACTATATTGGGGTCGGCTTCCAGTCTTAACCGGATGCAGCTGAATACCAGTATTTTACATGGAGCGACTGCCTATCAGACATCCACAACCCAGTTAGTACTGGGTAATACGATACCCCTTGGTAAGACTGGTTGTCAGACTTTTTTGGGCCACTGACTACCTAACGACTGTCAAAGATCTACAAATGACACCCGGGACCAACGGCTTAACGTGCTTTCCAAGGCACGGAGGAAACTCGATATGTAATGGGTGGTCACCCATCCACAGACCAACCTAGGCAAGCACGGCTTAACCTAAAGATCGACCCGAGCGGCTGTTTTTATTTAGCCACGAGCTCCTCAAAATACAAACATGTACCATCAACTAAACCGCACTGGGCCCGCGTCATGGATGACGGCCTAGTTCCTCTAACAAAGCGCGAACATTTTACGCTGACTATATTAGTGTCTTTGAGCTCAAATAAACTACTTACAAGAAGTTCTGTTAATATTAATACATTTTTACCACTGACAACACCAACGGGTTTCAGCTACTTTTGCCCTTACACAAGGGACATTTCTGTGTTTTTCCATTTAGGTATTGGCTGTTTATTTATCGAGCGGTCTCACTGTTACTTGATATTATACACAATCTTCACATTTTATACATTTCTACAAGGAAAAATAGCATCAGCGTAAGTATTACAAACATTTCATCCAACTCTCATTGGTTGTCCAGAAAAAGCTTGTTTCACGAAAATTTCAAGTTTACGACTTAGTTTATAGGAGCATATATTTTATATTTTACGTTCACCTGGTGCAATAAAAAGGGGACCGGAACTGAAGGAAATCGTCGCAAACCGACAACCGACACTCGTTTTGTGAAATGTAGACTTTTTGTTTGTTTTGATAAGGTCTGGGTGGCGAGTGTTTCGTTCGTTTGTGTCAAAGCTTGTTACTTTTTTCTTTGTTTTGCACTGCCGGATTTCAAAATCGACACACAATCTATTGCAGAATGGCTCGAGAGATGCACTATAAAAATATTCTTCCATTTTAACGACCGTAGAAATATCATATTTTTACGCTGTTCGTAATCCGTTGTTACTTGATGTTAACTAAAATCACTTCCGGCGTGAAGTTATTTTTTACAGCGGGATTGATGACATTAAAACATAAACAAGTTAAAAAAT
Source organism: Noctua pronuba (assembly GCA_905220335.1). Classification (NCBI taxonomy): domain Eukaryota; kingdom Metazoa; phylum Arthropoda; class Insecta; order Lepidoptera; family Noctuidae; genus Noctua; species Noctua pronuba. The sequence goes on along the minus strand of LR999906.1, from coordinate 2,182,559 downwards.
ATTATAAGCTTTTTCATACCAAGGCATAATTTGAAGGCTTGGCTTCCTAATAATCTGCTTAAATATAAATATTCACAACGAGGTTACAATATTAGTATTCTAAGCTTATTACAAAAAAATCGGCTCTCTAGATTATTGAATGGAAGAACCGTGAACTCATCTCATTAATATTAACAGAGACAGAACCTCATGTACCGACATTCAGCAGGCTCTTCATTAAGAATGAACTTAGTGAAAAGTGAGGGATTCCGAAAGTACCTAAAGTCAAAGTTAAGTTAAAATAAGTGAGTTTTGAGTTGGTGAGGGGTCGCTTTAAGATGCTTTTTGAGTTGTAAGCGGTAGCGGCTGTCGTCGCGGCGTCGGTAACTTGGTGAATTACTTATTTGATAACGCTTTTTACTTGTAAATTGTAATTCTGGGTCTGGGACTATATGGTTAGAATTGTGTTTTGACTTGACGCAAAAAAAACCATTCGCAGTTTTGCAGAGATTTTTAAACGCAAAAGAGAATCAACTGTTTGAAATTGGTATGTTTTATTGTAATATTTTTTATTCAGACATTAATTTTGGGATCCCTTAGACTTAATAACATCTTAGTAACTACCAAATAATCACTACCCAAACATATTTAAGATACTAACTATACAAGGTGTAACATAATAAATGCAAGACCTCCCCCGTTTGGTCTCTCAGTCCATGAAACAAAAGTTGTTCAGTTTCACGGTCTGAGACAACAAATGAGAAGTCTTGCGTTTATTATGTTACACCCTGTATACGTATAGCTTTCAGAATAAATGATATCATTGAAAAAATGTGATCTCATGTCAGTGTAATGAAACTTTAAAGTAAAACGAGAATTTCTAAGTATGACACTGCACTTGTGCCGGCAACACCTTAGTCTTGCCACTTGTAAGTAGATTAGGGTTTTGTTCGCGTTGCCCGTCTACCATAAGCGTATTTAAATGTCTTTGCCGCCTCCTCCTCTCAACTAGCACGCCGCATTCGACATCGAGTTCTCCTAACAGTAGAATCTGTTTTCACAACGAACACCAACTTAAATTAGAAAGCTTAACCCGACTGTGAATCTTACATCCAAGCAAAATTGGCAGTTAATGTGTTTTACTTTAAACGCGTTGTTGATTTCACCAGAGTGCAAGGAATACGGAATGAGACTTAAAAAGGGATTTAATTTAGAACTGACGATGGTAATACGGATGAAGGGGAAGTATGGAGCCATATAGTGAGAAAGCAGTGGGTAGCGCAGTCTTGTTAGTTCTTTTTAATTGTGCTGTTCTTGTCGAGGTCGGTATATGGTTGGGTAACCGTTTTTTACATATATTATTCATTATACAGGGTGTAAACAGACCCTTCACGAAGCCGTCAACTAAGCATTTTGTACATCAAACTAAGTAACTCTACGCAAAAATTATTGCTGAGAAACGACTTTTTTTTTTGGTGTGAAAAATCACGTTTCACGGTAAAACTCAATTTTACGCACTCAAAACTTAGTGCTGATGGATGCTATGAATAGTTAATGAGTCATGTAGTTAATTAAAGTAAAGTTGAAATCTTAAAAAGCGGTTTTTTAAAAAAAACCTGTGAAAAAATTGGAACTTTGACCTTCAATATCTCCAGAACCTGTTGTTTCCTAGGTATTGTCTAGAAGAAAAAAATGATCCCAATGATGAGCAGAATATGTGGTTTTAGTTTTCGTTAAGGGTCTTTTTACACCCTTTATATGTTACGGCTAAAAGCCGAAGTAAGGTTACACCTAGTTTCGGGGGCCACGTGGTGGCTCCGGGCCACCGTGGGCGAGGGCCTGTGGACGGTGAGTAATGGGTTAGCTCACCGTCCGTCCGTCTTATGACGACAGGCCGTGTCGACGGCGCGTTCGTGTTCCACGCGCGCCTCAAAGAGATGTCAGCAACCAGGAACGGGCCCGCAAGGGCCGATGCCTGCCGGGGCTGCGGGACTGTTCGAAAGAGATACCGTGGCCCTGGAACACAAAGGGCAATAAAGGAACATGTATGGGTTTTAGTCAGTAAGAGTCTGACACTCCCTCCCACTCCACCCAGAGCAGGAGAAGTCATTTGATGATTTCCCATCCGAAAAAAAAAAAAAAGGTTACACCTAGTTCTAGTAGGTGGGGCCGGTAACAGTTTGTTATAATGCAACCAATTTAGAAGTCACAGTTCTAACCTAACCTAACCTAATCCATTTGGTCGGTGTGTCCTAGCATTAAAAGGATAGTTCAGTTATCGGCCGCACCTAGGTATAGCCGGCTAGAACTAGGTGTAACCTTACTTCGGGTTTTAGCCGTAACATATATGACCTTTGTGTCTCGGAAAGCAGTTGGTTCTGTCTGTCATTTCATCGCCTTGTCATCTTTGACAATCATTAAAAAAAAAAAGAATTTAGATGCGTCTCGATAGACTGGAATTCGACTCACATACCCGACAGACGGAAAGATGGCATGTAGTTGTTTTACTCCTTATTTTCATCTTGCGTATTCAGACCACAATTTGATGTTCCACTGCAGTCGTTCGTCATTACAACCAAAATTACAAAACAATAGTTACATAATCCGATTAAATAATGAATCGCATTCAATTAATGTTCAAAGCAATCCAATTTCTAATTCAATCGTTTGTTACATCAAATCGCTTAGTTAAACTCAGATTTCAAATGAGTCATGTGCATGCCCAATCGTTTTCCATTGAAAACTAAATCGATTTCGAATTTTGTTCTCTAACATGGAAACAATAATAACTGGTCACATTACACGATTAAATTCGGTTTCCGCATTATTCAGGTGCAATCACAATCTAAATTCAATTGAAAATAGATCGATTCTGAAGATTGTATAGAATGGAGGGTGGGGGGGTGTGTAAGGGAGTGATGCCGAAAAGGAGTATTGAAGAAGAAGACATGCTGCGCCGACCCTAAATAAATTGCAGTAAGGGTAGGATGATGCTGCGGGACTGTTCGAAAGAGATACCGCGGCCCTGGAACATAAAGGGCAAAGAAGGAACATGGATAGGTTTTAGTCAGTAAAAGTCTGACACTCCCTCCCACTCCACCTAGAGCGGGGTGGGGGGGGTTATTTAATGATTTCTCATAAAAAAAAATGGGTTTGATGAAAACAAATACTGTCTTACACTTGTATCTTTAGGCAAGTTATAGTAATCACTTGAGTTTAAGTGATGTGCTTAAGCAACCATTTTTTATGTAATAGGCAAGAATTTGAACGAAGAAAGAACCGTCAAAGAAAAGAAAACTAAGAATTCTAACTTTTGCCAGATGTAACTTCAAGCAATTACTAAAATACAAAATAAAATCGCGTCTTAAGTAATTATTTTTACTCAAGTAATCACTTCGACTTGTTTGTAGATACGGGTGTTAGACGAGTAACCGTGGTATCCACATATGTCATGTGCAAGCTTTATCGATACTCGATTGAACACGCAAATCGATTTGGAATCGGAGTACTGTAGCATGTAAACAATATCAAGAGCTGTCAATACTATAATCTCGCAGACGTCTTCACGGTCACGTCCACTGTCGAGCTAACACGTCTAAGTAAATTATTTATCGAATATTGGAGATTTGTGGCGTAGCGTCTTGCTTTTAATTTATGAACGTTAAGGTCTTTTTGTGTATAGAAATCACGAAATCTTAATTTAAATTATCTGTTAATTAAGATTGTTATAAACTGGGGATAAGTATAGCTTGGTTTAGGTATCAGCAGACATGAGAATATGTGACATAACTATGTATTTACAATAATTAAAATGTTTGAGAACGTGCCCCTCAAGTAAAAGGGCAAAATATACAAGTTCGTGATTAGACCTGTCGTACTGTATGGATCGGAATGCTGGGCTGTGAAGAAGTTGGATGAAAAAAGATTGCATGTAGCAGAGATGAGAATGTTGAGGTGGATGTGTGGTGTGACAAGAATGGATAAGGTAAGGAACGTGTATATTAGAGGAAGTTTAAAAGTTGGGAATCGACTGTCTTGGTATGGACATATGATGAGGAGGGACGAATCGCATGTGACTAAAAGAGTGATGAATATAAACGTTGATGGATGGAGAGGGAGAGGAAGACCAAAGAAACGATGGATAGATTGTGTGAGGAATGATATGAAAGATAAAGGAGTAAATGATAGCGTGACGGTTGACAGAGGAGAATGGAAGAAAAAAAGTGTTGCGCCGACCCCAAGTAACATGGGATAAGGGCAGGAAGATGATGAAAATGTTTGAGAACGTATAATATAAATTATAGACACGGTAACTGAAAGTCATAAAAATGGTTTTAAGAAAACCTGCACGTTGAAACGTTTTTTATTAATATATCATTATTTATTTTTTAAAAAAACACCATATAATTCTAACCCTTTAATTTCGTCACTTAACTAATCTAAGTTTTATGAAAAACAATCTGAAATATTAACTCTTCCGCAAAAACTGTTCAAACTTGAGAATTTTCTTGATAGTTGGTTAACAAGATAACGAAGATTGGTACTTACTTTATAAAACTTATTTTTCAAGCTGAACACTTGGTTAATTATGATGACTTGGCTCTAGGTGCGAGACGTTGCGACTCTCAGATTTAATATTTTGTAATTATCTATTAACCGACTACTTTTTCCTTACTTCACGATTTGTAATAAAACTTGGTGAAGCGAAGTGTAGGTGTACTGGTGTAGTTTACACCTCTGTATAGCCCCATCGGGGAACGTAGCCGTGAAGCTGGCTTTATAAAAACTCTTTAAGTATATAGGTCGTTCTGATTCCTTTTTAGTTCCTGCTTACTAATGTTTTGCTGTTCTTTAGCTATTCTTATAATTATTCTAATTATTATATTACTAAAGATGAGTACTCGTTTTGTTTGGGTAGGCCCAAACAAAACGAGTAGAGAAGTCATTTCTTCTTCTTATTTAGACTTTTCTTTAGTTTGGTATGACTAAAACTATTCCCTGTCGATCTAATTCTGGTATTTATGTTGATCTCGAATGTGTAATATAATTATTTATCCTTATTATTTATTTTTCCGGGCGCAAATTTAGGTTCGGTTGATGGCAATAGGCTTGCCCTCTATTACATGGGACTTAAACATAACTGGCGAAATGTGGGTGTACTATTAGGTACACTCCTGCCTAACCCTTCTTAGATTAGAGGCGTGATGTTATGTTATTATTATTAAAATAATGTGTAAATGTAACTATGGCCACAGAGAAACTACTTAAACGTTGTTTTATTTCCCAGACCATCTAAATTAGCGATACCTAGTTACCTATTATTTCACATTAATTCTCATAAAGTTACTTTATATCCCTACTTTCTAGATCGAAAACACAATTAACTTAATAGAGCGTCAGCCCCAATAATTATGTATAAGATTATCCGACAATATTAGCTCCGAAGCCAGACTTATACGATTGCGAAGAGTTTAAAGTTCCACAGTTTTGCTCAAAACTTTGTTAAAGATGGTTAAAGTAACTGGAGGAAATAATAGGGTTTAAGTTGAAGGCGAGAAACGAAGGTTTTACGACCATTTTCAATTATGGCGTTAGAAAGAATCTAAGGGGAGTAAACGATGGGTATTTTTTAGCTTCGTGGTTATATTCGATGGTTATGTATTTTTTAAAACTCTTAGAACATTAGTAAAGAAGACAATAGCATTGAACCATAAGGTTTCTATGAATAACGTAATCGAATTTATAATAAAAAGGCTGTTAAAAATAGGAATTAAAAGGTTTACGTTTATTTGTATACAGTTAGCTTGTTTAGTACTAAATCAAAATTGATATTTGAGTAGTGAAGCATGTCTATAAAAAGAAGCTTTAAACACTGATTATAATAATCTAGTAGCCTAATTAAAATAAAAGGACTTGCGGAAAGCCCTGGTCATTTTCGTTATAGTGTGTAAAAAAAACACTTTTATCTATCAAAAACATTCAGACCGTAGACATGTATTACTAAAAAAAACACTTTTATCTATCAAAAACATTCAGACCGTAGACATGTAATACCTACCTTTGACGGAGATGTCATAGCATAAAACAAGAATCTCTCCAATGATCACGACTGAAGGAATTGAGACATTAAACTCGAACGCTCCACTCTTATCACTTGTCACATTGTTAACGCTTGGTTGAAGTTTAGAACTTTAACGCGTCATTAGCCAGAGCTATGATAGAAAAGAATTAATGGTTTCCGATGGGTACCTCTCTTTTTAATAATATATCATAATCGAATGGCCTTTTTCTTTTAACGAGATTGTGAAATGGCATGGTGGTTTTTTCGTTTTGTACAAACTGAACCGAGAAAATGAAATCGTATGAATTGACTTTGGGAAGAACTTTATAAAAGGAACAAGAACAATGTTTTCATTTTTAATCATTTTATATGACACCAGGCGTAGGCTGCCAGATGGAAATGACGAGATGAGCTATGCTAGTCTTAAGCAAATTTAGCCATTTTTTTTTTGAAAATGGAGAGACATCGACTGCAAAAAGTCTTTGACCTGCAGTGGGATATCACAGATTTTCGAATGGCATTAACGATGACACTAAGCCCATCATCAACTGCCTAGCCTTTTCCCAATTCTATGCTGGGCTCGGCTTCCATTCTTCATTCAGCTTCATTCGAATGCAGCGTAATACCCGTATTTCTGATGTACCTGTAACGACACTAAACCCAAAAGTTTAAAATATAACGTTGTTAGAAATAACAACATTTAAAATATTGACTCCAGAAATATCTACTTACATGGTACTTGAGTAGATATTTATATTTACTCCTTCTCATAAAAACAAAATATCTCCGATAGTCTTTTAAGGGACAATTTATGCAATGTATTTCATACCTCAGATTATCCGAATCTTCTCAAATATTCAGGCTTACACCAAATGCCTCTAAATATTCAGAGAGAGTATATTTATAAAAATGTTGCCAGTGTTTTTTTTATAAATAAGAGAAGAATTTTAAAACAGTTCAACCACATTTTATTTAAAATGTAATTTGTACTTTAATAAAACAACAATTTATTTGCTTTTTACATGGGTTTCGTAGAAAATAATAATTAAAAATATAGTTGTATAAAATTAAATAACGAGGTTTTCACTATTATTTTCATATTTGTTTAAGTAAAATGTTCTCGTTTTTTTTTCATTCTGGCTAAGCATTAGTTTAGAGTCTTATCTTAAAAGCATTTATAAAGAATTGTTCATACATTTTACGCAAAAAAAACATTGCAGACATAATGCTGTAAGGAGTAATCCTGTGACGATTTGATTAATTGTTTCTTAGGTTGAAAACTTTGTTAAGCCTAGTAGTACCTACACCTTCGTTATTCATTGTCAAATACAAAAGCAGTCAAAATTCATTTGTTGAATGTATTAAAGTAGAAACTCTTTTTTATAATCTTTTTAGCAAATAAACACACGTTTTTGGGCAAAACCTCCTTTCGATAAATCTATCTATTCACCTTACCCAATCATTTTATCTGCGGGCGACAATGCCGCATTTACATGCCCCTACGTTACCCTGTATTATAAGTAGACTACCGCCCCCTGGAGGGACTTAGGGTGTTAAGGTAAAGCGATTTATGTAGTTCCCTTACAGGGACGTCACCGCTTCAAAACAATTCCCGAGATTTGGATACAGGTTTATTAAAGTTTATGTCTGTTGGAATTTTGGGGATCGAGAAGATTTTGGGCTAAAAATAAAGTAGTAAGGGTTTTCTCATGAGGGTTGCTCGCACAGAGTTTGGTGTTAAAGTAATCGTACTTGGTTATGAGCTTGTATAGACCAGACAAATATAAACCAAACTAAATAAGGTATTGGTTTACAGGATACTTATATCAATTATTTAGACAGCTGATATTAACATAACGAGATATTTCTATTTCTACAAGAAACTTAAATGTTTTCATTAAAAAAAAATCAGTTCCGTACCGAGTTTTATTTCTTCACTAATATTTTCGAAAGAAATATCTGGAGTAGTAATGTGCCGGATCGGTAAAAATATATATATGCGCGGACACAGATCCGGATACGGATCTTTATTTTCTCACTCAATCGGTATCGGCGCGTTACTTTGAAAAGATAGTTGACGTCATGCCGCGTGTAATATTGATCTCATAAGATAGTTTGAGTTATATACTATTGGTATGGTAACTTACTAGAATAAATATTTGCTATTAAAGGTGCCAAATATTTGATTTTAAGAAATAAAAAATACTCTGAATGGATTTTGTTTTAAATTATACTACTTAATCACATAATCTAAGTTATTATGCAGCATTTTATCCTGTCAATTGAATTTGAAAATTAACAAAAGATCCGAAAAAGATCCGCGAGAAAAGTGACGGATACGGATACGGACAAGGACCTCATTTCTCCCGCGGATATCCGCGGATACGGATACGGATTCGGATATCTGGAGTCTATATCGCGTACTGTAACAAACACAGCTGCTCTTTGATTACCAATAAAATAGTATAATATTCACTGGTTGATCCTCTATTGTCTATTCTCACACCATATTAGAGTGGTAAGAAAAAGAGGTACGTATCTAGTAGATAGATAGGTGGGCGTGCGTCCCTCCCCTCCCTAACCCTCCAATTAATTTGCTGCGAGTTCAAAGAAAGTTTGAGGAGTTCACTGCTCGGTTTCAGTCGCTGACGTAGTTTTTGTAGATCTTGATTTAAAAGGTTAGGCACTTACTTGGTATAAAAGAACTGTGTGGTCACCAATTAATCTCCAGCTTTGAGTTATTCTATCAGATTTTATTAAGAATCAGGGTATGTAATCTTCTAATGTAGGAACTGACGCTTACCAGAAAGTGAAAAGTCAAATGTGGCAAGACCTTATATTTTTGATTACCTTATTTTTTTGATCTTATATTTTTTCTGGCCAATGGCCTCCTTCCATCGGTCACGATTCTGCGCTTTGTTTTTCCCAATTCTCAAGGAAGACATCCAGGTCGTCCCACCATGTCCTTCGTCGTCTGCAACAGCCCTGAGTCACTGTTTCAGGGCACCATTCTTGTGTTTTGTGGGCCACAGCTTGTTCAGCATTCAGCAGACATGTGCTGCTTTAATGTGCTAATTTAAATGGGATTGCCCATTTTAATTGGGCAGCCTTGTTGTTGCATTTGTGACATAGAGTGCAGTGTAATGCAAACAAAATTAGACCAAAATCATCCTCGAGGACCGTTCAATCACGAATCCTGGTGTCATAATTCCGACTCAATAGCAAAAAGAAATCATCAAAAACGTGGAAACCGACCCTTACTCTAAGACCATCAATAAGACGCACAAAAGAGTATCTTAAACGAACTTTAAGATTAACAATGTCGAGCGGGGTTCGAAGCCGGAGCGATTGATTACAATTCACACATCATTAGGCACCCACCGGCGGGTAAGGCGCTTGATACATTACCGGGCTATCTCCTTTAAGAAGACTGGCATGTGGACGTTGAAGCAGAAGTGTAAGTGTGTTTCATTTTCGTAACTAATTGAACTTAAGTGATAACTTTTAAATTAGGAGGATTAAATAGTAAATAATTTGTAAATTAGGAGTTGGGGCCAACAAATTCATTAATTTGCTATAAGTGCAGTAGTGGTCTGACGATTATCAGCTATTTATGACCTATTGTTTTGTATGGCTAAAACACAAAATCGAGAAATCGCTGAGTCGTGTGTAAATTAGTGGCATTGGGGCGGCCCTGATAGATAAGCCTAACGGTAAATTCGCCCAATTTAATACCATTATTGATTTTATTGGTGATGTTGATGATTTTCCAGAAGATTTTTGGACCTTCACCACAAATGTGCAACATAACGAGTAGAAAAAATATTTTTTTTTGGCTGCAAAGCTACTTAAACCAATAGAACCTGGATTTACTGCCTTTCTCTTCATATTACATAAGTGCAAAGGATACAGAAAAAGAGGTGGAATAATTCTTTCCGAAAAACAGCTACCCAATGATTGAATCTGTTTTATGGTTTACTCAGGTAAATGCACCACTGAAGTGTTTTGTGAAGAAAAGGTAAGTCATCACACTTATGTTACAAAAGAGGGAAACGGGACTAAAAGGATAATGATGGGGAAATGTTTGCAGCTGGTGTGATTTATATCTTCACGCTCACATCCTTTCTGGGGTGAGAATAACAAAACGAAAAACTTAATTTCCTTCTTCAAGCTTATTTGGGTTTGGTTATTTGGGTTGAAGAATTATTAGGTCCAGACCAATGAGTTTTGGCACACGAACAGAATTTTTAAACCAAGATTATTGTTTTTCTAAGTCCGTTAAGAATGTTGAAGACTTTATTTCCACATGCATTCTCAGGCTGTTAACTTCTAGGAAAGAAGATAGACAAGAGAGATTCTTACATTAAGTAGAAATAACTGCATGTTTTTGTTAGTGGAAGATTTTACAGATTGATCAGTCGTGATTTTATAAAATTTTAAAGGCTATTTAATTAAAGAAATAACAACGAGTCAGCTAGTCTCCCGAAATAAATTCTTGTGGCACGAGGCCATAGTCGGAACTATGGCCGCCATCTTGTTATTCCAATATTATATCCATAGCCAATTTCACATATTATGTACCAACAGCAACTCTTGACGATGTCCTTCAAGTGCTTAGAAAACTATGCTGCATTTTACTGCAAATGTCAGCTTTATCATGATACGAATGATAAATATTAACATAGCAGAAAATAACTTAAATACAAGGAAAAATAACGAAATTATCCCACAAGCCGGTTTGTAGATGTCGCTACCGTCTCCAATATTCCCTTCGTTGTTTTTACCAAAAAATAAAGAATATCTTTAACGCTTCATAAAACAGATTAGGTAAGCACAATCGTTCGTATACGTGTCGTTATGTTCTATGGTTTTTCGATAGCTATAAAATAAAAACGTTTCTCCTGACAACCCCATCAGGCGTTGTATCCATTGTATGGTATCCAGGAAATGCATAGTAATAGCTTTATTACACGAATGGGGCTGTTCAGTGTTGTAAAGTATTTACTTGCCGTGTTAAGGTGTTTGGGTACAGCCAATGATGTGTTATGTATTGTAGTACCAGGTTTTATGTGGTAATCGGGTTCTTAGGCTTTGTGACGATATATCGGGTTTGATCCAAGAAAGCATGATGGAGAGTTGTAGCTATGTTTGTACCGAGTAAATATAGGAGAAGTTTAATGCTAGTTTTCACAAATGCCAAGGGTAGTGTTGGAGAAAACAGCCTGACTTGCACTCGCACCGAGACACCGTTGAAGCAGGGCGATTGCGAGAGTGTACAGTCACGAGCACTAAACTTCAAAAGCGATTTTCTCATGAACTAAAGGTTTCTACTTTGAAATAACACCTATTTCGTAATAGCTTAGCTTCCAAAATACAACGTTCGAAAAAACGTAAATCAATACAGTAGGAGAACTTCACTTTAAATGTTTCTTCGTGTATACCTATTGGTACTCGTGACTGTACAGCCGATCTGGGAACACCGAGGCTTCTAAATAGAGGCAACCTGCCTCGTAGAGTCTCGGCGAGTGATCAGCCACCATTATGGTATTTTTAAAGAAAGGATCCTAAAAAATCTTTTACATTTTGTTGTTAATCACAAACGTAACAAACACACGCACTTGTATACAAATATGTGATACTATGAAGCTCTAAAAATGCCATAAAGTGTGGGTCATAAAAGTTCAACTATGCACAACTGCTAATAGGATTCCCGGCCGTACTACACGGTGGTTTAACTGCTCGGTTTAAATTAAATAGTTTTATTGTAAGCCGCGTTCAAGATTATTCACAACAGAATTGCACTATCTAGCACAAACAGTTAATTCTCAAGTGAGTAAGTTCTGAGGCACCAGCCAAAGCGCGCAGTGTAAAAGTAACGTAAATACGTTATTGTTTTAGTCGAAAATACAACTCTATTATACCATTAAAATTTTTTTTACGACACCAATAGATATGAATCAATTCTTGATAGAGTAAAAACATAATTATTGTACAGTGTATCAGAAATGTGTGGTCATATTTAAGGGTATGGTACAGGCCATCAATCCGAACATCGTAATCGCGAAAAAATAATTAGCTGTTCCATTCAAAACTTCGGTGTCAACTCGACCCAAATGAAGGGGGCACGGGCAGCTGTATAATTTTTACGCGACTACGATGTTGGTGGCATACAGATAATTGTTCAGTTTGATGGTATGTACCACACCCTTAAAGAAGATTGGTTTTTTAGGGCTCAGTTAATTTCAGAAGCGTTCATCGATGAAAGTATGTATATTATATGAAGCAATTACGGGGCGTTTCTTTCCATGTAATATCTTTTTTTTACTATGCTGCACAAAGTAAAAAAAGAAGAAACAAATATTTTACAAAATCTGAACATCTAAACGCAATCATTTGTAATATTGAAACGTAGAAATAGTGACGGAAGCAACGGAGTTACCATATTCAACAGAAAATGGAATTTCTATAATAATACTAATTAATGATTTTGCTGGTAGTAATAGTGAGTACCATAAGACGTTTGCTACCAAGTATTATAAGACAAGCCGTTTACATTGCTGCAATATTTTATCTGTTTTGTCTCATCTAATCTAAGCCATTTTGAGTAAGAGTCCTCCTATCTTTGGAAACACATGCGTTCTTTGCTTCTGTCAGCCTCTTATTAGATTCGCAACAAGTGTTATGATACTAAATTATCATGTTACTAAATAAATGATTAATTAGTGACTGCTGATATTAAAAATGTAAAATACGTACGTAACGTTTTTTTGGAGACTTTAGCTTAAATGACAACATTCAAAGCTATGTCATCTATGAAAACAGAATATGTCATAAATGTCATAAATATTGTCACTTCTCTGTCTTGATCAATTAAAATTTAGATGTGTGGTTTTGTTGTGGATAGTTGTGCATTTTATTAGTTTAACAGTTTTATTTGTTTCGTGGTGAACTATACAACAAAAGAAACGTACAGTGAAGGTGTATAGATATGATAGAGGCTAAAACAATGCCATAAACATAAACAGTACAGTTGCTGCTAGTATGTGCGAGGAGCATCATATAATGATTATGGTAATGATGCCGATGAGGCCGATGATGATGGCATGCCCGCGCCGCCCCGGTCGCTCAGTTATTTGAAGAATTTGTTATAAGATTATAATGTTAAGCTGCTTAAAATAAATGTTTTATCCAACTTGTAATTAATGTTTCATTTTTGCCTTAGTCCATGGCGCAATTACACATGGTCGTTCGCCCGAATTCGATTGCCCATGGAATTCGTCAAACGACCAAGTGTAAAAAAAAGCCGTCGAGTACGTCCGTCTTCGGGCAGACTCGTCCAGCTTCATTGTTTGTTTTTCGATTAGTGTAATTGCGCCATTAAAGAATAAGCCGACCAAAATCATAAGACAATGTGATGGGTTGTGCAAGTGCGGGCTCCGCAGGCTAAATACCTAGACAGTCCTTAAATTCTACGTACTTGTAATAAACTATAAGGTATATTGGATGTATAATAATGAAAATGTTTTTGAATGACATTACGGCTGACGTACATAATTGTCTATCCTACAGTGTTACATGGATCTTTTGAAGCTCCATTGAGGTTGACAGGAGAGCGCTCTTGCTAAACATTTGCAAAATGTATTGAAAAAATAAGATGGCGGCATTAGTTCTGATTTTGCCCACGCGACAAGTGGGTTTATAAATTATGTTATTCTAGCCAAATCCAATATTATAAAAATATGCTATGATTACCTTTTATCTTAATTTGACCGAGACCTATATTTTGGGAGTATTTTTACGAATGTACGCGAGCTCTAAGTGTGGTCCCCAGATTGCTTAAGCTCTTGCCATTCTTCTTTATGATGCACGTATTTGGAACGAGTATTTTCAATTTTGAAATCGTAAATATTTATGTTGAGTTGACATCAAGTACTAGTGCATCTGTACAAACTACGAGTAATTGTTTTTGCTACTTTTCTTGGTACAAACAACATTCTCTATGTATTCTGCCAACGTTTTACACAAAAATTTACATTATATTCATTTGCCTATAAAACAATTTATTTATTTAATGTTTACTCTTTAATCAAAATTCTATTTGTTTTTTAATAAATAAAAGTTGTATCTAATACAAAAACAATAGACATTTGAAAACGCAAACTGTTTAGAAAATACACATTTTGTTGTTGTAAAATATTTAAAAGGGTGTTTAATAAAATAGTAGCAGAAAAACAAGGACCCACAACGTTAAGGGTTCGTGGAAACGATATTTTCTAAACACACAACCACTATAAAGTTTTTTCCGAAGTTAAAAGCAAAGCAAGGACGCAACTCTACCCTTTTTTACAATAATTTAATTATTCACGTATTTCCTTTATATAAAGTTTGTATAATGTTTTTAATCACTCGACTACAAACATCCTTATTTTTTGTTACCCAACTGTAGCGATAATGTGATGCCCTTATTATTTCTAAAATTACTTTTTTAATGTTGACGGTGAGATCAGTACGACAGTTTCGACAAAAATATAAAACTCCTTTCCAATCTCGCCTCGCACACTATTTAATTGGATCTTCGATCACAGTCCCCATACCCGATAAGAGCAAAGGGGATAAGGCTCTTATTTTCAATAATTGGTAATTACCTATGATAACCCTATCAGCCCAAAAAACGCGTTTCTGCCATCATTTTTATTATTCCAAAAGTCCTTAGTAACCTAAATTCATGGTGGCATGTCAGATATCAAAAGAAATTTCAAAATAATAGGAGATTAAACAATTTTCCAATGAAGTGTCACTCGCACACCATCGGGAAACTATAATGACGCCTCTCAATTCGTTTTTTTATACAAAATCTACAAATATGGTGTCAATGATAAGCCAGTACAGCTCAATTGCGTTAGCACACTTGGCCCCCGGATAAGTTGTTCTAAACAAAACTTCTTTAATTTACCTGAGCTATGGTACTGCACTACAGAGGTCGCCAACCCGTGAATATCTGCATTTACACTGAGTAGCGAAACGTTTCGAATAAAAACTTGTACACCTCTCATTTTATTCGAAGCGCTTCGAATAAAAACGTGTACCTACACTTCTCATTTTATTAAGTCGCTATGCGAATTCAGTACGTTTTACTGAGCAAACGAATTTCTGTGTCTTTATCTTATGCTCGCAATTGTTTTTGCTGCTAAAAGGAGGTTTTACTATTTTTGTATGCATACTAACGAAATAAAAGTGGTCGGGTAGTAGCTATTTTGCTTGGATTTTCGTAAAAAAATACACCGTGACTTTTTATTCGTCTTACAACGGCAGCCCACTTCAAGTATCCAATGACTACTAAGCATTCATAAAAAAATAGGTATTTGTGAGACTTTAATAATTTAAAAATAAAAATATTTTTCAATATTACGCTTGACGTAGTTAAAATACCCTGTTGTGAGCAATAATCTACTGGACTCGTGCGCTGGGTTTTCGTTTGGGGGATTCTCCCATTTGTCACGTAAACATCATTAACAGGATGTTTCATAATTTTTGTAATGTTTATTTATTTTTCTTTGTACCTATTACGGTAGGTTAAAAAAAAAATCGCACCTACAACTATTTTATGTCGGACACATTGAGTGGACCACCTTTGTAAGACTTAAAAGTCACGGTGTATTTGTTTAGTGGAAAAATATTTAAACTTTATTGATACATTTTTGATATAAGTATATATAAGGTCACCAATATTCGTCGTCATTCTCCTGCCCTTATCCCAATTTATTTGGGCTCGGCCGCTGCAGGTCTTCTTCTTCTATTCTACTCTATTACTCGTCATTTCATCAGACATCTTATTTCTTGCCATATCATCCTCCACACAGTCCGTCCATCGTTTCTTTGGTCATAAGTATGATAATATATAAGTATGATAATGTTCCATAAACAAGCACTTAGGGCTAAGCTTAGTTTGCCTTATTAGTTTTACTTTATTGCTGGAAGCTATATTATGGGCCCAGAAAGTTATTATTAATATAATATCTAAATTGTTAATTGCCCAAATTCGAAAAAGAGTATCGTGATTAGTAAAGATTAATTTAGTCACGGGTTCTGAAACCCACACGCGACGCCATTTTTTTCTTTCAGTTTTTCAAATTCAAATATGATGGGTTCGAACCTATTTATGTATAACGCAAATTGATAAATTAATCGGAAGAGAAAATTATGCGACTTGGAAGTTCGCGGTCCAGCCCGTAACTTTTAGGAACATGAGGAATTGTGGGAAACTAGTTAATACTAGTATAATGTTATTTGAATTTGTTATTGACTGTCGCTACTTTTTAATGCTCTTAATTTTGATTAATACTGATGAAGCAATTTCGTAATTTAGTTTCCATTTAATCTTAGAATGGATGGAAATAGATTTTATTCTATCGACAACAAAAATGTCAGCATTGAAAAGTCAAAAGGAGTAAGTTGTTATAAAGCTTGTATTGCGTTGTGGCGGCAAGCGAGCATTCCTTGTCAGATTGTGTAGCGCGGTGCAGTCGCAACGATTTGTGACAACCGCCTGCGGCAATACTTTTGTGTTTCTTCTGTCTTTAGAGCTGCTGCTACGATGCTAGCTATTTCAAAAACAAATATTTATATCTACCAAGTAAAACTACTAGCCTTTGTCATCGAGACTCAACTTCAGTTTAGTCTCAGAACACAGATAAAACTCTCTATTATTCAACAAAGTGATTGCTAGAGTCTATTTTTCTTTAATTAAGAATACAACTTATTCACTACGTTAAAATGATGTAGTCTTATTCTTTATTGCACACAAAATAAAAATAAAACAAATATAATAATAATATAGCTTATGTACAATGGCGAGCTTAACCCAGAATTGGGTTTTCTTCCAGCAAAATCTATAATAATAATTATAATCCATGTATATTTAATTACATGATTAGCGCTTTCTCTTTTTTTAAATGACCAGTACATTTTTATTAATTATTTGTATACCTACTACAAACACATCAGGATGCACAATGCCATACAACTCATGCATGCAAAACAATCGAGGGTAATGGATTTTCAGGTCACTTTCAATGTAGCGAACAGAAAGCAATGCTCCTTGACGCTGAAGCAAATATTTTACACATTATATTTTAATATTATCCTAGGAGAAAATGGAATGATGAAGATAAGTGCAGTGTCGTGTAGTTGTATGTGATATTGCTTAGTTACCCCTCGGGCGAAGGGGCTGCCGAATCTGAAATGGTTTTGCTGACACATATTTTGCGAAAGGGGTTTTTCGTTTGTTCGATAGTCAGATTTGTTCGTTCAAAGTTCATGTGGAATTAACTATTAATGGAAAATAAATAAATGTAATGACTGTAACACAAAAAAAAAAATTAAAGCTAAAGTAAATACTAGCTTATGTTACAACACAATATTGTAGTTCAAAAAAACTAAAAAACACGTTTTGGAATGACGTGATTTTATTTCTCGTATTTTTCCTTTCATATGATATCCAAATCATGTGAATGCATAAAAAATAAATAGTCCGCCATCTTTGGGGGTCCACCATATTGGATTTAGAATGACGCCACTTAACTAATCATATCATCCAAACTGTATGCAAAATTTGAGCTCAATCGGAAACCAGAAAGTGCGTCAAATTTAACTTCTAAGATTATTTTACATAGTTAGAGATGAAGCTAATAAACTTCATAGACAACTAGGCCAACAAAACAATTAAAAACATCGTGAGGAAACCAGCATGCCTGAGAGATATTTCTTGACGGCATGTAAAGCCAAGTCAGAGGCCCATGGGCGGCCTAAAAACTCTGACACCAGGTTACAAACTAACCACACGATAAAGAAAGAAGAAGAAGAAAGAAAGACAATTAAAAAATGATGTCATACATTTTAAAACCGTTTTGAATAAAATGCTGAATATTTTCGGTTATTTGCCAAAACAAGCGGTAACATGCAAGTGTGTGAATAAAATGAATATATTTTAAAGGCGTTCCGGGTTATAAAACTTGCTATGAAATTTGTATTTTTTACAAACTTTTATTTAACTTGCAATGTATATATGTAGTCAGTGGCCCAAGTCTGACAACCAGTCTTACCATACATCTTTTATGGGGTACTGTGTAAAATGTTACAATAAAATACCACTTGGCATTTTACAACTTAATGAGAAGAAATTTAAAAAATGCATAAAACAAACACTATGTAAGCGAGCATATTATAAGTAAGAAGAGTATATCGTAGATAAAAATGCTTGGCTCAATGCTGGTCCTGCTCCACTGCCACTTGGGCTCACATACTAAGATTTTAATGTTTGGAAGAGATGCTCCCCCTTTAGTTCTTTCATCATTTCTTTTATTTTTTTTCTCGTTTGGAAACTTAGTTACTTTGATAACCATTGTTTTATATAAATTAGAAGCATTATTTGAGTTTTTGTAAGTGTGAGTGCCATGTAGACTTTCTATTATGGTTAGTTGTAGCTTTGTTTTATTTTCCTATCTCTACACTGTGCTCACATATAGAAGCAACAATATTGTACCCAGGACTATGTAATATATAACTTGATTTGAAAAGAGTGTCCATGGAGTTTCTTGCCCATTCTTCTCCATGAGATCTACTATTTTCGAATGGGCAACTACAGTCCATTCACAGTTATTATGCCTGTGGCGGGACTGTAGGTAGCTTATTTTTGACTATGCAAAAGTGCCTGTCATGGGTCTATTTGAAATAAATGCTTTGAGTTTGAGTTTGAGTTTGAGTTTGACCAAGGGGTATCGTATTACCCAGTACTAACTGGGTTATGGAGGTCAGATAGGCAGTCCCTCCATGTAAAATACTGGTATTCAGCTGCATCCGGTTAGACTGGAAGCTGATCCCAATTTAGTTGGGCAAAGGTTAGGAAGATGATGTATGTATGTATGTATGTATGTAACTATGTTTGTTCGGGTGAAACTTGCAAAAGTTAAAAATTAAAATAAAGTTTTTTTTAAACAATGTTTAATTGCTTATTAACAAAAAGAACAAAAAAGTTAAAAATAATTTAATTCTGATAAGAAATATACCATTTTATGGGTACATTGCTTATCCCATGATTTTTTTTAATAAAAGGGTGTTACATTTTGACGGCAAGAGAAATAAAGAAGGTGTAACGCGGTTTTATTAAAAAAAAGGGGACATTAGGTATCGAACAAATGGTACATTTCTTATCAGAATTAAATTATTTTTTATTGTTCGTTCAAGTTTGTGCTGATGTAAGTACTTGCTCACAGTGCCTACTTTAAAGTTTATTCGCTATAATGTTCCTACTGCTGGCACACCGGCTTCCTCTCTATGAGGGTGCTGGCACAGTGGGCTGTAATCAACCACGCGGGCTCAGTGCTGGTTGGTAGATGTCATTAGCATTCGAATTATAAGTTCTAAGACATGGGGGTTTCCTCAAGATGTTTTCCTTCACAGTTTTCAGAGCAATGGTGTTGAAGTAAATTACACAAAGTAACGCGCCAACCGGGGTTTGAACCTATGACCTACAAGATGGGGCCGTTACCACTGCTCCGTACTTTAAAGTTTATCAGCACCTAACCCGTCTAAAACGTTACCTTGGCTATTATTACTTAGAGCTATCCCACCAAAGATCCCAAAACAGTAATTAAGTGCCATAACAAGATTACAAGTCCCCACACAGTGCCGTGATGACCATAGAGTAAGCAAACGAGCAAAGTTACTAACTGCCCAACTTATGACACCTGTGCCAAGATAAAGTTTTGATTGAACATTCACATCTTGGGAGGATAATTAAATAGTTGGGTAGGTACCCAAGATGATATTGTTGCTAATAGGGTTACCATTACGAAAGAAAAGTATTAACAAAAACCGGACGTTTGCAAAAAAGTATTAAACCTTTTTATTTTTGGCGTATTTTTGTTTTGCTTTTGGTGGTGTGGCAGATGTCAGTATTGAAGAAAAATTGTGAAATATGGGTTCAAATGAAATTAAATGAATTATTTTGACCTAGAAAAAACTCGTGTGATTTTACGAAACCGATCCACAAAAATGTATTCACACGAAACGATCGGAGAGCCAAGTAGCTCGCGATGAATAAACTACTACAATAGCATAGTAATACGAAAATGCAACGTCGCCATTCGTCTGTTATTTGACAGTCGGCTGTCAGATGTCAAAGCGGACGTTGCTATTGTGGTATTTTAACAACATCATTATTAGTTTGGTCAATCCTGAGAGCCGTTATCTTTTCAGTGTGAAGCTGAGGGTGCTCCACCACCTGTAGTCTTTTGGACTATGGAGGGATCCCAGGTAAGCTGATTAAAATATCTTACAGTCAGATTATTATATTATACTAGCTGCCCCGGCATGCTACCACCTACCTACCACCTATACCCTACAGCTGGCATAGCACCTCCACATGTCCGAAGAGAAGTCGCAAGCGCAGTGGAGAAGCACAAACAGGAGTCGGACAGCAGACACCCATTATACGGCGCCCAACTGTCAAAACAGCGGCTTAAAAGCAGGCACAGTTTTTTAAAAACCGCAGGGTCCCTATCACGAGATCCAGGCGACGCCCGACGTAAGATGTGGGAAAATAGCTGCCCCCCTCCCACTCACTACTTACCACCAAGTGAGCATCTTCCTGCAGGGTCTAACCTTCCGTGGTCCACCTGGAAGTCCTTGAACCGTCTTCGGACTCAAGTGGGAAGATGTAACTCCAACCTCGTCAGGTGGGGCTACCTCAATGAGACAGCAGTGGGGTGTGGTTGTGGAGCTGTGTCACAAAATATGCTCCATCTCCTATCCTGCCCTCTTAGCCAAAAAACATGTAGCCCAAGTGACCTCTGTGCTGCCACCGACGACGCAGTGGGAGTGGCGAAGTTCTGGGCTAACAAGATATAAAAATTTTCGTGCCAGCGACACGAAGAAGAAGAAGAAGACTCATAAACCTAACTTTATGAAATAGTGCGGTAAGTACAGTTCAGACAGAAATTCGACGTGCAAAGCCGAAGATCGCGCTGAATGGTGCGACATAATATCATCGAAAACTTGTTCATTGTTCTGGGAACAGCAGCGGCATCTGTTTTATTGAAAACATAACAAAGAACTAACAGAATGAAGATCAAACAAACTTTTGTAACTGAAACAAAAACTATGGCATTACACGGCATGCGGCATATTGTTTGTGCTATATACGATTATATTTATAAATACTTTTTTGAGACGTCGCCCGTTGATCGTAAAGTTTATCATTTGAGATCGAACCCAAGATTACTTCAGCATGGTATAAAACGAAATGGAATGGGTGGTATTTCTCCAGTTTCGTGGCAAAAACTTTTGGACTAAGGTATTGCAATAAAATAAACCCACATTTAAAAAAATTACAGTGGCAACCAAAAACCAACAAAGCAATGAAGTAATCATCAAAATAATCCTGAAATCCAAAATATAAATTCAAAAAGTCTACAGCAAACTTTTCGAAAAGGATATACAAACAACCCCTTGGAGCCCGGAAGCTACCCCTTAATAGATTAAAATAGCTGAACATGGGGGACTAAATGAAATAATCCCGAATGAACAGGAAAAAGCTGTTGCCATGGCAACCACAGTGATAATAAATTCTCTCCTGAAAGAAGGTTCATATTAAGCTGTTTGCATAATTTTGTGAGTGGAGAGAATGGGCTGTTTCCATGGTGGAAATTGATGAGGAACAGTTTCAAGCTGGTAGAAATTAACAAGTGGGAATTATGGTAAATGTAGCTTTAGTAAATATGTTGTTTCAACTATCTATTCGATACAACTTTTTACCGTTACTATTTTTAAAGTAAGTAAGTCTAGGTTTTGCGGTAATGCTTGGAGGATCTTTTTGGTCTATTATTGTAGTAACCACCGGGATGACTATCATACCAACTGAGGCCACCTGGACACAGATTGTTCCGTCTGCACGCACAGTTTCTCAGTCTAACTCTCCCTTGGTTCGCGCGCTGGCAATGCTGAATGCTGGACTGACATCGATACCGGAGAGGGATTTATTTGCCTCAACATGGGTAGACGTATGTCGTGGATGTTTGAGTTTCTGTGAGAGGATGAACGAATGATGACTTTTCTTGTGCTTGTTCTCTGAGCGGATACATGGAAGGTCTATTTTCTTCGTTATTTTTAAATATTTTTTATCATTCCTTATTGTAAATTTGTTTCTTTTAATTGTGTAATAGTTTAGATTTGTCTATTATGTTGTACATGTTTTCTCAAGTAAATAAATAAATTCTGAATTAAAAATGTGGCCTTTTCACTATTTTAGTTCCCTCTTCTTCTTTGCAAGAGGGATCAGGTAATGAAAGGCACTGACTGTACACTTGTACAATCTTAATATTGTATTGTTAGGCTTCTGTATAGTTAATCCTTTTGTCATCGATGATTGCCCTTTAGACCACAATCCGTCCTTTTAAACAGTAGAATACGTTGACGGCATCGCATTCACACGACATTAACAATACTAACAACAACAATAACAATACTATGTGCAGCTGCGTCATAAACTGTCACTAGCCTCTGTATCATCCTTTTCAACCGCCCCCACCTGGGGAGAAAGTAACAGTTTCTATACATGGATTTTTTGTACACAGATATCCAGCGTGATCAATTTGCGACGTTGTAGCTGTGAGCACATTAGCCGAAGAATTTTAACGTTGGGTCTGTACATATTTTATCAAGCCTGAAAACAGTTGAATCATTGTCATGGCGAGCAAAGAAAAATAGATTCTTATTTCAACGTGCTAGCCCAATGCAGTCTCTCTTAGCTCCACATGACAATGTTGACGGATAAACAGCGTTAAATTCAACTGTCTATATGACATTTCAATTTTGAAAATGTCCATCTAAACTGTGCGAGAATTAGTCGTCTCGTCGCGCTGAAATGTTGGGGTCAATTGAGCGAAGTAGGTCACAAGGCTCGATGGGATCAGCCTACGAGTTGACAATACTTGTGTAGCTACTATTTGCGAGCTGTAAGCCTTACCCAGGCTTGTACAGCTTTGAGAGCTTATTTGAACAGCTGCAAGAGTTTTATTCTGAAGTTAAGAGATAAGCAAACAGCTGTGGTTGGGAGCTTTGTACTGTATTGTTGGGAAGTGCTCGAGTTTCCCCTGATTCTTGTCCTAATAAACTTTGAATGTCAAAAAAGTGTATTTACTCGCAAAAACTGCATGAGGTGTTGCCCATTTGCATCTCGACAGAGAGTAAAGATGAATAACTCAATCACATAAATTGTTTACATGTACTCACAATGTAGGTATAACTAAGCGTTCTGTTTGCTCTTATATCAAAAACAAGCGTAAGGAAGCCCCAGCTATTCCGGCAGCCCACGCTTACGTTATTCTGTCTTTGTATTTGGCTCCGAAAACTTTCATTATCCAAACAAAGACGGGAGTAAGGTAGCTGTATTTCACCCCACAAATTGCCTATAAATTTTTATTATGGCCACTCTTATTTGAGGTACAGAGGTTTTCCAGATAAATAGGTTTGTTTTATTATGTAAGACTGACCATGATTTGTGGTGTCGTTAATTTTTTTGCTTTATGTATAAAAAGTTCTCTAAGGGCCTCTCGATCGTAATAATTGAGGGTTTGTTTTGGGTCAGAGGTATATGGTATTAAATAATATTATGGATAGGGGTATAATATAAAAGGTTTATTATGATTAAGCTTTCATAGTTCATCTAAGACCACGTGTAAGCACTGAAATATGTTAGAGCAATTCTTCAGAAAGCCAAAAATATTCAAGATCTATTTCGGTATTCAGGACTAACTACCAACTAACAATACATCTGCTTTTTCGTACCAATAACTCTGTTGTTCCAAATCACTTAACACAGCAATTTATCAGATTTCTAGTAAACAAAATGCTGTGTTATTTTCCGAATAACAGACCTGTAAGCAGACCCGGACAGTTTGAAGGGAATAAATTAAATATCGTGCTTCGACAGACCGAGAAATTGAATTGGATCTGCGCGGTACAATAAGCCTTTTTTACAAGTCAATGATAAAAATTGTTTTGTAAGAAGTACGTTAAATATCGTGAACTGCTTTGTTGGTCTAGTGGTCGCAAGCGCGAAAACGTGCACAGACAGTGTCAGCTGCGTCAAGACGCAATATTTATCATATTTAATGAGCAAATTCGCATTATACGTAGTTGGGTCATAAGTTTTGTCACATATGAAATGTGAAATAAATGCCACATTTTCAATTTTATTATAATAATTTATATGTGGGAAGATAGGTAAAAATACACAGTTTTACATGTATATTAGTTTATTCGAAATGACCTCCTTGGTTTTTGATACAAGCCCGTAATCTGCGAGGCCAGTCATCGATAGAATCACGCACGACATTGAGATCCATATAGGCCACTGCTTGGATGAGGGATAGCTTCAGCGACTCCAAATTTTTATGGGGTTTTGCGCAGGCTTTTTCCTCTAAATACTGCCATATTTTATAATCCAAGGGATTAAGGTCCGGACTGGAGGACGGCCAATCTTCGTGCCTGATGTAGTCAATTTCATGGGCGTCCAACCAGTTTTACGTACTCTTGGCTTTATGAGCCGGTGCAGAATCTTGCTGGAATACCCAGTGGCGATTTGCGAACATTGTTCGTTTAAGAGGCTCTACGGAGCTTTGAAGAACTGTATTTTGGTACACCAAAGCACTGGTTTTCACACCTTTTTCACAAAAAAACATCTCAGTGGGGCCCAAATACGACACTCCAAGCCAAACCATCACCGATGAGGGATGATGACCACGTTGAACGCGTGGGATACGCCTACTCGCTTCATCACTGTTGTGAGCATACACCTTGTCATTTTGCTTATTGAAGCTCTCTTCAACTGTAAAAATTTTTTC
Source organism: Noctua pronuba (assembly GCA_905220335.1). Classification (NCBI taxonomy): domain Eukaryota; kingdom Metazoa; phylum Arthropoda; class Insecta; order Lepidoptera; family Noctuidae; genus Noctua; species Noctua pronuba. The sequence continues at coordinate 2,157,617 of LR999906.1, read as the reverse complement.
ATCTGAAAATAATATTTCGCGGTATTTTTTTCCCGCGTACCGTTTCAACAAAACGCGTGATCTTTGAAGCCTTATTTTTTTCAAACGATCGTTCAGGAAGTGAGCTGTTCTTTTACGGTAAGCCCGTAGCCCAAGGTCATCATTTAACACCCTTTTCACCGTGGTCCTGTTTAAACCCATCTGAAAAGCCAACAGTTTTTGCTTTCGCACGGGATTTCTTTGAATTCGCGCCTTGATGGCTTTGACCACCGCTGGTGTGCGAACCGTACGAGGTCGACCACTCCTCTCTCTGTCTTCTATTCTTGAGTCTTCCTCGTACCGTTTAATAGTACGATAAACAAACCTTAGTGTTATTTTTAAGTTTTTCAGTAGTTTGAAAATGTCACTTGCACCGTATCCACAACGATGCAATGCAATTACAGCGACTCTGTCTTCTTTTTGTGTCCACTCCATGTTAAAAACTAAAGAAAAGTCTACAAAACCTATGTTTTTAAAAACGTGAAATATTCAAAATTCGAACGTAATTTATAAATTTTTTCGTCTGCATTCCAAATTCTAAATTCGGAAGCTATGACAATATTTATGGCCAGACTACGTATAGTTGTCTTTTTGTTTCGTATTGATTGGAATTTGAATTTAAAAAAAACGTGGATTGATCTATGTGCTTATGCCAGTTTTCTTTTGTTTTTTTCATGCAACAATTTGTGTGTCAGTTTTGACTATGGTTAAGTTTTAGTTTTTTTTTTTTTTAATTAATTCTGAATATTTGCTACTTTCACTTTTATTATAACTATTTGAACCAAATGTATTAGACAAGCGCTAATCCCGCCGACAAACTGTTACGCAGTTTGGTGGGTGCATTTTCCACCAAAGGAGAATGCCCAGGGCGCTATGGACAAGTGTACTCAATTCAACATTGCTGTGTCTTCATCAAATCAACTTTAAAATACTCGATGGCATGTCTAAATACTACCTCAAAAGATTTAACACAAACCACAATGGCATTTCCGAGATATTTACAAAAATGAAATCACTATTTTGAGGTTATATTCGACCAAAATTTAGTTGGAAAAAGCTATTTGAAACGGTCTGAATTGGTTTACGGGTGAGCTTTGTGCCTTTGAAGCACATTTGTGTAAAATCTGTAACGGTTTAGCTATGTCAGGTGGCCAGTTACTGGTGACCACCTGTGCCTACCTCACCAAGTCTTACGGATTTTGATTTTGATTATCTTCGTGCTTTAAAATCTTATTCGCGCGTTTCATGAAATTGCAAAGCATGAAAGAAATCATTACTAAGATAGTTAATCGCTCAGTGTTATATCTAGATCCTACTCAAATCATAGATTGAGTAATTCATTACATATTTAAATAATCATAATTCTGTGCAACTCTAAGTTTTAAATGAAACAACATACAACTAATATTGAGAGGTATCTCAGAATACACTTAACTGATTGAAATCAACTATCCTAGTTTATAATTTGTTTATTACCAACACATAAGTAGGAGGTTCCTACCTACATAAGTAATTATTTTAAAATCCGGTAACCCCACTTGGGTTACCGGATTTTAAAATAATTGTGTGAGGTGAGGAACTAACACACAGACGTGGATTTTACTTTTGTCCTCTAAGATTTGTTAATGGTACACAAACATAAAAGCGCAGTTCCTAAGTAAAAAAATCATACTACGTTAAAAACACTATGTTTATTCTTACCGTCGTTGGTGAGATCCAGACTCGTAAAATGTTCATGATTTATTGGGAATCTACGACAACATGAGTTTACGCATAAGTGGCGTTAATCTCAAAGAGCAGTTGAGATATCGCACCACAGTCACATTCGCCATGATCACAACACAAACAGTCCTGTCTTTAGTAATAAACACACACTGTGCAGCGGCGTTCACAACAATCAATACAAAATCGTTATCATTTTATTTTATGTGGATAGGTAGACACTTTACCCGCAATAGAATAAATTGACAGGTAAAAAATGGCGTACTTTAGAGTCGGAAACTTAAAAGTACTATTTATTGTTCAAAAAACTCTCCCATTATAAATAATCATTAAGTCTTATTTAAAAAATATATTTTATTTTAGATATTTCATGCCGTCTAAGGTTTTGAGACACAAGTCATTTATCAAGAGTACTGTCCATGGGCAATCTCCTTTGAAAGACATTTTTCATCTTAAACGACATCAACATCATTTGAATATAAAAACAAACTTCATTAATATTGTACAAACCTAAACATGTTGCATAATGTTCCAAGTTGTAGGACGAGCTCCTGAACTATAAGAACAACTTGAATCTTAAGCCCCTAGTCACGGAGATGTCGAGGTGATTTGCTGAGTCATTGCGAGCGTTGAACACTCACTGCTCCAGGCATCCTAAGTAGCAGTTAACTTGCTATTTTGCTTTTAGACTGCCAGAGCGATACAAAAAATTATAATTTATGTATATGCCTTTTTATAGGCAAGTGGGTTAAGAACTTTTGTAAGATTGTAGATATAGTATATGTACTACAGTATGAAAAATAAATAATGATGATAAACTGTTTGTAGTTGAACATGGCTTTCGACATCGGCTAGAATAGGTCTTTACTTTTTTGCCATACAAAGTGTAAACGGACCCTTCACGAAGCCGTCAACCAAGCTTTCTTTACATCTTACTCAGTAACTCTGCGCAAAAATGTTTGCTGGGAAACTTTTATTTGGTCTCAAGATTCATGATTTACGGTAGAGCTCAATGTAACGCACTCAAGATATTGTGCTGATGGATGTATTGAATAGGTCATAAAGCTATTTAAAGTAGAGTTAAAACATTTACAACTTACATTTACAAAAAAACCGTGTGAAAATTGTTGGACCTTTGATCTTCAATATTTTCGTAACCAGAAGGTTTCCAGGTATGGTCTAGATTAAGAACAATCACGCAATGACGGGTAGAACAAGCTTTCGGCTTTGTTAAGGGTCTTTTACACCTTTATAACAATCATTTTGTATTGAGCTTGATTTGCTTATAACAGTCCACTTAATATTTCCTATTACAGTTTACTTCCGTGCTATTTGTGCAGGAAAATACTAAAAAAATAAAATATATCATCATTGATTTAGTTACCCTGACTGACACTAAACAATTTATAACAGAAATATCTCACATCTGTTAGAATATGAGTCGCAATCTTCATAATAAATAATAAATGGCTAAATAATAAGAGCTGCTCGGATCGATCTTTAGGTTAAGCCGTGCTTGCCTAGGTTGGTCTGTGGATGGGTGACCACCCATTACATACCGAGTTTCCTCCGTGCCTCGGAAAGCACGGTAAGCCGTTGGTCCCGGGTGTCATTTGTAGATATTTGACAGTCGTTAGGTAGTCAGTGGCCCAAAAATTCTGACATCCAGTCTTACCAAGAGGTATCGTATTACCCAGTACTAACTGGGTTGTGGAGGTCAGATAGGGAGTCGCTCCATGTAAAATACTGGTATTCAGCTGCATCCGGTTAGACTGGAAGTCGACCCCAACATAGTTGGGAAAAGGCTAGGCAGATGATGACGTTAACTTTAAATAGCAAAACTCAACTCGGAAAATCCGGTTTCACTGTTTCTGTTTAGTAAACTTACTTAGTCTTTTAATAAACTAAGTTAGCACACAATGAACACAACATTGGTAGAATGAAAACTAGGAGCGTTTCATTTGATCGCTCCATTTCATACGGCAATTGTCATGGCTCCTTTATGTGCTTTAAAAATAGAAAGTTTATGTTCACCATCAAACAGTGGTTTGTAAACTATGTTGCAAGCTTTTCAACTGATTGATATTGTGCTCACATAGTTTTCAGTTTCTCTAGGGATTCCGGTAGTATTGTACAGTAAATTACAGTAGTAGAAATGGTATATATATGCTATTTCATATAGTAGTAGGAATGATATATGCTATTCAACGAAATGTTTGAACAAGTTTTTCGCAATCAATGAATAACGTCCAGCTATTTATGTTTCATTGAGTTTAGCTAATTGTGTCAGTCTCAAAGTCTAGGCAAAAACAGATTTTGGTAAGTAGTAAATCTAGGGGAATAGTAGTATTTGGTTTAATTATGTTCCTATGGTAACAAAGGATGTTGTACAGACGCCAGCACATCACGAATCAGAATCAGAATCAGAAATATTTATTTGTTAGAATGTAGTTTTACATAGTATAGTGTTATGGGTTGTTTATGTCCTTAACATTCTACCACAACATATGGTGTACAAATATTCAGACATCACTCTTAAATAAATTAAATAAGTAGTACAATTATTTAATGATTTGTGTTTTACAATAGGTCAAACATGAATTAATATTATTATAATTAGGTAATCGTTACTTTAAAATCAATGTCAAAATTAAGTACTTATAAGTAAGTTAAGTAGTTCTTGGATTCTTACAATATTCCATATACTCTCATGTCGTAAAAGCAATTATCCAATAATCATCTTGCAAGCTACCCGAAACTGTTAAATTTACCCAATCAACCTTGAACCTAATGCTTTACCTATAACGTTGAAAATCGAGTAAAGAAATTTGACAGATTATAGTAGCTTGATGTGTTGTGTCTGTACAATATCCTTCATCTGAGAGAATACTCGTATTGTTTCTTTAAACCATATTATTATGTGTGTGTAAGCGTAATACTAGTATTAATTGTTGAAAAGTTTCACATTTCACAATGGTACAGAAGGAACGCATATTTGAGTACCTATATTATTATAAAAATCCCGAAGTATGACAATGTCAGTAATATAAGGTCTTTAATTTGCTAGCAAAACTTCGTACACGTGCTGGATCGACGTCTAAAAAAGCTAATAAAAAATATATATGAGGCTTTTTTGGGGTCAACCGGGCCGCATGTAGTTTAAAAACTGATCATATTGTTTGTGTAAACTTGAACGTGATACATTTTGAAATCTAAACACGATAAAAGTAAAAAAACGGACACTTTCTTGTTGAAATATCGATACCGCTCACGTATAAATGAAGTCTGCACATTAACCTTCTATATCTTACTAATATTATAAAGAGGAAAGATTTGTATTTGTGTGTGTGTTTGTATGTTTGTAATGAATAAACTCAAAAACTACTGTGCCGATTTAAAAAAAAATTCACCATTAGAAAGCTACATTTTCCCTGAGTAATATAGGCTATATTTTATCCCAATATGTTTAAAAAATTAATGTCCACACGTGCAAAGCCGGGACAGACCGCTAGTTATAAATAAACATACAAGAAGTACCCCCATCGCACCGGACACTTGGGTGTAAACGGGCCACCAAAACCATCTCACGAAGATCTGCCCCCGGGCAGGCGACCACCGATGATGCCACGAGACATTCAAATCCACACGCATACTTAGCCGAACGGACCCTTTACCGGTGGTATAATGTTTACAGAAAGCAGCTGCGTCTGGAAAACATATAAAAAATATAAAATAAGTACTCTGAAATAAATATGAAGTATTTAATGTTGTGTGTTTTTTGATAATCTTTATTAAAAGTAAGGAAGAAAGCACTGTATCGATGCAATAATAAAACGGATTCTAATGACAGGTTTTGATTGTCAAGTTTTTCTATTACTCTAACAAACATCGAAGACAAAAAATCGCGCTTTCTTAAAACAACTACCAAAAGATAACAACTGATTTTGTTTTCACATTTACACTACAACGTGAAAGTTTACTCAAAGCGAAAACCATCTTTAATGATCGCATTCCTTTAGTTATTCTACGCGACGCCGTGCGCCGTTTTATGCGAAAAAGGGGGCGCATTTTTTAACAATAGCTTGGCGATCTGACCGCAGCCTTAACAATGGGGGCACAAAATGAGCTCGGGGAACTTTGCCTTGCCTACTCAATTACATTGAAACAATAAGAGCATACGTACCACGAAACAATGGATCATTTGTAAAAGTTTTCATATTGCTGCGAAACATGGTGGTTGGTGTTCGTGGAGTTTTGAATGCAATATGATATTTTTAGTTGCGTTTTTGGAATAAGCAGCAAACTATTATTGTATGTTTTTTCCTGAAGCAACAAATGCAATAAAGTCAGTGAGATTCGAAGGAGGTAACGATAAAATAAACAGAACAACTATTCTTTTAAAGAAAACTTTTGTCAAATTCTAATCTGATAAATTCTTCAATAACTCAATAATAATGCTTTGATGTGACATCTGTTTGTAAGCCTATTTTCTTATTTCGTAGACTGCACTCGATGAATCATCATCTGCCTAGCCTTTTCCCAACTATGTTGGGGTCGGCTTCCAGGCTAACCGGATGCAGCTGAATACCAGTATTTTACATGGAGCGACTGCCTATCGGACCTCCACAACCCAGTTAGTACTGGGTAATACGATACCCCTTGGTAAGACTGGTTGTCAGACTTTTTGGGCTACTGACTACCTAACAACTGTCAAAGATCTACAAATGACAGTCGGGACCAACGGCTTAACGTGCTTTCCGAGGCACGGAGGAAACTCGGTATGAAATGGGTGGTCACCCATCCACGGAGCAACCTAGGCAAGCACGGCTTAACCTAAAGATCGACCCGAGCAGCTGTTATTATTAAGCCACGAACTCCTCGCACTCGATGAATATTGAGAAAAAAAATTATATATTGAGAAGATAAGAAAGTTTCGGACAATGGCAGGAATATACACGGCAATCAGAAAGTCAATATGCAACTCATTACGCTGCTCTATTTAGTGCCTATAAGAGTATTAATTAAAATAACAAGGCAACATATTGGGATGCATGTTCTGAAAGTATATAGTATGTCTTAATAATTTTTATGTGCCATCCTTAAGTTTTTAACGATTCTTAGTATAAGTGTAATGTATCTGATTTAGCTGTGCTTTTTTAACAAAATAAATAAATATAAGTACTTAGATCCCGAAAACGATCCATTAAAAATATAGATCGGAATAAACTATCGGTATAAACTACTCAGAAATGGACGCTGTCAAGCATTGAAACGTGAGCTATGCCCAGTTTGTTCAGGTTTAAGCGGACATTGTCACGGTTGGTCTGACATCGTCCTTCGTCAACTTATACAGCGGGATTATCGGGATATCATAAAGGCGGTTTTATTACAAATATGTCACAATAGGGCTTAATAATGTACAACTGTGATGTGCTGGTGTGTAAATGTACGAATAAGGAAATATGATAGCAGAGACCAGGGATAGTTAAGGCGTGAAAAAAATGAGATTGTCAAAAATTGATTTTGTATTGTGTAACGGGCTGGTGTCCGCAACTCCACGTCCAAGCACGTATTTTGCGGCCCGAAAAATGTATTTAGAAAAACACCCCGTTATTTCAGAGAGTTGTCTAAGATTGCTGCTGTCACATACACACACAGCAGCAACCGACAGCAACAGTAGTCGACATGAGGTTGCGACTCGTCGGAGCGACACGTCGTACCGTCATGTCGTTGCAGTCACGATTCCGAACCCAACAGAACACATTGTTCAAACAGCATCTCCCACAAACTAGAGCAAACAGCCTAAAGACGAGTAAAACAACCAAACTTAGTACTTATGTTAATGTAATACGGACTATGTCATCGATCAAAGTCACTTAAGACAGATTAAGCTGTGAAGTTGTAGGAAGTTGTTACAATCTTTGTTGCAAGTCCGTATTCCGTAGAGAATGCACCACAGGACTATGTGGGTGGTACGATAATAAGGTTTTTTATCAACAAAATAATCTTATTTCCTCGATATTTTCCCCTGTGGAGATCTTTAAGGAAAAAGTTGAGTGATAAGGAAAATGTTACGTTGCCTGTATGCAAAGGACCTCATCTCATTAACGACATGAGCATGTCGATGACAATTTATTCTAAACATTATAATATATTTCGTAAGCTAAGAAGACCCTTAAATGTAAGGAGGTTACTGTTGAATTTGATTTCTAGAACCACTCGTTTTTTTTTTTCTTATGTTATCACTTATTTTTGTGAATGCTGGTTAACCTGTAATTGGCGACTGTGTCAGTCCAAGACTGAAACATATGTATACTTAAGATATGTTGTACACATAAGCTGTTGGTGAACCTATATTAATAAATATTTCCAGCAATTGATAGGATAAACTTCAATAAAAAGTTGTAGGTTATTATGTTATGGATTTATGTTTATAACCCCATAAATAACGTTAAACAGATAGTAGGTAAGGGCATTATATCACCTACCGACAATTTATCGTAATAATCTCGCCCATCCCGATACTGTTTCAGGCGACCTGGACCTGCCGCAGAAACTATTACGGCAAAAGTTAAATCAGTTTTGTTGCCTCCTTCGAGGCGGTTTCATCTGGTTTCATCCGGTTCAAGGCATCCTCTTGTGCATGCAATTTTGTAAAGCATCGCCGCCGTAACCCCTTCGGGGATACCAGTTTGTGGAACTGCGACAGCTTGAAGGAAAAGCGCATCAACGTGTCCTGCGGTCCCGTTAATGCGGAGGGTTTGACTTCTTTACCTGGATTGCTATCACGAATTTCACCATACTAATTTGTAAACTGGACGCCTGAGGGTGGACATCGCCGACGAGGTCGACCGCGGCGAAGGTGGTGTGACGAACTGATCTGATCATGATTGCGGCACAAGCGTTGCCAGAAATTACACAAAACAGAGAGGTTTGGAGGGAGAAAGGAGAGGCCGCCTTTGCCCAGCAGTGGGACAAAATATAAGCTATGAAAAAAAAAACCGAAACCACCTAACCGATTTCTATGATATTTTGTTATCAATATGTTTGGTCGGTTAAATTAGGGACTAGGTTGCTATTGCTGGCAATATAAAATAAAACTGGTTGTTATTGCGCAACTTTTTATATTTTTAACATTGTATTATTACGTTTCATAGTCTTAATAAGCAGCATTAATATAAACAATTAAAAATGAATAACAAATCTGCGCGCAACAACAAGCATAATTATATCTGATTCGTATAGCAGCAAATAATAAAATTACATTCTTTAAAACTATACAATGGATATTAGTGTATTGTAGATAGTTGCCATTGCATTTGAATATCAATTGTTTTCGAATACAATTTAGGCGGTGATAAATGCTTTATCGTTTTTCTCAGTCAAGTTAATCTTATCAATACTCTGCGGATAGCTGAAGAGGACGTCGGCCACGATGTCTGATACTTCTGTAGGCTCTCTGGCTCGACCGTTCTGTTCCAGTTGCAGGGCGTACAAGTAGTACACAAGAATGAAGTACGCAGTAAGAGCTGGAAATAATACCCGTATTAAATAACATAGCACTACGCCCACATTCCGCCTGCAGTCAGGGAGTGAGCCTATTATCATCAACCAGGCACATCTGTAGACGCCATGGGTGCTACTGAGAAATCTGATGGGAAAAGCCAATTACACTTTGCCCGATCTGAGAACCTAGGAACTCGTTCTCAGTATTACTGCTTGCAAACACTAGATTCTAGATTGATATTTCTTGCGAATTTATGTAGAGCGATAAATGCCTTATCATTCTCCTGCCCTTATCCCAATTTATTTGGGGTCAGCGCAGCAGATCTTCCTCTTCCATACTTCACTATTACTCGTCATCTCAGCAGTATGTTTAGTTCTTATTCAAGCCAAGACGAAGAAAGCAACTTCTTGTTGTTAGTCATGCTTTATCGAATATAGGAAATAAAAGCATTTTTAATTTGGAGCCCTGACACAGCCAGAAGGCGACGCGGTAGACCTCGCAAGAGAAGGCGGGACGAGCTGGACAAAACTTACGACCAGTGGTCCACATTGGCTCTGGATCGAAGAACGTGGAAGTCATGGAGAGAGGCCTTTGCCCAGCAGTGGGATGACACAGGCTAGCAGTATCAGTATCAGTAATTTTACACTTGCCTATTTTGGCAACAGTACTTAATTAGGTGTTTTTTTTTACGTAATTTTACGGATTGTTTTGCTTAATATGTTTTATCTATGTCATCAATGAGTCATAAAACTAAATAGAAATACGCGCGTTCTATCACAATTTTAATATCAATTGGCTCTTCTTATAATAGATGAGTAAGAAGACTGAAAGCGAGATATACGATAGTAATATAAATAAAAAGGCTAACGAAAGTATTTTTAAAATATCTTTCGAACCCTTACCGATCTCTCCACAGCAGACTACCATGGAGTGGCTGGTGTGATGAGGTCCGTACAGCACCACACCAATGACGGACAGCAGGAGACGAATGGTAGCAACTGTCACGTGCAGCTTGATGTGGCCGGGTCGTTTCTGAAAATGAGACACGTTAAGGTTTGACCCATTGAGGCCGTTGTTATCACAATAATTGTCATTTTTTTCTTGTACACAACATCAATATGCTAAAATAACCAAAACTTGTTAAAGCTTACGTTGTGCCGTGAAGCTGAAATGCTAAATTGTGTGTATGTCGTTTATTGTTTATCTTTTTTTTACATTTTTATAATTAATATTTCTTAATAAAACATAAAAATAGTGTTCACCGCTAACCACCGGTGGACACTATTATGACGTATTAATTAGATTTTCTTCAGCCATTATTTTAATTGTAAACTAGTTTTAGGTAATGCTCTACTCTGCGGCTAAAGATCATTAGCGTAAACTATCACTACTAAATACCAAACATGAGATTATTTATACCTTAGAACATTATCGACGTAAACCCCCCATTACTAACTGCTTAAAGGCAGAGCCATAAAATTACTAATCGCCGATCTTGTAGGTCAGAGGGGAGGGGTACAAACTAAGAACAAAGTGCTGAGTTCGTAAAGATGTTGCCAACTGCAAAACTTTCAACTCATTTTGCTAATGTATTTCAATTTGGTTATTCTAGGTTCACCATCATAGTTTTGAAATAAGATTAATTAATTAGCTTATGATTTTATTGAAGACCTTATTGAATGACATCATTATCTATGATATATGAAAGATGCATCACAAATGATTTATTCTTTACTAGCTTCTGCCCGCGACTTCGTACGCGGATCCTGTTGCTTATGCCAGCGACAACGGGGTCGTCAAAATCGAAGATCTGAAACGTCTGATGTCGAATTCTAAGAGGGGGACGGGAAAACAACGGGATGCGCGAGACGATTCGAGACGTTCCATATCTTTCATTTTTGTAAGTCAGAAGTCGATGCATAGATACGCTTGGAACTCAAGCGTAATTCTCTATCCATGAACGTCTCCGACACGCGAGACAATGCGTGACGTTCACGATCAGCGGTCAGTCGCGCATCACGTTCCCCACTTGTCTCTAGAGACCTAGAAGTCGATGCGTAGATACGCTTGGAACTCAAGCGTAATTCTCTATCCGTGAACGTCTCTGATTCGCGAGACAATGCATGACGTTCACGATCAGCGGTCAGTCGCGCATCATATTCTTCACAGTTCTCTAGAGACCTGGATGTAGATGCGTAAATACGCTGAGAACGCAGGCGTGCTTCGTTATCCAAGAGGAAGAGAAGAGAAGAGAGGAAGAGGTTTCCACGGAGCGAGTTGCAGCCTGATGTGCTCGAACAGCATGAAGTCTCTCCTGACGTTCTTCGGTAGATTCTTGGGATCTTATGATCCTCAATCTTTTAGCTCCTTTGGAACATTGGGAAAGATTTGACCTCTTTCTAGGCATGGTTATAGTTTTATTGTGAAGATACCTGATCAATTAAAATCTAAGTGACTGCTCCCCTGCGTTACCGGGTAGGCTACTGCGTCACGAAGATAAGTGGAAAAAGTCTAAAACACTCAAATAACATAAGCCCGAAGGCATATTTATTCGATAAAATAAAAAAATAAATAGGAGTTCTGTCCAGTAGAGTCAAATTTTCAATGATATACCGTCGTCATCGAATATCAGTCCTAAACTGTTACCGCCTTCACCGCGTGGAGGTACTCCCAGCTTATGTTATTTTATAATTATACAGTGAAATTAGTGATAGCTTTGATTTCCACATCAGATGTTTCTGATCTTCGATTTTTATAAGTCAACAGGAAATGCCCATCAGACCGAACAACTTTTGCTAAGACTTTATTCCTATATGTATTATGGTGTAGCTGGGCTCTTGGAGTTCCACAACAGGTGTTCCAGATCTTCGATTTTTATAAGTCAACAGAGAGTGCTCATCAGATTGAACAATTTTTGCTAAGACGTCATTCCTATATGTGTTATGGTGTAGCTGGGCACTTGGAGTTCCACAATAGGTGTTCTAGAACTTCGATTTTTATAAATCAACAGAGAGTGCTCATCAGATTGAACAATGTTTGCTAAGACGTCATTCCTATATGTGTTATGATGTAGCTGGGCTCTTGGAGTTCCACAACAGGTGTTCCAGATCTTCGATTTTTATAAATCAACAGAGAGTGGTCATCAGATTGAACAATTTTTGCTAAGACGTCATTTCTATATGTGTTATGGTGTAGCTGGGCTCTTGGAGTTCCACAACAGGTGTTCCAGATATTCGATTTTATAAGTCAACAGAGAGTGCTCTTCAGATTGAACAATGTTTGCTAAGACGTCATTCCTATATGTGTTATGGTGTAGCTGGGCTCTTGGAGTTCCACAACAGGTGTTCCAGATCTTCGATTTTTATAAATCAACAGAGAGTGGTCATCAGATTGAACAATTTTTGCTAAGACGTCATTCCTACATATGTTATAGTGTAGCTGGACTCTTGGAGTTCCACATCAGGTGTTCCAGATCTTCAAATTTATTCTCTCAGCAGAAAATGCTCATCACGTGGAACAATTTTTGCTAGGGTACCATTTTTGTATGTCTTATAGTTTAGCTATTCTATTGCGGTTCTGCATCAGGTGTTCAAGTTTCCAAGATAAATTATAGCCTATATGTTGCCCAGACTTAATACCTATACAACAAAAAAAAAATCTTTCAAATCCGTCTAGTAGTTCCGAAGATTTGCGTGTACAAACAAACAGACAAACAGACAAACAGATAAACAGACAAACAGACAGAATTTTTTTTTTGGATTCGTGCTCTATTACTGTTTCTAAACCCCCCTCAATTTTTTTTTTTTAAATATATTCAATGTACAGACACAGTTTTTTTACTGTCTTATTATATGTACTAGCTTCTGCCCGCGACTTCGTACGCGGATCCTGTTGCTTATGCCAGCGACAACGGGGTCGTCAAAATCGAAGATCTGAAACGTCTGATGTCGAATTCTAAGAGCCCGGGGACGGGAAAACAACGGGATGCGCGAGACGATTCGAGACGTTCCAGATCTTTCATTTTTGTAAGTCAGAAGTCGATGCGTAGATACGCTTGGAACTCAAGCGTAATTCTCTATCCGTGAACGTCTCCGACTCGCGAGACAATGCGTGACGTTCACGATCAGTGGTCAGTCGCGCATCACGTTCCCCACTTGACTCTAGAGACCTAGAAGTCGATGCGTAGATACGCTTGGAACTCAAGCGTAATTCTCTATCCGTGAACGTCTCCGATTCGCAAGACAATGCATGACGTTCACGATCAGCGGTCAGTCGGCAGTAGGCATCATGTTCTTCACAGTTCTCTAGAGACCTGGATGTAGATGCGTAAATACGCTGAGAACGCAGGCGTGCTTCGTTATCCAAGAGGAAGAGAAGAGAAGAGAGGAAGAGGTTTCCACGGAGCGAGTTGCAGCCTGATGTTCTCGAACAGCATCAAGTCTCTTCTGACGTTCTTCGGTAGATTCTTGGGATCTTATGATCCTCAATCTTTTAGCTCCTTTGGAACATTGGGAAAGATTTGACCTCTTTCTAGGCATGGTTATAGTTTTATTGTGAAGAAGATACCTGATCAATTAAAATCTAAGTGTCTGCTCCCCTGCGTTACCGGGTAGGGTACCGTGTCACGAAGATAAGTGGAAAAAGTCTAAAACACTCAAATAATATAAGCCCGAAGGCATATTTATTCGATAAAGTAAAAAAATAAATAGGAGTTTTGTCCAGTAGAGTCAAATTTTCAATGATATACCGTCGTCATCGAATATCAGTCCTAAACTGTTACCGCCTTCACCGCGTGGAGATACTCCCAGCTTATGTTATTTTATAATTATACAGTGAAATTAGTGATAGCTTTGATTTCCACAACAGGTGTTCCAGATCTTCGATTTTTATAAGTCAACAGAGAGTGCTCATCAGATTGAACAATTTTTGCTAAGACTTTATTCCTATATGTATTATGGTGTAGCTGGGCTCTTGGAGTTCCACAAGAGGTGATCCAGAACTTCGATTTTTATAAATCAGCAGAGAGTGCTCATCAGATTGAAAAATGTTTGCTAAGACGTCATTCCTATATGTGTTATTGTGTAGCTGGGCTCTTGGAGTTCCACAACAGGTGTTCCAGATCTTCGATTTTTATAAATCAACAGAGAGTGGTCATCAGATTGAACAATTTTTGCTAAGACGTCATTCCTATATGTGTTATGGTGTAGCTGGGCTCTTGGAGTTCCACAACAGGTGTTCCAGATCTTCGATTTTATAAGTCAACAGAGAGTGCTCATCAGATTGAACAATGTTTGCTAAGACGTCATTCCTATATGTGTTATGGTGTAGCTGGGCTCTTGGAGTTCCACAACAGGTGTTCCAGATCTTCGATTTTTATAAATCAACAGAGAGTGGTCATCAGATTGAACAATTTTTGCTAAGACGTCATTCCTATATATGTTATAGTGTAGCTGGACTCTTGGAGTTCCACATCAGGTGTTCCAGATCTTCAATTTTATTCTCTCAGCAGAAAATGCTCAACGCGTGGAACAATTTTTGCTATGGTACCATTTTTGTATCTCTTATAGTTTAGCTATTCTATTGCGGTTCTGCATCAGGTGTTCAAGTTTCCAAGATAAATTATAGCCTATATGTTGCCCAGACTTAATACCTACACAACAAAAAAAAAATCTTTCAAATCCGTCTAGTAGTTCCGAAGATTAGCGTGTACAAACAAACAGACAAACAGACAAACAGACAAACAGATAAACAGACAAACAGACAGAATTTTTTTTTTGGATTCGTGCTCTATTACTGTTTCTAAACCCCCCTCAATTTTTTTTTTTAAATATCTTCAATGTACAGACACAGTTTTTTTACTGTCTTATTATATGTATAGATATAGATTTAAAGGGGCTTGTTCAATTTGAAGATGTCGCCCAAATGATTTATTTCAACAAGTTATTTATTTTCAATAAAATGTACCGCATTAAGTAAAAATAAAACGTCTGTGGTTTTAAAGTATTTGGACTTTTCTAATTTAAATACACAATCTGCATTGCGGTACATTGACTTGGTTTTTCTAAACGGAAACTCCATGGAAGCCCCGTCCAATGTTACTTCTTACTTTTTTTTATATGACAATTCCAGTTAACGGCTATTTCAAGACCACTAACGTCAACAGAAAAGTCTACGATCTTTGTGTGTCCCTCCAAAATTTTGAAAGGAAGCACTGTCCAAAAATCATGGAACAAGTTGGCAAACCTATCTGTAATTTGGTACAAACTGGCGTTCTGCCAGCCAAGTAAGTCAAATAGAACGTACATTTATTGTGGCCGTAGATAATGTAGAACACACCGCGTCGTGCGACGGGTCCGGAATGCGCTGTTGGACCTTTTATTAACTGAACTAAGCTTAAGTGGGGCTACTGTTACTTGTGTACTGTTTTTTTCTGTCTTAAAAGTAAACACAAAACCTGAAAATACACGGGTTGAACAGTCTATACAGGGTGTAAACGGACCCTTCACGCATCAAACTAAGTAACTTGACCCAAAAATTATTGCTGGGAAATGACTTTTTTTTGGGGTGAAAAATCACGTTTTACGGTAAAACTCAATGTTATGCACTCAAAACTTAGTGCTGGTGGATGCTTTGAATAGTAAACGGGCCATGGAGTTAATTAAAGTAAAGTTAAAACCTTAAAAAGTGGTTTAAAAAAAACTTGAAAAAATTTGAACTTTGACCTACCTATATCTCCGTAACTAGAAGGTTCCCAGGTATGGTCCAGAACAAAAAAAAATATCGCATTGATCCCCATAATTGCGATCATTTTTTTTGTACAAGAACAAGAGTCTTTCGGCTTCGTTAAGGGTCTTTTTACACCCTTTATAAATAAATATCAAGTGCCACGTGTATGACGCGGTGCATCATTTGAGGATGGCCCGACCGATTTGTCTGTTTTTTTTTGTTGTGTTCGTATTTGGCAGAACAAGGTTTTTATGAATGAAAATGTTGACATTTTCTTCGTTAGTAACTTGCACCCGTGTAAAGCCGGGCAAGGCCACTTGTTTAAGATAGCTATTTAAAAGTTTACACGCTTGAAATGTTTGGTATCTATCTAGTGGTCAATAAAAATCATATATAACAAGCCGAAGAGCAAGGGTATCGAGAGTTTCAATCTAAAAACTAGTAAAGATCTGGTCAAAACTTCAACTAAAGATAAACAACCAACACAAACTTCTTTGACCTTGCCGTTTTCAAGGACACGATTAGAAACAAAAAGTAGATACTGCAAATATACATACCCTGTGCAGACCAATGAGAAGGACGATGTTCATCAAAAACCAGCCGATGTTCAAGCATGCGACCAGAACAAGAATTGTTACAGTTACGCTCAGCCTAGATCTGTCCATGGAATCTGGATCTGGGACCAGAACACCATCCTCGTTTTGTTTCAGACGGATATAACGGAAGCCGTGAGTGTAAAATGCTAGAAAGCTCAAAGTACCGACGTAAAATAAGGTGATGAGGAAGTTTAGAATCTGAAATAAAACATAAATTGATAATGAAGCCAACAGTTCTGTAAAGTTTTTTTTATAAGAATATCAGTTAAGTTTTCAGCATAGAATAAAAAAGCTGTTTATGTGAACTTCCATACTTAATTACATACTTACGTACCTGTTTTAAATATAATTCTTATTCTTATTCTTTATTGCACAAAACAACAAAAAATACACCTACAAATTGCAATAATATAGCTTGTGTACAATGGCGAGCTTAACCCAGAATTGGGTTTTCTTACAGCAAACCAAATTTTGATTGCGAAATTTGCATAAGAGGATATACCTATGTGCATTAACAGAACATCTTATTACTTAAATTAATTAATTGTATAAACTAAACTACATACATACAGTATAATATACGAAATACATACAATATATATACAATACAATGTCTATATGTAGAATCCTATTTACCTACATGTACAATGTACAATGTACTTTTACGTACCACACTGATATAGCCAAGTATAAAGCAACCAGTCTTTAAGGGTATGCAGAAGCAGCATTTTGAGAACAGAGAACAACCATCGTTCCCTTTTGGGTAGATGCTGTAACAAAATAAAAAAGATATTGAAATGTATGTATGTATGGTGTAGGCTTCCATCATTTCTTCTTCGTCGTTCCCGCGAAAAAAGAATCAGCTGATCCATACAACATTATAAAACTAACTCGACCCAAATGAATGGGACAGTTAGTTATTTTTCGCGATTACGGTATTGGTCCCAAATGTTCAGTCTGATGGTCTGTTCAACACCTTTCTAGTAATAGTTGTAGAAATAGAGCCATTTAAACCAGCATTTCTCCTACTATTTTAACATGGAGCTAAAGCTAATAAGTTAAGAACATGGTATCCAAGCTGAAGTAGAGCACGATGCTGGTAAGGTATCACATGAATCCTCCAGACCAAGGTTAGTAGGACATTATAAATAAGTTGATTAGACTGGAAACGCTGGCACTTTTGATACTTCCATGTTTGTATCATCTAGCAATCAGATTTTCAATGATTCTGGCGTGACTGAATAATCACAGAGATTTTGACTACTATGCCAGGACACCACACAGCATGTTTACATTATCCTAATTAAATAGTTGTTAGAATTTTTGTTGAAAGTCATATTAACTGGAAGTCACACATTTCTAAGTCATCATCATCTGCCTAGCCTTTTCCCAACTATGTTGGGGTCGGCTTCCAGTCTAACCGGATGCAGCTGAATACCAGTATTTTACATGGAGCGACTGCCTATCGGACCTCCACAACCCAGTTAGTACTGGGTAATACGATACCCCTTGGTAAGACTTACCTAGTACTAATTGGGTTGTGGTGGTCAGATAGGCAGTCGCTCCATGTAAAATACTGGTATTCAGGTGCATCCGGTTAGACTGGAAGCCGACACTGACATGTTGGGAAAAGGCTAGGTAGATGATGATGACACAAGCTTGTTGTTCGAGAAGCAACCACTTAACAATAGCCCCAAATACCTCAGAGACGAACCTCACCTCCCTGCTATAGTCTTCAAAAAGCAATAATTAACTTTGGCTGTATCTATGCCAAATATAATCACCTGTGATTAGAAGCGTAATGCCGTCCGAAAAGCCACTCCAATGGTTTCAAAGATACCACACGCATTTTAATTATATTTCACGATATCTTAACTACAGTAACTCGATATAAAATCAAAGAATTGTAGGTGCAATGATTCCCTCCATTGACTAATCAATTAGTGGATCGACATAAAAATTAATAAGTGCTGGCAATTACTGTTTTAATTGCTGACATACTGTTTTACAATTGGAAATACTGATTACAGTTACATTGTGTAATTTCGGAATAAATAAGCCCAAAATGTAAAAATCTAAGATTGCCCAGTAGTGATACAGAACAGGCTTACATAAAAAGGTGAAACGTTCGAATCAATTTTAGCAAACTTGGAAAAAAATGAGACTTTAAAAATCAAAACAGGAGAACCGACCCATAAATGAGAAAAAACTTGAAAATTTAAAATTTTAGAAAAAACTTAAATATTGAAAATTGAAGAAAAATCTTGAAAATTGAAAAAACTTGAAAATTAAAGAAAAAACAGCGCATTACAGCATTTTTGATCGAGATTCACTCGTAGATAAGAATGCCGTAGGAAAAGCTAACATCTAATTTACGAGTTAATAAAAGCAAGATTTTTCTGAATATTATTTAATTATTTGACTGCCTCGTTGGTCTAGTAGTTGCAAGAGCTATTGCTGAGCAATGTGAGTGGTTGAACCCAGGACCTCAGGGTTCAAATGTCAAGTCGAAAGTGTTATTAGGTTTTTCCACCGAGAATTTCGCAGTAGCAGCCACGGAGCCCCGGTTGATGGCAATAGACTCGCCCCCTATGGACTTAAACATAACTGGCGAAATGTGGGTGCATCTCCGTGTAACCTTTCGGGAATTACAGACCTGATGCTATGTAACCTTTCGAGAATCACAGGCCTTATGTTATGTTATGATTTGACTCTTTCAGTAAATTGCCTTTTCATCACAATGTCATCCACTTGTGAAAATACCGGAAGAAGCGTGCTTACAAACAAACAGAGTTATGTTTAAAAAATGTTGTTTACGTCGGACGATGTCTGAATGTTTCTGTGTAAACATGACAAGTCATGTCCTGTTATGTATGTATTATTTACATAACAAAAATATTAACTGCAAGAAAAATATGTTATCCGCATAGCTAACATAAATACTAAGCGCAATGCGCTAGAATCGAACCATGAAGACAATAAAATACTGTATTATTTTATTATTTAAACTACCAAGCAAAAGCAGTGATAGCCCAGAGGTGTGGCCGTGGAGCTGCCAAGTCATAGGTCTCAAGTTCGAGCCCAAACACGAAGTTCTGATTTTGCGGATTCATATGCGTAATGAATAATTATCACTTGCTTCGGTAAAGGGAAACGTCGTGAGGAAACCAGCATGCCTGAGAGATATTTCTCGACGGAACTTGGCTATACGTGCCAAGAGTCAGAGGTCCATGGGCGGCATGAAAACTCTGACACCAGGTTAGGCACTAACCAAATAACTAAATTTAAAATAGTTACTGAGGGACAGTCGTAATAACACCACTACACGCTAGTTTCTTAATATATAAGTCAAGGTCAAAATGTTACCACAGATATGCGATCGCCTGTATCTAACAAAATTAACTAAATATTTTTTTAAACCTTCTAAAAAAGAGGAGGTTATGTATTCGGTGTATATCTTTTTCTTTTTTTATGTGTTTTGAAGGGTGTGATAGAAATGATAAACATACCTTAAAACTTAGACACATTTTTCTTTCCTGCGCTAATATGCCATAATATGCCATTCCCGACCATTTTTAATCAGCCTATTGTAAATACAGGGTGTAAACGGACCCTTCACAAAGCCGTCAATCAAGCATTCTGTACATCAAACTAAGTAACTTTACGCAAAAAAAAATTGCTGGGAAACAACTTTTTTTTTGGGTGAAAAATCACGTTTTACGATAGGGCTCAATGTAACGCACTCAAAACATTGTGCTGATGGATGTATTGAATAGAATGGAGGTCGTGAAGATGTTTAAAGTAAAAATCTTGCATTGAAAACATCTCTTTAAAAAAAACTTGTGAAAAAGTTGGAACTTTGACCCCCAATATCTCCGTAACTAGAAGGTTCCCAGGTATGGTCTAGAATAAAAAAGTGATCGCATTGACGAGGCGAACAAGTATCTTTCGGCTTCGTAAAGGGTCTTTTTACACCCTTTATATTATTTTATCTTGTTAACCAGCTTAAAATGTTGTTACTATTGAAACTATGCCAGATAAGCATTCATCCTCTATTTGTTTCCCTAATTAACACATTACTATTCGTAACAGGTTAATCTACCATATATTAAAACGATAGCCTGGATTTTAGTTTTTCCAGAAATTGTCAGTAAGAATATATATAACGGAAGTACTTCACTACTTTTGGGAAGACTTGCCGCTAATCTAGACCAGATAAGCATAGTAAGTGAAATTGTCAGGTGTTACAAGCAGAAAAAACTATTTTTATAACACTATAGACCGACCGCTCTAATGAGGCCTCCACCTTGCCCCATCAAAGGCACATAGTCGTAACAAATATCTCACAGGTAAACAGGCTTTAAAATAACCATAATCCACGCAGGAATAACGATACTATTTGAACCAATACGTGATCAGCTTTCAGAATATTCCATTTAAATTGAAACCTTCGCGAGGACTCATAAAAGCGGTCGGTCCATAGTATACGCCCCTAATTCTGTTTTTTTACTTGTCTAACAGATTTATTATCTGGAAGCACCTTATTAGCTGGAATACTAATGGATTTGATTAAATACATTTCTAAACAGATATTTCTGTTCGCTTTGGTTTTTTAACCGATTTCTAAAAAGGAGGGAGGTTATGTAAACTTATTTTGCGAGAAGGTATTTGTGGTTCTCCTGTGTCAAATTAAATTTTGCAATTTAGATAGCATCTCTTTCATGTTAAAAGAAACTGCGCCTTTTCACAGTTGTTCAGACGCCAGCACATCAACCTACCCGAAACTGTACAATTTTCCCACTCAACCTTGAGCCTAGTGCTTTAGTGATAAAGTTGAAAATTTATTAAATAAATTTGACAGATTGTAGTAACTTGATGTACTGGAGTCTGTACATAAACCGAATAAACTCTCTTTCTTTCTTTTTGATTGAAACTTGTAATCACAAAATAATTAAAAAAGTAGTAAGCTTACTTTTCATACGGCGAAGTCATTAAACCGATCTTCTTCACTTTTTAAACTGAAACCTTGTTCGACGCGTGCGCACTTTGGCAGGTGTAGCTCGACTGAGCTCCGCACGATTATTAACTGGTATTGTTCTAGGGGAATCCCAGACATGTACCACTGGGTATGTTATACAATAACAATGCCAGAACTGACATCATTCCGAGTAATAAAAGCAAAATATCTTTCTTGTAGTATGTACAGGGTGTCCGGTGGCCGAATAGGCAAAATTAAATTTATAACAAACTACCACAGTACACTACACATATATTAAGTTAATTAAACCTATTCTTTATAGCACATGAATGCGGACTTTGGTTTAAAAAAACATATTTCGTCTAAATATTCCCCGTTGCGTCGTCCTGGAATCACTCACACCCGTACGTGGAAGTTAGCCGGAGCGGCTACTGCCAGCAATACATCTTTGGCGACTTTTCTCGTTAGTAGAATTGACTGAGAATATGCACCAGCAGGGAAATACAGAGTTTATAGACGCGTTATATGCACTGAGAATTGGTGAACATACATCTCAGCACTTTTTAACACTTATGAGAAAAGTAAGTACAGATATTACCGGCGATTTAGCAATTGAAAAGGCTTTACGAATTTATGCAACAAATGCCCAAGTGAAAGCACATAATCAAACTGTTCTCGAAGACTTTACAGCATGTGGGAAAACCATATTCAAAATTACGGCCCAGGGTACTTTAATAGAAGGTACGTAACGGAAATCAGATACGATCATACCAACAGATATTAATAAAACAGGAGGACTTCGCAAACAACTCGAAATATTTGAAGGTTACCAAAGTTATGTTGCCGTCTAATAAAGACAAAACGAAAGGATTCGTGAACGGTGTCATTGGATACGTGACCAAAGTAATCTGGCGCTGCTTTTGGCAACAGCTTTACGTTACAGACATACCATTAGTCCAGGTAGACTTTGGCGACGACGGCATTCACATTATTCAACCATAATCAGTTCAATTCCAGGCCAAATATAGTTTCAGTACGGCCGAGCGAAGAATTTTGCCTATGTTGGTCTGTTGGGCTTCCACTGTGCATAAGATGCAAGGTAGCACAGAGGATCACGCAGTGGTATATTTAGGACCTAAACTGTTCGCTGCTGGGCAAGCTTATGGTGTCCTAAGCAGAGTAAACCCTTTAAAAGGCCTCCTTATTGAAATAAAATGTGGGGCGCGTGAAATTTCTATCAACAGTCAACCGCTAATATCATTATAAATGCAAATTATGAAGGGTAACGAGGTTGCTGATCAATTGTCTAAATTAACAGAAATGGGAGCGACTTGCCGGACTACTCAGATTTGATTCCTAAATTCAAAGTTAAATTTTAGTTAGGTTGGAAAAAATATTATAACGAAAAATCGGAAGCAAAAGGAATTTAGTATGAAACCATTCAGCATGAGCCTCCTCGTTACCTTTGGTTTGATAATGGCAAACTAAGTAGAAAATTTGTAAAACTAGCTTTAAGACTTCGATCTGGACCTGCCCATCTGGACCCTGGACCGACTGTCCATCATCATTTATCAAGTTTGCGTTCTTGACGAAAAATGTCGAATCACCAAATTATATGTATAGCTTGTAAAAAAATTGAGGACGTACAACATTTGCTGATGGATTGTGTTAAAAATATGAAAGAAAGAAAAGAATTGGAAAGATAGCATTTATTGTACAGATTAGATATATGTTTAATTCAGACATTTTTGTCTCGTCCTGAATCAATGAAGGAGATGAAAAATATATAAATAATAAGTGCTGAAGATGCAAGGGGGTTTGACGCATCCTTGTGGATAAAAACCCTCAAAAACAAAGAAGAAAAAGAAATGCTGATCACATGCTTGCTCAGGTTACGCTGTGCCCCACAATTTCATTTTTGAGTCGTGAGTAGATGTGATGACTGTTATGTAACTAGGACTTTTTTTTTACTTAGATTCTATTGTCCCACTCCTGGGCAAAGTCCTCCCCCATAGCCTTCCACTCTCTTACCTAGGACCTACCTAATGATTTTTAGCTTTTAGTACATTATCTACATCATTATTCTTTTCAATAAAACCGTTTAACTTAAACATTTCTTTAACTATTTTTTTTGTGAAAACTCCCGGGCTCAGGTAAGATTTTTCCCTTTTGCACCTAGACGATAGACTATTTGTATGATTAGTTAAACATCATTAACAAGTAGGTACCTAATTGCCACATTTCTGTAAACTTGTGTAAAATCAATCCATACATAACATACATTTTGACAAGTTAAATAGATTGAACACGACAAAACAATATATCAAACCGGTTATCCCTCCCAAGAGTAGCCGGAACAGTTATGTGACAAACTTACCAATTGATATAGAATAGATATATAGCACTTGGGACTAACTCAAGGAAGTTTTTAAGTGCAATAGCGGATTATGACTTTTTAACAGTTTTCTAGTTCATATAAGTATCAATGTCAGGAGGATTATATGTATAAATGTTACGGCTAAAAGCCAAAGTAAGGTTACACCTAGTTCTAGCCGGCTATACCTAGGCGCGGCCGGAAACTATCCTTTTTATTGCTAGGACACACCGACCACTTAGCCGGCTAGAACTAGGTGTAATCTTACTTCGGCTTTTAGCCGTAACATATACATGAACATGCCAAATAAACCGATTGACAGTATCCCTGTGAGTTACATGGGTCGAGAAATTTTAATACCATAAAAATACATAAGTCATTATACGTTTTGTTTTCATTTAATTAGACTAACTGTGGCGTTGCTTCCTGCACATCAAGTCATCAAATGCTACTGTGCTTATTCTCTCGCATATTATGAGAACGCAATTCATGAAGTAGTAAATTTAAATAGAATATATCTTGTAGAATTGCGACACAGTGGAGAGAATTAGGGAGAGGATAATCATTAGAAATAAAAAATGGTGCTGGTAAATGAAGACCAAGCTCCTGAATGGCTGCGTGGAAGCGTGATTCACCTGCAACCTGGCGCCAGGAGGCCTATCTAAAATAACTGGAAAAGAAAAAAATCCGAATCAAGTAAATTAACAAAACTACGTATATAACCTAATTTAGTTCTAGGGTCTCTAACTTTTTCTCCTCATCGTTGTCACTGTGGTGCAGTTGTCAACAGCCTCGGACACCACGGCCTATCATGCAGCCGTTCTTCTTGCCATTGGAACCAGAAACTTCAGAGTTTACAGTTGTGTTAGTGCTATTAAGTCTCTACAATAGTAAAGTTTT
This sequence comes from Noctua pronuba, assembly GCA_905220335.1. Lineage (NCBI taxonomy): Eukaryota > Metazoa > Arthropoda > Insecta > Lepidoptera > Noctuidae > Noctua > Noctua pronuba. The sequence continues at coordinate 2,132,796 of LR999906.1, read as the reverse complement.
CATTAAATTCTGTTTTAAATAAGTCTGGAAAACTTTAGAGGGATTTATTATTACCTACAGACACGAATTATATATCACCATCATCGTTCGTATTTTGAACATTGCTTGCTGAAGAACGTATCGAATTTTATTTATTTATCACTCCAAACAGCGTGTGAAGTGGTGTCATTTCAAATCCTATCAAGGACATGCTAACTGACTTCTCAATTTAACCGTGATAGGTACTTGCATTAATCAGAAGAATGGGTTTAAAATCATCGTTTTTAATTCAAAGTTTTCTGTAGTGTCTTAACGCTTAATGGTTTCATTTCGTCATTGTTTGTTTAAAAACACATCCCCATATTTTTTTACAACTGACACAAACTAAACAAAAGGACTTAGTTTTACAGATCTATGATCACCATTTCTACGAAAGAAAACTCATCTTTCCCAAACGGCGGAATGCCATGTTTTACTTCCATTTTCAACTGGAAACTTGTTCAACAAAGTAAACAGTTTTACATTAACCCTGAAAAAACTCTGTTACGATAACTAACCCTTCGTATTTCGCCTCTATAAAATTCTTACAAGGATAAATAATAAGAGAACACTTCCTATCAACGTGATAATAGTATGTGTATAGTATTTTTATATGTATGTTTATCTATATTTATTGTATGCATTACGTATATTATATTGTATATATTAGTTAAGATTGGTTATAAAATAAGTTAATTTGTGTGTTTTTAAATGTACTGTTTATGCACATAACTGTATGAAAGACATAAGAAAACCCAATTCTGGGTTTAAACTCGCCGTTGTACATAAGCTATATGTTGTAATTCTTTGTGTATTTCTCTTAATTTTGTGTGCAATAAAGAATAAGAATAAATGTAGCCTCACGAAAGCCATTCAGAACGATTCAGAATCGTGCAGTTTGAGCTGGGATTTTTTTCAAATATTTTATATTCCTAGTTCAAACAGCGCTATTCATTTAACTGCAGAGTCAACAGGGCGAAACGGAACACTCGGTTACACATGAATCAGAACCCGGTATCTGGTTGCGAATGACGACAAATGTTGGTTTTGCTACTTAAAATGTTACTTTTTTATTCTAGACGCGATGAGAGTATTTGAATTTGTAAAGAAATGAGTTTTGAAAGAGAAGATAAGAGATTCTTTTTCCGTATTTTATAAACGTGAAAAGGTTTGCTCTTTACATATTTTTGTATGAAATAAAAAAATCAGCGTATCCATAACGACATCATCTTACCGATACCTACTCATAACATCATAACGCCCGACGATATCAACATATTTATGGCATTTGTAATATCTTCATATGTCGTTTCAATACTGTATTGAAACGACACTGTCAAAACAAACCATGAGACTGCTGCTGAAGTCGATGCGTCGATGCGTCGATTCGAAACACATTCAATCATAATTTTTAAAGACAATAATATTTCTTTTTGTTTGATAAAAAAATACAATTCAGTTCTGTATCGGTTTTTAGCTATACGAAACAAAGATTTTGTGTCTATTACCAACATTTACGACCAACCACTATCTTTCACCCGTTCAAATATAGCTGTACCAAATGGACAATCTTTCGCAGCCGCCACATACCGTGTTCTTGGCATATGAAATCGCGCGAGCCATCGGGCCGTGCTATAATGTTGCCATAGATCAGCGCTAAATGCTCCTCGCGGTGCCATTCATAAGTTGTATGATAAAACGCCACTTTGGCCGCCCCAGAAACTTTCCCCTCAAAGGAGGAATATTTTTGAGAAAATTTAAATCCGTACCCGATTGTGGATATTTTAGCACGTCTATTTTATAGTGGTCACCTGTGGGATTTCAATTTGGAAATGTTACATATATTTGAATGTTAGCAATCTGTTACTCTGAACAGTTAAATTATAGAAATACACAAATAAGTTTTCAGTTAATTATTAAATCCGGCGTAAATTATCCAACGAACGAAAGGCAGAGTTTGTTTGTGACGAGCTCGAACATCACTCTTGGTTCGACAAACATGTTACATACGTACAACATAATAAAATAATAATAATCTGAGGTTAGAATGTCAAATTGACGTGACCGAAATTTTTTTATGCACCGATTTTAATATTTTTACCAAATTACCCCAAAAAAACGAATTAACATAACGAAATAATGAGAAAAAAATACCATTACCAAATTATATGACATACGACAGGATTGCACTAAAAATGGAAAATAGGGAAAAACACATTGGAAAACAAATTTTAAAAAGTCACCAATGATTACAAGTTACATACAATTCTGTGATTACAATTCTGTGTCTGTGACACAATTTATACCAGCATAGACACAATCGTTCACTCTGTCTCAAATAATGCATAACGTTGTACTTCATATAATGGCGTTTTTATATTTTGATTGAGATGGACAAATTGTATTTGGCTTTTTTGATAATAAAGATTATTATTGTTATTATTTAATACAAGAAGCCGAGCCAAACAACAGCAAGAAGCACACCTTCGTGAGCACCGTGTCGCCGGTCGCTGCAGTTGCGTTGAGCTCGAGCGTCGAGTTTTTCTCCTCGCCGTCGACTCCACCGCCACCACGACGACGAGAAAGAGGACGGCCTCTAGCGGGCTTGGGACCAACCGGCCCCGAACAGGGTCTCCGCTGCCGGTGGAAATGTGTCGCGCATGCGATGGACTCAGTCCATTAATGAGAACGTCATGCGCGCATATTATGGGGCTACTGAGGGGGGAAGCAATTTGACTGCGTACCGTGGTCGGATGCTTTCTCTGTTTCAGGTGCTTGAACCAGGTGTCAGCGCGTCGGCGTAACGACTGTCGGATCAGGCAGGTCATCCAGCGTAACCATATGTTGGATGACACCGTACTTTATCGACTACTATCCGTATCACGGAGTAATCCATTTACGCCTGCTTCACCAATGATCGCGGTGCAGCTGCAAAATGTTACCAGTGCTTCGTCACAATCCGACCGCAGTGGTGAAGGGGATGATGACGAAGTTCTATCCGCGAGTACCCAGTGCAACACACAATTGAGGAGCGCTTTGGAGGGTGCATTCCGAGAGTAACGTTCCACACTGCCTCTACTTAGACCACATCTACCTCGCTTGCCTATGCACAAGAAAAACAAGGCGCTGGTGTGTACTCTAGATTCGCAGCTGTCAAACTGCTTTGACAGGAGCAAAGACCTCGATACCCACTCAATATTGTACTGTGAAGCAGCTGTAGCGGCATGTCGTGTAGCTCACGTCAAATTTCCCAACAATGACAGAACTGCACGACCAAAATTTGCTGTTAATCTGCTTCAGAGAGGGCGACCAGGAGTGATGCGCTTTGTGAGGCGGGCGTTCTCGGGAACTGATATTAGTTTTCGAGACTACTTGGCTCGCGTCACAGAGCGTATCGACTTCCTGAAGCAGAAAATCTAAAAATGCATGGGCAAGCCGTATTCGTCGGTACAAGCGGCGAGTCTAGCGACACCAACAGAATCGCACATTCCAAAGCGATGAAAGGTGGGTATATAGGGCTTGGGAACGACCGGATCAAGGTGTGACTGATACGCATCTGCCGGATGATGACGCCGTTGTGTTCCTTCTGGCGCAGTTTCTAGTCGCTGCCTGTCAGTCACACTGAGGGCGAGGTTGAACGAACTTGTGATCCAATACCAGAAATAGGGGCAATCATCATCAGCCCCTAAGACGTAGCTCGTGCAGTCCGTCTGTTGCCTAACTGGAAATCTCCAGGGCTGGATCGACTGCACAACTTCTGGATCAAATGGTTTCAGATATCGCACGTTTGCTTGGCGTCTCAGTTTCACTCAGCCTCTGCCCCACTTCTTGACGACAGGAATTACCCACCTGCTCCATAAATCAGGTAGCACTGCGGAGCCCAAAAATTATAGACCAATCACTTGTTTACCAACGGTCTATAAAGTTCTTACATCCATTTTCCTCAACTGATCCGTTAAAAGTCATTGCAGATAATGTTGAGAAGAAAATAGAGATGGCTGTAAAACTTGAAGCAAAGGTTTTCAATTTCAGGGAGCTGCCACCTGGTATTGTTTTCGCGGACGAAGGTATCGAGTTCGTGGACAAGGGCATAGCTTATTTTGATGAAGATAGTCAGAATGTTGAGTGGGTTTTTTTATTCAAACTTCGATTAACTTCATTTACAGCCAAACTTGCAGCTGACCACCGTAGGACTATTCCTGCTTGCAGCGCCCGGCGGCTATACATACTTAAAAACTTTCTCTTCCTTAGTCCTTTTCAGGGTTCTGTACCCGAAGGGTAACAAACGGGACCCTATTACTAACCGTCCGCTGTCCGTCCGTCCGTCTGTCTGTCTGTCAGCGGGCTGTATCTCATGATCCGTAATAGGTAGACAATTGAAATTTTCACAGAATGTGTATTTATGTTGCCGCTATAACAACAAATAATAAAAATAAATTTAAAATTAAAGGGGGCTGCCTTACTACAATGGTACGGAACACTTCATGCGCAAATCCGACTCACACTTGGCCGGTTTTTTGTTTCATTCTGTGATCATTAACAGAGCCTGAGGTATTGTTTATACACCGTGACTTTTTAGTCGTCGTACAACGGCAGCCCACTTCATGTATCCAATGTCTACTAAACATTCATAAAAAAAAATATTTAAGAGATATTAATAATTTAAAAATAAGCATATTATTCAGTATTATGACGCATGACGTAGTTAAAACACCCTGTTGTTAGCGTTGATCTACTGGACTCGAGCGCTGGGAGGTATGTTCTCCCGTTTGACACGTAAACATCATTCTGTTGATGTTTCATAATTATTTCAAATGTTTTATTTATTTTTCTTTGTACCTACTTTGGTAGGTAAAAAAAAATCGAGTCTAGAGCTATTTTATGTCGGGCACATTGAGTGGACCATCTTTGCAAGACGACTAAAGAGTCACGGTGTATAGTATTAAATTATTGTTTTTATTAAATACTATTCGCATAATTATCAGTCAAGATAGTCTTTTAATTAGCCAGACAACACAATCACATCAGTATTCACCCGTAAAACCGTAAACAACGTCCGTAAACACTAATAACCGATATTGTTTGCATGCACAAGTTATTTACGATAATGTTCGATGACCATGTAATTAAAATATGGTGTAATCCTTAATCTGTTTGGCGGCTGATAAAACAGATCAAGCTGTAAATTGAATTTCATACATTAAATAAAGATAAAGCTGAATTTGGTGCTTTATAAAAGAACCCTTGGGGGTTCCATAATGAGTTTTAAATTGTATCTGGAATATGAATTGAAAAGTTGCCTGACTCGGTTTCTCGACATCGAAAAGCAAAAGATTCACAACTGTTTCAAATATGGGGTGTAAACAGACCCTTCACGAAGCCGTCAACCAGGCATTCTGTACATCAAACTAAGTAACTTTACGCAAAAATTATTGCTGGGAAACGACTTTTATTTGGGGTGAAAAATCGTGTTTTACGGTAGGACTCAATGTAACGCACTCCAAACATTGTGCTAATGGGTGGATTGAATAGTACGGGGGTCTTCGAGTTGTTTAAAGTAAAAATCTTACATTAAAATCATGTATTTAAAAAAGAAAAACTTGTGAAAAAGTTGCAACTTTGACCCCCAATATCTCCGTAACTAGCAGGTTCCCAGGTATAGTCTACAACAAAAAAATAATCTTAATGACGGGGAAAACAAGTGCCTTTCGGCTTCGTTAAGGGTCTTTTTACACCCTTTATGTATTTCGTTTTTCATACTTCCAATTCGTCACCGGTACTACATTCCGTCAAAATAACAAACTATACAATTCATTTTTGTACATATAAGGTAGGAAACATAGTGTTGTAAACATCATCATCCCCAACAACGATACTACCAACATTGATAATATCTAGATGTACAATTATGTTATGTACATTCTATCCGTTCTATTTATTACAACTGGCATAATGCGTCAAATTGTATGAAAAGAAAATGTTTCTATTTACTTAGCGATCTCGTTTTATTTAGCCGCGTTCCGGGAACATGCTCGTAATAATACTTTTTGCTCACGTTGAGAGGACTTCGTACCGATGTCAACCATGGCAGAAATGTCAAGATGATATGACTGAATACGGTTTTATTTTTTTAGTAAAATTATTCATTTCCTGGCTTTTCAGGTGTGTTCTAGTCTATTTACAGTCACGGACTTTAATTGATGAGCAACTTTCAAATTTTTAAATTTTGCAGTTTTATACATTCGCGAGATTACACGATTAAACACGAACTCAAACCGCATGCTTGGAAAAAAAATGACAAATTACTAATAATCGGAAATAGTCTTATCCATAGAGGTTGCAGAATAACTAATAAATAGTCAATGATAAATTCATACAATGTTATGTTGCTTACGTTTATCCAATCTATTTGATACTGACCTCCTTTGAACAAGAGCTCATTAATTACTCGTTATTTCTGAAAACCTATCCGACAGTTGAAATATCGATGTCAGAGACTATAATTTTCGAATTTTGTTGAATCGTAGCCGTAGCTATTTACGCGATAATGCTGGCTGCAGTTTCTGAAGAAATTCGCCATAGAATTGTAACAATGCATCAGCAGGATCTGAGCATTGGTGCGCGTTTGTAGGGATGAGCTGCGAAGGTGTAGGAGAGCTGGTTCAACTACCGCCTTTTACAAATTCCGTGAACTATATCAGCATTTTGGAAGATAATATGCTTCCCTGTGTAAGGATTCCGTATCCACAGTACGAAATGGCAAATATTAATTTTATTCACTATAACTGTGCCATACATTGAGCAAGGATTGTCAGTACCTGGTTTGATGCACATCCAGACATAACGGTGATTCTATGGCCAGCTAAATCCCCGCAACCTGAATCCCATAGAAAATCTCTAGGGTTTAATGGTGCATCATCGTAATGAACTAAGAAAAGAAGATCTGGCTCAATATTGCCAAGAAGTATGGGAAAACATGCGAGGGGCTGATATTGGCACTAGATTAGTTAACTCCATGCAATAACGACTGCAAGATGAAATAGACAGCCAAGGAGCATATAATATACTCGATATCGAAATAAAACAATTTTTCAAAGGTTGACTATTTTTTTAACTTAGCACATTTTATTTAATCTTCGGGGATTACAGGCATGATAATAAGTTGTGATGTTATGCTACCAACAAGTACCCTATTTTATTTGCTTAATTTTACTTTATTATTTAGAGACCTTGTTGGCAACATACCATATTAATTCAACGTTAGAATCCCTATCAAAGTTTTGTCAAACCTGCGTTTCTATTCACCCCGTTTTACGGCTATATTATATGTATATGTATGCAACAGTAATCATAATTGTCATGAACGTCATCTTGGTCGCTACGCGTTCGGATAAAATCGTTGGTTCAAGATTTTCCGACGCCGAAATTACCAATCATAATTTCTCCGTACGTCAACGTTACTATGGCTACGCTAAAACAATTGTCGCTAGGTAACGGTTGCTACACCTGCAATTGGTGGACTTTGAGTAGTCACTCTGTACTATGTACGAATATAACCGACTAAACACGATTTGCATTACACGGCTAAAATACGAATAGTGGCAAGTGGCTCATCAATTAAAGACGCTTACATGATGAGATTATTTCAATGTGAAACTGGAAGACGATAAACTAATTTTAGATCAACACATTTTATTTAATTGTTATGCCTTGTAACTTTTGTGTAGGTAACTATGTTCCCCAACACGTCATGTTGTGTGAATGCGTCACCAGTGTTTATCGTATAAATAGCATAAAGAATGAGTGATCTGGAAACCAAGAATTCAATGATGGACAATCAGACGAGCAAGATGTTTCTGAAAGAAGTTTATATTTTCATGATTTTATAAACAACAAAGTTGGTACTTATGTATAAAAACTTTCATTTTGGTCCGCAATATTACGGACTTGAAACAAAAACACGACGCATAAGCTCTGCCTGTTTTTGAAGTCAGTTAAAAAAACATTTAATAACAAGAAAATGTATGTACTAAATATTTTCTAAACAAACGTAAAATATTTATGACTTACCCAATTTTAGTACAATTTTATTAGACACTTAGCCTCGATCTGGGGACATATTGTAATGAAACCCTTAGTTTATGGCTAGCTGTCTACTTTATCAACCTAGGCCACCCATTATTAGACGCAAGACTGTAATAATATTCGGTCCCAGATATTTGAACAATTTCGTACCGTAAAAGATGGTAAATATAAATAAAAATAACTTTTACTACTTTGCTATCGATAGATAAATGTCTTACGTCAAAAAAATTTGGAGCCTCCTAATAATACTCAATCAAAAATTGATTTTTATTTAACCTATTTGTGTATCTTTAGGTAAAATTACAGGGCAACAGCTCCCAGTCTTCTAAGTTGTAATACAATTTTTAATAAGCTTTTTCATTAAAAAATATTCAGGCAACTTCTTCAGTTATATTTCCCGAAGGGCTAACCTAAGGTGTGATTGGCGAAATTTCCGCCACATAGGTCGAAGCTATTACTATCAACCGTACTGAAATCCAAACCTAATAAAAATAAATCATCTCTCCTTTCCAACAGTCACACTTCTACAGCAAACTTTCAGCAAACAAAACTCTTTCAACAAAAACGCACACACGGAATCGCGTTCCAAATTAAATAGCAATCCTAACTAACGAAACTGAGTTGAAAACTTTCCCTAAGCAAGAACGATTCAGTTGTCACTGCTGCAACTGAAGAGAATCCATTAATCCAATTTGTGGAGTCAGCCAATCGTAGGAACTCCTTTATTGGATTCCTCGGGACAGAGCTCGTCAGCCACACTGTTTGTTGGCAAACATCTTTTGATCGCGGTATAAAAATCTTTGGAATTCTGTGGGTTTCTGGTGCATTGTTTGGAAGGGAGATTGTCATAAACATTGTTTTGTGTGCCCTTCCAACATTGTTTTGTTCGAGATTTTGTTATGGAGAATTTACCATAGAATTTGATGTATATGTCGACAAACTTGTTAAAAACCAACAGGGTTTTAGAAGCAGATACATAGTAGGTATGAGCACTCTCGGATAAAAAATCTGTTGCAGATTTGACCTAAACAAACATTGCAAGAAAAATAAAAGCTTGTAAAAGAAGTTAGATAGTTACGAAACTAAGTGTAGAATTTAGCGCTCGTTTGGTTTAGCTCTAAATCCTGGGTTGGTTGATATTTGGTTGATTGGTTATGGTTTGATTGTTGAGTTATGACTACTGGCTAAATTATACGAAATTATATGGTATAAAGTTTATATTGAGACTGGTTATAAAATGGTAAATCTAAGCTAAATTAGCACTAAGATGGTTTGATATGGTTTGGTTGAGTTAAAGCGGTTTCGCACTATGTCCGATCCGAACCCGATCCAAACCCGTGAAAATATTGGTCTAGAAATCACGGACCGAATTCAGATATTGCTTACGCACTACTCCCATCTCTGATACAAATCCAAGCAATTCAGGAACCATCTTTTAGAATACGTCATTTTACGCGGAGCCACAGCAAAGTGTTCACGTTCCGGCATGGAGATTCTAGAATGACGGAAAGAAATCAGATGACGGAGATCGGATCTAGTGCGTAAATTACCATAGAAATAGTTCTACGGCTACTACGGACCATATTTTCACGGGTCCAGATCGGATTCGGATCGGACGTAGTGCGAAACCGCTGTTACGCGATTGGTGTCCGAACACGCACTAACTTGGTAATACTTGCGATACATGCATTTTATGAAAATGCACGAAGGCAATAGTGCTGAGCTGTTCGGTTGCAAATATTGTACTGAACACTAAGTTTCAATTATAATTGTCAAAAACACACTAAACAAAATCTATTTATAATCTTCAAAATAACAACCATCCATCCGAATACCGTGCTAAAATCACTGAAATAACTGTATTCAGAGCACGGGACATTAAAGGTATGGCCTGAAAGAGAAATTATAATGAAGCCAGCATGTCCCTTTTCACGTGTATATACTTAATGACTAAAAAAATAATTACTTTTCGCTGCTCTTAGGTTTACGGACCTGAAAATTTCTTAAAAACATGGATGTATGTGTTAAAGCCTCCTGTATATTTGTTTATTTATTTATTTATTCTTCAACAAATTTACATTTGTGTCGAACAATGGTTTTAACAATAACTGTAACACAAAAATTAAATAATCATCATAAACCCAGGCCATTGTAAGAAATTGTGTGACAATCAATATAAATTCAACAACTTAAGTAGCGTCTCCAGCTAGTTTACATAAAACTGCACACTGCTTTTTTACGTTCTTTGGAAATAAAATAAAATATTACTCATTTGGCACGGGAATTTATTCAAATATAGTTATTCTTTACACTGAGAATATCCTGAAGTTTATCTACTTACCGCTAATATTTTCCTGGCCGAAAAATATATTTAGAGCCAAATTCGTCTGTATTGTACATTAAGCCGTTATGGCCCACTAGGGACTAGCCTCGCTGGAAAACCAGAGGTCCGACTGTTGTGGGCTTGTAATAAACTAATGAGTTTTCATACCTTGAAACTGGCTATAAATTGTTTTGAAAATAAAATTACCTCGGGCTATTATTTAAATTAGATGTTTGTTCTTTGCATTTTTCATTTTTACAGCAACTTTTGTATAATTTCTTTGATATTATAAATCATTGTTGATGAATTAATTTAGGTACATTCTTTGAAGTATAGAAAAAATAGTACAGAAACCACCAATATATCTGAGTCAACTACAGGGTGTAAACAAAAATTATTGCGGGGAAACGTTTTTTTTTTTGGATGAAAAATCACTTTTTACGGTACGACTCAATGAAAAGCACTCAAAACATTGTGCTGATGGATGGATTGAATAGTGTGGGGGTCGTGGAGGTGTTAAAAGTAAAAATCTTGCGTTAAAAAAAAAGTCGGAACTTTGACCCCAAATATCTCCGTAACTAGAAGGTTCCCAGATATGGTCTAGAACAAAAAAATGATTGCAATGACGGGGACAACAAGTGCCTTTCGGCTTCGTTAAGGGTCTATTTACACCCTTTATATCACCACAGCGCCCAAATGCTACCTATACTATAAATGCGAAAGTTTGTGAGGATGGATGGATGGTTGTTTGTTACTCTTTCACGCAAATTCTACTGACCTGACTTGGATGAAATTTGGCACACAACCAGTTAATAACCTGGATTAACACATAGAATACTTTTCATTCGGTAGTACGTTCCCGAGGGACAATTACCGAACCCCACTCGGGTGAAACCGCGGGCATAAGCTAGTATTTCTTATATACAAAAGCAAAACAACTAAAAAGTAACCTAACTTTGGTAAAAAAAAAAAAAAAAAACTGAACAAAGTAAATCTAGCACATATTAAGGCTGAGTAAGTACTAAGCCATAACCCCAAGGACGCCATCCGGCTCTTTAGAGGTTCAATATCCTGGAGACTGATTCCCAGCCAATCCTGACAGCAAGCCTGTGTTATCTTACGGTTGCCTCAGCCGACCTGGAGACCAGCCGCAAGGTTGTTAGGAAATGTATTACAAACATTTCGATTTCCCTTTATGCCGCGAAAACATTTGTCTAATACTTTGCCAAAACCATAACCAACAAAACTGATGCTGCTTGGACATCTTGTGACGTTGCAATTGGTGAGAAGGACCAGTTCGCCACCCACTTAGATCTATTTAGTAGATCTAAGTGGGTGGCGAACTGGTCCTTCTAAAAGACTGGTCTTCTCCGTAAAGACTATGCAGAACTTGGACAATTATCAAGGCGCCAACTACAGTACCGAAAAAGAAGACCCCTGGATGGTAACATACATACTAGTAGTGTACAGACTCATCAGAGCCATTGTGACAGAATATAAAAAGCTGATAGGTGAAAAGACAACCGCTCAGATGAAAGCATTGGTTCCCGCTACCCTAGAGATCACAGATGGTTGAGATCTACTTATCACAAAAGTCAAAAGACAAAGAATTCCATACAAAGCAATATGCTAGCAATGTTTAATACGTATTTTCATCGCTTCCCAATGTCTCAGTATTGAAACATGAGAATTGGGATGACAGGATCTCTGTTCCGCGATTGTGCAGGCCTAATGTCATATGGTAACATTATAAACTTCCTAGGAATGAAGAACCAGACTGATGTGGGCTGGGTATTTGTAGAGCAGATCAGCGACGATATTGATCGAATGATGCATGAAGGAAAGGAGCTGACCGATCCGTCTCTATCACTTAGTAGGGTGATAAAATCTCCGTACTCTGTGAACGCAAATCCTCATTTCTTAGACTGGGTTCATCTCATTGGAATAATCCTTTTTTCTGAGATCCATGAACGCCAGACACATCCATGATGGGCCGGCACTCAATCTTCTGCTGAATGCGGGATGTGTAGCATATGCCTTCAGTCACACATACTACTGGATATTGATGATTCCGATGAAGAAGATGTCAATCCAAACGATTTCATTACAAAAATCTTGAAGTCTAATAATCCCACTGAGTGGGTTATCATGCTAACAACCACAGTAGCAGTAGTCGACAAACAACCAAAAATCAGGGAAAGGACTATGGATCAGTACTAATATTGATAATTTAGGGCTGATTTGTCCAACGATATATTTCATTTCATATCAACGGACAATTTTGTATGAAAAAAGATTCTGGTTTTAATGTCCAAAATGTCTTATTTGTTATTTATTTTACTGTATTTATTTCGTGCAAACATTACACAATTCTACTTCGTTTTTACATACCATCTCCTCCTTTATCATTCTCATGCAGGCTTAGCTTCGAAAACTACCTCCATTTTCAAGCACGTTCTGTTATCACGATCCCAGTAACCCTCACACGACCTCCTTAAGAGGAAACTCAGTATATTTATGGTGACAATGGGTCGTAAACGAAAGCCGACTGCAACACAGGACGCTAACGAAGCGAACTGTCCGGGGAAATCAGACCGTTTTTATTAGCTTACCGCATAAATCGTGGTCATTGGAACCTATTAAGCGTGTATCGTAGGGGAATTAAGTGGTAATCAGCTTCGTGGGTGTACCTTCTTTTCTTAGTTTTCCTTAAGTTTCACTTGAATGTTTCAATTGCTTTGGGTCTGTAAGTATAGGAACTGAAAATGGTTTGTTTGACGTCATCAGAACGCAAGCAATATGTACGCCAGTTTAAAGAAGTGTAAATGGAAGTGTAAATCTGATTTCAGAAAACTGAACATGAAACAACTTAGGGTTGGACATTTCTAGATGCCAACCAACAAAGAAGATGGATTCGTAATGTAATAAAGTAAATTTACTAAGTAAGGCCTGAATAACGTTAACCCACTTCCTATTGCGTGGGTGTTAGTTACATACCTACGACATTATCCTTTGTAAGTCGAAATGGGCGCCTGCTATAAAAAGAGCGTTCAGTCATGTACCAGTAATTGATAGTATAATAAAAATAAACAAGACGCAATAAAGCAAATAATAGCAGTCATAATTTAACCTTTGTGTTTGTCACTGTTATTTACCTGATGACCTTATATACACTACTGTAGTGCCTATTACATAAATTTATTGATAAAAATAAAACCAGAGATGTCTCTGACCTTTCCAATTACAGGCCTATATCATTGGCGACTGTCATAGCCAAGGTGCTGGACAGTCTGCTTGACAAACAGTTATCGAGGCATTTTATATTAAAAGACAGTCAGTTCGGTTTTAGACCATGACTCTCCACAGAGAGTGCTATTTTATGCCTAAAGCAGACTGTACAGTACTATACTGACAGAATAAAAAACTTTTTTGCAAAAAATAAAACCGACTTCAAAAACACAAAAAAGTGAAAAATAACTTTAGCTTCAGAAGTCGGTGACTTTTGTTCGTTTGATTTCGTTTTTTTGTCACCGACTTCTGAAGCTAAAGTTATTTTTCACTTTTTTGTGTTTGTCGGTTTTATTTTTTGCAAAAAAAGTTTTTTATTTTTTCATTTTTAGTTGTAATAAAAAAAAACAAAAACCCCTGCGTAAACAATGCATATTTATGCGATAGCAGAAATCGCGGTTGATTTGCTGTCATTTTTTAAAGAGTTCCGGTGTCTGTCTCCGAAACTCATCATCAGATCTATATGAAATTTAAATGTGACCGCTTCGGAATAAACCCCTTTCGAACAAAAAAAGAATTTTGAAAATCCGTCTATATATGACGGAGTTATGCCCGAACATACATAAAAAAAAATATATATAAACATCCGAATTGAGGACGCTTGCTCGTCTTCGTGGCAGTACCAACACTATTTTAAGTTTATTCGCAGATAGATGGAGTCTCCAATGCTGCGATATTGGATGAAACTCCACACTGAATAATAACATTTCCTTTTCTTACCGTGGCCATGCTACTCGTGCTGGACAGGGATTATAAACAATAGGAAATTAGTAATTAGATAAAAAGCTCATTCACATTTTTGCTAACTAAAACGACTAAGCAAAAAACTAAGGCCTTCCTACAAATGGCAGTCCAGCCGTCAGTTGTGCTTAGTTAACTACTTAAACATACTTAGTCGGTGCTTAGCGTTACTTAACGACTATTGGACGGGAAAAAAGCGGACCTCTTGTGGCGAAACTAAGTCGAAACTACTTAACTATTAACTGTATGCCTTTGAAGTCCGTATGGGTCGTCGTATCTTCATACTTAGGTGATTAAATGACTTATAAATGCTCAGTGCTCGGGCAATTGTGTGTCCGTTATGCTCTAGAAAGATCATTAGAACTTTGCTGATGAACATCATACCATTTAAACAATTATATGTAGCTTAGACAACAAGCCCCAATACGGCAGAATAAAATGCTGAGCGAGCAAAGCAGACTATCTTAAAAGCAGGTTCCACCATGTTACAGGATGTCGGTTTGAAGGAGAGATTGCGATTGCGATTGCGCCAAAAGGAGAATTACGGCTGGCCACATCTTACAGCATCCACAGAAGGAGAACGACGGCATCCTTCTAAAGGCACTAGAGAGTATCTACTATACTACTATAAATAGATGAGATGAGTACTAGTATAAATAAATAAATGATATAATTACAATAAAAAATGAATGTTTTAGTGTTATGGTAAGTTGATAAAAGCGCTCTTCCTCTCTCCTACCTATTTTATCTAATTTTGCTGTACCCTACTGGGTCCATAATTGTTTCTTCTTAATTGTATTTTACCACCTGTATATGTACATTATGGATTGCAATAAATAATTTGAATTTGAGTGTTAATTTCCTACGCACTGTCATGTTTTTATTTAGTCTGCATAAAAAATTGTTTCTTCGTCAATGCTTTCGTTTCTTTCATTCTTGAATCCAAATTCAATATAAATTCAGCGACGTAAGTACTAAAAAAATCCATGTTCAATACTAAACAGTTTTAAGGATTTCTACGAAAGCAGATTTAAACTAGTCTTTACCTTAGCCTTAGAATTTCAGGGCATAAACGTTCCCAATCTTATAAAATTCCATCTTTCAGGTACCCGAGCCAACGTTAAGGTTTTAATAAATGATAATATAAACGCTACCAGACCTTGGGAAGGCTCTATCGGCGCATATACATGTTTTGAGGTCAGGTAATTCAGGGTGGGGTGAAATTTAATTTGTTATTATAAAACGCCTCATTGGGCAACATATCTGGGAGTTGCGTAGGTTCTATTTCCATAATTAGAAGTAAAAAGCCACCGCTCTTTTAAATTTATCAGTTCAATTATAAAGGGTGTAAAAAGACCCTTAACGAAGCCGAAGGGTACTTGTTCTCCCCGTTATTGCGATCATTTTTTTGTTCTAGACCATACCTGGGAACCTTCTAGTTACGGAGATATGGGGGGTCAAAGTTCCAACTTTTTCACAAGTTTTTTTTAAAATACATGTTTCTAATGTATTTTTTTTACTTTAAACATCTTAACGACCCTCGTATTATTCAATCCATCCATCAGCACAATGTTTTGAGTCCGTTACATTGAGTTTTACCGTAAAACGTAATTTTTCACCCCAAAAAAAAAAGTCGTTTCCCAGCAATAATTTTTGCGTAAAGTTACTTAGTTTGATGTACAGAATGCTTGGTTGACGGCTTCGTGAAGGGTCTGTTTACACCCCGTATTAAAATCAGCAATGTTGTAATTTAATAGCAATATAGGCTACTTTTGTATTTCAATAGCATTATATCAGTGCTATAACAAGGTAGAAGCATTTTAATTTAATTTGTCAATTTTCTAAAAAAATACTCACAAACTTTATCCAAAAAAGTAAACATTACGTATTAAAAATGTTTTCACGTAAATATATAATGTATTCAATACATAGTCACCGCCTGTCGTATCGAAGAATACAATATTCGGTAACTTGACTAATATGTGCTAAAGTGTAAATGGAAGTGACATTTTGTAATTTAACTAGTAGATATTTTAAGTAGTCTGTAAAGTCACAAGCGTTAATCATCATCATCTGCCTACCCTTTTTCCAACCATGTTAGGGTCCGCTTCCAGTCTAACCGGATGCAGCTGAATACCAGTATTTTACATGGAGCGACTGCCTATCTGACCTCCACAACCCAGTAAGTACTGGATAATTCGATACCGCTTGGTAAGACTGTTTGTCCGACTTTCGACATGCGTTTATAAATAAGCCTATAAAAATCCATTAAAATTGAAATTTAAGATTTTTATTGATCAGAAGGAATCATTTTATTAAATATTAAATGGGCCTCACTCTTGACCTCAATCTTGTCCTGAGTACAGAGATGAGGTCGAAGATGGAACGAGCTAATTCCACGTTATTAAAAACTACTTCATTACTTTCTCATGTGGGCACTAATTTCACGCATTTAAGTATCATTTACAATGTTTTGGACGCAAATCTAAACAATTAAAACTTTCCATTTTTGCATTTTAAACACGATTGTCGATTACTTCAAAAGACTAGATACCTATTGGCTTCTTCAACATATGTATGCTTATTTGACACCAGGAAACATAACCGCCATCTGCTACACACATTTTCCTTTGCTTAGCAATGCCGCATGAGTATAAATGAACTCATCTTTGCCAGAACGAACCTTTTACGTTCTGAATACCCTATCAAAGCCACATCCAGTCGTGAAATCCCATGATTATCGGGAGCATTCGGGAATATTCGAGACTTTCGTATGCACAGCGTCGGTTCTCGGACGCCTCGCGACTTACAACATCGTATCCATTATTTTATACAAATTGAAATGTCACTGGGCTGATTTGACCATCGTGTTTTCCAGACGGTAGAGCCTAGTTTTTCTTTTAATGGATCGTGTCAAAAAATTTGACGCAATTTCAACACCTTAATGGTAGGCAGTCCTGAGTACATTATTGTTGCTTCTATAGGTGTGTGAGAACAATATGGAGAAAAAGCTGCTTTGGTAGTGGTTGTTTAACCTATTCGATCCCTGATCTATGCCTATGTTCTCTCAAATACCGTCTGTTATGAACGCATAGCTAAGAAACTTTTTATTAGTGCTCGAAGGCTTGTCAAAACGTAAAATCTTTTATGATTATCAAATAAAAACATATTCTCACTATTACGTTACGCGACGACGTTTTATTTTATAATACCTAAAGTTCTCCCGTTTGTTTAACTTTATCCATAAAAGCCTTTTAAGACATAAATATTTAATGGGTTTGACAAAAGTTTTTCTGGAGTACAAACATTTTTACGATCTACAGCTACATATGTATAGTTATTATAGTTATGCATATGCATAGTTATCATGGAACCCGTTAGATGTTTAGGGGGGTTCAAGGGGTCTTGTTTTACCCAGTAATTGGGTTGCGGAGCAGGAGAGATATCAGCTGCATCCGGTTAGACTGGAAGCTGACCCCAACATTGTTGGAAAAAGGCTAGGCAGATATGGGTGTGCTTATAAAAGTTTTTTATTTCCTTGCTCAACAATTCAAGTATATCTTCATCTTCTATCACTATTCAAATAACAATATACAACGTTCACGAATTGTATTTGTTTCTCGATTCTGTCCATAACTTATAATCGAAAATCTATCATATAGCTATAAAAGCAGTTAATCCTACCTCTCCGCTTCTCCAAAATGAGTTACCGTCGTCTTATTTCCCGTCTATAGGTTTTCTCGTCCATTTTACAGATTGAAAGTCTTAGATAACAGCTTGATTTTATAGTTCCGCCGAGTGGACAGACCCAATATATCTTAAAATGTTAAGGTTAGAAATTGTGGCGGAAATATGATTGGCTTTAAAGTTTCCTGAGAGCTGAAGGTTCATGAAATGTCGAGAGTTATTGTATGATGTTTTTTAGGAGATAATCTATGTTTGTTCCGAATTCTCGATACTGCGTTGTGTCTGCTTTCCAGTAAGCACTCTAGGCTTCACAATGAAGAATGTTAACTAATTTTGATTATTAGCACTCCATATTCTCAGTCAAAAATAAAAAATATTAGTGAAAGAATTACTTCGATACGTCAATTAGTTTCCGATTTAGAAGTAAAACAAGTTGTAACCGCCAGACGCGGGCTACCGGTGACGGTGTGACGTCATCGCACAACACGCTCAGTCTGGCTCACTCAGTCCGCCCGCAATCGCGCGCCCGTGCCGTCGAAATTATACCTAAATACTTCTAAAAATGTCTAATCCAAATTCTAGGAAATCATGTGTTGTGCCTAAATGTAAAAATACAACTACCAATTCGCCGGAAAAGTTGTGACATGACGTCAATAGCGGTCAGGTGACTGTTAGCGGGACTCGATATTTTCGAAACTTTGAATGCCTATAAAATCAAAACTACTAGGTATTTTTGACTACAAGAAAAACTAGTGTATTTGTATACATACAGGCTTTACTGAGACAAAATTTCAAGCGATTTGGCATAACAAAACTAGGGTTTAATAAATAGTGATAAAATTGTGTAGACACAACTCGCTTATTTTGGAAAGTATGAGTAATCCTCATAATTTTTTTTATACTTAGAAGCAAATATAAATACTGGTTTGTAATACATACTTTACTTTACTTTTTTTGCTCGGGGGGTTGGCAGAAACTACAGAACGCCACCTGCTGCGATCCTTACTTACCCCTTCCGCTTCGTCAACGTTCATACATTTTGTCATACAAGCCACGCCGGTTGCGAGTATTACGCACCTATTTGTAATAAAAACCAAAAATGAAGAAAGTACTAACAGCAAAATCGTATCAGAATACAAAACAGTTTGAAATAAATGTTTGAAGACAACGCCATGTTTTACCAAGCAATATTGAAGAAAAAATTGTAATCCAACGAATACGAATACACGTATAGTGTATGTATTCGCTGAATAACAGTCAATTACCGTGTAAAAAATTGAATATTAAATTCAAAATTAAATTCTGGAAATTTCACCTGATCGATCCACTGATTTATTATAACCTATCTCAGAAAGATCTGGCAGGCCGAGGAAGAGACGTTCTGGCAGGACTAGATTGGATTTAAACTCCTCGAGAAGATCAATACACTCATACAAGTGTGTGAGCCCGTGAGAATTTGAATCATTTTCCAGTCCAGCCTGGTTAGAGAGAAGATGGACTTATAATCCACCGAATCGATCAAGAGAGGGTCGAGGCGCTCCTTAACAGTGCAGAAAAGACCACCGACACCCGAGACTGTTTCAGAATTCCTCTCTAAAATTCTCAGCGACAACAGAGGCAACTGGCATGACTGGATTTACCGCTTTTAACGCTGCAGAGATGAGACTCAAAATTGTCTCTAAGATTGAAGTCAATTTTGATCTGAACCCTTATCGGACTAATGAGGGGAAACAACGTCGACAGAATGTTGGCTAGCATGAAGTCCCCAGAGGCCAAATTAAAGTTCAGGAAAGCTAAGAAGACCCTAAACTTGAAAGCAAAGGGTAGCAGGGAATTACATCACGGTGACTCTCTCCAAGGTCATAGCCTCATGCCCGGAGATTATTGGTCAAATCTTGTATTATGAGGATATCCAGATTGCTGTTCAGTATAGCCAGTTGGCCATAATACCCCAAGCACCCGAAAGTGTCCAGGCATCAAGCATGCGCGGGCTTTTTGATTCCATGCCCCAAGACCAACTCCAGAAAGCTTCGGATGTGACAATGGTCCCTTATATGATGGTGTCTGAAGTGATAAATTCGAAGAATAAAGATTGGCAACCAAAAAGAGGACTAAGAAAGCAGAAGTGTCATCTCAGTACCTGGTAAATGCTTAAAGTGATGGGTTCAGAGGCAAAAATCACGATAGCCAAGGAGCTCTAGATAATTTCTGTGTCAGGGGTTCTGACCGGAACTTGGAGTGAGTGTCGGCTAAGAACTACCTGGAGGAAAGGTAGGGATTCTCCAACCAGACAGGTTAGCATTCGACCAGTGCTTTGTTTATTTTATTTTAGTTTAACGTTGGTTTATTAGGAGTTTTGTGTAAATTAGATTAAGTTTTATGTCTAATTAGTTAGCTCTGTATTTATCTCCTTTAGTTCCTACATTCTTCTGTATTTGTTTCTTGTGTAATCTATTAGGATATATTGAATATGTAATCGTAGGTTAAGAAAAACAAAGTCAACATTTATTTTGATTTTGAACAATTAGCTAAGTATTCGTATTCGACGAATAGTAAAATATTTATTTGTCTAGGTCGTATTCGTTGCATCACTAAAAAAAATATATTTGAAAGCAGTACCTATGTACTCATATATTATAATGTTATTTTCCTGTGTTGTCTACTGTGTGTCCATAAATTGTAAAATAAATAAATAAAAAAAACAAAGAATAGCAGAAATAAAGAAAGACAATAATGTTTGCACTCCTTTTATTATCTCATCACTTGGATTTAAAGCAATGATCCACGATCAAATTCTTACAAATACAAACTATAGTTAGGTATATAAACTTAGATATAACTGTACAGTTTTGTAATGATCAGACTTTTATGCATTGTCACGCGAATTCGAAACGTTGAACTTATATTTTGCGAGAAATTTTATGTAGTGAAACAAACAAACTGCCGACAGTAAAAAACATCAATTCTAGGTCTTTTTGCCCTTAGAAATATATCGATAGATTAAAATTGACAATACATAAAAACTGTAAACTTTTGATAATATAATTAATATATTATACGTCTTATTAGTTTCTAGAATCGAGTTTCAAGGTAGTAATCATTATACCATAAAGTTCTTTCACAGGTATATTACCTCTGACAATAGCAATTCAAAAACGACTTTATTTAAATGGAAGTAAAGACCACTGCGATTTAGACTGTGATGCAAAAATCAAAGGTAAGTACAATAAATGTGAAACGACTTTAGTTAAACATCAGCATGTTTGAAATCATAATTTTTGTTTTTTTTAAAACATTGGTCAGAAAATGTAATCAGTACAAATTGTATGTTTACTACAATTATTGTTGTTTGTAACAAATCTTTCCTCGTATACTATATTATCTACTCGTACATGATTTCAATGCAATTAGGTACGGGGATAAAAAATGTATTTTATTTACAGCTAAAAATTGATATGTTAGACATTATCTTCTTTGTAAATGCTAAAATCGAGTCTAGGCCAAACCTTAGGCGATCTTTTCTTTCATAGATATTTCTTACTTTGCTATTAGTTTCTAATTTAAAACAGTTACGATGCTATTATAATAACAACAAAACCCCAGTAGGTAGCATTGCTAGAACTAAAACATTGTTGCGGTTCAAACAACAATTACTGAAATTGGTAGGTTCAAACTAGGAGCTTAATAACAACATTACCTAGATGTATAAAATGTATAGTGTACCTATTTAAAAACTGGTACACACATTAAAGATAATTGGAATACAGAGCGAATTTAACTTGTAATTAATATGACGTGTTCAATTAACCAAATCTATGTACTTATGATATTTGATAAAACTCGGTACTTAACCTAATCTCACCAGTATAAAATTCTGATCTATAAAGCGGTAAATTCAGTAGAAAAGGTTGATAAAGGAACAGTCAGTGGGTCTTTATCTACATTTTTATCAGCACCTGGAAGTGACCAGGTTGAACTACCAGCAGCTGTGATTCTGGGACCCATATTATCATAAGCAGATTTTAAGAAACACGTTCTACTCCTTCTTGGTAGTGTGGCACCACCTCCCAGGAGGTCTGGGTATTCATCACCATGCCCAGCAACTTGGACAGAAATAAAGATGTTACCATATGGAGCTGGTAAAGCAAACTCAGCAGGAGGTGGAGGAAAAGAACCAGGCGGGCCTTCTATAGTGATTTGGACAGGTTCTAAGCATCTTGCGTCATCAGACTCCATAGAAATGGATCTGTCTAGCATTTCAAAGCCGTAAGCAGATCCTAAGTCTCCACTTGTTCTGTCACAACTAACTGCTAAAGAAGTATCCAATAGTTTTTTTTCTTGATCAGTGAAACTTCTACTCGGCGGCACTCTTCGACGTTTGGTTTTCCAGCAGACACAAGCTGATATAAACCCTGCAGTCGTCATGGCAAGCAGAGAACCACCTATTAAAAAAAATGTTGAGTAGTCGGGTGCAATTCGCGCCGTCGCTGTCCGAGCTTTCGGCAGGAACAGAGTTAGGTAAGCATTTGCCTCTCCTACAGGACTTTTAGCACTACATTTCCACTCTCCCGATAAGTCACTCGTCACATTCGTTATAGTCAAATTGACCCACTGCGCACTCTTATTTAAGAAATCATCATTATATTCATCAAAATTTTCTAATTGGTACCTATTGATCATAATATCACTGTGTTTGTCCGTAGTGTTGTTTATTTCTATGTGACGAAACGACCATAACACCGTAGGTTTGGGGTCGCCTCTAACAAAGCAGCCGAAGGATATTTCAGCTCCAGTCTCCGTTCTTATAACTGTTGGTGACGATGTTGCAGAAGGCGGGCAAACAAAATCATCTCTTTTTAAAATTCTCCATGACATTTCTGATTTCTTTTCTGGTCCTCCACAAGAGACCTCTTCATTCCCTAAATTACTATTTAAAAACCAGTCATGGAACTCTCGTAATCGACAGTCGCAGTACCAAGGATTGTCTGATAGTGTTAGAGTTTTTAGTACCGGGAGATTAAAAGTGTCTTGATGAAGATATGACAGTAAGTTTTGATGTATGTTGACGGTTTCTAGAGCTTGAAGATTAACAAATGCAAATGGATGAACTGTTCGAAGTTTACATCGCGATATTTCCAGTTTCTTTAAATGTTTCAACGTAGGGAATTGCTCCGCGACTAAAACGCTCAAAGGGTTATCATTAAGGATCAGATATCTTAGGCGCTCGGCGCCTTTGAAAGTGTCAGGTGATAGTTTGAGGAGTTGGTTTTGCGACAGATCCAATTCTATCAATATTCGAAGATCTCGAAACGCATTTGCATGTAGTGATTGCAAACTTGTTAAACTGAGGTTCAAGCGCTGAAGATTTAACAGGCCCGTGTTCACAAAAGCGTCTTCTCCTAGCTTTTTTAAAGGATTTCCGTGTAGATCTAAGACTTGAATGTCCGCGGCTAAGGTTGGAAGCTGCTTCAAGCCTGCAGTAACACATGTAGCAGTTTTTTTTCCTGCTGACCATTTGCAGTGGCATTCTGTTATATGACCGCAGTCGAGCCAATCGCTTCCAGCCTGTGCGAGGACGAGAACGAATGTCAAGTATCCACTCCATGCTCGAATCATATCAGTCTGGCTTCTGTTTACCTGAAACGAGGAGAAGAATTTACATTAATGTAACGTTTATAAAAAAAACACGTAAAGACTGATGAGGTTTTTGTTTCACGGAATGGTTTTTAATACTGTTGTATTGAGACAAGTGAAGACGAACATAACAAAATAAGCCCCCTGAACCCGTATCACATTAATCATGACGTTAAAGCTTCCCGGTATCAGATGTGGGAATATCCTTTTCCATTTTGACTTCAGATTGGAACCCCGCAAAGTTAGATTAGGAGAGTGGGCGGTTCAATGCGGGCGCTTACAAAATAGTGAAGCCTCGGGATCAGATAATATGGTAACTTGTACGCAAATTAGACATATTTATTCTATAGATCGCGATCGGTTTGATTTTACGCAAATGCGAGCTTCACTGTTTTTTTTGTAATTATATTAGACTAAGGTACATCTTTTCAGGATAACTATGAAATGGATTGTTCGGTGACAAAAAATCAAGATAACATAATGCAAAATAAGTTGATCTGATTCAAATACGATATTTTAATGCTATGTTGGTTTTAATATGTGACTGAATGCAATCTGTTAATAATAAAAACACTAAGAATAGATTATTGTATCACGTTGTAAAACTGACATAAAAATATCAATGCTTTGAGAAACATAATATTTCGCCAGTACAGCCCGCCCCACTTAAACTAAAATAACAAAACTAAAGTGAAAAAGGAACCTGATACTAAATCAGTTTTTTAGTCGCCTGGTTATAACAGCATAGAATATAATACTTTTTCGAATCCCTCCGGACAGACTCGTCACAAAATATAATGTCTACGAGGTCACAGGAACTCCTATTTTTAGACAACTACAAAAAGTTTACTCATTCATGAATAGCTAATAGAACCATTATGTACCCAAAGTGTCCTATGAACAGCCTAATTTATAATTACACACACTATTTACAACAAAAGAAGGGTCGGAAGGGACTGAACACAACTGTATTCAAACGACAACCTCAACCTTTTAATCATAAACTGTGACTGACCTGCGTTCATTTAAACTCCATTCATTAATCCTAAGCACGACTTAAATATTAATGAAAGGTGACATTTCAGACATTTATTACGACCAATATATTATTTTGCTAAAAGTATACATTTTATAAATAATCAGGAACAAACTCAAACTCAAAGCATTTATTTCAATAAGACCATAACAGGCACTTTTGAATGTCAGAAAAACAAAGAAGGCGAAGCTACAGTCCCAGACACAAGGCATAATAACTCGTGAAAGTACTGTAGTTGCCCATTCCAAAGCGTAGATCTCTATGGAGAAGAATGGGCAAGAAACTCCATGGACAGTCTTTTCAATCAGAATAATTTTACAAGATCTTGGTTACATCATTCATGTTGAGATAATACATATTGTAAGAACGATGTAGAAAGATGTGCACATTAAGAGCGGCCAGAGTAAAAGATTAGATAAGCAATTTAAAAACAAAGTAGTTAAAATAAACCGTGGCAGCTAAGAACAAAATCAGATCAAATAAACTTAGAGGTTTCTTTTAGACTTATGATAAAGGTATATAGCGTGAAAGGGACACCGATGCCCAAACGGTTACCCCATATTCAGTACGAGTCTACCCTTTATAGCAAAACTTTTTATGTCGTAATACATTATTTTCATAAAAACGGATAGCAGAAACTTCATTTTGCAGAAAATCGTTTGGCAGACACTCATTTATCATACATTCAATATAATCATCTTTAGGCATAACTTTCATAATGCATAAGAATTAAAGAGTAGAACCATCATATCGTAGAAAGTTCACAGTCTCGTCTTTTGGTATACATTTCATATAGATAGTCATTAAAAGACAGAACTATCATATCTCAGAAAGTTTACAGTTTAGTAAGTTTACAGTTAGAATCATGTTTTGGCATACATTTCATATACAAAATACACTCGGCGTCACATAAATCGCACCTTTCCGAAAATAAGTTTCAAGCATGTCCCTCCATCAACGAATACATTAAACCCAATTAATATTGGTATCAATTGAAAGTATGTTTAAGGGCCTTTAAATTAACAACAGGAATTCCTAAACACAACTGATATCATTAGCACGTAACGTTAAAACACGTTATCGTGTGCTCTAAAATAAAGCCGTACTATAGGTATGTGCCCAACCGAGTTCTCGAAAATGGTAATATCACACTGTACTTGGATCAATCCATCATCACTGACAGCACTAGTACTACTAGTGGTGGATCAGTGATTGTTGACATAACGGTCCCGCATGACGAGAACCTCGTGAAAGCCGGGAAAGATAAGCAAATCAAGTATCTTGACTTGGCTCGCGAGGTTGTACTGATCGCTGGGCTCACATCCCATATGTCGATGTGGGATGTGAGCTCAGCGATCAGTGCCGATATTCGTTTCAGTCAATGGTTTAATTGCCAAGTACCTCGACCAATACCTAAGGAGGCTCTCGCTAGGCAGCTGAATCGAACTCCTGGACACGGCTCGTATTGCTAGGAGGTTCCTCTCTCTGGAGCCCTGACCGCCGGTAGCTAGGACCTTGTTCCCGATACCGGTGGGCTACTATTTTTTTACCCGACTGCGCGACGCAAAGGAGGGTAATGTGTTTATCAGTCTATGTATGTATGTATGTTTGTTCCTATGCGGCTTTGTAGAGACCAAACGTGTAGGCCAATTTTGATGATTCTTACGTCAATCGATTCGGCTTAACCTTGCGAGTGTAACTAAAGACATGACAATAATTAAAATTCACCACAGCGACAACCAGACGCCATATTGTCAAAATTTAAAAAGAAAACCTCGACGAACTACGTCAAGTGAGGTATTTTTGAATAGGTTTTAAAAATGATTTAGATTCCTTTCATCATTTTTCATTTTAACTCATCCTCTCCACATGACCAAACCAACTAAGCATACATTGTTCAATTTTTGTTCCTAAATCTTCTTTTAAACAGCAAAGTTCTCGTATAACCTCACTCCTCAATCTGTTCTTACTCATCATCTGCCGAGCCTTTTCCCAACTATATTGGGGTCGGCTTCCAGTCTAACCGGATGCAGCTGAATACCAGTATTTTACATGGAGCGACTGCCTATCTGACCTCCACAACCCAGTTAGTACTGAGCAATCTGTTAATCTGTTCTTACTATACATACGTATACGTAGACGATGTGATGCCAGGTGCCACTACTTCATCTAGTTACGTTACACGTTGAGGCCTTCACCCTACTCCAATTATTCCGACCCGAGACTCCGCCTAACATATCAACAAAGGGTAACAAACGGTTGTACTAATTAATATTGGGTACTTAACCTCAGTATTGGCGCCTATCTGTTCTGTACGTGGCTAATGAAGAGTCTCCTTAATTAAACGGGGTCAAATGATATGCTAGATAATGTAGTGGCGCAAGTATGTTTTAGACAAGTCGTGTGCCCGATGAGATTTCAACAAAAAAAAATGAAACAAACTTTTACGAACGAATACGTATTACGAACGAATACGTACTAACCTCGTTTTTTAATGAAAATCACAAACTTTCAAACTATCGTCCCCTAACGAACTGTCAAGAATCCTATAATAATCTTATATATAAAATTCTCGTGTCACAGTGTTCGTTCCCGTACTCCTCCGAAACGGCTTGACCGATTCTCATGAAATTTTGTGAGCATATTGAGTAGGTCTGAGAATAGGCTACTATCTATTTTTCATACCCCTAAGTGACGCAGACGAAGTTGCGCGGGTCAGCTAGTCTTATATATAAAATTCTCGTGTCACAATGTTCGTTCCCGTACTCCTCCGAAACGGCTTGACAGATTCTCATGAAATTTTGTGAGCATATTGAGTAGGTCTGAGAATCGGCTTCTATCTATTTTTCATACCCCTAAGTGACGCAGACGAAGTTGCGCGGGTCAGCTAGTAATATATAATATTTTATGTTTCTAGACCAAGTAGTAGTTTTTGTTTTATTTTAACTTCTCCAACCTAGCATGATACAGATAATATTATTATGTATGTACTATTTAAGAGCACCCTGCACATAGTATTTAATACTTTTTGCTGTAATGAAAGAAAATAACAACCTTGGTTATTGTTTTTACCTTTTGCTGATCCTAATTATTTTAAAGAATCAGAATAAAGATACCACGATAATATCAAAACAATAGTATCAAAAATTTTCACACTAAGTAGTGCTGTGTGTGTGAGGAATTCAATGTATGAAGTAACCATTAATCCTGACTAAAATCGAGCATTGCTATCCAACAACAATGAATTCAAAGTGTTTATTGGAAATTCATGTAATAGCACCACTTTGGTAAATGGACTAATGATTTAATAAAAGCCCTGGTATGGATTTAGTGAAACATTTACGAGTATAACGTGTAAGGCGACTGCTAAAAGCTCAGTTTCTCACTCTGTAAGCATAAATGTATGAGTAGTGTGGCTTTTCGATGTAAGGGTATGGGCATAACTAACCATTTGCGACGAGACAGACAAGCTGTATACACACGAGTTATGAACATGAAACTTTGCTCTGAATCACACACCCCTAAGTTGAATAATAAGTTGGTTTAACTCGAGACGTCGGTTAAGATAAAAGTCTTCCTGAGTAGATGGCGGCACCAAAAATAAGCATTTTAATTAACGTTTCTAGATTTTGACTTCTCAGCTAAGTGCAAATGAGCATCTCAAGGTGCAAGTAAGTTCAAATTATTTAATTCAATCAACTCTTTCTTCACAAGGTATCTTAAATGCAAGAGCTGTTTAAATTCTCGTATGAGTAGTAAAACCCGTTACTTCATTACTATGTCTACTTAAAAATAATTAACCATCTAATTTAAAGTTTTAAAGTGTGCAAGTTCTGTATAGTTTAAACTAGCAAAAAGTTCGTTTTACCAGTTGTACTAAGCTGAGTTTTTATTTTTATGTTCATTTCATAGAAGCGACTTTTGAAATTAAACTGGACGCTTGATAATTCAACTAAATTGCAAATTGTTATAATCCGCTTCTAGTTGTACTACTGCCCGTCTTGCTTATATAAATGTAAGTACTGCCTACAGTATCTCCGGAAAATGACGTCCTAGCTGAGGCAACACGGCTTAAATGTGGCGGCACCGTAACCGTAGTTCGGATAAGCCGAGTTTTGCGGTGGACCAGTGCCGACGTCGGGGATAGGCAGCTAATTGGGACTTTGAACCGGGACTCATAATGTATTCTGAGATATTAACTCGTGTCCAGCGACTTCGTTTGGGTTTGCCAATCCTGGGCAGAGTTAATTACGTACTTGTTTATAACACCGAGGAAAACGAAAATGGTGGAGATTGAAAGGGAAGGAGAGTAAATTAAAAGTTCTGCAGTAGGCGCATTTGTTCTCTGCGCTCTTTCTTTTCTTTTCGTGTAGTGAGTGCCTAACCTGGCGTCAGACTTAATATATACAGGGTGTAAACGGACCCTTCACGAAGCCGTCAACCAAGCATTCTGTCTGTACATCAAACTAAGTCACCCTACGCAAAAATTATTGCTGGGAAACGACTTTTTTTTTGGGTGAAAAATCACGTTTTACGGTAAAACTCAATGTAACGCACTCAAAACTTGGTGCTGATGGATGCTTTGAATAGTAAACGGGTCATGGAGGTAATTAAAGTAAAGTTAAAACCTTAAAAAGTAGTATTTAAAAAAAAACTTGTGAAAAAATTGGAACTTTGACCTCCAATATCTCCAGAACCTGTGGTTTCCCAGGTATTGTCTAGAAGAAAAAAATGATCCCAATGATGGGCAGAATATGTGGTTTTCGTTTTCGTAAAGGGTCTTTTTACACCCTTTATACCATTGAGAAATATCTCTTAGGCATGTGATTTCCCCACGATGTTTTCCTTCACCCAAGCAAGTGATAATTATAAAACACGCACATGAATCCAAAAACCATAGGTTATCACTGCAATAATCTATATCTGCGCTATAGAACATGGTGTTGAGTGCTATGGTAAGAAAAATAACTTCTGCTATTTTTAATCTGTTCCGAATCAGGATGATTTGCCACTAAAACTAAACCAACAATCCCAAGTTCAAGGGTGTATCAAGTACAACTTTCTACATCAATGCTTGTTTTCAAGTTGGAGAGAGCAACACATCAGACGGTTAATTCCCACTTGGTTCATTGAGAAGTTATAATGATGGCACATTACGCTTAATACATAGGTATCCAAACTGTTACTGGCCGTCATAAACAGTTCTCGAGGCTCACTTAATCATGAAAACTGAAGTGAAGTTATGAAGATGAAGTCGACTTGGTTATGTGACGGATGATTGTAAAGGTATTTTAGTTCATTTCCTGAAAAAAATCATCATCTGCCGAGCCTTTTCCCAAATATATTGGGGTCGGCTTCCAGTCTTAACCGGATTCAGCTGAATACCAGTATTTTACATGGAGCGACTGCCTATGAGACCTCCACAACCCAGTTATTACTGGGTAAAACGATACCCCTTGGTAAGACTGGTAGTCAGACTTTTTGGGCCACTGACTACCTAACGACTGTCAAAGATCTACAAATGACACCCGTGACCAACGGCTTAACGTGCTTTCCGAGGCACGGAGGAAACTCGGTATGTAATGGGTGGTCACCCATCCACAGACCAACAAACAGTTCCTGAAAAAATGCACTCAATTTATTTTTCAAAGTGTTTGATGCATTTTTCTCTTAACATTTAACTGTATTCCAATAAAATGCAAAAATTCAGTAGTGACTATCGTCATGGGAGTATTTCTGAGCCACTAATTGAAAGCATAGATCATACTACAGACTCCCCTGACCTATTTCAACCCCCAACTCGGCCATAAAACCGCATTGAATCTCAGACATCGAAGTTATATTCAATTTAATGCCAGTACTTTACCATTTCTTCACAGATCCGCTTGTATTAGCTGACTCTTTTAAGATATGCGAGCCATAAATCTTTGATAGCCAGTTCTGCAGTCTACCTTATCTTCAGTCTACATGATTAGCATAAGACTGTCGTTGCATGCTAAAACTGCCTGAGGTTAAAAGTTGTTGTAAACACTATACCCAAATTATAGGGGTATGTTACGTCCACTCCCCAAACAAATTTAGTTAGCTCTGGCGTTAAACTAGAAATTTAGCTAAAACTGAATTTAACTTAATGATGAAGTTGAACTCTAGCGGCTAAAAACTAAAACTAGTTATTGTTTAGTCTAGACACACTATGAATATTTAATCTTTACTGTATATTGGACATTATTAGCTGAATACATTAAGCTCCTAAATTATATGAAGTTCATAAATATTTAAGCTGTTGCTAAGTTTCTGGTCCTTAATTAAAATGAGATTGTACAAAATGGTAATTTAGTATTTTTCTCTCTAACCCTTTACTTTTACAAACAGTATAAGCATGAGCAGTCCAACAACATGTGGCATCTCTTAAAACAATGATATAATAACTACGCTTTTAGTTTTACTGTTAGAGGTTTGAAATTATGAAACGATATTGATACACAAACACCAATATTTTGTTGACATTACCCTTTTGGTAATGGTCCCGTCACGTAAAAAGAACGCTGACCACTCAAATACACTTTCTCATTTTTTTTTATTCCAGCCTTTTCCAAAGTACTAAGTAGCTAGTAAAGTACCTATTACGATTCTACAATGAAACAACTATACTTATATTATAAAACAATAGCTTAGTACTTAAGGACGCGACTGTATAACGTGCGTAGACACATCCCCTCCACTGTCGCTCAGCGTTTTTTTTACGTGACAAGACTTATACTGCCCACCTACTTTAGAAATCTTGCTAAATTAAATATTTAAAGATTAACTTCGCATCCCAAACCTTGCAAGTATTTTTAAAATTACCCTCAATTTTACTCCAGCACAACTCCAGTCTATAAACCAATAAAACGTAGGCAAACGTGTTGAGATCCACACGTTCACAATAAAGTCGGACGTGCGTAATGTCTTGAGAATATCGATAGATAGCGCAGCCATGCGATCGCAGTCACACTGGCTGACATGTACCAGCGCTACGGGAATGCGAGTGAGAAGCCTTCACTACCAGACAGATGGACGATTAAAATGTGTTCCAAAGTTTTTGTTGCTTCTATTATGTTTCTTGGGAATGTGAGAAGAGCTAATGTTAAGTTATATACTAATTTTACTTTCAATGAATTCGAGACAATCAACTGGTTAATTATTTATTTTAACAATAAGTTAGGTACAAGAAAATAACAATCAATGATAGCGAGTATGAGAATAGTGAACTATCCAAAATCCGAAAGGCAAGAGGCAAGCCATGAGCAATGCCAATGCCAATGCCAAAGCCATGGGCAAGCCAAGAGGCAGCTCCGCTTGTGCTTCACCGTTCTAAAGCCTCAGGTACCCCCACCCCCACTGCAGAAACTTCAGCAATATGAAACTGCCTTCGTTGATGTCAGTTTCTTTGCTGTCGTCCACAGATGGCACTTCAAATTCAATGCTGCCAACACTAATTGGCAGCCCATGGTAATAAATTATAGGAATGTAACCGAATAGAACGATAAAACCCGGTGAGCGAACGGTTCGTTTGAAAATAATTCATTATAAAGCAATATACGTTACGGGCGTGACACAATATCCAGTGCTGCAATGGGTCCGGGAAGTAATACTCTCCGTATTATTTGTATGGTCTCAACTACAGCAATTCATAACGAGCGTTCAACCGGCACTGTGGAGCCATGATTATGAGCGGAGCAACAGTATTAATGCGATGCCCGGTGACACAGTTCCCAGATGCAGTGAATCTTACAGCCGTTTATTAAGTGGTGAGTACCTGAATGACAATGAAATAGAAAAACTTTTTTGCAAAAAATAAAACCGACTTCTAAAACTCAAAAAAGTGAAAATTAACTTTAGCTTCAGAAGTCGTTGTTTTTTTTTTGTTTGATTTAGTTTTTTTTTGTCATCGACTTCTGAAGCTTTTTTATTTTTCCATTTTTAGTTGTAATAAAAAATTAATAAATGTTTGCTATGCATTTATTTTACATTGTTAACAATACCTTTCATGGTAATAGGCTTATCCCCTATCAAATGGAACTTAACATACCTAACAGTCGAAATCTGGGTGTACTGTACACATCTGTATCCCCTCAGAGCATACAGGCGTAATGTTACGTGATGATGTTGTGTAAACAATAAACATTCAAGCGATTGCAGCAATCACGACAGATTTGCTGTCTAGTATTGAAGAGTTCAGTTCCATATCTCTGAAGTCCATGTTCAGATCATGACAATATTTCTAAGGGACCAACTCGGGAGCATACTCTTTCAACCAAAAAAAGAAAAATCCAAATCGGTTCAGACGTCTTCGAGTAATCGGTGAACAGACATAAAAAAAAGATTCCGATGAATTGAGAACCTCTCCTTCTTTTTTGAAGTCGGTTAAAAAGCTATATGGATGAAACCAAACTCCAAAAAAAACGAATTCAAAAATCGCACAAGCCCCTATATTTATCGCGCAAGGAAAAATAAAACATTTCTAAACTGGCATGGAAGTGTTGGTACTAAGCTCATATTCAAATGGTTTTGGGTGCAATTCGGAGTTAAATTGACAAGTTATATTGAGAAACGAAGACGGTATTAAACCATTTTCAACGCGATGAAGTAAATAACCAATTTATTAAATAAAACAGATCATTTAAGTGCATTCACTTCATATAATTTACCGGAGATACATGAATTTGAGCCGGAAGCATACTATTTCTGAATTTTAAAAGATTGTGACAGCATTGTGATCATTTTCAATCCCTTGGTCGGAAATGATACATACACCTATCGCACATAATGATTTTATAAGCTCCTGTCGGTCCATTTGATCTATGCATTATTATTAAAAAACGTGCTGCCAAAAAACAAAAATGATATGGATGTTGCCTTTTGGGAGCCAATAACTTTTTGAATGGTAAGTGTATGTACGAGTATGAGGAACAGGGTGTAAAGTTCGTCATCCCCCATAGAAAAGGGAGGATCCTCCGACCAGGCGGCTACTGCCTGACAGTTGTTATCAAGTTTTTCTGTTATAGTCCCAAGTCGCGAATAACTTTAACTGTGCGATTTAGAATTGTGATGTTTAGTTCTTCATTTGTGTCATAGATGGCGCTGTAGTACTTTGTTGCACTTTGTTGCTGTAGTACTTATTGTAGTGCTAAAGGTGTCTCACGCAGCTGAAATGTCTCACATGTTATGACATGGTACTCAGACCCTTCAAACCGGAGCACAGGTAGATTTGGTGATGGTGATGATTTATTTATTTTCTATTGAACTCTCTTTTAAGACTTTCATTAGTTCTTAGTACCCAAGCAACTTCATTACGCGAAAAAGACCGAACGAGCTTCATAAATATTGCACATAATTCGCCATTTCTTCTGTTTTTATCTATGTATCTCGCAGTAGCACATGGTGCTCTTATATAATCAGGTATAACGACAGATAGGTAATTATAAAGGCGACGCGGCTAACAGGATTGGCGACGTCGTTAATTTCAGCCCTAATGACATTACCGTCACATCCTACGTATAGCGTTTATAAGGGTTTTATTATGACACCTTGCGAACAACAATTTGTGTTGGGTACTTCCGTGTTTTTACGATACATTGCTCATATGGCTAGTAGTGAATGATTGTAAATGTTTTTACTTATCGTCTTTTGAATATTTATGAATAGTCTTTAAGAGAAAGTCAATGGAATTAGCAATATGGTATACTACTGTTTTTTTTATTGCAATGTACTTTCTTATTACTTGCGACGGAGCTCGTGGCTAAATAATAAAAGCCGCTCGGATCGATCTTTAGGTTAAGCCATGCTTGCCTAGGTAGGTCTGTGGAGGGGTGACCACCCATTACTTACCGAGTTTCCTCCGTGCTTCGGAAAGCACCTTAAGCCGTTGGTCCCGGCTGTCATTTGTAGATCTTTGACAGTCGTTACAGGTAGTCAGTGGCCCAAAAAGTCTGACAACACGTCTTATCAAGTGGTATCGCATTACCTAGTACTAACTGGGTTGTGGAGGTCAGATAGGCAGTCGCTCCATGTAAAATACCGGTATTCAGCTGCATCCGGTTAGACTGGAAGCCAACCGTAACATAGTTGGGAAAAGGCTAGGCAGCTGAGATGATGATGACTCTCTTATTATTTAGGTAGCAGACGGATAAAGGACCAAACTAAAAAAAGTTCAAAACACTGAAATGATTAAATCCCTGCCTCACTAGACTCGTACCTAACAAAGGAAAAACTTAAAACCCATCTTACGACACAACAGAAAAAGATTACAAACTTAAAATTTTGTAGAAACTCAGCAAAAAAAAAAAATCCGGTTCAGCATTCTTAACACGCTCTTGTCGGTGCAGTGCAGTTAGTCGTACTAACACAATATTAATGGGGGCGTCCCCTGGCCAGGTGCCAGGGGCGCATCGCCATGATTTAATTTCAAGCTACTGATGGAACCAGACGGTAATATTGAATTAATCGCCCGCAGGTTTACTCAATGCTCCGTGTTTTGTTGGTACTACGCTTCGGTGGTATAGATTGTTTCTCGTGTTTGGTTCGTGATTTCGTCGTGAAGCTTGTTATGCACCGTTTTAATGTTATACAGTGACGTGCATTCGTGTACATATTTGAATGTGTATAATTTTGTTACTTATTAGGTCGTACATAGTACATTTCGAAATTTCAAATTTCCTGCCAAAAAGTCGGTCGTTTTTTCGGTGGACATTCAACATTTTTCTATTTTTTAAAACTTCTCCTTATTTTGTAAAGTCCGGACCAATGACAATGTCGCTCTAAGACCGGACAGAGAGCCTAAAAGTCGGACATGTCCGGACCAAACCCAAAAACAATCACTGTTTTTATCCATATTAAATGTTTCCTACTTACATTTATTTATACAATTTACGGAGCTTTGAGCTTGTGTTGTGGATCCAAATTGAATAAAGGTCTATATTCTTTCAAAAATATAAAACAAAAGGAACTTTCTCCGCGCCGCCCGGAGTGTAGAGCTTCTTATAATAAATCGTTTGAAGCGGAGAAATCATTTCCCTGCCTATTAGGTGTTTTCCAAAGAAATCTTTAAAAAAAATTAAATTCCTTATAATAGGTACTTTTTACTTTCCTTATTAAGCCGCTCATCATAATCATCATATCAGCCGGGAATCTCGCACTGCTGGGTATAGGCCTCCCTTTTTTTCTGCCACACTTCACGGTTCTGTGCGTCCCGTATCCAGGTGTTTCTCACGACTTTGACGATATCGTCAACCCAACGAGCTTTAGGACGGCCCTGATTTCTTTGGCCAAACCTTGGCCACCACTCGGTCAAAGCCGCTACTACGCTATTATGACTAAAACATGGAAAGAACCCTAATATTGTGCTAACTTATTTTGTGCAGTGAAATGAATAGAGCATTATTTTATTGCGCGTCCCAAGATTTATGGCTCATACAATAAAACTAAGTAAATATTTGTGAAGTTGTCTATCGAAATTGTATCGGAAAAACAAGATGGCGGCGTAAGTTCCAACTATACTTCCGCCAAAAGATCCAAGTACACACAGTCTATTTAAATTGGTAGTAATTTTGCTAAACAATATTATTTTCTTTAACGTGATTCCGCTCACCTAACTTGTTAGTCGAGTGGTATGAAAAAAAACCGCCCAAATGCAAGTTCGACTCGCGCAACGAGTTTTTCGTATAAACTTGTCAAATTAAATCAAATCATATTTATAACATACATACATACATGTCACATCATGTTATGTTTTAAAACTAGATGGGGCCGGTGTTTCGTACCTGACTACTCTGAGAAGAAACAGCCGAAACAAACTCAGAGGTCACTATCTCTTTTAAAGTCCAGACATTGGTCAAGTCATATGAGGACCATGCAGATTGTCAATTGTCAGAATGTCTGAGATGGTCTTTTGAATAAATAACTACACAGATTTGAGTGGACCTGTTCAGTTAGTTCAAACATTCGTCAGTGATCGTGAAGCTCGACATATAATCAAAGGAGCTCAACGACTCGACGAACAATACCAAAGAAAAAGAAGAAAGGACATTTAGGTAGGCTGCACAAAGTACTCAAACTGCCAGACAATCGTGAAACTAACTAAAATAAAAAATAAATAAAAAATATGACCCACGTAGTTCTCATATTCACAGTAATAAACAAAAATAATTATAATACGACACTTGAAAAAGTAAATAATGTTAACTAAATCGAAAAATACTTGTAAGTATTTTGTTATTAAACTACATACTCGACAAGTATTTACGGTATGTATTTACGATAGTAAACTTACCAAAATATACGATTTAAACGGTCATATCTTTTGATCACGTTTACTTACAAGTTTGATTTTTTTAGTGCTCCAAAGAGTAGCAGAGTATTTGATATTAATTTCAGTTTGATACTACCAAGCACTCCTGAATAAAAGGGTCTTGCCAAACGGACAGACAGGCGGACAGACGGACAATAAAGTGATCCTTAATAAGGATTCCGATTTTGCCGACTGAGGTACGGATCCCTAAAAAGAACTCTTCCAGCCCTTTACTTTTACATTTTATCTAAGCTACCAAGACCTTGTTCCAAGAACGGTAATGCGAGAACACTGTGCACACGTACAGACTATCGGCTATCTCCTCATTTTCTTTTATTTTTAAAAGACAAGTAGATAAGGTTACCAGAGGTAACCGGAGGTGGGTTGAACAACAAGTACCAGTATTACTGGCTATTATATTCGCTGAAAAATGTAACCTCCTCAGTGCTCCTAGTTACCTGGTAATAAAACTGGAGAAAATGTCCGGGCGCTGTGTAGTGTCACTGTTTTAAATCGAGGCTATAAATTCTAGCTTACTTTTCTTTATAGTGTAGTGTGTGCCAAAACAGAACAATTTTGACCATTTTTTAATGCGCCAAGAATTATATGTACTAATAAGCGGGGATGTTATGGATATATAATTTCGGAACCGGATACGGATATGGATATTTGTAAAATATAATATCGGTTTCGGTTACGGTTACGGATATTAAATTATTTCGGATTATCCGATAGTTTCGGTTACGGATATTATTTTTTTAAGGAACTGTAAAATGAAATACAAATAAGATTATATTTGACTTTAATTGTACCTTGTAGGTTTCGCATTATGTCATACAAGTAATTCTTTCTTACAGCTACTCGTTTTGAAGAGTTATATAGGTAACTAATTAAATGCAAAATCTAAATTAACGTTCGTAATTTGTTATATATGAATCAACATGTTTATAAAAAATATTATCTAAATTAAATGGCAAGTTTTGTAACGCGATCATTTCAGCCACTAATTGATCAATTTCTTTTTGTTTAGTATTATTGTCATCCCAAGTAGATCTATTTTTCAAAGAATCTGTTATTGATAACTGTGTTTTACACTCCTGTAAAGTTGTCAGCTGTTGGGGATTTGTCAGTTTTTGTGGGTTATCTTTTTCTAGCAACAACAATTCTTCATACTTATCACTGTGTTGAGATTTAAGGTGAAGTTTGAGTGAAGTAGTGCCACCTCCTTTGCGTGAAAATTGTTTCCCAAACTGTTTACATTTTGCAAAATTTACATTCACTTCATCAAAAAATGACCAAATTAAACTAGATTTAGGACGCATTTTTCCAGTCACTGACAATTTATTTACTAATCACTACATAGTATAAAGCAAAGTCGCTTCCCGCTGTCTGTCTGTCCCTATGTATCCTTAGATCTTTAAAACTACGCAACGGATTTTGATGCGGTTTTTTTTAATAGATAGAGTGATTCAAGAGGAAGGTTTATATGTATAATACATGCATAATATAGTAGAGAAACACTGATAATTTTAGAGGTTTTTAATGTAAGGTCGTAAATGAACACATTTTTTTGCGCTTACATTGCAAACGCTGGCTGA
The DNA here is from genome assembly GCA_905220335.1 of Noctua pronuba. NCBI lineage: Eukaryota > Metazoa > Arthropoda > Insecta > Lepidoptera > Noctuidae > Noctua > Noctua pronuba. The sequence continues at coordinate 2,094,058 of LR999906.1, read as the reverse complement.
ACCCTACGAGATAGATCAAAATAATGTCCTACAGTATTATACACCTTAAAAAGGTCTACAAAAAAGTCCGCGATGGTATATGTCTATCTCTTACGGATAACCCACAATAACCATTTTTTATCCTTTACTTACGAGAAAATAATGGCTTACTTACAAAAAAGCGATTTTAAGCAATACAGCATTAATCCTTATCCAATTAAGTACCTTAAATACGTTGTGCATGTAATATAGATCAATATGGCCTTTTACAGCATGTAATTTAAATGAATATTTTCGAAGATATTACAGATTTAAAATGCAGGGACATAGCGGTTGCGGCTGTACCGGCCGGGGGCCGCGAGCCTATCAATAGTGCGTCGAAGGCCGCGCTTCGCCCTATAGCACTTTATGATTAGCAGCGATCGCACGCGTTTATCGGAGCTCTCTAGCGAGGAAAATAACAATTATCTTAATATATAAAAGCGAAAAGTCACTCACTCTCTCACTCATCACGAAATATCGAAAACCGCTTTTTTTTTTTTTTACGGATGGGAAATCATCAAATGACTTCTCCCGCTCTGGGTGGAGTGGGAGGGAGTGTCAGACTCTTACTGACTAAAACCCATCCATGTTCCTTCATTGCCCTTTGTGTTCCAGGGCCACGGTATCTCTTTCGAACAGTCCCGCAGCCCCGGCAGGCATCGGCCCTTGCGGGCCCCTTCCTGATTGCTGACATCTCTTTGAGGCGCGCGTGGAACACGAACGCGCCGTCGACACAGCCTGTCGTCATAAGACGGACGGACGGTGAGCTAACCCATTACTCACCGTCCACAGGCCCGCGCCTACGGTGGCCGGGAGCCACCACGTGGCCCCCGACGCCCGGTGCGTCGCCCGCGGCGGCTGGGACGTGAGATTCTCTCCCTCTCACGTCCCGCCACCTCCTTCGCTAGCATGACTGCTTCGCAGAAGAAGGTGATCGAAAACCGCTTGACGTATAAAGATGAAATTTGGCAAGGAGGTAGTTTATAGGTAGTAGACGTCCGCTAAGAACGGATTTTGCGACAGGGCTGGATTAAGGGAGTCTAAGGGCTCTCGCAAGTTTGTATGAAACTCCTTCCATTTTTTGTGCTACAAACTTGAAAGGAGTTGGCCAAAAAAAAACCCAGAATCGCCAGAAACTTCATATGTGCCGTTTTTATAGGCATAATATGTACATCAAAAATATATAATAATTGACTGCAAAAACGATGTAGTATACTAGATATTTATTAATCAATGAAAGATTTAGATTCAGAAAAATCTATTGAAGCTGTGATCTATGAATTGTATGAAATGTTGTCATTACGGATTATTATATATTATTCTACGAAAAGATCATATAATTATGTAATATAATATGTATACATCAAACATCGTGATCAATCTCAAAACTCAGGATAGTCCGCTTAAGCAGAAGACAATCTTCTTGGTTGGCCTGCGAGAACCCATAAAAAAAAAACATTTTAATGGGCCCAGCCGTTTAGTTCAGTCACATACAGAAAAATAACATACATATATATAAAGATTATTAAGAGAGGAGCTCGTGGCTAAATAATAACAGCCGCTCGGGTCGATCTTTAGGTTAAGCCGTGCTTGCCTAGGTTGGTCTGTGGATGGGTGACCACCCATTACATACCGAGTTTCCTCCGTGCCTCGGAAAGCACGTTAAGCCGTTGGCCCCGGCTGTCATTTGTAGATCTTTGACAGTCGTTAGGTAGTCAGTGGCCCAAAAAGTCTGACAACCAGTACCACCAAGGGGTATCGTATTACCCAGTACTAACTGGGCTGTGGAGGTCAGGTAGGCAGTCGCTCCATGTAAAATACTGGTATTCAGCTGCATCCGGTTACACTGAAAGCCGACCCCAATATAGTTGGGAAAAGGCTAGGCAGATGATGATAAAGATCATTAATTATTTTTTTACAAAATAGTATAATAAAGTGATAGTGACAAAATAAAAGTCAAGAAAAATCAATGAAGTGTGATTCTCATATAGTATAATAACTTCTATACTACATGGTTTAGGAGGCTGATTTTTTCAAAACGTAATGGGATTACTATAGTGAACCCATTTTTATACATTTCGTTGCTGGCGATTCTGGGTTTTTTGTCTATGAACTTTTGGCCATGTCCTTTGGCCAGGAGGTAGTTGATAGTTAGTAGATGTTCGCTAAAAATTTCGGATTTTGTGATAGGACCGGATTAAGGAGGTCTAAAGGCTCTCGCGAGTTTGTATAAAAGTCCTTCTTTTTTGTGCTACAAACTTAGAATTTGGCCGGGAGGTAGTAGAGTAAAAAAAGTTTTGTCTTTCGTAATATAAAACAAAGTCGCTCCCGCTGTTTGTACGCTTAAATCTTTTAACCTACGCAAAGGACTTGAATGTAGTTTTCAGCAATAGATAGAATGATTCAAGAGGAAGGTTTATATGTATATATTGCACCCGTGCGAAGCCGGGGCGGGTCGCTAGTTAACAATAAACCAGACCTTTAATAAGTAATCGTAAAATGAATTACATCGTAAGTAACGTAATCCCACAATAACCTCTAAAGTTACGAGTAGTTACGACTAACTAAACGGGCGCGCGGTGGTCTGCCGGCCGGATTAAAACAAAAACTTGTCACGACGTGTCATTTTTACTATAAAGTATAAATAGTAAATATGACGTTTTTTTTTTTTTTTTACGGATTGGAAATCATCAAATGACTTCTCCCGCTCTGGGTGGAGTGGGAGGGAGTGTCAGACTCTTACTGACTAAAACCCATCCATGTTCCTTCATTGCCCTTTGTGTTCCAGGGCCACGGTTTCTCTTTCGAACAGTCCCGCAGCCCCGGCAGGAAATATGACACGTCGTGACAAGTTTTTGGTTTGCCCGGCCGGCAGACCACCGCGCGCCGCCTAATGACTCCGCCCTATCCGAAACTATCCGAAACTTTTATTTCGGATTCGGTTACGGTTACGGATATTTTTTTATTTCGGATATCCGATAGTTTCGGTTACGGATATGGATATCCATAACAACACTGCTAATAAGTATGTTTTCTACATATAAGGAAATGAATAAATACATCCGATTCAAATAAAAACATGGCTGTAAAGATACAGTGATGTTACGAAAAAAAGCTACCTAAATGAATAATAAAAAAATAGTGAATAAATAAACTCAAAAATAAGTGCAACCGTTTTCTCGAACAGACCCTGCCAATAAAACTATAATGAATACGAAAGCAACGAGCAAAATATTAAACTCCATAAAATAACCGAATAGTTCTAACTTTTCACAACCATTTCATAGGTCAGTTGCCTTGCTGAAAGCATCAACTTCTCCCAACTTTAGTACATTTTAGCGTATTCCAAGATAGTAAACAAAACTAATAACGCCGTCAAATGTTGAGACAAGAATATTGTTTACATAATTTCTATGCAACGCAATTTCCTTGCAGATGCTAGAATAAAATGTAATAGCCATCCCTACTATTTTGGAGTTAAAGTCGGGTGGATGCAGTAGCTACATAGACTCTGAATATACCTAGTTTACTACATTATCATTCTGTGCAATCTTAAAAGCAAACTTATGGTGATGATGATCTGGTTTGTATTTAAAAAAATATTAATAAGAAACTTGATCATTACTGATACTGATACTGCTAGCCTGCGTCATCCCACTGCTGGGCAAAGGCCTCTCCCCATGACTTCCAGTTGTTTCGATCCAGGGCTAATGTGGGCCACTGGTCGTTGGTTCTGTCCAGCTCGTCCCGCCATCTTCTACGAGGTCTGCCGCGACGCCTTCTGGCTGTGTCAGGGCTCCAGAAAGTGGTTATTTTGGCCCACAGCTCATTGGGCATGCGGCAGACGTGGCCAATCCAGTCCCACTTCAGCTTAGCGGCTTTTTGAGCAACGTCAGCAATTTGTGTTGACTTGATCATTAGTATCCCTTATAATAATTGGTCTTACTTACGGCCAAGTACATAACATTTATTTGTTTGCTAATTAAACTGTCCTACAACGTAAAAACTGGCTATATAGGTACAAACCATACATATACAGTACATACTTAAAATTTGGTGGCGCGTTTTCAATTTTGGTGGCGGGAAAACGCCACCAAAGCCACCAAAATAGTTGCATAATACAGACAGCAAAGTAAAAGCAAAACTGATGAAAACCGTAGCAACGGTAAACAAAAGGATGAAAATATACCTATTATTTTCATTTTTGTTTTGTACCCGTACAGCCTCTCCGTAGCCTACGCCAAATTTGAAAAAAAAATGCTAGAAGAATTACGGAATCTCTTCCAGAGAGTTCTTGCATGTTTTAAAGTTAATCCTCAGAATCCTGACCAAATAGAACTACTTTCTCCAATTGAGAAATCAATCTTTCGTCAATCAGGAAACATGAGTGATGAACGACTCAGGAAATTAACTATTACTGCTGTGGGGCTCAGTGAAGAAGATCTAGATGAACTGAGTGATACTCTAACTTGTCAAGGGCCCATGACCAAAAACTACATTCTGAAATTGATAAAAAAACACTACATTTGACGAACATAAATCAAGCTGCTAAGGCATACAAGGGGGGCCCCATCCACAGACTCACGACACACCCCAGAGCAACATGTGGGCCAGATATTATTCCAGGGAATTTACTTAAATCAGAATATAGGATCATAATCTCAGGGAAAGAAGGGTTGCCTATCGGACAACTGATTAACTCTGTCCAAAAACCCATTGTGATTGAGAAATTGATAAGACCTGAAGAAACTTATCTTCTATCTAGAGGCTGACAAGACAATGATCACTTCCTATGGTACATGCGCCAAGACAATCTGGTTAAGCAAAATTACAGAATTAACCAGAACAATTCCTATTCTGAGTGGACAATGGGTATAGAGTCCCAACCTAAGAGGGATAAAATGAAGAACATACTCACAAAGGATAGAATTAGAAGAAGAAGTTCAATCTAACTGTTAGAATATACTAAATATTTTCTAATATTCTATTCTATTAAGGCTCAGTACATACTCCTAATGTCCGAAGCCTGTCCTTTGGACGCACAAGTCGGACACGGTGAGTTAGTGTCCGACCCTGAGATAAATCGACTGCGGTCTTAGAAATGGAGTGCACGCTCCGAGGAATCTATTATTTATCTATTTGTTAGGTGAAATGCACTGTCCGGATGTGGTCTCATTGAATAACGGTGTAATTGGGTTTATTCGATTGAGAGACATTTTCTTTCCTTCATGTTTTTTTTTTATTTCAGCTATTTCTTTGTATATTTAAGTATATGTAACGCAGACCACCACAAAAAACGTTAAAATAATAATCAGCAAAGGCTGAGTTATTAAGTTCTTTGCGAGGGTCCACCTTTCTGTGACATGCTGTTTATATATTAATAATAATAAAGACGTTTAATTATAAAAAGGGTACATTTACAATAAAAATATCTTAACAATTGAGAGTCCCCACAGACGGCAGACTTTCTATCGACATATAGTTTAGTCGGGCTCTTAATCTGTGTGAATATGTATGCTAGTGCGCATATTACAACGTTTCGGTATCGGCCGATAAATCGAAATTAGTTTGATGGGCTACACGATTGCCTTCAAAATGTAAGGAGCTCTTATCTTGAGCACACAGTTGCCGAATGGTAAAACGGCCGACTCTGCGAGCGCTCTCTTCAAAAGCCAACTTTGCTTCGTGTATCGCAACGCATCGCTTAATGGACTCCTTGGTGGTTTGTGGGCTGTATGCCATAAAACCTAAGTGAAGAACACGTCACGAGTTTGACGTGTTCTTCATCGTATGGCTTCTGCGCATGAGGTCTTAACTTAGATTCCCAGAACGGCAAATAGTTATTGGATGTTTCCATCAGGAATTTCTCAGTATCCGCCACCGACAGTCTGGACTTGTGCCCGGTTAATGTCAATAGTATGAACAGATCCTCTCATTAAAAACATGAGTATGTATGACGAACAAAGTGATAACCCAACAATGAAAGCAGCTAGTATGATACTTAAAATGAACCAGAAAAGTCTTGACATTATCCGCGCTAAGAAATTTTACCACACCAAGCTTATTGAAAGGAGTTCGCGATGCATCAAAGATCCAAATCCTCTTGCAACCACAATGATTTTGCTGAATCAAAAAATACCCTCTAGCTCTTTCTAAACCAGAAACAAAGAAATACAAGGTCCCACTCTCATTAATTGTTCAATCTTCTGATGCAAGCAGTATGAAAGGCTCACATCTTCAAGATCTAGAGTTCTTGCAAAACTGGAGACTGTTAATTTGTGGATAACCCATAGTGAAGTTCCTATCGAGAAAATGCGCAGGTTAACCGATTATTCATTTCCCTCGAAAAAGAGGTTGATAATTTCTACTCTGCCAAATGAGAAAAAGCTAGAATAAAATGGGGTCCACCAATCCTATGAAGAAATTAAATAAGGACACGAAGATCAATAGTAGAGATACCCCAACACTTAAGAGTTCCAAAAATCAAGGAAAGCGATTAGCGATTCCAGTTCTGGAGCATATTGTAGCAAACCTTGAGTTTGAACTTTTGCGATTCGGTCAGGGACCAAGGTTGAGCACCGTAGGTTAGAATGGGCAGAATGCACATGTCGATGAGTTTGCGCTTAAGGGATAAAGGTAAGTCACCTTTCATCAGCGATTTCATGGACCAGTAGCTCTTCCAGGCGTTCTCGAGTCGGTGGTCGATTTCTCTGTCTTGCCTGTTTTCAAACGAAACTAGCTGGCGAAACTATCGAGGGAGGCCTAGAAAACGCTGTCGTGTCGACCTAGAGGTGTTTATGAGAAATTGGCCAGAGAAAACCGCACGGAGAGAAGATTGGAAGGTAATGGGGGAAGCCTTTGCCCAGCAATGGGACAATAGAGGCTAAGTAAAAAAATACACCATACCAAACCCTGCTTTACAAGGCTTTCTTAATAATATCAGACTTGCGAGCAAAAATAGGGGTAACTATTGAGATAGCACAGAATAGTTGAATAAACAAATACGTATAATAATGAATGCATTGGACCCAAGAGAACGTTTTTTACCCACTTTGGCTTCAAGTGGAGATGCAAATGTTCATTTGAAACATGCAATCATTCACAACAATCTAGTCGTAATAAACTTCCAGAGCCTCGAACGAAGCAATCTAAAAACATGGGAAGATCCAATGAAAAATGTAAAAGGCAGCATAATTTATGAGGGCAAAATGTCTAAAATACCAATTGAAGGACTTAAAGAAATATTCCTCAGAACACAGATAGGTAGGATTTCTCTATTAACCCTGCTTGATAATGTGGAGAGTAATGACTTAATAGAGTTTCTTTGGGCAAAAGCCTTGTTCAAGAAGTGTACAAGTTTAGAGCATAAGAGAGGTGGTATGACAATATGCTCTGATCCGAGGGAGGGAAGGGATCTTGCCACATTTAACAAGAAAAATATTTCGCGCATTGAAAAGAGGGGGAATCAGGTGGACAATTTCACTAACGGGGATCTCAGGGGCAAGTTTGTACACAATGGACAAATACTAATAGAGCTTGTGTGTAACTGTAGAAAAACGGGAGATGATAGGATTGTTGAAAGAAATTGCAAAATAAATCAACTATAAATACCAAGATACGGATTTCACTAGACAGACAGATAGAGAGATTAGTAGAACTGAGCCCTCACAAACTATTAGATTGTACAGCGACACAGGTCTCACAAATTTACATGAGTTTACTATGCACTATTATTGTGTGCGCAGGATGGAATATTTCGGTAATACGTTTTATATTGTAAAAAAATTAACCAGCCTTGGAAAGGTTTCGAATAGTCTCGAAAACAATACCGTACCCTCTATAGAAGACATAAATAAGACCATTCGCCGGGTCCACGTACAACAAATGAGGAGCTCTTGCCATATTTCAAATACATTAAGAGGGTTCGTCTCTAGTGACACTAATTAAATATAGCGACAGAATTCTATTTCACCGAATAAAATGTTTTTGTAATCAGATCTGAAAATTAAGTGATTTCAAGCAATTGACTCGATAGAATGTACTTGGAATTTACTTGGAAACGGAATGTTTATAAAGTTATCACTTTACGTATCTCTCCCGAAGATAATTACTGTGGTGATGTATTTCAGTTTATTATAACACATGGCAAAGTCACGTCGTAAATGTGTAAAACTATTTTAGCATAATAAGATAAATAAATAAAGAAGACAGTTAAAATGCAGACAAAACGCCTTTTTTTTATTCATAACACATACAATTTGGACATCAACTACATAAGGATCACAAAAAATGGCATAAGCTTCTCGTAAAACCATTGAAAAACATTCGTTTTCTCAAAAGAAATCCTGAACACACATCGATAGGTAGATATTCTATAAAATATGAACAACAGAAGACAAGATGCGAGAGTTCCTAACGTAATCATACAACGGACTCCTACGTGATGCGGATCTCAAGTCTCAGGATTTAGACTCTCATCTCTCAGTTAAATCTAATAACATAGTTCGCCTAAATAATCTGAACTAGCCTCCCCTCTCTGTGCCTCGTAACCCTCATAAAACACAGCGCACTTGTCTCTAACTTCAACGTAATTTTGATAGCTCTAACTTACGCTGAGGACAGTCCGATGATTTTAATTAAACAAAACTTTGCTCAAATGTTTAGCCCAAAGGGACAGATGCGGCCTCGAAACAAATTGATATTAACACATTCAAAACATAAGCCTTTGGGGTTTCTATTATTACGATTATTAGTCTTTTGCTGTTCATTGTCAGTATGATTGTTTGCGTAAAGGAATGGGATTGTCTAAACATTGACGCATGTAATTTTGGCACATTTAAATTGAACATTCTCATCTTGTCTTTACCTAAGGCCGGTAGAGCAAAATCTTATAGATAGATAGATAGATGGTTCATTTATTTAGTGCACACAAAAGACATAGCACAACACACAGAAGCACAATTAAATAATAAAAATTACATGACTATATAACTATATAAAAACAAGGCGCTAATTTACAAAAAGAAAAACATATTTAAGAAATAGTATGTCATGGTGTCACTATACTAGTAACACCATGACACACTTCAAATCAAATGACGAGTATACAAGGTGCGGTGTGCGTCTCAAGGTTGCACTAAATGGGAGTCCAGCTCAGCATGTGTCAGGCATGCACCTGACGCTGATTTTCTGCTGGATCCTTGTAGTGACATACTTACGGACCTCGAGCAGACGAGATAAATTGGTGTTTTTTTATAAAATGCTATAATCCTTCAAAATCACAATAACGATCTGAAAGAATTAATTAAAAGGACAAACGCTTAAATACTGTAAATATGACTACTGCTGATTAATATTAAAACTGTTGAAGATGATGGTAGGATAGATCTTAGTCAAATGCCCGCATAATGTCACCAAGCTTGACAATAAATTCGGAGTGTGACGCTATCAGGGTAATTATGTCTACTTGCCACTTTTGCAGACAGCCACATTTATAGATTAGCAGTTAAAATTAGTCTTAGATTGACGAATTTCAGTAGGAATGTATTGCAAATTCCTTTCAATTCAATTTTTCTGTAACAGGCGCCACTTTCAGACTTCCTCTAATAAACTCATTCCTTACTTTATCCATTCTTGTCACTCCCACACATCTATCTCCACATTCTCATCTCGGCTCCATGCAATCGTTTTTCAATAGATAGACAAGGACAAGGACAAGGATCTGGATTTGATTGGTGAGTGGTCGCGGTCCTTTGGACTGCAAATCAACCCTAAGAAATCTCAGGCCTTGATCATCGGCAGCAGGTATATGCGGAATAGGCTCGATGTTGCGTCGCTGTCTCCACTCAGGCTGAATGGAGTTCAGATTAATTACGCAATTAAAGCTAAAAACCTGGGGGTGACTATGGATTCCTACTTATCTTGGACTGCCCATGTTGCTGAAGTTAGTCGTAAAGTGCATTACACGTTCCACTCGTTGAAATGCCTCCAGAGCTTCCTGCCTTTGAACACCAAAATCTCCCTTGCGCAAACTCTCATTCAACCCATCATAGACTACGCCGATGCCTGTTATTTGGATGCCACCGAGGAGCTTTTAAATAAACTTGAGCGCTCTCAAAACATCTGCATTCGTTTTGTTTTTAACCTTAAAAAGTACGATCATGTCTCTAACTTTCGCAAAATACTCAAGTGGCTCCCAATTCGACTTCGCAGGAACTCTCGGATATTATGTTTGCTATTTAACATCCTCCATAACCCTAAAACTCCATCCTATCTGCGGGAACGCTTTTCCTACTCCCGTCCCTCCAATGCACCTTGCAGGTCGCATCTTAGGAACCTCCTTAAATCCCCTCCACACTCTACCGACTTCTACTCCTATTCCTTCACTGTTCACGCCGTGCGGCTGTGGAATTCACTTCCACCTGACATTAGGGACTGCCTAACTGTTGCAGTTTTCAAAAGAAGAGTGAAAGAACATTATCTTTCCATTTCGTCATAGTTGCATAAGTATTTATCATTATTTATTTTAATGTATTTATGTATTATTATTTATTTTGTTATATGTTTTGCCTTTGTATTTATAAGTTTGTTAGTTTATTGTTTTAAGAGTACCATATAAGGTATATTATTTTTTTAAAGTTCTGGTTTATGTATTCAATTTTCTCTTCTTCTTTTACACACTATGTCTACATCTCTTTTTTTATTATCTCCTCTCGCAGGTATGCTGGAAGAGATTTCTTTAGAAATAAGCATCACCTTTGTACTATTTTCTGTTCCTTCTTCTTTTCTGTATTTAGTGTGTACATAAATTGTTAAATAAATAAATAAATAAATACAAAAACTACAGTACTCAAGTAAATTCAGTCTACTCAAGAGACAGAAGAAGGTTTTATCTGACCATTGCAGCGAGTGAAGACATGTGTAAGTACATATAACGGAGGCATTGACCAAGCGGCCGGGCTCTCTGCCAAGTCCCCCGAGACCGCCTCGAACCGTTAAAATATTTGGCTCAGGTATAAAATTAAAAATTTACACTATTTTCTGAGGCCGATAAATATCAGTGTTCACTTAGGCAATACTTGTTTATGCAAAAGGATTACTTCAATGAAAAATATTGTGTGGAATTTTCTGCTCTCAAGCGAGAAGGCTGTGTGTAAAGGATTGTCTCGTCCTGAATTTTCCGTAATCAGAAATTGCGTTGGTTTTTGTGTTTCTAGAAATCTTCGCAATTATTTGTGATATTTATTTTTCATTTATATAAGTATCAATATGTAAAATCCGACAAACTACGAGTGGACTCGTGGAACAAGGGTTCCCCATACCAACAACTTATGAAAATGTCGGACAGCAAAGTGATTCTAGAAGGTTTCTTTTGTTTTTTTTTGCGAGTCTTCAATCCATAGTATTCAGTAGCGTATATCAACATCTACATACTAGAACATTACTGTAGGGATTGGAAACTCACCACAGAATAAATAAGAAACATTTCTAAATTGGTTGTATGTATTAACCTATATCGCTGTGTATTCATTCATATTTTTTTTCCCTCATAGCAGAAACTACACAACGCCACACACGGCGGCAAAACTACGAAACAAGATCAGATTCATAATAAACTAAGATCGACCACATTGAACCATATCACTTTTCCTATGACATTAATAAAACTAAAACTATCCCAAACAGTATTATCGGAGCAAATAAAGTTAGTAGATACGAAATTATCAGGAAGAGGATTTCCTAGGAAACTTTCTCTGTAATATATTGAATCTACAACCTTAGAAGACGTGGCTGAAAATATATCTATCGGGTAGGTACCTAAAGTTTGCCGGTGGGTTGCTAGATTGGTATGTATAAAGTAAAAGTAAAGTAGTGTAGAAAGATATTGGGTACAGCTATCTTACGAAAATGTTGACCACTTTTTAGTTCTTTTCACGTAAGACTCGTAACTTGTACTGGTGGCTGTACACTCTAGGCCGAGATCTCTTTCTATACCTCTTCCGAGACGTCTCGCAAAAACCGGATGGAAAGCAAGTGAGGAACACTGAGGCTAAACTAGTACTACAATATAAACTGTCGGCCTTACTCTGCCTCGTAGAGTCTCTGCGAGAGTGTACAACACCTTACAATTGATATAGCTTTCGCACAAACTGCTTGCGGTTAGCGTGTGCATGATGTGTGCACGAACCGGTTGTAATGTGCGAAAGAAAGAAAGAAAGACCCAACCCTATTGAAGGATGTCTTAGAAATGACCACAGTTAATCTTCAAAACTTGTATATTCTCACAACTTATATTATATTATTATAGCTAGCCCACATTGTCCCACTGCTGGGCAAAGGCCTCCCTCCATTCCTTCCAAAGGTCACGTTTCTGTGCTACTTCTTTCCAATTCTCAAGGAAGACATCCAGTTCGTCCCACCATCTCCTTCGTGGTCTGCCGCGACCCCGTGTCACTGTCTATTATTATCAAAACTTATTTCTTAGAATCAATCTCCACGGTACAACAATACCACGACCGCTTGCTACCATCAACCACCCCCTTCCTTCAAAAACCCTCGGATCTCTGCCGAGCCACCGAACCACCAGTGTGGCCAGTGCAATCCATTTCGTCTCCCGATTTTTTTTTTAATACGTCAGTATGGCCAGTACAAGAATTTTAAGATCGACTTGATTAGTGAATTTTAAACCGTGTTGTTTCAGTTATATTTAATGAAACCTTACAATATGAAAGATGCTGGACCTGCCACGTGAACTCGACGCAGCTGGCTTGTCATCTTCCATCAATACATTTGTTCTACTCATGCCTTTATCAATGTTGTCGTGTGTTGTCGTTTTTGAAGACCGCCATAAATTCATCGGATGTTATTTTAAAGGGCTGCGGATTCAGGCACTGACAGGCAATGTAGTTGTAACTGTCCGCTGCCAGCAGCCGGTCCGCAATCTATTCGTACCAGTTTTAGGTAACGTTAAGTTTTGTCGCTTTACCAACGCTGTAATTACTTACATCAATAGAAGCCGAGATACTACTCGGAAAATTTACTGACAGTAGAACTAGATCACGATAACGTTTTCCATTCGAAATAGAATTCGAAGTAGAAACTCTTACACGATCGGCGAACGATGCAGACTAAAAGCAGGAAGTACTTAAGTATAGGTATTTGAACTATATCGGGAGCGCTAAACCTACTTAAAACATTTCCACTAAGTCTTACACAAAATCATTAGCCTCGGCGCCATTTATACACAACTCACAAACACCCAGACGCCGAGCAAACACTAGGAGACCATACAAATATTTGTTCTGATGCTGGAATTGTACCCTTGACCTTGAGAACAAAAGCTGCGCCATTTACTTAGATACTTGTGAAATTAATTTCATTTACCCGCGATAATGAATGCCTACCCGAGAGTTATAGCCATAATAACCACACTTGGCAAATGGAAAACTCAAACTCAGAACATTTATTTCAATTAAACCATTTACTTAAGAAATACGTACCTACGTTTAGTCTAAGAGTCGGTCAGTGAGTCAGAAAGAATTAAAGTTCCAACTTCGAAAGCGTAACTTCCTGCTAAAAAGAACGGACAGGAAAACTACTTTTTTTTTTAAATTTTGGCCATTCTGTTGATGTTTTTATTAGCGAACAAGTATTTAAAGTTTTACTCCTTGAATAATAATCGTCCGTGCTCAGATACCTTTTAAAAAACTCCCGAAATGTGACCTATTGATTGCCAGTGTTCATCGAAAAGTAGATATAAAATCCAAGTCATAATACATTTCTAATATTTCCTACATCCCCTCGGGCTAGCCCAAAATGCGTTTAAGAGTGGAATTAGAATAGAATTCTGAATAATACCGTCATAATATTTCAATGGCGGCGGATTTGAACCCCAGCCTTCCGTTCCGAGGGTCCCAGTCGTGGTCATTTGGGTATTGTGAATTGAAATGATACGTGACGTCTTTTCTTTGTGGGGCGAAAGCGATTTTAAGCTAGCGCTGAAAATGAATTTTGACATTACAATCTTATATATAAAATTCTCGTGTCACAGTTTTCGTTCCCGTACTCCTCCGAAACGGCTTGACCGATTCTCATGAAATTTTATATGCATATTCGGTAGGTCTGAGAATCGGCTACTATCTATTTTTCATACCCCTAAGTGACGCAGACGAAGTTGCGCGGGTCAGCTAGTTTCATATAAATTATGGATCTGGATCCAAGTATGTTGGGTTCCGTAGTTACTGCCTACCCCCTATGGGAAGTAGCCGTGACTGACATTACTCACAAGTTTTAATATTAACATAAATTGTGGTTTTCGACCTCTAGATTATTTACTTGTTGTATTACTATCCTCAGTTTTATACCATCTCCATAATAATATCTCGTTTTCAAGAGAAGTATGAAGGAGAGAAGAAAAATAAATAAAAATGTGCATGGTAGGAACCCCGCGGTATTTTAACCCGTAGTAAAAGTGGGCTGAGATCTTTCTTCGGTTTTGTTGAAAGGGTATAGGTAATCAGGATGCAGGTTTCAAATATATCATCCGGATTAAAACACCCCTTACAAATAATGCCGTGCTTCGATCATAATAATATAGTTACATTATAACGGATACAAATTACAAATAAAAATGTAAATAAATATGCATTTTGAAATATATATGCACAAGAAGCAAGCAAGATTTTTTTGATACCCATACAACTCTTCATAGTAACCACCATTCTTCAAAAGTGCCATTTAATGGCTTATTTGAAAAATAAAATGGGTTGAGTTTGACTTGACCACACTCGAACGAATTGCTATACTTATTAATATAATTGTTACAAATATCTATAATAATCTGAATATAAATCATAAATTGATAAACCATCGCAGTATTTATGTATAGAAATATTTTTCAGAACTGAGATTACCTAAGTAACATACTTCCATAACTAATAAGTGTCTAGTTCAGTGTACTAATTACCAGCTTATTAAAATTAAATAACTAAAATAAAATAATAATGTTCAAGTTATTTTTGTTCTAAAAATAATTCTTGTTTCACAAAGAGAAATGCTGTCAAAACAAAATAATGGTCCCATTGTCCCGGTAAACTTTAATTCCTTTACAGGCTAAACCTTTTGTTAAGGTCACCAGCGTAAAATTTTTTATCATGTTTTATTGTAATACAAATTCAATAAATATTGTATGAAATAATGATGTAATTAATGAATAAATTATTTTCATTATGATCACGCTGTTTGCCTATAAATCATGATGCGGCGGCACTAGGCATATAATTTTGTGATTTCCAATTTATATTATAATAACATCAATCAATATGACGTAAACAAAAAACATGACACAATATCACAAAATCGTAAAAGAAAAATACAATACTTACATTCACATACGCCTGCAAGAATCACAATAGCAAAACGCACATGACACTACACAGCGTAACCACTATGACAATTTTCGTAGGCGTTCGCGTCGCCACGCGACTGCTCCGGTCGCGCGCCCGCGTCCATCTGCCGCGACTGGGCGGACTAAGACAGCGTGCCTATTATAGATAAAGATAATTCTTAGGCCTGAGCTTTGAAAGCGTTTTATAACGCCTTCAAAAAGAGGAGCATTGTCATTGTGTCTTGTGATTACAGTTTCTGCCCAGTTGAATAGATTCGATAACTCTGATCTGTTTTCCAACTAGCTAGCTTAGAATGTCTTATTTGCTCTGTTAAGACAATGTGTTTTGAACCGCTTTCTGATTTTAATCAGCTCAACAAAATATACCTATCATAGAAATGTATGAAATGTTGACGTCCGATTTAATCTTGCAATGACACCTCATCACAAGTAAATCCTAGCAGGAATCCTAACACTTTATTTGAGCTACTCTGCAATATTATTTCATTTCACGTCAAGTTCTGATTACTGTCTGAACGAGACTTAACAAATTGAGCTTTGGAATTGTTCGTTAGCACTAAACTATGTGGATCTAGGCTAAATCAGATTTGAGTAAGGCCACGTCTGTCCTCGGTGACTTAAAATTTGGAGTTCATTAGTCCTTTCTAAAGTTAAAAGATCTTTTCTTCTGTACAAATTAGGTACCTATCTTTGCAACGGCAAGGCTTTTAGTTAATATCTGTTTTTAGCAATATTATGGGAATCCAATAAAGATTTGTTTTATTTTTTCATACGCAATGTATCGTTACCGTGGCAAAACGCACGTAGCGAACGGCAAGCGCGACGACGAGTTTAATGAACTCTGTAGCTAGACAGGAAGTGAACAGCTGATTTCACGTGTTTTGGTTAGACTATTTCAACATTTATTTTTGGATTTTTGATTTTAGCCGTTTTATGTCGTTTTAGCTGTTTAATATCTGTTAAATAACTTCTTCTTCAATAAAATAAATTCCATAATATAAAGCATGATCTAAAATATTATACAACAAGTAGTCGTAGGTTTGAAGGTTTTATCCGAGAATCACCTAATAGTTTGGTTAGGCAGTTTGGCGTGTGTAAAATAAATTATAGGTAACGTACAGTTCACTCTGGAAGAGACGCGACTCACATGAATGAATACTCTTTGTGAATAATGACAAATTCTATTTATTTTTTGCCTGCCATCATCGTAAAAAACGATAAATGTGTATAAATTTTATGTTAGTTTTGCTTGATTAACATCGATTAGTTTTATTATCAGGGTTCTAAATTATCAAGATAATTATTTTCTAATTATCTTGACATTTATCCGTGCTACAACGACTCAGTTTGGACTTGTTATTGGGGTTAAAATTGTTGCAAATTAGGTCTAGTATCACCACCCGTTTCAAGAAATGCACCCAATTACCGATCACCCTGCATAGTGAAAATTAACAAAAAAGTAGTTTAACAGGGGGTTCCGTAACACAGCTTCTACAGTCCTTAGTCGATTCTAATTCTCTGTAGGGAAGTATGAATTGGAGAACTTATTGTGAACTAATATTTGAGCTATGATTTGAGATATTTTACTGAACTGAGTCTCCTCAGCACTGCTTCTCGATACCTGGAGTCCATTGCCACTCCCAGTACTATCTCCTCGGGGTTATAAAGTATATAGTTTTATAGTTTTATGATTATACTAATTTTGTTCATTTTATTGTAATTTCATTTTTGTTTGTTTTTATTCTTACATATACCATATTGTTTACTTAATATTATTACTATTTTTATTTTATTTTTAATTCTAGTTTTATGTAATTTTACTTGGTTTATATGTTCCACCAATAACTTGTATTGAGTGGTGTAAACTGTCAGTATAAGTTGGTTATAAATTAAAAAAAAAAAAAAAAAACAATTCTATTGGACACGCCCCTTTCGACCAAGACCCTTTAACACTTAACCCGTTGGGATATATGCGGGAAAGCGGCAAATCGGGTTCGTTTTTAATTAAAACGTTAAGTGACATTGATAATGGTTTACGTTATTTTCAAGATAATTATCAAAGTATAATAATTAAGAATGATCTCAAGAGCCCTGACCACCGGTAGCTCGGACCCTGTTACCGATGCTGGTGGGCTACTATTTTTTATATGTTTTTTGTTTATATTACTTTGTATAGGAATATTTAAAAATGAAAATTTTATGTAAAGAAAATAAATAAAGGAAGAATGATAATTATCGACCCTGTTATATGTATATTAACATCGTTTATTCGCCTTGACTTCTTTATTATTAATATTTCGAGTACGACTACTACACTTACTGACCAGATAATAATTACAAATTCACAAGCCATCTTGACTAATCTCAATAAATGCCAGCATTTCTCACACTGCCGTCAAAAAAGCCAAAAGATAAAGCCCACCTTTCTTTCCTTAGATTACCATGAAAGTAGACGGTTGGTAAAGCTTTCCCGGTAGAATATACCGGGGAAGCTTCTAAAATTAAATGCTGCTTACAGTGTGCGTTGATGAGGCAGTCGAGATAAATTAGGTTAGGGCCGGTACACACCAGCTCTAAGCCATTAAGTGCGTGTAGAAAATTAACGTGTAACAGTTTGTCTCTGCATCACCCAACAGTTGACTGGTAGAGAATGCCATTGACATTAAATCCGCCTCTGTACATTATGTGTGCTTAAAGTGTAAAATAAATAAACGTGTAACTTAGTTACAACGACATGTTGATAACAAACTAGCGGTCTTCTGATTTTATTTTAACAGAATTTGCTTTAAATAGAACTTGAAAGAAAATAAATAAATTAAGAATAATTATACGCCGATCACGAGTAAAGAAGACGAAGATAATTTGATATAATTAGTCCAGAAACGATTTAGGTTCATGTGATCGTTGCTAGAGACGTTTGTCACTAAAATGCCTTCCGCGAAAAATATATATTGTTGAATTTTGACAAAGTGTGTCATTCATATTGACTCGCACGAAAGTAGCTATAAAATTGTAAATTGGTACTTGAATGCTCAGTTAGACTAAAGCGGTGATTTCTGTTGTCGAAAAAACGCATCACGAAAATCTTGAGCAAATGTGGTCTACCCTTATAGCAGTCAGGTGCGTTACTTTGAGCCGGTTGTAAAGCGCATGCGTGTACCAGGTGTCGTCCAAACATTACGATACCCTTTCATGTATACTAACGAAGCTCTTATTTGTAAACATTGTAAGTGAAAGTTATTTCGGGACTTTATGGGGTTCCGCAAGTTTAAAGTTTTGTTTGAAGTTTAAGGAATGGGTTATGAATTTTGTAGGAGATTTCGGGGTAACGACATATTCTGAGAACGCAAGTTGCTAGTGCAAGTTGCAAGTGGACAGTGCTGTAGTTTAGCAATATATGAAACGCCTTCAAAATTGGGAAACCAACATATAGACGGCGTAACGAGCCATTATATAAAAAACTAGCGGCCCGTCCCGGCTTTGAACGGGTGAATATTAATTTTTTATACATTTTGGGATAAAATATAGCGTATGTTACTCAGGGATAATGTAGCTTCCTAATGGTGAATTTTTTTTTGAAATCGGCACAGTAGTTTTTGAGTTTATTCATTACAAACATACACACAAAAATACAAATCTTTCCTCTTTATAATATTAGTAAGATATGAAAAACATTGTTTTATCAACTAATTGCTGAAATAATAAATAAACTGGTAAAGTATCGTTCATCAGTTTCTAAAGTACTAATATCCATTTTGACAGTTCTATAATGTCCGCTTCTCAAAATAGAGCTGCTCCTAATTAATATAGCCAATAGGCAAAAGATACGCCGTTCCCGAAGAGATCGATCGATCTTATGGTTAGGCTATAAGAAGGCCTTTGACTCAGGAATATACACAATGGCTCACGAGGGTGCTAAGTTTAGTATAAAGTTTGCAACTCTGCAATAGATACAAGTTTCTAATAATTATTAGAAATCATTCAGGATGTCGGCATAGCCAGAAGATAGCGAGTCGATAAGGTTCGAGCAATGTATATTTGAGGGTAATAGTTTGAGTCCACTTTGGTTCTGCTTATAGCCTTAATTCCTTACCTTGAAGTATTCAAGGCTAAGCTATCGTTTGAGCAGTGATGGTCAGGTATCTCACCGCCTTTACAACTGATGGAGCAACTGGAGGTAACTAGAGCTACTATGGAGGAAGTACTAAGGAGTTTTCTTATGTTATATACAAGGTGTAAACAGACTCTTCACGAAGCCGTCAACCAAGCATTCAGTACATCAAACTCAGTAACTCTACGCAAAATATATTGCTGGGAAACGACTTTTTTTGTGGGGTTAAAAATCACGTTTTACGGTAATACTCAATGTAACGCACTCAAAACTTAGTTCTGATGGTCATCCAGTTAATTAAAGTAAAATTAAAACCTTTAAATGTGGTATTTAAAAAAAAACTTGTGGAAAAAATTGGAACTTTGACCTCCAATATCTCCGTAACTAGAAGGTTCCTAGGTATGGTTCAGGACAAAAAGATGGGGAGAACTAATGCCTTTCGGCTTCCTTAAGGGTCTTTTTACACCCTTTATGTTTATTATACACAAGAAGAACATGAGTTTTTACAAGACTACAGTCATGTTCATTTTACATCACCTGCTTCCGGTTTCTCATCCACATCGAAGAGACCGTATTCGAAGTTGTGTTGCATGCAAGCGGTTGTTCAAACCGGTTACATGCCAACAGCACAAACCAAGTAAAATAGTACGAAGCGTTTTAAAAAATGGCTTTACCACCGAATTCGAGGATCAACCCCCTTCAGACTTCTATCGAACAATACGACTCGAGAGCACCAAAACGCCAGCCCCAACCTATTTCCGTATTTTCAACTGAAAATTTGAAAACTTGTTGTTATAGACGATGGAAACTTCGGTTGCAAACAGTATACACTGTTAAACTTAGTAAGGAAATTGTAGTTCCAATATTGATTGAGTCCTGTTTAGTTTTGGCCAAGTCAAAGCCTAGGTTTATTGAAAATGTATTAGTTGCTCGTCCAATATTGTAAGAACGATCCTGGAGTTAAGGTAAGATACCTTTTGGTGCGATTATACGCTGGATTTGGAACTGTATTTAAACGTGCGGAATGGTGTTTGTATTTCGCATTGAAAATCACAGCGCTACGCTGTCATATATCAGTTTGTCGAAGAAAAAAAAAGATTTATTGCTTTTCATCTTTTACTTAAGAAAACATTGCAAAGTCTGAAGAACACCATATCAGTACATAAATATCCAGAAGCAGTACCTACTTTTAAATTTTATTTATAAAAGAAAGAGTGAAAACCGTACTTCTGCGGGTTTTGTATCAATTTAGAAAAAAAGTCGCAATATACAGAGATGGATTAAGAATATGGAAATGCGGCCAAAGAATAAAATAGTGCAGTGGGAGTATAACTATGAAAGTAAGAACTCTTTTAGGGTTCCGTACCCAACAGGTACTTCGCACTCGAGGTTGACTCGCATTTAGCACTTCACCCACTTCGTCTACAAAAATTGTGCTAACTCGGCTAATTTGCATGATTTAAATATAATTTATAGCCTATGTTATTTCCTGATAATTTGACTTTATATTGGTGAAAAAATGGTTAAAATCGGTCCAGTAGTTGCGGAGTATATTCGTTACAAACATACAAATCTTTCCTCTTTATAATATTACTAGCGGCCCGTCCCGGCTTCGCACGGGTGGACATTTATTTTCCCCTAATTCCCCCCTCCCCATAATTTTTTCTAGTAATAAATATAGCCTATTTTACTCAGGAATAATGTGGTATTCTAATGGTGAAAGAATTTTTGAAATCAGTCCAGTTGTTTTTGAGTTTTTCATTACAAACATACACACACACTTTTATTGTAAAATCGTCGTTAATTCCGATCAAGCACGAAACCAAACCACCAGTCCTTTTCAAGCCGACACCTACATTTCCTCGCACAAACCTAAAGTGAATAGCGTGACGTATGAAGCCATAGTTTACCGAGGCGGGACTAAATAGACTAAACAGGAAGCAGGTCAGAAATCGGTCAGCGCCTGCGAATCGTGCTGCGTTTCACAATATCCAGTTAACTTTATACACGTACGGTTTACGATGTTTTTCCTTTCACATGAAAGTAACCCGAGTGAAAGGTTTCAGTAGAAGTACAAAGCGGTATACGATGGCTGCTCTAGATAATAACGCAGCTTTCAGCGGTGTTATTGTGGGACAGGTACCTTGGCATAAATGTAAATGTTTAAAAAAAAATGTTTACAGTTCTGAAATCTGAAAGCAGGTTAAGGGATTATCAGAAAGGAATACTCTACATAATTATACACCTAACGCCATAGCGCCATTTAATAAATTATATTTGTTATAGTATTTTCTTTCATTAAAAAATTTCAGCCCTGTCGCCATTTAGTCTACAAAACAGCCAATAACACCAACGCTAAACAAGAGCAAGATTGTTTTCAATGAAAGAAAAGCACAAAAACGCGTAATAGACCATGACGAAGGGAAAAACGGAATCACTCCCCAAACTTACGTCATTAAGGAAGTTAATTAAGAAAAGGAGCTTAATCGAAAAGTTTGGGAACCCTGGATGTAACTGTGAAGTATATTTAAATAAATTATAACGGGATCATTTTAATAGGAATGAAAGAAATGCCGTATCAGATCGTTTTGTTCCCCTAAGCTGATAAAGCTCTTCATATTTTTTCGAAAAGAAAATCTCAAGGAATTAAAATAAGATCCTTTTGCTTATTTAAAATAAATGTTCTTATTATTGTTACGTTTGTTTAAACAGTAACCTACTTAGGTTTTTCAGTAATCTCGGAATATTAATATATCGAATAAAACGTGTCTATGATCGATACTATGATTTGTCCATTGTCTTATCTGTTTTCGACAGATTGTGTACGGTAAAGCTTTCAAAAGGTACAATTGAGAGACTACTCAACCATTTTAAATTGGCCGTATTGGGGCCCTGATATAAGACGGTAACTCCCTGGGGCTAAGTCTACTATCTTCAATGATTTCACATTAAGACAAACATACTTAAGACAACCATACTTAAGACAACCATACTTAAGACAACTATACTTAAGACAACCATACTTAAGACAACCATACTTAAGACAACCATACTTAAGACAACTATACTTAAGACAACTATACTTAAGACAACCATACTTAAGACAACCATACTTAAGACAACTATACTTAAGACAACCATACTTAAGACAACCATACTTAAGACAACTATACTTAAGACAACTATACTTAAGACAACCATACTTTAGACAACCATACTTTAGACAACTATACTTAAGACAACCATACTTTAGACAACCATACTTTAGACAACCATACTTTAGACAATCATACTTTAGACAACCATACTTTAGACAACCATACTTAAGACAACCATACTTAAGACAACCATACTTAAGACAACTATACTTAAGACAACCATACTAAGACAACCAACCTTAATTCATACAATAACGTGTGAATCATCAGACCACGACTTCCCACTTAGTATGTACGAGAAACCAAAACTTACGATTTTTTCCAAAGAACGTTAGTGGCTACCTTCGAAACGCCGAGAGGGGACGCCCTAGAAGGAGAAACATACCTTATCAGTGATGTTCTTAAGGTGTAGCAGTACTCGCAAAAGGCGTGCGTGTATGATCGTGGACGAAACAGAGTACACGAGTACCTAAATAAGGACCCTAGCGGTGAGGTTCTGTAGTTGTCTACCCTATGGAAAAAAGGTACGAGTTTATGTATGTAGTATGCATTAACAGACTTACCCCTTGTCTTGACTTGATTGAAAACTGGCGATGACGAACCAACAAGTCAGGCTCCCACAATAGCGATGAAAACCCAAACAGGCGAGCAGCCACAACGACCCGGGCTAAGCTTAATTACAACCGGGGGATTAAGCCGGGACATATTTGCGTTGCCTGCTCAAAATTAGGGCACGCTAGGGATTTCTTATTTAATTTATTCGTGCCCGTGAAGAATGTCGGTTCGTGTCAGGAGGATGCCGTTTTATGTTTTTGTTGCCTCTTTTCCTTATTTTTTTTGGGTGCGGTTTTTAGTTTTACTACAGGTGAAATTATTATTAAAAAATAAAAAAAATACCACTACCCATTTCTTTTTTTAAAAGACTGCGGTGCAGATTTTTAAGGGTTAACGCATATAGTCGTTTTCTTTCTGCGGTGCCACCGAAAAGGTCGTCAAAGAGACTTAAGTTTTGTGTAACCAAAGTGGTAATTCTGTGGTACCAGCGCACGTAGGAGAAGAACTAGACTACACACATCATATCATAATCACGTCGTCACGTCGTCATATGAATCGAATCACGAAAATATGCCTAGGAATGTTTCTACGGTACGTAGGTTGCAAACGCATTTGGCAGCAAAAATTAATAACAATGCCTGTAATTCCAAGGGTTACGCAGAAGTGTTCCTAATAGTACACAAGTCACATGTAACAGAGGGCGACTCTATACATTGCCATCTAACTGGCACAAATGCAAAAAATCCGTGGCTGCTACTTAGAAATTTCTGAAGAAAAACTACTAGGAATTCGAACCCAGAAACTTCATGCACAGCAGTCGCGCTTACGACCACTAGACCAACGAGGCAGTCAAGAACTGAAAATATAATAAAACAATTACTCCTACAAAAGCTATTACAACTTGTACCTACCTGCTGTTATGAACCTTGACCAATGGCATTATATCATTCAAATTAATACGATCTCATCACAAAAGTTTTATTACAAAAAAAGTTAAGGTTGTATATTTTTTGAGCATCTCTTGTCATTTTCATCTGAAGTTTCTTTTGTTTCGAAATCTTATTTGGACGAGATTTGCCTCGTTGATTATTATGAGGATGTTGACTATATCAGGTATATAATGTCGTACGTGACTATGGAAATGATGCTATTATTTGGAGTTTTATTTGTATTGTTTTTTTTTTTCGTTTTCCGCATAGGCCTTTTTTATCGGTTAGGATCGGTTTTTATAATGAACACTTACTGCTTTTATATGTTATAAAAATACTAGCTTATGCCCGCGGCTTCGCCCGCGTGGAGTTCGGGAATTGCCCACGGGATCTTACTTCTGGGATAATAAGTAATCTATGTATGTATAGTAGATACATGCTTTTTATATAGTTGCTTATAACTTGCAAATATTAGTTCATAGTAATATCAATTAGGTACTTTACATATTGTTTGTTTGAGATTGGACACCGGTGACGAAAATCAAATGATTAATTAGGAATCTATTTATAGACATAAAACTTTTACATAATATTTAATATCAATGTCGCGTATCACGAGCCAACGCGAAAATCGGTGGAATAAACCATATTTACAGACGTCTACCTCACAAAAATCCTACTTACTTACTTAATAGGTAAATACTCCCGCGCCCCGCGCAACAGTGCGCGCCATGCGCCGGTCTACGTGAGCTTCGAAGCCATATTTGACTCTGTTGGGGGATGATTTTGATTTTTGAAAAAACTGTGATACACGTATCTCATAATTTTAATTGAA
Organism: Noctua pronuba; assembly: GCA_905220335.1. Lineage (NCBI taxonomy): Eukaryota > Metazoa > Arthropoda > Insecta > Lepidoptera > Noctuidae > Noctua > Noctua pronuba. Next base: position 2,069,043 of record LR999906.1, on the reverse strand, counting down.
AAGTATGTATAAAAATTTTCAAGTCAATCGACTCAGAGAATAAAAAGTTTCACAGAATATTAAACAACCTATTTCACCATCTTAGGGGTGGAATTAAAAAAAACTGTTTCTTAGCGGATACTTACTCTTCACAAAGAACGCACCCTCCAAATTTTATGTCTCTAGAACCAGCCGATTGGGCTGTGCGTTGATGTATCAGTCAGCCAGTCGACATTGAATTCTTAAATTGGGGGATGATTTTGGAAAAACTGTGATACATGTATCTCATAATTTTATTTGAAGAGTTTGTACACAAATTGTCAAGTCAATCGACTGCGAGAATAAAAAATTTCATAGAAAATTCAACACCCCATTTCACCCTCTTAGGGGTGGAATTTCGAAAAACCCTTTCTTAGTGAATACCTAATCTTTACAAAGAATACACGCTCCAAATTTCATGTCTCTAGAACCAGCGGATTGGGCTGTGCGTTGATATATCAGTCAGCCAATCAAGACATTAAATTTTTAAATTGGGGGTTGATTTTGGAAAAACTGTGATACACGTATCTCATAATTTTATCTGAAAAGTATGTACACAAATTTTCAAGTCAATCGACTGCGAGAATAAAAAGTTTCATAGAAAATTCAACACCCCATTTCACCCTCTTAGGGGTGGAATTTGGAAAAACCCTTTCTTAGTGAATACCTACTCTTTACAAAAAATACTCGCTCCAAATTTCATGTCTCTAGAACCAGCGGATTGGGCTGTGCGTTGATATATCAGTCAGCCAATCACGACATTGAATTTTTAAATTGGGGGATGATTTTGGAAAAACTGTGATACACGTATCTCATAATTTTATCTGAATAGTATGTACACAAATTGTCAAGTCAACCGACTGCGAGAATAAAAAGTTTCATAGAAAATTCAACACTCCATTTCACCCTCTTAGGGGTGGAATTTCGAAAAACCCTTTCTTAGTGGATATCTACCCTTCACAAAGAATACACCCTCCAAATTTCATGTCTCTAGAACCAGCGGATTGGGCTGTGTGTTGATATATCAGTCAGCCAATCACGACATTGAATTTTTAAATTGGGGGATGATTTTGGAAAAACTGTGATACACGTATCTCATAATTTTATCTGAATAGTATGTACACAAATTGTCAAGTCAATCGACTGCGAGAATAAAAAGTTTCATAGAAAATTCAACACCCCATTTCACCCTCTTAGGGGTGGAATTTCGAAAAACCCTTTCTTAGTGGATATCTACCCTTCACAAAGAATACACCCTCCAAATTTCATGTCTCTAGGACCAGCGGTTTGGGCTGTGCGTTGATATCTCAGTCAGTCAGACAGTCAGGACTTTGAATTTTATATGTATAGATAACGTACTATCTATATATATTTTAAAGCGAAACATAATTTTTAAAACAACAGTTTATGTATATAGTCAATATCCCCTGTGAATTTTTAGTCGTCTTACAAAGGTGGTCCATTCAATGTGCCCCCGACATAAAATAGTTTTAGACGCGATTTTTTTTTTTACCTACCGTAATAGGTACAAAGAAAAATAAATAAACATTAGAAAATATTATGAAACATCCTGTTAATGATGTTTACGTGTCAAACGGGAGAATATAACCCAGCGCTCGAGTCCTGTAGATTATCGCTCACAACAGAGTGTTTTAACTACGTCATGCGTCTTACTATTGAATAATATTTTTAAATTATTAAAATCTCATAAATACCTATTTTTAGCATAAACGCACGCGCGTGCCCTCCACGCCAATCCAAAATTTCACCTACAATTTTGACACAAGTTTGTCGTTTGGCGTACGCGATTGCTTGTCACGTATATGTGACGAGTGGCGTTCAAAAGGTTAAACTTACTTTCTGAATAAAAGACAGTTAAAAGGCAAATACAGGGTTTTAATTAAAAGACAAAGAGTAAAATTTGAACCAAAGCAGAAACAATGTGTTGAACTTCCCACTTCATTTCAAACCACAGGGGACGCATTCACTCAGTTAATTTCGACTCAACTTTCAACCAATTCCTATGTTAATAAAGGAGTTAAGAAAATTATAGGGTGATGACTGCCTTGCCTTGGCGTGTCGTATGTACAAGTTATAATGTAATAAGTAAGTGGAAGAAAAGGGACTCTTTGCTATATTTTAAAATAATTATTCTTAGACTTATGCCGATCAAAAAAAAGATTTTTTGGAAAAATTACCAGGAAAACGCAAAAAAATGATTTAAAAGTTAAAACAAATACGAAAAATCCGATTCCAATTATTCGATAATCGGTAAAATTCAACCTTGACCTTCTTATTTGAACGTTGAGTAATAATACCCTGCTCATAATAAATTTCGTTCGATTCAATTGGTACTGAATAATCGGAATCGTAAATCGAAAATTTATTTTAGTCACGTCACTACGTATTGTTGAGAGTTTTATAAAACCTTTTCTTTTAAACGAAGTACTGTTTTTTTATTTACTTTTTGTTCACTATTTATTGTTAAGGGTAAATACTAGTTTTCAGGCCTTCATACAGGGTGTAAACAGACCCTTCACGAAGCCGATAACCAAGCATTCTGTACATCAAACTAAGTAACCCTAAGCAAAAATTATTGATGGGAAACGACTTTTTTTTGTTGGGTTGAAAAATAACCTTTTACAGTAAAACTCAATGTAACGCATTCAAAACATTGTGCTTATGGATGCATTGAATAGTGAACGGGTCATGGAGGTATTTAAAGTAAAGTTATAGAATAGAATAGAATAGAATTATTTTTATTCAAGTAACAAAAGACTCAATGGTTAGTAAATCTTAAAACTATATTAGTAACACAGTGCACAAAAACAAATAAATATTAAGTAGTTGATCACCGCTGTAGCAACCCATGTGAGATAGCACAACAGTGACCCACGAAAACACAGTCTAGACGACTTGAAATCATGCCCAGGATACTGTTAGAGCTGCCCCACACCCTGCGCACCATGGACGCACACCTTTTGCGCATGGTTGTGTAGAAACAATCTACATGCGCATCCGCGAACATCCCTGATGCACTACAGAAGCGAGGCAGCCCCCCCACCAGCATCCTAAACGCGTTGTTATACTGAACGCGGAGAGCGCTATACGATCTTTACGTATAACTAGCCCACAGGCTGCTCGTTTAGAAAGACGTACAGTAGGCTCTAAAGAGTGTTAACTTAACTGGAAGTGAGCATCGTGCAAACCTGCGAGCCAGCATGTTCGCTCTAACAGACAACGCTCTCCGCTCCCGTTCAATGTCGTCATCGTCTTTGAGATTGGGGGTTAGTATATGACCGAGATACTTAAACCTTAAAAAATTGAATTTAAAAAAAAAACTTGTGAAAAAGTTGGAACTTTGACCCCCAATAACTCCGTAACTACCTTGTTCCCAGGTATGGTCTAGACCAAAAAAATGATCGCAATAGCGGGGAGAACAAGTGCCTTTCGGCTTCGTTAAGGGTCTATTTACACCCTTTATACATAATTATGGAAACGAAGGTACATAGTGTTAAAATCTATTAGGATCTAAAAACGATACACAATTTCGGTTGTTGGGACAGAGAGCTTGACAGAAATGTTATTAGAACACAGTCGAACGCTAAACCGAAATGTAATCTATTTTCGGATCCGTTACAGTCAAATTCGGAAATGTCACATCATTATGACTCATGAAATTGACGGGTAAACTAATGGAAACGTCTATTCTAAACAGTAGTATTGTCCTTTGTCAGATAAATATTCTGATAGGACACAAACGGAATAGCCAATATTAGGTTTTATATCAAGTGTTTTGTTTAGAGTAGAGTGAAGATCAAGTGTAATGATCTGCCTCGATTCGCTACTATTGAGAATGGGGTTATGGTCCTAGGTTCGAATTCCGTTTCGGTTACTATAATGAATGGAGTTTTTCAAAAGCTGCCAGATGTACAACATATGGGAGCCTGCCGTTTTGCCGAAAAGATTTTGACCAAATTTCATTACCCAAACAAATTTTAGCAACTTTTTATTATACCATTGCAATATTTCGAATGATTTTAGTACGCATATTTTTATTTGGTCAAATTTTTACTTGGCAAAACATTACCAAGTATAATGTCATTATGGCATTTGGTCTTTACTCAAATGATTTATTACAGCAAACAATCTTCAGACAATAAACGTTTGGTGAAATGATTTGTTAAGAAAAAAAATATTGAGGCAAAAATAGGGTAGGTTAGGTTAGGTTAAAACTGTAACCTCCTACGCGCGAGCCGAGCGAGCGCAGCGAGCGGTGCCGCGGTAGCGGCCGGCGAGTGCCAGAAACGACTTGCATTAATAGAAAAAAGAGATTGTTTTTAGTAGGTTACCCGGAACTGAAATATTTAGATTAGGATAATTACTTATTTAAAAAAAAATGGTTAGGTTAGGTTAAAACTGTGACCTCCAGGAACGACTACATTATATAGAAAAAAAATATGGAAAAAAACGCTACTAACTAAAAAAAAGAATAGTTAATATTCATATTATTAAAACCTGTTTAGAATTTGTCTTATTTGATTTTGCATAAAAACTGTTATTCCAACTGAAATATTTGACTAAATAAAAAATGTTAAAAGTACTTGTTGGTAAACAAGTTATAGTTTAAACATTCACTTCCCAAACATTAGGTTTGCGTTACAATTTTTTGTGAATAGATTTTTTGGCAAGTAATAATTTGGTAAATGAAATTATGCGAAAAATTTTTTGGGAAGTGAAAATTTGTCAAATTCCTTTCGGTCAAACAAGGGAGACCCACAACATATACATCGGCTATCTGTATAGTATAATCTGGTATTCTATAGAATGTTAGATAAAAAAACTTTTTTGCAAAAAATAAAACTGACTTCAAAAACACAAAAAAAAGTAAAAAATAACTTTAGCGTAGTGTTTTTGAAGTCGGTTTTATTTTTTTCCAAAAAAGATTTTGTATTTTTCCATTTTTAGTTGTAATATCCTACACAATATTTGCTATGCATTTATTATACATTGTTAACAACACATTTCATGGTAATAGGCATATCCCCAATAAAATGGAATTTAACATACCTATTTGTCGAAATGTGGGTGTACTATACACATCTGCATAACCCTTTCGAGTGTACAGCCGTGATGTTATGTTGTGTGATTGCGTGAACAATCTATATTTATGCGATAGCAGCAATCGCGGTTGATTTGCTGTAATTTTTTGAAGAGTTCCGTTGTCTGTCTCCGAAATTCATCATCAGATCTATATGAAATTTAAATGGGACCATTTTGGAATAAACCCCTTTCGAAAAAAAAAGAATTTTGCAAATCCGTCTATATATGACGGAGTTATGGCCGAACATACATAAAAAAAATAGAAACATCCCAACTCCTCCTTTTCGAAGTCGGTTAAAAATGTCTAAACCTTTGAGGCAAATGAAATATAATTTCTGTCGCGGTTAGAGTTTATGTAAATAGTTATTATTATCCATACAAATAAATAAAAGGAAGTGTCTGTTGTATTTAAAATAACAACTTTTTACTGAATGCATATGAAAATATTTACGGCACTTATAACAATAACACATTTTTTTTAATTTTTGTCTGTCTGTCTTTCTGTCTGTTTGTTCCGGCTAAACTCCGAAACTGCTGGGCCGATTTTGACGGGACTTTGAGGGGACTTTTACTGGCAGATAGTTGATGTTATTATGTCTAACGTAGGTTACTTTCATTTTAGAAAAATAATTAGGGTTCCGTGCAAAAAAATTAAAAACCTTGAAATTGTTTACAAAATCCGATTCAAACGGCTAATCAATCTCCGAAACGGCTGCAGCGATTTTAACGGAACTTTTACTGGTAGATAACCTGATATTATAAGGTCTAACTTAGACTACTTTTATTTTAGAAAAATAATTAGGGTTCCGTGCAAAAAAAAAACCCTTGAAATTGTTAACAAAATCCGATTAAAAGAGAAAAGTATTATTTTTTATAATAATTTCTCGCGAACGAAGGTCGTGGAAAACAGCTAGTATTATACTAAATTGATTTTAATTCATGAAATTGTGTTCTCCTAGTTTCTGGAACCGTATAATTCACAATGAGTAATTATAAGTTTAGTTCTTTTATGCCAGAGAAGATGGCGCCCAAAGTAGTGTTAGAACCTGTTCGTTTTAAACTCTTTGTAAGTAGTATGATGTAATGTGTAACATTATGCAAGTAAAGAAGAAGCTCGGGATTCCGAAATGAGTTGAAAATTTTAAGTAATAGGATTTTGCGGTGAAGTAACTCAAGTACAGTTGCCAGTGCATCAATTTACCACGAACTGTCGAATTTTCTCATTCCAGATTGCCAGATTTTGAATTAAACCATCAGTTACCACATATTGTCAAATTTCTCCAAATTATTTTAAACCCTTTTTTTTTACGGATGTAAAATCATCATGATGACATCAAGGGATGCTGCGGGACTGTTCGAAAGAGATACCATGGCCCTGGAACACAAAGGGCAAAGAAGGAACATGGATGGGTTTTAGTCAGTAAGAGTCTGACACTCCCTCCCACTTCACCCAGAGCGGGAGAAGTCATTTGATGATTTTACATCCGTAAAAAAAAAGGGTTTAAAATAATTTGGAGAAATTTGACAGTTGGTGGTAACCTGATGTGCTGGCGACTGTACATCAATAAGTCGAGTCTTTGAAATATCTCGACATTTTTGATCTTTACTGGATATTATGGATCTTTTCCGAGTTTTTCATATGTAAAAAAAAAAGTGAAAAACACACAGCACGTAAACTAGCTAAAAAGGATTAACAGGCAAGTAAATAGAAACAACACAGTTCCGATATAATATTTATTTAATTCTCAATTAATGAGCTACCACTGATGTACACATAAAATCATTGTAATGCGAAACACATCCTTATTACAAAAAATAAATTCCCTTTTAGTCGAAGGAAGAATTTAAAATGTTAATATCCGGCTCATCCCCGTTTCTCTCGAGGAGGTAATTAATGTTCAGATAATAAGTTAAGTACGAAAACATTAACGGAATTTATAAGACGAGATTCATAAGCCTTCAACAACGGGCCCCTCATAATTGGGCAATTTTTTACGGGAATTTGTTAAGACGAAGCTACGAATATTTTTGGTAAATTGCTTGAAATCCCTACGTTCTTATGTTTAAATTGCCATGTACTTAATGTAGTATACTCTACTCAAGGTGGTTGTTTTTAGTGCCAACCCTTAAATACGTACATAGTAAGCACGTTATATACCGTGACTTTTTAGTTGTCTTACAATGGCAGCCCACTTCATGTATCCAATGACTACTAAGCATTCATAATAAAAAAAGTCACGGTGTATAAATATTTGTAACAGTTTTTAAACAGAGCAACAAAATTTAATTTTCGAGACTTAAGCCGCGTTGACACGATCAGAGCATGCTCGGACTGAGTGGAGTCGGAGACCTACTCGAACGTAACTCGTATTGTGGCAACCCAAACCAACCCATCAGAGTGCCACAATATGAGTTGCGTCCGAGTAGGTATCCGAGTTCCCTCGGTCCGAGCTTACTCTGATCGTGTCAATGCGGCTTTATTCTTTAAACCAATATAGGTATATCGCTAAAGTTTAACACACCTATATTTTAGGATTATATTCCGGGATTATAAAACCTACTATTATGGGAGAAACAATTATGAATCACCATTTGAATTTTTTAAATTCACTTCATTTTAAACAGAATAGCTCTTAAATATCTTAATAAGTTGGACCCTTAAATATTTAAATTAAAATACCTACCTACTTACTACCTGCCTTGTCCATCTCCATATTTCATCGAACGAGGGAAACAAGACTGAGATACACTTATACATCGTTACCAGCTTGCAGCCAGTCCTAACATATTGAGCTTGAAGGTCATAACAGTCAATCAGTGGCAAGCTGCTAGCCACTGCACAGTCCTTAAGCCATTCATTGTCTCCACAAGGATCGTTCCTCCCCATTGATTCTTACGACTTGCACGGCCAGATTAGTTGAAACTACATACAGATGTAATGTGATGCTTGTAGATCAGAGGGCTAATACCCGTAATTAAAAATGTTCCAAATCTATAGTTGCTGCCAGTTAAGATGGCAATAGCGGTCATTGCTCTTTCCATAATATCTCTTCGTACGAACCAAAACAAATGAACCATGTATCGTTTTTCATTAGAAAAGATGTTGAAGATCACGATAGATGATGATTCAAGACATGAACAGGCTTATTTGTGGATTTCAAAGTTAAGAACTTTAATAAATGTAGGTGGGTCAATGACCGCCATTGCCATGTTAACTGGCAGCAACTATAGTGTTAGATATAAGTAACTTTTGAAACACACTGATTTTAAATTAGTATTGATTGCACTTTCAACTCGATCGCATCTATTCTTTACTCCCCCGATCGCCGAACCTCACACTAGTCACAATCCCATATCAGCGTTTATCAATGTCAAAAATCTGACACAATCTATGACAGATTGAGAATAAGATTACAATGCGAACGTTGTTAAAAATACGGAAATTGCATCTCTCAGTGTTATCAACATTTTTTTTTTGTTAATTTGACTGTACCATTATCAATACTTATCATATCTAGTGTAGTAAAGGTGATCCCTTGGTGATGTGCGAAGGAGGTGATGTGCGAGGGAGGTGATGTGCGAGGGAGGTGATGTGCGAGGGGGTGATGTGCGAGGGAGGTGATGTGCGAGGGTGGTGATGTGCGAGGGTGGTGATGTGCGAGGGAGGTGATGTGCGAGGCAGGTGATGTGCTGTGCAAGACGGGCGGACCCACGGTACAAAAGCGCATTACACTTCACTTTACGTCGTGGCAGCCCCAGGAGAAAATGTAAGGTTCACTCAAAAATGAACCAAATCAACTTTAAAATCGTATGCCATTCCGTTATTACAACCAGTGAATTGCTCTTACCTGATCTGACTGCATTTTTTTCTAACACTTGCAAAAATACCATTTCTGAACCAACAGCGCTTGGCCAGTTGCCACACAGTTTCCCCGTATCGCTGGGCTGGGGCTTGGCAGATCAATCACTCACTTAATCTGCTACATAGCTACATTTCCCTTGGGGAGATCCCATGCTGTGACTTCGAATTAACTTTTGTTAATTGCGCCGAAATTCGTTAAAGATGCAGAAGCGATAAATCTTTATTTAGCTTTCATTTTCTTAGAGCCGACATTTTCGAGCACTAGATATTGTTGAAATGCGGTATCGGTATTAGGAGTATTATGTGACTTAGGGTTCATAATGCACATGGACGATCGACCGATTCCAATGAAGCCACAATTTAGAAAAGGTCCCAATATTTGAAAGGCGTTAAAAGGTACAATGTAATAATATGTATGGCAACACTACCTAACTTTGATTTTTTTTTCTGTTCCAATAAATATAAATAAAACAACATCTTATACCTGTACCTACAATTCAAAGCAAATAAAGTTCTGATTCGGATTCTGATTCTGCTATTGTTCTATTTGTGTCTTTTATATTGACACTTCTTCTTCGTGTCGCTGGCACAATTTTTATATTTTGTAAGCCAAGAACGTCACCACATCCATCGCGTCGTCAGTGGCAGCGGAGAAGTCAATTCGGCTGCAGGGCAGGATAGAAGGTTAATCTACTATTCATGAGTCATAACCTTTTATTTATATAACGAAAAATAGGTTTTTACATAATTGAATTATAATAAATGTTAAACCATAATCAAAATTCGATCAAAGCTTTGAACATATCAAGCAGGTGAGGTAAGGTTTTTGCTACTGTTAGACAAGTCGGCACAAAAATTTTGATGTTTGGAAAATCTTTTTCATCTGAAACACAGGCATCCAATTTTTCATTTCAAACTCGTTGGCCAGTTGCCACGTTGTTTGCTTGCCGCTACCTTGGACCCTCACCAGATCAATCACTCAATTAATCTGGCAATGTATCTACGTTCCCCTGGGTGAGTTTTATTCCAAAGTCGCAGCCTCTGCTTTGGGAAAAGAGCTCTGAAATGTTGTTTGTTTTCCATTTTATTTTATACCAGCTTTTACCCGCGTTCTAAAGTTGCTATAATAATATAATTCAATAATTATTCGAAAGACACGTGGTGCTATCATTATCACAAGAACGTAATTGTTGTTTTCCTCGGGAACAGCACCTAAATACTTTTTTTGGCGCGTTCGTATCCCACGCGCGCCTCAAAGAGTTATACAGCAACCAGGAAGAGGTCCGTAAGGGCCGATGCCTGCTGGGGCTGCGGGACTGTTCAAGAGAAATACCGCGGCCCTGGAACACAAAGGGCAAAGAAGGAACATGGATGGGTTGTAGTCAGGACAAGTCTGACACTGACTTCCACTCCGCCCAGAGCGGGAGGGGTCATTTGATGATTTACCATCCTAAAAAAAAAAAACCTAACACTTATGGGTACTTACGTCCGTTTCTGTACACTTGACAACTTATATTCAAAATTTCAGGATGATCGATTCAGTGGTTTAGGCGTGAAAACGTAACAAACAAACAAACAAACTTACTATCGCATTTATAATATTAGTTTTGATGTTGATTTTAAAGCACTGCATCGGATTGGCATCTTTCATTTTACTAACTGATCCTGATGGCACTTCATTTTACTGGCTTCATTTTATGGTGTTAAAAAGATTGCGTTGCAGTATGGAGTTTCTGAGAAAGAATCCGACGAAGAGAACGAGTCGAGTTCAGGCGATGCTGGTCCCGTGCAACGATTACCTTGCGTTAACCTTTAGATATATTCTCTTGGCAACTAAACCATCAAAAAGAGAGTGAGCTTTTTTTTTAATATTCGGCCATCAAAAAACCGTTATCCAAAGACCTTTTACTGTGGGGACACAAACATGGCTTCGTTTATATTAGGTACACTTTTGAGTGTACCAAATACCGAGCTGGTCTGGTTTCCATAACATTGAAAAATCTAGTACTCTTGAAATATAACTAATTTTGTTTTATTAACCGACGAAAAAAAAGGCGACACGCTCTCAATTCGACACGTATATTTTGTTTATATGAAATTAAAATCATCAGTCAGAGTTCTTGACAAATACCCTTTTTTAATGTTACATAATTTACATGTCACCAGGAATTAAATTGGCAGATATTTCACATAGAATGCCAATCCAGAGAAGCATCGGTTACTAGTTCTATAAATGTTCTGGAAGAAGAATGGTAGAAGACCCACACTGAAAACACAATCGTGTACATGTGATTTATTGTAATTATTTTCACAAAAATATAATATTTTGCTGCACTCCTTAAAAGTCGTATAAAAAATGGGGTAATTCCAAAATTACGTCGAGCACAGTTAGAGGCTAATGGGAGCCGGTAAAAGTGGAAGTTTATCATAATAAATGTTAAGAGAGAAGCACCTGAGCTCCCTTGGATATTTCGCAGCACACTCAGTTAATTTAGAGTTTACTGTTAGAAGGCCGTGTGGCTTTCTATGGTACAAAGTTTGCTAACTGCTCGTGGAACATCGTGCGGTATCAAGGTGTAATACTTGCTTGTTGCAACATGTGCAAGAATTTCGCTCGTAATTTACGGGTGGGGTATTGGGGTCTTTGTGTTGTAAGTTAGGAAAGAGTTCACACAACCCCAAGGTATACTTAAACCATGGTTTTACGGAGCTGGGTAACGGATAATTTATTGTTAGTAAAAATGGCAAAAACCCGAAGGTTACGACGTGTATACGCAAATGATCAAATCTTAGAATGTTAAGCTGCAGCAGTACAGCTTTACACAGCCGTACGAGAAATTCCTCGCGAGCATTGCAAAATAACACAATATAACATCACTCCTGTAATCTTTAAAGGATTATGCAGAGATGTATCTAATAGCAAACCCAAATTTCGCCAGATAAGTGTTTATTTAAAATAAGCAAAATAAAATAGTCTAATTAGAATCCTTCATCATCTTTTGCAAAGAAAGGGTTGTGCTAACAACCGATTAAATATATCGTATCATTTTTGTAACATCTAAACTCAAAATGCTAGCGGTATAATGCGAACAGCGAACTAAAAGAAACATGAGAAACAAACAAAAACTACAGATAATATTCGTTGATCGACAGTACAACGCGTTCGTTGTTCCGCCGTCAGAAATCGACAGTTATGATTGAAAAAGTTTAATCAATCCGTCCGCCAATCGCGCTTGTTGTGATGGGGAAACATACGAGTTATATTATTGAGTCATTCATTGGTACTTTGGGGTGTTGAAATGAGTGAATCTTAATAATCTCTTTTTTTTCGGTTGGAAAATCATCAAATGACGCCCACTCTGGGCGGAGTGGGAGGGAGTGTCAGACTTTTACTGACTAAAACCCATCCATGTTCCTTCTTTGCCCTTTGTGTTCCAGGCCGTGGTGTTTCATCAGGCAACAGATTCGGTTTTTTCATGTAGATTTCTAAAAAGTAGTTTTAGTAGCTCGACCTTTTACAGCCTCTTCGGTTCAATTAATATTTTGAAACATAAACATGCCATAGTGGGTTTAACAGCTGGATCACGGTATGGTTTGAGCTTGATTTTGTTTGCATACAATGACAATAGCATAATATTAACCGTTTTCAATGAGAAAAATAATAAAATGTGGGAACCCAAAATCACTTACTGACATTTCATTTTAGTTTTTGTTTATGCTTATGATGACGTTATGCTTAATTATCATCATAACATCGCGCTTGTTAATCGAAAAAGTTAGGTAGAGGTGTTACTAGTAGTAGTAGTTATAAATTGCATGTTACAATTCTATACCAGCGGATAAATTCAAGAGAAAGATGCATACATTTTCACAACCAAAAAAAAATAAGCAACATAAATTCATATCCTTGCTCTCGAGACGATTACAGCACTCAATAAATCGTCGAACAGTGACGTCATCTCTACTGTTTCCCATTGCTTACATTTTCCTGTTACTGTACTCACACATAGGATTCAGCTCTCCACCATACAAGCCGTAATCCTCGAAGAGACAATACACAGACAATGCACTTAAACTCTGTTCTGTCGATAAGGCATTATCTCTGTCAACCCAGCAGCGTTCTGAGCCAATTTGATTTCTGTTCCTGAACCCCTAGAATCCAATTTGCGTTGAACCTTGTCTAGAAATAATTTTCTATCTCGACCCCTTTGTACGCCAACGTATTGTTATCAAAAGAATTTGATCATCTGTCTCAGATGGCTTTTGCTTTCTCCAATAAATTCTCCATGACTTTTGTAAAGTTTTTGAAAAGTTAATTACCGAATTTGAGACTTTAGATGGTACAGTAAGGAGTAAGAACTTATATCTTCTAAATTATGGTAGTACCACCACCGCCTTGACGTAGAGCAAGCGGCTACAAAGATACTAGGTCGCAAAGTTGAAATTCGGAAAAAGCAAACGAACTCTATAAAATTACCGCTTTTCCAAAACTTACCTTTCTTTTTTAAAACCAAATATAGTGTAAAACATTAATGTATTTATGTGATATAAATTATCATTATTGCATAGAGTCAACTAAACTTTCAAACCAAAACAACCCCAGACAGACCCAAACAAAAACCAAGATGAAAGTGAACCCTAAACTTGAAGATGAACGATACATTTATTCAAGAAATTCTAACCAACTTTACTTCTAGAAGTCGATAGCCAAATTAATATTAACGACACCAGATGATCCTATCAAATCCTTGGTCCGCACCCGACCCCTTTATTCGACTTTAAATTTAATTAAAACCTCAAATGTAATTCCGTTTTACTGACGGAATTCTCGTCGTTCAGCAAATTGATCACTAGTATCTCTGTAGGTCGTTACATTTTGATAGCCAGTTCATTTTTGCTGGTACTCGTTTTGTTTTCAGTTCTCTCTCTCAAAGTTATGGTGTGATTGATCTTTTAATTTTGACGCTACAAAGACATGCGCTAGACATGCGGCCAATTTATTTGCAACATAAAGAAACACTATATCCAGAAAAAACACTCAATTTATAAAGAAACACGATATCTGTATGCAACATCCTAGAAACATAGACTAAAGGGATAAAATTGCCAGTCACCGATGAAATCATCCACGGTGCCTATAATGTGAAACAGCGCTTAGACCAGAAAAAAATAATAAAAGAGGAGATGAGGAATTGAGGATAGTGAAGAGTTAAGACGGATTGGACGAATGAGTTAGTTAAACCAGATAAAAGTACAATTGGCTAGCGCTTTTTTTGTCATAAGAACTTTTTATGAAAGCCATTACGAAATCTTCTAAAAACACGCGCATACCACAACATTAAAAAGTGGAGCAAACCACTTTATGTTAATTACATCCCATCATTTCGGACTGAATATGCAAAACAGCTGCCATAAAGCAACCGCCGAAACACTAATACGCAGATTGAGCAAAATTAATTCAACTTTCCTATTACTTGCTCAAGTAATTAAAATATTAATTAAATTCTCCTTTAGCATATAACGAAGTTTCAGGCGATTCTATTAAACATCCGACTAGGTTGAAGAAGGAATTTTCTAGACAATCTAGTAAATTCCGTACCTACATGTTGATATCGCTTCCTCGTTATTCTAACAACACGTCATGTACAGTCTCGTTCGTAGGGTTGATCGACGTGTACCTAAATAACTGCAAAATTCTGAAGTAAATAACTGAAAATAGGGAAAGCATCAAATGCACATGATTTCAACATTCACATTGATGTCAAATGGATCATTAATTGTTGCGAGCACCCTCTGACAAAATCTTTAAAATATATGCGAGGCCAATGCTATTCTTTAATTCCCCGTTTCGATTGGGAACGTGTCTGAAAAATGATAATATTTTATATCGAGTTCAGTGTTACGTGAAACTTCCAGGATTGATAGTTTCATTTTAATTGATGTTTCGTTATTTTTACGTTCGTACGTGAAGTCTCTGCCTGCAGTGTTTCAGGACATCATTTGGCAACATGTGATGATTTCTTTATGGATTATTTTTTGTTTTTGACTTGTTGATAAAGATTTGTGCATGCATTTACTAATAATACAAAAAAATCTAGCCATACTCAAGATTAAATAAATACAAGCAATTTAAGAGATGTACCCACAATTTATACATAAAGCAAGGATAAATACGACATACGACATTATTAAATAAGATTTTAAATAATACTACGTTACGATAAATAAAAATAAAATAAAATATCATGAATTGTTCTTGTGTTGTAATAGAAAGTAATAGTAACTTTCATTAAAACTACAACACATTGCACTCCAAATTAAATAGATTTTGCAGTTTCCTAGCAATCAACAATAGAATAGCACCGAATTGAACGCTGAACCATTTCAAAATTACGTCAGTATTGAATCCAAATCGGCATTAACGTCGTATCGGCTTAGCGTCGACAAATCAACATTTGGCACGACAAGTGTACAATTTATGCATCGCCAATCACGCCTACACGCGGTCGGTATTACGATCTAAACGAGCCAAAACCATTTGGATTATTTTTGCGGGCAGCGAGAATCAATTCAAATTAAAGGTAAATTTAGGTCCATTTCTTGGAGAGAATTTACAGCTCTCACAATCACATGTGTACTTACACACCCTGTTATTTGACGGATACAACCGTAAAATGGCAGAAGCAGAATTCGGAGGACTATCCGAAGACCCGAAACAAAAACTTAAATCACTACGGTATCGGAGCTCTTAACATCATCTCGCGAAAGAAAAGTAGACGACGACAACACCGATTGGGGGAAATATGAGCCCTTCAGAGGCAGAAGATCAAAGAAAATCTAATCTGTGGAAGTGTCCGTCAAACCCTCACACCATGTCCCTGTCCCTGTTCAACAGTCTCCTGTCTGTTATAAGAATTGTACACGCACGCCTAATTGCTTACAGTACGAATTCTAAACCAAAATCTTGTGTAGGTAAGTAAAGTAGTATGTCAATTAATAGAAGAAACTAACCGTTCTCATCATAAATAGACACTATCGCGATCGTACAAACACACTGCATGCTTGGATAAAAACACAAACTAGCTGACACAAACCTCCTTAAAGGTAGGTTCTCCAGCAAATCATAATTGACACCTATCCAAACTAGATAAAGTATGGAAGGATTCAATTTTTCCGTCTACAAAGCTGCATCGAAAGTGCATTGCCAACAAGTGCGCGATGTCCGGGCGGACGGCACGTTCTGCCCGAAGCTCACGTTTCGCTGACGACGAGAAACTCTGCTTACCCACCTCTTGAGATGTTTATACGGTTCAAGTCGGGTTCGATGTAGGTCGGCGAAGTAGGTTTCGGGAGTGAAAATTGTATGTTGATGCTGAGGATAAATTTTGATGCAGGAGTAATGTACACATTTTGAGATTTGATCTCATGTACGAGTACTTATCGTGTAACTAATAGCAACGGATAGTAAGGAATCGAGATTTGTCATCGTCATCATCATCACCATCTGCATAGCCTCTTTCCAACTATTTTGGGGTAGGCTTCCAGTCTCGGATGCAGCTGGATTACAGTATTTCAACGGAGCAAGATTTACATAGGGTCAAAACCTAAGAAGGCGACGCGGTAGACCTCGCAAGAGATGGCGGGACGAGCTGGACAAAACTAACGACCAGTGGTCCACATTGGCTCTGAATCGAATAATTTGGAAGTCATGGAGAGAGGCCTTTGCCCAGCAGTGGGATGACACAGGCTAGCAGTAACAGTATCAGTATCAAAACCTAAGAAATGAACAAACTCTTCGGATACAAATAAATAATAATATCCTTATGAAGATGACATTTCAAGTCATTTAAGAATAAGCAAATCGTATTACATAGCTCTACCTGCAATCAATACTTGTTGAGAAAGTCGGTAAGGAGAGTAGCCCACGTCCGCCAATGGTGTTATACTTAAACCCATGTCACAGTGTAACGGCCAAACGTGCCCCGGCTGCAATTCCGGGCCAAGGTCAAGCCGAGATTTTTGGGGTTTCACCTGGGAATAGAATTCTACGACTAATCTCGCTTAGGCGCTAGCTTCAGTCTTCGGAGGAATTTATTAGTAGATCCGCAGCCGGACACTTTGTGTGGTGGAATCTCGCTGCCAGACACTGACTTGCTCAGTACATGAAGGGTGTTTTTATGCTTCCTGTAAGAAAACCAATGGCAGATCTCGTAATGATGAATTGATAGTTAGTAGTCTAGTCTGTCGTTGCAATACGAACTTTGCCAGACAAGCGCATAATCGCTTGAGATCATAAAGATTTGTTTAAGCAGAAATCGCAATAATGTATCAAACAAGTGTGCTGGTATAGGGCGGTAACTCCGTCCCAAAGAATATTTTTGCAAGATAATCCTGAAAATGAAGCACAGCCCATACCCGAAGAGTATCAATTTCCTAAGCTTGGCAAAAAAAAAAATATATCTATTATTATATTTTTGTTAATCCGTCATTTTTAAATGATAGAAACCGACAATAATGAATACCATGCCGTCTAATATTAAACAAAAACTTATATTAGACGGCACGCTTGGCGCAGTGGCTGAGCGATTGACTGCTGCGCTGCGTACCTCGTGATCGATTCCCACATGGAACAAATATTTGTATGGCCTACAGTTAGTTGTCCTGGGTCTATTTGTGTATCATCATCTTCCTGCCCTTGTCCCATTCTATTTGGGGTCGGCGCAACACGTTTTCTTCTTCCATTCTCCCCTGTCAGACGTCTTGGCATCATTTACTCCTTTCTCATTCATATCAGTCTTCACGCAATCCATCCATCTTTTCTTTGTCCTTCCTCTCCCTTTCCATCCATCAGCATTCATGTTCATCACTCTTTTAGTCACATGAGTTTCATCCCTCCTCATTATATGCCAATACCTATTTGTGTATGTGAGTTTAAATGTTTGTAAACCCACCAACGATACAGGAGAAATAGTGTAGGGCAACTTTTTTTTTAAATGAAGTAAAATATTTACAAAGAGCTTTATAGTATGCTAGCTAAAGGAGAGTTTCAATTTGGGAAAGTAAAGCTGTTTCTTTTTTGAGAAATATTAAATATGTAAGTGTTGTATTGGGTTTTTCCATAGATCTTTCTCAATTGATGGCAAACGTTCGCCGCCCCATACTACATGGGACTTAAACATAACTGGCGAAATGTTGCTTCAGGGATTATTATGAAATAACGACATCACTCAGACTTATCCCGTCGGCATTGACTCATTTACAACAATAGCTAGGCAGCCGGTACATGTCCGAATTAGCTGGTTATCATCACAATGTTATGACGGATTTAGGTCAGATTGTTTCAAAATGTTTATGTTCCGATATTTTTTATTTTCATTAATCGGGTCAATGGATTACTTTTTTCAGGTTAATATACAGTCGGGTTATATTTTACCTGAATGTTGTTATTAATTTTGAAAGTCTGGTCTCCTCGGTGTGAATTTGAATATCGTCAATGATGTCAAGTTATACGTCTTTGTTAGGATTAAAATTGTAAGATGACATTTTCAAATAACATAATTATTTTGCATAACCATGACTACTATTGTGTCACGTTTACGTTTACCACGAAACTAAATGTGATTGATGACCTGGTGAAGGTTGCGGGGGTTTCGAGATGCGAGACTCACGGGACCGGTCAATGTGGCGACACTTGGGGGAGGTGTATTTCCAGCAGTGGACGTCTTTCGGCTGAAATGATGATGAACGGTTTTTCCAACGTACACAGTTTCTTTGTATTTTAGACCTAAAACAGTTGCTGATCCGATAAAAATCCGAAAACCTTAGTTATTTAATCCACCGAGAGAGATCCGAGTGAAAATAATAAGCTGATTGTAACCTGCATTGCTTTCAACAAGATAGGATTTTCGCAAGCTCACACTCACATTGGTCACCATGAGCCTCGTGTGAGTGGAAGCTTTTGAAATCTGGTACCCTGGTACTCTAGTACCTGGTGCGGGGTACGTAGACCGCGCAACAATAGCTTATACCCGTGGCTTGCCCGCGTGGATTTAGTCCAGGTTATTAACTATTCTGAGTGCCAAATTTATCCAAATTCGTACAGTAGTTTTGCGTGAAAGGGTTAAAATCATCTTATCCGTATTGCGTTCAACATGTTTCCAGTTAGCTGCAACTGTTGTTTCCAGTTAGCTGCAACTGTTGTTCACCGTGAATACGACAACTTCAGAGTGGTCAGGAGGGCCGCGCTATTATAGGCACAACAACAACTATGTCGGATGGGGATATTCTGATGACACAAAGCGTGACTGTGTGGGAAAGCATGAGTCACTTTTTGTACACATGCACTTATTGGGATGTTCCAGAATCATATTCGAAGTTCATTTAAATCGATTCTGGGCATCATCGACACGACAAAGAAGAATAAAACTAAGAGAACGAGGCTTACCAGAATCTCAGAATCGAACAAGGAGTTCCACAAATTACACGAACGTCTGTTCCATTTTCAGTTGAAAAGATTCAGTTCAAATAAAAACTTTAAACAATAAATAAAATTACAGTATTAGTTCGGCATACATTGCAGGTTTTGTACGTATGGATTCGAATCGCGTAGTGTACAGCGCGCGATCTAGTTAACATAACTTTATTAGCACGGCTCGGCTCGCTTGTTCGGTATTCTTCTTGTTAAGGTTCCAGTGTAAACTTTAAATTGGATTCGATAGTTGGGGTGAAAATGTGGAAAGCTGGTGATCAATAGCACTTGGATGTAGTGTGGGCTTGTTTTAGAATTATTTGTATGGAACTGTTAGTTTTTTTAGCTATGTTTGGAATACAATTTTAGACTTCGTAACTTTGTTTGGACTAGTTTTTCGGTTTTTCGCTTATATCTCGGAAACTATGCATCCTAGCGACATGACTACTATCCTAAATGAAAGCTGATTAAATTTGCTACAAGTTTTACTCAGCCATGTTTTACTCAGTCAAGTTTTACTCAGTCAAGTTTTACTAGGTCAAGTTTTACTCAGTCAAGTTTTACTAGGTCAAGTATTTCGACGTCTTGTATAGTTTTCGAAATATCTGTTCTTGAAAGTTCGTAATTTTGGAAAAATCCGGTACTTAGTGTCCAACTTGCAACCTTTTTTAAATATTAAGGGACAAAATATAACATGATTTAAAAATTATTGAAATCGATTCTGTTACTAATTTTGTTAACTTTGTATCTTTTTTCAACGACTTATTGTCGGGCCTACGCTGTCCCCCCATACTTAAGTACAAATGCTGTAACCATGATAACATTGTAACACCAAATGATTTTAAAAGAGTAACCATGGAGTTTCTTGCCGGTTCTTCTCCATAGGAAACGACCAACCCGAACCGTGCACCTTTTTGTCGACGTTTTATTATAAGTGCCAAAACAAACAAACAAAATAAGTGTGTAAAACATTTTGATTTTGATTTTGAAAAGCCATAATAATATCCAACATAATGCTAAAAATATTTAAAACATCATTCTGAATCTGTCATCTTCAAACGATTGATAGAAACAAAACGATGTTTTAAATGCGTTCTATGTTAAATGCGTTTAGCGATTTATGATGCAAGCGGGCCTAAGTCTTATAAGGTTTTTTAAATACACTTATTTATCACGAGTATACTGTTTACCTGGCTACAAGAGGCCAAAATTAATGGATCAATTAGGGTTTCGAATAATGACAATTCCATGGCCGGAAATAAACGGAGAATCGGTCTGTTAAATCATCATCATTATCGACAGCCTTCATCATTATCATAGCTATCTTTGTTTGCGCTAATCTCCACGCTCCTCTGCCAATCTCAGCCAGGTTTTACCCGCGATAGCAACAATGTCTGTCCATCTCACTGCCGGACGACCAGCACTTCTCTTACCATTCTTTGACGCCAGTCACAGTATTGCTCTACTTGCCATCATCGCGCCTTGCTAGGTGTCCTGCCCAACTCTCGAGTACCGAAACATGATACCTTAGAAACTAAAAAAATCAATTTACGAATGAAGTCAATTAGTAAAACAAACAATCTATGAGTGTTCGAATGAATCATAATGAAACATCTTTGTATTAATTTATTGGGCCACTGAGAAGCTATCTGAGTGTTGGTAAAGAAGACTATGGGCGATCCGTATTAAAATGTATTTCGGCTGAGTGACTCATGAGATGACGAATAATGAATTATGAAACTAATATCACGTTCTAGTATGGGTTAGATTAACTGTCTCTAACAAATCATTAGTTACATAAATAAATAAGAACTTTGCAAAAGAACTTATAATGGATTTCAAAAAACCATCTGATCCAGTAGTCATTCAAAGCACAATATATTGTCAAACAATTATTGCCGCCTATTTTTTTCTTTAGTAAAAGACGGGATCGGTAACAGTAACACTTACAGTCAAAATCAAACGCAAGGAAATATCGCAAATTCACGCCCAATATGCAGGATAGGTCTGGTAGTGCCTGCAAATTGGTTTTTCACTGTCGACTGAGTAGCACGATGAATGGCCTGCGTCACTGCCATCCGAACCTACGACAAATTCGTAGCATCGAAGTTTCGTAAATCCAATTATGAGTTGGCGCCGCCCTTGTAATTATATTTGTGAAGGTCATGTTACAATTAAGGAAATAATCGCTCCGTTAAATGGTACAACTGTCTTATTTCTGGTTGAGAATTATTAATATTTATTAATTAAGTGCAGTTACAAGCACTAATATGTATAGGAATACAGTGGTATGCTTTGCGTATATCTATCTTGCTTAGTATCTTCTTATTTTCTAATATGTATGTAAAGTCAGTTAATCTTGGTAGTGGGTATTTGTCCGGTACTGTTGTGCTATTGAGCATTCGATAGTCTCCGCACGGTCTCCATTCGCCATTTTTCTTTTTTACCATATGTAATGGGCTTGCCCATGGGCTATCTGACGGTCGGCAAATTCCGAGTTCTATCATATTTTGAAATTCCTTTTTGGCTATGTCGTATTTTTCTGGAGGTAATGGTCTTGCCCGAGCTGCGACGGGTGGTCCTGTAGTGATAATGTGGTGTTCAATCTTATGTTTGGGCGCATTGCGTAGAGAGGACTCTTTCGTGATGTCTTCGTATTTGTTTAAAAGTTGCGTAATACGTGGATTCGTTCCCACTGCGATAGTACGAATTGTTTGCTGTGTCGCTTTTTCTGAAGTTACATGCGTTGTCAGCTCTGTAACTTTGTCGATAAGTTTGCGACCTGCTATGTCGACTAATAGTTTATAGTGCTCTAGAAAATCTGCTCCAATTATTGGTTGTGTAACATCGGCGATTATAAAATTCCATTTATAACATCGTTGTAGTCCTAAATTCAAGGTAAGCGTCTTCTCGCCGTAAGTCCTAATTTTAGTCCCATTTGCAGCGTATAGTGTGTATTGTTCATTTTGTAAAATTGAATATCTCTGTTGCTTGCTAATGACTGAGATATTTGCGCCCGTGTCAATCAAAAACTTCATACCACTTTTTCGGTCGGTAATGGTGAGGCGATTGGATGGGTGGATTGCACAGAGTTTCGCCGTTGTCTGTGCTCTTATTCGTTTCCCTGGTTCCGTACGTAAGTCATTGGTTTCCAACCGCATGGTTTAATGCAGTTCCTTGCATATTTTCCGAATCTTTCGTGGTAGTAACAAAATCGATTTGCTCCTCTATAGTTTGTTCTCGGCCTCATAATCGGGAATTGTTGACGTTTCTTGAAATGATTGTGCGTGTTGGGTCGATAGCCATATTGACCTTGCTGAATTGCGTCAATATCTATCTGTAATTTTGCTAGCTGGGTTAAAATGCATGCTGTATTGTTGTCGTTTGAAGTGTCGTTGCTAACAGCTGATATTTCGGTTACTTTTGAATTCATTATTATTTTGTCTGCAATTTGGCTCAGTTTGTCAATTTCCATGTCTTCCGTAACTGCTAGAACCGTAGTAACTGATGTTGGTAAAAGCCTGAACCATAGTAGTTTAATTGTTTCGTCACTGATTTTTCCTCTCCCGAGGACTCGCATTTGACGTAATAACTGCGAAGGTTTTTGATCACCGAGTTCTGTCTCTGATATTAATTTTTGAAACTGTCGCTGTTCTGTTTCTTCGTAACAATCAATTAAACGTTCCTTGATGTTTTTGTATTTATCTGTAGTCGGTGGTGAAGTGATTAGGTCACTAACCTGTAGTATTTCTTCCTTGGATAACTTTGCTATTACTGTACAGTATTTGTATTCGTCTCCTTGCTTCTGTGGTGCTAATATGGCTTCTAGTTGCGTGAACCATAATCTTGGTTGGTCTTTCCAAAATTCCGGAATGCGGGATAAAACCGAGGTGCCAGCAGCTACTTCAAGCGTTCCTTGCTGATTTATGTTCGCCTTGCACGGTGATTGTGCCATGTTTCTTGCTGCGTATTCGTTCGTCGGGTTCACCAATTTGCCAAACTTCTTGGCAGTATATGATTAGGTATAAATGAGACAAAAGATGTAGTATAGTCTGGTTATAATTATCCAAAGGTGCATCTTATATACTAACGACTTCGTGACGATAACAGACAGTAGAAACATTTAATAGATATTGAACGTGCGATAAAGAACATAAGATTGCGATGTAGATTGTAGATACAGCACAAAGATATTGTACTGTAACATATATGTTGTAATATGTTAAAATATTATTTAGTATTTTGTTTGAGCTTCAAGTCGTTTTCAATCAATTTCAATATTAAGTACGTGTTCTAATTCTGCCATCTCAACTCTAGATATTAATTGATGTATTATCATTATAAAAAGTAATACCTCTCACAAAAATAAAGATAGAAACAATGACCAGATACCTAAATATTTCCATTAAAATATCGAACGTGCTATAAATTGCATGGAACATTCCATCCGATGTTTCGATAGCTGAACGAATATTAAAAACTTTTTTCCCAATTTGATTATGTCACTATTTGAATCATGATAAATAATGTGAATTATTACAGCCGGCAACACTTAAAATGTTTAAAGCACTTTGCAATACTCCGACAAATAAAATCTTTTTTTAAACCCGCTGGTTAGGGAATGTAAAGGAAAGTATCAAAATAGTCGACACCACAAAATGAATAAATCATAAAATAATCGTTAATATTTTATTGACATTATGTAATTCATAGAAATTTTATCATATAATATTTTATCATTTTATCATATAAACGAAGTGAACATACCTATGAAATAAATTGTATCAAAGCATCATTTGAATAGAAATCTTTTCAAATGATTATTACCCGACTACGGTGAAGCAAAAAGGTGGGTTATGACTTTTTTATACTTTCATGTCGCTGTAAGTTTACCAAACAGGAAAAGAAAAAGAAACAATAGACTATCTAGTTAAAAGTGTTGTTACAAACACCGCTGGGGGCTAGACATGGAAAGAAAAAGAAATAATACACTGCAGTTAATAGGGGTTTGAAGAATAATTCTTTAAAGAAAATGATTTTCTAATACTATGCCTGTAATAATGCCTTGGAAAATCACCAGTTATTTATTAAGAGTTATTATTGCTTTGTTACCTGACTGATGAAATGATGTATCGTTCATAGTATGTTTCTTCGTAGCTTTTATCTTCGGATTGTAAAATAACGTCGATTAACCGTTTTTGTTTAAACCAATTGATAGATGATAGAGGGGAGATGATAGAAGGGAGGTGGGAAGGGGCAAGGACAACTTGAAACATAGAGAGGGGTGGGGGGAAGGGGTAAGCCCCACACCAAATTTCACCATAGCTCCTCCATGTTATTTAAAGAAGGTGAGTTTAAAAAAAAACCGGCCAAGTGCGAGTCGGACTCGCGTATGAAGGGTTCCGTACGTTGGATGGCCTCCCACTAGGTGGACCTGACTGGTCAGGTGAAGGTTGAGGGGATCCGCTGGATGCGAGTCGCTCAGGACCGGTCAATGTGGCGACACTTGGTTGAAGCTATGTCCGACCGCCGGAGATGGACTGCGGAGGACGGACTGCGGAGGACGGACTGCGGAGGACGGACTGCGGAGGACGGACTGCGGAGGACGGACTGCGGAGGACGGACTGCGGAGGACGGACTGCGGAGGACGGACTGCGGAGGACGGACTGCGGAGGACGGACTGCGGAGGACGGACTGCGGAGGACGGACTGCGGAGGACGGACTACGGAGGACGGACTGCGGAGGACGGCTTGCGGAGGACGGACTGCGGAGGACGGCTTGCGGAGGACGGCTTGCGGAGGACGGTTTGCGGAGGACGGCTTGCGGAGGACGGCCTGCGGAGGACGGCTTGCGGAGGACGGCTTGCGGACGTCGGACTGTGGAGGACGACTTGCGGTGGTCGGACTGCGGAGGTCGGACTGCGGAGGTCGGACTGCGGAGGTCGGACTGCGGAGGTCGGACTGCGGAGGTCGGACTGCGGAGGTCGGACTGCGGAGGTCGGACTGCGGAGGTCGGGCTGCGGAGGACGGACTGCGGAGGACGGATTGCGGAGGACGGACTGCGGAGGTCGGACTGCGGAGGTCGGACTGCGGAGGTCGGACTGCGGAGGTCGGACTGCGGAGGTCGGACTGCGGAGGTCGGACTGCGGAGGTCGGACTGCGGAGGTCGGACTGCGGAGGACGGACTGCGGAGGACGGATTGCGGAGGACGGACTGTGGAAGACGGACCACCGAGCGTTATTGTGTTGCGACTTGGGGGAAGCTAATGCCCACGGTTAAGCAGTAGGCTGTGATAAGCCTGTGGCGGCACCTACAATGCCACATAAGAACTACGTGCTATCCTGACGTCGCCCAAAATACTGCAACGCGCACCGACTTAGTTAAGATTTGTTTTGATTAAATATTGTACAAACATACCACTGCATAGTGAGATTTTAATTGTATTGAATAATAATGAGTAGTTTGCACAAACTATCTTGTTATGTGGACGGGCGAATGAATTCATTCTGGGGTTAATTTAAAAATATTTAGTAAAATATTACCACAACATTATATTGCGATTTTAAAACATTTACTCAGTTATGTTTAACTTTAATTTATTTTTTATCGGAAACGGGTAATATCCACACTGTCTACATTGGTTGCGGAAAATTATATTTGTATTAATTTTTGGAAACAGTTTTAAAAGCAATCCTTTAATAAAATTTTGTCCACAAACGATTTTATTGCAATTGTATTAATTGCGTCCAGTATTTTCATATTAGCTGTAATTATTGCAAAAATCAACGTTAATTTTAATAATTGATCACTATACAATACAACCGTGGATTTTTTGAGACTTAGTCGGGGAGAAGTTTTTGCCTACCCACTGTTTCGAAGAGGTCTGTCTGTCTGTTCTATGTTAAGGGTTTTGGTTTCCACACTAAGTCCTTAAAGTGGACCTTTGTGCGTGTGTCTGTTTCACAGGCCCGTTTTGCGTCCGTTCACACGTGGCTGTTCTGAACGATATTTTGCGTTTTGCTTAAATTGTAATAGACGACAACATCCATAATTAGGTATGTTCATACGGCTAGAATCAAATGCAACTTGGAACTTCCATGTGACACATGAAAACCGTGTTTACAGAGCCTTACAGTTCAATACGAGGTCTACCGCCACATTTTCTAGCATTGTCAGGACTTCGAGCTGACTTAGAGTTTAAATGATATATAATATTTAGCTTTAAAATTATTTTATAAATCTTAAGTAGACAAAAATATTTAGGATTCTATTTAGGCCCGGCCCTACCTACCTACCGCAGATTTCTTTCTTAAAGTGATATCTTTTATATCTGCAAAGTCGACTGCTTCGTTGGTCCAATAGCCCTCAAGCACTACTGCTGAAGAGTAAGAGAATTTCTCAGCAGCTGGTTGCTGACCATGGAGTCTGGACTTGTGCCTGGTTGCTGACCACGGAGTCTGGACTTGTGCCTGGTTGCTGACAATAGGCTCACCTCCTATAAGATGGGACTTAAACATACCTGGCGAAATGTGAGTGCCTCCAGCTCTACCTAACCTTTACGGGGATTACAAGCGTGATTGATATCGGCAAACATGACCCACACGATTCGTTACGAATCACTATGAGGTCAAGCCGGTGTATTTCCTAGACAAATAGAGCATATGGCTAGTAGACGACACCTATGATGCGTTTACATCTAATTAATATTTGCATACGCACTAGCATGTACTTGGGCTAGCTCGTTCCATCGTCGAAATCATCTCTGATCTCATCTCTGTCCTCATCTCTGCCCTTAGGAAATATTAAAAAAAAAATTAAAATATTAGTGGTGGCTATCTAAATTATTAACCGATTCTGTTTCATGGCTTATTCTTCGTCACTCATGTTCAGATTTATTTATTTATTCATTCATTTATTGCACAAAATACACAGCCGGTTATTAAGGCGAAGCTTAAAATTTTGAGCATATAACTGTAAGCAAAATAAGAATACGCATAGGTTAGAAACAGATAAAATTATATTGCCCGACTACTGAAAAAACCCGACTACTGAAAAAACCTAACTACTGAAAAAACCCAACTACTGAAAAAACCCGACTACTGAAAAAACCCAACTACTAAAAAAACCCGACTACTGAAAAACCCGACTACTGAAAAACCCGACTACTGAAAAAACCCGACTACTGAATAAACCCGACTACTGAAAAAACCCGACTACTGAAAAAACCCGACTACTGAAAAAACCCGACTACTGAAAAAACCCGACTACTGAAAAAACCCGACTACTGAAAAAACCCGACTACTGAAAAAACCCGACTAATGACAAAACCCGACTACTGAAAAAACCCGACTACTGAAAAAACCCGACTACTGAAAAAACCCGACTACTGAAAAAACCCGACTACTGAAAAAACCCGACTACTGAAAAAACCCGACTACTGAAAAAACCCGACTACTGAAAAAACCCGACTACTGAAAAAACCCGACTACTGAAAAACCCGACTACTGCAAAAATCCGACTACTGCAAAAACCCGACTACTGCAAAAACCCGACTACTGCAAAAACCCGACTACTGCAAAAAACCGACTACTGCAAAAACCCGACTACTACAAAACAGTTTGCAAACCGCAAACTGTTTGTGTTGTGAAGATTGCCCTAAGTAACAAGTCTATTCTAGTGGTGAGTGTGTACATGCCGACCGATGACGTTTTTAACCTGGCGGAGTTCGCGGACTGTCTTGGCTCGGTGAGTGCAATTCTTGACAGTTGTAGCTTAGAATGTTGTTATGTATTGGGTGATTTCAATTCGCACCCAACGGAATTATTTTATACGGAACTCTCAGGTTTTTGTGCTGAACAACAATGGACATGCATTGACACTGAGTTGTTAGGTCTTGGTTCGGATACCCACACTTTTATTAGTGATGCTCATGGATCGCAAAGGTGGCTTGATCATTGTTTAGTCACAAAGGCGGCTGTGCCTTCTGTTATGCATTCTTATGTAAAATATGACGTGCAGTGGTCTGACCACTTTCCGTTGATTATTATTTGTGACCTTTGTTTTGTTCAGATTCAACAACCAAATGTTAGCATTAAAGTGAATAGGGTGATCTGGGGAGAAAGAAGTCAAGAACAGATTCGTGCTTATAACATAAAGTGTCATGAAAAATTGCGACTTATTGACTTCCCGGATGACTTTAGAGAGTGTAGTGGTCAGACTTGTAATGACCCTCGCCACTTTCGTGTTATAGATGCAATGTATGGTGAAATTGTTAGTACATTGTGCGAGTCGGCTACCGAGGCAATGACTTTTGGGGGAAGTCCTAGAAAGCGAGGAACAGTCGTGGGCTGGAACATGCATGTGAGCGGCGCGCATACGGAGGCTAGGCGTAAATTTTTATGCTGGCTAGATAGTGGTATGCCTACATCGGGACGTATTTTTTGAAGAAATGCGTGAAGCTAGAAGGATATTTAAGTCTCGGTTGAAGTGGTGTCAAGATCATGAAACTCAAATTAAAATGTTATTATTTTGGCTTCACAGCATTCTAAGAACGATTTTCGGTCTTTTTGGAAGCATACAAATAAACTAAAGGGCAAGCCTGGCCTCCCTGTTTGCGTCGATGGCGTGAGTGATGCTAGACAAATAGCTGACCTTTTTGTAGACCATTTTAGTGTGCAGTCACCATTAGGCCCATCTAGGTCGACGCTCAATGTTGAGCCACGGAAACACCTAGGAGTTAAAATAACGGCTAAAATGCTCTTATACAGAATTAATGCGATGCGTCGAGGAAAATCTCCTGGTCAAATTTTTTATTTTTTGCCACCAGAGGTGACAAATACTCTAAAATACTGGTATGGAAACCAAGTCAATAGTGTGAGATGGGCTGGTGCCCTGTCTAGGCCGTATGGGTTGGAGTGCGGGGTGAGGCAGGGGGGGTTATGCTCGCCTACGCTATTCAACCTTTACGTAAATGATCTGATTGGCGCGCTTAGCAGCATGCGTGTCGGGTGTCATATTGATGGCGTGTGTTGTAATAACATTAGTTACGCTGACGACATGGTGCTGCTGAGCGCGTCAATTTGTGGGATTAGGACTCTCGTAGCCACTTGCGAGCAATATGCCAGACTACATGGTCTGGCATATAATGTTAAGAAAAGTGTAGTCATGGTCTTTGGGGCCAGGGGTAAATACACAGAAGAAGTACCTTCAGTGAGGATAAGCGGTGAACCACTTGTGAGGGTGGACCGATTTAAATATCTGGGTCACTTATTGACCACTGACCTCAAAGACGATGAGGATATTGATAGGGAGCGGAGGGCGCTGTGTGTGAGAGCCAACATGATTGCCTGCAGATTCAGGCGTGCCTGTAGAGGGGTCAAGCGCACTATATTTAGTGCGTACTGCAAGTCTTTTTATACTTGTAGTCTGTGGGTTCATTATACTCAGAAGTCATACAGCGCCCTTCGCGTCCAATACAATAATGTATTCAGGATGCTGATGGGGTTGCCCCGATACTGCAGCGCATCAGGGATGTTTGCTGAAGCTCACGTGGACTGTTTCTACACGGTGATGCGGAAGCGGTGTGCTTCCTTGGTCCGTAGGGTGCGGGGCAGCGCCAACAGAATCCTATCTATGATAGCAAGCAGGCTTGATTGTGAGTTTGTGAACCACTGCTGCAAGGTTTCGGCTGGGCCTGTCACCTTGCAGCAATGATGTCAACATCTGTTTCTGTTTTTGTCTTTGTGAGTGTATTACTAACATAGTTTTATAAGTACTTTGTTACTAACACTATGAGTCTTGTTGCTTGAATGAAATGATTAAATTAAATTAAATTAAAAACCCGACTACTGCAAAAACCCGACTACTGCAAAAACCCGACTACTGCAAAAACCCGACTACTGCAAAAACCCGACTACTGCAAAAACCCGACTACTGCAAAAACCCGACTACTGCAAAAACCCGACTACTGCAAAAACCCGACTACTGCAAAAACCCGACTACTGCAAAAACCCGACTACTGCAAAAACCCGACTACTGCAAAAACCCGACTACTGCAAAAACCCGACTACTGCAAAAACCCGACTACTGCAAAAACCCGACTACTGCAAAAACCCGACTACTGCAAAAACCCAACTACTGCAAAAACCCGACTACTGCAAAAACCCGACTACTGCAAAAACCCGACTACTGCAAAAACCCGACTACTGCAAAAACCCGACTACTGCAAAAACCCGACTACTAAAAAACCCGACTACTGGAAAAACCCGTTATTTCAATATAAAAGTTAAAAGGTTGCAGTTTGTTTAATTTCTAAACAAAAGTGGGGTAGGTCGCATAACCCGACTACTGGCGAATAGTATAGGCGAATAGTATAGGCGAAATTCGCGGGTTGGACTAAGTAAATTTGCGGGTTGGACTAAGTAAATTCGCTGGTTGAACTAAGTAAATTCGCGGGTTGGACTTAGTAAATTCGCGGGTTGGACTAAGTAAATTCGCGGGTTAAAGTATTAGACTTAGGTACTTATTCGAAGACTTCGTCGCTATAACTAAATCGGAAGTAAATTAACTATATAGGAAGAAAATTAACTAAATTTGGCTTACTTTGAACAACAATTTTCGCCAAATGATGAAACGCATACTTGAACCTGATCAACCAGCCAGCGCCTAGTTAGTGTCATGAAACAAAAAAGCTGTAGGTTCTGTCTCTATTCAAAAGATATTTTGCAACAAGCCCCAAATTCTAATTTGTGGGGAGCATCAATAAAAAAAAAAGCATCAAATAAAAGTTTTTGCTAAATGTGTCTAATCTAAAGCATTTATCTTAAAGTTTTGTCTATTAGTATTACTTAGAAGCCTAGCAATACAGCATTTTTATTATTGTTCTTAAAAATACGCTTCATGACAATACTGGTAGCAAAAGCCGACGTAAAATATGGGAAGGGTTCTTGGGTTAAAAATGCAGCGGTATAGGCCAAGTATTCGCACTGACATTCATTAAATTAAACTCTGAACAAACCCTTTTAATTTCTGGGCCCTTAATTACAATGCTGCAACTTCCTTGATGATACTCAATCGCAATTATTTCTCACAGTAATGAATTGAGAATTGGTGTGCCAAACATCAAGTTACAGATACTCTAGAATAGACAAACTAAACTGAAATACTGCATCCCCATTCGTGTAATTTTGCTGAAATAATAACTAAGACGCAGACCGTCTAAGGAATGGGAATAAACGTACATTTCCATACTTAAATTCATTTATACTTTTTAAGTACTGGAAGGTTCGTTTACACTTGCCGTGACTCGTTCGTTCGATAAATGGCAGGGGTCGAGCGTTTAATGGAATTGATTATTCGATTTCTGTAGTTCCTGTAGATTTCTGTAGTTCCTGTCGATTTCCAGTTCCTGTAGATTTCTGTAGTTTCTGTCGATTTCCAGTTCCTGTAGATTTCTGTAGTTCCTGTAGATTTCTGTAGTTCCTGTAGATTTCTGTAGTTCCTGTAGACTTCTGTAGTTCCTGTAGATTTCTGTAGTTTCTGTAGATTTCTGTGGTTCCTGTAGATTTCTGTAGTTGCTGCAATAATAAAAAGTTTTAATTTTAATTTAATATTTAGAGGAAAATAACCAAATATGGAATAGAAAAATGCCGAAATTAAATAAATGCATTTATTCGAGATACTGGAAAACAAGTACCGCTAAACGCAATAGGCAGTGATCAACTACTTCTTTCTAACAGTATAGTATAGTATTTGGTGAAATAGCCACGGTGAGACTGTTTTGTTTTGTTGCTGTCAGAACTTCCTAATTAAGCATAGAATATGCATATTAATGAATCCAAACACTCTCCTCGAGTTCTATTATACAGGTTACTTGCCTAGTTCAAACGCTCCACGGCACGATTCTTCGTGAAGCGTAAAAAAACCCATTCAGTCAGACCATAACATCATCCCTTATTTTAACGGCGGTATTAATTCATTTTACACTGCTTTTTATACGTTTTATGTGGGATGACAATGATTTTATGTTGTTTTAGTGGGAAAGTTGTTTCAAGATTGTGGGTGATCCAATATTATTAGTAAGAATAGATATTAAGTAGTCTTTTTGACCGTTTTTGGCTACAGCGCACAAGAGCACAAGCGTGTGCGCAAACTCAGGTGCACTACCTTCGTCCACTCTCATAGTCCGACGAGTGGTAGGTATGATACGCCTTGAAAATGCTCTCCGTGGCACGTGGCAAACCGACCACTTACAAAGTACGAGCTGGACTGGCTGAACTTTACACGGCCCGGAAATCGACACGAAGACCCCTCCACAATCAGCAGTCGCGCTTGCTCGCAACTTTGCATAGCATTTTAATGGTATTGGTAATTGCGAAAAGAAGACACCAACGGTCAAGTGTTACCGACGAGTGGGATGACTCTATCAGTTCTATGAGGACGTACAAGCATCAGTATCTTGTTTGCTCTTTCCCGATCCAGTTTTGACCTTACACATTCAGACATTGTAGACTAAACTTACTTTATTTTTAACAGACTTCCAAAAGGAGGAGGAGGTTCTATGTCCGTTTGCATCATATGTATTTTTTTTTATGTATGTCCACCAATTTCTCCGCTAATTATTGTAGACCGATTTGGATGATTATTTTTATTTGGAAGTGTATTATTTCGCGGTAGTCCCGTTTAAAATTGGTGAAGATCTGATGCTGAGCTTTGGAGATATACAATGGAACTCTTCAATAACCATTAGTAAGACCCTCAGAGCAAAGTACCCAGGTTGACGTACCGCCAACACCACATATATCGGTCACTCCACCTCCCCCTCCACCACCAATGCCTCCATCAGGATGCCTACAACTGGTTGGACCACCACTCTTGGCTTCATGTCCGCCTCCACCACCTCCACCACCACCACCTATGCCATCATCCTCAACACCCCAATCTCCTCTTGAATTTATTGAGTCTGCCACGGCATGGATTGGCATGAAACTGAGGGCAGAGATTCCTAAAGAGGATCATGCAGAAGTAGAAGAAGCTATCAACCATTTACAGACTCTAATCAACAGAGTTTCACTAAAACCAGCAGCCAGGGAAGTTGTGAGAGCTAAACAATCAAAGCAGGTCAGGTTTAAGGATCCCAGAGAAAATCAGGATTTAATTAAGGAGCCCAGAGCCCGATTTGACAAAATGAAGAAGAAGCAGGACAAGTAAAAGATAATTAGTAAGTCATCGCATATAGTTTTTATACTCCTAGTTTATAATGCATGTACCATGTAACAAAATCAACAAATAAGTTGATGCGAATAAGACTGAGAAAATATACAAAAAACCATTTAAAATACAAAAAAAACATAGACAGCAAGTCTGTCGTAATCGCTTGGATATGTATTGTTTGCAAAATTTCATAACATAACATTACGCCTATATGCTTGGGTATAATTTCCCCAAATTTCGCCAGTTATTCTTAAGATCCATTTTATCGCAGATTAGACTATGGCTATGATAATCATGTATTGTTAAAAATGTAAAATTAATGCACAGGGAAAAAATAGGATGATATTACAAATAATAAAAAAATTAAAAAAACTCACATTTGGTGTTTTTTTTTAGTCTGTTTATTTTTTTGTTTGTAATACGTGGTTTAGGAGGTTACGTGTACGAACAGTAACACGAGAGTTTTATGTAATAAGGTCAGTTTACGCAGAGGCGAACTTTAAGCGAAATGAGTATTTTTTACCAGTCAACAGACATGCAAAGACTAATAGTGGTATACATAAATACGAATACTACGCTTCGGCCGTCAAGGAAACCGGGGTTTCGTAACTGGTTTCCATGAAGGCTTTTTTTTTTATACGTCTACGTAACTGGTTTCCATGAAGGCTTTATTTATACGTCTACGTAACTGGTTTCCATGAAGGCTTTATTTATACTTCTACGTAACTATTACATAAACTCTTCCGTATGTCTGGTCACTTATCATTTAGAAAGATGTAATCTATCAGATAATAAAGTTGCACTTGATATTGATAGAATGTCAATAGTTAATGTTCTTGAATGTAAGCTTACTCAGACTATTGTACTGAAAATTTTAAGTGATATTGAATTCATCTCCTACATGGAGGACACAAAAACCATCGAAAAAAAAGTACACGAATGTTAATACATTTTGGCTATGCTGTAATTACGAGTATAATCGTGGATGCCATGGCAGCATTACTTTAAATTAAAAAATCCAAGTCAACATTTACAATTCACATAATGAGTGTTTGCCAAACAATGAACAGAATAAAGCTTTGAAGAACTTGATAAACTGAAACACGCAACAGGATCTAATTTTGAGTTGATTCAAAAACAGTACAGTGAGTTATATTATTATTATAAGCCTATTTGCGAAAGAGTCCAGCTCATCCCGCCGTCTCCTTCTAGGCCTGCCGCGTTGTCGTTTCCCGCTATTTGGTATCTGAGTGGTCATTTTTGCCCATTGCGCCTCCGACATGCGGCAGATGTGACCAGCCCAGTTCCACTTCAACCTAGCATCTGTAAGGCCAGCATCAGCTATTTAAGTTTTGGAGCGAAGTATGGAGTTTCTGATGCGGTCCGTAAGTTTGACACCCAGTATACTTCGCTCCATAGCTCGTTGGCAGACCCCAAGTGAGGACTTCTGACGTTTCGTAAGCGACCACGTTTGCGCTCCATAGGTGAGGGTGTGGAGAATGCACATGTCCATGAGCTTTCGCACAGTGAAATGGTGTATAAATTGGAATGTGATGGAATACATTTCATGGCTGACATTCATCCATACGAAAACAAGAAAACAGGTCTTTTTAATAATAAATATGTGCAAGTATCAACGGTTACATGGCGTCAAAAAAATTGTCCACATCGCTGTCAACAGGAAAAGTGCCCAGAAAGCTGGCAGCATTGCAACGTTGGATGGCAATGCTGATTCTTTGGCCAAAAAATAGGCCCACCCTCTGGTCGACCAACCG
Organism: Noctua pronuba; assembly: GCA_905220335.1. NCBI lineage: Eukaryota > Metazoa > Arthropoda > Insecta > Lepidoptera > Noctuidae > Noctua > Noctua pronuba. The sequence goes on along the minus strand of LR999906.1, from coordinate 2,033,607 downwards.
CTTGGCGATTTCCCGAAACACTAGGTGGCTACTCTAACCCCATGGCCCTAATGTTTCAACCCCAAACGGCTCAAACACATAACTACCAATTATATTGTATTTGAGCCGTTTGAGGTTTTCAGCACCGCAGCCGCCCCTACGCAGCTCACTGTGCCACGAAGATGGGATGGCGCAAGGGTGTCGACACAAGTTGCATCCCACACCAAAGTCTTACCCAACTTCTACGGTATTATGGTCATACCATCTGGTCTCTTCACATCGACGCGTGCTAAGCCATTGGGTTCTAAGACAGCTGGCACCTCGACGGTGGCAAGAGCACGACGGATGAGATGCCGCGCAATCCGACCTGCACTCTTACTGCAAGAAAGACCATGGTGTCCGAGGCAGTCGACTGCTTCACCACATTGACAGCAATGGAGATACACAAGGAGACGTATTATATCTCTCAGTTGTATTAAATTTAGAATGACAAAAAGAAAGTACCTACTAGGTTTTTCGCTTTCTTCTTTCATAGTCAGTTTCGTAGGTGGCTTAAGGGATATTGGATAATTACTCCTTCGAAACCAGTTACGTAGTAGTATAAATAAAGCCTTCATGGAAACCAGTTACGTAGACGTATAAAAAAATCCTTCATGGAAACCAGTTACGAAACCCCGGTTTCCTTGACGGCCGAAGCGGAATACTATTAGGCACGTAGATATACTAAAAATACCCTGGTCCGCGCGGACCAAAGTAGCGGACGGAGTGCTAGTTTATTATATTACACGAATTTCTAAAATCCCAACGGTGACTATGACTTCGACCATGTCATGTTATCGAAATAGGGCCAACAAAATAAATGCAAGTTTATTTAAAATGTCCCGTCCCTGACGAGTATTGAAAATGAATAAACGAGTATTACTGTCGAAACATGTACGAAAATGTACAATATCATTGTAATAAACTTCTTATGCGAAAAATCTACCACTATCCCTAAAAACGGGCGATTGGGACGAAAAATCCTAACCATTTTCGTGATCACATAGTAGAGGCTGTGGCTACCCGATCCCCGAATTTGTAATCTTTGCATGTGTACAAAAGGTAAATTGCTCGGTGGCATTTTCAACGGTAATGATGTCATCGCCGCATCCCGTAATCGAGGACTGGATACTTTTATAGTAGATCCGTTGGCCGCATGTTACACCGGAGGCGTTAAGCTTGGAAAATTATATTTTTGGATTGACATTTTTTCAAAGAATCTTAACTGTGTTCATTTAGAAAGAAAGAAGTCATTTCCCGCAACTGAAAAATTGTACATAGAAAGACGCATGTGTTTATAAAATACCTCCTCTTTCATGCACGATATTTACATTCACTTTATTGACTCTATTTAGAAATAACGACGACGAAATTCACGATGTTGCCAATAACTCTGATACAAACTAATAATAATAAAAAATACGTGTTTTAACAGAATCTGCCTAATTCTTTAAATCACAATCGCCTGAAAACGCTATTTCAAAACTTATACAACACTGAACTTTTCCAATAATACCTTAACGCTTCTTAAATTGAAAGACGCTGCCAGTAGTAAAACTTAAGTGATATTCCGAGTAAGAAAACACGAAATAAACTTTTCGATTCCGGAAGAAAATACGAGTATGACGAAATTTACAAACTTCTTACAGGAGCTTCAGTAGTTTTAAAGTATTACTTGAGAGTATTTTGTTTAAGTAGGTATCATTTCTTTTCTCTATGAAACTTACGTTTAATATTCTGATATTTCATAATAATATAGGAAGAAAAGTGATGAATGGTATCGATGACGACGAAAACTGTCAAACATCACGAAATTTGTATGGTTGCTTACGTTGAAAATACATGATGAGACATGAGATGCATGACCACGGGCAAGCATAATTCACTTTTACAAGACTATCAATTTTTAACTTCATGGCCCACATAATTAAAAAAAACATAGTTATACCAAGTAAAGTAACATATTTGTAGCAATTATAAAAAAAAGAAGTGACGCTTCGGTGTGAAGTACATCCAAACGTAATGTTGGGGTGTACCTAAATGACATCATGAGGCCGGTCCGAAGCTTTGTATGAATCTTATCTCTGTTTCGCGACCGCCACTAACACCGCACATAATGGCTGCCCCCGCGCGTGATTTGTGATACAAATTCATCGTATATTGTGGCGCTACGATAAATTAATTACGGTGTGAATGCGTGCCGACTAATTAGTTTTTGCGTAGTTTAATAATCCGATTTGTTTGTTTCAATTATGGATGAGGTGATATGTTTGAGGTTTAATTAATAGTGGTAAAGGAAACTTTTGTACGCAGTTATTGTGTAGAAATATTATTATTCCGTTGTATCTATTTTATTAGGGTAGCGCTGGGTTGGATTTCATTGACTTAACTGTTTGATATCATTTTAATTATTTAGGTAGCTACGTCCATCATAGGGTTTTAAATATGTTTGTTATTGATGATTGGATGGATAACGTAAAAGGATAGTTACAACAAGATCTGAAGTCCAATTGAGTGGTTGAATTAACCTCTTCACGGTAACTTTTCTTATTAGGTTTAAGTGGATAGGTACCAAATTTTATCGCAATCTAGAGCCCTAATAAAGAGATAACCTATCTAGCAGGAAAGCTTACCTACCATATTTCGTTGTTAACCACACCGTCATCTCTCAAAAATATTGTATGCCTCAACTAGAATCGTTTTCTATAAACAATCTAGATCCATTCAGGCATAGAAATCTTATTCAAAATTATGTTAGCAGTTGGTACATTTTCATTATTTTTTTTAGCTTGACCTGTTTGCCTGTCGCATCTGCGTCTCAATCTCAAAAACAATGATCAGGACATAGGTCGACGGCGGTAAACATATTTCCCTACAATTCCCACTGGCATTTTGCCAAAGCATATTGATTTTAGTATGAGAGCCGACAAGTCCTCGGCATCTTATGAGATGTGACGATTTCCGGATAACACTTGAGGACGATATGAATATCATTCTAGTGAAGTGTAGCTCCAATGGGTAGTAGTAGATCTTCTATAAAATAACATTATTAACATGTCTTTAAAAAGTAAGACAATTTCAGGAATCTGTTTCAATGATCCACAATCGACTGTTGGACTGAGTTTTATTGTAGTGTTTTTTTCAACGTTATTAATAAACAAACATTAAACTATCCGTATTATTTTCATAACAATAACATGAACAAAATATCACACTGAAATCCGAACAGTTGATCGATTTGTCAGTTTCGGGTACAACACTAGTACTAACAACGATAGCCACTTTAGTATATTAGTCATCGATACTTGACAGATATGTATAGCAACAAACCTACCCCAATTTATGATAAATTGTATGACATAGATTGATTGGGCTTGGCAGAATATTATATGGCTGAGGCTTCATATAAATTGGTATTTTATTTATGTTTGTTTAGCAAATATGATGTTAGGTTTCCAATGGATACAGCTTTGCGGATTCAGGTATTTTATTATAGTAGTATTATTTGAATCATATTTCAGTACGGCTCAACACAATTGCTAAGCCGAACGTGTATTTCCCGATCGATAACCATATTCGAGTATACCAACCTTCGTCCCCTTCGCGGTTCGTCCCGTTCGCGGTTCGTATTTTTCGTACTCGTCCTATTAGCATCTATTTTTAATTTACTTATCAAATTCAAAATTCAAATTCCGTTTAAACAAAAAAAAAGAATTCAATTTCGCTTATACTAATTAATTATTATTACACTTGATTTATTGAATTTGAATGTTTTATTCCAATTTATCTATTATCCCTGTCCATTTCGGACATATAAACCTACGTCTCCCTTAAAAAATAATTTCACGGGACCAACTGCGAACGGGACCAACTGCGAACGGGACCAACTGCGAACGCGACCAACTGCGAACGGGACGAACTGCGAACGGGACGAACTGCGAACGGGACGAACTGCGAACGGGACGAACTGCGAACGGGACGAACTGCGAACGGGACGAACTGTGAACGGGACGAACTGCGAACGGGACGAACTGCGAACGGGACGAACTGCGAACGGGACGAATTGCGAATAGGATGATTTTTGAATGCGGGACGAAGTCCGAATAGGACGAAGTTGCGCATAACCCACTATCATTTACTTATAGCCGTCATTGTTGATCTGTTTAATTATTAAACTCCAGGTAATAATATCCGACGAAACCAGGTGACGCAGTTATCTGTCACACGCTTTGTTTAGACCGTGTTGCAATTTTCAAGCAGCCTTCTTCTTTATCGTGTGGTTAGTTCATGCCTAACCTAAGCAGTATAAAGATATTCTACTCTACATTCTATTGAATGTATCAAAACGCCTGCTTAAAATATTTGAGCAGACGGTTATCTTCAATCATCAGTGCTCAGAGGCTGTGAAATCAATATAAAGACTATGTTCAAGTTTCTAGCTGCCATATAATTTCAATGCAACAGGCAATGAGCAAAATAAAAATCAGAATTACATTATATCTATTTTTGTTTTGAAGAATAACGACTCGACGCAACGCGCTGATTCTGAACGCGACGGCCGCGCGTTCTGCATGCTTTAAATAAATAAATAAAACAAAGTAAGTAATGTCAAAGGTTCACAAGCCTCATAGTGTAAAAATCCCATTTTAACAACACCAGAAAGAGAATTATTTCTGTTACCCGGAGTGCGAGTTACTCTGTTGCGCTGTGTTTGGCGCGATGTGTCTGCCTTGCAACCTATACGAACTCACAACGTGCCTGGGAGCAGTTATTCACCTTCCCTTACAGAATTTTGCATGTGAAAAAGGCTTTGGAAAATAAAAAATCTTTAAGAAAACTGCAAAAATTGGACCCGCATTTTGGAACCAAAATTATCTTTATGGCCAGAATACTTTTTAATAGCGATACGACTTCTGCTGCCCCGGACTAGTACTAGGACCGCTGACCTCTGCGCGGGGGGGAGTGAGGAGAGGGGCCGGATATATTCCTGCCTGTGGTGCCCCCCAATGGAGACGGCCCGACGAGTGCTTAAAAGAGGGCGCGACGAGTGTTTAAAAGAGAGCGCGAGGTGAAAGATCAAACAAAAAAATTAAAATTTAAGACAACTGCATGATTTTGACCCATATTTAAATCGAAAATTACCTTTTATCCGCTCTCAAAAAGGTCATATAGGAGCCAAATTCCTTTAGGTGACATCAAGGGCGCGGCCCCGTAGTAGATTGCAGCCGAAAATTCCTTTTTTTGTGGTTTTTTTTAATCAAAAAGTACAGTCAGTTATTTTTTTGCTAAAAAGTTTTTATTTTACCCTTTGTAGCCGTGGTAACTAGAAGTTATTAGCACATCATCCACAATCCACATCATCGAACAAGAAAAAACAACACGCATAATGATACTTTATATAATTACGCTGTTAAGCCAACGACGTTTTCCTAGTAAGTGATACACACTAACTCTTTATTTCGAAAACTCATTCAAATTAATCGATTATACATAGTAATCGGTATCCTATTTTATTCGTGACAAACTTATTTATGAGATTTCTAGTCTTCCACGTTCTGAATTTGGCTATTTTGAAATATAAAAATATAACTCTTTTTTAAACCATATCTCAACTTATTACAATCTGGCCCAGAAATCCCCGTCTCCTGTTTCGCAAACATGTGTTTAGAAGCTCTTTGACAAACATATACACAAAATGTGCAATTCTGACAATATTAAATACATGATACTTGTCGAATCGATAACCTTTTTTAAAGTTGGTTAAAAATTAACCACCAGCAATGCATATGGCTTTTCCTGCAGGTAGCATAAACGTACGGCTACACACGCACGTACGGCATGCTAGCACTAATGACATTACCCGTGGTATTTCTGCCACAGCCGTGGTGCCAGCCCCGTTTTAGAACCCGTGGTTTGTGGCACGCGACGATGCGAAGAGACCAGACGGTATTATCATAATGCCTTGGAAGTTGGGTAGGCCTTTGGAAGGAGATTCAACAGCTTCGATACGCTTGCGCTATCTCAACTTCCTAGCACGGCGAGCTGTACTGCGGCATAAAAATGCTGGAAACCTCCAACGGCGCAAATAAAACAACCTAATAGGGACTTATATATCGGAGCCGTTTGGGCATTAATCGGGGCATGGGATCCGAAAGCACACCTAGTTTTTCGGGACCTGTCAAACAGTTGGTCAACCGATTACGTGCCCAGAGGGCTGCTACTCTGCTGACCGTGCTGCTGGCTATGGGTAAGCGGAAGTAGGATCTTTGGCTTTTCCGACTGCCGGAGGATAGGCACTTTGTTTGACGACACCACTTTCCTCGTCCCCGCTTTTCTACGCCCCATGTTGTTCTTCTCATCCCTGCCACTGTGTTGAACAGCCACGGACACCACGGGCCGAAGTGGGGGGCGTTTTGCTCGGCACACGAATATAAACGATGTCATCTGACAAGTTTATGTCACCGCCGGCTCTCCAGCTGTATTAGAACCTATTGGTTTGGCACGCGACTTTGGCAAAAAACCGCGTGTCTTGGTGTTCATGAAAGATGGGTGTATGGATAGGCATTTAGCTTGAGACGCTTATGACTAATAAAGATCCTGGGCAAACGTGTGTTTTAAAAGCCATAGCCATGTTTCTTATTCCATACATTCCTAATGTATGCATGGTAAATAGATAGTTTAAACAAGGAAAAAGGTATTTAATTTTAAAAACGTTAAAAATATTGCACATCCGCAAAAATAAAAGAACTCGATATTTGCGTTTAACAAACAAAAAATAGAAGAAAATTATTAACATCATTATACGCGACCTGATACATCCTATCCGATACTATAAAATATAAATATTAAGCTCAATATTATGAACCCTCACTTTGCACGATGTTGAAGCCAAGGTTCAATTTCTGCAATTTGTCTTAATTAGGACTCGGTTGAAAATTAATCGGCCGTGATATATTTATCGTGTTTAATAATCTCACCTGCAAATTAAAAGTGCAAGGCTTGCGATGAATCAAAGTGTGCTTTTTAAAAGAAAAATCCGAGTTATTGAAGAATGCCCAGAAAAAAAAAATGCAAAAAATTCAGCGTCGATTAAAAAGATATTTTAAATTTAACTTATTTTTATTATATTTTAAAATTTGATTGTGGACTTTTTCTATTATTTTTATTTGACATGGATAATTATTGCATTAATTTATTTTATAGACTATTCTGATGTTAAATTTAGTTGTATTGTGTGGTGTGATTTGTCTTTGATTATTGAATTAAAATAGAGAGTGGTATACATGGTGGAATTTTTCAAACTCTTGACAGAGTCAAGAGGTGGAGTTTTTCAAACTCTTGAGAGAGTCCAGACACAAATCTTGTTTGTGTATTACATTGAGTTTATTTTCTTGGGTATTTAAAACACCGATCTTCATAAACAAAGTACGGAGAATAATACTTTGAAATCCTTGTGTCATTTTACCTCCATATTTCGAAGTCCTAGTACAAGCATTTAGAAAAAGAAGCAAGCCCTGTCACAACAACAACGTGCTTTCTTCACCTTCTTCTCCATCGGCATCCACAGTGAAATGTCTAAGCCAATGACTACGTTAAAACATATTATATTGCGCTTGAAACAAGAAATTCTAATCCTACAACAGCAATTAAAGAACGCTGAACGGGAGATTGCAACGTAGTCAGAGTGCATGTGCAACTGCCCAGGAACCGAAGCGGAGTACTGTGAATGGAGGAACACCAATTGTTTTTGCAAATGTTTTTGCAAATGTTTTCGCAAATGTTTTCGCAAATGTTTTTGCAAATGTTTTCGGAAATGATTTTGCAAATGTTTTCGCAAATGATTTTGCAAATGTTTTCGCAAATGATTATGCAAAAGACTACTCTTCTGCAGAATTTAATTATGAATCATTAAACAATGTGAAGGCTTCAAAAACCAATTATCGGATAGCGTTCCATCTAAGGCACTTGGAGTTCTCAGTTAAGATTCTATTTGATCTAGGACCATACATAAGAAATGAGAAGAAATGTAAAGGTGACACAACCAGTTCGCAGGATGCCCTCTAAATCTAAGCTAGACACACGCTTGTTCCAAGTATCGTATACTCCTCGCTGATTTACCTAAGCTTATGGACTCTGCTTCATAATTATCTTCTTCTTGGGCTTACGTGCCTTTGTATCTTTGCTTTTTCTTGTGTAAACTTTCTCTTTCTGTTCTTTGAACTGTATACAGTGTGTAAACAGACCCTCCACGAAGCCGTCAACCAAGCATTCTGAACATCAAACTAAGTAACTTTACGCAAAAAAATTTGCTGGGAAACGACTTTTTTTTTGGGGTGAAAATCGTGTTTTACGGTAGGACTCAATCAATGTAACGTACTCAAAACATTGTGCTGATGGATGGATTGAATTGAATAGTACGGGGGTTGTAGAGGTGTTTAAAGTAAAAATCTTACATTAAAATCATGTATTTAAAAAAAAACTTGTGAAAAAGTTGGAACTTTGACCCCCAATATTAATTTTAAATATTAGTAACTAGGAGGTTCCCAGGTATGGTCAAGAACATAAAAAAATATCGCAATGACGGGGAGAACAAGTGCATTTCGGCTTCGTTAAGGGTCTTTTTACACCCTTTATGTATACGAGTGTGGAACAAAGCAAGTGAACCCACGGTTTTTATTCAACTCCCGTACGTACCGGCTTCATTGGTCTGCTTCTTATATCAATCATCTCTGGATTTACCTGTACAAAACGATCATGGGCGCCAACAGGTCTATTTATTTCCATGGGGGTGTGCATCTACTCCACGAGGAGTTCGGAGATGTCAGATTTTTGGTTGTTCATTCATACAAGGGGTAACTTTGTCGACTAAAAATCCAAAAAAATGTTAAGGATTCAAAAGCAAGCGTAGTAAGCCTGAATTTCAGCACTTAGTTGGCACAATTAGATGGGTATTCTTTTGTCTATTTATAGCGAAAATAGGACTTATCGTATCGATTTATTTAAAAAAAAAAACATTTAAAAATAAAAATAAAACTCTTTCCATTATTTTTAAGTTTATTCACGTTTGATTACGTTTTTACTTAAATCGAGCCAATTGACCGAACAAAGCGAAAGACATATAGCAAAGTTATTTGTCATGTCAAATATCCCCAAACCAAAGAAAGCATAACAAATTTAATAATATTCTTGGAGCTAGTGAAAAAACAAACATGATACATAACAAAGCATTTTATATCCTTATTGAAGGTTAAAGGTATTGTGATCAAGTTGCTCAAAGTAGACACGTGACGCCATTGATGATGGGACCTATCGAGTTACTTATTGTATGGTGAGTAATAAACCAAACCTTTATTTATTCAGTATTATGATACTTATACTATAAATATATAATTGATTCTCAAGGCCGAGGGCCAACCTGGTTACTGCGTTACCCGTGGTTACCATCACCGACAGCGTCCGCGTCGCGTACCTCGGCTATGCTGATGAAGATTTTGATCGTATCATCTAATTCATTCTCTTGTTAATCCGACAGCTAGAATTGCTGACGTTCGAACGAAAAATTAAATACCTTAGAATAGACCCAGGGGCACTGGAAACTCAAGGCGGGCTACAAGAGAGCTAGGAAAGTTTATGTTAGGTGACCTTGGCCGATAATAGCTAAACCAAATTACCACAAAGCAAGCCAAATAAGACTAGGTTTGGCTACCATAAATGGCTGTATAACTTAGACAGGATCCACTTTGAGTGGGCATACGAAAGAAACTAATCGTGGAAGGAAAATCATAATTTGATTTTATTACAACGTAGACTCTTTTTTTCAATACTGAATTCAATTAATAACAATAACAACGGTGTTCAATTTATAAGCAAGGTAATGCAGCAGAACTACCACGCGATGGGCATTACGCAATGCAGCAGATCTACCACACGATGGGAATTACGCAATCACGTACCTTATTTTACCACCCCGATGCGAACCCGGTAGAACGTAAGAACGAGGTCCCGGGACCTCAAGCCGCACCTGTCGTCGAGTCAACACCTCTTCGTGACCAAGATATTCCGTGTACAAGGATATATAGGTATCAGCCAGAAATAATGTTGGTAACATTATTTCCAGACATTTAATTATTATTGAAATTCAACTATTTGATTCAATATCCTAACCTAAGGCGCCCAGACTTGGTCTTTGACGAAGGCTCAGAAGTCCAAACTTAAAGTTTGCCAAAGAGCGATGGAGCATAGGATTTTGAACATCAAAATCACCGATCGAATACGCAACACCACAATACGCTCCAAGACAGACATCGCCAATGTTGGCGATAAGTCTGCAAGGTTAAAATGGGACAGGGCGGGTCACATTTCTAGTATGGGTCAGAATCATCACGCAGTGGGTGCCTGAAGACGGTCGTCGTCACCGAGGCAGGCCCAAGAAACGCTGGAGTGACGATTTGTACTCGTTCCTGACTGATTGGCCGGAGGCGGCAAAGTACCGGGATAGCTGGAAAGAAATGGGGGAGGCCTTTGCCCAGCAGTGGGACAGAATAGGCTGAGTAAAAAAAAAAGGAAGAAATCTCGTTTATTGGTATTTTTACATAGTTTTCATTTTATATTTTTCAGTATTGTTTTACAAAAAAATATTAGCTTATAAAAAGATTATCTAAAAAGGAAGCTGGTGCAGCGATATAGCTCTGGTGTCTGACATAGCCCATATACCACAAAATGCTCATGAGACGAGAGCAACAACCCACTGTCCCAACAGGACAGTGGTAATAATAGCCTAACACACCACTTTGCTCCTGTAGCCTTCTATCTACTGCAATAAATGTATAGTAGGACTTGCTTCCTACTTGCCTAGATTTAATTCTGGCACGTAAAATAAATGGGTGGTTGCCATGAAATTCAAGATAGGTAATAGGTACAGGATGTATTTCTTCTGAACTTGAGGAGTGTGCAAAATCAGCAGAACTTCTGTGAGCACTATCCACCATTTCAACTTCCACAATTTGCTCTATCTGTTCAGAAGAAACAGGGTGTGTACTTTCATTTGTACTTGTTGTGGGTACAACATTAGGTGAACTCCTCTTCGCGCTATCTACAATTCTTTTCTTTTGCTTTAGGTCTCAAATAGCATGGTACACACACTTCATCGTTAGGTGTTAACTGAAACAATACCAATATAAAGTAGTAGTACCTAGTCCATCTATGCACTTTTTCAAACATCTGAGCACCTTCATCAGAGAGACGATGCCTCCGTAAGCGTGCAAGTCGTTAATGGCAATTAACGCTAAGTCCAAATCAAAAGCAACTCGTTTTCCAAAGAAAAATGCGGTAGTCCAATTCAGGGTGCAGTTGAGTATCGTCAGTATAAGATGTAAAGGCTAAGTCGTTGAGAATTCACAAAATCGCAATGATAAACATAAAATCCCACGCAAAAACAAACGTATCAAACAATGGTATAGTATGTGTTTTTCAGCCTTTTTCATGACACGACCCCCATAGTAAGAAAACATATTTTGCGACCCCCAACCCTTCGCTTTTTTTCATGTATTCTATTATGGTAACATACTAAATATAATATTCAATTAATTCAATCCTTACAACAGTTTTATGCATTTGACAGATCTGACAGTGACAGTAGTGACTGGACTTAATCGATTACCATTGATAACGTCCCTTTATAAGGTATACTACGAAATCTACATAGTTTCATTTTTATTAGATGCTTTGCCCTGTTAATTGGCGTTTTATTATCAAGTTTACTTGTTGTTTATAAGTATTTGACATTATAGAATATATAAAAACGAAGGGAAAGAGCCATTTATAGTAAAAAAGCATTTGAGCAAAAACACATTGTCTTTAGTTAGTCACTATAGTGACAAGTTGACATTTTTCGACACCAACAGTTTCGTTCAGAAATTAAAGTCAACGAGGAATAATGCGTACCTGCCTATTAGTTTTAGACGTCAAATAGCACGGCTATTAGCTTTTAATATAAACACAGACATAAGTGGTATGTCGCAGTTTTTTGTAAATAGTTTTACTAAAATTAGTAATTATACTAATTGTAATTATACACATATTAATTTAGATTTAAACTAGTCACTAAGACAATAGAAGGTACGAGTGACAATTTAGTTAAACTTTTCAACTGTAAGGTATCTTCTAGCTCTCAATCAATAAATTGTAAAAAAGGGGTTGAGCAGAATTCCTTGAAATTGTTTCATCAGAATATTCAGGGTTTTTCTTCCAAACAATTAGAAATAGAACTATTTTTAGAAAAAACCAAGTTTGATATTGTCTGCATTACTGAACATTGGATGAAAGATTATGAAATGCAAATTAGTTATGAGAATTATAGCGTGGTCAGTTGCTTTAACCGAAAATCAATGCTGCGGGGAGGTTCGTTAATTTTAATTAAAAATTGTTTTAAATCAAAACCACGTAAAGACATAGTTGAACTCTCAGTTGAGCATAGCATTGAACTGTCATGTGTTGAGCTGGATAAGCATGTTATAGTGTGCGTATACAGACCCCCTAATTATCAAAACTACTCTATTTTTGAGTCAGTTATGGAAGATGTTTTGGGTAAACTTTCAAGTGGTAATAAATCGGTAATTATCTGCGGTGATTTTAATATTAATATTTTAGAAAATAACTCTAATAGCAGTAGACTATTAAGCCTTTTTAAATCTTTCAATTTGTCGAATGTGTTTTTAGAACCAACTAGAATAACTACAACAACTTCCACTTGCATTGATAATGTTTTCTGTGGCTGCGACTATTTGGAGAAGGCTGTTGTAAATTACCTCCCCTCTGATCACTGTGGTCAAACTGTGTCTTTTGAATTTAACACAGCATTACAAAAAGTACAGATACAAACTAGACCAATAACTTCCAGTGCCTTGATCACATTTAATAGCACTTTAATTGACAAGTTAGGTATGCAGGGCCTAAATATGAAGAATGTTAATACTATATATGAAGAATTCTTTTCATTAGTGCAAACTGAATTCAAAAATACCTTTAAGAAGAAAACTAAAACTATCTGCCCGAAGTTTTTATTCAGTGACTGGGCAACTAAAGGCATCAGAAAAAGTCGGGAAAGACTTTTTGAATTGTATGGCCTTAAGCCTTATATCAATACGGAAACGTTTAATAAGTATGTTGCTACTTTTTCTAAAATTTTCAAAAATACCTGCAAAGCAGCTAAAGCCTTATTTATTAGCAACAAGTTGAAATCTGCAGACAACAAGATTAAAACAGTTTGGAAAATTATAAACAATGAAACTAATAGAAACAAAAGACACAACACTGATTACACACTGGACTCTTCCCGAGGGCTCATTAGCGCAAATGTCGATGTTGCTCAGGAATTCGCAACGTTCTTTACCAATATTCCAGTCAAAACCACAGAAACGCTAGATTCTTCGCCATCCCTTGCCATTAATTTATTAAAAGAGAATGTTTCAGCCTGTCCTGTTGAATTTAAATTTTCACATATAAACCCTATGGTCGTTATGAAGGCTTTTAAGCAAATTAAAATAAAAACTACTGAAGACCTTTGGGGTATGTCTACTAAAGTTTGTCAATCGATTGTTGAGACAGTAGCTCCCTATTTAGCTTTAATATTTAATTTATGTGTAGACCAAGGGGTATTTCCGGATTTGATGAAGTATAGTAAAGTTATACCACTTTTTAAATCTGGAGACAGCAAAGACACAAATAATTATAGACCCGTATCTATTTTGCCGGTTTTCAGCAAGGTGTTTGAAAAAGTGATGCTAAATCAAATGCTCAATCATTTTAATCGAAATGACATCTTACACGATCAACAATATGGTTTCACCAAAGGCCGTTGCACTACTGACGCCGGTGTCACCTTGCTAAAGCACATCTTTAATGCATGGGAAGAGGCAAAAGATGCAATAGGCATTTTTTGCGACCTATCCAAGGCATTTGATTGCGTGGATCACGACACACTGTTGCTGAAACTTGAGCATTACGGACTAGGAAAACAAGCACTTAGCTTAGTAAAATCATATTTAAATGATCGAATGCAGCAAGTACAAATAAATGGCGTAAATTCGTTAGGATTAAAAGTAAAAATGGGGGTACCGCAAGGCTCAATACTGGGCCCTTTCCTTTTCATAGTATATATTAATGATTTACCTCAGTTACTGAAAAGTCGACCTCAAATGGTGTTATTCGCTGATGACACATCACTGATTTTTAAAGTTAACAGACGTGCACAAGATTTTGACGACATAAATACCGCTATGCTTAAGATTCATAACTGGTTTACTGTAAACAATTTGGTGTTAAATGGGAAGAAAACTAAATGCATAAGATTCGCGTTACCGAATGTAAGAAGTAGTGAATGTAACGTTGTATTGAACAAGGAGATACTCGAATTCGTCGAAAATACAGTTTTCTTGGGGATTACGCTTGACTCGAAACTGCAATGGAGTCCTCACTTAACAGCACTTGCAGGGCGACTAAGTTCAGCCGCTTATGCTGTCCGTAAAATCCGGCAATTAACAGACGTGGATACCGCGAGACTGGTCTATTTTAGTTACTTCCATAGCATCATGTCTTACGGTATTCTGCTGTGGGGTCGAGCTGCAGATATTGACTCCATATTTATTCTGCAAAAGAGGGCTGTAAGAGCCATCTATAACCTACGCAGACGCGAGTCTCTAAGAGAATTGTTTAAACAGATTAACATCATGACGGTACCTTGTCAATATATTTATGAAAACATTATGTTTGTTCGGAAAAACATTCATCTTTTTAGTAAAATAAGCGACAGGCATAATATTAATACTAGAAATAAGGACAAATTACATCAACCACGTTTCAGATTGTCAAAAGTACGCACATCTTTTATGGGGTACTGTGTAAAATGTTACAATAAAATACCACTTGACATTTTACAACTTAATGAGAAGAAATTTAAAAAATGCATAAAACAAACACTATGTAAGCGAGCATATTATAAGTTAGAAGAGTATATCGTAGATAAAAATGCTTGGCTCAATGCTGGTCCTGCTCCACTGCCACTTGGGCTCACATACTAAGATTTTAATGTTTGGAAGAGATGCTCCCCCTTTAGTTCTTTCATTATTTCTTTTATTTTTTTTCTCGTTTGGAAACTTAGTTACTTTGATAACTATTGTTTTATATAAATTAGAAGCATTATTTGAGTTTTTGTAAGTGTGAGTACCATGTAGACTTTCTATTATGGTTAGTAGGGCTTATCCTAATCTTTATGGTTTTAACTGTAGCTTTGTTTTATTTTCCTATCTCTACACTGTGCTCACATATAGAAGCAACAATATTGTACCCAGGACTATGTAATATATAACTTGATTTGAAAAGAGTGTCCATGGAGTTTCTTGCCCATTCTTCTCCATGAGATCTACTATTTTCGAATGGGCAACTACAGTCCATTCACAGTTATTATGCCTGTGGCGGGACTGTAGGTAGCTTATTTTTGACTATGCAAAAGTGCCTGTCATGGGTCTATTTGAAATAAATGCTTTGAGTTTGAGTTTGAGTTTTGAGTTTGGATTGCAACGTAATCGGGAAAAAGTTGCGTTTTGTAATTGCACGATTACTTAATTTTGAGTAAATTGAAAATATTTATAACTTTGGATTCCCGAGTCCTAAAAATTAAATATTTTTTAAATAAATAGCTCATAAAATTATAATTATAACAATTTTATATTTACACTGGAACGGAGCTTAGTTAATTTTTAAATTCTTCGTGTTCAATTTCGCCGGCGTCCTTTGTACGCCTCTTGGCATAACATAGCGCCCTTTTAAATTAACCTGTCTGTGTTGTGTACCTATGTTAACCAATAAATAAATGATTAATTGATTGATTGATGACAACTGAGCAAAGTATGTAACATCGCTCAGAAATATGCCGGGGCAACCGCAAACGAAGATCAAGAAGGGAGCTATCGTCAAATTCAAGTACGTCGACCTGCAGTTAGAGTAGCAGCAGCAATAGTGCAAATGAACGGTGGCGTAAGAAGCGACGCCACCATAATAATTCGCAAACCGTGAGTCAGAATGTTTTATTATCTTCAGTAATTGCCGAACTCGACCCACTTGTTGACAATGTAGATATGTGGATTAATGTTATTGAGGCAAATTCTCGAGAGTTTGGATGATCCGATGATATGATTAAATATCAGGCGCTAAAACTTGGCTAGCTATCTTGGCTAGCTAACTTGGCTAGCTAACTTGGCTTGGTTAGAAACCAGGTGGACTACGTGGAAGTGTGAGCAATGACGCGACACAATGTCAGATACCTTTCAAGTAAGAAGTGATATGTTCAGAACTCTTAAAGAATTAATTGATACGAAACCTTCAGCAAATTAGTCTATTTCTTTTTTAGACAAAAGTCAGTTAGGTTTTCGTGATCGCGATATAATATCCATAAAAGTAGGTTCAATAGATGACAAAAACATAAGTGAAGCTGCCGAAGCAGGCAATTAGATATTGAATTAGATATTGTGACGACTTAGCCTCCTTTTTACACGGAAAAATCCAGTTACCTGCGGTTAATGAAATCCCTTCTAAAAACGCATTGCCACCGAAACTTTCTTCTCGACCGTTACAATACGGATATCAAAAAACTTTAAGTAAATCTGACATCATAATTGAACCTTAAATTGTCAATAATAGTAGTGTGCCGAACCATACCTGCTACCGATATGGAGAAGTAGGTCACAGAATAAATAATTGTACTATCAAAGATGATGTGAGATCTACATTCTGCAAAAAGCTAGGGCATTTAGAGGCAGCCAAATCAAAGCCGAAGGTCGAGAAAAATGTTCAAGTGAAAATGATGAATCGGGGTGCCCCAAATCCCGATATTGCTTCGCTCGTGAAGCGTTCCACATTTAAAAAAATATGATGGGCCCTACACTTACACTCAGGACTGGGAACCAAATCATATGATAGACTATGCCTAGCAAACCACATAGACTACGAGAAATGGAATAACCACCAACGGGGTGAGGCCAAAAACCACCAACAGGGTGAGGCCAACAACCCAGTTTTCAGGGTTATGGGGCAATTTTTGGGTTACCCTAAACTCATAAAAAGGACTCATGAGTTTTTCAAAAGGAGTCTAGTATATTATGTTGGAAGGCCTAATCAATTGAAAGTGGCAAATGAGAAGGTTGTTAACAAGGGATCTGATGTATATTCATGGCAAAATCAGATGGGTGGACTTAAAGGTCTCCGCCAAAAGGGGTGGAGTATAGTCAATTTATTAGCCTCAAAGTGACAACCAGGTCGTATGTACTAACTATGTAACTCAAGACTCATCGGGTCGAGTCAGATCTAAAAACTTCAATAGCAAGTATTTGGGCAAATGACACATTGATGAGGGAGATTGGCAAGAGGATATCAAAACGCGGTCTAATAATAAATCGTGATGAGACATTATACCTTGAATATAGCAAATTTCCAGTAGAGGGAATTTTCAATGCCTAGAGAGCAAAATATGGACCCGGATCATTTACCGCAATGAAATACTTGGACTAGTTGGATCTACTGGAATAGCTGGCTCTAATTCTTTGACCATATCTCATTTCTCATCTAGTCTTTTAGAAGCTATGACTTTTGTCGCAACGTCCTTGAATTTCATAATCCCGCAATTAAAGGCTCAGTTTCGCCAGGTACCTCATTCCGTAAATCAAGAGAATACAAAACTGCTGCCATATATTTGAATCTCTGAATTATCTCTCTCCAGATTCCTGATCGGGGGATTTCACGATCACAATATTAATTTATTATTTTTATTCCATAACAACGACTTTCACTTGAAACGTTTTTGAGACAGCTTTGTATGGGGCTTGCCCATAGTACGCTGTCGACACCACGACTACCCCCACCCCCACCACGACGCCATTGATGATGGGACCTATCGAGTTACTTATTGTATGGTGCACCAGCGGGCTTGGGTCCTCGAGGCCAACCGGCCCCGAACAGGGTCCCCCTGTCAGTGGAAATGTGTAGCGCATGCGATAGACTCAGTC
The DNA here is from genome assembly GCA_905220335.1 of Noctua pronuba. NCBI lineage: Eukaryota > Metazoa > Arthropoda > Insecta > Lepidoptera > Noctuidae > Noctua > Noctua pronuba. The sequence continues at coordinate 2,015,533 of LR999906.1, read as the reverse complement.
CATAAATGAGAACGTCATGAGCGCATATTATGGGGCTACAGAGGAAGGAAACAACCTGACCGCGTTTCGTAAACCTGAGTGATAGTCCTAATAGATATTAGGACTACAAAATAATAATAAAATCACTCAAGTTTACGTAAACACGTATACGTATACGTATTGGTTTTATCTAAAACCAATGGAACAATTCGAAGAGGGTAAAATCAATTCGCACATTCATTTCCCCTCATCATAAATAAGTTAATAAAAATTCAATAAGGTCTTATGAAGAGTTGGTTAGATGTCTATCCAAGGGAATAACTTTATATCGGCCCTTGTCTTACAATTTAACAACTGTAGGGAATTATTACCACAAAGCAAGTCAATAATAATCCCTTAAATATACCCAAAGTTCATATTTTACTACAGAAACTCACGTTTAGGTGTTGTTGGCATATAAAGGAGTCTTTAATACCGCGGGCCTACAAATTTTATGCCAGCATTATGGGACCGAAGTGTTCTTGTACACATTTTTTACGCCCCAATGTGAGCATTAAAGGGAACATCGTGATAGGACAAGCATACTGCGTATAATACTTGAATGTTTCTTGAATATTTCAATGGGGCGTTAAAAATGTGGGTCAATATGAACTGGTGTTTGCCGGGTCATGTTTTACGTGTATCAAAAATTTAACCATTAAATCTGTATCGTGAGTTCATCAGCTCTAGCTTCTGCATCTAAGCATGAGAATTCAAGAAATTGCTACTGACTGTCTTTATTATTGTCTCTCGTGACAGTACCATAAAGTACACACATTTTTATTTCTAAAGAGTTATTGCGACCGTCTCGTTACAAAACGTAAACAAAGCTAAAAATTAAAAAAAAAGACAATACCTATGAACTCGTCTTAAAATATTTACCGAAATATCCGTTACAAAGTTATCTTGTGACCGCGTCGCGAGCGCTTGCTTCACCAACTTAGTTGCGAAGTGCTAGCCCGCCAAGTTACCCAGGCAAAGTAAATAGGACAGTGAAATAAAGACAACTGAGTTCAGTGGGATGAGCCGATCTGCACACACCTTTTTTAAACATTTAATAAGTGCCTGTGTGAAATAAAATATTTTGATTTTGATTCTGTATTCTTCTAAGACTTTATTATATTCTAATCTTAATTTCGGATCTGGGATAACTTTCTCTCTAAATTCTCTAATATCTTGGAAAGTCTCTCCTTTGAATGTCCATACTGACTTCTCGGCTCAGTCGTTGCAAAAGGTAATCTTACTGTAAATCTTCCGTTATTGGCTCTCACTGTAGTGAAATCAAATCTTTACACTTTTGCTTTTGGTATAGCTGTTCGATGCAGAGACCGATTAATACCTTTTTGAACAAGAAGACGAGGAAACAACAATGACGTTAAAAGCCTCAAACTGAAGGTGCACAATTATCCGTATTTGAGCGGACAGATATTTATTTGTCTCGTCAGCAAGCGACCGCAAATGCGTCGGCAAACATTCACTTGTCACCGGGAAATTAGAAATAGCCACGTGTCACATTACGATATTATGGATTGTTTTGCGGCAATATGACATGACATAACACCACGCCTTGCAGAGTTACCTTTGCATTTTAGCCTCTTTGCTAAAACCTCAAAGCCTTATTTTATCCTTTTTAACTGCCAATTTGAAATTAGATGAAAAATATTTAGATAGTTGGTATTTTTTTTCCTTGATAGACATTCATTCGTGTACTGATTTTTGAGAAGAAATGTTTAAATCTATTTAAGGCAAATTACATCCAAATTATCAATGTGAAATTTAACCTGTTTCTCCGTATGTTTGTGCCTAAATACCAGGTACCTAGTTTTAGGTAATGTAATCTTTCATTTTTCCCAATGATATTTATATTACGTCATTGATTTTTCCTGGTACGTATTGATAATTATTTATTCTTCTTTTTCAAAGTCCATTTTGTCATTTTTCTCTTCCTGGAAGTTCAGTCCGTAAAAAACTGGTTTTTCTAACCGAATTTTTCATTTGTCTTAGGTTTGAAACCAGTAGATTAAGGTATGTTGTTTTTGGTTACCCCATACTGTCGGAGGGTTTTTCAACGACATTATTTGGCGAAGCAAGTTTTCGTGTCACCAACAACAGCTAGGCCGGCTGAGACTGCTATCCCATAGACGTAGCCCTTTAAAGAAGTCATCTTTGAAGTGTCGAGGTGTCACGGCTGGATTTTTGTATTGTTTTAAGAAACATCTCATACACAATTCAATTGAGGTACCCAAGAATATATCTATTTAAATCGCCCGTGGCGGAGTATAGTTATATTAAACAGCAGAGTTATTATCATTGGATTTCGGAGAGACAAACTCAAATTTAGGAATAGAATATATTTAAATTTACATATTGTTTTAATACCGACCATTTATAATAGACCTTTTATTTCGACAAGCTTCTCCAAAGTAAAATCTCTAAATTCAAAATTCAAAATTAATACTTTTTCAACTAATTTATTATTGAATTAATCTTATCTTTTTTTCCCTATTTTAATTTCTATTTATTAATATAATTAAAGTATTATAAGAGTGAAGAGCTGCTTTTTTTAAAATTTAGCTCCACACTATGCTATAGCTAAGAATGCTAAATCTGCAATAACAGAAATATCTGCCCTAGCCACTGAACTTACCCAAATTGCTGAAACCACAATGAGACAGCAGGATGATTACCAAACCTCCCTAAAACACTTCTCTGGGTCATCGAACACGGTGGCTGTCAGCATGACAAATTATATGGCTGAGATTGACAAGAAAACACTACATTTGACAAATGTAAACCAAGCAAATAAAACATTGAAAGGAGCCCCACTGACTTCAAACATACCCCTGACCAACTTATATGTCAAATGTTAAAACCAGTTCCAGGAAACACTTAAAAGTCAGAGTATTGAGTCACAGCATGGATGGAAATCTGGGCTTTGTTGTATCTGGTAGAGCGTATTCTTTTAGGCAGTCTCGTTCTTTTAGGCAGTCTAGTTCTCTCTAATCAAAAACCTTTAGTGACAGAAAAGTTGTTAAATAAAGATCTGAAACAGCTCATTCAATTCTTAGAACAGGACAAATCTATGATTAACCATTACAACTTATGGGATAAGACCATGAGATTGACTAAGATCACAGAAGTGACCGGGTTAATTCCTCCCTTAAATGGACAGTGAATTCAAGGTGTCCCAGCAATCTTATAAAGCAGAACTATCCAAAAATGTTGAGTTTTTTTTGACTGAGTTAAATCAAACCCATTATTAATAGTGAATTATAATTCATATTTTCTAATTTTCTTTTTAAAAAAGAGCAATGTTAGACTGCTATACAAACAAAAAGGCGCGCGCGCAAGCAGGTATAGAGAAACAGACCGTGCGCGAAAGAGACAGACATATACTAACTCCCTCCTACCAGGAGCTGAACCATGCACACTTTCCCGATCTATACTATGCGGCGATAGCACAAAAAAAACCAAAACGATTTATTAAGATGATTATAAACCATCCTTAGAACACTTATCTGGGTCACGGAATACAGTGGCTGCCAGCATGACAAATTATATCACTCTTTTTCTAATAGAAGATTAAACTTCTATTAGAAAAGAGCGATGTTAGACTGCGATACAAACAAAAAGGCGCGCGCGCAAGCAGGAATAGAGAAACAGACCATGCGCGAAAGAGACAGACACATACTAACTCCCTCCCACCAGGAGCTGAACCATGCACACTTTCCCGATCTATATTATGCGGCAATAGCAAAAAAAAACCCTAAAACTTCTATTAGAAAAGAGTTTGTCTCTTTTACTTTGTCTCTTAAAAGAAAAAAACGTCAGTCGGCCTAAAAATTACAAAACGCATCCCACTACATACTACGGTTTAAAATTCGCGGAGGTATTTTTTACTCAAAATATGGCGACAAAATAAAGGTGATATCGCTAAGACGGACGACGCAAGGCTGCCAATAGTGTAGGCGGAGCTAAATTGATCTCCACTCCACCGACACTTGGAAATATGGTCGCATTTATCATAAATAATAAAGGTCCAACCTTTCTTGGTAACACTATCGTGGCATTAGAAAAGGATCCTTCAACAGCATGCATGGTTATCAGCAACCCAGAAATGTAATGGAAAAGGGCAGGGAAATGTAGGGAAATTGTGGTAATTTGGGCACAAAACTCATGCATTTTAAAATTCATTAATATGTTTACTTTCATGAATATTTTATGTTTCTTATTTTATTTGGTAATGTCATTGGTATAACCTTTCGAACCGGACAGAATTTTGGTTTGAAAATGGTGACCGTTTTTAAATGCATAGAATTTGACTGATCACATGTTCAGACATGAATTAAAAAAAAATAGTACCCCTAGTAAAAACTTCGGTCAACCTTTCGATTTAACTTTTTTTTTTTGAGCAGTTGAGTCTCTAAGGAAGTTCATGATAATTTTTAAAACCTTTTAAATATAATTTAATTAATTTTGACCCTACCTACTCCCCCTCCAGGGAATATCTTAAGACAAGCAAAGTTAGAGTGTAGAGAATATCAGAATTCCGTTCGTCGTGTTCGTTGGCCACTTCACGGAGTGACTCCAGGAGTATTTATCCCACCAACAAGACAAGTACAGTAGAATGTAGACCGAAATGATCGACTAAACTTATTGAGTAATTTGTGTATTTATTAATAACAAGTGAATATTTACATTATATACAAACTACAAATCTATAATAGTAAGAAGAAATAAAAATGTACAAGTATCAAAATGGTCACAGGGCGTCAAAAAATTCATCCACATCGCTATCAACAGGAAAAGTGCCCAGAAGGCTGGCAGCATTGCCACGTTGGATGGCAATGCTGATTCTTTGGCCAAAAAATAGGCCCGCCCTCTGGTCACGTGAAGAGTCGACCAACCGCTTGGTGATTTCCCGAAATACTAGGTGGGCACTCGGACCCCATGGCCCTAGTGTTTCAACCCCAAACGGCTCAAATACATAACTACCAATTAAATTATTGTACTTGCGCCGTTTGAGGTTTTCAGCACCTGCAGCAGCCGCCCCAGCGCAGCTCACTGTACTAGGAAGATGGGATGGCGCAAGGGTGTCGACACAAGTTGCATCCCACACCAAAGGCCTACCCAACTTCCATGGCATTATGGTCATACCATCTGGTCTCTTCCCATCGACGCGTGCCAAGCCATTGGGTTCTAAGACAGCTGGCACCCCGGCGGTGGCAAGAGCACGACGGATGAGATCATTAATGCTAGCGTGCCGCGCAATCCGACCAGCACTCTTACTGCAAGAAAGACCATGGTGTCCGAGGCAGTCGACTGCTTCACCACATTGACAGCGATGTGGAGCCCCAATGTAATTTGTGTTCAATAGATTCACATGTTGTTAGATCATACGTTTCAATCCCCGTTAATCCGGTACATTTTTCGTGCAGTTGAAACTTTTGACGTAACTGGGAATTTTTTTCCAAAAACAATTTCAATCACTACTTTGGCCATATATACTTTCTAAATAGTTTTACAACGAAATTAATTAATTCCACGACAAAACTAACTTTGTACCTTTTGTATTTTTTTAAATTAGAAAATGTTATTTAATTTTACAAGAAATTATAAGTGTTTATCAGTGGCGAAACAGTATGAAAGTGGTAAACCTGGATTTCTATTCGCTACTGTAGGTACCAAAACTAATTAAATGAAGAATATTTGAACTTATTGCAGAGTTACCTCTGCATTTTAGCCTCTTTGCTAAAACCTCAAAGACATATTTTTCTTTTTGATTGTCAATTTTAAATTCAAAAATATTGTAGGAAAAGCAGTTTTTATTGATGGACTTCATTTCGTGTTCTGATTTTTATTGTGATAAGATATAAAATAATGAAAATTTAAATGATAATTTGATTTGAAAATACACCAAAATTTTTCGAAATGTTTTATCCCCTTTCTTCAGTGAACAAGTCGCTACAACAGCGTTTGCCTAATGGCAACTAATTGTTCAAAAAGTCGCTTCAAGTGCGTTTTCTCATGATCTAATCATGCACTTTTACCTGGTATGTATTAATAAAATTAAGAATCTTCTTTTTAAGTCCTTTTTATCTATTTTTCTCCACCAGATAGCTCTGACCTTAAAAGCTGGTTTTTCGAACCGTAATTTCGTATCTTGCGACGGAGTACTGAAGATACCGTGTTGTTGAGCCAGTAACCTAGGGAACTGAAGAGACAGGCATGTTTTGTTTTACTTCTTCAACTAATACTCTTTCATTAACACAATCCGCGAATTTCTTTATGATACTTCTTTTTTTACAAATATCAAATGTATAAATTTAATCTAATTCTTTTTATTCTAATCTTGTTTTCTTGGCTATAGTTCTTTTGATTATTAAATTCTTTGTTCTAAAGTGGTGGACCAATTTTATTTAACACTGCATTATGTACAACAAGTTTCTAAAATCCTGCAGGGCGAGTAAGATGTCAAAAAGTTTGAGAAATGTGACATCGGACAGTCGCTTAAGCATGTACGCTTGTCAATTAAATGAAGAAAATTTGAACTTGTACACAACAGGCTTATCTAAAATCCTACAGGGCGAGTATGACCATCTAATTGTAGGACTGTGAAATCTGAGATTTTGGTGAGGCCAAGTGGAAAGTATACCACTATATTTTTATAAATTTTAAATAAAATGTTTATGTATTTATTTCGTCTATCTATTGCAGAGTTTCCTCTGCATTCAAGCCTCTTTGCTAGAAACGAAAAAAAGTTGAAATTCGAAAGTTTATGAAATATTCCTTTATTGCCCTAGTTACTACCATATTGCAGTTACCTCTGCATATAAGCGTTTTTGCTAAAATCTCACAAGCCTTATTTTATCCTCTTTATCTGCCAATTTTAAATTTGAAAATAGATGAAAAATATTTAGACAGTTGGCATTTTCCTTGATTGTCATTCATTCGTGTGCTTTATATTGAAGAGAAATTGCAGAGTTATCTCTGCATTTTAGCCTCTTTTATAAAATCTCAAAGCCATATTTTATCCATTTTAACTGCCAATTTGAAATAAGATGAAAATTATTTTAGACAGTTGTCTTTTTTCTTGATAGACATTCATTCGTGTACCGATTTTTGAGAAGCAATGTTATCATCTATTTAAGGCAAATTACATCTAAATTATCCTGTTACTCCGTATATTTGAGCCTAAATAGTATCAAGTCGCTAGAAAGGCGTTTTACATATACCTATATAATCTTTCATTTTTCGGAATGATATCTAAATTACGTCATTGATTTTTCCTGGTACGTATTAATAATTATAGATTCTTCTTTTTCAAAGCCATTTTATCGATTTTTCGCGATATGAAAGTACTTTTATAAGTCGAATTTTATTAGGCGTGTAGATCCTGCATTTTTGAATGAAATGTTATAATAATGGATAAATAACTTACGTATTATTGTAGGGCTAGCGATATTTTACTCTTCGGAAACCAAAACAATCATTAAAAAAATCACTACATCAAGGAGAAAAGTCTCAAAAGAGGTGCGATCGCAATAAGAGAACAATAACGCATCGTACGACACACTGCCTCTTCCCAGGAAATTGGAAAACGTGAGGCGCTTACCTCCTGTTTATACAGAACCATCAAGATTTGGGACCATTTTGCTTTGTTCTGTATTGATTCAGCTGAAACAGCCAGTTCATGTTCTGTGTGAAATATATGAAAGAAATGATTTTCTTAAAGCCAAAAGTATTTTAAAGAAAGAGTACCCGTGGCGTTTCTGGCGAGAGGAACCTGTGAAATAACGGTGTTAGTTCCACATTTGTAGTCCCAAATAAATATTTTGATTAATTCGCATTTTGAGAAATTATCATTTAAGAAAGTTGGCTTTATGCACTGAAACGAACCAATCATAATCTCAAACTATTTTTAATAGTTTTTAGTCCGACGAAAATCGTGACGAAAAAAAATCTAAATCTTGACGGAAAATCGCAACAAGAGCGTTTGTACCCAATATTTTTCCGTTTATTCATTTTTCGTGAATTTTTTTATCCAAACTTGTGCACTGAGTGCCATTGGTGTACAGACGTTAGAAGCTTTTTGTGGGAAAGCGGCATTTTAACCGTAAGATGGCGATGTCTCTGAAGCATCCAAAGAGTAAGAAAGCGAGGATGAGTACGCAAGCGATCATTCCAAACCCTTCGGCAATAGAACGCGACAATCCAGCGCCCCTACTCGAATCGCGTATCCAGAAGGCTCAGTCTTCGCTGCGCGATCTGACAAGCTCGGAGTGGAATGGCTTTGTTGAGATGACAGATGAAGCACGTTTCGGCTACGTGCTTTTCGAAGTGAATGGCCCATCGCAGGACATTAAAGTGACTACCCCTCTAAAAGGAGGATGATTCAACGGTCGGTACATATTATCGGCACTGGCGAGTTTGAGAAATTGTACGTGAGCATCAACAGAAACGCGAGCTCACCTACTATATTCAGCTTAATCCTTAGATGTATGGAGAAGAGGGAAGTTGAAACATACATGGCGGTGTAGTATGGCATTTTCACCTCCTTAGTTGATAAAATGCGCCGCGAGAAGTCCGCTCTGGATAGGTGGATCCCTAATTTCTCGCTACCCCTTGCTGGAGTGGACGAGATTCTCAACTCCAACGCTCTGTTTGCGAAATACGATCGCGCGCCTCACTCCTCGGACGTTTGGACAGTGGATGTTGTTAGCTATAAGCGAGCGGTTCAAGCGTAGGATTGTACGTGGAATCCACTTAAAGACGCTGCTGTACACCGTCACTTGGTTGGCGAAAATTATCGATGATAGCGACCGAGTCGCACTGTGCGCCAGCACAGTTGCAGTCCTTGCGTGGATTACCGAGGACACCTGCGCGGACTGCCTAATTAAGACGCTACGAGTAGCAAGAAGGGATTTGATACTGGAATACCGCCTCCAGATAACGGACTCCTTCTCCAGATATTTCAAAATACAGGAACGAGCGGTGAGCTTGTCGTTTGGAAATTGTGATAGTCCAGGAGACGTATCTACCGCTCCTCCTACACTCAGATTGATTGCTCTACGGACTTATGGCGAACATTCATACTTAACCTCCGTTCACGCGCAATCGCCAGAAATAGTAGAAATCAGAGTGGAAGAGGGATGCCCCCCACTATCATTCAGACTAACCAGATTATTATTATCTATATTTTTTTCCTGGTAAGTATTGATATTAAATAATCTTCAATTTAAAAGTCCTTTCTATAAATGTTCTCCACCAGATAGCTCTGACCTTAAAAACTGGTTTTTCTTAACATATTTTTCATTCTTCATAGGTTTCAAACCAGTGATTAGGGTCGTATTTTTTTACCCTTTGGGTGTACCCCATATTCTACGATATCAAGGTTGAAATTCAGATCTTTGGTCTTTCTACTTTATTACTTGACGAATCAACTCATGAAGTCTTTGACACCTGAGCTGGCCATGGGTTCTGCTTCATAGACGCAGTCTTACAAAGGAGAACTATAACTAGTCTTGGTAAGTATCTTAAAACATCTCATTCTCTTCACAACCGAAATTACATTATTCTGTTCTCCTACGACGGAATACAGAAGTATATTTTGCTAAGACAGCAGTATTAGATAAAGGAGAGATTTACCTTGATTTTGTAATTGTATGTTTTTCTAAAATAACTAATCGGATTACGTACGTTTTGTATAATGGGCTGGTTTCCGCAACTCCACGTCAAAGCGCGTATTTTGCGTGCAACGAGTTTTAGCCATTTAATATTTTAAATTCTAATTAATAAAAGTAATTTTAATCTACAAGAAGCTTCTTGAGATAACATTTCTTATCAGCTTTCTTATTAACTAATATTACATATTTAATCAAGTACGCGATCATTTTTTTTTTTTTTTTTAAATGATCAATTTATGTTTATGTTTCTACCAATCGCTAATAGGCAAATTAGTTAGTATTAGTTTCCATGGTGGATCAGTTATGATTTAGGGGGGGATTTTTTCAGACGCACGCACAGAATCAGCAATAGTTGCAGGTCGTCTAACGGCAGTGCAATACATTGAAGAGATCCTCCAAGAACACGTTTTACCATTCGTGGGATTGATTGGTAGCGAAGGTTTCATCTTAAATCCCATAGAACATGTTTGGGAGATGCTTAAAAGACGCAGCAGCTCCAGTCCCAACCCTCCAGAGACTATCAATCAGTTGAAAACCGGTTTGATGGCCGCCTGGGAAGAAATAACTCATTAAACATTTTCTTTAAGCTATGTGTTTTTTGTAATATTTTAATAAAGTTAACTTCTTTTTTCAAATGAATCATACACATTTAAGAATCGAATCAACATTCAAGTCTTGCAACAAAAAACATTTCATTTTATTACGATAATAAACCACATAACGCGCTTGGGCCACATTCCGTGCCGCTGAGTGTATTTAAAATGTTTTGGTTATCAATGCCAAAAATCGAAAAAAGGGGAAGCGCGCTTTCTTTTTATAGGTGACTAGCGGCCCGTCCCGGCTTTGCACGGGTTGGTCATTTATTTTTTTTAAATTTTGGGATAAAATATAGCCTATGTTACTCAGGGATAATGTAGCTTTCTAATGGTGAAAAAATTTTTGAAATCGGCACAGTAGTTTTTGAGTTTATTCATAACAAACATACACACACACAAAAATACAAATCTTTCCTCTTTATAATATTAGTAAGATATGTCGATAGTGCAAGTTAACAGAGACTAGCCAGTGTGGTGACAGCTCGGGTTAAGTAAGACAATCTATATTGTCCTGACATTTATTGGGGGCGACGTTCAATCTCTATCACTTTCTATCACTTTGCAATGCAAACTCGATAAGCCATGGACAGCTGTCTAATATTCTGGCTATCGATACCCTGAATTTTGAAAACCTAGGAACATTAATAGCTTTGAACTAGATCTTTGACTATTGTTTCAGGGACTTATAAGCTGTGACAACCATTTGTTTCTTAATTAGGGGTATCTTGGTAGTACTCAGTGACAGGGTTGATGTTAAATACTGCCATTTAGGCTTAGGCTTAGAGGCAGATAGAAACAATTTGAAAAAAAATGTAAATTATTTTTCTTCTGAAAAAAAAAACAAAACATGGGATTCAATGGAAATAATAAATGGGACCCATCGTTAATACCTAAAAAATGGGATCAAAACTGGGATCCGACAAAAATGAATACGAATAGCTCCAGCTAATCGTAACGTTACACACAACATTTAAACAATTGTAGATCTAAGAAAAAAAACAATGGATAAACGATGCAACAGTATTAAAACCGTAGGACTGTGTTAGGAAAAGATTCGAGTTTTTTTGAATATGACTTGCATTCATGTTTCTTCTGTTTTTCATTCATTCAATCATTTAATTGTTCGTCGACCAAACACATATTTTTAAATCTATACTGATTTTATAAAGCTGAAGAGAGAGAAGAAAGCTATGGGCTATAATTATATTATCACGCTAATAACTTAGGGAGGAGAGCAGTATTGCATTATACCCATATTCCTCAACTGTTTGACAACTGACAACTGTCATGACAAGCATTAGAATAGAACGGCTATTTTAGGCATTTTATCATCGAAGTAAGTAGCCTATCAGTTCAGCGGCAGCTCTTGAAGTTACTGCAAGAGCGTGCTACACAATATCATATTCTACATTTTTCCTGGTACGTATTGATAATTATTTATTCTTCTTTTTCAAAGTCCATTTTATGGTTTTTTCTCTTGCTGGAAGCTCAGTCCTTAAAAAACTGGTTTTTCTAACCGAATTTTTCATTTGTCTTAGGGTTGAAACCAGTTGATTAAGGTCGGTAATTTTAAGACCTTTTTGGTTAACCCATACTGTTCGATATCGACAATGAAATTCTGATCTGAAGGTTTTTCTACGACATTATTTGGCGAAGCAACTCTTCGTGTGTGTGCTCTACCCCATAGACGTAGCCATTCCAAGAAGAGTCATTTTTGAAGTGTCGAGGCGTCACGTCTGGATTTTAGTATTGTTTCTTATAACATCTGATACTCATCTCTATTGAGGTACCGAAGATTATATTAATTTAATCGCCCGTGGCGGAATATAGTTACGAGTATATTAAACAGCAGTGTTATTAAAATTGGACACTGAAGAGTCAAACAAATTTAGGAATAGTTTATATTTAAAATTACAAATAAGATATATATTTTTGTAATACCATTTTAATACCGACCATTTATAAAAGACTTTTTATTTCGAGAACGACGTTAGGGAAGTATGACAGAGAAAAGACCCTGCATGTGCCCGATGGAGCCTGCATGTCCCAATGGAGCCTGCATGTCCCAATGGAGCCTGCATGTCCCAATGGAGCCTGCATGTCCCAATGGAGCCTGCATGTCCCAATGGAGCCTGCATGTCCCAATGGAGCCTGCATGTCCCAATGGAGCCTGCATGTCCCAATGGAGCCTGCATGTCCCAATGGAGCCTGCATGTCCCAATGGAGCCTGCATGTCCCAATGGAGCCTGCATGTCCCAATGGAGCCTGCATGTCCCAATGGAGCCTGCATGTCCCAATGGAGCCTGCATGTCCCAATGGAGCCTGCATGTCCCAATGGAGCCTGCATGTCCCAATGGAGCCTGCATGTCCCAATGGAGCCTGCATGTCCCAATGGAGCCTGCATGTCCCAATGGAGCCTGCATGTGCCAATGGAGCCCGCATGTCCCAATGGAGCCTGCATGTCCCAATGGAGCCTGCATGTCCCAATGGAGCCTGCATGTGCCAATGGAGCCTGCATGTGCCCGATGTAGACTGCCAGGCCTCTTTGGAAAAACCGAAGATGGACAAAGTTATCATGATAAATAAGTACCGGAAATTTATTGTGAAGGACGGCACGTTTGATAATTAATGACAGTTATTATTTTATTATTCTGATAGCTAGCCTATACTGTCCAACTGCTGGGGAAGGTATACTTATGAAATCTTAGTTAATTGCATAGAAATAAGCTAATCTATATTGTTACTTTAATGTGTATCCTAATGACCTAACGATGTCGTTTAGATACATTATGCTACCAATAAATGTCCCCATTTTAATTACTAGTTGCCCTGAGATCTTTTTATGGGCCTTTCAAAGAGTGATCGGATTAGGTTTGGGTCAATTAATGCAGATAATAGCCTCTTAGGAATTGAGGTCACCCAGTTATTCCAGATTTAACGACTTCTAGAATCTGGTGCCCGCAAACGGTACTGCCAAGCAGGAGTTTGATCCCAGGTCGGGCAGTGTTATTAAGTTTTTACACTAGAATTTAATCTGCTCATATTGTCACATTTTTTATGAACCACTATTATTTTAGACGAAAACTGCTTTATTAACGCCCAAGAACCATATTGACCTTAATTTGTTTACTGTGACTCAGGAAGATATTTTTTCTGAATTCGTTTCACTATCATGATGGTCAAATTAACCTATTTTCATAAGCATTGGTCATGGATTAGATCCGATACTTTTATGGTAGCTTTCTAAAGAGATTCCATTCTCTTTCCCATCTGCATGAAAAGTAGTCTCGTAGGCGAAACTCTTTGATTTATTCACCTGGATTAAAATTAAATAAAACATTGTGTAGTCTTTTAATATTAACCCTAGACTCATATCCCACGTCACAGAGGCGCCCACGAAAATTTTATAACGGGTTTTCTTTTTATCCGTCGCGCGTACGCATTTGTCCTTTTCGGCCAAATCAGTCGTCAACCAGCACTCTCCAAAGGTGGCTGTGTTTTTGATTTTTCTAGTTATAACAGGTTGATGCGCTCGAGAAGCGTATCTTTTGAGTAACTTTTAGCGCAGTTACAATTTTAAAGTATGTTTGCTTTTATGGATTTAGAATTTTTCTTTTGTTATCAGGTATCTGATGCCAGTGATGCTCAGCAGAGTGACAGTGAATTAGAAGATCGTCTAAGCAAAGAGGATGAGCAAAGATACTTTGAAGAGGAATTCATTTGGCTGTACTGTAATGTTCTTCTGATGATAAAAAAAGTAAATGTCTAGGAAGAAGCGTGAAGTGCAAAAAGGAAGACTTGCGTGAAGTGCAAAAAGGAACTTGCGTGAAGTGCAAGAATGATGGGCATCATGAATGTCTATCTATAGGATATAATTTATGATCTCATTTACTTTTTTCAGGCTGATAATATTGTGATGTAATTATTAAGAAGACAAAACAGTTGATTTTTTTAAATTTATTTTAATTTTAGCGGAGCCTTTATATAAGACTGTTTATGTTTGTAGCTATATTTAGACATAAGTTAAGAGTGATTAAAATTGCCGAACATAATGAATAATAATAATGACCCTGTTCCCGATGCCAGTGGGCTACTATTTTTATATTTTTAAATGTTTTTTTATATTACTTTAAATTGTATAGAAATATTTAAAAATGTAAAAAATATATTAGAGTAATGAATAATAGAAATAATAATAATAATAGATTATCTAATAATAATTATAATTAATTATAAATTAATTAATAATAAATTAATTATTATTAATAATAATTATTATATTATTATGGATTATCCACCAGCAACTTGCTTTGAAGTACAACCTTGTGGAATCAGAAGTGCCATACTATAAGTATGCGCCCGACCCAGTTCTCGATAATGGTAATATCACGTTATACTGGGATCGATCTATCATCACTGACAGGACTATTGTTGCCAATAAACCTGACATTGTGGTGATAGATCGATTGGAGCGTCGCGCAATGATTGTTGATATAACGGTCTCGCATGACGAGAACCTCGTGAAAGCAGAGAAAGATAAACAATTCAAATATCTAGATCTAGCTCGCGAGGTTGTCGACATGTGGGACGTGAGTACAGCAGTCATTGTGCCGATAGTCGTGTCCGCCAATGGCTTAATTGCCAAGAGCCTCGACCAACACCTGAGGAGGCTCGCGCTTGGCAGCTGGATCAAGGGCTTGATTCAGAAAGCGGTACTCCTGGACACGGCGCGTATTGTTAGGAGGTTCCTCTCTCAAGAGCCCTGACCACCGGCAGCTCGGACCTTGTTCCCAGTGCTGGTGGCCTACTATTTTTTATATTTTTAAATGTTTTTTATATAATTTTTGTTGATAAAAATATTTAAAAATGTAACTAGTAAGTAAGAAAAATGAATAAACGAAATAATAATAGGAATAGGCGGTTGGATCAAGGGCCTGATTCAGAAGGCAGTACTCCTCGATACGGCTCGCATTGTGAGGAGGTTCCTGTCTCTGGAGCCCTAACCACCGGTACCTTGGACCCTGCTCCCGACACCGGTGGACTACTATTTTTTTATATTTTTAAATGTTTTTTTATGTTATTTTGTATAGGAATATTTAAAAATGTAAATTATATGTGTAGTAAATAAATAAAGGAAATAGGAATGAATGATAACTATGTTTGATTTGTAAATTAGGACATAAAGTTTATTATAAAGGATAAAAAAAAATTCAAAACAAAATAAACCTTCAAAAGTATGCATCACGTATCGTGCGCATCTTCAATGGTATTCCCAAGAGGGTTATTATTCTAGGGTTAAAAGCATATTTTGATTGTCCTACTTTAAATAATAATAAAGTGAAATGGTGTGGAAATAATTAAATAAAGTAAGTCCTTTGAATAGGCCGCCTATATTAAAATGTATTCATCGCCCTGACGAAATTTGTTTTGTAATAATTCTCAGTTTATTAACTAAGATTAATAAAAGAAAACTAGATAGTTCTAAACATTTTGGTATTACAAGTCAATCAAATTTAATTTAATTCTTACTGTATTTTATTTAAAAAATGATTTCTTAACCGTATGTATTTTACGGGGCTGCTACAGGGCCAAAATTGACTGCACAGCATAGGAGAGACCGGTTGCAATTTGCCCGTGACCATGTGGATTGGACAATAGAACGTACCAATGGAGGGCTGTGCTCTTCTCGGATGAGACGAGGGTGTTTCTTTTCTGCAACAACAGGCGTAGAAGAGTGTACCGGAGGCAAGGGGAACGATTCGCACAGGCCTGTATTCAAGAGACAGTGGAATACGGGGTGGCTCGTGCATGTTCTGGGGTGGCATGTTCTGGGGTGGCATGTCAATCGACGGCAAAACGAACCTTGTGTGTGTTTCTCGGACTAGAAGTGCTCGCGGGCAAGGGTCGCTGACTGCTTCTCGGTACATAACAGAGATGTTAGAGGAGCAGGTTGTCCCTTATCCGGGTTTTGTTGGCAGTGGGTTCACGTTAATGCACGATAACGCCCGCTGTCACACCGCATTAATTGTAAGAGCTCAAACTCAAACTCAAACTCAAAGTGTTTATTGCATTCATGTGTACATCTAGTTGTTACATATATTTCAGTAAGTTCCAACATGAAACCCGGTTAGGGCACGGCAACATAATATTGGACAAAACAAGCATCCAGTGAGTAGGTATACTGGATTGCAAGTTTGTTAACATATATAATTATTATCTAAAATATTACTAGTATTAAGTTTATGTACTTATTTTAATTAACATCATGAGGCTATTTAATTAAAATAATTTAATAACCTACTCAGATTTTTTTTGAATTAGAGACTACCTGCAAGAAGTTGGTATGCCTGTTATGCGCTGGCCGGCACAAAGTCCAGACCTGAACCCTATTGAACACCTTTGGGATCAACTGGGACAACATTCCTCAAAAGACTTGTCACATTAATTAGGTCCATGAGAGAACGCATGGAAGCAGACATCAGAGCTAGGGGTTGTAAACACTAGGTTTTAAGTTGTTTTTAAAGACTTTATTGTAATTTCTGCTGATAAAATAAATTTAACTTTTTAATCATTTGCGTTAAGCTTGCTTTTTTTATTCCCTGGTAAACAAAAAACCAAATTTATTTATTTATTCTGAAATTTAAATAAATTGCCTTTCCAATGATACCTTATAGTCATATGGCTACCATTGATTAATGGGCTTAAAATGACTTTGAAGGAAATTCTCAAAGAGCTGAGATTTTTGTGACGCCGCGCCGAGTGTAGTTGCTTGAAAATATATGTGATTGCGCCCAATGGCCAAAATCGCAGCAAGAGCGTTTCACCCAATATATTATCATTCATTTTTTTTTGCCCCAAATTTGTGGAGGTATTATTCTTCACACAGCAACACTCTCAAGCCAATTAATAAATAAATCCAGCTTTTAATATTAACACCCACGTCAGTAAGTCGACAAATAATTTCTTGTCACACCAAAGCCAGGAACAAGAAAGAAAAGCAAAGCAAACCCCTTAGTCTTTCGGAACCGCTGCACGCTGTACAAAAACAAACAGAAATAGACATACAGTTTCTTACAGAGGGGTGAAAACAAAAGTAGTCGCATTGTTTGTTATGGAAAAACGCAGGTCACGCTACTAGTAGCAGACAAAAGCTTTGTCTTAAATAAGAGCCAGCTTATTTCACCCGCAAAGAACAGATTTCAGTCGAAATATTGTTTTTGAAACGTGAATTATTGAGATTTGATCTTTGATTGTTGGAGTAATTGGATTTATTTATTTTGGTATGTATCATACTGTCGTTACAAAGGTCCCGAGAGACAGACATTTTTGAGTTATGGGGTGGTAATGGCAAGCATAATATATATTATACTATAATATAAATTAGACATAATATATATTATATTGTTATACTCGACAATGATTGATTTGTGTAAGTATAAGTGTAATGTGTCCAGCTCAATCATGTTTCAGGGATGGTGTTAACACATATGGACATAATCACCGTACAACGTTATCCCCTATTGGAACAATAAAAACTCGTAACGGTTTGACACGAAATCAAATATAAAAATGAAATCAAATACAAGAATGAAATCAAATACAAAAATGAAATACACGATGTAATTCCCATCATGGCCCAAACTTTTAAAAAGGCTTCAGTGCATGGTGAAATATGTAAAAGGTAAAAGATAACCCGTTGAATTTCAATGCTGGAGTGGGTCATTCACGTCACACGGGTTACCTTTTACCTTTTCAATCACATCTTTTTGTGGATTCTCCTGCCCACATTATTCCTTCTCTTAGTAATACTTGTGTTATGTCCCTCAAAGATTTTCTCCCGGGTAACTGCAAAGAGATCCCCCATGCTGAAGTGGGGCTAACTAGAGAAAACTTCCAGGAGATGTCCAAGGTCCTGGTGTGCCAAATCTCACACCCGGCCCGGGATGTCTTCAAGGACACCAGTTACATTGTCTTCAAGGACACTAGCTACATGAGTCTGGAACATAACCCTGAAGACCCATGTCTGGAGGCTCTTAATCTCCTGATCCAAAAGTAAACAAAGAGGAGCCAGCAACTGGCTGCCAATCTTTAGGATGCAGCTCAGTTGGGAAGATGAAGATCCTGTCAGCCCTGTTAGAAGAAACAAGAGATCCTCAAAGTCCCACTCTTTTGGAGACGATAAAAGATATGTCACATGGAGCAACCCCAGAAGATGTTCCATATATTCAAAAATCTGACCAGGAAAATAAGCGACAGGTGGTTGTCTATTCACAAGCCCTTAACCATAGCTTTAGGGCAAGGGTATAGGTATACCTCCTTACTCAATGCCCTTGAACTCCTCAATACGTATGCTCTTCTCTCCAAACAAGCAATCAAGATGACGGAGAACCTCGGGTGGATGGTGGATAATCTGCAAGTATGCCAGCTCTACACAACAAGAAGCAGATGGATATGGAGAGAGAACAGTTAGAAAACATGACAAGGCAGTGGAATGCCCTCGCCAAAAGCGTGGGGGCAATGAAAGACATGACAAGGCAATGGAATACCCTCGTCAAAAGCGTGGGGGCAATGAAAGACATGACAAGGCAATGGAATGCCCTCGCCAAGAGCATGGGGGCAATGATGGAAATAGTAGACAACAAACGACTTGGAGCTTAGCCACCCGAAATCCTCCTCCTCCCAACATGCCAGGAACCTCCCAATATGCCAGGAACCTCCCAACATGCCAGGAACCTCCCAACATGCCAGGAACCTCCCAACATGCCAGGAACCTCCCAACATGCCAGGAACCTCCCAACATGCCAGGAACCTCCCAACATGCCAGGAACCTCCCAACATGCCAGGGACCTCCCAACATGCGAGGAACCCCCCAACATACCAGGAACCCCCCAACATACCAGGAACCCCCCAACATACCAGGAACCCCCCAACATACCAGGAACCCCCCCCAACATGCCTGGAACTTCCCAACATTCCAGGAACCCCCCAACCACTGGATAGTTGGGATAACAAGTTATAAAGTCAGGGTAGGAGGTACAATTTTGTGTTAATATTCACTACACATTGTGATATGTTTTAGTACTGCCGGCCGCCCGAGTCTCGAGCTAACCCGGTGCTAACGTTCACAGAATGTAACAATGTGTCACTACAATCTACTGAATTATGTAAAAGTTTTTGTCACGATGCCCCTTGACAACGTTGATATCAATAATAAGTAAAGTTAACACTGTCCGTTTAACATTCTGCAGTTTTTGAAGTTTTACGGGTCCTCTGCAAGAGGAAAGAGCGAGCTGTCATAGACAGTGTTGCTGCCCACCCGAATTGAATACTTCCGAGCTTCGATAAAACGGTCAAACTTTTTCTCGTCGCACTTTTAGGGGTTTTAATTTTTCAAAGTGAAAGTCGAGAAATACTTTGAAAACAGTCAAGTAATTGTTTTGATAAAGATAGTATTTTTCTTATTTCAAAGGAAATTATGCACGGCCTGTGAAGTTGAGATTCCCTGTAACTCTGTTCCGCGAATAATCTGAACTTTTATTGAAACTTTGTGTTTACATAAATGTGTCTAGTGTAATTGGTCTGAATCTGTTGTGGAGAAAACGAAAAAAAAACAATGAGATGAATATCAAATCTTAGTTATCAATTCATAATAATTATTGTTCAATATTACTTACTCGGTGTATTAACTTATCATTGTGTAAGACAGCTTCACTTCAAGAAAGTGATTATGAAATGTATAACAACAATTTTGATTTAGGTATTTACATTTTATTTTATTTATATTTTATGCACGTATTGTTAAGAGGTTCCTCTCTCAAGAGCCCTGACCACCGGTAGCTCGGACCCTGATCCCGATGCTAGTGGGCTACTATTTTTTATATTTTTAAATGTTTTGTATTAGACTGTTTAAAAATGTGATTGATATGTTAGAGAAATGAATAAAGGAAATAATAATTTAATGAGATGAATGAAAATCACAACATTTCATTGAAGAAAAGTCAAGAAACTTTATGGACACTCTTTTAAATCATAATTTACGCGAACTGCAATCGTGACAAATACATACCTAATGCTTACTATTGGCATCCGCTATTGTGTCAAATACCTGGCGACAGTCTACTCTGTATTATTAATTGACTAATTTATAACCCGTAACCGGTTGTGGGGCAATGTATCGATGTGTACTATAGACAACGGATGTGCGGATGTGGCGTCCGATCTGTGATTTGATAAATAATAATTGGCGGAGGAAATCTGGTCAAGGGCATTTTGCTGACAGTGTTTTAGTGATTCATCAAATAAAACAAACAAAACAAAGTTGGAAATGGCAAGATAGTGAGACCTTTGTCTGCTAATTTCAAGGATTGTGGTCATTATGAAAACCATAGCAACACCAGCGCGATTGTGCCATAGGTTATAATAACAAAAATATAGAGATATTGCAGTGTTCCTCTGTATTTCAGCCTCTATGCTTAGAACCTAAGCCTTATGTTTTCTTTTTAATTGTCAAATTTGAAATTCGAAGAGTAATGTCCTAATACAATCTTTTAAACCTTTAGGTTCATAACGACAACTTCCCAAAACGTTCACCCTCCCAGAACGTCCACTTCCCAAAATGGTAATTCCCTAAATGTCTATTTCCCATTTCGTCCACTTTCCCAAAACGACCACAAATCTACAATTCCCAAAAAGTCCACTTCCCATAACGTCAACTCTCAAAACGTCAACTCTCAATAACTTATTATTTCATGATAAACTGCAACAGTTACAAACGGTTTTGCAGGTCGCAGTGGCCCCATCATTGTACATATTGTTATGTGTCAAATTTGTATACCCAGAGGCTAAAACTACTGGTTGCTACTATCATTATAATCGTGCTGCCTGGCGCAAATTAAAAAAAAATTAAATAAAACGAGATCAGAAAGACATTTTGGTAGGCTTATTACTTTGTTGCCCATGCTTCCTCCAAAATACATACAGAATACATGGAAAGACATATTAGCAAATGTACAAATGACTACAGGTATGAACATTTAAAACTTATTTTGAGAAACAGTGGATGGCCATATCTTCCCAAAAAATAAGTGTATATAAAGATAATCATAGAAAAACAAATCAAGTAGAAGGATGGCATCGACGTCTTCGAGCCCGAATACCACAAAGCCCTAATTTTTATTTATTTTTGTATAAAATTAAGAAAGAGATTAAATATCAGGACAACAGACTAACACGTTGCCTTTTCGAGACAGTTAATAAGACTAGAAGAAATGCGGACATTTTGTTTGATGAAAAATACAGCATGTTACTAAAAAAACTACACAAAAAAGAAATGACTCCGATTATCTTTAAAAGAAAATATTATATTTGCTACTTTTAATCAAGTGTAAGCAAAACAAAACATAAATATTTCTGAGTGAGACCAAAGTTTTAATTGTGATTCTAAGCTTATGGTGGTCCTCAGTTTCAGTTTAATAATAATAATATACCTACACAAAAAAAAATTGTTTTGGACATTTCAGATTTAGAACTATAAGTATAAGTATTTTTTTTATTTTTTATTTGATTTTTTTACATTTGATTTTTAATTACAATTTAAAGAAAAACATTAAGTATTTTGTTTTGGAATTTTCAGAAGTAATTAATGATTAATGTATTTAGTGTAAAAGTAATGTTAAATTACTATATTACAATTTTAGATTATTATTTCCTCGTACATTATGCATAGGTTCATGAGCTTATTAAATACTTACCTATCAAAGATTCGTCTTTAAATGTTAAAAAGCAAATAAACCTTTTTAATCTACATTACGTATTTTTATTTACTCATTGTAGTCCTGTTTAGAAAAAGGACGATAAAGCGATTCTTTTATTTTTCAAGAAAATATAGGGCAAGTGATATATTTTGTGAAAGAGACATTTTGGGAGTAGTCGTTTTGAGAAACGAACTATTTGGGAACTGGTCGTTTTGGGAAGTGGACGAAATAGTAAATAAACATTTAGGGAATTACCATTTTGGGAAGTGGACGTTTTGGGAGGGTGAACGTTTTGGGAAGTTGTCGTTATGAACCTTAAAGCTTTTAAAGCCCAACATCATTCAGGTCCTAGGAGAACAAAAAAACTACTGGAAGCAACTGCCTGACCCCCTAAATAAAAGAATCCTTGATAAACTAAAGGAGGTCAGTGTTTGACACTCGGGACGATCTGACCAGTAAATATAAAAACTTGATCATGAGAGCAGACTCAGGAGACATTATTGATATTTTGGCATAATCTACTTCAGATAGCTTCAAGGCACTGTTACGAGCCACACGAGGTAGTCTTATAGCATATCAGGCTGCAATTTCGAAGAATGCTCGACGAGCAGCATTAGCTGCCACATCAAACGCAGCTACAGATCTAACCCGTATTGCTGAGAGTAAAAGGCAATAGGAGATTTTGGACAGGAAGTCGAGCACTTCTCCAATACCTGGAATACCCCCTCACATCTGACATACTGGTATGACGGAAAAAGTTAATACACTAACACTACATGTATCTATGGCGGCTAATAAGGGAATGGTCAAAGCCAGAATTCCTCCCTCCGTTGATTCAGGATCCTCTACTGGCGGATATTCCTCTGGCAGCTTCCAATTGGTTCCTGATTCCACATACTGTAACAATCATATGACGGCCTATGTAGACGTTCATGGCAATCTCTCATTTAGGGCCTCTACCAGCACTGGAGTCACTCTGATAAAGTCAAAATAATAGAGGTCCTGTTAAATAGGCACCTTTTAGAGCTGGCTCAGTCAATTCAGCTTAACAAGATAGATTTCTTGGCCTACAAGATTTGGGAGATAGAGAATAAGAAGAGGGGTATTAATCTTATTAAAATTCAGATTCAGAGACAATGGATAATAGGAGAACGGGTGTGACATATGCCCGGAATCCTCATCATAAAAGCATGACATCATAATCAAGCAACTGATATGATCAATCTTTCAGTTGGATAAAAGTTAATCTTAGACCACTATTAATAAAGTCTATCATACTCTTAATCTGCTGTAATGTCATACCACGCGTACGTCGAATCGTTACTACGTTATGGCCTTATAATGTGGGGTAACAGCACTGACTTCCATAGAGCATTCATCGCTCAAAAAAAGTGCATGAGAGCAATTTGTGGACTTAAACCTGACGACTCATGTCGACCAATATTTAAGAAACTTGGTTTGTTACCGTTACCGTCTATTTACATTTACGAAATATGTGTGTTCGTTATGAAAAATAAACAACTTTTTAAGACTGCAAATGATGTCAATCCTAAGAACAGACGAGATCCATATAAGCTAGTTTTAAATGATTTACCTAGACTGGCTAAATACAACAGTAACTGCTTGGCAATGTGTGTTCGCATTTATAATAAAATACCAGGGCATTTTAAAGCATTGAATACGAAATTGTTTAAAATTAATTTTCATAAATGGTTACTTGAATGTAGTTTTTATAGTTTAAAAGAATTTATTGATAAAAAATGTTGATTTTGTAAAAAATTTGAATGTTGTGGCCGAAACTTGGCTTAAAATTTTGCATGCTATGTTTTATCCTAGCTAAACATGTTTGTAGCCATAATTTGTATTTAACACCACTGAATACCATGTTTTAAGCAAATAAAATATTCTATTCTAAAAATATTCTATTCTAATAAGTGCCTTGTTAACAATGTATTCTAATATAGAATACTAAGAGCATTCATATTTGAGAAACTCCGTATTTTTTTATTAAAAAAATAGTAAAACGCTATTATATAATGTCGTTTATGGACCTACACTAGTTTTTTTTAAAATAAATACACAATTTTTTACCGAAAAAATGACTTCGATTCCGTTTTTTTTTCCTAGTCGATAACTTTTAGTAAAAATGTTAATTAACCTGTTAAAATAACTCATAAGTTTTGAGAAATAATAAACAGAGTCCAAATCGACCCATAAACTTCGGCGATGTGTCAAAAAATAGAAGGCAAATCTACAAACTCTACTTAAAAAATTAAAAATTGAATAACATGAAAAATGTTATAGATAGACCCCCCCCCCCTTTTGAAGTTTATTTTCAACATTTCTTCATGAATATTCAGAAAATTATTAGGCGCCATTGTATATTCTAAATGTTAGGTTATTATGGGTCTAAAGTAAAAATACACGTTGCAGCATTTCCTCTGTATTTAAGCCTCTTTGCTTAAAGTCTTAAAACCTTTTTTTAACTGCCAAATTGAAATTGGAAAAAAATAATATTTAGACGGATGGGATTGATTTTTTATTGTCATTCGTGTACTTGATATTGAAGAAATATTTTATAATCTTTTAAAGTGAAATTAATACCAAAATTTTCTGATATGGAATAAAACTAGTATTATTTCATTATGGTTGGTAAATATGAAAACGCGTTTGATAAATTAAGTCGCAGCAAGAGCATTTTACCCAATCTAATATATTATTATCGTTCATTGTTCCTGGTTTTAAACCGGTGGATAGGGTCGTAACTGTTCAGCCCCTTTCAATTTACCCAATACTGCCCAAGGACGAAATTCTGATCGATTTGGCGAAACAGCTCTTCGTGTCTCCGACAGCTGAGCTGGCCATGCGTTCTTCTCCATAGACGCAGTCCTACAAAGAAGAATCTTTTAGGAGTGGCGAAGCGTTACGTCTGAAATTATTATATTATTTCTGTTAACCATCTCATACTCATCACAATTGAGGTAACAAAAATTTTAGTATTATCACCAGTTTAATAAAATTATTATTTATTATTATATTATTATAGCTAGCCCATTTGTCCCACTGCTAGGCAAAGGCCTCCCTCCATTCCTTCCAAAGGTCACGCTTCTGTGCTACTTCTTTCCAATTCTCAAGGAAGACATCCAGTTCGTCCCGCCATCTCCTTCGTGGTCTGCCGCGACCCCGTTTCATTGTTTCAGGGCACCAATCCTGAGCTTTACGGGCCCATAGTTCGTTCGGCATGCGACAGACATGCCTGCCCAGTCCCATTTAAGTTGGGCAGCCTTTTGAGCCACGTCAACGATTTGCGTTTTGGAGCGCAGTGTAGTGTTTCGTACATGATCTGTTGACACCTAAGATACTGCGCTCCATAGCACGTTGGCAAACCTTGAGTTTGGACTTTTGGATGTGAGTCAAAGACCAAGTTTGTGCACCGTAGGTCAAAATAAAATAAAATTATAAACAACCGAACTTAAAAATACGAACAGTGTAGGATATGATGGTATCTTTACTAAAATAATTAAAGCAATAAATGAGAATATATGCCATGACCAAAATACGTGATCGGTCATCTCGACAACCAGTACTCTCACTTCTGCAAATTTCGATCCACACAAAAGCTTCTAGACTCTTCTGATTTTCTTTGTGAAGTTTGATTTCATAAACAATTAGTGATTCAACCACTAAAAGCCCTTTCACGTTACTGCCGTGTCACTGGTTTGATGTATAGCGCAACGAGGGTTACGGTTACATGTATCGCTCTCACTTTTACTCCATGGATTAAGCATAACATGGGACAATGTATAAGTATGGGGGTAACGCTCTATTTACTTTAAAAATATATTGGGAGAAGTAAATAGTGCATGAAGAAAAGTAGGAAGTTGTAAAAATTGGGAAACGGCTTAACTACTTACGCTTACGTTTATGAAAACTTTTGCTGTTGGGATAGCCTATTTTACCAGAACCGACCTCCACAATTGGACGTTTTAATGGCATAAAATTAAACAAACAAAGAAGCCCTGACGGCTGCAGCAGGAGACTTGTAAAAGTAAAAAAGTAATTTAATTCGAATTATGTTCTTTCTCTTATGTTTCTTGTGTTCTTAGTAAATAATTTAACCAACTATTGCAGATGGTCGATAAAAGCTGTAATTTCCAATCAAATCCTTCAGTTTAATCCATAAACTACTACATCCGGCACTGATTAAGCCTCTGTTATTCATTTCCGATTTTTCTTTGTCGGGATATTTCTGAATGCAAAATTTCACTGCCAAAGTTTCAAAATGGTTTTTAATATTTCATGAATGGTGAACGATTTTTCAGTCGGTCGTTAATTAAAATCTGGATTGGAATTGAATGTTGGGTTTATATTTTAAGAATCGAATTTTTATGGTTTACCTCAGTTTTACCAATGATTACACAATAATAAGAAATATCATAATATAATGTCAATAATTAATATTATCGTGTTCTTCTTTGTAAAAAAATGACGCTTTCAACGATAAACTAATATTGAATTCCACACTCTATTACCTATTTGAGAAGATACTAAAACTTTTTAATCTACATCGCACAAAGTTTCTAAGAGAAAACTTTAGTGGACGGTACGAGAGGTAAAAAAAAAATCATATTATTATAGTCCCAAGTTCCGAGATAAAAGTTTTTTTACATGGACATTATATTTACTTTGGACCCTTTGATACAAAAGTTTTACTTTTCATACATTATATGGAAGCGGGTCAACTGACTGTATACCTACTTTAGTTTTCTTATGTACTTTTGCTGTCATATAAAGTGCGATCGTATGAGTTTGCTTATTGTTTTGGCGAAGTACTTAGCTGCACTTTTAAGAAAGTACCTGCGTTTTCATTTAAAATTCGTGGTTCAGGTTCCATGGTTGCAGTTCATAACATCACGCCTATAATCCCCGAAGGGTTAAGCAGAGTTGTACCTAAAAGTACACCCACATTTCGTCAGTTTCGTTAGTTTAAGTCCCTTGTAATAGGGGGCGACCCTATTGCCAACAACTGGGCACAAATCCAGGCTGCTACTGAGAAATTCCTGATGGAAAAACCCAATAACGCTTTGCCCGACCTGGGAATCGGACCCAGGATCTCATTCTCAGCAGTCGCGCTTGTGACCACTAGACCAACCAACGAAGCAGTCCGGTTCCAATCTGAAGAATTAGGGCCAATAAAGTCACACAAAGCAGAAAAATAAAGCCCTAGTCTAAGCCCTAGTCTAATTTAAGGCCTTTATTATTTTCGAAAGTATCTAGAGACATTGCAGAAGAAATTGCAGGTAGGTGTGACTCACAGGAAATGATGGAAAAAATGTACACGAACGGTCCAACGAAATTGGTTTAACGAATATTGGTTCACCTATATAAGAAAATACATTTTTTTTGCCCTTTTGTGGTTAGAACTGGTGTACCTTCATGACATTCGATTTGTATCTGTATTAACTGTCAAAAGGTTAGTTTCATATTGTCTATGCCCTGGTCATAGACAATATGAAACTAACCTTTTGACAGTATGGAAATTTAGGCCCATCAGGGAAAGCCCGGCCACTCCACCCATACATCAGCGAAGAAAGCTGACTTGGTGATGGACGATGATGATTGAGATATCCAGATCAAGGTGCTTAATCAATCTGATATTGAGATGGTAAAAACAGCTTTAGTAGGTAGAGTTGCCAAAACAAAAAAAAATATGAGGGGTTCAATCTTATTACTGTGATAGCTGAGATGTCGAGTAGAGCTGATAGTTGGAACAAAGGAGACAAGGGAATTAACTATAGATGGTAAAACTTTTAAGATCACAGAAAAGGCAGATTTAGCAAATGATATCTTATTCCTATCAACTTTGTTCCTGACTAGAGGAAACAACCTTAGAAATACCAAACCGATAAGAAAGTGAAAACTCCATTAATGATTAAGAGTACTCTTATGGAACTAAAAGTGACGCAGATGAAGACGTAGCTAGCAGGAAGAGCAGTGAAAAAGTGGAAATGGGAGCCAAGGATGTAACACTGAGTAGGATCACTGCATCATTTCCTCACATTGCCTTGGCGACTGTCATTCATACAGGAGCGCGAGGAAACGTAGATTTGACTTGCATGACTCTTCAGTACAAACTAGGCCATGATGTTTTTGTAGACATCCCTGCCGAAAACAGACAGTGATCAGACCATTGGAGCTCAAGCGGTTCTGCTATTTCTTCAACGTGGAGCAATCTGTAACTTTACAAATACCTAATGTAAGAAAAGTATACTAAATGAGTCAATCTCACAGACTCTTAGAGCCAGCTGAAAAGTTTGTCAATGCTGCAATCAATGGCCCCTTGAATGATGATCCAACCCGCAAGAATTTGCTTTATCATTTGGGTCTTGTCACCCCAGATAAGATCATCAAAAATTGGATAGCTGTAGGAGCGAAACTCTATGCCAAGGCAGCAATGTCGGAATTATATTACATGCTGCAGTCTGGCTTATCCATGGAGTTGGTGCAATAGCAGAAAATGGCAGCCAACAGAGATTCCAATGAGTGATTTTGTATCATCACCGATTTATATTCCAATACACTTTTAGTTCATAATTTTTTGTTCTTCATCTTTTCTCTTTCTTTCTTCTTCATCTTTTACAAGACAACCCGATCACTATACACGACTTACGACAACGCGACGGCAGCTTCCTTTCGTGCGCTACTCGGTCGGGTCGGCGATTCAAGTTCACCTCGTCTCCCGAGGAGCTGATGTGGTGAATAGATAACTACCATTTGTACATACTATAAATACTCTTTTCCGTTAAAATAAGTGTAGTAAAAATAAAGAAAATAATAAAATAAAATAATTTTCTTATGCTGACACAATTTCGCCGTGCTTTGCAAAATCAAATTCATTTAGGATTCATCATACCTAGTTTTGTTTCAAAACTTCCTTATGGCAAAACCAATTCCGACACTTAAGCCTTAAAGTTAAGCCTCTTACATTAAATATAGAGGACAAAATAATAAACCTAATTTTCAATCGCTGTGTAGCATCATTCTTTATATCCCTTTGACATAAGATATTTCCGTCCGATGCGAGAAATTTGGTACGCCCTTTTAAATTACGGAAACAGTTCCTCGGTCATGGCACGAAGCCAATACTCGTACTTTACAATAGCCCCTTCAGGTCTTGGCGCATTTTCATAGTGCACGTAGTTCAGTACATTCATTCTGTTGATTTTTTAACTCATTCCTCACTATTAGGTTGAATAATGCTCATTTACCTATCATGCTTAACTTTGGTTCTTGTACTCTCGTCAGTACGGCATTCCAATTTTTAAAATCAAACGTGACAATCTTCGTTTTCAATCTTTCAATCTTTTTGAGCTATCGATCTTGAACATCACAACGATATTCTGAAATCAACTCTGAAATAACCGACCATCATTGAGAAAGTTTGGTGGTTAATGCTCATTTCCGCCTCTGTGTAAGAAAGGAACTGTAGCCTGAGAATACTTGGCTTAATAGGAACTTTAGGAATTCAAGATACAGCGTTAGGT
The DNA here is from genome assembly GCA_905220335.1 of Noctua pronuba. Taxonomy (NCBI): domain Eukaryota; kingdom Metazoa; phylum Arthropoda; class Insecta; order Lepidoptera; family Noctuidae; genus Noctua; species Noctua pronuba. The sequence continues at coordinate 1,985,936 of LR999906.1, read as the reverse complement.
TTCCCAAATGTTATAGCCCTTGCAGGGTCCCCCAGAAAGGGTTAAGGTAGCAAACTCAGTTTTACTAGAATTTACTCATTTTATATTTTGATCGATTCAAGTAAGAAAAAAAAAATGAACTTGAACTTTCGGCAACAACTTTCTAATTCCAACTTAATCTTCAATGGCTTTTCTGTGATATTTTAGTCCGCTACAAAACTGAGAGCACAAAACACAGTAATGCCCCCACCCCACATCATCATTAAATATCACACGATCAATCTGATCTCATGTTCCGCCGTCGACCATCGCATTACGTCACTCATCATTCACGGCGACCACGCTTAGCTCTGGACTTTGATGAATATCGCTATTGGATAGACCAATTGTTGCCAATTTGTTAGGGTCGGATCCATATTACATTGTTTACTGAATTAATGGCAGCAACAAAGCCTCCGTTAAACCTGTGCCTGATGGTGAAAATGATTTACCGATGGCGGCAAGCGGTGTTCGTGAGACGACAAATCATTTTAATAGTTTTGCGCGTTGATCAATTTTTGAACGCAGCGTCGATTTTTAATGCATGTGCATGTGCGTTGACAGGCATTTGGCTATGTAACCATAGACGAATGGTTGCACGATTACCCCTACTTAGGTTAGGTAGGTAAAACACGCAAAGAAGATGAGATACCTGTGGCGACATCTATGCAGACACATTTTAACTAAAACACCATAAGTCAAACTATCCTGCAACACACACCACAACATACACAAGCGTCCTTTCCATGTTATAATCGTCCGTATATCCTGGTAAGTATTGATAATTGAATCTTCTAATGGAACATCTGCTTATCGTTGTTTTTTCTCTTCCTGATGATGTCCTTAAAAACGGAGTTTTTAAACAGAATTTTTCTTTTTTTATAGGTTAAAAGTCATTAGAAAGGGTCATATTCAGGCCCTTTCTTTTTTAGGTTACTCCAATTTGGTTAGACTCTTCGGATCAGCGTTGGCGAGGTTGGTCTCGCGTCCTGCCTAACGCAGGCATGAAGAAGACTCAAAAGGAGGAGCGACGAGCCGTTGCACCTTGTTCAGCTGGATCGTTATATCTAAATACCTTACCTTCTTCTAAATCGAGGTAATATCTAACGTCAGATATTCGAAAAAAAGTGTATTAAAAAAAGTGTATTCTAGTGAAAAGAGCATCTTTGGACGTTGAAAAGATAAAACATTAATTAATAATTAATTAATTTATTGATCTAATTACATCAAGAAAATCCGACTTTATAGGTAAATGTAATTTATGCTTAGAACCTTCGCGAAAAAATCTCTTAAATCAATTTAATATTTTTTTGACGACAGCGCACGTCAAGATGCAAAAAAACATCTAAAAAATGATATAAATTCACTGTACACAAGTTTTTTGGTCGAAACATTGGATAGTTGTATTTCTTTCGTAAATTAATGTGTATTCATCGGAATTCGTAATGTCAAAACACTGTCTGTTTGGTCCCAATGGTCTTGAAAAGTTGAAATATTAAAAGAATAAGAAAAATTATGAAGTGTGCAAATTGAAATTTATTTAGGATTTGGAGGATTATTGTGCGGTTTTTTTAATTTTTTTGGTATACTGACTGAAGACACAACGCGAAGCCCGTCTCCCGGCAATGGTTGCCGGGGCTGCGCAAAATGCCAGCGGGGTCGGCGCGGCGGCGCAGCGCCCCAGGCCGGCAGCGCGAATGCGCGCCTGCTAACAGTGCTCTTTGTCATTTTTTTTTAATGTGAAGTTTACATGTTTGTTTTTTCAAAATTACAATACAATGATAACCCTTGATTGACTACAAGTCACCAATCTAGTTTGAACAAAGAAAATAAATACAGGAAAGAATGAAGATAATTTAGCAGTTACTCACTTTCCCTTACAGGATTCTGTGTGCCCAAAAAATTTGGCAACTTGAAAATCTTTAACTAAATTAAAGAAAACTGCAACAAGTCGGCTCGTGTTTTAGATTCCAAATTACCTTTTTTTAATAAACAAAGACATTTTTGTTCATGTAGAATCCAAGTTAAGTGACGGTGACATTAGGGGTGCAGCCAGAATACTACCACTCAAGTCTTGCAGACCCTGAAAAAAGTTTAAATCGATGAAGGGCCTCAAATTATACAAGATTCTAACTATGAAGAGGGGGATGATGGTTATGATCCAAACATGGATGCCTATCCATCTGTAATTCTCTAGTTTGTCATCCAATGAAAGTGATCTTTTGAAAGAGGTAAGTGAGATCAACTTGACAAATAAGACCTTATTAGTCACACAATTCCACCTCCTGATTAGAGTAGCTCATTGGACTGGATGATTATAAAGGATTCTCTGTCTGACCGGTAATGCAGCATTCCTCCAATCCATAAAGTGTATGAATGTTGTATATCAGATCCAACATGCAAAAGCATTTAATGGGAAACATTGAAATACTTGGACAACTGGTTGATCAATTTAAGGTCCAGTCGCTTCAAAATAATGAATAATAATAACCGCAGCCGTGAGTTCTTTCCGGAGTGGTTCTGCTGGCGGCCTCGACGGCCTGACTCTACAGTATTTGAAAGATTTGTTGAGTTCAGGCGCCGGGAAGGCTGCTGAGTCGCTCTTGAAGGAGCTTGCGGTTCTGATCAACTTAATGCTCCCCGGCGGTGTGAACGATGCTGTCATCGATGTTTTGTATGGGGCTAACCTGTATGCCCTGCACAAGAAGGACGGCGGCATTCGACCCATTGCCGTCGGTTGCACCTACAGGCGTATGGCAGCCAAAATATGTTGCAAGTTGTTAAGTGAATCGCTTGCAACTAAGTTCCAGCCCCTTCAACTTGGTTTTGGTTACAGAGGGGGCTGTGAGGCTACCGTACATGCCTTATCGTCTTTTTAAACTCCAAAAAATGTGAGGTTATCCTCAAGGTTGACGTCAAAAACGCTTTTAACTCCGTGAACAGGGACACTTTGTTGGCTAAAGTCATAAAAGTATTACCCGAAATTTATGGTTTTATGTGCAATGTTATAGGCACCCTTCAAAATTATTTTAAAAGGACAACGTTTTAGAATCTGCAGTTGGTTGCCAACAAGATGATTAGATGACCCTCTCGGGCCTGGCATTTTCAGTTTGGCTATTCATCCCATTATTCAACAACTAAATTCAAAATTAAACGTGTGGTATTTAGATGATGGAACGCTAGGAGGTGATGTTGACACCGTTTTGGATGACTTACAACTCCTCAAACATCAATTTAAATCTATTGGCCTAGACCTTAACCCCTCAAAGTGCAAAATTTACCTCTCTGACATTACCGACAGACAATCGACTTCCGGTTCCCCTATTTTCGAAGAAAGTTTTTCATCTTTCATCGATGACCACCAGCCATCTTAGTAACCAGCGACAAGAATAAGAACCAGATTATCAGATTAAATATTTTGAGAGCCATTAAAACTGCTTTTTTTTTTACGGATGGTAAATCATCAAGTGACTTCTCCCGCTCTGGGTTGAGTGGGAGGGAGTGTCAGACTCTTACTGACTAAAACCCATCCATGTTCCTTCCTTGACCTTTGTGTTCCAGGGCCACGGTATCTCTTTCGAACAGTCCCGCAGCCCCGGCAGGCATCGGCCCTTGCGGGCCTCTTCCTGGTTGCTGACATCTCTTAATGGCTAATCTGTAGTAGTAATCGATCCTCTTGTTCAATAATTGCCAACCAAAATCTGCCACCCAAAACTGCTTCGATACAAAAAAAAATACACGAAATAAATATCGAAACGAAATTTGCTAACATCCGCTGTGACATGAATACTCAGTAAATAATCGGTGTCCACATAACGCAGCCGCTCATTATGTACAATTATGTACATATCATTATTGCGACCGCTGACAGCCAGCATGGCACAATTGCATGCCGAATATTAACCGTCGTAATTATATAAGATAGGGCCAATTTATAGGTAGGATGCTGCCCAAGTAATTAAAGATGGGCGGGGTTAACGCGTGAAATTTTTTTTCACGCCAAATAGGTAGGTAAGTCACGCCCAAAAAGGTTGGTAAGTCATGCCAAAAATAATATTATACTGACATGTCCTCATTCATCGTTCTATAATAGCAGGATGGGTAAAAATCCCGAAGCGAGATCTCCGAAAGTCTTTGTTTATTGACTCTAACCTGTTGACATAAGCAATAAACTCGCTCGATCTTATCGCAAAAACAATAAAACAAAAACTCATCGAACGACAATAAATCCAGGATAATCAATCAAAAAATATTGACAGACAGACGTCTTCAGATCCCAAACCGCTTACGGCTTAACGGAGTAGGGGAAAAAACAAAAAGTGATATTATCCAGTATATAAAACCGTTCTATCCATTGATTCGTGAAATCGCACAGCCGGAAAGATGTTATCTGTCGCCAGTGCGGTTAAACGCTGTGGAATTATTCCATCATTATTTAGAGTTATTTTATTTGGGCAGGCCGTCCAAAATGTTCGTCTATAGATATATGATTACGTTTCATACTCTAAGTGTCGTTTATTATGTGGTCGGGCAGCATGAAAAGGGTAAGTTTAACGTATTTTTTTGTTTCAATTTCAACTAGTGTGGAGGAACGCTGGTTGTTATCATTTTGACAATGAAGATATGAAGTTATTCGTGATACAGAACTCGATGATACTTCAAAACGACGCTATTCTATAAAAGTCAATCAATCTGTATCTTTATTATTGCATATTATATTTCTGACGTATTATACTCACAAAGGTATACTTTTCTTACCTAGGGTGTTTAAAATAAAACCTTCATGACAATAGCGTTTATAGCTTCGACAACATTTTCTATTCAACAAACCCACCAATTTCTGTGATAAAATTAGACATTCTCTCGCAGAGTCACAAAGACTAAAAAAGGGTAATTTTAATACTAAAGCCACTGACTGGCTGTCTTAAATGGTTTAAGTTGATTTCAATGTAATATCGGTCAAATCATTATATATGCTGTAATCATTTTGTAGGTATGAAAATGTTTAAATAAATTACTCCAGGCCGTGCCTCTAAGAGGTCTAAACATTACAGCTATGGGGAGAACTCTGCTCCTGTTTTGCCTCAAGGAGAATAAAAAAAATTCGCTAAATAGTGTTGTTTCTACGAAGTAAAACACAGACTAGAAAAAAGGATACTTCTTTTTTTAATCCAGCACTTACTCGTGATGAATTGTGGAACCCTAGATAGATAAGCTACGTCGAATTGACGTAATCGATTTTGAAAAATCTATATAACGCGTTTGTTTTTCGCGTCACTAAACTTGCCGTTCCCGCCAGCTCAGTCGACCCTCGGAGCTTGCAGGACATACCTGTATCGCTCCGGTAAGTGCAATACTTTCGTCAATATTTACCAACCGTACGTCGATGTGACGTATGGTTATCTTTAGTCAGTTTTTTGACTTTTGGGAAAATGTGTTTTTGTGACTTTTTTGAGATTAAATGAATCTCCCTCACAACATGAAGGTATACCTGAGCCAAAAAAAAAGAAATATTGTGCTTTTTGTCCATCAAAAATTAGAAGGATAACAAAGACAATGTGCGACAGCTGCAATAATTATTAATCAATAATAATTTGTAGAGAGCACGAGTCCAGCGCCTGTCCTAAGTACCTTTGAGGCGAAAATGAATGAAAAGTTTTATTTACTTGGGTTTTAAGACTAAAGATAACAAAAAGTTGATTTTAAAAAGTTTACATATTCAATTATAAGACTGACGGAGAGCTTCCTAAATGTTTAAGTTTTGTAGAGTAAGAAGTAGGTACCGTGTTTTGTTTGTCTTATTAAACATATAAATTAACCGTTTTCATTAAATTTGCTCAACATATTAGCATACATCAAGACATATTACCACATTCAATTCATGAAGCTAGTATATACATGGTATATATATATATATATTATATATCTATCTAGGAGAAAAGATGAAAGAAAAAGAAAAGATGATGCTGTGTAAATGTAATTCCTGTTTTGAATAATGATAAAATCGTATTTAGAAAGTAAATTTGGCGAAATAGTGAAGAGGACTGTGATAGCAACAGCGCATACCTGCATGGACCATGTTAACGCTACCACCCAAGACTTGGAGAGCCTTCGCGAAGAGCCTCCTTATCCAGAGACGTCGGCTTGTATCGTCAAGTGTTTGTTGGAAAAGGTCAGTTCTTTGTTCCTATTGACTATGAGACTAGCGCAGCAGACCAGGCAGGATTAGCAAAGAAGTTTTAGTAAAAATCAATTGCCCAGATGTATGACGGAGATCACTTGAGACCAGCTCGACCGATTTGACTGATTTCTTTTTTGTTGTATTTGTAATTCTCAGGACAAGGTTTGTATGAAAGAAAATTCAGATATTTAAAAAAAAAATTAAATTAACTCAGTATGTCCATAGTCTTTAACTGTTTCACCGTATGCCAATAGCTATTTTAGTCACACTGTCAGTGAAACAAATAGCCTGATAGTTCCAAGGCCGCCTGTAAACCAGTGTTCGCAAGTTCGATCCCAAACCAGTGTTCGCAAGTTCGATCCCAAACCAGTGTTCGCAAGTTCGATCCCCAACCAGTTCTTACTTTTTGTGATTTATTTAGATTTTTGAATGGTGTCAGATGTTGGTTCGAAGTTTAAGGTTTTTTAGTTTTTTTTTTAAGTTTTATGGTTTTTTTGGTTTTAAGTTTTTTAAGTTCGATCTCCAACCGGTTTTTACTTTTTTTTTTTTAATAGAATAGAAAGTTTTTATTTCAGACCGGAGTCCATAGGTTAGTAACAATTTTACTTAACTTCTAGTGTAAGTAGGTTACAGATACAGATGAAAATATACAATTAAAATTCAGCGTGGAGCCTCATCCGCCTCCGCAACATCGGGGAATCCCACCGATCTGCAAATATGAGGAATATTATATCTTAATATATTTTATATTGCAAGATTTAAAAATAGTTAAATACATACTTTCCTTTTTATATAGTTTGTAATGCACATATTTTGTAAAAATGTAAGCAGGTGGGTTGCACCTAAGTTGTATGAAGTTGCCATTGTGGCTGCTGGTGAGAATTAGGGGTCTCGCGATATTGTAATTCGACGGCGTGAGGGTGATGGGACCATCAGCGTGTCAGCGAAACCCATAGTTCGATATTTTGCCGAGCAGAGGATGGATATAATTGTTGTTGTGTTGGGGTCGGCTTCCAGTCTAACCGGATGCAGCTGAATACCAGTATTTAAATGGAGCGACGGCCTAACTGACCTCCTCAACCCAAGTAGTACTGGGTAATAGGTTACCCCTGGGTAAGACTGGTTTTCAGACATTCAGGCCACTGACGTTCGGCAAAAATTGCATAAAATTTGATCACATTTTCTTCAAAATCGATATACTTCTAAGTGAAAACTAAAATCGATATACTTCTAAGTGAAAACTAAAATCGATATACTTCTAAGTGAAAACTTGTCATTTGTTTAGATCGGCGTAGTGAAGAGCAACAAATATTCCAAGTTGGGTTTCATGACCGCGGTGACGCCCCTTGTGTTCACAAACAGAAAGAAATTGGAACACATGAAAATAGTGTCGGAGAATTGCGAACGAGAGGTAAATATTTATGACGCAAACACACTAAGACTTGGTACACAGCCTTATGCAAAAAGGGGTTTGTGTTTTTTATTAATATCTCGAGTCATGATAGATAGGATGATAAGTGGGGTATGCGGTAAGTAAGACGATATTTCAATCAACACTCGTTTTAGGTTGCAACACATTTGGTACAAGTTATTAAGAATAAGCGGTTCTCATTTTTTAACCTTAAACCAGCCAGTTGTTTTAAATACCGTGCAACAAATATTTTAAATAACAGATAATGAATAGCAAAATTTTACAAAAAAGGCCACTTTATAAAAAAGCAATCACAAATAAATTACAGGCGAAGCAATTTTTCAGAGCTCAGAAATAAATTAGAAAGAAACTGGAATTGTGTTTCAAATCTACTGCTTTAAGTCCAACGATATTTTAATGTCACACTGATGAAATTTTAAAAGGAAAAATAAAATTGGATGATTAAAACCAATTTGGCACATTTTTATTTTGAGGTTATTAGTGAAATGAGTTTTTGCTTATCGCAAAAAAAACAACTAACTTATACCGAAAAAATATAGTAACATTAGTATCTCGGTGTCACTAGCTCAAGTTAATGAACGTAACAATCATCATGTGATATCATATCATACCACAACTAACAAAATTACTACATACGGTACTAGTAAGTATGATTATGTTATATTTATCTTATCAGTCATCAATTGTACTGTTATATTTGAGAATATCATCCATCATCGGATTGCTAAGCGCAGGTTCTTAAATTTTAAAACCCTAACTTTAACTCCAAAAAACAACAAGAGTGTACCCATAATATTTCAGCAATATTAAGACACAAATTCGCCAAAATTTCCTAAGCGGCTATTAGTTCAGTACACTTGAAAGATAAATAAATATTCCATCTCTATAGCAAGGGTTGAAATGAAATGGGTTGATTAAATAGACCCCTTCTGATATTAACCCAGTTTGACTAAATCATTAAGGACTGACACCAATAAGTCTACCTGAAAGTGAGTTCACTTGAGAGATAGCGTTATTATAAACCAGCTTTTGTCCGTGACATCAACCGCGTTTATGACCGGTTTATAAAGTTCTATATTTAACCCACAATTATCATGGTCTTTCCGTGTGCGTAATTTCATCGAAATCTGTTCAGCCTTTAATGTGTTGAAGAATTAGCCAAATTAGCGCTACTTTGTAAAATACCTTTGTAAAATAATTTTCAGGTAAATCACAAACATGAGACGCCATGCCAACTTGGGAATGAGGTCACCACATGCATCTTTAAATACGCTCCCGAGCTGCATTTTAAGTCTTAAGAATGTAGAGAATCACCAGCACACGACATATTAAGAAGAAATATAATTACGACTGTGGACAGAGAAAGTGGAATTAAAAAATCAAATAAATTTCATTTATTTCAGGAAAGATGCATCTTTACGAAAGCAAATTTCATGAAATTTCATATTTGAATTGAATAAACATTATAAAATTAGTATAGATTTTATTTTCGACCATTTTGTTGGGTTTGTCTAAAAATAATTTTCTAAGTAGCAGTCTTTTGTATCTGAATGATGACAGAAAGCTCACCCTCACTTAAACATAACTTGGCGAAATGTGGATGTACTCTGTAAGGATAATCACACTACATCTCATACCATCTGTGCTTAACCTTTCAAGCTCATTTTAAATACAAACTATCCGAAAATAAATAAATAAATAAATTTTGGGCTATATCGAATCTACCTGCAACTTATCAGCGAGAGCCAATACAATACATGGCAATAATTTATACAAAAAAACACCGATTTATAGGTGTAAAGTTGAGGATCTCGGATGCCCTTGTGAGCCATCACAGCACCCTGATAACCAGACATCTTTTCCAAGGTTCCAAGGTAGCAGTGGTGTTTCACCTGCTCAAAACACGAGCTACTTTCTCTACTTCAGTTCTCAGAGGACCATATTCAGGATATTGGAGCATCCAGTGGAAGAAATCCCCAAAAAGAAAGCGAAAACCATTGTCATTGCCCATCCAAGTGACTGAATTGGGACTGTAGCAATAGATTCTTATCATATGAGACCTCATTACAATAAAAAATGCATTAAATTTTAGTTTATTTATGTCCATTTACCAGTTACTCAAATGACGATAATTTAAATATTATTCGGTAGGTGTTTTTTTTTGGTGGTAACTTCTTAGACCTCTAAAAAGCACGGCATCGAAATAAGCTCCAAAAATATTAATAAATGTTTATTTCGCCAACAAATGTAATGAAAATGTAAATTCGTCACGTGACGTGTAAGCTGCGCGTGACAAGAGTGAAGATTTTTAATGCCCTGAGAATATTTGTCAATGGCCTTTAAGAAGGAATACTGAACTATATTTACTCGTGAATTAAATATCACTGTGGGTCGCGTAGTCAATATTTATGAACAGTTATCCACTATTCTTAACTCTTAACTAAATAAACTACTACTATACATTATATAAGAATTCGAGGTCTACCTAAAGAATTATGCTCAAATTCCAACTATTGCCAGCAGTGGAACACTACAGGCTCATTGTAAATTTAACTCATACTAAGAGAGATGATGTTAGTTTGAACTCTTTTAATTGTGGCTGGAAATAATATCAAAATTTAGGTAAACCACAAACACAACAGAGGTTTGCACGGTAGGTTCTCCAGAAGAGGGTGCATCGCAAAGTTACACGCAGACAAATTGCAAAAATTAATATTTAATAAAAAATAGGTTATACCCAGTCCAAACTATAACTGGGATGATTTTTGCGAATTCCATCTCCACCATCATCCACCCAAAAAAGAAATAGTTAGCGGCATGTACAATGAATGGCACATTTAGCTATATTTTATTAAACCATGACCTCGATCGATCTTTAAGAAAATATAAATTGCCTACCCTATGAGCTGAATGACTAAGGCGATTTTGTAGATAACTCATACTTTTTGACATAATACAGATATGGCTTTATAAACGCTGAGTTTTGCGTTACCAGGCCTAAGGGCTATTGTTTGTACTCATCGTAACAACTTTTACTATGAAACCCAAACCGAAAGCAAAAAAAAAACTGCTTTTCCTTATTGAACTATAGCGAACCTTCTGACATAATCAACAAAGTCAAACTTTTATCATCCCTGTATATTCACATATCAAATACGGGAGACGAGCAACATGAACTCAAGTATTTATTGATGAAATGATGTCCTTATAGCTACTGAGTATATCAATAAATTGTAATTGTTGTTGTATTGTCCTCGATGATTCAGAAAACTATTGTAGTCTCGACTTTAGTCTGCGACGTCACAAAGTTTGAAGATAAAAAAACTTATTTCCGAACGCAACCTTATCGTGCTGCCATCTGCCTCTGTAAACTATCTTCATTCGGAATTTATGTAAAGTAACGGCGTCACCTTTTCCGATGAGTTTTGTTCTTTTTAGTTTAAAAATTGCCTTATTATATCGTTAAAATGGAAAAAAAAGTCGGTGACGACAAATTCGAAGTTACTGAGGGAATATTTCTTAGACTCGAAAAGCGCATGAAATATTTAAGCTCTGATTCGAGTGATGAAGGTTAGAAAAGATAATGGCTTCACTTTGCGTTTCCTTATTTCGTTTTGCCTCCTGCAGAAGAATTGGAATCAAGGGCCGAAGCCTGTTATCATGTGCAAATTGTCGCTATATCGAAAACATTGTATGTGTTTTTGAGCTTTTATGCCTTGCTCTTGCACTATAACAACCAAGAGCCCCATGTAAGGTTTGCAGATCAAGCCATTGCAGAGGTAACTTCACCCATGAGGGACCACTGTTCGTTTATATAGATTGTAAAGCCCCTAATAAACTTTTGTTGTTACAAACACTTATAAAAGTACCCACTTAATGTAGACAATAATTAGGACAACACAGTTTCCGTTTCCAAGTTTCCATCCATGATGAAAGTTGCAGCCACTAACTTGAAAAAAAGAAAATATAAGGGTAACAGAAGACCAATGGCTTTCTTGGTTTCTTTCTCACAATCAAGCATAGGACCACTAAGAATTGATGAAAATGTCGAGTACCAAGAGGCGCCTCCTTAAAACCTGATAATAAACATGGTTTGTAAACACACTGGTCAAAGAACATCGATTCCTCCAATACCAAGGGATGTGCCTCCTCTTCCAGCTATTGTAGATGCTGTGAGTCACATCTTTATTGATGCCTAATATCCATCAAAATTACTGAGGAAAAAAAAGGTTTTACCACTGAAATCGATTTATTGCAAGACAGGATAGCAAGAGAGAGACGGGACTGGCTCAGTGCTTCAGTTTCTAAATATCTACCAGCAGGAAGGAAATCTAACATAGCTGCTTGTGCTGTTAATCTATGTTAATCTAATAAATGGCTGTAACAAATTCATCGTATAGTAGGTTGTTGGTTAGTAACCAGTATTGTTTTATATCAGAGTGTCCCCACACACTCTTTATATACACCAATGATGACCTTCATGTACAATGATGTTGACACAGTATCTCTACGAGCATAGGAAGGGATAGTCCAAATCTCTAATAATGGGAACTTAATAATACATGGAAAAGAGTAAATAACCACTGAAGCAGGACATACCGATACAGAGAGGTTGATGACCGGGATAATCTCTGTATTATAATATTGTTATTGCAATGTTTGTTGTGTTTGTTTGTTTTGTTAACAATTAGTAAAATTATTATATTAAGAGTAAAACTTAGATGACAAACAAAGCAAATAGATGAAAATGACGTCACATAACATGACAAGAATGGCCGCGACAGTCACGGACGTTTGAACTATCGTAGAAAATTGTAGGGGCTTAATTTTTTTTTGAGGGACAAGCATTAGTTGAACTTAACTTTTAGTTATTTTCTTGGGTTGATAGTACTGTATTTTATTGATTTAAGTGAAGAAAAAATTACATGCATATTCCCAGGAATAACATGATCAAGTATCAAGTCGAAAGAACAGTTCAGAGACACTTGGACTTCTTCTATTCTCAGAGTGTAGCACCCAATCCACAGGTGATGTTAGAAGACTTGTGGAAGATGAAGTAGCTCAAGATGGGCCCTTTGACAAGAAAAGAGCTTGCACTGCGTTCTCTTCAATACCCAAAAATACTCTTTGATTAGCTCTTTTTGCTTAAAATTGTGTTAGATCATTGGTTCATCTTGATTTCTACTCATAAAGCATAATATCAGCCTATAATGTTCCCTCTGCTGGGACCCAGGCCTCCTCTCTATGAGAGGGAATGGGCTATAATCCAACACGCGGGCGGGCCCATTGCGGGTGATTTGTACTCATAGTTGGTTTAAAAAATATATATAAAGGGTGTAAAAAGACCCTTAACGAAGCCGAAAGGCACTTGTTCTCCCCGTCATTGCGATTTTTTTTTGTTCTAGAGCCTGGGAACCTTCTAGTTACGGAGATATTGGTGGTCAAAGTTCCAAATTTTTCACACGTGTTTGATTAAATACAAGATTTTAATGTAAAATTTTTAAACACCTCCACGACTCCCATACTATTTAATCCATCCATCAGCACAAATTTTTAGTACATTACATTGAGTCCAACCGTAGAATGTGACTTTTCACCCCAAAAAAAAAATTGTTTCCCAGCAATAATTTTTGCGTAAAGTTAAGTACTTAGTTTGTTGTACAGAATGCCTGGCTGTCGGCTTCGTGAAGGGTCTGTTTACACCCTGTATAAACATATAATATATGTATATTGTCCGAAGATGATTAGTCCCACCCAACCCAGACTTTCCGTGCGGGTTCCTAATTACTTTGTGACGTCGCAGACTAAAGCCGAGACTACAATAGTTTTCTGAATCATCTTCGGAGAATCCACAACAAGCATAATTACCGTCGAACTTTACTTACAGGTAAGTTCGGTTGACTATTCAATTAACCAGTTCACACTCAGACAGACAAACCCATATATTTTCTCTGAGCATCTGAAACCACAATATCCTTCAATAAAACGCACGAAAAACATATCAGACCAAAACAAATTCTTCGTAAAAGATATAATGTATATAAAATATTTTTTTTTTAAATTTTAGTAGTAATTGGTTAATAAAATAGTAGTGATACCGTTTTTCATTATATTATATTTCGTAGTTAAGTAACTCCTTAAATGTAAGGAGGTTACTGTTAAATTTGTTATCTAGAGTCACTGGTTAAATTTGTTTTTCTTTCTTTCTTATGTTATCATTTACTTTTGTGGATGCTGGTTAACCTATAATTGGCGACTGTGTAAGTCTAAGACTAAAACCTATGTATAATTCTGATATGTTGTACACACAAGCTGTTGGTGAACCTATATTAATAAATAATGTACATAAAATATAAATAAGACTCCAAAATCTGAGCTGACATAATGCGCGTGATGCGTGACACAGCGTCTGGCGTGAAATATTTCACGTCTAACTAGCTATTCTCACGACGAAGCGATTGGTAGGAAAAAGATTTTTTGACAAGGACTTGTGTGAAATTCCTGTACTAACATTATTTAAAAAAATATATAGTATAATCTAGTCTTTCAAATCTTAACATAGGTAGGAAAACCATAGAAAAACATTTACTTCTACGTGTCAACATATAATTTTCCAGGAAGTACGGAACCATTTCAAGTTTTTGCTCTATTATGTCCTATGCCAACAACCTCCATAATTAATTTAAAAAAAAACACCATACAAAAGACAAAACAGGATGGATACAACCTCCTAATTATTTAAATAAAACCATAATTTTGTGATAAATCACTAATAGTTTACACTTTTTAAATTTCATACCTATGTTTCATACCTTTAGTCGCTGAGTTCCTAAAACGCAGTCTGCCAATTTCGCGTTATGCCTAGACCTGACAAGAGATTGCCGTGTTGATATTTAGACCCATTGCGTATTAGTTCATGAGCGAAGTAGGCGAATTGAGATTTAACTATTTTTTTCATAACTGTACTCTGTCCGGTTTCGCAGCTGAGAAAAAATCAACTGGGTAATATTGATGTATTACTATTTCCAACCGTCTATTCTAAGATATTACACAGTCTATTATATTCAGCCCACAGACAAAAGGACTCCTACAATCGGGTTATTCCCAGTTGTCCCCACTGTCAACGCCACCACTGGTGACAAATGGGATTTCTTTCCATAAAATGTCCCATTTGCCACCAGTGGTGGCGTCACCAGTGGTGGCAATTGGGAATAGCCACTTTTTTTGTTCCCAGTTGCCACCAGTGGTGACAAATGGGAAAAATAAAATGATACGCCTCCATATTAGTACGGTACACAAAACGAGAGAAATAAAACATTGCACAGACTAATCAAGGTTTTATTCACAATAATTTACATATTCTCTACTAAGGATGTCACAGATTTATACTTATGTATACAATCACACAATCATTTACTTCGAATTTTCTAATTTACATCAAATAAATCAGACAAGTCCAAATTTTTTTAATACGTAATCCTGTAATTCCTAGGGTTTTATCACAGAGTTACAAGCTTCAATGATCAACTTTCTTATTATTATTTATCACAGATCAGTATATTATTCACAATAATTGACGTTTTATAATATTCTAACTTACCAGCTATTATTTTACTCAGTTGTTTTCCAAGTTGGTCTATCACAGATTAATCAATGCAGTATTTACAATAAATTATATTTCTTTTTTTCATATCACAGATCAACATATTATACACAATAATTAACTTTACATATTTTTTCGATTTAGGTATTATTTTTATGATAATCTTGCGCGAAGCAGTATAGTTCCGTGACGTCTTTTTATGTAAACTAACGAAACTGCACCAGAACTGCACGACGCACTTGACCCTGACATTGTTAGAAATATACTGATGAATGTTACGTCACTGGTCTATGAACTGAGAACAGCAATTAGTGGAGAGGGTTGTTCGACAGGATAGGAGCGTGAAAGTTACGCAAATTTTTTAAAGTATTATACCAAAATCAGACAAATATGTGAAGCCAATTATTGTGTGATATTATAAAAAGGAAGTAAGTACCTATATTTCTTTGTAACTTATCGTAATCGTCCATCTTGGAAAACAACTGAGTAAAATAATAGCTGGTAAGTTAGAATATTATAAAACGTCAATTATTGTGAATAATATACTGATCTGTGATAAATAATAATAAGAAAGTTGATCATTGAAGCTTGTAAGTCTGTGATAAAACCCTAGGAATTACAGGATTACGTATTAAAAAAATTTGGACTTGTCTGATTTATTTGATGTAAATTAGAAAATTCGAAGTAAATGATTGTGTAATTGTATACATAAGTGTAAATCTGTGACATCCTTAGTAGAGAATATGTAAATTATTGTGAATAAAACCTTGATTAGTCTGTGCAATATTTTATTCCTCTCGTTTTGTGTACCGTACTAATATGGAGGCGTATCATTTTATTTCTCCCATTTGTCACCATTGGTGGCAACTGGGAACAAAAAAAGTGGCTATTCCCAATTGCCACCACTGGTGATGCCACCACTGGTGGCAAATGGGACATTTTATGGAAAGAAATCCCATTTGTCACCAGTGGTGGCGTTGACAGTGGGGACAACTGGGAATAACCCCTACAATCAAATGGGCGAGATATTATGTACTAAGTACATACCATACCTACTTCTAAAAAATATTAAAAAGTTAACTTTGAATCTGAAAGCCACACCCCATGAACAAACAACCAACCTTATTACAACTACTTTTTTAAGCAAAAAAGAAAACAATACAAAATACAAGAAAAACCACATCGATAACAAAACCAAGAATCAATAACATTTTCACAGCTTTACCTACACTGTACAATGTCAAGAAACGGAGTTAAATAAATATTTACCGCCCAAAGCCATCTTTAGATGTTCTGGCTATCTAAAGCCTATACAAACCTATTACGTTTTGACCCAATAGTTCAGAAAAATCAATTGTTTATTATACAACCATAACAACAACTTTTGCGTACCAACACCATAAATTAAGCTTAACAGTTAAAACGAAGTCGTAAGCCTACTAGATTTGGGCTGCGGGACTGTTCGAAGACATACCGCGGCCGTGCAAAGAAGGAACATGGACGGGTTTTAGTACGAGTCTCATACTCCCTTCCACTCCATCCAGAGCGAGGGGTCATTTGATGATTTCCCATCCGAAAAAAAAACCTACTAGATTTTGGAAAAAAAACCTCATTTTATGTCTTCTATATAGAAAACCAAATAACAACAATTGAAGACTCAGGCGACAACTATCGGATTTTTTGCAGAACCATGAACAATATGAAACCAACTAGCATTTAAAATAGCAACAATACTGGATAACTCCTAGTACCTACTAGAGTTTGGACATTCATTTTATTAACAACCTTACGATTTTCGCATAAATATCAAAATAACATATCGCAGTTATTGTATCGGGAAACCTTGATACAAATTGATCGATCACTCCTGCTCTTTACATTATTTAACAGACGGTTTGCTAAAACGTTCTAAAGAGGGAAAGCAAGAACTAAAAACTGTCTTCCTTAAAAAGGCGATAAGATAAAAGAAAATCCAATTAAAAACGCAGCTTGTTATAGATTTCAATTCCTTTCTCGCCATTTTGTTATAAATCAAACACATTTTTCCCAAATTTTACCAACAACTATCACGAAACTCGAAGAACAACAAGAATAACCTTTCGAAACAATTTTACACTAAATATTTTCCACTAATGCGATGTAAAAATCATTTTGCTTTCAAAAAATAAAAATTATTTTCAATATAACAAACGACAGCAAATTGTCAATCAAGCGTTCCCATTAAATGACAGTTTGAAATTCGAATGTCGTTTCGATGACTACATTCGAAAAAAAAATCGCGGAAATTGTATTGTTGAGGTGATAAATTCTCCTTGCTTGCTTTTTTATTTTTAAGTGGCCAGTGATGTTATTTTTTAGTGCAATATAGAGGTTGCTGTATTTATTTGGATGTTTTTTCTTTAGGTTTTATGGTAAACGAATAATAAATAAAAAATGGATTGAATCAAAAAAATAATATAAACAGCTTAGGGTCTGCCACTAGCTCATAATTGTATTATAAAATATTTTTCTATATCAGCCATTCACAACTTCATTAATCTTGCTATGAAATAACTTCAACGCGATCGATATGATACTCATAGTCACATCTCTCTGCTGGGCAAAGGCATCTCCCCATGACTTCCAAATCTTTCGACGCTGGGTTAGTATGGACCACTAGTCATTGATTTTGTCCAACTCGTCTCGCGGTCTTCTACGAGGTCTGTCTGTGGCGAAGCGACGGCTTCTGGCTGCGTCGGGCCTCCACATAGTAGCTATTTTGACCATCATCATTTTTTTTTTCATTTACGGATATGTTATAAATAATGAGGTTATTATTTAAGGCAGTGCAATACGGATAAGTGGAAGGACGGAAGGGGGGCCTTTGCCCTGCAGTGGGACACAAATGGCTGATAATAATAAAAAAGTAGACACCTCAGTGTACACGAGTTGTTTTTCTTTCTTTTTAATCCACGCAGTGTAACCTCGACCTTATAACTCGAGATCTAACAAATTGAATTTCCTGGCCCATATATTTTAGTGCGTGGTATGTAGCATTTATTTTTTCCCGCGAAGTAAACAGATATATAAAAATAGAATAAATGAGAGGGGCTTTCAGTACTCAATATCGCAAAATCAACTAATTAGGTTCCATTTAATGATGGGTACTTAGAGGGCATTGAGTATTTATGGACTAGGGAACAATGAAATGGTTGCGTCGTTCGTTTGAGTAGGTATATCAAGAAAAAAAAATACTAAGACAGTCAGGCTAATGAGTGAAGGAAGAAATGAAGTAAAAAAGGTGTCATGTTCTCTCCGTCCTGGTCAATAATATTCGACTCACAGTTTTGTATGTCGGATCCGGTCATTAGTAGGGACTTGAAATGAATCGCAAGCGCGCCAGTGGCGACATCACGCGACCTCCTTACAAAGCTACCCACACCACAGCGTGCTTCTACAGAGCCGTGATTTTTACAGTTCGAGGCGAGGACGACATTGAGTGTCTGATCCCAGTGGAGTCAAGACGTCCTGGAACTGTACCCGATTCATTGTGCCCCGTGTTATTGTGTTAAATTGTAATATCAAGTAATTTGTTAGTCTAATAAAAACAGTGTATCGCACCCAGTGTATTTTCATAGCACGAAACCCATCGTCTGCCCACATGATGTACGAGCCTATGATTATAATGATTTATCCAATCTAGAATTACACCACATTGCAGCTTTCAACAATATTTTGTGATTCTACTATATCCTGAAAGTGAGTCGATTATTGTTTACTATTCTAAAGACTTCCAACACACTGTCATTCATTCTGCCCGATCTAGGTACATTAGCTGTTACAGGGCGAGAGAGAATAAATACTACATGCTAATTATGTACCCACCCTGGTACAAGTTCAGCCCATAACATTCCACGTGTGGGCCGTCAACCACGCGGTCCAGCGTGGGTTGGTAGATGCTCGGATTTGTGGTTGTAGGTCATGCCGGGTTTTTCTCACGATATTTTCCTTCACCGTTCTATTTTTCGTATCAACTACTGAGTATGTGATGCGAAGGAATGGAAAAATGTCGTGAGGAAAGTTTTGAGTATAAATGTGGATCCGTATAAGGAAGACCAAAAAAAACGATGGATGGACTGTGTGAAGGATGATATGGCAAGAAAGGAGGGGTCTGATGAAATGACGAAAAATAGAGAAGTATGATGAAAGAAGAAGACGTTTGGAAATTGTAGTAGATACCGATGCTGACTATAATTTCCTTGTCACTTCAGATTCCAGACGGTGTGGTATGGTTGCTACCTTCCAGAAAATAAAAATAAATAAATAATTTTGCAGTTATCCCCACACCAACTTGATAAAAAGCACCTACCAGACTTATTTTAAACTGTTTCCATAGCAATGCTATGATAAAACGATAGATTTATTGTTTTTCCCGCCAGATACGGAACAAATGTGAGTAAATTCAATTTACGCCGAGGAAAATGTACACCACGAACATAAAGCAGCAGTTGAAAGTAATAAAAACATGCAACAGAACAATAAAGATTTATTTTATAATGACATTTTTCGTACCCGCAGTGCAGAAGCTTGTTTGCAAGAGTTGTCTGTAGAGCTTTACATAGGTCATCATCTGCCTGGTATTTCGGCTTCCAGTCTAACCGTTTAGGGATATTATTATAAATTATCGGCACTCTACATACAGTGCTTTTATGCAATAGCGCTGTCTTTGCTGGCTGAACACGAAGTTTGCTATTATCCCAGCGATTTCGTATTACGATGTCCGATATTCGAGGAAACAAATGGGGGTTATTTCTAACAAATAATGCGATTTCTAAAATATAAAGTGACGGCAGTGTGAGGAATTTATGCTTTGTAAAAAGTGGCTTACAGCTCTCAGTGCTTTGGATATCGAACATAGCACGTAAGCATCGCTTTTGCATTTTAAATTCCATATCTTTATGAGATGGGGCAACTCCCTAAAAGATAATGTCATATCTGAGGACAGATTCAACAAGTCCACAATAAGCCGAGAGTAACACATCAGTGTTGATAGATGGAGCAAGCTGGTACAAAGCATATGCTTGACTGCGATTTTTTTACATAGTGCGTCAATGTGTTCTTTCTTTATTTAGTTTACTATCTATGATTAAGCTGAGAGAACGGGCATTAGATACTTCATTTATAGTGTAATTATCATGAATCAAATTTACATTTAATGAATTATGCAATCTTTGTCCAAAGAGCAATATTTGGTTTTTGATAAATTTATTTTTAAATTATTATTATCAAGCTAAGAAATTATAGATGTCAGTGAACTATTAATGTCAGATTTATAATTATTAATGTCCTTACATGCAATTGAAACGTACTGTCATCAGTAAATAATGTTATAGGTTAAGCGTTGCCTTTGGCAAGTCATTGATATAGATAATAAACAACGGCGGCCCTAGCACACCACGTTGAGGAACACCGTATGTGACATTTTTCCTCACGGAGCTGAATGTTTCTTCTTTTTTTTGTTTTAGGATTCACTCTAGTTATTACTGTCATCTGTTGTCGATTCGTTAAATAGGATCTAATTAATCTAAAATATTGCCTGTTATGCCGTATGCGTCAAGTTTACAGATTAATATATTATGATCCACATAATCAAAAGCCTGTGACATATCGCAATAAATATCACAAACTGGAACTGTTTTTGTCAACGTGGCCGATAACATTTTGGATGAATTCATCAATGGCCATATTTGTGGTTTTATTCTGTCGAAAGCCCTTTTGATCTATGCACAATTTTTTTTTTTTTTCTAGATATGAATTAAGTTCGCCATAAAGAAATTTTTGTTTTTTTTTTTAAATTTGATAATAGTGCCTATAATTCACCATTAACTGTTTGCATTCTTTTTTGAATAAGGGTTTTATAACTGATAGTTTAAGATCTTGTGGAAATACTCCAGTTGATATCGACAAGTTCAAAATGTGACTCAGGTGGTGGCATATATCCTCATTTACTGCTTTAATTATTTTAGTAGAGATACCATAATATTTTATATTCTTGGTATTTTTAAGGCTGTTTATAATGTTATTTATCTGGTAGGGTGAACTTGGTGCAAGAAACATTGAATTTAATCTGTGATTAATTAGAGACGTTACTTTTTTCCCAGCACCCGGAACTATTTCAATAAAATAATTATTAAATGCGTTCGCTATTTCTATTGGATTATTAAGGACATTGTTTTCATCAATTTTTATGTTATAATGGATTGTTTTCGGGTGTTAAGTCTCGTTTTATTTATAATCCGCCACGCTGTTTTATTTTGAGCCGTTATTATTTTATAGTTGTTCTGCGCACGTTTTGTTAGTTTTATATTTTTTTTTAAATAACTGACAGAAATTTAATTACTTTAATTTGTTGGCTTTTGTTGAGTTTAATCTGAATTTCCATAGCAAATCCTTTTTCTTTCGACTGTAAAATTTTACAACACGTGATACCCACTTTGGCTTATGATTAACTTTTATTTACTAAATGCATATGATAATTTTTGTCTGTCTGTCTGTCAATCTCTCTGTCTGTAATCTCCGATACGGCTGGACCGATTATGACGGGGCTTTTACTGGATGATAGCTGATGTTATAAAGAGTAATATTTTATAAATAAGAATAGTTTCCGTGCAAAAAAAAATAAACATTTTGAAATTATTAACAAAATCCGATTCAAACAGGGAAGTAATATCTTTTTAATAATAATTTCATGCGAGGCGCAAGTCCAATATAATTATCATAAAGGAATCCACAGCTTTTTACCCGACTACGGCGAAGCCCAAAAAAATGGGTTATGTGTTTGACCTGTATGTATGTACGTATGTATGTCTGTTTCTATGTTCCCTTGTAACTTCTAAACGGATGAACGGATTTGGATAAATTATATGTCGTTAGATTTGCCTTGGTAGCGCGAGTGTCACTGGTTACATTGAAATGAAAAACAAAGAAAAATGGCAGATTTAGTGTGCCATATCGTAGCGTTCGAAATTTTTTTCTTAATAAAGGCTTTAAAGGGTGATTACAAGAATATTTATTTATTTATTTATTTTACTATTTATGTACACACAGTAGACAACACAGGAAAATAACATTATAATATATGAGTACATAGGTACTGCTTATTTCATAAGAAATTTCTGCCAGCAGACCTGCAAAAGGAGAAATGAAAAAGAAATGTAGACAATAGCGTGTGAGAAAGGGAAGAGAATAATGAGTTTATGTGCCTATTTACAACTTATAAGTTTTTTTTTTCTTTAGGTTAAGCTGTGCTTGCCTAGGTTGGTCTGTGGATGGGTGACCACCCATTACATACCAAGTTTCCTCCGTGCCTCGGAAAGCACGTTAAGCCGTTGGTCCCGGGTGTCATTTGTCAATTTTGACAGTCGTTGGGTAGTCAGTGGCCCAAAAAGTCTGACAACCAGTCTTACCAAGGGATATAGTATTACCCAGTACTAACTGGGTTATGGAGGTCAGATAGGCAGTCGCTCCATGTAAAATACTGGTATTCAGCTGCATCCGGTTAGACTGGAAGCCGACCCCAATATAGTTGAGAAAAGGCTAGGCAGATGATGATGATAAGTTTTAAAGTAATTCAAAGTGACAAATCGTATCATAAAAAAGTTAAATCGTCCTATCGTCCTATCCTATTCCGTTTTTATAATTTTATATTCAAATGAGCCCCGCTTGCTTAAAACTTGTATTTAATTTAAATGTGCTTGTTTTATACTTTTCAGTTTTTTCTGTCGGGTTTTTTAGTTTTTTCAGTTACTTTTTTTCAAGACGTAGAAACAGGGACAACTCTTCTACTATTTTTGTATTTTATAAGGTGTTCAAAAAAGAACTCAATTTTTCATTACGCAATTTCCATCGATCCCTTACTTTAACCTTTCAAAAATCTCTGCTCAGAAAATGCGCAATGAAGCATGGCCAACCATAAAGAATCGTTTACCGTATTTCATACCCGCGGAAAAAAGAAAATACGCAAAAAGAAGTAAATATTTAACATCTAAACATCCTTTGTAGATTAATCTTGAATTTCGAGATTACCACCGAAATGTGTTTAGTGAAATGTACTGAGGTGGACTAAGCTTCGTTTTATTATCTCGGTTTATTAATGTGTCTTAAGTACAGCAGGGATAGCGGTTCGAGGGGCGACTACATACAGTCGAGAGCTTCTGTTCACACCACACCAACATAAACAAGGCATTGCAGCAAGGAAAACTAAGGATGCAAGAGCGAGCAAAGCGAGCTCGGGACTTGGGGCACCCCGAATCCAGACAGGTTAGGTTCGAAGGGATTGGCAGGGTCTAGAGAGCGAGCGAACTAAGACCCCGCCATTTCCTTCGAGTTAGGTTATAAAGCAACCTAGGAATCCTGCAGACAGAAATAGGAGCGTAGCGGGGCTACGTCGACTACGCCTTATTTTATCATTTTGATAAATAAAACCTTGACGTTAATTTAATCCACTTAATCTTAATTTTGACCTTGACGTTGATTTTATTCGTGTTTTAATTATTTTATTCACAGCGAGTATTTGTTTTTTTTATACATTTAAATACATACATTTCACAGGAAATGTGTGTATTAAAGAATCTTTAAAACATTATTTTACACATTTCCTAAGTAGGCTCGGAATTCTTTATATTTCCTAGGAATTGCATACAATTCCTAGGTTTCATACATTTTCGGTAACAAATACACATTAAATAAACTTTCAGAAAACTTAATATTTTCTGATCAATTAATCAAAGTCTTATCCTGTCGCTGTCCACTGCTAGACATTTGATTATAACAAATGCCATAACCCAGCTATCATGTTATCGTATCCAGTCCTCTTATCTTTAATGGGACATCTCACGGTTACAATACGTCACAACTGGAGCAAAAACATTCAACAAAGTGCAAGCTATTTAAGTCAAGATAAATAAATAAACATGATACATCGCACAGTAATACAACCCCATATACATTTCAGCAGCTGAGTGCAATTTCCCAAAAGGGGATAGCCAGTACATCATCCTACTACGTGGATCCTTGACATATCGTCCGTGTCACTTTTCCACTTTAAGGTGTTTTCGGATCTCTCAAGGGAAAAAGAAAAGGAATGAAACAAACATACTTTTCCACTGAAAATATTTTCGCCATACGAATTTAAACTCTATTGTCCGATGAAAAAGGGTGACGATAAGTTTAAGGGGTTGTAAGTGAGGAAAACATTTGTGCTTTTTACCTTTGGGTTTGTTGTACTCATTTATAAATTGCAATCATGGCGTGAAAGCGACGTGTGATTTATTTATAAGTATTAAATTCCTACTGTGAACGGCAAAATATTAAATATATAATTATACTTATTTCTTTATTATCAAGTGAAACTAATGATGGGACCTCGCGCACTATCACGAATACTACTTTGGCCGCAGAAGCTTCGACGCAGGAAGGAAATTTGGTCGCTCACCAGGCCGTCCGACCAGTTTTGTTCAAGGTAGCGGTAGCTGGAGCTGGTCATGCGACAACTCGAGGTTGTGGCCGCTTATTGCGTGAGGATCCCTAAATGTTTTTTTTTTTAATAGCAATTATAAACCTCTGCCCTGCGTGAGCCAATAAAAGTACAGGCTGAATAGATCAATAAAGCCAAACCTTTTTCGCAACTATGTTGGAGTCTGCTTACTGCTTGTTTTACATGGAAACACTGAAATAAAGAAAGAAAAAATATTTATTTGTCGCGGGGACATAAACATACAACACATATCAAATATTTATAAATTCAACAGGACGGAACAAAAAAAGAAAACAAAGTTTACAGCTTGCACGTCTTGACTGCGACAAGCAGGTTACCACTCAGCATGATGCCATGATGCATTGCCTATCGGACCTCTACAGCACAGTTACTGGATAGCACGATACCTACCCCTTGGCTAATTGTCAGGCTTTTGACAACCCTGTAACTATTTCATTTAAGGGGAAAGCGCCAGAGTGGCCCGCGAAATTAAAACTTTCTTACTTTTTTTGCAATTAGCAGGTCAATGTCAGGTTGTATGTTGATTAAGATATGATTCGCGGCCGTAACAAATATGGTTTTACAGAGTTATAATCCTTAAAATCACCAACAAAACCCCTTTTTTTTTTTTACGGATCGGAAATCATCAAATGACTTCTCCCGGTCTGGGTGGAGTGGGAGGGAGTGTCAGACTCTTACTGACCCCAAAACAACACAAAACCCCTTAAGTTCATTTAATCTTATTGAATGACTATTTCATAAAAAAATCATTCAATGGGGTCACAAAAAAAAATGTGAAGTGTCAGAAGTCAAGGTATCATTAAAGTACATGCTAAGAAATAAAAATCACAATGATTAATTATAATATCTTAACGAACATACTCGCAGTATCGTAATAAATTGTTTAAAACCGTTTGATCTTTAATTAAAGATTCATTGAACACACGGCGGCATATCTAGCTATACCAAACCAGTATAACCTGAGTTCATTTTGTTTGAGTTTCACGTACGATGAGAGATCAGCTTAATTTGGTTTAGAATAGCTTGATTGGCGGCCGTGTAAACATTCAAACGCTTCGATGGTTAACAATTTTGGTCCATTATTAAATTGTAAAACTGCCGCGCCGACCGCTTCATCGAACGGACGTTACGTAAAATATTTCGTTTTTAATATTTATTGCATATCATGTCATCATCTGCCTAGCCTTTTCCCAACTATATTGGGGTCGGCTTCCAGTCTAACCGGATGCAGCTGAATACCAGTATTTTACATGGAGCGACTGCCTATCTGACCTCCACAACCCAGTTAGAACTGGGTAATACGATACCCCTTGGTAAGGCTGGTTGTCAGACTTTTTGGGCCACTGACTACCTAACGACTGTCAAAGATCTACGAATGACAGCCGGGACCAACGGCTTAACGTGCTTTCCGAGGCACGGAGGAAACTCTGTATGTAATGGGTGGTCACCCATCCACAGACCAACCTAGGCAAGCACGGCTTAACCTGAAGATCGACCACGACGATATCATGTATTATTAAAATATTAAAGATGGTAAAATGATACGATATACTAATAAGTTATTGTCTTTAATCAAGTTGTTATTATACTTAACTTTACAGACTGATTCTTTGCTGGGGAGTTTGTTTCGGAGAGCTGAGATTGGTGTTCCTTAGTATTTGTGACGTGACCATTGTCTACATGTGTCATTTTGATGTGGTCGGGCCCTTTTGGCATACTTATTAAAAATAAAACTTGTACTCGTAAGGTGCTTCACTTTAATTTATACAAACAAACGCATTTCTCGCATGTCTTTCTTTCATTCTAACTATGCAGCTGAGTAAAGATCGCCGCTCCATCTAGCCAGCCTGAAGGAGGTAGCCAAATCTCTAATCACGTTAACAATTAATTACGTAATTAAAAGTCGTACTAAGTGCACTAATCACTTGCCAAGATTAATCAGAAACAACCTCAAACAGTACGCCTACTGTTTATTTGCAAGCAATCTTGGCTTAAGTGTAAGCAAATGTTTGACTCATGTAAGAGATCCCATTAAGTCAATTCAGCGGTTTTACTAACTCCAGAACAGCTAGTTCAGTTTGTTTTAAGGCTAATTCTGTTACCGCTAAGTAAATTCTCGTATGATTATGTAAGTTTATTCACTTAGAACTTGGAGGAGCTCGTGGCTAAACAATAACAACCGCACGGGTCGTCAGACGTCTCTCCAAGGGATATCTTACTACCCAGTATTAACTGGGTTGTGGAAGTCAGATAGGCAGTCGTTCCATGTAAAATACTGATATTCAGCTGCATCCGGTTGGACTGGAAGCCGACCTAAAAATAGTTGGGGAAAGCCTAGGCAGATGGCGATGAAAAGTAAATGGAGGTCTTACTAAAGTAAAAGTCCCGCTTGCACCACAAATCCCTAAACACATTTAAGACATCTTTCTGTTTTTGACTTCTTTACATACTCACGCTTTTTTCCCATGGGGATAGGCAGAAGCTACAGAAAGCCAGCACTTTGATCCTTTCATACTCCTTTCGCCTCGACCCTGTTCATGCATCAGGTCATAAGGGCTCGCCCGTTTCGAGTACCGCTCATCTGACCTTTCTGAATAACCTGACCAGTAAGGGCCTAGTAAGGTGGGTGTGGTGTTGGCTTTCTAAACGATAATTAGGGGTTAAAGTATGAAATTGCCGATTTGTATGGACGATTTCGTGAAAAGTGATATTTCCATACTAACATTTATTTTATTTTTCTTGGAAACATCTGAACCGATTATGAAGCAATTTCAAACTATACTTAGAGTGAAAAAAATGCGCTGCACTGCGTATTTTAAATTCTCTATGCGTAGTAGTCAAATCGACGGCACATTGAAACAGGTGTTTTGACACACTACCCTATGAGGTAATATGCAATTACTAGTACGGTTTTTTAACTCTAAAAGGTACGTTATTTAATAATGTATTACTTAATCCTATAAAAATGAAATTAGGAAAAAATATAACTATACCTACGTCAAAGATACAAACAGAACAAAATATAAGAAAAAAAACGGCAATTTCATAGTTAAAGACCTATTACTTACCTTTATCACAAAAGGTATTTAGACATTTCTTAAATCCAGCCACAGGTACCCTCTACCCTAGTTACGTACCGAGGTAATGACGTCATATCCTAATTTCCTCAAATATGTCTTCTCAAAGAGAACACTATTTCCTTTACAGTATAATAACTCCTTAGTTTGCATAACATGAACTGCATACCGTATTCAGAATATAGTAAACACCTGTTCATGTAGGTATATATGACACAAGACATATAAAACCATATACACTGAAATTGATTTTCTAAGTAGGAGAGAAAATGAAATGGTAGTCAAAGAAGTCCTTTTATCTTCGTTAACTATGTTAACTACTTCGTTAACCAGAGGTTAAGGCCTCGCCTCTCATGCATGAGGTTGTGGGTTCAAATCCGGGCAAGTACCAATGTGACTTTTTCAATTCATATGTACTTTCTAAGTTTATCTTGGACATCACAGATATCGGTGAAGGAAAACATCGTGAGGAAACCTGGACTTATAATTAATATAAGTCTGAAATCGCCAACCCGTCTTGAGCAAACGTGGTGATCAATGCTCGTGCCTTCTCTGTATGAGAAGAGGCCTTTGCCCAGCAGTGGGACAGTAACAGGCTGGTATTATTATTATTATTATTAACTATGGAATGTCTAATATCCATGGTGGAAGGAGGGACCACGACGCACCAACGGTCATCACGTACTGTGTACATCATTCTGAACCCCACATAGAAATTTTTCATCAGTAATTAAAAAAAAAATTGCTGTTCCATACGTTTTGATTGTGTAGGCTTTGCACTTTTGTAGGAAACAGCTGTTTTTTAATTGAAAAGATGTTCTGAATCATAGTAAACATTTGTGCGTCGGTGTCCCATCCACCCTGAATACAATTATGGCATACAAAACAGAACATTGCGCTTGTATTACCCGTAAGAGTCATCGACTCATCATTTACAGCTTTTTATTTCTTTCCATTTTTTTTTTACAACCTTGCCCCACACTAGAAATTTCTCCTGTACCCTGGATGCGTTTACAAACATTTCAAGTCACATACACAAACAGCTAAACTCGGAACAACTATTTGTAGGCCATCCAAATATTTGTTCCGTGCAGGGATCGAACCCACGAAATGCAGCTCAGCTTCTGCGCCCACCGTGCCATCAAAAGGCATATATGGATGTAAAAGCCTTCCTACACCCACAGCATAGCATCTTTATGTTTTGTCTGAGTCCCATCAACATCTTCCCCACGATTTTGGTGGGACGACCCACAAACCCACCCACCCCCTGGCCGGTAGTAGTGCCTACTCCATACCTACCGTTAACTAGTTATGCGAAAATCCCATATTATCCCAATAGGGCGGCACCTATTTCCAGTAACCGAGCACCTACGGACTGTGATCGAGAAATTCCTAATGGATTATTCCAATACTTGTTTATCGACTCTCCGTATCGATCCCAGAATACCCCGTGCAGTATCGTATTACTAGAAAATCACAGGAAACCGTATTCTTCTCGCGGTCATGGACTTTAAACCATAATTAAACCCAAATAACTTAACATCTTAACATTACATCAAGCCTGTAATACCCGAAGGGGTAGGCAAAGATGAACACCCACATTTTGGCAGTATGTTTAAGTCAGGCGAGCCTATTGCCATCAACCAGGCACAAATCCAGTTTCCGTGGCTGCTACTGAGAAATTCCTCAACTCACCCGACCTGGGAACCGAACCCAGGACCTAATGCTCAGCAGTCGCACTTGCGACCACTAGACCAACGAGGCCAAACCCTAAACCCAAATGTGTAATTAAACTGTTATTAGGAATACTTAATCTTTACACATGGTTATTTTAGCTATCCTTTCCTTAGTTATAGGTTCCTTAGATTATCAAACAGTTCGTTTTCCCGCGATACCAAGTATAAAAGTACTCCAAAGTTATGACAGCGACATGGGAGGATATCCGTGGAATGCATTGCAAATATAAATGTTAAGGAAACAGCGTTGTCCCACATCCGTTTAGCCACAGAGCATTTAAAAAATAGAAATGACCAAATATTGACCTCAGAGGGCCAAGGCAATAGGTCTAACTGCTACTAAAGACTGTTTCAGGTTCTCAGACCTATGATTTTTTTCCGGTGAAAATTCCGCAGCGCATTTTAAATTGTGCAGTATAATTTATTAATTTTGTATTATGAAAAATAATTTCAATGTACTATAAACTATTTGTTATTTTCTAATTGTTGCAAAATTCCGGATTCGTGTTTGGTCAATCCGTCAATTAGTATTTGGTCTCTGTCTAATTAAACTTTTCCATACCTTTATCACGATTATTAGTGGACTAGTTCTAAATACCTACACTCATAACTGCAGTGATCTAACATTAATGTATACAGGGTGTAAACAGACCCTTCACAAAGCCGTCAAGCAAGCATTCTGTACATCAAATTAAGTAACTTCACGCAAAATTTTTTGCTGGAAACGACTTTTTTTTTAAATTTTTTTAATTAACTTTAAAAACATGTATTTAAAAAAAAACTTGTGAAAAAGTTGGAACTTTGACCCCCAATATTTCTGTAACTAGAAGGTTCCCAGGTATGGTCTAGAACAAAAAAATGATCGCATTGACGGGGAGAATAAGTGCATTTCGGCTTCGTTAAGGGTCTTTTTACATCTTTTATTTATTATCAAAGTCGATATCAACAAATAAATCTAAACCGACGTTTAGCTAAGAGAACCCACATGACACGTACACGTGATTAACTTTCTTGTTCTGATTTCAGCTAAATATTTTCATATAAAACTTTTTCTTATCTTTAATGCTAAGCCATTTCTATCGTTTCAAGTGATCTGTGGTTTACGCAATGCAGACGGCATATGGTAAGCGTTTGTTAAACCTTTGTGTCCTGGATCAATAGTATTTTGTACAAAGCGAGGCTACATCCTTTGATATAACAACAGCACGCCTGTAATCTCCGAAGGGTTAGGCAGAGATGTATCTAATAGTACACCCACATTTCACCAGTTATGTTAAAGTTCAATGGAATAGGGGGCAGCCTATTGCCATCAACCGGGCACAAATCCATACGTGGATCTGACAGCTGTAAGTTGTGCGATTTCTAAATCTTGAGACAAACGCCGAGACGAAATCTTTGTGTGGTATAAAACGAACATAAATTCACAATTTTATTTTTAATATATTATTTAATCAATATTCACACAGTTAATATTCATAATCCAATCATTCTTGTCTCATCCATACACTTACAAAATTAATTTATTTGAACTACCACTAGGCCGAGTTTATTACATCTAGATAAAATTATAGGTCTAGACCAAAATATAATCCTAGAGCGAAATGTAATACGACCCCAGGACATGGGTGGTGGGAGTAAGGGTAGAATACTAATTTTGTTTAGGTCGCAAAAAATAACAGGCCAAGTGCGAGAATGTTTTAAAAACGAATTTTTCGGAACTGTATTTTGTAGTTTTATATGAGGTATTTTATGGGAATATAAAATTATAACATAACGTCACACCTGTTATCCCCGAAGGGCTAGGCAGAGATGTACTCAATATAGTACACCCACATTTCGCCAGTTATGTTTAAGTCCCATGTAACAGGGGGCGATCCTATTGTCATCAACCGGGCACAAATTGGGACTACGTGGCTGCTACTGAGAAAATTCCTAATAGATAAACCCAATAACACTTTTCCCGACCCGTGAATCGAACTTCGGACCTCATGCTCAGCAGTCTTGCAACCACTCGACCAGCGAGGCAGTCAGGTAACATAAACCTTTTTGGAAGCTACGCACAAGATGATACCTATATGTAATGTTTTGAGCTTTAATATATCTATACTAATATTATATTATAAAGAGATATTTTTTTCTAAATAATAAATAAATAAAAAGGTAAAGTTTGGATGTAGAATGTAATCTCTGAAACTTCTCATCAGATTTCTATTTTTTTTTTCCATACGACTTTTTACGACGGGCGAAGTCGCGGGTTGAAGTTAGTTTAAAATATTTTACCGAACACTCGTGGATCCCTAAAAACTAGGACATCGGTTTTGTGCCAACATTTTGTTGCTTTATTTGAAGGCTGAGCCTGTTCTGCCATATTCGTACGTAATTTATTTTATTCTACCAAAATAGATTTGTATATTTTTTAAACAATTTATTGTAATAAATTCGTAAAGAAGATTGGTTTTTTAGGGCTCAGTTAATTTCAGAAGCGTTCATCAATGAAAGTATGTACACTATATGAAGCAATTACGGGGCGTTTCTTTCCATGTAATATCTTTTTTTTACTAAGCTGCACAAAGTAAAAAAAGAAGAAACAACTATTTCACTAAATCTGAACATCTAAACGCAATCATTTGTAATATCGAAACGTAGAAATAGTGACGGAAGCAATGGAGTTACCATATTCAACAGAAAATGGAATTTCTATAATAATACTAATTAATGATTTTGCTGGTAGTAATAGTGAGTACCATGAGACGTTTGCTACCTATTTTATAAGACAAGCCGTTTACATTGCTGCGATATTTTATCTGCATTGTCTCATCTAATCTAAGCCATTTTAAGTAAGACTCCTCCTATCTTTGGAAACACATGTTTTCTTTGCTTCTAAGTCAGCCTCTTATTCGATTCGCAACAAGTTTTATGATACTAAATTATCATGTTACTAAATAAATGATTAATTAGTGACTGCTGATATTAAAAATGTAAAGTACGTACGTAACGTATTTTTGGAGAATTTAGCTTAAATGGCAACATTCAAAGCTATGTCATCTATGAAAACAGAATATGTCATAAATGTCATTAATTCTCTGTCTTGATCAATTAAAATCTAGATGTGTGGTTTTTTTGTGGATAGTTGTGCATTTCATTAGTTTAACAGTTTTATTTGTTTCGTGGTGAACTATACAACAAAAGAAACGTACAGTGAAGGTGTTTAAATTATATGATAGAGGCTAAAACAATGCCATAAACATAAACAGTACAGTTGCTGCTAGTATGTGCGAGGAGCATCATATAGTGATTATGGTAATGCTGATGATGATGGCATGCCCGCGCCGCCCGCGCCGGTCGCTCAGTTATTTCAAGAAGTTGTTATAAGATTATAATGTTAAGCTGCTTAAAATAAATGTTTTATCCAACTTGTAATTAATGTTTTATTTTTGCCCTAGTCCATGGCGCAATTACACATGGTCGTTCGCCCGAATTCGATTGCCCATGGAATTCTTCAAACGACCAAGTGTAAAAGAACACCGTCGACTACGTCCGTTTTCGGGCAGACTCGTCCAGCTTCATTGTTTGTTTTTGATTAGTGTAATTGCGCCATCAAAGAATAAGCCGACCAAAATCATAAGACAATGTGATGGGTTGTGCAAGTGCGGGCTCCGCAGGCTAAATACCTAGACAGTCCTTAAATTCTACGTACTTGTAATAAAGTATAAGGTATATTGGATGTATAATAATGAAAATATTTTTGAATGACATTATAGCTGACGTAATTGTATATCCTACAGTGTTACATGGATCTTTTGAAGCTCCATTGAGGTTGACAGGAGAGCGCTCTTGCTAAACATTTGCAAAATGTATTGAAAAAATAAGATGGCGGTATTAGTTCTGATTTTGCCCACGCGACAAGTGGGTTTATAAATTATATTATTCTAGCCAAATCCAATATTATAAAAATATGCTGTGATTACCTTTTATCTTAATTTGACTGAGACCTATCTTTTGGGAGTATTTTTACGAATGTACGCGAGCTCTAAGTGTGGTCCCCAGATTACTTAAGCTCTTGCCATTCTTCTTTTATTCTGCAGGAAGGCTAATTTAGGAACTTGAATATACATCAATAAAGTACGGAACACGTAAAACGAATAAAAGAAAGTAAGAAGAAAACAAAAAAAGTACTTTTGAATAAATAAAAAAAATAACAGCAGAAAATCTGCTTGTGAAAAATAAAAACTCAAAAAAATTTGAGACGATGTAGAAAAACAGTAATTATTCACTATCTGACTTTTATCAACAAGTATTTTATGGAACGCAGAAGAGGTTATCTAAAAAAATGTCATGAAAAATGTGATGTCTCGGTGACTCTGAAACAAAATGATATTATTTTTAATTTTGACACACTACACTAGAATTTGACGTGCGAGCAGTGACCAGTTCGCTATTAAACTATCATAAATATAAATGAGGCGAGGCGTGAAGCTCCTCAAAAAAAAAACGGACAAAAAGTATTAGATACATCATTTCATTTCTGTTTATTTAAACTTTTTTTTTTACAACTTCTCCTCCGTTCCGGTCAATACATTGGGAAAGTCGAAATCAGAATTTTGGGTCCACTTTTACAATCAAAGTTCCTTAAATGCACCGTGACTTTTTAGTGTCTTAAAAAGGTGGTCCACTCAATGTATCCGACATAAAATACCTCTATTGTGATAATAGATGCAAAGAAAAATAAAAAATACATTAGAACTATGAAACATCCTGTTAATTAATAATGTTTACGTGTCAAACGGAAGAACATACCTACCCAGCGCATGAGTCGAGTACTTCATCGCTCGCAACAGGATGTTTCAACCACGTTATGCGTCATAATAATGAATAATATTTTTATTTAATAAAAAAAAATAAAAAAATTCAAATCGTATAAATACCATTTTTTTATGAATATTTAGTGGTCACTGGATATATAAAGTAGGCTGCCAACTAAAAAGTCACGGTGTATAGGGTGCGGGCCCTAATACAGGATGTAAACGGACCCTTCACGAAGCCGTCAACCAAGCATTCTGTACATCAAACTAAGTAACTTTATGCAAAAAAAATTGCTGGGAAACGACTTTTTTTTTTTGGGTGAAAAATCACGTTTGCTGATGCTGGATGCATCGCGTGCTGATGGATGTATTGAATAGTACGAGGATCATGGAGGTGTTTAAAGTAAAAATATTACTATAGAAACAAGTATTAAAAAAAAAACTTGTGAAAAAGTCGGAACTTTGACCCCCAATATCTCCGTAACTAGAAGGTTCCCAGGTATGGTCTAGAACAAAAACAATATCACATTGACGAGGAAAATAAGTGCCTTTCGGCTTCGTTAAGGGTCTATTTACACCCTGTATGTAGGTAACTTTGACTGTCACCAGTGGAAGATGTCACATGGTCAACTCAAAAATCTTTACGACTATCGACTAACTCCAACTTAATTGAATTTCTGTTCACAAAACCTACTATTAGATTAATTTTAAGTAACCTTATTAGTTGTCACTACAATTAGATTGTTAATGTCCCCGTTCTAGTAAGAACAGCGGCGATATAATTTAATATTGTTGAAGGCTTAATAATTATCTTGTCAGATAAAATGTCAGCGGGACATTTTCCAGATGGAGTACGGTCTATCTTAATACCTTTGCTAAATATTGTCTATGAAGTTAGGTCATAGTTTTGACCTTGTACTTGTTTAATACTAACCATGTACTGAGTACCTAGGCAGGTAACCGATGTTTGCTTTGATTTGTTTCAGTGAGATGTGTCTGCCGCTTGGGCTAGTGGTCGCAAGCGCTACTGCTGAAAATAAGGTCCTGGGTTGATTTGTATCTGGGAATGGATGATTTGTTTATGGTTACAAATACAATTTTTTTTGTATAGTTGCTGCCAGTTAAGATGGCAATAGCGGTCATTGCTCTTTCCATAATATCTCTTCGTACGAGCCAAAACAAATGAACCATGTATCGTTTTTCATTAGAAAAGATGTTGAAGATCACGATAGATGACGATTCAAGACATGAACTGGCTTATTTGTGGATTTCAAAGTTAAGACCTTTAATAAATGTAGGTGGGTCAATGACCGCCATTGCCATCTTAACTGGCAGCAACTATAGTTAGATTGGCACAATTGTTTTCCATTTTGGCGCGGAGTTTGAGTTGCATCTGATATTTAGATTAAATACAGTACTGTTTTAGTTAGATCATATCTAATGTGTATTGCGAATTTCATAATGGACAAAAACATCGAACAAAGAGTTCGTCTTGAATTTTGCAACGCCAATGGAATTTTGTGTTCGGAGTCCCTGAAAATGTTATAGAAGGCTTACGGTGAATCGACTTATTTTATTCAATAAAAACACTGCTTATGAGTGGTACAAAGCGTTCAAAAGCGGTCGAGATGTGATGAAGATGAAAATTCTTGGATTTTGTACTACGATAATGCGCCTTCGCACAAGGCCATCATAGGAAACGAATTTTTGACCAAAAGCTCAACAATACCATCGAGAAACCCCCTTATTCACCAGATATGGCTCCAGCCACTTCTTTCTTATTCCTAAACTCAAATTACCACTTCGTGGCACCCGTTTGCGGTCGGTAGAAGACATAAAGGAGAATTCGCGGCGAGAACTGAAGTCAATTCCGGAAAAAGCGTTTAAAAATGTTTTGATGATTGGATTATTCGTTGGCGTCAGTGTATCGTTACTGAAAGAGCATCCTTTGAAGACGATAAAATAACTTTGGATGAATAACTAACATTTTATGTATTATTGATCGTTTCCCGGTACTTTCTTGACGGAGTAGTATATTAACTACTTTAAGCAGGAACAAGTACATGTGAACTTTACTTTTCACTACTTTTCACTACCACTAACAGAAATAGTTCGATAATTTTTTTTTTTTTTTTAACTATTTTTTAAGCTTAATTTAGCTGATATTGATTCGGAACGCACTCTCAATCTCGCTCCATACGTTCCGTTGTACGGTATCTTTCCCTTCATTAGAAGAAGGAAAGAAAAAATATTTATTTGTCGTAGAGACATGACGTGCATCATACAAAATGACAAAAAAATAAAATTAGGTGTTTAAAAGATTTTTTTAGTAAATCTATTCATAATAATGTTTTTTTTTTTTATGGCAGAGTTTTTATTTCATAACATTGCATTTAATTTTAAATACAGCGACTGTAACAAACAAAAAATGTTAAACAAACAAAAAATGTTAAACATTTTTTGTTTGTTGAGATGACAATTTTTCACGTGAAATGAAACGTTTGACTGACAAACTGACATTACGAATGATCAACTGATGTGTCATTGTCATTGAACTCAATACTTTTCCTCGCTTCGTTGTGATAACGATATTATTGCGCGCTTTTTTACAGGGTTTGGCTCCTCCTGATTAGTGATTACTTAACCCTCTGCTTCGATAATTACTTAATAGTATGTTATTTAGCTTTATTGTTCCTTTTTCATGTCAAAATCAATATAACCTTTACAAATTAAAATAAGAAATAGCACGTTTTTAAAATAGCATTACAACGTAATAATCTAAAAGATTTCGATAGTAGTTTCAGTAACAGTTTAAAAAAAATTGGTGCCAAGCGTGTATGAAATGTCGCCATTCTCCTTTAAGAAACAGTTCTTTAAGAAAAAGTTGCAATTACTTTCACACGCAAAGAACTCTCAATTATAATACACGTTCAATTAGAAGCTTAGAAATAAGGCATAAATAATGTCGCCTTTTCTAGAAAATTCTCTTTTGCTGTAAGTAAATGCAATTTGTTTTCCATCATTAAAGCTATTCAGTGTGCCCTTTCAACTCAACATGAAAACCTTCTACTAAATTACTTCGTTATTAGCGTTCCATAAATAAAAGGGAAGCCTTATAATTTTGTAAAGCTCTTGAAATGAATCTTTCTCAACAGAAGGTGAAAAAGCCAAGCCAAGAACCTGAAAAACCGTAGTATCTTCTTTTTACGGAATTCGACGAAAAATAGTACTGAACAACCTGAAAAAATGTTGAGAAATTTAGAGTTTCTGTGTAGGTAATGCGCAGGCAGTGAGGTGAAGACAGACAGTGTTTCTTACACTTATTGCAGCGTGATTTACTTGAGCAAATCGGAAATAGCTTTATGTCCATGCAATATGTTTGTATGTATACAAGATGTAAGCAGACCCTTCACGAAGCCGTCAACCAAGCATTCTGTACATCAAACTAAGTAACCCTCCGCAAAAATTATTGCTGCGAAACGATTTTTTTTTGGGTTTAAAATCACGATTTACGGTAAAACTTAATATAACTCACTCAAAAAATTGTTTGATAGTTGCATTGAATATTAATCGGGTCATGGAGGTATGTAAAATAAAGTGATAACCTGAAAAACTACAATTTTTAAAAAAAATGTGGAAATCTTGGAACTTTGACTTCCAATATCTCCGTAACTAGGACGTTCCCAAGTATGGTCTAGAACCAAAAAGTGATCGCAATGACGGGGAAAATAAGTATCTTTCGGCTTCGTACTTTTACACCCATTGTAGGTAATGTAGTCTGAATCGAACTGAACCGAGGCGTTTGACATCTTTTTCTCTATGGACGTAAGGTTCAGCTCAAGCCGATTTCGCGTCGACAAGTGTGGTCATTCCTTGATATAGGTATGTTGTGAAAACCTATTCAAATAGTAATTTCATTAAGTTTAAACAATAATACATATATTTTAGTACGACCGAACCCAAGCTTGCGTGCGAGACTTGGTACGCACTTGACTCGTCTTTCAATTTGCTTAATGAATCGCAGTAACTTAAAGTTTCAAATGAAATTCTTGAAACCTTAACAACTTGGAGTATTTGTCTTAGTTTAAAAGTATTCCTATGCTAAAAATAATGTTTTATTCATAAACATGTTTTTTGGATAAAGTTGTGAGTAAAATGATTTCTTTCATATTTATTTTATTCGTTGTTTAAAGGAAAGAGGATTTGCTTTTTTTTCTAATTAACCCTATTTCAAAGGCTGGTAACACTTCGTTATTGAAATACCAAAATATTTGTTATATATGTTGACATCTTTGAGTTCTATTACCTTGGAAAGCACGTTAAACCGTTGATGCTGTCATTTGTGGATACTTGACAGTCATTATAGGTAGTCAGGGGCCCGAAAGTCTGACAACCAGTCTTACCAAAGGGTATCGTATTAACCAGTACTAACTGGGTTGTGAAGGTCAGACAGGCAGTCGCTCCATGTAAAATACTGGTATTCAGTTGCATCCAGTTAGACTGGTAGCCGACCCCAACATAGATGGGAAAAGGCTAGCTATGACAGCTCAAAAACAAAATAATGCTCTTAATGTGGGTTGCGGGACTGTTCGAAAGAGATAACGCGGCCTTGGAACACAAAGGGCAAAGAAAGAACATGGATGGGTTTTAGTCAGTAAAAGTCTGACACTCCCTCCCACTCCACCCAGAGCGGGAGGAGTTATTTGATGATTTCCCATACGTAAAAAAAAAAAATATGCTCCTAATGTCATCATTAACTGTCTCTAACTACTATGGCATGTCCATCAGGCATCTTCTTGAAGTGGACAAAAGCTCCCAGCTCATGGTCCGTAGCACAGAATAGCTCTCACTACCGCAACATTAATGCTGACTCCGCACTTTTATCGCCAACATAGATTTTTATTTTGTTTGCTTTTGTTACTTCATTCTATCCTATTGATGCTTTATACCGAGCTTTTATTTTTGTGCTGAAATGTTTTTAGCTATTATCGATGGTTCTATGCTGATGGAAAAGTAATATCCGCTATATACAACGCTGTATACAGTCCAACAAAAAAAGTGTAACTATTTCTTTTTTTGTATTACTATTTTATTCAGTACTGGTTTAAATACAAACAAAGATTTGGTTGTAAGCTCCACCCTTGATAGTGAACAACTTAACATCTGAAGTACCTTCGAACTTCGTTAAGTAGACAAC
The DNA here is from genome assembly GCA_905220335.1 of Noctua pronuba. Taxonomy (NCBI): domain Eukaryota; kingdom Metazoa; phylum Arthropoda; class Insecta; order Lepidoptera; family Noctuidae; genus Noctua; species Noctua pronuba. The sequence continues at coordinate 1,946,355 of LR999906.1, read as the reverse complement.
AGTTTAACCTACAGGTTAATCGTAATAACTACACACCTAACAACATTTAAAAGTGATTTTCAGTCAGTCACCTAGACATGAACGAAAAACGTAACTTAACTTTGCCGACCGATCGTTCCACACGCATATTATTTAGCCACGAGCCCCTCTAATGCGTACAGTATCCTCAGTCTATCTAACTTTTCAGCTGCTTAGATCGCAGGTTAACGTTAATATAAACAGCGACCTAAGCCAGTTAAAAGTTCAAACCTAATAAACTCCAGCCATACTTACTGCAAAGCAGGTCTAGACTCACATTACCATCCAAAACCAAGTTACAAACACAAACTTAGATCGTATCTTAAATCCAGATTTAGACCAAAAACAGTTTCAAAGTTAGATTCACCTTGCGATTTACATTTAAGCGAACGACTTATTGGCACAAATAACGTTATTCGTTTTTCGTGGTTGAGCAGGTTTTGCTTTGATAGGATATATCTGCTTAGATTAAGATATAAAGATTTATGAAAAGGCGCTTCTCGTAACTATAGGGAAGTCTTCCAAAACTTGTTCAACGTTCTTAAGCGGGCGGTATTCAGGATTAAGTTCAAAGTTTTTGTGGAGATTTCGTAATATTGTCTGCTAGCTTTAAATGTACACGAATTTTTGTTCACACATTCTATACATGTGAATCTCAATGCGGGCAGTAACAAAAATCGTACGCATCCCGCAGCCGCATCGTTTGTTATATAAACGAGTCGTTGTACGCGTGGAGGAAAACGGACTGGGTTTCAACCATCATAAATCCGGCCATTTGGAGGAATCAACGGCCGCTTTTCGGTAATGATTTCAATTATATAGAACTTCAGCTTACGATCTCATTTTGAACGGGAATGAGATAATTTTTCTACAACTGGTAATGACGTCGAATGGCTCGGGTTTAAGACTTCGAATGTTACTCCCAAACGGTGGTGATTTCGGAAGCTTAAATAGCCATTGGAGGAATCAAACGCCCGTTTGGAGGAAGGGACGAAAACATAAACATGAACTGAGTACAATTTGAAATGGCGGCGTTTGACCTAAATATTAAAAGATATTTAGGAGTGTCATCACACTTAGATTCAGGGAAGGATACTCGCTACAACTGTTTGGTCAATTTAGATACTTCGTCATCACTGTCCAAGACTTTATGCCACGCTGTGTTACTCAATTTCTTCAAACAAACAAAAGATCTCTAAAGAGAATGGTATATATTCGGTCGATCTTAAAATGGTTACCCATCAGACAACGCAGAGCGCTAAGGGCTTTGACAACCTTGTTTTCTCTTCTAGAAAAACCCAGTTCTCCTTCCTATCTGACTTCTCACTTCCAATATTTATGCTCTGCGCACAGCAAGAATCTTCGGTCCGCCAATAATCGTCTTCTACGATGTCCTTCTCACCGCTCTGGTTTTCTTAAATCCTCTTTTCTTGTCCAGGCGGTTTTCCTTTGGAATGCGCTCCCTAAGAATATCAGGACGGCCACCAGTCGTCTCACATTCAAGGTAAAAGCTCGCGAGCACTTACGTAAGAAGTTGGCAGACTCGTCTCACAATTAATTTGTTGTTTTTCTTCATCTATGTATTATCATATCTCTTTACTTTGTATATATATATATATTTTTGTATGTATGTATATATGTATTTATTATTATATTTTATTTTTGGAAATGTTCAGTACTATTGCACCTACTGTTTTTGTCTCTGCATCACCCTAAGGTAGACTGGTAGAAAATGCCTAAGGCATTAAGTCCGCCTTTGTACATTAAGTGCATAAAGTTTTAATAAATAAATAAATATATCGCAGACAGACGTTTAGTACACACGACAACACAAGGGCGTAGAAGCTTTTACTCAAGCACTATTAACTCATCTCAACCCAGTATCGATGACCTACGACTTTCGCCAGAATCCTGTAGCAGCAATATTTTTTTAAATCTTTTTTGGTGGTGTACAAATAACCGTATCGTGCGAGTGCACCAAATATATCATCCATGTATACCTTTATTATTTTTTTAAAGATAAGCAATACGCCAAATATAATTTATTACCCAAATTGATTGCTCCAAATCTAAAATAGGTCAAACAGATAATACAGAAAACGAATTGTTTTGGCGTTTACACCAAGTAATGAATGTTTGTTTAGCAAACGAACGATTAAACAATTTACGAGTTGGCCAAAAGTGCTCCGTTGATATATTTGTATCGTTTTGTTTTGGGAAAATAAATTGATTTTTTTGTTGAAGTTATACTTTCCTGGATGATAACGTTTGGTAATGGATCTAAACATGTACCTAAATGTTTTGTCAAAACGTTTAGGGATCGCCAAATGGGGACAAAAGTAGTCTTACCTTGCCAGTCTTCTAACTGCCGAAGATGGTTGGCAGCATCCTCTTGTGTTCCAATATAGCTGGTGATGTTTCTCCGGCTATGAAAGGTATTAAGGTAACAGTTTTTTGCAAGATGCTCATTAGGCAGTAAAAATAGAGAAAAGTAAAAAGAGCTCACATAACTTTACCATCATTTAAGTAGTTCGTCAGAATCTACATTCTTGTTTTTTTTCTATTTTTGCCTAATCTTGGGTTTTATTTAACAAGTCATGAATGATAAACTATGGTATCGGGCATTCCTTTGTGTAAATCGATTACATTAAATGATAGGGTTGGATGCAGGATGCATTGCCGCCTTCCACATGCAGGAAGTGCGAAAATTTGCCTGCTTCATGCACCCACATCTAAAGGGTGTAAATAGACCCTTAACGAAGCCGAAAGGCACTTGCACACCTTCTAGTTCGGAGATATTGGAGGTCAAAGTTCCAATTTTTTCACAAGTTTTTTTTTTAAATACCACTTTTAAAGGTTTTAACTTTACTTTAATTAACTCCATGACCTATTTACTATTGAAAGCATCCATCAGCACTAAGTTGTGAGTGCGTTACGATGAGTTTTACCGTAAAACGTGATTTTTGACCCCAAAAAAAAAAGATTTTTCCCAGCAATAATTTTTGCGTAGATTTAGTTAGTTTGATGTACAGAATGCTTGGTGGACGGCTTCGTGAAGGGTCTGTTTACACCTTGTATACTCGACACGTGTGCCCCCCCTCCACTGGGAATCCTCAGGAGATGTTGACTCGACGACCGCTCAGGAGCTAAACTCCATTTTACTCCTTTTTATTAAGACAGCCAGAAATTCACTTACTCCAAAATCATATCAGCAAGAAGTATGTAATGGTACGTACTTACTCATGCAACTACTTACAGAGCTTATTCCACCCCAACAATGAAAACAAAAACAAAATGCCATTTGCCATATATTATTTTTATAACATTGCTTCTTACGGCCTTGAGTCTCCTGTCGCTAACATTTGGTCCCTAAGGGAATGTCGGGAGCATTCCTCCCCTTAATATCTCGCTCCATGGATTTCTGCGGCCCTAGTACATGTGTTGGTATGTCGTCATATTCAAAGGTGACTATTTCAAAGAATAATTGGGGTCTTGCATTGCGTTACTTTAAGATTCTCGGAGAACTTAAGATTAGTTCTGACCATAGTTTGCTGTGTGTTTTTTAATGAAATTTATTCGTGGTATAGACTCCAACTACAGCATTGGTGAGACCATCTGATCCATCCAAATAAACTGTTCTCTCGTTTTGTTACGACAAAATAAAATGGTGCATTTTAAGAATAGTGTATAACTATCAAGATATACATAAGTATAAGTAAGTCTCATCAATTTAGTCCGTGTAAATGACTTTGAGGTTGTGGGGATCCGCTGGATGCGAGACGCACGAGATCGGTCAATGTGGCGACTCTTGGGGGAGGCCTATGTCTAGCAGTGGACGTCTTTCGGCTGAAATGATGATGCTGTTGTTGAAATGATTTAGCCGGTGAAATATCTTAGTAGGACGAATGATTCATTTATATACCGTCCTATAAGAAAGTATTGTAATTAGATTAATGCTCTAGAGAGACAGACTTGTAACACAGCCTAGATAAAATACTTTTTATGTTGATTGAGGATCATTTATATTAGATACCTATCAAATTCTGTGAGCTCGTAAAAATGTAGTCACAAAAACCTCCGAAGATATTTTTTGTTGTCGGCACTTTACGATCAAGAACGTAAAGGGATATGTCAAGCACAAATTAGTAGTGCTGAACTACTACTTAGAACATAAAAAACCAGATAAAAAGTAGTTGGAACAAGACACTTTTTATACCTTGTTTGAGAGTTATTTTGAAAAAAATCTAGTCAGATACATTGTATCATATAACAGTAGCCGTTATTCAAAGAGATACATTATTCTATCTTCCTGGTGTTCGGTTTACAAAATAGGTGAGAAAGTAATAAGTTAGTTTGCACACAAGCACTCTGTTTTCTACGTTTCTGTGATGATACATTACAAGGCTTCGTTCTAGTAACAGTAACTAACATTTCTACTTACCCCATAACTGCTAAGTGCCACTAACAGAGTATACGGGTACCAGGGGAGCATGAATCATGTAGCGGTGTAATAGTGCGCTCGTATTACACTAACGAGAATTAACCCACTCTTTATGTAGCCGAGTTTCATGGCTGAACTATGCACCCAACATTACAACTTGTTACGAAGTTTAATAAGAACTCGTTTAGGGTGTACTTGTGTAGTATGTTGGAAATAAAAGCATATTATCTTTCAACATTAAAATAGAGTGCATATTACGGTGTTTATTTGTCTTAGTACCGAGTGAGTTATTAATTACTTTGAAAAATACAAAATAATTGATATTATGTCCAGAGACTGAAATTAAAAAGAGAAGTTGTGGCCCAGTGTGCAGTGGTAACGGTCGTGGGTTCTAAGCCAGGCAGGAGCATTACTTTATGTTATTAATTTCATCGCCATTGCTCTCAAAATGGGGAAGGAAAAACATCGAGAGGAAACCGGCTTATCCTAGAACCAAAAATTCGAAGATATGTGACATCTACCAACCGGCACTGGGCCCGCGTGGAGGATCACAGCCCACTCCCTCTCATAGAGAGAAGGCCAGAGAATAAATAATAGAAAATATTCATACAACATCATACTTCAATCACCAATTCCGAGCCAGGAATCGAATCCGTTGATTTTGTCATTATTAATACACCATTCGATAGTTCTGCTAATAGGGATCAAATTCTGGGAAGTAGTAACACACACAACTGACCTTAAATTTGCTGGAAATTTAAGGAAAACTTTAAATTTTATGTTTTTTTTTTCACATTTAAAAAAAATGTCACTCTCGCAGTGCAGTCACCTTCACAACATTGTTCTCATTTAAATTTAAAGAAAAAAAAAGAAAAAGAAGTTATGAATTGAAATTAGAACTTAAAGTAAAAGAAAAAAAAGTTAAGAATTGAAATTAGAACTTAAAGTGAGTTGGCGCCAATAGTAGATTATAGATTTTGTTCGACATTTCGTTGATTACTACTACATATTTTCCTAATGCTACGTATTTAATTAAAAACTAGCGGCCCGTCCCGGCTTTGCACGGGTGGACATTTATTTTTTAAACATTTTTGGATAAAATATAGCCTATGTTACTCAGGGATAATGTAGCTTTATAATGGTGAAAAAATTTTTGAAATCGGCACAGTAGTTTTTGAGTTTATTCATTACAAACATACACACACACAAAAATACAAATCTTTCCTCTTTATAATATTAGTAAGATTAACTGTTTACTTTAGTTTGCCGTACTTCATTACTAACCAGAATTTGATCGTTAATAGTTTGCTATCAAATGGTGTATTTATTAATAGTGTGTTTTTTTTTTCAAAATCAACGGATTCGATTCCTGGCTAGGAATATTGATTTTCCAAAAATCTAATGATGCAGTTTTAGTTTTTTATCTAAATCGGGCTCGAGACTCCTTTGAGTATTTTTGCTATTCCTTATAATTTCGGATTTTGCCATCCACGCCCAATTGAAAAATTCACCCTGTATAGTCGCCTAAGGCCGTGTTTGCTGAAAAACTCCCCTACTAGGAATATTTTTGACAAGTAATGTAAAGTTAGTCGGTAATTGTAATATTTGGGTATTACTGTCCAAACCGATTAAGAAAATGATGAACATAACTCTACGCATTTCATCTCTAAATCCCAAGCCCAAAGAAAATACTCCCCACAGAACAATACAAAAACCCACTAATATATTTTCCTCATTCACAGATTATAACAGAAATCCGGAAGATAAAATCGTGTTGTTACAATCACAAGAAGATAGGCCTTCAGAAAATAACTACCAAATAATATCAGCCAACAAAGACATACATGAACCAAAATAATGGATCATAAAAGAAACTGTTCCGACAAAGGCAACACTAATAAAACGACATCAATTCACTTGATCGGTTTATTTTCCTTTACATTAGATATTTTTGCTCTCAAAGAAAAAATATTTAGAAGCTATTCTGGCCGACTAGGTGGTACACAGCATTAACGTTAAAGTCATAAAGAGGTGAAAAACAAGAGAAAAGGGTCAGTCTTATGTTTGGGAAGTTTGTATAATAAACAATACTTTATTTACAAAAGTTCAGCTGGAATATACGGACAGTAACACAAGTCTCAACTGATTGTCTTCTCTCATTTATTTTCATGAATTTCGTTGGTGAGTTATTTAAATACTACTGGAAACTGGATACAGCAATGCTGACATGGAATTTTTAATTTAATGAGACTGAAAATGTTTGAATACATTTACTTTTTTTGAACCATATAACCGAAGAACAAAATAATATTTTAAAAAGCAATGTTTCATGATAAAATATACGTTTTTGAATTTCTGTTTGTGATATTTTTGTAAGCGTGGTAAAAACGTTATTTATAAAATTACGTTAAAACCAAGAATCATTTTCAGTCAAATATGGCTGAAAAAATCTGTCCATATATTCCAACGCATAGGAAGACGCTTACTCGAAATACATAAAAAGAATGTCTAGGGAACAAATCAGGTTGATTAATCGCTCTCAATTCATTACCCAACGTATCAACAAGTTCACTTTAAATGCAATATTACAATATTAATATTGATAACAATCTTACGTATTTACCTCACAGATGTCACACATCGTCCATGTCTTAGCGTTATAACTATTTACATTTAAATTAATAATCACTTCGAAATTATCATAAAGTACAATTAATTTGGGGAATAGTCTAATTGACTGCGGGTTTCCAGGTACCAGGTCACCTCAGCGCTGAGGGATCCAGTACCAGAGGCCTGGGCTAAAGGGAGACGAACTCGGGCGGTGGAGGAGGTAAGGTCAGAACTGGTGTCTCTGACACCTCAATATTCTCGGTACTAGCTCCTGGTAACGACCAAGTGGAACTGCCCGTAGCCGTCACTCTGGGGCCCATGTTATCATACGCTGGAGCAGCGGCGCAACATGTCCTATTCCTTCGAGGTAGCGTTGCGCCACCACTCAACAGATCGGGGTACTTCGCAGGCTCTCCCCGGCCAGCTACTTGGACAGATATGAATATGTTACCGTACGGAACAGGCACCGCGAACTCCGCAGGTGGCGGTGGAAACGCACCCGGTGTTCCTTCTATAGTTATATGAACAGGATCGAAGCCGCAACCTCTAGGAGGCTCATCTGACATCCGTTCTGTCATTTCAAAATCACACGGTGAGGCCATATCACCGATAGATCGGTCACAACTAACGACAACAGATGCATCTATTAGTCGTTTTTCTTGGTCAGTGAAACTTCTGCTCGGTGGAACCGTTCGTCTTCTGAGATGCCAACAAGCTACTGCCCCAATAAAACCAAGAGTTGCTAGAATGCCCAGCGCTCCAAAAACGACTCCTAATAAATGTGGGATCCCAGGCGCTGTTCGAGCTGTCGCTGTCTGTGACCTCGGTAGAACAAGACTTATAATAGCCCTCGCCTCACCCGCCACACTTCTAGCTACGCACGTCCATTCCCCGGCCGCACTTGACGTCACATTTAAAAGGGTCACGTTGACCCATCTTACACTACCCGGCACTCTATCTTCCGAGTCGTCTTCGACACTCGTCTCTGTCTCTTCCATATCGCAATCCACTGAACTATTATGTACATCGACACCATCGAAAAGCCACGTCACTTTAGGTTTCGGTACTCCATGCACCCAGCATCCGAACGAAGTAGGTAATCCAATTTCAGCTCTGACGACTAAAGTACTTGATTTTATTTCGGGCGGACACGACATGCTCTCACCCGAAACGTGTCGCCACTTGTTTCCAGCTTGCGTGGAAGGTTCTACACAAAGCAAATCCTCTGTACCCAACTTGCTCTCCAGAAACCAGTCCTTAAATTCCCTTAGCCGACAGTCACATCTCCACGGATTACCGGACAAAGAGACCGTCTTCAATGCAGGCAAAGAAAACGTGATCAAACGAAGAAATGTAAGCTGGTTCCTACGCAAATCGACAGTCTCTAAAGACTTCAAATTCCTCAAAGCGTTTGTGTGTATCGACCTTAATCTGCATCCGTCTAACAAAAGCATTCGCAAATGCGGTAGAGGTGGGAACTGATCCGCTATTAGCGTCGTCAAAGGATTGTTGCTAAGCACAACTAGTCGTAATCTTTCGTTGCCTCTGAATATGTCCCTCGGGAGATGGGACAGGTCGTTGTCTCCTAAATCGACTTCTATTAATATTCTTAGTTCTAAGAACGCATCAGGATGTATTGATCTGAGGCTGGTCGCTCGGAGGTTTATTCGTTGTAAGTTGAGGAGGCCAATGCTAGCGAAGACTTCCTGTGGTAGGTTCCTGAGTGGGTTGTCGTGCAGGTCGAGAACCTGTATGTCAGATGAGAGAGCTGGCGGGCGGCGCAGGTCTCCGGATGCACACGTCGCTGTCTTCTTGCCGGAGGACCATTTGCACTTGCAGGTGGAGATGTGGGCGCAGTCGAGCCAGTCGCTGGCGGTCCTCGCGGCGCACGTCGTGAATATAACGATCCAGTACCACCTGGCCCACGCCACACGCATACTCATCTCATTTCGACTTTGTGTTTACATCGGCGGACTGCCTGAAACAACAAACGGGAGCGTTAATCAAACTAGATTAGTTAAACAATGCGGGACCTACAATACAATGGTTGGCTATCGTGCCGTTGCAAAATCATATTTGTGTTTCACAAACAGGTGGCTTGCGTCAAACTGGACATAAAGCTTTTTTGTATCGTGTAATTTCGGTCAAGGGTACGGTATCGTAAATTCCGAGAATACTCGGATCCCGTAAAACAAAGTCTTACGCAATTCCCGTGAGTTTGGAACATCATAAAGATGCTGTGGGCATTTTATTCATTTATGTAACGTGTTATACGCGATAGTAAAGATGATGAACTTTTATACAAGTTAAGTCAGTATATGTAAACCTTTCTGTAATAACACGGTGTGTAGGGTATAATGTTTACGTTGGGTGTGAGGTTATGAACGCCAAACTAGTGATTTCTGAAATAGAACGACGTTTTTCCAGAATATAGAGAAGAAATGAAAATCAGCCTTATTTACTAGAGGTTAAACAAATTGAAAGGTTTTTATTCGCCAACATTAGTAAATTTAGAAAACTGTAGCATAACTAACGTATGTTATATTTGCAATTAACCAGAAATAGTTACTTCATTATAATTTATGTATTTAACCAGACAACAAAGAGGTCCACTTCCTTACTAAATACAGGTCGATGTTACCATACAAGCAGAATAATCCATACAAAGATAAAGAAGGGCCCAACAACACACAAACATAAGCCATTACGGGTCTCCGTAGTCGATTAATTCTACCTGTAACTAAATTAGTTCGGCTACATTTGATGTCGGAAACTATTGTGAACGTGGACTACCATCCTATAATACGAGTACGTTTTATGGGACGATTACAATAAAGCTTAAACAATTATTAATATCTACTATTCATTACTAGTCATTACTCACAATTTGTTATAAACTATGTGTTAACTATAAATTAACATCCGGACAAACCTTTTGAGGTTTTTGTGATGTTTCTGTGTATATTTTGTTTTGTTCTTTAATTAATAAACAATAAAGAAAAAAAACATTATTTTAGTAACTAGGACTAGGTATGAACTAGGTATGAATGGAGCGAAGGCCTTGTCTGTGAGGGTGAATATGTTGTCCCGCAGGTTTGCTCGTTGTACCAATCCAACCACAACTTTCTACACGAGCGCACAGTACAATGCCCTGTGTGTCATCATCTGCCTAGCCTTTTTCCAACTATATTGGGGTCGGCTTCCAGTAGTCGGATGCAGCTGAATACCAGTATTTCACATGGAGCGACTACCTATCTGACCTCCACAACCCAGTTATTACTGAGTAATACGATACCCCTTGGTAAGACTGGATGTCAGACTTTTTGAGCCACAGACTACCTAACGACTGTCAAACATCTACAAATGACACCCAGGACCAACGGCTTAACGTGCCTTCCGAGGCATGGAGGAAACTCGGTATGTGGTGTGGTCACCCATCCACAGACCAATCTAGGCAAGCACGGCTTAACCTAAAGATCGACCCGAGCGGCTGATATATTAAGCCACGAGCTCCTCAGACTGTTTCTACACAACTATGTGAAAACGGTGCTCATCCCTGATCCGCAGGGTTCGGCCCAGCTCCAGCGGCATCCTGGGGGTATTCGTGCAGAGGTTTGATTGCCAGTACCTCAACCGTTGCTGTATGGTTCATTTGCTGAGCAATCTAAATTTTTAATGTTAGTTAAGTAACTGTAGTTTAAGATTTTGTTATTTTGTGTTGGTTTTACTATTGCTGTCCAAAAATAGCTCAAAGATAAAAAAAAATTAAGAAAATATCCACCATACATGACCTTTATTTATCTTTTCAAATTTCTCATAAGACAAATGCTAAAATACATAATACTGTTACTGTATCTACTTCGTTACTTTACTTATTCTAGAAACATTTAAATGTTTTATAATTTTTGTTTACATCAATTTAACCGAAAAATACAATTATTGTATTTGTAGCCAACTGATAACGCGATATTTTCCTTTGGCAGTAAAAGTTTGACTGATTCAATCAATCAACTAAATTGAAATACAAACCGATATCAGGAAAATATCTCAGAAAATCCTATTTAATAAATCGTTTTATGTTGATACTAGTGTCCCGCCCCGGCTTCGCACGGCTGCAATATACATAGAAAGAAAGAAAGAAAGAAAGAAAACATATTTATTTGGCACATGCCACAAGTGCACACAACAAACAAGTAAAAATAAAATAAAAAACTTAAATCTACACAAAATAAAACGTAAAATAAACAGAGAAAAAAAGAGACAAAATTGTGTGCCTCACGGCTGCGCCAAATAGGCCCAGTTCAGCAAACTGCCGAGCAGCTAGTGCCCGACGCTGGTTTTCAACTGGACCCCAGATGGTGATGTGACGGACATAAAACAGTTTTGTGTCTAATTAGGTATGTGTATGTATGTATGAATAGGTACTTAAATAGAACAAACTTGTGTATAGTATTAACAAATAAAAAATACGTAGGTACTTATTAATATAAAAAAAAAAACGAGAAAAGTGCAAGACAAAACAAAAAACCCAAGGTACATAAATAAATGAACGTACGCATAGAAATATAAACCTGTTTCGCACGTTCCCAACTTGTAAACATATGTTATGAATCCGTGCACTTCGTCGTTCAATACGCTGCAAGCAACCGAGCGCGATGGACTAATTATAAAACTTTGTAAGAAGTGAACGGAAAAAATTGCAAATGGCAATTGTGTGGGTACATAAGGACGGCAAAATATTACATTTCCGACGGAAAATGGAAAATGGAGCCAAATTATTCAAACGCAGATACATTAAGAGCTCAAAATACAAAGGTAAACCAGTTCAAAGTTGATAAAAAAGTGCTATATAATATGTGGAATGAAAAGACACCTTTGTGATTTATATTTTTTTTACAGATGTCAAGCCTTAAGACAGAGGTACCGATCACACTCGGGATCCTGCCAGATATGAGAGCAAAGGATGGGATGAATAGTGAAAGGAGCCATCCCGACGCCGTTTGTTCCAGTCGCATGCAAGTAGGCCAGGCACATTAGGTAAGAACGTGCGCAAGCGTTGCTCCAGGGCATACTTGTGTAGGTTAAAAAATAAAAAATAATATAGGCGGTTATTTCAGTGTGCTATTTTATATACCGCAGGTCTCATAAAATGCGATGTGTCGCTGCGGCGCGGCGCCTCGGATATCACGACACCACCCTCCAGCTGAGGACACAGGTGGCATAGTCCTAAGCAGGCCGAACGTGAGCATGAGCAGAATAATTGTATACATCAGCTATTTATACTTTTGTGCAGCATTAGTCGACAAAGATAGGTTGATAGGATAGTTTGTACATCATATAATTGAGACATTCAGTGCGACCATATCCAACTTCCGTTGCGATTCAATTAAATACTGCCGTAGACGTCTTCTGAATGTGTCTATTGTGCTGATCATTCTAATAGGTGGTGGCAGGTTATTCCATATTTTGGAAGCTGCATATCGAAAGCTACCCCTGAAAGCTGCTGTATAATGTGACTGAGTCGAGAGTTGTTGCGAGCATTGCCTTCTCCCGCATTCGCGCCTACTTGTTAACCAACTTAATTTATTGTATAAGTAGTCCGGTTTTTTATATTTAACCACACCGAACAGGAGGCACGCCAAGTGTAGTTTCCGTCTGGACTTCATTTTTAGTGAGAAATGCTTGTTTAGAAAAGGTGTTACGTGGCTTCGGCGAGGAATATCGTAGCAAAACCGCGCGCAAGCATTTTGTACTCTTTGAATGAGTCGATCTGTACGAGCTAATAGGCGCGGACCATACACTGTGTCGGCGTAGTTTAACCTTGATAGTACCAAGGTTTCCACAAGCTGTTCCCGTAGTGATTCCGACAAGTAAGACCTCATTTTATATAAAACCTTCAGGCGATAAAAACAGTTTCTGACAGAGTCCGCTACGTGGTTCTCAAAACGAAGGGCTTTGTCCATCGCAAGACCTAGGTTTCGCGCCTCATACACTCTCTCAATTTGTTCGCCCATTAGCTTCAAGTCAAAAGTCAGAGGCAGTCGGGCCAGCTGTTGTCTTGTGCCAAATACAATGTATTTAGTTTTGAGAGGGTTCAGAGACAGGCAATTTTCCTCAGACCAAACGGCGATTCGTTGCAGATCTTCGTTAAGGTCTTTAATAGCGCTATCACACTCGTCTGGTCTGAAGGAAATATACAGTTGTACATCATCGGCATATATATGGTACTTGCATCTCTGGAGGCACCTTACTATGTCTGCGCAGTACAATATGAAAAGAATGGGGCCCAAAATAGAACCCTGCGGAACTCCCCTCTCTACAGGAATAGGTACCGATCTAAGGGTAGTGCCGTCACTCAAACGCAGGTCAACTAATTGTTTCCTATTACTTAAGTAACTACGGAACCATTGTATAGCTTCTTGGTCGAAACCGTAATGTTTTAACTTTGACAGTAATAGTGAGATGTTTATAGCGTCAAATGCCCTGGAAAAATCTAGTAAAACCAGTATTGTGCACATCCCCTTATCCTGGGCAGATAATATGTTGTCAGTAACATCTAGTAAAGCAGTAGATGTACTGCGCTGCTTCCTAAACCCTGATTGTAAATCAGGTAAAATGTTATTTTGCTCCAGAAACAGCGTAAGTTGACGGCTTACGATTTTCTCTAATACTTTGGATAAACACGGTAATATACTAATAGGACGTAAGTCTTTTAAGGCTATTGGGTTTGAATTTTTTGGCAAGGGCCTAATGGAAGCAATTTTCCATTGGTCAGGGAATGTTGACGTCACGATGGAGCAGTTTATTATGTCCGTTAAAACATTTAACGTGTGCGGCAAAGTCATATTAATCATATCCAGGTTAATGTTGTCGTAGCCTTCGGCGTTACTTTTGAGACTAGCGATAGTGCGTGAGACATTGTTCTGGTCCACTGGAGCGATTGTAAAAATTGCCTCACCGTGGCTATGATTGTCATAGTAATTCATAAGCGATGCGCTTGCCACGGGGTTGCCGGGAACAATCAAAAAATTTCTATTAATTAGGTCAGGATCTGTAAAATGCGACGGAAGGTCTTGTCTAGATTTAAAAGGTAATAAGGTGGATTTCAGATTTTTCCAGAGCAATTTGGGGTTCTTTATTTTAGTGTTAATGTTATGTTTGAAATACGCAGTCTTTTCATTGTACAGAGAACCAGTCACTAAATGCTTTAAATCCCTATAGTATTTCTTTTTCGAATCCGACTTCGTTTTCCTATAACTATTCAGTGCTTCGTCACGTAAACGCATCATAAGTTTGATGGTGTCTGTAATCCACGGATACGATTTTTCTTTTACTGTATACGATTTGATTGGTGCGTGAACATCAAACAAGGAAGTTATACGGGTGTTAAAGACATGTACCATATCATTAACGGTGTCGAGCGTTGAAATAATCCCAATGTTTAATGATAATAAGTCTATGTTAAATGTTGTCGTGCATACATTTTTAAGAGGCCGATATTTTACCATGAACGGTTTGAATTTATCACGCTTAATATTAAATTCACTTATTACAATGGAGTGGCCGTTAAGTGAACCGAAAGATTCTACGGCTGTGTATCTTGCTCTCAAGTCAGTACACAGGAGATCAATGAGTGTTTCACTGGATGCTGTGTAGTGAGTAGGGCTTGTAACCAGCTGTGTCAGGTTAAGACAATTAAGAAATTCATTAAATTTTTTTGTTTTTAACCCATTAGTATCTTGCATATCAACATTAAAGTCGCCAAGTAGGATGTAGTGGTCACAATTTCCTAAAGAACTAATAGTATCCGTTATGGCATCGAGGAAGAGGACAAGATTTAACCATGGCGGTCGATAAGCTGTTCCTATGGCAATTTTTTTGCCGTTCAGTGAGAGTGTTAACCACATTTGTTCGACCGATTCGAACCTGGGATCGACCGCGCTAGTCCAAGTACGCGCGCTCAGTCCCCGCCGCACATAAAAGCCGACGCCCCCACCACGGCCCGCGCGAACACTCGCTGGTCGCGGCGTGTGGCGTAGACGATAGCCTGGCACTACCGGAGCGCGCCCCTCCTCGCCTGGTCTGAGCCAAGTTTCGTTAATGGCTATAATGTTAAAGCAATGCCTATCAAGTACACCAATCAAGTCATCATGACCAGTACCCAATGACCCAGCATTGAGAAACCCAACTTTAAAATACTTTTCTCCTTTAGTCGCCATTATAATCGCTATAAAAAGTTCCGTCATTTAGCAAAAATAATATTATCATCAGTGCACATTCAATCGTAATTCTATATAGTAGTAGTCTAAGTCGAATTGTATATATGTAGATAGTGTATAATATTAATTGTAACATAGGTTTGAAACTGTAGTATGTAACGGAAAGGCGAGTAAAATGGAATAAAAGGTTTGTGATGAGTCGGTGTAGGTAAATGTGTATAGTGTTATAAAACTGGTTTACACGTCGGTTACTGAGGTTCGCCGCGAGACACACACCTGTCAATACAAAACATTGTTTTAAAAACGAAAGCAAAGTTATTAATATTACTTTCGACAGGCTGTAACTTACTTTTAAAGTCCGCCTGACTGCGTACAAATAATTAATTACCTTAACTATTAAAAAACTACAAATAATTGAGGAAGCAAAAGAAACAAAAACAAACAAGATAGCTTCTCTAAAGTGCCCTATCCGCACTGGTTCCCGGTGGCGCGGGCGGGCCGAAGATGCGCAGAATGTCAGCCTCACAGCGGATGTGGCAAGTGGTATCACCGGGTTTGTATCGGGCGAGGATACGTCCTCGCTTTGACCACACGAACTGCCAACCGAGGCGACTGCCCGCCTCCCGCGTGCTTCGAAACAACTCCCGGTTCAGCTTCGTAAGGCGCTCGTTGACGTAGAAGCGCGTCGCAGGGCCCGGCAGATCGAGATCCGCTGTGGTCATGCCGCGACGCACTCGCGCTCCCTCCAGCAGCTCGTCCCGTAGGTCGCGGCGCGCGAGGCACACAACGAGGAAGCGGGGGCGGGTCTCCACCGGCGCCGTCGCCTGCGTAGCGTTGATGCGCCTGCCTCCGACACGCTGGGCGCTCACAATATCGCGCGCTTTGACCTTGACGCCAATCTTAGCCGCCACCAACATGGCAGTGTGCGTAGGGTTTTCTCCACTTATCTCAGGAATATTTGAAATTTGGAGATCATTGGCGAGCAGGTCCTGGTCACGATCATTTATGTCGCTCCTTAACTGGGTTATTAGCTCGTCCACATCTGACGATTGCGACACTTGGGGCTGAGCCACTTTGGTCTCCATCACAGCTACCCTTTCCTCTAAGTTACTCATCCTATCATTGGTTAACTTTATAGAGGACCTAAGCTCAGACAGATCATCGCGTAGCTGCTGGAATTCGTTTCGCACTATCTTTAAGAATTCCTCCTTGAAATTGCTTAGCTCAGCCCTGAGTATGTCCAGGTTGAGCTCCTGTGTGGCATCAAGTGCTGTGCTATTTATGGGGCTGGTGTCCATAAGGTTGACCAGGCTTTCGTCGTGTGGAGCTGGTGTTGGTGCCCGCGACCGTACCGGTGTTTCAGCCCGGTTATCCCTCACCCGGTTCTTCTCGCACTCAGGGCAGTGCCAGGGGGTCGGCACAGGACCTGCATTCGGGATGGCTACACACCCCCGATGGTACCAGTGGCGACATTTGCTGCAGTTAACAGCCTCTGCCGACGACAGAAACTTTCCACAAGCACCGCACTTGGCCATGGATGGTGTGTTGAAGCTTGTTTGTTTGAAATTGATCAGTCCAGGTAGTACAACGATCAGGCAACAGATGGCGCTGTCTTCAGAAACACGTTTATGGCAGTTTTCTACGGTGTCTAAGGTTTAGACAAACACCATAGGTTGAGTACAGCAACGGAGTATAGGATTGTACTAACCGACGTTGAGTCCCAGGTTGTTTTCCGTTCCCCAAATAAATTAACGTTTATAAACTGTGGGTTTCGGGTATTTATGTACTTACTGGGGTTCACTATAACGTTTTTTACAGTTTTTTAATATTTGCACAGCACATAAACACTATATAACAATGATACTTGTAAGTTGCACTGACAGAAGTATTAGTAGAATAAACTTATGCGAATTAAGCTGGTATTTTTATTTATTCGCGAGATGAAGAACACAGAGAGCTTATGGCTGTTTGACATCCGTGACGTCACATATAAACCTTCCTCTTGAATAACTCTATCTATGAAAAAAAAAACGCATCAAAATCCGTTGCGTAGTTTTAAAGATCTAAGCATACATAGGGACAGACAGACAGCGGGAATCGACTTTGCTTTATACTATGTAGTGATAA
Organism: Noctua pronuba; assembly: GCA_905220335.1. Classification (NCBI taxonomy): domain Eukaryota; kingdom Metazoa; phylum Arthropoda; class Insecta; order Lepidoptera; family Noctuidae; genus Noctua; species Noctua pronuba. The sequence continues at coordinate 1,928,940 of LR999906.1, read as the reverse complement.
AGAAGCTTGATCATTTTATGGAAGTTTCAAAGAAGGTAATGACCGATTACCTACGGCCATTACCTTCTGCTATTGTTCCATTCTCATATTATTCAGTCCATTTTTTTTCATACCAGTCCTCGCACAATCTATCCATCTTTTCTTTGGTCTTCCTCTCACTCTCCATCATCCATCAACATTAATATTCTTCACTCTTTTAGTTACATGACTGTGTATGATCTCTCCTCATCACATGTCCATACCAAGACAGACGAGCCTTTCCTATTTTCTGTAACAGGCGCTATTTTCAAACTTCCTCTTAAATACTCACTAGCGTTTGTCCGCTGCTTCGCCATCGTGCAGTTCGGTAATTATTCCACCGGATCGTATAACCGGGATCAAAAATATTCTGTGTGTTAATCCAAGTTATAAGCTATATGTATGCTAAGTTTGATCCAAATCCGATTAGTAGTTTTAGCGTGAAAGAGTAACAAACATCAATCCATCCATCTTCATAAACTTTTTAATTTTTAATATTAGTAGGATCTGTGCGCTAAATTTGATCCAAATCGGTTTAGTAGCTTTGCGTGAAAGAGTATCAAACATCCATACATCCATCCTCACAAACTTTCGCATTTATAATAGTAGTAAAATTTCATACTTTATCCATTTGAGTCACTCCACAACTCCATCTTAAATTCCCAATTAAAGACCGTAATAACAAAATAATCATTCAGCACAAAACGATATAACGTACGGAATGCACCCTATATTTAACAAAACTCATTTTGCATTGACGGTGCCCGATTAATCGCTCGTCTAATTGAATTGCCTAGCCACTCGGCCGGCTGATGACGGGAGTGTAAACATCATCACTGAACCACTCCTGATAGGCTTACGATCTACCTGAGTGTGCTGGAGGGTAAACAAAGTCAGCAGTACAATTTTAGTTTCAATCTATACCGTAGATGTAGGGAAAATTATATTTTAAGAGGCTGAATTAGGTTTCTGATGGTTAAGTGTATGTATTTACTACTTAATATACGCACTTTTGCCACCATACCTACAGATCAATAACTAGCCAACCCGGACCAGTTCCACTCGGTGACGAACTTTCAATTACGTATTTCATGGGTTGAATTGTCCAAAATCCTTTTTAGCGGTTGCTTCCGTCACAATATTATAGCTATCTGTACTAACGCCAAAATTTAGGCCCGTCCAGTGGTTTCAGCTGGGCGTTGATAGTCAGTCAGGACAAATGATTTTATTAGCATAGATAAAAATATATAATTTAAGTGAATTCTTCGAGATTCTATTGTTAATCTAATTGTTGAAAAATTCCTCATGACCAGATATTAAACAAAAAAAACAATGCGCTTAAATTATTATTGACGATTACATAATCGATAAGCAATGAATATTCAATTGATCTTAAACTAAACTTGAACTAAGTAGTACATACCAAAAACCACAGTTAACCTAAAACAGAATTAATAATGAACCAACATTCTATTAAAACCGCAAGTCACATTGAAAGCGAAGCGATAGCAGTGGAGAGGCGAATATAGCATTGACAGTTGTTAAGTAGTTACGTGGAAGTGATGAACCGAGGCTGGTATCTGCACAGTGACCAACAGAATCCGAATTCGGTGTGAGTTCTTGGAAAACCCGAATACAGTCATGTCGCAAAAAAAGCAGCTTCACTCGAAATTCGGAATAGTATATCAAGCCTTTGTGTTGGTGACAGCGTTCTTAAAAAACTTATCAAAAACATTAGTTTGATTAGGTGAAACCTAATTGTGTGAAAAATCTCACTTTCGTAATGTAAAGATAATTTAAAGCATTTAAATGATTAAAATCATATTAATCGTTGATGACCAACATCTCGGAACAGCATCCATTGCGGTATTTTTGTCGTTGAATTTTTCAAATACAGGAAAATAAAGCGCGGTTTTTTTTGTTCTGTCACACTGAAAAAGAAAGTCATACTAGTTTTTGACATAATAGCATATTGCACCTTAGCAGCAGTAATTATAGATATCCATATTATTTGAATGTTATACCAGTGGTAACTTTACTCTGCCTTAACTATACATTTTTCGAGTTTTCAGTCTGGCATCCGTTTTTAAGGGGTTAGGAGTAAGTTTTGGTCAAAACGTCAAACGATCATTTCAAAATTTACTTTAATGTAGCCTCATTACAACATAACATCACGCCTGCCATCCCCGAAGGGCAACGCAGAGGTGTACCTAAAATTACATCCACATTTCGCCAGTCGCGTCCAAGTCCCAAGCGATAGGGGGCGAGCCTATGGCCATCAACCGGGCACAAAACCAGACTCCGTGGCTGTTAAAGAGGCGTTGAGTGTACGCAAAATGCGACATCACCATTCGTTATATCAAGATACTTTATATCGCTTGCGCTCTGCCTTCCATGTGACGTTGTCCGAAATCTAGCGTCTAATGAAATTAGTTGCTACACTGGCTCGCTTGATGACAGGAAATGTACACACTGCACTACACTTCCGAAGCAAGGCCTACGACGCGAATTAATTACTCCCTGTTAATGGAAGGTGCAGGTAACGACAGCTTTAGGGTCACTTTGAGAACATTTTGAGAGGGGTTGGAGTTGTATGGAAGAGTTCTGGGCAAAATCACGTAGTTTCTAATATTTTACTGTAGTTTTTTTATACACATTAGAACGGTTATGTTTGACAGAGTACGTTACTTTTTTATTTATTTTCTGCTTTTTAAGACAAGATTTGGTAATTATTATTAGTAGTCAGAAAGTCTGACAACCAGTCTGACCATATGAGTATCGTGCTATCAAATAACTGAGTTGTGGCTTGTGGGGGTCAGATAGGATCAGCTTTAGACTCCAAGCCGATCAACATGGTAGAAAATGGGCTATGCTGATAAAGACGAAGGTAACCTTTTCACTTTCCGCACCTTTTTTTATCTTTTACATCCTCCCAAAATACGGCATCGAACAAATCTTGAAACCTAGTTAAGAATAGAATAGCATAGGTCTTTATTTGCTAAGAATGTAGGTACATAAAAATAAGTTGTTAAATTATATATTAGGATCCATGTACATTCTGCCCTAATATAGCATGCAAATGTAATACATTACAGAGAATAATAAGGATATTACAAAAAAATATCATTTAAGAAATCCTACACAGAATAATAACATTTGTTTACAAGTAATTCTGTGAAACGTTTTTTAAATTTTTACAACGGTAAGTTTTTAATTTGGTCAGGAATTTGTTATAGATTACAGGAGCCATACAAATCACTTTTTTTTTTAATAAGCTGGTTTGAAATACGCCCGTGCATAATAGATTCTGGTATTGAGATCTCATTTAATAAGATCACATTAAAACCTCAGTCTTCGTCAGCGAATAAAAGGCAGTCCAGCAGTAAAAGAATAGGAGGTTTATTTGTCCTAGTGAAATTAGCTCATGCCTTCTATCTGGTACGGCGGGGGCTCATTACCAATGTGCATGCATAAGGAGCACATCTACATAATAGAAGCGCACATAAACGTCTCTAATAACAAAAGGAAGGCCCATTTTCTTGTTTTGTTGGTACTTTTTTTTTCGTAATATCTTTCATGGGTTGTATTTTTTTGGTCTGGTATGGTAATGGGAGTTTTTTGCTGTTTTCCACACGTTATGTAGTCAGGATGGTTCGGTAATTTTGTTCACCTTCTGGAAATTCGATGGCCGTGTAGGGAAACCTTTGGTAATCTATATTATTATAAATTAAAATCACTTTTTGTGTCTTTTTGTTTGTTATAAACTACGCAGTAAAATTGGATAAAATATTATTAAAAAATCCTCGACTGCCTTGTTGGTCTAGTGGTCGCAAGCGAGGCTGCTGAGCGTGAGCACCTTGGTTCAATTCCCGGGCCGGGCAAATTGTTACTGGGTTTTTCCAACAGGAATTTCTCAGTAGCAGCCACGGAGACTAGATTTGTGCCCGTTTGATGGCACTAGGCTCGCCCCCTATTACGTGGGACTTAGCATACATAACTGGCGAAATGAGGGTGCACTATTAGGTACACTGCCGCCCAACCCTTCGGGGGTTACAGGCGTGATGTTATGTTATGTATTATAACGAAACTTAGATGTTACGTCAAAAAAAAAAGTTGAACAAACCGTATGGCTGCTTAGTTAAACGATAAATATCATCTAAATACTAACTTACGACTAAAATCCTACCATTAATGTAAAAATTTGGTTTTTGTTCACTTAATCACGTTTTAACGGCTTCAGATTAACATAATGTAGGACAATTTCCATCTACACACAAGAAATACTTTCTCCTGGATACGAGTGAAACCGTACGAAACAACTAGTTTCTAACAAAACCTTCATATAAATTACAAAGTCCATGTAATATTCCATTTAGGCAGTTTACTACGTTAGCAAAACAGTTCTATTACAATGTATTCAATACATACACATTTGAGTATTCAACTATTCATGTTCTGCTGTTTATTTCCTTTAAAGAAGATTTATTGTACCCAACGGTAGTAAAGGGTATCTCTTAATGTTGCTCTGACATTTATGCATTTGTATCAAAAGCTGTTAGTTAGATTGGACTTATAAAGGGTGTAAAAGGACCCTTTACGAAGCCGAAAGGCACTTGTTCTCCTCGTCATTGCGATATTTTTTTAGTTCTGGACCATACCTGGGAACCTTCTAGTTACTGAGATATTGGAGGTCAATTTATTTTTTAATACAACTTTTTAAGGTTTTATCTTTACTTTAATTACCTCCATGACCCTTTTACTATTCAAAGCATCCAAGCATCAGCACCAAGTTTTGAGAGCGTTACATTGAGTTTTACCGTAAAACGAGATTTTCCACCCCAAAAAAAAAAATTGGTTTCCCAGCAATAATTTTTGCCTAGGGTGACTTAGTTTGATGTACATAATGCTTGGTTGACGGCTTCGTGAAGGGTCCGTTTACACTTCCAACTGCTGCAATAAGTGGTCAGTGGTTACAGCAGCGACAGCAAGTAAGGTTCTAAGTTTGTGTGGGTGGATTCGTGCAAGAATCAAGAATTATTTATTAGCAAATTAATTTAAAAGCAATGTACATTTAGTTTTGCCAAGTAAGTAATAATACAATAATCACAAGTGTTAAAATAACTTCAATTTATAAATCGTTTTGTCATAGTTAAAACAAAGAGTAAATACTACTGTTAAGTAGTAAGCCCTATTTAGTGCCAAGTGCGAGTTGGACTCGCACACAAAAGATTCCGTAGCACCAAAAAATATATCACCAATATTCTTAAAGATCATTTATAGGTCTCAATTTACACTAACAGAAAAATATAATTTGTTTTTATAGTATTCAAATGAAAAAATGTTACCTACTGCTACAGTTTCACGAAAAAGTCGCATATCTCAAAAGCTAAATTTCAAATCTAATTGAAACCAATTTTCGTTGAATGTTCCTTTTACCTTTTACAAATCTGTTTTTTTTTCTGAATTTTCTTCCCCTTAATTTAGAAAATAGAGTGGGGGACATATACACAATTTTTACGGCTTTAGAAGCGAATATCTCAGAAACCATTGACTTAAGAAAAAAATAAATTAAGAACTTCGATATCGATAGACACCGCACACAGTTATATACGAATAAGTAATTTTTTTCAGCCTTCAGTATATGACTGAAGGGCCACCCCTGTTTTTTTTAATTTGTTATTTCACATCACTTTTGTGTAGCGGTTCATAGAAGACACCTGCTGTCCAAATTTCAACTGTGTGGTGCCAACAGTCTCGCAGTAAAACGGCTACAAATGGAACAAACGGGTGACAAACGGAAGGACAGACAGACTTAACGAACGGGATGAGATATAAGGGTTCTATTTTTTCCATTAAGCAACGGATTCCTAAAAAATGAAGCTTCATAAAATCATACTTTATATAACATTGTTCTCGTCAGCTTAAAAATGGTTTTTTAAGCATATATAGGGCTTACTAAAGCTCGAACCGATGAATAAACATGAATGGAGGGAATTGGATTTGCGAGCAAAAGGGCGTTGATGAAAAATATCTAAAAATAGTGGCTGTGAGGCAATTTGAAAATACGCTGGGAATGGTTTTTCACTTTGTTTTTCTAAGACTTCCGAACGGATTATATCTTTTGTTTGTTCATTTAACCGTTTGATTTGCTTTATGGAAACTGCCGAACCTCGACAGGGTAAACTGATGACTGGAAATCAAAGAATAATTGTCAATTTTACGGATTTTTGGCCAGTGGGTAGTCTTAGAGGCGGAATTAGTTCAATAGGCTTAGGTCAATGAAAAACACCTAAATAGCTAATTCACATTGAGCAAGCATGGGGATTACTTCTGGGGTTTTGGAGCAATAGAATGTTGGTGAGCACTGGACTTCAATAGTTACTGTCTGCTTTGCTCATAATAATCCTTACTTCCTTACTATCCTTACTAATATTATAAATGCGAAAAGTAAGTTGGTTTGTGTGTTTGTTACCTTTTTACGCCTAAACCACTGAACCGATCATCCTGAAATTTTGCATATACGTTATCAGGTGTACAGAAACGGACATAGAGTATCTTTCATCCCGAAAAAAGTATTTTTTTTTTAGGAAATCAACAAAACCTTCTTATGATAATAGATGGCGCCACGTTCTTCCGAATCATGACTGAATTACATTATTACAAGCAGAGTACAACCCGATTTGATTGAAAAATTCTAAATTAACGTGAGCGACGCCGCGGGAAAAACCTAGTTACTCATATTATGAAGAAAAAAACTGTTCAGTTAAAACATTATTCTAGAATCAATCAAAACTGTGTACAACTTCACCGCGAAGAAACAATAACAACATCATCACATCATTAAGCAAGCAACTAGAATCAGTGTAGCTGCCCAAGATTTGATAAATACCTTCACACCGCCGTCTATATAATTCCCCGGAGGTTTTCTGTCAAGATTAGAAGGATTAATGGCACGAGTAGGATATTTGTCTTGTCTCAAACGCACTACTCAATGGACTGCCCAGAGGCAGAATGATTCATGACCCGTGCCAAAGAAAAAGAACTAAGATGGATTTTTGTTAGCATTACGTGAATGGAAATTATCGAGACTTAGGTCCATTTAGGCTTCGGGAGACGTTGAAGAGCGACGATAAAGTTTATAAGAATTTAAGAAGGGTTCGGCTTGAAACGATTTATGTCGTCGATGTAAAAGTAATGAGTTTCTTTCTTATTTGTTGGCCCATTTTTTTTTTTGGAGTTTTAGCTTGTTAAAATGGAAAATATTCCTTATACTTCTCCATTCCCGAACATATGACATGCGTGGTTGTAATGTACTAATTTGATTTGACATTTAAAACCAATGATTTTTTTGTTTATCTAAGTTAAATACGTAAGGAATGTAAACGTATTTACATTCCTACTTTCCGTAAGAAAATCTGTAAACAAAGGTGAAAACCGGGTCAAAATGGGGCGGATACTCAGACATACACGTAAATATATAATGTATAGATATAGATAATATAAAATAAACAAATAAAAGCCTAATAGCAGTAAAACCTTAAGTAAGAGTCTTATTTTGACAGCAGCTGCTCTCCTAATAACTTTTAATCACTGCTCAAAACAGTCAAAACAAAAGCGCATTTAAAAAGAATAAAAAAACATTATACTGGCAACAAATAAACAAACCGTTTTAAGAGATTCAATTCAAACATAAAATAGCATTCGAATCATAAAACAAGACCAAAGTCTTTCATTGTAAAGTCTTCCTTTTTCAAAAGTAACTCGAAAGGTACTCGAAACTCGAGAACTCGAGTAAAGACTCGAGCAAAGTCTCAAAGTCGAGAACGCTCGCATCATTTGTTCCGCAATCTTTAAAGGCAAATGCAGCCGTGAGTTATTTTTCCTTAGATCGTCCGTCGGTGGGATCGCGGTGTATTGTCGAACGATTTCGTTGTGTTTGCACTTTTTACTTTTTGTCTCTAACTGGTAAACTATCGGGGGTAGTTGTGAAAAAGCCAGCTGTGAGCTTTTGAATCAAAAGTTAGAAAGTGTTCTTTTTGTAGTCACCTAAGTATGAGATAAGCTAAAGGTGTGTCTTAAAATGCGTACACTTTTTCAGGTCTTAACAGCTGGACGGATTTTGATGAAATTGGGCACATAGGTCTACCCAGCTGGGTATCAGCTAGACCGTGACCTAGAGGGACATAATATATAAGATTATTTTTATCCCAGTAGTATTTTCCCGCGGAATAATTTAAAACATAAAATTGTAAAAACTGTTAATTCCGACATGCCAATTATTCTTATCCACATTTTCAAATCCAAAAATCAGAACCCAATAACGTTACGGGCCGCATTATAAAATAAACATGTACAGAAATCATTCAGATTCGCTCAATTTCATGCATCCGCGCTTTGATGCTCATATCGTATTTAAACGGAGCCCGGACCTCTCAGGAGGTTTGTAGCCCCTGAATATGTAAGTTTGTTTTTGACTGAATCCCGCGACACGTAACTTTGATCGGACTGAAAGGCAGGACAAAATATGTTCATTCATAAGAGTTATTATTTCAATGTTTGACCTTTTAGATTGTTGATTATTCCGTTTAAAATAAATTTAAATGTCAGTAATTAGGTTTCTATACAAATAATGAGTAAATATTGGATGTAATCTCCGAAACTGCTCCTGCGATTTCCAAAAAATATTCCACTGATAGGAAACCACTTTTGTCGATTGCCATAGGGTGTTTTATGTTAGCAAGAAAGTTTGCGCAGACTTATTATTATTATTCTCGTTTATTCATTTACATACACATTTTTAACATTTTTAAATATTTCTTAAAAAAATAAAAAACATTTAAAAATATAAAAATAGTGGTCCGCCGGCATCGGGAGCAGGGTCCAAGCTACCGGTGGTTAGGGCTCCAGAGACAGGAACCTCCTTACAATGCGAGCCGTATCGAGGAGTACTGCCTTCTGAATCAGGCCCTTGATCCAACCGCCCAAGGAGAGCCTCGAAAGATGGTCGTCGAGGCTCTTGGCCATAAGGCCATTGGCCGTCACGACAATCGGCACAATGATAGCCGAGTTATTATATTATAACTCAAAACATAAACACATAAAATGTTAGTGTGTTAGTAACACAAAAATTTGCCTAAAAATAATATATTATTTATATTTATATTCACAAGGTTATCTACCAATAAGGCGCCAACTGAAACATGATAATTAAATCTAAAGAAAGTGAAAAAAAAACTGAAAATCCACACAATTTTACACTTAAATTTCATGATCCGGTCTTTGGTATATAAACCAAATACAAAATGAACAATATGTTTCAAATAATAATATTTGCATACAATCGCGTTGCTAATTACTGCAAATTGGCGTTGTCATGTTAAAACTAATATAACAATTGCTATACAAATATAATAGCTTAATATTTGAATGTTATGCGTTACTGTACGGCGGGCTTTTGGATTTTGTACAATTTAAATTTAGTTGCTAATTATTAGGTGCTTTGTTAGCATAAAGCAATACAATTTGAAAATGTAATTAGTTTATTACTTAATGTTCGTCATTTGCCACAAACACATTGCTGTATTTATAAACGTTTTCCGGATAATATTAGAGACAATGTGCTAAAAAGCATGAAATGTAGTTAGTATTCATTATTATCATATTTTTGGGCATATTATTATTTAAGAACGCCTGTGTAATCTGCTTATCCTGAAAGGTGAGGCAGAGGTGTACCTAGGTACAATTCTCCAGTGATATTTAAGTCCATGTAATGGGGACCTATTGCTATCAACTGGCAAATAATTTGGCAATTAATGTGTCCAAATGATCAACTTTAAGAAGCACAAGTCTCCAGACTTTCTAAATAACCGTCAAAAGAAGGAAGAAACACGAATACAGATAAAAATAAGCTATATTTCCCCCTTGAGGTCAATGTACCTCATTTAGCACAACAGAAGTTAACAAACGGACAAAACATTTAAATAAACAACTATAAAAACTTTCCAAATGTACTGCGAAATATTCTAACGTTCATTTTGTGTTAAGTCGCTTATTTTCAGGGAAACACTGGGGAGGATGTTTCGAAAATATGGAAGAGCTTTCAGTCTGAAAAATTGATAAGAAATGCAAGACTGACAGGATCTAGTATTAGTTTATGTAGGAATAGATAGTTACTTTTCAGATGCGAATATCAAAAAAGTATGAAACAGGGAAATATTCCCGTCTGAAATTGTTATGTACCTACAAACCATGGAATATGTATCGACTACTGTATTAAATAAACAACTAACACGTTATATACTTTAATGTATTTAATAAAATATTCAGGCTAGGTGGAGTGACGATCTTCGCAGGGTGGCTGGTAGCAACTGGATGAGAGTTGCTGAGAATCGAGTTGAGTGGCGTGCGATTGAGGAGGCCTATGTCCAGCAGTGGACTGCTATGGGCTGATGATGATGAATAAAATATTCATAGTGACCCGACTACGGCGAAGCAAAAAGGAGTATCGATGGTAGGATAGTGATGTTCAGAAGATAGCCGTGGTCGTATGCCACTATGCCCTGAAGTTTATGATCCCTTACTACTGTTAAAATGTTTTGTTTTTTAGGGTAGCTGGCATACGACCACGGCTATCTTCTGAACATCACTAGCCTACCACTCCTTTCTGCTTCGACGTAGTACGGGTAAAAAAGGCGACATAATTATGGACTATACAAAGGGGTATACAATGGGGTAATAGTGCAAATAGTGCAATTAATAAAATGGGTCTAATAAAAACCAATTTGACCTGAGGATTTTAGACTGTGGCCGCCAAATTATATACAGCAAAAGCTAAAGAAACCCGTTCCTTAGGGGGAAACATGGAATTTGATTCACTAAATTGGCTTTGATTTTGACTTTGAAACACGTTTTGAAAATGTGAATAGTTCTACTATTGATGGCACAGTCATCTACGGGTTGAAAATTGCTACCACTAGACCAACGAGTAAGTTATCTATAACAACTGCGAAAAAAAATGTTATTGCCTTCTTTATTCGCATTTCTAGAATCCATTTTCCAGGCTACATTCTACGTAGGTCGCGAAGGATCGTCGAGTGCAGAAATTGGTTGCACGCAAGCATTCAAGATTCCTTCTCGCACGGAACAGAATGCAATAATGTGGGTCCGTGGCGTCGCGGTGATTTCCTTTGGAGTGAGTTATCTGAAGTTATCGGGTTTACTACGCCACTTTTTGATATGCGAATGTCTTGAGTTGTCTTGAAGGACCTGAAATGCAAGCCAATGGCCAAAGGCCTCGGTGATCATCTCTCAAGGCTCTCGCTAGGCATTTTGAATAAGGGCCTGATTCAGAAGGCAGTACTCCTCGATACGGCCCGCATGTATTGTGAAGTGGTTCCTGTCTATAGAGCCTTAACATCGGTAGCTTCGACCCTGGTCCCGACAGCTGCATACCACTATTTTTATGTTTTGAAATGCTTTTTTTTTCTAGAAATATTTGAAAACGCACAAATTCTTTAATATGTACAAAAGAAAAATAACCTAACAATCAAGTAGGATTTATTTTAATTTGACTTCAAAATCAATGTATTATAACATTATATATTCTTGGCAGCTCTCTATATCAAATTTGCTTTCACGATCTTAGCAATAGGACCGGATTAGGGCTCCTGCATAACGCATTAAGATCTTCAATGTCAAAGAGCTGTCTCGGTTGGGCTGACGGTTTGAAAGCCAAGCTAAGCTTTCAATACATTATCAATGAAGTAAAAAATACACATGTTGATATCTTATCAAAGTTGCGACGTGGGCCACAGTTGAACTTAAAATGGATTCATACCAAAGTGATCGACTGTTAGAAATTTACCACCATTTAAAAAAAAATACCAAAGTTTTGGTAAATATACCAAGTTCATATTTTCATGAATTCAGCACATGGTTTTAATGGGGTTTCCCCTTACAATAAAAAAATCTACTCTGCTGAGCACCACTTGCGCGTCCATGTCAAAGATTTTCTACAAATCCAAAGTTACTTCCATATTCAAGGCAATGATATTCAAATTCTCCACTTATAAAACAATATTGTCAGTCCAACGACAGTCTATCTCCACAAATTGTTTCCATACACTGTCAAAACCGTGTAACTCCCATACATAAGTTGGTCATACATTTGTAACTTCAACTACATAATTCTGAGTGATAAGCGGACTCCGTCGGAGTTTCTAACTTACCGTGTGATTATACTTATGTATAGATACTTCCTTCCCAGTTTGTGAGCCTGCCAACTAACTATGTAACTTTTAAATACTTCAAATTCTGACTGTTCACTTGTTCAGTTTTCTTTCAAAGAAATTTTTCTTCGGAAACCGCATAGTCAAGGAATCTTTTGGAGAAGGAAAAAGATAAAAGTGTTCTTTTTTATCATAGCATCTTCAACCGGTCATTAATTCAACCGTGAGATGGTGTGAAAAAAGTACCTGGATCTGCTATTGAAGGCTTCCGCAGGAGACAGGTATTACTCAAAATAATACCATGTACCAACTTCACATATCTCAAAGGGCGTAACCGTCATTTTAGCCAAAATGAGATTTTAATGCAGTCATGCTTAGTTTTTCGTCATCTTTCGATTGGTATATTTAAAATTTCGTTGTTTGCAAAAGAAGGCGGATAAAGCCATCATTTTGGGATCGCTAAACATTGATTTTCTTTCAATTTTAGGGTGTATACGAAGTCTATTTTTTAATTGTTAGATTTACTTTATACATTGTTCTACTATGTTCTTTATCTCAAAAATCTAACAAGTTTTGTCTTTTCCTTTTTCTCTCTTTTATGTCGGAAAACTGTTTTGCTTTTTTGTTTTTTGGCTCTCCTGAAAAATCGTGTATTGGTATACGCCCTTTGAGCCTAAAGGTATCGATATTTAGATTTCAGTTAGAAACCCATAAAAAATAAGATGGTTCTGTTTACCACATACCTATTCGTAGCCATCTGCTTCATTCATCTTTAACTCAAATGAAAATTCTCCCAGCCACATCTATCCATAAATAACATAAATGGCTTTACTCTTTTGATCTGAAAACCACTCGATATTAAAATACATTCGGAAACATTCACACTACTAGCAATATGGGCAACATCTATTACATAAATATATTATAGCACTCAGCTTCGCCTTGATCGGGTAAGAAGTAGGTTCACGACCCGACCTTCAGCTTCGGAACTCGGTCGCATAAACAAATGTGGTGTGTGTTTACCTTTACATTGCGAACAGGAGTGTTGAATGAAATAGTAATTGCCAAGAGTAAAAGAAACGAAGCAGCCATGGGTTAACCTTGATGAAATTGAGTTGTGTTTAGAACTAACCCTTTGGATTGTTGTATGACTAGTGATGTGTTAATCAAAAATTTACGAAGAATTTTTCGGGTTTACAACTACATGCCATATCGTCACGATTGTCTTAAAATTAATCATAATATCAAAAATGGATCTTTTTATTTTTATATGATGAAAGCTAAGCTGAAGTGGGACTGGAATGGCCACGTCTGACGCATGCCTAATGAGCTGTGGGCCAACAAAAAAACACTTTCTGGAGCCCTGACACAGCCAGAAGGCGTCGGCAGACCTCGTAGAAGATGGCGGGACGAGCTTGACAAAACCAACGACCAGTGGCCCTCATTAGCCCTGGATCGCAACAACTGCAAGTCATGGGGAGAGGCCTTTGCCCAGCAGTGGGATGACGCAGGCTAACAGTATCAGTATGATGAAAGAGTTGGTGTGTGGGCAAGACATTTTAACATATAACACAATGTAAGTTAATTATTATCTATTCATAAAAATATCCGTGATGTATCGAGATACTTTAAAAAGGCGATGATAAAGATATTTATACACAGATCACACTCACAATGGATTATTGGAAGCTAAGGATAGCTGTCCGCATAAGTAATTCATTTTCTGATTGTACCAGCTAAATTTCGTGTACTTAGTCAAGATATGTACAACGTCTATGTTCGACTAAGTTTAAGTAGAGCAGCTTTCTTAGACCATCTTACCTATCTATAATAATATGTACACGATCATTAACTTTAGAAACGGGATATTTAACATGTTTACTTTTTGGTTAGAGTACCCGATATTTTGGCGCTGTTGCAAGCACCATGATCACGGATAAACATAATACATAATAATAATATGTACATGCATATCAAAACCGTGTGACCGCGTAGATCTTCTTAATAAACTACCGGTGAATTTAAATGAGGTTTTCATCATATTTATTCCGGAAAGTGTATGTGTTACATTTTTAATTTAGATATAACACAGACATGCTTTTACTAGTCATTATTGTACCCGTACCTAATGTAGGCAAGTGGTTAATTTAAGAAGCTACAAGATGACGTTCTGTGCAGCATCACTCATCAATTCGGGGTTTTGTTATATTAATCATTAGGGTCTTAGCTAGGAGTGCTGCGCAGTCATCATTTAGCCACGAGCTCCTCACGATCGGTACAGCCCTACATTGTTATTGAACTATCATCTTATTATTGTTAAAAGTAACATAAAACTGTTTACAAAAGACCGTTACAAAAATCAATTAATAAAAAAATACCATCAGCCTGTTGTCAACTGTAATGAAACTCCTAGATTGATGGCAATTAAAATTTCTGTACGCGCTCGCAATACGTAAAACAGTTTTCGGCTGAAAACTGATGTATTGCGCATTTCATAAAGGCTTGCTCCCAATCAACGTTATGTTAAGGGCTTATTACGTTTATTATTAACCAAACTGTAGCAAGTGGAAATAAAAATTATTGTCGTTGTTAAATTAACGTTCCTTAATGGATTTGATTTACATAATATTACTTCTGTTTATCCGAAAGACTAGGCACAGATTCTTGAATAGCAGATGTACCTAATAGGACACCGACATTTCTATTTAAGTATGTCATAGGGATGAGCCTATTGACATCTACAGGGTATAAATCCAGCTCCCGCAGCTCTAAAAACCCAATGATACTTCATTTATATTTGGAAATCGAAACCAGCGCCTCATGCTCAACGGTAGCGCTTGCGACCACTACGCCAACGAGTAAACCCATTTATTTCTAATTGTAAATAAATAAACAGCTTTGTAATAAACCGTTTTCACCATTTGCTTTGATAGCAAGTTATGTTAAGGCTTTTTCGATTAAAAAAGAACTTTCGGTAGCTCGCTTATTATTTCCTTTATTTATTATTTTTACATATAATTTTGCATTTAAAATAATAGCCACCAGCATCGGAAACAGGGTCCAAGTTACCGGTGGTCAGGGTTCTTCAGAGTGAGTGGATCCTCTAACAATACGCGTCGGGTCCAGAAGTACTGCTTTCTGAATCAAGTCCTTGATCCAGAGAGAGTCTCTTCAGGTGATGTTCGAAGTTATTTATGGTTATTAAACCATTGGCCGACATGACTAGGTATTCAATTACTGCTGTACTCACGTCCCACGTGTCGACAACCTCGCGAGCCAGATCTAGATATTTGAATTTCTTATCTTTCTCTGTCGCTTACTATTGTAGGCGGCAAAGTGAAAAATTGAGTAAGTAGGTAAAGACGGACACATTTTTTACTAGGTATTAGGTTAGATCAGGGGAGGAATAGACATTAATCACCCCGCTTACCCATCGCGTGTTGGCAAAGACCGCATGAAGTCTTTCACGACGTAGATTTAAATCATAGAATCGCCATACCGCGCCAAAAAATGTTCACGTTTCTATTCCGTTGGCAGTGAGATTTGAATAGAATTGCGTCGCTCACTCGTAATTCATATCGCATCTATCATGGGATGTGCGACTTCGCTCATCTCATTGTAGTCACTATAGCGTGCGACCTAAGTAAGATGAAGAAAGTAGAAACCAGTAACTCTCCAAATTACTCATAAAAAGTGACTCTTTTGACAGGCCCAAGTCTAAAAATATCCCTCTTATATGATAATATTTATTCTAAATGTAGGCACATTCACAACATCAACATTTCTTCCTCCGTCTTACCGGGTAAGCCGAGGCAATCAATCAACTGCCACCATCGGAGGTCGCACTCCATGCTGCCAGATTGCGCGATAACTCAGGACCTACGTGTTTGCTAGTGATACCCATCTACG
Organism: Noctua pronuba; assembly: GCA_905220335.1. NCBI lineage: Eukaryota > Metazoa > Arthropoda > Insecta > Lepidoptera > Noctuidae > Noctua > Noctua pronuba. The sequence goes on along the minus strand of LR999906.1, from coordinate 1,912,786 downwards.
TACTTGTTGGTTTTTATAAAATACGTAGACTCTTTTCAGGGAGTTTGCTGACAAAAGCTGTCTTGCTGAGGAGACAAAAAGATACACAAGCAAGGTAGAAGTTTTTTAGTCGCAAAAAACGTATTTCGACTTTTCTAACCTACGTAAACATGAGCAGAAGTAGTTATGTTATCATCATCTGCCTAGCCTTTTCCCAACTATGTTGGGGTTGGCTTTCAGTCTAACCGGATGCAGCTAAATACCAGTATTTTACGTTGAGCGACTGCCTATCTGACCTCCACAATCCAGTTAGTACTTGGTAATACGGTACCCCTTGATAAGACTGGTTGTCAGACTTTTTGGGCCACTGACTAACTGTAACGACTGTCAAAGATCTACAAATGACAGTCGGGACCAACGGTTTTACGTGCTTTCCAAGGCACGGAGGAAACTCGGTATTTAAAAGGTGATCACCCATCCACAGACCAACTTAGGCAAGCACGGCTAAACCTAAAGATCGACCCGAGCGGCTGTTAATATTTATTCACACTTAATTATGTGTATGTGATTTTCTATTGTAGTTGTTTGATTGCACAAAACGACACAAAATTAAAAAAACATCAAGGAGTCGAGTGCACCATCTTCTTTCGTTTGGAACTTTTCTTAGCTTGGGTTATGTTGGGTTTAAATTTGGATATTATTTTTGGTTTAAATTGGCATTAAACTGGCACTAAACCATTGTCTCTGCCAAAGATGCCCTAATAAATCAAAACCCTTTGACGTTATCGTAAGTTAAGTTACTGCCTTAGTAGTTACAATGATTTCCTTAAGGTTTTCTAGTCGACATCGATAACTTTAGAAATTATCTTTTAACTGTGTGTACTTCTACACACACAATACGGTATTTGCCAAAAAAAATCTATTTAGTCCGTCAGTTAGATTATCAAAAAATATTGGACACGTATTTTTTTCTTTTGTCATGTAAACGAAAAATGACCAGGATAAGCGCGTTGAAATCTCGTTTGACGTTACAATTTCTGTTACTTTTTACTGTCTAGTGACGTCACAAGCCCCATCTCTTGAAGTTTGATGCGTTGTATCGTCGTCATTTTTTGATTATGTGACAAAAGAAAAAATACGTGTCCAACATTTTTTGGTGATCTGACTGACGGACTAAATTTTTTTTTTCTATTTTGTCAAATAGCCTATTAACCCTTTTGAACGCCTTTGAGTACCTACTCACCGTGAGCATTCATTTCGTCACATAAAAGGCGCTCGCACAACGATTGTTTACAAAACTTTGTGTAGGGCATGCTCGTGTGCGTATCTACTCTCCTTATTACAAATTTAATACTCAATAGTATGTGAATAGCTGTTTCCAGGTTTACGCTAACTGCTACGTATTTTGCTTGTATCTTAGAACTCAGCATCCAAGAATCTTGAGCACAATTCTCAAGACCATTTTCTATGAAATAGGTTTCTTAACAAGACTTCAATGTTTTGAAACTACTTTATACCGTAGAAACTGAATAGTTGTATCAATAGCGATGATATTTCTCAGAACTTTGAAATAACCTGTTTAATGTAATAATACCAAGAATCGTTTGAAAGGATTTATTAGAAAACCGAGCTAGAACCGAGGCAATATTTGAATAATAACAGACAAAAGATGTCAATGATAAACGGGGATTTTGGCATTTTATTGTTATATAGCTTTTTACTCTTTGAAACGTAATTCAACTATCGTAAACCTGTTTTTTTAAGGCATCGTAAGTGGGGAGATCATAATCACCTAATCACTTGTAAGAAGGATTGCTGAAATTGTTTTGATTTCGAGTTCGATTCTCCGGTCGAACGAAGTGAGTGTTATTGGTTTTCCATTAAGAATTTCCCAGTACCAGCCCGGGTGACTCGCTTCGTATACTTGAGACTTAAGCAAAACGTGGATACATCTCAGCCCGACCCTTCGGGGAAATTGTGGGCAGCCATTGCCCAAGCATGTTAAAGTTGGCTTTCAGTCTATCCGGATGCAGCTGAATGCTAACACTGATACGCTTCTTTTGTAGAAATGACTTCAAACACCCTAAATAAATAATCGCGGCATCAGAAGAATATAAGAAAATGCAATTGAGTCGGAAGAAAAACTCTGACTCGATTTGTTAAAAGTGCCTTTGTTAAATCAAAATGAGCACTGTGAAACGAATCAGAGAAAATTCGGTTTTGTTAAAGAAATGTAGTTGATCTGATTTATTACAATTATGTTGATATCTGCTCACAGAGTCGCTTTTACGACAAGGAGCCTGAATCTAAAGTGAGGAACATTTTTTTTTAACAAGTTTGAATAAATAGTACATGTATGATACATGTATTGTGGTGCAGTTTGAGTGAATTCGCAAAAGCTGCATTATATATAATATGTTATTTAGATGTAGGTTAAGATTTAGAATAAAGTATGTAATTTTATAGGATTTAGAGATCTGTAATGATAGTTTTAGGTAAGATTTCCGTAAATAAATAAATAAAAAATAACCAACTCATTACAATTAGGCTGGGGTTAGGTTAGGCCACTTCTAAATTAATTTTAAAAGTGGTTAAAACTGTGTAATGTACCAAACTACTTTTCAGCAGTTAAAAAGTGATAACTGGTTTAAGTCGTAACAAACTTACATCGTCTACGAAAGAAAGCAGAATCAGTGAATGATGAAGATAACTTAATTCAAAGAAAAACGTAAAGCCAACATAAATATAATTCGAACCTTTTTCAATCCCAAGCTCGCAATAATTCCACGTTGCCATTCCGGCGCAGGAATATAAGGCTCACTTTAAACCAGATCAACATAGGAATGCGGTAACATTGTCATAAAATCACAAGGATTTTCTAAGAAATTTCCACTTGCGTAGTCTCTAGCGAGTCTTCAAGCGTGGCTCAGTGCTGCCCTCTATCAAAATACTGCGAAGCGTTGCTTAGGGGCTCCTGAATCATGTTTATTTAGGCGGTACACCGCAAAGCCCAAAATAACCTCTCCTCCTGGCTTTTATATGACCCGCTTGTAAACTTAGGAAAGGCTAGAATTTAGGTTTTTTTCTCGTAATATTTTTTCTTCAGTGAGACCCAGGTGTCCCTTTTTTTGTGAGAAGAATTTTGTCCAATTTTCTTAGAGGATTAATGAAAATTGGATTAAGAAGAGGTATTGAAAACGTGATCTTTTGAGATGTGCGCCTTTATAGGTTGTATCTGAGGGTTATCTTTTAACCTTGTTTTAGGGTATTACGATAACAGCGCCGAAGCTTTTTTATGTCTATTATGTAGAAAATAATTATTTTTCTGCCTCGAAAAGCCAAAATAAATGGGACAACTTTTTATACATAAAAGAAAAAACTTGAAAAACAACATGCTTTTTGGGATATTGATGATTACTGTTATATACCTACTGGTAACGCTAATGGTGCCATTTGCCGATAATTTTAAATGACTAATTTATTTATCCGTTTTTCATATTAATTAATTCATTCTAAACGCCTAGTTGACCCATCCCGTGACCCAAGCTTTTACCTTGCAGAGGTAAAACCCGGCACCAGGGGCTAAGTACTGCCACACAACATGATAACGCCGCCAGTCTCTTGGGCTCATTACCAGCTGACAGCGTTGAGGAGGAGTTTTTTCATGCCCTTTATAGTGTTTTGTTTATTTAATTGATATAATGTATATAGTTTGTTTATTTAATTGAAAAACAGTTAAATAACCTTCCCAAAAAGAGCAAGTTGGCTTTGAACTTACATTAAGCTGTGTCAGGATAGTCTAAGTCAGAGTTCTTAGTTAGTTAGTCTCCCGCATAATAGCTCTAATGCCTTCGTATTGCTAAACCATCTCAACCAACACATAGCACCAATCAATTAGGTACTATCAAGTGGCTACGGCTCCCCATTCACGGCCTATAATTGTGTTATCGATTTGATTCCAGTTGAACTAGTCCAGTAACTGTGTGGTCATAATCATGTGTTTGATGATATTATTGCTACCGGAAATTCAACCATATTCTTAATTAAACAGCGCATTTGAAGGTTCGATAAGGATGGGAGGCATATTAATGATTAAAGAGTTGTTAATGTCGTAAATAGCTGTAAAATATTTCGCTTTTTTGATAAATTAATCAATAAAACTAAATTGGACTAAGATTTTGTACAGTGAGTGATAGCAATTAGCTGACCCACCTTTGCATAAATGGTTAAGATTTTTTAGAAAATAAATCAATAGAATTTTATTATGCTTTAATATTTTATTTACTTTGCTCAAATAAATCAAACTCAAACTCAAAGCATTTATTTCAATTAAACCATTACAGGCACTTTTGAATGTCATAAAAAAACAAGGAGTGAAGCTACAGTCACAGACACAAGGCATAATAACTTGTGGAAGTACTGTAGTTGCCCATTCTAAGGCGTAGATCTCTATGGAGAAGAATGGGCAAGAAACTCCATGGACACTCTTTTAAGTTGTTGATGATTATAGTCGAGTGCAATTAGACTATAAGGTGGAACGAAGTTTATAGTGGTCGGATTTTCATGGGGTTTTTTTTATTGCGTTCCTAGAGTTGTGGAGAAGAAAGTAAAAAAAAAAAATTTCGACGCTCGCGACTTTTTTTTTAATTTTTTTAATTTCCTATTTAGAATTTTTTTTTTTCGTGCAGGAATAACTTAAAATTCGCCGAATTTATATTGTGACGTAATAGTGAGACCTGTGTGCATCCATTAAACGCCAATTTGGTGTGTTTCCTTGTTCATTGTTGTTGTCGAAATGCATATTTCCAAGTTTTTTTATGAAAATTTCCTATTTTTTCAATTATTTCTAAAATACCGAGTTTTAACACAAAGATTTCTTTTGTCATTGGTAACTGATATTTTTTCACAGATAACTGGACGTTAAAATGTTCAAGAAATCGATATTTACGAGTGAAGTTACTAAAAAATCATTCGCAAATACCAGGAAATCGTCTATGTAAAAGTTAAAGGAGGCCATTTTTCTCAAAATATTTATATGGCGGTCATTGTAAATATTATCCTGAAAATATCCTTATTATAACAGCTATTCACAGAGAACACAAAATTTAAAAAAGAAATCGGAGGTACTCGATAAATGTTGATTATTGCTGACGAAGGTGGAACGGTGCCGCTGGTAAACTCACAAAAATTATCGTAATTGTAACGTAACCTTTTCTCATAATTCTATTTAGAATTAGTTGTTAGTTTGGGACTTTGCGCCTCATTTAATATCAATACCGATACCGATACCGCTCCCAATTCTTAGCGATAGAGCCCTTTTGTCATTTTTTACTTTCTCAGCTGTAACTGATATTTAACAAGTATCCTAGAATATTTTTCTAGTTATTATACCTTATTAGATAGCTACTAAAATGAGGTTTTGGAGAATAATTTTCACATTGAGTTACGTTGATAAATTTCGAAAAAAAAGCTTTCATTAACATAGACGATTTTCTGATTTTTGCGAATGAATTTTAAGTCACTAAACGCATGAATATTGTTTTCTTGAACATTTCCTTATCCAGTTATCTGTAAAAATGTATCTGTTACCAATTTCAAAAGAAATCTTAGTCTTAAATTCGGTAACTTAGAAATAATTGAAGAAAATAGGATATTTTCAAAGAAAAACTTGAAATATGAGCATTGAACAAATAAACAGACCAAATTGGCATTTAATGGATACACACAGGTCTTTTTATTATGTCTCAATATAAATTCGTCGAATTTCAAGTTATACATAAAAGAAAAAAAAAAAAAAAGGAAATTAAAAAAAAAAAAAAACTTGCGAGCGGCGAAAATTTTTTTTTTAACTTTCTTCTCTGCACCTCTAGGAACTCAGTAAAAAAAGTCCCATGAAAATCCGACCACTATAAACTTCGTTCCCCCTTTAGTATTTTTTGTCTAATTGCACTCGGCTATTATGTATGTATCAAGAATTTATTAATGTTTTATTAACGTTACATATATGACAATTTCGCAGATTCATCCTTCTAGAAACGCTCACAACGATGTCGGCTGGAACTGTCAAAACAATTAGCGGGTGATATAATTACAGGCCGGGGCAACTAAAATCTAAACTTAGGCTTGTGAATTCTGTGCACAACACGAATCCAAAGTTTACAAAGTTATTAATATGTAGGTAGTCACTGAAACTTAGGGAACTGTCAAGACGTATCTGTATTGGAAATTTTCATGGTTAAACGACTGCCTCGTTGGTCTAGCAGTCGCAAGCTCGACTGCTGAGCATGAGGTTCTGGGTTCGATTTCCAGGTTGGGCAAAGTGTTGTTGGGTTTTTCTATTAGGAATTTCTCAGTAGCAGTCACGGAGTCTGGATTTGTGCCTGGTTGATGGCAATTGGCTCGCCCCTATAACATGGGACTTAAACATAACTGTGAAATGTGGGTGTACTATTAGGTACACCTCTGCCTAACCCTTCGGGGATTGTAGGAGTGATGTTACATACCTAAACGTTCGATAGTTTCTTACTTCGACGTGTGAGATCTTTTTTTTCGACTCAGCATTTCTTATCCCTTTGTTTTGTCCCGGAAATTGGAATCAGTCTATTTGAGCGCATCATTGCGCGTTCAACAATAAATGCGTCACTGAAAAGACCCACGTCGCCCTCTTTTCATGTTTTACAAAGCTCTTGTCACTCTTCCTTATTAATAACATACCATCCTATGTTGCTCTGCCTGTATGTCCATTTCTTGTTTATAACATGATTTTGTTTTACATACTAAATACGTACCGAATTTAAGTTCTCTGATAAGTTTAATTTTACATTCATACGCCTTTTTCCCCAGGGGTTAGGCAGAACCCACAGACCGCCACTTGGAACCATCCTTACATACGCGCTTCGCCTCGTCCACGTTGATACACCTGGTCATCATGCATGTCAGTTACCAGTAGCGCCTGACCTAAACTGTACATTTGTTCTAATATCTATTTTTTTATTATTAATAGGCTCACGTTTTACCACTATAGATCGACCGCTTTAATGAGTCCTCCGCCTTGTCTCAACAAAGGCACATTAAGCGTCCACAAAGTCTTAACAATATCCCACAGGTTATTTGCTTTAAAATAACCATAGTCAACATAGGTATTCCGATATTAATTGAACCAATACGTGATCAAACTTCAGAATATTCTATTTAAATTGATACCTTCGCGAGGACTCATTAAAGCGGTCGGTCTATATAACACCTGATATTAAGCGATGATGTGGTAGACCATTGAGCACAATTGCCTAGAACCTGCCTAAATGGACCAAACACAGGGGTCACAGACACTCATTAGCTGGCTAGCCTTTTCTACACTACATCGGAGTCGGCTTCCAGTCTAAGTGTATGCATCTGAATACCAGTATTTTACATGGAAGGACTGCGTATCTTACCAATTTAACCAGTAGTTACCATCACGATCACTATTAGTGGATAGTACGATACCACTTGGTAAGACTAGTTATCAGAATTTCATACTTCTGACTACCCGTAACGACTGTCAAAGATCTACGAATGGTACTGGCGGGCACATATTCTACAATAAATGTAGATTAATTATTCATGATAGCTTCAAAATTATGCCATATTCTAGAGGACAAGTACCTAATATGTTAACTACGTGTGTACATAACGTGTTCACTTAATATGCTAGGTTCTGTAGAAATTCGTATTACACACATCGTACTAAGCATGTACTATGTCCCTGCCTACGGCTTTATTCACATGTTTATTCCGAATATTCTAACTAGATTCGAATTCAAATTGAATCCTTTAGATACCACAAGCAGTCTAACTTTTTACACAGCAAAGTCGAAAACCAAACGAAAATCCGTAATACTGTTACAGATTAAGTACCCTTTAACAAAATAGAATTAATATCAACAACTACACCATGTTAAACTTCTATCGCAAATAATGAATCTAAGAGGCATTATTTACTTAACTTTATACATTACATCACTTACTTTAAAAACATTTTTAACTAAATACACCATGAAGACATACAATATGTAATGTTATTTAGTTAAAACTCGACCGTCTGAACCTCTATAAAGACATTCACTCTATCTAGACTCCTCCGGTGCTATTCAAATTTCTGTCACATTTCAGTCACCAGTTTAGTGCTGGACAAAGGCGTGTCCTAAAAGGGAAGGAAGCACCAACGTTGAAAGCTCAGGCGGGTTTGAGACCGAAGAGCCACGCCTAATCCAAAATGCTGTTGAAGCGAAAATCCACTTAGACCTCGCTATGTACTGCATGGAAGAGATAGCCTTGAATTATATGAATTTAGACGACCATTTTAGGTCTTTAGTTAGCCAAATGCTTAAGTAGTTTCAAACTAAGATTTTGGTTTGGAAGTTGCTAAATAGTAGGTATGTTGCATGTAGATAAATGAAGAAGTATTTTATTGTAAAAGTAATGAAGAAACAAAAGGTTTTGTTTATTATTTCGATTCGCTTTTTGTCCATCGCACTAGTGTTTTTTTGGTTCGCCTTCGCTGTAGCGTGCTTGAATTTACATATTGGAAACATAACATCACGCCTGCATTTTCTCAAAGGGTTAGGCAGAGGTGTACTTTTAGTAGATATTTCACCAGTCATATAAAAGTCAGACTTAAATATAACTGGTTGAGCACATCGTCCTCTATTCAATAACCAATAGGGGTGATGCCCTCGAATTTCAGAATCAAGAAAAGCTATAAGTCCTTTTCAAAATACTTGAGATAGATATTTCCGTATTTGAGTATACCTTAGAACGTCTAGAGCTTATCAGTTCCGCATACCACAATTGCGTATTGCGTAACACGTGAATCGTATAACGTCCATATTGGCACGTCGCCATACTGCCGACTATTCCGGGCGTCGACCTCCTTACGTTCGTTCAAAACAATGGGGTTTTATAACAATTGTGACATAATATCTCTTCTTACTGGGTAAAAATAGGACAGCCTATTTTGAAGAAAAACTTAAGTTTTTATGGAGCTGACGGAGTAACATTTGCTAAAGAAAAGTTATGAGAACATGAACCTCGATTCCGTTTTGTTTGTCGATTCTCTTCTTTAGCAACAGAAGTCGAAGAACAAGACAGAACAATTTAGTTTATTCGACATAATAGTTTTTAGAACAATTCAAAAATATATGGAACAAAATGTTAATAATATCAAACAAACTTAAAACTATGTATTATTAGGTAGGTAATAAAAAAACTTTTCAAGTATATTTAGAATTTTAACGGTGTTAAACTAGTTCTGTTGCTGACCCTACAGCACCGGGCCGTAAATATGACATGTAGACGTTTGGAAAGAGACTGTATCTTGATTCCCTCAGATGTGGGCTGGTGTAACAGCATTTTGTCCTTCCCTTTGGCGAAGGAGGCCAGAATTCCGTACAGACTCGCTCAAATGGCCATTAAAAATAGAATAGTTTAAGTGAATCTACGGTGTGATTGTGTTTTGAAATAAGTGTTGGATTTTGTCATTTGTATTACAGGGGCGACATCTTCAAAATTGAACAAGCCCCTTTAAATAAAGAAAAAAAAAGAGACTGAATCTCTACAAAACCTCGACAAAGGCGAATTCATCCTAAAGGCAATTTCCTATTGTGCCTTCATATTTTTCTATCCTTCACAAATCAGTACAGGAAGAAAGAGACGACAGAACTGTCAAATTCATTTACATTTTAAACCTCAGCGTGTTTACAGGCGGCTTATTTTGAGCTGCCGTCTAAACTTGTTATGAAGTTTTGATTCAACCGATTTGACAGCTCTGACTTGTAAAAGGTGGCTATATTTCGAGTTTTGTTGACGCTTCACAAAATAAGAACAATTCTACTCAAAGTTACAACCTCAGCAGGTTTAACAAAAACAGATTTTTAATAATGACCAATTTTATTAATGTTTTGCAGATTATGGGATGCGTTTCTTTAAAAAACTTTAATGAGGGCTGTACACTCTCGCCGGGATATTCCGAGACTTCTCGAATACGAGATTGTAGAAAGTAGCGCTCGTCTAACCTCTCCGTCCCGTGTCGGTTTTTTGCGAGACTTCTCGGGAGAGACATAGAGAGAGCTCTAAACCGAGAGTGTACAGTCACTTTAAGAGCAAATGCTAATGCATTATCGCTTGTAAAACAATGGAAGTCAATTGAAGCATTAAGAAAGTTCATAAAATATTACGTTTCCTTGGTAAAGCAATAAATCAGACAGACACTCGTAAAATATTACTCTACGCTTGAATGGGTGGCTGGAATTAAATTTATTTGTGAGTCGAGTGCCGAGTAGTTTGTTGATGTTCATCTTCTAAAAACGTAATAAAATTAACAAAAAAACGGGCTAAGACTCGAAAATAAGTACATGAGCAATGGCATCAAATTATTTTCTCGTTTTCAGCCCAACCATAGCTAATATTGAAGCTTTTGAAAAAAAAAAAACAGGCCAAGTGCGAGTAGGACTCGCGCACCTAGGGTTCCATATCAACTTGTAGGTATTTTGTTATAAAACTATTTTTTTACCGTTTTCGGATTTTTCCCTTTACGTGTGCCGTAAGACATTGCTTCTTGCCAAATTTATTGATTCTAGGTCAACGGGAAGTACATACCCTATAGGATTTGATACCGTTGTGAAATCGCAAAATTTGCGACACAAATGGACATCTTTTGATCGCGTTGACTTACAAGTTTAATTGTATTTGATATTAATTTCAGCTTGATATCTGCACGTATTCTTGAGAAAAATGTAATTGACAGACGGCGAGGCAAACGGACGACAACGTGATTTATAAGGGTTCCGTGTTTGCCGAGTGAGGTACGGAACCCTAAAAAAAACTACGAGATTCTTTTATTAACTTGAAACTTTTCGAGTCAGTCAATACTAATCAAATCCCACAAAAACATAAGTGAAGTCTATCTTTCCCATACATATTTATTTCACAGTCCGTTCGTCCGTTTGATCTCTTACGCTGGCAGTTACGTTTCTTTTGATGTTCAGTCGGGGATCGGAGCGGCCATTTTGGCATTAAAACAGCTGTTAATAACATGGTTAATCGTCTTGAAACGTTCCCGTTACATGAATTATGTATGTATGTTTGTCACGAATGGACTGTGAAAACGCTGGACTATTTAGAAATGGATATTTCTTTCGGGTTAGCTATAAAAGTTTTGGTGGAGGTTTTGGATTTATAGACGGGTGTTGGGTGTTTATGTTCTTGTTGAGTTCAAATTGTTTCCGTATGGTTGGGTGAAAGATGTGGCTTTATGTTTACTCGAAAATTTAGTTATAAGTTCACTGGTACCTCGACTAATATTGTAACTTCGTGATTTGATTTAAAGAAATATCGTCGTGAAAAGATTAAACTCTTCATTTCCAATTTTACCACTTTAGGACAAGCCAATTGCACAGAAGGATTCTCCCAAATGCTGTAACGCCAAAAACCTATTTCTGCTAGGTAGGTGTAAGTACTACCTCTTACTCGCGGCTTTGCCCGCGTGGATGTAGGAGTACCAGGTCATGGTCAGGTCATGTTCTATCCGTGTGCCAAATTTCATCCAGATCCGTTCTGCTGTTAATGCCGGAAAAGACAAACAGACAGACAGTCAAACAGACAGAGTTTACTTTCTTATTACAACAGTTAGTCATTACGGATTAAGAGTTCTATTATACCTTGGTGTAATAATAATCTCACCTGAGTAGGCACCAACGGCATAATAGTCAAAGAACTTATTGTAATGTACAGAAACGTAGTAATAACCACAGTCGATTTCATCGTTATTATTCATTCCTTTGATAAATTATTCTGTTTTATTTATCTTCTTTTATCGCATATTCGAGAGTTTTCCTTTCCATTGAACTTAATTAACGTTTCTGATAATTTTGCGTTCATCGTAAAAATATCTTCATAATATTATTATCTTTGTTCTGGAGCGTTTTCATCGGTTATAAGTTTTAAGAGTTAATTATTGTTATGTAATGAAAAAGTAATGTTCTATAGGGATGATTATTTGTACGTTTATCCGTACATAACATAACGCCTGTTATCCCCAAAAGGTTAGGCAAAGGTGTTCGAAACACATCCATAAATAATGCTGTCATACTGTGTTTACGTTAAATATGATTGTCATGTAAATCATTATCAATATTAAATTTGTGAGTGTACTGCTTGCTGAGTTTTACTACTAAAAGAGGGTAAATATTTATTTCAAGTAGGCCAGTTACAGGGCTGCCAAACTCAAAGCATTTAATACAATTAAGCCACAAGCATTGTAAATTGTCAAGGTGTCAGTAAATTCTAAAGCCTATTGTAAATCACAGTGTGTCCCTTTAAATCAAAATAATGATTTACCAGCGCAGTATAAAAGGTTTTTTTTACTTATTTCCCACAGTAGGAATTTCTCCTGTACAACAAACATTTCTCTATCTCACTCTCATTTCTTCTTCTTCCATACTTCTCTATTACTCGTCATCTCAGCAGTCGCCTCCTTTCTAGCCATATCATCCTTCAGTCCATCCATCGTTTCTATGCTCTTCCTCTACTCTTACTATCCGTCCACATTCATACTCAAAACTATACTCTCGACGTATGATATACATTAATATTAAACGTATACCAAATGAAAACGGGCTTCTTACTCCTGGGCGACTTTTTCGGAATATACCTAGTTACTCACGCATTTATGAAGGTATGTTGTTCCCTTTCCACCCCAAAGCGCAAAGTTCCTAATTCTCTCATTCATATCTCGTACTCGTGTTTGCGAATAAACTCGGTTACGAATCTAAAAATAGTACCTGTTACTTTAAAACGTCTAACAGTTAAATATAGCCAAAAGTTTGAGCTGTCTAGGTTCCTCGATACAACGCTGATTGAAGTTCAATATAACTAGGGCCCGCAAGGGCTGCCTGCCGGGGCTGCGGGACTGTTCTAAAGAGATACCGCGGCCCTGGAACACAAAGGGCAAAGAAGGAACGTGGATGGGTTTTAGTCAGTAAACTGACACTCGCTCCCACTCCACCCAGAGCGGGAGGAGTTATTTGATGATTTCCCAGTTCAATATAACTTCTTATTTCTTTCTATTTTCTGGGTTTACCAAAAAACGTTAATATTAAGATGAGAATAATTAAGTAGGTAGATAATTACTCTGTTTAGGAGTGTTTCTGATTGCGTTGCTAGTTCTGTACAGTATTCTGTAGGAATATTTAAGGTATTTTATTTGTCAACTAAATAAATAATAAAATACTCGTGAAAATCAATTGCTCAACAGACTTTTTAGCAAAAGTAACGAAAATTGAGTTTGTTCAATAACACTTCTGATAATTACTTAACTTATTCAAATGTGTATAGAATGAGGATTCTCTTACTCCTTTATAAATATTTGGCATATTAAATACATGTGTAGTGACTTGTGAAACACATAGGTACATGAATAATGTTAGTAATATCTTACGGTACAATATACCGCACTTCTGTGGAAACACTTTGACCTCGAACTGGCCTTGCGTAGTACGAAGTTTCAATAGATTTACACTGGTTTTGTTTCCGTTTCAATTGTGGCCTGCAGTACCATAATACATGGTGGAAGGGACACCGACACTAAAACGCTTACCACGTATTCAGAAAGAAATTTTTCATCAGTAATTAAAAAAAAAACACCTGTTACATACATTTGGGCCGTGTAGGTATTGCAGTTTTCTAGGAAACAGCTGTTTTTTTAATAATCTACAAAAAAAATCTATGTGGGGTTCAGAATGATGTACTGAATAAAGGTAGGTAACTTACTATCTCGGGTAAGCTGTAAAAGTTGTCCTGCTGGTGACGGTCGAAACGGTGCTCCTGAAACAATTACAGATTCGTTTTAGAATCATTCTTTATCAAAGCTGTAAAGTGATGCATTTATTAATATTGTGGTTACAGGGTATGCAGATATCACCTTACCAGTTTACTTAGCAGTTATGTTTTTATCATGTTAAACTAACCGTAATACCCTAGTTTCTGGCGATAAATATTTAGTTTTCTAATCGTACACCCTCGTCACATTACAAATTAATCACTGGTCTTAAATCTTTGCTTGAACGCTTTGAACTTGCAAAGCTCAAGGCGTCTATGACAGAATTCCATGTTATTGTTGTTGCATTTTAGCATGGCAATAGCGGTCATTGACCCACCTATATTTTTTGACGTCCTTAATTTCAAATTTTCAAGCTTTTTAACGTCCTGAATCGAATGTCTGATCAAATGTCTGATCTGAAATGTCGTGATCCTCAGAATTTTATAAACGACAAACGATTAATGATTACTTGTTTTGGTTCGAGCGAAGATATATCAGGGAAAGGGCAGTGACCGTTATTGCCATGCTAAAACACAACGTCTATAATAAACGCTATATTTTACTTTTAAAACAATCTAAACCATACCAAGTAATCAAACGCGAGTGTTAGGTTTATCTACTAAAACTTTTGTTAAGAAACATAAAACGTCTTTCTCACTAGAAACCTGTTACCTCAAGCTTGCTTAGAACTCGTGTAAATGCTTTGCACGTGAATGTGACCGGAATCATCATCTCATCATCTGCCTAGGCTTTACCCAACTATGTTAGGGTCGGCTTCCAGTCTAACCGGATGCAGCTGAATACCAGTATTTTACATGGAGCGTCTGCCTATCTGACCTCCCCAACCCAGTTAGTACTAGGTAATACGATAACCCTTGGTAAGACTGGTTGTCAGAATTTTTGGGTAACTAACTGCCTGTAACGACGCTGTCACAGATCGACAAATGACAGCCGGGACCAACGGCTTAACGTGCTTTCCGAGCCACGGAGGAAACTCGGTATATAATGGGTGGTCACCCATCCACAGACCAACCTAGGCAATCACGGCTTAACCTAAATATCGATCCGAGCTCCTCCGTGATTGTAACCGGAATCTGATCATTTATTCCCTTTTGAAATACTGCATGCTACTATTAATATGTGTGACCATGTCTACCAAATATGCAGGTAACTAATAACCAGGTACAGTCGGTAGCCAATGTCTGAGGCCGGTAATTCCTGTCTAATACCGTCGGCCACACCCGGATGTACGATTACTAGATCATAATATTATGTGACAGGGTTATTAATTTATGAGCCTCCTCGCTAGGCAGACGCATGTCGCCGCAACACGGTACCTTGGGATATATCACGCTTTGAATAGATGGGGTTGGTCTGTACAATGCTTTGTTCCTTGTTGTTGGCTGAAAAGGGCACCCCTTTGCATTACACAATTTCATGAAGGTAAAAAAAACTATAGAACTAAGCATAATCAGCCCATAATGTTCCCACTGCTGGGAGACACGGCCTCCTCTCTATGAGAGGGAATGGGCTATAATCCATCACGCGGACCCAGTGCGGGTTGACAGATGTCACATGTATTCGAATTTTTGGCTCTAGAACATGCCGGTTTTCTCACAATGTTTTCCTTCGCCGTTTTGAGAGTAGTGGTGATGAAATAAATTATACAAAGTAATGCGCCTGCCTGGGTTCGAACCCACGACTTACTGATCGTAAGTCGGGGCCGCCACCACTGGGCCACCGCTGCTCCTATATATATATAACCAGTGGCGTGCAGTGGTTCACCACGGAGGGTAGGCCACCGCCACGCACATATATCGCGGGTATCGGTATCCAAAAAAAAAAGAAACAAAAAAAAAATGAAAATGAAAAAAAAAAAAAAAAAATGAAAATCAGCCTCTAAAAACAAAAGTTATAAATAAAGAACTCACCACTTTATTCAAGGTTCAAATCACTATTTTCTGACGATGCAAACAGAAGAAAGATTCGGCCACCTCAAATATCTAATCCAAGTGGGTGGGTGATAGTTACAGAACACGTCACTTGCAAGATATCCGAAGCGGCCTGTTAAAAATGAAATGAAATGAAAAATATTTCTATTCCTATCTACTTTAGAATTATGCTTTTCTATATCTAACCTTAACTGGCCGTTAATACTAGTTTCAATACGTGATTTACCAAATGTATTTAACTTTAAGCAAGCCTCTAGATGTTTTTCTGATAGGTCATGCTTTTTTGCCGAGGAATGAAAATTATGCAAATCAATGTACCCCTCACTCCACTTACTGGAAGTATTAAACAAAATGCACGGAAAACAAAATAATTTATTTGTGTGTATACAACCACATAGCCAGCTGAATGTTGCATAATTTTGAGGTTTGAAATGGCGGGTACGAGCTGAATTATCAGATTTTTGGATTAATTCTCGTAATTCGGGTGTACATCTACCTTTCGACACCACAAGAATCTTATCATTAAACGATAATTGCGAAAACTTACTCCTTTTAACTTCTAACAAACACACATTTTCTGCGCAAGTATCACAACAGAACACCATTTTTAAGTAAATAAACAAATACTAAACAACAAATCATATTTACATTAATGTTCGTTTCAAAACGAATAACTGATAAGGTTTAACTTGGTAAGATATGATAACATTCAAAATCGCATTTAAATTTGCTTGTCACATGAAATAATAATGGCGTGACTAGGAAAAAATTAATTCGTAATTTGTTAAAAAAAACACTTCCAAATTAAATTGCATCATTGTCATACCTAAATCATATGTAAAATCTGTTAACAAAATTTTGCCGGATAATACTGAGTCTGACAGCACGTGCTTGTCATACTTATTTTAAAAACTCCCCGAAAATCAAAGCGAAAAATAAAATTCATATAGTTTTTAATTATTTTTATAGGCCTTTTGCTATTTTTTAGGTATAAATTCAAAAATACCACCCTATTTTTTTAACTGGTTATAGTAGTCATTAAGAAAACTATCGTGTTTGTGTGTAGTCTGTTTCTCGAATTCGCCGGAATTTCGGTTTAATTTCTACAAATGGCAACTCTGATCTTCATTCATGTTAATCTATTTAACCAATCACAGGCCGTCTCCTTTCCCGGGAGACACGCCTATAATCTAGACATGTGTGCCGTTTATACACACGAAAATATGCACCAGTGTGCGTAAATTAATGAATCGAAAATACTCTACAACCGATTTCGCCTTACAATTGACGACGCGTGGTTAGCTCACAGTATTGTGTGAGTGTTACGTCACACGGGCGCGACAAGTTGCTATAAGTGTTATAACAGGAGTTTTAACTTTTAAAATGATTTTTATTACAAAGTTATAATAATTGCACTTGAGTTGGCGTTTATGATAGGATTGATAAGGTAGGCTAGGCCTAATTGCCTCTATGGACGGCACGCCCCTGTATATAACTTATATATATATAACTCCTATATATAGAACTTAATTACACAATAATGTTGCATTACTGCATGGAGTGTGTGAAAGATGCTATGGCTTGAAAGAAGGTGACTATTGAGATGACGATTAATAGAGAAGTATGGCGAAGAAGATATGCTACGCAGACCTCAACTTGATTTGGGAGAGAGAATGACGGGGAATATCCCATTATGCACATATTTTAATTGGTAGTTATTCCATTCAACGTGGCAATGCTGCCAGCCTTCTGGGCACTTTTTCTGTTGATAGCGATGTGGACGAATTTTTTGACGCCTGTAACCGTTAACCGTTTTGATACTTGTACATTTTTATTTTTTATTACTATTATAGATTTGTAGTTTGTATATAATTTAAATATTCACTTGTTATTAATAAAAATTAAGCACATTATGTTCTCGAAAAAATCATTTGTCCGACAAGCTATTAATTTTAAAGACCAAATATATTTCTCAAATTAATAAATACGTTCAGACTAACTAAGTATAGGTCAAGCTGTCTTTTACCTTTTTGCCCTACTCCGTCAAGCACAGCAAAGTTAACATAGCGTTGAGAGGCAATCCAGAAAAAGCCGTAGGCTTTAGCTCCCGGCTTCGGTATCTAGACTTCATCAAACGACTTCAAACGATGTTGATGTAACAGGCTTTGACACAGCTTGAACAGCATGATGAATAGAATGTTTGCTTTGAATGTTTTACGTGGGTAGTCGAAAATAGTGCGGATATTTTGGCAAAACGTACGCGTGCAGATGTATGCTTGAATGGACAGACTAACGAACTGTACATACATTTATGTACATAAATTCACGCTTTTCCATGGGGTTGAAAGGACAGAACCCCACCTGCTACGATGCATACACACTCCTTTCATCTCACCCACGTTCATACATCTGGTCATACACGCACGCTGGTTTTGTATGATCCAGTATCTAACGATTTATTTAATTGAAACTGAGGAATAACTTGGTACCCAGAACCATAAGCCCATGGCCAATAAAAAGATACTTACTAAAGATACAATACAGATAAGGCCAATAAGTTTGCTCCTCAAAACATCAAACTCAAAAATAACCTACACCTAATACCATGAGCGAATAATTTCGAAAATCGAAGTCATAAATTACAACTTTCCTTAAACCCCAATATTATGAACGTTAATACTCTGTCCACCCCATAACTCAAAACCAGTTTGAACATACCAACGTGTACACAGGCAGTTCTTTCTAAAATTCAGCGCAGAATTCGCGAAGGCGTCTAAGTTATGGCTGCCCAGGGACTTGCCTGTGGGATTACTAGTTTATACGATTAGGTACGTACAGTTGCGTAGGTACATCTAATATTTATAAAGTTCAAAATAGAGGAAATTTGGGAGGCTAATATTACAGTAATTGGGGTCAATTTGTAGGGTCTGAATTAATGTTCGAGGCTAAGGTTGAACTCAGACTCTTTGTACAGTCACTGTGTGTGTACATAGTCGGTGGATGATGTTATGTCGGTGAACAAAGATAATTTTCTGCAATAATTCAGTGACATAACAGCAGACTGACGTTTGCAAGAAACAAATGTTCATTGAAAGATCATTCGACCGCAGTCATTGCCAAAATATAAATGAAGGAAGGCTAGGAACGTGTTCTGTACTATTGCACCTACTGTTTTGTCTCTGTATCACCCTTTTTTTTTAAGGATGGGTATTCATCAAATAATTCCTCCCGCTCTGTTTGGAGGTGGGAGGGAGTGTCAGACTTTTACTGACTAAAACCCATCCATGTTCCTGCTTTGCCCTTTGTGTTCCAGGGCCGCGGTATCTCTTTCGAACAGTCCCGCAGCCCCGGTCTGCATCACCCTGAGGTACTGGTAGAAAATGCCTAAGGCATTAAGTCTGCCTTTGTAGATTATGTGCATAAAGTTTTAATAAATAAATAAACGTGTCGGGCAAGGAGCGTCAATAATTTTACTGTCGGTGAGAATATTGTGCCGGTGCCGATACGTTCCGCGCATGGCACGAGACGATATCAGTCGGTAACGGAACGTTCTAGTGGGCATGGTCTCATACTTTTCAATACAAAGAACCGCGTATGATGCATGTTCCAAACCCTTTATACACTTTATTTTTTCTTGTTACGATACGATGTTAAACGTTCTAGTGGGTGTAGCAGTTCGTGTCATATTTCTTTCCGTGCTGGATACGTTTGTAGCACGGTCGCAGTGTGGTACGATGTAGTGAGCAGACTCTCTTAAATTCAACCTAATCGTGATACAAAATTATAATTATTTTAATGGTCAACAAGGCACAAATTGCCAACATAAGCACAAAATAATTGCCGCGCCTCGAATAAATTATTACGAACGTACCCAAAAATTCATTCCGGACAATATTTTTAACAAAATTATTTCATGCTTAGTTATGCCTTGATTTTTTTGTTGCCTTCCCTTACCGGCCTCTGACCTAATAATTTAGTTATCACGAACGCGGAAGTGAGGCAAAGGTCGCAGCATATTCAGCCTAGTCGAATAGCCCGCCTCCTTACATAATGTATGCTGACACCCGACATACTGGCAGTACCAAAAGTGAAATAAAAGCCCGGTTATATGTTTCGTATTTTATGTCAGGTGCTGAAGTATAGCAAAAAATTTTCTGCACTTTGCCGCCTGGTGAAGTCAGTCAATGCCCTAAGATTAGTAAATTTCGCAAATTATCTGGAATCTGTTCATGAAAGTAGTCTGTTTAGTACACTATAGCCTGGGCAATGAATGATTGTGGTTGGAAAAGTTGAAAGCAGAAAATCTGACTTATGAACTTTGTTTGGACTAGTTAGAAGATAATCATATTAAATGTCCTGACCCCTCCGAGGTGAGCCCGAGGGATTGGGGGCAAAGAAGGTCCTGTTTTTTGGTTTTTTGCTTATATCTCCAAAACGATGCATCGTATTAAATTTTGTTGTACTACATAATAAAACATCATAAAATTCTCTTCAACGTTGCTTTTCAAATTTTTTATCTATCTCTTATCGTTGAATTGGTATGAGCGCCGAAAAACGAAAAATTTTTAAAAATTTGTCCAATTCTCTGTCCGTCTTCGTTTTTGGTTTGCATCTCGAAAACGGTGTGTCGCACGAATACTTGTTGTACTACACAATGAAATCTGATATAATTCTCTACAACTTTGCTATTATTTTTTTTTTTTTTCGTTTTTGGAGATTGATAAAAAGTGTGACAAACAAAGTTGTAGAGAATTTTATGAGGTTATATTAGGTAGTACAACAAAATTTTATACGACGCATCGTTTTCGAGATATAAGCAAAAAATCAAAAAACGGGACCTTCTTTGCCCCCCCATCCCTCGGGCTCACCTCGGAGGGGTCAGGACTTTTAATATGTTTATCTTCTAACTAGTCCAAACAAAGTTCATAAGTCAGATTTTCTGCTTTCAACTTTTCCAACCACATACCCCTTTTGAGCACTCATTTACCAGACTACTATTATTTTTCATTTAATTGCAATTACAAGTGGACACGACAGTTTCTATTGCCAAAGTCCACGTAATAATATTATTTTGGTTTTAAAGATTGAGTAACAAATAATCTGCTGGAATTTGATTACAGTCAGCTTTTCTCCGACTTCGAAGTGACTCATAGAAGTCGTAACGTGTGAACCAGCCTCAACCCGGCGAAAAAAGCATTTAAATGTCATGGGTACTATGAGAGAAACGAATGGCGCTGCAGAGTGGGGAATAGAAAAATCTCGTATTTTAGAGATAAAATCTCGCGTGAAATGTTTGCAGTGGAAGCTGTGGGTTATGATTTTATTATGGGTTCACTGAGGAAGGTGAGAAACTATATGGAGGTTACTCAGAGGCACTATGGGAAAAAAAAGGTACCGTTGTCACGTAATAAATATTGTCAAGGAAAAGTTTTAAGAAATAACAAGAGCTTATAATACCACTTCGCTTAATACCTTTATTTTTCTTTTGAGCAAACATTGACAAGTAGGAAGGTACTGTTATAGCAGAGTTTCCTCATCCGGTCAAGGATGTACTCTTCAATGGTAACGAGCTCTCCACCGAGATCGACCCAGTCAAACTAACAACCACTTGATCGCAACTTGACGATTAAGCCCTTCGGCTTCCCCAGTCAAAGTGAAAAGGAAACACAAAAACATTTTTCCATTACTTTCATAAGTAGCAAAATTCCCTCAAAGCTCCCTCATAGTAAAAACAAACAGATTTTCATTTTCGCCCCTATCATTGTAATCCCTGGAATATTGGCATTTACCTTCGTTTTATAAGGAAGATTGTTTACACAGTATAATGCTGTAAGTAGAAACTACGTAAATCTGTTTATGCATTTTTTATTTTGAATTATTATTTGTGATAAGAGTTCTACGGAGAAATAAGCAGGCAACGTTATATTAGATTCAGTAAATAATTGAAGCATGGGTAATTGTTTTAAGTCCATCATGTTCTTTGTGCTGTTTCTCGTTCTCCTGTTTTGTAATTATAATAATAACCCTCCATTTTGAATACTCAAAGCACAAGAATCAAAGTAATTTGAGTAAAGTTATATGAAGCACCGTTTACTTTACTGACATTTCCCAATTAATAAAATAAAATTCATTTATTTCAGGCAAGATGCGCCCATACAAAAGTAAATTTAAAAAATTACATAACTGAATTGAATTGAATTTCTCTTTATTAAACTTGTCTTTTCTGACTCTGCTGAAACTCAACAAACAAAGGGAATCATAAAAATCTCCAGAGTCACCTCCTAAAGTCCAAAAAGAGCGCGTATTTTCTTTGACCGACTTATCCCGGATACGTTTTTTTCATAAACGCGACAACTGAAAGTCAGCTTTAGCGTGAAAATACCGCGCGTATGTGGAATCATTTTAAATATTCTTTTACAGCTACACCGTTATTTTAATGCACGACACGAAAAAGATTTTTTAATGCATGACGGGTATGTGCAATGTTATGTTTTACCACAGAAATGGAGAATGGAACTGAGAGCGAGTTTTATGTAGAACGACGTATTGTTATGAAAAATTATGCAGTGCTTAGGTAAAAGCCTTACAAAGATTACTTTTAACATTGCTATTCGCTTCTATCGTGTTTATTGCTACCAGTATTTAAAACGGAGAATACTTTTTAAATGCGACAGCTACAGACAAAATATTTTCAAATGTATGACTCAAAATATGCTAAGGGCGGGTGAGATTTGTCAAGACAAAACTTTGGAATACATAGACCCAAGATTTATACGAAATCGGTATAGTTTTAGATGACGAAGATAACTCATATCAGTCCTAAAAATACTGTCTCATAAGCTTTTATCCCCAGAAACACTGACATATTGGCCAGGCCCTCTTGGACATCAAAATTCCATCATGTGCTGCGATTTATATGCTCTCTATGTACAAAACGGTATTCGCAGACCTTTTCGTCTGTCCAAGTCATTGCTATGCCAACAGAAAGAAAGATTATTTATCGTTATTGCGGGTATTTTCGTTCCTCCTTTTGCCTGTTTTTTATATCTTTTTTTTGTCTTTCTATTCATCCATTGTTTATCTCGGGATAATAAGTTTTCATCAGGCCCACTAAGGCTAAGTGATAAGTTGCGTTTCCGATATTATTTGTATGAGTATATTTGCTTAGTTTGTTTAATAAATTATTTATTAAGATGATACATCGCTTTGTTTAGTGATGACCAACTTTTTCTTGGACGAGTAGTTTCAGTTGGTACGGTCAGCAACAGAAGTCTATTAACAGTTATTAATTATTTAAATGTAAAAAAATTATACAACATTATGTAAGGATCTAAGCAGGTATCGTTCTGTGGTTTCTGCCTACCCCCAAGGGAAAAAAAACCGTGAGTATGTAGGTACAATTATTACCGATGAATTGATTTCAAATTTTAAAAGCATTAACGGTTTTTATAACACAACATTCAGTAAACCAATGTATCGTTTTTTTGTATCAATTTAGATGATTATGTGAGAATTATTATAATTATAATTATAATATTATTAATAATTATAAGTTTTTAAACTGACGTAGTCATCAGGATATTAACCATGTTTAGTTTTTGTTTTGAGTTCCCGATATTTTCGCGCTGTTACACAAATACTAAACATGGTAAATATCCCGTTTTCAGTGTTTATTTATTTACTTATTCAAAATAGGTACGCCAAAAGTACATACATTAAATTTAACAATAAAAGTATACAGGATAGGGTTCTTATGTAGATACCAATTATAGGAGTACACAACATTCTCTTGAGTACAATATAGATATATAATTTATGTATTTATTTAAACTTTATGTACAAAAGTGGTACATAAGCGGACTTATTGCCACAAGGCATTCTCTACCAGTCAACCTTTGGGTCAAATAGGACAGCATTGTGATAGAGAGAGACAAAAAAATAATAATAAGAAAAATAAAATTTTGCTAACAAAAAAATCAATCAAGGTTAATCGTAAAGTTGTAGAAATGTGTTAATGATTATGTGAAAATTAACAGTGTTAATAAACTTATTTTGCTGACTTTACCTTGGTTGTTACGATGCCATTATTTAAGGTTCTACCCAAGCTTTGAGATCGACCCGAGCCTGGTTTATTTACGAATTCTGGTTATTGCCGCCAATCGCAAAGTCAGAAACAGTTTCGAGGAGAGTACGTTTATTCTAGAAGATATTGATATGGTTGTATGTTTTCCAGTTTCTCTCAGTATATGAAAATATACTGTTACTAAGGATTCTTGTAGAATATTTTTGTGAGATAAATTATTGAAACTGGGGAAGGTGGGAGAACTGATGGGTGGACTGTCAGATGATATGGCTGGCTAGGAAGGTGACTCAAGAGATGACGACTTATAGCGAAGTATGGAAGAAGAAGACATGCTGCGCCAACCCCAAATAAATTGGAATTACAGGAGAATGATTCTTATTCTTATTCTTTATTGCACGCAAAAAACAAAAAAAAATATACATACAAATTGCGATAACATAGCTTATGTACAATGGCGAGCTTAACCCAGAATTGGGTTTTCTTACAGCGAACCAAATTTCGATTGCGAAATTTGCATAAGAGGATATACCTATGTGCATTAACAAAACATCTCATAGCTTAAATTAATTAATTTTATAAACTAAACTACATATATACAGTATAATAAACGTAATACATACAATATATATACAAAACAATGCCCAACAATGCCCAACAATGAATGATGATGATGAAATCATTGAAATTCGAAGAACCCGCATAAAGATATATATAATGTTACTAGCCACCCACCCCGGCTTAGCATGGGTTCAATTTACTACCAACAGCGCCACCTATGGGGTCTAAAATTATGCTATTTTTACGTCTGGAACCAACCATAAACATTCACAAAATTTTATTAAAATCGTTTAGGTGGTTTCAGAGATTAGCGTTTACGAACAGATAGACGCGTGGTTTTTATAATAATAAGAAAATATTACAATGATATTACAATGTTATGTTGACCACCCACAAGTGATCACATAGCTTAATAAACATCAGTCTGCTACATAATAAACGGGATTATCTACCCCTGTTTTAATCACACGGTTATCCAAACACCGCCATAATGATTACACTATAAAACAACCCCTGTTCACCCCCTGGGCATACTGGGGGTATCGAGTGCGATATCATTGCCCCAGGCCCAAGGGGGCTAGTATGGGATAGGTCGGGAGTTACAGCCTCGGCCAAATTGTATAGCAATCGGTTAGAGTTAATCTGTGTTTTACCCTTGAGTATTTGGTAGCCTTGAATTATAGAGATGTGTTTCTTTATACAATAGGTGTGTAAATTGTGTAGGATGAACGATTACTTGCCGAGTCAACGGTCCGCGTCTTACGTCTTTTCTTTTCTTTCGTCTTTTTTTTCGGCTTGCGCTTTAGTCTTTCGACTTTTTCGCGTTTTGTTGACGTTTACAGCAAACAAAATATTTCAACCAATTCTTCAAATAGAAAAATGAACAAATTTACTCCATTTTTAGAATTCTCAGTAAAATATTCCTGTTCGCTTGTGAACTATTATATTAAAGTAGCTTTCCCAATGTGGTTTAATGATTTTTTGGCGATGGATGACTGTCATGTTGTTCCCACAAGTAGAGACTACAGAAAAATAATGTCAAATTGACATCCATCCATATTAAAATTATAAATGCGAACGTTACTGTTTGTTTCTTTTTCACTTCTTGATGAATTTTGATGAAATTTGTCACACTTGATGGCCTGGTTTAGGACAAAGGATACTATTTTATACTGAAAGTGTGTTCCCAACAGCTAGTGACTATACAGGGTGGAAGGGACATAGACGCACAAGTGATTTCCACGTATTCTTATTACCGATGAAAGATTTCTATGGGGTATAACCCCCCCCCGGGTTCGGAATGTTGTACTGAATAACCGTTTGTGCGTTGATGTTCTTTCCACCTTGTATAAAGCGCTGGACACACAAAGAAGACGTAAGACGAGGACAGGGCGCAGACATGTCTCTTCCGCGTCCATTTCATACAAAATGTATAGAAGCGTCGTGACGCAAAACATATAGAACAGACAGGGCGCGGACACGACGCTTACTCTACCTCTGCGCCCTGTTGTAAAAACATATAGAAAGGAAAAAAATATATACATCACGGTCGGTGGACCTGCAACATTCATTTATTTATTTTCTTACTCGACAACTCGCCATCGTCATGTGTGACAAATTGGAAACCGTGCATACGCTCTGTTTTATCAAGTAAGTACAACAGTTGTACCTATCCGAAGTAAAGTACTTACTCTAATACACTCACGATTCACGTACTACCTTACGAAGTTAGGGATTACAAGCAAATTGGTGACAATGTTAGCGTGTGTAAGTGCATAAGGGAGGTTTTCAGGTGACGCGTTTTTATGTTTTGTTAGATCGTGTCTTTCATTTTATTAAATCGAAGTAATGGAGTTAATAACGTGTCTTGTCTGTCCTCTTGTTTGCATATAACAGGAGCTGATGGACGCTACTAAAAGTTCCAAACTCGTTGCCATTCAGGCTGATTGAATTTAGATTGCCACACCATCACACGCTAAGAATATTGCCTTCATTCGTAGAGTAACCAGAGTGCATTGTTATAATTCAAAACAGTTCATAATCACCCTTCTATAATCTGCTTTCTGAATTAATACAAACGACAAACAAAATAATCTTTTTGGTATTCTGTCGCGTAATCAATTTTGCTACAAAACCGACGTTCAAAACGCGCGTGTGTCTCTCCCCTTAGCTCTTAAATTCGGCACGTCACTTCGCATTTACCTACACGTTTCGTTCGCACGATACGCAACGATCATCGCACTCCTCCGTATTTTCGGAGAACAAGTTATTTCCAGGAGCGAATGTGGAACAAATATTTGGAACATTATTAGTCGGACTATCTAAGCGTTGTCATCTTTTGTCGTACGTCCACTAATGTTGAGAGGAAAGTTTTGTTTGTTTCTACAATTGTTGGGAGTTTATGGGGTTGTTATGGAATTCCTATTTCCTTTATCTAAAGGTACTTAGTTTGTTTTATACATTTACTTTTCCAGATTTGGGCAAAGATTCAGAATGTACCTACTTATGTGAATGAAAATTGTTTAAGAGTTTGAATCTTCTTATTCTTATAGTGGTGGTAATCTAAATTGAGTCGGCCTAAAATTTGATGACAAATTTGGCAGCATTCATCAGCTCCACAATGCGCAAACACCAGGACAGTCAGGATATGACATGGTATTAAGTGCCCCATCGTTAATGAAACAAGACCACGACTCCAGGGCAGGAAATTATTAATGAATCTCCATCGGGACAGGTTTTCCGTGTTACGGCCAAACTGAGTCTGAATGATAAAACCATTAAAATAAACAAGAGGCCAGTTTACGTCTTTCTCCGCTACAATAGATGTAAGAGTGTAAAATTACGGCTTCAGTTAATGAGGCGTACTTAAACTTGAACTAATTAAACCCTTAATGAGGTCACAGTTCGCGTGCAATAGCCTACTACAAATTGATCGATGACGACAAACTCCGGCGGAGTTACAGGTTAACTGAAAGGGTCGTGACCTCTACTTAAAGACTAATCTTGGCTGTTAATTTAATTTATTGTTATCCATAGTACAATTAAGCTGTCACATCAATCTTGGGACTGACAGAGCTGGTATTTCGAGGAATGTGCTACTTACGAATAAAGTTCATGAGTGTGAATTAAGGACTCTATAGATGTGCAATCAAAATAACATCACACCTGTATTACCCTTTAGGTTAGGCACAATTCTACCTATAGTATCCTAATATTGAGCCAGCCGAAGTCTTGATTTATGTCCGATAGATGGCCATCTGCCCGGCACCAATCCAGACATCGAGTTGATACAAAAAAAAAATCTAGTGGAAAAATCAAAAACACTTTGCTCGAACAGGGAATCAAACCCAGGACGTCATACCAAAGAGGAACTCTGTAGATATATGAGTTTAATAGCGCTATAAATTAGTGGAGTAATCAACCTACCCCGTACCGAGAAAAAGCGTGAACTTTCATAAAATATCCGGAACTTCCTGCTTCATACTTTGCTTACCTCGAAACGGAATACGGAACATTTTTTTCACTCTAAATGAAATTGAACACTTACGGCGCTCGTAAAAAACCAAATAAACAGAAGTACTGAGAATGTTTTTCTTGAACTCCTCTTTAGAGACTCATTTATACTCGTAGATATGAGAATACCAGGAATTGTGCGATAGGTTTTTATTATTCTGCCAATGCCAATGTCGGGACGAAAATATTCAGGGTCAAAAAAATGGAAACCGACTTGGTAGCTAAGACTACGAATCTTCCTCATGACACAGATGTAATGGACGTAATACATACTAATAATCAATTATCTCCTGTTCTCCTAGTACAAGAAAATAAAACAAAACACAGCGAAAAAGGAAAGAAAAAATATAGTGTATCAGATGTTTAACAGGCACAAATTGGGATCATTTCTCACTCCGTAAAGAAAAGACTGGTCACGTTTGAAGATAAGGAAACAAGATACACGCTACCTTAAGAACTTTTTGTTCAGTTTTTCCAAAGTTATTGTTTATGGACCTGGTCCTTCGCTGCGAGGGCTTTTTTCCTACAGAGAGTTTCCTTTGAAACCCTCCTTTGAGAGGTAGGGTAGTTTTACTTCCTGTTGAATATTTACTTAGAACTCTACAGCTTTAAAATCCGTATTTAACATAACAAATATGAAAGATGTGTCTGTCTGTTTTTCACATCTTAACGGCTGAACAGATTTCGATGAAATTTTACACATAGGTAGACCTTGACTTAGGTTAGTACATAGAATTTTATTTATACCGATAGTACGTTGAATTTAGTTTTTTTTTGTAATTCCCGACCTCTATGCGAAGCGCAGAGCAAGGATTAATAACATATTATATTAAGGTGATTTGTTAATAGTTTTGAAGGGTACGTTTACACCTTGTAAACAACCATGGACATTTTCCATCGTCTTATAAACTTTATTCGTTATCTATTAGTTATGTGAGCATTGGTCTAAAAAACCTTAGAGACAAAATACAAATAAACTCAACACCTGAGTTACATTTCCTCACTTCCTCCGTACAATTATCGTCCTCTCTTCTTTATTGGTCCACTTGAAAACCTCTCAAGCCTAGATCCTTTCATGTAACAAAGAAATCAGAACAAAGACTAATTTAATGAATCGTGCAGAGGTGAAGACGTCTGTCCCCTCTGAGGGACTCATTGCAAGGAAAGTTCTGACCTTGGCACAAATAAGCTTAAGTACATACAAAACTTTGCTTTGTTATTGTTCTAAGTAAGCTTGCTGGTTTAACATCATTAAAATCGTCGGAAATTTAAGGAAATTTTGTATTTGGTTAAGCTGTTTGGATTGGTAAATTGAGTTTATGGCGTGTCATAAAAGGTCTCAATGACTTTCGTTCAACGTGAACTTAACATAGGTTGTTAAAGAGTTTTTGGAAGGAAACTGTCAGACTTTTTATGTTAATGTTATTTATAATGTGACTTTAATACTTCTCCCTATTTGCTGTGATAGAAAATAAATTGATTTCGAACGCGATATCATAATTAATAAACCACTTTACGACTTGACAAAACATCAAGATTTCGTCATTATAAAGGGTGTAACAAGACCCTTAACGAAGCCGAAAAGCAGTTGTTCTCCCCGTCATTTTGATAATTTTTTTGTTCTGGACCATACCTGAGAACTAGAAGGTAGTTACGGAGATATTGGGGGTCAAATTAATGTAAGATTTTAACTTTAAACACCTCCAAGACCCCCGTACTATTCAATCCATCCACCAACACAATGTTTTGAGTGCGTTACATTGAGTCCTACCGTAAAATGTGACTTTTCACCCAAAAAACAGGAGTTTCCCAGCAATATTTTTTGCGTTACGTAAGTTACTTAGTTTGATGTACATAATGCTTGGTTGACGGCTTCGTTAAGGGTCTTGTTACACCCTGTATGATAGTTTAATATTAATATCACACATAAACCTTCCGGAATTAGTTCTACAAATGATAGATTAAAAAGATTATAAAAGCCGTTGCGTAGTTAAAAAAGAACAACTGCTACACAGGCAGATACAAAAATCGATACTTAGTTTTATAAAAATACTTAAAAAGCATTCTATCAAATCCTCAATTTAAAGACAATTACGAAACTAATCCAACCGATCTCGTATCTTTCACTGCTGCAAACCGCTTCGTCACCATAATATCCTTTTCAAGTTCAAGTGGAACATCCTCATAGGACGCTTTCTGCCAACATTCTTACGTTCGTACGTGTTCCAATTTACCAATTAATTCGGCCCCGCAGTTTGAGTGGATCACGAACATTTGTAAAAGGGAAACCATTTGTTTGAAACGATTACGTGGAAAAAGTTACGATCTTTTGTCATATTTGAACTCTGTTCTTCTTGAGTTTTTCAGACCTATCAAATTTGAAAGAAATTTAGATTATCATTTAGTTCATCATACTTTTTGGGCCACTGACTACCTGACGACTGTCAAAGATCTACAAATGATAGCCGGGACCAACGGCTTAACGTGCTTTCCGAGGCACGGAGGAAACTCGGTATGTAATGGGCGGTCACCCATCCATAGACCAACCTAGGCAATAACGGCTTAACCTAAAGATCGACCCGAGCGGCTGTTATTATTTAGCCACGAGCTCCTCATCACGAGATTATCATTTAGTTATTATTACATAATCATAGTGTTATCATCATCATCATCAGCATTTCAGCCCGGAATCACCCAATGCTGCCCAGCATTAGTAAGCCTCCCTTTTCTGGTATCAAATTAACCAGAAAAACCTTTTCTAAGAAGAGACAATTTTGATTCTTCATTTATAGTCTATAAAAGGTTTCAAATATTATTCCGTCCAGTAGTGTCTTTGTAAAAACTCTGCTAATTAGACCTAGAAGTAAAAAAAACCTGAAGTTTTTAATTACAGAGCCCTTTAGGTAAATTTTATGGATCTTAGGATTATACGAGCTGGGGATTTAAGATGAAAAGAGAAAAGTATTATTGCTGTCCTTCAGGGTAAGCAAATAAATTTTAATTAAGTTTTTTGTCAATTTGGCAAAGCTGGATTAGGGTTAGGGCTGACAATTTATGTTTTAACAAAAGTTAATAGTGATATTTTAGTTAGTTTTATAACTGTGTCTTAAAGAACACTATAATTAATTATTTAACATTTGAGTTTTTTTTTTAAATTAGGCTGGTTCGAGATGGCACGAGAAAAGAGCACATGGAAGGAATTGAGGGAGGCCTTTGCCCAGAAGTGGGACAGTACAGGCTTGAGTTTATTTATTTTCACAAAATACTGGGCCTTCAGACACGTGATAATACGTTAGCTTACGTCATCCCACTGTTGGTCATAGTCCCCTCCCCACGACTTCAAGAGTCTATAATCCAGAGCTAATGCTACCGACATACTCGTTCATTATGCAATTATGTCTTCCCACACACTTTCAACTAATATTTTATAAACACTATGAGATTGCTTCCCAAGAAGCGGAAGAAAATAGAATAATAATTTTGCAGCGGATAAATCCAAGAGTCAACCGGGGAAAATAGGTCACTTTAAAATTAATAACGGGATGCACCTTTAAATACATTATTACTGAGCGGTGAGACTTACCTCGGTTAATTTGAAACAAGATTTTCTGAAAAACCAGGATTAAATTCTTATACTAAGGTTTCTAGTTACATAACATTACGCCTGTATATCCCAGATGAGTTAGGCAGAGGTAAACTCACATTTCGAGAGGCATGTTGCTATGTGGTAGCGATATGAAATTCAGTACGAAATATGAAATTTTACGCTAATATGTACTAACAGTTTTCGAGAATTCGTTTTCAATTTCAGTAAAAGAGATAAAAGGACAAACGAAGTTAACTAAAACAGTAGTTCAAATAAAAGTAATCTTGTAAATGAAATCAAAATCAAATTAAATACTAAAGACAGCAAAGTGCTAAGGTCTGAAGTCCACGAAGCTACTACTTTTGAGTGGCATCGTGAACTCGTGAACGATGGGTCTTAGGTTCAAGATTTGTAACGCTAAAGATATTTAAAACATCACCTTCAAACGGTTGACAGAAAAAAAACGATATTTGATTAATTCAGCACTAATCGTGTTTAGTGTTTTGTGCAAAAAGCAGCCGAAGACCTATCCACGTTAGCTACATGCAATCATCATTTTACGCTTTCGCTTGCTTGCTAGCATCTTACGTAGAAATAAACAATACTGTGTCCACGGAGCAGCGCATTTGCAAATTGGCATGAATCTCGCGCATTTTTTTCGATAAAAATATTTGTTTTTGAAATGCAACTTGACAGAAACTAAACCGCTTTGTAGCTTGCATGTTGTTTGTTTGACGATAACCTGAACATAATGAAGATGCAAAATACATCTATCGACATTCGCAGCTTGCATGCAATCGACCAATCGTCGTCGGTCGTGGACAGTAGGCCCAAGATATACAGCCTGTACCAAAAAGGTGTGATCATATACACCCTAAAGGGTGTGATCCTGGCGATCAAACTAAACAACTTGCTCCATGGGACCACCATCGAAATCGTGGAAAAAGATCAGGTGTCCGGTACAAAACTCCTATGTAAGGAACAGCAAATTTTTTGATGGTCTGAATCACAAACGCTTGAAATGACAGATTAGCCGGAGAAAACCGCAAAGAGAGAAGAGGCTGGGATGGGGGAGGCCTTTGCCCAGCAGTGGGACAATACCTGTAGAATTTTCTGGTAGACGCTGTATTTGAAAAGCCTTTTAATAACGTAAGTCACTCCTCACTTTAGTTGACTACGCTTTACTAATCACAGACAGCCATAATGGATCCTACTAATTCTTATTTCGACAATAGGATTAATATTAAGCCTAAAACAAAGGAGAGCCCTTTTTGCAGCCTAAACAGATTCATTATTATCGTTTGCTTGATAAAGAATATTGTTTAGATAATGTTAACTCATGCTATCTGTTATAATTTCATTATTTTTAGTTTAATTAGTTTTAGGTACAATGGTCCTTAGTTAATCTATCTTCAGTATTAATATTTAAAGAAGAGAAGAGGTGGTAAAGACTATAATTGAGTGGCTGCCAAGAACAGGAGGTAGAAATGTCAGTCATCAAACTCAAACTCAAAGCATTTATTTCAATTAGACCATTACAGGCACTTTTGAATGTCAGAAAAACAAAGAAGGCAAAGCTACAGTCCCAGACACAAGGCATAATAACTTATGAAAGTACTGTAGTTGCCCATTCCAAAGCGTAGATCTCTATGGAGAAGAATGGGCAAGAAACTCTATGGACACTCTTTTCAATCAAATGTTTTTACAAGATCTTGGTTACATCATTCATGTTGAAATAATACATAAATGTGAGAACGATGTAGAAAGACGTGCACGTTAAGAGCGTCCAGAGTAAAAGATTAGATCAACAATTTAAAAACAAAGTAGTTAAAATAAACCGTGGCAGCTAAGAGATGACCAGTCCCAACTGACAACACCCATTCACGAACATGACGCATGGATCAGCACCATTCAACTCAATCATTTTGAAGGGAACTAAATGATCCAAAGACGAGATGGATGGATGACAATGTAACAGAGATGATGAGCCTGGTATAAGGGTCATTAGGGCCAAGATACAATGACATTCTATTAGCCATAATGATGATCGAAAGGATACTAAAATAACGGGTTTTAAGCCTATATCAATTTTGTTGAAAGTTCTCATAGAAAGAAATATGAGTACCACTTGTATAGCTCCTATGATGCCCAAAAGACTGGCACAATATGATTCTTAAAAGCTTGAAAATCAAAGAAAAGTGGGGCGGCCAGCGGGTTGATTCAGATGAGGAATAATCATGATGAATATTTATCTGAGTAATATTTAAAGTGACAATAGTGGCTAAGAAAAAAAAAATATATATATATTTAAAGCTTCAGTAGTGAATGAAGAACAGTTTTCTTGGATTACTTGTAAATGCAAAAAGCATAAACATTCTTTCTCCAATTTGGCTTTCACGAGGATCGAATAGTAGTTTTGTACTTAAGCAACGCAAAAAATGCTAATAGCAATGTGGTACATCAAAAAGAGCAGACTAATTTATCCACCCAATTTGCGCCGCAGGCATCTGTATCCATTTGGAACAAGATACTAGCTTTGACGATATTCAAAACTGAAGAATGAAGATACATTTCACATGTAACATTCTGTATTAGGATTATTTTCAGAGTGGATAATCAAAGAACTGGCATTCGTATAGGTAAATCAAATTACCTTTGATAATAATATTGTAACGAAATATTTTGTTTGTATTTCTTTCTTTTGACTAATTCATCTTGATCTATTAGTATATACATTATTTACAAATACAAATAGATCTCAAATAATAATACAATATGTACAAAATGGGGAAAAATAAAAATTCGTCCATATCGCTGTCAATATGAAAAGTGCTCAGAAGGCAGGCAGTATTGGCCACATTGAATGGCAATGCTGATTTTTTGGCCAAAAAAATGGCCAGCCCTCTGGGTCACGTGAAGAGTAGCAACGCATTCAAGACTTTAAAGTAGTAATAACATTTAGACCCTTAATATCTCCGTAACTAGAAGGTTCCCAGGTATGGTCCAGAACAAAAAAAAATGACGGGAAGAACAAGTATCTCTCGGCTTCGTTAAGGGTCTTTTCACACCCTTTATTTTCTCATACCCCTCCAATGCTTATAACTTGATCCCCAACTACTGATCTAGCTCCAGACTCGAGCTTTACTCCACATTTCTCCCAATTAGGTGCTAGCGGCCCCGATATGTAGCCAACTAGTAAGCTTCCTGTACTTTTAGAACTTTTTCTAAAATCCTGCATCATTCGGGTTTAATGATAGTATTTTTTTTTTAAAGATGACTTTCTTACTCGGATTAACAAGGACGCGTAGGTTTAGTTTGTTAGAACTATTTTACTTTTATTGTTTGGAATGATGATAGGTAATTATATTAAGCAGTGGAGAGAGCGTTAAACCATTGGTCTCGGCTGTCAGTTGTAGATCTTTAACGACACCCAGTCTTACCAAGGGGTATCGTATTACCCAGTACCAACAGGGTTATGGAGACAGTCGCTCCATGTAAAATACTGATATTTAGCTGGTAGGTTAGACTGGAAGCGGGGACTAATGTAGTTGGGAAAGGGGGGAGCTAAGCAGGCGATCATGATTAAGAACATAATAGAGTCACAAAAAAATTTATCCTAAAAGAGCTATGGCATATACATACAGCTGTCTTATATCAATTGAAAATATATAAAAAAACTAGCTGTCCCGGCATGCGTTGCAATGCACCTTTTCCTACCCTACCGTACCCTTTTTACCGACTCTACCTATCTATCCTATCTACCTACCCTACCCTACCTATCTATCCTACCTACCTACCCTACCCTACCTACCCATCCTACCTACCTACCTACCCTACCTACCCTACCTACCCTACCTACCTACCTACCCTACCTACCTACCTACCTACCTACCTACCCTACCTACCCTACCTACCCTACCTACCTACCTACCCTACCTACCCTACCTACCTACCCTACCTACCTACCCTACCCTACCTACCTATCCTACCTACCTACCCTACCTACCTACCCTACCTACCTACCCTACCTACCTACCTACCCTACCTACCTACCCTACCTACCTACCTACCCTACCTACCCTACCTACCCTACCTACCTACCTACCCTACCTACCTACCCTACCTACCTACCCTGCCTACCTACCCTACCTACCTACCTTTCCTACCTATTAATTTTATAGCGTCAACAACACGTGGTAATTATGCTGTTAAAATGTAGCTTATATGACACGTTCGTAGATTTACCATAGCAGCGCCATCTATTGATTACTTACTCAACCCAGTCGAAAGGTATCGACATCTGTTAGAATCATTTGGAGTTAACAGATAATTGTGACTGTCAAATAATAACAGACAAATAATTAGCAATAAATTAAAATTGTGACTATAATTTGAGATTTAAACTATCCTATCTCTCAAGTTGGATCGAACTGCACATGGTGTGCGAATTTTATTATAATCGGTTAAGTGGTTTAGGAGTCCATTGAGGACAAACATTGTGACACGAGATTTATATATATTAAGATATCGCAACTATGACAAGTGTACGTGTTTTCCTTAATAAGTACAAAAAACTGAGTATTTATAAAAAACCAACCATCAAAAAAAACTTTACTTATTTAAGAAACCACCCTGAGTGGGAAGCAGGGTTGCTAACCCATTACTGCTGCGGTCTTTAGCCATACACGTGCGCCACGTTCTACCCAATTAGGCCCCCGCCAACGAACGGGTTAATCTTTTATTGACTGTATAAATCTACAGCACTAATTGACTTTGGCTCAACCGCTTTGAGCTTTAACACACCATTTTTGCAGGTCTTATATTGAGCGCCCGAAGTGTTGGGTTTTTATTTCTGAGTCTGAGCATTGGCTGATTTTTTCAGCCTTTTGCGGCTTTCTATTTGACCATTGAGCTTAGCTTTGAATTTTTTTTAATGAAGATCATTAGTACGGGAGTCGATAAAGTTTAACCGATCACGTTATGTTCACCACTTTTATCGCAATTAGGTAGGCGAGTGTAAAAACGCATCACCTGAATTGAAATGAGGCGAATTACGTCTTTCCGCTTGTGTTGAATGCACATAAAACTGTTTCCTGTCGGCTTAAGCCGATTCCACGTCACTCCCTAAACTACAATTTTACTACTTGATGGAGATTTGCTACCATCAAGTGCAAAGTATACAATCGATGGAATCTTCAATAATATCAGCCGATCATAGAATCTGTCTATGAATCTTGGGGTAAGCAACTCCGCAGCGTGTTTTATAAAAAAGGAACTATTTCAATAAAACTTTACACTCTCCTCGATCCCTGATAATATAGTCAGAAAACTTTCGCACAAATCCGTTAATCTGTTGAATTGTGAAAGTTTTTCCGAACAAACAGAAGCCACTTTATTTTTATGCATTAGTTATGTTTGGATTAAAGTACTGGTTTATATGTAAGTGTTTGAGTTCGGTTTTGTGTTATTTGTTTGTGATGCCTCGAAGCCACAGTTAATGAATAAATAGGGAGGTTTTAGTGTTCACGTGGTTTTCATAATGGCTGCCTTAAATAAAAGAATAAAATTGATATTGTAATTATTATGTAGATGTGCTGTATGTACTACTAACTTGTTCGTGGGTTCGCCCGCGTTATTGTCGGGGATTATCCCAAGGGTAATTTTTCCAAGGATACTTTTTACCTCAGTAGTCCCTTACTGAGACAAAAAGTATCCTAGATCTATAGGTACCTGTTTGTCATCTAAACCCGTTTAGGCGTAAAAATATAACATACAGACAGGGTTACTTTCACATCCTGTATAATATTGGAATAGATATGGAGCCATAATTACCTCTTCTCATACGGAGAAGAATCACGCAGAAATCCAAATGTATTCAGCCGTTCTGGCTTAACGCTAACCGACAGAGTGACAGACAGACCGACAGATAGACACAGCCACTTCCGCATTGACAATATTAGTATAGGTTACTAACTCAACATTTTACTTTCGAACTAAACCATAATTATTATTAGAATCTTGATAATATCAGTTTCCCTTCGTAACATTATAAATAGCCGGAAACTACGAGCTACCGGATATTTGTTCGCTGGTTTGAAATATGAGTTAATAAACTATTTTAATTAACACGACAAGAGTGTAGCTACAGGTAACTAAGATGAAGTTGGGTGATGAAATAATAATAGGTATATACAGGGTGTAAACGGACCCTTGACGAAGCCGTCAACCAAGCATTATGTATATCAAACAAAGTAACTTTACGCAAAAATTATTGCTGGGAAACGACTTTTTCTTTTGGGATGAAAAATCACGTTTTACGGTAGGACTCCATGTACTGCACTCAAAACATTGTGCTGATGGATGGATTGAATAAAACGGGGGTCGTGGAGGTGTTTAAAGTAAAAATCTTACATTAAAAACATGTATTAAAAAAAAAACTTGTGAAAAAGCTGGAAGTTTGACCCCCAATATCTCCGTAACGAGAAGGTTCCCAGGTGTGGTCTAGAACAAAAAAAATATCGCTATGACGGGGAGAATAAGTACCTTTCGGCATAGTTAAGGGTCTTGTTACACCCTTTATGTAGACTAAACATGTATTCATGGTGTTGTAAAAGGATTCACATTTGATATTTCTAAGAATGTATTCATATTTATTTAAAACCTCAACTACAAAGTACAGAAACGTATTTAATCGTATTTTCTACCAGTCAAACGTTGGGTGATGTAGAGACAAAGAGTGGTAGGTAGGTGTATCTATGGATGTTACTGATTATGCTTGTTGCAAACAATTTAACTAAAATTCTATAGGATAATTGTATTTACCATGAAAAAATCGGCGTATTTACGTTACGTCAACACCACGCGCTCGTGCTTAGGCCTCAGCATGATTATTTATAGAAGACATCGTATTTGATGACTATATTATTATTAGAATACAATACACTATTTCAACCAGAAAAATGACGTATGATACGACGATGTTACATAAGAAAAATAAACTTGAAACGACAGTCAATATAATAATAATATATCGTTACAACCGCGAAGCTGTCGGATTGGAGGCATCGCTTTACGGGTCCACGAAAATATAACTACAACCAAAAAAATACGTAATAAGAAGAAGATAAGTTAAATGGTATTTAAGGCGATTCTCACAAGACACCGCTCGTCCGCGCGGTCGGGCGGTGAACCGGATCTCACGTCGCATTGAAGCTAATACGTATGAAATGTGAAACCTTGATGCTTAACACTCGTACACCGCCTCTCCGCGCGGCGCACCGCCAATACATTTGGTTCGCCGCCTCCGCCCGAACACGCGGACTAGCTAAAAGTGAACGAGTTGGCATTTCAAATTATACATGCAAATTGTTTCACCGTTCAGCATTTCAAAAATGAATGAATAGATACGGGTGTGTGTTACCAACTCATTGGAACTATTTCGTCTACTAAAAAAATCAAAACTTTGAGTACATGAATATAACAGTTTGATTATTTCATCACTAAATATTCTTTAGAATTCACTGATTGCTCTATCGATATGCAAGAATATCGTACTGAGATCAATAAATCCAAACCACATTCAATTTATCATAGAGAAGAACCATGACCTATTGTTCTAAATATACCATTGACTAAACCTTCTATTTTTGTCACAGGACCGGATTGATTTAATAAAGATTTACTACTAGTTTAACTGTACAATGGCTGATCCGCATACAGCGTTGGCAATGATCCAAGTTTGGTAGCCGTCAAAATAGTCGGTGTTGTCATTTTTTAGTTGTTAAGTTTACGCTAGACGGAGCGAAACATTTGGACTGCTTTAAAAATCGGTCAACTGTAACAGATTCGGCTGATTCTATCTTTCTGTTTCTTTTATTTTCAGAAGAAGGCTACATAAAGATGTTATATCGATCAGCGTAGACAGACTATAGCAAAAGGCAAGTTACTAAACACAAGGACTTTTTAGAAAGTAGTAAGAGTAAACGAGACACAAATTATCTTTTTCTCTCTCGCCTATGAAACCTTTAAATCCTGTTTTCAGCTAAAAAGACTGAACTGAGGCACAGCAAACGAGCTGCCACGGAACAATTTCTTTAAAAAAAAATATTTATTTTTATTTTTAGGCATACGCTAACTGCTAATCTATACATTAATAACTACGGTAAAATAGGGTTCGAATCCCGGTGATATGAATTTATCAGGTCCAAAAGGTAAGAAAATTTGATTTCCAGATGAATGTTTATGCCCATTGGTCTTTCAGTTTGCAACACAACAATATTAAATATCTTTCTCAGAAAATGTCTGAAACTCGGAAATAATCTGAAATATTTCCATCAAAGAATCCTTTTCAAACTTGGTATGTAAGATAGAATGTTAAAACTCATCCAAAATATTTATGTAACGAAATTATGAGTAACTGCGGCCCGTCCCGGCTTCGCACGGGTGGTGGACATTTATTTTAACCCTTTTCCCCACTCCCCTAATTTTTTCTAGAAATAAATATAGTCTATGTTACTCAGTGATAATGTAGCATTCTAATGGTGAAAAAAATTTTGAAATCGGCCCAGTAGTTTCTGAGTTTATTCATTACAAACATACACACACACACACATAAATACAAATCTTTCCTCTTTATAATATTAGTGTAGATTTAGAAATGCCTGTTTTAAAACAAAGTAAATAAGAAGCTCATGTAACAACACTATGTCGTAATGAAACATTTTCTCTGATTTTAAAATATTTTTTACTAGAATCCTGTTACCGAAATTCTACCTTTGTTTAAGAATTTAATTAACAAAGCTCCTGTTTTTAGTATCTAATTAAAAAGTACAACAGTTAGTAGTTTTAAGTAGACTAAATGTTGTAGTATACCTATAGTCGGCTGTTGAGAATTTTAAATTTTGTTTTCGTCTTGTAAGTTGGTTTTCAGCTTTTGCTTTAGTAGAAAATTCTATTATTGTTTAAGATCATTGTCATCGTTATTTTAGACTAGCGGTCCGTCCCGGCTTCGCATGGATGCCTATGTCACTCAGGGATAATGTAGCATTCTGATGGTGAAAGAATTTTTGAAATCGGTGTAGAAGTTTTTGAGTTTATTCGTTACGAACATACAAATATTTCCTCTTTATAAGTATACTAGCGGCCCGTCCCGGCTTTGCACTGGTGGACATTTATTTTCCCCTAATCCCCCCCCCATTTTTTCTAGTAATTAATTTAGCCTATGTTACTCAGGGACAATGTAGCTTTCTGATGGTGAAAAAAAATTTTAAATCGGCACAGTAGTTTTTGAGTTTATTCATTACAAACATACACACACACACACACACAAAAATACAAATTATTCCTCTTTATAATATTAGTGTAGATATTAAATTGATCTCCCTCCAAAGCGTCGCCACATCGACCAGTCCAGGGATTATTGCAACCAGTGAATTTTCACCACCTTTGCACCAGCTAGGCAGGTTGCTTAAGATCATTAAAATACTTATTTTCATGGCTGTGATAGGCTAATGATTAAGGCACATCTGTTGTCTTTAAACGTAGTTAAAAATAACCAAATACTCAAACCATATTTTCTATCCTTTCTCCCATTATTTTAATAGAAGAGGTGTATAAAAACCGGCAACATTATAATTTTCGAAATGGGTATGATTAGGGATCTTGTCGTAGCTTCAGGCCATAAAGAACTTTCTACACAAATGGTATCTCTTTAATGACTCAATCGTGTTTCCTTGGGATAATAAACCTGTCAAAACTTGTAATCCCCCCTAAATAAATTCTGAGTAATTAATTAATTTAATAAGAACAAAATCTTTAATCACTTTTCCGCAAGTTGATTGGTAACAGTTCAAATTGTAACAATTTACATTTTGACAGTTCAACAATGTTTATTAGGTAAGTACAATTTCATAGAAATAAGTTTACGCATAGCTTGGTAAACTCCAAGTCACGTAAAATCTTACATTATCTTACTAATATTATAAATGCGAAAGTTAGTGAGGATGGATGGATGGATAGATGGATGTTTTTTACTCTTTCACGCGAAAACTACCGAACGGGTTTGGATGTTTGGCACATCGATAGTTTATAACTTGTATTAATGTATAAATATAAATAATAATAATACCAGCCTGTTACTGTCCCACTGCTGGGCAAAGGCCTCTTCTCATACAGAGAAGGCACGAGCATTGATCACCACGCTTGCTCAAGACGGGTTGGCGATTTCAGACTTATATTAATTATAAGTCCAGGTTTCCTCACGACATTATGACCCCTGGGACAGTTGCCGAACTGAAAAATAATATATTTCAGATACAAAAATTCAGATCTCAGCTTAACGAACTTAATAACTAGGCAAAAACTAATCACTGTGAAAGGATTATACGTCAGTTTATTTGTTTAAATATATTTGGAAAATCTGCTTACTTTTTTAATATTTAACTTTTCGGATATAACCTTCTTGTCTGATTTCGGTCGAAAACTATTAAATGTTCTAAGGTTAGGTATCAAATGGAATTTTCGCACTTCGTCATCTATCCCTTTTTAGGATAATAACCGAGAAAAAACCTTAATAAACCTAGTCGAATAAAATATATTCAATCATATTCTTCTCTTCTTTCTCCTTCAATGAGCATAATGATCATTACGCTTTAAAAAAAACAGACGTACGAATTTGGATTTAAATTAGTATATGTACCGTATATTTATTTATATCATTAGAAACAAGAGAACAAAGATATTCGGTTACAATGTTCGGGAAAGGTAAAACAGGATAATATTTTATTTAAAAAAAAAATCTTTTCAGGCCGCTACCCGTCTGGTGCAAAATGTGGGCGATAGAATTTCTAATTTATTTCGTAACATAATTATGATATCATAATACATATATGCGTACTTCTTGTAAAATTGTAATTATAACAAATCGCAAAGGCGTAAAGATTAGATCAACATTTGTAATCTAATTAATGTTTCCTTTAGCTACTTTACAATACTAATTAACACAGACAGCATGAAATCCCAATTCTAATGAAGAAAGAACAAAATTATAAGTCCGTAATCTAAAAATACTTGTTAATGGACTAACGAATGCATTAATTACCGCTAATGCTTTACATTACTCTAATTTTGATGATAAATGATGCTGTTTAGCGCGACTCCTTTGATGTATGAAATAAGATATCACAAATTTTCACGTTCAATTCGAGCCTACAGAAATCAAATAATGCGTTGTTTAATTAACTGTAATTAGAAAATTCCTAAACGGAACATACCATATCATCACACCTATAATCCCTGGAGGGTAAGGCAGACGTGTACCGTAAAGATAAGATGGAAGAAGTACAGTAATTTTTATTTAGCTATAAAGTTTAAGTCCTATGTATCGCATGTGACTAAAAGAGTGATGAATATAAACGTTGATGGATGGAGAGGGAGAGGAAGACCAAAGAAACGATGGATGGATTGTGTGAGGAATGATATGAAAGATAAAGGAGTAAATGATAGCGTGACGGTTGACAGAGGAGAATGGAAGAAAAAAACGTGTTGCGCCGACCCCAAGTAACACGGGATAAGGGCAGGAAGATGATGTATATGGGGCGAGCTTCATGCCATCAACCACGCCCAAATCTAAACTCCGTAGCTGCTATTGGGAAATTCCTGATGGATAAATCAATAACACTTAGCCAGACCTTGAAAACGAAACCTGAACCTCATACTCAGAAGCCTCGCTTACTACCACTAGACCGATGAACCAGAATACAACAACAGTAGCAGTAATATCGGATTAAAAGATTTAGCTGAACGTTTTATCCACAAATACTAGAATGACCCCATTTTGTTAGACGGCGTTTATCGACAAAGTTTCGGTAAAAACTGGTAGTTTATACCTTTTAACGTTATTGAATTCAAGTTGGTAACGATAAAGCACACTGTCAAAACTTAAAGTTAACTGTAAGTTCATATTCTCAGTGGGAATAGCTCCTTTAGTAATACTTTTACAACTGTCCTCTGCCTAGTCTTTTTCTAACTATGTTGGGGTCGCCTTTGTTGCTGCTAAGTACCAGTATTATTGATTGAGCGACTGCCTATCTGACCTCCACAACCCAGTTTGTACTGGGTAATACGATTCCCCTTGGTAGGACTGAAGCTTCGGGCCACTACTACCTGTTCCGACTGTAAAAGTTTTAAATTAAATGACAGTTGGACCAACGGCTTAACGTGGTTTCTGAGGCACGGAGGAAACTTGGGATGTAATGGATGATCACTCATCCACGGACTAACCCGGGCAAGCGCTGCTTTAACCTTAAAAATCGACCTGACCTGGCTGTTTTTATTTACCCACGAGCTTCCTCTAATAATAAAGGGGTAAAAAGACCCTTAACGAAGCTGAAAGGCATTTGTTCTCCCCGTCATTGCGATCATTTTTTTGTTCTAAACCATACCTGAGAATCTTCTAGTTACGAAGATATTGGGGGTCAAAGTTCCAACTTTTTCACAAGTTTTTTTTAAATACATGTTTTTAATGTTAGACATTTACTTTAAACACCTCCACGTACTATTCAATCCATCCATCAGCACAATGTTTTGAGTGAATTACATTGAGTCCTACCGTAAAATGTGATTTCACTCCAAAAAAAAAGTAGTTTCCCAGCAAATTTTTTTATGTAAAGTTACTAAGTTTGATGTACATAATGCTTGGTTGGCGGCTTCGTGAAGGGTCTTTTTACACCCGTATAACACCTACATTGCCAAAATCAATATACATATACTGAGATACGGTTGATTGTCCTAGTGCAAGCGATACCAATTAGTGGTGGTTGACTGTATAATTGGATGTGAGTGATCAGTGCGGTCTTTAATAGGATGATATTAGTTGCAATACCTAGTAACTACAATAAGTAGGACTTGTTTGTAACTGATCCCCGAAATAAACGAGCCTTGAAAGTTTTGCACAGCTTACGAAAATAGCTTGTTTAAAACAAAGGAGCTGTTCCGCTTGACAGAAAAAGCATTCATTTGTTTTGGCTTGGCTTATTTAGACGAACTGTTTCATCGTTTTTTGTCTACCTAATACTATGGCATTAACGCGCTTTGAAGTGGAGTTGCGGAAACCAGCCCGTTATACAATACAATACTATGGCATTAGCAGTATAGGAAAATGTTCTATCAATAGTCATCAAAAACGATATTTCAAAAAAGGTTTAATTTAAGGAGGACCTCTGAAAAGACCAATTTTATTTCCAGACACAATATATCAGACACACCGCTCATTTATATCCTAACAACACACCGTTCATCATATTTCATCCAACATCAAAT
The DNA here is from genome assembly GCA_905220335.1 of Noctua pronuba. Classification (NCBI taxonomy): domain Eukaryota; kingdom Metazoa; phylum Arthropoda; class Insecta; order Lepidoptera; family Noctuidae; genus Noctua; species Noctua pronuba. The sequence continues at coordinate 1,867,943 of LR999906.1, read as the reverse complement.
ATTTGACAAGGGGTACCCAACAGTGTTTTACGAGCTTCTAAAATATTTACATAAAAAGGTGATCAAAACTTCTTAACAAGGGTGGTTTCAAAACCAGTTTACAATCTCAAGGAAGTTCGAAACCCCGAAAAATAATTAGGAGGCAATGTCACAAGGTTGGCCATGTCAACGCTCATAAAGTTCGGTAATTAATCATTGCGGAACCCCTTGTATGTGGGGTTTTATTTCACATTACTTTATTCGAGCAGAAAACTTCTCTTTCGTACGATAACATGTTTAACTAAAAGATTTTGGCCTTAATTTCATCGCAATTTCAACCATCTTTTAATGAGGTTAATTCAAACATTAGTTTATATTTTTTTTATTTAAAACGGATGTGATGTTTTTCATCGCTGATTGAAGATTGTGTAGGCACATGTTTGACAAATATATCGTGGCGTTTTCGACACGCCGGAGCTAAGATGACGACATCACACATGGTTAATAAATAATAAACGTGTCTTACAAAGTTAGGGTTGCCACACGTTTTCATGGGACGACAAAAAGCGGCCAGCGATATCGAAACGGAGGACGCGCGACGGCGTGTTTCACCCAACAAAAAGCTGTTTAATTTTTGTTTTTTATTGGCAGTTGACAATTATACTGGCCACGGCACTCCATAGCGTGCAGGACGTACTTGACCTATTTATTTTATCGTCGTATCTCGGTTTTTATTATTCGCCTCAATTGAAAAACTGGTCGAGTTTCTTTCATCAGAAAACGGTATGAAATTAACTTTATGTTTTGAATTTCATCATCTAAGTACCTAACCTTTTTCCGAATATGTTGTGGAAGGCTTCCAGTGTAACCAGGTGCAGCAGAATACCAATGCCAAATAAGGCGGTTGCCTATCTAACTTCCACGACTGTTACTAGGCACCACAGGGCCCTTTGACAAGACTGGTTGTCAGACTTTCAGGGTTCTGATTACCCATAACTATACGCCAGCTGCTTAACGTGCTTTTCGAAACATGAGGGACGCCCGGTATGTTACGAATGGTCATCCATTTATATCCACTTTAAATAATAACCTGTGTCTGTTATTTTTTTAAGCTACATGTCACTCATCCATGTTTTAAATTTCTATGTAAGTAATAACAATAGGTGGAAACATATATCTATATGGAAATTTACTAGAGTTTCCGGCTCATGATTCTGTAATGATTTGCATATGTAAATTCTGCGATATTCGATTCTAGAAAACAAGCGTTTTAGAAAACTGCATTCTAGTAAATTGGCATATGTTGGTTTTCGTGGAAAACGTGTATCTTAGGGCATCCATAGATCAACGGAATACGGTTTTAAAATAAAATATAAACTTATAATATACCTAATTACAAATAGTTCAAAGATTGTTTGCCGCCTGAAAACTTAGTTACATATGATCTGCACTCTTCAGTTTATTTTATTTCCTCATTTCTTTGATTTTCTAATCTTTTATTTAAAAAAATGTGTCTTGTATATCATAATTTCTTGACATCCAAACATTTCCTTATATTTTCAAGTCCACTTCAGCGCTTCGTTGCAGCGATTCAAGCTGTATTACGTAGCGCCTTGAGCTGCTATTGCTTAGGATATTTATAGCCAAGCTGAGTGCCATCTGCGCTCGCAGTTACCCGGGAACTACGGGCCATCTGCGGCTAACTAGATAATCTGTCAGTAAAAGAATCGGACAAGTGCGAGATTGACTCGGTTGGGTTGTGTTTTGTAGATAATTGTGACTGATTTAGTGAAAGGAACTATAGCTTCTCGAAATGAGGTATTCAATGTGCAAACAGTATTGTGCATATAACATCATTTCTATAAGTAACTCACTCTAATAATTTATCAAAGACAATCATCATTTTCTGAAGAAAAAATCATCATCACCTGCCTTGCTTTTTCTCAACTATGTTGGGGTTGACTTCCAGTCTAACCGGATGCAGCTGAATACCAGTATTTTACAAGGAGCGACTGCCTATCTGACCTCCACAACCCAGTTAGTACTGGGGCAATACGATATCCCTTGGTAAGACTGGTTGTCAGACTTTTTGGGCCACCTGAACGACTATCAAAGATCTACAAATAACAGCCGGGACCAACGGCTTTACGTGTTTTCCGAGGCACGGAGGAAACTCGGCATTAAAATGGGTGGTCACCCATCCACAGACCAACCTAGGTAAGCACGGCTTAACCTAAAGATCGACCCGAGCGGCTGTTATTATTTAGCCACGAGCTCTGAAGAAAAATTAAGAGCACATTTTTAACGAAAATTGAATATTTTTTATTTTTTGCAACAGCTTTAGAAGATGTCAACTGTACAGTGGGTCGTCTGAATACATTACCACGCAACCAAGGTCTTTATTTGTGTCGTATATTTTGGTACTAAATTTCTAACTGCCTCGTTGATCTAGTGGTCGCAAGCGCGAGTGCTGAGCATGAGGTTCTAGGTTCGATTCTCAGGTTGGGCAAAGTGTGATTGGGTATTTGCCATCAGAAATTTCTCAGTAGCAGCCACGGAGTCTGGATTTGTGCCTGTTGGTGGCAATAAACTCGCCTCGTACTATTAGGAACACCTCTGCCTGGGTTACAGGCGTGATGTTATGTGTATTACGTAATTTCTAAAAATAACTCACTCAACTAATTTATCAAAGTCATTCTTCATTTTCAGAAGAAAAATAAATTAAGATCACATGTTTCACGAAAACTGAGCTTTAGAAGACGTCAACTGAATAGGTTACCACGCAACCAAGTTTTTTAATTGTGTATACAGGGTGTAAACAGACCCTTCACGAAGCCGTTAACCAAGCATTCTGTACATCAAACTAAGTAACTTTACGCAAAAAAAATTTGCTGGGAAACGACTTTTTTTTTTGGGGTCAAAATCACGTTTTACGGTAGGACTCAGTGTAACGTACTCATAACATTGTGCTGATGGATGGATTGAATAGTACGGGGGTCGTGGTGGTGTTTAAAGTAAAAATCTAACATTAAAATAATGTATTTAAAAAAAAAACTTGTGAAAAAGTTGGAACTTTGACCCCCAATATCTCCGTAAATAGAAGGTTCCCTGGTATGGTCTAGAACAAAAAAATGATCCCAATGATGGGGAGAACAAGTGCCTTTCGGCTTCGTTAAGGGTCTTTTTACACCCTTTATTCTGGTACAAAATCTCTAACGCCTACCTACCTTATTCGTATACCAAAAGCATTCGCACCCTCAAAATCTCCAAATCACTGTTTCCACCCCGTAATTAACTACGAAATAACAAAAAGCATCTGTTATTGAATGGCGTTCCCTTTGCTTTCGGACCGAAGTTCGTTTTGGCTTCACTCTGTTTAACTTGAACCGAAACGACGCCGGCGGCGATGCTTGCCAGTTTTCGTAAACTGGACTGCAGTAGCTATGATATGGGACTAGTAGGTAGGTAGGTATACGGAGTGTAAACAGACCCTTCACGAACCCGTCAACCAAGCATTCTGTACATCAAACTAAGTAACTTTACGCAAAAAAATTTGCTGGGAAACGACTTTTTTTTTTGGGGTCAAAAATCAGGTTTGACGGTAGGACTCAATATAACGCACTCAGAACATTGTGCTGATGGATGGATTGAATAGTACGGGGGTCGTGGAGTTGTTAAAATCTTACATTAAAAACATGTATTTAAAAAAAAACTTGTGAAAAAGTTGGAACTTTGACCCCCAATATCTCCGTAACTAGAAGGTTCCCAGGTATGGTATAGAACAAAAAAAATATCGCAATGACAGGGAGAACAAGTACCTTTCGGCTTCGTTAAGGGTCTTTTTACACCCTTTATAGGTAGGTACTGTCGGCCTTTGAAAACCTTGATTATACAATGATATAAGAACCTTTTGTCACTCGAATGAAGTTGACAGACGTTTTTGAACATTTGTGAAATCGTTTTGAGAAATGTATTGAAAAACACGATGTTTTGTTAACAAGATGCGGTGAAGGCGAAAACCACAGCTGTGTCGACTTAGAAACTTGTCATATTCATCATCATCATCATCATCATTTCAGCCGAAAGACGTCCACTGCTGGACATAGGCCTCCCCTAAGTGTCGCCACATTGACCGGTCCCGTGCGACTCGCATCCAGCGGATGTCAAATTACATGATGCAAATATATCGATTTCAAGATTGACGCGTCAACGACGACGTTGCTATACATAAATATACTTGTATAAGTTGTACATGTGTTCTGTCAATACAATTTCAAGGAAAACTTTCACAAATGACAACCAAGATCCTATTAATGTTATTCCAGCGACAAAATATTCTTTGACTACTGTTCATACAAAATAGTCATGTGATAAAGACAGCTTCAACAATGACAAAATAACGATTGAGGGACAATTTTAGGACAATTTATGATTGTAGGATCAACATAATTAGGAAGTAACGTAGGGTACTGTCATAGAAGTATGATGAAATTTCTAAGAAAAAATCTGACTAACTAGATTCCAGGAGCTTGAATAGCAAAAATATGATAAAAAGAAGAAGCAACAAAGGGAAGGGAAGACGAGGACACGGTGAAACATTATATGATAATGAGTGTAGTGTCATTGGTTACTTTGAAATCATCTTGATATAATAAGATTAGCGGTTGATATAATATTAATCAAGTATAAGTATATATATACTCAGCGATCATTGTGCCTATAGTTGTATCAGCCCATGGCTTAATTGCCAAGAGCCTCGACCAAAATCTGAGGAGGCTCTCGTTAGGCAGCTGGATCAAGGGCTTGATTCAGAAAGCGGTACTCCTGAACACGGCTCGTCTTGTTAGGATTTTCCTCTCTCTGGAGCCCTGACTGCCGGTAGCTTGGACCCTGTTCCCGATACCGGTGGGCTACAATTTTTTTATATTGTTTTTTCTTAAGAATATTTAAAAATGTAAATTATATGTAAAGAAAATAAATAAAGGATTAAATATAAAACAGTTTAGATAACTCTGTTAGAAGTGCTATGTAACAACGTCAGCCAAACTCAAAAAGAAACCACTTCTTAAATTATACAGAAAGTATTTTAAAACATAAACCCACCTAAAAATATATAAAAAAAACTCTAAACGCACAAAATGGTAACCTTATTAAATCTTAAACGATGAAACCCCACGTTTTTATGAAAGAAAATTTTCTAAAGTATTCGTAGAAAGATGTACTTTGCTTAATACATCTCACAATTAAGATGTTTTACCCCATAATCAAGTTATTGTTTGGTCCGTAACCATAAACATGAAAAATCGACAAAAATGAACATAAGGAAGCATGATCGACAATTTGGATGTTAACAACGTTTTTTGTGATGATAGAACATTTTTAGATGGAGGGTTTATCGAGGCTGGAAGATGAGAGTGAAATTAAGAGCACTTAGGTATATAATGAAGTGCGATTTTATGTATTATTGTTGCGAATGCGTTTATGGCTTGCGGTACACTTCACTAAATTGTTTTTCTTTTCTTAACGCGTCAATAACAATTTAAATTGATTCGACCCAGAACTGGGCTGCGAATTTGGCGCCTTCAGTAGCGTCCATCAGTTCCTGTAATGAACAAACAGGACGCGCAGGACACGATATTAAGTGCCCTATTTAACTTATATTTAGACTCTAGGGTAGAGGCTTGAATATTGACTCCACCTGAGCAGGTATTCCCTGCTTTAGCCAACTTGGTTCTGGACGACATGCGTTTGACGCTACGTATATTTAAATGATCATTCTTTCATTGTCATTTTCAAACGATAGGCAAAAACAGAACGATATCTATATAAAAAAAAATGCTGTATTTGTTTATAATTTCATAATAACAACTTTTTACTGAATGCATAATAATATGAAAGTATATACGGTACTTATAACAAAAAATCATTTTTTTTTTACATTTTTATTTGTTTGACCGTTTGTTTGTTCTGGCTAATCTCAAAAATGGCTGGACCGATTTTGACGGGGTCTTCACTGGCAGATAGCTGATGTTATAAGAAGTAATTAGGTTTCTTTTATTTTAGAAAAAGGAATACCCATGAAATTGTTAAAAAATCCGATTCAAATAGGGAAGTAATATTTTTATAATAATTTCATGTGGGCAAAGGTCGCAGGCAACAGCTAGTTGTAAATACATTTAACACTAAATATATTTAGTCATTTGAGGTGCAAGTTCACGCTCAGTAAAATTTAAAGGATTCGCGTGGAGAAATTCTGCGTCATTACTACCGAATTTTGAGAAAAAAAAACTTGAAATTGACTTAACAGAAGTCTAGTTCAAGTTCTTCCTTTACTAATTGTTCTGAAACGTTAATTGTTCAGATACCAACCCATTAGCACTATGAAACAGATGAACTCCGGCTTAGAATACCTCAGAAACCGAGCATTAATCTTGCGAGTCACTACAACGTGCATAGGGATGGTCTCAGGGGCTGCGGGACTGTTCGAAAGAAATACCGCGGCCCTGGAACACAAAGGGCAAAGAAGGATCATGGATGGGTTTTAGTCAGTAAAAGTTTGACACTCCCTCCCACTCCGCCCAGAGTGGGGGGGTGGGGTTATTTGATGATTTCCGAACCAAAAAAAAAAAGGGATCGTCACACGCTGTACAATAATTATAATAGTATTTCATTAGCTGAAATCCGAAGACGTACAAAGCTCTGTAACATTGGACATCACGTTTCGGAACTCAAATAGAGGAACAAGGTGCCTTGATTGCAGCGGCAGCGAGAAGGGCGATATTGTTGCCATTGCGAATAAAACCTGGATGAGGCTGGCACGGGAGCATGGAGATGGGTACCAAGAAATATAGGCCCAGCAGTGGGTGAAGCCGGGTGGTGAATGATGATTATTATTAGTATTTGTGCGTCTCGCGATTTGATTGCCTTATTCTTGAACCAATAGCCAAAGACAGAGATAAATGGAACGAGGGAAGGGTGGCCTTCGCCCTGCAGTGGGACACATCAGGCTCATAATAAAAAATAAAAAAAATCTTGAACAATGTTAACGGTTATTAAACATCGCACTACGACGCTTAGGAGCTCAGCGAAAGGAGATATGGCCGGTAAAACCGAGAGGCACAACTAGTTAAAAATACAGCCCACGTTGTTAACAAGAATATTCACAATATAACTTGTGCCTTTTCGTCAAAGCATAGCAGTAAGCCTTGGGACTACAAACATGGCGCCTGTCAGCCCGACGCACGCTAGTTAACAAGTTTGCTCTCAGAAGTCTGTTTGTTGACAGTACACGTTACCTACGCTACTTATGTATATATGAAGATTCTAAAGGAGTATTATAGTCTAAAGGGACAGGTAATAATACTGAGAGTGTAAAGGGATGGAGTAGTTGTAGCTTGCTGCCATGCTTCACCTTTACTTCGCTAGTTATGCTTGTTATCGTGAGGCGTTTGTTATATCTGGAATCCGGATATCTGCAGCTGAGGATTTCATTGGGAAAGCCATTGCCATTGTTCTCTAAGTAGGTAAGAAGTGACAAACAGACTCACTTTCACATTTTTGGTATTAGTTAGGATTCGGTTTAAATACATTTATTTCTCAAAGAACAAATTACAGTTCACTTAAAGATAAACTTAACTAAATTAATAGCGTGTAGTTTATATTACGACGTTCAAGCCATCCAAAAAACTGAACACCATAGTTTCATTTATAAAATAGCAAGTATGTAGTTAAGTATAAATAAAATACAAAACAGTTCCCACTAAACTTATGCGTTTCATATAAAAAGCTAAACTTATGTGTCTAATATATAGGGTGACTGGTAATTATTGACCGATACTTAAATACGTAATTGTACACATGATAATGAACAACTTTCCCAATGAAACATTTTTTTTATACTTATTCACTTTTATCACAATAAAACTTACGGAGCAGGCTTGCAAGCCGTGCGGGTACTCTGCCTACCCACTGTTGCATGGTACGATAGTAATGAGACAGAACGACGTCACGCGGCTAACAGCTGATAGGTCAACCGCGCCTCGTGCGCGAGTTTCATACGGCTGTAGTGTTATTGTGATAAAAGCGAATGAGTATAAAAAAAAAACTCTTTGGGAAAGTTGTTTGTTATCATGAGTACAATCTCGCGTTTGAGTATCGGTCACTAATTACCCGTTACCCTATATAATTCCTTAGACCTTTTACATAAAACGTAGCAAAAAATACACTCGTTTTTTTTTAAATCAGTTAAAAAATAAGATGAGCTTAATGGAAAAGTCACATCATATCAGGCAGGTGAGATTAATCCGTTATTCATTTTTTCCATTCCATATTCGAAAAATAATGAAATGCAAAAAATAAAGATATTCTGTTTTCGTTTTGGAATGAAATAGGTCAGTCTCGCTCGAAATGTAACATTGTGTTCTTAATTTAGTACATACAGAATTAGAATTTTGCTTTTAAAAGCAGAGCATAGTCGCAACTGGGTTTTGGAGGTCAGATGGAGGAAGTCAATCCATGTAAAAATGTTGTATTCTGCTATATCGGGTTAGAAGTCAGCAGATGATGACTTTCAAAAGAAGAGAAGTGGAGATAAAAATCGTTTACGAAGATGATGAAACTAAAAAAAGAAAAAAACACTCTAACTCCAATTTAATTAGGGTCGGCGCTGTATGTCTTCTTATTAACTTACTTCTCTATTATCCCTAATCCATTGAGTTACCCCAATTGTATATGTGGCATCTTCCACAGAGCCAATCCATTGTTTCTTCAGTCTACTCCCAGATACTGTTATATTAAAGCCTTCCTCACGTTTTCTGCATTCTTTTGCATCAGCCGTACCATGTCAATCGATTACCACACAACTTTACAGTTACCGATGCAACGTTCTGCTTTATTTTTATTAAATGCAAAATCCATTCAAAATAGTTTCATCATCATCGACATCTGCCTAGCTTTTTCCCAACTATGTTGGAGTCGGCTTCCAGTCTAACCGGATGCAGCTGACTACCAGTATTTTACGTGGAGCGACTGCCTATCTGACTTTCACAACCCAGTTAGGACTGGTTAATACGATACTCTTTGGTAAGGCTGGTTGTCAGACTACCTGTAACGACTGCCAAAGATCTATACAGGGTGTAAACGGACCCTTCACGAAGCCGTCTACCAAGCATTCAGTACATCAAACATTACGCATTTTTTTTTGCTGGGATCAATTTGTTTTTTTTGGGGTGAAAAATGACGTTTTACGGTAGGACTCAATGTTACGCACACAGAACAATGTGCTAATGGATGGATTGTATAGTACGGGGGTCGTGGAGGTGTTTAAAGTAAAAATGTTACTTTAAAAAACATGTATTTAAAATAAAAACTTGTGAAAAAGTTGGAACTTTGACTCCCAATATGTCCGTAACTAGAAGGTTCCCAGGTATGGTCTAGAACAAAAAAAATATCGCATTGATGGGGAGAACAAGTGCCTTTCGGCTTCGTTAAGGGTCTATTTACACCCTTTATATGGCAGCCGGGACCACGGCTTAACGAAATAGTTCACCAAAATAAAAATAAAAGCACCGATATTAATTGCCTGTCATTCCACCCCAAAATTTAAACTGAAAAATATTTGCTCACCGATTTGCATACACGGACTGAAAGCGTGGCAATCGTAAAAATGGTCGAATCGCTTTATATTGTTTAAAGAGAACACCTGCACGGTATGTAAAATCGAAATTGGCATTTGCGCTCTTACTACAGAAGGGGAAACGATGCTTATTGGGTGCACTGGGGTACGGATAATATATATAGAGAATTGTATTTTCTCAAGAAAGGATACAGGTGATTTAGATACTCACAAAAATAACAATTTTTACGTTCAGCGAAATAGTCTTTGGAGGGTAAAATAATATAGAAATAATTAGAATTTTGGTATTGAAGAATTATTATAGCAAGTTTTTGTTGGCATGGAATATGTGAATGCGGTCATAATTTGGATTTTATTGGCCATAAATGTCCATGGTTCACTAATATTCTGGTTTTTAAAAGTAACTAGTATCCTAAATCTTATTGTCATATTTTTTCCGTAACAACATTTGGTTTTTTACAACAATGTCGCGACATTTACATTTTATTAATAACAGTCTATCACCATCCCATTTAAGAGACCTCTTGTCTACAGAGGAGGCAGAACATGGATCACTACCAAAAACATTCAAATATTTACGAGCGATGGACGGGACAAAACGAATAAAATCGTAATCCAATACTTGTTACTACTTAGTAACAAATCGTTCTGTCTAGTGTCACACGCCCGCTTGTCAGGTAGCATTCGTATGTCAAAATCGAAAATGTTCGGGATCAAAATTTTTGTATGAAAATATTCCCAATGTCCGCTCTATAAGTCTTTTAGATCTCTTTGATCACTACGCTTTCTCAAGGCGTGTTGGCGATTACAGACGGACAGATTGAGATTCATTATATTTACACATACTTCCAGGGTTTTTCACGTTCATTTCCTTCACCAAAGTCGGTGATGTAGAGATCACTACTACTACTTATCAGTGTTAGCCGCTAGTCATCCATCCCAATGCTGGGCAAAGGCTAATGTGGACGAATGGACGTTGGTTTTGGCCAGCTCGTCACGCAACTACAAGGTCTGCTGCGTTTTGGTTGAGTCAGGCCTCCACATAGCACCAGCTCATTAGGCATATGTTAGACGTGGCCAGCTCAGTACCACTTCAGCTAACCGGCTTTGTAAGCAACGTTACTGACGTCGCTTAAAAATATATAATGTTTGGAGCGCAGAGATAAACACAGAAAACAAAAAGATTTTTTTACTACTATCTTTAAATCCTCAAGAAACCAAAGAAATATTTTCGTAAATCCTCCATAACAGGCGCATTCACGACGCGCTAGACCGAACCATCGACCTTAACGAAGTAATCGAGGTTCAATCGGAACGCCCGGTTAATCTGATAGCTCCCGAACTGAATTAATAAATGGTTAATTTTATTATGTATTAACGCGTTGTTGGTTCGTTAGTGTTACTGAAAAACATTGCACGTCCAGAAATAATGGAATTAAATTGGGATTTTGTTTTTAAAACATCCAATATACTGTTTTTAACAGTACTCGTTATTTTTTGTTGCCATACTTATACACTATATGGGAGATAAATATAAGGTAAAAACCTGCCCTTTATTCACTACAGAAATTACGGAGATAACATAAAACATAACACCTCACGCATGTATTTCCCTGAAGGGTTGAGGCCTATCACTTCGCCAGTTATGTGTAAGTCTCATCATGTACTAAGGTGTGAGTGTAGTGCCGAAGGAGAAAGAGCAATAGTTCTTTATAATATAACTATTGTATACAGTTTAGTTTAGTTGAATCAGTTTACTTTATTGTTTAATCTGGTAATGTTTAAAGTTAAATAATTGTGAGATAGATTTAAAATATTAACATACTTAGATTATAGCTTCTTATTTATCGAAGGGAATCTTCACAACAATTATCTTCTGTAAAAACTTTATGTCATGTAAGTAGTTCTAATGTACCCCAATATATACTAAGTTAAACAATGTAAACAGTACAAATTGCTCATCAACTTAAAAAAATATATATGATCGACGCTAACAAAAGCGAAGGTTTTCCCACGATACCCATTTAGAACCTCTACCGCTTCATACCGAAAAAATACCACCGATTTGTTCAAAAATAATCCTGAAACCTGTCGTCAAATGTTTGAGCAAACACACCTACCCATTATGTGGCCAAACCCTAACGGTGAACGTGAAAAACTCGCTCCCAAATATTTGTGAGCGCAGCTAATAGCACCATTTGTGGGGCCGTGAGCGGATAGCCCTTAACGAATGGTGATACGGTATCCCCCGCATAAGCCGAAAAGCGGTATCTCAAAAAGTGGAATGTCGAAAATTCTCAATATTTTTTATCAAACTGTACATAACATTTCAAATGGACCAGTTACAGGCACTATTGAATTGTCAAAAACAAAAAGAGGAAGCTAACAGTCCAGTCACTAGGTATAAAAACGGTGAAAGATGTGTGTGTAGTCGCCCATTCCACAGTGAATGAAGGACGAAAAACTACATGGGCACTCTTATAAAATCAAGGATTACAAAACCCTGCGTACATTATTATTTCTTTTATGTGTGAGAGCCATGTCAAAAAGAAAACAATTTTCCATCTGATAGCTTCAAAATGTGACAATAAATATCAGGTTATTATGTTTCACATTTAAAACGAAAGAAAAATTGACATATTATGTTTTCTCAAAATACACATTTTTGCGTTACCGTTTGTATACTTACGGGGCAGTATGGCTTCCAAAGCACGATTGACCTGAAAGCTCTCTAAACTAAATTAAAGCCGGCCACGATTCGATTTTTTATATCTAAACCGATTATCTGAATCGGTAAATCATTACTCTTCGAATCGTTTTAAATTGATCCGATGTTTTAGTCCTTTGGCTTTTCGGATATTATTTTTGATAAGTAGATTTAAATTGCGTTGTAACGAGGCTATAAATAAGGTAATGATATTTTTATGCTCTTGAGAAATTTAATATTACCGTGACGTCGATTTTGACAAGTTAATAAGGGTAAAATATTAAAAAGGTTTTGGGTAGGTATGTCTATATTGTCATTCATAAACATTTTTACATGGAGAACGATTATCCTACGCTAACGGCATAATGCCTGCCTGTAGATATTTCAGTGCTTCTGCTGTATACAATATGTTAATCTATCCACATTTGGTTTACAAATTTATAACTTAACTTCTTTTTTTTGATCTATAAGAGAAAATAAAAACATTTAACTCAATCCCTTTAAAATGACTGTCATAACCAATTCGTCTTAACAAGATTCCTTCAAAAATAAGCGGGAAAAATATTTAATTAAAATCCTAAAATAAATGTAATGGAAAATGTCTGCCAACGAGTTTCACTAAGACCACTGTGCCTGCCTACCCCCTGAGGAAAAAGATAAGAAAATAATATGTAAATGAAACGCGGGATCAAGAAGAGAAATGCGGAAGACTCCTTGGTGTTAATATTTCGAAGATACCGAAAAAGGCACGAAGCGTAAAAGTGGTGTATTTTGTTTATTACACAATCGTGTTCTGTTGTCGGAATGGCTAGTTATTTTACGGTACAACATCACCTAGTTTTATATTCTAACTCGTGACGCGCTCCTATCTCGCATGCGTCCGGTCTACTGATGTGGTCAGAATATGATGAGTTCTGTACTATAATTTCCTAAATTAAATCTTCATTGCTTGCCTTTATCCCAATTCATTTGGGGTCGGCGCAGCATGTCTTCTTCTCCCATACTTCTCTGTTACTCCTCTTTCTCATCTCATCAGACACCTCCTTTCTTGCCATATCATCCTTTACAGTCCATCCATCGTTTCTTTGGTCTTCCTCTACTCTTATACCCATCCACATTCATACTCAAAACTTTCCTCACGACATTTTCCTCATTCCTCCGCATCACAATCATGCCCATACCACAAAAACCGATCACCACACAACTTTTCAGTCACCGGCGCCACTTTCAGACTTCCTCTTATTTACTCATTTCTAACTTCCTAAGTTAAATAAAATAAATTTATTATTTTTTTCATTATTCATTCCGCGTTTTTATGTACTAAACCTCCTGAAATTAACCTATAAGTTCTGACGTGGTCTCGCCAGGTCATAGATGGGATCTTTAAACATGACGAAATAAGACTCAAATCTGTTCGCCAGCCGTCTGTGAGACACCCACGTCATTTCTTAAAGGTTAATTAAATAAATTAATGATGTTGAAATCGATATCAAAATCCATTGAGTAGTTTCAGTTAAGTGCACACAGACTAACATGAAAAGCGAGTTTGTCCAGCGCAATGCTATTTACTTAATTTTAGATAGGTAAATTAAACGAAGTCATCAAAACTTCGGTCGGTATGTATCGGGGCTTATTTGAAAACTAATGGGTTGATTGTGTAGTACTTACGAGTAGATTTGTATGAACCCCAAAAACCTTTGTAACAAGAAAGTTTTGGTATCGGTATTTACAATTTCAATGTAGTCAAATACCTGCTGGATTTTTAATTAAATATCTTGGGTAAATCTAACTCACGAGATGAAACCACAAGCCCGACAGGCTGATGAATTTGTTTACCACTGAGTAAATGTTTCTAGTATTCTGTATGATGTGCCATTAAAATTATTAATTACATGTAGTAATTGCCAGATGTATATTTATAGCTTTGGTGTTGTGTGACTCTGTATATACACAGTCAAATATATATAAAAAACGAAAGGAACATAATGTCTGTTTAGGAATCCTAGAACTTTCGTTAATTATCAGAAACTACATTGAGAAGTAATCCTACTTTGCTCTCGGTATTGAACCCCGGACCTAACGGTGAGCAGTAGCGCTTCCTACCACCAGACCCACTAAGAATTACCTTCACCCATCTGTTTAGCGTTTTTTTTTTTCAATCTTAATACTTGAAGAAACAAATTATTACGAATAGATTATTTATATTAATATTGTCAAGATGTAACGTTTGTAAGTTTGGATAAAAGGAGTAATCTTCGGAACTCCTGAACCGATTCCGAAAATTCTTTCATTAATGGGAAGCTAATTTAGCTCCGAGTATCATAGGCTATAATTAAAACGTTTCAGTCTGATAACTTCCGACTGTAACGCGAGCGAAGCTGCGGGAAAAAGCCAGTATATTAAAACTGTAAGTTCAACTATAAATAACTCGTTCGATACGAACCACGTTGTCGTCGTAAAACACGTGAGTTAGTAACGTGTGTCGAGTCCATAATGTATGGCGCCCGAATTAATTGGATTTGTTAACATCATTAAAAAGAACAACCCATGGGACCCGTCTCCGCTTGGATATTTATGGAAAAGTTGCTGTCTGTTTAGTTTCATTTCGAACCGTTTTGTGTTGATGTTAATTTATTACTTTGCATTATTTATTTTGTTTTATTTTTTGGTTTGGAAAACAAACTGATATAGTAATACTATTCATTAGTTAACACCATAAGTGGAACCGATTAAAAACCCATCTTTAGAATTTGTGGTTATTTATTTGAAACTAACTGTTGCCCGTGACCTTCGTTCGCGAGAAATTATTAAAAAAAAACATTATGCTCTTCCCTTTTTTAATCGAATTTTGTTACTATTTTCAAGGTTTGAATTTCTTTGCACGGAACCCAAATTATTTTTAGAATAAAATTAGCTTATGTTAGACTTATAACATTAGATATCTGCCAGTAAAAGTCCTGTCAAAATCGTTACAGCCGTTTCGGAGATTAGCCAGAACAAACAGACAGAAAAAAAAATAGTTTTTGTTATTAGCGCCGAATATATTTTCATATGCATTCAGTAAAAAGCTATAATTTTAATATTACAAACAGACACTTCAATTTTATTTATTTGTATATATATAGATCTCCGACAAAGGATATACAGATATTAATACTCTTAACTACCTACATACATACAATAAAATAATCTTGTACAGAAGAAGAACTACCTAATTACAGTAAGACAGTTGATGACTGCACAAGAACCTCTAATTATCTAATCTAAACAACTAATATACACAAGAACAAATACTTCTGAATCATAGTAGTAATAGTAAGTGGTTGCTTCTGATATTTACAGTATAAAAAAATACAAATGGTAATAACCCGATTCTCCAGCTACCAAACCACTACTCTACCGTCTAAATAGATCGGATCAATAGTTAGACTGTGACGATGTGCCCAATAAACAAGCAAAATACCAGTTCATCATCGTCATCATTCTCTTGCCCTTATCCCAATTTATTTCAGGTCAGCTCAGCATGTCTTATTATTTCAATACCAAAACTTAATAATCTGAATATAAATCCACTAAATAAATACCTAAAACATTATATAAGTACTCCGCATCTATAGTAACGATACAGTAATGTGGCCATCAATTCTGAATGCGGTCACCACGACATTATTCTCCCAAGATCAATTGCCGTAGCTGTGGTCGTAGCAAGCCGTAGAGGTCATCTAAGCATTGTGGCTACGAAATTCGTAGGCTCGTAGCCGCTACGGCGTAGCTCGTAGATGTATGTATGTCCCTTCGACCGCTAGATTTTAGTGATTATAAATGCAATACTAGAGCCAAAAACCGTTTAAGCAAAAGTACCTACTCGCCTTTTCGGTGGTATAATAATTTAATTCAAAAATAATTTATCACCCGCAAACTCGACAATTTCAGCAGCGAGAGAAAACGTAATTTGAATAAATATTCCTTCTAGATTTAGGAACGAGACGAATATTTTCACAATGAAATGAAATAACGTACTCTTATATAAATATTTTTTCCGTAAACCTTATTTAGGATTACATCTACCTAAGTAGGTATAAGTACCTCCTATAGAGATTCGTAAGAAATGGTTCCCTCTTCGAATTATTTTCTTGGAGATAATTCACAGACGAATATTTCTTTGATGAACCATTTTATACAGTTCAAATATTTCATTGACATTTTTATGTTATCACCCATAATAATGTATTTATGAGCTTCATAAAGTAACCTTTGATTCATACCTACAATTTTTTTTATTATAAGACGCTTGTAAAAGATTTTTTCAAATAAATACTGGTGTTCTGAAAAATGCGACGAATATTCAATTCACATTAGAAACCATAATGATTCACGCTTCACTTCAGATGTAAAGAAATATATTCTCCACTGAAAATAAATCATGATATTTTTTATATATTGTATGTTGATAAAAAAATATTTTTTTACATAAATAAGTTCAATTTTAATTAAAATCTGAATGTCAAATGAAAACGTGGAAAAAAAAACAGAATATAAATTACAACTCACCATGGAAGGAACCAGCGACTCCTTTAAACCAACACAACACACAACGCCATTTTCAAAATCCACATACAAGTCACCAACACGCACACAACACTAACATAAAATTTTAAAACGATTTTTTTCGAATTTCGAATGCGGAGTTCTCAGCGATAGGACGCGCGGTCGCCCGTCGCGGCATCCGAAGAGGTTATGGCAGCGAGTTTGCGTGGACCGACCCTCCCCCCACCAACATACCATAATTTTTAGCCGGTCGACCACCATAAAAATATTTCGCGACCGTATTGCGCAATGCATTAATCTCTACAACCGACAAAAAAATAAACACGTAATTTTTTTTTTCAGTTACAATATGCAAAGGCAGCTTTCCCGGCCTAAAGTTACACAGTTGTAAATTATGGGTGAAATAGGCGTAATTAAGCCCGTTTTACGTTTGAAATCCGTTCGGAGTCAGGAATAGGCGACAAGGAATGTTTTAATGTTTAATTAAAAGGATTGTCGCGCGAGGGGATTTAGTGAAACGTGATAAAAATACTAATCAATTTGAATGTGTCGAGGTGGATGTTCGGAAACATTTTCGGATTCTTTCGCGTTGTAAAGGGGCATTAGTTTCCTTTGAAGTTTAATCCCGATAGTTTGCTTTAACCTAATTCTTTGTGAGTCGTTAACATGTCTTTTTAGATATTCAATTTGTATTGCAATTCAGTTACGAAGCGTGGAATGACAGCTATTTGTACCTTTTTCTGGCTCTACAAATCCAGACATGTTCGCTTTTTAAAATAATTTAGGTTTGTTTTCTGGTAAAATATTTATTTTCTTTCTGATAAACGTGCCAATATGCTGATGACTTAATTATTATAATTAAGTTGTTTCATTGTTTCGCACTAAATAGGTACTTAATACAGTGAATTTAATTATTTCACACAAAAGAAAGTCTGAAATATTATTATTCTTGGAAATCGAGTATGTAATCTGTGGTTAATTCAATTAAAATTATACTCAGTAATATTGTAATTCAATGACAAAAGTTCATTTTCTGTAACGTTTTCAAAATTAAGCCCATGTATCGAATAAAAAAACCGTGGACGTGAAACTGTCCTGAACCTGTTTTCGGTGAAAATAAATTAAATTAAACACGCTGGTTAAATTAATTACAAATGTTTAATTATCTGTATACAAAACCTGTCAATTGCATGTTCTAAAATACCGATTTGAGCTCATTCGTACAAACTATTATTAAATTTTTGAATAATTTTAGGTGTAAGAGGCCATCCATTTTATGCTTAACAATTTGAATAAAATAATATGTATATTGTGTTATATTGTTGGTGTGAAATGAATCGACTAACTCAGCCTTTCTCAGTTTTCTTCCTGATATAAATCTCTCTCTCCCCTGTACTCCTTATTTTCTCATCTCTTGTATATTTGGTTGTTCGGTTAGGTCAACGGTTTCTTAGGTATTCTCATTTTTCTCTGTTCCCTAAGAACGTCGAACCACAAAGATCAAAAAACATAATTTACTTTAGTCCTGCAACAAAATACAGCACGCTTTTCTTTTCAGCGAAAAATAAATCCGTTTGCCAACATTGGCGGAACAGAGTTTGCCAAACTTTGGCAACCAACTCCAACTGCCTGAAACGCCAACGCTATTATCGAAACGTTCTTGCACTCATATTTTAAAATGTTCAATTTTCGAACGCATTCGGATTTCGGGCGTGTTCGTTCATCCGAACGAAGACATAAAGGATTCATTCGCCATTTTGTTTCACTCATTCTTTTTAAGTTAAATAGTCCACAGATAAACTCGTTTTATTTTTGGTACACCGATTTTTGGTTCTTGATAAATGGAAAAAAAATATAAACGGTTGAATTCCTGGAACAAGTTATTGATATTATATTTGAAATTTGAGATTTTTTTGTGCCTCACTCTCATTATTTCAGAGCTTAAAATAGTTACCAAGCATTCTATTAACCGGTTTTTAAAAAAAACCATCATGAAAAGGCATCAGACCGAAGCTCTGAAATTGGAAGCACCCAAATTCAAAGCGAAAAACTGAAAAGCTAGGAAACGAATCACATCGTTATCTTTGAAAGTCGTTTTCATTTTCAAAATTCAGGTGTGATTTATAAATCAGTAGAACAACGGAGCGATTTACGCTTCGTTACCGATCTTCGGATTTATAGCAGTTTTTATGTTGTTTTTAGATTTAGTAGGATTTTGTTTATCATTATAGTTTGTCTAGTTATGTAAGAATAGAACATGTATTGTAGTGGCTTGGCAGTCTGTAGAATATTATGTACATTGTAAATGAAAAAAAAAAACTTTGATCAGTTATTTAATGAAGCTGAATGGCGATTTTTTTTTAAACGAGGAGCGTTTTAATCTGATTCTCAGAAACCTCATTTATTATAAGACAACTAACTGATTGTATGGGTTTTTTGCAATGAAAAATGTTTGAATAGACCGGACCTAAACCTTTATCAAAGCCATGTAATAAAACAAAAACGAAACTGTTTACATTGAAAGAAAATACTTTTTTCCCCTAAATCTATGACAGTAAAGATACGACCAATCTCCACAGTTCACTGCCAACGTCTAAGTTCGTCGACCTATCTATTAGACTTTTATAGATCTGCTTACGTCTATATCAGCTGAGAGAAGATACTGAATAAGTTGTAAAATGAAGAAAATTATGCAGTTTTTATGGGCACATATAAATTGCTGATGTTTGGAAAAATATGGATACGGTTTTGTTGGAATATTATTTTGTTTTTAGAAAAAAATATGAAAATATTTTATTGTTTTCGGAGAGTATATTTTCTTCTACATTTACAAGCCGAAACTAGGCAAATGCAGAGTGTGGTGTGAAAGTTTTATGAATGTTTATGTGTTGTGATGAGGTACTATTTCGTTTTCTTCTATCTGCATATTCTATCTACACGTGTTATTTTATTAACTATTGCCGTGTAATAGAAAATAACAGAAAAGCGAGGTCTAAAATCAGAATACTCCAGGAATTTTGTGTTGCTTTTGAATCCTATCCTAACTAATATTATAAATGCGGAAGTTAGTTTGTTTGTTACCTTTTCACGCCCAAATCACTGAACCGATCATCCTGAAATTTACACATACTTTATCAGGTGTACAGAAACGGACATAGGGTAAATTTCATCCCAAAAAAAAGTACTGGTCCTGAAGAAAACTACAATAGTGTTAGGATAATAGATAGCGTCACGTGTCTTTCGCTCCGACCCGAATTGATTGCCAAATTCCAAACGAGCGAAGCCGCGGGCAAAAGCTAGTTGACTATAAAAAAACATCAAAGGTTGAATTCGCCCCTCAAAGAAAATAAATTGCTTGCCATTTTAAATACATAACACATTTTACAAGTTTTATTTAGTGTACGTTATATTCATTTCAAAAACAGTACTTTTAAATAACGTAGTAAAACCCAACAAGACTTAAAATTGAATTGTCTACCATCTATTGAGTGAGTCTCCACAGAAGAAAAGCAAAAACAATTCCATTCAAACTCAATTATAATAAAATTCTTTTCATCTTATAATTTATTTAACTGTCTATGATAAGTAATTTAACCGCGCTTACAGTGATGAACTTGAAGAAATACTTCAAACAGTTGACGGAAGGTACCGCGGGATCCCAGCATTTGAGACCCTGGGTTGACAAGCATCCGACAGCTTTTCACGAAGCTACCAGTTTGCAAACTTATAAAATATGAATTGTTCCGTTTCATCCTTTAGTTAGTACTGAACTAAATGGGAGTTAATTTTAACCGTTTTGATTTATTGCTAAGAAATAGTGACTTTGAGTAGAACGGGTAAAGTATACACAAACAGTTTTTTTTTTAATCTTTATAGGTACCTATGTTCCGCTTTGAAATCAAGGTGTTTAAATGTGGAAACCGTGTTTTTATTTGGAATTGTTGTATAGGTTTTCCTGTAATCTATAGGCAAAGAATTATTTTTTGTAATTTTAACTTAAAAAAAAAATGTTGAGATGTTGATTTATTTTTTTACTTTCTAATTTTTCCCCAAAAAGTGGCCCCCATGTTTAAAATACATTAATTTACGTTATAGGTCCGTTTTTGGGTCACTGACTTGCATATGTGTCAACTCAATCGGTCCAGCAGTTTCGTAGAAAATTGGCTGTGACAGACGGACAGACAGTCAGACACGCGAGTGATCCGATAAGGGATCTGTTTTTTCCTTTTGAGGTACGGAACCAAGTCCAACTATAAGAAATAAAATAAACATTACAAAAAATATAAAGATACCTTTATATTTTTGTAAAACTACATACGTCTGCAGGCTAAACAAAATAAACATAAATACAATATGAAGACATGGCGTATTTTTACCGAATATCGAATACCAGTCGTGATATTTTATGAAGTTTTATTCTTGGTGAGAAAAGCGACATAAAAATTCAAGAAGCTTTCCCAGGCAGACGTGCAAGTGGACTCGTCTGTTTGATCCTATCCGTCGTATTTTGATAGTAAAGTTTAAGCATCGTTCGCGGAGCAGGTATGGAGGAACGTGCATCCCTCTACTTTTGGTTCACTCGTGATTACACACTGCATTTTTTCATTTCGCAAAACTTAAACTAATTACCGTCACCACGTACATTTTTAATAATAATTAAAAATGTAAAAAAATAATTTAATAACATTTATTTTATTTTATTTAAAACTTAAAAAAAAAGCTATCAAAATATGAAAACATTCGTTGTTGATGACATAAAAGACAGCTTTATCATGTACACATATCAGCTTCCAATCCTTGTGCATGGAGAACTAACATTAACTTCTCTGTTTTTCCTGACTTTAGCAATTTGCACGAGATAAGATACGCTCGGAATACTAACGCATTTTCTTTTATTTTCATTTACAAAACATATTATATAAACTGTTGTTATCTTTTCTAGATCTAATTAAAACGACAACTAAACTTTTTTCAGACAATTACAGAAAATACTCTTTTATACATAACATCAAAGTGTAGGCGGTAATAAACTACAAGTTTGCGTGGGAGCCCAATGCTATTATTTTAAAGTATATATGCCTATTTTCAATAACAGGAATCAATGAATGCCTTAACATAGTATAACATCACGCCTGTAATCCCCGAAGGGTTAGGCAGACGCGTAGCTAAGTGTACACCCACATTGCGCCAGTTATGTTTAAGTTCCATGTAATAAGGGCCGAGCCTATTGCCACAAACCGGGCACAAATTCAGACTCTTCGAGCATAGTCGTCGCGCTTGCGACCACTAGACCAATGAAGCAGTCTTAGGGCTCCTTTTATAATTGCAACATAACCTGAGTGAGGGTCTTGGTCTACGTTTTTTTTCAATGATTGCTTGCTGGGGGAAAAAATGCCTTAAACGGCGTAGGTATCTAATCACTATGTCAACCTGTGTATCTGTATTATCTGCCTAGCCTTTGACTTCGACTGCCCATCTGACTTCCATAACCCAATTACTAGGTACTACGATACTCTTTGGTAAGACTGGCTGTCAGACTTTCGGACTTCGCTTACCAGTAAAAAATTCTGCCAAAGATCTATGAATGACAGCCGGGACCAACGACTTAATTTGCAATACCGACACGGTAAAAATGTATGGAAAATCAGATGTTTTGTGTTAACCTGCGTGTCAAGATGTCCCTTATTGATTGACCTTATTTTCCCCCTTTGCTATGTTTACCAAGCCACTGTGTCCAATCACAATTACACGAGCCTTTATTCAATCCATTTGAGTAATCAAGAATCCACTGGAAATATTTGACTTACAGTAAAAGCACAGCAAATATTCATCAAAGCTAAACATATATTACTAGTCCATATTCAGTGGTCCATGATAAAAATAAATGTAGTTTTACAACAATCACACAGAATTGGCAATTATCCAACAGCTCTGAACCCTAGCTGGACCGAAGTGAAATATTTCCTTTAATAGCATACACTATAATTGTGCATTCCTTCCGTCTGCCATAGACTAAGTTTGTAGAAGATACAGAAATCTTTGAAGGGAATTAATACGGAGTGTAAACGGACTCTCACGGAGCCATCAACCAAGCATTCTGTACATCAAACTGAGTAACACTGCGCAAAAAATATTGCTGTATTACGACTTTTTGGTGTGAAGTACTCACGGTTTACGGTAGCACTCAATGTAACGCACTCCTGATATTGTGCTGGTGGATGCATTGAACAGAACAGGGGTCATGGAGGTATTTAAAGTAAAGTTGAAAAATAGAATCGAAATGGCAGTGCCTCGCTGGTCTTGTGGTCGCAAACGCGACTGCTGAGCATAGGGTCCTGGTTTTGTTTCCGGAGTCGGGCAAAGTGTTTTAAGGTTTTTCAGTCAAAAGTTCCTTAGTATCAGCGTCGGAGTTTGAATTTGTGCACGGTCGATGACAATAGGCTGGCCTCCTAAAATCATCATCTGCCTAGCCTTTTCCCAACTAGTTGGGGTCGGCTTCCAGTCTAACCCGATGCTGCTGAATACCAATATTTTACATGGAGCGACTGCCTATCTGACCTCCACAACCCAGTTAGTACTGGGCAATACGATATCCCTTGGTAAGACTACTTGTCAGACTTTTTGGGCCACTGACTACCTGTAACGACTGTCAAAGATCTACAAATGACAGCCGGAACCAACTGCTTTACATACTTTCCGAGGCACGGAGGAAACTCGGTATGTAATGGGTGGTCACCCATCCACAGACCAACCTAGGCAAGCACGGCTTAACCTAAAGATCAACCAGAGCGGCTGTTTAGCCACGAGCTCGAACTGGCCTCCTAAAATAAGAGACTTAAAAAACTAACATGCGAAATGTCCGTGTACTATTAGGTTCACCTTTGCCTAACTGTCCGGAGATTGCCGGAGTTGTCCGGAGGCGCGATGTTATGTTATGTAATAAATAAACCACACATAACAGGCATGTCGCCTCTACTCCAGCTTCCCGTTCATCTACACTTTGACACAATTTAGAACTGTCTGTTGCTGTTCCCTGCTACTGTTGCGAGGACTTTTATTACGGCCAATGTTTATATGTCTGCTTCTTATTATTTTCAATGTACTATGTCGTTTTCGCTCTAAATTCTACACATTGTTTCGCTTTTATACTTGTTTTCGTAGAAACGAGATAGTTTTCTTGTGGTTTCTATGAAGATCGGAAAATTTTTCTTGTAACTGGAGAAAATCTTTGTAAAAAGTTGTGTTTGATGGAATTATAAAGAAGGGAAACACGTCAGCTTGTTAAGACCCATTACTAAAGATAGATACTCTCCTTTACCTTCGATGATTGTATCGACTCTGAAAACAGAAGGGTGATTTCAATATGTTCTTATAATGTTATTAATTAGTATTTATATCTCAATGTATCATTCTGTTTGTTTACTGAAGACTTGACTCAGAGATATGGTTAGTGTAAAGATTCTCACTGATTTATTATGTTCCTGAATAAATGTTATAAGTAAATTCTTCTTTCTTTATCGTATGGTTAGTGCCTAACCCGGTGTCAGAATTTTTATGCCACCCTTGGGCCTCTGACTTGGCTTTACATGCCGTCAAGTAATATCTCTCAGGCATGTTGCTTTACTCACGATGTTTTCCTTCACCGAAACAAGTAATAATTATACAACACGCACATGAATCCGAAAAATCAGTGCGTGCCTTGGGTTCGAACTCGAGACCTATGACTTGGCAGTCCCACAGTCACACCACTAGGCTATCACTTCTATAGGGAAATGATCATTATCTTTAAATGTAAACTTAAGAGTCTTACATGTACTTGTGCCAGTAACATGATTACTCGACAGATAACTTGCTTCAAAGTCAACAAGGCCGCTACATACATCACAGGTACTTATAAAGGGTGTAAAAAGACCCTTAACGAAGCCGAAAGGCACTTGTTCTCCCCGTCATAGTCAAAAGTCAAAGTTCCAACTTTTTCACAAGTTTTTTTTAAATACATGATTTTAATGTAAGATTTTTACTTTAAACACGACCCCTATACTATTCAATCCATCCATCAGAACAATGTTTTGAGTACGTTACTTGAGTCCTATCGTACAACGTGATTTTGACCCCAAAAAAAAAGTCGTTTCCCAGCAATAACTTTTGCGGAAAGGTACTTAATTTGATGTACAGAATGCTTGGTTGACGGGTTTGTGAAGGGTCTGTTTACACCCTGTATTTATAACAATCCTTCTTCCCGTTTGATAGAAATGAAAATGAAAGGTGATCCATTAAAAAAAAAACTTCGAAGCATTTTACAAAGGCTACAATTCTTCAGACTCTTAAGCTCCTTGGCTCGCCTAAGGCAAAATGATAGCGTATTTAAAATACTATATTTTGTATACTTTAGCGTTAAAATTAACATCACAAGCCTTTTAACTTTACTTAAATGGAGTTTATGTGTAGATGTTTTTTATTATGTTATACAGAGTATTATTTATTTTTTAATGTCATTACCAGATGGTAAAGGTATACATAGAAGTAAATAAAGGGCTAATGCTCTTTGCAAAGCTTGATGTTTCAGGGGTTGACCTTTGTTTTACCTGAGACTCTCTTTTTCTTAGGTCGAATTAGCTGTCAAAAGCAAAACAAAAAAATATATATTATGGATTTTCACCGTTTTTGTCAACCAATTTATGAAATAATTTGTTTCTTTCTTCACTTAGCAATAATAAAAGTTTGTCAGTGCAGTCAGTACTATATGTCACAAACACTCATTTTGGTATATTATCACTTAATATTTGTATCTCTGCATCATAATGTCAATGTGATACAGATACAGGCGCAGCCTAGTTTGGGGACCTCTGTTTACTAATAACTATGTTAAAATTTAACTTGTTACGATTACATCATAGCTCTAAGTTAGATTAAGAAAATGTTTGTAACAATGGCTTAATAAATTTTATTCTAATTCTTATTCTTAATGTACATTGTACGTATAGATATTTTAGGATTCAACTTTTATCCAAACTTATTCTTGCAAATTCAATTTTTTTTTTTCAATTAAATTTTAACGAATACCTTGCGGGTGAAGTCTATCCATTTATCACTTTAAATGCAAAAACATTGTAGAAAAACTTAACAGAAAAAGGCGTAACTTTCAACTCCTGGGACTTTTTAATTTGACTGAGATAAATAAATTGTTTTGCCAGCCATTGTTATTTTAAAACCAATTATAAAGGCACTCTGCTTTGGACAAATAAGATTCATTTAATTAATAAAATAGGTACAAATATGAGTAGTTACCCAATGAACAGTAAAATCAATATAGTATTTTAAATTTCATCGTTGTCATAGCAACCAATAATAGCGTATTGATGAACGTTTACAAATTCCTGTAGCATCATTACTGGCCCTTACTCCCCAGAAAAACATTGTTTTTCACAACATTGTTCAACACATTTAAAATGACAAACAAGTGCGAGTTGGACTCGCGCACAGAGGGTTCCGTATAAACTTTCGGTATTTTGTTATTAAAAATGGTTTTCAGATTTTTTCCTTGACATGTGTTTTGAGATATTTGCTTCTTGGCAAATTTCATGTTTTTAGTTTAACGGAAAGTACCCTATAGGTTTTGATTGCCTTGTGAAATTGCAAACTATGCGATATGAACGGTCATGTCTCAGGTCAGGTCTCTTGAACGCGTTGACTTACAAGTTGGATTTTTTCCCTGCTCTAAGGTGTAGTAGACCTAGGTATTTGATATTAATTTCAGCTTGATACCTCCACGCTTTTCTGAGAAAAAGGATCTTGACAGACGGACAACAAAGTGATCCTATAAGGGTTCCGTTTTTGCCGACTGAGGTACGAAAAAAGGATGTCAATCACGATGTGCGTGCCCTGCCTTACAGAACATTTTTGACTTACCATTATCCGATACATTGATTGATTTTACGGTAGATTTTTATGAAAAAATACCTCCACGATAAACAGTAGATTAGAACAGTAATTTAGCCAATTAGTATACATATTACAAAAAAGTCCTAAGTAATATAAAACTTTATCTCTCCTGCTATGTCGCCAGACAGACTTCTTAATGTTCTTATTATTTTTTAAAGCTACGACCTAGGTAAACATTTTGAAATCTAATAAACTATAATGGAGCATTGAGTATTCAGTAGGCAACACGAGTCAACTTCAAATTATTTATTAACAAACCTTTTTTTTTAAACCAGAGCATATTATGAAGAATTTCCATTTCGACGTTACAATTACAGAAAGTAATAAACAAACCCTAAGCACAAGAATTGCAAAGAGACATAACTAAACCCGTGAGCTTTAATTTTGAAATAAACTGAAGCGGGTTAAAAGGAACACACGAGAACATGCACGAATGTGCAGCGGCTTTCAAATTTAGCGCTGTAAGCTTGACCGTCCCTGCAAATGTGAAGCAAAGCTAAATTCAGCTTAAATATTAAACATTTTCACTTCAAACTCTGCGAGGTGTGGAATAATTTTTGGAGGAGTGAAGTACTCAGATATTAAATAGTTGCTTTGAAACTTTTTGTGTTACAGTCCTGAAACATAAATTACTTTTAGAAGTATATACTTTGCGTACGAATATATTTAATTAGTGTACTTGAACAAATATGAATTTATGCTGTAGTAACTAAGATGTTATGTTGACTTTGAAATAGACTATTTCTGTTTGATACTGATAAAGTATTTAATTTTACATTCAGAATTGTAATACTAGACTATTTTTTTTACTGCATGACTGCCAACTATCAAATAGTTTTCGGTCCTTCGAGCCGGATGAAAAGACAACATTCGAAAAATCTTTCAAGATTTTCAGCGTGTACATGAACTTTACGAAGACATAAGTACTCTAAAGCGATGTCTTTAATATTTAATTGAAAGAGTCTAAGTAGCATCGTACATTGTGGGGAAACAGGCATCCCTTAGGTGTAATCCTTTAGTCTGTTACGACCCCCATGGGAGCTGATAACGCGGTTCTGTTCATAGCCCTGAACCACTTAGAGATTGTAAGTCAGCATGGAAAGCTACGTCAGTGTTCTGTTTTGTATTCTTTCTTGGTTTAGGTACTTTTGAAAGTGGTAGTGGTACACAAGAGGATTTTGTGTAGAAAATTCTGGTAATATAGCAGCACTCTGCGAAAAACTGCGATCACAATGGTTTTATAACTTTTCTCTTTTCAAACTCAAACTCAAAGCATTTATTTCAATTAGACAGTTTCATGCAATTTTCAATGTCAAAAAAAACAACAACAAAAAGCGACAGCAACAACAAGGCATAATAACTTGAGAAATTACTGTAGTTGCACATTCCAAAGCGTAGATCTCTATGGAGAAGAATGGGCAAGAAACTCCATGGACACTCTTTTAAATAAAAATAATGTTACAAAATCTTGGTTTACATCAATCTTGTTGAGATTATAAACTTACTTTAAATCATGCAACAGAACCATTGATTGATCATAATCATACATTGGTATGTGACTTGCACAAATATTCATAATCATCATCATCTTCCTTGTCCTATTCTACTTGGGGTCGGCATAACACGTTTTCTTCTTCCATTCAATTGCTTAAGTGTTATGTGTATGAAAAAAGCGTAGATTGACTTAAGTGCAGAAAAAAATGTGATTATATTGTCCATTATCTGAACTGTCTTGTCCTTGTGCCATGTTAGTTGAAGCCAGCACGACACGTTTTCTATTGCCATTGTTATCTGTCAACTGTCATGCTATCACTTACTCCCTTTTCTATTCTCACAAAATCTACCAGTAGTCTACCCGGACCCATCACACATAGATCTGTAAATCTCTGTTTCATAATACCCTGATCACTTCACAATTTTGAATCAAAGGCTTTAAAATCAATTTAATTACATTACGTTTCGTCCTATACACAAAAATACCCCCAGAATTGACACGGTTCACATGTGTCCCGTATCCAATGTGTCCTGCTTACTCACTGTTTTTAATGCCGCGTCTGTATCGGACCTTCGTGTCTGGCTGTCATATATCATTGGATACCGTTGTAAAGGTACACTCATCTTTTAGATATTTTAACTGTTATTTTTCCTGTATGTGTTTGTGTCTACACCGGTCTTTACTTTAACAGTATTTTTAGTACTTGGTATGTAATTATTACCAATTGACCGAACTGGGAGAAATTAATTTTGGTATCTCAGAAAGTAGAGCATTTATTTTAAAATTATTTTATAACCTGACCGGAGAAGTTGGTCGAAACAAAGACCCAGCAATAAATGTTGAAGTATAAAGCTTGTTTTTAAAAGAAGTACATAGGTAGATAACAATTATGTAAATAAGGATACTATTGTCCCTAGCACTCTCCATAACGAACAGCTAAAAATGCCAAAAATGAACAATTTCAAATCTATAGGTATAATAATTAACTAAAATGATCTATGTAAGAGTATTTTAATATAATAAAGCTGAAGAGTTTGGTGTTTTCTTTAAACGCGTTAATCTCTGAAAATACCAATCGAGTTTGTTTTTTTTTGGATTTGATAGTCCAATCATCGAGGTAGGTTAAAGGGTATTTAAAATCACGCTGCAACTCTTAGGAGCCGATCAAAAAGTCAGAAGGAGCGCTAAGCGAAAACAAAGTAACAGCGCGGGCGGTCGATACAATGCGGTGGATTGGGAGCTGAGAAATCTTTAAAACAAAATACACTTGGACGAAGTCTCGGCCAATAACTAGTTTTATTATAAAAAATCACATTAGTGCGTACCCGACCAAATAACATAAGTTTTAACATTTCATGTCAGAAATACTCTTACATTTTGATATGGACATTTTTACTGAGCTATACTTTTAGCGATGTTCTCAAGATAATCTACTTATCATACTCGATAAGTGGATACCTTTTGATACTTAAATACTCGTAGGTAAATTTATTCCTTGTAAGTTGGCGATCAAAGAGATTTTACATGGATTTTCAGGGTCGGTTTTTCATATAAATACAAGACGTATGTGAGTTGAATGTACGACCAGGATAAAACGTATCCTAAGTTAGGACATGGTATATCTACTTGAGTGCCAGTTTTAGCTGTAAAAAGATAACAGACAGTCAGACCAAGTTAATATCGCATTAATAACATTAGTTTGGGAAACATGGAGATATCAGGAGCCTTGAATTAACGTCCAATGTGCCAAAGCTGAAATCTTACACCCAATATGTGCAGTCTAATCCTGACACAAGTTTGCAGGAGTCGATTAAAAAAAAAACTTAAAGGTAAAATGAGTTATAGAAAGAAAGAAAGAAGAAGAAGAAAGAAAGAAAGAAAATACATTTATTTGGCACATGCCACAAGTGCACACAATATAAAACAAAAATAATAAAAGACAAAAAATAAAAATAAAACTTAAAACTAAACAAAGAATTTGCGGCTGCGCCAAATAACGGCTGCGCCAAATAGGCCCAGTTCAGCAAAATGCCGGGCAACTAGTGCCTGACGCTGGTTTTCAACTGGACCTAGATTAGAGAGGTTACGAATGTAAAACAGCTTTATGTGTTGAATCATTGGTGATGGTGAAAAAGGACATAAATTACCAAGGGATATCGTATTACCCAGTTACTGAGTTGTGGAGATCAGATAGACCGTCGCTCCGTGTAAAATACCGGTGTTCAGCTGCACTCGTTTAGATTCAAACATGACTCCAATATAGTTGGGGAAAGGTTAGGCAGATATTCATGAATTGGTAAAGAGGATTAACTGTGAAATCTATCTCGTTTACGAAACGAAATGGACCGTTGGTCTTGGTGTGAATTCTTGGCAATACATAACGGATGCATCTCTGGCACTGCCGACCTAATATCGTGACAAATTGAGTACTTACTGCTGATTTACACGCGGCTCTAAGTATTCGAAACGTTTAGGATTACGCAAAATATATCGGGTTCTGAGAATTGGAAACTGCAGTTTTCTTCTACAGCTATACACAGATTTACAACTTGAAATCTATTTTGGTAGGAGATAAGGTTTGAAATACCAAGTTTCGACCATTGAACTTTATTTTGAGGAATCTTTTTATCGCCCTTTCACACTACTTATTTTCTATTAGATATCTTGTTTGAGCTTGGCACTGAAAAATATCAAAGCAACATTCTGATAAGTAGTTGTGCGCAAACAGTGTCAAGGCTGCAAAATATCACCCTATAACAGAAATAATGGCGCGCACCGCACACTCAACAAATCAGTCTCAGATACCTGTTAGACGAGAGCGTTTCTAAAATATCTATACTTAGTTTCACAATTTCTCAACTTCATACAAGGTGTTGTAAACAGACCCTTCACAAAGCCGTCTACCAAACTTTCTGTACATCAAACTAAGTAAATCTACGCAACAGTTATTCCAGGTACACGAGTTTTTTTTAGGGTGAAAAATAAAGGTTTACGATGGGACTCAATGTAACGCACTCAAAACATTGTCCTGATGGATGCAGTGGGGACATGGAAGTGTTTAAAGTAGATATAAATTCAAATAATTTATAGTTATAAATTCAAAATTTGTGAAAAAGTTGGAACTTTGACATCAATATCTCCTTCACTAGAAGGTTCCCAGGTATGCTCCTGAACAAAAAAAAAAGATCGAAATGAAGGGGAGCACAAGTGCCTTTCGGCTTCGTGAAGGGTCTTTTTAAATCCATTATTCTCCGGACGAAACCGGGCGCTAGTCAAAGTTAAAAATGTACTGAAACTGCTTTTTATAAAAACAACTGTTTTGTTTCAGCGGTCTACTTCAGTGTGCTTTAATACTAAACTAAAATTCATTGTTCTTTTCCTAGTTACACTTACGTTGGATTCCAGTCTAGCTAGATGCAGCCTAGAGCGTCAAAGGTAATAGTACTTTAATTGACCCTTGCAACTAGGCCGTCGGCTACTAATGGGTATTAGTAACTTTGCCGTAAATCACCTAATATCAGACGACAGTTAATTAGCAGTAGTTTCATCCTGCAACGAGCAACTTGGTAACTGCAGTAAGTATGATTAATTTGGCCGAGTTCTCTTATAAAGGTGATTTTCTACCTCACGGTAAAGTACAATACTACGATTTGGAGACATGGCTATAGCAGAAAAATGACTTAATGGTTGATGGAATGTGTTGATCAATCAAGCAACCTAGACTATCTAAGCAGTTATAGTCCAGTGGTGTGACGATCGGACTGACAAGTCATAGATCTCGAGTTCAAACCCAAGACGCATTTCGGGTTTTTCGGAGTCATGTACGTATTGTATAATTATCACTTGCTTCGGTGAAGGAAATCATCGTGAGGGAGGAACCAGCATGTCTGGGAGATATTTCTCGAGGGCATGTAAAGCCAAGTCAGAGGCCCATGGGCGGCAGAAAAACTCTGACACCAGGTTAGCCACCAACCACACAGCTCAAATGCTACATCGCTAGTGTCGATCTTATCAACTAGTTTGTGATTGGTTGGTTGTTTGTTGCCTCTCCTAATGGTGTGCAATTAGAGAGGCTTATGTCCAGCAGTGGGCTGCTGTTGATGATGGTTGGTTGTAATAGGTTTTTATACGATGAAGATGTTCTCCTCATTTTGGAAGTCAGTTAACCCGAATTGATTGCCAAATTCTAAATTAACGCGAGGGAATCCGCGGGCAAAAGCAGGTTAGGTATAAATATCTTCAATATTAATTGTTGTGTATATTAATTGTGTTATGTGCCAATAGGGAATATGCAAGAAATACAAAACTTTTATTATTTCTTAAAAATGCCTTGTATTGGTCCATAAAAACATTGTGGTACACTTGTTTAATTTTCTAATACAACACTTACTTTACAATTTAATATTTCATGTAGCGTGTTTTTGGTGAAACGGAACGCAAACTCAAAACGCATCGGCCCTCGATAACGCCGGTAGTGACGTCAAATACCATGTGTCAAAGAAACACTTTTATTTGAAAAGTACTTAAAGTTTCACTAAGATTTTATTATAATATTGTTATTGCAATGTTTACTTGAATAAAGGACATGCAATTTGCCAAATTAATATATTAAGGGTAAAAAATTAGATGTAAACAAGGCAGGTAGAGGTAAATGACGTCACATACCATGACATGAATGGCCGCGACAGTCACGGACGTTTGAACTGTCGTAGAAAATTGTAGGAGTTTAATTTATTTTTTGAGCGACAAGCAGTAGTTGAACTTAACTTTTAATTATTTTCTTGGGTTGATAGTATTGTATTTTATTGATTTAAGTGATGAAAAAATTACATGCATATTCCCTATTATATCGTCCCCTCTCTCATAGATAGAGGCAGCTAATTAATCGTCCAGTTAACTCTACACTGCGACTAAAAGCCAGTAAACGAGCGTCTCTATATGAATGCTTTAAAAGCAAAACCATGTTTACATTTTTACTGTAACTTTATTTTTAGTTTAGAATTGATGCTTCTCATTTAGGCATGTTTTCTCTTTGAGTTATTTTGGTTATAATTGTGTAATATAATGTTTGTTTAATACCTACGTTTTGTAATGACCGTAATTATTACATTTACCTACCTAGATACCTACTTCTGGTTATAGCTTCTGTTCGATAAGTTTTCACTTTCTCTAGATGAGAGCTCTAAGTAATGCCTTAAAATATGCGCTTTCAATGAGTACTAAAAATATCTGCAGTAGAATGTATTTTTTGTTATTACGTGTGCGGCTTAGTAGTGTGGAAGGGAACGCATATATATGTATTTTACAAATACCTACGACACCACTGGACCAGTAGTGTAGAAGGGAAAAAAAAATCCCCACGACACCACCAGTGGTGCGGCTTAGTAGTTTAGAAGGGAAGGAAGGCGTCTGGTAATATAACTTGTGGTGCCATCTGGCATTTCGCTGAGCTGAGGCCTTTTTTTAGTTTTAAGGTGTTTCATTTTGTTTAAATGCCAATACACATGCTTTTCTTTCTTTTATTTTGCCACGTATACTTGCTTCGACCGATGACGGAATTACAAACGAACTTTCAACATCTATTTCACCCGTTTAAGGCTTGAATTTACAAAAATCCATTTGAAATTTAAAAAAAAATGCTACAAGTGCCCACAACATTAAAAAAAATAACAAAAAATCTTAAACCTGAACAAATAATAAAAAGATAATAATTGTGTGTCTCACGGCTGCGCCAAATAGGCCCAGGTCATCAACATTTGTTAAGCAGATTAGCTATGAAAGCTAATGTCTACGTCATAATAATAGCTATCTGTGTGCCAAATAGCCCGATCCGTCCTGTAGTTTGAACTGTGCGTTGATAGTCAGTCGGGTCAAACGGTTTTAGTTATCCTTACTAATATTATAAATGCGAAAGTAAGTTTGTTTGTTACCTTTTCACGCCTAAACGATTGAACCGATTATCCTGAAATTGTTCAAATACGTTGTCAGGTGTACAGAATCGGACATAGGGCCTTTCATCCCGAAAAAAAGGAACAATAACGTTCTTCTGATAATAGATGGCGCCACGTGTCTTTCGAATCATGATTGAATTATATTATTCCAAGCAGAGTACAACCCGAATTGATTGTCAAATTCTAAATTAACGCGGGTAATATATTTTTAGCTATTGATTTATAAACATTGCGCGTAGTGTTAGGAAAACGGGAAAAAGTACTTTTCTTTTATCTAAATTAAAGGTAACACGTACAATATACATACATCGTATCTTTCGAGACCATAGCTACTAGAGTTGTCTGAAGCCGGATGTGATAGTTTAAAACAAACACGTGTTCCGTTCGTGTTGCCGTACTTCAACGTTGCCTTGGTTTTGACTTCATGATAGTGTGTGTATCTTTTGAAACATTGTTTCCAAAGTTTGTTCTAACGCACGATATTATGAAAACATTTTAATTACAGCTTCTGCATCCTCGGTACACGAAGGGTGCCTTAATCATTAGGACATAACACTCCTATTTGCGCTATTTGTAACGCCTCCGTACAAGTTAGTTGGCACGATCGACGCGAGCGAATGTCGTCCCGCAACCGTCGCTGGATTCGGCTCAGTTTGACTAGAGCTTTAATTCAAATGGAAAACTGCAGCTCAAATACGACCCGCACATCCTTATTCTCAAGACTCACTATGATTATCTCACACGTACAAGTAGGTACTAACAACGTACACTCAGGAACACTAATATGTATACACTTAGATAATCCAAAAATGTTTTATCGAGGAATAACGATTGCAATAAGTACTAGAAGAAAGAAGTTGAAATAATAATTTGGGTTCCAAAATATTAAGTTCGCATCAACATGAAATTACAACTAATACCGTAACTACAGAATTCAGTGCTTTCTCATAGTACAGCACTGTTTTCTGGGTTATGATTCGATGATGAGTTTAGAATCACTGGTTGATTGTTATGAAATAATATGGTTTAGAAAGTTATATTGAATAGTACGTCATCTTTCTCCTTGTTCCAATTTATTTGGTGTCGGGACTGTACGTCTTCTTCTTCCATACTTCTCTAAAATCGTCATCTCACCAGTCACCTCCTTTCTTACCGTGTCATCCTTCAAACAGTCCATCCACCGTTTCTTATATATATTCCTTACTCTTATTATACAGCCTATTTTTTCTTTGTCTTATCCATACTCATAACAAAATCAAAAAACAAATCAGTAATTTCTTCACGAGTTTTTCCTAAATGATATCAAATAGTTAAAATAAAAAACTTTTCAAAGTTGCAAAGTGTAAACATATTAGTGCCCATGACTTTACCTACTAACAATGTACACATACAAAACGTACCAACTAAAAGAAGATTTTAACGTAGATTTTTCGCAACTAGCAAGCTCACTGAAGCGAGGATAAGTATGTGCCGTGCATACAAACTGGTTGAACTATCCGACTCAGCGCTTTTTACTTGCAGTTTTACTTAACATGGTACAAGACTAGAATGTGACCGGGTTGGGAATTAAGTTGTGCTTCAAACAGATAATGTTTGCTTGTGTTTTCTTTTTATCATTTGAAGTCAGAAAAATTTTGATATAGTGAAAATGTATGTGAGTGAGTAAGAATTTAGATTTTGCTGGACTATTGGTTGATTTAGGCTACTGAGAGAGGGGTTTATTCCTGGGCCTGATAAACACAATGGGTGTTCCATTAAGTAATTATTTGTAAGTTTTTATTTGCTGAAATCAAGAAATTCTTCTTTAGCCCAGAATTTAGTGACGAGTTTGTCACTCTGACCTTGACCTTCAACTTTGGGTCTTATATTGAGCCCAAGGCCCAATGAGCCGCTAGAAACCTGGGAATTCTCGCAAAGGTACGATGGTACTTCACGCCAGGACAGCTGCTCACGTTATACCAAGCACAAGTTCGATCGTGCATGGAGTACTATCACACCTTTGGGATGGTTCTGCCAAGTACCACCTGCAAGCATTAGAAGCTATTGAGCACCGTACCAAGAAGCTCATTGACAACGACTCCCTTCTCAAAGCCAAGCTCCAAAGCCTTGAACTTCGGCGTAAAGTTGCCAGCCTATCGGATTTTTATCGGTTACATTTCGGAGAGTGTACTCTGGAATTACACGATCTAATTCCCCCATCCCCATTCTATCATCGGACGAGCAGCAACACGGCGAAGCTTCACTGTTATACCTATGGTTGAAGTACCACGGACCCAGAAAAAGCGCTGTACTTCCACATTAATTGTGCGAACCGCGAGTATGCGAAATTCAATGCCGGTTTTGATTCTCGATCATTATAATCTGGATATCTGCAAAATTCGAGTTAATCGGTTTCAAGCGTGATCCAACCTAGGCCGCATCAACGCTTCACATGAGGCGAGTTGCGGCAAAACGCAAACCCATTTAGTATATTTAAAAATCAGTAGCGTCCATCTCTAACATTTCCAGATAGTTATAGCACTTGGCGATCCTAGTAGGGTAATTAGGAAGAATGAGTAATACGGTAGAACTAATGGGATTATTTTTTTCCCACTAGTCCTACAATATAAGGTGGTACAAAATCGTAGACCAACTAACAACCCCTGAGTAACATGTACATTATAATGATAACGAGATGTAATGTAAATATGTAAAAGTAAATCAATGCTCAAAAAACGTGATCAACATGTTAAGAATATTCAGGAATCCTACTTGTAAATACACGATCAGTCACAATTTCCTTATAGACGTATACGACTTTTATGAGATTATTAGAAGTACCTAAAACTTCCTGCCAATATTTTTTCATCCCGACATTTTGCGTGGGAGCAAAATACGCAGGTAGAATCATAACTTTCAGGATATCATGAAAGTTTTCCGCAAATCGAATTTATCATGATCAATCTAGTAAGAGATACAGTTTCATCTCAAGATAATATAATTTATTATTATTGATTACCACTCTTAGTGGGAGTAGTAATTATCTCCATGAAATAGGATAGGCCTTATTTTGCGTAAAAGTTAGGAGGGCACTAAAACGTTTGTAGGGGAACTCTGAACAAGTATTAACGAAAACTAGGGCCATAACAATCGTACCTAATTTCTGAATATAATGTGGTTTTATTACTGGACCGATTTTCAAAGTTCCCAATTTGTTGCTGATTAGGTACTTTGGTACTTATTGTACAGTGAAACTTTTTATGTTGGTCCTTTATGTTTTCGTGGTCGTTTATACAATTTTTTTTAGTGTTAGACAGTGATGAACAGCTGCTGTGATTTGAGAGTAAATGATGATGTTTGAAGGCATCGCGGGCAAACCGGTATGTCCTCGAAGTAGTCCAGTGTGTCCTCGTAGTCCAGTTCCACTTAGAGATGTAACCTGTATACCAGCAGCGGATCGTTACACGTTGATTATGATATGACGACCTTAAATAAGTGATTTAAGTCTCTACAAGTTACCAACACTTGCAAATTTTCTACAATCCCACCGTCCATAAAACACTACATTCTCCTACAAAACACGAACTACGTTACGGCCGGGGAAAACAAAACAGATCTGTTGAAAAATGCAGGCTCGTACGCAAACATACGTCGAGGCAGACGAGCCATTGACACACATCCACTGAGGCCGCCTCGACAAGAGCTGTCTTAACGTGCTCTTCAGCGTTCAAAACGACGGCATATTTCTTATTACCGTCACTGCTTAAATGGCTATTCTGACGACTTAAGCAATATACCGTTTTTTTTGTGAGCAGAGATCATGAGTAATTATGAGAATAGCTCGGGGGGGGGCAAGGAAAGGATGGATAGATTGTGTGAAAGGCAATATGGTGAGAAAGGGGGCGACTAAGTATCGAAGAGAGGAAGACATCAAAAGCAGAGGATTAGCACTTTTGAACGTCAAAATTGCATAAGATTATCTCCCAAAACGCCCGCCCTTTAGCATCTACTAGTGTAGGTAGTGTGTGTGTGTGTGTAGTGTTTTAGCTGAGGAGGAGAGGTGTAATAAACATCCCTTAAACACATGCTGTGCTGACTTCAAATATTTGGGATAAGGGCAAGAGGAAGATGGTAACAAATAGCCAATCCATAAAGTTGGTAGGTGATCGTATTCTGTGAAATCTTTTAGAAAGAACCATGGTTTCTGGAAAAACGGGGTCAGTTTATTTGGTCGCGAAAGTCATGTCTCACATTTGTATGTATAAGAAATCTCGTTTGCATGGTAAACAACAATTAAGTGGGAAAGACAATTCCCTAAATACACCAGGAACTTGGGACCAATCAATTACTGAATCAATCGCTCTGATTGAGCGTGAAATTGGGACGTCTATAGTCACCTTCACCTCAAAGTACTGCTGTGGCGACGTGCTACGGGTCGTGAAGTTTCCTAAAATAAGCGATGACTAAAAAATTCCAGCCAGAAAAGAAAAAGAAAGAAAACAAAAGATAATACCTACTTGGAATAAAAACATATCTTTGTAATCTTTGATAGCAAACATACGAACAAAGCCAACACAATGAAGCTCTACGCAGAAGCGAAGAAAACAACGCATTTGTATAATAAAGATAGGTACTGATTTACTGAAAGAAACTAGTTCCGACATCCGACATGCTTAATTTTGTTAGCGTACACCGTTTTCCGAAGTTCGTCGGAGAAATCTACAGTAACTTCGGACGAAAGCTGTTCCGGATCATCGAAGATTCGAACTATCTCCAACTATTCAGGACCAAACACACTTTGAATGTTTCAAGCTGACCTAGGACCATTCACCCAAAAAACGGCTTCTAAAACTAGAGCAGGAAGGTACCACAATAATAATTTCTAAGAAACAATGGCAGCTAACTATCGAAGTTTAAATATTCATCAAATACCTTATATCTGTCGTGGGGACGTTGGAACGGGCAAAGTTTCCGTGGAATCCCGGCAAACGACATTAGGCGAGTGCCGGAGGATCCCTGATTTGTAACTTTGCCAAAGTAGGCCGGGATTGGGAATTAATTGTCTTTTAGGCCTGTTCAGAAGACTTTCTGTCGGTTTCTTGCCGATTGTGAGTGTCTGCTAAATTAATTCTTCTGTTTTCAAGTGCGGTTTGACTGAGCATTTTAGTTTGTAATAATTAGAAGGACGCTGATAAGTGCTTTTTGGTAATAAGTTTTTAGAAACTGGCTTTGAAAGCGATAAATTAATTGAAGAGACTAACTTATCGAACTACATATTTAATTAATAAAAGGTGTACTTACTTACTAACTTACTCCTAGACACGGCGTGTATTGTTAGGAAGTTCCTCTCTCAAGAGCCCTGACCACCGACAGCTCGGACCCTGTTCCCAGTACTAGTGGGTTACTATTTTTTAAATGTTTTTTTATAGTATTTTGTATAGGAATATTTAAAAATGTAGCACACATGTATAAAATTAAATAAAGGAAATAATAAAGGTGTACTTAAAACCCTAAGTTGTCACAAAGACCAAAGAGTACAAAACCATCTTTCTAAGATATAAATAATTTCTCACAAAATAAAGTCTAATTGTTACCCGTTTAGCGTTAAAATGTTACCAGAAAATAAAAACTTAACTTGGCAAAAGACTTGTGACAAAAACTTTCAGTAAAGAAAACTAAAGAAACATCAACACAGTTGCTGCGATGAAACAAAGGAAAGATATTCGAGATGTTTTTGAAAGAGTAACTTATATTGTGTTCTGCCATGACTCAGAATATAAAAGATAGACAATTGTTTTTAGTGTTGCTTTTATACGACTCAAATCAGGGTGCTTTTGAGTAAAAAAATATGATTTTTACGTAGACTTGCCTGGGTTTCAGTTTTAGGATAGCACTGTGAAAAGAAAACATTACATAACACGATCGTTGCAGTGAAAACAATGCCCTGTGTGTAAATGCGTATTTTTAAACTATAGGGTAGGTTCACGTTTATGAGTTTGCCATAAATTATATAAATAAAATACCGATGATATTAAAATCATGCCCCTTGCCATTTTTAATTTGAATGTAATAAATAATATTACTCGTACTATTTCCAAAACGATCAGATTAACATTAACATTTCCACACTGCACTCAAAACAACATTTCATATTTTAAACATAAAATATTTTGTTTCAATAATATCCGAAACCAGAGCTTTTAAACCTGCATTTAAAGTGACACTTCTATATGTATGCACAAAAAAGAAAAAGAACGATAATATAATTCACATACTCAAAATTTGTGTTAGTAATTGCACAATTTCAATCAAATAAGACGTGAAATAATTTGTTTGAACCGTGTCAATTAACTAAGCCGAAAATTTTAGGCCACTGGACTAAGTGCCTCCAAAGCTCCGCCATAACAACCTGTTCTCAGTCTTCCGCATTCTGTCTGACCCAGCCACCTTTGTAACATCAGTCCATCTAGCTACGCGGCCCATACTACTCTCTCCGATTCGATACGCGGAATTCAATCCACGACTCGTGTGCTCCACCAGCCATCGGTCCTTTGACAGATATGGCCAACCCACTGCCATTTCAGCTTTCTTACTCTACCAGCTATGTTAGTTACTCTAGTTCATTCATAATTTAATTCCGGACGTTATCCTTCAAAGAAACTCCGAGCATAGCCTGCTCAATAACGTGCTGAGCGACCTTGAGCTTGTGGAGTTATTAGCGAGATTAGAATATACAAGGTTTAACATAATAAACACAAGATCTCTCGTGTGGTGAGTCAGACCACGTAACTGAAAAACTTTTGTTTTTTGATTTTTGGTTTGTAACTTTTTTCTTAGTTTACATGTTGATCAGCTGATTGCGTGAATTCCTATTTGAAGTCCATTTTTTTGCGAATTTCAAGATTTCGAAGAACAAAAGTGGTTTAGTTCCATGGTACAAGAAACCACGAGAGGTATTGCGTTTATTATGTTACTCCTTGTTTACAAGAACCCGACATCAACTGTCGGGCAGTTAGTAGGCTACCCAACACAGCACCCGCCTGGTCGGAGGATCCTCCCTTTTATATGGAATATGAGGAATTTAAGACCCTGTTCCTCATACCTCTAAAAGACTAACCCGGCTGTCAGTGTCCACGTGAACCAGTGGCGAAGGTCCCATACAACCCGATTCCTACCGGCTTCCCTTTGAAAAATGGCATAGTCAGTATTCTATAGACAAATAATATTCTATACAGTAAATAATTATATGTACTCCTCTTACAAAAATTGACCCTTCTCTACTGATGTGAACTGCAAAATATTGGTTTTAGTAAAACAAACTATTGCTAATATGTTTCACATAAAACATGACCGCCAGTTTAACTCTCAAACTATAACACTAACACGGATTAATTGATCAAATTGCAATTTACCGTTTAATTAACACCAATGCATATCGGAAACGAATTAGCTTCAAATTGGGCCGATATCTATTAAACGGTTATCAGCTGTGCCCTGAACTGTTTATTACAATGTGGGTTTATTGCTACGCCACATGTTGGTTGTGAGCCTCATCGTTTAATATAATACAACAAATCATTTTTAATGGACTGTAGTCTGTCAATCCTTGGTTGCACTTAATGAAAGTTCAAATACAACTCTTGCCAAAAAGATAGCTACTGTACAAGGTGTTATCGGACACTTCACGAAGTCGTCAACCAAGCATTCAATCATATCAAACAAGTAACTCTACGCAAAAATTATTGCTGGGAAATGACTTTTTTTTGGGGTGAAAATTCACTTTTTATGGTCTCCTTCTTTGCGTGTCGATAGACTCAAAAAATACCGGACCAGTGTATTGCCACCTGCACAGCTCTGTTGTTTGTTTCGTTCGTTCGTTTGTCGTGTCTTCTTTCGTTCGTTTTATGGTAAAACTACGTAACGCACTCAAAACATTTTGCTGATGGATGCATTGTACGGAGTCGTGGAGGCCTTTAAAGTAAAGTTATAACATTAAAAACTTGTGAAAAAGTTGGAACTTTGACCACCTTCTTCTTCTTTCTTTCCCCACCTTCATAAAAGAAACAGGTAACTAAATCGCCACTCTGTATATTACTTTTTTAGATAAAGGTTACCATTACGTTCTACAAAAATTAATTTACAACGTAATTAACCACAATTTCGCCACTCCGAGTCTCAGAAACCACGTGAGACCATCGGTCACGGCTGTCATTCTTAGATGTCTGACAGTCGTTATGAGAAGTCAGAATCTCCAAATCTGACAACCAGTCTTACCAAGGGTATTGTTTTTTTAGGATCTGGAATGTGGAGGTAAGAATGGCAGTTTTTTTATGTAAAAAACTGGTATTCAGCCGCCCAAAATAGAAAGATGAGGTTGTTTCCTCTCTTAGGCATGCGCTGTAAACACCTCAATCGTTTAAATTGAGATCAGCAGCATTTTGCTAAATATAGCCATGTAGGTATACCACAATGCTGATAATCCATACCATGGCGCATGAACATACCCACGGTGGGGCAAGGGTTCTCTGACCCGAAACTAAGAATTTTTAAGCAAAATTAATATAATGACAAAATTAAATATTCATTTGGGTACTTTAACATTTTTCTCATTAAAATAAAAACTTGGTTAAGATCAACAATGACAGAAAACCGTCTTGTCGGCCTCTGTATGATGAGTGTGCATAGAAAGAGGGTTCTGGAAGCACAACATACATTTGAAAACGAAATTTTAGCTTGATTTAGCCAGAACCCTCGCAGCTTATTATTGAAATAAGGTGTAGTGCAGTCGATGAAACGTATCAGTCAGTAAATAAAAAGCATTTTTAATTTCCTACTACTTAGTTTATTTATTTATGCCCCATCCCTTAAAAATGCTGGGTACGCCCATGCTATGGCGAAATACCATCGATTCTCTAAAATAATTCTATCCGCAGTCAACGGTCCATCCCAAAAACCTCGTGAGAAAACTGCGGTAAATATGCAAAGAGTTAATAAATTGTGTTAACGTTGAAAAAATATTTGTCCACCTGTTGCTTGTTAACTCCATTGTTCTACAGTAATGGACAAAACTATGTGCGAATTGTTTGACTGCATAAATAGGGTAGTTGTATGTTAATTTGGCATTGTTTGAGGACCTAGGGCTCGTGACTAAGCAATATCAGCTGCACAAGGTTAAGCAACGCTTGCTGCCGCTCCGTGGATGGGTGCCCGTTCATTCAAAACGAAAACCCTCCGTGCTTCGAACAGCTGGTTATACCATGAGGTTTGGATGTTTGTAGACAATCGTCGTGGGGAGTCCGAAGCCCGAAAGTCTGCCAACCAGTCTGACCATGCTCCGTGGTAGCCAGTAACTGGGTTGGGAAGGTGAAAGAGGCAGTCACTCTATGTAAAAAAGAGAACAACGGTGGCAGCAGTAAGTCGTGGGTTCGGAACCAGGCAGGCATATTACTTTGTGTAATTTTTTTCGTC
Organism: Noctua pronuba; assembly: GCA_905220335.1. Classification (NCBI taxonomy): domain Eukaryota; kingdom Metazoa; phylum Arthropoda; class Insecta; order Lepidoptera; family Noctuidae; genus Noctua; species Noctua pronuba. The sequence goes on along the minus strand of LR999906.1, from coordinate 1,824,240 downwards.
ACCGCTGCTCTCAAAACGGCGAAGGAAAACATCGTGCGGAAACCGGCTTGTCTTGAAGTCGAAGACATGTGACATCTACCAACCCACACTGGGCCCGCGTGGTGGTTTATAGCCCATTCCTTCTCATAGAGAGGAGATCTGTGTTCCAGCAGTGAGAACATTATAGGCTGATTATGCTTATGCACGCTATGTAAAATACTAATATTCAGCTGCCTCCGGTTAACCCTAGAGTACTTATATAAATTTATTACTGCTTAATACTAATTATCGCCTGGGAGGCTACTTTATAAATAAAGCAAAATTTTAGTACTAAACTTTTATTAAAATGTAACAAAATTTATAACAAAATAACAGGCATACCTCTGCCTTTATGAAATGCAAAAAAATATATATCTAAGAAACTCTTATTTGTCTTCAAATCAGCCTTACACATAATACTTAACTTTCTGACACAGCCTTAAGGGATATTTTTATTTTTTTTAAATGTTGACATTGGACCACTGTTTTGGTATAAAAACTACAATATAATATATAAAGTATGAAAAACATAACAAAAAACTATTCTAATCATCACATAGGTTACTGCAGACTAAATCGAACTCAGACTTCTATTTTTTATCACACTAATGATCGCCTCCCAGGCGATCACGTAGGCAGTATCTCGGGAACGCTGTATCCCCGCCGAGCGCGCAAGCTGTCCCCGCCGCGTCGTGGGCTACCCTGAGTTGGCGTGAAAGCACGGCGCGACACGTCCCCGCAATTTCAAAATAACCAGAAAAAAACGACCGCGGGCGGCCTCTCAGGCGATGATTAGTACTCTAGGGTTAAACTGGAAACCAACCCAATAGTAAAAAGTTAGGCAGATGTATGCGTTTAGTATTATTTACTATTGGATGGTATTTAAAAGTACTTCAATTTATTCCCATTTCATTTACCTAATTTTGCCTGTGTTCCACCAAATATACTGAATGTGCACCAAAATATGTTAATTAAAATATGTCATAACGAGCATCTATTTAACAACTGTTGCAAATTTGTAAAAATAGTAATACACCTAATTTTAAAAACAAGCATTTATTTTTTTATAATAATATTTTTGGGACTTAAAAAATTTGGTCAGTGGATACGAAACGGGGCACTGTGAAGAAGTCGACGTAGCCCCGCTACGCGGGGCTCCTATTTCTGCCTGCAGGGTTTAAAGTAACCTAACGTAACCTAACGTCGGGGTGCCCCAAGGGGGGGGGGAGGGAGGACGTTTCCCCAATGCCCCGTTACGTACAGTCCAACCAACAACCAGTACATAAAAGTTGTACAAAACCGTTTTAAATGGGTATACGGTACTAGGATGCATACTAAAAATTTTGTGTAACATTCAGGAATATTTGGTGCACGATCAGTATTTTTCGGGGAAGAATAAAATAGTTATTGTTACAATAGAATATTTGCAGCGCACTACAATAAAAAAGTGTTATATATCTTGGTGTTAATTTGGAATTTGTTTGATGTAACATATTTTGTTGGCCGAGTAGTTTAATTATAGTAAAACAATTAAACGGGTTTAAGATCAATATTTTAGAAATGCATACATAGATGTACCTTAAGATTTTTGGTGAACACAAAAATATTATCCTTTACTATTTACACGTAGACAGAAAGAAAAAAATATTTATTTGTCGCAGGGACATGACGTGCATCATACAAAATGACAAAAAAAATACAATAAACATAGGTAGGTACAACGCATAACAAATATTTATAATTTCAACAGGACGGGACAAAAAAAAAGAAAAAAATACGTTAACATCGTGCACGTCGTGACTGCGACAAGCAGGTTTCCACTCAGCATGATGCTCTGCTATGGGGACAGGAATGAGAAGAATTCCATGGAGGATTAAAATGCAGGAGTGTCATACCACATAAGCTGCTGATACAATCAATCGATGGTTGATCCGTCGCCGGCAGATTGAATAATTCGTCACTACACAAACGGTGTCTGTTTGCAAACACTCGTTTTGGAAATGGGTGTACTATGCCAAGTCGAATGCCAAATAATCGAAAATCAATTGATCGACCACTATAAATCTAACTTCTAAATACTCGAATGTTCATAATATCGAAGTTAATACATTGAACATTCAATATATCGTACACTCAAAACATCGTGCGTTCAAAATATCGAATATTTGTTTGTTCGAGCGATTAACGCATAGCATCTTCAATTTATCGAAATATCACTATAATGCCACAAGCAAGTTTTAAAGTGTCTCATCATTAAGTAAAAGTTGTGTACAGAATCACAATTATTTTGACTTCTTTAGTCCCATTTTCCTTCGAATTCGACTACCATGACTTACTACGGCTTCTGCTCACCCCATAAACACCAAAACCCAGTTATCATCGCTTGTTATGTACGTTCGCGCGTTCCGCGGAACTTCCCATTACGTCTCTCTATAACTTCACACGGCGACAATTCGGTAATACCAAGCGCCTTCCCAAAGATTATAGAGTCAGAATGGACGTTTTAAACGGACAAGTTTATTTTAAATGCTATTTATACATAACATAACATCACGCCTGTAGTACACGAGGGTTTGGGCAGTGGTGTACTTAATAGTACATCCTTATTTTTCCAGTTATGTTTAAGGCCCACGTAGAAGGGAGCGACAGAGCCTTTTGCCGTCAACTAGGTATAAATCCAGACTCCGTGGCTGCTACTGAGAAGTTCGTGATGGAAGACCCCTATACCACTTTGCCCGATTTGGTAATCGAACTCATGACCATACTCAGCAGTCGCGCTTGCAGCCACTAGACCAGCGAGGTTATAATCTTTTATTCAACCAAATTATAGATTAACAATATAGTCTGGTTGAATTGTCACTCCTAATTATGTTTAAAAGCTATAAGCACTTATCATACCTTTTTAAAAAGCCGTGATTTTCGGTCTTATAAGTAGGCTTTTATAAATCTTTCAATTTAAAATGTCTGATTATAAAAGCTTTATTCTGAAGGCTCAATTTTCAATTTATCAGTCTTATTATTTTGATGAGCTTTCTATCTTCACTATCATTTCATTTGAAGCTTTAATCTATAAACTAAAATGATGAAGCTTAGTTTATATGACCGTGCTAATCTCTAAAAGCAGCAATCAGACTGAAAACATATTTTTGATTTTGATAGGCAAATTCTTGAAGGTTATCACGCTATAACCCTTAAGAGCCGAGCAAAATGAGAAACGACGCCGACGGGTGCAACCACGGGGCATAGGTAGTTTTGATACAACTGTCGGAGTGGGAATGTACTATAATTATACTCTGCTTGACCGTTTGGGGGAAACACACTGTTTTGTTGAGCACTCAAAACTCAAAGCTTGTATTCCAATTAGAACATAACAGGCACCTTTGAATGTCAGAAAAACAAAGAAAACGAAGCTACAGGCATAATAACTTATGAAAGAACTGTATTTGCCCATTCCAAAGCGTAGATCTCTACGGAGAAGAATGGGCAAGAAACTCCATGGACACTCTTTTAAATCAGCGCGTTTACTATAGCGCCATCTAGGCCTCAAATGAAAAACTAACATCAAAAACCTAAATCATAGCATAAAGAAAAACCCGACAACAACTGTTGGGCAGTAGCCCACCAGACACAACACCCGTCTGGTCCAACATCATCAACATCCTCCATGTTCCCTTTTCTATGGTGGATGAAGAATTTTACACCGTTCTTCATACCCCTATAATGTCAATGTTTTGTGACACGAACTACCTATCTACCACAATTTATTAATCTATGACGTGCCGTATCGAACGAAAACCATTTCCCGTGACGGGAATGAAGTGAAGAAAATGTAGTCTCCTCTGTATCGACGATATCGGAAACAAATGAGTTTAGTTAGTACGCCGAGCCCCGCGCCCCGGCTCCCGGTTAGGGCTGCGCTGAAATTGAACGACGTAAAGGGATTTTAGGGCTGTACTATCTGATTTTGGGCGTATTTGAATATGTTGATATGTTGGAAGAGTTGGTCTGACATTGAATTTTTTAGATAAAAGTATATTATGAGCTTATAAACAGACAGTCGGGTATAGCAGTATGATGTCACCAATATACAATACAAGTTATATATTATATTATACTCGTTAGTACTGTTAAGCCTCGGGTCATGGTTTGACTCCTATTGAAATTTTTAGGAATATCTCAGGAACACCCTGCATTAGTGCCCGGTGGATGGCAACATGTTCCTATTACATGAGACTAAAGTAGTTACATCTCTTTAACCTTAAAGACATGTAACAACTTGATGATCCGTAGGTACCACAGCCTTAAATAATACCACATCCCACTATCTTAATATACAAGGTGTAAAGTTTTCAAAGCCGTCAATCAAGCATTCTGCACATCAGTGAAAGTAAGTGACCCTGCGCAAAAATTGTTGCCGGCAAACGACTTTTTATTTTGGTATGAAATATCATGTTGAGCTGTAGCGCTTAATCTAACGCAGTCAAAATATTGTGTTGATGGATGCGTTGAATAGTACAGGGCCTGCCATGGAGGTATTTTAAGTAAAGTTATAACATATAAAAACACGTATTAAAAAAAAACCGTGTGAAAAAGTTAGAAACTTTGACCTTCAATATTTCCGTAACTAGAAGGTTCCCAGGTATGGTCTAGAACATCAAAATTATTGCAATGACGGACAAGTACCTGTCGGTTGTTAAGGGTCTTTTTACACCCTTTATGCTATATTATATTATTATTTTCAGCCAGCTGATACTCACCTCTCTTGTTAGAATACCTTAGACGCGTTTTAAGACGCTAATCTTACCGTTTGCTTGAAACAACAACGAATTCTCAAGATGTTTGTGATACGAAACATCCTGAAGCATTTAACTCGTAACCAATACCACTGAAGGCTGAAAGTCTACCTCCATTAATGTTTTACACCACCGGGACACATATAAAAATGTAAATAAATGTTAATTTTCATTGCACTCGGAAGGAATTTGAAAGCTAATCAATTTTAACGACACCTTGAAAGGGTTGCTAACGACCGCAGCTGCTCAAATTGTTTATTGTGCCACAAAATGGCGGCTGTCAGCTGTTTTCATATGATCATGGTTTATTTTTGGTTCTGAGGTAAGCAGGATTTTTGGTGCCTTTTGATCTGACGGAGAAGTTAATTATTGGTAAAATCAAACAAAAACTGGCCGAGGATAAACATTGTTCTGTTTGTATCTGTTTAATAATAATGGATAGCCTGTTTAAATAAATAAAAAAATAGGCTTACAATTAATACATACTTACATAAACTGACGCCTTTTTTCCATGGGGATAGGCAGAAACCACAGAACGCCACCTGCTACGATCCTTACATACTCCTTTTGCCTCGTCCACGTTCATACTGATACTAATAATGTTAGCCTGTGTGCATCCCACTGCTGGGCAAAGGCCTCTCCATGACTTCCAAATTCTTCAATCCAGAGCCAATGTGGACCACTGGTCGTTAGTTTTGTCCAACTTGTTCCGCTATTTCTTGCGAGGTCTACCGCGTCGCCTTCTGGCTGTGTCAGGGCTCCATATCGTGGTTATTTTGGCCCACAGCTCGTCGGGCAAGCGACAGACACGGCCAGTCCCACTTTAGCTAGCTTAGCGGCTTTTGAGCAACGTCAGTAATTTGTGTTTTGGAGCGCAGTGTGGTGTTGCGTACATGGTCGGTAAGTTTGACGCCTAGGATAATGCGCTCCATTACACGTGGGTAAACCTTTAGCTTGGATTTTTGAATGTTTGTCAAAGACCACGTTCATACATCTGGTCATACACGCACGCCGGTTGCGAGTACTGCGCACCTGATACACTTAATATAAGTCTGAAATCGCCAATCCACCTTGAGCAAGCGTAATGATGAAGCCATCTTTGTATGAGAAGAGACCTCTATCATGACGGAAGCCACTTTCCATGGGGCTGCGGGATTGTTCGAAAGAGATACCGCGGCCCTGGAACACAAAGGGCAAAGAAGGAACATGGATGGGTTTTAGTCAGTAAAAGTCTCTCCCTCCCACTCCACCCAGAGCGGGAGGAGTTATTTGATGATTTCCCATCCGAAAAAAATAAAGCCACTTTCCATATAAAGAAGGCTATTACTTTTCCACTGCCTGCAGTAGACAGTACGCCATAGGATGGCAGGTATTATTATAACTAATAGCTTGTGTACCACGGAACCCCTATTCCGATTCAGTTATGGCCAGTGTTTTTATTTTGTTCCATTAATAACTGGTCTAGTGGTTGCAAGCACGACTGCTAAGCATGAGGTGCTGGGGTCGGTTCCTGGGGCGGGCAAAGTGTTATTGGACTTTTCCATCAGGAATTTCTCATTAGCAACCATAACTTCGAGGCTGTGTGAATTTGCGCCTTGTTGATGGCAATAGGCTCGCCCCCTATTACATGGGACTAAAACATCGCTGGCGAAATTTGGGTGTACTATTAGATTCACCTCTGCCTACCCTTCGGGGATTACAGGCGTGATGTTATGTTATTTTTTAACTTTTATATAACAGGTACTACATCATTATGCCATCAAAGCATCCAATTGATCTCCCAATCAATCTTATCCGATGCCATTATCAGGCTCACTTCGGAGGTAAATACCATTACCCTGAATTTGTAATGTTGGATTAAAATCAGTTCGAACCCTTGTTTTATTTCTAACTGCTAGTAAAACAACCAATCTGCAAGTTCAACAATTAGGTAATGGATGGGATATGGCGCATCGGAGACGTCCTCACAACTTTTGCTATTGACATTTTCATAGTTCGTCAGAGGAATAGTTATATGCGGAGGATAATGTGTGTGTGAATACTAAAATTCTATATTAACATAAAATAATATCACGCCTGCAAGCTCAGAAGGGTTAGCCAGAGATGTACCCACATTTCGCCAGTTATATTTAAGATAGGGCGAGCCTATTGTCATCAACCGGGCGCAATTCCAAATTCCGTGGCTGCTACTGAGAAATTCCTGATGGAAAAACCCCATATCTCTTTTCCCGACTCGGGAATAAAACCCAGGACCTTATGCTCAGCCGTCGCGACACCTACTGGCTTAGGAACTGCTCTGAGATTCCTTTAAGTACAGAGTATTTAGTTAGTACAGTAGTGAGTAATTGACTCTGTAACAATTAATGTACTGTGTACAAGTTAAAGGAGCTATTTCTCTAGTTCACCCGTATCCCATTCTGCGCCTACAACTGTTTGACATAATGTATGTCACTTAGTATGTCCTGGCCAGGGCCCTAGGTACCAGGATGCGACATATATGTGCAGTGTAAGCATATCGTCTATTTGTTCATCATGTTGCAAAATGCATCTCATTTAAATGATTTCTCAAAAACAGTTGACAATTAAATGCCTGTAATCGTAACTATATAGTTGCAAAAATTGTATTTAAATATTTACATTTTGTTCAACATATGACATTATTAAGACTACCTATTAAGTTCTGCTAAAGGTTACATCCCAAAACGCACCGTACGTGACACAAATTGAAACGTTTACATCATATATCCACGAATTCAGTAGATTAATCTATCTTAACGGCAATACAAAGTCAAGTTAGTTAACCACAAACCGCTGATACGGTGACTTACATATATACACATGCGGCCAGACCAACATGCTATATGTAGATAGGTAACGTTAGATCATAACATGAAACTTGGGGCGATTTATCATAAAACGCCGTACGCACGTGGGGCCGCTTCGCTATGTTTGAACTATGGGAACAGGTCGCACAGATAGCGGAACCATCAACTAGCAATCTATGCAAATAAATGAAATTGAAATGTCTGTTTGTAATTTTAAAATAACAGCTTTTTACTTAAAGCATATGAAAGTATATACGGTACTAATAACAAAAAAAAAAACATTTTTAAATTTTTTTGTCTGTCTGTTTGTTCCGGTTAATCTCCGAAACGGCTGGACTGATTTTGACGGGACTTTTATTGGCAGATAGCTGATGCTATGAGGAGTAACTTAATTAATTTTAGAAATAGAATTAGGGTTCCGTACAAAAAAAACCCTTGAAATTGTTTACAAAATACGATTCAAATAAGGAAGTACTATTTTTATAATCATTTCACTTTTTTTTTTTAATTCATATTATAGATATTTGTCGATGGTTCACCTTTTTCTTTATGAAGTACAACAACAGAAGAGAAGAAGAGTAACATCATCAAAATTATTTGTCATTTAGCCAAAAGAAAGCCACTGCTGGATATAAGCATATTTCAGGGATCAATCCTACGATTTCCGTCTCCAATTTTTCAAAGTAATTTAATGTCGAACTGATTCACTGTAAAATATAGCAAACGTTTGAAAGGAGGGTTTTTTAGTGGTGAAAAATCTGCACCAATTGTTTCCCAATTGCAGAAATTAAAACCTTATTTTTGTGACAGAAAAGGCTAAACATACTATTACATAAAATCACGACTTTAACCTATTGGGGTAGGCACAATCCTTTCATCCTCCTTTTGCTTAGTCCACGTTTATGCATTTAGTCATAGTTTAATAGTTTGTTTTATAGTCACAAAAAAAAATTAATCATTATCAAAAAAAACCAGTTAAATTCGTATTTATAAAGGTCATTCGTCTAACAGGTACTTGCTAGCAAATCGCTCCCAAACTGACCACCGCCTAACTAGGTCATCGATTTAGCGGTTAACGCCTTATAATAATTCACGTATTCAAGCCCACTGATTGGTCGGCCGCTACATGCATGGGATGAGACGGCTGAATGTGGCATTCTTTGTAACGCCGCCGCGCCGTATAAGCTATGGGGTGTTATGAAAATGTAGGTGTAATTAGTTCATTCACAACCGTTTGAGGGGTTAAACGAGGACGTTGTTTTGTGTGTTTAGACTAATGACTAGGGGCGTGATAATTGTTTAGCTTTTTCCGTCTTTTGTTTCACTTTAATCTGAGCCATCAGGAGGGGTCAGGATACAATATACCAGAAAGGGGAATAATATAATATATATCAAAAATAATAGGCGTAGTGAAGCTACTCTCAAAGGTTGAGTCCAATAAGTACGATGTCATTCTTTTATTATATTTTAGGATTATCGGGAATTGCCAATTATCCGGAGTCTGGATTTGTACGGTCGTTGGCAATAGGCTCACCTCCTTTTACATGGGACTTAAAGGAAATTGGTCCAATGTATTTGTCCACAGGTACACCTCTGCCTAAACAGACAAGATGTTATTTTCAGTAGGTATATCTAAGAAGACTCGATTTAAATACAAGTTCATCAATATGATACTATTGAAAATGATAATATTTGTGTCACAAAGATATTATTTTCCATCCTTTAGCAGTTATATTACACTCGATAAACGACTGGAAAACATAATCTATCTCCACTGCAATGTCGCCCCCAACCCGGCCCTAACTGGGTTAATATTAAATGGCCTGAAAGTTGAATGGACTATTTTGACGTTTTGCGTACTCGTAGGCCATTTCTTTGGCTTTGTACCGCTTTAAATGGGCAACTTTAGGCTTGTTTTTTGTCCGTCGCTATGATCGTTCGGCTAATTCTCTGGGCCTATCTCGAGCCGACCGCTCGTTGGATATATTAGGGTTGGCCCAAACTCGTCCGTTCATAAATAAGTGGTGTCGGTTAGCGCTTTCGTTTGTTTTTGTGATGAGATTACTTATTGGGTTAGTGAGTAAAGCTTGGTTCGACGTTACGACGGGTAATAGTGAGTATTATACTCTGCGTATAATGTAATATTGTGTTTATTTATACATGGATAGCAATAATGAAAGGGAATGGGAAAAATATGCTTTGCTAATTGTTTTTTTTTTGTAGGGCTAGTTTTTTTATTTCTTCAGCATCCTGTTACACTGGGTTATGGAGGTCAGATAGGCAGTCGGTCTATGTAAAATTCTGGTATTCAGCTGCATGCGATTAGACTGGAAGCCGACACCAATATAGTTGGGAAAAGGCTAGGCAGGCACATCTTGTTAGACTGGAACGACCCCAAAATAGTTGGAAAAAGGCTAAGCAGATGATGATAATGATTTTACTTTACATTTTTTTCCGCAGTTACGTCTCTTTATCTCACCATAGCTTCCTTATAAAAAAAGCACTTTTCACAAGCACTAATACAAGTCACCAAGATGAAGGGTTGAATTTTATTTCGGCAATACTTATCTATATATTTTATAGCAGATATCATTCCACAAAAATCCCTAAGTGAGCTTAAATCGTGAGTGTTACGTAAACGGCACTCAGTACATTTCGTCGGCAAGTCCGCAGTACCTAAGTAGCCTATGAATACATCCCACGCTTCATTTAACGCTGACTCAACTTCAGCAGAAAATATCTTGTTTTGTCACGAAATATTCACAGCTTCCATATTTACGTATTAACTTTGAGATAAGCTCTCCTTGCTAAAAGGCTGTGAAAAAGGGAAAAATGAGTTTTTTACTTATCTTCACACAATGTGCCTTGTTGGTCGAGTGGTCGTAACCGCGACTGCTGAGCATGAGGTCCTAGGTTCGATTTTCGACTCGGAAAAAGTGTTATTGGAGTTTTCCATCAATAATTTCTCTGTAGCAGCCACGGAGTCTGGATTTGTACCCGGTTGATGCCAATAGGCTTGCCCCCTATTACATGGGATTTAAAACATAACTGGCGAAATGCGGGTGTACTATTAGGTACATCCCTGCCTATCCCTTCGGAGATTACAGGCGTGATGTTATGTTTTTATGTTAAAAGTAAACAGATACATAACATTCTATGAAAAACACTTATTATATAAGTTCTATGTAATAGGTACATTTATGTTGTATACTTTTTCATTACTTTTGTAACAGACCTATGAAACAAAAAATATTTGTGTAACACGTTGACCTCGCAGTCTATGAAAATAAACGGAATAGCTTATTTTCATTGAGGAAACACGAAGACTTTAAGTCACCTTTATGTATTAAGTTATAAAAACATCGCTTGTGTAATTTTGCAGTGTGTGTAAATTCATATCTTTTACGACTGCACGTTCTAGGGTGATTTGTGAAGTCGCTTGGAATTGTGCTTATACGCTTACGCGAAAAGGGAGATAAAACAGATGTAAGAAAAAAAATACATATCATGAAAACCTATGAATATAAAACAAATTGAAAATCGTCATCCTGAACCATAAAGTTCAAACTATTAAAAAACCTTGATACTTATCTGCCTAGCCTTTTTTCCAACTACATATATTGGAGTCGGCTTCCAGTCTAACCGGATGCAGCTGAATACCAGTATTTTATATGGGGCGACTGCCTATCTGACTTTCGCAACCCAGTTAGTATTGGGTAATACGATACCCCCGAATGGTAAGACTGGTTTTCAGAATCTCGGGTCACTGACTACCTAACGACTGCCAAAGATCTACAAATGGCAGCCGAGACCAACGGCTTAAAGTGCTTTTCGAGGCACGAAGGAAACTCGGTATGTAATGGATCCACAGACCAACCTAAGCAAGTGCGGTTTAACATGAAGATTGATCCGAGGGCTGTTATTATTTAGCACAAGCATTTAGTATTGGCTGACACAAATAGTAAAAAGAAAAATGAAAACCAGACCCATCCTTCTTTATTTCGACACTAATTGAGAAAAAACCTCATTTCGTTTTACCACTCACTCGATTTCCAGAATAAAACCATAAAATAGTACTCACTTTATCAAAACGACAGATTCGCTTCAGCCTTTATGGAAATGCTATACGGGTAATTTTCCTCAGTAAAATGGCTGAATATTCGAACGTCTATTTGCCCTCATTTCCCTAAACGGCTAGACTTTTAGCTCAAAGGGAACTTTGTAAAATAAATTCTCAAAGACAGCCTCATAACAACAAATTGTAGTAAAGAATCAACATTACTATACAGCATGTATTAGAAAGGCGTGGTCATATTTGAGGATCTTCTTCTTGGCGAATCGTTGGCATAAAAATCAAACATGTTTTGCCCAGAATTCAGTTACACGGACACCGCTGGCTTATGATGAGTTAAAAGAACGTCAATGAGGATATGGTATACAAGGTGAAAGGGACACCAACCCTAAAAAGGTAACCACGTATTCAGTACAGTCACGAGCACTAATATGTAAACACATAACAACTTTTAAAAGTGTTTTTCTCCTACTGTTCTAATTAAAATTTCATGTTGTTACGAACATAGAATTCTGGAACTTACATTTTTATGAAAAAGTTCCTATCTCCAAGTTACAATCGTTATTTCTCGCGACAATTGTTTTTAAATTTAGGAAAGTGTATACATATTGGTGCTCGTGACTGTACATCATTCTGAACACATAGAATTTTTTCATCGGTAATTTAAAAAAAAATGCTATTCCATACATTTTGACCGTGTAGTGTGTAGGTATTGCAGTTTTGTAAGAAACAGCAACTTTTTTTAATATCCGATGAAAAATGTCTATGTCCCCTTGGGTTGATGTACTGAATACCTGGTAACCGTTTCAGCGTCGGTGTCCCTTCCACCCAGTATAAACTATCAAACTCAACAACTTTCATGGGAACAACATCGTAATCATTTATAAAAAACAGCTGCCCCATATATTTGGGTCCACCAAGTATTTGAATTTTGTATGGGACTGTTGTTTTCGCAATCACGATGATGGTCCCATGAAGGAAGTTTTTCACTTTGATGGTCTGTACGACACCCTTAAATATGACCACACTTTTTGTGGTACACGCTGTATAGTATTATGTACTCGGTTTTACGTCGGTACTCCAGGGAAATTAGAAATGTCTGCGGGATCTATTGCCACTGAAAACATAATTGAAAAGCCGGTTTTATTATTTTGAGCGAATATAAACATAATTTATAGATAAATCAGACTCATTTTCTTTATTTTCTATTTTACAAAGAACATGTATTATTTCATAACGATAAATATTTGATATATTCACAGTAATAAAGGACAAAATTGAAACTCAAACCTTTGACTATAAATTAGTGCAATAGCTAAGGTTAAACGTAAGCATTTCAAAAACACTGAAGAACCTTGTAGATGGTAAGCTAGCAAAATGTTTCACAGCACCAAGAAAAACTGACAGGATGACTGACTGACTGTCAGAATTTATGCCGTTAGGCTCGTCTATCATGTAGGCAGACGATTGATTTCGTGCTATGAAGACAAACTGGGTGCGATACACTGTTTCTAGCAAAACTAACGAATTACTTGAGATTACAACTTAACACAATAACACGGGGCACAATGAATCGCCTACAGTTCCAAGACGTCTCAACTCCGCCGCGATCAGACACTGACCGTCACCCTCGCCTCGAGCTGGACATCAGGGCTCTGTACGACGTCTGGACGTCCCTTCAACTGCACACAGCCGAGCTTGCCAATTCATTTTATGTCCATAATAATGACCGGATCCGACATATATGTTAATTAGTATTTGTAATAACCACACAATATGTGGCGTACGTGAATCGAACTCGGGACCCTGTAGCCTAGAACTTCACCGATCAACTTCTCCAATAATCATACTACCCCACATCTTACGTATAAAGATATGAAAGTCTAAAATATTCCATGTTTTCGTCCGTTACACCGGTATGGTAATACCTAGCCTTCTTGTTTACTCAAAGCCTATTTTTTCCAACAAGGTCAACGTATTTTCCCCCGTGCGTATTACTTTTGTGTACAGGGAAGTTAATATGGAAAGATAAGTGCCTATTTGATAGATATGAAATTCTAATTCCTGTCTGAGTGTATTCGCAATGTGTGGGATCTTACTAAGGGGAGGAGTTATTACCCAGAACTAACTGGGTTGTGGGGGACAGATAGGCAGTTGCTCCATGTAAATTACTACTATTCAGCTGCATCCGGTTAGACTAGAGGTCGGTTAGGCAAAGGCTAGCCAGATAATTTAAGGGTGTGGTACACGCTTAAGGAAGATGCGCTAGGGTATCCGCGAAATTCAAATTTTCTTAAGTTTTTTGCAATTTGTATGTCAGTGTATGTGTGTCAATTTGTATATTGATCTTAATATGATTCGCGACCGTAACAAATATGACTTTACTGAGTTATAATCATTAAAATGATCAATAAGATCTCCATGGTTTTAAAATGAGTATTTTTATTGTCGTTTCGAGTATACGGGGTGTAAGGACTTTACGCAAAATGAACGACGACTTTTTTTTTGGGGTAAAAAATCACGTTTTACGGTAGGACTCAGTGTAATGCATTCATAACATTGTGCTGTTGGATGAATTGAATTGTACGGGGGTCGTGGAGGTGTTTAAAGTAAAGTTCTTACATTAAAAACATGTACGTATTTAAAAAAAAAAACTTGTGAAAAACTTGGAACTTTGACCCCTAATATCCCCGTGAAGGTTGGGAAGGTAAGGTCTAGAACAAAAAAATGATCGCAATGACGAGGACAACAAGTGCCTTTCGGCTTCGTTAAGGGTCTATTTACACCCTTCATTTTTCTTATGGACTATCGTCGGTCCTTACGTTTGTAAGGTTAATCATCATCATCGTCATTCTCTTGGCCAATTCATTTGGGATCAGCGCAGCATGTGTTCTTCTTCCATACTTCTCTATTACTCGTCATCTCACCAAACACGTTTGAATGGTTAATATGAAAAGAAACCACTGAAAATCTACATTCGCAATGGAAAATTTTCATGCAGAAAGAGATATATTGTTTTAGAAGCTGACCACTCGATCCGCTCTCATATCACAATACACGTGAAAATGAAATTCCTGTTTTCAATACAGATCCTTCGCCAATATTTGTGTTCGTATGAAAACCTTACACATGTCCCATATTTATACGTTCACCTGACGAGGGTCCGGGGTATGCTGTATGAATAATAACAAAATTCAAACGTTTTAATCTTAATATGATAAGTTTAGACATTTGATGTGTTATTTTGATTGGATAAAATGATTTTTTTGTTGAAATATTGAAAATAATAGGAATGATAGTGTCATTCCTATTATTTTCAATATTTACCTGGCAGTTAGCACATCTTTTTGTATTAAAAATACATAAGAGCAAAACAGTCAGTTTACATCAATAAACTAGTTTATTGATGTCCCACTGCTGCTGCGGAGGAGGAGCTCGTGACTAAATAATAACAGCCGCTCGGGTCGACCTTTAGGTTAAGCCGTGCTTGCCTAGGTTGGTCTGTGTAAGGGTGACCACCCATTACATACCGAGGTTTCTCCGTGCCTCGGAAAGCACGTTAAGCCGTTGGTCCCGGGTGTCATTTGTAGATCTTTGACAGTCGTTAGGTAGTCAGTGGCCCAAAAAGTCTGACAACCAGTCTTACCAAGGGGTATCCATGTACAATACTGGTATTCAGCTGCATCCGGTTAGACTGGAAGCCGACCCTAACATAGTTGGGAAAAGGCTAGGCAGATGAAGATGATATCCCACTGGCTGCAGGATAAATGCATCTCTCATGTAGAGATGGGTTCAGCATTTATCACCAGGTTTGCTCAATGCATACTGAGTAATATTGTGCAGCTTTCCTCACGATGTTTTCCTATAACAATGTTAGTGATATCAAACATAAACTTAGTAAAGTAGGGACTTATGAAAAGTCACACATTGGTACTTGCTCGGATATTTAAACCGGATTTTAGCAGAGGTATTATTAATTACTAGCTGACCCACGCAACTTCGTCTGCGCATTGTGTTTTCCCCCTTTTCGCAAGATTTTTCACTGATACTCTGTTCCTATTGCCTGTACCTTGACGTTACATAGCTTATAGCCTTCCTCGATAAATAGGCTATCCGACACTAAAATAATTTTTCAACTCGAATCAGTAGTTCCTGAGATTAGCGCGTTCAACCAAACAAACTCTTCAGCTTTATAATATTATATATATATAAAATATAGATACTGCAATGATGTAACAATAAATTAACACAAACTTGATGATAAAACTTAAGAAACGTTAATAAACTCCCTGAAACTTTAATGTTTAATTGAATCTTCGAAAATACAATATTAATTAACTCTAAGTTATTTTGTACCTTACTACGTATTTCCACTGAATTCTTTTCTAGTCTAGATCAACGAAACATATTTGTTTTTATGAAACAAATCGTTGGATAGAAAATTGGATTTCAAAGAATATTGGAGTCTGCATCCAAACGCTATGTAAATGTACCTACAGAAAAAAAATGGGAACTACGGTTTGATTGAAAGAATATGTACAAAGGGATAATAGTTTTTGCGTTTGTTTTGTCATTTCTATTGATATTGGATGTGGTTTTTTTTTTGTAAAAATGGACCGCTGAAAAAGCGATAGAAAAATACCTGGGTACCTGATATGAAAATTTGACTACCTATGTTTAGAAATAGGTTTACATATAGAGGCGTGAAATAGTCGTCTTGACAAAGTAACATAGTTTTCAATATCCTTCAGCCTCTTAGGAGTCTCAGCCTACTGCAAATACAAAGACCTCAAATCATCTACCTAGCCTTTTCCCAACTATATTGAGGTCGGCTTCCAGTCTAACCGGATGTAGCTGAATAACAGTATTTTACATGGAGCGACTGCCTATCTGACCTCCACAACCCAGTTAGTACTGTACCCAGTTAATACGATACCCCTTGGTAAGACTGGTTGTCAGACTTTTGGGCCACTGACTACCTAACGACTGTCAAAGATCTTCAAATGACACCCGGGACCAACGGCTTAACGTGCTTTCCGAGGCACGGAGAAAACTCGGTATGTAATGGGTGGTCACTCATCCACAGACCAACCTAGGCAAGCACGGTTTAACCTAAAGATCGACCCGAGCGGCTGTTATTATTTAGCCACGAGCTCCTCCGTAAGACAAAGACCTCAAATATTGTTTTTAAAATTATGTCGAAAAAAAAAAAAAAAAAAGATTTTTTTTTTTCATTAGATATCTCCTTTCGATATTTTCGTAATCGATCCAGACTTATCGGTTCTCATTGACAACCACTAGCTTAGCAACAAACCAAACCAAATACACCCCCAAAAAAAACGACATTAGCATTTTTATTAAATTAGAAGTGACAGTTCGTTTTCAACAGAAGAATCTCTGAGCATTATGAATTTACTCGGTATTTTTTTCGAAGCCTGTCAGTATTTTAGGCGAGTTTATTTAAACATGGCTCACAAAGCCTTGGCCCCGCGGGCGGCCGTAATAAAGGTCGTATTCAACTATGAGACGTGATCATTTACGTTCGAAGGTATTTGCACACTGCTCCGCTGTTTGGAAAGCTCTGAGACGGTCGAAAGGTTGAGATATCATAGTGTGTATTTACTTTGTATTATGGAGCTAGAATAATTGTACTATTTTTTTACGTAACTATTTTTGTCTATGTTTTTATAACCTAGTTTTCAGTTAATTTAATTTAGAGGTTTGTGAATTTCTAGATAGAATTTTCGACATAACAATAAGTACTTGTATTCATCATCTGCCAACCTTTTCCCAACTATGTTGGGGTCAGCTTTTAGTCTAACCGGATGCAGCTGAATACCAGTATTTTACATGGAGCGACTGCCTATCTGACCTCGTCGACCCAGTTAGTACTGGGTGATACGATACCCCTTGGTAAGACTGGTTGTCAGACTTTTTGGGCCACACCCGTAACGACTGTCAAAGATCTTCAAATGACAGCCGGGACCAACAGCTTAACGTGCTTTCCGAGGCATGGAGGAAACTCGGTATGTAATGGGTGGTAACTCATCCACGGACCAACCGAAACAAGCGCGACTTAACCTGAAGATCGACCCGAGCGGCTGTTATTATTTAGCCACGAGCTTAAAATGAGTACTTGTTTTAGTAGTTTAATATAATTCAGTAAAGCCAATAATAAACTCAAAGACTAGCTACGAACAAATTCTATTATCCCCTGATCCCCTAATCAACATAGCAACAAATCAAAATCATCCCTGGCTCGGAACTTCGTAAGCTATTCGCATAATCTGTTACGCAACAGTGGGCAGGCACCTTGCTGAACCGATGACAGTATTACTTCGTGTCATAACGGATTTGCGTTGTCGCGTGGCTCCGTCTGCATATATTCGTTATCAGGGTTCAAAGTCCCATAGTATTCGAATAAAGACTTTCCCTCTTTATTCCCGTGACGAAATGAGTTTTGCTTATTGCGAGAGGAGCACGTTGTAAAATATTGTAAGGAGGTTTAAGTGACGAAGTTTTTGTCACGCCGGATCGCAACGTGTTAGCAGTAAACTTAGGGTTAATGTAATGGAAGGTTTAGCGCGTGTTCTGGCTTTGTTTTTGTGGGTCATGGTGGGGGACGTGACGTGACAGCTGTTTGGGAGTTTTGTGCAAGTTGACGGTGATGATGGCGGTGTATCGGGTAATAGTGTGGAAGTTTTTGGTTGGTTAGGTTTTGTAAAATATGATAAGTTTTTTACACGACTGCCAAGGAAGGGTAGTGTTTTTCGCGCGTATCTTGTATGTTTCTTTGTTTGCAAATTTCTTTATTACCTTGATGTTCCAAATGGCGGGATGGATTTCGACGATTACGTTATTTTCAAAAACCCAAGTGCCCTTAGACAGGTGTTTAAAAAAAATGGCGGATTTTTGGCGCTAAATCGGTATCAAAGGAAATTAAAAGGCAATATAATAATACAATTGGCAGTCGGGTTTTTTGATACTTTTAATGAAATAAAACTTGTTACATGATAAACTTTTAACCAGATATGCAGATATATGAACGTGAACGAAGTAAGAGTAGTGTGTAAAGATCGTAGCAGGTGGAGTTCTGTAGTTTCTTTTTATCCCCCACGGGGACAAAGCGTGAGTTTATGTTGGTTGCCAAAGACAACCTTGTTTCAATATTCATATACATAACACCAGATATATAAGAATTAAAGGCGGCGTGATACTAACAACACATGACTGGTTTAAAAAAAAACAGTTCTATTAGCCAATGATATTCAAATCCCCTTCAAAAGGTTAACCGCAAAAATCTATATATAACCGCAAAACAAATACCCATGGGATATTTTTAGACAAAACAAAAGGCCGTTTTATATACAGACCCACATTCCAATATTACTTGAATTTCAATTTTCTATCGCCCTCAGCCCCAGTAACAAAGGGGATTGTATTTTTTCACGCAGCGATATGGGGTTATCTTTATTGGTTTTCCTTCTAATTTAACACGCCGAGTTCAGAGTGGAACGATGTCGTGAAATACCCGTTAGATTTGTTCCGAAGGCTATATTTCGGTTTTAGGGATCAGATTTGGATGATTCGCGGACTAGTTTTTTTTGTAATACAAGTCTCAAATCTCTCTCTTGGTTTTTTTTTGTTTAATCTATACTAATATTATAAATACGAAAGTAAATTTGTTTGTTTGTTACCTTTTCACGCCTAAATCACTGAATCGATCATCCTGAAATTTTCTATATACGTTGTCAGGTGTACAGAAACGGACATAAGGGTACCTTTCATCCCGAAAAAAAGTACTGTTCCCGAGGAAAACAACATTAACGTTCTTATGTTAATAGATGGCGCCATGTGTGTTTCGAATCAAGATTGAATTATACGCGAGCGAAAGCTAGTCGTTTCATAAAAATGTATTTAGAAGCCTAAATATCCGTAACTAGACTAGGCCCACTTGCACCACAAATAACGAAATACATTTAGCACTAAACTCATTTAAATCTTCGTACTGTGAATGATTGAAAATGTCTGAGTCAGAATGATAAGTTATGTTGTAATGATTTAGTTATTTGTGGTGCATGTGGGCCTTTTTGAACCATACTTCAGGCTAAATAATAGCAGCCTCTCGGGTCGATATTGAGGTTAAGCCACGCTTGCCTAGGTTGGTCTGTGCATGGGTGACCACTCATTACATACCGAGTTTCCTCCGTGCCTCGCAAAGTACCTTAAGCCGTTGGTCCCTGCTGTCAAATTTAGATCTTTGACAGTCTTAAGTAGTCAATGGCCCGAAAGTGTGACAACTGGTTGTCACACTTTCGTCTTACCAAGGGGTATCATATTACCCAGTACTAACTGGGTTGTGGAGCCGCTCCAGGTAAAATACAGGTATTCAGCTGTATCCAGTTAGACAGGAAGCCGAC
The DNA here is from genome assembly GCA_905220335.1 of Noctua pronuba. NCBI lineage: Eukaryota > Metazoa > Arthropoda > Insecta > Lepidoptera > Noctuidae > Noctua > Noctua pronuba. The sequence continues at coordinate 1,804,112 of LR999906.1, read as the reverse complement.
CCCAATGTAGTTAGGAAAAGGCTAAGCAGATGATGACTTCAGGTCGGTAATTATCGTATTTTTTTAAAAGTTATTACCAATTCTTTAGCCAATCATATCATCAGTGTAAGACCCTTCATGAAATGGATCGTATTACATTAAATGGACACCCACATTGCTTTGGTCTATGGTCATATACCTATAATGACCATCTTGTTTGCAGGGGATCAACAACGGATCAAACCATCGCTTCCGAGAAGACCTTAATACACATTAATACTAGGATTATTCCATTACCTAGAAACTAAACGCTGTAGGTACCTACTGGCTAGCAAATACCTTTGAACCAATAAACCATTGACTATTAATAGACGTTATGTAGAGCAAATCCTATTTAATAATATATGGGCTAAGTACATGCTATTACAGGTACAAGATGTACAGTAATTTTTTCGATAAGGTAGAAAGATAGATGGATAGAATTCTCTATAATTTGTTGGCACCTTACAAGGTACAAGTATCAAAACATCATCATCTGCCTAGCCTCTTGCAGTATACCAGTATTTTACATGGAGCGACTGCCTATCTGACCTCCACAACCCATTTAGTACTGGGTAAGACTTGTTGTCAGACTTTCGGGCCACTGACAAACACATTATGTAATTACTAAATTATAAATATTTTCAGTTAAGCTCAAAGAAAATTAATTTAGTCACAGCATCAATTTTAAATATTTCTTTTGCACAAAATTAAATCTTCAATCGAGACGAAATCCTTTTCCAATTACTTTGGTTTGAAAACTTTTAATCCATTACCAAATAACTTGTCCTCAGATCAAGTTCTAATCCGCTGCTTGCGGAAATGAAACTTAACTATAAATTTTAATTAAAGTATCGTAGAATTCAGTCTACGGAACCTTCAAAGGGCACTGTCATTGCGTCCCACAAATTAATTTCTGTCAGTACCCTAATTATGGACCCCGCTTTCGATCACAATCCTAAGGATTTTTAAGGTAACTCCTAATTCATTGTATTTTTTGTCCAATCTTAATTCGTTGAATTGTGTGTGCATAATTTTATTGCCTTGAGTTTGGGGTTTGTGCTCTTCAGTTAGTCTTCATTAGTTATACAAACACATTTGCAACTCTATTTGAAGCATGTACAGCATTCTAAAGATAAATACTGGGCCTATTCGCGCGGATGTTATTATGCATACCCGAACCTTCTTCTGGACATAAATATTCGCCTTCATAATTATTACGTTATGTACGACCTTAAAATCAAACTTGAACACACTTAGAAGTCTCGACCGATCGCTGGTCCAATGACGAAGTTTTAAACCAATTCTCGATTACAAATCTCAATTGAATGCTAAAATAAACACTGAATCTCTTCGATCTGAAATTCTAATGCAAAAACTTGGCATAAGAATTGAATATCTCTGAGAACCCAGAGCTAGGAATGAAGCAGTAATTTTAGTCTTAATTCTTTTGGAATATTTTTAAGAAAAAAGAGCATCTTAAGTAATGTATTCTAGGCTCTGGTTCATATTGACTCTCATCAATATGCTTTGCTATTAAAATTTTATCGTATATGTATTCAATTATGTTTTGTACTAAAAGTTCAACATTTTAATATTAGCAGATTAAATAATAGGGGGTATACAATCTATGTGTTAAAATATTAATCGAATTAGTTTCCAAATCCTTTAACTAAAAAAAAACCTTTCCTCAATGAATTATGATAAAAAATAATCAGATGAAGGTATTTCAAAATGCCTACTCTAGAAGAATAAAATATATTCCCAGCCTCCCCTTGCCACCTGTCTAAGAAATGCAAAATTAAATCAATTGCAAGACTGAATTTGAAGCAACGCCTGAATTAAGCTTTCAACTGTAGGGGCTGTAACGAGCCAAGTTCAGGACAAGAATTTTAGATGATTTTAGGGTCCCTCGGACATTTGGAGAAACGGAAAACTTTGGCAGTTCTATTTTCAGTTGGACGAAATCAAAATTTCGAATGCAGAAAAGTATGATTGTAGAAATTTTAATGAAATCGGACTGAATTTCTTGCTGGATAAAAACATTTTTCGTAGAAGCGATAAATGCTTTTTGTCTGTAACAACTCTGGATCAAGGAGCTCAGGATTTTTCAATTTTTCACTGTCTGAAATTCGCTTTAAAATGGATCGCATTACTCTGTATCTTTTTTACAATCTTTTTACTAATTAACAACCGGTTCAGTGATCTCACGAGAATGTGTTTTGAACAGATTTGCAATTACTGACTAGGATGTCAAAATAAAAACTGACTGAAAAACTTCCTATTAAACTCATAAACAAATATAATGCAAAAACAGATGAAGCAGAAAAAGTTACGAGGATACATTCGTATGTTGTACCAGACCTCATAACAGGGGTCCAACGCCCACTTGGCCAGTCCATTTTTTATAGAGAGGAACCCACTCTGACGTCGACACATAAAGCGTGATTACGCAACTTGCGACCGCGGTTCATAGCATAATTTTAATTTTTACGGTTGGTGACGTCAGTTGCTTATCATAATAATAGAGTTTGCGTGTTATTTTTATGGAAATATTTTATTTTGGTGGCAGCTAAACACACTTTTTGTTTGGCTTACTTATACATGAATTCAAACAATATAGGAATGTCATATTAACCTTTGGTATAACGTGGATCCGCGAACTAAACTAAAGTTATCTAACAAAAAACGCGTGATGTTGATATAACGGCATTGTGCGGATCAACGGCATACCAAAGTTTAAGTTAAAACTACCTAAAACTCGGTTGCAGAAAACTACATAACCAACAAAAACGTCTTTACTTCTCAATTATTACGTGACAACCTTTTAAATTATTAAAAATTACAAATCTTTGTCCTTCAAACTCTAAAACAACAAACACCATTCCAAATAATACCACGATAAAAAGTCTTAAAAACAATTCAGCTCCGCTCACAATTACGAGCGCTAAATATTTGGCATTTTGATAAAAGCGCTCATCGTCTAATAAGACTGTTAACTTAATTGCCGCCAGTCCTTAGCTGAGCGACTTTTGGGTGCCATTTAGCGACAGGATGTATTGCATTACATAAGTTACTGTTAGCAAGGGGTACATAGGGGGTTGTGGTGCGCACTTTGATGGTGTTTAAGTGATTTTGATTGCACGTTGTGTATTTTAGTATTTTGAATTTAATGGGTTACTGATGAAATTGGCACAAATATCTACTTTTAGGAAGAGGAATGTTTGTTCCTACTTTCATCTAATAACTATGTGTTTTTGAAGAATTCTATTTCGCAGATATAGAGGATGTAAACGAGTCCTTCATGAAGCCGAACCAAGCATTATGTAACATCAAACTAAGTGACTCTGCGCAAAAATGATAGCTGGGAAACCACTTTTTTTTAATGTTAAAAATCACATTTCACGGTAAAACTCAATGTAGCACTCAGTAATTCGTTAGTTTTGCTAGAAACTGTATATCGCAACCAGTGTGCTTTCATAGCACGAAACCCATCTTCTGCCCACATGATGTACGGGCCTAACGGAATAAATCCTGACTTATTCTTCATACACACATTTTTTTTTTTTTTATAGCCTTGGATGTCCCACTGCTGGGCAAAGGCCTCCCCCATATCCTTCCAGGTACTTTTCTCCTTAATATACACACATATTCTAACAATAAAAGTGTACAGACTTAAATTAGTAGTTCCGTTATTTTCAGTTTCAGTGCAACATCCGCACTTAAAGCGGGACCAAAATAAATTGTACTACATAGCTAGTCCCCCCTTGCTCTTAAGGGTAGCAAAATGTCCATTAAAGCACTATTTCCATTAGGAGATCTCGTAGGCGATGTTTTCCTAACATTATACATTCTTAATATCATCTTGAAGACATTTTCTGCGTGGCGGTATCACTTTGTATTTTTAACGTCATTTTGTCTGTGATCATAATAAATAAACGTCATGTTTGAGTATTATTTAAGAAATTATTTAAGATGGAGCCGAGATAATAATCTCGTTTGGAAAATGAATTCGGAAATGTAAACCGGAACCGGAAAGATACGGAGATATTTAGGCTTTTGTAAATGTATGTCTTACGAATCTAGTAATTTCATTAAGAAGTATATTTTAATACAATATTTCAGACGGATTACCCTGTGTGATACGTTGTTTGAGTTTATTTATTTATTTAATGCACAATGTACAAAATTTTACACGCTAGGCTTAAAACTAGTGAGTACATGGCCCTGTTAGGTCACAGCAAGATAACTTAAAGCTAAAATATTGCAGTTTCAGTGTTATTTATAATCTAATATCACATAACTGTATACATAATTTTCACATTAAAAATATTATATTCATTAAACTTATATCTAGCTTTATACATAAAAAGAACCAATATTAAAATTAACACAAAAATATATATATTTGAACTCTATTGAAACATTTTAATAAAAACATGGAATGAAAAAATACGTTTTTCAGGAGGTTTTAATTAAACAAATAACTTTGTCAGTGGAACTCATATTTAATAACCTACAAACAATAGTTCCAAGCATTTAAATGAATAGTTTCAACCGAATAATTTCATTTCCTGCTTAAAATTATAAATTCACAAAACCACCACTTTGCATCCCTTACCGCAATAAAACTAGGACGCATGCACTAATAAACATATCAACTATATAGCCTTTTTCCCAACTATGTTGGGGTCGGCTTCCAGTCTTACCGGATGCAGCTGAATACCGGTATTTTCGGCGACTATCTATTCAGATAGGCAGCCGCTGACTAAACACAGTTAATACTGGGGAATATGATACCCCTTGGGAAGACTGGTTGTCAGACTTTCGGGCCAATGACCACCTGTAACGACTGTTAAAGATCTACAAATGACAGCCGGGACCAACGGCTAAACGCGCTTTCGGAGGCGCAGAGGAAACTCGGTATATAATGGGTGGTCCGCCATCCATAGACCAACCTTGCCAAGCGCGGCTTAACCTGAAGATTGATCCGAGCGGTTGTTATTATTTAGCAACGAGCTCCTCGCACTAATAAATACAAAAAAGTGATACTGAAATGGATCAAACCACTTACTTATGAGGAAACGGATCAACTCTTGGAACCTACGACATAACCTATACTCTCACACAGGCACACAAACACACATACAAGCACACAACACACATACAAGCACACAATACACACATACAAACACATACACACGCAAACTATACTTATGCCAATCTTATTTACTTACAAGGAGTTTCTTGCCCATTCTTCTCCATAGAGATCGACGCCTTGGAATGAGCAACTACAGTACTTTCACAAGTTATTATTCTTGTGTCTGTGACTGGTAGCTTCGCTCTTTGTTTTTTTGTGACATTCAAAAGTGCCTGTATAGTCTAATTTAAATAAATGTTTTGAGTTTGATTTGAGTTACATAAAGGGTGTGAAAAGACTCTTAACGAAAATGAAAACCACATATTCTGCCCATCATTGGGATCATTTTTTTCTTCTAGACAATACCTGGGAAACCACAGGTTCTGGAGATATTGAAGGTCAAAGTTCCAATTTTTTCTCAAGTTTTTTTTTTAAATCACTTTTTAAGGTTTTAACTTTACTTTAATTATCTCCATGACCCGTTTACTTTTCAAAGCATCCATCAGCACTAAGTTTTGAGTGCGTAACATTGAGTTTTAACGTAAAACGTGATTTTTCAACCCAAAAAAAAAGTCGTTTCCCAGCAATAATTTTTGCGTAGAGTTACTTAGTTTGATGTACAGAATGCTTGGTTGACGGCTTCGTGAAGGGTCCGTTTACACCCTGTATGTAAACAAATTATTAATATTTGTCTATCTTTTGTTATGGAAGAGCGGAGTCTTCTAATACAGGCATTGTTTGCTTAAAAGAAGGCTCCAATCACAAACTAATTATTGTAATCTTGTTAAGAAATAAACAATTTTGAATTTTTGAATTGAATTTGAATAAACGTACATACTATAATAAACCCACAGTACTTTTGGAAGTACACTTAAATTCCCTCCGAGGTTCTACGGATTCCGGTTCCGGTATCATAACCACTGCGATAATTGACTATCGGGATTAACTATAACGTTCATACGGATGCAGTATATCGGGATAGTAATAATGCTTTGTTTAAACAAATTCCGGGACAAAACGATTGGTTTTCGTACTGTTTTCGAAAGTATATTTGAACTGTGAATCCGATTGGCTTTATTGTTTGAGTTTCGATTTTGAATTGACTAAAACCTGTTTGTAACTGCCAATTGCCCTGCTTTGAAGTTATTGATTTGAAAAATAAAACTTGTTATATGAAAGGGTTACACCTACACGATAAAACACAATGACAAACTTTTGCCATGGATTTCAGTACATGATTCTAGACCTATCTATCTATAATATAAAAATGAATCGCAAAATGTGTTGGTAAGCGCATAACTCAACAACGCCTGGACCAATTTGGCCAATTTTTTTTTTTAAATGTTCGTTGGAGTTCAAGGATGGTTTTTACGGCGAGAAAAATTCAAGGTAGGGTAAGTAGGGTAGGTAGGATAGGTAGGGTAGGTAGGGTAGGTAGGGTAGGTAGGGTACGTAGGGTAGGTAGGTAGGGTAGGTAGGGTAGGTAGGGTAGGTAGGGTAGGTAGGGTAGGTAGGGTAGGTAGGGTAGGTAGGGTAGGTAGGGTAGGTAGGGTAGGTAGGGTAGGTAGGGTAGGTAGGGTAGGTAGGGTAGGTAGGGTAGGTAGGGTAGGTAGGGTAGGTAGGGTAGGTAAGTAGGTAAGTAGGTAAGTAGGTAGGTAGGTAGAGAAGGGTAGGTAAGTAGGTAGGTAGGGTAGGTAGGGTAGGTAGGGTAGGTAGGGTAGGTAGGGTAGGTAGGGTAGGTAGGGTAGGTAGGGTAGGTAGGGTAGGTAGGGTAGGTAGGGTAGGTAGGGTAGGTAGGGTAGGTAGGGTAGGTAGGGTAGGTAGGGTAGGTAGGGTAGGTAGGATAGGTAGGTAGGATAGGAAAAAGGTGCATTGCAACGCATGCCGGGAACAGCTAGTTATATATAAAAATAAATAAAATTGAAGTGTCTATTTGTAATTTCCAAATAACAGCTTTTTACTGAATGCTTATGAAAGTATGTATATACGGTACTTATAACAAAAAAACATTTTTTTTTAAATTTAGTCTGTCTGTCCGTTTGTTCCGGCTAATTTCCGAAACGTCTGGACCGATTTTGACGGGACTTTTATTGACAGATAGCTCATGTTATAAGGAGTAATTAAGGCTACTTTTATGTTAGAAAAAGAATTAGGGCTCCGTCCAAAAAAATAAAACCCTTCGAATAGGGAAGTAAAATTTTGGACGAAGCTTGCAGACGAAGACCGCCAGCTAGTCAGAACTAAAATGTTACGTCGCTCATTACAAAAAAACCAGCTATTCGGTACAGTGTTGTGGTCCACTAAAGAGTAGGTGCCAATTTTTTGATTTTTTATTGCAGCTTAGCATAGTAAGCATGTCATGAGATGTCATTAACAGGAAGGGGCCCGCAAGGGCTGATGCCTGCCGGGGCTGCGGGACTGTTCGATAGAGATACCGCGGCCCTGGAACACAAAGGGCAAAGAAGGAACATGGATGGGTTTTAGTCAGTAAAAGTCTGACACTCCCTCCCACTCCACCCAGAGCGGAAGGAGTTATTTGATGATTTCCCATCCAAAAAAAAAAAGCATAGTTAGCATAGTTTTTGTCATTCACAGACCGGACAAACAATGATTAATTCTTGATTTCAGATTCGGACAGACTTTATTCTAATCCTGAGTACCCACTTAAGAATCACGTTAATCTAGATCTCTGAACAGACACTATCAAAAGAATAATCTTAAAAGCTAAATGACTAAAAAACACTGAAGATTGATGTCGGCAGACTGTCCTTTTAGTTAATTAAATCCAAAAATTAAAGGGAAAAGTGTTTATTTTTCACGGAATAATTAAATTTTCTCATTATCTCAGCGGAGGTGATGAATGAATATTTATTATGTATAAACCCATTTATTTTAATGAAGAGGTTGCGTCTGGTGATTGGGGTCTGACAGAAGGTGATGCTTCATCGTGTTTTACGTCTTTAGTTCTCTAATTGGAAGACTTTACAAGATCTCTATTATTTGTGAGTCACTTTTCAATTTGTTTTATTATTGATTCGTTTATTAAGATGGGTGCGAAAATAAATTTAAGATTAGCTGGCTAAATTTAGTACCGATCACGTAAATTATCATTTACAAAATATTTTTATAAATTATAGCTTTTATGCTATTGTGATGGCCAAGCTATATTACTGTAAACTTTCATTAAAATCTGTTGAGTCGTTTATGCGTGAAAGAGAAACAGACACCCATCCTCACATACTTTCCCATTTATAATAGAAGTACAATTTCAAAATGACCACCTCGTTGGTCAGTGCGACTGCTAAGCATAAGGTCCTGAGTTCGACTCTCAGGTCGGGCAAAGTGTGACCAATCACACTTTTTCCATCAGGAATTTTTCAATAGCAGCCACGGAGTCTGGGTTTGTGCCCGGTTGGTGGCAAAAAGCTCGCCCCCTATTACATGGGAATTTTAAACGTAACTGGCAAAATGTGGGTGTACTATCAGGTGTACCTCTGCCCAACCCTTCGGGGATTACTGGCGTGTTGTTATGTTATGTTGAAAGTGAAGATTTTTTTGTTAGGGTTCTTACCTACTTGGTCAGAACCAGTTAGAATTATAAATATTTCTTCCATTTCAATTATATTCAAATGAATTGATTTTTGGCATATAAATGTGCTGTTACTCGGGAACGCTGCAGTTTTATAAAAGTGAATGTTTTTTCTTTAAATCTGATCAATATATCCACAGACTACAATCATTAAATAAGATATTAAAAAACTTTAAGTAAGTAGTTATAAAGTGGGCAACAGTTTTTCAAGTTGTATAATATTTTTACTCTTAAAAAGAGGAGTCTGTGTCGCAGCTGTGAGCACATTATACGCTGATTATGTTTCGTTAATGTTATACAATAATAGGATGTTTAATCATTTTACATTTATACATTTACCAAGTCAATCGGATGCCACAGCGGCCGCGCATGGTCGTACATTCAGCGGCATACATCCGGCCACGGTGACATACGACCGACTGCGGTCGAATACGCAATTAATTATGCGTTCATTATTAATTATTATTCACGACTATCAACTATTGCCAAGCTGTCATCAAGGGAATTGATTGTGATGACTGAATTCTGCTTCAGAATGGTTAGGTCTGGTTTACATCCTAACTGAGAGGAGTGAAGATGACAGACAGATGTTTTCTAAGACGGTTATCCGCACCGCACCGCTCGTCCGCGCGGTCGAGCGATGCTCACCGCCTCTCTGTGCTTCGCCGCCTCCGCCCGATCGCGCGGACGAACAGTACCTGCGAGAATCGTCATAATAACTTGTCAGATATTGTTATTTTCACGTTTATTTTCCATGTTGTAACGATGGACACCATTCAGGCGGCGTTTTCTCCAGAAATGTGTGAGGACGTGTGTAAAACTGACCAAAATTATAGCTTTTTTTTATAACTTGAGCTAAGGGAGAGGGGAGGAAATGTGTGTTATTTTTCTCAGAACGTGTGGAGCGCAGATGTTGGACGGCGAACTGGCGGGCAGAGCGCAGCGGAGACTAGAGGTGTCCCCTTGCTATCCGCCAGGGACCTCGCTAAACTGTTCTCTTACCAAATTGCTCTACTGCTCTCTAGCCAGCCCACATCTTCACTCAGCATTGATAGAAACACCCTGCTGCGTCGCTCATCACCGCAAATCTCCTATTCTCTCCGCTTCGCTGGGAACCGGGTCTCAACGCAGTCAGACAAGAGAATCGACAGCCACTAAGAGCTGCCCCTTTTTTTTTGGATGGGAAATCATCAAAAAACCCCCCCCCGCCTCTGACACTCCCTTCCACTCCGTCCAGAGCGGAGTGTCAGACTTTTAATGACTACAACCCTTGCCCTTTGTGTTCCAGGGCCGCGGTATCTCTTTCGAACAGTCCCGCAGCCCAAGAGCTGGCCCTGATGAAGCGTTCATAAGTGATGCTTGCATAACATTTATGCAGTGGCCGTGCAATTATGGATAACGGATTGTTAGTATAATTGGATTAGAAGTAATTAACTCGACTGGCTTCCTCGTTGGTCTAGTGGTCGCAGGCACGACTGCTGGGCACTGTGGCTGTGTGTGTGGTCCTGGGTTCGATTTCCGGGTCGGGCGAAGTGTTATTGGGTTTTTCCATCAGAATTTTTTCGGAGTCTAGATTTGTGAGTTGTTGGCAATAGGCTCGCACACAAATACATGTTACTTAAACATAATTAGCGAAAAGTGGGTCCGAACTATTAGGTACCCTCTGCCTTACTCTTTGAGAGTTACAGGCATGATGGTATCATCTGCCTAGCCTTTTTCCAACTATATTGGGGTCAGCTTCCAGTCTAACCGGATGCAGCTCAATACCAGTATTTTACGTGGAGCGACTGCCTACCTCACCTCCACAACCCAGTTAGTACTGGGTAATACGATACCCCTTGGTAAGACTGGTGCTCAGACTTTTTGGGTGACGGTATGTTATGCAGAAAAAACTGTATCTCTATGAATATAGCTTTACGTCACATTACGTGAAATTAGGATCGAACCATAATCATCTTCATCGCAATCCTGAATTGAGATTTTTTTTGCAATTTAGCGCTGAAGTACACACACATACGAGTCTGTTCAGGTACTACTTTATATAAAAAATCATTTTATTCGATAAAACGGACTCTAATTACCTATGATCCTTACATGAACATGAAAAGCAGATATTCTCCATTTTATATTTATCCCAGATCATTTTGTGAAGCGGTATTCAGCTCACATATTCAATGTAAGTAGGTACTTATGCTCTTGGATGCAGCACAGCTCAACCCTTATAACGGCTATTACTATACCCCATCAATTTTATTGGAATTTAATATTACCCATATTTCATTCAGCTATAATTTATTAGGTTTTTTTTCATAAAATCACCCCCATTTAGTTCATAAAAATGGTTGTAAGTAAGCTGAATTAAATTTCATCTTTGCATTCTTGAATCTCAAAGCGTTTTAGGGTTCCGTAGGGAGCAACGAATACCCGCATCGTTTCAACACGTTGACACGTACCTACGTCTTCTGTCTGTATGACAGACATAGAATAATGCCTACCTTTGTAATTTAATTACTTCCTTTCCTACTAGTAGGGTAACTGAACGTAGGTACATGGGAATTAAATCGATTTTGATTCGTTTAATAAAAATACATTATTTACGATTTGCGTTTTAGAAATACAGAAACACAATCCAAGTCGCCGCTCGGGTCGGTCTTTAGGTTAAGCCGTGCTTGCCTAGGTTGGTCTGTGGATGGGTGACCACCCTTTACATACCGAGTTTCTTCCGTGCCTTGGAAAGCACGTTAAGCCGTTGGTCCCGGCTGTCATTTGTAGATCTTGGACAGTCGTTACAGGTAGTCAGTGGCCCAAAAAGTACGACAACCAGTCTCACCAAGGAGTATCGTATTACCCAGTACCACCTGGGTTGTGGAGGTCAGATAGGCAGTCGCTCCATGTAAAATACTGGTATTAAGCTGCATCCGGTTAGACTGGAAGCCGACCCTAACATCGTTGGGAAAAGGCTAGGTAGATGATGATGAATCCAAGTACTTACTTCTTCAGTTGAAAAAACATTAGTTTAACTAAATGCATAGTCATAGTGATTTGAAAAAGCAATCATTTTTAAATTCACATGACCATAATTTTCGTAAAAAAAGAAGCCTGACTTGACCAGACAAACAGTTTTAATGAAACAAGGTATTATTCTTCATCACCACCATTAACTACGTAGGTGTTTATGGGCCTCTTTTTTGTGCCAACCTCCGCGTACCAGTGACGTACTACGACTCATCTGATTTATTCTTAATCCATACTATCCATACTATAATATTATATGCGAAAGTAACTCTGTTTGTTTGTTTGTTTGCTATCTTTTCACGACTGAGCTGATCGGATCTTAATTAAATTTGGCGAGGAGATAGATTATATCCTGGAGAAGGACATAGGCTATCTTTTTCCCCTCACTCATACTCACAAAATTACTACGCGAACGAAGTCGCGGGCAACAGCTAGTGTACGATAAATCAATCTGCAGAACCCTTCGCTTCTGGCAGGTTCACTCACAAAAGCTATGGATAGTTAATAAGACTCAGACCATGAAATATGAATTCTGTTTATCAGTTTACCTCAAATTAATTTACAGCATTTTCTCAATCTGAATGGAATTTGGATTAAAATTAAATAGGGTTTCACTACTAATGGAAATTACAAAACACAATTATTTTAAATGAATTGCAGATGCTTTCTATATAACTTTAATCTCATTACTTATGCAAAATGAAAACCACGGGCGGTTTCGTATGATTATACTGAAGATCTTTTGTGCAAAGTGTTTTACAAGTAATGGTGAGACTTGCTCTGAAATATAAAGGATAAGTAAATGTAAGAGAGAGATTTGACCAGGGTACTTAAAGATCAATATGTATATAATTTATGATCACGTGGGACTAATAGATAACTGGTGAAATGTGGGTGTATTATTAGGTATACCTCTGGAAAAATCTTCGGGGATTGCAGGCGTGATGTGGTGTTATCTCATTTATTCTTTGATAGCGTTTGCCCGCGGCTTCGCTCGCTTTTATTTGGAACAGCTTAAGTTAAACAGGTTACACAGGAAAAACGAAGATAGCTATAAAAGTCAAATACTGTGGCGCACCTATCAACGCCCAATTCAAAATACATAGAATAGACATAGAAATTGTTCCAGATTAACTTAAAAGAAGCCAATTTATATTAAGTAACAATACAAAGGGAATGAAAATAATACAAAAAGACCTTTTCAATGACGCCCCACTTAACATAGGTAGTTCTTCGACTTTACCGTAATTATTTTCCACAGTATCGAGTCTGGTTGCCGCCATATTGTATTTTGATTCCTGCCATGTCTGTAGTGACACTTGCAAGATTAAGACAAGTCGATTGACGTAAGAATCATCAAAATCGGCCCACGTGATTGGTCTCTTCTGTGCCACAAAGAAACAAACATACAAATAATTATGTTTGTAATGCAAATAGGTTTTTAGAAACGCTTTGACACGTCATTATTTAAAAACGAGATGGGGCCGGTGTTTCGTACCTAACTACTCTGAGAAGAAACAGCCGAAACAAACTTGGAGGTCATAGTATCTTTTAAGGTCCAGACATAATCTTGGTCAACTCACATGAGGACTATGCAGATTGGTGTCAGAGCAGGTCTGATAAACACATTACCCTCCTCAGTCGGGTAATAAAAACAAAGCGCTAATAGATGATATGGGCTTATTTTTCAACATTACCCTTATGTAGAAGGGTGCGATATATATCAAGTTACCACACCACGTGATCCCAATTTTCCTTGTTCAATTAGTGTCTCTATTCATTCACAAACAACACATCGACCTACTTATGGAACCGGCCTAGATACACCATATAGGTATACCATATACGTCTACGTAGAAATATAATATTTATTTGTAAGTTTGAGCTCAATAAGCTAAGAAAATAAGTAAATATTAAGTTAGATGGATCATCATCATCATCATGAGTTTGAGTCAGTGTGGAGCCCCTCTGCAGGATATGCCCCACCTCCTTTCTTGCCCATCCTGCACAACCACCTGCACCTTCCAGGATTTAAACGAAGCAAACGACAGAGCTGTGCAGGTGGCAATATACTGGTCGGGCATTATTTGAGTCTATCGACACGCAAAGAAGAAGAAGATCATCATTATTATTCTCCTGTCCTTATCCCGATTTATTTATGGTCGGCGCTGCATGTTTTCTCCTTCCAAACCTCTCTATAACTCGTCATCTCATTAGACATCTCCTTTCTTGCCATATCCTCCTTCACTCAGTCCATCCATCGTTTATTTGGTCTTCCTCTACTCTTATACCCATCCACATTCATACTCAAAACTTTACTCACTGGATATTATTACCTAAAGCAAACTCTGCTACTGAGAAAATTCTGACAGAAAAACTCTATTATACTTTGCCTTAGCTGGGGATCGAATCCAGTATCTTATGCTCAGCAGGAACGTTTTTTTTTGGGGCTGCGGGACTGTTCGAAAGAGATACCGCGGCCCTGCAACACAAAGGGCAAAGAAGGAACATGGATGGGTTTTAGTCAGTAAAAGTCTGACACTCCCTTCCACTTCGCCCAGAGCAGGGGGGCTTATTTGATGATTCCCAACGGAAAAAAACCAGTAACGTTTGTGACCGCTAGACCAAAATAGTCAGTCACAACTTCATAATTATTGATTTTATTAAAAAAAACCATTTGGGAAGGTAGTTTGTCAATATTTAGTAGTAGGGCTTTTAGAATAACCATTATCAGTTGATTTCCCATTACCTATTACAGTATTTCGACCCTGTTTATTTACTGCAAATAACCTTAAGAGGCAATAACATTATGAGGTACTCGTATGGCTATTGTTACGATTATGGTTCTAACAATAATATAATGATATTAGTTAATAAAACTGTTGTTGGTATTATTTTCCTCTTTGGTGAGCATCATTATCTGCCTTTTTCCAACGATGCTGGGATCGAGTTCTATCTTCATATATCATATCATGGGATCAGTCTAACTGGATGCAGTATTCTACATGGAGCGACTTTCTGTCTGACCCGTCGCAACCCAGTTAAAACTATAATACGATACACCTTGGTAAGGCTGGTCGACAGACTTTCGGCCCACTGATCAACGACTGATTACTGTAACGACTGTCACAGATGTGCAACTCTTTAAAACATCATTTAACTAGTTAAATACGTCAGAAATTAAACTTCTTGCCTCAGAAGTTCACATCAAATAGGTGTTACACAACGCTAGCCTATTTCAAAACACACTATTCCTTCCAGTGTTCAAATCAAGGAACACAAGTAGATAAACCCAGCTTCTTCCACAACCGTAACAAAATCCCTTACACAAAACAAATTAATTGATGATTTGCTCAGAGAAACGTAATTTACTAAAATCGTTCAGGAACAAAGAGATTCCCGTTGAATATTTAATATTGCACGATGCGGGCTCTCGCTCCGAATTGAAAGCTTTATAGGCACTATTTTCACTGATAAAGTACTTAATATAGTTAATTAACTGGTAACAGTACAATTTGTGGGGGTATAAATAAGAAGTAATTGATCGAGGGGATTTAAATTGGAGAAATATTGAGATTACCATTTTATTGAGCGTACCTGCATTCGGTTATAACTATCAATGTGCGTGTGGAGATCTCCATATTTCCAGGTAAGTGTGGTAAATCAGACAAGTTTCTGTGTGTTTAGGGTTCCGTGCTCAAAGGGACCCTATTCTAAGGCTCCGCGGTCCGTCCTTCTATCTCCGGGCTGTATCTTTTGAACCGTATTAGATAGACACTTGTAATTTACAAATGTATATTGCTATGACCGCTTATAATAATAACATAAATTTATTTATGTTATTATTGTAAGTGGTATTTTATGGAGACCAAATTCAATTTATTATGTCCGTAAGGATTGAGGAGCCACTTTTCGTATCTTAATGAAATTAATATACATATTTAAGAAGTTTTGAAGTTGGTCTCCATAAAATAAAGGTGTATTTTTCGGCGTTTACCTATTTTCCAAACCCATCGTGTGCAAGACTGACTCGCAATTGGCCGGTTTTTTTTCAAGCTTGTCATGATGTACACAGTAAGTTGGAACAGTCTAAAAACTTTAAAACTCACATCAACACAAAGCTCAAAATCACTTTCACAAAAAAAACACAAAATCATTCCACATGTTTATTGCTCTTCTCCAAAACAATAAATAAACGAAAATAGTGCTTACAATTCACAATACAGCATTATTTTAAATTCAAAATACAAAACAATACGAATTCACTTTTGCAAAACTCGCTTAGTTGACAAACGTGTGGGACCTCCACGTTGGCCTAAGGCTTCGAATTTTATTACGTAGTTAGGCGGGGTGCACACGGTGCTGCATGCGGTTTGCAAGCTCAGCTGACGCCGTTTTATGCCGAATAAATTTATAGCTGAAGCCATTTCGTGTGCATTCGGTTTAATATGTGTTTCAATTTGCTTAGATGTAAGATTTAGGTGTGTTTTGAGACTTGTCTTATTTGCAAGCTCAGTTTTATGTAGCTGTTAAGTGTAATGACACCTTAGGACTAAGACAAGTGGTAATCGCATTTTAAAAGGTTACGTATTATTCCAACTATTTTCGATGGTATCGAAGCTTGTGTGTTGTGACTTTCTCATCGTCGTTGTCACTGGCCGAATATCACTCTGGACTGTTGGTTTGAACATACTAAGTACTTGTAATTATGTAGTACGTTTATAAGAAAAAAAAACTCTGCTGTTGGAAAAAATATTTACCCACATGTACATTTACGACGTCCTTGCGTCTCCAAAAAGAGAGGTCGTCTATTCTTTCTGCACGAGTAATTATCACGCTGGCGAGCTAGTTTCAAATTAAGAGAGCGACCCTCCGAACTTCTGCCAACTTCCCCAATTCTAATCAAAGAAAAACCAGTAGACTAATACAACATTAATCCACAATTCCTTAATGAAAACGCCAAAAGTTGAAAGTAATTTGCATCAAAAAGTACCTTTTGTTGAATTCCCGTAAAGTTTGTAAATTAAAATTAAGATTTAACGTGTTTCGTCGGTCAGAGAGTAAGTTTCGTTTCGTTTTTTTTATTATTTACGAGACGCCCACTCGGGCTTGACTGTCGCGGTTATTTCCTCAAATAAATATTTATTAAAACTTCTGTAAATGTTTGCTTACTGCGACAAAGTTGTAGTTAGTTTGCAACTTTGGTCAGCAACCGTAAACGGTTTGCTGGGAGGTAGAATTGTGTTTTAATTTTTTTGTTAGATCCTTCATAATATTAAAAACCAGAAAACATATTCTCTCAACAACTCAAAACAACTAGCTGCTTTCGGTACAAGAGTGTAATTTGACAGCTATGTCATTTTGTTATTATAGATTTAGCTTCACTGGTACATGACATGACTTCACATTTTTTCTATGCCATTTCTTCTGATACCATCTTAAATCTCTTTATTAAAAACCGACTTCGAAAGTTTATCATATTACTCATGACGGTTCTTAAGCCGGATAACCCCACATTACACACTTGCATTGTCAGGAATTGTTGCTCTGTACCTATATTGTGGCATTTCCGTTCTAAACCAAATGCATTCGAGTGATCGCATCCGTTAACTCGGTGAGCCGACGAGCCGACGGAACGGAGAGGTGCAATGGATTGCGATAGTAAAGTGCACGGAACTGAAACTATGAGACGTGTAGAATTGTGGTTGGAAGCGTCACGAGCTCGTTTTGGTGAAAACTTATGAAGTAGTAAGAATTAGTAGTAGTAACTGTTCTAGTGGAAAGAAAAGACATTATCTAAGATATAAGACTACTGAAGTGGAACTTTAAGTCTCTATCAATAACTCATTTATTGCAGCATGCTAGAGTGTAGCCACCGAAGCTGTAGTATAGATGTGCAAAGCGGCACGTTGCCGCTCACAGCGCACCGCTCACAGCACGCCGTTCACAGCAAGCCGCTCAGTCTCTTCTAGTCTCTGCTGGCCTCAACAATTACGAGACATCTCCTCTCCTCTCTGTCCAACCGTTTCCACTAAAACTAAGCGGAGACGAGAAGTGTAAATAATTAAATTCTATTGGTGGTTTACAACATAATCCTCCTCGTCTCGTCTCGTCTCGTCTCCGCTTCGCTGGAGTCCGGCCATTAAAGGTGTACCTAAATGCCTCTTTGTACACACTGAGAGGCCTCATCTCTATTTGTATTAAGCCTTGTCTGAGAAAGTCACATCTACTTCTTGTCCGCAGTTTTTTATAGGTCATCGTCCCATCCAGCTTTTGGTCTGTCAACATTACAAATGATATTTATTTTTGTAATTGGTTGCAAAAACACTTCAACACGACAAATAAATTATGGATTAAAACTAAATGGGTTCCGGGTTTACTATCCAATTACCTACTTTGAGAACAAGCACCGAAACAATCACAGCGGTCACGGTCTCTTTTGAAGTCATACAGATCAAGACATCATAATATCTTGATCAAGATTATGTTTGGACTTAATAAGGATCATGCAGAGCAAAAACCTTTGGCCTTTTCACCTTTATATGCCAACCGTCCACCGAACTCTTAATTCAACGTATAAAATTTCTATTAATAAACGCCTCTGTCCGAGTGGAGTCGCCTTCTTGTAATAAAATGGTAATTTATTCGGCCTACAAGTCTCCCAGCGAAAACGTGGTTCTTAACGAGTCGCTTGGAGCCCTTCATTTTTATACCAATTTACCGTTCCAAATAAATGGACTCTTCACTTATTTGTATGCTCTTTGTTAAGACCCTTGATTTGATTTTTGCAAATTAGTTTGTCAAGTTGATTTTTTCTTGAAAGTTAATTAAGTTCATTTTAAAATGTGAATGTGTTATAAATAAAAAAAGGTTTATGCTCTCTGCTCATGCGCTAATGACGGAGTTACTAAAGAAAACCTAATAATAATTTAACTATAAAGGGTGTAAAAAGACCCTTAACGAAGCCGAAAGGCACTTGTTCTCCCCATCATTGCGATATTTTTTTTGTTCTGGACCATACCTGGGAACCTTCTAGTTACGGAGATATTGGAGGTCAAAGTTCCAATTTTTTCACAAGTTCTTTTTTTATAGCACTTTTAAAAGTTTTAATTTTACTTTAATTAACTCCATGACCCGTTTACTATACAAAGCATCCATCAGCACAAAGTTTTGAGTGCGTTACAATCGTTACATTGAGTTTTACCGTATAACGTGATTTTTGACCCCAAAAAAAGTCATTTCCCAGCAATCATTTTTGCGTACAGTTACTCAGTTTGATGTACAGAATGCTTGGTTGACGGCTTCTTGAAGGGTCTGTTTACACCTTGTATTAAAGTTATATTATTTAGAACCTAGCCACAGGATGCAGTGGTTTAAATTAAATCTAACATTATAGTTGGGAGTACACTAACTAAAATATTATTTTAATACTGAAACCAACCAAAAGAGAATCTGGAAAGAAATAAAAAAACGGTTCCAAAAACTTTTAACCAACGTTACGATATCCATAAAACTCCAGCAATTTGGATTAAAGCTCGACATATTTTCATCTCCTCCAATAATACACAATTTAATAATCTTCTGACACAAAAACAAATCTATACAAAGATATAAATATACATAAAACAATTGAGTGCGAGCTCCCGTCGCGTTGTGAAGGGGAACGAAATAAAGTGATGAGCTAAGGTAGATTGTACCGGTATCGTATCGTCATCGTAACGATACGGTACCGCAACCGTGCCGTCTTGAATCTCGCGTGATTTATTCTTATGTGAATTGGACTTGAAAATTCATTTGAAAGGATTGGTTTACATGATGTGATGCAGATATTTTGTAAGACTGCAGAAGTGGGTTCGTTCACACCTTTTTAATTTAGTGAAAATGAAAAGACACCATTGACATGTCTGGTTTAATTGATTATGTATAAAACAAGCTAGAACGATATTTCCTAATAAGTATAACATTTCTGGTGTTCACAATTTAATGTCGATCCATTAAAAAACAAACACATCATCATCTGCCTAGCCTTTTCCAGTCTAACCGGATGCAGCTGAGTACCAGCTTTTTACATGGAGCGACTGCCTATCTGACCTCCCCAACCCAGTTAGTACTGGGTAATACGATACCCCTTAGTAGGACTGGTTGTCAGACTTTTTGGGCCACTGACTACCTGTAACGACTGTCAAAGATCTACAAATGACAGCCGGGACCAACGGCTTTTACTTACTTTATGAGGCACGGAGGAAACTCGGTATCTAATGGGTGGTCACCCATCCACAGACCAACCTAGGCAAGCACGGCTTAACCTAAAGTATACGACCCGAGTGGCTGTTATTATTTAGCCACGAGCTCCTCGCTAGCTCCTTAAAAACACACACATAATGTCAAATTAGATCCAGTAAACTAATTCAAAAGTTTCAAACGTCCAAATTGTCAGCTCCGTACAAATTAATTCGACAGACGTACAGTAATAATATTTTTATACTTCCTCATATACCAGCCGACCTTTACAGCAATATGCAAATTTAATTTTCCTATACGTTTCAGGCGCTCGCTTGCGTTATAAAAAATCTACGATCAGGTAAATCATAAAAGCACACAGATACGGGGGATGTGAAATATAATTTGCTGAGAAAAAATATTTTGTTTCAGTTAACGAAATTCCCTTTTGACATCCAATAAATTATTCAAATCCTGTCTGAGAGGTTTTCATACAATGGTTTGAAGGAATGATGGGGATTACTTGTATAGATTTCGATTTACGGGGCTTTCTATGGCAATATTCCGGTATCGGATTTTATAGGATAAAAAGATAAAGTTGATAGAAAAAGACATAAATGGAATTACTTTCTGAACGAAGTGATAATCGTGGTTTTAAGGACGATAAGCGTTTAAATTGTCGTGTCCTTAGTTTGTAGACTAAAGTGTTGAACACTAGAAGCTGCGCGTTCTAAAGTGCTGCGAAAGTTCCATAATTTATGGCATGAGGAATTTCTAGTTACCCGCATAACGACTGCCTCTTGACCTACAATAAAACTAGGTTCAAGGATGGGTTCTAAAAGTGGATTTTATCGTGAAACTAAATTAATCCATCACATTAAATAGCGTTTAAGAGCTATTTTTGTCAATATTCCATAGCAATTATGACACTGACAAATCTTGAACGTGGTTTAAATATGCTGATCGCGTTCAGTTTTAAAAAGTAAAGTTGCCCTAAGAATAATGAAACTTACTAAAAAAAAGGAACGATAATATTGACCGCAATAACTAAATAAAAGCTTCGAAATTTTCCGTAAAATGCCTCATAAAAGGCGGTAAGACAACCCGTATTTTAATAAAATTTCCTAAAATTAGGCCTAGAAAGGCTAGACCTTGGTGTTCAGGTGTCTGTACAGACTTAATTTGAGAGAACCGTCTACAATAGCCTTTATGAAAACTGACTAAAGCTAAGCCAACTGAAACGCTAGTTGTATGCTTTAGAGCGGCGAAACTGACAAAATTTTAGGCTTAGCCCCGATATTATTTGCTCAGAGTTTATGGTATATTTTTTAAGATTTGTATACAGGGTATAAACGGACCCTTCACAAAGCCGTCAACCAACCATTATGTACATCAAATTAAGTCTTTTTTTTTGGGGTGAAAAATCACGTTTTACGGTAAAACTCTACGTAACGCACTCAAAACTTAGTGCTGATGGATG
The DNA here is from genome assembly GCA_905220335.1 of Noctua pronuba. NCBI lineage: Eukaryota > Metazoa > Arthropoda > Insecta > Lepidoptera > Noctuidae > Noctua > Noctua pronuba. The sequence goes on along the minus strand of LR999906.1, from coordinate 1,782,650 downwards.
CTTTGAATAGTAGTAAAGCCAACAATACATTTATTTTATTAAGTAGCTTTTTTCTTTATTAAGTAACTCTTTGGCTTTATGTAGTACAAGTCTTTGTGTTTTCAGCAGAAAGTGTATGTGTTTATTATTTAAATAAAGTAAATAAATAGTTTTTAACCTTTCCAACTTCATTCACATTTCACGCTCAGTAATTCCTTTCGTTTCAAGTTTCCATTATCATATAAGCTGGAATTTCGAAACAAGTTTTCCAATCTAGCGAAAAATAATTTCGTGAAAATGACTTCAGATTCCAAAATACTTGTCATTGCAAAAATAAGTAACTTTAAGTTATCAAGAAAGAATTTGTCGATCACAAAGAAAAATATTCACTTCACTTAGAAAATGAAGCTACTGAAAAGCGTCGACTCGATATTTCAGATGTCATTTGGAAAATATAGATCTCAGATAGCGAAGACAGTTATTTATTTTATGATGATTGAGAAAAATCGTGAAAATATTACGTCGTTTAAATAACCATAATTGACGAAGATTATGACTCATCGCATTTTATAGCCTTTAATAACTTAAGACGATTAATTTTTTAAATAAATTCCTTGCATTTCAGTATTTATTGCAAACAATTCCAAGAACAGTTTGATTGACTGCGTCAGTTAAATCTAAATAAACCGTTTTGAGGATTACTTTTAAAGCAGCCATTTTTAATTCACCAAATGGATGATGCTTCAAATTATAAATTGACGTGTGTGAGGATTCAAATAGCTCTTAGGAATGTTTATACTACTTATAGCAGTGCTTGTTTTGGCGTTTTTATATGATTTTTTTCCATCATCGTCATTCTCTTGCCCTTATTGCATCTTTTTTTTTTGGTATCGGAAATTAGCATGTCTTCTTCTCCCATACTTTTCTCTATTACTCGCCATCTCATCAATTAACTCCTTTACGGACGTATCATCCTTCACACAGTCTATCCATTTGATATCTCTCTCTTTGCTTTCTTCTTCTGTTTTTTTTTTAATTATTCCAGCCTAGAATACTTAGGACTGCTGGTGGTATTTTATAAGAGATTCTATAAACTTGTTGTCAATATTTCTTATCCTATCCTACACTACACCAGTAGGGGTTTCTCTTTTCACATTTTTTTACTAGACTGAGCGATATCAAAGTCGGGGTTGTGTCTTAGAAACTTACTATAAGGGGTGTAAAACAACCCTTAACGAAGCCGAAAAGCACTTGTTCTCCCCGTCATTGCGATCATTTTTTTGTTCTAGACCATACCTGGGAACCTTCTAGTTACGGAGATATTGGAGGTCAAAGTTCAAATTTTTACACAAGTTTTTTTTAAATACTACTTTTTAAGGTTTTAACTTTACTTTAATTACCTCCATGACCCGTTTGCTATCAAAGCATCCATCAGCACCAAGTTTTTAGTGCGTAACATTGAGTTTTACCGTAAAAAGTGATTTTTCGCTCCAAAAAAGAAAGTCGTTTCCCAGCAATAAATTTTGCGTAGGTGACTTAGTATGATGTACAGAATGCTTGGTTGACGGCTTCGTGAAGGGTCCGTTTACACCCTGTATACAATCTGTAATTGTAATTTATGTTTAATTTTAAAAACAAAGCTTTTCCATCAACACAATTAACATTTTGAACTTCGTTTACATTTGGATTTCGTAATAAATAACATTAATTAGCAAGAATTAACAAAAGGTAAATTGTAATTTAAATAATGTATCATTGTAACTAGAAGTTAGTTGTCACTGTAAAGATACATAGTAAAAGGACCACTAGCAAAAACCATTATTTCAAAACACGCAATTTTTGTCACCAAAAGCTAATATTACTTAGGTAAAGCTAAACTACATCGGATCCCTGCACCTCCTTTTGAATCTCTTTTAGCTACTCTTTCTCTATACCACCTTCAGGTGCATCATGAGGGTTTCAACCCTCAAGATACATCCAGTTCGTTTCCCTTCCTCTTTCTGGGCCGGTCTCGGCAATGCCATCCATCATCTGCCTGATGTGGAGTCCACCTATGCATTTATCTTATCTTGAGTGATAGCCTACTGAACAATATTTCTTTCTTTAAACTACACAACTGACACCGAAGTCGATGTACTTTGACCACGTTTGCGACGAGTGGTAAAGCTGGCTTTTAGAAATCTATCAAAACTTTGGCTTCATATTCTAAATTCTTGGTAGTTTTTTTCTCAAGTCAGTCCTGCATGCCTAGCATGACCACCGTAGAAACAGGTTTTGTCGACGCAACAATCGACGAAATAACAAATCAACAAAAGAAATCTGTCATTTTGTCAATTCTTCCGTCGACAAAACCTGTTTCAACGGGGGTCATGCTACGCGTGCTGGAGGGTGCAGACTACAGGCTATTTTCTCGCTTACTGCTCTACTTCTTCGCTCAGCTCTGTTGTGAAGCCAGCGTTGCCCGGTTAACCTTTTGACCGTCCCTATCCTGTAGTAACCGGTGGTAGGATTACATCAGGGACTTACCTAAGTCATAAATTACGTTGAAGGACGTGTGAAATTCGTGGAGCCCTTAGTTCTGGAGAGGTACTCTTATTTTGTTTATTTATTTAACAGTACATACTTGTGTGTGTAGGTGCTGTTATTGTAATATTGTTTTGTGTAACTTACATCAAAACATGATTTAGTGGCTGTTGCCCACGACGACTGACGGTGGCGGTCAGATAGGCAGTCGCTCCATGTAAAATACTGGTATTCAGCTGCATCCGGTTAGACTGGAAGCCGACCCCAATATAGTTGGGAAAAAGGCTAGGCAGCTGATGATGCCCATGCCGACTATTTGTAGCGCGTGACAGCATTGCTGATATCATCCGTTACTATATTTACCAATGCGTGACAGCAGAGATGCAAACGCACTTCAGCGCGCTACTGTATCGATGCAACGTCACTGTTGCTGACGACATCGGGGGAACGAAGAGTGGAGGACGGAGGGAGGGTGCTTCGCGTTTTGATTGCGACAGAATTGCGACTGAAGCGTAAATAGTACCGCGTTAGTAGCGATACCAAATCGCGGTGACGTTACCAAAGATACACAGCCAGCGACAGCATCGCGACTGTATCGCGGCCGTTTTGCATTTGCATCGCTGCACAAAGTCGCGGTGGCTATTAGCCTTAAATTCTGAATAGTGTAGAGAAATATATTGAATTAAATATAACATTTTCTACCAAAGGTATATATTCCCCTTTACTCTATGTCACTTACACATTGGTTTTATTTATCACCTTTCTAAACAGTTCATAGTTTCATAGTATTATGTTTGCGAAAATTCATCATCATCTGCCTAGCCTTTTCCCAACTATATTGGGGTCGGCTACTAGTCTAACCGGATGCAACTGAATAACAGTATTTTACATGATGCGACTGCCTATCTGACCTCCACAACCCCGTTAGTACTGGGTAATACGATACCCCTTGGTAAGACTGGTTGGCAGACTTTTTGGGCCACTGACTACCTAACGACTGTCAAAGATCTACGTAAAAATGACAGCCGGGACCAACGGCTTAAAGTGCTTTCCGAGGTACGGAGGAAACTCGGTACGTAATGGGTGGTCACCCATCCACAGACCAATCTAGGCAAACATGGCTTAACTTAAAGATTGACCCGAGCGGCTGTTATTATTTAGCCACGAGCTCCTAGTATTATATTTGCGATGATTATTGAATAAATTTTCCTGTCGCTACCTTTCATGTATTACCTATTTTTAAGGCATATTCTTCCCGAAATAACAAAAGCTCACTCATCTGTAAACACATTCTAAATAAGTAATACAAACAAGGAACCGCTGTTCAAATGAACAGAAACAACTAAATCACTATTCAAAATCATAATACGATTCCGTTTCGACAAACTTATGCAGATCTGTTAGGACGGTTTTACACGAGGTCGAGGAAGCACCTGCTACTTCAGGGTGTATTTGCATAAAGACAGCGTAGTGTGCCGCCAGCCTACTGCGAACTCAATTCCGGGATTTGTATTTACTTATTATTTGTTGTTGTAGTTTGAATTTATGTTGATCTGTGACGGGATAAAATGTTGTTACGGATTTTGTAGTTTTTATGTGAGGAAAATAAATAATGTAGTTGATTTTTTGGTACAATAACAGTTTTTTTCCGAGGATTATATGAGAATAAAGTAAATAATCGAGTGGATTTTTCTAAGGGGTTAGGCAGAGCCCTATAACATATCCAAAGAAGATCGGCTGTTGAGGGCTTAGTTAATTTCAGAAGCGTTCAAGAATGAAAGTATGTACATTATATGAAGCCATTACGGGGCTTTTTTTAGCTGCACAAAGTAAAAAAAGATTGAAGAAGATTGATTTTATTAAGATTGCATAAGGCCTTGCCATTGTTCTTTTGCTACGCGATTTTGCTTGGAGCATTTTGCTTTGCGTTATGTTTAAGTCCCATGTCGAGGGCGAGCCTAGTGCTATCAACCAGGAACAAATCTAATTTAATCAAAAACAAAAGTAACAGCGAATACTAAACATCTCATTGATATTCCTGTCAGAAGGTAAAAAATATCTTCAGCTAATAACAGCCGTACGAATGGTTTTTCTAGTTTAATGAATGCTGTGGTTGATCCGTGGATGGCTGACCATACATAACATAACGGGACGCCTCCATGCTTCGGAAGGTACATTACACCGATGGCCAGGCTATCGTTGCAGATCTTTGACAGTCGTTACGGGTAGCCAAGGTCGGTTTTCAAGGCTTAAGCTGCGCTTGCCTAGGTTGGTCCGTGGATGACCACCCATTACATACCGAGTTTGCTCTGAGCCTCTGAAAGCACTTTAAGTCGTTGACCCCGGTTGTCATTTGTAGATCTTTGACAGTCGTTACGGGTAGTCAGTGGCTCAAAATTCTGACAACCTATCTTACCTAGCGATATCGTATTACTCAATACTAACTGGGTCTTAGATAGTCGCTCTATGTAATATTTTAGTATTCAGCTGCATCCGGTTAGACAGTAGCCGACCCCAAATCAGTTGAGCAAGGCAAAAGTAAAGATGATGATTACAGTAATAACACTGAGATGTTTTAAGCAGAAGGTACTTTTCTCAACGTACTCATTAGCAATGCCCTTTTGTCCCTTGACTTAATTTTTTTTTATTATTACAAAATGGGCCTGCTCTTGACCTCGATCACGCCTGATGGAAAGCGGTAGATGAGGTCTATGATGGAACGAGCGTGCCCAGAAGATGCCTGTTCACTCTTGCCTTGAAGGCAGACGGGTTAAATGTGGGAGGGAACACAGATGCCAGCAGAGAGTTCCACATCTTGGCTGTGCGCATAATAAACGTGGAAGAGAAGCGCTGAGTACGACTCGTCGAGATATCAACCAAGTGCGGATGGTACGCCGCAGTGCGTCTGCTGGTTCGGTACTTACATGACTCAATAAGCCTCAAAAGTTTGACATTCTCGCCTTATAACCAGTGATCGGAGTAGGTAGATTGAACTGGGGTCATTGATCCGAAACGTTATATTACTATGGACATTCCTCCGGAATTGGTGGATTATTAAAAAAAAACCGGAACTTATGTAGGACTTGTATTCTGCCAGAGTGGAAGGAGTCATTTGATGATTTGCCATCCTCAAAAAAAAGGTAGGAATTGTAATAAAATGAGCAATGTTATTCTTTATTATTCTTTATATTTAGTTTTGATACCTTCCTTTAAATTTTGAATTGAGTAGTAATAATATCACTACCAACATTAACAATATTTAATTGAATCCGGAAATACCGGAATTACTTTCCGGAAAAATGGCTTATCCATGTTATTCTTTCTGTGTGCATTTATGATACAAGTACCAAAAATCAATCTACCTACTCCGATCACTGCTTATAACATAAACTTATTTAACGATGAACTCGAGTGTTCCAGACATGTGTTATCATTTGACAGCCGCCGACCTCTAGAGGTCGGATTCGGGTCGAAAATTTACATGTTTACTGGTCGGAGTGGAAACTTGAATTGACTGCGATTGTTAAGAGACGAGAGAAAATTTGGTTAATTATGAAGTTTTGGAATTATTAACGAAATAATGATGTTCTAAGAAAAATCCGGAAATGGTTTTGCTTAAGATTGCTAATGGTGTACCTACAAGTGTTTTAGTCGTAGTAACTTTACATTGTCCTTTATTTCTATCTTGACAAATTCATTACATTTTTAAACATTACTTAGAAAAAACAATAAAAATATAAAAAAATATAGCCCACCGGTATAGGGAACAGGGTCCAATAGCTACCGGTCAGGGCTCCAGAGAGAGGAACCTCTTAACAATACGAGCCGTGTCCAGGAGTACTGTTTCCTGAATCAAGCCCTTGATCCAGCTGCCTAACGAGAGCCTCCTCAGGTATTGGTCGAGGCTCTTGGCAATTAAGCCATGGGCTGATATGACTATCGGCACAATGATCGCTGATTCAACATCCCTAGGTCAAGATATAGTAAATATTAAATAGTAACTTTTATCATTATGATACAGATTTACATGCTTTGTGATTTTCTTCAGTTCAGAGGAGCTCGTGGCTCAATAATAACAGCCGCTCGGATCGATCACCTACAGGTTAAGCCGTTCTTGCCTAGGTTGGTCTGTGGATGGGTGACCACCCATTACATACCGTGCTTTCTCCGTGCCTCGGAAAGCACGTTAAGCCGTTGGTACCGGGTGTCATTTGAAGATCTTTGACAGTCGTTAGGTAGTCAGTGGCCCAAAAAGTCTGACAACCAGTCTTACCAAGGGGTATCGTATTACCCAGTAATAACTGGGTTGTGAAGGTCAGATAGGCAGTCGCTCCATGTAAAATACTGGTATTCAGTTGCATCCGGTTAGACTGGAAGCCGACCCCAATATAGTTGGGAAAAGGCTAGGCAGATTATGTGACTTTCTTCAGTTGCGTGCATGCTATTTAATTCTAAAACCAGTTTTAGTACCAAAGTCGTCTTTTTAAATAAAAAGTTCAATTATTAAGAGTTTACCTTTAGTATGCCATTCAAATACCATTGGTTTTTGTCCATTTTTAATTCATGGATTTGATTAATTAACAAAACGCCATTTCCCGTCATTCAATTTGTAATGAAGTGAGACTAAGCTTCTTTCATTCCAATTTGAAACGGGAAACGGAAATGAACAATTTAAAATAACGTTTAATCGTATCATCGAATGATATGCACACGAAGTGGGCTATTTGATTTGTATCTACTAATTGAATTTAATTAAATCGAAACTCGTCCATAAATCGAATGGGCCGGCCGGGACAGTGATTAAATAAATCATGTTTTAGCAGATGGGTCTGTGTATTGACCTTTCTAATAATAGTACCCACTGTATTGTATATTCTGCTAATTGATGAAATATTAATATTGATTCAAGCTCATTGGATTATTGAAAAAGTTCTCTTCGTCTCCTTGGGTCTCCAATCTTCGAAAATTCCTTTCCCGATTTTATCAAGGAAAAAATTCAAAATTTCAATGATATTTCGGAAAGATTGCTCCAAATTGACTTGCATTCCATTTTTCAGTTTATTGTAAAATAAATTTCCATAGGTTAATTTAATTTATAAATGTTTAAAATATTGTAACATTAATTCATTGTTAATTTTGAGTTATAAAACGTAAGTGTTGGGTGAATAAATATTTACTAGTTTCGAAATGGAACGGGGTTATAATAATTATGTATTCCGCAAATTCTGAATATAAAAATACAGTTCATCCTATTATTTTTTGTAAAAATAATACCCAAAATGTATAATCTTTTTGAGAAAATTTGAAACAAAGGAATTGAACTGTATAAGTAATAACGATGTTTAGAAGAGAAACCGTTATTATACACAGTTTGATTTACTATTATTATCTAAGTTGGCCTCCACCGGACCGAAGTCACGTTGAAGACTGCGGGACTTTACTGGATACGAGAATCACGGGATCGGTGAACGTGGTCAACCTACACCACAGATTTCCATAGTTGATTCGTCTTACCGCGTCAATAGATCATGAGGATCATGTTTTCGTCTCCTCAAATCTCAATTCTTTATTGCGTACCATAATATATGTAGTTGATATGGAAATAAATATATTAGTCACAATTATGGACCCTGTCGGGACAGCATAGATAAAGTAGGAGAGAGGAGGAAGAACACTGGCTGTTTATTGTGATACATTTTCTGAAGTAAGTTAATACAGGATTGAATTTTTATAATTATTGTTTTATAAATTTTATACATTTATTTATTTAGTAACCTTTAAAAACCATTAAAAAACCATCTAAAAAAATGTCTCGCTCACTCTTAATGAAAATCGAATCCATCGTTTCAGGCGTGTGCACTTACCCATCCCATTGTAAACATTTTTTCGCGAGAACATAATTCAGTGTGAGCGAGTACACCAAATCTTTGGAAGCCTATGTTCAACAGTGGTGTTCAACTATCGACTGATATAATATTATAATATAATAAATGTTTTATTTGTACACAAAAACCAAACAATACAATTTAGTGACAGGATTTAGTTGTACAACAGAAACAATTTATAAATGAACGTTTGACTTCTAAACTAGGCAAGAAGCCATTTGTTCCCCGAAGTGCGGTGACATACGTCTATACGTATAAAAACATCGTGCAAGGACTTTTACTTATTTGATGATTTATGTTGCCAAATATAAAAGTAAGTGCAGTATATTATTGCTAAACATACGTTTCTGCATACTAAGAAAATGCTACTAGCAACTCTCATACCAAAAGTTCAGAATAAAAGACCAAAAATGTCGAATACAGAAACCCTCGAGAATCAACTGTTACCACTATTAAAATGTCTGCAAAGTACGGGGACTTTTACAATTTTATAATAATATCCACTACACTAGTAGCTACCATTCTGGCCACGTGCGAAGTATAAAAATTGACAAAGTTGGTCAAGCAGCTTGGGTAGTTACACGGCACGAATACTAAGTAACTATGAAACTACCACTAGTAGTAGGTTTTAAAATTCAACGACAAGTCTAACCACTTTGAAGTTTCACCTTAAAATACTATTCATTCCTTCATCTTATGTATTACAGATCTCTTTCAGGAATTTCAAGAGGGTATGAGAATCTCCTACGCTGATTTAAAAATGGAAGTTAAAGAAATAATATAATTGCGTCAGCTATTTCCGTCGTCCTTTTAATCAAATTAAATTATGGGGCTCCTTTTTCGCTTTGTTGGATCTTTTGAAGGTACCTGATTTCTTGGGGTGTGGAGGGTATTTTAGATTCAACTCACTCTTTTGCGACTTGTGCTGAGCTTTTTAATACTTTGCTGTGATTTCGTAACTGAATGGAAAAGAAGTCCTTGTCTTTATGAAAAAAATCCTCACTGGACCGCTCCTCAAAAAGCACTCTTAGTCAGACAGCAAAATCACTTAAGGTTTTCAATTAATCAAAATATGCCCTGGAACTTTCCCGTAGACACTATACATGATTTGAGATTCTGCTGAAAAATGTCTTTGGACATTAAAAAATCTGCTGTTCATTCACATCGTGAAGGTTACTGGGTCTAGAATCTTGTAAAGAATCCATGATAAAAGTTTGAATGTGATGTCTTCCAGCGTGTACAACACCAAACAACACTCGACTAAAACAAAGTCCCAGTTTATTTTAGATTCAACGAAGCAATCTATTTGATTAATACAAGAAAAAAACCCAGCTATTTGCTCTCAGTCAGTCTTCACGTACATAATACAGCTAATCTTGTAAATTGCTGAAGGGATTCGCCAGTTATCTCCAAGACTATTTCTCTTGGGATACTAAATAAATGTACTAAATTCGCGGATTAAAAAACAAAGCTAAGGAGAACGTCTTGATTTTTGAAGAGATGCTTTATGTTTGATTTTCTTTGTTTTCGGTATTTGGACTGTGTTGAGATTTTTCGTAATAGAGCCTTGTGGGAAAAAGAATTTACAATTAAGAAGTAGGTGGTTGGTTCATTTGTGTTTATTTAAAGACAATTTCATTGTTTTATCACTTACTCTAGAGACGGGATATTTACCATGTTCACTGCTTTATTTTAAATGTTTGTCTGTGGTTTCGACACAACTAACTTTATTATTATTATTTGTATGCTCTCGAGTAAAATGTAGCGAACTGACCATTTTATTATAACATCCTATTGTAATGAAACCTACATTTACGAATAAATTTGATTTGATTTGACTTCTTTGTTTGAGTTCTCTAGAGTTAGTGATGATGCTGGTGACAATGCCAGTTTAAGAACTTTCATTGTTTTAATTAGGAAATGGGGAATTGTTTCTTACTGTTGTAATAATTATACAGGTGGATTTTTCAAGTGGGCTTGGATGGCCAAAAGCGAACATATGAAGAATAGCAAAAAATACTCAAAGGAGTCTCGGGCCTGATTTTGATGAAAACTAAATCTGCGACATTGCATTTTTGAGAAAAGCAGATGGATCATTTGATTTCAGCTAGGTTTATACAGTAAATGAGTATACATAGGTATAAGGGACTTATGGACTAAAGCACAGTTAGACGTCACAAACGTAATATTAGTAAAACTAACTTTTTGTAAAATATTTTTTAGCAACAGCTACGACTGGTTTCGTCTAAAGGTGCCCAAACATTACAAATAATCCAAGTGTACCTATTCCCTGGTGTATGTAAGAAATTAAGTCAAGAAACACAGGAGATAAGGGATACCTGGTACCGGTGTGTCAAAAGAAAGCAGATGACCAGCACGCGTAGCATGACCACCGTAGAAACGGGTTTTGTCGACGGAAGAATCGACAACATGACAGTTCAACAAAAGAAATCTGTCATTTTTCGATTATGGTCGTGCTACGCGTGCAGTTTACCGGTGTAAAAAATGTTTATATCATTTACATAATGCTTTAATACATATGATTTAGATATCACCTTATAAGCAAGTAGATGCTTGTGTAAGGTGACTCCAATCGCGAATTTAACAAAATACAGTGTGTGTGCTATTGAAAAAGAAAACACAATAAATAAAATTAAATTTAAAACTTAAAAAACCCCCAACGAAAAATAAAAGATGAAAGACAAATACCCACTTTCATGTCTCATATCTAGTAAATGGCTGCACCGATTTTGATAAAACGTATCTAAAAACCATTGCCAAGAAATTAGCTTTCAAATAAAAAAAATTGCATCCAAATCGGTTCACTCATTTAAGAGCTACGGTGCCAGAGACACATTGCGGTCAAACTTATATCACCCATCTTTTTGCGTCGGGGGTTAAAAAAGAGCGAACTTGTGTGATGTTTACGAGTGTATTTTTTAGTGTGTATAATAGTGTGAGTGTGCATTGCATTTATGAGTTAATTTCGTTTAGCTTTTAGATTTCAGTTAAGGTTTAGGTTAAATGATAATAATGATGGCGGCAGTAGAATGTTTCCAAAGACACCGGCCGCTATCATCAATTCTATTTAGCTCTTTAATTTCCGAGTTAAGTGAATATCGTAAACTAGATGTAGGTGATGATAAATAATGTGACATCGCGCCTCTATTTTATTAGTCTTTGGTGTTAGTACAAAGTGATTTTATTTTGGTTGTACAATCAATCGTAGCTCGGTCGGTAGGTGGTTCATTTGGAGAATTATGTCCATTTATTTGGTTTTGTATTTAATTTAAATGACTGCAGCACTATGTTAATTATTTCGGAGAATAACGCTCATTTAGGTTTGTGTAATTGAATTCGAAATAATTTTAATTTTCTGAAATTGTCGAGAAAATTGAACTAATATAACAGTCAATAAAACAATCACGATCGAATAGAAAAATCACGGAAGATATCCCGTAAGTGATAGTTTGAGTTTAGTTGTAAACCGTGAAAGCTTAAAACAGTGTTTAATAGAACAGTTCTGCAGAAACAGCAATTATTTTTCAACATTAATGCTTTCCCGCGCTGAAAATTATTCCACGAGAAGGTATTACCGTAATCAAAAACAAATAATAACCTAAGCTTAGTCATGATCTACCTATGTGCTAAATTTCATAGAAATCTGTTCAGTCGTTAAAGTGCGAAATGATAACATGTATTATACACAGAGTTGTTTCACATTTATAATACATATTACTTCCTAGTAATTATTTTTTTTAAGTCAGCCTGTACTGTCCCACTCCTGGGCAAAGGCCTCCCCCCATTCCTTCCACTTTTCTTGATGTTGTGCCTCTTCTCGCCAATTAACGAGAAAACCATCCAAGGCGTCCCGCCATCTTCTCCTCGGTCTGCTGCGACCCCTTCTAACTGTCTCAGGGCTGCAGTTTTGTGATATGCGGGCCCACAGCTTTGCCGGCAGACATGGCCTGCCCAGTCCCAGTAATAGTAGAAAATTTTATTCATGTATAAATTCCTTTTTCTTTTCGAGGGATTTAACTCATTATAACACCTCATAGATCTTCATTAATAATAAGGACTAGGTAACTAACAAAATAAATATATTTATTTAAACTATGCTGGAATTAAGCGCCTAACATTTGAGCAAACATTTGCTTTGGCTAATTACATTTGTCACACTCCAGCGAGCCGATGAGCTTGGTCGCGTGTAACCCAGGTACATAGGCATTATTATGTACTGTTTATGTACCTGTGTATCTATTCAATAGAGCAATAATAGTTATGTTTGGAGGGCATTTGCACTAACCTTTTCCCGCGGGTTCGTTCGCGTTGTGTTCGGAAGTTAACCCGTGGTAAGCCTATGGCGCTCAGGGATGATGTAGCTTCCCATTACCCGGTGGAAGAGTCTTCTGAAAATTGCCAACATTACATTGCATAGTTCGCAACTATCGGTCAAACTGTCATAAGGATGGTACTCTAATCTTACTAATATTATAAAGAGGAAAGATTTGTATTTTTGTGTGTGTGTATGTTTGTAATGAATAAACTCAAAAACTACTGTGTGTGTGTAAAATTTTTTCACCATTAGAAAGCTACATTATCCCTGAGTAACATAGGTTATATTTTATCCTAAAATGTTTAAAAAATAAATGTCCACCCGTGCAAAGCCGGGACGGACCGCTAGTTTATTATAAAAAGGAACTGTACTGCATCCTTATAGATCCCTCTCCATTAAAGTCTCTGCTAGAGACCTTTATCTTTTGGCTTGGCATGACCGGTTATTCGCCGATCACCATCATCTCGGCTGATATTCCTCCCGGCGGTTCGTCCGAGGAGAACACGCTGCTGACCAAGGACCTCACCGTCTTCTTCGGCCTGAGCAACTCCGTTATCATAGCGGTCGACCTCAATGCCAAACATCCCGCCTGGAACAGCACGCTGACCTCTGACAGAGGGAAATTCGTGTACAACCTAGGGCTCTCCCTTAATTTCGATCCCTTCGCTCCTATGGAGCATACTCACTATCCCCACGACCCATATCTTAGTTCCGACGTACTCGATATAGCGCTGCTCAAAACGGTGTCCAACTGTGATCTCTTGAGTTATAAATGGTTGGAATTGGAATATCAGTTTCCGTCGCTTTTCGTTTGAGAGCACTGTTTTCTTTTAGTAGAATATTTATAGAGGTATCCATTATACATTTATGACCTTTCTTGACTATGACGTTGTTATCCAGTAAGTACATAGTAAAGAAAAATCAGTGCCTATCCGCATAACAGTTTTCTACCGCAATTCTATAACACTTGGAATCGTATAGGAGTAGCCGCATTGGCGCAAAAAAATCGTGCGGTAAAAATCTGTGATCAGATTTTTTCTATCACTGCTAACAAAACCAGTAGTCTAGATATTAGAATATAATGGTGTACATTGTACTTACTTTCTGCGTAATACTTCCGTTACACTTCGGGTTCTTTTTATGGTTTATACATATTAAAAAAGTAGCACGACTTTTATACATTCGGACTTTCGTATATTGATAATTTTCGTACTGAAATACTTCGCCACCAATTTTTTTAATGACCTCTATGGCAATACGTAATAATTAAACGTTAAAGAATGATGAATTCAGCCGACAATAATTATCTTCGTCCAGTATATATTATTTATAATATTTTCTATGACAATGTCTATGTTTACATCAAAAGAACATTTTTATCTGTGATTCTCAAGTGGACAGTTCTTAAGAATAATACTCATAGAAAAGGTTTTATTTCACTCGATTAAGTTGTGTAGATAGGAACAAACAAGGAGAATAATAAATGTCCCTATCGGATCAACTAAATGGTTGATTCGTTGGGAACAAAAAATAGTTGATCCGTTTCAGTTGATTGGTTTAGTTGATCGGAGTGGAAAACGAGATTTAAAATGATTTTTAGGTTCCTTTCGTCATTTTTCATTTGAAATAACAGTTTAGGATATATAACTATTTATAGTTGTTAAAACAACAATTCTCGCTAATTTTAAATATAATTTAGTATTTCGTTATTCTACCCTTATTACGCTAGTTGGAGTACCATTCGAAGAATCTAGAAGCACGTGCGCGTGGTGAAGGTGATTGGCGGTTGGTGTATGGAAACCAGTGGCTGGGCAGCACGTCGACTTCATACAAGGGAGGTCTGCCCGTTCCTTATTCCGCCCAATCCTAACCTACTTAACCGTCTTACAATCCTTTGTGTTTCATCTGTGTGAATTTTGTTGCATGTTAATGGGAAACTATCTTCCTATCTGTAATCTAACTTCACTGCAAAACTGTCGAAACTGGCAAAGAAAATACTTTACTTTGACTTGTTGAACACGTGTGAGTTTCTCTAATAAGATTGCCATCAGCAACGTTTGCGATCCGCTTTAGGTACATGCATAACGGTTTCTCTCTTGCACGCTTGCTCTGCTTGGGGATTGACATATAATTTTTGCAATTTTAGCTCGATATATACCTACCTACCATCAACCAATCGCAGGCATATCCCGGGTGCGGCCCGCACACGAGCCTAGCTGGTGACCGCGTGACGTGGTGCCGCGTGTTAGGAGTGTCCATAGCGGATAGTGCAGCTGTTTCATAGTGGTTTGCGTGGAGTGCAGGTGTATTTACAAATTGCATTATTAAACCTTAATTGGTCGCGTCCTTAAAGGTTTAGAACTTTTTAAATTCTGAATTTTGAGCTCTGAAGTTCCCGTTAGCTTCATAAAAACACGTGTCCTTTATGATCAAGTATCGAGCATAATCGTGATTTTGCATGTATTTTGTATTTGATTTGTATGATCGGGGTATAACACACCCCACGTGACCGTTGACGTAACTTTTTAGGCGCGCCCAATTAAGGGTTAATCTATTTGACCGTTTCCTCTACATTATGTCCGACACGGAGGTAAAGGAGTTGATTAGGAAACGAGCTTCATTAAAAGGTAAACTTACTCATTTTAATAATAACCTAACAGATTTTCGTAAAATTGATGATGTTTCAAAGCAACAAGTCAATGAGTTAAAAGACCGTTTAAGCTAAATAGAAGTGTTGTTTAATGTGTATGTAAAAATACTTAGTTATTAAGCATATAGCCAATATTATGGTGCAAATAATTGCAATTCATTTACAACTTTCGACAAAAAAACATTGTAAACCTGCGCGAATATTTCGACGGGCTATCAATGTTACTGGACTGGGCCCTTAATACGTAAAAGTTGTCGAAGTTTTTCAGTTTCTCAGAATAAGAACACCAAAGTTGGCCATTTAACGCAAAAATCATGGTCGAAATGTAATGTAATGCCTCTTAAACGGATTTTATTATTTGTTCAAGCGGGCCTTATATTGGGACACACTGACAATTCTAATTTATTAAAATAGCTGCAAGTATCTACCTTTGTTTGTGATTGTATTCAAGTAGCTAACTTACAACTACTTTCATAACACATTGTGCGAGAGTTATGAAGACTCACCGCGTTCAAACAAGTTTGTTTTAAGTTCAAAATTTAGTACCCATAAAACAACAATAAAATATTGTCAGCATACAGGAAAGATGTTTGTTTTCCGTCAGCATTCGAAACATTTCTGTCAACTGTATAAAATGACGTAACGATGCGGAGACCACGTCGAGTCACGTCAAGTTGTCATATATGATTGAGTGGGAACATGTGCTTCTACTGCGATATCTAGCGATTGACGGCCATACGCAGTTGTTTATGTTTTTGTTTATTTTAGGGTATATACTAATGATAGTATGATGATGATTTTCATTGCGTGAAAACTGAGAATACTTAAAATAAATTTAATAGCACAGCTTAATCAGGCTTCAACGTTCTCACAGCTAGGATTCTCTCAGGCCTGCTCTTTGATTCTCACAGGCCTGCTCTTTGGTTCTCACAGGCCTGCTCTTTGATTCTCACAGGCCTGCTCTTTGGTTCTCACAGGCCTGCTCTTTGATTCTCACAGGCCTGCTCTTTGATTCTCACAGGCCTGCTCTTTGATTCTCACAGGCCTGCTCTTTGATTCTCACAGGCCTGCTCTTTGATTCTCACAGGCCTGCTCTTTGATTCTCACGGCCTGCTCTTTGGTTCTCACAGGCCTGCTCTTTGGTTCTCTCAGGCCTGCTCTTTTATTCTCACAGGCCTGCTCTTTGATTCTCACAGGCCTGCTCTTTGATTCTCACAGGCCTGCTCTTTGACTCACCCACCAACTACAAAGATCATAAAATGAGTGATAAGCAAATAAGCTCATCACTCATTTTATGATCTCTGTAGTGGTCAAAAACACTAACCAGCTCGTTTTCCAACCTCAAAAAAATGTGGTCTTTCCTAAAATCCTTCAACACCATCGACCCATCCATTCATTCTCCTCTAAAAATATACCTCCAGTCACTTCCCTTCTATCCAAATTAAAGCCCATTCACTACGCCTTAGGCCTGAAAAAAAGTTAGTGCGGACTCAAATTATTCTTCAAAAGGGCTAAGTGATAAGAGTTCCTTTTTAAATTAACTGAACAGCGAAATTATTTGGTCGTCTCGTTTTTTTACATCGCCATAATTCAAGCCGTAAATCAGAAGCAAGGTAACTAAGAGAAATTCTTAATTACGAAGCTTAAAAAGGCACTTAGGACGGCATCGTGGAATTTCATTTTTGCTGGTGCGATGTTGTGAGCTTTTAAGCTGGACGGATGTGCTGGGTGAAGGGGCCAATGTGTGATAGCAACATTTTTATTGAGGGTCATAACGCCATGCCTGTAATCCCCGAAGGTTTAGGCAGAGTTTTAAACCCCAGGTAATAGGGGGCAAGTCTATTGCGATCAGCCGGGCTCAAATCCATACTCCGTGGCTGCTTCTTAGAAATTCCTGATGGAAAAACCAAATAATACTTTACCCGACCTGGGAATCGAACCCAGGAACTCATGCTCAGCAGCCGCGCTTGCGACCACTAGACCATCGAGGATTGTGTTATTGTATAAGTGCAAAGTTAAAGTGCTGCCTTTAACTTTTCTTATTCGTTCATAAAGTTACTGACTTCTTTTAGATAAAATCTATCAGATATGTAGATCGGTAAAACTTATTTTCGTGACAGTGTAACTACCTATCGAGTATATTCTTCACTTGAAAAATGTTTATCCTAAAAAAAAACATTAAGAAAGGTTTCTTCATGTAAGGTAAGGTTATTAACAGTAAAAGTTACGTAACCTTTATGAGGTATGTTGGTACCGCCATCTTTTTGATAAATTAAGTGTCAGAACGGGCGATGATAATCCTACCCCCCGACCGCAAAAGCACGCCGACTAGACCGAAATGAATGTTCTCGCCGAGTGGCCGTGCGCTGTGTTGCTCCCGCGCCGACCACGTGCTGGACCGCTGCCACGCCGCTCAATTTCCGCTTAATTTCCAACATAAACTGTGATAGAACTAAAATGGACCGCCCGCGGGTGTGATCGAGAGATTCAGTGCAATGAGGAACTCCTGTGATCAAGTTGTATGCTTCGAAGCAGGAAAGACGCCAGCAGCCGCCAATTTGGTTGAAGGTAAGGCGTGCTCCTCTTATCCACGTATCCACGATCGCCCATTCATCACCTTATTCTTTCTAGGCGATAACCGCTTACCTTTTATACAGTCCACTTAAATTCAAACATTTTTCAAAATCGCCTACATAATTTGGTTCCTTTCCGAACCATATGTACTATTGCCTGGTGTAACGCGAATGGATAAAATAAGGAATGAGTACATAAGAGGGAGTCTGTTAGGCGCGCCGGTGACTGAAAAGTGGTTTGGTAATCGGTTATCGTGGTATGGACATGTGAGAATGAGGAAAATGTCGTGAGGAAAGTTTTGAGTATGAATGTGGATCGCTATAAGAGTAGAGGAAGACCAAAGAAACTATGGATGGACTGGTAAAGGATGAAATGGCAAGAAAGGTAACTGCTGCGATGACGAGTTATAAAGAAGTTTGAAAGAGAAGAAGACTGTATGCCACGCCGACTCCAAATAAATGGCGATAAGGGCAGGAGAATAATGATGAAGGTATGTATTAATATTCTGACACAAATTCATAAACCATTACAAAGAATCCCGACATCAGATATAGGTGATCCAACATTTTTTTCGTTTAATTCTACGTGAATTCAACCATAAAATCCAATAGAACCTTTCTTTACGGCAAAGGCAAGTGAAAAACGTTGAATCCAAGCGTTCTTATTGTGTCTGCGCTTCAATCGAATCAGACTTCAATCTCCTACCTCGATCGAGTTAGTGCCTAGGATGACGACCCAACAAGTGGTCGGGTGGTTTTATATATCACCTATCTGTACAGGATGATTCTGGATGTTTTTGGGACTTTCGGTTGGTTTTGAGGAGATTGAGTAGATCAGAATCAAAATATGTTTATAAATATATAACAAAACGGATGAAAATATTTTAAACCTACATGCTTATGTTACGTCAGAAGCTAGGAGCATGATCGAATTGGTTGTTTCCTTTGGAGGAAAACCGGTAAGAAACTTCACTTGACAACAAAATGTACACCATAATGCGCGTGTTCTTCAAATGAGTGGGTTTATAGTACAGAACAGAAAGGCATAAATCAGAAAGGCAGACTATATAATCAGACTTAATTTAATATTACTTAATAAGTTAATACAATTCAACCGAGTTTCAACTTAATCGTATCGCAGCAACCAAACAACCAAAGACAGCCATAGCAGTCGCTGCACCCCCGCAAGGGAGTGCGGCGGACGGTCACGGGGCATTACCCCCCGGACGCGGCATACCTTGACCGTGAAAACGGGCTCGTCGTTGGTTAGCCTGTTTATGCTAGAGCCATGTGTGTAGTTGCTATGACGTTTACTGTAGACGCGCCACAGGGCTGTTTTCTCTGGCGAGTGAGACCCCCAGCTACCCAGGGAAGGCCCAGCGGGAGACGACCAGCAATAGGGGTGCCGACTACGACGCACCTCCCGTCGTTCCACTACCAGATCTAGCCGGTAATGGTCCGGACTAAAGCGCCGTCGTGTGTGTAACATCGCCCAGTGTCTGCGTGTATGTCCACGCGTGAGTCTACTCAAGAGTAGAGAGGTGCAGGTATTTATTACCGTGCCTCTACGCCTACAGAACATTTTAAGAAGCTTCGTTTGCATGGTAACTACAAGCCACTTCCCAGTGAAATAATATTTTAACGCGTTTACAAACCTCAATTTATCATTGACCTAAATCTATTCAGATGTCCCAAAACCATCCTGTATTTTAAGAGTAATATTTGGAATCAAGCTAGCATGAATAATCGGATTTCTGATTTGGTTCCCAAGAGATATTTTGATACTTGAGGCCGACCTAGATTTTCTTATTTAGAATAGATATTAGGCTTGTCTTGGTAAACAAATTATTTTGTGAGAAAAAGAGCCTTTGGTTTCCATTTCTTTTACTTTAGCCCGAAAATCTCTACTACAGAAAACATTGAAATGAACTTCTGGTTGACTATCATTAAAGCTGACAGTTAGTATTTAGGTTCTTTAGTATTTAGGTTTCAGTTAGTTAGGTTCTTTAATCACCCCACTTAAATTGATGACCTATTAATACCCATATTATTATTAATACCCATATTATTATAAAACAAAGTCCTCCGCCGCGTCTGTCTGTCTGTCTGTCTGTTCGCGATATACTCAAAAACTACTGAACGGATTTTCATGCGGTTTTCACCAATAGATAGAGTGATTCATGAGGTTTAAGTATGTAATTTGTCAAGGTTTTGTGTAAAGGATCATGACCACGACAATATGGACCACGGTACAGAGTTGCGTCAATTCCAAAGTTGTTTTAGATGGTTTATAAATTAACCAAATAACCATCTACAATTGCCATTTTGGAATCAAAACCCGCATTTCCAAGTTTTTTTTGAAAACGTTACTTAACCTCAAAATAGAAATATCCGTCGTGTATAGAGAGGTAAGTAAGGTCGTAGTTTGGAGAGCAGATTAATTAGCATATCTGATGGGATAGAGACTTAAATAAATCAGTACCTTGCCTTTATATTTCCTGTTAAAACAGTTACAAATACAAAAAAAAGAGAGCTGTAAAAAAAAACAATAGAATTCAAAGAGATCTTTAATTTGATCCAGTGACACTGGTAGCACTTTAAACATGTAGGTAGGTATATAATCAATCATAGTATATCTAACCCTTACAGTAAGTAGGTAGGACCTATTCATATAGGAACAGCGAATGACTTCATCATTTTCATTAAAAAAATCATCTAAATAAGATGCTGGAGCAGTGATATCATTGTATCGAGCTCAACTCAAAAACCACACCACTGTCATTATGTGAGCACAGCAGCCAACAGTTCGCTTACCAACAAGGCAGTTGCAACAATAACCTACTATGGCTTGCAATGTATTTGCTACAGCATCGTCTCTGCTTATTAATAAATACGTGTAATATGTACGACTGTTCACATGCCTGGATTTAATCCTACCTCTTAACAAATAATTATTTAGGCCTAAAATCAGAGTAATATCCTCATCAATTTCAGTATTCACTTCCACTGAATATATTCCAGACTGACGAACATGTTCCCCGAAGTAAGATCTGGCCTGTTTTAATTGATATGTACCTAGAGCAAACCGCTTAAGGTCAGTAATTGAGAGTCGTGGGAATCTATCCAAATGAGGATGATTGCCATCAATTGTTTGGAAGCTAGCTCTCCTTCTGTTAAGATTTTCTTGCTCTACATATGTTGCTGATCTCCAACATGCAGCACATACACGTTCCATTCTGGAAACCTAAAAAAAATAAGGTGCTTAAATATTTTTTCTGTTAGCCCAAGTAGACAGATTCTGTATTAGACACTCCATATTTTCAATAAGATACTAATAAATATTTACCAAGTGCAGTGGAACCAGTCTCATTAAAATGTTTCTTTCTTGTCGATCATGTCGCACAGGGTATGTTCTTGGTGCTCGTAAGATAGAATTTCCACAAGGAAAGCAGATTCTTCTATGTCCAAGAGCAGGCAAAGGCATAGCACTTCCTTCGCTCATTGTGTTAACTCGATTTTGAAGCAGTCCAAAACACTCGGAACAAATTATACTTCCTGGAGACAGCTGCAATCAAAAAAATGTATCTGAAATGAAATATAAAAAAAAGGTCATTAGAATATAGTATAATAGAATGAGCAAAGGAATGTCACAATCACCGCCTTCAAGTCTAACTGAATGGGCCGCACATCTTAATTATATTTTGTGCTTACAGCATGGAGTGCTTCCAATTTCAGAATTGTGACATTGATTTTATGCTATCATTTGTCTATAGTTTTTAATATGTGATTTATAAAAAGCAAAAATTAAAATATAAAAACGAGAGAATGACTGGGTAGGTTTAAACTGTCTGAGAAATCAAGAAATAGACTGATAGGTATGAAAACGTTAATAGAATGTGCTTACCTGAGTAGGAGTTATCCATGACTGTAACACATTGATCATCTGAGTAGTAGCTTGTTCCAAAGAATACCTGCGTTGGTTTCTTAGGATTGCAAAAAAACAGTTGATACACCGGTTTCGCCGGTCGATTGTTCTTGTTGTCGGTACCTCACGCGAAGTGGTCGACATTTTCAGTAGTCGCTAAGTAGTACAGTACAGTACAACAAAATACGAATCACACACAAACTTCAAACAAAGTGAAAACTTCACGGCGTAAAAACGTCCTGGCGTAAGATTCACAATTTCACATTAAAGTTAGCGATAGTGATTGAAAACAAGAAATAAACAAATAGTTACAATGAATATCACAATTACTGTGGAGAGTAGGACTCGATCAACACAAAAAAACTGTAATACTTAAATCGCAATGAACAAACTTAGCATGCAGTATGCACCACGCGCAATTGACATTGGACTTTTTGACAATGACAATTCAATTTGAGACACCAACACCAATGTTGCCACTTTAGATTTTAAATGAAAATCGATTACTCGAATAAATACACTCGACACATAATTATTTCAAATGACTGATTTAGTTCTATAATCATTAATTTATTAAAAAGGTTCGATTTATATCAAACCGAAGCAAGATAGTTAAAAAAAATCTATGCAATCATTCATATATTATGTATCGTTAGCCAACAAAGTGAAATTGCTTTAAAAAGTTTTGAAAGCAAAATAATAAGACTACTGCGTGTGTGAAATACTAATTATTTCACACCACAGTAGTATCATCTCGCTTTATTATTTATAAAAACCCCGCGATTTACCTTTCCAATGACTTTACATTTATATTAATTTGTAATCGTATGCAAAAAAAATCGATTAGAGTTGTCAATATATTTACTTATTTTGATTATGGCAACACTTTAACGTAAGAATAGCCGGCAGTAGGTACTTCATTGTATCAAAACAATTTCATAACTTATTAAGTTTACAAAATAAACCCCTATACAAAATTGGCATTCTAATTGCAGAATGACTTCAAAAATAAAGAAAATAATTGTAATATAATTTTTATCTTGATGCATGAGAAAAACCAGTACCGTTGATGGTCAAGATCCTTTGTTGAAATAACACGTTAATTGTTAGAAGTATCGGAAAAAGTCAAACCGCCTTGCTCTACTCTACCATTGAGAAGCCGGGGCAGGTCGCTAGTCTTAAATAAAAACGTGTTGTAGGATTTTCATCTCACTTAGACAAACATAGGACTTTCATCTGTCAGTTCAGAGCTGAGAAGCGTTAAAATGGTTAAAAATTCAACAGGGTGCTTTTATTTACTCATTCATTTAGTTGCTGATAACGGGATTACTATCTGAGATCCCTTCTAATAAATATTACTAAGACCACTTTATATCTCATTTTCTTAATTAAGCCTAGAATTTTCAGGTCGTGCACCAAGGCTTCACTAAAATTAATATTCATTCAACCTTGGCTACATGCGTAATATAACATATTCAAATACATGTAAATTAATCAAATGGGGATTTTAAGATGAAAATCTAACATTATATTAAATTATTTTGCTAGGCATACACAAGGCTGATAAGATTAAACTGACAACTTGAAATTGGGGTCGTTGAGGCTAAATATCTTTGGGTGACAAAGGATTCTGTCAAATATTGGTTGGTTAAATCTTCTTGTTCGTTTTGTCGATGATTTAAAATGATATTTTATATTAACTGAGGCTTGGGTAAAGTGTCATTCTGTCAGTAAAATCATCTGCTTAGCCTTTTCCCAATTATATTGGGGTCGGCTTCTAGTCTAACCGGATGCAGCTGAATACCAGTATTTTACATGGAGCGACTGTCTATAGTATGAGCGCATGACGTTTTCATTGATGGATTGCGTTCATCGCATGCGCTGCACACTACCGCCGAGAGCTGGGACCCTATCAGAGGCCGGTGGGCCTCGAGGTCCTAAACCATCTGGCGGCCGGCGTCCTCCCCGTCGACGAACTGGTGGTGGCGTCGTGGGCGGAGAGAAATACTCGTCGCTCGAGCTCGACGCAACTGCCACGGCCGGTGTCAAAGCATTCACGATGGGGCTGGATTCCGGCAGCGTCGAGGCGGAGCTGAGCGACGGGTCCGGAGGCGATAGGCGTGCGCGTCGTGCTGCTGCTCTTGTCAAAATGTCAACATTATCGTTTCATGTCTCGTTTTTCACACATCGTGATTTTCACATTTATGACGTATGTCATTTGTGATCCGAGTTTTTTCTTCTAATATATTGATATAAAATTGGTTAATTTTGCCGTTTTTGTTGAAATGTAAAATTATTATATTTAAAAAAGGGAGAGGTGATATTCAGGCTGTTTAAAAATATATATTACAAAAATAAAATTTATAAATCTCGATATTTTGTCAAGCATTAAAACCCGTGCGAAACCGAGGCAGGTTGGTTGTTGTTAAAATAAATTAAAAAAGCAAAGGTAACGGAAATAATGACCAACATAAATCAGTAGGCAATACCCAGAACATATAAATACACAAACTTTTAATATTTCCTTCGTACATAAGCTTATAGTATTACATTTTTCGCGGCAACAGCAAATATATCAGCACGTCATGAATTATGCTGAAACAATTTTACTGTAGCGGATCGTGTTTATGAAAACCAAGTTTTTTATGGCACCACCAGGCTTAAGTAAATGATGTGAGGCTGGTGCGGCGTTTGTGAGGTTTCTCTGGTGTATTGACTAGCGATTCAGCAGGATTTGCTTGCTGATTTCAACATGTCATCATCTGCCTAGCCTTTTCCCAACTATATTGGGGTCGGCTTCCAGTCTTAACCAAATGCAGCTGAATACCAGTATTTTACATGGAGCGACTGCCTATCAGACCTTCATAACCCAGTTACTACTGGGTAATACGATACCCCTTGGTAAGAATGGTTGTCAGACTTTTTGGGCCTCTGACTACCTAACGACTGTCAAAGATATTCAAATGACACCCGGGACCAACGACTTAACGTGCTTTCCGAGGCACGGAGGAAACTCGGTATGTAATGGGTGGTCACCCATCCACAGACCAACCTAGGCAAGCACGGCTTCACCTAAAGATCGACCCGAGCGGCTGTTATTATTTAGCCACGAGCTCCTCTGCTGATTTTAACATGTCTGAGCAGAAAAATATTCAGATTACCCTCGCAATTCAGATAGTTAGGCAGTTTTCATAGAAGGGTTTGGATTATCCATTTGTATTTTACTTATAATACAAAGAGTTAATAAGAATTACAAAACTGGAAACCAAGACTAGTGTTTACCACAATAATAGCAGCATGAAATCCCCTCAATCTTTACAAAGCATCATCTACCAAGCCTTGTCCCAACTATATTGGGGTCGGCTTCCAGTCTAACCGGATGCAGCTGAATACCAGTATTTTACATGGAGCGACTGCCGCCTATCTGACCTCCACAAAAAGAAAAGATGCCTTAGGTTATGCAGGGAGGCAACACTCACTGTAGGTGCTGTCACTCGGTTGATTGGTCTACCCAGAACGTCTTTTAAGTCTGCAAAAATTCTGACATGAAACGAGTCTTGTCCATCGGATCTACCGGATTGATAAGACGTTACTAACTTGTTCATCTAGTACAGTTCGCGTCACGTAAAAAGATCGCTGACCGCTCAAATAAATTTTCTCAATTTTTGTTATTCTAGCCTTTTCCAAAGTCTTAAGGAGCTAGCAAAGTACTTATTACGATTCTACAATGAATCAATTATACTTATATTAAAAAACAATAGCGTAGTACTTTAGGACGAGACAGTATAACGTGCGTAAACACATCCCCCTCCACTGTCGCTGAGCGTTCTTTTTACATGACGGGACTTATACATCACTATGACCGGAGAAATGGGTGTATCGCAACTCCGGCAACGGTATTTCGGTCTCAGATTCCGATAAATGGCAGATGCGGTGAGCAAACGCTAATATAGTTGAACAATTAACTTTTCGCGAGTGGTGTATACAAAGTGGAGCAGGACTCTTGACAATCCTTTAAGCCACGTATAGAGTGTCATGTTCTTTACCCGTATACAAAAAATCAATCAAATCCAATGAATACTTTAACCACAGGAAATTATTTTTCATTTTCTTCTTTTACAACATGATGTAGATCTGAGTCCGTAATAATAGGTAAACATTGTAAGGTCAAGAACCTGTGCAAAAACGTACGATTCTATTCTCTACGTCTCAATATGCTTGAAAGACAGAGAAAGGTGTCATACCATTACACTCTAACGCGCCCCGCCCACTCCCACAAAATACTACAATTAGAAAGAAAAAGAAATATTACTTACGCAAAAAATGCATTAGTGGTGCATAGAAAATTGCGAGTGTGTGTTTGAGCGGAAATTTTTCGGCAAAAAGACCGTTATTGACTCGCACGTCAGTCAGTGCATAGCGGCGCCCTTTGATGAGCGCACACGCATACATTTGTTATCGCAAGACCGCGCGCCATTGTTGTGATTCTAAGAAAAGTTTTAGTTCTTATTGTGATTAAAGACGATTTATGATAGTTGGATTAGTGCGTAGGTTATTGTGAGATACTGTTAAGTGTTAGTGTAATATTAGTTAGTTAATTAGGCATTTATTAGTTAGTTTTGTGATTTAGGTTAGGTTTGTGAGTTTTTTAGTTTAATTATGCCTCAAATAAGGTACAAAGCTACCGAGTACACTGACATGGTACTTATGTACGGATAATGTCACCAAAATGCGGCTTTAGCATTGCGTACATATCGGGAGAGTATGCTCGAGAAGTGAACACTGTGGATGATTTAAAAATAAGAATAATTAATGCCTTCGACAAAGTTAAAAGAACAGATCCCCATCTGTTCTTTAACTTGTTAAGACGAGTCGGTGAAAATTTAATAAGACGATGTCGCTTGTGCATAGTGAACAATGGTGGACACTTTGATTTAAAAATTTGACTATTGATGATTTACGTCCCGCACCGCCGCCGCCCGCTGCACCCCGCTCTACGCCGCGCAAAGGTCAGTGACTTTTCGAAGATAAAGCGTGTTTAGTTTTTATGAAGTCGATTCTGCTATTTATTTTGTTTGAAAATTGCAATTTTTAAATTTTCCATTAACTACTAATTTTCGTGTTTTAAAACGTTTCTATGGACTAGTACTGTGCTTGTTTTAATTTAATGTCGTAAGTCCAGATCCACATTGTATATGAACTGGTGCCACCATCTTGTAACTGTTGTGTTTATACAATTTCGTCATGTCAATGTCATTATAGCGGTTGAAGATCCCTGAACTGCACTGCCGCGCTAGCGTTATTAGCAGTAAGTGCATTTTTTGACAAAATGAGTTAAATATTCATCCTGAAATAGCGCAACGAGCTATATCATATGTGCTGACAGCTGTTTTAATATTATCGGGTAAATTCGGTAAGGATCAGTTGCTTCAACTAATACTAGATTTTCATCATTTAAAACTATTATAATATGTACACAATTTTATTAAGTGCAGAAAATAAAAACGCTTTGTTTGGGCTACACGTTTCAATCACCATAATTAATATAACTTATAAAAAGAAGTCCGGAAAAACAAAATTAAACAAAACTTTGCACGCCAATTACTCAAAACTATGCAAAACATACTAACTGCTCTTAACGCTATCGCGGCAGTTCAGAATGTGTCAGAATACTACCGTACTTCAAAATGAAAGATTCCTCTAGATTTGAAAAGAGTGTCCATGGAGTTTCTTGCCCTTTCTTCTCCATAGAGATCTACGCTTTGGAATGGGCAACTACAGTACTTTCACAAGTTATTATGCCTTGTGTCTGGGACTGTAGCTTCGCCATCTTTGTTTTTCTGACATTCAAAAGTGCCTGTTATGGTCTAATTGAAATAAATGCTTTGAGTTTGAGTTGAGTTTGATTTAAAAAAAAAAAAAAACTTTTTTCAACTTTTAACAAAATAAAGAGTAAAAACTATTCATTTCGTAATAAAACAGCAGCTATATCAAAACATGACAGTTAGCAAGTAATCAGCCGGACGAGGGTATAAGTAAGATTTACATCGAATCGCCGCCCTTAAATATTAACTGGACGGTGACAAGGGTTGCTACCAGCTACTCACAGGGCGTTGTTGTTGCGATAGTGCCAACCTTTACATTATTAGGGGAGTGATTAAAAACGGAGTTTTCCTTTTATTTTTTAACCGACTTCAAAAAAAGGATGGGTTCCCAATTCAGTTGTATTTTTTTTATGTTTGTTACCTCATAACTTCATAATTTATGAATTGATTTGAAAAAATATTTTTTTATGTTTTCATTGAAATCGGTTCAGTAGTTTGGTTTTTCTTCTTCTTGGCCTATGTTGACATATATACGACTAAAAAGGGTAAAATAAATAAAAAATGCAAAAAAAACGACTTCCAAAAAAAAAAAGTCTAAAATAAATTTACTTTCGGAAGTCGGTGGCAAAAAAGTCAATGAAACAAACAAAGTCACCGACTTCCGAAAGTGAACTTTTTAGTGTTTTTTTTTGGAAGTCGGTTTTTTTTGACTAATCAATACCAGCCGCACGGGTCCATCTTCAGCGCTTGCCAAGGCCATTGGTCCCGGTTGTCGTTTATAACTCTTTGGTAGTCGTTACAAGTCGTCAGTGGCCCGAAAGTCCGACAACCAGTCTTACCACTTTTTTATTTAATCAGCTACAATAACATACTGGCTTGCCTTCGTGATATCTTTATATATCTGTCTTTATTATAAATTATCAATATTTAAGCATGGTTTTACGAGATAAATACGACTTAAACTCGAATATTTTCAGACACCATGATTTTTTGGCACAAAGGAAACACAGCTACAAACACAACTAATTTCACCGCAAACCTAATTGTGTTTTCACATCAACTAAGTAGGAAAGCTACTTAAATGCTTAAAGTGTATAATATAATTAAACACGACCGTAGCCCTGCCGAATTGCAACTGCACGGCAGCTTGGAATCAAAACAGAATTACAGCGAAGAGCCTCAAAATAAGCCATTACAGGTAACAATGGCTTCAACTCTCCGTCTGAAACAGGAATATTGTAGGTTTATTCAAAACAAACAGTATTCCCATTTTCGACCATGGCAGACGTAGTAAGGCTTTTCTTCACAATAGCAAACGTGGCTACTGGAGGAGGGGCCGCGCATTACTTTGTGTAAATTATTTCATCACCACTGCTCTCAAAACGGTGAAGGAAAGTATCTTGAGGAAACCGGCATGTCCTAGAACCAAAAATTTTAAGACATTTTTGACATACCATACAACCCGCAATGGGCTCGCGTGGTGGAGTATAGCCCATTCCCTCTCCCAGAGAGGAGGCCTTAGTCCCAGCAGTGGGAACACCATGCATTTCCAGCATGTTTTACGTAAACAGACTTATATTGTTTCGTACCTATTACAGCTGGATTCTGTACGAAACAATATAAGTCTGTTAAACACAGAATGCGTACTAACTACAGTTTTCCATATAAATCCAACCACTACGCCCAGACGTTGGTATAAAGTTCTTCTTTGTGCCGTTAATTACAAACAAGTAAGTAAGAAACCTAGAATTAGTTTGTACCAAGGCTTTGTGGACGAAGATTTGCGGTACTGTTCAGTCGGAAAACGTACACATTGTTTTATTTTAAAAGAAAGTTGTGTAGTGTGAAAAAACTGTGAGAAGCTCCTGGCTAAATAATAACAGCCGCTCGGGTCGATCTCTATGTTACGCCATGATTGCCTGAGTTGATCTGTGGATGGGAGACCACCCATTACATACCGAGTTTCCTCCGTGCCTCGGAAAGCACGTTAAGCCCGTTGGTCCCGGGTGTCATTTGTAGATCTTTGACAGTCGTTAGGTAGTCAGTGGCCCAAAAAGTCTGACCACCAGTCTTAGCAAGGGGTATCGTATTACCCAGTGCTAACTGGGTTGTGGAGGTCAGGTAGGCAGTCGCTCCATCTAAAATACTGGTATTCAGCTGCATCCGGTTAGACTGGAAGCCGATCTCAACATAGTTGGGGAAAAGCTAGGCAGATGATGATGAGTAGTGTAAAAAAAATTCCCTAAGTCCCAAGTGAGTGTCGGTTTTTGATTTGAGTATTGGATTCTATGAAGAACTACATATATATATATACTCTAATTAAGGTATTTGCTTCAAGCGCTTGAAATTAAAAATTTAAAACTTATGTGTGTCCTTTTCAATTTCTGCATTTAGAAACAGGAAAATGTAGTTTGATTAAGGAAATGGCCAGAACAATTTATTTTTTAACGTTGTAATTTTGATATCCCGTGGCAGGTTCATTTATTACAATTGTTTGAAACCGTATGAACAGTGGGATGCTGGAGTTTTTATAGTTTTTAGTTCGAGTTTAGCCTGTTTCGAACATTTTAGCAAAATGTCTGTTTTCCAATACTCTAAAAACCAGCTTCTCTAAGATCATCAGTCAACGTCATATTCATTTTTCTGTAAAAATACATCACAATTAAAAGGACCGCTTCAGAATGATTAAACTTAAAAATATGCATCATAATTTAAATCCCTGATATTTTAATGCCCTGCCGATAATATCAGGAGCCGTAGTACATCAATCGGGAACCGGAAATTGATTGCCCATTACGTAACTCACTGTGACCGCGGTTTACATCGTGCTTTATGAACCATAAAAATATAAAAGGGTGCATTATTTTTTACCCGACTACCCGAAGCAAAGGAGGGTTATGTGTTTAAAGTTGGATGAAAGGGTTGCGGCCCACTTTATGGGGAAATTATCCAAATCAACTGCTCATGGACGCTAAAACTAAGATTAGATGTATCAAGTGTAATCCCATAGGAGGAGCTCTTGGCTAAATAATAACAGCCGCACGGGTCGATTTTCAAAGATAAGCCGCTCTTGCCGAGGATGGTCCACGGATGGGTGACCATTATTACATACCGAGTTTCCTCCGTGCCTCGGTAAGCACGTTAAGCACGATCGTCCCGAGCGGCTGTTATTATTAAGCCACGAGCTCCATTGATATATTATGTGTGTCGATAAAAAGATCCGGAAACATATTCTACGAATTTACAAACTGTCGCTTTTACTTGGTACATATCGCGACAAATGCAGCTACACATATCTTGTATTAGATGGCCTCGCTTTGGATAGATTTCCCGTACAATAAGAGATCCGTTTGCACTGGTTATGCATAGCTTGATTGGTCGTCGTGCGTACTTAGTCACACTTTCTAAAGGTGAGTACAGACTACAACATTTTCTGGAGCATTTCTGTGTAATGTAACGTTCTTACGAATGGTACAATACAGGCAAAAGCTCAGTTCCCAAAGCATTTCCATGTAATGTAACGTTCCTGCGAATGCTCGAACACCCGCACTCGTGGCTCGACGAAATGTTACACCAATACGCTCGACGAAATGTTACACCAATACGCTCATTGGTTTGTAACAAGGAGGCGAGCGTGCTCAACGTTTAGTTCGTAAAAGGATGATACACTAGAACATATCATAGAGCGGCTGTTCTGTTACAAGTAAATGTTGTAGTCTATACTCACCTTTAGAGAAAAGTCTCAAGAATTATACAATTCCTACAGCATCTGAAGGAATATTAAGATTTCGCGTTTTGAACATAAAATTCCGTAGAGATGAGAATTTAGATAAAAACAACATTATACCTCAATTATTTTACTCTATCTTAAATAAAATCTGACTAGATTCTGAGGGTTTTGGACTACATTTTCATTTTTTCAAGACTTCCGTTATGCCCCTTTTTATTAAGCTAGATTTATGGGCTTCTTCGCTTTAATGTTTTTAAGAGAAAACGGCGTTTTAAAGTATTATCACAAATTAACTGAGAAGAAATATTTTTATTTTTTTCCGTTGCCTAAGCCAGTATCCCAAAAGTTTAGTTTTACCAGATAGTATTAAAAACAGTTAAGTCATTTCTAAGTTTGTGTAATCATTTTCCTTTTACAGCCTTTCGTAGTAAGTAGTCGTAGTACTAAATAGTTCGTAGTAACTCAATAAGGTATTTGACTGAAAATATCTATTTAGTCCGTCAGTTAGACTATCAAAAAATATTGGACACGTATTTTTTTTGTCATTTGACCGAAAATTGACCACGATACAGCGCGTTGAAATCTCGCGCGTCAATTTTTGTTACTTTTACTGGCCAGTATCGTCACAAACCGTCTCTTGAACTTTGATGCGCTGCATCGTCATCATTTTTTGATTAAATGTAATTTTTTGGTGATCTAACTGACGAACTAACTTTTTTTTTTATGGTGTCAAATAGATAGGCTACTTGACAATCACATTTCCAGGATGGGTCAGAACAGGATGAGCCAGAATCGTCACACAGTGGATGCCTAAAAACGGTCCTCGTCACCAAGGCAGACCCAAAAAACGCTGGCGTGATGATACACCGGGAGAGTTGGAAAGGAATGTGGGAGGCCTTTGTCCAGCAGTGGGACGGAATAGGCTGATTTAAAAAAACTCAATTATAGGTGCAATCTGGTTCAATGATTAAATTAATGTTATACTAACCTAAATAACTTTCTTGTATTTCAGATGACTCAGCTTCACATAGAATTCACCCAAGGTAAAAAAACCTCTGTTACCATTATTAAATTGCCTCAACTACAACCAACTTCCATTAGTATCACAAATGTATCTCGTCTGGCTATCCCATAGGATTTCACAATAAAATCCTTGTCAAGTCATGTCACTCTTGTCCATGTCCAATGTCCATCTCCCCACAAAACACGATTCTGTGCGATTAGCGGACATGTACAAATGTAGCTTAAATTGTCATGCATACGAAAGTGTGACTCGTTCAAGATTCATAGCACGAGTATGGTCATAGTATCCCATGAGTGCGACGTTGGCGCCCCTGGCGGAGGGTTGGGGCATCAATCAAAGTCAGTTGCAGGTTAGGGGTGTGACCTACGGGCGTCGAAGTTGACCAGCGGAGTGTCGATTTAGGTCGGGTTTAGGTTTCGGTGTTGAGGTTGACATTTTGATTGAGTGGAAATTAGTTAGCGATAGTGATTTGAATTTTCCTGGATCGATGATAAGAAAATTACAAGTCTTTGTTATCAGTATTCCCCTTAAAATAAATTTTAACCAGAACTTTGTGACTTTGACATAATAGTTTAATATTTTATTTTATTTATCAGGGACAAAATACTGGGTACTCCTCAAAACGCAACAATTTTTAAGCGCAACCAACTAAGCGCAACTAAATTATTCCTAGACGCGCAACCATTAGTTGCGCTCACAAACTTCGAGGAATAATTTAGTTGGGCTTAGTGGGTTGCGCTTAAAAATAGTTGCGCTTTGAGGAATACTCCCAAAATACAGATAAACGTAACAATAAATATGATTAGTTATGGTATAAGACTAAAAAACGAATAACCCACACTATTGTCAATTAAATAATAGCGATTAAAGAAGAAATAAGTAGAAGAATGCGTAGTTACACATGTATTTCCAAGTAAGTAACTTACAATATTCATTGCTGATTTTAAACAAATAGTTCGTGAAAACAGCCAAAAATTTAAAGAAGTAGATCTTTACATTTTTGGCTGTTTTCACTAAATATTGTTCTATATGTTGGATCCGGTCGTTAGTATGGACATAAAATGAATTGGAAAGCGCGCCTGTGTGCTGTGGTGACATCACGCGACCTATTTATCAGTCTACCCACAACACAGCGTGGTGGTGCAGAGCCATGATGTTAAGCTCGAGGCGAGGGCGACATTCAATGTCTGATCGCTGCGGCGGAGTTGAGACGTCTTGGAACTGTACCCGATTCATTGTGCCCCGTATTATTGTGTTTAGTTGTTATCTCAAGTAATTGTTAGTTTTGCTGGAAATAGTGTATCGCACCCAGTGTGTTTTCATAACACGAAACCCATCGTCTGCCCACATGATGTACGAGCCTAACGGAATAAATCCTGACATATCCGACATATAAATAAAGGTGATTGGTAGATGTAGGTCTAAAGCGTGCAATACGTAATTATTTACTGCTCTAACGGCCAGTGTGTGTGTGAGTGTCCACTGCCCGCGGCACTGCGACCCCCCTCGTGATGAATCTAGGCAAATGTCACTCATTGTCTAGGCGAGAATTTATTGTACTGTTGCCTATTAAACTTTCTAGATTTTCTGCTATCTAACTTTGAAAAATGCTTACAATATTATCCTGTGCTCATAATATTATCCAGCCATACATTTTTGTACAAAAAACATTCTGAAACATTTAGAAACGAAATATTTTTGAATCGATGTTTAGATAGATACTCCTGGAGCACGAGTCGAATAAATATATCACAATACAAACAAGGATATCACGACGAAATAAACGTTATTAACTAAGTAGATAATAATTAAACATCACCCACACAGATCACGTCCTAATTCCAGCGAAAACCAAGAAAAAACAACCAATAAATAATCTCAATATCACATTACCGCACGATCAAAATGTAACTACGCTCATTCAAACAAACGCTGACTTTTCCCGCATTCCCTCCACTTTATTCCCTTCCCTTTGTTCCCCCAAAAAGAAATTCAAAGAAAGAAAACAATTGTTCTTTCAAAGTCTTTGGTGTTTTCTGGTTTTCTTTGGATAATCTATCACGTTGACCTGAATGTACTGTATGTAGATTACGTATAGAGCACTAGGCGTTAAAACGAGCTGGATCGTAGATTTTCTTGATGGATGACGTGGCAAGCAAATGGGCACGCTGTGACAGGAATTTGTTGGGTATCGTGGAGTGTTGTTTTCTACAGGAAGTTTCTGTCGAATTGCAATGTCATTGGAGCGATTTGTGCAGCTCTAGACTGCAAAGTATAGTTGTTTTTCGAAAAAAGTTAGACTGGAATGGATGTCTTTTGGTTTGAAAAATAAACTATTACTCCGGAATTCACGGAAAGTAAGTTCGAGAAAATAGTGTGAGAATCGAACCCACATCAAAGCAGGTACAGACGCCAGCTGTACATCAAGGTACAACAATCTGTCAAATTTCTTTAATAGATTTTGAACTTTATCTCTGAAGCATTAGGTTCAAGGTTGATTGGGAAAATTTGACAGTTTCGGGTAGCTTGATGTGCTGGCATCTGTACATATACTGCCTTATTTAGATTAAAAAACTTGTCACTTTTTTCCATAGATCGCCATGATTTCTTCATAGTCTAGCAACAAAAGCATATTGTATAGTAACCGAATATGATCGAGAATATTCTATGTATTTGCGAGAAACACGACACGTTCACAAAATGTGCTACGTAAATTAGTATCGTTACAGATACGTACCTAAGTAACAAGTCTCAGCCTATAACAGAATTAGGAGAAGGTTAATTAACTACCACATTATTGAGATACATTAACATTTAATCTACACCAACCAGAAACCATACCACGGTTCGTAATTTCTGAATACAAAATTAACCCAGCATAAACACGTCAGAGCCTAAAAACGCCAATCTTGTATCTATACCTACAGTCATCATCATCTGCCTAGCCTTTTCCCAACTATATTGGGGTCGGCTTCCAGTCTAACCGGATGCAGCTGTATACCAGTATTCAGTTATTACTGGGTAATACGATTCCCCTTGGTAAGACTGGTTGTCAGACTTTTTGGGCCACTGACTACCTAACGATTATCAAAGATCTACAAATGACACCCGGGACCAACGGCCTAACGCGCTTTCCGAGGCACGGAGGAAACGCACGGAAGTATGTAATGGGTGGTCACCCATTCACAGGCCAACCTAGGCAAGCACGGCTTAACCTAAAGATCGACCCGAGCGGCTTTTATTATTTAGCCACGAGCCTATATACCTACACTATATTGTATAATTATATTATATTAAAATCAGGACCAGAACAAACATTATCATGCTTCATAGTATATTCCAAGAAAGATTCCTGGAACCACAGAGCACGAAGTCCCGACCTCTGCTAGAAGCGGCATTGGCAATACTTTCTACGTCTAGTGTAGAATTTGGAATGAATCAGGGATTTCGTGAAACACCTAGGCGGGAATCATGGTAGATGTCTCTGTGAACTCTTTTTACTGAAAACATGTTATGACAAATGACGTATACGCGACAGTAGTTTGCGGCAGGCGTTTTGGAAGGCTGTCTCTTCTAAATTTTGATGTTCAAAAAGATCTGATTACCAGCCTTATTTGCAAGAAAGAAAGAAAAAAAGTTTATTTGGCATGAGTGACAAGTGCATACAACATTGAACAAAAAAAAACTGAAATCAAAACGAAAAAAAAGTCTTCATTATTGCGCGTCTCACGGTTGCGCCAAATAGGCCCAGCTCAACACGACGCTGCTTTATATGAATACATTTAAAAAATCACCAGGAATTTTATTAATACTTTGCCGTATCTAGATGCTGCCGGCGCGATGATTGCGTACTCTGTGACTGAAACCAACAGAAGAACGGAGTTAGTTCAGAAAGTCTTCCATTAGAAGAATTAGCACACTCATTTACATGACGTGAGTCTTAGGTGAACGACCTGTGAATGTCGTTTAGTAATACCATGCTCCGTGTATGGTAAAAAGAACTGCTTGTATATTGACCTTTATCCCTGTTATCTTGTAAAGATAAGATGTAAGATGGAAGCGTCAGGGTAGTCCGCTAAATTCAAATTTTCTTAGGTTTTTTGCAATTTGCAGGACAGTTTCAGACTATATGTGAAACAAAATATGATTCGCGACCGTAACACGTATGTAAAAGAAAGAAAACATATTTATTATGCCACAAGTGCACACAACAAACAAATAAAATAAAATAAAAAAATTAAATCTACACAATACAAAACGTAAATTAAACAGAAAAAAGAGACAATATTGTGTGCCTCACGGTTGCGCCAAGTAGGCCGAGTTCAGCAAACTGCCGAGCAGCTAGTGCCCAGTTACAGAATTATAATCATCAATACAACCCTCAAGTTCATTTAATCCCATTTAATGACTATTTCATGAAAAAATCATTCAATGGGATTATATGAACTTAGAGGGTTGTATTGATGAGTTTAATGATTATAACTCTGTAAAGCCATACTTGTTAGACTCGCGAATCATATCTTAATCAACGTACAACCTAACACTTACCTGTAAATTATAAAAAACTTAAGAAAATTTAAATTTCGCGGGCTACACTGGCGCTTCCATCTTAACCAATGAGTTGATTTTTTAATCACTCACAGAAATTCAATGTAGACCTCAAAAAAAAAATACTTAAGTAAATTAAATTAAAATTATAAATATTCAAAACCTCAATAAAGCTCTCGAAATGATAATATTTCCTGATTTTATTTTACGTTTTATTTGCATTAAAAAAAATATATATTAAATGAGAATGAACATCACCCGCAGGACGCCCGCAGGTTAAGATCATTTTGTTTTCGGTTGTTATATTCCAGTAAGTTCTGGTAATTTCATTGACGCTAGTGAAATATATAAATATATTTTTTTATCGTAGTGAAACACAGTAGATAATGTCGCTTGGCAACAGTAATTTTCCAGTAAGTTCTGGTAATTTCATTGACGCTAGTGAAATAATAAATATATTTTTTATCGAAGTGATAATGTCGCTTGGCAACAGAACAAAAAAAAGGTCAGAAAAGATAATGTACAAAATAAAAAGATAATGGAAATAGAAAAGTAATATTTTCTTACGGGGACGCAAAATATCAGGTGTCATTTTAGAATATCTATAAATTTTATTAATACTATCACGTTTTCGGTATTTCACGTGACCAGTAGCGAAACTTACCTTTTTGAATTTATTATGAACCTCGAAATATAACTTTGGCGTTCATAAAAAGGTATTAAAATGATCTAAGCAATGCTGGTCAGAAGAAACTGTGGATTTGGGTGCTGCATGCTCTCATAAAGAGACCTATATCCCAACGGTGGGTACGTATCAGGTTCAGGAACAAGCATTGGGTGCTCCAGCATTGGCCGCAAAAACAGGTATGAACTTCCTCGGATAAGAACGGTCATGACCATCTAACCACTGTTTCGTGGAATAAAAACCCAGTCCGACTTACAGCCAACTGCAAGTCAGACTCGCCCATGAAGGGTTCTGTACTATCGTAGTAAGGCAGCCCCCTTTAATTTTTTATTTATTTTTATTATTTGTTGTTATAGCTGCAACAGAAATACACATTCTGTGAAAATTTCAACTATCTACCTATTACGGACTATGAGATACAGCTCGCTGAGAGATAGACGGACGGACAGACAGCGGAGGCTTAGTAATATGGTCCTTTTGGTTACCCTAAAAATGAGCCAAGATGAAATTTAAAATAAATTGTGATATTAAAAAAACTGCCTATCTTAACATGGAAACATTTCTCACCAAACTCTAAAAAAAATGTGTCACCAGTGTCAGAAGAGTGTACAGCAAATACAGAGAGATGTCAATCTCGGAGAGTAGCGAAGATTTCGCGATGACAATACGTGCTTGAGAGATGAGCGTTTGACTTTGATTGCACTTGTGTTGGCAACGACTCTTCGGGACATGTCAAACATTTTTGAGATGTAGAATTATTTGGCAGAAGTGATTATGAGTGTGTGATAAATTGCTAATTTTATGATGGTCTGAATGCTGGACAGAAAGGATATGCAAAAGAAACAATACTTATACTCAGCAGGAGTAAGATATGATTGATCCAAAATTATCATAGGCCGGAACTGAAGAAAACGGTTAAAGTCGGTGCAATGGGATAACTTATTCTAGTAGATTATGGATACTTTATTTATTTATTTAAAATAGGTACGCCAACAGTACATACATTTTACATTTAACAATAAATGTATACAGGTTAGGGTTCTTACGTAGGTATCAATTATAGGTGTACACAATATTCTCTCAAGAAAATACAGCTATAAAAAACTAACTTGTTTCGGAGAGAAGAATTTAGCACTTCAAATGTATGTTTCTTTCAGAATTAAAAAACCAACTCCAGCGATAGAGTCTAGTATGCAATTAAAAATAATGCAAAGGAATACAGCAATTGAATTCTGAAAACCAATATATAACATCGGATAGAGGAAATCGCTACAGGTTTTACCGTAGTTTTTCCTTCAACATTTCGACCGAGCCTGCGTAACTCAGAGTGGACATGACAGTGAATTCAAAGCCCCAAAACCTACCGAAATATCCAAAATATCCGGGAAAAATCAAGCCGACGTACCTTTCGGGACCAAATCACGTATAAAACCCCA
The DNA here is from genome assembly GCA_905220335.1 of Noctua pronuba. Taxonomy (NCBI): domain Eukaryota; kingdom Metazoa; phylum Arthropoda; class Insecta; order Lepidoptera; family Noctuidae; genus Noctua; species Noctua pronuba. Next base: position 1,743,531 of record LR999906.1, on the reverse strand, counting down.
CTATTTTTCACCGGCACATTTTAATATCCGTCGCGTAGTACCTCAATGTCGCGACGCGAGTACATTGCAATCAGTCGGAAAGGATTGTGCCATAAATATTTGATAGCCATCCCGCCTGGATCGGCGTATACGTCATAACGGACGGATTTTGTACAGGTTTCCAAATGTGGAGAGGATATATTTATTTGTATAGTGCGTTGTCTAGTATTGAAATCCTTTTTTTTTCGGATGGGAAATCATCAAATGACCCCTCCCGCTCTGGGCAGAGTGGGAGGGGTATTATTTGACACGGCAATTGATATTGTGCTTATTTTAATGGACAGCAGAGGGCAGCATCACAAGCTTTACCTTGGCCGAATTTTAATGAACTCTATTTCCACGGGCAAATAACACATTTTCAGTTGCTTCGCTCCCTTTGAAACTCTAACCAAAGACGCCTAAATATGATTAATATCTTTGCAAAACTTCTTAGACTTGGATTACTCTTCAAAGGAGGTCAAGATCTTACTTGAAGAACCAAAAAAAAATATTAATAATAGCCTTTTCCCAATTATGTTACGGTCGGCTTCCAGTCTAACCGGATGCAGCTGAATACCAGTATTTTACATGGAGCGACTGCCTATCTGACCTCCACAACCCAGGTAGTACTGGGTAATACGATACCCCTTGGTAAGACTGGTTGTTAGACTTTTTGGGCCACTGACTATCTGTAACGACTGTCAAAGATCTACAAATGACAGCCGGGACCAGAGGCTTAACGTGCTTTCCGAGGCACGGAGGAAACTCGGTGTGTAATGGGTGGTCACCGATTCCCAGACCAACCTAGGCAACCACGACTTAACCTAAAGATCGACCAGAGCGGTTGTTATTATTGAGCCACAAGCTCCTCCTCGATAATAAGAATTATAAACACGGTTGTGCAGGGTCTTGGCATTTAAGAAACCACGACTCCTGCATTTCCGCGGGATATACATACAGTCTCATCACATAATTTAACAGCCAATAGCCTCGACCAACATCTGAGGAGGCTCTCGCTTGGCAGCTGGATCAAGGGCTTGATTCAGAAAGCAGTACTTCTGGACACGGCGCGTATCGTTAGGAGGTTCCTCTCTCAAGAGCCCTGACCACCGGTAGCTCGGACCCTGATCCCGATGCTGGTGGTCTACTATTTTTTATATTTTTAATTTTTTTTTTTATTAATAAATATTTAAAAATATGTATGAAAAATTAATAAAGGAGATAATTATAAACAAAATTCCATTATTTTAAGAAGAAAACAGTGTTTCTTAAGTGAATTAAGGTTCTTAAATCAAAAGTAGGTTGCAGTTGCGGCCCAGACACCGAGTTAACTTAGTATTTGCATGAACTTGTATTATTTTAAATTTATTCCAACGGAGGAAGGGAGGACGCTGGGAAGTTATGTAATTCTTTAACTGTTGTGTACGATCTGATTTTAATAATGAAACTGGAGCTCTTTGTAGAATTTGAGAACCTCAACTGTAAATGTCAGTCTTATCCCATTAGTATGTAATCGGCATTTGGAATTTAGTTTTTAAACATGTAAACAAATATGAGCTTTAAGATTAAAAAAAAAACTTTAAAATCTACAAACACAGTTTGGGGTTGAAACTCTAGGACCTTGGGGTCCGAGTGCTCACAGCCTTTTCAAGGAAATTTCAAATCGCTTAGTTGACACTTCCCGTGACCCAAGGGCTGGCTTTTACCTTGGCCAAAGGCTTAGCGTTGCCATACAACGTGGCAACGCCGCCAGTCTCTTGGGTACATTACCAGTTGACAGCGTTGAGGAGGAGTTTTTTGACACCATTTTTTAAGTTAGTTACTTTAGGATATTTTAATTTATTAATGTATTTAAAAAAGAGTCTGTAAAATTAAGTATAAGAAATTACTTAATTTTACATAAAAACCAATTTTCGTTCAAATACAGTTCAGTGTTCACCATGTAGATTTAGTTCAGTTTGGTTGGCGGATACCACATTTTTTCCGATTTTGAAAGAAATAAGTAATAAAGAAAAGAAATTATTTATTGCACTCACACAGGACAAACAAAATAAAACAAAGGTAAGAAAACTTAAATGTAAAAACGAGACTAACAAGTTCTAGGATCTATCGATTTCTTCACGACGTGTTTCATCATTTTTTGTACCTAAGTTTTTGACAAAACCGTCAAATCCACTGGCTATAAAACACAAAGTGAATTGGGACGTCCCAAAAGAACCCTTCATCCCATCTAGCTTCTGTCCTCTATAAACCGAAACAGGCATCACTACCATAAATTGATCCTAGTACGTACTATTCAGTAAATGACGTCACTCGCGGCTTATTACTGATACACTCCAATTTGTGGTCGAGTCTATGAAGATGCCATCTAATAAATAATTTAATACCAGGCTGACGTATCTTATGTTTACGATCTTTTGATACTTGTAGTTCCGCTGAGCAAGACTGGACTGTGCTTCCCCTATCGATTTTCTTTTTGTTCACCACATTTATAATAGAGCAAAAATATAATAAAACTTGTACTGTCACTTACGGGATATCTTCCGTGATTGTTCATTATTTTGAGCTTCCGAAATTTCGAAACCGTGAAAACTTAAAACAGTGTACAAAAATATAATAATTCAGACATGGCTCTACATATTGTTAGACCTTAAGTACTGTTGATGATAGATGTTCTAATACGTCTGAGTCGAAAATTACCACAACTTTAATAAATCCTAACTTCGGGTTAGATTGGAAGCGGACCTAACATAGAACAGTTGGGAAAAGGCCTAAGATTCGGTATCTTATGCTCGAAGTGAAACGTCTCAACACTAAATTAACTATAATTTTGTTTCAGCAAAAAAGTACAGCCCCTATACGGTTCACTCGAGTGATGCGTCTGATATCGGCATTACGGAAATAAACAACATTTCTTTTCATTTAATTAATAGTCAAGTTTCACAGCTATAATGTTGTGGCCGCAAATTAACGCAACAGTATTAATTTTCCAGATTATTAACATTTCCAAGTACTCGCCTTTGTTCCTCAACACCACAAATATTCCTCTTACGATCTATTAAACGTTCCCATTTGTTCTTTATGACATTGTACAACATTTAAAAGGGACAGGATAATCCCGGATTGCCCCATAAACCGGTAGAAGGCAGTTTTCCGCAATAATTGTCGTACATCAATGGGAAAGTCTTCCATGGCTTTCAATGGTGACCTGAACCGTTATGTGGGACAGTAAAAATTGGACTGAGGCTCTCGGCCTCGGGCTACGCGAATTGCGTGAAAAGACACGCGCGCATTTCACTAGTTTTCTTCGCTTAAGAGCGGTTTCTGACTTGAGTATTTTTCCGCGCGTATAAGCTCGTATCGGCTTAAACTCAAACTCAAAGCATTTATTTCAATTAGACCATTACAGGCACTTTTGAATGTCAGAAAAACAAAGAAGGCGAAGCTACAGTCCCAGACATAAGACATAATAACTTATGAAAGTACTGTAGTTGCCCATTCCAAGGCGTAGATCTCTATGGAGAAGAATGGGCAAGAAACTCCATGGACACTCTTTTCAATCAAACATTTTTACAAGATCTTGGTTACATCAGTCACGTTGAGATAATACATATATGTGAGAACGATGTAGACAGACGCGTTTACACGTGCGCCACATTTAAAAAACCGAACGCGTGTACACTCGCGCGTACTCGCTGATTCTAAAGTGTTTGCTCGAACCGGTGGGCGCTCGCGTTAATACGAACTTATAGACGTATGAGATACGTCTATAAGCTCGTCGTCGTACGTTGATGAATGACGTATGAGTGTTGACGAGCTTATGCGCGTCAACACTCATACGAGCTGTGCAGTGTGCATCTGGCAAAAGGCGCGTACATACGTGCCGACACGCGTTTCCAAAAACAAGCTTATACGCGTGAAAATGCGCTTATCGGAAACTGCTCTAAGACTGTTTTTCTGTTCTGTGGAATACTCTTATAAACTTCTTGTATTTTTTTTCTGTCGCTCTCGCAAGACGCGTATCATTTAATCGTTGTAACTCGGGGCCAACCCGTTATGCGGGACGATAAAATTTGATCTGAATGGTGTTTTGACCGACAATACTCAGTTGGGAAGAAAGTGATTATTTTTAAATGATGTGAGTTGGGTCAGGAAAGGGATACGAAGGGTATTTACTTTTTCTTGCACTAAGTTTTATTTTCTATTGATACAAAAAGTTTTGGGACCGATTTGTTTATTCTTACTAAAGTTTGATGGGTTTTGTTATTAATGACTTATATAATTTTACTTTTTTTTCGGGCATGGTCAAATAAGTCTTGCATCAGTTGTCTCCTGGTCGCTAGTGCTAGCTTCTGGGTTCGATTCCCAACTCGAGAAAAGTGTTATTGGGTCAGAAATTTCTAAGAAGGAGCCAGTATTGACGGCAATTGGCTCGCCCCCTATGGGACATGGGACTTTAACATACCTAGTCGAGACACCCACATTCCGCTAGGCATGTTCAAGTCCCATTCTATAAAACAGGCATGAAGTTATGTTGTGTACAAGATTGAAAGTTCACTAGGTAAAGACGATTTCTTTGTAAAATAACAACATACAATATGTCGGATCCGGTCGTTAGTACGGACATAAAATGAATCGGCAAACACTGTGTGGGCACTAGTGACATGGCACGACCTACTTACCAGTCTACCCACACCAGAGTGTTTCTACAGAGCCCTGATGTCCAGCTCGAGACGAGGGCGACAGTCAATGTCTGATCGCGGCGGAGTTGAGACGTCTTGGAACTGTAGCCGATTCATTGTGCCCCGTGTTATTGTGTTAAGTTGTAATCTCAAGTAATTCGTTAGTTTGCTAGAAACAGTCTATCGCACCTAATATGTTTTCATAGCACGAAACCCATGATCTGCCCACATATACGAGCCTTACGGAATTAATCCTGACATATCCGATATACACATGTTCGAACAGCACCTAAGCAATAAATGGATTCCCCGAATATACAAGCAGGGCAGATAGACAGATTAGACAGGTTAGGGGTTATAAATAACACCAAAACCTTCAAAACCGTAAAATAACACGAAAAACTATCGTTCTGTTTAGTAACACTCCATATTCAATTCATGTTAATATTTTTCTTTTAAAAACTTTTTACCGTATACAGCGACATCTGTCGCGTTATTTGGCCCAGGTACAACACTAACTATTCGGTGACAACGACTCCGTGTGCCTTCTTAAAACTTTCAACGCTTTTCGACTCTAAGCTGCGAAAATAAGGCTGCAGCTGTGTCCATTGTTAACTGCAATAAGTTTTAAAAAAAATTGTATTGTTCACAAACATACATTTTCTTTTTGTTCTAGAATTTACTCGCGAAACTATTAGTTTGAGGGGGATAAGCGCTTGTTTTTAAATACAATTTTCATAAGTCACCATGATGCAGTCAAGTATTGCAATGCAACCGTTTTATTTTAGGTAACCACAGACGCAAAAAAAGGAATGCCTAATGTGCAAGTCAACATTGAGAACCTTACGTTATTTATTTTAAATTATTGTTGATAGCAAATGGCAGGTGGGGTAAACTGTGACTGTGTATGTGGGAAGTGTTGTCGTCCGGCGGTCAGATGACATTGTTGCCATCGCGGGAATATCCTGGATGAGGCAGGCACAAGACCGTGGAGCTTGGCACAAGCAAAGAGAGGCTATACCCAGCAGTGGGTGAAGTCAGGCTGTGGATGATGATTATGAATAGTTACTAATTAAACAAATATAAATACTTATTGTATTGTATTGTATTGTATAACGGGCTGGTGTCCGCAAATCCACGTCAAGGCGCGTATTTTGCGTGCGGGTGGGAAATCTATTCGATCCACCCTAACTCCCCGAAAAATGTTGAATGCTTGAATGTTGTTATAAATACTTATAACACCATTCAAGCATACCTTAAAACGAGCTTTCACGAACACTAGGCAACACCTAAATTAATGCCTAAATTCAAGTCTACTATTACATAACAACGCTCTGCGCAGCCCGTGTGTTATTTCAACAGTGAGTATTTTAATACCCAGGCATTTTTTTAGTTGCTCTCTTTGGGAAACGCCAAAAAACTACGAGTATTAGAATACGCAAGAAAAACCTCCCATCAAGCAAAATTGTTCCAAAACTTTTCTTCCTGAGATAAAAATTACCAAAGCACTGTCAAATTCAGAAGAAAAACCGAGAATCATAAAAAATCACATCAATCCTTTGGACCGCGTTGCGTTCATAAATCATTCCTCAAACTAGGGGGCGTGCCGGCGTTATAACATCTATTCCTCATAACATATAGCTTATAGTTCTGTTGCAGCCCTATACCACGGAATAGATAGATGCTGGAATTACAGAAGGTCAAGTCCATACAACGATTCACACATATACGCGTAAATACGACGGTCTTAGTCTCAAATGTGTAGTTAAAGAATACTACAGTGAATGAGTATAAAAACATTTTTTTTTTGGGAAAGTTGTTTGTTATCATGAGTACAATCACGTGTTTAAGTATCGGTCACTAATTAGCAGTCACCCTATATATTTAATCTTCCGTTGTCTCAGTTGCTCGCTCATAATTGGGGCCACGTAAGAAAGTTGCATATGTGAAGGAGATAGTGGAAATTTATTCACTTACTATAACATAACATAACATCATTTTAGCTTTGTTTAATTACCTATAAATGACTTTTTTAAGCTTTTACGGTTTACAACTAAACTTATACTGTCACTTACAAATAAAACACGAATAAACAATCGCGGAAGACTTACGAGATAACTCCCGTAAGTGACAGTTTAAGTTTATATATTTGTATGCCCCAAAGGCCGAACATGATCGATCTTTTTTGTTTATGAAAAACCTTGCCTTGTATGTATACTCATGTTTCTACAAATACATGTCTTTTTTTGTTTAAAAATCACTCTTGTGATACCCGAAGGTTTAGGCAGAGGTGTACCTATTAGTACGTCCACATTTCGTTAGTTATGTTTAAGTCCCATGTGAGGGACGCCCAGAGGGCGAGCCTAATTGTCTCTTAACATTAGATCTTATAAGTGTGTCACTGTCTCACAGTCATTATTAAGTAGTGACTTGACTGTTGCTATTCTGTCGCATTCTGCATCGCATCTGTATTTCGCCCACTGTATAGAACTGGCCTTCTGTATCTAACTATTCTGTGTCCAGACTAACCGCGTGGAGGGAATGATGACGTGACAACATGACATCTGAATCACCTCCCCTCCGGTTGGCGAAAGGATTCCTTTATTGAAAAACATTATATTAGTCGTGATTGCGACCGCATGTCAGCCAAGCGGAATGAGGGGTGCCGGATTCTTGCCTCTGTCGTTACAAATATGGATTTGTAATGTGCTTTTTGGGTTTACCAGATACAAGAGTTTATTTTTTTATATCTGGCAAGTCAAGACAATACTCTTACTTTCTAGACAAATGCTCTTACTTATCTTGTTGTTATTTGTTAGTAAGTCGGTAGGCAACTATGAAGACAAAAATATAATTCCTTGTCATGGTGAAACAAGAATTTGTGTGGCACAAAACAATAAAAAAAAAAACTAAAAAACCCGACAGCTGAAAAATCACGCTCTAATTAAATTCGGGGTTAACAAGGTATAAACGACTCCTCCTCCTACAGTTGAAGGTCCGAATGGTAACGAATCGATTGACACCTTATTCATCAAATGGGGTGTATAGGTTAGGCGCTACAGAGCAATAAACGTAATAAATACATACATACATAGACTAACTACTACTAACTGGGTTGTGGAGGTCAGATAGGCAGTCGCTCCATCTAAAATACTGGTATTCAGCTGCATCCGGTTAGACTGGAAGCCAACCCTAACATAGTTGGGAAAAGGCTAGGCAGATGATGATGATGACATACATACATAGACTGCTAAAATCATAACCCTTCCTTTTGGCTTCGCCGTAGTCGGGTAAAAAGAGGCATTTGTCTTACATCGTACACATACTCATTGCTACACGTTTTAAGCATTAACTTTCCGTGTTGTCAGAAAAAACTGGTGTAACTGACTCCAGTGAAACCTCATCATCTGCCTAGCCTTTTCCCAACTATATTGGGGTCGGCTTCCAGTCTAACCGGATACAGCTGAATACCAGTATTTTACATGGAGCGACTGCCTATCTGACCTCCACAACCATGCTATGCGGCTTCCAAAATATGGAATAACCTGCCACCACCAATTAGAATGATCAGCACAATAGTCACATTCAGAAGACGTTTACGGCAGTACCTAATTGAATCGCAACGAAAGTTGGATTTGGTCGCACTGAATGTCTCAATTATATGATGTATGTACAAACTATCCTACCTACCTATCTACCTATCTAATTTAGTTTGATCATGGAACAATATCTTTGTCGACTAATGCTGCACAAAAGTATAAATAGCTGATGTATACAATTTCTGCTCATGCTTACGTTCGGCTTGCTTAGGATTATGCCACCTGTCTCCTCAGCTGGAGCAGTGTCGGGGTATCCGAGGCGCCGCAGCGACCCATCGCATTTTGTGAGACCTGCGGTATGTAAAAATAGCACACTAAAACAATAGCCTATTTTATTTTTATTTTTTAACCTACACAAGTATGCATTGGAGCAACGCATGCCTACGGTCTTACCTAATGTGCCTGGCCCACGTGCATGCGACTGGAACAAACGGCGTCGGGATGGCTCCCTTCACTATCCATGCCATCCTTTGCACTCATATCTCGCAGGATCCCGAGTGTAATCGGTACCTCTGTCTTTAGACTTGACAACTGTAAAAAAAAGAAAATCACAAAGGTGTCTTTAAATTCTACATATTATATAACACTTTTTTATCAACTTTGAACTGGTTTACCTTTTTGTATCTTATACTCTTCATATGTCTGCGTTTGAATAATAATTTTGCTCGATTTTTCGTCGGAAATGTAATATTTTGCCGTTCTTATGTACCCACACAATTGCCATCGCATCTGCAAATTTTTCCGTTCACTTCTTACAAATATTTATAATTAGTCCATCGCGCTCGGTTGCTTGCAGCGTATTGAGCGACGAAGTGCACGGATTCATGACATATTAAGCGTTTACAAGTTGGGAACGTGCAAAACAGGTTTATGTTTCTATGCGTCCGTTTATCTATTTATGTACCTTGAGTTTTTTTTGTTTTGTCTTGCACTTTTCTCGTTTTTTATATTAATAAGTACCTACGTATTTTTATTTGTTAAAACTAAACACAAGATTGTTCTATTTAAGTACCTATTCATACACATACCTAATTAGAAGCAAAACTGTTTTATGTCCGTCACCTCACCATCTCGGGTCCAGTTGAAAACCAGCGTCGGGCACTAGCTGCTCGGCAGTTTGCTGAACTGGGCCTATTTGGCGCAGCCGTGAGACACACAATATTGTCTCTTTTTTCTGTTTAATTTACGTTTTATATTGTATAGATTTAAGTTTCTTATTTTAATTTTTTTTATTTGTTTTTTGTGTGCACTTGTGGCCGTGTGCCAAATAAATATGTTTTCTTTCTTTCTTTCTTTCTTTCAACCCAGTTACTATTGGGTACTACGATACCCCTTGGTAAGATGGCTTAACATGCTTTGCGAAATACCCTAGGCAAGCACGGCTCAACCTAAAGATCGACCAGAGCGGCTGTTATTATTTAGCCACGAGCTCCTCTCGACTCCAGTGAAACCTACCTTCATGAAAGAACCACAAAAGTCTGAGTCCTACTTACTGGCTAATCTCCAATAACAATGGACACAATCACAGTGAGGTAACAAACAGACACAGACAGCGAGTGGGGCCGCAACTTGTATTCGACAAATCTCCGTCAGTCTGAGGGTAATCTCACGTCACGCTGATGTAGGATAACAGTCCTTGTTTTTGTTTAGTTTCGAAAATTGAAAGGTCAATGTATCTTTCAAAGAAGCATATCTAGAAAAACAAGTGTTGAGGAAGTTTCTGTAGTAAAAAGAAACAAACTTTTTGCAAGCTGGACGTCGTCGGTGCTACTTTCTGCATCCAAGTCTTGGAGTTAATTTTTGCAGAAATAATTTTGCATAGCATTTAACTGAAATGGATTTCCACGAAGTAACGACTGACTACATACTGGTTAACTTACCTAGTTCTCAGGACAAAGTTGAGTCGGTTTCAAGAGTAAAAGATTAAAAAGCCAGAGAAAATAGAATTTGCACAACCTCAGCTCGAACAAGTTAAGCCTTCCAATCTAAGGACCAATTCACACCGAAGAGCAGCGGTCGGTAGCGCAGTTTCACTGTCAAGCCATTTTATGCTTTATCTCAATTAGGAAATGTATAGTATCGTTTGTGGACGCGCGGCCCGAGTCTTTCAAAAAATGGCTTGACAAGCTTATCTACACTAATATTATAAAGCTGAAGAGTTTGTTTGGTTGAACGCACTAATCTCAGGAACTACTGGTTCGAGTTGAAAAAATCTTTTGGTGTTGGATAGCCCATTTATCGAGGAAGGCTACAGGTTATATAACATCACGCTACAACCTATTAGGAGAAGAGCATCAATGAAAAATTTTGCAAAAACGGGGAAAGTATAATGCGGAGACGAAATTGCGCGGGTCAGCTAGTAAAGCATAAATGGCTTGACAGTGAAACTGCGCTGCCGACCGCTGCCACTTCGGTGTGAACTGACCCTAAGTGAAATCCGTGACAAAAACAAACACCCCATCGGTCCGTACCCAGGAACACCTTCACAGGATTACGTTAAACTCCGCACAATATAACCACCGTGACGCATGTCTATGATAAATCCCTTTCTTACGGAACCCTTTGGAAAATCCGAGGGACCCAACCGCCTTTGTATAACGGAGCCCTTTGAAGTTCACAGAATAAACACGAAGATAATTAGGAAGGTCAAAACCTGGAGGAAATTTTAATTTGGAGCGATGACTTAAGATATTTACTGGAGGAAACTGAAGAAATAGTGTTCAGGCGGAAAGTTTTTGTTTTCTTAGTTAATAAAATATTTTCAAACACTGTTAAGCTTTGACGGTTTACAACTAAACTGTAATACTGTCACTTACGGGATATCTTCCGTGATTGTGCACGGCGCTTGCAACAGTGTCGAAATATTGGGAGTTCAAAATAATGAACAATCACGGAAGATATCCCGTAAGTGACAGTATAAGTTTAGTTTAATATATTTTCGTATAGATGTGAATGAACAGTAGAATCCAATATTGCGTTTCTGGGTTGTGTGGGTTAGAATGGCAGTCGTTCCTTGTAAAATACTGGTAATCAGCTGCAGCCGACCCTAACTTGACTGGTTCAGCTGCCCAGGAAAACCAACCATTACCAAAAGTAATATAAGTGAAAATTAAGTGTCCGCAGTAGTAAACCGGCCCCATCTAGTTTTAAAACAACATGATGACATGTAAAAGTGTTTTGTAAAACCAATTTACAGAAATAAATATGATTTATGATTTAAACATTATTTGATATTTCCATTCCCACAGACAAAACGTGAAAACGATTTTGTGTGGCATAGTTCTTAAGTTAAGATTTTTATAAACTTTGTTTTGATAAATCATCATCTGCCTAGTCTTTTCCCAACTATATTGGGGTCGGCTTCCAGTCTAACCAGATGTAGCTGAATAACAGTATTTTACATGGAGCGACTGCCTATCTGACCTCCACAACCCAGTTAGTACTAGGTAATACGATACCCCTTTGTAAGACTGGTTGTCAGACTTTTTGGGCCACTGACTACCTAACGACTTCGATAAATTCGTCATTCGTTTGGTAAAATCGTTTTGATAAATAAATAAATAATAATGTATAAAAAGTGGAAGTAATATTATACCCTGCCTTCCACTAATTGATAAGAAGAAAGAAGAACTAATTGATATTCCAAGTTTCCTTTCAAAATAATTATGACTCAATCTCTAAAACATCCACAAAACAATTAGGAGAGATGAAAAATTGCCTGACTTTTTGGTATGTTTTATAGGGAAACGTAACATAACAAAACAAACCGCCTGTAATACCCGAAGGGTTAGGCAAAGTTGTGACTATAGTATACTAACAATCTACCAGTTAAGTTTAAGAAAGAAAGAAAACTGATGAACACAACAAACAAATCAAAATAAAATAAAAAAACTGAAATCTACACAATAAAAAACTTAAAACTAAACAGAAAAAAAAGAAAGAGTTTGAGTTCCATGTAAGGGCAAGCTTGTTGCCATCAACCGGGCCTAAGGTAAACATACTGACTTTAATAAGAACCTGCATTCTCTTCAAAAATAGAAAATTTCTATACACAAGTTCTCATAGAAGCACCAAGCAATATGCACTTAAAATTTAATAATCGTCGAATTGAGAGCAGACATTTTATCGGGCTCGTATACGGGTCAAATCTTCTACTTTTTTCACCAGATCGACTCCGGAGTTTCAAAGCGTTAATCCGATTTATGTCTCCTATTGTCGGCTTTATAGGGTGGCCACACTTTCAAATTTTAATCAATTTATCCCGTGATTCACATAACATCACATCACGCCTGTATTCCCCGAAGAGTGAGGCAGAGGTGTGCCTAATAGTACACCCACGTTACGCCAGTTATGTTTAAGTCTAACTACTACGCGGCGAACCAAATGCCATCAACGGGGTACAAATCCAGCCTCCGTGGCTGCTACAGAGAAATATCTGATGGAAAAACCCAATAAAACTTTTAGCCCGACTTAAGAATCAAACCCAGGACCTCATGCTTAGCAGTCGCGCTTGTGATCACTAGACCAACAAGGGCGATTTTGTACACTTTCAATGTCTGCCGTAATTCAATTAATGGTTATTATTTTTTGCTGTTGTGGTGGAAAATTGAGTTGGTTTATGTGTTTTATGTAATAATGGAGAAGGGTACAGCATCATGGGTCGTAGGTGGTTGACTTTTACGAGTTATGTGAGGTGATAAAAAGCTGGTGCGTTGGTTGTCAATTTCATGGGTAGGTGATTCTGTATCCAAACCTATAATTTATATTACCGATATCGCCAAGCAGTTCGATGTTCATCAACTAAGATGTCTGTGTAACATGTTTTAAATGTCTTTAAACAACACAGCTACAACATTGAAAATAACTGTCTCTAGAACATGCGTAATTTCACGCCTATCGTATCGGGGATTGTCAAAAACTACACAACCACCATAATAAACGGTGTAGAAAGACATTTAACGAAGCTGAAAGGCACTTGTTCTCCCCGTCATTGCGATGTTTTTTTTTTGTTCCAGATCATATCTCGGAACTTTCTAACTTTCTAGTTACGGAGTTTTTTTTTTTTTTTACAACATGGGCCTGCTCTTCACCTCGATCACGCCTGATGGAAAGCGGTAGATGAGGTCTATGATGGAACGAGCGTGCCCAGAAGATGCCTGTTCACTCTTGCTTTGAAGGCAGACGGGGGATTAGGGGTCACAGTGGCAACTTTTTCACAAGTATTTAAAAAAAAAAAAAATTATAACTTTACTTTAAATAAATACTTTCATGACCCTTGTACTACACAATGCATCCATCAACACGCACAATGTTTTGAGTACGTTACATTGAGTTTTGCCTTAAAACGTGATTTTTCACCCCAAAAAAAAAATTCGCTTCCAAGCAATAATTTTTGCGTAGAGTTACTTAGTTTGATGTACCGAATGCTTGGTGACGACTTCGTGAAGAGTCCGTTTACATCTTGTATATACAATGTCGCCCATGCGCATGTGACCGCCCGTAATTTTCTGAATATTCATGAAGAATTGTCGAAAATAAACTTCAAAAGGGGGGTCTATCTATAACATTTTTCATGTTATTCAATTTTGAATTTTTTAAGTAGAGTTTGTAGATTTGCTTTGTATTTTTTGACACATCTCCGAATTTTATGGGTCGATTTGAATTCTGTTTATTATTTCTAAAAGCTTATGAGTTATTTTAACAGGTTAATTAACATTTTTACTAAAAATTATCGACTACGAAAAAAAAAACGGAATCGAAGTCATTTTTTCGGTAATTTTTTTTATATTTATTTAAAAAAAACTTGTGTAATTCCATAAATTATCCCGATAGGACGACTTTTTTAATCATTAGTTGTAAGCTACTACATAACAGCTACAAATTCATAGAACATTGTTGATACCTAACTGTAACTAAATCCAAGGTAAAACTCTAAAACTCTGATGAGTCAAATTTAGGAAAAGAAAGAATTTAGGAAAATGTGAAAGTCAATTGAATGTTGCTCTTAGCAGTGAGTACTAAAAGGTTAAATTAATAATGAGGATGATAATGGAATTAAAAACAAACAAGCAATAGCTAGATTTTTACTAAAAAAATAAAAAATACAAGAATTTTAATTAATTAGATTTTCGAAATGGCCCCCACCCTCCTGTAAACAAACCAAAGCTCTCATGGCAACACTTTTGATTGTACGACGTAATTCTTCACGGTTTTCTTTTATTTCCACAGCAGCAGCAAAAATCCTAGCCGTTAATTGCTCGCGGCTTTCGATGGGCACGGCATACACTTTTTGTTTCATGTAGCCCCAAAGATAAAAATCTAAGGGTGTAAGGTCGGGAGATCGCGGCGGCCAAGCAATGGCACCTCTTCTGCCAATCCACCACGGATAATTTTGATTTAAATAATCACGAACTAGTCGTGCGAAGTGTGCTGGAGCTCCATCTAATTGCAGATACATCCGCCTTCTTGCTTCCAGCGGTACTTCCTTCAAAAGCAACGGCAACGTATTGACTATAAAATCTAAAAACGCGTGTTTATCTAGTCTGTTTGGTAACACAAAAGGGGCAATAAGTTCATCGTCAATCATTCCAGCCGATACATTTATGGAAAATTGAATCTGGAAAGTTGTTTCCCTAATGACATGTGGATTTTCAGTGGCCCACACATGGAGATTGCGATGATTTGTTATACCCGCCCTTGTTTTTTCTTTAGAGATAGGTATCAACAATGTTCTGAGAATTTGTAGCTGTTATGTAGTAGCTTACAACTAATGATTAAAAAAGTCGTCCTATCGGGATAATTTATGGAATTACACAAGTTTTTTTTAAATAAATATAAAAAAATTACCGAAAAAATGACTTCGATTCCGTTTTTTTTTTCGTAGTCGATAATTTTTAGTAAAAATGTTAATTAACCTGTTAAAATAACTCATAAGCTTTTAGAAATAATAAACAGAATTCAAATCGAACCATAAACTTCGGAGATGTGTCAAAAAATACAAAGCAAATCTACAAACTCTACTTAAAAAATTCAAAATTGAATAACATGAAAAATGTTATAGATAGACCCCCCCTTTTGAAGTTTATTTTCGACAATTCTTCATGAATATTCAGAAAATTACGGGCGGTCACATGCGCATGGGCGACATTGTATACTCATTTTGCTTCGTCCATGTTCGTGCCCCTAAATCTTTGTAAAATCAAAAAACGATACCTCTGTCGTCCCGAAAACAAAATCTCTAGTTCTATAATACCTGAGAGCAATGGCCTCTTCCTTAGAAAAAAATAGACATAAAAAGTTGGACGTAAATTAACAAGACACATGGCTACCCTACCTAAAATCAAGCGGAAGAGATTTAACGCTTTATTTTTATCGAGAGAGGAACTCCATCCATTCCGGATGCTTTGCTCCTTTGATCTGCTGGCGTTTTTCTAAACATATTTATTTAGCCTGTGCTAAACCTAAACGGGGATTAGAACCTTTGGAAAGATTTGGGACTATTTTTGGTTTCTGATTTATTGAGGTTTTTTCTTTTGTAAGCTTTTTTTTTGGCTTCAATGATGTGTTCTAAGTTTATAAGTGAATTGCGATGAAAAATGGTATTTTGAATATAGGGGCTTGGGTTATTATTTTGGTTTTTAGGACTAATAAAGGGGAACACCCAAATATTCCGAAATATTTTATTCCGAATTTCGATGTTCCGATTTTCAAAAGTCCGAATTTTATAATACCTAAGAATTATAATGTCTATTACTAAAAATCGCGAAATTTATTTTACCGAAACTCGTAAATCCGATTTGTTTGTTTTCCGATTTTATATGTAAGAATCAAATGCTCGACGGGTTGTCGGTCCGAAAATCGATGTCGATGAAATTTAGAAAAGTCTACTTTGTTATTAAGATTTGTGTATTAATATTAATATTTGTGTTTTCTTTTTCTCCTTGTATACCTGCTTCGGGTACCATCTAATGTTGGTGAATCATTTGGGTTAGGTTAGAACAGTGACGGAGTTGTTATATTAGGAATTTTGAATCATTCAGAATTATGAAAATCGGTATTTTAAAATTCGGATTTGTGACTGTCGGAATAAAGTTTTTCGTATTTATGTAGTGCACCCACTGTGTGGACACTGCACCGGATCAGCATCATCTCATTTTTAGGATTCCGTTTTTACAATTTGACAACGGTACCCCATAGATTCGTCCTGTCCGTCTGTATCTCTATGGCTGTCTGTCTGTCCGTCCGTATGTCACAGCCATTTTATTTCGAAGCTGTTGGCAACACACAGTTAAAATTTGGAGAGCAGGTCTTCATGAACCGCTACACAAAATTATTCTGATTCAGAATATTAAAAAAAATATTGTTGCTGCTTGTCTCTGCATCACCCAAAGGTTGACTGGTAGAAAATGCCTATAGCATTAAGTCCGCCTCAGTACTTTGTGCTTGAAGTGTTAAATAAATATTCAAAACGATTCGATGACGAATGATGATGAAAAATCAGTTAACTAATATTCTGCAGATCCACCATAATATTAATCCAATACTTCATAAACTTCCACGTTCATATAAATCATTCTACGACACCAACTTGTCTAAAATAATAATTATATCGCAAACAACAACAAAAGAGAGTTTTCTTTTGCAAACAAACAGAAAACATCTTTCCGGTTACCCGTTATCCGGTTGAGTCCGGATAAAACTGGATTAGACAACTCCAATATTTTTGTTTACACAAAAAAGTTATTCATTTCGGTGGAGGATAAATAATTGAGTAAATTAACAACTTTTTTTTAGTAAGAAGATCTTTTGTGCTATGTCCAGATGTTTCCTTGAGGAACTTGACGACAATTCTATTTCAAAAGTTGTGAAAATTTTATGTGCAGATGAAGGTTGTTGACCCTTTTCCTAGACAGACAATTCATCATCAGCCTAGCCTTTTCCTAACTATATTGGGGTCGGCTTCCAGTCTAACCGAATGCTGCTGAATACCAGTATTTTACATGGAGCGACTGCCTGCCTGACCTCCCAGTTAGTACTGGCTATACCCCTTGGTAGGACTGGTTGTCAGACTTTTTGGGCCACTGACTACCTAACGACTGTCAAAGATCTACAAATGACACCCGGGACCAACGGCTTAACGTGCTTTCCGAGGCACGGAGGAAACTCGGTATGTAATGGGTGGTCACCAATCTACAGACCAACCTAGGCAAGCACGGCTTAACCTAAAGATCGACCCGAGCAGCTGTTATTATTTGGCCACGAGCTCTTCCTAGACAGACAATTATTGCTCACAATTAATGCAAATAACTTGACGTGCCTAGTTATGCTCTAAAAATCTAAATAATTTAAAGCTATCTACTGCATATTTTCGCGTTACATAAAATTCATCTTTATAGATTTCTTTCGTATAACATGTAACTGCAGTATACGCATTATACTCATGTTTTGTGAATAATAAACAAATAAATAAATATTTATTCAGACCCAAAAATGGTACGATACGATACGATATTAATCTTCATTAAACAGTGTTCGTCTTACAATGTTATATGATAATCCTGTATCACAAGCGGAAGGAGCTCTAACAACTTGTAGGACAACAGATTTTAATATAAAAAACTTATTTATCTAACTACGACTTGCCTAATATATCGCTTGTTTGCGACATTAATGACATGATTCGAAAAATAAGAGTTATTTTTTAAATATTTTAAATTATTTATGATGGCAATTTTTTTTTGCATAAACCTTTCACCTTTTATCAAAAGCTGAAAGGTTTATTTTACGTATTTCGTTACTTAATTTAATACTTACTTTCATTAATAATAATTTTATTTATAGTTATATTTAATAGTTTTGTGTTATGTCGTCCTTGTCGCAAACGAGCGATGTATTTACCTATTAACTGCTATATACTTAACCTATTTGTTCTAACCAACCAAAACGTAAACCTCAACGCTAAGACAAACACACAGCTAAACCGTTTACTCATCACAACCCTCTCCCCCTTACCGTTAACAGCACAAATTCCTTCCCCCCCGTCTCTGCATCCATCGCTTACAATTAAAACTTCCCGTCGCTTTTCCAATTAAAAATCCCCATACATCCGTGGGAGAACATCTCCTCACACGTAGGTACCGATGGCCCAATTAAATACGCCATTCACCAGAGGGTTAATTAAGAAGAAAATTATCTCCTCAAACAGTAGGCGGGCGTGACATGCGAATGGGTGCCAAGTGACGAGAGGGCAGCGAGGGTCGAAGGGGAAGTGGTACGGGTAAATGAAATAAAAAATGCTGTCAAATTATGACTTGTAACGATTTTTTTTAAATAAAATCAATTGTATTTTATTTCAGGCAAAATACCCATAATTGTACAACAATTTTATTATATAGGTAGTTGTTCCGGGTCTGGCTATTTATGAATGTGATTTTTAAATGTTTGTAAACGCACCCGCGATACAGGAGAAATTCCTAGTGTGGGGCAGAATTAAAAAAAAAAAATGAGACGAATAAAACAGTAAAAGAGTTAAATAAATCATTAAAACAATAACTAAAAATTCGATATAAATCATTAAAAATCGTTAGCCATGCATATCGGAAACTTATCTTATTTCGGTTGGATTATCTGGACTAGAGTCTAAAATCCGTGGCCTAAACAAAGTGATCATCGCGAGAACACACAACTGCCACGTTCGTTTCGTTCGACGAATTCAAAAGCATCATCGTGCCGACAGATAGCGCTTTTCAGGTTTCCTAACAAATGAGTAACATAATGAACGCATACGCATATTTGCGCAACCGATTGCTTTGATTGGGACACTCCGATTTGTCATTCAATGTTTTAAAACTTTTCAAAGATTATCTATGATTCTAAATCTTACTGATTGTACGCAGAGAATGTATTTGTTAAAGCACCAAAGCCCACTTCACAAAACTGGGTCGCCAAAAATATTTTAGAAAGCGCTCAGCTTCTAACTTGCGTCACATTATAAACTGAACGACCGCTTGAAGCTGAAATATGGCTGAAATTCCAACAGGAATGCCTACTCGCACTGAATTATAGCTAATGAGACGAATATTAAAGGAATTGATGGTGCGACAAGCATTTTGTTTTTTCTCCATGTTATTTTGATAAGAAACGAGATTGTAAATGAGATCGATTTGTTCGGGAGCAGAGTACTTTGTAGTGGTAATGTGTTGTGATGTTGTATTCGGAATTGAGTACAATAGAAATGGTATTCTGAGGCAGGGAGAAATAGGGCTGCTTGTGAATTGGTGCTATTGAAATGTTAAGAAGTGTGGAAGTTGTGTTTTGCTTCAATTTGTTATGAGTTTGTTTCACTACAGTATTGAAAAGTGACCCATTTGTATTTTACTACTACGATAAGATGAACAAGGAACTCCTAAGATCTTGTCTTGATCTAGATTGATTGTCTTTTGTGTTTCCTGAAATGTTGCCAAGCACTGTACCTCTACCTACAGTGCTGGGTTTCGACCTCGTGGGTCTAACCCAGGTAGACTCAAGACTTGATTATGTGACGTGATTTATTTTGTCACCACTGTCAAAATGGTGAATGATAACATCGTAAGAAACCAGCAGGTCCTAGAACCACTAATTCGAAGATATGTTATATACTAACCTACACACGCATTGGCAAGAGGCCTGTGGCCCACCATCATTATCTGCCTAGCCTTTTCCCAACTGTCGGTCGGCTTCCAGTCTAACTGAATGCAGCTGAATATTTTAGATGAAGCGACTGCTTACTGGACCTCCACAACCCAGTTAGTACTGGGTAATACGATACTCCTTGGTAAGACTGGTCGTCATGCTTTCGGGCCACTGACTTCCTGTCTAGATTTTTGACAGTCGTTTCTGTCAAAAATCTCCAAATAACACCCGGGACCAACGGCTTAACATGATTTCCGAGACACGGTATGTAATGGGTGGTCACCCATCCACGGACGAAAAGATCAACTCGCGCGACTGTTATTATTTAGCCACGAGCTCCCCGAGGCCCGTATCCCATACATAACATAATAAACTTATTATGCTAATAACTACGTAAAAACCTGCAAAAAACGCCTCACAAATTCACAATATTTAGCCACACTTTTATAATTACGTTTCTTATTGTCCCATAGCGTAAAAACCCACAGGCATTTACGAGACACAAGGCAGATGCCAAAAAAACAATTCAATTATACAAAGTGAGTAAAAACAACATCGTACAAAATGTTGCCATGCAAATCTGGCAATTGGGACGGAGAGTAAATCAAGTGCCACACTCTGCCAGTTATTAGAGCCTTAAGGAAAATGAATTATTTAGCCAAAGTAGGCAACAGATTAGCCGTTTAGATTGTTTTTCTTGTTTCGATTTGCAAGTTGATTAAATACTTTATGGAGACAAATTGGAAGAAATTGATGTAGATTATGGACACGTTTTGTAGAGGTAAAGTAGAAAATGTACGGTTTCTGTTGATAACTTATATGGACGTAAGTGTCGTGAAATAAATATACCATTAACATGCATTGACATGAACGGTAACATACAATCCTAACTAATATTATAAATCCGAAAGTAAGTTTGTTTGTTTATTTGTTACCTTTCCACGCCTAAACCACTGAACCGATCATTCTGAAATTTTGCATATAAACGTATTTGCAAAATTTCAGAATGTTCGGTCAGGTGTACAAAAACGGACATAGGGTACCTTTCATCCCGAAAAAAAGTACTGTTCCCGAGGCAAACAACAATAACGTTCTTATGATAATAGATAGCGCTACGTGTCTTTCGAATTATGATTGAACAAGCAGAGTACAACCCGAATGGACTGTCAAATTCTAAATTAACGCGAGCAAAGCCGCCGGAAAAGCTAGTCATACATAAACTCTCGCCGTTTCGTCCTGGGGGTAGGCAGAAATTACAGAGTGCCGCTGAGTTCATTCATTCATTTTAAAAGAATGAATCAACTTTACCATAACTGGCGAAATGTGAGTGTACTACTAGGTACACCTCTGCTTAACTCTTCGGCGATTGCCAGCGTGATGTTATATAATTATAATGTTCAGGACCTGTTTCAAAATTGTTAATTGATTCAGTATTCATTTTTTTTTTGTATATGGCAGTTCAACCTAGGAGGCTGGCTACTTCTTAACCGGACTAAACCTGTGGATGCCTTGAGTGGTATTAATTATATTTCACACATTAATTTTATACTTTTTGCTGTGCCCTACAGGGTTCGTAATTGTACCTTAGCTTTAAGCCCATTGTAAGATCTTCATACAATAAGGAATGCAAATAAAGATATGAATATGTCGGATTGTCAGGATTTATTCCGTTTGGCTCGTACATCATGTGGGCAGACGATGGGTTTCGTGCAATGAAAATACACTGGGTCTTTGTGATACATTGTTTCTAGCAAAACCAACAAATTACTTGAGATTACAACTTTACACAATAACACGGGGCACAATGAATCGGGTACAGTTCCAAGACGTCTCAACTCCGCCGTGATCAGAAATTGACTGTCGCCCTCGCCTCGAGCTGAACATCAGGGCTCTATAGAAGCACGCTATGGTGTCAACACTGCACACAAGCGCGCTTTCCAATACATTTTTTGTCTATACTAACGACAGGATCCGACAAATATTATTATGTTATGAATTATCCCTGTACATTCATTCCCAACATTACATCTCAAGTGTCACAATGTGTTATTCCCTCAAATATATTAAAATTTGTTATCAAACATGAAGTCGACTTAAAGCTCTTCTTATACCTCTCACCGAACAACCAACAGCGTTAATCTTAAACGACGCCAATGATGCCGATGATCTTAGTACAACGGTAATGGACCATAGCTGTTTATGTGATGACTTTGTGTTAGGGCCACTAAAAAAGCGAATCTATGAAAACGAGTGTTGAGACTGCCTTGTCTAGTGGTCGCAACCGCTGCTAAGCATAAGGTTCGATTCTCAAGTCACGCAATGTGTTATGGGGTTTTTCCAACTGGAATTTCTAAGTAGAAGTACGGAGTCGGGATTTGTGCCCGGTAAAAGTCAATAGTGAAACTCAGTAAGTTCATTTAATCCCATTCAATAACTGTTTCATGAAAATGTCATTCAATGGTTTTATATAAACTTAGAGGGTTGTATTGATGATTTTAATGATTATAATTCTGTAACTACATAGGTGTTACGGACACGAATCATATTTTTATCAACAAACAAGTCGTCTGAATTTCGTGGGCTACTATGGTGCTTCCACCTAGTGAATATTGTGGTTGTACTATAGGTAAACTTCTGCCTAACCCTTCGAGCATACAAGCGCGATGTTACGTATTTATGTTGCTTTATATCATGATCTAGGTCAACTGCTACGTCATTTTAACGCCAGGATATGACAAAGAGGACTATTATTGCAATATACAGTTTAGCTTATCGCATTTTGCTGGTGGACGTCATTAGGATGGTGCAAGCTACAAAACAAAATAGCTGTCAAATATTTTTGCCATTTTAATTAAATCGCTAATAACACTGAATAACATAGCAGTATACAGGGTGTAAACGGACCCTTCACGAAGCCGTCAACCAAGCATTCTGTACATCAAACTAAGTAACTTTACGCAAAAAATTTTGCTGGGAAACGATTTTTTTTTGGGGTCAAAAGTCACGTTTGACGGTAGGACTCAAAATAACGCACTCAGAACATTGTGCTGATGGGTGGATTGAATAGTACGGGGGTCGTGGAGGTGTTTAAAGTAAAAATCTTACATTAAAAACATGTATTTAAAAAAAAAGTTGTGAAAAAGTCGGAACTTTGACCCCCAATATCTCCGTAACTAGAAGGTTCCCAGGTATGGTCTAGAACAAAAAAATGATCGCATGGACGGGGAGAGCAAATGCCTTCCGGCTTCGTTAAGGGTCTTTTTACACCCTTTATAGTGCAAGGAGGAGCTCGTGGCCAAATAATAACAGCCGGTCGGGTCGATCTTCAGCTTAAACTGTGCTTTCCTGGTTGGCCCGTAGATGGGTGACCACCCATTACACATCGAGTTTCCTCCGTGCCTCGGAAACCACGTTAAGCTGTTGGTTCCGGCGGTCAATTGTAGACAGTTTGACATTCGTTACAGGTAGTCAGTGGCCCGAAAGTCTGGCAAACAGTCTTACCGTAGTATCGTTTTACCCCGTACTAACTAGGTTGTGGAGAATATGACATGTAATCACTCCAAATAAAATACTGATATTCAGCTGCATTCGGTTAGATTGGAAGCCAACCCCAACTTAATTGGAAAAAGGCCAGATAGATGTTGAAAAACAATTTGTTTCTTGCAAGAATATTGCAATTAACAAAATCGTTAATCGACTTACGTCAGCAATTTCTCTCAATCAAACTCACTTAAAACAATCCATATAACTCTCCTCTCGTCTATCGCCACAAACCAACACAGACCCATAAATTACCCTCAGAATAGCCAATAAAACTTAATTCTGCCAAAAGCCGTTATTACAGTATTAAACGTAAATTAATAGCTGATTTTATGGCCACAACACACGCCTACTCTACTGGGAGATTCGCTGGTCAGCAATTCTTGGAGATGTCCTCATTAATGTGCTCTTGAATACACCTTAAGAGAGCTATCATGGGCATTAATATCCGATACTGTGTATACGGGAATGTTGTATGGCTAGCATGTTGGGTGACTTGTACAACAATAGTCATGTGTACCTCTACATGTAGTATGACTGTATGATCAACATATTATGTACCCATTGCAGCATTCCAGATCTCGAGAGGAGCTCGTCGCTTAATAATAACAGCCGCTCGGGTCGATCTTTAGGTTAAACCGTGCTTGTCTAGGTTGGTCTGTGGATGGGTAACCACCCATTACATACCGAGTTTTCTTGATCTCATCTCTTAGAAAGAGAGCGGGAGGACGCATTGGTGGATGTCTCTTCGAGTTTTTTATTCGTTGTCATGATGTGTTTCTTCGCCTTTAAAGAGAGCAGTGTTAAGTGCATGTACCGGTTTAACATAACATAACATTCATTTAGTTTTGGGCAACTTTGGCTCATAGATAAATACTTTACAGACTAACATATATTATCATAAAATACAAATCAAAATATCTCGCCCACAACTATGTAGTAAGTTGGAGTCCATACCAGTGAACCACCACAGTTCCACAATGTGTTACGGTCTGTAATACCAGAACTTAATAACCCTGCAGAAAAAGACTTTAAGGTGATAGTCATCACGGGCCTGTGGTCGGTGAGTAATGGGCTAGCTCGCCGTCCGTCCGTCTTAAGACGACAGGTCGTGTCGACGACGGCGCGTTCGTGTTCCACGCGCGTCTCAAAGAAATGTCAGCAACCAGAAAGGGTTCCGCAAGGGCCGATGCATGCCGGGGCTGCGGGACTTTTCGAAAGAGATACCGCGGCCCTGGAACACAAAGGGCAAAGAAGGAACATGGATGGGTTTTAGTCAGTACGAGTCTGACACTCCCTTCCACTCCGCCCGGAGCGGGAGGGGTCATTTGATCATTTATTATTTTTCCCATTCGAAAAAAAAAAGGTGATAGTCCTTCCCCTAAGTAGAGAATAAATAGAGCTACTACCTACTAACATGAATGATCAGAATATGCTTTGTCGTATTCTTGAAAAGAACCTTACTAGACTGATAATTATGTTTATTTAAACTTCAGAAAACTATGTATGAAAACCGCAAGTATTACATCGCTACCAAGTTAATAATGTATTATAATAACCAACAATATGTACTTAGCAAGTCTCACATAAGTTAATTTTCTATAATATTGTTCTTACACGTGGATCGTGATAACATTCCAATTATATCAAGATTTCTTCCTCTTGTTGTAAGTTAAATGTCACAGCTAAAAATAGAATTTACTTTGGAGCAGACATTGTTTCAATATACATATAACAATCTTCTGTTCTTAAGTATAGAAAACAACGTTATAGACAATGTTACAAGAAGCTAATATTAACCGTATTTGTCTTCGCAGTAATATTCTTCTCTTTTCTTCTTTAAAATTTGTACGGGGTATAAACGGACCCTTCACGAAGCCGTCAATCAAGCAATCTGTAAACTAAGTAACTCTACTCAAAAATGATTGCTGGGAAACTACTTTTTGTTTGGGATGCAAAATCATATTTTTTGGACTCAATGTAACATACTCAAAACATTGTAATGATGGATGCGTTGAATAGTACGGAGGTCGTGAAGGTATTTAAAGTAAAGTTATAACTTAAAAAACTTGTGATAAAGTTGGAATTTTGACGTTATGGTGTTGAACAAAAAAGTTATCGTAATAACGGGAGAACACATTGCCTTTGGCTTCTTTAAGGGTACTTTTACACCCATTATTATCTTCTGCGATCTTTGGCTATACGGGGTGGAAGGCATCTACTGTTTTCTACAAAAGTGCAGTACCTACGACGACTTAGAGGCGTTTGTCGAGATTGGCCGGAGATAACCGCACGGAGAGAAGATTGGAAGGCTATGGGGCCGGGCATTTGCCCAGCTGTGGGACAATATAGGTTAAAGAAAAAAAAAATTATAATCAAAGAACTAACGTTTGCTTCATTTTTCAGTTGTAAGGTTTTCGTGAAGGAAGATTAATAATATTGTTAAGTTTAGACCATTTTTAAGAGAAACAATACGACGACTAAAAGTACGTCAGGTCCAATCAAAATTCAGTCGAACTAGTATAGATCACTTGTTGTGATATTATGTCATAATCGTGGTTACAGTACATCACAATATTATCATTAACGCTAGAAACGGGATATTTACCATGTTTACTGTTTGTTTTGAGTTCCAGATATTTCGGCGCTGTTACAAGCACCATGATCACGGATAAACTGAAGTTATTGCAGGTGGTGTTTACCCTCTTTCTTGTTCATTTTTTTTTTCGTATAATGTTAGTGACCATGACAGTTTTTTTTTAAACTTACATCACAATATTCTCCAATAACAAAGCTTTTCATCCGGACCAGTAGTATGTCACCTACAAACAACCTAAGCGATGCAGGCGAAAATTTTCCGATAAAATTATCATAATGATCGGGGCGAGAAGTGCCCTGGGAATGACAGGATAATCTCCCGCACCTGATACGTGCCACATAATAGACTAGCTTTTTAGCCTATTTTTAGTCTAGATAGTTCGTTTTTAGTATCTGTTACAGACTTTCTTTGTTGCTCGTCGTCGATAATTAAAACGAAAGCTTGTTTTAAAGGCTCGTTTGCGAGTCTATAACGTTGGGTATAGTTTGTTCAACGATGCCTTAATTAAGTGACTAGAACCGTTATTAGCAATTCTATTGTTTTTCTAGCAATATATTTTTTGTGATCTTTGAATTCTGAATTAGTTTGAATTATCAATAACTTAGTGTCTCATGGCAAACCGCGAACACGCAACTGTCGCAGTTATTTTGTCCGGCGAATCCGAAAGAGTGGTCGCGCCGACAGACGACCTTTCGGTTTTACGAACAAATGAGTGAGAACATTACAATTGCGTATTCACGCAACTGATTGCTTTGGTTAGCACGGGTCACTGTTTGTAAGATGATTTGAATACTCAAAAACATCAGGAGCATAAAATAACGCTTAATGTCAACTAAAGCACTCACATTTCACCACAAAATGAGCTCAAAATTGTAATATTTTACAAGCCACATTTTGCCATAACACTAAATAATTTATTACTAAGACATTAACCCAGCTTAAAACCTACCTTTATGCCTGAAAGCTATGCGACATTTTTACCACAGCCAACCTCGAACTCTGTACTAAATAACGAGGCATTCTTGAGCCGTCATGCCGTAATGGCAGATGCGTCAGCATCATTAGTTCATTACGTTGCGGTTACGCCCAATGATAGTGCTAAAGGAGAGGCGATTGTGATGAGCGGAGCGGGCAGCGTCTTGAGCGGAACGAGCTTATGACTAACAGGTCAAATTGAGGTTGTTATGAGTCGGATAAGCCTGAAATCAAGATGAATTAAACATGCTCAACCCATATTGATCCAAACATGATCGAAAAAATGCTTAAAAACTTCATAATTTTAACAATCTGACGATATTATGAAAACAACATTCGAATAACGCCTGAAATTAGTAAACAGTTCACATGATGGCATGGTTAAATATCACAAAAGAAAACATGGCCGTCTCCTCTGATGTTATTTGCTGGTTAGAACTTTTATCTCATGGCAAAAGAATGGTTTCTCGAAAGATTGGGGAATTAATTAATATCGGTTAATAAACAATGCATTTGAAAGTAATACTATAATTTCACATTTCAATTGTTTCTTCATTTTTTTCTTCAATCATTTATTGAAAGTCATCATCAACTGCCTTGCCTTTTCACAACTATGTTTGGGTCGGCTAATAGTCTAACCGGATGCAGCTGATACCAGATATTTTGCGTGGAGCGACTGTCTATCTGACCTTCACAACACAGTTAGTATTGGGTAATACGATACCCCTTGGAAAAAATGGTTGATAACTGTACTGACTGTCAAAGATCTACAAATGACAGCTGGGACCAACGGCTTAAAGTGCTTTCGGTGGCACTGAGGAAACCACGGACCAACCTAGGCAAGCGCGGCTTAACTTTGAAGATCGAACCGTTCGGCTTTTAATATTTAGCAACGAGATCCTCACGAAAATTTATTTATTTATTTATAGATAGGAGAACCAACAGCTATGACAAATGAATAACAATTATATAGGCAACACAGAGCCAATAACAGGTTCTCACGAGTAAACACAGAAAAGATAGTAGAGATCTTAGGATCACTAGTTAACAAGCACGATACAAATAAAATAAGAGTAATTAGAATAAGATACAATAAGCACTATAAACACTCAGACACCAGGTTAAGCATTAATGACACGGGGAAAAAGAAAAAATAATAATAATAATAAACTATGCGCTCTTAAAAAAGTTAGCATTCAGCCGAGTGCGTGCTGCATAGGTTTTGGTGGTAAATGGGTCAAATGAGAACTCTTTACAAAGAATATTGAAGTCCTTACTCGCTCGCACTATGAATGAGTTTTGCCACATTGAACTTAACATAAGCATTTTTTCAGATTTAGAAACCAAAACGATGTAACTATATCAAAGCTATACTTCAAGCTAGCAATTCTTCAACTTCGTGCAACTTATTGCAGTAAAGACTTCATTAGGCTTTCTTTGTGCTGGTTTATTAGTTTTAAGTTTACCTACATATTATTATTGTGTTACACGCTACACGCATTTTACAGCTCCAGTTTTTAATTTTCCTGCCTAATCACACATCTCAACAGCATTAATATATCCCTGGAATACACAAAAGTTTTCCCAAAACATCTTATATTCCAAAAAAACGAGTTTTACTACGAATGTTACACGCCAGACCTCTCAATCAACCTCCCGTCACTGCATCCCCTCCCTAACAAGTTAATGGCGTCTGTTCCACTGAGATACGGACGAAACACTCTGCCTACGACACTATTTCAACCTAAGGCTCTATAACCTGTGCCTGCTTTTTATGCTACTGGCTTTATTTTAAGGTTTATAAAATGTGGGGTTGGTTTTTAGGGTCGCTGATGAGCTTATATAATTCTGAAATGCTCCCAGGGATATTGGATCCACTTTCTGACTAAATCGCTGACTGTATTCAGTGTTTATGGTCAAATTTATTTTGCTAGTGAGACTTCTCATGATGGGTGTCGATTTTATTCGTGGCAGGGTTTGAAATTATCTAGATAATTATCATTTTTTCCCACCTAGTATTTCGGGAAATCGCCAAATGGGTGGTCGACTCTTCACGTGACCAGAGGCGGCCCTTTTTTGGCCGAAGAATCAGCAATGCCATCTAACGTGGCAATGCTGCCAGCCTTCTGGGCACTTTTGCTGTTGACAGAGATGTGGACGAATTTTTTGATGCACTGTAACCGTTTTGATACTTGTACATATTTTTTACTATTATAGATTTGTAGTTTGCATGTAATGTAAATTCATAATAAATTATTATATACATATAAATTATCGGATACTTACTCATGTTGTTGTTTTCTACTTTTCCGTAACATGTGATTTCACCCCAAATCATTATTTCAAGTAACTGTACCTACTATCAGCGGTCATTGACCCCGTAATCAGATTCTATTGGCTCTCTCTTATTCTTATCGTGTGGTTAGCTCCGAACCAGCTGATGTCAGAGTTCTTATGCCGCCCATGGGAATCTGACTTTGCTTTACACGCCGTCGAGAAATAGTTTCTTAGGCGTGCTTAGTCCCTGACCTTGTATTGGATATAGACCTAATATTCTCAGGACCTGATTTTCCCTAAGACCTAGTGATTCTAGGAAATATCCAATTCAGCACGAATATTTTGGGTTAAATTGAAATGATACAGTATCTGGTGCATACAGCAAACTAGCCAAAAGCCGCGTTTAATAAATTCAATTATTTTAACCCCTATTTATTGTAATTATAATCACACAAAATCCAGCGCGAAATGTATTACCAAACATATTATAATTAGCTGTGAAACGCTAAACCAACGTATGACACCATTGCTACGCTCGATCGGCGTACTACGCGGTACGCCACAATTATTGGTGATTAATATGCCATAACATGTTTCTCTCCATTTTGGATAATGTACCTAATTCGTGGTAAATCAATCGCTAATTAGGGTTATGGAGAATTCTACATCGAGAACTAAAATGGTAATTGATAAACAACAACATTACTGATCAATGTAATCATTCGAATAACATAAAGCTATTTTGTAGCAAACATGAAATTAATACAGGGTATAAACTGGTATAAACGTACCCTTCACGAAGCGAAAGAGAAAACGTTAACCAAGCATTATTTATATCAAACTAAGTAACTTTACACAAAAAATATTGCTGGGAAATAACTATTTTTTTGGGTTGAAAAATCACGTTTTACGGTAGGACTCAATGTAACGCACTAAAAACATTGTGCTGAGGGATCGATTGAATAGTACGGGGGTCATGAAGGTATTTAAAGTACAAATCTTAAAAAACCTTGTGAAAAAGTTGGAACTTTGATCCCCAATATCTCCGTAACTAAAAGGTTCCCAGGTATGGTTTAGAACAAAAAAATGATATCATTGACGGGGATAACAAGCGCCTTTCGGCTTCGTTAAGGGTCTTATTACACCCTTTATGATTAGATTTACTTGATTCGCATTTGGCCAGCAGAAATTTTCTCAACACACATAACCAAACATCACGCCTGTAATCCCCGAAGGTTTCGGCAGAGGTGTATCTAATTATCTACCGACACATTTCTCCAGTGTAATAAGGGCGAGCCTATTGCTCTCAGCCAGAGACAAATCCAGGCTACTCTGAGAAGTTATTTATGTTAAAGCCGAACATTTATTTGCTCGACCAGGGAATCGAAACGTAGACTCTTTCAGTCTTTTAGTCAGACTTGCAGTCAGACTTCTTAGTTACCACCTTTTTACCACCGGACTAGCAGACGTACTGTGGCGTACCATCCACACTTGGTTGATATCCCGACGAGTCGTACTCAGCGCTTCTCCTCCACGTTTATTATGCTCACAGCCAAAGTGTGGACCTCTCTGCCGGCATCTGTGTTTCCTCCCACATTTAACCCGTCTGCCTTCAAAGCAAGAGTGAACAGGCATCTTCTGGGGACGCTCGTTCCATCATAGACCTCATCTACCGCTCTCCGTCAGGTCGAGGTCAAGAGCAGGCCAATTTTGTAAAAATAAAAAAATATGTTTTAATGGCCCGTTTTGTTCCACTGCTTGGCAAAGGCTTCCCTCATATCTTTCCAGATACTCATTTCGTGCGCCACCGCAAACCAGTCACCGCAGCGCTCGTCAAAGCCA
This sequence comes from Noctua pronuba, assembly GCA_905220335.1. NCBI lineage: Eukaryota > Metazoa > Arthropoda > Insecta > Lepidoptera > Noctuidae > Noctua > Noctua pronuba. Next base: position 1,712,329 of record LR999906.1, on the reverse strand, counting down.
TCTCATATCCTTCTGGGCCAGCCTCGGCGGCTTCATCCATCCTCAGGCACACATTCTGTGGTGTGTTTGCCCAGCGGTCGATATGCATGCGGCTCACGTAACCCGTCCACTAGCATTTGAGCATTTTCTTCTATTGTATATTCTGAAGGTATTCAAACTCGCATAAAATAACATCTCACCGTTCTCCCAAACCTTTTAAACTACGCTGACATGCACTACGACCACTTAAAATTAAGATCACCCCGTAAGTGAGAACAGAAAGGTACATAAATTGAGGGGTTCAGCCGGTTCCATCCCACGCATTGGGCGTAAGGGTCTGTGTAGGCGTTTCTTAATGCAGTTTAAAATGTCAACAGGACTAGCAAGCTTCTTTTTGGAAAATTCAGCGGCTGGACTGTTGAATATTTTGAGTTTTTTAATTGATTATGAGCATTAAACTTTTATCGAGCAAAGTCGTAATGGATCAGTGATTAAAGTGCCGCCTCTTGTGTGACTTTCTAGATTCATATTAACTTTCGAAGTTCTTCTTGTACATCAAAGACACTTCATGTAGAAACTTGGATTTATAAACAATTTTGAAATCACCCATTGGTCCGTATTTTAAGCGTGGTAATCAGTGCACTGGGCTATAGCAGGGTGGTATTATTAGTAAGCATTCGCGTTATGCAAAAAATAATAATTATCTTTCTAATTATATTAAACACGGAGTAGTTACATTACCAATGTAAAAGATAAAACGCTTGCTATTAATTAAGTACATACGTCAAAACCGATTGATGCCGCTGTGTTTTGCGCATGATTCTCACAATTATTATATTTCGGTAATTCTAGAACTTTAATTAAAATGATCAAATTACACACGCCTAAACCGCAGTCAAATTCATATTTTGATTAAAATACGAAATATATTAATTTTGTTGTTATATTTTACATCAACATCAAAATATCAGTCAAAAGACGTCCACTGATGGACATAGCTCCCTCCGAAGCGTTCCCACATTACAGAGTCCTGTGCTTCTTCATCGTCATCATGATCCACAGCCCGACTTCACCCACTGCTCGCTAAAAGCCTCTCCTTGCTTGTGCCAAGCTCCACGCTCTTGTGCCAGCCTGCTCCAGGATATTCCCGCGATGGCAACAATGTTGTCTGCCCATCTCGCCGCCGGACGACCAACACTTTTCTTTCCAGTCCTTGGACGCCATTCGGTCACATTTTTACTCCACCTACCATCACCGCACCTTGCTATGTGTCCTGCCCAACTCCATCCGATTTCCAATGTCGATGATCATCGTACTTCTTGTGCTTCTTGCATACAGTGAATTCCCGTGGCTTTTACCAGGTAATCGGTCCACCTTGATGAAAGTGCAGCGTTTGAGCAGGACCAGGTGTGAGGGACCTGCTCCTGCTCAAACGCAGCACTTTCTGACACGTGGTTGAAAATCCAGAACCTTTTGGCCCCATTGGCCATCTGTTCGGCGCGCAATGAGTCCTGCTCACTGCCACTTAAGTGTGTTGCCAATTCTGAGCATTACTTCGAACAAACTAATTAGTCCATCTTCAAATGTGGGTCAGCTGAACTACAAGCAATGCACTTCCCTTAACTACAACAGTTTCCTCAGCTTTATGTCACATTTTAGCAAAACTTTCGCAACTTAGCAGAAGTCTTAGAATTTTTATATCTCCTTAAGTGCTTATGACCTGATTTCCAAGTTTTCTACCTACTTGAAAGTTTGCGTGGTTTTAAGAAAGATAAAAATGAAGATCTTTGTCAGCAGAATTGTCCCGTTTCTTTTTGTTTTCCACTTAGGCGTTTTAGCCCTTTTGCGAAGATCTTGAATCTTTATTCTGGTCTGAAAAGATTACGCAACTGGGGTTTATTTTATACTCCGTAGTCAGTGGCAAACGCGATGGAATGTCTCATAATTTCATTGAGACTTTATATAATAATCACAATGTGCTCTAAAATTCCAGACTGGGCGAAACCTCAAATCTTCTCGTGAACATTGACATTTTTGTAAGCCTATATCACCCAGTCCTAAATTATGCCCCGTTCCCCAAAGTACGGCCGGTTCCTCAAAATATGGCCTGTTCCCTAAAATATGGCCTACTCTTAAAATATGAGCCGGTCTCAAGCTGTTTGCTCCTCTTAAAGCAAACAAATATGCGGCCGAAGATACGTTCGCACGTAGAAGGCCCTGCCATTACGGCTGTCTCATATTTTTGCTGGAAGCTCAATAAGCGGAGGCACACCCAAGTTTGCCAACCTCTTCTAATTAATTTCTACTCCGTGCCGGTAAAGTGGGAACTTAGTGTGTGGCGCAAATTGTGGGAGAGACAGTGGAGCGTGGTTTTAGTATTTGTCGCGGGATCTCGCTGGATGCGAGAAGCGAACAGCGCAGTCACTCGATTCACCTATGTTTTGGACAAGCCTTAGGCCAGGTGACCTATTTTAGCTTAATGATGACTACGATGACGAACAGGTCAACTATCTTTTTAATTTTAATCGAACCTCACATACTTTTTAGTTTTCCCCACTGCAGAATAACAGCCGAAAGTCTGATAACCAGTCTTATAAAGTGGTATTGTGATAGATGGGTATCTCTTTGCAAGACTGGTTGCTGGAGCTGGAGAACTGGTTTGCGGAGGTCATATGGGCAGTTAGTTCATATATTATAGGTGAATCCAACTCTAAAATAGTTGGGAAAAGACTAGGCAGATGATGAATCGCTATAATTTGTACGTTACACCACAAGTTTATGGGACTTTACACGGGCGATAGTGTAACTTTACTGAGCTCCGAATTGGTGAGATTAATTCTATAACAAAAGCGTTTGATCTGGCCGAGTGGCACTCCTAACTGTTGTATGTAAACCGTTGAGCATTGTGTTTCTTACGCGCGGTCCCGTTTGCTCTGTCAACGGCGTAAGTTGTTCTTGCATACATATACATGTTACAATACCTCATATGATTGCAGATGTTGGGAGTAGGGATATTATTGGAGTCAAAACCTCAAATTAACATACCTACAATTTTATACTTATGGTAATCGAATTATGTAAGTCAGAAATTGTCAATAAGTAGTCTTAACCCTTTTCTTGACAACGTATCTTGTAAGACACATCATTTAAAAAATATATATATCTCTTTAATAATGCATGTAAAACGGAACGTTAACTTATTTTTCTTTAAAGTATACGTTTCTGAACACATATTAGTGCCACAATGACAGTATACGTCAACTACTTTTTCAAAACTTGTCAAAATGTCGAACCGGTTGAGTGCAATTCCGCGCAAGAAGGTAAGATTCTTTTTTTTTTAAATAGTTTTTCTTTTAAAATTGCATGAGGAATTGGTGTTATAATATTTCATATGTTTGTACCTATGATGGAAAGTAATTTAATAGGAGAAATAATTACGCTTGGCTTCGCAAACTAACAAATAAAGTGAATGTATCCTACAGGATACGTTGCTAGGTGTACTAAGATTCTTTGTATAAAGTTAACGTATCTTATAGGATGCATTGCCAAGTGCTCTAAGATTTCGTTAGTATATTTTTTTAACTGTTTTTTGGGGATAGGGCATGGTATGATTGGCATGAGGGCTTTTTTTTCGCGGAGGGACGCAACCATCTTTTTCCAGAGCAAAAATAATTTATGCTCTAGTACCAAAACCATCTAAAAAAAATTGATGACGATGATAAATCTTAATCCGAAAATGAACTTCAACAGATTTCAATTGGCTTGAGTCATGTCCATAACCATGTGACTGACTCCGATTCTTCACCTGCGCTATCTTTGCCTTCTTCTATAGAAAACTTGAATTTGCTATCTGATGAAGAAATAGTAGACGTACAAGACGCTATTACTCAGTCTCCTTTGCTGCTTTCACCTGTGCTGCCTTCACCTCAGCCGCTTCCAGCTCGACTACCATTTTCATTGACGCAAAATGGCTCTCCCTCACCACTTTCTTTGCCATCTCCATTAATTGCTTCTAACTGTCGACCAAGAAGACCTACAACATCCGGAAGGACTACAAGAATAGTCACACCCCGACGTATTTTTCTAAAGCCTCTAAATTTTCAGTGGACTAAAAATAAATTCAAACATTTTGCCCAGATCTCAGATAAAAATTATCCGTAATTTGAAATAGCCTAAAGCTCTGACGAGTATTTTACAGACGATATTTTTGATTACATTACCGAGCAATCTAACTTGTATTATGTGCAACAAAAAGGAAAACCCTTAAATTTAACTAAAGAAGACATAAAATGTTTCGTAGCTATTAAAAAGACTATATCGTAGATAAAAATGCTTGGCTCAATGCTGGTCCTGCTCCACTGCCACTTGGGCTCACATACTAAAATTTTAATGTTTGGAAGAGATGCTCCCCCTTTAGTTCTTTAGTTATTTCATCATTTGTTTTCTTTTCGTTTGGAAACTTAGTTACTTTGATTACCATTGTTTTATATAAATTAGAAGCATTATTTGAGTTTTTGTAAGTGTGAGTACCATGTAGACTTTCTATTATGGTTAGTAGGGCTTATCCTAATCTTTATGGTTTTGACTGTGGTTTTGTTTTATTATCTTATCTCTACATTGTGCTCACATATAGAAGCAACGATATTGTACCCAGGACTATGTAATATATATAACTTGATTTGAAAAGAGTGTCCAAGGCGTTTCTTCCCATTCTTCTCCATGAGATCTACTATTTTCGAATGGACAACAACAGCCCATTCACAGTTATTATGCCTGTGGCGGGACTGTAGGTAACTTATTTTTGACTATGCAAAAGTGCCTGTCACGGGTCTATTTTTTAAGCTTAATACGCTTATTTTTTTAAGCCAGAAAGACATTGTTTTGTAAAATTCCACACTGATACGTAATTATTTAAGCTTAGTACGCCGCAAATGTTTCGATAACTTAATTTTTTTTCTTTTTATTTTAATTCATCTGTAATTTGATTTTGGTTTTGTAACTATAATTGTTCCTACATGCAAATTTTATACATATCTTATTAAGAAAATTTTGTGTATTTTATTTCCTCAAACCTGGCGACGTATCCTGAAAGACACTTACACGTAAGGTCAAAGTTTATTGCTAAGCTGGCAATGTATCTTCAAAGATACATGTAGGATCTCATTATCTGGTTATACGCGATTTTTTTATATATTTTTCTCTAAAGACTAGGTTCATAATTAACATCATATTTGAAAATTAATTGATAATATCTATTTTTATTTTTTGCCAAGAATAGGGTTAAGCCTTTCCGTTACTAATGGAGAATTAAAGGGATTCTAGACTGATCTGGTCTCAATCGCAGTTTAGTGTTTGCAGTTTTAACAAGAGTGCTGACGATGGTCCCGGCTTGACCTGATACCTGTCGGTATACTCACGAACAAAGTCATAGGAGCATTTTTATCCACGGTTGAATACCTCAAAAAGTTAGGGATCTTTGAGGGATACTCCCTCCCTTTTTGAGGTATTCAATAATTCTTCTCTTTGATTAAATCGCTTTTTTACCCCCCCCCCCCGTTCTGGGTGGAGTGGGAGGGAGTGTCAGACTTTTACTGACTAAAACCCATCCATGTTCCTTCTTTGCTCTTTGTGTTAAGTAATCATTTTGATGGAACAGAAAGATTAATACATACACAAGAAATTCCACCACAAAACATATAGACAAAACAAATATTTACCATACCTCGACCCTACATTCCATTCTCAACATAAATATTAGAGACACGCCTCCTAGATTTATTTGAACCCCAGTTTTGAAAGGTTTCTACGTGGTCTGAGAAGTTAGGCAGAAATCAAGACAGACTGAGAAATAATGTCAAGATTAGACTGTTGGGTTTAAAAATATTGATTGAAACTAAGGATGTTATTGTATTTGAAAATTAAATTAAATATTGGCAGAGGTTAGAAAACTCTTTTCATAAATATTTATTTGGTATCAGTTGTCTTTTTAAATTTAATTTTGGATTGTACCTTTTTACAATATTGGCGATTTAGCATCTATGCAGTATGTATTGATGAATGTCGAAATGACCTAATGAATGATCATAAAAATTTTTTAAAGACCGTTGTTTACAGACAGTGTTCACAGAATCCAATTTTGCGCAAACTTTCTACAGAAATATTTACCATCAATCTCCTGTCAGTGCCATTAAAAAAACCATGGAGCACTGAGTACACTTCAACCAACTTATCTGTGCAGGCGGGAAAACACAGAACTAAAATAAATGTACCAAGATTGACATGCATCGATGTAAATTTTCATGGCAAGCAACGCCACCTTGAACTGCACACTTAAAGTGATCAAACTATATGTACTCGTAAGTATGACAGTTTCATACTGCAGTGATAGCCTCGTGGTGTGACCGTCGGACTGCCAAGTCATAGGCCTCGAGTTCAAACCCAAAACATGCACCTCTGATTTTTCGGGTCCATGTTCATATTGTAGAATTACTACTTGCTTCGGTGAAGGAATACATCGTGAGGAAACCGGGATGCCTGAGAGATATTTCTCGATGGAATGTAAAGCCAAGTCAGAGGCCCATTGGCGGTATAAAAACTCTGAAACCAGGTTAGGCACTAACCGCACGAAAAAAAAGAAGGCAGCTGTTTGTCATACTTTTCATTCATAAGCGGTCAAACCCTATATTTATTCCTCAGAAAAAGGTTTCCTAACTCTTGAAAAATCAGCCGTTAATCTTCAACTTCCACGTTTGAGTCACGTCTCCACAACACATATATTGTACAAATAGTTATAAGTGTTTACAAACGCCTTCGCAAAGAGTACGTTCGGAAATATCTTTCAACACCCACGCAACCTTTGATGTCAACATTGTCACTGAAAATTGGCTTGTTTCTGCCCACGTTCCGATAACAGCTAATAGTCAATAATGCTGGGTAGGAAAGTTAGGCTTGAGGTAGGCTATAATGTAGGAGTTAAAGATTAGGTACCTTCAACATTTTGTTACGATGGCGATATTCCTATATCGATACCTTTAGGCTCAAAGGGCGTAACCGCCATTTTGGCCAAAATGAGATTTTAATGCAGTCATATTTAGTTTTTCGTCTTCTACACACGTCTTGAACACTGTTTTATTTTTTTTGTTTTTTGGCTCTCCTGAAAAATCGTGTTTTGGTGGTTACGCCCTTTGAGCCTAAAGGTATCGATATTTTACCGATGATTCAGTCAAGACGCAAGAACAACCAAACTCCCATACAATTTTGACATTCTCCTTTATGTGCAGGGTTATGCATTGGTAGAATTATTCAACGTTTATACATGGGGAAGACGCATAGAATCAAAAAATTCGAAGACATGTGATTACCACCAACCCGTACTAAGCTCACGAGATGGGTTTTGTCGTTTTTATTCAACAAATCGTCAAAAATACAGATGGCCAACCTAAAGGTTGCTTAGAGTCTCTCTGAGGGATCACATCCGAAACGAGGTGATCCGGCAGAGAACCAGAGTTGTCGACATAGCTCCCAGAATAAGTAAGCTGAAGTGGCAATGGGCCGGTCATATTAGCCGTAAAACCGATGACCGTTGAAGTAGACGTGTTCTTAAGTGGAGACCGCAAATCGGTAAACGTAAGATGGGACGCCCTCAGGCTCGGTGGAGTGACGATCTTCGCAGGGTGACTGGTAGCAACTGGATGAGAGTTGCTGAGAAACGAGTTGAGTGGTGTGCGATTGAGGAGGCCTATGTCCAGCAGTGGACTGCTATAGGCTGATGATGATGATGATGAACCTAAAGGTTAACAATAATCCCAATTAGGGTAATCCGTCTTCTTTACCATAAACATAATAAACCAGTGGTTCTCAAACTTTTATCACACACAGCAGAATACGCATAGCTTATCCCAAATTACCTTTCACACTCCGTAAAGGTCAAAACGAACCACAAAACGCACGAATTTATTGTCGCTACCCAGTTTTGGAATACCCTTGAAACTTTAAGCTTTTCAAATGACAAGTCTACAGTCTGTTGAACTAAAAGCTTTTCTAGTATTATTTAAACTTGAAGTTATTGTTGCACTTAGATAATTGAGACAGAACAAAGTATTTTTGGTGCTTTATTGGTTAAAATAACGATCTTGAGTACCTCATTGTCTAGTGGTAGCCGGCGCTGGACGTGAGATCTTCGGTTCGATTCCCTGGCTAAGCAAAGTGTTATTGAGTTTTTATCATGCAATTCTCAGTAGTAGCCGAAAGTCTAGATTTGTGCCCGGTTGATGGCAATAGGCGCCCTTCTATTACTTGAGACTTTAACATAAGTAACTGGCGAAATATGCTTTCCTTACTTTTTCAGAATTACAGACGTGATCTTAAAACTAATTAATTTGGATCTTTTTAAATAAAAATGAAACGTGCAAAAATAAATACTCGGCACCAAAAAGAGAGCTTATCAGTAACCAAAACATTAATTTAGCAGTCCATAAACCTCATTACCCGCGATTAACCCGTATCAATTAACAAACGCACGTAAACACGTTCGTGGTTAAAGTTAACTAGTTAATGTCGAAAATGAAGCTAACGTAAACTTGTGCGCAATTGCCGCAGAGACTAAAGTTAATTCGCTCATATATTAGGAGAGCGATAATGTTAATAATTGGACCCTTTTCACGGGCTGTCCGCTAGACAGTTTAAATTGTAGTTGACAATTGTTTAATTTAAATTAAATGGTACCTACAATGTGGCTACATTTTGGTCTATTTCTTATCTGTGTAGTAGAACTAATAAAAATATAATTATTTATTTATTTATTTATTTACCACCAATTATAACACCATTACAGACTCGTCCAATACGATGCTATAAGACATACAATATGTTTAAAAACATACAATATAAACACACAAAATAGAAAAACATACAAAATAGAATTACATTCAAAATAAAATAAGTAAGATTACACCCAGTAAAAATAACAATACCTAAATTAATTGAACATGACAATGTTTACAGTTGCACACCTCTTTCAATTATGATTTGTGCCCTCTGGACAAATCTCGGTAGGTTTTGCCCAAATATATCTTCCGATACCGTTATAATATTAACAATACGTGCAGCTCGCGACATAGGGGCAAACTTGAGAAGGTTAGTCCTAGCTGCTGGCACTTCTAACAGTGCGGGGCGGCGGCGCGCTCCCACGCACCCATCCGGCGCGCGCAACCGCAGCGCAGCCAGCACCTCGGGGTGGTGCAGCAGCCCTAGCAGAACGCTCGCCACGTACTTGATTAGTGCCACGTCCCTTCTTACTGCCAGCCTATACCTATTATATGCACGACTAACTGTTTTCCCGTGGTTTTACTTGTATTTGACAGATCATACTCCATCATCATCTGCCTACCCTTTTCCCAACTTTATTGGGGTCGACTTCCAGTCTAACCGGATGCAGCTGAATAGTAGTATTTTACATGGAGCGACTGCCTATCTGACCCAACCCAGTTAGTACTGGGTAATACGATCCCCTTGGTAAGACTGGTTGTCAGACTTTCGGGGCACTGACTACCTGTAACGACTGTCAAAAATCTACAAATGACAGCCGGAACCAACGGCTTAACGGTCACGGAGGAAACTCGGTAAGCAATGGGTGGTCACCCATCCACAGACCAACCTGGGCAAGCACGGCTTAAAGTAAAGATCGACCCGTCTGTTATTATTTAGCCACGAGCTCCTCAGATCATACTCCATGTCCTAATAAAATCAAGTGCGGCGCGAATGCACGATCGTCGTGATCGTTTTGTTACGCTTTTGTTCGGAAAATCGGAAGATGGGTCATCCCTCTGATGGCTCGATGATGCGTTTTGGTTTGACGAACTAATTAAACGAGATAACCTCACAATTGCGCAGCACTTGTATGTATATTCATGCGACAATCGCTTTTATTAAGACACGGCCTATGTCACTTGTGAACTTGCTATTAAACCAAATAGTATCAAAATGTATTCAGCTTTATTGAGAACCAAACATAATTAAAAAGTATAAATAATAACAACTAACATTAATTTGTAGGATTACGCTTCCATATATTTGCAAAAACCACGTCTTTATCTTTCATAAAGATAAGAAAAAGTAAATATTGGGATTTCAGGCTTGTCTCTACAAGGAGCATGTTTGAACAAAATAAATTAATCTTTCTAAGTTTTAATTTTGGCATCAATCAGGTTTTCTGCGAACTTTGCCGAAGTAGCACAAGTTTCTAAATTATTCACAAACATTTTGATGAATGAACGTCGTAACTAGTTTTTTTTTCACAAAAAGTCCTCTTTTTCTTAAGATCTTTTTTTTTACATAATTTTATTAAGTTTCATCAAAAATCAGGGCGGCGTTATTGCTTCTTTAAAGTTAAGTAAAATAAATACTTAGTTACAAACCTACGCATTATTTTTGGAGTAGAAAATAAAACATGAGTGTAATTTTCTATGTATTATTTAAAAATAATACACCAAAAGCTGTTTCAAAAATATAAAATAATATTTACGAACAAAATAATTTAATTTGGTACCAAAGGGCTATTTTGCGAATATCGGGCGTTAACCTTTTACTACTCGTGCGTATATAGATGACCAGTAAAGGTCACCGACCAGCTCACAAGACCATTAACTATTCTCGTGAAAAATATTCCAAATCTAGTCACATTTTCGTCTCAGCTATAATAGAAACGTCACTAACTCTTCCTTTTCGATTTTCAGGTAAAATCTTGTAAACAGAGGTTTTTTTGACAGATTGCAAGTGACATTAGAATATTGACTAGACCTTTTTAATAATAAGGGAACTACCTCTCTAAGGTCTTGATTTAGGTATTTTTGAGAGGTTGTGAGTGAGCTTAGAAAATACTGGAATTATTTCTCTGAAATTCTTAACAATTTGTCATTGTTTTATTTTTCCTTTTCAGGCAAATTGAAAGGATCATGCCCATAAATACACACTTTTTATTTAACTAATTTCAATAAAACACGATTTTTCATCGTGACAACAAAACCCAACTTACGCGATAACGAAAACATGCAAAAACCCAGCTATACAGCCCCTCCAACATATTTCGGCTAAGTAAATAAGTAAATTTCGCCAAACTTGTTGGCAACTTGCGTTGTTCGTTGTACATTATCGTCATATTCTACTGAGGATCTTTGGAACAACCAACAGTTTATGAGTTTATCCTATCGAATTGATGGAGTTAGGAAAACTTTGCCAGTTTTGATAATAATGATTATTTTGCCTTTTTGTAGGCAGTAGGTTTAGCTTTTATGATACGAATTATTGAGGTAGAATCTTGACTCTTTTGAAACAAAGAAAGGACAAGTTTTCACAATTTTGGAACATTCAAACCGAATAGATGCTTATATGTTAATAGGTTTTATAGATCAAAGTATCAAAGTAAAAGTACCTCAAGAGCTGTCAGAAGAAAAGACAAATAAAAAAATCAAATTCATTTTGGGGTTATGATGCAGACACACACACACACACATTAAACTTATAACACCCCTCTGTTTTTGCCGGGGGTTAAAACAAACTGACAGAAAAAAGCTTCAATATTGGATTAACCAGCATTAATATTCTTTTTTAAATTACCTTCTGTTGTCGAACCGATGACTCTACTCCAAAATCATCTTCAGGTTTCTTGCCGAAAATATAGAAAATCATCTCGAAATTATTGTAAGTCACAATACACCTCGTAAACTTAGTATACCATCATGTTCCTGCCCTTGTCCCATTCTATTTGGGGTCGGCGCAACACGTTTTCTTCTTCCATTTTCCCCTGTCAGACGTCACGGCATCATTTACTCCTTTCTCTTTCGAACCAGTCCTCACACAATCCATCCATCTTTTCTTGGCATCCTCCTCTCTCTCCACACAACAACATTTATGACCATCACGCTTTTAGTCACATGTAACTTAATACAATACAAAGCAAATACGCCACATACCTAAATTTAGCCATACCCAGCTTAATACATCGGATATTAGAAGGTTCGACACGGTTGGAGGGTTGCAAAGATCGTGTGGGATAGCGGATGCCGTCAAATGACGTCGTGAAGGCTCCATACAATCTATCCAGGCCGAGGTGCGAGCCTTCGAGCCATAAAAACCTATTTTGATAAAGGGAGACTTCGGTATAGTAAGGCTCCTGTCCGACCTGACGAGGAAGCGACTTGCTATCGACTATTTTTCCATCCAAGAAATGTAAAGCCACACCACGTTAAGGTACCACAACCTATCAAATTTCTCCAAATGATTTTAAACCATAAAATGTTGGTGGTTAAGTTCAAAATCGAATGAGACAATTTGACAGTTAGTGGTGACGCTGATGACTGTACAAAAGATTGTAGGTCGCCTGACAGTAAAAGAGATACATATATATACAATCGAAATTAAACTAAATCAGACTTATTTCTGAGAGTTGGTTTAAAAACGTAAAAATAAATTAATTCTAAAACGAGATAAGGTCGGTGTTTCCTATCCAACTGCTCTGAGAAGAAACAGCCAAATAAAACTTAGAGGTCTCTTTTAAGGTCCAGACAAGTCAACTCACATAAGGACCATGCAGATTAGTGTCTGAGATGGCTAAGGTTCGGAAGCTGACCGTTCACTCCACCCGGCGAAAACTCTGTCGAACATGAAACTCCTTTCCAGCAGCTTCCGCTACTCGCTTTTCGCGAATCGCTGGCGGTGGGACATGTGCCTAAGAAAGGTTTTTGCTAGGATATTTTCACGATTACTGGCTTTATGAAATTGCTGGTTTGTAGTTGGTGAGTGTAATATCAAATTGGTATTTGTGGTCAGTGAAGATCGGGGTAAGCCTTTTGTCGCTAAGTTTGTGTTTGAATATCAAGAAGGAAAGACTTGTAGATTGGATTAAAAGTAAACAATCTTGGCTACAAACTGAAAATTATGTTTTTTAGGGTTCCATACCTCAGACGGCAAAAACGGAACCCTCATAGGATCACTTTGTTGTCCGTCTGTCAAGACCTTTTTCTCAGGAACGCGTGGAGGTATCAAGCTGAATTACTGAATTAATAATCAAATACTCAAGTCTGCTAACCCTTGGAGCAGTGAAAAAATCAAACTTATTAGTCAACGTTTATGTCGCATATTTTGCGATTTCACACACACTCCGTCCATCCCGTTGACCTAGAATCATGAAATTTGGCAAAAAGCACTGTCTTACAGCAGATGTAAAGGAAAAATCGTAAATCCTTACAAGTTTAAACGGAACTCTCGGTGCGCGAGTCCAACTCGAACTTGGCAGGTTTTTTTAGTAAGTAAAACTGTGAAAGTAATAATGTATGTCAGTGCAGTGGTATTAAGCTGTATCCGGGTAAACTGGAACCCAACCGCAACATAGTTGGGAAAAGGCAATAAGGCAGTTGATGATGGTGATGAATAGACTCATCAATGTCACCACATATTGATATCTATCACACTTTACAAAGTTATATCCTGAAAATCACCCATAACAATACACAAAATACAAACTACGCTAAACCGCCTAGCAAAAACCAATAAAATAACAGTGCCAAAGTTTTCCATAAAAACAATCTTTCTACAAGAAAAACAGCCACCGGGTTTGTCTATGACTTACAACGTATTTTACTATTGAGCTCTACAAACACTGAGGAGTTATGAATGGAGAGAGAACTAATACCATTTAAGGGTGCAAGTTGACCGCGTTCGATAAGAATTATTAAGCTGATGTTAGTCACTTTACTCTAGTGAACGGATCCTCAAGTGATTGTTGATTTTTTGTGACATTTAACGTTAACACAAGAAAAAAAAATTTTTTTGCTTATCCCGGAGGTATGAGATAAGCCTATTGCTGAAATTCAACATCGTCGGATTGGTTCACTAATTCATTCATTTTTCACTTTTGATTCATTTGGTGTTCCGACGTTTCACTTTGAGTAAAAGTTTCTGAATGAACGGCAAAGCTGATATCGGCCTGATATCGGTAACCAAAGATACGACTGTTACTTGGGTTAAATGTTATTTAATGCCAGGTACATGTTCATACAGATATCTAATAAAATAATAATAATTTAAAAAAAAAGAAAATACAAATCTACAAATCGCACCCCAGAATCGTGTATAAGCCGATCAATCGTCACCGAACTCTATTTCAACGAGAACATCATCTATCGTCCATCATCACTCCATCTACTCCCTCCTCCGTGTTCCCGACAGAGTCCCACAAACAATTCCAATTTGTCCTAATGTCTCTATAAACGAGCTGTAGCTGGAAAAACTTCGCTCATTTATTTAGAGCCGATGATACAGGGCTCAATTGTACCTGTCATGTTGCCTGTTCCACTGGCCATCTGTCAAAAGTTTCGTGAAATATTATGAGTGCAGTTTTTTGTGTTGGATTCGGTTAGCCTCGTTTTTATTTTTACAATTTATTTTATAAAACAAATGAATAATGTGAAAAACCGTTTTCTGGTATTATTTTTCTCTGTCATATTGGTATCATTTGTTAGGAGACTTTCTGAAAGGTTGTGTCGGTTGATGTTATTTGAGACAGCCAATCGAAGCAAAAAAAAAGAAAGGGAAGAAGGAAATAGAGAGGGAGAGGTAGACCGCAAACTACCTGGATGACAAATGTCCGGAAGGATATGCAAGAGCTTGACCTTCCGGATGACGATGCTTCGTCGTAGGATTAAGAAAGCCGACCCCGCGTAACGAGAAGAGGCGACGGAAAAGAAGAAAGAAAAAGAATCGCAGAAATAAAATAGTGGTTATCAGTCTGTAAGATTATATAAAATATGTTTTTTTTTATTACAAAATGGGCCTGCTCTTGACCTCGATCACGTCTGATGGAAAGCGGTAGATGAGGTGTATGATGGAACGAGCGTGTCCAGAAGATGCCTGTTCACTCTTGCTTTGAAGGCAGACGGGTTAAATGTGGGAGGGAACACAGATACCGGCAGAGAATTCCACATCTTGGCTGTGCGCATAATAAACGTGGAGGAGAAACGCTGAGTACGACTCGTCGGGATATCAACCAAGTGCGGATGGTACGCCGCAGTACGTCTGCTGGTCCGGTAGTAAAAAGGTGATGGTGGGATATTCCACCCACGTAATGTTTTTCGACTTTAACCCTAGAGCCTAGTGGCCGGGATCGGCTAGATAGCATCATCATCGTCACACAATACACGAAGCTAAGTGCCTGCTTGCAATATCACTGGTCTAACTGTCATTTAAATCAATAGTATTCCGTATTCTATCTGCATATGTAATACTAACAAAATACGACTTTTAAATAAAATACACTATTACCCCGAAATTCAGTAAGAGAAATAGTAACACACAACATAAATCATAAATACTGCAGTCGGTTTGCCATCCGCGGTCCAAACGAGTATCCGATTGGGGTGGGCAGGGAGGTACCCATCAAACGGTAGTTAGGCGCCGCGGTCCCGCTCCCAAACGAAAAGTGAGAGATTTGAGTTTAAAAATAGACTGCGGTAAATATGTATTTTTGTTCTTGTATTGTTTTATTTTGAGGTGTGCTGTTTTGTTTTTATACTGGTTTGATTCTCGGTTTGATAGACTTGAGAAAAATAAAGTGATATAATAGCTTAAGTCACAATCATGATATATGATGCGGTAATCTACACTAATATTATAAAGATGAAAGATTTCTATTTTGTGTGTGTGTGTGTATGTTTGTAATGAATAAACTCAAAAACCACTGTGCCGATTTCAAGAATTTTTTCACCATTAGAAAGCTACATTCACCCTGAATAATATAGGCTATATTTATTGCTAGAAAAAAATAGGGGGGGGGAATTAGGGTAAAATAAATGTCCACCCGTGCGAAGCCGGGACGGGCCCCTAGTTACAGATAAAGTTGTACTTATCTAACGCAAGAGCTACTTCACGTGCCCGACTTAAGCATTTTATGCTTAACGTGGCCGCTACTGTCGCAGCAAGCTAATGTTTAAAACAACAACGTTACAGCTCAAGAACTTAATTCTGGACATCTAACAGGGACCTACATTATGTCCTGCTGCAGTGGAACTCAATATTTTCGTATGATGTCACAAAATATCCGTCGGTAAACACTATAAGTAATGTTGTGGATTGACATTTTTGCTTATTGAGGATGTATTGTATGTAAAATGGAATGTGAAACTTTTCGGGTCACTAAAAATATATTATGTCCCCCTTTTAAACAATAAGGGAGGGATCAGTACACTTATCGGCGCAGAAAAAGTTCGAGTTGGACAGAATGAACTTTATATGTAAACTAGCTTACGCAAGCGGCTTCGCCCGCGTGAAGTTCGGTAATTGTCCCAAAAGATCGCACTACCGAGATTAAAGTATCCTTTGCGTTAATCCAGGTTATAAACAATCTGTGTGTCAAATATCATCCAAATTCGTTCAGTAGTTTTTGCGTGAAAGAGTAACAAACATCCATCCATCCTAACAAACTTTATTTTTATTTTATTTATTTGCTAACATGTAAAACGCTGATTAGTAGGCATGCATTAAAATTTCATGACACAGTATTAAGAAATGCGCCCTGTAAGGGCAATACAAATTTTATATACCAAATTATTAAATTATATTTTTTTATTGTAATAAATGTATGTTACGTCATCATCATCATCAGCCTATAGCAGTCCACTGCTGGACATAGGCCTCCTCAATCGCACGCCACTCAACTCGATTCTCAGCAACTCTCATCCAGTTCTAGCACGCGTAGCATGGACCTCTGTAGAAACGGGTTTTGTCGACGTTGGAATCGACAAAATGACATTGACAATGATTCTTTTATCGATTTGTCATTTTGTCGATTCTTCCGTCCACAAAACCCGTTCCTGCTACGCGTGCTGCAGGCACATGAAATCCCATCTATCGCCCTTACATACAAGATCAACGAGGCTGGCTTCATATCAATCCGAAGCCTACCCTAATTACAACGTATCGCAATTTGTCTAGTTTCTAAAGTCTAATTACTTAAGATAGTCATCTCGTCTTCCCCGATACGGTTGAATAGCGAAATTCTATGCTTACATTATCGCTATTTGATCACTAGTAGGTAATTAATACAGAAACATTTCAAGATCGCCTCAGTTTCTATTTACTCATATCGACTGTCTTAGGCATAAAGGTCAAAGCACACTTACCACGAATCACGTGGAATGCTTATAAAAAATTGAAGTGTCTGTCTGTCAGTTTGTTCCAGCTAATCTCCGAAACGGCTGGATTTTGACGGGATGTTTACTGGCAGATAGCTGATGTTATAATAACTAGCTTTTATTTTAGAAATAGGGTGAGGTTTTCGTCCAAAAAAATAAAACCTTTGAAATTGTTAACAAAATCCGATTCAATATTATTTAATGAATTCACGCGGACGAAAGTCCCGGGCCCGGTCCCGGGTAGTTTGTAAATAAAATCCACTATCAAAGACTGCTTAGTGAGTTTACAGAAACTATCGGCTACCCGCACCTATTCACCCAGTTATGCCAACTTGATTCACAAAAAAGAACGCAAATTGACTAATACTTCTAATATAAGAACTTAATATAACATCGCTCCTGTTATACCTGATCCCTGAAGGGTTAAACAGAGGTGTACCTAGTGCCGGTACTTTTATACGAGTACTAGCATAAAAACTTGGCTTCCCTTATAACCTACTAATCTTCATGATGTTAGGGTTCCTGAACAGTCTGCATGCCATACGGGCTTGCCGTATTGTTGGCCCCTAGAGACGCCACTGTATACCTAAGTACAACTAAGTATGGCCAGTTATACACCGTGACTTTTTAGTCGTCTTACAATGGCAGCCCACTTCATGTATCCAATGACTCAATAAAAAAATATATGTATTTATGAGATTTTAATCATTTAAAAATAAAAATATTATTCAATATTGTGACGCATGACGTAGTTAAATCATTGTTGTGAGCGATGATCTCGAGCGCTGAGTAGGTATATTCTCCCGTTTGACACTTAAACATCATTAACAGGATGTTTCATAATTTTTTCTAATGTTTATTTATTTTTCTTTGTACCTATTACGGTAGGTAAAAAAAAAAACATTGGCGCCTAGAACTATTTTATGTCGGGCACATTGAGTGGACCACCTTTGTAAGACGACTAAAAAGTCACGGTGTATATATAATAAATTTTGTATCCAGTTATACAATCTTGCAGCCCTGTCTGCCATTTGCCACGACACACACCTCGACCTAATCGCCGCATTGTATTCTTACCAAACAAAGTTAATCTATAAGACTTCCTCAATTTTCCATACGCAAGTCAACCCTTTGGCCTAAGTAACAATACATACCGGGTTAATGACCTATAAAGCCTCGCTGATTCGTTCCCTAATGTGTTTTTAATGGCGTACATTTTGCTATTGAACTGTCATTTAATATGGCTAACAGAATTTACGAGAACACACGGAGCTTTGTTAATATTTGCGGCGAGAATTTATGACGAGTTTTGGGTAATTATTGCGCGTATTTTTCAGGATATTTTTTTGTTTTTTGTGTTGTTTTTTCTGACAGAAAATGTGTGCTTGTGTGTAAGGATGTATTGGTGCTAAAATACAGATGTAATGATCAATTATTCGAACATTTGGTGTACGAGCTACGCTGTACATTGACCTTTGTGTTGTTTGTACGTCACACTCATTTATGCATATCGATATTGTTTAGGTGTGCATGTCTCTAATTTAGCATAATTCAGTAGCAATAAATCTATCAAGGGAATTACTCGTCTACTCATTTACATAATACCTTACAAGTAAAAAAAGTACATAACAGTTTCACTGTTGGGCGACATTTGGTTAGATACAAATTAGATCAGTAATCAAAATCATCAAAAGTAGTGATTGGGATACAAATTAGATCAGTAATCAAAATCATCAAAAGTAGTGATTGGGATACAAATTAGATCAGTAATCAAAATCATTAAAAGTAGTGATTGGGATACAAATTAGATCAGTAATCAAAATCATCAAAAGTAGTGATTGGGATACAAATTAGATCAGTAATCAAAATCATTAAAAGTAGTGATTGGGATACAAATTAGATCAGTAATCAAAATCATCAAAAGTAGTGATTGGGATACAAATTAGATCAGTAATCAAAATCATCAAAAGTAGTGATTGGGATACAAATTAGATCAGTAATCAAAATCATTAAAAGTAGTGATTGGGATACAAATTAGATCAGTAATCAAAATCATCAAAAGTAGTGATTGGGATACAAATTAGATCAGTAATCAAAATCATCAAAAGTAGTGATTGGGATACAAATTAGATCAGTAATCAAAATCATCAAAAGTAGTGATTGGGATACAAATTAGATCAGTAATCAAAATCATCAAAAGTAGTGATTGGGATACAAATTAGATCAGTAATCAAAATCATTAAAAGTAGTGATTGGGATACAAATTAGATCAGTAATCAAAATCATCAAAAGTAGTGATTGGGATACAAATTAGATCAGTAATCAAAATCATCAAAAGTAGTGATTGGGATGCGTAAGCCTACTCAGCCCATATTACTTTCCCAATGCTGGGACACAGCCCTCTTCTCTATAATGCTATTTATCGGCTATAATCAATTACGTAGGCCCACTACAGGGTGATGTGAATTTTTCTTCCACCGTCTTAAGAACAGTCACGGCAATACACAAAGTAAAGCGCCTGTCTGAGTTCCAACATACGACCTGCAAATCGTAAGATCAGGCCGTCACCACTTAGGTTCTATAGGTCCCGACACGTTAAAAGTACGTTTCTCTTTTTTTTTATTTCAGCTTTTTCCAAAGTACTAAGCAGCTAGTAAAGTACCTATTACTACTTTACAATGAAACAATTATACTTATATTATAAAACAATAGCTTAGTACTTTAGGACGCGACTGTATAACGTGCGCAAACACATCCCCTCCACTGTCGCTCAGCGTTCTTTTTACGTGACGGGACTTATACTTACCTACATTAGACAGTTTTTATATCACAGAATGGGGATCAATGAAGGCTCCTTCAACTCCAGCTCCAGCTCCAACAGAGCGAAAATCAATATAGTACCTACTTAAATAAAATAAAATTCTGACATTTTTAGAAATTAATTATCTACGTTAGTGCCCTAACGTAGATAATTAATTTCTCTCGTTTTACCACGAAAATAGCATTTCCAGTGAAAAAAAGAAACGGTCCCAATCTATTTTTATATAGCAACCTTATTTTATTTTTGGGACAGTTTGATATTTAATACCCTGGACATGTGACTTCGGAAAATGGATAATATTCTTTCTTGAATGAAGTCGACAAATAATGTTACAAGTGTCATTGGCATGGACTGATGGTGACACTTCTTTTTTTGTCCATGAACGAGATGTTTGTTTGTAGTTTTACTGTGTATTTTCGTATTGGCTATAAATAGTGTGGAAAGCCTCGTGGCTAAATAATAACAGCTTCATCTTCAAGGTTAAGCTGCGCTTGTCAAGGTCGGTCTGATATGAGTGTGGAGTAAAAAAAAGATATTTTTCAAATGTTATGATGTGATAGATATATATATAGGGTGACTGGTAATTAGTGGCCGATACTTAAACACATGATTGTACTCATTATTACAAACAACTTTCCCAAAGAACCTGGGGGCTCCCCTACTACGATGGTATGGAACTCTTCATGGGCGAGTCTGACTGGCACTTGGCAGGTTTTTTGGTGTTTCCGGGGCTGTGGGACTCTTCGAAAGAGATACCGCGGCCCTGGAACACAAAGGGCAGAGAGGGAACATGGATGGGTTTTAGTCAGTAAAAAAAGTCTGACACTCCTCACTCCACCCAGAGCGGGGGGGGGGGGTTATTTCAGGATTACCCATCCCAAAAAAAAACAACAACAACGACTGCTTGGTTGATCTAGAAGTTGTTGAACAAATATCTAACATATTAATCCAATTCTTCGTACAACTTTTTAAGGAAAATTCTTCCCACACACGGGCAGTCATCAGCCGAAATGTAAATCTACCCTCAACATAAATTACTTGAAGGAAGTCGGTCTAACAAGCCGTCGAGTACATCTCTACTGAATAAAGACGGTAGTTATAAATCTCAGCGTTTGTTCTGCGGGTGAAAAGATGAAAAAAGTATATTTTAGGGTAGGTTGGGTTTTTATTGTTATTACATGGTCAGTTGAGTTGTCGGGTTATTTTTTTGGGTAATTAGGATGGGTTAAAGTGAAAAAGAGTATTTTTTTAAACTCGCAAAACGGTGAAGGAAAACATCGTGAGAAAACCGGCATGCCCTAGAACCAAAAATTCGAAGACAAGTGACATCTATCAACCCGCACTGGGCCAGCTTGGTGGTTTACATCCCAGCAATGGGAACATCACAGGCTGAAAAAATTTAATAGTCTTCAGACTATTGAGACGATTTGACTGAAGGTGAACAATACTTACTGTGCTTTTGGAAAATGGACTGATGTCCTCTTCGTTGGCTCGAAGAAGAAGAATAATATAAGTGACTAGCACTTTGCCCGCGACTTCGTCCGCAGAAATTGTGATAGCTCGGCTAATTTGCATGATATAAATATTATTTATAGCGTATGTTACTTTTTGATAACTTAGCTTTCTAATGGTAATGGAATTTTTGAAATCGGTCCAGTAGTATTTGAGTTAATTCGTTGCAAACATACAAAAATACAAATCTTTCCTCTTTATAATATTAGAGTAGATAATAATTTGACAAGAAACTCTTTGGTCAATTACTAAGCAAATAAATGATTTTTCAAATGGGATATTTACCATGTTTACTACTTGAGTGCCTGAAATCCCGGTCCTGTTACAAGCTCCATGATTGCGTTATAGTGACCATGTCAGTTGAAAAACTTATAAATTGTTTTATTCAAACAATTTTTTAAGTTCCGTTTAAACTAAGCATAACTCCCTTCGACTACATAAAAACCTAATCTAGATTGCTTCAAATTAGTCTCTGTCACTCAAACGTTATCATGTTTTGAAACAAGTCAAACATAGTATAAAATATACAACATGACTGGCCGAATAGCAAAATTTTCGCGAAGAGATTATAGAAAATATTGACAAAAACTCTGATGAGTTCGTAAACTGTGAATAAAAAGTAATTTTCATGTCTAGACATCGCAATACCGATCAAAGACATGTAAATAGCACGTTTCTGAGAATTTGACTAATCGATTTTCGGACAACTTTCTCATTTTCACGCTGCATTATATTAGGAGTCTTGCTTCGTAGGGGAAAATGGTTTGTGAAAATTCTAAGGGGCAGGAGTCCTCCCTGCTCCGTAAGATTTTTGGGACGTGTCGAGGCATGGAGATATCTTTAGTATAATAATAACATAACATCACGCCTGTAATCCCCGAAGATTAAGACAAAGGTCTACCTAATAGTATACCCACATTTTGCCAGTTATATTTATTTATTTACAACTAATTATAGCAACATTACAGACCAAGTCCAATACGATGCTATAAGACATAAAATAAAACAATATAGAAAAAAAAAGTAAAATCACACCCAGTAAAATATTAATAGCTATAGTTAAACATGACCAAGTTTCTAGTTGCATACCTTTTTCAATTTTCATTTGTGCCTTTTGAACAAATGTCGGCAGGTTTTGCCCAAATATATCTTCCGATACCGTTATAATATTAATAATACGTGCGGCTCGCAACATAGGGGTAAACTTGAGCAGGTTAGTTCTAGCCGCTGGCACGTCTAACAGTGCGGGCCGGCGACGCGCTCCCACGCACCCATCCGGCGCGCGCAGCCGCAAAGCAGCCAGCACCTCCGGGTGGTGCAGCAACCCTAGCAGTACGCTCGCCACGTACTTGACTAGTGCCACGTCCCTTCTTACTGCCAGTCTGCTGTACCCGACCATGCCCAGGACGAACAGACTTGGGTACATCAGGGGATAAAAGGGATAAACTCCATACTGCTTAATTTAAGTCCCATGTAATAGGGGGCGAGCCTATTGCCATCAACCAGGCACAAATCCAGACTTCGTGGCTGCTACTGAAAAATTCCTGATGGAAAACCATTAATACTTTGCCCGACCAGAACCCAGAACCTCATGCTCAGGAGTCGCACTTGCAACCAATAGACCAAAGAGTCAGGTTTATTTTATTATGTAAGCCATAAATTTAGTGTAGGAGAAAACAAGAATAAGTCTGTTTTAATATGCTGCTCGCAACTACTCGCAAGACTGGAATAGTCTTGCGAGTAGTTGCGAGCATAATAAGCGATAGGTATCTACAGAAGCTAACTACCACGCAAGATGTAATCATCTAAAGTTCAACACGTCTTCAATAAAATTAATGCCCGATCGTGATTCAACTCCTTCGTCGTCGATCTCAAGGTCAAGGCGTGGGTAGTGGGAGACTATCCAAGATGGCTGCGTGGGTATTTTATTGTTTTACAGTTACCTGGAAACTGAAATGCTATTATTCTAAAACGCTCTTAGAAGGAGATTGTTTTCGCTGAGCTTCAGACTGCAATTTTCACTTTCTGTTACTTTTTCTTGTGTTTTATGCTACAGATTTGAGGGTTGCAAACCTTTCAGTTTCTCTATATGTAGTAGTAGCTTATTAATTAATGAAGTTAATAGGAGTGGTTTCAGATTAGCGTATTATCGGCGCGTATAAGCTCGTTTTTGGAAGCGCGTGTAGGCGCGTATAGGCGTGCTCTTACCACACGCGCTGTTCTTACGAGCTTTATCGCGCTTCTAAGCTCGTATAAGCGCGAGAAGCCAGAGTCTCCTTCCAATAATTTAAATAAATGCTTTTAGTCTGAGCCGGTTTTCTCTCGACACTTTTCTTCACCCATACATTTTTAATTCTACTTTTAGTATCTTTGCAAAATATATAATAAGTAGATGCCGATGACCTAAAACAATTGTTTGGCCAGCTGCATGAAATTCAGTCGTATTAAACCATGCGGAATAATTTTAATTGCTTCCTAAATGAAGTTGTTTTTGTTAAAACAACACAATTCAGAAATCAAATTAACAAAATTGCTTTAATTAAATGGCTTAAAATGTCAAAGACTTTTCCTCTTTCTTTGTTTTTCATTGTCGAAACTCGAAAGAAAGGAATAAAAAGCCATTGTGATATATATTTTTCATTTATTTGGAGTATTTAACGACTCCTTGTGTAAACTACGTTTCTAAATGTCAGTTATAAGGTTCTTTTATAAAAACCTCAAGTTGCGGAAGTCGAGAGAAGATCAGATCAGATCAGAGATCATATGTACAAGGTGAAAGAGACACCGACAAAAAAAAAACAGCTGCTTCCTCCAAAATGTATGGAACTGCAGATTTTTTTTTAAATTACCGATGGAAAATTTCTTTGTGTGGGGGGTTCAAAATGATGTACTGAATACGTGGTAACCTTTTTAGAGGAGGTGTCCCTTCCACCCAGTAATAAGTCAAAAAGCTGTCGGATTCTGTGATGTATCTGCGTGACAAGTGCAATGCGATGAAAATGAAAGCTGCGTAAACCACGAAGTAAATTTCTACCCAGTACGGACTGGCAAAAAGCGTCTAAATCACGCTGTGTACTATTTGGTTACTTCGAACACTATATCTTTTCACTCTTACTCATGAATTTAGTGATAGAAATGTAAAATGTTAATATTAACTCTTACTTAGACTGCCTCGTGCCCGTGCTCGTGATCGTGCCTCTAGTGATTGCAATCGCGACTGCTGAGCATGAAATCCTGGGTTCGATTCCCGGGTCGGGCAAATTGTTATTGGGTTTTTCCATAAGGACGTTCTCAGTAGTAGCCACGTCGTCTGGATTTGTGCCGGTTGGGAAATAGGCTCGCCTCCTGTTACATGGGACTTAAACATAACTGGCGAAATGTGTGTGTACTATTAGGTACACCTACTGCCTAACCCTTTGGGAATTACAGGCGTGATGTTTTATTCTAAGGATCAGTCAAACAGGTCCGTACAATTTTCGGACCAGTTGTGGACATCGGACACTGACGGACACTTCATGTGTAGGACCTTTCCACAGCTAAAATCTGCTGATCATTATAATATTTTCTTAGAAATCTGATGAATAACTTTATCAATCCATCTCTTGCTTACAAAAACAAACAACCCCATATCCATATGCGTATGATCCACGCCAACAAGCAGGCCAGCGATATGAGCCCACGTACGTTACGTTACCGGAACGTCAATAAAAACGTCGCGCCACGTAAATCCTCAATGCACGGAGATCAGCCCGTCACAAACAATAATCCTATGAGCGTGATATGATGGGGGATATGGTAAGCATGAACGTTGGATGTGTTCGTTCGTGGATCATCAAACGAGGATATAAGTAGACGTAGGATTAAAGCTACTTATAGAATAATTAAAACTAAATATTTACAAAAAAAGTAAGTAAGTTGTGTTGTGTTTGTGCTGTGTTGTAGTAAGTTTGTAAGTATCTTTTTTGGCTTTTTAATATTGTATACAATTTATATGTAACCATAATTGGTGCCTGTTGTGTAAACCTGTAAGATGCACTTGTAAACGTACTATTAAGCAATTATAATTATAATTGTTGGCAAACCTAAATAAATAAATAAAAAGACTATGTAAAATAAACTAACTAACTAAAGAAACAACAGGACGCTTAAGCATCTAAGTACTCCTCCACATCGATGTAATCAGGAAACGTGCGAAGACGTAACAATATCGCACACTTAAATTCAGTCATTAATGATCCAAATTATTTATGTGCCGGTTAAGTTATATTATTCACGGATGTGGTTAAATAAGAAATGTTTCATTTATAAGATCACACGTCGGTTAGTCACGCAATGGGCAGATTGACTTACAAGATAAAAATAGGACAATAAAATAGTGAATTCCAGAATTCTCAAATTTAAAATAAACTTCAACATTTCCAAGTGAATATCTGTTCCATAAAAAAGTACAAACCTAATGATTTCATTCAACATGTTCTTCTTGTTGTACTACAGACTATCATGGTGGCGACCATCATGCCAACAATACATTTCTGATCTGTGTATATTTTGCCCAACACGTCGCTAACTGCTTTGTATAACAGTATGTCACAAGCCTGCCCAGGTACGCTGGCATTATTACGTTCAGTCTTATTTACAACCACAGAAACAAATCATTGAATGATATGAGGCGGAACATTTTATTTATCTACAGTATTTATGTATTGGAAAGAAATTGGTAAAAAAAATATTATTACAAACATCATCGCTCTTTCGACGCGTGTATTTTGTAGTTAGTAATTTCATCATCAAACAGAATGCCAGTGTGGAGCCCCTTTGCAGGATAGTCCCCAGCTACTGTCCTGCCCATCCTGCACAACCACCTGCACCTTTCAAGATTTAATAGACGCAAATTTTAGAGCTGTGCAGCTGGCTACATACTGGTCTAACACCATTTGAGTTTCATCGACACGAAAAAAAGAAGAAGAATCTCTCATCTTCATCATGAGAGGCAAAAGTACTAAACAAAACACGGGTCTATTTTCAGAAATTGAGGAAGTCAGTAAGCACCTTAAAAAATAATAACAAACCAAGTAGTATTAGTATCTATTTCTATCAGAAGATATAGTTATAGGGTGACTAGTAATTAGTGACCGATACTTAATCACGTGATTGTACTTATGAACCAAAGTTTTTTTTATACTCATTTACTTTTATGGGCAAGAGAATGATGATGACTCATTCACTTTTATCTCAAAAACACAACAGCCGTATGAAACTCGCGCTAGTTAAGGAACCCCAATCTACCAATATTAGCTTTGTCAGCTAATAAGTATTTATTAGATGTATTATTTCCAAATATTCCATTGCTGGATCAGCGTTCATAATTATCTAGGACATGCGTCATATCTGATCACGACGTGCATGTACTACGTTAGCAATAAAGTTAGTATATAAGATCAATATTTTGTTAGATAAGATTAATTACTGTTTAGCTGTAACTCTGTCGGAATAAAGTTATTTTTTTAAATACTTCCGTTGTCGCTTACTTAATTGGCGCAGCCGGTAGGATCTCTGTAGTCAGTCTGCCGTGTATACAATTCTACGTGGAGCAGCCGACGTCCGTGTCTACGGTTTAGCAGAGATCGCCGAACAAATAAATTAATTAAGAAGCCACTTCGAGTTACGGAAGAGGACCAGCCACAGCAGTAGTTCGGGGAGCATGGAGCTAGCTGCGGAATTGTGAGTAAATCTTTTCACCTTCCTCTCAGCTCTTCCATTTATATCCCAACCTTGTAATAAGTCTATGTGTGTGTAGTGTATTATTAGGGATTGGACAACGCCATAATAATATTTACATAGATTTTAATTGTACTAATATTTTAGAGTAGTGATATTTTAGTAGCACATTAGTGTGTTTCTTTTTTCTTTGCCTTTGTTACTTTCATAACTTTTACACAATGGAAAACGTAACCCGTGTCCCACAGGAACTGGTTAGCATCATACCAATATTCAGTGGCGACGCTAGAACGTTACCTTTATATATAAAAAAATGTGAATACATTTTGTCTAAGTTCCAAGGAACCATAGCCCAAAATGAATATTTATTTCATGTGGTAACAAGTAGGTTATCAGGCGAAGCAGCCAGTTTGGTAGGCGAAAGAGACTCTATAGATACTTGGGATGAGCTGAAGAAGTTGTTAAACCAACACTTCGGTGATCCACGCACAGAGGATTGTTTAGCAATGGAGTTAGAATCTTGTAGAATAAATAAGGGCGAAAGTTATTTAGATTTTTGCCATAGAATACAACGGATGAGAAGTGTTTTATTCGCTAAAATATCAGAAACTATCATTGATGACTCTCTACGTAAGGCAAAGCAAATAATTTATAGTAACAGAGCAATGAATGTTTTCTTGTTTAATTTACCGCCATTCCTAGTTAGATTAGTTCGTTTGCGCGACGTTACAACGCTAGAGGATGCGTTAAAAATAGTCTTAGAAGAACAAAACTTCCAGGCAGTCTATGATTATAAAACAAACGATAGGCGTAATGTTAGTAGAACTAACAGACCTAATTTGCCTAATTATCAAAATGCATCAGAATCCAATAATCAAAATAAAAATTCGTATAGCGTATCAAGTACACATGTACCGAATAATGCTACAAACAGCACTTCTACACCGAACAATTCGCATCAGTCCAGGCATTATAGGCAGCATAATAATATTCAAAAGAATCAAGATAGTTTTAATCGTACAAACAACAATAATTCGTCACCGCAGTCAAGTAGGTCATCTTTTCCGGTTGCACAACAGATCCAACAGTTCGCGGCACATGCACCGGGCACGTCAAATTTTGCATCGCAAGCATCTACGTCGGGTGCGAATACTGACGTCACCATGCGTACTGCGAGTTCGCGACGTGTTAATTACATAAACAATTCCAGTAATAATGAACAGAGTTCTAGTAATTCGTACAACGAGTGTCAGGAATTTCCTCCTGAAGGTCCCGGGGCGGGAAATTTTTGTATAAAGGCCTCTACCCGAGAGAACGAATAAAAATAAATTGCAATAAACGCTTAAATTTACCACATATAGTTATACCAGAATTAAAAGCAGTTTTTATGATAGATACAGGGAGTGTTAGGTCGTTTATAAGCCCTTATATAGCGAATAAATATTTTAAAAATTATTTACAGTATGAACCCTTCGAAGTTGTTAGCACTCACGCATCGAGCGTTCATAGTGAAACGGCAGTTATTCCATTACCGGTTACCTTTGGAAATAAAGAGTTCCATAAGTTTTATGTCTACAGTGTTGACGATAGGTATGATGGATTAATAGGTAGTAATTTGCTGAAGCAATTACAGGCAAAGATTAATATGGAAAGTCAGATATTACATTTAAAAAATACTGAGATTCCCATCGTATATTCACCGCCTATGAGAGAGGTATATAATCTACCATCTCGTAGTGAACTTAGAGTAAGACTCCCGGTTAACTTATTGGACGGGGAAGCTGTGTTAGATTTTAAACAGTTTACGGAAGGGATTCGAATGCCCGCCGCATTAGTTACGTGTGTTAAAGGTTACGCAACAACTATTATTCAGAATTACAGTCATCAAACTAGAAATTTAGTAGTTACAGGACCTTTTCAAGTAGAACCATACATACAGAACCCATCTGTTAGTGTTAATTTCATGGACGATAAAATAGAAGTGGACAGATTGTTAACAAATAATTTAGAAAAATTACAGTTAGATCATATGAACTCAGAAGAACGTACTGTTATTGAGGGACTTTGTAGAGAATACAAAGATATATTTTATTGTGAAAATATTCCATTAACCTTCACAAATCAGGTTAAACAAAAAATGAAGACCCAATAAACATTAAGGCACATAGGTTACCCCCTATTCAAACAAAAGAAATCAAGAGTCAAGTTGAGAAAATGTTAAGGGATAACATTATCCAGGAATCGCATTCTCCCTGGAGTGCTCCCGTACATTTGGTGCCAAAAAAGTTAGACGCATCAGGCCAACAAAAATGGAGAATGGTAGTTGACTATAGACGGCTCAATAAAATTACAATTGATGACAAATACCCATTGCCTAACATTAACGATTTATTTGACATGCTAGGTAAAAGTATCTACTTTACAACCCTCGATTTAGCTAGCGGGTACCATCAATTAGAGGTTCAGGAGCAGGATAGAGCTAAAACCGCATTTAGCACACCTTCAGGTCATTACGAATTTAACAGAATGCCGTTTGGGTTAAAGACAGCACCCGCAACCTTTCAGCGAGCGATGGATAACGTCCTACGAGGCCTTCAAGGCTTACATTGCCTAGTATACCTCGATGACGTCATCATTTTTTCAAAAAGTTTGCCTGAACATATAGAAAAACTTAGAGCAGTTTTTAACCGCTTCCGTAAAACAAATTTAAAAGTTCAATTAGATAAGTCACATTTTCTTAGAAAGGAAGTGCTTTACTTAGGACACACTATTACGAGTGAGGGTTTGAAGCCAAATAATGATAAAATAGATGCTGTTCTTAGGTATCCCATACCAGAAACGGTTACACAGATTAAAAGCTTTTTAGGACTTATCGGATATTATAGGAAATTCATCAAAGATTTTGCTAAAATAACTAGACCATTAACAGCTTGTTTAAAGAAAGGTCGCAAAATTGTTATTAATGAAGAATATAAAGAATGCTTTGAGACATGTAAAAAGCTTTTAACAAATGCACCTTTGTTACAGTTTCCTGACTTTAGTAAAACTTTTATCTTAACCACTGATGCATCCAATTTTGCAATCGGGGCTGTACTGTCACAGGGAACAATAGGCTCAGATAAACCTGTAGCATATGCTAGTAGAACTTTGAGTGACACAGAAGTAAAATATAGCACTATAGAGAAAGAATTATTAGCCATTATATGGGCAGTTAAGCACTTTCGACCGTATTTGTATGGTAATAAGTTTACCATATTTACAGACCATAGACCATTAGCATGGCTGTATTCATTGAAAGAGCCCAATAGTAAACTCACGCGCTGGCGGTTAAGGTTAGAAGAGTACGATTTCGAAATAAAATATAAGAAGGGCCCTCAAAACACGAATGCAGATGCTTTATCTAGGATTAACCCTTTATAAGACAAAGGGAATATTTTTCCCACCATATTTTTCAGCACATTAATTAAATAAAGTGTTCCTGGTAGGTATTCTATTGTTGTACAAAGGTTATTTAAAGACTTATCAATCACTCATTAAAAATGCAAAAAACATTAAAAAAAAACAAATGTACCTAAATTTTATTTTCTACCAATAATACTTGTGCCTATTTGGCATTATTTTGCGATTCCTGGATCATTATGCCCGTTAAAGGGTTAAGATTAATACAATTGACGACGATTTAGATTCAATATTTGTAAATGTAGGAGATAGGCAAGAACGAATACAAAAAATAATAAAAAACGAATTGCAAGACCTTGAAGCTCCAATAGAAACGATAGAACTTTCGGATTCTGATGATGGGGTCACTGCCAATTCAGTTTCAAATAGAGAACACGAAGGTATTCCTATTTCAAATGAAGCTATCGATACTAAACCAAAACAGATTTTAGTCCATTCATGGTTTAAAAATAACTTAGTCGTAAAAGATATTTCTAACAATAAACAAAAAATTCTTGAAGTTCACTTACCGACAAATAACGATAAATTAGTTAAGGACTTTTTAAAAGAGTATATAGATCCAAAACATAAGTACTTTATATACTTTGAACACCCATCTTTTAGAAAAACTTTTACAAACACGGTAATTAAGTTATTTAAAAAGGATTCAGTTAAGTTAATAGAATGTACAGAAAGAGTTATAAATTTGACAGAATCTGAAGAAGATCAAAAAGAAGTTATTTTGAAATACCACGACGGGAAAACGTGTCATAGAGGTATTAAAGAAACTTTAACCAAACTTAAAAGACATTATTGGTGGGCAAACATGAAAGAGACAGTTACGGCAATCATAAACGCTTGCGAAACATGTAAACGCATGAAATATGACAGAAAGCCGATCAAACCTCACATTCAGTTAACACAAACGCAGGATAGCCCTTTTCAAGAAGCTTTTATGGATTTATTATTCATAGAAGGGAAATATTATTTAACTATAGTAGATGCGTTTAGTAAAATAGCACAAGCCATAGAGGTACCAAATAGGAGTACACCAGAGGTAGTTAGGGCATTGATTAAGTACTTTAGTATGTATGGTCTGCCTAGGAAAATTAGTTGTGATTCCGGTACAGAATTCAATAATGCTTTGATTAAAGAAATGTTAAGCTTGTACAAAATTGAACTTCATATTGGGACTCCGAACAATCCCAGTTCAATGGCAATAGTAGAAAGGTTTCATTCTACTATTATTGAGATTTACCGTATAGCAAAATACGATAAAAGCGATTTAGATGCAGCATCTGTTATGACTTATGCCATCATGGCTTATAACAACACCATTCATTCAGCAACAGATTTTACACCCTTTGAATTAGTATTTGGTCACACTTATTCAGATAATGTATTTAACGTGGATAGAGAAAAGAATTTAACTCAGAAACTATTGTTAGATCATAGAAAACGCCTTAAAGTACTTTATGAATTCATAACAGAAAAATTAGAATCCGACAAAATCAAAGTGATTAACAAAAAATGTGGTGAAACGACACCGGTACTTGAGCCGGACGATAGTATTTATATGAAAGATACTAGGATTAGAAAAGCTAAAGAAAAACCGCGATATGAAAAAGCTATAGTAATTGGTGAAGTTGAAAGAAATATAGTGCCAGTAGAAGTAAAGAAAAGGAAAACTAGAGTAGCGTTAAAAAATGTAAAACGTCCTCCACAGATCGTGCCTGGTACTTCTGGTACTAGTGGTGTCAACATTCACGCTGGACCTCCAAAACCTCGGTCAGAATCCGGGGATAGCAGCGATAAAGCGGGGAGTAGCAGTGAAGAGGAATAGTTATTGGACAATATATAAAACTGTAGATTTAGAATCATTAGGCTTACAAATAGATAATAATATTCGGGATTTTAGTAATTTAAAAATAAAAATTAAGGAAAGTAAAGTTAGCAACGAAACCTTAGGAATAGAAAGTCAAATAGAATATCTAATTAAACTAACTAAGGATAGATTTTTTCAAATCTTACCTTTTCATTATAGGAACAAACGAGCTTTATTCAATCCGTTAGGCTCACTTGTAAAAGCTATTTCTGGCAATTTAGATGAAGATGATGCAATTAAATACGATAGAGAAATTCAAATGATACAGAACAAAGAGCATGTAGTCGAACGTAAAGTATCATCAATGCAAAAAGCTTTTGATAAATTAGTGAATGACTCTGAAATAATAAACTCAAACATTAAAAACTTGGATTTACATACCAATGACATGGAAAAATTAGTTGAACATGAGTTCAAGTTTAACAAACTTTTCCAAATATTGAATACTATGTATCAAATTTTAAGTAACTTTCGAACTTGCTACGAAAACATACAAGAGATTGAGACGGCAATAGCCTTTAGCAAATTAAATACATTGCACCAATCCATTATAGACAGTACAGAATTATACAATACGTTAGAAGTCATTGCTAAACATGCTAGAACAATATATCCAGTAAGCAAACGTAATTTAATAAAATTAGAACGTAATATCATACTTAAATCATACATAAATAACAACAAGTTAGTCTTTGTTTTAGAAGTTCCCCTAATAGATAACGAAACATATAATTATTACAAGGTTATACCCATTCCTATATCCCATTCGCCAAATACCTTTACCATTATACCCAAATACCCTTACCTGATGGTGAACAGATTGAAATACATGCCCGTAGTAAGCCCATGTGCTGAGATTGAAAATGGAAAATTTCTATGCGCTGAAACTAACTTAGCCCAGTATCCAACTGAGACTTGCATTGAACAAATAATGTTGATGAAGAACAACTACAAAAACTGCATACAGAACCACATTGAAATAGAAAAAACTAAGATACAAAAAGTAACCGACAACCAATGGTTGGTTTACTCAGAGGAAAACCTCATCATCACCGAGAATTGTTATACAGAAATTCTGAAATACACTGTTCTTGGGACCTACATCGTGACGCCTGGTCAACAATGCGAGACACAAATAGGCGAAGTCATCGTTGCTGCTACCACAAACACTACAGTTGCTAGTCTCCAGCTGCCAGTGATCCAGATGCCAGAGCTACAACAGGAAATCCAGCGAAGGTCAAAGAAAGTGGATCTAAGAAATGTGGACTTCAGTGATGTGAAAGAAGTGTTACAAAGTGCAAAATTTAGTGAAATAGACGATACGACCCAAACAGTGACAATAGAAATTAGTATATGGACCATCTTCGAGTATGTGATTATTGTAATAGCAGTAGTTATCTTTATAATGTATAAATTCCAGTTTATAAACTTTTGTCGAAATTCTCCGAAACCGTCTGCGACACCTTCGGATAATTTCTCTCTTGGGGAGGGAGGAGTTAAGGAACCCCAATCTACCAATATTAGCTTTGTCAGCTAATAAGTATTTATTAGA
The DNA here is from genome assembly GCA_905220335.1 of Noctua pronuba. Taxonomy (NCBI): domain Eukaryota; kingdom Metazoa; phylum Arthropoda; class Insecta; order Lepidoptera; family Noctuidae; genus Noctua; species Noctua pronuba. The sequence continues at coordinate 1,678,241 of LR999906.1, read as the reverse complement.
TGTATTATTTCCAAATATTCCATTGCTGGATCAGCGTTCATAATTATCTAGGACATGCGTCATATCTGATCACGACGTGCATGTACTACGTTAGCAATAAAGTTAGTATATAAGATCAATATTTTGTTAGATAAGATTAATTACTGTTTAGCTGTAACTCTGTCGGAATAAAGTTATTTTTTTAAATACTTCCGTTGTCGCTTACTTAATTCGCTCGAGCCCTTGACCTATCAGCTGTTAGCCGCGTGACGTCGTTCTATCTCATAACTATCGTAACAGTGGGTAGGCAGAACACCCGAGTGGCTCGCAAGCCCCCTTCGTAAGTTTTATTGTGATAAAAGTGTATGAGTATTAAAAAAAAATGTTTCTTTTTGGGAAAGTTGTTTGTTATCACGTGTTAAGTATCGGTCACTAATTACCAGTCACCCTATGTAGGCATGGTTTGCCTAAAAATAACACAAAAAGTAGGTAATTCTAACTAAAGTGGCCGCCAAAAACTTATAATTTCACCAACATCAATAAGCTGTTTATGAAAGCTCTCAAAAAACATTTCTTTACTGCTTCTAATGGGCTCTACCCATACACAAAATTCCCCTTTAAACAAATTTAATGGAACGAAAACCTATTAACTGAAATTTATTTAAAACGAGGCCTTAATGACGTCAGAGACACGCGTGATAATGATAATTGATTTATCAATGCCCCCTTTGTAAAGTACTGGGAGAAACATTAACTTTTACGTAGCCTATTAAGAGGGATAACTGTCAAAATGCCGACATAATGAACCTTGCGTGGTGTTTGTGACGCCGGCAGGCGGTAAGCCGGATTGTGTGGGGGAAATGGAAGTTAAAAGTTCTTTTGAATATTGCGAAAGTATAATTGAGCTCGGGGCTGAATAAGAACAGCCGTTTGGATCAGTCTTCAGGTTAAGCAACGCTTGCCTAGGTTGGTCTGTGGATATGAAACGAGGCCTTGGTAGCAAGGACATTCGATCTGGGCAAACCACAAAAATTGTTTTCATATAAATGCAATTAAACGCTTAACCAATCTTTTATAGAAATTAATAAAATTGAAATGTCAAAGTCCCATAAAATATCTCAAAAACTAAACAACAAATCTTATTCAAACCAATTATCGCTGAAAGTTTTTTTACGTTCTACAATCCTACATTTTTTCAGAATTTACCTTAGAAATAATACTTACTTTAGAAATTAGACGGGGGCAAACACATTTTACCACTTTGGAAGTGTCTGTCTTTCAAACCATTTGACTTTGAGCAAAAATGGTTTAAGGAACATCATGTCATTTTTAAAGACCTATCTACGGGGTGTAAACAGACCCTTCACCAAGCCGTCAACCAAGCATTCTGTACATCAAACTAAGTAACTTTACGCAAAAATTTTTGCTGGGAAACGACATTTTTTTTTGGGGTCAAAAATCACATTTTACGGTAAAACTCAATATAATGCGCTCAAAACTTATTGCTGATGGATGCTTTGAATAGTATACGGACCATGGAGGTAATTGGAGTAAAGTTAGAACCTTAAAAAGCAGTATTTAAAAAAAACTTGTGAAAAAATTGGAACTTTGACCCCCAATATCTCCGTAACTAGAAGGTTCCCAGGTATGGTCCAGAAAAAAAAAATGATCACAATGACGAGGAGAACAAGTGCCTTTCGGCTTCGTTAAGGGTCTTTTTACACCCTTTATAGACACCACGCAGGTATAGGTTTGATGTTTTTTTTTTTAGTTTCAGTACCATGTATGGAGAGCCCTCCGTTAATCTTTCATTTTTGAATGAAAATCGTAAAGCGGTTTACATAATTATATCTACCTACCAAGTTTCAACTGTGTAGTCTTAATAGTTTCGGAATAAAGTGGCTGTGACATACAGACGGACAAACAGACAGATATGACAAATCAAGAAGATAAGGGTTCCGTTTTTTGCCATTCGGCTACGGAACCCTAACAAGAGGAGAGCACCGTCGCCTATCGGCTAATATCTTAATACCCTGATAACTTCAAGGGTTTCTCCCCAAAACATCATAAACGTCACCATCTGACCCCATACATCACCAGCTGATCTGACTTACCGGTTTGCGTACATAGCGGCTCTAATAAAAAGTGGGGTGGGGTAGAGTTATGACAGTAATTTGTCTTGATGGGGGCAAGTATGGGAGTCTTATGGTACGACGTTATGTTGTTTCATGCAAGGGGTTCAGTAAGGGTTGAGAGGTCATATGGTAAGGATTTTGGGTGAAAATGGCTATTAATTACTGACTGCACAGTTGGCGCAGTGGCTGAGCGATTGGTTGCTGCGCTGCGTGTCGCGGGTTCGTATCCCGCACGGTACGAATTTTTCTATGGCCTACATTTCGTTGTTCCGGGTCTGGATGTTTGTGTATATGAGTTTAAATGTTTGTAAACGCACCCACGATACAGGAGAAGTTCCTAGTGTGGAGCAATGTTTTTTTAAAAGACAAAATTAAATGCAAAGGTTTTTTTTTTAGTTTTCTCTATAATTGATTATTTCATGCTGCCTTTGTACATGATAATATATGCTATGTAATGGGTTAATAGACTGGAAAACAAAAAAAAACTTCAACTACCAACTAATCTATACGTTTTTGCTAGTCTGAACTATGTCAAACTTGGGTAAAGGCTTCGCAATATTCCTTATATTACCATAAATGTTTTTTTTTTTGTTATTTCATTTCTTCTCCTCGCCAATTGCCATGACAACATCAAGTCAGAATTTTCACAGCACTTCAGTTCTCAAACGTGAGCAGCATACGAAGCCCTCCAATAACACTGATTTTATCTCATCCTGCAGTCATCTGAAACGAAATATTTCAGTATGAAATTCAGGACATTCGGGATCAGAGTCTCGTATCTGTTAGTTACTATAATTACGTCCTTTGAACAGATTTCATGTATTTTCACGGAATCGGGTTTCGTTTTTCGTGTCATCGGAAAACTGGGTCGTTACCCTGACTTATTTTTTCCCGAATTCTGAAACATTCACTTTTGGAAGCCGATATTTATTTTTATTTTGTTTAAACTTCATGTAGGTATAATAGTGATACATACAGGGTGTAAACAAACCCTTCACGAAGCCATTAACCAAGCATTCTGTACATCAAACTAAGTAACTCTACACAAAAATTATTGCTGGGAAACGACTTTTTTTTGGGGTGAAAAATAACCTTTTACGGTAAAACTCAATTAAACGCATTCAAGACATTGTGCCTATAGATGCATTGAATAGTAAACGGGTCATGGAGGTATTTAAAGTAAAGTTATAAAATTAAAAAATTGTATTTAAAAAAAAAACTTGTGAAAAAGTTGGAACTTTGACCCCCAATAACTCCGTAACTAGAAGATTCTCAGGTATGGTCTAGAACAAAAAAAATATCGCAAAAGTACGGAGAACAAGCGTCTTTCGGCTTCATTAAGGGTCTATTTACACCCTTTTATTATGCGGACTTAATGCCACCAGGCATTCTCTACGATTGTCGATCTCTTTGTAATGACCTCGCTTCTAATCTTTGCTTTTGTCTTTAGTTTTGCTCGTTGGTCTAGTGGCTGCAAGCGCGACTGCTGAGCTTGAGCAGCGGAATTCGATTCCCAGGTCGGGCAGTGTTATTGGGTTTTTCCATCAGGATTTCTCAGTAGCAGTCACGGAGTCAGGATTTCTGCCCGGTGGATGACGATAGGCTCGCCCCCTATTACAAAGAACTTAAACATAACTGACGAAATATGGGTATTCTTTCAGGTACACCTCTGCACAAACCTTCGGGGTTTAAAGGCGTTAATGTTCTATTATATTTTCCAATACTTAAATTCTCAAAAACATGATATTTTCTTTGAAAACCTGTGAGTAAAATTTTGTGTCCTAACCGAGAGAGGAAGGAGGGAGCACACATAGTCCTGAAAATACCAATCAGGAAGATAGCGATCGCTACCAAAACATTTCGTATTTCGACTTTCATCCGGATTGACATAACATTTCGGTTGCTTGTCAATCCAATACATTACTGATTATTCCATCAGGGTGTATTCCCATTGGCCCCACTTGCCACGATCCCCCTGGTGGAGCCAACGGGAAAATCAAAACCGTCGTTTCGTTGGCCCACTACCCTGCCCCACTACCTTGAGATCAGAAAATTAAGGAATGAAACAAACCTTAATGATGTCAGTGGCAATAATTGCCACTAATAATTATTAATCTATCATCAATGAAAATATAATAAAAGTCTTACATCATGTACATAAAATTCTATCATCAATGATAGAATGTTACTTCGGCTCTTTGTCAACAAGTGTACATTTATATCATCATACAAATGTTCTGCGATATTAATTTATTCACTCCCACTAAAGCTTGAAAACCTTTCACATTTATTACTTAACTAATAAACGAGTATTTTTCGTGACATTTCTAACACGTGTCACGACGAGACATCGTTTATCACGTTTTTGTCACAATTGTACAAAATAAACCGTAAATCATTTCTTTACTACGATAATTGTCACCAACAGATTTCATGAAACAACAAAAATATGGTACTTTACTAAAGAGAGGATCGTCTTAAGAGAAGGTATTATTATGGGCAAAATATATTTGATGAAACAAACGTTTTGGAAATATAGTTATTGACACCGCATTTCGTATTCTTTTTCTTTTGTCTACAGTGGATTTGCCTAGCCTTTTCTCAACTATGCTGTTATCGGCTTCCAGTCTAACCGGATGCAGCTGAATACCAGTATTTTACATGGAAAAACTGCCTATCTGAAACATAACCCTGTCTGTGCTGGGTAATACCCCCTTGGTAAAACTGGTTGTCAGACTTTCGGACCACTGACTATCTGTAACGACTGTCAAAGAACTACAAATGACAGCCGGGACCAATGGCTTAAAGTGCTTTCCGAGGCACGAATGAAGCTTGGTATGTAATGGGTGGTCACCCATCCACGGACCAACCTAGGCAAGCGTGGATTAACCTAAAGATCGACCCGAGAGGTTGTTATATTTAGCCACGAGCTCCTCATCTGTTGTCTACAATACCAGTGGCATTTTAGATCATCAACGGTTTCAGTCATCGGGCACCTAGGACGCTCCAGTAGGTGGGCCATGGTCTGATCAGAACCGCCACACTTGCGTTGAGTGTTTGATTATTACATATGTCTTTAATTGGTAAGAGAAGAGATCCCAAAGCTTTCATTTTTCGAAAGGCGCTCCCTAACTGGGCAGCATTCACTTTCTGTAAAAAATCGAATCTTGAATTATTACTTTACAATTGAATGCTCTGGTGATCAGGGTTCTTTTTTGACAGTCACATTGACGTACACTTTTCGATAGCACATTTCAAACAAAATAAATACTATTCGCCAATAGAATGTCCCTTTGTCTAGTTTAACAGGTCGAGTGCTACAAATAGAACACTTCAATAAAATTGTCAGCCTTTGCCAATGAAATAACGTCCGAATAAATCGTGTCAAAGGTCGACGTTAAGTTTTTGTGTCAAGAAGCGACCAATAAGGAGTAAGTGTAGTCTAGAGCACTCAGGACTTATTTCTAGAAATAAAATGATCACAAAAAAGCTAAGCTTCATAAGCTTCAACGATTCCTCTTCATCAATATTCTAACTTAGCCCTTAATTATCAGATAATTTATTTTATTTGGACTCGTTCCTGAGTGATTTGCTGGAGAGTTGGAAAGGAATGGGGAGGCCTTTTCCCAGGAGTGGGGCAGAATAGGCTTAATCAAATAAAAAATGTAATTGAGTACTATGTGGGGTCCATCATGACCATCTTCGAAGGGATCTTCAGACATGGTTACCACCACTAACAGAAACCTGCAATACCAGAAGCAGAAGCATCGTAGGTTTGTTCCCATTCTCAAGAAATTCGAAAATGTCTCATGTGCCTATAATCACTCGACATTTATCCTTCAAACAGGATCTGAAATATCATTCAAAGTACTAGACGGCAGTATTTAGTATGAGATCCCATGACTTTCAGATAGCAAGCCTCATAGGCGGCAACTGCAACATCTTAAACCCAACAGGATCGTAAACAAAGCTAAAAAATTAAAAACCGGCCAACTGCGAGTTGGACTAGCGCACCGAGGATTCCGTATAAACTTGTAGGTATTTTGTTATTAAACTACATTTTACGGTTTTCAGATTTTTTGTTTTACATGTGCTGTAAGACATTGCTTCTTGTCAAATTTCTTGATTCTAGGTCAACGGGCAGTACCCTATGGTTTTGATTCCCTTGTGAAATCGCAAAATATGCGACATAAACGGTCATATCTTTTGATTATATTACTATATTATAGCGTTTTTTTCACTGTTCTAAGTGGAAACGGACTTGATTATTTGATACTAGCTTCTGCCCGCGACTTCGTACGCGGATCCTGTTGCTTATGCCAGCGACAACGGGGTCGTCAAAATCGAAGATCTGAAACGTCTGATGTCGAATTCTAAGAGCCCGGGGACGGGAAAACAACGGGATGCGCGAGACGATTCGAGACGTTCCATATCTTTCATTTTTGTAAGTCAGAAGTCGATGCGTAGATACGCTTGGAACTCAAGCGTAATTCTCTATCTGTGAACGTCTCCGACTCGCGAGACAATGCGTGACGTTCACGATCAGCGGTCATTCGCGCATCACGTTCCCCACTTGTCTCTAGAGACCTAGAAGTCGATGCGTAGATACGCTTGGAACTCGAGCGTAATTCTCTATCCGTGAACGTCTCCGATTCGCGAGACAATGCATGACGTTCACGATCAGCGGTCAGTCGCGCATCATATTCTTCACAGTTCTCTAGAGACCTGGATGTAGATGCGTAAATACGCTGAGAACGCAGGCGTGCTTCGTTATCCAAGAGGAAGAGAAGAGAAGAGAGGAAGAGGTTTCCACGGAGCGAGTTGCAGCCTGATGTTCTCGAACAGCATCAAGTCTCTCCTGACGTTCTTCGGTAGATTCTTGGGATCTTATGATCCTCAATCTTTTAGCTCCTTTGGAACATTGGGAAAGATTTGACCTCTTTCTAGGCATGGTTATAGTTTTATTGTGAAGATACCTGATCAATTAAAATTTAAGTGACTGCTCCCCTGCGTTACCGGGTAGGCTACGGTGTCACGAAGATAAGTGGAAGAAGTCTAAAACACTCAAATAACATAAGCCCGAAGGCATATTTATTCGATAAAATAAAAAAATAAATAGGAGTTTTGTCCAGTAGAGTCAAATTTTCAATGATATACCGTCGTCATCGAATATCAGTCCTAAACTGTTACCGCCTTCACCGCGTGGAGGTACTCCCAGCTTATGTTATTATATAATTATACAGTGAAATTAGTGATAGCTTTGATTTCCACATCAGATGTTTCTGATCTTCGATTTTTATAAGTCAAGAGGAAATGCCCATCAGACCGAACAACTTTTGCTAAGACGTCATTCCTATATGTGTTATGGTGTAGCTGGGCTCTTGGAGTTCCACAACAGGTGTTCCAGATCTTCGATTTTTATAAGTCAACAGAGAGTGCTCATCAGATTGAACAATTTATGCTAAGACTTCATTCCTATATGTGTTATGATGTAGCTGGGCTCTTGGAGTTCCACAATAGGTGTTCTAGAACTTCGATTTTTATAAATCAATAGAGAGTGCTCATCAGATTGAACAATGTTTGCTAAGACGTCATTCCTATATGTGTTATGGTGTAGCTGGGCTCTTGGAGTTCCACAACAGGTGTTCCAGATCTTCGATTTTTATAAATCAACAGAGAGTGGTCATCAGATTGAACAATTTTTGCTAAGACGTCATTCCTATACGTGTTATGGTGTAGCTGGGCTCTTGGAGTTCCACAACAGGTGTTCCAGATCTTCGATTTTATAAGTCAACAGAGAGTGCTCATCAGATTGAACAATGTTTGCTAAGACGTCATTCCTATATGTGTTATGGTGTAGCTGGGCTCTTGGAGTTCCACAACAGGTGTTCCAGATCTTCGATTTTTATAAATCAACAGAGAGTGGTCATCAGATTGAACAATTTTTGCTAAGACGTCATTCCTGTATATGTTATAGTGTAGCTGGACTCTTGGAGTTCCACATCAGGTGTTCCAGATCTTCAAATTTATTCTCTCAGCAGAAAATGCTCATCACGTGGAACAATTTTTGCTAAAGTACCATTTTTGTATCTCTTATAGTTTAGCTATTCTATTGCGGTTCTGCATCAGGTGTTCAAGTTTCCAAGATAAATTATAGCCTATATGTTGCCCAGACTTAATACCTATACAACAAAAAAAAAATCTTTCAAATCCGTCTAGTAGTTCCGAAGATTAGCGTGTACAAACAAACAGACAAACAGACAAACAGACAAACAGACAAACAGACAAACAGACAAACAGACAAACAGATAAACAGACAAACAGACAGAATTTTTTTTTTGGATTCGTGGTCTATTACTGTTTCTAAACCCCCCTCAATTTTTTTTTTTTAAATATATTCAATGTACAGACACAGTTTTTTTACTGTCTTATTATATGTATAGATAGATTAATTTCAGCTTGATACCTCCAAAAGGGTCTTGACAGACTGACAGCCAAACGGACAACAAAGTGATCCTATAGTCGAGTACAATTAGACAATAAGGTGGAACGAAGTTTATAGTGATCGGATTTTCATGGGACTTATTTTATTGACTTCCTAGAGGAGTGGAGAAGAAAGTTAAAAAAAAACAATTTCGCCGCGACTTTTTTTTTTGAGTTTCCTTTGTTTTTTTTTTTCGCTTATGAATAACTTCAAATTCGACGAATTACTATAAAGGTTTCGTTTTTGCCGACTGAGGTACGGACCCCTAAAAACGCGCAGAAAAAGTGCATATAATATCCAGCCGTTTAACCGTTAACAGGCTGTTCCTGTAACTAACGTGCGTACTTACTTTTTAATTTGCCTCTAACCCACCACCGCTCGCCGGGTCGGTAATACCAGTCAAATAAATTTTTGTGTAAGCCTTAATAACCATTGGCTGGTTGTTCTAATTAATATCTGGGCTAATATTTGAGAAATATGGTATGGTTTTACTGTCTTCAAGATGAGGGTTTTATTGGGGACTAGATTTCGTAAGCTTGTTTGAGTTAGCACGGTCGTTCGAGAAAGTTAGTATCAGGAATGGTGCGGTATTATGTATTGTGAATTTTTGAGGGTTACGTTCTTTCTTTTTTCCCTTACGTGGTCAGCAAAACTTTTAAAGCACATAACATTAAAACTCAAAATATATTTATTCAAATTAGCACTTTTTCAGCGTCAAAATTACATAGGACAGTCCCCAAATGCTTCCCTTCCAAGCGTTCTAGCAGAGGTTAAGAGGTCGCGGGAAAAAAACCCTTTAGCCATAAAACGGAATATTTAGTATTTACCACATTTTTTGATAATTTTGAGCTCCCACTTAGCATTTATAACAGTGATCCAAAGTCCAAAATATAAAGTTAGGATCGTAAAGAGGCTTCAGTTCATACCGCTGATTTGTAACTCATACCTCATTAAAGTTTGCCTTTCGTGAATATTCATACCATCTGAATGCGTACGAAAATCGCCGTCATGCCCCGGAGGCATTCGACGGGTTTACATTGAAATCATGATTTTCATACACAACACATGAAACATAAGCTATTTCAGCTAAGAATTTCGAAGCCGTCATATCCGAGCTATCATAATCTCTTTGGCAAACCAGAGGTAACATTGTGACAAAGAGGAATATGTACGTAGTACACATTTCCTTTTAGTCTATTAATGACGTTCCAATATGGCGGACACTTCGCCAATAATGTCCCGCCATCGCTCGTAATTAGAAACCACAGTAATCGAGATGTTAGGCCGTGAATGGGTCATAGGCTGAAGCGATTAATATCGTTTCTTATGTTCCTATATAAATCTATTCTCTATAGTATAGACTATAGAGTATAGCCAACTAATATTATTATTACTGGAATTGGAAAAATGAAACTTTATGAGTGAATTAGTCCTTATTTCTGACATTATAACTTCAATGCATGGTTCAAAAGTTTGAAATGAATATTAAACTTTATCAAAATATGAAGCAATAAACGGAAATCTCAAATAGAAAATTCTTTATATTTTGATGTGAATTCTTCCAGAAAATATTTTCTTTGGAATATACTTTCGCCTTTATTTTAATACCGCAGTCTATTTGCGCTTATATACGCTACCCTTAACACTGTCCCCGCGACCGCGGGTCGGTTCGACCACAACAGAATGTCTGTCCGTCAGTCCGTAAGCCGGTATGTGCCGCAACTCACACTGGTCATTCGGCTGAGAAATGATGTGGAAGATGTTATGTCCAGGTTCGCATTTCGAAGGTTAGATTAGAGATAGTTTCAAGGTTGGGTGGTGTTTGATTGGCGGACTATGTGACTTATTATACTATTATGTTTCGAAATGGACGTTATTGATTTGGATGTTAGAGATAACGTTCATTAATTTTTTCTTTTGTTTAGTGGCTTTTTTTTTTTTTTTTTTTACGGATGGGAAATCATCAAATGACTTCTCCCGTGTTCCTTCATTGCCCTTTGTGTTCCAGGGCCACGGTATCTCTTTCGAACAGTCCCGCAGCCCCGGCAGGCATCGGCCCTTGCGGGCCCCTTCCTGGTTGCTGACATCTCTTCGAGGCGCGCGTGGAACACGAACGCGCCGTCGACACGGCCTGTCGTCATAAGACGGAAGGACGGTGAGCTAACCCATTACTCACCGTCCACAGGCCCGCGCCTACGGTGGCCAGGAGCCACCACGTGGCCCCCGACGCCCGGTGCGTCGCCCGCGGCGGCTGGGACGTGAGATTCTCTCCCTCTCACGTCCCGCCACCTCCTTCGCTAGCATGACTGCTTCGCAGAAGGAGGTGACGGCTTCCCATTCCCTCTCGCTCCGGACCATGCACGCATGGGCCTCTGACTTGGCTTTCATGCCGTCGAGAAATATCTCTCAAGCATGCTGGTTTGGTTTCCTCACAATGTTTTCCTTCACCGAAGCAAGTGAAAATTTTAAAATACGCACATGAATCCGAAAAATCACAGGTGGAGAGGGAAAGGGGAGGCGTGTCTTGGGTTCGAACTCGCGACCTTGGCAGCCCGGTGGTCACACCACTAGGCTATAACTTCTTAATACATTGTATAGTATCCACGTGAATGATGTAACCAAGATTTTGTAACAGTATTTTGATTGAAAAGAGGGTCCATGGAGTTTCTTGCCAATTCTTCTCCATAGAGATCTACGCCTTGGAATGGGCAACTACAGTACTTTCACAAGTGATTATGCCTTATGTCTGTGACTGTAGCTTCACTCTTTGTTTTTTCTGTGACTTTCAAAAGTGCCTGTAATGGTCTAATTGAAATAAATGCTTTGAGTTTGAGTTTGATACGTTGACATAAAGTAATAGACGAGAACGAAAACCAGTTATTTAAGTCATACTCATTGCTGCTGACATTATCTGTCGATCTGGCCGGATCCGATCAGTTTGATCAGATCAGAATAATTTTCCATTTTCGTTCCAAAATGGACAGTTAATGAGTTATTTGTTTATGTGTATTATATGGGTTGTTTATAAAAAACTCCTTCACATTCAATTCACTTATTTAATGTTTAAGTATTTTATCAAAGTCTTGCTCTTTTATAGTATGTATACTGTAAGACGACGCTTCATGCTGGATTTGTAGTTGTAATTATTCTTATTTGTAGTCCTTCTCTGCTATTTCGTTCATATTTTCGTTATCGTTATCATCTCGAATAAGATTTTTTTCATTTTTAGTCATATGACTTTTTTTTGGTATCGTAAATGTATCATCAGCTCGGAAGAAATATCATGAAGATACAAATAACTTAATGATATTTCTTTGGATTCTGTAAATATATTAATATTCCTGTTACAACAGTACGGCGTTCTTTAATCCTCGCACGTAGTGCCTCAGATAATTCACGTCATGAGTGAGCAACTTCTCTAATAAAAATTTAGTTTTGTTTCAGTAGTTAACAGGGTCAAATCTCTTCTGTATAGGGCCTACAGCCAATCTCTCAACTCTTGCAACAGATCCGGTCGCCGGATCCGGTATATTGGTACCGGATCCGGTTTTCCGGATTGCAATCGCTAGCTGAGATCCTTAAATTAAAAGCTCTAAGAAAGCGCTAAGTAACGCTTTCTTAGGCTAATCGTTTTTCAAAGCTCGATCTAAGATCGGACTGCATGATGAAACTATGTTTGACATTTGAGCCTGCCCAAAGCTTTTTCTATTAAGAGCCCTCTTACGTCTCGGCGTTACGCCAATTTTACAATTATTTACCTAAACGGCGTATAACGAAAATAATAAATAATAATAACGAAAGTATTTGTAAGATGCTCTTAGTATTGTTACTATTTTTAACAAGTAATAAAATTGTTATTTCACGAGGAAATCTTGCAACATCGCCTTTTTTTTGTAAACCTCATAAAGTAATTCGGGATTTCCTGATAGAAGAGAAAAATTCTCTGCTTGTAAACTTACCGAACCACATGGCACATACTTTAATATTCAAGTCACAAAAACATTATGTAATGAAATTTTACTGTTGTAGTGCCAGGGAGCAAACCAAGAGTTTACTTTCCTACGACATTAGTGTCTGGAATAAAACTACTTTCATGAATTATTTCGTCGTTCGTATTTCTTTACATCTTCTTTATATTTCTCTTCATTTTTAAGTTTACTGAGGAAAATGTGAAAAACACTTGCACATTAAACAAAAACCTTAATTTTCTCGTCCTAGTATTTATCTAGGTACAGTCACGAGCACTAATATGTATACACTTCCCTAAATGTAAAATCAATTTTCGCGAGAAATAACGATTGTAACTTGGAGATAGGATCTTTTTCACAAAAATATGAGTTCCAGAATACTATGTTCGTAACAGCATGAAATTTTAATCAGAACAGTAGCAAAAAAACACTTTTAAAAGTTGTTAAGTGATTACATATTGGTGCTCGTGACTGTACATCGTAATAAAATAATTATACCCAAATAAAAATGTAAATTATTAGCCATAACTTCTTGCTTGCGATACTCAGCGGAATTTTAAAAGTCTTCAAGTACTTTCAAAAGTCCTTAAACTCTGCAAGGTGAAAAACTATTAAAGCAAGTCTCGAATAAAAAGCAGCTGTGCTTTATAGCCTTTTGAAGCCGTAAATTAATGTACATTACAGAACAAATAGATTTACAACAAAGCCAAAAAGCACTCGCTAAAATAAATGAGCAGACCTTTTAATATTTTCTTTATATCTTTGTAAGATTCCAGTTAAAGTTACTGAAAGGTAGACATTTTATATCGAAAAAGATTTTTTTCTTTACAAATAAAACAAAAATCTTGAATATTTACAAAAACATTTTACATAAAGCAGTAAACGTAAAAAGGAATTGCTCATTTAAATTAACGATCATCATAATCTGCAAAACGTATCATTAAACCTTAATATAAGCATGTAAAAATATTCCCGAACAATGCTGAGGGGTCTAACGGACCCCATCAAGATTCCGTAATCAGAACGGGAATGTACCACGAATGTGACCGAGCATCGGAGGGTTAGAGTAATTGAAAACAGGTGGGCAGTGTGAGTGTTAGTTTTGTTTTAGTGCGGGGGTACTTTAGACCCCGCATTACGCGCAATGACAAAGCGGCCGCTATGCGTTTTAGAGGGGTTATGTAATTTTCTTTTATTTGTTTTTCTGACTTCCGTGTGTTTTCAGGAATTTAGTAACTAAAGGGAATATTTGCTACAGGCACAACGTTTACGAGTGACACGGACCAAGAATGAACACCCTGAGTGCAGATTTCACAATACAACTGAACGCGATCATCTCATCTAAACTGCGTGCAACTGTTAGTGTCACAATTGCTAATGAGCTAGATTGACACTGACGGCTATTGAACGCCAGCGAAAAGCTCGTGGCTAAATAATAACAGCCGCTCGGGTCAATCTTCAGGTTAAACCACGCTTGCCTAGGTTAGTCCGTGGATAGGTGACTACCCATTACACGCCGTTTTTCCTCCCTGCCTCGGAAAGAACGTTAATCCGTTGGTCGCGGCTGCCATTTGTAGATCTTTGACAGTCGTTTATAGTCGGCGGCCCGACAGTCTGAGAACCAGTTTTACTAATGGATATCGTATTACCTAGTACTAACTGGGTTGTGGAGGTCAGATATGTTGTCGATCCATGTAAAATACTGGTATACAGCTGCATCTGGTGAGAATGGAAGCCGACCGCAATATAGTTGAAAGAAGGCTAGGCAGGGGATGAAGGTTATTGAACGCCATTTGTGAAATCCGCTCTAAATAGGAATTGCAATATTTTGTTCTCGTATTTTCTTTTTTTTTTGTTTTCTCATATTATTCTTCTCTCGTAAAAGCGAACATGACACCTACAAGACATATAAAAAAAAATTTCGGTGGTGAAAAGTGTCAAACCGCTAAGTTCAACGCGGGTTTCGGGTCCACGCACCTACTTAAAAACATTTTAAAATGCATCCTACAAAAAATCCTAAACGAAAATAAACTCCTCTTTATATGCATTTAGTATTTAGGCGCCTTTTTAACAAAGGGGTAGCACAAATTCTGCTTTGCATACATTTGCATGTTGCACGATGTAACTGAGTTTCAGACAAATATCCCGACACAATCGCTAGTGTGACACTCAGTAGAACAGTTAGGCTTGGTACAGGGTGACTGAGGCGGCAGCGGGAGCGGTGGCGGGCGCGATTAGATGTCCACAGTGCATCCCTAGTTGTTGTAGCGAGCTGAAGAGGCTAGACGTGTTTCCACAGAATAAAACTATTGATGATCGCTCGGTAGTCAGAGGACCTGGACTAGTGACAATCGCTTTCGATGTATTACACTTCAACAAACTTATCTTGTAGACGGCAAAACACAGACTTAAAATAAATTTACCTACCAAGTTTGAAATATCCATGCAAATTTTCTTGACAAACAACTCCATCTTGAATTGCACCCTTAAAGCCTACCTTATAAAGGGTGTAAAAAGACCCTTAACGAAGCTGAATGGCACTTGTTTTCCCCGTCATTGCGATCATTTTTTTGTTCTGGACCATACCTGGGAATCTTCTAGTTACGGAGATATTGGAGGTGAAAGTTCCAGTTTTTTCATAAGTTTTTGTTTAATAACTACTTTTTAAGGTGGTTAACTTTACTTTAATTACCTCCATGACTCGTTTACTATTCAAAGCATTCATCAGCACCAAGTTTTGAGTGCGTTACATTGAGTCCTACCGTAAAACGTGATTTTTATTTTATTTATTTTTATTTTATTTATTTTTATTTTATTGACAATAAAGTGGTTTCCCAGCAAAAATTTTTGCGTAAAGTAACTTAGTTTGATGTACACAATGCTTGGTTGCCGGCTTCGTGAAGGGTCCGTTTACTTCCTGTATACTATACTACATTGCCTTTCAACAGGATTGACATATATTTCATTACCTTTATCGCTGATATTTTGTGACCTTGTCTTTGTCTTCAGTTCTTGACACGCTAGTTTTGGGCCTATCATCCCCAGAGCTACTCAAAAGTAACGTGTCATAAACTCAAATCACCAGTGCCTATCCAGTATATCACAAGAGTTTTAATTTAAATGACGACGGTTCGTACACGACGCGACTTACTAACACGATATTATTATAGTATAGTTTCATAATGTTATGTATTTCACACCCGCTTCAGCACCTGCGTTATCTCATCACCCTGTCCGAGGCCTTAGACAAGGAATATGTGTGACATGATCTAGCTAGGTGGCCACAATTTTCGGAGTAATTCCCGTCATGATCCTGCATCATGCGTCGTTGTAAATGCTGAGCTGAGTAACTGGTGGTCGGATGCAGTTGCCAGAATGGCTTATCTGTGTAGTGTGTAGCTACAGGAGTATTTGCAGTTTATTTACGTATATGTGAGGATTAGCAAACTAGTTTCAAACTCAAATGAAACCCTGATTCCTGTTTTCACTAACACGCATAAACCACAACGCGCTGCCGCACCGTTGCTGTAGGTACACACACCTTGTATAATGATATGGTAAGAGCAAAAGTGAGCAGTGTTAAGGTTCTGTCAAACCAGTGTAGACAAAATGCGGACACTAGATACTGATTTTTAAGTACATACCAGTATGAACGAACCTTAACTGAGGTTTTCCGATCCGGGATCGATTTTACGCACGGCGTATGACCTACAGATAGTTGTTCCAGGTCTGGCTGTTCGTGTATGTGAGTTTTAATATTTGTATTTGTAAACGCACCCACAATACAGGAGAAATTCCTAGTGAGAGACAAAGTTAAAAAAAGGAAAAAAACCCAGGATCACTATATTTTTTTTTAGCCTGAATCGTCCCACTACTGGGCAAATGCCTCTCCATAGCCTCCCATTCTTCTCTCTGTGTGGTTTTCTCCGTCCAATCTCCATATTACATGAGACTTAAACATAACCGACGAAATGTGGTCGAACCATACAAATGCACCTCTGCCTAACCCTTTTGGGATTACATGCGTGATGTTATGTTCATACACACGTGCAATGACTATGAAGCCCCAAAATAATTAGAGGACGGACAGAAACGCAGAAAATAACTACAAAATTACACAGACCTTAATTATTCAGGGAAGTACCGCATCATATATAATTTTTTCCTGATTAAAATGAAGATTTCCTGCAGGTTTCCACGTTTTAATGTTTTGCACGGGAATTACTGCAGAATTAAGTGAAATGTTTGTGGGGTACGGAAGCGGGTAAACTGTGTTTTAGTTTTTGTGATAATTTTGTTTGGATGTATTATTCTACGTTTAAATTCTGTGTGTTTTTGGGTTACAGTCAGAGCATTGCCCCAAAAAGAATTGGTTTTCTGCTACTGCTGCCTTCGGGTGGCAACATTAAAGCGCTTGCTACTCCGCCAGAGAAAGTCTTACATCTGGTACTACGCTGGTCTGTCGAACGTCACGCACTTCTTGTGAAACATAAATTACAAGCGGCCCGTCCCGGCTTCGCACGGGTGGACATATATTTTCCTCTAATCCCCCCCCCCCCCCTGAATTGTTTCTAGTAATAAATATAGCTATATGTTACTCAGAAATAATGAAGCATACTAATGGTGAAAGAATTTTTGAAATCGGTCCAGTATTTTTTGAATTTATTCGTTACATCATCTGCCTAGCCTTCTCCTAACTATTTATATTGGGGTCGGCTTTCAGTCTAACTGGATACAGCTGAATACCAGTATTTTACATGGAGCGACTGCCTATCTAACCTCCACAATCCAGTTAGTACTGGGTAATACGATACTTTGGTAAGACTGGTTGTCAGACTTATTGGCCACTGACTACCAAATGACTTTCAAAGATCTACATATGACACCCGAGACCAACGGCTTAACGTGCTTTCCGAGGCATGGAGGAAACTCGGTATGTAGTGGGTGGTCACCCATCCACAGACCAACCTAAGCAAGCACGGCTTAGCCGCTCCAAGCGGCTGTTATTATTTAGCCACGAGCTCCTCCGAGTTTATTCGTTACAAACATAATATAAAAATACCAATCTTTCCTCTTTATAATATTAGTGTAGATATCACCAATAAGGTCAGTGTATGTCGTCCTAGGGCGTCTCCACTCACATCTGTCTGGTAATCTTTTGTAAGTCGCCTATCATTATACTTCTCCGCATGACCAATCCATCTAAGCATAGTATTTTATTGGCACTACATCCGATGTGGAAGAAGTCATCCGTTACTACGAAATGAAAGTTTTTCAAGTACCACGTACCATAGAATTACCACAAAAAGGAGAACCATTCCATTCTTTACCCATTCAGAACTATTATGAAGTCAGAATCGGCTTTCGGAAATAATATTTCCTATTTTATGATCTAGTTTCCTTCATTTTATAGTCATCTGTTGCTTCGGAGGCGTGATCGAATTACTAAATACGCAATCGACTGTTCTCTCTTTGAAATATGATTAACTAACGTCCAGAGAGTTCCTTTGTTTTTTTTTCTTTCTTTTTATTATGGGTGCTTGAGGATTTACAATAGCATGGAGTGGATTTTAAACCAAATGAATATAGAACTAGGACGAGAGCTAGACTATTTTTCTTGATATTCTTGTGTTGGTAGACCAACGAAAGAATGCTCTATTCCTTTTTACACGAAAATAATTTAATGGAGTTGGGGTAGAACATAGTTACGTTCACGCGGTTTATTTAAATCACATTTGTTTGAAAACTAACACAAATACATGCTTATAAATTCTGATTGATAGTTTATTAAAACCTCTTGACGACTTCTGAGCATGAGGTCCTGGGTTCGATTCCCGATCGGGAAAAGTGTTATTGGGTTTTTCCATCAGGAATTTCTCAGTAGCAGCCACGGAGTCTGGATAGCCTCGCTTGTTATTACATTGGACTTAAACTAAACGGGTGAAATGTGGGTGTTCTAATGGGTACACCTCTGCCTTACCCTTTGGGGATTCCAGGCGTGATGTTATGTTATGTAAACCCTCTTGAGTAAAATTAAAATTATCGGCCTCTAAATCTTCTCTTTGTATGAGAAGTAGCCTTTGGTATCATCATCGTCAGCCCACTACTGCACATAGGCCTCCTCAATCGCACGCCACTCAACTCGATTCTCGGCAACTCTCATCCAGTTGCTACCAGCCACCCTGCGAAGATCGTCGCTCCGCCGAGCCTGAGGGCGTCTCCACTCAAGAGCACGTCTACCCCAACAGTCATCAGTTCTACTACTAGTCTGGCCGACGGCATGTAGTGTGTAAATTGAAGGCAACATTTGTCTTTGATTTTGCAGACAATAGTATACCCACAAAAAGAGTTTTTTTTTTTTAATTTGAGGACATTGTATGCTCTAGCACAATTGCATTTTTCATAGGGAGAAACTATTAGACTTTTTAAGCTTTGTATCACAAATAAAAAAAAACAAAAAGGAAAATTAAGCCAATTTGTTTACATGTATCTTGAAGATTGGCTGCTAGGGACTTATCCAACGGCACTTTTATTTTGTTATTTATTCGTGTTTCTGTTTTCCTTGTACAGTTTATGACCCAATATGTTGAGAAGAAGGAGTGCATGTCTTGGGGGATATTAACCTCATAAACCTATAAAATGTATTGTTACAAAGGTAACGGTGTAAATTATGGTGGCATACAGCCTAAAAATGGTTTACGTTGGTTGTAAAAATAACATAAACAATCAAATTCATTGTTTAGCAAGACCCTGCACGACAAAAAAAACAATGTAATGCATATTGTTAACTTATCACAATAAAAGATTTTCAAAGTCTATGAAACGGTCTTAAAACTTAATAAAATAATCTTTACAAATGTCATATTCCATAAATCAGCAAAGAAAATGTAATAAAAAATAACTATAAACTTAACCAAACAATATAAAAAAAGCTATAACCACACAACACCAATACGATCGCGCGCAAATCGACACTCCAAAACACCAGATGAGAAAATAAAACAATTAGAAGCAACAACTCTAACTGGATAGCTTTTTTATTACTTGGGGCTGGCAAAAAGGCTGACTTTTAACAGCGGTATCAAGGCTCAAGATTAGTAATTTTCGGTGTAACACCAATTAAGGGTAGACGCCGTTGAGGTTATGACTGCACTCGGCTGTAACGTGACTACTTAGGTGGCGACGCTTGAAAATGTGAGGAGAATTCATTTTGGTTTTCGTGTTAGTTTTTGCTGGACTAAACTCGAAAATGTACTGCGTTTTAGTGGGATATTTCTTTCTCGAACCAATTTATTTTGTCTGATGAGACCAACCACTAATGTAATAATGTAAATTATTATTCTTTCACAATATAAACTAGAAAACTTTTGACTCAACCAGTTAATGCTGCTGCATAATTCTGATTACTTATTAATTTGAGATTAGTTTATATTAATACTCAATACTTTTTGGCTTACATTCAACCCGGAAAGATTTCCCTGATTCTTTATTTCCAAACAAATCAGAACTTGCACTTGTGCAATTCCACCTGCACCTTGAGAGAAGCGAAGCCATTGATAACGCTGTCAATGTGGTAGAGTTCTGGTCGGAGCTCATCTGAAACAAATAAAAGAATCATCGACTCAACGGAGAGGAAAAAGACCTCGAGCGTCCAAACCGCAGTCGTCAAGCTACTTAGCAAATCCGCAAACGCTTGCAAAAATAAATTTAATTCACTATTAAGTTTTAGTAGCGGCAATCCCGTAGAACAATTATTCTCGCCCTTGGATTCTGTGGCCCGTCACGTTTCGCCAAGGAGGTGTTTTTACGAGCCCCTAAAACATGTTAGCATTAGGTGCTATTAAATTCTCGAAATTATTTTAGAGAAGAAAATATTTAGTACTAAAAATATCAAGTGGAATTAAGGTTGATTTATTTTTATCGTCTTTTAAGGGGACGAAAGATGCAATGAAAGGATAGGAGTGAAATATTTACTCTAACTCCTTGGCCACAAGCTACGCGGTCAAGCGAGGCGCGTGTTGCGATAGCGAGCGTGGATAAAACAGAAGAATTTTTTAGCTTTAGAGCAAGCGAGCCACCACGATGTGACTTTCAACTCAACGGTACACACGCGGACATAGTGACACTTGCGAGTAGGGTTGCCAACTCTTATTCATGGATATGCCGGAAACCAGAAATTTATATGTGGGACTTGAGAAAAAAAAGCGGGACCTAGCTCCAAATGTACAGAAACGAAAGAAAAACAATTGTAGTAATTTTTCATCAGTTTCATTTAAAAAAATTAAAGAAAATATGCTCTTCGCTATTACAAAGTAATCTTCACCATTTTTTTAACACAATTAAATAAAGCAGTTTGCTCAATTAATTAGGTTTTCGTTTTGCAGGAGTAGGTACTTGTACAGATACAATCTGGTCCGGTGGGGGTATTCCGATGAAGCCATGTGTGACTGCGGTGCCTCAGGGCAAACTATGGCTCACCTCCTATCATGCACTATGTGTGGTTCCACGTGCACTTTGAGGGACCTGTTCGAGGCCACCACCAACGCCGTCGAGGTGGCAGAGTTTTGGATAAAACAAATTTAATTAAAGGGGAAAAAATCGACACGACGAAGAAGAAGGTACTTGTCTTGTGATTTGGCACATTTAAGTAATTATATCGCTGTCCTTGTCCCGCGCCCGACACCGTTGTGTTCGCAATACGCCGCCGCTCGTACTTTATTTGAACGGAGTTTATTTCTAACCTAGGCCAGGTTTACAATAAAGCAGGCACTTAGCATCCCGCAGCCGCACATCGCGGGATGCATTATTTGCCGAGGAAACGGGACGTCCCGCCCCACGCAGGACGCTTGGCAACCCTACTCACGAGTATCGCTTGACCCAACGCGTGTCGCAAGTCGCATCACGTGAAGTTGTAAACGGGTCGTAATTTGTGCTGCTCGTCCGTTTGCTGCCCTTAATTATCTGTTTGCAAAAATAGAGAAACAAACTAAACTACAACGAGATTATCAAGGCTTTATGTGAAAGGAATTAAGAGAATGAACGGCTGCAGGCTCGCGGCGATAATTATAATAAACTGTAATTACGAGGGCTTTGATACCGTGAACATAACTTTTATTAATCAAGAAAAATATTATGTTCACAGTATTTAAAGAAATATCGAAACGGTTAGTTGATATTTAGCGTGACACAAGGGCTGGCATTAACCTTGCCAGAGGTTTAGCATTGCCATACAACGTGGCAATGCCGCCAGACTCTTGGGCAAATTACAGGTTAAATGTGGTGCAAAAGCATTTTTTGGGGTTTTTTTTGTGTGATAGCTAATAGTGTTAATAATTTAACAATTAAATAAAAAAAAGAAAACGAATTATTATCGGGCAAAGAATTAGTCAAGTGAAATACATAAGTCAGTCTTAGGGGCTAGATAATAGCAATGAATTTCAAAGCATTTCGTAATTTTGCAACGACGCTCAAAGTAATTGGCAGGCTTTACGGTAATAAATCTTATATTATCTTATCTATACTATATACTATACTATATAATATTATATAAAGGTAAGATTTGTTTGTAAGTTTAAAAGGGATAAATGAATGGCATTTGCATGTGGCTGAGATGAGAATGCAAAGGGGGATGTGTGATGTTACGCGAATAGATAAAATAAGAAATAAGTATATAAGAGGAAGTCTGAAAGTGGCGCCGGTGACAGAAAAGTTGTGTGGTAATCGGTTGTCGTGGTATAGGCATGTGATGCGGAGGAATGAGGAGAATGTCGTGAGGAAAGTTTTGAGTATGTATGTGGATATAGCAAGAAAGGAGGTGTCTGATGATATGACGAGTAATAGAGAAGTATGGAAGAAGAAGACATGCTGCGCCGACCCCAAATAAATGGGGAGCAAGAGAATTGTGATGATGATTTATTTGCAAGTTTGTATATAGGAGGTCATCTCCGGGACTAATGATCCAATTCTAAAAATTGTTTCACTGGCAAAAATCTACTTTATTTGTGGGTGCTACAAATTATATTTATATCATGCATATTAGCCGAGGTATTGCCATTATTGCGGACGAAGTCACGGGCGAGGTCCTAGTCTTTTATATTTTCGGGAATAAGTTTCGCTAACAAACTTTGTCTCGACATCTGGGCAAAAGGAATTGCAGTCTAATTTTATAATAATTAGAATATTATCGGGTTAACGAACAAACAAATCTTATTCCGTGTAACCGCACCGGACTTAACTTTAAAATCTATAGTTAAACTTTCCCCGAAAACTATCAAAGGGAACTTTAACAAAACCGATACAGAGCTTGGAAAATGTAAAATTTAGATGTTATAAAGTTACAAAACAAGCAAACCTCTACATTTTATGGGCACAGCACATGTGCCGAGACAAAGCAATCGTTCGGCCCGAATCGCTTCGAGAACGATTTCAAATTACATTTTTTACGAACAAGTTATAAGAGAAAGCGGGGTACAGGTGAAACATTTGATAACAGACATCTATACTAATATGATAATGCTGAAGAGTTTGTTTGGTTGAATGCGCTAAACAAAAAAGTATCAAAAAAATCTGACAAGTTCTCACTGTGATTTTGGTGTATTTTAGACTTTCAAATTAGTTTTTTTTTTGCAGAAATGTAATATAAACGTTGTGTTTGTTTAAGTTAAAACGTTGTTATAATACAATAAGACCTTTTGGTTTCTGAATTTACATTATGCAGATATATCTATTAATAATGTCCCTTTCTTTTAATATACACATTATGTGTGATCTCAATAATATATCTTCGAATATATCGCTGTCGGAAACGAATACAACCCTTTTCCTTCACTTTGATTGAAACTTCCGGAAGTAGATAAAAAAGGGGACGATGTTCCCCCCCATGTTCAATACACGCGTGCATTGTAAGGGGATTCTAAGTGCCTTGTCATGCTTACATAGGTTTTTGTGACAAACAGTCAAGTAGGAACATTTTTTTTTAAATTGGTTGGATTAAGTTAACATTGGTGGATCAACAACGAATTTTTTCTGAAGTTTTACTTTAAATGTTAAAATGAAAAGTTATAGGTTTTCTAAAAATCTCTGTGTGTACTAAAAATCTCTATGTGTGTACAAGGTTTAAATCGAGAAGTATACACAGACAGACAGAGAAAATAACGTCTGTGTTTACTTCTTAAGCTAATATTCATAAGCTTTTATTAAACTTAGCTTGTTAGTTTGTTGATTAGTAAGTTAGTATGTTTTAGTCAAATCTTGCAACTGAATTTCAAATCAGTTCCCCCCAACCAATTGGGCTGAATTTTTGCGCACACCTTTGGTTCTGGTGACAATTCATTTTTTTATGACAGACATTACTCAACGGTTAATAGCACGTACCCGAAACTTCGTATGCGCATTCAATGTTGATAAATAAGCCTGACTTTTTTCTTTTCACATTAATTCGAGATTTTTTTTAAGTGTTTTTAAATTTCCTATCTATCTTTATAAAAGATGTAAAATGTAATAAAAGTAATTTAAAGTAAGAACAAAATAGGTAAATAGGGAATGTTTGTAGAATAAAAAACACGCGACGCGTGTAGAAATGGTACAGCACCTTACGAACTTAACACCGCTTCAGCTCCTAACTTGTACCATTCAGTTATGCATTCAATGCTTAAATGGAAGACGACGTACTTTGACTGGATTTATGGTTCCTTTGAGTGTCCTGCTCTTTGATGTGTCGGTACGTGTACCTAAAACTGAATATTAATATTTGTGATAGGTTTTCTGTACATTTAGGTTTTGTATCGGTACCTGCATAGGCCCCAGCACGAACGCACGACGTAGCGTAGTTATAGGTAGCATTTTGGTTTAAAATTCTGCGACAAGCAAAATAAAGTAAGTATCATCAATAGATTTGTATCATCATCATCTGTAGAAGTGGCGATGTTTTGGGCTAACAAAATATATCTTAATATATATAAATCTCGTGTCACAATGTTTGTCCTCAATGGACTCCTAAACCACTTAACCGATTATAATAAAATTCGCACACCATGTGCAGTTCGATCCAACTTGAGAGATAGGATAGTTTAAATCTAAGTAGGTAGGGTAGGTAGGTAGGGTAGGTAGGTAGGTAGGGTAGGTAGGTAGGGTAGGTAGGTAGGTAGGGTAGGTAGGTAGGGTAGGTAGGGTAGGTAGGTAGGTAGGGTAGATAGGTAGGGTAGATAGGTAGGGTAGGTAGGTAGGGTAGGTAGGTAGGGTAGGTAGGTAGGGTAGGTAGGTAGAGTCGGTAAAAAGGGTACGGTAGGGTAGGAAAAGGTGCATTGCAACGCATGCCGGGACAGCTAGTAAAAATATATAAATTTGTTGTGCCAGCCATACGAAGAAGAAGAAGATCATCGTCATCAGTCTATGGTAATCCACTGCTCTTCTCCGATCGCACGCCATACATCTTGATTCTTGGCAACTTCCATCCCGTTGCTACCAGCCATTCTGCGAAGATCGTCGCTTCACCTTGCATGAATATGTCCCACCTTACACCTGCCGACTCGCGGTCTCTACTCAAGAACACGTCTCTCAACGGCCATCGGTTCTAAGGCTAATAAATTAATATGCCGAGCCATCGCCACTTCAGCTTGTTTTTTTGTGTGTCTACAACTTTGGTCCTCTGCCGGATCCCCTTCGTTCCGAATTCGACGCCTCAGTCAGATTTCAAGTATAGCCCGAAAGCATAGATTTGTTTGATGTCTTATAACTAAGTAAAGGGTTAGACTGGTAAAATTGTGGGCCAGCTTCGGGCAGATACTTCAGCATAGTTTTGATACTATGGCTGAATGAACGCAGATATTAATAATGATATATACATTTTCGCTACTGTGGATACCGTGAAAATGCAGTTGCGAAGTTTCAGAGAATTTGGGAAATTTTCAAATATTCATTCTCTAGGATCCGCAACAATTTGATGTCGAATTTTTAGGTGTAATTTTACGGATAGCATTAAGCAGTGATAGCTTAGTGGTGTGACTGCCGGACTGCCAAGTCATAGGTCTCAAGTTCGAACCTAAGGAACGCTCCTCTGATTTTTCGGATTCATGTGCGTACATTATCCAAAAACCAGCATGTCTGAGAGAGAGTTCAGGCAAAGTATGGAATAATATGTATTCCTTTGGATGATTATTGCCGCACGTTCGGTAATTTGCTGAATACGCGGCTGGCGGGACTGTTGGACCTTTGGTCACAGTTCTAACCTATCCTAATCCTTATGCCCCTTTTCACCAACACTAAGGGATACCTAACTGAATGCCTAATGCCCGTTTTCAGCAACACTCAGTGACACCTGTCCTAATCCTTATGCCCCTTTTCACCAACACTAAGGGATACCTAACTGAATGCCTAATGCCCGTTTTCAGCAACACTCAGTGACACCTGTCCTAATCCTTATGCCCCTTTTCACCAACACTAAGGGATACCTAACTGAATGCCTAATGCCCGTTTTCACCAACACTCAGTGGCACCTAACTGAATGCCTTATGCCCGTTTTCACCAACACTCAGTGACACCTAACTGAATGCCTAATGCCCGTTTTCACCAACACTCAGTGACACCTAACTAAATGCCTAATACCAGTTTTCACCAACACCAAAGTATACGCCTACGTATTTATAAGCAGGAGAGAAAGACTTAGGGCATACATTTTCAAAAATCTTCCTCTATTACTCACCCTTGTTTTAAAAGAAACCTTTGTGCTAAATCTAACGTTTCTAGAGAAGCCGAGTGACGTGTGTTGTTAATGAATTAATTTAAGATATCTACAAACTAAGTAACTATACGCAAAAATTATTGCTGGGAAACGACTTTGTTTTTGGGGTGAAAAATCACGTTTTATGGTAAAACTCAATGTAACGCACTCAAAACTTTGTGCTGATGGATGCTTTGAATAGTAAACGGGTCATTGAGTTAATTAAAGTAAAATTAAAACCTTTAAAAGAGGTATTTAAAAAAAAACTTGTGAAAAAATTTAAACTGACCTCCAATATCTCCGTAACTAGAAGGTTCCCAGGTATGGTCTAGAACAAAAAAAAAACGCAATGATGGGGATAATAAGTGCCTTACGGCTTCGTTAAGGGTCTTTTTACACCCTTTATTTCGTAGATTCATTTATTATGTCGCTAAACTGTGCGAAAAGGTTTTTGTTGCTCTCTGCATGTTATCGTACGGATATGAGAGTATTCACTGGCCGTCTCTCAAAAGACCCTCACTCAATGGCCCTCACGCCAGCCATGCGCTGGCCACTATCACACCATAAAAAACTATACCTAACTCCACTTTGCACAGCGGGCAAAACAAACAGGGATATAAAGGGGTCGTTCCACGAACTCGTTTCGGCTAATTCCGTCGTCTCGGCCGTAAGTGCCTTTTATGCCTAACTATTAAAGTGTTGAGCAGGCACTCAATATGCTATTATATTATGAGAGACCTTGAACCTTGTTATGGTGCTATTTTTAAGCTGAACAAATAATCATGGAGCTTTCTGAGGAGTAGTGCCCGGAAGATGAGCCTAGTTTTCAAAGCTAGGATAGGCTACAATCACGATATATTATCCTGGCTTGCTGTCCTGGCTTGGCAAATGCTTGCGCTTTTTACCTACATGATGCCAGAAAATTTTAAGCATTACCGTTGGGTAATGGTTGGTAAAGGTAACAACACGTCCATGAAAAATACAAAATCAAAAATATTTATCTCAAAACATTGTGTCATACATAAACTGAGACAGACCCCCCCAGTGAGAATAAAAAAAATAAATGAAGAAAAATTAACTGAATTCATAAAATACCTACCGGTCAAAATCATTACTCTTCTTTTTGCTTCGCCGTAGTCGGGTAAAAAAACACAATTCTACTGAAACAGTTACTGCGGAAACTATGCCAGAGCATACATAAGTGTGAATGGCCTTCTATATTTTTTCTCTCTTATAAGTTAATACTTAGTATTTTGATTCGAGGCTTTTTTCGGGTATTTAGCGATTACAGAACAAAAACTTATTCTTCTTTTCACAGTGACCTAATGAACGATTAACTCAATCCATTCATCGCTACTGAAGGCGCCACATTCATCGCCAAATTCTGAGCCTGCTCTATTTGCCGCCAACCAGACTGATGTATCCAATGAATATCTTATCAAAACAAGGACTGCATGCTAAAAATTTAACATTCAAAACATTATACCTCAAGAAAGACGTTATAAAATGTAAAAAAGACATCCAATGTCCCTAGATTCAGCTGCATCAATTGCTTACTCGAAAAGGTCACAAATAGTAGAGTAGCCACGTGTCGCAGACTACTATCTTTTATTCTAATATTTTTCCTTTGTTTTCTAAGAAAACATAAGAAATCGAACGGTTAGTAGGGCTTATCCTAATCTTTGTGGTTTTAACTGTGTTTTTGTTTTTTTCTATCTCTACATTGTGCTCACATATAGAAGCAACAGTATTGTACCCAGGACTATGTAATATAAATATAACTTGGTTTGAAAAGAGTGTCCATGCAGTTTCTTGCCCATTCTTCTTCATGAGATCTACTATTTTCGAATGGGCAACTACAGTTTTTATGCCTGTGGCTGGACTGTAGGTAGCTTATTTTTGACAATGCAAAAGTGCCTGTAACGAGAATTTTTGATTTAAATACTTTGAGTTTGAGTTTGAGTTAGCATGCAATAATTTATATACAGTCGGTGTTAAATGCCAAGTTTTTACTTTAAAACGCTTTTTTTCCAGCCACGGCCGGTTTGGTCCGGTACGAATCCTAGTATCATCTGGTATAATCCGCTTTGGTGCGGCCCAGCCCGGTTTAGGCAAGTGCTGTGCCGGTACCGGATCAGAATTTTTGCTTTCGGTGAGCATTCTATCCGGAAATCGTAGCGCAAAATCCGGAATATGTGCACTTGCAGTCAATGCGAATTAGGGTGTTGGCAGCTGGTACGGTTTTGGTTTATTTTTATTCTGGTAGCTGAGCACAATAGTTGAAGAGATACACATTTCATTTGGAATCTTGGTAACGAAATGTTTTGTTGAATTTAAAGATGTCCGGCTAATATAATAAATATGTGTTGCGATGTAGGTATAAACGTCTGAACAATTGATTGACTTAGAATTAGGCGTTTCTTTGCGGATGTCCATGACCGTAAATGTTATGGAAAATATTTAGTTTTAATTCTGCGAAACAGATCCAAACCTTGACGTGGGGTTTCGCGCTTGAGCGGTCGTCGAGTCAACACCTCCTGAGGATGCCCCGTGGAGGGGAGAATACATTTCGAGTATAGGTTTGGTTGCTACTTTATTATTGATTTTCCTTCATATACATATTTTTCCGCGCGGGGTGGTGGTGCTGCACCAGGCCTGGGCATTACAGGTATTATAAACCTACACGTGATCAAGGCATGAGGATCATAATAACTGACTAGAATCGCACAGTAGGTATAGCTAAAGGTCCATTTCGTTCGTCTGTTAAACCATTATCAGATGCTTCACTCGAGTGACTGTTTATTCTTGTTTCGTTTCAAGTTCACTTCATTCATTTGGTGTTCAAACGTTTTTCTTCGAGTGAAAAATGCTGAATCATCTGCCTAGCCTTTTTCCAGCTATTTTGGGGTCGGCTTTTAGTCTAACCGGCTGCAGCTGAATAGCAGTATTTTACATGGAGCGTAGGCCTATCTGACCTCCGCAACCCAGTTACTACGGTGTCATACAACACCCCTTGGTAAAAGAGTGAAAGATGCCGAATGAAATACAAACCAAACGGAAAGAAAAGCGTCTGATGTCGGCTTCACCTTCTTAATTTCCGGAACCAAAAACACAAGCCAGCACCTAATATTAAAAAGTCATGTCTGATTCTATACAAAAGCGAGTATCATTGCGCTTCCCAGCGGATATCAATCACGGAGGCTCAGAGCGTCGCTCCCAATTTGCCGAGGACATTTGCACGAAATAAGCCACGTTTTTAGCTTTCCACATTGGCACCGTGCCAGTACATTTGTATCTAGGAATATTGTGGAAATGCTGTAAATAAGAATGTAAAGTTAAATTGTTTGTCTTTTTGTTTGATGTAGGTGTTTTTGGGAGAGGATACATTTCTTAGTTGGGTTGTCTTTGGTAATCAATAAGATTGGTCTCTCTCCTGGTCATGAGTTGACTTGACAAAGCTGGAAGTCTTTAAACAGACTCTGGACTCAGGGTGGCAGAATAAAAGGACGCACTTGGAATGGGCAACTACAGTACTTTCATTAGTTATTATGTCTTATGTCTGGGACTGTAGCTTCGCCTTCTTTGTTTTTCTGACATTCAAAATTGCCTGTAATGGTCTAATTGAAATAAATGTTTTGAGTTTTTTAAAACAGATTCATAGAAGAATCTGTGTGAACTTAACTTATGTAGTGTTAACTTGATGCTGTTCCATAAACTATGGGGCACTTGTGTCTTTTGTCACAAATTGTGTCCTTTTGTTTTCTCGTTATAGATACTGATGGACGCTACTGAAGGCACCAAATTCGTAGTCAAATTATGGGCGAACTTAATTAAGATTACCAACAACACGTTTAGAAAAAGATTAGGAGTAGTGTCGTAGCTTTACTCGTATATTCATAATTTTCCTGCCCTTATCACAATTCAATTGGGGTCGGCGCAGCATGTCTTCTTCTTCCATACTTCTTTATTACTCGTCATCTCATCAACGACACCGCCTTTCTTGCCATATCATCCTTCACACAGTCCGTCCATCGTTTCTTTGGTCTTCCTCTGCTCTTACACCCATCAACATTCATACTCAACACTTTCCCCACGACATTTTCCTCATTCCTCAATACATTATTGCTCAATAATGTGATAAAAGGACGCCATTTTTGGAGACACTACTTTCCCACGGCAGAGTAAATATACTTCCTTTTTTTCTTTCAAATTTCCGGTCTACTGCAACCTAAGGCCAATACTGTTTCCAGAAGCCTCCACACGCAACCTCCTCTGTTGGCTCATCATTTTGTAGCTTATTTGTACCACAGAGTAGCAAACATGCGGCCGACGAGCCTGGTCGTAGAGGGCTAACAGCCCAAAGGTAATATCCATATATATTAAGTTCTCTAACTTTGTCTGTCTGGCACTTTGTCATACTAAAACGTTAACTGCATGAGCTGCAGTAAACCGCTGTCTTGAACTATGACTATAAAGAGCCACAAGCTAGATCTATTAACCTGTCTACACATCTGACGTTAAGTTGTCACTCGTACACTCAGCTGCGATGTTGTACTGTTCAACACATCACAAACTGGCAAGGTGCTAACAAAATAGATTCCTTTCACAGTTGCCTTTTACAAAAGAATCCAATTGCACCCTTTTTGCAACTACGATAAAGATCAATGTCATTTTGGCAATGACACAAGTCAGTTTGAAGTGACTGTTGGTAGATAATTTGAGTAGGTGGATGATGTAAGTGACAGACAAATGATTAAAAGTTTGATGAGTACAGTTGTATCTTTTAGCTCCGCTAATCGGTATTTTATTTTCTCAAAACAATATCACGATAAAATTTCTGAAATGTTTATCAACAACGCTCTTCTGTGAACATTTTTCAAGCGAAACAAAATCCATCTAGGACTGTATCTGGATGTATTGTTTTGTACAGACATGTTATTGCCTATCATTGTATCACTCCTCAGATATAATAAATACTTAATTCAGCAAACTGCCTCTTTGGTCTAGTGGTCGCAATCGCGACTGCCGAGCATAAGGTCCTGGGTTCGATTCCCGGATCAGGCAAATTGTTATTGGGTTTTTCCATCAAGAATTTCTCAGTAGCAGTCACGGAGTCTGGATTTGTGTTGGCTCGCCCCTATTACATGGGAAACATAACTGGGAAAATGTGGGTGTAATATTATTTATCCTTTATTCATTGTAACACATACTATTTACATTTTTAAATATTCTCATATAAAACAATATAAAAAAAAAACATTTAAAAATATAAAAAATAGTAGCCCACCAGCACTGGGAACAGGGTCCGAGCTGCCGGTGGTCAGGGCTCTTGAGAGAGGAACCTCCTAACAATACGCGCCGTGTCCAGGAGTACCGCTTTCTGAATCAAGCCCTTGATCCAGCTGCCAAGCGCGAGCCTCCTCAGGTGTTGGTCGAGGCTCTTGGCAATTAAGCCATTGGCGGACACGACTATCGGCAGAACGACTGCTGTATTCACGTCCCACATGTCGACAACCTCGCGAGCCAGATCTAGATATTTGAATTGTTTATCTTTCTCTGCTTTCACGAGGTTCTCGTCATGCGGGACCGTTATATCAACAATCATTGCACGACGCTCCAATCGATCTATCACCACAATGTCAGGCTTATTGGCAACAATAGTCCTGTCAGTGACGATAGGTCGATCCCAGTACAACGTGATATTACCATCATCGAGAACTGGGTCGGACGCATACTTATAGTATGGCACTTCTGATTGCACAAGGTTGTACTTCAAAGCAAGTTGCTGGTGAATAATCCTGGCAACGAGGTTGTGTCTATGCAAGTATTCTCCGTTAGCCAGACGAGAACACCCAGAAATAATGTGTCGGATCGATTCTCCCGGACGGTGGCATGCCCGACATATGTCAACCGTGCCATCCTTCACAATGTAGGTGTAATATTATTATTATGGTGATTGCAGGAGTGATGTTATGTAATCCTAATTCAACAAACAATAACAATTACAGTCACTATTAAAAGTAAAATAATGACCAGCTTCTAGTTAGTTAGAAACTTAATTTACTTAAGTTATTAACAGTGTTTAGTTTCTTTTAAAACTGCTTGTTTCGTAAATTACACAATTTTTCAACCGAACACAAAATTCAGCTCGCCAAAGCTGTAGGGAACAGACTAATTAAAATTCTATTCGTTCTTTACGAGAAATTGAGTGTGAAAATGTTCAAGTTAAATTAATAAATTAATTCCTCATAAATTATATTAAAACAGCGCCATTTTAAACACAACTCTGAGTCTGTAAACTGATTCACGGAGTATGGAAATATGGGTCAAGCATATTTACTTTTTGCTCAAGACTTAAAGGTGCTAAAAGAGACGCATTAGTGACTTTCTTTATTTATCACGCTGTTTTTAAAAGCTCATCATGCATTTCGAGCACTTTTTTATCCTAAATGAACAAACTACTCGATAAACAAATACATCTATAATGAAATAACTAATAAAATACATCAACTTAATTTTGTTGTTCAAAGTCTGCTCTACTACTACTTAAATAAATTGAATGATAACTGGTATATTTTACAAAAAGTTTTTTTTTAATGTAGTAAAGATTTCTGCAACAAAACGGTAACGATTACTTATTTATGGATTAAAAGTTTACAATATTCTTACACCCATAACTATAGTCAAGTTAAAGTAATTACTAATGCAAACATTTTTATGCATTAGACAAAAATTTAAACGAAGAAAGAACCGTCAAAGAAAGCAAAGCTAAGAATTCTTTTGACAGTCCCAACTTCAATCAATTACTAAAGTGCAGAATAAAAATCGTCTTTTAAATAATGACTTTTACTCAAGTAATCACTTTGAATTGTTTGTAGTTACGGGCTTTAGACTTATAAACTTTGCTCCACAAAACAGTTTTCACTTTTTGTCTGTGGAAACGGAACAGTTATCAAACCGTTTTCATTATCTGGATCTGATAATCAAAAGACTAAAGACAAGACAAAACCTAAGCCTAGCAACAAACTGGAAGATAACTGTGGATTTTGACGATATTGGTATTCATAATTAGATCATTATTTTTGACCCCTTCTAGCTCGCTAGTTCCCTGGTACCAAAGAGTCGCAGGTGCATCTGGTACCCTCGTCACAGCTCTCCTACACTAATCCCGTCAGTTTAGATCCCACTTAATTTCCTTGACGCCGCGACAGCCATTATGCCCACGTTGATTTTAGATGACACCCCGTTTGTGAGGTTTGCTCAAATTGGTGGGTAGTTCTGAAATATGATTATTTGTGTAAAATTACTTCGCTCCTGTTAACCCCGAAAGGTTACAAAGGTAACCTAGAAAGGTAACCTATACTTCGCTAGTCATGGATGTTGATGGATGGAGAGGGAGACCAAAGAAAAGATGGATGGAATGTGGGAGGAATGATATGAAGGAAAAAGGAGTAAATGAAAGCGTGACGATTGACAGAGGAAAATAGAAGAGAAAAAAACCTGTTGCGCCGACCCCAAATAACATGGGACAAGGACAGGAAGATGATTCTGATGATGGTGATTTCGCTAGTAATGCTTAAGTCCTATGTCATAGTGGGCGAGCCTATTGCTTTCAACCGGACACAAATCCAAACTCCGTGACTGCTACTAAGAAATTCCTGATGGAAAAACCCAATAAAACTTTGCCCGATCTGGGAATCGAACCCCAGACCTCCTGCTCAGCAGTTACACTTGCTACCACTAGATTAACGAAATAGTCAACTACTACAAATACTGTACTGAATATAATTATCTATTATTTTACAATATGGATTGTAAAATAAAACATAATGTTGATGATGACAACCAATCAGCGCGCGAGGTGCGTTCCGTCGCATGCCATTTCACAATTTGACGGTTTCATTTCGATAGATTATAATCTACCGAAAAGTAATGCGTTAAATTGCAAGTAGTATGTTACGGTTCGCAATCTTTAAACAGATTACAGTCTCGCGAGATAGATTATAATCTAACGGTTTTTGCAATTTTACGCTGACATATTATACGTATAACTCCGTAATCATAGTTCAAAACGTTGGCAACCCTTACCAAAAACCCTTTTACCAATTTAACCGAAGTATTACGATTCCTACAAGATGATATTCTTTTTCAAAGATAAATATTGAAAAGGATTCAATTTGCAAAGTTTGATCAAACCCAAAATCAAATTATAAACTTTTATTACATTTTTTTTGTTTTAAATAAAATTAAGTAGAGTTTTGGTAAAATCTAGACCAAAGTTTTGTAGGTTAAGTGAAAAAATATGTTTGATTCTAGAAAACTTATGATCCGTTATTTATTTAAGAAAAAACTTATATCTACAACACTTATCTCTTTGAGGTTTTTTGTTGAGAAAACGCGTTTTCCTATTTAATACAATAATATTTATTGGTTAGAACTTTACAGGGTTTTATTTATAAAAAAAAGTTCGAGAAAAGTGATTGAATACCTAATATGAGGAAATATAACACTGGATTTGAAGTTTGAAGGGAAAAAAAATTGGTAAAATATTGGTTATCCAATATTTTAGTACAAAACAGAGCGATATTAATAATTGCATTTAGTAAATTAATAGAATAGAATAGAAAGTGAACGAAAAGTGACGTTGCCAACTATCAAATTGAACCGACTTAATGCACCAATATGCCTATGTCCACCTGCCTGCAACTTTGAATGCAAATACAACATTTAAGCTTGTCTTAATGCCTTAAGTCCGCCATTGTACTCTGTGCTTACAGCTAAATCTATACATCTATCAAATAAATAAAATTAAAGTGTCTGTTTGCTAATTTCAAAATAACAGCTTTTTACTAAAGGCCTACGAAGCTAGACTCGGAAGCCAAGTTACGTTAAGCACTTAAGTCAAATCATTTTGCATGCAAAAAGATCTGACTTAAGTGCTTAAAGCTTCCGAGTCTAGGACTGTATTAATACAAACGTACGGTACTTATGATAATTTTTTTTTTTTTTCTGTCTGTCTTTTCGTTCCGGTTAATCTCCGAAATAAATGGGTGGATTATGACGACACTTTTACTGGCAGATAGCTGATATTATAAGGAGTAACTTACGTTACTTTTATTTTAGAAAATTAAATCCCGTGAAATTGTTACCAAAATCTGATTCAAATACGGAATGCCATGCCAACTTTTAGAATCGGCCGTACTACATACTTACATTCTACTTTGAAAATACAACAGTCAAACTTGTCTAAATAACTGAAACAACATCCTCCATCAACACATACGGCCCCATGTTACAAGACACTCAATCACATTAAAAACAAAACACTACCCGTAGGCACTCATCCCCAATACCTCTTATCTCAAATTGCTGAACTCCATCAACAAAACAATCAGTAATTTAAACAAATAAACATCAAACTAATTGGCGATAGACAAAGATCTATGAGATGACAGAATTGTCAGAGTAAATCGCCTTGGAGAAGCTGTGGGCACGTTTGGAGCTATGACGAGGTATATTTAGTCATCGGTACAGGAGTAGATAGTCTACAGAGACTAGCCCATGGTACCCAAAAGTCTACTGATCTGTTACGAGTCAATCAGGGGGCTTAGACAAGTGGCAGTCGCTTTCAAAGCGTTTCGTATTTCTACAACGGATTTCAATAGGATTATCATAAGTTTTTCCGTAGCTTATGTCCATCCAACACATTTTAAACTCTTCCATCATCGATATACCTAGATGACAAAAAGTCTCTTTGAATAGGCTCTTTGATGACAAAAATCTTGGCAGTTGTCATTAGACTTGGCAATGTGTTATTTTTTTTTGTGTTTATTTAGCCTTTCGCCAGGTTTGTTATTTTTCCCAAGTATAGGTATAATTACCATTGCCCAACAGATTAGTTCTGACACCAACAGATTAGTTAGAGTCTGTACATTATACAGAGTCCGAGCCGAAACACTGAAAACATCCTTTTGAAAACCACAATCAGGAACGAGGAACGAGTTTTATTTTTCAATCCATCCGAGACCCCATCTCACGTCAGTCACGCTTGCTATCATCGAAAGAACGAGGCCTTCAATTCCAGCACAGAGCTAATCTATTTCACGCGAACAGTAACCGCGCCACATACGGGTAGGATGAATATTCCTTGCGATCACGATCCAATCTGGGTCTCTGGCTTTTTATCTACTCCTGTACAAGGAGCATACATAATAGCACCCAATATCTTTTGTTATTGGTTTGTATTGTTTCGTTTGCTGGCAATTGTTAAACGATCAATAATGCTGGGGCAGAATGTTAAGCTTCAGTTGCCCTGAAATTACTAGTTTACCAGTTTTGTTGTTGTTAACGTATACCTACACCATTAGGGACGAGAGTCGTTGAAAATTAAGTGGCTAAGATTTAGGATGAATTTCCATGAAACTGAATGTGATCGATGACCTGGTGAAGGTTGCGGGGATCCGCTGGATGCAACACGCAAGAGACAATGTGGCGACACTTGGGGGAGGCTTTTGTCCAGCAGTGGATGTCTTTCGGCTGAAATGATGATGATGAATGTGATTGAACATCGAGGCAGCATTTTATAGCTGTTAACACAGCTCTTTTTTTTTCTTTTGGGAAATCATCAAATGACCCCTCCTCCCGCTGTGGACGAGTGGAAGGGAGTGTCAGACTTTTACTGACTAAAATCCATCCATGTTCCTTCTTTGCCCTTTGTGTTCCAGGGCCGCGGTATCTCTTTCGAACAGTCCCGCAGCCACAGTGAAAGCTCTTGAAAGTGGTTTAGACATGCTGATCGTCGGTATAATTCTTATTTTTAAACGACTTGTATAATAGGCTCACCTCCTATTACATGGGATTTAAACATAACTAGCGAATCTGTGTACTGTATGGGGTACTCCTCGGCCCCAGCGCGATGCTATGTGTAATTTTGTATGTATATTTCAATGACTTGCCTATCGGTAATACCTGCTACTGAAATGCCTGCTAATATTCATGAGCAGCGTGATAATATTCTCAAAACCAAGCTATTATATTATTTATTTTGATTTGTTAATTTTCGGGCAGACACAGCACATAGTTTCCATAAACCTAGGTATTATTAATTTGTTCAATACGATTACGAACTAAAATGATTCATCATCTTCCTGCCCTTATCCCATGTTACTTGGGCTCGGCGCAACACGTTTTTTTCTTCCATTCTCCTCTGTCAACCGTCACGCTATCATTTACTCCTTTATCTTTCATATCATTCCTCACACAATCCATCCATCGTTTCTTTGGTCTTCCTCCCCCTCTCCATCCATCAACGTTTATATTCATCACTCTTTTAGTCACATGCGATTCGAACGAACGAACATACGAACTAAAATGATTACACAACATAAATACCTTTTACGTTAAAATAACAAACGTAAACGTCACAAATTTATTCCATTCCGTCCATAATCACGCAAAATCCAAATAAAATGCGTGTGAATAATATATGGCTACACATCAGCCGTCCCGTGTCGTGTTTGTCAAACAAAAATATCATTGGAAATGTCTTCCGAAAATGCGATATTTTCATTGAAATCGCTTATGAAATTATATTTTGATCTGTTAGAAGTCGCTCCACGTATAGAATGTTGAGTAAATTCAATGTATCAACGAATTTACAGCGTCTAGACACATTGGCGATGTAAAACTGTCACCTGGGTAGGGTGACTAGGTGTTGGGAAATTTTGGAAACAGAATTACAAAACTCTCACCTAACAAGGCGGGTCAACGCACTCCGTAATGTGACTCAAATGATAGGCAAGGAATATTAGGTATTAGTACAATAATCGGCACGGATCTTGATCGCTGACCTTCTACTGTGCAGAAGTGTATTATTGGGTCTCTTTGGTGGTTTGCCATAAGCGTACGATGCGCAAAGTGATCTCCACTCTGTCGCTAAAGATCAGAACCGGTAACTGTAAAGTACACATCATTATGTTAGTAGTATCTAACGTTAGTCAATGAATTTACCACCACATGATACGTTATTTCGACAACAGCCTTCTCTGTCGTGTCGCTGGCACAACAGTAGAGGTCAGTTCA
The DNA here is from genome assembly GCA_905220335.1 of Noctua pronuba. Taxonomy (NCBI): domain Eukaryota; kingdom Metazoa; phylum Arthropoda; class Insecta; order Lepidoptera; family Noctuidae; genus Noctua; species Noctua pronuba. The sequence continues at coordinate 1,639,877 of LR999906.1, read as the reverse complement.
CTGACGATCAACCTCTTTTTAAGCCATAAGGCTTATGGAATAAGGGTGAAAAGTGGCAGACCGTGAATGCACTCGGGAGTACTTTAAATTTTGTCTTCCCAATACTTTGCCAATTCCACGGTGTCGACGGTTTTTCGCACTACAGTACTGGCCTCAAATTTCCACTGTTGAATATAAATTGAAGGTAGATTACCAATGCAAAATTAGAAAAAGAACAGCCTTAATTAGTATTACTATACTTTAAACTAATGAATTAAATTCGATCACTCACGAGGATGTGTTACATCTTACCCAGGAAAATGAACTTACATACAATAGATACCAAAAAGCTTGGTTGCCCTTCTTCCTCCCGGTAAAGTACGTGTCATAAAAACTGGATTTTCTTGAGATACGTTTTATTATCATAAATCGTTTGATTCATTGGCTGGTAAAAAAATATAACCTTTCGTTTGTTATATAATTTTCAGATCAATTTAGTCATCATCATCGTCATCATTTCCGCGCAAAGACGTCCACTGCTGGACATAGGACTCCCCCAAGTGTCGCCAAATTGACCGGTCCCGTGCGTCTCGCATCCAGCGGATCCCCGCAACCTTCACCAGATCATCGGTCCACCTAGTGGGAGGCCTTCCAACGCAACGTCTTCCGGTTCGCGGTCGCCACTCCAGAACTTTTCGACCCCACCGGCCCTGCGTCCGTATCAATTTAGTAAATGGAATGATTCTTTTGAACCTGGATGTCTATCATCCAAAATTCCAAAACAAAACATCAGCCGCGGTCGGCTCAGCCCGTCTTTTTCTTCCGTTGTTTCTCTATTCCTCGTCATCTTAGAAGTTACCTCCTTTTTGCCATATCATCCTTCACTAAGTCCATCCATCGTCTCATTGGCCTTCTTCTTCAATTACGAAAATATCTATATGTTGGATACTTCAGGATCTATTCCGTTAGGCTCGTTCGTGGGCAATGATGGGTTTTATGCTATGAAAACACACTGGGTGCGATATACTATTTCAAACAAAACTAACGAATTATTTGACAACTTAACACAATAACACGGGGCACAATGAACACGAAATGAACGCGGATACAGTTCCAAGACGTCTCACGATGACGATCAGACATTGAATGTCGCCCTCGCCTCGAGCTGAACATCAGGACTCTGTAGAAGCACGCTGTGGTGTCACCACTACCCACAAGCGCGCTTTCCAATTCATTTTATGTCCATACTAAAGACCAGATCCGACACACATTATTATCACATTGATTAAAACAAAAATATAAGAGCTATTTATCAATTCCCCTTTAAAAGCTTACATATTCCTTACACTGTGTCAGTCAATTATTTCGATTTGAATCAATATTTTGTACAAAACAGAGCCATATTTCATAATTTCACTTACTGGTATTGATTAGGGAGGAAGCGCCAGCCGCGAAATTCAAATCTTTTTATGTAATTTGCCTGTATGTTGATCAAACTAAAAAGATTAATTCAATGGGATTTAATGAACTTAGAGAGTTGTATTGATGATTTTAATTATTATAACTCAGTAAAGCCATATTTGTTATAGTCGCGAATCATATTTCAATCGACATACAACCTAAGAGTGACCTTCATATTGCAAAAAAACATAAGAAAATTGGAAATTCGCGGTTTACCCTGGCGCTTAATCTATCAAAACAGCGTCATATTCGACAGCTACCTATTTACAACATTGCCAACTCTCACAAAATACAGCCCCTTAACATTTCACCGCAATTTCATACAAAAAACTATCGCAAAACTCCTTTTATTTATTTTTACTAACAAAGCTCATAACTAAACTGTAGAGTTAAAAAATGTGACTTAATCTACGACATTACGGTTACTAACAGGGTTCAAATGGGTTTGCATACATTATGCTGACGTCCAAAGAACTGCTGGTTATGTAATGAAAGAAGCAAATAATTTCCAGTGCCGGTTGTATTTAAACGCCTAATTGCACCCCGTACACCACTCATCTGGTTAAGGGTAGGTAGGAAAATCGGGGTGTGAAGTATTTTTTTTTTCTTAGATTTTCATTTTTTTGAACTCGATGTATAAAAGAGGGGTGGTATAAGTTTGGTTGACTGCCTCGTTGGTTGAGTGGTCGCAAGAGCTGCTGCTGAGCATGAGGCCTGGGTTCGATTCCCGGGTCGGGCAAAGTTCTTTTGGTGCTAGTGGTTTTTCCATCAGGAATTTCTCAGTAGCAGCCACGGAGTCTGGATTCGTGAACGATTAATGGCAACCGGCTTGCCCACTATTTTCGTATCATATGCATAACTTACCCTGGTATCTATAGTCAAGTTAAAGAAATTACTAGAATTTAAGTAGGTAATTACTTATGCAACCATTTTTAAACAATAAACAAGAATTTGAACGAAAAAAAAGAACCGTCAAAGAAAGCCAAGCTAGGAATTCTAACTTTTGATCCTTCGAGCAACGAGACCCTTCGATAATTCAAGTGATTACTAAACTACAGAATAAAAATGTATCTTAAGTTATTACTTTTACTCAACTAAACACTTTGACTTGTTTATAGATACGGGTATAAGACATGACTATAGATACGTTACATTTTATTCCAGAGAATAAATGATTTACCTAACATAAGAGAGTTGCCGTGGACATATTAATTTATATATTTTTTTCTTTGTTCATATTTGCAATATATCATACCATATTTTTACCTTTCCTTGCCATAACTTTCACCAAAATTTTACCTTACATTATGTTCCATTGTTTTCCTCAAAGCAAAACTCAAGGGGTATAACCCACATTGATAATTTAGATCCCTTACCCCCGAGCAAAGATACGGAACCGCACCAAATCAGATTGGTCAACTAGTAACCCCTCGTAATTGGACCGAATCCTTTGTAAATTGACTTGATTGATTTAATAATCGTTAAGGTAGTCTCAAGGATACTCGGCTTGAATAAAAAATGGGGCTCGGACCATGGGCTCCATAAGCTTATTAATTTAAATGGACTCTTGTGTCTGGACCTGATCATGTTTTGTAATAGTAATTCAATACTTTCGCTAAAAGGTTTTATCTGAAGTTACCTTACCGAAGATCTACTTTTTTTGGGGGCTGGCCGACACCTGCCAAAATATCTCAAGTCGGCTGAAGATAGATGGATTGGTAGAATATTTACTTTATTTTACACCAGACACCAGCTTTTCGAAACGAGATTTAAAGGAAAATATCAGATATTAAGGTCATTGTAGTCTAAAATGTACACTTCTGAAGACTTAACAAGGCTCTAAAATATTTTAAGCCCAGTATGTATGGAACGGGCCGGGGCTGCCTTCAAGCGGCTCTTGCCCAACCTGAGGGGTCCAAACGCCTCCTGCCGTAGGCTCTACGCGGGGGTCGTGCGGTCCATGGCCCTATACGGGGCCCCGGTGTGGGCGCGTTCAATTAAGCGGCGTGCCGCGCACTACCTGAACGCGCCCCAAAAGGTCGTAGCCGTAAGGCTGATCCGGGGGTACCGCACGATCTCCCGCGAGGCGGCGAGCCTCCTAGCCGGATTGCCGCCATGGGATCTGGAGGCGATAGTCCTCGCGCGCCTGCATGAATGGCGCGCGGGGGCACTACGTCGGGGGGAAACTCCGCTGCCGCGGCAAATCACCGCTCAGCGGACAGACCTCCGACGCGATCTCATGGCGACATGGAGACAGCGACTGTCGCAACCCAGTGCAGGGCACGCCACAATAGTGGCGATAAGTCCCCTCTTTGAGGAGTGGCTAGAGAGGCGCCACGGCGCCCTCACCTTCCGCCTGACGCAGGTCCTCACCGGACACGGTTGTTTCGGGAGGTTCCTGCACCGAATCGGGCGGGAGGAAACGCCCGGGTGTTATCACTGTGAGGATCGTCCGGAGGACACGGTGGCGCATACCGTGGAGGTCTGCCCCGCTTGGGCGGAGCTCCGCCGTGTCCTCGTAGCGGCGATCGGTGGCGGCGACCTCTCGCTCCCGGCCCTGGTTCAGGCCATGGTCCGGAGCGAGAGGGAATGGGAAGCCGTCACCTCCTTCTGCGAAGCAGTCATGCTAGCGAAGGAGGTGGCGGGACGTGAGAGGGAGAGAATCTCACGTCCCAGCCGCCGCGGGCGAAGCACCGGGCGTCGGGGGCCACGTGGTGGCTCCCGGCCACCGTAGGCGCGGGCCTGTGGACGGTGAGTGATGGGTTAGCTCACCGTCCGTCCGTCTTATGACGGCAGGCCGTGTCGACGGCGCGTTCGTGTTCCACGCGCGCCTCAAAGAGATGTCAGCAACCAAGAAGGGGCCCGCAAGGGCCGATGCCTGCCGGGGCTGCGGGACTGTTCGAAAGAGATACCGTGGCCCTGGAACACAAAGGGCAATGAAGGAACATGGATGGGTTTTAGTCAGTAAGAGTCTGACACTCCCTCCCACTCCACCCAGAGCGGGAGAAGTCATTTGATGATTTCCCATCCGTAAAAAAAAAAAAAGCCCAGTATGTATGTATGTTGTACATAATTATATAGTACACAAAAACAGTATGAAACCTAATTTTGATGTGAAGTTTTCGAAACCATTTTCTAAAGAATACCGAAAAACACCTTTATTTAAACACGTGACAAGTCTATTTTCGATTCTCACCACATAAAAATTCCAAAATACGTTTTTTTTTTATTATTGCATCAAGCCTGCCCTTAAGCATTGCGACATTGGTGCATATAAACAAGCTCTAACGCGGCCGCAGGACTCCAGCCCCTTAATTAAGTAGGAAACGCAAAACCTACAGTATTACAGCGCTAACACATAATTATTGCAGCTATACATAAACAGTATTGCTGAAATAAGAGAGGGTTTATTTTTAATTTGTGCAGCTGACGGTGGACGGGATTTGTAATTATGCGACCCGTGGTTTTTTTGTTTGCGGTTGGTAGTGGCCAGTTTGGTGGACTGGTTGTGAAGTGTGGTTATTGTACGCTATGTCTTAGGTTTAATTCACAGAATGACAAATTAATCGTTTTGTTTTTAGTTAATAGGTGTTGGTCCCGGGTGTCATTTGTAGATCTTTGAAAGTCGTTAGGTAGTCAGTGGCCCAAAAGTCTGACAACCAGTCTTACAAAAGGGCTATCGTATTACCCAGTACTAACTGGGTTATGGAGGTCAGATAGGCAGTCACTCCATGTAAACTACTAGTATTCAGCTGCATCCGGTTAGACTGGAAGCCGACCCCAATATAGTTGGGAAAAGGCTAGGCAGATGATGCTGAGATGATGGTCTTAAGAATTTGTTTTAAGCATTTAGGCTATCGATAAAAAACTGCTGTACCTGTTGTTTAAAAAAAACGTAGCTCTTTATTTTATTTTATTTCAATATAATTCCACTAGGTATATGTAAAGAATAATATAGACTTACTATATTTCATCTCAAGAAAACGTGTGTTAACTTTAACACGAATAAATGTAATACTATTTACATGCCAACACCGTATACTTTTATATCTATGTGTAACATAAATTCCACGAAGTTTTTACAAACTGATCGACATTTTGAGAGAAACAAAAACAAAATATTTTACACATATAATATTATAGTGTCCCACGCAGATTCATGCTGAAAATAGAAAAGTTATTATGCCACGTCATATACAGGACTAAAATAACATGTACTCGTATCCTAAAAATGTCGATAGCATAATGTTATGTAGTAAGCGTAAGGTGGGACGCCCTCAGGGTCGGTGGAGTGACGGTCTTCGCAGGGTGGCTGGTAGCAACTGGATGAGAGTTGCTGGGAATCGAGTTGAGTGGCGTGTGGTTGAGGAGGCCTATGTCCAGCAGGGGACTGGTGTAGGATGATGATGAAAGTTATGTAGCAAAGTAGTTGACTTCCTTGTTGGTCTCGTAGTCGCAAGCGCGATTGCTGAGCGTGGGGTCCTGGGTTCGATTCCCAAAAAGTGCTATTGGGTTTTTCAATTACAAATTTCCCAGTAGTAGGCCGGAGTATGAATGTTGGCGGTATGATACCCTCGGAAAGTACGTGAAGCTGTTGGTCCTGCGCCTGATCTCCCTCCGGTCGTGTCCGATTGCCGTCCCATGGGACTATGAGGGTAAATGGAACACAGAGTGCACCTGTGTCTGCGCACATACTTGTGTACAATAATACAGGGTGTAAACAGACCCTTCACAAAGCCGTCAACCAAGCATTCTGTACATGAAACCAAGTAACTTTACGCAAAAATTATTGCTGAGAAACGTATTTTTTTTTTTTGGTAAAAAATCACATTTTACGATAAAACTCAATGTAACGCACTCAAAACATTGTGCTGGTGGATGGATTGAATAGTACGGGGGTCGTGAAGGTGTTTAAAGTAAAAATCTTACATTAGAACCATGTATTTAAAAAAAAAAAACTTGTGAAAAAGTTGGAACTTTGACCCCCAATATCTCCGTAACTAGAAGGTTCCCAGGTATGGTCTAGAAGGCTGCGGGACTGTTTGGCTGCGGGACTGTTCGAAAGAGATACCGTGGCCCTGGAACACAAAGGGCAATGAAGGAACATGGATGGGTTTTAGTCAGTAAGAGTCTGACACTCCCTCCCACTCCACCCAGAGCGGGAGAAGTCATTTGATGATTTCCCATCCGTAAAAAAAAAAAAAAAAGGTATGGTCTAGAACAAAAAACTGATCGCAATGACGGGGAGAACAAGTACCTTTCGGCTTCGTTAAGGGTCTTTTTACACCCTTTATGTCCCGGGCCGATGGCTGATCTCCGCTAAGATTAGCCGCTGCGAACGAAAACGGTCAGAAGGCCAATGATTATGTAGTAAAACAAAACACAGAATTTATATATGCAGGATGTAAACGGACCCTTCACGAAGCTGTCAACCAAGCTTACATCAAACTAAGTAACTTTACACAAAAATTATTCCTAGGAAACGAATTTTTATTTTGGAGTGAAAAATCACGTTTTACGGTAGGACTTTATGTAACGCTCTCAATACATTATGCTGAGGGATGGTTTGAATAGTATGGGGGCCGTGGAGGTGTTTAAATTAAATATCTTAAATTAAAAACATGTATTTAAAAAAAAGTTGGGAAAAAGTTGGAACTTTGACCCCTAATGTCTCCGTAACTAGAAGGTTCCCAGGTATGGTCAAGACCAAAAAAACGATGGCAATGACGGAGAGAACAATTGCCTTTCGGCTTCGTTAAGGGTCTTTTTGCACCCATTATAAGTAATATAAAATAAAGTAACTTTTCGTGTCTGTCTGACCGCTTATTTCTTTAATTAACTTAAAAATGGATTTTGGTATGTACGTATAATGGTTTTTGCCGTCATTTAAACATTTTATTTCAGAAAAATGTGTAAGATACATTAGACTCTCGATTATTTGTTGTCACCACATCAGTCCAAGTCCTAAAGCTCGTTGGGTCGACGATATCGTCAAATTCGCGGGAAACACCTGTATAAGGGTCGCACTGAACCGGGAAGGGTGGCAGAAGAAAGAGGAGGCCTATATCCAGCAATGGGTGATTCCGGGCTGATATGATGATGATGATGGCCACAACAGTACACCCGTGCGAACCAGGTGAGAGCCTCTAGTATAAAATTAATAGAAGATATAAAAGGGAAACTTCAACATCAGATAAATCTGTTTTTGATACCTTTGACATAATATTTGGTTGTGTTAAACCAGGGTCAATATACTGGATGGGTAAAAAATCGTGGATCAAACGAATCAGGGCGATAGTTGGGGTTATCAGGGTCATTTTTTGGTAGTATTTATTTTTTTCAGTGAGGTTCTGAAGTTACAAATAATTTTTCTTGAGACTTAAAAGATATTGAATAAAGTGTCAATACTCATAAATCGTGGTACCACACTGTCTTAAAAGCACTTTTGTAGTGATGATACATTTCTTAAAAGCAACTAAACACCACTAATAGCCTATAGTCATAACTTTTAACGAGATCAAGTTAGGACTCTGCCACAGAGATATTTTTTACTGCAAATAACCCCAATTTCAATTCATTTAATCCACGATTTTTCACCTACCCTGTATACACGTGTGTATTTTCAAAATAAGTTAACATTGTGAAAACATACACGTGATTGCCCGCGGCTTTATTCGCTTACAATATTTGATCTGAAAAATCCTTTTTTATTCTCTAGGATATTCTGAAAAGTCATGTTTCTGTCGTCAGTAATTGAATTTCAGCTTTTATTTCTATTAGCATGTAACTATTATCATTATATTGGTTATCGTGGTATGGACATGTGATGCGGAGGAATGAGGTAAATGTTGAGTATGAATGTAGATCGCTGTAAGAGTAGAGGAAGACCAAAGAAACAAGGGATGGACTGTGTGAAGGATGATATTATGGCTAGAAAGGAGGTGACTGCTGAGATGACGAGTAATAGAGAAGTATGGAAGAAGAAGACATGCTGCGCTCACCACAAATATATTGGGATAAGGGCAGGGGAATGATGATGATGATTTTAGCATGAAACTGTTACTTCCTATCGATGTAGACTGAAGTTCGAAAACTATGTAATATAAAGGATGTAACAAGACCCTTAACGAAGCTGAAACGCACTTGTTCTCCCCGTCATTGCGATAATTTTTTGTTCTAAACCATACCTGGGAACCTTCAAGTTATGGAGATATTGGGGGTCAAAGTTCCAACTTTTTCACAAGTTTTTTTTTAAATACACGTTTTTATTGTAAGACTTTTACACTAAACACCTCCACGACCCCTGTACTATTCAATCAGTCCATCAGCACTATGTTTTGAGTGCCATACATTGAGTCCTACCGTAAAGCGTGATTTTTCATCCCAAAAAAAAGTAATTTCCTAGCAATCATTTTTGCGTGCTTGGTGCTTGGTTGACGGCTTCGTGGTCCGTTTACACCCTGTATTTTATACTATATACCTTTCCTCACCCAAAATATTGCAACCCTATCCTGATTATAATACATACTTACTGAATTTTGGTGACAATAAATTATTACAAACTTAAATCTAATAGATCAATAGAGTATAATTCAAACTCATTATCAACACATTTTTCTTGTAAAGCTATAAGTCCTAGATAGAATTAGGTCGTACTTTCGCACTAAATCCTTGATCTAGTATCGAATAATATCCGAGTAAGCTTTAGTGCTAGGCTCTATTTATTGCTTTAATTAAAACTGAACTGTTCCGAGTCAAGTTACTATCGAATTTTTTCCTGTTTTGTGAAAAAAGAAAAAGTAGGGGTTCCCCTTGAAAAGAAACTTGTACTGGGCAATATCAGTACATCTGTACTGCCTAGCCTTATTCCAACTATGTTGGGGTCGGCATCCAGCCTCACCAGAACTAGTTCTAAAACTAGATGTTTTTGCGTGGGCCTTTTTAATATCGAGTTTTACCAAAGGCCTATTCGATGTAACTGATAATGAGACGTTTTTGTCAGAATATGACAATATTGTCACATTTTAATGACAAGTGTTGTTTACTAAAACAGAAAATGTATGTTAAAGTCTTGTATAATTGTCAGATTTTTGCCAGTCAGTTTAATTAAAATGCCCTGGTAAAAGTATTATTAAATGCCAACATGACAATGCTGTCCTATTTGACCCAAAGGTTGACTGGTAGAGAATGCCTTGTGGCATTAAGTCCGCCTGTGTACTACTCTTGTACATGAAATTTAAATAATAAATAAATAGGGCTCTCAATCAAAAGAGCCATACATCAACCAACTTAAATCAATGATGCACTTTATTGAGAGGTACTTTAGTCAAAAAAACATTGTAAACCTGCGCGAATATTTCGACGGGCTGTCAATTTTGTTGGACTAGGCTCTTAATATATTGCCAACAAAAAAAAACAGGAACCCAGCAAATTACATTAAACAAGGCATCACTCCGAAGTCAAAAATAAACCGTCATAATGAGCCAAATGAGAAAACCTCATTTAATTTCAAAACCACGTTGAAATCACGTCGTCATAATGAACTAATTACAAAACGCCCCGAAACACGGACCTCACTTGTTTCCTGAAATTAAAAACTTCCAAAAACAAAGAAATCAAAGAAAGACTTTTCATGGGGTTCTGAGAATAATGAAGGCCATTTAAATTAGCTAGGGGAACTTGCTAAAAGTCTTTAAAGGGCAATAATTAGCCTTTTGTCTGATTCGGGATGAAGTTTCATCTTTTCTCATAAATCATTGATGATAAAGCCCTTTTACCGCTGTTATGATTAGTTACTTAAGAGATTAAGGGATGAACCACATTTAGGCAGTGCCATTTTCAACAGGAAGTTACTTTTTGACCCCGTTTTTAAAGCGGAAGTCAGAACTTTATTAAAGAAATGGAATTGTATATGGAGTTAAAAAAAAAGTAGATTTTCATCGGTATTTCGCAATGAAATCTTTAATAAAGTTAAAGTTTTCATTTTTTCTATACAATACAAATGAGGTCTTCATTATTTTTCCATACAAAAACTTTTAAATTATTTAACAAGTAAAGGATAAAATCACATTCAAATGGACAGATTGGGTACGCAACTCCGGACAGCGACACTAACAGATACTTCACGAAGTATTTGTTTGAAGCAGCGTCCGCAATGTATTCCGTATCGGTATCACCGATCCATAAAAGTAGTAACATAGACATAATATCACTCAAAGGCTTAGGCAGGGTGTCCCTAATAGCACAACAAAATTTCGCTAGTTTAAGTCACATGTAACTTCACTTAATTTAATTAACAAAAAATTTGTCGAAAAAAAAATTGCTCGACTGCCTCGTTGGTCGAGTGGTTGCAAGCACGACTGCTGAGCATACGGTCCTGGGTTCGATTCCTGGGTCGGGAAAAGTGTCATTGGTTTTTCCATCAGGAATTTCTCAGTAGCAGCCACGGAGTCTGGATTTGCGCCTGATTGATGGCAATAGGCTCGCCGCTTCTTGCATGGGACTTAAACATAACTGGCGAAGTGTAGGTGAACTATTAGGTACACCTCTGCCTATCTCTTTGGGGATTACAGGCGTGATGTTATTTTAAATTGCTCAAATATAGTCCGTCCTTTCCTCAGGCATTATAGCTTCAAATAGCGATAAAATGAAGTAGATAACACATTGTCCTAATTTACTTTCTTTAACCAATTTTTTACGCATCCGTCACTCAAAGTCGAGTGATGATACATTGCTTATTATAATGTAAATTTTTGCCATACAATAACGCTTTGGAAACGTAATCCATCATGTAATGTGTTCTCTTCACTGTAATTACTTAGTCACACATTAGTATCTGTACGTGGTAGGAAGTTTGTGTTGTTTGTACAGACATCAGCACATCAAGCTAGTACAAACTCAAACTCAAAGCATTTATTTCAAATAGACCCGTGACGGGCACTTTTGCATAGTCAAAAATAAGCTACCTACAGTCCCGCCACAGGCATAATAACTGTAAATGGACTGTAGTTGCCCATTCGAAAATAGTAGATCTCATGGAGAAGAATGGGCAAGAAACTCCATAGACACTCTTTTCAAATCAAGTTATATATATTATATAGTCTTGGGTACAATATTGTTGCTTCTATATGTGAGCACAATGTAGAGATAGGAAAATAAAACAAAACCACAGTTAAAACCATAAAGATTAGCATAAGCCCTACTAACTATAATAGAAAGTCTACATGGTACTCACACTTACAAAAACTCAAATAATGCTTCTAATTTATATAAAACAATGGTTTTCAAAAAACTAAGTTTCCAAACGAAAAAAAAAAAGAAATGATGAAATAACTAAAGAACTAAAGGGGGAGCATCTCTTCCAAACATTAAAATCTTAGTATGTGAGTCCAAGTGGCAGTGGAGCAGGACCAGCATTAAGCCAAGCATTCTTATCTACGACAATCACAAAATCACAATACAATCTGTCAAACTTTCTTTAATAGATTTTCAACTTTATCGCTAAAGAACTAGGCTCAAGGTTGATTGGGAAAATTTGACAGTTTCTGGTAGCTTGATGTGCTGCGTCTGTACAGTCAAGGTTTTTATGTTCTCGTCAGTTTTCAAACTCTCAGACTCTTTTTTCAAAAGCTCTGCAGTATTGAGCAGATTATTCGTAGAAAACCATCATCATCTCTGCCTAGCCTTTTCCCAACTATATTGGGGTCGGCTTCAGGTCGAACCGGATGCAGCTGAATACCAGTATTTTACATGGAGCGACTGTCTATTTAACCACCACAACCCACTTAGTGCTGGGTAATACGATACCCCTTCCTTGGTAACACTGGCTGTCAGAATTTCGGCCCATTGACTACCTGAAAAAAAAACCATATACTAGAAAACCACATTTAACCCCAATGACTGTGCCGAACCTTTACAAGGTAAACGGATCCTTCACGAAGCCGTCAACCAAGCAATCTGTACATCAAACTAAGTAATTCTACGCAAAAAATATTGCGGGGAAATGTTTTTTTTTTTTTGGGTGAAAAATCACGTTTTACGGTAAAACTCAATGTTACGCACTCAAAACATTGTGCTGATGATTGCATTGAATAGTAAAGGGGTCATGGAGGTATTTAAAGTAAAGTTATAATATTAAAAAAGGCTATTTAAAAAAACTTGTGAAAAATTTGTAAGTTTGACCTCCAATATCTCCGTAACTAGAAGGTTCTCAGGTATGGTCCAGAACAAAAAAAATATCGCAATGACAGAGAAAACAAGTGCCTTTCGGCTTCGTTAAGGGGTCTGTTACACCCATTATTTATTATGACTGTACGCTACCTATTTTAAATAGGGTGTTTTCTGCCGAAAGAAGAATCCATTCACGCCTTTTTCCTATGGGGTGAGCAGATACTGTGACATGCAAAATAAGGTTTAAATACATCTGCACATACATGCACGCCGGATGCGCGTGCCTAGTACGCGCTTAGGCCTTTTGCAGAACGTCACCAATAATGAAAATAGATAGCTAGATAAATCATTTATTTAGTGCACCCAAAAGACGAAGCACAATACACAGAACAGAAGCAACAATTAAATAATACAAATTACACGACTATATAACTATATAAAAACAAGGTGCCAATTTACAAAAAGAAAAACATTTTTTACGAAAGAAGTATAGTAACACCATGACATACTTCAAATCAAATAACGAGTATTATACAAGGTGCGGTGTGCGTCTCAAGGTTGCACCAAATGGGAGTCCAACTCAGCATGTGTCAGGCATGCACCTGACGCTGATATTCTGCTGGATCCCTGTAGTGACATACGGACGTCGAAGATGAAGATGAAGTCATTCATACACAGTGTATTTCAACAAATCACTCTCTAAATCCAAAATAGAATTGTGAAGAAGGAATTCTTACTATTGATATTCCGTGCTCTCTCCGTCCAACAGTGTGGGAGGCATTAGACATTCAAAATCAAGTTTTTCTTCAAAACTTTCGAAGTGAAACTTGGCTACATCGTCAGGAAGTGAAGACGCGACTATATGAATTCTAAGAGCTGAACAACTTTCCACGTGGCTTCGTTAAAACGAACTTTTCTTTAGAATTGAACTATATCTATGAATAAGTGCAGTTTATTTAAGTTTTTATATCGTGGAGTTCAGTGCTGTATCTGATTTATTTTTTATCATTCTTCTTTTTTCAAGAATTTTTGAAGAACCAGCCCCGTTCAGAATCACTTTAGAAATGGCGTAGCATATCTTATATGTATACTAGGGCTAACTAAAAGTACCCGAAGGAGAAAATTGGTCACCCATCCACGGACCAACCTAGGCATGCGCGGCTTAACCTGAAAATCGCCCCAAGTGGTTGTAATTTTCTTATCCTTCCTCATTTTTGAAAATGTACATAGAGTTAAAAGAGATAAGAGACTAAGTACAGAAATAAATTTATAAAAAAACTAATTTTTTTGTCATTCAATCAACTTCTGTCTTTATTTTCTACTTCTGTTTCTAATTCGTGACCACTCGATGGGACGATGGTGAATCGTCATCTTCTACATATAATTTCTTCGCATTCTTCAATTTATCCTCAACATTACCTATACACTAACTTCGCGTAAATAAGTGTCGCGAGAATCGCGCCTCAACAATTTTGAAGGACGTTCCACGTACAAATCGAACGAATCCGACGAAATCCATAGACTTCCAGAGTGTTCATAACACTATTCCATCGATTTACAAAGACAATATATGCTAACCGTTGTTTGCTAACTCGTTACAACGGGCAAATCTTAAATTCATAATTGTTACTAGGCAGGGTCCAATTCCCATTGATATTTGTTGTTCAATTTTGGTTCTCTGTTGTATATGAGATAGAATCAACAGTCCAATATTGTTCTTGTCTTTCGTTATAAGGTCAAATTAAATTACGGTGCGAAACTTCACAGTTGTGATGGGTATCAAATCAAACAAATAGCAACAGTTTGTTACGAGGTCAATGGTCATTGGTAGTATTAAGAGTTTCAGAGGCTTTTTGTTATTTTGTCTTCATTAGATATCGGTCGATACCCCTTACATTTGTTATGTTTCGCTAGCTAATTTGATTCTACCGTAAGTATATCAAATACTGCCTCGTTGGTCGAGTGGTTGTAAGCGCAGCTGCTGAGCATGAGGTCCTGGGTTCTATTCCCGGATCGGGTAGTGCTATGGGTTTTACCATCAGGAAATTTTCAGTAGCAGCCACGGAGTTTTGATTCATGCCCGGATGATGGCAATAGGCCCGCCCCCGAAATGTGGGTGTACCATTAGGTACAACTCTGACTTACCCTTCGGAGATTATAGGCGTGATGTTGTAGCGTACTATTATGCTATTACAGTATTTAAAAAAAAATACACAAATTTATATTTGCACTGCATTTTTAGTCACTTTTTAATCAGTTCCTGATCTTTGGCATATTACAATGTCGAAACAGGCGCCAAGTGTGTTAGGTAATTATCAAAAGAACTGCTGATTAACTCATAAAAAGACTTTTAATGAGTTAATCAGTAGGAATAAAAAAGCTTTTCAAAAACAAGACCGCAAGTCTTCACCTCATCTTCGATAAAAAACAGACAAGGGCGGCCAGGTCATCTAAAAATGAGTCTACCTAGGTTAGACAACCCTTTTAGCGAGGCAGTCTAAAACAGGTGCAGGCGACATGGGTCTACCGCACTTCAGCAACCAATTGTTTTTAAAACCTTATCTTTTTATGCATTTTATGTGGGCCGTAAGCTTTCTACGCTAAGGGAGATTTTGCCATGTTTTACACCGAAATAAACTTGTAGACTCCCTATCTTTTTAAAGGTCATTGAGAATTAAGTTGACACGGGACAGAGTATTGTATTCAAATAATAATTTGCTTTTATCTTTTTACATGAGTTGTTATGTATAATACTTTTAAAAGCTGAAATGGGAAAAGGACTTCAAATCTTTTTGCTTTTGTCCTTAAAATAACTGGAATGTCGGATTTTACGGAATTCGGGAATTACGTTCCTTCTTTTTTCAGATAGGTAGTCCTTTTTTGTTTTATGACTTGTATTGTTACAGGTTTTCTCTCGGACAAGTGTCCTCGAGGGAAAAACAGTAAAAGTAGTGACACTTTGCCAATAATACGATATTATCGGTGCAATACACGCATGTTACTTTATATGTCCATTTTCGTGTCGTGTTAGCCATTTTGTTTCTCAACATTTTTTTAACAACAAAAAGTGACTTAAGGCATTTTGACTAAAACCGAATCCACTTGTCATCATTAAGGACGGTTTTGACCAATGAAACTAAATGCTGTCAGCACTCTAAAACCGCGTCCAAGAACTGTCACTTATTGACAGTGTCAATTAATTTCATTAAAATGGTGACACGGATAATTTTTGAACGCAGTTTAAATATGCTGAACTTACACTGTTACTTACGGAATATCTCCCGTGGTTTTCAACTATTGTGAGCTCCCGATATTTCGACGCTGTTGTAAGCGCCATGATCGCGGGGTGACTGAAACATCTATCTGCTGTCATTCCGCGATCATGTTTGCAAAACAGTGTTTGATATTAAAACTTAATTAATCCTTCCGATTTTATTTTGTTCTCAGTTTTAAAAGATATCTTACCCTCATTTCCACCGGCGTGAAGTAATAAAAATCTTCTCGCCACAATCCGCCAGTCTTAACCTAGGCTAAAAATTCATGCTCAGGCAAAGTCGGTGAGTTTCATAAATTAAATATTCTTTGTGAACAACACCATGAGGCACAAACAACACTAAAAGGTAATAAAAACTATGACTTTACTTGTTACGGTGATATTCCAGTTACAGAGCTGCTTCTAATATCACAGAAAAAAAATATTTTCAAGTTTATGCCGAGGAACTAAGGCTGACTTATAGGCTTAGGAATTCTCTATCGAAATACTTCGTTCATATTTTTTTTGACACTGGAAACATTTACAAGAAAAACGTTGTGATCTGTGTATTCTTTTCAGACAATATGGCTTAAAGCTTAGTAAAAGAAAAATCTTCTCAATGAGCCCCGAAAAATACGATCTTTCTGTTTTTGCTTTTGCTCTTTTTCAACGAAGAGAACATCCATCCCCAATGCGGCTAACATCCTACGAAGCAAACCAATAAAATCTTCGCGTCGCTCATTCTTCGCATATCTTTGAATGGAAGTCCTGAACACGAGCATAACTTCAGCGACATTTTAATATTTCGCAACTCACAACTTGAGGGCAAAGGATATTAAAAATTCCGTCCCACCTCTATTTCTTTGCGGACCACGCGGGATGCGGGATGGGCAAGCCTGCTCGAATTATGAATGAAACTGTTTCAGTAAAAATACTTGTTGAACTTTTTTAGGGTTGAACCTACCCGCCTACTCGCATTCTCTTGAAAATCTAGTTAAGTATGTTTTTGGGACACAAAAACAGATGCAGAAAAATGCGAATTCGGGGTAGTTCAGACCCAGTCCTTATAAAGCAACCAGTCTAAATAGTGAAAAATCTACCTCTTTTTTATAACGTTTTTTGTATCACAAATTAAGTATTCCAAATAATCTACTCATCAGAGAACAATAGATTATTCTAAACACCCATTCAGCATACTGATTAAAATTCTATAAATGCCCCTCCACAAACCATCATCTGCCTAACCTTTTCCTAACTATATTGGGTTCGGCTTCCAGTCTAACCGGATGCAGCTTAATACCAGTATTTGACATGAAACAACTGCCTATCTGACCTCCACAACCCAGTTAGTACTGGGTTATACGTTACCCCTTGGTAAGGTTGGTTGTCAGACTTTTTGGGCCACTGACTACCTAACGACTGACCCTCGAGACCAACGGCCTAATTGCATTACATACCGAGTTTCCTCCGTGCCTCGGAAAGTACGGAGGAAACTCGGTATGTAATGGGTGGTCACCCATCCACAGACCAACCTAGGCAAGCACGGCTTAACGTAAAGATCGACCCGAGCGGCTGTCATTATTTAGCCACAAGCTCCCTTTAGCCCCACCACAAACCATTACCGAAAATTGCCAACCGCTAAGCAGAACTTCACAGTCTAGATCTCACAAAGCCTTCTGAATAAACCGAAATACCTTGATAACTAAAGGTACAACGTTTACACAACAGTCTAAAATTTCCCAGGATCAACCCCTTAGCTGAGCCATTTACATAAATATTGCACGAGACTAAGACTTGAATAGGTATTTAATTCTCATTCAGGCTGCAGCTTGGACCTTTAAAACCAACCGCATTTTTCCGTTCCCGAACCGCTTTTCCTACACACATGTCCTCTATATCTTAAGCAGCAAAGGCTGAAATAGCTGAGAAAATTTTTGGGGCCCCGAAAATGTAACATTGTCGACTTTTGAACAACTGTCCCTAATTTGCACTGGGATTTCGGTTGGCGTTTCAGAATGTGCACTATTATGAGGGTAAAAAGGGTTGGAATTGGGGAGGCAATGTTTTCGAAAGTGCAAACTTATCTTGGCAGACTTATTGTACAAGGAAGACGGACACAAATAGCGAATGCTGATAGTGTGGCGAAGCAAGATTGCAATGCGCTCGGGTCAAGTTTATTTTGAATCAATTTACATATTGAATCGAAGGGATTACCTAATAGTATTGGTCCTAAATTCCTGAATAATAGAACTTTAGGACAAGGAGGAAACAATGTATTCAAGGTCCTTTCAAATGCTTATTGGTTTTGCTAACCTTATTCAATTTTACAGACGTTTCAGTTGACCTATTTTCGATTTTCTTTGTTTCGTTCTGTATGTGGCAAAGGTAAAATTTGAATGCTATCGAAATTGGGGTGTATGAATAAAACTATCGCTGGGGAAGATCTGAGGGAGGTATGAATGTAATATTTGTGTTGTTCTTATTGGCTCCATTGTTTTGGTCGGTTTCTAAGAAATACCTTTTATCAGTAAACAATATTCCACTTTCTACAATTTTTTGAGTTTTGATTGCGATTATACATTTGCAGTAATGATGAATAAGATAATTATCATTATAAGATTCGTTTTAAAGCAGATCAAAAAGTCCAACTTACTCTGTAACTCTTCTAATTTAGTGTAATAATATTAAGTTTATCTTAATAAAGTAAAGTTTAGAATTCGAACTGACGATCTCGCGCTCGCAAGTCCATCAAATCGTCAATCGAATTTAACAGAACCCTGAAGAGTGGTAGCCTTGACACAAAAGTCTGGAGAGATTTGGAAGAGACCCACTCAGCATTGGGTGGCCATAGGTAGAAGAGAAGAAGAAGAAGAAGTGTAATAGTGACATATTTCGACAAACTACATAAGACTACCATTGGAATCTACATACAAATGAAAAGCGGGTAACCAATTCATGCAGTCGCCCGCACATAGACGCATAATGCGGTTTCCGTATACGTACCAAGAAATAGTATTTGCAAGGAGCAAGTAAGCCATAAACGGCAATTTAAAGCCAGACCACAGCACAAGCGGGCATGCTTGCCTGCGCATTCCAATATACAATGTTACTTTATAGGCAGATTGTTTGCTAATACCATTATATGGAAGATTTTCTTGCAAAACTGCTAGGCATACTTTTATAATGTAGTTTGTAAAGTCTATTTTTTGTTACGCTTGTTTTTGTTCAGACCATTTTCCAGCTAAAAACTTTCTTCAACAACCCATTTTAGTTTCGCATCATTTTATGCGCCACGTACAAAACATCCAACAAAAAAGTCATTTCAAGCCTGACAGCACATTTGCACCACTATATTCAGAAACTCAACATTAAAAACGAAAATGAACAGACAAATTTGAAACGAAAAACCAAAATTGGTCTATTTTCGTGCTCGTTGTGTAATCACACAGCTGACGCAGCCCGCAACCGTTCATCCGATTGTTAGGAAGCCGTTATACAATTTGCACGACAGTGTAAATGTTGCAATTACACTGTCGAGCAGTATTAGCAAGATGCACGAAACCGCTGCAGTATCATTATGACCGTTCTAGCAGTATTTGAGCACTATCGGTGGACGTAATGAGTGCAGTTTCGGTTAGTTAATAGTTTTGCTAGTCATCATCGGTGTATAGCCGCCGGTCTGGCTATACCGGATGGCGACAGTCGCTGGACGGTTTTACGTAGAAAGGATAAAGTTACGCTTCAGAATCTTTTAAAAGATTTATATTCCTGAACATCGATGTTTGACGGTTTATTTGGAAGGAAAATGTTTTATTGACTCAGAAATACAAATGTTTGCATGGTCGGAATCAAACTGTGGCTAATTGGCAAAAGCATGTTCGACTCGAATCCTTCTCAAATACAATTAATTGGTCAACCAATTAAAAATAGTTTAATTAGTATGGTGAGAGCTTAGAAGTAAATAATAAAGGGTGTAAAAAGACCCTTAACGAAGCCGAAAGGTACTTGTTGTCCCCGTCATTACGATCATTTTTTTGTTCTAGACCATACCTGGGAACCTTCTAGTTACGGAGATATTGGGGGTCAAAGTTCCAACTTTTTCACAAGTTTTTACTTTAAATACCTTCACGATCCCCGTACTATTCAATCCATCCATCAGCACAATGTTTTGAGTGCGTTACATTGAGTTTTACCGTAAAACGTGATTTTTCACCCCAAAAAAAAAGTCGTTTCCCAGCAATAATTTTTGCGTAAAGTTACTTAGTTTGATGTACAGAATGCTTGGTTGACGGCTTCGTGAAGGGTCTGTTTACACCCCGTATAATATTTAAGAGCGCTCCATAATTACAACGTGAAAGGCAAGTTACTTGACAAAAGCATTGAGGACACACATCCGGAATGAGAATTTTAAGTTATGAATTTTGTCAAAATCTAAGTTAGTCAACATTAAGTAGTGTTTCATTAATTAGTAATTCAATATTACTTACGGTTTTCTACGTAAGAAATATTTAATTAAAAAGACCTTAAAAAATCTAAAGTAGAGTTTGCCAAGTTCTCAATTTTCAATTAAAAAAATAGGCCAAGTGCGAGTCGTACTCGCACGCACACAGGGTTTCGTAGCACAAAACAATATAAAAAAAATATTTTGAAGGCTCATGCATATGTTGTATTGTATTACATTCGATTACATTCAAAAGCAAAACTAAATTTGTTCAAACCAATTTTCGTTGAAAGTTTTTTTAACGTTCTGCAATCCTATATTTTTTCAGAATTTTCCTCCTCTTACCTACTTTCTAGGCCCTCTTACCTTCTTTCTTTTAGAAATTAGAGCGGGTACACACATTTTACCACTTTGGAAGTGTCTATCTTTCAAACGATTGATTTTGAGAAAAAATGGTTTGAGGAACATCAATATCATTACGTACGTATAGGTTTGATGTTTTTATTTTTTTAGTTTCAGTTCCATGTATGGTGAGCCCCCTTAATCTTTGAACTTTTTTATTTTGTATAAACATCTTAACGCACAGTTCACAGAATACATCCACCTTCCAAGTTTCAACTGTGTATTTCTAATAGTTCCGGCTGTGACATACAGACAGACAGCAAACAGACATGACGAATCTATAAGCGTTCCGTTTTGTACCATTCGGCTACGGAACCCTAAAAAACCAATTACAGAATGTTGGAGAATTGTGCTGACCAATTTTTGGCACTTACGGTCGCATCTTATTACTTCATTGAATAAGTTTCGTTCTAGACCATCATTATACTGAGTGTAAACGGACCCTTCACGAAGCCGTCAACCAAGCCTTCTGTACATCAAACTAAGTAACTTTACGCAAAAATTTTTGCTGGGAAACAATTTTTTTTTTGGGGTCGAAAATCACGTTTTACGGTAGGACTCAATCTAACGCACTCAGAGCATTGTGCTGATGGATGGATTGAATAGTACGGGGATCGTCAAGGTGTTTAAAGTAAAAATAAATACTTTAAAAACATGTATTTAAAAAAAAAACTTGTGAAAAAGTTGGAACTTTGACCCCCAATATCTCCGTAACTAGAAGGTATGGTCTAGAACAAAAAAATGAACGCATTGATGGGGAAAACAAGTACCTTTCGGCTTCCTTAAGGGTCTTTTTACACCCTTTATTACTTACTTAACGTCACTAATCGAATAAAAACTTGATTTATGAGGTTTAAAAGGAAACGAGATTCCGTTTTGAGAAGAACCAGTGATTAACAGAAATAGAACAATGATTTAAAAAATAATAAACTTTAGTCAACAAATCTATATATACATATAATAAGACAGTAAAAAAACTGTGTCTGTACATTGAAGATATTTAAAATAAAAAAATTGAGGGGGGTTTAGAAACAGTAATAGAGCACGAATCCAAAAAAAAAATTCTGTCTGTTTGTCTGTTTATCTGTTTGTCTGTTTGTCTGTTTGTCTGTTTGTTTGTACACGCTAATCTTCGGAACTACTAGACGGATTTGAAAGATTTTTTTTTTGTTGTGTAGGTATTAAGTCTGGGCAACATATAGGCTATAATTTATCTTGGAAACTTGAACACCTGATGCAGAACCGCAATAGAATAGCTAAACTATAAGAGATACAAAAATGGTACCATAGCAAAAATTGCTTCACGTGATGAGCATTTTCTGCTGAGAGAATAAATTTGAAGATCTGGAACACCTGATGTGGAACTCCAAGAGTCCAGCTACACTATACCATATATAGGAATGACATCTTAGCAAAAATTGTTCAATCTGATGACCACTCTCTGTTGATTTATAAAAATCGAAGATCTGGAACACCTGTTGTGGAACTCCAAGAGCCCAGCTACACCATAACACATATAGGAATGACGTCTTAGCAAACATTGTACAATCTGATGAGCACTCTCTGTTGACTTATAAAATCGAAGATCTGGAACACCTGTTGTGGAACTCCAAGAGCCCAGCTACACCATAACACATATAGGAATGACGTCTTAGCAAAAATTGTTCAATCTGATGACCACTCTCTGTTGATTTATAAAAATCGAAGATCTGGAACACCTATTGTGAAACTCCAAGAGCCCAGCTACACAATAACACATATAGGAATGACGTCTTAGCAAACATTGTTCAATCTGATGAGCACTCTCTGTTGACTTATAAAAATCGAAGATCTGGAACACCTGTTGTGGAACTCCAAGAGCCCAGCTACACCATAACATATATAGGAATGACGTCTTAGCAAAAGTTGTTCGGTCTGATGGGCTTTTCCTGTTGACTTATAAAAATCGAAGATCAGAAACATCTGATGTGGATATCAAAGCTATCACTAATTTCACTGTATAATTATAAAATAACATAAGCTGGGAGTATCTCCACGCGGTGAAGGCGGTAACAGTTTAGAACTGATATTCGATGACGACGGTATATCATTGAAAATTTGACTCTACTGGATTAAAACTCCTATTTATTTTTTTTACTTTATCGAATAAATATGCCTTCGGGCTTATGTTATTTGAGTGTTTTAGACTTTTTCCACTTATCTTCGTGACGCGGTAGCCTACCCGGTAACGCAGGGGAGCAGTCACTTAGATTTTAATTGATCAGGTATCTTCACAATAAAACTATAACCATGCCTAGAAAGAGGTCAAATCTTTCCCAATGTTCCAAAGGAGCTAAAAGATTGAGGATCATAAGATCCCAAGAATCTACCGAAGAACGTGAGGAGAGACTTGATGCAGTTCGAGAACATCAGGCTGCAACTCGCTCCGTGGAAACCTCTTCCTCTCTTCTCTTCTCTGCGCTTCTCTTCTCTGCACGCCTGCGTTCTCAGCGTATTTACGCATCTACATCCAGGTCTCTAGAGACAAGTGGGGATCGTGATGCGCGACTGACCACTGATCGTGAACGTCACGCATTGTCTCGCGAGTCGGAGACGTTCACGGATAGAGAATTACGCTTGAGTTCCAAGCGTATCTACGCATCGGATTCTGACTTACAAAAATGAAAGATCTGGAACGTCTCGAATCGTCTCGCGCATCCCGTTGTTTTCCCGTCCCCGGGCTCTTAGAATTCGACATCAGACGTTTCAGATCTTCGATTTTGACGACCCCGTTGTCGCTGGCATAAGCAACAGGATCCGCGTACGAAGTCGCGGGCAGAAGCTAGTGCATAAATATAACGTCATTTGTGGTACTAGCGGAAACGAAACCTCAAAAGTATACAGTAAAGTATTAATTTCTCCTGTATACAGTAAAGTATTTATTTACAAACAAGTATTTGTGTAACCACAGATTGTAATAAACAGCACTTGAAATTGATTTCAAATTAAACTGTTTATTTGACACGTAATATTCAAACAATTTAACACTATGTGGTTAACATTTTGAATCAGAATTAATATAATTAAATATGCAATTATGAAACATTATACTAGCTTCGATTGAGGCTTGTGGCTTAATAATAACAGCCACACGGGTTTCCCAGTTACTGGTGGTGTAGGTCAGATAAGTAATCACTCCGTGTAATATACTGATATTCAGCTGCAAACGGATATACTGTAAACTGATCCCAATATTATTGTGAAAAGGCTAGACCAGTGATGAATAATATCATGTCCTGTATAACTGATAACACACATCATAACATCACGCATGTAATTCCTAAAGAGTAAGGCAGAGACAGAAGCGTAGTATAGCCAAGACCATTTTTTTTAAAAAAAAAAACGTTGCCCCACACTAGGAATTTCTCCTGTATCGTGGGTGCGTTTTTACAAACATTTAAACTCACAAACACAAACAGTCAGACCCGGAACAACTACCTGTAGGCCATACAAATATTTGTCCCGTGCGGAAATCGAACCCGCGACGCGCAGCGCAGCAGTCAATCGCTTAGCCACTGCGCCAACCGCGCCGTCAAAATTAACATTATATCCCAAAGACATTCAAATATAACTAGCTATAGACGGGACAAGACCAAGAAACTGACAATTCCAAAACCTGTTACACGTTAGTAACAAGTCGATCAGTCCAGTGCGATACGTCGCCTTGTCAGGTCGCATTCATATGACACAAAGACATTAAATATTTCCTAGCTATAGACGGGTCATGACGAAGAAAATCGTAATCCAAAACTTGTTACTACTTAGTAACAATTCGTTCTGTCTAGTGTCATCTGTGTCATACGCCCGCTTGTCAGGTAGCATTCGTGTGTCAAAATCGAAAATATTCAGGATGAAAATTATTGTATGACAATATTCCCAATGTCCTCTCTATATGTCTTTTAAATCTCTTTGTTATATCCATATTTCGCCCGTTATGTTTCAAGTCCCATGTAATAAGGGGTGACCATATTGCCTTCAACCGGACACAGATTCCATTACCGTGCTATAATAATTGATGATAATGATCACGAATATTATCCTGAATGACCGACCCTGGTATTTATAGTTCTTTGGTTTATTAATTACTTGAAGTTAGAAATGTCATATAAAAATTCTAACTTTTGATAGTTCTAACTTCAAGCAATTACAAAATAACAGAATAAAAATCTAACTTAAGTTATAACTTTTACTCAAGTAATCTCTTGATTTTTTTATACATCCGACGGTTATGAGACAGTGTCGTAAGTATTCCATATTCGTCGTTTTTATGACGACAAAACTTGTTAATAGCATTACCGCGAGCTATTACCGACGCTGGTGTGAGCATATTTCATAATGTTGCGACTACTTCTGTTGATAAATAATGTAATTTTATAAGTATAGTTTTATGACATAGAAGTGCAATGTTTTGGGTTATACGGGAAGATATTTGGGCCTCAGACACGTTCCATCTAGTAAATTCAGAATGCATCTTGTAAGAAGTATTATTATAAGACTATATTATCCCTCTGCAGGGCAAAGGCTTCCTTTCCCTCCTTCCACATTTCGCGATCTAGTGCGATTGAAGACCAATCCTTTGCGAAAGAGTCCAGCTCATCCCGCCATCTCCTTCTGGGCCTGCCGCGTTGTCGTTTCCTGCTATTTGTCCACTGAGTGGTAATTTTTGCCCATTGCTCATCCGACATGCGGCAGACGTGACCAGCCCAGTTCCACTTCAACCTAGCAGCTGTAAGGCCAGCATCAGCTATTTAAGTTGTGGAGCGAAGTATGATGGAGTTTCTGATGCGGTCTGCTCGTTGGCAGGCCCCAAGTGCGGTGCGGTTGTAAGAAGAGAAGAGATTGCGAAATTTTACCAATCGAACAAAGTAATTTGGTTGCACTATTCTAAGTGAAAATCTAAATAATAAGGATATGCCTCACCTTCTCTCCTGCCCGTCATGCACAACTAATTGCACCCTCCAGGGCTTGAATGAGGCAAGCGACAGAGCTGTCCAGGTTGCTAGGTACTGTTCGCACAAAATCTGAGTGATCGATTCGAGGAGAAGAAGCGAATATCTACAGAAAAGCTAACCACCTCTGTCTAATAATAATGTAAAAACGGCAATTAATACCACATAAGTATTGTATTGCTCCGTTTCACATTTTTTTAAATGAAATTAGTTGTTGCCCAAAATCAAAAGTCATAATTCAAACAAGGCTGGGCAAGTGTCCCAAAACGCCCACCCTTCATGAAAAGTAAGTCTTTGGTCCTTTTTCAGCGCCCGGACTATCTATTATTTATTTATTTTAAAACCACTGAATGGTTTGGATCTGTTGAAAGTAAATAGACAGACATAATGAGTAACTTTCGCATTTATCTTACTTCTTAGTTCGCGAAAGTTTGTATGGATGGATGTTTGTTACTCAATCCATTCTGCATGAAATTTTGCACAGAGACAGTTTATAGTCTGGAATCCTTTTTATCTCGGTAGTACGATCTCGCGGGACAATAACCTAACTTCATGTGGGCGAAGCCCCGGGCATCAGCTAGTAATACAACATAAACATAACATAACATCACGCCTGTGATCCCCGAAGGGTTAGGCAGAGGTATACACCCACATTTCGCCCGTTATGTTTAAGTCCCATGTAATAGGGAGCGAGCCTATTGCCATGAAACGGGCACAAATCCAGACTCAGCGGCTGCTATTGAAAAATGACATACACAGCTATAATACTTGTTTTGATGTTCCTTACTAATAAAGGCCTTCGTAACAGAAATGCTTGACACAAGACTCTCCCGTATACTACTCTTATGAACCAACATCAGTAGTTATCTTCTCATAAAACATACGCACTTAGCTTTTACGCTCTATATTTACTACCACGAAACATTGTCATACAATACTCATACAAAGTTGAATGGCTTTTATTTATCATTTGATTTTATTCCCTTTTAAGAGCAATATAGTGTTCAACGTGGAAATGGAACTATTATTTTGTACTATGTAGGAAAAACTACTCAATAATAATCTTCAATACGCTGCAGCTGGTAGGTCCCGCACAGCCTGACACTCCACTATGCCCAGAAGTATGACATTTTTCACAAGATTCTCTTAAACACAGATCGAAAGTAAGCAATATGAAAAAGTTTTTGAAAAACCGTTTTCTAAACCCCGACCTTTGCTCAAAAGTGGAACACGTGAGAGGCTAACAAAAAAAGGAATAGAAAAAAGGGGGTTCCGTATTAAACAGTACTTACTAGTTCGTGGAGGTCAGATAGTCAGTCGCTTTATGTTAAATACTGGTATTCAGCTGAATCCGGTTAGACTGAAAAGCGACTTAACTAAAGTTGGAAAAAGGCTAGGCAGATGATGATGATGATGATGATGATTGTCTAAAGGAGTCAAAGGGAGGATGAAAGTCTTTTTAGACGTTCGTCATTTTTAGTGATGGATAATCACATTGGGCACACGGCTATTGTTACTAATAAATCTGGGATTTATTCATTTCTTTCATTTCATTGAGTTACATAGTTACTCCACACAGTTTCCTTAACTCAAACAATAGACCAAAATGAGTCTCAATATCTTCGCGGTCGGGTAAAAGAAAAAGGAAAGCGTGGTGAGTGTTTGCTCTCTTTCTATGCGAAAAGAAAACCTTTGCGATCTTTGCTTAGATGTGCCGTCATCACTTAAGTCGCGAGAAAATTTTCCACACTAAGACCAGTGAGTTCACTCAACACGCATAGAACGATAGATAAGATTTTCAGTATGAATGAGTGAGACAATATTATTCAAATGTCAACGAAACGGAAACGTGTCTATTTCAAATTTGACGCAGTTGAACGTATCCTAGGGTTTAAATCATTGTTGTCAGTTGATATAAGCACAAAAACCCCACGAAATTAAATTGTTTTGGAAGCAAAAACATGATAATGTTGAAGCATACCAATAAAAGTTATAACACACATGTTAGTTTTATCTTATCGCCCCTCACGAAAAGCACTTTCTTCCAAAATGTTCCTATAAGCACCTTCCCTGTTTACCAAACAACGAACGGGTAACACACTACACAGCCAAAATATGACGTTTCCTCAAATATATTAGCCGCGCGTTGCCAAGCACGGAATATTAACTTGTAGGCCTTTATGTGTAGATTTATTACGCCGCCATCTTGGATTCAAGCAGCAATATGGCGGTTATAATTAAAAATTGATGAAAGATTCGTGTGGAGTAATTTTTGGTTTAATGTTTAGTTAGTGGCTTGATCAGATTGGTTTCGATGCTTTGAACTCTGCTTCTTGTCTTGAATGAATAACCCTTTGCAAACGCCTCTGCTGAACTTGGGGTCCTGAGTTCGATGTTCAGGACGGGCGGAGTGTTGTTGAGTTTTCCATCAGGTTCTCAATAGCAGCTTAGCGTGGCTGGTTGATGGCCATAGGCTCGCCCCCTTATTAATAAGATGTTTCAGTTCTGCCACACACTAAAAATCCCGAAGGTACTGCCTTTTAAAATAAAAACAAACTGCGAACGGAGAGGTTACCAAACTCCTTTATTTCAAAATTGAAGTTAGATAGGTAGTTAAAAATAACATTGTTCATCAAAATTGTAACACAGAATACATAACAGGGGAATCCCACTCAACATTTTTGCTTCGCAAAAAATTCCATTCTAAAATAACACCGAACGCTAAAACCTAACAAAAAACAAGTGCTTGCCAGCTCAAAGTAAAAACCCATTGAGTTTTGCACACAACACCCTCAATTTTGCTCCGGTTTTAACCAGATCGTTCGAAGCCTCTCCATGTTCTGAAGAGATGACTAGAGGCTGACGGCGCAAGAGCCTCGTTTTATCGGCCCCTCGGGAGGTAAAGAGGCCCTTAGACCGCGTTAAGCCACCCATTAGGGATCGCGGTCTCGCCACTCAATGTTTTGAACACGCTTGACACATTTTTTGGCGTAAGGTGAGCTCAAGTGCGCCTAATTTTGGTAAATATTTTGTTGGGGAAGAAGTTGGGTCGAATTTTGGGTGTGAAGCTATGATATTATTACGTAACACGATGTGATATGTCTCACCGGTTTTCCGATTCAGTAACGTTTCATAAGGCGTGCCACACGCTTGTTTGGATAGATCGGTTAGATTCGCCCGACAGTGTCAATAAATGGATAAGCTTCTGTTGGGTTAGCAATTACATTTTAATAGTATCTATTAACTCGCGCTCTCATATTGAAAAAAAATCGTATTATCGTTCCATCCGAGATGTGCGATCTTACTTGTCTCAGTTTAAAAAGATTTTTACGCGTCCTAAGTATGCTAGGGGCACTAGTAAATATTTTAATTCTTGCTTTTCTTGTGAAACACTGTCCGTGTATCTGTTACTTGATCATAATTTTTTTGCCTTTATCCTTC
Source organism: Noctua pronuba (assembly GCA_905220335.1). Lineage (NCBI taxonomy): Eukaryota > Metazoa > Arthropoda > Insecta > Lepidoptera > Noctuidae > Noctua > Noctua pronuba. The sequence continues at coordinate 1,610,743 of LR999906.1, read as the reverse complement.
TAAGTACTTGCGGTCGGCCACGTCACGATCCCATTTACTTATTTTTCTTTTATTACAATCCTAGGGGAATCGTATTACCCAGAACTAACTGGGTTGTGGAGGTCAGATAGGCAGTCGATCCATGTAAAACACTGGTATTCAGCTGCATCCGGTTAGACTGGAAGCCGACAATATACTTGGGAAAAGGCTAGGCAGATGATGATGATCAATCCTCAGACAATCCATCCAACTTTGGTCTTCCTCTCCCTCTACATCCACTAAAATCAATATTCACCACCATTTTAGTCACTTCCTGTTTACCTAAATCTCGTTAAAAAGAACACCACCACCACCACATTATTCTAAAAAACCACAAAACTCATTCTTTACCCATCTAACATTTAAAATCTTGTTTCCCATTTTTCCGCTTCATTACTCGCAAGCAAGATGTAGTTAATATTAAAGCGCTCGCAACCTATTAACAGCGGAATAGGCTTGTTCCCAACTGTACTTAAGTACGAGCTATTTACTGCAATGCTTGTATGTACAAGCTTGTACAGTCGCCATCAGATATATCGTAGCGGGCGAGGTACTCAAATATTTCGGAGCAGCATTACTTTTCAATAAATTCGGAACACATAACGAGCTAAAAATATCAGAAAGCACAGAACTACAAAGGTATCGACGCAGTCAGGATGATCATAAAGATCGGAACATTTATGGAAAATTTACCTTAAGTCTGTATTACACAGTTTAAATTCGTTGTTACATTGACTTTGAAGTTGTCAAAAATAGTAAGTATTAAAAAGTCGCTGCTCTTATATTTATGACATATTGCATGTTCTGATGTTATTGGCCATATCTAGTGTAACGAATTTACTGAAAAGTAATGCTGCTCCGAAATATTTGAGTACCTCGCCCGCTACGATATATCTGATGGCGACTGTACTCTAGTTTTTTTACGTTAACCGTTGTAAGTGTAGATGAGGATGTTGTTTACTTTAGTATTACAGTGGTTTTCAGTTGTAGAAGAATCAGGTTATTTTTTGCTTTTTATTTGGCACAGATGTACTTGTTTAGGAGGAGCTCGTGGCCAAATAATAACAGCCGCTCGGGTTGATCTTTATGTTAAGCCGTGCTTGCCTGGGTTGGTCTGAGGATGGGTGACCACCCATTAGATACCGAGTTTCCTCCGTGCTTTCCGAGAAAGCACGTTAAGCCGTTGATCCCGGGTGTCTTTGTGGAGGTCAGATTGGCATTCGCTCCATGTGAAATACTGGTATTCAGCTGCATCCGGTTAGACTGGAAGCCGACCCTAATATAGTTGGGAAAAGGCTAGGCAGATGATTATGACAGATGTACTTGTTTTCTTTATGGTCTGCCTAGCTTTTTCTCAAATATATTGAGGTCGTCTTCTAGACTTACCAGTTTCAGCAGATATCCAGCATGGAGCGACTGCCTATCTCTCATCCACAACCCAGTTTCTGGGTAATACGGTACCAAGTATAGAGATGAGTTGTCGGACTTTCGGCTTCGTATGCCATTCAACAAAAGTGTGATGTAGTATAAGTCCCGTCACAAGAACGCTGAGCGACAGTGGAGGGGATGTGTTTGCGCACGTTATACAGCCACGACCTTAAGTACTAAGCTATTGTTTTATAATATACGTATAACTGTTTCATTGTAGAATAGTAATAGGTACTTTACTAGCTACTTAGTACTTTGGAAAAGGCTGGTATAAAAACAATGAGAAAGTTTATTTGAGCGGTCAGCGTTCTTTTTACGTGACGGGACCTATATCCGATTATAAAACTCACTTTTTGTCTTTTTAAGGTAACACTGTATTCTCGATACCGCCCGGTATTTTTTTTAATATTTGATGAAATTAACTAAGCCTCAAATATCACTCAGAACACCCCTGTAGTAGAGTACTGCTTACCCACTCACTGACACTATGAGCCGAGGTTATAAATAGAGGGTTAAACTAACGAGTTATTTTTACGCCGCCCCGAGCCACCGCAAATTAGATAGGGTTGAAATTTTAATCGACTTTACGTTAAAAACACTAGAATTACCTACCCTCTTTGTTACCTAAGTATACTCGATACCTTTACGCTTTTTTGAGTGTTATGTCTAATCTTCATTATCAATTTAATTGTGTCCAACCAGATTCTTTTTAAAACTGTGAAACACTTTTCTTCAGTGATATTATTACATGCTATTATTGCAAGCATTATTGCATTGTTAGTTATAGTTAAATATTAATAAGATTATATAAATATTATTAAGATTTTTAAGTATTAGCTGTAAGTTGATTTTTCAATTTACGGCTAATATAGGAGGATAGTGTGTGTAAGTTTAAGAATAAATAAATAAATGCTGTGTGTACGATGCAGCGATGGGATATTATCCATACAAACAACATTTCTGTGAGGAGCTCGCGGATATAAAACAACAACCGTTCGGGTCGTTTTTTAGGCTTCGCTGCGCTTGTCTAGGTTGGTCCGTGGATTGATACCCACCCATTACATACCGAGTCTCCTCCCTGCATCGGAAAGCACGCTAAGCCGTGTTGGTCCCGGCTGTCATTTAATTTATAGATTCTTGACAGTCGTTACAGGTAGTCAGTGGCCCGAAAGTCTGACAACCAGTCTTACCAAGAGGTATCGTATTACCCAATACTAACTGGGTTCTGGAGGTCATCGCGATTGCTGTGGCCAAGTCATTTGATTAGAGTCTAATCAAATGACGCAGATAGTACGTATCTCCCAGAGAAAAACCATAGGATTTGGACTACTAAATGGATAATAATAAATGGATATTTGCACAACTAAAGATTAAACATCCATGTTAAATTAGTACCAATTAATTCCCTTTGCTTAGTCGATCCAAAAACTCTTTACGATCATTCTAATTCTTCAGTGAAGTAGTTAAAGCGAAACGATTATTCAATTAACCAACTTTGTTTATCCGCAGAAGTTATTCATGTACCTTTTGAAACTTTCTGTCTTAGTTCGTAGACCGAGTCTTTTGAGAATACCAACCCACTAAAGTTTCGAGAAGACCAATTATAGCTCTCTAAGCGAATATTTAAACAGATCAGATATAAATTGACCGTGTCTTTATTCTTAGAAATGATTTCGAATACAAAATCAGTATTTATTTTAAAAATAGATTTTGCCCGCGGCTTCGCTCGCGTTAATTTAGAATTTGATAACCAATTCGGGTTGTACTCTGCTTGTAATAATATAATTCAATCATGATTGAACATCCATGTTAAATGTGTCAGGCTACAAAGGGACATCGATAGGGTAGTGAGATGGAGCAAAGAAAATCTCTTGCAATTTAATAGCTCGAAGTGTGTGACCATCACTTTTTCTCGCGCACACAATCCTATCTTACAAACCTACTTTATTGACGGGTTGCCTATGGAACGGGTCACAGAAGTCAAGGACTTGGGAGTAGGTTTTAATACCGGTTTGACTTTTCGGGATCACGTCATGCGTAGTTGCAAAAGAGCATATAGAAATTTAGGTTTCATGCTTCGTACGGTCCGAGGTTTCACGAATGTAAGAGCTATTGTAGCATTATATAATGCATTGGTAAGGAGCCAGTTAGAATGTAATGCAGTCATCTGGGCTCCGCATGAAGCTAAATATAGTCTCATGCTGGAGAGGGTACAAAATAAATTTATAAGATATTTATATTTGCGGTATTACGGAGTCTATCCCTTTTACCCGTTAATGTATCCAACCCTATTTATTTTAGGTATGGTAGGATACAATGAGCTAAGGGTTAGGAGGGATCTTGCACTCGCCTTATACATATTTAAATTGCTGAGAGGGAAGGTGCATAATGCAGTTATTTTAGGCCAGGTGAGTCTATGTGTTCCGGACCGGTACGTGTGGCGACGACGACAGCCACGACTGCTAGTGGAACCGCGTGCTCGGACCAACCTTTTAAAAGAGGCGCCGCTGACGCGTGCACTCCGCACGCTCAACCTCATAGCCAGCGAGACGGACTTATTCTGTTGTTCTCTGAGTGAATTCACAAGGAATGCTTTATTTGTAATTAGTTATAAGTAACAATTAAGTTAACCTAAGTATATATTAAGGCACATTTACCGCATTGGTTAGCTGTAATGGTAGATTTAAGTTGATAAATAAATAAATAAATAAATAAATAAATGATTCGAAAGACACGTGGCGCCATCTATTAACATAAGAACGTTATTGTTCTTTTCCTCGGGAACAGTTCTTTTTTTCGGGATGAAAGGTACCCTATGTCCGTTTCTGTACACCTGATAACGTATATACAAATTTTCAAGATGATCGGTTCAGTGGTTTAAGCGTGAAAAGGTAACAAACAAACTTACTTTCGCAATTATAATATTAGTAAGGAAGTAAGGATTCAACACGGTATTGCGTTTTCTCATTATAAATTTCGGAGAAGCCCGATCTTCGTGTTGATGATTCCCATAGTTATTAAATTAAATTTATTTTGAAACGAACTCAGCGACATCGACGGCGTTGGAAGTGGCTTCAGACAGGTCCCTTAAAGTGCAGGTAGAGTTGCACAAAGAGCAAGTCACAAGGTGGGCCATGGTTTGGGATGAGACTCCACAATCACGTTCGGGTTCAACGGAATACCCCACCGGACCAAATTGTATCTGAAGCAGCCCACCTGGCTTCGAAGTTGGTGTAGTCTTCCAGGTGGGCCATGGCAGTTGGTGACCCACTGGGAGCTTTTCTGCAGGTTCAGCATAGCTGGAGCGAGATGTCTGAGGAGCCACAACTTTTTCCGAGCTTCACCAACCCTTGTCGACCGTTTGATGGGAGCTGTAGTATACGCCTTCTAACTACACAATGTTAATTAAAACAATGAAATTCATAACTATGAAAACGTATGAGTGTTTTTTTAGGAAGACATTCAATTAAAGAATGATCACTCAACACAGATGAATTGAAAACCTCCTATTATATAAAATCTGTTAGAATATTTCCGCAAACCCCACTTCAGCTACGTACAAAGACCGCTTTAAAACGGAGTATAAATAAACCATGACTTCATCCAATTTTAATAGATTGTTCGCGGTCAATTTCTTCCACTTACTTCCTCTGGTAATTCGCTCTTTAATCCCCTCCGTACTGTTTCCTTTCCATTAATTAATCAGCTCGGTTCAGAGCGGCGGCCATATTGCTTTAAGTGTACACTATTAATACTGCAACGTGTTAATTCGATTTGTTTTCTTGGTTCGAGAAATAATAGGTTTTTTAATGAAGTTTTCATTTTTAATCAGGTCTGAGATAGCATAGGTGCATGACATGCATGCAGGATCGGTTTATAATGTGCCCACTGCTGGGCATACAGGCCATTTCTGTAAGAGGTCTACAACGCGGTGAGGGTTAGTGGGTGATAATAATTGAACAATAATGACAACAAAGATGAACAACCACTAAACACTCAATTTGAATTTATTCGTGACCAGTGATTCATCCCTGTTTCGCACTCTTTTAGACGAGACAAAACATGGAGATTACTTTATTAGAAGTACGTGTAATCCAAAGAGATTTTAAAGTCTTATAGAGCGGACATTGGAAATATTTTCATACAAAAAATTAGATGTCGAAAATTTTCGATTTTGATACACGAATGCTACCTGAAAACCGGGCGAATGACACTAGATAGAGCGATTTGTAACAAGTATTGGATTACGATTTTCCTCGTCTTGTCCCGTCTATCGCTGGTAAATATTTGAATGTCATTGGTGTAATCTGAATGTAAAAAAATGGCAAACCGAACGTAAATCGAACTTAACATAGCGAAAACCGTATCAAAATCCACTTTGAAGATTAGAAGTATAATACAGAAAAGCGACTTTATTAACTTACACTATTAACAGATTACCTATCATTACATGAAATAATATTCAACAAAACATTTTCTCAGCACGTAGCAAAGCTTACATAATAAACTATATTCCTTTTCCTACGAAATACAGACAGAGACTATTATAGTAAAAGCTGAACATTCATTTCCTCCAGTTTTTAGCAGCGCCTGCCTTTCATCCTTTGAACGCTGCTAGGTATTTAAACGAACACTATTAGCGACTGTAAGTGGCTGACTCGACATTCCTAGAATTGTAAATTTTAGGTCAGTTGTATATTTGAGTCTGGGTCGAGTTTAATATTGCTGGAAAAGATCTTTGTTCTACTGACTACTCTTATTTAAGACTAGCTTCTGCCCGCGACTTCGTACGCGGATCCTGTTGCTTATGCCAGCGACAACGGGGCCGTCAAAATCGAAGATCTGAAACGTCTGATGTCGAATTCTAAGAGGGGGACGGGAAAACAAAGGGATGCGCGAGACGATTCGAGACGTTCCATATCTTTCATTTTTGTAAGTCAGAAGTCGATGTGGAACTCAAGCGTAACTCTCTATCCGTGAACGTCTCCGACTCGTGCGTGAGACAATGCGTGACGTTCACGATCAGCGGTCAGTCGCGCATCACTTTCCCCACTTGTCTCTAGAGACCTGGAAGTCGATGCGTAGATACGCTTGGAACTCAAGCGTAATTCTCTATCCGTGAACGTCTCCGATTCGCGAGACAATGCATGACGTTCACGATCAGCGGTCAGTCGCGCATCATATTCTTCACAGTTCTCTAGAGACCTGGATGTAGATGCGTAAATACGCTGAGAACGCAGGCGTGCTTCGTTATCCAAGAGGAAGAGAAGAGAAGAGAGGAAGAGGTTTCCACGGAGCGAGTTGCAACCTGATGTGCTCGAACAGCATCAAGTCTCTCCTGACGTTCTTCGGTAGATTCTTGGGATCTTATGGTCCTCAATCTTTTAGCTCCTTTGGAACATTGGGAAAGATTTGACCTCTTTCTAGGCATGGTTATAGTTTTATTGTGAAGATACCTGATCAATTAAAATCTAAGTGACTGCTCCCCTGCGTTACCGGGTAGGCTACCGTGTCACGAAGATAAGTGGAAAAAGTCTAAAACACTCAAATAACATAAGCCCGAAGGCATATTAATTCGATAAAAAAAAAAAAAAAAATAGGAGTTTTGTCCAGTAGAGTCAAGTCAATGATATACCGTCGTCATCAAATATCAGTCCTAAACTGTTACCGCCTTCACCGCGTGGAGATACTCCCAGCTTATGTTATTTATAATTATACAGTGAAATTACTGATAGCTTTGATTTCCACATCAGATGTTTCTGATCTTCGATTTTTATAAGTCAACAGGAAATGCCCATCAGACCGAATAACTTTTGCTAAGACGTCATTCCTATATGTGTTATGGTGTAGCTGGGCTCTTGGAGTTCCACAACAGGTGTTCCAGATCTTCGATTTTTATAAGTCAACAGAGAGTGCTCATCAGATTGAACAATGTTTGCTAAGACTTCATTCCTATATGTGTTATGGTGTAGCTGGGCTCTTGGAGTTCCACAATAGGTGTTCTAGAACTTCGATTTTTATAAATCAACAGAGAGTGCTCATCAGATTGAACAATGTTTGCTAAGACGTAATTCCTATATGTGTTATGGTGTAGCTGGGTTCTTGGAGTTCCACAACAGGTGTTCCAGATCTTCTATTTTTATAAATCAACAGAGAGTGGTCATCAGATTGAACAATTTTTGCTAAGACGTCATTCCTATATGTGTTATGGTGTAGCTGGGCTCTTGGAGTTCCACAACAGGTGTTCCAGATCTTCGATTTTATAAGTCAACAGAGAGTGCTCATCAGATTGAACAATTTTTGCTAAGACGTCATTCCTATATGTGTTATGGTGTAGCTGGGTTCTTGGAGTTCCACAACAGGTGTTCCAGATCTTCGATTTTATAAGTCAACAGAGAGTGCTCATCAGATTGAACAATGTTTGCTAAGACGTCATTCCTATATGTGTTATGGTGTAGCTGGGCTCTTTGAGTTCCACAACAGGTGTTCCAGATCTTCGATTTTATAAATCAACAGAGAGTGCTCATCAGATTGAACAATTTTTGCTAAGACGTCATTCCTATATATGTTATAGTGTAGCTGGACTCTTGGAGTTCCACATCGGGTGTTCCAGATCTTCAAATTTATTCTCTCAGCAGAAAATGCTCATCACGTGGAACAATTTTTGCTATGGTACCATTTTTGTATCTCTTATAGTTTAGCTATTCTATTGCGGTTCTGCATCAGGTGTTCAAGTTTCCAAGATAAATTATAGCCTATATGTTGCCCAGACTTTTGACTTTTGACTTTTGACTGCACGGTTGGCGCAGTGGCTGAGCGATTGGCTGCTGCGCTGCGTGTCGCGAGTTCGATTCCCGCACGGAACAAATATTTGTATGGCCTACAAGTAGTTGTTCCGGGTCTGGCTGTTTGTGTATGTGAGTTTAAATGTTTGTAAACGCACCCACGATACAGGAGAAATTCCTAGTGTGGGGCAACGCTTTTAAAAAAAAAAAAAAAAAAAAAAAACTTAATACCTATACAACAAAAAAAAAATCTTTCAAATCCGTCTAGTAGTTTCGAAGATTAGCGTGTACAAACAAACAGACAAACAGACAAACAGACAAACAGACAGAATTTTTTTTTTGGATTCGTGCTCTATTACTGTTTCTAAACCCCCCTCAATTTTTTTTTTTTTAATATATTCAATGTACAGACACAGTTTTTTTACTGTCTTATTATATGTATAGATCTTGAGAAAGAAGATTTTTGAAAAGAAAATTGTCGTTTCTGTTTTGTTTGGATTGCATGTTTCATACTGTTTAAGGTGTTATAACACCAATCGATGGTAGAATGGATTAGTGGATCGATAGTTTCTCTCTTTCGACTAATCCATTCTACCATCGATCGACGATCAGTCCATTGGTGTGGTAACACCCTTCGCCTGCGATCTCAGTTGCGTCTTCGCAATCGTTTTCTCAAGTCTATTAACTGTCACAACATCATCACGCCTTGTAATACCCTAAGGGTTAGACAGAGGTGTACCCAACAAGTACACCCACATTTCGCCAGTTATGTTTAAGTCCCATGTAATACGGGGCGAGCCTATGCTATCAATCGGGCACAAATCCAGACTCAGTGGCTGCTAATGAGAATTCCGTGATGGAAAAACTCAATAACAATTTACCTGACCCGGGAATCGAACCCAGGACCTCATGCTCAGCAGCCGCGCTTGCGACCACTGGACCAATGAGGCAGTCAATCTCAAAAGTCAAGTCTATCGAACAGACACAAACTCAGACTTTGGGATGTTTCTGATCTGACAGGTCCTCGTGAAAAACAAAACACAATTTTGGGTGTATTCCCTTTGGCCCCATTGTTCCCGACCTGTGACTAGAAACCTGGCCCTAATGCTCAACAGTAACGCTTGCAACCACTGTACCAACCAGACAATAACGATTTTTTTTAGTCAATCATCTGCCTAGCCTTTTCTCAACTATATTGGGGTCGGCTTCCAGTCTTACTGGATGCAGCTGAATACCATTATTTTATATAGAGCAACTGCCTAGCTGTCCCCAGTTAGTATTGGGTAATACGATACCCAACGACTTAACGTGCTTTCTGAGGCATGGAGGAAACACGGTATCCACGGACCAGTAGAGCGGCTGTCATTATTTAACCACGAGCTCCGATTTAAGTAAATTTCCTGATTTATTTGTATTTCATTTCAAGTTAAAATAGCTTCAAAGGTAAAATAGCTGTACTGCAACATTTTTAAACTTTCCAGACTAACTTAAAATCAAAAACAGTTCCCTGTTTCAACAAAAACGAACCGCTACAAACTGAAGGGCTGTGCTGAAAACAGTCTTCTGTGCTATCAAAATAGTAGCATAAAATATAGTTTTGAAAGTAGTCTGAAATTAAAGCAAGCACAGGAAGTGGGAGTAGCGCAATTTTCTACAACGGATCCTGGGCGGTGGCGGCCACAGGAACATCGAGGGTGGAAGAATCTGGAGGGCTTTGGATATGGTATAATGAAAGAAAGAAAAAATATTAATTTGTCGCAGCGACATGACGTGCATCATACAAAATGACAAAAACATGCAACGCATAACAAATATTAATAAATTCAACAGGACGGGACAAAAAAAGAAAAAGAAACGTTAACAGCTTGCAAGTCGTGACTGCGACAAGCAGGTTACCACTCGGCATGATGCTGTGCTATGGGGGCCCATAGCTCAGCGCTGGTTTTCAGCGGTCACCCGTGTAAAAATGTACGGAAGCCAAGACAGCATATTATATATTTTTTAACATGAATATGAAAATAAAATAAACAGTACTTGGGTTATAATATAAAACAACTACCTATAAGAAATATAAAAAACACTACAAAAAATGCTTCTACTGTTACTGTTAACACTGCCCCGCCTGCCTCGTTGGTATAGTGATCGCAAGCGTGACTATGAGCATGAGGTCCTGGGTTAGATTCCCGGGTCGGGCAAAGTGTTATTGGGTTTCTCCATCAGGAATTTCTCTGTAACAGCTACGGAGTCTGGATTTGTGCCCGGTTGATGGCAATGGGCTCGCTACCCATTACATGAGACTTAAACATAACTGGCGAAATGTGGGTGTGTTAGTCCCGGGTGTCATTTGTAGATCTTTGACAGTCGTTAGGTAGCCAGTGGCCCAAAAAGTCTGACAACCAGTCTTATCAAGGGATATCGTATTACTCAGTACTAACTGGGTTGTGGAGGTCAGAAAGGCAGTTGCTCCATATAAAATACTGGTATTCAGCTGCATCCGGTTAGACTGGAAGCCGACCCCAATATAGTTGGGAAAAGGCTAGGCAGATGACTTAGTCCGACCTGGGGAATCGAACACAGGACCTCATGCTTAGCAGTAAAGCTTGTACCACTAGACCAACGGGGCAATTTAATACCACATCCACGATAATTCTTAGCTAGCACCTTAAAGTGGCCATTACAGAGATCTCGCAGGGAAATTGCTTTCTTGCGCGCTCTTCATTTCTTGTGTAAATTTTATTTTTTAACCGTTCACGTTCCTCAGGTCCGTTTATGTAGCTGTTTACTCTTTTAAAAGCCTTCACGTAGGTTTTTAATACGTAAACGGAAGTTAGTTTAGCGTGCTGAGTTTAACGGTGAATTTCACGAGGCGATTAGTACGCTAAACTGCGTTCAGGAAACTGTTAGTATCATCATTGTTGTGGATTAGTGACATAGATGGTTCTTTAACGCTGTTTAGGTATTTTGCTAATTAAGTTAATTTGATTCTTGAAATTCGGCCTAAGAGACGGAATTATGAAAAGTGATGAAGAGATGCTGGTACCGAAGATCGATTTCATGTAAGTCTAATATTAGTTTGTCAAAATTAATCGTAAAAAAATTGAAAACAAAAGAAAAAAGTCGTATTATTTCCTGGGACAGAGATTTAGGGCGATTCACACACGATGAAGCGGATCTCACGTCGCGTGTGTGAATCGCCTAAGATGCCAAACAGATAATTTCATAATCCGAACACGTAAAAAGAAAAATGTTTTTAAATTAAATTGGGTAGGAAATAACGCTTTTCTTTAGTTTGAAAGCGACTTTATTAGGGGGTGACTTTATTAGGGGGTGGGTGATACTTATGGACGACGAAAAAGCTTAAGCCGATGACATATTCTTCACATTTGTCATACCTACTCGTATTTTGTTCAGTACGGTGTCCAACGCATCATCTGTATCGAATCAAGGCGAACGTTGGTATTGGAAGAACATTTGCGAAACGTAATCATCTAGAAATATACTTACCTATTATTGCTTTGAGACCCCGATTTAAAATAAGATACTTATTCCAACTTCTTTGAAAAGTGCAAGGTGAATGCCATTTTAATGAAGCCCAGTAACGTTTATAATGAACCTTGCTTGTAAAGAAACAGAGTTCGCACTTCAATGATTAGTATGACAAGTTTCTTATTACCGCAGGCAACATTTCCTTTGGTTAATCGTGATAGGTACTTTATTTCTTTTTAAATGTAAGCTTCCCCGAGGAGCCTCCCCGAGCGGCGTTAAAAATAATTCGTACTGCGATTCCAAACGCCCGGCGCACCCTGGACAGCTAGCACTCGGTAGCGCAGAGTCTAGCTGACTAATCCTTTCACCACGATGACTCAAACTTTCAACATCAAAGGCACTTTTCAGTGCCAACCCCAAAGGTATCATCACCCGCCAATGTAAGCTTTTCAAGCCGTAAGCAATTTATTGATCATATTTTGCCTGCCTTGTTGGTCTTGCAGTCATTAGCGTGACTTCGAAAGAAATTAGGTACTGACTAAATACAAGCTAATTACGGGATGTGATCCCAAAAAGGCTCAGACACAGCCTCCTACATAAAGCGAGCGACACATACACCATTCATTCTGTACATTCATCAACCCTTTGACTAGCATCTATACCTACAGGACACAGAGTAGCGAGTAGATAGAATGTTCAAAATACTAGGTGTATTTTTACCGAACCCCACTCAGGAAGAATTTCACCAATGATACTGACTGCTTTCAGCACATCTTCTGTCAGTGTCATAATTGCTTTGGCTTGTTGTCACTGACAGCTTTTGAAAGCCAATTAGATGTGCTGATCACGTTCAGTTTCATTGATGAATCTGGTCTTAACCGAATGGCAACTAACGCCGCTTCAATAATCTAAAATTTTGCTTTTGCTTTGCGCTTTGAAATTAAAATGGCTGTCGCTCTGTGTTAAGATCTCAAACTATTTGTTGTAGACAGGCTCTGTATAAACACTCTGAAAGAAGTTTCATAAATGCTTGCATACAAGTATTCTGAGTGACATAGTGGACTAACGCGAGACTTTCCAATGCGAAAACAAACTGTGTATCGTTTTTTTATAATATGTGTATTTTTCGAACGCGAGGTTTTTTGTCTTTCTATTGTTATTTTATGTTATTTTACATTTTGCGTGTTGTTGCTGTGCAAAATATACAGTTTTTCTGCCTTTTCTTTTCTTTCCCTCCATTGCCGCCTATTTCATAAAGATTCCATACAGCATACAGCTCCCATACATAACTTTAGAGATTTCCTCATTTTAATCACATGCGCCGATATCTCGCTAGACCACCCAGAAGTAGCGTGACACTGACAGCTGGTGTGCGATTCGCGCCAAAATCGCCGCGACCGTTGTTCAGCTATCTACTCCGTGACACAGATCCTATTCCTAACTGTCGGAACTAACGTAGCGTGGAAATGTGGCTGTCAGTTTGTTCCAACGCTGTTTCGTTAAAACAGTGTGCTATGAAGTATAAGATTCGTTTTACTGGAGATATTAGGTGTTGGCTTTGGCACAGTTTTGTTGGCACGGTTATTAGGTGACTTTTAGTTCATAAAAGTAATGAACGATAATGTTAGTTTCACACTAAAGTTGGTGGCTTTTGCAGGATTTGTTTAAAGAAATAACATTCTATCAGCGAGAGCACATTGATCCCACTTCTGCGACAAACACCTCCTCTCTGTATTAACACATAATACACCATTTAGGCCGAACTGCGTGTTGATGGATATTACTTGTCCTCGATTTTATGGTTCGAGTTTGAGTCGATTTTATAAAGTGTATTCTATTGACATAATCTCAATCCTCTTGAAATTCGTAGAAATGTTTTTAAGCAAATGAAACTATAGGTATATGAAGATTAGTGTATAAACTTCTTCACCTCCATAGAAAAGGGGGGATCCTCCGACCAGACGGATGTTATGTCTAGTAGGCTACTACATTTATACTCTTAGTCGCAGATACATTTTATAGCGCGGTTCTGAATGTTCATGTTAGCTCTACATTTGTTTCATAGATGGCGCTGTAGTAATTTTTATACTATGTTGCTGAAGTACTTTTTGTAGTGTCGCTACACCACCTGCCTAGGCTCTCTGGACAAAAACAGTTTCACACGCGTTAATAATTCTCCATCAAAGATGACTTACCAGCCAATCGCTCAGCTGACTGTTAATTACTAATAATTAACCACAATCATCATCAAACGACGTTATAGTTCTATATCATGCCTTGCTATAATTATCTTAATTCTAATAGTCTGTGTATCCTCCACAATAATGATCCGATTGCGGAAGTGTGTGCGCCAGATGATTATTGTAATTACACGTCATTATGTGTATACCTAATATTACATTTAATTATGTTTGCGTTGTAATCATGAGCTGGGTGAATAAATTATGACAAACATAACATTTTGCTGTCATAATTTATTGTAGAGGGGCTCGTGGCTAAATAATAGCCGCATGGGTTGATCTATAAGGTTAAGCAACGCTTGCCAAGGTCTCTCTGAGGTGGGTGAGTGACCATCTCTAGTAAGCTGAGATCTCTCTATGCCTCGAAAAGCTCGTTAAGATATTGGTCCCGGATTTCGTTTGTATATAGGGTGACTGGTAATTAGTGACCGATACTTAAACACGTGATTGTACTTATGATAATAAACAAGTTTATTTATTTATTTATTTAAACTTCATGTACAAAAGTGGTACATAGGCGGACTTAATGCCACAAGGCATTCTCTACCAGTCAACCTTGGGGTCAAATAGGACAGCATAGTGATAGAGTACAAAAAAATTAATAAGAAAAATATCATTTTGTTAACATAAATTGAAATACATAAATAGGCACATACTAATACATATATATACAAATAAAATGAAATAAACTAATATATATTATAATACATACAAATAGTCCAAAATACGAGAAACATTCTAATAATTACTATGACTACTAATGACAAGCTTATGAGCAATTTAGTCTGATTTCAAATAGTACTTCCGTACTGTTCTTTTGAAAGCCATTTTGCTTTCAGCTTTTTTAATGCCAAGGGGTAGCGCGTTCCAGAGCTTTATTGTTGAGTTTCCCAAAGAAACATCTTTTTTAAATGGCGAACAGCTGATAGGTCACAGGCGCGCGCGTGCGAATTTCATACGGCTGTTGTCTTTTTGTGATAAAAGTCTGTGTATAAAAAAATGTTTCTTTGGGAAAGTTGTTTGTTATCATGACTACAATCACGTGATTAAGTAGCGGTCACTAATTCCCAGTCACCCTACATGTTTGACAGTCGTTACGTGTAGGCAGAAACCCAAAAGGTTGTCAACCAGTTTTTCCAAGAGGTGTCTTTTCTAGTAGCTGGGTTGTGGAGATCAGATAGGCAGTCGCTCCATGAAAAATATTGGTATTCAGCTACATCTGGTTAGACAGGAAGCCAACCCCTAAAGAGTTGAGAAGAGCTGGCTAGACGATGGGTGTGTATTTTTGTAAGATAACATCACGCCTTTAATCCCTGAATGGGTAGACAGAGGTGTACCTAATAGTACACCCACATTTTGCCAGTTATTTTTAAGTCCCATGTAATAGGGGCGAGCCTATTGCCATCAACCGGGCACAAATTCAGACTCCGTGGCTGCTACTGAGAAAATCTTGGTGGAAAAACCCAATAACACTTTCCTGACCCGGGAATCGAACCCAGGACCTCATACTAGGCTAACAAGGTAGTCCTTTTCCAGTATTTTTGTAACTTATACAGGGTGGAAGGGACACCGACGCGAAAACGGTTACCACGTATTCAGTACAACCTTCTGACCCCCCCCCCCCCCCCGTACATAGAAATTTCTCATCGGTAATTTTTTTTTAATCCATATATTTTGACTGTGTAGGTATTGCTTTTGTAGGAAATAGCAGATTTTTTTTTGATAACATGAAAAAATTCTATGTGGGGGCTCAGAATGATGTATTGAATACGTGGTAATCGTTTTCGCGTCGGTGTCCCTTCCACCCCGTATAGCTAAACTATTTTGACATTTAACAAAACCCAACTTTCCCCATTCTTCTTCCAGAACACCTGGACCAGCAATCTAGCAGTTCCTAAAAATTTATAAAATCGTTAACGCTCCAGCGTTTAGCGCGTAAACAAACTCGCGTAAATTACGCATTTTTACGCGAAACTTTTAATGGAATAACATAGTAGTGGCCCTGGACGGTTACAAAGTTTTATTACGGACTCCTACGCACTTCGGCGTACGAAATTGTTTGATTACAAGCTGGGACTTGGAGATAGTTTTCGTCTATTAGAACGATTTTCCTAAGGCAGTGATGTCTGGAGACAGGAATTCTGGCGTAGCTCAGTCAATGAAAATATTTGTGAAGTTTCAAGGCAATTTGCAGTGCTGCATACCAAGGAAAATGAACATGTTGCTTGTAATAAACAATTAGTTCGTAGTCAGTAGCGTACCTGACATACTTTTTTTTTGTTCTTCTGAATTATCCCACTCCTGGACAAAGGCCTCCCACCATACCTTCCACTTTTCTCGATGCTACGCCTCTTCTCACCAATTATTGAGAAAGCCATCCAAGGTGTGCCGCCATCTTCTCCTCGGTCTGCCGTGACCCCGTCTAACTGTCTCAGGGCTCCAGTTTTTTGATATGCGGACCCACAGCTTTGCCGGTCTGACATACATAACTGGTGTAAAAAGACCCCTAATGAAACGGAAAGGCACTTGCTCTTCCCGTCATTGCGATATTTTTTTTGTACTGAAGCGTATCTAGGAACCTTCTAGTTACGGAGATACTGAAGGTCAAAGTTCCAACTTTGTGACACTTTTTTTTAATACAAATTTTGAATGTTACGACTTTACAATAAATACTTCCATGACCCCTGTACTATTCAATGCATCCATCAGCGCAATGCTTTTTGGTTTTGAGTGCGTTACATTGAGCGCTATACCTAAACCATGATGTTTTCACGCCAAAAAAAGAATTCCCAGCAATATTTTTTGTACGGTTTTGTGATAGGTCCTTTGACAGCTTTATTTTATGACTAGTGTCTATGAAAATAATGTCAACCATCTGTCATCAAATTTTCAATGTTTCTTTATTTACATGATCCGCAGGCAAAGACATTCAAATATAACTAGCTATAGACGGGACAAGACCAAGAAACTGACAATTCCAAAACCTGTTACAAATTAGTAACAAGTCGATCAGTCCAGTGCGATACGTCCCCTTGTCAGGTCGCATTCAAATGACACAAAGACACTCAAATATTTCCGAGCTATAGACGGGTCATGACGAAGAAAATCGTAATCCAAAACATGTTACTACTTAGTAAGAATTCGTTATGTCTAGTGTCACCTGTGTCATAGGCCCGCTTGTCAGGTAGCATTCGTGTGTCAAAATCGAAAATATTCAGGATGAAAATTATTGTATGACAATATTCCCAATGTCCTCTCTATATGTGTTTTAAATCTCTTTGTCCGCAGGTAATTATATCATCAAAAATGAGATAATTACGATGTCGAATAAAAACAAGTTACACACCTAATTTCAAAAAAATCTGTAGACTGCTAACATGTGTGGTCATCAATCCCTTGAGGAACAAGCCATAATTCCATATTAACTTATTAATAGATTTGGGAATTTAAAAAACCTAAAACTCGGCATCAAAGCCCCGCTTTCCTTAATAATAATGAGAGTTTCAATGACGCAAGCCGTAAAAGTGACATAAACAAAAATTTTGCAACCAACAGAAATCAGCTCGAGGTGTGCCCACGCAAATTGATGGCGTTTTTCATAAGGATACAAAGTTTTACTGGATATGGCAGGAGAATCTCAAAACAGGAAAATATTATGGAACTCTTATCCCAATTCATTTGGGGTCTTCTTCCATACTTCTCTATTACTCGTCATCTCATCAGATACCTCCTTTCTAACCATATCATCCTTCACACAGTCCATCCATCGTTTCTTTGGTCTTCCTCTACTCTTATACCCACCCATCCACATTCATACTCAAAACTAATAATCATAATCGTCATTTAATTAGCAGCCTTGTTACTCTTGAGTAGTGTGATGGTGGCATATACAACGCTACATACGAACTACGAACTATACTAGACGTCATCCAAATCTTAAAAAGTGCTAGAAGAGTTTCAAGTGAGAAAATAATATACAGGGTGGAAAGAACAGCGACGACGCACAAACGATAACCACGTATTCACCGCCGTTCCATATATTAAAACCGCGTACATTGCTCATTTGTAGGAATCAGCTGATTTAAAAAAAAAAATACCAATGAAATAATCAGGTGATTTAAAAAAAAATACCAATGAAATAATCAGCTGATTTAAAAAAAAAATACCAATGAAATATTTCTATGTGGGGGGGGGGCTCAGAATGATGTACTGTGTACGTGGTAACCATTTCTGCATCGGTGTGCCTTCCACCCAGGATTCCATAACCCACCTAAAACCATCTGGTAGTAGCTCACCATAGCCCACCATACACATTACTCGTCTAGAGTTCCTCCTTTTTCTATGAACGATAATAATAATAAATAATGAGTGAAGGACGGTACGGTTGACATATGTCGGGCATGCCACCGTCCATGCGAATCAATCCGTCACATTATCTCCGGGTGTTCTCGTCTGGCTAACGGAGAATACTTGCATAGACACAACCTTGTAGCCAGGATTATTCATCAGCAACTTGCTCTGAAATACAACCTTGTGGAATCGGAAGTGCCGTACTATAAGTATGTGCCCGACCCAGTTCTCGAAAATGGCTGTGTCACATTGTACTGGGATCGATCCATCATCACTGACAGGACTATTGTAGCCAATAAGCCTGATATAGTGGTGGTGGATCGATCAGAGCGGCGCGCAATGATTGTTGACATAACGGTCTCACATGATGAGAACCTCGTGAAAGCCGAGAAAGATAAGCAAATCAAGTATCTTGATTTGGCTCACGAGGTTGTCGACTTGTGGGATGTGGACTCAGCGATCATTGTGCCGATAGTTGTATCAGCCCATGGCTTAATTGCCAAGAGCTTCGACCAACATCTGAGGAGGCTCTCGTTAGGCAGCTGGATCAAGGGCTTGATTCAGAAAGCGGTACTCCTGGACACGGCTCGTATTGTTAAGAGGTTCCTCTCTCTGGAGCCCTGACCGCCGGTAGCTTGGACCCTGTTCCCGATACCGGTGGGCTACAATTTTTTATATTTTTAAATGTTTTTTATATTGTTTTTTCTAAGGAATATTTAAAAATGTAATTATATTTGTACAGAAATAAATAAAGGTCACATAATAAATAATGATAATAATTTCCGGTTGTTCTCGTCTGGCTAACGGCGAGTACTTGCATAGGCACAACCAAGTAGCCAGGATTATTCACCAGCAACTTGCCTTGAAATATAAACTTGTGGAATCTGAGGTACCGTACTACAAATACGTGCCCGACCCAATTCTCGAGAAAGACCATGTCACGTTGTACTGGGATCGGTCTATCATTACTGACAGGACTATTGTCGCCAATAAGCCTGACATAGTGGTGATAGACCGATCAGCGCGCCGCGTAATGATAGTCGATGTTACCATCCCGCATGACGAGAACCTCGTGAAAGCTGAGAAAGAGAAACAAATAAAATATCTCGACTTGGCACACGAGGTTGTCGACATGTGGAATGTGAACTCGGCTATCATTGTGCCAATTGTCGTGACGGCCAATGGCCTTATGGCCAAGAGCCTCGACGACCATCTTTCGAGACTCTCCCTAGGCGGTTGGATTAAGGGCCTGATTCAGAAGGCAGTACTCCTCGATACGGCTCGCATTGTGAGGAGGTTCCTGTCTCTGGAGCCCTAACCACCGGTAGTTTGGACCCTGCTCCCGACACCGGCGGACCACTATTTTTTATATTTTTAAATGTTTTTATATATATTTTTTTTAATGAAATTTTTAGAATTGTAAAAAATGTGCAGATATAAATGAATAAAGGAGATAAATAATGATAATAGTTTTTTCCGCCTTTTCCTCATACCTCTTAAATCCCTCCCCACTTTCTACCATTCACCTATCTGGCTATTGTTCTGCTGATACTTTTTCTAACACCTCTGCGGAACCATTTATGATGACAGCTGTACTCCTCCACCTGGCTCACCACGTCAAGTGTCTTGTCCACCTCTAAGACTTACACTATTATTACTTATTATAATATTTTCCATACAACCAGATTTTTAAGCACTTCCATTAAACTTGGATCAACGCCTTGATCAACCTAATGAACTTTAAAAATTAAAAAAAAGGTCGTGGGTAACATATTATCCGTTGTCACGCACCCCACCTCAGAAACAGTAATTTAATCCAAGTCCCGTTTTGTCAACCCTATGCGGTTCATTTGGGCCTACTTTTTGCGGTGCGTTTAGCCCTTCAGCATAATTAGGGTTGAGTTTCGGCCTTTTTTGATGATACTTTGTTGTTAACATGGAAGCTAATAGTCGAGGTTTTTGAGGAGGTGATTTTCTACTATATATAAGGTCTAACTTTTGAAACACGAAATACTTCAAGAGTAACTTCTATAGGTCGTAAAGTCACCATAGCAACGAAAAAAAAAATTTATTTTTATAAAAAACACCCATGAAATAAAACCCACCCACATTGACCCACAAAATAAATACTGGCTCCTTATTTTTCAACATCCATTACGCTAGCTTACTACTACGTCGTATTTGCCTACTGCGCCGGCGGCGTGTCATTGAAGCCGGCGGCGCGCTGCCCGCTTCAATGACACGCCGCCGGCGCGGCGGCGGTGAGGTCAAAGCGCGCACGGCTTGTATTCATACAATAGAGCCGCGCTCCACCCCCCGCGCGCGCGCCTCTTCAGTCCCGCTCGGAACGCGTGACGCGCCGCACGCGCTGTCAAAACACAAACAGCCGGTCGCGCAACAATCGCAAAAATGCCGAAATACAGGTACACGAACCAGGAGTACCAGAACATGGTGGAGTGCTACAGAGAATAGGGAAATGTTTTGCTCAGAGCACAAGCCCTCTTCCTGGAGCGTTATGGGAGAAGACCATCTCTGCAGACGATCCTAGGTGCTGTACAGCGGCACCAGGACTAAGGGGTCTACATACCACCAGCTGCAGACGTAGGCAGGCAACGAGTGTCAGCAAGAATTGAGGATGACATCCTCGATTTTTTTTTGCGACATCCAATGGCCAGCACAGCAGACGCCGCTCGCCAGACCCGGTTCAGTGTTAATGTGTGGGCTGGGTTACTAGGTGATAGACTGTTGGGACCTGTTTTCCTGGATCGGCTTAATGGTCAAACGTACAATATGGAGTTTTTGACAGGTGTACAAGCAACCATGCTGGAAGATATTCCACTTATTCTTATTATCCGTCTGCGTCCAACAGCAGGGCGGATATGTGCAACAATTAGTGTAAATAGTGTTTAAATAATAAAGAACTACGTAGGTATTAGGTAAGTATGTACATTTTAAATTATTGTTAAGTTGATTCTAATTTTTAAACACGCCAAATTGTTGTACAGTAATTCGTAAAAGGTAACGTAAGGTATCATAGGGTAACGTAACTGAATTTAGAGTAAAATAGACATGTTTCCAACTAACTACTTACGTTGACGTACGAACCATAACAATAGTAAGTACCTATTATTCATTATTTTTATGGTAATACAGCTTTAACATACGGTAACAGGTAGGTACCTACCTAATCAAATTATTGTATCAATAATTCGCCAGTCCAAAGCCTGATGAAGTGTGATGGGGAATTAGAATCAATAACCTATGTTTTTCTTTTTATAAAACATTGCCGTACACGTAAGATTTTTTGTGTGTAGTGGATATGTCTACAAACACAAATTTTGTATGCACGAACACCGAGACCAGAATCAAATATCTGTAGATGATTTGTTCCATGCGGAATCAAACACTAAATAAACAAATCACTAGATCATTGAGACCGTCCCTACGCGTCTTGCTAGTCAAGTGTAGTGTAGATTTGTACCTAGACCACGCATTATTACCTAGACTGTAGATAGTTCGTCAAATTTTGCCTAGTAGATACTAGGTTAGGTATTCATAAATTAGGATAAACACTACACTACCAATCGCATTGAGTTTAAAAGCCATCATTCAACTACAGATCTACTAACAATTTACCTAAAACCAAAAATCAGCTGACGAATATTCGAAGTTCGACGCTCGCTCATAGTCGATATGAGTTACGAAATGTTTCGAGATTTTTACAAAAATTTTAAATTTGAATTGCAAACAGCTGTTTATTAGTTTACAGATGTGTAGGTAGGTAGATGCTGCACATTATGATTTGTTTTGATCGCACCTAAGTTCCTTTTCGTAAAGTTTACGGAGGGAATTTATTTAACGTAAATCTTCTTAGGTTAAGATGGTACCTATTGTTATTTAAATTCACATTTATTATTATTGTAAGACTAGATCGAATTATGAAGTCTACCTACGTTCATACGTTGGTCTATTTTTAATATCATCACGCCTGCATTCCCCAAAGAGATAGGCAGAGGTGTATTTTCGAATGTCCACTACCTACATTAATTCACTAGAGATATTGTTACGCCCCATGTAATAGCAGGTCAGGGCAGGTGTTTGCTTCCAGATTCACACAGACTACTGTGGGTGGAGTTGAAGTGCGGTAACAGTCAGGACGCGAAATTATTACCATTCTTGCCCGGTCGCACGCTACCATGACGTGCGAACACAACCTCACACGCGCGCTGCCTGCCTAGCATAGAATAAACAACTTGTTTAAAACAAGACGCCGCGCTTCGCCCGTCGCCGCGGCGTGTGCGGGGCGCGTCTCATTCATAGAATAGGGAGTAAAGGTTTTATGCAAAATGTCGCAAGAATATTTAGAACTATAATAATTTCGTAAAAATAAAAACATTCAGAAAATAATTTTTTTTTCGTTGCTATGGTGACTTTACGACCTGTAGAAGTTACTCTTGAAATATTTCGTGTTTAAAAAGTTAGACCCTATATATATACATACTTTTAGGGTTCTGTGTACAAAGTAAACTAAAACTCGTCCTGTTTTAAAGTTTTTATTAAGAGAGGAGATGGGCTGCGATTTCTTTATACAAATTTTGACGAAATCGATGTATCGTATTCCACTTCTTTCTTCATGAATAATGCCTCTAGAAATATTTTCTTTTTCATAAATCAAGGTCTACTTTAGACACGTCCCTGTCATTTCCTATTTTTCTGTAACTAATAAGTAAAGAAAATATGACCCTCCAAAATTGACAAACAATGCCCCATTTTTACGGCCAGTATTAGAGGACTACCAGACAAATTCTCAAGTTTTTTAACAAAGAAATTGATAGAAACTTAGTCATACACCTTTTTAAAATTTTAATGTCAAAAATAATTGAATCGGCTCAGTTTTCGAGGAGAAAAAAGGTTTATGCGAAACGTCTATCTCCTCAATTATGTGATATAATCTGAGCTGCAGCTGTCTCTATCGCACTCTACGGGGCAGGCTTGACGCAGCACCACGGCAATAGTTTCTTCAAATACCTATTTTTCAAATTCCTCGCAGGCCCCGTCTCCTCTTAACATTCATTTACTTACCTAACTACCTATTATTTGTATATTGGAAGAGTGTCGTGTTACGATGCATACATACATTAAAACTTGTTTGTTTAAAGATAGGAGAACAAACGGTAAATTATTGGAAGCTATAGATTGAATCTTTAATCATTACTAAAATTCGCCCGGTTTAAAGTAACCATTAACATTGGTAATATCTATCCGTTTTGGAATAACTGTGGCATACATGTATAGTTTGATGTGTCGCCGCGTGTACAGACAGAATCTTTATTCATTACTAAAAGGGGTGCGTTTTAAATTACCATCGTAAATTGACCGTTTGGGAATATCTGTGGCATACATACCAATATAAGCAAAAACTACACAGAATATTAAAACACTATTCACAATGTTTGCAAACATCACCCAATCTTCACTGCTTGACTTGCTATCTACTGTAGCGTCATCAAAATCCCATCGAGGATACACTAAATACGTTTTGTACTTATTTTCATACACGAAATCATTGATTAGTTTTACATAACTGTGGGGCGTTGATTTGAACTTACACATTGCAGCCAAAAACAAAGTTGAAAGAAGGATGATAATAGACAAAACGACAGAGCCACGATAGTACAACAATAAGGTCGGTGGGAAGTGAGTTCCCTTCGGTATGTCCGCAGCTAATTCCGTCAAGAAATAATAGTGCCCTATCAAGCTGAAGGAGATCATTGCTAGTCTTACTCTACGCCTCACATCCAAACACAACGACAAAATACTGAGAACAGTTAAAACAAAAGCAGGACAAATGACAATCGCAGACAAGCCCACTGCCTCACGCATTAAAAAGAAAGTCACTTTTGTCAGACCCTTGGTACTATTATTTTGTCCATAATCGAATATATACCATTCAGAACCTTGAGGTTCAAGCACTACAAACTCAAAGTTAACTGTACTATTTCCTACTTGCCGCCGCGATAGCCTCGTCGAGAACTCAAAACTGCATTCTTGCACATCGTAGGGCCAGTCGGTGAGTTTAATGCTGCACCATGTCTCTTCTCTCATCTGATGTTGGAAGTGAACTTCTCCAGTACTCTTTACGTCAGCACGATAAAAGAATACATCAGAATCAAGAAAGTCATCGGAGTCAAGTATTCCAAAGCTTGGAGTCCAAATGTAGAAGTTCGATAGATCTGTCTCGTTGATGCCGTGATGCTTCTCGGGATCCCACTTCAGTCGTTCATCTTTCCACCTGGTATTCATCCATGCTCGCACTGTCAACACTCCCTCTTCGGTATCAAAGTGGAATGTTCTTATGAAGAAAATCACATTAATTGTTGTGGCCTCTTTTGGTGCGTGATGTCGGATGTAGCCGCACTTTAAATACTCCAAGAGTTCTTTTTCCCAAGTGATGTACTTTGGGGTATTGTCAATAACACAGTTTTTGGCAAGAGTATAGTTCAGTAAGAATAATAGAACAATATAAGTGTATAGAGCCATTGTTTCCTCGATACTGCGAACTGTATACGTCGTTACTACGTTAGGTTGTTTTGTCACATAATACGGAAACGCCCTCTGCGAATGTTTCGATAATATTCTATATCTATTTCATATCATGGCAAAATATTATCTTAATTGTATTCATACCGTATGAATCATAAATTTGTGACTTACAGTTGGATTAATGGCTTAAGTTGTGTTTACACTGACAGTATTTTCTGCAATGATCGCCGGTAGCAATTGCTGGAGGTTTAGCTACTAAAAGAGTCACAAAGAGCAACGTTGCTCCAATTTTAGCCGCAGTCAAGGTCTTTTAAGACTTTTTTTCAGATGATATTCTGGGTAATTGTCTAAAACACATTTTTCGGTACGAGTGTACTTCAGTAAGACTAGCAGTACAATGTAAGCGAGCAAAGCCTTGGTTGCCTTGAAACCGCGTGCTATATTACCTTAAATATCAGTATTAGGTTTTGGTCATACTACACGGAAACACCCACTGAAATATTAACTATTTCGATAGTCTATGAATGTGAATAATTGTAATGCAAATTTTTCATAGTGGAAAAATACTTTGCATCTATATTTGCAATAATTGAGATTCACTTCTTCCTTTCTCTTCGAATCGATGGTATTTATTCGTATAAACACACTATTTGCTATAGCTTTTATAAGGACATTTTGTTACAACTAAATAATATTTTGACACGATATGAAATACGTGCACTTTGATTACATTCACAGTCTATCGAAACATTCGCAGTGGGCGTTTCCGTATTATCTAACAAAACAATCTAACCACCAACACAGTTCGCAGTAACGAAGGAACCATGGCTCTGAACACTTATATTGTTCTACTACTCTTCCTAAACTATACTATTGCCGCCGAAAACTGTGTTATTAACAATACCCCAGAATACATCACTTGGGAAAAACAACTCAGGAAAGACCTTCGCTGCGGCTACAGCGCAGAGCAAGCACCAAAAGAAGCCACAACAATTAATGTCACTTTATTCATAAGAGGATTCCATTTTGATGTTGGAGAAGGAGTATTGACGGTGAATGCACGGACAGATATTAAGTGGAAAGACGAACGACTGAAGTGGGATCCCGAAAAGTATCACGGTGTCAACGAGACCGATGTATCGAACTTCTACATGTGGACTCCAAACGTTGGAATATCCAACTCCGATGACTTTTTTGATACTTACACATCGTTCTATCGTTACGAAGTCAAAAGTACTGGAGCCGTCCACTGCGCACATCATATGTTACAAGAGACGTGGTGCAGCATCAAACTCACAGACTGGCCATACGACGTGCAAGAATGCAGTTTTGAATTCTCATCGACGGATGCGGCACGGCATGCTAGAAATTATACACTAAACTTTGGATTTGTAGTAGTTGATCCTGAAGGTTCTGAATGGTACATAATTGATTATAAACATGTACAGGATAATAGTACTAAAAAACCGGCGAAAGTCTCCATTTTTTTGATGCGTGCAGCAAGGGGCTTGTCCGCGATTGTCGTTTATCCTGCCTTCATTTTAACTGTTCTCAGTATTTTGTCGTTGTGTTTGGATGTGAGGCGTAGAGTACGACTAGCATTCATTTGCTTCAGCTTGTTGTGTCATTATTATTTCTTGATGGAGTTAGCCGCGAATATACCGGTGCAATCTCACTTTCCACCGACCTTATTGTTGTACTATCGTGGCTCATTAGTTCTATCTGTTATTATCATTCTTTCAACATTCTTTTTGGCTGCAATGTGTAAGTTCAAATCAACGCCCCACAATTATGTAAAACTAATCAATGATTTCGTGTATGAAAATAACTACAGGGCATATTTAGTGTATCCTCGATGGGATTTTGATGACGCTACAGTAGATAGCAAGTCAAGCAGTGAAGATTGGGTGATGTTTGCAAACATTGTGAATAGTGTTTTAATATTCTGTGTAGTTTTTGCTTATATTGGTATGTATGCTACAGATATGCCCAAACGGACAATTTACGATTTTAATGCTAGATTTATAAGAATAACTTTAAAACCGGGTGAATTTTAGTAATCAATAAAGATTCTGTCTGTACACGCGGCGACACATCAAACTATACATTCCCAGTACAACGTGGTCTCTCTTTGTATAGATTTCCCGTACAATGAGAGATCCGCATAAACTGATTTTGTATAGCTTGATTGCTCGTCGTTCGTACCTACCTTCCAATAATGTACCGTTTGTTTTCCTATCTTTAAACATATAAGTTTTAATCTATGTACGCATCGTAACACGATACACTGTATCTCTGGTCCCACATACAAATCATACGGAGTTAGGTACACGAATGGCTGGCGTGTGATGTTCCACTAATTTCCTAATTAATCAGAGCAAGTGAGAACGCCTTGTCTTATAATCGCTTATATCGTTACGCACTTTGATTCTAACGATAATTGATGGCACCAGAAATTAGCAGGAATTGCGCGAAATTCTTGCTGAACTTGGAAATTGTGGGTGGTTAGTTGTGAGGAGATGTTTTGCTTTAATCATTGGGTAAATAGTTTTTAATGGTAAAGTATGGGCCCTTTTGTAATGAGCTTATAATATTATGGGTTTCTTAAATGTTATACAAAATGTTTAGTTTCGAATTTCGCAAATATATCCAGGGTTAGATACATTAGGGGTGAGTCATCGCCCGACCAGCCCAAAGACGTGGCGGGCAGTAGTTCCTGCGCGCCTTCATGGAGAACGTGCGGTCAGTGGCCGCACTCGCGTGATGGGGCCCGCCGTTGATACCAGTCGATGGTGTGCGCGAATGTACTTGTATCTCCCGGGCCCCCAACGCATGGCAGTAGTAGGAACAGTGGGTTTTTAGTCGGTTAGAGTCCGACATAACCCTCCGCTGGCCTCAGAGGGACAGTATCCGTCTGGGGCCAGTGGAAGTCCATGAGGATGTCTTGAACTTGTGACTAAAATGACAATTAACAATAATGATTGGGTCCTACGTGCCTGAAAACTGAACACTATTAAAATCTGGAAACGCGGATGCAAGCAACAAAAACTCCTTTTATCATAAGGCACATCATTTCATAGAGATTAGGCAGAAATGTACGTAATACCACCACATTTTGCCACGCCTTTTATCGTCAAACGTTACTGTCAAAGATCTATAATTGACAGCCGAGACCCACGGCTTGACGTGCTTTCCGAAGGCCGGAAGAAACTCGGTGTTTAATGACCGCCCATGCTCTGACCAATCCAGGCTAGCGCGGCTTAACCTGTAGATAGACCCGAGCGGCTGTTATTATTTAGCCACGATATTGATTCCCCGTACTAAACTAGGCTAGCTATGACCTCCACACTTCGCTCATTCACAATTCCTTCCCAAGTATTTTTAAGGGCCCACCGCGGTCATGGTCACGATAGAAGCTATCTTGGTACGAGGCCTCCATTGCTACTACTACTACATCGTCGAATTTATCTTGCTACTCCATTTTTTAAATATTTTTTGGCAAATTGGAAAATTACATTGGGTTTGGTTGGAGTTAGTTTTTTTTTTAAACTTTGTGAATTCCTGTAATATCGGTGCGTTTACAAACGATGTAGTAGTAGTAGCAATGAAGGCTTCCATTGCTACTACTACTACATCGCCGAATTTATCTCGCTACTCCATTTTTTCAATATTTTTTGGCAAATTGGAAAATTAAATTGGGTTTGGTTGGAGTTAGTTTTTTTTTGTAGTATTGGTGAGTTTACAAAAATTTAAACTCACAGACACAAAACAGCCCGACCCGGTACGGTCTGGCTTGAAGCCGCGATGATGCCATTCTTCAGCCCTGGTCAACACTGATAATTCTAAAAGCAGTGTTGATAACGCTAATAAAAAATTTACAGGTGTCGGACAGAGGCTGGAGAAAGAAATTATTGGCAACGCTCATCTATCGAATAGCTACGGTACCTCCACTCGTATATCACCAAACTCTCTTGTCTTACTCCCTACTGATGAAAATGAGGTTGAACATCTCATAATGGACTTGAGGGAGGATGCGGCAGTTGGAGTAGATCAGATATCGGGCAAAATCCTAAAACCCTACGTTAAACAGCTTACACTTCCACTATACACATCTGCATTCTTTCCACTGGCATTGAAGATAGCCCGTGTTAAACCTATCCATAAAGGTGGAGACAAAGAATATATTTCAAATTACAGGCCTATCTCGATCCTGCCTACGATGTCCAAAGTCTTAGAACGTCTAGTTAATAAACGCCTCATGAATTTTCTGGACACAAATACCCTCTTGTCACCTGAGCAATTTGGGTTTCGAACAGGTAGGTCGACTGATGACGCTGTGCATGAACTCACTAACTATATTGATACTAATCTTGACAATAAGAGGAGGTGTGTAACTGTGTAACAGTATTTCCAGACTTAGCCAAGGCCTTTGACACGGTTCCTATTCCATTGATATTGCAAAAACTTGGGAGAAAAGGAGTTAGAGGTCTGCCATTGCAACTGCTCAAGGATTACTTAAGTTGTAGGAAGCAACGAGTGAAAATAGACAACTCGATAAGTGATAAACTCTCTGTTCATTATGGCGTTCCACAGGGCAGTGTCCTGGGTCCTATCCTTTTCGTTGTCTATATTAATGACTTGCTTCAACTCTATCTTAAATTCGGAAAACTAATATGTTTGCCGATGATACTGCGCTATTTTTGAGTGTTAAATTGGGAAGAAGTTTTCCAAAGTGCTCAACATGGTTTCAATGAGGTTTGTCAATGGCTTAAACTTAATATCTTGATATTAAAATCAAAAACCAAATATGTTGCCTTTGCGGCTAAGAGAAATTTTCTTCCACCTCCATAGCAGTATTAGCTTCAGTATATTAGCTCAGACTTGTTCCTTGTCCAATTTTTCATACCTTAGTTCACCTCTTCAGAATAAAGATGTCATTACATATCTTGGAGTGTTTATAGATCAAACACTAATCTTTAAGCCTCACATCGACATACTAGTTACTAGGATTCGTAAGCTGATCTACATTTTTAAGACTTTAAGACATGTTGCTGATCTTAGGACTATCAAAATTATGTACTCAGCACTCTGTCAGTCAATAGTAAATTATTGCATAACTTTCTGGGGAGGAGCAGTCAAAGTTCACCTTCTGGAGGTCGACAGAGCACAACGAGCGTTTCTCAAGGTAGGAGCTGGACTTCCTTTTAGTTCCCCAACTGCTGAGCTTTATAAACGTTGGGATGTTCTAACAGTAAGGCAGAGCTTCATACTTTCCATAGTTTCCAAACAACATAAACAAATAGAATATGAACCCAATCCTAACAAAGATTAGCGGAGGAAGTCTGTCCTACAGATTTTTTCATACTATTCTCTCCCAGAAATTAATCAATAAATATACAATAAAATCAACACTTACAATTTACCCACTGCGGAGACCAGTCTGTAAATTAACCGTCTGTAAATGGTTGAAAACTCTAGACTATCAGGCAACTGAAAGTCTATTGATTCCAATCCGCTAAACATCTATTTGCTGCACAAACACACATTATCTATCATAAATCACACATTCCACATAAATCACACATGTATGTCCCTCTAGAGTAATTATAATTTTCTTATTTTTAATTTTATAACATTCTGTACCCAGTATTTAAGTAAAATCATCACGCAGCCACAAGTCAGTAGGCCTTGATGAAACAGATTGATCGCCCTAGGGGCTTAGCTGTCATAGGTCTTAAGACTCGGCGTTTTTAGGGTTCCATACCGTAAGCCTCCGCTGACCGTCCATCCGTCCGTCTGTTTGTCAGCGGGCTGTATCTCATGATCCGCAATAGGTAGACAGTTGAAACGTTCACAGCGTGTGTATTTCTGTTCCCGCTATAACAACAAATAATAAAAATAAATTAAATTATTAATATACTAGCTGTTGCCCGCGACTTCGTTCGCGTGGAAATTTCGGTGTGTATATCTGAGACTGCCTATGTGGTCGAGTCGTTGCAAGCGCGACTAATAAGCATGAGATCCTGGGATCGATTCCCGGTTCGGCCAGTATTATTATTTTTTTTTTCATTAATGTCATGAAGTTATCACACACATGATTTGGAGATCAACTTTTAAGCAAGCAGATGTTTGTGTTCGGGGGCGTCCATTAATTACGTGAGGCTATTTTTGCGATTTTTCGACCCCCCACCCCCTTTGGCGAAATGTCGTGTGATTTGGCTTGACCCCTCATCCCCCTCCTAATCTCACGTGAGATTTATCAAAAGGCGTAGTTTAGTATAAATACGGGAATCTGTGCTTGATTGCGTAGAATTAAAAAGAATAATGTGTGTGTAGGTCCACCTCTGCCCAATACTTCAGGGATTAAAAGTGTGAGAACTGACTGCCAGATCCAAATGTGATCATGTATTGATGACTATAAAAGGCGTAAAATACCGTTCTGTATACAACATTAAATGACTTTTTGCGAGATCCCTTAGACCTCCTTAATCCGACCCTGTCACGAAATCCGTTCCTAGCGAACGTCTACTAACTATTAACTACCTCTCTGCCAACTTTCAAGTTTGTAGCACAAAAAAAGAAGGACTTTCATACAAACTTGCGAGAGCCTTTAGACCCCCTTAATCCGGCCCTATAGCAAAATCCGTTCTTAGCGAACGTCTACTAACTATTAACTACCTCCCGGCCAAATTTCAAGTTTGTACCACAAAAAATGAAGGACTTTCATACAAACTTGCGAGAGCCCTTAGACCCCCTTAATTCGGCCCTACAGCAAAATCCGTTCTTAGCAAACGTCTACTACCTATAAACTACCTCCCTGCCAAATTTCAACTACTGCCGGTTTTCGATATTTCGTGATGAGTGAGTGAGTGACTTTTCGCTTTTATATATTACTAGCGTTCCGCCCCGGCTTCGCACGGCTGCAATATACATATAAACCTTCCTCTTGAATCACTCTATCTATTAAAAAAAACCGCATCAAAATCCGTTGCGTAGTTTTAAAGATCTAAGCATACATAGGGACAGACAGACAGACAGCGGGAAGCGACTTTGCTTTATACTATGTAGTGATAATAAAAAAAAAATGAATCGATGGTATTTATTTGTATAAATACACTACTTGCAATAGCTTTTGTAAAGACATTGTGTTAGAACATTTATAATATTTTGAAACGATATGCACAAAAAAGAAAAAAAAAGTGCACTCTGATTACATTCACAGTCTATCGAAACATTTGCAGTGGGCGTTTCCGTATTATCTGAAAAAAAAACAATCTAACCACTAATGCAGTTGGCAGTATCGAAGGAACCATGGCTCTGAACACTTATATTGTTCTACTACTCTTCCTAAACTATACTCTTGCCACCAAAAACTGTGTTAATAACGATACCCCAGAATACATCACTTGGGTAAAACAACTCAGGAAAGACCTTCACTGCGGCTACATCGCACACCAAGCACCAAGAGAGGCCACAACAATTAATGTCACTTTCTTCGTAAGTGGATTCCACTTTGATTCTGAAGGAGTGTTGACGGTGCATGCACGGACAGAACTTAAGTGGCAAGACGAACGACTGAAGTGGGATCCCGAAAAGTATCACGGTGTCAACGAGACCGACGTATCGTACTTCAACATGTGGACTCCAAACGTTGGAATATCCAACTCCGATGACTTTTTTGATTTTTACACAACGTTCTATCGTTACGAAGTAAAGAGTACTGGAGCCGTCAAGTGCCGACATCATTTGATACAAGAGACGTGGTGCAGCATCAAACTCACAGACTGGCCATACGACGTGCAAGAATGCAGTTTTGAATTCTCATCGACGGATAAGACGCAGCATGCAAGAAATTATACACTAAACTTTGGATTTTTAATAATTAATCCTGAAGGTGCTGAATGGTACATTATTGATTATAAACATGTACAGGATACTAGTACTAAAAAACCGGCGAAAGTCTCCGTTTTTCTGATGCGTGAAGCAGTGGGCTTGTCCGCGATTGTCGTTTATCCTGCCTTCATTTTAACTGTTCTCAGTATTTTGTCGTTGTGTTTGGATGTGAGGCGTAGAGTACGACTAGCATTCATTTGCTTCAGCTTGTTGTGTCATTATTATTTCTTGACGGAGTTAGCCGCGAATATACCGGTGCAATCTCACTTTCCACCGACCTTATTGTTGTACTATCGTGGCTCATTAGTTCTATCTGTTATTATCATTCTTTCAACATTCTTTTTGGCTGCAATGTGTAAGTTCAAATCAACGCCCCACAATTATGTAAAACTAATCAATGATTTCGTGTATGAAAATAACTACAGGGCATATTTAGTGTATCCTCGATGGGATTTTGATGACGCTACAGTAGATAGCAAGTCAAGCAGTGAAGATTGGGTGATGTTTGCAAACATTGTGAATAGTGTTTTAATATTCTGTGTAGTTTTTGCTTATATTGGTATGTATGCCACAGATATGCCCAAACGGACGATTTACGATTTTAATGCTAGATTTATAAGAATAACTTTAAAACCGGGTGAATTTTAGTAATCAATAAAGATTATGTCTGTACACTCGGCGACACATCAAACTATACATTCCCAGTACAACGTGGCTTCTCTTTGTACAGATTTCCCGTACAATGAGAGATCCACATAAACTGGTTTTGTATAGCTTGATTGCTCGTCGTTCGTACCTTCCAATAATTTACCGTTTGTTTTCCTATCTTTTAACGTATAAGTTTTAATAAATGTACGCATCGTAACACGATACACTCTCTCTGGTCCCACATACAAATAATACGCAGTTAGGTACACGAATGCCTGGCGTGTGATGTTCCACTAATTTCCTAATTAATCAGAGCAAGTGAGAACGCCTTGTCTTATAATCGCTTATATCGTTACGCACTTTGATTCTAACGATAATTGATGGCACCAGAAATTAGCAGGAATTGCGCGAAATTCTTGCTGAACTTGGAATTTGTGGGTGGTTGGTTAGTTGTGAGGAGATGTTTTGCTTTAATCATTGGGTAAATAGTTTTTAATGGTAAAGTATGGGCCCTTTTGTAATGAGCTTATAATATGGGTTTCTTAAATGTTATACAAAATGTTTAGTTTCGAATTTCGCAAATATATCCAGGGTTAGATACATTAGGGGTGAGTCATCGCCCGACCAGCCCAAAGAGGTGGCGGGCAGTAGTTCCTGCGCGCCTTCATGGAGAACGTGCGGTCAGTGGCCGCACTCGCGTGATGGGGCCCGCCGTTGATGCCAGTCGGTGATGTGCGCGAATGTATTTGTATATCCCGGGCCCCCAACGCATGGCAGTAGTAGGAACAGTGGGTTTTTAGTCGGTTAGAGTCCGACATAACCCTCCGCTGGCCTCAGAGGGACAGTATCCGTCTGGGGCCAGTGGAAGTCCATGAGGATGTCTTGAACTTGTGACTAAAATGACAATTAACAATAATGATTGGGTCCTACGTGCCTGAAAACTGAACACTATTAAAATCTGGAAACGCGGATGCAAGCAACAAAAACTCCTTTTATCATAAGGCACATCATTTCATAGAGATTAGGCAGAAATTTACGTAATAAAACCACCACATTTTGCCACGCCTTTTATCGTCAAACGTTACTGTCAAAGATCTATAATTGACAGCCGAGACCCACGGCTTGACGTGCTTTCCGAAGGCCGGAGGAAACTCGGTGTTTAATGACCGCCCATGCTCTGACCAATCCAGGCTAGCGCGGCTTAACCTGTAGATAGACCCGAGCGGCTGTTATTATTTAGCCACGATATTGATTCCCCGTACTAAACTAGGCTAGCTATGACCTCCACACTTCGCTCATTCACAATTCCTTCCCCGGTATTTTTAAGGGCCCACCGCGGTCATGGTCACGATAGAAGCTATCTTGGTACGAGGCCTCCATTGCTACTACTACTACATCGTCGAATTTATCTTGCTACTCCATTTTTTAAATATTTTTTGGCAAATTGGAAAATTACATTGGGTTTGGTTGGAGTTAGTTACTGTTTTTTTTTTAAACTTTGTGAATTCCTGTAATATCGGTGCGTTTACAAACGATGTAGTAGTAGTAGCAATGAAGGCTTCCATTGCTACTACTACTACATCGCCGAATTTATCTCGCTACTCCATTTTTTCAATATTTTTTGGCAAATTGGAAAATTAAATTGGGTTTGGTTGGAGTTAGTTTTTTTTTGTAGTATTGGTGAGTTTACAAAAATTTAAACTCACAGACACAAAACAGCCCGACCCGGTACGGTCTGGCTTGAAGCCGCGATGAATGACTTTTTGGTATTATTATAATAATACCAAAAAGTCAGACCATTCTTCAGCCCTGGTCAACACTGATAATTCTAAAAGCAGTGTTGATAACGCTAATAAACATTTTACAGGTGTCGGACAGAGGCTGGAGAAATAAATTATTGGTAACGCTCATCTATTGAATAGCTACCGCACCTCCACTCGTATATCACCAAACTCTCTTGTCTTACTCCCTAATGATGAAAATGAGGTTGAACATCTCATAATGGACTTGAGGGAGGGTGCGGCAGTTGGAGTAGATCAGATATCGGGCAAAATCCTAAAACCCTACGTTAAACAGCTTACACTTCCACTATACACATCTGCATTCTTTCCACTGGCATTGAAGATAGCCCTTGTTAAACCTATCCAGAAAGGTGGAGACACAGACTATATTTCAAATTACAGACCTATCTCGATCCTGCCTACGATGTAAAGTCTTAGAACGTCTTATTAATAAACGCATCATGAACTTTCTGGACACAAATACCCTCTTGTCACCTGAGCAATTTGGGTTTCGAACAGGTAGGTGGACTGATGACGCTGTGCATGAACTCACTAACCATATTGTTTCTAATCTTGACCATAAGAGGAAGTGTGTAACAGTATTTCCAGACTTAGCCAAGGCCTTTGACACGGTTCCTATACCATTGCTATTGCAGAAACTTGAGGAAAAAGGAGTTAGAAATCTGCCATTGCAACTGCTCAAGGATTACTTAAGTTTTGGGAAGCAACGAGTGAAAATAGACAACTCGATAAGCGATAAACTCTCTGTTCATTATGGCGTTCCACAGGGCAGTGTCCTGGGTCCTATCTTAAATCTCTATCTTAAACTCGGAAAACTAATATGTTTACCGATGATACTGCGCTATTTTTGAGTGGTAAAATTGGGAAGAAGTTTTCCAAAGTGCTCAACATGGTTTCAATAAGGTTTGTCAATGGCTTAAATTTAATGTCTTGATATAAAATTTATCAAAAACCAAATATGTTGCCTTTGCGGCTAAGAGAAATTTTCTTCCACCTCCATAGCAGTATTAGCTTCAGTATATTAGCTCAGACTTGTTCCTTGTCCAATTCTTCATACCTTTGTTCACCTCTTCAGAATAAAGATGTCATTACATATCTTGGAGTGTTTATAGATCAAACACTAATCTTTAAGCCTCACATCGACATACGTTACTAGGATTCGTAAGCTGATCTACATTGTAAGACTTTAAGACCATGTTGCTGATCTTAGGACTATCAAAATGATCTACTCAGCACTCTGTCAGTCAATAGTAAATTATTGCATAACCTCCTGGGGAAGAGCAGTCAAAGTTCACCTTCTGGAGGTCGACACAGCACAACGAGCATTTTTCAAGGTAGGAGCTGGACTTCCTTTTAGTTTCCCAACTGCTGAGCTTTATAAACGTTGGGATGTTCTTACAGTCAGGCAGAGCTTCATACTTTCCATAGTTTCCAAACAACATAAAGAAATAGAATATGAACTCAATCTTAACAAAGTTAAGCGGATGAAGGGTAATGTCTGTCCTACAGATTTTTTCGTACTAACCTCTCCCAGAAATTAATCAATAAATATACAATAAAATCAACACTTACAATTTACCCACTGCGGAGACCAGTCTGTAAATTAACCGTCTGTAAATGGTTGAAAACTCTAGACTATCAGGCAACCGAAAATCTATACACAAACACACACTATCTATCATAAATCACACATTCCACATAAATCACACATGTATGTCCCTCTAGAGAGTAATTATAATTTTCTTATTTTTAATTTTATAACATTCTGTACCCAGTATTTAAGTAAAATCATCACGCAGCCACAAGTCAGTAGGCCTTGATGAAACAGATTGATCGCCCTAGGGGCTTAGCTGTCATAGGTCTTAAGACTCGGCGTTTTTAGGGTTCCATACCGTACGAAGGGTAACCAACGGGACCCTATTAATAAGCCTCCGCTGACCGTCCATCCGTCCGTCTGTTTGTCAGCGGGCTGTATCTCATGATCCGCAATAGGTAGACAGTTGAAACGTTCACAGCGTGTGTATTTCTGTCCCCGCTATAACAACAAATAATAAAAATAAATTAAATTATTAATATATAATAAAAAAAAAATGAATCGATGGTATTTATTTGTATAAATACACTACTTGCAATAGCTTTTGTAAGGACATTGTGTTAGAACATTTATAATATTTTGAAACGATATGCACAAAAAAGAAAAAAAAAGTGCACTCTGATTACATTCACAGTCTATCGAAACATTTGCAGTGGGCGTTTCCGTATTATCTGAAAAAAAACAATCTAACCACTAATGCAGTTGGCAGTATCGAAGGAACCATGGCTCTGAACACTTATATTGTTCTACTACTCTTCCTAAACTATACTCTTGCCACCGAAAACTGTGTTAATAACGATACCCCAGAATACATCACTTGGGTAAAACAACTCAGGAAAGACCTTCACTGCGGCTACAGCGCACACCAAGCACCAAGAGAGGCCACAACAATTAATGTCACTTTCTTCGTAAGTGGATTCCACTTTGATTCTGAAGGAGTGTTGACGGTGCATGCACGGACAGAACTTAAGTGGCAAGACGAACGACTGAAGTGGGATCCCGAAAAGTATCACGGTGTCAACGAGACCGATGTATCGTACTTCAACATGTGGACTCCAAACGTTGGAATATCCAACTCCGATGACTTTTTTGATTTTTACACAACGTTCTATCGTTACGAAGTAAAGAGTACTGGAGCCGTCAAGTGCCGACATCATTTGATACAAGAGACGTGGTGCAGCATCAAACTCACAGACTGGCCATACGACGTGCAAGAATGCAGTTTTGAATTCTCATCGACGGATAAGACACAGCATGCAAGAAATTATACACTAAACTTTGGTTTTTTAATAATTAATCCTGAAGGTGCTGAATGGTACATTATTGATTATAAACATGTACAGGATAATAGTACTAAAAAACCGGCGAAAGTCTCCGTTTTTCTGATGCGTGAAGCAGTGGGCTTGTCCGCGATTGTCCTTTATCCTGCCTTCATTTTAACTGTTCTCAGTATTTTATCGTTGTGTTTGGATGTGAGGCGCAGAGTACGACTGGCATTCATTTGCTTCAGCTTGATGTGTCATTATTGTTTCTTGATGGAGTTAGCCGCGAATATACCGATGGAATCTCACTTTCCACCGACCTTATTGTTGTACTATCGTGGCTCATTAATTGTATCTGTTATTATCATTCTTTTAACATTATTTTTGGCTGCAATGTGTAAGTTCAAATCAACGCCCCACAGTTATGTAAAACTAATCAATGATTTCGTGTATGAAAATAACTACAGGGCGTATTTAGTGTATCCTCGATGGGATTTCGATGACGCTACAGTAGATAGCAAGTCAAGCAGTGAAGATTGGGTGATGTTTGCAAACATTGTGAATAGTGTTTTAATATTCTGTGTAGTTTTTGCTTATATTGGTATGTATGCCACATATATTCCCAAACGGATAATTTACGATGTTAATGAGAACTATATAAACATAACTTTAAAACCGGGCGAATTTTAGTAATCAATAAATATTCTGACTGTACACGCGGCGACACATTAAACTATACATGTATGCCACAGATATTCCAAAACGGATAGATATTTCCAATGGTAATGTTTTCCAGTACAACGCGGCCTCGCTTTGTATAGATTTCCCGTACAATGAGAGATCCACATAAACTGGTTTTGTATAGCTTGATTGCTCGTCGTTCGTACCTTCCAATAATTTACCGTTTGTTTTCCTATCTTTTAACATATAAGTTTTAATATATGTACGCATCGTAACACGATACACTGTATCTCTGGTCCCACATACAAATAATACGCAGATAGGTACACGAATGGCTGACGTGTGATGTTCCACTAATTTCCTAATTAATCAGAGCAAGTGAGAACGCCTTGTCTTATAATCGCTTATATCGTTACGCACTTTGATTCTAACGATAATTGATGGCACCAGAAATTAGCAGGAATTGCGCGAAATTCTTGCTGAACTTGGAATTTGTGGGTGGTTAGTTGTGAGGAGATGTCTTGCTTTAATCATTGGGTAAATAGTTTTTAATGGTAAAGTATGGACCCCTTTTGTAATGAGCTTATAATATGGATTTCTTAAATGTTATACATGTCGGATCCGGTCGTTAATGTGGACATAAATGAATTGGAAAGTGCGTCTGCGTGCAGAGGTGACACCACAGCGTGCTTCTACGGAGCTGTGATGTTTAGCTCGAGCAGAGGGCGAAAATCAATGTCTGATCGCGGCTGAGTTGAGACGTCTTGGAACTGTAGCGTGGATTCATTGTGCCCGGTGTTATTAAGTTAAGTTGTAATCTCAATTCGTTAGTTTTACTAGAAGCACGAAACCCATCGTCTGCCCACATGATGAACAAGCCTAACGGAGTAAATCCTGACAATCTGACATACAAAATGTTTAGTTTCGAATTTCGCAAATATATCCAGGGTTAGATGCATTAAGACTGAGTCATCGCCCGACCAGGCAGGTCCAAAGAGGTGGCGGGCATTAGTTCCTGCGCGCCTTCATGGAGAACGTGCGGTCACTGGCCGCATACGCGTGATGGGGCCCGCCGTTGGTACCAGTCGATGGTGTGCGCGAATGTACTTGTATCTCCCGCGCCCTCAACGCATAGTAGTAGTAGGAACAGTGGGTTTTTAGTAGAAGTTTGCACCGGAGCAGTGGGTACCGGATAATAACCGGTGATTTACCGGTAAAAGTACTCGATTGAAATAATCGGTTATTAACCGATTGATCTCCGGTGCGAACCTTGGGATGAAGTTGTGCAATTCTGTAAATTCAATAAACATTTAAAGCCTTTAGACGAAATACCCTTTAAATACCTAGCTGTGCCTGCTACTTCTGTAAGGTCAGAGAGAGTATTTTCGGCGACGGGACAAATACTAAATGATAGAAGAAACATGTTACGCTATGACGCTGTTGACATGTTGTATTTCTTAAATCAAAATCAGCATTTGTTGTCATATATGAAGTATATCAATTGATTATTCTTATTTCTTCATTTTTTATGAATAAATTAAAAAAAAGAAACAAAATTTCTTTATTCTCCGGTGACCTCCGGTTTTTCACCGGAGACTGCCGAATCACCGGTGAATTCAATCGGTTGTTAAAATCTCGCTCCGGTGCAAACCTCTAGTTTTTAGTCGGTTAGAGTCCGACATAACAAAAGGAGGGTTCCATGAACAATACTAGCATGCCCCAAAAACAATACTCGACGTGTTTCGCTCCTCCACTGGACATCATAAGGAGATGATGATACCAGATTTCATAACTTGTATGTGTTTCTGTTCGAGTCCGAAACTTAAACAGTTTTCTTGAAATTTACAGGTGACTAAAATGACAAAGAATAATAATTATAAGGCCCTACGTGCCCTGAAAGCTGAAAATACACATACAATAACACTCCATTTATCACAGCATATTATAGAGATTAGGCAGACAGAGATGTACGTAGTAGTACCAACACATATTGCCACCCCTTTTATCGTTTACCACCTGGTATTACATCTGGTATTTGACGTCTAGTTTAATTCTTCAAACGTATTCAAAGTTTCCATTTAATATTTTGAATTAGACTATTAATTTTGGCACTTTTAAATGTCGAAAGGAGTTGAAAGATTTTTGTATAAAGCGTGGCCACGCATAAAATCTGTATTAATCTATAGCTGGTATCAATACAAACAAGTATTGTATGAAACAGAATCTTCTGAAGCATCATGTTTCCAAGATATAAGTCATCAAAGTTACAATCTCTGCCATGAGCACACCTTTGATGGCTTATAATATCTCGGAACATACACATCACAGATTCCATCGGTTTTTAAAAGTACGAAAAGAGTCATCATCTGCCTAGCTTTTTCCTAACTTCATATATTGGGGTCGGCTTGCAGTATAACTGGATACAGCTGAAAATTAGTATTTTGCATGGAGCGACTGCCTATCTGACCTCCACAACCCAATTAGTACAGGGTAATACGATAACCTTTGGTAAGACTGATTATCAGACTTTTGGGCCACTGACTTCCTCTAACGACTGTCAAAGATCTATTAATAACAGTCGGCTTAAAGTGCTCTCCGAAGCACGAAGAAAACTTGGTATGTAATGGGAGTCACCTATCCATAGACCTACCTATGCAAGCGCAGCTTAATCTGGAGATCGACCCGAGCGGCTGTTATTATTTAGCCACGAGCCTCCTCCTCCTGAAAAGTACTAAAAGAGTGCGGCATTAAAATTAATAAAAAGGTCACGTAACAACACAAAAACTAGTCAAAGGCCCCTCATTTAGATTACCTTTGACGACTAGTGTAACATTCCGCTTTAACGATTCCCGCAGGAAGAGATAGTGGCCATTACCCTACCCTTTAGTTCACACAAGGACAATGAAATTAACGTACCGTGAGTACTATCTGTGTTACACGTGGCTTTGCTTATAAATAGAGAGAAGAAAAAAAAAGTAAAACAAATGCTGTCACGTAAGTAGAATCTATCTATACTATATTATATTATATATATATAATATAATAAGTATAGTACTATACTTATATTATTATATTTGTATTTATTTTTTTATTTATATTTTATTATTTATATATTATATATTTATATTAATATTTATAATATTATAAAGCTGAAGAGTTTGTTTGGTTGAACGCGCTAATCTCAGGAATTACTGGTTCGAATTGAAAAATTATTTTATTGTTGGATAGCCCATTTATCGAGGAAGGCTATAGGCTATATAACATCACGCTACAACCAACAGGAGCGGAGCATCAATGAAAAATGTTGCAAAAACGGGGAAAATTGTATTTTTATAATAATTTCACGCGGACGAATGTCGCGGGGTACAGCTAGTAGGACAATATAATAAGACTGTCTGACTGGTCTAGTGTTTGCAAGCGTCTGCTGAGCATGAGGTCCTGGTTTCGATTGCCAGGTCGGGCAAAGTGTAATTGGGTTTTTCCTTCAGGAATTTCCCAGTAGCAGCCGGAGTCGGTTTTGTGCCCAGTTCATGGTAATAGGCTCACCTCCTGTTATATGGGAATAAAACATAATCGAATCAACAGTTGGCGGCTTTGGTATGTAAAGT
The DNA here is from genome assembly GCA_905220335.1 of Noctua pronuba. Lineage (NCBI taxonomy): Eukaryota > Metazoa > Arthropoda > Insecta > Lepidoptera > Noctuidae > Noctua > Noctua pronuba. Next base: position 1,568,405 of record LR999906.1, on the reverse strand, counting down.
CCATAACTGGCAAAATGAGAGTGTACTATTAACCACTCGTATGCCGAGTATCCAGACACAATTAAAAAGTCATTGTGTCTCGTGTAGATCTACGTTCCGGCAGACGAAAGGTTAAGTATACCTCTGCCTAGCCCTTCAAAGATCACCAGGCGTGGTGTTATGTCATGTTATTAAGCATGACTTGTTCTTTTTTAAATTAATTTAATAACACCCCATATCACTGACCATCAAACCAAAAAAAAACCTTCATAATAATAATTATCGTTGCTTTTTACAACCACACTATTAATCTCTGCCGGTCCCCAAAGACGCGCGGCGTGAAATTAATTAGTAAACTCAGTGCCATCACATCGTATGTTTTATTCACTATGCTTTTAATTTAAAAGTTAATTATTGGAGTCACAGGGGATCGTGCGTGGTGAAAATTACGCAAAGGGAAGTATAATCATTTATTTATAGTAGTCAGAATGGTTGGCGGTGGTTTCCGAGGTTGTTCTCGTAATCAGGTCAGAGGATCATGTACCCAACTCAATGTTCTTCCTAGGACAAGGTCGTTTCATCATATCCTGCTCTTATTTACTTATGGATTGTAATAAATTACACAAAGTAACACAGCTACCGAGGTTCGAAACCACGACTGACTGACTCATAAGTTGGGACCATTAACCGCTGCGCCACCACTGCTCATGATATCCTGAATAACCACAAAATTCAAAGGTGTTATAAGTTTTTGAAAGTAGTGATCCGTTTTTCAGGAAAAATAAGTTTTTTTAGATATAAGTAGGTACCTCTTAAGCTTTTTTACAAGACGCTACCTACCTACAGTACCTACTAAGTGTTAGGAAAATAAATACGAAAATTAATTACAATTTTAAAACAATTACTTTACCACAAAAACATCAAAGGTAAAAACAATTAAATTAAAACATTCAGAAACCACCTTCAAAGAAACGGCGCAAACATGAAAGGGTAAAGATGGCACGGAAAAATCCAAAATGGCCGCCGTATTAGGCGCCATTAATATTCTTGTAAAAGTTGACGCAACGTCAAATATTCTATGATTAACGACCAAGTATTGTTTGGTGACCTTATTGTACAGACACAAAGGTTTGAACTAAAACCGCGGACAAGAGAAATTTTTCGGTGCTTTTTTTAATATCTCCGTTGAAATCCCGTCGCGTGTCACTTGGCTGGCAGCTAAATGGGAAAGATATAAGCAAATATTTGTGCTCATTTTTCAGTAAGTGGCCACTAGGTGTAGTGAAGCGTGAGTCACTGTAATTAATTTTGTTATCTTCTCGAGTGTTTAAACTACGCTTGCAGATTTTTCCTTGCATAGTGAAAATATGATGACAAATAAATTACATTTTCTAAATATTTACGGTGTTAAAGTTAATTCATTGCTCGTCTGATTTGTAAAAGAACGTATGCAATCTCCCTACTTAATGATGATACTTTGAGTAAAAATGATTCAAAGAAAATTTAATGTTAAATGTGGCTTGCCAACAAACCAACATCAGATACACCCTGTATATTATACAGAAAGCTGCACGACAGTGTAGTAACTATACAATATAAGCTGGCATCGCATTCTACTTACTTACGCTAAGTTTGCTTCGCCATTTCTTCTTAGGACAGTCAAATAGAAAATGTAGACTTCATTTAACTTATGTTCCAAATATGACTTATAAAAGTGTTTCCAATATCCTATTTGCAAAATAAATAATTTCATTTTAATTCGTTTATATTATTGATATCCCGTACGTCTACTCATCACCATCTGCCTAGCCTTTTCCCAACTATGTTAGAGTCGACTTCCAGTCTAAACGGATGCAGCTGAATACCAGTATTTTACAAGGAGCGACAAGCTATCTAACCGCCACAACCCAGTTAGTACTGCGGCCACTGACTACCTGTAACGACTGTCAAAGATCTATAATTGACCAACGGCTTAAAGTGCTTTCCGAAGCACGGAGGAAACTCAGTGTGTAATGACCACTCATGCTCCGACCAACCCAGGCTAGCGCGGCTTAACCTGTAGATAGACCCGAGCGGCTGTTATTATTTAGCCACGATATTGCTTCCTCGTACTACACTAGGCTAGCTATGACCTCCACACTTCGCTCATTCATAATTCCTTCTCCGCTACTTCTAAGGGCCCACCGCGGTCATGGCCACGATAAAAGCTATCTTGGTACAAATGGCCTCCATTGCTGATACTACTACATCGCCGAATTTATCTCGCTACTCAAGACTTTTATATTTTGTGGCAAATTGGAAAATTAAATTGGATTTGGTTGGAGTTCGTTTTTTTGTTAGCCTTACACTAGGAATTTCTACAGTATCTTGGGTGCCTTTGCAAACATTTAAACTCACAAACACAAAACAGCCAGACCCTACAACTACCTGTAGGCCATACAAATATTTGTTCCGTGCGGGAATCGAACCCGTGGCACTCAGCGCAGCTGCCAATCGCTCAGCCACTCCGCCAACCGTGCAGTAAGTTATGGTGCCTTGAGATTTTAAGTGAACTGTAAAATAGTAAGTCAGGAACACAGGTCTTTACCTTAATCATCATCTGCTTAGCCTTTTCCCAACTATGTTGGGGTCGGCTTCCAGTCTAACCGGATGCCGCCGAATACCAGTATTTTAAATGGAGCGACTGCCTATCTGACCTCCACAACCCAATTAGTACTGGGTAATACGATACCCCTTGGTAAGACTGGCTGGCTGACTGGCTTGGCTACCTTAATGTATAGCCACAAGTCAGATGTCCTTGATGAAAGAGATTAAGCGTCACAGGTGCTTAGCTCAGCTAACATAGGCATTTTTTCTTTAACAGAAAGAATTCACATTGTTGTTCTTTGATCGAATTCCTCTCTTTCTATAAGCACGAATAATCAAATAGGGCTTTCTCAACATATCCCAAACCTTTCAGTCATACCATCCAATTCCCTGAGGCTGGAGTGATGTTCTTTACAAAGATCTGGCACGTAATTGCGCAGTACTCGCGAACGGCGTAGGTACCTCTATAACCAGATGTATGAATTGCACGTCGACGAGGCAAAAAGAGTGTGTAAGAGATAAGAAAGCAAACATTCTGTAATTTCGGCGTGAAAAAAGGCATGTATGTATGTCTGCCTCGTTGGCCGAGTGGTCGCAAGCGCAAGGTTTAATTCCCGGGTCGGGTTGGATATTTCCTTCAGGAATTTCTTAGTTTTTTAGCAGCCATACAGTCTGGATTTGTGCCCGGTTGAGAACAATAGGCTCGACTCCTATTACATGGGACATATTAAAACATAACTGGCGCAATGTGGGTGTGCTATTAAGTACACCTCTGCCTAACCCTTCGGGGATTACAGGCGTTATTTTATTTATTTATTTACTTATAGATAGGAAAACCAACAGCTATGACAAATGAATAACAATTGTATAGGCAACACAGAGCCAATTACAGGTTCTCACGAGTAAACACAGAAAAGATAGTAGAAATCACTAGATAACAAGCACGATAAAAATAAAATAAGAGTAATTAGAATAAGATACAATAAGCACTATAAACACTCAGACACCAGGTTAAGCATTAATGACACGGGGGAAAAGAAAAAAAAAAAAAACTACGCGCTTTTAAAAAAGTTAGCATTCAGCCGAGTGCGTGCTGCATAGGTTTTGGTGGTAAATGGGTCAAATGAGAACTCTTTACAAAGAATATTGAAGTCTTTACTCGCTCGCACTATGAATGAGTTATGTTATGAATATTTGGAAACATCCTAAAACGTTGATACTTAAGTGTTAACTACTTCCAAGTATCAACGTTCAACATGCCACTTAATCGAGCTCAAACTATCTTAGACACATTCGCGCCACTTCGCCTGCTTTCAAAGGGCATAAGACAAACATGTAGAAATTATTCCGCCAAACAAGTTGGAACAGTCTTACGGCGAACTAAACTACCAACTCGTAACATTCACGTAAAATATGAGAGTGACGTGGAATGGCACGGATGTAGGAATGATGGAAGGGGTAAGGAAGCTGGGAAGATAAGAGACAGTAGTTTGTAACAAGTAGATTAGGGAAGAATTTTATTTATGTAACAATATTATACAGGGTGTAAGGGACAGCGCTCCAAAAAGTGACAGGGTGCATTCAGCTCCTTATGTTGAATCATATTTATTTATTTATTTATTTATAGATAGGAGAACCAACAGCTATGACAAATGAATAACAATTATACAATGTCGCCCATGCGCATGTGACCGCCCGTAATTTTTTGAATATTCATGAAGAAATGTCGAAAATAAACTTTAAAAGGGGGGGTCTATCTACAATATTTTTCATGTTATTCAATTTTTAATTTTTTAAGTATAGTTTGTAGATTTGCTTTATATTTTTTGACACATCTCCGAAGTTTATGGGTCGATTTGGATTCTGTTTATTATTTCTAAAAGCTTATGAGTTATTTTAACAGGTTAAATTAACATTTTTACTAAAAATTATCGACGACGAAAAAAAAACGGAATCGAAGTCATTTTTTCGGTGAAAAATTGTGTATTTATTATGAAAAAACTAGTGTAAGTCCATAAATTATCCCGATAGGACGACTTTTTTAATCATTATTTGTAATCTACTCCATAACAGCTACAAATTCACAGAACATTATTGATACCTAACTGTAACTAAATCCAAGGTAAAACTCTTAAAACTCTGATGAGTCAAATTTAGGAAAAGATAATGTGAAAGTCAATTGAATGTTGCTCTTAGCAGTGAGTACTAAAAGGTTAAACTAATAATGAGGATGATAATGGAATTAAAAACAAACAAGCAATAGCCAGATTTTTACTAAAAAAATAAAAAATACAAGAGTTTTAATTAATTAGATTTTCGAAATGGCCCTCACCCTCCTGTAAACAAACCAAAGCCCTCATGGCAACACTTTTGATTGTACGACGTAATTCTTCACGGTTTTCTTTTATTACCGCAGCAGCAGCAAAAATCCTAGTCGTTAATTGCTCGCGGCTTTCGAAGGGCACGGCATACACTTTTTGTTTCATGTAGCCCCAAAGATAAAAATCTAGGGGTGTAAGGTCGGGAGATCGCAGCGGCCAAGCAATGGCACCTCCTCTGCCAATCCGCCACGGATAATTTTGATTTAAATAATCACGAACTAGTCGTGCGAAGTGTGCTGGAGCTCCATCTAATTGCAGATACATCCGCCTTCTTGTTTCCAGCGGTACTTCCTCCAAAAGCAACGGCAACGTATTGACTATAAAATCTAAATACGCGTGTTGATCTAGTCTGTTTGGTAACGCGAAAGGGCCAATAAGTTCACCGTCAATCATTCCAGCCCATACATTTATGGAAAATTGAGTCTGGAAAGTTGTTTCCCTAATGACGTGTGGATTTTCAGTGGCCCACACATGAAGATTGCGATAATTTCTTATACCCGCCCTTGTTTTTTCTTTAGAGATAGGTATAGACAATGTTCTGTGAATTTGTAGCTGTTATGTAGTAGATTACAAATAATGATTAAAAAAGGTCATCCTATCGGGATAACTTATGGAGTTACACTAGTTTTTTTAAAATAAATACACAATTTTTCACCGAAAAAATGACTTCGATTCCGTTTTTTTTTTCGTCGTCGATATTTTTTAGTAAAAATGTTAATTAACCTGTTAAAATAACTCATAAGCTTTTAGAAATAATAAACAGAATCCAAATCGACCCATAAACTTCGGAGATGTGTCAAAAAATAGAAAGCAAATCTACAAACTATACTTAAAAAATTAAAAATTGAATAACATGAAAAATGTTGTAGATAGACCCCCCCTTTTAAAGTTTATTTTCGAAATTTCTTCATGAATGTTCAAAAAATTACGGGCGGTCACATGCGCATGGGCGACATTGTATAGGCAACACAGAGCCAATTACAGGTTCTCATATTCCACCGGAATTTTTCTCCGGTTTTTTTTTTCACTTACTATTCCATTATTTCAGTGTACAATTACATTACCTGTACGCAGCACTCCATTTATGTAAATAATAAGCCTATAATAAAAAATCCAACAATGGATGTTGAAATACTCTAACGAACGACGCGTGAAATCAGCTATTCACTTCCTGCCTAACTACAGAGTTTATCGAACTCGTCGTCGCGCTTGCCGTTCGCTACGGGCGTTTTGCCACGGTAACGATACATTGCGTATGAGGAAATAAGACAAGCCAAATTTATTGGAATCCCATACCATTCCTGAAATAATTCCTTGTACCGGTCATCTTAGTATGATATACTGAATTCACCACACCTGTTTGTGGACGGCTGTCCTTTACACCCTGTATAGGTACATTTATAAATTAAAATAAACTAACTTAAAAAAATGGCGTCAAAAACTCCTCCTCAACGCTCTTCCAGCCACACCACGTCCGTGTAACTCCAAACAAGTTTGCATACCTAGCTTGCAGATTTCACGCTCAACCGGCGAAACGAACGGTAACCGCCGTACTTAGCTGTACCGGTTGTCCTGCAACTTGTCCTACAACTTGCAGCAAGCTTGCAGTACTTGCAGCGTTTTAGGTAATTAAGTCGTGGGTCCGGTAATTAAATGGTTTTCCGTTTTAACTCTTGCTTGCGTAGACTTTGTGGTTCGTTAAATCTGATTTATCTTGTTTCCGGTTTTGGTTTCGGCTACTACGTAATTGGTGATGATTTTTTGATGTTTTCTTTAGTCTTTTGGATTTCCTTGCTTAGTGTTCATAGCACAGGTTGTTAGGTGTGTTCGTAGATAGATGGGAGTCCCCGATATGATGCGGAGGTGGATGCAGTTGTAAGCTGAATTTTAATTTTAATATCATGTAAGTATTCTGTATCTGTACCTAATAATGCTAGTTTATAAATATAATCTTAGTAACACCATGGAATCTGTTTGAAAAAAATGTTTTATGACTTGATAAGCACTGCATGCAGCGGCATCACCTCTTCTCTTGGGACGATGCTCATAATTGTGCATTGTAGTCATGTTGCAATAGGATGTGTCCTTGGTTTTACAGTCGGCCGCGTGCCTGACACTAACCCTCTTTGGAAATGCTGTTGTTGGTGATTTACCCGTCACAATTCTGGTACCCAAGGTACTTTATCGTATGCACTGGGTCTTAACCTCCCTAAGTCACCTCCTACGATACCCACGGGATGAGATGGGGTGGCCATATTCTAAAGAAAGAAATAATGGTAAATGGCTCGAATTGAGGCGATGTTGATCTGGTGCATACGTGGACGTTAGACTTCAGGTACTTTTTTTGAGTTTTTGGCACATTTTATTTACGCAACTGGCATAGTAAAAAAATATCGAATCTTGTAAATAATGACCTAATGTAATTGATAAAATCCCATCCAGAAAAACGAAAACGACCGCACTAAGTGATATCATAATAATTTACACGAAGACTTTTATCACAAGAAACGGTCCTCCATCAAATATAATGACCGCAGTGATCACCCAGAAATCCATCAAAACATTTTTATTGGGAGCCATCAATTTTGTTTTTACAACGAACCACGATGTCTTTTACAAATATGTCCAATTTATTATAGTCTTTCGACACAATTGGTTCAAACCTATGACAAATGCTGGCCATTTGATTGAGACGGTAACCGTTGAATTCAAGATGGCCGATGACAAATGGAGCCATTAAAATATGTTCTATGGAGATCTTAAGACGTTTCCGGGATTAAGAATTAATTGGACGAAGTAACCGTTTGGAATTCAATGATTGGAATGAAGGGTTTTTGATCTTTGAGGATTATCTAACACCTTCACTTCCTGAATAAATTCTTTTGAAAAGAATTTCTTGGAATCAGGTTTTTAAAGTGTGAATTTGAAAGGGGTTATAATTTTGCGAAAAGTGGCATGATAAGCTTACCAAAAATAACACCTTTTAATTCATTATAAGAATTAATCAAACGGTGGCATTTTTGGTAAGCTTATCATTTTGTTCATAAATAAAATTCACTGAATTTTCACATCTTTTCACGAATAGATTGAACAGCGCCGACTCGTTTTCAACTTAGAACATTTAAAAATCTTCTTCGTTTAATACTTTTACACAAAAAACAGCCCTCAACCAGGATAAACTATCAAAAGCATAAAACCAGCTCCTTGCAACAAGAAAATACACTAAAAAAAAAACTCTTTACCAAAGAAAGCGCGCCATGGCCGTTAATGAGCGCCCCGTGTAAACTAACAACGCTCATTGTTATAAAGGAGTTTGCATTTTTTAAATATCTCAGAAGAAAGCATAAAATTAGCTGGACTATTTAAAATGCCAGGCGACAACGGGAGGCGACATAAAGAGACTGAAAATGGGAAAAAAACGTTATTACTGCACTCAGGAGAGGTAGGAATGCTGGATGGTGCGAAGTTAAGTACTGATTGATTCTGTTGGAGTAGGAATGAAATGGATGGTGTCGGGGTAGACGTGATCTTGATTGGAGATCATGAAGCTTAAGGAAGGCGCTCAGACTAGATGGAGCGACGATCTCCGGAGGCTGACTGGTAGCAGCTGGAACAGAGTTGCCGAGAACCAAGCTGACTGGAAAGGCCAAAGGACTAAGGTCAGAGTTCAGCTGTGGACATAGGCCCGTGATGAATGAAATAAACAGGAGGATTCGGTTGGGAAATATTTATCGAATAGTCCACAGCTTGATGGCAATTGACTCGCCCCCTATTACATGTAACTTAAACATGACTGGCGAAATGTGAGTGTACTATTAGATAGAGTAAAGCAGGAGTGCTTTACTCTTCAAGGATAATAAGTATGATGTTATGTTCTGTTTTAGTAAATAGTCCAAAATTAAACTCAGGAAAAAAATACTTGCACACCGCGCTCTACCCCATCCAGTAATCCTATACCAAAGTTAGTTACAGCAGTTAAAGTTTTCCAAGAGGCTTTTTAAGCATTCTTCTCCATCCCCGCGAGAGGAGATGCAGAAAGTTAACACTTGCAATTTTGAAGTCGCTCGCACAACTTTTTGGTAACTACAATTCACTTCTTCCAAGTTTTTGGTGACTTTTTGATACCTCTCCAAGAAATGCTCGTATTTTTGGCGACATGGTGACCTGATTTAATTGTTTTTCTTTCGTTCAATGAAGCATTGCATATGCGCCATTGTTGTTATAGTACTACTCACTTTTGCCCGCGCCTCCGCTCGCGTTATTGTCGGAAATTATATCACGGGAACGTTCTGCAAGTAGACTATGATACTCGGGGATAATAGCTGCCCATTTGTGAAAGAGTTTTCGAAATCGGATCAGTAGTTCCAAAGATAACCGCCTACATACAAACATGCAAACTTTACCTCTTCCCAGTATTAGTATAGCTGACTGGCAAAAGACAGAATAGTGTGGACAAGGAAGCTACACTTTTGGTCACCTATGAGGCTATCACATACATAATGACTTTTTTATGGACATACACTGTCTCCCAAATCACAGGTGACAACCTTGTTTGGGAGCCTAGTGACCTATATGTGGGACATAATGTCTGTATGTTGTACTTTAAGATGTCTGTAAAAATATTATCACTGTATCAGTGGCGAAGGTACCATACAACTCGATTCCTACCGGATTCCCTTTGAAAAATGGCACAGTCAGTATTCTATAGACAAATAATTTAATCACATTGAAAATAGGAACTCTGGCTTACCTCTTACAAAAATTGACCCTTCGCTACTGCACTGTATTGGAACCTAACAGACAGAAGTGTTGCTGAGGAGTTTCTTCCGCCACATCTTCTTCCCAGCTGATACACTAGGAAGTGTCGAAGGGTGGGCGGTTAGGGGAACTGTCTCTTGTAAATTTTGCTGTTCAAAAAGTGCTGATTATCAACCTAATTTGGATAAATTACTTTTTTGGATTTTGAAAATAATCATTTTATTTACATTTGAGGGAGAGAGGCTTTTGCCCTGCGGTGCAGCCATACAGCTCAGTTATTTGCAGCTTTACTTGTTGAGAGATTTTAGATTTTTTTCTGAGACTAGATTCTGTTAAGATATTTTGGACTGGTAACATCTGAATGCGTGTGGCCCAGTATCGATTGAAACTGAGCAATTTGATAGGCTTGTGGCTACTAGCAGAATAATTATTTACACTATACTGATGATAATAATCAACAGGGCCTACTATATCCTTCAAAATAAGGTGATTACCACCTAAACTAAAATTACACACAATTTGCTGTGTTAACTAACGAAAGTGTTGTTAACGAAACCGAAAGGTACTTGTTCTCCCCGTCATTGCGATCATTTTTTCGTTCTAAACATACCTTCTAGTTACGGAGATATTGGGGGACAAAATTCCAACTTTTCACAAGGTTTTTTTTTAAGTAAGTACCTACAAGTTTTTAATGTTATAACTTTACTTTAAATACCTCCTCGACTCCCGTACTATTCAATGCATCCATAAGCACAATAATTTGAGTGCGATACATTGAGTCCTACCGTGAAACGCGATTTTTCAGCTCAAAATAAAAGTCGTTTCCCAGCAATAATTTTTGCGTAGAGTTACTTAGTTTGATTTCATGGTTTCAGGTTACGCACTTGGTTTCCCTAAATGTACATTATTTATACTGAAAACACTTATCAGCAAAATGTTTGCGTGAGGTCATGTATTTTTATATTTCTATTAACATAAAGAATTACGTGATCAAATTGTAAAGCAGTTACAAGAAAAATTTATGAAAATTTTATTCATAACGTAGAAAAATTGTTAGGCTTGATTCCGTAATATCAAAAAATTGGACTTATTATCATAATTTCCTTCCTAAACAGTAATTTTGAAAGTAATTATGGACTATATTTATACATTACTTTATTATCTTTTTATACTAAAGTCTACTGTAAAAAACTAAAAATACGACCTGAAACCACGCAAAGGTAATTGCTTATAATATACTACATAGGATCCACCGTAATGAAAAGCCAATATTACACCACTAAATTATTCGCTTTGATTGAGAGTCGCAGTTTGTAACAAATAACAGGCGAGCTCGATATTAATGTTTCAGTTTCATGTTAACTCAAATCAATTTAGTTGCTTTATGCAAATTGTCCACAGATATTTTAAGTCTGTCATTTTATGGTAAGCAGTGATAGTCTAGTAGTGTGACCGTCGGACTGCCAAGTCATAGGTCTCGAGTTCGAACCCAAGACATGCACCTCTGATTTTTTGGATTCATGCGCGTATTGTATAATTATCACTTGCTCCGGTGAAGGAAAACATCGTGAGGAAACCAGCATGCCTGAGGGATATTTCTCGACCACATGTAAAGCCAAGTCAGAGGCTCATGGGCGGTATAAACTATGTCACCGGGCTTAGGCACCAACCACACGATAAAGATAAGATGTGGTAGAATGTGTGGCGTTTTAAAATTAAAAAAAAATACAATCATTGATCTTTAAGTTGTTTTAAAGAAGTTTGTTCATTGGATAGTAGCAATTAAGCAACAAGTAGTGGCGTCCCAGTGGTGACAACCCCAACTCACGTGTAGCGGCACTTCAGCAACATTACACAAAAAGTACTACAGCGCTATCTATGTCACAAACGAAGAACTAACATCAAATTCAAAATCGTGCAGTTAAACTTATCCGCGACTAAAGATTATATTGAAAAACCCGAAAACAACTGTCGGGCAGTAGCCCACCAGACACAAAACCCTTTTCTATGAAGAACTTTATACCCTATTATTCATACCTCTAAACACGTGTCGTGGTGTAGGTTCTAAGCCAGGCAAATACTTATTTTGTGAACTTTTATCATTACTGCTCATGTGACCCGCACTGGGTTCACATAGAGGACAGCAGCCATGGGGGTACCCACGGTGGGGCAGGGTGGGGCACTTGCCCCAGCCTTGCAGCCTTGAAGCTTAGAATTTTTAGGCAATATTAATATAATGAGAAATTTAACATTTGGTTTGGGTACTAATTTAACATTTTTCACATTTAAATAAAAACCTGGTTAAGGTCAACAATGACAGAAAACCGTCTTGTCGGCCTTTGTATGATGCGTGTGCATAGAGAGTTCTGGAAGCACAACATTCATTTTAAAACGAAATTTTAGCTAGATTTAGCCAGACCCCTCGCAGGTTATTATTGAAATAAGGTGTAGTGCAGTCAATAAAACGTATCAGTCAGTAAATAAAAAGCATTTTTAATTTCCTACTACTTACTTTATTTACTTCTGCCCCACCCCTTACAAAATGCTGGGTACGCCCAGGACAGCAGCCCACTCTTTCTTACAGCAAGGAGGCCTGAGTCGCAGTGGTAACATTATAGGTTACGATAAACTTAAGTAGCAAGACAACCGCATTAAAATAACAACTGTAAATTCACATAGTCATATAACTTAATCGCCAACAAGACATGCCGCCATAATCCGGCAATTTGACGTCAATCTCCACTCGACACTCAAATGACTGACAATTAACGTTTATCTGAACAATTAGCGAGTTTGAAAGGAGGATACATGCCTCCTCTTTATAACGGTTATAATGTATACAGGTTAAGATTACAAAGAGTTTAGGACACTTAACTTGACATCCATCACGGTCGTACGCAAGGATATGCACCGTTCATCTAACTGGATTAAGAAAGAAAAAAAAAACATATTTATTTGGCACATGCCACAGGTGCACACAACAAACAAATAAAAATAAAATTTAAAAAACTGAAATCTACACAATGAAAAACTTAAAACTAAACAGAAAAAAAAGAGATAACATTGTGTGTCTCACGGCTGCGCCAAATAGTGCCCGACGCTGGTTTTCAACTGGACCTAAGGATTATGTAGACAGTACCTCGGCAGATAGAGAAAACTAATTTTCCTAGATATGAGACCTAGCTAGATCGATTTTTCACCCCCGTAAACGCCTACATTGCAACTTTCTTCGAAGTCGTTAGAGCCGTTTTCGAGATCGTGATTACAAATACTTTTACAAATATTTCTCATTTAATAAGTAAGTATATTTATTTGCATAAAATGTGGTACATATTGGATGCTATTAAAATGTTATAGTGCAGGACACATTCCGACATAATAATAGCATGCAAAAAAAACCTTTTTTTTTACATTAGGTTGGTAGATGAAAATATTAATATAACCTCCATGACCCGTTTACTATTCAAAGCATCCATCAGCACAATGTTTTGAGTGTGCTACATTGAATTTAACCATAAAACGTGATTTTTCACCCCAAAAAAAAAACGTTTCCCAGTAATATGTTTTGCGTAGGGTTACTTAGTTTGATGAACAGAATGCCTGGTTGTCGGCTTCATGAAGGGTCTGTTTACACCCTGTATGGAATACGAGGACATACATGCATACTTAAACTCACGCTCTTAGGGGTAGGCAGAAACCACAGAACTTCACGTGCTACGATACTTACATACTTCATTCACCTCATCTGCGGTCATACGCACGCCATAATAAGTAGATTCGAATAAGTAGATTAATACCTAAAATCGTTTGTAAGCCTGAAAAAGATAGTCAAGGCAAAAACAAATCCAGACTTAACCTATCTTGATAAAAACTAGTCTCTCTGATTCTTGAAGATAGGACCTTGGCAAACGGTTGGTACTATAAATTCAGATTAGTGAGCGAAATACCATTAAAAAGCTTATTTAGCACAAAAGTATTGCTAATACTATAGGAGGTAAGAGGTTTGAAACGTTTTGAAGAAAAAATAAGACTTCACTACATAGTATAAAGCAAAGTCGCTTCCCGCTGTCTGTCCCTATGTATGCTTAGATCTTTAAAACTACGCAACGGATTTTGATGCGGTTTTTTTAATAGATAGAGTGATTCAAGAGGAAGGTTTACATGTATATCGCAGCCGTGCGAAGCCGGGGCGGGACGCTAGTTATTAAATAAAATTAGATTATGATGGCTATAGTCTCACCCCCTGTTACATGGGACTTCAACATAACTGGTAAAACGTGGGTGTACGAGGTACACCTCTGCCTAACCCTTCAGGGATAACAGGCGTGATGTTATGTTATGTTAGATTGTGAAGCGAAATTGACTTTCCTATCACAACAAGTGTGCGAAAGAGACGGTGCTAAAGAGGACTCATATCACCATCTCTGTCCCACTCTAGAATAAGATTAAAACAATACTACTCCAAGACGTCATGGTAAGTCACCTGAGCGACCCCTTCATGACTTTTGTCAAGTGTTATGTGGCATGGTAATCTGTGACCTAGGCACCAGTTCACCCCAAAGTTTGTGAGTTAAGGTTTACGCTCTACTTTATAGCCTACCTTGGGTCTTGTGCTAAGCTAAGTTACTTAATGTTACTTAAGTGTGCATTCTGGTTTCACTTAGGTCTGACGTAAGTTTTTGGATGTCCCGCATCCTAAGTTATGCCCTTAACATAACTTTGAAACTGTCTTTAGTGTCTAAATTCGCTTGTTTTTAATATTGATGCAATAATATACCTTAGTAACAACCATAGAGTATAAAGTGTCCTGTTAATGGCAATAGGCTCGCCCCCTATTACAACATAACTGACGAAATGTGGGTGTATTATTTAGTACACATCTGCCTAACCCTTCGGGGATTACAGGCGTTATTTTGTTTTAAGCTTTGTTCATACCGAATCATATTTAGGATAACGATTCACAACTTACTAATTTCCGAGAGACTTTTCTTTGTGTTAATTGCTGTCTTTACAATGTGAGGAATGGCCCATAAGCTGTGAAAATTATAAGTTCATCATTTTTATGAACTCGGCAGTATATTTATTTAACATTTTAAGCACTCATCCCATCCCATTCAATAACTATTTCATGAAAAAGTAATTCAATATCGTTAAATGAACTTAGATCGTTGTATTTATGATTTTAATGATTATAATTCTGCAACTACATACGTGTTACGGACGCAAATCATACTTTCATCAACATACAACCTGAAACTGACCAGCGCGGAACCACCCACTGCTGGTTATAGGCCTCCCCTTTTTTCCGCCACACTTCCAGTTCTGTGCGTCCCTTATCCAGGTGTGACTTTGACGATATCGTCGACCCAACGAGCTTTAGGACGGCCCTGGTTTCTTGGCCTAACCTTGGCCACCACTCGGTCAAAGCCTTGCTCCATCGGCCATCTCCGCGTCTAGCCAGTCCGACCTGTAAATTGCAAAAAACGTAAGAAAATTTGAATTTCGCGGACTAATGTGGCGTTATCACATTAATGACACATACTTTTACTACCAGCCCACCGTCGAGTGATGCAGAGACAAACAGTGATTGGTTTAAATGGAATCACTGAGGACAGCTTTTATCCTAAGTAACACAAATGATCAAAAGTTCTCAGTAAGATTGTCAGGTACGTTACAAACACAGATCTCACTATTCACAAAACCCGTTACCAGGGAAACAGTCCCCAACTTCTAAACAAAACTTTTGTTTTAAAAGCCCGACAAATTAATCTTATTTATTGTAATCCTTTAAGTGAAAACATAACGAAGTTTTCTCTTCGCGATTTATTCCCGACTTGTAACTGGGTAACCGGTAACTCCGCTTTTACGAAGATTGATGTTCTGTCGAGTGTTACGTTTTATTTCGAGATTTATTTGGTAGAAACACGGCCTGGAATGATGGCCGAGTTCTGTGTTTTGGTTTGGCGACGTTTTTATCTTGATTTTTAGATACTATACAAAACACTGTTTTAAGCTTTCACGGTTTACAACTAAACTTAAACTGTCGCTGTCAACAGCAACAGCGTCGAAATATCGGGAGCTCAAAATAATAAACAATCACGGAAGATGCCGATCCCGTAAGTGACAGTAGGTATAAGTTTACTAAACAAAAGATCTGACTGCCTCGTTGGTCTAGTGGACGCCAGCACGACTGCTGAGCATGAGGTCCTGGGTTCGACTCTCGGGTCGGGCAAAGTGGTATTTGGTTTTACAATCAGGAATTTATCAGTAGCAGCCACGGAGTCTGGATTTGCGCCCGGCTGATGGCAACAGGCTCGCCCCCTATAACATGGGACTTAAACATAACTGGTGAAATGTGGGTGTACTATTAGATACACCTCTGCCTAAGCCTTCGGGGATTACAGTCGTGATGTTGTGATGTTAAAATTCAAAGTTGCATTTTTATTCCGCTTTATTATTTTTTTATTTTTCTGCGGAAAGATCAGCAAGCTTGAAGCAGCCACGTAACTGGCAGTGAATGACGCTGTCGTAGTTGAGAACCGGCGTACTACGCATCAAGCCTTTCAAGTCTTTAGTGTCTTATAAAGAGGAGCTCGTGGCTTAATAATAACAGCCGCTCGGGTCGATCTTTAGGTTAAGCCGTGCTTGCCTAGGGCTGTGGATAGGTGACCACCCATTACATACCGAGTTTCCTCCGTGCCTCGAAAAGCACGTTAAGCCGTTGGTCCCGGGTGTCATTTGTAGATCTTTGACAGTCGTTAGGTAGTCAGTGGCCCAAAAAGTCTGACAACCAGTCTTACCAAGGGGTATCGTATTACCCAGTACTAACTGGGTTGTGGAGGTCAGATAGCCAGTCGCTCCATGTAAAATACTGGTATTCAGCTGCATTCGGTTAGACTGGAAGCCGATCCCAATATAGTTGGGAAAAGGCTAGGCAGATGAGTGTCTTATAAAGACACGATGCGATTTAGAAATTGAACAGTCACAGAAAAAATATAGAGCCACTAGGTCCTCTACTTTTTTCTGTGGCTGTTCAAGAATAAATTAAAATGATTAGTATGGATATTTCTTCTTTGAAGTGCGTGGGTTCAACTAATTACTTCATCAGTTACTAATCTAAAACTTTGAACTTAAAATAATCTATTTAAGAGTTATCAGTAGCGTAAAGGCTAAGTTTTAACTTAAGGCCAACCTTTTTTTCATCGACCTCCGTTCGGCATGGATAAATTCATTTAAAACCCAAAGAAAACTTCCTTCTAATTACTATTCCTTAAAGTTACAGTATCAAGGATATCCTACGTAACAATTTGAATTTAATCCTGCAGCTAACTTGTTAATTCTATCGAAACACGGACGACTGAAGTTTTCAGTTTCACTCGTTACGGTATTGAATAAGTTTCCGATTAGTTTCAAGTTTCCACTTGGTAACGTACTTACAAGAGTATAATCTGGTTGGGTTATACATATCTATGGGTATCTTTGAAGTTTTCGTAGTTGTTTGTTTCCGGTTGGGATGCCATCGATTGAACAGACCGTTTACAACAACACCGATAACTTTTGGGACTAACTTGTTCTTTAGATTGCGTCGTGACTGCTGCGCGTGAGGTCCTGGGTTCAATTCCCGGGTCGGGAAAAGTGTTAGGGTAATACGATACCCCTTGGAAGGACTGGTTGTCAAACTTTTGGGCCACTGACTATCTGTAACAACTGTCAAAGATCTACAAATGATCGCCGGGACCAAGGGTTTAGCGTGCTTTCCGATGCACGGAGGAAACTCGGCATGTAATGGGTGGTCACTCATCCACCAAGCGCAACTTAACCTGAAGATTGGCCCGAGCGGCTGTTATTATTTAGCCACGAGCTCCTCACTCGACAAAACAACCCTTTCTCGCTTCCCACACTCGATCAATATCCCGACATATGTCTCAATGTGTCAGATATACTCATCACTCGTCGACAAGCGTGTAATACAAGGCGAGGCAGACAGGTGGCAGCACCTGTTGATGTCGAACCAAACACAGGGTTTATTATGAGAATATATTGGTGAAAGAGTGAATTATTGAAAGGTGTACTATGTAAATTTTCACCAAGAAGGTTTTCAGATAGGAGACAATTTTTTTTTTAATGAAACTGGCGCTCATCGTCGCCATGTTGATATCGAACCAAACGTAGGATTTATTATGTGAAAATATTGGTAGATAAAAGAGTGAATTTTTGGAGCCAGGCGACGATAATTTTAAATTTTAAAAAGACTCCGTGACTGCTACTGAATTTCTAATAAAAAAACCCAATAACTCTTTACCCGACCTGGGAATCGAACACAGGACAATTAGTGTTGCCAATCCAAAGGTCACTTAGCTATGCCTGGACGATATTAACTGGAACCCTGCGTTCTCACTCCCCTCAACTTAGCTATAAGGATTTAGTACTTTCTGAAAAATCCTCTAAATTCATTTAAAAAGTCAAATCACCAAGATTTTGTACCATGGTGGACGCTAATTCAGAAACTAAGTATTACCTTCTAGCACTTCGCACGCGACTTCGTCCGCAAAAATTGTAATAACTCGATTATAATTTAATTCATAGATTATATAAGAGGAGATCTATGAATAGATATATTCTATGTTAGATAGGTACGTACCTATGATGTTAATTTTAATGTACCTACCTTATTTTAAAAAATATTTTTAAAATACCAACCAATAACTTTACTTTAATTAACTCCATGACCCGTTTACCATTCAAAGCATCCATCAGCAATACGTTTTGAGTGCGTTACATTGAGTTTTACCGTAAAACGTGATTTAACCAAAAAAAAAAATCGTTTCCCAACAATAATTTTTGCGTAGAGTTACTTAGTTTGAAGTACAGAATTCTTGGTTAACGGCTTCGTGAAGGGTCCGTTTTCACCCTCTATAAGACATTTTATGCAAATAAATATACTTACTTACTTACTAATATATAGCTTATAGCACCCACGAATAATGTAGCTTTCTGCCAGTGAACGAATTTACCCCCACACACAAATTTTACCTTTTGTAATATTAGTATAGATTTCCAGAATTTTAACAACTTAAATCCAAATGGCGTTATACATAAGTACACGTAACTCAATCAAAATAATAATTCCGGTGCCAAATTTTGTAATCTGTGCCATTCATAAACTGATTGCTCGAAATTGCGTGACGTGGCGCAATATGCCCATTTTATAGCTCGGACATTTCACTCGGGCAATATTTACGAGTTTAATGCACTACCTCATTTAAATGGAAATCGTACGTCGTTATTATAATTAGGGGAGGTTGTATACTCGTTTAAAATAGGGTGAATGTGTGATTTTTATTGCATTTTGTAGTAACTCTTATGAAAATATACGAGTTGTGGCAGAACTGTTTTTCAATAAAGGAGAATGTCAGTTTTACAAGGGGTGCTGGTCCAAGTGTGTTGCAGATATGAATTGTACCTTAAATGACAGGTCTCAACCATTACAACAATTTTCATTAAGGTAGCAAAAAAACTATCCCAGAGGAGTTGACATTTTTGCTTTTGTATTTATATTTTAAAAAGCAGTAAAAAGGGTGAAAAACCTGTAGCGGCACTACAAAAAGTACTACAGCAACGTAGAACAAAAAGTACTACAGCGCTATCTATGACCAGAGGATGAACTAAACATCGAAATACATCAAAATCCTACATCGCGCAAGTAAAGTTATCCGCGACTTAAGACTATTATAGAAGAACCCGACAACAACTGTCGGGCAGTAGCCCACCAGACACAACACCCGTCTGGTCGAAGGATCCTCCCTTTTCTATGGAGGATGAAGAAATTTATACCCTTTTCTTCATACCCCCAAACTGGTGACCCCGATATGGACGTCAGCGCAGCTTTCGAGCAACGTCATCAAGGTCACTTTCTCAAGATTTCGAGCAGCGAGTCAACCTATCACTTAAGGTACAATGTACATCTGCAACACACTTGGACCGAAACTGACAATTATTGTTTCGACATAAGTGCTGGGTATTAAAGGTGCACTGACTGTACCTTTTAAGTTTGTTTATTAATAGCATTTATACGTAAGACGTGTGCCTGATCAGATTTTTACAATATTTAACCCCACTGCGAGTTTCGAGGCAAAAGTGACGAACGTTCATACACATTTTGTTTTCGTATTAAACCCGTAGTTTTTGAAAAAATCCTTGTTTATTGCTCACTTTCATTGCTTATAGACCCAGTAGTTTAGGCTGTACTTTGCTTGTTATTAAAAAATATGGAATCAGATCGTAACCTGGATGGTACGGCTTATATCCGAGGACGGTTACGCGTCACCACGCAGCAAAACATGACGCCGTTAACGATGTGTCTAGTTATAATTCAATAAGGTTTTTTTTTGTATTAGTTTATTATTGTTTAAGAATATTTTGTGTATTTATATAAAGGGCCTTAGTTGCCTGATAATAAAATGATTATTATGATTATATAATATGTGTGATAAATTGATTTCGTAGCACGATGCCTACTTTCGCGCTTTGACTACTTTTTTGTACTTTCAAGTAATCGGTAGCACGATGCCAACATTTTGAAACCTACGAAATCGATAAATACCTCAATAATTCACAACGAACACCTGTTTAATAATATTATCTTAACTCTCACACATCTCACAAAATATTGACAAAAACAAGAGGCAAACTATAGGTATTTAAAACACTGGAAAATTCTACAAAGCATTGAACAAAACATCTGATATCCAAAGAAAACTAAATGAGAAAGCCACAGTGTATCGACTATCGGCAAAGAAAAGAAGTAGTTTCAATATTTATTTGTAGTTATTATTGTTTGTGTTGCCAACTATTTCTAGTCAAGTGAGCAAGACAAATCGTAACCGACTGCTGGACACGCACTGGGTGGAAAAAACGTTAAGTTGCCACGGTACCTTATAGGAGAAGAATTATTGTGTTTGTGGAGGTTCGAGGTTACATAATAACAACACTGTTCCATCTTCAAGGTTAAGCGGCTCTTGCCAAGGTCGGTCTTTGGATGGGTGACCATCCATTGCATAAATAAAGCACGTTAAGTCTTTGGTCACGACTTTTATTTGTAGATCTTTGATATTCGTTACAGGTAGGCCCGAAAGTCTGACAACCAGTCTTACCAAGGGGTATCGTGTTACCTAGTACTACCTGGGTTATGGTGGTCAGGTAGGCAGTCGCTTCGTGTAAAATACTGATATTTAGCTGCTAGACCTCTAATTGGGCAGACTGACAGGCAACTCTTATATAGTCGGAAAGAACAATGAAAATAGAGAGTTACGCTCAGTTATCAAAATTAAGTACTTAAGGCCAAAAAAATACAAACACATAGTTTGCGTAACACGATCGTTCGATAAACAACAGCATTTTGTTTCGTATTTCCAAATGTATCTAAACTAAAAACAAATCTATCGTGTCCCATACGATTTATTATTGACCCATTTTAGTTTAAAACAAAACATTCCCGAATAGTGTGATTTGAAAGCATTAATCTAAAAAAACGCATTGCAGAGGTACATAAAAATAGAGTACAATTGCCAAGATAATATGTTTTTGTTGGCAGGCAAACAAAATAATGCTTAAATAGTTATTTATGGAGCTGCCAATAGACGCAATATATTTTTTCTAAACTGTGTGTAAGAACTGCGGCTGGTTTATTTTTCTGTTTAAATTCTTATTGTGATGCTCCTACTCGCAAAAACTTATGGCAATAAATATAAAAATACCTAAATAAAGTTGCATGTCCAAGTTAAAAATAATTTTATCTGAAACTTCATTTTTGTTTTTATTGCGGCCTGCCTCTAAAATATTCCACGATTTCTGTTTCCAGAATATATAGTAAAACGTGTCCCTGATCATGTCTGACATTTGATGATCGGAACTGGTAAGTTTCATCACATCCATATTATTTTAGATTTAGATCATTTTAGATCTGCATTATGCAGCTCATAGGCTGACCTAATATTGACAATGTACCACGATTCAGCCACAAAACTGATTATCGCACCGATCCCTGATTAGTCAATTGTCACCGTTCGCATGCAATCAAAATGCGTCACATTCGTCCCAATCAACGCTACGTAAATAACAATAGGCAGCTTTGATATTTGGCTGGAAATCACGGGTTTTGGTGCTGAACAGGAAATCTTTTGGGCTAAAGGATTAGGAAAGGAATACATGACATGACGTGTGGAGTCTTCGAATGGATCTTTCCCGCCAAAGATAAATAACTCTTAGTGATTTTTGTATACAGCATGTTGCCGTTCAAAGGTTGATGCTGGACGCAATGATACACAGTGTAAAATAAAAAGACTTCCTTGTTATTTCAACTAGTTTTAATGACACAAAAACATCAATGATTTGAAACATCTACAAGATACAAACATAAACTTATACCAACGTCACTTGCTACGGTCCTTTTTTTTTTTTTTGGGGTGGGTAATCATCAAATGACCTCCTCCCCCCCCGCTCTGGGCGGACTGGAAGGGAGTGTCGTCAGACTTTTACTGACTTAAACCCATCCATGTTCTTTCTTTGCCCTTTGTGTTCCAGGGCCGCGGTATCTCTTGCTACGCTCCTTACATACACCTTTTGCTTCATCCACGTCCATACGTCCAAATATTACTTATCACTTAATATCTGTTGCCAACCACCACGTTTCTCCCACCCAGTGCGGTCTCCCCGCTAATCTAAGACGTTTTACACAAACACCATCAATCAGCCGCATGACAGAGCAATCGGAAACGGATTGTGAGCAACAAATTGAACGACGTCCCTCACAGGGCCCTGGGTTATCTGAAAGTTTTTTCGTTGATGAAGTTGGTGGCTTGTGTTAAAGTTGGCTAGGACTTCAATTCTGTGACCAGTGACTTGGACTACGTGAACTCCAAAAATTAATTTTAAATATCCAGCTCTTGAATTTTTGAATCATCATCTGCCTAGCCTTTTCCTATGTTGAGGTCAGCTTCCAGTCTAACCGGATGTCGCTGAATACCAGTGTTTTGCATGGGTCGACTGCCTATCTGACCTTCACAATCCCGTTTTAGTACTGGGTAATACGATACCCTTGGTAAGACTGGTTGTCAGACTTTCGGGACGATGACAATCTGAAATATGTGTAACCGCTGAATATTGGCGGTGTTTCGGGCACCCCATGGAAAGTAAAATATCAACACAACACTCCTTTCAGATGAAAAACCCAATAACACTTTACGCGGCCTTGAAACCGCGGGTTTCGGTTTCAAGGCTGCGTAAAGTGTTATTGGGTTTTTTTGTGTTTTAGAACACATGTTCTGCGCTTGCAGCCAACTATTGGACAATTGGCCCACTCAAAAGAAACTACTTTCTACCAAATTTTATAACCAGAGACTTTTAATATATTATTTATTACATTGCCGACTGACTTTTATAAGGATGCAGACCTCGTTGACGAGGGCGGAACGAGCTGGACAAAACATATGACCAGTGGCCTACAATAGCCCTGGATCGAAAAAACTGGAAGTGATGGGGAGAGGCCTTTGCCCAGCAGTGGGATGACGCAGTCTAACAGTATCAGTATAAGTATCGTTTTGCCTTCTCAGGTGTAGCATCTTATAACACACACACAATGCAACAAAAGCACAAGCTTGTATACCGTCTGAATACAGCTTCCACATAACAATCAGACAACACATTCACAAATCTTAGATAGCATTTAATAATATCTGCTAGCGAAGCAAACTCGCGCTAACTACATCTCTAGTTTACCTGCACGTTTAATATCTCTAGTAGTGTTGTGACTGCAAGGTGGGATTGTCACGGGAATGAATATAAATACATATAATTTATATTTTGAAATGTTTTTTTTTTAATATGTTTATTAAGAAATATTTAAAAATGAAACAAATGTGTAGAAAAACAAATAAAGAAATATTACATTTCTTTAAAAATTACGTTATTAATGTATTTTTTTTAAATAGTTGACTTGATCATCACATCCTACATCATCCATCGTAGATTATTTTATGTTCGAGACTATTATAGGAGACAAAGTACAAAAAAATATTATAAGATATGAGCATGTGAAACTTTTTGAAAACTTATTACTAAATCTATGCATCACGAAGTGTCCAAGTTTGATGATTAAATATAGATTTTTAATCTATACATATAAAGTAAGAAATGACTGGCTGACTGATTCATTCAGCTGAAACCGTTGAGTCTAGAAGCATGAAATTTTGCACAAACGTTCCTTAAATAACGTAAGTGTGCACTAAGAAGGGATTTTTGGAAATTCATTTAAGGGGTTAAAACGAGGGTTGAAAGTTTGTATGAAACTTGGTCAATTTTGTGAACGAAGTCGTGGGCAACAGCTAGTTTAATATAAAACAATACATGGTTATTAAAATTAGAACTTAAAATGTATTAACACTTTAAGTTCTAATTATTTTTAATCCTACGCTTATTTCTTTTTCACATGCTCCGTTTATTTTCATTAAATAAATGTTACATATTTGGCTACACAATAACCCTACAAAAAGAGGCTATCGCAAAAAGCTGTCCCAAAAATTCTTGACCCAACATTCCAATATCCCGAACATATTTCCCATCACTATTCCGACACAAGATAGTGTTGCGCCGGCATATTTCTCCCGAATGTGTAAACTTGTCCCGCGCTCGAATAGTTACGCACTTTACACAATGACGGTGATTCTGTTCTGAGATTAATTAATTCAGAGCTGTGCTCGAGATAAATAGACGATGCTGGGCCGTATGTGTAGGTGGGACAGGTCGCTTTGAATTCGACTAGTACTGGTACTGCAAGTATATAATATAACGAGTGACTGTTATTGAATTTAGTTGGAATAAACGGGATTTGTTATTATATTTTCCTGGACTGACCCACTCCTGGGCAAAAGATCTTTATGGATATTTTTGTTTCCGAAATAAAATAAATGTTCATTCATAAAAAGGCCTCTCCCAATTCCGTCTTGATATGCCTTGCATATGTAAATTTATTTATTTTTCAACATAAAATAACGTAAAAATAGGTGACATAATATTTTGTCGCGCAAGAGGTGCGCATGCTCGCATAGACTTCAGAGACTTAGAGGCTAAGTGAATTTTTCTGTCTCGGAAAGTTGTGATCGCATAAATACAGGAGAATCCTGCTATGATATCCACCCATTGTAAAATAAATTGCACCTGTTTGTTGGAAATGCAACTGCAGTTAGAGGGAAAATGTAATCCGCAAAGAAGTGTTTTATTTGCCTTTTTCATTAAAATTTTAAAAGTGAACTAGTAAAATTTGGTGAAGTTTCAAAGAAAGTTATAACATGATAACGGTGTATCCAATATAGTTATAAATTTACATGAGTAACGTCTACTTATGTTGTCACCTCATAAAGGACTCCTTTATGACTTGACGCCATGCCATGATTGCGTGTAAATGAGACGACCCATATTTTTCAACGACCTAAAAAGGAGTATTTCTGACATTGACCCAAAATATAAGCGAGTAGATCAAACTACCATTACACTATGGCTTTATGAAAAAATAGTATAAACTAGTAACGTTGCTGTTCTTCTTGAAATATAATTAAAACTAGCATTTAAGTAATAATTGTAATCCCGCGGAAAAGAACTAGCTGATAAAAAAAGTTGTTTGTTGTAGAAGCGTGTTTTTTAGTTTTTTCAACAATAATATATTTATCTTAAGGTGTAAAATCTCTGGACTATGAATAAGGCCCCAAGATGCGTTCGTTTATACGAGCTTAAGTAAATTTCCAGTACTACAGGCCCATTGGCTTAGCGGGAGGTGAAACGGCCTGCGAATATAGCAGTTTTGGGTTCTGTTTTATACATCTTCGCGCTAGTTATCTGCTGGGGTGCGCAGAATATTGTGGATTCCAAAACTTGCTTTAGTGCTTAGTGAAGATAGCTTTAGTACCTTAGTATGCTTTATTTTTTCTGTGTAAATATTTTCAAATAGCCTGCAACTTATAATATTTCTTAGAC
Source organism: Noctua pronuba (assembly GCA_905220335.1). Classification (NCBI taxonomy): domain Eukaryota; kingdom Metazoa; phylum Arthropoda; class Insecta; order Lepidoptera; family Noctuidae; genus Noctua; species Noctua pronuba. The sequence continues at coordinate 1,542,675 of LR999906.1, read as the reverse complement.
CACGTTCACCAGGGATTTGTATAAATAACTCATCCCATTGATGTAATTTTATAAGTTTACGCATTTATCTAATACTAAGCTAATAGTCATTCATCATCATCTGCTGACTACCGGCCCTGTGATTTTTGCATCCAGTGGATTTTTGCGATCTTCCTGGTCATGGATTTACCATATCGGCACGGTTGGCGCATTGGCTGAGCGATTAGCTGCTGCGCTGCGTGTCGCCGGTTCGATCCCCGCACGAACAAATATTTTTATCACCTACGGGTGGTCTGGCTGTTTGTGTATGTGAGTTTAAATGTTTGTAAAAGCATCCACGAGAAATTCCTAGAGTGGGACAAAGATTGAAAACTGAACTGAATTGAAGACGTTGCACCACCACCGAAAAATGTGTGTGCAAAAAATGGTAAAACCCTCCAAAACTTTGAAATATCTTTATTAAGCTTGCAGTACCTACGAGTTTTTACGATAATTAATGGTCGTACCTCAGAGATGAAGAAGGAAGAGCACGTGGCTAAATAATGACAGCCGCTCGTTCCATCTCAAGGTTAAGCCGTGCTTACCTAGGTTAGTCCGTGGATAGTTGACCACCCATTACATACCGAGTTTCCTCCATGCCTCGGAAAGCCCGTTGTAGTCGTATTCAGTGGCCCAAAAGTCTGACAACCAGTCTTTCCAAGGGGTACCGTAATACCCAGTACTAACTGAGTTGTGGAGGTCAGATAGGCAGTCGCTCCATGTAAAATAGTGTTACTCAACTGCATCCGGTAAGACTGAAAACCGACCCCAACATAGTTGAGAAAAGATTAGGCAGATGATAACCTCAGAGTTATAATAGATATTAAATCATAGTCCCTATTCACATCAGATCTGCCCTACCCGTATTTGAACCCTTCACGGTATTTAAAGCAGTATGCACAAATAAAGTGCGCGTGCATTATAGCGAGAAAGTCGAGAGCACACAGTTAACGGGACTGTTTGAACTATGAAATTGAGCCGGGTATTCACTGTTTGCGCGGCGACGGGCGGTATAGTGTGTACTCTGCTTTGTCACGGCGAATAAGATGTAGAATATTGCTAGATATGTCTGTGAAAGATATGTCTATGAAGTGTTGAGAAGAATCATCATCTGTCTAGCCTTTTTCAAGTAAGTTGGGATCGGCTTTCAGTCTACCCGGATGCAGCTAAAACCTTCCTTTTCGACCTGTAAAACCTACTAACTGGGAAACACAGTAATACCCTTCGCTAGACTGGTTGAAAAAAATGTTCGAAACACTACACTGCGCTCCAAAACGCAAATCGTTGACGTGGCTCAAAAGGCTGTCCAACTTAAACGGGACTGGGCAGGACATGTCTGTCGCATGCCGAATGAATTGTGGGCCCGTAAAGCTCATGATTGGTGCCCTGAAACAGTGACACGGGGTCGCGACAGACCACGAAAGAGATGGCGGGACGAACTGGATGTCTTCCTTGAGGATGGAAAGTAGTAGCACAAAATTGTGACCGCTGGAAGGAATGGAGGGACGCCTTTGCTCAGCAGTGGGACAATATGGGTTAGATATAATAATAACAACCTTGAAGGGGTTTTTCAATCTTAACAATTAGTTCTGCAGCGAAACGACCAGCACTTTCTATCGCAATGAATTTAAGTACATATGTAACGATCACATCTCTTCGTACCGTTCTCAGCTTAAATGGCTGCCTATCCGACTCAGGAGGTCACTCAGATCCCTTTACTCCCGTAAATACATACATAACAAATACATACTGTACAAAAAAAAAATTTTCAGTGTTATGCAATTCTCCCAGTCTGAACCTTCGAGCTTCCAAAAACCTACTCCCACTCCTAAATAAATATAAGAAATTCGTAATCCATTGTTTATTACGTACCTAATTGTTAATGTCATTCGTCTGCTCGAAAAAGGAAATAACGCAATGAATACGGTTGAACTGTCAAAATGATCATGAGCCTTCACGAATTAATTGCTAATGAGAGCATTTTACGCAATGATCCCGCCGTATTATTCACTATCGACGATTTACAGTTAATGTACAACTATAAAATTGAAGTACTTTTTTCTCAGTGCATTTGAAAGTGTATGCGGCGCTTATAACTATTATTTTTTTCTGTTGTTTGTTCCGGCTAATCTCCAAAACGGCTGGACCGATTTTGATGGGACTTTTAATAGCAAGTAGCTGATGTTATAAAGAGTAATTTAGGCTAGACTAGGCTTAGGCTTTTATTTTACAAAAATAATTAGGATTCCGGGCAAAAAAAAAAATAACAAAATCCGATTCAAAAAGGGAAGTCATTATTTTAGAATAATTTCACGTAGGCGTAGGTCGCGGGCAACAGTACTAGTATTATAATAATCTAAAAGTTAGTCCTGTTCTATAACTAACAGCGCAAATAAGATAAAACTATCATTTTACAACTGCAACGCCCACTTTTAAAATTACTTCGCTCGCTGGAACTAGTTATAAGTACGCACTAACAAGTTTTTGAATTTAACTTTGTCGCTCTTTATGTTAGTGATAACCACGGTGATAACGACAAAACTAACTTTAACTAAATTCTATGTTGTATATTTTCGGAGAGAGAAAATTAGACAGCAAAACTCTTTAATTAAAAACCATGGCTGCGTTTCCAATTAACAGAACCCTCAGTAAATAAAATAAATTCAGTGTAAAAGCTATAACAGTTAGCTAGCACCTCATCAAATATTTTTTTCTACGTTTGACTTGACTGTGCTAAAAATCCGTATGTGTTAATTTTATGTGAGGTCATCATCTGCCTAGCCTTTTTCCCAACTTATTATATTGGGGTCGGCTTCCAGTCTAACCGAGTGCACCTAAATACAAGTATTTTACATGGAGCGACTGCTTATCCTCCATTGCCCAGTTAGTACTGAGTAATAGGGTACCTCTTCGTAAGACTGGTTGTCAGACTTTCGGGCCACCTGACTACCCGTAACGACTGTCAAAGATCTACAAATGACAGCCGAGACCAATGGCTTAACGTGCTTTCCGAGGCATAGAAGAAACTTGGTGTAATGGATGGTCACCATCCACGGACCGAACTAGGCAAGCTCAACTTTACCTTTGAAGATCGGCCCATGAGGCTGTTATTTAGACACGAGCTCCATGACACAATTTACCATGTTATTTTAATATTATCTGTTTGCTGCATAAGTTAATCTTTACTAATATTATAAATGCGAAAGTAAGTTTTTTTTGTTTGTTACCTTTCACGCCTAAACGACTGAACCGATCATCCTGAAATTTTGCATATACGTTGTCAGGTGCACAGAAACGGACATAGTGTACCTTTCATCCCGAAAAAAAGTACTGTTCCCAAGGAAAACAAAATAACGTTCTTATAATAAAAGATGGCGCCACATGTCTTTCGAATCATGATTCAATGATATTATTACAAGCAGAGTACAACCCGAATTGATTGTCAAATTCTAAATTAACTCGAGCGAAGCCGCGGGCAAAAGTTAGTATCTGTTTAATTTGATGATGTAGGTAGGATTTGCAACCGATCCAGTACTTCTATATCCACGTCTCTCACTTACCGTTAATTATATCCGCAAGACTCGTCTGGCTAAACAAATTTTTGATATAACTCAGTCCATTCACCTCGATGTAAGTTAAACGAAACGCTTTCTGCTGTATAATATGCATATATTAAAAGTTAAAATGGAAAAGTCGGAGGTTGTTTTATGTTTAGTTACTTTAATCACACGGTTATTTTCGTATCAATTTGAACGAGGCATAATTATGTAGCTTTTGCTTTGAACGAGGCACTAAATTGAAGTCAACATTTATTTTCCGATTTGAAATTCTTGTTTTATTGAAGATATTTCATATTTCCATTTAAAGAAATGTAAATTTGAGTACTAGTGTAGTATATAAGAATCGACAAAATGACAGATCAACAAAAGAAATCCGTCATTTTGTCGATTCTTCCGTCGACAAAACCCGTTTCTACGGTGGTCATGCTAAGCTTGCAAAGCTAAGCCAAGTACGGCTATAATATGTTTATCCATTTTTTTTCACTAGTTATTCTGACATTTATTTACTTTACACTAGTACTCAAATTTACATTTCTTTAAAAGCTACATAATTATGCCTCGTTCAAATTGATACGAAAATAACCGTATGGTCATGTGGCGAAGTTTTGTCTACTAAGGGTACGGTCGGCTTCAGATATTAAAGTATGTTTTGAAAAAGACATATTTCATGTTTGGTAGCATCACAAAAACTCATTTTACAGCTTGTGAACTTGCAATTCTTAGACAAGAAGACGTAATGAATAAAAAGCAATAAACTCTGCTTTCTCTGTGTCAACAATTTATTTGCGAAGCTAAAGTGCATAAAAAAAGAAAACTAAAATAAGGGCGTAAACACATCCGTGTGGTGCGAGTTCCAAAACGTTGCGTTGCTGGGAACGCTCAGCGGCTGCCTCCCAAATAGTTTCGAAATCGTGGAACGTAGATCTTGTAATGTTATCTCTACTAATATTATAAATGCGAAAGTAAGTTTGTTTGTTACCTTTTCACGCCTAAACTACTGGACTGTTCATCCTGAAATTTTGCATATACGTTGTTAGTAGTACAGAAACGGATATAGGGTACCTTTCATCCCGAAAAAAAGTACTGTTCCCGAGGAAAATAACAAGAACGTTCTTATTATAATAGATGGCGCCACGTGTCTTTCGTCACATTGAATTAAATTATTACAAGCAGAGTATAACCTGAATTGATTGTCATATTATAAATTAGCGCAAGCGAAGCCGCGGGCAAAAGCTAGTGTTCAATAAAGAAACTTACGTATCCTTGTACATGAAACTGAACTTCCTAATGTTATCAACAAGAGCGTCAAACAATTATTTTAGCAAGAGAAACCTCCGTAATACCGATCGGTATTCAATATATGATAGTCCATCATCGCTTGGAAACCATCCGTACCATTCAATTGTTGCGCCCCCCACCGAGCTATTGTGTACCCGCCCTAACATATTAAGCGCCGTCGCATCACATTCTCAAAGAAAATGCACCCGTCTCTCTTAGATTCCTTACTTGCATAAACAGGTTCCACAACGGGGAAATATCCTTTACAAGGTTTAGCCCGCGGCTTGGCTCGCTTGGTGGTCGTAAATTATTCCACGGGAACATAAAGGGATAAAAAGTATTTGTATGTTACAAAGTCACTTGACAAAATTATATTCTATTAGCTTTAAAAATTATGAAAAAACAAAAATGTATTGAAAACTCAAACTCAAAGAATTGATTTCAATTAGACCATTGCAGGCACTTTTGATTGTCAAAACTAAAGGATGAAGCTACAGTCCCATTCACAAGGCATAATAACTTGTGAAAATATTGTAGTTGCCCATTCCAAAGCGTAGATCTGTATAGAGAAGAATGGGCAAGAAACTCCATGGACACTCTTTTAAATCAAAATATTTTTACAGCATTCATGTGGAAAGACGTGCTCATTAAGAACTCGTGATGGGACGAACATAAGTTACCGAAAACTTCAGATCAATCCTGTTACAAGTTATTATAGAAGACACGAAAAAATTGCCACAGATCTAAACCCTCTGTTTGTTAAATTTCATCGTAATCCTTTCAGCCGTTATGACGTGAAGGCAAGACAAACAAACAAACTCACTTTCACATTCACAATATTAGTTAGGATTTTAATGGCCGCTGGGATACATAGTAAAATCGATATTGACTATAAATGTTGTTATGTGTTCATTAAATGCGAAGCGCGCATAACTCTTTACGACGCTGTATACTTTGGATACATTTCATTATACCAATTTTATATTTTATTACGTTTTGTTTAAGGGAATATTGCTTTTTTATGGCGTACCCCTTTTTTTCTTGGGGCTAGGGAAAAGGTTTAGGAGCACCTGTATTTTGTTTATGGCTCTACAGGTCCTGAAATAAGTAGAAAATATTTTCTTTACAATTATTTTAAAGAATGTCAAAGAGGATTGATCAAGCATTGGCGGTCATAACTGTTGACTGTAACATAGTTTTGAAAGCTGTAGCGGCACTACAATGAGCACTACAGCAACATAGAACAAAAAGTACTACAGCGCCATCTATGACACAGACGATGAACTAAACATCAAAATACACCTAAATCCTACATAGCGCAAGTAAAGTTATCCGCGACTTAAGACTATAGAAGAACCCGACAACAGCTTTCGGGCAGTAGCCCACCAGACATAACACCCGTCTGGTCGGAGGATCCTCCACTTTCTATGGGGGATGAAGAGCTTTACACCCTGTTCTCCATACCCCCAAGAGTTAAGGTGGCAGCGTCAGGGTAGCCCGCGAAATTCAAATTTTGTTACGATTTTTGCAGATCATTGTCGGGTTGAATGATTATGAAGATATGATTCGCGCAAGGAACATGCATGTAGTTACAGAATTATAATCATTAAAATCATCAATACAACCCTCTAAGTTCATTTAAACCCATTCAATAACTATTTCATGAACTAGTCATTTAATAGGAGTTTCTTGCCGTTTCTTCTCCATAGGAAACGACCAACCCGAACCGTGTTTTTTTTTGATAACTTGAACTGTCCCACTCGTGGGCAAAGACCTCCCCCATTCCTTCCACTTTTCTCGATGTTGCGCCTCTTCTCGCCAATTAACGAAAAAGCCATCCAAGCAAAAGTATTCAAAAACAAAACGGCAGTGTAAGTTCTGATTTTGACCACGTTCCAAAAGAAACATACTCGTACATTGGAACCACTCGAATACGTAGTATGAGTACGTTAAAATTAAATAACGTAGGATCTTACTTACTAGGCATAAGTAATCATTTAAGTCTATGGTTATTGTATTATGTTGAATTTATAATTGAAATAATGTATAATTTGAAAATTAATGTAACTGATGAATTGAAAGTAATGTAATGTAAGTAATGTTAATTGAAAACCAATGTGATGTAAATAATTTTAATTGTAATTTCGTGTTATTATAAATTGATTTTGCGTATCGTTAAAACGGTGAAACATGTAGCATTATGCAACATTATGAACACCGTTGTAAACATACCATGTTTCAGGCAAATAAATAAATAAATGACTCACTCTACTAATAATCTTACTTACTGTAAAACACTCAAAAAAAGACAAAACACTACAAGCAAGCAAAAATAAAAAAAGCAGAAAAAAAAAGAAACAAAAATATCGCAGAAGAAGCAGAAATATCGCAGATGTCAAATGATTTATACTCTAACAGATTGGGCCCAATATTTTTTACGGCTCCATTGACGTTTTGCAATATAATGTCCATCCGAATGAGTGCGACTGAATTATTCATTTTCCCTTGTCTTTTTTTCAAGTAAGTTTCGTTCATTTGAGTTTTTATGAGGCCGTTTGACAAATGTCTGTGTCCAATCGAGGGTGAATTACTTTAAATCGTTTTGTATAATGAGGTGGAAAGTATTTGAGATACGTTTATGAGTAGGTATTAAGGTCGGATAATGGAGTCTGTTTGCTGTCGACATGTTAAAAAGGAAATTGTACTATAGGTAGTACGAATAATATTATAGTTATCAATATAGATATCCCGTGCTTTTTTTTTAGAACCGCTGCCCCACACTAGGAATTTCTCCTGTATCGTGGGTGCATTTACAAACATTTAAACTCAGATACACAAACAGCCACATACACAAACGTGCAGGAATCGAACCCGCAACACGCAGCACAACATTCAATCGCTCAGCCACTGCCCCAACCGCGCCGTCAGACGGCGTCTTTGTCTAAACAACACATTAAATCTTTCATCTCGACTTTCATACATATCAATCAAGATTAAAGATTAAATGCTATTGTCTTGATGACCGATGACAGTCTTTTAAAACTTTGTAAATATATTAGAAGCAGGAAAATTTAATATAAACTCAGTACAGTGAAGGTTTGGTCAAACTGGTATAGACAAATTGCGAACGCGGCTCTGAAAGCACAGATGTGTGCCGAAGTATCTGTCAGTGTCCGGTGACAACAGCAGGTCCGTAATCTGTCCGTGTCGGTACCGAGCCTTAATTGAGCTATACGTAGACTGCTCAGTTAAGGCAGGTATTTGCTGAGTCTGAAATAGGTACTCAATTTCATCCGCGTTCAAATAAGACGTTATGCGAACCTGCAAGTAGCATAGTTTAATAAAATAAAATTTATAAACGTAAAAATTAAAGATGAAAGATTAATACCCACTTTCATCCCCATATCTAGTAAATGGCTTCACCGATTTTGATAAAACATGTCTAATTTTAATATAAACATCATGCGCTTTCATTTGAGACCCCACGTGGGTATATTTGAAAATATTCGATTTTTCATACCCACTTTCATCCCCTATATCTAGTAACTGGATGCACCCATTTTGATAAAACGTCATACGTCAACGTCAAACGACATCTAAGAACCATCGCCAAGAAACTAGCTTTCAAATAAAAAAAACTGCATGCAAATCGGTTCACTCGTTTATGAGCTACGGTGCCAGAGACAGACACACACACACACATTGCGGTCAAACTTATAACACCCCTCTTTTTGCGTCGGGGTTTAAAAAGGCATTAACCAAACTCTTTTATGACAAAAGAAACAATCAATCAATCATTTATTTTGTTAAACATAGATATGGTTACAGATAGTAATTGTCTAAAATATGTGCACTATGTTTTTGCCAATATATGACGTACAAAATGGCGGAAAAAATTAACATAAACAAGCAGTTACAATTAAGGTGGCATGTCAATAAGATTAATTCCAGAAATCCCCACCGACAAATCCCCACCAGTGGGGATTGTTATTTTTTTTCCACAAATCCCCACCAGGTAAATAAACTCAGCCCAGTGGGGATTTTTGGAATAATAAGTTACAATCCCCAGGTGTAAATTACATTAAAAATTAAAATTCAATAATACATATGTCAGTTAAGTAAACATTTTCCTTTACCTCTCCACTCCTCTTCAAACTTTCTCACAGAAAAAGTCAACTCAAATAAACCCTTCAGTACACTGTAAGACACAAGAATTGTACCAACAAATGTTTAAACAACAACTAAGAAAATAAAAGGGTGGGGTGCTAACGTGTCACGGTGTATATACTGTCGAGTGTAGAGCACAAACACAGGTGATCAAATGTATGTACACACTCGTATAAACAACGGTGTGCGTTTAAATTGAAGATTCTTGTCGCGTTGGACCAGGATGCGCAGAGACGGATTAGAAATTGAGAATGTGTGTGAAAGCCGGTCACAAAATAAAGGATCAATGTAAGGTAAATGAAGGATATTAGACAATAAATCTGTTTATATCTACTCAATATCTAATCATTATTTATATTCATTCAAGGATGATTCACTGATACTATAGTTATACTAGATATAATCTCCAGCTGATGGATAGCATAACACACTCAAAATGGACAGGATATTTTGCTACCCGTCAGTGTCACACATAGTGCACTACACACAGTCATAAGATTACTCCTGATAAGGTTTAATATTTATAAATATTATGCTGTGGGCAGTTTTCATCTATACAAATAAATAAAATTGAAGTGTCTGTTTGTAATTTCAAAATAACAGCTTTTTACTGAATGCCTATGAAAACCTATGAAAACTTACTTATTACGATTTTGTTTTTGTCTGTCTGTCTTTTTGTACCGGCTAATCTCCTAAACGGCTGGACTAATGTTGCCGCGACTTGTAGTGGCAGATGGCTGATGTCATAAGTCATAACTGAGGCTTTTAGATTTTTTAGGGTTTTATAACAATTTAACGCGAACGAAGGTCGTGGACAAACAGCTAGTAGAAGATAAATAAAAAATCCAGCTAGTCCAGTAAAAAAGGACTTCTTATCCACCACACATAGTTCTGGAACAACATGTAAGGCAATGTTTACAACGTTAGAGAGATGCAAATAAACTCCGGTGGCTTAAAATTGACGACGCAACATTCGCACTGTGCCTGTAGTCATTACTCTTGGCTGTAAGTGTTGTTTGAGAGCGGCTGTTAATCTTAATGTAGCTACGTACGAAATTAAGGGAAAAATCTGAAGTTAGGTTGACACTAAGTGATTCATGGGGCACTAAATGTCGTGTCCTGTCTGCCCTTTGTTTGCACATTACAGGAGGTGATGGACGCTAATGAAATTGCCAAAATTTTAGGCTGAATTCATTTAGTTTAGGAGAAGAAGATACAGAATAAAACGAACTAAGTATAGGAATTGACGCCATCAGCTGATAAACATGTATGGTAAAACTAAAAAGAAAAGGTTGAATTTAAAAAAATCATAGAACACAAATGGTTCAGTTTCACAGTTTGAGTTACCACACGAGAGGTAATATTTTTTTTTTTGGGCGGGAAATAATCAAATGACCCTCCCCCCGCTCCCCCGCTCTGGGCGGAGTGGAAGGGAGTGTCAGACTTTTACTGACTAAAACCTATCCATGTTCCTTCTTTGCCCTTTGTATTCCAGGGCCGCGGTATCTCTTTCGAACAGTCCCGCAGCATACGAGAGGTCTTGCGTTTAGTTTGTTACACCCTGTAATATATAAAGTAAAATATTTCATCTCACAGCACTCCAGACATACAAACTAGATTTTCTTCAATTCAGGCACATCGGGTTTAGAATCCAAGAGAGCGTTGACCGCAGTGAGGGTTTGGCTTCGACGTCTGAATCCCATCATCATCTGCCATTGCCCAACTGTAACCTTTTCCCAACTAAGTTGGGGTTGACTTCCAGCCTAGCCGAATGCAGCTAAATACCAGTATTTTACACGGAGCGACTTCCTTATGCCTATATGTAATACGATAACCCTAAGTAAGTCTGGTTGTCGAACTTTCAGACCACTGACTACTAATAACGACTGCCAAAGATCTAGAAATGACACCCGGAACTAATGGCTTAACGCTATATATCCAGTATTCCTGTAAATTTGACGAAACTTTTACCCTGAAACCGCTGTACCTACATAGACACAGGTATCATCATCTGCCTAGCCTTTTCCCAGCTATATTGGGGTCGGCTTCCAGTCTAACCGGATGCAGCTGAATACCAGTATTTTACATGGAGCGACTGCCTATCTGACCTCCATAACCCGGTAATACGATACCTCTTGGTAAGACTGGTTGTCAGACTTTTTTGGCCACTGACTACCTACCGACTGTCAAAGATCTACAAATGACAGCCGGGACCAACGGCTTAACGTGCTTTCCGAGGCACGGAGGAAACTCGGTAAGTAACGGGCGGTCACCCATCCACAGACCAACCTAGGTAAGCATGGCTTAACCTAAAGATCGACTCGAGCAGCTGTAATTATTTAGCCACGAGCTCCTCCACATAGACACAGGTATAAAGACACATTTTCCCCTAATTTCGTTGCATGTTTCTCTCAGACATGGAGAGCTCACACAGCTCAGCTTCAGTTAGGTGGCTCCAGTTTTTAACACACACATTTTTAAAATGAGTAATTAATTAGTTTTTCCCCAACCTTTTAGAGCATGCGGGTGCAAAAAGTTAAGCACAACAATTTTTACTTTGAGCTTACAATTTTTAACCTGAGCTAAACAATTTAGCTTTTAGTTTTAAATTTTAATATTCATATTAAAGTTTCAACTTCCTGATTAACGTACATGGAGTGGCTTGTTGGTCTAGTGGACACAAATGGGATTGCGAAGCGTTTTGAGTTCGATCCCCATGTCGGGCAAAATGTTGTTTAATTTATTTATTTATTAATATGCCTCTCATGCATGAGGTTGTGGGTTCAAATCCGGGCAAGTACCAATGTGACTTTTTCAATTCATATGTACTTTCTAAGTTTATCTTGGACATCACAGACATCGGTGAAGGAAAACATCGTGAAGAAACCTGGACTTATAATTAATATAAGTCTGAAATCGCCAACCCGTCTTGAGCAAGCGTGGTGATCAATGCTCGTGCCTTCTCTGTATGAGAAGAGGCCTTTGCCCAGCAGTGGGACAGTAACAGGCTGGTATTATTATTATATTATTATTAATATAGGTTCACCAACAGCTTGTGTGTACAATATATTATAATTATACATAGGTTTTAGTCTTAGACTTACACAGTCGCATTAATAATTTATTTAATTGGGAATTTCTCAGCAGCCTGGAATTTGTGTATGTCCTGGTTAATAGCTACAAGCTTGACCTCTATTGCAGCAGCGGTGGCCCGATATGTCCTGACTTAGGAGATGGAGGTTCGGACTCAAGCAAGTAATTTACTTCGTGTATTTTACTTTATCAACATTGCTCTGAAAACGGTAAAGGAAAACATCACATTACAGAACCAGTAATTTAAATACATGCCACATCAGCGATAGGAGGCGTGTCTCCCAGCACTGGGAACATTAGAGGTAGATTATGTCTTAAACATGGTGTTATCTTTTTTTTTGTTTAAACGTTGCCCCACACAAGGAATTTCTCCTGTACCGTGGGTGTGTTTACAAACTCACACACAAACAGCCAGAGCCGGAATAACTACCTGTAGGCCATACAAATATTTGTTACGTGCGGGGATCGAACTCGCGACACGCAGCGCAGCAGCCAGTCGATCAGCCACTGCGCCAACCGTGCCGTCAAATATTTTCATAGTTACGACATCAAACGTCCTCTGGCGACCCGTTCGCAGAATACAATCGTAATAGTTTGTTAACATAGATTGCATGTACGATATTCGTAGACACACAATAATTTATCAAAATCCATCGGTTATAGATGTTGTCGTGACAAGCCATTTCCTTAAGGAAACGTGTCTACTGATTGTCTCCTAGTCCTTCCGTCTTGTGACATACGGACATTGATGTTGACATTTCTTATTGTATTGTCAGCAGTGATGTTATTATTGTATTACTTTCGTATATTTATTTTCACAGACTCACGCAACGATTTGATCATGTTCGCGGGGTAAACGTGGCCAGAAATTGCACAAAACTGAGAGGTTCGGAAGGAGAACAGGGGAGGATTTTGCCCAGCAGTGGGACACGGTATAGGCATTAAAAAAAAGAATAATGCTTTATGACGCAACTTGCTCGATGCGACACGTGTGTTTACTTTTGTTTCCGTCGCATAAGTACCGTCGCGTCGCAGTATTTATTGGCATTCTCTATGGAAGTTCATTTATTTGTTTTTTTTTCACAAAAGAACAAGTTTAACAACAACACACTTTTATTGACGCAACACTCGTGCCGTTTGAGTGTGTAGCTCATGGACTGGCGGCAAACGTTCTTACAATATTAGTTTAAAACAATTGCCAGGTGATTCTCTTGTGTATTCTCTCTCAGGAGATTCTCATTGATTTGTGATTTGTGTATTGTTTTGTTTGTGTTTGATTGATTTGTGTCTCGAGTTCGAACCTAAGACACGCACCTCTTATTTTTCAAATTCATGGGCGTATTGTGTAGTTATCACTTGCTTCGGTGAAGGAAAAAATCGGGAGGAAACCAGCATGCCTGAGAGATATTTCTCGACGGCATGTAGAGCCAAGTCAATAGACCTTGGGCGTTAGGCACTAACCACACGAAAAAATAGCGCTAAACATTTTATAAAACATCATGCTGTTAACTTCAAACTATTGACAGAAACAGAATGAGACGCGAAAAGTGATTGGTGATGGAACCGAACCTAAGCTAAAAAAATCTAAAAGTCACAAAGAAGCAAGAACTTTTTGTGACTTTTAGTATTTTTTTAGAATGTGTTTGTTTTTTCCATTGACTACTCGAATCATAAATCATTCACCATTTACTAGAAGACACTTTTCAGATAACACCTGAAAAAAGAATATTTATCTAACGTACAAAAACTTACAATGGAGTAAAGAACAAAAATCAAGCTTCTTTGATAAAGTTTCGCTAAAAAAGTTTTGTTTACGAAAACAAGGACAGAGGGGGTGTACGGTGAGGTGTGGAGGGGGGCCGCAAAATAAAGCAATCAGTTATCCGTTAGGTTTGTTTTTTGATAAAAACGTTGACTTTGCAATCTTGCGTCTGAAATTAAGCGTTATGGGGTACAAAAGTTGGGGAGACGGCTCTCTTTTTTTACATAGTAAAAGGCAAAAAAGTTGAGTTGTATTCATTTTGGTGTGGTTCTCCATTGAAATATTCTGAGCAAAGGCGATTTTAGGATTCATCGATACCTTCAAAATGGTGAAGGGAAACATCGTGAGGAAAGCGGCACTCGTCGACGTGTGACATCTACCAACACGTACAGAGCCCGTATGGGGAATTATAAAGGTTTACTTAACTAAATTTAGTATAAATGGCTGATGATATACTAAATTTTATAAATAAATAAAATAGCCACACCCAATTTTCCCAGCACTAGAATGTTATAGGCAAATTATGCTAGTATAGGAAATGAATTAATGTTGTCGATTCTGGACTATACTAACTATTTGAACTATAGAGAGACGGAAAAATATAAAAAAAAAAATATTGTGTATGACACTAGTCACAGCCCGGCTGTTGAATCGAATACAGTCAGTACCATAGAGGGTGCAGTTCCAGAGAAACCGGTGGAGATAGAGGAGGGTACTGCGGCTGCAACTAGCGTTGAAGCTGACAGGGACCAGATTTCAGCGGATGTTGTGAACGGAGAAAATGCACGGCAGTCATTAAGTAATGCATTAGAGAACCAGGCTCCTCACGCCACCGCCGCTGCACAGGATTCAGCAGTCATGCATGAGCCACGTGCACATTCTCGGCTTACCAGAAAAGATGTTGACTATTCTGTATTTTACTAGTAGATAGTTATGCGTACAATGTTAGGCTAAGCAAGATTTGGTTGTTACAACAATGTTTTAAATTATGATATGTATTGTCAACAGGTTCCAAAATTAGGGTGGAGGAATGATGTGTATGCGCACTCACACATAGTCATAGGTTGTCAATGTGTCAGTATAACCCCTTCCCAAGTCAGTAATAAACTAGCGATCAAGGACGACACTCGTTTCATTATCTCCCACAACGTATAAATATATCAATAACGCAATACTTCCTTTTATCACACACCATTCTAACCCACTTTTGCAGAGACAGGTCAGGTGGACTGAGAGGTTTGTAGTTAGACAAACATGTAAATCAGATGTTTTCCTGGTAAATTCTCGTATATCCTAGTGACTAGTTGATACACAATTACAACATCCTGCCGGGGTTAGTTCCATATATTTACTTCACGTTGATTGCGTGTTGTACTTTGATTCCTACTCAAACCGGCTAATTAGTAGCGCTGCTATATTCAATTTGTAATGTTTGTGAGTTGTGTAGTAATGCTGAAATATCTTCTAAACAAATAAATAATATTGCAGTGGCTGTTTGTAATATCAAAATAACAGCTTTTTACTTAATGTATATGAAAGTATTTACGATACTTATAACAAAAACACTTTTTTTTTCAATTTTTGTCTGTCTGTCTGTTGGTTCCGGCTAATGTCCGAAACGGCTAGACCGATTTTGACGGGACTTTTACTGATAGATAGCTGATGTTATAAAGAGTAACTTAGGCTTTTATTTTAGAAAAGGGATTAGGGTTGGGGGATAAAACCAAGCCAAATAAATGATTTTGATATTCGCTAGGTTGCATGTATAGGCCAGGATAAATGTACAGTTTTATGCTACACACGTTCATGCATCCCTACAGTTTGACTGTACAGGCAAACCAGCTCATGCATCATCTTCTGCCTAGCTTTTTCCCAACTGTATTGGGGTCGGCTTCCAGTCTAACTGGATGCAGCTTAGTCCAGTATTCTACATAGAGCGACTGTCTATCTGACCTCCACAACCCAGTTAATACTGGGTAATACGATACCCCTTGGTAAGACTGATAAAACTGGCCATGCAAAACCCGTCGTATATGGCCGGCTACTAATAAGCATGGATTACATGCCTGAGATGTTGTGATGGCCCAGAGGTTAAGGCCTCGCCTCTCATGCATGAGGTTGTGGGTTCAAATCCGGACAAGTACCAATGTGACTTTTTCAATTCATATGTACTTTCTAAGTTTATCTTGGACATCACAGACATCGGTGAAGGAAAACATCGTGAGGATACCTGGATTTATAATTAATATAAGTCTGAAATCGCCAACTCGTCTTGAGCAAGCGTGGTGATCAATGCTCGTGCCTTCTCTGTATGAGAAGAGGCCTTTGCCCAGCAGTGAGACAGTAACAGGCTGGTATTATTATATTATTATTACATGCCTGAGGTCGTGGCCCCAAGCAATGCGATTGGCGTCAAGCCACATACGCGTCGCAACACTCTTGAAAGTGTAGGTTGTGACCAAGAGGTTACTAAGAGTCTTCACTGAGAAGCTTTTCTGTTGAAACTCAATATAAAAGTGTAAGCAATTGCTTGCACACTTAACTCTTTGTCTTCCGTACATAACAATATTTTACTTAATACATTGTGTTACGCGATACCCTTCCCATGTTATATCTAATGGAAGCGAATCGCTAGAGGCTACGAATATTTTAACATGCAGGAAATATTATGTAAAAGCAGTTCGTGGAGATAATATGTCTATTCTATCTTAGTAGCTGTTTACCAAATTATATGTATATTATTATGCTATTATCTCACTATGCTAACTCTCTTCCCAACTATGTTTTGGTCGGCCTCCAATATACCTGAATTAAGTGAAAACCACTATTTCGCATGGAGCGAATGTCTGTCAGACCTCCATAACCCCAGTTACTGGGTAATACGATACCCCTTGTAAGCAAAAATACCGATAGCAGTTTATAAAAAAAAAATTGCAGTAATTAGTTTTGTTTGCTTTTAAACACAAGCTATTTCCCATGTTATTATATTTGTTTATTCATTTTTCTAACTTACGAGTTACATTTTTAAATATTTTTATCAACAAAAATAATACAAAAAACATTTAAAAATATTAAAAATAGTAGCTCACCGGTATCGGGAATAGGTCCAAGCTACCGGTGGTCAGGGCTCCAGAGAGAGGAACCGCTTTCTGAATCAAACCCTTGATCCAGCTGCCTAACGAGAGCCTCCTCAGGTATGGGTAGAGGCTCTTGGCAAACAAGCCATGGGCTGATACGACTATCGGTATAATGATCGCTAAGTCCACATCCCACATGTTGACAACCTGCCCTTTCCCATATTATTATTACACTCTGCCGAAACTTAAGTGATTTTAATATTACACAGGTAATAAAAATCCTCAATTTGTGGACCCCGTTCGCTTCCTGTACACGGGACGAAAAGAAATTTACATTTTAATTTTGTTTCACGGTGACTGTTAGAAGTTTGAGACGGTCTCAGTAACGGATCTGTTTGCAGCGATACAAACTTTTTGTTTTGCATAATTAACTGGCGATGGGGCCGTGGGAGCTTTATAGTATAGTTAAAAAAAAAAACAAGTTAAGTAAGGTAGTTGGAGTAGAGCTTAGTTTGCTGGTGCTAAAAGTATTTTTAAGAGGGATTTATGTACCTTTTTTAAACTAAAGACTAGTTGAAAGAAGTAGCCTGTGTGTTTAAAACGAACTGATATTATAATCTTAACCGAGTGTTGGCTAAACGATAACAAATCAATACCTAAACTGCTTTGCCTCTACTCGACATTTAAACCAAAATAATGGGGTAGTAGCCTTTGTTAAAGACACATTAAAACCTTAAGTAAAGGAAATAAAGTTGGCCCAAGCTTCCTGTCTCCAGTTAGATATTCTGAATAACCATATTTTGTGTATTAACTGCTCTCCATCAAACATTAACACTGACAGTTTCATTGGCTCGCTTAGCACTCACCTTGATACGATAACATCGCAAAAAAACATAGTAATAACGGGAGATATAATAAATATAAATATTAGAACAAAAGACAAATCAAAATCAAACAATAAATTGCTTTGGAAAAATGTTAAAAATATAACCTACACTAATAAATCTTTAAGTCAAAACATTGTATTAATTAAATTAAATAGACTCCTATTGAATCAGCAAACTATATTATTAATTATTTCGTAAATATTGGCAGACAGCTGGCCCAACAAATCCAGATTAGCGTAAATAATTACCCTAATTATGAACCTAATCAACTGCAACACAAGCTAATTCCTTTGTACTCTTGAACACAGACCTCAATGAAGTAGACAAAATTTTAATGAACTTAAAGTCAGATAGTGCTGCTGGCTGGGACAATATCTCCACAGGATTTTTAAAGTATATACGTAAGGAAGTTGTCCCAATTATAACCCATCTCTGTTTTAGAGATGGTATCTTTCCAGCCCCCCTTAAAAAATCTATTATTACTCCGGTTCAGAAGGGGGGGGACGGAGACGACCTCAACAACTACAGGCCGATATCTGTCCTTCTAGCTATATCAAAAATCTTGGAGAAATTAATCTATATCAGGTTTCTCAAATACTTAAACAAATTAACTGTCCACAACACAATTTGGATTTAGGCAGAATATATCCACCGAAGATGCAGTTACCGCTCTAAGCTCCGTAGTAGCTAATCAACTTGATAATAGCAATAAATTTTTAACTGTCTTCCTGGATCTTAAAAAGGCTTCAGACACTGTCTCTGTACCAATCCTTGTAAACAAACTTTAAAAAATTGGTATAAGAGGAACTTCACTCAATCTTCTCAAGACTATTTATCTCAAACAGGAAGCAAAGGGTTAAGTTGGGGCAATACGTCAGTGACGATGCAGAAGTATCATACGGCGTGCCTCAGGGAAGTATTTTGGGCCCCACACTTTTTTAGCATATATTAATGACCTCTGTAATATGAAAATTGATAACGCCAAAGTCTTTTCTTATGCAGACGACACGGCTGTTGTTATTTCCGGAAGATCCTGGGATGACGCAGAGCAAAGTGCTTCTTGTGGCATGGCCCAAATCGCTAAATAATAATCTACTGACATTGAACACCTCAAAAGCAAATTATATATGCTTCAGTATCGGTTCGTACACAACCAAATACGGATCTCATAATCAAAGTCCACAAATGTGGTGACATTAAAAACAAAAACTGAATGTGCCCTACCATTAATAACGTCACTCACACCAAATATTTAGGCGTCATGCTTGACCAAAGATTATCTTGGTACCCTCACCTTGAGCAAGTCACTAACAGGGTTCGGAAACTAAGCTGGATTTTCAAAACACTGAGACGTATTGTTCCAAAAAATTATACCAATACCGGACCCCCATCTAGAAATCTGTTAAAGGATATTTATATCGCTTTGGTGCAATCTGTTTTAGTGTATTGCATCCCTATTTGGGGAGGGGCAGCTAAATCCAAATGTATTGCTGTGGAGCGAGTGCAACGTGCCCTAATAAAAATAATGTTTTTTAAAAGGATTAGATACCCCACCGAGAGACATTATCAGATAAGTGATTTGCTTTCGGTGAGGAAACTATATAATTATAATTCAAACTGTTTTGAAAAACACAAAGGACTGCCTTATGATACTGCTATCTTGTCAAAAAGGAGGAATGATATTATAGCGCCGATTCCACAAACAAAAACCAGGTTTTGTAGCAGGCAATACGAGAAACGGTCATCTCAACTGTACAATAAAATAAATAAAGAGATATATGTAAAACATATTATGAGTGTAAAAAACTTGTTATTAATTGGATCAAACCACTCAGAAATGAGGACGCTGAGGCCCTCCTGCAGCATACGTCATAACTCACTCAGTCACGCGTTCTCTTACTCACATGTGCAACATGTACATACATATCACACATACACATTCATCTCTCACACACACAAACATCCTACACACATTTCACGCATGCCTAACTCACATATAACATACACAAACGCACACTCATTTAAATAAGCTAATGTTGTATAAATTATAAATAGTAATATATTAGTAGTTAGTTAACATAATTCTTATATGTACATTTCGAATATTTAAGTTATGGAATAGTGGGATGTCCTAATGCTGGCATTTACTTGCTTAAAAGGACACTTCTATCACTAGATATGTGGTGCAACCCCTGTGAAAGAAAAATAAACTATTTGTATTTATAAAAGGTTAGGTTAAGAGGGTGGTCAGAAAATGTTTGTCTCGGTGTTTGCTACGAAAAGTGCTACGGCGTAGCGGGCGTAGCTGCCTGCTACGAAAGCGGGATCTTTCTACGCTACAGGCTTTTAAAAATTTGGGAAAGATGTGTAATGTGTGACAGATTCATATTTCCGTTGGGTTGAGTGGAGTTTTTGACGAGTCAATTTCGACTAGAAATTATTATTTTGTATTATAATTTAATACCTTGTTGTATGTGTTACTAAGTTTTTCATTTCAGTAGCAGTGTTGATGCAACAGTCTTGATTGCATACCTATACAATCTTGGTTTTTCTTTACCAGAAACCTCTTAAGTATCTCTTCATCGCCGAAAAACCAGCTGTTCTCTACATTTCGACGATTTACATGAGCACAAATGAATGGGGCAGCTGATATTTTTCATTCATTTTCAGTTTCCATAGAATTTTTTTATATTTTTTATATTTTTGCAGAGTAGTAGTATTATTACCTACTAATCTTAGTATTTGTCTATCAGAAATGGTTGACAAAAACTAAGGTTATATACATGCGACTACATGGGATTATATAAAACTAGCGTCCCGCTCCGGCTTCGCACGGCTGCAATATAAACCTTCCTCTTGAATCACTCTATCTATTAAAAAAACCGCATCAAAATCCGTTGCATAGTTTTAAAGATCTAAGCATACATAGGGACAGACATCGGGAAGCGACTTTGCTTTATACTATGTAGTGATTTCATTCCAGTAAAATATGATTGTTCTCTATTCCTCTACCTACGCCTTCGCGGTAAACAGGTGTGATGTCATAATCTCATTTTAATTACATACATTCCATATTCGGATAGTTCTGAGCTCAGCGTTAAGTGACGACACATGTCATATGCGATATGAAATTCCGAGTTGACATGGATATCATTACGTCACATTCGAAATTAGAATGTTATTGTGAAAGTCGCCTTTTGTTTCGAATTCAACCGTTTTTGATCAATGAGATAATTTTAAAGTTAAACCTATGCAAAATTAATATGGTAGTGTAGTTTTTTGAAGCTCTGAGAGTGTTTTTTAAACAATTGTAGTCGCAATCTTATTTCAGCATCATTCAAAAACTTGCGAATAATGTAGGTAAACTAAAGGTATCCAAACGTAGGTAATGGATGGTCACCCATCCACAGATCGACCTTGACAAGCGCTGCTTAACCTTGACCATCAACGTTGTTATTATTTAGCCAAGAGCTCCCAAATGCTACTATTTGAATCAAAACCCTTAAAACATGTACAACGCAATACACTAGGTACTGCTTTCTAGGTACAAAATATATTGTATGAGGTCTCATTAAAATAGATGTACAAATTTTAACACAGCGTTCAGTACGTCTAACCAAAGATATCCAAGCAAAAAAAACACTAATTGAAGTGATTTTACTTTGACCTAAAATAATGAATTGCCGGCACTCTAGAATAATTTACACATCCATTATTAGGTACTTGCACTCGCGCCCCTCCGCGTGCGTTCTCATAAGTAGGTACCCAGTCAGTTCTATTAATATCATTATGTATGTTTCAGCTGACTAAAATTTTTTTTGTGTATTTTCGTTAGGTGATTTTTTTTCTTGTAAGTATCTAATGCGTTTTTTTTTACCATTCTCCTTATTTTGATGGTCTGAATGATTTCTAAAAGTTTGTCCATCTATTTTAATGGGACCTTATATAAGCAGTCTTGTAGTTCTTCCGCAACAAGATCCATTTACCACAAACCCTTCGCCTACTTTAGAAAACACGAATATTCAATTAATACTTACCCATGTAGTACCAATCCAAGTACTTATACTTTGTATCAAAGGGACAGAAAACTGTAAAGTAACTATTTTGATACAAGAAGCGGACATTTTGATTGAATCGCTACTTTTCTGTCGCGGGTATTCTTGGGCTGCTGCTATATTCATGAGCGGCGCGAGTGGATTTTTCTCAATAGGGAATTATCGCTGTTGGAAATAGGAGACGCGTTTGCGTGTCACTTGCTTAGATATACGCGAAGCTGAACGGGACCTTATACTTACGTATAAAAGTCTTAGATTAATAAAATAAAGAAAGAATAAAAATGTTTCATCTGTACACCTTTATAGTACAAGATTGTAAAGGTGGAAGAGCTCGTGGCTAAATAATAACAGCCGCTCGGGTCGATCTTTAGGTTAAGTCGTGCTTGCCTAGGTTGGTCTGTGGATGGGTGACCACCCATTACATACCGAGTTTCCTCCGTACATTGGAAAGCACGTTAAGCCGTTGGTCCCGGGTGTTATTTGTAGATCTTTGACAGTCGGCCGGTCGGCGGTTTGGTAGTCAGCGGTCCTAAAAGTCTGACAACCAGCCTTACCAAGGGGTATCGTATTAGCCAGTACTAACTGGGTTGTGGAGGTCAGATAAGCAGTCGCTCCTTGTGAAATATTGGTATTCAGATACATCCGGTTACACTGGAAGCCGACCTCAATACAGTTGGGAAAAGGCTAGGCAGATGATGATGACCTTTGTAGTTCAAGATTTTAGGAGAATAGCTGATATCGTGGTAAATATAATAAAGTTGGTAAAGAGGCTCTGTGCTTAGTTTACTAGACCTAAAATAATCACTTTTAGAAGGTAGTTGTTACCCCAATTTCACATTACAATTATTATTTTAATCGGATTCCAAACTTCCCATTTAACATCGACTAGTTAAGCTTCAAATTAATCAGGAAATATAAATTGATTGCATTCAATACGCTCATAGTTGTTGCAAAATGCAAATTGTAAATAGCCACAATCACATTTTACATCATCATTGCTATGATCACAATATGTATTTAGATTATTTTAGATAAATCTATTCCTGGTAAATTGGTATGAAATTATGCTCTATTTCAAATGGTTTGTTTTGTTAAATTCCAATACCAAATTAATGACTAATGCTTTGATTATGGCAATCAGATGTAACTGCTATCGCTGATGAAAATACGTTTTGTTTACGGTTGGGAATATACAGGGTGTAAACGGACCCTTCACGAAGCAGTCAACCAAACATTATGTACATCAAGCTAAGTCACCCTACGCAAAAATTATTGCTGGGAAACGACTTTTTTTTGGGGTGAAAAATCACGTTTTACGGTAAAACTCAATGTACGCTCAACGCACTCAAAACTTGGTGCTGATGGATGCTTTCAATAGTAAACGGGTTATGGAGGTAATTAAAGTAAAGTTAAAACCTTAAAAAGGAGTATTTAAAAAAAAACTTGTGCAAAAATTGGAACTTTGACCTCCAATATCTCCGTAACTAAAACGTTCCCAGGTATGGTCCAGAACAAAAAATGATCGCTATGACGCGGAGAATAAGTGCCTTTCGGCTTCGTTAAGGGTCTTTTTACACCCTTTATACTGTTACTGATTAATAAACTAATTGGTCGCTGGACTAGTGGTCGCAATAGCGACTGCTGAGTTTTAGGTCTAGGGTTCGATTCCCAGGTTTATTCGTTTAGCAGCCCGAAGTTTGCATTTGTGCTCAGTTGTCGATAGACTCGCATCCATGGACTTAAACAATGTAGAGTGATCTTCCATATCGATGGTAAGACTTATTAGATTTCTTAGGCCTTGCCGGTGCCCAACGAAATAAGGATGTACTATGTATATTATATTGTTACGGGCTATGTAAATTAAAACACCATAATAGAACATTCTAGACTCGAACGTAATCTAGACTGTTCTCGTAAAGCAGCCGACGTAACAATATTATATAAGTACGTGATACTATGTTATGATCACAATAATAGGATTGTTTCTAACCGTTCTCGCTTCCGCCTATCACTATATCCTCACCACTTACGCCCACATACTTGTATTCGCAAAAGCGTGTGGCTTGTAAACTTTTCGCTCAAGGATCTTTCATTAGAGGAGTTGTTCTCAAGAATTTCGCTCAGTATTCATTTGTTTATTTAGGGAGAAAGACAGAATTTTATTGTTAGTCGTTTCAGAATCTGTGTCAATATTTTATCATCTTAACGACGTCCTTTTTTGCGGTCATTGGGAGTCGTTGAATTTTCCTTAACCATTTTAAGAGTAGTGGTGATGAAATTTCCACAAAGTAGAGTGCCTGCTTGATTTCGTTCAACAGCAAAGTATCTAAGGTTGCGCCTGATCACTTTGATCAAACACATTGCCGTCCCATTGGGCTATGAAATTTAATGAAGAAACAGTGCGCCTTTGCACACACTTCATCACCTGCTTAGCCTTTTTCCAACTATGTTGGGGTATGTTTCCAGTCTAACCGGATGCAGCTGAATACCAGTATTTTACATGGAGCGACTACCTGTCTGACCTCCACAACCCAGTTAGCACGGGGTAATACAATATCCCTTAGTAGGACTGACTGTCAGACTTTCGGGCCACTGACTACCTGTAACGACTGTCAAAGATCTACAAATGACAGCTGGGACCAACAGCTTAACGTGCTTTCCGAGGGATGGAGGAAACTCGGTATGTAATGGGTGGTCACCCATTCACGGACCAACCTAGGCAAGCACGGTTTAACCTAAAGACCGACCCGAGCGGCTGATATTATTTAGCCACGACCTCCTCTCCACTCCAATTGCTAGTCTCTACTAGCCAACGTGGAGACTAGCAATTAGCTAGCTATGACCGAAAACGATCAGAGGGATTGTCTGTGTAACAGTTTCACCACGACAAGACCCAGGCTCAAATACTTCCATCCAATTCAAGAGCAAACGATCGTCTTCTGTTCACAACTCAATCTAGACCAACATTAAACAGGGTCCCATCTTCAGCTTACATTCAATTCACCATAGGACACTAAGAGCTCTTTACATAGCGCACTGCTGGCGCACGCAAGCGCTACAGTTTATATTTCCGAGATGACCGGAGTGTACTATTAAGTTGTGGATACGGTAGTTTATAGAACATTTTAAATACACTTCAGAGACATTTGCTACCGTTCAACCTTTGTGTTATGCAGGAACAAGTAGGGTGCAGTTCCGAAAATAAGTTAGTACATATTTACGTAAATATGAAGGTTATTAATTATTATAAACTGTAAATACAACACCTACTACTAACAAAAAAGGCGTCGCGGCAGACTTCGTAGAATATGGCGGGACGAGCTGGACAAACCAGTGGCCCACTTTGGCCCTGGATCGATACAACTGGAAGTCATGGGGAAATACCTTTGTTCAATAGTGGGTTGACACGGGCTAACAGTATCAGAGGTGGCTTTCAAAGAGCTGTCTCTATGAGCACAGAATGAAATAAAATATTAATTGTACGTTAAAATGTAGATTTCATTCGACCATCCCAATCATTATGCTTAAATACTTCCCGAAAGAGAAAGCAGGGGTCATCAAGAGTGTATACTAAACCTATATTTCACCGATTATGATGAAGACCCATGCAATAAAATTTAAGCGTGGTGCACAACACTTGAGGATAAAATCCTGGACTCTCAGCTCAACAGTTTTGCTTACGTTCACAAAATCAAGAAGACAGTTAGCCAAGAGCTGATCCATCAATATGGCTGCTCCATACACCTTCTATACTCCCAAACGCCGCCTGCAGAGCGGTAACGTTACCAGGATAAATTGAAACGTCTTGCCACCAGCAAGCGATCTTCCGAACATTACACCATGCGCTGTCTTACTCGCGTGAACTATGAGCGAGTGGCTGGGAC
This sequence comes from Noctua pronuba, assembly GCA_905220335.1. Lineage (NCBI taxonomy): Eukaryota > Metazoa > Arthropoda > Insecta > Lepidoptera > Noctuidae > Noctua > Noctua pronuba. Next base: position 1,516,894 of record LR999906.1, on the reverse strand, counting down.
CAGTGTTTGTGCAAGTTGATATTCAGACTTGTCTAGATAAGCGTAGTGTTAATAGTTTCCAGTAGAAACTTTTAAGGGTGCACTATAAACGATCTAAGTTCCTCCCTACACCTATGTGTAATATGATACACATGTATTTTCATCAGAAATATTCTCAACGTTCACTCAACCTTAACACTCACCCAAACAAGTTAGTTTGTTACTTAAACAAGTTAGTCCACGCAGCACACGGTGAGCAATCTTGCTAGTTTTATCTTAAACAAGAACTAACTATGGCACAAAAATGCTAACTTTTGAAGGAGCACAACTCTATAATAAAATACCGTCCTTTATAAGAAATCTACACTCTTTCAATGAATTCAAAACTCAACTTAGCCAGCACATAATTGCGGATCGATCACTTCTGGAGAAATGCATTCGATGGGTAACTATTAACTTTTAATTCAAATTCAAATTCAAACCCTTTATTTCAGACAAGTGTCCATAGTGTTAGTAACAACAAAATAACTTAATGAATAGGGTTAGTAATAAGGCAAAAGGAAAAAATATATAAAAATCAGATGGAATGGATCCTTACCCAATGATGCAGCAGAGGGGAGTCCCACCGATCTGAGAACACGCTCAGAAGACCGTTGGTGGTGGCCCAATAAATACTGATGACGAACTTTTTGTAATCTATTCTCAAGTAAGTGACATAAATATGTCTTTATTGGGATTTCTTCTTCTTAGCATGTCGATGGCAATCTAAATTGTGTCAGCCCAGAACTAAGCTAGTACTTTGAAAGTTTCTCTACACCAAACATACACCTTTCTTGATTACTGCGAGACTTAGGATGTTTAGCTTATTCAACCATGGCGTTCCCCCTACCAAGAAAGAGGCTTCCATGGTTTTCAAGTGACTGTTGGATGATAGACTTATTTCATCGATTCTCAGACTTGTAGAAGGTTCCCTAGGACGTTTAATATTTCCCCTAGGATGTTGAGCACTTAATATCTCTTCGCTTTTGCCTAGTTATTGAGCCAACAGGATCTGTTAACTGAATCGAAGAATAAGAGTATATTATTTTAAGTTATAGAATCAGTCAAACTGGTACGGACCAGTTGTGGATTCGCTGTGATTCACATCAGAGAGAATTTGTACATTTTTCAAAGGTATTTAAAAATAAATAAAAAAATCGCCTCATTCATTCATTTTGACTGTATACCAAGGTATTTTAGTTTTTTAGAAAACAGCAGTTTTTTTTAAAAATCACTGACGAAACATTTCTATGTGGGCGGGTTCAGACTAATGTATTAAATACGTGGTAACCGGTTTATCGGTGACCCACCACCTACATACGTCTCGTTACTTTACTAATTCTAGTTTTCTTATATACAAAAAAATACAACCTTCTGTAAGCCCCAGGTAATAAACTCAAACTCAAAGCATTTATTTCAATTAGACCATAACAGGCACTTTTGAATGTCAGAAAAAAAGGCGAAGCTACAGTCCCAGACACAAAGCATAATAATTTGTGAAAGTACTAATGTATGTAATTATGTTACAAAGCAAATATCAAGATTACCTTCTGCGTACTTCGAACTTCGATCAATACTATTAATACCTCTTTAAAGCCTAACTTAACTCAAACGGAACCAGGGGCGTGCCGTCCATAGAGGCAATTAGGCCGAGCCTGCCCTACGAAACTCCATTATTATTATCGCCTTTTTTATTATAACTATTTAATAAAATGATACAAAATATTTTAAAAGTTAAAACTCCTGTTATAACACTTATAGCAACTTGTCGCGCCCGTGTGACGTAACTCACGTGGTCGATTTTAAGGCAAAGACGTTTGTAAAGAACTCTGCATTCATAAATTTACGCACACTGGTGCATATTTTCGTGTGTATAAACGGCACACATGTATAGATTATGGGCGTGTCTCCCGCGACTGTAGCCGGCCGGTGATTGGCTTGCTAGATTAAAATGAATGAAGTTAGTTGAATCAGAGTTGCCAAGCCAATTTAGGGAGAGAGGGCGCTACTGTGCGCACGTAAACATCAGCTCAGTAGACAATAAAACGTTAAAAATAGTTTAAGTGCTTAACTTGGGACAAAAAGTCAATAAAGTTCAAGTGAATAAAGACCTTCAGTGACTAGAAGTGTACTACTAAGCTTAACATCATAAATACTTAAGAAAACTATACTTTTCCCAAATAACGACCAAATTTCAAACCTGTGGAAAAAACCGTGGGATTTTTGAAAAACACGTTATTTGAGGATCAGGTACTGAAGAAAACTTTGGGACAAGTACCAATCACCATGAAAAGGTACGCAGAATCCCTTTAAATTGTATATTAGTGAAATACTTATGAAAGGAAATTTTAAAGTGCAAATAAAGGCACAAACATTGTGTTAAGCGCCATCTGTTCGCGAGTAGCAAGTCGCAAAAAGTTGGATCCAAATTAATTTCATAGAATATCCGCTAGAGGGCGTTGTTTTGCAAATATGGCTCTTATATGTGCTGGTTATAAACAAAATGTACCCAACTCCTTCCTATTGAAGCCATACTGTTTTATGTGACAAGTAAACTTATATGCGATTTTGAATGTTATCATATCTTACCAAGTTAAACCTTATCAGTTATTCGTCTTGAAACGTACATTAATGTAAATATTATTTGTTGTGTTTATTATTTGTTTATTTACTTAAAAATGGTGTTCTGTTGTGAAGTTTGCGCAGATAATGTGTGTTTGTTAGAAGTTTAAAGCAGTAAGTTTTCGCAATTATCGTTTAATGATAAGATTCTTGTGGTGTCGAAAGGTAGATGTAAACCCGAATTACGAGAATTAATCCAAAAATAATCCAACAATATTTTTCAAAATTTTTTTTTTTTTTTTTGGGTGTCAGTGTGCGTGGGACTTAGCCTACCCTCCGTGGGGATCCACTGCACGCCACTGAACGGAACGTAAGTAACATTCAAGTATAGCTGAAGTAACCTGAACAATACTTAGCCAGTTCACGACCAAACTAACATGAAACAGGTTTCATACATTGTGTAGCACTCAAGTGCTCTTCAATTCAACGAGCAAAACCGGTTTGAAATATCTAGAAAGAACTTCAGAAAAGTAGGCTTTTTGAATTATACAGAGGTTAGTTAAGTTCAAGGTCTCAAAAGGTCCTGGCGTATAGGTATGTAATTATTTTTCTGTAAAATTTTTTTTTTTGCTGCCAGCCTTCTGGGCACTTTTACTGTTTATAGCGATGTGGACGAATTTTTTGACGCCCTGTAACCGTTTTGTTACTTGGACATATTATTTTTTCTTACTATTATAGATTTTAGTTTGTATATAATGTAAATATTCACTTATTATTTTTCCCAGTTTTTTATAAGCGCCCATCCGGATTAGTGGGTTGATGAATCGCGTTGCTGTGTTTCAGTTTCAAAAGTATGGGTGCCGCTGGTGTTACTACAAATGAGGATGCCCTTGATGTGGCAACTCACCTGTAATAAAATATAATTGTTTAAAAAAACAAGCTTTAGAGTAACGTCATTTAATTTCTCGTATCCTTCTCGGCAAACACTTTCATTTGATACCCTATATCATGGGAATGCATAAAAAATAATCAGTCCGCCATCTTTGGAAGTCCGCCATATTGGATTTAGAATGGCACCACTTAGCTAACCATGCATTGTCATCCAAACTAAAAATGTATGAAAAATTTCAGCTCAATCAGAAACCAGAAAGTCAAATTCAACTTCTAAGATTTTTTTACAAAATTACAGGTGAAGCAAATAAAAGCGACACTTGTGGTGTTCCAGATGTACATAAGCCATGTTTACTCCACAAAACATGACTAGATCGTCACACCGCCTTTGATGCAGTCTGACAGCGATATCCTCCGACAAATATGCAGTCAACGACGATCTTTGCAGATATCTCCAGGTGCATTTGTGTGATGTGGCCAATCCACTCCTCATTATCTCATTCTACTACCCAAGTTATTTAGGGTTGGCGCAGCATGTTTTCTTCTTCCATACTTCTCTATTACTTGTCATCTCAGCAGACACCTCGTCTCTAGCCTTTCCACTCTTACTTCATCTGACATTAAAAAATCATCATCTGCCTGCCTTTTCCCAACTATATTGGGGTCGGCTTCCAGTCTAACCGGATGCAGCTAAATACCAGTATTTTACATGGAGCGACCGCCTATCTGACCTCCACAACCCAGTTAGTACTGGATAATACGATACCCCTTGGTAAGACTGGTTGCCAGACTTTTTGGGACACTGACTACCTAACAAATGTCAAAGATCTACAAATGACACTCGGGACTAACGGCTTAACGTACTTTCCGAGGTACGGAGGAAACTCGGTATGTAATGGGTGGTCACCCATCCACGGACAAACCTAGGCAAGCACGGCTTTATCTAAAGATCGAGCCGAGCGGCTGTTATTATTTAACCACGAGCTCCTGACATTAAAAAATGTTTGTATAAAATTACCCCCTCACCAACCCTAAAACTCAATAAACATACTCAAGGTTCAAAACAGTATCATAATAAACATTTGATTCAGTTCAATAAACTCGAATATGTTCGCTGTAATGACACAAAGGAATCCGTGTGATCTAATAAACATAACTTGTGTTGCAATACTTGATTACATCACTACAAAGGAAGGAGAGGAATGACTAGATTTAAAGTTTTTATTTGAAGGCGTAACATAACATCACCCCTGTAATCCCCGAAGGGTTATGCAGAGGTGTACCTAATATTACACCCACACTTCGCCAGTTATGTTTAAGTCACATGCAATAGGGAGAGCCTATTGCCATCAACCGGGCGCAAATCCTGACTCCGTGGCTGCTACTAAGAAATTCCTGATGGAAAAACCCAATAACACTTTGCCCGACCTGGGAATCGAACTCAGGACCTCATGCTTAGCAATCGTGCATACGACCACTCGACCAAGGAGGCAGTCTGGCTGTTAATTATAGGTGTAATAACATCACGCCTGTAACCCCCGAAGGGTTGGGCAGAGGTGTATGCATAAACATAGCGTGTAACTTTTATCCGTATTCCCACTGTTGGGTCACTGAAAGGGTATGCAGAACCGGTTACGTAAGAACCCGGCTTTCCCGGTTTTTACTACTGAACCGGTACCGGTTCTGTATGGCCTTGTCACAGGCCATGTGAGGAAGAAGCCATAATCAAATTTGGACGTCATATTTCTTCGAATTTTTGGTTCTTAAACATGCTGGGTTCGTCACCATGTTTTCTTTCAAATTTTTGAGACGATTTGTGATGTTTACAGTCACGAGCACCAATATGTATACACCAATATGTATGCAGCAGTATGTATACTCTTTCCTAAAATTAAAATCAATTTTCGCGAGTAGTAACGATTGTAACTTGGAGATAGTATCTTTTTCATAAAAATACGAGTTCTAAAATATTATGTTCGTAACAACATGAAGTTTTAATCAGAACAGTGGGAGAAAAACACTTTTAAAAGTTGTTAAGTGTTTACATATTGGTGCTCGTGACTGTACACTGATGACTGATGAGAGAATTTACACAAAGTAAAACGGTTACATAATTGTTCGTCCGGCAGCGAGATGGGCAGACGACATTGTTGCTAACACGGGTAAAACCTGGATGAGGCTTGCTCGATACTGGCTTGCTTGTTGATGAAAATGCCTACCTGGGTTTGGACCCGCCACGACCTACGGTAAGTACGTAAGTCGGGACCGTGACCATTGGACTACCACTGCTCCACTGGCCACCACTGCTCGTGCATATGGTTTATCTATTAATAGTCAGTTTAGATTACAAATATTGAGTATTTTCAATATCCATGTTGAATATTTGAAATAGCATTCAAAATATAAAAAATAACAAAAAACGCTTTAAGGATTCCTAACCTCTATTTTCAACGAAAATAAAACAACAATAAAACCTATTTGCTTGAATAAGAATGGTAAGATTCTAACAAATGTCCGATTCTCGTTACAGAACGACCATTGTAATGTAAATTCAATAAATTCTCTCGTAGTACGAAAGTCTTTACATAACATTACCAAATACATATACAGTATGTAAGCACCCGTTATTACCCAGAACTGGGCGGTACCTAACACTAAATCGCTGAATACATAACTTATCGTGCCCATAAAACGTCCACACATGTTTTGAGTCAACAAATAAACAAACTTTGCAAAAATGTTCACGCAAAACGTCGTTAAAAAGCTAGTTAATACACATTTTAGTCATAAAGTTGCCGTCATAATATTAATATAGCGCCCCGAAATAATTTGAGGGAAGTCGTTACCTACCCGCTTTGCGCCACTACACATTTAGGCCGCCGCTTCTGAACTCTTAACTGGAACTACTGGCTGGCTGTTACACCGAAGCGAACTGTTTGGCTCTGAGAATGGTAATGTCGTTTGCAAGATTTCGGTGTTAATGATATGGCAGTAGCACCGTGTTAATGTAAATGAATGAAAACTAAGTATATTTATTTCTGTTAAGTGTAAATATTATATTAAATATTATTATTATGCGACATCTTCAAAATGAACAAGCCCCTTAAATAAAGATAAAAAAAAAAGTGTAAATATTTTACCAGTGAACTTTTGTTTTACAAAGATGAGGACGGTGTTTCCTGTTGAACGTTCTGAGAAGAAACAACGGTAAAATACTGGTGTTCAGCTGCATCCAGTTCGACTGGAAGATAGATTAAGCTGACTCCCACTTTAGGGACAAATGAATTGTCTTTGCAAATGAATAAATTATGGGAAGACGAAATTACAGTGCGAATATACAAGTGTAAGCCTCAAGAAAGCGAGAGAGAGAGAGGTATAAAGCATTTCGTTCATCTATTGTCGCTGAATCTGCATCATATGGTTGTAACCGCGACCTACACAGCTGAGCACAATGTCCTTGATTCTATTCCATAATGAAACAAAGTGTTATTTGGCCTTTTCGTAAGAAATTTCTTAGTCTTAGCAGTCCGAAATCTGGATATTTTGCTGATTAATGGTAAATTGGCAGTAAGAAAACATTTTCTAAAGGTACAAGCTTTAGAAATTGTGTTCCCTGTATTATACAGAAACGATGAATTGTGTTGGTCTAAGTTCACACCTTTTCCTTGTCCGAGAAAAAAGAAGCGAAGTTCCGTTTACCATTTGAATTCCAAACGGTGTTCCTAATGGCGTTTCATCACGGTGTGACAGTCACCCTACCTCGGCAAAGGCCACTTCACGGGATCTTTATGGGCATATTATGCAACATTATGCATCTCGCATGCAAAACATATCGCGCCCCATCTTATATAATTTTAGCTTAGAGTCTTTGAGATTTGAGAGCCTTTATGTACTTAGCTTATTTTGTTGTACTAAGGACTGAGTTTGTTTGTGTGGTTTAGTTTTGTTTATATTTGATAGATAGATATGGAGCTCGTGGCTAAATAACAACAGCCACTCAGGTCAATCTTCAGGTTAAGCGGCGCTTACCTAGGTTGTTCCGTGGATGGGTGACCACCCATTATATACCGAGTTTCTTCCGTGCATTGGGAAGCAAGTTAAGCCGTTGATCATTGCTGTTATTTATAGATTCATGACATTCGTTACAGGTAGTCAGTGACCCGAAAGTCTGACAACCCGACTTACTCAGGGGTATCGTTTTACCCAGTACTAACTGGGTTGTGGAGGTCAGATAGGCAGCCGCTCCATGTAAAATACTGGTAATTAGCTGAATCCGGTTAGACTGGAAGCCGACCCCAACATAGTTGGGACAAGGCTAGGCAGATGAAGAAAGATAGATTAAGTATTTGTTTTATTCATAACCTGTGATTTAGAATAAAAATTAGTAGACATGTGTCGTCCACCGACCCGCACTATGACTGCGTGTTGCATTATCTTCAAACGTCTCCTTCTCAGATAAAGACAATCGGTGACCCAGGACCACAAGAACATCTATAAGTGATGATGGAATGTTTGTGAGGTCTCCCACAACTGCTTTAGTACTCTGATTTGTGTCATTGCAAAAAAAAAGTAGCTTTTTTTTAACCTTTACTTTACCTCCGTCTTTTTTTTCAGACGCCACTAACAAATGAAATGCAATGGTGGAAATGTTGTGATGCCTCTAGTAACTGCAGAAATGTTGGGTAGGTACCTAGGTTAATACTAGAGAAGCAACACAAAACAGAGGTATTATTCTATGAATAGATTTCCATTTCGTCCTGAAATCAAGCAACCAAACCCAATTACTGGATTCCCTTTGGGTATGAATCATCCCTTTGGGTTTTTTTTATTTTATTTTATTATACTACTTGTTTCTTTATTTTTATTAATAGTTGTGATCTCAGTTATAATCTCAGTTTTGATCTCATTTTTTATTTGTTTTAGCACTAATAATTTTTATATTTTTTTATTTTTATTTTAGTCGTATGTAATTAGTTAGTAAAATAGTAGTGATACCGCTTTGTTTATATTATACTTCGTAAGCTTAGTAAACCCTTAAAAGTAAAGAGGTTACTGTTGAATTTGATATCTAGAGCCACTCGTTGAATTTTTGTCTTTTTTTTCTCTTATGTTATCACACTTATCACTTATTTTTGTGAATGCTGGTTAACCTGTAATTGGCGACTGTGTCAGTCCAAGAATAAAACCTGTACTTAAGATATGTTGTACACACAAGCTGTTGGTGAACCTATATTAATCAATAAAAATAAAAAAAACAAAGAATCTGTCTGAAATGAACCAGAAAAATTCGCGTAGTGTGTAACTAAAGCCATTTAATAGTATTACTTTTAGGACCCACGACCTACCTTTAATTACCTGCAGCCTTAATCAATTGAATTTACACAACACATCCAATTACGGTGCAACACGGGCGCATGTGCCGGTTAGAACCGGTTACAACTAGTTACGGCCGGTCGAAACCAGTAATATCCAGTCTAAACGGCTGGTAATGGTCCGGTTAATCGGCTTAAGTTGTATTTATCGCACGAATCCGTGTGTCTAGCCCGTTCGTGTGAGTTATCGGATATTGTGGACGGACAATAGGTATTGTGAGATGATTGTGTGGCGGTAATAAATTGATGACGGTTGGTATTGGTTTCTGTGATTGCGTAAATAATGGAGTTAGGTTTGGAAGATTTCAGGTTATTAATTAACACAATAAATACATCAGACATTATACAGGAAATTCTATGGTTGAAGTTCCACGGACACGAACAAAGTGCTATGCTTTGTGCTAACCGCCGGTCTGTGGAATTCACTGCCGGCTTCTCTGTTTCCCGAACATTATAATCTAATTCCAATCCTACTTCCAATTTTAACTCCAGAATCTTGACTTAAATTCCTATAAATAAAATGTTCTATCTAAGCCGGAGAGGTGATCTGTACCTCAGGACCTTCCTACTTCAGACACCTTTCTCTATTTAAGATTGTGCATATACTAGCGCCTGTAATTTCTGATTTCGAGATGATTATGATTGATATGGATCTCTTCTAAGTTCCAATGAATCGTTTTTTTTGTAGGCAAGCGTGCTCCACTGTAGGCCGCATCATCGCTTCACATTATGCGAGTTGCGTCCTAAACCAAGTCTATTTTATGTGTAAAAAGGAAGTATTGAACAGGTTGCGATGGGTTATCTAAAGTACGAAGAGAACGGAGAGAATCTATAATCCACAAATCCGGGAATTTGCTCTGTTTCCAAGAGAACGCTCAGCAATCCCAAGGCGGGATATCGTTTACAAATCCCTTGTGAGCTCACGTGGTGAAGATCAAGAGTGTATCAACTATGGTGGAAAATACATTGTTTCACTGAAAAGAGAGCTTTAGCATAAAAATTCCAAGATGCGATGAGATGGGCATACAAAGCATAGTATCAGAGAAGTCCCATGTAATAAGGAGCGAGCTTATTGCAATTAACCAGACTCAAGCCGGCGCTGCATCTAAGAAATTCCTTATGAAAAAAATTATGCTCTTAGTACTTGTATTTGCGACCGCTGGACCAACGAGGCAGCCCTTTGAAAAATGCCTCCTTTAATTAATTTTAAGTATGCCTTTGCCTTTTAAACATAAAATTCTGAGTCTGAATGAACGGTAAAGAAGCGATAATGAATTCCGTCACGTCAAAGGGGGCGTATGTCACCTTTTGAAACTTTCATTTTCTTTTTACTTTTACATGGACGTAGAAAAAAGTAATAAGGAGCAAGTAGAAATCTATCTTAAGGTTCTTTAAATATTTATGGCTTTTTTTTCGGATAGGAAATCATTAAACGACCCCTCCCGCTCTGGGCGGCGCGCAAGGGAGTGTCAGACTTGTACTGACTAAAACCCATCCATGTTCCTTTTTAGCCCTTTGTGTTCCAGGGCCGCGGTATCTCATTCGAACAGTCCCGCAGCCCCGGCAGGCATCGGCCCCCGTGAACGCTTCGTCAGCACAGCCTGTCGTCATAAGTCGGACGGACGGCGAGCTAGCCCATTCACCGTTCTCAAGCCCGCGTGACGGCTTCCCATTCCCTCTCGCTCCGGACATTGATTGAAACAGAGCCGGACGCGAGAGGTCGCCGCCGCGAATCGCAGGTACCTCCCGAAACGGCTGTGTCCGGTGAGGACCTGCGTCAAGCGGAAGGTGAGGGCGCCAAGGTGCCTCTCCAGCCACTCCTCAAAGAGGGGACTTATCGCCATTATTGTGGCGTGCCCTGAAATATAAAAATATGCCTTGACTGTACATTTTGTCAATTGAAACAAGGCCTCAACCACGTACATATTTAATTATTCATGCCTGAATGTAGGAAACTACCTAAATAATATTTCAAATGTATGTAAATTATGAATAATAGTATGTGTTAATCGCTTCGAATGTAATATTAATTATATTTTCAATACTGCCTTACTGTTAAACTTAACGTTTGGTTACGTTTCAATTCATTGGAAAATTCGTAAATAGTGCGGGAATGGTGTAATTAAAGTTCTTGGAAACCAAGTTTTCAACTGTTTCTGACAGCCGGCTGGAGCTTTTTGACTTTCTATTTAATAAATGGAAATATATTATTTTTGACGAGAAAATACTTATGAAGAACTTTTACACTGGGACCAAATAGAATCATCATAGGACATCATCTGTCTAGCCTGTTCCCAACTATGTAGGTATTGGTTTCCAGTCTAACCGGATGCAGCTGAATACCAGTGGAACGACTGCCCATCTGACCACCACAACGACCTACCCGTTCCTACTGTCAAAGATCTACAAATGACAGCCGGAGCCAACGGCTTAACGTACTTTCCGAGGCACGGAGGAAACTAGGTATGAAATAGGCGGTCACCCATCCACGGACCAACCTAAGCAAGCGCATTTTAACCTGAAGATCGACTCGAGTGGCTGTTATTATTTAGCTACGAGCTCCTTTAAATATAATCTACAGGTGCTAAGCACAATTAACTTATAATGTTCCCAGTACTGGAACACAGGCCTCTGTGGAAGGGCATAGACCACAATCCATCACTCTGACCCAGTGTGAGATGGTGGATGCTACGTGATGTGATGTGATGTGATGTTAGACTCAAGTTTCCCCTTTGTCACGAGCCGCATATAAAGGGTGTAAACAGACCCTCCACGAAGCCGTCAACCAAGCATTCTGTACATCAAATTAAGTAATTTTACGCAAAAATTATTGCTGGGAAATGACTTTTTTTTTGGGGTGAAAAATCACGTTTTACGGTAAAACTCAATGTAACGCACTCAAAACACTGTGTTGATGGATGGATTGAATAGTACATTAAAACATGTAAAAAAAAACTTGTGAAAAAGTTGGAACTTTGACCCCCAATATCTCCGTAACTAGAAGGTTCTTAGGTATGGTCTAGAACAAAAAAATGATCGCAATGACGGGGAGAACAAGTGCCTTTCAGCTTCGTTAAGGGTCAATATAATATTAATTGAGTAGGCTCTTGACCTCAGTCTTGTCCTATGGACAGAGATGAGGTCGATATAATAATAAAGGTTTATTGATTCATAAAAAAAGTTATATTTGGGCAAAACCTGCCGAGATTTGTTCAAAGGGCACAAAGGGTCATGTTTAATTAATATAAGTATTAATATTTTTACTGGGTGTAATTTTGTTAACTTGTTTTTATTTTGTGACTTATTGCATTTTATTGGACGAGTCTGTAATGTTGTTATAATTGGTGGTAAATAAATAAATACGTATTTTCGAATTTTATTTCTACTGCTTGCAAATTTGCTCACGATGTTTTTGTTCAACATTTTGATGAAAATAATTACACGAAGTAGAGTGGGGTTCCTTTGGGCTACCACTTCTTGCCATTACACACAATTTCTCTGAATTTTGTATGACACAAAGAACAACTACAGCATAACATATGTACAGAAAAAGTACTTGTTTTTCACTAGTCCCTCTCAATCAGTTCTGCAGTAAAATTCTGTTGTTCGCGAATGCCATCACAAAAAAAAACCTCTTTCACAAACGGCCAGATTCCCTGGAAATATCTGTGGCCGCACTGATTTTTTTCCGATAGGAAAATTGAATACAACACTCGACTTTCCGAACAAGAATATAAAAGCGATGCCGACTTTTTGTTGGCTTTACAAAATTGTAGTTTCGTGTTTTTGATGAAAGGGCTTTTAATTAAATATTGTCTGTACTCAATGTAATGATAAAAATGAATGTAATTTTATTTTCCTACTGCAAGGTTGAATCTGTTTTAATACTTAGAAGGAACTTCTACTTACTTCTCTCTCTCTCTCCAGAAATTAGCTGTGCGAATGGGCAATAGATTCTAGAAATAAATTTATTAAATCTATACAAATAAATATACACTAATAAATAAAATTGAAGTATTTGTTTGTAATTCCAAAATAACAACTTTTCACTGAATGCATATGAAATAAAAAACGGCACTAATATCTAAAACACATTTTTTATTTTATTTTAGTATGTCTGTCTGTTTGTTCGGGCTAATCTCCGATAGGGCGGAACCAATTTTGACGGGACTTTTACTGGCAGATAGCTGACGTTATAAGCCTTATATAAAAGTAGCCTTAGTTAGACCTTATATTAAAAATAAGGTTACTTAGGCTACTTTTATTTTAAAAAAAATAATTAGGGTTAATATTATAGTTAATAATTAGGGGTATGTTGTGATGGCCCAGAGGTTAAGGCCTCGCCTCTCATGCTTGAGGTTGTGGGTTCAAATCCGGGCAAGTACCAATGTGACTTTTTCAATTCATATGTACTTTCTAAGTTAATCTTGGACATCACAGACATCGGTGAAGGAAAACATCGTGAGGAAACCTGGACTTATAATTAATATAAGTCTGAAATCGCCAACCCGTCTTGAGCAAGCGTGGTGATCAATGCTCGTGCCTTCTCTGTATGAGAAGAGGCCTTTGCCCAGCAGTGGGACAGTAATAGGCTGGTATTATATTATTATTATTAATTAGGGTTCCGTACAAATAAATAAAAATTAAAAAATTAAAACCACCTTGAAATAGGAAACAAAATCCGATTTAAAGGGAACTTATTTTTTTTAAATCATTTCACTTGAACGAATACCGCAGGCAACACTTAGTTAAATATAAATTTAAAGATAAACGGTTATCTAAAATGTCTAGTATTAATTTACCGCTTTTCATACCCTTGGTCCACGGCACTGAGAAATTAATCAGAAATATCATGGCTTCCACGCTGATTGATTTTAATGTGCCGTGCTTCTCCGAGGCCATCGATGATGAAAACTCGCTTGCCCGAATACTAAAGAACCCAACCATTCATTTTCCCAGAAATGGTGGGACGAGCCGCTCTGCAGAGTAGTTGGCCTAATTGAAATAGATGTTTGACTTTGAACGAACCTGACAATGCTTGCTATTTGTTTGAAGACTATTCAATTCATTACACCAAATAAATAAAATATTTTCCCAGTCCTACTCTTTAAAAAGCACCACTGCATGACAGCTGAAATTAGTAAAACTAACGCATGTTATTTTAATTTTATGAGGAGCTCACAAACTAAGTTATATATATATTTTTTTTAAGACCTTTCCACTCACTAGGTATTTCTCCTGTATCGTGGGTGCGTTTTGCAAAAATTTAAACTGACATACACAAACAGCCAGATCCGAAACAACTACCTGTAGGCTATACAAATTTTTGTTCCGTGCGGGAATCGAACCCGAGACACACAGCGCAGCAGCCAATCGCTCAGCCACTGCGCCAACCGCGCCGTCGTAATACATTCATCTGTGGACAATTATTTAGCCATTAAGTAGCAGTACGAAAACCATAAAATCTTTAAACTAGAATCGCTACAGTCATAAACAAATTAAGTAGCAATAGAAATAAATAAATAAAGTTCTCGTTAAACTAAAATGGCGACTAGACCAGAGCATAAAGTTGAAATTAAAACAACACAACCTCAAAGGAATAGATGGTTTATGCTCGCATTTAAACTTTATTATAATTTACTTTATGGGCAAAGTACGTTAACCGCTCATAAGCAGGTAGAAGTCGTAACGCACGGACATTAAACTCACAGATCGACTTTCTTTTTTCATTAATATCAGTTTGTGTAAGAGTTTTTTTTTCAGTTTTTTACATTTTTGACGACCATGTAAGTTACCAGAAGACGCAGCATTGGATAGACTGATCACCTGCAAAATGCCGCGGAAATCCACTGGACATGATGATTATGATAATAATATTGTTGGGTGGTAAATAATAACAGCCGCTCGGGTCGATCTTCAGGTTAAGCCGTGTTGCCCGGTAGTCAGTGGTCTAAAGATCTGACAACCAGTCTTACCGAGGGGTATAGGGGGAGATTAGGGTTATATTGCCCAGTACTAACTGGGTTGTAGAGGTCAGATAAGCAGTCGCTACATGTAAAATGCTGGTATTCAGCTGAACCCGGTTAATCTGGAAGCCGACCCCAACATAGTTGGTAAAAGGCTAGGCAGATGATGTGATGAAGGTTTCCGCCGCGTATGAACATGAACATTTGCAGATCCGGAGGCTTCACAGTTCCGCTGCCATCTTGGAGACAAAATTAACATATCTCATGTGTTTGTAATTACACCAGCATCCATGTCCTTAAAAGTGGAACACAACAGCGCTGCTTGGCTATGCTTAGGTAGTTTTAGTACCGCGATAGTAGTTCATCGGACGAGCTCCTTCACAAACAGTTGTATTACTGGATACTAAAAACGTGTTAAAGACATAGTAAAGTCTTGTTTTAGTAGCTACAGGGCCATTTTAGCCTGAGTCCAGTGAATTGAAGGTATTTTCATAGAATGAGATGTCCATGTTAGTGTTATGTCACAACATTGAAAGTAAGTGTTTTATTTCACTTGTGGTCATAAACGTATGTGCATTTATAAAAGACCCGGCAAAAGACTCCACGAAAGTGGAGATGTGTGAAGTGGAGAGGAGAGGAGATGTGCAAGCGGCACGCTGCTGACAGTACACCGCTCACCGGCCACCGCTCGCCGCACACAGCATAAGGCCCGGTTTCCACCAAAGCGGAGACGAGCCGAGCGGAGAGGAGATGTGCAAGATTCAACCAATCACAGAAGAGGTGAGAAACACGATGTAGATATAAATTAATGTGATTGGTCGGTGTCCGCACGTCTCCTCTCCGCTCCGCTCGTCTCCGCTTTGGTGGAGTCCGGGCCTCATGCTCACCGCACGCCGCTTACCGCACACCGCTCACCGCACGCCGCTCACGTCTCTTCTCGTCTCTGCTGGCCTCAACAATTATAAGGCTACGTTCACAAAAAGCGAATAGTCGGCCGCCGACTGTGAGCGCTCAGTAAAAAATGCACGAAGAAAATTCAGATTGCCATTTGTTTTTTCATACATTTTGAATTTTACGCTCACTGTCGGCGCGGCGGCGGCTGACTATACTATACATTGTTGTGACAGCTTCGTGAAGGGTTGGATTGTAATGTATATTACATAAGGGCATACAAAGAAATGCAGTCCCAGCAACAAACATAAAGTACAAAGTTGGACCTGCAATGCAGCTGTAAAGCATTAATGAACGTCGCCGACTAACACTGCACTGAATACTGATGTACTCCGACTTCATCTGCAGGTTCTTAAAGGGGCATTTGTTGTTAAACTGTGTGATGGGTCCGAGGGGTTAATGTTGCAAGTGGACAAGTTAGTTTAAAGTTATCAATAGCAAGGACTTTAGGAGGAGCTCGTGGCTAAATAATAACAGCCGTTCGGGACGATCTTTACGTTAAGCCGTGTTTGCCTAGGTTGGTCTGTGGATGGGTGACCACCCATTACATACCGAGTTTCCTCCGTGCCTCGGAAAGCACGCTAAGCCGTTGGATTGGTTAGGTAGTCAGTGGCCCAAAAAGTTTGACGACCAGTCTTACCATGGGGTATCGTATTACCCGGTTCTAACTGGGTTGTGGATAGGCAGTCGCTCCATGTAAAATAAATGGATCATGAATGAATGGAATGCAAGAAATGGATCATTGCAACGTTTGTTTTTAAGGCTAAGGCGTTTTTATTTGTTTGGAGTTTTCATGATTTCCGAATTGTTGGTCGTTGGTTCATACCCAAGCAGGCGCATTATTTTATGTAATTTATTTCATCACAACTACTTTGAAAACGATGAAGGAATACAAGAGGAAACCGGTACGTCCTATAACCAAAATTCTCGAAAGCATGTGATGTCTGCCAAGCAGCACTGGGCCCTCGTAGTAGATTAAAGCTCATTCACTCTCATAGAGAGAAGTCCTGTGTCCATGCAGCATCATTAGGATGCTCAACGCGCTCGTGGAGACTTAGGCCCGGTTTCCACCAAAGCGGAGACGAGCGGAGCGGAGAGGAGATGTGCAAGATTCAACCAATCACAGAAGAGGCGAGAAACACGATGCAGATATAAATTAATGTGATTGGTCGGTGTCCGCACGTCTCCTCTCCGCTCCGCTCGTCTCCGCTTTGGTGGAGTCCGGGCCTAACACTGGATTGGACTTGTTTGCTGATGAATAAAAGACGATAACGTTAGAATCTTTGTGGTTCTTTGAGAAGACCGAATAAAAGGATAACTTCATTAAGTATTAATGGCTTATGCTGTACTAAATATACTAATAAATAATATAAAATGATTATACTTTGCTTTTCAGTTAAAATCATTCAACACAAGTTATTTATAGGTTTCCAGTGAATTATCACTTTGCTATCGATTCAGTACAAGATAAAATAATATATTTTATCATCAGCAAGTACTAAGTTATCAATCACTCAAAGATAAAGCAAAGCTATAAAACAGTACATTGCTTTACAAATTGCCAGTAATCAAAATGGCTTCACCGCCGATACAAACATTCGTCTTCATAGATTTCGCGATAGGAGCCGGTTACCCAGTTAGTGTTCCTGAAGTTAGCCTGGTGGCTGCACCCCGCGTTCTGTTCCTTAATCCACAGAAACCAGAACCAAGTGACAAGTTGACGCTAGATTTACTGCCTCATGGATTTAATTTGAATAGCTACAATGCCATCAATGACTTCATCAACCGCCAACAGAAACCTGTGTGCCTTGTCGCCTATAATGGCAACATGATTAATTTTCCCTTACTCAAAGGAGAGCTTCATCAGTTGAATGTCAGTTTGTCTGATGATGTCCTATGTGCTGATAGCCTTTACGCTTTTTACGATATACTTGAACATCCTTCTACATCCTCAGTATTTGAGGGGAGTGCTGTAAGAGAGGAATATGACGAAGGTGCAGATGCTGAACCAAATGTGTCATATGCACTTGAGGAAATTTATAACCGAGAGGTGATATATCCTGGTGTGCTAACGGACAGTCCTGAAGGTAGTAACTTCATGAACTTCAGAATATCACGTAAATTGGGTGGGAGATTTTTGTCCTGGACTGACCAAATCCAACGTAAGTTTTCCGATGTGGAGCTTGCTTGATGAGAACAAGATTAATATATAAACGTGAAACTGAATTTAGAAATCGCATTCTTAATGGGAAACGACGGAAATAATGATAGACATCCGGATAACATACGGAAAATTAAAAAGAAAAATAAATGACATTTTATTCATATCGCACCTGAACAAACATTTAGTACAATTTTTAAAAAAACTTAACACAAAAGAAACAAAATCTGGAAAGCGTTGTTGTAAATAGAATATTAAGGAGACGTGTGACTGGCTCTTTTAAAAATATTAAAGTAAATTGTTTACTGTATTGATTTTTTTTATTTGTTTTTTTTTAAGACATATTTTGAAATTTAATGAATGTATAGAATAGATTTATAAACATAATAAAAAGTATATTGAATTGTTTGTTTTTGATTTTTATTGGAGCATGTTTTCGCAGCAGCTGGCGTTTTTGGTAAAACTAGCTTTCAGCCGCAGCTTCTCCCGTGCTTTGTAAAAGGTAATGGAGCCACTAATTCAGTTTTAATTTAATAATGGCTTGGCATTTGTGAATATTGCCATTGTTTAATAATTAAAATAATTAATTGTGAAGTATTCTAGTATTGTTTGTAAGTTTTAATGAACTTACTATGTTAGTATATGAATTACTGTACTGAGTGTGTGTGTTACTCTTGCTCACTCAGAACAGGCGTCGGAGCAACGAGAAGTCTCGTTAGCTCGCGATTAGCAAACAACTGAAGTATTAAGTAATTAAAAGTGGTTTTTGAAGTGAACAATATTAAGTTGTGTAAACGAGAATTGTAACACGATTTAAAATAATGTGTAAGGAGTTTATTTCCCGTTCTTCTCCTTAAAACTTACTATGTCTGCGAACGAGGGCTCAACTCTAGAAAGTTTATAAGTGCCCGTAAATGGTTTATTAAAAATAAACGTTTCTAGTTTAAGTCAAGTGTTGTGATTTCAACTGCCCACCTACCTATCTACCAACCATAAAGAATCATGTCGCACGGTTAGAGTCTTTAAGACATTATGGCTGATGGCGTCGATATTTGGGGATAGTGTTACTCCTACTGCTTTCCCTGCTATTTCGTATACATCACTGACTCAGTTGAAAATATTGGAGTTTGGGCAAAAGAAGAATAACAAATTACGTCCCTTCCCAAAAAAAACTCCACTCACCTATAACTCTGCTCACCCAAAAACCTTAACAAATTAATCTGTGAAAGTCCCGTCAACACCCTACAATGGTATTTAATGTGCGAACATAAAACAAGCATAATTACCTACACGGCGGCGCTGCGAGAAGACTCACCTGTTTTCGTTAATATTACACACTTGAGCGGGGCCTATTAATTATTTAAATTCATACGGAATCGTGTGAACGTATTGTAAGCCTGTTTAATGAAAGTTTATGGGAGGAGGAAATGCTTAGGAGTTGATTAGCCGGCGGGGGAATTGCGTAACACACTTATAATGCTTTTTAATGTATTCAACAGTATTCATTTTTCAATCGCTTTTTTTCATTTTGACAATAAGACATTCATTAAGTTATAGCTCCAGGGTTCAAATTTTCTAACGTTATTTGCAATGTGCAGGTCAGTGTCAGGCTGTATGTTGAACAAAATATGATTCGCAACCAAAAAAAAACAAAAAACGTCCAGGGTAGTCCTACCCTGGGGCTTACCTGAAGCAAACGAGTTTTTCAATGATTCAGATTTAGATTCATTTATTTGCCTGAAATATGGTATTTTAGAGATTTTATAACACATACACAATAGTTCTTCATATTCCGCCTACTAAATTCTGCTTTTGTGACAATAACAGTGATTCTAATTTAATCAATTTAAATAAAATAATTAAATTCCAATGTCAAAAAAAGTACTAAATCAAGAATTGTCTATATATCAAATTACAAAAATGTCAAAGAAAAATAATTAAATTACACATTTTCTAAATATCTGCGTGTATGTAATGTCCTTAGGTATGTGTGTACAGAGAGAAATAATATACTGCGGAACTTGAATATAACTTTACTTTTGAACAGATTATGAATATTACAATGGAGTAGTTATTTAAGTTGAAAGCGCGTCTATAGCTATTGGCGGTTACGGGCGAACTGGCGTCGCCGAGCGCTGCGCGTACGACGAATACAAAATGCTGCGTCAGCGCTCCTAAACTATTCCTCCCCTTTTTTTTTAAACAAAAGGTTTTTTACAAAATAATTCCTTTAAACCAATAATAATATGAACAAATACATCTATGTCCAACAGTACTACGAGGTACAAAGAATTTGCTGATACATCAATTAATTTCAATAAACAATGTCGTAACCAGATATCTTGCAGGTGCGCGATTGCGCGACTCATAATGTACGCTTTAAACAAAGTTATGAATTGCAAGTTTTAAGTTTTATTATCACGATTTTATTACAAAGGGTACAAGCAGTTTGATTTGAAACATTGCAATGGCAGACTTATACTCTAACCCATCTTCACTTCACATTGCTGTAATAAATCTACACATTTCCAATTACACGACATGGCGACATAACATTTGGCATACGGCCCTCGGCAAACATGGCGTGCGGCCCGAGGCGAACATAGCACGCGGCCCACGGCAACATGGCGTGCAGCCCACGGCGAACATAACTCGTGGCTCACGGCAACATGGCGTGCGGCCCACGGCGAAAATAGTCGAGCCCTTGTCTAGGATTTGGAGGACTACAATGTTGTCCATCTTCGACCGAGTCGGTAATGGAGACTGGTGAGTACTCGTCGGCTGCCATCTTGTCTTCTAGTATTTACTGCTACTCACACTGTTGCTTTTTTTTAGAAAATGAGAGTTCCGCGCCATAGACCGCTGGTGTTGATGAGTTGCCCGTTCTCAATCACGTACACACAAAAAATCACTGCGCACTTTTATATCACGTCGGCTTTAGATCACGTCGGGATCACCAATTTAGTGTGCGTGTATGTATGTGTGTACGGAGAGAAATAGTACTCGGCGGAACTTGGATATAACTTTACTTGTGAACAGATTATGAATATTACAATGGAGTAGTTACTTAAAGTTGAAAGCGCGTCTATAGCTATTGGCGGTTACGGGCGAACTGGCGTCGTCGAGCGCTGCGCGTACGACGAATACAAAATGCTGCGTCAGCGCTCCTACAATAGCATAAAATAAAAATGTCAAAAAAAAAAGTACGAAATCAAGAATTGTCTACTTTTATAAAATTACCAAAATAATTAAATTACAAATTTTCTAATGGGTTAAGTATTTCCTTGAAAATGCTTTGAATTGTGATTGAAAAGTGTGTTACATATTTAGGTGCAGTTTAAATGTGTTGGTAAGTACCACAGAATATGATCGGTATTCTTCTATTTTCAATACCAGACACTCATAACATTAGCCACAACTTTCAGATTGCAGTAATCTTGCTGGCTGGCTAATATTTTTAGCATGAGCTTTTTTCTCTACATCACGATCGAAGTTGATGATTTTCAAAATTCAAAATTAGATTTCGCATTCAAAATACTAATTAGGTAGGCACACCTCTATGTAAAACAGGCAGACTTCTTCTGTTCTCAGATAAAATAAACACAACAATAAATCAATGTAATAAACTTTTAACAATCCATCAAGTTCTCAAAACGTCTCTTTCAAAAGTTTAATAATTTCTAACCGAAGACTTCCGTCTCCATTTTACTTCTGTTGGTAAACTAAAGTGTCGGAGGCTTTATTCTACAATTTGACATTTCGAACTTTTTATTGAAAGGCACAAAATTATACAAGGCTTGTTGAAAAAGGTAGTTTGAAGTACATTAATTACTTTCCTGTGCGACTAAATAAACTTAAAATGCTTATCAAAGAACACTAGCTGTTGCCCGCGAGTTTCATCCGCGTGAAATATAACAAAGTAACTTCATTGAATCGGATTTTGTGTTAACAATTTCAGACCTAATCCTTTTTCTAAAATAAAATTAGCCTGATTTACTCCTTATAACATCAGCTATCTGACAGTAAAAGTCTCGTCAAAATCGGTCTTGCAGTTTCGGAGATTAACTGGAACAAACAGACACACAAAAAATTTAGAAAAATGTTTGTTTTGTTATAAGTACCGTATATACTTTCATATGCATTCAGTAAAACCTGTTATTTTGAAATTACAAACAGACACTTCATGATTGATTTATTTGTATGTATAGATGTATAATATATATGGAAATGAAGATTGATGATACTTATAAATAGACTAAAAACTAGACTGCAAACTGGGGAAACTTTCCGTACTGCGTTGGCGACTAAATGACCGATCTGAATTGATAAGGAAAAGGACAGGAACAATCGGAAAAATACTTGGAAAAACTGAATAGAGTAGATGTACCAACGATCCGAATAAACTAAGAACAACACAGCTACTCGTTCGATTATTGTAGCCTAAGATATCTTACCTAACCCATGCAATGTACGTACTTAGCTGCCAACCTATGTACCTTATCATCTTCTTAAACGAAGGAGATTAGTCTCCAAAACATAAGGAGTCCTTGTGTGGAGGCTAGGGACGTTTTGACTGTGTAATCATCATCATCTGCCTAGCCTTTTCCCTGCTATGTTGGGGTCGGCTTCCAGTATAGCCGGATGCAGCTGAATAACGGTATTTTACATGGAGCGACTGCCTATCTGACCTCCACAACCCAGTTAGTACTGGATAATATGGTACCCCTTGGTAAGACTGGTTGTCAGACTTACTTACTTTTGACTGTGTAATCAATGCTCCTTAGTAGTAAAGATTTTATTTTATTTATTTACTCCAAAACAACTTTTCGCTCAGCAACACTTTCACACTTAAAGAAATAGAGAAATTATAAAACAAAATGGCTGCTGCTCTCGTAAATTCACACGGCATCCACCAAACTGGAGTTTCAGTGACTGACAATCACAGTGTGAGCATTAATACCGAGAGACTTCATCCGTAATGCACCCCGCATTATTTACGAGTACGTATTCACACCCATGATTGGGAAATGGACATCCATGATTGTGAGAAATAAATAGGAAAGATCGACTATGAGGTGCTAATCAAAGGAGTAGGTACCTACTGAAAGATATTACGTTATCTCATGGACAAATGGAAGCAATTCGCTTTTACAAAGGCTTTCTGAATGTTATCTAAATATTTATTTTCAAGAAGACGAGTCTACCTACTTCAAACTTAAAACAATTCTGAATAGAATCAAATAAACGTCTCGTTCTATTGTTTTTAAACTGATGTTAAATTCGCTTGAGTGATAGAACCCAGACAAAATCATTTTCGGCCAGCCTGCGAGATGTAAGGTTGTCTATGGCAGTCAATTTGGGTCTTTGGCAAACCACCTTTACTATGTATGTATTATGATTTATACACACCAGTGGCGAAGGTTCCATAGAACTCGATTCCTATCGGCTTCCCTTTGAAAAATAGCACAGTCAGTATTCCATAGACAAATAATATATCACATTAAAGATTTATGCACTCTTACAAAAATTGACCCTTCGCTACTGATACAGACACCACCTTAGTAAGTTGCTTCCGCTACGTAAGTAATGCGCAAAAAGAAGGCTTAAATTGTATTTACATAGAAATGGGAATACTTTTTGTTTTGGTCACGGGTGAAGCCTTCAAAAGGCGACCGGTCTTCGGGGATAAGACCGGGGAGTGTGGGATTTCTAAAACTACCCCGGTGGTCACCATCCGTACATGGAAGGAGGCAGCGTTTCCTCTTAAAAGACCTGTCGGAGCCCCCTCTGTGCAACGCATGTTAAGGCACATCCCTGTGGAGATTGTAAAGAGGTCTCCCCTGAGCCTCGCTGAAATAGGAAAATAGGAATACCTACAATTTTATTTAAAAGACGATTAGAAGGAGGAAACTATAGATAAATGCCTGTGTTCAAATTGAGGAGGGCTTACCAAGCTTCAGGTAGGGTCATTGGCTGTCCTTGAAGTTTGAACACTCATCACGCCTGTAATCCCCGAAGGGTTGGGCAGAGTACACGTGCGTGTTGTCCTTTAATCAGTTTTTAAACCTAAAAACATTTCGCCAACAAGTTAAGTTGTTAACCTTATTAATATATTCGCAGAAGCGTCGTCTAGTTTCGTAAAATTAGGTATCTAATTAACAAACTCGACTAGGGACAAGTTTAAAACAGTGTGCTTTGGAGGTCGTCGTGTAGGGGCTTTAAAATGCTAACAATAATTACAGTTTTTTACATAAAATAAGGACTTAATTATGGAGTAAACAGCTCTCTTTTGATAAGCTGTTATAATTAGGAGGTAACTTCATTTAATTTTGAAAAATATACCGTCACTGAATACAACTTGATATTTAATAAATAAAGCACCTCGTTGATGCGAATAACATCACGCCTATAATCCCGAAGGATTAGGCAGAAGTGTACCTACACCCCGGGTACAAAGCCAGACTTCGTGGCTGCTACTGAGAAATTTCTGATAACGTTTTGCCCGACCTGGGAATCGAACCCAAGACCTCACGCTCAGCAGTCGCGATTGCGCCTACTAGACCAACGAGGTAGTTGATACGAATATATCTATTAAAATTAATTAAAGCCTACATAGATACAGATACTCAACCGAAATAAGTATCCTTCATACCGAAGTTACAGTTGACGTAGTGGATACTTATTCAGGACACCGACGCAAAAAATTTACAAAAACTCAAGTCTGTTTCACAATATGAGGGTTGCCAGAAACTATAGAACGCCACCTGCAGTGATCCTTAGTATACACCTTTTGTTTCGTCCACTTTCATACATCTGGTCAGTGGATACACGCGGCGTGCGTGTATCCACTGACCACATGTATGAAAGTTATGCGAGTACTACGCATTTCCATCCCCTGCCCCATATGTTGTGGACGGCTTCCGTCTAACCGTAAGCAGCCGAATACCAGTATTTTACATGGAGCATCTGCCTATCTTACCTCCACAACCCACTTACTAGTGGGTTATACGATAACCTTTGGTAATACTGGCTATCTGACTTTCAGACCGCTGACAACCTGTAACGACTGACAAAGATCTAAAAATAACAGCCAGGATCAAAGGCTTAACGTGCTTTCCGAGGCACGGAGGAAACTCCGTATGTAATAAAAGGTCACCCATCCACAGTTCAGCCTCGGCCAGTACTGCTTAACCTTGAAGATCGACCCATGCGGCTGTTATTATTTAGCCACGAGCTCCATGGACTAATCAAGATTCTCATTTCCAAACACAAAGCCTGCATTCTTTCTTGCAAACCAATCTAGAATCTAAAACATCTAGCCAAGAAATGCAGGTCGTAAGCCAAGCAAAGCCTCCCGATACGTATTTCACAGACAGTTTGAATAGGCCCGGAGTTGCAATATGTGCACCGGTATATAAGCCGGGCATAAATCTGCATGCCCGGGTAATATCCGCAGAGATACTGCCGCTAAGATTATTAGCTAGATATTAGGGTAGATTGAAATTTTGGCTGGATATTGCATGTTTGAGAGCGGAATGTGATTTTGGGTGTCTTGGATGTGATTAAGCAAGTCGTCTACATCCTCTTCTCCACAAATGTCTTAAAGTAAATGTCTCAGCCATTTTTGATCAAGGTTACTCGTTATGACGAACAGTATGTTTTCGTTGGTCTTTTTGCATGTAAACTATGGGCTACTATTAGGTAATACCTAAAACTATAAGGGGTAAGCCAGGTAAGACCCACCCAAATCTGTTTTACGCATTTTGTGCATCAAACTAAGTTGATTTGAGTACACATAATTGTTGGGAAAAGACTTGTTTTTGGTGACAATAGTCCCTGTACGGTATCGCGCAATGCACGTAAAAATTATTGTGATTTCTGTGGGTTCCTACAACGCACAACGGTGCAAATAGCTGGGGTCATGGAAGTATTTAGAACGTTTTTAGTTTTACCCAAAAAAAAAAAAACAAAAAAAAAAGGGTTGATACCTTGAATTTCAATATTTTCGTATATCCAGGACAAAAAAGTTCGCTTAGAGAATTTCGGGCCAGACATTGAACTTATTTACTATCAAAACACTAAGCAGAAAATTGAAAGTTGGTAATTTATTCAACAGCAACAGAATAACCGTTGAATCATTATTTAGCTAGACAATATTGGCAACCTATGTGGTTTCAAAATAAATTACAAACCGTCTTCAAACGAATCGAAGGCTAGTATTACTTCAAATCTTCAAATTAATATGCCAGCTTTCATCCCGTCCAACTATTATCATATAAATATAATAATTTATCAAGTTTACACAATTAACTTACATTATACATTAAGTTGGCAAAGATTTTCTAAATTAAATAAGCCTTTCAAAATTACTAAAGTTATTTCAAAGTCTCTACATTATCTCCTCTCAGACTGACTTCGTTATTAAAGAACATTATTGACCTTAAAGGCCTGCGCCCACGGCGACTTTTTGCGAAGAAGCGTTGCGAACGCGCGTCGTCATCGATACAAACGCGCGATTGTTTTTGACGTCATCAGGCAAACGAAGAGTGGAGAATGGATGCATTTAGAAAGGATATATGCCACAAGTACACAATATAAAACAGAAAAAACTAAAATCTAAACAAGAAAGAAAATATTGTTCAATCTATACTATACCGTCGCGATTCAACAATATTATCTTTCTTGTTTGTCAGAGTAACAAAGAGTAGAGAACGAAGGCATTTCTTTACTGCTACTAAGCAGAACAAAGTCGCAGTTGCATGGGTAAAGGTACGGTAGAAACCTTTACTGTTATTTAAGAAGTAGTAGTTTGGCTCATTGTAATTAAAAGAAGATAAGGACTATTTCGTAATTAGATCAGTCGAAAAGGCACAGAAAAAGCCGAGACGATTGACAGCGCTTGCCAATGTAAAAAATATGATTTCAAACGAAATAATTATATTGATTTTAGCTCCAAAATATCTTTATTTGCTTCACTCAATAACGTAGACAGTCAGCGACAGCATCGCGACTGCATCGCGGCCATTTTGCGTTTACATCACTGTAAAGCGCAATCCACACAGAAAAGACGTAAGACGCGGACGGGGCGCTGATATATGTCTCTTCTGCGTCCTTTCGTCGTGACGCAAAACATATAGAAAAGACAAGGCGCGGACACGACGCTTACTCGTTTGAGCCCTGTTGTAAAACATACAGAAAGAACGGGGCACGGGCGCGAGCGGACGAGGGGCAAGCGAGAACGGGGGTGCGGGTGGGGTGGGGCTTATATACTTTTTGAAAACGGTCTGGATAAATATATAATAATAATAATAATGTCACATGGTACAATCCCAAGGACTTTTTATTCTTTCCAGTGTTGATTCTACATAGTGAATCTGATATCATTTCTTCGATCTCAAAAGGACCAATTCTAATTTCATCCATTTTAGATCTGTTTAACTTATTACAGTCCATTATGTAAACCATATCACCTTTTTGAAACTTGTAATCTATTCTATTTTTGTCAAAAATGGCCTTGTTTAATTCATGTGATTTTTTTGATCTGAGAAATGCTGTATGTCGGTCTTTTTCCAGTTCTCCGGGTTCCATTTGTTTTTTTTTTAGGTCCATTGGTAGTACATCGGTTTGTTCTCCACTTAACAGATATAGAGGCGAATAACCTGTCACTGTGTGGTTTGTTGAGTTATAGGCTTTCACACAATCCATTGCCACGGTTGTCCAAGCTGTGTTTTTTCCTTTGCTATTCAGGGCACATCTAATCCTATTTACCAGCGTCTGGTTCAACCTCTCATTATGACCATTTGAAAAAGGAGCATCCACTGCTGTAAAAATTAAATTAACAGAGTGGTCCTTTAAATATTTTTTAAACTCTTTTGAATTCAGTGCTGGATATTGATCGGAGAGCAATATCTCCACTTCATTATCCTTGATTACTTGATCTACCAGTTTTATAAAGTCCTTAGTCAGTTGTGTCTTGGAGCATGAAATGTATGCATAACGTGTGAAATGATCCATTAACAAGTACTTACTTAGGTAAGTAGATACTTTTTTGAAGACCTGTTACCACCAAATCCTCCTACTGTGTCTATAGACATGATTTGGAAAGGTTTTTGTGCCGGTCCTAATTGTGACATGAGTCCATAATTTCTATTTAATCTTGATTTGTTTTTTATACAAACTTCACATTGACGGCATATCAATTTTATATTATCCAGTAGGTTTGGTGCCGTGTAGAAAGGTCTGATTTTTGACTCAATTTGATTTATTCCTACATGACAGAAATGCTCATGCACCTTTTTAATCAATCTCTTACTATAGTCCTCGGACAAAATGATTTTTTTTTTCTTGTTGTTCCATTTGTAATATATATTATTTTCTCTAATAACACTATGTGTGTTCTTTATGTTTGGATTTTTGTTCTGGTCGTCCAATATCTCCTCAATCCTTACAATATTTACGGTTTTCAAATTATCTTCTTCGTTTTCGTGGCTTTCATACACAGGATTTCTGCTTAAGCAGTCTGCTTCTGTGTTGTTTCTACCTGGGTTGTATTTTATTACAAAGTTGTATTGTGACAGGTAATGAGTCATGTCTCCTAGTTCATCATCTGTTCTATTTTTTATGTTTAGATTTTCTAGCGGCTTGTGGTCTGTATAAATTGTGAATGATTTTCCTATTAGCCAGTGTTGCCAAAACTTTAAACTTTCTTTTATGGCTAAGCATTCTAAAAATATGGCTTTCTTCTTCTTTTGTGATTCATTCAACTTCTTTGAAAAGTATGCCACTGGTTTGATTTCTCCACATTTCTGTGTTTGTTTTAGTATTGCACCAATTCCTTTTATACTTGCATCAGTGTATATAAAAGTTGTCGCTTCTCGGTCGAAAATAGCCAGAATTGGGGCAGAGCATAAATTATTTTTTATTGTTTGGAAAGCTTTTTCACAATCAACTGACCAATCGAAAGTTATGTTTTTTCTAAGTAAATTGTGTATTGGGTCAAGAGTTATTGCAGCATTAGGAATATATTTATTATAAAAATTTACTTTACCTAGAAATTGTCTTATTTGTTTCTTGTTTTGTGGTGCTGGAAATTCTGCTATAGATCTGAGGTTGTCTTTTAAAGGTGTTATTGTATTACCCTTTACTATATGTCCTAAGAATTTTACAGACTGTGCTGCAAATTTACATTTTGTTAATTTCAGACGGAATCCTTCTTCAGCAATTGCATTCAGCAATTTCGATAAATGGTCTATATGTTCATTAAAAGTTTTTGAGAACAACATAATATCATCGATGTAGTTCATCACAAAATTTGACAGGTTATGTTTTCTTATAACATTATTCAGGATTCTTTGAAAAATTGCTGGAGATGTTTTCAGCCTAAAAGGGAGGCAAGTCCATTGATAATGACCTTCTTGTGTAACAAAACCTGTCTTTTCTCTGTCGCTTATCCTCAATGGTATAGACCAAAAAGCAGAATTAATATCAAGAGTAGTAAAATACTTACAGTTTATCGTTTTTACCATTAGATCTTCTATTAAAGGAAACGGCTGTGGCTGTGGGGTAATAATCTTATTAAGATCTCTAAAGTCGATACATAATCTTGACCTTTTCCCTTCATCCCGTTTGAATGCCAATGTTACTGGTGCTGCGAATGGACTATAAGATTCTTCAATCAATTCATTCTTTAGCAATTGTCCAATTTGCTTCTCGATTTCTTCCTTATCATCTAAAGAGCATCTATATGGTCTTTTTGAGCAATATCTCTCTATTTGTAGGTCTATAAATGCTTCATAGTTTTTTACTTGGCCTACATCAAATTTATCTTTGGCAAATATATGTTTGTAATCATTTAATAATGTACTAATTTTCATTCTTTGGTCATATTCCAAAGAATGAAAATTAATTAATTAATTAAGTTCCAGGTACTTGAACCAACCGTCAACGTCTCGGCCCAACGACTGTCGGATCAGGTGCGGGTCATCCAACGCAATCACATGTTGGACGACGCCGTGCTTGATAGGCTGCGCTCAGAGGTACTGAGCAACCGTATCGTCTTAACTCCATCACAAACCGTGGTGCAAACGACAGCTATTGACGTAAGCCCACCACGGTCTAACCCTGCTGTTGTAGAGGAGGATGATAGGGTTGCCACGGTAAGTAGCCAGTGCAACGACCGATTGAGGAGCGCACTGGAGGATGCGCTTCGCGAGTATCGATACACTCCTACCGAACTTAGGCCCCGATTACCACGGTGACCCATGCATAAGAAAAATAGGGCGCTGGTGTGTGCCCTGGACTCGCAACTCAAGAATCTATTCGAGAGTAGCGAGGACCTCGTTGATACCCACTCGATCCTGTACTGTGGGGCTGTTGCGGCATGTCGTTTAGCCAATGTCAAATTCACAAATAGTGACGCAGCTACTCGACCAAAACCAGCCGTACCAGCCTGGCAGTGCAGGATCGAGAGCCGCATCGACGGGGCCAGGGTACTCATCGGCAAACTACACTGCTTCAGGGAGGGCAATACACGACCACGTGTGATGCGCTTTGTGAGGCGGGCATTCTCGGGGACTGGAATCAGCCCTCAAGAATACATGTCCCGTGTCACAGAGCGCATCGACTTCCTGAAGCAGAAAGTTTATGCATGGGCTAACCGTATTCGGCGGTATAAGCGGCGGGTTGATCGGTACTCACAGAACCGCATGTTCCAGAGCGATGAGAGGTGGGTATACAGAGCTTGGGAACGACCCGAGCAAAATATGACGAACGTGTGTCGCCCAGATGATGCCACCACGAGTTCTTTCTGGAGCAGCATCTGGTCGGTGCCCGTCTGTCATACTGAGGGTGACTGGATGCGTGCTGTCGAGCGAGTGTGTGAACCTATCCCAGAAATGGAACCAATTTTGATAACATCATTAGATGTAGCCAGATCAGTTCGTCCGTTACCGAATTGGAAGTCACCGGGACCGGACGGACTGCACAACTTCTGGCTCAAATGGCTTAGTAGTTCACATACTTGCCTGGCATCCCAATTCCAGTCATCCTTAGAGTCTGGGGCCTTACCGCAGTTTTTAACAACAGGCGTTACCCACCTGCTCCATAAGTCAGGTAATCCCGCGGAACCCAAGAATTATAGACCGATCACTTGTTTGTCAACGGTCTATAAACTTCTTACATCCATTTTGAGAGCGAAAATTAATACACACATTGACAAAAACTCCATAATGTCTGCCTCTCAAAATGGATGTAGGAATGGGTCCCGCGGTACTAAGGAGCTACTCCTCATCGACATGGCCATTAGCCAACAGGTTCGTCGATCCCGCAAGGATCTGTCGACATGTTGGATAGATTATAAGAAGGCCTACGACTCGGTGCCACATACATGGCTTATGAGGGTGCTGGAGTTGTACAAGATAGATGCAACTCTACGCACCTTCCTTGAGTCATGTATGGGGCAATGGAGGACGGTTCTTCGATATCCAGGATGTCGACAGATCCAGGGGAACGATGAGCCTGTATGGATTAAACGGGGAATATTCCAGGGCGACAGTCTGAGCCCACTTTGGTTCTGTCTAGCCCTGAATCCTCTGAGCACATTGCTGGAAGATTCAGGTCTAGGCTACCGGTTGAGAAGAGGTGGTCAGGTTATATCTCACCTTCTTTACATGGATGATCTGAAACTGTTTGCCCCCAACAAATTGCGACTGATGGAGCTACTGAAAGTAACTGAAACTTTTAGTAGCGCCATCAGGATGGAATTTGGTGTGGACAAATGTGCAGTCATGTATGTAAAGCGAGGGGAGATTATGGAATCCGAGGGAATTCAGCTCTCGGATTCCATACACCTGAGATCCCTCTCCTCATCCGAAAGCTATAAGTATTTGGGTATGTCGGAAGCGTTAGGCATTAACGTAACTGACATGAAGCAATTGTTGAGGGAGCGCTTCTTCGGTCGCCTGAAGAAGGTATTAAATAGCCTTCTTTCAGGCGGGAACAAGGTGCGCGCCTTCAACGGTTGGGTCATGCCGGTTTTAATGTACTCTTTCGGCATACTCAAATGGACTCAGACCGAACTCGATGCCCTGGACAGGAGAGTTCGTACACTGTTGACCGCAAACCGGATGCATCACCCACGATCATCGGTGATGAGGCTGTACATCCCGCGGAAGTGTGGGGGTCGAGGCTTTTTAAACGCAAAGACCCTCCACAACCGCGAGCTGTGCAGTCTCAGAGAATATTTTTTAAAAGCTGAGGTGGGTATGCACCGAGATGTGGTCGCAGTGGACAAGGGACTCACCCCGCTATCCATGGCTAAAGAGAACTGGCGCAAACCTGTAGTACTTACTACCGATGACCGCAAGGAAGTATGGCAAGGCAAGGAGCTTCACGGACGCTTCTACCGGGCTCTTCATGGGCCTGATGTAGATTTTCTAGCGTCCGTGTCCTGGCTACGTTTCGGCGACCTCTTTGGGGAAACTGAAGGTTTTGTCTGTGCGATTATGGACGAAGTTATGTTGACGAACAATTACCGGAAATACATTATGAAGGACGGGACGGTTGACGTGTGTCGGGCATGTCACCGTCCGGGTGAGTCCATCAGACATATTATTTCCGGTTGTTCTCGTCTGGCTAACGGCGAGTACTTGCACAGGCACAACCAAGTAGCCAGGATTATTCACCAGCAACTTGCCTTGAAATATAAACTTGTGGAATCTGAGGTACCGTACTACAAATATGTGCCCGACCCAGTTCTCGAGAAAGACCATGTCACGTTGTACTGGGATCGGTCTATCATTACTGACAGGACTATTGTCGCCAATAAGCCTGACATAGTGGTGATAGACCGATCAGCGCGCCGCGTAATGATAGTCGATGTTACCATCCCGCATGACGAGAACCTCGTGAAAGCTGAGAAAGAGAAACAAATAAAATATCTTGACTTAGCACACGAGGTTGTCGACATGTGGAATGTGAACTCGGCTATCATTGTGCCGATTGTCGTAACGGCCAATGGCCTTATAGCCAAGAGCCTCGACGACCATCTTTCGAGGCTCTCCTTAGGCGGTTGGATCAAGGGCCTGATTCAGAAGGCAGTACTCCTCGATACGGCTCGCATTGTGAGGAGGTTCCTGTCTCTGGAGCCCTAACCACCGGTAGCTTGGACCCTGTTCCCGACACCGGCGGACCACTATTTTTTATATTTTTAAATGTTTTTTATATGGTTTGTTTTAAGAAATATTTAAAAATGTTAAAAATATGTTTATAACTGAATAAAGGAAATAATAATAAAGCTTTATTAATTCCACACAATCAAACACTAATCAAATCACAATCAATAATAACAATAAATATTAATAATAATCTAGTAAAAAAAGATTTAAAATAACCTTAATTATAAACTTAACAAAATAAATTGCATTAAATTAAAAACATTCATTAATACTTCGACCTAAAATTACTCGATATTATTGAATTTCATATAGTAAAATTGTATTGTGATAATATGTGATCATACAAATAACAACAACAAATATTTACAATAATCAAATAAGAACAATAAAACATACAACCAAATAACAACAACAAATATTATTTACAATAATCAAATAAAAATTAAAAACAAACTTAATTATAAAATCAACAAATAAATTACATTAAATTAAAAACACTCATTATTATTTCGATTTAAAATTACTTAAGATTATTGAATCTCGTATACTTAATAAGATTGTAAATTGAAATGTATGTAATTATGATAATACTATGTAATCATGATTAACAATTATAAAATAACAAAATAACATTAGTGTGTGGACCCCCTTCGGGTAAAAGCCTCCTCCAAAGAATTCCACTTTTCTCTATCCGAAGCGGTGCCTATCCAGTCTAGTCCAGCACGCGCTATAATCTCGTCCTGCCAACGGGCACAGGGTCGGCCTCTATTTCTGGTGCCCTGTGGACCTTTCCATTTAGTTGCCCTGATTGTCCAACGATCATCGGAATACCTTGCAACGTGCCCGGCCCACCTCCATTTTTGGCTTTGCGAAAATTTGAGAGCGTCTGTCACTTTAGTTCTATTGCGAATATCAGTGTTTCGTATTTTATCGCTTAATTTGATATTTAAGCAGCTTCTCTCCATAGATCTCTGTGTGGTTTGGATCTTGGTTCTCGCCTTGTTGTCATATATCCAAGTCTGGCAGCCATAAGTGAGACAAGGTAAAATTGTAGAGTCTAATATAGTCTTTTTTACTCTGATCGGGAGGGTTGATTTGAATATCTCTTTGTGAGCCCAATATTTTTTCCAGGTAATAGCTACCCTTCGATCTATTTCTTCAATATTCCTATTCTTTCTGAAAGAGATTTGCTTACCCAGGTATATGTACTCCTGGACGTATTCGAGCGGCATGTCGTTGACAAAGATAGGAGTCGCTTCGCTGTTGGTCATGACTTTTGTTTTGCTGAGGTTCATCTCTAAACCCACATATTCACTCGCTGCTTGTAATTCTTTGACCATTATGTTGAGTTCTAAAGGGTTTTCCGACAGCAGAACAATGTCATCAGCAAAACGCAAATGGCTCAGATGTTTTCCATTTATATTAATGCCCCTAGTCGACCATGGAAGATCTGCCATTATATTCTGTAAGACAGCTATAAACAATTTCGGTGAGATAGGATCACCTTGTCTGACTCCTCTGTTGATATTGATTACAGGCCCGGCTCTATCCAGCTTAACTCGACTTGAACTTTGAGAGTAAATATTTTTTATAATGTTAATGTATTTAGAATTGACCGATTGGTTATTTAGTGCTTCCCATATACTGCGGTGCGAGATAGAGTCAAAGGCTTTTTTATAATCAATAAAAGCAATGTAGAGCGGCTTTCGATATTCCAGGTATTTCTCGATTACTTGATCTAATACGTGTATATGGTCTGAAGTGCTGAACCCTTTTCTGAAACCTGCCTGTTCCATAGGTTGAGATGTGTCTAAATCCGAAGATATTCTATCGAGTAGGCATGATGAGAATAACTTGTAAAAGCTGGACATAAGACTTATTGGACGGTAATTACCTATGTCTGCTGGGTCTCCTTTTTTGTACAGTAAGATTATTTCTGATTCAGTCCACTGCTCAGGCACTACTTCTTCATCTAGGATCTTGTTGAATAATAGTGTAAGAGGCGCTACTAGAAGAGCTTTAGCATGTTT
Organism: Noctua pronuba; assembly: GCA_905220335.1. Taxonomy (NCBI): domain Eukaryota; kingdom Metazoa; phylum Arthropoda; class Insecta; order Lepidoptera; family Noctuidae; genus Noctua; species Noctua pronuba. Next base: position 1,481,770 of record LR999906.1, on the reverse strand, counting down.
AATGCATTCGTTCGTAATACCGTCTGGTCCAGGACTTTTTTCTGATTTTAGTTTCAGTATGTGTTTAAAGATTTCAGGTTCGCAAAATATTTCTACAGTCGACGTATTCTTTGGTTGGTTTGACATCTATATGTTTTGTGTTGAGTTTGGCTCACTATATAGGCTTGCGTAGAAATCTGTAGCTATCTTTATAATTTCACTACGTGATTTACTATTTGTTGAACCATGTTGAAGAGATGGAATCCACGTTTTTGTTCTGTCTAGTTCTTTGAATGCTTTTTTAGCCGATCTTGTGTTTTCTATGTGTTTTTTTTATAGTGTCCATTCTGTGTGTTTCGTAACATTGTTTTATTTCTTTGTTTGTTTGTTTGTAAAGGTTTTTTAGTTCTTCTCTGTCTTTTCTGTTTAGATAGGGTTTGTTTTGTAAAGCGCCTCTTTTTTCCATTAATTCTATTGCCTTTTTTGTTAGAATAGTTGATTTCTTGTATCTTGATTTGTCTTTCAGGCTGGTTTTTAATACAGATTCTATCATCTGGTAGTAATCTTTGGCTGTATGATTTTCATGTGTCTCTAGCAATTTTGGTACGTGATCGCTTAGGCTTTTTATGTATAATTCTCGATCTTCCGAATTTTTAAGTATGTTTGGGCTACCGGTGAAATTGCGTCTACTCTTTTTTATTGGTGTCAGGATAAGAGTCGCTCTGAGAAGTCTGTGATCTGTTCCAAAGGATAAGGAATTTACTACTTCGAATTTAGAAAATAAATGCGGCTTGGTAGTTGTTATATAATCGATTTCGTTTCTTGTCTTCTTATCTGGAGAAATCCATGTCCATCTGTTCTCTTCTTTTGATTTAAACATAGTATTTATTATTTTTAGGTTATGTTGATGTACATATTGGATGAATTTTTCTCCTCTCTGGCTTCTTTTACCGTAACCGTATTTACCCATCACTTTGTGCTCGTAAGTTTTAGGTTTCCCAATTTGTGCGTTGAAGTCGCCCATAGTTATAACATACTGGGTAGAGATCATTTCATGAGCCATTTCAAGGTTTTCATAGAAAAACTCTATGTCGACTTGTGGGGAGCACTCAGTTGGCGCGTATGCTTGAATGATTACGAAGTGTAAGTTGTTTAGTTTTATTTCCATCAAGCAGACTCTCTCCGATATTCCAGTAAAGTTTATTATATTTTCTTTATATCTTTTTTTAATCAGAAAACCCACGCCATATTGACCTTTAGTTTGTCCTATATGGTACATAATATAGTCTTCGTCTTCTATTATATTTTCTCCTTGGCGCCGGACTTCACACAGTCCGACTATATCGTGGTTTATGTTACGAAGAGCAGTCTTCAATTCTAGTAGTTTATAAGGTGAGCTTAATGATTTAACATTCAAAGTGCAAATATTAATTTTATTTTTCTCTAGTAATGTATTTTTCTTTGGAGGGTTTTGGTCTGACTCTCCCGCGGTGACCAGCCGTATTGGGAGAGTAGGAGGGAAGAGAGGGGGGCCACTTTTTAGTTGCTATTCTTCATTATTAGAGTCAGTTGTTACTTGTATTGGTGCTGGTGACTGTTTTACATAAGATAGTATTGATTGAGTTTTGTTTTTCTTGTAGTTTTGGTGTTTTTTATCGTCTCTCGAAGGAGAGTATGTATGTGACCTCTTTTCTCCACGTATGTTGACTTTCTCTTAGGAACCAGGTTTACTAATAGGTTTAATTTTGTCATTTTTGTTTTCTAAAATAATTAATTTATCATATTTAAGGATAACTTTATTTCCCTTTTCTTTTTCGGATATTGCCTGGTCCATCAGTGCCGCTCTCTTTTCCAGTATATGTTTAGGATAGTCTTGTTTTATATAATAAGCACAGTTTTCTAGCTTTTTCTTGTTTTTTAAGGCCATAATTTTCATACCCAGCGTAGTGAAAGTTAATACAACGGGGCGAATTTTGCCTTCCGCCTTTTTTCCTCTTCTTTGGACTGCCTCTATGTCATTTGGTATACAGCTGATTTCCAGAATGTTAGACATTATTCCCAGGATTTTTTCCTGAAGATCAAAGTAGCTTCTCTCAGTTTCTTCGACTCCGAACACAATTATATTTTTCTTCCTCATTTCTTTTTCTATGAAATCTAAACGAGAGTTTTGGCTTTCTAGTTTAGATTTTATATCTTCGTTTTCAAGGTACAGTTGCTGAAATTTATAATTCATGGTTTCGTTTATTTCATTAACAATATTTTTGCTATTCGATTTTATTTCTTGTTTTTGTTCGGCGATTTCGTTCTTTAAGTCTTGTAAAATTTTCTTAAATGACCAGGTGCTTTATTGGGTAATTGATTTTTTTTTAAGTGGTACAGCTACTCGATGCTAGATGGCGCTTTGTGCTTAGTACAGTTGCTTGCTAATAGATGGCGCTTCCCAGTTGGTACAACCGCTCGATAATAGATGGCGTTGTTTAGTATTGCTACTTGGCAATAGATGGCGTTACTGTCTCTCAACGACTTTTATTTTGTGTTTACAATGATGATTGCGCAAAATTTTAGGTTATATGAGTTTTATAAAGTTTATTCTGTACCTTTATGATGCCTTCGGGTGTCTCTGTACACGGCTAAACCACTCTCAGCTGTATCACTGCACTCATACTCGCACTGAACACAAGTATTTTCAAAATTATTGCACTTTTACTGGTTTTTGATGTTCGTCGTTTTTTTTTCACTGTTTGAAGATTTCTTGGGAATATTTTCTTCTCATTCGCTGAGTTGCTTCTGAAGGATGCTGGTTTGCACGGATTGTGCTTAGAATGCTTAGTAAATTTAAATAACAATTGGTATAAACACGGAGCCGATATTGACGTAAGCGCTGTGGCGCCCTCTCGTACGTGAAATAATTATATTGATTTTAGCTCCAAAATATCTTTATTTGCTTCACTCAATAACGTAGACAGTCCTTTCGTCGTGACGCAAAACATATAGAAAAGACAAGGCGCGGACACGACGCTTACTCGTTTGAGCCCTGTTGTAAAACATACAGAAAGAACGGGGCACGGGCGCGAGCGGACGAGGGGCAAGCGAGAACGGGGGTGCGGGTGGGGTGGGGCTTATATACTTTTTGAAAACGGTCTGGATAAATATATAGTTTTCCATTTTTTTTTAAATCTATTGTCTTCATTGCTTCGCCATGCCGGATGTACCCAGTAACGTCTAACCCTCAGCATATTAGCGAGATACACTAGTGCTAACATATCTGGTTGGACTGTCATCTCTCGCGACGCCCCGCGTCACGTCTGTGCCTCGTCTTTTCTATATGTTTAAAAAGTCGCGACGGCGCCCCGTCTGCGCCCTGTCCGCGCCCCGTCCTTACGTCTTTTCTGTGTGTCCAGCGCTTAAAAAGTCGCGGTGGGCGAAGACCCTTACTCACTCTGTGAGTCAAAATTAAGTGTATATTTGATACGAACAAAATTAGGTAATATCTTGTCTTATAGCATTATTTACAGACATATTTTTATTAAAATCTATTACTCAATTCAACAGCCATTTTTTTTTCCTTTTTTGTCTGAATTTGTAAGAATTTGTTTGTAGGCCAGTTGAATGACTCTTGAGAAAACAAAATTGAAACAACCATAGACAAGAAAAAAAAAATGTCTCTGACTTTTACGAATTTGAAAAAACGAACGGTTATACAAAAAAATGTTTTTGAGTTGCCTTCGATATTTTTGCGGGTTCTTTTTATTTATAACACATAACTTGAGAATAAAGTCATTAGTGTACCAGATCAGCTCTAGTTTTTTAGTTATAAGGGTAGCTGTAGGGTATACTTGTGCTTGTTGGGTATTACAAGTTGAGTGTAAATATGAAACTAAGGCAGAGGAATCATTTGCCCATCTGTGGGATAATACAGGCCACATAAATTAAATAAGTTTTACATAGATATTAATTGGAAATAACGATATTTTTTTCTTTACTTTTTTATGCTAAACATAAATTCGCGGTTGTTTTTTATTTTTTGTCTTTTTTATTTTTGTACCAGTATTTTCAATGATTTATAGAATACATTTCTAAACGATTACCATATTTTTTTATAAATAAAATATTTTGTTCCTCCATACATATTGTTCTATTTTATAGTTTCAAACAGTAATAAAAAAAACTAGAGCTAATTTCCAAAAACTCAAGTTTTCGTTATTCCTGAGTATAAGGTCAACCTAAAACAACTCTCATATCAAGAGCAACAAAATCACTATTGACTAGTGTTATAATTTCAGTTGCTGTTGTTTTGGATAAATAAAATCGATCACCGGTAACATAATATTTGTCTGCAGATTTAAATATTAAATGCAATCGATAGAAAAGAACGCCCAATGACAAACAAGCAGGGAGACGTAACATTTTACCTATAGTAACACGTACCTACCCATAACAGACGGTAGCATTTTTAAATCCCAGTATTTCACATTTGTCGATATTCCCTACAGCATTGTGATATGTAACAAAGCATACTGCACCGACGCGAACGTGAAATTGTTGAGCGGCACACGCACTCAAATCCCTCAAAGCTTCGCGCTATTGAAATGTTTGAGCTCTTGTGTACCTACCCACATGAGAACTTGACGTGGAACGTGGAAATATACACAAGGACACTACTCAAATCCACTTTTCACCCGACCCAGAGTGTTACCAAGCTTGTCCTGCAACTGAGCGACTTCTGCGTATTATTCAACTACACATGCGTCACGGACTAAGGCCGTAGCCACAAGCTCCACGCTTAAGCGACACGCGTCTTGCGACAGAGACTGCGGGATTAACAAACAAAAAAAGTGTTTGGAGTTTACGGGGATGAAGGACAGGGTGTAAAGTTCATCATGCCTAGTTGAAAAGTTCTATATGGTCTTAACTCTTAAGTCGCAGATAACTTTAATAACGCGATTTAGAATTTTGATGTTAGTTCTTCATTTCTGTCATAGATGGCGCTGTGGTACATTTTGTACCCTATGCTTAAGTACTTTTTGTAGTGCCACTACAAGTGCATGCCACGGTTCAACAAGACGCGACTTAAGGTAGAAACACACTACTGTGTCTTGTTGTGTCGTGTCGCGTCAGAAGCATATCGGTTTCATACATTTAGTATAAATGCTGCTTCTAACGCGACACGATACAACTCCGCTACCTTTAGGGAGTAACGGAACGGTGACGCAAGTAGCTTTGTCGAAATCGAAAAGTCGAATCACCACAAGCACACAAATCCCTCAAAGCTTCAGCTATTGAAATGTTTGAGCTCTTGTGTAACTACCAACATGGGGGACTTTACGTGGAAATATAGAGATATTTTAAGGGCCGGACTCTATCAAAGTGGATACGAGACGAGAAGAGAGGTGATGTGTTGTAAACCACCAATAGAATTCCGTTATTTACACTTCTCGACTCCGCTAAGTGGAAACGTTTGGGCAGAGAGGACAGGAGATGTCTCGTAATTGTTTAGGTCAGCGAAGACGAGAAGAGACGTGAGCTGCGTGCGGTGAGCGGTGTGCCGCTTTGCACAACTTCGCACAGCTTCAGTGGATACTCCCTAGCTTTTACCCATCACCTCTCCTCTCCCTTTCGCGCATCTCTACTCGTCTCCGCTTTGGTGGAGTCCGGGCCTTACCCGACCCAGTAACGCCCCGTTGACTACCTCAGGCGCCGACTTGCTACAAAATACACGCGCCTATCTCTTGTTTCTTACGTATGAGTAGCGTCGCATCAAGTTACGTTGCGATGACTCGTGGCAAGCTCAAAGCAATTTCAGTTCTGTAGTTTCTGTCAAAATACACAAGTTGCTTGAGGGTGTCGTTTGGCTAGCCAACCGATAGGCGTTTGGGTGTTACCGAACTGAATTTGATCACAATTGTTAACTTCAGTGAATTACAAATTTGTAGATGCCCTTATCCCAATTTATTTAGGGTCGCCGCAGCAGTCTTCTTCTTCCATACTTCTCTATAACTCGTCATCTCAGCAGTCACCTCCTTTCTAGCGATATCATCCTTCACACAGCTCCAAGCACGGGTTTCAAGCATCGTCATTACTTGAAAATCTGGTAATGGCATTTTATATTTTAAAATAGCTTGACCTTATTGGTCGGATTGAGACCTAGCTATGGTCGCGCTATCTATTAGCTTTTAACGGTCTTCCCCATTAGGACGTGATATATGTGTATTTGATGCGTTCTGCTGCAGAAAAAGAGAAAATGTGATGTGAATGGCAGTGTGTAAAGTCGGTTATTCAATGAACAGACAAGTCCTTATACGATCCCTTTTCCAAAGTATTTGATGGAAATCTCTGGTTTCTGAAATTCTACAACCTGTATCACATTCACCTGTATTTATAAGGTTCCAACATTATACCTTAAAAATAAAGACCTCCTTTTCAAAAATCAATATAATCATTCGAACAACAATTGGCAATTATGGATAGGGCGGGTAGGCTTCCGGTTGTCAAACAAAAGGTTTTGTCGCATTGCGGACCTGACACCTGCCTCCGATCGTTTCCGATCACAATGGATGTACCGGGAACCTGAAAACCATACTACAGGAACCATTGCTGAAATTGTTTACAGAATATCTGGGTGTGATTTCTTTACTTCCGTAGTAGACCATCGACACAGTTATTGCATCAAAATACCAAGTTTTTCATTATTAATTAACAATAAAGGGTGTAAAAAGACCCTTAACGAAGCCGAAAAGCACTTGTTCTCCCCGTCATTGTGATCATTCTTTGTACTGGACCATACCTAGGAACCTTCTAGTTGCGGAGATATTGAAGGTCAAAGTTTACAAGTTTTTTTTAAATACTAGTTTTTAAAATAATAAATTTAATCACCTCCACGACCCGTTTACAATTAAAAGCATCCATCAGCTCAATGCTTGGTTGACGGCTTCGTGAAGGGTCTGTTTACACCCTGTATTACTGTCAAGCTGTTGCAATAATTTTATTATTATGTATTTTTGCAGTAAAGCCAGAGTCTTGCGAGGTCTAAAGCCAATTGGAACCAGTTAATGATGATCAAGCAGAGAAGTTCCACATCTTCATTGTCGCACTCCTATAATAGAAACTGAAGACTTTTGGTAAGATCCTTAGTAATATCAGCAATCTAAAAACGTCATACAATTACAATCTAAAAGATATTAAAAGATATTCCAAATCCATTGCTTCATATGATGGAAAATTCGTCTATTCGACATTAAAATAACACAACTAAAATTGTGGTATTACCACAACAAAATTAGGCCATTGAAAGTGTGTTACCCAATCAAGTAGGCCGAAGTTCTTCCATCATCATCTGCCTAGCCTTTTCCCAACTATGTTGGGGTCAGCTTCCAGTCTTACCGGATGCAACTGAATACCAGTGTTTATAGGGAGAGACAGTTCATAACAGAACCAGGGTAAATGTCATGGTGAATAACACAATCAACTACACTCATAAAACACCTACATAATTAAAATAATAAAGCCAATTAATACCCACTCCAATTTAACAAACAAAAACAATAACTAGCAAACCCGAAGACAAGCCCAATCCTCTTACAAAGTGCCTAATAACGCCTGAACATAAGGGCAGAGACACTACATTTTAGCGTAGCTATTAATATGAAAAGTTTGATCAAAAGCCAAACTTTGCCAATCGCTGTCTGCCTTTTGTTTCCCGCCTGAATTAATGGCGGGCGGAAAACAAGAGCCTCTTACATTGTGCACGGGAAGTATTGAGCGTAGGTAATGTTTTTACATCATTTTTGGTAGGAAAATGGCTATGACATCATGTTAAAAGTTTTACAACGTTGATTATTGTTTTTATCTCATATACCAGAGCAAAATCAATGAAGGAGGAGCTCGTGGCTAAATAATAACAGCCGCTCGGGTCGATCTTTAGTTTGGTCTGTGGATGGGTGACCACCCTTTACAAACTTAGTTTCCTTCGTGCCTCGGAAAGCACGTTAAGCCGCTGGTCCCGGGTGTCATTTGTAGATCTTTGACAGTCGTTAGGTAGTCAGTAGCCCAAAGTCTGACAACCAGTCTTACCAAGGGGTATCGTATTACCCAGTACTAATCGGGTTGTGGAGGTCAGATAGGCAGTCGCTCCATGTAAAATACTGGTATTCAGCTGCATCCGGTTAGACTGGAAGCCGACCCCAATACAGTTGGGAAAAGGCTAAGCAGATGATGATGACCAGAGCAAAATGAATGTAAAGAGGTAAGCGACTATCTGTCACACGACAACTAGACATGCGAATGGTATTTATTTACCGGTATCATTAATAACCTTTTAGCAGAAGAAATTGGAGAAGACAAGAAAATTCCGCTGCACCTTCATGATGACAAAATCTCAAAATAAAAGTTCCAGATCATGGAATTTTAGTGATGGCGCCCAATTTCAGCGGATACTAGCCATCGCAGGCACAGGTGAACTCTCTCTCTCATGGTCTGATGAGACTGCAATCCGACACGACCGGAGGGAGATGAAATCTCTAAACAGAATCTTTGGAAACCCACAGGTTGAAAGAAAGTAGTGTACAGGTCCCGTCACGTAAAAAGAACGCTGAGCGACAGTGAAGGGGTTATCCTATAATTATGCATGAAAGTAAAAATATTTATTTATTTAAGTACTCCAAACATACAAATATCTTTACAGGCTAGACCCAATGCGATATTGTATCACACTTAAAATTTAAACAATTATTTACTAACATAGCAAATTATATAGGTAGCTGTTCTTGCGTTTGTTCTGTTGTATGCGGTATGCTGTGATAAAAACGCGCGATTTACGTCTTTTGTGAAACGAAATAAAAAGGACGTTCTTCCCCTCACTCTGAACCAATAGGAAAACTCCCTCCGAATCCAAATTGATCGTACTAATCAAATATAATCTATAAATGCTCATAATTCGATTTATATCACAGTTGGGCAGTTACCACGCATTGGTGTAATGTCTCGGAAACAATGACCGCTCTTTCATTGTTGTTACAGGGCGATCCTAAGGAGCGTTTAGGCTTAGAAGAGTAAGTCGTCTAGTGTGCGGTCGAGCACTGGCTGCTAGATGCTAGCTACTGGCCTCATGACACAAATAATGCTTTGGGGTACCGATAGATTTAAGGCTATTGTAATATACAATTTCAAATTAAATTAGACTTAATCCCGTTATACACGGAGTAAAACGGTTACAAATTGTCTTTTTTCTTTTTATGTAGGTATAGTAATAGGGCCTCTGCCCATTAAATTCACTGCTTTATCGACCTTCTTTGCCTCAGTAAAATTACCTACTAAGTACTAGACTAGCACCTTAACTGGGAAAAGAACTTCATGAATCGCACAAAACGTAACCTCGTGCAATATTGGTGTAGAGATTGGTTAAAACAAATAATTTGTAAAACCAGCGTCATTTGTTGCACAAATTTTAAACAAGTTCAAAATATCTGTAAGAACGTAGCGGTTAAACCTTAGCTGAGGCAGCCAATTTAGGAGCTTTACTCAGGATTTCATCCAAGCTACGCTTCAAGCAGAGCATTTTCATAGTAGGTGGCTATTATTACGAGGCTAATAATAGCAGGTATTTTCAGTACTGCAGGTATTTTCAGTACTGTAGGTATTTTCAGTACTGTAGGTATGTCCCAACTAACCTAGTTACTCGACCAATGTAAACGCAGCACCGTGATCTAATGAGCGATAAAACTGTGTTTATCCTTATGTTTCTATATTTTTCTTTGCAACTTTTATAGGTCGAGATAAAAACAAGATTATAGTTGTGGACTTAATAACAGTTGTTTTTCTGATTTGTGTAACTTGCTTTGCTTGTTCTTTGTATCTGTTAAACACTGTTAAGCCTTTTCTATTCTGTCTAGGTTTTATCTATTTCTCTTCATAAGTCTTTTCATATTTTATGGAAAGTCATAATATTATTTCTATGTATTTTGTAAACTTGAGCTACTAAAAACCCCTCCTTCCCTTCTACACTACTAAGCCGCACCACTGGTGGTGTCGTGGGTATTTTTTTTCCCTTCTACACTACTGGTCCAGTGGTGTCGTAGGTATTTGTAAAATACATATATATGCGTTCCCTTCCACACTACTGTGCCGCACCACTGGACAAAGACATTAGTGTCTAAATCAATATCTAAATCAAGTCTATACAAATTGTTTTAGTGTCTGTCTGAATGACCGAGTTGCTCTTTTAAAATTCGCAGCGGGTTTTGATGCGGTTGTCATCAAAATTTAGTAAAGGTAAACCGAACGGTATTTTTTTAATAAACAAAATAGGCTTGCGTTTGGCCGCCACTCGCCTGATATAATGATATCTCAATCTATAATAACGAAACTAGAGACACTGTTCGGTGGCGGTTCGTTACTAGCAAGGCGCAGTGATGGCATATGGAGTAAAGCTGTGACGCTGTGGCGTCTAAGGAGTGGAAGAAGTCATTAGCAGACATTGTTGCTACCACTGGCAAAACCTGAATAAGGTAAGCACTGGAACACTTCGTTTTGGCTCAAGAAAAGAGAGCCGAGCTACCGAGCAAATTCTTGTCATTTTGTGAACCGACTTCTAAAATAGAGGAGGTTATGTATTCGGCTAGCGTCATTTTTTTCATGTATGCACACCGATTTCTCCGTGATTACTGGACCGATTTACGTGATTTTTGTATTTTATTCTTTTCATTTTGTTGAAGCAGCCCGCGCGGTGGTCACATATAATTTTTATTATTTGCTTAGGTATCGTTATACCTCTATCTCTATCTGGGAATCGGAAAATGGTAATGCCAAATAGGCATAGGTATTATTGGTAGAAATTCCATTTTTTCTTTTATTTTTTATTTTTCATGTACTTTGAATATTTAATGAGTGATTGATAAGTCTTTAAATAACTTTTGAATAACAATAGAATACCCACCAGGAACACACGTTATTTAATTAATGAGCTGAGAAAAATTAGGTGGGAAAATATTCCCTTTGCCTTATAAAGGGTTACTTAATATGTATTTTTTCTTCTTTGCCTATGAAATCATCGGGTCATCAATGACCCAATGATTTCATAATAACTTACAGTCGCAATGTAAAATTTATAAATGACAAGAATTAGTGTGGACAAGTAAAGACTACACAATAAAAAAACTAATATTTTTTTGAAAAAAAAAAATAACAAACTTCCAGTGTCAAAAAGTCAATGAAACAAAATAAAGTCACCGACTTCCGAAAGTAAAGTTATTTTTCCGTTTTTTCTGTGTTTTTTTGGAAGTCGATTTTTTTTAATAATAGTACTTTTGCGAGTCCATTCTCCTTCGATATTCACAATAATATCATTTGATGTTCCAAATGAACGTATGTAATACTAAATTCTAAACACAATACGGTACATATCTATGCTAATTCAGTCCCACATAAATATCTAACTGAACAATTGAGTGCAGAGCACGCTAATCCTGCTCGGAGCCCGGGTATGTATACCCCAGTCAGGTAGGTTCAATTTGCACCAATATGCACCTGTAACCGGGCATAGAGTAGTGTACGGAAACAGAGAATTCTAATGTCTTCATTTGATTAAAGTTACTAAATAATAAAACTTTTCACAAGTGAAAATGGGTATTGTATATTGTTGTATTCTGCCGCGCTAAGCATAAGAGCAGTAAGTATGTTTTGCATAGTTTTGAGTAATTGGCGTGGAAAGTTTTGTTACAATTTTTTTTTTCCGGACTTCTTTTTTTAAGTTATATTAATTGTGATGATAAAGCTCTTTTATTTCTTTTATTCTTCACTCAATAATAGAATAGTTTTAAATGACGAAACTCCTTTTATATCTGAAACAACAGCAACTGAAACGGATCCTTAAAGAAACTTACCAGTACCCGATAAGACCGATGGTAGAGCTCATTGCGCTGAATCAGGATCAATATTTAACTGATTTTGTCAAAAATTACACTTAGTGCAGATAATATCGCTAACGCGGCAGTATTATCAGCATAGTTTTTACACCAAGATATAAACATAATGTGTGTGTATTGATTTATTTTTTGTGTCTATATGTGTCTACTGTTTTCGTTAGTTGTAAGATTATTTGAAAACAAAATTGAAGTTTTATAAAGGTGAACAAGTAGAAGCAGCAGAATCAGCTGATAATATTCCCACTGCTGACACACGGCCTCCTCTCTATGAGAGGGAATGGGCTATAATCCACCACGCGGACCCAGTGCGGGTTGGTAGATGACACATGTGTTCGAATTTTTGGTTTTCTCACGACGGACAGACAGACGGACGGACGGACGGACAGACAGATAGACAGACAGACATGACGAATCTATAAGGGTTCCGTTTTTAGCCATTCGGCTACGGAACCCTAAAAAACCAGATGGTCCACACATTTGAACCGTGTAGGTATTGCAGTTTTGTAGGAAACAGCTGTTACTACTGAATACGTGGTAATCGTTTTAGCGTCCTTTCCATCTTGTATAACATTGGAAATAAATACAGAAAATGAAAAAGCTCTGTAAATAGAACAAAATCGTTCAATATTTCAACATGACATAGAAAATGACGAACCATATTCAGGAATATAATATAAGTACGGAAAATATATTTGTAGGTCCCAGTGTATCGGCCCGTAAATCTAGGCACGTCGACTTTTCCAATCAGATTTTCCGAATTCTTTTTCATATAGCTCCTATGACAAAATCTAGTACCTTATTCTTCTATATTTAGACGGTATGATTGTGGAGGAGTCTAAAAATGTATTATACATTGTAGACCACAAATAAGTATAAAATTGTATAAACCTATTTGCTTTTATTTATTTAATGCACAATGTGCACAACCAATTTAACACGCTAGGCTTAAAACTAGTACATGACCCTGTTAGGGCGCAGCAAGATAACTTAAAACTAATAATATTGCAGTGTCAGTGTTATCTATTATAGTATTAGCTTTATACATAATAAAACCTATATTCAAATTAACACACACATTATATATATTTGAACTCTATTGTAACATTTTATCTTCCATAAATTCTTGGATAATATAGTAACATTTTTCTAAGAGTAATGACTTTAGCCTAGCCTTACATTTTAATCGATTGTTGTAAGATCAATCATTCTTACAGTTTCGTATTAATCAGTAAGTACTAACTGGGTTGTGGAAGTCAGATAGGCATGTCGCTCCATGTAAAATACTGGTACTCAGCTGCATCCGGTTAGACTGGAAGCCGACCTCAACATAGTTGGGAAAGAGCGAGGCAGATGATGATGATTGCTGTAAGATCAGTGACGTAGATGTTACCCAAATAATTGTAGTACTATCCTTTTAGATCTTACTAGCTGTTCCCCGCGACCTTCGTCCGCGTAAAATCCCGTCCCGTTTTTGCATCATTTTTCATTGCTGCTCCGCTCCTATTAGTCGTAGCGTGATGTTATATAGCCTATAGCCCTCCCCGATAAATGGACTACCCAACACTGAAAGAATCATTCAAATCGGACCAGTAGTTCCAGAGATTAGCGCGTTCAAACAAACAAACAAACAAACAAACAAACCCTGCAGCTTTATAATATTAGTATAGATATACAATGTCGCCCATGCGCATGTGACCGCCCGTAATTTTCTGAATATTCATGAAGAAATGTCGAAAATAAACTTTAAAAGGGGAGGTCTATCTACAACATTTTTCATGTTATTCAATTTTTAATTTTTTAAGTATGGTTTGTAGATTTGCTTTCTATTTTTTGACACATCTCCGAAATTTATGGGTCGATTTAGATTCTGTTTATTATTTCTAAAAGCTTATGAGTTATTTTAACAGGTTAATTAACAGTTTTACTAAAAATTATCGACGACCAAAAAAAAAACGGAATCGAAGTCATTTTTTCGGTGAAAAATTGTGTATTTATTTTTAAAAAACTAGTGTAACTCCATAAATTATCCCGATAGGACGACTTTTTTAATCATTATTTGTAATCTACTACATAACAGCTACAAATTCACAGAACATTGTTGATACCTATCTCTAAAGAAAAAACAAGGGCGGGTATAAGAAATCATCGCAATCTTCATGTGTGGGCCACTGCAAATCCACACGTCATTAGGGAAACAACTTTCCAGACTCAATTTTCCATAAATGTATGGGCTGGAATGATTGACGGTGAACTTATTGGCCCTTTCGTGTTACCAAACAGACTAGATCAACACGCGTTTTTAGATTTTATAGTCAATACGTTGCCGTTGCTTTTGGAGGAAGTATCGCTGGAAACAAGAAGGCGGATGTATCTGCAATTAGATGGAGCTCCAGCACACTTCGCACGACTAGTTCATGATTATTTAAATCAAAATTATCCGTGGCGGATTGGCAGAGGAGGTGCCATTGCTTGGCGCTCTTGGCGGCGCCGCGATCTCCCGACCTTACACCCTTAGATTTTTATCTTTGGGGCTACATGAAACAAAAAGTGTATGCCGTGCCCTTCGAAAGCCGCGAGCAATTAACGGCTAGGATTTTTGCTGCTGCTGCGGAAATAAAAGAAAACCGTGAAGAATTACGTCGTACAATCAAAAGTGTTGCCATGAGGGCTTTGGTTTGTTTACAGGAGGGTGGGGGCCATTTCGAAAATCTAATTAATTAAAATTCTTGTATTTTTTATTTTTTTAGTAAAAATCTGGCTATTGCTTGTTTGTTTTTAATTTAATTATCATCCTCATTACTACTTTAACCTTTTAGTACTCACTGCTAAGAGCAACATTCAATCGACTTTCACATTATCTTTTCCTAAATTTGACTCATCAGAGTTTTTAGAGTTTTACCTTGGATTTAGTTACAGTTAGGTATCAATAATATTCTGTGAATTTGTAGCTGTTATGTAGTAGATTACAAATAATGATTAAAAAAATCATCCTATCGGGGTAATTTATGGAGTTACACTAGTTTTTTAAAAATAAATACACAATTTTTCACCGAAAAAATGACTTTGATTCCGTTTTTTTTTTGGTCGTCGATAATTTTTAGTAAAACTGTTAATTTACCTGTTAAAATAACTCATAAGCTTTTAGAAATAATAAACAGAATCCAAATCGACCCATAAACTTCGGAGATGTGTCAAAAAATAGAAAGCAAATCTACAAACTATACTTAAAAAATTAAAAATTGAATAACATGAAAAATGTTGTAGATAGACCCCCCCTTTTAAAGTTTATTTTCGACATTTCTTCATGAATATTCAGGAAATTACGGGCGGTCACATGCGCATGGGCGACATTGTATATAGATTTATTCTTAAAAAGCTGTTGCCCACGACCTTATTCCTCGTGAAATGATTATAAAAAATTGCTTCCCTAATGAATCGGATTTTGTTAACAATTTCAATGATTTTAATTTTTTTCACGGAACCCTAATCCTTTTTTCTAAAATAAAAGTAACCTACTTACTCCTTATAACATCAGCTATCGGCCAGTCCCGTCAAAATCGGTCAAGTCGTTTCGGAGATTAGTCGGACCAAACAGACAATCAAAAATAAAAAAAGATTTTTTGTTATGAGTACCATATAATTATGTACTTTCATATGCATACGTTAAAAAGCTGTTATTTTGAAATTACAAACGGAAACTTCAATTTTATTTATTTGTATAGATTATTCATATTAATCCACAGTAGCAGCCTCTGTTTAATATAAACACGAGCCTACTCTGTGCGTACGTGCCAGAGACTATCCGGAATAAGCATACGATTTTCTGCAGCGCCTCTTCTAATAAAAATATTGCTCGGATTCAATCGGCCCGAGATGTGGGCGTGGGCTAAATTATAATCAGCTGCGTTATTGAGAAGGAAGTCATTCCAGGGGTAATCTCTGCTTTGTTTGTGTAATGGGTAAGATATTGGTATTTTTGAGGTAGAAATAAACATGTGGGATGGAATACTGATTTGTAATGTTGCTATGGGGAAAGATGGGATTTATTTTAGACTAAATGCCCACTTCGGCCCAACTGTGGACCCGTATATCGCAAGATTGGAGCCCTGAGACAGCATGACGGGGTCGCGGAAGACCAAGAAGAAGATGGCGGGACGCCTTGGATGGTATCTTCACAAATTAGTGCGAACAGGCACCACTCCGAGAGTAGTGGAAGGAATGGCTTTTGCCCAGGAGTGGGACAGTACTGGCTAACAAAAAAAAAGGTGGCACTTGCAGTTCTTTTGAGTCTGTCACTAAAAAAAAATGTTGTCTATTGAGTTTGTCCTATGGATAGAGCAAGCATCAAGTAACTGCTCCACTACTCAAATTGTACGCAGAGAGTCCTATATATATAGGTTTGAAAGATTGTAAATTAGGCTAGGTCATCATCTACCTAGACTTTTCCCTACTATGTTGGGGTTGGCTCCCAGTCTCATCGGATGCAGCTAAATACCAGTATTTTACATGGAGCGACTGCCTATCTGAGTATCTGTCCTCCACAACCCAGTTAGTTGTAATACCCTGGTTATCAGACTTTCGGCTGACTACCTGTAACGACTGTCAAAGATCTACAAATGACTGCCGTAAGCAACGGCTTAACGTGTTTTCCGAGGCACTGAGGAAACTCGGGATATACTGGGCGGTCACCCATCCATAGACCGACCTTGGCAAGCGTGGCTTTATCTTGAAGATCGACCCGACTCCCTTCCACTCCGCCCAGAGCGGGAGCAGTCATTTGATGAATTCCCATCCGAAAAAAAAAGTACGTATTTCCTAAGTTATCTATTCCACAATAATTTTCACAACGACTATGTTTGTTTCAGTTCATATCAGCCCATAAGCGTTCAAAGCTGACAACAGAAAATTATAAGCGATTAAAAGTAGAATTATAATAATATGCCTAACTGCTTCGTCAGCCTAGTGGTTGCAAGCGCTCTTGCTAAACTTGAGGTCCTGAGTTCGATTTCGAGGTCGAGCATAGTATTGGGATTTCCAACAGGGATTCCGTAACAGCAGCACAGATGTGTGCACGGTTCATGGCATTAGGCATGCTCGTATTAATGGGACTTAAACATAACTGGCGAAATGTGACTGCACACCTCTGCCCAACCCTTCGGAAAATCCAGCCGTGAAGATAGTAACAGTCAGGAAGGGGCCCGCGGGCCGATGCCTGCTGGGGCTGCGGGACTGTTCGAAAGAGATACCGTGGCCCTGGAACACAAAGGGCAATGAAGGAACATGGATGGGTTTTAGTCAGTAAGAGTGTGACACTCCCTCCCACTCCACCCAGAGCGGGAGAAGTCATTTGATGATTTCCCATCCGTAAAAAAAAAAAAAAAAAGATAGTATAGTATAGTGGGCTGGTTTCCGCAACTCCACGTCAAAGCGCGTATTTTGCGTGCGGAAAAAAGATAGTAACAGTAGTCGTCACGTAGGTTTGGCAATCGCAGAAGGACGCCGCAAGGTTACCATGAAAAATAACATCCCGTATTTCCTTACCCTTGGGGGTGAGAAATACCCCTAACTTTCCCCTACACATACCAACTATCCTATATCTTAAGCAAAACCTATACATATACACCTGTCTACATAGAAGCGAAGTTACCGAATCGCACCTACCCGATCCGAATAGATTGGACTGGAAAATATCCAATGCAAATATACTCCTGGTGTTCTTCGTGAATAGGAATGGATGTGGTATTGCTGTCGTGGACGTATGATGTGATCTTGGGTTCAGAGATTGTTTTCCTTCACCATTTTGAGTGTAATTTGGCTTACTATATCGAAAATCACTAAGTTACTACAATCTTGAACATCATCATCTGCCTAGCCTTTTCCAACTATGTTGGGGTCAGCTTCCAATCTGACTGGATGCAGCTGAATAGCAGTATTTTTCATGGAGCAACTGCCTTTCTGACTTCCACAGCCGAGTAAGTACTGGGTAATACGACACCCTTTGGTAAAACTGGTTTTCTGACTTTCAGGCCACTGACTACCTGTAACGACTGCCAAAGATCAAAGATAGAAATTACAACAGGGACCAACGGCTTAACGTGCTTTCCGAGACACAGAGGAAACTCGGAATGTAATGAGTGGTCACCCATCTACTGACCAACCTAGGCTAGATCGACCTGATCGGCTGTTATTATTTAGCCACGAGCTCCTCTCTGAATTTGGCATTTGGCAGGTTGAAATACCTACCTATAACTTACTTACCTATCGGCCATTTTAATAGATATTATTGCAGTTTCAGTTTAATGCTAAACACGTAAAATAGGATTTCCCCATGGCGTACCTCAGGGCTTCAATTGGCAAGTATTTATAATTTGGCAGCATTTAAATGCAGTAAACTTAAAATCTTGATGGAAATATCTGACATGAAAGAAAACGTACCTGGTCTACACACAAACGCGCAAATCAAAGCGCATATCTTAACTTAACTGTAGATGTAGATCTTCTGAAAAGACCAACCGAGAAAGGAATGACATAATAATATTGAAATAATACTGAAACTTGCTGACAATTTAGAGATTTATAAAGTAGAAATTATATATCCTTCGTGTAATGTCAAAACTGTAGTAGTTTCAAAACTCTGTACTCACCTAGACGAAGTGGCTTTAAGAAAGGCGTTCTACTTGAAAGTCTCCTTGGACGAGGCACTTCAAGCGCTCTGAAGACTAAAACTAAATAATTTATGGTTGTACCATCTTCCCCGTTTCGTAGCTCCGAAGTAATTGCGAGCTAGCGCCCTGGACGTAGAGAAAGGGGTGAAATTTGAGTCACGCGCGAACTAAACGTAGGGAGTCCTCATAAATATTGTAATCAGACCAACGCAGTGTACCTTTCCACTGAAATTTATTTAAATTCACCCACTTACGTATTCCTCAGTTTTTATAGAACCTATGCTAAGTATTCTTTCTTATGGATAATCGTAAGATTGAGGGCGCTTTCTCGAAAGATTCCTTTCAATCCGTTTGTATAATACAGGGTGGAAGGTCCCTTTCAACGCTTGACGGTCTAAAACGTTTACCACGTATTCAGAACATCATTCTGAACGGAACCCACAAAAATTTTTAATCAGGAATATAATCAAATCTGCTGTTCCATACATTTTATCCGTGTAGGTTTGGTACCGTAATGGCTATGTGAGGGTGTTCAGAAAGGCTGCGGGACTGTTCGAAAGAGATACCGTGGCCCTGGAACACAAAAGGCAATGAAGGAACATGGATGGGTTTTAGTCAGTAAGAGTCTGACACTCCCTCCCACTCCACCCAGAGCGGGAGGAGTCATTTGATGATTTCCCATGGGTAAAAAAAAATGGTGTTCAGAAAGCCTGCCGGGGCTGCGGGACTGTTCGAAAGAGATACCGCGGCCCTGGAACACAAAGGGCAAAGAAGAAGAAGGAACATGGATGGGTTTTAGTCAGTAAAAGTCTGACACTCCCTTCCACTCCGCCCAGAGCGGGGGGGAGGGGCATTTGATGATCTCCCATCCGGAAAAAATAAATAAAACAGGGTGTGCAGAAAGATGTACTGATTACGGGGTAGGTAACCGTTTTAGCTTCGGTATCCCTTCCACCCTAGTCGGCTTGTGCCTTTTTGTTCAATTGTTGGGTAAATGTCTCTTCATTTTCAATCTCTTCTTCTCATTTTAAGAAGAAACTAGAACTCATCACCACACTTAGCTGTAGACCCTAGTCCAACTTTCTTCTGCATGTTTACCTTCACAAAGTATACATACTACGAAATCCGAAAAAGAACTGGAGTTGCCGACATAACTTGCACAGTACCTTAGCAAGCTGAAGTAGCAGTGAGCTGAAGCTGTCAAAGAATCGGCTGCCTATGGTGCAAACCTATCAGTAATCTTATTTCCGAGTGGAAAAGAGATGGCGCAATGCATGACGTCTAGCTCCATCTCTTTTCCACTCTGGGCTCCAGGGTTTTTTGAAATTTGTGGGTGTGTCGGGTTGTATGTTGATTAAAATAAGATTCGGTCGCTCGGATAGATTGGTTGCAGCAGACGGAGGATAGGATGTTGTGGCGCAGCTTGAGGGAAGCCTATGTTTTGCTGTGGGCTTCGATAGTCTCAGTTGATATATTGAATTAGTGGAGTGCCTAGGCCCTTGGGATCAACATAACAACAAGCTAAGACAAGCACTTAGTGAAAACGGACTCTCCAGAAACGTATTAATTAAGTGGAGTAGGTACTATATAAGGTGTAAAGAGACCCTTCACGAAGCCGTCAACCAAGCATTCTGTACATCAAACTAACGTATGCAAAAATTATTGCTGGGAAACGAATTTTTTTTTTAGGGTGGAAAATCACGTTTTACGGTAAAATTCAATGCAACGCACTCAAAACTTAGTGCTGATGGATGCTTTAATCTAGTAGTAATCTAAATAGTAAACGGGTCATGGAGTTAATTAAAGTAAAATTAAAACCTTTAAAAGTGGTATTTAAAAAAAAAACTTGTGAAAAAATTGGAAGTTTGACCTCCAATATCTCCGTAACTAGAAGGTTCCCAGGTATGGTTCAGAACAAAAAAAATATCGCAATGACAGGGAGAACAAGTGCCTTTCGGCTTCGTTAAGGGTCTTTTTACACCCTTTATTATATTGGCAAGCCAACCTTTTTGGCTTTTATGTAGGTACCACCACTGCATTGAATTATATACCTGAATGATGACTCTGCAGGAGACACGTGATTTTGTCTCCATAATTCCATAAATCCTGGTAACATTTAATTAACAAAATTAAACATGTCTCCTCATAAATCCGCGTCCTACACGAACACGCACTTAACATTTAAAATGTACGACAGTACAGGTGTACAGGTAATGTAAAATATATCTAATTTCATTAGTTACGTCGTTTGTGCTAGTTTCCATAGTTCTTATCAAGTGTTAAGTTAAGGTGTGACTACATGGAAGCTATGAACATGATGCATCCGTGCTATGGCGTAACATAAACATCATGCCTGTTAACCCCGAAGGGTTTGGCAAGGTTATAGGTACTTACCACAGCCACATTTCGCAAGTTACCTTGAAGTCCCATGTAATAGAGGGCGAGTCTATTCTCTTCAACTAGGCACAAATTCAGACTTCGGACTGCTACTAAAAAATCCTGATGGAAAAACCCAATAGCCCGAACTTAGAACTGAACCTAGGATCTTATGTTCCGCAGCAGCGCTTGAACTACACCAACTAGGCCTAAGGCCCAGCAGAAAGAACATCTTAATCTGGATATACACTGAGGACCCCACCAGCACCCTCAATTTGTGGAGTGTGCCTGTCTTGACTACAGCCAAATTGCATAAGAAGTCTATCTTTTCAGACATTCCCTTCTGGGTTAGCCAGCAGCATTCTGTCCACACCCTAAGTCTGTCTCCTCAGAAGCGTGTTCTCAACATTGTTCGAGAGTTCCACATACACATTTATTGTATTTCAAACGTGTTTCGCGTAGTTTTCGAGATTCACGCAAGTAGATCATTGAAGTACTAGGACTGTGATATGGTATAACGTATTGCTTTGTTTTATTGTTAGGTATTTAAACGTAATCTGTTTGTTTGAG
This sequence comes from Noctua pronuba, assembly GCA_905220335.1. Classification (NCBI taxonomy): domain Eukaryota; kingdom Metazoa; phylum Arthropoda; class Insecta; order Lepidoptera; family Noctuidae; genus Noctua; species Noctua pronuba. Next base: position 1,460,262 of record LR999906.1, on the reverse strand, counting down.
CGTTTCTAGGAATTGGAGCTTGACGCGAAAAGGTACTTAGTAGTTCTAGGATTGTTTGTACTTACTTAGAAGTGAAGTATGGCTTCTAAGAACAGTTTTGTGGGAAAACATCAATAATTGACTCGACATTTATACCTAGGTACATAAGAAGATGCCTGCATTATAATAATAACTAGTCTTTGCAGGCAAAATTTCTAGGGACCCATCAAAAAGCATTAGGTAACATTTTAGGAGAGAAAATTCGAGAAATGTCTAGAATCTGCGTCACTACTATACCTAGGTACCTACTTTACATTATAATTCAGAATGTAATGGCGCAATGAATACTTTTCTACGTTATTAGGGAAATTACATGGTAATCTTATTCGGAATGTATAGTGTACATGGATTCAGAAAAAGAAGTTTGTTTTTCTGAAAGTTATGTAGACAAAGGTACCTAGGTATCCAAAAAATATTGCCATAGGAACCAACCTATTTCAGACACAGTATATCTGTGATATAGGTCGGTGACCACCAAATATTCCTTTGCACGAAAAATATAAAGCCTTATAATATTCCGCTCAGATAGGTACGCGGACCCTACTAGACAGTTCAATAGACCCCGAAGGGACTACATGAAAGGGATTAATTCATATAATCACAAATTAATAGGTCACTCTACCAAATGTCGGTAAAGCAGTTAAAAGTGCCTTTGGAAATTGGGACGGCTTGGCATTAAAACCGTCATGGCCGTGGAGGTCAAAATTTCATTTTCCCTAATGAATAATATCCTCGCATTGCGGTCATATATCTCAGGATTCGTGAAATAATATCCACTTTGTGATCCGTTTGAACGAGCTAGTGGTTAGGCGAGTAGAGTGAAGGGAATGGCGTGGCGAGATAAAGGAATTAGTGTAGAATTAAATTAGTTCTTGGCTGATAGATAACTCATAAGTTTTAACTCAAATTGCTCTGACTTTGAGCGGTTTTAGTTCAGTATAGACTTACTCTTCGACCCTAATTTTATGATGAATGAAACCCGTTTGACGACCCCTCTTACACAAAAGCTACGATAGGAGTTTGGAAGGGTTCAAACTTGAGACATCATTTATTATGAACTGAAAGTTTTATTCTTCAAACACATATAATCTACATACATCGGCGGTTATAATCAGCTCTCCGAAAAATATATTCTCAAAACGTATGACAACTATAAAAATCTTGTGCCCACTTGCCCACAGTATTTTTTATTGGGCAAGCACTAAGCTCATCCAAACGGGTCTAAAGCGAGACTAATGTTTCGTATCTTAATAGGAATCTTGGTCTCATAATGTCCAAGTCATCAGCGTTTTCCGAAAATATCCTTCTTAAAGACCAGCACCCCAGTTTTTGCTGATTGCTTCATTTTTTTAATAACCTCTCTTCGTTTCTATTTGAATTGAGTCCCGTAATTGGGTGAAAACTGAGAATAATAATGTTCAGATGGAATTGGGGTGGTGTTTTGGGTTCCCTTGTAAATTAACAAGATCAAACCAAATTAAAGAAAAATTGGTTTTTGAAGAAGGTATCGGTAAGAAGCGTACCTAGGTACTATACCTAACTGGAGAGCTCGTGGCTAGGTAACAAAAGCCACACGTTTGTCACGTCATGTCGGCTACGCTTGTGCCAGTCGGTTCGCGAATTGATGATCACCCATTATAAATCTACTAAGATAGTAGTCCCATCTTATTAGACTCCGATTGTCATTTGTAAATCGTTACAATAAGGAACCTACAGTACATTATGGTCAGAAGTGTGAAAATGACAGCCAGTCTTACCGGGGGTATCGTTTTACCCAGTTACTGAGGATGAAACTAAAGATAGATAGAAAATTCTAGGCTAATGAAGTAGGTGCTTATTACCTCATTGCTGGCATCGGATAAACAAGGACGGCTAAGTGTTGTTTTTTGTAAATTATTATGAAACGATAGCTAAACGTGTGATACTCAGACGGACATCATTAGAAACCTCTCTCTCTCGTACGGAACCCTAAAAATTTTCTCAACACCATCTTTGGAATGGTGGCGCCAGTTTTTGTGGCTTTGATTCCTTTGTTCTGAAATGGTTCTCAATATTTGTTCGTAGATGGCGTTTAAAGCACATCGGTTTTTTTCTTTTCAAGAAATACTTTACCCAGTTTAGGGTTGAAGAAGATTTATTTGAATTCCTTTTAATTTTATGAATAAATACTTTTTAAAATAGGTTTAAATTACAAATTGGCAGCCACGTTACCCCAATTTTTTATCTGTAGAAGCCGGTAAAACAGTGATCACATGTTTTTGTAACTAGGATAAGTGACATCTATTGCATTTAAAACAAATAATTGACACCTTAATCAAAGAATCAGCTGCTAGAAATACTGATTTGAAAACAACGTTTTCTCTAAGTTGGATACTTAATTGAAAATATTATAGAAAGTACTTTACGGACATCATAATTTCTTAAAATTTAAAGTGGTATTTTACGTTGTTTCGTCCCATTCTTTGAAATAGTTCGTCCGCAACTAGTGACATCTTTCGATTCAGTTATAAAGTTTTAGCTGTCACCTATCGGAAAATGTTGTCAACAGTGGATTTAGTTCACATTCCATCCGGGGCGCTCACAACCCAAACAATGAATACCAACATGGTGGCAATGTGCTACACAGTTTGAAAATGCAGGTCGTGTCATGCTTTGAAAAAAATCATTTTATACTCGAATTTGGTGGAAAATGTCGGACCCTAAACGTGCTACTCTTATAACAGTGGGTGCTCCAAAAAGTGCAAAGAATAATGTGAACAAAACAGTGAGATTAACTATAAATTTGGATGAAAGCAACGAAAGTAAATATCCGGAGCTGAATTACAAGGAACTAGTCATTGCAGAAGAGGTAAGTTATAACAGAAAATCATAGCAATTTACGCAACCATACTGGTTTTCCAGCTCTTTGTAGTGCAGGGCATCTGCTAAAAAAAATTCAAAGCCTAAAGATTGACAGGGCATCGGCCACGGCCGGTTTGATGGGGTCCAGTTGAAATCGTTTTAGGATATTTTTTGCTTACGTTACACGGTTTTGTATTAGGTTTGTGACATGAATTTGCGTCCACGGGCTGCTCGAGAAGCTCAGATAGCGGTCGCCATGTTTGCAACAATCATAGAAGTTCGTTGTCGGCTTAGAACATCATTTTACGAGAGCAATGTTTTGATCGCTAACACGTTATGATTAAAGTTGTTCTTGCTCCAATATGATTAATTTTTACATTGTTATGCCATATAAATAACTTGTATAATGAGTGCTGACGATAATGCATTGCGTACGATATCATTATAGCACGCGAAAGTCTCGATTTCAATGACCTAGGATAACCTACCAATTTATTGTATACGGTATCCGGTAAAAGCAAGGTACACTTTTAGGTTACATTTTAAGATTTAATTATAATATATTGTAAATGAAAGTATGAACATATGTTTGCAATTTGAGTGTACATAAGCTGTATATAGATAGGTATGTTAATCACAATATGAGATAGAGGATGCGTGTAGGGAACAGGTATACTACGTTGCGTATTGTTGTACTGTTCTAACGCATTATTAGGATAATGGGATTAATTTTAACCGATAGAAAGGGTTATTTATTATGTATTGAACGCGTATATAGAATGTTTGGTTATGTATTTGTTTGCAAACTTGATCTGCAATGTTGCCAAGTGAGTTTCGCTTGCAAAATGCACCCGTTGGCAGATTGTATCACGACCTTTGCTTCTTTGTGAGCTTTTCTTATTTTTCTATGCCTCTATTCTCGATCGATAACCGTTTTTAGTGTATATAACGTGCATAGGTTATGTACTGCAGGCGTCTTATATACTTTTGCGCGTGTGAGTGTGTGTAAAGATAGTGTTTTTATTTGCATGTGTTGCAGATTTTGGAATGTTTTTTTTATTAGTGGATTTTCATTGCGTGTGGGACGTACTTATGTAGACATAGTGATAAATGGTTTTTTTTTTTGCGCTGCGGTATTGTTATTTTTAGTTGGCGGTAAGTTGTATCATTTTATGAAACAGGTTTGATTCGACTTTGTGGAAATTGTATTTTTTTTAATAGCGCGCGTGCACTTTGTCTCGCGCGCTTTTTGCCAATTATGGCGCGCTTTTATCGCCGTTATTTCCGTGCAGTAAAGTCTATTATTGAGTAACTATTAATTATTTACAGATGGTTGTTATTCTGTTTTGTAAATAAACACTTTTTAGAATGTTTTGAGTAAGTGCAATAGTATTGCGAATTCGTTTGTTTTGTACTAAAATTTACGGGTTTTTGTGAGTTTATGGATGGTAGTCGATAGTTTAGTTACTTATGTGGCCAATAAAATCTGACTGATTGATAAAATGTTCAAACATTTCAACAATCACCTAAGGTAGTTTTGTAATCTGGACATCTTTATCTAAACACATAGCTAGGTGTCTGCCTAGATAATTTACATCATAATGACGTAATTTCAATGATTCATACGTTTTTGCGACGATAACATTACATCGATTATTTAGATGAAATTTTCGTCTACTTATTTCAAGATTGTTATCAATTTTCGCCTTTGCTGATTGCGTTCGGCGTATGTTTAACTGGTGTCATTGTCATGGCCATTTATAACTCATTCAAATTAAGAATTCCCAATGGCCATTCATTATCTTGAACAAGGCTGTATTATTCTAAATGCCTTTGCAGTAAAAAAATAATAACTAAGAACATTAAAAACATCACAGATTTTTTTAAAGCTACCTACCTATTTGGCTATAGAGTTGAAACTTAAATGTGTTTAGTATACATAATTAGGTATCAGTTTTTTGTAAGTGCATTGTCTTGTGTTGTAAAAAGTGTTTGAATTGTATATTTCAACATTAACTACACTTTCTCTTTCCTCACATCAATCTATTGGATAAAGCCAATAGCCAACTTAATTGTTGCAATGTTTGATTACTTCACAAATATTGGCTATCCAACATTGGTCTTAAATGTATCCTATTGTTATACCTAAATGCAACAACAATGGACAAACTACTGCATGCACAAATATTGGCTGTCCAACATTGGTACAAAATGTGTCCTTATGCAAAGTCAAGTTCCTTAATACTCTCTATCAGTTTTGAATTCTTTCATTTATCAAATTCAAAAACTGATAAAGCAAAAATAGATCTAACCATTTTGATCATACAGGATGGAAGGGACACCGACGCGAAAACATTTACCACATATTCAGTATATAATTCTGAGCCCCCCCCCCCCACATAGATATTTTTAATCAGTTAATAATAATAAAAAAAATAGCTGTTTCCTACGAAAGTGAAATACCTACATGGTCAAAATGTATGGACCAGCTGTTTTTCTTTCATAAATGATGAAAAATATTTATGTGGGGGGGCTCAAAATGATGTCCTGAATACTTGGTAACCGTTTTTGCGTTGGTGTCCCCTCCACCGCGTATTTTATTGTGACTGTACCTAATAAAGCATGTAGCAGATAGGTACATGGTCATCCACAGCCCGAGTTCACCCATTGCCTCCTGGCCTATAGGCCTGGTGATGACCCATCCCTTATAAATTTCACTATCTACCTACTTGAACCAAATGTATGTGATAGCAAATTATTTTTTGGGATTATGATGTTGATCCCATACAGAAAGATGTTCTATTTGATCATCTGTACCTTTAAATATGACCACATCTTTTTAGGGTTCTACCAATGGTACCCTATTACTAAGCCTCCACTGTCTGTCTGTCAGCGGTCATTATCTGAAATAGGTAACAGGAAATTCTCGTTCAAGAAACCCTTCAAGCGCGAGTCTAACTCGCACATGGCCGTTTTTTAACATGCTCTTAAATATTTGACTGCAGTCTGCATGTTTATATCATACACCAATTAATTAGACAAATTATTATCAAATCAGTAACACATGTGACAAGATAACAATAATCTTTAACTTTCAATTCTCTAACAAATAGACCAAGGTGAAATCTTATGCAAATTTCGACCAATCAGAACATTCTGATGGCCGTCACAAACATTCCTATTGGCTGACAATCATGTGACATCCATTGTTTTAAATGTCTTTTAAAAATAAATAATCCACTGTAGAATTTTACGTTCAGTTCAGGTTTAGACTTGCAAATATTGATGATTTATTTTATTAGATTTTGGTTTATCAATTGTTATCAGTAGGTATTTATGTAAGTAGTTGCTTTGTGCACAAAAACATAGGTGTGAAATGTTATCATTAGTTGATTGATTCTATACATATGAACACCTTATTTCTGTAAGTTTGAAGTTCTATTACAATGGATGCAATAACTTTCAATTTCACATCTACCGATTATATATTTAAAAGATAATTCATCATCTGCCTTTTCCCAACTATGTGAGGGTCGGCTTCCAGTCTAACTGGATGCAGCTGAATACCAGTATTTTACATGGAGTGACTGTCTATCTGACCTCCACAACCCAGTTAGTAATATGATATCCCTTGGCAAGACTGGTTGTCAGACTTTTTGATCCACTGACTACCTACCTGTAACAACTGTCAATGTGATCTATAAATGACAGCTCGGACCAACGGGTTAACGTGCTTTCCAAGGCATGGAGGAAACTCGGTCTGTTATTATTTAGCCACAAGCTCCTCAAAAGTTAATTAAAATATTTTAATCATGGCTTATTTTACTAGCCTATAGTAATGAACCTTAAAAAAAAAGCAAATAAATAAAATTGAAGTGTGATTGTAATTTTTTTAAACAACAGCTTTTTGCTGAATGAATATGAAAGTAAATACGGCACTTATATATTTTTTTTGTCTTCCTTTCTGTTTGTTCCGACTAATCTCTGAAACAGCTGGACCGCTTTTGACGGGATTTTTACTGGCAGATAGCTGATGTTATAAGGAGTAACTTAGGGTACTTATATTTTCGAAAAAAGATTAGGGTACCATGCAAAAAAAATAAAACCAATGAAATTGTTAACAAAATCAGATTCAAATAGTGAATACTTTTATAATAATTTTACGCGGACGAAGTTCGTGGGCAACTAGTAAGTTATAAATTAATTAAAACCGGACAAGTGCGAGTTCGACTCGCGTGGAGAGAGTTCCGTACGTTCATAGATTTCTTATTGGTTTTCCTGTAAACAATAGGCAAAGGAACTAGTATTTGAAGGGGGAATGGTTAACTTTCGCCCTTTTTTTAAATAACTTCAAAACTAGGTACCTATTTATTTTAAAATTATAAAAAAAAATATTTGAGATGCTCACAATAAGCCCTTTTATTTGATATGTTCTTTCTAATTTACATTTTTTAAATTCATTAATTTACGTTACCTTTGGGTCACCAACTTACATATGTGTACCAAATTTCAACTCAATCGGTCCAGTAGTTTCGGAGTAAATTGGCTGTTACAGACGGACAGACACGCGAGTGATCCTGTAAGGGTTCTATTTTTTCGGTAGGTACGGAACCCTAAAACGTTTAGTACTATATCAAAGTAGATCTATTAAATTCCTAATGATAACCTACCCTGAATTTGGTATTTGTAGAAACAGTTCTAGCATACAATTAATTAATACTCGACCCAGATAATCAGTTCTACTATTAACATCATGAATTATGGAAACTACCTTTTGTGGGATATTCACACTTATGTTCTGGTACAAACAGTGTTTAAATACTAGAATATTTAACTGTACCAGCAGGTACCAATCTACAATAGTAGCCACGAACGTAATGTTAATGATAATTGATTTGTTTTCCAGGCCAAATAAATCAGCTAATGTAAAATCACTTCACTAAAGCAGAATAATTAAGAAATCACCAATTAGTTGAACGTAAACTGTGACTTCCAAATTATTTTTACTCATCCCTCTTGCTGTATGTCCACACAGCTCCATTAAGTGGTTACCCCTCCAAAAGACATGTGCGTTCAAATCCGTGATAGGCCCAAGTTGGTTTTTTTATTTTGTAAAAACGTTTTATTACAATTAATGTATTGTTTTTGTGTATAAATAAGTTTAAGTTAGTTTTTTTTTTAATCTGTTTTTAATATTGTTTTTTTTTTTAAATAAAATGTTAATACTTTTATTATTGCGTATAACGACAAGCATTGATTGATCATTCATCGAATTATTAACTGCCTAACTGGTTTATATGGGATGAGCTTGCGATAATCAAAGGATAACCAATGATTCGATGGTTCGAATCGCGTCCGTGCATAAGAATACTTTTTGTATTATTCTTAAGGATGTATATGTTTGAATTGCAAAGATGTTGTAGCAATGTCAATTTTAGTACTATTGGGGTAGCTTAGTCGTTTTAAGTGAACTTTTACATCAAACGATGTAGTTATAATATGAGGGTATGGATTAATTTTATAAAGAAAAAGTAAATGCGTTAAATTAATGGATACCCTCAAATTATAACATCTATCGATTAGACAGAGACCTAAAGATAAAGTGACTCGGACGATAGTAGATAACAATTTCATCGCAATTCATATGGGCTCGTTGGCTGGGTCGTTAAACTGTATGAGTGTGACGACAATCAAACAATGACCTCTTTTTGAAGTATTCTTTAGATTATTCGTAACGAATTCAATGTTGTAGCAGAGTAACATTTTAAAACTTGAGGGGTTAGCACATACTGACGCTGTGTGTACTTCATAATAGCTTAGTCTTTCTGTAAAATAAAAAAATCATAAGACTCATAGCTGTATAACAAGAATAATGCAATTAGCTACCTGCATAGTTACTTATTTCTTTTATCCACTATGCAAGCACAGTTAGTAGGTACCGTAATAATAATCTCAATCAAATCTCAAATAAAAATCTTTATAGGTTTTTACCCGGCTGACCCTGAAGGAGGAGTGTGACATCGTAACTTCTAAAGGGATGAACCAAATTGGATGAATTGTACGTCGTTAGATTCGTCTTGGTAGCGCAAGTGTCAATGGCTACACAACAAAAAAAAATGGCGGATTTAGTGCGCCCTATTGTGTAGTTTTTTTTTTTTTTATTCCAAACCGGTCGTATGAGGTATCAAAATAAAGGGTTTTAAAAGGTCATTACAAAAATATAAATAACTTGTATGTGTTTAAAAGTAATTCGTATCGATAAAACGTATAAAAAGTGAAGAAATCTTATAATTAGAAAATTTAAATCAACTACTAAACAGCTGGAAATAAGAAAAAGGAAACTAATTAAAAAAACTGCAGCATTGGGCATTTTTTTTTAAATTACTTTTTTCCATCAGGAATTTCTCAATTAATTTTTCTAATTTTAATTGTTTGTCTGTATTTGTGCCTAGTTGAAGGCAATAGGCTCGCCCCCTATTACATGGGACTTAAACATAACTGGCAAAATGTAAGTGTACTGCAAGTCTGCCTAACCCTTCGGGGATTACAGGCGTGATGTTATGTTCTTGTTATTGTTCCCATACTCATTATTGTACCTAGGAATGATAATATTCTGCTGCATCTATGAATCTATGATAATCTACGATTCCCACGTCATTTACTCTGCACATGTTTGTATGTATGTGTTCGCAGTCATCATAAATGACTGGGCTCTTGACCTACTAAGTTGCAACTGTATTATTATACATGTATGTACTTAGTTTGTACATGATCAATAGGTGCTGGGTACTGCTAGTATAACTTTGTACATGGCTAATTATTTTTTCTGATATTACTGTTGATAATTAAGTAGATAAAATTACCAAAGAAATGATGGATGGACTGTGTGAAGGATGATATGGCTAGAAAAGAGGTGACTGCTGAGATGTCGAGTAATAGACAAGTATGGAAGAAGGAGAATGATGATGATGACGAATTAAGTTTTACGTAGTTTTTAGTAGTTTTTTGTTTTGCTACATCACTAGGAAATAGTGTAAGATAGGTGTCCTGGCTTTTGGAATTTTTGACTTTCAGACAGTGCTGATTGTCAAACTAATAAGGATTAATGTTTTTTTTTTGCCGCCAGTTTCTGCACAGCAACAAAGACGACCATAAATTACCCTTTATTACCAAAACGCATATTCATAACACCTAGTTGTTTTTTTTTTGTTTAAATATTTTTAAGAATGTTGAAAGTGCGCACTTGAGTCCTATTCTAACATCTACCTCTTCATGTTTCAGAGAAAGAAGAGAGTAGAGAGAGAGAATGGCAAGACGGCAGGGTTGGACCCCTTCTCAGAGAACAATGATGATGTGCTGCGCGTTGCCAGGCAGTTTGAGCAGAAATATGTAAGTTTAATCCTTCTTCTCCATAGAGTAGATGGCAAAAAGTTCAAATAGGTTCTACCCAAAATTCAGCTAAACAATCCCCTCCTCTCGTCCTCGCTGATACAGTCAAAAAGTCAATTTTACTTGCTGTAAACATCATGCTTGAAGTTTTGAACTTTAAACCAATATCAAGATAGCATAATGATTTTTGAAATAATAAGCCAAATTACTCTCAAAATGGTGAAGGAAAACATTGTGAGCGAACCAGCATGTCATAGAACCATAAAAGTAAGTTGTGATATCCAACAATTAGTATTGGGCCCACATGGTAGACCCACTTCCTCTCACAAAAAAACATTTAAGCTGGAGAAATCATGTTTGAATGGACACAACACTTGTTTGATTTATCATAAAAAAGATTTATTTAAAATATTTTGTTTTGGCATTTAAGTTTTCAACAAAAATTATCCTTATTTATATGCATATTATACAACCTACTTGCTTTTTCCTTGTAAAATCCCTCATTTCGACTAGCCCATAGGTATAATGTTAAAATTGATTCCACACATTTATCATTTTTAATGAAGATTTGGTGCATTGATATTGTTTGAATCACGTAACAGCCAAATATAAGAGAATAAAAAAACCAAACTGAAAAGCAAAAACCAAGCACATTTTAAATTAAATGAAAGTTGTAAGCAGACTAGACCCATTTCAAAATGGGGTCCCATCTGCTTCCAAACTCCTTTCCATGTCGGGTGTGCCACCCTGGGCCTTTATTCTTAACTACTGACTTCTTTTCCTCAGCTTGAAGTGTTCTTATACAAGGTGGAAGGGGCACAGACGCTAAAACGGTAACCACGTATTCAGTACATCATTCTGTGCAAATTTTTCAGTTATCAAAAAAAAACAGCTGTTTCATACATTTTGACCGTGTAGGTATTGCACTTTAGTAGGAAACAGCTGTTATTTTTTTAATAAGCGATGAAAAGTTGCTATAGAATAGAATAGAAAATTTTATTTCAGACCGGAGTCCATAGGGCTGGTAACAATTTTACTTAACTTCTAGTGTTAGTAGGTTTCAGACACATGAAAATATACAATTAAAATTCAGCGTGGAGCCGCATCCACCTCCGCAGCATCGGGGAATCCCATCGATCTGCAAATACACTGAGAATACTGTTGGTGCCGCCGCGAACACGAGTCATCAGGGATGCACATCTACTCCTAATAATGGCGGCAAAACCATCAATATTATTATCTAGCTATGTATGCTAGCTAGCTATGTGGGGGGTGAGAATTAGAACGATTTACTGAATACGTGGTAACCATTTTCTCATCGGTGTCCCTTCCACCCTGTATAGTTCATGACGATACGGAGTAACTAAGATAACGTTCATTCCAGGTTACCTTACAATATTTCTTTAACTTATTCTGTGATATTGCAGGGCGGCAAGAGCACATATGGCCGTAAAGGAAGGTCAAAGCATGATGACTTCGCAGACATTGGTGCCGGGTACGATGAAAATGACTCCTTCATCGACAATACACATGGGGTAAGTCATTTAATCTACAACACAACTCCAGAAGAAAAATAAAAACGGAACTCTTACAGGATCACAATCTGACCCAGATTTTTAACACTTGATTGGTTCTACCCCACCTTTAACTGCCATACATTTTTACAATTGTATGGAACAGCTGATATTTTTACATGATTTGAGGTTTGCTGCTTTCAAAGTAAAACTAGCTTATAATTATAAGTACACACGGCGGCACATGAAGCTGTACATTTCCAGTATAACTTGGCCTCGCTTTGTATAGATTTCCTATACAATGCGAGATCCGCATAAACTGGGTTTGTAAAGCTTGATTGGCCGTCGTGCATACAAGCCCCCCCCCCCCCCTCGCGATTTAGGGTAAACAACAAACTAATTTATTGCGAGGGGCTCTTAAAACCAAAAAAATCTATTTGATTTCTCTCTCTTCATTAAACGTCCCAATTTGACATAACTAAAAATATTTAAACAATCTGCCCCAGGAATAAAATAATTAAGGCTTATGAAAGAAAACAAAACAGGAGGAGCTCGTGGCTAAATAATAACAGCCGCTCGGGTCGATCTTTAGGTTAAGCCGTGCTTGCCTAGGTTGGTCTGTGGATAGACCACCCATTACATGCCGAGTTTTCTCCGTGCCTCGGAAAGCACGTTAAGCCGTTGATCCCGGGTGTCATTTATAGATCTTTGACAGTCGTTAGGTAGTCAGTGGCCCAAAAAGTCTTACCAAGGGGACTCAAGGGGTATCGTATTACCCAGTACTAACAGGGTTGTGGAGGTCAGATAGGCAGTCGCTCGATGCAAAATACAGGTATTCAGCTGCATCCGGTTAGTCTGGAAGCCGACCCCAATATAATTGGGAAAAGGCAAGGCAGATGATGGAAGAAAACAAAACAACTTATATCACCTCACATTCAAAGGTATATTTAAAGCAACGGCAATTAAGTGCTAAGCCAAACTGTCCTATCTGGGTCACACGGTATTTTAGAATAGGAATTGTCGTCGGAACACAATCGAATGTTTTGTGGAAGAATGTCCGTTTTAGCATTAGCTCAGTTATGAGTCTACGACACACTTCGGAAATAGACGTTTAGGATCGATACTTATTTGGGGTTCTACCATAGGTTATCACGTCAAAAGACCATTAACAATTTTTGATTTGCTTAATAAACTATGCCGCGTATGTGTAATGGTAGTGACCTTGACTTCTAAACGGGGTCCTGAGTTCAATCGACCAGTTATTTAAAAACTAATAATAGAAAAAATAATTAATAATACCAGCCTAATACTGTCCCACTGCTGGGCAAAGTTCTATTCTCAAACAGAGAAGGCACGAGCATTGATCACCACGCTTGCTCAAGACGGGTTGGTCATTTCAGACCTGCGTACATATTACATAATTTAATTATAAGTTCAGATTCCCTTATGATGTTTTTTGTTCACTGATGTCTGTGTTGTCCAAGATGAACTTAGAAAGTACATACAGGGTGTAAACGAACCCTTCACTAAGCCGTCAACCTAGCATTCTGTACATCAAACTAAGTAACTCTGCGCAAAAAATATTGCTGGAAAACGGTTTTTTTTTTTTTTGGGGGGAAAAGTCACGTTTTACACTCAATGTAACGCACTCAAAACGTGCTGGTGAATGGATTGAATAGTACGGAGGTCGTGGAGGTGTTTGAAGTAGAAATCTTAAATCAATAAAAATGTATTTAAAAAAAACTTGTGAAAAAGTTGGAACTTTGACCCCCAATATCTCCGTAACTAGAAAGTTCCCAGGTATGGTCCAGAACAAAACATTTATCGCAATGACGAGAAGAACAAGTGACTTTCGGCTTCGTTAAGGGTCTTGCTACTCCCTTTATGTATTGAAAAAGTCACATAAGAGAGGTAAGAGAGGAAAAGGTCACAGAGGCGAGGCCTTAACCTCCATCACGACATAAAATAATAATAAATGAACCGCACGCAAAATACGCTATTGGACGGGGAGTTGCGGACACCAGCCCGTTATACAATTATACAATACAATAATAGATGAACTAAAAATACGTCATCAGCCTCGCCACTATAATACTATGGAACTTTTATTTATTTCTTCTTTTTACTATTATAACATGACTGGCGTAAGTGAGTGTATTAGGTTACCTCTCAGCCTTTCAGGGACCACTCATCATCTTCCTGTCCTTGTCCCATTCTACTTGGGGTCGGCGCAACACGTTTTCCTCTTCCATTCTCCTCTGTCAGACGTCACGGCATCATTTACTCCTATCTTCTTTTATATCAGTATTCACACATTCCAGGGACCACTAACATGCAACAAAACTATTTATTTACGATTTATTCGGTTCATTCTGAAGCTGTCCATACAAATGTCGCGTGTATTTTGTGGTGATGATTTTTCTTAACCCCATTTTATTATTCCAGTATGATGAGATGATCCCGCCAGAGTGCGACACTTTGCATGGCGGCTTCTACATCAACTGTGGCTCGTTGGAGTTCAAGAGCGTGGCGAACAACCAGTCGGCGACATCTGACGCGGAGCCAGGTGGCAGTCGCAGGAATAAGGTGAGTTCTGATGCAGACAATGAGGCCCAGGTTTGAATTTATTTTTTGTTAGCCTATACTGTCCCACTGCTGGGCAAAGTTCTCCCCTAATTCCTTCCTTGAGCTCTTTTCCCGTGCCTCCTCGAACCAAGCCTTGAGGTACGCGTGCAGATTGTCTCGCCAACTCTCTCTTTTTGGGCTGACTTCGACGGTGCTATCCGTTTTCCGGCACCCATCGTGTGGAGACGTTTACCCAGCGGTAATCATGCATGCGGCTGACATGACCCGCCCAAACCCCTCTTTAGCCTAGCATCCTTGTTGCCAACGTCCACTATGCCCGTTTTGGAACGCAGCATGGTATTTCGAACCCTGTCTTGTGTTTTGACACCCAGAATGCTGCGTTCCATTGGCCTTTGGCAAACTCCAAGTCGGAACTTCTGCAGGGCTGCCTATAAGGTTTTTTTTGTTAAAGCATTCTCAATAGCAGAATCAATGCCTCGTAGAGCACGAAAAGCAGTTGGTCATGTGCCTGATCTTTTTCCGATAGTGTCTGATTGCCGTCCCATCGCCCTATCAGACTGTCTGTGACATGTGTCAAATGATATCCATTGCGTAGTTGGCTAATGTCCATATAGATTAGCTGCCATGACCGAAAACGGTCAGCAGGACTAGTCAGAAGATTATTTAATACTCATTCCAATACTAGTCAATTACTGTTCACTGGAGGCTCATATAGAGCAGGCACGACCTATGATCACCATGCTTGCTCAAGGGTGATTTCAGAGTTTTTGATGTCACAGGTAAATTTGAAAGTACATATAAATTTAAAAAGTCGCACTATACAAACTAATGGAAAGCTTTCACTCTTACAGCGGCGTATATCCTCAAGCGAGAGCAGCGAGGATGACTCTTCGGACGGCAGCTCTTCAGAGTCGAGTCAGGACGAGAAGGAGCCCAAGGCCATCGTGAACGGCGACGTGGATCTGCACAAGACTGAACACCGGAAGAAGGTAAGCAGATATAGTTCCTGCTAGTTACATACTCTTACATAGGTCTCGTATATCATGTAGTAAGGGCAGCGAGGATGACTCAGTCAGGACAAGATGGAGCCCAAGGCCAAAGTGAACAGCGACGTGGATCTGCACAAGACTCAACACTTGAAGAAGGCGGACATCAGTTCCTGCTAGTTACATTCTTAAAAACCACGTTTTACAGGACTCAATGTAACGCACTCAAAACATTGTGATGTGCATTGAATAGTACGGGAGTCGTGGAGGTGTTTAAAGTAAAGTTACGACATTAAAAATATTTATTAAAAATATATATATATATATCTCCGTAACTAGAAGATTCCCAGGAATGGTCTAGAACAAAAAAAATATCGCAATGACGGGGAGAACAAGTGCCTTTCGGCTTCGTGAAGGTTTTACACCCATTAGATAGACTAACAAAAAGATGCTCAGTACTTGTTTACACACAACATACCTAATCAATTCATTAAAAATATTGATAACACACTACAACTCGCAACAAGCAACTCGGTATTTCCTCATCAAAAGCCATTGACTTTGTTAAAATAATAAGTACTTACAATAAAAAGATAAAATTATTAACTTTCCTATGCAGATAAGATAATTGTATGAATAATTTCCTTTTGACAGAAAAACAAAAAGATTGATAAGCAGAAAGCTAAGAAAGTCCGGCGCACTGACTCATCAGCGGCTACGTCTGGGAAACAAACCTCTGATGGTAAGTTATCAGTACACTTATCTTATCGTAGTCCACTGCTGGACTGTACAAAGGCCTCTCCTGAGTTTAATCCATTTAACTTGTAGACAAAGACAATCCTTCTGATTCTGTAATCTCAATTGCGTTACCAGACAAGTATCTTATTATATGAGAGCAGGAAGGGTGGAAGGGACACCGACGCGAAAACGGTTACCACGTATTCAGTAGATCATTCTGAGCCCCCCACATAGAAATTTTTCAATGGTTATTAAAAAAAAAAAACAGCTGTTCCATACATTTTGACCAAAAATAAAAGTGCTGTTTCCTACAAAAGCACAATACCAGCAGATTTTTTTTTCCACCCCATATACGAATATTTTAAAGATGTGTTTTAAGAATGAACAAAGGAAATAATACCAGCCTAATACTTCCCACTGACGGGTGAATCCCTTTTCTCATACAGAGAAGGTATAAGCAATTGAGCATTGACCACCTCTCTTGCTAAAAGCTGATATTAATCCAGGTAACCTCACAATGTTGTTCTAGTACTTAACTAAACTGTTTAATTTTGTTCAGATAATGCTCACGGAGATGGTGAGAGCGCAGACTCGCGCACTTCCCAGTCGGACTCGCTCACGTCCAAGCCTGCGCCCAGCTCAGAGAATGCTATCACATCTGATAGCTCCAGGTATTCAACAGATTATAGACTTTTTCACCTTTTATTGATACTTATATGCAAAATAGTGGTACATTATTGTTTATCACCCTTTGGCGTAGTACTTATTTTTATTAATAAGTGTATGCACAGAGGGATCAGAGAAACTGTCACGGATCCTTAGGAATAGAATGTTTTGTTCCTAAGGATCTGTGGCGGCCTTTCGAAAGTCTAAGAAAATCGAATTGATCCAGTTGATCAAACCCGGAAATGTGGGTACATGTCCGGGTCGGAACAGCCTAGCGGTAAAAAACATTGAAAGATTTACGTACCCTTGTTTCGGTAGTCGTGAGAAAACGCTTCAGTAAAATTGCCGAATTCGTTTTTGAGGTTTTTTTTTACTCGTAATTCATAAAAATCATCTCCACAGGGATTTCGAAACGAAGATGGAAGTGAAACTGCCGGCGCAAGTAGTTCAAGTGTTAGAGTCGCTCGAACAGTTCGTGAGCAAGCAACTCAAACTGAACCCCAACACGCCGCGCAAGCAGCTGTTGGCGCAGACTGACGAGTACACTAGCAGGTAACAAAACAATGGCTGATAATCAGCACTTCTTGATCTACAAAAGTTATAAAAGAAATGAATACATAACTTTAAAGAAAATTGGAGAAGCTACTGATAGATATTGGGTCTAACGTGAAGAGTTTTTACTTGAGTAATTAAATAAATTGCATCATAAACCACTTCTTATTTACCTTTCCTTGTGTCTTTTGAGTTATATTTGTTATACACTTTAAAGAAGTTTTGGCGAAAACCAGCCAACCAAGTAGTACGCATGAGTAACACTCATTCCCCTTAGACTGGAGCGCGCGCTGGGCAGCAGTACGTGCGAGGCGCGGTGCGCGCGCGCCGCGTGGGCCCGCGCCGCGCGCCTGCTGGCCACGTCGCGCGCCAAGCTCACGCACCGCCTGAAGGGCCGCGCCGACCGGAACACCACTGCCGATACACGTGAGTGCTACACACGTCATCTAACGAGTAACCCATCTCATCTCAAAGCATTTATTTACCTTATTAAAAAAAAAACACTGATTTTGATGGAATTGCAAAATCAAAGGTAACACAGAAAGCACTCATTACAAAATCCTAAACTAGTAACTAGCACGACAATAAATTAAATGATCGTTACATAATATACAGGGTGGAACCTTTCAGCGTTCTAGCACGAAAAATAGACATATTTTTTCATGAAACTGTGATCTCCAATTCACAGATTTTGAAAAAAAAATAACAGTTAGCAAGAAAATTATATAATATGACACCCTTATTTTGACTTTTATGTTTAAATCCAAACCTTTTTCCATCTACTGGGAACTTGTAAGTTCCTTAAAAATATCTAACTGATTACACTACCCGACTTGTATGATCGAATCCAGGATCTAACACTGAATAACTACACTTACGACTACTAGACCAACGACAACGACATAAAATGACTAAACTACACTTCAAATATTTGTAAAGATTTTTGTAACACCTTATACCGCTCCACAGAAGCTCCATCCACAACAATTGCTCAACCCCCAACCGCCACTGCCACAGCGAACACTGCCCCAACTGCGCTGACGTCATCTACAACGACAGCAACTACTAACAATAAGCGCAAGGTCGACGATGATCTCGAAGAGTTTGATCCTAATCAACTCACTGCGGATGAGAGAGAGGCTATGATTGTTGAAACTTTGCTCAGGTATGTTAGCTAAATACTAACTGCTTTCCCTCAGTAAAAAGAATTTCAAAAATCGAATAAGTAGGTTAATTTCCGTAAAGGTTTTATTTATTGATAATTTGTTTTTGTTATCAATGTCTGTTCGTACAATATAGACTCCTTAAATACTGAACCGATTTTAATAAAATTTTGCACAGTTCTACGTGCGCCAGGGAAGGTTTAAAAAAGGCATTGCAACACATGCGGGGCATGCTAGAATGCAGTAAAAATACTTTGAAAACAGTGACTGAATTTTACTAGTCTTGTGTGTCTCAGTGATCTTTGAAACTTCCGTTTTTTGTCAGGAAAGATATTTGTTTATAAGATAAGAAGTCGTCACAATGTAATGCAATTGGTTTCAGGTTAAAAGCACTGATAGATGAACGTAAGCCTGGAATGATAGCTAATTACAATGCCGAGTGTGAGAGAGTACAAGAAGAGAGGTAAGTACTTTTTTTCTTTGGGGCTTTAAAAAGAATGTCACAAACACATATGTGGCCCATCTGGCCACATATTTGTTTACATACATGCCAAACGGTCACAGATTGGAGGTCTGTTATAATTATATTGCATGTGTTAGGGGGCGAGAGGCTAAAGAGGGGCTTGTGGCTAAATCATAACAGGCATGGGTCGATTTACAAGATTAAGCAGTGTTTGTCAAAGTTAGTCCGTGGATGGGTGGCCACCGTTATATACAGTGTTAACTCTGTGCCTCGGAAGGCATGTTAAGACGTTGTTGGTCCTGGCTAATATCTGTACCTCTTTGACAGTTGTTACGAATAGTCAGAAGCCCGAAAGTCAATCAGTTATGCGATTCAAACCTAACCAAGTGTTCACCACGTCATAGGAGTTAATTATGGATAATTTTTCCTTCCAGAAAAAAGCTGCAACTCCTATCAGCCACAGAGGGCGGGCCGCACGTAGAGAAGCGGCTCCCCAAGCGGCGCTTCCCGTGGTGCGCGCGCAGCCGGGCGCTGCTGGCGCGCGCCGCGCGGCTGGCGGGCGGCGGCGCGCCCGGCGTGCTGCAGGCGCGCGTGCTGCCGCTGTTCCCGCAGGGCTTCGTGCGCATGCCCACGCTGCTGCGCCAGGCCGAGTGAGTGTAGCGTACAGATACTGCATATTTTCGCTGCAAAAATAGGCTGTGGACAAGAAGCCTAAAACTCCTACAAGACGGTTACACGCCTATTAGTGCAGCACCCATTTTTGTTGAGTCGCTATTACTGTTAACCTGCGACATTACACTACTCGGCAAAAGCATCATCGCTCACTTTCAATCCATAGTAAAATGCACCACTGGTCATTAATTTTATCCAATCCATCTTTGATGAAGTCGGCCACGGCGCATACACACCCAGGGAAGTCTGGCTGTGTCAGGGCCCCATAGTGGCTATTTCTGCCCCCCGCTCTTTGAGCACACGGTTGACGTAGCCCAGTTCTACACTAGGTTAGCAGCTTTTGAACAAAGCCAGTCATTTTTGTATTTGAGCAGTGCCGCCGAGACGCAAATAATACTAAACAATATTTATAATATCAGCAACTAACTTGAACAACAAAAAGTTGAGCATTCTGTCAACATATAATATGAGAATTACGTAAGCTTAAAGGCGCCATCTCCACACCACGTCTAATCATTAATCTTTTATCTATTTTTGTTTTGAATTGACCTCTTCCATTACTTCACTAGGTAAATCAAATTCTTGAATTTTCATTTTAAATTAATTACTTACACAACCTATCTCTTTAATTTCAGCCTAAGCAAAGAAATCAAAGTATCGGACTTGAAGCGGCCACGGCTTGGCTCAGCGTCCCAACCGCCCAGCGCACGCGCCGAGCCCGCGCCCACCGCTCTTCCCGCGCCCTTCACCGAGCCCATCACGTTCCCGAGCTCGCTCACCGTCACCACGACTTCCAAGCAGTCGCCGGATAAGACTGATGTAACAGAAGAACCGAAACCTTCAAGCTACAAGGCGAACTCCGTCTTCGGCTCAATAATGAACTTCACCCTCAGCAAAGACCTAATTGTAGAAAAACCTGAAAAAAAAGACAGTGAAAAGAAAGAAGAATTATACATTCCCCCAAACAATATTGGCAGCATTACTATTACCCCGGTCCCTAACAACCCCCCGAAAGCAGAAAAGAAACTTAATAACAGTGTCCAAGTAACATCAGATAAGGCATCTGGCTTCATAAGGGTTAAATCACCAGCTGCATTGAATGATATGGTGAAAAAAGACAAGGTTAAGAAGCTAGAAAGAGATCCGAAGAGTCAAAAAGAGAAGAGAGTAGAGTCACCGCTTCACATTGACACCAGTTACCAGCCGAGTAAAAAAGACCCCAGTCCTAAACTGAAAGATGAAATCCCTCAAAAACAAATTGAGAACATGAGAGTGGCTGAGAACAACATCCCGAGACCTGCCTTAGTTCCTGTCCACCACTCCCCAACATTTGCGAAACCAGACAAACGGCCACCTGAAGTCAAAAAGAAAAAGGATGTAGTCATCATCTCAGATGTTGATCCTTTAAGTGAGCAAGAACCACTCGCGGTGGACGACAGTAGCAGTGATGTGGAGTTAGTTGAGGACAATAGGACTGACAAAAGTGAACCAAAACGTGATAAAAGTGAGAGTGTGCCTTCCAAGGACCGTGTGAATGACACGAACAAAAAAGTGAATAATGTGAAGTGTAGGAAAGATAAGGAAGTGCGGAAGAGTGAGAGTGAGGAGGCTACCGACGATGATATTGATACACTCATGAGGAACTTGAGGGAGATGGAGGTAAGATCATTTTCATTTGTGATGGATTGATGCATGGGTTTTTTCGCATCCTAATACATTTATAGTCTATACCTAAATTGATAAGTAATCTTTTTTTTTTTGTTTAACTGCTTTGTTTGTTTTACTTACATTCCATTTTGCAATTCTTGACTATTCTGGTTACCTATCTATTGAGTTTATTCAGTTTATGGTATTTCCGATATTGCATAGGAATTGACAAGAATTGTGTAACTTAAGTCGCCCCTACCACAACTTTGTTAGGTTTGCAGCTAAGATGAGCTAGATCCCATCATGGACGATGAAGTCACGACTGCCATCTTGCCCAATCAGCTCCAGCCTAGATGCAAGTTTAGTTGTAAATGGTCAGACAGTTAAACATTCATGTTTGCAGCTTCTGTGTCCAAAATAGTGCACTGGGTCCCCAAAACTTAAAAGAGCCAAAAATTTATCGAGCTATTTCCTTGCCTAGAATGTAGGTGTAAAGTATGACTTGTATTGTTACGATTTTTGTTATTTAAATGCAGTACAGGCTTACCGCATCGAGCCGCGGCGCATCGCAAAGCAAATCAAAAAAGCCTGGCGCGGGCCGTCACAATGCGAGGTAGCTTTTAAAAGACGGTACGATATTCCTACTTCCGTCGTGTTATAACTAACCCATCATTCATTTAGCTGACAAGATATTTGGTAGACTCATTTTCATAATTATTTTATGTTCACCATATTACTCACTATTGTACTCTATCCCTTAGCCTGATTTACATTGGTCAAATGTTTAACGAAGAAGATAAGTCTCTCGCCACTGTCCTTGAACATTGTGTATCGGGCCTTTTCCCACCTCACAGCTTGTCACACTTGTGGGGTGTTGGGCTTGAGAAAATTTTGGGGTGATAGTGGCAGAAGATTAAATCGAAAAAGATATTATTGTTGGTTTGGTTGTTTGTTAGTGCCACACACTTGAGTAAGAATTCAATCGGGTCCAACATCTGATGTAGTGTGAACAGAAGCTTTTAAATCCAATTAAAAATCGGATCAACCTGATGATGTATATTCGCTAATAAAAACAGGTTGTTAGTTAGCACATTCGTTAACTGTATAACAGTAGCAGCACCCTCAAGTTAATACTGATTGTTGCTTGACTTTGGATTATTAATAAGGAGGTAGGAGTTTTATTTTATAAGGTTTGTAGCCATGTAGTTTCTAAGAAAGGTGTGTAGTCTAAGAAAGGGATAATCTTGTTTTAGTGTGTTTAATTGATGTTCTGTAGTCTTACTTGCATGGGGAAAAAGGCGTGGGTTTGTATGTATACAAGGTGGCGACGACATTACGACAATAAATTCAAACACTGCTAATTCTAGTTCATAGGAATATCCTAACATCGAAAAAAATTAGCATAAAACTGTTAACGAAATAGAACTTCATTTATAAATATTGGTTCACTAATGTTAGGTATTTTTTGCTCTAATTCGCATCTGGAAAAACAATAAAATAAATTAGCGTCATGTGTTTAGTGTTTATAGCGATTTGGGGGTCGTTAATCTGTCAGTGTTAGCCTATTAATCTACATCATGTTGAAAATGAGAAATAATGTCCTGTGATGAAATTACTGGATATATTCGAACAAATTTTTGTATGCAGACTAGGAGCGTCATGAGGTATATGCAGTTTAATTTATTGTCGTTGCCACCCTGTATACATATGTATGTAGATGATTTATTTTGTAAATAACGCTAGGCAGTAGTCATCCACCATAGGACTAATATAAGTTGCACGACATGTTTCAGCATTCCCAAGAGCCCACAAAGTTCAACAGTAACTCTTACGGAGGAGTTATATCAAACGGTAATTATTATATTCAGATTTACATGCTTACATTCAATAAGGTCAAATTTAATTACCCAGTGAGACTCTGCAAGCATGGCGTAAATCGATATCTTAACACCATAAAACAAAAAGCAATTTCGCTACTTTCAGTTATTGACCCAAAAAAGTGATAAAATCATGTTGTTTTCGTTTTATCGTGTTGATATAACGATACCCGTGATTAAATATGACCTTAAATTACTAGCTCGATTTACGGGAGGTTGGGTTGTTTAGTTATATATACATACAAATATTGTACAGACATGTTATGCTATTATTTCTTATGGGATGCCAAAACATGTAAAGTTTGGTTTGGGGTATTTACCCCTATTTAGCGTATGGCTTCAGTGGAAAGGCTATCTATTAATTTATAACATTTATTGTTATTACAAAGAGGTGGCCAAAGGATGTGGTTTAGTCTGGGCCTAACTCTTATGGCAGCAACAGAAATACATTTTCAACTCCGTTTGAGAAAACAGTAGTTTAACATCAGGGGTAACTTCTTGGTACAAAACAGTGGGTAAGCTTAAATTGTATGTCAACTAGCGAAACACGAGAGGTCTTCCAGCCAACCTGCGTTCCCGAGGAGCGCCGTGTTCGGGGAGGCGCGGGACAGGGATAAGCTGTAAGTGCAGCTTGATCGATATCACAGAGTATGTAGGGAATGGAGTGTTAACTTGCGAAGATTACATTTTCACCTTATGAAAATGATGTGAATAATAGGAAGCCGAATGAAAAAATATGGTGGACAAATCTGTGAACGCACTTCCAAAAAATTAATAGAATGAAATTTAATATTGTTTGTTCCGTAATTTGTGGTGTATAAATTGCTTTTAAACAAGATTTTTTGTTATCTGGCCAACGTCACTATAACATGGATGATGTTCGACATTACAAAACATTGTATTGCAGTCGACTATTTGACATTTTCTCTCAGGGCACGCGAACAGTCGAGAAAGTGCGTAAACAGTCCAACAAGGCAAGTAATCGCTGTGTAAAAAGTGCCCAAAATACACCTAACATTCTCAGCAGGACCTTATGAATACTCCATTTACTTACTACTCTGTGTTCGACATTGCTTGTACTGCATCAAATTAGGTTGTAACGAGTTCTTAGACATAAGATATTGATTACTTTGAATGGTGTTGCATTTCTCCATTTGGGCCTGGCTTGGCATGTGTACAAAATGTAGGAAATACTTTTGCCTTGTAAATTCGTTACAACCTTTTTGCCTCGTCTTCATACTCTCTGCTTTGTTCCTTGCTATCATTCGAGCATCCAATATTATTAATACACTGACATTGATGTAATTAACCTAATAATCACCATTCATGTACTAAATGTGGCTTATTCATGTATATTTAATCAACGAAATGCTCATTGAATCTTAACCTTTTGACCGCCAGAGTATAAATGCACGCGCGTGCCCTCCACGCCAAGCTACAATTTCACCTACCATTTTGTCACGTATTTGTGTCGTTTGGCGTACAGGGCACGCGCTTGCTTGTCACGTATATGTGACAGTGGCGTTCAAAAGTTTAAAACCGTCTACAATGCGTTGTGGCTTATTCATTTATTTTTTAATTATCTTTTGACACTTGATATTATTAGCCACGATGCATTGTGAGAAAGACTACAAAACTATATATTTTGTACATTTTCCATTCATTCCATAAATGTAACTAATATAATATTATGTAAAAACCACTTGTGATCTTAGCCAATTTATGTGAAGATATCACAAAAAGAATTATTTTTTCGTCTCTAATCCGATTGGTCCAAAAGCAAAATACCTAAGAATGGATAATCTTTCATTTTGTTGGAGTCTTATGTATTAGACGTGCTATACACGTGTTTAGGTCGGCTTGATTTGATAAATACCTATACAGTTAAGGTTTTGCCGCCCTTCCTGCACGCGTAGCATGACCACCGTAGAAACGGGTTTCTTTGACGGAAGAATCGACAAAATGACAGATTGTGAAAAGAAATCTGTCATTTTGTCGACACAATCTGTCATTTTGTCGTTTCTACGGTGGTCCTGCTACGCGTGCTGTGCCGAAAACCCGTTCGGGTCCTACACACCTAAACTGACAAATAAAAAATTTCAATTCAAATCAATGTAGTGTCTGAATTAATTTGATTTTAAAAGATAGAAGCAATTTAATTTAAATTGATTTCCCGTCTCATTCTCGCCATTTCTTTCGTTAACTAAAATTTGCAAATGTCTATAGAACTTTCATTTGTTTCAGTACAGAACGCACTTCTTTGAGCAACATGGATGGATGTAATGCCGTCACAGGTGAGAAAATAACATTATTTTTATTGTTAATAGTAAAGTAGTTTTTGGAGAGACGAAATCAGTCTATCGATTACAGGCAGTCCAATTTATTACGTCTTACTATAGTTTCTAGCAGCCACCAGTCTGGATTTTTGTCCAGTTGAGGATTATGGGATGGTACATTTCTAATAATCTAGAATATCGAACCAAAACTGATATATGAGTATGAATATGAATGAAAAATTAACTGTTAGCCTATATCATCCCACTGCTGGGCAAAGGCCTCTCCCCACGACTTCCAGTTCTTTCGATGATGATAAGATTTTTTTTTTGTCTTGCCGTCTCTTTCCCACTCCTGCGCAAAGCCCTCTAGTTAAATAATAAAATATTAATAATGTTTCTCGTTCCAGGTTGACAAAGGAGCAGCGCTGTTGAATCACAAGAATGTTGTAACAGTTACATGAAGATAGTATGTATATCACAGATGAACTAGCCACTACCGGATAACTGAATTTATACTGTACACGCTTTTGTACAAGTTGATAGATCTATTTCTTGGTGATACATAGCTAAGGGCTTTTCTAACACCTCTACCCAGCTCTTCGGGGATACAGGCGCGATGCTATAGTTTTGTTTTTATAATATGACATATACATGTAACTCATGTAGTTACAAACGTCTGCATTTTGTCGATTGTAGTTGGACTAGAAAATTATAGGCGGCTAGACCCATTCACAAATTACTGGCTAATTTGGCTCAGCCTAACTCTACCGTTGGTCAACTTCTCAAGTCCAGACTTAAGGAATCTAGTTTTTCAATTGGCCAGCGGTAAGTTAAATAAAAACATGCCACGAAGCCGTGACGTCATCTTTCAGCTTGTATTTGAGTGATCTTCATCATCAGTAGTTCCTAAATGTACAACAGACTGAAGTAGAAGTCCGCGGTTTCTACTGCATTCACTGCCTTTCAATATCCAAAACAGTTCTAATGTTTCGTATATGTACAAAAATCAGCTTAGCTATTTTTAGTAAATAATAGTATAAACATGTGCAATATTTCAAAAAAATGTAATAAGGCGAATAATTTGACCTTCTATTAAAATAGTCTTGTTATTTTTTATTAAAATTCTCACGCGAAGCACGACAATTTCTTAATTATCAATAAATAAGATCTATCTACTTGAATAAATATGCGTTAGGTGTCTAAGCACGTTATTGTGTCGATGACAAATATATCGATCGGCAGACATGTCGAGAATATCTGCATGTCGACATAATTGACCCTAGTGTTGCGCTTATGAAGAGAATTGTCGATATCGACATTTTTAAGCTTTATGTCGGGTCCAGAGAGCATTTTAATGTATCTAATTTCTTGTTTTATCTAACTTTCTTTTTCATTCGTGTTTGCCGTGTCCTAATACAAGCGATTGTCGCGCTCCATGCTGCTTCAAGTTTTCGCGACAAATGATGGCTTATATTAGCACACGAGGTATTTCATGTTTATGTAACGAAGTTTTAAAAGATAGTGTCCTATTTCTGTTATATTTCATTATTTTATTCCTTGAGAAGATAACTCGATTTCCTATATTGTTTATTTTATCCGTTTATTTATTTTTAAACTATATTATTATTATCGTGATACCTTCTTTACGAGAAGATATTGTACTTTTAATTTGAATTCTGTTTTATTAAATCTTTTTATTCCCCTATCTCTGGACCCACGTGCTTGACAATATTACAAGTTTAATTTTATAAATACACTAAGTTTGTATAGAAACACACGTATTTTGTATAATAAAGCTATTAGTTTTACGATAAATGTTTTAAACACCGGCGAATAGTACTGCTCCACATTCAATTGTCGTTTGCCTGATGAAATTATGTAGAAGGATAGATATTTTTTATGAGCAACATTGCGAACGAGTTTTGAGTTTATAGTTTCAGAAAGAAGATCTATTATTAATATGAAAAAATCTTAGGCTTAAAGTATTTGAAACCTGTTTTCAATGAGATACCTAAATGTAGGACCTTAACAAAATTACACCGTTGAGAGTAAATCATCCAACGTGTAATGATAACTAAGCATTATATTTAGGTATCGAAAATGGGCGAGAAAAGCAAAGAGTTAGTTGGCTAATAGACGATGTTCCATGGCCTATTAATATGTAAAACCCACGCTTAATCTAAATCATGATTGTATTAAAAATAATGATGAATTAAATATACTATTTGTTATTTTAAAGGTTACGTAGTAGAGAGCTAGTAGTCATGTTAAAATGTATTAAATCAAAAGTGAATATTGTGGAGCAGTAGATAATATTTTTACACGAACTCAGATATGATAATTATATAGTTTTATTTTCGTTAAAATAAAACGATTGAACAGTTCTTTTGTGATTGAGTGAGTTGAAATCCTAAATTCCAAATTATGCCCAATGTAACAATTATGAATAAATATTTATAATGAATCTGACTTGGTTTTTATTTCAAAATTGCAAAATAAGCTGCAAAACTAAGTGTTATTTTACCCGACTGCCAAGGAAGAGTTATGTATTTTATTTTATTACCTCGCATCTTAAAACCCTTGGGTCTCGGGAAGCGTCAACTAACCGTGTTGATAATTATATCCTCAGAGCAGTTTAGCAGCACGTGGGCTTATGGGCTGCTGTCTCGTGTTCCTCCCTGCAAACTCTGCACAATGGGTTGTCTGTGGCTCCTCCAAAGATGTGTCCAGTAGTGGCGGATGTAACTGCACAAGTGTGGTCAGCCGGAGCGCCGGTTTAGTGAAGTGGCTGTTGATAGTAAGAAGTGCTTCCCCTTGGCCTGCCTGCACTCAGTATGGTCTAGCCAGTTTGTGGTGCTTTTCCTACCAGCATGCGTAGGTACCCGAAAGAAAGTGGCACGTTGCCTTCAGGTCCCTCTGCTGCTATGCTGGATTCCCTTCTAGCGAGTTCATTCGCTGCAATTTTGCCCCAGGAATCAATGTATGCTGTTGAGGTTATCAACCTGATTTAGGTAATGGTGACACCCGTCCGGTCTTTTGCCATCGTCTCGTGGCAAGCCAAATGGTTCTAAAACAGCTGGAGCTCGTCGGATATAAGACAATGCAGTTTATATTGGCCTCCGCGCAAAACAACCTGCACTTCGGCTACATGACAAGCCGTGGTGTCCGAGGCTGTTTACAGCTTCACCGCAATGACAGCAATGACCAGAACAACACGGTTCCTAGGCGCAGAGAAGCAACGAGGCGGAAAGCGGTCGAGCGGTCGTCAAACAAAGTGCCTATGCTAGACGACGGCAGTGCGTGAAGACATAGACCCGACTCCTAATTACCTACAGCCAGCAGGCGCGCACGTGGTGTAGTCGGCGAAGTCGAAGTGCGGGTCATTTTGACGCGTTCCAATCCAGCTATATAAGAACCAATCGTCTTGGCACGTGACGATGGCAAAAGACCGGACGATGTCTTTGTTTCCATGGAAGATAGGTTGGCCTTTTTCTTTAGTATAGGTTTAGTATAGGACGCAAAATGTCAATCTTCCTAGCTCATCGTGTTGTGCTGGCACTGCCGCGGTAATATGGGTAATTAGTCAATGTAATAGATTACATTGACTAATTACCCATATTACTAGACTATAAGAAGAGAGAATAAAATCAATATTTTGAATATTCTCTTGGTTGAACCGGGAATCGAACCCACTCAAATGTGAACTATAAATTCTTTATACAGAGTGTAAACGGACCCTTCACGAAGCCGTCAGCGCATTCTGTACATCAAACAAAGTAACTAGGCAAAAATTATTGCTGGGAAACGACTTTTTTTTTGGGGTGAAAAATCACATTTTACGGTAGTAGTCAATGTAACGAACTCAAAACATTGTGCTGATTGATGCTTTGAATAGTACGGGGGTCGTGGACGTATTTAAAGTCTGTACTACATTAAAAAAAAACTTGTGAAAAAGTTGTAACTTTGACCCCCAATATCTCCGGAACTAGAAGGTTCCCAGGTATCCAGAACAAAAAAAAAATATCGCAATGACGGGTAGAACAAGTGCCTTTTGGCTTCGTTAAGGGTACTTTTACACCTATAGGCATTGCGAGTCTGCATTATGTTTCTGGATGCTGTGGCTTGTGGACTCGGAAATGTACGGAAAATCTGATAGAAATGTGTAGTAACAATGAAAATATTGCCGCGAGTACAAATTACAAAATGCAAGGGTACCTTAACTGTGATAAAAAAACAAAACACATCTGTATGAATATTTTTTTATTAATTTCACAAAAGTATTCATTAAAAGCCACAGTTTGAAGGCTTTTAAGCTGTCAAAGCGATGACTGTATATAACATTATCTTCCATCGTTTATATTCAACAGTGAGCTAGAAAACAGGAATTCACAAGCTATCTAAATAACTACATAAACGTTTATTTTTATAGAAAATATTGACATATACTTCATCCGTTAAAAGGCCGTGAAGCTTGCATTGTCACAATGTATTGCGCGAAGAGAGCTATCATATAGGAACGGCTGGGGGCCTACCACCTCTTCTTATAGCAGAATTACTTGAAACTTACTTCAGTGTGAGAAAGAGACGGCGCTGTGCTAGATGTATAGCGCCATCTCTTTCTCACACTAGGATCTGTGAAGGCACCGCCAAACGCCCCTTAATGAAAAACCCCGCCCTTAAATATTTATATATGTTTGTATAAATAATGACTTTCCACTTAGTATTAGAGTGTGAATAACACTATCTTTACGTATTACAGAACAGCTCAGTGTATCATTATATTTATATAAGTGTGAAGCGACACTGATTTTCTAATATTTGAAATATACTTTGAAGCTATTTTGTGATATTCTAAGTCGAATGCCTTAATCTATTGAGAGAGGATGACCTTTGAATACGCTAATAGTGGCTGAAGGTCTTTCAAAGTCAGTGTCAAGTTCAAATGTTTGAATCATCGCAGACAAACATTAAAAACGAATGACGTCATGAAGTCGAGCATTCAGAGGTCACCGTCCCTCTATTATATACTATTTAGTTACCTATATTTTGTCGAAGTGTTACAGACACAAAAACACTTTTAATTAATAATACATTTCGAGTAACTTTGGAACTCATTTCACCTCCCTTATTTGAAACTACCATTCTGCAAAGATTTCCTTCTTCGTTGACTTTTAGAATGAGTAGGTTCAAATATGGAAAAGTCAAATTTAATTCGAAAATCTGTTTCATAGGTCCCAATTCCCTTTTTTCGTTACAACTCCCTTTATGAAATCTCTAATCTACATAAGCCGCCAACGGCAACCCGTCAGCCATTTTGTTTATATTTTTATGCTTGTAAAATGGCCGAATTTAGGATTTGTTTAATCTAATTTTAAATACGAGCGGATTTGAATATTACGTATAAATATATAATATTATTGAAAGCTCAACGTGTTTCGAACACCCTTGTAACAATGAGGTTAGCGATTTGAATGGGTATAAATTATACTTATTTTGATTTGATGGAAATGTTACTCCATCACTCAATATTTAAAGTCTAGTTTTGGGTGTTATTGGACAAGTGAAGTCTTCCATTTTGACAATGGGAGTTTGCCTGATTACCTTTTAGACTCAACTAGTCGACTTTAAATTTGAGCCTCCAAAATGCGGAACTAAAGGGATATTTTACGCCCAAAAAGCTTAAGATTATATAAATATTATAAATACACAATGAGGTGATCATACAAAAAATATTCATCTTTAGCAATCGAAATCCTCAATATCTTAAAGCTTAAGCAAAAATAAACTCTTTATTTATACTCGTAGGGTCCTCCTATATTCGTTATAATTATACTACGAACCAAAGTTTTTTTTTGGAAACCATTGATGCCTTACTGTCTAGGTACATACCGTGCTCAACACCAATACTTTCCATACACTCTGCCATTTTACATTCTATTATAGTCAGCATACGATTGACTATCCATAGCGTGCTGCTACCAGGTCAGCGCTGACCAGAAACTGTCCAAAACACTATCAATCCATTATCTACCTTAAATCTACTCCCATTAAGTTTACAATTATTTACAAAGAACTTCCAACATCCCAAACTAACCGTTTACGAGTCTTACAATTAATTTTACACAAAAATCTATGTTAACATCAATAGTGTTCTGTGACGATATTTTGTCACAGATAGAATATAAATAGCGTTAAATTTACAAAAGCTTAACATACCTACTGCTATGGACTAGTAATTTATAAGGTAACCTTCAAGAGACCAAAAATTTGGTAAATCCTTACCGTAAATGTCAAACTGGATTATCAAATTTGTCAAGACTTAATTTGTCAAGTTCAATTTGACAGTTCAATTCAACAGCACATCAATTAATAATTAACATCAGCCCTAAATATTTTTTTGATATTCGGACATCAGCATTTATCTATTCTAAAACGTTAACCTAAAAACTAGTTAACTTTAACTAATGTTTAAAAGAAAACAATGTTTTTTTCTATGTGGTTTGTAGCACAAACGTATAGAAAATTACGTAATTTTTTAACCATTAGTAAAAGTTTAATTACAATTAAAAGGTCAAATCAAATACAGGCTTTTTACAACTCGAGGTAATACATAGGTTTATATTATGTCTTTAACAGATTTCAAGCAAAGAAGGGGTTGTATTATATGGCTTCACGATTTATATTTTTAATTTAATTAATGTTTTAGTATTACAGTCTGGTTAAGTATTTTGTCGAACTTAGGGCGTAAAGTCTAGAAATGGAAAAAGCTAGCTTGCCTAATTCTGCAATTAATTTCTGTCATTAAAATGTAACACCAACTAACATTATATTATAACTCTAACATTAATTAAATTAATGACATACTTCCATTCAATTCATAATTTTCTCTCCACATTTTATTAAGTAGTTTTTATGATTCTTGCGTGTCATGCAAAAATGGACTTTGTATGTGTTATTATCGCCATATTTCAATGTGGAGTTTACAATTTAGCACGTTTACAAACATTCAACAGTTTTATTTACAAGTTAATAATTTGAAAACAATGGAAAAAATAACAGGGTTTATAAAGAAGACTTGGGGGCCTACCACCGCCTCTTATAGCAGTATTATTTGAATCTTACTTCGGAGGGGGAAAGAGATGGAGGTATACAGAAGAGGCTCCATATCTTTCCCACTCTGAAGTAAGATTCAAATGGTGGTGACACAGTCCCTGGCTAATGAACTGGTTATATTTTCTTAACGTAATAATAAAATCATACCTGTGTATTGCTATATTGCTCGTTATAATGTGTATTTATATATTTCCACTAAATATGACAGCCTATTAGCGTAAAAAAACTAATAGATATGTTCATTAATGCAGTCGAGTTTGTTTTATGAAATGTCAAATTCAAGTCCTGAATGTCAAATTGAGATTCAGTTTCTCAAAGTGTCATTTGACTTTGACTTTGGATGGTTTTTCGTCAATGTTAGTGTAAGCAAAACTATGATGGCTAGTCTTCTAGTCAAGATTTTCAGTCAGCTTATTTATTTTTGTATCGTTTTAACGAGTACTTTAAGGTTTTTTTTTTCTTTCTAAAACCGTGATTATACTTTATGGCAACAATATGGCATTTCGCGCTCTTTTTCCTGTCATGGCGGACGGGTTCTACCAATCTCCTTACAACCACATTCTTCTCGCATCTGTTAATTTTATTATTCTTACATAGTTCCATCTCAAAACATTCCTCAGAAGACCATAATTCGCAGAATGCTTTACCCCCGGTTTCTGAAATACACGCAAAAATCTGTTGACAAGTTGTCAACATTATGTCACCCGATTTGGATGGCTAATGCCAGCAGTCGACACGATTTGCCAATTTGCCTGCAATTTTTTGTTTTATTTGGTCTTCAGAAACCGAGTCTTCCCTTACTAACCCAACGTTATCTTCATTTTGTTCAACTGTATTAATCGAAAAACTTTATTTGTCTCTACAGTTGTTTATTTTGTACACACTTGCTTTTCCAATTCACTTTAGACACTGGCAGAATGATCGACATCATCTTTTCTTGCCATATTTTAAAATAGAATAGAACCGAGTGTTACTAAAATTGTCATGGCATTTTCCCTCGTACAGAGTCCTAGGTTTTATAAATTGCAGACATGGCCAATATTACTCAGTTAAAACGATACAGAAGCGGTGAGTGATGACTTCACGTAATGGCAGCAAGCGGTGGCGCTAGGGCGCGTCGGCGGCGCCACTGTCGCTCGGCGCGTGCGCCGCCGGGCCGCACTCCTCCGGCGGTATTGGATCGTCTGGGGAAGGAATACATTTGTCAATAGACGAAAAAGTTTGTATCTGAGTAGTTCTGCGGGCCTACCACTAACTTTCAAAGCTGTAATAATAAAAGTCCTACTTCAAAATGGGAAAGAGATGGAGTTATACGTCCTGCATAGCTCCGTCTCTTTTCCACAATTAAGTAAGTTTAAAATAATAAGAGGCGGTGGTAGGCATAGGCACCCAGACTTGGGTGGAACTTGTCGAACACCGCACTTTAATAAAACTTTTGTGATTGATGAGAAGAATCTCACCTTAGAACCACTTCACGGAGCTTCGGTTAAGCTATGTAAATCGTAAAAAAATGTATTTTTTTATTTGTTACGGCAACTTTCTTTATGTTTTCGTTAGTTACTCCTAATTCTGTTTGGGGAAAGGTTAATGTGCCCAGCATCTAAGTCTTGAAAATTATGTGGTGAAATGGCTGATTTTGGACCCTTACATTTGTTACTGTCCTGAAGAAGTTACAGTGTTTGGGAATAGTATGAATAAAAAAGGCTGATGATACCTTCAGAGTGCGGCTCGTTGAGTCCCGTTCAGGAGCCCCTGCGGCCGGTAAGCGAGCCCACCAGCGACTTGAGCGCGGCGCCCAGCGAGCCGCGCGCCCCCTCCGCCCCTCCCGCGCCGCCCGGGCCCCCCGCGCCCAGCGCGCACCCGCCGTGCGCGTCCAGGCACTTCTGGTAGCGCAGCTGGAAACAAGAGATGAAGGTCAGTTTTGCGATAGAATGAAAGCAAACAAGTACTTTCGGACGACGCGACTCGATGCCGCGCCAAACAAATGTTTAAACTATATCAGCTCAAGCCAATTCCGCGTCGATGAGTGTGGCAACAGCTTCAGGCTGGGTGGAGCAACGTTCGTAACTGGTAGCACCTGGATGACCGAAAATCGAGCTGAGTGGCGTGCAATTGGAGAGGCAAATGTCCAGCAGTGGACTGTTGTAGGCAGATGATGATGAAGTAGGGTAACTTCTTAATTCTTCTTGGTGTATATCCAATCGGTATCTCTGCTTTCACGTTGAAGGATTTTGCGTGCCGTTAACTATGTGCCGTTGTAGATGCCATCAAAGTTCACCGAAATCTCCTAAGAAGAAAAATGCTTAAGATACCTTGCAAGCTGCCTCGATGGTCTTGCAGAGCGCGCCGGAAGACGGCTCCGCGTGGAAAGCGTGCGCCACGAACAGATCCTGCGCCGTGTGCACGATGAACGCGCAGCGCCGCACGTCGCGCCCGATACCCAGGAACGAGAGATAGCGGACGCGGCATTCTACGATGGGGGTTGTCTCCTGGAATGACGTTGGAAATTGTTCATGTTATTAGTGTTGACGTGGAAAAATCATAAACTATCAGATCACCTAGATATGTTTTAGCGAAACAGATGGAGATGTTCATTTTTAACTGTGGGACTCAGCCAAAAATACGCCAATGATACTTTTTATACCGGTTAGATTAGAAACTCCCTTTTCATCTGTTTATGTAAAGTCGCAAAGATGTTGGTTAATGAAAAATTGGTCAGCGAAAGCCGGAAACCCAACTGATGTTTATCTTGTGGAGTGTAGTATTCATGGTTACCACCGTTTTTAGCATCTGCAAAACTAACGGCACCTCAAGTACCTGTTGTTGTACACCAGAACTGGTCGAAGCATCACATAATAGGGTTTCATTCCAGACGAGAGTAGTTTGGGCAATCATGCAGGTTAATGTTTCATATCTCCTTTTTGTTTGCATTCCAAGATTCCATGCTGCAATAAGTTTACTCTCAGACTTACCCCTTCATCAGTAATAGTGATCATAGAGGGCGCCACAGCCACAGCGACCGGGCGCCAGGCGGAGGGGGGGCGCGCGGCGGCGAGGCGCTCCAGCGCGTCGTTGAGCACGCGCATGCCCGTCGCGCGCGCCACCTCCGCGCTACCCAGGTACAGCGCGCGCACTGTCTTGCGGGGCTCCTCCATCGGGGTGGGGAAGGCGGCGCCTACTGGGGGAGAGAGACCAGATTATACATTGTGGAATTAGAAACTAGTCTAGGGGTCTACCACCACCTATTATAGCAGTATTATATTTATCTTACTTCAGTGTGGGAAAGAGTTATGGTGGACGTAATTATAGTTCGGTGGTAGTACTAGGCTCCCAGGACAGCGATTACAAAAAGTAGTCAATTCGCAAGTTGGGCAGTTCTAATCTGTTGCAGCATGTTTCTAGGATGATAATTTGTAATTTTAGCAAAACGCGTATACTAACAATATTTGCCCAGTATCCGTGCGCCATTATGTGCTGGAACGCGATGGATAAATCGTTCTTCTGATGTCGTCTTTATGAGTAGGCCTAGCGGTTGCATTGGGATTCTCGATAACGCTTTAGGACATTATCACTTTAAGTTTTGACGGTTCTTAAAGAATACAATTACAGCTTAATTCACCAAGATCTACTAACCAGAAAGCGGTCTAGGCCGCCTAGTAGCCGGCAGGTCCGTGGGACGCGGCGGAGGCTGCAGGGACCTCTCAATCATGATGCGCTTGCAGATGTCCCTCAACGCGTTGGCGATGCTG
Organism: Noctua pronuba; assembly: GCA_905220335.1. Classification (NCBI taxonomy): domain Eukaryota; kingdom Metazoa; phylum Arthropoda; class Insecta; order Lepidoptera; family Noctuidae; genus Noctua; species Noctua pronuba. The sequence continues at coordinate 1,423,991 of LR999906.1, read as the reverse complement.
CGCGCCGGCGCCTCGCAGCGGAACACGTGGCACATGTGCTTGCGCGTGGCGCGGTCGCGGGCCACGTAAGCGAAGTCCCTGGATGGAAAAGTGAGGGTTCTAGAAGACCTGGGGTAGATTTGGTGGATGGAGGCGTGCAGATGATGGATTGGTGAACTTATTTGTGGTTTATTTTTGAGATTCAGTGTGTTAGAGTGTGCTGAATCTTTACAGTGCTGATTGAATCTGATATTGCCCAGATATGCGTTGACTGGTATTGAACCTTCGAGTCTGACTCGATAGATTAGCGATAAAGTATGCTGTTTAAGTAATGATATTTTTCTTCTGATGTCAAAGCCAGGTTTGGACGTGTTTATATTGAATCAATATATAACATCACGCAACTAAACCCCGAAAGGTAAGGCAGGGATACATGTAAAGAACACCCACATTTTACCAGTTGTGATTAGTCATCCTTCAGATTCAGGTAAACTGATGCATCAACCCTTTTTGGGACTTTTTGCAAATATCTCGAGAGTTAATAATTAAAACTCAAAAGTCTTTAACTTGTTAACAGACATCTAACAAATATGACGGCCTATGGACTATGGTATATGTAACAGCGTGAAATGACACCACCAAAGACGGTTTGATCATGTTGCGTGTATCGAAGTAAAGCCAAATTAGCACGTGAAACAAAGCTGAAAGTATTTACACAAATAACTAGAAAATTAACAAAACGAGGCTTCGGATAACGCCATAATGGATCCTGCCTACAAAGTAAAACCTTTGACATGGCTTTGAAGCTCTTCCAAATCTACTTAAGTAAACGCTAATAGAAACTAGAGTCTCAAACGTTTTTAAACACTAACTCACACACACACCTAATAATCTAAAAATTTCTAAAAAACAAAAACCTATAATTTCGATTGTATTTACCTTTCACTATTCCGAGAATGCAGAGACAGAAAATTTTCAGATTTAGTTGAATTTTTACGAGTTAGTGTATCAAGAGATTAGTATGGTTACTCACCGGCCATTGTCTCTGCCCACCCCCCACACGCGTATGGTGTGGATCGGCTGTGTGTGCAGTGTGTTCAGGCTTTCAGGGTCGATCAGCTTTAGGGCACCATCGTCTAGGTCCATGAAAAGGTCCTTGCCCTGCGGGGAGGAGAAATAAGTAGGCTTGATTAGTGCCAACTTAAGGTTTATGGGGAGCTAACAGCTCACAGCTCCAAAGATGTAAAACCTGTAAATGGTAAGACTTATTCTGAATTCTGGTGAAATCTTCACTCTTACGGAAATATCGTGATAAATAAAGAATCGAGTCACCAAGGTTGGTGGCGGCTCTGAATACATAAGGTACGCCAAGAACCAAAAACGTACTAGATTTGACAAGAAGAACATTTATATATTATATTTAAAAGTAGTTCAAGGACACCCCAAGCCTACCCAGCAGTACGACCCAGTTTTCCCAATCTCTCCTGTGATTGGTCCAATCTTGCACGTCTAGTCTCCGCACCGCTCGTCTTTGATGGAAACTGGGCCAAATGTAAGCTGACAGAAAAAAAAAAAACCATGATTTTGGATGTCCAAAATCATCAGACAGATACTCACATCACCCCAGCGGCCGACCTGATCCAGCAGATCATTGCGGCCCAGACTCAGGTCCACGATACACTTGTTGACGGCGCGGCTGGAGCGCTCGGGAGTCAGGTCGGATTCGGAGATCTCCACCCAGCCCAGGGAGCGGACGAAGAACCGGACGGCGCGGCCGTTGTCCGGCTCGGGACGGGCGGGGAAGCTGCGGCGTCTGGGGAAGGTAAAAGGGTGTTATTAATAGGGTCTTAATGAACGTGTTAATCAAAACGAAGATGGAAACAATGGAATAGGAGCCGCCAAATCAGGGCTGCAATTGTCCATCGCCATACGCCATACGCAAGGAGTGTGGTAGTCAGAGAATTGCTGCATAACTAAGCAGGTCACACCTCAAGATAATTATCATAACGGCCACGATCGCTCTCAAGAGTGCACCGATTAAGAAGGAGCTGCGGCTCTTGAAGTGACATTTGATATGTTAAAAGTAAAGGACGTACATAGGTAAGTAATAAAATGACTTGAAGAATATGACCTAGGGCGCGGACAAGTCAGCCAAGTAGGCATTGTATTTTATATTTTGCAATAAACAGAGTTTACAGAATTCATTAAAAAAATTAGGGTACTACCTAATGAAAGTGTGAAGGACATCTTTTTTAAAATGTTCATTTTGTGCATTTAAAACAGAAAGGTAACACTCGTTTCCATTGCGTCATTTTAAGTTTACCTGCAACGCCAACAGGTTTTAACACTTCTTTTTGTAATTGCGCGTGAGCACTAAAGTGTGTCAGTGCGCAAAGCTAAACGTGAAGGGTTAAAGATCAGTACGATGGCATTTAGTAAGGTTTTCTTTAGAACGATTGGTCAACAAGATGTAGGTATGGTATACTAAGTTTATACCAGGAGGACACTGTCCATTATTTTGGCTTAATCCTTTATTTAGCTGTCAATGCGCAGAAATTCAGATTTATTGGTTATTGATATCTCAACATGTTACATTTTTTTTTTTTTAAAACATGCTTTTTTGAGATCTACGACCACAGGTAGTGTGTGAAATATGCCACGTAAAATGGCAATGCTGATTCTTAGGTCAACTAAGGGCCAGCCCTCTGGTCATGTGAAGAGTTCATGTGTGCGAGTGTTTCCGAAAGACTGCTATGGGTATGTGTATTGGTCTGTGGACGCCAGATACTTTGACCATGAATAAAAATTGTGACTTACTTGTAAGACATCTCTTCTTTCCGTTTCCTCTCAGCCTCCTGCCCATCATGGTCCAGGGCTCCACTGGTGGTACTCCTTGTCACGGAGCTGTTCATCATACTGCCCTCATACTTGCTGACCTCGGACAGGTTCGAGCAGTCCCTGACCATGGAGATCCGGGACTCCTTGGCTTCCACGGGGGGCATTTTGGGGATCTCTCTTTGGATGGTTCCGCTTTTTATATGCCAGTAGTAGGGGCCGTCATTGTCTGGTGAAGATGGTGGATGGTTAGTGTGGGGTATGTTCGAAGATAGGCTTCTAGACTATGGTGGTAACTAGTTGTGTTGTGGTTAGTCGCAAAAAAGACAGCCAGAAAATTGTGTAAGATACGTAGGGTGGATTAATTCACCAAAGAAATTAAACGGGATCGCAGGATCAATATTTCAATACAATGATGACACTGACTCTTGACAGTTCTTGAGCGTGATTTAGAAGTGCTGATCACGTTCAATTTCATTGGTTAAATTCGCCCTTAGAAAACTAGCAAGCTGTTTTATTACAAAACAAAATACAATCGTAGATCAAGTTTTTTTTAAGGTTGTCTAACGTTACTTTGGGTTAGAATTCCATGTAACTGGTTAGAAACACTCATGCCACCTGTTTTAGTTAGCTATCTAGCTGAACAGTCTGTGCTATTCAAAATGACGTTAAATATTATAAGCCATTAAGCATAATGATTGGGTGCTTCGTGGCTGTGTAACTGCTCAGTGATAGCGTATAGCTCTTTGCTGTTTGTGATCTTTTTATGGCCACGCTGATGGATAGTCAAAGAGCTAAGGCAGGTTCATTAGCCTAGTGCTACAAGCAGTTAGTTTTCATACAAAATTAAACATACCTTTTTTGTAACAAAAAGTAGTCTTCTTTCAAAACAATCCCTCGTCTACCTACCTATCTACCCTCACTAAAACTAATTCTAATACTCCAAAATTAAAGAAACATACATGTCCTACGAGTACCTTCGTGTTTCTCCCATCCAGGGGGCAGCTGGGGCTCCTTCTTGGGGCGCAACTTCACGGGTATCGCGTAAAGGTCATCGTTGGGCCCCTCGGCCGAGTGTGGCACTGGGGCCGAGTGGCTCTTCTCTGAGTCCTCGCGATCAGCCCGCTCTTTTTCTGGTGGGGGTGACTCTTCGCCCCCATTTTGTGACGGTGTGATTAGACCGCTCTTGTCACTGTGGAAGATGGGAAAATGTTGTTAGTAGATTTTGTTGACTTATGGGAACATAAATACGGGGTGTAAACAGACCCTTCACCAAGCCGTCAACCAAGCATTCTGTACATCAAACTAAGTAACTTTGCGCAAAATTTTTTGCTGGGAAACGAAATTTTTTTTTGGGGTCAAAATTCCCCTTTTTACGGTTAAACTCAATATAATGCGCTCAAAACTTATTGCTGATGGATACTTTGAATAGTAAACGGACCATGGAGGTAATTGGAGTAAAGTTAGAACCTTAAAAAGTAGTATTTAAAAAAAAACTTGTGAAAAAATTGGAACTTTGACCCCCAATATCTCCGTAACTAGAAGGTTCCCAGGTATGGTCCAGAACAAAAAAATGATCACAATGACGAGGAGAACAAGTGCCTTTCGGCTTCGTTAAGGGTCTTTTTACACCCTTTATGTATGGTATTTTTTTTTGCGATTTCAGGGTTGGTGTTTTAGTAGAATAAGATGATAGAATAAGATGTTCATAATGATGAGTAGGTACAATGAAGGAGTAATATTAAATAAAATAAAATTAATATACATCGTGACTTTTTAGTCGTCTTACAACGGCAGCCCACTTCATGTGTCCAATGTCTACTAAACATTCATAAAAAACAAATAGGTATTTATGAGATTTTAATAATTTAAAATAAAACATATTATTCAGTATTATAACGCATGACGTAGTTTTTAAATCACCCTGTGGTTAGCGATGATCTACTGGACTCGAGCGCTGGGTAGGTATTTTCTCCCGTTTGACACGTAAACATCATTAACAGGATGTTTCATATTTTTTTCAAATGTTTTATTTATTTTTCTTTGTACCTATTATGGTGGGTAAAAAAAAATCGCGTCTAGAGCTATTTTACGTCGGGCAGATTGAAACCACCTTTTTAAGACGACTAAAAAGTCACGGTGTATATTACCACTATTTTTTTAAATGTGTATGATTTCCATAAAATTAAAAATCCACACGGGAATCTGTTTCAAAGGCCCATGTGCAAACCGGGAATTTCACGGCATAAAATAAGTATATTTAGAAGGTACCTCTACCTATAGTTCCTTTCCAAGAATGGTCTACTGGCCCATCGCTCACATTCTCCATAATAACGTCTTGACATAGTTTTATAAAACGCGACACTAAACTAGTTCAAGTTTACGTTAATCGTATGCCAAGTTAACATTAACCTACCGCATAACTCACAACTGTACAAATTATGTATTACTTCTCCAAACCACATACAGCTATAATGTAATTGTATATGTTCAAGATCACAATGTGTTCAACGTCATAACGTGTAATGCCGGGCCTACACATTGGCGGTTGATTGAAGCGTAAGCATCTTGGACTCATATGGAAATAAGAAGAATAAACTATCGTATAATAACACCACAGTTTTGAAATCGATAGACTACATATTGTATTTACCCAAAAGGTTAGGCAGAGGTGCACCTATTGTTAGATTTTTATCCACAGTTCGCCAGTTAAGTTTAAGTTCTATAATAGTAATTGGGTTCTAACCTGTTGCTATCAACCGGGGAAAAATACAAATTCCGACACGCTGAGAAACTCGTGGTAGAAAATCCCAATCATATTTTTTCCGACCCCAGTATCGAACTCAGGACATTCGTATTAGCAGTTTATACGGCCTATTTTTCTTACAGGATTTATAACAAGACAGTTTCTTCTGGACTCTACTTAAAGCCTGGTTAACTGAGGGTATGTTTGCACATTGAAAAAAAAAACGAATGAGCGTCACGTTCATTTTGTGTTCACCGCAGTGTGGTCCCGCCACACGCCTTCATGTGATATTCTTCATCGTGCAAGTAGTTCGGCTATGTAGCGCATTGTTTATGAGTTAATAAAAACAAAACAAAGCGGTTTACGTGACTGGCGTGAGTGCGTCACTGCCTTTATAACTTTATATGAATCACTGTGTGAGGGTGTGGCCACGGTGCTGAGGGAAGCGGGGATGTGGCGATATCAGACCAGCGTAAAATGACAACAAAATAAAAGGAACTATTTAAGTTGAACACCTGTTTGGTCTTCAACTAATTTGAATGACTAGGTGTAAACAATAGGAAAAGTATAATGCAAGATGTGAAGAAAATTGTCCATCCCCTGACAAAACTAAAGCATTATTATTCAGCCTAATAACGTTTCCTCTCTGTGAGAGAAAATAGGCCGTGATCCACTACGCAGGCAACTGTAGGATCTCGATGGCAAAGGTATCGCAAATACTGCCTTTCAATGGTTTACCCGCCATACTGGCAGTCTAATAAAAGTGCCAACCACTCTAATAAGGCTGTTCTGTAAAGCAACCATGGCTTTAATCCAGCTGTGGGTGCTTATAGCTTCGAGCCTCCGCTCCCGCTACATCTTATCACCTACCCTCTACCTAGCGGCAAGGCCGCCGGCGCAGTCGCGAGCACGAACAATAAAATTACCTGATCATATTTACCGACTGCGCAACAATATGCTTAACAAGAATTAGTGCTGTTTTTAATAAATTCAAGTACAAGCTACTGAGATGGTTTGCTAGTTATACACCGTGACTTTTTAGTCGTCTTACAACGGCAGCCCACTTCATGTATCCAATGACTACTAAGTATTCATTAAAAAAATAGGTATTTATGAGATTAATAATTTAAAAATAAAAATATTATTCAGTATTATGACGCATGACGTAGTTAAAACACCCCGTTGTGAGCGATGATCTACTGGACTATATCTGGACTGTAGGTATATTCTCCCGTTTGACACGTAAACATCATTAGCACGACTAAAAAGTCACGGTGTATAGAATGAGAATATATGAGGTACTAGATAATTATGTGTTTAGTGTTTAGAATTCTTTGCGGCAATAGTAAAGGGGCTTTGTTGTCTTGTGTATTGTGAATAGGGACCTACAGTAGGTTTCTATATCGTCCCAGGAATTGATGATTAATAGATTCTTTATGTTAAACTCAGGTTGCAGATGTCGGGGAAAAACAGCCAAGCTAAAGTGGGAGTGGGCTGGCCATGTAGCGCGAATGCAGTCGGAGAGGTGCGCAAAGATCGTCTCTCACTGGAAGCCTGATGGAAAGAATCGCCGCCGAGGTAGACCGCGGCGAAGGTGGTGTGACGATCTGATCTTCTTTTCTGGGCGAACATGGCCAGATATCGCACAAGATAGAGATGTTTGGAAGGAGAAAGGGGAGGCCTTTGCCCAGCAGTGGGACACTTGACAGGCTAGCATAAGAACTCACCTAGATTAAGTTAAATAACATCACGCCTGTAATCCCCGAAGGGTTAGGCAGAGGTGTACCTAATAGTACACCCATATTTCGCCAATTATGATTAAGTCCAATGTAAGAAGGGGCGAGCCTCTTGCCATCAACCTGGCACAAATCCAGAGTCCGGGGCTGGTATTAAGAAATTCCTGATAGAAAAACCCAATAACACTTTGCCCGACCTGGTAATCAAACGCAGAACTTCATGTTCGCAGTCACGCTTGCGACCACTCGACTAGCGCAGTCAAAATAACAAATACTTATCGTTAAAGACTAGAATTGATAATCTAGGTTAAGGCACTGAGATCATAAAAAAAATGAGATAAATTGATAGGTACGAACCCAATAACATAATATCTTCTTTTCCTGGCGAGCATTTTAAATTAAGTTTAAAACGTCTTCCCTCGGTGAATCGTTTTAATTTGTCGAATGTAAACTGTGTTTTAGACACAAACACGGCCACTTCGTTAAACAATTAAATCCGTACTGTACCTACTAGTACGTTTTTAGGGTTCCTTAGCAACTGAAGAAACCCTTAGAATTTGATTAACACAGCTGATCCAACCTGCTGCTGAACTATTTCGGTCAGGGTGGCCAATCATAGGAAATATACAATATAGACATCGATGCAGGAAATACATAATATAGTACAAATTTGTGTCTCTCAGCTCTGTTTTCCCTCAATCTTGTAATACGATGGGACGGCAATCCGACATAAACGAAGAGAGATCATGCGCAGGACCACATGCTTTCCGAGGCCGGTACCGTCAACTTCCAAACTACGTGCTGCTTCCTACTCAGAAGTTGGCGCGACGGCTGAGTCTTGGGGCCTTGGGTTGGATTCCCAGGTCAGACAAAGTGTTATTGAGTTTTCCCATTTAGATAAGGAATACCCGTACCTATTTACAGTCAATGCCAAAGAAACTTCATCCAGTTGTAAACTAATTCTTTGTAGAAAACATCTATACTAATATTATAAAGCTGAAGAGTTTGTTTTTTGGTTAAACGCTCTAATCTCAGGAACTACTGGTTCGAATTTAAAAAATCTTTTAGTGTTGGATAGCCCATTTATTGTGGAAGGCTATAGGCTGTATAACATCACGCTACGACTAATGGGAGCGGAGTTTTAATGAAAAATATTGCAAAAACCTTTTGAGAACTTCTGTTGCGTACGCTGCGTAAACGGTTAAAGTAACGCAACAATCATGTATGACGGAATTGTTCCTCTTAAAAAATTTAAAAACAAATCCGAGGTAGCATACGTCGATCTTTGAAGGGTATTTTGGATTGGACGAAGGTCGCGGGCAACACTAGTTTATTTAATATATTTGGAACCATAACACACAGTCCTACTCGTGCTTGGCAGATTTTTTCCGAATAATGACTATAATAAAAACGCAATTAATATCAAGTCGGAGTTAAGACGTAACATGCAACAATTACCAATTAACTTGAACCGGGTTTCGGCTGTTACCTACTGATGCAATCGGATAAAAACAACTTAACTGGAATCTGGAATAATGTTTATATTGTCCTCATTTAGTCCTCATTTTTTTCTGTCCGTCTAAGACCTCCAATATAGTCTAAAGTAGGTTCAATCATAAATTATTCTTCCGACCGAATTTCGGTTACGGCGACCAATCTCATAGGAGTTAAGCCTCTCTTAGTCAGATGTAACGGCAATCGGAAACAAACGGAGAGCGATCAAGAGCAGGACCAAAATCTTTGCTTGCTTTCCGTGGCACCAACTTTCAATAGAATGAATAAATCAGTAACACGTTGCTCGACTTGAGAATCGAATCCAAGACCAGATGCTCCGGGCAGTCTTTCCTTATTTGTTCCAAATAATTATAATAGCTCTAGAAAGCATAAATTGTTTAATGTCCCATTTTGTCGCACTGTAGCTCGATCCACTTCCCCTATACCGCGTATGCTTGGGATGCTCAACGCGCTCGTGGAGACCAACACTGGATTGGACTTGTTTGCTGATGAATGGAAGACGATAATGTTAGAATGTATGTGGTTCTGTGAGAAGACCGAATAAAAGTATAATTTCATTTAGGATTAATGGCCTATGCTGTACTAAATATAATAAATAAATGTTTGTTAAACAAGGGCAAATGAAAAGGAGTAATAATGTAAACCATAGATAAAATTCATCTTTGTCTAGACAAGGAAGCCTTGTAATAATACTTCAGAATTCAGCCGCCATTCAAACATTCATGAAAACAATTGACCCTGCCATGTCTTACGTACAATTAATTAAACATTTGTATGGCTTTGTATGTTTCCTACGTCTTCTTTGCTTCGCAAATAAAAGATGGTTGTATGAAGATAGCAACTGTGAAACGAATAGCTAGCTTATCATGCTCTAAGCATCCTTATTGGTTGTCATTTTCAATTCCAAAACAGTTCGACCTCATTGGGCAGATTTGGACTTAGCTCTATGGTCGCGCCATCTAAAATGAACTTTGACAGGCCTTCCCCCTGCCTTGTTGGTCTAGTTGCAAACGCCATTGCTAAGCCTGAGGTGCTGGGTTCTATTCCTAGGTCGGACAAAATGTTGCTGGATTTTTCCGACAGGAATTTCTCAACAGTCCGGAGTTTGATTCGTGCCCGATTGATGGCAATAGACTCAGCCCTTATTATTTAAACACAACTTGCTTTTCCCAATCATTAAGCGTCGGCTTCCAGTCTAACCGGATGCAACTGAATACCTGTATTTTAAAAGGAGCGACTGCCTAACTGACCTGTTAGTACTGGGTAATACGATACCCCTTAGTAAGACGGTTGGTTGTGAGACTTTCGGGCAACTGACTACTTGTAACGACTGTCAAAGATCTACAAATGACAGCCGCGACCAACGGCTTAGCGTGCTTTCCGAGACACGAAAGGAACTCGGTATATAATGGGTGTTCACCCATCTACGAACCAACCTAGGCAAGCGCAGCTTAACCTGAAGACCGACCCGAGCGGCTGTTATTATTTAGCCACGAGCTCCTCCATGGTGACATGGCGTATGTTGTGAAATCAGAAGACAAAAATCAACTTAGTACTTAACAACAGTAAACTTAACAAAATTGAAAAGAATACGGCTAGACAGACCTTTTTGAACCGTTTTCAAATAAATCTATTTCTGAACGCACTTCGGTGTTAGACAGCAGACAGGCTGTAATTAGATATTTTCTGTCTCGACGTTGTTCTCTCATCCGTGTCAATACAAGACAGAGACTCGAGAAGGCCACTCGAGAAAGATATTGAGAAATAATAAGTACCTATTTATTAATTGTAAAAGAATAAGTAGGTAGTGTTGTTTTATTTCTACACAATCATTGTAAACGTAGTGTTGTTTCTATGAATGTTTGTTCTTTGATGGAATTTCTAGAAAAATGATTGATGATTGTTCACCATTGCCTGGTGAACACGGTAATAGTAGGTACAATAATTCCTTTGCATTTGAAATACGTATAAAACCATGAAGAATTTTTATTGTGAAATTCCTCATGGTAATCCATAATAAATCGCAACACGATGTTTTATTATGTTAGTAAGAATGATTCCTTTGTTTGGTTTTATTTTAATTTAATTTTAATTTTATTTTATTATACTACTTTTTCTTTATTTTTATTAATAGTTGTGATCTCAGTTATGATCTCAGTTTTGATCTCATTTTTTTATTTTGTTTTAGCACTAATAATTTTATGTACAAATATTTTTAATTTTTAGTAGTAATTGGTTAATAAAATAGTAGTGATACCGTTTTTCATTATATTATATTTCGTAAGTTAAGTAAATCCTTAAATGTAAGGAGGTTACTTTTAAATTTGTTATCTAGAGTCACTCGTTAAATTTCTGTTTTTTTTCTTTCTTATGTTATCACTTACTTTTGTGAATGCTGGTTAACCTATAATTGGCGACTGTGTAAGTCTAAGACTGAAACCTATGTATAATTCTGATATGTTGTACACACAAGCTGTTGGTGAACCTTTATTAATAAATAAAATAATAAAATAAATCTAGACATTCTCTCAAAGTACAAACAAGTATTGAAACAAAACAGCACTCTTCTTCTCAAGGATTATGTTCTAGATGACTTCAGGAAAAGGAAGGAGCGTCCAGCGACTGCACCTTAGCAGAGACATTTAATCACAGCTATAATCTAAGAGTCAATATCCCACGAACACCACTTACTGCCAAAATTGGTGCTTAAATAAAAAAAAAAAAAAGGATTTTTGTAGATTTGTGATAGACCTAAAATAAAATTATTATGAACGCTATGCTTTACGGATAATTCTGCAAATCGCCTTTTATGGCAAGACTGAAAACAGGCTAGCCTATTCCTTTAAATGGGAATTTAAATAAAGCCAAAAGGTTTTCTAAATACCTTGTTTTTGTTACAGGCGAAGCTGCCTCGTCTTCGACTCTGGAAAAGAGCAAAAAACAACGTTAATTTAATCAAAATTCAATTAGAATTTTTCATTAACAAAGCGCCCTAGATTTTAATCATTCTTTGTAGGTGGGTACAGAGAAAGTGTTGCCCCAGATTTAAATGGAACAACAGATTTTTGTAATGAATATTCATTGTTCTTTACTGTTATAATTAAAAATAGGTTTTGTTTGCTCTAATTTTTAGATTAAATCATTTCAGACGAAAACGTGGTGGGTCGTGGATTACAGCGCTTTTCCTCCCACAGAGAGGAGGATTCAGTCCCAGCAGTGGGGACATTACAGCCAAGCCAAGCTAAATAAGTCTATATAATTTATTTAGAATCGCTCTACAACCCTAAACAATTTAGGCTCACAAACATTCATACTCCGATTCACCTTAAAAATCCGGAAAACACTCACAATTTACAAGATGGCCACTAAAAAAAGATCGGCCAAGAACTTGGTCCCATTAACGCATCCAATGGCCAATTCAACCACCTAATTTAGGCAAGGGAGACGCGGATTGAGTGCTAACAGCCAAGTTTTGCCAAGTTCCCCCAAACATGACCAAGTTGAGGGAATATGGCCTGAGTTTAAAGTAGGAATATAACTTGGAAAGTTTGTATTGGTGAATAATGTTTTGTTTTGGTTTTGTATTGAAGAGTATGGTTCGTCTTTGTTTGCAATAGGGGTATATGATTGATTGCTTATGGTAGGGGGGGATCCCCCACTGCAATTATACAGATCGGGTCTGTATTAGTTTTTATTTTGACCAGAAAACTTTTCGGGATATACTTTAAGTTTGCGGTTTTGAAATTATTGTTAGTAGCACTTCATATCTCATTCTCTTCTTTATCGTGTGGTTAGTTCGTAACCTGGTGTCAGAGTTTTTATGCCGCCCATGGGCCTCTGACTTGGCTTTACATGCCGTCAAGAAATATCTCTCAGGCATGCTGGTTTCCTCACGATGTTTTCCTTCACCGAAAAGCAAGTGATAATTATACTATACGCACATGAATCCGAAAAATCAGAGGTGCGTATAATAATGTAATATCTCATTATCACTAGGGCTTATGATCCATTAATCATTTGTTGTCATCTGTTTATTAAGTTATTATCAATTGCTTAGATATTGCCAGGTTCGAGACAAGTTGTGTGTTAGTCGGTTTTCATGGTATGTGTGATGCGGATGATTGAGAAAATGTCGTGAGGAAAGTTTTGACTATGAGTATGGATAGCTATGGGAGAAGGGGAACCAAAGAAGATGGATGACTGTGTTAAATCTTTAACACAGACTTTCCATTGCTTCTATAATGCCTAATACGACGACGGGTGACGACTAATAGATACACAATGATGAAATAAAACATGCAGCGTCGGTCCCAAAAAAACAGGGATAGGAATTATGATAATGATTGCCAGATAACAAAACTCTATCGATCATCGCATATCACGGGTCATCGCAGACAGTCACTAGCATGTACATACTTAAGCTAGGTACAGATACATAGATCCATATAAACAAGAAACAGCTTAAACTAAAGACATACACAACAATGTATCATGTCCATAAAAACTGAGGACACGAGGCGAGTCGTGCTCGTGAGAATTGCAGCAAACGATGTTATGTGCTATTTGCATATAGCGAAGTACCAGGCGAACATGACTGCATAAGTGTTATGGTGGACATGTTTACGAGTGCCGTAGAAGTATCATATGTACTATCTATCTCTTATAACATCGGACTTGGGTAGATGGTGGATGGGTTCTTCCATAAAAGGGACAACGATCTTGGGGTTGATGGTTGAGATGACAATTTGCAATATAAAATTGTACGACATTCGTTAGACAACGGTGGCAACCTAACCTATCCCTTAGCTAGACTGCGGATAAGTCAACAGTAACTAATAAAGTACTAGGAGAAAATGACTGCATAAGTGTTATTAATAGTGAATAATTTATGAGTGACGTACATGGTACTACCTTAACATCAAACGGATGAGAGTCTGGTGTCTCCCATAGAAAGGGCAATTATCCTTCAGTTGAAGGTAGTGACGATAATTTCCAATATAAAATTGTAAGAACTGCTGATTTACTACTTGACAGCCGGGACCAACGGTTTAACGTGCTTTCGAAGGAAACTAGAAGATTAGGTATGTGATAGATGGTCCAGCTTAACATTGAAGATATAATATCAAGCTACAAATTCGTAACCAGTTACATTTTGAAAGGATTTAGCTATTATCTTCAATTTTTCTTACCTAACATGTTGTTTTATTGAATAAAGTCAAAGATAAAAACTAGTGGAGGTTTGACAAAAGTCGCCGAGTACTTTGTACAGACATTTAAATGTTAATACACGAAAGAGCTCATTCTGAATGCAGGCCGTCCGGTGCAAGAGACAATAATGTGATACTATGGTATTTTGTGTAGTGCTTGTTATCCAGATTTTAGAAGTTTTGCACTTTCGTGGAAACAACGAAGGCTTGAATAAAATAATATTGATGTTAATTGAGACTGAGGATTATGGGGTATTCAGTACATCGTTGTGAACCCTTCCACATAAAAATTTTTCATCGGTAATTTTAAAAAATCAGCTGTTCCATACATTTTGACCGTGTAGGTATTGCACTTTTGTAGGAATCGGCTGTTTTTTTAATACCCGATGAAAAATTTCTATTTGGAAGGGTTCAGAATTCTGTAACCGATTGTGCGTCGGCGTGCCTTCTACCCTGATGTAGTAAGATATAATTTTGTTAGTTAGCGAATTGATAACAATGAAGTAAGTAAGTATCTCCTTGGTAACCTGATTTGCTTGCTGCCAGTATTGATTGTACTTCGATAAAAAATACAATAATTGGTCTTTGAATAGACGCTGCAAAGTATTGCAAGGACAAGCATAAGTATTTGCATTCGAATCTAGCTAAACGACACGATTCGTTATTTAGAATACGAAGACGACGAAAGTTTAGTGACTAAATGGTCTGAGATTAGAATATTGATACCAATTAAGTATTTAATAACGAAATGGCATCAGACGCATGCTCAAAAACAAAGCAGTCTGACCGTTTAAGAAAACCTTTTAAACGTAAAACATAGAAAGAGAGAGCGTTTTCACTTTCCTAAAACAGTAAGTTATAACATTTCTTGTTATAACGGTCGCATGAAGGTATTTTAATAAGCATATCATAATGATTCCATACAATTTGACACACATCATTGTCTGAAGCATTGTTTTTGCTTACCCTTGGCGGTTGTCGAACAATAAGATCACTTCTCTTAACGTTGCGTCATTACTCTAAGTTTAGATGTGAATTAGGCAACTTTAACTTTTAATTGAATACCGTACTGACTTTGAAATTAATTAATTGGAGTATGATGAAACAATTGCTCTTTTTGTCTGAAGTCTGAATTCTAGAATGATGCTTGGATTCACGTCACGAGTCAAGTTTTAAAATTGACTCAATCAGTCAATTTTAAAACTTTTGCTAATGTTGATTTAAGTTAAGATTCATAGGTCATCATCATTCTCCTGCCGTTATCCCAATTTATTTGGAGTCGGCGCAGCATGTCTCCTTCTTCAATACTTCTCTATTGCTCGTCATCTCATCAGACACCTCCTTTTTTGCCATATCATCCTTTACACGGTCCATTCACCGTTTCCTTGGTCCTTCCTCTACTCTTATACCCATCCACATTCATAGTCAAAACTTAAGTTTCTTAGGTACACGAAATAAAATAAAGAAATGTGTGTAAAATCTGCTCAATATTTTGTTCAAGATTGTTTTTAATAACTATCTTCAAGACGTAGAATCATCAAAGCAAAGACTGCTTTAATTTCCATCCGATACAAACTCAAATAACTAAATGTATTTAAATTTTAACAACTCATCTACGCCAAAATACAACACTTATAAATTATCTTAAGAGCCAAAGTCAACTGGAAAAAGAATGCTAAAGGTAAACTGTAAATTAATTTACTAACATAACACCCCCAACCAAACTAAATAAATAACAAACATTCCCAAGAACCTGGACAATTCTATGAACAAAAACGACACGAAGATAACGAAGAAAAACAGCATCATAGAGAGAGAAACAGGTATTCCATTAGGTACAACCAGATGCAGCGTACGTGACCCCACTCCAATCTCGAGCTGAAATATTGAAGTCGCACGCTCAACGACTTTCGAAGACAAAAGACTTTTACTGCCATCGAGGCGTTGGCGACGACTTCAATCCGGGCAAGTGGTTTTTTAAGACTTAAAAGATGGGGATTGCACACGAATGGATGATGGTGTGCCTTTTGATGACTTTGCAGTTTAAGGGGAAGATTTTAGAATGGGTTAATGGCTGCAGAAGAGCTAGCTTCGATGAAAGAGCAGAAGGTACCTATGCTCGTTTGCTGATTAGCGAAATCAGTTAAAGACCCGTATTTGGGAAGTTTGATTTAATCGTTTCTCCGCCTCATGATTATAATAACTATGAATGCCATTGTGAGACATCCAAGTATGACGACTCATCTAAGTCTCGGTCGGACAAAAGTTTACCTAAAATTTTGGCAGGTTTTTGACAAAATAGCGCTAAGCTGAAATTGTGACTGAATTTTAAATGACAGGAATCGCTTCTGAGCATTTACAGTTTGGTCTATTGTAGACCAAAACCGATTCTTAAGAGTGTGTGCAGCTATTGTTTTCAGACTCTATAGATGGTCTTGATTCAAGTCTGCACTCAGCCCAACTACGATTCGTCCATACGGACCACACGTTCCTTGTATTGTATCATTCATCACACCACAAAAACGAGTTGTTTAACTGACACAAATCACGGGAAACAGAACATTAAACAAACTCTATATTTAGACGAGATTCACAATAAAATCTGTACGCATAGTTTACAAACACTAGTACCGAGGAATCCTGGTTAAAAGGCAGCGAGTGGGCGGCGTGTATTTATATATCTAGAACGAAACGACTTGACTAAGAAAATACAGACATAATTCTTGGATGAACCGCAGACAAGACCAGTGTAATTCGAGATAAGACAGTTTTATTGGCTCGGCAAGGTTGTGATGTTCAACCGAGGATGTTGGAGCGAATGCAGTTTAGAGAAAAATATTACTTCGTGAGGTAGTGTGGTTTTAAATTTAAAATTAGAAGCTTTGATTTTGTTTTGTTGATGGTCGAGAGCACGTCTTATGAGTTTGACAAGGATTAGCATCATTTATGGTTTGAAGATTGGTGTCGCCATAGGTAATATCTGAGGGCCGAGGCAAGCTTTTAAGGCGTTTCGTATTTCTACAATAAATTTCTTCACGATCGACATACGATTTCGGTAGTTTATGTTGAGTCCCAGACATTTTTTTCTCCATCGTTGTTATTGCTGAAATGTTGGTTCTTGGAAGATTCCTCGTTTGATAATTCAATTAGTCATAGTTCCTGCAACTGAACCTGGTAATATCATTATCTGCCTAGCCCGCCGAGACCAACATAGTTGGTTGGAAGGTTTATTATGGAGTGGCTGCTAATCTGACTTCTACAATCCAGTAATTAGGTAACACGATACCTCTTAGTAAGACTGGTTGTCTTCGAGTTGCTGACGAACTGTAACGACTGTCAAAGATCTACAAATGACAGCAGAGACCAACAGCTAAACGTAGTTTTTAAGGGTGCGCCAAAGTTCACCTAAATTTTCAACTCCGATAATTGGAAATCCGAAAATGTTCTTCCTAACATTTTTCATCCTAACAATCACAATTCCTAACTACTCTGTCTCTAATTTTATAATTCCGAAGCATTCAATTTCATAATGTCAGTAGCAATAAACATCTATTATACTTTTATTTGTTTTCCTATATTTTCTCAACATAACCATCTTTTACACTATTATTCAAAGCAGGGTTGTTGCGAACATCAGCATCAGCATCAGCATCCGCTGATCTTCAGCATCATTTTCAACATCAGCATCAGCATCAGCATCCGCATTGATCGATGCTGATTATTAATGCTGATTATTAATGCTGAAGTTCGAGTCGTGACATGACCGCAGAGAGGATTATATCACGTGTAGTTTTTGCTTGCGACTTTGACCAATTAAAAGATCGTCTGCGGGGATTGTGATTGCAAACAAACACAAACTTGTCTCATTACGTTAATTCGTCGTTTTTTTTTCCCGTAAACTGTCGAGTGTTATCCGTTGAAAAGTGGAATATGGACGTATTTTAAATTAAAGAGTCAAGAAACTGCAAACTGTAACTTATGTAACAAGGATTATTCACGCATAGAGCGTACTAATACGGACTGATTTTACTTTTTCCCTGTTTTTTTAAGAAAATCAGCATCAGCATCAGCATCCACTGATGTCAATGATAAAAGATCAGCATCAGCATCAGCATCCACTGATGTCAATGATAAAAGATCAGCATCAGCATCAGCATCCCCTGATGTGAAAAAAATATGCATCAGCAACAACCCTGATTCAAAGTCATATATTTTTTGTTTAGATTTCTTTGTTTAGACTTAGAAAAATTTAGCCAAAAAAGTGTTATTTTTGCAAACCGTTTATTTTCTCGATTCTATCGTATAAAACACCTAAATGTAAGAATAAAAGTTTCTTGGTGTTTTTTGTCTCCGACTAACCGTTTGTCGTAAAAACGATGTGGAAGGGATCCATAGGTTAGGTTAGGTTAGAACTGTGACCAACTACGCGCGAGCCGAGCGAGCGAAGCGAGCGGTGCCGCGGCAGCGGCCGGCGAGGGCTACTTCGAAATTGGTTGCGAAATTTTTCTAAGTTTTTTTTTCATAGTGCCCCCAAGACGACACTCTGACCTGTACTTATGTTTAGGGATAAAAGCGTTATGATAAAAAACAGTAGGAGTTTAAATATATTTACATTAATGATATTATTAATTACAATTTTCGGAAACATGAGCGTTATGAACATCGCCGGTAGCACTACAAATAGTATGAATGAAAACTTTAGGATGAAAAATTTTAGGAAGAGTGATCATTCGGATTACAAATCGTTAGGAAGAACAATTTCGGGAAAAGAACTTTAGGTGAGCCAATATGGACCCAGTTTTTAATGCACGGAACTCGGTATGAAAAACTTTTTTGTAACTCATAGTTAGTATAAGTATACGGCAATGATATGGAAGCGGAGTCTCCTAATACAGGCACTGTTTTGCTTATGATTCTGCTAAGTGTGACAATAAACTATTTTGTATTTGTATGTTAAGGATGATCGCTCATGCACGAAACAACATCAGCAAGCACTGCTTAACCTTGGAGCACGACCCGTGCGGTACATAGTTATTTAGCCACGAGCCCCGTAATAGTATTAGATATTAGATAAGGAACTCGAACACACCCAGTATATTGCCTTCGTAAGGTTGAAACACTTCCGATGTAAACAATTGTAAGTGGCTTGTTTCTGCACATTCGACGCGTGTTTCTTCGTTACATTGTAATTGAAAGGAAAATCCGAGCACAAAGTTGTGGAGTTCAATACATAAGCTGGGGTCTTGACCCGTCTAGATTGCTTTGACGTTGTTTTTTATTATTCTTTTAAATTGGTTCAAAGTAAGTCTGCGTGTTCTGCTATCTGCACGTTTGGAAGGAGCAGAAAGTCTAGACAAAGTAACATCATCAGCGGTACAGATGATGTCAAAGTCAAAAATGTGATGGATTGATATAAAGGGTGTAAAAAGACCCTTAACGAAGCCGAAAGGCACTTGTTCTCCCCGTCATTTGGACAATTTTTTGTTCTGGACCATACCTGGGAACCTTCTAGTTACGGAGATATTGGAGGTCAAAGTTGGAGTCCAATATTTTCACAAGGTTTTAGTTAAAAACTACCTTTTAAGGTTTTAACTTAACTGTAATTACCTCTATGACCCGTTTACTATTCAAAGCATCCATCAGCACCAAGTTTTGAGTGCGTTACATTGAGTTTTACCGTAAAACGTGATTTTTCACGCCAAAAAAAAAGTCGTTTCCCAGGAATAATTTTTGCGTAGGGTGACTTAGTTTGATGTACATAATGCTTGGTTGACGGCTTCGTGAAGGGTCCGTTTACACCCTGTATAGTGCCACCAACTTAGCTTTTTAGGAGGACAAAATAGGAACAACAGCCGCTATTTTTCTCCATTCTTCAATGTATTAAGTAAAAGATTTTTTGCTTTTCCTTAATAGATACCTATTTATAGTCCAAAGCCCATTTTAATCTGACTCGACTTAATTTTAATTTGACTGCCTCATTGCTCTAATCGTCGCAATTGCAATTGCTTAGCATGAGGTCCTTGGTTCGATTCCCGAATCGGGCAAATCGTTATTGGGTTTTTCGATCAGGAATTCCTCAGTAGCAACCACAGATTTGGCTTTGTTCCTGGTTGCTGGAAATAGACCCATCGGGGATTACAGGCCTGATATTATGTTATGTTCTAAATACTTTGTCTTCTCGTTCTCAAACCGATTCTAGTCCGTCCTATGTCTACACCTCTCTCTTTCTACACTTATGGTATGTGCAATTAGGTTGGCATCTTCGTGCTGCTCTATAAGAAGTTCATCATTCGCCCCCATTCCCAAGCATCATAACTCATAACCAAGAAATATTTTAATGACATACGCCAAAAGCTACACACAGCACAATAATCCTTTAATTAGACTCACAGAAGCACAACAGAACTCAACCCATTTCCACTCCTTTGTAAAGACCATTAAGGTTGAATATTGTTCAGCAGAATGAATGCAATTTCGTCCGCTAGGTGGCGCCACGTTCTCACGGGTGCATTCTGATATTGAAGTTGGGACGTGATGGCAATAAAGTAGATGCTGCCCATAACTTGAGGACGGTTTGTTTTTCGTCTGTTTTAAATTGAAAATGGTGGCGAATGCTGGTATATTTTCCCAGAGAATATATCGAAAAAACAAGTCGGGGAAATAAGGGAGGGGGTTTTACATCCTAGGTACTTTCAAGGCGATGTTGGCAGTCAGATTGGCTAATATCTTCACTCAAAATTGACTCATAAACCCAAAGGGGTCGTCAGAAATTTCAGAAGCTAGGTTCCAATTGTTTTTTTCCTATGGACAAGAGCCGGCAAGAATCTCCACTACAGCATAATTATAAGCTAGTCAGAGATAAGAAGAAAATAATAAAAAGGCAAATTCTAAGTTCTCACTATAAATCCTGCTAGTCTTTTGCGCAGATGGGACTCTGACATCATTATCTACCTAGCTTGTTCCTAACTAAGTTGGGGTCGACTTCCAGCCCAACCAGCACATGAAGCGACTGGCTATCTGACCTCCACAACCCAGTGACTCATACCTACCTTATCTATCTTTACCTATCTATCTATCTATCTATCTATCAGTGACTCATACCATATGGAATTCTGACAACCAGACCAAAAAAAGGGGAAACAAAACAGTGGAAGACATTTTGGCAACTATCAACAAAAAAAAACCCATTTGTAATTAAAACGAAATTACGTTCACGTTGAAATATCCAAAAATAAATTTAATTTTTCCGCTGCCACAATCATAGTAGCGAAGCACAACAAAAACAGCGAGCTAAAAGTTTTTAATACGATTAAACGGGTACCGGACGATGCATCGTAAAAATCCCGTGTAACGCGTTGGTAAACTGGTGAAGTTTGCACGCTACACTGCAGGATTTAGTTATGCTGTGGTTCTGGTATTCATTGTTTTTAATAGAGACATACTAGCTTATTTATGCCCGCGGCTTCGTCCGCGTGAAGTTCGGTAACTGTCCCACAGGATCGTACTACCGGGGTAAAAAATATTCTATAAGTTAATCCAGGCTATAAACTATGTACGTGCCAAATTTCATCCAAATCCGTTCAGTAGTTTTCGCGTGAAAGAGTAACAAACATCCATCCATCCATCATCAAAAACTTTCGCTTTTGTAGTACTAAGTAAGGTAATTATGTTTGTGTGTGAATTGAATAAGTAATAGAACTTAAGAAATTTAAGATTGTACAGAGAGGTTGTCGGAAAAAAAACGTGGATAAAATGAGATCCCATGTCTCAATGACGCCATAAGTTAAAAGACATAATAGCCAAGTTTGATACGTTACACTAGAGCTAAGCGAGCAGTGGAGGCCCAGTGGTAACGGCCCCGTCTTACGATTGATAGGATGTGGGCCAGCGCGGTGAATCATTGTCCTTTCCCTCTCACAGAGAGGAGCCCTGGGTCCCACCGGTGGGAGAATTATAATGATCATGCTACTAGAACTAAACGGGCGAGTAATGGCCAGTTTGGCTCATATAAGTAGAATACAATTTTATTTCCGTTGTCCGGTCTTAACTTTATTTTAATATCTTTGCTTCGCTTCTGTCGTAAATATATTTAATTGTCTTTAGTTTCAGCTAAAGAGCCCACTCTACAGAAATCTTCAGCCATTCCTTTTCAGTGCATAGAAAAGCTCCGCAGTGCAGCGTTTATATTATTATCGTTCAGAACGGATGTTGCTCTGTTCGCTACTTGCGTGTATTGTGTGGCCATACAACAAGCGATCCCATGGCAAGGCAAGCACAGATTATATTATTATGTAGTTAACAATAATATCTTTTCAAATCCACTCGACACTTAATGTCACAATGATGTGAAACAATAGAGACATTTAGAGATATTTTCCATTTACGAAGATATGGTTACTCTAGAATACTTATAACATTCACACAATCACCAGGCTTGTAGAAGCCTAGAATTACAAGCCTTTTAACAAAGAAAAAAAACCGGCCAATGCAAGTAGGACTCGCGCATGAAGGGTTCCGTACCATCCTATTAGGGGAGCCCCCCTTTAATTTTTTTTATTGTATATATTGTTACTGTCCTTCGGGTACGAACCCAAAAAAGGAGGATGTTTTTTTTATGGAATTCATCATCTACCTTAGGGGTGATCTATATAGATCATCAACCGGGCACAGATTCCTGGAGATTTCTAGCTGCGGCTGTAACATTTTTTGCTGTCACTGTGGAAGTAGATCAGATATCAGAATCAGAATCAGAATCAGATCACCACCATATATTTGTTGGTTTATGTAAGTTGACGTAATACAGGGTGTAAACAGACCCTTCACGAAGCCGTCAACTAAGCATTCTGTACATCAAACTAAGTAACTCTACGCAAAAATTATCGCTGGGAAACGACTTTTTTTTTTGGTGTGAAAAATCACGTTTCACGGTAAAACTCAATTTTACGCACTCAAAACTTAGTGCTGAACTGCTGATGTATGCTTTGAATAGTTAATGGGTCATGTAGTTAATTAAAGTAAAGGTAAATACTTAAAAAGCGGTTTTAAAAAAAAAACTTGTGAAAAAATTGGAACTTTGACCTTCAATATCTCCAGAACCTGTGGTTTCCCAGGTATTGTTTAGAAGAAAAAAATGATCCCAATGATGAGCAGAATATGTGGTTTTCGTTTTCGTTAAGGGTCTTTTTACACCCTTTATAGTTGGTAAATCGCTGTCAGCTTATGCCTTACGCCACGCTGCCGCGCTATTATCTACATTGGGAGCGGATGTTGCTCTGTTCGCTAGTTGCGTGTGCATCGTGAGGCCACTAGACTAGCGTTTTTACTAACATACTGTTTTTTTTACAAAAAATATAATTGGAACAACCGTCTAGTTGATTTATGGAGTGTAATTCCTTGCTTGTTTTGTTGTCATATCAAAGATTTTATTGCTTTGAATGACTGAAGTAGGTAAGTGCATCGAAAAGAAAATTGGTTGAGGTGCTGGCAAATTGAAAAAATGACTTTTAGTATTTAATTACCCATCTGTACCCAATCTTTTTTAGTTGTACTACAACTAGACATTTTTGTCAGTGGTCAGTTTTGGTACAAACGGCACTTTAATATGAAACCGAATCATTTTACGCGACTCACAGCTCAAAAAGTTACGCTCGTTTAGCTTCAGCCTTATGTTAGGCAGGCTTCCAGTCTAACCGTATACAGCTGAATACCAGTATTTTACATGCCGTGACTATCTGGCATCCACACCCCAGTTCCTGGATACAGTTCACCTCTTAACCACCATCCGTCTATCATTATTGCTGAAATTGACTTTCATGGCGGCCACATAATCTTAGTTTTTAATGTTTATGTTCCCAATTGTGTTCCTATATGCGACAGTTTTACCAAATTAAAGCTCTTTTTCTTTCTCTTCTGACTGCCTCGATGGTCTGGTGGTCCCAAGCGTGACTGCTGAGCATAAGGTCCAGGGTTGGATTTCTGGGTCGGGCAAAGTGTTATTGGGTTATACCATCAGGAAATTCACAGTAGCCACCACGGAGTCTGGATTCGTGCCCAGTTGATGGCAATAGGTGGACTTAAACATAACTTGCGAAATGTGTGTACTTGTTAGGTACACCTCTGCCCAACCCTTCAGGGATAACGAAGCGTGATGTTATGACGTTTCTTTTCTCAAAAAAAAAATCGTCTCCAACAAAAAATAACCATCATCCAACATCAAAAGCGCACTACATAGCGACGGGACCTACTCAGCCGAATGCACCGGATCGATGCAGCGGCTGCGCAGTACGCGGGTCGATGCACCCGCTCCGTGACGTAACAACGCACGTCATCACAGAGAATTAGGACCGAAAGATCACTTGAAGGCAGATGATGACTGTAATGCAGTTGGGATTGATTTGAAACACGTGTGCTGCTTTTATGATAAGAAAATAATGGTTCAGTTGATTAATAACGCCATCTGAGACGGGCTATGGTCTTCAATATTTTATCACCCGTATCTATAGTCAAGTTAAAGTAATTTACTTAAGTTTAAGAAATTACTTTTGCAAACATTTTTATGCGAAAGACAAGAATTTAAACGAAGTTAGAACCGTCAAAGACAGCAAAGCTAAGAATTTTAACTTTTGACAGTTCTAGCTTCAAGCAATTACATAAACTACATAATAAAAATGATATCTCAAATAATGACTTTTACTCAACTTTGACGTGTTGAAACGGGTGTTAGACGGTGGGCTGGTGCATAGGATTAGTTGGATAAATGGAAGGAATAACAAGTCCCTTTCTTATTAGTCCTCCCCGCACGAATAGGTAATAGCCGTCAAACTTAAATTAAATTATGATCGCAGAAATAACTGGATTGATCGACGAGCAACAATGCCGAAATAAGTATTATATGACACACACAGCCCATTGATTAATAAATAAAGAGTAAATAAGTATGAAAAAAAAAGTAACTCACGTGATAATTTCAATCTAGACCACCAGCTACAAAAATGGCTTCGTTAAACGGCTCCAAAATCTATTTTAATTTCAAAATCCTAAGTGACACATCAATGACACATTATACACTTTTCTATTGCCTACGTGAGCCTGTTGATTGCCCTATCAGCCACTACGGTCTAAAGTGGAACTTCTACGTCCTATCTGTAGCAGAGCAGCCGATTGTTGAGCTAGGTTGGGAATGAGGAATGTCCGATTGTTCCCCTCGCTCTGATGGAGTTATTACTACTTTGATGGGTTTACTCAAATCTGTATGCAGTTGTGTTTCTGTGTTAGAGGTTTATTCTTAAGGGATTTGCAGGATTAATGGTATGAAGTTTCGTTGATGCGAAATTGGAAATCAAAATTCAATAGTTGGAAGATCTTGCCGTGCTTTGCATAAATAGAAATACGCCATTTTTAATACAATTTTGCCAGGCGATTATCTGTTCAAAGAACGGATAATATAAATTTAACATTCGAAAAAATCTATCGTATTAGCAGAACTTATAAAGGTCAAAAGATTTGCCCTACTTAAACAAAAATAGATTAATAGAATATTCAAATCGGTTTAAAAATGCCAGAAAATTTCATCCCTCTGTCCCTGTTCCAATTAATTTGGGGTCCGTGCCGCCTTTATTTTCTACCGTCATGTCAGAATTTACTTCCTTACCTGTCTGCATTATCCCTGATACTGGGCGAAGGTTTCCTCCATGATTTTCAAGATCATTTCATTTTTGTTCACTCTAAAACTCTTCACTACTCTTTCGTCCCTTCTACACTCTTTCGTCAAAAGTTACAAAAGACAATATGTTACCAATACGTTAGCCCTTCACCACTTCCTGGTACTTCCGCAAGGGAGAAGAAGTGACAGAACAAACTCCCCAGCATCACATCTGTCTGTTAAGTTGAAAAAAAAAGAAGTTTGTCTCGGACTCACCTCCTGTTATCCAGATAGCTGTCGTACTCATCTGGCGTGTTCTTCTCGTCGTGCATGTCGTAGAGATCGCTGTAGATCGCAGACTCCATCCGGGATGGGTCCAAGTGATAGTTCGGGTTCTCGTACGAGAGGAGACCATTCTCTGTGGACAAAAAAAATGGAAATATTAGTTTGCGGAAAATTTAAATACGTATAACTGGATTGTGTATCGGATCCTTGAATCAGGATATTAGAAGATAGGGCGGAACGGAAGATAATTGTGGGTAGAACTCCCGCAAGCGCGATGATATGACGGCCGAAGCACTGAACCAGTTGGTGTAATTTTCCAGTAGTGGTCTTTCGGCTGAATTGATGATAAAGACAGGACCCTACCATCGGTCGATGTGGCGATTCTGGGGATGGACTATGTCTAGAATTGAACGTATTTTGGCTGATAGCTGGCAAAATACATTAGTTTTTAATGAAATCACTAACTTCATAAAAATAGTGATCAAACAATAATTAGGCGACAGTTCTTTCATCTTGGCGACTGTTTTATACTTACAAAATAGCTGCAGTCACTCGTTTTCTTATTTTTAGTGCCACTCAATTCTTATAGATTTCCCTTTTTACCCACTATTCAGCTAAAAAATGCAATCCACTTAATAGATTAAGAAGATTTACTCCACAATCTAATACCATCTATTTTTAAAAGCACTGTCCTCTGATCGAAAGATCTCCTATCAGCCATTATAAAAACGTTGACTGTCTGTGCTAGCTTTATTTTCTAGATAGCTTCGCTGTCTGAGACATCTGAACTCGTCTAGAAAATGCTGAAAATAAAACGACAATGCCAGGAGATTATCTAATGTGATTGGGTATTTGGGATGCACATTTTTGGTAGCTTTAGCTTATACGGGGCTACCTTGGCTATCATTTTGGGTATATATTGGGTGTGAAGCTGAAGACTGTTACATAGTTTGGGATTAAAATATAAATTATTGCGAATATTTCTGCTAACTATAGTACCTATTTTTATAAGAAATAGTGGAGAGATATACTGATACATTGCTACATGGATATTTTGGAGCTCAACATTTACGAAATTGTTTAATGACAATGATTTGAAAAACAAGATGGCGGAGTTAGTACCGATTTTGGTAACGCGCCAAAAGATCTATGTTCACCTATAAATGGACCTTAAGCAAGCTTCATCGATTTATTTTATTTATTTATTTAAACTTCATGTACAACAGTGCTACATAGGCAGACTAAATGTCAACAAGGCATTCTCTACCTGTCAACCTTTGGGTGAAAAAGGACAACATTTATCACAGACTACATACACAATCTAAGTAACTATTCTATCATCTTAAATCTAAACTACTAAAAAACTTGAAAAACATATCATCCCAAAAACTAGCAATAGTTTCGTTCTAGTTAGCCGAGGGTCGCACTTGACAGGCCTCATCGTAACCAGAGCCGAAGCCGTAATAATAGCTGACTATAACCCCCCCCCCTCCTACCCTCCACCTCATCAACATGTGTCAGTACCTACGCATAGATGTGTGTACGATGTAATTGCTGTCATCGGGCGGGACATGACCATTCGTTATGTATTATAGAGGAGTAAATTGAAGTGTTATTTATATATCATAGGTACCTAGGTAGGTATACTTTCCTACAACTTTATACTAGATTTAATTGAATTATTTGAAAATCCGAATAGATGGCAGTGCTCTTATTAGCGTTTCTATGACAATCTAAATTGAGTCGGCCCAAATTTCGGCGACGAGTATGGCACTTTCAGTAGCGTCCATCAGCTCCTGTGATGTGAAAACAGCAGGACAGGCAGGACACGATATCAAGTGTCCCATCGTTTTTGGGACAACACCACATTTACTTTAGTTACTAAACTTTTTATTACATTTAATTTTTACTATCGTCATATTAAAATTAAAAGTTTGAAATAGTGGTCTATGGTTCAAAATACCAAATTGTAACTAGAACCAAATACATAAAGCTACCTAAAAGGCTCACCCTACCTAACTAAAACTCCTAAATTGATTCTACTCGTGACCTACAAAAGCCTGAAATCTCTTTGAAATATATTGTAAGCGCCCGCTTAGGTAAACGTCAGACCCATTTAGCTAGAATCTTGAAAACTATTAGCGAACCTAAACGTTTTAGTGACGCTACGAAACGGTAGAGAATCTTCCGTAAAAGCTATCCCAGCCTTAAGGAAGATACACACAGACGCGACGCGACTTCACGACACGACTGCGGTTTTTGTCGCTAATACTGCAGCTACTACTTAAAAGGTCCATTAGGAACATTCAATAACGTCACGTGATGTAACGTGAGCCTTAACTGAGTCACTTTGGTTTAAATGAACTAAGCAGGAACTGAGATATTCAAAAACGTTTAATTTTGCGAGTGAAGCAACAATAAATACCTGCTAGCTGTGATCGTTCCATTAGGTATACTACCTTTAACTATTGTGTATTTCATATGAAACATACATGACACTACACCCCATTCTCCGTAGTAGCAAAGCGCCATCATCATCATGATTTATCACCTGCCTAGCCTTTTCCCAACTATGTTGGGGTCGGCTTCCAGTCTAACCGGATGCAACTGAATTCCAGTATTTTACATGGAGCGACTGTCTATCTGATCATCATCATGGTTCTCCCGGCCTTAATCCAATTTATTTGGAGTCAGCACAGCATGTCTTCTTCTTCCATACTTCTCTATTATTCATAATCTCCGTAGTCAACACCTTTCAGCCATAACATCCTTCACACAGCCCATCCATCGTTTCTTTGGTCTTCCCTTACTCCTAAAGCCATCCACATTCATACGCAAAACTTTCCTCCTGACATTTTTCAGTACGACAGCGTCATGTCGCTCGACAAATCGCGTCTGTGTGGTGAGAGCCTTAAAACGTTAGTGACGTTAGAATCTTATCTAAGACTAACTTTATTGATAGTAGTTGCCTATCCAAGTTTGTGGCACTTTGCCCTAAGTATGTAACAGCCATGACTTAAAGGTTTTAGGGTCTATTCAAAGCCGAAGCACAAAATGTTCAATAGGTTCAAGCGTGTTCCTTCTTAGAAATGTTTATGCCCTAGATTCTGAGGCTATAAGTAATTATTACTAGACCAAAGAGGCAGTCATCTTCTAAAATAGGTACATCAACAAAACCAAAAACTAGAAAACCCCCAACACCTTTTCAATTTAGTTAACAATTTCATTAATGTTTGCATGACTAATATTATTATAAGGAACATCTTATTTTATGTACCTACAATCTATGCAAAATAACTTAAGCCGCTTAAACATAACAACCTAAACCACTGGCAAATTGCAATCCCACAAAACACGCTATAAAATCCGTACTTTCCTATTAAACCTACCAATCGCGTTAACACGCAACGATTGCCTAAAACCCCCTGGATTATCCTCTACATCCCATAACAGGGGGTGAGTGGATGACTACATCCCGTAATAGGGGGGTGTTTGCATGACTACATCCCTGAACAACTTCCAATAGGCATTGGGATAACCCTAGCAACGATATTACACGGACATTATGGTCTAATAGTTACATGCGAGTATCGGGTCATTGGGGGGTGGTGTAAGTTAGGAAAGCGAGCGGTTTGGGAATGACAGTTTGGAGGGATGGTTGACATTTAAAAGCAATTGATGAGGAAGTACTCTACAAAATAAAAATATGATAAAATGATAAAGAAATAATAGAATATAATTTATTATGTACACCATATACAAGTAACATTCATAAAAGAAAATATTTCACATACGGTGACATAATGGGCGGTCTTATCGTTAAAAGCGATATTTTCAAGACATCCCTTTGATGAAGAGGGAGAGACAATACTGCAAGTAGTCTCTGGTGTACCAATTTCATATTAATATACTTAAAGCATATTCATATCTATATCAATTTAATAATCATGTAATAAGAGCAGACAACCATGTATAATTATGTTTAAGATGAGGTAGTGGTTTTTGGTGATTTTTTTCCGCTTTCATATTTACTTTGTAAGAGTAGACTGAGAGAGGAGGATGAGGGCCACCAGATTTAAGAACATGGATGAAGCAAAAGGATTAAGGCTAACGATAATAGCAGGTGGGTTTCTGTAGATTCTGCTGATGCCGATGAGAGAAAGGCGTGAGGTTATGTTTATGGTAAGCAAGTTGTAACATAAGTTTCAAGGGATATTGTATTATCCAGTACTAACTGGGTTGTGGAGGCCAGATGGACAGTCGCTCCATGTAGAATTCGCACAAGTTTTTAATGTTTGTGATCGCATCTTACTCGTTTTAATAATTAAGCATTAACTTCTAGTTTAAATTCCCACTGTCGAAATAACGGGAGCTCAAAATAATGAACAATCATGCAAGATATCCCGTAAGTGACAGTATTAGTTTAACTTCTAGTTAATTAATCTTATGAATGCTTATTTAAGCGAAACGGTAAATTAATTTCTCCATCATCATAAAAATTACAACAAAATACTGTTATTATTTAATTGTCAAGATTAATTAAATCAATAAAAATGTATTACGTACATATATTGTATACCAATTATGTACAAGTTAACTACCGTATACATACAATAAAGTTACATAACCGTGAAAAATCGATTATTAACGTATATTACGATTCGATGCGTGATTATATAATACGTAATACCGGAAGGAGTGTGAGGAAAGTATTGAATAAATATTTGATTGAGAGGACGTGGGTGACTGACCTTCCCACTCAGGAGATGGAGTGACGACGGGCGTTACTTTGGTTTGTTATGCTGAAGTTAAAGTTCCGAACCTGAGAATATAGATTATACTATTCTTATGGAGTTTATTAGGTTTTATTTCTTCTGTGTCTAGACTGGGGTCATTCAGTTGTTCCTCTTTATATTGCTTATGAAGCTAACATTATTACAAAGTTATAAAAAACCCTCAATCCGACCAGAACTGAGCCACATCGACGGCGTTGGTAGTACACAGGAGGTTTGGACAGGTCCCTTATAGTGCAGGTGGAGGTTTGCGATGAGACTCCGCAGTTGCACTCAGCTTTATCGGAATACCCCCCACCGGACCAAATTCTACCTGCAGCGGCCCACCTGGCTTTGAAGTCGGTTTAGTCTTCCAGGTGGGCCGTGGCAGTTGGTGACCCGCTGGGAGCTTTTCTGTAGGCTCAGCAGAGTGAGCCGGAGGGGTGTCTGATGTCAATAAAATTAAAAAATATAAATTTTCCTAGAATATTATATTTAACGTCAACGATTGCGCTTCATGAGATACAAGTGTTGTACTAAGAGAAGAGACAAAAAGAAATAGAGATTTCAACACATTTTATGTCAATGGAGGTTAAACGTATAAATCAGAAAACGTGTGACTTGTCTTCCATCGGTGTTCGGAAGAGTAACGCTCGAGGAGGCAGGATTACATGGTGTTCTGCCCACCCTTCTATAGGGGTGCGCGGCAAAGCGTGCAGCGTAGGAGTGGAGCTAAGCTAATTATAATATTGTTTTTGATGACGGAAATTGTTAGCAATAACGTTGATACGTTGTTATTTTACGTTATACTTTTGTAGATGAAGTTTTGTATAGATATATTAAACAAGAATTACTGTTTTCTTTGATTAGTAATTAAAGCTTTAACACGGACTATTTGCATTATTGAAAGAAAAGAAATGGAGTTTAAGTACAGTCGCCAGCACATCAAGTTACCACAAACTGTCAATTTTTTCCAAATGTTGATGGTTAAGTTTAAAATAAAATAAAATGTGGTAACTTGATGCGCTGGCAACTGTACATTCCTAACAACCTATAGCATTCCTTCTGCTCGGACACTTCTAACTTGCGCGTCCAGTGAGGGTTAGTGGACGTCACATAATAAAGAAAGAAAATTGTGTTTCTTGGCATCACATCAAACAGAAACACCTAATAAATAAACAAAGCTATTAATGCCAAAAAACCCTCAGCTCAGTATAATGCCACATGGCAACACAAGGTATACCTCCTGACGCTGATTTTCAGTTTCCTTACGATATTTTTCTACACCTTATTTGAGGTAGTCCATATAGCATCTCTTAATCCGCTACATCTCATCACACACACCACAAAATAAAGGCGTGTTGTGACGAACGTAACGGTCGCGCCCGCTTCCGGCCAACAATGGCGTCGCTACATAATTGATACTTTTCGGTAATATCACTGTTGTTCTGAAATAATGCGTCGCTCGTGAGTGTAGCCCTTTAGTGTGGGAAACGATAGAGGAATGGATTTGTTCGATTTTGTACTATTGTCCCGGGAATGGGTTTTGGGTGTGGCGATTGGGAAACATGCTTTAGAATATGGGAATGGTGCATGGGAGACATGTGGGACTTCCATGGTATTGTTGAATGTGGAGATAGCAACGAGAGGCCTATACCCAGACTGGGTGAAGTCTGGCTGTGGACAATGATGATGACATCAACATTGAAATAAGGTAGAGGGGGCTCCGGACAGGTCTTTTAAGGCGCAAATTACACAGAAACGGCGTAAGGCGAAGGCGCGACGCCGGCATGATGCCGCTTCAAAACGTTTTCATACAAAATGTACGTAGGCGACGTGTCGTGAATTACACTCAAGCAGCGCGGCGCAGGCACGCCGTTCTTTCGTTTTCATATAAATTCCACGCCTGCGACGCACCTTACGCCTTACGCCGTTTCTGTGTAATTCGCGCTTAAGAGAAAACGGTGCCTCCTCCCATGTGCGGATAGTGACCACCGGGGTGGTTTTAAGTGAGGTAGAAATCCCACACTCCCCGGTCTTATCCCCAAAGACCGGTCGCCTTTTGAGGGTTTCAACCCGTGAAAAAAAAAAAAAAAAAAAAATTATGACAGAAATATGCAGGCCTTGGTTTAGTTTTTGCGTTTGGGACATGGCAGGCCAAATCGATCTACAGTCTCAAGAGCTTTCAGGTTGTTAATCAGAACAAAGCTCTTTTAAGATGGATATTGCGATGATAAGAGTGCCTAATACCTAAAAAGCTGTACTGCACACCTGCTCTTACTCTGGTTTTGTTTCATCTAATATTACGCAGTAGCGGATGGTGAAGCATGACATAAGGCTAGCCAGTCAACAAAATCATAACATAACACAACGCCTTGTAATCCCCGAAGGGATAGGCAGAGGTGTAGGTACCTAACAAGTACACCCACATTTCGCCAGTTATGTTTAAGTAATAGGGGGCGAGCCTATTGCCTCTGGACACAAATCCAGACTCCTCCTCCCCGAATTTCCTGATGGAAAAACCCAATAACACTTTTCCCAACCCGGGAATAGGACCAAGGACCTCATGCTCAGCAGTCGCGCTTGAGACCACAAGACCAACGAGGCAGACTCAATCCAATTTTAATTGATGATAGACGAGTATGATGAAAAGCTACTAGTTATGTATCATTTACTACTTCATCATACTTTTTCACTTCAAACAAAGTGTCATTAGTCCACATCGAATGCATTACACAAACAAACAAACGTTCGTGCGAGGTGCCATTACAGTGAGCTATGTCGACAGAATGTGACATTTAACGTTTTACACAAGGCTGCGCTTTGAACTTGATGTGAATCATGGCAGTATAACGCTAACTGTTATCGAGAGAGGCTAGAAGGAATCGGACAGTTTTGAGGCCAGGGAGACATCTGTCAAATAGCGACTCTGTGTATTGACCTAAGGGATAAAATACATACACATGATATGACATCCCATCTTTCATCATTTTATGAGACGTGGACATTGTGATGATGCACGTCGTACATATATTAACCACGACAAGATTTCGTATCGTGTGAGTGTTTTGGCCCAAAGAGCTGGCTTATAGTGCAATGGTGTTTGGGAATCGTTTTCCAGTTTGGTATTAAGTTTACTCTAAAACATGTTAAAAGTGTAGCACAAAAAACACACTCTAGTGCCTCTTTTGTGTGACTATAGAGCTTTCCGGGTACCCCGAAACTCTCTTTGCACTAAGGGCTATACCATTACTGGTGAGTGACAACCCAATGACAAAAAAAAAACAAAATATTTTACTACACATAGGCCTATATGGGCACTTATAAAACGTCAAGAAAAGGTGCACAGTTCGGGTTGATCGTTTCCTATGGAAACTCCACGGTTACTCTTTTTAACTGATTTGTTTTACACAACTATTGAACTCAAAAACAATACAAAATTGCCACAACCTGGCAGATACGATAGTCTACAATTTGACCTTCTTACCTCATCGATTTTCAATCAAAACTGCCTCGTACTTTTTCCACTTACCAAACCATCATCATCTGCCTAGCCTTTTCCCAACTATATTGGGGTCGGCTTCCAGTCTAACCGGATGCAGCTGAATACCAGTATTTTACATGGAGCGACTCCCTATATGACCTCCACAACCCAGTTAATACTGGGTAATACGATACCCCTTGGTAAGACTGGTTGTCAGACTTTTTGGGCCACTGACTACCTAACGACTGTCAAAGATCTACAAATGACACCCGGGACCAACGGCTTAACGTGCTTTCCGAGGCACAGAGCACTCGGTATGAAATAGGTGGTCAGCCATCCACAGACCAACCTAGGCAAGCTCGGCTTAACCTAAAAATCGACCCCAGCGGCTGTTATTATTTAGCCAGGAGCTCCACTTACCAAACCATACCACCAACAAAATAAAATAAAACAACGCCCAATGATAGTCATATCAATCGAACTCAAACACACCATCGAAAGAGTAAATTATTCACATACGCGAGCACCAGGGCTGAGCGACTGAGCGCCTGTATCGATTTTCAGTCGACCTTCAGACAGCCGCCTGTTCGCTTTAAAAACTTGAAGAAAACCTAATTGGGGGTAGCTTGGTGACTGACACGTTTTTGGGAGGTGCTTTAAGAGTCATTGAGCTATTGGTGGGGTGTAATAATATTGTGGTTAGTAATTTTCGATGACGTGCTGTGCAGTAGCGAAGGGTCAATTTTTGTAAGAGGTAAGCCGGAGTACATATCTTTAATGTGATTTTTATTATTTGTCTATAAAATACTGACTGTGCCGTTTTTCAAAGGGAAGCTGGTAGGAATCGAGTTGTATGGAATCTTCGCCACTGGTGTAAAAATGCAGATTTAAATGGAGAAACGGAATTCTCTTGAATGACTTCATTGAGAATTTTTTTTTAATGTTCATAAAGCATTGCTATTTTGTTGCTTTGCCTGTGTTTGGTAGTGGGCTTTTTGTGGTCATTAAAATGATTAATTCTAATTTAACTGCGCGTAACTACAGACTTACAAAAAACTGATTTGAATTCTGAAAAAAAATGGATACAGTAAAAAGTTGTTTTACAACTATTCTTGTAAAAACAAGGAGTTCTTAGTGC
This sequence comes from Noctua pronuba, assembly GCA_905220335.1. Taxonomy (NCBI): domain Eukaryota; kingdom Metazoa; phylum Arthropoda; class Insecta; order Lepidoptera; family Noctuidae; genus Noctua; species Noctua pronuba. The sequence continues at coordinate 1,388,653 of LR999906.1, read as the reverse complement.
GTTGCAGTTTTTTCAAGGTTGGTGGAATGAAAATGCGAATACATGACCACAGCGGTCAAAATTATGGTGAGCTTACACAATAGTTGCCTATTAGGTAATAAGATCGCTTAGTGTGCTTTAAGAATCTTAAAAACACAAAAAAACAGTGAGAAAATAAACATAACATCCAGCCTGACATCTCCGAAGGGTTTGGCAGAGGTGAACCTAATAGTACACGCACATTTCGCCAGTTATGTTTAAGTTCCATGTAATAGGGGGTTAGCCTAATGCCATCAACCGAGCACCTATCTCGCCTCCACTAGACCAGGGAGACAGAAAAAAATAAAAAAGAGAGTAAATAAAATTAATACAAAACCACTTTCAATTCATAACAAGCTCCAATCAAATAGAATATTCCAGAATTGCAATTTCAACTCGAGAAGATAATAATTTACGATTCGTACTTTCCTTAATTGGTTTCCATATTGCCTATTCATCTTACTGAATGGGATGATGATTGCTGAATTTCTGTAATTCGGTAATGGATTTGTAATGATGCAAAAAATTGTTTTAAATAATTGTACATCTTGGAAGTGGGAAGGAATATCAAGAACTGTCTCGAATAGGTCACTGTGTCAATTATTGGGAACGTTATAGCAGTGATAGTCTAGTGGTGTGACCGTCAGACTGCCAAGTCATAGGTCTTACGGCGCGTTCGTGTTCCACGCGCGCCTCAAAGAGATGTCAGCAACCAAGAAGGGGCCCGCAAGGGCCGATGCCTGCCGGGGCTGCGGGACTGTTCGAAAGAGATACCGTGGCCCTGGAACACAAAGGGCAATGAAGGAACATGGATGGGTTTTAGTCAGTAAGAGTCTGACACTCCCTCCCACTCCACCCAGAGCGGGAGAAGTCATTTGATGATTTCCCATCCGTAAAAAAAAAAAAAAAAAAAAAAAAAAAAATAGGTCTTCGAACCCAAGACACGCACCTCTCAATTTTTCGAATTCATGTGCGTATCGTATAATTAGCACTTGATTCGGTGAAAGAAAAACATCGTGAGGAAACCAGCATGCCTGAGAAATATTTCACGACGGCATGTAAAGCTAAGTCAGCGGCCCATAGGCGGTATAAAAACTCTGACACCAGGTTAGGCACTAACCACACGATGAAGAAAGAAGATTGGGATTTTGTATGAAAAGAAGTCGTATCTATACTGTTTATACGTCGATAAATATACCTTTATGCTTGTGCTGGTGAAGGGAGGCTATTTTCCAACACTGGGACAGTACGGGCTGATAAAATACAAAAAAAAAGACGTGTGTAACTGATCCACCGGTTAAAACTGTTGATACAAAAAGGAGGAGCGACAATTGATCATCACGCTTGCTCAGTGAGTTGGCGAATTCAACGTGGAAGATTCGGACTTCTTTGAACTAGTTAGTTGTGTAGAGAATTCAGCTTTGTAAGCTTGTTCAACGTCCTTTTCAAAATGGAAGTCCAGAGGAACTACAAAGAGTGATATCTATCAGCTTAAACGATGCTGTGAACTTCCGAAATGTGCAAACTAACATCGGATAATGGAAAACTTAATAACAATCCAAAGTCTTTATATGGGAAAACAGGTAAGACTGAAGTCTAAAACACAAGCAAAATGACAAGCTTTTATGGAAGCAAAAATATAGATACCTATTACCTCATCGAAATAAATTTGATATCAGCCACTTCTATTCTGAATTGACACTCATGAAGAACTTCAAACCCATGACCCATGTAATCGATTGGTACTTCAGCACCATCGAGAAACCGACGAACCGGTATCAATATTCAATGGATCCGCTCAAGAACGGGGCATGAAGAAATAAAGTACCTCTTAAAAACCAATCTGTTTGAACGGCCGGCCATTTTAGAACGTTACGCGGCAAAATTTGGCGTTTGACAGCGAACGTCATTATTTGACACTTATGTTCGAAATTTGAAAGCGGAAAGCGGTCAATGTTTGTCTGTCATCGGGTTTAGTGATGTAATTTGGTTTGAGTATGGTCAATGACCATGCATTTACGCTTACTCATATTTTATGCCTGAGTTGCGTTTGCTTATAATTATACATATAATATGCATAACTTTTATTAGCTCTTGCAATTTTTATTTATTGTGGATATTTGCAGTTTTTAGTAACATTTAAAATAGAACCGAAAAATTCGTATACATATTTAACTATTTAAATTAAAGTGTTTCAAAGAAAAGTATGGGCTGTCATATTTTCTGTGTAGAAACTAGAAAATAGTTTTTTAGGGGTATGAAGAACAGGGTGAGTAACCGGTTAAGTTCAGACGGGAGGATCCTCTGACCAGATGATAGTTTGTTGTCGGGTTTTCTATACATATAGGTAATCTTAAATAGCGTATAACTTTAACTGCGCAATCTAGAATTTTGATGTTAGCTCTTCAATTATGTCATAGATGTTACTGTAGTACTTTTTGTAGTGACGCTATAGTATAAATACCGATTGGCCCAAGACTTGGCAATTACAATTGACAATACAATTCTTTGGCCACCCTGTATAGTCTATTTTATTATTTTCCCCCAATTCCTCTCAATAAAACTCAAGTTCAACATTCTCAAAACTAAATTCCACTAATCCCAAAAGGTCAAACATTACGACGACTCATATGACTCTACCACAGACTAAAATCCTCCATATTATAATGAGTCAGATGTATTACCCAGGCCGGCTGAATGGCTTTCATACGGCATGAATAAGGCCAATCTTCTCGTAATCAGTCTGAGTGAGACCTTAGAATTGGCGCACTGAATCACTGGGATTATGTGATACGGCCTTATGGAATGTTTTGGGTTAAGTTTTTTTTTTTGAGTGTTGATTTATGATTCCGATGTTTAAAGTATTTTCATGTAGGTAAAGTAATTTATGCCAGCTTTCATTTTAAAACATTTCATTTTAATCATAGAAAATTGATCAAAAGCTCAAAAGGTACTTAGTGGAATGAAATAAACATCATGAAGGGCAAAATAATACTTATAAAGTTTGAAATACTATAGATATACGTGACGACACGGTTGGCGCTGGCTGAGCTATTGACTGCTGCGTTGCGTGTCGCGGGTTCGATTCTTGGACGAAACAAATATTTGTATGGTCTGCAGATAGTTATTACGGATCTTTGTGTATCTGAAGTAAAATTTTTGTTCCCACGATAAAGGAGAAATTCCTAGTGTGGTGCAAAGTTCCATAAAAAAATACTCTCACCAAAAAGTTTTTTTTTTAATTTTCGAAGTCTGCTCATACATTTAGATGTAGGAAACCATAAAACAACTACATTTTCCCCTCAACACATCCACATTTAACATAAACGTACTAAAACTCCAACGAATCCACACGCTCGTACTAAAGATCGTTACTCCATGTAAAGTAAACATTCGTCTAGAAATAGACAGTTAACACTGACATAACAGGATCAATATTAAAAACCCAACATGTAATATGTAAACACTTTCTCGTTGAAGATATGAAAGCTAGTGAAAATAACACTGCGTTCTTTAGATAATCTTGGATGCAGATCAAGTACCATCTAGTTCAGAAGATAGACTTAGCCAGGGGTGTTGGTGGAGACTGTTTTTTTTTTCTGAAAACTAATTTGATTCCGTTTCCAAGGGATCCCTAGGGATTAAGTTGACACAGAGTTGTTAAGTTATGGCTGAACACCACAATAATTGCGTAATACACATTCCAAAAACTGTGACAGATCGATTTCAATGTTTTGATACTGATACTGTTACTGTTAGCCTGTCTCATCCCACTGCTGGGCAAAGCCTCTTTCCATGACTTCCAAATTCTTCGATCCAGAGCCAATGTGGACCACTGGTAGTTAGTTTTGTCCAGCTCGTCCCGCCATCTCTTGCGAGGTCTTCCGCGTCGCCTTCTGGCTATGTTTTGAATATCATCAAAATCGATATGTTACAGTTTTATACCACAACAAATATTTGGACAGTATCATTTACAAGAGCCCATCGCTTCATGTTTCACATCCATTGGTCCATGCTTAGAAAATACAGTTTTTCGAACACTAGATTAACGCAATGTCTGTAATTGCACTATGTTATCGAAAAAATACACAGCAGTGTTACAAAAATGTTTACCAAATCCGTGAGCCGGCAGACCTAAGAAAAGTGAAAATAATAATAAAGCAAGGTACTCACTTCCCCGTTTATGCAGTCCCATGTTTTCCGAGTTCACTTTTAAGAGACAGACGGACACATCACTAACTTTCTATCACTTTCGGTCCATCACTATTCACTGTTCGTAGTTAGTAAGTACACCAGTCACCAGTGAGAGTAAAGCTGAGGACACACAGGATAAAATTACGTAAAATTACGCGACTGGAATTCAAGTTCGCGTAATTCCAAGCAATTTTTGTAGAATTAAGTAAAATTACGAGGTTTGAATGTTGAGATGTTTTTGCGCAAGTTTTAATATGTAACAGCGTAGGGTACCTAGGTGGAATAATGTAGTGTTTGGTGCTTACGTGGAGGTTTTGCGAAATTAACTTTGAGGTTAGCTTTCGAAAGAGGGAAATTTTGATGTCTTAAATCTGTTTGTGATTTTCTTAAATAATGCCAGCAAAAATTTTATTAAGACGAATAATCTTTAATACTTATACTGCATAATGTACGTTTATTCGATACGGCTTACAAATAAATAACCTTACATTTTTTATAGTGACCAAACCTTTTTAATGTCATGCTTACAAAATTAGTAAAGTAAAAAAAAACCTAGGTAGTTCTTTGTATTTTTAAATGGACACGTAAAGTAAATACATTCTTATCTTGTTCATCGCTGTTAAAATAGTTCATATAATTTTCTCGACGCAAACATCGTATCTGTTGTATTAATCGGTTTTTCTTCCATTAAAAATGTGATCAAGGGGAACGATATGAGATACCGCGGCCCTGGAACACAAAGGGCAAAGAAGGAACATGGATGGGTTTTAGTCAGTAAAAGTCTGACACTCCCTCCCACTCCACCCAGAGCGGGAGGAATTATTTGATGATTTCCCATCCTCAACAAAAAAAAACGGGGAACGATATTTTTAAATTTGTTTAGAATTTAGTGTATTGACATAATTATATTTTTTTTATCAATCAACCTTTATAAGTTTGGATAGTCTGTATGTTTATTAGACAACTACTGCAGATTTTTGTAGGTCAAAACTCCATCTTTTTTAGATTTTAATTGTTTATTGTATTACTAATCTAGTTTAATATTTCATAACTACAATTGTTACAAGTCTCACGTTTTCACTTATGTACGTCAAAATTCACACGTGCTAAAAGAAACAACAATAATTAAAGTATTGTTGAGAATAATAAGTTACTAGACTTGTTTAATAAATTCGCAGACATGAACTGTTATTATTTAATCACATAATAATATTACTTAGTATGTAACAGTCTGTAACTCATATTAGGTAATATTCAAGGCGTTTTTTTTTTCTATTGTGAGCACTAAGCTTTACAATGAAAGTATGCGAATCTATTTGTTTTCAAGAAGTTTCTTTTTTAGCACATTTTTTTGATCTAGACTGCCTCGTTAGTCTAGTGGTCGTAAGCGCGACTGCTGAGCATGAGGTCCTGGGTTCGATTCCCAGGTCGGGCAAAGTGTTATTAGGTTTACCCATCAGGAATTTCTCAGTAGCAGCCACGGAGTCTGGATTTGCGCCCGGTTGATGGCAATAGGCTCGGTCCCTATTATATGGGACTTAAACATAACTGGCGAAATGTGGGTGTACTGTTAGGTACACCTCTGCCCAACCCTTCGGGGATTACAGGCGTGATGTTATGTTATGTGTTTTATAAACTTTGTTTGCCATTGCAGGAAATATTAAACAAAGAAAGCGGAAAGGGAAATGCCTTGTTCCACTGGTACAAGCAGCAAAATGATAAAATAATGGAATTACCTAACCGACGGGTTTTTAAGAGGTTCCAATTCCCAACTGGGAATCCTCTTGTAACTTAATTATTGTCAAGTATTAATCTGATAATCATTTCGGCGTAATCCTTTTTTTCTTGGGGATATCCCAATGGATTTGAAAAGCCTCTACTTGGGGAACCCGAAGGGCTATCCTTTATCTATATTATACCGCACTCTTCCTAGCTAAAACATTGGAATTGGAAACACTCTCTCGACAGACGATGTGAAGGAATGGTTGATCCTGTTAATCATAATCATCATCAACATTTCAGCCGAAAGACGTTCACTGGTGGACATGGGCCTCCCTCAAGTGTCGCCACATTGACCGGTCCCGTGCGTCTCGCATCCAGCGTATCCCCGCAACCTTCACCAGGTCATCGGTCCACCTAGTGGGCGGCCTTCCAGCGCAACGTCTTCCGGTTCGCGGTCGCCACTCCAGAACTTTTCGGCCCCATCGGCCGTTAATCGGCTGTTAATCAGATGATTTTAATTTACTATCGGTATCTATGATTGGTTGCCATCACGGGTAAAACCTAGCTGAGACTGGCAGAGGAGCGTGGAGATCGCCACAAACAGAGGCCTATGCCCAGCAGAGTGTGAAGACAGGCTGTAGATGGTGATGATTTAAGATTTTCTATAATAATGAGGGGCCCATATTAACCCCCTCCCCACCCCCCTAAACAAATAAAGAAAAAAAAACTATGTTTTTCTTATAGCTTATTCACTTTGAAGATACTAATAATTCAAGTAGTTCAGTACTTATTTATTTCTCATTATGACATGACGCAGGTAATAAACTGGGATTGTTCTATATTCATTAGCGACAAAGTCAATTAAAAACTAAAATCGTAAAACAAACAAAAAATATTACTGAATAGACTGAGTAACAACGTAATTAACAGACAATAGGAGTAGGTACAGACGTCTGAGAACGACATAAACACTACAGTCGTTTCACAGTTATTATACCTTTGACAGCTGCGATGTAATGGCAACCATATTTCAAGAATTTTCTTTTGATCACTGTGATTTTGATAGTTTTGTCAGTGACAACAACCCAACAAAAAAAAACTAACGTTTTTCGGTTACAGCGGCTGCCAATCTCAGCGGAAATTAGCCATCGTCGGCGCGGGAGATATTATAGGGCAGATTGTATGCGCAGGCACATGGGACGGCAAACCACGACTGGAGAGAGATTTGGCGCCATACTTTCCGAGGCACGAGGGTATGATACCGCCAACGTCTTAATTTCGGGCTGCATCTAAGAAATTCCTAATTGAAAAACCCAATAGAACTTTGCCCGACCCAGAAATCTATCCCGGGCTCTACCACGATCAGCGATCACGAGACCAACGAACCAATAGCAACCTTATTGGTACGAGAATAAAGATCACTGATATTTGACAGTGTTGCAATGTCAGAAGGTAATATAAATGTGAAAGGACTTTAGCTAAGTCTAATTACAGAACTAATGAAAGTGGTTCATTTAACGCGGGTTTTTTTTCGTCTCACGCTAAGAGCCTCACTTTCGTTGAAAGCGTGATTTTTGTTAATTAGGTAAATGTGACGTATGCACGTTAATTGCGTCTTAATTAGGTGCTTGGAGAAAATTCTTTTCGTGTATTTAGAATTTATGGTGGTACTAAATGTGCTTAGGTGGAGTCTGGATTATTTTTAGATTTGTGGTCAAGGGTCATGAGTTGATGACCTTTATAGCAGAGGGCAAAATCTGTAAGTCAGTGCGCCAATCATTCGAAAAAAAAAAATTAAAATCATACGTAAGCAAGTTCCAATTGAATATGCTAGCGAAACACTCAGACTTAACAGGCTTCTGAGCCACACGATACAAGCGATACTTAGTTTGTGGCTCATCGATGATTATATTATTATGTATATGACACAACTGCTTTGTTTCTATTAATTAATAAACTTATTTTGATTTTATTTTGATCGATACCTATTTATGCTTAAAAAAAAATTGGGGTCAACAACCGCGGAAGCTGTGGAGTTTCTTTAGGTTATTTAACTTGACCTTGTATAGATATCTATTGCTTCATATATTATGTTTAATAAAATTGTTTTACAACATCAGTACTTTTAACGCAATTTAAGAGTCAAAATGAAAGGGATTTTGATTGTATACAATTAAGCTGCAGGGTGTGATTGGCACAAATATTGCAGATTAGTTGCACGTAAAAGTAAATCAATACAAATAAGTTTCAATGTTTATAATAAGATTGACTCATTGAGCTTTTGATTAATTGAGCTTTTCGGTAAATCATCTTAATCCATTGCATTTTGAACTTTCCATCAAGGCGATAGAATGTCGCTTTATCTAGGCGCCTAAGAGCTGGTCTAATGAAAAATCTCTGACAAAATCCACAATAAATGCATATTAATAAATATATTGAATTTGAAAGTCTTGAAAATTAGAAATTCCCCGTTCAAAGTTCTTAACAAATCTAAAATCGTCTTTCGAAAGATCACGTACCCGTAGATGGTGATTGAGAAACTCCACAGACATTATACCTAGTTAGAAAGCAATGGACAGATGACACAGCGTTGTAACGCAATTTACTGCGCGTGAGTCTGTGAGAAATTGACAGATTATGATGATTATTACGAACGTGTGATTGGTTGGTGATAGCTTGGGGATTGAGTCAGTACGTGTGTGAGAAGTGCAGTGTTTTGTAACATAACATCACGCCTGTAATCCCGGAAGGGTATGGCAGAGGCGTTAGTAGCTACATGTCTGAGAAGTTCTGAGTATAGTAATTTATTCTGGCTACTGGCAAAATGTGACAGAACTTGCATTCAAAATGGCTAAGGAGGCGTGGTGTTTAAATAGCCTACCAGTACCTTCGGCATAAAACTAGTAGACCGAGTTCCAAATGTCGAAATGGAGACGTACGAAGGTCTTGGATATTGAAAATCGAGATGATCAAATTATTGTTCTCATCATTTTGCAGACACAAAAAAAGAGAAACTCATATGGAATAATTACACAATAGAAGTTCCTGATTGCATTCATTCAAAACTCGCTTTCATACTCTTTTTATAACATAACATCACGCCTGTAAATTGTAATCCCCGAAGGGTATGGCAGAGAATACACCCAGATTTAGCCGGTTATGTTTAAATCCCATGTAATAAGGGGTGAGCCTATTGCCAACAACTGGGCACAAATCTAGACTCCGTGGCTGATAAATTCCTGATGGAAAACTCCAACAACACTTTGTCCGACCCGGGAATCGAAACCAGGACCTCATGCTCAGTAGTCGCGATTGTGACCACACAACCAACGAGTCAGTACAGCAACAATATGCATAAAAAGAAAATTATAGAAAACTGTAAATTCACAAGGACCTTTTAAATATGATTATGATCGACCAATCCGTTTTCCCCACAAGTAGGTTTCTAGCAACGAATGTTATAATGTTATATTTCCTTTTAAACCGATTATGTACACATTACGCTCGAGGTAACGCAACAATAATATTATTAAGGTTATTTTTGTTTATAACCTTATGTAATATTGCGTTGTTTATATAAGTAATAGCCGTATTTACTGACCCGTGAAAGGTAAACAATGTAGTAGGAGATCACAATAATAATAGATTTGACCTTTAAGCCTGTTTGTTTCGACGATTTTTACCCACATATTGCCATTTTGTTGTCTCGTGTAATAGGGCAGCCTATTGCCGAATCCAGACTCAAAGATTCCATTGATAAAAATAAGAAAATAGACCAAACTTAATCCTCCTTTAAAAGCAGTGATAGCCTAGTGGTGTGACCGTCGGACTGCCAAGTCATAGGTCTCGAGTTCGAACCCAAGGCACGCACCTCTGATTTTTCGGATTCATGTGCGTTTAGTATAATTATCACTTGCTTTTCGGTGAAGGAAAACATCGTGAGGAAACCAGCATGCCTGAGAGATATTTCTTGACGGCATGTAAAGCCAAGTCAGAGGCCCATGAGCGGCCTAAAAACTCTGACACCAGGTTACGAACTAACCACACGATAAAAAAAAAATAAAAAAATCCTCCTTTTGGACCATCATCATTCTCCTGCCCTTATCCCTATTTATTTGGGGGACGGCGCAGCAAGTCTTCTTCTTCCATACTTCTCTATTACTCGTCATCTCAGCAGTGACCTCCTTTCTAGCCATATCATCCTTCACACAGTCCATCCATCATTTCTTTGGTCTTCCTCTACTCTTATAGCCATCCACATTCATACTCAAAACGATCCTCTCCACATTTACCCTCTTTTTGGACCAGTCGGGTAAAAAGAACATCTGGCCGAGGTTATGAATTTCGATGCCCAGATGTTAGATACCTAGAGGCTATAAAACTCTCCTAAACCTTGCAGATTTTCGCCCGTAACATCTATTACATACAATGAAGAGAAAACTAGACAGCTCTGTAATAAAAACTGTCTAGTCTATCGTCTATTAGTTGGTACGTAACTAATTAGCGATCCGTTCACACGGTCTTAACGATTTGACAAAATATATTCTTCTCAATTATTTGTCAAGTGGTAAAAACGTCTCGTCTTTATTATTGTAAGTATAATATGATAGTTTTATGATCACACCTTCGGAATAAATTCGCTAAATGATCGTGAAAACCACGTCAAAATCCACTGCGTCATGAGAAACTGAAAGATATTGTTAATAACCCTCCTTTTGGGCTTCGCGGCAGTCGGGTAATAACTAGACACATTTATCTATACTAATATTATAAATGCAAAAGTAACTCTGTTTGTTTGTTTGTTTGCTACCTTTTCACGACTAAACAGCTGATCGGATCGTAATGAAATTTGGCGAGGAGATAGATTATATCCTGGGGAAGGGCATAGGCTTTTTTTTGTCTCGCTCATACTCATCAAAATTACCACGCGAACGAAGTCGCGCGGAACAGCTAGTTTTCCTATAATTCTTTCTACATTGTCATTTCACTTTTTGCATGAAAGATATTAACAAAGATATCTTCATTAATTTAATATCAGATTCAATTAAAATTTCAATGAAATCAAGAAAATGCTTAAAGTATGACTCGTAAAAAAACACAAAGGACAATATTGCAAGCGTTTTAAAAGGACAGAGGTCGCGGGCGTCTCAAGGTGATTTGTTATAACTGAGGTTTTTTTTATTGAGACAGCTACATCTGTGCCTTTTTGGGTCACGTTTTAGACATTTATTTAAAATGACAGTATGAACATTTTTGAGTAAAAAAATAATGACTTATTCTTTTTTTTTCATGATCGTGACTTCGATTAATATTATCAATATTATCATGCATCTACGTTAAACAAAGTTCGAAGTATTTTCTGTCAATAGAAATTAGGCCCATGGGCGGCATAAAAACTCTGACATTAGATTAGGAATTTATGACATAAATCTCTACCCTTTTTTTTGGGATGGGAAATCATCAAATAACTCCTCCCGCTCTGGTTGCAGCGGGAGGGAGTGTCAGACTTTTACTGACTAAAACCCATCCATGTTCCTTCTTTGCCCTTTGTGTTCCAGGGCCGCGGTATCTCTTTGGAACAGTCCCGCAGCAAATCTCTATCCTTAATTTAAGAAAATTATATTGCGCGGGTGTATAAATGTTAGATTCACGAGTAGAAGGTAGAAGAGAAAATTTCACGGCTTCCAAGTGCAGTTTTGTCAACTTTAAACTCTCTACCTTTGTGCCAAATGCGGTTTTCAGAAACATGTTGGCACCAATGCGAGATTAAAATTATATAATTATAACTAGAGAGTCGTTTAATATTTTGTTTCTATTTTAATTGTAACAACACAATTATATCATGTATATTCACAATTATATCGTGGAATAATCCAACAACGCTGTCCGACCTTGGATTGGAACCCAGGACCTCACTCATGCTCAGTGGTAATAAAACCCAATTTTGTAAAAACTGTACTTACTGATTTTTACCTCTAAGGTAAATAAAATCTATCGAGTATTCAAATCCACCGCGATTCAATTTACGTAATCGCAGACTTTTGTCATTTAAAGTAAGATTAAAGTCAGATCAAAGTTATAATTCAGTTACTTTGCGAAGACAATTATGTAGATATTGTATTTAATTGAAGCCTGACTTTGGAATGAACCTTGTCTCGCTTGTTTTCAATTGACTATAGGTGAAACCAACTTTATCAAAACTAATATTATAAAGAGGTAAACTTTGTTTGTAAGTTTGTTTGTAGGGGTGATTTTCGGAACTACTGATCCGAAAAATTCTTGCACAAACGGGCAACTACATTATCCCCAAGTGTCATAGGGTACATTTAAAATGTTCCCGTGGGTTTATTTCCGTACATAAAGGGAGCGAAGTCGCTAGCAAAAGCTAGTAAGCAATAAAATAAGTCATGTTATTAGTGTTTCGAATGATTTTAATGTGATTTGCCGATGTGACAAGAGACCATGAAGGACTTTATTATAAGAACTATGTATGTAAAGTCAGGCTTGCCTAGGTTGGTCTGTGGATGGGTGACCACCCATTACCTATCGAGTTTCCTCCGTGCCTCGGAAAGCACGTTAAGCCGTTGGTCCCGGGTGTCATTTGTAGATCTTTGACAGTCGTTAGGTAGTCAGTGAACCAAAAAGTCTGACAACCAGTCTTACCAAGGGGTATCGTATTTACTCAGTACTAACTGGGTTGTGGAGGTCAGATAGGCAGTCGCTCCATGTAAAATACCGGTATTCAGCTGCATCCGTTTAGACTGGAAGCCGACCCCAATATAGTTGGGAAAAGGCTAGGCAGATGATATGTATATAAAGTCAGAGAAATAATTTCCGAGCAAATAGACTACTTAAATAGTCTCTATGTACAAAATGCAACTGTCGTTCTATGATAGTTGTATGAAACGGCAATAATCCGACAAAATGACGGGTGTCAGTTTTGCTTGAAAATATTTGATTTTGAACACAGCGTTTGGCAATGGCAAAGATTTCATTCGAATTCGATTCTCCTTTGAGAAATCTAGTAGCTACGCCTTAAGCCTAAGTCGAGTCCTGAAGCACCCTCAGCTGGTGCTGCCTAAGCCTGGATAAGAGCCTTCACGATCGGTTTTTGTCACGGTGCCGTGCAGCAAAGTCATTCCTTCAAAGACTGAATGTTTAGAGGAATTCAGGATCTTCGGCCCTTTTATTTCTAGTCAGTTTGAAAAGGGGACTCGTTATCATTTCCTTTTGGTACTAGCTTTTATTTAACTGGCAATGTTTGTTTGTTTATTTAGTTCAAATCTTGTAACTGAATTTTAAAACAGTTATCCCCAACCGATTGAGCTGAAATTTTGCATACACTTTTAGTTTGAATGACAATGCATGCTTAGCTAAGTGACGTCATTCTAAATCCAATATTATGGCGGTCTCAAGTTGGCGGACTAGTTACTTTTATGCACTCCCATGTTATGGGTATCAATTAAAAGGGTTTGATTAGAATAATACGAAAAAATGACGTCACACCTATATTTAAAGACTTGTTTATAATAAATTATTGATTGTTTTTTTACTATTAGCTTGTTTTACCTGTTATAGACTCAACTTAAAGAAAAAGACGTTGCCTAGTTCCATTAAACATTATAAAAAACCTCATCTTTTGTAAAGTTGACGTCCTTATATTAAGTACTGGTAGTTTATGTCTCCAAATTGATTAATTAAGTTAAAGTTTAAGACCACACAAGTACATGATGTTATTCCTAAGTAGAAACTATTATTAAACTAGCTAAATCTTAATAAAAATAAACTGACCTTGCCCATAAATTAATAAACATAATATTATTAATTTACTTTATATGCAAAGTTGGTCTTGACCTCTAACAGATGTTGATCTAACAAGCATACAAAAGAATATTAATGAAAACAATTATTTTTATTCAATCTAGTTGTTATTTTTATTGATTAAAGCATTAAATTAAGTTTTATTCATCAATTTTATGTCTCGTCTACACCGAAATTCGATTAATACTTCGGAGATGGTTTGATTGCTTCCGTATTAAGTTACCGGCAGTTTTATAACTAAATTTACAATGTTTTAAATAATTTTCTGACTATTTTAAAGCGCTGACTCTACGCCACCAATATTTTTTTTCTCGAAAATTCCCTGTTTCAAATTACCCTCATCATCATCTGCCTAGCCTTTTCCCAACTATATTGGGGTCGGCCTGTAGTCTAACCAGATGCAGCTGAATACCAGTATTATACATGGAGCGACTGCCTATCTGAGCCCCACAACCCAGTTAGTACTGGGTAATACGATACCCCTTGGTAAGACTGGTTCTCAGACTTTTTGGGCCACTGACTACCTAACGACTACCCAGTGAAAAAAAAAGGGTCAAATTACCCTAAGAAACAAAAACAGTCCCATTGGTCAGTACCAAAGAGTCTTTATTCCTTACACAAAGATAAGTTTTCACCCCATATTGAATATTTTCGAAAACAAGTCTTTTACTTTTCAAAATGACTAATTGCTTTTAGAATGACTGTCAGTAGGCTCCCTATTTTAAATAGACGATATTAACTGAACACCTGAATAATAATTACTTTTAAAAAGTCTAATTCAGTCATTTTTATCTCGATATTCATTTTAGATAAGTCAATGAGTGGCCTCGAGGGAAGCCAATCTCCGTCAAGTTGATTTAATTAGGCGCTCAAGATGTCTCTCAAGATAATATTTTAGACTACGATGTTCACGATAAAAATCTACTCAGGTCACCTTGACCCAAAGTCAATGATTTTGCATCTGATTAATAATTATAATTTAAATGTTGCCATCTCATTGACCAACTGTGACATTTAATTTGCAACAAAAAAAGACGCAAAAAAATATTCAAAAACATCTGTTGCGAAAAATTGACCAATCAAAGATTTTTATCTGTTCATATTAAAACAACTTAATAATAAAAGCGAAAGTTAGTTTTTGGTATGTTTGTTGCATCGTAGCTGCAAAACAGCCGCACCGGTAATGATGACTTCTCAAGGTAATAAATAAACGGATTTAGTACACTTTGTTCCTTTTACGAAATTGATTAAAAACTTATTTCACGCTTTTACTTAGTAGCTAAATAAGTATTTAATAAAATATCTGTGAGTATCACATGGGGTCAATTTCACCACAACTTAAATCTAGATTTTCAATCCGTTAAATGCCGTTTGAGTACAGTTTCATAGTTTTTTACGTTACGGCGAACTCACTGGCCGGTTGTTAGTCTAGAATTCCAGATTTAAAAGTTTCGAGTACATTCGACTACTTTTACGACAGCCTATAAAACATTTTTGCTATTTTTACCGACATGATGGACTGTACGGTTTTTCGAATGGCTAACCGTATTAATAAACAGTGAAGAAGTATACACCGTGACTTTTTAGTCGTCTTACAACGGCAGCCCACTTCATGTATCCAATGACTATTAAGCATTCATAAAAAAAAGGTATTTATGAGATTTTAATAATTTAAAAATAAAAATATTATGACACATGACGTAGTTAAAACATCCTGTTGTGAGCGATGATCTACTGGACTCGAGTGCTGGGTAGGTATATTCTCCTGTTTGACGCGTAAACATAATTAACAGGATGTTTCATATTTTTTTCTAATGGAGGGTCCGCTAGAGGGCGCTGCCTGACTAGCACTCATATTTGAGAAGCTCCGTAATTTTTTAAATTTAAAAATAGTTAAACGTAATAATATAATAGTAATCTTAGGTTATTCTGTGTCTAAAGTAACAGTACACGTGTGGAAGTGTTATCAAACATAAATATTCACTACAGTGTTTAAAAAACCTTCACCAACTAAATAACAATACAAAACTATAAACCCTAATTAAGTGATCTAATCATCAAAACAATCTAATTTGTGCTAAACAAAATCGTCCGAAGTGCACGTTCCGTTTAGGCAAAAGTGAATATTTACATTAAAAGTGACTATTGTTCGTCAAACAGTGAACCGAACATGGAAAAAAATTCCTAAGACATGAGTCACAGTAACGGATTTACTATATTTGAAACCAAAATCTCCTAGAAAGTAAACATTAATTTCGCCAACAAAGTAAACTACACCGTGGCTGAGTGTATACATGAGCCGACATACAGGGCGTCAGAGCAAGCTGTCGCAGGTTCGATTCTCACCAAATGAATGTCTTTTTGTAAGATTTCTAAATCATAAAAATTTGAACAAAGACTAACGCA
The DNA here is from genome assembly GCA_905220335.1 of Noctua pronuba. Classification (NCBI taxonomy): domain Eukaryota; kingdom Metazoa; phylum Arthropoda; class Insecta; order Lepidoptera; family Noctuidae; genus Noctua; species Noctua pronuba. The sequence goes on along the minus strand of LR999906.1, from coordinate 1,372,492 downwards.
CTCGCAGGAACCAATTACCCGTGCAGAGTTATTAGCAATACTCAACAGAGGGCGCTACTGTGACGGTACATTAATTTAAAATGGATCAAGAAAGCAATAACATTACCTTTCGTAAAATCTGTCGAACAAGTTCGTTAAATGATCTTATAAACATGACAAGTAGCAGTAACAAAAACATATTCGACACTACAATGCTGAGTATACCAGATAGCTTGCATGATGATAGCGGGGAAATAAATGATTTGAGTGAACAAGTTAAATTACTTATGGCACAATTACAAAGCGCTCATCTAGAAATAGAGAATCTAAATAGCGAAAACTTTCGTCTCAAATCTGATCTTCAAAAATCGGTAAAAACTATAAACACATATAAACAAATGTGCTTATCTCCTGATAGAAAAAGCAGGACACCTAAATCAGTTCGAAAAACCAAAATACTGGTTCACAACAAAACTGAGACGATTTCTTCAGGCGATCATCTAAATGATGATCCAGCTAAACCATCTGGTGATTCCATTCCCAAAATCCCGACGATCATGCTTGACAAAGAGACTCAAACTTCTTGCCAAACCCTTACGCAGCCAGCAAGCAATTTAAAAGAGGTACACTCATTTTTATCCGTTAAGACTAATAATCCTCAACATTGTAAAAAAGAGCTGGCAGATATTATTACAAGTACTAAACCAAAGAATAAATTATGCATTCTAAGCAGTGGAACCAAACCTACAGGGCACTTATCCTTGATTGAAGACGTCTTCTCCGGCTACTTCGATTTTTGCCATTATTGTATACCAAACGGAACTATAAAAGAACTCTTATACAACATAGAAAATAAATTGAAAGACTTTACCGATAATGATTACTGTATCATTTTCATGGGAGAAAATGACATAAAAGCTGAGAGAAATTACATAAACATGATAAATATGATAAGACAATCGTTACAGAAGGTGGCTCACATCAATAATATTATTTGTTTACCGACGTATATAACAGGAGCACCTATTTACAATTTTAAAGTGGAGATGTTCAATAATCTGCTTTACCTTGACCTACAAAATAATGACTACGCCTACCTATTTGACAGCAACAGTGGGCTATCACTAGACATGTTCTCCAACACAACAGGAAAAATCAAAATACAAGGATTGAAACATATATACGACGGCATTATGAATAGTATTGTAATTGATTTGTGCTCATTTGGGCAGTTTGACATAATACCGAATAATAGTAGAATAGATACTGAACCTAACATTATTATAAACTCTCCTGAAATCAATGTAAAAGAAACCGACAACCAGTTTTTTCTCTGAGAAATATATGTATATCTTACATCAGAATATTGCAGGTTTAATTAACAAATCTGATGCATTATGTGTAAACTTAGAAGAACTCGCAGACTGTAACAAAATTGTGGACGTCATATGTATTACTGAGCACTTTATGATGGCAGGATTAGAGTCAAATTTATACCTACCAAATTACAGTATGGCCTCATTTTACAGTAGAAAAAATAGTAAAAGAGGAGGTACATGTATCTTAATTAAAAAAGAACATAGATTCAGACAAATTCCAGAAATCCGCAAATTTTGTCTTGACTGTATATTAGAAGGTTGTGCAGTTGAACTTCTTGACTATAAAATTATTATTGTTTGTATATATAGGGTGCCTAAACAAAATAACATGTATACGTTTTTCCATAAACTGGAAAAACTTCTGACTTATATTGCCAAATTGAATTGTAAAAATATTATAATAACCGGTGACTTTAATATAGATGTTCTAAAACGCAATAATGTAACATTAGATTTTGAATGTTTACTCCTAAACTATAATTTAAAATTGGCTTTACATGAACCGACCAGATTCGCCAGTCGAACTTGTATCGATAATTTTGCACATAACTTTAAAAAGCGTTGTAAATCTGAAGTTTTGGAATTAGGTCTGTCGGACCATACCGCCCAATTAATCAAAGTTCCTGTTAAAAAAAATCTGACGTTGCATTATTGGCGTACAATAAAACGCGATTATAGCGAAGAAAATATGGATAAGTTTAAATTGTGTATTAAGAGCTTGTCTTTCTCAGATATTTACCTTACTGATGACCCAAACACGGCTTATCAACACTTTATAGCTGATTTTAAACTTTTTTACGACCTTTGTTTTCCACAAACCCAATTTTTGATAAAAGTCAATCATAAACCAAAGTGGGTATCTCGTGGTGTAAAAATTTGCAGTCGAAAGAAAAGAGATTTGCTATGGAAATTCAGATTAAACTCAACAAAAGACAACAAATTAAAGTACTTAAAATATTGTAAGTTATTCAAAAAAATTATAAATCTAACAAAACGTGCGCAGAACAACTACAAAATAATAACGTCTCAGAATAAAATTAAAACAGCGTGGCGGATTATTAACAAAACGAGACTTAACACCCCAAAAGAATCCATCGATAACATAAAAATTGATGAAAACAACGTCCTTAATAATCCAACAGAAATAGCGAACGCATTTAATAATTATTTTATAGAAAAAGTCAACCCCCTTCCGGGTGCCGGAAAAAAAGTAACGTCCTTAATTAATCACCAATTAAATTCAATGTTCCTTGCACCAAGTTCACCCTACCAGATAAATAAAATTATAAACAAACTTAAAAATACCAACAGTGTAGGATATGATGGTATCTCTACCAAAATAATTAAAGCAGTAAATGAGGATATATGCCATCACCTGAGTCACATTTTGAACTTGTCGATTGCAACTGGAATATTTCCACAAGATCTTAAACTATCAGTTATAAAACCCTTATTTAAAAAAGAATGCAAACAGTTAATGGTGAATTATAGGCCTATTGCTCTATTATCAATATTTTCTAAAATTTTCGAAAAATATCTTTATGGCGAACTTAATTCATACCTGGAAAAAAATAAAATTTTGTGCAATGAACAAAAGGGCTTTCGACAGAACAAAACCACAAATATGGCCATTTATGAATTCATCCAAAACGTTATTGGCCACGTTGACAAAACAGTTCCAGTTTGTGCCATTTATTGCGATATGTCACAGGCTTTTGATTATGTAGATCATAATATACTAATCAGTAAACTTGAGGCATACGGCATAAGAGGCAATATTTTAGATTTAATTAGATCCTATTTAACAAATCGACAACAGATAACAATAATAACTAAAATAAATCCTAAAACAAAACAAGAAGAAACATTCAACTCCGTGAGGAAAAATGTCACATACGGTGTTCCTCAAGGTAGTGTGCTAGGGCCACCGCTGTTTATTATCTATATCAACGACTTGCCAAAGGCAACGACTCAACCTATGACATTATTTGCTGATGACAGTACAGTTTCAATTGCATGTAAGGACATTAATAATTATGAATCTGACATTAATAATTCACTGACATCAATAATTTCTTGGCTTAATAATAATAATTTAAAAATAAATTTATCAAAAACAAATATAATGCATTTTGGGCAAAGATTGCATAATCCATTAAATGTAAATTTGATCCATGATAATTACACTATAAATGAAGTATCTAATGCCCGTTTTCTCGGCTTAATTATAGACAGTAAATTAAATTGGAAAGAACACGTTAACACACTTTGTAAAAAAATCAGTAGTCAAGCATATGCTTTATATCAGCTTGCTTCATGTATCAACACTGATGTGTTACTCTCGGCTTATTATGGACTTGTTGAATCTGTCCTCAGATATGGCATTATCTTATGGGGCAACTCATCTAATAAAGATATGGCATTTAAAATGCAAAAGCGATGCATACGTGCTATGTTTGGTATCCAAAGCACTGAGAGCTGTAAGCCACTTTTTACGAAGCATAAAATCCTCACACTGCCGTCACTTTATATTTTAGAAATCGCCTTATTTGTTAGAAACAACCCCAATCTGTTTCCTCGAATATCGGACATTATAATACGAAATCGTCGAGATAATAGTAAACTTCGTGTTCAGCCAGCAAAGACAGCACTTCTGCATAAAAGCGTTGTATGCAGTGCGCCGATAATTTATAATAATATCCCTAAATGTGTAAAAATACTAAATATAGACCAGTTTAAGAAAACATTTAAAAAAATACTGACAGAAAAAGCGTATTATAATGTCAATGAATTTTTAAATGACAAATCGCTCTAAAAATATACTGATTGAATCTATTCTATTTATTTTGAATCGCATGACTATTTACCTATTTTTTTTTAAATTTAATATTAATTGTTGATTTATTTGGATTATTATTCTTTGTATTTTTATTTTTTTTGAAATCCTATGGTCTTTCGACCTTATTTGTACACCAGCCATGGTCAAACATGTTGAGCCAAAGAGTACCTTGTAACACCTATAATAAGCATAATTTACCATGTATATTATCTACACATGTTTTTGCAAAAATAAATGAATTGAATTGAATTGAATTGAATGTTTATTTATTTTTCTTTGTGCCTTAAAAGGCAGGTAAAAAAAAAATCGCTGTAAAACCCTGGAACTATTTTATGTCGGGCATATTGAGTGGACCACCTTTGTAAGACGACTAAAAAGTCACGGTGTATACTGTGAAGAAGTATATTAATGTTTGCTAAAAGTGTATTGTTCGTTTGAATCTAGACCTGATATTATAACGTACCGGCTCTCTCACTTTTGGCATTTTATCAATCCTTCTTCTTTGCGTGTCGATGCACTCAAATAATACCCGACCAGTATATAGCCATCTGCACAGCTCTTTCGCTGGCTTCGTTTAAATCCTGGAAGGTGCAGGTGGCTGTGCAGGATGGGCAAGAAAGGAAGTGGGGCATATCCTGCAGAGCTCCACACTGGCATTGTATTTGGGACGGGTCGATGATACCCCATTTTTTTTTTTACGTATGAGAAATCATCAAATAACTCATCTCGCTCTGGGTGGAGTGGGAAGGAGTGTCAGACTTTTACTGACTAAAACCCATCCATGTTCCTTCTTTGCCCTTTGTGTTCCAGGGCTGCGGTATCTTTTTCGAACAGTCCCGCAGCCCCAGCAGGCATCGGCCCTTGCGGGCCCCTTCCTGGTTGCTGACATCTCTTTGAGGCGCGCGTGGAACACGAACGCGCCGTCGACACGGCCTGATTTTTGGTCAGATTATTTCTACAGCGGCCAACCTGGACCCGCAAACAGTTAAGATACTTCCATATTGGCCACAGCAGTTCTTGTTCAGGAGGAAGATGTTCTTCATCATACCTAATTTGTTTGGATCTATTAATTTCAAGTCTGTCATAATTATGATAATATACTCGATACTCATCAATATCTAGATTGTAAGTTTACGATATTTGTTAAGATGCTATTAAAAGTGTGTATGCGATTAATAACATCAATGTGTTTACCAATAAGAGGTGAATAAATTATCATGGATTTGCATTAATGAGTTTTTTAGTAGAGGATGGGATATTATATGGGATATATGGGATAGAAGCTTACTTACTTTGCAATTAATTAATTTGATGAAACGCTAATATGCGAAATTATAATATATAGATTGGATGCTTTTTTGAAACGTGTTGATCCGAAAAAATATAGGGCATTGTACCTACTGTTATAGCTGAATTTTCTCAACATTTAATTGACCATCTCATTAACACTACACCTCTACATAAACAATGTGCATCAAAATTAGCTCATCTATCAGAGATAGACATATAGATGATGTTAGTTTTCTTTTCACTAATAAAATGTATGTCAAATAGTGAAAGAATCTTCAAGACATCAAAAACAATACAAGAACAGACAAGCGCTCCATGCAGCTGACATCATACATTGATCAATATTGCCCATTGTTTCAATAATTGCTTGACAGTTTTATTAGTAATTTGACTAACAACCATCGTTTGACAATGTATCAAGTTTTCTTTGAAGAAAATAAGTTTTTTTATCTGGTTTTCATGGATTATTTGAGAAAAGATCACGTCGTTGTGCTGAAAATATCAGGCAGCACACGAGTCATCAATGCGTCATGTTTTTTATGGTTTTAGCCCAAAGTCCATGAAGTGTCATCATCATCTGCCTAGCCTTTTTCCAACTATGTTGGGGTTGGCTTCCAGTCTAACCAGATGCAGTTAAATACCAGTATTTTACATACAGCGCCTGCCTATTTGACCTCGGTATGTAATGAGTGGTCACCCATCCACGGATCAACATCGCCGATATAGCGCGGCATAATCTAAAGATCCACCCGAGCGGCTGTTATTATTTAGCCACGAGATGTAACTGTCAAAGGTGCTAAAGAAAATTTGATAACTGACTTAATGTACAACTACAATTGACTACCAAAATCTTTCCTGAAACTGAAAAACGCCGTCGAAAGAACCCTCCAAATAAAATGGGTCTTTCCCAAAGAAAAACTTTCCTTAACATCTTCATAGCACAACAATTCTCATATTTGTTTTATGAATTTCATCCCTTTCTGAGCCAAATTGATACAGTGCTACATACTGGGTTATGTATGTAAGGGCTGCTACACACACATTCGGCTCGGCACTTTCGATTCGACAACAAGGAAGTGACTAATAGACAAGTTTAGAAGAAGACGATATTCTGCGCTGACCCCAGGATTGAGGATAAGGGCAGGGAAATTATGAGTATTTTTGTTGATCGATCCGATTCAATTACAACAAATATTCGGCTTTTATTCGGCTCTTGCCGATTGGCAAACATAATTCGGAATCTATCATTGCTGATTCATATCGGGCCAATTTGACACAATTTGAGAACGTATCTCCATATTTTGCCGTTGGGCTACGTCGAATGCTCTCAAAACGGTGAAGGAAAACTTCGTGAGCATCAGTGTATCCATATATTTTGACCGTGTAGGTGTTGCAGTTTTGTAGGAAATAGTGTTTTTTTTAAATTAGCGATGAAAAAATTCTATGTAGGGGGGATCAGCTTGATGTCCTGAATAAGTCCTAACCGTTTGTGCGTCGGTGTCCCTTCCACCCTGTATAAAAGAGGCCTGTGTCCTAGAAGAAGAAATATTACAGGCTGCTTATGCTATGCCGAAGGAAGCCGAACCGAATATGTGTGTAACACCCCTTACATGCTGAGTCATGTGTTCCGAGGTCATCGACCCACTTGTTCTATTTAGTAGTTTATAGCCCAGCCCGAGACTTCAGTACATCGTGAACTATAGTTAGGCGGAAGAAAATGGTATTTGCCAAAAGAAAGCTGGTATTTTCATTGCCTTTGTGGGGCTTGAAAGCTTTCGTTTTGAATTTTGATCATGTTTTGATTTCTTTACCTAATAAACCGGTTTCGTGAATGACGAATAATGCATAAATATGTGAATTGGAACATATGAGATTCAATTCATAAATGTATTAATCGTTTACGAAAGCTAAATAAATTATTGAAGAAAAAATATTAAAGTTATTATTTCGGTTTGAGTAGCATGAAGCCGTAGAAATAAAGTCTTCGGTGAAGCCTTTTTTCAGCCTTCAATAACTTCCGGTTTTAGTAAGGAAGTGTATCCGACAAAAGACATTAAATATTACTGAAATCATGTTTCTAACACCTTCCTGTATTGGTGTTTCAATATGATGAAAATTTTTACCCGACAAAGCTCAAAAGGATGGTACATAATGATTTAATCTGTCTGAGGGATAATTTTATCGATATACCTAAAATAACTAAACGGGTGTGCGCTAAAGTGAAATTCGCAATAAAATTAATAGTAACGAATTATTGATTTTACATTTTATTTCATAAATTGAGAATTGATGATAGAATTAAAATAAAATTAATAGATACAAGCTATTGTTTTTAGATTTTTTTCATCCATGACCTTTTCACCAGATTCATTCAACTGGTTAGATCATCTTTGGGTGTGACCATTGATTAATTTGATGCATTAAGAGTTTCTTAAAGACTACTCGTAAATTTGTAACGTGACCTTTTGTAATGATTTATTGATGATGGTGATGATGATGATGATGATAGAATTGTTGTAATAAGTATTAAACTTCATCAAGGAGTTATAGTGCTTATTGTGGCTTAAGTTTTCTGAATGTTGTGAATTCACGCATTTTTAGGTTTCAGTAGCTAAAAGTAAAAAACGAAACCCGTATAATTTCATCATGTCCGTCTGTTTATCCGAAGGTAACTTGAAGTCGTGTTTATTATTTATTTTATTTTATTTTTTGTTTATTTTATTTTATTCATTATCACTGAATCGATACAAGTAATTTTTTTTTATGGTAAAACATTTTTTTTTCTGGCGTCTGAAATTCTGCCCGGTTGATGGCAATAGGCTAGACCCTATTACATGTTTAACATTAGGTACACCTCGGCAAACCCTTCGGGTATTACAGGCATGATGTTATGTTACGTTATTTTTTGTTTCACCCTTCTATTAGACAATATCACCGACTATTAGTACTTCACATTAACCACCACTCCTACCGACCCCCATACCCAAACAAAGCGATACATTGCGTGCACCATCCGATCTATAATAGTACCTTGTAGAGAGGGCAACGCACTGTACGAATCCAGGTCATTTGGACCCGATCAATCATGTAGGACCGAATGGTTTTAAGACTAGCTGTGTGATCCATCATGGTACTTCCCTTTTCGATGTAGGTTAAATTAGGTTATTTTGTATTTCTATTGTTTTGTTATGGGGCTTTTAGGTCAGTTGTTTTTTTGGGTAGTTAGGTGCGTTTAAGTTATTAGGGGTAAGTAGTGGACATTTTTTAGAATAGGTAGTTGGAGGTGCCTTCTATGTTAAGGGTAGGATTTGGGGTGAAAAGAGCGCCTATGGGTGACGATGCTCAAGTACAGACGCCAGCGCATCAAGTTACGACAAACTGTCCAATTTTCTCATTCGATTTTGAAGTTAACCATCAACATTTTGTGGTTTAAAATCATTTGGAGAAATTTGTCAGTTTCTGGTAACTTGAAGTCATGGTCCTAATACGTCGACCAGATTCACTACCATTCTTGCTGGCTGTTTGTTTTTTTATCACAGCGAGGTCGTTTCGTATTATTTAAAAGAAAGAAAAAATACAAAAATGTAGGTAGACAATAATGCTTTCGAATAATATGTCTAGAAACTTTCAGAAGTTTTGGAACAAAGAAAAGTGTGTTGTCAATACAATGCTATGAAAATGTATAAGAAAATATTATTGTGGATTAATTTTTATAAAATGACTTTTTTTCCTTACAATAATGTTTTTTACCTTTACGAGACTCTCTTCACACAATATAATAAGAAGGTATATTATACCTGTCCCCACTTCTGAAAAAGCTTGTCACAAAACCAATGCACAGCACAATTCAAAAACTGAATTAAAATAAACATGAAAGTTCTCAACAGAAACAATAAACTACATTAAAACTCATAAAATCTGTCAAAAACTAAATGAAAACTGATCGCGGTTAAGCCTAACAGCGGGTTTAACAACGAGCCCCTCTTAATCTCAGTTCAACCCGGGATTACCCTAATTAATTGAACAGATTTACTACGGAACCCGGTACGTGGTTGACATATTTTATAAATGGCGTCATTGTTTGGAAAAATATGGTGCTGTTGTTACAAAATGTTTATTAAATGGGTCGGTTTGTCAATGGATGATATTTCAGCATTTATTTTGTTTTTTAAATATGGTGTTGTTTATTTGCATCAGACCTAGTTTTTTTTTAATGGCATTTCGAAGCAATTTTGGCTAGAAATTACACTGGACAGAGTTGGTTGAAGGGAGAAAGGGGAGCCTTTGCCCAGCAGTGGGACACAATGTAGGGTATCAAAAAAAAAAAAGCTCCAAGGTCTATGAGGCTGGCTTCTGCTTAACCGGACTATCCTGTGGATGCCTTGAGAGAAAGGCCTCCAGCCATGGGCATAAAACTTATAAAGCCCTCGTCTCCTGGTGAAACGGTCGGTGTACCATATTATGTCACCTTCGGAAACCTTCGGAGTCAGCAGGCGTGATGATATGTTATGTAGTTCGATCCTTTCTCACAGGTAGTGTAAGTCTTTATGTAATGTTTCTTTCCTTCAGTGAGGATGTCTCGTTGGTCTAGTGGTCGCAAGCACCATTAATTAGGTCCTGGGGGCGATTCCCAGGTCGGGCAAAGTGTGATTGGGTTGTCCCATCAGGAATTTCTCAGTATAAATATAGACCGGTTGATGGCAATATGCTCGCCCCCTATTATGTGGAACTAAAACATAACTACTTACATACTACACATTAGGTATATATACCTCTGTATAAGCCTTCGGAGACTACAGGCGTGATGTTATATTGCGTTATGTCTTTCTCTTCTCTATAATATCAAATGTTACAAATAGGTATCAACCTATTTGCTGGTCGAGTCCCACTCCTAGCATTTATGTGGCAAGTATTACGTAAAAAATCATGATAAAAAAACATTTCCAAATGTTATTTGTTGACACTCTGATATGAAAGTAACTGTGAAACCTAGTACACGAATGTAACATTGGGACGAAACAGTGGCCAGTGATTGTCCAGCCGTGACCATGAACATGGTCGTCAATGGTCACTTTTTATTTATTTTGTTTCTATCTACGCGTTGATGATTTAGGTACTCGAAAACAAACAACAAAAAAATCTAGCCGTGGGACTTAAATATAATAAACTGGCGTCATGTGGATATACAATAGGTATCTCTGTCTATCCCTACAATTTCCAGCGTTAAGTATTAGTTAGATATTGCATGCAGGTAATTGTTTGAAATGAAATCAAAAGCGAATAAATAACGGTCGCGCTATGTCTTGCATGAAGGGACCAAACACCTTTTGAAGGTGTGTCAATTAAATCTATTTTAGACGTAGTAGACATCTCAATCGATTTTGTTTTAAACATAAAAATAAATAAAGAAATAAAATATCAATATCAATATAGAAATTAAAGCCGTAGAAGCGTGCAATCGTGACGAATCAAATAACACTTTCTTTGCTATTCAAATTAACCATTAACATAATCCAATTAAACGGATGTTACTTATGATTTCGAATTCATTTTAGGCGATAAAAATTTCAAAAAATATCTAGAATCAACAAATTAGATTTCTTCTTTGATCTAGATTTTTTTCAAAACTGGTTGTATAAAATGGCTACTGTGTGCCGATTGCACAAAATTAAAAAAAAAACAAAAACTGTCTTGCCTTGAATTCGTTAAAAAGTGAAGCTTGTTTTTTTAATTGTTTTCTTTTCGACTTTTATGGTTAATCCATTGACATGACCAGTACTTCACGCTTTTCGAAAAGAGGTTTTAAAAAAAATAGAGTTTACTCAATCAAATTTCACTACGATCTTTCTTTATTCATTTTATTTGAATCTAATAGAATTTGTTTCTTCGTCAAGGTTGTTGTCAAACTGGATTACAAAATAAATAAGATACATAGAAAAAGAACTTGGTAGAAATTAAAAGTATGTAGGCTAGACAAGATAAATAGGACGACCATGTAACGACCCCTAGCCAAAATTGGATGGATATTATGTTACATAAAAAACTTAAAAGATTTCTCACCAACTTGGCATTGATAGCATAATAAGACGAATATAATAACTGCTGATGATCCTCTAATTATGCTAAACAATGAACAAAATAAAAACCATGCTTCAAGGAAACTCAACTCATCTATTAAACATCAATTAAAAGGTTATTAAGTAATAAAATACTAATTAATTCCCATAAAACAAGGTATTTTATTACCTTGTTGAAGAACAAAATTTATATCTACTGCTTTTTTCATCGAAATAATCCAGTTTTAAACAAAAACCGTAAATAGAGATGTACTGCTGTCAAATTAAAATAGTTTAAAAGAAAAAAAACCGTATTTGCATCGCATTAAACATTATTAAACTCTCGAGTAAAATTAACTGCATGAAAAACAAATTTCCTTCGAGCACCTATCCTAATAAATCCTCAGCCCACACGCTATTACACATTACGAAATTAAACGGCAATTCATTTTAAAAATACCTCATTAATTTTACTTAAAAATAAAGAATAAAAAAACCGCCAAAAAACCTTTCAAAATCCAAACAAATGTCACTTTGTTAATTTTTTATTTCAACGCACTTCACTATGTTCACTATATTTTTTCACGAGCAAAGGCACAGCGCGCGTTCAGCCTCGTATACGGCCGGTTGCAGACTGAACGGAGGGGGGTGGCCGCCCTCCAGTTAGACCGCGTACACACGATCCAGTTTTATTGAACAGTAACATGCTATTGAAGGAAAATATTGGATTTTTATTACTGAAAGGATTGATTGTTTTACATGAACATTTTAAAGAAAGGGTTTTTAAGTTGGAATTGTAGTTTGAGGATCATCCTAGCGCCGTTGGCACTTATTTATAAGTTTTTAGAGATTTTTCAGTGAACCTTTGACCTTTTCATCAGTACTAGACCTTAAAAGTGTTGCATGGATTTAGTTTTGTTAGTAGGTTTTACTAGAAACATAAATTAAACACCTACCTTTCGTTTAGAACAAATGCAATGTATTTTCTTTATCAACAAAATGAAATACATTTACTGTAGTACTTAAATGGATAGATTAAGGAGTCTACTTCCTGACTTCATAACGAATGCATAGACACGCACCGCCATTGGTGAGTCCCATTACTGTTATATAACATCTGCTAATTATTTGTTTCATTTTATAGTTCTAAAGGATTATGTGTTTTCCATAGGCTTTAGTTGTAAAACTTGTAAGCCAGAAGGAAAGGAAAAAAAATGATTAGAAATTTTGAATGAGTTTTAATGTGTTATAATTTTTAGCAATGGTCCATCACTATAAAATAAAAACGGTTTCCTGAAACCCTCAATCTTTTCCAATATATTTTAGGGAGAACAAGGTATCATTATTTCATCAGGTAGCCAATTCATATACATTAAATGTCAAAATCTAGTCGCAATATCATCTCAGGAAAAATGGAAATGAAAAATTCGTAAAATAGATCTGGTATTTTTCACAGATCGAGACAGAATTAGACTGCGAATGTGCTTAAAAATAATGAAATTGCCCCTCTTCTCCGCAGTCATTAGGCATAATCCCTATCTACATGTGCCTCTGCCTGAACCCTGCACTGACCTATGCAACCGACTGCACATGTATTTGGAGCAGTTGCAGTCGACGCTGGCCGGCAGAGCGTTACGATTGCACAATCACAACAATGTTGCGTCAATCATACACTTGTACCATGCGTGAGTTTCTATGTGTACCTAGGTTTATTTTGTAGGGGATTTGTGGAGAGATTTCTTTCTTATGTGTCGATAAGACAAAGAGCGTTCTTCTTCATCGTGTGGTTAGTGCCTGACCTGGTGTCAGAGTTTTTATGCCGCCCGTGGGCCTCTGACTTGGCTCTACATGCCGTCGAGAAATATCTCTCAGGCATGCTGGTTTCCTCACCGAAGCAAATGATAATTATACAATACGCACATGAATCTGAAAAATCAGAGGTCGACCTCGAGACCTATGACTTGGCAGTCCGACCACTAGACTATCATTACTTTTTGCGTTACAAAGTTAGTCGTGGAGCTAATCCATGATGTCGCAGTTTGAAGTTAATGAAGACATGGCTGTGACACCACCTACCCTCACTACACCCGCGTGCTAGTTTGCTGCCCACACTCTTGCACAGAGAGGAGGCCGGTGTCCCAGTATTGGGGACGTAACAGGCTGATTATGCTTTTACCTAATACAAAATTGCCAGGGGTTCGATTCAACAGACCAACCTAGGCAAGCAAGGCTTAACCTAAAGATCCTCCGCAATTTGGCTTTTACACTAAGAGATGCAATTCTCTTGCCAAAGAATGAGAGATCTCCTTTCAGAATCCAGAAAACCAAGTAAGTGCTTTTCGGGGTCGTTGCTGTAATTTTGGTCTACCTACAGCATTTTAAATGTATAATTGTAATTTTCATAGGATTTACTTACAGAATTCGAATGACCAGTGATCAGGCTCACTTATACCGGATGTTTCCGTTATTGATAATATCAATCAAAAGACTTGTAATAAGATAAACATTATATTCGTTTACCAAATACTTTTCAACCGAAAAGCCGACCGCCATTATTGTTGTATGACGCATGTGTTTCACAGCTAATGGAAAATCAATGGCGCGCTCCTATTGACAGCAACATCAAACTCATCATATCATGTAGAATTTTATTAGCTACGTTATTTATTTACTCATATTTTAGTTTTTTTTTTTATATGGGGAAAAGGGTATAGCTTGTGGCTAAATAATAACAGCCGCACAGGTTGATCTACAAGGGTAAGCAGCGCTTGCCTAGGTCGATCTGTAGATGGGTGACCATCCATTACATACTGAGTTTCCTCCGTGTCTCGGAAAGCACGTTTAGCCGTTGGTCCCGGCTGTAATCATATTACCAGAATTCACTAGTTGTGGAGGTCAGATGGGCAGTGGCTCCATGTAAAATACCAACTTGTATTCGACTGGTTAGACTGGAAGACTTATGTAGGTAATGAATTTTATTTGTATTTTTATGAGAAAAAGAGGTAAAGATGTTTTATTGAATTTATAAAATTTGTAGTTGTACGTTACGTAACTGGACATGGTGTCGTTGTGTCTATATGTATACTTAAATTCATTTGACTGATTTATTTTTTAAATGCAACTCGGAATTGCTGATTTTAGAAGTTAGAGCTCAATATATGCTGTTAAAAATAAACAATAAAACAGATTTTGTTGGATCTTGCTAAAGCGATATAGGTACGAAAATTAAGTTTATAAAGGGTTAAAGGTTGTTTTTGTAAGTGTCCTAATAAACAAGAATGTATATATAATTAGACTACCTCGGAATGTCTGCCCTTCACCTAACATTTTGCTGATGACACAATTTTATTTATTACAACAAAAAAAAAATCATAACCCTCCCTTGCAGTCGGGATAATTCATTCTCAGTTTACTAATAAAACACGAAAACTTCAGCACGATCACATTCATCAAAACTGTATTATTCTTCAATGGGCGTTGGACTGTGACTAACTACGGCATTTGTGCAAATTGCCAATTATTTCCCTAAATGTATTTAGCATAAAGTCTAGATTACTTTGACAAGGTTACGGTCAACCTGATTGTAAAACAATTGGGAACAAAAGCGAGTCTCGATGATAAAAATGCACTTCTATTTTTGTAATTACTGATCGATATTTTTCGATTTGTTTGTTACCTTTTCACGCATAAACCACTGAACCGATCATCCTGAAATTTTGCGTACACGTTGTCAGGTGTACAGAAACGGACATAGGGTACCTTTCATCCCGAAAAAAAGTACCGTTCCCAAGTAAAACAACAATAACGTTCTTATGATAATAGATGGCGCCACGTGTCTTTCGAATCATGATTGAATTATATTCTTATTACAAGCAGATTACAACACGAATTGATTGTCAAATTCTAAACAAACGCGAGCGAAGCTGCGGGCAAAAGCTAGTAGGTATTCAGCAAAAAAGCAATAAAAAAATAGAAAATATTTTGAGATAAAAAGAAAGAAGTACCTACAAATAAGAATCAAACGACAACACAAGAATACAAAGTCTGAGAATAGGTACAGACATCAAGCTTCTACAATCTGTCAAATTTCTTTAATAGATTTTCAACTTTATCGCCAAAGTATTAGGTTCAAGGTTGATTGGGAAAATTTGACAGTTTCGAGTAGCTTGTTTTGCTGGCGTCTGTACACAGAATCAAACTGAATTTACTCTAGGTACAATGAAAATGAATTTTATATAAGAAGGTAGTGTGTGCATAATGTGTATGTGTAACCAAACCTTTGCCATTACACAAATAAATCAATAATAATCATATATCCCACTTACTTCTCCGAATTTTCACAGGTTTAATCTTCAAGACGTAACTGAACAAACCCGAAAATATTAAAAACCGGCACATCACAGGCTCATAACCCTAATTACCACTAATAACCTTATCTAGAACTACAACAACGACCACCCACGCACACACTATGAATGAACTGAACGCAGCGGTTCACTGAAAACTCACCCTTAAAATTCATGAAGAAAACAAGAAAATCTAAAGTTTTATCTCTAAAGCGATTAGGTTGGGAATGGCGTGGCACTTTAGGTGGAGTTATGACGTTTTGTGTAAAGTGGGTTGGCTGGAAAATCCGTAGTAGTGAGTCATAGTACTGAAAACTCGCCAGGAGGGGGTCGTAAGGGGGGTGAACGGGGGTGGCACCACGGTGGCGCCTGAAAACCCATACATTTCTTATTAATCAGGTGTGAATAACGAAAAATGGGGATCGGGGGTGATTTCACATGCTGCTTTTTTGTGTTATGGGAATTTCATTAACATTTCACCCCTTACAGGTAAATACGGGGTGTTTGAGTGTATGTTAAATGGGGTAACACGATTGTTATTTAGGAATCGTTTTTTATGGCGTACTTCCTTGTTTTATAAGTAACGTTTTAAGATATTATCTCAGATAAATACAACGCGATTGGCCTTAAATGGTTGAGTACCTACCCACTATTACAGCACTTATATGACCTGTATATACATAAGTGCCTCAATAGCACTTTTAACCCATTTAAATTATACGTCGAACAAAACAAATCAATGCCAATGCATTCAATAATTTGCTACAATTAGGCTAAAATTTAGTTATATTCTTAACATTATCAGGCACTTCCGCTTATAGATCAATCCATTTAAACTAAACGCTGAACGTCAAAATGAATCAATACACTATGTATAAAAAATCAATAACAACACACTAAACATCATGGCCTAAAAAAGGCCGGCAAAAGGAAGAGCTGATCTACAATGCGCCAATAACATTAACATAAAGTAAAGCAAAGGAAATGATCGAGCAAGTATCACGTACTTACTTAACAACAATAAGAAGTCGTGACCAGTGGTCATTGCGCAAGGTGACCGTCAAAACGTGCTGCCCTACATTGTGGTCACCGGTTACTCTTGCTCTCTTTAAGTTAAGTTTAAAGAAATTTGAATAAGAAATGTGTAGATCGGTGGATGGCATTTGAAAGATCCAGGGGTAAGATCACGCAGACCAGGATGGTACAGTCGCCATCAGATATATCGTAGCGGTCGAGGTACTCAAATATTTCGGAGCAGCATTACTTTTCAATGCACTCAGCGGCAGCTGGAACAGGGCTGATGATCATCATCAACACCTGCCTAGCTTTTTCGTAAATTTATTGGGGTCGACTTCCAGTCTTACCGGGCGAAGCTGAATACCAGTATTTTACATGGAACGACTGCCTATCTGACCTCCATAACCCAGTTAGTAGGTACTGGGTAATACGGTAACCTTTGGCAAAACTGATTGTCAGACTTTCGGACCACCGACTACCTGTAACGACTGTCAAAGATCTACAAATGACAGCCGGGACCAACGACTTAACGGGGCAGGGAGGCAGGGAGGAAACTCGGTATGTAATGGGTGGTCACCCATCCACGGAACAACCAAGGCAAGCGCGGCTTAACCTGCAGATCGAACTGAGCAGCTGCTACTTAAAAGAAAATGCACTGGTAAACTAAGGAAATGATAGAATAGTTTTATGAAAGGTGTATTGAAGAGAAAGAGGGTGAACCTACTTACTACTTGATAGAGTATCGCTGGTACACAGATGCTGTACCGACTTTAAATAAAACAAAATAAAGGCATGACTCTACATAAAGGGTGTAAAAATACCCTTAACGAAGCCGAAAAGCACTTGTTCTCCCCGACATTGCGATCATTTTTTTGCACCTGACCATACCTGAGAAACTTTTAGTTAGTAGATATATTGGAGGACAAAGTTCCAAATTTATCACAAGTTTTTTTTTTAATACTAGTTTTTAAGATAATAACTTTACTTTAATTACCTCCATGACCCGTTTACTATTAAAAGCATCCATCAGCACAATGTTTTGAGTGTGCTACACTGAGTTTTAACGTAAAACATGATTTATCACCCCAAAAAAAAAAAACGTTTCCCAGCATTATTTTTTGCGTATTGTTACTTAGTTTAATGTACATAATGCCTGTTTGACGGCTTCGTGAAGGGTCTGTTTACACCCTGTATATTGTACCTCATGGTGATGGTGTGGTGATGTGGAGGTGATGGTGATAGAAAGCTGTTAAGCTCTCTCTGTAAGATTTTTTCCGTACTACCTATGCTGATGAAATTGCTAAAGGGTACTTTATGAAATTAGTAGGAGTAGAGTCGTAAGGAAGGATTTCTAATGATATTTTTTCTTCACTGGACTGAAAATCGTTTATTACATAATTTCATCAATAAAGCAAGCATGTAACTGTTAATTAGTATTTGTGGCGCCACCCGCCACAACATTTATGCGTTGCGTCTCGCAGTATAAGTCTTTGCGTCGACTGCACGCGCCATAAGTTACTACCATAGGGTACTGCAATATAATAAACCCTGTCACTTCAAGTATACATGGATCCGGGTACAATGTACTCGAATGAATCAGTTGCTTTGTTCGTCTGTTTTGACTGACTTCACATAAAGGAGTTAACTCAGGTTGTATAAAACTTGTGTCTGCTGTGAATTGGCTATGTAATTGAACACTGACAAAAACTGTTTTCAAATAAGAAGCAAAAACAATTAATAATATTACAGTTTAAAAAACTAAAATACACGCTTTAGAGTACCATCATTTTATTTTTCGTATTCGTCTCAACAAAAACCCATCCATTAAAGTAATCCATCCAATTATAGTAGGAAAGCATATATAGAGATAAAAGGCAAGCATAAAAATAACTACCCCGCCAGCTTTGGGAGACCACCATACTGGATTTAGAATGACGTCACTTGACACTTAGTTAATCATGCATTGTCATCCAAACGAAACAAGTATGCATAATTCCAGCTCAATTGGAAACCGAAAAGTGGGTCAAATTTAACTTCCAAGATTTTTGTACTTAGTTACAGGTGACGCTAATAAAAGTGTTTTAAAAAGGGTTCATATGTTCGTATACACGTTTCATGTCATGTTTTCCACTAGAATCTAATCAAACATAACATCACGACTGTAAACATTAAAAGGATAGGCAGACGTGCACATAAATTACTCTCACATTTTGCCAGTTATGTTTAAGTCCAATGTTACAAAGGGCTAGTATATTGGCATCAACCGGGCACAAATCCAGACTACGAGCTGCTACACAGAACAGACATTCATGATAGAAAAACCCAATAACACTTTTCCCAAAATGGAAATCGAACTCAAGACCTCACGTTCAGCAGGAGCACTTGCGACACTAGACTTACCGGGCAGTCAAAAGCCTAACAATTCGCAAAAAATACTCACGTCCTTCGACATTGTAAGTTAAAGTAGTGCTAATAACCACATTATTGTACCTAGACCATTCAACAATAACAGCGAGAAAAATGTCTATGTATAAGCAACAATGGCATGGAGTCGTGACCCGATATAACAATATGTTTGATTACGCAACTCGACCGCCAAAATAATGCGGTGCTCCACATACTGAGGTGGTCTTTACTTGAAGTGAAGTAAGACCTTGATGGGAGTAGACGAATTCTTATAAGTGAGCTTGTCTAGCAGGCTAAAAAAATGTTGTCGAAGTCACGATTCTCTGATAAATCAGCAATAATGCTGAAATCTGATTTAATAAGCAGAATGTGAGTGATTCAGGAAGTGTTTAACTTCTAACCACTATAGTTATCTTGATCGTATAGCATAATAATCAGCTTGTATTGTGTCCACTGCTATTACGCTGGGATACATACTTCTTCTGTGTGAGACGAAGTAGTCCAGAAATCACCACGCAAACCACACACATGGTCGGTGCATGTCACACATGTTTTAATTAATATTCAATACTCAGAGGAAGACCAAAGAAACGATGGATGGATTGTGTGATATGAATGATAAAGGAGTAAATGATAGCGTGACGGTTGACAGAGGAGAATGGAGGAAAAAAACGTGTTGCGCCAACCCCAAGTAACATGGGATAAGGCAAGAAGAAGAAGAAGAAGACTCAAGATTTTATTGCATTCCATATGTATTACATGATAGATGGTACAAACAAGGTAAAAGATCAATATGGACCCTGTCGGGCACAGCAAAATTAGAGAGAGTAATAATTTCCATTTTTATTATTCCATGAATTTAATTGAAATATCAACGAAACTGAAGTAAGTGGATGCCGAAATAGGTATATAAATAAGAAACAACTAATTGAGACAACAACAAAAATAGAGGCAAGTGAGTAAATTGCCGTAACAGTCACATTTTCACAGTGTTACAGTGTGGACAAAATTCACAATGGAGCTAGCGTGAGCATGAGCCAGAAAAACGAACCAAAACTAAAGCAAATAACAGAAAAGCTTTTCATTCCAAATATTTCGTGACCTTTGTTGACCTACCTGTGACGTACGGACTGAAAGAGACAGACGATTTTACGCAGACAGACAGTCTTGAAATTACAAAAGAAAATGTAGACAACTCCGCTAGGGACCTAAAACCGAAATTAAGTAAACCTTGAAATCTGTATAAAGGAGAAAGTTTCATAATAATTGAACCTTTTTTCTACTGATGACGTCAAGAAAGACACGCGCGGTTACAAATTACCAGGAGTTCATATTGTGTAAATCTATGAACTATGAATCAACGCACCAAGGCCGCATGAGTAACAAGGCTGCACTATTTAATGACATAGAGTAGACTATGTGGGAGTGGTGGGTATTATAGAAAGAATGCTAATATGGAAGAGACAGAAAAAATGTGGTGTCTCTATGCAATTACTTGACAGGTCGCTCAAAGTATTAAGTAGAATCATTCAAAGAAAAGCATGAAATACTTCAATTTAAACCCTTTGACCTTTTATTGACCCCGATGACGAGTAAACCGTAAGACAAAAGCCCGTACGCAGTGAAGAGTGACTAAGTAAAAATTACAAATTACCAGGACTACATAAAACGTTGGCGTTCAGAATCTATGAATCTACAATGCACCAAGGCTGCGTCAGACGATAGCGGGGGAAGGGCGGGGTGGCGGCGCGGGTTGGCGCCAAGATGTCTGCCGATAGGGCTGCCTCGCGTGACTCCGTCGGACTATTTCGGGTGAAATACGAACAGGGTTGCCAGTTATTGGTATTTAGCCAGTTGATATAAATTTTCATAGATTTGGCATTCGAGGTACCAATGACTAATATACCAATCGATCTGTTTATTAGCCTGTTTTGTTATGTTTTACAGATGTTATGTAATTAGCTTTTTGTAGGTACTTAATCACTGAAAGTTCATGATTTCAATTTCTAGTGTTTACTTACGTAAAAAGGGAATTAGTTACACGAAGTCTTGGCATCGAAAGAACGTAACTCAATGTTACAAGAAAGTCTGAGTTTGGGTTGAGTCTGAATGTTCCGATGAGTAGACGTACTAAAACGAAAACTAATTCTAGAAATCCAATGAATTCTTATGGAATTGGGCAGAATTGAATTAAACATATAGCGATCGAAATATACTTAGTAATCCTTTGGAGACGTTTTAAGGAATCAAAATAATCAGCTTAGTATCCTAGATCAAAGTTTAGATTCGACAATTTCTCAAAAAGTATCTACGAGTGAAGTTTCGATTAAACTGGTACGGATACATTGCCGACCAGCTTTGGACATCGGACACTGTCAGATACTGACACTACTGATACTGATACTGGTCTTCAATGTGCCTGTACGGGCTTAACAGAACCTTAAAGAATGGGACTATGACAGTGAGCATTAAAACAGCTAACCTATAAAAAGAAAGTCCTTTTATTGCCATTACCGTGTCGCGACTGGAGCCGTCAAAACACTGACGTCATAAAGATGGCGATGGCCCGACTATTGGTTGACACGTCAGTCACCGAGAGATGGCGGAAACTAACGAAGAAAGATAATGGAATAAGACAAATTAGCCTTTTTGGCTCAACCTTTCGTAGAAGATAAGATTTATTTGAATTCACAGAGTGCCTGATAAACGGCTATATGCTAGGAGTCATAGGAAACGCCAAAGAGATGGCATCATTTTAGGCAAGGCAGTGATATTTTTTCCGAAGTAGTTTCAGCTATGGATGCAGTTAAGACTTGTTGGAGTGACAATCTTCGCAGTGTGACTGGTAGCTGCTTGGCGAGGTGTGGCTGTGTCGCTCTACCTCCTATCCTGCCCACTGTGCCTAAAACATGCAATCCCTGCGCTGTCACTATCGAAGCCGTGGAAGTGCTGAAGTTAAGGGTCACTAAATTATAATATCGTGCCAGTGAAATGAAGAAGAAGCAGCTGGATAAGTGTTGCCGAGAATCGAGTTTACAGGTATACATGGAGCCTAATTCAAATGCTTTCCATGCTTCAAGGAATCCACTGTCATCATCATCTTCCTACCCTTGTCCCATGTTACTTGGGGTCGGCGCAAGACATTTTTTCCTTCCATTCTCGCCTGTCAATCGGAACGCAATCATTTACACCTTTATCTTTCATACATTCCTGCCACAATCAATCCATTGTTTTATTGGTCTTCCTCTCAGAGGAATGCACTGTAACAACAGTATTAAGTATCGCTTGTGCTATAGACTATAAAGCTAGGCTTCAAATCACAATACATATAGGCCCTATACAGGGTGCAATTGAAGTCATGAGCATTATTTTAAACTAAGGCACTACTCACGATACTAATTGCATTAGGGCTATTATTACGTAAATCAAAAATATTATTCAAGCAAGTATGGAAAACCTTAAAAATTTAGTAAGTCATATTGCAAAAGGCTTATTATTGCAAATTAATACAAAAAGTAATAAAAAAACTTCACAAACGCCAATAAGTCTTGAAGTACCAAAATCTTAAAGCGCAGAACAGCGCGGAACGAAAAGTAAACAAACACCAAATAATACTTGTTTTCCATACTTGCATTATGCTATTTTTCATTTGCGTAATAGTAGCCCTAATGCAATTAGTATCGTGAGTAGTGCCTTAGTTTAAAATAATGCTTCAATTGCACCCCGTACTTTTTCGTTGGTATGTGCGACATGGCTATTCAGATATTTTTCCATTGAACTGACGTCTTTCACTCTTGAACTAACATAAAAATATTTATATTCTCTTGTCAGCGCAGCAAAGGGTGGAAAGTCAATGACACTAGATCCTTACGATAAGCCGAACCTTCGCAAAAGTCAGCTGATAGCATCAGATCACCGTCAACGCATGTTTGTTAATGAGCGAGGGTAGTTTGACATTGTTTTAATGAGGATTTTGTAGTAGAATGACCCCAAAATCGGGGTGGGAATGGTTATCGTGCAGCATGATAATGAGGTGACAGAAATATTTAGTGCGGTTGATTTTAGGAGATTATTTTCAATGTGTGTAATATTTCCAAATTAGAGGATCTAAATAATAACAGGCGCTCGGATCGATCTTTAGGTTAAGCCGTGCTGGCCTAGGTTGGTCTGCGGATGGGCGACCACCCATTACATACCGAGTTTCCTCCGTGCCTCCGAAAGCACGTTAAGCCGTTGGTCCCAGCTGTCATTTGTAGATCTTTGGCAGTCGTTACAGGTAGTCAGTAGCCCAAAAAGTTTGACAACCAGTCTTACTAAGGGGTATCGTATTACCTAGTACTAACTGGGTTGTGGAGGTCAGATAGGCAGTCGCTCCATGTAAAATAGCTGGTATTCAGCTGCATCTGGTTAGAATGGAAGCCGACCCTAACATAGTTGGGAAAAGGCTAGGCAGACGAAGATTAAGTAAACTGCTAGAGCTATGAGAGGTAATATGTACCAAATGCTGGAAATAGATATTGTTGTACAATCGCCAGCACATCCAGCTACTACAATCTGTCAAATTTCTTCAATAGATTTTCAACTTTATCGCTAAAGCATTAGGTTCAAGGTTGATTGGGAAAATTTGACAGTTTCGGGTTCTTGATGCTGGCGTCTGTACAATTGAATACCAAAGAATTGTCCATGCGTTTCTTATTTAATTGATAGGTGTACCGCCTCACGAGTATGAAGTTTCATCCGTTCTCATGAGCCTTTAAACCAGAGAACAGTTATACTGACTTGTCGTAAGTTATAAGGAAGATTGTAATAGATACACAGCCGGAATACCTCACTCGAGTGGACAAACTGTTATTTTAAACATAACATAAACTTAAACTGTAACTTACGGGATATCTTATCAATTATTTTTTAAGCAGTGATAGCCTAGTGGTGTGACCGTCGGACTGCCAAGTCATAGGTCTCGAGTTCGAACCCAAGGCACGCACCTCTGATTTTTCGGATTCATGTGCGTATAGTATAATTATCACTTGTTTTTCGGTGAAGGAAAACATCGTGAGGAAACCAGCATGCCTGAGAGATATTTCTTGACGGCATGTAAAGCCAAGTCAGAGGCCCATGGGCGGCCTAAAAACTCTGACACCAGGTTACGAACTAACCACACGATAAAGAAAGATCAATTATTTTGAGCTCCCGATATTTCGACGCAGTTGCAAGCGCCATGATCGCGGGATGACTGGAGAATGCAGGTGGATGGAAAATAAACTGTAAAGTGCAGACAAATCTGTCTACACTCTGTGTTCTACCGTGAAAGCTTTAAGCAGTGATAGCCTAACATTTTCATATTTGAAATAATCCATCTATTAGAAGAAGTAGTTTATTCTGCTTTTAACTTTATTATAGCTTTAATAGAGCTATTTATGATACCAAAAAGTTCAATATTTACGAAAGACCACTATCCTGATAATAAAGGTAGGTAGGATAGGTACGTATTACGTTCGTCAGTCCTTGAGAGACGGTGATCCTTCAGTAGCAGGGTAACGTTTGCTCATCACTTACCTGTGAAAGCTTTTAGGAGCACATTCTGTCGAGTACTTTCTTCTTTGTGAGCCTAAGTAGATCCAATTAAAGTCTAATTGAATTCCCTAAAAAAGGTACATAGGTAGAACGATGGATCTTGTTGTAATTGCAGATAAGATAAGATGGATGGAATTAAAAGCAGTCTTAAGATGGAAACACGACTTTTTGAAATGGTTGGAGATATACGGGGTGTAAACAGACCCTTCACGAAGCCGTCAACCAAGCATTCTGGACATCAAACTAAGTAACTTTACGCAAAAATTTTTGCTGGGAAACGATTCTTTTTTTTGGGGTGAAAAATCACGTTTTACGGTAGAACTCAATGTAACGCACTCAGAACATTGTGCTGATGGATGGATTGAATAGTACGGGGGTCGTGGAGGTGTTTAAAGTAAAAAATCCTACTTTAAAAACATGTATTAAAAAAAAAACTTGTGAAAAAGTTGGAACTTTGACCCCCAATATCTCCGTAACTAGAAGGTTCCCAGGTATGGTCTAGAACAAAAAAATGATCGCATTGACGGGGAGAACAAGTGCCTTTCGGCTTCGTTAAGGGTCTTTTTACACCCTTTAGAGTTGGTTGTTCGCTGGGATTATCATTAAGTATAGATATTCACCGATTTCAAAAAGTTTGGTTCCCTAAGCAGTTATCACACATTACAGCTCGGCGGATCTCACGTCACATTGGCTTGTACGAAATCCGTTGATGCCTAACACATGTACACCGCCACTACCCATACAACATCTAGCTACTTCGCCGCTTCTGCCTGACCGCGCGGACGTGCGGTGTCGTGACTGAATCGCCCTGAAATTCAAAACTACTCTTTAGAGAGCGTGGTCTAATCCCGCTATCAGGATTCATTTAAATATACTCTACCAGTAGTGATACTCACCTGTATGATGTACGCCTGCTGCCTGGTACACCGTGCCTGGCTAGTTCGTCAAAACGATACGAGAGTTACAGAGTAGAAAGTTTCCACTATAAGGACTATGGAGCACTAACCTATGAAGCTGGCCTCGTCCTGGCGGTCGTGTAGCGCGTGCATGACGAGGGCGGCGAGGAGCGCGGGCCGCGCTGCTGGCAGGCCCGGGGCCAGGCCGCGCAGGGAGACCGGCGCTGCGCTCAAGATCGCGCCGCTCAGCATTCCCTAACGCGCCACGTGGAGCATTCCTTGGGGCTGCTTCTGCACCTGAGGAGTGGGAAACAGGTTAGAAAAAGAAGCTAAAATATACCAGAAAACCCGGTCCGTCAGCCCTGGTCTTAGGAAGGTCTTAAAGGCGATGCCTCCTACTACTTGCCACCAAGGGAGTTTCTTCCTGCAGGCTGTAACCTTCGGTGGTCTATTTGATAATCCCCTTTATCGCAAACTATGCTCCACATCCTATACTGGTCTCTGTCCTTAAAATATACAGGCAAGGACTCAAGGTGGCTCTGTGCGTCAGTGACAAAGATGCCGTGAAAGTTTCGAAAAAAATCAGTTAATACTGATGAGCGTGCGACACGAAGAAGAAGGAGATCACGGCATGAGTTATTCTGATAAGCCCAGTTAGGTAATTGCTATCCCCACTCATAGACATTTTTCATCAGTAATTTAAAAAAAAATCTGCTGTTGCCTACAAAAGGTCAAAATATATATGGAACGGCAGTTTAAAAAAAAAAATAGAGTTCGGAATGATGTACTGCATACGTGGTTCAGCGTTTGTGCGTCGGTCGTTTCCGCCCAGCACTATATGCCTCAGGCGATTGTTTTATATCTGTTTGTTTTTCAGTTACGACCTTTTCTGCACAGCCTTTTCATTCAAGTATTCTGTAAACTTCCCCCCAAACTCGTTCTCCAAAAAAATGAAGTATGAAAAGTATTTTCAGTGTTGTATCACGAGCGAAAGGGAAGCAAAACAACATATTTTAAACTTTATGTTTCCTCCCTTCGCGAAAATATTGGTTATAAACAGAATTTAACGGGTCTTTTACAACTAAAATCTCTTAAAAAGCCATTTAATGCTTGTCTGTCGTCGTAATCATTGCTTGTAAACGTTGAAAGCTAATTATGATTGACCTCTCCATTTAACTTGGGGTGTCCAAATCGAAAAATGAGTGGGAATTTTGATGTTGCTGAATTTCGTTTTGACTGTAGCACGTAATATCACACCGTGATTCTCACAAGGACTGGTAGAGATCTACAGGGTATTGATATTTGGCTAATTCATATTAGTCTCATCTAATAGAAGGTGCCATTAATCGGTCTTTTATTGACTTCTGGACCCTACTCGAAATTCTTCTAAGTACTTTACACATAGCCAGATGCGGTTCATCATCTGCCTACGAAGCCGACCCCAAATGGGAAAAGGTGCAGCTGACTACCAGTATTTTACATGGAGCGACTGTATATCTGAACTCTACAACCCAGTTAGTACTGGTCAATACGGCACCTTTTGGAAAGACTGGTTGTCAGACTTTCGGGGCACTGACTACCTGTAACGGCTGTCAAAGATCTAGAAATGACAGCCGAGAACAACAGCTTAACATGCTTTCCGAGGCACGGAGGAAACTCGGTATGTTACGATGGTCACAGACTGACAAAGGCAAGCGCGGCTTAATCTTGAAGATCAACATGTGCTGCTATTATTTAGCCACGAACTCCTCATAGCCAGAAGCGGCTAAATTGCGAAAAAAGTCACTCTGTCTAGTCCCCCTGAAATGTTCCATCAACGAGTCTACCAACCACTCTGATTAAAATAATCAATCCTTAACAAAACTAAGTCCATTTACGCACCACAATACGAAATTAAAACAAATCAATACGCCTAGCTTCGGCAGACAGTCTCATCAATCAAACTATTGTTTCAGGCGCGGCGGCCATTCTCATTGTTTTGGTGGGAACCTCCATGGTTACCGAGGTAAAGGAAAATTTTGTTGTTTTGTTATTAAACAGACTTGTTTTTAGTAAATATTAGTATGCTTCTTTTGAATTACATATGTTTTTACTATAAATCCTACTAATATTATAAATGCGAAAGTTTGTGAGGATGGATGGATGTTTGTTACTCTTTCACGCAAAAACTGCTGAACGGATTTAGATGAAATTTAGCACACACATAGTTTATAACCTGGATAACACATAGGATAATTTTTATCCTGATAGTATGATCCCGTAGAACAATTATCGAACTCCACGCGGGCGAAGCCGCGGACATTAGCTAGTCATTACATATTTACATTATGAATGTCACAAAACATCACGCATCCACGGACCAAAAGGGAAGTTACAAAGGTTTTATGCCTACATTTCGACAGTTAAAAGTCCTATGCATCACAATCACATGGTAGTAGAAAACTCATCAACAGTTAGACCTGTCTGGAGTCAGGACCCAGGAAGCCACGACCCCAAATCCAGAAGCTCAATAGTAACCAATAGAAACAACACAACCAACCAAATAGAACCATAACATAACATCACTCTTTTAATCCACGAAGGGTTAGACAAAGGTGTACCTAATAAATAGTACACCGACATTTCAACAGTTATGTTTAAGTCCCTTGTAACAGAGGGCGAGCCTATTGCCATCAACCGGGTGCAAATCCAGACTCCGTGGCTGCTACTGAGAAATTCCTGATGGAAGACCCAATGACACTGCCCGACTCGGGAATCGAACCCGGGACCTCATGCTCAGCAATCACGCTTGCGACCACTAGACCGACGAGGCAGTCAAGACAGTCATAGGAATAATTTTATGATATTTATATGATCAAGTTCTAGAAATCAAAGTACATCCAGATCCTTCTGTAGCCAACGTTTTCAACTACTAAAATACTGAAACTAACAAGAGCACACAGCTTCCAGAATCTTCCACTTACAACTTCGCAACGCCACACAATTCGGAACCCAGTGCCTAAACTTATCCTAGGTTGACCTAGAAAGCGTCTAGTCCCACACTCATTGTCTGAAACAAAAGATCAAGAGAATGCCGCTCTAATTAGTCCGCTTCAAGCTTGTATTGTAATCTAGTCACAAAGAAACGCAGACATCTTGAAAAACAAGAGCTGTTTGATAACATCTGGGAATTGATTTGTTGATAGCAGCATTTTGCAAGATGGATTCCGAGGTGTGAACTTCAGTCAGATTATCTAGGAGTTAGTTTCGTAAATGGTAATTGTATTAGGACTAACTTATAATCACGCCTTTACAAAGAGATAGGGATAGTGACTAACTGGCGCTCCTTTTGAATAGGTCTTAGGTTCGATTCCTAGGTTGATCACGGAGTACGTAGTATCCCGGAGCTGGTGGCAATTCGCGAATATTTTAAAGGGTTTAAAAAGACCCTTAACGAAACCGAAAGGCACTTGTTCTCTCCGTCATTGCGATATTTTTTTTTGTTCTGGACGTCTAACGAAAACGAAAACCACATATTCTGCCTATCATTGGGATATTTTTTTTCTTCTAGACAATACCTGGGAACCTTCTAGTTACGGAGATATTGGAGGTCAAAGTTCCAATTTTTTCACAAGTTTTTTTTTAAATACTACTTTTTAAGGTTTAACTTTACTTTTATTACCTCCATGACCCGTTTACTATTCAAAGCATCCATCAGCACCCAGTTTTGAGTGCGGTACATTAAGTTTTACCGTAAAACTTGATTTTCCACCCAAAAAAAAAGTCGTTTCCCAGCAATAATTTTTGCGTAGGGCGACTTAGTTTGATGTACAGAATGCTTGGTTGACGGCTTCGTGAAGGGTCCGTTTACATCTTGTAGACTCGTCCCTCGTTACAGGGAACTTAAAAGTAACTAGCGTATTGTAGGCGAGATTATTAATTTTGTTACCAGAAATTCTTTTGAACCCGGTGCAAATAATATGTCGTTCAAGCTGGCCAAGTATTTTTAATTTCCGACTCTTCCGTGTAGTAATAACGGGGAATCCTCCCTAATCCTATTAGCTGGCCACCCTAAGGGAGGGTGAATAAATCAACGTGCCTCCGATTCTGGTAGATTCACCTTTTTGTTTTTGCTTCCAATACGAATCTGTATACAATTTTTTGTAAAGTGTCGTGCAATTAACTGGTCCCGGCTGTCATTTGTAGATCTGTGACAGTCGTTACAGGTAGTCAGTAGCCCGAAAGTCTAACTACCAGTCTTGGGGTATGGTCTTATCCAGTACTAACCGGGTTGTGGAGGTCAAACAGGCAGTCGCTCCATGTAAAATACTGGTATTCAGCTGCATCCTGTTAGACTGGAAGCTAACTCCAGCATAGTTGGGAAAAGCCTAGGCAGATGATGAAATGGTGGAATGAATAACGGCTTTGGCAAAGTAATATTCTATGACAGAAACTATGACGAAAACCTCAATAATACAATACGACAACACGCCTGTAATTCCCGAAAGGTTATCATCTTCTTAACCTGTCGATAGCAATCTAAATTGTATCAGCCCAGAACTGAGCTACTTACTAGTTTGCCGGTAGCGTCCAACAGTTCCTGTAGTGAACAAACAACAGGACACGATATCAAGTGCCCCATCATTTGCGGAACAGCACCACATTTACACTCATCAGAGTTATCATTAAAAGAAGGGTTATGTGAATCATCTATGGGCAGCGATACTTTAGGCCCTTAGGAGTCAGCTTTGCAGATATGGGAAGAAGATTCGTTCTTCAAATGAAAGAACCTGCTGAGGGAAGACCATTCGTTCTTCAAAGGTGCCTTTGGTAGTAAGCCTACCAAAGGCACCTTTGAAGAATTTTGAATCACCGATCGAACGATGGTGACAGTGGATATTTTCAAGAAAAATCTCCTTGCAACTATGCCGAACGTCCTAATAAAAATGATTGCATCTTCAGTAGGAAAAATAAACGAAACGAACTTATTGAAAACGTTGCATTTGTCTCCCCATTCGGGGAGCAAAGACCTGATTGATATGTTGTTATGTCTGATTGTTGTTTTGCGTCTATTTCGAAAAATTATTTTACACAGTAAAAGTTTAAGTTTCTTACAAAGACGAAGGAAAATTTGTTTTTTATTGTATAAAGAACCCGTTGAAGTTTTATTGTATATTTTCTTCAAAACTTTGTGTTATTCTCAACCAGCGGTGAAACCTTAAAGTAGTCAGAACGGGAAAGTTTTGCTTGAACTACATTGTTGTTAGATTTCGAAATAAGGTTTTATTTTTTAAACAAATCTACAGAAACACTTTAAGTTTTTATTTCAAACTCATCTACATGAAATACCGAAACCGTTTTGAGAAGTAAATTAACTTTGATTGGTTTTTAAAAACCTATTGCCTTTATTATTTACAAAAGTCGAAGGGCTATTAATTGCAGATTAAGCATATTATATTAAGCTTTGTTTCTTGATTGTCTTATTGGTCTAGTGGTCGCAAGCGCGACTGCTGATCATGATGTCCTGGGTTCGATTCCCGGGTCGAGCAAAGTGTGGTTGGGTTTTCTCATAAGGAATTTTTCAGTAGCAGCCACGAAGGCTGGATTAGTGCCCGGTTGATGGCAATGGAACCTATTACATGGGAGTTAAAACGTAATTGGTGAAATGTGGATGAATTATTAGGTACCTACACCTCTGCCTTACCCTTTGGGGATTACAGGCGTGATGCTGTGCTTTGTTTCTTGAATCTATTTTGTCAACTAGTCCAGCAATTGAGGCTTCGATCATAATCTTTGTCATTATAACTACGCCTGAGGTCCAAGACAATCATGTGACTGTTACTTTTATGCGTTTCATATTTCTCTACATCTACAAAGATTTTCAACATGTAGTCCTCGGGCATAGTGTAACGAATCGCAGAAGAAAACCAGTATTTTATATGAAGCACCTGCTTATCTAGCCTCCACAACCCTTGAACCAGATAACAGGATACTCTTAGGTTGTATTACATAACAATAATATACCCCTCCACGTGACCATTGCTTAAAGTTCCCGAAGAATATTTTACGTAACTCAAACGAAAACTTATTTGCGAAGGTTACTAAACATACAAAAGTTCAGGCAACCCTTTGTGCCCCAACCCTTGAATTATTAAGTAATCCCGGATTTCTGGATTATTAAGTTCTTATTTCCACATTGTGAGGGAAAGAAAAATATAAAGCGTGTAAGAGGGTCGTGTAACAGGGCCAGATGGGTAAATATGTGTAGTGCTTATAACAAAGTCTGCCGAGTACCTATGTTACCGTTCGTTACATATCCGAGACCCCACTGTGTCTCGAAACCGTTGGTCCCGGAATTGTCATTTGTAGATCTTTGACTGTCGATAAGGTTTGTCAGAGGTATGAAACTTTGACCACCAGTCTTACCAAGGGGTATACTATTACCCGGTAACTGGGCCGGGGATGTCAGATAGGCAGTCGCTCCATGTAAAATACTGGTATTCAGCTGCATCCGGTCACACTAGAAGCCACCCGATATAGTTTTGAAAAACCTAGGTAGAGGGTGATGATGTGTTTACTTGATAAAATAACTGAAGGCACAATAGCCTGCGGGACTGTTCGCAAGAGATACCGCGGCCCTGGAACACAAAGGGCAATGAAGGAACATGGAGGGGTTTTAGTCAGTAAAAGTCTGACACTCCCCTCCACTCCGCCCAGAGCGGGGGGGGGGAGGGTATTTGATGATTTCCCATCCAAAAAAAAGGCACAATAGTTAACGGTAGTAAATGAAAGGTCGTAGCGCGAAGTAAAGCGATGCTGCCGCGTAATTTAATCTCCGCGCTTTTAACTGTCAAGTATTTTCAATAAAGAGTATATAAAATCATACC
Source organism: Noctua pronuba (assembly GCA_905220335.1). NCBI lineage: Eukaryota > Metazoa > Arthropoda > Insecta > Lepidoptera > Noctuidae > Noctua > Noctua pronuba. The sequence continues at coordinate 1,339,844 of LR999906.1, read as the reverse complement.
AAGCCTGTATTTCAGTATTAAGAGTAAATAAAATTGATGTTAAAGCAGTCGATTTCCTACTACACGAACATACGCACGTACAACTCGTCACGTTTTCTTCTCAGTAAGGGAGAGAACATTTCTTCTCTTATTGTATTTCGACATCCTGACGTAGACAATCTTAATATGTTTTATATTGTGTCAATATTTATTAGGTTTACGGAAGAAAATTGTAAGAAATGAAATAAATGGAGAAGGAATTGTGAAGTGTGGTTGGGTGTTGGGTAAGGTAAGGTCTCTGTAAGTACCATTATTCAATGTATTAGTATTATTTATGTTTGTTGTTTAGTGCCTTCTGTCCCACTGCTGGGCAAAGGCCTCCCCCGTCGTGTTCCACGCGCGGCTCAAAGAGATGTCAGCAAAAAGGAAGAGGCCCGGAAGGGGCAAGGGTGGATGCCTGCCGGTGCTGCGGGACTGTTCGAAAGAGATACCGCGGCCCTAGAACACAAAGGGCAAAGAAGGAACATGGATGAGTTTTAGTCCGTAAAAGTCTGACACTCCCTTCCCCTTTGCCCAGAGCGGGGGGGGGGGGGGTTATTTGATGATATCCCATCTGAATAAATAAAAAAAGGCCACCCCTCTTCCTTTCCAACTCTCTGAGTGTTTTGCCATCATTATTGATGTTACTAAACATAAATGCAAAAGTAACTTTGACTGTTTGTTAAAGTTTCAAGTATTAACGGCTAAGCAGATTTCGGTTACAACATAGGTTTTTTTTTTATCCCAGTGAGTACATTCCAGCTGCGGATAAAAGCTAGTCATTTATAAATCCTGTTACCCCTTACTTAAAGTAAAGGTCATTTCAATTATTTCGAGGTTATCGGATTAGTATCGGTCAGCTTATTGATCAAATCCTATTGGGAATAACTCTGTTCTCGTTAGTGGCTCTGCTGTTAATGACTCTTAAGTTAAACTTGTGAGTCATCTAATGTCATCAAATAGTTAGTCAAGTATTTTCTCATGGGGCCCTTAGGAATGTTTCCTTATGTTTCCATTCTTGGCAATTCCAAAGGGGCCCGTACAACATGACGGACTCGACTGTTAGATCAGACCACAAACATTGAAAATTACTTGACTTATATACTTTAGACAGATATTTCACAAAAAATAAAGTAAATGCCATTGGGCCAATAATGCTATTTCAAGGAATATTTTCCTAATACCGAAATACTTAAATGGAACAGAAACTCAAAACCAAGAAATAAAATCAAGTATCTCTTTATTCTTTTCCAAGAGGTATCGTGTCTACCCAAACAGGTTATGGAGGTCAAATAGGCATGTAAAGATGCATCCAGTTAGACTGTAAGCCAACCCCCACATAAATAGCAAAAAGCTAGCGAGATGATAATGTATGCTCTATGTATGGATCAGAAACTTTCCACCAAAAGGTAAAACAAACCGAATACTCTCACACCCAACTATTTATTACAACAAACACAAATTCCCGCTATTTATGTTATCAGGAGTTACGACGACCTAATTTAGCCGGTAATCTTGCCCCCATAAAGCAAGGGTGGCCGCGGTAACCTTTACCGCATACGTCACTCAGACAAACTGTGCGGTCGAACTGCCCCACTATTGTGTTCCTTCAAGTTGATCTCATCGGTGTTTACAGTACCTGCCGGTTTTATCTATGTATGGTTTTGTTAAGAGTTATGTTATTATATTTAAAATGGAAAAGTAACAGATGGTTTGAAATGAACAAACACAAAATTAATCGTTAATCAAATATAACTAGATACTTTTTCCATGTAGTCGCGCGATAAGTAGATCCTGAAAACCCTAAATGGTAACGTCTCTGAAAAAATACTTTTGTCTAGGTTGAGAGTAGGTAAGCATGCTTAAATCTTACTTCTTACTACGAGGATGTATGTTTGTTCCTCTTTCACGCAAAAACGGTTGAACGGATTTGGGTGAAATTAGGCACTTTACTTTATAACCTGGATTAACATAAGTATAGGATACTTTTTATCTTGGGATATTGACCGAACTCGGCGCGGGCGAAGCCGCGGGCCTTAGCTAGTTTTAATATACAGGGTGTAAACAGACCCTTCACGAAGCCGTCAACCAAGCATTCTGTACATCAAACTAAGTAACTTTACGCAAAAATTATTGCTGGGAAACGATTTTTTTTTTGGTGTGGAAAATCACATTTTACGGTAAAACTCAATGTAACGCACTCAAAACATTGTGCTGGTGGATGGATTGAATAGTACGGGGGTCGTGAAGGTGTTTAAAGTAAAAATCTTAGATTAGAAACATATATTTAAAAAAAAACTTGTGAAAAAGTTGGAACTTTGACCCCCAATATCTCCGTAACTAGACGGTTCCCAGGTATGGTCTAGAACAAAAAAATGATCGCAATGACTGGGTGAATAAGTGCCTTTCGGCTTCGTTAAGGCTATTTACACCCTTTATGTTTAAATCGGTACACGATCCGATAATACTACACGGTTTATTTAAACTACTTTGATTTTAAATTATTGATCTAATCTTTTACTCTCGACGCTCTTAATGTGCACGTCTTTCTATCGTTCTCACATACATGTATCATCTCAACATGAATGATGTAACCAAGATCTTGTAAAAACAGTTTGATTGAAAAGAGTGACCATGGAGTTTCTTGCCCATTCTTCTCCATAGAGATCTACGCTTTGGAATGGGCAACTACAGTACTTTCACAAGTTATTGTGCCTTGTGTCTGGGACTGTAGCTTCGCCTTCTTTGTTTTTCTGACATTCAAAAGTGCCTGTAATGGTCTAATTGAAATAAATGCTTTGAGTTTGAGTTTGAGCGATCAAGACTACGAAAGTGAATGATTGTAGGAAAAAAATAAACGAACCAGGATGCCATAACATTTGTCCTTGAAACGAAAGCAACCGTGCAAAAACCCTTGAAACTCCCTCCAGAGCAAATAACTTCTCTCAGATAAAATGGGATTCCATCGCTGATCGATACTGCGACTTACGACTCACCTCTCGCGAGTCCTTTCACCTGAATTTTTAACGAAATTCTTCGGCGAACTCCTATAAATTTGAATAAAGACAAAAATGATTATTGATGGACCCTCCTTATGCAAATTGGAGTGAAACTGGCCTCGCAAAGACACTCTTTTTTAATTTATGGTCGAGTTTCAAGCAGAAGTTTTCGTTGAATGTGAACGCAGTTATTAATTTAAGTTTTATAGTTATATTAATAGGTGCAAGTTCGTTGTTTTATAAGTTTAGTTCTGAAAGTTTTGAGTGTTTCGTCGTAATTTTTGTCTCGGAGTACTATTTAGTGTGCCGATATTGTCGTGGCGAGTTCATTCGAAATGTGGCAATCGCATTACATATTACGGTAGATTTATAATATTTTCGTGTTTGTAAAATGTTCTTAAATAATGTTTAGCAGTACAAGGATCTTGTGGCGCGTGAACAAAATCGGATCAATCGCTAATGCAATTTTGCTAATGATTAAATTAAATTAAATGTTTATGTCTTTCAATCCCAATGAGATCCTTAAATTTAAATTATAGAAGTTGGGCCTATATTACGTTATAATGTGTCATTGCACTAAGAAATGTATCAAAAAAAAAATTACTTTGACCAACATGTTTGAACTAAATTTCATGCCATTTAAGTATCACAGAAGTAGGAAGACCATCTCCCAATCGATCCGATCACTGTAGTGCATACTACAGCACTAAATAGATTACGAGTCCATCGCCATTAACCCATACATAACCCTCTTGCCCCTAACCAACCATAAAAGTAATTAAGGAACCCTCCCCCACCCCTGCCACCCTGGTAGCGAGCGACGCATTGCAAAGCAGAAAAAACAAATAAAATAATGTAATCGGGACCGACCGCCAGACTCTATAACGCCATTTTTATAAAAGAAGAAATATGAGGGGAGGTTTTTGATTGGTTTGCAAATAGACGAGGGACCAACAAAATGGTAACTGTCGCCTTAGGAATTGATGGTGCATTTCATCATCATCATCATCAACAGTACAACATCATCTGCCTAGCCTTTTGCCAACTAGAAAGGGTGTAAAAAGACCCTTAACGAAGCCGAAAGGTACTTGTTCTCCCCGTCATTGCGATATTTTTTGTTCTAGTCCTTACCTGGGAATCTTCTAGTTACGGAGATATTGGGGGACAAAGTTCCAACATTTTCACAAGTTTTTTTCAAAATATATGTTTCTAATGTAAGAAAAGTTTAAAGTAAAAAACTTTAAACACCTTCACGAGCCCCGTACTATTCAACCCATCCATCAGCAAAATATTTGAGTGCGTTACATTGAGTTTTACCGTGAAATGTATTTTGTCACCCCAAAAAAAAAATCGTTTCCCAGCAATAATTTTTGCGTAAAGTTACTTAGTTTGATGTACAGAATGCTTGGTTGGTAGCTTCGTGAAGGGTCTGTTTACACCCTGTATTGGGTTCAGCTTCCTGTCGAACCGGATTCAGCTGAATACCAGTATTTTACATACCATAACCTCCAGTTAGTACTGAGTAACACGAAACCCCTTAATAAGACTGGTTGTCAAACTTTCGGTCCACTGACTACCTGTCACGATTGTCAAAGATTTACAAATGACACCCGGGACCAACAGCTTAACGTACTTTCCGAAGCGCAGAGGAAACTCGATATGTCATGGATGGTCACCCATCTGCAGACTGACCCAGGCAAGCGCTGCTTAACCTTGAAGATTGACCAGTGCAGCTGATATTATCTAGCCACGACCTCGAAATCTGTTGTGTGTGCGTGTGTTGTGTTGTATTGTTAAAATCCTGTAACACAAGTCTATCACCTAGCACAGGAGTCATGGGTTCACACAATTTTGTAACCACTTTCTTGTGTAATCAAGATTATTGATTATTGAGTAGGCAAAGACCGAAGAAACGATGGATGGACTATATGACAGATGATGTGGCTAGAAATGGAAGTATGGAAGAAGTCATGCTGCGCTGACTCCAAATAAATTGGGATAAGGGCAGGGGTATGATGGATGTTGGGCAGAATGATGAGAAGCCAACAGTGCCATAATATCTAGTCATCCATTTAGATGATTCCTTAAGTGAAAACGAGGCTGTTCAGCAGTAGAGCTCCACTTCAACTGACGGAGGAAATAAGCCTTATTATACTTAATCATATTTTGCCCTTCTTTAGTTTACCAGCAAGCTCGACTTATACGAAATCGGTTGAGTCTATTCTCTGGATTTGGCCACCCAATCCAGAGGTAGGTTGTCTTCCAAAATTCCTCCGTCCCGTCCGTGGTCTTCACTCCAGCAGTTTCTTCCCCCATCTTCTATTCAGTTTTCGGTATATATGGCCCGCTCACTTCCACTCCTTTTTGCCATGTATTTTTGCTATGCTAATCATTCTATACCCATGTTGAAATTACATTATCCTTACTTTAATCTAGTCAACTATTTGGCCTTTTTATCGAGAAAATTCTGATTATTCAGTTATGAAAAAGCCACCAGACACAGGCAATCAAATTACTTCAATAAAGTCCCTTTTCTTGTATTCTTATGGTTTTAGTTTCGACTTTATGTCGCTGTCCATTACAGGCATTGTCATACAATTACATCGGCCGGGGACTATCATTCAACTGTCATTAACTTTCATTAATATTGATCCATGATGGTGTATAATTGGAGTCGACATGTCATTCTATTGTTTCAGTAATAATTTTAATTATTAAGTAAAAGCCGTGTGCCTTTGGGATTTTTCACATTATGACTTATATTTTCCTAGTGATCATCTTCGATGTACAAGAAACTCTAGTGCAATCTTTCATACTTCTTCTTAGACCCAGCGATTTAGGCTGTACGTAATCAATTGCCAGTCGAAGAATACGACCGAAAGATGTACATATTGTTGTGTAAAAGATGTAAGTAAGAAAGTTTACAGTGTGCAAGTTCGTCATTTTGATCGGGTAGAGCATGACAATGTAAACACTAACAGGACTTGTTTTTCAAAATTTTCTTGATTACGTAAACATCTTTTGGCCTTTTCATCAACACACACGTGTAATTCTTGCATGTACCTATTATCCCCCTGAAGGGATCTGAAGAGAAACAACATAAGGCTCAGGGACGTTTGTTTATTTCTTATATTTGTCCCGACATACGTCTTGTTGATCTTTCAGATATATTTCTTTGATCTTTTATCGTTTTTTTTTTCTTTTTAGACCTTTTATGTCACTTTGTGTATTTATTATTTTTAAGGGCGTAGTAAGGCGAAGAGCTGGACAAAACCAACGACCAGTGGCCCGTCTTACCCCTGGATCGAGAGAACTGGAAGTCATGGGGAGAGGGCTTTGTCCAGCAGTGGGATGATGTAGGATAACAGTAGCAGTAAGTGCTTCGTGAATTTCGGCCGCGGAAGCACTTTAATTTTAATAATTCTATTCTTATTCTTTATTGCATACAAAAAATATACATACAAATTGCAATAATATAGCTTAACCCACAATTGGATTTTCTTACAGCAAACCTTATTTCGATACCGAGATTTGCAATTCTATTTTTATTTATGGCAATTGTGCCGATGTCGGCAATTCAGCTAATGTGTATGTTAAAGAGGAAAAAATATATAATCTGATGTGTTAAGGCCCCGTTGTTCTTATTTAACATATTTCTACTGTCAAGAACCGTTGTTGTGTTTCGGTTTGAAGTGTATCACGCTGGTGTACGCGGATGTAGGCAGAGACCTCATTGTAAACAAAGATTATATTTATTCACATCAGCAGAGGATCTGCTTAGATTTTCTAAAATATGTTAGAGTCGGCTTTTAGAAGATATTACAGGATACAGCTTAACTGCAAAGCGGATGCAGATACTGCCAGTCTGACCTTCACAACCCAGTTGTTAGGTTAAACACCACAATACCTCTATAAGACTGGGAATCAGACTTTTGGGCCTCTGACTACCCGTAACGACTGTCAAAGATCTTCAAATGGTAGCGGAGACCAACGGCTTTACGTTTGTTTCGAAGCAAAGATAGAAGATGGAAAGATGGCGGTACGTTTTAAAGATGGACATTCGTGAAAATGTTAACCTCAATCTTCTTTCTCGTGTGGTAAGTGCCTAACCTGGTGTCAAAGTTTTTTATGCCGTCCATGGGCCTCTGACTTGGCTTTTCATGCCGTCGAGAAATATCTCTTAGGCATGCTGGTTTCCTCACGATGTTTTTCTTCACCGAAGCAATTGATAATTATACGATACACACAGTATGAATCCGAAAAATCAGAGGTGCGTGTCTTGGGTTCGAACTTGAGACCTATGACAGTCCGACGGTCACGCCACTAGGCTATCACTGCACGACCCTCAATGATGTACAGCTAAAGAAAGTTCATACTCCTTCATCAAAGAAGCATCTTGATAAGACTGTCCCTTTACCTAGGTATTTATATCTTCAAAGACTATTACAATATGTCAAAAACGATGCTACATATTAAACTGAAATATGTACCAGATCTTCAGGAACTTGGAGACTGACATAAGGAACTAGAGGCCTATACCCAGCAGTTGGTGAAGAGTGAAGATAGGCTACGGATGATGATGATGATGATGATTTAGATCTACAGTTTATTTTAACCCCGAATTTAATCACTGCCAAAATTACAGTGATTTTTGTTCGTGTTATAATAAGTACGTACGTCCGTTGACGTATGCTGACCATGAGGTCCTGGGTTCGATTCCCAGGTCCGACAAAATGTTATTGGGTTTTTCGATCAGGAATTTCTGAGTAGCTGCCACAGTCTAGATGTGTGCCCGGTTGATGGCAATAAGCACGCCCCCTATTACATGAGACTTGAACATAACTGGCGAAATGTAGGTACACCTCTGCCTAAGATTATAAGATTCTTATGGATTGATTCTGTAAGAAAAACAGTAAAAGGACTGTACGTAGACACTGAAGAAATAATCAATGCAACGACAATCAATCGTTGACATTCGGGCAACATCGTAGGAATTCAAACATTGCTTATTTTGCTTACAACATCACGTGGGTAGTAAATAGGCCACTAATTATCTTCACACGTAGGAGTCTATGAGGATAACCTTAGGAGTAATGTCAAAAGTAGAGACAGACGCGTCATTTTATCTAATTATAACAACATAATTATGACAACCACCATAGATTGTTGGCGTGGTGATTACTGAAAAAATCTCCAGCTTTTCATTGTATGAAGCTTGTTTAGTAATATCATCATTTGCCTGGCATTTTCCCAACTATGTTGGGGTCGGCTTCCAGTCTAACCGGATGCTGCTGAATATCAGTATTTTACATGGAGCGACTGTCTATCTGACCACCACAACGTAGTTACGTATTTAAGACGGTACTCCCTGGTAAGACTGGTTGTCACAAAAAATCTCTACTACGCAGTATAAAACTACGTATGAATTCTTCATTGAAAGCTATTATTTTATATTAGCCCTAATACCTATAAGAATGTTCACACAAATTGGTATTGTACCAGAACGTCTTGCACTCAATCTTGAGAAACTCATTTCGTATTCTAATACGTTTCCCGTAGCAGGTCTTATTGCCCTACATTATGTACAAAAGAGTATATAAGTGTGCTACCATTTACTATTGGAAAACAGTCGTATAAATAATAAGAGTCTTATTTATTAGGAGGCTTAGATGTTCTTTATGGTATCATGTCAGGTCTTTTACGTAATAGGTTTTCTGGAAAACAAATTGCATTGCTCACTTGGAGACGCGAATGCTCACCTTACCACGAAAAGGTCATCTTGACAGTAAATCTTATGAATCTATTCGAAAAAGTATGAAAAACGAACATTCTACACCGAAATGAACAAACTCATTCAATTTTTATACGATTTATGAAAAATAAATGAAGTAAAAACACTTACCTTTGCCTGTCGAACACTTACACAATCTTGATTAAAGAAAAAAAATATTACGTAAGCACACGCTTGTCCAAATTGTCTCTGGATTCAAAATTCAAACGTGGAATCACTTTAGAACTTCCGCACTTCCTTTTAAATGTATGTATCGTCCATTGCACGCGTTCACGAATGAATTTTTCGTTTTCGAAAATATGAAGTAAATGGAATAAAAATGGAGGACACGCTTTGTCGTATTGGGGTTAGTTAGTGGGTGCTCTAAGGCGCATGCGCGATATTCACCCCATCCCCTTGCTTGTATTGCGTTCCGAAATTCACGCATTTTTGGGGGAGCATGTTTTGATAAAAGATAAAACTTGGATGTCATTTCTGGGTATTGAAATGTGAGATTATGTTTTTTGCTGAAATATGTAGTGTTTGTTAGCAAAATGGCATATTTTACCTATTAATTAAATTGTCAGTTTTTGTCACCTACGGGATAAGTCAAATGCTGAATTGTGTTTTGTGTATTCAATCAACGTTGACAGCAGTAGAAGAACTCAATGACAGAAAGCCAGGTCTCAAAGTCCTATACCTGCTTAGGTATATGCTGTAAGCCTGTACTTCCGTCAGACGCTTATTTTGGTTACGCTTGTGTTGCCTTTGCGCACGTCTCAAGTTCGCATGCATCAAACCTTGTGGCGCATGCAATAACACACTTTATTACTCAGCATACTCGGTTTATAACAAATCTATGATCTAGCTCATATGTCGTTCCCACTGCTGGGACAGTTTCCTCTCTGAGAGAAGCTCACTCTCTGATAACCCGTAAACATAATGGCCGACCGACTCGTCATGACTTTGCCCGACCTGGGACTCGAACCCAGGACCTCATGCTAAGCAGTCACGCTTGCGACCACTAGACCAACAAAGCAGTCCGTCCGACGTTTTAATCCCTTTATAGTTTTTTGGATTTAAAGTATGTAATATGGCCGTCCCCATAAAAGGAACTGTGCGGTTTTTTTTTATTATCAAGCTTAGTCTGTGTGAACAGGACTTTTATCTTTTCGCTCTATGTTTGGTTAGGAACCGTAATCCGGAGAGATGAAATATGCAAATGTGAATGCGATGTAGGTACCTATAATAGGTAGGATAAGCTCGTGGCTAACTAATAACAGCCGCTCGGGACGACGCGCTTTCCTAGGTTGGTCTGTGCATGGTGACCATCCATTACATAGGTACCAAGTTTCCTCCTTGCCTCGGTAAGCACGTTAAGCCGTTGCTTTCGGCTGTCATTTGTATATCTTTGACAGTCATTACAGGTAGTGGCCCGAAAGTCTGACAACCAGTCTTACCAAGGGGTCGTATTACTCAGAACTAACTAGGTTGTGGGAGTCAGATAGGCAGTCGCTCCATGTAAAGTACTAATATTCAGCTGCATCCGGTAAGAGTGGAAGCCGATCTCAACATAATTGGGAAAAAGTACAGTAGATGATGATAATAGTACCTAGGTAGGCACCGAGTAGACTACACCTCGTAGATCTCTACAGGTAAATCCTTGGGAAAGAGCTTTTCTGAAGGCGTTCATCATGCTTATTTTTACCCTCAAGTAATATTAATGCATCCTAGTATGTTGTTCGTATGTGTTCGTGTTTGTTCCTGGTTTGATTTTCGACTAGTATTAGCAATCGTCGGCTCTACGTAAAGGTACCTACAAAGGAAATTCGGGAATATTTTATCGATGGGGCAGACCCTATCTTCCACCTATTAAATCAAGACCTAAAGTCTTTAATAAAAAGAATTTAATCACAAATTAGACTAAGAATTAGCAATGTTTGAAGGTCAACATTACATGCAGACGCACACACTCACAAAAACGCCCTGCCTTCACCACCAGTTCATAGTTGGGGAGAAGAAGCAGCAAGGACAACTCCCTATTTTCTCTCTACCCTATACAGACACAAACTTTTCACCAAATATGCATATCTCGCACGAATATTTGTAGACTCAGATGACCTAGATGTCAAGCGGTTATATTTGCAGCCGCCATCTGTGCTCAGGGTCGGGGGATCGATCCTCGTGTTTGAAAATTTAATATTCTACGACGAGTTTCTTGGAACATTTGTTGTATAATAATGCAGTGTGCACGTTAACATAGAATAAGACTGTAAAGATACTAGGAATCCGAGCAGTGAAGTGAACTGCACACATTACCTATCCAACTATCATCAACTTTCTCCTGCCCTTATCCCAACTTATTTGTGGTCAGCGCAGCATCCATACTTCTATATTACTCGTCATCTCCGCGGATATCTCCTTTCTAGCCATATCATCCTTTAAACAATCCGTCCATAATTTCTTTGGTCTTCTTCTATTCTTATAGCCGTCTAAATACATACATAATTAATTACCTATGCAACTATCTGTCACCAAAATGGCTAAACGCTTTAAAATTCTTGGTATACTTCTTCTTCTAAATATTTTAATATAACTTTTTAATGATGGACTTGTATACTTAGTTTAGTTTATATTAGCTACTTGTTTGGAGGCCTTTACATATTTTCTGTTACATAAAGGTTTTCAGCCAGTTATGTGAGTCTTCATTGAGCATCTTATGCCTAATTGAAGCAAGTAAACTGTCCAAGGAATAAAGGGGTTTCTTGTGTACAGATCTATATGTTTATCCAAAAATAAATACATTGGGATCATAGTCGGGTATGTAATAATAAAACAACATCAAAACTATAGAATAAAATTTGTATTCCGTCATCAATACACGAATAGTGACCGGTTCAATACATTAATAGTGTTTGTTTAATAAAATAGAAACTATTTACTATATTATTATTATTGTAATAACGCTCAAAAATACATTGGCTTAACATCGGATAAACTATTAAATTAATACATCTCATTAACATTCGATATTTGCCGATTAGAATGTTCTAAACTAGTTAAAACTATTTATTTATAATATTATATACTATGTGTAACGCGATTTCTTACAGCAAACTCCTCATCGTCCTGAAACATCAAAAAAAACTTTAGAATCACAACACACAACATTCAAGAGCTAGAGAAGAAATGGCAACTGATTGACTTCTTCAGTTGAAGACCTAAGAAAGGTAAGAAATTGTATTAAATCATTTTCTACCAGGAAATATAAAAGACGACAAGTAACATCATATTTTCACTGATCACCTCATATTGCAAGAAATCTTTGTAGAATCCATTGCGCTGTAGTATACTTAAAACAGAACAGTATCCTGTTTTTTAGATTTCCCAATTTATTTGAGGTCAGCGCAACATGTCATCTTCTGTACCTATACCTCTATTAGCCGTCATCCCAGATGTCAACTCCTTTCTAATCATATAATCTTTCTAATTGTTTTTAAAACCTCCCCCATTCTTAAACAGTTACAACCATATACATTCACATTCAAAACTTTTTTCTTTATTCTTGAGCATCATAAAGGGTGTAAATAGACCCTTAAAGAAGCCGAAAAGCACTTGTTCTCCCCGTCATTGCGATCATTTTTTTCTTCTGGACCATACATGTGAACCTTCTAGTTACGGAGATATTGGTAGTCAAAGTTCAACTTTTTCACAAGTTTTTTTTTTAATACTAGTTTTTAAGGTTATAACTTTATTTTAAATACCTGTCTCCATGGCCCCCGTACTATTCAATGCATCCACCAATACAATGTTTTGAGTGTGTTATGATGAGTTTTACCGTAAAAAGTGACTTTTCACCCCCAAAAAAAAGTAGTTCCCCAGCAATAATTTTTGCGTAGGGTTACTTAGTTTGATGTATAATAATGCTTGTGGCTTCGTGAAGGGTCCGTTAACACCTCGTTTATTATGTCCATACCATGTTTAATTTATGTATTACAATAAGATTGTTAAAAACAATAGTGTTACCTTGTACCTAGCACCAGTATTATTTGGTCATGCCCTGTTTCGCTCTTCTCTCCCACTCCGCCCTCATCTGCAGAATCCCTTTAAACTGTGGAGACGCATCGGCTTCCCCTGAAGGCTCCTTCTCTTTCCCACCTTCATCCTTCTCCAAATCTCCGTCCTTGTCTATCACAGCACTTTCTTTCCTATCTTTATCGACTGACAATCTGAATTTATCATCATTCTTCTGCCACGGCCTTTTTGTCAAAGTGTCGGCTTTATAAGCCATTGCTTCGCTCTTTGCTATGTTTTTAATGTCCTCTCTGTCATTTGATGGGTCAGGGAACGTCCTATTTCTAAGTCTCTTTTCTGGAGTGGAGTCGGATACTTCTTTCTTGTACTTGTTTACTTCGCTTCTGTATACGGGGGCGCTGTCTCTTTTAGGGTTGGCAGAAACGTTGTTTATGCTCACACTGTTAATGCTTACGCTTCTCTGATAGTGTGGAGCCCCAAACTGACTCACTCGGGCAGCAATGTCAACCAATCTCTTCTCTTCTTCTTTGATAACATCTTCATTTTCCTTGTCGCTGTCCCTAGATTTTATAGAAGCGTTAAATTCGTTTTTTAATATCTTGCTTTTTGTAGGTGGTACTTCACTTTCTTCTTTTTCTTTATTATTGTTAATGGCGGCTATTTCTTGAGCAATGCTGTCGGCTTCAGAGTCTTTCAGTTTTAGAGATCTTCGCGCGAATACTTTCATTAATTCAGGTTCGTCATCGTTTTTCCTGTCACCTCGTAGTTCTTTAGAGAGGATGCCAGGTTTCTTACGATAAACCACAGCTTCGTCTTGTCTGTCTGGTGTTTTGATGTCATTGCTGTCCGTGCTCTGAATGGAACTCTTGCTTCCGAAGCTCGAATGGGATTTCTGATCAATGGATATGTTGTCGTAGATTCTCTCCGTGCTACCGTCAGTACTCATGGAATTTGTTCGTGGTTTCTCTGGTCTATCCTGTAGTTCAACGCTCATTGCTTTTCTTTTGAAGAACGCTTTAGGCGTGGAAGGGCTCTGTGGTATGATTGGGATAACAGATTTCCGACCACTAAGTGGGGAGTTCTTGTCATCATTCTGAGCATTCTCAATAACATTTTCAACGAATTTGTTGCTCTTGATAGACTCTCTTCTCACAGGAATATTCTGTGTCTTAGTTTCAGTGACTTGGAAACATTCTACATCTTGTTCTTTCTCTGTTTGCGGACTATCAAGTTTCTTTGGCGTAACGTTAGCTGTCAAAACAATGTTTGTAGTCGGTTTAGCATCAACTTTGTTCAATTGAATGTTGAGAAACTCCGGGACTCCAGGTTTCGATCCAGATTTCTGTAACTTCTCATCACTTTTATTTATTTTAGGTGTTTCCACCGTTTTGACTGGTGTTTGTTCTTTATTAATATGAGTTACTGATATAAAACTTTCAGTTTCTGATTTCAATTCTCTTTGCACGTTATGTTTGGCACTTAAAGCGCTCTCGACGGATATAGTTTTCCGTCTATCTTCTATCGGCTTCTCTGGGCTACTCTTAATGCTATCTAAAGAACTAGACTTGAGTATTGGGGCAATAATGGGCTTAGGCGAACTAATAATATCATCAATTTTAGCCTCTATTTGAGAGATATCGCTGTCGCGTTTATTATCCATCGTGATATGGATGCTATTGGTGAAGAGTTTCCTGTCTTCATTAGCATCAGTTTTGAGGCTATCCAAGTAACTGCTATCGGTACTCGGCAAGCTATCGTAGTTAGCTTCGGCACTGCCGTGCATTATACCGTAGTTTCTAGCTGAAATTCTTTTGGAGAAGTCGTTTCGTTCGCTCAGGTTCCTCCTGTAGTTGACTTCCCAGCTTTCTAGCAACGGTTCAGAGATGCCGACAATGGCCGGCAGACTAGGCATCTGGTTCTCTTGGGAGCTGATAGACGTCGTCTCTGACGCGTATCGGAAGCTGTGCGACTTGCCGATGCTGCTGCGAGTCTCCACGTACTCGTCTCCCAGAGACCTCATAGCGGAGGTGACGTAAGACTCCTCAGTTTTGGAAGCATGGCGTGCTGATTCACGTTTGCATTCGATCAATTTCTCAGTAAAATCGGAAACGTGCTCAGACGACCGGTGTTTGATGTTGTCCGAACTCTGATGCCTAATCGTCTTGGGGGGCGACGTCGACGCCAGCATGCTCGGGTTGAAGTACGGGATGTTCTTCGGCATGCTACCACTTGTGAAGATGTTATAATCGTTGTGAACATTTTTGATGCGCATCGCTCTGATTGGCGGCTCGTCATCGGAGATCGCTGGAGACTCTTCCTGTGCTCTGTTTAACAGCTCATTACTAATAAATGCTTTCGAGGAAAACGGGTCAACCAGTCGTTGGACTGACGCTGGTCTCTTGGTTTTATCAAGGTGTAGGTTAAAGGATTCCCTCTTATCTTCAATTGCCTCTTTAGAAGAAGTCCGCTTTGTCCTTTCAATTTTCTCACAGAATTCTTCGCGTCTGCTGTACCGATTTTTCATTTCTTGGTTCAACATTTTATCGGTTTCTTCAGCAATTTTGAGATCAGTAATGTTGTATTCTACGCCGGGGACTTTGGCAGCGCTATACACATCTTTGTACGCGCTGTCTTGGACGTAAGCGCCCTTGTTGTCCAACCTCTTGTGCATTTGGTTGGCGAATGCTTTCTGTCCGGCGGATTTGTGGGTTCTCTCAGCAGGTACCGGCTTGTACCCTTGTCCTTCATGAAAATTTCTCTCTGTATCAACAGGTTTATACTGCGCAGCAGACTTCTCAGTTTTAGACTTTTTAATCTCTTGCTGACCATCTCCGTCCGTCTGGTCTTTTTTAGACTTCTTCCCACTCTTTCTGAGAAGAAGTCTACTGAAGAACGATTCCTCTTTCTTCGAAGACTTTATCGCTTCGTTCTCTGACTTCTTGTCTGACTTAGATTTCTTCTCGAGGCAAGATTCATCGGCTTTCTTATCCATGCGGTACTTCGTCATCCTCTCTTCTGAATGGTAAGTTTGGATAGTCTCCTCATGGGTTCTCGGTGAGCTCTCTCTAAGGGCCTGCCCTTGGGAGCTAGATTGGCTTCTCTTAATCGAGGACCGTGGGGTATTGGACTCTGCTATGCTAAGCTTTGCAGGAGACTGGCCCACGAGATGACTAAGTGCCAACCCAGGAGGTAATGACGAGGATTTGAGCTTAGTATCGCTCGGAGTCTCCAGAACTCTCGTGAGTTCTCTGTTCACATGCTGATGCTGTTCTTTAACGATCATATGATGCTTCGTAGTGGTCGATGAAGAGAATGATTCTGAAACGCAAAGATTCCACAGTAAGACATATGATCAAATTAAGAGTAACTTTAGGTGGTTCAAATAAGGTGTTTAATGGCATGCTTACCAGTAACGACTTCTGAATGTTTGTGGCTGACTTCAGGAGTGGTGCTTCGTATCATTTCTTCGTTCAGTTCGGGCGTTATCGGCAAGGCTGATGCGGCAATCTGGAATTTTAAAGTCATCACTATTTAATATATGCTCAAAAATAGAAAAACTGGGAAACACAGACGGTGAGTAAATTGATGACTTCCTGATAGAAAACCAAAGAACCCACTAAGCCGAAAGCTTGCTTTTGTTAGAAAAGCACAGATTTAAGAAACGTTAACAGAAACGTGTTACAAAAATGTATGCAGCAAGTAGGAAATAAAGTAACTAAGCATAATAAATATTATAGAGGCTAGGTATGAATATGTATACAGTAGAGAAGATTTGAAGTCACACCTCCACTAATTTGACAAATGTTTTTGATGGATCTTTATCAGAGAAATCATATAGTGTTTTTAAAGTTCATCAAGACAAAAAAAGTCTGAGGTCAAATTTATTCCATAGAGCGTAACAATTTTTTTATTCTCTGATTTGTTCAAAGGCGCGTTAAAGCGTTGAATGTAAGGTGGCGCCACCTACCTTCAAAAATCAACACAACAAGCATTCAGCAGCGCAGAAAGCAAAGCGACAGGACAGACGACACCTACTTTAAAGTTCAATACTAACTGGGTTGTTTTTCTTGCGGCGGGGCGCGCCGTGCGTGCGCCGCGGTCGCACCGCCATCTTGTGCTTGGCGGCCGAGTGCGACAGTGGCGCCACGCCCGACGGCGGCTCCGATGTGTCTGGAACGTTACGAGGTATACACTTATAGTCTGTTTTTTAATCCCTGACTAAATTGACAAGTAAAAATGGCAAACTGACATAGATTTCAATAGGATTTACGTCAGTTTTGACATTTTAACTTGTCAATTTAGTCTCAGGGATTAAAAAAAACAGACATTAGTTTGTTAGGAAGTAAGTACGCTGTAGGTTTGTTGGAATTGCAACCATAGGGAGGTAATAGGCAGTTAAAAGGATCTAACTCAGTCCAATCAGCCTGGGATAGAACATCCTGGCTTAAGAAATAAATGTATTTGATTTGAGAGTGTAGCGCATCAGTATTTCGTTGGATAGGTTAACTTGGCGATAATGATAGCAGATAAACACAAGGGAAGGTATATATCCTGTTAAATCTCATCCTTTTCTAGAGACAAGCTGAAGTCCAGTAGACTAAATAAGGATGAGATTTAATCCTAATTAGACTATAGTCTATTTTTTAATCCCTGAGACTAAATTGACAAGTAAAAATGGCAAACTGTAAAAAGGGCAACTGATTTCAATAGGATTTATGTCATTTTTGACATTTTCACTTGTCAATTTAGTCTCAGGGATTAAAAAACAGACGATAGCTTGCCCACAAGGATGCGAGTTGTACCTTATAAATGACAAATACAAAGAATAAGTAAATATAAAGTAAGTTAAAATCATCCTAGCTTGGACAGACTTATAGGAAGCATTCGGTCTACTGGACGGTCCGTAATGTAACAAATATGAAAACTACCGTTAAGGAATAAGGACGCTATGTTCGTGCGGTTGACTCAGCTAACCACATTTCCTTTACAAAGGGCTCCGCAAAGAAAAGCATAAAAGCAACTATACTCACTGTAGAAGTCAAACTGGTCACTCCTGGAGTGGTCATGCGAGTGGTGGTGACCACTGCTGCTGTCCTCATCCATCTCGGAGGAGCCCACGCTGAGGAGGGAGCCGTCGCTGCAGGAGGACTGCGATATGCCTGCATGGTGCCGCTGGAAAGGAGATGAGGGGGATGTTAGTATGAGAAGATTGAAAACAGGTTAGTGTATCACTCGTGGTGGCAATTTAAGTGCTCAGTGATGTCTCTGGATATCGCTATTACAAGAAGCATCGAAAAATACGTTGCCAGTAAATACGAGGCCATGTATATTTCTGCCTCGGATGCTGTCATTTTTATGCTACAACCAGAATCTCACTGGTACACAAAGTTCTTGTAAGGAACTCTTCGAGTTTTGGTCAAAACCGCAAACTGCTTGCGTTGGCTGATGCTAGACTGTTAGTCACCTACGAGTATCAACCATCAACTGTTGTCATTTGCAATAAAGACAAGTAGGGACTTGATAATCTTTCTCTAACATCTGTTAAGAATCGGTTAAACCCACTGGTTGTTGAAAACTACTATTTTGAGAGGCCGTTGTAAACCGTCACGTCCTTCTACGATTATATCAATATCAGGAAACGTCTGATAAGTATGTAAATTGCGATAGCTTATCAGATATAATACTTTCATTTGAAGTTTCTGCATCTGGCTTTGGCTATAATATTGATCTAACTTGGTCATACTTTTTTTTAAATCATCGTCCTGCCCTGTTACTTGGGGTCCACGCAACACGTTTTCTTATTCCATTGCCTTCCGTCATCCGTCACGCTATCGTTTATTCCTTTTTCTTTCATATCTTTCCTCACACAATCCATCCATCGTTTTCTTGGTCTTTCTCTCCATCCATCAACATTTATATTCATCACTCTTTTAGTCACATGCGATTCGTATTTTTTTTTTAAATATCAGCAACTATTTTTTAAAGTTTGAGCTAATTATTCGTTTTTTTGCTAAGTTCACCTGTCATTGTAGGCGTGACGATCACGCCTACAATGACAGGCTTAGATGATGAAGCTGAAGTGATCTGTTGATGATAAGCGCAGATGATTCGAAGATTGATTGTAATGACGCAAGTCTGAAACAGTCAAAAGCGATTCTATCTACACTTTAAGACTAACTTCTGCCCGCGACTTCGTCCGCGTCAAAAAAATATTTCTTGAAATTTTGCATATACGTTGTCAGGTGTACAGAAACTGACATAGAGTACCTTTCATCCCGAAAAAAGTACTGTTCCCGAGGAAAACAACAATAACATTATTACGCTCATAGATGGCGCCATGTGTCTTTCGAATCATAATTGAATTACAAACAGAGTACAACCCAAATTGATTGTCAAATTCTAAATTAACGCGAGCGAAGCCGCGGGCAAAAGCTAGTATATTATATTCTTAGAATTCCTCTACCATCACACCTATTAATCTTTCGATAAACGAAATAACAGCCATATAATATTTAAGTAATTAATGTTTTATGAAACTGCACCATTATAGCTAACATTACGTATCGTGCCGGCAGACTAGACGGCTTGAATAGCTAAATATGCTAATGCAGCTTGCATCCGGCTTGTGATTTATTTCAATAAGATTATCTATACTGATAGCTTGGTTCCTACTGAAATGGTGGAAAAATGGTCGTTATTTGGAACTATACCTACTGTGATTATGTTATGTAGAGTTAGTTGGACGTGTGACGGTACCTATTTTAGTTTCATAATACTTAGTTTTCCGGGGATGCTTGAAAGCTAAGCTAAATAACTGTTCCACAGCATTTAACCTTTTGGATCGCCAGAGCATAAATGCACGCGGGTGCCCCCCAAAACTATTTAATTGTTTATTTTGTGTTACAGTGCACCGCATTTTTTGTCACATATTTTTGTCGTCTGCGTAAAGGGCACGCGCCTGCTTGTCACATATATGTGACAATGGCGTCCAAAGTTTAAAGAATACACTAATGTAAAATGGACACATTCAATCATTCTAAAATCAACCTGTTTACTATGCAAAAACAAAAACCCTGCAAAAATCCTGCTACTGACTTATTTTTTCATCCTACTTGCTGGTAAAATACTCTTAACAATTTTGAGTAAATTACATTAAATTGCAAATAATATTAACCTTTATGTTGGCACTAATACTCCGCCTCCTTGGCGGTCTCTTCACCGATACGTCCTCAGCCTTAGTGATGTACAACATCATCTTGCACTATCGATATCACAAAACTTATCGATACCGAACTTATCGACACACTCACATCACTTTATCCGTCTGAATTTGTTTGTTACACTTCTTATTCATAATTTACACTTAATTATACATGAATAACTGTTTTTATGATGAAAATTACACTCTGAAAATGATGCAATTTGTTTAGTACGAGTTGCATTTTTGATTTTGTGAGATTTGGGCTCATGTTCTATTTTTATACCTTACGTTACTAAATGACACATTTAATATCGTATTCGTAAACAATAGGCTTATGCAGTAGCACCTAGTATTATAATGAACCACTAAGAGTAGCTGTAATTTTTAACCGACGAAAAAAAATGAGAAGTTCTCGAAAATCAACACGTACCTACCTGTATAATTATTGCGATCAAATTTCGTCAGTTTTTTTTATGATAGGTACTACACACACATTTAACACCCGAGATTAGACGTTTATTTTTTTATTACAAAAACCAAAAAAAAAAATATGTGAAATCAAAGATGGCGGAAGATTTTTCAACACATTACCTCTGCTGGTACAGACTCCATACATCTTCAGATAACTAACACTCTTTATTTCTAGAAAGTACTCATGTGCAGTAGTTAGATATGACTGTTAACAGTTTATCAGTGTTATCACTTATCAGATATTCGTAACACGTTATCTTATCACAAACGATCGATGTGTTATGATTATGACAGTTATTGTCATTTTGTATTATCTTTACTGATAGTTTTATATGTTTTGAATATATTTATTTTTTGTTTTAATTTTGTAGATAATAAGCGGGATTTAATTCAAACGATTTTTTTTTTATGAAGATATTGATGTATCCAGTTCGAATGTAAACCGACCCCAACATAGTTGGGAAAAGGCTAGGCAGATAATGACAACGAAGGTAATGCGAGTAACCTATTGTTTTGAAAACCAATTAGTCAACAGAAACAATTGCACTGCTAAGCCACCTTTGGTTCCAAGAGTTTCACCACCAGGTCCGACAAAGCGTTATTGGATTATCTGCTAGGTGATCCTATGTATCCTCAGGCTGGAGTTTGGAACTGGTGGTACCCGTTAAATGGTAGAAGCTTTAGCCAGTCAGTGACAGCTGGGTTGGCTTGTCTAGTTGCTATAGTCTATCCCATCAGTGGCGAAGGTTCCATACAACTCGCGCCGACCACAAATAAGTTGGGAAAATGTTGAACTACGACTGTGACATTTTTCCTTTTATGATTCTGCTAAAGCGGCTATTTTAGACCCCCAGCTCGGTTCAGTCAAGCCCTTCAGCGAAGAGTGAAGAATAAAGTGACTATAGTTTTATACTTAAAGGAAGAAGAAGTCGGTTAGTTACAACTTACCAACTTCTCCTCGTCGGCCTTGTAAATACTTTCTTTTGAAAGTTCAGAACGTCGCCGGTAGGCGGTAGTTTAACATTTTATCGCGATTACTGAGATAAGGAATGAAGTGCATGCGCACAGACTGATAGCGTTGATAACAAGGTATCGCACGTAATACGGATTATATCAATGCCAATGTTACTGATAACAACAAATTCGTCTGAATATTATAATTTTGGGATTATAGCAGAGTTGCTTAGACTTTAAGATGACCTTGTAAAGCTGAAAGTGACCTTGAAAGTAACTTTTTATTGTGTGAAATTTCTTTGGATTTATCGGCTCAAATGGTTATTATGGGCAATTTGTGAAAGTTAAAGATAATATTAGTAAACAAAGACGGCAGATCGATGACGATTAGAGGACTATGATTTAATAATAAAATAAATACACACACATTGACAGTAAATTGATTATTAATCAAATAAACTTAAACCACTTGCACGGTTTCAGTGTTTGCCTAACTAACGAAGATTTTCCTAGCACTCGGAAAACTGGTGTATAAGAATTAATATGTTACACAAGTAGATAGGTACCTTCCTCATACTACCGATGGCAGCAATGGTCAAGGAACATAGTACGCAATAGCCCTATTCTTTCAGTTCAATACCCATAAAACCGATAAGCCAAGAGAGTACTTCAGCATCATAAGGTTGAATTTTATCTAAAGAATAACTACTAAGGTGGTTTGATATACTTTACATGCAAAATCAGTCCCATCACAATGGATATTCCTAGAGATTGTCAGACGGTTGAAAATTCGGCCCTAACTCAACTAAACTAAAAAGTCATGCATAATTTGTTACGATATCGTCGAACGTGGTCGGAGACAGATAGTCCATTCATTACAATACTTAATTAATTATAATTATCGCGAAATAGCATAACAATACAAGATTATTTTATCGACTAGGTCATGTCCTAATATAAGCGATATTCGAATCGCGCGAGTGTACGGTAATCGCGTTGAAGTCATGACGAGAATCAGAAATCTTAACTTATTTATTTTTAAACTAGGTTGAGAATGATTACTTTAAGCCAAAAATTTTAAGCATAGGACAGTCCCTTCTAACATCCGTTGCAACGCCAACAGAAGGCGTCTTTCGGTTTCCGAAAAATTAAAGACAAACAAACGCGTAGATCGCGTATTCGAGCGACTAATCGCTTTCGTTAGGACACAGTGGTAGTGTCATGTGTAAACGAAAGTAAACGGATTAGCTAATTTGATGAAAAAAGCCGTTAGGTAGGTAATTAGTACCTATGTATGTAGTAATTAAGCTTAATGGAATTATTCGTAATTTAATTATGTATGAATTACATTTGTCTAGTTAATTTTGAAAAAGGTTTTTCTGTGTGTCATTGAAACCATACAGAGGTTAACATGTTTACATAAATATACATACTTCAGACCAAGTTTATATAGGTACTTTTAGGTTATAGAATAAAGTAACTTGTGCGCATTAGGTATCCATTACTACGCATATACCTACCATAGGTTGGCTGATAGCACCTAGATGAGAATTTCCGAGAACCGAACCAGTCTCCAGC
The DNA here is from genome assembly GCA_905220335.1 of Noctua pronuba. Classification (NCBI taxonomy): domain Eukaryota; kingdom Metazoa; phylum Arthropoda; class Insecta; order Lepidoptera; family Noctuidae; genus Noctua; species Noctua pronuba. The sequence goes on along the minus strand of LR999906.1, from coordinate 1,316,818 downwards.
AGTGGTCTACTCTAAGCTGATGATGCTAAATTTACCCAAACAGTTACTGAGAACTCAACTCTAGACTTGTAAGACAACATCATCTGCCTAGCCTTGTCCAATCTAACTGAAAGCAACAGAATACAAGTATTATACATGGAGCGACTGCCTATCTGACCTCCACAATCCATTTAGTATTGGGCAATACGATACCCCTTGGTAAGAGTGTAAGACAATCCTAATAGCATGCACGTGAATGAAACTATGTGAATGAGTCTAGCCACAAGTGCAGGGCGAGGCGAAAGTCCCGCGTGGTGCGGCCGGTTGCTACATTACATGCAGGCTCACGCAACTGTGTAAAACTGCTGGATTTAATGTTAAATGGATCATTATAAAGGGTGTTAAAAGACCCTTAACGAAGCCGAAAGGTACTTGTTCTCCCCATCATTGCGATCATTTTTTTGTTCTAGACCATACCTGGGAACTTTCTAGTTTCAGAGATATTGGAGGTCAAAGTTCCAATTTTTTCACACATTTTTTTTTAAATACCTCTTTTAAAGGTTTTAATTTTACTTTAATTAACTCGATGACCCGTTTACTATTCAAAGCATCCATCAGCACTAATTTTTGAGTGCGTTACATTGAGTTTTACCATAAAACGTGATTTTTCACCCCAAAAAAAAAAATCGTTTCCCAGCAAAAATTTTTGCGTAAAGTTACTTAGTTTGATGTACATAATGCTTGGTTGACGGCTTCGTGAAGGGTCTGTTTACACCCCGTATACTTATTACAGTATTATAGTTGTAATTAGAGCTTAATTTCAATTAGTACAACTAAGCCTTACAGGGTAGGGCTGAAAAAACGGGCAAGTGGGAGTCGGACTCGCGCGTCGACTCGCTTTAATTTTTAATTTATTTTTATTATTTGTTGTTAAATACACATTCTGTAAAAAATTTAACTGTCTTCATGAGATGCAGCCCGCTTACAGACAGACGGACGAACGGATAGCGCAGGCTTACGTTACCCTTCCGGTACGGAACCCTAAAGACGATCATTGATGGAAACTAAAAATGAACTTCAGGCAAGGCTATGTTCAGTGGAGTGGACCAACTCCCAATCCTGTTTTATTTTAAAGACACACAGAAACCGCTGGACAGCTCAGCTTCTATGATGTAACATACTCTCAGCGGGTCTACCTAACCGTATCGCATGACAACACACATTACTTTCAAAAGTAAACAATTCCATTGTGATGTCATAAGAACGAACTGAATTAGTATTAGGTAGATAGTACTACTGGGCGCAGGAGGAGGGCCGACAATGCCCTCTCCCGCCCCCCATAACATGGCCTGCTGGCGATGGACTTGGAGAAGTCCGTCGACTAACCAAATAGGCCCGAGTTGGCGTCGCGTTTTCGCGTGGTGTTTCCGTGCGCCGCTTACATAGAATGACAGGGCGAGGAGCCTCACTCCTCCCGTTTATCTGAGACCGGGTTGGTCGCAAGCAAATAGTCGCTGCTGGGGTGATTGCGGAAAATGCAATTTTGTACCCGCACCCCAGTCAGGAGTGACAAGGAGGAACACCATGTGGTTTTAGTCAGTAGGAGTCTGAAGACCCCTCCGCCGGCGGAAGAAACTCCGTGGATAGACCTACCTACTTGCACAATAAACATTTAAGTGAGGAACAAAAACATTTTAAAAATAAAGGTGGATGTACCTGCAGCTGTGCTGGGTCACCGTCTGCCTAACTGCGCTCAGGGAAAACAGGTGTGATTTGTTTTATTCTACTTGTAAATAAATACTAACTACTCTCCATATCATTTCCACAAATCAAAACATTACACATCGCGCCACAAAAACGGGCCCACTCTCATTGTTACCTACATTAATGTCACAACAACTAATTGTGCCGCTCGGCCGGTTGCCGTGTGCCGTTCTGCCGTTGTGTGGTTCTACCGGTGCCCAATGGGAAGCGGAAGAGGGGTGAGCTATCTCATCAAGCCGGATGTCATCTGTCTGCCGTTCGTAATTATGTAGTTGGTCGTGTTGGGTTTGAATACAATAATGTGTGCTGACATTAAATCTGGCTCATTAAAGTTTTTTTGAATGTGGTCTACCGGATAGTGTGTATTACTGAAATTACAGGTAACCGAAAAAACTACAGGTCATGATGAACTGAAGAGTGGTTTTGTCTACTTACTAATTTAACAACATACTGTGATCAACGTCCATGATTTTGTATATGTTTTGATTGTGCGTCCGTCGAGATAGAGAAGTTGGAGGTATTTCCCTTGCAGTGGGACATAAGAGGCTTGTAATAAGCTTTGCTAAGGAAGGTCTTAATTCTACAAAAACGAGAATTCATACTACTTAGTATGAAATGAAATTGGAAAGTCTTACATCTGAAACACATTAAAATAAAAAGCAGGTACTTGAATAAAAAGCTTTAAATAGATCGTTTTGACGTCAAATCAATAAATAGGGGTACTTATACTGAAGTACTTTCGGTTTATCAAATAAAACCTAGATTATTTCATTAGCACTATTATTGATAGCATTCAAATATATTATTGTTTTACACCTGTTTTGTGTTTTGATAAGCAGGACACAACAATACAATATGTAAAGATAATAGATTTGGTACTCTATCAGCAAGAACAAAGTGCTTAATCAGTAATCACTCATTTGCGCATTTGCATACAAAAGTCATTTAGATAAAATAGGTACATCCGCTTTGCTAATCCTGACATTTAAATGACACGCAGTGTAAAATTGATGTGGGATAAACCTAATGAAAGGAGGACGCGAAAATCTACTTTAACAGAAGAGAAGGTTCTTTTTTACTGAACTAGGCCTACTTGAGGCGTCTGTTTTTTACTGTGTATAAAGGATGTAAATAGACCCTTAACGAAGCCGAAAGGCACTTGTTCTCCCCGTCATTGCGATCATTTTTGTGTTCTGAACCATACCGGGGAACCTTCTAGTTACTTAGATATTGGAGGTCAAGTTCCAATTTTTTCACAATTTTTATTTTAAATAACACTTTTAAAGGTTTTAACTTTATTTGATTTAACTCCATGACCCGTTTACTATTCAAACCATCCGCCCTAAGCATCAGCACTAAGTTTTGATTGCGTTACATTGAGTTTTACCGTAAAACGTAATTTTTCGCCCCAAAAAAAAAAGTCGTTTCCCAGCAATCATTTTTGCGTAGAGTTACTTAATTTGATGTACATAATGCTTGGTTGACGGCTTCGTGAAGGGTCTGTTTACACCCTGTATAAATGTATTTTCTTTCTACGAGACTGACTCGTGTCTAAGGACTGGGAAAACAAGTGTTGGTCAACCCGCGGCGAGAGGGGCAGACGACATTGTTGCCATCGGGGGAAAAACTTGGATGAGGAGTCCACAGGAACGAGAAGATTGGCACAAGCAAAGACCACCCAGCAGTGCACTAAGTCAGGGTGTGAATGATGATGATAAAGTTAGGCTTGTTATAAGAGTCACCACTTTTGATATGCTGAAAAAAACTAAAGAAATATTGTACACACGATCGTCAAACGTAAACTTAGACAGTGGGTCTTTTGAATTCCTTTTTCTAAATATGACTTCATTTTTTCGTGTCTACTTTTACAAACATTTTCGAACTGGTTTTTCATAGGAAAATATTTCCTTGCAGCTTGAGTCAATAATTTCAGTCGTGATAAACAACACGTTAGAAGACACGTTTGCTTGAAGTGTTTACTCCAAAAGGGAAGTCCTGAAAACAGCAGGTTTACTATCAAAGCTAAGTACATGGTGCGCACTTACTATCAAGTGCTTGAGAGTGCATCGAGAAGTATATTTAGATTACAATTTACAATACAAGCTACTCAAAAGTCTTCGACTACTACTGAGTACCACATATAATATTGATTACCTACTAAACTTTTGAGAAACCTAAGCGCGATCTGAAAAAGCCAAGATGCAAGGAGAATCAATTATTGTTCGTCTTTTATATGAGACTGGGAGTTTGCCTGACTGTGATTTTATTTTTTCATTTTATTTAGTTTATCAACAATTCTTCAATAAAGTCACATAATACATTCTGAAAATTAAATTACAGCGCAATAATTACTTATAGGTAAACACCACATGCACAAAACAATTAATTAGAAAAATAAGCTAACTATGTAACAAGCGACAATACTAAATGAAATTAAAATTGGAAATAGGGAAAACCAGAAAAATGATAAAATTTATAAAAAGTAAAATTGGTTCATTTTTGACAATGACAACATTGTTAAATATAAAAATTATATTACATTGGTACATTGAATGTCAACAAGGTCAACAGCCAAGAATCGTGATCTTCAATCGTTCAAGGACTTCTCTGTCTTCTTCCATATGATAATAGTAGTACCGGCCTGTTAATGACCCACTGCTGGGCAAAGGTCTCGACTCATTTAGAGAAACATCAGCATTACGCACCATTCTTGCTGACGACAGATGTGGGAGGAAAACTTTGTGAGGAATTTGGTCTTATAGTTACAATTGATAGCGTAAATAATACTAGCGTACCCATGTAATAAACAGATAATTGACAAAGTCTTTCAAATTAACTCCTCTAAGTAAAAGTCATGTAACACAAATGTGTAATTTTAAGCACATATTCAAACTTATTTTCTTATAAGTAGGTACTAAATTGTAAAACAGTATTTTTTAAATGTTTCGACAAGTTTACTTTGTAAAGCCAACCATAGTTATTGTAAGACTAGGTGTTGCCCGCGACCTTCCTCCGCGTGAAATTATTATTATAAAAACATTACTTCCCTAAGTATTTGAATCGGATTTCGTTAACAATTTCAAGAGTTTTAAGTTTTTTTTGCACGTAACCCTAATCCTTTTTCTATTAACATCAGCTAACTGCCAGTGAAAGTCCCGTCAAAAACGGTCCAGCCATTTCGCAGATAAGCCGGAACAAACAGACAGACAGACAAAAATTAAAATATTGATTTTCTTAATACTTTCAAATGCATTGAGTAAAAAGCTATTATTTTGAAATAACAAACAGACTCTTCAATTTTATTTATTTTTATAGATAGACTTACTAAATTGTAAAATAATGATTTAGCAAATGAGGTTTCGACAAGGTTACTATGTAAACTCAATCATAAGTTGTAAGATAACTAACAAAAGCGAAAACTTCTACTTAACTTTATTAACTTATTTACTACATATTACTAATATGACATTTTCTCTTTAACGTAAAGCAGTAAAAATAACTAGCATGTTGACTTTTAACCGATACTTAGTTAAATACGTCTATCCGTTATATTATAACTAAACTGTGAAAACAATTGAACCATGGAAAGCGCATAGAAAGCGTTCACAAGAGTTACTCAAGAGTAACCAGAGAACTATGACCCATCGACTCTTATAAAATGTACTATAGCACGGGTCAACATTAATTTGATGATGTCACTCCATTTTATGTAGGTCCCTCGATGTAGGAGAAACGTTTGAAATTGAGAGCTCTTGATAAATAGGTCATTATTTATAAGAGAATAGAGTTAAAAAAATACAACATAACGATTCATTATCTGCCTAGCCTTTTCCCAACTATATTGGGGTCGGCTTCCAGACTAACCGGATGCAGCTGAATACCAGTATTTTACATGGAGCGACTGCCTATCTGACCTCCACCACCCAGTTAGTACTAGGTAATACGATACCCCTTGGTAAGACTTGTTGTCAGACTTTTTGGGCCACTGACTACCTGTAACAACTGTCAAAGATCTATAAATGACATCCGGGACCAAAGGCTTAACGTGCTTTCCGAGGCACGGAGGAAGCTCGACATGTAATGGGTGGTCACCCATCCACAGACCAATCTAGGCAAGCACGGCTTAACCTAAAGATCGACCCGAGCGGTTGTTATTATTAAGCCACGACAAACGACAACACAAACAACATAACGATTGAATTTTGTTATTCATCACAGTGTTAAAAACCCTTGAAAATCTTTGATGATTTCAATGATGTAGAAAATGCTTTAAGCAACTACCTATCTATCGATTGCGAAAATATTAAAGCAATCAGAACTGAGGTACCTGCATATTAATTGATTATCTATGGTCAATAAAATAAAAACATAAACTTAGCTCTAGGACAAAAACTGATATTTTGCAACTGGCAAGCTTCACTGACCTACGCACTGTTCTGTGAAACAAAACAACAAAAAGAAAAAAAAAACAATCTACCTAAAACTCTAATTCAGATTTCTATTTTATTAATTACTACTGAAAGCGCCATATGGTCTTATCATATTGTACAAGATCTTGTAAAAATATTTGATTGAAAAGAGTGTCCATGGAGTTCCTTGCCTATTCTTCTCCATAGAGATCTACGCTTTGGAATGGGCAACTACAGTACTGTCACAACTTATTATGCCTTGTGTCTGGGACTGTAGCTTCGCCTTCTTTGTTTTTCTGACATTCAAAAGTGCCTGTTATGGTCTAATTGAAATAAATGCTTTGAGTTTGAGTTTTACAGACTACCTCGCTGGTATAGCGGTTACCACCGCGGCTGCTGAGCATGAGGTCCTGGGTCCGATTCCCGGTTCAGGCAAATTGTAACTGGGTTTTTCCTAGTAGTTTGGATTTGTGCCCGGTTGATGGCAATAGGCTCGCCCCCTATTACTATTAGGTACACCTCTGCATAACCCTTCAGGGATTACAGGCGTGATGTTATGTCAAAAATGCCATATTCTTACTACTTTTAGGCATAGATGAACCCAATACAAATTTATTTTATATCGAAATCAATTCGGTAATTTACCGCAAAACGTACCAAAGAGACATACTTTCGTAACACGATTACTTGTTATATCAGATTAGATAATGACAAAAACAATTATTTACAGTGGGTTATGCTAATATTAACTCAATTTACTTCTTAGTAGGTAAATGCCGAACCATAATTTCAATTCAAGTTAAGATTTCAAAATCATTCGATCATAAATGAGGAACTTCCATATAACATTTTTTTAAATATTCTTTTTAGGGTTCCGTACCCGAAGGGTAACCAACGGGGCCCTATTACTAAGCCTCCGCTGTCTGTCCGTCCGTCTGTCTGTCTGCGAGCTGTATCTCATGATCCGTAATAGGTAGACAGTTGAAATTTTCACAGAATGTGTATTTTTATTGGCGCTATAACAAAAAAGAATAAAAATAAACTAATAATTGAAGGGGGCTCCCCTACTACGATGGCATTAGCCCTTCATGCGCGACCGACCCAAACTTGGCCGGTTTTTTAGTATTCTTCTTGTATTTGTTAGCAGTTCAAGCCAAGTCTATAAAGTCCTTCTTCTATTCTATTATTATTATAAGCCTATATTGTCCCAATGCAGGGCAAAAGCCTCCCTTCCGTCCTTCCACATTTCGCGATCTAGTGCGATTGTAGGCCAATCCTTTGCGAAAGAGTTCAGCTATCTATTCTATTCAACATCTATACTTATTATTAATATTATAAAGCTGCAGGGTTTGTTAGTTTGTTTGTTTGTTTGAACGCGCTAATCTCTGGAACTACTGGTCCGATTTGAATGATTCTTTCAGTGTGGGGTAGTCCATTTATCGAGGAAGGCTATAGGCTATACAACATCACGCTAAGACTAAAAGGAGCGGAGCAGCAATGAAAAATGTTGCAAAAACGGGACGGGATTTTACGCGGACGAAGGTCGCGGGGAACAGCTAGTTTTAAAATAAATCCGCAGCCCTGAAGCAAACCTATTTACAGCGTAAACACCATTTTCATTTGCCAGTCTATGAATATTGAAACAGTTTTAAATTGCCAACGGATTGGATTTTCAAACGCTCGACGTTTCGCTTCAAATTCGCCGGATGTGCTTCCGACATTATAGTGATGCGCTTTCCAATGTTACAACACTATTTTCGGCGATGCGAAAATTATCATAAACGATTATTTCGTCATCGTTTTTGACGTTGATGTTATACATTATAAACTAGTAGTTTTACGTATTAAATTCATGTATTGTGCAAGATTGTTTTATTGATTCTTTCGACCGTGACTGTATGTTGAAATGTACTCTAAACGTCAGGAAATGTTACTGTGAAAAAGGTATTTCTATTTTCCTAATGTTATCACGCGAATGAATTAATGCGAAAAGTATTTCATAATAAAATGAGGATATTATGCAAATAGTAATATTGCACCTTTCTACATTGTTCAAATAAGAAATTGTATAATTTTACAAATTAATTAAAATACCTATCAAAAATAATCTAGACCAGACAGATATCTTAATTAATCGATTTGTTATGAAATAAGTCATGTTTGACTTGTCACCGATCTTAGAACAAGTAATTTTTGTAATTAAGTAAAATCGTGTTTTTCGAAAACTAGATAAATCTGGTTATTTTTAGACAAGAAAATGTGCTCCCGAAATGAGCAAATTACCAGCAATTTATTTATAATTAAATTGCAAAACAAATAATAAGAATAATTTAAAAAAAAAACAATGGCGGATACAGCTGTTACCCCAGTCTGAACCTAAGTATATCAAGTGATTTCCAAAAACTCCGGATGTGTCAACCTCTCTATTATGGTAAGTCCCCATTTGCCCATAAAACCACTCATCGTCATCAGAACCATAACATAACGTTATATTTTTTAAGGAATACACCACATTTTAATCATTTATCGGCAGGATGCGTAGGAGTCGGCGTTTATACTTTATAGTATTACGGATCTCCGCAACACAGAACAATACAAGTGGGTCAATGACTTTGATATTTCGTAGTTTTAATATTATTATAATGACGATGTAAAAAAACATAATATCAGGGTATTGTTTAGGGTTCCGCGTAATTTTTTAGCAATCGGGTTTCCTACATCCGTTTGCCTGTATGTTTCAGGGGAATTGCAATCGGGAAAACCCTGATTTTAAAACTGGACCACGTTATCATGTTTTGCAGTCTGCAATATGTTTCAAAAAGTTTATTATATACACCGTGTTGTTCTTGTATACTATCGAAATCGACAGAGAATATTGCTCCAGTTTCTTCTGTGCCAGGTAAAGAAGGGCATGATAACTATTAGTCTATTACACTAATGTCCTTATTTGTAGATAAACCAAACTCAGTATAAAACTTTTCAACGCCATTGTCACATATACGTAACAAGCAAGCGCGTGCCCTGTACGTCAAAAGACACAAATATATGACAAAATGGTAGGTAAAATTGTGCCTTGGCGTGGTGGGCACGCGCGTGCCTTTATGCTCTGGCGTTCAAAAGTTAAGGCTTCAAAATTGTTCTTGAATGATGAATCTTTAAATTCATATGCTTCTGATTTTTATCGTTAATAGTAGCGTAATAGAAAACCCAATATTACATGCATGATATAACTTCTCCAACGGACGGGTACAACCACATTTCGCCAGTTATGTTTCAGTCCCATGTAATAACGACGACAAGCCTATTGCCATCAACCGAGTAAAAGTCGCGACTTCCGGCTGCTATTGAGAAATGCCTGGTCAATTTTCGTCCCCAAAAAAAACAATCCACAGCATAATCCTTATTACACATGACGTAACCTACATTTTCAGCCAATCAGCCAATAAGCACATAACGTGTTAATATCGGCACGCCACAGAAGGAACCAGACGATTAGTAACGCTGCTGCGTGAATGTGCTGGCATTGGCTGAACGCAAGGCCCGGTTGTGTAACCACGGGCTTATTTGGGTTCAGCAGTTTTAGATTTTTGCTAGATTTGAATCGGGTTCTCTTACTCAAGGATTCGACAAATTGTGGTCGTGTGTCAGGACATGGACTCCTCCATAAAAATACTAATAAAGCATCATCTGACAGTTTTAATGTGCTCGTAATTTGTCCGTAGCAGTTTGACAGAATCTTCGAAAAAGTTAATCTTTGTCTGATTTTTATAGGTGTAGCCCCAAAAGAGGAGCAGAGGTCTAAGCCTTGCCCCGTTTTGGGGGTATTCCTCAAAGCGCAACTATTTTTAAGCGCAACCAACTAAGCACAACTAAATTATTCATCGAAGCGCAACCATTAGTTGCGCTCACAAATTCAAATTAAAAATATTATGTTTATTTCTCAAAGCGCAACCATGATGAAAAATGTCGTTAATGAATCCATCGTACCCATCTCTATTTTTCATCATGGTTGCGCTTCGAGGAATAATTTAGTTGCGCTTAGTTGGTTGCGCTTAAAAATAGTTGCGCTTTGAGGAATACCGTGTTTTGCCATGACTCTCAAAAACGTGATTAAAACTGGGAAAACGCAGAGAAAAGTTTTTTCGAATCCGAAATCTACTGGAAATGATAAAATCTCTGATTTAACAGTAGTTACTTAAATGGGCGTAGAAGGAAGTTAGTTAGTCTAAATCCTTTAATTTATGCGACTCGATTAAAAACAATCAATATTTCCTACGGAACCTCTATTCAAATGAAGCGTGCTCTATTCTAATTAATGCTGACAACACTTTAACTTAATCGTTTAAGACAATGGCTGCAATTAGTCTCATTCGTTTCGAAATTTAATTCGCTTTTGTAAATAAAGGCGGGGTCAGGGTCATTTGACAGATTTCTTTTATTTAAATAATCTATACTAATATTATAAAGCTGAAGGGTTTGTTTGTTTGTTTGTTTGTTTGTTTGTTTGTTTGAACGCGCTAATCTCTGGAACTACTGGTCCGATTTGAATGATTCTTTCAGTGTTGGATAGTCCATTTATCGAGGAAGGCTATAGGCTATATATCATCACGCTACGACCAATAGGAGCGTAGCAGCAATGAAAAATGTTGCAAAAACGGGGAAAATTGTATTTTTAATAACTTGACGCGGACGAAGGTCGCGGGGAACAGCTAGTTTATAATAAAGTGAGTTAAATATGTTTGTTTAGAAGAAAAACATAACGTGCCTTCATTAGTCATTCGTTTCGGGACGAGGAAAATAGTCTACTGGATAAAGTTATATTTTGCAATAAACATAAATGGATTTAATGCTGTTTTTCCTATGCTCAGTGCCGCTTATTGCAGATACCTTGGTTTTGTTTTAATTAAATCGCATTATGAGTCAAAATGTTCTTATAGTATTTCAATCTGCAAGATCGTTTTGGTAACCATGGATGTTTTAATTCATAAGTTTGTAAATTGTCCGAATTCCAATCTTGAAAGAGTACCAATCCTTGAATGAAAAGCCTCATTACTAAAGAAACCAGAGGACTCTTACAAACAATCGCTTCTAAAGGGTTTCGTATATCAACAAAGACTTTCAACCAGATTGACAAAACCTTTCGGTGGTTTGTGTCAACAAAATGTATTTTTTTTACTTTTCCATCACAATTTACGCTTATAGAATGTCACTTTTTTAAGATCTTTTGTAGATTACAATTTAAAACAAAACGTTTCTCCCTACATGAGAAGAATTTAACAGCCGCACATAAAATACAACTACCCATACATCTAAACTGACAAGAAATAAATACAATACATGCTTGTACACAGTTACTCATGTACACGTATGTTTCACTATTCCAAGTGTGTATTGTGATCGTTCAATGCATATCGTGTACTTGCGTTACTCCCACGTTTTTGTTCCGAGGTACACTTGTAAACCGTTAGTCATGGACAAACTGTCAAGTTTAGCTGTAAATGAGTGGGTATGGAGCAGAGATTGAGCTTTAAAAGCACGTCGATAAATGCGATGTGAACTTTTTAGATTTGAACGAAAAAAGAGTTAATGATAGCGGAGATTGGAGGAATAGACAGGGGAGAATGGAAGAACAGAACGTGTTGCGCCGACTCCAAGTAGCATGGGACAAGGGCAGGAAGCTGATGATGCCGGTGAGGAACATTTGTGTTCAGAAAAGTTGAATTGCTATAAGTTATATCGATATAACTAACTGAACTCTCTTTATTCATAATCGTATCGTATCGTCGACAGACAAATGGCAAGGATAAAAGTGTTCAGATTCGCACTGGTAAGGTCTTGAGGGTAAGACCAAGTTTTTCGGAAAATGGAATCGAACTGGGAAACGTCAATTTGCATAATTAAAAATCCCAGAAGAATAATATTGCCACCGACACGCTGTGAAAAAAAATCAAAATAAAGGTACACTGCATGAAATGGCTACCAAAATGAGAGACCAGGGTACACTGCATGTTGCGGGACTGTCCGAAAGAGATACCGCGGCCCTGGAACACCAAGGGCAAAGAAGGAACATGGATGGGTTTTAGTCAGTAAGAGTCTGACACTCCCTCCCACTCCGCCCAGAGCGGGGGGGGGGTTATTTGATGATTACCCATACAAGAAAAAAAAAAAGATACACTGCATGAAATGGCTTTGTATATGGAAGTTGACAAAATTCATCCATTCTCTGAGGCTGCTTTTCAATGACAGTCATAGAGTCCTATCGAAACGCGATCATGAAACTTGGCCTCTGTTGACTGTCTACGCCTAGCTAGCAGTAAATGTTGATATCGCCTAATACACCGATATTATAGACGGTTGAGTAAACACGATTGTTTGATATGGTTCGATTTGCTTTTATTTCTGAAGGAAAATAATGTGTTATCGGAAACGTGATTTTTCAAAGAAAACCAATTTTATGTGGTTTTGTTTGATTTTTGGTTACTTTCATTTTGCTAAACAAAGGGCCTCCGTCATATAACAGCTTTATTATTAGCTCTAGTATTCACTAGTTCCACAGTCTGGCTGTCATTTGTAGATCTTTGACAGTAGTTACAAGTAGTCAGTTGCCGAAAAGTCTTACAACCAGTCTTAACCAAGGAGTAACGTGTTACCGAGTACTAACTGAGTTGTGGAGGTCAGATAGGCAGTCGCTCCTTGTAAAATACTTGTATTTAGCTGGATCTGGGATCTCGGTATACTGAAAGACGACTCCAACATCATTGGGAAGAAGGCTAGCTAGATGGTGCTTGCCACAACTGCGGTGCAAACAAGCATCATTAGATCCACCTATATTGACAGCTTTAACGATTGTGTTCAACTTTGTCATAAGATGTGGATATAGCAACCGACTTTCAGTGACTTTTGATCGTTGGCGCATTTTTGGCTCGTCCAAATCAGTGCTTACACCTGCGCTAGGATGGCACTCTGTCTATTGGAGATCGCCAAATGTTTTTATTGCCATTGTTATGGTATGACACTACGTAGTAATCTATGTAGTAATCTCTTAGTCACGTTTTATGATACACAGTAGTAAAAAGGGAGTGTTTCATAACTACTAATCATCATTATAAAATAACTTTAATAACTTGTGTAACAGAATACGTGTTTAGTTTATTTATAGCAAAGTTCAACTTTCTCCGTCGAAGGATATAGAAAATGGTTGACTTATCCGGGATGTGGCATATTAGCAGCTGGGATTGAGAAACAGTGCGAGTGCCATTTGTACCTACATATATGAGGCAATGAGGAACAGGTAGAGTCATATAGAATTAATTGCTGGCATAAGCGGCGAATGCCTTGTGGCTTAAGTCCGCCAATGTACTGAACATCAAGTTGAATGATGTAATGATAGCAGTGTTTGTGATAAACAAATAAATAGTTACAGAAACAGAATATATATTTTGTGATAAAAAATGGACCCAGCTGGATGGAGTAACGATCTTGAGAAGGTGGCTGGGTTAGATTGAATGTGGAGGATAGGGAGTTGTAGCGCAGTTCGGGAGAGGCCTGCGACAGACTGAGTTAATTGAATTACAATCAAACATAGACTCAAGTCACAGAACATAATAGCAAAAACAATGCAGTAAGTAAATTACTAGTTCTACTTAATTTAGGTATACTACCAAAACTGACGTGAACATAAATATTTGTGATGTTTTTGTTGTTGTTGTTATGTAAGAATTTTCTGGGAGCCTATTAATAATATTATACACTAACATAGTTTTTTAAGTTTTTTGTAACTAACCCGTGGGTCATTGTTGTCTGAGCAAATACTACTAATCTACTGAACTTTTTAACTAAATTAAATTATCTTTGATCTCTTCTTATTTCCCGTGCAAACGACAGTTAATGTCCATATAGATTCCGCACTACAACTGTGCCTCGTTAAGGCTAGAGAAAACAGCATGAAAAAACATATCATATCACAACACAACACGATTAGAATACATAATGTTTACATGCGTGACAAATTGTCACTGTCATTGGTGAAGTAGTTAAAGTTAACTGCTAGTTACGTAACAGTTACAGGCGCATTATGTCAAAGAATAATTAATTATTATCGATTTAACTGTTAATCGTCTTGTGTGGTGTGTAAGGAAATGGAATGGTCAGTTGTTTTCTATTCTGTTATTGCATTTTTTTTGCTTTTTTTGCAGACGTTTTTTTAGCTGTTTGTAGGGTTTATGTCTGTGATTTGTTTTGATGGGTGAGTTTAGTAGTTAAACAGGAGCAGCAGTGGCAGTAGAAACGGTTGTAGGTTCGAATCCGAGCAGGCACAGTATTGCGTGATTTATGTAATCACCATTGCTCTCAAAACTATGAAAGAAAATATTGTCAGGAAATCGCCATGTTTTAAAATCGAAAATTCTAAGACGTGCGACATCCACCAACTTGCACTGGGCCCACTCTTTCTCATAGCCTGTGGCCCAGCAGTGGGAACATTATAGCGTCATTTTGCATAATTATGCTTTTGTTAATGTTTTGTCTGTGGCATTATCGTTGATTTTATGATGTAGTTTTAATTTTATCTGATAATTAAGCGTATCTAGGTAATTTCTAACGGATTTATCAATGGAAGTGCCTTCTCTCTTTATCATCACGTTTTTGCTCTTTATTTATTATCTGTGTATTTTTTTACAACGCTACCTAACAATCGTGTAAAATTATCAATTTGTGAAATCAATAACTAATGGTCATTTGATCGAAACTAGTGATGGGAACGCATAATAAAGTTATCTTTTAAATCTCGATACTAAATAGAATCGAATTATTGCAAAAATAGTTTTTAAGCTGAATAATAATTAGAGATTATCGTGTGACATTAAGTGGAAAACAAATGTTATTTTCATGAGTTATTTGATAAAACAATTGAGCTTCAGTTTCTTTCTAAATTACAGTAAAACGTTGTTGTAAATCTTTTCAATTGTCATGTCTTTTTTTTGCGACGCATTTCTATTCTAAGCGTCTATCTGTCTGTGTTTTTATGGTGACATTTTCGTTACGAAGCGAGTTTTCTTTTTGAGAGAGAGTACATTAAAAACTAAGCAGTATTAACAGTTATTAATTATGCAATGTGACTTTTTACTTGAGTTTCGTATAAAAATTATATGACCACAGACATTTTAATCTGAGAGGGAATCTACTAAATAAATCACCTTTTTTTTGTTCATAAATAATGTTTCCTTCTACAGCCTTTCGTGAGTGTTATAATTCTTTCAACCAAGTTTTTTTACGGTGAATTAATTTCATTTAATAGGATATTAATAAAGCTAGATTAAATAATTAACACGCTTAATTGACGGAAAAATGTCGTAATAAATCTTTTAACTTTCGATTGTCATCTTTTCTGCGTATCTTTTTTGCAATTTCGCGTTTTCTTTTGTAATGTGTGAGTTTCGCTTATGTTTTAACCTAGGTGTGTGAATTTCTATTACGTAGAGAGTGTAATATTTTACTTGGTTACGTGACCTGATACTTGAACTGTAGTAATTAATTATAATTGCTCTCTAATATGAATTACTCGGTAATTATTTAATATTTAGGGTAAACCACAATTTTTTGTCGTATTAAGTAGTATTATGAAGAGCCCAAATCTCACAACACATCATTTTGCAACATGCACTTGAAGATTCAAATACTATATTTTTCTCTTCAATAATCTCACCAATATTAAAGTTACTCAAACGTAAAAATAAACACAATAAACTATCGATACACTTAAATAAACTTCACTATAAAACCACCATAACTAAAACAAAACTCTTTCTAAATTTCACTAAAAAAAATACGCAACACTTCAACTGTCAAAAATCCCAAATTAAAAAAAAAAGAAAACTCTCCCGCGGAAAATGAAACGTCAAAAAATCACAGACAAAAAATGATTTCTTTTTTTATCGCGCGCGCAACGCTGTGTAGGTTCGCGTCGAGACTGGCGCGTTGGTTTGTAGATAGGGGAAGCCTTAAATGGTGTTGTTGGTCTGACGTACACAGATTAGAAGAGCTTTGTATTGGAATAGTGGCAAAGTGGCAGTACATACATGGTGATTCTGTGGTAGCATGTGGGCGTAGACTGTGCCTTACGGGGTGAGGAGATGAGGCATGAATTCATGATGAAATGTTGAAGGGTAATTGACCTAATGTTTTTTGCTGAATTGTTTGAGTGTATAAAAATATTATACATATAGTTTTTAATGTAATGGCGATTTATAAGTTTCACGGACAAATAATATAGCCTGGCTAATGGCACGAATGACTGAACTAAAATGATTTACGTTATGCCTCGTTGTGACTGCAGTCTGCTGAGCATGCAATCCTGGGTTCGATTCCCAGATCGGGTAAAGTGTTTCCTAGGTTGAAAAAAATGGGTTTTCCATAATGAATTATTTTTGTGGTTGGCGGCAATAGCTGGCGAAATTACAGAAATACTATAGGGACGTTTCTGCATGTCTTTTTGGGGATAGCAGGCATGATTATGCAAAGTGACTTTTTCTAAATTTTCCCCAGTTTTCACAGCTACCAAACCAACCACCAGTTACCAGTTACCAAACTGGCACAAAACCTTCAATAGTCCTCGCGCAACCTTCCCTACCCATACAGTATCCCCAAGAGCGCCACAATGAAAGTCGTCAAACCCCATGGCGTCGTGTGAAAGCCATACGACGCTGAATATTTAATACGACATTGACGGTCAGGGTTCTTGTTTACGTCACATGTCAAAGTACTATTGATTTTATTTCTTTTATCCTATTAGTAGGTGTTAGATTGGCGGCTAGTAGGTTCTTAGTTGGTAGAATTAGAAATATTCTATTTGAAAAAAGAACTCCTTCCGATTCCTGAAAGCCTGGTACTTTTAATTTATTGTCAAATAATGTCACACGATTTGATTGCGTGACCATCGTCTGCCTAGCCTTTTCCAAACTATGTTGGGGTCGGCTTCCAGTCTTACCGGATTCAGCTGAATACCAGTATTTTACATAGAGCGACTGCCTATCTCCCACAACCCAGTTAGTACTGGGTAATTTGATATACCTAGGTAAGACTGGTTGTTAGACTTTCGGCCACTGACTACCTCAAACGACTGTCAAAGATCTACTTGATCGCATGACCGACTTTCAGAAATTGAACCATTAAAACAGTTTAGCTTTTTCAGCCTCTCCTTTTCCAGTAAAGCAAAAAGAAAACCTGTCTGAATCCATTTTACTAACAAAATAAAAACAGGCAGCCAAGTCCCTAGGTCATAGATCACGAGGTATGCAGGCGTGTCTACAACCCCAAAAACATTAGAAAACTATCTCCGAACCGGACACACCTCACCAATTAAAACTGAACTTTACAGTTACCAAAACAATGTCAAAAGTGCAACACCATTCAAATGTCACATACGTTATTTATAAACAAATGAACTATTGACGATGGTGCGTACCGTTGCAACGGGACCTACACAATGGGGGGCTATAAAACTAGCCGTATGTCACAAAAGACGCCTAGATGACTATGTCTAGTGCTGAAGTATATATTTTGATGTGTGTGTGTTTGTGTGCATTTTTACCCGACAGCGACGAAGCAATAAAGGGTGATGATGAGTTTGGAATGGTTTGATTTCTTAGTAGTCTGGATTTATGCCAGACAAATGACAAAAGATTTATCCCCTATTGCATGGGACTTCAACATACCTAGCTGGTAAAATAATGGTGTACGGTAAGGCCGCGGTACGTCAGTGGTAACACCTTGAACTGATGCATCAAGCATAGTACTGCTGACGTGCAGCTTACCATAAACCATTACTAATGATACATTGATAACCATTGTTTTATATAAATTAGAAGCATTATTTGAGTTTTTGTAAGTGTGAGTACCATGTAGACTTTCTATTATGGTTAGTAGGGCTTATCCTAATCTTTATGGTTTTAACTGTAGTTTTGTTTTATTTTCCTATCTCTACACTGTGCTCACATTTAGAAGCAACAATATTGTACCCAGGACTATGTAATATATAACTTGATTTGAAAAGAGTGTCCATGGAGTTTCTTGCCCATTCTTTTCCATGAGATCTACTATTTTCGAATGGGCAACTACAGTCCATTCAGCTTATTTTTGACTATGCAAAAGTGCCTGTCACGGGTCTATTTGAAATAAATGCTTTGAGTTTGAGTTTGAGTTTGAAACTATGGGTGGATGTACACCACTGCCTATTCTTCCGAAGATTACAGGTGTAATGATGTGCAGGTTCAATTTTCATGGATTTTGTGTAGGTTTCTAATGGCAGGAGTAAGCTGGCTTCGTATGGGTGTCGTAAAGGCGATTAAAGGATTTCTTAAGCAATGTGTGCTCAGTAGCGTTCTAATTTCTGATTATAACATAGTTTTTATGACTTATACTGTCACTTACGGCGGGATATCTTCCGCAATTATTAATTATTTTGAGCTCTCGATATTTCGACGCTGTTGCAAGCGCCATGAAAATAAATAGTTAAGAGCAGACAAATCTGTCTACCCTCTTTCTTTGTCTTTTGCTACGCGCACTAATGGAACTCGACACCAAAATCACGGCAAAACACACTCACAGTATCACCAGGTTGAGTGGAGTCCTTATTACGATGCAGGCTGCTTCTTTTGAGCTTACTCAAAACTGGATTCCAAGTACTTGACAATTTGAAGCTACCCTCTCGATTGAAACTTTTGTGTTTTCTTATTTCAATTGCTTCTCTCATCAGCGTTGGTAAGTAATCAATTGACAAACATTACTTACCAAGGCTGAAAAGAGAAGCATTAAGTAAAGTTAAGTAGAAGCAATAAGTTTAATTGTAAACCGTGAAGATTTATGGTCACTTGGATAGGAGGTGTGTCGTGGGAAAATTGAGCGTGTTTTTTGTGTTATATTCCTCTTATCTAACTTCTACTGTAAATTCACCAATACCAGTATAAAAAAAAACACTTTCTACATGTAACGTATTTCAATGAAAACCGCTTTTCTCTTTTCACTTAGTTTCCGAGTCATGCGGGCGTTTGACACCTGCCAATCAATAACAACTGAACGATACTTTACGCTCTAACTGATTCTACTTATTTCAGAGTTTCAGTCGTTGCCAGCTTGTGTTTTCTGGTTTAGATTCAAAACCTCAAAAAAATAGACAGCATCTTTGATCGTCATCAACCAACCCCCCTTGAGCTACGAGTATTTGGCAAGTAATACTCTTAAAGTATGTAGGTAGGAAGGTCTAGCTAGTGGGTACTATGTGTCGTGGATAAAAACTACAGCACCACTCTGGTATGGCGAGAAGTTACTCTGGTAGACTTGAATCCGAGATCTTTTGTGGTATCCTAGACGAGTCTCTTGCGAACTTAGACTATATTTTTATAGTCTAATAAGCTTGCGAATAGTTAACCCATAATCATTGAAAAGTGACTTTAAATCCCCCACATCTGGGACAAGACTAGTCCTTCAAAAATCTCCCGAGGGACTGAACTCCTAAGGGGAACATTACACCAATAAGAGGCTCATGTAACGCACACAATGCCGACCTCGGCACCACTTTCACCGTTGCGCCTGCGTCCATGCTGCAACGCTCAATCAACTGCACTGATTTATAACATTATATCGCTCACGATTTATGAGTTAAATGGGTTATTTATTGGCTTTGTTCATGCTAGCTCCTTTTATGGGTGATCAGGATTCTTAGTAGAGGTAATTGTGTTTTGGTAGTGACTTTATCTTCCTGCCCTTGTCCCACGTATGTTGGGGTTGGCGTATGATTCAAAATCAAATCAAAATCGAAAGTCAAATTAGGCTGATAATCAGCACTTTTTGAACAGACAAAGGCCCGCCCTTCGCCAGTGATTGGCAGTGGTACATAATTGGGTGACAAAGAACTTCATGCACCAATTTTCATTTAGGTACCTAATTCATCATTTAGGTGCCTTGTCCCAACTATGATGGAGTCGGCTTCCAGTCTAATCGGATGCAGCAGAATACCAGTATTTTACGTGGAGCGACTGCATATCTGACCTCCAAAACCAAGTTAGTATATAAGTAATTCTGATTCTCAATAAACTATACGTAAAGCTCTTATCACTAATCTATCCATGAATATCGGCCTCTATGCGGGGCCTTATTAAAAAAAAAATTAATATGGGTGTCAGCATCACAGACGGCGCCACCAAAAAAGAGGTGGCGAGACGATCTGGACGCGTACCGCGAGGGCTGGTTCGAGGAGGCATGGGAAAAGATCTCATGGAAGGAATTGGGGGAGGCATTTGCCCAGCAGTGGGACAGAAAGGCTTAAAAAAATGGGTGTCATTGTAACCTGAAATAAATGCTTCTTATTACCTCTTTTATTTAAAAGTATTACCAGTATCTACCAATTTTCAGTTACCTTCATAATTAGATATATTATAAGTAGCATAGTTTTATCATTGTAATAGTTTCGAGACTCTTATCTCGCTGTAAAACAATAATTGTTATTAGAAGATTAAACGATCTAATATATATACCTATAAGAAAAGTACTTGACTTTTCTATCGTAAATGAACTAAAGTAGACCATCGATAAATAGGTAATAGGCTTTGACGTCACTATGTGAATCTAAAGTGGCACTTTCAAGAAGGGGTAGGTACAACTATCTACTAAGCAAAGAGTTTGACATAGAACCTGTTTGCATAATAACATAGAGAGTTAGAGAACATGCCATGGCATGGGTCTATGGACTCTATTATCTCCCACATAGTGAACGCGGAGTGACAACCTTTGTTATGTACTTCAGAACTTTTTAATCTATACATTAAAATAAAATTGTAACAGGCTGATGTCTGTACATTGAAGATATTGAAAAAAAAATGGGGGGTCTTTATTAGAGCAACAGAAGCCAAAACAACAGTTTTTAGACTTTTTGTCTGTCAGTCTTTCTGTCTGTATGGTTGTACGCGCATCACGCAAAAAGTACTGCATGGATTTGAACGCAGTTTTCACCGCTCTACTGCTAGATGCTTAACTAAAAATATAGGCTACATTAGATATAGTTTTGGAGCCGATAGGTGGCTGTGCGAAACAAGGGCGGGTCGTTAGTTTTAGTATAATTTTTGTACCAAACCTAAACTCCGCATTTAGGTATTATTAATAACGCGGTATGAACTCATCATCACGCTATAATCCTGAAAATTAGGATAGGTAGAGGTGTGCCAAATAGCACACCCACATTTCGCCACTGGGCACAAGTCAAGACTCTGTGGCTGCTACTGAGAAATTTCTGATGGAAAAACCGAATAACAAATTGCCCGAACCGGGAATCGAACACCCAGGAGTCAGGACCTCATACTCAGCAGTCGCGCTTGCGACTACTAGACCAAAGAGGCAGTTCAATCAGTACAAAATAAACAATATATGTTTTTTGCCTATTTTTACATACAACTGAGACACCTTACATAAATGATTACCTATATTGTTTGACAGCTTAGCTAATTGAATGGTCTGCTATCTTAAATTCATTTATTTTTATTCAATAATCGCGTAGTTTACGTAAAAGACGATTATGCAAATGTTTCAATCGTAATCTTATTAGGTATACCTTGGTTTTATAATAGCTCTGGCCTTCGGAGATTAGTGCCTTATTATTTCCTCTAATTATATTATTAGGAACTAGAAATATGTACGTGGGAAGGAAAGAAGCCTTTTCATTAATATTACCTAGGACCTACGTAATGCCTTTTTGACGACAGTGAGTATTTCAGAAGGTGTTTTTACTTTTAATTTAGTAACTACCTATGTTATAATGCAATATGTTATAATTTTGCAGTATGCATTTTATTATTTTGTTCAAACTGACCTTTCATTGTTAATACTGAAATGAGTCAAGTAGCGACATCTATTTTGTAGTTCTTGAACTATTACTCCTGCATTGAGTTGTAGTACTGATTAATAAAAGTAGATGTCAGCATTCGCGTGATTAAAATATTAGTTAATGTTAACTTTACATTTACATGAAATCAGATTGTTATCTTGACCAACTGCAACGCTAACGCTGTAATTAAGTAACGGTTATTTGATTGTTGTCAGCACTCTCCAGCAAACAATCGTATTTAATAGTTCACACCAGCACCAATAGATGGCGCTGATCTCAAAGTTTGAATTATCACGAAATTCACCATCCGTTAAAAATGTCTCTTACCTTTTCAACCTTGTCGGTAGGCGGTGACGCCGGTGGGCTCTGCGGCAGACCCAGGTCCTCGTCATCATCGCTGCCATCACCTCGCCCCCGCCGCCTTACTGCCGCCACTAGCTCCGCCTAGGGACAAAAGAGGGAACTATTAATTTGAATGCCTCATTGGTATAGATAGTGGAAAGCGCGACAGCTGAACGCGGGAACCTTGGTTTAATTTTGGGTCGGATAAAGTGGTTCTGGAAATGTTGAGCATTTGTGCACGGTAATAAGCAACAGCAATACAACGGTTTGAATTGCAACTTGACTTACACCAGAATGGTGAAATGTGGTAGGCATATACAATAGGGTATTTGACTGAAAAAATCTATTTAGTCCGTCAGTTAGATTATCAAAAAATATTGGACACGTATTTTTTCTTTTGTCATGTAAACGAAAAATGACCACGATACTTGTGATCTAACTGACGGACAAATTTTTTTTTTTTCGTTGTTGTCAAATAGCCTATTTATTATTATTCCGCATAGTATAACTTGTGGATGCAAACGTGATATTAGAATAGAATAGAATACTAATTCATTGTTGTTGTAGGTGGGCAACAAATAAAGTTGCTAAAATTTAAATATATATTGTAAGTACATACATACATGTGTATTAATTTTTATTTAGTTGTCCATACAAGGATTTCAGCATTTTTTGCTTTTCTATATTTGTATGTTACGGAACTTGTGTGTTTCAATAAATATGTTTTAATTAATTTAGATAGGTAGGTAGGTACAGGATAAATAAAATATTAGTTTGTTATGTCTAATGTTAATGTTTTTTATTTTTTTTATTTATGTCTAATAGGAAAAAGATTCACGGAAAATCTGGTGTGCGTAAAACTGCTAAACGACAAGTGTATTGTAACAATATGTTTTGTTCGAATTGTCTAAAGTGCTGCCTGTGAATCAAAAAGTGGAAACTATAGTTGCGCGTGTCAAAGCATCATTGTTTCCTTGTAGGTACCCTATATATAAATGGGATTACTGATTATAATTATATTCCCGATTTCAGGGATAATTCCGTAGAAGCCGTTTTCAATAATGAAGATTGTAGAATCTACGATGAACTCCATAGATACCTCTACCATGTTTATAATTTGTTCCAAAATGTTACAACCATAACATTTATCACAAATGCACGTCATAGTGCAAAATTCCGCCATGTTTTTGACCCATAAAACACGATATTAAGAGCGGACAGCGATAAAGATAACAGACGCAGCTTCCTTTGCGTATCAATTTGTTACAGATAATTGTTATGTGGCACAATGTTATGTTATTATATCATAACTACATAAAAGACAGTAATGTCTGGAGAGAAAATTCAGGGCACATAAAAATACTTAAAAAACTCGACTGTCAAGCAAAAAACAAGCGCTAGCCAGCAGAAGCAGGCGGGACCCATTGTAATATAAAATAATTAAAACATGGAATGGGTTCCACTCATTGTTTTTTGCTTTTATTCACCAGCATATGCTGACTTTTCTCCCTAAACAGTGCCGTTTCTGCTCATGCTCTGGCGGGGAGACCAGAAGAAAAAAACGTGTTGCGCCTAACCCAAGTAGCCTGGGACAAGTGCAGGAAGATGATGACTATGTCTCATCAGGACAAAAGACACAATATTAATTGTTATTTTCATGACTCAATTCCAGTACCTAAGTTGTACGGGTAAACGGCTGTTAAGTATAAAATAAAATTACGTTATTATGAACAAACCCATAATCGAGCTAGTTTTCCGTCTGTGATCCAAGTGAATTTCTTTTTCCATCCTTGACTCATACCCACTGGTAACTTTAGCACTTATTTTTGGCACTTTTCACTAACTCAGCATCGCACTACACTATTTATTTCAAAACTCACTTAAATACTTAATATTATTAGTCCACATAGGCACTATTATAATTTTTCCTTGGTGATAAAATCCCTCTCTTTTTTTAATCTGTTGAAAAAAACCTTTTTATAAAATTGACACTGGTTTGAAATTCGAACACTTTCGCTCCGACCTCTTTAAAATCACAAAGTTTTCGATGTTGTTCTATTTTCTGGTGTTTTAAATTTTTGTTAACAAATACGTATATTCACACCAAAGTCTTGTGGCGAACTAATTGTAAAATAAATATGAAACAATAACAGGCATTAGTCATCTCGTATTTAGTGGTAAAGTCGTACAATATTGACAGATAGCAACGGGAAGTCGAATAAATGTTATGTTTACCGTGAAACCATTAGCCGTCTTCGAGCTTTTGTTTTATTTTATTACTAACCGGTTAGATAAGTCATTAGCTAATATTTTTAGCACTAATTTTACATAAGCTTGGTTTTACATGGGATTTTTTTTTTGTTAATTTTAATGGAAGATAGGATTTTTGTGCGTTTTTTCCTAGACGGTAAAGTGCAAGGAAAAGTATTTTTAGATTTGTGTTCACGTATTTCACAGAATTAATTATGAATATTCTGGAGCCAATGGCAATTGTTTTTAACTATGTTTTGTTAAGTATGTAGGTAGTTTTTAACTCATTGGATTCAAAATATCTGGTAAAGAGGAAATACTCATTCTTATTCTTATTCTTTATTGCACACAAAAAACAAAAAATATACATAAGTACAAATTGAAAAAAAAAGAAAAAAAAATGAAATAGATCTTGAGAAGTCTTTTACTTTATTCTTGTAATTAGTTAATAACAAATTACCTGATGGCTTCAAAACTCTCAACCTCAGGACATTTAAATGTTAATTATTTAACGTTCTTTTAAAAAAATGTTTTTAAACAAATTACTTGACTGAAGATTTTATGACTGAAAAATTTACCTGAGTATTTGACATTATTACCTATAATCATAATTTATTTCCTTCACTTTACTGAATTCTGACTTATATAATTAACCTCGTTTGCTACTATTGTTTAATTTATTTAAATTATTTGTAATTGTAATTCTAATGATTAATAATTTAATTTTAATGTAATAATGATGATGACCCATAATTTTAAAAACCATATTTTTACGCCGGAAATGGCCGAATATTATGATCAAAATATATATGCATATAAAAACTTTGTACAATATTCTGACTAATAAATGATTATTTTTATTCTATTCTTTTTAAAACTGTTTTGAACTATAGTAAAATTCCTAGATCTAGCTTCATTTACAGTTTTATTCTATCGCTACATTCTATTCGCCGTACTAGGCAATCATAGCTAGGCAGCGGTCATGAATCAGCTCCATACGTGGTAGCTCTGATTTTAAAACAATCACCGCGATAAGCCACCGACTGATTCATTTTATTTTTATATTATAGATAATTACTGCAATCTCATCTATGATGCATATATCATCATTTTCCTAGTCTTTTCTGAATTTTCTTATATGTAGTACTGTAATAATTTCTTATCGTAGGCAGAGCATATCAATAAGTCATTAAATAATGAGACAAGAACACGCTCCACTCACTACAAATATTTTTTCTCTATCCTCTCTCCGTCTCGTGTGCTTACTTTTTGTCCGGCCATTTCTAAAAACTAAGGTCTAACAAAATAGCTATCACTAGCTCTAGTCGTACGACTTATTTGGAAGGTATTACCTGACAATAGACACGATTCCAGTTTACGATGACTGCCAAAGACTATCGCCACGTCATAACACGTGCACTGTCAGCTATTTACGATGTATATCGATTGATTAAACATCATCATCTGCCTAGCCTTTTTAAACTAAATATATTTCTATTTTGCCCATTCAAAACGTATTCAATGAAGCTGAAAACCAGTATTTTATAAGGAAGGAAGCGACTGCGTGTCTGAACTCGACGTGTTCTAAGAAGCAATGACTATTCTGGGCACAAAACTTCTTCATCAAAATTTACTTTGCATAACTCAAAGGTGAAACCCGAAATTAAATAAACATATACCCACCCACTTATGACCTAACCTTCCTAACTTGGAAAAAATCTAGAAGTCTATCGAGCTACATCACAAAATACCAGGTCAACAGGACATGCAAGAGATTGCATAATGCATGTTCGTATAATAGCAGAGTGTGATATTTTGTAACTGTTATAACAATGGATAGGATATGAACGAACTGTCTCATTGTTTGGCACTCGCACATTTGAATTAAATAACCTAACATCACGCCTGTAATCTTTGAAGTGTAAGGCAGAGATGTACCTAATAGAACACCCGCATTTCGCCAGGTATGTTTAAGTCCTACGTAAACATACAAATCAAGACACCGTGGCTGCTACTCAGAAATGCCTAATGACAAAAACCCAATAACACTTTGCGCGACCTGAGAATCGAACCCTGGACCTCATGCTCAGCAGTCACACTTGCGCCCACTAGACCAACGAAGAATTTGCAATTGATACTTGGGTGAGCAGAGACCGTAGACAAGGTTCCATTCTATCGTATATGTAACAATGATACAACACACAACTAAACACAGAACTAAAATAAATGTACCAAGTTTGACGTATCGATGGAAATTTTCATGGCAAGCAACGCCACCTTGAACTGCACACTTAAAGTGATCATACTATACGAACCGAATTAAAAGTCATCGTCAGTATTGTGTAGACTTTCAGAGAGCTTATAGTTTGAATTTTTATAACTATTTGATCGCGTTAACGTAAACTTTAATTTGTATTGAAACTAAACTAGCGCCATCTAATGACTAAGATGGGAAACAAAATTATTCCATACAAATAATTTAAATTTAATACCTTCCTGAGGTTAGGTGGGTTGTACTCGCCACCGACATACTTGTATGGTCAGATGTATGGACGAGGTCAAAGCAAAAGGATCGTTTCAGGTAACGTTCTATAATTTCTGCCTACCCTCCATAGGAAAAGGCGTGATGTTTAATGTATGTTTAAAGTTTAATCGAGTAGGTTTTCCCAGTAGTAAAAACTCGCACTAGACCTTTTTACACTCTCAAAGGAGATCTTATAACGATTACCTTAGTCATAGAATTTCAGGATTTTATAGAAAAAGGTAGGCTACTATTATGTTAGACTTTCTGAGGATCAGTTGTCACAAAGGAACTTGTATTGAAACTTCCAAAAGGGTGCCAATCGATGCCCTAGGCCCAACGTCTGTAACATTACTTTCTAGAAACTTTTCAGCATCAGATTAGGCTCCTAGCCTTAAATGGTTCTCCAACAAAAGTCTCCAGTTTCTAAGAGGCTATTTGATCCCTTGTTAAATCCAAAATAAGGTGATACGAAAATTTTGTCGTTGTTTCTTTTAACCAACCAGAACAGCTTCCCGTCACAAGCCTAGACAGAGGCCCATGGCCATGGGCGGCATAAAAACTCTGATAGTCACTAACCACACAAAAAAGAAGAAGAAGCTACCTGACTTTAGATTTTTCAGCTGATTGAGTTTAGGGAGGTTGCAAAAGAGACAATGATAAGGGCGTCAATAATTGCGTAACACACTTACATTGACAATCCAAACTATTCTGAAGGAAATGTCTAATCTATTTATTGATAAGTTGGAAAAACTCGTCTGCTCAATAACGTAACTATGGCAATGGATGTTATTGAAATGTCAAAATGAAAGGGATTATAAGTGTGCCACGCAACTACCCCGCTATTGTCTAAATTGATCTATGTATTAGCAAGTACTTGCGGAGTTTAAATTGATCTATTTCAACATTCTCGTTACACCTTATAAATAGTAAGAAGTATGACGTAAGTAAGTATAACAATCCAAACTAAATAAAGAACTCGATGTGCTATATTACAGTACTACTCTATTTAAGTCTCTGCCGAGCCCCTAACGGGATGGTGATACGGTAATGACACATATTTCTCGCTAGTGTTGAATAATAGCCGGGTATCAAGTGATGATGGACAATGGTTACCGCAACCGCAGGAAAACCTTGCGTCAAACTGGAGCATGTTAGTTTAATAGTCACTTTACTTTATTAAAGTTAAGTTCAAAAACCTTAGTAAAGTGACTATATACTTAAACTATTAAGTTTTACGAGTCATTTAAATACTGGAGTTTTAAAGTGTCTCTTTGGTCTAGTGATCGCAAGAGCGACTGTTGAGCTAAGGTCCTGGGTTTGATTCCCGGGTCGAGCAAAATGTTTTTGGGTTTTTCCATGAGGAATTTCTCAGTAGACAGACACGGAGTCTGGATTTGTGCCCGGATGATGGCAATAGGCTCGCCCCCTATTACATGGAACTTAAATACCGGCGAAATGTGGGTGTACTATTAGGTACCCCTCTGCCTAACCCTCACGGAATTTACTGACGTGATGTTAATGTTTTAAAGTGTCACAACACGTGTCACAAATCTGCAAACTACAAAATAAGAGGCGCCTATGTCTTTAGTGGACTAAGTAATATAAATATATACTAACAGTATAAAGAAGGTAAACATTTTTTGTAAGTTTGTATGTAAGGGGTAATCTTTAGAATTACTTATCCAATTCCGAAAATTCTTTCACTAACTGGAAGCTACATTAACCTCGAGTATCATAGGCACATTTGAAACGTTCCTGTGGGTTATTTCCGTATAAAGCGAGCGAAGCCGCGGGCAAAAGCTTGTAATGGAGATAAAATATATAAGCTTCTAAACTTTTAAAGACTTAAGAATATGGACAAGGAATGAGTATTAAATAACTTGTTTGTCGACCGCCAACGCAAGTTATAATAAATTCGTCATATTTGTCTACTAGGAGTCCATAAAAATATGATAACTATGTATTTTATACGACTAGAAAATTAACATAAAACAATTTTAAGGTTAAAATATAACGTAGTGAAATAACTGTTATATAAACACAATACATGGTAGTCACTTTCATTTTATATATCAACTTAATTGTATTGAGCTATCAAAACAGTAACATAACATCACGCCTGCAATCTCCGAAGGGTTAGGCAGAGGTGTACCTAATAGTACACCCACATTTCGCCAGCTATGACTGAGATGAAGAGTAATTGAGAAGTATGGAAGAAGAAGACATGCTGCGCCGACCCCAAATAAATTGGGATAAGGGCAAGAGAATGATGATGTTTTCGCCAACTAAGTTTAAGTCCCACGTTAGGCGCGAATTACACAGAAACGGCGTAAGGTGAAGGCGCAGCGCAGGCATGATGCCGCTTCAAAGCATTTTCGTACAAAATGTACGTAGGCGACGTGTCGTAAATTACACTCAAGCGGCGCGGCGTAGGCAGCCGTTCTTTCGTTTCCTTATAAATTCCACGCCTGCGCCGCATTTTACGCCTTACGCCGTTTCTGTGTAATTCGCGCCTAAGAGGGGTGAGCCTATTATAACAAAAAAGGACTCAAATCACTCAAAGTACTCATCTGTCAAAATAAAACCCATGGCGAAACCCATGTTACCATGTCAGTACTAACCTCCTTTCCAGCCATGACATCTTTCACACAGTCCAGTCCATCCATGGTTTCTTTGGTCATTCTCTACTCTTATAGCCATCCACATTCATAACACAACTAAATACATTATTTATTATAACAGATATAAAAGGTTTCTGTAGTATAAACAGTCGTTTTGTAAAACAAAACATGTCAATAAAATGTTAACAATCATTTTGAAAACACGTAAAGCTTACAAAAGCCGCGAGGTAACGTTAAATCCGAGATAAAGATAAAAATATTAAATAATACGCGCTAGTTCACAGGTCGTATCCTCTTGGCTTGTGGTCCAAGGGATAAGGTAATGGCGACCGACAACTGAGAATTTCTCAATCCGATTAAACTACAAAAATTACGCGAAATGATTACATTTTAGCTTTGAACGATCAAATGACAGTAATTGGTCTCATATCCTGGCTCTTTGCTTCATGTTAGGTCTGCCACTGAGCTCGCACCAGCTGTTTTGAAAACTTTGGAGTTTGTTCTAGCACTTTCTCCTCAGCTGGGGGACGGTCTTTTGTAATGTTTGACTATTAAAAAGGGCTGATCTTCCACCTAATAAATGGTTTGGATCTGTCCCACTGACTCCCATTGTTCTTAACGGGGTATTCCTCAAAGCGCAACTATTTTTAAGCGCAACCAACTTAGCGCATTAGTTGCGCTCACAAATTCAAATTAAAAATATTATATGTTTATTCCTCAAAGCGCGACCATGATGAAGAATATCGTTAATGAATCCATCATAACCATCTCTATTTTAAAAATAGTTGCGCTTTGGGGAATACCTCTTCTTAACGCCACAAAGGGCTACAGCAACATAGATCGTGATATACACCACCACCCAACGCTTGCCGATTAGCAGACGCCATTTTGTAAATCCGACCCGCTGTAATCCTCTCCCTTGCGCCACAGCATCACAAAAGCGAGTGGAATTTCACTTTCGCGATGATAGAACAATAACACAATAGTATCTTAGCTCGGAGTCAGCTCAGCACACTTATAAAGGACAATGTGCTACTTCGACATTTTAACTATTTCCTTCTTGTATGCAACTTATGTTAGGCTAAAATCTGTGGAGGTCGGCTCGTTAGGGCTCCTGTTAAGCATGAGGTCCGGGATTCACTTTCCAGATTGGAAAAAAAGTGTTATTGGGTTTTTCCATCAGGAATGTCTCAGTAGCAGCCACGGAGTCTAGGTTTGTGGCTCGTTAATATGGGCTCGCTCCCTATTACAAGGGACTTAAACATATCTGGCGAAATGTGAGTGTACTAATGGGTAAACCTCTGCCTCTTCTTTTCCCTTCGGGGATTACAGGCGTGATGGTATGTTTATGTGTAAAGTCAGTGGCGTACCTAGGGGCCAACCATACAGCAAGCAGACTGTTCAGAAACCCTCACATCATGAAGACTAGTAGGTTATAAGGGCAAAGTCAAGCTTTTGAGCTTGTATTCAAGTCACAGCAAGACTTGACTGTCCCTACTGAATTTGATTGTAGAAGTAATGACGTCCTTCTTAAAATTAAACATAATTTTAGTTATTTTGTTTGTCATACAATAATATGAATATATTAGTAGTTACTAAGTTCACAAAACTGTGGTTTTTAATAGAATGACGTTACTATTCGTATGAGGTCAAAAAAATAAGGCGTTACAGTTAAGTTCAATTAAAATTGGTTTTATTTGGACATTTTAAATTTAATAATAGTCTTCACTAAAAGCGTTTATCATACTTTTATTAAAGACTGTAATTATTTCTTCAGTTTTAGAGAGTTACTAAGTGAATATATTACAAAGAAGCTTGTTAAACTAAGTATAATATTGCATACGGTTTGTTTTATTATTTTTGTAATAATTGCTAGTTCTTGGTTACAGGAGAATTAAACCGTTTATTACCGCTAAAGTAATATTTATCGAGATTGAAAACATTTGAGCTGGATATGCTCTAATCACCACACTTAGTGAACGGATATGCAATTTACGATTACATAAGGTTTATTAAAAACTAGATGTTGCCCGAGACCATTGTTCGCGTGAAATTATTATAATATTTTGTTAACAATATCAAAGATTTTTTTTTACGGAATTCTAGTCCTTTTTTTAATAAAAGTAAGTCAGCCTCAGTTACTCCTTATAACAACAGCTGTATACTAGTAAAAGTCCCGTAAAAATTGGTGCAGCCATTTCGGAGATCAGCCGGAACGAACAGACAGACAGACAAAAATTGAAAAAAAAACATGTTAAAATGTTTTTGTTATAAGCACCGTATATACGTTCATAGGCATTCAGTAAAGAGCTGATATTTTTAAATTACAAACAGACACTTCTATTTATTTATTTGTATAGATTGTATCACCATGACGGATGTCATCTTGTCAGTCGAGGACAACTTTAGCAGCGCTTGCATTAAAGTGAAAAACGACATTTCGAATAATTATAAGCTGTACCTACCTAGTGGGCGTATTATACGCCCTGGAGCTGTAGGTCAGAGTAAACTAATATCATATCGCAGTTTTGACAATGAATATGGTTTTATTATTAAAATAATGGGCAGGTCTTTAAATATCTTCTAAAATCTTCTATTATAAATGTTTCTTACTATTTCTCGCAAAAAATTACTGAACGGATTTGGACGTAATTTGGCACACAGATAGTTCATAAACTGGGATACTTTTTATCCCGCGGGATCGTACCCATGGGACAATTACCGAACTCCACGAGGGCGACGCCATAGGCATAAGCTAGTCGTTTCGTATATAATAAAAACAAATGATTTTAACATAAAAGCCCTTAATGAAGCCATCTTCCTAATCCAATTAAGCAAAGACAGATTGTCAGCGATCGCTCAGAAAGACAAAAGAGAGTACTTACGCAATATAATGAAATACTTACGTACTAAGTACAGTCAACCTCTCACCAATGGTAACTTGTATTACAAAAATCGTACTTATTACAACGATATAAAGGCGCTGTCAATGTCAAAGTATTACTACTGAAGTGCAGTTGACTGTATTTAATCGTATTAATTACTTACAGTAGATTTAATTTGTCGCAAAGTAAACTCCTGAGTATCTTCGCGATATTAATAACAAAAACAATTATTATATTGCGAGTGCGACAGATTATTATTATTTTAATAAAACATAATAATGGAAGTGTTTTCCGCGTTCAGATTGTATGTAGAGAGAAGTGCTAACACAATGGTTTATTGTTGGTCGATTTTTACATGGATAAGGTAGGCGCTTGTATTATGTAAGTAAGTATAAATATCTTCTCTTTTCGTACAATCAGTAAATTTTTGGTTCTGATATTTCAGTATGGACAACCAAGGAAATTAATGAGCACGGCCCATGAATTTTTTAATAAAATACCATGTTAAGAAGGAACTGGGGCTGCGATTCTCCATACAAATGTATTCCCCTTTTTTTCTTCTTGAATAATGTCTCTAGAACAATTTTTTTCCATTAAATCAAGGTCAGCAACTAATAAGTAAA
Organism: Noctua pronuba; assembly: GCA_905220335.1. Taxonomy (NCBI): domain Eukaryota; kingdom Metazoa; phylum Arthropoda; class Insecta; order Lepidoptera; family Noctuidae; genus Noctua; species Noctua pronuba. The sequence goes on along the minus strand of LR999906.1, from coordinate 1,283,550 downwards.
GAAAATATGACCCTCCAAAAATGACAAAAAGTTACCCATTTTTACGGCCTTGAATAGAGGACTACCAGACAAATTCGAAAAGTTTTTAACATAAAAGAAATAGGAATAGAAATTGATAGGAAACTAGACATACTCTTTCTTAAAATTTTAATGTCAAAAATAATTGAATCAGCTCACTTTTCGAGGAGAAAAAAGGGAAATACTAATCTCGATCTCGTCAGAATTTTTGTGATATAATCGGTCAGAGTTGCAGCTGTCCTTATCGTATTTTACTTTGGCATGCTTGACGCAGCGCGACGGCAATAGTTTCTCATATTTCTGGCAGGCCCTGTTAACTCTTAAGATATAGGGTAGAACAAGCAGATAAGTATTTTTTTTTCTCTTCAAAATACATGGAAAAATATAGCCTATCCGTCGAAAAGAAAAAGTTCCATTAAAGCAATTTTATTTAAATATTTTAGTGATGCGTGGGTGATTGCAGCAGAGGTAAGGAGGTTATTACCTCTCGCCTCTTATTACAAAAGCTTTAGACCGTGCGCCATTAACTTAATCGACAGGGAAAAAGGCAGTACTCATTTATATTAAGACTGGCCTTTGTCCGCGGCTTTGCCTGCTTGGACGTCGAAGATCACGACAGGGTAAGATGTTGTGACAAAAATTGAAAATATTATGTTTAGATGGTTTAATCATGTGGAGAGGATGAGAGAAAGGCGACTAACAAATGGTATTTACAAGGAATATGTGAGAGGCAACGCCGGGAGGGGGCGTCCTGTAAGGACGACAATAAATTTATTGTGGTGGTTCTTCAGATAGATCAGGTGCGTAGTACTCGCAACCGGCCTGTTTGTATGGCCTGACGTATGAACCAGGACGAGGCTAAAGGAGTATGCAAAGATCGCAGTAGGTGATGTTCTGCGGTTTCTGCTTACCCCCATGGGAAAAAGGCGTGAGCTTATGTATGTTTGGGACCATACCACTGGGGTTAAAAGTCTTAATCTTAACCCAGGTCATGGTTTATCCGTATACCAAATATAATCCAAATCTGTTCACAGGCGAGAAAAGACAGACAGAATCACTTTCGCATTTATAATTTAAGTATGCATTACCTTTACATCTATCTTGAGATCGTCAAGGTGGACACGAGGTGAACTGGGGTATTCGATATTGTATGATCATGGTGGATATTTATGGAACATCTATATCGAGAATCGTGTTAAGAAAATTTTATACTTGATTATTTTGAACTTGGGACAGGATGGGGAGATCCGAATCTATAAGAGATACCGCGAAACTTGCTTAGGAACCTTTAGCTTTTTTTAAGTAAATACAATTTATTTTGGTCAACTGTGAATTCTCCGTGATATAAGTGAAATTGTTTAATTTAAAATCTGTTTTTTTAATCTCGGAGACTAAATTGACAAGTACAAATGGCAAACTGACATAGATTTCAATAGCATTTAAGTCAGTTTTGAAATTTTCACTTGTCAATTTAGTCTCCGAGACTAAAAAACAGACTATAGTTGAATTTCTCAGTGGCAACCACGGAGTCTGGATCTATGCCCGGTTGATGGCAATAGGCTCGCCCCATATTACATGGGACTTTAACATAACTGGTGAAATGTGGTTGTACTATTGGGTAAACCTCTCCCTACCCTTTGGGGATTACAGGCGTGATGTTATGTTGTGTTATTTTGCTGATCGACTCAGATTCATGTAAAAATCATTTCATTTTTACTAAATTAGAAGTAGCTTGAGTAGGACAACGATTCGCTCATTTGCGACAAGGATGACATACTTAACTGAAAAATTTAGATTTTTCGATGTTGTTTGTAGTTCATATAAAATTAAAGAAAGTAAGTATTAAATTAGGTACCTACGTAAAAGAAACCTTTCATCTTTTGATGAGGTTTCTATGCCAAAAAAATATTGGCAATATAGGTATTGATAATGTTTGGGTTCAAATTCGGGCAAGTACCAATGTGACTTTTTCAATTCATATGTACTTTCTAAGTTTATCTTGGACATCACAGACATCGGTGAAGGAAAAACATCGTGAGGAAAGCTGGACTTATTACTAATTAATATAAGTCTGAAATCGCCAACCCGTCTTGAGCAAGCGTGGTGATCAATGCTCGTGCCTTCTCTGTATGAGAAGAGGCCTTTGCCCAGCAGTGGGACAGTAACAGGCTGGTATTGGTAGGTATTGATAATATTTTGTCTAACTTCAAAAACGCTTCCTGTATTTCTTATTTTTCGAGTTATGTCATTATTCTCGCAAATAAGCGAATTTTCATACTGATTATTAAATACCGTCGGCTAACTCAAGAATTTACATAACTGACAACTTGAATCACGAAGAATTATACGTTACATAAAATAATTTTCTAGTATTTTATCCAGTTCATAAAATACAGCATTCAACTGACTGGTATATAAATACATAAGTGGGTATGTGCATCTTATATAAATATGTAGAGGAAAACGTTGATGACATCATTCATTATAATATATTTAATATTGTTTCCAGTGCTTTTATCATGTTATATGTGTATTATTTTATATGTGTTCAGGTAGGTACAGGGTACATTAGAACCTAATAGGGAAAAAACAATGTATCAAAATGCGAGTTAAATATAGGTTTACAAACAGTATTTCCAAATAGGTAGGTACATAGCAGGTATACATGGTGTCATTTTGATTTAATTCATTGGTCTTTAACAGCACTACAAATAGTACTACAGCGCCACATAATATAACAAAAATAAAGAACTAATGAAATTTAAACAGAATGATGCATTTTCAGAGAGAGTCAAAGAATTGTTTGTATTTATTTTTATAATTACTATTTGTTATTTCCGATTGAATTTGTGTTGGAATGTCATTAATTAGAGAAGGTATTAAATAAGCGACTGTTCGTTTCCCGTAATAGTTCGTGTATCTTGGTATTACCAGTTTTGATTGGGCTGCCAATCTGAAGGAGCAACAAAATACCTTCATGTATTAAAAAAATACACTCATTCAATGCATTCAAAACTTTATTAGCTGAATATTTGATCACAAATAACACACTTCCTAATATCAGAATTCATTGGTTGGTTGTATCATAATATAATGTAAGTGATTTTGTGACTTTTTTGAGAATAGAATAGAATCTTTAAACCTAAGTTCAACGCATTGAAAACTGTTCCCCGGGCAAAACAAAAGTGCATTGCAATCGCGTTACGTAATTAGGAAACGAGGAATAAAAAAGAAATTAAGTAGGTATCTGGAATATTTAAAAAAAAAACCTAAAGTTAGTCTGGGAAAATAAATGTTAAAGATAGGTCAAAGATCCCGATGATCGGAAGAACTTCGACTTCAGTTGTAAAATAATAATCAGTTACTTATAGGACATCAATTTATATGTTATGCACAAAAAACCTTGTATTTAATTTAATTAAATCTGGAGGCAATCACCTTACCACATTCCAAAGATTTAAACAGAATCTGCATAAGTATTTTACGTAAATATCAAGGCTGCACAATTACCATTTAAGTACAAAAATTACACACAACTATCAAAAGCTTACAATATTTTATAGACAAAGAAATAAAAACCAATATTCACCAAAAAGACTTTAGTTGCCAACAGCCAGGCCATGTTCCAAATAGTTCGAATTGCCTCCGAAATTCGCGCCATTTTTGTTACGTCACCACTCAGATATTTGAAATTCCAAATTTGAAAAGTTTGATGCACATTCAACTTTTTTTTTTGAGTGACTAGTAAAATATTTTTTTTAAGTAGTTAATTTTATTCTCATTCTCGATTTACGGAATTTATAAAAGTAAGATGTTATGGGAAAGAAACATGAACAACAGTGAAAATTTTGTTTGAATACGCAGCAGAGTGAGCAAAAACATAATTGTTTCATCATTACATTCTCTATGACTTAACATAATTGTAGATGCTACGCGTACTCAATGTTTTGAATACATTTTAAATTCAATGTTGAGCTCAGTTTCTGAGCAGTCATTTCGTACCTTTTAACTTGTGATGAGGCTTTAAAAGCCCTTTGACCCTCAAGACCTTTTATGCTTAGAATTTAATATAAGCACACTTCCCAGGACAAACACTTAATTAAAAGTAACTCAACATAACAAAATTACCAATTCAAATTCACTTTCCGTAACTCAAGAATGAGAACAACAACTTCCAAAATTGAAAATCCGCGCGAAAATTTTTGACAGCTATTTTTTTAATTAAAAAAGAGGTAAAATGTTACACAGTGCTGCACGATAGACAGAATCAAAACCACTGGAAGTAATTGTAAGACGTATAGTTTGCTCTGTGAAGAGAATTTTGGAAAGTAGGAGCATCAAGCGAAACGGTACAGAGCATTGAAATTAATGTATCGTCGCTTACGCCGCGTGCACAGTGGCGAATTACCGTGAAATGGTGGTATTTTTCTGTAGTGTAATTTGTTTTTTTTTATGAAACAATTAGATATTGCATCTGGTGATTAGCATTGTGTGAATTGTTTGTCTGTAATGTGACGATTGGCTGAAATTATTACTCGGTTGAGAAGTTTAGAATGCGAAATCGGACAACTGTGCTTTAGTAACTAACCTATAACCAGCAGCTACTTCAGGGCAACAGTCTCTTCTCATACGGAGAAGGCACGAGCGATAACCACCACACTTGCAAAAGGGGAATAGACAATTTTCAGAGTTATAATAATAATTATAAGACCAGGATTTCTTACGATGGTTGAAATTTTGAACTTTGCTTTATAAAACTTTGATAACATTAATTAATGACAATGTTAATCACTGAGTCTAAAGGTACTTTTTTCCTTTAAAAAAAACCCACATCCCTATGCTTTCTACTGATCATTCAGTATAGCGAGAATATCAGCCTGTCACTAACCGACAATGTGTCCACACCTAACGTGCTTAACCGACGTTAAATTTGTGGTAAGTGTGGATAAATTATTTGGAGAGGATTAGCAATGCGTGGCGGTTGTTACGTCTGCGTCTCGTTAGGATGAAGACTGCTGGTATTCGTGAGTTGTTGTCTAGAAGACTGATTGACGAGATGATGCACCTTACGTGTAGTCTTGCAGAGGAAAGCAGGGGCGAAATGAAAGAAATGAATGCTTTGACGTTTGCAGTCAGCTCGTTTGTCACATGTTAATTTCTTTGAAATGATTCAATGGGCTATTTTTTCTTCTTTTCCAAAAGGGCCACAATAATTATAGAAAAAGCCTTTATTCTACTGCTTTTATAATGTTAAAACACTCCAGCTAGATGTTCCCAATATGATAACTTCACGCGTGTACAGCTTGGTCTCTTTGGAGTAGGTCTCCCCCATTTACTTCCACTGATAGTCTTATCCCTCTTTAGTCATCTATCTTGATCCATACATTTTTTTTTCACACATCATTGCGTTTTTACATCAGGAATTTCTTTGTAGCAGGCACGAAAGCCTGGAGAAGTGCCCGGTTGATGGCAATAGGCTCGCCCTCTATGACATGGCACTATAAGGTACCTCTGCCTAATCCTTTGGGGATTACAGGCGTGGTGTAATACTACCTAACCTTCCTTTGCTTACCTAGAACTTTCTAAAGTTGAACCATCAAAAAGGTTTACTACTTTTTAGTTAAAAACAATTTTGCCTTCCCAAGGTGATCCAATATGCCTTGTACATAAATACAGGCGAGCTGCACGTTATTACGAAACTTTTATATGGGTAGCTATTACATTTTCATGATCCCGTCTGAAAACTATCGCGTAACTTATGTATGAAACTTCGGCTAGTAATAACGATACTATAGTTTATGTTCTGCTGACCTAATAAAGAATATGTAGGGTGAAGATGGTGTAAGAATTCGGGTATTTGTCAACTACTTGTTATTTTACATCACTATGTCGTTGACTGTCTCGTTAGTCGCAAGCGCGACTGCTGAGCATGTGGTCCTGGGTTTGATTCCCAGGTCGGCAAAGTATTATTGGGTTTTCCATCTGGAATTTCTCAGAAACAGCCACGGAGTCTGGATTTGTCTGGTTGATGGCAATAGGCGCACTCCTTGTAACATTACTGGCGACTTAAACATAACTGGCGAAATGTGGGTGTACTATAAGGTGCCTCTGCCTAATCCTTCGGCGATTTCAGACGTGATGTTATGTTTACATTATTTATATTTATAATATATTTATAATTCCTTTTGACATTATTGGTAAATTTTTACTACTGTTAGTCTGACATTTTTATTTTTTGTAATTCTAATGATTTGACATTTTTTATTTGGTAAGTATCAATACAATTTCTCTTTGATTTTAGAATTTAATATTATTTGCATGCCCATGCCACGGTAGAATATGGAGGACTATATTATATAAGACAACATCTATGTACCAATTACCCATGTTTGCAAAGAAATAAATGATTTGATTTTGATTTGATACATCGCTGTCAAAATCAGATAGATCTTTATTTTCGTCACAAAACGGTTGCTATTGGATTATTGCTGGCAGATGTAAAATAAATTTGGAAGGACTGAAAATATATTAACAATATTATATTATATTTTATATATTTTCATTCATGGAGGTTGTTGAAAAAAATCTATGCAGTTTTGCAGCTTTTTCTATTTATGATGTTTAATTTAGACCATCAGAAGAGGGACTTGTAATAGGACCCTCTTCTGATGCTAGTTAATTTTCATTGTAATTCATCGTTTTCTTAGAATTTTTGCAGTTTCTGTGAGTATAAGAAAGAAAACATATAACACTTCTTTTGTTATCGCTAATTGATTTAAATTAATTTCCATGTATCTATTTCAACGTATAATGAAGAATCTTTGCAAAATATCAGTAGGCATATATTCCAAAGACATTATAATCATGTTAAACGTATCCTATTTGCATATTTTAAATGTCTAGACGTTTATATACGTAACACAATGCTTAATGTTATTTATGTACCTAGTTAAATACCTACCAACTCTTTATTACATAACCAGTTCCCTCACTATATTAACATTTCTTGTTATAAGTTTTTTAACAAGAATTCCTATGTCTGTAGTCAGAATTTTTGAATCAATGGAATTCTCCGAATTGTTTGTAGAACGGGCTTATCTTAATAAAGTTATGTAACAGGCGTAAACATGTTGTAAACTTTTGTTAAACGTAATTTCCGCACATTTCATTCATTCTAAGAAGTAAGACACTAACTGTACCTCGCGACATCGCCCGCATGGCGATCGAAGTTAATGAAATCGTCCCAAGGGAACATATTACCAAGATAAATAATATATATATGTCTGTCTAACCTAACTCAGGTCACGGTCTACTTGCATGACAAATACCATCAGCCGACATTCTGACAGAGTTACTTTCGCATTTAACATAATTTTATTATGGATAATAGTTCTATATAATAATACTAGTTAATTACCTATTTACTAAAAGATGCAGTATCTAAATAGCCTTATAAATAGACGTGCTTATAATAAATTGGTCTCACGCGGAGAAAAATAATATTACCTACATAGTGACAAACAGGGACAGTGACTCAATAGACACACCCACTATTTTATTCTACGGTTTTATTGGACACCTCATCATCTGCCTAGCCTTTTCCCAAACATGTTGGAGTCAGCTGCCAGTTTTACCAAATTCAGCTGAACACCAGTATTTTAAACAGAGCCACGGACGGCCTATGCGACCTCCACAACGCAGTTAGTACTGGGTAATACGATACCCCTTGGTAAGACTGGTTGTCAGACTTTCGGGCCACTAGCTGTCCATAACGACTGTCAAAGATCTTTGTATGACAAATGAAAAAGGTAAATATGTAATAGTAAAAAGGACCAAGGAGTATGGAGCAGATGGTAAAAAAGATCAACATCATTTGCAAAAAACTTCTGACGGACATTGGCGCCAGAATTCAATTAAGCCATTAATAACCCAAGAGGAAAGAAACGGAACCTGCTATAAGACAATTAAAAAAAAAACTGAATCAGCTGCTCATATTTATACACAAATTAATAATGATTATTATGCTAAATATAAAAGCCTCAGTTTTGTTATACTTATTACGCAACACACGTTCTCGTTTTTCTGCATTCTGAAATTTAGGCCGACGTTTATTGTTATTTTACTTTCTAAGGGGTGCATATAATATCGTATTTTGACTAACTGTAATCATCATCGTCATCCGCCTAGCCTGTTCCCAACTATGTAGGGGTCGGCTTCCAGTCTAGCCAGTCAGATGAATACCAGTATTTTACACGGAAGAACACCCATCTAATCTTAAGTCATGATTCAAGTATCACCATCATCATTCCCCTGCCCTCATTCCAATTTTTTTGGTATCGGCGCAGCATGTCTTCTTCTTCCATACTTCTCCATTTTTTTTTTAAGGATAGGAAATCATCAAATAACTCCTCCCGCTCTGGGTGGAGTGGGAGGGAGTGTCAGACTTTTACTGACTAAAACCCATCCATGTTCCTTCTTTGCCCTTTGTGTTCCAGGGCCGCGGTATCTCTTTCGAACAGTCCCGCAGTCCATACTTCTCCATTAGTTGTCATCTCTGTAGTTACTCCCTTTCTAGCCATATCATCATTCACACAGTCCATCCATCGTTTATTTGGTATTCCCTGCCACACCTATCTACTAAAATTAGCATTAACAATATTGGTGTGAAGCCACTAAGGCAGTAGGTATAAACAAAACATACAACTTTATCTCTCCTACCCACGACCCACCTACACAGCTACACCGCTCAGCCGGTACGACGAAATGAGTCAACTACGTTAACTTAGGAATGTCTATGTGTACTTTTATAGCTTATTCTTGCCAACTTTTACATGGGTCTGTTCTGTAATCATCTATTTTAGGTCCTGTTTTATATGGATATATAGATCTTATTTGGATTTTTAGATGAAGTTCGAGGATAATATTACAAGCATCGCTTCTAAAATCCTTTATCAATGCAGGATGCATTGCATTACCCAAAGACATTCAAATATTGACGAGCGATAGACGGGACAAACCGAAGAAATTCATGATCCAATACTTGTTACTACTTAGTAACAAATCGTTCTGTCTAGTGTCATAACCCTGCTTGTCAAGTAGCATTCGTGTGTCAAAATCAAAAATGTTCACTAGGGCCGGGTGCGAGAGGTCGCCGCCGCCGATCGCCGCTACGAGGACACGGCGGAGCTCCACCCAAGCGGGGCAGACCTCCACGGTGTGCGCCACCGTGTCCTCCGGACGATCCTCTCTAGCCACTCCTCAAAGAGGGGACTTATCCTGCACTGGGTTGCGACAGTCGCTGTCTCCATGTCGCCATGAGATCGCGTCGGAGGTCAGTCCGCTGAGCGGTGATTTGCCGCGGCAGCGAAGTTTCCCCCCGACGCACGTAGTGCCTCCGCGCGCCATTCATGCAGGCCTGCGAGGACTATCGCCTCCAGATCCCATGGCGGCAATCCGGCTAGGAGGCTTGCCGCCTCGCGAAATCAATAGGCTTGACAGTTAGGGGGAATCAGTGACTTTTAAAATGTTCAGTAGTATGGTTGGCTTTCCAGAAAAATTTAATAAATCCTTTGTGCCTACGGACTAGCAAGTTGTTGGATACAATTCAAGGTCGTTTGTTCCGTTTTCCTATACTTAAAATATAAAGCTGCAAATCAGTTCGATGTGATTCGATCCCCATGTCTCTTTGCCTGTTACAGTTTTCTGACGAAAACGTTAACTATCGTTCTAGCCGTATCATCTCTCACATCGTTTTTAGACTACAAATTTTGTTTCTCCATCCACATTCTTACAATTAATACATAATGACGAGTAAAAAAATCATCATGTTTTCTTCGATAACTTATGATAACGTGATCGTTAAAAATATTTGCATTACCTACTAACAGTAAAGGATGATTTCCACCAAACGGCTCGCATCGCATCGGATCGGAAAGGATACGAACCGATGCGGCGACAGCCGATCGCGTCCGGCAAGATATCGAAACATACGGTCGCTTGCGACCGTATTCGTCTCTGCGCCTAGTCAAATAGTGTCATTACTACCATGTCGAATACGACTGCAGGCGAACGGAGCCGATAGCACGTCGCAGCATACTGTCGGCGATGACCTCGTGTCGCTGAAGACGTCCGCGGTCAAGCTGCTGTACGCGAGTTGGTAATATAGTCTTTAAATACTGTGTACACGATGTAATATCGTTTAAAGATTGTAAAATCCGTTCCGATCCGATGCGATGCGAGCCGTTCGGTGGGAATCCTTAAGACTCCGTTTTTATTTAACGTTTTTGCCGTAACCTAAAACGAATAGGTTGGCTAGTTTTTTTCGAGTACCTAGGTACATCGCGTGTCATTATTATGTGCAGTATTCTGAAAATTTATTCGAAATACATATTTATGTATTTCACTTATCTAGTCTTGTTTAAGGTAACTATTAATTGTATAAATTATTTTATTGATTAGGTTTTTCTTTAAAAGTAGTTGTTCGAGGTACGTTGTAGTTTTTGTTTTGGTGTTAAGAGTTGCCAGTTTTTATTTAAGTTTTTAATTAAGTTCATCATAAATATTATTCATAAATATTAATTGGGGTTTCTTTCAGTCTTATTTCTAACATACATACATAACAGGCACTAAACAAACTAAACTTTATTATTTAGCAGGCAGTGCTTTCTAATTTCGCAAAAACTACTAATTTAGTCTGAAATTCTATTTAAAATCAAGAATTACTTTCAGAACCAACATTAACTGAAAACACGTTCTCACTTACATTTTAATTGAGTGTTTACCGAGTACACCTCAAGTAAATATTGACTACTTAACACCAACTTAGAACAAAAACCAAACAGTGACGTCATACAAAAATTCGAAAAACAAACGAATACTAAAAAACACAGGCATAAACCTTTATCGATCAGTAGTTGTATGAGTCAGTCTCAGACCGAACCCAGTTCCATATTTGAAAGGCAGACGTAAAACATTAAACGGGCTAATTAGCTTGAAATTAGTGTTCCTATTTTAAACTTTTAGCTGTCAAGGGTGGCGAGACTAAGGTGACATCACTTTTAAGTTCTATACTTAATAATATAAAGAGGTATAGTGGCTTTGTATGTCGGGGGTGATCTTCGGAACTACTGATCGGATTTCAAAAATTCTTTCAATAATAGGAAGCCCCATTATCCCTTAGTGTCTCAGGCTACATTTAAAACATTCTTGTGGCATAATTTTGGGCCGAAACGCGAGTGAAGTCGCAGACAAAAGCTAGACCATTTCATAAGTAACTTATGAAATGGTCTACGTTCATAGCAAATGTAGATTAATTTAAGTAGCACAATTATAACGCAGATTGTTTTAAGTTAGACATCCAACTTCACGATAAAGAATATTCTTGGCGACCTAGCCAAGCGCTTCATCAAGGCTAGAGAGCTTAATAAAGCACAGGTCAATGTCAGCGATAAAAGTGTGGCCATCAAATGGTCATCCACGAGATTCAACGGACTAAGTTATCACTTGTATCGCCTAGGACCTAACTTTTCACTACCACCGGTAGAATTTAAATTAAAAACTAACATAAAACACCAGAAAACCAAACAACACGAAAAACTTTTCAACAAAACACACTTTTCCACAAAGTCACTCTTTAATGCTTCGGACACTAAACACAACACACATTTTATTTTTTAATATTTTAAATATCGAAGCTCTATACGCCGGGCGTCGTCGCGCGTTCGGTTCAGACTGGGTGATTCATCCCATTCGATGGAAGAAAAAAAAACAACTATAACTTGAATTAGGACCGCAACACACGCGCGAAACAACTGTGTGTTCGAGAGAGCATAACTGAGCAACGGAACACGATCTTGTATAGGATTTCGCGTTACTACATGGTATGTATGAATTAAGAAATCTACAGAAGGTTCATCTCGTTGCTAGATGGTGTGGTTTTAAGAAACTGAAAAAAACTTTTGTCGAGTGCTGCATGGTGCTTGATTGACGTTGTCAGTAAACATCAAATGTTCATCGCAAAGCATTATCCAAGTCTTCATCGAAAAGCGAGCGGACTGAGCTCGAAAAATTTTAGCGTTCTGGTTCTGGTGGCGACAAGTGAAGACTTCATAAATGAGCGAGCGAAGCGGCTTGAAAAATAAGAGCTTTCTGGATCGCGATAAGTGAAGTCCTTCATTGAAGCGATCTCGAAAAATTGCAGTTTTGTGGGCCGCGTTAAGTTACATTTTCATTACTTATAACGAGCGTTTTATCAATAAGAATTTCAGGTTGTGGAAAGATTTTGTGGTTATTTTCCTCTACACGTCGTATAACCTTGCTACTCAAGGGCCTCGTATCATTGATACGGCGGTAGCTACGCCCCTGATTTGAAATTATCTGTAGAAATTGCATTGAAAAACAAGATGTCGGCGTCATTTCCGATTAATGCCAAACGCACCTAGCACTTCACTGATTTATATTTTGTTATCAAAATTGTTTTTAAACAAATCAACAAAAGACAGACACTTTTAAACGGTCAGACTGTTAGTATCAGACTGTCTTAAGGATGTCACGAACGATCGGTCGGTGTACAAGGTTTCCCGCATTGTGGCTTGGCAAAGGCCCAATTAGATGCCTCCGGGAAAGCAGATGAAACATGAAATTGGAAAGAGGAATGTCGCCAAATCTGGAGCTCAAAATAAGTTAACTAAGAAGTTATTTTTGTCGGATAATTACGAGATCATGTGGTCCCGTAGTAAGGTCCTCGAATCCAGCTAGAAGTTCCTTTATCACACGTAGAAATTGGGCTCTTAAGAAGTTCCTTGTAAGAGCCCAATTTCTACGTGTGATAAAGGAAAACCTGAATTTAAGTATGAACTAGCTTAAGCCCGCGGCTTCGCCCGCGTGAAGTTCGTTAACATTCCCACAGGATCATACTACCGGGATAAAAAGCTATCCTATTTGTTAATCCAGGTATAAACTATCTATGTGCCAAATTTCATCCAAATCTGTTCAGTAGTTTTCGCGAGAAAGAGTAACAAACTTCCTTCCATCCATACATCCATCCATCCATCCACAAAAACTGATGCATTTATAATATTATTAAGATTTAAATGCTTCTTCCGAATTTCGCTCATTTCCTATAAGGCTTAATCGATGAGTCAAAGCCAATTCGGGCTTTTTCATGTAATAAATAGCTATGCTCACAAGGTAGGCTATTAGACAACTTAGTTTTACTTACTCACACTTAATTTCCAATCCAACTAGCTGGCGACTACTGTCAGTGTCTTGTACACAGTGGTATTTCTGATCTGCCCGTTTGGTATTATTATGGTTGAATTATCACGGCTCCTACGTGATGTTGTTATGAGGTATTAATAAATGTATTAATTAATCGCGTCTGGGCGTGTCCAGGTTTCAGTATTACTACACTTTTGTTTGCTTTTGTTGCAGCCATCTTGTTGAAACGTTAATTGCGAGAAATGTAGGAGATTTTTAGCTTTCGTGTTTCTGTGGCAATTAGCGATAAGAGTATCAAGGCAAAGTGACATTTTATCAGTGATAACAATGAAAGGTTGTTGTAGAATACGAAACTTGTTAAAAATTATTCTTATTTGTCTCTGCAATAATGTTGGGGTTTGTGGGTAGTAACAGATGTCCAACACATCATTAATTTGTCTATTTATATGTATAAGGTAAATAATATCGTAATAAACATAGATATTTCCTTCCTCTTTAAAGGATCGAATAAACCAGTGCGGATAAATTGCGGACACAACACCGGACATGGACACCTTAAAATAATCAAAATTGCATTTTTTTTTAATCTGTAACCAACGTACTGTTCTTAAGGCCTTTTATTCTTAAACTCGTTAATAGGATCAGCTTGACCAAAAGCTATAGTGCAGACAAACTTCCACACACCTCTGGCTAACCCTTCAGGCTATGATTACAGGCGTGATGTTATGCTTGCCGTGTTTTCGAGGCGAGGACCTCTTTAATAACAAGCATTGTTATTTTTAAACAGAAAATCTTGGGTCGACTAACCTTGACCTAAAATATAGGTCAGGTTTTGTACCTATCCTTACTCTGAGTTACCTCCTTTATTCAAGGTCACCTCTTACGCTTAAGCCATACCATTAGATTTGTAAGCTTTTATTCTTGTAATGGGTGTAAAAGTACCCTTAACGAAGCCGAAAGGCACTTGTTCTTTCCTTCTGCATTGCGATATTCTGGGAACGTTCTAGTTATTAAGATATTTGGTGGTCAAAGTTCCAACTCTACCACAAGTTTTTTTTTTATACATGTTTTTAATTATATATAACGTTACTTTAAATACCTTCACGACCCTCGTACTATTCAATGCATCCATCAGCACAATGTTTATAGTGCGTTTCATTGAGTCCTACCGTAAAACGTGATTTTACACCACAGAAGAAAGTCGTTTCCCAGAAATAATGTTTGCGTAGGGTAACTTAGTTTGATGTACAAAATACTTGGTTGACGGCTTCGTGAAGGGTCCGTTTACACCTTGTATATCTACTACGCTTTATAACGAGCAACTGCCATCCTCAACATCCTGACTGTCTCTTGGACAATTTATTTAAAAGTGCTTGTGAATGTCTCTTATCTGACACAAGTCTCTGGTCTGGCTGTTCGTGTATGTGAGTTTAAATGTTTGTAAACGCTCCTACGATACAGGAGAAATTCCTAGTGTGGGGCAACGTTTTTTGTAAAAGAAAGAAAGAAGAAGAAAGAAAGAAGTCGTGTTAATGATGGGATTTTCTACCTACAAAAATGTAGAACTTCCATACAAAATTTCATCCTCTCCACAAGGGGTAAATTTTCAAAAACTTACCAAAGCAAGACAGACGGGAAACTGCTGAATTATGATATGAGTTTGGACCCGATTGGCCTTCAAGAGTTGCTCAGTCTTCCCAGGTCCTGGATCACCTCTATCTACCACTTACCTATACCATCTTACAAGCAATTTGCAAGTTGTTGCCTACTCAGCCAAGTACTCCAAAACAACCATTCACTAGGTACTAAAAAAACGCACTTTGACCAGAACTTCTGCAACTCATTGAAGAGCTCACAATGACCGGGCGTTTCGTGAAATTGTGTAAGAGTTTGTACAATGACATGGTACTATTATGTACTTTCTATTTGAATAGATACGGCCAAATAAATGATAGTTTTTATGTAGTCATCCGAAACGAGAATGTAATCGTGTACCTTTGTGTGTTGTGTTGTGTTCAATGGGTGTAACGCAAAACCTCTAGATGAATCACGATATTATCTTATTTTGATAAAGATTTCAAACTGTCATGGTCACTAACAGTTCGCGAGTCGACACAGTGAGTTTCGTGTGTCGGGAACACAATCGAGTTGCGAGTGACAGTGGTAGCGGTACTGAGTGCAAAAAAACGAACAAGAAAGAGGGTAGACCGATTTGTCTGCTTATAAACACCCACCCGCAATAACTTCAGTTTATCCGTGATCATGGTGCTTGCAACAGCGCCGAAATATCGGGAACTTGAAACAAACAGTAAATATGGTAAATATTCCGTTTCTAGTTATTCTGATCATTAATTTGGAGCTCTCCCAGAGAACAGGACCGAGTTGAAAAGCTCCCGAAGCTCTCTTAATAGAAGACTTCCTCCCGCTTACAGGAGCTCAATCGTTTTGTCATCCTCACCAGGGGCTTTTCATCCTTAACCTGTCTAAGACCCGCCTCTAACAATTTTGACTTAATACTCAGTTTCAATTTTCTATTATAGAGAGTGGAAGAAAAAAACGTGTTGCACCAACTGGGACAAGGGACGGAAAATTTGGATAATTATTAATTCTCCAAATATACTGGGCCATCCTGAACTTCCTTAGGTCTTCTACGTGTACTAAATGTGGTAAAATCCTTTTTTTCTATCTTGTTCCTTGTCCTAGTAATGGACGACATCCCATAACAACGTCATCTTCCATCAGGACCTTTCTCCCGAAAGAAGAATCGAATAAGGCATGAAAATTTACTTTATAACTACCAAAGCAGTTCCCCTCCCAGTGGACCCCCCACAGAAAATTTTCATCGGTAATTTAAAGAAAAAACAGCAGTTTCCTACAAAAGTGCAATACCTACACGGTCAAAATGTATGGAACATGGATGTGGGGTAATTCACAATGATGCACTGAATAAGTCGAAACCGTTTGTGTGTCGGTGTCAAACTCAAACTCAAAGCATTTTTTTTGACCATTGCAGGCACTTTTGAATGTCAAAAAAACAAAAAAAAAGTGAAGCAACAGTCACAGTCACAACGTGTCCCTCCCTCCCTCCCTGTATCACGCCGGTATTTACCTAAAGGACTGATAGAGATAGGTAATAATTCACCCAGATTTTGCCAGTTCAAAATCCTATGATATTATGAGCGACCTGGAGCACTCCGGACACAAACACAACTGTAAAGTAAACTCATTATCTTGAGACGTACATTATGAGAGCAAAAGGAACACATCTCCTTCCGGAGCAGAACAATAGTGGGCTGCCTTTGTGTCAGAAACATTGATTCTTTTATTAATAAACACATCTCTCATTATGTGAACGGAAAGGTCGTCCATGTTGAGGTGGCCTAGACCAGTGGCTATGACAAGTAGTGTGGTGGTAGCAAGCGGGACTGCTGAACATGAGGTTCTGGGTTCGATTCCCAGGTCGGGCAAACTGGAATTTCTCAGTAGCAGCTACGGAGTCTGGATTTGTGTCCGATTGACGGCAATAGGCTCGCCCCCTATTACATGGAACTTAAACATAACTGTCGAAATGTGGGTGTACTAAGGTACACCTCAGCATAACCCTTAGGGAATTAAGGCGTGATGTTATGTTAATATAAAGAATATGGAAACCCGCGCTACCACCAGTTATTCATCTTCATGATCTGCCTAGTCTTTTTCCAAATATGATGCTGGGTCGGCTACTAGTCTAACAAAATGCATCTGAATACCAGTATTTTACATGGAGCGACTGCCTATCTGACTTGCAAATTCTAGATACTGGTGACACGATACCCCTTAGTAAGACTGGTGGTCAGACTTTCATACGTCATTATAACACTCAATATAATAAGTACCTGGAGTGACGTCTAAGAAGTAAATAGGCTTATGTAACCGCGTCAGAAGTCGCGCCTTATACTTAATCTCATTTGCCACGACATGCAACATGGTGTTATTTTTAAAAGAAAATCAATGTTTTCATTGAGCACGTTCTTCCGGTTTCCGAAAGACATTTTAATTCAGCAGTTTAATAAGTTTGTTTGGCAAACCAAACAACCAAACATACAGAGTAGAAGAGTCATCGACGCACAAAAGAATACCACGTATTCAGAAGATTGTTTTTTTTTTTGGCAATGGAAAAACAATCCGCTGTTTCCTACAAAAGTGCAATACCCACCACACAGTCAAAATAGCTGTTCCATACCATGTAGGTACTGAATACGTGGTAGGTATTAAGTTCTCCCAACCAGATGGCCTATGCTGTCTAGCCTTGACGATGTAGTCAGCGAAAAAAAACTAAACGCCTCTAGCTTTTAGTTTTTTTTTTAATTTCCAATCACTGTCAATGAATTGGGCTTTGAAGTAACTGAAGCTACTTTTCAAACGTTAGCTTGTCCTTTTGTCCTGCTGTGGACAATATCAATATTTCAGGATATGAAGAGCACTTACCCGGTGCGATGTGGCGACATGCCCCAACCCGTGCGCAGGAGTGGGCCGCTCGTCACTCGACTCGTCGCCTGATCTCTCCCCGGTGAACACCGAGTCGTGGGACACTGATAGCCCGCTGCCGTAGGCGCCCTCCCTTGGGAAACAAAGAAAACTCAGTTAAATTAATTGCAACGCTAACGCCAATGCACAATTTACTATGACTAAACATTTTTTTTTTCAGATTTAATATACTACTACCTACCTCGGCAGCTACAAATATACCTTACTCCATATTTTTAACTATTTAACACTACTTTTTTCTAAAACAACTTAGTTCATTGAACTCAAATTCAAAGCAAAACAGTTTGTAACTTAGAAATACCGGTACGAAATCATAGATGGCGCTGCCTGTCGAGTAACTTAACACTAGCTAAGTTGTAGTTAAGTTCGGAATCTTTTTATGCTGATTGAGTACGCAGATTAATGAAATTACGAAAACGGTCATAATTACGATGTTGCAGGATTGTCTCAGTAACTTTATCAGTGGAAAGTGAAGCCAATTCCGATAATTATTCTTCTAAGTTAAATTTCAAATGGCAAGGTAAAGTAGGAAGAATCCTATTTACTTTCTCCTAGTATGTCGGTCAGCATCCAGCAGCTCGGACGTGGAACTGCTCTTGGGGTCAGGCGAGGCGTCTGTGCGGGCGCCGCTGCCGCGACGCTTGAACATGCGCCGGAGGCCCCGCAGGAAGCGCCCTGTGCGCCCTTCGCCTGAAACATGGACAAATAGAGTTAGGAAAATCATATGATATGACAGATTTTTTATAATTATAGTAACTTGGAATGGGCTTTCAAATTACCTACCAAACATTTCGAACGATGCGAGTCTTATAACTCAACCTTCGTTTCGGTATATTAGTATTATTGAAGAAAGAGGATTTTTCAATATTTATAAGTAATCGGTAGCGCAATGTCAACAATCCTCTAAACCCAATAGAGGATTATGTTGAGGATTTTATTGCTTGGAAAGTAACCTCTCCCTCCCTTTAATTTCAACATAATTTTCTCCTATAGTTTGTACAGGGATTATCTATCATATGCCTCGATTTTTAGCAGTCCTGTATAACGATGTTTTTGTTTTGCCAATTTCCTCACTAATTTTGGGGGAAGTCTAATGGCCTAATAAACGTACCCTCTAGTTAAATTTTATACCACAGCTATATTTAAAGTTGATCACCCATCCCCCTTCGTAATCATTTCCTTGCTTACTTTTTATGACACTAACAAAAACCTTTGGGGTTGTTCCCCAAGCTGCGAATTATACGATAGGTTTACGTTTATAGATTGTTCGTTAAATCAGGGTTCAACGTGCAGAATTTTCTATTGTTATTAGTTATTTTGGGGGAGTTCACCCTTCGTCGATTGTCGTAGATTTGTCAGCTTCGACAATCAATAGAGCAAACAATTTGAAGTGGTGACAGCACACGCAGTTTTGGCAAGCTGTTCAATGTTGAAGGAAATTAATGGATCTTTCAACTGAGTTTCTCTGGAACGCTATGCTATCCTAGTATTTGTGTTCATTCGTGTCTCGATGACAGCTGGGTCTCGGTTCTCCACAGTCCGCGGTTCTGGGTTGAGGTTTTGTGGCTCCACAGAAAAGTGTAGTAACTCGTCCATGTCATAAAACGCGAGATAGAGAATCTCGGTAATGCTATGTGGTCTTGGTTCCTGCTACTTTCTATGACGATCGTTGTGCTTGCTTGGATACTCCATCCAGGAAATCCTCTAAAAATAGAAATTACGCGGCGTGCGTGTAGGCCACATTAGATGTACAAACGTGGACGAGGCGAAAGGACTATGTAAGGATCGTAGCAGGTTGCGTTCTGCAGTTTCTGCCTACCCCCATGGGAAAATGGCGTGAGTTTATGTATGTAGAAATAACTATGGTACATCATGTGGCCCTGGTACTATTTACCATGGTTGTGTGTCGACGATGAGCGGTCGGTATAGCGGCTCCAGCGAGCCCTCGCGCACACTCGACATGAGTAAAGTGACTGTATCTGGCGTGTCATGTGACCCTGGTACTGCTACTCACCATGGTTGTGTGTGTCGGTGATGGGCGGTCGGTATGGCGGCTCCAGCGAGCCCTCGCGCACACACGACATGAGGCCCCCGCCGCCGCCGCCCGACATTCGAGCCCGCTCCTGTAAACACACAAAGAAGACAAATGAGGAACGTTCTTAAGGCAAATGTGAGCTGAGACTACTGAGATGGAGCAGAGGCAGACATTATCACCACTGCTCCTAAAATGGTGAAGAAAAAAATATCGCGAGGAAACCGTCATGTCCCTGAACTAAAAATTCAAAGACATGTGACATTCACAAACCCGCAAGGGGCGCCCACGTGCTGAATTAAAGTCCACCCTTCTCTCAGAGAGAAGGTCAGCATCCAGGAGTAAGAAAGTTATAGGCCGATGAAGTAAGGTAAACTGACAGTCCGTTATTTAACTAAACCGATGGAGTATGTGTACCGTATCCAGTAGAACACCGTCGGCCGTTCAGCTAGTAAGTAGCGAAGTATTCTTCCCTCTGCAAAGTCATAAAAGGATGGATGGAACCAAAAAACCTTGCAAACACGGGTAATGGACGTAGATATTAAAATTTTGAGGGATTAAAAACTTTGATCCTGTTCTCGTGGCTTGCTTAATCAACATGTTAATTTGGGGCGTCCCTAATTTGCTTATTTATGATGATTTAATTAACATAGGAAGTTTATTTAAGGTCTATAAATTACCGTTAGTGTTTAATTAAAACGTTAAAAACCTTTAACACCAATCACTGGCTTTTAAAAAAAATCAACAAAATATCATGTCTGCCTATTTCCCGAAGACATAGGCAGACGCGTAAACTTTACTTTTGCATGTAAAGTTGCATGTAATTTCAATGGAATAGGGCGAGCTTGCTGCCATCAACCAGGCAATCTAGACTAGAAATCTTTGATGGGGTACCCCAGCAGTAACAGTTTGCTCAATCTGAGTAATGGAACCAGGACCTAACGTTCATTAGTGTCGCTTTTCACTTATCCCGAATCTGTAGTTCCATACGAATATAATAAATGCGAAAATCTATGTCTTTCTATGTGCCCATTACCTCTAGGTACACATCCAGGCCTAGTTAGCAGGGGATAGTTAGCCTGGTACCTGAAAAAGGAAACAGGCAATTTTTCGTCCTGGATATTTTGTATAAAACACTAGCAACCCGCCCCGGCTTCGCACGAGTGCAATTTACTAATGAGGAAAATTTAATTGAGAAATCAAAATTTCAGACATTTTCCGTCGATTTTCCTCAAAAAAAAACCTTTCATACAAACATTATCCTGACAATTACGAACACAACAAGAAAAAATCTGCTAAATCCGTCGAGCAGTGCTACACGCGAACGCAAGTCGCAAGTATCCAGTACGTAATATTTTCTTCTACGAAATTAAGTGCTGAACGAAAAGAGGAGCTGAGCTAAAGAAGTAATTGACGTGTCAGTCTTCATTTATATAAGATACGGGTCTAATAGAGCCTTGAAGCTCGTAGAGCACTTTCCTTAGGAATAGCACGTCAACGTCAAAACATTTATATCAATCACAGCTTCACAGGTACTTTTGGAAGATAGAGTTTGTCCGTGGGAAAATGTAGTTTTTTCTTATAGAATTGAAGGGGTGACAGAGTCCGCAAACTGTCTGACTGACAGACAGTCCGTCGGTTAAGTCATCATCTGCCTAGCCTTTTCCCAACTGTGTTGGGGTCGACTTCCAGTCTTACCGGATGCAGCTGAATACCAGTATTTTACATGGAGCGACTGCCTATCTGACCCCCTCAACCCACTTAGTTCTGGGTAATACGATACCCCATGGTAAGACTGGTTGTCAGACTTTCGGGCCACTGACTACTTTACAAGTACTGTCAAAGATCTAAAAATGACAGCCGGTACTAATGGCTTAACGTGCTTTCCGAGGCACGGAAGAAACTCGGTATGTAATGGATGGCCACGCATCCACGGCCCCACCTATGCAAGCGCGGCTTAACCTGAAGACCCGAACGCTGTTATTATTTAGCCACGAGCTCCTCACACAGACATAATTAAGTTCAATAACAAAATTTCGAAATGTTTAGTAAACTTTTAAACCTGCCTGCTTGAGACTGACTGTTACATGAGTTTACGCACGATTATATGAACACCTATATGAATAATATAATAATAATATGAATATACACATTCCATTGATCTGCCTAAATATATCATTATAATTACAAGATATTCAATAATTACGAGAATGTTGAACACAGGTTCACGAGATAATTATAATGTTTGAGCTTATCGGTACACAAACCCCTTTAGGTCTACCCGTAATTACGTTCAACCCTCTGGGAATAATTTACTGTATCGTAGTTTGTAGATATTTATGTTTTTATCCTTTATGCTCTCACAGGGGGAGGTTCAAAATTGTTGGGATAAGCCAATGTCCAGCAGTGGATGGCTTTCGGCTCATGTGATGAAGATGAGTCTTTCCAAGGTTTATGCTCTAACTAGCTTTGCATAGGTGGCCTAGGATGGTCTTTCCAGAGGACGCGACGCCCTCCTCTACTGCTGATAGTGTGGTGCCTATTGAAGACTGTTAAAAAACAATGACAACCACTTTGAGTTATCAAGGTTCTGATGGTTGCTAGAATGCTGGAGTCCTGGTTCAAGTCAATTGACAAAATCAAGAACCACGATGCTCATGCATAGTTTTTTTTTGTACAATCGACCACTTTTAACACATACCAAGTTTTGCATTATTAATTTAAAGCCTTTTTAGCAAAAATAGAACTTGACGAAAAACCTTAGGGAGGTTAAGTAATAACGAGATCCTAACCCACATTACGTTGTTTATAACTCAGAGTAACGGTACTCCAGTTCCTCTCAAACGTGCGATTTAGATCAATAAACAGAATTGCGAATGAAACGTAAATAGAATGTACTGAGCGTCCATCTCAAGCAAACGTCAAATAAACCTTCATTACGACGCAATAAATTGCGCGGGAAATATTGCCCGGTGTAGGCAAACACTCCCTGAAGTAACGTTACTTAGAGCACAATATAGCCTGGGCAATATACCGTACGCACCTATGTGTACACATTAGTGTATTTCTGATATAGGAAAGTACACAATGGTCTGAAGGTTTCCATTGACGCAATTTGGTTCCGTTCATGTCTTTTTTGGCGTTCCATTGTAAAGAAAAGGCCGCGACACCATCGGAGGCCAGACTTTTGAATGGAAGTCCTTTCCCAGCCTGGAGATTTTTGCGTTTCGAGTTGCAGAATAAAATTTTTATATTACCCACAGGTTTCTTCATCGCACATGGACAAACCCCGAACAAAATGTATGCTCCTAGTTCCGTAAATTCTTCGAGAACAATCTTAGTGTGAAAACGAAAAAGGTGAATTAAAATGAGAACTATTACAACAACAGCTAAATGTAATCATTCCGAAGTCTCTCTGCTTGTATTTTTACGACACACTTTAAGTATCAACAAGCCATGTGCTATGATGTTGTATAACATGTGCCACGTGTGTTCATAACAGTCATTTATTCTATAATACTCATAAGCTCAGTACAATAATATTCGTATTGTCTTGCTAATACTACTACTGCGTTCCGAAAACAAACTTTCGCTACTAACGCGTTCAAAATAATGTATTTGATTCAGTATACTGCTAGAGCAATGAGGAGATCGTGGCTAAATAATAACAGCCGGTCGGGTCGATGTTTAGGTTAAGCCGTGCTTGCCTAGGTTGGTCTGTGGATGGGTGACCACCCATTACATGCTGAGTTTCCTTCGTGCCTCGGAACGCACGTTAAGCCGTTGGTCCTGGGTCTCATTTGTAGATCTTTGACAGTCGTTAGGTAGTCAGTGGCCCAAAAAGTCTGACAACCAGTCTTACCAAGGGGTATCGTATTACCCAGTACTAACTGGGTTGTGGAGGTCAGATAGGCAGTCGCTCCATGTACAATACTGGTATTCAGCTGTATCTGGTTAGACTGGAAGCCGACCCCAATATAGTTGGGAAAAGGCTAGGCAGATGATGATTAAGTAAACTGCTAGAGCTATGAGAGGTAATATGTATAAGCTCAGGTTTTGGAAGGTACTCCTCGTATACCACAAGGTGGACTTTGATGTGGCGACGCTTGAGGTTTATTTCCAGCAGTTGGCTTTCGGCATCATCATCTTCATCGCAACAAAAAGACATCCCGGCCGCGCAGCCCTTACAGTTGCACTTCGCGAATCGATCAGATTTCTGCGACCTTCGAATCACCGGGTCGTCGAGATTCTGTGCTTTCACAGGAAGTATTTGTTTTCTATACCATGTAGGACGAAGGTACCACGTCTTTTATTTGACCAGCAATGGGTAAGACGAAAGTTTAAGGAGCTCGTGGCTAAATAATAACAGCATCTTCAGGTTAAGCCACGCTTACCAAGGTTGGCCCGTGAATACCGAGTTTCCTCCGTGCCACGGAAAGCACGTTAAGACGTTGGTTCCTGCTGCTGTCATTTGAAGGTCTTTCACAGTCGTGAAAGGTAGTCAGTGGCCTGAAAGTCTGACAACCAGTCTTCCCAAGGGGTATCCTATTACCCAGCAGTACTAACTGGGTTGCGGAGGTCAGATAGGCAGTCACTCCATGTAAAATACTGGTATTCAGCTGCAACCGATTAGACTGGAAGCCGACCCCAATATAGTTGGGAAAAGGCTAGGCAGATGAATAATGGGTAAGACGAAAGTTTCATAATCAATTTAATTAAGTCAGCTCCTAACTCTATTAATTAATGTTTCTTCAGCTCCAATTGTTCAACACTTACAAACTCCATTGAAATCCCTTTAAACACTATTAAAATTAACTTAATCCCAAACTCGGATGAGTAGGTAACGGCTCTAAACTTTCTTGACCTCAATCCTATTTAATCTTACGCTATAAGGTATACCAGTGTGATACAGTTTCAAGATTAGTTTGCCCTATTTTGTATTGAGTCCATCGTTTACCCTTTCTAATCACAAAATAAACTGTGTTTACTCGTACAGATTTGGCTATAAAAGTTACATACACATTTACGTATAAAATGAAGGCTTTCTGTAGTTTCTCCCTGGAACTGGCGGAGATTTAAAGTAAGGCCTAAATATTGCCTAAAGGCACAGGCTTTTCTGTTTTTATGTACCTGCTCTTTATGCGCGAGCGCATACGGGAAATATGGCTATGTTACCCGCACCGACCAGTAAAGATCTATTCCGACTTACTCGTACTGAGAACTTGAATCTTCATACAAGCACCCTAAGACAAGACTATGTTGTATTGTTTCAAACTCAAACTCAAACTCAAAGCATTTATTTCAATTAGACCATAACAGGCACTTTTGAATGTCAGAAAAACAAAGAAGGCGAAGCTACAGTCCCAGACACAAGGCATAATAACTTGTGAAAGTACTGTAGTTGCCCATTTCAAAGCGTAGATCTCTATGGAGAAGAATGGGCAAGAAACTCCATGGACACTCTTTTCAATCAAAATATTTTTACAAGGTCTTGGTTACATCATTCATGTTGAGATAATACATATATGTGAGAACAATGTAGAAAGATGTGCACATTAAGAGCGTCCAGAGTAAAAGATTAGATCAACACTTTAAAAACAAAGAAGTTAGAATAAACCATGGCAGCTAAGAGATGACCAGTCCCAACTGACAGCGCCCGTTCACGAACATGACGCATGGATCAGCACCATTCAGCTCAACCATTTTGAAGGGAACTAAATGATCCGACACACCCGCCACCATCAGCGAGACATTTGAGTGAGCATGACATTCTCTCAACCGCCAGGGCAAACTCGAGTCAAAGATTGTACGGATAATCCTCCTCAACTTTATATCCTTACAAATGAACGTGATCCTTCTCCCTGAAAGGTTATTTTAATGGTGATTTCCTTATTGAGTAGACATCAAAGAGATTTAAAACACATATAGAGAGGACATTGGGAATATTGTCATACAATAATTTTCATCCTGAATATTTTCGATTTCGACACATGAATTAGCATTCCTGACAAGCGGGCGTATGACACAGATGACACTAGACAGAACGAATTGTTACTAAGTAGTAACAAGTTTTGGATTACGATTTTCTTCGTCATGACCCGACTATAGCTGGGAAATATTTGAGTGTCTTTGTGTCATATGAATGCGACCTGACAAGGCGACGTATCGCACTAGACTGATCGACTTGTTACTAATTTGTAACAGGTTTTGGAATTGTCAGTTTCTTGGTCTTGTCCCGTCTATAGCTAGTTAATATTTGAATGTCTTTGGTAGACATACATCCGGGCTGGACACGTGTAAACCTATTTGTTTCTATTTTCCTCAGGAACAAAAATCCCAGAATTCAAAAGGAAGTATAGTAAGTCTTTGTGAAAATCCCTAAAGCCCTCGTATTAGAGTATTCTGGAGAGCCTATTATTTGGTGTGATTGTTTAAGGCTTTTATCCAGACTGACTCCTTCATCTTTGTTTGGGTGTCATGTTGTACGCAATAAGCGATAGACAAACCAGTAGAGTTGGTAGGTAGACTAACTGACTATAGTGCGCCGAACATACTTTGCTATCGTATTGCAACCAGAGAGCCTAGACACCAACATTCTATCAGCAATCACGATGGTAAAAAAGTCTAAAATATATCAGACTGACAATAGCTACCGAACAACCGTATGAGATACGAAAGACTTTAAAAAAAAACTCAAAAAAACTCAAAGCATTTATTTCAATTAGACCATAACAGGCACTTTTGAATGTCAGAAAAACAAAGAAGGCGAAGCTACAGTCCCAGACCCAAGGCATAATAACTTGTGAAAGTACTGTAGTTGCCCATTCCAAAGCGTAGATCTCTATGGAGAAGAATGGGCAAGAAACTCCATGGACACTCTTTTCAATCAAAATATTTTTACAAGATCTTTTTGAAAGCCATTACCTCATGCCAAGGCAATCTGACCGGAAAATTATACCTTACCGTATATTGGGAACCGCTCCATAAGTAGCCAAAAATAACATTACGAAAAAACAGAAGACATTTTCTATCTGAAAGCCTTTACACGTGCTTCGGCTGCCGAAAATACGTGTAAACAGGGATATATTTAGAGGGAACGGACGTGTGAAGTTTTGTTATTTATCGATACAAATATCGCCACCTGGTACCTACTCCAGCATATGGCATCACATGAGCCTCTAGGCAGTGACGAAAATATCAGTCACTTATGAAGTGGTCAGGGTCAAGGTCAGTTTTCCCTTCGGTGGAAATCCCACTCCAGACTGTCCATGAAAAACCACCGCCATAACTACCCTTCTCTTCAATGCAACTTGCATAATACTCTCTTCCTGTCTTCGATAGAGCTTCCTCCGACCATGCCATGGAGCATAATCTTGGTTTCATCAGTAAAGAGAACCTGGCTCCTTTGATGTTGAGTCCAAAGTAAAGGGTCGGTCAAACTGGTGCGTACAAATTGCGGCCTGGCAGCACCGGACACTGACAGTTACTTCGGTAAAGCTCGGACAAATCTCCATACAAATTCCGGTCTAATGTCCGCAGCCGTTCCGCAATTTCTCCGTGAGTACGGGTTCGACCGAATCGTAAGTAATTAAATTGAGGTGTCCAGTGCGGCGTCCGACAATTTGTGTGGACAGTGCCAAGCGATTAAAATCTCTTACGTTTGATAGTTTCACACATATAATACTCACTCCTGTTTATGGTGGTTGGTAGTAACTATAGAACGTGACTAGGGCTTGCGGAACCCGGTATCGGTCGCATAGTGAGACCCGGGATAAACCGATTTTTACTATGGGACTTAACCACTATGCTCGGCAAGATTTTGACACATGACACACCAGCTGAATCGGCGGGGTGATGTGAATTGTCATGAAATTCAAGAATTTTCGTGAACTTTCAGCATTCGATTTTTTAATGAAAAATATGTCGCGGAAGCTGTTTCATACGATAAGTTTATAGTTAATATCTCCAATAACGTGTTGATATCAGTAAAACGGCGTCAGTCTATTTCCAAATATGTGTAAATTACGTACCGCTACACCCTTCCAAAAAATAGGTAACTTAGTTGCGCTGGAAATAATGTACATAGAAAAGTTCTCGTTTGCTAAAAAAACTCAAAAGGGCAAAATAAAGACAGTAACAAACTATCTGCGTCCTTATTTTTACCATTATTCATACATAATTTCATAAAAAACACGATCAAAGTCTTGACAAATATAACTAAAAAGTCTTAGTGCTGACCGTAAACCCAAGGTTCATCATTCGATTAAAAAGTTGGATTCAGCCTAATCGATACTCGAATTGAAATCAAGTTTGAAAAAAAGAGTTGAAACGGAATAAAAACTCTTTGGTATAATTTCAAAAAAATATTTAAATTTTAAATTAACTTTTTCAAGCTATCTGTTTGAACAATTTCATTTAGTAGGTTTCGATGTTTTTGATTGACTTCAAGAGAAGGAGATTTATAAATGATAATAAACACAGAAATGAGTAATCACAAAAAAAAATTGCTTCTAAATAAACATTCTGATGATTATCTTTCTTTTAAAAACTTATAGATAGTCTCCTAACTTTCCGTTGAACTAGTAGCGTGAGATTTGGCAAGAAATAAAGTCTCACAGTTCAAGCAAATAAAAAATCTGGAAATAGATTGATTTACAATTGTACATAAATACGCACAGTTGCGTTTTTTTTGTTTCAAAATTTAAATTAGGAATGCGCTCGCATTTCACATTTATTCTTACTTTATAAGTGTAGGTATTAATTTACTATTATCATTTATTGCGAATTTTGTTTTGAAATATCTGAAGGTTTGATATAGAATCTTGGTAAAAAAAATTAGTTTGATCCGCAAAAGATATATAAATTGTTGGCAGCGTATTGTCGGTTGGGTTATTGTGTTAGATTAGGACTAACTTTTTTTCTTATATTATGCCTATTCTTTACCACTGCTGAGCAAAAGCCTCTTCCATTCCTGTCCAACTCTGTCGTTGATATGCCTTCTCCGGCCAATCAGCCAAAAGCGAGTCCAAATCGACACGCCAGCGTTTCTTGGGCCTGCCTCGGCAACGATGACCGACAAACTTATTGTCTTTTATTTCGCAATAGGCAATTCATAAGCCGTATCCTAAAGAAACGTTCGTTTATTATTTGAAAGCGGTTCACTATCCACTCTAAAAACGTCTTTTACAACTGCAAAGTTCAGGTTATCCATCATAGGCCGTGGGCCGTGTCACTTGAGTGAAGCCGTGAACAGCTATGCGACAAAACCCTCATGGCAAGAGCCCTACTCGCATTTGTAGAGTTTTCTTAGAAATATAGGTAATTTCATAAATCTAGTTTTTTGGATTGCAACTAAACCAAGCTCATTAGTATAAAAAAATATTCACCATTAAAAGTATTAGTCGGAGAAGGCAAAAGATAAAAAAAATTGGAATGCCATGTGGGAGGCCTTTGCCCTTTTGAGAAAGAACAGGATGATAAAAGAACTATTTCTAAGTGGTGAATCCCACAATAACCAATCCAACCTAACACAATAACTCAACCAAACTAAACCCAATTTTGTAGACTAAATAAAATTCATCTTGGGAACCAAATAAATTTTACTGTGCCTAAGATATATAAGGTCTAACTTTTTAAACACGAAATATTTCAAGAGTAACTTCTATAGGTCGTAAAGTCACCATAGCAACGAAATTTTTTTTTTTATCTAAGTGTATTTTTATGAAAAATAAATTAATTAAAATTACTTGACCCACAAAATAAATACTGGCTAAAGGTTTAAAAAGTAAAAAAAGTTTAAAAAAGTAAAAGTAAGTAAGTAAGTTTAAAGTTTGTAAAGGTTTTATGCAAAATGTCGCAAGAATATTTAGAACTATAATAATTTCGTAAAAATAAAAACATTCAGAAAAAATTTTTTTTTTCGTTGCTATGGCGACTTTACGACTTGTAGAAGTTACTCTTGAAATATTTCGTGTTTAAAAAGTTAGACCCTATATAAGGTCTAACTTTTTAAACACGAAATATTTCAAGAGTAACTTCTATAGGTCGTAAAGTCACCATAGCAACGAAAATTTTTTTTTTATCTAAGTGTATTTTTATTTAAAAAAAAAATTAAAATTACTTGACCCACAAAATAAATACTGTCTAAAGGTTTAAAAAGTAAAAAAAAGTTTAAAAAAGTAAAAGTAAGTAAGTAAGTTTAAAGTTTGTAAAGGTTTTATGCAAAATGTCGCAAGAATATTTAGAACTATAATAATTTCGTAAAAATAAAAACATTCAGAAAAAAATTTTTTTTTCTTTGCTATGGCGACTTTACGACTTGTAGCAAGTTACTCTTGAAATATTTCGTGT
This sequence comes from Noctua pronuba, assembly GCA_905220335.1. Classification (NCBI taxonomy): domain Eukaryota; kingdom Metazoa; phylum Arthropoda; class Insecta; order Lepidoptera; family Noctuidae; genus Noctua; species Noctua pronuba. Next base: position 1,253,405 of record LR999906.1, on the reverse strand, counting down.
TTAAAAAGTTAGACCCTATATAAGATCCTGGGCATTCTATATCCAACCGACCAACAACAATAAAAAATAAAATTAAGAAGAAATAAAAAAAAAAACTTATTTCGGAATTTTTAATTTTGTCGTATTCTGTACATTTCTGATACCGCATCACTATATTATGCTATTCACCGTTGAGGAGTGTCCTCATGAAAAGACAATCCTAGCTGTAGGTCAAATACGATACAAATTAGATTTATTCATCAAAATTGAACGCGTATCTAAAGGGTGTAAAAGACCCTTAACGAAGCCGAAAGGCACTTGTTCTCCCCGTCATTGCGATATTTTTTTTGTTCTAGACCATACCTGGGAACCTTCTAGTTACGGAGATATTGGGGGTCAAAGTTCCAACTTTTTCCCATTTTTTTTTTAAATACATGTTTCTAATGTAAGATTTTTACTTTAAACACCTTCACAACCCCCGTACTATTCAATCCATCCATCAGCACAATGTTTTGAGTGCGTTACATTGAGTTTTACCATAAAACGTGATTTTTCACCCCCAAAAAAAGTCGTTTCCCAGCAAAAATTTTTGCGTAAAGTTACTTAGTTTGATGTATAGAATGTTGACGGCTTCGTGAAGGGTCTGTTTTCACCCTGTATACAAAGTTCGTGTCTGGGCTATTAACTATTGAGGAGTTCCCTCGTGAGAAGGCGATTTTGGCTGCAGGATGAGGTCATGATAGAAATCATACTTATGTATCAAATATGAACGCGCATACAAATTTCCGTATCCGTGCTATTAACTGTTAAGGAGTTCCCTCATGAGAAGACGATCCTGGTTGCAGGATGAAGTCATGAAAGAAATCATCTATATCTATCAAAATTAAAACCGTATACAAAGTTTCGTGTCCGCGCTATTAACCGTTGAGGAGTTCTGTCGCGAGGAGACGATCCTGTCTGCAAGACTAATAGTAATGTTTGTCATAAAAATGTGTTGTCACCAGAACCAAAGGCATGTGCAAAATTTCAGCTCAATCAGTATAGGGGAACTGGTTTGAAATTCAGTTGCAAGATTTGACCAATACTTACTAACACGGGAAGTTAAATAAAAGCATATTTTTATAATATGAAAAAAAAATACTATAAATTATCTAGTAAAATACAATGTAATTTGAACAGCGAATGCGTTCATAATTTAAATTTTTATTTGAAAAAAATACGGCGCGAATTTAGCCATAGATCAGTCTGTGCTGTTTGTTGTTTCGGTTTTAGTACAGACCTACAATGTACGAAAAACTATTAAAATTACCATTATAAAGCTTAAAAAATATTGTTGTATTTATTTATTGTATTTTACGCTAAAACAAAATTATTTTAATTTCCGTGTATCGATTTCTTAAATTTCTTAATTTAATTTCTCGATTTAATCGAAATTTACAAAAAACGAATCGATTGAAATAATCGCTTCCAACTACACAAGAATTTAAAAAAAAAAATATCGTCAATGTCGAATACAAATTGAGGAGTGGTAATGAATATTACGAGTTATTGATCCCGTGTTAGTAAATTACGCTAAGATCTGGGCATTTTCATGTTATTTATAATATTTGGAATGATATTTGTCATATTTGTTATCGAATCTGTTCGCGTCTGTGTGATGTAATGTGAAAAATAAAAATGTAAACACGCACGATTGGCGCGAAACTTCGACTTTAGATATCAAAATTCATCGTTACCACTGCTTATTTAAATTGAACTATGGATTAATTCGTCACATAATTTAATGACGAGTTAATCATTCTCAACATAGTGGAGCTTGGATGTCCGAAAACCACAATTTTTATGATTTTTAGCCTCGGCCAGCACTGCCGTCAAAATGGCGATACCCGTATTTATGCACTTGGATTTTATAAGGGTAAATTAAGAAACTTGCGCGCTAAATACTGAAGTTTTAATGGCGATGACATATGAACTTTTTATCCAACTCTCTTAATTAACGCACACTCATAGTATTTGATAATCAGAATATGAAATATTTACATAAATAATGAGGATGACGTATGACTTAAACGCAGACCCCTTCGGGGGTATCTACCAAGCCAGCGGAGGTTTATGTGTCAGACCCCCGAAGGGGTACGTACCGAACTTTATGGTTAAACCGGGTTCGCACCGGACACTGACTGACCTGTAACGACTGTCAAAGATCTACAGATGACAGTCGAGACCAACGGCTAAACGTGATTTCCGAGGCACGGAGGAAACTCGGTATGTAATGGGTGGTCACCGATCCACGGACCAACCTAGGCAAGCGCGGCTTAACCTTAAGATCGACCCGAGCGGCTGTTATTATTAAGCCACGAGTTCCTCGCCCATTTATTTACCCTACAATATACTTACAACTAAACAAACCTCAATCCAAGAGACATCCCTAAACCTACCATTATAACAATCATCAGGCTTTTATCACGGTCCAACCGGTACTACGACATCATAACGACATCCATTATCGTTCGCAATATCGCTCTCTCCCTCCCCAGTTTCATGGTACAAGGTCGGGAACACGGGACATTGTATGCCGCTCTCCCAAGGTCAAGGTTAACAGCCCGATCGATACGGATGCTGTGGGGAACAAGGATAGAGGGATACCACATGCATGAGCGCGGAAGAGATGGAGCATTGGTGTAGGAGATACGAGGATAGTGTTTTCCTATTACAACACAGTGTCCTTGTGTGGAAATTTTAATTAGTTTAAGGTCATTGCTTGGTGATTAATGGGTTTTGACAATGGGAGAAGGAGTCACGTTAAAAATAGATGGAGTTGGTATTCTAGTCACGGGCTATTAGTCCAAAAAGCTAGAAACAGTTAATTACAGCTTGGAGAGAAATGTTTACTGAATTACTAAGTTCTTGATGAACTTTATGTAAATGTGCTTTTTTCTCTTTGTTTTTCTCTGATGTAGATCGAGGCCTTACGATGTCTATAACTACAATTTCAGCTAGAGTTTTTCTACTAGACTTTTGAGAGAACTTCTAATTATATGACTGGGAATATTATTAGGTTTTTTTTATCTTTTGTTATCTTCGACTTTATAGACTAGCTGAGCCCATCGACTTCAACCGCCGCGCCGTTGCTCTTTTTGCTTGTAGCGTGATGTTATAACCTTCAAGAATTGAGCTATCAAATGCAAAATTTATCGAACTGGTGGTTCCAGAAAATAGCGCGTTCAAACAAAAACAACTCTTCAGCTTTTTAATATTTATTAGGTTGTTTATTCTTAAGTCTTTGCCAGTGATCTGAAAAATCGCTTTTTCATTGTAAGTTAATTCAGTACACGACACGTGAATTCATGTTTATCCAATTGCAAACAAAAAGTAGATTTAGAATTAAGGGTCATGGACCTCAGTAGGAGATTATAATAGGATTATAAATCCACGACTCTTGTTCTAATCTCCGGAGTACCTACATAAATTATTGTACGGAATATTTTGAAGCAAAAACTTATAAGCAGTACATACCTACTTATAATAGCGTAAATGTCCACTGTATCATGGGCCTCCTAAAAACTGCTATAATTAACGTCCGAAGAAGAAAACATGAAGAGTTATTGGAGACCCAGGTACCAGGACTACAAGAGTAGTAAGAGACCACCGATACCACCATGTAGTTTACTAGCTAAACTGATTACCACGTTACAAGTAAAGGTTCCGAATAACCGGTACTAAGGACAAATTGCGAACGTAGCCTAGGAAACCTACCTAACCACTACCATCTGATTTACTGAAGTACTTGCCAGTGTCCTCAATCCTCAATTATTTTAAAGGTAGGCATCGGCTTTCGGAGATAGGCGTAGTCTTTGCCAGAAATGCGGAAATCAAAAATTAATATATGTATAATCAAAAAATAAAATCATATCTCATCATCAAAACCGCCCTGCGTTTCAAAACTACGTTGAGGTCGGCTTCCAGTGTAATCGGATGCAGCGGAATACCAGTATGTTATATCGAGCGACTGCCTATCTGAACTCCACAAACAGTTAGAACTAGGTAATACGGTACCCCTTGGTAAGACTTGTTGTCAGACTTTTAGGCTACTATCTGTGACGACTGTCAAAGATCTACAAATGATAGCCCGGCTGTAAGGGCTTAACGTGCTTTCAATAGAATAGTAAAATTATCATTAGTATCTATCATTCAATTATTCAATACAGTTTTGTTTACACCATATCCAAATTCAATACAACCAACTGCGACACTATTACCGACAAACTCACCATTCAACCACAAAAAATCGCCACACAATTTTTCCGTGTTGCTTCTTAACACCCTACTTTAAACACGGTGTCCCGCCGTGCCTTCAGTTGGAACACTCCATGTTCAGGGGTATGTCGTCAACCGGTCATTTATTAGGGCAGGCTTAACCATATGATGTGAGAGAAAAACTTGGGTGATTGATGAGAGTGATATGCGTTAGCGCTGTTTTTGTGATAGGGGTAGGTAGCGGTAGCAGGTCCAGTGTTTTTATTTCTATTGTCGCATAAAGATAGGTTTGTTATGGTAGCTAGGGGCTAGGGGTTTAACAGGGTTTGAAGCAGATTGTGCACTTCACAAAATGTGCACTTGACGCGAAATGTGCACTTCGCAAAATGCGCACTTCGCAAAATGTGCACTTCTCAAAATAGCACTTCTCAATATGAGCAGGTTTTGCCTAACATTTTGAACCAAATTATCAACTATTTGATAGTCTCAATACATGCTCACTTATTTTGAGAAGTGCTCATCTTGATAAGTGCTCATCTTGATAAGTGCTCATTTTGAGAAGTCCTATTTTTAGAAGTGCACATTTTGCTTTTGCGAAGTGCACAATCTGCGTCAAACCCGTTTAACTTAGTGCAATTATTTATAGGTTGATTCAGAAAAAAGGCCGAGGTAGTTTCATTAGTACTTAGAATTCAAGACACCTCATTTCTTCGCACTTTGTTCCAATGCGGAAATGAAACGCCCAACTGTGAAGTGGTAAGTTTCTGTAACGGCAAAGAGCTTATCTTAGAAATCTAAGTGAATCGAAAGAAATATATGAACATTTACTGAAAGAAGATATCGTTGGAATCTTAAAGAGAATAGCCGAGTGGTAATCGCTTCCAAAATGTTTTGTATTTTTACAAGAACTTTGAAAAGGATTGATAAAAAAATCTTTTTACTTTTCCGTCATCGATATTGCTGACAAATTTAATTTTATCTAGACCCTAGTATGTACAGATGCCAGAACATTAAGCTACTACAATTTGTCAAATTGCTTTAATAGATTTTTAACTTTTTCGCTAAAGCATTAGGTTCAAGGTTGATTGGGGAAATTTGACAGTTTTGGGTAGCTTGATGTGCTGGCGTCTGAACTTGATAGTCAAAAAACACGAAAATGGCCGTAACGATGGCCATAACTATTACAATCTCCATCTCTACGAGCTATTACCACCGAAAGGCTTTTCGCAAATTTCCGGAACTTCATCCACTTACTTACCACTTTAAAGATTTTCACAGGTTTCCGCATTTCCTACCCCCTTGACGAAAACCCTTAGCCTAACCATTACGACACACTCAAACATATAACTCCAAACTACCAACATTAAAAACCGCGCTCACTACATGGTCTGCCCGAAAGTTTCGCGGTCTACAATTATACGTTGCCTCACAGCCTGGGAACTGGGTTGACGACCATAGTGTTACAACATTATTGTTGTGGTCATATTGTCATATTGTGGGTTATGTTTTATTGTCGACTAGTTGGTGCACGTGACTTCTTCTGCTTGTATTTTGTAGCAGTGTTTCAATTAAGGGAAGGGAGAGTGTTTGCGCAGAAATTAAATGTCTCCCGCGTCGATGGCTGAATTTTCAAATAGTGAGATTGGCTGAATTTTGGTTTAGATGTAGATCCCACCATCACCTTTTTACCACCGGACCGGCAGACGTACTGCGGCGTACCATCCACACTTGATATCCCGATGTCGTACTCAGCGCTTCTCCTCCACGTTTATTATGCGTACACCCAAAGTGTGGGACTCTCTGCCGGTGTCTGTGTTCCCTCCCACATTTAACCCATCTGCCTTCAAAGCAAGAGTGGACAGGCACCTTCTAGGTACGCTCGTTCCATTAGGCGTCATCGAGGTCAAGAGCAGGCCCATTTTGTAAATATCTAGGATAAAAAGTAGCTTGGGCATAAGCTACTTTTTATCCTTTTGCCACAGGAACGTGGAGCTTGCTTGGCACAAATAAACAGAGGCTTGAACCCAGCAATGGGTGACGTCAGGCTGTGGACGATGATGATGTTGATTTGTGTTTCTGCAGGACCCAGCTTACCTATCTTACCTATCTGTAACATTTCACTGTTCAGTGGTACAGTTCTGAAAGGTAACAGACAAACAGACAGAGTTACTTTCGCTTTTATATTATTAGTATGGATCTGGGACGCGTGGTTTTTGACAAGTAAGAAAATTGGAGAAAGGGCTCGAAATTGGTCTTCTTTTGTCCGTTTTTAATGTAGATCTGAAAGGGTTTTCCATTGTTATTCGGCCTTTGTAATAAGTTTGAGTTTGGGCCCATCATTATCTTGCATCACGGTTTGAATTATGTTTTTATTCATTTTTCTGCTTTTTGGGGTCTTTTATACAAACGGAATCCTTGACCCAAGTTAAGTTGGCTCTTATGATGCCCCGGTTAGATAGACCGACCTTAAAAAGGTGGCTGGGTCAGACTGGAGGCAAAACCGGACAGGATGTTGTGGCGCATCTTGGGAGATGCCCATGTCAATTGGATGTCCTTGCAAAAAGGCAGGATATGTATGACCTACGTAAAAGTCAAATTCAACATAAATGTCTATCATTGTTGAATTTGACTTTTACGTAGGTCATGAATATCCTGCCTTTTTGCAAGGACATCTAATTTGTCTTAAATTAATTGTAAAATTGCCTGTCCAATCTTCAACAAATCTCAACTACTACTTCTATTTTGTTTAACAATAATCTTTCCAATTAAAACCTTTTCTCCTACTTTATTTACGGTGATAAAGATGAGGCTCAAAGGAGATCACTGAAGATTATAAACCTCTTAAAATATTGATGAAACGTCTGTTTAGGAGCTTCAACTAAGTCCCAAAGAAAAGAACCCTTCTAAAAGGTTTTCTAAATTAAAATCAATATATTTACGTCAGATTGGCCTTCAAAAATTTCAAGGTCGGGTCTCTTTAATTATTTTCTTTTAGGCTCAGGTGGCTCTATGTCTTTCTTACTCCAAAACCAAATAATTTATAAGTCGTTCGTGGGGACCCATTATAAGCGGGGATTTAAATTGCTTTCTGTCAAATGCTTTATTAAATAGGTAATTTATTTTAGTTGAAGCCTTGTTTTCGTTGGGAAACCTCCGAATTTAAAGCTGAACGAAAATGCTTTTAATTGATCGTCGTTGCCATGGTGATGATATTGTTGAGGTCCAATTAATGGTGGAGTGCTTGAGAATGGTAATGATGCGAATGAGATTTTGATCTTCAAATGTTTGTTGCTATTATTTCGAGTTTAAGTTTCTGGTGAAAACTTTAGCTAGTTAATGAGGCGCGAGTACTTTCAGGTTATTTGCAGACAAAGTTTTCAAAACAAACCGAAATCAAAGCTAAGTTTAGAAAATCATAATAGGTATGTTTTTGAGCATTAGTAAAATAATACGCAATAAAGGTAGTAGGGTAGTATTTTCGTCACAATCAGGATAATTTTGCTTGCGACTCTTGCGACAGTCTATTATAAACCAAGATTTGATTTGTGTTTATTTTTCGTTAATTAAAAACTAAACAATGCAAAAAAAAATTGCAAATGACACTGCACCCAAAATAAGAACCACTTTTGTAAAAATATTCTAAAGCATCTCATATGGGTCTTTTAAAATTATTTTCCATGTAGCTGTCCATTGAAAACTTTTATTTATTCAGTTGTATGAACGGCATTGCTAGGACGCGGCCTCATTTCAGCCGTGTGTGTGTGTTTGTGTGTGTGTGCAAATATTATCTGTGGTCTGTTGCCACAAGTGTCAGGAGTTGGTCAATTGCATGTATCTGGAATGTTGTGGAGTAAAGACGTAAGCAGGAGTGTTGGTATTGAATTGACGTAAGTAAATGTATTATTGTTTGTTTAAGAAAGAAAGTCTTCAGTGATACAGGAAAAGATTGGCACAAGCAAAGAGACGCCTATACCCAGCAGTAGGGGAATAATGATGCCTTTGAATGATAATGAAATGGGAGGCCTTAGAAGAGACCTGCCCGGGCTACGGGACTGTTCGAAAGAGATACCGCGGCCCTGGAACACAAAGGGCAAAGAAGGAACATGGATATTGGATGGGTTTTAGTCAGTAAAAGTCTGACACTGCCTCCCTCTCCACCCAGAGCAGGAGGAGTTATTTGATGATTTCACATCCGTAAAAAAAAGGGCAAAGAAGGAACATGGATAGGTTTTAGTCAGTAAAAGTCTGACACTGCCTCCCTCTCCACCCAGAGCAGGAGGAGTTATTTGATGATTTCACATCCGTAAAAAAAAGGGCAAAGAAGGAACATGGATAGGTTTTAGTCAGTAAAAATCTGACACTCCCTCCCACTCCGCCCAGAGCGGGGGGAGGGGGGTTATTTGATGATTTCCCATCCAAAAAACAAAAGGCCTGAGAAGAGTATATGGTATGCCTCCTCTCTTTAGTACAATGATACCCAGACTTGTTCGTGTGTGTACCTAACCCTGGTCTCGCTCCCTATTACAAGATACTTAAACATAACTGGCGAGGTGTGAGTGCACTATTAACCTTTGCGTACTCCTTCGGGAAACACAAGCGAGACGTTATGTCATAAGAAGTGAATTCTATTACCCACTAAAAGGGTTTTACTAAACAGTCTTTTAGGGAGGAACTTTGGGACTCTTCATAACAGATTTTAGGAATTTAAAATAGGTCGTGGGTAAGCAACCCAAATTGTTGATATAGCAAAGCAGAATTAATTTGGAGAATACTAGCACCGTAGCATGGTATCGTATTACCCAGTACTAACTGTGTTGTGGAGGTCAGATAGACAAAACACTGGTATCTAGCTGCATCAAGTTAGACTGAAACCGACCCCAACATAGTTGGGGAAAGGCTAGGTAGATGGATTAGGATTAGGATAGATTAGGGACGAGTTAGTCTGCGTGTATTTTATCTTTTTTTTTTAAGAAATATCCAAGGTAAAAGTAGCCTATTTCCTTCTTCAGGTCCCAGGCATGTGATCGTTTTTATGTTGTTCAGTGTTTTAGGTGTAAAAAGTCCATACTACGTACTACATTTCGCATTCAATATTAGTATGGATAAGTCTTCATAACATGAAAACTTGTATATTTTAAACTACCTACAGCTATTTGGCAGGCTTACATAGTAATGAACTGAATTTTTCATAACCTATTCTAATTCTATAAAGAGGTTAAATGCGTTTGTAAGTTTGTATGTAGGGGGTAATCTTCCGAACTACTGATCCGATTCCGAAAATTCTTACACTTACAGAAAGCTACATTATCCCGAGTGTCATAGGCTACTTTTAAAACGTTCCCGTGGGTTCATTTTCGTAGATAACGGGAGCGAAACCACGGGTAAAAGCTAGTCATAAATAAAATAATGTTTTCAGTCAAAAAAAAAACGCAATTTACGTTCTACCATTGCGATAATATTAAACAACTCACAACTCAACATAAATGTATCAATTTGCTTAATCTCTTACATTGACAGTCATCATTTTGAATTTCAAATCGTCTATGAAATTATTCGGTTTCTCTCGCTCTACTTGGAAATCTCTTGAATTAATGATCTTCGAATAAAATTGCTTAGAATACATTAAGGGAGGCCAGATAAGTGTTATCCAGCATAATTTGAGTGTAAGATGAGTTTGAGTACTGACTTTCGATCGAGGAAATATCGATCGAACGTATAAAAAACGTGATTTCTCGGTCTCATTTGAGCTGTCGGGTAATAACTGTGTTTATGAGGCAGATGTGAGTAGTCAACCAGTCTTACCAAGGGGTATCGTATTACCTAGTACTAACTGGGTTGTGGAGGTCAGATAGGCAGTCGCTCCAGTTAAAATACTGGTATTCAGCTGCCTCCGGTTAGACTGGAAGCCGACCCCAACATAGTTGGGAAAAGGCTAGGCAGATAATGATGTGAGTGGCAATTCCGGGAGAAGTTATCCTAGAAATACATACACTGGGTGGTGATCAGCAGAAAGATCAGGTACTTGCAACCAACGTGCGTGTATATGACCACATGTATTAACGAGGACGAGGAAGGAGTATGTAAGGGTCGTAGCAAGTGGAGCCGCAACAGCCGTGAATTTGTGTGTGTAATTTGAGCTATCGGATTGGTTCATAAATAGAAGGTCTATGAGTGGGCTATGCACGAAGTTTCTTGGAAGGATAAGATCTGTAATGCACTCATCCGGAAAAGAACTCGAGTTATCTACGTAGGTTTGGGTAAAAGCTGAAGTGGCAGTGGGCTGGGCAGTCGAAGGACCGGTGAAGTAAACGAGTCCTGGAGTGGAGACCGCGTATCAATCAGCAAGGGTATCTTTCGGCGTCCCCTAACTAGATGGACCAACCACCATAAAAATATAGTCGGGTTAGATGCGGAAAATGGAGGACCGGGTGTTTCGCTGCAAATTGGGAGACTCCTATGTCTAGCTGAAGACTGCGGTATCCTGAGTGTTAATGATGATCTCATCTCGTAATATGAATCTTAGAATCAGAGACTTAAGGCACAAATTCAAACTCCATTCTGCCTATTTGCATTGACATTAAATTGTGAGGATAGTGCTCAAGTCCTTGAGTTCCTCGAGAAATAATTCTCAAGTGCGTTAAGATGCAATTTTGCAATGCCGTGGGTGTCAATGATAAAGTAGAATGTGTTTTGTTTGATTCCATTCGATAATTTAACATCCCACACAGATACTAAACGTCTATTTTTCTTTGTCTGATAGTTTCGTTAAGCAGGCAGCAACCATTACAGGGGTAATGGTTGTCTGCCAAAGGCAACCTTACATCTTGTAGGCGAACAGTGGTGAATTAAAGCATAATCATGTTTCTAAACAAAATTATTATGTATTATCAATGAGGCAAACGACAGAGCTGTCTAAGCTGCTATGTAGTGTCGGACAAAATCTTAGTCATCGATTCGAGAAGAAGAAGAATGATCAATTTGGAAGTCTTCGTGCATTTCCTTTTTTTTTAAAGCTAGAAATGACTCATAATTTTAGTTAACCCTTCAATATTCACGTATTACTTTTGGTGGTAGATCAAATCGAAAGTATATTACCAAAATTATGAGATGGTTGAGTTTGTTTACCGTAAGAATTCAAAGAGTTCCAATACAGGAAAGATAACTAACTCTCCCTAAGGTTTTTTCATACTGAGGTACGCATCTACAAACACAGTAGCAGGTTCTTTATTGCATTACATTTTATTTGTGACTCTGAATATTTGTAGTAGAAAAACTTAGCCTCTTGAGCTCCTGAAGCAATTACAATAAATCCTTGCGTAATTAAGTTGTCTGTCTGTCCATCCGTCTCTTTTTGTTAGAGTTTTTCACAGACAATAACATTTTTGCCGAGTTAATTCTGAGAATATAGTAGACACTAGGGAATCCAATCCCGCAATTGCGGGACCCGCACCTTTTTTGCGGGATTACTCATGCGGGATCCCGTACGTTTGCGGGATTGAAAAAAATCTATATATAAGCTCAGACGACGTTCTGATTATTTTTAAGACCCAGCACAGTCTCATTAATAAGTGATTTAACAACTTTCCTCCTTTTTACTTTTTTTAATTGTATGTTGTGTGAATCTTGTTTCCGAACGGAACGACAGTTCAAATACTCTATGACTAGGGATTCCTCCACGGCACGGGGATTTACCTTCGTGGTGGTTTACCTCTAAAGCATCATTTAATTAAATATTTGATTAGTAATAAGTCAACTCTACTTACTATTAATAAAAATTAAAATTTACTTCTCTTTATTTCATTTTTCTTAAAATATGTAACTACTCAAAACAAAAGAATATTTAAAAAAAACGAGATCCAACAAATCCCGCGGGATTGATGATCTCAATCCCGCAGGCCTGCGGGATCGCGATTTTGATGCGGGATTGGGGTCCCTAGTAGACACTATTCTCTTAATTATAAGAAACATTTCTTTCAAAGATATCCGCAATGACGATCACCATAAAGCGCTTCAAGCAATCATCCATCACTAGACGATTAAAACTTCTTCTATTCGACTTTCCACCCCCCAGCGCCATTTCGCTTGCTGTCCAACCTTCACCCCTACCTATTACACATGTAGGTTAGGTCGTGAACTTACCCGTTGGTTTCAGGGGTTTGTTTCAGTAGCCGTTGCCATGGTAACCGGTCGCCCCGACAAGACCTGTAAAAAGAGAGGTAATAATTAGCTTTGGGTTACGGTAACTTTTTCATGAAAATTGGAGGGAATTATAGGTACGCGTGTTGTTTTGGATAAAGTTTTTTCAGTACTTTTTGTTCCAAGAATAATATTAATCTAGTAGCTGTTGCCGGCGACCTTCGTCCGCGGAAATTATTATAAAAATGTTTCTTCCCTTTTTGAATGAAAATGAAAAATGATTTATTGTTTTTGCCAAGTTTTTCTTAGAAACTAGTGATTGGAGTTTCCTTTTAGGCGTCTAAAGCCTGTGTTAGGAGACTCCACTCTTCCGTAACTTATTAACATTAACAAATTTGTTTTTTTCACAATTATTACTGAGTCGGATTCTGTTAACAATTTCAAGGGTTTTTTTGGGTGCTGTGGTCACAATAGCGTATGGCGATGTGAAAATTAGCTCTTTTTAGGGGTTTGTGGCGGGCTGATGATGATATTACCATTCAAGCCCACTCCGAACGGAGCACCTGGAGCACCACTGCTCACTGGTATCCTCCAAGGATCGTCTCCATGCAAAGACATACTGCTTCATACTGGCACATAAGAAAAAGTTTCAGCTTCAGTCCGTGCAGAATGAAAAATAAAGTTCGTACCCTAGGCCATAGAGAAGCGAAATATACTTATCAGTAGAAATATTTCAAAACAACGTAAAATATAAAACCGTCTCTAACCACGACTGGTCCTCCCAAAACGTCAAGTAATACTCCACCGACCCTTACCTTGTACATAATCGGAACCCGCCATAATTGCTGCTTGAATTTTTAATATAACCTAAAACACTCATACATTGTTTCCAACCGGTCTCAAAGAGGAGGAGGATCTTAATTTGTCTGTATTTTTCAAGTATATTTGGACATAAGTTCGATAAATGTGAATAGAATTCGAAGGCTGATGGAGCCGAAAGATTTTGGAGGTGAAGGTAGAACGATGATCTGGTGAAGGCCGTGGGAATCCACTGAATGAAGAACTATAGACGTGGCTGCGGGAGGCTTTGTGCAGCAGTAATGGACGCTTTTCGGCTGATATAGTGGTGATGATGATTTTTTTGTTTGAAATAATATCCACTGAAAAAGTTCCCAGTTTATAATTGTGAAGATCTGATAGAACTGTGGATATAGATAATGGAAATTTATCATGAGTAAGGAATAAAGGGCGAGCTGTTGCCTTTGACCGGACACATATTCAACGATTCAGGATACTACTGAGTACCTAATCGGGAAACCCAAAAAGTTTCCACTACCCAAATTTTTTTTCATCTGGGGTTCGTATCCCACGGGTCCACGCTCAGCAGTCGCTCTTACGACCACTTGACCAACGAGACAGACATTTTTAATACAATCACTTAAAGTATCATTACGCTTGCTCCCCTTGTGGCTAAAGAGACTGTTAATTGAGATGTTGAAGTGGCTCTAGACTCAGACGTTTCCGTTTTAAGATCAATCTGCCTGATTTATTCTCCCTCCGTTTGTGTAATTGTTTTTGCAATCTGTTAAGATTATGAAGTATGTCTAAGTTCGCGTTATACTTCGTCAAAAACAGGTCTACTGGCAAATATGGAAATAAAGACTTTAATGTTCAGCCTGTTTGAATTTAGATGCTGTAAATTTATAAAATCTTTTTCCTCGAAATAAAGATATTACACCTCGTACTTGAATTCAAACGCTATTTATTTTCAAGCACTCTTCTTAGTAGAATACTCATACATATACATAAACTCACGTCTTTTTCCCATGGGGGTAGGCAGAAACCACAGAGCGGCACCTGCCTCCTATTCTATCCATAAACACTCTTTGCCTCGTCTGCGTTCATACATCTTGCAAGTACTACGCACCTGACCGTTCTGAAGCAAATTCTGAAGAACCTCACCAATAAGGTCAGTGTATGATCCTTAGAAAAACCAATCATAAAGGTCGAAGGGGCACCAGTTTTTAAAGTATGATTAGGTACATCTAGTTACTTTCGTCCAAGTATTTCGAAGTCTAATCTTGCATTAACAGGAACCTAGCACCTAGGGCTCTTCTGCATGCGCCGAGGGTTGCCATAGGCTGGGCCGTTTCCCCATTGATACCCAAGAAGATAGAAAAGGTGATCATGCACTAGTGGGATGTCGATCTGATCTCTCACCTCCCTTTCCAAAATTGCCCAGTATCAACCCCAATATCAGTATGCACATTTTTATAACTTTTCCCAACATTTAGCCTACAAACAAAATGTCGGATTCCCGTCACAGTACACGAAAACCCCACAAAAACACAAAGCCCAATAACTTATCTTCTAAGAATTTCTAACTTAAACTAACACAAATAGATTCTCCCACAAAAACTGAACTAAATCGTTAACAATAAATAATAAAAAATAAACAAATCGAAACAATACAAGTTGCAATAACTTTGCGTGACCGAACCCACGGTATGGCATACTACTTTTTTACTCAAGCCATTGAACTATTTACCACAACACAAACGCAGTTACCATCACTCTTATCGTTGTAATAATAGGCAATATTTTATCTTGATTTGGCCGTAATTGTTACTTTGTCGATCTATACTAAAAGTTGTATTGACTGTGCAGTTGTAATCAGTCTTATAACTATTACATAAGGTAGATTTTACCTTGAGTAAAGTGTTGAAATAAAGTTGTTAACTTGGCATAAACTTGTCTTGGCAGTAAGTTCAAGGTTCTGCAGTGTTTCCGGATGATTACTGTTGGCGGTTGGTTGTGGGGATAATTCACTTTTAATTGGTCGTGTTTAGCTGATGATGAGTGGTAGAAAGTAAGGGCCATTTGTATTTGTCACGTTTATGAGAGATTAGGCTTTAACACGACCGCCTATTACACATAATTATTTGGCAATAAAGCTGATACTAATTGTTTTAGTTTAGTTCGCTGATCATCATTCAGTTTTGAAGTCCCAAGGAGCCAAAACGCTGTGCTTCCACATTTATTGTGCGACTGGTTCGCAGTCTGTGGAATTCTCTGTTTCCCTATCATTATTGATCTTTTCAAAGTTTGAGTGAAGCGGTTTCTTCTAGATCAGCGAGCTCCACCCTAGGCCGCATCATCGCTTCAATCAGGCAGTCCGGTCAAACGCAAGCCTTTTTAGTATTTTTTTTTTAAATCAAAGAAAAGTCTATCATTTTTTGTTACTTGTTTGAGGATTACCAAAAGGTATCGTGTTACACAGCAGTTAGGGTGTGGAGCTCGAATGCATACCTTAGCTGCCGGGCAACTGCTAGTGGCTGGCAGAGGAAGCCGATCCCGACATTTGGTAAATCTGTAGGCTGATGACTTAAGGACTGGATGGAACTTGAAACACCATCCTCACCGTCATCATCATCAAATGTGTGTGATATCAGTCTGCCTGTCTATCATAAGACTTGTTGCAGTATTAAACATATTCTCCGTTGAACCTAGTCCATAAATCTCAATAAACACCAATAAAAATCATAAATCCTCCAGTACGACCTCAGCGGACCAAATCTATCATGTTTCCAAAATAGAACTGTCCAAGTTTAATATTTCTCGTGGAAAGATCGCGATAAAAATAACATGTTTCTCCGCTAGGGATGTGCAACGGTCCGGAGGACGGAACGCGGGATCCGATGCGCGCCTCCGAGGCTGATACGAAAATAGAAATTCTCTTATTAAGTATTTGATATGCCATAAATATTATAGGGATTTTACGAGAGATCGCCTTATTTCATAAAAAAATAATAATGCAACAGACACATTCGTCATGCAAAAGAGCTTATTGAAAATATATATTTTTATGAGTTAAATATCTTTACGATTTGTTGATTTCATTCTTAAAATAACTAAGTACTTAAAGATACTCAAGGCAATAACAGCTTAACGTGTTTTCCGAGATATGTAATGGGTGGTCACCCATTCACAGACCAACCTTTGCAAGCTCGGCTGAACCTGAAGATTGATCCGAGTGGCTGTTATTATTAAGCCACGAGCTCCTCCTCTTGATTCATGATTCCTACTAAAAAGTCATTCCTCATTATCTTCCCACTTGGTTTGGCAACGCTACTCATACCGCAACATCTCGGGAGTCAGCCAGACGGTTTCCTTGCTAAAATAGGAGTCGGAGCCGTTCCCAGGAGATATGATTTACTGAACAGCCGCAAATGGAAAAACAGCTGCTTTCCCAGATGGTTACGGTTTAATAATGCATCATGTGGCTCGTAATAAGTGGCGAATTAATCTTGGATTATCTCATTATTGTTTCTTTTTCGTTTTTCTGTGTTTGTGCGGGTGGAGGAAAAAGTTTGCGTGGTTGGTTAAGGGTTTGATAAATATGGTATATGGGATCTGAGGATAAGTCAATTTGTCATGTCTTCTTACAATTATATTTTCTTGGAAGATATGAATCGCATGTGACTAAAAGAGTAATGAATATAAATGTTGATGGATCGAGAGGAAGAGGAAGACTAAAGATGGATGAATTGTGCGAGGAATGATATGAAGGAAAAAGGAGTAAATGATAGCGTGACGATTGACAGAGGAGACTGGAAGAAAAAAAACGTTTTGGGACAATGACAGGAAGCTGATGATGGAAGATATGCAACAGGAACCTTGACTCTTTCAAATCGTAGTTTTCAATTTTGACTGTGATGGTACGGCACACTGAAGTTGCATTACTAAATTATGTTCAAGTTACTTCTTGCAAAAAATATTATACGAGATCTCATTCATCTTCCTACTCTTGACCTATATTACTAGGGGTCGGTGCCACCCGCTCTTATCTTCCGTTCTCTCCCCTGTTTCTTTCATATCATAACATGACACCTGCAATTCCCGAACGGTTAGTCAGAGGTGCACCTAGCAGTACACGCGCATTTCGCCAGTTACGTGGCTGCTTCTGAAAAAAATCCTGATAGAAAAGACCAATAGCATTTCTTTCATATCATTCGTCACAAAATGCTGTAGTTCTCTTTTCGATGGAGTGAGGTTCTTGTGCTCTACCCTCATTACACCGTAATAAACCGTATTACCAAAACCTCCTCTTCATCCATTTAAAAACCAACGCATCATTGTGAAAGTGACCTTACTGAATTCGTGAGCCGCGCTCACTCCGAGTGCTGTGAGGTCACGACGTTACAATTACACCCCACAATGGGTTGCGACACAACTATTATGAGTTTTTGTAATTTTGAGAACTTGCCTGAGAATTAGAGCGAGGTATTAGTACTAATTGATTTTGAGATGATTATCTTTTATTTTTTGAGAGTGTGATACTGATAAGATATGATTAATTTCAAAAATTCATTGTGAATTTAAAGTACTGTCATAATTTTCAAATCGGATTGCATGCGAAGTACAAAATGACAGATTGTTGAAAGAATTCTGTGATGCGTTCTCAAAAATGAAGAAAATAAAATGTGAATTTGTCTTCGTAAAAAAGTGATAAAATCGATCGTAATTTCCGTGCAGGATTGAATTCTAGATCTTACCAAATGACCCGTTTCCCTCTAAGCCTTCAAAGTCAAAGTATTAATTAATTAGTGTGATTTTTGGTGATACAATAGGTCTTCGCTCAACTTCTGCTAGAGAAGCCTATTCCTTTGCTAGAACTAAAGAACACAAACCACAAGCTTTACTGCTTCAGTCAAAATCAGATCAACAGATACATGACCACAACGAACAATAATACATTCCATAACAATCACTTCAGGTTTTCTCAACGACCATCATTATCCACAATTTCATGCAAATCAGCTCAAATTCCTTCACGAAGTCAAATAATTGTCCGGTACGATACCAGGGCACCAGAGAAATGAGGACGAAGATATAATTCAATGTATTTTTAAATTGCGAACCAATCGTGTTCGGAAACATGATGTGATGATTATCACTCTTCGATCGTCGAGAAACATCTTGCGGATTATTTTACTCGTCAATTGCTTCTTAATTCCCAGTGTATGTTCTTCTTAGGGCTCAAGGCAAGGTGGATCCTCCTATGATTTAGGAAACGCTAACTAGAGAACGTTTGAACCGGCGCTGACGGTTGTAAGACCATATCCCGTAAGGACAAAACCTCTGTATGTTTACTTTCTGTAACTTTATAATAAGTAACACAAAGCCAAAAATTGAAAAAAATGGAAGAAACCTCATTGAGTGGCAAAAGGTTGAAGAATACATAATCACCGTAAACGTAAACTATAAATTAGCCTAGCATTCGTGATTTGAAGACCATTTCATTGTTCAAAGCTAGAGTGAAAGAGCATTACCTTTCCTCTCAATCATGATTTATTATATATTTTTATTAGTTTATATATCTTAATATTATGTATTTATTTAAGTATATATTAATATTAACTTATATGTGTATTTATATATAATATTTTAGGTTAAGTTAGGTAAGGCACATAAACTCATTATTCTCTTCCTTTTCTCACACACTATTGTCTACATTTCTTTTTCATTTCTCCTTTTGCAGGTCTGCTGGCAGAAATTTCGTATGAAATAAGCAGTACCTGTGTACTCATATATTATAATGTCATGTTCCTGTGTTGTCTACTGTGTGTACATAAATAGTAAAATAAAATAAATAAATAAATATCTCAAAAGCTCCTCTAAAACTGACTATACCAAAAAACGATTCATATCGCGATTCATATCCCGCGCATCCCTTACTTACCCATCTCGTTTACAAGTACCACATCAAAAATAAATCCGCTTTAAATATACACCTTGATCTACATCCTAGATATCTGCTTACCCCGGAGCGAGAACCAATCCAATCACTCGCAGAGGCAGATATTCAGGAAATGGCGACGATTCAATTTCCTCATTGTGACGTCAACCGAATATGAACGCATTACACGTAGATACGGTAGTCAGGTCTTCAGACATCAATTTTAGGACATATCGAATGGCTGAGATGGAGGGGAGTGAAGATGAAACGGTATTTTAGGAAGGTATTAGGTTTAACTTAGGATCTGAGGAGCTCGTGGCTAATGATAACAGCCGCGGATCAATCTTTAGGTTAAGCCGTGCTTGCCTAGGTTGGTCTGTGGATGGGTCACCACCCATTACTTACCGAGTTTCCTCCGTGCCTCGGAAAGCACATTAAGCTGTTGGTCCCGGCTGTCATTTGTAAATCTTTGACATTCGTTACAGGTAATCAGTGGCCAAAAAGTCTGACAACCAATCTTACCAAGGGGCATCGTATTAAGGGGTACTAACTGGGTTGTGGAGGTCAGATAGACAGTCGCTCCATGTAATATACTGGGATTCAGCTGCATCCGGTTAAACTAGAAGCCGACCGTAACATAGTTGGGAAAAGGCTAAGCAGATGATGATTAGGTTTATCTTAGGCTAGTTAGTATGCCCGATCGTCTTTCGTAATATCTGCCTAGCCTTCTCCCAACTATATTGGGGTCGGCATTCAGTCTAACGGGATGCAGCTGGATACCAAGGTTACCTAGAGGCGGTGATTGCCTATCTTAATCACACAATCCAGTTACCACATCATCAGATGAAATATTATGTAGATGATAAACGTAACATTAAAAAAGCTTTTCGTAAAAGAGCGCATTTAAGTTTGTGAACACTAACAGCTGTAGTCAAAATTAGTACGTCTCAATATTTCTATCAACTGACTGCCTCGTTGGTCTAGTGGTCGCAAGCGCGACTGCTAAGCACTAAGTCTTGAGTTCGATTCCCAGGTCGGGCAAAGTGTTTTTGGGTTTTTCCATCAGGAATTTCTCAGTAGCAGTCGCAAAGTTTGGATTTGTGGCCGGTTGATGGCAATAGGCTGCCCCCTATTACATGGGACTTAAACATAACTAGCGAATTGTGGGTGTACTATTAGGTACATCTCTGTCTAACCCTTCGGGAATTACAGGCGTACTGTTATGTATTTCTATCAACAAAGACGGCTTGGTAAGTTTTTCGTATAATAATATTTTATCGGCTTTAGTAAATTCAATTTAGCACAAAATGATAAATCTAGTGTTTCATTTAGATTTTCCGGAGGCTTTTGGCTAAATGTATCTAATTTCCGGACCTACTAACTTCCCGGCGTACTTTATGAACATTTTATTATCTATACATATAATAAGACAGTAAAAAAACTGTGTCTGTACATTGAATATATTTAAAAAAAAAATTGAGGGGGGTTTAGAAACAGTAATAGAACACGAATCCAAAAAAAAAATTCTGTCTGTTTGTCTGTTTGTTTGTACACGCTAATCTTCGGAACTACTAGACGGATTTGAAAGATTTTTTTTTTGTTGTATAGGTATTAAGTCTGGGCAACATATAGGCTATAATTTATCTTGGAAACTTGAACACCTGATGCAGAACCGCAATAGAATAGCTAAACTATAAGAGATACAAAAATGGTACCATAGCAAAAATTGTTCCACGTGATGAGCATTTTCTGCTGAGCGAATAAATTTGAAGATCTGGAACACCTGATGTGGAACTCCAAGAGTCCAGCTACACTATAACATATATAGGAAAGACGTCTTAGTAAAAATTGTTCAATCTGATGACCACTCTCTGTTGATTTATAAAAATCGAAGATCTGGAACACCTGTTGTGGAACTCCAAGAGCCCAGCTACACCATAACACATATAGGAATGACGTCTTAGCAAACATTGTTCAATCTGATGAGCATTCTCTGTTGACTTATAAAATCGAAGATCTGGAACACCTCTTGTGGAACTTCAAGAGCCCAGCTACACCATAACACATATAGGAATGACGTCTTAGCAAAAATTGTTCAATCTGATGAGCACTCTCTGTTGATTTATAAAAATCGAAGATCTGGAACACCTGTTGTGGAACTCCAAGAGCCCAGCTACACCATAACACATATAGGAATGACATCTTAGCAAACATTGTTCAATCTGACGAGCACTCTCTGTTGACTTATAAAAATCAAAGATCTGGAACACCTCTTGTGGAACTCCAGGAGCCCAGCTACACCATAACACATATAGGAATGACGTCTTAGCAAAAGTTGGTCGGTCTGATGGGCATTTCCTGTTGACTTATAAAAATCGAAGATCAGAAACATCTGATGTGGAAATCAAAGCTATCACTAATTTCACTGTATAATTATAAAATGACACAAGCTGGGAGTATCTTCACGCTGTGAAGACGGTAACAGTTTAGTTACGACTGATATTCGATGACGACGGTATATCATTGAAAATTTGACTCTACTGGACAAAACTTATGTTACGGGCTTATGTTATTTGAGTGTTTTAGACTTTTTCCACTTATCTTCGTGACACGGTAGCCTACCCGGTAACGCAGGGGAGCAGTCACTTAGATTTTAATTGATCAGGTATCTTCTTCACAATAAAACTATAACCATGCCTACAAAGAGGTCAAATCTTTCCCAATGTTCCAAAGGAGCTAAAAGATTGGGGATCATAAGATCCCAAGAATCTACCGAAGAACGTCAGGAGAGACTTGATGCTGTTCGAGCATATCAGGCTGCAACTCGCTCCGTGGAAACCTCTTCTATCTTCTCTTCTCTTCCTCTTGGATAACGAAGCACGCCTGCGTTCTCAGCGTATTTACGCATCTACATCCAGGTCTCTAGAGAACTGTGAAGAATATGATGCGCGACTGACCGCTGATCGTGAACGTCATGCATTGTCTCGCGAGTCGGAGACGTTCACGGATAGAGAATTACGCTTGAGTTCCAAGCGTATCTACGCATCGACTTCTGACTTACAAAAATGAAAGATATGGAACGTCTCGAATCGTCTCGCGCATCCCGTTGTTTTCCCGTCCCCGGGCTCTTAGAATTCGACATCAGACGTTTCAGATCTTCGATTTTGACGACCCCGTTGTCGCTGGCATAAGCAACAGGATCCGCGTACGAAGTCGCGGGCAGAAGCTAGTAATAAATATGAATACAGATTGAAGGGTTCATAGCCTGGTTGGTATAGTCTAGATTTTCCTTGATTTTCATATTACATAGTTTTACTGGAAAACATCCATATTCCAACACAAAGACATTCAAATATTTACGAGCGATAGACGACTACTGACTACTTAGTTACAAATAGGTCTGTCTAGTGTCATACGCCCGCTTGTCAAGCAGCTTTCGTACGTCAAAATCAAAAATGTTCGGGATCAAAATAGTATGAAAACATTCCTAATATCTATTATATTTAGCTACGAGCCCTTAGAGCCCAATTGTGTTTCTAGATTGTTCATTATTGATTTGTATTGCTTTATAAATATTGTTCTTTCTTTTCCTTATCTCTTCTTCGCCATTTCATAAAATAATATTTACTACACTCTACTCTCTCTCTCTCTCTTACTCTTTCACTTATATAAAATAGATCTCCTTGCTCCTGAAATATGTTATCATCGCAATTACGTCCAGCTTGTTTCCTTCGCCACAATTTATCGAGTTTGAAGACCTAATGTTATGTTTAGTCATTGTCTAGTCTATAATGTTTTTCTCTAATGTCTGGCAATTTCCTTTCTTGTGACATTCCACTAAATTTATTGTCAGTAACTTCTCTTATTATTTCAGTTTAGTGTGTAAGTTTTGTACAATTTATAGTTTCCTCCAGATCTTGTGTGTAGCAAAAATAAAATTTTAAACTTATTTATTTTAAGCTTAAGAAATATATTTATGAGACAATATATATTCTATATTATGTACTTTATATACAGACTACAAATAGAACTAAAATAATGATAAATAGAAGACTAAAACAAGAAAAACATTTTTAAACAAGCTGTTTTGTTAGTTAAGTATGGTTCCCATGTACTATCTACATACAAATGAAATATCACCCGTCATTAGTATGTTAATTTATTTTCAAGTATGCAGCTGCTCCAGTATGACTAAGTTAGGCTAAAATTATATTATCTTGATTAGAATTGGTTTAGTCACGATTAGCCAACTTTAACTTATTTATGTATGTATGGATTTTATATAATTTTAAGCGTAAATGAGTATCTATAAATTATCTAAATGAGTTTGGGAAAATCTACATAATTATTAAGCAATATTTATTTGAGACATAACATGACATAATATAACATTACGCCTGTAATACCCGAGGGGCTAGACAGAGGTGTACCTAATACATGGTATGTAGGTATACCCACATTTAGCCAGTTATGTTTAAGTCCCATATGATAAGGGGCGAGCCTATTCATCAACCGGGCACAAATCCAGACTCCGTGGCTGCTACAAAGAAATTCCAAATGGGAAATCCCAATACCACTTTGCCCCACCCGGGAATCGAACCCACCCATGAGGACCTCAAGCTCAGCAGTCGCGCTTGCAACCACTAGACCAACGAGGCAGTTATTCATTTGGGGTCTTTTTAAGAGGCTATCACCACCAGAGGCAATTTCTTCGGGTAAAAATACCAAGTAAAGTTGCGGAAGGGAAGCACTAACACAGAAACACGTACTCCGCAAATATTATTAACAGGTCCCAGGTGGCAGGAAACAAGCCCATAATACACTACTTTCACCACCTCGCAAACTGTCAATGTTTCTAAACATCGTGTTTCCTCTCCTAAGTATAGATTCTACTGCACGCATTCCTAAGCTTGCTACAAATAGATAGAACCATCCTTACTAACGCCGTCCGTAGCTTCAGAACCATCGATCCCAACGATGTGTGCTCTGTACATTGCTGACTTTACATTAACTTTTCAAGTACCGGCTCTGTTTGAACGGTTAATGTAATAGGGATTGAAATAGGTCGGAGTAGTGCAGTTTTGAAGGATGACGCGGCTAAAACTTAGATGGGTTTTTGTGCTACGCTGTTCTTTGACTTTGCTGTGGAAGTCAGTTTTCAAGTTTTGGGGTAATGTTTGTCTTACGGTTGAGTAGATTGTTTTTCGCATGCGTGCGTACTAACATTTGCGGCATAAAAATAACTTGTGAAAGGAGAAATTTTACCAAAACTAAGCCAGAATCTGATCCTCTTTTTTGGTCGAGGGTTAAAAAACAGTACAATAGGTTAGAATTCACTAGTAAAACAACCCGGACCAAGTTAGGCCAGCTCAAAATCAAATGACATTCATTGATCAGAAAGTAATTCAATATTTTGTAAATGTTGGGTTTACTCTGATGATCAACGAAACAAGTGTAAGTTTTCAGTTTTAAATGCACCGTCATTTTTCTTTTTAGCGTATCGATGACAAAAAGTTCAAATCTGTTTAGCCCTAAATTCTACTCAGTTCGCAGGTGCATCAAGTGCGCAGGTGACAGGACTGTTTGGCCGATATTGACACCCTCATTAAAAACAGGTCATATTTCAAAGATTTCTAAATGTTTCTTCATCATCACCATAAAATCCTATTCCAAGATTCCAAGCCAAAACCACTTGAAAGCATACATCACCCAAGTCAGCATTTACTTTATAGCCTAGTCCATCATCTGGAGCTGCCTGCATTACTTCGTTATCTCGAACACTATCCAGTCTGCGATCAAGGTCTATATATAAAGGATCTGTCTGTCCGTCTGTTTCAACTGGAGTAGTATTAACATCTGCAGGGTGACTCAGATCAGTATTGGAAATATATTTGATATTTATTGTTTAGATGGATTCCTTGTTTATCGCAGCTGCTATACAGCTACTGTTGGGTTCAAATGATCGGTTGGACACGTGGGTACTGTGACTATGTGGTTGTTTATTGTGTGAGTTTGCGTGTGTTTAAAAAACGTTTTGAAAATCAATTTATCATTGGACATTATTTGAGTGTCACCTCTGCCTCGTTGGTCTGCCTGAAAAGTATGCCAGATATCTATACAAATAATTGTAATTTCAAAATAACAGCTTTTTTCTGAATGTATATGAAAGTATATACAGTGCTTATAACAAAAATACATTTTTTTTTATTTTGTCTGTCTGTCTGTTCCGGCTAACCTCCGAAATGGCTGGACTGATTTTGACGGGACTTTTGCTGGCAGATAGTTAATGTTATAAGGAGTAACTTAGTACTTTTTTTTTAAAAAGGATTAGGGTTCCGTGCAAAAAAACTAAAAGCCTTGAAATTGTTTTTTAATAATAAACTCGTCGCTAGCAACAGCTAGGTCAGGATAAAAATTAAATGCATAGCGAAAAAAATACGTCTTTTATGCATCAAACGGAAATCAATAAATGAATTCAGGAAATTTGAATATCCTGAATGCCATTTCCAGTCATGAAACAAACGATATTGAGCGTCATTAAAATGGGAATAAAAAAGAGATTCCCTCGCAGGCGCCTGAAACGTCCGGTAATAGGAATTCCTAAGCCGAGGTAGGAATGCCTAGGAACATTATATTTGCGGCTTCATAATAAAGTCTGGGGCTGACTTTTATATTTGTTGAGCTTTTTATTGCTTTCCAAGAGAGACGATTGTGGCAAAATGGTTCTTGTTCGGTCGGATAGCGATGGATTATTACCTATTGTATTATAAGTAGGGTATTACGTACTTAAAATAAAGGGTGTAAAAAGACCCTTAACGAAAACGAAAACCACGTATTCTGCCCATCATTGGGATCATTTTTTTCTTCTAGACTATACCTGGGAAACCACAGGTTCTGGAGATATTGAAGGTCAAAGTTCCAATTTTTTCACAATTTTCTTTTTTTAAACCACTTTTTAAGATTTTAACTTTACTTTAATTAACTCCATGACCCATTAACTATTCAAAGCATCCATCAGCACTAACTTTTGAGTGCGTAACATTGAGTTTTACCGTGAAACGTGATTATTCACACCAAAAAAAAAAGTCATTTCCCAGCAATAATTTTTGCGTAGAGTTACTTAGTTTGATGTACATAATACTTAGTTGACGGCTTCGTGAAGGGTCTGTTTACACCCTGTATAAGTAGGTACGTGAGTTAAACCAATGCAATATTCTTTATTTCGCTGGTAAAAACCGGCCAATTGCGAGTCAGACTCGCGCATGAAGGCTTCCGTACCATAGTAGTAGGGGAGCCCCTTTAATTTTTATTTGTTATAGCAGCAACAGAAATACACATTCAGTGTAAATTTTAACTGACTATCTGTTACGGATCATGAGATACAGCCCGCTGACAGACAGATGGACAGACGGGTGGACTGACGCTCAGCGGATGCTTAGTAATAGGTTCCGTTGGTTACCCTTCGGGTACGGAACCCTAAAATTCAAGTGCTGTCCTGATGCTAAGAGGTCACTGCAGCCTATGGATGTCTGCAATACCAGAGGCATCACAGGAGAAAGGAGCTCTGCTATCCCACACAGATCCAAACATAATAGATAGCAGTAGCGAAGGGTCAATTTTTGTAAGAGGTAAACCGGAGTACTTACATACCTTAATGTGATTATATTATTTGTCTATAGAATACTAAATGTGCCAGTTTTCGAAGGGAATCCGATAGGAATCGTGTTGCATGGAACCTTCGCCACTGATAGATAGTAGTCAAAGCTGCAATATGCTATGCCTGTAGTTTAACCAGCAACCATACTCTTAACCCCTTCAGCACTATCAATCGAATCCATGTGTGCTTAATACATTGCTGATTTTACATTCTCTCTTCAAGTAGGAGATCTGTTTGAACGGGTAATGTAATAGGGATTGAATTAGGTCGGAATAATGCAGTTCTGAAGGATGACGTAGCTAGCTAGAACTCAGATAGGATTTTGTGATAGAACCAGAGCAGCAACATTAATTGGCCACAGAACTAGGTTTTGTTTTGAGAAAATGCCCACTTTTTACTACTTTCTCATTTGCTTCGGTGAAGGAAAACATCGTGAGGAAACCAGCATGCCTGAGAGATATTTCTCGACGGCATGTAAAGCCAAGTCAAAGGTCCATGGGCGGCATAAAAACTCTAGACACCAGGTTAGGCACTAACCACACGATAAAGAAAAAACTACTTTCTCAAACCAAAAAATCTAATGCCTGCATCAACCCCTGTCCCCCACTGTAGTTTCGGTAACTTATGATGTCATTCGGGTAATCCACCACGGTCATTGTTTTCAAGCTTACCATAGAATATGCAACAAGACAGTTCACCTACACGTGGTTACAAAAGTCGTCGCACTAGCTATGAAAACGAGCCAGGTTTCACTCGGTCATCACACTGACTCATTACTAGCTCCACACGCCGTGACGAATGACGGAGCAAACATTATATTAGCGTGACAAATTATGATAAGGTTCTTATTAGTTAAACTGTTGTTGTTTTTTTGGGACAAGCCCACCACACTATTCTTAAACCACTGCAACTCCTGAAAGCCAGGATCAATAGTGGCGACCACCAGAAAAGCGCCGAGACAATGAAGCTCGACGAAGTCCCAGAGAAACAATTTAACTGTCTTGGATCCCGCAACGAAATTAATCAGAAAACAATAGCGGAGGAGTAGGAAAAACATAAATTACATAAAACTTTTAAAGTGTTGATTAGTGTAGTTATAGACTTACACTAGTCAACAAAAGAAGTGCAGGGGCTAATCCGATAACTACAAAACACCAAGCAGTATTGTTGTTCCGGATCAAAGAGTCAAATTGCAAGAATGGGTTGGTCTCCGTTTTCTTTTTAGTTGATAGTATAATTTGTCTGATAAGCACTTAAGTACAGCACATTCTAGACAATCTTCGTTGATTTGCCGAGGCTATCAGCCAGATCCAGTACTTTCTCAGATAAATAAAGTCTCAAATGGCGAAGAATAAAGTAGAGGGCAGGTGAGCAGATCAATCGCTCTGTAAAAAGAAGTGTTTTTTTAAATGCATCACAATGTTTTGATTCTATAGGAGCTCGTGACTAAACAATACGCCACTCGGGTCCTTCTTCAGGTTAAGCCGCGCTTGCCTAGGTTAGTCCGGGATGGGTGACCACCCATTACATAGCCAGTTTCATCCGTACCTCAGAAAGTAAGTTAAGCCGTTGGTCGCGGCGGTTGTTATTTGTAGACCTTTGACGTTGCAGGTAGTCAGAGGCCCGAAAGTCTGACAACCAGTCTTACCAAGGGGTATCGTATTTCCCAGTTATAAATGCGTTGTGGAGGTCAGATAGGCAGTCGCTCCATGTAAAATACTGGTATTCAGCTGCATCTGGTTAGACTAGAAGCCAACCCCAAACACAGTTGGGACAAAGTCTAAGCATATGATGAATGTTTTGATGCTATATTTCTCATAACATGCTATACATGAATAAGTCACAATCTGTCTGTATAGTTTCTCTTGGTCATCACTCCACTACAATTATTTCGTCTAAGCTCCGTGACGCAAAGTGTTGGTAACAAATCATGCGCATGTTTTTGTCGCTTGTAATCTATTGTCATTTTCGTAATAGCTAATTGGTAATTAGTATTTATTGTTTTTGTTGTAAGAAAAGATGTGTATTAGAGGTCGTTGGTACGTTTGTGACTTATTAGCAATTGTTATTTGGTGGAGTAATTGGTAAGAGATAATGAGTCGAGGATTATTGTCAATGGATTAGTTTTTTTTCTCATATTTTGTAATTTTTTTTGATGCACGTTTTAATTACTATTTATGAGTTCATCATGACGATTTTCATTATACATTAACATAATATCACTGCGCTAATTCACGAAGGGTTGGGCAGAGGTGTACCTAATATTACACCTACATTTCGTCAGTTATGTTTTAAGTTCCAAGTTCTAGGGGGCGAGCCTATTGCCATCAACCGGACACAAATCCAGACTCCGTAGTTGCTACTGTTTTCCTGATGGAAAACGCCAATAACACTTTGGCAGACCCGGGAATCGAAACCAGGACCTCATGCTCAGCGGTCGTGTCTGGGACCACTCCGCCAACGGGTAGTTTCAATATGATTTTGGAAATGCTTAAACAAGGGTCAGACTTGATGTGGTTGTGGGGCACCTTGGGAGAGACCATGGCTCATGTCGAGTTTATTGTCTTTTTAACTGACTAGATCGCGAAATGTGGAAGGAGGGAAGGGAGGCTTTTGCCCTGCAGTGGGACAATATAGGCTTATAATAATACAATAAATAACCGAAGAAAATAAAAAGAGGTGGTTCTCAACTCGACATGTATATATTTTTTTTTATGTATGATCACGCATAACTTTTTTGAATGAATAATTTCTGTGTAGTTATCTATAATTATTAAGTGTACGTACTACTCTATTTCTAGGATTGGATTGCGATGGGCGTAGTAGCAACTGGGGTGACCCCCACAAATCAATATTATACGAACTTGGGGCTTATATTGCCCGCCAATAATCCAACCCAAAGTCAAGAATTCCGTATAAGTTGTATACCAATGGAATCGGTTAACGTAGAATTTTCCAATTTCACAAGGAAATGGCCCAAACATTTTTATTACTTTGCTGAAAACAAGGTTATGTAAAACACGTTCATTTCAGCAATGTATCGCACAATATCGTTCAGATTCACGCCTCGTCTACCGTGAATATAGCCAGCTGTAGAGGCCATGAATTTGGGATGACTGGGACTTTCATTAACCTAGCTTAACAGATTACTAGGATGAAGTTTGTTAGGAAAACAGATTTGCGACGTGATTATAGTTTTGGGTAGGCCGTTGAATTGAGTTAAATTCCTCAAGTTTATGATTTGGGAGTTATCGAAATGGTATAGTCCCATTTAGTTCCGTATAGCAGTGATAGACTAGTGGTGTGACCGTCGGACTGCCAAGTCATAGGTCTCGAGTTTGAAACCAAGACACGCATCTTTGATTTTTCGGATTCATGTGCGTATTGCATAATTATCACTTGCTTCGGTGAAGGAAAACATCGTGAGGAAACCAGCATTCCTGAGAGATATTTCTCGACGGCATGTTAAGCTAAGTCCGAGGCCCTTGGGCGGCATAAAAACTCTGACACAAGGTCGGGAACTAACCACACGATAAAGAAGAAGATTTAGTTCTCTTAAAAACTTATGGCTTTAAAAATAGATTGTATTATTGCTAATCTAATTTTTTCTGCCTTAACCGATAGTCTCTTGGGATCCTTGAAAAATGTGACGCATGGTTACCCATTGGGAGGCCTCGAGGGCTTACTAAGCGGAATCCCACATTACATAGCAAGGTGAAGCGTGAACGAACATACCGACTAGAAGTACTTTAATGCAGAATAGTCCCTATCTGTATGTTTACTTCGTGGTCCCTACTTCGTCTACTTATTTGGAAATTGGCTATGCAGAAATTATTTTAATCAATCATTCAATCTCTTAGCATAATACGACGAACACTGGCCTCAAAGCAGCTTTACTGCGGTACCACATGAAATCTTGCTAAAGTCAAAAAAATATGACCTATACCAGCTCTCGCACAAAAACAGCCCAGTACACCAACAACAGCTATCAAACCAGCTACGCTATGGCACCACATCGACCTTATCCTGAACCAGATAAAATAGTCACACATCATCTGCCTAGCCTTTTTCCTAACTATATTGGGGTCGGCTTCCAGTCTAACCGGATGCAGCTGAATACTAGTATTTTACATGGAGCGACTGCCTATCTGACCTCCTCAACCCAGTTAGTGCTGGGTAATATGATACCCTTGGTAAGACTGGTTGTCAGACTTTTTGGGTCACTGACTGTAACGACTGTCAGAGATCTACAAATGACAGCCGGGACCAACTGCTTAACGTGCTTTGTGAGGCACGGAGGTATGTAATGGGTGGTCGCCCATCCACAGACCAACCTAGGCAAGCACGGCTTAACCTAAAGGTCGACCCGAGCGGCTGTTATTATTTAGACACGAGCTCCTCATAAATTAGTCACACATGCCAATAAAATTTCAGCACCATCTCCTAAACAGCCAGTACACCAAGCACACTGCTCACAACCCAGCTCCGCTGTAACACCGCATCGAATGCTCGCTTTCTCTCACGCTCGGCTGGCACTGCTGTCAGAGAGGTAGATGTCACAGCTGAGCGAACATTCGCACTGCGCTTAGTTAGGCTCTCGGATTTTAAATAACACGCCTGTTATAGCTAAGGTCAAGTTTAATACGGATTTTAGTTGCTTTTTGTTGGTTTTGTGCACCTAGTTTTGATTGAGTATGATTTGGGAGGATGGGTATTTTGAATTTTATTTTCGAATTAAATTTTGTGTTGCGTTGCGGAAGTGGTTGGTACAAAAGTGTTTTTATTCAATATATGAGTTCTTTCAAAAGTGTCCGTGTAAATTTAAACATTAAAGCATAGACTTATTTAACCGTTATCTTAAGTGTGTAAACTGTAAACTTGTACTATTGCATGCTATACGGGGTGTAAATAGACCCTTCACGAAGCCGTCAACCAAGCATTCTGTACATCAAACTAAGTAACTTTACGCAAAAATTATTGCTGGGAAACGACTTTTTTTTTTGGGGTGAAAAATCACGTTTTACGGCAAAATTCAATGTAACGCACTCAAAACATTGTGCTGATGGATGGATTGAATAGTACGGGGGTCGTGAAGGCGATTTAAGTAAAAATCTTGCATTAGAAACATGTAGGTATTTAAAAAAAAACTTGTTTAAAAGTTGGAACTTTGACCCCCAATATCTCCGTAACTAGAAGGTTCCCAGGTATGGTGTAGAAAAAAAAAGGGACGCAATGACGGGGAGAACAAGTACCTTTCGGCTTCGTTAAGGGTCTTTTCACACCCTTTATATTGGCCAAATGTGTGTTTCTAAATATTTTATACAAGAACTTCATGTACCTACCATATTTGATGCAATAAATGAATTTAATTGTATTCTTTTTTACAGATATCCACATAAAAAAATTTCACCAAAAAAGTTTGTCTTTCAGAGCATATCCAAACGTCTGTCTGTGAAAGGATCACTCATTTAAATTCTAAGAAGTGCATTCAAAATGGAATATTTAGTATTATAAATTTTATTTTATTATTCTATTTCATTACTAATCTGTAATTTCACGATGAGCTCTTATTAAAAGAATACCTCATGCCTTGTCAAGATGTTGAATTGAAGCCAGTCAAAATTATTGGCCGGAGGGTTGAAACCATTCTGGCAATAATTTTTCCATAATAACAGACTGTAAATAATCTGGCTCTCATCAAAATACTCTATTTGAGTTTGTTTTTGTAAACAAATGCTTCAAAGTTTTAGCTTTATACAAGCATTTAGTACATAAATAACAACGTAATTATTATTCCAGAAAATAGTTTAACTTAGTATTTGTTTTCTGTCTGTGTTTGTCTAAGATAAACTTAGGGCTGAATAAATTGCATTCAGGTTAAAGTACTTAGTTCACTATCGGGGTTCAGTCATCGATAAAATTCCTTGCAAGAAATTCCAATATCTTCGTAGCAAACATAGGATCTTGAGCTCAACGACCTTGAAGTTGCTATCTCGATATGAGGTAGGTAGAAACAACAAAACAGGCGCACATTGCACTAATTATTTGCAATCTGAGTCAATCTCGCATGCAATGCAATATATCAAACCTCAAAAAAACACTGTCCAGTTATTCCTAACAAAGTGCAAAGACCTCTTTTAATACGGAAGAAGGCGATTGTTAAAAGCAGTCATTGGTGTTGGCAATTTTGGACCCTAAGTCTAGGTTTCCTCAAGCTTCATCTTAATATGAATTTGGAAGAAGGTCGATCATCCTTCAGTGATCAAACGTGGACGAAGCAAAACAGTTTGTAATGATCGTAGCAGATGGCGTTATATGCCAAGGCGTGAGTTCGTGAAGGTAGGCCAAATTGGAACTTACCTACCAGGTTATGACAACAAAGTTCCTACAGCTGGGAATCAGGTCTCATCTGAGACGGATCGGGCTGTAACCTGTAGTCCAACACACGGGCCCCTTACGAGCTGGTTGGTAAGTGACCCTTAACCTCCAAGCCATGACAACATTTTACATTTCAGCGAAGAAATAACACTAAAAGATAACACTATGAATCACAGAGATTTTTGAGCACGATTCCTTGTTACTTAGTTACTCGGTTCTAAGAATTCGACATCATTGTCTTCTCTTATCACTTGTGTGCATAGCTCATGTGTTTGTATAGATAATGTACTATGTAGTTTAAGTATTTAGTGGCGATCGAAGGTCAGCATTGTAGGATGAGATAAGGAACTAGTACATATTATACGAGATCAAGGGCTGTATTTTAAGACATAAGAAGAAAAGGAAGATTATAAGAAAAGTTTGTGATAACAAACATTACTCATCAAGGTGCTGTCAATGTAGCAGTGATAGCCTAGTGTATGACCGTCGGACTGCCAAGTCATAGGTCTCGAGTTTGAACCCAAGGCCCGCACCTCAGATTTTTCGGATTCATTGCGTCTTGTATAATTATCACCTGCTTCGGTGAAGGAAAATATCGTGAGGAAACCAAACCTGCATACCTGAGAGATATTTCTCGACGGCATGTGAAGCCAAGTCAGAGGCCTATGGGCGGCATAAAACTCTGACACCAGGTTAGGCACTAACCTCACGAAAAAGAAAGAAGACATAGAGATAATTCCAGTCTTCCCGTGTCCTAGTCTGTCTGTTTTCTGTATACTGATTTTGTCTCGAGTCCGAAAACGTTAGGAGAGTACATCATATAGAAATCCAGTGCAGTTTTTTGGACTTCTAACTCTAGTTTTTTGGACTAAAAGGCAAACGATAAATTGAACAAACTGATTATTTGTACAAAAGCAGATAGGTACTGCAAAACCATAAAGTCATAACAAAGCGAATCGACGCAAAATTCTGAGATTTTCTTGCTAAGTTTCCACTAGTTACACAATGATAAAAGCGTACCGACATAACAACAAGTAACTACTACATCACCTAAAAATACCATCCACAGATAGCAGTGAATCATCCTTCGACTCCTGCGCATACAGTGCGCACAGTATCGTCTGTTCCGAGAAACTACACTAATTGTATTCACTTAACGTTGTAACAATAACATACTGAGCTTACGTCACGGCGTGTGATGTCACGAAGCAGATGAGAAAGACAACAAAGGTTGTGTTGGAGGCCTCTGTTTTTTAATAAGTTTTTAATAAAACACCAATGTAAGCTATCATTTGTCTATTTCTTACGACACTATGTGAAAAAAACAATCGTTTACCGTTGACATGTTGCCTGGAAAAACAGTAAATAAATTGGCTAGTATAACAAAAACGCAAAAGTAGATTGTGTGGGTATCATTATCATCATAATAGCAAAAATTTAAGATATTCTGTTAAGACAGTGGGACATCTCAGCTGAAATTCTTTGCAATTTTTCCGCGAATGACTGAGAGACTAATTTGTCTTCAATTATTGGTATTATTCGCTATGTGAGCTCGCAGTTAGCTATATAATGATTGTTACGCGAATGTTTTCAGGTTTAGTGCTGTTTCGATAAACTTGAAACGCCAGGGACTTTAAAATTTAAACTACTCTTTGTGGAAAGGTGATATTGAATTTCTTCTAAATAAACTATGTATTACTGGAAGATAGTAGCATAATTATAATTGTTTTAAAGTAGTTAAAGTATGAAGTGTTCAGGTTCGTCAACCTATTTCTGCAACAAAATTAAGTAGACCAATCATCTGTCATTGTGCGTCAGCCAATCGCGTCCGCTTATTTATTTAAAAAAAGAACATCTAGGCTACCCCGAGTGCCGTTGTGTTCATTCAGCCCAATGACGTCACGAAAAAAACAAAGCGTAAGCTAAAACTGTGCGTGCTTCTAACATTGCACACAGTTCAAATGCAATAAAGATTCCCATGCACCGTGCGTTTGAGGACAAACCAGTGGGCTGTGTGGGAAAGAGATGGACACATACAGGACGTATAGCTCCATCTCTTTCTGAAGTAAGTTCCAGTTGCACGCAAGTAATTGTCTTGACATGAACAGATAACGAACTTCCTCGTACATAATGGCGTGGCACATATTTTTTGCTTTTATCTTAACATGTTATCTGTGTAAACGTGAAGTTTCACCGTGTTTACTTTTCTACTATGTTTACCAATTATTTTAGTGAGAGTTTAAAAGTTTGAGTTTTTTTGTTTCAACATTGGAAGCAATGCAAATAATATGATGATTAATAAGTGTATTTCGGAAAAACGTAAAGCTGTTGGTCCCGGTCGTCTTTGACAATCGTTACGGGTAGTCAGAAAATCGAAAATCAGAGAACCAGCCTTGCTGAGGAGTATCAGTCCACCCAGTTTTGGGTCGAGATCAGTCAGGTAGCGCCTACCTATGTAAAATACTGATATTTAACCGCATCCGGTTAGATTGGAACTTGGAAGCCAACGGCAACATAGTCGCGAAAAGCTAGACAGATGATGATTATCGGCAGGCATAACGAATTGGGATTACCACAATAAAAGCAAAAAGTGATGCTTTTTGATAAAGTTTCGAAAATATTTTTCATAAGAAAAAATGTGCCAAGGTAGACCAACCCAAAACTAGATTCGACTACCTACAGCAAAAACTTGCCACTATCTAAACGACCCTTATCTAAAACTAATTCCACTAAATTCAAGACAAACATCGGCCAGTCGTATTATGAATGCGACGCCTTACAAGTGCGGATGACTCACTCGATGAACTTGTCCGTCGCTAGTCGCAAGTTCAACGTTTGTCGCAGGGGAGGTCGCTCTATCGATTGTTTGTACGTGACGTGAATAGGCGGCTTTAATTACTAGTATTACGACTCTTAAGAAATGTTTTATATTTTTAGTAATTTCTGAAGACGATAGTTTGGCTCAAGTGTTTGTTTCGGGGTTGCCTGAATAGTTTTGAACTCAAAAGGAGCATGAGTTATCGCTCGGTAATCCTACACAGATAGTTGAAAAACAAACTTTTTAGTTCCTTCTACCTACGTACAATAGTAGTAGAATTTATCAGAAACTAGCTTTAATCTGGGGCTTCACCTGCGTATAACTCGGAAGTAATCCCATAGAATCATGCTACTAGGTTGAAAGTATTCTAGTTAATGGTCTAACGTCTGCAAACATAGACACGCATTCAGCCGTTAGTGGTCATTTACGGAGACGCGGCGCGTCGGGCGGCGCGTTGTGCGGCGCGGCCCGCTTTCAATTCAAACATATGGCGATGTATGAGAGCGTTTACGGAGAAGCGTTTTTACGCGCGTTTGCTTGAAGTGCAGAGTTGCCCGCCGCGGCGAACGCGGCGGCGGACGCGGCGGTGAACGCGGCGGCGAACGCGGCGGCAGACGCGGCGGCGAACGCGCAAACGCTCAAATACGAACATATGGCAGATGACACCGCCGCATCGCCCGCCGCGTCGCCCGCCGCGTCGGCAGCCGCGTCGGCCGCGGCGTTGCACGCGCAAACGCTCAAATACGAACATATGGCAGATGACACCGCCGCATCGCCCGCCGCGTCGCCCGCCGCGTCGCCCGCGGCGTTGCACGCGCAAACGCGCAAATACAACATATGGCAGATGACACCGCCGCATCGCCCGCCTCGTCGCCCGCCGCGTCTCCCGCGGCGTTCGCCGCGGCGGCGCACGCCCCGCGTCTCCGTAAACAACATCGGACATTGCCATATGTTTGTGTTTGGGCGTGTGAAAACGCGGGCCGCTGCACGCTCCTCTCCGTAAACGGAAAAAACGCGCACCGCGCCGCGCGACGCCCCGCGCAACCCGCCGCCCGACGCGCCGCGTGTCCGTAAATGGGCACTTAGGGTTTGAAAATGAAACAGTCAGACAGAGAAAATAAATAAAGAAAATACATTAATTTGGCTCATGCCACAAGTGCACACAACATGAAACAAAATTAATATAAGAAAAAAAACTTAAAGAGATACACAGAGATACTTCCCCATTTTTTATTTATTTATAACCAACTTATACTAACAGTTTACACCACACATAAAATTTGAATTAAACACAAAATAAAAATAGGAATAACATTAGGAAGTAAACAATATGGTAAATGTAAGAATAAAAGTAAACAAAACTTTTTAGTAGACAGAATTAGAATAAACACAATTTATAAAATGAGTGTAACACATTTATAATATGAGTGTGGATAATGAGATTATATCAATCATGGGAAGAGGTTTATAGTTAGCAGTGAATGGAACAAAGCTGCCAATGATGATGTAGGATGAGGTAGAAAGTATTGATCCTCAAACCGGGTGGTCTTCAGCTTAAAAGAACTCCACTTCATTCGCTATTCTCAAGAGTATCATGAGAGGCCACTTAAAGATAAAACTCTCGCCTAAGAAGTGGCTATATCGTGGCCTTTTGGGTGCTATAAGGGGAAACTTCAAGTTGGGTAGGAACGTGTATCTAAAAACTTCTAAATTAGATGCTAAGAAAGAAACATTGTTTCTCAGACCAAGCGCCAAAATATTTTAAGTAAAAAAACTGGTTTTCATATCTACTGTCCTGATTTTAAAAATAATCAGGACGATTTTCTTCGAATGTTAAAACTCAATGTCAAGCAGAAGGCTAGCAAATAGCTAATTACTTAATCTAGGTTCCAGGCACATTCCAATAGCACATTGAACACCTACCATTTGACTGAACCCAAAACCTCACGCTCAACAGTCGCGCTTACAACCACAAGACCAACGAGGCAGATTGTAAATTCCGATCAATTTTCTTTATCAAAACTCTCTTTTGGCACAGAAACACCAAACAATAAACAAGCTAAGTGCTACTAATTAAAAGCATAATAAACCAATCTCACGTCAGTCATAAGTTCACAATGTTGTTTACTTTTCTAGAGTTAACTGTAAACGCACAGTAAACAGTTTCCCATCATTAAAGCGGAATATCATGATACAAAGGCGACTTGTTGCGACAGAGCTCCCGATATGGTGGGGGCACGGAGTTGGTAAGATATGGAGTGATAGCTTTGAGTGTATGGCTTCTGTACCTAGCGTCAAGTACATCATATTCACGGTCATGTAGTTTGATCAGTTGAAATGGTGTCTTACCAAATTAACGTGAGTGTCTAATCAAACTTTTATTCTGCCAATATTTCAACATTGTGGCGTTAGTTTTGCTGAAAAGAGTATTGTAAAACAGAGTAAGACGAGGATCTTGGACACTGGTGATGCATCATATGACACATGGTTATGAAGGAGTTTTTCCTGTAACTGACAGCGAAGATAGTGAAATTCAACAAAGCAGAAAAAATATTTCTGGTAATAACAATATAAGGAAATCACTGAATGCTTTCGTTAGAACAAGTGTCAAGTAATTACAGGCACTGAGCTATTTTAGGTCTCTCGTTACAAGTCTATCACACTATTTGCAACCGCAGCCATTTCTGAAAGTTAGAATCACCAGCTACAACTACAGGAAAAGCACCAATGCAATATACCTAAAGAAAATTAGGGCTCCGGTGTGTTGAAGTTCACTCTTTAGTCCGCACTTAGCATTCCATTAGCCTACAACTCCATGTCATAGCCCGATACGGCCTGTTCCAGCCTGTCTTGTTACACCCACAGAACAAGTTGTTTGATGGACGTGCGTCCTAGAATTTGTTATTAAGTTTCGTGTTGTCTATGTAAAGTTGGCTGAGCACGATTATTGCCCGTTAGCTTTTGAGGGTATGTTGATAAATTGTGTCTGTACACTGGACGGGTTTGGCGGATTTTCAATTAGTATTTCACGTTGTGGTTAATAATAACAACCGCACGGGTTTAGCTTCAAAGTTAAGCAACGCTTGACGAGGATGGGTGTCTATCTATTACCGAGACCCCTGCGTGGTTCAGAAAGCACGTCAAGCCGTTTGTTCGGGATGTCATTTGTAGATCTTTGACAGTTGTTACGGGTGGTTATATAAAAGACCGAAAGTTTGACAATTAACGTAACCCAGAATCTGGGTTGTAGAGGTTTATAGGTAGGCAGTCGCTTCTTATTAAATTCTGGTATCCAGATGCGTCGTTCAGACTGATAGTCGGCCCCAGCAAATATGATAGTTGGCAAAAGTCTTCGATGGACTGGACGGGTTAAGCTGTTTTTCAATTAGTATTCACGCAGTGGTAATAACTTGTTTAGCTGTCTGGTGTGAAGTGGTGTGTCAGCTGTGGACATATTTAGGCTGCTGTGAATCATGCTGTGGTCTGGAGATGACCCGACTTAATTTATTGAACGTCACCCTGTTATGGAATGATACATCTGAGCTGAGCTATGCGATTTGGTGAATTAATGCACTGACTGGACAAGACAGGTTCACTCAAATCTGTGTGGTTTGTTTCTTAAGACCGGACACTAATCTGCATGGTCATCATATGTCTTGACCGAGATTATGTCTGGACTTTAGACCCCTGAGTTTCTTTGGTGTTTCTTCTCATACTTAGATAAGAATTACTGACCTCATCTAAGAGATTTATTTATTTTCCATTGACTGATTTTGATTATTCCTCAAAAAGAAGAAAAAAAATAGTTTGATTAATTGTTATATGCACTATATTTTAATACGATATTTTGGCTATGTCTGACAAAGATGACACATTCCATAAACAAAAAGAGATGCTCCCTATAGGTCATCATAAAAATGTCATCGAAAGTTCAGTTCATGGCTTCATTTAATTACTTACCTTTCAGCAAAACATGAATATTAATTACCTCTTAAACCAAATATAAAGTTTGCGTCGGCGATACTTGATATTTACCTTCCGTTCAAGCAAATTATTCTGTATTCTCATATTACAATTAGATTTATTAATAATCGGTTCTTAAAGGCGATGTTTTTGCGATGCCAGTCAGAATTTTAAGTCAAACGTGGGTGTAACTGGTAAATGTTGTTATTGAAGTTAATTTGGGAATACTGGCGAAAATTCGAGTTCTATTTGCATTGATATTTATGACAGGTTAATTGGGAATATTGAAGATTCGAATAAGGTTTATTTATAACAGGCAGGATTTTAATTAAATAGACAGAATCAGAAAGGTCAGGAGTCATGTGCCCAAGCCCATATCATGTATCAGCGTGGCAAGGCAAAAGGATTATACAAGGGTCGTACTGGTACCAGGTGGCGTTCTGCAGTTTCTGCCTGGCTCCATGGAAAAAAGGCGTGAGTTTACGAATTCACTTATGTACGTACATAGGAACTGGACTGTTCGCCTCAGATATTCTGTATTTCTACTTTAGATTTTTGGAACCCACTTCACCTGAATACAATCACAATTATTACGTATTTTTAGACTTCTGGTAGGTTGCTCATTAATCACGCCCACAGGAAGGACGTTACGGTCAACGGATACCTAAATAGAATTACTTTTCCCCGAAGACTGAATACTTTCCAAACCCAGAGACTACCAACCAGAATTACTTTACATCCCGGAAAACTCAATAATTGTCCCAAACCCAGCTTTACAAAATTCTATGTAGAATCAATTAATTTTTCCCCGAAAAATTCTTGTACGTAACATCGAAAACACGGATCTAATTCCGAACAGCCGGTTACATTTTCGACATGTGTCACCATCGGCGGATAACCGGGTTTCTGTCACTGGCATACTGCCAACTGCTTGGCGTGCACGTTGCATCAAATGTAGTGTTGTTATGTTGGTAACCGGCCGTTTGGCGTGACGTAAGCTGATGTTGTTTTTGAGAATTTTGATTTTAATTTTGTTGTGATGAAACTTCGTGTAGATGTAAGTTTTAACTTTGAGAGTATTCCAGTAGCAGAAACCAAGACTGTTGATGGTGGAGGATTATTCTTGGATTAGCAAAAATTATCGGGCTTTTGTTCTTAGTATGTAGGAACCAGCTCGGAGTCTGAATATTCTCACACAACACACTGGGTCTATATTTCTTTTTATCTACTCTCATTTAGCAGGTATGCTGGAAGAGATTTCTTTAGAAATAAGCATCACCTTTGTACCAATTTTTCTGTTCCTTTCTTCTTTTCTGTATTTAGTGTGTATATAAACTATTAAATAAATTAATTAAATAACTGGCGAAAATATGAAGTTTTAGCCACACTGCTCATCACCAAACATACAAATAAGAAACTATATTAAAGCAACATACAAAATAACTATCTAGGTTCAGTCAGGTCACGCGATACGACAGGCTGACCACAGAACTAAACTTAGTCGCAGGAACACGTGTTTATAGAACACAGATGCAATTTCTTACGGAATATACCTTTTGGTCATGTTTTGGAGCGGAAAGCAAAATGGTGTCAAATTAATGGGGGAAACAGGGAAACTAATCATCAAATTCTTGGCTGAAAGATGGAGCTCTTCTTTTTGAGGGAGCTTGTTCTGCTCCTGGGAAGGAAAGTCGCTCACAAAAGAAACAGAGCGCTGGATTGCGTCCCGAGAAGAGAAACCCTAAATTAAAGCTGTGTTGTTTTAGAATAAAATAGAAAAGAAACATTTATTTCGACCAAAAGAGGATCATGAAATACAACATAAACATAACATAACATCGCGCCTGTAATCCCCGAATGGTTATTTAAAGGAGGGTACACCCTGCATTAGTACATCCACATTTCGCCAGTTATGTTTAAGTTCCATGTAATAGGGGAGCCTATTGCCGTCAACCGGGCACAAATCCAGACTCCATGGCTGCTACTGAAAAAATTCTGATGGAAAAACCGAATAACACTTTGCCCTAACTGGGAATCGAACCCAGGACCTCATGCTCAGCAGTCGAGCTTGTGACCACAAGACCAGTGAGGCAGACACAACAACATAAACAATAACACATTATAAACACGAGGAATACTAAATAATTCAATTGCTTAGTAAATCCTTACTTCCTTACTAATATTATAAATGGGAAAGTAAGTTTGTTTGTTACCTATTCACGCCTAAATCACAGAACCGATCATCCTGAAATTTTGCATAGACGTTGTCAGGTGTACAGAAACATCAATAACGTTCTTATGATAATAGATGGCGCCACGTGTCTTTCGAATTGTTAATTATTACAAGCAGAGTACAACTTGACTTGATTGTCAAATTTTAAATTAACGCGAGCGAAACCTCGGGCAAAAGCTAGTATACTATACAACAAAAGTACTGGCAATCAAACCAAACGCGAATACGCTCAGGATGCCGCTGGAGCAGTTTTAGTCCGAAACGAAACTTTGAACTTCAAATCACAAATCTCCAAACATTTTAGAAACTCCCCCGTAAACCTTCAACTAAATCCGTATACACTTGCTAAAATAAGCTCACTAATCTAATAATCTTCACCAACTAATTCCGAATTCCGCCTAATTAACATATCTGACTAATTCCTTGAAACCCAGGAAGACTTACCACCTACACACTTAGCACTTAGCCACTTACACAACGGAAACCCTATTCTGGTAAAATACGCAAAATTTGGCCGCCGTAATTGAATTTAGTACGATCAGTTAGGTGAGCCAAACATTGGATATGTTTATATTAGTGGTACGAGGACTTTATGACGT
Organism: Noctua pronuba; assembly: GCA_905220335.1. Classification (NCBI taxonomy): domain Eukaryota; kingdom Metazoa; phylum Arthropoda; class Insecta; order Lepidoptera; family Noctuidae; genus Noctua; species Noctua pronuba. The sequence goes on along the minus strand of LR999906.1, from coordinate 1,210,646 downwards.
CATTAGAGGATCATTGTATTGGTTGGATCGTTTATTTTGAAGGGAATTGTGGGAGGATTTGCCGTAGTGGAAAATTAAGAGGGAAAATTCTTGTGTAGGTATACATACAAGGTGTTAGTGGACCCTCCACGAAGCTGTCAACCAAGCATTCTGAACATCAAATTAAGTAGCAAAAAACGTACGCAAAAAATATTACTGGGAAAAGATATTTGCTTTGGGGTGAAAAATCATGTTTTCCGGTAGGACTGTATGTAACGCACTCAAAACATTGTGCTGATGGATGCATTGCATAGTACGGGGGCCAAGGAGGTATTTAAAGTCAAGTTATAACATTAATAACCTGTAATATAAAAAGTTGGAACTTTGTCTCCCAATATCTCCGTATCTAGAAGAAAGCAAGGTATGTTCCAAAACAAAAAAAAAAAATCGCAATGACGGGGAAAACACGTGCCTTTCGGCTTCGTAAAGGGTATTTTTACACGCATTCCTTCTTTTTGTTCATGTTACAATAGGCTATGTCGATAAAAATTCATGCAGCATTGCTAAGAGGATATATAAAGATACGATTGTCTATTACTTGTAGACAAAGAAAACATCCTGTGCCTGTAAATGCCTTTCAAACTAGAATGCAAAAACAAAATAATTTGCTACAGAAATACATTTGCAAAACTTGCTTGTTTTTCGATTTGTTTCATCTATCTACTTATGTGGTAAGTATAGGTAGTGTATTTCCTGTTTTATAGGTAGGTAACTGCAATGAGTAGGTAATTAGAATAACTATGCTTATTAATACCAAGTCGTGAGTCTAATCACGAGTAGATTGTAAATAAATAAATACATTTACAACATGATGTAGGAAAACAGCGTTAAAATATGCATGTACGCTATAAAATATAATAATTCGCGTAAACAGTGTTATAAAAGAATCCGACTGCAAATAACGTTGGAAAAATAAAATAAAAACAAAGCCAGGTTACTTTGCGTTCTCGTAGCAAGATTGCATAAGGATGCCAAGACTAGCAATGGTTACCATTATAGTATTATCAAGTCCATCAGTTTGTTGATATCAATGCATTGGAGATCTACTGCCACAATCCGGAGGATTTTGAAGGAGATTCATAACCCATTGCCTTATTTACTTCTACCGAATTATCATCAATATTCTCTTGCCCTTATCCCAATTAATTTAGGGTCGGCGCAGCAGGTCTTCTTCTTCCATGACATCTTGATTACTCGTCACCTCATCAGTCACCTCTTTTCTGCATATCATCCTTCACACAGTCCATCCATCGTTTTTTTGAAAGAGAAGTTGAATTGAAAGTGAAGAGCATTGGGAATGCGAGTGTACTACGCAATTACACCGCTGATCCAACCAACCTTCCATTGTCGAAGCATCCAAAGAAACCTTCATTCAATAATCCTACTAATATTATAAAAGCGAAAGTTTGTGAGGATGGATGGATGGATGTTCCTACTCTTTGACGCAAAAACGACTGAAAGGACTTGGATGAAATTTAGAACGCAGATAGTTTATAACCTGGATTCACACAAAGCAAATTTTTTTGCGTAAAGTTACTTAGTTTGATGTACTGAATGCTTGGTAGACGGCTTCGTGAAGGATCCGTTTACATCCTGTATTATAGGATACTATTTATCACGTACCGAACACCACGCGGGGGAAGCCGCGGGCATAAGCCAGTATCATTATAACTTCTCGTTCAACTTTGCACTACCCACAACCTACATAGTTATTTACTTTTTCTCGGAAGCTACGTAGGCGCGAAAGCCAGGCTTATCTCGTTCCAAGTGAGTTGACACAGAGTAAAAACAAAACAATTGCTTATCACCCTACCTAGCAATATTTGTACTCTGTGGTTACTGGGGAAGTGCTTCCGAACGTCACGCTTTCTTCAGAAGTATGGCTAAATTATTACGTACATAGTGGTTATGTAAACAAATAATTGTAGACTATGTGTGTATGAAAGTGTTACTGGATTTTCTATTGCTATGTTTGCACCTATTTGCAAGTTAATGGCAATGGGTTCGACCCTTATTACACGGGACTAGTGACATAACATTTAAATGTTCTTTTATAATGTATTATTAGGTACACCTCTGCCTATCCCTTTGGAGATTACAGATGTGGTGTTATGTAACAAATAACATAACTAGTGAAATGTAAATGTGTGAAATTTCTATGTTTTTATCATTAGAGAATCATCATCTTCCTGCGTTTCGCTTGACCCATGTTACTTGAGGTCAACGCAATACGATTTCTTCAACTCAAAGCATTTGTTTCAATTAGACCATTACATGCACTTTTGTATTGTCAAAAACAAAAAACCAAGCTACAGTCCCCGTCACAAGGTATAATAACTTGTGAAAGTACTGTAGTTGCCCATTCCAAGGCGTAGATCTCTATGAAGAAGAATGAGCAAGAAACTCCATAGACACCATCCCTGGAAACTGGGGATGATAGGCGTGGTCTTGTGTTGCATTACTTCTCTACTACGGTCTTCGTATGGTTCCATGTTAGATACTCCATACTACTTAAACAAAGGTGGTCTTAAGTAAGGAAACATCATATTTCTGAACCATTGAAGCTAGCAGTCAACTCCGATTCCAAATATACCTTTAATCTTTCATGAGACAAAAAACATTCGAGACTCCAGTCTTTCCAAACCTCGACATTTTCCCACGGCAAGCATACTTTAAATTCATACCTAATTACAAAATCACGACCATATAGCTAGGTACAGGACAGGTACACATACCTACAACACAAATGCAACAAACCAATCAGTGTGTCCCCCACACCTCCACAACTACAACAAACACAAAGCGATCAGATGATTCACGAGCATGCGCGCGCGCTTCCTGCCGACCTTGACTGTTCGTCTGCATGTCACGTTCGTGCGTGATTGGTTGATAACCAGTGTATTGTTGAGTGTGAATTAAGAATGTTAGGCTGCAAGGTATTAAACGAAGATGATGATGAGATGACTGATGACGGTAAGATCATGCGTCCTTCAGCTCAGAAGTGGTGATTAATGATGATAATAATTTTTCCTTTGATGAGCTATTGGAGAGGTTGGCTCGTTCGAGAAAATAAATAATCTTTGCTGAGAAACATTTGCGAACTGATGTCACGGGTGATGCTGAGCAGTTCCATCTCGCAAAGGTGGAATATGCCGTGTGTATGACCTTCAGTACTTGACAGGACCAGAAGAAGAAGTCTATTGCTAATTATTTGCTACCAAAAAAGTGTTTTAAGATTATAGTACTTATGCCTTGCAGGTACCAATTTCTTTGAACACAGAAACTTCCTATAACACATAACATAACATTACATCTCACCTATAATCCCTGATGGGTTAGGCAAAGGTGTACCTAATAGTACACCCACATTTCACCAGTTATGTTTAAACAAGAACTTAAACCCATGTATTAGAGGGTGATCCTATTGCCATCAACCGGGCACAAATCCAGACTCCGTGTCTGCTACTGAGAAATTCCTGATGGAAAAACGCAATAAGACTTTGCACGACCTGGGAGTCAAACCCAGGACCTCATGCTCAACAGTCGCTCTTGCGACCACTCGACCAACAAGGCAGTCAAACTCACTTTAATACCTACAAATAAACCTTATCTAATAGGATTAGTATTCACCAAGCAGTCAATGGCATATCCCACTCATTACCAACCACAAACACCGTAAAATTAAATCAGAAATACAACACTCCCCATATAACATTACATTTAATTTCCTGAAAGGTAACTTTGAAATAGTTTCCCGACTCCCCCATCTATACTAATATTATAAAGCTGCAGGGTTTGTTTGTTTGTTTGTTTGTTTGTTTGTTTGTTTGAACGCACTAATCTCTGAAACTACTGGTCCGATTTGAATGATTCTTTCAGTGTTGAGTAGTCCATTTATCGAGGAAGGCTATAGGCTATACAACATCACGCTACGACTAAAAGGAGCGGAGCAGCAATGAAAAATGTTGCAAAAACGGGACGGGATTTTACGCGGACGAAGGTCGCGGGGAACAGCTAGTTATGAAATATAATAGTAATAAGTAGTAAGGAACACGGTATTACGGCTTCTCTATCTGGAACGTAAAGCCGCTGTAAGCTGGCTAGTCGATGTCACTTCGTAAGCCGCTTCCATTTTTATTTTGGGGCTATGAGGGCAGCGGGTGAATGAGGAAGAGAGGTGGGTACCTTTTTCTGCTTGGCCTTAAGGCTTAGGCAAGTGGGAACTACTTTTTAGGGTTCCATACCCGAAGGGTAACCAATGGGATCCTATTACTAAGCCTTCACTGTCCGTCCGTCTATCCGTCCGGCCGTCTGTCTGTCAGCGGGCTGTATCTCATTATCTGTAATAGGTAGACAGTTGAAAATTTCACAAAATGTGTATTTCTGTTGCCGCTATAACAACAAATAAGAAATTAAAATAAAACGGGGCTCCTCTACTACGATCGTACGGACTCCTTTAAGGTGCTCCCACACAGCAGTTATATAACGTTACAGAACATTGTGTAACAACAAAAAACAAAAAAATTGCATTGCATTTGTTTAAAAACAAATGTTATATGTCACTCTCTAACGTTATAGCGCACCTTTATGCGCGAGTGCAACTCGCACTTGGCCGGTTTTTTATTATGCGTTTTTATAATTTGTTTGACATAAGGTTTTCGGTAGCTTATGTCAGTCCTATAGTTTTGTAAGTTTTCCATCATGTATGGACCAAATAAAAACATAAAAAAACATCTTCACCGCTGATGGACTTACAGTATGACCAAATTAAGTTTGCAATTCAAGGTGGCGTTGCTTGTCAAGAAAAAATGCATCAATATGTCAAACTTGGTACATTTATTTTAGTTCTGTGTTTTCCCGCCTGTACAGATAAGTCTACGAGTACACTGGAAGCGACTTGGTCGGTATAAAACTGTTAAAAGAATGGTTTTTTTCTTATTATTCAGAATTATATTCTGTCTGACTGACTAAGAAGGTAATTTAATTTTTAGATATGTAACCCACGTAATAATTTAGAATTTAAAAAACACGCTTTTCATTACAGATTTCGGCAAACCTAATTTTCCTATCATTCACATGTTTTAAATTATATTTGTGTTGTATTTTGTGTTAAATATGCCAACCACTTATACAGAAAATTTTCAGTACATTAGTTCATGTATTTGTAATTAAATGTCGCAGTTGCCTAAAATCCAATTTACTAGTTGTAATCAAGTTTAAATTGGATGTTGACTAATAAATACGCGGTCAGAGCAAATTGAGTGATATACGACCTGTTTGTGAGTGTTTCATTAGTTTGACTACCACAGAAGAATAAGGTTTCAGGGTTCGGGACCTAAATTACTTAATTATAGCATAGGTCATTCCGACACCCCAATTGCGTAACATTATTTACAAATCCGAAAGATATTCGTAATCCTTACTTGCTTGCATGCTTCATATGTTTGAAAATAACGAAAATTCGAATAACGTTGAGTTATTAAAATTAATAGCAGTGGGCAAAGGGCGTTGCACAACAGCCCTATGTTTAAAAAAAAATGAAACATAAGTACTGTATGCTTCTTCTATAAAGTTAAAAAAAAAATATTTAAATATCAAATAAATACAATCCTAAGAGAGCAACAGTAAACGGTCATAAGGAAGAATCATGGTATTTAACAACATAGCTTATTTATAGTATCCTTTAACCTCTTTTAGCTATCACAGTTCAATACCGATAACACAATAAACAAACAAAACCAATCACACTCATTAAAATATCTCTCTTAATAATTAATAATCAAAACAACGATAACCGCGGTTTTCCTAGCCCAACATGTCAGCCGCCTTGACACCCAGTTGATCTCAGTTTAATTGCATCCGAGCTCAACGATAAAAATCAAGGGGACACTGCTACACGACGAATATTAATTTAAGGGCTAAACACTGGCTGGGAAGTTTTTAAAAGGATTTCCGTGTTCGTTCGGCTGATGTTTTGTTTTGAATGGCTTATGATCGCAAGCGCAACGATCGCTATTTGTTTTTCAGAGATAATTTTGTTTGGTTTTTTGATAGCGTATATGAAATACGCAACTACACTGCACTCCAAAACACAAATTGCTCACGTTGCTCAAAAAGCCGCTAAGCTAAAGTGGGACTGGGCTGGCCATGTCTGCCGCATGCCCGATGAGCTGTGGGCTAAAGTAACCAAGTTGTGGTGTCCTGACAAAGCCAGAAGGCGACGCGGTAGACCTCGCAGGAGAACTAACGACCAGTGGTCCACATTGGCTCTGGATCGAAGAATTTGCAAGACATGGAGAGAGGCCTTTGCCCAGCAGTGGGATGACACAGGCTAACAGTATATGAAATTATGTATGACTTCTTCGGTTAAGCCTAGTAAATTCAATGATTGATGAAATAATAACGAGAAGCAAACTATGCAAGAGATAATAGTGCACAAGCGTGTGCAAGGTCCAATCTTGTGTCTCATAATCATACAAATAAATCTTCATCTAAAATTCTCTTTTTTATCAAATGAAACAACGAACGAATATGTAGGACCTATATACCATACCTCTTCATAATTTAAAATATTAACAGCAACAGAATGTATTGTTCAACGTGTCAGCTCCGTGCATTTTCCATTTCCCGACATTTTAAGCTTTTGTCATTTCTCCGATATACTGCACCTGCCAACGATATGCTGCGAATATCGGGAATTGTACCGAGAGAGTCTACAATGCAATTCACAAATAGCCTGACGGCTGTCGCTGTTCAGCTCGATTTTAATCTGTGTGAGAGCACTACATACCTCTCGTAGCATATTATTTATTTATATTACATGTGTGACTTTCAGGAATTAAACCAGCTGGTTTTTGGAATGCCTCGTCGGTCTAGTGGTAGCAAGCACGACTGCTGAGCATGAGGTCCTGGGTTCGATTTCCGGGTCCCGGGTCCGGGTCGTAGGGTTAGGCAGAGGTGTACATAATAGTACACCCACATTTCGCCAGTTATGTTAAAGTACCATGTAATAGGGCCCTCAATATTGCCATCAACCGCTCCGTGGCTGCTACTGAGAAATTTTTGATGGAAAAACCAAATAACACTTTGCCCGACCTGAGTATCGAACCCAGGACCTCATGCTCGGCAGTTGCACTTGCAACCACTAGTCCAACGAGGCAGTCCAAAAATAAAAAACAATAAAGCTACGTATATTTTTTGCTCCGCTTTTTCCCGAAAGTGTTACGCACCAACAACACCTATACGTATTACGAGGCTTAATCAACCAATCATGATCGAAGGCCATCGGTCTCTCGCCGACCAATCCCGACATCTTATTAACGTCGGCGGGAATCTATTTGGGCATAATCAACGCTGTGATGCCAGTATTTATGCGAAAATTGAGATGAAAATCGAAAAATTGAGGTTCGATTTTATGTAACAAAATTGGTAAAACAAGACTTGTTTTATACATACGTATACGCCGTAAATAAACAGGTAAAAAGTACCTATAGCCAACCTTGCTGGCGTATGGAACAAAATTGGAAGTTTTCTTAGTCTCAAATTCACCAGCATCTTTCATTTTCACATGACAGTTGCCGGTAACTGAAAACAAAATCTCTACTTAGGATTCGGCAAAACCATTACGTACAGATTGCGGATCGGCGGATCTGCAGAATTCGGTGCCCGCAGCCGCGTACGTACCGGATTGACCATACCTTGAGAAGGTAAAAGATATGATTACAGTATAATCTACCTTTTTCGCAATCACGGTGCAAACGACCAAGAAAAGACTGGCTTAGCCCTTTTTTTTTTAGGGATGGGTGATCATCAAATAACTCCCCCCGCTCTGGGTGGAGTGGGAGGGAGTGTCAGTCTTTTACTGACTAAAACCCATCCATGTTCCTTCTTTGCCCTTTGTGTTCCAGGGCCGCGGTATCTCTTTCGAACAGTCCCGCAGCCCCATATCTTGCTAATCTTCAGTAAAGCTTTCAACATGAATTACCTGAAACAAAAATACAGCTTAATTAGTACAGAATAATACATTTTTAATTCAACAGATATCAAGGAAAATGGCCGCCTTATTACTTCAGCTGGAAATCTTAAGGCGATTAAGGGATTATGTCAGATGGGCAGCTGCTTTCAGTTAGGTATTATACGTTAGTCACTTAGCGTGGTAGACGTGAGATAATGGCTTCTGTTGTGTATGACCCATTACGTAATAGGTAGGTTAGACTAGGACATCAGCAGTGCTCATTTTAAGAGAGGATTATAAAGGGTGTAAAAAGACCCTTAACGAAGCCGAAAGGCACTTGTTCTCCGCGTCATTGCGATAATTTTTTTGGTCTGGACCATGCCTGTGAACCTTCTAGTTACGGAGATATTGGAGGCCAAAGTTCAAATTTTTTCACAAGTTTTTATGAAATATAAGTAGTATTTCATAGGTTTTACTATTCAAAGCATCCATCAGCACAAAGTTTTGTTTAACGGTAAAACGTGATTTTTTACCCCAAAAAAAAGTCGTTTCCCAGCAATAATTTTTGCGTAGGGTGACTTAGTTTGATGTACATAATACTTGGTTGACGGCTTCGTGCAGGGGTCGTTTACACCCTGTATATGAAGAGCACAACATAAAAAGGTGATTAGGCTCTGCCCGAGGTGAAGCTGGAATTTGAAGTTGTTCAGAAGTTTTTGATGTTTATGATTAGTAACTAACCTAGTTAAATCACCATAAACCCAGTCATAATCTACTGCTGGATATACGTTCTAAGCTATATTTATTAGTTGCACACCACAGAGCTCGATTCTTGGTTCAATTTCAATTAGGTCTGCCGGATTGCTTTAATTTTAGTTTGTAGTATTAATTATTTTTATTATTTTTAAATACTATATACTTTTCTGTTTATACTACTAGACTAGTTCACTTTGTACCACGTTCGATTTTTTCATGTAACCTATTTTGGAAGGCGCTGGTGTCTGTGATATAATGATTTTCAATCATTAGTGCAGGCACAAAGGACATACCTTTGACTAAAATGTTCATTTTTATCTGAAAATTGTTTTTATTGCTAGTTTAGTTGTTTTAGCTTCGCAGTGTCCACTCAACACATCTTTACCACAATAATCATCAGTGTTTCGCCTAACATTGAGATCCCTTCGCCACTTCAGCATGCTCACACTCCAGTCTAAATACTCCCACACGAATATGTACAAATAAACACGTCTTACACTAAAACTGCAATGTCCCCGTGCATGCTAATGGCTGAGTTTCGCGGCACGTTAGTTAAGTGCCGCAGTTGGAGTCGCGTTAATGACAGCCGACTGACGTGCTTCTAAGTTTTAATAGTTACGTGCTGTAATTGTTGCTTTTGGGGTTTTGTTCTCGAGGTTTGTTTTATGTAAGACTTGGGCAAGAAGTGTGATAGACTGATTATAATGTTGTCAAGTCTGTGATGCATCAGAAAGACGGTAGTTATAGCCTGGCTATAGGCAGCAGTTTTGATTACAAAGTACACCACATTAAAGCAGTTTGTTCCTATATTTTTTTTGTTATTTTAACTAGCAGTCCACAGCTAGATAAACTAAACTCGGTACCCGGGTTTTCATAATTCACACCCAGATTTTTTTTAGGATAAGGTACAAGCACGGTCTTAGCAAAAACAGTTATATTGGCGGAACGAAGGGACATATTTTCAAAATGCACTAATTTGCACAGCTGAAAAAAAGTCCAACTTGCCTATCTACCGCTTTTCATTTTACTTTTCAATTAGCGATTAAACGCCATTACGCCACTAGTGCACAAAGCACATCCTTTTCGCAATAGTGCTCAAGTCGTGTGGTATCGCGAAGTGCTAAGTGCAACGCGTCATGCACATTGACACTTATAGTTTAGCACTTAGTAATGTATAGCCGTAATGGATATGTATATGATACCTGTCTTATGCACTTATTTATCTACGCGTGGAGTATAGTGAAAACTGAAACCGTTGAAACGAATCTGCGGAGTAAATCATTGTAATTAAGTTTCTTATGCTATTGGCAAGATTCACAATTATTGCGGATTTTCATTTTTATCATTAGCCTCTTAAAGTCCTCTCTAGAATGTAGGGGGTATTCCTCAAAGCGCAACTATTTATACTTATTTCAGTAATCAACATTTACAACAACATTTTATAGTTTCAAATACTGAAATTGAACTTTAAACTTTAACAGGAGTACTTGTGGGTACCTAACCTAACATTGCATGAAAACAGTCACAATTATAAAAAGTAAAGGCCACCCCACACCACACGATCTTTCGCGAAAGAAGTCGCTCGTGATTCATCGCTTCACGTCGCAGTCGCAGCTAGTTTGCGACACAAATATTAGTGCCTGTGTAGAAGAGCCTTCATTTTACAAAATAACCCGAGGTTTTCACACCAGTCTACCCGGAAACAGACAACAGACAAGTATGGCGGACATTCTTACAACTTATAGGTATTATTAGTACGCCTGGTATTTACTTAGCATTTTGTGCAACGCGTGTGTTCTTATGTAAAACAGTTTATGGTATTATGTCTGCATTCCCGGAGAGGCGTAGGTTGAATTTGAAAATTATGTGTCTTAGTGCATTTACATGGTATTAGGTAAGTGCGTTTTGCAATGACATGCGCAATTAGTGTATTACATAGGGCTCCTCCCTCTCAGTCAGAAGAACCGATATCCAGCCTGCATTATCATTAACACTTAAAACCGGGATATTTGCCATGTTTATTAATTATTTCGAGTTTGTGATATTTCATATTCACTTTATTTGTGTTCCACAATGTTAAAAGGGTGTTATAAAAGGCTAAGACCTAAGAACAATATTACGGACCCTGTTAGGCACAGCAATAGGTATACAAATCATATTAAAATTAATATTTTATGTAGTTACTGATAACTAATCATTTCGGTAGTTGCAAGCGCCATGATCACGGATAAAAACAAATAATGAACATGGCAAATATCCCGTTATAAGTGTTATTGATAGTCTTAGCTGTGCTGAGGGCTCATGGCTAAATAATAACAGCCGCTCGGGTCGATCTTTAGGTTAAGCCATGCTTACTTAGGTTGGTCTGTGGACGCATTACATACCGAGTTTCCTCCGTGCCTCGGAAAGCACGTTAAGCCGTTCGTCCCGGCTGTCATTTGTAGATCTTTGACAGTGGTCCGAAAGTCTGACAACTAGTCTTACCAAGAGGTATCGTATTACCCAGTACTAAACGGGTTGTGGAGGTCAGATTGGCAGTCGCTCTATGTAAAATACTGGTATTCATCTGTATCCGGTTAGACTGGAAGCCGACGCCAAGATACTTGGGAAAAGGCTAGGCAGATGATGACGATAGTCTTAGTTGTGCTGTCGATCGCTTCGTCGATGCTCCCGCGTGCGATACCATTCCCGCTGTTTCTGGTTCTAGCAAGGGACGGTTCTGAGTGACAGAAAAGCTCCTATCGAGCATGGAAGAGTGCGATGCCGTGCTGCCAGATGAGGTGCAACCCTTAGTGACCACGTCAGTTTAAAAACCACTTATTACACTGGGCTACCTCCCCCCCACCCCACCTTGCATGCCCAGTGCAAGTTAGTGGATGATATGTCTGCCTTTTTTGGTTTAAGGATATGCCGGTTTCTTCACGATGATTTTCTTCACCATTTTAACAGCACTATAGATGAAATAAGTACCTCTCTGGGTTCGAAACCAAGTGGTCAGGGGTCGTTACCACTTGGCCACTGTTGTAATATGTATTTTATTGAAATAAACCCATAAATATTGCTGCAGAAGCAATTCTACAACGCAATCCCGATTTATGACAGTAAATAAGCCGATACACGATTTATGTGCGCCATAGAGCCTTTTACGATGAAATAAATAATGTCAAGTTACCGCTTACAATAAAACATTACAGAGAAAATTACCTATAATTATATATAATTACTAATTTATATGTTGAGCAGGTGTCTCGGTAATTACGTTAGATATTAATGAATGTCTCGTACTCATTAACAGCAAAAACGGGATATTTACCATGTTTACTATTTATTTTGAGTTCCCGGTATTTCGGCGCTGTTGCAAGCACCATGATCACAGATAAACTGAAGTTAACAAGTAAAGTTAGTTAAATAGTGAAGTGAGTAAATGTGGTAAATATCCCGTTTTTAGTGTTAATGATGGTCTTAGTGACCCTTTCAGTTTAAAAACTAATGTCTCGTTAATTGAGTGGCAGTAGGTGCGAGTGCTAAGCGTGAGGTTCGGGGTTCAATTTCCAAGTCAAGCAGTGTTTTCGGGATATTTCACTAGCAGCTCCGCTCCGATTCTAGATTCATGCCCGGCTAGTAATACATTAGGTACAATTGCTTACCCCATATTATATACAAGGTGGAAGGGACACCGAAGCTGAAACTATTACCACGTATTCAGTACATCAAAAAAAAAAAAAAGAATGTGTGGGGACATAGAAATTTTTCATCGGTATTTAAAAGAAAAACAGTTTATTTTGAGCTACACGGTCAAAATAAACTGTATTGTAATTTTTACTTAACTACTTTTTTTTTTTTTTTTTGTTTTGAGGAAACAGCCGTTTTTTTAATAACCGTTGAAAAACTTCTTTGTGAGAGGGTTCAGAATGATGTACTGATTACTTGGTAACCGTTTTAGCATCGGAGTCCCTTCCATCCTGAATATCTACGGACTTGAATAGAGTTAGCGAATAGATTCACTATGCACACACCTCTACATACCCCTTCAACGAATGCAGACCTGATGTTATGATATTAATTTAAATTAATAAGCCTTTCAATTAATTGCATAGCATACAAGTGAGCGGCAGTCATATTTTACTCAAACGTATCATATTTTAACTTAGCGTGGATCATTAAGATTTATCAAATATTTTTTACCGATTGTCAGTAACACAATTAGCGAGAAATCGGTAATTATTTGTGTTTTGTTGTGTCTGTGTATCGTCACACTTTTTGTGGTTATTTGAAGAGAGATTCGAAAGTGAAAGAAGTACAGTCAAGGAGTAAGTGAAGAATGTTAAGGACCAAGGATGGCTTTTACTTCACCATATTATTTTTCCGGTCAAGTAGTCAGTAGTAACTGGGTTGTGGAGGTCAGAATAGCAGTTCCTCCTTGTAAATTACTGGTATTCAGCTGCATCCGGTTAGACTGGTAGTTGACCCCAACATAGTTGGATTAAAGCTATAGATTATGATTATTTTTCCAGTTTCACAGTTGTTTTAATTCTCGTTCCAATTGCTGCTCATCCTCTGCCTAGCCTTTTCTCAACCATGTTAAGATCGCCTTCCAGTCTAACCGGATTCAACTAAATATCAGTATTTTACATAATCTACAAATGACAGCCGGAATCAACGGCTTAACATGCTTTCCAAGGCACGGAGGGAACTCAGTATGTAATGATGGTCACCCATCCACGGACCGACCTCGGCAAGCACTGCTTAACCTAGAAGACAAGGAAGGTGGCAGTTATTATTTAGCCACGAGCCCCTGTTGGGTTACTGGGGTTTCTGTTGTGAAAAATAGAATAACTGTGAAAACTACTGTACATCATTACCATCATTTTTGATGGAAATGACAGTTCAAAAGGTTGTCATGCGCCCGCTTTGCCAAAAAAAAATGCCAAAGGAATCTGTTTGAGAATCGCTTATCATTCGCTCTTCTTGACCGCACTGACCTTACCTACCTATTGGAAACAAATTGTAGACATTAGGGCTGTAATAGCAATCGATGTCTCCTTTTAACGTCTTCTTTTGGCATTTTTATTCTTAATGTGGCAAAATTTCTTACAAATAGCGGTAATTTAACATTTTTCATCCTAACTGTTTTTCGATCGAAAACATCGTAGTTTTCTTTTCTGCACTCATATTTTTAACAGTAGTTAACTTATCTATACATATAATAAGACAGTAAAAAAACTGTGTCTGTACATTGAAGATATTTAAAAAAAAAAAATTGAGGGGGGTTTAGAAACAGTAATAGAGCACGAATCCAAAAAAAAAATTCTGTCTGTTTGTCTGTTTATCTGTTTGTCTGTTTGTCTGTTTGTCTGTTTGTTTGTACACGCTAATCTTCGGAACTACTAGACGGATTTGAAAGATTTTTTTTTTGTTGTATAGGTATTAAGTCTGGGCAACATATAGGCTATAATTTATCTTGGAAACTTGAACACCTGATGCAGAACCGCAATAGAATAGCTAAACTATAAGAGATACAAAAATGGTACCATAGCAAAAATTGTCCCACGTGATGAGCATTTTCTGCTGAGAGAATAAATTTGAAGATCTGGAACAACTGATGTGGAACTCCAAGAGTCCAGCTACACTATAACATATATAGGAATGACGTCTTAGCAAAAATTGTTCAATCTGATGAGCACTCTCTGTTGACTTATAAAATCGAAGATCTGGAACACCTGTTTTGGAACTCCAAGAGCCCAGCTACAGCATAACACATATAGGAATGACGTCTTAGCAAAAATTGTTCAATCTGATGACCACTCTCTGTTGATTTATAAAAATCGAAGATCTGGAACACCTGTTGTGGAACTTCAAGAGCCCAGCTACACCATAACACATATAGGAATCACGTCTTAGCAAACATTGATCAATCTGATGAGCAGTCTCTGTTGATTTATACAAATCGAAGTTCTGGAACATCTATTGTGGAACTCCAAGAGCCCAGCTACACCATAACACATATAGGAATGAAGTCTTAGCATAAATTGTTCAATCTGATGAGCACTCTCTGTTGACTTATAAAAATCGAAGATCTGGAACACCTGTTGTGGAACTCCAAGAGCCCAGCTACACCATAACACATATAAGAATGACGTCTTAGCAAAAGTTGTTCGGTCTGATGGGCATTTCGTGTTGACTTATAAAAATCGAAGATCAGAAACATCTGATGTGGAAATCAAAGCTATCACTAATTTCACTGTATAATTATAAAATAACATAAGCTGGGAGTACCTCCACGCGGTGAAGGCGGTAACAGTTTAGGACTGATATTCGATGACGACGGTATATCATTGAAAATTTGACTCTACTGGACAAAACTCCTATTTATTTTTTTATTTTATCGAATAAATATGCCTTTGGGCTTATGTTATTTGAGTGTTTTAGACTTTTTCCACTTATCTTCGTGACACGGTAGCCAACCCGGTAACGCAGGGGAGCAGTCACTTAGATTTTAATTGATCAGGTATCTTCACAATAAAACTATAACCATGCCTAGAAAGAGGTCAAATCTTTCCCAATGTTCCAAAGGAGCTAAAAGATTGAAGATCATAAGATCCCAAGAATCTACCGAAGAACGTCAGGAGAGACTTGATGCTGTTCGAGAACATCAGGCTGCAACTCGCTCCGTGGAAACCTCTTCCTCTCTTCTCTTCTCTTCCTCTTGGATAACGAAGCACGCCTGCGTTCTCAGCGTATTTACGCATCTACATCCAGGTCACTAGAGAACTGTGAAGAATATGATGCGCGACTGACCGCTGATCGTGAACGTCATGCATTGTCTCGCGAATCGGAGACGTTCACGGATAGAGAATTACGCTTGAGTTCCAAGCGTATCTACGCATCGACTTCTAGGTCTCTAGAGACAAGTGGGGAACGTGATGCGCGACTGACCGCTGATTGTGAACGTCACGCATTGTCTCGCGAGTCGGAGACGTTCACGGATAGAGAATTACGCTTGAGTTCCAAATGAAAGATATGGAACGTCTTGAATCGTCTCGCGCATCCCGTTGTTTTCCCGTCCCCGGGCTCTTAGAATTCGACATCAGACGTTTCAGATCTTCGATTTTGACGACTCCATTGTCGCTGGCATAAGCAACAGGATCCGCGTACGAAGTCGCGGGCAGAAGCTAGTAACGAATAAAAAAGGTCTTCCTTCCAAGATTTTGCATTACAACTTTTCGCATCAAAGAATTTGTCGCACAAAACTGCGACGGAAATAGTCGCAACTATTCCGCCTCTGGGACTCCTATCTTTGCATCGCTCGCTATTAAGAAAAGGAAGAATCCTTATACCAGTTTTCATTGACATAAAGCGAAACCGCTGCTGTACCGATCGTTGAAATTCCAATTTAGTGGTAATTTTTAAGGGGGGATTTTTCACTTCAAAACTCCTCAACCTACAAATAACTTTGATAGTGTATAACTTAAGACTTGATTTTGCTTGTAGTTCGGTCTTTATGAAAAATAAAAAATATCGAGTCATTTGTTTTCGAATAACAAGAGTTGTAAATAATCTTGAACTGTCAGTTATGATGCGGGTGTTCGATTACACGCAAAATGTGAAATGTACCGTACGGTTTCATAAATGATAAATAAAATTACTAATTTTTCCCTACTTTATTTACACTTTTTCTACATTAAATATCAAGAACTCTTATTTATGCCACCCGTCTTCACTATCAAGTAAATAAAAGCAAAATTATATTTGAGCAATCATTTTGGTGTCGTTGAATACCCATAACTTTTCTATATGAGCGCTTGCGCACTTTACTTACGCGTAAAAACAACAAATATAAAAACTGCACATGAGTAACGAGTGTAAATCGTGATAAATGTCAACCACAATTAATTGTTTATTGAGAGTATAAGCAATTTTAATGAATATAAATCATAATTACAATCATTTACGAGTAATCTTGTGCGACCACCAGACCGAGAAGGCAATCGTCTACTTGGTCTAGTAGTCGCAAGCGCAACTGCTGAGCATGGAGCAAAGCCTGGGTTCGATTCCCAGGTCGGTGAGTTGGGTTTTTACATCAGGAATTTCTCAGTAGCAACCACGGATTCTGGAGTTGTACCCGGTTAATGGGAAAAGGCTCGCCCCTATTATATGGGAATTAACAAAACCTATCTGCCTGCCTCGGAGGGCAGAGGTGACCTACACAACAGATACAGACGACACCCAAACGTGATGTTGTGTATGAAAGATGAATTAATTTACCTACAAATGAAATTAACGAGTGCTTTAAAACTCGACCCCCGCCCCATTTCTTCGGGCGAGTTATTTCGCTTTATAATGACAATGCCTTGAGAGACAGGAGTAGACTTCTTAGTTCAAGAACTGCGCTCGTTTGTGCCAGAGCTTAAGTTGTGGCGAGTTTTGGAGTAAAGCCAAGTATGTATTATCAACAGGACATATTATCGTTTATTATTAGATGGATCAGTCCGCTATGGACCGAGGTACGATCCGAGTTCATTTGAAGGATGAGGTCCCTAATGAAATTATCCGGAAAAGAACTGGGGTTATATAGCTTGCTGAGCAAGCAAGCTGAAGTGGCAGTGGTCCGGCTACGGTTGTTGAAGGACCAGGGACCGATGGAGCAAACAGCCAGTGTATCATGGGCCTCTTCTCTGAGAGATCCCTCTCTCAGTGAGCAGTTCTAGGTCATGATTTCTTGCGATACTTTCCTTAACCGTTTTGGGAGAAATCTTACTATAAATGATAAAGTTTGTCAGGATGGATGGATGGACCTTTCATGCAAAAACTACAAGACGAATTTGGATGATTTTTGGCACATAGTTTATACCCTGGATTAACAACGCATAGGATATTTTTTATCTCGGTAGTACGATTCCGTAGGACAATTATCGATCTCCACGCGGGCAAAGCCACATAAGTTAGTAAATGATAACTATCTGTAATTATCAAAAAGTTCGCACTATGGTCCGCGTGGTGGTAGCAGAAAGGAGGCCTGTTTCCTAATTCCTAGCAGGTCGAATGAAATAGGCTGCTTATTGTAGCGTTAGAGAGCAGTGGTATCGTCTCTAATGACTTGTTTATTGCACTGATTAATTTTAACGTATCGTACGTTACGTACGTGTGAGTTAATTAAGTATTATTATTGTAATTAATTAGTCCAACCAGCTAAGTGATAATTAAATGAAAAAGTGGAGACCTTTCAACTTCGCAAATGATAAGGTAACATAACGGTAAAACGTAATGGCAGCAGCTGATAAATACTTTGGATTTCAACGCGATTTCATGAACCCATTTAAAAATATCATGTTAAGTTAAAGGCTACTAGAATCATTTCCGCGTACTAGAGTTTGTAAGCCACGTTGGTGGACCGATGACCTCTTGAAGACCATGGGAACGCACTGGATACGAAAAGCACAAAACCTATCGTCGCTTGGGGGAGGCCTATGCATAGGAGTGGACGTCTTTCGGCTAAATTCATGACCATACTTATTTGTTTCATTGAGACTATTTGTCAGACATTTTCCAAATCATACATTCTCATATTATCTCTTCGCCATTAATCAAGCATTGTTCCGAAATGTGATCTAAGGCGATCAGAAATCCCTTTATTCATTTCCCCTCTATTACCAATTTCTTCACGCAAAAATAACCTCTAAAGCACCATAAGCTAGCAGAAACATCACAAAACGACAAAAATTACGTCACTATTCCGAGTCGCATTTCATTCCAACCCAAGAGATGACTTCAAACTTCAAACGCATTTGAAAAGATCTCTGCCTCACATCCTTTATCACGTAAATCTTATCCTTAATCATTTATCCTAAAGTTTAATGTCCCTTGGCAAGATTAAATGAGTGAATGAATGGTAGGAACAAAATCAGGTTAAGTGGTGCTTCCCCTACAGGTGGTGGTGCCTTTTTACATTTTCCGCTTGTTACTTGATGGGGCTTAACGTGGAACGTGGGGGAAAAGTCAAGTCCTAGATCTAGGCTCCTTGGCCAAGATTCATCCTTTGCGTTAAGAATTCTGAGCACTATCTAAAGCACTTGGGTTTATTGGAGGAAACGTGGGTTATTTTTTGTAGGGAGGTTGTTAATTTAATTAGATTTTTTTAAGTGGTTGAAGAGATGAATGAAGGGGATGAAGTCGGGAAAAATAAGATAGAAAATCGAAAAAAGGTTTTGATAAGGTTAAGGTTTAAATCAAAAAGAATCTACTAAAAGCATTGATGTTCGTTGACACAGGTTTATTAAACTACGAACACTTTGAAAAAATATAGGTGTAAACGTTCCTGTATATATGTGTTTCATCTTAAAATAAACGATATTGTAATGGCTCTGCCGGCTTTTTTACCAGTCAGACAGAATCCGTTTCCCTGATCCATATTCATGACTTACGTAGAACTCTGTCTGCCCCACAAAGAAACACATAGCTAGCACATGCTCTCCAAGGGCTGACGTAAGCGACTGACAATTCAACCTTTGATGGCGTCGCACATAAATATGTGCAGCGCATCATATGTATTACAATCCATTGCATTTAAATTCTTGCATAGCGGAAAATATGAAAGACATTCCTTGTTTGTATGTAAGAATAGTAGAATAGTAATAAATAAAGAAATATTCATGACTTGTTCAAATTCCATGATCATTACATTACTATGGGACTACATAATGGGTTCGTCATCATTTTCCTGTTGTTATCCCAATATACGATCGGCGCAGCAGGTCTTCTTCTCCCGTGCTTCTCTATTAGTCTTTCTCCAAGTAGTCAACTCTTTTCTAATCATTTTATCTTTCACACATTCCGTCAATCTTTTCTATGGGCTTCCATGACTCTTAGAGCCGTCCCACATGCATACTCAAAACAATTTTACGAATAACGAAAAAAATAGCGTACCCTCACGACACTCAGCAAATAAAAACATACGCGACTGTCTTCCAAATCGTAATATTCATAACGCTTAACCTTGAACCCAAAAACTGATATAATAACATCGGACCATATTTCAAAATTGCCGACAAAAACGACAATAATAATTGAATTCACCCAAACATTCCATCCCAGTGATATAATAACGTTTTTTGCTATCATAACAATATCTCGGTCGTCAAGCTTTCTGAGACATTTTTTCTGCTGAAGATAAGGATCAAAAAACTATATAATCAATGAAGCAAAACATTGCGTGATGGCATCTTTACGTCTCGCTTCGCATCACAAAATGTTGAGAGTTCAAGGCGATAGAGAGGGATGCAGATAAGGAAATTCCTGAGTTGGAGTGAGATAGGTATAGATGTCGCAGAAGGTAAACATTTTATGAAAGTGTACTTAATGATCGAGTGTTGGCTGAGTCTGAATGTTTGGATTATGCAGTGTTATATTGTTTTAAGTGGAATTGTTGTGTTTTACTTGTAAAGTGTGGCGTTCGGTTCATTGTTTAGTATTTTGGAGATGTTAAATGTAAACTGGAACTGACAGGGGCAGAGAATTTATAGATATATTTTGGTAACAAGAATACTAATAAATTATATCATGGTACTAATTTTATCTTGAAGTTTACAAAGTTCTTATTGTACAATATTCTTAGAAGAGGACTTCAAGATTTCTCTTCCAAGAAAAACATTCCTATATTAAATCTATGACGCTACCCAAACGATAACATCTATACAATCACACTAAAAACAAGAAAAAACCAAACAAACAATATGCAAAAAAATCAGTCCGACTGCAAATAAATCTCTTCAACATATTTCATCTCAAAATAGAATAAAAAGTTTGCATCTCATTTAACGGTACTTTGCCGAGGTTTCTGACTGACGTCACGAGGGGGAGTGGAGTGAGGTGGGGGGTGAGGTCAGGGGTCAATGATTATGAAGTTAGTATCAATTTGATTGAGTTTGTAGATGAGACAGACGTAGTTAGTGGTAGTGAGAATGTTGACAGTAGTTTAAAAGATCATTGAGATTAAAAGCTTGAATGAGATTTGGATTTAGTTAGAAAAAATACTAAGGTAAATGAAATTCTGTCTTGAGAAATTTGACTCTCCATTTTCAAGCCTCAATTGAGTTTTTGTTATATTACTTGATCTTGCAAGGGTTTTGTTTTTAACCCTTTAACGGGCATAATGATCCGGGAATCGCAAAATTATGCCAAATAGGCACAGGTATTATTGGTAGAAAATAGTAGTGATTGATAAGTCTTATATAACCTTTGTACAACAATAGAATACCTACCAGGAACACTTTATTAAATTAATGAGCTGAAGAATATGGTGGGAAAACTATTCCCTTTGCCTTATATAGGGTTAAAGTAAACAGTGACTGATTGTCAGAAAAAGTGTACTAGTTGGCTCCCCCATCGAATAATGTACATTTTGATATGTTTGACATCATCATCGGCTGACCTAGTTAAACCACAAGCCACTGAACAAAAGATACGTCATACGATTCTATCTTATCAAAAATACACACAACAATAAAAAGCAAAAAATAATCTGAAGTTTCATTAACATCGACAAAGAGTAAACGAAGAAAAGGATTACATCGAAACCGAACCAAGTAATCAACTTCGGAATGAACGGTAGACGAGACAAAATGAAAACGAAGGTCCGAGGAACCAGTGTTGGTAGAATGGGGATCATATACCCATTTTTGGGGAAAAAAATGTTCTAGGGGACTTGAATGAAGTCCATGGTAAAATTTTCGCCGAAGAATAGATAGAACGACACTGTATAATTTTGGAAGAGATTTTTTTATGTTATTGAGATGTATCTTTTGGTCGCAATTACGACGGCAGAGCAGGAGGTTCGATTCCCAGGTCGGGCATAGTGGTATTGTGTTTTTCCATAATTTCTCAGAATTTCTCAGGAAGTAGCAGCCACGGAGTCAAGATTTTTGCCCGGTTGATGGCAATAGGCTCGCACCTTTTGTAAATGAAGATAGTTTTACATATCTCCTTTTTTTTCATTTCATGTTGGAAAAAAGGAATGGGGAAATAAGTCGCATTACGTCATAAATTTTTAGAAAAAGGAAAAAAATGATTACGAGGAAAATTCAAAACTTGATCTAGCAACCCCGCGAAAGATTGAAATGAAAGATCTCGTAGAATTGTATACTTAGCAGTATTTATGGAACAAAAGATTATATTGTTGGTTTCTGAGAATATCTCGACGAGTTTTGATAATTAATTTTCGTTATTATTAGTCTCGGTAGCGTTTTGTAATTAGTTTGATTTCTTGAGTTCCTCTTTATGATGAATGGAGGATGTTCTTGAATGAATAATAAAGTTTGAAGTCGATAGACAAAGCAGTAGTGTTTTTCAAAAAGGTCAGATTGCGTAGTACTCGCAACCGGCGGCATGCTTGTATGAGGTAGGATAAGGTACGTAGCAGGTGGTGTTCTACCTCCCCCCCCTGGGAATATGGCGTGAGTTCATGTATGTACATATACATAGATGGGCAGCATCCTAGCATTAGTAATCTCATACATTGAAATCTGAAACCTCTAAGGATATATATTCACAATTTGTTATAAGTCATATGGAATATGGATGTAAGGAAAATTCCTAAGCCTTCATAGCCCTTCTGGCTAGTTCTCCAATTTCACTTGGAACGAAACTGGATACTGAAAACCTCGAGAAACTAGTAATATTGGAAAGTGGAAACCCTTCGCTCGCCTCGTAAAAGGTAAATCCCAAAATGCCCACATCTTACTTAACAAACTCTGAAACAGCGGAATGAATGAACACAAATGTACCGTCATCATCTGCCTAGCCTTTTCCCAACTATATTGGGGTCGGCTTCCAGTCTAACCGGATGCGGCTGAATCCCAGTATTTTACATGGAGCGACTGCCTATCTGACCTCCACAACCCAGTTAGTACTGGGTAATACGGTACACCTTGGTAAGACTGGTTGTCAGACTTTCGGGCAACTTACTACCTGTAACGACTGTCAAAGATCTACAAAGGACAGCCGGGACCAACGGCTTAACGTGCTTTCCGAGGCACGGAGAAAACCCGGTATGTAATGGGCGGTCAAACATCCCCGGACCAACTCAGGCAAGCGCGGCTTAACCTTAAGATCGACTCGAGCGGCTGTTATTATTTAGCCACGAGCACAAATGTACCAATTACACAAAGATAAACTATAAAAGCATATTTATGAAGTTCCCACGATCAGGACATTGCATCCCCAAATTCATTCCAGTTCGCATTTCATTTAAAACATTGCTCTCCTTCATCACAAAACAGTCGGTTATTTTCGCAACTCGCTCTCAGTCATTAACGGTTGTGCATCAGTGACTCAATAACCCAAAAACTGGCAACAACAACATAAATGTGCAGACAAAGGAAGATCGTTAGTGTGTGACACCGAAATGTTGTAACATGACGGTTGCGTTGCGACATTGACGGTAGGGTTAGCAGGCTCGTTCGTATCCTTTTCTTTTAATGAGATTATCTTTTGGGAGCAACAGATTTATGGACTAGTTTCTTAAACTCCTAGATATTGGGCTAAAAATCTGTCGTATACGAAAATGAGTTGGGAATTGTTGTAGTGAATAAACAATCTTAATAAAAGGATGTAAAGAGTTGAAATCAAAAACAAGCAGTAGTCATTAATGATATAAGACGCTAAGTATGATAAGAGAAATGAGTGATGAAGAAGAAAAATTTTAAGTTCTAGAAGCACACCAAAAAAATCACAATACTGTGATTTGTGTGTCAGAAATAAAGATATAATTATGCAAAAAAGGTAGACGCAATGCGAATTCATTGATGATCTCTTCAATTGGACAAGTCCACTCAAATCTGTGTGGTTCTTTCTTCAAAAGACCATCTCAGACATATCAATTCTCATGAAGACTATGCAGATGCATAGTCCTCATGAGAATTGACCAAGATTATGTCAGGACCTTAAAAGAGACCTCTGAGTTGTTTAGGCCGTTTCTTCTCAGAGTAGTCAGGTACGAAACACCGGAGTCATATAATTTAAAAAAATACGACGTGTAAAAGTGTTTGTACTTTGTAAAAACCTATTTGCAAAGAAAACTTTAGTACAAAGATACCAAACCACAGCATCAACTCCATATCCCATCAAGCCTGTTGGTACCCAACGTAATATAGAAAGGCCTATCGCCGACCCTAAACACAGGTGACACGTATCCGGGTCGGTGATGTGCTGTGACCTGCTCCACTTGTGCACAAAGACCAATTTATTGGCCATAACAATCGATGGAACTAATTCGTGGTGCTCTATTATATGAATGAGCTTGTATGAGGACGATCGTTGACATGTTGTTTATCTGGTTCGGTTTGGGCATTATTTTGGGCTCTTCATGTAAAGGGTGTCTTGTTTCTAATAGGAGTACCGGGTAAAACGGGGTGAATAGAGACAAAACTTTGAAAGGGATTTTAACATTGAATTGATATGTTATGTTGAAAACAAACTATCTAAATAATTAAGTACATCTAAGTAAATAAAATAGAGTACTTTTTTGTAACATATATCAATTCGACGTTAAAATCCCTTTCAAAGTTTTGGCTCAATTCATCCCTGCGTTCCTATTCACCCCGTTTGACGTATACGTTCTTCTCTCTTTGAATAACGATTCTTGATTATGATATTGTAGACTTGAAATTACGTTAATAATATCTTGCCATCATGTCATGTGGACTCTTTTCTATTTACAAACTTGACAAAAAAGTTAATTACGATACTACTAAAAGCTGAAGTTCTAACACCACGTAACTAAGTTCAGTTAAGATCAAGTTTTTTTTAATTTGTGTTCACTTCAAATTAGATCAGACGTTGCTTGTTTCTGATTGACTGAAACAACGCGCCTTCCGATTCTCTAGCAAACGGCATCAAAAAGTCAAAACCGCCAAAAATTTACTTATGTGGTGTGTGTGGTGAACTTCAACGACGTAATCCAAAATTAATATCAGCTTCTGATCGTTTCATCACATAAAAAGTACTTCTCTTGCTGAATATGAAAGATAACTGACAAGTGATCACCAAACACGATTGCTTATTACTTATTAGCCCAACGTCTCAAAAATCTATAGTGACATTCCCATCCATAATTCACACAACCCCACTTAACATCATAAACTTTAAAACCCATATAACTTAACCAAAACAGTACAAATAACTTACAATAAATACCCTCAGTAATCATATTTAAAATCACCATAACTTGACAGAGGCAACCCCTTACCCCCTGATGGGTAATATTGTAAAATTAAATGGCCGTCAAGACATCAATCGATGCTTGCATTAGTATTCACAACGTGTGCACCTGGTCGATGGATATTTCATACATAAATGTTAGTAACTTATTGTAGAGCAAGGGAGAGGATGAAGCGGTTTTGCATTTTAAAATGCTGTTCTTTCTTTTTGGGAATCCTTCAAAAGGCAGACTGACGTTGAGAATATGACCGGAAAGTATAAGTTTCTGGTGGCGGCCTCGTTGGTCGAGTGGCCAACAAGCACGACTGCTGAGCTTGAGTTCCTGGGTAGGGCAATCTGTTGTTGGGTTTTTCCATCAGGAATTCCTCAGGAAGTAACAGCCACGGAGTCTATATAGATTTGTGCCTGATTGATGGCATTAGGATTGCCCGCTATTGCATGGAACTTGAGACATAACTGGCAAAATGCGGGTGTAGTATTAGTTATACCTCTGCCTAAACCTTCGGGGATTACAGGCCATGTATGTATAGGTTTCTGACCTTCTTTTAAAACCTCTTAAAAATTCAGCCCGGAAATCCTACTATCATGTTTGTGCAAATCACACATCCCTAGGGAGACTGTCAAAGGTCACCCCTGAGACTCGCTGCGGCGCTTTTTTCCTGCTATCGAATTTCAATCGCTTTTTTACCAGGGCCACGTTTTTTTACCATTATACTCCGAGATCTATTTTCTGATAATTCCAATCTGTAAGCTGTGAGACAGGTGGCACTGTTTTTGACAGTTCCAAATTCTGGGTAGACGTTAAATTATTATTAGATTTCCTTCGGATTTCAGGACGTTGTGCAGGCAGTGTTGCTACAACATCATCATCATCCCTGCCCCAATTTATTTAGGGTTGGCGCAGCATGTCTTCTTCTTCTAAACTTTTGGCCATATCATGCTTTACACAGTCCATCCAGCGTTCCTTTGGTCAGACGGTGTTACTGAATCGAATGTAGTGTTACTACATTCGATTCAATTTTTTAAGCCGTAGAATCACCGAGTAATCATCTTTTCTCTTCCTAATATCTAACGCCGTAGAAATCTTTCATTAAATCCACAATATCAGCTATCAGCTGTACACTTACAGCCTCTTCTAGTTTTTCCACTACAAATGCAAAAGCACCTTCGAGCACTCCATCAGCAAGGCTCGCATAAAATTTGGAAGTACGGAAACTCGAACCAGTCCATTTCCTATACCATATCTATTGACCTTCAGACTTCTACTGGAAAAACAGGTCTAAGCAATTAATTAGCAAACTGGTTTTATTTGAAGCAGTTCATTTACATGTAAGTATGGATGGATCGTGTGAGCCTAGGCTTAAAATAGACGCATGTAGAAGCTTGTTATCACTAAAACTAAATTACACATGAATGACAATATTCCATTACAGCAAAGAGATTTAAAAGACTCATAGAGCGGACATTGGGAATATTTTCGTACAAAAATTTTGATCACGAATATTTACGATTTTGACACTAATGCCTCCTGACAAGCGGGCGTTATACACTAGATAGAATGATTTGTTAATAAGTAGTAACAAGTGTTGGATTACGATTTTATTTGTCTGCCCGTCTATTGCTCGTAAATATTGAAATGTCTTTGGATTACAGGTACAACTTAGTCCGATGGGGTACTCAGAATGTAACTGCGAGGCCTTATCGCAGACGATGACCCACCTCTTGTCCTGCTCCCTTTGTTCCATCTGCACCTTGGGGGGCCCAGTCCGAGACCACAACTAACGCTACTGAGGTGACAGAGGTCGACTGTTGGATTTCCAACAACCAACCCAGCGCCGAAAGTTGTTATTTCGCGATCATCATCCTCCTGCCTTTATCCCAATTTGTTGGGGGCAAAGACATTCAAATATAACTAGCTATAGACGGGACAAGACCAAGAAACTGACAATTCCAAAACCTGTTACAAATTAGTAACAAGTCGATCAGTCCAGTGCGATACGTCGCCTTGTCAGTTCGCATTCATAGGACACAAAGACACTCAAATATTTCCGAGCTATAGACTGGTCATGACGAAGAAAATCGTAATCCAAGACTTGTTACTACTTAGTAACAATTCGTTCTGTCTAGTGTCATCTGTGTCATACGCCCGCTTGTCAGGTAGCATTCGTGTGTCAAAATCGAAAATATTCAGGATGAAAATTATTGTATGACAATATTCCCAATGTCCTCTCTATGTGTTTTAAATCTCTTTGGTTGAGGGTGGGCGCAGCATGTCTTCTTATTCCATACTTCTCTATTAGTCGTCATCTCTTCCTAGCCAGATCATCTTTCAGTCCCTTCACCTTTGGTCTTTCCTTACTACTAGTTACTAGTTAACATTTTTATTTCGACAGTGCATTATTCCTTTAGATGTCGCTTTGTGTTTGTGAAATTGTGACTGAGCAATAGTGTTTGTGAATGAATGGTGGCAACTGGATGGTATTCTCTTCTGATTGTTTTATTTTTTAATTAATATGAAAGTACATGAGAAGGCAACGTTGTTATTTTCTCATATCGAAAATGTCGAATCGTCCAGCCCTATTCTAATATCACCGGCATTGTTTTATCAACAACACTGGTTACACTGACTGTTGCTGCATGAGCTGTGTTACAATTTAAGTGTAGAATAAAATACAGCAACTCAAAACATCTCGAAACAATTGTCAAGGAGCTGGTAAGTCAGAAAGTTGCAGCTACAGGCACACCACTCGTACTAAACGACAGAGGGAGCAGCTGAGAATTTTACACGTATCAATAATGAAAAGTTTAGCTGTTGAAGGTCACAGGAATTCTCTGAAGGCGAGTACTGCTGGTGCAGTTTGATGACCGTCTTCCAGCTGTAATTATGACTGAAATGGCTGGTGTTTATTGCCTTATGCCCCCTAATTTACATTAAAAAAGATATAAATAATAGAATTTCTCATACAAAGATCATAAAGCTACCATTCTAAATAGTAAATCCACGTTATTGCTTTGAATGGAGCTTAAACGTAAGCTGTTCACACTGACGTGGCGCCAAAAGCCTTTGCCGTCGGATTTGAGCCTGCGAACTGACGCTGTGGCATTGTGCTGACAGCTTAGGTCCAGCTTTGTACGACAGGATAGGCACGGAGGCTTTACGGCCGACCTCGAGTGATAGGCTGGCTATTATTCTGACTTGCGAGGCCAGATAAACTGCAGCAGGCAGCAGACAATTTTGGTTGTTGTGCAGATGTGTTAATGCGCTGAACATCTATTATATTATTAATTTAAATATAAAATACGTGATTTAACATAACATAACATCACGCCTGTAATCTCCGAAGGATTGCAGAAGTGAACCCTAATAGTACACCCACATTTCGCCAGTTATGTTTAAGTTCCATGTAATTGGAAGCGAGGCTATTGCCATCAACCGGGCACGAATCCAGATTCCGTGGCTGCTGCTGAAAAAAGCCTAAAGGAAAAACCCAATAACACTGGGCAGTGATCTGGGAATCGAAAAAAAAACACACAATAGGCACTAACCCTGGTCAAAGTTTGTCCTTGTGCCAAACATCCATATATTTTTAAAAAGTAAAGACAACATAGCTTTTTTATAATTCAATTCAATTCCTTTATTTCAATCACCAGTTGTATCATATAAAGCATTAGCATTTATTAATAATATTAGTATGGAGTAGAACACTAGTCTCTACAGACTCCAGTCATAAAAGTGAGGTTTGACGTTAACTTGGTAGATAACAAAACATGAAAACACCACAACATAAAGTTCCACGTTTGAAAACAACAATAATTTAAACGTTCTAGTGTCCGTAAAACACCGTGTGCAAAAGTTTGCTTGGCGTCGGAAAATTATTCTTGGTGCTTTAGTATCGCCATGCTTAAGGCACCTCAACTTAATAATCAAGAAGCATTTTGATTGTTCAAAATACAACAAGACTAAGTACTGAATAAGTTACCGAAATAATCGAAAACTTACTGCTTGTCCAAAGACGTCTCACTCCAGTCTATCAACACCATCATAATCTGCCTAGCCTTTTTCCAAAATATATTGGGGTCGGCTTCCAGTCCAACCGGATGCAGCTGAATACCAGTATTTTACATGGAGTGACTGCCAATCTGACCTCCACAACCCAGTTAGTACTGGGTAATACGATACCCCTCGGAAAGACAGGTTGTCAGACTTTCAGACCACTGACTACCTGTAACGTCTATCAACACCACCCATCTATAAATAATCCCAATAACTAATCATCCTAAAAACAATCTGACGATGACGATCCTAAACTAAAGCTATAACGTATAGCTGTCATCCCTTCAGCAGGTCAGGCGCGGGTGAATGACCCCGGCTATATCGGGATTGTCTCGGGCTGCAGTTAAATCTTGGGATAGTGTCGCCACGATTTCTTGGGACAGGATTAGAAGATGTAGGTGGGGACGGTTGGTTCTGGTTGTGAAAATACGGAACGAGAGGTGCCAAATTGGATGATCAACGAGTTTCTTGCATTAATAACTGGCCTAGATAGATTGACACAAAGTTTAACTTCATGCTTTGATCCTGTCAAATGAATGTGCTTCGTAACAAAAGCAATTCTCCAATACACTGCCGTATGTATGTATACTCATTGCAGTACCTACTCGATTGGATATATCGTGCTAGAAGTTCTTTTCTTTGGGGCACTCGTAACAAAACCTGACTTAGTCCATCTCTCAATCTCTCCTCTTTTACGTCTGTTGTCACTAATACTACGTTACAACGACACCTCCATTTTTAATACGTAACAATAGCGCATTAGATTTTTAAATCTCGGCGCTCTATCAGTGAAAACTGTCAACGAGGGCCATTTCGACCGATCACCACAGATTCTTTCAAGAAAGACCACCACCTGTTTACTTAAACCTTAAAAAAACCCACAAAATTTTCTCCAACAAACATTCATCCACATATTTATTCAGTAAACCCTTGAAACACCCCCCACATTTGTCTCCCAACATGTATGGCTACCACAGGACATCGACAGTGATCCGAGGGTTAGACAGATAAATCCTGGCTCTAAACAATTTACGACAGAGAACTGTCTTATCGTGTCGTATCGTCGTACGATTCGTCTTGCAGGATTTTATAATGCCGTCTTTATTACTTCTGCTGGGTTTTAAAGGGACTTCGGGGAGGATCGAGCTGGAAGATGGGAAAGACACATGTCAGGGTGTCAGGTGATACAGTGTTTGAGAGAGACATTGGTTTTCATTTAGACTGCGTGGTGTTAGTTCTGTTAAAGTGTAATTCCCGAAGGGTTAGGCAGAGGTATGTATCTAATAGTACACCCACATTTCGCCAGTTATGTTTAAGTCCTATATAATAGGGGGCGAGACAATTGTCATCAACCGGGCACAAATCCAGACTCCGTGGCTGCTACTGACAAACTGATAGAAAAAGCCAATAACAATTTGCCCGACCCGGGAAACGAACCCAGGAGTGACCAACGAGGCAGATCTACTTATCAGAATTCAATTGTTTACTCGTAGATGAAAGATAGAAAATACATTTTTACGACATGTTCGACAAACTATCATTGTCCTAACGGATAAATGGTTAGATTATGGAGTTGTTCCCGATTCAGTAATCATGTCATGCACGTTTAAACATAGAAAAGTATCCCATTACCTTTGTAAATTATTGTTAATTGCTGTTCGTAAAAATGTAGTTAATATTTAAGTTTCATTTCTTGTGATTCTACTGTGTATATTTAAACGATTTACCACTTGATAGTGCCGTGACAATAAAGTGAAGAACAGTGACAAGTTTATGAAGACCACTTATTCATGAACAAGGGGAAGCGAAACCCCTACCCTAATCCATAAAAACTTGACATCAATAAATCTTATCTACCACCTTCAACTTCTACCGAACTAAACAAGACAGCTTTATTCACAAACTTACAAACTTATAGAACCAACTAAATCTTTTAGCTCAGAGTTATGGAACCCTTCAGGCTTACGACTAACATCTGCCTGCCTAGCCTTTTCCCAACTATATTGGGGTCGGCTTCCAGTCTAACCGGATGCAGCTGAACACCAGTATTTTACATGGAGCGACTGCCTATCTGACCCCCACAACCCAATTAGTTCTAGGTAATACGATAAACCTTGGTTAGACTGGTTGTCAGACTTTTTGGGCCACTGACTACCTGTAACGACTGTCAAAGATCTACAAACGACAGCCGGGACCAACGGCTTAACGTGCTTTCCGAGGCACGGAGGAAACTCGGTATGTAATGGGTGGTCACCCATTTGCAGACCAACCTAGGCAAGCCCGGCTTTACCTTAAGATCGATCCGAGCGGCTGTCATTATTTAACCACGAGTTCCTCACGACTAACTTACTTGTTGATAAATGTGACAACTAACTAACTATATATTTTTAGCTAACCTTCGACAACAGTTGAAATCAAACACTGAAAAGTTGACTGTCTTCTAAACTTAGCCTCCTCGGTTCAAGACACTAAACTGGAAATAGACAGACAAAACAACAAAGTGCAGTTAGACTGAAATAAGACAAGCAACAATCTGAAGGTACTTCAGACTTGTCTGAAACTTAGCTGAAGGATTCAGGCTAGTTTATTTTTATATGAGGCTATTTAAAGACTGGCTTTCTTAGGGCCATCTACAGTCTTGCTAGTGTAGTATGGCACGACATTATTCTGGCTAGGTTATTGCCTGAGAAAAGCGAAGTCTCTTTATAATTTTTTTGAATACTAACGTATTTAATACCATTTTCTTTTGTTTATATGGAGGGTACAGTTTTCAGTGTCAACCAATTTTAGCCCATTACTACCTTACACTTCGTGTGTTGTGTGTTGTGTATTGATGTCGTTCATAAAAATAATGGTTAATAGTACTGCCACGCCGCATGTATGTACGCGCCCTCCAGACAAAGCATACGCGACATACGCGGTCTTCACGCGATCAAAATCACTGTTGGAGGCAGCATGTACAGAGTGGTCAACACTGCAGATAACCCCATGACTTGGAGGAGTGGGAGGACACGACTTATATGGTCGCTTACCTCTGCATTGAGGGAACGAAGAAGAAGAGAAGTTATGTACTCCTGAGTCCTGACCCGCACTCGTTCTTTGCGAGTTTCAGCTAAAGAGTTGCTGACATGGCGTGGTATGGCTACTTACTATGATTACTCTGCCATCTGGCACTAGATGCCCCAAATGCAAATAATTAAGCAGTTCAATAACTTTTAATAGGTTTACGATTCTCGCTTAAAATATGGACGAAAATTCACAGAGCAAAAAGTTCGAAAACACCAATTGATATCAATTAATTTGATGAACATAATTGTGTGACAGTTACCAATTAAAATTAATTGTTAATTAATAAGCAATCAGCTTTGAACGCTCGTTTTAAAACTCACTACTGTGTTTCATTAATTAAATTGATTTTGAATACAATCAAATACAATGATTAATACAAAATATGTAATATAATGTGACACCCTCGTTGGTCCAGTGGTCGCAAGCGCGACTGCTGAGCAGATTTTCCATCAGGCTCAGTAGCAGCCACGGACTGGATTTGTGTCTGGTTGATGGCAATAGGTTCGCCCCCTATTACATGAGACTTAAACGTACCTGGCGAACTGTGGGTGTATTATAAGGTACACCTCTGCCTAACCCTTCAGGGATTACAGGCGTGATGTTATGTTATGTTGTGTGTACCTTATCTTCATTCGCAGCATATAATACAGTGTGAAATGACCTAACAACAAGGGTATAGTTTTTATTCTGTCCGCTGAAGTGCCTAAAACTGCAGGTACTAGATTTTGTTATGCAAAGCAGCAATGGCCAAGTCTCGAGTATTTTCCAGTGGAGAAGCAATCATCTCTCGAACACATAATCATCATCCTTTTGTCTTCTTTCATTCAGTATATTCTTCGAGCATAAACTCCATCTTCGACATATTTGAGTACGTGTCATAATCTGCCAGTATAACCCGATACAGCTGACTACTAGTATTTTACATGGAGCGACTGCCTCTGGCCACCACAACTCTGGTAAAACTGGTGTAGATGATGGGATGAAGACGTCTCGAATCTATTCTACTCCCCCACTCATACTCTTCAACTTCATAAATATATCTAATCCGACTTTTGGCACCTAGCGCATTATACTAACCCACTCGGTGTGTACTGGGGCGTTAAATTGGTCCCATTTATCAGTTCAGTAAACACGACTAGCCTAGATCCGATCTGTTTACTACTACAGCAATGTAAACAATGCCATGTACTCTAATAATGTGTGTTATGTTGGATGTGATTCATCTAGCGTAGTTGTTTGCCGGAGTATTCATGTAGTACTTACTTGTAAACTGGGGAACTACAGGTACTAACAATTGGATGACTAACCATTAACTGGCGCAGAGCAATTTTGTGGGACTATGTCATGAAAGTATTTGACGAGCAAAATGTTCTGATTTTTAGCCTTATTTGATTTTTTTTTTAATATTTGACGATGTCGACGCGGATTTTTCCCTTATTAAGAAAAAAAAACACGAAGATCTATGTCAAATTGTCACTTTATCGAATAGCACGTGAGCGAAATTTAGACAGTCTTCAAACACGTCCTTATGAAAAGAAGTCTAAGTCTAAACCCTTGAAGATAGAAACATAACATTAAGAAACTTTTCTCGTTAGAGAGCTTACTGGTGCGGGATTTCCCGATACATCCCCTTTGGGATCACGTCATACCCGTTCTTGCAACGATGTTTTCAAAAATATGGAACCTGTGTGAATTTAAAACAAGTGAACATCAAAGTTCAAGATATACCCCCTAGGGTACGACGTCTTGAAAGTGACAAACACTATAGGGGTGCGAAAACTGCGAAAAGTATAAAACTTGCACGAGTTTTAAAGCAAGTTAAAATATAAGTTGTCTATACGTTACGTCCCTCGAGAAATAAAACTTGGAAGTCAAGAGAATATATGAATAAGTTAGTTTTAAGTTAAAGTTTATAATAAACTAACAATGTCAACAAGTTTTAAGTCTAGTTTCATGATAGTGGGAGTGGACGTAGTGGTTTTCCACGTATTGATGTGAAAAGTTATAACAAAGGTTCGCAAAAGAGAACTATTATCTACGCTGAAAGTGACTAAAAGAACATAATTTTGGCTAAAAGTTAATAAGGATTGAATATTGAGATGACGTAAAGAGATTTATGGAGAAAGACTCAATCAATGTGGAATAAGGGGAGGAGAATAATGATAGTTACGAATTAAAAGTAAAAATAGTATAACAACTAGATTTAAAAAAATACCACTTTCTGGAGCACTGACACAGCCAGAAGCGGTCGGGATGACGCAGGCTAACAGTATCAGTAACTAGGTTTTTGAGTTATGATGAGCATTTATCGTTGGAATGTTTATGTACGGTAAATATCTATTTAGCTAAATCTTCGACTCTTCCAGTATTGGAACAAAAGTCTGAAATCAGCCAAGCAGAGATGTCTGTTATGTTGGGTGTGCAAGTTTTTATATACTTGTAATTAGACTATAAATGAGACGACTACTCTATAGTGTGCATGTATTCAGCCATGAAGGGCGGGTTCGAAGTCACAGGAAAATGAAGGAAGACACAGATAATATAATTTACAAAAGTTCGGATACATACGTAACAATATAAAAAAAAATATTTTAACCTAAAATAATAAGGTAAAGTAAGTAATAAGGTAAGGTAAGGTAAGTAATAAGGTAAGGTAAGGTAAGTAATAAGGTAAGGTAAGGTAAGTAATAAGGTAAGGTAAGTAATAAGGTAAGGTAAGTAATAAGGTAAGGTAAGTAATAAGGTAAGGTAAGTAATAAGGTAAGGTAAGTAATAAGGTAAGGTAAGGTAAGTAATAAGGTAAGGTAAGTAATAAGGTAAGGTAAGTAATAAGGTAAGGTAAGTAATAAGGTAAGGTAAGTAATAAGGTAAGGTAAGTAATAAGGTAAGGTAAGGTAAGTAATAAGGTAAGGTAAGTAATAAGGTAAGGTAAGTAATAAGGTAAGGTAAGTAATAAGGTAAGGTAAGTAATAAGGTAAGGTAAGTAATAAGGTAAGGTAAGTAATAAGGTAAGGTAAGTAATAAGGTAAGGTAAGTAATAAGGTAAGGTAAGGTAAGTAATAAGGTAAGGTAAGTAATAAGGTAAGGTAAGTAATAAGGTAAGGTAAGTAATAAGGTAAGGTAAGTAATAAGGTAAGGTAAGTAATAAGGTAAGGTAAGGTAAGTAATAAGGTAAGGTAAGTAATAAGGTAAGGTAAGTAATAAGGTAAGGTAAGTAATAAGGTAAGGTAAGGTAAGTAATAAGGTAAGGTAAGTAATAAGGTAAGGTAAGGTAAGTAATAAGGTAAGGTAAGGTAAGTAATAAGGTAAGGTAAGGTAAGTAATAAGGTAAGGTAAGGTAAGTAATAAGGTAAGGTAAGTAATAAGGTAAGGTAAGTAATAAGGTAAGGTAAGTAATAAGGTTGTACTCCAAATAATCATGGCATGGTCGACTGTTTCATCATGAACTAGTTACTTACCCAAATGTGGCGCATTTAATAAATAAACATTGAAGCTACGGAAGACATTTCCGATTGCCTTGGCATTCGCTAAATGTTACTTTTAAATGCTAATTACTGTGTTTAATGTATAGCTAAGTGATGAGTAAATTGTATGGTTTGTTTATGTGTTTAAAGGTGAATTCACACGACGCATAATATGGTAAAAATCTGTAAAATATAAATGTTACGTAAATAATAAGATGGTAAAATTTACCGCGTCGGTGTAATGATGAAGTCCTGGGTTTCATTCCCAGGTCTAAAGCATTTACTTAGATATGCTATGATTAGGTATATAATAAACGGATGAAGACGAAGCATTTAAAAAATTATAATTTCGTAATACATGAGTTGAAACATAAATTCAGATAATGTCATTGTCAGTTGTCTCCACAGAATACAATATTAAACCTTGGAAGAACGATTTCAAAATCACTAAAGTAAGAATGTAAAAAAAAACAATAATTATATACATAAACATTTATAATCGAAATCATAAAATAAAAATGCATCAGCCTTGCAATCTGCATGACAACTATAAAAGATGATTGCCTATCAATTTAGAAATTTTGTGAAATCGTTAATATTTTGATTGTAAAATAAATATTAGTGTAGGTTCAGACGGGCACGCGTTGTCGCGTGATTAGAATGTTTACATGCAATCGCCTCAGTTAGCACGCCCGATAAAACATGTAACAGCTACGTCAAGTCATATTAACTTTGGCCTAAGCACGACTTACGTTAAAGATAAACTTCGACTAAAATAACTTAAAAAAGAAAATAACTCTGCGTAAATCCTGTATTCGTTTTAATAAACTGAAAATACGTGAACGATAAAATAGATTAGGTAATGATGTGGTTACCTTAAAAAAACACTTATTTATCGTAAAATCAAACGAAATAACACTAACTGAGCAACAGTCATTGGGTTAAATGAAAACTAACACGGAACAGAGAACACTCTTGCATACTTTCTCTCACAGAATACCAGACACAATACGCATTACTTTATTTTATTCATCCGCAAATACATTACATTCATAAAAAGGCATAGCCAGCCATAAAATTCAAACTTAAACAAAAAAGAAGTAGAATTTACTAGTTTTAGCGTACCTAAACACTTTTGTAGCTTTCAATGTTGTATAACCCGTTTTCCATTACAAAAAGGAAACCAACATACCGGGTGTAAACAGACCCTTCACGAAGCCGTTAACCAAGCATTCTGTACATCAATCTAAGTAACTTTACGTAAAAATTATTGTTGGGAAATTTTTTTTTGGGGTGAAAAATCACGTGGTTGGATTGAATAGTTCGGGGGTTGTGAAGGTGTTTAAAGTAAAAATCCCAATATCTCCGTAACCAGAAGGTTCCCCAGGTATGGTCTAGAACAAAAAAATGATCGCAATGACGGGGAGAACAAGTACCTTTCGGCTTCGTTAAGGGTCTTTTTACACCCTTTATAACCCAAAGACTTAGCACTCCCGAATGCAGAATAACCGCCAAAAATCGCAGTCGGAATCGCGCGTAACTCGCGTCGTCTAAACAGGCTCTTAGTTGCATTTAGTTGAGCTGCAAAAACCTGTGTCTATCCATCTCTAATGGGTGGTCTGACCTTAATGATGCACGAACATTGCCTCACACCGCAAATTTCATCAATACTTGTATAATTTGACATGCATGACTTTAGTCTTTACGTAGATACTTTGGAAAAGGAAGGAAGTCTTTTAATTATGTTGGTGGGTCATAAAAAATCAATTAAGCTACCGTAAGTGTCGTTAGAGGTGATTTGAATTCATTAGATGAAGGTGTATTAAACAAGGTTTGTTAAGACATTAGATGGAGCAGAAGTATCGGCAGACCAACAGCCAGATGACACACTTATTTAGAATTAGAATCGCGAGTAACACCAGAGGACCTTCTACCAATCTACTACCTTTTTTGCTTTTTAACCGACTTTAAAAAAAGGAGCAATTTCTCAATTCAGTTTTATGTTTTTTTTATAGTTACTCCGTCATTTATGAACCGATTTGGAAAAATCTTTTTTTATGTATGTGGGATATACATAGGTACTTTATTTGTAGTTTGGTTACAAATAAAAAGGGTAAAAAAATACTATTTGCAAAAAAAAACCGACTTCCAAACAAACACTAAAAAAGTCTAAAATAACTTTACTTTTGGAAGTTGGTGACTTTGTTTGTCATTGTAATTTTTGACACGTTTCTTTTTTCAAAAAATTTTTTTTCATCGATATCGCTATACTATAGTATCATCGATGGAATCATCAAATTTAATTAAAATTTCCATTACTCAACTGTCTGATCAAGTTTTTCGCTTACTAAGAAACTTAATAGAAGTCTAAAGCTAACGAGATGCCTGTCATCACTTCAATAACAGTTTATAATAAGGATCAGGCTCTTTAAATGAGAGGCGCTAAAATTAATTAATCCTCGTTATAAACCTTCTAAGTTATTGTAATTACTGACAATTTCAACGCTGACATAATTGCTGATTCGATCATTCTACTTCGTCTCTATTTCTCTAATGAAGTCTGACCAATGATGACAATAGTATTTCAAACATGTTTAATACTACATATCTCCTTACTTACTACTAATTTCCTCATTATCATTGACCATTTTCCTTCCATGCACTGCCGTGTACCTGTACAGGCTGTCCTGGTCTATGCGGGTCTCAACCTGAGGGTCACGTTCTGTCTGCCATAAGTATGATGAAAAGACAAATGTAAAGTGTTAATGGACCCTTCACGAAGCATTCTATACCTCAAATTAAGTAGCTCTACGCAAAAAAACATTGTGCTGATGGATGCATTGCATACAGTAGTACGGGGGTCATGGAGGTATTTAAAGTAAAGTTATAACATCAATAACATGTATTTTTTTAAAAACGTGTGAAAATATTGGAACTTTGATCCCCTCCCCCCTTGGATCCCCCTTTGGTATGGTCCAGAACAAAAATAAATTCGCAATAATGTGTAGAAATTATGAACTGTAAATGTAAATTATTTTACCCATAAATGCCACAATGTATGAATGTACTTACTCTATAAATTCTACTAATACACCATTACTCCATAATTAGCCTGCAATGTTGCGAAGTAAACTCGATCCTTACCTGGAAACAAATAAAAACAAACATTAGTTATATTGCAATTAAAAACATATTAATGCACATCAATTACTTTAGTTATGTAATCAAATTATAACGCAATACGTAATGACTAGAAGGTATAGTACGCCTACCGACTACCTTGACAGGTATATAGGTAAGTGAATGCAGCTAAATTGCAAATCGATGATGTTTGATTGTGACTTTAGTGGTGGGCAGGACTCTTGGCTAGACGTGGCGATGTCCAGTGAAGTAGAATCCTTACTGAAAGGCAGACGAAAGAAGGTAGAAGGAGTTTCAGGCAGATCAAAAGCCAGATGGATAGATAACATTCAGAGGATTGTGGATAAGACCTGGATGAGAGTGGAACAGACCAGGGAAAGATGGCACAGGAGGAGGCGTATACTCAGAAGTGAGTGGAATAAGGCTGGCAATGATGATGCTGTTAGAGTAGTTATTACACAAAACGATCTATTATTCTAGGTTTTTTTATAGAAGTTTAAAAACACGATGTGGAGCCCTGACACACCCAGAAGGCGACGCGGTAGATCTCGCAGGAGATGGCGGGACGAGCTGGACAGAACCAATGACTAGTCCACATTACACGATAGATTTGGAAGTCATGGGGAGAAACCTTTGCCCAGCAGTGGTATGACACAGGCTAAAAGTATCCGTTTCAAACCAATACCGCAATATACCACTTGGCTCATTTTGATATAATTAAATCAGGACATGAATTTATAAAATCGGGGAATTTACAAGATTAAACTTTAGTAACGTGTCTTATGAAGAAGTAATCCGGGGAAGTCCATGATGCTTTATGGCTGTCTGTATGTAAATACTGACAGTAAGATATGGTAACCGATCTGTGAGTGATACTGGTAAGCGCCGGTAGTTAGTAATGTAGTACTTATGATGAAATGGCGAACGCTTGAGGAGTGGTATAGGCCATTTCAGTCGAATGATGTGTGGACAAGGACATCATTGATGCTGATGATGAGGAAGAAAAACTACTTATTAATTACTTTACTAATTATTGAGGAATTTACTAACGCAGGTTCATTTTTCAAGTTCTCATTGAGAAAGTATCTAACAGCATATATCTACCTAACTTCTAATATTGTTAAGACAAAACTTTGTACAACCTATTCCTTGAAAGACAGTCTAAATAACAATCAAAGTTAGACAGTATCGAAGCTCAATTGTCACAAATGTTCTAATAATCTCCCCACAGTCTGGACCCTAGGTCCAGGCAATCAGTGCAACCTTGGATCAATTGGTCACAGTGGCCCACATGCTTCTGTAGTAGTTAGCGACGATGGATTGTTATTGGATGACTTTTATTTTTATGAACATTCACGAGGAGCTCGTTAAATAATAACAGCCGGACTAAGCCGTGCTTGCTTAGGTCGGTCCATGGATGGGAGACCATCCATTACATACCGAATTCCCTACTTGCCTCGGAAAAAACGTTAAGCCGTTGGTTTCGCTGTCATTTGTAAATCTTTGACAGTCGTTACAGGTAGTCGGTGGCTTGAAAGTCTGACAACCAGTCTTACCCAAGGGTTATCATATTACCAAGTACTAACTGCGTTGTGGAGGTCAGATAGGTTCCATGTAACATACTAGTATTGAGCTGTATTCGATTACACTGGAAGCCGACCCCAACGTAATTGAGGAAAGGCTAGGCAGATGATTCACGTTCTTATATGAGAAGGCTTTTAATCAATTCGGGCACATTAAAGAATTAGATGTATCTAATTGTGTTAATTTAATGGTTCATACAGAAGAATTTGAAGGACATCACAGGTAATTAATGTATTTTTTGGAAAATACTGAATGAAGTCTAGCCTTCACTGGGCTTAGATTCTGCGCGAAAACGTGAAGAATGGACCTTTAAACACTATTTTAAGCTTTCACGGTTTACAACTAAACTTATACTGTCACTTACGGGATATCTTCCGTGATTGTTCATTATTTTGAGCTCCCGGTATTTCCATGCCATGCTGGCGGGTTGCTGGTTCTGGGTTCAAGGAAGATATCCCGTAAGTGACAGTATAAGTTTTTGAATGGACCTTTGGTCAAATCACCACATCGTTGCTGTGCTAGAGCTTGACTGAAACCAACCACATCCCACAATATGTTGCGTTGCGTCATTTGCAGAAATTACCAGAAATGGCTAATTACATTCTCATCCATGAAAAACGAAATTAAAGAGTGAAACTAATTAACATTTTTATCTCAGGAATTGGCAGTGTGAACGTGCCTTGGCTACACTTGCCAGATTCTCCTGTTTAGCATATTTTCATCAGCAGCTGTGGAGCGAAAATACTTTCAAATAGTTCCTGAGAAACTATTCTTATTACAACTTTAATATTTCATTGACTTGGGTTTTTAAAAACTAAGGCATCTTTAAGTACAAAGTTAGCTGTATAACATAACACGCCTTGTAATCCCCGAAGGGTTAGGTAGAGGTGTACTTAATAGTACACCCACATTTCGCCAGTTATGTTTAAGTCCCATGTAATAGGGGGACGGCCTATTGCGAACAACCGGGCACAAAATGGGTCCGTGGCTGCTACTTAATAATGAAATTCCTGACGGTAAACCCAATGACACTTTGCCCGACCCGGGAATTAGACACAGGACTTCATGCTCAACAGTCGCGCTTGCGATCACTAGACCAACGAGGCAATCAGCAAAATCACGATGTTTTCCTCCACCGAAGCAAGTGATAATTATACAATACGCACATGAATCCGAAAAATCAGAGATGCGTGTCTTGGGTTCGAACTCGAGACCTATGACTTGGCATTCCGACAATCACACCACTAGGCTATCACTGCTGGCTATAAGAAAAAGGCCAGCTATATACTCTGATTTTATTTATAGGTACATAGTACTCTATCTAATAATCTATATCTAATACTATTAACAACTAATCGACAAGAACACTAATATCATAACCCATGACGTGCTTTGCATACAATAGTACTCAGAACACGTGTCGTGCATTGATACTACGAGCACGTACGGAACCCTTATTGAGTGTATGTAGATATTGTAGGTGTTAAGCTCAGGTGGTATGTAAATAATAAGGTGTAGGTTAGATGAATGTGGTGGCCAAAGAAACCAGGGCCGTCCTAAAGCTCGTTGGATCTAAAATCGCGAGAAACACCTGGCCCTGCAGTCTCGACAAATATAACGACAAAAATCGGTTGTTATGTGTAATCGATGTCAAATTTCTTTAATAGATTTTCAACCTTATACACTCGAAATAAAGTAGAAAATCTATTAAAGAAATTTGACAACGATACGACTTAGCGACCGATTATTGTCGCTATATTGTTGAGACTGCAGGGCCTGGATAAGGGACGTTCAGATTCGGGAAGTGTGGACGACAAACAGTAGAATCGAATGTCAATTGGCAAAGCTGAGCATAATTTGAAATTCTACAAAAACAGCTCCGTTTAAAAACACACCTTGTGCACTTAAACAAGGTCATTAAATTAAACTTCAAAGTCGTAACAGCAATTCAACTAAAACATTACCTACACACAAAAAAATTACTCAACACATAATATTAGTCATTCCAAAATAGTAAACGTTTATCACGTTTCCTTCACAACGGCACAAGGTTAAAAATGCAATAACTCGTACAAACGAAGGACATTTCCATGTGTTACGTTCGTCATTCAAGTCGATTTAAACACTAATTTCCAGTTGATGTTACTGTCACTTAGAGGAAAATCAACTTTATGTTCGTGCAGTTTAAGTTGATTTCAGAATGATTATGTTATACTATTGAAAAAGTCGAAAATGTTTGAAGTTGTAGAGCAAGGTGAACTTTACGTGTGTATTAATATAGTTTATCCATAAACTCGGATTTGTTGAAAGGTTTGGTAACTAAATCGTGAACTTACATATGAATGTAATAGTTCTTTCACAATCATTCTACCTCTGACTTTGCAACACTGTCATAATCACAGCTTTACACTCGTACCAATAAAGTTCCAATTCGTTTGCTGCCACAGACAAGTCTATCAAAACTACCGTAATCTTTATTCTCATCTTTTCTTTCTTTTTCGTTTAACCTGGTGTCAGAGTGTTTATGCCACTCATGATTTGGCTTTACATGTCGTCAAGAAATATCTCTCAGGCATGCTAGTTTCCTCACGATGTTTTTCTTCACCGAAGCAAGTGATTATTATACAATACGCACATGAACCCGAAAAATCAAAGGAGCGTGCCTTGGGTTCGAACTTGTGACATGTGACTTGGCAGTCCGACGGTCACACCACTAGACTAACACTTTATTCTCATAAATATAAGGTTGCAATTAGGCTGCAGGTGTCAAAGGTAAAATCTCAGTGAACGAACTGTAATCTTGTAACATAATGTCACGTTATGTCAGCTTATTATTAGTAAACAAATTGTATCAGTTTGAAAAGCGTGCTCAAAACAAAGGAGGTTACAACAATGAAGGCAGATTACAATGGTACTGATTTCCGAGTTTTCTCGGAACTATGTCTATACAGTTCGGAATTACATAATTCATAAGAGACTAGCTATTACCCGTGGCTTCGTTCGCGTGAAAATTTTCTTGTAGATATTTGAGAAGAAGAACACGATAGCCCATGCCCTGTTCCTGCTCCAAGATATAATCTATCTCCTTGCCAAATTTCTTTACGATCCGATCAGCCGTTTTAGTCGTGAAAAGGTAACAAACAAACAGTTACTTACGCTT
Organism: Noctua pronuba; assembly: GCA_905220335.1. Lineage (NCBI taxonomy): Eukaryota > Metazoa > Arthropoda > Insecta > Lepidoptera > Noctuidae > Noctua > Noctua pronuba. The sequence goes on along the minus strand of LR999906.1, from coordinate 1,167,213 downwards.
TTATAATATTAGTATGGATTTCCTATTTATCTGATCATCCAGCATTGTAAGCAAGGATGAAGTTGTTTCTGGTTTAACCATGTTTTGAAATAAAGTTAAGAATTGAAGATAGTTTCGGGAAGCAATTAACTTTCTGCCAATTGAATCCTCGATCAATCTTGGCAATGCTTTCATAATACTTATTTATGAAAACTGTTTCAGACTCGTTCTTGGCTTAATGGTTATCGTGGAAGATCATGAGGGAGTAAATGGCACCTGGGTAAAGAAAAAACTATTCAAGAATTTTTCCACTAAGTAAAAAGAAAAACAAAGTAACCCACTAACGTCACTTAGCTTACGAAGCACTTACTACTAAAACATCTTTACATTATAAAAGAAAAACTAAGAAAACTTCAACTTAAGTAAATAAGTATTTTAAAAAGCCTTTTCAAAAGTCCCTTGTTTTAAAATGTTTTAAAAGGCGTTTAAGAAAACTGTCAACTATAATATCAGTGAACAAGTCACGTTAGTGCTCTTAAAATTTTCTAAAGGAAATAAGAAAGTGACGTATATTTCCTATGACATTTTAAACGAGTTTCAGATGGAAGATTGTAGTAATAACATATTTATTATATCTAGTTTTGAAATAGGCAGGCAGAAAGTTGACATAGAAAGACATAAGGAAATAGTGATTCTAACAACAATCCTGGAAATGATTTCATAGTCAAATTGGCGTTTTTGAGGGTTCTTTTTACAGTTAACAAGAAAAAGCACGTTGGAACTTTTCTTATGTCATAATGATCGCAGACAAAGTCGCACATTGGGTGACTCCTAATTGAACAATAACATCACGCCTGTAATCCCCGAAGGTTTTGGCAAAGGTGTACATACCTAATAGTACCCCAACATTTCACCAGTTATGTTTAACTCCCATGTAATAGAGGGCGAGCCCATTGCCATCAACCGGGCACAAATCCAGACTCCGTGGCTGCTCCTGAGAAATTCCAGATGGAAAAACCCAATAACAATTTGCCCGACCCGGGAATCAAACCCAGATTCAACGAGGCAACATCTTGACCAATTGATGGTATATTATCTCCGGGTCAGACTGTATGAGGAAATGAAGAAAAGCCATGTTTACCAGTGGACTGCGAAACTTGATGATACCCTTTTCCATTAAATTTAGCATCCTTGACTTCAACATAATCACAAAGAAAGTTAAAAATCCGATAGAAAATCCACTCATGACTCACAAAACTATAAACAACCCGAACAGTAAATCTGTCCACACTAAAAAGACAGTAGCAAACGATACAAATGATTTACAGGCCGAGCTAATATATGCCGTGACTGATGGTCGTCGAGTGACATAAGAACATCGTAACTCACGGAACTGATGTCTGACTGTCCAGTTACAAGCTACAACGCGGAACTGGTGGGGTAATGTCGTTTCGATTATATACCCCACTATTTTCGTGTTTGAGGTGAAATTAGCGTTAGGTATTGAGTGATTGGGAATTTGGGAGTATGAATGGGGATGGGTATGAGTAGAGGAAGACCAAAGAAACGATGGATGGACTGTGTGAAGGATGATATGGCAAGAAAGGAGGTGACTGATGAGATGACGAGTAATAGAGAAGTAGGGAAGAAGAAGACATGCTGCGTCGACCCCAAATAAATTGGGATATGGGCAGGAGAATGGTGATATTGTTAGGGATTGGCACAGAATATGAAGTAAAGAAAAAATGTGATTTTATTCCAATAACATGGGTATTGTCACTGTAATATCATAACAAGACGGAAATAAGAATTTTGTGAAGGAGGATAATTGTGCCACAGAAGGAACCAAATCCAAAGTTGAGGATGATGGCGAAGGCAGTGTTTGCTTCAATAGTTTCAATAGGTTTTGTACCTTGAACAAGTCTAGTAAGACATAAGAACGCATCATCGTAAGCACAACCGAGGAGAAGACACCAAAAATAAAAATTACAAACCCAATCACAAATTCACTGTAAAACATGTATCAGAATTCCCCATAAATATGGCACGAGAACCCGTTACTCTTGGTACTGTCGCCGCAATCAACACTTTTATAGCAGATCGTTAGCGGGTATACACGACGTTTTTATGTTCCATTGCCGATACTTGGTCGTTTGCCGCATGGTTGTAATTTTTGTAATTTTGTACTCGTAGAACATTGTGTTTAAGGTGATTTGGTGAGGTAATACTGTAATAGGTACTTGTGTTCTAAGTGTAGATTAACGTAGTTTTTCTGTGTTAGGTTGAAGTCCTTTGAGGTATTGAAAATATTGTACGTTTTGAATTTACAGGTAGGTATATAACGCAATAAAAACGCAGGTACAGCAAGCGCTATACCTGCGTTTTTATTGCGTTATATTTTACTAGTACTATGCAGTTTTCGACAGCAATAGGCTACTAAGAATTGAGACCTAGGATTACCACTGGTAATCATCCGGTACTACATTACGTCTTTGCATTTTCTCCAGTATTTTTCTTAAAAATACTCCAAACTCCGCAACTACAAACCCGAACTAATCCAATAACATTTAAATACGTAAACAACAAACAGCTGAAGCTTACACAACAAACCTCAACTTATGCCATCTCCATTGCAATCTCCACTCAATTTGTTGCACAAATAAACGTTTATACACATTCGCTTAATCCACGATATAATAAAAATCACGTATAGAACATACAAGTCTGACGTAACGAGTGCATCGTCGGGCGAATGCACCCGCCTTACCGAGAGTTCACGTCACTAGTGGGTTAGGGTTGGCAAATTGTCAGAAAACCGGGAAATCTCTTTTGATGAATTTGCTTTAAGTATCTTCGGGAATGTAGAAAGGTGCTATTAGTAAAGTTAGTATTAAAAGCCAAAGAAAATCCTTTTGAAATGATTTAACAAACCGAAACGCTTTTAATTTGCCTCAAGTTTATTATTTATTTTATCCTCCTTTGTATACAGTTATAATAGGCTTCAATTATTTATTATCTTCTTTCTTTTTTGGACAGAGCATAAAACACACATCAGATCAGCATCATCTGCCTAGCCATTTCTATGACTATATCTGGGTCTGCTTCCAATCTATCCTGATGCAGCTGAATACCAGCATTGTACATGACACGACTGCCTATCCGACCTCCACAACTGTTACCGGGTAACACGAAACCCATTGGTACAACTAGTTGTGAGTCTTTCTGGATTCAGATAACCGACATCAATCATCAATCTTATTATGAGATATGATGGATAGAGAGGGAGAGGAAGATGGATGGATTGTGTGAGGAATGATATAAAAGAGAAAGGAGTAAATGATAGCGTGACGGTTGACAGAGCATTATGAAAGAAAAAACGTGTTGCGTCGACCCCAAGTAACATGGGACAAGGGCAGGAAGATGATGATGAACAACTTAACAATTTCTTGCCTTTGTTTTTTCTATATTTTTCTCTCCCTTGCCAACCCTACGATAGGGAGAGATCATTGCACCACAACATTGCACTATCCTCAGTGAAACGGATCCTAGGTGGACCGTACCTGATATTTATTGCAAATTGTTTTACGTACACAATATGTTATAGTCTGCGCTGTAACACTTCAAATTGAATAGGAATTTGTTTGAAGATAGATTGGGAGATTAAGCAGGTTTTAGTTCTACATGAAATAACATCACGCCTGTAATCCTCGAAGGGTAAAGCAGTGGTGTACCTAATAAATAATACACCCAGCCTAAAGCCATCAACCTGGCATAATCTAGGCTCCGCGGCTGCTGCTGAGAAATTCCTGATGGAAAAACTCAATAATACTTTACCTGACGTGGGAATCGAACTCAGAACCTCATGAGCATTCGTGGACAGTATGTTTTCGCTCTAGTTGTGTTTAAAAGATTTCAGCTTAGTAAGCAAAGTTCCGAAGTTAGGCTTTGGGTAAGCCATTCATTATATATATTAGAAAACTTGTAATTGATGTTTAGTCAAGATTTTCAATTAGCTATTAAATAAGAACTACAAAGACAAAGAGAGGGAAAAAGTTACACAGATTTTGAAGCTAACGATAAAGAAAGGCCTAGTTTCTAATCCTTTTGTAAGTCGGTCTACGCAGCAACCATAGTCCTGCTGAATTTTTAAACCTATTCTTCGAACTAACCACATAACCTCTAATCTCATCACAAGAGCCCATCAACCGTGACGTCATCAAGCATTATCAATAAATCTAGCAATTGCACCAGATGGCGACGGTTAAAGGTTGCGCAAGCGCTTCTATACGACGCATTGTCTACAGAATTGGTAATTGCTCGCGTGAAATTGACCGATCGAGTATCTTATGGTAAGTGAGTTATGTCACGGTTGAAATGAGGATGGGTTGGTTTTCGTGTATTTGGACTGGCGACTGTGAAACGCTGTTTTATAATTAAACAGTGGTCGAAGAATTCTGGATAATTATAATGTGGGAAATGAATTTTGTAGTCTCAGCTCAGTTATCTACATCCAGAACGTTTTCTGGTACATCTCAAAGATTCCTTTATTCAGTGCCCCGGATCATCATCTGCCTAGCCTCTTCCCAACTATATTGGGGTCGGTTTCCAGTCTTACTGGATGCAGCTGAATACCAGTATTTTACATGGAACGACTGCCTATCTGACCTCCACAACCCAGTTAGTGCTGGGTAATACGATACCCCTTGGTAAGACTGGTTGTCAGACTTTTTGAGCCCCGTTAATAGGACAAAATTAAAGTATTTTCTTGGTAGGACTTATATTGCATTATTTTCAGAGACGTCTTAGGAAATCAGCACTAATATTATGCCTGATGTTATTTTTACTATCTGTCGACTCATCAATCACGTTTGTCGTGTCAGTATTTACATTGCATCGGTAGTCACTGCCCTTTGCGACGCTGACATTTGAAGGTGAGTTTACCCCTTCAATACAAAATACCACTATACATAACATAAGAAGCATCATACTATGTAGATAGCATAATTTATGACCAGTGATCGGAGTAGGTAGATTGATTTTTGGTACTTCTATCATAAATGCACACAGAAAGAATAACATGGATAAGCCATTTTTCCGGAAAGTAATTCCGGTATTTCCGGATTCAATTAAATATTGTTAATGTTGGTAGTGATATTATTACTACTCAATTCAAAATTTAAAGGAAGGTATCAAAACTAAATATAAAGAATAATAAAGAATAACATTGCTCATTTTATTACAATTCCTACCTTTTTTTTGAGGATGGCAAATCATCAAATGACTCCTTCCACTCTGGCAGAATACAATTCCTACGTAAGTTCCGGTTTTTTTTTAATAATCCACCAATTCCGGAGGAATGTCCATAGTAATATATACGTTTCGGATCAATGACCCCAGTTCCATCTACCTACTCCGATCACTGTTTATGACACATACTGCTGAAAATCCTTTTTGTCAAGATGCTCTTTTGATATAATGTTAGAATGACTTTTTCTAGTGAATTTTCCTTCATCTGTATGTAGCCTGCCAATTATGCATTTGATGACTGAACATCATGGTTTTAGTTAGTCGAAATTTCTTTTGTTTTCTTTTCCGACCGTTTTATGAAGTCTTGAGTTAGAAGCGGCACTACAAAAAGTACTATAGTTGCTGCCAGTTAAGATCGCAATGGCGGTCATTGACCCACCTACATTTATTAAAGTTCTTAACTTTGAAATCCAAAAATAAGCCTGATCATGTCTTGAATCGTCATCTATCGTGATCTTCAACATTTTTTCTAATGAAAAACGAAACATGGTTCATTTGTTTTGGTTCGTACGAAGAGATATTATGGAAAGAGCAATGACTGCTATTGCGATCTTAATTGGCAGCAACTATACAGCAACATAGTACAAAAACTACAACAGCGCCATCTATAACACAAATGAAGAACTAACCCACTGTCGGGCAGTAGCCTACCAGACACAACACACGTCTGGTCGGATGATCCTCCCTTTTCTATGGGAGAGCAAGAACTTTACACCCTGTACTTCAAACCTTCATCAGTAATTTTTTACTTCTTCATACGATGAGTAGTTTCAGCCCTATTTGAAGTCCTCGCATCGTTGGTCTCCAAACTTAAGCAACGGCCAACTAAAGAGTATATAAAATAGAAATAGTTTGCAATCTATTGTGGATAATCTCACCATCTGCCTGGCGTACCGTGAAGGGGCCCACACTATTGCATCCGTGCTTCAGACGAGTTACAACACTATTGTTCAAGACGCACTTTACGACTTGCGATCGTTTGCGAGTAATCTTTTTGGATTTGTGAAAAAAAAAGTTTTTAGAATGTATTTTAATGCCAACACATCCAATAATCACGGCACATGGCATGGCGGCTTCTTGTTGATCCAAAAGAACGAATTCCTGCATTTCTTTATATTTCAACGACCTGAGGGCCTATAGACCTACCGCTTTAATGAGTCCTCGCGAAGGTATCAATTTAAATTGAATATTCTGAAGGTTGATCACGTATTGGTTCAATTAGTATCGTAATACCTACGTGGATTATGGTTATTTTGAAGCAAATAACCTGTGGGATATTGTTAGGACGCTTAATGTGCCTTTGATGGGGCAATGCGGAGGACTTATTAAAGCGGTCGGTCTATAGATAAAGTTATGTTTTTATCAGTGCTTACGATGACGGAAAAGTTAAAAACTTATTGAATTGACTTAAGCTAGTGACATACGAAGCGATTTTCACTGGCGTAGGCCCTCTGTAACTGATGCTGCGCGAACCTTCGTTTAAGAAAAGACTTTACAGTGAGATATCAACACTATAAGTTGGCGCAGTGGCTGAGCGATTGGCTGCTGCGTGTCGCGGGTTCGATCCCCGCACGGAATGAATATTTTTGTTCGTTCTGTTTGTTTGTGTGAGTTCAAATGTTTGTTAACGCATCTACGCTACAGGAGAAATTTAATGAGAAGCAAAGTTAAAAAAAAATCTTTTGTTACTGCAATCTCCATCAAAAGCCTGAAAAGTATTACGATACAGTGGTTTCTAATATTATAAATTACGTAATTTCTTATCTAAGCTGGTGCGATACGTTTGTCCATTGATCGTCACGCTTTTTTCTCGTACTGAATGAAGTAAATTCCAAGGTAAACATGTACACATGTGTGCATCAGACTCACTTAATGCCACGTTACGACTCTTTCTAGTGTTATTATATTAAAAATATTGCGCTTTTACCTCATTTGGGAGAACCATCATCATATTTACTTTAACTTTGATAAAACCTGTTTGATTTCTCAAGTTCTCTATTCCTCAAGATGTGTAGTTATCATAATTTAATTAATCACAAAAATTTAAGAATTCCAAAAATAAAACAGTGTATCTCATGAATGTCTTTGTTTTATAAATTAACCCTTGAACCAATAAAACCAAAACTTTAATGACATTGACCATAAAGTTCAAATTACTATAGCTAACAAGGTTTCATGAAAGGGACAAACTAGACCCACGTGGTACTCATAACTGAACAACGACTCGATAGCAACATTAACAACCAACCACTATTCGTTTGACAACTTTCCATTAAACTCATCGCTTTAATTTAATAGAGTTTTATTAGTCTATTAACAATCGTAGTTCACACTCAGCAGTATAATTCAATTGTCGTCAAAATTTCATGCAAATCTGACCTTATTTCCTCAACGCACCATACCAAACCTTATCTGCTCACCATACGGTTAAATATCCCTTGTATGGTGGTCAGGAGTGAATTCGGAGTAATCAAATCATGAGTGTCAGCGATTTAATTCGTCAGTTTCGAAACGCATGCGACTCCATTCGTTTGAATAGGGATTTAGTATCATTGTGTGCAGCCAGTTGCGCTGGACCTGTGGGGGAACTGGGGACTAAATGCTATTGAAACTCTCGTTTGTAGTTGATGTTATTACCGCTGAAACGAATATCGTCTTTGTGATAGTGTTTATGAAGTTGATTTCAGATTTATTCTGAAAGTAGTACTTTTGAAAAAGTCATACATATAACATAGTTTATAGTTGTAGGCACACAAAAAATCTACTGAACTTGATGTTTGTTTATGTGTGGATAGTATTCTGTTTTTAACACCCACATTGACTAGTTATGTATGTTAAAGTCCCAAGTAGATGTAACAGGAGCGCTTATTGGCTTCAACTGATCACAAATCCATACTCCAGGAAAATCCCAGAGGATAAAACACACACTTTCCCACACCTGTGAATCAAATCCTAGGACCTCATGTCCAGCCGAAACCCTTGCGTTGCGACCACTGAACGAGATTTGTGAACAAAGACGCAGTAGCTTCATATCTTCAAATGTAGTGTATTTTAGAGACTGGTCTTTGCAAACAGTACCTTCGTGATGGATCAGGTTATACTAGTTGATTGTGCCGACATATGTGTGGGTCGGCTGATGGCACTTTGTTTGTGGTTTCAGAATAAAAGGTAAACATAATTTATGTCAGCTCATTATATGCCCACGCTTGTGATCGTAAGTGTTCGGAGTGAAAACCAAGGATTAGTGGCTTTTGAATGGTCTTGGGAACAAATAATGGTGCTTATAGCCATCATGGCTCATGGTTGAAGCGAAATTTTAAAACAAACTGGGATGTGGAGGTCTGGTGGGCAGTCGCTTCATGTGACATACTGGTACTGCCTTAATGAAACAGCAGGGGGTGTGGTTGAGGAGCTGTGTCGCAAACTATGCTCCACCTTCTATCCTGCCCTCTTAGCCCAAAAACATGCCGACATCTGCGCTGCCACCGACGACGCGGTGGAAGTGGCGTAGTTCTAGGCTAACCAAATTTAAATATTGTCGTACCAGCGACACGCAGAAGAAGACTGGTACTCTGCCGAATGGATTTGAGATGGTTGCCAACGTAATTGGAAAAAAGCTAGGCGGATTTATTGTCAGTTTCTTCATCATGTTCAATGCACAGACCTTCTGCCTAACAACGATATAACCTCAGCATACATACTTTCCCATGACATAGCATTATCAGGCTATAACGTTCCCACTGCTGGGACTCAGGACTCCTCTCTGAAAAAGGGAGCGAGCGGGCTGTAATCCACCACTCGATTCCACGACCCACCAACCAGGCCATCACGTGACTTCGAATTTGGTTCTAGGACATGCCTGTTCCCGCACGATTTTCGTCTTCACTGTTTTAAGAAACGGCGCTGATAAAAATAATTACGTAAAGATTCACTAAGTAAGGTGTCAGTTTGGGATGCCATTGGGCCACCACTGTTCTCACAACATAACAAACAAACACACAAAGTAAAACTTTATTCGGGCACTGATTGCGAACAAACACGAGTTTCATTCGTGATCCGACCGATATGGTAGGATTGCAATTACTCTGAATTTTCATAGCAATCAGAGCGGATAAATTGTGATTGTGACTGCACATCCGTAACTGCATAATAGGTAAGGTATTGTCGTGATGTGATTATTATGCTACACTATACTTAACACATGATGCTACATGTAAAACTTCCGTAGTTTTCAGGTGTGAAAAAGAAATCTGGTACTCCGAAATAAAGGTACTTGTGGTTTTTTGTGACAGGATCAAAAGTAAGTTAGGTTCTTAAAAGTAAGTTAATTATACATACCCGGGGGTATTAAAAGAATCCTTAAGAGTTATCAGATTGTGGAAAGTTCGTCACGTGGACTGGTTGAGAGTACGGCGGGACATAGATATTTTCTGAATGTTATATAATATACCACCTACTTTTTACTTATGCTCACAAAATAAATTAATTAGAATTTGGTTGAGGTGTTTGTTTTTTACTCAATTGCGCGACAGGAAAGACTATGAGAATATGTATTTACGCCGATGCGAGTCAAAAAGAATCGCATGTGGCTAAAAGAGTTATGAATATAAACGTTGATGGATGGAGAGGGAGAGGAAGACCAAAGAACCGATGGATGGATTGTGTGAGGAATTATATGAAAAAGGAATTATATTAAAAAAGGAGTAAATGATAGCGTAACGGTTGACAGAGGAGAACGGAAGAAAAAAACGTGTTGCGCCGACCCCAAGTAACATGGGATAAGGGCAGGAAGATGATGAGTTGATGCGAGTCAAAAGGCCGTAATGTTTTCAATGATAAAAAGAATAGATATTAATAAAACCGTTCGATAAAAACAATATTTTCGAGTCCGTCAGAAAAAGAGACAATCGCGAGCTCCAGTTTTGATTGACCTTCATAATAAAAGTAAAAATATATTTCCATAGTGTCCACCGACCAGGTGCTAACTCCGTTCATATTTAATGAAAACAAACACTTTCACTCCTTAAAAATACGAGTTCCAAAGGAGTGAAACTTGCATGTATTTTGCATACAAATTAGTATCAAGAGTATTGAAACGGAAATCCGAATTTTGACCTGCCGTTTTCAACGTTTTAAAGGACCGAGTTTTTTGTGGACTTTATCTGAAGGACTGAAAGGTTCAGGTAAATAGAGCCTTTTATAAACGAAACCTTTTTTAAAACATTAATGTAAATAAGTACGTGGATCTTGCCCATTCTTCTCCATGGAGATCTACGCTTTGGAATGGGCAACTACAGTACTTTCACAAGTTATTATGCCTTGTGTCTGGGACTGTAGCTTCGCCTTCTTCGATTTCTGTCATTCAAAAGTGCCGGTTATGGTCTAATCGAAATAAATGCTTTGAGTTTGAGTTTGGGTATTTTATTTACACATAATACCTATTGATCAACTACCTCGCTGCTCCAGTGGTCGCAGGCAGGACTAGCGAGCATGAGGTCCCAGGTTCGATTGCCAAGTCGGGCAAATTGTTATTAAGGTTTTCGAGCAAGTGAAGCAGTGGGCGTGGTTAGTTAATTATGTTTTTAACACTAACGAGAACGGAACCACGGCTCATAAATCACCTCATTAATATTTAATGCAACTTATTTTTTTATAAATATTCATATTTACTCCAATTAATTTAATTTGAACTGTACTGTAGAGTTAAGTTATTTGCAATTAAGTGCGTTACGTATTGAAAGGCCAATTAAGTCAGTAAATAAGTAGATGTATGTATGTGTACCTATAGCTGCAACAGATTTTGATTGATTTCGGGTAATATGGGTCTCCGATCGATTTGAATAAGGGTGGTGCATTAGCATAATCATATAACGTTCACACAGCGGGCCTCCTTTCTATAATAGGAACATACATAACATAACATCACGCCTGTAATCCCCGAAGGGTTAGGCAGAGGTGTACCTAATAGCACACCCACATTTCGCCAGTTTTGTTTGAGTCCCATGTAATAGGAGGCTAGTCTTTTGCAATCAACCGGGAAAATCCAGACTCCGTGGCTGCTACTGAGAAATTCCTGAACACTTTGTCCGTCCTGGTAAATCAAACCCGGGACCTCATGCTCAATTGTTGGCGCTGTAAGAGGAAATGGGTAATAATTCACCACGAGGGTTGGGTCATGTCTAAAATGCCTTCCAATATTTAGATCTCTGTAATGTACAACTACGAACCGGACAACCATTGGGGCACCACTGCTGCAGGTGGGATCGCCAGGAGGAGACATACATATTGGTGATGTTCTTCAAAAAGGTCAAGTGCGTCGATTTTCAACCGGTGTGAATGTGTGATTAGATGTATGAACGTGGACGAGGCAAGGAGTATGTAAGGTGGGGTAAAATAGTGAGTTTATGTATGCATGAACACTGCAGGTGATATGAATTTATAAAGGGTGTAAAAAGACCCTTAACGAAGCTGAAAGGCACTTGTTCTCCCCGTCATTGCGATCATTTTTTTGTTCTTGACATGGGCGTATCCAGGGTGGGGCAGGTGGGGCACTTGCCCCACCCTGCTCTCTGACCCGAAGCTAAGAATTTTTAGGCAAAATTAATATAAAGACAAAATTAAATATTCATTTGGGTACTTTAACATTTTTCACATTAAAATAAAAACTTGGTTAAGGTCAACAATGACAGAAAACCGTCTTGTCGGCCTCTGTATGATGAGTGTGCATAGAAAGAGGGTTCTGGAAGCACAACATACATTTGAAAACGAAATTTTAGCTAGATTTAGCCAGAACCCTCGCAGGTTATTATTGAAATGGTGTAGTGCAGTCAATAAAACGTATTGTCAGTCAGTAAATAAAAAGCATTTTTAATTTCCTACTACTTAGTTTATTTACTTCTGCCCCACCCCTTAGAAAATGCTGGGTACGCCCATGGTTCTTGACCATACCTGGCAAGTATATCTGGACCATACTAGAAGGTAGTTACGGAGATATTCAAAGTTCCAATTTTGTCACAAGTTTTTTTTTAAAACTACTTTTTAAGGTTTTAACTTTACTTTAATAAACTCCATGTCCCGTTTACTATTCAAAGCATCCATCAGCACTAAGTTTTGAGTGCGTAACATTGAGTTTTACCGTAAAACGTGATTTTTCACCCCAAAAAAAAGTCGTTCCCCAGTAATAATTTTTGCGTAGAGTTACTTAGTTTGATGTACAGAATGCTTGGTTGACGGCTTCTTGAAGGGTCTGTTTACACCTTGTATATGTATTTAAGGAATTTTTATACTTTTTTTAATGCTTACTTCATACAACTTCTTTTATTTCTATCTAATTGGGGATATTAGTCTAGTCTCGAGAGTCTGTACAACGTCGAGTCCTCCATGGCATTAGTATCCAATTGAAATGAATCATTCATCTAAATATAGTTATTTTCATTGAAACAGAGGCATTTTAGTCTCTAGTGTCAATTAAAATACCAATTACTTGCCATATAAATAAAAGGCAATGACTCTTCATAGCTATCATTCAATCGTCTAATTTAGTTCTCAATAGGAAAATACCTTGAAATCAAGTAAATTGCAAAAACTCGCATGTACCAAGTTTCTTGGAATACATAAATCTGTTTGATTTAAAGATTTTATGTTCTTTATTTGTGCATTTTTTTATAAAATAGGTAGGTATTTGAATTTCAATAAAAAAAACTTGTCTTTGGTTAACCATGAAGATCTTGAATCAAAGATAAACATTTACTTAGCCATTCAACTACCTACACATTTATCTACAATGAAACATCACTTTAATCAAAACTTTTCAATCAAATATTCTCTTTAATCTTCCCTCCTAACATCTATTGAAGATCATAACGCTCCGTTCACGACCTCAGAACTTGCGATTAAGAGGCTACACGCACGAGGCTCAGTTTCCTTCGCGTGAGTACCTTTCGTTCCGCAAGTCACGTCGCATAAGCTCGTGACATACTTTAAAGAACTTCTTCCATTTATTTTCTTCGCAATCGTTGTCGCAACATGAGGGTGGTTTCTGGTTTTTGGACGCGCGTGTAGGCGCGTACAAGCCTGCCTTTTGCCACACGCGGAACTCGTAGGAGCGTTGACGCACATATAAGCTCGTACAGGCGCGACTCGCGAGGCAAGTCGTATTATTTATTTGTTATTTGCTGACAGCTGGCATTTTAATCAAGCGAACACGCTGGAAACGCACCCATGAGCTCGCGTACGAGCTTATACGCGCTACAACACACGCTAGCCTGAAACCGCTCTTAAGCGTATAGCTCGTGGCCAGTTGTTAAGTCTGGTAAAGGTCATAGTTCACGCCCAGGTCGAGATCCTATATTTGTACGCCATGAATAAAACACGGCAAGTCCTTTTACGGGCCTTGACGAATTTAGCAATATTTAGAAAATGGCGTCGTTTTATTTATGCCTTTTATCGGTGAAATGTCGGGAGGTTATCGTCGAGTGGTCTTGGTGATATTTTCAGCCTTGTATACGCGTGGCAGTTCATTTTATTTTTCGAAAATATTCCTCACACTTGTCAATAAGAATTATCAAACTCAAACTCAAAGCATTTATTTCAATTAGACGATTACAGGCACTTTTGAAGTTCAGAAAATATATAATTATATGACAAGTGTAGCTGCAGGTCGTTTAGAAAGAGCAATTTTGTCATAGTTCCAGTCTAGCATATCTAGACAATAGACATGAGTCATTACTTAGGCACCCTCAAAAAGAGAGGAGGCTTAGGGTTGATTCACCATCTGCCTGCTCTTGACCCTGGTGACGAGGGGTCGGCTTTTTCTTTCTTTATGTTAGCCACTGATTAGCCTACATTCAGTCCATAAGATCAAATCAACAAATATTAAGAATCTTTTACAATTACTTACCATGTATCGCGTTGAACAAAAAGAGTGCAATAATACATGATCATAATATTTCTTATTTTTATAATCTCCGTGTGAACTCCACCGTTTAACCAAACAAACTTGTAGTTTGTGTCTACTAGTTAGTAACCTCCATAATGATTCATCTCGTGGTTTTACGGTAAATAATTACCCGTTAATCATTTTCACGCGTAGCTAAATCACTTCTCAAATTAAGCAGCGGTTTTTGAAGTCATAGCTCAAGAACTGGTTTTACAATGTCGGCCACAGACAAGCTCGCATTGTGATAAATTCGCCATCAATAACTCGGTAGTTATTTTTATAGCGACAAACGCAATGCCCAAAAGTGTATTTATAGACAGCGTTCGTTATTACTTTTGAAGAAGTACAAAATATAAAGTTAACGTAGTAAGATGTAAAGGTTAGCTCATTCTAATAATCCCTTAATTTTAATGATGGAAATCTTCTTTTACAAATAAGCTTATTTTGATGTCTGTATGCTTGGGATATTGAGGAGCTCGTGGCTAAATAATAACAGCCGCTCGAGTTGATCTTTCTTTTTAGCCGTGCTTGCCTAGGTTGGTCTGTGGATGGGTGACCACCCATTACATAGCGAGTTTCCTCCGGGCCTCGGAAAGCAGGTTAAGCCCTTGGTCCCAGGTATCATTTGTAGATCTCTGAGAGTCGATAGGTAGTAAGTGGCCCAAAAAGTCTGACAACCAGTCTTACCAAGGGGTATCGTATTACCCAGTACTAACTGGGTTGTCAGGCAGTTGCTCCATCCACTGCTTTCGGCTGCATCCGGTTAGACTGGAAGCCGACCCCAATATAGTTGGGAAAAGGCTAGGTAGATGATGTATGCTTGGGATATTGCCGGTTTTCCAAACAGACCAAAGACAAAAACACAAGGAACGTTGAATCACGTCGCATTTACAGATAAAATGTAAAAAAATCTCACTTTTATTCTCCAGTTTACATTTACACACGTGCTTAAATAAAGCATGATTTATTTGCCTATAAAAATTCCTGCCACAAAAATCTCATATTGTTCCATAAACGATGAAGCGTGCATTAAAACTATTAAAATAATTTACGGCACCAATGTCAAGGGCGACGATAAGGGGCTAACCGTTTAAGCCAATATTAGCCCCTTATCTCATGTAGCCACACATTCACCAGTGACAGTAATCTGGCTCTTGTCTGATAAATTAGGTAACTAGATCATGGTTAGATAAGTAAGTAGTCTTAATTTTTAACAGCAAATTGGTCGTGGTTCGAAATTATTTATTTATTTTAGTACATGGAGGACTTACAGCTAATAAAAAAAAATAAAAAAAAATGAAAAAATAAAAATCTATTATAAATGATTTATTTTGAGTCTTAATGGTGTGGCTTGTTTACTAATTCGTGTGAACAAATAACATTTCCGCCGAAGATAGTTGCTTCAGATAGAAACAGATGTACAGACGTCAGCACATCAAGCTACTACAATCTGTCACATTTCTTTAATAGATTTTCAACTTTATCGTTAAAGCATTAGGTTCAAGGTTGATTGGGAACATTTGACAGTTTCGGGTAGCTTGATGTGCTGGCGTCTGTACGTGATGCTGGACGAGTTTTGAAACAACACCTCTCGATTGGCATTGTCTTTGTGGCCAAGTGTCGTCGTACTATTGTCGTTTTTAGGTAAACCTACCCCTAACCTTTTAGGATCCCAGACGAAGAGAAATTCTATCAGCGCTAATGAATGATGAGGGAAGAGCAAAGAGATTTAAAACACATATAGAGAGGACATTGGGAATATTGTCATACAATAATTTTCATCCTGAATATTTTCGATTTTGACACACGAATGCTACCTGACAAGCGGGCGTATGACACAGATGACACTAGACAGAACGAATTGTTATTAAGTAGTAACGAGTTCTGGATTACGATTTTCTTCGTCATGACCCTTCTATAGCTCGGAAATATTTGAGTGTCTTTGTGTCATATCAATGCGACCTGACAAGGCGACGTATCGCATTAGACTGATCGACTTGTTACTAATTTGTAACAGGTTTTGGAATTGTCAGTTTCTTGGTCTTGTCCCGTCTATAGCTAGTTATATTTGAATGTCTTTGGGGAAGAGTAAAAAATGTTTAAGCTACCAAAAAGCTTATGTCAAACCGGATGAATGTCATTTTAGAAATATGAAACGCCTCGACAGCGATTATCATTTTGTCTATTGGTCAAAATTTTTGCCACAAGTCGGGTTTGTAAAGGAGTGATTGTGATGATAAAGTTCAATATCCCGTACACTTCACAACATCTCAAACATAAAACTCGCAATTTCTCCAATGTCACTACAGAATCCAATTTCACATAACAAATGAACCGCACGGAGCCTTGAACTGCTAGTAGCCATAACTTGGTCATAAAACCGAATGACTCACACCTCGGGATGTATTCTTAGTACCGATGGAAGCCATGTATGACTCACGGACTTCCCGGGAAAGCCTTAGATACGATACCGGGATTGAGCCGGGAATTAGGAGTTGTCGTTTTATTTCTGAAAGTGTGATTCATTGGACCTGTTGCTAGGAGGAATGATATGTGTGGTAGATTAGATTGGTTTACTAGTGGTCACTCAGGATAGATGAGATGAGGACTGTGTGGTATGAAGTATGTCTAGCAGTGGACTAGTTCTGTTAGCATAACTTAATACCCCCTCCCCCTACCCCCATAGAATATGAAATGACTTTTTTGTTTTAAATTCAATGAAAAATGAAATGAAATTGAAATTGAATTGAATTGAAATTGATTTTTGGAATTTGATTGAATGAAATGAATTGAATGATCCTAATAAGTGGTAAGCAGTTGTGCGTCGACGTCGGATTCCACCCTGTATAAGGACACTGAATTAGTTCGTCAAATCGATTTCTGAAGTGGACGACAGCACTTCAGGTCAATAAAGCTAAATGGTGCTGTGACGGAAGAAAGATGAACAATGATGAATTAAAGCGGTTAAGTATTTATTTATATTCGCCCCTACTAGGTCATATCGCTGCACATCAGCAACACAAGGTCAATAAAACTTAGCAACCGAGTCAGCAGAAGTTTTGAATGCTAACATAGCAGAAAAATAAATAAGAACTTAAATGAATTCTTCAATTGAGATAGTCATCAGCATCACTTCAACAGCAATGAAGCGTGTAGACAGAATACCGAATACCGATACGACATTAATCTCCGTTAGAGGATTAAAAACGACAATAAAAACGTAATTCAACACATCGATGACTACCTAAAAAGTAAAATTGCTAATACACAACATTCTACACACGATTCCCTCAAAGTAGACATTACTTACACCTGACAAGATGACAACTAATAAACAGACGCTGTTTTTATCTTAGATCTACAAAAGGAAATAAATTCCACAGCAACATGAGGTTTATAGCAAGTCTTGTAACGTGGTGTGACATTGCAATGGATGGCAGCAGAATATCCACTGCGCGTAAACATGCATTCATCTCGGTGTCAAGTTGGACGAAATTATGGTTGGAGTACAAATCAAGTGGACGGGTTTAGATAAAGAATAAGCGGGTTCTTTCTTACTGTTTGCTTACGATCTAGAAGATTCGTACGAAAGCAGAATTGGTAGTTGTATTTTTGCAGTTGCATCAGTATTAGCAGCTTCTGATTGGTTTAATGGTCCATCAAGACACTTTGTCTGAAAACCGGTGTTTTAAAGGGCTCAAACTAGGGCGGAGGAACACATTCGACGTTTTGGTATGGTGATGAAGAACTGGTTATTAAGGTTTCCGGGATAGAACTTTCTTGTGTCCTAAATTACACAGTAAATCTAACCACCGCATTTGTTTTGTGGTTTTAGGGCTCTTCATACCAATTAGTGTAAGTTAATTTCTAGAAAGTTTATAATTTAGGTTACAGGGTTATAAAACCCCCTGACGGCTTCATCGAGCCGTCTTAAAAACCTTCCACTTGAGCTTGCTTTGCCGTGGAAGACTTGGAAATCTCTAAATAGACTCCGAACCCAAGTTGGCCGTAGCAAAGACAATCTCTTCAGATGGGGGTTCATGGACGGCTCAGATCTTAAGTGTGTATGCGGAGTTTTTCCACAGACCATGGCCGTCCTTCCATCTTGCGCTGCATGTCCTGACACCTGCGCACTTCATGATGTTATGACTGCATCAGCGAGCGGAGTTCGCGTAGCTGAGTTTTGGGCCAACCTATTTGATGAAAATTTGCCATCGACACGCTAAGAAGGGTTAGGTATGTTGGGACTTTGAAGTGCAACCCGAAACTACAATAGTGAACATCTCATGGAGATTTGCACTGCCGGGTGCGCCAAAGTTCACCTAAATTTTCAACTCCGATAATTGGAAATCCGAAAATGTTCTTCCTAACATTTTTCATCCTAACAATCACAATTCCTAACTACTCTGTCTCTAATTTTATAACTCCGAAGCATTCAACTTCATAATGTCAGTAGCAATAAACATCTGTTATACTTTTATTTGTTTTCCTATATTTTCTCAACATAACCATCTTTTACACTATTAATCAAAGTGATATATTTTTTGTTTAGATTTCTTTGTTTAGACTTGAAAATTTAGCCAAAAAAGTGTTATTTTTGCAAACCGTTTATTTTCTCGATTCTATCGTATAAAACACCTAAATGTAAGAATAAAAGTTTCTTGGTGTATTTGTCTCCGACTAACCGTTTGTCGTAAAAACGATGTGGAAGGGATCCATAGGTTAGGTTAGGTTAGAACTGTGACCAACTACGCGCGAGCCGAGCGAGCGAAGCGAGCGGTGCCGCGGTAGCGGCCGGCGAGCGCTACTTCAAAATTAGTTGCGAAATTTTTCTAAGTTTTTTTTTCATAGTGCCCCCAAGACGACACTCTGACCTGTACTTATGTTTAGGGATAAAAGCGTTATGATAAAAAACAGTAGGAGTTTAAATATATTTACATTAATGATATTATTAATTACAATTTTCGGAAACATGAGTGTTATGAACATCGCCGGTAGCACTACAAATAGTATGAATGAAAACTTTAGGATGAAAATTTTTAGGAAGAGTGATCATTCGGATTACAAATCGTTAGGAAGAACAATTTCGGGAAAAGAACTTTAGGTGAGCCAATATGGACCCTGCACTGCCATTTGAGACCTCTTCCCGCCATTTGCAAATGATACCTAGAAATCGTTTCTTTCTTGTTTTAGTCATGTTTTTAGGCTCTCCATCTCGAATCGTTCTATATTGTCCTTCTGTTTATTCTCATTATTCTGGCCTAGTGACGCGACGACAAATTAATATGAATCAGCTATCACCGACAATGATGCGGTATAAAACAGTGGCGCTAGTGGACCGCGACCGAACCAATGACCGTGTTAGTGGAGTGTGGGGAAACTCGGCTAATTTCTAATGGTAGCTGTAGTAAGTTGTGTTGATGATAGTATTATGTCATTGGTAGAATGAGTGGTAATGGTAGTTAATTGATTGGGAATGTCGAAAGTTCATTGATAGTAATAGCAATGTATTTTCGTTCTTTCTGTTAAATATTTGGAAGCAATGACTGGTTAAGGAATTTTGGGCCTGATCGTCTTTCAATGTACGATATTAAAAAAAGTGTTAACCATTATAAGCCTAGCCTATTTCTTATAATCTAGTAGTCATTGTTTAATACTACTTCTATTTAGGTACCTACCAGAAATACTACGACACGACATTGAACGATAGTTCTGTCTAAAATCAAAGCAATTTTAAATAATTATCATTTCCAAATAAGAATTACAAAATTCGTTCCAAAATCCAAGACCGATTACGCTTTCCAAGAACTTTCAAAGCATTTTCAACCCGCGTTCTAAACCGTTACACGACATAATAACATCAAAACTACCCACATTTCACAGACTCACTCACAACTCCCCAAAGCGATAATTACATGAGTTTCTTCTCTAGTACCAGCGCTAGTTAGCGTGCACGCTTACTACACCATCACGATACGATTAGCCAAGTTATTGAGTGTCCGACAGTAAATACATCAGGCTAGGTGAAAATTAGCTCAGTTTTATGTGATATATAAGGAATTTTTATTAGATTTTATAATATGTAGTCGGTGTGAAGTGGATTCATGGACGTTCTTGCTCTAGTTACTCATATGTATTGGAACGTTTACCAGTAACGCGTGGACTTGAAAGTGTGTGGTATGCTTTAAGTGGTGTTTGTCGTTATGTTTTGCAAACAAAATAAGACGAGACTGCGTCGTTGGTCTGGTTGTTGTAGGCGCGGCTTCTGAGCATGAGTTCCTGGGTTCTGTTCCCAGGTCGGGCAAAGTTTTATAGGGTTCGTCCATCTGTATCAGCCACGGATTCTGGACGTGAAAATATTGGCCGACTCCAAAATTGTTGGGACAAAGGCTAGGCAGATGATGGAAAATCTAACAATGTTACGACATTGTGAGTTAAACAGTTTTTCAAAATCTAGCAAATAAGCCGAAGTTATCTTAAGCGCCACAAAATGACTTCTTCCTCTTCTGATTTTATTTGCACGGGACCACCTACCTGCCTTATTTTCGTGACTATAAATAAAAACATTACTCAGACGGATATGCGTACAAAGCAAGCATATTAATAGATTTACTTTTAATGCCGATACGTACTTCTAATAAGGATTCTTGGAACATGACATGTATCATTGATAAAATGATTGATAGATGTCAATAACTTTGGTTTTTTTTCCGTGTGGTTAGTGCCTAACAGTAGCGAAGAGTCAATTTTTGTAAGAGATAAGCCGGAGTACATTATCTTTAATGTGATTATATTATTTGTCTATAGAATACTGAATGTGCCGTTTTTCAAAGGGAAGCCGGTAGGAATCGAGTTGTATGGAATCTTCGCCACTGGTGCCTAACCTGATGTCAGACTTTTTATGCTGTCCATGCATGCCTTCGACTTGGCTTCACATGCACACTTTAGTTAATTGACAAAGATCAAAAAAGAAGAAAAAAGGTAAAGCGTATGACTTACTTGTAGATTACCTAGCGTATTCTAAAATATATCAAATAGTGTGGTAACTAATTAATTGAGGATCTAGTCTGCAGTCAAACTCATCAGTTATGTTCAAGTCCATAACTTACTAGAAAGACAGAACGCAGACAAAATCAGTATTCCATTCACAAATCTCAATTTTCAAACACACAACATCACAAATCAAAGAAAACAAGGAGGAAAGGATGAAACTTCAAATAACACTGATCCGACATTACTGAAAGATTTGCGGTTCGTTCGGTCCGGGTCGGATGATCAACACGGCCCCGGATAACCGGATGAGGGCCAATGTGGAATTATGGCTTTCTTATGGGCTGGCACGAATCTTTACTGTGGGATTTCGAGATTTCAAGAGGTATTGGAAAACAAGGGGCATATTAAATGTTCACGTATTGGTAAATATTTATATGTTTGCGATGGAAAAGAAAAGGAAGTACAATAATGTTTTGCAGCTGATTTTATAAGCCTCAGTAGTATATGGAGTTGAGGGTGTTCACTAGTGGATGACACAAGTCCGTTTAAAGCACCCACGTTTGTAGGGAACTAACATAACATTACTTCACGCCTGTAATCCCAAGGGTTAGGTAGGGTTAGGCAAAGGTTGTTCCTAATAGTACACCCACATTTCGCCAGTTATTTTTAAGTCCCATGTAATAGAGGGCGAGCCTATTGCCATCAACAAATCCAGACTCCGCGGCTGCTACTGAGAAATTCCTGACGGAAAAACCCAATAACACTTTGCCCGACTCGCGAAACGAACCCAGAACCTCATACTCAGCAGTCGTGCTTGTGATCACTCGACCAACGAGCAGTGGAGAAATAGTGAGTATCATATTCTGTAGCTGCGTCACAAGGAACTGCCATCGGAAACCGATCATTCAATCTATGTCGATCAGACAGGCAAAGAAAGGCAGTAAGAAATTAAAGTACTCAACCGTCTGAACCACGGCTAGGTGCGCCAGCTACGTAGCCATTATTGTGTTAAGCAGTCAAGGTTGCACCGAACCTAAGCAACGATAACGTAAGCAGTGATAGCCTAGTGGTGTGACCGATGGACTGCCAAGTCATAGGTCTCGAGTTCAAACCCAAGGCACGCACCTCTGATTTTTCGGATTCATGTGCGTATAGTATAATTATCACTTGCTTTTCGGTGAAGGAAAACATCGTGAGGAAACCAGCATGCCTGAGAGATATTTCTTGACGGCATGTAAAGCCAAGTCAGAGGCCCATGGGCGGCATAAAAACTCTGACACCAGGTTACGAACTAACCACACGATAAAGAAGAAAGACCGAACGTAAACAAGCAACAAGTCGTTGTTCTTGTTTGCTTGTTTGGCTGCCGTCCCCAAGAGCTAGAGAAATGATTAACGAGTTAGCAGTGGGTAATAGTTAAGGAAGCTGTACTGTTTCATCTGGCAAAGGAAAAGGCAGCATTCGGTGCTGATGGTCAACATTTAGGAGTTGGAAAACATTTGGAGAAGTATCAGGAGAAGAAGAGAAGAGAAAGACAGAATTGAACTGAACTTCTTCACAATATACATACAAAGCTAGAAACTAACTTCCGCCTCTTGAAAAGAAATACCTTTTAAAAATTACGTCTACAAATTAAATAATCGGTACATACATCGTCACGGAAGTTCCTAAACAATAAATAAAAATGCGAAACAATTCGTCTGCCAACTTGTAACAGTTATATAAAAACAATATTGAATGTAACAAATGAAATAAATAAACTTGTTCATTGATTCCGTTTAACGAACTGTGAAGGATGGTATGATGGCAATAGGCAATCTATTTTTAGTATTATGAAACTGAATGAAATGAAGATTTGGATGACAATACCCGAAGAGCTACTATTTCAAAGATTGTTCAGAAGTCATTTGAAGATTGCGAGAATCTCATTGTCAGAGAACATCAAATAATTGAATTATTTTGTTGCATTTAGCTTATGAAGACCACAGCGGATACGATGTTCCAATTGTTGCTGATCGATATTGGCAATCTGCTGAAAGTGTTCATCATCAGTAGCCTTGTCCCCCTTTTGTGCCATTCTTCCATGGGCTCTTCGGGTCTCAACCAGGTCTTACTGGCGATCTTCTGGATGTCAAACACCTATCTGGCTGTTGGTCTGCCAACCCTTCTGGTAAATATATCCGAGAACAACACCTCGAGGTAGAGTCTACTCTGTATATTGTTCTACGGCTGAAGTTCTTAACACCAGCAGAAAAAAAGAGAGCCTGAAACAGAGGGACCTGACAAAGAAAGTCACGACAGCAAAGGAGAGCAGACAAGAAAGGAAACCGAGTATCCTCCATCATTTACAAAAAATAAACGAGATTTTTTCTCAAGAGCACAAAACGTCATCTGCGTTCACTTCATCTAAAGAAAAAGATAATGAAATCAACTGAGCCCACATTAGCATAGTGCACACAAAATATTCACGCGCTCTGTATAATGTGTATAATGCGCATGTCTGAGGACGCTGACTCACACTGAATATTTCAATGTAATGTGGCAACTATAAGACTGAATAACAATAAGGATATTTTATAATGTTGAGATGTAACGAAACTAACAGAAACCATCTGTTTTTGCTAAATAAGCAGTTTCTTTGATCCTCCCCAATCTCTTCTATAACGGTAGCAAACAAGGTAATCTTGGTGCCTGAGTTCTCTGAGACATTATCATATATATTCAGGCTCATATGGTCAAATACTTTCTGTTAGTAAACTAAAATACAGTGTGAACTTGTGAAGTTACACTTTTTTTAAAGTAAGTAGTGCTTTGTTACCACACATATCGGAACTGACTTCTTGTTTCAACCAAAAACAAACATTTATTACATAAAAACAGATTATTTAATGGAAATGTAACATATGTTAGCATCCTAATACAGAAGGACGTTCTGAGTTCATGTAATTGTAAAGTGTACATGACACAAACAAACGAACCACAATCAACTTCCGAAAAAACACATGTCCGTTAAATAGGACATAACAGAACAATGTAGAAGAAAAGATTATCAGTAAGCCATTACTGCCGTAAACGGGAGTCATTACCGGAGTGTAGTTTAAACTAATTGACGACACAATCGGACACGGCTATGGGTTAGGGTGTGTACACAATAACACCTCTGCGAGATTGTAGCGCGGTTTGGAAGCGGTCCCGGAGAAATTATTAGTTATTTCCTCATATTTGAGGATTGACGATATCGCCAGGTCTCGGGGAACAGATGAATGAGGGACGCAAAGTACCAAGAAGTATGACAGAAGAAATAGTAGGCCTATACTCGGTATTGGGTGATTCTGGGCTGAAATGATGATGTACCGAAGTGGGCGACCACAAAAGCAACAGCAAGCAGAATTACAGCCTTTAATGTGATTTATTTGTCACAAAACGGATGGCTGTTGGGGCCGAAAGGTTCTTGAGGTACCGGAAGAAGAAGCATTGTATGGCCTCCCACAAGGTGGGCCGATAACCTTGTTAAGGCCGTGGGAATCCGCCGGAAGCGGGACGTACGGGACCGATCCGTCGATGTGACAACGCTTGATCCCGAGGCTTATGCCTAGCAGTGGATGTCTTACGGCTGAAATGATGATGATTCGAATTAAAACATTCACCTCGTGGAAACTTTTCATATCGATGGAGTTTTTTGGCGCACACATCCTACTAATATTATAAATGCGAAAGATTGTGAGGATTGATGGATGAATGTTTGTTACTCTTTCATGCAAAAACTACCGACCGGATTTGCATAAAATTTGGCACACAGATAGTTTATAACCTGGATTAACACATCGGATACTTTTTATCCCGGTAATACGATCCCGTGGGCCATTATCGAACTCCATGCGGGCGAAGCCGCGGACATAAGCTAGTTAAAAATATTTCTAGGCGATAACTGAGTCCTTCAAATGACAGCCAGACATGCCATCTTACTTTCCCAACTCCCTACCATCCCAGGAAAATTGCGCTAATATCTTTTACATGTGCAACCACCTTAAACAAACACCAACCGATTGCTTCAACGATTTGGTTAAACTATCGATTAGACAATGGCGTCCAATGGCGCCCAATGGCGTACAATGGCTATCAGACTACCCACACAACCCACCAGTAATTCATGTTAGTTTAAAGTAATGGCGCTGTTCGCTATTAGCGTTGCTTGCTTTACAAAATGGTGTCTGGTCTATGGTTGTTTAGGAAATGAAGGCTGTACTTTTGTGGTGTTAGATTTCAGTACGAGTAAACAGTGTCTGGTGGTTTTTTAATATGGAGGCTGATATCCTGCTGCTAGAAGGTCAGTTTTCCAGACTAAAGCAGGAAATGCTGCCACAAGAAGTTGCTAAAACTGCCAGTGCCTTTCTTTCGGAGATGCGAATAAGAAAACAAATCATCACGACTGTAATTCCCGAAGGGCTAGGCAATAATGATTAAATCTCATCTAATAGGGGGCGAGCGCCTATTGCCATCAGCCGGACATAAAGCCAGACCCCGGAAACAAAAACCCAATAACGCTTTGCCCGTCCAGGGAACCGAACCCAGAACCTCATGCTCATCAGTAGCTAGACCATCGAGGCAGGTAAAAATCTTACAGTTTTAATTTCGAACTTTCTATTTCAATAAAGGTTTATCACCGAACAATGATTGGTTTATGTATGAATAAGACCGCTATCTCTTCTCTATCCTCTATTCAAATGGGTCCTCACAAACACAACTCGGCACTTGTTTACCTCATTTTCCCAAACAAGCACACATATCAACAAAAATGGCGAATAAGAAGGCTCTATTTATCGATAAGTAAATGCGAATACTGAGCTGAATACACCAAGACCTCTTTGGAGAGGACCGCAAATAAATTGCGAGCCTAGTCTAAGTATGGACATGTTTGGAGAGGAGCTAGATTGATTCTGAAAAGGATCTCGATTTGCTCGGTTTTTTCGTGAAAGACTTGGTAGTACTCCAAAGGTCTTTTGTACATAAATATATTATTTTTAAATCTACGACCTCTTAGTATGATTAGTTGTAACAGGTTCGGGTTTTTAATTTCTGAAACTACCTCACTCAAATAAAAGGTTTATTTAAAGTCAGATTTTGCTTAATGCCGATTTCATTAGCTGTATTATTTATTTATTAAAACTTTATGCACATAATGTACAAAGGCGGACTTAATGCCTTGGGCAATTTCTACCAGTCTACCTTAGGGTGATGCAGAGACAAAACAGTAGGTGCAATAGTACAGAAAATTTCCAAAAAGAAAATATAAATATAAATACATATATACATACATACAAAACAAAAAAAATACAAAGTAAAGATATATAATGATACATAGATGAAGAAAAACAACAAATTAATTGTGAGACGAGTCTGCCAACTTCTTATGTAAGTAAGAACAACGTTGAACAAAGTTGTAACTTTATACATTTTTCTTTTGTTCGTCTCTACTGTCCCAATGCTGGAAAAAGGCCTCCTTCAAATCCTTCCATGAGCTCTTTTCCCGTGCCTCCTCGAACAGCCGTTGCGGTACCCGTCCAGATCATCTCGCCACCTCTTTCTGGGCCGGCCATGGCAGCACCGTCCGTCTTCCGGCAACCATAGTGTGGAGACTTTTGCCAAGCGGTCATCGTGCATGCGGCTGTCGTGACCTGCCCAATCCCTAGCAGCCATTTTGCCAACGTCTACTATGCCCGTTATGGAACGCCACTTTATACATAATCTTCAATAAAAATGTGTCCATTCAGATTTCCAATTAACAGCGCATAAACAGACTGTAAGTCCAGTTAGAGGGAGAGGGTCTTAATCATAATCCACCAAGCGAGCAGAGTGCAGCCCAACTAACACAAAACTAAAATAATTAATGAAAATTACAATTTGCATTTTTCCATGGTACGGGTAACCTTAAAAAGATTTAAATATAAAAATCTGTGTAACTCTTCAAAATACCAGACAGCACGACCTTCATGTTGAAAAGTTAATTAATTCTAATTAACATGGTAACTGGGTCATTTCATAATATATTACAAGTTTTTAATAACAATACGTACTTTGTTACAACATTAAGAATATGAATAATACCTAAACCATCTTGTAACGATGGATGGACCGTGTGAATGTTGATATGGGTGGAAGAATACATGCTGCGCCGACCCCTCATACATTTAGATAAGAGCAGGAGAATGATGACCATCATTTAAGAAGGCAGAATCATCTCGAACCAAGAATGGGTCTCAAGGATCGCAAAATGGCGAAAGAAAATGACATGATGACTTACTTAACTTCAAGGAAAGATGCCTTGACCCTGCAGTAAGCACAAATAATTATGATACACTTTATATTCGTACAGCAAATCAGTAATTTTCTAAGCTTCAGTTTGATATGGACACGAGAAGAAGGAACCAACCTCACGTTGCATTGATGAAAGCATTCCCATTTCAGCACCCAACCACTGATACCCATTAATATTACGATCGAACCTGTGTGCCAAATAGTCCACTCTTAGATATTACTTGTGTTTTTGACGACCAATCGACCTAAATAGCCCATTGTTAGAATCTGGAACTTGTAGTCCAAATACAGACAATAGTACATACGCAGACAATAGTACTACGATTTCCCAGGAAAACCAATACTAAAAAACTAGTTTTCACGCTTGTAGTTGAACTAGGGCAATGTTAGCTTAAGTAATTAATATTGCTCTCCAAAGTTGGATAATATTTTCTGGGGAGTCCGGTTATCACTGGTCAGTGATCAGTTTCCCTCATTAATATCGTTGATAAGTCAGTTTCGTTGATTGGACAGTTAAGCAAAACTCGAATTAAGCAAAAGGTCAATCGTGGAAACAAGAAAACACTGAATACTGTCGACTTGACACCACACTGTCAAATCAGCGAAGAGAGGCAATTGAAGAGAAGTTACTTTATGCAACATCTAGCACGAAATCCAACAAAGATGTGTCATACACCACAGCAGCAGCATATGCATAAACTTTATCCCCCTTTGCACAATGTCTAGCCCACTTCCACTCATTCAAATAACATTTAACAATAAAACATAAATCAAAAGCCTACTCCTTTCCCGTCATTGACAAAGAACTGCACAATTGCATCCTCGGCGCCGTAACTTTGCATAACACTCGACCAATGTAAATATGGACCCATGGCAGTAGTTAGTACTAAAACAATAGGGTTCAATCATAACAGTGGATGTTATTACGCATATTACGATGTTGTATACCTAACACTATTGTTGGACATCCGTTGTTAGTTTAGTTACGTAAATCAATATTGTTATACTTAATCTTATCAATGCGAAAGTAACTATGACTGTCTGTTACATTTTTACGCCTTTTAACGGCTGAAGGAAGTTCCTAAAGGCGGTCACTGAGGAACTTCTAGAACTAATAGAGTAGTTCCTAAACATTTGAGGGTCTATCAACTCAGCCATTCGCAGTAGCTCCCAAGTAACGCCACAACCCCCTGTTCCCCAATTTCCGAATGCAGTCTGATGCAGTCACCTTTTTAAGGTCGACAGTCCGCATACTTCAGGGCATCCTATACTACTGTTGCCGATACTCGATCTCCACTCCACGACTCGTTTGCTCCATCAGCCATCAGTCTTTCAACAAACGTGGCCAGCCTACTCGCCTCGTCAGGCCTGACCTATCTTCGCCTTAACAAACCATAAGAAATCTGAAATACCGTTGCACATAAAATAAATCTTCCACAGCGAAGACATTTGAGAAAAAAGTCGCGAGATGAGATAAACGACACCGATAAATCTAGACACGTTACTTTTCCAGCTAATTGACTTTTTATCCACTAACACATTAGACTAGTTTCGTATAAATTATTCATTAACATACTAACGCATTTAAAATGGTAATTTTGCTGTATAAACAGTGTAAGGAGATGTCCATTACTAACACGGGTTCTATTTACTGTTATAGTTTGTGATCTTGAAGAAGTCTTACGGAAATCTTTGATCATCAGCATTCGCAATGGAGAAGGTACCTATGTGAAACTAATGGCGCTAGCATAGCTAGATCCTACCAACGTTATTGGTCGAAAATCTGTCAATGTCACTTTAAGTTTCCAAATAGCTTGACCTCATTGATCAGATTGGACCTTAGCTAAAGTCACGACATTTAGAAAAAAGTTTCACCAGCCTTCCCTATTGCAAGGCAGGTAACTCATTTATGCTAAACAATGATCTTGGTCTTGCCAGAAGAGTATGCCGTTGGATCTGATGATCCAGGACACATTATATGTGTAGCTCTCCTTGTCATTGAAGATTTGAAGCAATTTTTCGCCTTCTACAAGAGTAAGAGAGTAAAGTTCTTCTTCTTTATCGTGTGGTTAGTGCCTAACCTGGTGTCAGAGTTTTTATGCCGCCCATGGGCCTCCGACTTGGCTAAAAAAAAGAAAAAGAGAGTAAAGTGAAAATTCTTTTTCAAGGATTACTTACATAAAAACAAACTACCCACATATTACTTAGTAAAAACTTTTTCTACCAAATATCGATATGAAAACGTTCCGATTTCTTCGGAGTTTATCCTAAAACTTTTATCGAAGGAGTTCCATGATTTATTCACAAACCTTTTTGTAATATCGATATACAAAGGGCTATATTTCAAAACTACTTTATGAAGACCGTTAATAACAATTGGGTAGGTAGGTATATAAATTGTTTGCGGGTTAAAAGGGGAATAAAATGGAGGGTGTAAAACGGAAAGAGGGTTCAGAGTTGAGTACTAGCAGTTTTATGTAAATGTTAGGTTCAGTTAGGTCTCAAGCGAGGGAATATTGCGCTTGTGATTTTTATCTAGGTAAATATTAAGGCCTAGGTTTTATAAAGCTTGGCTAAAGAAAAGTTAAGGGCTGCTGAACTAGGGTCATCAGCCCAACCTATTTGGACTGCGAATATTTCTGCTTTTGGTATGTGTGCTTAGAAACCTGTAAAGCTCAGTATTACTCAGTGATCATCCCAAATAAAGAATAGATGCTTCCCTTTACCTTTGCCTCGTTGCCTTGGTCACGGAGTCTGGATTTGTGCCCGGTTAATGGCAATAGGCTACCCCCCTATTACATGGGACTTAAAAACATAACTGGCGAAATGAGGTACACCTCTGCCTAATCCTTCGGGGATTACAGGCGTGATGTTATGTTATGTTTTTGCTACAAAGGCTACAAAGCACAAACAAATAAAGTGCAAAATAATATCACCTGTATTCTTATTATCAGTCCAAAGAAAGACGGATAAAGAATCTTCCATACGCATATTAAGTAGATCCAATTCTAAGTCTGAGTAAGGAAGGAACCCAAAGGAAGTGATAAAGTCAACAGCACCAAAGTCAGTTCGATATCTCTAATTAAACATTAATCAACGCTACACCAAGCTAATTAATACCATGAAATCAACACGTTTACACAGAAAGACGGCGTATCGTAAACTAACTGAGGATATTAGTCACGTGTGCTAAAATGTAAACTTGAATGTTCGTAGGAAATTGATGCCTTGAACTGACTGCACTAGGGAGATGGACCTTGCAGGAGGCCGAGAAGTGCTGGCAGGTTGAAAAAGCCTTTTTTTATTTTAAAGGTATTGTAAAATAGTTGAATGATGACTTCAATAATAGAGTTTCCATCTGATATAGTAGGTCCTACGTAAGCGGTGATTTGAAAAGCAAAAAGTAAACTTTCGCAGGTATGCTGGAAGAGATTTCTTTAGAAATACCTAAGCATCAACTTTGTACTCATGTTTCTGTTCTTTTATTTTTCTTTAATTATTGTGTATAGAAATAGTTAAATAAATTAATAAATGTTGGCCTCATATCCTATTGAAAATTCAGGTCATAATATAGGCGTCACTGTCATGCGGTCTACTAAGTTCTTTTGGCGCATTCTGGATAGTTTAGCCGTGCCACCAACCTGCTGACTGACTAACCTTTATCAAGGTATGAGCATCAGCACTAGTATTCTCTTTAATAACTTGAACCAAAACGAGAAATGGGCTGCTATTCTAGATGGTGTTAACAAAAATGGCTAAAATGTCTAGAAGTTGGAACAACACAACTTTGAAAATGTTCGGATTTCTTGTCAGGTTGGTTTCAAGGCTAGGAACAAGAACAGATGTTACGTGTATCCTTACACATTTTTGCTGCCAGTAGCCGATTTGTCAGTGTTCGCCATATTTACTCGATATTCACCGATGCGATCGACAGAAATCGAGCTTGAAAGCACGTGTTGCCGTTAACGCGAGTCATATTTTAGGAAACTGAAGTCAAACTCCTTCGAAGCGATTTGTGCCTACTTAGATAGAAAAAGAATATTGAAAGCAAAAGAGATCACTACATCAATCTATGTAAGAATAGTTTTGAACTTGTAACTTGTATTGTATCTTTTAAGCTCAAATAAAGACGACATCAAACTAATTAAATCGAGTCTCATGGTAATAAACCGTGTTTGTGCAGAATTTCATAATCATCATCGTAATCATAATCGGGACACGGGCCATCCGAAGCCTAATCAAGTGCATTCTTACAGCATTCAGTCATCAGCTTAGTATAGAATATGTTGACACGTTATTATCACGTCAGTCCGACCACATTCTAGGCTAAACCTATTTAAATCGCGTACTCGAAGCAACACTAATAAATCAATCGATTTACTCCAACACATAGCCACCTAGTTCTGCATGATTCAATCCCAACATTAGCATGTGAAGATCGGTATCGAGTCAAATAACACACTGTACACACTCGATACAAACGCGACGCAATCACGGCATGTTCTGAATCGATAAACACTTATTTTGTACGTCATTTGACTTTAACTTTCTACATGTGCGTAGAATGCAATTTAAGGACCGTTTTGGTGAGCAGAAGATGAAGAGAAATGTCACTTCCTTATGGTAGTATTTTTGAGGACTTGCTCTTCCGGTCAATGAGATTTTTTTTTTGTTCTGGACCATATCTGGGAACCCTCTAGTTACGGAGATATTGAAGTTCCAACTTTTTCACACGCGTTTTTTTTAATTTTTTACTTTTTATACTTCCATGACCCGTGTACTATACATCCACCAGCACATCGTTTTGAGTGAGTTACATTAAGCGCCACCTTATACCGTGATACATTTTTGGTAACACCAAAAAAAATCCGAGCAATAATTTTTGCCGAGTGTTACTTAAGGCTGCGCGAAGAGTCCGTTTACATACTGTATAGTGTATAAAGAGATAGAGGCATCTATAAAGTTTAGGGCAAGTCCTTATTTATGGCGGAGATCTTTGCCCAGCTGTGGGAAAGCATAAGAACCTTATTGAACTATTTATTGTTTAATAATTGACATAATCATTAGGATAACTTGAGACAGATCATATTTTAACTTTCTGATCATATACAGGGTGTAAATAGACCCTTCACGAAGCCGTCAACCAAGCATTCTGTACATCCAACTAAGTAACTTTACGCAAAAAATATTGCTGGGAAACGACTTTTTTTTTGGGGTGAAAAATCACGTTTTTCGGTAAAACTCAATGTAACGCACTCAAAACATTGTGCTGATGGATGGGTTGAATAGTACGGGGGTCGTGTAGGTGTTTAAAGTAAAAATCTTACATTAGAAACATGTATTTAAAAAAAAACTTGTGAAAAAGTTGGAACTTTGACCCCCAATATCTCAGTAACTAGAAGGTTCCCAGGTATGGTCTAGAACAAAAAAATGATCGCAATAACGGGGAGAACAAGTACCTTTCGGCTTCGTTAAGGGTCTTTTTACACCCATTAAAGTTTTTTATTTGCTTTTCTTTTGACTTCAGATCAGCAGCGCGGAAGCAGTCACATTCACACAAATCTAGTCTTTTTTCTCTCGTTTTAAAGTTAAAATATTTATCTCTAAAAGTAGCATAGCATAATCCTCCTGTCTATGAGAGGGAATGGGCTATAATCCACCACGCGAGCCCATTGCGGGTTGTTAGATGTCACAAGTCTTCGAATTTTTGGTCCTCACGATGTTTTCTTTTACCGTTTTGAGAGCAGTGGTGATGTGTTAAATTTCACAAAGTAATGCGCCTGCCTGGGTTCGAACCCGCGACTTACTATTCGTAAGTCGGAGTTATGTAAATTATACGCCAGTCGCACAGTGAAGACAATATTACCTATTATGTTGTAATAATGTTTATAAATAATTATGACCTTCACAATGGAGGCATCCCTAAAGGAAAACTTTGAAACGGTGTTTTTCCTATGGCAAGAGTTGTTTATAATAATAAATATCAATTGTGATGGTGTACATAAGAAAATTTTATTCATACATAGGAATGTAAATAAAAATATTAAATACTTAACACATCACATGTAATGTTTGCTTCATTTGTATTGTATTATACTGGTATAAATGTGGAACTTTTGTATAAATAAACGTTTGTTTATTTATTTTATGTTCTTTTTCATAGGACCGGTCGATCTGGCGATCTTGGGGGGAGCCTATACGTCCAGTGGTGTGCGAATACAGCTGACGATATAAAGCTATTTTTATTTAACAATTTATAATTCAGTTACTGTTTTTATGTCTTAGGAATAACTCTATATCGTAAACTCCTCATACCTTTCCATAACATCTTATGGTTTTACTCTTTCAAGATATCTAAGTAATTGATAAAACTTAATTGTCATTTATACATCTTCAGTAACGCAGTGTTAAATTTCAAAGGGTCCGTTTCTTCTAAGCGGAAAAATCTTCGTGGATTTTTTTGATAACATAACATTACGCCTCTAATCCCCGAAGGATAGGCAGAGGTGTAGTACACCGACATTTCACCGGTTATGTTCTTTGATGTCACTTTATAAAGGATTGAATCAGTATATTGTATCAAAATTGAGCGCAAGCGCATCCTCGAGCAGATCGGTTACTGTTATAATGTAAGGTAGGTTCAGGTAGTACGTATTCATGAAGTTCTTTCGGTACCTGCACTGCAGCTACTTTTCGCAATGAAAAACCCAAAATCAATATTCGGTAAACGCTAACACAGGTCAACAGAATTATAAGTATGTAAGTAGAATATCGTGTGGTCTGCAAAAGGATCTTTGTTCGAACAGCCAGGAATGTGAACACGTGACGCAGCACCGTGCTCCGCCGTTTGTGAATCGAAGCCATTGTTCCGGACCAACATCTGTTGTAATACGTTAATGTATTGCTAACAGTTGTAATGTACATAGAATGGAAGTAACTGGCACCTATGTATGCGAAAAAAGTTTATGTGAAAAATATACAGTAGGTTAGGTTTATTCGTAACGCCAGACTACGCACCCAGAAACATATTACTGACGTGGGCAAACGTAAGCGTGCGAAGCAAAGGAGAAGACAGGATGGCCATGTCTGCAGCATCATCAGTACCACCGAGCTGGTGGCCAAAATTACCACTCAGTGGAGTCCTGAAAACTAACAGAAGGCATCGCGGCTGAACTCGTAGAAGATGTTTTGACAAGCTGGCCAAAAACCCAACAACTGTGACCACCATTTGTTGGTTTTTTGGGCCCTGCATCAAAGTAGCTGCAAGTCATAAACTGAGGCCATTTGCCCAACACTGGGATAATGTGCGCCGGTAGTATCAGTAGGTAAGCACTTATAAGGATACCTAGTATTATAGTAAGACCTAACCATGGTTATTACGAAAGATGACATTAAAACGAAATAGCTCCTATGATTTTGTGATGTAGGTTTTATGAGCGAAGGTAAAACAGTGAGTGTCAATGCAAAGGCATTAACATAATGTCATGAAACACATTATTGACTTAAGAACACATAACATAACATCACGCCTTTAATCCCCGAAGGGTTAGGCAGAGGTGTACCTAATAGGACACCCACATTTCGCCAGTTATGTTTAAGTCATTTAAGAGGGGCGAGCCTATTGCCATCAACCGGGCACAAATCCAGACTCCGTGGCTGCTACTGAGAAATTCCTAATGGAAAAACCCAAAGACAATTGCCCGACCTGGGAATCGAACCCGGGACCTCATACTCAGAAGTCGCGATTACCGAGGAAGGCAAACGAGGCGTGACTTAAGAATTGATGCAATAATAACGTCTAAAACATTAAACTTTTGTTTGGAAACGATAAAACTTTAAAGAAAGCACCATAAGCCTTTATCATATATCTTTAGTATACGTGTTTCTTGCTTACCTACATATAAAATGTAAACAAAAGAAATATTAGCTTTTTTCAAGAAGCTATCTAGTGCTTATCGCGGCTAGATTTTCCAAGATTATCTTTTCTTCTCAGTAAGTAAGTCTGAAAGCGAAGGTAAAGAAATGAAACAAGTTATTTATAAACTGCTTATCTTTCAGGGCTTTTAAATGGCAAATAATGGAAGGCATCATGTGCCCTTACCATGAGTTTGTAAAAACTGTCCTCGATATCGAAAACTATCGGATATACTTCTCGTGTCGTAAAGCAGTCGATGAATATGAAAGAGACAGTGCGATAGTATTCGATTACGAATAATACATTTCAAACTCATGGTAAGCCCAATGGTGATGGAGCAAGAAATGAAGAGAGAATGAGAGAATCGTCTGATGAAGACAGTCAGTCTAGAATATAAGATGAAGGATCGTCGCAATGGCCTTTGCTACTCCCATGGGAAAACAGCATAAGTTCATAGTCAGATAGAATATCCTACTCTATTGTCCAAGTACCGTGGCACTGGCAGTTACACCAAAATAGACATACAGTTAGTTTGCAATGCCCCTATCAACCAGAGGCGCTTAGCACGTGCTCCACTGTTAGTCCGTGAGTTAAGTAGTAGTAAAAATATACTAAACCCAAACCGGTTTCCATACAAAACTGACAAATCACCCGTTACTTGTACCAAAACATAACAAAACACGTAATACTTAAAACTTTCAAGTGACATCAAAATGCTTGGTTAAAATTCTGCTCACTTAGCAAGCAAAAATACGACGAAGATAATTTATCTTGCTTGCACAGGTATTTGTATTCTTATAAATGGCGGTCCAAACTATTGAAAATAACACGTTACGATGCCTCGTACGTGATGATACGATTAAAATAACACATCCACATGTCGATAGTATTGAAAGGAGTTGACTGGGTTACAGACTTTCTCCGCACCAGTTAGCAAGTGTACTATCCTCATACGCTATCAAAGACAGTGTCATATTACAAAAAACCTCGGCCCGCATCCTGTTCTCGAAATAAACCCTCTTTACTTTTATTCTTGCATCCATAGACAATATTGTTCTTTCTTTTTTCTAAAATAGAACGTGTTAAAGAGTTCGAACCTTTTTGTTTGAACTGTTAGAACAACATTGAGTCGAAAAGTAAACAAATGAACCTACGAGATGGGCCAAGGCCGAAACAAATAAATATTTGGAGTAAAATGAAGGCTGAATAATGTAATGAGCTTTGGGAAAGTTACTGTTACAATGAACCTACTAAAATAATAAAAAAGTAAAAAGATTTGATTATTATAAATTGGGGGTCTCCAAATATGATAAGCGGGAATTACAATGGATTTGATTATTCCAGGCTGAAAAGTTGATATAATAAAGAGCTTAATTTGTGGATGTGAACAGAAAAAACAGAATACACACTCGTAATCTGCTCGACCTCAAATGAAGCAGTGAAAAAGCTAAATTATATCCGACCAGATGTATGAAACAGCCAGGTTTCCGAGTATGAATAATAAGCCTATTAAAACTTAGTCTGAGTTGCGTGCCAAATTGCAGGATTCTAATCCAACGTAGGTTGTTCTACCGCACACACTTGTATTTGACACACGTACTGAAAGCAGAGTTCCTAAATATCAAATAGAAAGTTTAAATTGAATTGTCATTCACACTGAAATGTGGGGTTCGCCACATTTAAATACAGTCTACCTAACAACAGCACCTAGTATTTTGGCAGAAGGTTGGGACACCTGGGACAGGATTTACGTACGTTCGATTCCGAATCAAAAGTTACATTTCCTGAAGTTCGATTGTAACACCTTCAACTCATAAATTACGCAAGTTCTGCTCTGTCATTTGTTCGCTCAAAGCTGTTCTTGCGATCTCATTGGAAAGTTTATTCCTAGCGTTTGATTAAAGGCATATAGTTCTAGTTCTGTAATCGTATTTCTATTTAATGCCCGGTTGATTCTGTCGCGCCCTGTTAGGACTATTATCGTTGAATAGAATCGGCTTGTAAGGAATTTAATACATGTGTTGGGATAAAAAATATACGTCGTTCGAACACTTAGCGTGTCTCGCAGGTGGCTTGGATCAACAAAAACTATTTGTCGAAGAATTTTTAGAACTCCCTCACATTTTTAACCACTCTTCAATTCAGTCAACGCTCTTTAGAAGCACATTTAGAGATGTATTAAGTTTAAGATGACGTTCCGTAGTTCTAATAATAGCTCGCCAATAGTAATGAGTTCAATAATAAGATTCT
The DNA here is from genome assembly GCA_905220335.1 of Noctua pronuba. Taxonomy (NCBI): domain Eukaryota; kingdom Metazoa; phylum Arthropoda; class Insecta; order Lepidoptera; family Noctuidae; genus Noctua; species Noctua pronuba. Next base: position 1,129,516 of record LR999906.1, on the reverse strand, counting down.
CCAAATCTTTAAACGTCACATTCCAACGACAAATGACACGATTTCCAATTACCTATAGTTTTCGATAGCAAAATCCAAATGAATGATTTTTAATAGGTAATTGCTTATTATTCAGATCTATAAAAGTGCTATTAAAAAGCAATTACCCGTCTTATTGTATCGTTGGGTACCATCTGGCCATCATAATGTATTAGACGCAGTTGGTGGTAATTGTATTCGGAACCTCGGACTAATTACGCACTGACTGGTCATGCTAGTGTGAAAATAACTGTATTATTGCTAAACCACTAACATTTACATAATACACTATCTAACATAACTTACTATTCTTTTGGCGCGAAAAGATTGGATCTTTCATCATTTTTTGTTTTGCTAGCTCTAATTGCCCAAAAACGTTAGAAAATCAGTAGCCATTACTGCCGCATTCCACAGCGAAAGGTTCTTAGTGATGTTTATCCAATTTCTTTGGCCAGTAATGACTTCGATAATAAAGGGTGCCAATTTCGTTTGCTTATCTATCGGTAAGAGAAAGTTGCTAACCCTGTTCGCCAGATTTTAATCTTCGGAATTGTTGAACCGATTTAGATCACTGTTACGTTTCGCTATCTTTTCATTTTACAAAAGTTCTTATGAATTAGTTAATTTAACGCTGAGGTGTTTTTATCGGAAACGAAGAAAAAAGTTAATTAAGTGACTCAGGTTTCCGAGTAAGTTACTTCAATTAGAAGTAGCCCTCTAAAGTTGTTCCCTCTTTGGTGTTTTTTGCACGCTAGTCAAGTCATCTGTTACTCAACATGTTTTTCTATCGAAACCAGTTGAAACCATCGATTTATTATTCAATGTCAGTTGAAACCTGACTTTTTTTTTCAGTGAGCCGTTGGTGTAGGAGAACCGGCTCGACGGGGAGTGCCGAGTCAACAGGTAGGGTATAGGGCACTGACCTACAGTTGCGCTGCATGAATGGCATCGAAGTCGTTCAGCTGGCTGCCAGTCTTAATGAACTATCGATTTTTGAAAATCGAAGCAATTACAAACACAGGGGTTCTCTACATGTGTGAAAAAGAAACAGGCATAATGGGAGCTGTTTCATTTGTATTCGAAAAAAAACTTGTTGCAGTTGTGTTTACGAAGTTCGTGCAAGTTGAGAATGCGAATGAGACACTGCTGCATGTGGTACCTATAAGAATAATAACTACGCTCATTAGCAACATACGCTAAGTAAACCAACTGATATCAAGTCAAATAACGGCACTTATCTAACTAATTCCAAAGTGAAAGAAATACTATTTTTAATGCAACGATAATAAAAAAACTCTCGTTGTAAAGATAACTGTAGTTTGAAGAGTAACTAAGTAGGTAATTCATGCCGCTCACCTTCTCGCAAACTGCAGGCGAAACGTGTCGTTTCGAGCCAGTTGCACGCCAGTGTCCTTTTGAACTTAACAAAGGTCTACTTTCACCGACGCCAGACCCCAAGATTCAACTATACCATATACGGCCCTCTCGACGAATATTGCAACTTTGCTTACGCGCTTTTTTATCGAACAAAACAGTAAAGTACAATTGAAACGGTAAATTGCGATCGCATAAAAAAAACCGTAGACGCACTTCACAAACACTCGTCAAGATTGACCACTTTTATTTCACCGCACTGCTGATTCTGGAGAAAAAAGTGTTGTATCATAGGCCCGTTTAAAAAAGTTGGGAAACTTTTCGACTGTTTTCGTTGATCGAACGTGGTAGCACGTTCGTCGTGGGGCGATGCCGCCGCGCGAATGGCGGCTGGCCCGGCTCGCGGCGACGAGAACAAAACGAGTCGAGAGAACCGGAGCGTGCGCCGCGATGCAAGATACACCGATCATGTGTGTGCGAAAGAGACTACGACACAGAACCGTTTACCAACCCCCCTAGCCCCGCATGCTAAATTTAAGGGGAAGTAAAACACCTGCCTGTAAAACATTATTTTATTGAACATTATCGACCCAGATGTTTTTGCAAAGTTTGTTTATTACAAAGTATGTTATTGACTTAATTGGAGGTAATCCGAGTCAATATGACGTCACAAGAAGTACTTTACAAAGTTATTGTTTGTAGGAGTGTCATTCTTCAGTCTTATAAAATTTGTTAGGAAGAAAAAAAGGAACACATCAAACAATAATATTGTAAATAATGTATTCACATAGAGAGAATAATATAAGGGTGATTTCAAACAAATACAAAACAATACATGTAAAAACATAAAAAAAACAATTACTTAAGAATAATTAATATTCTGATCTTAGTATCATAATTTAAAATAATATATATTCAGATATTCCAATTTGACATAATATAAATTATCTCAGTGCATATAAAATTGTATAAAACATGTCTACTTAACTTATCAGTTATCAATCTTAGTTAATAGTGGAGCAAAATAATTGAAGTCAATAAAAATGGAAAGAAACAATAAATATTAATTAAGATTCAAATTAGATTGCAGGGCAACACAATACATACTCATAAAAATCTCTATATACAATACAAAAATCGGTAAATAATATTACTTATGACTAATATACATTTGCTATCAAGGTCTTACTAGTTCTACGGGAACACTTAAATCAGGTGTGACTAACAACGGATTCGTCTGCGGACGTAACTTAGCATCGTAAGCCTGTTTGTGCGCTACCCCAACAGGTGCAACTTTCTTGAAAAACTTTGTTCTTATAGCTAAAACTAAAGTATTCATAAATCCAACCACCACGTATATGCCACCGATAACTGAAAAAAGTCTCAGCATAAATTGTAGTACATTTTCCCTTTCTTGGAATACTTTGACTTTTAACGCAGCCATGTCATATTTGACAAAGACACCGGGCACTCCATGAGATCCTTTAGAATGACTGATGGGTCTTTCAAGCTCTTTGACAGAGTACTGGAAAGTTTTGATTGTTTCAAATGCTGTATCTACATCAGTAGGGACAACTTCTATAAAATATTGGAACAGCATGTTTTCTTCTTGTGTAATCTTAAGATCACCTTCTAGAGGGTATATTATTCCATTGGCTGGACTACCGAAACTGAGACGGTGTATTCTGTGACTGAAGTTTTGTGGTGTGTCATCAAACAACATGTTTAAATGTATATGTCCTCTTGGTAAATGTAAACTTTTTCCTGCTGTTACATGGAAGTTTCCAGCAACTTTGTTTAATGTTAGAACACCATGGAGTCTGCATGCGTCTGGTCGACGGTTAGGCTTGGTTTTTCTCGCCGGTATCGTAGCACGAACAGACCCATGACCTTTTTTCCACAACAATTGCCAAACAGAATGGTACTCTTCTCTGAGGTAGGAATTTAGGTATTTTACAGCATCAAAGGCGTCTTGTTGCTCCTGAGTGAGCTCGAACCAAGTGTCCTCCTCTTGTAGCTCGCCGAAACCGAATACGCTTTGTGAAGTGGAATCCAAAATATCAGCGCCTATGTTAGAGCAGGGCATAGCAACAGTCATATCTATGTTTATTCGGAGTTTTTCGTCCATATCAATATCTGGCATGAATTTGAACACTAAATTACTGTCTAGATAGTAAGTAACTTCGCTGTATATTAGCCACATAATTATAAGAAATGCGAGAACTGAGAATGTGCCGCCTACCGGTGTGCTGTCCACGTACTCTTCCGGTACTTTAGGAAAGGCATCCAACTCCTTCACTCTATCAATAACTTTCTTTTTACCTCTATATCTTAACATCTTTAATTAAAAATAACCGTATCCAACGAAAACTTTTCAGTCGACGTGTTTTTGACTTTTTGTGATTTTTAATATTTTGCTCCCACTTGACAAATGACAAATTGACAAGTTGACACTTGAAACCTATGATTTTGACAGCAAAGCAACGAATCACAGATGTGCGTTCAAATATTTTGCTCAACAATCCATTGACAGCGCTTCCACAGTTTGATTTTCGCTCAAATCCAGCCAAAGTGCGATACATTCGTCTTCGTCGGGGGAATAAGTAAACGCACCCATTACGTGGAATGTTTACTAAAGAGATTCATAGAGAGTAATATCGGAAGCATTGTCAAGCTAGTTATCTAATTATTTTCATCAATCTACGAGCAAATGATTGTTAAGTCTTCTACAATCATGAAAAGTAAAACTCTTAAGCCAATTCCTGAACGAAACCTTAAAATTTGACAATGACATTTCATGTTTTCTGTCATCTATCACTGTGTCATATCACATCTGTCAGTTTTGCTTTCCGAGTTTCGCCCGCTGCGAAATACGGAATTTTCTATTTTTATCCGCATCGGGAGACAATAAATACAAACATTTATGCAGTCCGACGACGAGGACAGTTCGTTGCATTCATGCTTCGACTCGCTAAAAACCGCCGTCATGGGGTGCTGCTACAGTATTTGCCACAAAGACACTGATCCACAGGTACATTTTAAGCTATATTTACGTGTTCTCTAGTTAAATAGCGTGTATGTGTAAGATAGACTTTTATAAAGGCCTTAAGTATGTTTCGAGCGTGAAATATGGGTGGTTAAGATACTGTTTGTTCCATTTCCCGTTTCCTTAGTTTGACACTGACATACAATCGCTATCTTTATCGCCTAATTCCCAGTTGAGTGACTTTTTATCCAATTAAATACATAAACAGGATGGTTTAGTAATTAATGTCGACTTTCTATACAAATACCTCATTGTTTTAGGAAGTTCTGCGCAGGTCTTTGTCCTGATGTTTATGTATTGAGTCCATTGTGTGCCATAATTTATACCTACCTACTGCAATCTTTTTTAAAAGCCATTACTCATGCTCTTTTAACCACCAATAATGTTCGTAGTAGATTTAAAATCGAAACTAAAAATCCAATAAGATTGAAAGTGTAACCTCTTTGTTGTCCGATACAACAAACAAGTTTACATAAATACACAATTAACCTTGTTTTCGCAACCAGTTTCGCATTTAAAAAAGCCTTTCTTATGGTTCAACAGACATATGTCTTGACTATTTTTGTTTACAATGCTGCTTGAAACATATTGCTAGTGTTCTACTAGAATTAGTTAATGAATAATTTCTAACTCCCTTCCTGGTATCCACCCACTTTTAAGTATGTATTAGTTTTTTATTGAAAACAGTGATAATAATATAACCTATTTTATTTAAATATTGTGATTAAGCAAAAATCATTTATGTAATTTGCAATCAAAATATGAATAGGATGGACTTTAACTAATGTGTATGTACCCGGCACAGTCTGTAGAGAAGTCATGGCTTCTCAGTTTAAAATTAACATTTTAACCCAACAAATGTTGTATTAACCGATGATAGTACAGGAGGAAAATGTACTGTAAATGCCAACAAATATTATGACCAAAAATGTGGAGCTCTTATGAGGAGAGGGAGGGCTGTTGGCAATAAAATAAAATAAATTAAACCGATGACTGTGCCTCTGATCCAGTGTCTCTGGAAGGGGCAGTGTGGTTTGGCAGCAATCATCTTCAAAATTCTGTTGTCACTACCATGCAGGCACTCGCTTGACGGGTGAAAAGAATAATTCTTACATTTATTTTAACCACATGGGAAAATACATTACAATTGCATTAAATGAGTAGAACGTAAAATGTATGAATAGGTAAATAATAACATTTCAATCGCCATTCAATAGACCGGAAATTGTTATCTGATAACAGGCTATACATTGATAGCAGTCAAAATATTGTGGGTCACAATAACAATGTTTTCTGAATAACATCAATTTTCTACAGTAATTGGACACCATTTTGTTCTCTTTTTTTAATAATATTGGTTTATATATGCAGTTACAAGACAAAACAGCCATTAAAAACATTAAAGCGAGGTTAAACAATATCAATTGAATAATTAAAATATAAGATGCATTCAAAATGTGAAATAAATTCAAAGCATTGATGAGTCACAAAATTATGTGAGTGGAATACTCAAAGCATTAGAGTCTACCTTAAGTAGTCCCTCATTTCAGGGGCGACTCCATTGCCATCCACTGGGCATAAATTTAGACCAGGATATACAAAAAAACACCCATTTCAGAAAAAATGTCTGTTAAATACATTACATAGTAAGAAAAAATCTTCTTCAATGCAGTAAACAGATCAACATTGAAAGCAAACAACTCGATACTGCATTACAACACAAGCTCGGTTTAGAATTACATGTCTGTGACAACTTGTGTTGCTGATTTTGTGTTGAACTAAATGTAGTACAATAAGTAGCAATTAAGTGCTGCTTATTTGCTGGGTTTCGAAACAATGGATGGATTTTGTGAGGAATGTTATGAAAGAAAAAGGAGTTAATGATAGTGTGAAGGTTGACATGAATGAAAAGAAAAACAAACGTGTTGTGCTGACCCCAAATAATATAAAACAAGAGCAGGAAAATTATGATGGGTTTATAAAGCAATGTGGAGGACCCCTAAGCATCCTCTTGTTTATTTAGTTAGTTAATTTATTTTATACTAGTGGCCCGTCCCGGCTTTGCACGGGTGGATATTGATTTTCCCCTAATTCGTCACCCCCGCTATTTTTTTTCAATAATAAAGATAGCCTATGTTACTCAGGGATAATGTAGCATCCTAATGGTGAAAGAATTTTTGAAATCGGTTCAGTAGTTTTTGAGTTTATTCATTACAAACATTCACACAAAAATACAAATCTTTCCTCTTTATAACATTAGTGTAGATAAATAAGTCCCCTTTTTTGTAAATATTTAGTTTTAATAATTCCATAAGTAGCTTTAATTCAAGTATATAAAGTTCAATATTTGCCATCATACCTATTTTTTATCAATCCATAATTTATTCTAATTCCCTTTATTGAGTGACTGAGTACAAATTTAATCAAAACATTATTGTGAAAACGTGCTGATTGCTTATCAGACAACATAACTACAGCTGCAGTATAACCATTGATAAAATCAATTTAGTAGTTGGTGCAGTTTAATTGTATGCTGGCCCAGTCATCGAACCCAGGCAGTTGCATTGTTTTGTGTATTTTTTTGCGCACTAGGCCCGCGTTTTTTTATTATAGCACACTCCATCTCATAGAGATGAGGCCTGGATCCCAGCTGTGGGACCATTCAACACACACACAACAACAGGCTGATTATGATTACCCTTTTATGATTTTATTAATTCAAATAATTCTGTCAATTTACAAACATACACAAAGGTATATTGATACTTGCAATTAAAGTTATAATTGATTGCAATATTAACCTAATAACCTTCTGATTGTATAATAACAAAACATAACTCCGTGCTACTATGTATTTGTTTGTTTTTGAATGTGGTTTGAAAGCAAAAGAATCCCTAAATTATCTAAGGCAAGCTAAGCTACCTTCTTCATCATCCTCCTGCCCTTATCCAATTTATTTGGAGTTGGTGCAGCGTGTTTTCTACTTCCATACTTCTCTATAACTTGTCATCTCAGCAGTCACCTCCTTTCTAGCCATATCATCCTGCAACAGACAAGCTAGCATAAATACCGAAATTGATTAACCATAAAGAAATACATTCGATCTGGTTCCTGGTTAAGTTAAACTGTATGTCGATCGATGAGGACTGCTCATAGATGGATGACCATATATGTATTTTATATCGTGTCCCCTACGTTCTATTGAAAGAACGTTGGTCCCAGCCGTCTACCAATTAGCCTTACCAAGGGGTATCATGTTACACACTAAGTGGGTTCTGGGAGCGAAATAGACAGTTACTCCATGTAAAATAAATTCTGGTATTCAGGTGAATCCAGTTATACTTGACGACGGTGCCGACATATTTGGGAAAGCTAGGCAGATATATGATGCAGATATGGCAAATAACAGCTATAACTTTGTCAAAACTCTCCTTCCAGGAGAACACAGTCAACGAGAGGACACACCTCCTCGAGGTGACGGAACAGCAGCAGGAGACGCCGGTGCCAGCAGCATCGGCGTCCACTCCACCCCGCAAGCCTGACGAGCAGAGCGCGCTCAACAGGATACTGCACGAGACTGCCACGTGAGTACAGCCTGATCGGTAGATCCATTCCAAAGAGAGTGATGACCACACAGCAAGGAGAAACCTGAGCGCGCGGCGTTTATAACACTTTGTAAACTAACCAGGAGTGTTAAGGTTTTCTCGCACTAACTAACGGCTTTGAAGGCTGCCCATGACAGAAGTTCACACTCAATGCTTATTGATGACCATCAATGGGAACCCGGTTCCTAAGCTATGAGCAAATTTCCTCATCCCAACCTCTTACCCTTAAAGCTGTCGTCCTATTTCCAACGTTATTTCTCACCACTCAAGCCCCTTTTCGAATAAAATCGCCCTACCTCCCTTAGACCTATTCTATTCTTATAATTAAAGCCTTTTTTCCTTCACCAGCAACGTGATAGACGTAGGCGCCCTCGGGCCGTACGCACTAGAAGCGGGCGCGTACAGCGAACGCGTGCGCGTGTACAGCGCGCGGGTGGCCGGAATGGGCGCGGGGGGAGCGCCTGCGCCGCGCCTGCTGGCTGACCTGCCGCACTCGGAGCGAGCTGCCTTGCTGGCGAGGCCGGCGTTAGCGGCTGAGGATAAGGACTTCGTGAGTTTCTTTTTCTACTCTACCTAGTCGCTCAGGAAATACGGGCGATATTCTGTTATGTGTACATTTTTCTTCCATGTAGCAGAGAATTGTATTACCAAGATACTGGATTGTAGAGGTCAGGTAAGCAGTCACGCCATGATATATGACTGATAATCAGCTGCATCCGATTAAACTGAAAGCCGACCATAACACAGTTGAAAAAAAGGCTAGGCAGGAGACGCAGCAGAGAACAATCAAGAAAAATATTGATTGCCAGAATTCTTGAACAGAGTAGCGGCAACAAATACAGAACCTCCTCTTTCGCCGTCAGTTAAACAAAGATATCAAGAAGCAGTTTCTATGCGATGCGATTGTACAATAATTTTATTTTATTTATGTCACCAATGCCACCTGTGACAAAACTACATACGTCATCGTCATTAGAAATATGTTTTGTTCTCGGTAATCTAAACACTAAACAGACGTCGCTATGACCTTCAAGGTACACAATGTACAATCGAAGTGTATGATAGCGAAGCCGTATTATGTGAATTAAGAAGCCCTTTGTCTTAACTCAATCCACATTAAATGGTATATTAAATCTATACATATAATAAGACAGTAAAAAAACTGTGTCTGTACATTGAATATATTTAAAAAAAAAAAATTGAGGGGGGTTTAGAAACAGTAATAGAGCACGAATCCAAAAAAAAAATTCTGTCTGTTTGTCTGTTTGTTTGTACACGCTAATCTTCGGAACTACTAGACGGATTGGAAAGATTTTTTTTTTGTTGTATAGGTATTAAGTCCGGGCAACATATAGGCTATAATTTATCTTGGAAACTTGAACACCTGATGCAGAACCGCAATAGAATAGCTAAACTATAAGAGATACAAAAATGGTACCATAGCAAAAATTGTTCCACGTGATGAGCATTTTCTGCTGAGAGAATAAATTTGAAGATCTGGAACACCTGATGTGGAACTCCAAGAGTCCAGCTACACTATAACATATACAAGGTGTAACATAATAAACGCAAGACCTCCCGTGTGGTCTCTCGGACCATGAAACTGAACAACTTTTGTTCTACGAGTTCTTCGAAATTCGAAAAAAAAAAGTACTTTCTATAGGAATTGACGCGATCAGCTGATCAACATGTATGGTAAAACAAAAAAATAAGTTACGAATTTCCAAAAGCCATAGAACAAAAGTTGTTCATTTTCATGGTCTGAAAGACCACACGAGAGGTCTTGCGTTTATTATGTTACACCTTGTATAGGAATGACGTCTTAGCAAAAGTTGTTCAATCTGATGAGCACTCTCTGTTGACTTATAAAAATCGAAGATCTGGAACACCTGTTGTGGAACTCCAAGAGCCCAGCTACACCATAACACATATAGGAATGACGTCTTAGCAAACATTGTTTAATCTGATGAGCACTCTCTGTTGACTTATAAAATCGAAGATCTGGAACACCTGTTGTGGAACTCCAAGAGCCCAGCTACACCATAACACATATAGGAATGAAGTCTTAGCAAAAATTGTTCAATCTGATGAGCACTCTCTGTTGACTTATAAAATCGAAGATCTGGAACACCTGTTGTGGAACTCCAAGAGCCCAGCTACACCATAACACATATAGGAATGACGTCTTAGCAAAAGTTGTTCAGTCTGATGGGCATTTCCTGTTGACTTATAAAAATCAAAGATCAGAAACATCTGATGTGTAAATCAAAGCTATCACTAATTTCACTGTATAATTATAAAATAACATAAGCTGGGAGTATCTCCACGCGGTGAAGGCGGTAACAGTTTAGGACTGATATTCGATGAAGACGGTATATCATTGAAAATTTGACTCTACTGGACAAAACTCCTATTTATTTTTTTATTTTATCGAATAAATATGCCTTCGGGCTTATGTTATTTGAGTGTTTTAGACTTTTTCCACTTATCTTCGTGACACGGTAGCCTACCCGGTAACGCAGGGGAGCAGTCACTTAGATTTTAATTGATCAGGTATCTTCTTCACAATAAAACTATAACCATGCCTAGAAAGAGGTCAAATCTTTCCCAATGTTCCAAAGGAGCTAAAAGATTGAGGATCATAAGATCCCAAGAATCTACCGAAGAACGTCAGGAGAGACTTGATGCTGTTCGAGAACATCAGGCTGCAACTCGCTCCGTGGAAACCTCTTCCTCTCTTCTCTTCTCTTCCTCTTGGATAACGAAGCACGCCTGCGTTCTCAGCGTATTTACGCATCTACATCCAGGTCTCTAGAGAACTGTGAAGAATATGATGCGCGACTGACCACTGATCGTGAACGTCACGCATTGTCTCGCGAGTTGGAGACGTTCGCCGATAGAGAATTACACTTGAGTTCCAAGCGTCCAATCGTCTCGCGCATCCCGTTGTTTTCCCGTCCCCGGGCTCTTAGAATTCGACATCAGACGTTTCAGATCTTCGATTTTGACGACCCCGTTGTCGCTGGCATAAGCAACAGGATCCGTGTACGAAGTCGCGGGCAGAAGCTAGTTGTTAATAGGTAACTGAATTTCGTTGGTGTAAATATTTTTATCAGTGTCAAAGTCGGTTGACAGTAGGAGGATAGAATAAGAAATTCTACACATAAGAGATTTATATCGGACCAAAAACATTTTTGGTCAGATTCTGAATTCAACCAATAGAGTTGATGCCAATAATAGGAAAATGAAAAGAAAAATCCATAAGAATCGCAACAACCTACACATAAACTGAGTACCTTCTTAATTTTGCGCTTTCGATGCCCTTAATAAGTGCTTTATTTTACCTCTTATATCTGAATCAAAAACAAACGAAGTAGAAAGAGGAGTATGTTAGAATCGCAGCAGGTGGCACTCTGTAGTTTATGCCTACCTGCCACCCTGCGAAGATCGTCGCTCCACCGATCCTGAGGGCGCCCTTACGCTTGTCGATTCGCGGTCTCCACTCAAGAACTCGTCTACCCCAACGGTCATCGGTTCTACGGCTAATACGGCCGGCCCATTTCCACTTCAGCTTACTTATTCTATGAGCTATGTCGAGGTTCTCTGTCGGATCACCAGGTTCCGGGTGCGATCCCTTACTGAACTAACCTCTCCCATTCCAGATAACAAACGCTGTCAAAAAAGCCGCGGCTGCCATCTCCGAGCTGCGCGTGGAACACCACGAAGACCTGGTGGTGCCGTTCCGGGTGCCATAGCAGCGGCGGACCGCGTCGTACTGCGAGGACGAGCGGCCTTACTGACGCGATGACAGGGACGTGGACATGAGGGACAGTGACTATGTAATGTAGATAGGTGAATTAGGACAATGGGATGAGGGAATTGCATGCTGGGTCATATTGAATTAGCTAACAAAACTGTATAGATGTGATGGGTGGGCAAAAATTTAAATGATTTGATGATTTTTTGGTGGTGTGAGATATCATCAGTTTAAAAGCTGTTTTTGTGTGGTAGCCACGACGTAACGCGCCGAAACAAACATAAACTGGCATTTTCTAAATAAATTATTAAAGTAACCTGCAGTTATTGACCCCAAAATCCATCTTTTTTTTTGGTTTCATCTTGTTTTGCTATCGATACCCATCACTTCTGTGGAGTTTCGCTAGCTAATTTAAACTGACCTTATATAAAAAAAACGCACGTTTGTTGCGAAACAGTCGCGCGACTTTTTTGTATGGAATTTAATTAAGGTGTGAGGTTTGTCAGCCTTTAAATTGGAAAGACTATTTGAAGTGGTCTTTAAACTTGTTAATGTATTGGTTAAATTTGTATAGTGCCGGTCACAAAATTATAATGTTATTTGAAGAAAAAGGTACATAAAGAAGAAATTTTGATCGACATTCCATTTATTTTCGGTCCTCCGGTCAGTAGAAAGGGAAGCCTTAGGTCAGTGCGAATACAAACTAAACATCAAGAATAACGATATAGATTTTTCTACTTATCTGCCTTTTTCTTTTGGAAATCTCAGTCAATTTATCAATATTGTCGAAGGAATAGTTGAGAAAATTAAACTAAAATATACCCAGTGTCCTGAATGTAATCTTGCAAGAGAAGACTAGTCCCGCCATTTTAAAACGCAGTCAAGTAACTGCCAGACTTTCATATACTACTAAGATTTAACTAATACTTGCAGGTTACTTGTTTTTATATCCGGAAATGCACATGCTGAATGTTATGCAAGTTTGCGTCGTAAACGAATCAGAAGTGGTCATAGCACAATAGCATCCAAGCTGCCTGCATGCCTTTGTGCAAGCTACTAGTATGTGTATTCTTGGTTTAAAGTTTAAGTAGCTGCAATAGAACTGCTGTAATCTAGAATTAAAGGTTATTTAACATTTTTCATAATATTTTCCATTATCATTTCTGTGTGCCATGGCTATAGTAAATGCCAGGGTAAGCTAGAATCAGCTTCTATTTTTTGTGGCAATATTTATCTATAATTGTTGAAGTACGTTTTAAATTTTTCAACGAAATTGTAAATAATTCGCAGAATATTATTATATTTTTCGCGGTTACCTTGTATATTCGATTCTAAAAGAAAGAGTGTTATTAATTTTTACGATTTTATTATTCAATTCTAAATAATTCTATGTAGGTATAATATTTTTACTTTTTTTTTATAACAGAAATCTGAAGCCACTGACCCATTTCTCGGATTTAGAAGCATGACAACATACATACTTTTAAGCCTGGGAAATGGGACCAACATTAATTTAAACGGAATAGGACCATTATCATATCATTAATTGAATATATTCAATAGATTTAAGTTGTATGGTAACCAGTATTCATCCTGTGTGATAATTTAATTATTCATGTTTCACTGTTTCTTTAAACGTTGGGGAAAGTCCTCAAAGCTACTAGAATCTTGCTATTCGTCTTTCGGAAGCAAAGTGTTAAGGTGAAAGCGCCAGGGTAGTTTAATTTGGAGCGACGGATTGCGAATGTTGCGCGAAAACCGCCCAACAGTTGCGCTACAAACGCGCAACTGAATCTTTCTTAACGGATGGCACGAAAATATAGCAATCTGCTCTTCAGATTGACGGTACTTTACTTTAATTAACACCATTTAACTCTTTAGATTCCAAAAGGCGATTACAAATTGCGATCTCTATGCCCTTTTCCTCATAATAGAGACGTCATGATTTCTAAAGGTTTTACTTTCCAATATTTCTAGAGGCAGTAAAACTTTGTCAGTCAGTATAGCACACTAATTATTGTGTAATTACTTTAACTAATGATGTTTCGCTCTGTTCTAGACTAATTTCATGATATTATACCAATACCATAACGTTATTTGACAGATAACAAAAGTAAATATTGAATGTTGTTCTAAAAAATATAACGATATATCGACAAAATAACATTAAATTAATTTAACATGGATTACTGCAGTCATTTTTCAGTTTATTTGTATGTGTAAACTAAAATTTTGACTAACATCCTAAATTAGAACCAAAAATATCTTTATTGTAATAATAAGTAGACAATTTGAAACGGCTATACCATATTTAGAGAAACAAAATGAAATGCAAATGTAAAATGGAGTACTGACTGTTAGCGTATGCCTTATGATGGCGATTGTATTCGACAGACACTTGTAAACTGGTAGTGTCTAATATCATCATCGTAATCAATGTATAACGGTCCCACTGCTGGGACGCTTGTTCTCCGCTCGGTGAGAGGGACCAGTACGGATTGCTGGACGTCACATGTCTTCGAAATTTTCATTTAGTTTTTTTGGACATATCGTATAATTAGCTCACGATCCCTATAAAGGGTGTAAAAATACCCTTTACGAAGCCGAAAAGTACTTGTTCTCCTCGTCATTGCGATCATTTTTTTGTTCTTGACCATACCTGGGAACCTTCTAGTTACGGAGATATTGGGGTCAAAGTTCCAACTTTTTCACAAGTTTTTTTTTAAATACATGTTTCTAATGTAAGATTTTTACTTTAAACAACTTGACGAACCCCGTACTATACAATCCATCCACTGGGGCTAGACAATAGGCTTACGCGAAGGAGATATACAAAATATATTTCCATCTCATTTACTCTGACTGCTAGATCGAATAAGTCTGCTCTTGTCTTATTATTAACATTACTAGCTGTTGCCCGCGGCTTTCGTCCGCGTGAAATTATTATAAAAATGCTATTATTTAACGGCAAATCAAAAAATCTTCCTTTTTATATTAAAAAAATCCCAATGCTAATAAAAAATACTGACTGCACAGCGAAATAATTACCTCAAAATATTATTATTTTAGCAACAATTTGAGTTCGTGACGCATCGCTATTAATTTAAAAGTTTCTATTTTTTTTTCTTTCTATTCTATCTTGTCATAATAATCTAATTATATATTTTTTATAGACTCTTTTAAGTATTTAAATTCACCTAAAGTTCATTCATTCATGGTAAACATAAATATTTTGTGATAGGCCGAGTCGATGTAGCCTAGCTGCGCGGGGCTCCTATTTCCGTCTGCAGGGTTTAAAGTAACCTAACACGACCTATCCTAACCTGTCCGAATCGGGCTGCTACAAGTCCCGAGCTCGCTTCGCTCGCTCTTGCATCCTATGATGTCCTTGCCGCAATGCCTTTTTCACGATGCAAAAATGTTGCAAAAATAGTTATTTTGTTATGTATGTTACGTTTTAACGCCCTGATAATGATGTGCAATCAGTATATTTGATATGAAAATAATATTTAATTGATAATTGATGTAAATGAATTGACGGATGATAAGTTTTTTGATGTGCATTTAAAAATAAGTCTTATAAACACATTACTATTTTCCCTAATGCAACATTTTTCATTGTTGCTCCTCACCTATTAGTCGTAGCGTGATGTTATATAGCCTGTCTATAGCCTCAATAAATGGGCTATCCAACACTAAAATAAATTTTCAATACGAACCAGAAGTTCCTGAGATTAGCGCGTTCAACCAAACAAACTCTTCAGCTTTATAATATTGAGTATAGATTTAGCCTAGCCTTTACCCAGTAATGCTGGGGTCGGCTTCCAGGATAACCGGATGCAGCTGAATACCAGTATTTTAAATACATACTCTGTCTAAATGTATGCAAACAAATGATCTTCGACTTTTATGACAGTCTTTTGTTTCCCTAAATAAGGTAGTCGACGAACCTGCGACTAGTCTTGCATTATCTGCGATTAATCGCAAGTTTGCAGCGTCTATTTATTAACGTTGTGTAAATAACCAAATTAAGCCTAAAGGAATCTGTGATGCAGATTTTGTTCTATGTTATGATATCGCAGGCTTATTATGTGTCTGATAGATATATTATTGTGGACTGCTTTGATTTTTATAACTTTTTATAGAATATCTGAATAATATCTATTTCATAAAAATCATAATCATAAAAAGGATTTTTGAAAATGTATTAACTAAAAAGGGGTAAATAATGGAATGGAAGTTTTTATCGAAATTCGTGTTTGCAATTATTAGTCTTTATTAAACATATGAGCCATGAGTTCTTTAATATTGTAAAAAATATATACTTTAGTTCTTCATCTCAGTCTAGTAAAAAATAAAACTGAAATCAAAGCAGTCTTATACCTGTGTAGATATTAAAACCTATCATTTGAGAATATAACAAGATGACTGACTGAATGTAGTTAGTTTTATTGTAATGTATACAAATCTTGTATAGCGTGATAGAATATCTATGGGTACCCTAGGCATCTAACCTAAAAAAGGAGTAAAAATAGCCTTAATGCTGCCTTTGAATGTTGCTATCTTGTTCTAAGAAGCCTAGGAAGACAGATAAAAATAAACAAACCTGTCAAAGTGACAGCTGTCAGGTGCAAAATACACGATAAAGGCGCGAAACTCCTGTCATACGACGTTCCACTTGAGGCGTTGACTCGATCTGCTGTACTCAGGAAGTTATTTTAACAGAACGTTTTTTCGCTTATTTACCTGCAAGTGAGACTTCAAATATCTTTGTTGATATCATCAGTAACTTATGATGCATCTGTCATAAAAAAACTTATAGACTACCTATAGATATTCCAACACACTATTATTCGTGTATAGAATTTTGCTACATATATAAAAGAGCTTAATCTTGATTTAATTATTAACATCGATGCCATTTTTACATGTTTTTTCTATAAAGACGCTACATTCAAGCGTCTAACGATTTTGTAGCGGTCGTACGCTAGTGTGGAACCACCCTAAGAAGTTATTTTAAGTTTATATTTCGAATGATGTGTGTGTAGACGGTGCGATTTTTAATCGGAGGTAGCATGTGGTATGAACTTAATTGGAATTTTTGCAAAGAAATGTACCAATGTAAAAAAAAAAAATAGTATGTTTGGAACCTAGATTTTGTATTTAAGTGTAGGTTCTACATAATCATGCCCGTGACCTAATAGAATGCGACTAATGCTTCGCGCGAATACACGATAATTTAAATGAATTATGACATAGGTACTACCGAGTGCACTGACCGTCTGCCACTTTTCACTCTAATGCCCTAAGTATTTTATAGTATAACGGGCTGGTGTCCGGAACTCCACGTCCAAAGCGCGTATTTTGCGTACGGATTGCTTTAAGTAATAAGGTTAAGAAGCGGTCGACCGTCAGTGAACTCGGGAGTACCTATAGCGTGACTTGATTGGTTGCGTCCGTGTACAATCACGAGCATCAATATGTAAACTCTTAACAATTTATAAAAGTGTTTTTCTGCTACTATTCTGATTAAAATTTCGTGTTGTTACGAACATACTATTCTGGAAATCATATTTTATGAAAAAGATCCTATCTTCAAGTCACAATCGTTATTTCTCGCGAAAATTTAGAAAAGTGTAAACATATTGGTGTTCGTGACTGTACGTCATATTCATAAATGATCGCATCGATATCACTTTCCATTTGGACAAGACCTTAGGTTCCTCTATATCCAAAAATGTCAAGTTGCTATTCCCACAAAAAATCGCACAGTTTACTCTCAAGAGTGTGCTCACGCGTCGAGTTGAAAACGACGCGTAGAATGGATGTAATTAAGAAATACAGAATTATTATAGAATTCCCAGTTATTTTGTTATGCACACCATTAATGTATAGTAATAAAAGTGATTATAAATTTCTATTTAAATATTTCGTGTTTTTTAATTATTTCATTGATGCAGTTGAATAAACAGGACTCTTTCGCGCCTCGGAATACAGCACGTTAGTCCAGTCTGTCAATCGTAGATCTTTTTATGGTAGCTGAACACTCTCAACCGAGAGCTCTTTCTATGTCTCTCCCGAGACGTCTCCCTTAAAACTGAGACGGGACAGCAAGCGAGGAGCACCGAGTCAAAATGACTGCTACTATACCTACGGAAAGAAAATTCAGCTGAGCCATACAAAATTTTAGCACCTACTCGACCCCAATGTTAGGGGCAGCTGATTATTTTTTAACACGCTTTTATTAAGTTCACATTGTTAACAATCGTAGAAGTTAAATTTGACCCATTTTCCGATTTCTGATTGAGCTGAAATGTTGCTTACATGTTTAGTTTGGATGACAATGCATGTTTAGCTAAGTGACGTCATTTTAGATCCAATATGGCGGACGATTTTGGCGATGAATGTCAGATTACAAGTAGGTCAGATTCCAACTGGGTCAGATTTTGAGTTGGTAATATACAATACAGTCAGTATCATAACTTTCCGACATGAAATTAATCCATGTAAATAAGAAATAAAATACTTTTATTCGTAGTAAGTTTTTATAATTATATTATGAAACCAAAAAAAAATACATTTTCCGTTTTGAAACATTCTTTCAGTAGCATTTCTATTCGGTGATGGAGCTCTGATTCCAAGTAGGTCAGATTAGGACAGTAGCATTAGGTAGCGGACTAGTTATTTTTATGTATTCCAAACGAAAGGGTTTGCTGAGAAGTACGAGAAATGAAATGACATCACTCTAAAGCGTGTTTTTTAGTTTGTAAACCATCATATTTTATTTGCGATTACGATGTTGGACCTATGGGGAAAATTGTTCAGTTTGATGGTCTGTAATCTGTAACACCCTTAAGTATGGCTACCCTTTCAGTTACATGCTGTATACACTCTCATTATACCTTTGATTCGGCGATAATGTAGGTACAGTGTACAGCCACCATACTATTAGTGTTTGTGATAAATAAACAAATTAATAAAATGTCACTTGTGACGAAATTGTACCATCAAAATAGTTTCTTTAATGAATGAATAGGTTTAATCCTGATCTCTAAAAAGTAGGTTATATTTTGAAGGAATAGGTAGGAAAAGAAAATGATTTAAGAAAACGTCAATTTTTTTTATGGCATAGACTACTTGTATATACTAGGTATGTGGGCTCTCTCTACGTATGTATGTTATAGATAGTGTGTTATCTATGGTAAGTAGGAATATGACGTTTGCTAATGTTATTTAAATATGATACTTTGTGTATGTATTACTTCTTTTTTTTTGTATTTTAGGTACCTACTCTTTGTACATGAACGACTGTCAGTAACAAACCAAACTCAAGCCTCCGTATTTTTAAGTTTTTTACAATACTATTACATAATGTCGGTCTTCGAAGGCGAAATAGAATACCGTTCGGTTTATATGGTGGATTATGTAAAGAAGAACAAACCGTGAGTACCTACCTACCGAAAATAAATAATAGCAACCTCGTATGCTCTCATGGCTCCTAATGTGAATGTGAACAGCCGTCTATTCAACTTAATTTTAAACTGTGTTGCCCCATTGCAGGCCTACCTCATCCTGGCTTAGGTAGTTATAAGTGGCATAGGTAGGAACATAAAGCCTTGGTTAAAGCTTATAGAATCAGGCGATACCTCTTGTAGAAACCCATGACATTAAATGTTAAGCAAAATATTTAGTGATAAGTGATAAAATATTTATTAATTAGATCCAGGATTGGATGCAGTATCCAGCACCGTTTCCACCCACATATTTTCTCCTATGTTCACAGCAAGAGTCCCCGTCGCAAGCGCATCGATGACGACTGTCTGATAGTGGGCCTGAGCCGAGACATGCTGAAGACTACGGATGAGCCGCGCAAGTATCCCGACGTGCTTTGTCCATTGTCTCCGGAATACTACAAGAACGCTGTCAAAAGGGTAAATTTTGTTTCGGCTTGCTATCGTTTCTCCTTCTCTATCAAGCCCATCCAAAGGTTGTAGCGATAAAGACTTCGCCGCCATCTTCAGGCGGTCGCTCCTTGTAAATTACTGGACATGAACCCGGTTATAACCTACCCTTCTCAATGATATTATAAATAAAAAAGGTAGATATCGCACTAGCGTGCGCAAATTGTTGCAGACAAATTCAGACAATTGTCGTCATTTAAGTACTTCAAGCGCAAATTTAGCTATCACTTTCTGTATAATATGTTCCGTAATATTTATCGCAGTCGTAACAACGCAACGATATATGATCATTGACCGTACCCTAGTGCTAGCCGACCTTAACAGATGGGAATAGGCATAAGTTGATAATGATGATTGATGGTGTTGAGCAAACATAATGTTTTCTCATTTTTTCGTTGATTTTTGGTTACAGAAAGTAAGTATTTTGGAACAGACAAAAAGACACTGGTTCGACGCATTCTTTTAAGATAACTTCATGTTAAATGATGTTTATTTTGCACATCGGTTTTTACAAACACTTTCACACGTCGTCTTTTTTTAAAACTAGATGACGGCGGTGTTTCGTACCTGTCTACTCTGAGAAGAAAAAGCCGCAACAAACTCAGAGGTCATCTTAAGGTCTCTTAAGGTCCAGACATAATTTTGGTCAATTCCAATGAGGACTATGCAGATAAGTGTCTGAGATGGTCTTTTAAAGAAAGAACCACACAGATTTGAGTGGACCTGTTCAGCCAGTGCAAGCATTTGTCAGCTATCGTGTAGCTCGACTCAAAACTCAAGGAACTTAATGACTTCCTAACGCATTTCCGTTAGTTTGCAGTTGACTATCCGAAGCTCACAAAGAAACAAATGGCGAAGGATATCGATCCGATTCCCATTGAGAACGAGATCAAGGATCTGAAGAGGACAGAGTATTTAACTAAGTACTGCTCTAGAGGTAACTTTACGTGCAATTGTGGCTTGTTCATACTACTATCTCTTTTGAAAGTCATAGTAGAATTACGTAATACTATATTCAGTAAAGCAGAAAGTGACAGTGACTATTGAGGGAAAAATATTAAAAAATTACTGTAGTTGCTGCCAGTTAAGATCGCAATGGCGGTCATTGACCCACCTACATTTATTAAAGTTCTTAACTTTGAAATCCAAAAATAAGCCTGTTCATGTCTTGAATCGTCATCTATCGTGGCCTTCAACATTTTTTCTAATAAAAAACGATACATGGTTCATTTGTTTTGGTTCGTACGAAGAGATATTATGGAAAGAGCAATGCGGTATTGCGATCTTAATTGTCAGAAACTATAATAACTTTTTCATTGCGTTCAAATCCATCAGATCTAAAACAAGATGGGCATTTCGCCCGCCTACGCACATAACCACTTCACAGTAGGCCAATATTTTACCTTAGGCCGCTATTTGCCGACCCAAGACGATCAACACCTTAATGGAAATCGCACTGTTCCATTTTCTAAGGTTGGCTTAGCGTCGAAACTTAGAAATCGTATAGCGAGCTTTTATTAGGGACTGCATTTTAATGACACATAGTTACAACGGGCAAGCAACTCAAACAAGGCGCATACGCCTAACATTTTGCCTACAACACTTTCAATTTGAGAAGAAACTACGAAAATTGCAGATTTTCCTCTCTACCTGTCCACAGACCTGCCTTTCATGTCCGTGAACCTAGCCCGCCGTGCGCGCGCGCTGCAAACTCTGCGTCTACCGGACGACGTTATCATACCGGACACTACGCAGACAAGCGCCTTCCGCCCCCCCAGGCCAGAGAAATACGTGGACCCACCTTCCTCCATGTCTATGAGGCCGAAATATGATGATAGTTTGAACAGTTAGTACTATAATTATGAGATTTTCATGGACTTTTGTTATTGACGTCGTGAGAAATAGAAGAAGAAGGGAAATAGATCCGTTTATTATCGTTGATCTACGATAATAAACGGATCTGCGGAATTCATTCAAAAACCTTATCCTATTATTTCAAAATATTATGGTACAAGTCGTGCATATGTTTGTGGATTGCAGCTACATGCACAAATAAAAGGCACATTGCAAAGAAGAGAGGAGATCCTCCCTTTGCCTAGCTTTCTCCTAACTTAGGGCGAATTTCACCAGTGAAACTGCTCATCGCTCATCTAAACTACGTTCATGAGCTGCAAATTGAGACGTCTCCAGCCAACTTCATCAAGATTTAACCCGCGATGGCAACAATGTCGTCCGCCGGACGTCCGAAATTTCTCTTTCCAGTCCTTGGACGCTATTCGGTCACAACTTGACTCCACATGCCATCAGCGTACATACAAAGGTCTGAAGAACCTAGCAAAAGAGCCAGTACCATGCAGATGGTGCCAGTGCAGGTTGCTGGCGATATGGAAGTTTACCTATATTATTCCGTTTCACAGAGGAGCTCCGTCGCATCCTGCGGGTCAACACAGGCGACACAACTTACGGAGCATGTCACGGTCTACTGGCCAAGGTCGTGTTAGAGCAGAACCCCTTCGGCAAACCCCGCAAGGAGCCGAGATACGGCCGCTGGAAGAATCCGTACATGTTTACTTATAGAATCTGACTGTGTTTACTTCTTTTGATTAAAATTGTTTGGTGAGGAATGCGTTGGTTTTAATAAAATAAAGTTATTTTCGCGCTAGCATAAGGCAGTTGTCCCAACGCCGCGCGCCGGCGAGGAAGCGACGTATGTATGTAGTAGTTTATGGAAGCGACTAACTGGCTGCAATTTTCTCGCTCAAGAAACACAATAGATATACATTCCGTGTAAACAAAAGAGATGCATATATTAATAGTTGATCGCTTACTGTTTACACTACCGGCGAGGACTCGCTCCACTAGTTTTACCTAGTAGAGCATAGACTACTATATATACTAGGTAGAGTACCTAAGTAGAATATATGATGTATTAGCGAGCGAAGCGAGCTCGTAAACTGTATGATTCGGAATCGGTTGGTTTCTCTATAGTTAACTTTCCAGATTTGAGATTTCGGGGGGTTTGAACCCCCAGCGGAGGTGGGCGGGTTTGAAGGTTTGAACCCCCAACGGAGGCGGGCGGGGTTAGATCCGCGAGGACCCGTTTGCGTGGCGCCCATAGCAATTGCTACCCTGCTACTGGGTTAATCCGGCACTGACCATACTTTCCTAGAATGAACTTACCTAGGGGTATCAGCCAGTACTAACTGGGTTGTGGAGGACAGATAGGCAGTCCGATCCCAACAAAGGACTTGGGAAAAAGCTGAGCAAACGATGTTAACGATGTTGTCTTTCCAAGAATATGTCGAAGGCATATTTGTCTTTACTTTCAAAGACAACACACTTTCTAATAGAACCTTCACCGCTACTTCGATAATTACCCAAATAAAAAAAAACACAAATCGAGTCTACATCATCCTGACATTTTCGGCAACAGACTAGTCATTGATAAATTCTAGTGCAGAAAAAATAAGTAAAATAAAATATGCAAGCTCTTTAGACCTCATCACAAAATTCCCAGTAGGGACGAGATGAGATAACCCAGGCTATTCTGAAGCCATGGATCACTACCTGACTACATATCGGAAGGACTACCTATGGCCCAACCTGCCTGGATCCGCTTCGGCGCCATCAGCTGGACCTGGACACGGGAGGGGGGAAGGAGGAACTTTCTCAGAGTGAGTATAATCAGCCTATATGTTGCCATTGCCAGGACACAGGCCTCCTCTCTGTGATGGCAGATTACGCCGCAGCCGTAATCTACCTGCCACGCGGCTGAGTGTGTTTTTGAATGCAATTTTTGGGTGTTTGTATTTATGGTTCTAGGTTTAGTCGGATTCGGATTCCTCAACATGTTTTCCTTCTTCATAGTTAGCGTACAGTTCTAATTATTACTTATAGATGGTTGGGAAATTGCTGAGAATATTGTGTTTTAGATCCGATTCTTGTCCATTCAGTCCAATTGTTGTGAATGTGTAAAACACGCAAGACCACTTGCCAAAAGGCAGACATAAGCCTGGGTTGGAGATGCTGAAAGGCTCTTTGGACTGAGTATTGTACGGTCAGGGCAGAACTCTCCACCGTGTTCCTATACGTCTGAAAATTCGTCTATTCAGTTCTTACCCTACCCTGGATTTATGTTTAGGCATTATTTTATAACCAAAATAATGCCTAGCTGCGGAGCTTGCGGCTCAATAATAACGGATCACTACTATATGGAATGTTCTAATGGAAAGTGTAAGAAACATTATGATATAGCATGTCTTGAAGTAAATATAGACGCATTTAAGTCTTATACTGAGAAATACAAAGTAACTTGGGTGTGCCCTGAGTGTATCTGCTTAATGCCTAAAAGAGGGAACGTGGATACCCCGCTCATCGTTAAGACACCTGCAGTTAAGACTGCCACCTCCACCACGCCCATGAATAACATAAATACGCAGCGAGGGAGTCAGGCTTGTTTTTCACCAACAATGGATTCTGATTCAATGCTGCTTGAGGAATTAAGGGAGTTTCGAGCCGAAATTACGGCCCGTATGGACAGCCAGGCTGAAGCGATTAATCTCTTGTTGAATCAATTCACCCAAACAAGATCTGATTTGGATAATATAATAAAACTGATGAGGGTACTGGAAGAAAAAGTAGATACTAAACAAACTCAAGACATAATAAGTGATATAGTCGACAACCCCCCTCCTTCTACATTCGCAGAAGTGGCTAGTCAACAGAATAGTTCTAATAATCATACAATGCAGAAAATATCAAAAAATGCCACCACCAAAACACAAAAAGTAAACAAAGGTGGGGCCACGAAGACCGCTGTATTACCGATAACGGAATCGGCTGTAATCACTACTTCACCAACAAGCACACCCTATGAACAAACGGATGTAGAGGAAGGCGATACTGGAATGGGCTGGACAACAGTAATTAGGAAAAAAAATAACAGACCACTTAAAAATGTAGCAGTAGGAACAAATAAGGAACTGAAGGCTATTCAAGCAACGGAAAGAAAAAAACACTTGCATGTGTGGCGACTGCATCCTGAGACTACCATTGAAGCTATAACAGATCATGTAAAAAGTGTATGTGGTCCAGATGTGCAAATAAAAGTTGATAAAATCAATCATAAAACTAAACGAGACTACTCGTCGTTTATAATAGGAGTGCCTGAAAACTGGTTTCAGAAATTGCATCAGCCTGAAATCTGGCCCATGAATACTGAATTTAACGAGTGGATTTGGTTTCGAAACTCCACCAATACCAGAACAAATTAATACCATTGATTTATACTACCAAAATGTGAGAGGTCTTCGAACAAAACTGAAGGACTTCAGAAATAGCTTAGAATTAATGGATGCAGATGTATACGCAATCACGGAATCGGGTTGCAACCCTTCCATACATGACCCGGAATTAATCCCACCGGGATATCAAATTCTTCGCTGCGACCGAGCGGACGGTCGGAAACAGGGAGGAGCTCTTTTAGTGGCCACACATCGGTTCGAGCTGCGACAAGTGCACGTGAGTGACGTGTCTATAGACACCTGCGTTTTTGAATTAGTCAATGCAACGGTTTACTTAAATCGACGATTTTTATTTTTGTGCTCAGTGATTTATATTCCGCCTGGTAGTTCTGAGAATGATTATATGGTTCTGTTTGGCATAATAGAGAAATTGTGTACTAAATATAAAGAAATAATTGTGTTAGGTGATTTTAATCTTTATTCGTGTCCCATAAATGTGAGGAATTATTATGAATATTTTTTGTCCTATTGCGGATTCACTCAAAACAACAATGTGTCTAACTGTTTAAATAGACAACTAGATTTGATATTGAGTTCGGGTCTTCGCGAGGTGTCAGTGGTGATGGCGGATGGGTCGCTCGTGCCCGTGGACGCACACCACCCGCCGCTCGCGGCGAGCGTGCGGCTCGCGGGTGCAAGCGCCCCGCGCCCCGCGCCCGCCAGCGCCCTCGGCACACGCACTGCTACGAGACCGCGTTGGAATTTTTATAAAGCGGATTATGAACTGCTATATTCTATGTTAGCATCTACTGATTGGACCGATATGTTTGAGCAGAGCGATGTGGAAGATATTTTGAATTTCTTTTATGATAAACTTAATAATATTTTAGATGCAAGTGTTCCTAGGAAAAGTTTAATTGTCAAACAGCGATATATTTACCCCAAATGGTACACGAGTGATATAATAAAAAACTTAAAAATTAAAGCAAGACTACATAAAATATATAAAACAACTAAATTAAATAGTAATTACGACGAATATTCGAAATATAGATCACATATTAAAAAATCAATAGAAATTGCACGCAAACAGCATGAAAATAAGATTCAATGTCAGTTCGCGAAAGACCCTAAGTCATTTTGGCAATACATACGATCGCAGAAAAGTACAACGAGTAGACAGGACATTATAAAGGACGGTCAGTATCTGTCAGATGAGGAGTGTGCTGAGCAGTTTGCGACTTATTTTGAGTCGGTATATAGTAATGTGCCACCACGACTTGACTCAGAAGCGGCGGCAGCGGAAGCGGGGAACACTGGTAGTGCATGCATACAAATAAATAATCTTAGTCTTAGGGACGTTCGAAGTGCACTCGACCGCCTCAAGCCAAAGAGATCTGCGGGCCCGGATGGTATACCAGCGTTTCTTTTTAAAGATTGTGGTAGGGTACTCGCGGAGCCGTTACTTTATATATTTAACGCCTGTCTTCATTCTGCGAAGTTCCCAGCTCGGTGGAAGATTACACGAGTCATTCCAGTGCCCAAAGGCAGGGCGGGAGCTGACATCGGTGGGTATCGGCCGGTAGCGGTGTTGTCGATGCCGGCAAAGGTGTTCGAGTCTGCCATTCAGCGCTGTATGCAAGAGCAAGTGCGCGGACAGTTATCGGATGCGCAGCACGGATTCCGTCCGGGGCGCAGCACTGCTACCAATCTCCTTGATTTCATGGGACGCGTGGTGCCGGCGGTAGATGCTGGGGTGCAGGTGGACGCAGCTTATTTCGACTTTAGAAAAGCTTTTGACACCATCGATAATGACATCTTACTGCGGAAGCTAGCAGAGGTCGGATGCACCCAGCATCTATTGCGGTTTTTCGCCAGTTACATGCAAGGTAGACAGCAGTATGTGGACTGCAACGGATGTGAATCCGACTTATATTACACTTGGTCGGGTGTAAGTCAGGGCACCAACTTGGGGCCTCTAGAATTCATTATTATGATAAACAACTTGCCGGAAGTCGTAAGACATGGCGCTTGTTTATTATTTGCTGATGACTTCAAGTTGCTGCTTGAGATTAGGTCCGAGTCTGATTGCAGGCGCCTACAAGAAGACATCGATCGAATAGTACAATGGAGCCATGAAAACAAGCTGTACTTCAACGTATCCAAGTGCTCGTTGATGAGTTTCACCCGTGCTCGTGCACCTGTGCTCTATGAGTACGTGGTGGACGCGGCGCCACTGCAACGAGTCACGGAGGTGCGAGACTTGGGAGTTTTCATGACTCCCGATCTGACATTTCGTGAGCATGTAACCAAGATCTGTAAGAAGGCGTACAGAAACTTGGGATTTGTTCTGAGACAGACACAAAGCTTCACAAATATCACAGCAGTTAGGGTCCTGTATGATGCACTAGTCAGGAGTCATCTGGAACATAGTGCGGTCATATGGGCTCCACATGAAGCTAAGTACTCGGTAATGTTGGAGCGCGTTCAGAATAAGTTTACGCGCCATTTGTACCGCAAATTATATGGGGTATATCCATTTTACCCACTAATGTATCCCACTCTGTTTGTCCTGGGCATGGTTGGCTATAATCAGCTGCAAGTCCGACGGGAGTTTACGCTGGTCGCCTACTTGGTGAAGGTGCTTCGTGGAGTGGAGAGTCACCCGGGAGTATTGCAGCGCTTGAGTCTGTGTGTGCCGGACCGCTACGTGTGGCGGCGGCGCAGCCCGCCACTGCTACTGGTACCTACAGCCAGAACTAACCTACTTGCCAAGGCACCTCTTACCAGAGCTATCCGTACCATCAACAATCTTCAAACTCAAATTGATGTGTTTACATGTTGTTTTAGTGAATTCGCAAGGGTATTACTATTTATATTATGTTACAGACGAAATAATATATAATTTTTAACTTTATTTTTTAACTTTATTTTTGTACTTTGTTTATGACTTTATGTTATACTATGTTTTTGTGTTTTTAAATAATGTAATATTTTAATAATGTTGTTAGTTTAATCTTTTCTAATTTTTGTAAGTGTATGGTTTAGGTTTAGTTTAAGTTCTTAGCTGTCGCATTAGGGTAAACCCTGTAATGATAGTTTAAGGTGTTATAAATAAATAAATAAATAAATAAATGTTACATTCGCAGTGTGGCGAAGCTGTCAGGCGAGGAGTTAGCTTTCTACCAAGCATGCATGCAGCACTCGCGGCCGACAGACTGCCGGTGTCCGCAGTACTCTGGCGGGGAGATGCCAAAACTGCCGCCAGGGAAAGAAGGAGGCTGGAGTCGGAATGAGGTAGAAACTTGCTTTATAAATCCTGTAAATAGTGGGATGGCGCGCTAGGCATAAAGATACATGCTCGCGTTCAAGAGCTGTCAGTATCAATATTCCGATAAGGCTTCTGTCTAGTCCCTCCCACCTCCATAGAAGAGTGGGAGGGAGCACGCCTCATAAAGTCAAGATAATCTGAAGTAATCTTTAGATCAACCTCAATAATCTTAGGATTATCAACTATCGAGCGGGACATGCAAAATACTGGCATTCAGCTGCATCCGGTTAGACTGGAAGCCGACCCTAATATAGTTGGAAAAGACTTGCCGCCGCGCCGTTCCATATTTGAAAACTCTTTATTGTAGACAGCGCATTCCGCTTCCGCCACCGCCGCAGCCGCCGCGGTAATGCTTGATTGCTATTAAAATGCTTTATTTAAGTTACTTGGCTGGTGAATTTACGGATTACTCCTAGGTTGTTTCTCAATAAGACAAAATATTCTTGTTAACTAACTTATTTAACTTTTCAGATTATGGGGCCAATGTTGGATCCAAAACTGTACCCGGTGCGGGTTGCAGCAGCACCTGAAACTCCAACTTCACGCTACGATCAGCCCAATGCGTTCTTGGATAAGGTACATAAACATGTTTTTTTGCAAACGTCTAGCTTTTGGGATTCCCCAATTTAAAGTCAGACCACAACCAGTAGTTGGGTCTGTAGGATTCCACCTATCAATAACTTATATAGAAGGTATAAATGCACCCTTCACGAAGCCATCAACCAAGCATTTTGTACATAAATTTAAGTAAATCAATGCAAACATTATTGCTGGAAAACGACTTTTTTTTTGGGATGAAAAATTGTAGGACTCAATTTAACGCACTTAAAACATTGTGCTGATTGAATAGGATGAGGGTCATGGAGGTATTTAAAGTAAACTTATCACATTAAAAACTTGCATTTAAAAAAAACTTTTGAAAAAGATGGATTTAGACAGGTAAGGTCCAGAACATTAAAAAAAAACGCAGACGGGGAGAACAAGTGCCGTTCGGCTTCGTTAAGGGTATATTTATAAGCTCGTCGCTCAAAATCGATGTCTGATCAAATTTGGCAGGAATCATCATCTTTCTTGCATATCCCAATTTATTTGATTATCCCTATTATTTAGGGTTAGCGCAGTGCTCTAACTATCACGAAAATATTAAAAATACGTTCGTCTCTGTTCGTCCAGTTACAATCGAAGTACCCGATGCTGTACAGCATCCTGCAGAACGAGGCTTCTCCGGAGCTGAAGCAGAGGATAGACCGAGATCGGAACAAGACGACGTACCAGGTCGATTATTGCGAAGCAGGTATAGTTCGTTAAATATGTTTTTAACATCATTATCTTCATCATCCATAGCCCAACGACGTTCCTGTGCTCTCATTCGGGATTCATTTATATTCCTAAGTGCCGCATAACAAGCGACGGCCCAAGTGCAAATACCTAGACCGTTCCTACTGCTGGAGCCTCCTCTCATCTATTGATAATCATCATCAGCCTAGCCTTTTCCCGACTATATTAGGGTCGGCTTACTGAAGTTCTGGGTAATACGATTCCCCTTGAAAAGACTGATTTCCTCACTTGCGACTTTTATTGACACGTAAGAATTATACAACAAACTGCCTAATAAATATTTGTACTAGCTAAAACAATACACATAAACAAAAACCCGACAGCAGCCGTCAGGCAGTAGCCCAACAGACCCAGGAGGTTACCGTCTGGTCAGAGAATGCTCCCTTTTCTATGAAGGATTAGGAACTCTTCACCCTGTTCCTGATGCCTCTATAAACTTATCACTATTTTATACCAGGTCCCGGCGCCAAGTTCGAGGGTCTGCAACGTGCACAAGATGAGAGCGGCACAGGCCCGTGTGCGCAGCCGATGCGTCTGCCGGGCGACCCCTGCCGCGTCGGACCCAAGCCGGGACAGAAGTCTGCACCCAGAACTATGTCCAAGCAAGCGGGAGCCAGCGCTACCAGCGATCCCAGAGCGAAATGCGGTAAGACATAAGTCTTACGTCTTCGTCCTTTGTAAAAATGGTTACTGAAGTGCGTTTGCTATTTGGGCAGAAACCTGGAAATATTATATTTCAATGGAAAAGGCATTATACTGACAAAATGATTGTGGACGTCTTTTGGTAGCCTCACTAGACGCTTAAATCAACATCCTTTCTTTTCCGATTTTTAGCTCAAAGAATTTTGTGATCTTGACATACTTCTTTGCCCCAAAAGTTCGCTTTGCTGTCGCACTTAAACTAATGGAACTTATTTGTCTCACTGCTGGAGCGAAGGCATGAGCATTGATCATCACGATATCGGACTCTAGTTCTTAATTATAAGTCGATTTCCTCACGTTTTCCTTAACGTATGTCAGTGATGTACAAACTTCAGTCACACTGCCGCGAGACCACTGATACCATTGGGAAGGCCTAGTGGTTCAAACCAATTTTAAATGCAATAATAATTACATGACGATAAACTCTGCAGAAACGTCTTCGGCGGTGCCACCTCTTGGTCGGACGGAGTACCAGGATGGCGTATCGAAGCTGGGAGGCATCATCATGCGAGACAAGCTTCATCGGAGATAAATTACGTTTTATAGAATCAGACAGAATGTTTGCAGAACAAGAAAACCCATGGAATAAACTGTTTGGACGATTTACTTCTTGGTGTTGTTACTTTAACATAACATAAGACCACAGGCGTAATCCCCGAAGGGAAAATATGTGTGTGTGTTATGTGTGAAGGGAAGGGGTGAATGCAGAGATTTTGTTACCCACAAAACCTCTGTATTCACACATATTTCGCCAGTGGTGTCTAAGTCCCATGTAATGGGGGTGTGCCTATTGCCATTAACAAGTTACAAATCCTGACTCCGGGTCACTGTTAGCCTCCATCGTCCCACTGCTGGGCAAATACCTCTCCTCATGACTTCCAGTTCTTTCGATCCAGGGCTAAGATGGGCCACTGTCGTTGGTATTTGCCCAGCTCGTCCCACCAGCTTCTACGAGGTCTGGCTCTGGGTTAGTACTGAGAAATTCCTGATGGAAAACTCAAACTAATAACACTTTGCCCGACCTGAAAATCCTACCTAGGACCAGGCCCTCATGCCCAGCTACTGCTGCGCAGCTGTTCCGGGTCGGGGACAAAATTTAATAATAACCTGTTGTCTTGATCTAAACATCTACTATCAATCATCACAACAACTAAAAAGGGTGAACATAAGTCGGGAAAGTCTCCAATAAAACACTCGCCGAACTGATAAATATTAGTGTATGTATGTAAAGTCGGTGTATATCGTCACGTGGAGGGCCGCGCGCTGGAGATGAGCTCCCCGCGCTTGTACAGCGTGCCCGCGGCCGGCGCACCCGCGCCTGCGCCCGGCCCTGCGCTTGCGCCGCTACCCACGCCCGGCCCTGCGCCTGCGCCCGCGCTGGTGTGCTCCTGGCGCGACGAGCTGCGCGTGCGCACGGTGGTCTCATCGTGCTGGCGCAGCATCACGGCGCGAGCGTCTGACGTGTTGCGCTCTCTGGGGATAAGAGGGATTGGATTAGGTGATGGCCTGGAGAATAAAATGATAAAGCGATTTGTTACATCAGACAAGTAAATTTTAATAAGCTTGTCATATGATCCAATGGAGTTTCCTTAAATATTTGTAAAAAATATTTAACCACTTATATTTTTTCCCGTCATAGTATTCTTTATTTTTATTACGTAGGAACTTCTACGTTGGTCCTGCTATTGGTCTTGGAGATGATGGCTGTGAAGGCATTACGCAATACTCCTTACGTCACTTCATATTTCAGCTTTCAGCAGTATACAATCTGCTTAAAATCAAATTTTAACGTTCCCACTGCAATCAACAACAACTTCTTTCCGCTATCGATATGGAACTAACCTGCTTAGCGCCATAAGTCTGTCAAGATCAGGTGAGGGTCGCCTCAACTCCGCCGCCGACGTCAGCGTCACGCGCAGCGGGGGCGCGGGGGAGGGGGCGGGGGCGGGTGCGGCGGGGGCCGGAGTCACGGGGGGAGGGGACGCCGGCGGGGAGGACGTGGCCGACGCGGACGCCGGCGACGACGAGCCCACCGCCGAGTCGCGCTTGTTGGACGACTTGTTGGATGATTTGTTGGAAGACTCGGAGCCCGATGTGGAGCGGCGGCGCGGCGTGGAGCGCGGCCCCCGGCGCCCGCCGCCGCGGCTGAAGGCGGCGGGGATGTGCAGGGACGCCGTGATGACGCAGCTGTCGTCGTCTGACCCGCCTAGCGTCTGTGGAGTGACGGTCAAATTAGAAATAACGAAAACATTGCAGATTAATTGCTCTTTTTTTTTGGGAATGGCATCTCCCAGGTCAACCTATGAGGCTGGCTTCTGCTTAACTTATGATTTATTTTTTTATAAACCAGCACCTAATATGACTGCTACAACCAAAAGGCTGGACTTCAGCCTCTTCACAGATGCACAGGCGCCATTTAACTCAATCCTCGGACCATTTCTAACTAATTCTGTTTCTTTTCATGTCGACGGTACTTTGCTTTAATTGAGCCGAGTAGGTGGGATGCCGCATCCCGGTTGCGACATCAGTGGCAGTCTTAAGGTCACTAAAAATGCAAGAAACAGCTGAACGTGGTCTGATCAATGAGTACCGCATCATCCAACTACCATTTGTTGACTATTCTTAAATCGTTACTCGTGGAACTATTCGATCACCTAATTCAACACTAGAATTTATACGGGTACGGATACGGGTGTTGGTCTATTACTGAACTGGTGAAGGGTTAGTATGTACCTCATTGTAGTCGCTAGCGGAGTCGTTAGAGTCATTGCTATCGGTCCGCGCGGCCGGCGTACTGCCGCCGCACACCACGCCGCTGCTGCCACACTCCTCACTGCTCCGTACCCTGGAAACGAAACAAGGAACATTATTTATCAAAAACAAATGACGATGATATACGCAAGACAATTCTCGAATCAAGGGTCACCTAACTGGAGGTTGACACGATGTCTTGCAAGTTAACATTTCGACTATTCAAATAGGTAATTATATTGGTAAAACTTGCAGAGTCACTTTTTTGGATGCTCGCATAGTGATAGTCGCGTACAAATATCCAGTTCGAATATTATCGCATTTATAGCTTTCCTAATTTTACTAGCCATACTATTACATCTACTAACAGTACCTATAAGTTTAACTACGAACCTGGTAACGATTGTCATGGCCGACGACAGCGATCCGGACGAGGTGTCGGAGGCAGCCGTCTCTCTCGTCCGTCTGCTGCGCGAGTAGCTCTTCTCACTGCGCCTGCCGAGAGAAAGCAGGGCGATTAACTGGGTGAAGTTCAGGAAGACTATGGGTAGAGCCTAGCAGAAGTAGCAGATCTACTGTGGCTTTTAAGGGGGAAGGCTCGACTTCTACGACAGAATACCAAAGTGTGGATATCTGTCGATGTCTGTCATCAGTTCGGTGTAGATGGAAGACATACGCCACTGCTGCCACGAATCTGATTGATCTTCCTCACTAATTTTGTCTGATTGGCAATTCGGCAACACGTTAGTTTAGTTTTGTGTTGCGGGTGTTAGTGGGTCATCGATTGCAAGCAGGACTCCTCATACGTATCCATAAAATTACACACATAAAAAAACATATCTAGTCAATGTATAATCGAATCGTGGCCCCCAACAGCTTCTAACCTTCCGTAATCTTAAATGTTAGTCTTGGGGCCAGGACCTGATTCTTCATATTCGGTAAAAAAAAGCTTCATGCAGCCTGGAAAGTGTTTACCTAGGCATGTTGCCGGGCCCGCCCGTGGCGGCCGCTCCGTGTAGGAACTGTTCCCGGGACCAGACCTGCCTCATGCTGTTCTCGTTGTTCTCCGCGGTCGCCTCAGCAGCGCACCTGGGGAAGGAAGGTGAGGTGAGGGAGGAAACACACACGCAATCATGTCGTATTGTACAGATGGTCTGTTGGATCCCACGGTAGATGTGGTCTTTTGATCCGGTTATTTACAATGAAGTTGATTTTTCAATGGCAATATAAGTTGTATTGTCGTGGATTGGGAGTCTCTAAATTATTTAAAGCAAACCCTGGTATTGGTTGTATTCGCTGGGGTTTGGCCTTGGCTTAATTATTGGCTGGCCTAGTCGGTACTGACCAGGCATATATCACGATACACTGGAAGGCATTAAAGAATTCATATTTCATTACATTTAGTTAGTAATCATGCTTTACAAAACACATTGTACAGGTAAACATATTTCCACACACAACAACACATACTTAGTGAAACAGGCAAGGTTGTATAAGCTCTCCAAACACCATTGGCTCATTATCCACCTTACCGCTGACTGTCACATCTGCGACATCCTAAAGAGATCATGCTTAATTGCTTACAAACCTGAATGCCTCAAATGGTAACATAAGTAACTGGAATTGGTGCCAGATGGTGGGTTCTAGTACCTTTCCCACGCAGCACCATTCCTTAGACGATTCTTTTGCTCCAAGACTATAAGCTTTACGTCAAGCCTTCCATGCTGCATTGCTCATTAAGGACTTACTCAAACGATGGGGCACTTTATATCGTGGCCTGCATGTCCTGTTTTTGTTACAGGACGCTGCTGAAGGCGGTAAACCCGTAGCCAAAACGGACTCAATTTGGATTGCTGTCAATACCCTAAGAAGAAGGTACTTACTCAGCTCTCCTCAGCAGCAAGGAGTCGAGGTGTGCGGGCGCGGTGTGTGCCAGATGGATGTAGGCCTCATGCAGGAGCTCGGCGGGTAAGGTCCACAGCTCGCCTTGATTCTCCACCAGCTGTCGGACCACGTTGATCACGTCAGCTCGTTCTGAGAGCTGTTCCACGCTGGAAATCGAGAAAAACCATTGGACTTCACGTAGCGTTTTTTTTTAAGATTTTGTTTTTAACACGTTTCTGGAGACTCTTGGAGATTCTCCTGTATCGTGGGTGGACAAACATTTAAACTCACTATACAAACAGATAAATACAATAAAACATGTATTATATCAGTCTGTGCTGAAATACTGGCTACTCCGACTTCCACGAACAGTGAAGTCGCGAACAGCTGGCCAACTCAGAAATACATTGTAGTATATTAGTAACAGAATCAAGGTAGAACGTGTGACTTTGTAATGGCTAAAGAGTGGCCATTTCAATAAAACCGGGAATTAATTAACGAAAAAAGTTTCCAATTGATTTATTGGTTTTGGCGAGGTCAGTCTCCCAGATTTTTACACTTGTTTTTTTTTTTTTGCTCCTCTCACCTGGCAGGCTCATTGGGTTTATTCCTATGCAGTATATTGGGCGCGAAGATAGTCGCCAGGTTGGCGGCGTCCATCTTGTTCCCGGGCTCGTGTCGCTCGGGGTGCGCGTGCGCCGCCAGCGCCGCCAGGAACGACAGCAGCGCGTTCAGCGTGTCGCGGTGCGCCGCCGGCAGCAGCTGCACGATCAGGCGCAGCGCCTCCCACTGGAAGCGACGGTTGTGGATCTCTGGAATTATCATGAGTTTTTTTAAGAACAAATCGGTTGTTGGAGAGAGTTGGCAGTCTTATGCTAATACTTTCGCCTCTGATCAATTTAATATGTAAATCCAAATATGTGTATTAAGTATATAAAAATTGTGTAAATGCAAA
The DNA here is from genome assembly GCA_905220335.1 of Noctua pronuba. Lineage (NCBI taxonomy): Eukaryota > Metazoa > Arthropoda > Insecta > Lepidoptera > Noctuidae > Noctua > Noctua pronuba. The sequence continues at coordinate 1,093,551 of LR999906.1, read as the reverse complement.
TATTGTGTTGAAATATATTTAAACAACAAGATCAGAATATCAAACTCCCAAAGCTAGCAGTCTCATCATAGGTCTCTCCCTCGTTTTGGCAAACATGATAACATCATAAAAGCTCATGTCGGTATTCGATCAGTCAAGCAAGATGTGATGTTAGCTACCCAGACTGCGTTGGATGTTCTACATTTAGGGATCGACACTTCCAGCCATTATTAATGTAACCAAAATACCTCATTAATTTAGACATAAGTATATTTTTTATTTCTAAAACAAACTACTTGTAAAATACAAAGCTTGGTTTTGCCATCTGATTGTTTGGACAGTTCTTTTAATGAAAACGTATTCAAAAAGTCCACTCACTTTGCGTATGCAAAAATGCGGGGTACAGGTCTCTGCAGAGCAGAGGGTCGGGCAGGTCGCGGAGGAACTCCTTCAGCAGCGTGGCCACGTCGTGGGGACACACGGCCGAGTCCAGCGCCGCCTCCTGACTCCGCTCCCAATCCTCACGTAACTGGAAGTGCAAGAGGAAATCATGTTTAGATTGAGATCACTTGACCTGGTAGGTTTGGTTTGGCTCAAGATTTTAGATGATTTAGTATACAACCATTTTATGAATTAGAAGCTCCGGTTGAATTCAAACCGCAATTGTCCACATTTCTTTAAAATATTCGGGTATACCTGGAAGCACCTCAAGCCTCGCGCATTCCTGAAGAGACCACCGTTATTTAAAACTTAAGGTTTTATTAACAACTTTAATACAAAAAACGATACCCTAATCTCTAAAACTCAAAACATTTGTTTCAATAAAATTGACAGGACTATTCACAGGAACTTTTCAATTGTCTCTTATGCGTAAACTAAAAATATATTTTTTAATTTAGATATTTTAGCATAAAGACCAGTACAACTATTACAATTTTGCACTTCAATAACGCTCAAATAATTCGCCCAACTCTCAAACAAGTCTATCTTCGTCCACCTACAATGTACCAGCAATCAGCCCGTAACGTAATACTTAGGAGAACAACTCCGTAATAAATGTAGCAAGTAGGCCACGGAACCACTCGGCAATACCTTCGTTTGGGAAAACATCTAATTCCGTCGATCAGTGTACTATTCTCACTGAGCATGTTGATGCTGGAGTGTAAACAAGGGACTATGGGTGATTTAATGGCGTTAATTCTGTCATAGCGGGAATACTTAGTTGAAGGAATGATTGCTAGGGAAATCTCAAAACTTTCATAATCTTGGTAATGGGTGTCATGTACTTACATGACATTAAATGTCGTGAGGAAAGTTTTGAGTAAGAATGTGGATGGCTATAAGAATACGTGAAGACCAAAGAAATTAAAGATGGACACTGTGACAGATAAATAGGCCCTTTTCTAGCTTAAGGGAGACAGATAATTGACGTCTAATAAACATGTACAGTAACATAACTTCGCCCTAACTCTTGGCAGGAAAACAGGCGTGTAACATTTCGCTGATCATCAAAAACTAAGCTGCCCCGGTCCTTATCGTTGACTGGTAATGTCATAGAAGAAGAGAATCGGTACGGACACATTACAGTCCAAACTAATGAAAAAATAAGTCAGTAGAACACGTTATCTTCATTATTTTAATGTCTAACTAAACGATTAAAGATACACCCATGCACCCTAAAATGACCATCACTGGAGACAAAGTCAGTGAGCTCACCGAATAAGATATAGCATCCACTTTTAGAAGCAAGCCCAAAGCCAGAATGTGGCGTTATCTTGCCAATCAAGGGGGTGCAGTTTCCTTAATTAAGATCTTCAGCTGATTAGTCTTCGGACGCATCATGTGCTATTAATGAGACGATCGAAATAGACCGTGATAACACTCTAAAAGTGATGGCTCTATTAAAGGACTGGGCTATGTTTAGAAAACTATCGTCGAGACCGACAATTGGAAGTACTGCTACTAAGATATTAAGAACAACTGTATCATCTGTGTTTGATGTTTTATGAGTATAATCATCAAATGTCTAGTCGGCGTTTTTCAGAATAAAAAACTTCAAATGTTTTTGTTAAAGTTCCTATTTCAATATTTTTGTCATTATTGTGTGTATTGTCGTTGTCTTCTATATCCATGTTGAATTAATCTGTTCCTTCCTCCTATTTCTTAACAAAAATTCTTTATTAAATATTTTTTTACTTAGCTTTGTTAAATTAAACTTTTGCACTATAGCAGCCGTGTCTATCAACAACAACCGTCGCGCATCGGGCAGTAGCTAACCAGACACAATACTCGTCTGGTCGGAGGATCTTCATTTTACAATGGGGGATGAGAAGGTGTAAACCCTTGTCCTCATATCTTTATTGCACTTTATGGCGCCGCAATCCATTGCTTACTGTAATGTTATCTCTTACCTGTCTAACTCTCTTCTTGGAAGCGGATACCCTGAACAGCCCGAGGGTGTGCATGCCGTGTCTCCTCAGATGCGAGAGGCAGGCGGACACGATCCCCGGAACCTTGGGGCCTCCCAGGCCGGCCTCCTCCAGGCCAGCCCAGCCCCATTCTCCTGAGTCACAGGATTCACTCTGGAATGGTGGAAAAGTTGGATTAATTTTGGCATTACAATATTTACTCTATTCTTCTTCATGGTTTGTCGATGGTTTTGTTTTTATTTTATTTTTGTTTGTTTGGCCCAACATCTCGTGTAACCCCAGTATATCCCAGGAATCTGGTGTGCTTATTCCGAGTATCTTTTCTGTAATAATCCGTCTTCGAAAGATACCGTAAAAGCGGGAGGAAATTGCTGTCTGGAATAAGCCAGCAACATTAAGAGAACAGGATGAAAACCCTAACTAATATGTACTCTATTCTAACGATATTTTATCAGTCAGGTACGAGCAATCTTAATAACCACTCTAAATATACTCTCTTCCCAATCAAATGCTCTAGCCGCTAAGCCCCTTCTTGTATTTCAGTTTTACTTAATCAACCATTTTTTTACCCCCTCATTTTTAAAAATGAAGAGGTGTGGTTCTTTTCATCCGTGACCTTATTCAGTAGATGTTAATACTATATTCGTTTGGCTTCTCCAATCTTTTCTTATTCTTTATTTATCTACCAACATTACACCAATAAGCTCGATCACCCATCCAATCACATTCTCTTCCTTTTGTAAGTCAGCACTCCGTTCGCACAAGGTAAGCAATTTCATCGGATTTATTATAGACCTGGTTATTTTTGTTCAGGGTATATATACACTGTGCGCACGCGTCATACGATAATTTTATCGCGGCCTTAATGATCAAGATGTGAGGCAGGTAACCGGATACGGATGACGACATGTGACGTCATTAATGACCTATTGACACTGTAATACAAGGTTCTTTCTTAATTACAAGTTATTTTCAGGTGGTTTAAAATAAGCCAGGAAGCTTTTCTTTAATTTTATTTTAGTAGATTAGCAGCCTCATCATAATCTGTCTAGGTCCAGGCTTCCAGTTTCAGTTTCCAAGATGCAGCTGAATACCAGTATATTAGATGGAGCGACTACCTATCTGACCTCCACATCCTAGTTGTAGATTTGCATCAGCCTATAATGTTCCTACTGTTGGAACACAGAACTCTTCTCAATAAGAGGAAGAGGGCTGTAATCCACCACGTGGGTGCAGTGCCGGTTGGTAGATGTCACATATCTTCGATTTTTTTGGTTTTAGGTCATTTGGGTTTCCTCAAGGTGTTTTCCTTCACGGTTTTGAGCGCAGTGGTGATGAAATATCAACGAATAACTTACGTACACAAGTAACGCGTCTGCCTGTGTCGGGACCCACAACCATACAACAATTTAGTTGGGGCCGCTACCTCCGGGCCGCCATTGCTCTCTAACCGGATATGTGTGACGATATTAATCATAGCATAACATAACATCACGCCAGTAATCCTCAAGGGTTGCCTAGTGGTGTATCCTATACGGTATATCATCCTAGCCTAGCCTTTTCCAACTATGTTGGGGTCGGAGTCTATCAGGATGCAGCTGAATACCAGTATTTTACATGTAGCGACTGCCTATCTGACCTCCACAACCCAGTTAGTACTGGGTAATACGCTACCCCTTGGTAAGGATGGTTGACAGACTTTCGGGCCACTGACTACTTAACAACTGTTAAAGATCTACAAATGACAGCCGGGACCAACGGCTTAATATACTTTTGCAGGCACGGAGGAAACTCGGTATGGGTGTACTGCAGTAGCGAAGGGTAATTTTTTTAAGAGGTAAGCGAGAGTACACATCTTTAATGTGATTTTATTATTTTTTATTTATTATTTTGTCAATGAAATACTGATTGTGCCAGTTTCCAAAGGGAAGTTGGTAGGAATCGAGTTGTATGAAACTTTCGCCACTGGTGTACTGTACCCTATACGATATACTGCACCCATTTTTCGCAAGTTATGTATAAGTCCCAAGAAGTAGTGCCGACTACTGATATGTGACGTCAAAACCAACCCATTGACACTGGACACAAGGTCCCTTCTTGATTACAAATTATTTTCGGACAGATTAAAAATAAACTAGGAAGCTTTTTCATGTTCTACAATCTTTATTTTTATAGATTACGTGGAGAAATTACTCAATGTTTCGCTGAACAATGTTGGTTGAGCTTTGGCGAGTTTTGGCGAATCTAAATTAAAATATTTCTGCGTATTATTAACCGTTGACATTGATGATCATCACAACATGTTAGCGCATGTTACATTTTGTTTACATTTTAATTTTAAATGTTACTATAATGTCGCTAATAATGGCTGTTAATGGCTGTTGGCTGTTTCATATTATAATATGGAATTGCCGGAGTTGGCTTTCGATGGCAATTTAATTTAAAGGCGTTTTAATATAGTTGAGCTACAAGCAAAGCACAAGAGTTTAAGGAAAACTTACTGAAGAAAAACGCACCAGTCAAACCATTTATTAACCATTTAGAAGGCCACTAAATGCACTTTTGATCGTCAATCTTTACTAACGAATAAAACTGATTTTAGTTACCCATTTCCAAAGGTTAGATCGTATTTAAAAAAAATCTGTTTAAGAGGATTTCCAACGTTACTCGTTCAAAATGTTTTATTTAGGAACAATCTTTCTATTTATCTGGATTCGATGCAATAAATACGCTATCAGTACTGTTGATAATGGATATCTTCTTAGCGTGACGATGGCAGTCTTAATTAAATCGGCCAAAATTTTCAGTAACCACTTTCAGAAGATTACTATTACTGAAAAAATATTCATAGAATCGTGGGATAAAACATACTGCAATGTTGAAAGTGTGACTGACGAATGACCATTTAAAGAAGTATTGCAAAACCTTTCGCACAAGTTATCGAAAACCACGGTCCATTAGGGCAACTCCTTTCGAGTAATAAATCTCCAACATCAAAGACTAAATAAATGCTACATAAATATAATATGACGTGTTGCTTTGTCACGATCAATATAAACTAAAGACGCTTCGCACATACTTCGCATGCCAAACACTGCACACTGGCTGCAACAATTGGCGGCTGATTGGGTACTAAATATTTACTAGTTGTGACTCAGTTAGTCTATACAGTTATCAATATGGTCTCTATGATTGTGTGAAAGATGATATGGCTAGAAAGGACGTGACTACTAAGATGGCTGACTAATAAAGAAGTATGGAAGAAGAAGGCATGACCGCATGTGACTAAAAGAGTAATGAATATAAATGTTGATGGATCAAGAGGGAGAGGAAGACCAAAGAAAAGATGGATGGATTGTATGAAGAATTATATGAAGGAAAAACAAATGAATGGTAGCGTGACGATTGACAGGGAGAATGGAAGAAAAAAACGTGTTTCGTCGACCCCAAATAACATGGGACAAAGGCAGGAAGATGATGATGGGAGAAGAAGACATGCTGCGCCGATCTATAAATGATGAAGATGGTGTGTGGTCAAGATAAAATGAAAAGCAGTTACTATAAAAGAGATTGGGATGATGATAAGTTCTGAACAACTTGGGAAGACAGGGATTACCCCAGGACACCAGCCTCGTGGTTATGGACTTTTCACTGCTTTCAACAAAAATAAAAAACAGGACGAGACTGAAAAATGTTAGGAGCCTTAAAGCATAAGACTGGCGAAAAGAAAAAAACTGTCGAATCGAAAAAACTGGCAAATACTGGAAACTATCAAATTGACACAACTGTCTCATTCGCAAAACTGTCCAATTAGCGAAACTGACTAATCAAGGAAACTAGCGAATTCAATAAACTGAGGAGTGAGGGAAACTGACCAGTGATATGCGAACTGTCTTTTCAAACCTGTGTTAGGACTAGGTAAGTCTAAAAGTAACGATTTAAAACTAAGACGAAACAGTTAACGATATAACTATCAAGTCGAAACTAGCAACTGTTTAAAGCGCTATCACAAACCCATTACATAAACCGAACCTCAAACTGCAATAAATCGAAATTACCTCACAACAGTGTAACAGTCAGATAACTCTTACATCCCAATAACTCGTAATGCTAACACATCTCACACAACCTAGATGTCTATCACAAGGAATGTCTTCAGTTCAACCACAAGCATTCCAAAATGTATATGTTTATTAAATAGTCGAACTGACGCATATCATGCAGACGGGAACCTGTCATTACTCGCTCCAAGATTGATATTGATGATTTACTAATCTGTAACGGCTTGCGTACATTCGCACGCGAGCCGCTACGCTCTGGTCTACCAAATATTGCACCCTTCTACGATATTTTCTGTGTTTTTAATGATGCTAGGTAGCTCTGCAATCTATCTTGCAATTCTCTTTAATAAAATAATACCTCTTTCACTGCATGCATTAGTTACCTCCAAGGTAATTTCATTAACTCCAAGGCATAGTCTCGGAGCAAACCTTTATTGATTATGCTGCATGCCGTGCAATTACTAACTGCATACACTTGCTGACGGCATAGACTACCATAATCCATCCTAGACAAAACCAGCTTGTACAGACAAACAAACAAGTTTCAGTAATTCCCTATATAAGAAGAGCCATTTCAGTAGCAAATTCTCGCTAACTACCGTACAATTCAAAACGTGTATCTCCAAACCGCACCCACGTTAACTGAGACGCGATGTTTACTCGTCACACGGACATAAATCTTAAACAAGACGAAGCTCTGTCATTACAAGGATTTATTGACTCGTTAGCTGTGATCTGCGTTGTCATAGCAACGCCTACGTTACCGCCGTCTGCGCAACTGTCTGGGCCCTATTTGTGAAAGATTAGTAATTTACTAGGGTAGGTATTGGTTAGTGTAAACTCGTCAGTAGTGAATCGTGTTTCGTTAATCATTACATTTTAAGTAAAACCAAACATTTCTGACGGTGCTCCACTCAGTTATTGTACCTTTTCTAGCCATATCTTTATTCACTCACCCCACCTTTAGGGCCCTATCACAGATAGATATTTAGTCATAAAAGGTCATCTTTAACCTTGCTCTTAAAGCTTGTCCCTAATTTCTCTCCATTATATGCAAATTGCTGACGTAGCTCATAAAGCTGCCCAACTAAAATGGGACTGGGCGGGCAGGCCATGCCGTCAAAGCTGAGGGCCCGCACATCGCAAAGCTGGAGCCCTGAGACAGCTAGACGGGGTAGCGGCAGACCGAGGAGAAGATGGCGGGACGCCTTGGATGACTTTCTGGTTAATTGGCGAGAAGAGGCGCAACACCGAGAAAAGTGGAAGGGATGAGGGAAAGGCTTTGCCCCGGAGTGGGACACTTCAGGCTATGAAAAAAATAATGTCTAATAGTAGGAAAGTAGTGCCCATTTCCAGCTAGCGGCAATAAGCTCGCCCCTATTTACATCAGAGTTAACTCATGAAATAGGTACAGTATAGGTTTACTATACAACTCGGTGTACTCAATCAGGGCTTTCAGGTATTATTTTCAATTAGTTTTACAACTAACAATTTTGTGAGAGATTGGCCAGAGAAAACCGCACGGAGAGAAGAGAGGAAGGCTATGGGGAAGGCTTTGCCCAGCAGTGGGACATTAAAGGTTAAGTAAAAAAAATAATATTACTACTAGCTTTTCGTAATCAAGGTTAATGGTTGAAGTCTTCATCAAATAAAACTGTTGTTTTTAATGATGTCATGCTAAAAGTGGCACAATGTGTTTAAGAATTACAGGTAAAATGTTGATTCAGGTAAAATGTATATACTGTTGCAATTATTGGGTTATTGGTTTTAGAAACATGTGTATTGTTCTTTGATAAACAATTTATCTTTTACTAATGAATCTACTTTCGAATGCTTTTGAGATTTTCTTTTTTTACCTTTGGCGTACGTGATCATGATCACGAGTTAATTAGTCATCGCATTATCGCATACTGTATGTTTTCCATTGTTTGTTATGTTTTTTCTTTTTTTGATATCTGAATATTCTGTTTATGCTGAAGACCGTTCGTGCACGACGCTACTCAATTAATTATATCATCTGCTTAGCCTTTTCGGCTTCCAGTCTAACCGGATGCAGCTGAATACATGAAGCGATTGCCTATCTGACCTCCACAATCCAGTTACGGGTTGGCTGCGCTACTCAATGAATCATGAACCAATTAATAACTCTTTAGTAAATCTGTTGTACAGAATGAAGTCACCAATGTATAGCTAGAACGCCGTTCGTTCGTTTATTGATGTCTTCAGTCTGTAACACGTTACTTTAGGGTAGCGTCGATTTAGATTTTGGTATCACCATAAAAGTGATAGATAGATATCTGTAGAAATATCTGTGAAATTTCTAATCAACCATGATTTCACATCCTGGAATTTCATAGTGTAAGATTATGTTAATGGTGAAGTAAATAGGGAGGAGGTGGCTGACGAGTAAAGGATGGCTGTTGTTCTGCTGTGGGGCAGGGGTAGATAGCAGTTCTTCTATTTACAAAATTGTTAAATATATGGGCACAATAGTGCTATTATCGTTATGGGAATTGTTATTTTAGAAATTAGATGTGTGGCGTAGTTGATTGAGAATAAACACGAATCAGTGTCTGACTTATATCCAGCAATTTACCACCATTGCTTGTTGTTGAGATTCAGAAACCAAAACAGAAGTAAAACAAACAAGAACACCCTAAAAACAATTTGTCACATTTCTCAGTAACGACAAAATGTTACAGTTCAGTGTAAATATAACGTAACCAACTAAATGTGTTACACACACAAAACATAAAAGCGTCGGTCACAAATGTAATGCACCACAATGTAATGGCCGTTTACCACATAGTTTCACGCTAGTTTTCTGCTAAACGTGGCAAATGCGGCGCGGAAAATTTTGTTGTTCCCACAAATATGATTTAACTTTTGGTATTTGCGTAGTTCCTTAATATTTTTCTTTAAACTTGAATGTAAAAGCAAGCAATCTCTGAAGGCATGAATCTATCCCACAGATGGGACTGCAGGCCGTGGTTCACCACGTGGGCCCACTACGGTTTGATAACCTGCATCTGCTATCAAAAATACCTGCCGAACTTAGTCATAGTTTTAATGGGAAGATCTCAGAATGTTACCCTTATAGACAAAAATAATAATTTACATGGGAAATGATTTTATACTAAATTGCTCTATGTTAAATGTTGTTGAAGTCATTTTTTTATTAAAACTAACTTCTAATTATTGTATGTAATGTTAGTTCTTATATTTATCTAAATATATTGTTAAATACTAAATACTTCTTAGATATCCTATTCTTTCTTTATCGTGCCTAACCTGGTGTCGGATTTTTTATGCCGCCCAAGGGCTTCTGACTTTGGCTTCTGAATTGCAATTGTTTTTCCATCACATGATATGAAAAGCGGGCCGAAGAGCCAATGAGATATGAGTCCTTGAATCATCGTATAATAATTTTATCCAAATTCTTCTATTACCCTTCCTGTTCGCGAGTGAGTAAAGCGAGTTGCATGGCTGATAGGCCCAGGTGCACCGCCACGTCACGCATTACGTGTCTTGGCGACCACTCCACAACTATTTCTGAGCGCTCAAATGGCGAATGACGAACACTAGCATTTACATGACCAGTCTTACATGACCCTCCTGACCCCTCTCTATTATAACAAGTGAGGTTTGAAAGGGGGATTTGTTGGGGGATTCAAAGGGTCAACGAATATTGGGTGGTTGAACCTAGACGGGACTGGGTTGCAGTAGAAAATAGATGTCAATTGTATTATAGATCGATCGATCGATGCATCTTTTAATTCATCAAACAGTTCTATTGTTAGTTTTTGTGATCTATTTTTGGATACGATGTTTGGTTATCGAACTTTGTGGTTATGACTCATTGGAGCTGTAAAATTCTTACATCTGGATTTAACGTTGCCGATAGACAGGCGAAATTGATGCTTTGAGCTCCTCATCGTTTTCATTCTGTTACAATACTCGCTAGAATAGTTCGCATCGTGGTTTAGTTTTGTTCTTCTTCGTCTAAGAAACTTCAAGATACCCAGATATGCAACCAGTTTGCTAGCCGTTTTGGGCTTTTTGAGACTGTTGCGTGAACAGTTAAACCGATTCTGGCTTATCATTGCTTCCAGTTTCTTCAAGTGTTCATAATATTTAGTAGCTTTCTTAACGAACGTGTTATTCTATTATAAAATCACTATGTGAAAACATGAGCTAAATGTCATCCAGTTTTTTTAATCTGGCAATGACGGGTAAAGTTGAAAATGTAGTAAGGGTTAAGTTACCTAAATGAGTGCGACGATAAAATCACGCCTTTTCCCCGCGGTGGTAGGCATAAACTACAGAACGCTACGATCTTTACATATTCCTTTTGCTTCGTCTACGTTCATGTTATACACGGGATAATGATGGTGAAACTAGGCTGCAATAAAGACTTACATCATCGCCCTTCTCCAGGGCTCCGAGAGAAGCCAGCGAAGCGCGGGAGCCGCCATGCTGCTGCCGTCGCAACGCACGCTCACTCTCCACGCACTGTGCAAGTGGCACTCCGAATACACTGCCGCCCGTTGACTCTGGAGGAACAAAAAAATATTCATATGAATCACAGAAATAAAGAAAGAAAAAAGAAAGAGAAGGAGGACTAATGCCTGGTGCAACTAAAGAGATATGCGGTCAGTTGGATCCAGGGTAAGACTGTTCACAGCAGTCAGATTACGTTCATCTATCAAACATTTGGTTTTAAGGCGATCAATTCACTCGATCAACCGAAATCAAGATGCACCTCTAAAACTAAGTTAGAATGCTGAATAGGTTTGGCTCAAGCAGTAGGTATCTCATCAAGAAAACGACAGAGCCTAATAGCCTTAGCGCGTAATGACTTCTTCAATGTTTGGAAATAACTTATTATCCGGAATTAATATTCTAGTCTGCAGGACCAAGATAATGCAATAGCAGACGCGATTCGAGGAGCAAATTCCTAAACTGAAACCAGACTTCCGTATTGTGAGCATTCTGGGCATTCTTCGAAACCCAAGTCGGGCTTCCCCGAAAAGGTAGGCGATGGTGCATTGTCCTACACCCACCACACGTCTGTTGTTGACGGTATTCAGTTCGCGTGTCAGACGGTGGGCCTATTACTTAGACAGCATTGTGCTAATTGATTGCTACATGGTATTAATAAAAACTGTTCATAATGAGCTTTCCGTAGTATTACCACTTCAATTTCTTCTACTTTTGACATCGCGCCGAAATCTGCCATTTATTTCGTTCCTTTTGTTTTTGCGGTGGTCGAGATACGCTCTGGGTGTTCAGAAAAGTGGTTCATCATCCTAATCGCTGATAGAATATCACGTTTTCTAGGCCCTCAGGTCTTGGTAGAAACAATGGACAGCCATATAGAAACCAGTTTCCCAAACTGCACAGTCTTGCTGCTTCTAGTGAGAATGCTGTGGAGAAAATCCCTGAGCCACCTTCCAGGACATCCAGATCTATTCTCTGCTAGGGACTAAATGCCACTCTAATATTAACCCATCTATTTACACCGTGGTATTAATATGATGCTAACCGCTTCATAAAGCTAAGCGCGGGCGCAGACGCGCGTAACAACTGCGACAAAGGTCGGGTCTATTCCGGGCGCCGTCGTCGTATGCGCAGCGCCGGTACGTTGCTAATGCGGTAGCCGTGCATTTTTCTTGTCGTCATCATCTTCATATTTTTGGGCTGATTACCTTTGTGTATGGGCTCCTAGTACTTTTATGCTCCAGGTTGCAGTTAAGTTGAAATCAAAGAATATTTACGAATTTTGAGAGCTACGATTTAAGGTGCTGTCAAACCGATGCGGACAGATTGCAGATGTGGGGCCACGTTTGTCAATGTCCTTATTCGGTGTCTGCAGCTACTTTGATTGATTTATGAACTTGACTTTTCTTATGAGGTACTTTGCTTACAAAAGTTACTTGTGCAGAAGAGATAAAGAAAATTCTATGCTAAACTGTAAATATAGCTTACAGATTAGCATAGCATTTTATATATCTCTGAGAGATACAGACAAAATCGAATTTAAGTAGAATTTCAGGTTTTAGATGTTTTATATATTTTTCAGTCTGATTCTCAAATCAAATCTACCGCTCGTAACAGAACCAGGGTTTTCCACCAGATTTAACGGCTGGCGGCATACTTAGTAATATCTTACATTTAGTTACTAGAGCACCAGCCGACCAATATAGAAAAAGGCTATGCGAAAAAGCAAAGCTGTACTATTCTTTTCGCGGCTTCCCAACATTTATTATAGATTAGTACAAACATTAGTCAGCTGGGACCAGTCTAACCAGCCTAATTATACACCAGAACCCAACACAAATATCCTAGACAATACCCGCCCATGTGTTTTTCATCACCGTCTTTAACTTTTTTGCTCCGATGATGGATGCAAAGAATGGGTCAGCCACAACATTACCCCTCATATTTGTAAGATGACTAACTTTTGCTATTTAAAACTAAACAATAATAGAGAACTTAGTCATTTTCCGTGGGCATGAGGAAGCGAGTGTTTACACACGGAGCGGAGTGTATGAGCCTCTCATACAAGTCATACAATTGGTATTTTGATGTAAAACATACAAAGTTATATTTTAGGAGGATCGTTACCATGTTGCGTGAATTATAGACAAATATACATACATCAGATATGATTGATAAAGACGTGGGTGATGGTTGAAAACGGTGCATGTGCTTTTTTTATTTGATAGGTTGGCAAACAGACCGACCGCGACGGGCTGCTCGAAACAAAGTGGTTACACCTGAAAGATAAAGGGTATTGCCGCTCCTTTGCTGCTCAATGTGTCAACGTTAAAAGGAAATGAATAATCAGCCTGTAATGTTCCCACTGTCCCACAGGCCTCCTCTCTATGAGAGGGAATGGGCTATAATCCACTACGTGGGCCCAGTGCCGGTTGGTAGATGTCACATGTCTTCGAATTTTTGGTTCTACGACATGCAGGTTTCCTCTCGATGTTTTCCTTCACCGTTTTGAGAGTAGTGGTGATGAAATAAATTACACAAAGTAATGCGCGTGCCTAGGTTTAAACCCACGATTTACTGCTCGTAAGTTGGGGCCGCCACCACTGGGCCACCGCTGCACTCTCTCATTAATTAGTCAGAAATATCTCTGGATGGATCTAGACAAGTGGTAGTCTCTTCCAAAAATATCGATAATTACAGTGTCTTTCAAGAATTTTTCACTTTTTCTAGGCTCTCAGGAATATTTACTAGTCGAAGAAGGATATCACTACCCTAAATGTAGCATCTGTTTAATCTACATGACGCAATTTAATTAGAATATTTTTCGATCGTAGAGGAAAGCTCACGGGGTCTCTTAAGCGAAAAGGCAGTTTTTCCGAATCAGTGTCATAAGGTTAACACAAGAAATGCCAGAACCAGCTAAGCCGTACCTTTATAGCAATGATTTTGTAAATAAGCAGACAACACTAACTTGGATTAAAACTTGTCGGCTTTTACACTAGTTATAATCAGTGCAAATGATGAAGACCACACACGTAAAACCACTACTACACTTTCACACATCTGCACCAATTTTCCCATCATCCAAGGCCGAATTAACTAAACAAACCTATTTGCAGGTTCCCGAGAAAATAGCAATAAAAACGCGGTTGGGCCTATCAAAAATGTGTGTGTATGTGGGTAGTCAAACAATATAGGCGCGCGTTGACGGACACTTCTCAAAAGCGAGTCTGCTTCTATTTTTAAATCTGTACTATACGCCAGAGTTGGCGCTTACGATATTTTAAAATTCATATTTTTCTTTTTTTTTCTTCGTGTTCGATTTTTGTATCATAGATGAGTCAGTTTGTTTTTTTTTCTAATCGATTTGCGTTCTCTATTGTTTTGTGCTTGTTGTCGATTGTCGTTGGATTTCCAAGAAATTCTAGATTCTTTGCAGAAAAACGGTTGCATTATTTATTTGTGAACATGAAAAGTTGTTTGCAATTTGTTTGCATGTTCTTGTTTTAAGACTGCCTTGATAAAAAATTCACCATTTTCACATTTTCAACATTCTGAAAAATATTGGTTTATCTTATAGCGATAATTTGCACTTGACCCAATTCTAATATCTGCTCAACACAGAAAACTCTCTCGCTTTTTCTCTGTCACAAAACGTTTATAATTTATACATAGTGTAATTTGCATAGACCATGCGCTTGCATTGAGAAAAAACTAAAAATATACTTTAAAATAAAGACTATAGCAACGTTTATCGTTTACACAAACTTCCTATAAAAACTGGGGCGTATCTGAACGTTGCAAAACATTGTCCAGACGCTTCGCTCTCATGGCGGTATTGTTACACCTTGATACACTAAGGCCGAGCTCTCAACATGGATACTAGAATCCACTCCACCAATCAAGGTTACATTTACTTTAGATCAGGAATAAAAAGCAACAGGGTCACTACACAATGTCCACTCATATTATAAAATGATGTAAAGCTACACTTTTCCAAAGGGTATGTTTCTTCGACGCGGACAAAGTCGTGGCCAGGAGCTAGTAGCATGTACACTCAAATCAGCCACAATTTGTGTTGAAGTTTTTTGGTCCAACTCTAGTTTCTTTACCAATACAACTAAACATAAACATCCAATAAAGGTGTGTAAAAGGTATGGTCAATTTCACGCGTCATAACTGAAAGCCGAAACCTGACTGATCAATTATCCTTTTATACGCTCGGAACGTTGTACTGCGGTGATGGTGCTCACCCTTTGGCAAGTCTAGTCGTCAGTTTACCGAGTTTTTTACAACCCGTTACGATTTTCAAAGATCTATAAATGGCAGCAGGATGGGTCAATATGTAATGGATGGTCACCGATTTCGGCAAGCATTGCTAAACTTTCGACCCGTGGGGTTGTTACTATTAACCCATGAGCTTTACTAATTCAACTAATAAGGAACATAAATAAGGCTAAATAATAACAGCCGCTCGGGTCGATCTTTAGTTTAAGCCGTACTTGCCTAGGTTGGCTTGTGGATGGGTGACCGCCCATTACATACCGAGTTTCCTCCGTGCTTCGGAAAGCACGTTAAGACGTTGATTGTCGTTAGATTTTCAGGGGCCCAAAAAGTCTGACAACCAGTCTTACCAAGGCATATCGTATTACCCAGTACTAACAGGGTTGTGGAGGTCAGATAGGCAGTCGCTCCATGTAGAATACTGGTATTCAGCTGAATCCGGTTAGACTGGAAGCCAACCCCAACATAGTTCGGAAAAGGCTAAGCAGATGATGATGATGAAGGAACATAAATGTGATAAAGCGTTCTCAACTGAACATTTTCTTTCTGTAACGTAACGATTTACACAATTATAAACACAGGTGAAGTTTGTGCCGACCTTGGAACAGCAGCCGACAAAGTTAAGAAACTGGCCCAGAAAATACCGGTGTTACGGTTTATTTTAGCGGCAAATGTAAATATTAAACATTCGGTAATAACAGTGTTTACATAACAGTAGTGACCCCTGCGAATTAGTTTGCGTATCATGTTATTTGTTATTGCAATCTTGCAACAATCTAGAAGCTAATTTTGATTGTGTTATGGATTTTGCTTGGTAAACGAGCAGTGCATGGTAACCCAGTGGTTACGGCTCCCACTTACTTGTCGTAGGTTGCAGGTTCGAACCTAGGCAGGCGCTTTACTTTTTGTAACTTTTTTCGTCACCACTTAGTCTCAAAAGGAGGAACTCGTGGCTAAATAATAACAGCAGCTCGGATCAATCTTCAGGTTAATCCGCGCTTGCAGACTTTCCTCCGTTCCTCAGAAAGCACGTTAAGCCGTTGGTCCCGGCTGTCATTTCTAGATCTTTGACAGTCGTTACAGATAGTCAGTGGCCCGAAAGTCTGACAACCAGTCTTACGAAGAGGTATCGTATTACCCAGTACTAACTGGGTTGTGGAGGTCAAATAGGCAGTCGCTCCATGTAAAATACTGGTATTCAGCTGCTTTCGGTTAGACTAGAAGCCGAGGCCAACATAGTTGGAAAAAACGCAAGGCAGATGATGAGTCTCAAAATGGTGAAAGAAAACATCGAGAAGAAACTGGCATGTTCTAGAATAAAAAAATCGAAGGCATGTGGCAGCCACCGACCCTCGCGGAGCTCTGTATGCCAGCAGTGGGAACGTTAAGAGGTGTTTTCCTTAAACATTAGAAAGCGCGCGTTATTTTTATCATGCTACAGTTATTCGCTCAGTATTCGCGGAATTCGCTCCGTCATAGGTAGGTAGGTAGAAGCCGCTGTTTCTACGTTCACGAATTCTAATGAACGTGAACGTAAGTTGAGTTTAGTTGCCAAGGGTTCAAGTTAGAAGATAACGTACTAATGAGGAGAACTCTGCGAGGCTTAGGATGGCATCTAGGTTAAAAGTTTTGTTATGACACAATCTCCACCGAAGTAGTAAAAGAGCTATATGTAAACTATCAATAGTGCCCGTGGTTTCGCTCGGGTATAGGTCGGAATTCGTCCGACTGGACCGTAAAGCGAAGAAACTACATTACCTATGTTCTAACTTCTAACCCATGTCATGGTGTATTTGTGTCATACATTGCAATACGGTGTGAAAAGGTAAGAGACAGGCAGCCAGTTAATTGCGCATTTGAAATATTACTATTGATTATTTGCAAATAAGATAATAGGATGCTGACTGGCTAATTCATTATTAGGTATTAGGGGAAAAGAATTTAGTAATTTAAAAATTGGTGAGCTGAACTGCCGACCTATAATTTAGATTTATGACTACTTGACGAAAATTCTTAGGAAGTTTTTTTTTGGGATTCCCCGAGTTAATGACTCCGTATTTAGACGTTGAAAAATACTCATTTTAGTGTCGTGACTTTATGTTTCTGACGTAAAATTATAAACGTATTGTAAATTAGAGGTTAGCAAGCATCTGCTGCTAATAAAGCAGATCTTTATCTTTTTAAAAGTTAACCTTACTATAGCAGCACTTATCAAAAGCTAACTGGGCTTTTCATAATACATCTGAGAGACAAGTGGCCATCGGTTTCAAAGTGTTTGGAATTGCTTCAACAGAAATGAATTGTCTTTTTGGTAGCTGTCTAGACTAAACTCCACACCCTTAGAAAATACACTGACATTATGAATGGAAAAGCAGTTTATATTTGTTTTATTAGCTAACTTTTCAAAAAAACTACAAAACAGTGTTTATTTTCCAATCAAATCTGTCATTTCCCACAGTTATTCTTCCAAAAACATGTCATAACTTAGTAGATGACGATCGATGTTAGTTTGATAGCGCAGTGCTGATAACACGACGCGTGTAAACGGCGTGATTTAGTCTCGACTAACTCTTGGCACGGGTTCAGATTGTCGGAATATTTCACTAGTGTCCTGCCCCCGCAATAACCATGTTTTAAGGAACTTTTTTCGTTAAAATGATATTCAAATTACTGGGTTTAGGGTTCCGTCAAACAATAACATAGCCAAAATAAAATAACTCGCACTTGTTGAAAATTTAACCAAATAAATAAAAACGTAATTCATGAAGTTTAAAATGACACCTGTGGGAAACCCGTTTCCCTCATATTGTTGATTTGAAAAACCTTATTTACTTAATTCTACATTTTGTGCCAATTTAAAGCTGCCTTGTTTGCAGCCGTCAAAAAAACTCGTCGAAAAGAGAACCTTCTCCGTTTCTGAAGTCGATTAAATAATATTTTTACTGTGAAAGAATATTTTGCACATTTAAAGGCATTTATGTTGTGAAATCGGAAGTTACTTTGCGGAAATTTGTAAAACTAAATGTAATGTACAATATTTAGTGTTAACACTGAATATTTTACATTTAAGCTTTTAATTATCTTTTTTTTTAATGCCATCTCTTTGGTCTACCTATGAGGCAGGATTCTGATTAACAGGGCTATCCTACGGGTGCCTTGAAAGTAATGCCTCCAGCCAGGACCAAAAAACTTATAAACTAATCTTTTATTTAGCTTTTCATTTAATTGTAGGTATTCTAGCTCTTTGTTCGGTTTTCTTGATTAAGATATCAAAGCGCATTCAAACAAATACAAAGGCTACGGAACCTGTTTTGCGTGGTCCGATGCTCTCTTTACGATTTACTTTTTCAAGATAAATTCGCTTGGCGCGTCTCTTGACAATCTAGGTAAACAATGGATGGACAGGGTCCATCCGGCTCGCTTAATATATCAATAATTCTAGTCTAGAAATAATCTTTATTGTGCCAAGTCATGCCACGTTAGAATTAATTGGTGTAATCAAATAGATAAGCAAGTTTATTGGGTGTAATATTTATCATGCTAGAGCGGTGATGGCCCAGTTATAATATCGGCTTGAAATTACGAACAGCTGGCCATTCCGGGTTCGAATCAAGACACATTATTATGTGCAATTTATTTATCACCACTGCTTTTAAAACTGGAGCTGGAGGTGAAAAAACCAGCATGCTCTGAAACCAAAATTCGAAGAGACCCACCCGCACTGGGCATACGGGGTGGTCCCTTTCTCAAAAAAGAGGCCTGTGTCTAGGAGTTATAGAGTGACTGAATAGTTCTGTACTAATCGGTTATCGTGGTATGGACATGTGATGCGAAGGTGAGGATAGTTTCGAGTAATCGAATGTGTATGTTGAGTAAATGAATGTGAATGGCTATAAGAGTAGAGGAAGATCAAAATAACGATGGATGGACTGTGTGTAGGACATGGCTAGAAAGGAGGTGACTGCTGAGATGACGAGTAATAGAGAAGTATTGACGAAGAAGACATGCTGCGCCGACCCGAAATAAATTGGGCTAAGGGCAGGAGAATGATGATGATAGTGATAACAGGATCACTATTAGGTAAAAATCTAGTTTTTTTTCGAGTAATTCATACAATAGTCACCACCAGCTGGAACGTGTGAAAAGGCACGTAATAGCACAAAATTATGAAATCAGCGTTTAACAATCACAGCTAACATTGAAATACCTTTCTTTTGCGAGCAAACGTTTCGGACCGGTTCGCGCTATAAACTTTTTTGGATAAACAATGAACAGTAGAACTGTAAATATTTGGAGAGGAGGCGTTTCTGTGAACCGGCGCAGACACGAGAGGTATGAGATTGTGTGTGATGTAATGTTGCATGTGGACTTTGTCCTTGGCACAAGATTTCGGCACTAGGTTACGGCAAAAATGTTAGATATGTCAATAATCAAGAAACAATAATCTTATTAGTGCGGATTTAGGAGCCCCATCACATATTTAAACGCGTTTACTGCCAATTTTTGGTAATAAATTGGTTAAAAGTAGTTCTTTAGTTGTCTTATTACTAATTGCCTCTTCATAAACTGAGACTGGAAATGAAAAATAAGTACAATTCTTTGATCTATGTATAATTGAAACCTGTACAAGGAACAATGTGATGTTAGTTATCTACTTCTAAGTATTTAAACTGTGGCTCCGTGGCTTTAAGGTGTCCCAGTTTATTCTTACTTTCTTACTTCCTTCCTTGTCCTTACTTCCTTACTTGTATTATAAATGCGAAATTTTCGTAAAATTTAAGTTACGAAAGAGTGGAGTGTTCTAATACAGGCATTTACTTGCTTAAAAGGACACTTTTATCACTAGATATGTAAAATAAACCCTGTGAAAGAAAATAAACTATTTGTATTTGTTGAAAGTAAGTTTGTTTGTTACCTTTTCACGCCTAAACCACTGAACCGATCATCCTGCAATTTTGCATATTGTATGTTGTCAGATGTACAAAAACAGACACAGGAAAAACTCAAACTCAAACTCAAAGCATTTATTTCAATTAGACCATTACAGGCACTTTTGAAAGTCACAGAAAAAACAAACAGCAAAGCTACAGTCCCAGACACAAGGCATAATAACTTGTGAAAGTACTGTAGTTGCCCATTCCAAGTCGTAGATCTTCATGGAGAAGAATGGGCAAGAAATAACGTTCTTATGATAATAGATGGGCGCCAAGTGTCTTTCGAATCATGATTGAATTATATTATTACAAGCAGAGTACAACCCGAATTGATTATGCAATTGTAAATGAACGCGAGCGAAACCGCTGGCAAAAGCTAGTTTAGAATATAAGTTAAAACAGAACCTTATCAACATATTGGGGCTCAAACCCGTTCCAATTATTCTAAGGTGGGAGTTACAGTATACCCCGTAGCGCCAGTCGTAACATCTATATAAAACTAGCTGTTCCCGGCATGCGTTGCAATGCACCTTTTTACTATCCTACCTACCTATCCTACCTACCCTACCTACCTACTTACCTACTTACCTACCCTTCTCTACCTACCTACTTACCTACCCTACCTACCCTACCTACCCTACCTACCCTACCTACCCTACCTACCCTACCTACCCTACCTACCCTACCTACCCTACCTACCCTACCTACCCTACCTACCCTACCTATCCTACCTACCCTATAAACCTCACGGAGCCCGAGACCTTTCCAACGAATGCAAAACCGTGGACATCGGTTCGTGCGTTCTGGAGTTATAGCGTCAGGAAGGAAAACCCGACCTATTTTTATATAGTAGATAAAGTCGAGCATATTAAAGCATTTATACAGTTCCCAGTGGATTAACACATTCATTGCCTTCTCGACATTTACGACTCCACGACTAATACATGGGTTTTCCCCGAGAACAGATAAAAACGATTTTCATAGAAATACAATAAAAATTTTGGATAAGAAATGTGTTTTTTCCTGTTTATCGAAGTCAATATTAAAAATATTTTCCTTGTTATTGGCTTATTTTTATGAGGCCTCGACTCATCTACAGGTTACTTATATGCGGCAATTTTAAAATAGTGTCCTCATATTGAACTTGTTAAGTCGATAGAAAGAAAGTAAATCTGATTGGACTGCGCTAATAAGAAGAACATTATTAGACAATAAAATAAATCTATACATATAAAATTCAAAGTCCTGACTGACTGACTGACTGAGATATCAACGCACAGCCCAAACCGCTGGTCCTAGAGACATGAAATTTGGAGGGTGTATTCTTTGTGAAGGGTAGGTATTCACTAAGAAAGGGGTTTTCGAAATTCCACCCCTAAGAGGGTGAAATGGGGTGTTGAATTTTCTATGAAACTTTTTATACTCGCAGTCGATTGACTTGAAAATTTGTGTACATACTTTTCAGATAAAATTATGAGATACGTGTATCACAGTTTTTCCAAAATCATCCCCCAATTTAAAAATTTAATGTCTTGATTGGCTGACTGATATATCAACGCACAGCCCGATCCGCTGGTTCTAGAGACATGAAATTTGGAGCGTGTATTCTTTGTAAAGACTAGGTATTCACTAAGAAAGGGGTTTTCGAAATTCCACCCCTAAGAGGGTGAAATGGGGTGTTGAATTTTCTATGAAAGTTTTTATTCTCGCAGTCGATCGACTTGAAAATTTGTGTACATACTTTTCAGATAAAATTATGAGATACGTGTATCACAGTTTTTCCAAAATCATCCCCCAATTTAAAAATTTAATGTCTTGATTGGCTGACTGATATATCAACGCACAGCCCGATCCGCTGGTTCTAGAGACATGAAATTTGGAGCGTGTATTCTTTGTAAAGAGTAGGTATTTACTAAGAAAGGGTTTTTTGAATTTCCACCCCTAAGAGGGTGAAATGGGATGTTGAATATTCTGTGAAACTTTTTATTCTCGGAGTAGATTGACTTGTAAATTTGTATACATACTTTTCAGTAAAAATTATGAGATACGTGTATCACAGTTTTTTCCAAAATCATCCCCCAATTTAAAATTCAATGTCATGTCTGGCTGACTGATATATCAACGCACAGCCCAAACCATAGGTCCTAGAGACATGAAATTTAGAGGGTGTATTCTTTGTGAAGATTTAATATCCACTAAGAAAGGGTTTTTCGAAATTCCACCCCTAAGAGGGTGAAATGGGGTGTTGAATTTTCTATGAAACTTTATATTCTCTCAGTCGATCGACTTGACAATTTGTGTACATACTCTTCAAATAAAATTATGAGATACGTGTATAACAGTTTTTCCAAAATCATCCCCCAATTTAAAAATTCAATATCTTGACTGGCTGACTGATATATCAACGCACAGCCCAATCGTCTGGTTCTAGAGACATGAAATTTGGAGGGTGCATTCTTTATGAAGAGTAAGTATCCACTAAGAAACAGTTTTTTTTTAATTCCACCCCTAAGAGGGTGAAATGGGGCGTTGAATATTCTGTGAAACTTTTTATTATCTGAGTCGACTGACTTGAAAATTTGTATACATACTTTTCAAATTAAAATTATAAGATACCTGTATCACAGTTTTTTCCAAAATCAAAATCATCCCCCAACAGAGTCAAATAGGGCTTCGAAGCTCACGTAGACGGTCGCATGGCGCGTAGTGTTGCGCGGGGCGTAAACTATTAAGTAAGCAGGTAGGATTTTTCTGAGGTAGACGTCTGTAAATATGGTTTATTCCACAGATGGATCGTGATACGCGACATTGATATTAAATATTATAAAAGTTTAATGTCTATAAATAGATTCCTAATTAATCATTTGATTGTTGTCACCGGTGTCCAATCTCAAACCAAGGTATCATATTTCACGTTCAAATGTAATTTAATTGATATTACTATGAACGAATGTTTGCAAGTTATAAGCAAGTACATGTAAATCTATGTATGTACTATACATACATAGATTACTTATTATCCCAGAAGTAAGATCCCGTGGGCAATTCCCGAACTCCACGCGGGCGAAGCCGCGGGCATAAGCTAGTATACAATAAAATAATAAAGTCCTAATCCTACATAGTCCTAGTGTATGTACTAACGAGGCACCAATTACAAAACAAAATATTGGTATGCCTTCAATATTTGGTACGTTTATAGGGTTTGGGTGTTTAACATAACATCACGACTGCAATCCCCGAAGGTTTAAGCAGAGGTGTATCTAATAGTATACCCACATTTCACCAGTTATGTTTACGTTCCATGTAATAGAGGGCGAGCCTATTGCCATCAACCGGACACAAATACAGACTCCGTGGAGAAATTCCTGATGGAAAAACCAAATAACAAATTTCACGACCCGGGAATCGAACCCAGGACCTTATGCTCAGCAGTCGCGATTGCGACCACCAGACCAATATGGCAGTGGTTTGAGTGTTTATATTTGTGAAATCCGGAGCAATGCCGCTGCAAAGCAACTTTATTGAGCCAAATCCAAATTAAGCTTTAATTGAATAAATAATCTATTCACATAATAAAACCTCAGGAATGCCCATACGTTACTGAAACTCAATAAAACTGCACAACAAAAGATTCGCTCACATCTTAGTAACTGACAACAAATAACCGACAAGCTGTAAATCTTAAGAGTAGGTGTTAAATCGAGATCAAACCCGAGTTTTACGATATTCTGGTTTACATCTCAATTAAATAACTATACGTATTGTTTACACAAGTATTTATATATTTCATTGTTCGGGGAATAACTAAAAATAGAAATACTTTTTGATCAAACGGCAGTATGCGGACTATTTAACTTTTCAATTCGACGTAATTATATGCTTATCTCGAATCGTGTGAATATTTGTAAGTAAACTGAAAAAAAAGTTCAATGTAACAATAATAATGTTTTTTGCAACTTTCGACTTACTACAATTGCTGATTCTGAGCCTTATCAAATTGAATTCACTTTTTTTTGGTACTAGCCCGCCACACTACTCCTAAACCACTGCAACTCCTGAAAGCCAGAATCAGTAGTGGTGACAGAAACACGTCAAGACAATTAAGCTCGACGAAGTCCCAGAGAAACAATTTAACTGTCTTGGATCCCGCAACGAAATTAATCAGAAAAGAATAGCGGAGGAGTAGGAAAAACATAATTTCTACATCCCTCTATATCAGTCTTCATTGACTACTAATTATTAAGTCAAAGAATTGTATTCTTTGTGGCCTCACACAGTTTCCCGATGAACACATCTTGTTGATTTATCTCTGTTTTCCGTGACACGTTCAAACACGTGATTATAAAGAATTTAATACGAAATATATCGGCAGAAATTTACGAGTGGGATTATAAGATATTTTGTAACAGCTGCTTCTGTTCCGACAGACGAGAAAGTTAGTTGGAGAAAATCGATGTTGTTCAAAATTTTTTATATCTTTGGTTTTTGGTTCTACTCAAGTTTATGCCACGAGGTCACCGGTAAAGAGAAGGTTATACTACCTTACTTAAACAAACGAAATCAAAGAAACCACTTCAGAATCAAAGTCTAATACTGCTACTTTTAAAGTAATTTTAAGTGTAAGTTTTTAGTATGTACCTATTTATGTATATCAATTTATGTTAACAAAATGGTATTTTTCTTATTTTTTTTTTGTACAGCATTGTGATAGAGACAAAAAAAAATTGACCCAAAAGTTGACTGGTAGAGAATGCCTTATGGCATTAAGTCCGCCTATGTACCACTCTTGTACATGAAGTTTAAATAAATAAATAAAATAATATTGATTGTTTTCTCACTTCCTAATAAGAACTATCTAATGGGTACTTCATTTACAAAATGTATTTCCCAAGAAATAAATAGCACAGTAGATTCTTACATCGGCATCGGGCTGACCTTAAAGTATGACGCATAGTTAACTTGTCTGCGACATGTGCTACGGCGTAGGCGTCTACGGAATGCCTACGATACGGGCTACATCCAAGTTCGGTTACGTAGCCGCGTAGCAGTTAGTTTAAACATGTAACATCTATATTTGGAAACAGTCGTTTATAAAAATAGTTTATAGTTACTAGCTCAGAAATAATTTAATGTTTTAGTTTGTGGAATAAATGAGCTATTTTGATAACATTTTCTTTTATTGTTAAGGCTAATTAGATGAGATCTACAATATTTTTAAAATGTCTGACAATCTATTGTAGTGTTTTTGCTCCAGCATCCCAAAAACGTTGGTAAAATATGTTACTAAGTTGAAAAAAAAACTAAAAAATATGCTTTAATTAGAGTGACATCAGTTTATTTCTCGTAATCTGCTCAACAAACCCTTTCATTTGATACCCATATCATGTGAAGGCGTAAAAAATAAGTAGGCCGCCATCTTTGGGAGCCCGCCATATTGGATTTATAATGACGTCACTTAGCTAACCATGCATTGTCATCGAAACTAAACGTGTATACAAAATTTGGGCTCAATCGAACACCGGAAAGTGGGTCAAATTTAACTTCTAAGATTTCTTACAGAGTTAGTTACTTAGTTGAAGCTAATAAAAATAGTGTTAAAAACCGGCCCTTTTTAGTTGAAATTATGGTAAGAGACGAAAAGAGAAGATATTTCCTAAATATTTACTATTTAAACCATGTTTCTGGAACTATGTAGATATTAGATATCTCTCTGGGTCAAAAACAAAAATAAGTTGGTTGTTTATTCGCAATCCCTCTATCAATACTTATTCCAGTATTTTACGATTGAGGAAAATTTAAAATAGTTCTGGTCAATCTATAAACATAGTTTTATCGCATCATAATATTATTATTGCTTTTTTTCTCACGTGGATATTGTGATAAATATGTAGACGGGGTAGTCAACAAGGTTACCCCAGTTAAGTTCTCCCAAGGTTGACTGCCCAGAAGGCTAAAATCAAAGAATTTCTCATAAATTCATCAACGATATTCAGCTTGATCGAGAAATAAGCTTTTATCTAAATAAGCAGCTTTTTATTTGTCTTTTATTTTTTAATTTGACTATTCATTAGGTTCTCTGTATACGATGTACCGCCTACTTTTATATCATAAGCCCTCACTGACCTCTCATTCTATTAACACTATAATATGCTGTTATATCTCATGAGCCCGTCACTACACCGGCATCCATTCCCTTCAGAATAAAAAGTTAAGAATAACAAATAATTTCTTGCAATACAATAAGCCATAATCGGCCGTAGCAAACTAGTTTTAAATATTTTTGTCCTTTTTGTTGTATATGGTGTACAATAAAGTATTTAATAAATGAATTCTTAGGTAATACACCGTTTTAAGCTTTCACGGTTTACAACTAAACGTATAATGTCACTTACGGGATATCTTCCGTGATTGTTCATTATTTTGAACTCCCGATAAGTTATGTAATAGTACCAGAACGGTGCTAACACTCACCCTTATCCTTGTCGGCGTCCTTGGCGCGGCTCTGGTCGAAGAAGCCGGTGGTGAGCGCCTTCCGCTTCAGCAGGTACGCGCGCCGCTTCGGCTTCGTCGCTGCCACTGCATTCTCTGCCAAACAGACAAGAATGTGAGGCTTTTGTAAAGATACACAATAAGGACTAAATTAAATCTTAAATCCGGATACCACGGATTCACAATGGAAATCATTTGAAATATTGACGCCTATTCATATTGAGCCTATTAAGTTCAGTAGTTGACTGCAAATACGCTTGTATATACGCCATATGTACCATAGCCATATAACATAACATCACACCTGTAATCCCCGGAGCCATATCTCAATTTTAATATTGAAAAAAATCCATTCCAATTTTACTTTACAAATGGGTTGTAACTGTTCCAGTGACTTCTTGTCCAAACAACTCATTGAAAGAAATAGAAAATCCAGTAAGAGTTGTAATTAAGAGACAGCGTTCTTAATGTGCGGTCAAAATGTTAATCTGCAATTTATCCTTCAATAGTGCTGAGGATGAGGTCCTGGGTTCGATTCTGGGTTGATTGGAAAACTGTTATTGTGTTTTTCCATCAAGAATTTCTCAGTAACAGCCGGGCAGATTCATGCCCGGTTGATGGCAATAGGTTCGCCCCCTATTACATGGGACTTAAAACATACCTGGCGAAATGTGGAAGTACAATTAGGTACCTAACTCTGCCTAACCCTACGTGGATAACAGGCATGATGTTATGGAAGCATTTCATCAGAGTGCCATAATTTATGCCCCCCACAATGTCTCCCGTCATAAACTCAATTATTTAACATGATGGATAGTTGCAATAGTTCCAATTGTTAGCCGGCGGTATTGTGTCGCACTATTTACGTCTTGGCGATGGTTCTACTTAGTAAGAATAGCCCGTTCATTATAGCCTTTAATCAGCTGATCCCTTTACGTCAATATTTTTTAAATACAATGTGGTGCAAGTCTAGACTGGTCTGTCTCTGTCAGTATGTATTTTGGACGTTTTCTTCAAATAGATAAGGTGCAGTTTTCATCAATCACACTTAATGCGATCAGCACATCTATATAGCGTTTAAGAGCTATTGGTGAAACCTGGTATTGCAAGCCTGCTTAGTCATCACCACAAAACATCCGTGCTAATCCTAAAATACTCGAGCTGAATAACTCAATAGAACAAACAAACATGTAACACTACTCGTCAACCCGACACTTGTTGTGATAGAAGTGCAGGTCACAGCCCCCGCACTATGCCAATACCTACAGCTCTAGGAGAGAATGTAGGTAAGTATGAGAAACAAGAAAACCAAACCATATAAAAAACAAACTAAAACAAGGGCCGATGCCTGCCGGGACTGCGAAACTGTTCGAAAGAGATACCGCGGCTCTGGAACACAAAGGGCAAAGAAGGAACATGGATGGTCTGACACTCCCTTCCACTCCGCCCAGAGCAGGGGGGTCATTTGATGATTTCCCATCCTAAAAATAAAAAATAAACTGCAAATACCTATTTGCGACATAGCCACATTTAAGGATTTTGTGTAAAAAACAAATTGACTGGAAACAAAAGTATTGTTTCGCAGTTAAAATACAATTAGGACGTTTAAAGGGAATCAGAGTTTCTAAGAACTAATGTGAACCTGGTGTCTTAAAAGTCAGAAAGCATGTTGGCTGAAGCAAAGGCAAACCTTTTTAGTTATGGGTTTTATGGAAAATTCTTCAAGCTGTTTCGTGAAAGACGACGTGTTGAATCGTAGTATTTATCTAATAAGTCATTATGCTATCGAGTTCCCAGAAAATGTCTCAATCCATTGAAAATGCCAACACAAACAAAGTCGGCGCTCAATAGCAGAGCCATCAAATTAACACGTGTACTCAACAACGGATGAGAGGAATTCCACCAATGCCCCGTAGGTATAAGTGTCATAAAAACGCCAACACATTGTATGTGTGAAAAAGGGTGTGTGAAAAACTAGTTCAATATATTTTGCATTAACAATGTCTACCAAAGACAATCAATCGTGGCTGATGTGCCCGTCTTTTTAGAGCCTAGTGACACAGCTTGTCATCAAAATGGTGAAAAAATCTTCAGTACACTTGGGATTAAACGCAAGTACATATTTCACTTGGAATTTAGTCTTCAGATAGACTAATAACTTCTTCACATAAATAAACTAATATTTACGAAAAAATCACAAATAATGTTGTCGCGATCTAAGGCGGGCGCGCACGGTGTATTAGTAACGTAAATACGTCGATTTTAAATTAAAAATACTCGTTTTACAAATATTTTAATAGTTTATTCATATCTATGGATGATATTGATTGTGCTTGTTGCAAAACTAACTAGAATACTATAGGATAAATTCATTTTCGATTCAAAACCCGACGTACTAACGATACGTTTACACCGTGCGCATGTTATAGGGCCTCAGACCATCACACCTACAATTTTACCGTTTTATGGCACACCAAAAATAGAACTAGGTTAACAGTGATGCCATCAACCACCCTAACTATAACTTACTGCTAAAAATACCCCAGTATTTCTGTCCCACACAATAATGCAGTTTCAGATGATTCACTTGAGAGTCGCGCGTGTGATCCGCTGGGTGTCAGACAATGCAGTTAGCTTGCTTGCATACCGCGGATATTTGCGGCTATTTATAAAAACGAATTAGTGGGACATGTCATGTGATTGCGTACCTGTTCCAAAGACGCACGTGGTGTGGTTGTTTGTGTTCACAATGTGTGGACTTTACTTCATTATCATAATATACCTACTTACCTACCTACTGTTAACACATAGTACTAATAAAAAATAGTATAAATCATCATTTTCCTGCCCTTATCCCAGCTTATTTGGGGTCGGCGCAGCATGTCTTCTTCTTCCATACTTCTCTATTACTAGTCATCTCAGCAGTCACCTCCTTTCTAGCCATATCATCCTTCACATAGTCCATCCATCGTTTGTTTGGTCTTCCTCTACTCTTATAGCCATCTACATTCATACTCAACATTTTCTTCACTGCATTTTCCTCATTCCTCCACATCACATGTCCATCACGATAACCGATTACCACACAACTTTTCAGTCACCGGCGCGACTTTCAGACTTCTTCTTATGTACTCTTCAACTCTTGTATACACATCAGGTAATACATAGTATAAAAAGCCTATCAATTTTATTCTCGTTCCATCTATTTATCATATTCTCGGCTGTAGATATCTCTTTGGTCTACTGGTTCGTGACTGCCGAGTTCGATTCATGGTCGGGAAAACTGTTATTAGGTTTTCCATCAGGAAATTCTCAGGAGCAGCCGATGGCGGAATGTGGGTGTATTATTGGGTGCAGCTCGCTTAACCGCTCGGGGTTCAGGCGTGATGTTATGTATTACGTTTTATATATACCATCTTATCTAATACGATGTGTTAAGCTTTGAACAATTGAAGCGGATTTCGGAATATATGGAGGGTTTTAAGCTGGCACGACCATTGTCATGAGTTCCAAATCGATAAAAATTCGACGCGTTCATTAATTGTTTTTTTTTTTGTATAATTTGCCACCTCCAGATTTTAACAGACCAGCCCCGAGAACAACTCTGAAAGGTTAATTTGAAGTCTATTTGTCATGGATTTTCAGGAGACTTCTCGCCTTGAGTCTGGAGGTCGCTTTTGGTCTGATATCGAAGACCCATTATTTCTGGGAAATTAGCTAGAATGTGGGCAACCGACCTAGAATAACATGCCTGCTTATCCACAAAGACATAAGCGAGCATAGCGTGTCGTGTGAACTGACAAGGTGGGCAGGGAACTAAATAACCGGAGCGGATGGCGCCCCGCACTAGACGACGAATAGGGCTGAACGAATGAGCCAAAAGCTTAAGTTGGCACTTTAAAGAATGTAGTCTCATGAAAAAATGATTTGTTGATATTTGGTAAAGCTATATCAGATCAAACGTTATCTAACGCTCCAATATTTCTTGTTTAAAAATATTGAAAAGTAGTAATAGTATAACTATTAGTAGTATATTTTAACACTAAAATTAATGTAAATAATTAAGAACACTTGGCAGCCCTACAGCCGTCACCGGCGCCTGCGCATGCCTACTCTTAATAAAGATTTATTTGACAACAACAGAGAAGACGACACTAAAACACCCCGTGTAATAATATTTAAAGCTAAACTCTTCAACATCGTAAACACTTTAGTTTCAAATTGCAAATTGTTTTAGTCTCTAGTTTATTATACATAGGTAGGTACTACTAATACTTATAGTAGGTAAATACTATGTATAATCGGTTAGGCAACTCGGAACCCCGAAACACTGAGATCCAGTCTTAACGAAAATTTGTGAGGATTGGATGTTTCTTACTCTTTCACTCAAAAACTACTGAACAGATGTGGATGAAATTTAGCACACAGTTCGTTTATAACGTGGATTAACACCTAGGATACTTTTTATCCCGGTAGTATGATTCCAAGGGACAATTATCGAAGTCCACGCGGGCGAAGCCGCGGGCATAACCTAGTAATAAATAAAATCTTTTAGTAATAAGAGAAGCATTTTACTTAATATTTTGTTGGTCTATAAATTATGCGTAGTCATATTTAGTATTCATGAAAATGTCTAGTAAAATGCTTACGGCGTTTTCTCAGAACTATTTGAATAAAAATTCACAGAAGCTTTCGAAAACTTCAAGGAGAGCCAATGCATTACTTTGAATCAGGTTCATGGAAATAGCTTTTTCACATATTATTTTAAGTATTATGTTGCCGTTATTTTTATTCAATGTTGTTGTTGGAAAATATAAACTTCTAAGAATTCAGTACCTGCTTGATTCTAGATGTCACAGCGATGAAAGTTTTCGTTGGTTATTTTAACAAACCAGCTGTTTCAATATATATATTATTATATATATTATACACGGTCTCAAAATCTGCACGGTCAAAATGATAACCGAAAAATGCCGGTGACTTAAAAATCATGTAATTACCTACTGAATCCATGGAAACAGTTTGTGTGACGCTCATGACGCCCCTAAGAATTCAGTCAAACCGGTACGAGTAGATTGCTGACTGGTTGCAACACCACCAGACTTTGAAAGATGCATAACATAACGTCACGCCTGTAATCCCAGAAGGGTTAGGCAGAGGCATGCCTAATAGTACACCCATATTTCGCCAGTTATGTTAAAGTCCCATGTAATAGGGGGAAAAAAACAGAAACCCAGACTCCGTGGCTGCTACTGAGAAATTCCTGATGGGAAAACCCAAAAACACTTTGCCCGACTCAGAAATCGAACCCTAGACATTTCCGCAATCTATCCTTAGTTCCTTACCGGTTTTACTGAACTTTTACACTGTGTATTAAATTGTTTTCAAATGTGGTAACAGAAATATCCTGAGGATCGGACATTGTTTCATTCTGGAAAACCATTTTAATTTAGGCTTTATATCACTTTTATTATAATTACACCTATTGTAAATATCCTGTAAACCTGACTCAAATGACAGCAATACTAAGTCCTACATTATTCTAGACATTATCTTGACTATCGTGCAAACACTCTTTGCGATTGCGGCGCCGGCGCGGCAAGATTTCGCCGCATTGGCACACGGACGGTGCAAGCCGTAGACAACTGAGTGGTGCCGCTCCGGCGTCGCAACGCACCATGTGCATAGGCTCTGAGTTAAAACAAATACGTTTTTCACACCGCAAGCCAACACTCTCTGACCAACTCATACATCAAAACAAAACACGCCCAGGTACCAACTAGTGATGTAACACACAAAATTAATCAAAGATATTTTTGTAACCGCCTTCTGTAAGAATTAATTAATAGTGCTGGAAATTATTTACAACATTGTATATAAAATGGTGGTCGCCTGCCCACAGAATGGCATTAAAACTAATTATGTACGAGCACGGCTACTTTTGATGCGACCACAAATAAATGTTGTGGTGATCATTTGCAGTTTATATCGTTAATTAGTTACATTTATTATTAATAAGAAATGCGTAAATTGGGTCGAATAGGTATTGAAATTTTGTAAGGGATAGCTGAATATTATATTATGTTATATATTTTTTCGCGATTACGAAGATGGTCTCATGGAGATTTTTTTTCAGTTTCTTGGTCTTTACCACATCTTTCCGATATACAGGTTATAATGTTTTTCTTTTGCCCGATTGCGGCGAAGCCCAAAGAAAGGCTATATGTTTGGGCTAAAAGTTCGTTTAGGATTCTCTTATATTTTTTTATTTTGAATGACTATTTAGGATCTATAATGATTTAAAGTTCATGATTGAGTTGATTCAAAATGACAAAACAAACCGTATAAAAAGTGAAAAAATCAAAAAGTTTTATTACAGCGTCTGTGAAATCTTTTACATTATTAAACTGAAAAATAAAAATAAAGTAATAAAAAACTAAAGAACCCAATTGAAAAGCAAAAAAACAAACATATTTGGAAACAGGCGGAACCCTTTCCATATTTTAATATTTCTTTATTCAAATGGGACCTGCCGGTTTCCAAATATGCTAGTTTTTTGCTTTTTATTAGGGTTTTTATTTTTTTTTAATTCTTTTTTTTATTTTGTAATAAGCTTTTTAAAAGGTACGGGCTAAGTTTTTAAGTGGCACACAAATACTAGGTAATATGTAGCTAATGATACGGTGCGTTGACTATGCAAGTATCAAAAATACTGTTGAAATTAATTCATTTTATTGAACCCGTCAGTGATTAGAAGGTGCAAATAGCACAATTTGTGTCTGCTATTAATTTTACCAGTGTTGCTGATTTATAATATAGCATTAAATTACGTTTAGCAAAATAAAAAAGCGAAAAACCTTTGATCTTGAATAATCTTGATAATTCATAACAGTCGCTTACGCGAATCACGCCCACTTTATGGGCTTTTTCTAAAGTTAGTAACAACCATAGAATATAGTTTAATGCTCTGTTGTCACAACACTATTTTTAGTTCTGCGATCACAACTATATTTTATAAGAAAAAAACTTTAAAAAAAAGCATGAATTTATTAGCTTTTGCCGGCGACTTCGCTCGCGTGACGAACGGAGATTATCCCTCGAGACTACACTACCGGGATAAAAGTATCCTATATCCTAGCCCGGGTCGTAGTCTACCTGCAGACACACAGACGAACAAACGAACACATTCTTGAGCCTTTTTTGATGCCCCTCTCAGACTGGAGTCCTATGCTCAAGCAGGAAGAACATAGTATGTACCTATTACTTTTTTTTTAATACCTGAAATAATTTTACAAGTGCTATCGTCTATCCTTTACCAAATATTTATTTTTAGGGTTATTCTCAGACATAACGAAACTGATACGCCACATTCTTAGTTCCAAAATACCGTGTTTTTCGCTTACAAAATAACACGGTAATTAATATCGATAATTGTATTTAGATCTTTGTTTACATTCTCCTTTGAAGTGGACCTTGAAGGTTACTCGATTTACGTGTCAATACTAGGCCTGTTATTTAATGATGGCCACACTGAAGAACCGCATCTATAGAGCGAGACAGCGTTACACGAAAACTGTGCGTAAGAAAGAGATGAAATGCCTCCTAGCTGTCAGAAATGTCACTAAATAATCTACCTGAGTAATAAAGTTATCGTGACTGTCGAAAGACATCGTTTGTCTGCCTGTCACAGGGCTATAACTCGCGACCGATTGAAGGCAGGTTTCAGTTCAAAATGGAACAAAATAGTGTTATTTGCAAACTTCTCGTTTAATAAAGGGGGAATTGGTGATTTGTTCGTGATTAGTTTAGTTTGACTGTTTTGTGGAGTCTACTGCGCAATGAGACAGCTATATGGCTATAGGACGGTCTAAGGGTTTCGTAAGACACGATAAAAAGATTCTATTCTAGCTTTCAATTTGTGTGACAAATTATTATAGACACAGGCACGATGATTTTTCGAAGAATCAATTCTTGCATTAAGAAGTTTATTAAGTTTATAATTATGCTACAAGCGGCCCGTCCCGGCTTCGCACGGGTGGACATTTATTTTCCCCTAATTCCCCCCCCTAATTTTTTCTAGTAATAAATATGGCCTATGTTACTCAGGGATAATGTAGTATTCTAATGGTGAAAGAATTTTTGAAATAGGTCCAGTAGTTTTTGAATTTATTCGTTACAAACATACAAAAATACTAATCTATGAAATATTAGTATTTTTGTAATGTTAGTGTAGCAGTTTCTATTTTTACTTTCCATGGAAATTATGCAAAAATTAAGAAAACTCTGATAACTGAAAAAATTTTTTGAGTATCCAGAATTTTCAACGCGTTGTGTGGTTAATTTAAAAATAGATCAATCAGACAACTCTACGCACTATTTAAAAATTATTGTTTAAATTATACTCAGACGTCGTGGCCCATTTGCAACCTTTGAATCTAATAGTATATAACTCTTACGTGAATAAATATACATAACTAACTCTAAATTGTCCGGAAAGACGTTTTCATGGGAATAGAAAGTAATTACCGAATATTACGTAATTATTTAATTTTTCTTAATAATATTTTTCTGTCAGTTATTTTCTTAGATTTGCTGAACTATTTCTCGCTCGTAGGTCATTGGTCAGGGTTGTGTTTTGAAATTCCTTAAATAAAACCTGTATTAAGTAACTGCTTTTTATATATATTTTTGGGTAGCGAATATTTTTTTAGCCTAGAGTTACGTTCTCAAACTTTTCAGCTTAACAAACTTTCACGAAAAACAATTATGAAAATGTCATAAAAACATCATAGATTTTTGACACAGTCACTACCGGTAGTTAGTCGAAGCCCCGAAAGTCGGACAACCAGTCTTACCAAGAGATATCGTATTACCCTGAGTGTATCAGGATTCTGGAGATCAGTCGCTTCGTGTACAATACTGATATTTAACTACATCCGGTTAGAATGGAGGCCGATCCCAACAAAGGTGAGATAAGGCGAGGCCGATTTATAGAATTAAGACTAGCGGCACTACAAAAAATACTACAGCCACATTGTACAAAGAGTGAAGAAAGAACTAACATCAAAATTCCAAATCGCTCAGTCAAAGTTATCCGCGACTAAAGACTATACAGAAAAACTCGATAACAACTGTCGGGCAGTAGCCCACCAGAAACAACACCCGTCTGGTCGGAGGATCCTCCCTTTTACCAGGATCCTCAACTTTACACTCTGTTCTTCATACCCGAATGGTTCCTAAGCCACTAGACTTAGGTACAAAACGCAACAATATTACTAAAATCGGTAAAATTCGTCACAATCACAGCGTCTACAGAATCCACCACAATAACAGAGCGCTTACTCCGAGCTGTCGGTGGTATAAAAAGAATGATTTATTTCGCCCGTCATCTGGGGAACGTATTAATAGATTATTGACTGCTTATCATTCTTTCGGGCTGAGAGACATTCCCGTTGCTATGGCAACAGCTCTTAGACCGACATCTATGAAAGTTACAGAGCATCAAAGACATTTTGGTAATATACTTACGATAAAGTTACAAAATTCGTAATCTACTTGCAAGAGACAACTAAAGCCCGGACTCCACCAAAGCGGAGACGAGCGGAGCGGAGAGGAGACGTGCGGACACCGACCAATCACATTAATTTATATCTACATCGTGTTTCTCGCCTCTTCTGTGATTGGTTGAATCTTGCACATCTTCTCTCCGCTCCGCTCGTCTCCGCTTTGGTGGAAACCGGGCCTAAGTATCGTCTTGTTCTAGTGTGACGTGACTATTTTTTTTTTTCTTCACTGAAGCAAAATGACAGTACCTATGGGCCAACAAGACTGCAAACCCATAAGGTAAGTGACTGTTCAGCCACCCTAACATTCTGAAGAGTAGTAGGTTATAAGGGCATGCCAAGCTTTTAGGCTTGTTTGAAAGTACCGCCACTAGCAAGGCGTCACAGAGGCCACAGATTAAAAAAAAAACTATGGCTTTTCTTATCATACTTAGTGTCTGTTGTATCATAAATCTCTTTGTCGAGCACAAACTTTGGTTGGGTTTATTCCTGTCCACTTTCCTAATGTCACAATCTCTCAACTGTCAAAAAACGCGCCAAAACTTGCGCAAGGTAACGGTTGTAGATCTCGGTCTTAGTCTTACACGTGGTCTTGTTGG
Source organism: Noctua pronuba (assembly GCA_905220335.1). Classification (NCBI taxonomy): domain Eukaryota; kingdom Metazoa; phylum Arthropoda; class Insecta; order Lepidoptera; family Noctuidae; genus Noctua; species Noctua pronuba. Next base: position 1,056,713 of record LR999906.1, on the reverse strand, counting down.
CAGTCAAGGGTATGCAAACATAATCAAAAAGCAAACTCTCTCTATGAGTTCATAAGTACGTTTAAAACTCGCGAACATTACCTATACTCTTTTTTTTCTTTTTTTCTTTAAACACAGTCTTAATACAGGTTCGCGTATTTTGTACCATTAAACCAGAGATGGAAACTGGACTCGCGAAGCACTGATTCGATTTACGTTGTATTTTTTCAGTTTCTACATATTTTCTTAAGTAGTTAACGTTGCTTATTCTGTTATAGTAGATTAATCAAGAAGAAGTAGTTTATCAAGTCAGAAAAAAATAAGGGATTCTTTCTTCATTTCCTGAGCTCATAGGTTAGGCCATATTCAAGAGTTTAGTTATGAATAGATTCAAAGGAGAATAAAATTGGTGGTTTCAGCAGAACTTTCAATGACGTCAGGCCTATAGGCCCCGATGGCGTTCCTAAAAGTACAACCACATTTCGGCAGCTATGTTTAAGTCCCATGTAATAGGGGGAAGCGCATTGCCATCAATCGGGCAAAAATCCAAACACTGTGGCTGCTACACAGAAATCCCTGTTGGAAAAGCTCAATAACACTTTGTCCGACCTAGGAATCGAACCCGGGACCTCATTTTCAGCAGTAGTCCCCGATGGGTTAAGTTATATTAATTAATCGTCGCTCATGGAAACTCTATCACAGAATCGAAATTTAAAAAAAACCGGTCAAATGCGCGTCTCGCCCGACAATTTTGAAAATTTTAACTGTCTACCTATTACGGATCATGAGATACAGCCCGCTGACAGACAGACGGACGGACGGACAGCGGAGGCTTAGTAATATGGTTACCCTTTGGATAAGGAACCCTAAAAAACAACATTGCTCCACATTTGTTTTAGCTGTAAGTCTCCCATGTTATTTAAATAAATTAATTAATTCTTATCCTGGGCGAACAATACTGTTGATATTTTTACATAAAGAACTTACTGACTCACAACACATTCTCAACTTAACTGCACCACAACCTACATACCAAAGTCCACGTGAACATTCCTGAAGTGACACACGGACATACAGACAAACAGATACGCGCGAGATTCTTCAGCTAAATATAGCATAACCTGGTTGTAAGTGATCGCGGTTTGGCAGCAAGTCTACGTATGTGTATGCGCACGTAATGCCGATGCGCTTGCGCCGGTGACGACTGAGAGACGACGGATTGGAGGTATGTTCTGTTCGTCAACGGATGGACGTGTCTGATTGGTGGAGATGAAATGTGGAGGGACTGAATGATGTGTTGTGAGTTCGATGTTTATTACTGCAAAATTGATTGTTGAAGAATTACGGGAAACTGTTGTGACTTGAATACATAAAAGTGAAGTTTTGATTCGTTTTATTTTCATTAAATTGTAATGTCTCGACACATTTAACGATATTTGAAAAGTAAAAACCAAGTGATGAAGCTGAATTCTAAATAGGTTTGAATATCTTTCATCCCAAAAAGGTCTTAAATAAACCTGTAAACCTGCCTCGTAAGTTTCAATTGCAGAATACAATAAATTTATATATTTTTTAGGATTGTTTTAACGAAATCATGAATGACGGCCTTTTCACAGCTGAATTTCCTCCGTGCCTCGGAAAACACGTTAAACCGTTGGTCCCGGCTGTCATTCGTAGATCTTTGACAGTCGTTAGGTAGTTAGTGGCCCAAAAAGTCTGACAATCAGTCTTACCAAGGGGTATTGTATTACCCAGTACTAACTGGGTTATAGAGGTCAGATAGGCACTTGGCCGGTTTTTTTTGTTAAGATATCTTTTACGTTTAGTGTTTTAGTAATCAAAAGATATTTCTGCTGTGACATTTCCCAACTATAATTCTTACAACACTGAGACAAGAAAGCATCCAGGTAATTATTCTAAAAATAAAACATATTAAAATAGAAACACAAAATACGAGTTGTGTACGAAACAGCAGACGGCCAAGTTTATTTCGCAACAACAATTATACCGAATAATTTATCTAGTGCACGCACGAACAATAAAATCACATAAATATCTACCTACAGCTATTTTTAGATTGGGTACCAAGACATCTCTTATTTACTAATCATAATTTCTTTAAATATCTGTCCCAAGCACATATCTCACGAAAAGAAACAATCAGACAGACGTTTATTGGTGACATTTAAATAGAAACAAGTGACGACTGTGAAGGAAAAACAGATCTGTGGAAACTACAGTAAAAATTACAATAGAAGAGAGAGCTAAGGCCAAACGTTCACGACGCTATGCTCAAGAGTGACGTGTTACAAACTCCGCTACTGAAATCCTAGTGCAGTCAATGATAGTATAAAGAAGATACGCTACGTTCATCAAATATAGTTGCGTTGTAACGATTGCGATAGATAATAAGGAACGTATGATACAGAAAGAGATAGCTATTGCGCTTGGAGTACTTAAATTACGACAATTGTCTGAATTTGTCTGCAACAATTTGCGCGCGCTAGTGCGATATCTACTTCTTTTTTATTTATAATATTATTGAGTACAGTGATATTCTGGCTTCTCATTGGTCATTTAAGTTTATTACATTACTTGTTCACATTGGTTAGGACGCGGTTTACGAGCTACTTAAAAAAATCCTTGAATTTTTTAATTTTGATAAGCTCGCTTTTGACCAATATCTCTGCTGATGTAAGCGATGATTATGGTGAAAGAAATTGGTTTAGACAGGGAATCTTTCATGGTTCTTTCTCTTAATTTACTACAGATTTGTTGCCAGTTTTAAAAGTTTCAACGTTGTTCTCAGCATAAGGCACGGCGTCCACCAAAGCGGGGACGAGAAGAGCGGAGAGGAGACGGGTATCGAGCCAGCACATCGATTGAAATGCATATCGCGTCTCTCATGTCTCCTGTGATTGGTCAAATCTTGCACGTCTCAGCTATTGTTGAAACCATGCCGGATCTTAACGACGACGGTGTTCCCAGCCAGTAGCAAAAAAGAAAAACTATCTCTGTCCACGCGTCACCTAACTCTTACTGTGACAATACATCGCGACAGTGATTTAAGACCCACCTACACCCACATTCCTTATCAAAAATATAACAAAGAGACCATGTGATTACTTGTAAGTGGTAATTTACCCGCTGCCAAGTACTGAACACAAGTTTCAATGAGTTAAAGGTGTAATAAAGGGCTTTCTTAATGATCAGGAAAAGTATTTTAATTGTCATGTTTGGGGGAGTGCCAAATGATGATGATGGGTCAAGGTTAGGCTTCATCGAAGTTCTCTTAGTGCAGGGAAATTGAAGTGTTTTTAAATCATTTCAATTTGCGAAAATAAGGAGCTCGTGGCTAAATAATAACAGCCGCTCGGGTCGATGTTTAGGTTAAGCCGTGCTTGCTTAGGTTGGTCTGTGGATGGGTGACTCCCTATTACATACCGAGTTTCCTCCGTGCCTCCGAAAGCACTTTAAGCCGTTGGTCCTGGCTGTCATTTGTAGATCTTTGACAGTCGTTACAGGTAGTCAGGGACCCAAAAAGTCTGACAACCAGTCTTACCAAGGGGTATCGTATTACCCAGTAACTAACTGGTTTGTGCAGGTCAGACAGGCAGTTGCTCCATGTAAAATACTGGTATTCATCTGCATCCGGTTAGATTGGAAGCCGACCCCAAGATAGTTGGGAAAAGGCTAGGCTGGTGATGAATTTGCGAAAATAAATGAAAGCAGTTCATGAATTTATCTAAGAGGGCTAACACTTGTATGTTCGTAGAAAGAAAATAAATGAAATAGAAAAGTTGTCTAGAAGACTTGTTCGAATGATGATTTGGAGAAAAGCTTTTGCAACAAAGTACTTCAGAGGTAGGTATTTCAAATAAAAAAGTTATTTTCAAACACAAATTAGTCATTCAGCAAGTCCATTACCGATCACAAAATAAATCAGTAAAAAAAAAAAAAATATATTCAAACAAATTTTTAAAAAGTGCTACCCGTCACAACAACTTAAAATATAATTTGTCCCTTCTAAAATACTTTACACTTCATTATAACTATCAAGATTCTCAATTGTCATTTTCAAAAATACAACATGATGTCATAAATAAAACAATTTAACTTCGATATAAGCGCACACATGTATATCAACACCCTGTATGTAAGCGTAGGCATGTATGTCAACACGCTGTATAATGTCCCGACGTGACGTCAGAGCGCGTCACGTTTGCGTAACGGCGCACGCGCATGCGACTACAACGTATGTGTAGAAGACAGATAGATGAAGAAGTACCACTTCGGAGAAACCAAGTTTAAAACAGATAGAAAGCGCAGATTTTAATTGAAATATTATCAAAGAAGAATATTATAACTTCAAAAGTTACATAGAAGGCAACATAAACAGCCTTTAAAAGAATTCAGTACAATATACAATAAGTTCAGTCATATCACGGATACATCATATGCCTTTAATAAATAATCAGAATTTTTGTTTACCCGTATCCACTTGAGGAGTTCACTGTACTTATAATTATGAACAATTTTTACTACGGAAACAAAATGTCGCGAAAAAAAATGCATCTGGAATTATGGAATACTTTAAACTTATACTGTCACTTACGGGATATCTTCCGCGATTCCATGGTTGCAACAGCGTCGAAATATCGGGACCTCAAAATAATGAACAATCACGGAAGATATTCCGTAAGTGACAGTATAAGTTTAGTTGTAAACCGTGAAAGCTTAAAACAGTGTTTGGAATACCTTTATCATAATAAACAACTAACTTCATCAAATATGATGACCAAAAGTTAACTTTTATTTCCCCGTCGAGACAAGTAGTCCGAAAAAAACAGTACTACATATTTCCTAGCACTTCGTAGCATCTATATTCTTTTCCCAACTAAACCCTCTGTCCCTTCCCTGCCGGCTATACGTATTTGTTAGCCGGCCATTTTGAGAATAGCACATGTCTTGTATGTGTCAGTTATTAATAGCCGGGACTGGGTCACCTGTAGCGGCTCTTCAGTATTTACAGGTGTCTGCTCGTCATACTTGTACGTAGGATTGAAGGTATGGATTGTCATGTGCGGTGGGTTTTTGAAGATTGGTCTTTTTAGTAGGTATGTGAAATTATATAAGATTGTTCTTAGATTATTAGAGGAGGGTTTTGAAATATAAAAGAGTGGCTTTGAGTAAGACCCCCGAAAGTTTGAGAAAAAATTACGATGTAAAATAGTATTTTTTTTCTCAAAGATAGGAAATGTCGACTGTTACTCTCGAGGAAAGGTATACCATCTGGCTTAAAACCGTAGCTAGTAGCTATAACTGTTAAAATCGGCATTGAATAAATAACCACTACACCCGCATTTAACAGACCTGACATACTGTAAATAATAATTAAATTCATTTTAATATAATTATTATATTTTCGGAAAATTTTATTTGATAGCAAAATTGAAAATCGTGATCTTTGACTGGTCAGCAATGAAATTAGAGGGCCAAATAGCATTAAAAAAGGTCAGAAATCGTAAAGTTTTATAATCAGACGGAGGAGAGAAAAACTAGACCAACTTTTTATGTCGCTGCCAAGTCGATCAATTCAAAATGTTTCCATATTTATAGGGTCGTACTTTAGACTATTGTATACGTATACAAACCCTTCCTGCTTTCTACCACTAATCCGCTAATCTATAACACTTGTAATAATGAACGCGATACGTAGACACCGCCCGATCAACAAACAAAACGACTGGCATCCGACCAAGTTTCGCAACCGTCGCCACGCTCGCGCTCCCCACACTCACCCGACAGTTAATCTTAACTCATATCCCGGAATGTTAGGAGGAGAATACAATATCTATAAGTGAGAATATTTGGTTAAGTCGCGCTTGCCTAGGTCGGTCTGTGGATGGGTGACCATCATAACATACCGACTTTCCTTCGTGCCTTGGTAAGCATGTTAAGCCGTTGGTCCTGGCTGTCATTTACAGATCTTTGAATTTCGGTACAGGTAGTCAGTGGCCCGAAAGTTTGACAACCAGTCTTTCCAAGGGGTCCCGTAATATCTAGTACTAACTGGGTTGGGGAAGTCAGATAAGCAGTCGCTCCATGTAAAATGCCGGTATTCAGCTGCATCCGGTTAGACTGGAAGCCAAACCCAACATAGTTGGTAAAAGGCTAGGCAGATGATGATGATGGCTCGGTTTGCATATAATATGCAAAATCAATTAATCACGATATGTCTATTAAATATCGAGGCGATAGCATAATTCATTAGATACGAGTATCTAGGCCCCTCCGTGTCACGGAAAGCACGTTAGCCGTTGGTCCCGGCTGTCATTCTTTGAGAACCGTTACGGATAGTCAGAATGCCGAAAGTCCGACAACCAGACTTTCCATGGGGTATCCTGTTATCCAAATACCCAGTAACTAGTTTGTGGTGTTAAGATTGGAAGTCGCTTCATGTAAAATACAATAGTATTCAGCTGCAACCGGTTGGACTAGAAATGCTAGAAGCCGACCTGAACATAGTTGGGAAAAGGCTAGGCTATGCAATGCAGCCTATACTGTTTCCCAGTTGGGATACAGGGCCTCCTCTTTGCCAGAGGATTTTTAACACAACGTGATTGAATAAATCTGCAAAGTTAAACTGCCTTAGCTACGGTCGTTTGAGGATAGGTTGAGCGTTATTTACACTTTGGAAGCACATTGTTCTTTCAAGCATGAGAAACCATGGGACCGTTTAAAATTTGTTCTCAGAACACGGCAACACCTAGCATCTGGATCTAGTAAAAACCGACGCCATTTTTTTTGAAAAAGCTTAGTAATCCGACCGAAACTTCGTCAATTTCGCAGTCGATGTGCCTAACTCCTAAGTCCGAACCTCATCAACCTCTTAACAGTCAACTAGAGCCTATTACTCAGCTCCTAACTCCTCAGCCTCTATTTTTCACCTCATAAACAAAGGTGCTAAGGGATTTACTGAAAAATCACTTTATAAAGGCCCTTTGAACTACCGATTTGTTTTGAAGATCTCCCAATTAATAAATTCAATTTTATATGACAGGTAAAAATTTGTTCTAGTTGGCTTCGTCATGGTTTCATAATGTTTCTTTATGATGTGTTTAATGTAGGAGATTATTTTAATAAAAATGATGGAGGTGTATAAACATAAGGGAAAAAGTGTGAAAATAAAAATGAGTGTGATTTTTACGTAATCATTGGTTTCAAAGGTCCACCGTAGAACCAATGAAATGGCGTCACAACTAATTTATCGTACACAAAATTAATTACAGCAACGGAACCGAAAACTATTGAAAAAGCTATTTATGTGTTTACTTGGAAATTATGAAAGGTCACCACAAAAAAATCAAAAAAAGAAACTTAAAATCTAAATATAATTCATTTTGTTTGACCATTAAACGACTGCACTTTTGAGGACATAATTAACCCTAAACCCCCGCAAACTGAGCTCAACTGATATAAAAAGTACCATCAGAAAAGAAGATGTACAGGTAAACAACAAGCCAACAGGATAATTATAACTTATCATCTAAAACTCACCCTCCGGTATCTTGATAGCAGTTCCAAGGTTGATCTGCTGCAGCCTGGCGAGCGCGGCCTGCTGCAGCGCTTTCCTTTCGATTTCGCTGAGGGTCAGCAGCGACGTGTCCGTCAAGCGCACGCACCGCCCACTGCCGTCTGCCCAGCAACAGCTGCCCTGCACATAACGCGTGACGTCATCATACCACACACAGGTGATGTTGCTGCAGGAGCAGTAGCACAGATATAAGGATATGTCAATGATGCACAAGCAACATGCATCGCATAAAGGCACACAAAACCAAAAGTTCGAGTCGCCTGATTCAGCTCAGGCCGTTCGGCAAATTCGAATGTATACTTTGCCGCCCGGCTGCCGAAGCATGCCAAACATGTATGCAGCAGCTTGCCTCACACCATGGTTATACTTAGAGATGATGGATTTAAATAATCTTAAACAAAAAAAAAGCAACGGTGTTAACTAAACCAAGCCAAGAAAGATAAGTGAAGACAACTAAAAAAGAACTCTCGTAGAAATGATTTTTGCTAGCCTTAAGAAGGTAAGGCATTGCACACAACTGCCTCAAATGATTGGTCAAAGGGAAACTGCCATGTTAATGGCATGCTTAGCAAACGACTTGGTATTTCTTTGTGTGTTGTAATAATCAGAGAAGAAGCCGTTGCTGCATCCATGACATTCTCTTAGCGGGCTGAAAGTAAAGCACACAGCACACTAATATGGTTAGATGCAGGAAAAACACAGGCTGTCTCTAAAAATTCAAATAAAAGATATCTTCCTTACACACTTTTTCTTAAAAGAAAGTCCCACACTAGAATTACTCTTGTATCGTGGGTGCGTTTACAAAAATTTAGACTCACTTACACAAACAGCCAATATATTTGTTCCGTGCGGGAATCATAACCGCGACACGCAGCGCAGCAGCCAAACGCTCAGCCACTGCGCCAACCGTCTCTTCCAAATCTTTGATACAAACACATCAATATTCTCTTCCTATACCAATTTATTTGATGTCAGCTTAGCATAATTATCCTCTTCCTAACTTCTCTATTAGGCGACATATCCAGTTATTCCATTTAGTCCACCCATATGCCATATTTCACACAATCCATCCAACATTTTTTAGGTCTTCTACACTTAAAGCCAATCCCTTATACTTAAAACTTTTTTCGTGTTTCAATCATTCTTCCGAAGCGCATGCCCATACCATGATATCCAGGTTACAAAAACACAAGCCAAAGAATGCCCAAGGTCACACCAAGCTTCCTACTACAACCACGACAAAACAAATATAATAAAAAAACTAACAAACAAGAGTAAAGAACCCGTAAAGTGTTATCTCAATGAATAGTACCGCGTTAATGTCACTGATATACGCAGTAAATTATCAACAGGTGTCCATATAGCCGTAGACGTCACGTTTATATACCCACGCCTTTATAACAAGAAGTTTTTACGATATCAGAGCGGTTTCTCTGACTGGTTGTGGGGGAATAACTGTCTAACTTGGCAGTTTAAGCTGGAATGTGATTGGTTGTTGAAAACACACGCAGATCAAAGGTTAAGGGGTTACATCCATAGCATAAACATACATACATGTTTTTGATCTAGTGTAGTGTGACAAGTATAATCACTGTTTTAAGCTTTCACGGAAGATACAGTATAAGTTAAGTGACAAATATACTTTTAGAAGGTATCACTAATTTAGTGTCCTTTAGGTTAACGGTATGTTTCGCGGGGTAGGTCGTGTAGTGCTGCAGGATTAGTCTAGTATCCGTATCCGTAGACATAAACATTTGCCTTTTTGTCTTTCTACCACAATTGCTTGACTGTAACAGAATGCCTACAGCATTAATTCTGTCTTTAATTCAAACTTTTTTTTTGTAAACTGAACATATAGCTAGCTACACATAACATCCAGGCTAGAATCTGTGAAGAGGCTTGCTTGAGAGAAAGGATTCTCTCGAAGTTGGTAATTAAAACGATTCTAAGCTAAGGTAAGTTTCAATTATTGCAGAACATAAATACGGCAAGTTCAAGAAAATCCAAGCTCAATTCACGAACAAAAAGATGCAAAAATAATAAAATTAGAAGTTATACATAACTTTAGCAAACACCTTTGTGAAATATAGTTTCGTGACTCATTCTCCGTAGCACAATGCGCAAAATTATTTTTAAAGAAGGAAATCTAACAATAATTTGAAACAAGGAAGTTGACGAATAGAAGCTTTTTTCTCAGCCTTGTTGGAGGTCATTAAAATGAATACAAAATAGCAAGTAAACACTATATCCAATGCAGCAGATGTTGAAAACAAACTTATGTGGGTCACTTGTCAAAATTAGCAATACAATCAGAAACAGGAAAAAGAGAATAAAAGCAGAAACAAATTCACGTTTTCAAGGCAAAGTATTAAAATGTTTTGTCACACAGAAAGTTGTTTTAATATCACACTTGCAAACCAAGGTGATAATTAGGAGGAAACATAAAAATATAAACACACAAGAAAACAAGCGTATAAATAATTTGTTAGTATGTGTTGTACATGTAACAAATTAAAGTTAAGAACTCATAATCTAGATTAATAATTATGAAAATGACGACTTTTCGCATTCAAAATGAAATATAATTAACTAAACCTACACACTAATGTCGGCCCACAACTTTGCTCGTGTGAAATATTTTACTTTTATAACGTAAGAAATTATAAACATTAAACGCAAAAGCAAATTCATAAGAATCATTAGACACTAACTGCCAAAATATTGTGCAAATTCAAGAAAAACCTAGATTATGATATTGATGATATAGAGTATAAAGAAACACAAAAGTCATTCAAGACAATGTAATTTGTAAGTTATAAACAATGCGATTAACAGCACCAAATTGAATAATAAAAACATTCAAAGAAAACTTCTTCACTTGCTGGCAAGGGCCCTGAAAGTACTCGTTTATAACATAGCGACTCATAATTCATGCTTGACTAAAGAGGAAATGCAAAGCATAAATGTTGCATAGATTGTGTGAAAGATGATACGAATATAAAGGGTATGAATACTGATATAATGGCTAACAAAGATGAAAAGTAAAAACATGCTGTGCAATCCTTAAAATGATACATCATTACATTTCATCATCAAATCATCATTTACATCATCAAAATGATAGTTGATGGTGTAGGAGTAGAGGGAGATTTAACGAAATATCATCATATAATGGATGGATAGGGGAGGCGTGATATAACTGAAAAGGTAGTGAATGATAACGTGACGAATGACGGGGTAAAACAGAAGACAAAATCATTTCCTGTAGCATGGGACAAGGCCATACAGAAGAAGAATAACCAACAACAAATTACCTCTAACACACAATCCAATATTACAGTGACAAACGACAAGTTTATCCGTGCGTCTGTCACTAGCTCAATATTAAAGAGAAGCTGATAGTGAGTCAGGCACAGCTAATAAATGTGTTGTGTCTCATACACGCCTACGATACTCTTTGATAGTCCGCTTTTAAACGAGCAGCGGACTTGGACGCGGCATCTGTATATATTTTTTGTTATATTATGTAATTTTGAATGTTGAGTTGGGTGTGAAAGACGAACTGTATATCAAGATTGCAGTGCATCTAGATTTTAGAGCAGAAGTGTTGATGGATGGTGGGTTTCTGGCTTGCAATGAAAATGCAGAGTTGGAATTAGAATTTGGGCAGATGGCAACTATTGGCATTGAGGTTTCAGGAAAACGACTGCAACGTTTCTCAATAATATCGATGCAACCACCGTGAAGAACGAAGAAGAGAACTGTGATATAATTGTGTGCAGTCTGTATTGATAGATATGTTACAGCTAAAAGCCGAAGTAAGGTTACACCTAGTTCTAGCCGGCTATAGCCGGATATAGCCAGGTGCGGCCGGTGACAGTTCGTTATAATGCAACCAATTTGGATGTAGCGTTCGCCGGCCGCTGCCGCAGCACCGCTCGCTACGCTCGCTCGACTCGCGCGCCTTTGGTAATCTAACCTAACCTAATCCATTTGGTCGGTGTGTCCTAGCAATAAAAAGGATAATTACAGGCCGCACCTAGGTATAGCCCGCTAGAACTAGGTGTAACCTTACTTCGGATTTTAGCCGTAGCAGATATATAATTAGAAATGAGGATAAAATCGAGACGAAAGTTCACAGTATGAATGTATATTAGTTGTTAGTACACAATAGTGTGAACGATGATATGGTTGAAAAGGGGTTACTACCGAGGTGATGGCTAATAGAGATCTATGAAAGAAAAATCTCATGCATCGACATGAAATCAATTAGGGTAAGGGTAGTTAGTGAATGAATAAATAGATGGATTATCAAATATCCAGAAACATTTGATGCAGTCCTTTGTTGAGGTAGGTACTATAATTCAGATTACTTTAATAAGGTTTCCATCATCATTGTTGAATTTATTAATTAGGGTCCTAATTAGAAGAAACTAATCGGTTAAACAAGGGAGTTTAACGTTGCTGACGCTGATACTGACGCACAAAATCTACACATGTCTCATCTTGATCATTTTTATTTTATTTTGATCAACTACACACATTTGTTAGACGAACTAGATGAAGGTCAATGTTCTGTAATGATCATTTTACTGCTAATAGTTACGCAGATGAGTAACCGCAGGCTGTGCCTGATTAAACGTCAAACGACGGACAAGAAATAAGTGCTACAGAAATATGACTGATTGATGACAAAAATAACTCAATGACTAACGAAATTCAGAAATAAATAGAAAATCTAATGCACCATGACATGTGATTCAGTACCAGAGAAGCATAAAAACTGACAGGTGGGTTTTTTAACTTGCCTGGCATCGGATCCACGATGACTTAGCCTGTATTAAATTCGCTCAGCCAAAGTGTATAAATAGTGAAGCAAAAGGTTTTCAGTATAAATGTATTGGGATAAATATAAAAGGTTATTTCTGTATGTGTAAATATATTCGGGTATATTTAGAATGACACGAGTTATCTGAATTTCAAGCGTTTCAACACAGGTGCATCGGCACCTCTCATCGGTTTGTAACCCCGATATAAACGTGCGAATTTATTTGAAAGCATGTACGAAAATAACTAGCATGCAAAATAACATCTAAAATAAATTTATGTGGAATATGAATGATATCAATGATAACAACAAAGTTAAAGGAAACATAGAGCAGTAAAACAGAAATGAAAGAAAACAATGGAAAGAAAAATAACAACAAACAAAGCATAACAATAGATAAATGACAATATATAGTGACAATATATAGCGACATATATAATAATATATAGCGACAATATGTAGAGCAAAATGATAAATGAACAGAACCAAGAAAATGAGCATAAAGGGAATGGAGATAAGCCGTAAACTGCTTAAAACTGTCGTAAACTGGATGAAATGACAAAACTGACACAAAAAGATGTAATGTGAGTTATAACAGTAACATGGTTGATGCAGTTGATGAACTTAAGAATAGAAAGATTATATTCAGACAGTAAAACTTATTGGTTTTGGTTGATGTTATCCCTCCTTGGGATGAAATGCCTAAAAAGGGAATGACTACTGACATGACGGCTAATAGAGAAGTATGTAAGAGCAAGACAAGACGCGCCAAACACAAATAAACAGGAGGTTGATGTTAACAACATCAATTTTGGTGTGCAATAAAGACATACTCTATCAATATTACCTAGGATGATGATGAGAACATGCCAATTCTAATTAAAGAAAACAATATCCAAATCGATCCTCATGAAAAACCAAAAACATCCACTGATACTCAAGAAGTATACAACAACACACTTGAAGAACTCTCAAGCCTACGCTCGTTGAAACCGAACGTCGACGCGGCTGGAGAGTGCAGTACCGACGCAATTTATGATGCTACGAGAATTATTAGTGTAGTAGACAAGTTATGTGGAATGCGGCTTTGGGAGTCATGTGATATGAGGATAGCTTCGTGAGGAATGAATGGAAGTGGACTGAAAAATGGGATTTATGGGATTATGGTTTAGCAGTGGTGGGAAAATGAGATTATGCTATTACAGCACTTCTCAAATGACGATTGTAAAATAGCGCTTTTATAGCAAAAGCTTGTTGGATAGTAATCTATTCTTATCCACACGACACTTACACTGTCTACCTATCACTCATTAACAGCTGAACGGGTTATAATGGGACATGGCTCCTGAGTTAGGACAGAAGATACTTTTTATCTTGGCAGTGGGTTCCCGGAGGATAGTGGCAACCTGCAAGTTGGCGAAACGGGAAAAAACCTAAATATAAAATTCACGAAACAGTTTAGTGGAAATGAATGTAGGAATTATAGACCGTTGCTTTAAAGCATACACAAAGAAGACGTGATAGAAAATCATCAGTCCCAAATTCTTCCCTCAAATGACAAACTTCAAATAGTAAAAGACAAAATGACAATTTCTGGCAATAACTAAATATTAAAAGTTTTCGATGGTCTGAAATGCATTAATAACCAATAAGCACCAGGAATTCCATAACAATTTGGAAATAGTGCAGGAAGGCCGGATGTAATAAATTGCGAGAGTCAACACTTAATGTGTACCTGTAGTTCGGTACTAATTCATTCGGTGCATAGTTGCAGAGAACATAATGTTGTGATTTACAACCCTGGATATATGAAGTGGTTAGGGACTGGAGGAAACTTTTAAACTGAAATATTCAGTTAAAGAACTGAATCTTTCGGCGGCAATGGCCACAGTTACAAATCTCCAGGAAGAAGTAAATCAACTAAGGATTACTTGTGATAATATATATAAAATAATAATATACTATACTAGGGTACTATAAACTTGAAACCAACTAAAATCTTCATTTGCTTGTGTATGAACGTGGATGAAGAAAAAGAAACCGAGATCATAGCACGTGGTATTCTATATTTTCTGTTACACCCATGAAAAAAAGGGGGAGTTAGTATTTGTAAATATAAAAGGCAACATTAGTTAGTATGAAACATTGTAAAAATAGGTGAGGCAACACAAAATATTGTTATTATAATATTATTTTATCTGTCTCATAATGCAGCAATTACGATCTTCAATGAACACAAAATAACGTCAAATTATTCGCTAGTATCCACACGTTTTCTAATTAGCAAGAGTGTATTCATGATTTAGATTTAGGAAATGAAAGCTTACACACTGTAATAAATTTGCTCAACAGGCGAAACAATTCAAAATCGATGGAAAATCCCAGCAATATATTTTCTGGGAATTCCCGGAATAATGCAAACATTATACAATGTACAGGTGCACAAACATTCAGACTCGGAACAAATATTTGTGGTCTCAATGTTTTACCTACAGAAAAATTCGATCAATCGGTTTTTAATATGAGTTGAGTTTCTAGCATAAGAAGCTGTAAATAATGAAGTAAACTTGTGTACCCCTATTAGGTTATGATCTTCATACCCGGGGAGCTTGAAGACGTTTCGATCGTTGTTGAAGCAGGGCTAGGAAACGCTGGCTTGACGATTTAGGCTCGTTCTTGCTAGATTGGCCGAAGAAGTCGAAACAGAGACGTTGAAAGGAATATGGGGTTTATGGAGCCTAGCTTAGCAGTGAGACATAGGTTTACAAAACAATTACTGAATGGACATGAATTCATTAGAATGTTGATCCAGGGGTCCTTATATATTGTATTATTAGTGAAGACCGAAGATTGATTGACGAAGATAAAGTGGATGACGTATTATTTACTGTAAATGATAATTTCGCTCGTGCAATAAATGTACGAACGTCATCAATATCCCAGAAAGTACAGTCAGTAAACTCTTTAGGACAGAGCAGACGCCGATAAACGGTGCGTTGACAGACGTGAGATGACAAAGCCACTTCTCTTGATTTAGGTATGACATTGTTTACTATTTGTTTGTATACAGAACATAAACAAGATGACGTAAGCATCAACATACTCATAAGACTAACAACACAGACCAATATTACACACAAAACAGATTATAGTGAGACAAAAACACACTATACTAATGTTGCACACAACAGGCCAGAATTCTAACACACACCTCGAACTACACAACATACGTAATGCAATAAATAACACAGAAAATACTGCCACAAACAGCACAAACCAGAATTTACGGGTGGGACACAGCATATTATGGGTCAGATAACACAAGCTATAATGTTATACACAACAGAGTGTATGATGGGATAGATAATACAGACTGCAATGGGACGGACAACACAGGCTATAATGCGATATACAACACAGACTATAATGCGACTGACCTGAGGCGTCCATGTGGCGGCGACGCGCGACGAGCTCCGACTCCTCGTGCGCCACAGCTTCTTGCTGACACTCTGCACCACGCTGCTCGAAGACCGCGACTTCTGCATGCCACCTGCAGGAGGAGCCACAGTCGGAGCACTTCTACCGAGCAACGTCGACAAGAACGAATGCGACTGCGTTGGAGACGCCGGCGACGCTGGCGACGTCGGCGTCGACGCTACCGATGCAAAACGCAACTCCCGATACGTCATAATCCACCCTTCTTCTGTCTGACAACCCTTGTGAGGACCATCGTCGTCTACGTCACTCGGCATCCGAGGTTTAATGTTTCGTAAATTCTTATCGTAATTGATACGCTTGAAGCGGTCCGCTTTGTCGGCGTCCACGCTCTTCTTGCGCGCCATCCTCAGGTAGCGCTTGATGGTGTCACTGACAGACTGCGACACGTCGTCGTGGTCGACGCTGGAACGACGGCGCGCCGGTTTGGGCCGCTCGGGCGCCGGCCCCGTGGGGCTCGTCGGCATCGACGCCAGCTCGAGCTTGTCCCGGTACGCTCGCTCCAGCTCCAGCAACACTTCCTCCGGAATCGCATGCGTCTGCGTCCCACAGTCCACGTACTTATCCTCCAATGACTCGTGAAATACCTCAATAAGTGGCGGTGGAGACATCGGTGGCGATCTATAAGGGTCATCATCGTCTTTAAAACGCGTAAAACCAACAGTTCGACGCGGAACACTTCTAGAGTTAGAGCTAAGCGCACTGACGAATCCACTAGGTCCATAGCCTCCGGAGCCACTACCACCGCTGCCACCACTACCACCACTCCTACCACCTCTATAGGGCTTGGTCTTCCGAAGGTCATGATACAGTCTTTTCAATAAATTCCTATCGGTTAACAGGTCCTGCACTATATTGTCCCTGTTCGGGGTTCGTACGTAGTACCTACTGAGGTTTTCCAGCAGGGTCCTCTCCCGAGAGGGATTAGGGTCGGCGTCGGCCGGGATCCGTTCCGACTGCTGCTTAAGATACTTCCTTAAAGAGCGAACTAGCTCTTCCGTGTCCGAGTGCCTCGTCGGACCGGAATCATCCTCTACTTTCAGGTACGTGCGCAATAAATCAACTAGACAACTCTCCTCCTCCTCGGGCACGGTCCGGCTCACGTCGCCGAACGCCGCGGCCGTGCGCGCTTGAGACGCGGCGAGTGCCGACGACGTCGCGTTGAACTTGGAGGTGGATGTGGCCGGGCTCGGCGATGCGAAGAAATCACGCCGGAGCTTGGCGATGTCGAAGCGGCCGCCCGAGGTGTGCCCGATGAAGAGATCGGTGGGTCTGGACGGGGGCGCGGGCGCGTCGTCGACGGGAGAGCGTGCGCGCACCGAGCCACCGCGCGCGCGCTTCTTGCGGCGCGGGCGGGGCAGCGCGCCCGGGTACGAGCTCTTGCGCCACAGCAGGAACCGCGGCTCCTTGGCGCACACATCCTGGAAGTAAGCCTCGAGGCGCGGCACGTCCTCGGAGCGGTTCTGCGCGCCCTCCGGGATGAGCCGGCGGCCGGCATCGGACATGTACTTCCATGTCTTGCGCGTGAGCAGCCAGCGCTCACGCGGCTTGTCGCGGCGGCGTGCTACCTTCGTCATGGGGTCGGGCGCGGGCTCGAGGCGGGGGCGGCGGCGGCGCTCCATGGCCGCGGGTCACATCGGGTCAGGCGTCAGGCATGTCCGACCTCGGCCCGCGCACCTGCCTGCGCGAAACTGAACACTACTCCGCACGGTGCGGTATATTATGCGCCGAAATAGCCGTCCGGTTATAGAGCGGCCGTGAACTGGATAGGGTGCGCTCGCGCACGACGGACCGGCGCTGGCGGCGGCTCGGCACGGGACTGCCGCCCGCCCGTAAACAAAACCAAGCCCGCCCACGCGCGCCGCCCCGCGCCGCCCGCCCCGCGCGCCTTGACCTATGTGGTGACATGCCCTAGCATCCGTGATTGACGATGGTCATGGCTCATAGTTCCGATGCGCTTCATACACGGATGCACTCGCGGACATCCCAGGACCAGTAAAATCCAAATTGCGAGATCAGTTTCTTATAATCACCTGATCTCAATTTTCAATGCAAAATCTCCTAAATATTAGATTCTTGCTTTAGTTTTTATCTTCTTATTGAAAACCTCCGTCCAGATCATAAGTAGATTCAACAAGAAAAGCTGTGGTTTCAGTACCTTCTTTATTTATTAATTAACACCTGTGAGCTTCAGCCACCTGTTCATGTTTTTATAACAGTCTGTGAGTGCTTTAAATTCTGGTTCTTCGCATGCAAATCGTGCTAGTAGTCTCTTATAGTCGATTTTACAGAAACAGGAAAGAAAATCAAGGTAAATTATTTGCGTGTTTTATTTGATGACAAACATCTTTTGAAATAAATATGATAAGTGGATATGCCAAGTTTTAATAATAACTATCTAGGTACAATCGTTTAGCCAAAACACGGACGAAATAGATTATAACGACTGGTGTGATTGGAGCAATTATTTGGAGAAGAACTGGAGAAATCGAAATTGAAGAACAAAAGGTCTGTGAAGAACAATATAAATCAGTAATAGCTGGACAAAGTAAAGAAGACTTTCTCGATGAAGATATGAATATCAAAATTAAGCAAACTTTTGTATGTGAAGGTCATACTTTTATATTTGTGGAATCACCAGTAATTTACAAATGTCTCACAAATGAGCCAAACAAGATACTCATAGCTGCTAATTAAGGTAACGAAGCAGTGACCGCGATAATTATAATTAATTTCAGTGCGATCATCAAATCATTTGGAATATTTGCACTAATGTACGAATTTACGTTCATAGTGGCATTTCATGGCAGTTGACACACAAATTGGGCATGGCCTAATGACTACCAAACGTGGGAAAACGAATTACCATATCAACTCTTACACATGGGCCTTACAGCGATGGAACGGTCATTGGATGGTCACAGGTCTTGGTCAAAGGAAGAATTTTATAATTTGCAGGATTGATTTAGAAATACATGAAAACATTCTATAGTTTTGTTGTCCATAATATGTCTGAGTCACCTTTTACAACTACAAAAGCGAAATAATAGAGGAGTTGTACTTTACAACAACCTTAGAGGACAAAACTAAAGGAACAGTGGAATTTATTGGTGCAATAGAAAAGGACTTCAGAATTGACAAGCTCTGAAAGTTGAAGAAGTAGACACGGACGATTAATTTTATGAGACACAGTAAAGGAGACCCCCTAGACCAAAATCATGACGAAGTTTTAGATCTGGTTTTATCGTAGAAAGCGAAAGACATTGAAACGAATTTAAAAGAACATTATAATGAAGGAGAGCTTTAGTTTAATATTAAAAATGCTGAGGACTGTCCTCCTTGTTCATAATTTTATTATTGCTCCATGAATTTGTTTTTCATGGTAATAAAATTTATATATCTTCAAAGTTAGACATATCAGTTACTATACGTGGAAGCTACTAGACGAGCTATAATATTTTCTCCATGTACAAAGTATCGGTAAGGGAATTTCTGGAAGTATTATGCTAAATCCAACAACCCATTACAGGTCGTCAGCCCGTCTGGCTATAAAGTCTACATCACAATTATTACCTAATTCATTGAAGAATTCTTAAGCCTTACACTATAAAACAAATTCTTCAGTTTCAGTGGCCTACAATTCTACATTCTTTCCTCGTTGCAGCACCACTGCTGCCAACTAAATGACTTTTCTGTAACAAACGATCCGCCTACCAGCGAACTAATCCCAAAACAACAACGGACTAAAACTTTCCCAGCGTTGAGCGTCAAAACAGACTGAAAAAACGTTTTATTGCCTCAGTGAAATCAATAAAAATTCTACGTAAAGTGTTGGTAGCGTAGAATCGTCTCGGCACTGCATTGCCAGCACCACATTCTGCACAGCCGCGGTATACATAACTTCCTAGGCCACTTATAAAACGCTCCGATTTAAAAATAAACCCACGACATAACATAAACAAAATAATTTGGAAGCTCTCCTCGAACACTACTAACGCCATCTAGTGTGCGCGGCATAAACAAGGAAAATTGAAAGCTTGCCAAATTACACCCGAATCAATTCGGATTCGAATTGGAATTTTCTTATGCTTCGAGTTCAGGCATTGACCGCTAGATGTCGACACTATGAAATCAATTCTGAATGACACAATATATTTAAACATGCATGTATTTATACTGCACTATCCACATGAATTAGACACTACGAATATATCTTTCGCAATAAAATGTATTTTAGTAAGTTCGCTACGTTCCAAGAAAATTAATGTTCTTATTATGACAGAGTGAAATGCTGGTGACGTGGATGTCGATAGTTATGTAGCTTTAGAGGAACATTTCAAACTACAAATTCATGCAAACGTAATATCGATCGTTAGGTGAGTTAACGAACCGATGACAATTGGTTTGTAATGAAGTTTTGGCATGCTCCCGCGCATTGTATCACGCGTTCCAATTTTTGCGATTCCATAATTGATATTGCATTGTGACGGTCTACAATGGCAATGGTGGTCTGCCAACATACCGGGGTAACATTTAGAGGAACAGTTTGCGTCAATAGTAAGAAACAATAGAAGAATACGTAAACGATTATCGATTATGTTTTGAGGTCAAATCTATAAATGATCTGATATGTATAGCTACGGAAACTAAAAAAAACTTCAAACCTCGCTTTCTCAACGTAAATATTTCCATAAGGCTAACATTAGAGAAATTGACAGCGAAAGAGGAAAACAGAGATGTTGATATAATTAACATAAAGTATGCCACTGATAATGAAGCAAGCTATATTTAGAATAGAAAACATTGGAATAATGTCAAAAAAGAAACTTCAATCTCTTGAGAACATAGTTTATTAGACATGAATGCAATATAGGCCAGCGATAATAAAACGAAAAATCACTGAAGTTCCATTTTAAGATTTCCAACATTAATTTGCAAACGTTTTATCAATTCCCAGAAACTCACCAAAAAAATATAGAGAATAATAAGAGGTGTCTTGGACTCAATAAAATTAAGGAGACACAGGGGAGCCAACAACAGTTGACAACATAAAACAGTAAATAGAAGTTGTTAAGGAAAACAGACAAACAGTTGTTGATACGAACAACGCGAAATAGGCCACTGATGATGACGATAGCCGTTTTACTAAGAAAAGGCTATAAATCAAGCCGTGTTTCAGATTCAGTCTAGGCTACAATATTTGTGTATCTCTTCGAATTATGCCACATGCTGGCAATACTGGCATTTAAATATTATTTAATCTATTAAATCACACCACATCGTAATGATGTGGAAACGGATAAATGAATTTGAATGTTTGGAACAGAATTTTGTTGGTCATTGGATGGACCAGATTTATGGGAGGAAAATTTTGAGTATGAATGTGGATGGCTATAAGAGTAAGGGAAGAGCAAAGAAACGATTGGCAGTTCATCCATCGTTTCTTTAAAAAAGAAAGTGTGAAAGAAGATATGGCTAGAAAAGGGTGACTGCTGAAACGACGAGTAATAATAGGGAAGTATGGGAAAAAACACATACTGCGCCGACCACAAATAATTTGGCATAAGGGCATTGGAGATTCTCTTATGGTGATTTGATAAAGATGATGACTAAAAAACTATTCTAATGGTCTTTGTCAAATTACATTCCCAAATTGGCAAAACGTTATTTATTAGTGACTATTAAGATGACCAATCAGACAGTCACCAGTTTTTCCTTTTAGATATGGCTTGGTTTCAAAGTGCGTAGTCCACGCAAGCGTCAGACGATGATACTCAACAGATGCATGGTCACATAAATCACACACATCTTGTAAGTATAAAAGATTAATAATACTAGTCGTACATAATATACAATCTTAATAACGTCGAATGAGTTCTTAAGCAAAAGGGTTTCAACCAGACAGTACAAAAAAAATCACTAAATTCCTCTTTTCCAATTCGGATTCACAACATTAAGAATAATTAACTGAAATAAAACTCCTCAAAGAGAATGAAACAGAGATATATTTAGAAAGAGAGATGAATTCGCAAAAGAAAAAGATAAATGATGCGGGCGCAATTATTTTGTCGGGGAGGAATATTTTTTTTGTGAATTTTGTTTTGCGGTAATTGACCTGACGAGGTCTAATGAACTTTTGGATTTGTACATTACGTCTCTTGGGTATCATCTACTGCCAAACACAGCTGTTTTAGGGAATACAAAAGCATCTTGAGAGGGAGACATCACTGGAGGCAGGAAATTCATTTTATCAAGTGTACCAGGATTTAAATAGATAAATATACTTTAGAAAACACCAATTGAATAGACCGGAATCATTAATCCTGCCGTACTGTTCTACCTCGCAACGAATAAGGACAAAAATTCAGAGTTGATAGCCACAATTCAGTAATTATAGAGGCACAAGAAGAAACACCAATCGAAAAGGGGGCTGGGGATCCCGAACTGCTTGGGCAGGACACGTGCCATGTGGCTACACAAGCTGCACGCGCGGCTGGTGAAGGTAGTAAGAAAGAGTTGGATACGGGAGGCCTAAGCTCGGAAAGCATGATGTGCAATAGAGAATACCTAAATGCAGCATTGGGTGGTTACTATAAGGTTGTATACTTATGATACCATCATACCGACTGGTAGAAAAATAATACTGATCGGACTCGATCTTTCAAGCGAATTAATAACATTTGATTTACATTTGTTTTGACGCACTAAAGTAAACACGTTTTCTTGAAAAGAAATAGATAAACTCAATCAAAGCTTTTTATTAGCGGCTGAGCGATAAGTAAGTAATAGTAAGTATAACATTGGCCACTATAACAGCCATTTTGAAATAATCTTCCTGCAATTTTGCCTTCTTCACAGGACATTTCTAATCAGCCACTATAATAAATTCTGCCATTCTGGCATTAACTCAAGGAACCAAAGCTCGATCGATCGTCGTCTCAGTAATGAGAACCGTAGCGAATAAATAGCGGAAACACTTCAAAATCATGGTGAACGGATCAGTAAATCTTGCATCACTTCACTAATCATAAATATCTTCATTTTTCTTGTTCATCATTTTGTAGATATTATTTCTGTCCAAGTTAGTCACTTTCCTTAAGAGCGTCGAGCGATGTTTCTTTTGCAAAAGTTTGTTTTTTTCTTGTTTAGCAGATGTTTTGCTTTTGAAGTATTTAAAATCATCCTTTTCTTCATTGGTATTCTTTCTTATTTACTTTAGCTTACCTCCATTACAAGGCGTGATTCTACTTACTTCTTACTAGTTTGTGCTGTTATATAACTTTGATGAGTACGGTTCTTGATATATGAATGTGTGATTCAGCTACTTCCATTACTTAATCCCTTGCTATTTATCACAATACCTTGTCTCCAACGTTATCACCATCATTCTGGTAACTGTTATCTCCACGCATTGTCTCATCGATGACTCATGCAACTAGAGCTTCCGAAATGTAGAACAAAATAGTTATTTCTAATCTGCCACAATTTTTAACTTCAATTGACGTCCAGCAGCACTCACAGTCACAATATTTTCACTGTTTTGACATCAAGGTCTGATCCATCACATATTGAGGTCATCGATGATGTAGGATTGTAGGTTATTCCCAAAATTGCTCCTATTAATGTGTCTGTCATATCATATCGACAGATCACTGTGGTGTTTTGACGTTTGTTAGCGTTATAGCGAAAATAGTGCGCCGGCGCCGTAACAACCGACGTTCATTTAAATGATCGCCAGTATTTCTGAGCTAGCCGCATTCGTTCGTTCTAGGCCGTACGTTTGACATTGAACTTAAACTAAAATTGTAAAATAAAAATGTTTAAAGACACTCAGAATAGAAATCATGACTTTTTAGAGGACAAGGATGAATGTTTCCTGTTTCTTAGCTTCGATAGCAGATTTAGTGTGTTCTATATCAGACTGTGCAAATAAACGAATGCAAAGCGAGACTTTCTCGCAAAAATGGTTATTTATGAGTTCTTTTACATGTCCTGAAGTTGAGACCAGGCCGAAAGCGTGTTTTATTTTATTTTTAAACCCCTGTGGTACTGCGACGTTTTTTAATGTATTTTCTGTAGACTCAATAGATGTGTCACGGCATAATAAATATAACACAGATAGTATGACATAATCACTAATTCTGCCCAATAAATGTTTCGCCTTTAGTTAGGGATGAATACCAAAACGATTTATGCGATCGACATGATTTTGTTTTGATCTTAATATACTAAATCGCTTTTTTGACCTGCTTTACGTACATTTGTCGCATTAACTTATATTTTTTAATACTTTGTAAAAACTATAAGAGTTCCACAACAAAAATTTTGTTAAAAGTATATTTTTTATACAAAAAAATTAATACCGATAATCAAAGAAGCGTTACTTTGAGGAAACAATAAATACTATGCTTTTAAAACTAAAGTGGTACTGAAAGCGTTGCACTTAGTTTTGTAAAATTATGAAAAGAGCACCTGCTGTTATTGTCTAATAATCATAAAGTTGATTTTTTTTTATTAAATCCAGACTAATATAAAAGTTAGTGAGTTTGACTATTACCTTAGGTAGAACATTACCTGGGTTTAAGACAAAGGATACTGTTTATTTGACCAATATTTAATATTTAATTAATGTTATATCATAATTATTTTTTGTGTATTACCACTAATCAGTTATTATGTAGGCTTTAAAGATCGATGCACTTTTGTGTCGTCGATGCGAATAAAATTCAGTCTCGAAGGTACAACGATACCATAGACAAAAAATTGCCTTTGAAAATCTACAGTTACTGCTGGTCTACATCATCCCTGGGCAAAAGGTACCTTTCAGTTCATATGGATTTTTTTAAATGAACTTTTATGTTTTTATATAACAAACCTTTCAAATGAGTTTCAATGGAAATAACGTTGCTAGAATCGCTAAAGCCACCATAATTGTGCTTACCTACCATATCCTATGACTGAAATTGGATTTGATAATAATGGGACTAAAATTCAAGTTGCAACGAAACTTTTCGCAATATGGTACTGTATTGTACTAGATTACAGCATAGTCCTCAATTATCCAGGAGTATTAAAGTACTAATAAATTAATCTGTGTCCGTGTCGTTTCCAACGTTTAAATGCTATTTATTTTATTTTGGTTGATGACAATAAGCTCGCCCCTTTTACATGAAATGTGGGCGTACTATTAGGTACACCTCTGCCTTAACCTTCTGGGGTAACAGGCGTGATATTATGTTATGTTATTTTGCTGAAGCCTGACTTTTCCCTTCAGCAGTAGGCACTTCAACATGTTTTACTTCTAATTAGCTATGAGTTTACTTTACGTTTATTTAGAAACATTCAACCTTTCCTAATTAGTAAATATCTATCATAGTATTAAGATACTTTTCTTCATTTAGCCAATTTATTTACGTAACATTCTGCAGATTGCACTTGCGTATGTTGATGGCTATATGAATTAAAATATTTATGACACTATAAGTATTTCCTTGATCTAATGGATATCAAATTATTAATGAACTTGAAAAAACACCAAGAAACTTCAATTCATGAAACTGTTTCAAAACACAAAAACAATCATGAGTTTATCAATGTCCACTTTATAATTATGTCGAACGTTGCAGTAACATAATTAAGTTTCTAGAGCGTTTATACTTATGCTATCACTAACAGTAAGCAAGATCTTAATAAATGCCCAAATATTATTGCATTTTTAGATTATCAACTCTAACCGCTGAGACAGTGTGCTTTTGTTAAAGCATTCGTTTAGATGTCTCTTAGTGTTAGTGAAAACAGACATTACTACCCTGACATAAATGAGTAAAGTGACTCAACTTACATGAGTTACTATTATAGTTCACAGAATTCTCCACTTGTATGCCCATGGTGCCTCACACCATGCTTTTCCAGTGATCCTCAATCGAACCACAATGCACTTCATCCAATCACTTGGCACTTTACATCTTACACTTTTATAATTGCACTTTTTTGCACTTTCACTTCACTTTTTGGGGAAGTTTCATTGTTTTTGCATTCACATTGATCTTTGACTGTGAAAAAATATAAGTTTTAGTCATGATATTTCAAAATAGATCTTAGATAAGTAAAAATTTTCAAATTACACTTTCGGCACAAATTTCGAAGAAGAGAAAATGAACAAACTGTCAGTTAAAATTATTGTAAAGAAAAATCAATATGAATGCACAAATAAATAGGCGCACATGAAAAACTGGAATGTTTAGTTAGTTGCTGCGTTGCGTGCGGGGAGCGCGCGCGCACGTCCGGAGCTGGCATGTCACTGCGCCCGCGTCTGAAACCAACACAAAAATCCCTTTATTTTCGTTGTGCGCGGAAATGGAATGCGGAAACTAATGGCTGGTTGTCTTTGACAACTGTCGAGTTTTTGATCTGTTGGGGATAAAAACTATGCTTATTTTTTCAGGATTTTGGCCTTTCTAATATTATCTGTGCTTTGTGCCAAATGGGGACAGTTCAGTGATCACATTTTCCCCATTTTTCCTATTACTCTATCTGAAAATTTTGGTTTTAATTTCCCTATTACTTGAGTTATCTATTGTGACAATAGTGACCTGTTAGACACGTTTTCAGTAATAATTAACACCTAAATGACTGTACAAAAAACAGTCTGTTGAATTTTCAACCCTCGGGTTAGCGCCGATGTTTTTATTTATACACAGAAAAGAAACGCGGAAACTAGTGACAGTTACTTTTCTAAATAGGTTACTACAATGGTTGTATTGTAAACAATATTTTGTCTGTCGCCCTGCTAATGTTTTGACAAAAGTGTTGAAATATCTGCGTCGTTTACCCATAAATCTTGCGAGAAAATTACTTACACACGGAGAAGATTAGAAAACTATTTATTACATTTAGAAAAGTAGGCAAAACAGGAATTGATAAAATCGTTACAGAAGATCATTTATTTGAAAAGCTTTCGATATGACAAAACAAGATCTATTTGCTACCATTATAACATACATTCATATATAAAGTCACGGCTGTTCCCCAAGCAGTAAAAACTGCAGATAGACCTGCCAAAGCAAAGCCATCTTTACGTACTAATTTTTTTTTTAATATGCTCGACTTTGTGCGCTAAGGAACATAGTTTTCAAGTTTGGACAAAATCATAACCCTGAAAAGACTGCTTCAATATCTTAACTTCTTGGTAATGAATCAATCGATTTCTCTGAGAACTCAAGAATTAGGTGAACGAATCTTAATATCGCATAATAGAACAATAAAAGTCCACGTAAACTTAATAAAAGTTTTACGCGCATTCTGCGAAGTACTATAATAAAACCAATGTATTTCTTGCAGACTGCACGCGTCTATAAATTCCATTATTTTCTCCTCGGCATTTAACGATCTAGCTTTACTAAAGATTTTGATTTTAAAGAGCACGAGTGTTAATATAATAAAATTGCAACTGTTCTTTAGCTGTGTCGTAAACTAGGTTCCACCTTCTGTCCTACCACTGTGCCCCAAAACATGCATTCAAAGTGACCTCTGCGCTGCCACCGACGACGCCGTGGAAGCAGCGTTTTGTGCCAACATGAGAGTAACTAATGTCACCGCGATATCGTCACTTACACCATAGCGTTGTTGGCCTTTCTCGGGGAGCTGGGGTGGATCGAATTATTAAATCTCCAAACCGTAAGCAAAATACTCCTTTTTTATTATTATTAATGGGCCTACTCTTGACCTCAATCTTATCCTGAAAACAGAGATGGGGTCGACGATGGAACCAGCTAACCCAAAAGAAGCCTATTAACACGCGACCTAAATAGATACTGGCTTTGGGCATGGACTTGCGGACACAAGCCCGTTATACAAGAATACCGAATGTCGTGTGTCACTATTTTAAGTGTTGATTCTATAGAATTAAGAAGACAAGATGCACACACTACTACACTACATGGTAGTCTGACGCTCTAGGGAAGGCCATTAGAATTTCCTGGATACGGAAGGGACCACTGCACCAGTCGTTGTAGCAATGTTTGAGGGTGGGGCGCCTTCTGGCCAGCAATTGAAGTCTTTCGATTGAATTACGATCAGAGAGAATCATTGCAATCATCATTGTAGACTCTTAAGTAGAAGTCTAAGAAGCCAACTTTTGAGATCGTAGCCTTCGATCTGACCAACTCTGAGAAAATTCCAACACACCCAGGATTTCTAGGAACCCAATTATTATAACCATGAATTCCCAAAACAACTGCTTCACATCATAGTCAATCAACCCTCAAGAAACTGCCTATTAACGATGAACGTTGCATAATCTCTCACTATACTACAAAATCATCTTACTGACTGATACAGAGTTACTAGAAAATCAAAAATAGCCACGTCCATCAACCAGGTTGTTAGGGAAGCAATGGAGCTCTCTGTTCCCATGAAAAACGCATTCATCTTGTGAATAATGATTAATAGGTTTCAATTTTTCTTTGACAAGAAATTAGTAGGGATTTGGAGAGGTTATTAGTTTCTTTCATGTTAGAAACACAAGGTTTTTTGTGTGTCTGGAGCATAACAGATATACATTTGAATCGAACTAATAATATTTTTAAGGTCGTAGGAATCGATGCAGGAATAGTATCCAATAAACAGAAGATGAAGGTTTACCCGTGCTATTTAGGTACTAAAACTACTATATAATATTAAAAAACTTCTACTATCTTTTATTATTCAACATTTTTTGTTTAAAATTTTTCAAAATTGTGTTCTACATTAACCTTATGTAATTTTGTATTGTATTGCAATATTATTTTGTTATTTTATTGGAAATATCTGGCATTAGTCCGTTCGCATTTATTATACATATATATCCCAGTTATACAGGGAAACCTATAATTGGCCATACTAACTGTAACATGCATATTTTGTCAAATATTATTAAGTATCGCTGTTGGTTACCTAAATAAATAAAATAAAATAAAACTGTTCCATACATTTTGACCACGCACTTTATAGGAAACGGCAGTTTTTTTTAAACTACCGATGAGTAATTTTTATGTGGGGGGATTCAGCATGATGTACTGAATACGTGGTAATCGTTTGTGCGTCTACCTTTTATTATGACAATTCGATGGTACTCAGATAATATAACTAACGTTCAACAGTTTTAAACTACTTACTAAGAGAATACTGTGAACTAAGTACAGCGTGGAACATCCCCATCTGAGTTATACTTTTGTCACTCCACAAATACTGGCGATAATGAAGGCAGCATTCTACGGAGTCGTGTTGAGATAAGAGATATAAAGCAGTAAATAACCCCAGAAATGATGATGCTGATGATGATGACTATCTATATTTCCCCACCCAATCTATAACAAAATCGTAGTCTTTCATACAATCATTCTGTCAATGGAAACTTCAGAATCAATGGGGAGCACCGTGGGTGGAACATAGCGTAGGTACATTAGGTAGGCACTAGAAACGTTTATTATGAAGTATATTCGTTGAAAGTTGTGACGGAAAATCATCATAGCACCTTTTAAATAGCTCTGTCTATCAACTGATGGGTGAACGGAGAAATAAAATGATGATACGAGAAAAATAAGATAATTTAGTGCTAAAAACTTGCGCACGCGTCGGTCAGTGACGTTGATACTTGTGATAAAAGTGCACTAAATTATGGTTTAATGCAGTATTTAAAGATTGTCTGGCATATTTTAATATTTTTGTTTGCAGTTTTTTTTTTTCATATTTTAATACTGCTGTATAGGGTTGTTTGCTACTAGTTTCTTTTCCTAAAGTAAATAAAACAACTGCTTTTAAAAATACGTAGCCATTCAAAATTGATACTTAATTGTGCAGAAGGACCAAAACTTTTTGGTCCTAGGCGTCAGTAAACTCGCAAGCTCCTCCTGAATTTTGGATTGCTAGATATATAGTTATATGGGGCATTCTAAAAATTTCTAATGATAAATTCTTTACACACAATCTCGTCACATTTGAAGACATGAGACATCTCCCATCCCGCGTAGTCACTCCCTCTTACATAGAGGAAGCCTGCCCCGACAGTTGGTTCCTAGGCTATGCTTATGATTACAAACTCTAAAGATAACATTGGGTCATAAGATCGTCTTCCAAGAAAAACATAATACCGTTCCTGACCTCACTGCCATCAATTATCTGCATCTCATAGTTTCATCTAAAATCATTCATCAACATCACCACAATAGCCCCGTCACATGCATTTCATTAATGTCACCGGCAGGTGCTCAACCCTACAATAAAACCTCCCACTCAGTCATTCGCTAAATAGTTTTGCAATCTTATACATTCAACCAACATAGCTTGGCCTGTCACTACGTCGCCACTTGTAAAGACAAGGGTTAGATTTAGTACGGTTTTAGGGTAGTTCTCCATTTTCTCGTGGGTCAAGGTATAGTAGGTGGTTGAGCTATTAAATATAATAGAGATGTCATCAGGCATAAGCATTCGCGATCCAATGTCAGAAATTGTATTATTTATTCATCATATTTTGTCATTTTGACGTCATTGGTTGCGTACAATTCTGGTGATTTGATACCTAAATAGATAGGTTCTGAAAACTGTCATCGTAAAAGCTGTTTTTCAAGAATGTCATTTCAACACTTTAGGTACCTACTCCCTTGGTGTTTGGTAGTCTGTAGTCAGAAGTGCGAATATCTGACCATTACTATTTCCAAGTGGTATCGTGATAATTGGGTTGTGTAGAGGTCAGATAGGCAGACGCTTCATGAAAAAAATTGGTACCCAAAGGTAAAAATTGGTATTCAGCTGTATTTCATTAAATTGTGAGCCATATTTGGTCAGTTACATTTTAATAAGTTGAAACCTATACAAACGTAGTAATACTGCCGCTGTCATCAAAGCTTTGAAACACGTAATCTTTTTATTAATTAATTAAACACACCTAGTCAGGTTGAAGTCCGCAAAGAATTAAGTGTATCTTAAATAAATGCGAAAATAAGTTTGTTTCTTTGTTACTTTTTCACGCCTACATCACTGACCCGATCATTCTGAAATTTTGCATAAACATTGTCAGATGTACAGAAACGGACATTGGGTACCTTTCATACCGAAAAAAGTACTGTTCCCGAGGAAAACAACAATAACGTTCTCATGATAATAGATGGCGCCACTTGTCTTTCGAATCAAGATTGAATTATATTATTACAAGCAGAGTACAACCCGAATTGATTGTCAAATTTTAAATTAACGCGAGCGAAGCCGCGGACAAAAGCTAGTTTCTAATAACGTGACATTTATTTGACGGCGCTGCTTCCGTCAATAGCTTAGTCGCTGTTCAGTAATCCGGGCCGTAAGTTCGAATCTCGTACTCTGATCAAATATTTGTACGTATTGTCTATAGATGGTTATGCATTGTGTTGCATGCAGTATTTTCATAAATGCAGTACATTTCGTAATGCCTAACTGATGAGCGTCCACAACACACGCTCGACCATTAAGCACATAGCCCAGTTCTAAGCTCTGCCCACCTCATTTTTACTAGCATCTTAATCCTAAGCGATTCCATTACGGTGTTTAAAAGCGTTGCAGTACGGACTTTTAGTCTTTGAGTGGAAGTGATGCTGATCCCGTGCAGTGCTTAAATACAAATGTGCTCAACCTTTATGCTTGCGAACAATTGGCTTGCATACACTTACGTCACCTGACGTCACAGGCCGTACGGCGGCCTCTGCACAGCATCATTAGATCTCAATTAATCCTCTTAACTCGTTAACAGCAACACCTGACTGGGAGGTGAGCCAACAGAGCGTTTTGTTCTAGATCGTAAGTAGTAGGATGTTGGCGAATGGCGCATGGTGTGGTCATTGTCGTGGTGGCAGTACGAGTGTTGGAGTACGTGGGTAGCGTTATACGCCTGGGATTTGTGGCGCAGTTTGGAAGAGGCCTATGTCCAGCTGTAGACCCGATGGGTTGAATTGATGAAGTACGCGGGTGGTAAGGCTGAGACTATGTGGCGCTGATTAGGTTATGAGGTCAAGATCATTTCTTTTTTTGAGAATCTCAGACAATCACAGAGCATGAGGTCAGGTTTGATTCTTGGATCGAGAAAAGTATTATTGGGCTATTCCTTAAGGAGCCTATCTTATCAAATTCAGACAACGATCTGATCCACATTACAACATCATAATGACTA
Source organism: Noctua pronuba (assembly GCA_905220335.1). Taxonomy (NCBI): domain Eukaryota; kingdom Metazoa; phylum Arthropoda; class Insecta; order Lepidoptera; family Noctuidae; genus Noctua; species Noctua pronuba. The sequence goes on along the minus strand of LR999906.1, from coordinate 1,024,640 downwards.
GAATTCAATCTAAATATTCTTTAAACCTTGTTTTGCAGAACTCAATAATCAGTGACCTCAGTGAGTCAGTCATCAATCACGTCGTCAATCAGCGATGAACAACGTTACGTTATGCACCGCTGTGACAGGCTGTGACGTCAGTTGACGTCATCAAGGTCTACCCTGACAAGGCAGTGACAGATAGTATTGAGTGCTACGTATCATACCTATTGTTACGATATTGACTGTATTCATTTTCGGGACTTAATTCTTTAATCATCAAAGTTTAGACATTCTTATAGTGGCTTGTGGGAAATATTTAGAAACGCCTGCCAATGCATTTGTGGCTGGGTGACCGTCCATGGCATCCATTACATATCGAGCCCCCTCCGTGCCTCGGTGTGCCTCCGTGCTACCCAGATATATTAGGTTGTGGCATTCAGATAGGAAGTCGCTCCATGTAAAATGTAAAATATTGATATTCAGCTCCTCGTATAGTACTGATGTTCAGCTCCATGGAAAATGCTAACAAGCAGCTGCAATTAAAAGCTAGGCTGATCATGACTCTACACAATCTAGGTTTGTAGATGAAAAAAGTAACCGACTCTTATTCGAATTCTTTATATCATCAACGTAGGTAATAACTTCATAGCAAATACTTTTACACAACGTCAAAAGTATTTTATTTTTCCTGTTTTACCTCATGATTGCAGCCAATAGATTCTAAAGTATACATTTTATAACATTTGAGTTCAAACAACGTTTACCAAAATAAAACATACAAAAAGCATAAACAAGAAAAAAATCGTTCTTCATAACGTATCAAAATAACACTATCATCCCAAGTGTATTGTTAATAAAGAAAACTAGGTAGGCAGACAAGGCTACGCACTTTTTCATCTTACAAATTGATACAGAAATATACGCAATATCTTAAAAGAAGCTGGAATAAAGAAAACGTAAGAGTATTCGCAAATATATAAACTTCCGCGGCCAATAGAGTATATTGGATCTATGTATATTTAGTTACATCTTCAACGTCTTGAATCTAATTCGACTCAGACGCATCGTAAGGTTAGGTTACGTAGCAAGCGGGAAAGCATTGATAGAAATAATTTTAATTGTAATAAAAATGTTGCATAAGCGATAACGAGTCTGTTAAAACGATGATTGGTTAGGTTAGTTTAGTTTTTTAGTAAGTCGCAATGATAGAGTTGTGAGTTTATTTGTCGGATTTTATAACACACCTTACTGTCATCATCCCAATCACATGTGTCTATAGACAAAATTACATTCGGCGAAATCGTTGAAAAAAATGTAACTAATGTATTCAATTAACACAAACTACAGTTAAACTTATTTCAACACAATTTGAAAATCGTTACAGAACACTCACAAGAAAATAGTCACAAATCTATGACTCACACAATTCTCATATTGAAAATCAACACTCAACGCCCTATTAAAATTCCAATCATATGACACTAAATTTTTTCCCTAAACCGTTTATGACGTAGTAAAACGCCCCCGCCCCGTCTACCGCTGACTGTGCGACCCACGCCCTATGCTCATCGGGTATATATTTAAATCCGTATAAACCATTATTAGTCAGTGAACTCTTCCATATGGCGGGTGGTAGAATGTTTGCTACTTCACTAGTATATAAAAAATTACTACTATTTGATAGATTGAGTAGTTAGTGACTCAATTTAGATTAATATATGAAACTAGTATGATCGGGTAATGTTGTAAGAAGGAATTGCTATTGATTAATTTTTTGCCTAGCGTATTGACGATTTCGGATGTCTATTTTGAAGAACCGAAATAATGATGTTCCTGATAGTTTTGTGGTCTAGGAATCGCTGCTGAGCATGACCTCCTGCGTTCGATTCCCGGGTCAGGCAAAGCGTTATTTAGTTTTCCAATATTTTTTTTTTCTATATCAAGCTGTAGCCCGAATTTAAGCTCAGTTGATGACTATACAGTCTGCCTACCGTTCGGGGAAAATCAGGTGTGAAAACTTTGGTGACACATGACAAGACAACAAATATGCACTTTGTCTATTTGCTGTCTTATAAGAAAGTAATGAATACAATTCATTCAAATTGACAGCCATTAAATGACTCATGAAATATACTTCGTCTCGTCGAGTCTATTGTTTGGAATGTATTATGTATATGCGTGTGAGTACCTGTAGGTCCGATTATAATATTTATATATTGTATGTAAGTGCCTAGCGGTAGTCGTGGACTCTTCATAAGATCGTCCCTGTCAGTTGAGTGACAAGACTGAACAGGGCTATTAATTTAATTTATAGTTTAATAAATCTTAAGATTATTATTTAACGATAGTTGTGTTTTTACTGTATTAATTGTCAAATTAATGATACTTCTCAACCCGACTCTGCGGAGGTTGTTTACGGGCAGTGTTATTGGGTTTTTTCATCAGGAATTTCTCAATAGCAGCCACGGAGTTGGGATCTGTGCCCGATTGATGGCAACAGTCTCGCCCCCTATTACATGGGACTTGAACATAACTGGCGAATGTTTGTGTACTATTAGGTACACCTGTGCCTAATCCTTCGGGGATTACAGGCTTGATGTTATGTTATGTTAAGACTTAATCTGCAAAAAGCAATAGTAAGTAAATAATTGTGGAAAACATATGATATTGCAAAACTATTTTCAACATAAATTACCTTACCCACCTATTACGCTACTACGCATAATAACTATTAATAGAACAATATCAAGCCGTAACAGCTGCTTGTCTATTATTGATTATTAAATAATAATAGTTGGCAGTTTCCCCAACACAGGCGCCTTCGATCTTGGCGAATGCGCAGACGCATCTATTCGTTACGTGTGTGATGATCATCATATTTATCATCAGACCATGTGATGCACACCAACTCGAAACGTGTAAATGGGCAGATATTAGTAGGTGTACTTAGTTGCGATTTTAGTGATGACACGTGTTTATTTATTTATTAAGCTGTAGTTATTCGTGAATGTAAATATTTGCACAATTCAGTTGCAAATTGTTAGCCATAATAAATTCTTTAGCCCTGATTTAGTCTCTAATAGAGACTAAAAAATAAATAGTGTGTTTTCATAATAAACAATAATTAAGTTTTTACTAACAGATGCTATTAATTATATATCGAATATTTACGTATTTCTTGTCATTTATGGAAACAGGCTTTACTACTTACGCAGAATGCAGCCTTACTACTTACGCAAAAATATGCACATGCGAACGGAGCGATAGTTATCAGACAACATACAAGCCAAGCCTGTACCTATAGTCTATGTTTCTCTATATACAGATATAGGTTTAGATTTTTTGCATACAATCCTAGACTTAATATTCGCGGAATTAAAACTAAAAATTGTCACGAATTCTATTGTTGTAATCGTACTACAAAAACAAACTGACACACGACAACTGCAAGTTGTAGTTGTAACCCTGCAATACTTCTCAAAGCTAATAAGCGCAATGTCCAAAAGATATCGTGGTCGGTACGAGCTCCACTGTGCCAATTGCTTGCCAGAAATTGTTGGCACAGAAAGGTGTGATGGCCGAAAATATTTTTTCTCACACGCGCTACTACTGTAACTCTTGTATACGATAGAGTATAAAATGTTGCTCGTATATGTGTCAACGGTTATCATATTCGCATCAGCAGGAGACATTGTCGCTTCTTTTTAGTGTCTGGTGATGTGGTACTACGAAAAATAATGAGCCTTTTTTTTATTTATTTGCAACCAGCTTTGGCCCGCGGCTTCGCTCGCGTTAATTTAAAATTTGACAATTAATTCGGGTTGAACTCTGCTTATAATAATATAACTCAATCATGATTCGAAAGACACGTGGCGCCATCTATTATCGTAAGAACGTTATTGTTGTTTTACTCGGGAACAGTACTTTTTTTCGGGATGAAAGGTACCCTATTTCGTTTCTGTACACCTGACAACGTATATGCAAAATTGATTTAGGCGTTAAAAGTTAACAAACAAGCAAACTTACTTTCGCATTTATAATATTAGTTGGGATTAGGATTCTTCTTCTTCTTTTCATATTATACAGTTCAGGCCTGTTAATAACTGGCCACGTTTATTCTAGCGTAGCGTATAGCTCTCATTTATTTTTTAAATTAGGAATAATTTTATTTTTTATTCGTAATATTATTGTGAACCTGTGTGTTCCTCACTGTTAATCACCAAAGGCCTTAAAAAACATCTGACTTTATTCATGTATACCAAAATCTGTACAAGTTAGATCATCATGGCAATCCTAAAGCTTATCAACCAATAATTAATTCGTCTGACGAAAACAGAAAATCAGTTGCTGGAGTGCTCAACATTTTGCAATACATGCTTCCGCTTACACCTCCGCATCACAAAAAACATTTTCTCCTACTCTACGTAAGTACTTATATCTCTCTAAAATGGCGCCAAGAAGTCAATTTAAATAAATAAACAAATAATATCCACAAGTTAATTGGCGTCCATTGCGTGGTGACGCTTACTTCCTCCCTTTTATCTTAGTAAGACATAAATAACGCACTTTGAACTTCGTCACGGTGGATCACATTCTGTGACAGCTTTAATTAGCTATAATTAGGTTGTATGAAATGGGGATGTCTACATCAACTATTATGGGAATAACAACATAACATCGCGCCTGTTATCCCTGAAAGGTTCGGCAGAGGTGTACCTACATGTTTATAGAGTACACCCACATTTCGCCGATTTATGTTTGAGACCGAAGTTTAGGGGCCGAACCTATTGCCATCAACCGGGCACATATCTAGACTCCGTGGCTGCTACTGAGACATCAAACCTAATAACAGTTGCCCGGCCCGGGAATCGAACCAAGGACTTCATGCTCAGCAGTCGCGCTTGCTTTAGTCCAACGAGGCTTGAACTAAAAAAGAAACTAAGAAACTATAGATGACACAAAAGCCATGTAATTTGGCAGCAAAAACTACATGAAAAAAAAAAAACATCAACGCTCTCAATTTCATATATCATTACAGCTACGAACGATGACGTCTTTTGACGTTTGGTTTGACAAGTGACATCACAGGTCTAGTGTCAGTGCTCAGTCACCTTCCAACCTGTCACTTTTAGTTAGGAGAGCTATGATATCACCTCAGGAATATTTCCACATAAGATTGAGGTAAATTCTTGGCATTGACGATTTAAAGAAAACATTCTGATTTCTGTCTACTACGCCGCGGAGATTCTATTTGATGTTACGATTCCGGTTCGTTTTGTTAAACGTGATAACGCGTAACTTTCGTGTAGTTATTTTTACATTTCCCCAATAAATATTGCATTTTAATTATAAGCTCTCCACTCTAGCTAATACGTTTTTTTTGTTATAATCTGAATCTATTCAAAGTTCAAGTGAATCGGTTACTTCTAGGCAAGCGTGCTCCACCCTAGGCCGCGTCATCACATCATACGGCCAAACGCAAGACTATTTAGTAAGAAAAAAATAAAAGGTATTCTGTGGACATGCCACACTGTAGCAACTTTTTGGAATGAGGTATATAGGACCAAAAATAAACCATGATCAAAGAATAAATAAAATCATTATATCTGTTGGACTTAGGCGTCTATCAAGCACCGCATCAATCGGTCCTATGTTTTTCGCATTCAGCAGATTGTCGTGGCCAAATAAAATAGAAAAATATAATATTTTCTACGGACCGTGTGACGCAAATTAGTTTAAATTATTAATGCGATCGGTGTGCGCGCGCGCCGCTCAGACGATTCACACTTCATATTAATATTTATAGTGAGTCATTCATGGTCTACACATTACCTGTGACATATCGATGGTGGAACTTTGGAATGACGTAAAGGACATCGACCGTGCTGATGGATTATGAACCCTCGACGCTGAGCTGTAAGTTGCAAATCCAACCGCGAGCTCAATGTTTCTTACAGTATTTTAAATGCGCACCGTCGATATTAAGGGTACATCATTCTCTAGTTTTATATTCACGCCTTCAGTGTTGAGTGGAACATAAGCCTGAATTATTTATTGAAGAGTTTCTTTTCATCAAGCGTTTTTGCAGGACATTGGCAAGGTTTGCTATTGGGAGAAACTGTTAAATTCATCTCCTCATTTATAGGTTAATAATGAATTTGTTTTTTTTAAATCTAGGGGACTTATAATCCACATCGCACAATCTGACTGACGGACTGGCTTTTTTTTGGATGGGAAATCATCAAATAACGCCCCCCGTTCCGGGTGGAGTAGGAGGGAGTGTCAGACTTTTACTGACTAAAATCCATCCATGTTCCTTCTTTGCCCTTTGTGTTTCAGGGCCGCGGTATCTCTTTCGAACAGTCTCGCAGCCCGGGTAGGCATCGGCCCTTGCGGGCCCCTTCCTGGTTGCTGACATCTCTTTGTGGCGCGCGTGGAACACGAACACGCCGTCGACACGGCCTGTCGTCATAAGACTTACGGACGGTGAGCTAACCCATTATTCACCGTCCACAGGCCCGCGCCTACGGTGGCCGGTAGCCACCCCGTGGCCCCTGACGCCCGGGGATGACGGGCTGGCTCATAGTAAGGTCACGTCCTGATATCACCATCATTTATCAACGGACCTACACGCCGACCGGTCAAATGCAGCTTAATACCAGTATTTTACATGGAGCGACTGCCTATCTGACCTCCATAACCCAGTTAGTACTGGGTAAGACTGGTAGTCAGAATTTTTGGGCCACTGACTACCTGTAACGACTGTCAAAGATCACACAAAGACACCCGCGGGACCAACGCCTTAACGTGCTTTCCGAGGCACGTAGGAAACTCGGTATGTAATGGGTGGTCACCCATCCACAGAACAACCTTGGCAAGCACGGCTTAACCTAATAAAGATCGACCCGAGCACAATAACTCTCTAACCTTCATCTGTAACACCTAAATCTTTCTCTCGTCACTGCCCTTTCCGATTCTAAATCATGTTAACTTTAATTGGCAGTTTTGTTCAGCAGTTGGCAACATTCTGCCAAGTTCAGGGAATCTAATATTTAATTTTAAACAACGCGCTTGTTGACTGATATACGAGTTCAAATGAATACTGCCGTTATTTATATTATGTACGGACAAACTGACGTATATTTAGTAACTACAACATACGATTTGTAGGTTAATTTATGTTACAAGTTAATTTACAGTTGTAGAGTCACGAACACTAATATGAATCCACTAAGCATCTTTTAAAAGGGATTTTCTTCTATGGTACTGATTGAAATTTCATGTTGTTACTGGCATAGTATCTTGGAACCCTTATTACTATGAATTTGGCCTTATTTCAAAGTTGCAATCGTTATTATACGAGAGAATCGCATTTTAATTTAGGTAAATGTATACATGTTGATGCTCGTGACTGTACCTATAAGTAAGATCGTAACTAGAAAAAAACTTTTCTATAAATTTCACAACTGCAAATATACACAAATTGTCTCTTCAGTTTTTTCTGCATTGTTTAGATACGTACGTATGAAAAATCCTTGTTTGTAATGATATTGTCACAGCACATAAGGGGTCGTCCTTTTCGTCACGTGAGGTTCAAATAGGGGCGAGGGGTCAGAAAAACCATCACGATCAATGACGATGGGGCCCATGGGATATAATGATAATCACGAGTATTATTTCGTGCGACAAAAAAAAAATGAAATGTGTGACGTATTTAATATTTTACCAATATCGGATTGAATAAAAACTCGCGAAGCGACTTTGTGTCAAAAAATACTTTTCAATAATAAAAAAGTACATGTGATGTTGGGAGAGGGAAGGAGGGGTCGCGTAAAACCTCACGACGATCACCAAGGAGGAGGAAAGAGTAAACAAATGGCCTAAAAAACCTCTCGTGTTTAAAGGATGGCCCATAATCTATAAAAATACGGAAATAATCATATGGTCTCGCTTTGGATCATCATCAACACCCTATAGCAGTCCACTGCTGGACATACGCCTCCTCAATCGCACGCCACTCAACTCGGCAACTCTCATCCAGTTGCTACCAGCCACCCTGCGAAGATCGTCACTCCACCGAGCCTGAGGGCGTCCCACCTTACGTTTGCCGATCTCCACTCAAGAACACGTCTACCCCAACGGTCATCGATTCTGCGGCTAATAATATGACCGGCCCATTGCCACTTCAGCTTACTTATTCTGCGAGCTATGTCGACAACTCTGGTTCTCTGCCGGATCCCTCGTTTCGGATGCGATCTCGCTTTGGATGAGGATCCCAAACAATTTCTCAGGAATCCCCGTTAAACATTTACAATACAATGTAACATCCATTTCCACAATCCTTTGTCAAGTTCAACAAGTAAGTAAGTCAGGGCGATGACTCATTAGCTTATTCCTGATTGCACTCGCTGCTAATTAATCCCTTTAGGGCTTCGAGTTTCAGGAGAAAGGAAACAAAACCGCACAGGAAACGAACCGGCCAATAAAACATCAGCACGATTTGTTTCAGGATATTTCAGGGCATAAAACAAAGACACGTAAAGCTTATTTATTGCCGTTCTTAGAAATAACTTGATGAGTGAATGTAAACATGTTGGAATTACGAGTTTTATGGATCAATTACTGATGTGTTTCCAATGTGTTTAGTCATTAGAACTTTTGATTTGGCAAACTCATGAGTGATAGTTTTCATTAAATTTTTATTCTAGTTTAGTTGTATTCTCTTTTTGGTTATAGAGACTTTGAAATGATCGAAATAGCAATAGTAATAAATTAAAAATAACATAATATCATGCTTGTAATCCCTGAAGTGTTAGGCAGAGGTATATACTAATAGTACATTTTGCCAGGTATGTTTAATTCCCACGTAATAGGGGACACGACTATTGCCATTAATCGGACACAAATCCAGGCTGCTATTGAGAAATTCCTGATGGCATAACCCCATAACAAATGCCCGACCCGGGAATCGAACCCATGGTCTCAAGCTCAGCAGTCCGAGCGACCACTAGACCAACTATTAAACTAACTTATTATTCTTATTTCTTTCACAAAACATCTGAAAAAGCTCATGCCTCGTCGCCTTTTTCACATGCGGGTAGGTAGAAACCACAGAACGCCACCTGCTACGATACTTACATACTCCTTTTGCTTACACGTTCATATAGGGTGACTGGTAATTAGTGACTGATACTTAAACACGTGATTATACTCATGACACATAACACTTGATAACAAACAACTTTCCCAAAGAAACATTTTTTATACCTACTCGTTCACTTTTATCCCAATAACACAACTGCCCTATGAAATTTGCGCGCGCGCCTGTGACCTATCAGCTGTTAGCCGCGTGACGCCGTTCTGTCTCATTGCTATCGTACCGTGCAACAGTGGGTAGGTAGAGCACAGTAGGAGACATAACGGCGTCACGTGTTTAAGTATCGGTCACTAATTAGCAGTCGCCCTATATATCCGAAAGAACCACGCCGGTTGCGAGTACCTGACCTTTCTGAAGTACCTCACCATCACAAGGTCAGTTACATGATTTTTTTAAGGCGTAATTTCCCGGCACAAAAAAACATAAACAACTAAAACTCTACGACTAAAATCGGAACTAAACATCATCAGTTCCCTGAAAAACATGGAACCTTCACCTTGAAGCCCTGAAACAAATAATTTACGAACATCGAGCAATTACCATTGAGCTGTCATAACAACAAATATGATGGACGGGTTGGGCCACTAGATTAGCGGGGACGTTGCCGACTGAGCGGACAAGGTTAAGTGTTATGGACCTATGAGTGGGGTGGTAGTGTTAGCGGGTTTATGTGGTCTCCGATTGTTCCTAACCGCTGCTACCAGCTACAAGCGTAGCGACAATGACTGCCGAGAGAAGAAACAAAAGAGGTTTTCTGAAGCATGGTTAACTTATGACACATCGTGATGCGTTTCGCAAAGGGATAATAAAAATACAAAGTGTACGCGTCTTCAACAATTCGAACAGAAAACTAAAAAAAAAACGATAAAAAAGGAAAACATTAAAGATAGACAGAATTCTGTTAGGTATTACTAGCTTCCCAGGACGGACGAAAACGGCAGTAGGCTAAAAATTAATGATCTCAATAATACAGTTCTATGCGTTGCAGTGAAGGTCCTGTCTCATCAACCTGGTTTCAAATTCAGAATGGCATGGTTGTATAATTATTCATATTCCGCTTGAAGTGAAACCCCACATAATAAGGGCTATTCGACATCAGTGATTCACGGGCACGAGACAGTTAATTACGTGTCTCGTCGTGCCCAGTGCGCATCACGCCTTATTTCAGTTCCCGTACACCTTGTATACGTTAGTTCTTATTTATTTTACAAAACGTTCCAAGGTTTCACAATGTTTGATGTTACGTTTCTAGATTTATGTTCATTTTCGTGTCATAAATAAATTAAATGTGAATGTTTTAACTATAACTGAAAATGATTATTTTTGTGTGAATTAAATATTTTTGAACATTTCGTAACATTATAATGATCTAGGAACTATCTCAGTAACTGCAAAAACTAGTTTCCGCAGGAAGTTTATAGAAGTAAACTTAGTTATCGCCATTCGCATGCAGTTACAAAAAGAAAATGTATGAAACGACTAGTTCTTTTTCGTGGCTACGCCCGCTTTGATTCTCTATATTATCTTTTAGGAATGTACTCGAGGAGGAGCTCGTGGTTAAATAATAACAGCCACCCGGGTCGATCTTTAGGTTAAGCCGTGCTTGTCTTGGTTGGTCTGTGAATGGGTGACCACCCATTACATACCGAGTTTCCTCTGTGCCTCGGAAAGCACGTAAAGCCGTTGGTCCCGGCTGTCATTTGTATATCTATGACAGTTGTTACAGGTATTCAGTGGCCCGAAAGTCTGACAACCAGTCTTACCAAGGGGTATCGTATTACCCAGTAATAACTGGGCTGTGGAGGTCAGATAGGCAGTCGCTCCATGTAAAATACTGGTATTCAGCTGCATCCGGTTAGAATGGAAGCCGACCCCAACATAGTTGGGAAAAGGCTACGCAGATAATCTTTCGATCTTTTAGGAAGGTACTACAGGGGTAGCAATTATTCTGTGTACTTATCCAGGTCATTATATACCTGTGAGAGAGACCCCGAAATCCAATCAGCATCTAAGCATGAAGAGATAACAGACAGACATGGTTACTTTCACATTTACATTATAAGTTTTTAAGATTTTCCTGCAAAAAAATCCATACATTTTACGTTTACATAAAGCACGTTTGTGTAGTCATCGTCCAATGACTGCGATCTTCTATTTAAAGAACGGATACATTTTTTACAAGACTCAGAACATAAACGTTGTAATTCGATGAAAAGCCGGATTTTACAGATTTAAGGTGACAACCGCTCATCCGTTTCGGTTAGTACAGTACGTGATGAGGTTGTGACAGCGAATATGCCACATTGATGGGGTGTTACGCCTTTGAAATTTAGTAAAAAATATAGAATTTAAATAAGATGTGTTGAAGGAAACTTTTTGAGGAAATTACGGTCAGAAATTGTCAATATAACACGTCATTATAGCAATCCTACTCATTTCCTCTCTAAATGATCAGAACGCTAAAATGTTTAAAAAAAAAGTAACTTTAGGTCCATTGCTAATATCATCTGCCTAGCCTTTACCCTACTATGTTGGGGTCGGTTTCCAATCTGACGGGAATGAATACCAGAGTTTTACATAGAGCGACTGCTTACATAGACTGACTATCTGACATCCACGACTCACTTTCAGGCAAACACGATACCCCTTGACGACTGATTGTCAGATGGATTCTCGAAAAAACTCACGGAATGCTTTAGTGCATATAACCTTATAAGCTTTCTATTATCAGGTCGCAAAACGCAGCTAAGACGATTCATAAAAACAAAGATTGTTCTCTATTCTCATTCTTACCTACTTCTCACTTCCTGGTACTCCCCCTGACCCCATTCCTAGCATGCCAGCAACTGGACTGTCCCATAAACACACCATTAGACACTGTCCTCTGCTGTCCCCAACATTATAAACGACAAGTCATTTTTTGTGGGACATTCAACTAATATCTCCTTGTCATAACCGGAGATACGTGGGAATTCATTTGTTTTTTTTCCTCCATTCTAGAATTGTAAATTGGTGGAAGTTTCCGTAGTTTGATATGAAGGAAAATGTTAGAGAAAACTGAATTCAGTTACAATAAGATGTCCAGAGTTTAACAAAAAAGGTAGATAAAAAAAGGTCGTTGAAAGCTGCTTATGCAAATATGCAGTGTGGCTCGAGCTCCCAAGGTGGGCTGATGACTTAGTAAAGGACACAAGACTCCGCTGGATGCAAGAAGCACTGGACTGGTGGATGTGGCAACTCTTAGAGGCCGGAAGCCTAAATTCAGCAGTGAATTTTCATAGGCTGAAACCGTGAGTTGCAAGCGGAATGATGATTCTAGAACTTCCTCTGACAAACATCTCCAAAAAAACTTCTCTTGGAAAATCTATCTAAGATCCACAAGCCTTTACTCACTTTTTATAACCCTCCCGACCTAGTTATTCCTAGAAAACAGAAGCCAAGCCATCATACGACCACTGGATATAAAAATGCCGATCACGCATCAATCATAATGGCGACTACACCATCAGACACGCAGACATACAGACGTACACAACGGCGCATCAACTTTGACGTAATCGCACGCACCAATCGTTCGACTTTTGTGTAAACGTTCGATAGTGCTAAAAGCTTCTGAATCATGAGCTTTGCGTACGTGACAGCATGCATGTATGGGAAGTAAACATGGAGAACTGGGGGCTGAGTAACGGCAAAGAGATTTAGGGTGGGGGTTTTCCATTGTCTCTATCTCATTCTGCCATGTAAAGTACATGGCAAAATACGCATCGAAAGCACTTTAACTTGTGATTGAACCTCTCACTTTAGTGAGTTGCAACACTAAGTGTCAGAAAGGGAAAAAGATGCAATAAAATGCTGATCTGTGCGTGTAAATGTGATTTCACCCTTCAGATACTACTTAGAGAGGCTATCAGAAGAAATAACATAACATAACATCACGTCTGTAATACCCGAAGGGACACCTATGCTTAACCCTTCTACCCAACAATATAACCACAGGGTGCGAGCCTATTGCCTTCAACCGGGCACGAATCTAGACTCCGTGGCTGCTACTGAGAAAACCCAATGACATTATACCTAATTTTGGAAATCGAATCCAGGATCACATGGTCAGCAGTAGCGCGTGCAACCACAAGACCAACAAGGCAATCATCAAAAGAAATATCATAGAAAATTGTGATCCTAAATAGTGACGCCCAAAATGACATAATTGCCAAGTTCGACATGTACACTTGTGCTTAAAGCAACCAGTTGAATCTTGTAAGTATATTACGATTTTGTTTGCGTTGACCCATCTATAGTAAGCAACGATCGTAATAAGGTAAGGAGTAATGGAGATTGATGTCAAAAGCTATGTACCATTTTTCGATCAACGTGTATAGACGTCGCGTCGTAAAGAAAAAACCAGTCAGGTCTCAGTGGACCTGTCCAGTAAGTGCAAGCATTTGTCAGTTATATCTTGTAGCTTGACTCATTGGAAACGAACCCAAGACGATTGCTCAGCCGGGAGCTCTTCAGTTTTTTCCTTGTTGGCAGGCCCAACCCGGGCTTGCCAACAAGGAAAAAAATGAAGACATCCCATTTATATTCTGGCATGTTCAAAAATATCAAACAAACTACCGTTTAAACAAAGCTATGAGTACAAGTGCTCATTAAAAATGCTCAACACGAGCATAAATAATTCCTGTCGTGGCTGAGCTTTGTTGTATATTCACGGCGGCTATAAATCGAGCACCGGCTGTGGTCGTTAACCGTGGTCGTCGTGTGACGTCATATGACGTAGATACGTAGTCATGCGCATGGGCCGTGACGGCAGCAAGTTTTAATACTGACAGAGATATATCTTGAAACCACATTATAAAACCGTTTAAGTCTTCTAGTAGACGCCCTGTGCTCTGAATAACCCTCATTTAATTCACTACCTATAGCAACCCATAAACTGGTAAAATTGTACCCTACCCTTTATACATATTCTGGAAAATGATACTAAAATGGTTGGGAAAACACTAGACTGATTTATTAATAGAGAGACCTATGAAAAGAGAAAAAGTTTTCCCAAATGTCAAACTTAACTACGAGGCTTCGGATAATCTTTGGCACGAAATAGCTTTGATAGTACCTCAACCTTAGACAAGGCCTTGTGAGTATCTCCTTACAATGCTGAGAATAGGCACAGTATTATCCTGGGCGTTCTGCTCGCTAGTAGATAAAAAGATTTTTTCCCAGGTATGAGACCTACCCAGATCGAATTTTCACCCCCGTTAACCCCTATATTGCAACTTTCATCGAAATCGTTAGAGCCGTTTTCGAGAAAATGATTAACAAATATACAAATATTGCTCATTTAATAATAGTATAACATAGGCAAATTCCTGCGTCGAGCAGAGAAAACGGATAACCTAAATATCTTGCTCGTCGATTAAAATAATTCTATGTCCTTATGGATTGAATTTGTCAGCTGGCATCCCACCCTTTCCCTGTTACCCATCTCACCACTTAATCACAAATGAATTCCCATTAATTTTCTTTTGTGCAACATCGTAACTAATCCCGATGACAGGACCTGACGTCATAGCAAGGTATTTCGTCACTTCCGCCATTTTTATGCGCAAGAGTTTAGTTTTAGAGCTTCGTAAGCTTGTCGTTAATTTACGGCTAGTCCGACCTCATAAAACTTTTTAATTTCAGTGATGTCATCAGGGGTGTTAAAATGTTTAGAAATGAAATAACTTGAATTCTTGTAGTTTTAGTAGCGTGGCGGCTTGACAGATGGATGAGTCGTATAAATAGTGGTGGAATTATTGTCAGTGTTAACAGGGTGTTGAGAAACAGCTAACTATTGTGGAAGGCTAGGCGTAAGTAATATGCCATTTGGAAATTTCTTTCGTGTTTAATCTTTTTTTTTTGGTATTCCAAGTCAAACCATCACTTTCATCATCATAATCTGTCGGGCGATTGCCACCTATGTTGGGGTCGGCTTCCAGTCTACCCGGATGCAGCTGATCACCAGTATTTTACATGAAGGGTCAGCCTATCTGACCTACACAACCCAGTTATACCATACCCTCACACCAACACTTTCAGAAGCATATTCTTTAAATTCTCTGCTAATTGGAATCCAGTTTTATACCCACTTTATAAATATCGAATGATTTACTTGCAAAAAAAGAAGACTCATTTATTCGAAGACGATAATTACTTTTTATTTTGTATATCTCCCCTTCAGCACCTTTTTTTCTCTTTTACTGATTATTTTCATTTGTTTATTCTTCTTACATTTATAATTTTACTTTTTTAGTTTTTTTTTTAAAACAAAAGCATTTAACAAAAAAGAAATATTAAAAGAAAAAAAATAGGAACCCACCGGTATCGGGAACAGGGTCGACGATTTATTATTACGTGCGTTCATAATTCCTAAGTGTTCTATTTAATTTTTTTTTAATCTGATGAAAGATTCCACGCAACCCTAATAAAAACAAAATCACGATAAAGTTTATAAATATATAAATCGATTAACAATAGCCATTTCAGCACGTGCCAACTAATTTAACTATATATTATGTAATCACCGATATTTTCACTAATCAACACATGATAATATTGCTATTGTTACAACTACGAAACAAAGCTATTATTTACAGGAGCAGACAGGATTGACGGCATGCAACAATAAATAACAGAATATAGCCCAAGAAACGGACTATATTTAACATGGAGCTATAATATAACATATTGTTGTGATTGTGACGTCAAGAGGAGAATACCTTAACTAAACAATTAACGTAACATAACATCACCCCTGTAATCCCCGAAGGTTAGGCAGAGGTGTAACTAAAAGGACACCCACAATGCGGCAGTTATGTTTAAGTCCCATGTAATAGGGGGCAAGCCTATTGCTATCAATCGGGCGCCAATCGAAAATCCGTGGCTGCTACTGAGAAATTCCTGATGGATAAATCCAATAACACTATGCCCGACCTGGGAATCGAACCCTCATGGACCTCGGCTCAGCAGCCACTGTTACGACCAACGAGGCAACAAATAATTTATTAGATGATACTGCTCTTAGACACAGAACAGAAACTTATTATGCTAGCTTCCTACTAGGTTACAATATTAATCACAAAAAACACTTACAAAAGAAATTTCAACAAAGAAAAGTAATAAAACGCTCTTCCTCTCTCTACTTATTTTAAATAATGTGCTGTGCCCGACACGGTCCATAATTGTTTCTATTTTGTTTTTATTTACCACCTGTAAGAGTACATTATGGATAAAGCAATAAACGATTTGAGATTTCAGAGGCAGGATGCATCCTAGAAAAAAAGCTACGACAAGCATAGGTAAGGTACCTAAGATATATATAGATACTCCTTCTGATTTTGGCCTCTGAGTTTATGTGATCATTCAACGAGATTTTATCATCTACTTCTTCGGGGGAACTATTTCAGGAAGACGTATATATAATTTGTACAATATGAACAATGAAGAAATTTTGACTGGTCTAACACATATCGCCATCACCAGGATATGACCAAAAAAATAAACTTAAAAGTTGCACGTGTAATAATTTCACATTTGCTGTATTGGAAGGATGAAGATGAACGGTGTAATATATTATTTTCGTTGATAAACACATCACCATCGCTCCTAAATCTTCATATATTGCTCTAATAAAACATAATGTATTCTTATTACACGATATGTTCATCATCTTCAGCCTAGCCTTTGCCTAACTATGTTGGGGTCGTCTTCCAGTCAAACCGGCCTGCAGGTAAATAGAACTATACATGGAGCGAATTACTAGTCACAACTTCACAACCCAGTTACTAACACGATACGCCTTGGTCAGACTAGTTGTTGGGATTTTGGACTTCTCACTATCCGTTACGATTGTCAAAGACAGTAAGATTAAAGAGAAAACCTACAAATGTAAGCTGGGACCAACGGCTTTCCGAGGCGTGGAAGGGTCTCGATACGTAATGGATCCAACCCATCCCCGGATCGACCTCGGCAAGTGTTGCTTACCCCGGAGGATCGATTCGTGCGGCTGTTACACAATATATTGTTACATGTAAAAGCAGATAACTTCTAATTACCACAATAAACACAGACAGATGAGAGAATTACCTTGTACTAAGCAGATTTGTTTAATTTCATTGGCAGTAGCTTAACGATTGCAATTAAACTGCTATTTCCGTTTCCAATAAAGTTCCAGGAAGGAATGTTGCTTACTACATCCTATTAATATTATAAATGCGAAAGTTTGTGAGGATGGATGTTTGTTACTCTTTCACGCAAAAACTACTGACCGGATTTGGATGGAATTTGGCACACAGACAGTTTATATCCTGGATTAACATATAGGATACTTTTTATTCCGGTAGTACGATCCCACATAAGCTATTATTGTATAAGGTTTCTCGACTGCTGAGCGTGAAGTCCTACGTTCGATTTCAAAGTGTAATCGGGATTTTCAATCTGGAATTTCTCAGTAGCAGGCATCTGATTTTGTGTCCGGTTGAATAAGCTCAATCCCTATTTCAGGCTTTACTATAACTGGCGAAATGTTGTTATGGCGTGTTATTTATGCAAGAAGGTTTCTATTCTATCATTAACTGTATTCTGTCTATTTATGTGAAAATTGTATTCCCTTAGAACAATTCAACATATAAGAAAAACCCAGAATGGATTTATATAAAAAACTCAAAAATTGAAACATTTTCCCAAATTGATAAATTTATTCGACCGTTGCCACTTTTTTGAGAACGACTCTTTATTCCTACTGGCTACCATGGTTCTAAAACAGGATTAGTTTACTTCGGGATTCAGGGGTAAAGAACTCTAATCACAATTACTGACATGCAACAAGGCCGGCTATTGCTTCATCTGAAAACCTCCCACAATTCTGAAAACACTTCTTAGCCAACAGTTACACGTAAATATTTATTTGTGGATCAATAAGAGTAACATATCGCAGTTATCAACTGTAATTGCGTCAGACCGATCTTTGAGTTTGTCCAGATATACGTCTCACCTACTTGTAACACAACGTCCTGCCAATCGTCGGGGGTACGCATGAACTATACAACGCCACCTGCTACGACCCTTATAGCTTACTCTGCAGAGGACATCAATAAAGTCAGTATCTTTCCTTCGAGCCAGGGAGTCTCCTCCAATCGATTCCAATCACATCTACCTTACCGTTTGTTAGACACCTTTTCAAACCAGCTAAGCTAACTAAAATACGAAAGTGTTTTTTAGTTTTAGTATAATCTCTGATGAGGAGATAAGAAAAGCGAGAAAAGGCGTGTCAGGATGAAAAACTACACTCAGCATTGGGTGATCACACCCTGAAAAAGAAAAATCTTTCGCAATCACACGAGATATCAAATAAAAAGTTCTTCTGTGCGATGGGGTAAAAATCTCACAGAAGAACTGTTGAATCCAACGCAAAAATATCCATTTAAATATGGTCTTGTGATTTACGTTCATAAAATAAATCAAAACTTTTTCCAATGACGTCACGGAGTCATGAATGCGTATGTTTGATTTCAAATGAGGTGCTTAACAAGTAAAATAATCCATCTTATTTGTAGATATTACAAAGCTTTCAAGATTCTTACGAAAAACGACCTCCTCGAATGACAGTGCGGTGAACGAGAGATGAGAAATGAGTTAGATCACACACCCCCAACTTTCTCCACTTCAGCATTCCGGCGGAATACCTGCCACCTGGACACGAACTGCAGTGGCCAATCTGGGAATCTCTTTAAACCGACACATTTTCTGATACACAGAGCCATTAAGCCCCTTTACAGGAAATACTTAGTCTACTTGTCCATCACGCATAACCACCTGCACGACGAATGCCCGAGCTGTCCCGAAGTAACTTAAAGGTCGAACCATCACACGAAAAGAAGAAAAAGACTTGTAGAGAAGTATATCGTTTTACTCTCAAAACGTTTCTTTCACAAGCAAAAGTAGCTCAGGTCTAGATCAAAGCATTCATACCAATTAATTCTTCATCTGATTAATTCTTTGCACTTGATCTTGAAGAGTTCGAAATAACACACATCTAATGTACTGTTTTTCTCGTATTTCCGACCAGTATTTATAGAAACGACTTACTAACTATAGTTAGATGTACGCGGAAGTTTCATTTACTCATGTTTAAACGTTGATTTGCTCAAGGTTGAATCTTTTTTATCTGTGAACCGTAAAATTGACCGCGAAATTGTTTTCTCACAGGCGACTTTTACGACTGATGTTTAATAAGCCATCATTATATTGTTTTATTGAGTAAACAAGATAACTTGCCAACCGGACAGTTTGCAGCACCTGATAGTTGTTAATAACGTGCTCATACGCCTACCCTTTTCCCAACTATGTTTCGAATCTAACCGCAGCAGCTAAGTACCAGTATTTAACATGAAGCGACTGCATATCTGACCTCTGCAAGCCGGTTGTTATTATTTAGCTGCGAGCCCCTCTCTCAAAGTACTGTGGGATGAGAAAGAGAAAAAACCGTAGTTTCTCAAAATCTTTAAGCACAATTTAAAATCTACCGTCCATGCACTGGGCATGCGCGCATGTAGGATGTGCTCGGAAAATTGTCACTTCAGCTACGCGTTTCATTTGCTTGCCTCGCATTTGTTCGTAGCGTGGCTTGCAGTGGAGTCCACCTTTACAAACTTACAATATACAAAGTGAAGCTAAGTACACGTGCGCAGCTTAGCTGTGGGCTGTGGGCTACTGAGAAGCGGCGCTTTTAGTATTGGATAAACTCTTAGTGTAATAGCCCATGATATATTGCGCCTATAGCAGACGTTCACAAACAAATTCACCCGCAAACTAACATAAATAACAACCACAATATCATTTACTTCATCGATAACACAAACAACATGTACACAACACAGTCTAATCGAGATACACACAGTACACAGTTTACACCGAACGCTCGCCAATATTGTGTGTTTTTAGTTTTTATAAACTGAGCTAAAATAAATACTAACTTGTTATTACATGATTTACTCACGTTCTGTCTAAATCGATTCAATTTCTGTTCTATTTTCTGAATAAAGGTAAACGCTCATGTTATCTACACTAATATTATAAAGAGGAACGATTTGTATTTTTGTGTATGTGTGTGTGTATGTTTGTAATGAAGAAACTCAAAAACTACTGTGCCGATTTCAAAAATTTGTTCACTATTAGAAAGCTAAATTCACCCTGAGTAACATAGGCTATAAAAATCATGTCCACCCGTGCGAAGCCGGGATGGGCCGCTTGTCATGTATAAACTACACGGGACTGGCATCACCTCATCGACTCGTTGTCAACCCAACATCAGCACGACACCGTATCGGCTTGGCACCTCTTGTGTGTGTGTGTGTGTGTGTGTATGGGTTACGTCGGCCTCTTTCAGCTGCGTAAAGATCGTGACGACCCTACGTAATTGTGGCAGCGGTGCGCCGCAAGCAAGCGTACCAACCACAGGAAGCGGGTGGTCTGTCCGCCGTAAGCAGCCGTCAATTGGCAGTAAGCTCGGTAACTACTGTTTACAAGCAGAGCAAAGCAGTATGATAGCTAAATCATAAAACAGTTGAGGCGATGTTGAGCCCATGCAGAGCATACATGTGCGTGCGGTTACCCGCGATAAATAGCTTCGTCATGCTCTGTGGGTGTGGCAAGGGATTGGATCAAGATGGGCAGCTCATGTGGCTCATGTGTGCTTATTATATCACTATGATTTACTCTTGGCATCATGACTCAGACACCACTGCTGTATAGCAAGCAGTGAACCCTGTTCTAAATGTGACATTGAGTGTAGGTTGAGAGTTTAGGTTTGAACATATTACATGGCTGAACTGTGTATTGGCCTCTCAAAAACAACATGGGAGTTAAAAACTAATAACGTTCGATAAATCGTTTGTTTAAATCTAAAAATAAGGAACTTCACCATCACTGTTAGAACTTATGCAATTTTAAACTTTCACTGTCACTTACGGGATATCTCTCTTGTACCAGACCGGCAGCAAACTTACAGAATAAATAATAAAGGAAGGTATATCAATCAAACCCACCCACCTTTTAGAATTTACTCTGCCTATAAACCCATACTCTGGAGATAGAGGTGCTCGCCCATTCTGTCACATCCTTACTAATATTATAAATGCGAAAGTAAGTTTGTTTGTTACCTTTTCACGCCTAAACCACTGAACCGATCATCCTGAAATTTTGCATTTACATTGTCAGGTGTACAGAGACGGACATAAAGTACTTTTCATCCCGAAAAAAGTAGTGTTCCCGAGGAAAACAAAAATAACGTTGTTATGATAATAGATGGCGCCATGTGTCTTTCGAATCATGATTGAATTTTATTATTACAACAAGAGTACATCCCGAATTGATTGTCAAATTTGAAATTAACGCGAGCGAAGCCGCGGGCAAAAGCTAGTTATTTTATAAAACTAACCATATCTGCGACTGAGTGACTCCATCAACCTCCTGCCCTTATCCCAATTTATTTGGAGTCAGCACAGTGTGCTTCGTCTTCATACTTCCCTATAACTAACTCGTCACCTCATCAGTCACCTCCTTTCTGTCCATAATATCATCCTTCACGTAGTCCATGTATCGTTGCGTTGCTTAGAAGTTACTCTATACAGCAATGTACCCGAGAATCCCGGCAGTCCTATTCCTCTCCTCTTAACCACGTGCCCTCATCATCCAACACTTGTGTTACTACTTCCTGATGCGCGGTTGTCTGCCGCCAACATTGGCTCACACGTAAACAGGTCCGCGCCCGATTAATGCGAACACTAGTGGCCGTCCGAAAGATAGGGCTGCCGAACTATGGACAATTCTGAATTTTCAACAAAATACTCAATACAATAGTAGTAGGTTTAATGAAGTTAACAATCAGTAGTGCTTGTTACGTCCTTACATAACCTCACGTCAATATTCCCCCTAGGGTAAGGTGAATGCGTACCTACGCCAACATTTACGTTATAGTACCACCTTTTGCCCACATGTCGCCAGCTTTGTTTAAGCCCCTTGTAATAGAGGGTCAGGGGGTGAGTTTATTGGTATCGAGCAAAAAATCAGGTTCTAGACTGTACGGTATAGAGAAATGCCTGATGACAAAGGCCAATTACACTTTGCCCTAATTGGGAATCGAACCCAGGACCTAATACACAGCAGTCGTTAGCGACCACAAAAGATTATAAGCAGTATTATAAGTAGTAGTAATTGAGTATAAACAGAATAGTACAATATTCTGTCTTAATTGTGTGATTAGTGCCTAACTTGGTGTCAGAGTTTTTGTGGGCTTCTGACTTGGATTTACATGCCGTCGAGAAATATCTCTCAGAAATGTTCGGTTTCCTCACGATGTGTTCCCTCACCGCAGCTAGTGATAATCTATATATATATATACATATAATAAGACAGTAAAAAAAACTGTGTCTGTACATTGAATATATTTAAAAAATAATAATTGAGGGGGGTTTAGAAACAGTAATAGAGCACGAATCCAAAAAAAAAACTCTGTCTGTTTGTCTGTTTGTCTGTTTGTCTGTTTGTTTGTACACGCTAATCTTCGGAACTACTGGACGGATTTGAAAGATTTTTTTGTTGTTGTATAGGTATTAAGTCTGAGCAACATATAGGCTATAATTTATCTTGGAAACTTGAACACCTGATGCAGAACCGCAACAGACCAGCTAAACTATAAGAGATACAAAAATGGTACCATAGCAAAAATTGTTTAACGTGATGAGCATTTTCTGCTGAGAGAATAAATTTGAAGATCTGGAACACCTGATATGGAACTCCAAGAGCCCAGCTACACTATAACATATATAGGAATGACGTCTTAGCAAAATTTTTTCAATCTGATGAGCACTCTCTGTTGATTTATAAAAATCGAAGATCTGGAACACCTGTTGTGGAACTCCAAGAGCCCAGCTACACCATAACACATATAGGAATGACGTCTTAGCAAAAATTGGTCAATCTGATGAGCACTCTCTGTTGAATTATAAAAATTGAAGATCTGGAACACCTGTTGTGGAACCCCAAAAGCCCAGCTACACCATAACACATTTAGAAATGACGTCTTAGCAAAAATTGGTCAATCTGATGAGCACTCTCTGTTGACTTATAAAAATCTAAGTTTTGGAACACCTGTGGTGGAACTCCAAGAGCCCAGCTACACCATAACACATATAGGAATGACGTCTTAGCAAAAATTGTTCGATCTGATGAACACTCTCTGTTGACTTATAAAAATCGAAGATCTGGAACACCTGTTGTGGAACTCCAAGAGCCCAGCTACACCATAACACATATAGGAATGACGTCTTAGCAAAAATTGTTCGATCTGATGAGCACTCTCTGTTGACTTATAAAAATCGAAGATCTGGAACACCTGTTGTGGAAATCCAAGAGCCCAGCTACACCATAACACATATAGGAATGACGTCTAAGCAAAAGTTGTTCGGTCTGATGGGCATTTCCTGTTGACTTATAAAAATCGAAGATCAGAAACATCTGATGTGGAAATCAAAGCTATCACTAATTTCATTGTATAATTATAAAATAACATAAGCTGGGAGTGCCTCCACGCGGTGAAGGCGGTAACAGTTTCGGACTGATTTTTGATGACGACGGTATATCATTGAAAATTTGGCTCTACTGGACAAAACTCGCATTTATTTTTTATTTGATCGAATAAATATGCCTTCGGGCTTATGTTATTTGAGTGTTTAATTTCCTTTTCCACTTATCTTCGTGACACAGTAGCCTACCCGGTAACGCAGGGGAGCAGTCACTTAGATTTTAATTGATCAGGTATCTTCACAATAAAACTATAACCATGCCTAGAAAGAGGTCAAATCTTTCCCAATGTTCCAATGGAGCTAGAAGATTGAGGATCATAAGATCCCAAGAATCTACCGAAGAACGTCAGGAGAGACTTGATGCTGTTCGAGAACATCAGGCTGCAACTCGCTCCGTGGAAACCTCTTCGGATCGCGAAGCACGCCTGCGTTCTCAGCGTATTTACGCATCTACGTCCAGGTCTCTAGAGAACTGCGAAAAATATGATGCGTGACTGACCGCTGATCTTGAACGTCATGCATTGTCTCGCGAGTCGGAGACGTTCACGGAAAGAAAATTACGCTTGAGTTCTCAGCGTGTATACACATCGACTTCAAGGTCTCTAGAGACAAGTGGGGAACGTGATGCGCGACTGACCGCTTATCGTGAACGTCACGCATTGTCTCGCGAGTCGGAGACGTTCATGGATAGAGAATTGCGCTTGAGTTCCAAGCGTATCAACGCATCGACTTCTGACTTACAAAAATGAAAGATATGGATCGTTTCGCGCATCCCGTTGTTTTCCCGTCCCCGGGCTCTTAGAATTCGACATCAGACGTTTCAGATCTTCGATTTTGACGACCCCGTTGTCGCTGGCATAAGCAACAGGATCCGCGTACGAAGTCGCGGGCAGAAGCTAGTTATATAATACGCACATGAATCCGAAAAATCATAGGTGTGTGGTGGTCAGTATAATATTATAAATGTGATATTGCTCTGTCTTTGAGACTGTCAGCTTCCATCGCCACCTACAACTGCAGGTCGAAAGACATTTTTTACCGGCTAATTAATTGCTCGTACCCGGAAGCAGCTCCATAAAAGTACTACTTGGAACCACTGCCTGTGAGCACCTCAAACCAGTAACTCGGCAATATAAAGGGTGTAAAAAGACCCTTAACGAAGCCGAAAAGCACTTGTTTTCACCGTCATTCCGTTTTTTTTTTCCTGGTTCATACCCGGGAACCTTCTAGTTACGGAGAATTGGAGGTCAAAGTTCCAATTTTTTCACCAGTTTTTTTTTTTTAAACTACTTTTTAAGGTTTTAACTTTACTTTAATTACCTCCATGACCCGTTTACTATTCAAAGCATCCATCAGCACCAGCACCATTTGAGTGCGTTACATTGAGTTTTACCGTAAAACGTGATTTTTCACCCCAAAAAAAAAAGTCGTTTCCCAGCAATAATTTTTGCGTAGGGTGACTTAGTTTGATGTACATAATGCTTGGTTGACGGCTTCGTGAAGGGTCCGTTTACACCTCTTGGAACGACTGGTTGCAATGACCGCTAAGAAATTCTAGCCACAACTCTTCCATACATTTTGGTACTGGACGATAGTATAATTGAACAGGTAAACTATTTCATGTAAAAATCCATGTTATTTTAACATCGAGAACCCTACTCTGTTCACATTTAGCGATGCGTGAGTATCATTGATCAGTGGAACAGTAGTATTCGTGGTATTTATAGATATTATACTATTCGCTGCCGTTTGACATCCAAGGTGATACTCTCATAACGCTTCTGTAATATCTAATAATGAACACGTTTCTCGCTAGACAAATTAAATAAGATATTATTATATTGAATGTAATATTAACTTGATATTATTGTCTTGTTATAATGTTGTTAAAGCAAAAGTCGTCATCTGCCTAGCCTTTTCCCAACTATGTTGAGGTTGGCTTCCAGGCTGACCAAATGCAGCTGAATACCAGTATTTTATATGGAGCGACTGCCTATCTGACCTCCACAAACCAGTTAATACTAAGTAATACGATACCCCTTAGTAAAACTGGTTGTCAGACTTTCGGGCCACAGACTATTTAACTTCCAAAGATCTACAATTGCCAGCCAGGACCAACAGCTTAACGTGCTTTCCGACTATTTAGCCACGAAAAGCAAAAGTAAATTAAAATTATATTTATGAGGAGCATAAGATAACTAGCAATATCGGTGCAGTAACTAGCTAACCACCTACTTAGACTTTTGCGGAAACCGGAAGCACAGTTCAATATAAACGATCTCTCATCTTTACATGAAAAATCTGGAACTCTAAAAATCTGCCAAGGCCACACAGGTAAGGTCAATGATTGTTACCGAAATGCGTCGTGAACTTGAAAGCACTCAAAATAAAGCGGATCTAAGCAATCACTTTTATATAAAAACAATTCAAAATAAAAACGAAATAATAGCCATCCGGGAGTGGAGAAAGATAAAACAATAAAACTGTAACACCCTAAGCTAATCTGTCAATGTCTGAAACGAAATCTTTGTTGGTACACTCACAGAATTAAAATATTAAGCAATTTTCACGTACCTACAAAATTATCTTCATTCAAAGTAGTAAGAATCATACATAATATGTTTTACAGCACGGTGTTAACTTAACATTATACATCACGCCTGTATTTTCCGAAGAGGTGTACCCATAATACACATTGCTAGTTATTCTTGAGTCCCAGGTAATAGGGGGCGAGCTTAATGCCACCAACCGAGCACAAATCCAGACTTCGTCGCTGCTACTGAGAAATTCCTGATAAAAACCCAATTAAAATTTTCCCTACACGGTAATCGAATCCAGGACCTCATGCTCAGCAGTAGCGCTTGGGACCACTGCACCAACGTGACAGGTGTTAACTAAAACTGCATAACCTTTCATTCCGCAACTGTACATAAGACGTCAACGTCAGCATAAAAACGAATAGGTTTCTACCTCTTCGTATTGTTTGTTTTGAAAACAAAGTGGTTTACAGTCACGGATCATCAATAATATTTTTATTAAAAGAACAGTTTTTGAAAGAAATTGAGATTTATTTCACTCAACGGAAACGCCTCGGCTTACTTCGGCCGTTCAGGAGATTTTTGAACAATTCTTAGAAGCTAGACAAACATAAGATCTAGATAGATCTTAGAGGCATAAATCTGTTCCAAAAGTTTTCCTCCTCTTCAAAAATGTAACGAAGAAGAGACGCCTGTATCACTCAAAAGATGATGAGATGCGACCATTTAATGACACGTCACATCACGCCTGTACTTTCTCGAAGGTTTAACAGGTATACCTGCACAGCCACAATTTGCCTGTTATGTTTAAATAACATATAATAGGGGGCGATAATAATATCCTGCGCTTTAAAGAATTTCGAATTTCGAAAACAATTTTCTTTTTAAATCTACAGCCATAAACTATGAAACAATTGCAACTGTCATCATAAGGAAAGTACACACAGCACTTTATAAAAAACACACAACACAGGGATTACGAAGAAGGTACCAATCAAACTTACATACAAAAATCAAAGACATTCAAATATAACTAGCTATAGACGGGACAAGACCAAGGAACTGACAATTCCAAAACCTGTTACAAATTAGTAACAAGTCGGTCAGTCCAGTGCGATACGTCGCCTTGTCAGGTCGCATTCATATGACACAAAGACACTCAAATATTTCCGAGCTATAGACGGGTCATGACGAAGAAAATCGTAATCCAAAACTTGTTGCTACTTAGTAACAATTCGTTCTGTCTAGTGTCATATGTGTCATACGCCAACTTGTCAGGCAGCATTCGTGTGTCAAAATCGAAAATATTCAGGATGAAAATTATTGTATGACAATATTCCCAATGTCCTCTCTATATGTGCTTTAAATCTCTTTGACAAAAATACATTACAGAACACACGTAAAATACAATCAAACCACTTGCAAGTACCACGTTTGATGAACACAGCAAAATGCTGAACACAACATAATGTTAAACATAACATAATGTTGAACATAACATAAAGTTAAACACAACATAATGCTGAACAGATAGTGAAGGTCTCTCGTGCAATATTCTTGAAATGGGTTTACGATCGCTAATAAACGGTCGATGCAACAAATATCTGCGTGGCTACAGTGTTGGCGATAGAAACTTGTTTCCTACAAGTTAATTTCGTTTTAATTAAACAAAACATATTTTCTCCTGATGTATGAACGTGGAGGAGGCAAAAGGACCATGTAAGGATCGCAGCAGGTTTTAGTCAGTAAGAGTCTGACACTCCCTCCCACTCCACCCAGAGCGGGAGAAGTCATTTGATGATTTCCCATCCGAAAAAAAAAAAAAAAAAGTATCGCAGCATGTGGCGTTCTGTGGTTTCTGCCTACACCCATGGGAAAAAGGCGTGAGTTTATGTATGTATGTACGTATTTTTTTTCCAGTAATTTTCTAAGTCTTATTCTGGGACTGCGGGCCCTGGGTTGGCTTCCCAAAGTCGAACGAATGACATGTGGCTTCAAAATAACTGGCGTCGACTTCATATGAGCGTGCGCACCTGCGCCAAACTTTCCGGCAATACAAGTCCTATATTATGTTTATTTTATATTGTAAAGTATTATTTTTCTCTTGAACCACAGTCGTCATAGTTTTGTGAAAGTTTATACTAAAGACAATACAGGACTAAGTAAATGTTTTGAAGCACAATACAAATTGTATTCAGTCACAATTAACAATTCAAAGCACCTATTCATCGACGTGATTAGCAGCATTGTTACGCACGCTGCTAACTATATGTATAAGCCACCTTATAAGTTACCTTTTTCCCACTTAAATTAATGTTTTATGTAAACGGGTATTTGTATACTGTCTTTAAGATCAAGTGGTTGCTAAGCACCACTGTTGAGCATGAGCTCCTTATTTGGGGTCCCAGGTCGAGCTGTGTTAACGGGTATGTCCATGACGAATTTTGTGGTAGCAAACCAAAGTCTGAATATGTACCCGGTTGGTGGCATTAGGCTCGCCCCGTATTCGCGTTGTTATCTTTATATAAAATTCCGGTATGCGTGTGTACGTAGTTCTTCTCCTCCTAAAAATATTGACCGATTTTGATTTTTTTTCCGTACTTATGGGGTCATCTGGATGTTTCTTAATTATGGTTGCACCCGGTAGGTGGCGCTGTAGGTTTGTAGCAGTTCAACGTCTGGGTACCCGATCAGCATGTACACAATATTTAAAATTTCCGCTACCTCTAGTACCACACTACTCTAGCCAGCACATCGCCACTCGCAGCCATCATCCTTGACGTCATACCCTCCTGTGCCAGGACGCTCACTAATGCAGTGCCCCCAACTCAACCAGGTCCGCAGGTTTGTCTAAACGATTTGTTTGATTTGTTACTTCTGCGTAGTTTACTGCTCCATTGTGATCGATTTAAGATTCTGACTTGGAGATTTGGGATTTGCACGACCTTCGATTTCTCGTTTGCAAATTCTTACTTTATATTTTGTTGCAAATTGTTTCCGATTTTTTGTCAACTGCAACAGAGGTGCTGCTTGTTCAGTTTTAAGTTTCCCATTCTCGGTAGAATTCTGTGTCATTAAGCTTTTAAGCAGTGTGTCTGACCAGAAGAAATTCAGTGTTAGTTTCTAGCATGACCTGAAACAGCTTACTTAATATCAGATCTCTAATAGGTATTTTTATGGAATTGCTGTTTATCTTCCGAAGTGGACGAACGTAGATCTTTTGTCGATTTGATTTCTCTTGGAACATACTACCGTGTTCTTTAAGACTACCCTAAATTCCAACAAGTAACTCCTGCATGAAGGATCGAAACAATTCTAACCTGCCCAAGGCAAAGGTGTAAACAAAATTTCGAGCTAGCTGCAGCCTACTTTCTCTTGAATCTTCTCTCGACTGCCGAGTCAGTCGAGGATTTTTGAAACCAGATTTCACCCTATAAAGAGGTGGAAAGAAGTAAATTTACTTCTTTCTACCTCATCCATTCATCGTCAAACTATTTGCTACGAGCCTTACACATTCACATCATGGCGATCGCGTCACATGATCGTTTAAAATACATATACCCGTAATTATACAATGTATATGTTGAGTATAAATATGTGGGTTGCATCTAATACACGGCGTTCAATTAGCGGCCCGCTGTAGTTGGCCAGTCGCCCGCCATTCGCCTTAACGTTGGCTCCACACGGAGCCAGCTGGGAAGTCAAGCTTGATAAATCCGGCAAGTGGGGAATTTCGACTTTTTTTTACAGATCTTTGCTTCAAAAAGAAGAATATACCGACCACGAACCCTTTATAGGAGTTTCTTTGTTGATTTACAAATAAACAAGCGCTTTATAAGGATATGTTACAATTTAATAAAACTCAAAATTCTTTAGAGATAAAATTGTGATTTAACAATAATGCCCCTCTCACAGAGAAGAGGCGAATGTTTTAGCTTCGGGAACATTATATTAAATTGATTATGCTTGTACTAAACAGTAATCAAACACAATTCAATGCAGGACATTTCACAGTTAAACTGGCCACCAATCATCATCATCATCTGCCTTGTCTTTTCCCAATTACGTCGGGGTCAGCTTCCAGTCTAACCAGATAAAACTGAATACCAGTATTTTACATGGAGCGACTACCTATCTGACTTCTACCACCCAGTTACTACTGGATAATATACGATACCCTTCGTAACACTGATTGTCATACTTTCGAGTCACTACCTGTAACGACAGTCAAAGACCTACAAACGACTGTCAAAGACCTACAAACGACTGTCAAAGACCTACAAACGACTGTCAAAAATTTTCAAACGACTGTCAAAGACCTACAAAGGAAAGTCAAAGACCTACAAACTAAACTCAAAGACCTACAAACGACTGTCAAAGACTTACAAACGACTGTCAAAAACCTACAAACGGTAGCCGGAACCAACGGCTTAACGTGCTTTCCGAGCACTTTGACCAAAATACAGTTCAATAGACCTACGCTACTAAACCAACTTGCCAAAGTCACGCTATCACCATGTGCGCCCGCCATTACGGCAGCGGCGCATCGGTATCGCTCGAGTGCCGTGTTTGGATTCTGTCAAACAAGAATAGCTCGCGATCTTTTTATAGTCAGTGTCGCGTTGTAAGAACAGATATAGCAAGTGTTATTATCTGCTCGGAGGAGTGACCTTCGCAGTATGAGCAGCCAAACTTGCTGCAGTTTCGTTATTTGGCACTGATTTAGTTCCGAGTCTATTGAGCCTTGGGGAATCAGTATGGAGCAGTGGGTATCCAGAGGTATCAGCTCCGACTTACAACTCATAGGTTTGAACCCATCCAGGCGCATTACTTTATGTAATCTATTTCATCAGCACTGCTCTTAAAACGGTGAAGAAAAACATCGCGAGGAAACTGGCATGTCCAAGAACACAAATTTCAAAGACGTCTACCAACTCACACTGGGCCTGTGTGATGGAGCCTATGGCGACTGTTTTATGTAATTTTGATTCATTGCCTAAATTGAATAAAGTTATTTTTTACTTATTTATTATAAAGTTATTTTTATTTCATCATCATCATCATTTCAGCCGAAAGACGTCCACTGCTAGACATAGGCCTCTCACAAAGACCGCCAAAACGAGACGAGAGAGAGAGAGAGAGAAACTGTTCCTGCGCAGCTGTCATTCAGCGGATTCCCACAAACGTCATCTTAGTCATTTATTTGCTCTTTAAATATCAGTTTACCTCATTTTACCTACGTTTTGTGCAAAAATGAGAATAATCGTGGTTGCATCAAGGTGCAACTGGAACGAGGTCCCTGTCCTCGCAATTTAATGGCCAGATTCCCTTGCCCCCGAGGGGCTACCAACCTGTCTTGTTCCTAATTCGTCAAACGCTATTTGTTAGTAACCACTTGTTTTCAAAGAAACCGATGGTTCCCGTCACATTACTAGACAGTGTTGTGGCCGTCGACAGCCGGTGTAATGTTAGCTTCGTTTGGCACACTGTAGCCAAGTCAAACGAGGTGTCAGGTGGAACAATAGCCCACCAACGGAGCGCTGACAGACTATCAGCGGGTCGGATTGCAAATATTACGGGTAGCTTTACTGAAACGATGGGCAGAACTGTCCAGCAGTACCAGGGATCACCAATCCATAGTTAGTTTCCCGATATTATTGGTATATAGAATATGTAAACTTTATACTTTATTGTAAACCAAATTTGTAATAGAGGTTTTTAACAATATTGCAAATTCTAGTGTTATTATGGCGATCTCATTGATGATAATGATATCTGCCACACAACCTCGGATGGACTGAACGAATCCCAAGGATTAAATAATCCTAAGTAAGCGTAGTACCTATGTACCTATTGGAAGACCTTTAACAACCGTATTGCTGGAAAACCTTTGGGGTCGGCGCAGCATATCTTCTTCTACCATACTTCTGTATTAGTCGTCATCTCATGAGTACCACCTTTCAGCTTTCCTACCCACGGACTCTTTCACTCAGTTCATCCATAATTTATTTACTTGGTTGTTTAAAGCACAACACACATAGTTATACGCTAAGCTTTAAACTAATAACTACATGACCCTGCTAGGGCGCAGAAAGATGACTTAAAATTAATAATATTGCAGAGTATGAGTATCTATTATCTTATTTTAAATTCCCCTAGCCGTTGATTCAAAACTTTCCTCACGGCATTTTCATCATTCTTTCTCATCGCGTTCTCATCCCATGACAACCGATTACAACACAACTTTTCACTCATCGGTACCACTTTCAGACTTTAGCCCACAGTTAGCAAGCATAATTTAATGCTTTACGTAGGTACACACATTACTTTCAACCATGTCTACATCACAGATTTATATGTCTGTGGTCTACATCTATAACCATAGAGAAAACATAAATCATTAGAATCTCCTTCGTGTTTTACAGCTCACTTCACGTCTTCTACAGGCAATATATACTCATGCAGGCTCATCCGTATCCCAAGTAAATAGGCTATAAAGCTGATCATTAATCGTATTTACATTGCAGCCCTGGGCACAGTCCGGTCTATATAAATACCCGGTACGACAGACTTCTCCGAAGCGTCAAGTGTAGGACAGAAATAGAATCGCATCATGCAGTCCGATGGACAGGGATTGAGCAGTAAGTCAGTTTGTGTATGTTTTGGTTATGTAGATTGTGCGATTGTTAGTCATAACAGTAAGAGACAAAATATACCCAAATATTATTAAATATGTTTGTACATACATAGGCTCACGTGTTTTCCCATGTTGGTATGCAGAAACTATAGAACGGTACCGTCTGCGATCCTTAAGACTCCTTTTGCTTCGTCCACGTTTATACCATCTAGTCATTCTCACACCCAGATATTAATGTCTTGTAAAATTTGACACACATAATTGTCAGATAGATACTGTACCCAGGGAGCGTACGAACTCTTGTATTCTATTCTTTGGCTATCAGAAATTCTTACCATAAAGCCTTAAACTAAACAGATTAAAAACATATTTTCAATAACCATTGTCCATGGACCAATGGTTAAACGTCTCCCGCTGGTACAAGCTGCACGCAGCCGTGGATCTTCCACAAATAGAAGAAAATGTTAGGTAATCAAATCAATGACTCAAAGCACAGAACAGTTTATTTGTCAAATCACACGTACAAATGCTGTAAACATGCCAAAGACTGCAAGGCGTGCATAGAACAACAATGTGTCATAGAGTGTCGACAGACGCGACATATCATAACATTTGTGGCGCACCACACGATGTGCCTACGTTTGTCGCACCTCGCATGTCCGCATACTATGTGGTCGAGGGACAGTAGGTCAAGTTCAAGGTTTAAAACACGTTAGTAAGGTCAATGATGTCAAAAGTTAACTTGATACTATGTCGGTAGATCTGCCAATTCCAGTAATAATAGTTCGTTTCACAGAAGGGATAACGTTCATTCAATGACACAGTGAGTGCGAATTTCACTTCAATATTCCCATTTATTGATGAAATTCGCTCTTTAGCTCAGTATTCAAGAATGGTACAATGTTCTGCTTCAGGCACTACCGTCACCTAACATAGGCACTTTGTTAGGTGCTGCCAGCCTTCTGGGCACTTTTCCTGTTGATAGCGATGTGGACGAATTTTTTGACGCCCTGTAACCGTTTTGATACTTGTACATTTTTATTTTTTCTTACTATTATAGATTTGTAGTTTTTATATAATGTAAATATTCACTTGTTGTCATTAAACTCAAGTTACAGTTGTTAATTAGAATGGTTGAGAAATTATAATTATTAGAGAAGCTACCATGTATTCAAAAACGAGCCGGTAGTCTAAATGGACAGACAAACTAATAAGATGGATGGGACAGACTGGAAACGTAAGGATAATGAAGTAGGTAGTACAAATTGGGAGAGGCCTATGTAGCGCAGCAGTTGACTGCTTTATGCTGATCTAATGGGCTCAAAAAGAGATTATTTTTAGTGACCTAGGATAACACAACACATGAGTACTCGAGAATATCACTTTATTTCCTGTTAGACGTGTCAAAAATTATAGTAGGTAAACAGTGGTGATTCAGACATTTATAGATT
This sequence comes from Noctua pronuba, assembly GCA_905220335.1. Lineage (NCBI taxonomy): Eukaryota > Metazoa > Arthropoda > Insecta > Lepidoptera > Noctuidae > Noctua > Noctua pronuba. The sequence goes on along the minus strand of LR999906.1, from coordinate 990,252 downwards.
AGGTCACAGACGGCTTGTTCACGCTCATTCCCTTAATATTGTTGCAGAGGCGTTTGTCACACGTTTTCGTCATAATTGTATGCATATTACCCACACGAGACGCTTCGTCTGAACACTCAATCGAGCGAATTTGACACAGCTATTACAACGCTTTCTGCTGCTTTAGACTAGCAGAAAGTGCTATAACTATGTCATTAACGTTTTGCAATAAGCAACCTACTTATTTGCCATCAAAATCGTTTAAGACAATTAGTTTTTAGTCTCTAGAAGAATCATTTTTATTTCTATTTTCCATTCCAGTCATCAGCTATGGCAGTAACTGGATGACAGTTACCCAGAATAAAGATGAATGGCGTTTCGTAAGAGGCCTGTGTCGAGCAGAGGACTGCTACAGACTCTTTGACAGTCATTTCATTTCTGACAAGTATCAACCTTATTGATGAGAGAATAAAGTTACCTCTGATATTAACCGACTTGTCAGTAGCGGCTCCAATATCAACGTTATTACAATAAGAATAGAGATCGCTGTCATTCTGACAGTGTAAGGACTATAGGCTAATGAAGATGTTTCCAGAAGAAAACGGTTATCATTCGATGAAAATTTGACATCATAATCATTTCAGAGAACGCCAAGCAGTTGAACTTCTCAACATCACATTATCAGTGATGTTGTCGTAAGTTGCGCGCGCGTCGCACTTTTGGCGTGTCCACAAGGGCATTACTAACTGGCGGCGTACGAGTAACGTTGTATTAGTAGATCTTTTGTTTGGCGACAAAGCTTCGTCTCATTGTAGCTAGTTATATCATTCGTAGTCACTGAACTGCACTGGACTGAGGAAACTGAAGACGTGGACTCTCTTTGTCCGTAGGTACTCATTTCTTATTCTTTTACTCAAGTGCATATGCGGCGTCTCCCCACAGACCTCCCCACAGACACCTTTCATCTTGCACCTGCGCACCTGATGACCTACTCACTGCATCAGTGAGCGGGGTTCGTGTGGCTGAGTTTTAGACTAAACGAACTGTTTGCCATCGATACGCTAAAAAGAAGAAGCTTAAACTCTCTTCAAGCTCTTTCATAGTTAGTATCTTCAGGATGTTTAAGCCAGTAAATGAGAGCGTGACATTTGACTGGGGAGAATGGAAGAAAAACACGCGTTTGGCCGACCCCAAGTAAGATGGGACAAGGGCAGGGAGATGGTGACGAGGGATGATTAAGCAACAATCGAATATCATCAACTGCTAAGCGAATATGCCAGACATGGCGACCGGATGGAGATAGACAGAAGAGTGGTGTAGCAAAAAAATAATAAATTAAATAAAAATTAGGATGATGCACCATTCTACCAGATCTGCGTGAGCGATACCAAAATATGCATCCATTACAGCAAGGATTTATAGTAGAGAACGAGCAGTCTTGAAATTGAAATGATTTACAGTATCAAACGTGACAAAAACTCGTCCAACAAACGTTAAATAATGAGTTTCAGACTGAAAGCTAAAATTGTCGTCTACTCACTGGTGATTCACCTCTTTTACGTAAAATAAATAAATATCTATCTAGATGTAACGAATGAAAGACCTGTTAGTGATGACGGCACGGTTGGCGCAGTGGTTGAGAGACTGGCTACTGCGCTGCGTGTCGCGGGTTCGATCCCGCACGGGACAAATATTTGTATGGCCTACAGGTCATTGTTCGGGTCTGTCTGTTTGTGTACATGTGAGATTAAATGTTTGTAAACGGAATCGTATCCACGATACAGGAGACATTCCTAAAGTAGAGCAACGATTAAAAAAAAGTTTAAGAAAGAAAATCTTAATTTGAATGACAGATATTTTGCACAACAGTTTTTTATGTAACGAAGGACGGATTTTTGAATATTCATTTCCTTACGGAAGGAAAACATCGTTAGGAAACCGGCAAGTCGAACCAAAAATTCGAAGACATGAGATCTACCAACTTACACTAGACCCACGTGTGAGGATGTCTGTGTCCCAGCAGTGGGAACATTAGGCAATGAGCCTATCGTAGCCGCCAACTGGAACGAACCTGACGAGGTTATATAAGGGTTGAAAGTTTATATTTACTAAGTTCGTCATTTTTGCCGAGCTTTTTCGGGATATTCCATCAGACACCCGAATTGTAATGCTGAAATTATGATGGAACCCTGTCAGGCCAATACCATGATAATCATCTGACTATCCTCATGAGGAATCTAAGTACTCGAAAGAAAAGCAATTGGAAAGGAGATTCAATAGTGGAAATAGAGTCTAGTTTCACTATTCACAGAGAAAATACTGTAGGAAAAACACGGTCTTACCGCTTACATCTTCGAGTTCTAAATTGATTCAAATTATTGCAAAAGTGACATTAATTTTATTCGATTATGGAGATGGCGAGTTAACACTAATTCGTATCAAATTCGATATTAATCAAAGAAGAAGATATACTAATCTTCTTCTTCTTTCTTTATCGTGTGGTTAGTTCGTAACCTGGTGTCAGAGTTTTTATGCCGCCCATGGGCCTCTTACTTGGCTTTACATGCCGTCAAGAAATATCTCTCAGGCATGCTGGTTTCCTCACGATGTTTTCCTTCACCGAAAAGCAAGTGATAATTATACTATACGCACATGAACATATTAAAAAGAGATAATGTTTGTATGTTCGGATGTAGGGAGCAATCTTCGAAACTACTGATCCGATTCCGAAAATTCTTTCACTAATGGAAAGGTACGTTATCCCCAAGTGTCATAGACTATAAACAGGATGTATCCGTGGGATAATTTCCAACCATCACGCGATTAAAGCCACGGCCAAAAGCTAGTCTGAAATAAACTTGTTGTCCCCATTATATCCCTGCTACCGATGATCTCAGAGCCATTTCTTAGTGAAACACAGATCCATTCCAATTATACTTATGTCAAACGCTCGACATTGACAACGCGGACATAGGAACATAATTATATACAGCACTCCCACGCACACTGCGGATGAAAAAATCATAAATCTGTATTAAATGTAGATACGGGAATATACATAGAGTAAAATAAATGTGGTTCGGACGAATTGTGCCCGGATTTTAATGAGGTAAATAAATACAAATACTATATATAATATGCTGTTTTTTTGGTGTATTTACCTTCTTTATATTTTCTGGTATTCTCTGTATACTTCTTCGTTGTGAAAAAAATAAGTTAGTCAGTGAGCGCTGGTGGAACTAAGTGACAAGAATGCGCTGAACCAACCCAAGTATCGTGTCTTCGTCTATTGTGGTTTATTATTACTTAGACCCAGATCTAACTCAAGAAATAACCTTAGAGAATCTCATGCTCATTTCAATTACAAATAGATACAATCAAAGTGTGAGGGATTCTAGCTAGAAAAATCTCAGTGAGAGTTTTCAAACAACAAAGTTAAGCAAATGCACAGCCAAACCAGAAAACACCTGCTTTTCCGGATAAAACGCTAACCACAACACGAAACCAGTATCACTATGGGTAAAATTAGAACGTTAGCAGGCACAAATATCTACGAGCCGTACGTTGCCCCAATAGGTGCTAAATCATAGAAGTCTAAACCCCCAGCTTTCAAACAAAGATTATTGTGGGAACTTCGTTACAACCATTCTGACAGATATTACGTACTATAGTTAGATTTTAGGAATCTAACGTATTTCTTCTGAAAAATATGACCTTTGCATAGGTTCATTGATTGGAGTATCTTGCTATAACTATGTTAATGCATTACATTTGACAATCAAATTGATGTTCACAGTAGATGGACCATGCCAAAAATAGGAGCTCTACACGACACCTACAGACAGCAGGTCTCCTAAAACCTCATCTTACTATCAAATAGCCAGAGGAAGCCCTGAAATTACTCTATCATATTATAGAGACGCTCTCTTTTAAAAAGGATTCAAAAGTTTAAATATCCATGTTTATGCTGGCAGAAATTTCTTAAGAAATAAGCAGTACCTATATACTCATATATTATAATGTTATTTTTCTGTGTTGTCTACTGTGTGTTCATAAATAAATAAGTAAATATCCAGTTCAATAATAGCAAAAGTAGAAAAGAATTAAAGGGCGTCAAAAAAATTCGTCCGCATCGGTATGAACGGGGGAAGTGCCCAGAAGGCCAGCAGCATCACCACGATAGATGGCAATGCTGATTCTTTGGCTAAGAAATAGACCAGCCCTCTTGGTCACGAGAAGAGCCTACCAACCGTTTGGCGATATCCCGAAATACTAGGTGGGCACTCAGACCCCATGGCCTTAGTGAAAAGAGTTTTTTTTCCGAGATATTGAACGTAGACTACTCTAATCCTATCTTGCTAACACCTGTTCACTTCAGATGCATCATTGAATGCCGTTATGGCGTCTAAAAACAGTCACTCCGGAGTTAATGATTCTCGCACTAATAAACAGCTCAGCAACATCTAAACACCTGTCAAGTGTTTTATGTACACCTGGCGCCTGTAAGAGCTACTTTAGGCAGCATACACAGCCAGACAACACACATACCTAATGGCACAAGGAGAAATAATCACACCCGTTAGCTGGGGGCCTAGAATGGCTGCTTTAGCAGAATCATAATAGGATAAAGGATAATAATATAATTAGGTTACAGTTCCCAACGAAATTGTACCCATGGAACTGTCAATATTAAAAAAGAGTTGTGTACAAATTTTGGTGTACAATATATTCTACTTATATGTCACACAGTCAAAAATAGACATGGATGAATGAATAAGTGTGCCCTCTATTCTTTTTTAATGTAAACTTTTGAGGACTGCCAATTGTGGTCAGGCTCAAAATATCTCAGTACGAAGAGGTCACAAGCAAGTTCGATAATGAGAGAAGACAACCAGCCATCACTATAGCAAAGAATAGTCTCTTCCACCAGTTTACGCATTACCCAGGCTCGAGAAAAAATCCACACGCACGCTCCAGGTTTTCATAAATAACTGTGGCAATTAAGGTCTTCAAAACGAGGAAACTCAGACGTATGGCAGCCTTAGTAACAACAGAACACACTCACATAGTTTACTGGAGTATTTAAGTTTCGTAGCAAGTGGTGTTATGTAGTTTCTGCCTACCCCCATCGGGGTATGTACGAACACACACAATTAAATAACACACTACCTACACCTCACTAGGTACACATAATGTCCAATACACAGTCACACAGTCTACTGACATTAACTAGTAGGTACACATTAACACGGTCGCATTTAGCGATCGACCGTAAACAATGCGCAGGCGCTCGTCCGGTGGGAACAGTTAGTCGTACTAATCGCGACGGAAATCTGGAATTTTCGAGTTTACACCAGAGTTTAAACTGAACAAGTTCTAGATTGTTTTAGCAGTAACTAAGAACCGTTAATTAGATTTCAGGAATTTTAATCTTTTTTTTTGCACGTGAATCGCACGGCTTGTAAGCAGCGTGGCATGGAACTAGATGTGGGGTATCGGCCTTGGATTGCAAATTCAGGAGGTTCCAAAATAATATGTTTCAAAAAAGCGCCTTGCAAACCAGCGTTTCTCATTCATTTGATTTTGAATCGCATCCTCAGTTAGTTTTAAAAATAGGGTAAAAAATTAAAATCTTCATAAGATCGTGATCACAAAAAAATCTACCTAGTATAAAGGGTGTAAATAGACCCTTAACGAAGCCGAAAGGCACTTGTTCCTCACGTCATTGCGATATTTTTTTTCTTCTCGACCATACCAGGGAACATTCTAGTTACGGAGATATTGAAGGTCAAAGTTCCAACTTTTTCACAAGTTTTTTTTAAATACCAGTTTTTAAGGTTATAACTTTACTTTAAATTCCTCCATGACCTGTTTACTACTCGATGCATCCGCCAGCACAATGTTTTGATTACGTTACATTGAGTTTTACTGTAAAACGTGATTGACGTACAGAATACTTGGTTGACGGCTTCGTGAAGGGTCAGTATGATACACCTTGTATTTGTTTTGCCACGAAAGTTTTTTAAATAGTTTATCACAAGCGCTGTAGGAGAGAGGGCGCCACCATCAAGTTTCTGCCCCGGGGTTCCAGTATATCATGTAGAATACACCAGTGCTCCTCGGCAACACCTACACATAGACACCTCACAAGCCCATTGATAGCCAGTCATACAATTTGACGTCATGTAACAGCACGGTTCAGCTATGCGACCGACACCATGTTTTGTAAATACGACTCGGTCAGGTCACTACTGACAATAGTGACACGATAGCTAATGTCTCTTAGGTACAAGTGTACTACACAGAAGTGGCTCTTAACCTGTCTTCGATTATAGGTGTTTGATATGAGAACTCTTTTAATTAGATATAGTTCAAGGAAAGTAGTAATTACCTCCACCTGCTACCACCTCTATGTACTCCGATTGAGGGAATGATCACACATAGACGCGCAGCCGGCTTGAGCCGGAAACATCCAAAAGAAAATAGTTCGCGGTGTCGAGTTGTCCGAAACGAAGCGATGTGGTGAATGATTTATTTTTCCTTTTCATTGCATGGGCGTTAAGCTATTTCTGACCGGCTCAAGCCAATCCGCTCAAGCTTCGTCACTCCCTAATGAAATACTTAATAGGCAAGTAAAGGCAGTCAGAACGCTAAGAAACGGGCTAGCAGGGCCCATCCAAGGACGTCAAAGTGGGTCCCAGAGACCTACTCTCCAGGCATGATACTTACGAGCACGTATCACTTTCTGACATAAAGATAGTTAGGGGCCCGAACTAAAAATGAATAACAACACAATTGGATAGTTTTTCCCACTCTCGATGTGTTTTAAAAACTTGTGAATCCGAAAATAATGGGAAATAGGGTTCATTTGGAAGTTTCGAGCTAATTTCGGATGGGCCCGTATCTTCGTTGACGGGCTTGGAGAGTAAAGTCCGTTGTTTCTTACCCGAGGTAAGATTGGTTCAGATCATTCGACTCTAATATACTGACTTCCCGTAACGACTGCCGTAGATATTTGACAAACTAAAATAGAGATTTCAGCTCTATTTTAGTACGTCGAGTTAATAAATAAAATAGAATAATTTGATTGTTACTAGATAATAAACATAGCTAACTGTCTCATTTAGTTACGTGTTTTTTTTAATGTTGGATTTTTCTCAAATAAATTTCAGAAAACGAAAACATATGTAAGTTTTCTCTTATTTTTTCACTATTTATTAATTGACGCAAGAGAAAAGCTGACGCGTTATATACTTAAGTAATTGATGGTTAATAATGATAGGTACGTTTGTTACTATGAACTCTAAAATCTGAATTATTTGGAATTTGAATTACTTTCAATTATTTGAGCTGTTCAGAGATGTAAACATCCTGCAAAAAATGATGTTATTACACCAATTTTACGTGTTAATACCATTAAGATTCACCAACAAATAATCAACAAACAAAATATTAAAACAGATTTGAAAACCTCTTACAAAATAATGTTACAAACAGACACTATCTTAACAAACAGTGTTGCGCATAACATATCGATAATATTACATCGATTCTCGAGTTGGTCGTAAAATCGTTGAATCGCGTAGATTCGAGATCAAAGGGTGACGGAACGCAACGCCAGATGGCGCTGCTATCGCTGATGCGTTTGTGTAACCCACATACAGGCAACAATATTAAATTGTGTGATTTACTGAGCTGTAGGAGGTACAAGTATAGAGGGGAATTTATCGATTTGGCAATACGTAACCTTACTGCAACACTTACCTTGGCTTACTGCAACACCTATCATCATTTCTTCTCGTCATTAGAACCTCAGCTACTTTCAACTCATAGAAGAGCAATCTTAATCTTCTCAGGAAAAAGACAGTCTCTGCTGCGCATAGTTCTCCACAAATATCAGTTCCAGATTGCCTTTTGGGAAATAAAGAGTTCGAGCAGAAAAGGAAGAGGTCGAGTGAAAGGAAAAGAGAGATAAGGTAGTAAAGTGTCGAAAGAGAAGAGTGTGGGAGGTGGAGAGCGAGGGTGGCATAGGTTCTGGACAATAGTCTTCGTGCCATTTACAATGACCTACAACAATAGCGCAATTAGTAAACCATTTACTAGTTTTAGTAATAAACTATTTGCTAATTTCAGCAAACTTACATTACTCAGTTACGCACCGTTGAGTCTTTATAGTTTATTGTCTAAATGTGTATTTGATAGCATCATAATCGATTTAATGATAGCAATAATGCACTGTTGAACATTTGGACGCCGACCTTCAATCCATTCCTACTACGACCAAAAAAGAAAAATAAATCTGTCCGTCTGCCTGTTATTTATTCACTGAAAGGATTTCATACACAAGTAGACCAGTACCTTGGTTAGGTCATTGGATACTTTTTAGCCAAAGTCAAAACGTTTGTTGAGAACTACATGTACAATGTTGGTTATGTTAGTACTTATGACTTAGCAGCCTTTTACAAGCATTGCAATTATCATTCGCCTGCCCTTATCATCCTAAATTACAATGCATTAAACATTAAAGAGTGTCCATGGAGTTTCTTGCCCATTCTTCTCCATAGAGATCTACGCCTTGGAATGGGCAACTACAGTACTTTCATAAGTTATTATGTCTTATGTCTGGGACTGTAGCTTCGCCTTCTTTGTTTTTCTGACATTCAAAAGTGCCTGTAATGGTCTAATTGAAATAAATGCTTTGAGTTTGAGTTTGAATTATTAGTACAATTAAATTGAGAAATTATAGGTCAAAAGTTTATCCCAGTAGTATGTTCCAGTAGGATAATTTCTGGCCCCCACGCGGGCGATACCGCGGCTTAATAAAGCTTGTATAATAATATACATACAAACGAGTAACTCAGGAGAAATATCGTGGGCTCAACCGTCAATCAGACGCCAAATTCCTTATATTTTTAACCCCAAATTAAAATTAGTTTCTTATGTATCTGTTTAGAATCACAAGCTGTTACGAAATAAACCCCAACAGATCTCTTCAATCAGCTTTATTTTACCATCGACGCGTGTCTATCAGTTCGAATGTATCAAAAAAATCCTAGAATTCGCGCACTCCAGCGCATTTTATTTTTAGATAATCAATGACAGATGACGAAGGAGTGAGCGAGAGGCAGATAGTGCCGTCTCTGTTTATAATGGACGTAATTTATAATAACTTCATTTGCTATTTTGTGTATTGGCGCAGGTCGTATGTGAACGCATAGATTTTCATTGAAAATATATTAGATAAGAAATAGAAAATGATTTAGTATCAAATAATGATCTAGCCTTCTGGCACTACTTGTCTTAGGACAGACCTATTTTCATCATACGCTGAATTAGGCTGAAATGTGATGTGGCTAAGGTCATAGGTTATTAAACCTTTTGGTCAACCCTCATACTAAGAATTTCACTAGTCGAAAGAATAGAAGAATATTGTAATGAGGATTTTGTTTAGTTGCTTATACAAGTATAGTCACTGGTCGCTATCGCTATGTCGAACAATATGCCGAATATCTAATCACTTCGATGTTATTCGTACATAAAAACTGTGTTCATACGCCAGCACACCAAGCTCTACAATCTGTCAAATTTCTTTTAATAGATTTTCAACTTTAATAAATTGCAAAAAAGTAAGAAAATTTAAATTTTGCGGACTGCCCTGGCGCTTTCACCTTAAATAGTTTTTGTCCCATCACATACATTATGTTTACAGTCCATAATAACAGAAATAACTTAATTCAAATTGAGGTGCAAAATACTAACTACAAAAGCATTATTTTGGTCTTCAAAACACAATAAAACAGAGCAAAACAAATAAACAACAATCATTCTCAATTTAAAAACAATAAAATTGTAATTTTTACGTTCAATTCATAACTTTAACTTTCCATCAAAAATCCATCGACAATAATTCATCAAACATCGATTAAAGTGATGCGTTACCGATTTATACATCGATTTTATCGCCTAAGGGATTAGAGGGTAATAAAATACATGCTCACGCGCATTGCGAAGTAAATCACTCACTATCTCTTCACATACAGAGCTATAAATTATTTGACGGAGTTTATCCGCTCGCGTTTGATCTACAATATGTTTAGTTGTTAAAAGAACGGAACAAAGACCTTTTGTATGTTTGTTTTACACCACGATAGCAAAGCTATGGTTTTCTTTTCCATGTGGTATCTGTGGAATTAGATTCCTTCTGTAGTTTCGATGGTTTTGAGTTGTGAGTCTATTTCTGAGTTGCAGTTTTGTTTATAGTAAGTTTGATTGATGTAGTCAATATGGGTATGTATTACGATGTCAAAGGGTTTACAATGTCTTAGTTAAACCCACGTAGTGCTGCAATCAATGTCTCGGTTCGATTAGTTTTTTTAGAAATCTGTTTTATCTTTCGATTAATGTTTATATAGACAAGTCTATTGTACACCAGGTCTAAGAAACAAAGTAATAATACAACAAAAGAACAATGGGTGGTTTTCAAATACAAGTATGTACATAGGTATTCTTGTGGGCTACAAAAGGTGATCAGTTTGAAGTGATAGTATTGTCAGGGCTATTGAGTTTTTTATCCCAAAAGCCTGGCATGTGAGAGTGGCGTTGATTGGAGATGACCAGGGTCGAGGATGATTTTATTTGTAAGCCTCGCTCGTTAGAAAAAATGCTATTGGATGAGGCCTACGCGTAGATATACCTGTACTTGTTAATTATCCTGAATACAAAAAAGAGAAGTCGTAATAGATCGTGTCGATTTTTCATCCCACTAGAATCGTTATTAGTATTATTTCAATATTTAAACGACCGTAACATTAAATAAAACATTCAGCGCGCGTTTGAATATTACAGTAAAGTTTATTAGCTCCCAAATAGATTGCTCAATGGCAGAATATAATTTGGTATGTTATATTTTTGCCAATAAATCAAATAAAAACTCGTAGACTTTGTAAACGTCACACTAACGTGTCATCAACTTGTTGATGACTCCTATAAAATCTGCATGCATCGCCCAGTTGGTCGCACAACTAATAAAACTTATAAATAAGTATTAAGGCTTAAGGTCTTTGCACCAGCCGAGGTTGGTAAGCCAGATTTACGACTAGATTTAATTCAAATGCATTCATAAATAAATGAAAGATATTACCATGGCGTCCGAGCGAAATCTTCCGCGGATGTGGAAATCGGACACTAGTGAAAACAAATCAATCGTATCCAGTCACAGGACAGTATCGATGAATCGATAAAACTTGACCATTATCACTTGTACAACACTGGCTGTTTTACTAAACCACTGCGCTATTCCAAACTGTTTCGAACGCGGAAAATCGATTTTCAAAAATTTTCAAATGTCACTCGCGGTCGCTTAGGCGGGAAAACTGGAGGGCGGTCCGGCCGGCGCACGCGCGGTTGCCACTGAAACTGGCCGCGACGTGCCAGCGGGTGCCAACCGACGTCACCGCCAACATTTGGCAAACACGCCAACATTCTGACGAACCATTTCGATACACCACGGATTGTTTACATAGCGGTACAGATTGGTAGTATTGTATTTTGTCGCGTTGGTGTCGCTCAGTGGAGCCAACGTTGTTTTGGCTTGAGTTAATGACACATAAAATGGTGTTATTTTGATGTTGGTCTTATAATACGGTTGATATCGATGCTAAACAAAGCTTACGAAGGTTCATACGGAATTGGAGTGAGGACAATGGTCGGGAGCGGTCCGCGGCTCTTCAGGCCGCGGGCTGCGCTAGACGATGCGACGGGGATATTTGTGTTGACACGCTTGTCGGCGAGTTCTGTGAAAACGTATCTAAAATAGTATCACAATAATTATTCGTTTGAGAGCAGAGAGAATGGCTAATCACGAAACTGGATCGTAGACGATGAACCTAGTTTCTTAATGACGTCGTAGCTCTAGTTTGTAGTTGTTTAACTGACATGGGGATTAGTTTCAGTCATTCTGGAGGAGTCTTCTATTTTAATGACTTTATTTTCGACTGAGATGATACAATCCTAGCTAATCGTAACTGATATTGTAAATGCGAATTTGTTCCACTTTTCTCGTCAAATTGGTTTCGTATAAATTCTATTTGATTCTTGCAGATTACGTTTTCTACAGACGAAGTCGCGAACAATAGTCTGTTTATTAAAATATCATCGTAGGCGGCATGTCGTAGGCCAATGACTATGAAAACATTACTAACTGGTTTTCCTCAGTTGACTCATTGCATGCGCAGGAGAGAGTTGAAGTGGTGAACGTCACTGCAGAAAAAGAGGCTTCATAGACGATGTTTCCTATGAGCTAAGCTGCTGAATTCATTGGATTTTAACTGATATCCTAGTAATGAATACCACCACTACCTAGGAATAGTAATGAGAAAAGTCTTTGTCTTGATGGTGGTACAAAAGATTTGAAAATTAACCACAAGTACAATTTATACAATGAGTAACATTCCAACTCCATATCTTTCCCATACAAAATCTAAAAGAAAATTGCTTACAGCTTTCGAAATATCAAAACACCACATCAAAGTCCACTTTGATCCTAAAACCAAAATGATAACATCAACAAAAACACCCCGTTGATGTGATACAACTGAGAGTGCGATGCAGAACATTTGGGCGATAATAAACAACAACATGACGTCCTCGCCTGAGGACAGGGCCGAACATGTCCTCGACCGAGGTCTGGGGGCCTACCATCACCTCTTCTAACCGTACTAATTCAATCTTACTTCTCGCCGCATTGGTCTCGTGGTCGCAAGCGCAGCTGCTGAGGGTGGGGCTGTTGTTGATGGATTTTTCATCAGTAGCAGCCGGAGTTTAGAAATTGGCGGTATGGTACCCCCGTGCCTCGCACGTTAAGTCGTTGGTTCTGATCTCCCTCCGGTCGTGTCGGATTGCCTTCCAAACAGACTATTAGAGTGGCGGAAGAGGAAGTGCACCTGTGTCTGCGTAGACTTGTGCACTAAAATAGTATCTCAAGCGCCGATGGCTAATCTCTGCTGAGGTAGGCGGCCATAGCCGGAAAACGGTCAAGAGATGGAGCTAGACGTCCTGTATAGCTGCATCTCTTTCCCTCACCCGTATAAGCTGCCTCTGTTTCCCATACTGAAGTGACCTTAGAGTGATACCTAAAGGATTGGTGGTACAGTCCCTGAGCCGATGAGATCAGTTACATTTAGATTCTCTCAATGTCAATGTTATTTCGGAAGTAAAGATTAAAGACGCAGACAGTTATTACACGGTTGATGGGAAGAAAATGTGTTCATTTATCTGTTTGTTGTTCCAAGGTTTTTATGACTTTTGTCGCTTTATTTTCTCAAGTCCAAAACTCTATAAGAAAACCTCAGTTAATAACTGCTAAGCTGTATCTAGTCGAAGACAAGATTCAATTCAAATGCTTATTAGTCGGTGGTACTGAGTCAAAGACCCAAATGATGCATGAACATCCAACTGGGTTAGGTTGAAAATCAGGCAGGCGGGCGTATCCTGAAATGCAACTTTTAATTCAGTCACAAAATTCAAAATAACATCAGCAGAAATAAGCCTCATCTAAAATCAAACAGAAACAATCTTAATTAAGAAATTCAAGAGAAACGACCTCACACGACTTCAGACGACTTTATAAAAATGTTATATTTTTACAACTTATTTCCCTGAACACTGCTTACGCAATAAGCTTCCAAAAACTATGTGACATCATGTTCTTTGTCCTAAATGCTACGAACACACAATTTATCACTTCACCCATCTTATTTGGGATGATTTAAAGCCGTCACAATAACATTTTCTTTAAAACATAGTGCAGCAACAAATCTTAGGAATATTCTCACAAATTTTAAGTTGATTGAAATTTTCTGGGAACTCAATGATATAGAACAGAGCGTCTTCGACGAAATGAGAATCACCTCTTCCTCAGTAAATTGAGTTAGTAATGTTCTGATGAAATGATCTTGGCTCACGGAGCCTTTGTCTGAACTAGAAATGATAGTGAAACATACAATCAATGTGGTTTAGAGAAGTAAATATTTGGAAACTGGTTAATCACAGTTGATTTAATTAAAAATAGATAAATAGACTAAAGTGAATTTATAAATTCAAAACATGAGGTTGAGGGCTGGGCTTCAATCCTCAGTTCTATTGTGTAGCCACGTATACAATGTGTAAACAGACCTTTCATGAAGTCGTCAACCAAGCATTCTGTACATCAAACTAAGTAACTCTATGCAATAATTATTTCTTGGAAATTACTTTTTTCATTGTGGTATTACGGTAGCATTCAATGTAACGCACTCAGCGTTATGCTGATGGATGCATTGTATAGTATGGGGATATTAAACTAAAAAAAAGTTGAAACTTTAACCTTCAATATCTCCGTAACTAGAAGGTTCCCAGATCTGGTCCAGAACAAAAAACACTCAATGGCGGGAAGAACAAGAGCCTCTCGGCTTCGTTAAGGGTGTTTTGCACCCTTTACACGCACAACGCACGTATGTACCTACCCACAGTAAACGTAACGTACCTTAGCCCACACAAATCATTTGACAGTGTCCGAGATGCTATAGTATACGCGACTGTACTCAACTACCGACTACCTAGTAAAATGGCGACTTTTCTTTTCTCTTTGTTACCATCTTTATTTCACTGGAATTTATCAATAATTTATTCACAATGTCATAAACTGTATAACGTTAATATGCTCCTGTGTTGCCAAGAATCAAGTCATTAGATTACTGCCAATACATTAATTAGCATCTAACGTAGAATTGTACTCAATTCACAGTAGTAGTTTCCTCTCCAAGTCAATTTCCGAATTTTAGATAGGTTTTCCTGTTCACTATGCTGCAATCTGTTTTGTTCAAATAAAATTCTGGCGCATCGAGGACCAATAGTAACTCTCAAAATCAAACTATAGAGTTGGAAGATTTTACAATCTTCCATTTTGCTAACTCTATAAACTGAGATATTTTCCTGATGCACTTTTTATGATGCAAACTAATCCTGGGTTTTTCATTAACGGTTTTCCTGAATTCCAGTGCAATAATGTGATATGCTGAGATTTCCCGTCAGACTCAAGTACCTAGGTACACATATTTTAATCGCTAAACATCCTGTCTGAGTCTTTAGGAAGATATTATACGCATCCTCTTACTCATCAACATGATGTTTTAGGCAAACACAACAGGTAAAAGAAGTAAATATAGACCCCCTGCAGACCCAGGGGGATTATCTACAATAATATACTCAAAAGAAGATCTCAGTTTCATACACTGAAATAGAAAATAATTACATACATAGAACTCACGCTTTTTTCCCATGGGGGTGGGCAGAAACCATAGAACGCCACCTGCTTCGAACTTACAAACTTCTTTTGCTTCGTCCACGACTCTGGCCACACACGCACGCCGCTCGGTTGCATTCAGCTCCTTATTTTGAATCATATTTTACCGGCATTTTCTCCGGATTTTTTTTTTGAGTTACTATTCCTTTATTTCAATGTAAAATTACATCCCCTGTACGCAGCACTCCATTTATGTAAATAATACGGCTAAAATAAAAATCCAACAATGGATTTCGAAATACTCTAACGAACGACGCGTGAAATCAGCTTTCACTTCCTGCCTAGCTACAGAATTCAGCGAACTCGTCGTCGTGCTTGCTGCTTTAGCTTCGTGCGTTTTGCCACGGTAACGATACATTGCGAATGAGGACATAAAACAAATCAAATTTATTGGATTTCAATAACATTTCCTGAAATAATTTCTTGTACCGGTCATCTTAGTATGATATACTGAATTCACCCCATCAGTTTGTGGAGGGCTGTCTCTTATACACTTTATTCCAAGTATAACATGTCTACCGAAACTCCTAAAATTTTAAATAATACTATCTCTGCCCAGCTACAACCAAACCCTACCGTGATTTTCCTGAAATAAGCATTTTCCTGCGTTATAAATAAACATGCACCTCTCTTAATAGAATAATCGGGTTATTATTAGTTTCTTGTTCACTCCGCCGTGCAGATATGCTTGTGACGACATTTGGACGATCGGTGAGGCAACTGTTTGACAGGGGCATACTAAGAGCCAAGGGATGGTGTGCCGCCTGCCGGGGCTGCGGGACTGTTCGAAAGAGATACCGCGGCCCTGGAACACAAAGGGCAAAGAAGGAACATGGAGGGGTTTTAGTCAGTAAAAGTCTGACACTCCCTCACCTCGCCGACACAAATTGAGCGAGTCAGACAGAGCTTAATGTCCAAGCAATAAAAGCTAATTACTTAGCTAATCCGACGCATTGCCCAGTTGCGTCGTCAGATTCGAAAGGAAATTCTTTTCCCGACCAGCTCGAACTGATTTCCTGTCGTTCCTGTGTTTCGTGTGGTATTCCCTTATACGCCAAGATGTCAGTATATACGTCATAACTTTGTACTTACATAACTTCATGATTAATGTCGTGATGGGCCAGAGGTTAAGGCTCACCACTTATGTACGAGTCGAAATCCGGGCAAGTACCAATGTGACTGTTTCAATTCATATTATTATGTACTTTCTAAGTTTATCTTGGACATCACTGACATGGGTGAAGGAAAACTTCGTGAGGAAACCTAGACTTAAAATTAATATAAGCCTTTAATCGCGATCCCGTCTTGAGCAAGCGTGGTGATCAATGCTCGTGCCTTCTCTGTTTGAGAAGAGGCCTTTGCCCAGCAGTGGGACAGTAAAAGGCTGGTATTATTTTATAAGTCTCGTTGGCCGAGTGGTCTGCGACTGCTGATCATGAGGTCATGGGTTCGACTCCCGGATCGGGCAAGGTGTTATTGGGTTATTTCATCAGGAATTTCCCAGTAGCAGCCACGGAGTCTCGATTTGTGCCCGGTTGATGGCAATAGGCTCGCCCTCTATTACATGGGAGTTAAACATAACTGGCGAAATGTGGGAGTACTATTAGGTACACCTCTGCCCAACCCTTCGGGGATTTCGGGCGTGATGAATTTTATGTTATTATTATAACTTCACAAAACCATCTGAGAGAATATGTTGGAAAACCAAGTTTTTAATGTAGTTTTTAATGTCAGTGATTCCTTAGAAAATTCGAAGCACAAATAATGCCATATTAGCAGACATTTTACATTTCATGGATGCGATAATTCTGCGTGGATATTCTGTTCTTCGCCAAAAACACATAAATATGAATCCTTTTCAATTTCAATCATTTTTAGTTTAGTAAATATTTATTTTTTGACTATTAGGTTATGAGTTTTCTATTTCAACTTATGTTACATCATTGATGTTACATAATTAATTAATGATGTTACATCAATGACGTAACATAATTAATAACATTTCTGAAGTCCAGTATCAAATGAATAATTTTGTATGACAGTAAAACAGGAATATCGGATTTCAGCGAACTATTTCTAATTCTAAACTCTTCAACTGTCACTTGAAAAGACAAAAAATGGATTTCTAAAAGAAATTCACTTCAAAGACTTTCTAAATCTGACTTTCAGTGCTTGTTAACTAAAGTCAGACTTCTCTTATGATATTCTTTTATAGGTTTACCTACTAAAAACTTATTGAATTTGCTTTCATCTTCACAAATAGAAAAGTTCATGAATATAATCATTTTCACGGTCTATTACTTTTATATCAATTTTATTATTTCTTCGTACAAGAATCAACGTTGTTACGACCACATTTTGGTATAATAAGTGTTTATGTGTAGATTTAGACCACAGGT
Organism: Noctua pronuba; assembly: GCA_905220335.1. Taxonomy (NCBI): domain Eukaryota; kingdom Metazoa; phylum Arthropoda; class Insecta; order Lepidoptera; family Noctuidae; genus Noctua; species Noctua pronuba. The sequence continues at coordinate 972,534 of LR999906.1, read as the reverse complement.
GACCGAACTCTTGGTGGGACTCGTAAATCTTTTGGGGTTAGCCCTATCACATGTAGGCTGGCAGTTGTAAAAGAACATACACAGCGTAGCATTCGCAGCCGGAATGTGTGTATGACCTGATGCAGGGTTGATATCAACGTGGACGACAGAAGAGGATCCGACCAAAGCGCTATGCTTCCATATTTTGCGCGAACCGCCAGTCTGTGGAATTCACTGCCGGCTTCTCTGTTTCCCGATCATCATACTCTGGATCTCTTCAAAGTTCGAGTGAATCGGTTTCTTCTAGGCAAGCGTACTCCACCCTAGGCCGCATTACTGTTTCACATCAGGCGAATTGTAGCCAAACGCAAGCCAGCAAGCAAGCAAGTTTTATGTAAAAAAAATGTCAGGTCCGCAATAGATGGTAATCTGGTCTCCGCCTACCCCCATGTGAAAAAGGCGTGAACTTATCTATGTATGTAACTATGTTAAGTCTTTAGATGCAACACATGCGTATACAAAAGAACACCTGTTTGATGCTCACGAGATGTAGCGGTAATTATTTTAACTTTGGTGGACCATATTCAAAACAAATTTATTTCAGCAATTAAACAATGCACATTTGGCATCCCGCATCCGTATGAAGAGATCAAACATCTTGCAAAGTTAAATTCGGTTTGATGTGGTTTGAGCACTCAGGTGTTAGAGCTTTTTTACTGAAATCCATAAAATGGCTGCAAATAAAATGCATTAAGTTAGTTTAGAAATGTACCAAAATCATGGCCTTTTGCATTTAGGCAGGTGACCTCCGTCGCACTGCTTTTGTTGAACACGGTGTTTAAATTAAAAAGCTTTTCAAGGAACCACAGAACATACTAACTAAAACCGGAAAATATAAACTTTTGAAGACCAGAATACTTATTTTTATTTTCTTTCAAAGAAAACTAGTAAACCTAGCTTACGTTTACCTACAACAGCCACATTAAAATCTCGTTTCGGGAATTACTACAAAGTATGAACTACAATACCCACACAGCTTTTAAAATTAAAACATAAAATCAAAACCCGTCTTCAAATAGACACACAACCCCTTAAGACTAGAACTGACTCAGACCTAAATAAAACCCACGACATGACACCAAAAAGATCAAAAGGTTCCTGAGCTAGGCCAATGGCAGATACGAAGAGCAAAACAAACGAATGTCGTGTCGCCGGCGCACGCGCATTGTCTCATTAGAAGGGCACTTGTGTTGGCAACTGGCCAGAGAAATTTACTTAGCTGTGGCCAGACTCTCTGGAGTGTAGGTTAAGAGCTAAGAAGACCAGAAAGTAAGTTAATTAAAATAATTCAAAGTTCAGATGTTGGGGCGGCAGTCAATCTGTGGAGGTCTTCTGAATGACAATGAAGTCGGTTAATTGGGCTTAAACGGGTTACCCATCATTAAACATAGCTTGCCTATCATTATAGAAAGTAGTCCTGCAATATAAGGGCAAACGGATACAATGGGAAAGTTGTCACCGAAAATACCTCATCGTCAAATAGTTCATGCTATGACAAATAGTTAATTAGCCAGTCAGCAAGCAAATAGCAGGCTGAAAGTCCAGCTAGTTAAGTTGCTAGATAAGCGTGCCGAATGTCCAGGGTACGGCATACGAGAATGCTTGGGTCAAATAATAGTGTATGCCATATAAATAAGTTTTGTCGATCGCAAGCTCCTTGTCCACAACAAACAAACACGTGGCTTAAGCGTCCCTTTGTCTGATATTTCCTTGTTTCCAAAAAAACACAAAACAGTTTGCACTCTTCAAGTGTTCAACAATATCCCCGTTTCCCCAAAACTCGTAACTTTCTGTTTATTATGCGTTGAAAGATTGATTTTCAACACCTTTTATATTTTATGCAAAATCTGTTGTTTAACAAGGCTGTGTTTAGTACTTTTGAAGTTTCACTCGGGCGTCGTAAACGTCAATTTATCACTGAGAAACATAAAAATGACTCAGAAACGTGAAATATCAAAGAAAGCTAGTGAAATAATGAAAAGTGTTTTTTTACAACGTGTAAATGAGGTGAATCTCTCAGAAAATGGAATTAAAATGTACCTCTTTATAAGTACAGTTTGAAAAATAACGTATGAATTAATGATGTCTGGACAGAACAAGTATCTTCTGTAAGTCATTCGCGCATCCGTTTTATTTAAACACGTTGTTTTAAGTAACGTTGTTTAAAAGCTCTTTATGTATCGCACGTTCGCTTTAACTTAAATGCATTAATAAAAAGGTTTTTTTTTAATATTAACAATGAATTATAAATAGTATTTAATATAATTATGGAACTTTGCCCGCATATACCTACATTGTAGGTGTAGCACAATAAAATAGATATCTTTATCTGCCTCGCTAAATCTTTCTATTTCATCACGGCACCAAACACCCAAACATGAGAACGAGATGCGTAGCAACAAGAAATCCGCCAACAGCCTACATGCGTAGCACTTTGCTACGACAAGCCTACGAACACTTGCTACGGACCGTAACATCGTAGCTGGTATACGGCCTACGATTGTAAAAGTTGAGCATGTATGGTTACAATGAACGTTCACCTATCGAATAGTTTATGAACGCCTGGTATACAAACTGTCTAATAACGTATTAAAATGTTGAAATGGCGGTTATAATAAATAAATACATTCTTGAGTTTTTCATATTATGAAAATGTAAACACGATCATCAAAACTTCATACTGGTGATGGTGGTATCTTTAAAGTAAGTACGTCGTTTTATATTTTAAAGTTTTTTTCTGACTAGAATATTTTTTACTCAGCTTCGACACAAGACTCATATGCCTGAGCTAAGGCAAATACATTTAAATTATTAGGAATAGCATTAATTGAAACACTCATTTATTTTACTGGCTTAAGATAATGTTTAACTGTAAAAAAAAACACTTTTTACAAAAAATTCTTAATACAAAATATCATTTTACACACAATTTGCAACGAACACAACGTTGCACCTTCCGAAAACTTATGCTGACATGGCATTTATAAAACCATTTGAAGAGATACTGTGAAGCTAAATTAATTTAAAATGTGCATGGCTTTTCAGTTGTCATGTACGTGCAACTGAATATTTCGACTTTAGCCAAAATAGTCCTCCGAAACTCGACAGGATCCATTCACCCATTTTAGTGTAATTGTCAGATACATGACCTAAACGTGATAAACTCCACAAGCACACTTTGGAGTGTAACCTCAACCATACCAACCAACAACCAGCTACTTTAAAACAGCCTCTCTCCATCAAAGGGCGCTCCATCCAGCTCAGGCTGCCTCTCTCCCTCCGGGGGCAGTCCCCACCTGGCGCGGCACCCGTTGTGCGCGTGGTACTTTGGAATACGATCGTCACGGATCATCTCGTACGCCAACCGAGCTATGCCACCCTGGTAGTCACTGATGCCGGTGTGCCACAGGTTTGAACGGGTATAGCCGAGTACTATGGAAAAAAAGGAATATTGTTATTTTATCTGTTATGTAATATTATTGATAGAGGAAGAGGATATGGATTTGAAGCATTGTGATAGCGAGACTGAATAATTAGGTAGATGTTTTTTTTTATTATTTGTTCAGGATCTTCAACAAAGGATGTACACAAACACACAAAATAAATAATCAACGACAAAATTATCACGTCGGTGTACTCTTTTACTTACAGGAGACCACAGCATGCATAATAAAATGTATAACTAAGCTGACAAAGTTATAGTAGCAATAAAAAATCATAATCAAAACATTTGGTAATAAAATTGGAAGAATAAAATTAAGTTAAAATAATATTAAAAATTCGAGTTTCTGTTTTATGCAATTCTGTTTAGTTGTAAACCGTGAAAGCGTTTTACAGCCGTTTACCATCAAATTGTAAATCACACAGTGCTACGGAAGAGAGGGGAAAGGCAGTGTCCGCGGGGCAGTAAGGGTACTTGCAAAATTTTCTCCAAACATGTTACAGATATATCCTGTTCGCCTGACGCGCTTTTATTGTTGTGAGACATTTGTGCGGGGTATGTACTGCTACATTTTCTTTTAGTTTTAATGAAGGACCAAAATGTTTTAGGGTTTTGTCTAACACTGTTTTCCATACTTGAAATATATTTCTTGTAGCACGTTGAACTTAGAGTATTACATTCATCCCTTAATCTCTCGATGTTCCGGCGATCTAAATCAAAGCACGGCCAGAAAAAAAAACTCTTTACACATACAAAAGAGTATGAGACTTTATAATGGTTTGATTTAGAAAGAAGACCAGCATAAACATCTCTCCATGTCAAATCCTGAAGTTGAGCCAAAGTTCAGGTGATAAAAATCTATCCACAATAGTGATCAATAGTACTCAAGCAGCCAGGCTCATTTGTGTCGTGTGCGACATAAGCGGAAGCCTTCATATCAGGCACCTTGTTTACACCGTATCAACATAAAAATACATTGGCATGCAATGTACACGGAACAAACAACTATAACAATCTTGTTTATTGCTCTTGACATTGGTGGCTTGTATAAAATAATTTTGCTACTTCCAAACATAACAAAACACTAAGCTACATTAGACTAATTTTATACAAAAAGTAGCTACTTTCTGCTACGTGCTACAATCTAAATAATTCACCCACGAGTCAAACAAAATCTTATTAATATCAAAACTCGCACTCCAAGAATATCGTTAACTAAATGAAAACATGAAACAATTAGCAAAACAAACATTGTAAAAGGAAGTGCGATGGAATTAGCCGGCTGTTAACAAAAATATCAGTGCATGTGCTGTTTGTTTGTTCATAACAATTATATACTTACTTGCGTCAATGGTCCGTCCGTTTGGAAAACAAAACATTTTGTTACACTTTGTATCTTGTGCATTCTTTACAGATCAGACAATATGGGAGAAAATATCTTATAGCATAGCATTTCCTTTGTTTTTGAAAGAAGTTATTTCTGAACCTATTGCTCTCCTATTTTGATCCATTTGTACACAACTCAATGTTCAATTCTATTATAGGCCAGAACCACAGTTTTAATATTTCAATCTTCTACATAATAAAAATCTTTAGTTCTTTCACTGTTAGACAGCGCAGAGTAGCTTCTTATGTAACAACAAAAGTTAGAAAAATATTATTTTTTTGGAAAATTCGTACTCTACATAGGGGTTAAATAAATTTATGAAAATTTGTATGGAAGTTCTTCATTTTTGCGGATGCCGATTTCGGCATCCGCTCACTGCTCACTTGTAATAAATAAATCTAGACTAAAAAATATCGGCAAGAATAATAGTAGTTGTCATCATCTCCCGAGTCTTTACCCAACTTTATTGGAATCGGCTTCCAGTCTAAACGGAGGCAGATGAATAATAGTATTCTACATAGAGCGAGTTCGATGGACTGTGTGAAGGATGATATGGCTAGATAGGAGGTGACTGCTGACATGACGAGTAATAGAGAAGTATGGCAGAAGACTTGCTGCGCCGACCCCAAATATATTAGGATGATGGCAGGAGAACGATGATGAATGATGAGATAAAGCGAGTGCCTATCTGACCTCCACAACCTAGTAACCAGCCAGGGTGTGCTGATCTTTAACTTTTAGGTAGAGTTTCAAACAAATAGAATTTAAAATGAAATGATATCTGAAAGCCCTGAACCATGAACTTGAGCTTTGGTTACCTACCATGTTACACTGTAAAAACAATGTAGTTTGCTGAACTTAAACATAATTTTAAAGGCTTATCATGCGGCTTTTATAACGACTTCGAATCACGTCTGACTTTGAAACTTTCTTTAACTTATTTATTTACAAGCTTCTGCCAAGAAAGCGTTCTACTACTTTTGTCATTTCCATTAGACTGGAAGGACAAGTTTACGGATTAAAGTTGTTTAATCATTTGAAACAAAGTAAAGTATGTGACTACGTAGCTAGGTTCTAGCGACAGTATTGGGTACCTACCCTATTTTAATAATTATAACCTACTTCCTACATTATTAAATGGAATTATTTACAACTATACTTAAATTATGAAACAATTAAAATATCTACTTATCTCTACACCTATTCTGCGACTTTGTTATCTTTTCAAAATAGTTAACTTTACCTTTCCACGAAATAAGTCTTAAAATTGTTTGATGGCTTTCCCTTATTGGGAGCTACAGGAACCTAGGTACTTTAAAAATCGATGTGAAATATGACTAACTCCTCAAATGTGTGGGCAGCGGCTGCAGCGTGGGACTATCAAGGTCCGACTCATACAGTTCCTTGGCCACCTTCATGAGCTCCGTGTCTTTCATGGCAAGCTTTACGGGTTGCTGTAGAGCCTCTGACACCACTTCTCCCTTCTTCTCGAACAGCTCGGAGCAGGGCCGGAGTTTCTTCACGCGAGGTACGAAGGGACGGTTCCCAAAATCTGGCGGATATTTGAGACAGAAGTGTTAGAGTCTTTGTAATTGAGCTATTGATCTAACTACTAGCTTATGCCCCGGCTTTGGCCGCGTGGAGTTCGATAATTGTCCCACGGAATCATACTACCAGGATAAAAAGTAAAGTAAAGTATCCTATGTGTTAATCCAGGTTAAAAACTATCTGTGTGCTAAATTTCATCAATTCAAATCCGTTCAGTAGTTTTTGCGTGAAAGAGTAACAATTATTCATCCATCCATCAATCCATCCTCACAAACTTTCGCATTTATAGTATTAATAGTATAGTATATAGTAAGATAAGATTCCTGCGACCAAGAAACGTTGCTGTATTCCGGCTTTAAGGGTGAGGATAAACGAGCGTAGGTAATTAAATGGGTTTTATTTTTGTGAGTCGCGTTATTTAGTTTTTAAAATCTGATTTTGCGTCTTCGTGTAACACAAACCAGATTTTTATATTACATCCAATGATGTATAATACGTCATTGATTACATCGAATGAAGCCGAGCTCCGGTGCAACATTTCAACTTTGTAATATCTACGTGAATTATGGTTATTTTAAAGCAAATAATCTGCGGGATGTTGTGAGGACTTAGTGGACGCTTTTTTTTTTTTTTTACGGATGGGAAATCATCAAATGACTTCTCCCGCTCTGGGTGGAGTGGGAGGGAGTGTCAGACTCTTACTGACTAAAACCCATCCATGTTCCTTCATTGCCCTTTGTGTTCCAGGGCCACGGTATCTCTTTCGAACAGTCCCGCAGCCCCGGCAGGCATCGGCCCTTGCGGGCCCCTTCCTAGTTGCTGACATCTCTTTGAGGCGCGCGTGGAACACGAACGCGCCGTCGACACGGCCTGTCGTCATAAGACGGACGGACGGTGAGCTAACCCATTACTCACCGTCCACAGGCCCGCGCCTACGGTGGCCGGGAGCCACCACGTGGCACCCGACGCCCAGTGCGTCGCCCGCGGCGGCTGGGACGTGAGATTCTCTCCCTCTCACGTCCCGCACTTAGTGGACGCTTAATGTGCCTCTGATGGGGCAATGTGGAGGACTCATTAAAGCGGTCGGTCTATAGTCAATACGTTACCTTCCGTGTGATGAGCGCAGTACGAGTTATAGTAAGTGGACTGTCCTCGGAGACTCTTCATCGTGTCCTTGATGAACGCTTGGATCTCGTCGTCTGTCCATTCTTTCTGTTACAATTATAACAAACGGAACATAATAAATACATAAAAAAGACTCCACAGATTGGTACAGCTCTAGACTCCTTTGAAGCCTCAACTGCAAAGATTTAGCGGAGCAGAGAGATTATTCTTCTACAACAACGATTAGATATTTCATTAGGTATTTCGGCCCAATTTTGCCACCACAATACTGCGACAGTGATTACCTACACTTAAAATCATAGTTGGCAGATGAATAACTAAACATAATATTTCTAATATTATAAATTCCTACTTCAAGTAGGTAAGACCATAGACCCAGCCTCTTGGTCATAAACTTACGTCTTGTGTCCCAACTTTTGGATCGAGCCATTTTCCTTCCAATTTCGCCCACCTACGCTCTGGTCGACACCTGCAGGAGTTAAATAAAATCCCAATAAGCACTAATAACACAAAGATTAATAAGGGACCATAGAACTGTACATTGTACAAACGAATTTGTTAACACAAAATGTATGCCTAGTCAAATGTTTACAGCGAGCGCCATAAAAGTTCCCGTGCAAAGACACGAATTTATTATGTAATTTTTTGTAGGTGGCAATACAATATTAAGTGTGTGCAAAGGCTCTAAAAGGAACATAGAACTTATAACGGTGGAAAATACATAGGTAAATCCTAAGAATAGTCCTACTTAATATAAAGGGTGTAAAAAGACCCTTAACGAAGCCGAAAGGCACTTGTTCTCCTCGTCATTGTGATCATTTTTTTGTTCTGGACCATACCTGGGAACCTTCTAGTTACGGAGATATTGGGGGTCAAAGTTCCAATTTTTTCACAAGTTTTTTTTTAAATACTACTTTTTAAGGTTCTAACTTTACTCCAATTACCTCCATGGTCCGTTTACTATTCAAAGTATCCATCAGCAATAAGTTTTGAGCGCATTATATTGAGTTTAACCGTAAAATGTGATTTTTGACCCCAAAAAAAATTTCGTTTCCCAGCAAAATTTTTTGCGTAAAGTTACTTAGTTTGATGTACAGAATGCTTGGTTGAAGGCTTGGTGAAGGGTCTGTTTACGCCCCGTATAAGGCGATTCTCCCATTGCAACGGCAACTTTATTTACTCTACGGCAGCCAGCCTCGTATGAGAAGTGCTTGACAGTATTAGATGGCAGCCTTGACATGCTGAGTAGAATCTTAAACAACAACCATTAAGCAAAGTGCCTTAGTATTTTGTTTAAGAATAACTTTAACTTTTGGGCAACTTTACTTATGAATGGAACTGAAAAATCCGATATCTTTTAAATGCAACCGTCTGTTTTCAAAACTTACATTGATGTTTTCCGGATGGGATGCTGTCGATACTCGTCGAAATATTCCGTTAGAAACGACATGATTCACTCTTTAATTTAATATTTGTTTGTATAAAAAATTTCGTTAAATTTAACCCAAAATTATTTACAGATTACAAACGTCAATTTTACTTCAAATTTAAAAAAAGTTACGAAGCATAGAGAATTTGAATAAGGTCAAAAAAGGATTTCATTTTAGTTCTCCTGCGGTAGGTCGTAGGTTTTCTAATCAACTGAACATGAGCTTGTAATTTTTCTTTGTAAGTTTCTTTCATAATAAGGTTAGAGTTATTGCGGTTTTGCATGTTGAGCTCGACTTTTTTATGGGGTCGCCAACGGTTTGTCTTTGATTCAAAGTAACTTTCACAAACAATAAAATTATTTTTCTTTTCAACTTTTATGTTTTTAGAACATAAATAAACGTTAACCTTAATCATTTCAAATGCGAAAGAAAAAACAACATTAAAAATTGTTTAGCATAATTTATTATCCTGAATATTGTGATTTACAATCATTATAAAACGCTCAATCACTCGCTAAGGCCCACATAAACGTCACGACATTTGTTTTCACAATGATTTTCACCAAACTGCTCGCATCGCGTCGAATCGGAAAGGATGCGAACGGATGCTGCGATCGCGTCCGGCAGGATGTCGAAGCATATGATCGGCTCCGTACCGTCGCTAGCGAACGGATCCGTTTCTTCGCCTAGTCAAATAGTTTCATTCCTACCGTGTCGGATACGACGACAGGTGGATGGAGCCGCTCGCGTGTCGCAGCATACTTTCGGCTACGATCGCGCTGCTGTGCACGGCTTGGTAATATAGACTTTAAATACTATGTACACGATTTAATATTGTTTAAAGATTGTAAAATTCGTTCCGACCCGATGCGATGCGTGCCGTTTAGTGAAAATCATGCTACAGGGAACAGGGTATGTATGACCACAGTATAAACATATACAGTATTGTGACTCGGCCCTGTCGTAAAGAAACATATCTTATGGTATGTCCCATTCCCAACACTGAAAGAACTTTTTGAAATCGCATGAGCAGTTTCTTTATAGGTACTTATGTAGTAGGTACCTACGCCTTTTACATCCAATCTTATATACTTTCAGAGAGACAACCCCAAATTCGACCTGATTACCTATATTAAAAAAAGGAAACGTAGTTTAATAAAATCATCTCGCCATAGCTGTACTCAGTCGCAGCATCCTGCGTTAGCGCATGCTTCTCTTGCCGACCCATCTAATAAAAATGACGCACGAGAAGCAGTGACACGGCATCGCAACGTGATCGTGAAAACATGGAGGTTATCGTGACGTATTCAGTAAAAACATGCGTAACCGCAGCGAGTGATGCGCGATCTATTACCGTCTAGCCAGCGAGGCGCCTGCTACTCGACCTCTATGTGCCTTGTAACCCTAGTACAGCTATCTGTCCACACCTGCTCTTCTCTTTTACAGTTTCTGATGCCATGTTGCTAATTTTTCAGCAAGCACTGTGGCTATTTTTAAGACAAACTGCTATTCAAATCAATAACTTAGCCTAGCATATCGCAGGCCACTGCTAGACCACTTGCAAGTTGCGCCGCAAAGCTCTCTACTAGACCACAAAATTAAAAAATCGTTCGTCTATATAACTGAGGGCGTCCCACAGTACGATTTCCGATAGTCTGCTACTAATTAGCCAAAGTCGTTTATGAAATATACCTTGAAATAGGTTCTAGTTCATCTAGTAGAGAAATGATGAACTAGGTTGGAATAAGCCAGGAATTCTCATGGTTTTGCCCAAAAGTATGGCAGTAGCTAGCTGGCCATCGGGTCCCTACCCGTGTTATCTATCACCAGACAAAAATTGTCATAGCACAATTGCATACAAGCTACTAGCATACTTTCGTGTAACTTACTGGTAGTGTATTCCCGACCACAGAAAAGTGCTCTTCCATCTTCACACCTTAAGAAAATCCATACCGAATTAACCGGAGGAGGCGAAACATAGAGAAGACTGGAGAAAAATCGAGAGACTTTTGAAACGATTTTAGATATTATTACTTTATATTACTGGATATAGCTTAGTCCTCGCATCTCTCTGTTTAGTCGGTCTTAGCCTAAGGTTTTCGATAATATTTCTGGCTTCTGGCCAGCCTGTGGCCCTATCAACCACCGTATGGCAATACCTATAATCATCAGGTGACGTAGACAATGGTCCTACTAGATTTAACTAGATCAACATGTATATGCACGAAGCGCCCACTACTGTCGTATTGTCCTAGTCCCGATACAGTATGACGTATAACCTTCGACTTTTGGCATTGAACGCAGGTTTTGGCCCACTGTCCCACGTATGTGCTCATACTTGGCCAAAAATACTTAGACGTCACTAATTTCCGAGTAGTTCGAACTCCAGGCACAAACTGTGTACCGCCTGAAATGCCCTTTTCCTATAAGTTACTGGTAGATAACGCCTTGCAACCGAAGTAGATAGTTTGCACATCACCTCACTTGGACAGACGAGTAAAATAATTCGCTTAAATTGCATCACGTTGTTTTCTTTCGATAAGAGCAACGTCAGCTCGTCGTCCGTCCGTTGCGCCAATGCTAATTCGCTGAAATCGAGCTTGTGCTTACACCGTGTCCCTACACGGTGAACAAAAAAGAAAGAATATCCTTGCTTTCTAAACCCATCCTCAAGTTGCGGCTCCCTTCCCTGTCGCGACCTTTCTTTCATCGGCTCACGATTTTTATGCTCGCTCGCTACTCCGGTAGCGTGACCAGCCGGCTTAAATCATGAGATCGCGCTATTTTTAGATGTACACTTTGTCGTAAACTCGTATCTGAAACCGAAGCATATTGAAGGTCAGCACCGATAAAAATTATGTATGTTCTGTTCAATTTGTCGGGTGAGCCGTGTGACCGTGTCGATATTGGTGAGGAACTGTGTTCGCAGGTGAGAGGGATAGTTTTATGGATAATATCAGAACACGACACATATTTTGTGGTGGGACGGACACCGACGCGAAAACGGTTACCACGTATTCAGTACATCATACACATAAAGGGTGTAAATAGACCCTAAACGAAGTGAAAGGCACTTGTTCTGCCCGTTATTGCAATCATTTTTTTGTTCTAGCTAGACCATACCTGGGAACCTTCTAGTTACGGAGTTATTGGGGGTCAATGTTCCAACTTTTTCACAAGTTTTTTTTAAATACAAACTTTTAATGTTTATAACTTTACTTTAAATACCTCCATGACCCGTTTACTATTCAATGCATCCATAAGCACAATGTTTTGAATGCGTTTCATTGAGTTTTACCGTAAAAGGTTATTTTTCACCCCAAAACAATAAGTCGTTTCCCAGCAATAATTTAATATTTATTTATGTAATAAACCAGTGTTAGAAATAAGAGTGATAGCCACACTATCGAATTAGGTTTAAGATTGCCTGTAATGATAGTTGTACGTTGAATAAATAAATAAACGAATACAATTATTCGTTGGCCTTAGAAATGATTATGTACAGGAATCGAACCCGCAAGGCCGCAACCCGCACGTCGACTGACGTAGTGTTAGTGATTGTAATCCAGACTGTACGCCAGGCGACTTGCCATCGATTTTTAATTGTTCCTTGAGCAGTATATTTTCTTGCATATCTAATATTAATTGTAGGATTTTATTACATTTTGTCTAACTTTATATAATAACCAGTAACTGGTGTGTGTAGTTCATACTGTACATGCAAGTTGGTTTTTGATAGTAAATAAAGAAATACCATGACAAATAAGCAGACTGGTTATGACCGCTTTGAGCATGACCTCTCCTCTCCGCTCGTCTCCGGCCTTAGGCTACGTTTCCACCAGACCTGTGCGAGGATGCGTAGCGAGGGATGTGTTTGTTAAGAACCAAGAGAATTAATTTACCTAGCCTCGCTGAGCTCTAGTGGAAACGGCTCAGCGGAGCGAGGTTTTTGTACATACAAAACAAGGGAAAGATGTGTGCGAGGGATGTGTGCGAGGAATGTTGCGAGGGATGTGTTCGAGGGATGTGTGCAAGAGACGAACCCGTTCGAGAAAAAAAGAGTCACTAGACAGTGTGGTTACCGCTCGCATCTGAAACGAGCCCGCTACACATCCTCGCACCGCCCAGTTACCTCACACATGACATTATTTAGGTACTGTCATGAGTGCTGGTAGGCCCCTGCTGGGATCCCTTCTATTTGCATAATATTCTTTTTCCTAATATACTTTGGCATAACAATTTTGGCATACTTTGTTTTGCCATAATAATACTTTGCTATATATTTTTTTGGCATACAGTTTATGTTGGCATAATTATCTTGGAGACTAATTTGTTTTGGCATAATAATACTTTGCCATATTTTTTTTTGGCATACAGTTTATGTTGGCATAATTATCTTGTAGACTAATTTGTGTTGGCAAAAATTGAATTCGCAAAATGTTACTAGCTAGGCATACTGACTATTAGCGTAATTAAAATTAAAATATTGTCTTAAAAATTAAATATGTAGTGCTACAACATTTAGTGACAGAATCGAATCGCTGCAAAACCGACTCCACGTAGTCTTGTCTGCCCTACCCCGAGAGTGTAATTTATGCCCGCGTAGGCGCGAAGGGGCGAGGGGGCCCGCGAGCTGAGGAGCAAGTGGTTTTAACGCTCGCCGCAGCGGCTGAGGCTGGCCGGCTTAGCCGGCCAGCAAGCCGAAGCTGCGGTGGTGAGCGTAAAACACATCTGCGACGATAAGCTCGCGTGGGACCACCGGAGCCCCGCAGCGCCGGAGCTGTGACAGAAACCATGCCTGCTGCATGTTGTATGCTGCATACTTGCTTGCATGCTGCATGCTTGCTTGCATGCTGCATGCTTGCTTGCATGCTGCATGCTTGCTTGTATGCTTGCTTACATGCTGCATGCTCGCTTGCATGCTTCTTACAGGGAAATAAAAATCACATAAAATGTTCACAATCAACTGTTTTATAATGATGAATGTTTTGATTGATTGATTTTCTGCCGTTTAATGCCTATCGATACGAAATGTATGCCAAAAGACGACTCTGACTATGAACTTTTTGCGATAAGATGGTTCTGCTTTTTAAAAATAAGTATTAGTCTCTAACATTTTAGGAGTTAGTTATTATTTTGCGTACTTGTTATGCCTATAAAAATAATTATGTTTTAATATCATTATGCGTAAATAAATATATGCTTTAAAATGTTATGCTTAATCATTATTAGGAGTAGAGAAATTATGCTTAAATAAAATATGCGTAAGCTGTTATGCGTAAGTAATGTTATGCGAAAATATAATTAGGTTAAACAAAAGTATGCCAAGTCATATTAGGTCTTAAAATTTTATGCAAATGGATAGGGAACCGCCCCTGCTTACCCTCTTAATGAAGGATGTAGGAGAGTGTAAATAATCAAAAGTAATAATATATTAATCATAGTTTATTGTAGCTTATCATAGGATGACAATAATTTGAGAAATACGTAACATAACGTAACATTCACCACTTTGGAACAGATTCAACATAAAACTCTTCAACCCAACGTGGTCACCATTTACACTTATTTGTTAATATTAAAATGATTATCATCTTCAATTCATTTACGTCAATATCTTAAACTATTTAAACCAAGGACAGAAGTATTGAGGAACACTCTTATTTTAATTTAGTACTCTTTACAAATCAAAGTTTAAAGCAATAATTAATTTTCGTTTCCATACTTTCTTACCAATTTATAAAAATTAAGAGTTCCTCTTTAAGTCATAAAATACGTCGTATTACCAAGGTGAAAATAAATAAGCTAGCGCAACTTAAACTTCACAGACTTTAAATTATAATAATGGAGACATATACCTATGATAGTAAAATAATAACGGTATAGATAGATATACGGATTAGAACGGTAGAGATAGTAAAATAATAATGTTCAGGTATCGATTACGACTCAATCGCAACGATACCTGAACACGATTAAATAAAGGTTGAGAGACTTTTACATAGTTTCGCTAGCTAATTTATCAAGATCCTGTATTTTGTTCTACCATTCTCGCAAAACTACAATAAAATGAGAAAGTATTCGTGTAAACCGTTTATTCAAGTAAACAGACGTTGCATTGTGACTTAACGAATAAATTGTCTTATATTAACATTTCCACAATAAAATTAATTCAATGTTTCTATACGGGACACTCACGGTTCTGTGAAAACAAACATTTATTACCACTACACAACGATATATTGAAGTTAAAGCTGTACAAGGATCTTTTGGCGCGTGGCAACAATCGGAACTAACGGTGCGATCTTGTATATTGAAATCATTTTTACGAAACAATTTCACAAGCGTTTACCAACAACACTCCTCTTTCAATGAAAGCAGAAATACAGATAAAACATTTATTTTGCGCGAAACAGGACGCATATTCAATGTCATCCTAGCGCCATAAGATTGTGCAATAATCTACACATTGATAGTATTGAAGTTACATCAAAACTTATTCTCAGTTATTACAACATTCAGATAATTACAAACGGTTACTGTAATCTTAAAACTTGGCTAATACAACAATGAAGTTCAAAATTTTCAGTTTCTGGGCCAGTAACAAACTTTCAACAGTAAATACAATGTGATGCTCGTTCTGAATTCTTAGCTATTACTATGAATATTGATTAAAATATTTGCACATAAGGTATTATGAGTAGTTGTATAGTTTAAAGAAAATAGCTGTCTCAGGTACCTATGATTTATATATCAGGCTAACACACTAAGGATTCTTTTCGACGCTGCGCAAGAGTTGATCTAGCAATGTTCTAGTACCAAAGTAAGGTGCTTCTTATAGTAAGGTAGCTATTCTCTCTATACTGTTATGAGATAGTAATATTAAACAAGCGCTGATTCAAAACAACGCTTTAAAGTCCAACACATCTCTAATTACTGGGGACACTAAGCCACGGGCACACAATTTTCACCTTTACACTGTTGTATTAAAGTCCATATTCGCACACAGAAAGATACAAATGAGAATTCTTGGTATGATAGTAACACAGTGGAATTTTGATAAAAATATATAAGAACATTGATGTAGCGAGAAGAGATCTATATTTTAATTTATTCACAAAATGATTAGGAATAAAAATATTTATTTTGATTGCAACATTTCATAGCCAAGATTATGATATTAGTTTCAATAAAAACTCAAGATTTTTCTTTTAATCAAACATACCCTGTGAATTTCCTTGATTTTAAATGCACAAATGACTTATTTTTTAACCAAATATATGAACCCAATTTCAATCTAAATGATATCGTCAATCATGGTTTGATGACCTAAGAATAAGATTAATTTAATAGACGAATGAAGTAAATTTTACAGAATATGTAACGTCGATATTATTTCTTCATGTCGTTATGTGTAACATTTTCTTCAAGATAAGATCTAAAGAATTATATCGCTAATATAGACAGTTGTTCTTTAGTTTCACTGCTACGCAAAGGAATTCATAGCATTCATTAGTCCTTTATATTTTATCTAATTTCTACGAACAATTCTGCTCCCTCTCACAGAGAGGAACACAGGCCCAACAGTGGAAACATTGCCCGCTGATCAATTCTTATGTTTCTTCCATAAAAGTTACTCCATTTCAAAAAACAAAAACAAGAAATAATCATGAGTTATTCTATTGCCTCCCTTAAACCGGCGGCGCTGGCGGTATCGCCATCGTTAGCAGCGACAGCATTGTCACCATCGTCGATATCGAGGTCACCATCGGTAGCGATAACAATAACGGTCTCGGTAGCTTCTTCGCTAGAGACTTTGGTAGAGTTAACATTATCGACAACGTTGAAAATGGAAATTAAAGGTCTATCGTCGCTATCGGTGGACGCGCTGCCGATATCGCCATCGTAAGCCATGGAGTCATCGCCAACATTCGAAGGGCTGGCTATATCACTCACGTTGGAAGTGCTGGTAGTATCACCAACATTTAAAAAACTGCCCATATCGCCAATTTGAAAAAGGTGACGATTATCGCCAGAATGTGTAACAGTCCCGTTTTTGTATGTGGCAACATCGGCAACACTGGAAGTAGTGGCAATATCGGCATAGTTCTCTTTGTTATCTGTAACTTGGAAAGTGGTGGCTCTTTCGAACTTGGAAGTGGTTGCAATAACGCCCGTAACAACTTTATTATGTCCAACATTGGAAGTGGTGGGTATACCGCTAGCGTCTGTAGTGGTAGTGGGATTCAAGGCCTCGTTATTCACAGAAGCGTTGGGTCCCTCGAGGGTCAGGGATCAGAACCTCGCACGGATGTAGACGGCGGCGACGTCGTGGTTGGCGTAGCCGAGCCGCTTGGCGTGCTTGAAGATCTCGTTCGTGGTCGCCGTCAGCGGCAGCGACTGCTCCAGCGCATCACCCAGGCCCAGCGCCAGCTTCAGGTCCTTCTGCATGTGCATGAGGGGCTGGTGGGTGGAGTACGACGATTCTATCATTGCTGGAATTAGAGAAAGGTTTGGTTGTTTTTTTTAAGTGCAACAAATTAAAGGTTTTAATATACTGAAATAGTAGTTTTTTTGATTTATGCGCCAGTCCTAGCAGTATTTTTTTAGGACCGTCTTTAAATATAGGCATGTACCGCCTATTGAATCTCTCTTTGCCACTCATAGAAGTTCTATCTGTTACTGTTATAGTGTACAATGAAGAGTATAGATATATCTAAATAAGCATAATCAGATGGACCACAAAGGTGCTGTGTGAGAGCGATTTCTTGACCCTGAATACTTTAATTTCTAATTTTACTGCTGTCGGAGTAAACTTACGTAAAAGCTGCGATTCGTGCACAAACATTAAACGTGATCACTCTCGACTGAGAACTCTCTCTGTGTTTCTCTTAAGACGTCAAAAAACCGACACGGGACGTTCTGCTTGGTCCGCTCGTGCTCTAGTACCGCCAGCTGTTGGTGCACTCAGATACGTACCACGTCCCTTGAGTATGAGGTGCGGCGAGGCGAGCGGCGTGAGCGCCAGCACGTCGAGCAGGTCGGCCTGGTTGAGGCCGGCGCGGTCGGCCAGCGCCAGCCCCTCCGCCAGCGCCGCCAGCGACACGCCGCCCACCACCTGCAGCACCGAGTTCATCTTCGACGCGTTACCGATGTCACCTGCGGAGGGCAGCTGTGTTGAGAGACTGTATAGGGCACACTGCGCCCACGTGGGAGGGGCAGGGGGGCTGGGAGCGCGATCGGCAATGAGCGTATCGATCAAGCTGGCTTTTGATCAGAAGTAGTCTTCTTTGTAATTTACAAGTTTCAAGCGTTTGTTTTATACGCTGCCGGTACCCACTCCCACCTGACCGCCCACTAAGAGATAGGCCGAGCTGACAAAACTTTTTTATCATTAAAGATTGACCACAGACAGCAATAGACAGTGATTGAGATAAAGTGGAAGAAGGGAAGGCAATACTGTGACCTGCAATCAGATACTAAAGGCTAAAAACCTCCTTTTTTAAAGTTGGCTAAAAATACAACAGTTTCCGATAATTCAGTCTGACTGTATTACATAAATATAAGCTCCAAGAGTATAGTAAATTTTTCTTTGGAATCAGATACTTTGAAAGATTTTGTGGATTTTACTACTAAATCATTTATTTGGGCCACCAAGCAGTATTTTTATTGTGATCTGCTTTGATGAGGTATGAGTACCGGGAAATTACAGGCATATTAGGCTTGACAACATTATTTTTGCTTCCAGTGTTAATTAAACCCATAATACTCCTGAATAAAGACTAAAAGCTTGCAGATTAAATATGGGGAGAATTATCGGTAAATCACGCTCATACCACACGGTACTCGCTGTCTACCTAGGTATAACAAAAACTCAAATAATGATTTGTTAGTGAATGAAAGTTTCGACATGAATGTTAGAAATTATGTAAAAGTGCACCTACTGAGTGCACTTTTCTCTTGGTGACGTTTATGATAGCAGCATTATTATTGGTGATTAATGAGAAAATATGTTTACTAAGCATGGTTATAATGGGTAATTTCAAAGATGACTTTAATAACAAGCATTTACGGAGTAAAATGCTGTGAAGGAAGGACATGAATTGAAACCTTCACCAGAATTAGCAATGAAGTGAGTGTGCTTGTGAAATGATGACTAACTTAATTTCTAAAAAGGACGCTCAGATTAAGACGTTGACAGTTAACCAAAAATAAAATCGAATAAATAACATAAATAAAATATAAAAATGCAAAATAAAATTAATAACTAAATAAGCCCGCGATGTCATTCTCAACATTTTAGTGAATAAAATAAAAATGTTTAAAACAGAAAAGTATTCGATCGTCGGAGCAGAGGTGTAGTTACTGTGATTAATTTATGTATAGCTGTTGACATATCATTTTCGCAGTCCCCTGAGTAGATCTGAAACCCTTAGCTATGGCAGCGCCATCTACAATAAGTTTAGACAGGTGTTCGCCACTCCTACCCCACCGCGGGCCATAACAAACATAAATGTCAACGTCCAAGGTTCTGTGCGGCCGCAACCGGAGCAGCTGACTACTACCAAGGTAAAAGGAGTTTTTGCTCATAGCCTTGAAGCACGACTGGCAGTCGTCGAAGAGCGACCGGTCTCCCGCGGCCAAGATGATCAGGGTTCCTTCCTCTGCTTGTGTTTTTGAGCCTTGGATCTGGAAATTGAGACAAACAAATATTATTATTTAGTCACACAGTGAACCTCACAAAACCACATTATAAGTTTTGCGTACGTACAAAGGTATAAAGTCCCGTCACGTAAAAAGAACGCTGAGCGACAGTGGAGGGGATGTGTTTGCGCACGTTATACAGCCGCGTCCTTAAGTACTAAGCTATTGTTTTATAATATAAGTATAACTGTTTCATTGTAGAATAGTAATAGGTACTTTACTAGCTACTTAGTACTTTGGAAAAGGCTGGAATAAAAAAAATGAGAAAGTTTATTTGAGCGGTCAGCGTTCTTTTTACGTGACGGGACCTATAATTCTTATTTTTTTGTCAATTATGTGATTTTCGTAATCAAGCTGCTTCTGTTATGTGTCGTAACAGACGACAGAAGGAGGATTGCTAAAAGCAGTAGTCTCCATTTTCTATCTACGTTACCAATCATTCAGAATTGTGGCGTTCGACAATATGCACATGATCTTTTACTGAAGTGATCATTTTTACATTTGCCTTTGTTATAAATTTTTGTGAATTATTTCTTCTACTATTTAATTTGGAATAATTAAATAGTAGAAGAAGAAAAAAGGGGCGAACTGAATTTAAACCAAAGTAGTCATGGAGTTATAAACTTCCTGCGACTTCATATGCTTAAGCTTTTAATTGATTTGGCAATGGGGAAAAACTACAAAGGGCGTGTCCAGACGCAAGATTTAATTAATTGTAACAATAAAAGTTTCATTGCTGCACTAAAACTTAATGAAAAGACATCAACCGAATGACGTTTTGAGTGTGACATAAAAGCTGCTCGTGACATTCAAGTCTTATGCTGCTTATCCCAAAAATGATAAAACAAGAATCACTAGTATTAAAAGTTCTAGTTTAGTGTTTTTATTAGCAAGCCCTTCTAAGCGTTTACAAACAGGGCGTAAACGGACCCTTCACGAAGCCGTCAACCAAGCATTCTGTACATCAAACTAAGTCACCCTACGCAAAAATGATTGCTGGGAAACGACTTTTTTTTTTGGCTGAAAAAATACTTTTTACGGTAAAACTCAATGCAACGCACTCAAAACAGGGTGCTGATGGATGCTTTGAATAGTAAACGGGTCATGGAGGTAATTAAAGTAAAATTAAAACCTTAAAAAGTAGTATTTAAAAAAAAAAACTTGTGAAAAAATTGGAACTTTGACCTTCAATATCTCCGTAAACTAGTAGGTTCCCAGGTATGGTCCAGAACAAAAAAATGATCCCAATGATGGGCAGAATATGTGGTTTTCGTTTTCGTTAAGGGTCTTTTTACACCCTTTATATGTATATAGTGGTGGTGGTGGCTTTATAGGTGGTTATGGTGGTGGTGGTGGTAAGTAATATTGTCTCACCTGCGCCTCCAGATATCGTCCGCCCTTCCCGCTGATGGCCTCGACGATATCGTGCGACGTGTCCGAGTCTATCGACGTCATCTCCACGTAGCCCTTCGACTCCAGGGAGGGACAGTGCAGCACCCCGCAGTTGCCGAACACCATCTAGATATTTACAAGAGCATTATGAAATTGAAAGAAACGAATACTAAAATATACATACTTTTTATATACTTTTGTGTTGTCTTATATGTACATTATGTACATATAACCCAAAAGATGACTGGAAAAGAATGCCTTGAGGAGTTGAGTTCGCCTATGTACCACTTTACATGAAGGAGTACTAAATAATACAGCTGTAGAACTGTAGTAGGACACACCTACCTAATTGATATGGAATTTACTTATTTAATATTCTACTTTCGAGAATCTAAAATCATTGTAAAAATGTAAGTAGAGGTTGCGTTTAAAGGACTTTCTTACGATATCTTCTTCGATTTTAAGGATATAACCCCAGATTGTCAGGAGAATACAGTTTATTACTTGAAATTGACACTAGATATCAATGAAGCGCTAATGCTAGCACCTGTACTCAAAGAAAGTTGCTCCTTTTTAGAGAAACAGGCGTGAAGTTATACAAGGTCAGAAGTTTGTGGTACGCCCACATTTCACCTATATGTATAGGTATAAAGGTTACTGCCGGAGTAACCTTTGTTTCTTCTGGTAACCTATCCGCACGTAGGTTTGTGAGTGGGTGCATCACATGAACATAGTGTAAGTGTGATATGGACCGCAAAACGGTTGCTACGGAACACAATGGGATGTGAGGCATTTTAATACGAGAACTGCACCATTGTTGATGTTCCTTACAATAGAGATGCTAAGTGTAGTGAACCACGGCTGGTTAAAAATCTGTGTTTATGCTAGAAAAACACTACCTTAAGTAGGTTACTGTGTTTACCTTTTTTGCTTACTGTTCTTTCATTCATTTTGTTTTATCTCAGCAGTTTCAAACTCTTTATTTTTATTCATAGTACGAAGAATTTTATAAAAGATACTAAATTCAAATACTTCTTTCTTGACAAATAAAAACAGTTATCTTTGTAAAATGTAGATTTTACGCAATTATTTTTGACTACGGTTCGGTGAAACCGTGTGGATTCATTGCGACAAACATAAATTAATGTTTGAAGTATCTCTCAGTGGGCGGTGTGCGCAGACCGTCCACAATTCAACCGTGTCTTATTAAGACTAAATATAAAGCGATAACAAAAGGCTCAAAACAACCTTCAGGACACTAGGGATTTTCTCAAGGGCTTATTGTTCATAACAACATAGCAACAAGCTAACAGGGTACTACAAGACGTTCCAAACATCACAGTAACGAAAATCTTGTCCACGCATTTGAGCAATCCCTTCCGGTTCGGTTCCCCGTCCATCCGTCCGTGACGCATAAAGATCCCCAGTAAAGGTCGGATCAGGGTCCCGACCCTGACTTCAGCCTGACCTTTGTGCAAACACATCTACCCGTGAAATCTACTTTTATTTTTGTTATGTTATCAGTATAATTTTTGGGGACTTACTAAGTTCTTCGAATAAAACTTGACCTTTATAAGTGATTCTTAGGTAGAACTCATTGAACTGAACTTTTTGTTTAGTTATGTCTGTGATTATAATAAGAAATTACCTAATAGGGCATCTCTTAATTCATTGCCGATTTAATTATGTCGTGCGTGAACGGGGTCAGGCAATACAAAACATAGACACAGAATTCGATACAAAGTTTTATTAAAGTAATAAAACTTTATTTCAGGATTTTGTTAGTAGTGATTATGGCAACATTCTGGCATAAAAATAAAAGAAACCTCCGCACGTTGAAAACATTTAGATACTAGCCTGTAAGCGGCAGTAGCATACAAGAATAAGAATGCATGGAAAGCATACCTTTAGGAGGAGGAGCTCGTGACTAAATAATAACAGCCGCTCGGGTCGATCTTTAGGTTAAGCCGTGCTTGCCTAGGTTGGTCTGTGGATGGGTGACCACCCATTACATACCGAGTTTCCTCCGTGCCTCGGAAAGCACGTTAAGCCGTTGGTCCCGAGTGTCATTTGTAGATCTTTGACAGTCGTTAGGTAGTCAGTGGCCCAAAAAGTCTGACAACCAGTCTTACCAAGGGGTATCGTATTACCCAGTACTAACTGGGTTGTGGAGGTCAGATAGGCAGTCGCTCCATGTAAAATACTGGTATTCAGCTGCATACGGTTAGACTGGAAGCCGACCCCAATATAGTTGGGAAAAGGCTAGGCAGATGATGATGATGATGGAAAGCATACCTTTGTCAGAGGCACACGACCCCCAGATAGGCAAAAGCGTGCCAGAAGGAGGGGTAAACCTCTTTCCAGGTATAATTTTCAATTAATTTAATGATTGGCAGTGTCTGTTACCTCTTTAGCTGCTTGAGGGTCAGCGACGCAAGAGAAGGTGATGTCCGCCTCCTCTACCACGTCGCAAGGTGTCACCGCCAGGGTCGCTCCGACCTTCTCGAAATCTTTGCACTGGAGACAACAAAAATAATACAGTTAATACATTATTCAATTAAATGAGGACCTAGGACTCAAATTTAAAAGTATTACAATCTTTTAAATCCATATAATTATTATGCAGGTCTTTTGGCCTCTGAAAACCTAGCAAAAGGGGAATGCCAGGCCGCCATAGTTATTTAGGCCTTTAGTGCCCACATGTAAGACCGAATGCTAATATTAGTTTATACCACAAATAATTTATTGATAAAGAAAATTTGACAAAACTCAGAGGTTCCAAATTATAAGGTTTTTTTTTTTCTACATATAGGTGCATTATGTAGATCATTGAATTTATTATATTTATTGTAAATGTATATTTAATACATAAAATACATTGGAATTTCTTTACACAGAAGGACAAATAAGTAAAGTACAAATATGTGTTAACGCTTAACTCTTTTTGCAACAAAATTATTTTTTTTCGCTATTAAGGTTTAGGATTATATTTAAATGAAACTAAGATTTTCTATTTGCACAAATACACAGTCACAGATACAAAATTTCGTTATTATTTCAATATTTTTATTTTTTCAAATATGTTTCCAACTTCTATCGCATCGTGAATAGCAGAGTTAATTACGTAAAATTTACATAAGATTTTTTAACAAAACAAATTTCTTGGGCATTCTTGGGCTTAAAATCGGCATTCCTCTTTAAGGGTATTAATATATTTCATCTATTTTTATTATGTACTTAACTAAATATCCCAGGCAGTTAGAAAAAAAAAAAAACTATTTCCCTCTATAAAACTTCATACTACTAGCGCCATCTATCATCAGAATTTGAGCTACACGTTTTCGCGCTCCGCTACTAGATGTCGCTGTACGTCGACAAGCCGGTACCTAAACGCAATCAATATCCGCGCCACGCCACCGACCGGGCCGCGTCAACGACCGCGGCGCGCAATGGCCGACGCCACGCGCCGCCATTTTGACGGCGATAACGGCGCCTATCTAGCCACCGCGCAAGCAGCGACACCGGCGAACACCGTGACGAGTGTCAAACGAAAGTCTGGGCCGATTCATTCTATGAACAAGACACTGTGTCGGTTTTACGAGTTACTGGAAAACGGAGAACGCATCGATGCCTTTCTAGCAAAAGCAAATCCGCGGCTTATCTTTTTTGCTGTATTTGCAAAATTTTTGCAATGAATTGACAAAGTTAATTGAGCAATTGATTATCTTATTCATTATTTGCATACGGAAAAAAAAAACGCCAACAAAGAAACGACGATGCTCTTTTATTTTAAGGTGACCTCCCAGGCATTGACAAAAAAAACGCATTTAAAAATAATTCACAAACAATATTTCGGCTGTGACATTTCGAAAAGAGGTCAGGCAGTACTCAGTGTGCGCCTACACTAAAATTAAGCAGTTATTGATTCAGAAGGGAACGTACACATTTGCATATAGTTAGCTGAAGAAAAAAGGGCAGACTAAAGTCCCTGTCGGTGAGAATTCCAACTTTCAATGCGAGAACAAGAGGCATTGAATTCAGACTATTGATTTTCATTACAGAAAGAACCAAACAGGTGAACAGAATAATAAAAGATGTGACGTTGGTGTAAAAAGATCAATTTTCAAATTCAATCTTATGTTTATAGCCATCATCAAAGCGTCAAGTGTTTATAATAAAACGTTCGGAAAGTCGGCGACAAACAACTGTAGCTGCGAAGGTCAATATCAATGTTTGCACAGATGGCGCCAGTTACGCATCCCGGCTACATACATGCTCTAGTATAGGATAACACCCACGCGGACAGATATCTATACGACCTACATACATAGTAGCTACAGATATGAACAAGCGTTCCTTCCCAAAATGTAACTGAAGTTAATAATAAGTTTAAAACAATGGAGATATGAATGGGTCAGAATAGGTCACGTTTGGAACGTTTTTTATTTTTCCGTGACGTCAGAATTTTGCAATTATACAATATACGAAGGACAGCTCTAATATGAAATGTATGTAAATTACAACAAATATTTTGGCCCGGTGATAAAAAGACGCTACTTTTGAATCCTTTATGCAATATCCGCATCGCAGTATCGGAGAAACATTCTCTTCCGCAATCGTTTTAATATTGAGATGATAGTGGATTTGGCACAAGTGCAGCACTTTGCTTCATAATCTGAATCACAGGGCATCTGCTAACGGAAATTAATAACTTATCTCTTGTATCTTCTGTAGCTTTAGAATAAACTGTTTTATTTTGGGATCCCGTTGGGACGTGGTATGGGTGCATCGTGCGTGCGAACTGTAAATGACCGGTCTACGGGCTTCCCCACAAAGGTGTCATTCACAGTTGTTACTGTAGCTCCGCTGGCATTTCAAAGCGGTATTTCAACAATTTCCTTCGAGACCCGCTCGTAATTGCTTCTACAGAGTGCATTTGTACCGTATTGGTGCTGTCTGGGTACATGTACACAGTAATATGTTGAACTAAAAGATAAGAGAGTGCATTCGTGATAAGATAATTAGCGAGCTGTATTACTTTCTTCAGATGTTAATATTAAATGGAGAATCTAAAATGTGTGCATTTGACATGAGTTATCCAAGAGAAAAAAATAAATGCCATACATTTGACCTTTCTTAACACTTTGTAGAAACGTACTTTCATCTGCAGATTTCGTTTCTGCGTTCCCACCCACGACGAACATATTTTCTCAAGAAAAGCGATTACTCAGGTTACCTAACGCTTTCTTTAAAGTGGGAGGTCGTCTAATCTAGGAAAGTGCATTCCGGCACTAGATTATTAATTGTTTAATTACCTTCCTTTGTCAGGCAAAGGTTATTACGAAGGATGCCGAAGCCCGTATAATGTTTGTCAATAAATATTGTGTGTGAGAACCTATCTCACCTATTTCAAACAAACGATACTGGAACTCCAGTACCAACGTAGTGTAGGAATTGACTTCGAATTCCTTCGAAAGTCCTACCCTACTCAACATTTTTCTTCCATTCAATATCAAAACAAAAATTCCATCAACTGGATTAAATTATTGTACCAAACTTCGTTAATACCACTTGCTTATCTGAGTTCAGTTCTATTTTAAGCCTTATCGCTTGTACCGTGAGTGTAAATTAGTTTGTGGTATACATACCTATTACTATGTCTGTCTGTGTCTGTGGCAATGTCTGTATTATACCACAGCCTAGAAAGAAGGTGTTCAGTAAATAGATGTGTAGACAGGTCGATACTTCTACAACAAATGGAGCACCCACACCTATCAGTAAAGGAAAATTCTTCGAACTGTTTATCGGTGGGTAAACATTTTCGGTCAAGGTCTTCCATTCCACTTTCAAGATGCCTTTCGCTTCCTTGGGCGATAAATTCTCGCAGTTTGAAAGCTGGAAAAGTGTTTGTTGCAAAGTTTCAAACTGCTGAATTGTATTCGTTAATCTCTTTGCCGAGTGCTCTTGCCTGGGAATCGATACTTTCATAACAGTTCTTATTGTTAGAAAGATGAGTAGGTACAGCTGCCTTATGGATGTTTTAAAACCGCATGTGGTCACTAACAGGTCTGGCAAGAGTAGTAAGTACTGTCAAACTGCAAGGATTACATGTTGTAGACTTGTTTAGCACAGCGTACTCCTTTCCTGTTTTACTCAAGCTTGAGATGACCCAATGAAAATTTACATATGCTGGTAGAATTGCTACAATTAATAGTTGCCTACTATTCGTAATGGACTGAATTTTGTGACCAGATTTATTCTGGAATTTTGTCAATAATGTTCCTTGGTTAGGAGAAGTTCAGCCGTACCCGTCGAAATCAATATAATTTGCTCAACTACTGAAAATAATTCACCCACTTACGCCTAATTTGTGTTATTGTAGCTATCCGTATAATGGCTCTTTGTATCAGTTGTGCGCCGCCTAAATGTATAAATTGTAAACTAAATTCGTAAAATATCATAGGTACATGACCTCTACCCTATTGCTACGACCATTATCATCATCAGCCGAGCACAGTCTGCTGCTAAGCAAAAACAGGTTATAACGTCCCCACTGCTTGCTGCACAGGCCTGCTCTATGTGGTGAGTCTACTTAACTGCTTGATACTATTACATAATTCTATTAGGGTATATGCAAGTCCTGTCGATTCTCGGCTTTAGATGCAGCAGCTACCAATTGCCCTGCAAATATCGTCGCTACGACTAGCCTGAGAGCGTTCTACATACTAAGTTTTCACTCAAGAACATCCTGTCCATAATGGGTGAACCAATGTACTGTACAATCAATGCACTCTAGTACAATGGTGATAATTAAAAGTTCAAAATGTCGGACGCAACCGTTTCGTCGTCCGTTATTTAGTAGGTCGTACGTGCTCTTTCACCGTGCTGTCTAAGGTTGCCAAACAATATTATATCATAATAGTCTGTGCGTCATGTAATTGAGTATCGAGCGCTAAATTTTGGTGGTCTGTCATTATTACGTGTCTGTGATTATAATTATATAAATCAGTTCCTGCTGATGCTAAGGAATTGGTCACAGACGGCTGTAAACATAGGGATAAGTAAAGAAAGAAAGGCTTTTCCTTTTCTGCGGTGAAACACAAAAACATGAATTCTATTCACGTTACTGGTAGTATTGGTACCTACTTGGCCAACCAAATACAATTTATAACCATTTATATACTTATTTATTAGTTTTCAAAACTGTTTTAAACTTTCACAGTTTATAACTAAAGTTACACTGTCACTTACAATAGCTCACAATAGTTGAAAATCACGAAAGATATCCCGTAAGTGGCAGTGTAAGTTTTATTTTTAGTATATTTTATTTCCTCATAGTTGAGGATAATTTGTTTAAGTCATTAAGGAAACACTGACTGCAGTAATAATAAGAGAATATTATTTGATTTTTCAATCATGTTCTGTAGTAAAGAATCTGTAATAACAATAAGTAACTGATTGCAATTACTCAAAGTTATTATAGATTATTTGATTGCGCTAGATAGTAGTCTCAAAAACGATATACTAAGAAGTGAGCAACCTTATAACCGAAACGAATGGCTAAACAATAGGACGACGCAATGCAACAGACAGAATATTACAAGAACTAGAACAAGTCATACTCAATAGGATTGTTACATCATTTCGGAAGTGAACTGGATTTGGTGTCAACAGCAAGAATGCTATTTGCGCTCCCAACGCCAAACAAGGATAGAAAATAAAAATCACTGCGACTCTGTACTGATATCTTTCTTCTTCCTTCATGTCGTTGGCACGGCAGTATGCAATAACATATCTATGTTGGTATGATTTAGATAGCAATTGGCTCAGCAACGCCAACAAATCTTCTAAAGATATACACAGGATTAATATCAGTAGATGACGAAGAAATTTTTCATCCGGGTGATAACTCTGCAAATGTGACAGTGAAAAGCGAGGGAGGGTTAAGGCCAGCAATTGCGTCAAACTGATAGAGGAGAATACTATCAAACAGAGAATAGATAGCGATCCTAAATACCCGTGAAACAAATACTGATAATGTCAGTAACACTAAACACTAGCAAACAGCTCTCTATCAACCGATACACCTAAAAGCGTCCATAGCGAACTAAACGATATTACTTATCTATCACCCAAGGCTATAGTCGAATAAAATATGAGATATTGAAGTAAAGTATTCACGGACGCCTATCGGACGCACAACACGTGTCAGAAGACCCGGTCAGAATAATAAACTTCCCAATGAGATCGCACTAAATTATCTCAATCTGAGGACACTTGCACTCAATTTTTTGGCGACAGTCCATAGAGAGCAAGTTATTGCTTTGGGGACAGGTGGTGAAGCTGGAAACATCGAAGGAGGAGATATTTTAAGATCTAACTATTTTTAAGTAGCTGTGCCAAAACTAAAAGAATGGGTAATTAATTTTGATGCAAATTATGTTCAAGACGAAAACGAAGGAGTTAACGATTTTAAAAACAAATGATATTATAAACAAGAATAGAGAAACGTATTTCATGTGTGCGAATACAATTGTTATGGTTAATGGTCCAGCCATTGTCTTAGACATAAACAATGGATAACCAGGTGGGTAAGAATTTATTTCTCAGAAACTAAGCATTGTCAGCCATGGTTTCTAGTTGTATTAAGATAGAAAATTGAGCTGAAAATGTTAAAAGATGCCTAATAAAGTTACTGAAGCATACTACATCGAATTAAAAACTCCAGTACAGGATGTTATGCAAAAAGCGGTATACTACAAACAGACAACGATAACAAAACAAACATTGTTCCACGTTGCACGAGGTACCCTTTGAAGATTAGCGTTGTAAAAGAGCAAAACCGTAGCGATGCACGTTATAAAAATTCGCTACACCTGTTCACAACTCAGCCAGAACCCTTTTTAAGATAAACACGATCTTAAAATAAAAATCGCGAACCCCTTCGACTTATTTTCATGAGCGTGTCCCTTTGGTCAATTCAAAATAAATGATTCACAACAAAAATAGATAAAACATTAAACACACAATGCTAGGACAGTAAATACAAATGGTTAGGGAAATGTTCTAGTTGCCTTTACAGTAAGCTAGTTACGGTTTAAAACTTTGAAATCTAGACCTACCTAGGCGGGCAACTTAAACACAAAGCATTAACTTCAAATAAACCCGTTACAGGCACTTTTGAAAAGTCAAAAAAGAACTACCTATAGACTGTAGGTAGTTTGTTATTGACTTTTCCGCCCAAGTATAATAACTGTGAAAGGGCTGCAGTTGTCTATTCCAAAGCGTCTGCGTAGATTGTAGATGGTTCTGTTTCTGACAGCTCTGTTTTGAGAAATAAAAAATAAATCAATATTCTACAAGTCAACCTTTGAGTGATGCAGAGACACGCAGTGGTAGGTGTATACAGAATGATTTTTTCAAGGGACGTGTATGAACAAATCCGAAACTATGAGGAATAGCGAAAAATACTGAAAGAAGTCGCGAGCCCGATTTTGATGAAAACTTAATCTGCAGCATTGGATTTATGAAAAATCAATATTCATAGCCAGGAATCGAACCGGTTGGTTTTGAAAAAAAAAATGTATTATTTACACCATTTGATAGTGTCGCTAATAAGGATCAAATGCTGAGGTCGGCTTCTCAGTATCTGAGGTAAATCATTTATAAATACTGGAAAGAGAAGGGGCTCAATATTGAGCCTTGTGGTACTATTATTTTTTACTTTTATACTTAATGAATTTACTCCATTTATTTATCGATCATTCAAATATGATTTTACTAAACTAACTACTTGTTTACTCAGTCCGTAATGCTCAAGCTTAAAGAGTAGTGTTTCGTGATTCAAGCAATCAAATGCCTTGGACATGTCGCAAAATATTATTGCATCTTGTTTCTAATTTAACTGGAATCTACTATAAATGTGATAGCACCATAAATAAACTAAGCATGAACTCATTCGTTAATCTTAATATTTACAATTACAAACACACTTTCTAACATTTTTCTTTGTTTTTCATTCTAAATGCTCTTTGATAAAGAAAGAATAGTAAGGTTACAATAAACACGGCGAGTACGAGAGATAACAGAACAAGAACTTCAACAGACAGTTTTCTATTGTTACAGTAAATAAAACCCTCATAGGGTTGTAAATAATGCAGCGGCTTCACGAAGTTTTAGCACTGGCAATCATTTGCGCAGCGGTGAGGGCACAGGACTGCCCCCAGCTTACAGTAGCACCCGTCTGGCCTGCAAAACCGCCGCCGCGCCGCAGGACCGCCTCCCGACAGACTACTTTCAGGCAACCTACGGCAAACTGCTTCAGGATATCTCCTGGACCTACTCCAAACTTAACACTCTAGAAATCCGACTCTTTGACGGACTTGAGGTCTTGGAGTACATCGACTTGAGCAGAAACGAAATCAGAAGAACCGAACACGGCCTGTTCGCCGGACTGAGTCGGCTCAAATCTCTCAACCTGTCGCGGAACTTTATCGAGGATATTCCCCGGTACACGTTCCTTGATTTAGAAAATCTAGAAGTCCTAGATGTGTCCCACAACCGGCTCCAATTTATTCCATTCCAGGTCTTCGGGCCGATGATCAAACTCCAATATTTGGATATATCGCATAATAAAATAGCTACTTTCTTAGATTACTATTTTAATCCTAATAGACAACTGAAAGCACTGTTCCTAAATAATAATAGCCTAGTCACCATTAACGAAAATCTTAACACAATCTACCTCGATCACACTGAACTAGCGGTTATACATAACACTGATTTCGAAGTATTGAGTAGGTTACAGCAATTGTACATAAGAAATAACGATTTTTTACGAGAAATAGAAACGTTTGTATTCCAAGACACGCCAACCATTACGCATCTGGATCTGAGTTCAAACGCGCTGCTGACCGTACCCCAGTCTTTGACAATGTTGGACAACTTGCAAGAGCTGAGGCTGGCCAACAACCCGTGGGCGTGCGACTGCCGCATGGCGTGGTTCGCGGGCTGGGCCGACAAGAGGAAAGACATCATCAAGTCGGACTTGAGCTGCCCGATCACCTACCCCAACGATATGATACGAATATTGAACCACACCAATTGTAAACCCCCGACGTTGGTATCTAGTAGTCCTCTTACCCTGTACAGATTGCAAAAGGACGCTCTACTAGAGTGCAAATTCGCGGGAAACCCCATGCCGTCCATCACCTGGATCACGCCTACGAGGATGGTGTTCCACTGGAACCCCGAGCCGCAGGTCCAGGACATATTCCACGAGCACGGCGACGCCCACGACCAGTACTACAACGCCATAGATAATTCCAAGTCGCGAGTGCGAGTGCTCGACAACGGCTCACTGTTCATCTATACTATAATATTATAAAGCTGCAGGGTTTGTTTGTTTGTTTGTTTGTTTGTTTGAACGCGCTAATCTCTGGAACTACTGGTCCGATTTGAATGATTCTTTCAGTGTTAGGTAGTCCATTTATCGAGGAAGGCTATAGGCTATACAACATTACGCTACGACTAAAAGGAGCGGAGCAGCAATGAAAAATGTTGCAAAAACGGGACAGGATTTTACGCGGTCGAAGGTCGCGGGGAACAGCTAGTTGAAGATATACAAAAAGAAGACTGTGGAACTTACTTATGCTTTGCAACGAACCCTTCTGCCAACTTGACGGCGGAAGTCGTGCTCAACATAGATCCCATGACTAGGTTCGAGATTAAATATCTGCGCCGCCGGCTTCTAAGGACGTACATTGTTCGTGCACTTCATGCGCTACATACTCTTCAGGTGAGTTTAATTCCATTACTGATATGTAAGGTTTGTGTGTGTGTCTGTCTCAAACGATAATGTATTTTTTTCCTTTTCAGATTCCGTCTGATGGAGACTTCCTGCAGTTGCTGAACATTGATGAGCCGAGATGCGCTGCGCGCGCGACTGATATTCAGCATGCTGGACAACATCCAACAATAAAAGAGACAACAGTAAGAGAAACTACGGGAAAATTACGCAGTTCAAGTGAGTTAATCGTACTAATTAGTTGCCGCTCGTCACGTGATTCACGTGCAGCCTATTCTAAGCCGGTAATATTGTTACAGGTTCATCGCATCAAAGAGAACTGTACACAACAAATGGACTGGATACAGACCAGTCATATGATGACGCTAGAAACATCGAAGGGGAAGATATTTTAAGATCCAACAATTTTTAAGTGGCTGTGCCAAAACTAAAAGAATGGGTAATTAATTTCGATGCAAATTATGTAAATGAAAGGCAAAAATGAAGAAATTAAAGAAAAAAGAATAGAGAAAAGTATTTCATGTGTTCGAATACAATTGATAAACAAATGTTAAGAGTAATTAGTAACTAGAAAATATTAAAAGTTTAAAATTATCAATTTGGATGCAATCCTAACAATCACATCATCACTCAAAATTGACGTCGTACCTAGACAAGGGTGACACAGGTGCTTAGGCACCTTCTTGGATCTTCAAAAAGCATTTGATACGGTGTCTGTCCCTATACTTGTCACTTGGTTGAAGAAATTTCAACGTTAGTATAAGAGGTGTGGCTATGGAATGATTCAGATATTATTTGTCAGACAAATCACAGTCAGTAGAGAAGAAGGGAGTGATAGTATCTGGTCTGGTTGTAAGCTTGGCGGTTCTCAAGGCAGTATGCTAGGCCACACATTATTTCTACCCTCTAAGTAAGGGTACTTGTCGCGGGCATGGGAGGTTACTTCTTCCTAACAAACCATTCTAGCATTCACACATACATATACATACACATTCTCGCGCGTACTCTCATCTAAACACACAAAAATACATACAAAAGTACTAACACCTAGTCAACCATACCCTCATGCATGCAAGCACACACACCAGACAGATCGACACTCACACGCTCTCTCTCTCTCTCTCTCTCTCTCTCTCTCTCACACACACACACACACACACGCACGCACACACTACACACACCTTCTGTTTAATAGTACTCTTCAAAGTCATCTCTTTTTTGGTCGGGGATTAAAAACAGCAGAACCGAAGCGGTGAACTTACAAAAATTCGCTAGACACGTCCACAACACAACTAAGCTGGAACACTTTTTAAGATAAACACCATCTAAAATGAAAATCGCGAATCCCTTGGAGTTATTTTCATGAGCGTGACCGAAGAGGTTCAAAATAAACGATTTGATATACCCCTGCATCGTCTCCAGACCAATCTAATAAGCGAGCAGGAAAAGCGGGAAATTCCGGCCGATCATATCCGTTCCCTCAGAGCCCGACACCGATTAGTGGTTCATCGATCACAGCTATTAGAATCCACAACATCAGTCTATCCATCCTATAGCTAACTGTCGGGTAAAAATAAAATGATTACATCCATCATTAGCTGATTGTAGTATTCCACGTAACGAGACTTCGCAGACCATGGCGTGTATCGATAATGGAGCTATTTAGCTTCATCAAACTATGTTTGTCAAAACAACCCGGTCATGAGGCATCTTGGCAATGTTCCTGCACATCATCGTTATTCCCAATCTTAACATCATTCTTTAATAATTTGTTACGTTGAGTTTCTTTTTTGTATATATTACGTTGATCAGTCTTTAATAAATGATCAAGGTTAGGCTCGGGAAATTAACAAGGTGTCTCTAAAGTATGACGTCTATAACGTCCGACATTTCAAGGATTTTGTTTTACATTTTAATGAAGTATGTTTCTGTCAAAAGAAAAGATTTGACATAATGAGAAGTTGAATAGGCATAGCGAGATCATTTTGTAGACGAGTGCAATTGAGATTACAAAGAGGTGTAAAGTGTCGTTAGTGAGGATTTGAGAATAGGTCCGTCCGTCCGTGCTGAGTTGTGGGCGTCGAACGTCGCGTGTGGAATCATCGCCACGTGAAAGGAAACACCCGCCATTAAATGAAAAGCTTTTTTGTTTTATTAATGGGACCGGAACGTGTCTTGCGTAACTGACTGTTTTCATTAATATGGAAGACTGGAGTAGCAGTCACGGTTAAGAAAGATTCGAGGTTAAAATTGGCTTCATATTTGCACAAACATTACAAAATGGAGGTTGAATAAAAGTGAATAATTAATGTACAGTTTGGCTTCGGCGAGTCATGAATTTTAACACTGGCAAAATAACAATGAAGTTTTATTATACTTAATTCTACACGTCCAAACCATTCACAAAATTTAATAAATCATTTGATTTTCATGCAAATGTAATCGTTCTATGATATTATAAACGCGATAACTGGTAATCGTAACCACCGAATGTAAATATTTTGATAAGAAATCCTGAAA
Source organism: Noctua pronuba (assembly GCA_905220335.1). NCBI lineage: Eukaryota > Metazoa > Arthropoda > Insecta > Lepidoptera > Noctuidae > Noctua > Noctua pronuba. Next base: position 937,141 of record LR999906.1, on the reverse strand, counting down.
TAACATGTTTTATTTAGCAAAATTTTCTCTATAGAGCGGAAAACGTGTCTATGCCAGAGACGGCAATAAAGCGGTCAGAGACTAGCAAATCCGGTCGCCGTCTACGTAAATGGAAATGTATACGCATGAGTATTACAAAAGTATCGCATAAAACGTACAAAGAGGGTTCACTGCTAAACTTGACCTTTCTTACAAACTGCCATACAATTAATACTGATGTAAAAGCATTATCATCAAGCTTGACAGAGACTGGTTATAGTTAAGTAGCAAACGCAGAATACATAGTCCGGAATGGAAAATAAATTAGTTAGACTTCTGTATCAATTCTCGTGGCACAAAACGTAAGTATAAGCAGTATTCATATACGCACGGAGTTGCAGACAGGATGGGCTATAAATATAGAACACCTGGGCATCGGAATGAAGCAAGCAGGTCACCCCGTGACTACGGAGAAACCGCAGCAGTAACACTACTGTTTATAGAAATGCAGGTTTCCGGTCATTCGCGAAAATAAGGTACAAATATTTGGATGTTTTTTTCAACTTTGCATTTTGTTTCGTACATGTGTTGTTGAATCTATTGTTCAGATTCATTTTTCATTTCAACCTTTATTATCCCCACCTAAATGCATTAATCTCCGTCAAATAATTTTGGCATGATTCATCCGTTTACATTTCTCGATCTTTCCAAATCTATTTGCAAATCCTAAAGAAATACGCGTGCATTTCGCAATTCTTATAAACCGTCATCAGCAAGAGGCTGGAATCCGGAGGCGTACTAAGCTCTCTTGCGAACAATAGGGCTGCAACTACACAATGGCGCCAAGGACAGGTACACGACTGGAGCCCCTTGAAGGTACACGAAACAGATCGTTTGTACCGCCTCGTAAATGTACATTTTGTACAAGGATGTGAACAGTAAGCTACGCGTATGAGCGTTGGCTCATTAAAAGTGCTAATGGTTATCCCGTCCCGATATGGTGACAACATCCGAATGACAATGGTAGGCCGTCCACCACGTCAAGAGATGGTTGATCATAAACGTTAGCTGATATGGTTGGCACTCCTAATTTTCCAGCCCGATTTTATTTTGGTCATCCGTCGTTAAAAAACAGGAAAAATTGTATCTCGGTTTCATACGGAAAATCATCGCAATGATAAAAAATGTTTGTTTGTGCACTTTGGGTTAATTGATGCGAGTTGCTTTGCGTCATCAGCGAACAATTCGCGGCGCGTGCGCTGTGCGTGTCTTTGTTCTCGAGTCTTGACATAATGTTCGATTCATGCACTTGTGTTCGAGACAGTCACCTGGATGTAGGAGCATTCCGTCTTATAAACGATCTTGCTACAGTTTCTTCGTAATTTAGAAACAGTAAAAGAAATTAAACTCCATTATAAAATGTTTAAACATCAATTGAAGTAGTAATCGTAAAGCTGGAGAAAATGCTCTATTTTATGATGAAACGAAATGAAAAAATGGCTGGCAATGCTTCGCATTTTTGCTTTGATACGTACGTATGTTTGTTTTGGCCGCTCCGTTTCAACTCGCGAATGAAAAACTAAACATGGCGATTTATACGGCTTATAAACAAAACTAGGTACATCTTAAGAAATCTTTTAAGCAAGTTTCCAGAATGTTCCAGATTACACGTTTCAATTTAAAGTTGTAACATCGCAATCAAGACTTGGTTTATGACCCAAATACGAGGAGCATACTGAAACGTTTGACAATAATTGACGTGCGGCAGCATACATTTGGATGTCTCAACCGTCGTAGTAGTATCATTTTAAAGACACGTATGACTACAATGGACGGAGGACGGATATAGATAGTGAAACTAACAAAAAACAGAAACGTAATACCAAAAAAATGCAGGTGACGTTTTTAAAACGGTAAACAATCAAAGGTCAAAACGCTATGAACCGTGGACAAGACTTTGACGTGAAAAGAAGAGTATATACAATTCGGTGATGGAATTATAGGATAAGTTCCTTCGATCGGAACGGGGCATTCGGATCAGACTTCAGTAACACGATTACCCAATTTGTTACAGAAATGTACGTATTGATTGATAAAATTGGTTGTTAGTATTTGACTTTGAGAGACTATATTAAGACTTGATCGATATGCTCACGATGGAGACCCTAAGAGGCTGATATTGGAGTATTGAGAAGCCATATTTAGGTCTCAAATAATAGATAGTGTTTCACTCGATATATCATGTTAATAGATATTCACATTCAAGCCCCCATCTCCATCTCACCTTTGGATAGATCGTCGAAATCTTTCTTTAGTTTGGCACGAATTCATTGTTCACGTTGATTGATAGTGAAATAGTTTATCACCTTGACATTCAGAAATGTCTCGGTGAATTTCTAAAGATTCACGCAAATAATAATATCATGAATGGAAGGGAGAGTTTGGAAATTCATCAGCTGTTATAAGTCTTTATAACTTAAGACTTCTAAAGATTTCAGTTTCAAGCTGAAACTATTAAAGACCACGAGATTAGAATATAATTGTTAGTAGTATTATCATGTGACGAAGATAGAAAATACCGGTTACATCAACAAGATTAAAGTTCAACATAGTATCCGCGATTAGTTGAGTTATTTTTAGATTTAAGTGGAAATTAAGGTATTCATATTTGTTGGAGAAGAATTATACAAGTATCATCATATTGTTTTAGCGAACTCAATTAAATCCAAACAAGGAAGGGTATTTTTAATTAATCGTGGCTAGCAGTCGACCACAAATTAATCATAATTATTGCAAATTGTTTTTCATTACAAAAGTATCATTTCAATGGTGAATTCAACAATATTTGTTTATTTTTCTACAAGCAATATATGGAAACGCTTGGAATTTCATTACTATTATAAAGACGAGGGATGGTATGAGATTAAAGATTCTTGAAAATAGGTTCAGGTCTCCCAAATATTTTTTCATCAACTGGATTTTCGTTTAACATAATTTTACTTTCTCATAACTTGAGAATGTAACTGAAGATTATTGAATGAAGTTTCATCTACCACTTCCGTCGGACCGTTTCTATTTTAAAGACGTTTCTAAGAGTCATTCACAGCTTTGGCAACCAGAAACAGTTCCAAACCAGTAATATTCGCTTTATTATTCCTTTCATAAGGAAGAAAACCCATAAAATCTCGCGTAAGTCACCATAAAACGTTATAGTCTGAATGGCGTCTATTTTCTCCATAGATGCTGGTCGTAATCTGCGCAATATCGCTATAACCGAGCCTAGACCGCCTGGCTTGCTGGCCGTGACCTTCTAGAACAAACTGTGTGATGACGTTATGTATAGGTAGACACGTTACACCCTAAAATAAGCGGCGATCAATCCTATGTGTACCGTTTTCTTTTGGTGTCTGTCAACTATTACAGTTTTGATGAGCATGAGTCGTTAGAGACTGACGTTTTCAAAAATAATGTAGTTGCTAAAGAAGCGTTGAGCGAAAATTCGTAGACAAATCGATTAATATTATTAAAAAAGTGAAAGTCAAATGATTAATCATATCTAATGTTAGAATAATTATGTGGATACAAATTATCCAAAAACCGTTCCACATCGATCACTTTTGGCGTTATTCATAAGTTATTGTCATAATTTATCATGAAGGCGTCTGGTGCGATTAATTCTATCGCGCCGAACTCCAAGGGTACTTACTCTGTACGCATGTAGGTCAGGTTGGCAGCCTGTATCGCGGAGTAAAGGAAACCTTGTTTCCAGCCAGTTTTCGCGCTTCCTTTCATTATCTGTTTCATTTGCAAATACTTCGGCGAGTTTTCCGTTCGGTAATTCCAATTTCGAGAAATTTGAGTTTGCTAGCCTTGTTCTGGTTAAATTCGCTTTTAGATATATTCTTCTGCGTGTTTTCCATCAGAAAAATGTTGTGATGGTAGGTAGAAGTTATTACTGATCTTCTGCTTTTGATAGAATATTCGACAATTTATGTTTTTAATATTCTCTGGAATACAGTGGGACTCCTTTGTTTAAGCATTCTGGTATAAATCAAATCATTTACCCTGTTTCATATTATTTGTGTGTAACGAACATAAAGTATGAAAACGGACTAGGTACCTACAACCCATTGACGTCATCGGGCAGATTGTTTTATTTCAATAACATTCAAAATCGTCAGTCATCGGGCTTCGTAGAAAAAGTTGGTTCTGTTTCATACTTCGCATTACTATCTATTCTGTGTTTTGTAGAACCAGGCCAAGGACTGGATCTGAGAAATAAAGGTACCCTTATATACCTACAGCATAAGTCTGAACTGAAGAATGAAAATGTTATAGAGCGTCCTAACTTCCTAAGTCACGTTGCCAACTCAACAATCAGCAACTGACAGATGATTGGGGCCATCTTATTACATTATCCACTTCTAGTACCCCCCTAACTATAGCCACGTGAGTGTTTGACCACCTAATCGCCTTAAATGCAGACAGGCATCCGTCTCTCCATCGATCTTGCCACGTTAACGTCTCGAACATTCTCTGTTAGTTTCCTACGGATCTCATCCGTCCTTGTCCATTTTGGAACAGAATTTTGGCACTTTAGTGATTTTTGAATATGGTCAAAATTCATTTGAATTTGCCCCAAATTCCTGCGATAAACCATTAAGTACTTACTCTCAAGACTTTGAGTCAGTTCTCTCAACCCTAAAATCGTTATGCGCACCACTTTTAGCAACTTTGCATTTTTTATTACGAGACAGGACCAATAAATATAGTCTCGTACGCTAATTTTAGCGTTGTGACGTTGGCGAGTGTTTACTTTGCAAAGTTATTATTTACTTTATTATTAATAGCCAGTGTGTATTTAGCTTATGCATAAAGGGTTGGTACAACATCTAACTTGATTTAGTAGTTTTTTTCCTTCATTCTTAGTATTTTTCTCCCTCCACTCGAGTCACTCCAACGTATCCATACATAGTTTCCATAAAGGTTTCTTTGGTAAATTAATTACTCGCCTGTGAATCTGTAGAACCTGTTGAAAATCATGACTTCCAAAAGATGTTACGGTGTAGTTATAACGTGCGCCGAATATGATTTCTTGCTAAACTTGTTTATAGTGTAAATATCATAAAACATTAATTTGTTTATGAAACTATTGCCAAGATAATATAACATCCTATCGGGTGTCATCCTCGTGGAACGTGGGTATTACAATAATCCAATTTTTGTTATTACAGTGCCGTTAACATGCTTATAGTCTACCTCAGATCAGGCATTAGGTATTGTAGTAAAGCCTATAGGCACTAGCATGTCTATTCATTCAATCTCTTCTATGTCTTCTTCTTCCATACTTCTTCATTATTACTCGTCATTTCAACAGTCGCCTCCTGTCTACCTATATCATCCTGCATACCGTCCGTCCATCGTTTAGCACTAAAACGTCTGTAACTGTATTATTTTACATGGTCTAGTACTATTCATATAATTCTTCACCTTCGCATAAAGGACCTTCGATTCACTTCAGTCGATGTTACTGGTTACACGTATGTCATAGTCAATAAGTAATGTCAATCGTCAACAATTCGATAAAACTTACATCAATTAATCTAACTAGACGACATTGTCGTTATTGGTGGAAGTGAGAACGGTCCGGCGGTCCTTATTTGATCTATTAAAGATCAAATAAGGACCGGACCGTTCTGACGTAATCAATGATCTCTTAAAAACGTCATCTGAATAACGCATACAAGCCATTCGACAACCTGGATAAACTCATAGGATATACTCCAGAAAGATGGCAAGAAAGAACCCCAGGGAGCGAAGATCGCGCTGGTCTGACAAGATAAAAGAAGTAAATCAATTAATGAAGTGAAGCAACGTGTATAGACACCAAAATCACCCAATGCACTACAACAGGCCAAATATCGTCACAAATAGAAGGAGAAAGTATAATCAGGCATTTGTCATGACTCTCGGCGATACAAACGACAGAAAAAGGAATCACTAATGCGCAACTCATTAGGAAAAAAAATCCTGGAACAGCATTTGCCGTCAAAATCATGCCTTTTGCGTCGTAGAACCTTGCCATCATAAATGTTAATTATAAATCCTCACAATTCTAGGTGTCATGGCCGATGTATTCTAATTTGTATACCCAGCAATGAACACTAATGCGCGTTCTATTAGTACACTTACAGTATATCGTACGATAAGGATCCTATCGGTGTGTCCGTCTGCACGGGCCGTGACGTAACCTAATGTGCCAGTACAGCTATCAGAATGTGCAAAAACCAAACGGCCTTGTCAAAATTTCACTACTCACACACACAACAGTAAGTGTGTAGGTGTAAGTTAGGCAACGCGCGTTCGATATAATCCTTTAGGCTTTTGTAACTATGTTTATAGGGTACTTTATGTATGGCTGACGGACTTATATAGAGTTGGAAATAATAAATAGCGGTTATCAAGGAGATTATGTGATAACGAATATTCGATTTTGATTGCAGCGTTGTTTTTGTAAACAGCTGCCTGATAAAGCCACAATATTGCTGCGAAAATAATAAGCGAAATAGCCAATTGACTAAATTGATGATGTTTTGGTAAACAATCCATACGTTTTTTTTTCACTACGTGCCTACTTAGTATTCAATGTTTAAATATGTTATTATATAACCAACTACTTTATCAGCTTACACACATCATTGCCACAAGTTTTGTAAACACAAGGAAAATATTATCACCGCTAGAGTGTTTTTGTCCCACGATTTCGAGCGGTATAATAGGATTTTGGGTACTGGGACATTCTCCAATGTTGAGGATAAAACGATTCCGGCCCTAGTATCCTGACTAATAAAACTACAATTGGAGAAAACCGAATGATTTCCGATACTTTTACTACTAGTGCAACTATCCATTGACAAAAAACAAATTAAAAAAATATTTTAATTACATTTATAAGCAAAAATTTACTCGAATCGTCATTAACTCGTGTGTCCCACACGCCTGTTTCCGGCTATTTGGTCACATAAAATATTCAAATATAAATAAAAATATTTGTTTTAAATGCGAAGTTGACTTCAAAGATCTAATTTCTTCAATCCTAATAATTTTAAACTTTTCACTTAATAAACAAATGAAAAAATCAGCCTGTTAAAAATTGTTACAAAAAAATCGTCATTATTAAAACAAAATTTGTTTGCAATTTATTTACGTCCTGAAAACTTAAACTAAGTCAGTTCAGTGCCTACGGGCTTCCCCTCGGCGCCCCTCAGTTGAGCCACACACATTGAATGGACTGCACGTGTCGGATTTCTCTGAAAGGGTAGTTTGAATTTGATTCTCCAAAATGTGTTTTTTTAAAGTCATTATCCTTTTTTAGCATATCGTAGCAATTAACTATTGTGCTTATCATAATTTCTGCTTTCATTACATATCGTTAAAGGGTTTAAATCCCTCTTGAGGTGTTTTAAGCAAAATCTTTTCATTTTCGTTAAGTTACGACATGTTTTCTTGTGATCGTCATTATTGATAACATCATTATCCTGAAAAAGCATGTAAAGTATAATGACGGATGGGTTAGATTAATGACGTCCGTGTTTTTAACAATGACAACTTATTAGGTTAATGACGGGTATTGGTAAACATCATACTTATTTAAGCATCAACACTTCTTTACCTAAAAAAGGTCAAAAGACAAGTTGGCAGTGTATAATTATTGGGTAGGTACTACTCTCTCGTACGTAAATATAGACGCTTCCCAAACGCTGCCCAGCCCAGCTTCTGTTAGCCTCCCTCTCAAAGTTGTTCTTACCAAACTGCAGAGTTTGCCTGAGGTAAACATATTCTCGAACAACTTCGAGAGGACCGCCATTGACAACAACAGGTCCTGGGGTGACGTGTTCGTTGAACATAACCTGGGTTTTGTCCAAGTTCACCCTGAGACCAATGCGTATTGAAGAATCAACTAGGCCATCCAGCATCTGCTGCAAGTCGTGCAGCGATTCAGCCAGTATGACGATGTCGTCTGCAAATCTCAAGTGTGAGATGTACTCGCCGTTGATATTAATCCCACGTCCCTCCCATTTTAGCGTCTTAAACACATCCTCCAGTGCGTTGGTGAACAATTTCGGGGAAATTACATCCCCTTGCCTCACCCCCCGACGCAATGGAATATGTTCTGTTTGCTGGTTCTGAGTTCGGACGGTCATTGTGGCGTTTTCATAGAGATTTCTCAGCACTTCGCACAGCGCTGCAGAGACTCTAGAACTGACTAGGTCTCGACAGAGTCAAAAGCCTTCTCATAGTCCACAAATGCAAGACACAGCGGCCGATTATACTCTTCGAACTTCTGTATAATCTGCCGCACTGTGTGGATGTGATCTATGGTGCTATATCCTCCTCGAAACCCAGCCTGCTCCGGTGGCTGAAAGTCATCGAGTCTTCGCGCCAGACGATTTGTGACGACTCTTGAAAACAGCTTATACACGTGGCTAAGGAGCGAAATGGGTCTGTAGTTCTTTAATAGGGGTTTGTTCCCCTTTTTAAAGAAAAGAACTACCACGCTCCTTTTCCACGCTTCTGGAGTTCTCCCAGAGAACAGGACCGAGTTGAAAATCTCCCGAAGCTCTCTTAATACAGGGCTTCCTCCCGCTTTCAGGAGCTCAGTCGTTGTCCCATCCTCACCAGGGGCTTTTCCATTTTTAAACTGTCTAAGAGCCGCCTCGATTTCGTCTTGGCTGACTTCTGGCAGGTCTTCTGTGAAATGGCGGGTTAAGGTGGCTCTGGAATCCTCATTTTCGGGATCAGGTCGAGACGCGTGGGATGCGTACAACCGGCCGTAGAAGTTTTCGATTTCTGAAAGAATATCCGGCTTCGAAACGACGCTATCCCCACTAGATTTGGTCAACTTCGTCAGGTGGCTCCTCCCAAGTGATTGGGCCAACACTTTCGACCGGTTTTGCTCAATCGCTTTTTGTATTGAGCGTATGCTGGAGGATCGAAGGTCGCGTCGTACCAATTTTCTAATCCTTTTATTGAGTGCCTGTAGTCCTGCCGAAGTGATGGGTGGGTTTTCACGTCGTTCAGTCATAAGCTCCAGAGTCTCCTCCGAAAGTTTGGACTTCCTGCCCGTACGCCGTATTTTACAAAAACGCGTCCCTTCCTCCCTGAGGATTTCCACCATTTGTTCGAGCGCCTGGTCAACGTCATTTGTGGTTTCCACGGCCGCGAATCGGTTTTCCAGATCTGACTGGAACGCTTCAGACCCTAGCATAGTTTGGAGCATATTAGGACGGAGCCTAGACTTCATCAAACGGGTTCGCTCCAGCTTGAAATTGATATTCAGAGTGCTACGAACAAGTCTGTGATCACTACCGGTATTGAACCTGTTGATCACCGAGACATCTCTGAATATACGCTTTTTATCCGCTATGATGAAGTCTATCTCATTTTTCGTCATAGTGTCGGGGCTTCGCCACGTCCACTTCCTTTGGGGCTGTTTCTTAAAGAAGGAATTCATCACAAAGAGTCCCTCCTTCTCAAGGAAGTTGACAAGCATTTGCCCCCTATGATTTCTGCTGCCAAACCCGTAGGATCCTACTACCGATTCACTGGAATTTTGTACTCCCACTTTAGCGTTAAAATCCCCCATGAGAACGTTGTAGTGGGCTTTAGTAGTGGAGTGCAAGGCCTTTGAGATGTCCTCAAACATTTCCTCCACCACGTCGTCCGAGTGTGCCGAGGTCGGTGCGTAGACCTGAACAACCTTGAGGCTATACCTCTCGGTTAGCTTCACTATGAGGTACGCTACCCTGTTCGATACACTAGACATTTTCACCACGTTGTCACATAGGGATTTATGTACCAGGAACCCGACTCCGCCTTGAGATAGCTGGTCTCCCTCTCGAAAATACATCAGGTGGCTCGATTCAAGGGTAATTGTGTCCTCCCCTCTCTTCGGACTTCACTCAGCCCAAGAATGTGCCACCTTACTTTTTCGAGTTCTTCCTCAAGCTGCACCAGATGTTCATCGAGCCGTAACGTGCGTCCATTGTACGTCGCCAAGGTCAGTTGGGTTTGGCGGCCATTCGTAACCCGGGGATTCTTAGCACCCCCTACCTTGCCGTTACCGTGACCGCCGCCAAAATCAGGAATAGCAAGGCCGCCGGGAACTGGGGGCCGTGGTTGATTGTGGCTTGCCATTTGAGGGGGTTTGCCCATAATCGCCACGCTGGGCATTCGGGTTGGCGATCGCAGATCACAACTTCTCGCACTAGTGACGCTGCTGCCCGTCGCTAGTCTGTGCTATTTAGTTGTGAGCTTTTCGAAATGGTTATACCGCCATTTATCGGTCGTCAGAGCCTCGTTTGTTGTTTAGCAGGATGTACCACGAGCAGGTGAGGTTGACTTGGGGCACTGAGATGGTAGGTGTGCCCCCTTAAAATTATGTTGATTGTTAATTTTGTTTTGTTTGATTTATTTATTTGGACGTTTTTTACCCCCGCAATTAATAATTTTCATTTATCCTCATTGTATTGTCATTTTCATCAACACATGGTCATTATTCTCAACAGGCATTTTTGAAAAACCTTAATTTATTCCCAAAATAATAGCAGTATAATGGTGCCTCTTACATAGATTTCCTTATTATGAATCAAGTAATGATGTTAGCACAAAATAACTGCTTTGCCAAAAGGTTTAATAGCTTTCGTCAAAAACCGGCCAAAATATATTCCGATCAAAGAATGTCCCTACTGTTTTAAGCTTTCACGGTTTACAACTCAACTTATACACTCACTTACCGGACCAACCCGCGATCATGGCGCTTGCAACAGCGTCGAAATATCGGGAGCTCAAAATAATGATCAATCACGGAAGATATCCCGTAAATGACAGTATATGTTTAGGATTTCAGGTCACCCATTCCTTATTTTTCCATACACATGAGGCAAGCCTATATTTTGTCCAACCAATGTACGAGTACATAAGATTTACAATACGTATGCTAGTAGTTACAGGGTCAACACATGACCGTGAATATGTAGGTTACGATAGAATCTATAAGTACTCCAATTATTATAGCATTACACAAACAAGACCGTGTAGCCAGGAAATGTATAGAAATTATATACACCTTTTCCTTTCAGCTGTTTTTTTACATTTCTATGGATTATTAAACACAATGAAATGCTCTGCCTTCCTTCCTCCTGTCTTCGTGTTCTGAACTAGAACGGTTAACCAAGTTGAGCTGAAATTCTATATGAAGAAATGGTTCAAAAGATTTTCGAAGGAAAAGCGGATCTGAATCTGCTTTTCACAAATCTCAATATCGCGATCAGGTAAAAGGAGTATTGAGGATCTTGGCGGGTGGCGTTCTTAGATGGTTATGGAACCATGAAGGTTGGAAGGGATACCGACGCACAAACGAGTACCACGTATTCAGTACATTATTTCGAACCCCCAAACAAGGTGGAAACGGACCCTTCACGAAGCCGTTTACCAAGCATTCGGTACACCAAATTAAGTAACTCTACGCAAAAAATATTGCTGGGAAATGATTTGTCTTTTTTTGGTGAAAAATCTCGCATTACGGTAGAACTCAATGTAACGCACTCACACAAAACTTTATGCTAATGAATGCATTAAATAGTACAGGAAGAAGAATTTAAAGTAAAATTATAAGTTTATAACATTAAAAACTTGAGAAAAAGTTGGAACTTTGACCCCCAATATTTCCGTAACTAGAAGGTTCCCAGGTATGGTCTAACTAAAACAACAAAAAATATCACGATGACGGGGAGAACTAGTACCTTTTGGCTTCGTTTACACCCATTAGAAATATTTCTTCCACAATAAAAAAAACAGCTGTTTCCTACAAAAGTGCAAAACCTACACGGTCAAAATGAATGGAACAGGTGTTGTTTTTTTTTTAAATAACCGATGAAAAATTTCTATGTGACCGGTTCAGAATGATGTACTGAATACGTGGTAACCGTTGGTGCGTCGGTGTCCCTTCTAGCCTGTAGATATGAAGGTATACCCAGAGCCAAAAGCAAGAGTTTATGTATGTATGTATGATCCGCTTTTACCAAATGTTACAAAAGTAAAACTAATTTAATTACACAATAAAACATTTCTAGAAACCATCGAACCGGAAGCCCTTCAGGTGAAAGGCCAAGTTCGTTTTAGACTCACGTGTCTTCTACTAGTTCCTCTATCTTCTCTCCTAGTACGAGTAAAAGAGACAGCAATATAACACACACGGGTTTGAGGTTACAGTTCAAAGCTAGACGTAATATAGTGTGTTCCAGACGAGGAAAAATGCACGTGAATTGCGGATAGTGGGTTAATTAAGTCTGGTCGCATATGACATTATACGATCTTTGAACTGTGTAATGATCGTGTTTGGCATCTCTTCTATTTATCTTACACTAGCGTCCCGTCCCGGCTTCGCACGGGTGCACATTTATTTTCCCCTAATTTCCCCCCCCCCCCCCCCCATTTGTTTTTCTAGTAATAAATATAGCCTATGTTACTCAGGGTGAATGTAGCTTTCTAATGGTGAAAAAGTGTTTGAAATCGGCCAAGTAGTTTGTGAGTTTATTCATTACAAACATACACACACACACACAAAAATACAAATCTTTCCTCTTTATAATATTAGTGTAGATAACTTCACGCATGTATTTTACCGAATGGTTAGGCAGGTAGCACTGTTAGCGGAGATGTAGATGATGGTCTCTACTTCAACCACATTTCACCAGTCATGTTTAAGTATTGTGTTACAGGGGCCGATTCTATTGCCACTTACAAAACATAAATGCGAACTTCGAAGCTGCTACTGAGAAATTCCTGATGGAAATAATTTGTCTGACCTGGGAAATGGCGATTAACGAGGCAGTCACGAGGTGTCAGTGTCGATATTCCACACCAATGATGACACTGTCAGTTCATGAACGAAGTTTAGTCTGATCACGTTCAGTTTCATTGCTGAAATTCGCCCTAAGGAAATATCAACTAGATGGTTTCATATTCAAGGAATGCCTTCTTGTTCTGTTGACTTTGAAGCAGAGGGATCGTTAACACAAAGTCAGGGCCGTATTACTGTTTCGGCACGTGACCAAGATTCTGGTACGGCGATTAGGGAGACAGGGAATTTATGACCGTGAACGGCGTGATTGCATGAACTAACATTAATCTTTCTCAGGAACTCTAGAATATCTAGGTTAGCTAGATAACAAATTGCATCCGAACCTGGGAAGGAATTCTCCTACAATGCATCGTAGTATGAAAACTCGCGTGTGATTTCTAACACAGCTATAACCTATCTGTCTCTTTTATACTTCACCTTTTCGAGTGAGACAAAAAACCACGTGAATTCAACGACCGGTAAAGCTGACATTTTTTTCGGATAGACGTTGACTTAATTATACTGATGGATCAATTGCTTTCATAAATAGGAAGCCTCATAGTAATTCACAAATGGATAAGCTTGATACTAAGTTGATGTTCCTCGTGCACGCTATTTGTGTCCCTATTTAACTGCCACCTAAATTGGCACTTTTTAACAGTCTCGGTATGTATTTTGCAAATCTTTTAAACATATATTTTCGAAATTAATGATAGAGTGTTGGCAGAAACTTTCATAACATTTGTGTCGGAATTAGTGTTGCTAAAATATTCGACGCGATATGACATTCAAATATCGTCTGTTTCTCATACGTCTATCGAGTATATTTCCCACACTTTACTGCAAAAAAAAGGAGGAAAAACTATGTGTATAATTAGCTAATATTAATAAATTATCGCTACGAATGAAACACGCGGCCAATTAAATAGCCGATTTGTATAAATACTTCATGCACGATAAAATGTGGAGGTTGCCAAAACACTGACGTCTGTATCCTAATTCTAATTAGATTTCCCAATTTAGTTATGTCCTCTATTATGACTTACGACATTAATGGGAACTACGTACTTCTAAAATTGCATTTACATAACATAAAGCCATCTCATACTCGTCCATCAAGAGAGCAATCTCATAAAGAGTTCATGCCATGCTATGATTGCCTAGTACAATTTCTCGGTCTTTGAAATATGTAATCCCGGTGTTTGGCAGATTTATGTACACATAATTCAACTGCATTAGGGCCTCATTGATATAGAAGCAAATGCCATATGGCATATGGCATATGTTTCTATAGGCTTGCCAGACAGTGGCAATCTAATAAAGACAGCCAATTCAATAATCCCTACATCTATTGACGTGTATTCGTGTATATCGTCGTATCGTAAACCGAATATCAAACTTCAATCTTGAAGTCTGTTTGTTTTGTCTAACTCAGTCCATTCACTCAGCACCACAAGGTCGTATCCATATCCTCCGAGTTATTTACTGTTCAATCATTGTTCAATACATTAACTAATAGCGTTCCTAGAATAGAATTCAGTGTCTCAGGCGATGCGTGTATCTAGCTGATGAATTTTACATGACATGCGTAAATATTTGGGCATTAAATATTCAAGAGCTCGCTGTAAATATGGGAGTGAAGACTACTGAAGGAATATTTCAAGTTAAATGAATGAAACCGAGTCGTCGCGTCGCCGTATACTTCCTGTCTGCCAGGTAATAAATAATACTGTGAAATCTTATCCTTTCAAGATCTCGTGTTCTTATATCACATGCTAAGATAAAATTATGATTAGATATGATATGTATTTCTATTTCTAGATCTTTGACAGTCGTTACAGGTAGTCAGTGGCCCGAAACTCTGACAACCAGTCTTACCAAGGGGTATCGTATTACCCAGTACTAACTGGGTTGTGGAGGTCAGATATGCAGTCGCTCCGTGTAAAATACTGGTATTTTTGGACTGGAAGTCGACCTCAACATAGTTGGGAAAAGGCTAGGCAGATGATGATGATGATGATGTATTTCTATTTCTATTCCTAAGCTAAGCTATATATGAAACCGTAATAAATATGGAGACCAGAAAAAGTTGAATGTTGGCGAAATGGCACCATGTCGTGACTGTGTAATATTAAAATGTCCTCATTCATATGAACCCACCCATACGCGTTCAATCTACACATAGGCTTTCTATAGCTAGAAACGAAGGTCGTCAGGTATATTGCCACAAGCTAGGCCAACCTTTATCGCTGAACCTGCTGATGAACAAAAGGAAGCAGTGGACAGATTCCAGACTTCAACACCTACGTCAGTTTTGTCAAATTAAGATGGATAATTATATGCCGAGAACCACAGATATGAAAAAGTATCAAAGGACCCAATCAAGTAGTGGGTATTCTACTGCGTCTAGTGTTAGTAGTAGCGTTCAGTAGGTCAGCTTTTATGACTAATTCTTTGAAATAACAATCAAGTCTGCTCGATGTGTAGAACACAATACATTATTTAATGCTTTGCGGAATCTGCGCGGATGTATTCCTTGTAAATGCGAGCTCTTTATGAGACGCCGTGTAAAGACAAGTATAATGTTACACAATGAGTACTGTATACTAATACTTCGATTTAGTTCTTCAATATATGAAAGAAGGGCGTGTTGCAGAAGAATTTAGAATGAAAAACTCATTTTGTACTGGAAAGGTTTTCAGTAAAAATAAAGATGATGATCCTCATCGTGGTGAATTTTAAACCTGAAAAATAGCTTGCAAGCTGTCTCGACAAATAATCTAGTGAGGGACGAGGGGACCGAAATAAATCAGTCTATTTCCAGCTCTAACTCGGCCCAAAACCGCCCATTAATGTGATAAGACCAAACGGCAGCACACGTTGCTAATTTATATAGCACTCGTATCAATCATGCATGAACTCTGCAGGAACTAACACGATACCCGCTGTTCTCGGCCGAATCTAATGAACGCAAATACTGAATACAGGCGCGACATTTATGACTCACAATTCACAAATTAAGAGGCGCTTACTTAAAATGATTGGCGAAACTTTTTAGGAGAGGTGTTCACGTGATTCGCCTGGCAACGGTTCCACACGCGAATTCAGACGCACGAATTTTGAGCATTATAAAATTACTGTTGTGCATCAAATGCTAAGACAAATTACTCTACGGACTTTGATCATACAATGCGACATTATGTTGTGACCAAATTGTATTACAATTTGCATGTCTGGCAATAAGGAAGACGGCTCATTAAACTTCGTATGTGATAGTCTGACTGCTGCCAATATTGTGTTTAGACCGTTTCAAACTACACAATGAATTATGTTTACGTTTATGAACACCTAGAACAGGTCATTTGCACGTATTTGATACACAAACACCTACGTCGAAGTCAAGTCGACTGGTAATAATTCGGCAACAGGACTATTCCAGTCTTACTGACTCAGTTATACTGAAGATTTTTCTAGAAAATGTAACCTCGGTCGGAATCAAAGGCCGTACGGAAGCAGCTCGCCACCAAAGCGGCTATCAATTTTGTAAATTGGTACTAATCTACTGGCATACGACCACATGTAAGTGTGATAGCGACCTATTCTTATCAATTGAATTTTACTCGCTTAGGAAAACATGTCTGGTACCGCGGAATAAACAATTTTGGCCGGTTACGTAATAGGGCAAAATCTCATTTTTGGCAGGATCCTCGCCTTTTTTCTGACGATCCGCCATTAGGCTGTTACCAAATGGCCGAAAAATACCAAACACGGGTTTGAACTGTTGGTACCTTCAGCTCTATCGGCGCTAAATGATAAGGATAAAAATCATGACGCAGAATACTTAAAAGTAAATCTGTCTGCACACGTAGATAATGAAATAAGCATGCTAAGTCGCCAGCTTTAACAAATAAAACTGTTTGATTCGCGATCACCCGACCTTCACGGAACAGCACTGATTTGAGGCGAGTCGTAACTAATTTTATAAAGTATTCTGCGGGTTTGAGTCTAGACTATTATACTGAGCAAAATTTGGAGAGCTATGTAAATCTCAAGTGTTTATTTAAGGTTATGAAGGAAAGAAGTAGGTACTAGTACTGTGGACCCTTGACCATCGTCTTGATAAATGATATAGCGTCAGACTAGCGTCTCATAATCCCATGTTTGGTGCGTACACTCATGAATACAAAATCAGCTTTTTTAGGCATACAACAGTTGGCAATAGGCCAGTATAGCACCATAATAATACAGAGTTATACAATTTTATTTTGTATTCTTGTTATGTCAGCCCAAGACTACAATAAGGGAATTCCTTAGCCTATCGACTTATAGTACCTACGCAGTACTGACGAGGTTTTGCTTGGATCGCGTGTCGATGGCGTACAATACTCTTTAGCTAGTTTTTTCTGACAAACCAGTCTCGAAAGTGGCTTTATAGGATCTTTGCGACTCCGTGAAGGTGTTACTGTAACCCAAAACAACGTAAACACTACAATCGTCAATCAAGTTACGTGATTGAGCTGACTTTTATGCGGATTGTACTTCACTATTTGACATTTATCGCGAATCGGTTAGTTGCGTAAGGTTAAGGAAAATTCCCAGTTAATGGTCCAGTTATATTGTTTTCCCTAAACTCCAGGTTTGACAGGTAAATAATACGGCACTATAGACAAAAGAACACGCTCGGGTTGCCTCGTGTTCATGACCTCGGGCGATGCTAACGCGTGTCACTGTTTCCTTCGCGTCGCAAGTCGCGTCGCGATAACTCATGGCATGCTCATGGTCTGCTGAGCAGCTTTGTTCATTCATGTTCTGTCGCAAAAGGCTTGTCGCTTATGCATGTAGCTCGTGGCCAAGCAGTTAATATTTGACGAACGCATGCCGCTGAATTAGGAGCTGAAATTATAAACATGTAACCGTTCATGTATCGGTCACGCCTCGTTACGTAATGCTAGAAGTTTTGCAATTAACGTAATTATGGTAAACTCACAATGGGGCCATGAATGGAAATGGCAATTAAACGAATAGATTACCTACTATTTTAATTAAAGGTTTCGCTGAACCGATTAAATCGAAAGTTGGTTGAGAACTTGAAACCCTATTACTGTTGAACTGGGTCTGTTTGTCGGACATCGGACAAATGTCAGAGTAGCCTTGGAGTAGCGAGCAGTGGGTGGATAATATAGGATTACAGGCGAACTTGTGACGTAAGCTTAGCGATCTAAGTGGAGAATTTATCAGCGTTTTCGGGACTTATGTAAGATGACACCACGTCCGTTTTTTCCGAAGGAGTAAGCCGAGGAGTGTACTTACTAGGTAAGATTTATAACATAACTGGCGAAAAGTAGGTGACACCCACATTGTTGTGTGATATGCAGTGATCGGAGTAGGTAGATTGATTTTTGGTACTTGTATCATAAATGCACACAGAAAGAATAACATGGATAAGCCATTTTTCCGGAAAGTAATTCCGGTATTTCCGGATTCAATTAAATATTGTTAATGTTGGTAAGTGATATTATTACTACTCAATTCAAAATTTAAAGGAAGGTATCAAAACTAAATTAATTCATTATTTATCTGTTGAATAATAAAAACAAACACACCAATAATCCACCAATTCCGGAGGAATGTCCATAGTAATATATACGTTTCGGATCAATGACCCCAGTTCAATCTACCTACTCCGATCACTGGTGATATGACTAGAAAGGGGGTGACAACTGAGATGACAGCTATATAAAAACATGCAGGAAAGAAGAAATGCTGCTCGAACCCTACATTATTCGGGATAAGGGCAAGGAGATGATTATTTACACAGTCACGCATGTTCAAGATCACTGTAATGGAGTATAAATACTCTCTGACTGACTCTGTGCCTGGCTGTAAAATTCCTAACAAAAAAAAAATCTCTCTAAATTGTATGCAAATATATTTGATTTCAATTCCGCAAAAGCTAAATTCTACTAGAAAGAGCTGCATTCTGCATCCGAAGCCTGGATGTGTTGTTTTTGTACAATATATGCATATTATTACTGTCATGAATATGAATGTCCGTAACGTAACGTATTCCATAACTTATCTTTAGACTAGATTTTGAAATTCTACACGAAATCAATATCTTCAACGTTGAAGACAGCTTACAAATATGACCGAATTTCTGATCTCCGCTTTCTAGTACACGTCAATATTCTATTTCCTCTGCGTTAAATCTTTTTTCAGTTGGTTATCTTTGAAACATAACATCACGCCTGTACATAATCCCCGAAAGGATAGTCAGAGGTGTAAGGTGCCCCGGGGCAAATGCAACTAGAAAAAATAAGGTTCCAACTTTGATTTTGTGTAGTTTCATTGTTATTGTAAATTTTCTGTATTTAATAATTCTACTTGATTAAAAATTTCATTAATATCACATATAACCTGGTTCTGAAAAGAAACTCCGTAAGGAATTGAAATAATAAAATGGTTTTCTACTAGAGGTAGAAAAAGTTGCATTTACCCCCGATAAGGGGCAAATGCAACTAATGACAATCGTTGTATATCTGTTGGTCTTAAAATTATTATAAACAGAGGTTTTCAACGCAATATGATAACGTAGGCGAATTTGAAACGTAAGTTCTCGTATCTAAGCTCAGTTTGGAGTAATATAAATATTTCTTAGCTTCAGGGGCAATTGTAACTATTTTGTTTATAGTTAGTGTTGTGAATTTACTTTTCACGTTTGTCGATTATCGAATTTTATTGAATGTTTGATAGGAGGAAAATGCTAAGAGTTTTCAGTCTTTAAGCGAAGTAAAATTTAAAAATCACATTAAAAAATCAAACAAACATATGAATTTCCCGTTTCTTTTAACAAATTATCCTGGGAATATTTTATTTCTGTTCTCCATATGTCCGTTTATAATTCCAAACCATCTAAAACAATAGATTAATTTTATTTATGAAGCGAATGCGCAAAATCGGCCTGCAAGCGTTTCTACGTTTTTTTTTGCAATTGCATCTCTAAGTTGCTCATCATTCTCTAAGTTGGAAAAAAGCCTGTCTCTCTGGATTCAAGCTATCTCTATGCCAAATTTCACAAGGATCGGTGCAACAAAGTTGTGAAAGCGTACTTTAACACACTTACAGATAAAAAATACTCCTTTAAAATATTGAAGATGGATTATGATCTATGTAGTTCTGTACTGTACTGTAAGTACACATATCTAGACTTTATCATATCAAAATCTAATCCAGTGGGTAATGTACACAATATCAATAAAAATCACAGAATTAAAACATCGACATGGCACATCACTATTGTTTCATGGTTTCATACAAACCGACACGGGGCAATTGCAACTAATCTCAAAGTTACAATTACCCCATTTTACGTTATTGTCGGGGTAAATGTAACTATACACATATCTTGCTGTAGCTTTAACGAATCTTTAAGCAAAAAATAATTTAGCTAATTACGGTTCTTAACTATGTACTCCACTTGAAACACCAGCAATAAAACACTCTAAAACATATTTTTTGCAGATTTTTGTCACCATGTGCGTTCGTACAAAATTGCTTCAAAATGGCGGTTTGACAGATCAACCTGTTTTACCCTCATTTTTAGCTGCAGTGCTTCCACCTATTATTTTCATGTAACAATATTGTATGCTCAGTAATTTATAGAAGGCGTTATATTTAAAAATCTTATATTAACGAGGATATTCAATTTAGTTACAATAGCCCCGTAGTTGCTTTAGCCCCGGGGCACCTTACCTAGGTATAGCACAACTACATTTCGCCAGAACAAGTCATGTCGATTGCCATCAACCAGGCACAAGTGCTGACACAGGACTGCTACCGAGAAATTACTGATGGAAAAAACCAATAACAATGCCCGACCTGGTAATCGAACCCAGGACCTCATGCTTAGCATTAGCGCTTCTGACAACTAGACCAACAAGGCAGTCAATATTCTTTGAAATAACATAACTTAGCCTAAAGGGTGTAAATAGACCCTTAACGAAGCCGAAAGGCTTGTTCTCCCCGCTATTGCGAACATTTTTTTGTTCTAGACCATACCTGGGAACTTTCTAGTTACGGAGTTATTGGGGGTCAAAGTTCCAACTTTTCACAAGTTTTTTTTTAAATACAATTTTTTAAGGTTATAACTTTACTTTAAATTCCTCCATAACCCTACTATGCAATGCATTCATAAGCACATTGTTTTGTTAACAGCTTCGTGAAGGGTCCGTTTACACCCTGTAGAATCCCCGAATGGTTACACAGGTCCTACATAACAGTACACCCATCTTCTTTGAAATAAGTTCCATGTTGTGAAACGTTGATTTTAAAGTATCAGTATAACTAGACCGTCACGTTATCTCAGAAGAAACTCATCTCCTGCACGCTTATCAGTTCCGTGTCATAGCGAGCATACGGTTTATGGCGCCAACCTTTATGTCTAGCATTAACTTTATCACCAGCGCGAGGGTATTACCGCCAATAAACGACTGTCATGGATATTTTCTCATGAAATAAAAGAGAATAGATTAGTAATAAGCCTTCAAGGTGAAGTAGGTATCTGTAGCGAAGGGTCAATTTTTGTGGGAGTACATATCTTTAATGTGATTATATTATTTGTCTATAGAATACTGACTGTGCCATTTTTCAAAGGGAAGCCGGTAGGAATCGATTTGTATGGAACCTTCGCCACTGGTAGGTAATTAGGTATACATATCGCACGGCCTCTAAAAAACTGTCGTAACAACACAAATAGCAGTTTAGCGATACTCGCTGTGCCGGTGCAGCGGTGATTTCCGTATGAACTGTCGCTTGCGCCATTCAGTGACTTATTTTCGCTGTACACTTATGGCGGTTTTTTTTTCAATTATTGAGCAAGGATTATTAAAGTTAGTGGGGTATTATCTAAAAACCTAATATTTTTGTGTTATGAGGTCTATGATGGTTTTTTAGAGGACATGCGAATTATGTCTTATATCCCGTCGGTTAGATACTCTAAACAAGGTGTAATTGAAATAAATGAAACCCTCCTTCTTATAATGAACAACTTTTACTACGGGATAAAACATGATACAACAAGAAAAACAGCTGCTCCGACATTTATGTTCGCATAAAACGACAAAATTTAGGAAACAGGATTTTTTTTTTCGCGATCCTAGGATCTGTTCCGTAATCATCTTAAATGTACAGACGCCAGCACATCAAGCGCACTACAATCTGTCAGATTTATTTAATAGATTTTTAACTTTATCGCTAAAGCATTAGGTTCAAGGTTGATTGGGTAAATTTGACAGTTTCCGGTAGCTTGACTGGTTGGCGTCTGTACAATGCCCTCTTAGTAACAATAACACCTTGTATTTCACAAACTTCAGTAATTTCTCGACTATCTTTAGTAGACATATTGTTTTCTATCTAGGACAAAACCCACAAAATTGGCAAAAGTTTTTCTTATTTCAGCCAAAGTGGTAGACATAATGGACACAGACTAATCTTTCAATAGAATATACCATTGGATAAAGATAGCTATTATGTGCCCCACGGATCACGCTAGGCAATCAATGGTGACCCTATGCCATGAATGTTTTCAAATCACAATGACATATGTCTTCTTCATTCATTCCTAGCCACTAGTTATAAACTGTCATTGTTTTCCGTCCACAACCATTGGTCGATGCGATTACCGCATCAATTGGGACCAATGGTTTTCATATTACGAGTTTATTCGATGAATTTTAAACGACCAAATGCTGCTAACAAGCAGTTCCTATCTATCATTGACTCTGTGTACCAATGTAAGCTGCATCTTCTGCTGTATATCGTAGTCTACCTAGTAGGGCTAGACCAGCCTCGCCAGCTCAAGGTAAGTTTTACCTAACCACTGACTTTGGGTACTAAAAATAGACCTAACACAATATTCTAATCTTTGGTCACTTTTAAAGTACCTAGTGAGATAAGACATAGCTATACAGCAGTGGCGAAGGTTCCATACAACTAGATTCCTGCCTGCTTCCCTTCAATAATGACACAGTCAATATTCTATTGACAAATTAAATATTCACATTAAAGATTATGTACTCCGGCTTATCTCTTACAAAATAAGCCGGACCCTTCGCTACTGCTATACAGGTTTATCTCTTTCCCTCGCGGAAATATTGCTAATCTGCTATAAGAGGTGGAGGTAGGCCTCCAGAACTCATCAAAATAATACGGCTGACAGACAGTATGCAACAGCAAGAAATCGTAGAGCGCGTCTCCTCATCGCATCCGAGCGACATTTGTTTTTCCTTTTATTCGGCGAGCCCTCCTCATGGCATTCGCGACGTATGATGGAACCGGTTTTCAGTATTTAGTAGTCTATTTGATAACATCTCAACATTTTGCAATGTCCCCTCGTGCAAGTCATGACCATGAGAACTTCGAAACTAGTTTTATTTCAAGGAACATCAGACGACGAAGCTTATTCCGTACCGCCACCGACAAAAAATTCAAATCAATCAAAACTTGTTTAGCAAAAGAAAGGAAGCTAAAAATTAGTTGACCCCGTCGAATTAAACAATAAAAGTGTACCTACATGGCCATGATTTCCTGTGATTTTCGTCAGTTCTTTTAAATGATATACGATAGCACAATGTAACCGGTTTATCTACGCAATCATACTTATCTTATCGTAGCATCCAATTATGAGGATTTTCCC
Organism: Noctua pronuba; assembly: GCA_905220335.1. Taxonomy (NCBI): domain Eukaryota; kingdom Metazoa; phylum Arthropoda; class Insecta; order Lepidoptera; family Noctuidae; genus Noctua; species Noctua pronuba. The sequence continues at coordinate 913,565 of LR999906.1, read as the reverse complement.
ACAAACTAGTAGGTACCATAGTTTTTGACTACAGAAAAAAAACCGACTCGTTTATCCTTCTTAGCTCGCTCCCTATTTAATGAAACTTAAGGGCATCATTCTTCTGCCCATGTATTTGGGGTCGGCGCAACACGTCTCCTAATTCCATAATTCCCTATTAGCCCCTAGCCCCCTTTCTAACTAAATGATCTTTGAACGGAACTAAACCACAGCTGGCATAATATGACTGTTCAAAACACCTCTGCTTACCCTTTCACTGAGTACATGCGCGATGTTACGTTATGTATAATGCCCTGATCCTAGAAATAAACTGGAAAGGGAGAAATTTTCCAACGTTGATTTAACCAGCTTTAAATGTCATTTCTGCTGTCGTAATCAAAGCCTTTACTAATTTAGCGATTTATTTTGCTACGCACGGGGGCGACGGCCAATCAAGCTTTACAAAACCACTTTATGGGGATCTCTCATTGTATAGGAAATCTATAAAAAGCGAGGCCAAGTTATGTTGGAAATGTAGTTTCATGTGCCGCCGTGTGTGCATTGTTGCAACTGTGTCAACGTTTATTTATACGTCTCTACATATGAGTATAACCATGGTTTTTAATACTAAAACAATTCTAGTTACCGTTTTTCATAAAATTAAGGATTTTTTTTTCTTTGATTTTAATTTTTTATAAGGCGACCATAGGCGGCATTTTAAAAGTAATGACCGTCCTGACATATTTCGTTCTGAAATCTGTCAAGAAATAAAAAGTAACAGAAAACTTCATGCCATAATACGCTTTATTGCTTATAACGTAAAGAACATAGTCGCGTTCAAAAATGTTGACAAAGGCTCTGCCAATTTTCGGTCTCATGTCTGGGTTACAAGTTGAACGATGAATGACTCACAAAAAAACTAAATAAAAAAAGTACTATGAACGTTATTGCTACGGTGCACGGCGGCGGTAGGTCGAGCATGGCTTACTATGTTATTTGACCTTTGAACTTGACGATTTTGTAATTACTTTTTAACCCAGCTGCTAAGTTACGTAATAAAATAATGGAATACGTTATCAGTCTGCGCGCGCCTTTATAATTCTCATTTGACCAATTTATTCGCTCTTTATCCTACACAAACGTTCAATAATGTCGCTTGTTTATAGAAAAACCGTTATTCATTCCGCTACAATTTGATCAATAATTTATAACATTGCAGGTGTAAAATGAAAAACGAACGTTTTTACAACTGCCAGAAGGATCCCTAATGAATAGACTTGTCCCCTCGGAGCCAAGAAATACTCGCAAGAATGCGTCGGTGTTCGGACACACGGCGCGCTTCCGAAAGCACTTTCGCCTACGTTCGGCATCGGTCGGCAAACTCCGCACCCCACAGCTGACTGGGCCAAGGTGGGAGCGAGAAGAGCATGCGCAGTACGCTCGCGCGCGACAAGGACCGCACGCCGCGCAACTCGCAGCGCCGCCATTTAGTTCTTTTCAGTGCTCGGCCCCCGTCGTAGTGACAGTGTATTTCTTTTATCACTAAGCGCAGAGCTTATTCGTTTTAATTGTGAAATTCATATATAAAATTGTTTACAAATGTTTGGAAACGTGTAATTTGTGAATGTGCAATGGAGTTAAAGTTAAACAGGTGAAGATACAAGCCATTCGTTCGAGCATGGCTGGCTTCATCGCATCTGTTGTCAACATAAAATAACGTGGATTATGCAAGTTGGAGTAAAATGTGGACGAGTGTTAGGTGAATTATGTGTTTTTATTACGTTAAACGTGTCAATAGTTGGATTTGTGTGTGAGTTTTAGTTACAAGTGTCCCGTAGTACCGTAGACGGTACAATCACGAGTTGGTGTAGGTATGTACGGCAGACGGCTGGCGACTGTTGGAGCACGTACGTAGTGTAACTTGGTGTAAAAGATGAACACAGTGCACGCGGTGCAATTAGATTAACTCCAATTGTGATACATAACACGAGTGTGGCAATAAAGACATGCTAATGAACCGCTCATGCTCGGCCCGTGTTTTTGTAACGAAACCCTTCCACCAGCGCTCGACTGGATCGTTTCCACTCGACAATGTTAGTAATTAAACTCACAAATTACAAAACGTAACTGTGTAATAACAAAAACTAAGCTGATAAAAACATTACACACACAACGTATCTGCATGTCATTCTTGGACAGTAATTATAAATGATTTAGGGAAGTGTTCTAGTTGCCTTTACAGTAAGTTGATTACGGATTAAAACCTTGAAATCTAGGTCTAGGCGGGCAACTATTTATTACACTAACATGCAATGTAACAGTATTGGAAACCGGAGTCTGCTATAAATGTGATAGCACCGGTAAATACCTACCTGTTTTATTGAAAACAAAGCATGAACTCATTCGATAATATTTACAATCACGAACAATCGTGTTTATGAATTTTATGCCATGCACGCTTTCTATTAGATTTACTAATATGCCGAAAATTAAATGATAAAAATGTAAATTACCTGACAGAATTTAAAATAAACAAAATATCATTATTCTAAGTTGTTCATTCAACTGGCTGCTCTTTGATAAAGAGAGAATAGTTAGGCCACAATAAACACGGCGATTACAATAGATAACAGAGCAGGAACTTGAGCAAACAATTTTCTATTGTTTCAGTAAATAAGACTATGAGGGTTGTAATATAATGCAGCGGCTGCACAAAGTTTTAGCGCTGGCAATCATTTGCGCAGCGGTGAGGGCACAGGACTGCCCCCCAGCCTGCTCCTGCAACAGCACCCGCCTGGCCTGCGACTCCGCCGCCGCGCCACAGGACCGCCTTCCGATAGACTACTTCCAGGCAACCTATGGCAAACTGCTACAGGACATCTCCTGGATCAACTCCAAACTCAACACCCTAGAAATCCACGTCTTTGACGGACTCCAGGTTTTGGAGTACATGGACTTGAGTAGAAACGAAATCAGAAGAACCGAACACGGCCTGTTCGGCGGACTGACCCAGCTCAAATCTCTCAACCTGTCGCGGAACTTCATCGAGGATATTCCTCGGTACTCGTTCGCCGATTTAGAAAATCTAGAAGTCCTAGATGTGTCCCACAACCGGCTCCACGTTATACCATTCCAGGTCTTCGGGCCGATGATCAAACTCCAATATTTGGATATATCGCATAATAAAATAGCTACTTTCTTAGATTACTATTTTAATCCTAATAGACAACTGAAAGCACTGTTCCTAAATAATAATAGCCTAGTCAAAATTACGTCTAATGCTCTAGTCAACCTGAAGGAATTGGAGACACTGGACATATCGAGCAACAAACTAGAATATATACCCAAGTCTATATTCGATAACTTCGAACAACTGAGAGTGTTGAATCTTAGCTTCAACCAGTTCCAGAACATATCACAAGATGTTTACAAGAATCTTAAAAACTTAAGGTGGCTAAGCATGGGCGGCAACAGACTGCGAACATTACCGCCGATGCTCTTCTATCATAACGAAAATCTTAAAACGGTCTACCTCGATCACACTGAACTAGCAGTTATACAAAACACTAATTTCAAAGGCTTAAGTACTCTACAGCATTTATACATAAGAAATAACGAATTTTTACGAGAAATAGAAATGTTTGTATTCCAAGACACGCCAACCATTACGCATCTGGATCTAAGTGAAAACGCGCTGCTGTCCCTACCCCAGTCTTTGACTATGTTGGACAACTTGCAAGAGCTGAGGCTGGCCAACAACCCGTGGGCGTGCGACTGCCGCATGGCGTGGTTCGCGGGCTGGGCCGACAAGAGGAAAGACATCATCAAGTCGGACTTGAGCTGCCCGCTCACCTACCCCAACGATATGATACGAATATTGAACCACACCAATTGTAAACCCCCGACGTTGGTATCTAGTAGTCCTCTTACCCTGTACAGATTGCAAAAGGACGCTCTACTAGAGTGCAAATTCGCGGGAAACCCCATGCCGTCCATCACCTGGATCACGCCTACGAGGATGGTGTTCCACTGGAACCCCGAGCCGCAGGTCCAGGACATATTCCACAAGCACGGTGTCGCCCACGACCAGTACTACAACGCCATAGATAATTCCAAGTCGCGAGTGCGAGTGCTCGACGACGGCTCATTATTCATAGGAGATATACATAGAGAAGACTGTGGAACTTACTTATGCTTTGCAACGAACCCCTCTGCCAACATGACGGCGGAGGTCGTGCTCAACATAGATCCCATGACTATGTTCGAGATTAAAATGTATAGTTTATTGTGCGGGGCGATCTGCGCCGCCGGCTTCTTAGGACTTACACTGCTCGTGCAGTTCTTGCGCTACATATTCTTCAGGTGAGTTTAATTCTATTACTGAGATGTAAAAATGATGTGTGTGCCTCTGTCAGTCTAACGAGATAATGTACTTTTGTTTCCAGATTCCGTCTGATGGAGACGTGTTGCAGTTGCTGCACATGCGTGAGCCGCGACGCGCCGCGCTCGCGACAAATATTCAGCATGCTGGACAACATCGAACAGTACAAGAGACAACAGTTAGAGAAACTACGGGAAAATTACGCAGTTCAAGTGAGTTAATCGCACTAATTAGTTGCCGCTCGTCACGTGATTCACGTGTAGCCTATTCTAAGCCGGTAATATTGTTACAGGTTCATCGCATCAAAGAGAACTGTACTCAACAAATGGACTGGATACAGAACAGTTACTCCTCGCAAGCCAGCCATTTAAAAAATATAAGAGACATCGGCAGCAACCACTTGAGTGCCATGAGAGACCAGTATTACGACCAGGTATTAACAGAGATTTTTAGAGTTTTATCTTGTCATAACTACGTCTGTGCTCAGTACAATTGTCAACAATTATGGAATCAACTAATTTGAATCTCGTTGATTGCACAGGTGAAGCGGGTACGGGAGTACTCGACGTGCCAGCTAAACTGGGTGCGCGAGAACTACGTGTTCCAGCGGAACAAGATCCGCAAGTTCAGCGCGCACCAGGTGCTGCGACTGCGCGAAAGCTACAAGTATCAGCAGCAGACGCTCAACAAAGTGCTGGAGAACCTGCCCAGCTTGTACTTCGAGAACTGTCGGAGCGGCTCCTGCGGCAGGAGCGATTCCATGGCTTTCGATCCTGACGTCGAGGTCATCGACATGTACCTCAAGACGAAGATCGAGAAGCTCTCGAACTTGCCCAACCCGATATTCGACGAGGAGAGCAAGATCTCCGTGTACTACACGCCGACAGAGCGGTCGCTGAACTCGAGGAGGAACTCGCCAATCCCGGAGGGCATCCACATCAATATGATCGAGAAGGGTCCGCCGCGGTTGCTGGCGATGATCAAGCCGCTGCCGATGGAGCCGATGGGGCTGGAGCTTCCGCCGGAGCTGGCGCTTCCGCTGGACTTAGGGCTTCCGCCGGAGCTGGCGGGCGCGTCGCAGCCGGGATCGCCGTCGCCCACCACGAGCAAGGCGACGACGTCGGGCAGGCACCGCTCGCGGCGCGCGCGGCCCGAGGAGCCCAAGCCGGCCAGCGAGCCGCTGCTGGGGCGCGACGCGGTGACGTACGAGCGCACGCGGCGGCGCGTGACGCTGCCCAGCAGCGCGTCGTCGCCGGAGCTGGCGCGCGCGGCGGACGCGCACGCGGCGGCGCGGGTGCTGCTGGCGGTGGAGCTGGCGCCGGTGTGCGGCGAGTGCGCGGCGCGGCCCTTGTAGTATCGGCTGCTGAGGCGCGTGCTCAACATCTACGCCGTCTCCCGACCGCCGGCGCAGCGCGCCTTCGACGTGCCACTCTGTGATTTAAGCGGCGAATCCCCTTCCTTCGTATGATAGTGTTCGTGAATCGGAACATATCTTGCCGGATGTCAATAATAATGTAAGGTTAGCCTAGTGCGGAGGGACCGTTCGGACTCGGGTGACGCCGCTGCCGATGCCGCTTGTACTTCTAAGTAAGCTGTGATAGACTAGATTTGAATTTAGCGACAATTTAATTTCGTACTGTCTCTATAGTGGTAGGCGATAAGGAGTATACTGAAACGATCTGTTCTCAATCGTTCGTAGTAGTGAATCGAATGAACCTGTTTAATTAAGCATTCTGTGGGTATTAGAACTTGTAAATAACTTCCGTTTGTTTCAATATGTTTTCCATTTTGATGTATGGTTAGGGTAAACTCTTAGAGTTATGCATTTTATATTGTTCAACTTAAAGTGAGGTATAAGAGAGTTGTTACTGTATTGTTGTAATTGTTGCGCGGTCATTGTACATGGTGTATCTGCTCGGGAGGCGAACCTGTGACCCTCTGATCTCAACTCACTGCACATACCATCGTCACACTTCACATCGTATATTACATAAATGCGTGTCAACAAATTAATCTGTCTGTAATTATAAACTATTCCTTATGATATTTATATATTTTGTGACTGTCCTACAGAATGTATAGCAGAGTCTTGCAGTGATATGCCAAAAATACAATCCAGCAATGATTATTATATAACGTTTCTTAATATAAAATATACAAATATTGTTGAAATTTTTCTAAATATATAATAACAAGAGTAAAACTGCTAATCATGGAGAATAAATTATTTTTCAATGTACACTTTTAGTCTTATTTGTGTGGCATTAAAATGGCAGTAATCTCGCTGAACAAACCCAAAATACACTAGAAATTATTAACCAAATTATTTAATAATAATACATCTGATGGCATGTTATTTGATATTATCTTGTGCATCCATCAGAATATCAGTCACAATCTAAACAAAAAGTATAATATTGAACAGAGTAATAAATTTTCCAGTAATTTATTTAATCGACTCGCATTCAAATAAAACTAATGTAATTTTAAAAACTTCCTTTCACAACAATTACAAAGTACTTTTTCGTTATTTCCATATGCTCTTTAATTAATTGCTATATTTAAACTTGTAGAGTGTGCCTAATTATTTAGACTCTTCGGGTAATATATTGGTGTTCTTTGAATTGACAAACATAATGTGTTTCTGTAGGTACAAAACTAGGGTGTAAAGGCGAACGAAGCACCATTTTGTGAACTTTCATAACAACATTAATGTTCTTTTAAATAGAATTGTGAAAGCACATAATTTCAGTTATGACCTACAAGACACCTACAAATTCGTGTACATGAAGTAGAAGCACACAAAATTTAAAATGTCAATGACCGCATTATTGCAGTAACTTCAAAATGGCGGCAGCGCGACTGCGAATATATTGAAGCCGTACAAATAAAACACTTTGTTCACATATCAAAGTTTATTTGACACGACGCATCTTGCATAACAAAAGCATTCTTTTTACTAAAATATTAATGAGGAACACACACAAACTTACATAATATAGTATTGATATGGAAACTGACAAACAGCTAGATAAATAAAGAGTATAGCTTCAATTATAAAGACAAACATGAAGAATATCAATAGTAATCAACTGAAACTTTATTTCGAAACGTCACGCGACGTCTGCTACTGAAACTTGACAAATAAACTAAGCCATGACGCCTTTAAAATAAAATCTAAAGTAAATAAAGATTACATTCCTTTTGTCCAGAAACTAGATGATATACGGGCTATTATGGCCTGGCTACTAGGCTAAGAATTACCCTGTCACGCATCATCGTCGATAGTTCAATATACCTACATCATGAATTAATAAACTATTACCATTTAGATAGTTACTATTGAATATTTAATAATATATCCAAACAATTCTCGTATTGATATGTAATACAATTGTAGGTACTTTTCTAAGATACTTTATAAAAGTATTGGTGGACCTACTTCTTAGTCCTATTCCAGCTTGCTGTTTTAATATCTGAATTTAATATAAATTTTAAAAATGTTATGCGGCGAAGCCGAACTGTTAATAATGTAGGAGAATCACTATAATGTTCCCACTGCTGGGAGTCAGGCCTACTCTCTGTAAGAGCAAGTGCGGGCTGGTGAAAAACATAGCGATTGTGCTAAACGATTATTCAAATAATGCATACTCTTTAGACATAATAATCCATTTTATTTACCGAACACCTAGTATCTAAATAAAGTAGATTTATAAAAAATACCAATTGCCGTAACTTGTGCCTTTTTCCCGAGGGGGTACTCCCTTACTGTGCCATACACTAGTCAATCTTGAAACTTTACTCAAAAAAGGCTAATCTGAACACAAACAAGACTGTGCTCAGTGCAGGGCAAACAAGTGAAAGCTGACACCAGGAGACAGCAGAAATCGCGGCGCTTGTCACTGGCATCAAGTTACACTGCAACAGCTTAATCATCGGATAATTTCAACATAGGGATTTTAATTAATTTACTGCGTAATACTAATAACACTATTCTGAGTATTGTTAGACAAAGACTTCTGCATTCATCTTTGACAATCTTTACGAGTAGTCACAATCCCAAAAGACTGAGAACCAGTCTTACCAAGGGAGAGGCAAAATACTGGTTTCAGATGCATCCGGTTAGACTGGTAGTCGATCCCAACGTAATAAGGAAAAGGCTAGGCAGTTTTGACTAAGAATACAGTGACATGAATAACATCAAGTAGTCTTCAAATCACATCTTTTATTTCTTTGTTTCCAGTCTTACCAAGGGCTATCGTATTACACAGTACTAACTGGGTTGTGGAGGTCAGATAGGCAGTCACTTCAAGTAAACTACTAGTATATAATACTAGTATTCCGCTGCATACGGTTAGACTGGAAGCCGACCCCAACACAGTTGGAAAAGGCTAGGCAGATGACCATGACAGTAACATGAATAACATCACGCCTGTCCCATATTACCAAAAGGGTTAGGCAGAGGTGTACCTATAATTTAATCACAGTTTGGTTATGTTTTCGTTCCATGTAATAGGGATGGAGTCTATTTCCATCAACCTGGCACAAATCCAGACTGTGCTGCTACGGATAAATTCCTATGTAAAAGGGGATGAGCCTGGATTTTTTCAATAACTAATATATGGTGTCCTACTGCTAAGGGCCCAGTAGCTTTATCCTATTGATTGTCATACTAGGATTGGTAAATAGGCTACCGACCCACAGATGAAGAATGATGGCGACGCAATGACCTGCTACCCTATCTTAAGTCTTAAGTCAGTGGGGCAAGTCTAAGCAGACAGTCAGATGTGTTGCTGGGGAGTTAGTCCGACCACTTCTTCTCCACAGATTTGGGGGACTGCCTATGTTGAATAAATAACTTTGGATTTTGATTTCTCCTTTCCTGAAAGAACTAATCTTATAGACAATTACCAACCTGCTACCAAGGTTGCTAATGGCATGTTCTAACAGCAATGGGGTCTAGAAACCTTAAATCTGCCAGTCACAGATGTTAGGCTAGTGGTTACATCATCACTTCGGAATTAACATAACATAACTCCTATAATCTCTGAAGGGTTAGGCAGAGGTGTACCATTTTGCCAGTTATGTTTTAATCCCATTTAATAGGGGGCGAGCCCATTGCCATCAACAGGGCTCCAATGCAGACTCTGTGGCTGCTACTGAGAAAAGCCCAATAACACTGCCCAACCTGGGAATCGAAGCCAGGACCTCATGCTCAGCAGTCGCGCTTGCGAACCACTAGACCAACGAGGTAGTTTCTGTTGCTTCGTACAAATTCTACATCTGGTCATACACACCGGTTTCAAGTACTGCGCACCTGACCATTCTGATGAAAAACACAATAAGGTCAGAGTATGTCCTTCTCCTCTCCCTACGTCACCACTTACATCTTGTCTATGTAATACATAATAATGTTTACCTACTATTAAATCTAATTGAAATTGATCTCTTGAAAAGAGTTCTTCGATCCCTAAAATGTACTTTTACATTCCTATAGGTAGGAAGCGTCATTTCATCATCTTCCTGCCCTTATCCCATGTTACTTGGGGTCGGCGCAACACGTTTTTTTCTTCCATTCTCCTCTGTCAACCGTCACGCTATCATTTACTCCTTTATCTTTCATATCATTCCTCACACAATCCATCCATCGTTTCTTTGGTCTTCCTCTCCCTCTCCATCCATCAACGTTTATATTCATCACTCTTTTAGTCACATGCGATTCGTCCCTCCTCATCATATGTCCATACCAAGACAGTCGATTCCCTTGCAACTTTTCTGTAACTGGCGCAACTTTTAAACTTCCTCTAATATACTCGTTCCTTACCTTATCCATTCTTGTCACACCACACATCCACCTCAACATTCTCATCTCCGCTACATGCAATCTTTTTTCATCCATCTTCTTCACAGCCCAGCATTCCGATCCATACAGTACGACAGGTCTAATCACGGACTTGTAAATTTTCCCCTTTAACTTGAGGGGCATCCGTGGGTCACAAGTTGTTCCAGTGACCTGTCGCCATTTCATCCATCCTGAGTTGATCCGGTGCGTTACGTCTCGGTCTACTTCGCCATCCCCTTGGACAAGCGACCCGAGGTACCGAAAATCGGAACAGATCGGTATGGGCGTTCCGGCAAGCGCTATGGGCACAGGACTGGAGAGACCGCCGAAATCGCAGAATAAGTATTCTGTTTTGTTCCTACTGACTTTCAAGCCAACATTCTCCAGTCTTTGCCACCACACCTCCAATCTGCTCTGGACCTCTAGGCCACTCTCAGCAACCAACACAATGTCGTCGGCAAACAACATACACCAGGGAGCCTCTTCCTGGATGTCCGACGTAAGGGCGTCCATTATCACCAGGAAGAGGTAAGGGCTTAGAGCCGACCCTTGGTGCAAGCCAACAGCCACATTGAAGCTGCCGGTAGTGCCCGCTGTAGACCGGACTTGGGTACTACATCGACTGTACATCGCTCGGATCAACTGCACATACTTCCCAGGTATACTTTTCTCTTTCAGGGCCCACCACAAAACCTCACGAGGTACCCGGTCGTATGCCTTTTCGAGGTCGATGAACACCATGTGCAAGTTTTTGTGCGCACTCCTGTATTTCTCGCACAGCTGGCGGATGGCAAAAATAGCATCCGTCGTTCCCCGACCAGGCATAAAACCGAATTGATTTCGTGAAATTTCACTCTCTTCTCTCAGTCGTCTTTCAATAACTTTCTCCCAAACTTTCATACTATGCGCCATTAGCTTTATTCCTCTATAGTTATTGCACTCCAGCACATCACCTTTATTTTTAAAGATGGGCACCAGCGAACTGTTGCACCACTCGTCAGGTATGGCTTCTTCCAGCAACAACTTATTGAAAAATAAAGCTAACCACGTCCAGCCATCCACCCGTAATAACTTCCAAACTTCAACTGGTATACCGTCAGGTCCTAAAGCTTTACCATTCTTCATTTCATTTACTGCAATTCTCACTTCATCCATGCTAACCTTTCTCACTAATCCCTCATTCACTGGTTTATTGTCCAGCACACCGTTCCAGTCATTTTCCTCATTCATCAGTTTTTCAAAGTACCCCTTCCACCTATCCTTAATTTCCTCATCATTCGAAAGAACCATTCCAGCTTCATCTTTTACGCATTTAATCTGACATACATCCCTCGCCTTTCTCTCTCTAGCTCTAGCAAGCCGGTATAGCTGTTTTTGGCCTGCTGTACTATCCAGTGTGTCATAAAGCTTGTCTTGGGCCTTTGCTCTAGCAATGGCCACAGCTTTCTTGGCTTTTTTCTTGAGAGTATCATACTCACTCTTCCTTTCAGCTTTCAGACTAACATTTGCAACTTCAACACTCTGCCATTCCTTGAATTTCCTCTTTTTTTCCTTCAACACATTCTGAATTTCTGTTGACCACCACCATGTATCCCTATCTATCGTACCCTTTCCTTTAGTTTCCTTTAGTTTTCTTTTAGGTAGGAAGCGTCATTTACCTATTGAAATTAAGTATGATCAGTTTATTTTTACAATACATTATTGTATTTACATTATACAGTAAACATACAGACCTGAAATAATAATAAAAACTAAACTAGGTGTCAAAAAAGGTTGTCCGCATGGCTGTCTACGGGGAAAGTGTCCAGAAGGCTGGCAGCATTACCACATTGGATGTCAATGCTGATTCTTTTGCCAAGAAAAAGGCCAGGTCTCTAGTCATGAGAAGACCAATTGCTGGGCGATGTCCCAAAATACTAGGTGGGCACTCAGACCCCATGGCCACAGTGTTTCGTTGAAATTAAATAACGTAAGAATTTTAACTCTAAGTAATTATCTAATTAAGAATAGTAATTATTAAATTTGAATGTTCTCGTGTGACGAGGGTATTACTATAGATGTCATCATGGCTTGAATATTTCCAATGACGAATATTTTTAACAAGTTATGTATATTAATTAGATTTAAATTACATGGTAATTTAACTGTTTCACAAAAAAATTTTAGGTAATGTATGTACATCATTATTTTTATGGTGTAATAAGAAAATTGTTCAACACTATGCAATAAACACAATGTTTTAAAAATACTACTAATGGCTCAATTTCAAGTAATCTCTGGCTTGAACATTTCCTAAGACGAGTATATTTTAAGAATACATGCATATTATTTAGGTGTTAATTACATAGTAATTAACTGATCCATAAAACCATCTAGCCAATCAATGTACGTCATGTTTTCCATTTTGTATTATGAAAATTGTTCAACATTATGCAATAAACACTGAATACCTAATGGCTGATTTTTAAAAGTCATCATCTCCACCTTTCCAATAAGACCTGTATTCTCTGACAGCTAGATCAAGTCTATGAGCTATAAATCAGCTCAGCTCAAGTTAGCTGTTCCGACTGCTTTTCTAATAACAACAAACAAACGCTGAACTAGGAGATTTCACATATAAAATCCAAAATAAATAGGTCTCTATTAGGTGAAGAAGACAATCATGGAAATCCTCTGTAGGTATACCTCTATTCAGTATTAAGTATCACCCTATCAAAATAGCCCTCGACGATTCTAGCCTGGATCGCAAATGTGGTGCAGTTCAACAAATATTGTGGCACCCAATATGGCGTCCTATGTGCACTGGTGCCTGTACATCACAGGAATAGATGCGACGCTAATGATGGCGCCAAACTCATACCTAAGTTCTGTTTGACTCTATACAAATTGCCATCAACACGCTAGGAAGAAAATAGCCCTAACCACGACAACCGAAAAAGAAAAATAGAATCGAATCGTCTCTAAAATCGAAGTCTACAATATCCTTTGACAATTCAAAAGTTCCTGTAAATTAAGAACCTCGTTCAAGTGACACCAAGCATCCCACTTACCTTGGCCGCAGTTCTGTTCCAGATGACGACCTTGTGGCCGGAGTTCAGCAGGTTCTTCACAATGCCGCTGCCCATGATGCCCAGCCCGAGGAAGCCGAACTTCATCTGGCTGGCCTGGATGTTCTTCTCCAGCAGAGTCTCCGAGACGTTCTCGAGGTCCAGCGGCGGAGTGTCCTGCAGAAGGGGGGAAAGAGGGATTATAGAATGGGTTTCTCTTTTTTCATAAAGCATCTTTATCAAAATCATTGCCAGGCTTTCCCCGATGGTAGGATAGGGGCATACAAATGTGTATAGTACACTTAGATTTGTGTGATATTTACGTTTGTTTATGAATTTATTTCCTTTCAAGTATTATAGTTACGTTATAGTTATACGTAGATGTGTACGCCAGTCAAGTGACAATCCATGAAGGAGCAACATACTTAAGCTCTCAACCACCCTAAAAACTCATCAAATGCAGACGTTGCAGCCAAAATCGGCTATGTGGCAGTTTTATTGTGGATAAAGATTTGTTACGTGTGGGAATCGAACCCGCTAAGACAATTGCTTGCTTCATTGTTGCCCGGATGCTAATGATTTAATTATCATTGGCAAATTACGATAAGACATTTTCAATGTCCGTTTTTTGTGTCTTTTTCTCAGAAATATCGTGGACATCGTCCACCACACCTTGGAAACGTGAACTTAAGACCGCAATCAATTTGGCGTAATTCGCTTATATTCAGTCGCGTATAAACTCATCTTTGCTCGAATATGTATGACGAGAGATAATGAATGCACCTAGGTATTCGTACCGGTGCTAGGCTTTGTCTAGCATTGGAACCACAATTGGAACAATGGCAGTCAATCAAAATTAAGAATGACTTTATGCGGCACATCCTGGGAGACAAAACCAACTAATCTTGTTGACTGGTTCTAAGTTTAGCTACATATCTAATATCATGTCACCCAATAGGCGATGAGTAAATAATAAACTTAGTAGTAGCATCGGTCAAATAGATGAAAGACACCGTCTAAAGTTTAACAGTGAGAGGGCTGAGTTTGAATCCGGATACGAATTTTCAGCTCAGCTGGGAGTACTGCAGTTGCAAAAAGTAGTCTTCAAATTCACAGAAAACTACCCTACTGACTCTCCTTTTTTATTTCGCTCTGAACTCGTGCCAGCACAGAGTTAATAGGCTCACGTTGCGCCGTATTAAAACATTAGCAGCAAGGTTGCAGATTGACCGGGGGTGCTTCGAAAAACGTAAGTATATGTATAGTTACGTATCGCTAATCTCGTGGAGGCTTTATTAATTCAGAATTACACACTGATTAAAAACGAATAACATTGAACAAGCATTAACTAGCTCTCCAATATTTCCCGGAAAATTATTTCCAATACTGCCTGTGTACAGTAGAATAAAGTTTATAACAAGGGTGCTTCCCGTTTCACAATATTTATATTAATCCGGACCAATACAGACTGCGAACTAGTGATGTACCGACGAGTAGTTAGCCGACAAGTCGGGAAAGACGAAGCTGACTATCCAGCCATATTTGTTGTCAGCAAAAAGTTCCGATTAATCAGATAAAGTAATTGAAATTAAATGATAACCTTTATTGTCAATTATTTTGTTTCACATGTCATGAGTTCTTACAGTTTGTTATATCGGGTGTTCCAAAATTTACTCAAGATTTGAGTTTGCCGCAATTTTTGCGGGTAAAGGCATGGCATGGATGAAGACGTCATGGGGCTTAAGCAGCTCACGCTCGAGATCACATCTTGCTGTGGAGGCATTATTATTAGCTGGACTAGCTGGGCCAACGCACTAAAAAAGCTTTTACGACCTTTCAGCACCTGGGGCACGGTGACGTAACTGTGCATTCAGTGGCGTGAGTATGCTAGTAGCTTAGTCTTCTCGGTGCGGCTGGCTATGGTCCTACGAACTTTTGGAGGCGCAACACCAATTATTGGATACAGCATTACTACCGGGGTCCATTTAGGGCAACCACTAATAATCCGGCACGTTTGAAAACGAATAACGAAACAAACAAAGGAAGCCACACCTCCGCTGATAAAGTGATTTCATCCGGCATTTTCTTAGTTTAATATGTTTTTCTTAGTCCTCCTTCGCAATTTTCGAATAATAAGCAGAGCTACGACATACGCAACCGCTTTCATTTTAGTTCTGATACCAACTGAAGAGCGCGGCGTGTCTAGTCCTAACTAGAGCGCGGCAGAAATGTGTCCTGCAAACGCCACGTGTTGCTGCCGCGCTCTTGCCACCTTTAACACTGCATCAACGAAGTTCAGCCATCTTTATGCAAAATGGACACGGTGCAAAACGGCAAGAGTGCGTATGTGGAGATCATTTGCCTGATGTGCTTAATCCGTAAGTAACTCTATTCTGTATCCTATAAAATTCATCAAACAACATTATCTATTTTTTTTAAACTGTGTTTTCTATTTAATTCAAATTTTGCGTACATTTTAGTACACTCTTTATTACCAAGGAATCGGAACTCATCCAATGGTAGTAAATGATTGACAGAAAAATAATTTAGATTTTTTATAACTGCGTAGCGGGAGCGAGCAAGTGCGTTGTATGATGTACTCAATGCAAGCGATTCAGCTGTACATGAAACGCCATGGACATTGCAAATGCCCCCTGAACTAAACCGAAAGCAATGATCGGCTTGGATGAGTCGGCCTTTTTGCAACCGATTAGCCGGCCGGTCGGGTAGTCGGCCCATCACTACTGCGAACCAACGTGATGTAACACAAACAATAAAAATACACACCACCCGCTTCGGCGAAAAGCCTTTATCAATTAGCGATATTTTCCTATAAGTGCGTCCCGGGAAAATTGTTTTGCATTGAATATTCAAACGTAAAATCAAATTATACGGTTGAAATTCGTGTATGATTGATGATACAAATATACAGGTAGGAGACGAGTGCGGAGGAGGGGTAGGAGTGCGGATTGATAGTGTATACTGTATGTTGGTACATATTTATGTAGGCATATGTAATGCGCTCTACCCCTATTCGTAGAATTGAGATTCAATAATCAATACCTCAGTCTACTCGGACATGCAACAACGCTGTCAGAATCACGACCTAGTAATTAATTGTGTATTTTGATCAACTACGAGTCTTTTCATATTGGTATATCTAAAGGGTGTAAACAGACCCTTAACGAAGCCGAAAGGTACTTGTTCTCCCCGTCATTGCGATCATTTTTTTGTTCTAGACCAAACCTGGGAACCTTCTAGTTACAGAGATATTGGGGGTCAATGTTCCAACTTTTTCACAAGTTTTTTTTGAAGTACTGGTTTCTTATGTAAGACCTTTACTTTAAACACCTTCACGACCCCCGTACTATTCAATCCATACATCAGCACAATGTTTTGAGTGCGTTACATTGAGTTTTACCGTAAAAGGTAATTTTTCACCCCAAAAAAAAAGTCGTTTCCCAGCAATAATTTTTACGTAAAGTTACTTAGTTTGATGTACAGAATGCTTGGTTGACGGCTTCGTGAAGGGTCTGTTTACACCCCGTATTATACGGTTTGATGTTACCGATGTTAAGT
Organism: Noctua pronuba; assembly: GCA_905220335.1. NCBI lineage: Eukaryota > Metazoa > Arthropoda > Insecta > Lepidoptera > Noctuidae > Noctua > Noctua pronuba. Next base: position 896,737 of record LR999906.1, on the reverse strand, counting down.
ATAGGGGTGATTAGTGAAAACCGATGTGCTGTTAGAATGTGGATGTTACGAAAAGGTTTTTGAATCAATGCAAAAACGTAACATACGCGCCTTGGACGATGAGTTGCGGACACCAGCCCGATATACAATACAAGATGCTACCTAAGATTATTATATATCTGTATGATGTACTAGCTTTTGCCCGTGGCTTCGCTCGCGTTTATTTATAATTTGACAGTCAATTCGGGTTGCACTCTGCTTGTAATAATATAATTCAATCATAATTGGAAAAACACGTGGCGCCATCTATAATCATAAGCACGTTATTGTCGTTTTCCTCGGTAACAGTACTTTTTTCGGAATGAAAGGCACCCTATGTCTGTTTCTGTACACCTGACAACGCATATGCAAAATTTCAGGATGATCGGTTCAGTGGTTTAGGCGTTAAAAGGTAACAAACTAACTTTCGCATTTATAATATTAGTTAGGACGTAAGCTATAATTGTAGCCCACTAGCTGAAGGCTTGTTTACAGGAAACCAGTAGATTAGGAACCGATTTTCTTGTTTGAACTGTGTTGCTACTTTAAAAATTGCCTGATTTTGGTAAGCTGGCAATAATGAGTATCTTTACCTACCTATGTTCGAACCCTCACTGCACTAGTGCATATATTGACTCCCTGTAAATATAAGTATGATCTTATCAGCTTGTTGAAGAGGTCTAGTCTTGAGACAATCGGCATGGGGGCGGAAACCGATCATTTGTTAGTGAAGTTAACAAAACATCCCCTGTAATCCCGCAAAGGTTAGGCAAAGGTTTACCTAATAATACACCCACATTTCGCCAGTTATTTTAAAGTCTCATTAAATAGGAGGCGAGCCTATTGCCATCAACCGGGCACAAATCCATAGTCCGCGGCTGCTACTGACAAATTCCTGATGGAAAAACTCAATAACACTTTGCCCGACCTGGGAATCGAAACTTTTGCTCAGCAGTTGCGCTTGCGACCACTTTACCAACGAGGCAGTGAAGTTATACCCTGGCTTGCAGCTGCTGCCTTTCCTCATATTCTTACATTTACATACTGTGATGGAAGAACAATTCTTTTTCAATAACAAAAATCTTGTTATAATGCTCCTCATGTCATATGTCATCAGCTAGCTTACGTATCAATTTCAGTCAACTTTCTTGATGATTCTTACAAATGCAGTTCCATGTATTGAGCAAGTAAATTGAATTTGGTAAGCACGTATGTAGTATGTCTTTAAGTAGTATTGTTTTTAAATTATGTCGTCGTCCACTGGTTGTTAAGGGTCAGATCCTCATAATAATTATGCGGTCAGCACTATTAGTAGATAAAGGGATAGTTTTGCCAAACGCGTAACTTCCAAGCGAGTACTGAGGTTGCATACCTATTAAATAAAAGGCAGGATTACAAAGAAATCTATGATTTATTTGTAAATAAAATATGATAATTTACAAATGCATTTTCATGTGTTTTAGACAGAAACACCACATCCAATGGTTGTACAGTGGGCAACTAAAGTCTTACATAATTATTTTCACATAATATCATATAATAGACACATAATATTATGTAGAAAATAGCTAAGAGATTAATTTAATACATTTTTTTTATATTGTACTCAATGCTTATGTAGGTACTTAAAAATTGTGAATAGACTTTCGTCACTGACCGTACAAACTCACATATGTTTTACTTACATAAATAGAATTCCAAAATCTTTGGTACACTTAAGAATGACATGATTTAGAATCTAATTACAAACCACACAATATGATGAAAGGACTACACTTACCTTACTTCACCTCTCGGCAATTAGAGACGACAATTTGTCTTTGACATTTTACATTCTTACACTGCACAATAGTTGTACATGAATCTTTTGGCGCGTGGCCTTAATCGGAACTAGCGCCGCCACCATCTTGGTTTTTTTTTTTTTCAATACAATTGTACAAATGTTTACCAACCTCCTAGCGCCCTTCTGCCAGTATCATTAAAGCGCCAAAAGAACCATGCAGCACAGTAACTGCGGATTTCACCAAGAAACTGAACGCGATCAACACATCTTAAAGGCGTTCAAAAGCTGTAATTGCCAATATTTCATAGTAATTATGACACTGACAACTCTTGAACAAGCTTTGGTTTAAGTGTGAAATCCCATTCACACGCATGGATCTGCTTTTTCGGGTATCTCTATCTCATTCTGTCACGTTAAGGCGTCATTTGGTGGGGCGAGAAGTCCGATCGCAAGTGCTTTAACGTGCGATTGGACCTCTCACTTTAGTGAGTTGTTTTAAGTGACAGAAAGAGAAAAATATCCAAGAAAACGCTGATCCGTGCGTGTAAATGTAATTTCACCCTTATACTGATCGCGTTCTGCAATATTGTTGAAATTCGCTAAAGTACTGTAGTAATTTATTTAAAAAACGCGCGCGCACGACTCGCCCGAGTGTTACGCGTAGGGGCCGTTTTGGTGTGTGAGCGCTTGGGCTTGCGGCCCGCTGCCGCCTGTGTCTTGGCCGCGTCGCCGGACGGGTGGCGTTTAACGCGAGTGCTTGACCGAGTGGATGCCTGGTGCAAAAGAAACTGTATTCGCAACTCTTCTTTACTAAACGGTGGCTTTAAACGCCTAATTGTACTAGTAGGATAATTAATAATAATAGTGTTTTATAGCAGGCAAAATACCCGTTTATTAAAAATAGAATAAAGAAAAACATGGGAGGTATAGAGGCATAGGTACCAAAAGTCTTCTAAAAACATTATAAAGTCTATCGTTTGTTTTTGATATGGTTTAGGTGAACAGAAATCCTGTCCTTTGTACAAATATGGGACTTCCTACATCGAGATAACAACATGCTACCCTCAAACTGCCAAAAGACGCGACCCTCAATCTCAAGATGGCGTAAAAGTCCACCTTTGATCGCCAAAAAAAAACCTAACGTAATTTATGTATAGTCAATTTATTTAATAGCCTTTAAAAACTATTTTGGTGAGCATTTAACTAAAAATAACTAATACTAATAATTATAAAAAAGGTACTTACTGGGCGCAGAATGTTGGACGGGCGATGCAGCAGACTGGACTTCTTGGAGAACGAGTGGTTCAGCATAGACGGCTTCTCATTGGCGGTGTCGATGTCCGTGTAAGAGCGAGACGACACGCCCTTGCTCTTCTTACGCGCTGTGGACTTGCCCGCCGACGACGACCGTTTTATAGGCTTCACCTTTGAAATGCCCAAACGAATCTATAAATATTGAGAATGGTCATTTGTGAAGTGGTGAGGTTGCTGTTATGCCAAAACCAACATGCTTTTGCCTTTTGAATAATACATGCTTAATCAGCTTATGTTCCCGCTCCCACACCTCCTCTATCTGCTCCCTATGAGAGGGAGTGGGCTGTAATCCGCCACGCTGGGCCCGTTAAAACTGCCCCCATTTACCAAGTTTATAGTCATTCCTTGATGATGTCGAACAAATGTTAGGGTATTAGCATATGTATCTACAGCTGGGATCCAGGCCTGGCACAGTTCCCTTTTACCAAGCATGCAAATAGTACTTCTTTGATGATAACCAAGAAATGATCCACAATCAGCCTGTTACGTTGCCACGGCTGGACTTAGGCCTCATCTGTTTGAGAAGAATGTTAAGCAGTCGCAATGGATTACCATGTAATGAGGGCATGCAATGAAGATCAGTCCTGAGGAGTTACGTTGTCGATGTTTAGTGCGAAATTTAGATGATTTTATCCAGATTTGTCTACCAGATTTTGACAATCAATTTATTCTGTGACAACACTTCAGTTGATCAGTCTCTGAGACATCAAGCCTTACTACAAACCTTTTTAAATCCATTAGTCAGTAAATTAGGAATGAAAGAATTAGTCAGTGGAAACTATATCTTATGGGCCTCACCTTAGGAGTGGAGCTCTTTTTCTTAGAAGTGGTAGGCTCAGCAGAAGCAGGTCCAGCCTCTTCCTCGTCAGCTGGCTTTTCATCCTGGCTCTCCTCTTCCTCCGTCACATCCTTCAACTTGTCGAAGTCTTCCTCTGTATTACGGACGTGGTCGTCCAGGTCAGGGAATTTCTGAACAGAGATATTGGTTAAAAAATCAAGTCATAAAATCAAATTAAGCTGAGAATCAGACATTTTTGAGCGTCAAAACTATATAAGTCATTCTTCCGCGACGCACACCCTTCGCCACTTCCTAGTATTTCAGCTGCGGAGATGTGGCGGAACCAACTCCCCAAGATATTCCTAACTTAGTTAAGTAGATATTTGTATGCTTTGTTGAAGAGTGAAGAAATACTGGACCAAGTAAGTTGGTACTTGGTAGTAAGCAGATTGGCTGTTGATACTAGATTACACTTGAACTGTTGCAATTAAATTGTCTCAGCAAACCAAAGATAAATCCTCCATCGAACTGTGTGCGAGATGTTTCAAGTTCACATCAAATCTAAATCGTAATTCAAGAGCTGCCAGTGTCAACATTCCAAAGCAATGATCATACTGACAGCTCTTGAACGCAATGTGCTGATCGCGTTCACTTTTTGTGGGGAAATTCGCCAGCATTTCGGTACAGTTAGCCAACGTAATAATAATGGTGACCGAACGACCATTACATTGTAAACGATGTCGACATTTGGTATCATATTTAGACAATGAATTGTAACAATAATCGTACATCTCATATTTTTTTAATGGCTTTTAGACCTTCAAAGTTTCCATGCTGTACCGGCTGACGTCAACGGTGGCTGTGCCACTGCCTCGTATGTCACAGCATAATGCTGAGCAATGGCCGTTTTGCGTGGATGTGACGTATATTTTCCCTGTCAAGTAGGGCGTTCTTTTTGTTTTTCATTTTTTGTACGTGACACATGACGTTTAGTGCAAATAAATGTTATTTCTTTCTTTGTATAATATTCGAAAACTAGTAGAGTTGAAAGTATCGGTGGACCTACCTCCGGATGGACAATGAATTCTTCTATCTGCGCGATTGCCTCTTTGAAGGCGGCAGTTTTGCAGGACTTGATCAGCTGTTCTTTATACTCATGGTAAGGCTTGATGTTGTTGTCCTCGATCCAAGCACTGTTGACAAGAAGGCTTCATCAGTTTCTAGGTCTACCAAAATCATTGACAGAAAGTTGATGGATAGGGTAACAGAAGGAATGAATAAAACACATATCAGATGTAATTATATTTTTTACTACAATCTTCTTCTTTCTTTATCGTGTGGTTAGTTCGTAACCTGGTGTCAGAGTTTTTATGCCGCCCATGGGCCTCTGACTTGGCTTTACATGCCGTCAAGAAATATCTCTCAGGCATGCTGGTTTCCTCACGATGTGAGGAAACCAGCTCTCTTTACTACAATTGTTTTTTGCGTCGTTGATTAAGTGGTTGCAAGCCCACTGCTGAGCCGGTCTTGGGTTCGATTCCCAAGATGACAAGTCTAGAGCTGCCCTTGAGCGCGCTGGCCACCTCGTCGAAGTGTTTTTGGGGTTTTCTATCAGGAATTTCTCCGCCCCGAGTTTGGATATGTACCCGGTTGATGGAAATAGGCTCGCCTCGTACTACATGGGAGTTAAAAATGACTGGCGAAAGATGGGTGTACTAAAGTATTACCCTGCCTAATCCTTCGGGGAAATACAGGCGTGATATTATGTTAATTGTTCTTCTAAGTATAGGGATGTACCATAAAACTGAGTCCCACCCTCTCGTGCGAAGATCAACTTCTATCAACTATCAAGGTATATCAGATCAACGGAAGTAGGAACAAGCACGACTCATTCAGCTACACACATATGTGCCTAAGAGGTGTAGCTACAACACCTAATACCTATGTTTATATAGTAGCTTTGATTCAACGCTGTACATTGTAGAGGCTAGCATCATACTCGTACACCCTATGGCACCCTAGTGTAACGTGCTACCACAGATCCGTTTCACCAATTTGTCGTTTTGAAACAGATCTCATTCTCGTCGTCATAATCTATACATATAAAATTCAAAGTCCTGACTGACTGACTGACTGAGATATCAACGCACAGCCCAAACCGCTGGTCCTAGAGACATGAAATTTGGAGGGTGTATTCTTTGTGAAGGGTAGGTATCCACTAAGAAAGGATTTTTCGAAATTCCACCCCTAAGAGGGTGAAATGGGGTGTTGAATTTTCTATGAAACTTTTTATTCTCGCAGTCGATTGACTTGAAAATTTGTGTACACACTATTCAGATAAAATTATGAGATACGTGTATCACAGTTTTTCCAAAATCATCCCCCAATTTAAAAATTCAATGTCGTGATTGGCTGACTGATATATCAACGCAAAGCCCAATCCGCTGGTTCTAGAGACATGAAATTTGGAGCGTGTATTCTTTGTAAAGAGTAGGTATTCACTAAGAAAGGGTTTTTCGAAATCCCACCCCTAAGAGGGTGAAATGGGGTGTTGAATTTTCTATGAATTTTTTTATTCTCGCAGTCGATTGACTTGACAATTTGTGTACATACTCTTCAAATAAAATTATGAAATACATGTATCACAGTTTTTCCAAAATCATCCCCCAATTTAAGAATTCAATGTCGACTGGCTGACTGATACATCAACGCACAGCCCAATCCGCTGGTTCTAGAGACATAAAATTTGGAGGGTGCGGTCTTTGTGAAGAGTAAGTATCCGCTAAGAAACAGTTTTTTTAATTCCACCCCTATGAGGGTGAAATAGGGTGTTTAATATTCTGTGAAACTTTTTATTCTCTGAGTCGATTGACTTGAAAATTTGTATACACACTTTTCAATTAAAATTATGAGATACGTGTATCACAGTTTTTTCAAAAATCAAAATCATCCCCCAACAGAGTCAAATATGGCTTCGAAGCTCACGTAGACCGGCGCATGGCGCGCACTGTTGCGCGGGGCGTGCGGGGCGCGGGAGTATTTAACTATTAAGTAAGTAGGTAGGATTTTTCTGAGGTAGACGTCTGTAAATATGGTTTATTCCACCGATTTTCGCGTTGGCTCGTGATACGCGACATTGATATTAAATATTATGTAAAAGTTTTATGTCTATAAATAGATTCCTAATTAATCATTTGATATTCGTCACCGGTATCCAATCTCAAACCATGGTATCAATATTTCACATAGCAATATGTAAAGTACCTAATTGATATTACTATGAACTAATATTTGCAAGTTATAAGCAACTATATAAAAACCCTGTATCTACTATACATCCATAGATTACTTATTATCCCAGAAATAAGATCCCGTGGGCAATTCCCGAACTCCACGCGGGCGAAGCCGCGGGCATAAGCTAGTAATACTATAAGTGTGAAAGTGAGTTTGTTTGTCGCGCCTTAGCAGCTGAATGGATTTCGATTGAATTTGGCATACATATAGGATATTGGATACTTTTTAGCCTGGCAGGATGTCCCCGTGAGATAATGTCCGACTTCAACGTGAGCGAAGCCACGGGAAACAGCAAGTTACGTGAAAAATTCAGTTCCTGATGGAAAAACCCAATAACACTTTGCTCGACCCGGGAATCGAACCCAGGACCTCATGCTCGGCAATCGCGCATACGACCACTAGACCACAAGGAGGCAGTTCAGTAGAATTAAGTAAAAGCGAAAATTTTAAATTTACTCGAATCCTACAATTTTCCAATAAAACTAGTTCACCAAAAACAATATTTCTAGCAATATTGAATTCGAATTCAGAGTATTGCTCTTCAAAAGGTTTCCCGGATTAATTTTCCAATAACAAATAATAGGTACCGGGTATTTCATATTCAAAACTACTTCACAAACATACAGGCATTGTTTTTCGCGAAATAAAATTCAGTTCATATTATTCCTCTTCAAAAAGTTTCCTGTATTCATTTTCGAATAACAATCAATTCTAGGAATATCATATGCAAAACTAGACCACTTGCAAAGGGTGGAAACAGGAATATGGAACACAATATTTTTTTCGAATATTACGACGTAGTTAGTTAGTTCTGAGAAATCCAGTTTCGCATACCAGGCTCCCTAGAATGGGGTGGACCAGGGACGAATCCAATCCCCCATATATCGCTACATATCACGCTGCATAGCAACGAAGATCCAATTACGCGTTCGTCGGAACCCGGTCGATACTGTGCAGGACACGTGATCCTGGGATCCTATATGTAGTCGTATATTATAAAGCTAGGGATTGCATTGCGAACATCACGGGATAAATTCATTGGCAGGCCTGTAGGTCTAGCTAATTAGTTTAAAGAGATTTTGTCGGGTATTTGTTAATTACGAAAACCGCCCTCACTGTTACGGCTTACCAGCCTGGCCACGCGCAGCGGCGATCAGGGGGACTTGGCATGATTAGTGCATTCCTATATATCGTTTTAGGAATTTTCGAATTTCCGTGGCTAGGCTGAAAAGTTAGCATGGACGTGGACTCTATAGACGAACAAAGCCAATGCTTATTGCTATGGCAACTTTAACTATGACCGTCGTACTCGAAGAAAGTCGGAAAACCAACGCAGTGAGCCAAACAGCTAAGTCAATACCAAATTTTGGAGAGCTCAATAAAACTCGACTGCAATAAAAAGTTCAAAACCTAAATCACCTTCCCAGCAGTCCGATGCAGTTGGTGACATCAAATCCGAAACAGAACGAAAGTGACTAACGTGTGAAAAATATGCTGTCCCGCAATTCGTAAGCCTCTGGTTGAGAACCTAATATTATGTAGGGATATGCTTCGCCGATGGGTTCTCAACAGCAACACACACAACTCGAAGACCTCGGAGGTCCATTAATTCGATTACCCTCTCAGTCTCATGTTAAAACAGAGGCCAACAAAAGATTGGCACAAATTGCCAGTAAATTGAAGGGGAGATTGCTAAGTGCATAATGCATTTCGTAACGGCTAGTCTTGTGACTCGATATGTTGAGGGACATCGACGCTCAAACTATTATCTCGAATTCAGCACATTATATGGTTCTAGATCCCCAAGCGTAGAAATTTTTCTTCGGTTATCAAACATTTCAATGCTGGTGGGTCTATCGCCGTATCATGTACTGAATTTGGTCTGCGCGTTGTACATGGTAATCTATACTAATATATAAAGCTGAAGAGTTTGTTTCTTTGGTTGAACGCGCTAATCTCAGGAACTACTGGTTCGAATTGAAAAATTATTTTAGTGTTGAATAGTCCAACTATCGAGGCAGACTATAGGCTATATAACATCACGCTATGACCAATAGGAGCCGAGCACAAATAAAAAAAGTCGGAAGCTGCGAGTGAAACCGCAGGGCACAGCTAGTCGTTTATAATCTATGTCCCTTCCACCCTGTATATTTCTTCGAAATAGAAGTTCCATCCATGGCAAATATTTGTACCGACTGGTAAGCGATATTGTGATTACTTAAGCGATGCCCTTCTTCACAAGAAGGGTACCTACATGTACGGAAGTCTATCAGCGATTACGGCGATGTGGTCAAAAACGTATTGGATTTGCATAAGCTTCCGAAAGTGTATGTCAATGCGATTGCCACCTTGCCTTGCTTCTCGGGTAGCACCTACTGGTCGGAAATATGTATAAATGCAAAGACACGAATGGTTCACATTTCTTATGGCGCTTGACTTTACACATTACAATTTCCATAGAAACATTTCATAGATGTTTACCAACCGCACCCCCTGGTAATGTCAATCAATCACCAAAAGGACCACGCATAACTATACCATAAGTCTGACACGCATGCGATATCTTTTACCATCAATGCACGTGGACGACAAGTGTAACGTAAAATGACGTAACGGGGCATTAGAAACAACAGTTTTGCGCTGCATGACTGCATAACGTTTTGTCGTCTTCTAATATTCGCGATTGTAACGAAGTCAGATAGAACAAAAATTAATTTTACCGTTTATTACATTAGTATGTTTTATGTATACTTCTGCCCAAGCCTTTGGCAAAAAAAAAATTATGTAGGCGATTCTTAAAAGACCAAACAAAAGCCCAATGTTGTATTCCCAACACTCGACTCAGCGCTGGCAGTTGTAGTTCCAACAGTGCAGTATTTTTTAAGCATTCATTTATGTGCCATTTAATGTTAGGAGCTCGTGGCTAAATAATAACAGCCGCTCGGGTCGATTGTTAGGTTAAGCCGTGCTTGCCTAGGTTGTTCTGTGGTTCGGGAAGCACGTTAAGCCGTTGGTCCCGGCTATAAATTGCATATCTTTGACAGTCGGTACTGGTAGTCAGTGTCCCGACAGTGTGACAACTAGTCTTACCAACAGGTATCCTGTTACCCAGTACTAACAGGGTTGTGGACGTCAGATAGGCAGTCGCTCCATGTAAATTATTGGTATTCAGCTGCATTCGGTTAGACTGGAAGCTGACTTACAGCATAGTTGGGAAAAGGCTAGACAGATGATGATTTTAAGCGAGTGAAAACTGGCATTCGTTTTTATATGCTTCGTGCATTATAGCTTTGTCACTCATGTAGGACAGTGGATTTGTGTCAGTGACTTTCGTTACACGCTACATTCGATGGGATCGCAATTCGAAAGCTGTCTGTAACGTTTTTCCAATTCTCAGTCATTCTGCATCACAGCCTAACAATTTTCAGTTGGAATAAAAGCCGTGTGCTCCACGGGATTACGCATTAGCAAAAACGGCGAATATCCTTACAAATTTTCATCCCTAGCGGATGAATTTTTCGAAAATCCTTTCCTAGTGTGCATAAAACCTTCGTGCTTCTAGCTAGATCCAATGGTTTAGGTCGTGCGTTGTCCGTCAGTGAATGATTTTTATTTGGTTACGTATTGATTTTTACTAGTACGTAGTACATTAAGTACTTATAGGACGCTGCAACCAGTCCTACCAAGGGGTTTCGTACACACAGTAAATGGATTGTGGAGGTCAGATAAGCGCAGTCGCTCCATGTAAAATTCTGGAGGTGAATCAGGTTAGATTGAAAGGCGACTCCAACATAGTTGGGAAAAGGCAGGCAGATAATGACTTAGAAGATGCTGCATCCCGTACGATGCCTTCAACCATTTTGTACGCGGCACAGACCAAACTGGTCTATCATATGACTAATTGAAACTGTAGAATCATAGCGCGATTGGGAACGTTGGAAGCTGTTTTTTGCTCTCTTATGCTTTTTTTTTCTATATTAGTAGAACGAGGGCTTCGAAAGCATGTTGCCCCCTCCCCGCTTATTGTCACTATGCAAGGTGCGTGTATTTAATTCTAGATTATTTGCAAGTTTTGCAACTACTGGACATGGTGTCATGGTTTGGACTTCTTACCCCAGCAGCATTGACGTTTAAGTTCTGAAGTTTTGTAAATGTTGCATAACAATACATAACCAGCCTTTAATGTCCCCACTGCTGGGACACAAACCTCCTCTCTATGAGAGTGGAGGGTCTGTGATCCACCACGCAGAGCCAGCGCGAGTTGTAAATTAATTTCCGTTGAAACTTAAATATTGCTAGTCACAATGTTTCGAGTAAATTATTTGTGTTACAAATGCATGAAAAAACTTCAAAGTGAACTATTAAAAACATTACCCTTCTTTTGGGTTCGCCGCAATCAGGTTAAAATGTAAAGAGAGCTTTTCAGCTTCCATTCCTTTATAAAAATAAAATATAAAACAACAATTTGCAAGAACGCACAGCCCACAGCTTTTCCCCGAAGCCAGATCAATATAAAAAACATGCATAACAACATAGTACGTCCTAGGTTTTATAAAAATGGCGGCGAGCCCAGCGCCTTTTTTTATCTAACGGTTGCTATCTTTTATACCCATTGAGTTTAGAAGATGTAGAACAAGGCCAGAAGGGATTGCTGGATTGTGATAAATAAGATATGGTTAAAAAGAGGTGGCAAAAAGAGATGATGGTGGAAAAGATGTATGGGAAAAACATGTTGCGCGACAAAAGCAGGAAGATGATGCTGACCTCAGTAAAAAGAGTAAGAGCCTTAAACAAGTAGGCTTTACGGGAGTAGGACAAGCGAGCGCAAGGCCTATTGCAAAATGGGTCGACGAAATAGTTTAGTTTGGTGCAAATATCGGCGAAAAATATAGTACCTCCATGTTCGTATAACTCAACAAAATATAGGAAAAAACTGTATTTTAGAAGATTGATTTATTTGTCTAAAAATTCGAGCGAATTAGCGCGGGGCCGCAGGTTTTAACATCGTAAGAAAGTATCTGAACTTGTATAGAAAACACGCCTAGGAGGACAACACACTGAAAACGCGTCGGCGTACAATGAATTTTCCGCGCTACGCGACGGAGCGCGGTGCAGTGGGAGAATCGAGTTGATTCAAAATGGCGCTAAGTAACTGACAGGATTTGAGCGAGGCCTTTGCACTGCAGGAGTATAATAACCAAACTTGCAAAAAAATACTACAGCCACGAATGGCATTACGGAATCCTTAGTTTTGACAGGTACTTTTTCTGTAGCTAACCTGCGCTAGTTAATTTCTGGGCATGGACCTTCGCCTTATAGCTTTCAATTAAAATAACATGTTCAAGAAGTTTTTTCAAGGAGTTTCGATATTTGGGCTATTGAATTGGCTCACGCACGTTAAATAGTAAAAGTATACAATCAGGTAAAAACAAAGAACTTGGTAAACACAAACTGGAATAAACAGTAAAACTATGTGATTATGATGAGTGTATCGCGAATGGTTTGAAACTGCGCGCGAAATCGTCGTCCAGCGGTTAGTTTGGCGGGTCGCGGGCGGTGTTGTCAGCTCCTGTCGCCGCGATAAGGATGCGTTCTCACAAAATGCTTTTAAGGCAGTGCTACACATGGAATTTTGGGCTTATCTATCTACATCTATGAGTGTATGTTCACGAGAAATTAAAATGCCAGTTACGGATTTAAAACGCACTATCTGCTTGACAAAAATCTTAAATTCACTGACAGTTAAAGCTGAGCCTAAAGCCTAAAGAATGTGACACACTCTCTACAGTCAAAACTGCTGGGTCTAGAAGCATGAAATTTTGAACAACAGGTGTACATACAAAGGTGAGCACTAAGGAAAGATTTTTGATAATTCATCCCCTATGTGGGTTAAATAGGGGTTGGTGGGAGTACAATATTTTTTAAGTTGGTAATTCAATAAGCGCATAGCTTGTGTAACAAATAAAAATAGATGACAGAATAAAAATCTCTTGCTTGTATGTTTTTTTTAAATCTTCATCTTTGTTGTGCACGGTGAGTGACGTCAGAATAGATATCTCTATCTAGCAAACAATTACAAAATGTTTATTACTGAACTAAGCACATTCTGAAACATACAAATCATTTCTTCGCTTATCATTCCACAAATGAGTGACATTGTAGCTTTCTTAACTAAAGAATGTGATTATACAGAGTGGAAGGGACATAGGCACAAACGGTTACTACGTGTTTAGTACATCATTCTTAGCTCCAGTAGTGTTCCAGTAACCTGTCCCCATTTCATTCATCCTGAGTTGATCCAGTGCGTTACGTCCCGGACTACTTCGCCATCCCCTTGGACAAGCGACCGGTCGGAGTCCGGAATCGGAGCAGATCTATTAGGCACGGGACTGGAGAGACCGCCGAAAACAAGAATTACGTTTTAGTTCTACTAATTTCAGGCCGACGTGCTCCAGTCTTTACCATCACACCTCCAGTCTGCTCTGGACCTCTTGGCCGCTCTCGGCAACCAGCATAAAGTAATCGGCAAACAGCATACACCAGAGTACCTCTTCCTGAATGTACGACGTAAGAGCGTCCACTATCACCAGGAAGAGGTAAGGACTGAGAGCCGACAGCCACATTGAAGCTCTCGGTAGTGCCCGCTGTAGACCGTACTTCTACATCGACTGTCCCTCGCACGGATCAACTGCACATACTTCCCAGGAACACCTTTCTCCTTAAGAGCCCACCACAGAACCTCACGGGGTACCCGGTCGTATGCCTTTTCGAAGTCGACGAATACCATGCGCAAGTTTTTATTTGCACTTCTGTATTTCTCGCACAGCTAGCGGATTGCGAAAAATGGCATCCGTCGTTCCCTGACCAGCCATAATAACGAATTGATTCTGTGAAATTTCGCTCTCTTCTCTCAGTCGTCTTTCAATGACTTTATCCCAAACTTTCATACTATGTGACATTAGCTTTATTCCTTTATAATTGTTGCACTCTAGCACATCACCTTTAATCATGAAATTAAAAAGATTATTTAAACAACAAAATAGATTTTATTTAAGGAAAATCTTCCAAACTTTAAAACTGGCTGGAACTTCCAACTAAAGAAAAAAAATTAAATCACATGAGACGTCACAATTAAGTTATTCGTTAAAAAATAAATAACCAATAGGAGATTCCAATAAATTGCAAGCCGCAATTTCGCAGCATGATATGCTTATAGGATTTTTCCGAATTTGTAAGTAATAGTCGAACAAACATTATGAGAACACACCGGAATTAATGTGCAACAATAGCGTCACAGTGTTGCCAGCAACATTATTTTGCTGTTGAAAGATGTTCTTTTGTTTATCATTAGTATATTGTTCTAAGGTGGTCGGCACCTATAGTTTTTGAGAGAATTAATGTGTAAAACAGGTTACACATTAATTCTCTTTGTTTGTTCGGAACGGGTTAAATTAAGCCGTTCAAAAGGGTCATCCATATCGTTTTTTTTTTTTATTAACTGCTTAAAAAAACCCTACCAATTATCATCTTCTTGCCCTTGTCCAGTTGTCCCATGTTGTCGGCGAAACACGATTTTTTCTTCCATTCTCCCCTGTCAACCGTTACGCAATCATTTATACTTTTTTTGTTTTTCTATTTTGTATTATTCCTCACACAACCCATTCATAGTTTTCTTGGTCTTCCTCTCCCTCTCCATCTATCAACATTTATTCATCACTCTTTAAGTCACATGCGATTCGTCCCTCCTCATCACAAGTCCACCCAAGACAGTTGATTCCCTTTCAACTTTTCTGTAACTGACGCAACTTTCAAACTTCCTCTAATATACTCATTACACAAATCCACCTCAACATTCTCATCACTCAAAAACCCTACCAAGATCTCGAAAACCCTACCAGTGCGTATCCAAAATCCTTTTACATAACTTTTGTACATTTTGAATGAACCATCGTACACTACAGCCCCTCTTTGCAAGGTCCGGACTGGATAACATACAAATTCCAATTCGAAATCTGAATCCGTCTGAAACGATCGCTGCCTGGCTAAGCAGCCCTACGTGCTTTTGCGTAATTTTGCAATGCGGCGCGCTGCAGCCCGCCGTGGTACTAATGTGCACGCAGGTACCTTTGAGGTTAAAAAAGCCCTATGTGTTTGACGGACGTTTTCACCCTTTGGCTAGGGAACACTAATAAACACTTAATTATTCGCATGAGTGGTTCCAGTAATAAGCACTCTTTTGGGCAGACAGACCGAGAAAGGTTGCGTTTTATAATAAGGGGGGAGGTCGAGTCAGCGTAATTTTGTTACTTTTATAATATGTGAGGCGCGTATTCGGTTTCATATAAAAGTTAGCTCAGGTGATTAATTTCTGGTCAATACAAATTGCAAAATCGAAAACATTGCTTAGAGTTAACTTGAGTAAGCTATAGAAGCCAGGAAGACACATAACATTAACTTGCACTAAAGCATGCAAGTTGCGTGCGTGACATCGCGCCCTTGACCAATCATAAGTTTCCATGGCTGAATAACGTGCAGAGTAAGCAAACTGAAGTGGCGCAGTGAGTTGGTCATGTCTGTCGAAGGACCAATGGCTGATGGAACAAACGAATACTTGAGTGGACAAGAGCAGCGATTATCCCTAATTTAATTGGGATCAGCGCAGCAGGTCTTCTTCTTCCATCCTTCTCTATAAGTCGTCATCTCAGCAGTCGCCGCCTTTCTAGCTATATCATCCTTCGTACAGTCCATCAATCGTTTCTTTGGTCTTGCTCTATTCTTCCTTACTTCTCTATTAGTCGTCATCCCAGTAGTCATCTCCTTTCTAGCCATATCATCCTTCACACAGTCCATCCATCGTTTCTTTGGTCTTCCTCTACTCTAGCCATCCACATTCATACAAAAACTTACTTCAAGACATTTTCACATGTCCATAGCACGACAACCGATTACCACAAAACTTTTCAGTCATCGGCGCCAAGCGTGCAAGCTACTTGTATTGTACATTTTTGAGCAAGTTGCTGGCATGTCTATTCTTAACTTATCTGGTTCATTTGCGAAAAATGTATGCTACGTAATCATGTCACTAGTTTAAATGCCACGGAATGAAACAATGAATAAAAAATCAATAATAGAAGGAAAAAAATGCGCACCTGTACAGTTAGCTAAGGATCGCATCGGGCCAGTTCAGATCGTACCTACTTGTATACACTTATTTTACCTTCCATTTAGTATAAACGTCAAAATTGTAGTGATCTTTATTTTTGTTGCAATAAGGTTGCTCGTGTGTTGCTGCAACGCGAGCAAAGCAATACTAAAAACTTTTTTATTGCGGAGGGAGAGGGCAGAGTTGCCATATTGCAGTTTGGAACATAATAAAATTATATGATTAGAGAATCGGAACACCAAAGAAAAGATGATGATTGTGTGAGGAATGATATGAAAGAAAATGGAGTAAATGCTGAGAGGGGAGAATGGAAGGAAGATGAGGATTGGTTAGAAAGTCGGAATACGAGTAGCATCTCTAAAACGGAGGTCGGCAAGGCGCTTGGCTAGTCATACGTCATAATGGTAGGTGGAGTTGAGCCCTCACTGAATGGTTGCCGAGAGACGTTGGAAAAAGTGTATGCAGGCTTACAGCCAGATAGGTTTACATTCAGAAGATCGCGGGTAAGACCTGGTTGAGACTCATACAAACCGAGGGAAGCATGGCGGAAAAGGTAGGAGGCCTGCATCAGCAGTAGGTAGACCAAGGCAGCCAATGATGATGAAAGAGGACTTGAGCGAGTGGAATCTAGTTAAGGGGAAAACGCCAGGGTAGCTATCGAAATTAAAATTTCCTTAATATTTTTAATCAACATACAACCTGACAACCTGGTGCTTCCACCATAAGGCTTCAGTATTATTTTAATAATACTTATATTGAAGGAAGATTCCCTCCATGTAAGAAACTAAATTCATTGTAGAATTATTTTTTATGTTTACAACAATTCAATTTTGTATGTTGAAGAAATTAAAATTTTTGTGCACTATAGAACAATATTTCATAATGTCACTTAGTATTATTGAATAAATAAATAATGCAGCGAAATATTAGACAGTTATTTGCAAATTGCATTTCCATTTTCCATTCTCTTCAAACTGGGTGTGGTGTAAACTGCTAGATCAAAAGGGTGTAGCCCGGCTTTTCTAGCATCGTCCATTTTGAAAAAAAAGGGATTTTTCAGATCAGTGTGTCTTTACTTAACCTATACGTTCCGACGTGTGGTCTGACAGACACCTCAACCACTCAAGTTTGAATTTTTTTTTCATGTTAGCGTAAACATTTAGCCCCGTGCGTCTGTTTATCCCTCGAGCAGTCACCCAGCTGTGTTATTGGAGAGTGGTGGTCGTAGCCTGCCTTAACAGTAAGTTATCACTATTAAAAGATAGCGTCTGGTCTCACAAACCACTCGTAGGTAGTTATGTTATGATTTTAACATTTTAATTGTTGAGTATTTATACGCTTTTCTTCATTATAATTACCCTTCTAACTTTCAGCATTTAAAAGATAATGAATGTGATTTATGCATGAAACATGTGTGCCTCCAATGCAAAACCTGTGTGTTATATCCTAATTAGTCCCTAAGTTAGTGCCTTGCAGATTCTAAAAAATATTGATTATTTATGTTTTGTTATTATTTTTAGTAGTAATAGTTTGAAACTTTTAATTTTCATAAGTTTTTTTTTTCAAGAGTTAAATTAATAAAAACACTTAACAATATTTAATTTCGTTTTCGTTTTTATCTTATAAAATTAGAATTAAAAGAATTTTATAAGAAATGGTCTTTTATAATTAAAATTTTCTTAATTATAATTTGGTGGTCTGTCAGACCACGGGTCGGTACTTATGTGAGTAAAATGGCACTTAGTTTAGTAACACTATCAGACAGAGAAATGTTGCGTTTTTTATCATTTCACAGTCCATGTGGTGTGTCAGAAGTGATAAATTTCCATACAAATTTTCTTACCCTATTTATCTCATTTAGGGAATAAACTATTGAATATCCTGACATTCAGTGCCCCCCTGCAATACTAGTACAAAATAGTCCCAGCAGTTTAGGCTGTGCATTGCCTGCCTGAGAGTGAAATAATTAATTTTAGATTTTATTAAGTAGACGATTTTAAGTATGTTACATATTGAGTTTAAGATGAAACATTTTAGAAAATATCCTGTTGTTACCGCTGCACAAAATACTGTCTTGTGTCTCTCTACTCTGTTCATTTGAAAGTTTATCACCAAGGTATTGTTGTTCTGTTTGTGTATCAATTCAAATTATTCATCTAAAATCAAGTATATTATACATGGCAGACTTGATGGTCATCCCCAAACTAGATGTCTGTATCTTGCTAATCTGAGTAGTAAATTTTCTGTTAAATTCAAATAAAGCATTGCTTTTATGAAAATTGTCCTATATCTAGGGTCAGAAGTATCTGTGTGTATTTCAGCTAAAAATTGTAAGAACCAAGCCACATAATTTGTATAGGATTTCTTGGTGCAACTTGGGAATGAATCCCTGGTTTTGTAGAACTTCAGTAAATGAATCTAAACATTAAGGATCACTTACAAAAAAAAATTGGCAACATTCAGCTGTGTGTTTTCTGAGCAGCTTTACTTTTATACAATTTCATTATAATTATCTTTTGTCCACTAGGAATCTAATTTCTAATAGAAAAATCATTATCTTATAGGTCATTACCTCCTTAGTCCTTTAAAAAGACAAATGTTAGGTACTCAAACCTACTTAGTCTAATGGGTGTTGCTACTGAAAAAATAATCTCAAATTTAAGAAAATCACATCATGATAAAACAAATAATAAAAGCATTTGTGTGAGTTGGGATACATGTGGCGCATTTTATTTAACACGAGTTGGACAAGGCTGCAGATAATGCTAACCCAGCAGGTGGAACCTTATCAATTATTGTTGTTTACATAAAGAAAATTGAGTACTTACTAGTTATTAGTGCCGAAGAAGTAAATGCATTGTACGTTCATCGCTTTCTTGGGAGGCTTTAGCTCCGGAGTAGGGATGGCTACCTGAAAATCATCACAAACCAGAATTAGGGTCAATGTTTTCTTTCACTATTATGACATTTCTCAACTTGTTTATCAACTCTGACAGCTTTGAATACTATGCTATAAGATATTTAGAGTGTTTCTCCGGCCTTTTGCCCCCGCCACGCAGCTTTATAGCCAAGCACTCCTAATTATCAGGAAATTTTCCCGCCCATAATTGCGTGAATCTAATCTGTCAATTTTATCAACAAACGCTCCAACAGTTGTTTACTATTATAATTTATGTTATTTACTGATATAAAGAGAGTGTTTTATTATTTTGAACTTCAAAAGTAGTAATGAAGGCGTCTTACCCGGCCGGGCCAAGGGCTGAATCCCTTCATTTTGGCCCTGAAACAAACATAAGTTATGTATTACCAACACAGCAATGGAGTAAACAGCACAAAAACCTTCAAATAGCTTCACTATTCAATACATACCACACAAGATCACCAAGTTTAAAACTATCGGACATTGTACACGTCTGCTCTGTTCAGCTTTCCACGACGAACTAACCAAAGAGAAAATGTATCCATCATAGAATAGAGCGACCTTTCGCATCTTTTGGTTTGTCTATGGCCGTTGTGAAAATCGTTATTTTCCGGTAAACATGGGATTTATTAAGCCAGTTCTACACGACTGTTACTAAAAAAACAAACAAAATGCAAAACAGCAAACGAATAAATGGTGAGCGGTCGAGCGATTTTTGTAGATGCGTCGTAAACACTTAGTGCAAGTTTCCTTTAATTTATCTATAATAGTGACTCTCGACGACAGCGCTTGCAAGCCAGACATTCGTCCACACGTTTCAATTTGTGATGTTTTATTAAATTTTCTAAAATAAGCCCTTATTCACACTGCTGTTTTTTCAGAGCTTAAACGACCGTGATCCGTTTTACGATTTATTTTTTTAAGCCCTTGACAGTTTCTCATATTTCTATCTGTATTTTGCTATTTTCGTTTTCAGTTTGCATATTTGGCGCACGTACCGCCAAAATTAAATTTTTACTTTGTTTTGGAATGAATTTTGTATAAAAATGTCAAAAAGATTTTATCCGCAACATCTAGGAGAACGAAAGAAAGCTAAACTCGATATCAGCATATCTGATCACAACTTTCCATTGAGTCAAAACAATGAATTTAATAAAGGTAAACTTCCTCAAACTGCATAATTACTGTATATTCTTTAATTATTTACGTGTTACACAACAAAAATAAGTTATTAAAGTGTCTCACAACGACTACTAACTGCAAAACACAAAGTATAATATCTCAAGTTAGGTTATGTATAAACATTTTTGCCATAGAACCTAACATCGATGACAACTGGGGAGACGACAATGATGACGAGATCCTACTCCTCGCTAGCCAGGCTTGCGAGCAGGCTTACAACACCAGTGATATCAGTCAACTTGCCGACTACAGTATGTGCATGAAACCAGGGTCTACAAGCACTCAGCTGACTTTCGAACCCATACCTAGCACTAGCTCGTCAAAAACCGAATTCACGTTCAAAAAACCGTCATTCCACACACCCACGGCCATATCAACGCACCTCAAAGAAAAATGCCACCGAATATCCTCACCATTACCTGGAATCTCATCAAAAGTTATACCAAAGACTAACGGACAAGTCAACATGTCAGATGACTTCATATTCAGTGACAAGGTGTTCAAAACTCATGACTCAGACCAAGTGTATAGGCAACTACTTCAGGTGCAAGAGGAGAATGCTAAACTGAAGTCTGAAAATGGGAAGTTGTTAGAGAAATGTGTGACGAAGGAAGGTGAGGCCTCTATCCTGCGGACTCAGCTCAAGAGTTGTCAGTCTGCAGTGGATAATGCCAGGTTAGAGAAGATAAAGGCCCAGGAGAAAGTTCAGATGGAGTGGCAAGAGAAACTCAGTGCTGCTAACAGTCAGATGCATGATCTGAGGACACAGCTGGATTTCAAGGTTAATGTTTAATTTTATGGAAAATAAACATGGTTAATATTTAAATTAATACAGTTCATTAAGATCTTTGTAGATAAATAAAAGATCCTGTGTACTTTATGAGATAGTTGCAGAACATCAAATAGATGTATTTTGTTCAAATAAAGTCTAATTAGGTCTAGTGAATTCCAAGAGCTTCTTCTAACTCAACCAGTTAGATAACTTGCTTATAATATAAAACTGATACAATGTTGGTAAATTATATTTTGTATGTCATACTTATTGATGTGTGTATTTATTACAGAATCTTGAAATAATCAGTGCAAAGGAAAAATGTAAGAAACTGGAGTCTTCAAAAGTGAGACTAACACAAGTTACTGTTGGAGGAAATGACATATCACAAAGGTATGAAAACTTATTAAATTAATATGTAATCCCATCCCACCGCCATGTCTATTTGCAATTACTAGGATGGGCTGGAGAACAGACTACATTATGTGGAAGATCCATTGAAATAATTGAAGTTTCAACTGAAGTTGCTGTAAATGACCACAATCTCTTATTTAGCAGACCAGTATACAAGGTGCCAATGGACTCTTTACGAAGCCAGGCTTTACGAAGCATTCTGTACACTAATTAAGTCTATGCTAAAATTACTACTGCGAAACAACTTTTTTAGTGTGAGAAATTAGAATTTAGGGTAGCTCAATATAAGTAATGCACTGAAAACATTGTGCTGATGGATGCAATGTATAGTACAGGCCGTGGAGGTATCTTAAGTAAAGTTATAATATTTTTTTTAAAGTACTTAAAAAAAAAGTTGGAACTTTGATCTTTAATATATTTGTAACTAAAAGGTTCTCAGGTATGGTCTTGTCTAGAAACTAGAACAAAAAAAATCACAATAATGGGAAGAATAAATACCTCCTGGCTTCATTAAGGGTGCCTTCAATCCTAAATTAGGATTTTAATGTAAAAACATGAAGGATCATCAAGAATTGTTATATTAAAATACTGACCCTGTTCTTTTTACAGGCATTACAACAACTCATTACAGAATGAATCAAATGCAACTCAAAGTAAGAGAGTGAAGACAGCATCCAGTGCAGTACAAACTGATGACAAGGCTCACATGCTGAAACTGAACAAGACATGCAACTCAGGTACACAAACTTATTTGAGCAAAAAGAACAAAGTTCTGTTTATAATTTACAGTTGAATTCGTTTTTGTTTTTTACCATCTTATCAGAAAATGACGAAAAATTATCAAAGTCCTATAAGTCGAAAACAGCAATACTTCTCAGAGAGCTAAGTTTAATCCGATGTTGTGAATAAAAAAAAGGCTACTTTCCAACTCAAAGTTGATTTAGCAAGATCCTTTTACTTCAATACACATCTCAACCATGCCCACACTGTATTCGTGGGCAAAACCTGCTTGTCGCAGTCACAATGTGTCAACTTTTTTTGTTCTGGCCAGTTATTTTTGTTATGCATTGTATGTTTATTTATTTATTTTGTCAATTTGTATGCACGTCATGTCCCTGCGTCAAACAAATATTTCCTCTTCTTTTAAAAAAAAAAACTACATAATTTTGATACCTTTTTTTTCTTCTCTTACAGAACCAACAAGCAACCCATCAATCCTCCCCTACATACTAGAACCCTGCACAAACCACCAACACTACATACTAGACTACAATGAGAAACTGCAGAAGACCACAGATCTTTCCCAGAACAAATGCAGGATATACAGCACATTCCACCGTCTACCCACCACACCTGTGCCTAAGGAGACGGGCAAGAACAAAGTAGTGATGAGTTGTGTTTATGAAGATGTTACCAGCGTGTTTACAGGAGATGGGGACAGGGTTGAGGAGAGGTATTTTAATGTAAGTATGGTTGCCTTCATCATGATCATTTTGTAGCGAACAGTCTAGCTCGAGCTCGTAATTTGAGGCGACAGGTCATCCCAAAACAATCAAGCAAGCCAGCTCATGTTTTCAAGAACGTCACGCTTTCCACTATTTTCTCATACCTGCACAGGCGTTGCAGTCGTGGTAATTTTGCTTGGCATCATTCTAAATAGTACATATTTGTGTAATTTTGCCCATATAAAACACACTCTAAACATATTTCATAAAGTTCATTATGTATTAAGAGCCATTTCACAAAATTTTAATGCTCGAGTTTAGGTAATGATCGCAGCATACACAACGCAAACAGTGCAGCGCGAGTGTCGAGACGGACTAAACAATCTTGAGCCGTTATAATCGTAATGCATCTTGGTTTGAGATTTATGCAAAAAGATAATTTATTTATTCAGTCTAATAAGCTCTCTAGACTAATAAAAAAAAACACAAATATATGTTGTGTAAAGTATATAATAGAAATAACACAAACAGGGAAACAATTACATATTATTCACAACTAACTATCATTTACGTTAAATGAATATTTGTCATCTGGGAAGAGGGTATCCTCACGGAGGGTCTCTCTCTCTGTTAGCGGGCGAGGGCAAGCTTCGCCAGCTTGGTGGATGAAGCCTTAGGGGCTTTTGGGCAGCCGCGGTAATTAGCCGGGTGCCCAGACTGACCACAGAGAACACAGCTAGGTGGCTCTGTGCAAAGAGTTTTGTCCTTGGGACGGGAACAGTCAGCCGTGCTCTGGTCACCCAGGCACTTTACGCACCTGTGTGGCGCAAAGCAATTGTTCTGGCTGTGCCCGTAAAGCTGGCAACGGTGACATTGCCCGACTTGATTTGAGCGAAAAGGCTTTTCGATCGAGATGCCTGTGAGGCTGCTTACCGATTTTATTTTAAAAATCGGGTGGTGACCTTCAACCGGGTCGCAGCTGACCAGTACCATGTCGTACTGGTCGTCACCACGCGCCTTGTGAAGGCGGTGGACGGCTGTGGCTGGGATAGCCTGGAGTTGGAGGTCATTAAGAATGTCCTCAGCAGTGGCGTGCTTGACATGAAATGCAGGCAAAGCCTAAATAAGCAACTGACGATATTTGGGGAGGGGGGGAAAGTTTGGTATTTTATAACGCCGGTTTATTAATTTCTTAATATAAAAATACAAAAAGTGGTGATTAACTTTTCGTATTTTATATCCCGTCACAAAATTACAACTAATTCAATATTAAGTTGTCAGTATCAAGTAAATGATATAAGAGCCATCTATTGACTTAAATGTAGCAACTCAAATCTTCGATTCAATTCGTAATTGTTTCCCTCGCTTTGCTAGAGATGGCGCACGAATAATAAATTGGTTTCTAACTACACATTATTGAAAATGTTTGTAATTACTCACAATGTAAACAGCCGCATCTCTTCATTATTCGCTGCTTTACCCCGGACAGATGACAAACAACAAAGTGCACAGAAGGCATCACCTATCTATTACTAGATAGATTTACAGATTATTTGAATGAGATCAGCCGACCAGCCATTGAATACGTTAACCAACTCTGATCGACTAAAATGCACATTACGGGTTTTAGTTTTCTGAGAAATATTCAAATCAGGGGTAGGGGTGGTTTATTTAGGTGAAGTAACAAGATTATATTTTTCTGTTAAACTCAAAGTATTTATCTTGCCCAGTACCGATTACACACACTGCAATCCAGGGGGGAGACATTTAGAACAAACAAAACTTCAGTAAAGAAAGAGTCGCCATCTACTTTTTGTGACAGAGTAAGAGAACTATACTTAGTTTCATAATTATGGATAGATGTCTCTGTGATCCCAACTTTAATGCAAATAAGAAAATCTAATAATTAAGTTCTCTAATTATAGTATTTTTCTAGATAATAATTGTTACATTTTTCATCAAAATTATCACATTTTTATATTTCATAGCAATTATGCCAACCTTATCACGGAAATCTTTATTGTGTAATATAATCTGACAAAATCACATCATGGCCGCCGCAATATGTTTAATTATTACAAATTACAATAAATTACTAAAACAAAATAGTTCGTTAATGTGTAACTGTCAATTCTATTCAAATATAAATGTAGTTGGTGAATTTTTTTCATGTTTTCTGCAAATAGCAGCTGTGTTTACATCGTATGCTGATCAAAATGCAAATCGCGAGTAAAATGATGGCTCGTTTACTTTCTGAATCTCGATCCTTAAAATATCAATAATACAATGTCGCCCATGCGCATGTGACCGCCCGTAATTTTCTGAAGATTCATGAAACTTTAAAAGAGGGGGTCTATCTACATCATTTTTCATGTTATTCAATTTTTAATTTTTTAAGTATAGTTTGTAGATTTGCTTTCTATTTTTTGACACATCTCCGGAGTTTATGGGTCGATTTGGATTATGTTTATTATTTCTAAATGCTTATGAGTTATTTTAACAGGTTAATTAACATTTTTACTAAAAATTATCGACGACGAAAAAAAAAACGGAATCGAAGTCATTTTTTCGGTGAAAAATTGTATATTTATTTTAAAAAAACTAGTGTAAGTCCATAAATTATCCCGATAGGACGACTTTTTTAAACATTATTTGTAATCTACTACATAACAGCTACAAATTCACAGAACATTGTTGATACCTATCTTTAAAGAAAAAACAAGGGCGGGTATAACAAATCATCGCAATCTTCATGTGTGGGCCACTGAAAATCCACACGTCATTAGGGAAACAACTTTCCAGACTCAATTTTCCATAAATGTATGGGCTGGAATGATTGACGGTGAACTTATTGGCCCTTTTGTGTTACCAAACAGACTAGATCAACACGCGTTTTTAGGTTTTATAGTCGTGTGTAGTTCGTTGCCGTTGCTTTTGGAGGAAGTACCGCTGGAAACAAGAAGGCGGATGTATCTGCAATTAGATGGAGCTCCAGCACACTTCGCACGACTAGTTCGTGATTATTTAAATCAAAATTATCCGTGGCGGATTGGCAGAGGAGGTGCCATTGCTTGGCCGCCGCGATCTCCCGACCCTTAGATTTTTATCTTTGGGGCTACATGAAACAAAAAGTGTATGCCGTGCCCTTCGAAAGCCGCGAGCAATTAACAGCTAGGATTTTTGCTGCTGCTGCGGAAATAAAAGAAAACCGTGAAGAATTACGTCGTACAATCAAAAGTGTTGCCATGAGGGCTTTGGTTTGTTTACAGGAGGGTGGGGGCCATTTTGAAAATCGAATTAATTAAAATTCTTGTATTTTTTATTTTTTTAGTAAAAATGTGGCTATTGCTTGTTTGCTTTTAATACCATTATCATCCTCATTATTAGTTTAACCTTTTAGTACTCACTGCTAAGAGCAACATTCAATTGACTTTCACGTTATCTTTTCCTAAATTTGACTCATCAGAGTTTTAAGAGTTTTACCTTGGATTTAGTTACAGTTAGGTATCAATAATGTTTTGTGAATTTGTAGCTGTTATGTAGTAGATTACAAATAATGATTAAAAAAGTCGTCCTATCGGGATAATTTATGGACTTACACTAGTTTTTTTAAAATAAATACACAATTTTTCACCGAAAAAATTACTTCGATTCCGTTTTTTTTTTCGTCGTCGATAATTTTTTGTAAAAATGTTAATTAACCTGTTAAAATAACTCATAAGCTTTATAAATAATAAACAGAATCCAAATCGACCCATAAACTTCGGAGATGTGTCAAAAAATAGAAAGCAAATCTACAAACTATACTTAAAAAATTAAAAATTGAATAACATGAAAAATGTTGTAGATAGACCCCCCCTTTTAAAGTTTATTTTCGACATTTCTTCATGAATATTCAGAAAATTACGGGCGGTCACATGCGCATGGGCGACATTGTATAATGTATCATCATTATATTCGCAAATCGCATTATGATCAACATACGACGTAAACACAGCTACTATTTGCAAAAAACAAGAAAAATTAAATGATCTAAGTAAACAATCTACACATACATACATACATACATGTATCTATACATACATATCTACCTATAGCTATCTCAGAGCCTTAGTTCCTGTTACGAAATCCAGATGGCGTTTCAAATCAGCATGCTTCGAAATGGCACAAGAGGGCTCTCTTCTCCCTTATTATTATTATACTCTTTGCTGCAATCACTCACAAGGAAAAATTGCATGCGTTTCCAAATTAATTTTAGTGTTCTCTTCAAAACAAAGTTAATTACGGCAATAACTAATCACAAAACTTTAAATCACAAGAATTGCGCGCATCCTCAGCGCGAACACACTTCTCTCGTAAACTTACATAGACTTACACGCACACATTCAAAGAAAAGCCCAGCTTTAAACTCTATACAAATTCTCAAATGAGTATCTACCAATGTTATCAATAACAGAGACATTTTGTTAGGAAAACTGAAAGGTCAGAGAAGCCAAATGCAAGCCAGTGGGTGTGAAAGAGAAAGCTTTAGCTAGACCTGGGTCACTGACCGTAGGCCGTAGGTACGATTGCATACTAAAATGCTACGTTTAACTCTTCTTTTGTATAGTGTTAGAGCGAGCCAGAGTATCGCAGCCGGCATCGAGAATAAGCGCGCGAATTTAAAATTATTTCTGGATAGGATACAGTTGTGTATAGAAACCGAATTTTGTTATTGTTTGACAAAAATGTGTTTTTGTAAATGACAAAATGTCTGACAAACTCCTTTTGGAGTTTCTTAACCTGTCTTCCTAGAGGATCCGTTCTTCAAAAAGAAGTACGGCGCCAAGTTCGCTGCCTTGCAGCACGCCGCTGTCGCTGACTGCAGCGATGCGCTCGACGACTCGCTGTCGCCCACGCCCGCCGACAAAGGCATTCCTAGAATGCCAGAGTCATTAGCGGCGGCGCCCATTGTCTTTGACGCGCTCGACAGCCCTTTGTCTCCCCCGGCCGCCGACAAAGGCATTTCGGTGTCATTAGCGGCGGCCACTAATCCGAAACCCTAGTGTTTCGAAGCCCTTTGTCCCTAATCCCATTGTTCTTAAGCCCAATGTTTCCCAAACAATGGATCGCCCCGCACCTGCGTCCGCTTCTTCCGAGAAGATGGACACATCGGTGCCTGTCTCCGACCCTGAGTTTTCGGAAGCGTCCTCTGCCTCCTCCTCTGAAGACGACTATCAGGTCATCGGAAAGGGCAAGAGGAAGAAAGGCAAAAATTCTCAGGCCAGCACGGCCAAAAAGTCCGTTGCGAAAGTCGCAGTCCACTCTCCCGTGACTCCTCGTCCTTCTTCCCGCATCCTAATGCCCGCTGCTCAAACCAGCAGGCCAGCCAGCCCCAGGGCAACCCCCCCCCCCCCTCCCGCTTTTTATTCAGGACAAAGCGAAGTGGACAGCAGTGTCCAAAATGTGTATGAATAGGAATAGCCAAGCGCCCGCAGCTCCCAGCAAGGCATCAAGGTTACGGTCCCAGCGACCAATGACTACATGGAGCTATCCCGCCAGCTGCGTGGAAGGCACATTGCCTTCCACACCTACTCTCTGCCAGAGGAGACGCCCACCCGCGTGGTGATCAGGCGGATCCCCAAGGAGATCCCTACCGAGGACATTCTCAATGACCTCCAACTCCAGGTTATCCCAGCCACAGCCGTCCACCGCATTCACAAGGCGCGTGGTGGCGACCATTACGACATGGTACTGGTCATCTGCGACCCGGTTGAAGGTCACCACCCGATTTTTAAAATAAAATCGGTATGCAGCCTCACAGGCATCTCGATCGAAAAAAAAAACCTTATTCAACCAATTCAAAAGTCATTTTAGCTAAAATGGCGCTTTAGTACTTTTGCCTTCCCGGTGGCGATATTATGTCTGATTAAATGAATTGATTTTAATAAAACTTTGGAATTAGTTTAGTTAAAGAACATAGTTTATTGTGACACGATTTTTTAAATGTAATTACTTATTGCTTTATTCAAACCAAAAAATCGCGATAAAATAGCGAAATAAAACGTAAAAATTGACCTAAGACTTTGCTTTTTTACTCACATTGTGTCGACAAAATTATGTCTGATTCTATTTTTTTTTCAGTGAAATTTATAAATATTAATGATAGATATAGGAGTCTGAAATTGACTCTGCGATGATTTTTCAGTAAACTAGTTGTGGGAGATTAATCACTACATAGTAAACAAGCAAGTTTTTGTAAATGTGTTACATGAAGTATCAATACGAAAGACTAGTCTTTTTTTTAAATGTATTCAAAAATGCCAAAGTGTGGCCTAAGATGGTAAGTTAGGCGACTAAAGTCTTAGATGTTTGCGCGAAAACGTGAAATGGCTCTTAACAGAGAAAACTTCACAAACAAATTTTATTTTACAACTCACTTAAAATTCGACAATTCTAACATCACATTCCAGATCTTCAGCTCTATAAAAGCCATACTGTTGGAAACTCGCAGTCGACTGGAGACGGTGTGCCAGCGCGTGACGACGTCCTTCCAGAAAGAGATGGACGAGAAGTACATGGAGGTCACAGCCAGTTACCAGTATGTCAGCAGAGAAGAACTGTTGAGAGGCAGGTTGGTATCAACAAGTTTTTGCAATTAATAAAAGTTGTATTTTTATTATAGTTAAATAAAACGGCATTATAACAACAACAAATTACAATAATTAACATTGAAACAGGAAAGAAAAGTTAGTAGAGATTTTTTAAGCCCCCCAATCGAATCCCCACCAAGGGGACAAATACAACAGCATAGTATACGGGGTGTAAACGGACCCTTCACGAAACCGTCAACCAAGCATTCTGTACATCAAATTAAGTAACTTTACGCAATTTTTTTTTTTTTTTTTTTGTATTTTTCACACTTTATAAAAAAAAACATTCAATTAAATAAGCCATACTTGACTAACAGTATCATCCATAAATTTACATTTTACTTGTAGATATCAGCTGTTTCTAGATGTAAATAAGAAAGACCAGGAATTTTCAAATTATTCTAGCACCAATACTAAGCTATTGCTAGGAGTGAACTTTTAGTCCACTTCCATTTAAATTCAAAATCATAAAAATGTACAGTATCTGCAAATTAAAAAAATTGCTATTGTTTCTTTTCAGAGCACTATACAAAGAAGAACAAGAGATCCTCTCCAGAAGAATGGTAGCGACGCTATCGTATGTTCTAGACTCTTCTAGAGGTATCTACTGGTTCTTCAAACATGAACAAATGCCAGAAGAGGGTACTGAGAAGAGTGGACAGTTACTTGATATTATGTACAGGATATGTGTGCTACTTGACAATGCTGTAAGTTGCTCGTACTTATATTTCCATTATAAATAGGTACAGTTGTGGTCTTTTCCGCATGATCAGTTGCATAAATCATGCGTAGACGCCGAGCCACGCCCCCTTAAAGTTTAGACCTATTAAGGAAGCGTTCACGCAATTCGTTGCAATCTGCACTGCGCCGCTTAGTGACGTGTCCCGTGTACTAAAACTTTATTGACGATGAAAAGTGCAACGTGTATCATGCAGTTAATATCTTGTATAAGTAATGGGATACTTTTTAGCTTGTTTTACAACAGTATTTGATAAATATAATTAAACTAGAAACAAGCAGAAAAATATTCAGGTTTTAGACTTGGTAAAACAATTATTACTGCGTGAATTTTCTCGCTTACACACGCACTATCTGTTTCAATTTCTGTTGTTGGTTTTTTTAGGAACAACGTTTGCCAGTGTGTATCGTATGATAAAGATAATCTTGTTCAACACTTTCGGTGCCAAACATGGTCTAACATATGGATCAACCAATAATTCGTTCGTGTGCCCACAACCCGCCTCCCGAGTCGTCATTATACGTAGCTATAGATAATTTGTGCTTATTCCCAGGTGCCTTAAAATTGCCGTTTTAGCAAAATCCTATAGGACACCAATACGAACCACGTTAAAATTCTTAAAACGCAGTTAATATTATGAATTGACACTTCGTGACCATTTTACGAATTCTAATGTAATTCATATCATTCTCCTATCACGATTCTGCTAAAGCGGCCATTTTAGGCCCCCGGGACACTTCTAGCGAGACCAAATTTACGAACTATATGAAAAGTATTTTTTATAATGTCAATAGAAACATCATTTCTTTCGTTTAAAAAAGATCATTGTCCTGAATATCGAATGACCTTCAGATTATTTTTAATGCAAAACAATATAATAATAACTTAGACAAACACAAAATCCTTTTTCGTAGAACTTACCTCAGTAGGTATAACAAAGCAATTAGAAACAACAAAAGGCGTCAAAGTATTTTAATCCTTTGCTGACGAAGTTTCAAAAGAGATAACAAAGCGCATTAGTATGTTTATGGTTTTAATCCCTTGCCAAGAAATGCAAACAAAGGGCGAGCAACCGCATCTTTATCTTGAACGTCTCTCGATTTGAAACAATAGGTAACTATTTTCTTTGTTCCAAATTGCACGCCAAAGTAAAAACATTCTTTGTTCTATAATATCTCTAATTTATGACAAAAAATCGGGCCCAATCCGCAGATTTATTATCTGCACATAAATAACAGCATTGAGAATTAAATAGGTGCAAAGTAGTTATTTTGTTCTGATTAAGAGTTTCAGGTTAAAAATGTTGTTAAAAACTGTGTGAATCTGTGACTTATGAGGTTGTTTATTGTTTTTAGAGAAACACTGTCTAAAAATTGTGTCAGGACAAATATTAACTGACGAAGAATTTTCCCAGAGATGAGATCTAGCTCGATCAACTTTTCACCCCCTAAAGCTATTATTTCAAATTTTATCGAAATCGTTATAGCCGATTTAGAGAACGCGATTACAGATACCTATTGCCTGTTAATAGTATAGGATTTGATAAGATTTATATAATAAATTATAAAACTCATTACAGAAATCTTTGAATTTTTAATTTACAATTATCGACACAAACATATACACGTTATTAGTAACGTAAGCCAATTTCAAGTAAGATTTTTTGTCTCATAATAGCAGTTTGAAAATAACAATAGATCTTGTTCGGCGTGCGCTTTCAGTATTGTCTTTCATTCATCTTTTTTAATAACTATCAGTTGTCAGGTTGTCAGATAGGTAGTCGCTCCATAAAAAATACTGGTACCCCAACATAGTTGGGAAAAGGCAAGGCAGATGATTTCATGTTCCAAACCCGCCGCATGACCAACCCGTCCTCAAAGACGGCTTTACATATGCTAAAAATCCTAACATTGGCTTATTTTTACTTTCCAGTCCTGCGCCACTCTTTACAGCGGCCTCCTACTATCAATAACTTCCCTCATCGAAGCCCTAAGTTCATCAGATATCAACAAATCGAAAGTCCTGGACATAATTAGGACAATACTGACATCGAGGCCGATGCCTTTTGTGGTCACTCAAGTACTTAACTTACTGAAGTCTGTGGCGCTGTGGGATGGTTTTATGAAGACTTTTTGTCCTGGAAATGGGACGGGGAACTTGAAGACTGATTATGATCAAGGTGTTCTGTTGTATAAGAGAGGTAAGTTAAATTTGGCATATCAGTGAGATTCAGGAATCTTTTAAAGGTTCAATGACATATGAGGAGAGTAACTTGTGAAACTTTTTGATAAAATATTCGGTGTGTTGTTTGTTTCGATTATAGCCGAACGCCAAAAAATCCATGAACAAATATAACTATAATTGCACTGTGCACTGTGGTTGCCCATACTAAGGTACGACAAAAATACAAACTACTTTATTTCTGGGATTTAATTAAACATGTTAGATAAGGAGTATTAACGATTTAATTATGTAAATAAAAATATAAAAACAGTATATTACTAAATTAAAAAAAAAACAAATTTAAATAATAACATTTAAATTCAAATTCGTTAAATTTTTGTTAATAATAATAATTTTTGTTTTTAAGTTTATGTTTAACTTAATATAAAATTACCTTCCTTCCCTTCTACACTACTAAGCCGCACCACTGGTGGTGTCCTGGGGATTTTTTTTTCCCTTCTACACTACTAGTCCAGTGGTACCGTAGGTAATAATTATACAAACCCCTTAAAATAAACAAAATAATGCAGCTATACAAAGTTAAACAATATTAAACAAAAAAAAACAAACATTACAATATCTTAAGAACTCAGTAGTTCCAGCTTTTGACAAAACTGATTTTTTCTTTCTAGGCAACCTCCTAAGTCTTGTTATAAGTGGGTCAGAACTTAATAAAAGCCTATTAAAGAAGTCTCTATTTGTCATTCATAACCCTTGAAAACTTCATAGTGTGACGAAGTCTAAACATCTTAATGTCTTTATTTCTGGCCTCTGCCGCTTCTTCCGAAAGCTCGCCAATAGGTAAGGTAGTGCTTCCACAATTAAAGAAAGTACATCACATTCTGACGCAGCTGCAGAAGCCTTTGATTCATCTAACTCTGCTAGCTCCTTCCTTTTTCTCTGTTGGGTGTGCTTCGAGCACTCTGCGTACTGCTTTCAAGATCGCCCCCGTTTATTGGCTTGTAAATCTTCAACTTCCTGGGATGTAGTTGCCATCGTTTGGATAGGCTGCTGTAATCCCTCCAACACGACACTGTCGCGAATGTCAAGCCAATCTTTCAGACTCGCCAAGAATCGATCTATAATGTAGTAATTTCTTTCCAAGTGTCAGTGATTTTATAAGCGCGTCACGTATATCTTGAAATAGGAGCTCAGCCCGTTCAGTAACGGTCATCTTCTTGTTGTTGCCATACTTCAACCAAATTTCAAAGACATAAATACGCGAAAATAACCTAGAAAAAAAACTAAAAGTTTTAATAAATAAGTGCAAAAAAAACAGACCCTGATATTTAAAAACCCTACGTGTTCGTAGTCGTCGTCAACTTTTGCGTTTTTTAGGGGCTTATAACTCAAAATGGTGGAAAAACTTGGCAAAGGTTAAAGTGAAATCATAAAGAATAAGGTATCACCTAACCTAACAGATAAAAAAACTGAGACCGTAATATGCGGCAATGTAAACTAAAACTCGAGAAGTATCTATCTATAATTTAAAATGCACACGAAAAGCAGTACATCACGTAGCAGACAAATAAAAAA
The DNA here is from genome assembly GCA_905220335.1 of Noctua pronuba. Taxonomy (NCBI): domain Eukaryota; kingdom Metazoa; phylum Arthropoda; class Insecta; order Lepidoptera; family Noctuidae; genus Noctua; species Noctua pronuba. The sequence goes on along the minus strand of LR999906.1, from coordinate 862,524 downwards.
AAAAACTAATAATCTTCAAATTCTAAATACAATAAAAATAATGTTCACACCATGTTCTTGGAAATCCATCATTAATATAAATCACTTGTGATCTTTCACAAGTGATTTATATTAATCCGGTTTCCGGGAATCGATGAACAAAAACAGATAACAAATGTGTGAGTCACTGATAACGAGTCGGAGCACCTGCGGTATTCACACTTTCGATGACGAAATGGGAACGAAAGTAATTAGCCAAGTACCTACACTTAATTTATATTTTTGTTAAGTTTGGACTTCGTACATGTTATAATGATTATTACTTTTAGAGAATCGCAGAGTGGCCTTGGGTGATTTTTGTCGTACTAGGGAACCATAGTGCTGTGGTTAGGCGTTTAGTTTTTTATTTAAAAGTTTTGGGTTGAATTCTCGCATGGAATGATTTTATTTTATATAAGATAAAGCCTTGTAGCCTAAAAATATAGAAGAGTTTTAAGGCCGTTAACTAATTCAATCTCCTGACTAGACCTGTGAATATCGGCAAAACATTTTTTAACATCGATAAAAAAATTATGATCATTGAGCTATTTTTATAGCAACATCCTAAAAACTGTCGACAGTCTAAAATACTTTTTTATTTATTTTTCAGACTCATGTTTCATACAAGTACTTCTAAAGCAAATAGAAGCATGTCTGAAATGTATGGAGAAACAGATGCTAGCTGACAAGGCGGCGGAGACCACACAAAACCTCATGATATTGTATAGCAACATTAGTGACAATACTACTAGCAGCTTGGCAAGAGAAGCATCTAGGTACAGCACCACTTTTCTTCTTTCTTGTGAACTTGAATACGTATTCTTGTACATAGGGAAAGGATTACTACGTAGATGGATCACGACGTTGCTAACAATGAAAATTTTTAATGCGATTTCCTAAGATTTTGGCCAAATGAATTAATATATTGTTCCAGATGTGATTGCCACCTCGTTCTAGTCCAAGTAATAGTCTACGCTCTACGAATATGTGCTGTGATGCTGGAGAATTTAAAACATAGTTTTATAGGTAAGTTTACATGTTGCACTCACAAAGCAAAGGAAATCTTCGGCCAAAATGCCCCGAAGTTTTGTCCGAAGCCGAATGTTTCTAGCAAATAAAAAAAAGTTACAATTAGGCAAGAGCACGATGGAAGATGCGGCGCACGCAGGGTCAGGAGGGGTTGTAGAAGGGTATTTTAATTGTTTATTTACAATCAACATAAACTTTTAATTTTGTTTTTCTTTTATGCTGTCCCACTGCTGGGCAAAAGCTCCCCAAAGGCTTTCCAATTTGCCTTCTCCGACTAATCACTTAAAAATGAGTCCAGATCGTCACGCTAGCGTTTCTTGGGCCTGCCTCGGTTACGACGGCCGTCTTCAGGCACCCACTGTATGATTATCTTCGCCCATTTGTCCGGCTATTTTCATTCATCCTAGAAACGTGGCCCACCCAGTCCCATTTTAACCTGGCAGAATATTCGCGAACGTGCGATGCCTGTCTTCGACCGCAGTAAGGTGTTGCGCATTCGTTCGGAGAGTCTAATATTGAGAATGCTACGTTCCATCGCTCTTTGGCAAAGATTGTGTTTGGACTTCTGGGCGTCTGTCAAAGATCAAGTCTGGGCGCGGTTAGGATAGGCAGGATACACTAGTCGACGAGCTGGCGCACGGTGGGCTGAAAATCGACTTTCATAGACTTAGGGATATCAATTTAAGGGTGTCGCTATTTTTGGTGGGAACTGCTTCTACCAACCATTTTCATGCTCTAATATGTCGAAAATGTTAAATTAGCGTATATACGAGTTATATTTTTTTTGCGAAAAATTTGTATGAAACTCGCATGAAAAATCCGATTTTCTTTGGAACTGCAAGTCAAACCGTAATATCCTTACAGGGGGTCTTAATACTAATTATTTATGATTTTTTGTCATACCACACATAACGGTCGCTGCTGCAGAATAAGAAAAATAATATATATTTATTATTTCGAAAATGTTTTATTTTATTCATCAAGTCAACAAGCTAAGTACTAATTAGCTACTATTATATTCCTGGCCTAATTAAGGACTAGTAATCAACAATACAAATCATAAGTTGTTATCCTATTCTGAAAAGTGAGTAGGTAATTAGGATTATGAGTTCCAGTAAATACTTTACCATCATTAAGGACTTTTACCAGCTCATTTTAATGAAAATAACTAGTTAATATAGGTAAATAATAATTATTTCCAATTAAAATTCATTTGATTATTAAAATCTACTTAATACAATTAAACTATTTAAAACATAAATATAAATTAAACAATTTACACCAATATACAATTAATAAACTAAGTACGTACAAACAATAACAACACAATTAACATTCAATATCACTCTCATCTGATTCTAATTCGGAGTCAGAATCCAAATTAGTCATATCCAAAAACTCGAACGGAGTTTCTGGTGACTTATTTAGATCTAAAGTTTCAACCTGTTTTTTCTTAGCGTCTAGCTTCGGTCTTTGTGCAGAGATCAAAGGATCAGACGAAAGAATTAGGTTGTTGAGGATATCTTCATTGGAAGCTTGCCCGGTCTTCTTGCGCGAATGGTGTTCCCGAAACCTTCTAAAATCTTTGTTGCGGGCTTCTGAGGCTTCTTCTAGAGCCTTCCGATTGGAACAATATCATTATTGGCGATTATGTCTGCACCATGTCTCAGCAACTTATGGACGGTAGATGACGACCATCTTCTTTTAAAAGTAATGCAGCTGAATATGCCACTTCAGTTGACTCTTTGCCTTTGTAATCGTCAGGCCTTCTCTTCTTTTGTTTACTTCCTAGATCCTCGAATTTTTTTCTAGGTTTTTTTGTCATAGTACCAATACCAGTAGACGATGTGGATGGTTCTGGACTAATCACATGTCCGCTAGATCCCTGGTATTCTTCTTCAATTGATTGTGGCAAAACCAAACTTCTTGACACGCCATCCGGCCAATCGACATCTCAAGGATACGATGAGATTTCTGTTATCTTTCCGAATAACAAACAAGTCTAAATTCGTACGTAGACTTTCCATTGTAAGTATATCACGGTCGCGGAATAATAGTAGTAGTCCGAAAGTTTGGAATAATATGAACTATTCGGTGAAAAATAGTTTATTTATGTCTCCAAAAATAAAAAAGGTAGATGATTAGTAAATTATTTTTCTTAATTACCCTCACTAACGATTATTCTAATCAGTTTTCCTAGCAAAAGCCTTAATGATGGTAAAGTTTTTACTGGAACTCATAATCCTAATTACGTACTCTCTTTTCAGAATAGGATAACAATTTATGATTTGTATTGTTGAATGCTAGTCCTTAATTAGGCCAGGAAGATAATAGTAGCTAATTAGTACTTATTTTGTAGACTTGATGAATAAAATGAATCATTTTCGAAATAAAAAATTTATTATTTTTCTTAATTTAAAAAAAAAATCTGCAGCAGTGACCGTTATTTGTGGTATGTCAAAAAATCACAAATAATTATTATTAAGACCCCCTGTAAGGATATTACGGTTTGACTTGCAGTTCCAAAGAAAATCGGATTTTTCATGCGAGTTTCATACAAATTTTTCGCAAAAAAAATTAAAATCATTCGTATATACGCTAATTTAACATTTTCGACATATTAGAGCATGGAAATGGTTGATAGAAGCAGTTCCCACCAAAAAAAGCGACACCCTTAAATTGATATCCCTAAGTCTATGAAAGTCGATTTTCAGCCCACCGTGTGGCGCTTCAGTGAGATAGGAAGGGCATTCTCTACTAGCCAATCTTTGGGTCAAAAAGAACATCAATGTGATAGAGTTCAACTGGTTTTATTCCAAGGAATCTTTTCCTAAATCTCTATACACCAGAACAAGCCTGGTACCTGATTCAGTTCATTTTATTGCAGGTGATAAACCAACGAACAAGTCGTCATTATTATCAGTGTGTCGCTGCGGCATACAAGTGCTGTATCAGTGTGCCGTCCGCGACGTGGAGTTCAGTACGCAGCTGTCGCACAACGAGGGACATCTTATCGAGTTCTGTGAGCTCATGAGGACCGCGCAGCATACTGAGACTTACAGTGGGTATACTCGTACTATGAGAACACTACCAAAACCTGTTTTTTTTTCAGTTAAACAAAAGTCAACTTTACTGGGAATGTAAATTAAGTTGATTTTAGAGAAACTATTGAGTAGGTTAAAAATCAAAGGAAAAGAACTTTTTCGTCAAAATAATATTTGTCAAAAAAGTTCCTTTTCTTAAGTCGGAATTGAAAGCTACATTAAAAACTCAGTTCACGTGGACTCTGATCATAGGAGGTCACCGGACAAGGAGCTGAAATATATCATGCGTCAGTAACTACACCCGCCCCCTGCCCACACCGAACTTAGACAGATACTTCAGTACATTACATGGAACATGGTGTCTGGAGTTAGATTCACAATCGGTCCGTACCGGTTTCAGAACAACTTCGGACTTCCTATCAGACAAAATTCTTTCACTGGTCGACAAAGGTCTCCCACAAGAGACATATTGTTAACTTAACCCTTCATTTACTCAAAAAAAAACTTATTTTTCAGCAAACATGCTAACAGAACTCGCCGGTACCCTCCAGTCCTCACCAGAAGATATGCCGCCATCATTCCATAGACAGCCGTGGCTGAAAAGCTTCCAATCATTCTCTCTGGTCGACTAAACACGAATTACATGCTCCTTGTATGAAATTACTAATAAAATTCTATTTTTAGAATATCAATGTAAATATTGTAAATAATCGAAACGATTTTGTATGATTCTGTGATTATTTAAGAAAGAATACAATTATTATTTATTTTAAACATTTATTTGTTTTGTTTACATAAATATAAGACTTTTTACATTAGGAATGTGGAAATCAAGAAATACATCTTATTATAATAATTTTATAAATCCGTATAGTACATGTTAATTATTACATCTAAAAAGTGAGAGGTGACTTAGCTCCAAATATACAACATGCATGATTTTCAGTTCTCTCTTATAATTTCACTAATCACTGACGTGAGGCATGTACTTTCTTGTTTGAAGTCAAGGATGCTACATGTCTGTCCGCCTTAAGTTTTCAAGAGAATGTGCGTCAATGAGTTACTTGAAGTGACTGTTTTAACATCGAGATAACCGTAAATATATCACTGTACCCAATACTACAATATTAACATGGCATAAAGTAAGTGGGCTGTACGCCTGATCACAAAATCCATAGTGCCAAAAACTCAATGTTTGTCAGTGTCACTAAAACAAGTACTATTTATGGATATAAATAAGTCAAACTACTATGTTAACAGCAACTAATGTGTCCAATCTATGCCTGGCACAATAACTCCTGTTTCTCATTTACAATTGATAGCATTGAGTTTTTGGCCTAAATACCAACAAAATATATAAAAGTTAAGGCTTCACAGTCGTCGCAACAATAACATCAGGTGTACTCGGCTGATGAAAGAAGTACAGCATGAAGCCAGCTGCTAAGAGGAAATGGAAACCTAGAATACATCCAATAAGAATCACGAAGTACTTTGATTTTCTTAGGGCTGGCATGAGCCAGAATATGAGGACTGCCCCGGAGACGAAAGCGGCCATCAGGACAAAGAGCCATTGGAGCCAGAATACTTGGATGGTCCATAATACGGCTACTGGTATGTATATTGAGAGAGAGTATCCGTAGAGGCAAAAGAGAGACATCATTGTTGGTGATTTTGCATCCTGAAAAGAGAAAGGTTCTCCATAATGTCTTTCTGTGATACATTTTTAAGGATGAAATTAGTTTTCGAACTCGTTAAACGTTACAATGCTTCAATAACCGAACGCAAGCGCATGGTTTTTACGCATCATGAACTGATGGAGTCCGTCCGTTGAGCGCGTGCGCAAGCTTAAGGCCCGGTTTCCACCAAAGCGGAGACGAGCGGAGCGGAGAGGAGATGTGCAAGATTCAACCAATCACAGAAGAGGCGAGAAACACGATGTAGATATAAATTAATGTGATTGGTCGGTGTCCGCTCGTCTCCTCTCCGCTCCGCTCGTCTCCGCTTTGGTGGAAACCGGGCCTTACGTCAGTCGACCGACACAATGCGCGTTTACTCTTATACCGATCGGTGAACCAACCAGTACAACTAGCTGGTTGCTGGTTGGTAGTATGCAATGTTTGTTGGTCGGGAAAGCTACGCACTGATGATGGGTCAAAGTGTTTCGTTATGCGACAGTCAGTGAAGCACCATTGTTTTTTTATTTCAACATTTAATCAAACTTCTTATTGGTTATTGCCTTATAATATCTATTTACCTGATTCTCTATCTCATCATGCCCATCTGTATTAGACGTCCACTTCAATGCAGCCCACAGTGCAAGTGGCACAAGCCATACATAACTTGTGATGGCCGTGGCTGCAATGGATACCAAGTGGAAGTCATAGCGCCATACAAACCCTGTCTTATTGGCATTGTGCAAATAACTCGCTATATTACCACTTACAGCTATAGTGAATATCTGGAAATAAAAGGTGGAAATCATTACTAATGTCTTATATTTTTCAATTTTGTAAATAAAAAATCAGAGATTGGGATACCATGTTACCATCATAACTTCGTCTAGTAAGTAGTAGTAGTTTATTGGTCTAGTGCTCGCAAACGACTGATGGGTTCAATTCCCGGGTCGGGAAAAGTGTTAGGTTTTTAATTTCTTTGCAGGTTACAGGCATTATGTTATGCATTAAATGGGAATAATAGGTACAACCACTAATTTAACATTTTTATATAGAACTTTTTTTGAAAGGCCACAGTTTTTGGAGATAAAATTATTGTCATTAATATTCAGTTAAGCTGTGTGGGAAATTAGACATGATATATATAGGGTTTGATAACTCTTGGAGAAGCTCATAGCTAAATAATAACAACCGCTCGGGTTGGTCTTCAGGTTAAGCCGCGCTTGCCTAGGTTGGTCCCTGGGTGGGTGACCCATTAATTACCGAGTTTCCTCCGTATCTCGGAAAGCAAGTTACGCCGTTGGTCCTGGCTGTCATTTGTAGATCTTTGACAGTTGTTACAGGCAGTTAGTGGCCCTAAAGTCCGACCTCTTACCAAGGGGAATCGTATTACCCAGTACTACTTTGGTTGTGGAGGTCAGATAGGCAGTCTCTCCATGTAAAATACTGGTATTCAGCTGCATCCAGTTAGACTGGAAGCCGACCCCAACATAGATGGGAAAAGGCTAGACAGATGATCTCAATACAAGATAGAATTATAGTTGTGTACCTACCAGGGTAACAGAAATCCAAATAGGTCCATATAGATCGGGCTTTCCCTTGATTCTCTCATCAAAGTAGTTGCGGGACACCTTCTGCGGCAGCACCGAGGATATGATCCTCTCCATAACCTCATTTGTGTGGACGTCAAAGTACTTCTGGTAGTATTCTATAGTCCAGAAGTTGTGGTTCGCTGGAAAACAATACTAATATTAAGATACATGAATTAATTGGGAAGTAGGGGTCAGATAGACAGGAAAAGCTTAGGCATATGATGATTATTATAAATGAAGGTATTTTTGCTTGAGGCAAAATATGAATAACAATGACCCAAACCAGTAGTTCAAAACTGAATTTTACACAAATCAGGAAGGAAGTGATAGATATCAGAATGGCAAAACTATTACAAAAGTTCCCATATTACAAAAATGCAATATGTAAACCAATATTTATTGTACCTGATGTTAATATCAGTTTTCCAGGACACACACAGGTTTCGATTGAGTATCCATCTGTTTATCACAAGCTATTTTCTATGTTATTTTAACTTCTTTGGAAATCTCATGGATTAGGTTAGATTAAAAGTTACTAATTACCCTCTTGATGATTCATGCTAATGTAATGCATGAGGATTTGTGTGGGTACAGTAAACCACCACTAATTAGTGCAAATTAATGTACTACTATTAAGGCAAATAGACTTATGTTAACAAAAATACTTAACCAGTAATTATTACTCAGAATTCGTTAAATAGAAAGAGTAATTAAGTGTACAGTTTTACTAATGCAATGATTAGATTAGAATTTAGTTAAAATCTACACTAATTGGTGATAAACTTAATTGCTTACAAAACCAATATGTTGTAAATTAGTAGTCTTTCTTCTTTTATTAAAATCTTTTTATGACAAGTATTATTTAGTTAAAGTAGGTTCTTACTCTGGGGTGCGGCCTCTGGTTCATCAATCGCTTTGGGTTCTTCAAAACTATAGTTTGGATTTGACATAGTATTATTGTATTGATTTGTGTGCACTGCCTCCACGTCGATACGGGCACTACGATTGTTGTGGTCAGGGGAATAGTCCTGGAAGTCTAAAAGTTCACCCGTGTTTACGTTCGTCATAGTTATTCACTTCATTAAACGCCAAAGTAAATAAAATCCGCTCAACTTTATTAAATTTTACTTTTTCGAAAATGTCACATTAGTCACCTATAAATAAACTGTCAATTTTGACAAAACTCAACAAAAGTGTATTTGTCACCAATTTTGAAAGGCAGCTATTCTCGCCACTTATGAAAACATTTCCTAAACCAAATACCGGTTTTTAGTTTGGAACTAAATCCGGCCGTCATAGTGCAGCATGCAGAAGGCCGCATTACTTTAGGGTGAAAGAGCCAGGGTAGCTCGCGAAATTAAACTTTTCTTTCATTTTTCGCAATTTGCTTTTTTCTGCTAAAAAATTATACAGCCTGACATTGACCTGCAAATTTCAAAAAACCTAAGAAAATTTGAATTTCGATGAAAACAGTAGTGCTAATTTGTATGAACGTACGGTCGTGGTCTTTTCCGCCTGATCAGTTAAATCTTATTCCGCATAAATTATGCGTAGGCGCCGAGCCATGCTCCCTTAAAGTTTAGGCCTATTAGGGAAGCGTTTACGCAATTCATTGCAATCTGCACTGCGCAGCTTAGTAACGTATCCCGTGTACTAAAACGATGAAAAGTGCAATGTGTATCATGCAAATGTTATCTTGTAGCTATAGATAATTTGTGCTTATTCCCAGGTGCCTTAAAATTGCCGTTTTAGCAGAATCCTAATAGGACACTAATACGAACCACGTTAAAATTCTTAAAACACAGTTAGTATTATGAATTAACACTTCGTGAGCATTTTACGAATTCTAATGTAATTCATATCATTCTCCTATCACGATTCTGCTAAAGCGGCCATTTTAGGCCCCCGGGACACTTCTAGCGAGACCAAATTAACGAACTATTTGAAAAGTATTTTTTATAATGTCAATAGAAACATCATCTCTTTCGTTTAAAAAAGATCATTTCTCGTGTCCTGAATATCGAATGACCTTCAGATTATTTTTAATGCAAACACACAATATAATAATAACTTAGACAAACCCAAAATCCTTTTTCGCAGTATAACAAAGCAATTAGAAACAATAGAAGGCATCAAAGTATTTTAATCCTTACGACGAAGTTTAAAAGTGATAACAAAGCTCATTAGTATGTTTATGGTTTTAATCCCTTGCCAAAAAATGCAAACAAAGGGCGAGCAACCGCATCTTTTCTTGAAAGTCTCTCGATTTGAAACAATAGGTAACTATTTTCTTTGTTTCAAATTGCACGCCAAAGTAAAAACAGGCTTTGTTCTATAATATCTCTAATTTATGACAAAAAATCGGGCCCAATCCGCAGTTTTATTATCTGAACATAAATAACAGCATTGAGAATTAAATAGGTGCAAAGTATGTAGTTATTTTGTTCTGATTAAAAGTTTCAGGTTAAAAATGTTGTTAAAAACTGTGTGTGAATCTGTGACATAAGAGGTTGTTTATTGTTTTTAGAGAAAAACTGTCTGAAAACTGTGTCCCAGGACTATAGATGTAAAACGGATTTGAAACGTTTTAAACCATTTGGTTTTAAACCGTTTTTTTTGGTTTAAAACTTTTTTTTAACGTTTGAATTTTTAATTTACTATTATCGATACAAACACATACACGTTATTAGTAACGTGTACTTATGTGTTTGTATGTATCTGGCCAGTCATACAAGGGCACACGCAAGGAAATAATAGCTTGAAAGGGTCGCCGTTACCGAATTCGTTAAGGAGTACTATATATATTAGTAACGTAGGCCAGTTTCAAGTAAGGTTTTTTGTCTAATAATAGCAGTTTGAAAATAACAATAGATCTGGTTCGGCATGTGCCTTCAGTGCGCTAGGCCGGTCGGTATTGTCTTTCATTTACCTTTTTATTCCAAGTCAACAGGGCAGGGCTAGAGAGCGCTTCAATGTTTTGAGTGCAAGCAAAAATGAGCTTAGTGGTGATCAGGCGGGAGTGTCTGTAGTACAAGTAGAGGTCTGTACTTTCTGCCAACACATGGGAAAAAGGCGTGACTTTTGATCGAATTTGCTATGATTTAAGCAGAAGGGGTGGTGACTCCCTATGGTATTTTCCAGATTTACTTCGTTTATAAGTTCGACTATCGGGTAATTTACTAAACGGATAACAAATTGATTGTTTATAGATTCTATTAGTTACTACTTGGTTCACTACTAATTTTAGATCTCAAAATCTTCGGGACGTTGTGCCTGCCTGAACTAGCCAGGATTCGTCTTCAAGAAATACAAAACTAGTTTTGGTTGCAGCTGGAAATCAGCATGTTTACTTGGAGTGACTGCTTTTCTGACTTCTACAACTCGCAATTTCTGGTTCTTAATCTCTCCAAGGTGTTTGTTGCCAACCTGCAACTTTTTTAACAACTACATACATACAACACAACACCCATACATTGATATACGTCTTATAAGATGATCTCTACCTCGTATAACGTCGAAGAAAAACACTAAAAAAAACTTTACTTTCGGAAGTTGGTGGCAAAAGTCAATGAAACAAACAAAGTCACCGACTTTTTTTTTGTGCTTTTCTGGAAGTCGACCGAAAGTTTTTTTGTGCTTTTCTGGAAGTCGGGTTTTTTTTCGCAGAAAGTTTTTTATAGCAAATACATAAAAGGAATTTATTTAAAAACCCATCTACCTACGCTCGCCCAAGCAAAAAATATACTATGGTTCTTTTAATAATTAGTTTCTTTTCATAACTTCAACATGTAACGAACAACCTTGGAACAAAACTATCTCTTATAGATAAAGATTTGTCCATAATGACTAGTGATCGGATAATCGGATGCATATTTACCTAAAGTGTAGTGTTGGCTATTATGGAATGCACTTTTGTATCGAAAAAATCCCGGGATTTCGGAATCAACAAATTTACTGTTTTTATTATAGAATCAAATCGTGGGTTGGTAATATTTACGCCCAATCAGGATATCAGCACCTTTGGACACTTCAATAAAGGATATTTATAGTACTTAATTTGTTTTGTATCGTGCACTTATGTGCAATAAAGTATAATTGTATTCATTTTTTTTAATTAACACTTACTACCTACTATTCCTCTTACCCTCAACATAGTCATAAATTGATGGGGAGCTTAAAATTAACTTCAAGTAAATACATATTAATAATGATGTAATCGCCCTGTTTTTTTTTTTAAATAAATACCACATGCTAAAGACGACGTTTCCTCACCATGTTACAGACTAGTTTCGCATTCCCGAATTTTCTGGAATCCCGGGATTTATATTTAAAAAAATATGTTTTAAAAAGCCGCTTCCATAATTTCCTAACCAAAAATGAACTTTAGGTAAATATGCATCCGTTTATCCGATCACTGATAATGACCCATCTCCATTCTCCACTCAATGGATCGAATCCATATGATTTGAGAAACTTCCTCCTGTTTAAAATCGACTAATTAAACAAACAGCACTGGCAAGTCTAAATGGCAGCTGGCAACCCCGAGCTCAACTCCCACTCACAGACTATGCTCCCCCTCCCACTCTTCACGCACCGACGACGTCGTCGTCGCGTGGTAGCCATTTTGTGTTCAACAGGACTTCGTTACGTCAATACGTATTCTCTGTCGGGTTGAAGAAAACTTAGCTGTACGTGATTTAGTATTAGTAGATGCATTCATTCCATTGTACGTGAGGTGATTGCAGTAATTACGTGTGTTTATCGTTCTCAGTGCTGTGATATTCGCGATAACGTAAGTTCACTACGTGTTCATTTCTAAAACCTCGCCATATTGGTTATCCACGTAACAAATGAAGTTAAAAGCGTAGTATTTGGTTATTTGCAGTGATGTGCAGTTGAAGATTGTGCTTGGCATGGTGACATCAACGACTACGGTCGTCGTTCAAGATGTCAAAAGAAATAGCGGAAGAGTATGCGTCGAGTTTGGCGGACCTAACAGTCAACAGCAAGCCGCTGATAAATATGTTGACAATCCTCGCGGAAGAGAACATCGAGCACGCCGGGGTTATCGTTGAAACAGTGGAGAAGCATTTGGAGAAGGTGAATTTCCATTTTTAAAAATTAACACGTGAGGTGCCGCGGAATTTATGCCAAAGTCACGTGAGAGTCAGGGGGAATAATGGGAAAGTGTTCTCTAAACGATGACGCATGCTCCTCGTTGCGTGCTCTACGTGTATACCATGACAAATGTGACTAATTCGACGTCGTTGTAACCAGTCGAAGCATTGACAGGTATCTCCTAACATGTTCCAATTTCACAATATTACCTCAAACAATATGCCAGCATTGGCTATCTATACATTTCTGTAAATTGTTCTTATCAAGTCTGTAGGTTACAACAACCTTGTTTCGAGACAATTGGCTGTTTATTTTTTTATTTTTGCACAAGTATAACAATCAATTTCAAGATGCAATTTTAGCTTATACATGTTCCAATATTTTTTCATACATAATATTGGAGTTGTTGTTGTAGTTGAATTACTTGCCTACTTTAGTTTAAAACATTGCATAATTTGACATACATTCAGATGTCATCTTGTCTGCCAGCCAAGCCAAAGTTACAAAGTGCCCACTAGCATTACCACATTGGAGCTAGTTTAATAAAAGGGACATAATAATAGCAAGTATGACACTCACCTAGATTACAGTATTTCCTTGTAGGGCTGGCTAATATCCAAATTACAAAACTTAGTAAAATATATCAGATAATACTTTGAAACAAAGTCTAGGAAACTTTAATGAGATATAAATGAATAGCAATCATGTCATTTCTTGTTGCAAACTTACAATAAACAATTAGGAGATACCTGTATCAAAAGATAATAACAGATAACACAATTGCCTTCAAGGGTATGTAATCCTTACCTCTTTCAGTTGTATATTCAAGAAATTGTTCACAATAAAGCTTTTTGAAACTGAATTCTTATTTATTTTTCACTTATTAACAATTAAAAAGGTTGATAAAGCAAATTCTTGTCTTATTCTATCCCGTACCATTATGAACAGTGGGTGCCAACCTTTGAGAGAGTAGGTCAAGTACGTACTTGGCCAGCCTGGGGATTGGGACTAGAAGTTTTTTTTTCCTCTACGCAGGTACACCCAGACATCAAGCTGCCGCTACTGTATTTAGTTGACTCCATAATCAAGAATGTTGGCGGAGCCTACACTTCGAAGTTTTCACAGAGCATTGTCAATATGTTTACAAGGACATTCAAACAGGTAATTGTGAGTTAAATTGTCGTATAAATGCTTTGTGAATTTGTTGTTGATTTTTCAGACATTCTCTAATATAAAATTGTTCCACAGGTTGATGAAAAAATAAGGTCACAAATGTTCAAGTTGCGGGAGACTTGGCACGATGTGTTCCCTGCCACGAAGCTGTACCAACTGGATGTGAAAGTGAACTTGATTGATCCGGCTTGGCCGATACAAGCACAGCCGATACAGCAGTCAAACATCCATGTAAATCCAAATTTTCTGAAAAAGGTGTTTTTTAGTTGATTATTGTTTTGACGTTGATTTAGTTTATGGGCTTACTCTAGGGAGCGCATTGGCAGGTGTTGGTTTGAGGCTTTTATACTTGCTTACTGCATAATATGTCCTTTAGTAAATAACCATTTCATATGCTGTAATGCCTAATGCAGTATTTCCATTTGGCACTAACCCATGCTTGAGTATTCTGCCCATTTTCCACCCTGTATTATTTGTATCCAGTATGCATTTGGACCATATATAAGTTCTTATTATTGAATGCAAGAGGTGGTTGATAAAATATGTGTCATGTGAAAATATTATCACAGCCATATGGAAGATATATTTGAATATTCATGAATGCTTTGAAAAGGCTGATTAGCCATAACATTCAACAACTCTGTAAGAGGAGACCTTTGTTCACCTATGGGAAAGATGATGATATGTGAAAAAAGAAAGTTAAACAACAGCACTGTAAAGAAAAACACTAATAAGACCTCATTCATGATTCTAATCTCGGATTTCTCTCTACAGCCTGTAAACCCTACAACAAGTACAACGGTCACACCTGCCCCATCAATTCCTCCTGAGGAAGATGAAAAAATGAGGAGCATCCTCGCCAAGAAGGAGCAAGAGCTTCTCATGCTGCAAAGAAAGAAGGTCGAAATGGAGCTCGAGCAGATGCGGCGGCAGGTCGAGATCGCTGAGAAAACTGTCACTAAAAAGGTAAGATTTATTTTGTAACTGAGCTGTTAGGGTTTTAACTGCAGCTTCAATCTTGTGGTATTTTCCACAGAGACCGTGATTTTTTTTGGGACAAAAATAGTCTATGTTACTCTCTTGCCCATGAAGTATTTTCATGGCAAAAGTTCCGATTGGTTAACATCCTTAATTTTTAGCCAAGGGTAAACCTAACTTTAGCTGGCTAATATTAAGTTTATCTTCCTAGGTGTGTATTCATTAGGATTAAATTAAGGTCATAGAATCTTTTCGGGCCATGACGAATTGAATTAAAATTGCTGTTTTCATGTGATTAAGATTGAAAATATCAATTAGGATTGTATTTTTCATGATGAACAGTAATCACGCATACTGTAAATAAAACTAGATAGGCGCCGGGCATAGTAACTAGTCTGGAAAATATAATGTCAATAATTTATTTATGTATTCAAACTTTATGTACTGCTTGGACAGTTTTACTGCATAGATGGACTTAATACCACATTTCTTAACAGTCAAACTATAAAGAATCAATAATGATTAATAATAACCAAAACAAATGTTTTCCACTTACAATAAATATGATTTTTTTAATCGCAATACCATGAAAATAGTCTCTAATGGCTTCTCCATTAGTTAATTACTTTTTACTTTCTAATAGCTCTATGGTTCCATTGTTCATAAACCAATTATATTTAGACATAATTATATTATGATAGGGATTAAAAACTCATTAGTTAAAGACAATAGTTATAATAATAGCCTTTATTTACGCGGAATATAATAATAACATGATAACATAAATGACTACTTGCAATTTGTGTTTCCCGTATTTACTTAAATATGTTAATTAACCGCAATTCCCATGTATATGTATGCAGCTGTTATTAATAAATATAAAAATTAAAACTTTACCTAAACTTGCAACCATAGCTGATATAAATTTCGTGGCCAGTGCAAATATTATGAATAAACAAATATTAGAATACTTGCAAAACAGAATGTCGAAAGAGCAAAATATGGGAAATATATACGGATCGCACATTTGCTCTCATTCGTATGAAACACTTATAAGCAAAGTCAATTCGAGGTCTGTGAATCATACATTTAGGAGAATCGCCAATCTTGTCTTCTCCTTAAAAATACAAAAATATTTATTTTATCTCAAAACATTGTGTCATACATACATAAACTGAGGCAGCCCCGGTAAGTTACAATAGTAATTGTGTCGGGGCTTCCCTTAGGTAGTTTCTTAGCAATAATATTATAATATGATGAAGCTACTGAACAGGAAAAAAGTAAATTAAATTATAAAAATAAATAAATAAAGTTTGCATCACCGATCTCGATAATTTTGGGATCTACGGTACAAATCGGTTAATAGGTTTACCGCAAAAAAAATCGTTTAGAAATAAAGGCATTGATGATTTGTGGTGCAAACGTGCTCCAATACCCGTACTACAGATCGCGACTAAGTATTTACGTATTACAATTTAAAATTATTTATTTATTTATCAAGACAAAGTTTATAAAAATGTTAACTTAAGAACTATGCCTCAAAAATATTTTCACGGTTGGCGGACACCAAAGCTCAATATATATGTAGATAGATAGTTAGATATAGATAGTTTCCAATCGATTGTCGCATTGTCCGACTCATTTTTCTCATTTCTTTTCGCCGTTCAAATTGCTATGTAGAATGTACTTACATGATTATTAGTAAATAATTAGAATTTAGCAGATTACTTAATTGATGAGTGCCAGCTCTGTAAATGAGGTGATTAATAGTTGTCGTTATCATAATTATTTCCTCTTAATTACGCCTAGCAACATTCTATTAGTACACAACTTTCGTTCGAACATGTGATAAGTGCTTTTAAAATAACAAAACCTTAATGATAATCACCGTGGCTATAACGTATCATCACTGTAATCCTAGAAAGATTAGGCAGTGGTGCATACTAAGATGTAGCCACGTAATAGGGAACCATCCAATTACTATCAATTGGGTACAAGTCCGGAATATGGGCTTCTATCTTTACGAGAAATTCGGAGTTATTATTATAAATGTACGTGTTTAGAGGTATTGTGCCAATGGCACTCCAACAGACTCATTTTACGCGCTGTTGACAGCACTAAGTATTTTAGATAATTACAAAATCATTGGTGTGTCTCTTTGTGTTTTAGAATTCAGTACTTTGTCTATCAACTTTACCTTGGCTACCTATCGATTGGCATGTTAGCTAAGTGCTGGGATACCTACGGGTCGTATTTACAAATGCTTTGCATTTCATGCGGTTCGATTCCGAAACTATATCACGAAAAGGGTTAAAAAAATTACACCTATTTCCGTCCTCAGGATTCAAGCTATCTATATGTAGAATAAGCATACTACATTTATAGGCCCATGAATCAGTTCAGCCATTTAGCAGTCAAAAGCTACACAATTCTTATTGTTTAAATGTAGGGATTAAAAAGAATCGAGACAGGAAAGTTCATAAAAATTGTGTCTATTCTTCGGTGAATTCGTCATGTTAATGTTTCCTAATCATTCATTATTTTTTAAACACTAAACGGACGTAAGCTATCTCGGTGGCACTAAGACAGATAGGGCACGAGTCAATAAACAGTTAACTGCCTCATCAAAGATAATACGAGAGTGATACGTGCCATTACGTTATAATATGATAGTATTGCTAGTTCGTTGGGCTTATTACCGCAGTCTGATTATGGTTTATTTAATCAACCGTTTTTTTTTCTCTGAAGTAAGGAATTGTTTTATTCCTAACAAATAAATTCTAACGACAATAAACCAGAAATTGAGGTCAAGAGTAGGCCCATTTAATATAAAAAAGAAAACCGAGAAATTGGGAACAGACACGCCGTGGGATAAAACCTAGAGAGGCTGTTTCTACTAAAAAACAACAAATAACATCTTTCATCTGTTGCTATCTCAATGATATTATTTTAATGGCAACACAAGTTCCGTAGATTATTTTATACTGATTAATTTATATTTATACAACTGAATCGATTAGATCAATAAAATAGACATTAGAAAGTGGCCTTGGTTGGGTAAACTTACTTGTTTTTGTTATATGTCCTTCGACATTTATACATAGAAAATTCATCATATTGTATGTTATAGTTATCATCTTATCATTCATCAATGTTAGCGTCGATTTCAAGTTTAACCGGATGCAGCTGTATACCAGATTTTTTCTAACAATAGGTATAGCATTTTAAACAAAAATCTATCATTTTCCTGTGTCTCTGCCAAATATGATCAAAATTAATTCCATTCAGCTAGAAATATCTCATTTTCGCGGTAATCGTTTTAGCTTTTGTTGCGAAGTCGTTGGTATAATTTTATTCACGCAATGTTTTTCCTTAATCAAGTTCTTGGAAGGCAAACTGGTATTTACCATCACAATAATATGTGCTATTTTAGGCATGAATGTCTCACAACTTTACTTTTTTCCCGACTACGGCAAAGACAAGGAAAGGATTCTGATAGATCATTATTTCGATTTCTCATTCATATTTGCAACGATTCTAGACTATTTCTTGTTTTCATGGCTGAGCTAACAGTATATTTTGACAGAAACGCACCATTCACGTGTTGTACCCGACTTAATACTTAACTTGATTTGAAAGACTGTCCATGAAGTCTCGTGCCGATTCTTCTCCATGAGATCTACGCTTTAGAATGGGAAGCTAGTTCTTTGACAGTATGTAATTATGCCTGTGGCTGACTTGTAGGTCTACACATCTTCTTTCTGACTGCAAAAGTGCCTGTAACGGGTGTCTTCATCATCATTCTTCTGCCATTATCCCAATTTATTTTGGGAGTCTTCTTCTTCCATATTTCTCTATTACTCGTCATCTCATCAGATACCTATCTTGCCATATCATCCTTCACACAAGTCCATCCATCGTTTCTTTGGTCTTCCTCTGCTCTTATACCTATGCACATTCATACTCAAAACTTGTCTCAATTTATTTGAAGTTTACACAGCATGTCTTCTGCTTCCATACATGTATTACCTGTCATCTCTGTATAATTAAAAACTTAATACATTGGGGAAGCAAGTTCTATCCAAGGACTGTACTATGATTATTTATTTATATTCTAGCATTTTTATCGACTATTGTAAAACAGTACACTTGACAGACGACAATAATTCATCGCAATTATTTCTCAATCTTGCACGAAAGAAGGCTTGTTGCGAGGTAGCAGTAATTTGTCGAGACGGTTCTAGCTAAGATTGCAGAGAGAGTTTAACACTAACAAACTCAATCTATGTATAATTTAACGATTGTTTGCTTGTGCATTTTAGAATATGAGGTTCATGCTTAAATATTATTAGAAACATTGAAATTTCGACACGCAACGCTATAAGTTTTATTTAGTCACACATAAGTGTCAGACTTAATTAAAAAATATAATTATGTATCTAGGCATTGCTGAAAGAGAGTAGTATGTACTTAATAACCTGTCGACTAATCGTGATAGTTGCTTACGCCGACTGGTACCAATATGTTTGTCTTTTTTTTTTTTTTAGAACAACCGGTTTTTGCACAATATTACGAAAGAACACAAATGATTGAAATTTCTTGTTAATTTGCATAATTGAACCTACTAAAAATATAAGAAGCGATAAGATTATTCAAAAGAGTAGATTTTGTCTGGTTATAAACATGACGCACTAAAATCATTACATTTTTTCTCTGTCGGTTTTTACTGTCAATTTCTGTCTTATCATAAGTTCGTCGGGTAGAAAACATTTAGTTACTCATTGTACGTTTGTTTTTATGTATTTTATTGAATGACACACTACAATGTATAGTATACACATTGTTCGAGGAAAACATGTTTACCTTACAACAATACATTGAATTGAAAAAGCATTTTTTTTTCCATAATAACATACAGATAGTGTGACTTGAGGTTTTTAAGAAAGTAACCTTAAATTTCTACGTTGCTTTCTCGAATCGTGTCAATCGATTGTTGGTAAAAAAATCCGCATCGATGTCCGTGTAATGAAGACCATTCGATTTTACAAAGGGCGGTGTATTGTTACAGGTGCCATCAAACCCAGCAACAAACAGTAACTCGAGCACCGTGGCGGCGCCCGTGCCGCCAGCGGTGCCCGAGGTGACCAGCATATCTGTCAAACAGCGGCTTGGGCCGGTAAGTTAATGTTTACACTACTCTTACTACAGCTACTAGCTAACTTTAACTAGTAAGGGTTAATTAGTCTCTTGATTTAGAAAATATCAGGATTGCAGCATCGTTTTCTTTATTTACAGCCTGTGAACAAACCAGCTGGTCGTATCGCTCCCGTCAGCGCCGCGCTAGTAGCCGCGCGTCGTGACCCTCGCCTCGCGCGCCACCAGCCGCCCGCTGCCACTGCGCCGCCCGCGCCTCAAGTCGCCATCGTGGCCCCCGCTCAAATATCCGCGCCCCTCGCTCCCATCGCGTCCAACGTCTTCGACATTAAACCGCTCGAACGCGTCACTAAACGGAAAAACGTCATCACCATAGACGTAAGGCCCGACGGTGAGCCAGCCAGACCCAACGCTCGAGATCCGCGCCGACACGCCCGCGACCTCGACAAGCGCGACCCGCGCCGCGCGCGCCCGCGGGAGGAGCGCGAGCGCAGGCGCGAGGAGATGCGCCGCGCCGAGCTAGAGCGTGCCCGCGCCGAGCTAGAGCGTGCCCACGCCGACGGCAAGCCGGAGCCAGAACGCGGCCCCATGCCCGCATACGTGGACAAGATGCCCGACGCCAAGAAAATAAGCAAAATGCCGCCGATACCTAAAATCTCTCGGACTCACCCCAAGAGAGACGGTGAAGCCGTACCGGCCAAGCGCAAGCGAGACGCACTGCGCGCCGAGCGCAGGCGGCGGCGCGACGAGGAGGCTCAGAAGGAGCAGGCGCGCAAGGCGGCCCCCGCCGCGCCGCCCGGCCCCGCGCCCCCTGCGTCCCCTGCGTCGCCCGACAAGAAGGCGGCGGAAGTGGTGACATTCAAAGAGCTGCGTAACTACAACCGCGAGCACTACATGCGTCGCAACCGCCAGAAGTCGGACAGCCCGGAGCCCGGCGCAGTCTCAAGTAAGATATTCCTCTCTGTAGCCGTGCGCGCCCAGACCTCTGTGATACTAGATATAAGCCGAAGCGTGCATACGCTTGTTGTGTGGAAAATAAAATGTTTTTTAACTGTTGGAGTATTCATATTGACGTGTTTTCTACGGCGCTTCTGTACCCTACTCTACACCTAAGATATCTAAGTTGACAATCGAGAGTAATAAGTTTAACTTAAATTGGTTATTCAGTATTCATTGCACTTTTCAAGAATTACTCTAGTCATTGATCAATTACATTTTGTCAACTGATGAGAGAATTCATGCACAATCACATTTCTTTCTTGGTGTGAGACAAATATCTTACCTGACGATTTTATTTACTCTTACAAGTTTTTACTGAAGTAGCGTTTAGTATCGAAATATTAATAAAAACACTGACATTTAAAGTCAACGATAATATTTTAAAAAACGTTGGATAAACGATAGTGGATTCTCATTATCAAACTTTGGACTGCAACCCATGGACTGGACACCCAATCAATAACTGAGGACATCGATGGAATCTGTGGATCAACTGAAGTATACATCTAAGGACAAAATAAGTGATATTAAGTGAAATGAAACTCAAAACTCGTAGCCATCACATCTTTCAAATGAGATTTTAGTTCTGTTTGTAACAGAAAATGGGCATTTTTAAACGAAAAAAAGGTCTTAGTGAACTTTTGGGGATTTTTTGGGAAATTTAAATAACAAATCAGCAGCGTAGTATAGTGAAAAAAAATGTATGTCGTAAGTATATTCATCAAATAGCTATTAACATTTTTTATATTTGCTTATTGGTGAGTCTAGTTAACTTTTATGTAAATCTATTTTATTTGCCACAGAGTATGGAACACATGGAGTGCCTATTTTACCAATCTACAATGGGTAAAGACAACATTTTAGACCACCATTCGGTTGAAAAACATAACACAACATCATACCTGTTATCCCTGAAGAGTGAAGGAAAAGTGTACCTATAGCACATATAGTACACCTACGTATCGCCAGACAATTTCATATTCGATTGAATGTATTGACGCAATTCCCCTTTTATATGGGACTTAAACATAACTGGCGAAATGTGTGTGTCCTGTTAGGTACACCTCTTCTTAATCCTTCAGGGATTACAGGCGTGATGTTATGAATTGACACTTTTCGAGTGGAATGGAACACTACCATGCAAATAAACCAGGAATGGAGTGGCTCCCAGTGAATTTTGTGAAGTAATTGCTATCCATCATTGAGTCAATTTGAAAAGCATAGTTTCTAGCAGGATTACAACCATCAGCTGTTAGATCATGATAATTGTGGCGGACGCTTTATTTTGGAAGGCGTATTACACGTTCGCCTAAAAATGAGCACTCCATTGTTTGCGACTGTGGTTTATCTAATAGATTTCCATCATTTGAAATTAAGTCGGGCATTTTCTAATCTGTCGATTTCTTCTTCTATATTGGTGTTTATTTAGTAGATACATAGTAGCTCGCGTTATTCTGATCCGTGTGCCTTTCATTCACGACGACTACTTAAGACTTTGAAGCATGTTGCGTCTAACAAAAAACCATAGCAGAATTTGTTAGTATCCATAAATAATATTCATATCTTATTTTGTTGTAATAGCTGTTCAGTCGCTTTAGGGATGGACATCATATACCTGGATAAAAGTAATTCAGTACATCATTCTGAGCCCCCCCCCCCCACAGAATTTTTTCATCGGTTACTAAAAAATCAGCTGTTTCCTACAAAAGTGCAATACCTACATGGTCAAAATGTTCGGAACAGCAGTTTTTTTTTTTAAAGTACCGATGAAAAATTTCTATGTGGCGGGGGGGGGGGGGGCTCGGAAAGATATACTGAATACGTGGTAGCCGTTTCCGCGTCGGTGTTCCTTCCACCCTGTATCTAGTAGTACTAATATTCTCGCTTATATCCGAAAACCTATAGTTAATTTATATTAGTTGATGATACGTGGAGATGTGATAAATGTAATTAAATAGACCATTTTATTAACAATTTGATAAAAAAAAGATAAGTACTCTAAAAACATTTAGCATCAAATCAAATATCATGAATCACTCATGAAGGACGATCGACTACTGAATCTGCCTGGTCTTCCGTGCCTTCGTGGGCTTGCTCAGATCTACCTGGCGTCGACCGGATAGCCAATCGCCGAATATCCGACTATTAAGCGGCCAAATAGTTCAGTTCAGTAATCCGTTACATGACTTGGTTAGTTCGGTGAAGCTATTTTTCAATGTACGTACCGGTTCACAAGCGTTATTATTTTATCATCTCTAGGATGTCTACCCATTTACATCATGGCGGGAGGCTTGCTTGTTTGCCATCTAAATAATAAAAACGTTACACTTCTAACTAAAGGAGGAGGTGAGTGTTCCTACGAGACGCGGATAAAAAAAAATATTGCTCTGAGGTCGATTTTTTGTTAATCCTAGGTAAGGAAATGACTAGGTCCGGCAGTAATTGCATTAACTTTTCTTTTATAAATTGGTGAAGTATGTAGTCCGCTATTGTCGCTAACGTGCAGTTGGATTTTCGACTTTCGGATCTGAGCGCAAATTTTTACCGTCGATATCCGTGGATAAAACATACAAATACTGGGACAAAGTCACCCATGACAATCATTGGAAACAAACCTGTGCTTTCTTCGTTTAACCGACATAAAATTAAAGAGACATGTTCGACGCTTGTTATATTTTCACTGGGCTTGATGTATAATCTTAATGAACCACCATCATTTTGGAGTGTGAGTGATTTCACTTGGGTATTTTTTTATTAAATGGGCTTACTCTTGACCTCAATTTTGTGATGAGGTCGATACACAGGAACGATGGTTTTAAATTACACTATTTTACTGAATAACCAAATTCTTACTCTCGGTTGTCACTGGATATTCTTAAAACAAAATTTACATCAAAAAAGGGCTGGTTAGAAATACTGCCTGATTCACAATTTGTCTAGTGCAATGCATTGTGACTTGAGTTGTATGTAACTTTGTTGAGATTACAATGTAGAATTGTTTTTTTAAATAACTTTAAAATATAAGCTATTATTATTAATAACCTTAGAAGTGTTTCTTTTGTAATTTTTAAGTACCTAATATTATCCTATTATTAAAATAGATTGAGTTTTTAGAGAGTCTGTGATCTAAAATGACGGGATTTATAGTGTAAAAAAGTTCAAAGTTTTTTTGTTGGGAGTCGTAATTTAAGTCTACACAGTTCAGTTTCCTATGCAGCTTTTAATTTAAATTAGATAAGCTTTTCCTTTGTTTTTGCTGAAATCAATTTAGCCGACTGTTTAAAGTGGGATGAGTTCGATTTTTTTTTTGACTCATTAGAATGTTTTCTTTGGAATGGATATTTTCTCGGTTTCTAAGTAGGTAAATACTTGTAATTTATTTTTAATTTGTAATGTAAAGTAATAACATGTAGCTAATGTAACAGTAGGTAACATTAATTTGAATGTCGCCATTAATATTTAAAAAAAAACCTCATAGATTTGTAACCAGTTAGTTATAGTAAGCACCTATTTAATGTACCTAAATAACGGAATAAGTATGAAAACCTCAACAAAGTTACCTACAATTCACACAAACTACAAAATGGCTTAAATGTCAGTCAAAAGATCGCATCTTGAATCTGAACAAAATATAGCCACTCAAACAAAAATGACCCAAATACCGAAGCCATCTACATCGGCTTTAATATACAAATATTTCATGGATATAAAAACAAACAAGTTCTAAAAGCGACATGCAGCAATAACTTTACACAAGTGCATTTAATATACCACTACAAGAGATGTCTCTTCTTGCATCACTGGGTGACATCTAAGGACCGTCATTCCTCGCCTATTGTACTGCACCGCGAAAGCTGGGTCGACAGGTAAAAGGGACACGGTAAACAGTACATAGCAAAATACACCTTAAACATGTCATTAATCAAAAGCCATAAAGATAAAGTCGTATTTCCAGGTGCTCCAGAAGTCGTGACAGAGAACAAGGATGTAGATCTTAGGGTATTGCCCGCCGTGGTGACTGACGCCAAAGCTGCCTCAGTTGCGCAGAAACGTCCCTCCACTGAAGCTATTGAGAGTAAAGCTAAGAAGAATAAACTGGATAAATTTGATGTGTAAGTGTATTGGTATTGGAGATTCCTATAATTTTGCTAACATTATATTTGCGGTAGACTATACCACTAATTACCAGATAGATAATATGATAATATCTAGCTCAGTAACTTTTCTTGATAACGTCATTTCCTCAATCATTGTAACTTGAATCACCGTCACTTCTGTGAATGCTCCATTGCTACTTTTCATAACACTTATCTACAAGCTCATTTCCTCTTCCTGTTTTAAACATTTTTTCACTAACTGATCGGTATAGGTCTCGTTCAGTTTCACTCTCACTCCATTGATCAAATAAACTTAATTCAGATTATTGCTCGCGAAAAACAACCACAATTCAAGACAACTAACACACTACACGTTACAGGCTATTCGGCAACGAAGACGTGGACTTACGTCAACTACCCCAAGTGGACGAGCTGAACGCTCCCCCGCCCCCGTCCATAACTTCCTCGCCGAAGTCTGATAGCAAGACAGACGACGTCGATGTAGCCATGTCGTCACCACCCAAGGGGTCCCCCAAGAGAGACTGGAATGAGGTCAAGAAAAGAGATGATAAGAAAACTCCTTCGAAGTTGGACCTCGTCAGAGCCAAGTTTGCTGAAGTGACGAAGGGTAAAGACAGACTGGGAAGGCCGCTGCTGTTCAGTAAATCACCTAGTAAGTATTGTTTTTAATATTTTTCGTGATGTCGAAGTTATTAATTTTGTAATCGTGACTTATAAAAATATAGTCAATTGCATGACGCATTTTATAAGACTTTACTATTCCAGTTCAGCCCAGTTCTAATATGGCATCTTTCGTCCCAGGTATAGAAAGAGAAAGACGTCGCACAATGAGCGGCGACGATGGAGACATCAGAGAAGAAGATGAACAAGGCTTCGTCGAGAACAAGAAGTCTATCTCCATCATCATGTCGCAGGCCAAGGAACACTTCACAGACGGACAACTAGACAAGAACCAGTACAACACGCTCATGTACCAGATCATACAGCTCAATGAAAAGCTTAAACTGAAGGAAGCGAAACAGAGAGAATCCCTGGAAATATCTAAGAGAAGACTCAAGGCACACACGTTGGAGGAAAACCACAAAGTATCCAGCCCGAAGTCCTCTCCAACTGAACGAAATAGATTCGGAGATATTGATGAGAGAATCACCCCATCTGTGTTCCTCGACACACCACCAGATAGCCAGGGAATGTTACCGACGATAGGGGCTGATTCAGACATGAGGGTCAATTCTGACGGCGTCGATGGCGGTCACAAGAAAGGTTTGCTTCCCCTCCCTCCCGTCATGCCAATGTACGGACCTTACAACCAACCAATGTGGCGAGGACCAAGGCCGAGGGGCGAAGATTTTGGACCCAGGAGGTTCAGAGGGCCGGTACCACCGTTCTACAGAGGGAAGTTTGACAAAAGAGGTCCTAGACCACCTTTCGAGCCTCGAATGCCAATGCCTCCATTACCCACCCCCAAACTGGGTATGTGTCAAGGAGAATATCCTTTACAACCTTATGAAAGGAGTGAGTCCCCGCCAGCTCTAGGAGCGCCGGGCTTCGCCATCCCACCGACAGACTTCAAAGTTATAGAATACATAGACCAGGATCCCTTCAAAACAATCCAAATTGACGGCATTCCTAGAGAGATCAGGTTCTACGGTGATACCGCCGTCATTATGTTAGACTGGGACGATCCCAGGGAAATCAAGTTCCTACCCGGATGCAGAAGAGTTACATTCGATAATAAAGACTCAATAGTTCTTAGTTTTAATGAAAATTATAAGCAAGTAGAGATAGATGATCAAGTATTTGATATTAGATTCGGTGCGCCGACTAGAGAACTGTACATCAACGGCAGATGGTACGAGTGTTTCTTTGGTGGACAGCCTTTAGGAGTTATCATAGACGGAAAGCCGAGATTAGTACATTTGGAAGGTCCGATGCCTCAAGTGGACATTGGTAAAGCAAAGCGCACGGATTTAGTCGCTGGAAAAATCAATCTTATTGTGAACGCCACACAGATGCACCCAGTATACTTGGACGCGAAAGTGCAAAAGATCTTAGTCAATGGCAATTTCTTGACGGTTCGCTTTGTGGATTCGTTGCGAACTGTGTTAATAAACGGGCAGCCTTTCAAGGTTGAGTTTGGAGATCTCCCCAAGCCGATCGTGGTTGGCAATGAGAAGTACTTCATCAGATTCTCTGCCCTACCTCGGAACATCAAGCCTGGTTACATTCAGATCGCGAACATGGAAGGCGTGGGCTTGCCTTTAGTGTCGAACGTCAAGAAGTTCGAGGATGTGAAAGAGGAGAATGTGAATGAAATGGAGGTTGATCAACAGGAGCCACCCACAAGGCCCGTGAAGACGCCCAGCCCGGAGATTAATACAGAGAGCTTAGGTGAGCATATTTACTGGTTTATTTTACCTATTAAGATAACCAAATATTTTATGTAGATGCAGTGATTGCAGGCGCGACTTTTAGCATGACATCTTGGGTTCGATCCCCACGTCGGGTAGATTTATTGGTTTTTCAGTTTCACTTATGGAATTTCCATACACAACAAACACCACACACATTGGGTTACACCCAACTGGGTGTAAACACCTCTGCTTTATTCCTCGGGAATACAAGAGCGACGTTATGCTCAATACTATTCCATCTAAACTTGAATGATCTATGGCAATGACACGTTGACTTGGTATATGCGTGTTCTTCAAAATCATGATATGATAATTTGTCTTTTCATAATTTTAAAACAACGCTTCCCATCCGCCAGGTCTCGACATGCTAGCAAGCGTGATGCCCTCCAGTACAGTACCGGCTTCCGGATCAGACTACAGCACGGCAGAGCCGCTGTTCTCCAAACCAGAGAAGATTCCTGGCCTAGAAACACCTTCAGACGAGAAACCACCCGCCCTGCCGCTTCCAATACTAGGCAACATCAACGTCAATGATTTATTTGCCAAACTAGTAGCCACAGGGATCGTGCAAGTCAAAGACGCAAAGAATGACAATAGTGGAGGACAGGAGGAAACCAAAGTGGAAGAAAAGACTAAACCGAGAGAAGATAAGAATGTTATTCATAAAGTTGACTTTATGAGGATCGAGACATTCAGAGTGTGAGTATTGTTTTATTTGACCTTGGTGTCCCTTGATATGCCTTCATAAACTACGATCATACGATGAGTGGGAGATTTGGTTAGAGTTAGCTCTGATTCTTGTAAGTTAATGTGCAATAGTATTCTTACGTGCTATGATAACGGCTGTACTCGCTAGTAAAACTTGAAGGTTTTCATATCGTCAAGCTTAGTTTACTCATGCGCTGGTGCACAAATCTTTTTGATGTCCAATTATACCCAGTATGTATCAAAATCGTGATGATGCGAATGCCTGATGCTGCCAGTAGGCTGTAGTCACCTAAACGCGGATTTCATCAACGAAATTGAACGCAATCATATAAACCTTTTATTACAATACATCGACTTTCTCCCTACAGCAAACAGCCCGGCCTAGTGGCCCGTCTGTACGGCGGCATGCAGTGCTCCGGCTGCGGCGCGCGCTTCCCGCCCGAGCACACCGTGCGCTACTCGCAGCACCTGGACTGGCACTTCCGGCAGAACAGGCGGGACCGGGACTCCGCCCGGCGCGCGCACAGCAGGCACTGGCACTACGATCTGTCCGACTGGGTGCAGTACGAGGAGGTGGAGGACTTGGAGGAGAGAGGTGAGATATTTTAACATTTTTGTACCGTAACATTTCTATCACACCTTCATGTTTGTGCAATTTTCTAACGTATAATGTATGTTAGAAAATTGCACAAAAATGAAGATGTGATAGAAATGTTACGGGTTTTTTCCTGCACCCATGGGAAAATGTCTTCAGTTTATGTATGTGTTTTTTGAAATTTTAAGTCTGGTTTCATTCGTTGTGTTCATCTCGTTAGAAATGATTTTATTTTTAGAAGGAATTATATTTCTAAAGATTTTTCACTAAGTTTGATGTTTTGTTTCTGTTCATATTTTTATCAAGTAAATGCCTACATAGATAGAGTGGTTTGGAAGCAGAAAGGGGAGGCCTTTGCCCAGCAGTGGGACACGTGATAGGCTAAGAAAAAAACCTACAAATGGATACAATGATGAACAAATGATCAATTTCTAGCCATTTCGATGTGCAAACTACAAAGTTTTTTGGTGTTAAAGATTGGTATTTCCTCCAACAGAAAAGAGTTGGTTTGAAACCGGCGGTCTCCCGGCCGGCAGCACAGCGGAGGGCGCGGCGGAAGCCCCCGCGCCGGCCCCCGCCGCCCCCCCCTCCGCCGCCGCGTCGGCGCCTGCGCATCATGCCTGCGCGCTGTGCGGGGACTCCTTCCAGCAGTTCTATAACGAGGACAAGGAGGAGTGGCATCTGAGGAACTCCGTCAAGCACAACGATGACTTTTATCATCCGCTGTGCTATGAGGATTATAAGGTGAGCTTTTTGTTGAAGTAAAACAATATACAAAACAAACTAAACAGGTTGCCCTGTATAATTGTAAATGAGGCATAACAAAAGACAGAAGTATACAATAACAAAGCATTATGAGGTTTTTTCGGAACTTCGACAAAAAAATTCAATAGCATCCAGACCCTACTTAAATTACTTTCCGACCCGATAATTTATAAACATACTTCTAACAACAACCAAATCTCTACAGGCGTCCCTAACCAAAGCAGAAGAAGAACCATCACAGTCTTCCGATGACGTGACGCACATAGAGAAGGCAGAGGAAGAAGAGGCCATAGAGATCAAAGACGTGGAGGATGACCCGGCGGACCAGTCCGACAACGAGTCGGTGGTCGAGGT
This sequence comes from Noctua pronuba, assembly GCA_905220335.1. NCBI lineage: Eukaryota > Metazoa > Arthropoda > Insecta > Lepidoptera > Noctuidae > Noctua > Noctua pronuba. Next base: position 832,792 of record LR999906.1, on the reverse strand, counting down.
CGTCGAGGAGGCGAAGGACTTGGATCCTGTTGAAGTGAGTACTAGTAGATTTTATTATTAGATTTATATTACGGTCAGATTTAATCGATCAACAATAAGTTTTTCAGTCAATATAATATACAAATGGATATGACGTGGTTCAGTCTTCACCAGCTTAGTTACATGAGAAATAAGGTTTATAGAATTTATATCTTTTTGGTTATTTTCTGAACGCGCAATTCACACTTATGTCGGTCTCGGGTAAAAACTGCTGTACATTTTGATGATACGACTAATATGGTTTACCACACAAAAGCTGGTTAGCAATCTTCCACAATATCGCGAATTGTGCCACAGCTATCAACTGTTTGCTAAAAGTTGTGGGGCAACTTTGAAGACGCCATGTCTAGCAATGGACTACGATAAACCTGAAATGATTATTAAAAGTCACCTGCCATTCTGTACTAACATCAAAAAATTCCTTTCCCCCCCACAGATCGACGAAGGTGAAGAAGACGACGTAGTGTTCAAAGCGGAGCCTGTTGAAGAAGTAGTGGTGGATGATGATGAGGACACGGACGATGAGACGGCCGCCGAGCGCAAGGAGCGCGACCGGCTCGCTGACATCGACTTCAGCAAGATCAAGGTCAAGCAAGAGCCGATGGATCCTGGTGAGTTAGATTGCTCTGCTTCATCGATGATTCCATATTCCATGTATTCTTTCGGCGCTGCCATTTGCATTTTGCAATACATTTTTCAAAATAATTACACTAAATTTATACGGTACCTAATAAACTGTAATAGCGCCCCTCTGTCAATGTTTTTCGAGCGGCAGAAGATCCTTTTAAAACTGTATGTAAGTTTCGACCAGACTTCAGCTAATTCAACAGCGTTTACATGAGTCTGGCTAAGGCCTTTCATAGTGTTATTGCGCCTGACTTACTCATAGTTTTTCAATGGGTGTTGAGGAGTCAAAAAGTCGAATCTACGTAAATACCACCACGTGCTTATTGTTGGCAGTTTGCCAAGCATTAGATTGAGGCGAGCGACCGGTACTGATTACATGCGCCTACTGATAAATATTACACATATAGTTTTGTAAAACATATCTGACTCGGAAGTCTCGTTCTATGACTTCGTAGAAAGGGTTCGTGTAATACACGTAGGATTTATTTCAAATCGGAGTTAGCGATAAAATAGTTGGGTGACCAAACTTTTGTTTTCCCAAACTGTATGTACTAACTGTCATTCTTTTATTCACAGACGACGAGCCAATAGTAACAGCAGAAGAAGAGACCATCCAAGCGCGAGTGGACAACACGCACGCCACAGTGGAGTCCTCTATCGACGGCAACTTACAACTAGACGCGGCCAACGCTCCCGCGACCACCATCCCGCTCGGCGGTATCCGCATCAACATCTCCAAGTCTCTCCCCACTTTTGTCACTAACAACGTAGAAGACAGGTTGTTAGAGGATATCAGTGCTGATGATGAACCCTTGCCACCTGGTGAGGAACCAGAGATGGAGTATAAGTTAAAGCCAAATTTAGAAGGTGTTCAGTTCAGTAGACAACCACCAATCAATAGAGGCAATGAGCTCTCAGGATTGTGCTCTATTATGTAAATTCTCAATTGTTGTTGTCGTAAGTGGTGAAATGTGAGTGTGCTATTAGGTACACCTCTGCCTAACCCTTCAGGGATCACAGGCATTATTATGTGTTTGTTTCGACGTATTCAGTCTTTAGTTGAGTTATAATTTCCCAGTATATTGTGTTGAGAATAAAAGCAGCTGAATTGGTTGTCTACTTGTATTGTGTAACTAAATATTTGTATGTAAATACTCTCTAAGGGCTGGACCGTCGTAAGGTTTTAGTAAAACCAACTAATTTAATCAAGAAGCGGTTAGCATTACCGCATAAGGCATGTTTTAGGTTTAAAAAAAACGTTGAATGGTAAATCCATAGACTGATAATAATTATGTGTATAATCAAGTTTAGAATTAATAAAAACCCAACGAGAGACGCGCAAGAAATAGATTTAAATGAATTAAAATCGTAACGTCAAGTTTCGACCAATCAAATTAAATCGATTGTTATAGTGAATCAATGACTGAATTAGTTGGTTTATTGTTTATTTTGAATGTATGGAGTTGGTAATTACTAGATATGGTTTTATGGTTCTAATTTCCTATTAAAGTAAGTTTGGGTAAGATAAACTAGTTTTGTGCATTCATTGGTGAACAAAATTATGAGATTCGTTTGATTGTAGTATGGAACAATGTTATTGTATGGTCTAAATTTAGTTGTATCACGTTTGGGTGCACATGCGTTAGTGTTTATAATGCACCAACAATACAGGGAAAGAATCCATGTTGAAATATCTTACATATTACCGTAACATTTAATATTGTCAACAATGAATGCATTTCAATAGTTTATCACCCCTTGAATCGGAGCAAAACTGACGAAGATTCTAAACAGTCGCTACTAGTGTTATTTCTTGTTGATTTTTTATTTTATTTCTGCAACAGTTAAGTCTGTTTTTGTCAATAAGTACTGTTCACTTTTCGTCAGTTTTGCGCTGATTTTATTCGAGATTGAGAGGCTCAGAAATGTTTTAATATCTATCGAATACATCACGTAAATTATTGTACGAGTATGTATATAGAGATTTAATGTATAGTTTTGAATTGCTATTTGCATGTGGTCGTGAAACAGAGTTTCATTGTAACTTGTGGGATGAATACGGAATGTTGTAGATTGTTGCTATATGTCTCTGTATTTTTAAGCAATGCAATATATCTTCGTAAAACTTCCACGTATATTAAATGTAGCTTTAGCTTCTCAGTTATAATCTAGTTAAACTTAACAAGCTATATTCTTAGAGAGAGAGAGTAGGTGTCAACCTTTCATAATAAAGCCTCGAAGAATTGTTAAAACGAAATGTGATATTAAACTTAAGTTAACGACTTATTTAACTACGAAGATGCGTTTTGTTTGACGAATTAATTGTGTATATCATGTAGTAAATGTACATATTTGGTCAACATGTATATGTAAATATTTAGAAGTATTTGTAAGGGTACAAATTGTTACTGCGTTTGTATGAATTTGTATGACTGAATGTGTAAATATTTGATTATAGAGAATCTCTGCGTTTGAAGGGTTTTTATTTCCTTAAGTTTTTTTTTCTTTGCCACATCAGTGGCATTCCTTTTATTATAAAAAATCTTTGAAAAATAAAAACAAAAATTGAATAAGTAAATATAAATAAAAAAAGTGTTAGTTTAATTTAATGTAATGTTAATCGGAAAGCAGTCTTATATTTTCTTTTCTAAATCAATTTGCGCTTCACTATCACAGATGAAACTTGGATCACAATGATTTGTTTGTTTAGTTTTTACAACTTGTAAATAAATGTTTACATCAACTTACTTATGTGTTTTTTCTGCTCATCCCTACCCTGAAACACTTTTGCCTATTTTCTCTCAACCGACAAACACTACACACAATATCTAACTAAATAAATGCAAAATTTTACATGAATAATACACAAAAATAACACATTGATTTTTATTTTATACAATAATAATGTAACAAAAAAAAAAAAAGGCCAGTTACAGCTTACACCCAAACACAAGTATGAGTTTATCAGCAATCTGTTATTTCCTCAAAAAATATGTCACATCAATTTGTGATAGTTCAACACTTTATACAAACAATATTATCTATACAACATGGCACGGTTGGCGTAGTGGCTGAGCGATTGACTGCTGCGCGTCGTGCCGCGGGTTCGAGCCCCGCACGGAACAAATATTTGTCTGGCCTACAGGTAATTGTTCCGGGTCTGGCTGTCTGTGTATGTGAGTTTAAATGTTTGTAAACGCACCCACAATACAGGAGACATTCCTAGTGTGGGGCAACATTAAAAAAAAAAAAACAAAGTCTAAGTACATAACAGAGCAACATATACCTACATATCGCAATTATGTGGCCACCTAGGAAAAGGCAAAGTATCCTTGATATTATTGACATTACATACAACTTGTAACAACCTCTCTAAGCCTAGACCATATCCTCCAGTGGGGATGTTGCCAAACTTCCTCAGATCTAGGTACCAGTTCAGTCTGTCTGATGGTAGCTTTGACTTCAGCTTCTCATAGTTATCTTCTCTGAGGCTTCCACCTACTACTTCGCCTGTGATGGGTGTTAGAAGGTCTAATGCATCCACCTGGAATAAATAATGATTTTGATTTTAGTGAAAATAATACAATCTGGTTATCTCTGCCTACCCTCCTGGGAAAAAGTTTACAAGCTTGTGCCACAGATAACTTTCTCATTAAGGATTGCTTTAATTATTACATATAAATATGTGATAAGGAAACTTCTTTCTGTAGGTGGGGTCAGGTAGTCACTATTTTACAAAAAGTAGTTGTGATTACAATTCGTCACTGAAGTTCTAACACCACGTAAGTCAGAAATAGCAACTTTACAGGAGAGTGAAATAACAGCATGAACCTGCCTATGTAACAGTAGAAAAGCATTTTTTTATTTGTGTTCTATTCAAATCAGATAGACACGCTGCTTGTTTCTGATTGGCTGAAACAACGCGACTATCGATTCTGTAGCAAACGGCATCAGAATGTCAAAACCGCCCAACAATTGACTTACCGTATGTGGTGTTAGAACTTCAACAACAAATTACTGTGAAAAATTAAAAAAAAATCACAGTAATTGCAAATTTGATAGTTGAAAGGTGTTTGAAAACATCTATTTATAAAAAAGAACGGGTTATTCTATTTATTGATCATATAATCCTTGAACTTCCAAAGAAAGTTTATCCTTTTTACAATTGACATTTATGTATATCAAAGTACCTTTGTGCTATCTTCAGAACTCTCTTTCATATAAAAGGACTTCATATCCTTGGGCCATTTTACCACAAACACTGGCACACCATTACAGTGTTCCACCAAGGTCAACTCCTGTTCTTTATTGATGCCCCCATCAGTAAATGCTGATCCCTTCTTCTGCAGAATCTGTCTAGCTTCATCATAAGTTAGTGTTACAAACTCCTTGGTGACCCAACTAGGAGCTTTGTTCTCTTTATCAATTAGAAAAAGGTCAGCCTCATTGGTGTTTCTTGTCTCAATGAAAACATACTTCAGTAAGTCTTCTATTGCTCCTTGTAACTGGTCTAGGGTTTCACAGAAAGCTAGCTCAGCTTCTAGCATGTAGAATTCTGATAAATGGAGCCTGGACCTGGAGTTCTCTGCCCTGAATGTTGGACCAAATGTGTAGACATTACCCATCCCCCTACATACTGCTTCTAAATGCAATTGACCAGATACTGTTAGGAATGTTTTCGAGCCAAAGTAGACGGAGTCTCTATCTTTATTTTCCTGCATCATTGCTTTGACTGTCTCTTCACTATCTGGCTGTATTTTAAACACTTCCCCAGCACCCTCACAGTCATTTGAAGTTAGTATAGGTGTGTGAATGTTTGTATAATTGTTTGCAGCAAAATAGTCATAAATGTGCTTAGTTACAGCACTTCGTATTCGTAAAATGGCAGAAGTATAGTTAGTTCTGGAACGTAAATGCAGATACTGCCTAGTGTATTCTGGTGGATGTGTGGTCCTTGGGTTAAATGGGTACCCATCTAGTACAACACAAGTTCCTAAAACTTTAACATGGTCAGCGACGAGTTCTAACTGGCCTCTTGGACTTTTCGACAGTTTTCCCGTAATATGGACCGAGGAACCATAAGTTAATGAGTCTGTTGTAAGGTTTTTTGGAATAACTATCTGTAGTTTCTGTGCGCAGGATCCATCACTCACATCAGCGAATATTAGGTCTTTCTGTTTCCGCAAATTCTTCACCCAACCCTAAAACACAAGAACAAACTTAGTATTGTAATTCTTTCTTTCTTATTACCGGTTTTTTTTAGAAAAAATAGTTACCTTTATTTCGGTAACATTGCCGACATTCGGCTTTTCCAAAACAGCAGCAATGACGCTGTATTTCCTGAAAGTCTCATTACTTCTTAAAAAGTTTTTCAGTTTACTGTAATAAATACTTCTGTTCATCATATTTAATAATTTATTTCGGTTTAATTAAATTAATGTTTGGTTATAAAATATAATAACAACAGCTGTAGTGGTGACTGACAGCTTTCAGGTCAGTTGGCACTTGGCACTTGGCAGCCAAATGTTCTTTGCCCAATTTTATCTATGGTTAAGAAAAAAAAAACTCTATGGTTACATTTTTTCACACCAAGCCAGTGTTGAAAAACACCGGTTTCTCAACTCGTGGGTAATCTGCGTAGCTGGCAAGTTTTTCTGTCTGTCAAATGTCATTCGGCAAATCATGCATGTTCGATTTGTTGCGTTGTGAAGAATTTTGTGGAATTTAATTTAAATATTATATTTATCTGTGTTTTAAGTAATTAGTGTAGAACGTAAGTACACCAGAAAAATATTTTTCTCTAAAAGTTTATTATTTTACTATGAAAACCATGATGACACTATTTTAGTACTATTGTAATAATTTTGTTAATAATTGATGATTGAAACTGGTTTTCCGAGTTATTGCGTCCTTGGTCATAGCGTTATGTTAATACGGACATAGAGGGCCCTGAGTTTTAACGCTATTTTTAATATTTTACTTTGAGTGAAGTGTCCAAAAACTTCATGCATGGCCTACTGTTCCACTTTTTTCCACAAAAAAGTCTTTTTAATGGTACTTTCTACTTTGGTCGTGGTCACGTAAACGCATTAAGTTGGCGTTTAATTGTGGTTTCGATGTTCCACTGTAGCCAATATGAGAATGTGTTGTTCTTTATCTCTTGTTATCAGATAAAAATGAGACAGTGAAACTACTGATTCTTTATGAATTACATAGCTCTTGATAGTGACACGGCAACTTTGTGGTCACTATTTTCCTTATGCCTATGTTTTGTTATGATTTAAGGTTGTATTTTCTAATAAGTTAGTTAATAAAGTTGTAGTTTTCAAACTTTCATCCCCTATTTTACCCCCATAAAAAATGGTGTTTTTTTAAAATGTGATATTAAAATTAAAAGTTAAAAAAAATAATTTCAATAAAGATAAGCAATTTTCTACAATCAAATGTATGAAAATGAATTTATAGACACAAAACAAGACTCTTGAGTTGAATTTTGTTTTTTTTTTAGAAAATGGCAGATACAGAACCCCAATCTGGAGATGCAGGCCCGCCCAAGGGGCTGCCCGCACTGAAAGCGCACGTAAATGCCAACAGAATAGACGTAGCCTTATGGGCTATCCGAGTACTTACTGTGCTCTTCACTATAGGATATGTACTGCCTTTATTTAACAAGTAAGTGGAAGATTTAACTCTTATTTACAGAAGTGTTATTATCATTTATGTACCAACAGTAAATTACATAGGGAACTAAACTGACGTTAACCTGGAAGTTCAAAGCTTGCTTCACTTTATTTTCTTGTTATTCATAAGCATTCCAAAATACTTAAATAATATTAATTTAGACATTGAAAAAAATGCTGAATCTCACCATAAATTGAATTGATGACTTTGGATTTTGACTTAATTGGGGTTCCTAAAATTAGGTTTCGAGTTGTGCAATATTTTGGTCAAACTCAAACTCAAAGCATTTATTTCAAATAGACCCATGACAGGCACTTTTGCATAGTCAAAAATAAGCTACCTACAGTCCCGCCACAGGCATAATAACTGTGAATGGACTGTAGTTGCCCATTCGAAAATAGTAGATCTCATGGAGAAGAATGGGCAAGAAACTCCATGGACACTCTTTTCAAATCAAGTTATATATTACATAGTCCTGGGTACAATATTGTTGCTTCTATATGTGAGCACAGTGTAGAGATAGGAAAATAAAACAAAGCTACAGTTAAAACCATAAAGATTAGGATAAGCCCTACTAACCATAATAGAAAGTCTACATGGTACTCACACTTACAAAAACTCAAATAATGCTTCTAATTTATATAAAAAAATATATATAAAAACAATAGTTATCAAAGTAACTAAGTTTCCAAACGAGAAAAAAAAATAAAAGAAATGATGAAAGAACTAAAGGGGGAGCATCTCTTCCAAACATTAAAATCTTAGTATGTGAACCCAAGTGGCAGTGGAGCAGGACCAGCATTGAGCCAAGCATTTTTATCTACGATATACTCTTCTAACTTATAATATGCTCGCTTACATAGTGTTTGTTTTATGCATTTTTTAAATTTCTTCTCATTAAGTTGTAAAATGTCAAGTGGTATTTTATTGTAACATTTTACACAGTACCCCATAAAAGATGTGCGTACTTTTGACAATCTGAAACGTGGTTGATCTAATTTGTCCTTATTTCTAGTATTAATATTATGCCTGTCGCTTATTTTACTAAAAAGATGAATGTTTTTCCGAACAAACATAATGTTTTCATAAATATATTGACAAGGTACCGTCATGATGTTAATCTGTTTAAACAATTCTCTTAGAGACTCGCGTCTGCGTAGATTATAGATGGCTCTTACAGCCCTCTTTTGCAGAATAAATATGGAGTCAATATCTGCAGCCCGACCCCACAGCAGAATACCGTAAGACATGATGCTATGGAAGTAACTAAAATAGACCAGTCTCGCGGTATCCACGTCTGTTAATTGCCGGATTTTACGGACAGCATAAGCGGCTGAACTTAGCCGCCCTGCAAGTGCTGTTAAGTGAGGACTCCATTGCAGTTTCGAGTCAAGCGTAATCCCCAAGAAAACTGTATTTTCGACGAATTCGAGTATCTCCTTGTTCAATACAACGTTACATTCACTACTTCTTACATTCGGTAACGCGAATCTTATGCATTTAGTTTTCTTCCCATTTAACACTAAATTGTTTACAGTAAACCAGTTATGAATCTTAAGCATAGCGGTATTTATGTCGTCAAAATCTTGTGCACGTCTGTTAACTTTAAAAATCAGTGATGTGTCATCAGCGAATAACACCATTTGAGGTCGACTTTTCAGTAACTGAGGTAAATCATTAATATATACTATGAAAAGGAAAGGGCCCAGTATTGAGCCTTGCGGTACCCCCATTTTTACTTTTAATCCTAACGAATTTACGCCATTTATTTGTACTTGCTGCATTCGATCATTTAAATATGATTTTACTAAGCTAAGTGCTTGTTTTCCTAGTCCGTAATGCTCAAGTTTCAGCAACAGTGTGTCGTGATCCACGCAATCAAATGCCTTGGATAGGTCGCAAAAAATGCCTATTGCGTCTTTTGCCTCTTCCCATGCATTAAAGATGTGCTTTAGCAAGGTGACACCGGCGTCAGTAGTGCAACGGCCTTTGGTGAAACCATATTGTTGATCGTGTAAGATGTCATTTCGATTAAAATGATTGAGCATTTGATTTAGCATCACTTTTTCAAACACCTTGCTGAAAACCGGCAAAATAGATACGGGTCTATAATTATTTGTGTCTTTGCTGTCTCCAGATTTAAAAAGTGGTATAACTTTACTATACTTCATCAAATCCGGAAATACCCCTTGGTCTACACATAAATTAAATATTAAAGCTAAATAGGGAGCTACTGTCCCAACAATCGATTGACAAACTTTAGTAGACATACCCCAAAGGTCTTCAGTAGTTTTTATTTTGATTTGCTTAAAAGCCTTCATAACGACCATAGGGTTTATATGTGAAAATTTAAATTCAACAGGACAGGCTGAAACATTCTCTTTCAATAAATTAATGGCAAGGGATGGCGAAGAATCTAGCGTTTCTGTGGTTTTGACTGGAATATTGGTAAAGAACGTTGCGAATTCCTGAGCAACATCGACATTTGCGCTAATGAGCCCTCGGGAAGAGTCCAGTGTGTAATCAGTGTTGTGTCTTTTGTTTCTATTGGTGCGAGAAGAATTGAGAACCAATGTTTGATCTGAAGAGAATTTAATTGAAATGTATTTATAATTAGCTAAATTAGTAAATAAGCATCTGTCCCATCTTGGCAAGGTAATTGTAAATTAATTGTTTTTATTTTTGTAACAATGGATGTCAGGTGTAAAGTTTCTGCGTATTCAGTTAAATCAAGGTTACCTTTGTTCAGTAATTAAGACAATGAAGATTAAAATAACACAGAGCAATGACCTTGACCTCTTTGTTATAGAATGAACTGTTCAAATGTAATGAAAATTAGCATTCCCACTGATGGAGCACAAACCTATGAGACTGAGTGGGCCCTAATCCATGGACTACACACATTGTTGGCTCATCAATAGAGATAAAATAATAAGTTTCTGAACAGCCCTGACCACTGGTAGCTCTGACCCTGTTCCCGATGCTGGCGGGCTGCAATTTTAAATGATTTTTGTATTATTTGCTACAAGAATATTTAAAAATGTATTAAATGTGTATTGGAATAATTAGAAAAAAAATGGAATAATAAGTTTATTCATTCATTCATTAATTTAAACTTCATGTACAAAAGTGGTACATAGGCGGACTTAATGCCACAAGGCATTCAATTAATCAATCAATATAAACAAAACAGTTGTGTCATAGAATAATCAGTGAGCCACAAACTATTATTGTCTTGTTTTTTTTTTCTTTAATTGTAATTGGAAAAAAACTCCCGTTACAATGCATTGTTTGTTTATGATTTGTCTCATTTGTAGGAAAAAACAAGTTAAATCAAAATACCTGTACAATACAATGGTGGGAATGAGAACAAAATCTGATAGATAAGCTATCTCTTAGATAACAAGCCAGACAAGAGTGGGATGTGCTTGTGATTTTTAAACTCAAAACATCACACTTGTAAACCTTGAATAGTTAGACAGAAAGTACACCCACATTTCGCCAGTTAAATTAAAGTCTCATATAATAAGTAACATTTATTTATTTATTTAAAGTTCATGAACATAAGTGGTACATAGGCGGACTTAATGCCACAAGGCATTCTCTACCAGTCAACCTTTTTATGATGGAAAATCCCAATAGGTACCCACTTTGTCCGACCTAAGAATAAAACCCAGGACCTGATGCTCAGCAGTTGTGCTCGAGACCACTAGACCGAGGCGGCGACACACAACTTTTATTTATTAACTAGCCACCTGCCCTTGCTTCGCACAGCGCCACCTATCAGGTCCAAACTATATCTAATGTAGCCTATATTTTAAGTTAAGCATCTAGCAGAAGAGCGGTCAAACCTGCATTCAAATCCATGCAGTAGTTTTTGCGTGATGCGCATATAAACATACAGACAAAAATTCTAAAAACTGTTGTTTTGGTTTCTGTTGCTCTAATAAAGACATAATTTTTTTTTTTTTCAATATCCTCAATGTACAGACATGGGCCTGCCTGTTACAATCCTACTAATATTATAAATGTGAAAGTTTGTGAGTATGTATGTGTGGAGTTTGTTACTCTTTCACGCTAATACTACTGGATGGATTTTGATGAAACTTGGCAGTAATATAGCTTATATATCAGAATAACATATAGGATACTTTTTATCCCGATAGTGCGATCCCGAGGGACATTACCGAACTCCATGCGGGCGAAGCCGCGGGCATAAGCTAGTTTTATTATATGTATAGATATTTATTAATTCTCAGTTAGGTAAAGACAACCTTGAAACATATTTAGCTACTTTAAATACAAACATGCATGCCTCAGTAATGATTCCAAAATGATTTGTTTAGTATGTTACTCACAAAAAAAACTAATATAACCCTGAGTAAAGTGTTTGTCATCACTTCATCAGTAAGCAATGATCATTATAACCTTTGATTTTTCTAAATGAAACGAATTTAAATATGATAACTTTTAACAGAACTGTATGCATTTATTTAGAAAACTGTTGTGTATATATTATTATTTTGTTTTATAAGTGTGCTGTAATATGAAAACTAGAAACAATATCACTTTGCCGTTTCTAAAGTAAATAAACAAAAGTCAATGACATTGAAAATGGATTGAGTTTAAGGACAACATCTTTAAGTTCTTTTATGCAGCTGCCTTATGAAGCATTGAGTTTGACAGAACTAAGTAAAAAATATACTGTATTAATTCTTTCAAGTTAATGTTCTTAAGAAATAAATTTAATTTTTTTGCCCAATTTGTACATAAAACATCACAGACTGAGTGCACTATAAAGGTTATTTATTTTCAACATTATGTCAAGACTCTTTTAGTTGATAATTTAAGGTCAGAGAAGACTATGTGGTGCCAAGACTGCGGACCCTTTGGATAACATACTACGCTACCAATACGATGTTGTATAAAACTGGGTTCAGCAGTGACTTATACCTTTAACCTTTTTAAATCAAAATCGAAAGTCATTGATTCAATTTAGGCAGACAGCAGTTTTCTCAAAACAGTTTTTCGTGCTTAGAAGAAGTAGCGGAACAAACGCTACAGCAACACTACGGTGTCTTTACTACGTTTTTCCTCTACAGCCCAGTATCAGCATTCTACAAAGCGCTCCTAGCGAACGCGGCCACATCAGCCCTGCGCCTGCACCAGCGCATCCCAGCGCGCGAGATCTCCATCTCCAGGGAGTTCCTCGCGAGGTTCTTCCTCGAGGACAGCGCGCACTATCTGTTCTACTCACTTATATTCATGAATGTGGCGCCCAACTTGTGTATCCTTTTTAAATATGGTTGAAAAAAGGTTTTAATGGAATCTTCAATGTTCTGTAATCAATCTGTCGTATTTATGCTAGGTCTATGTGATAGGTCAGGAGCTTCGTGTCAGTCACATAATTAGTTGTAGTGAGTGTAATAGACATGGTGATCGGTGCATTGTCGCCAAAATGACAGTACTACCAGCAGCAATTCTGTTGGTGGAAGAAACGCTGCTGGCTCTGCATTTAAGTGGTGGCTAAAATCCTCATCCGCACTGTAGTGAAGAATGCACTATCACCAATACTAATGGAGCTTAGTAGAGAACACAACAAGATGTTTGTTGCGCACTTGCATTCTAAAGTCCAACACATTGGTAGTAATTAAAACATCACAAAAAAACACTATGTGAGTAGTAAGTACCTTTTCAAAAAGTCATTTAAACAACTTTTCCTAAAAATTAATTCGTTTTTCTTAAAAAAAAAAAATGTACTTGCTTACAAGTATCTCGTAGCTCATACAGTAACAGATACGAATTTACGCTTTTTCCCCACGTGGGCTGTCAGAAACTACAGAACGGCACTTGCTACGATCCTCACACACTATTTTATAACATTAACATATATTTTATTATTAATTCTCATTTGAGTATTACGTCCACCACAAGGTGAGCGACTACGTCATATTCTTCGTGTTATCTGAACACATGAATTACTTTTTATCCTAGCCTAGCAATACGTAAAAAGCGAACCTTATTAAGTTCTCTACGTAATATGAACTTGGATAATGTATTGATGTTCTATTGTTTTACGTCAATGGTATTGTTAAGCTGGGTACTCACTTAGCAGCGTAGCACGTAACGTATCAGATACGGTATCAAGTGAGTACGTAGGCACGAGCCCGCTGCCCACTTGCAGGTTGATACCGTATCTGATACGTTACGTGCTACGCTGCTAAGTGAGTACCCAGCTTTAGGGAGTTATCACACTTATCGGCTTGAACCGATCAGAAAAAAGTTTGTATTAATGTATTTAGTTATCGATACCCATCTAATTCAATTTGACTTTTTATAGTTAATTTATTATGAATCATAATTTCAACCAGTCGGTAGCCCAGCTGATGTAGTGCGATGATGTAATAGTTACTAACTATTGTATTACTACGTCTAATGACCGACATTTTACTTTAAACACGATATATGTGGCTCGCTATTATTCGTAGAAAAATATGGTTTGTGCTAGGATAAGTTTAATGATAATAGTGCAACCAATTCTACATTTTAGTTATTGGACTATTTTTTATAATATTTTTTTTTTATATTTCATTATTGAAAAAACATTGATGTTACACACCATTTTAAAAAAACTTCAACATACTGACACAAGCCATCGCGGGTTAAACTAGGCTTGCATTTGGCCGCCATACGCCTCATGTAGCTTATATTCGGTAGAATTCCACCGCGGAACGCGATGCGTTTCCTAAATACGGGATGCGAAGATACAGAATACAGGCCTAACTAAATATAATTTTGACATATTATGTATCACACATGTTTTCGTTGATTCGACCTTCCACCTTTTGGGTAATTGTAATCAGGTTTCAATATTATATTAGTAGAACGAATTAATTAATTCGACATATTTTTATTCAAGCCATTATCATGTCTGATGGAATGAGTAGATTAGTACCTTGAATGTGATTACATGGGATTAGAGTCCAAATAATACATTATAAGTTAAGTAATATATTACATTATTTGGACTCTAATCCCATCTTATAAATTCGCACGTAGAATAACATTTATTTTTATTTTCAAACAACTTGTTTGTTTGCCCTTGTCTTATATTACCTACTTGACGTCGACGCTTAATGTTTTTATTTTAGAATCAACTATAAGTAATACTTAAATATATATAATCATATAAAAATACATATTTATACTAAAACAAGTACCAAAAAAGCTAGGTAAAAAAGTAAGTAAGTACTTGTACTTAGTACTAAGTTGCTCAAGTCCATTGCTTTGGTTGTTTAAAGTTTATTTATATTTTTTGCTGCCATTACATGGGTCAACATATCCATTATGACCTGCATATTGGTGACATGTAAACGTAGCTAGGTATTTTACCAGGTCATGTTAAGAATTTATTTGATTACAATTATCTCATTATGTAGGGACTAAGGACGGTAACATCCATTGTAATTTATTGTAAACAATCGTCTATTTACCATCTTTGTTCAAACATAATACCTTGACCAGCACACAGTGATCCTGACGCCAATATTCCTGTTCGCGCTGCTGCACGCCGCGTCCTACTCGCTCACCATTCTCGACGTAAGTACCACATGTTACAGCTTGATCAGCGTGCAATGTTCCCACAGCTGGTAAACAGGCCTCCTCTCTGTAAGAGGAAGTACGGACCCAGTGCGGGTTGGTGGATGTAATAATCTTCGAATTTTTGGTTCTAGGACATGACAGTTTCCCCACTATGTTTTCCTTCCTCACCATGTATTGATAGTGATCAGTGATCAATTAAACTATTTGAAGTAAAGTGCCTGCTTGGGTTCGAACTTCGAATCTGCGACCTATGTATGACTCGTAAGGACCATCATCGTCCGTCAGCAGTGGAACTGAACGCGATCATCATTTTAAACATTCTAAACCGCGTGCAACAGCTGTCAATGTCTAGACTGAGGCCTATTTCAGAGCGCGACCGGCGCCGGTCGGGCGTTTCGATATCCATACAGGGTGTAAACAGACCCTTCACGAAGCTGTCAACCAAGCATTCTGTACATCAAACTAAGTAACCTTACGCAAAAATTTTTGCTGGGAAACGATTTTTTTTTTGGGGCGTAAAATCACGTTTTACGGTAAAACCAGGGGCGTAGCTACCGCCGTATCAGCCGTATTAATTATACGGGGCCCCCGAGTAATAAGGGCCCCCGACGAGGAAAGAAAAACAAAATCTTCTCTCAACCTCAAATATTCTTCTTGATAAAAGATAAATCTTAATATATATAAATCTCGCGTCACAATGTTTGTCCTCAATGGACTCCTAAACCACTTAACCGATTATAATAAAATTCGTACACCATGTGCAGTTCGATCCAACTTGAGAGATAGGATAGTTTAAATCTAGGTAGGTAGGGTAGGTAGGCAGGGTAGGTAGGTAGGGTAGGTAGGTAGGGTAGGTAGGTAGGGTAGGTAGGTAGGGTAGGTAGGTAGGTAGGGTAGGTAGGGTAGGTAGGTAGGGTAGGTAGGTAGGTAGGATAGGTAGGTAGGGTAGGGTAGGTAGGTAGGTAGGGTAGGTAGGGTAGGTAGGTAGGTAGGGTAGGTAGGTAGGTAGGGTAGGTAGGTAGGGTAGGTAGGTAGGTAGGGTAGGTAGGTAGGTAGGGTAGGTAGGTAGGTAGGGTAGGTAGGTAGGTAGGGTAGGTAGGTAGGGTAGGTAGGTAGGATAGGTAGGTAGGGTAGGGTAGGTAGGTAGGTAGGATAGATAGGTAGGGTAGGGTAGGGTAGGTAGATAGGATAGATAGGTAGAGTCGGTAAAAAGGGTACGGTAGGGTAGGAAAAGGTGCATTGCAACGCATGCCGGGACAGCTAGTTGAAAATATAACTTAACACGGTCCAAAAAGCTCCAATTTTTCGAGCTCGCTTCGCTCGCTCTTTGGTGAAGGCTTCACCAATCGCTATTCAAAAACACAAATTTTTCGAGCTCGCTTTTCGATGAACACTTATACCCTTTCAGGATGCTGTAATTTTCTAGCGCTTCATTGAAGTCTTAACCTTCATGATCCAGTCAGTCATGACCGCAGTTAGAAGTTTTTTTTTTCAAGTTTTTTTTGTCTCACTTTGCTCGCTCACACATTCTCTTAGTAAAATGAATGACAGCTAAAGCGATGCAAGTCAGGATGCTATTTTCTTAGTTTTGCAAAAATAATTTGTTGATGAAAATCAACAAATTATTTCTAAAATCTCTAATCTCTTATCTCTTTTTCTCTCTTTTTTCTTTTCTAATCTTCTTTTTGGGTTTGACCGCACTCGGGGTTCAAAGGGCCCCCAAAAAAATTTTATACGGGGCCCTACTAGGACTAGCTACGCCACTGGGTAAAACTCAAAGTAATGCACTCAAAACATTGTGCTGATGGATGGATTGAATAGCACGGGGGTCATGGAGGTGTTTAAAGTAAAGTTACAACATTAAAACCTTGTATTTAAAAAAAAAAACTTGTGAAAAAGTTGGAACTTTGACCCCCAATATCTCCGTAACTAGAAGGTTCCCAGGTATGGTCTAGAACAAAAAAATGATCGCCATGACGGAGAGAATAAGTGCCTTTCGGCTTCGTTAAGGGTCTTTTTACTTGTATTATAGCGTTCACTGTTCAACGTGTGCCGGTCATCAAAATCGCACGTAATGAGACGCTCGACCCGCACAACCGGCGCCGGTCGCGCTCTGAAATAGGCCTGACAGGTCTTGAACGCGGTTTAGATGTCCTGCTTGCTTTCAAGGGTGAAATTCGTATTAAGTCGGGCCCAATACCAGCCGGCCACCTCTGGTCTACTTTCTGAATACTATTACAATTACGTTTAATTGTTTACTTCCTCCATAACAGTTTGTATGTGAAATGTAAGGGGACCGCGTTGGAAAGTGACAGCCGTTATACTTTTTAACGAGTTGATGGAAGTGCGTAAAGCCATGTCATACATTTTTTATGGCCTAAGTTTCTTTTCAAGACAGTATTAAAAATTGTACTTGTAGACAGAAACACTACCTTTATTACAAGCGTAACATAAGAAAAATAGTGGATAGTTCAGCTTGTTTGAGAATGGTCTAGAGTTGCATTTTTAGGTCGGACAACATGCAGATATAAGGTGCCATTAAAATAGATGGACAAACTTTTAGAAATCATTCAGAGCAGCAAAATAAGGTCAACGGTAAAAAAAAAGAAAAACGCTTTAGATCTCACAAGAAAAAAAATCACCTAACTAAAATACACTAAAAATGTTCGTATGATGTCCTCGGCCAGTCGGTTATAGATATGACTAATATCTACCTGCCAATATAAAAGTCATCATCACCCACATAATGTGACGTTCATCACAATCGTGACCAGAAGCTAGTTATTGATTTCATCAAATCAAAATTCACAGCATAGTCACACACACACACACACTCCTAATAGTTGCAATAATAGATTCGCTGGATATTGTTTTCTATCAAAACTTTATTAGAAATAAATAAGGATTTATAGATTTTCTTTAAATTTATATCGTATATTTTTCTTTACATAATATGATTGGTTATTTATATTTTATGTGCTATTTGTGTATTTATTTGTATTTGCACCAGTGTACATTGAATAAACACACAATCATAGTGTCACAAGTACAAAGGTACCTTATTTAATGCTAACAAGAAGTCAAATGAGTGTTTCTACTTTTGCGTCTTTTTATATATGTAAAAGTATGCAGAAATAACAGAACTACCAATTCCTCAAATAAATATATTATTTTCGAAACTACTGACACTTAAAAAAATAGGACACAATATAACATAGTCGCACAGAAAATGATTGAAACATACCGATAGTGTAGATTGCTAAGAAACTGATTATTGACTGATACTCCATCAATCAATGAACCATTGAAATAAATAGAATGATTTGACCCGTTTTTCGATGACCAGACAAAGGCACTCTATAACAGACGCACGCAAGCAATGTGAATCATCTGATTTGTGTGTTAAAATTATACAATTTAAATGCAAATGCAATGCAAAGTTACGTGATTTAGCGTTGTTTGTTGTACTTAAATGAAAAATGAAAGTGTTATTTTCTTTCTTGGATTATTCTTATACTTATCAACGTATTATATTAAATGTATACTGGATACAGAGTCCCTCTGGTTAGAGCCATAATTATGTTGATAAAATAAATTGTATTGTTAGATAGATTTTATAGATTGATGATTGGAGCATTGTTGATTCAATATAAAACATATATTTACGTAATTAGGGGGTAGATTCACACTATGTACAATTCTGAAACAAAATAAGATATAAAAAAACGGATTAATTTAATAGCTACATGTTTGGCGTAGAAAAAAAAAATAAAAAAAGATTCTCTGACAAACTTGAATCATACCCTAAATTATTAAGGTACTTACCTCCACTGTTCATAGAGTAATAGACTTTTCATTCTTGACCTTTGTGTGGCTCGCTCTCCAGCCAACAATTAAAACTGGTGCGTGTTGCTGTAAGGAAACTGTTTAACAATTAAAATAAAATGCAATAATTGTCATAAACGTATATTATACATAAATGTATTTCTGCACACTCAATAGTATTCTTGACGCGAGCAGAAACTTAAGTAGCTAAATAACTATACATGTGTCATGAAGTAAAATAAATACGTAGTTTTGGTTTTAACTGACCTATGGTACTTATTGAAAAGTCGGTCTATAGAAGTTGAGATGATTAATATCAGTGTCAGAAATATAAGGTACTCTATTATGGATAAAAGATTAATAGAAAAAATCTTGGCTATTAAAAAAAGTTTTGAGAAAAATAAAAAAGAATTTTCTGTAATAGACTCCCAACGATCTCACAACAAGACAGACTTAAATTCCTTAAGTTAGATCATAAATGCTGTCGATACAAAACTATGTCACTACAAATGCAAGCATCAGTCATCTGAGGATAAAACAACAGTTCAAAGTTCAAGCACAATAATTACATAATTACAGCTTATGAATTAACAAAGCATTAATGCTAAGATTAAGACCTCGTTGTGTGAGAGAGACCTACATACATACTGTCTCTTTTGCAGTCACAATGGTAACTTAACACATAAAAACTCGTGAACAATTAAATGTAAAATGTTACACATAGTTATAAATGGTTATAAAAAGAAAGTTGTACATTTGAAAGTTATATACTGTTACATTTCTCTTAGTCTCTGCTAACAGATGCTGCGGTGTTACTCATGTAAATCACAATCTAGAAAAGCAAACTTCAATATTGGCTGTCATTTGCTACGTTCCCTCTGCATAAATGTTGGACATAATTTTCACTTTTTTTTTTTTCAAAAGTAGTGTAGGTCATATATATATTTATAACGGGTTATTAGGGCTCTGTAGCCGAATGGCATAAAACGGAACTGTTGTAGATTCGTCATGTCTGTCTGTCTGTCCGTCCGTTCGTATGTCACTTTATTCTGAAACTATTATGACTACACAGTTAAAACTTGGTAGGTAGATGTATTCTGTGAACCGCTTTACGATTTTTATACATAAAAATTAAAAGATTAAGGGACCCCCCCCCCCCTATATGAGTCCTTCAAAATATTTTTTGGCGCTATGGAACCATGTGTGCGTGTGAGTACGTCTCGCACTTGGCCGTTTTTTTTCTTTTGTTTTATTATAGCTTATTTAAAAAATCATACCTAAGTACATCACGCTTGTAATCCGCGAAAGGTAAGGCAGAGGTTTATTACCACAGGTAGTACTAGTTAAGGTCCCATGTAATAGGGGGCGAGCCTATTGCCACCAACCGGGCACAAATCCAGACTACAGGGTGATGCTGAGAAATTCTTCAAAAATTGATGATTTGCAAATAATACAATAGCTCAGAAAAATCCCATTACTGCCTGATAACCAGCACATAAAACAATAATACTTATCATGCGCAATGCCACACACCAAAAATCCATTAAACCAAGTAAAACACGTGTCTAGATAAGAGAGAAAACAATTGTATCGGTGAAATCTAGACGACAAGTAATGCGGAATATATTGTCATCCTCCTATTTTGGTATTGGACCTGCGTGGTGGACCATATCCAGCAGTGGGAACGCTAATTTTGCTAAAGCTATTCTGTGGTGGCAAAAAATGCTCAGCAGTTTTTTAAGTGTTGTAGGGTACTCCGATGCCAACTGATCTAAAGTTGTTGGTGCCTTCACCTTTAGGACATCCTTCCAATCGGATGTCTTCTTCTGCGTGTCGCTGACACGTCAGGGTCTTAGTTTTTGATGCGTCAAAACTTCGCCAATTTCATAAGATTTTCGGTGGCAGCCCATAGATCACTTTGACTGGCATGGGTTCAATGTTCTGGGGGGTTTCCCAATCTAAGTTTGCGACACAACTCTTTACATACCCTGTTGCCGTTCTGCTGAGGTAACCCCACTTTACCAGGCTGGAAGATTAAAATCTTCCCACTTAGGTTCGGAGTCTGTTCTTAGGTTTTAAGAAACTGTGCCAATCGCCACACCATTTGAAGAAACATAAAAATGAATCATAACGGACTATTTACGATTATCCTCCACAGACCCTGGGCCAGAACTCGATGTGGGTGGCCCGCCTTCTGATCTCACTGGTGGAGTTCCAGTCGCGCAACATCCTGCGCGCCGCCGCGCTCGCCGAGATCATCCTGTTCCCGCTCGTCGCCATCATGGCGCTCTTGTGAGTATACCTTGACTATGTTACAGGTCCAGGTCCTGGTTTTAAGAAGACTGATTGTTAACAATCGGTAAAATAGAATTTACTTTGGCTATCCTGGAAGTGTTTAGACAGGTCCAGAATCTGTTTAAGAGTACTTTTCAGACTTCCAGGTTTGAGGTTGGCAGAAGCAAAGAAAACCTGCTCAGGTGGAGATTTATAGATGAATCCTCTGCCCAAGAGTGTAGGAGTGGTGGTGTTCCACGAACGAGGGACACTGATGTCCTGTTTATTGTATACACTTTGAAGGAAATAACGGACGCCACTGAAGATACCAAACTCATACCCGAATTCTGGGCCCACTCAATTTAGATTTCCATCAACACGCTTCGAATAAGAAGTACCAATGTTTGCAAATCTCACGTGAGCCACTTATCGTTGGTGTTTTATAGACATTGTCGGTTGACCAAAGCAACAAAAACACAGGCACGAGACTTACTTAGTGGTAGATTTAGTTGAACAAGCTTTAACCCTTTAACAGGCATAACGATCTGGGAATCGGAAAATAATGCCAAATAGGCATAGATATTATTGGTAGAAAATAAACATTTTTTTTTTTTTTTTTAGGTTTTTCAATATTTAATGAGTGATTGATAAGTCTTTAAATAACCTTTGTACAACAATAGAAATCCTGCCAGGAACACGTTATTTAATTATTGAGCTGAAAAATATGGTGTGAAAAAATATATTCCCTTTGCCTTATAAAGGGTTAAAGTTATAAATCTTCATAAGAATGTGTGATATTTTACAGCTACGTGGTTTTGCTTGACCAAATATTTATAATTGTTAAGCAAATGCATAATTAAAAAATATAATTACTGCGAGCAAATATTATTATGAATGTGTGATGGTGATATCACACGCGATTTTATAAAAGCAGGTGAAAATAAAAAGTTGTCATGAGATCGGTGAATTTATTCCGAACCAAATGAAATAAATTGAATATTATTATTGTTACGCTTTCAAATGAGAGCAATATGTTTTATTATTTTATTTCATGAACAGATGCCATCAGATCAAGCTACTACAATCTGTCAAATTTCTTTAATAGATTTTCAACTTTATGGCTAATGCACTAGGTTCAAGGTTGATTGGGAAAATTTGATAGTTTCGGGTAGCTTGATGAGCACATTAAGAATTCAGACAAAGTAGTGTGAAAGAAGAATCTGAATTATATATATATATATATTTTGCCTGAATTCTTAAACGCAACTCAATTTTAAATAGTAGTTATAGTCGCATGTATTTCTGTCTCTTTTTGTATTAGAGTGGCAGAAAGATTTCACTTTATACACAAATGTAAGTCGGTGACCCAAAGACGGACGAGTAACGTAAATTAATGAATTTTATACATAGGGGCCATAAAGGGTAAATAGCGGTGGTCCTAATACGCTTCCTTGCGGTACGCCATAGTTGACATTACGCTCTCCAGATGTAAAAATTACTTCACGTTTGGTGCTAGCATTAATCGTCGTTATTTCTGTTGTTTGTTTCCTTTCTTGTAAATATGATTGTAAGAGCTTTTGAACATTTCCTCTTACATATGGTGTTTCGAGCTTTATACGCTATAGAATATTATGCTGAACATAATCAAATGCCTGCGTCATGTCGCAGTAAATTGCACAGAAGGGTGTATTTTCTCCATATATTTAACATGATTTTGTGCAGAAAGTCGTAAACTACCATATTGTTTTATTTTTCCGAAACCTATTTTGCTCATTACAAAGTATACTATTTTTATATATATATGTGCTTAGTTCTCGAGAAATATATTTTTGAAATATTTTTGAGAAAATGGATATTAATAGACATTGGTCTGTAATTTTGCATCAGGTCTTTTTCTTGCTTATTATGTAATGACTTGTAGATCTTTTCAAAGTATTAGGAAACATTTCTTCACAAATTCATTATATGACACAGTGGACCACACACAATGTCAGCGACAGTTTTAATAATCTTTGTACTAACACCCTCATATCCATCACTCTTCGTATTTTTGAGTGCTAAAATGATATTGAATATATCTGTAAGCAAGCTGGGAGCCATAAACATCGAATCCTTTCTGTTCAGGATGTGGTTAGTGACATTTTCCTCTGCGGTAATTGGTTTTATTTTGTCAATAAAAAAATCACAGGTTTGTGACGGGCACACAGTTTAACGGTGAACGCTATCGACATCGAAACGCTCGACCGACGCCGCTGGTCGCGCTCTGAAATAGGCCTTAGTGAATTATATTGCAAGCAGGCCTTAATAATGTACCATTCCATCCACAGCGGTTACTGCGGCCTCCTCACTCCCTTCGTGTACTACTACTTCGTGACGTGGCGCTACGCGTCGCGCCGCAACCCCTACACGCGCAACACGTTCCGTGAGCTGCGCGTGGCGGCCGAGCGCGCCGCCGACAAGCCGGCCCTGCCCTCCGTGCTACGCTCCGGGATACACTCCGGCGTGCAGCTCGTGTGCCGCATGGCGCCGCCTATGGAGCATGTGCAGCAGCAGTAAGTATCCTTTAATTCAGAAGGATCCGTCAAGCCGTCGCTACCCGCCGTTCAAATGCCGCTGTCCTGTACGATATTTATGGTAAAACCAACTAGTATGGTGCATAGCAGCTGGATTACGGTTGATCAACGACAACTGTTTTTGTTCTGTAGCGAGAAACGGTAATTTTGTGAATTTCACTGGTTACGATCGATTCATCATTCGATATTGAATGCTCTATTAACTTTAAAATTCCCTGCAATACTCGCCTATGTTCCCCAAAGGTGACTGACACAATTATCATTCCGATTATGAGTTAGCAAACTTTTGTAATGCCTTGATGTTAACACGTGTTTTTGTTTATTTTCAGGTAAATATCTCGTACGTAAGGTCAGTTAAGGTGAACAGAAAACTTTCTACATCACTGTCGTTCTTTTATATCGAAACTACGCAAGTGTGCAGTCTACACGTCTGGATGTGTCCATGGGTTAGTGTACGTCAGTTGCGAATTGTTTGAATACACGGATTGTTACACGGGTTACAAATAAATTGTCTATTTAGTGCATTTTCTCTGTATGTATTTAAAAACATGTTAAACTGTTGTAAATTGTCACTAAAATCTATTTGAAAGAATGTTCATTATTTTTATATAAAATTGACAGCTTAATACAATCTTATGTGTTCGAAAAAAATCATTCTGTGAATGTCAACATCCATTTAAAGGCGAACAAACCACCGTCCATTCGGACGTCACTAAATGTAAGAACAAAATATCCAAACCATTGCAGTACAAAAATTCTACCTAGCAGGCACATTATTTAGCTATGGCAAGCCTGAAATGAAAGAGTGAGATAACGCTATATCACAGCTGAATGCTAAAAAGAGTCGAAATACTTGGAAAGACTGCTATTGCTAAATAATCCACCCGTACAATGTATTCCAATGCATTTCATAGCATAATCTTTTGGTTGTTAACAAATCAGTATATATTATTGTAGTTAGAAGATGTACTTTATGTATTTAAGTTTAATTTCTATTTAATGTTGGTCCAATTTTATTTTAATACATAAGGAATGTTTAAGTTTAGACTGATAAGTGATTTATTCAATGTAGGTTTTTATTATCTAAATAAACAGAATTATCTGTCAGTATTTTTTGTCACAATGGAATTAATTTGTCGTTGGGCTTTAGTCGAAATCTTGTAGACATGCGTTTGCTAAAGCTAAGTATACCTCAATGGCTAAAGCTCTTAAAAATAATATACCAGTGATGGATACTATTTCACTGGTATGATATGTATATGACCCTGTTCACGGATCATTCCATTGTGTGTAGGTCTACTTTCGTCTGTTATTATATTATTCTCATTAATGTTTAAATTCTATCAGACATCTCAACTATACACACATATCTCTTTGGAATTGAAACTGGTTATAAATATTATTTTAAAGTTACATTATTTTTGTGAATCGTGTATTCCGTATTACTTTGGTTTATGTTGTGTAATCGCCGGCGACGTTTTTGTATTTAGCAATAATTTTAATGCACTTGGTTTGGGGTGAATGTAGTCAGGTTTTTTAAATAAATGTTGGTATAAACGGTTGTTTTTCTTTTTATTATTTCCTTACCTATTCCTAACTACGAATAGGTTATACCCTCGGCTACGCCCGCGTGGAGTTCGATACTTGTCCACCGGCTCATACTACCGGGATAAAAATAATCCTATGTGTTAATCCAAGTTGTAACTATATGTGTCCTAAATTTCATCCAAATACGTTCAGTAGTTTTTGCATAAAAAGTAACAAACATCCATCCATGCGATTGGTGGAACGTCAATAATCCCGAACCATCAATTTGGTTTCCGACGAGAACACGCAACAATATAGCAGCTCCATGAGTGTGCCAGGTCATCATTACTTCCTTGGAGAACGACGAAGACGATCAATAGGCCTTTGATAGTTTTTAAAAATATAATTTTATTAATTAAAAAAATTAATTAATTTTTAATGTCATATTCTACAGATTTGGGAATTTCTTAAAATGTTTAAGAAAATCTTAACTAAATTCTTAAATAAAACATTAACTCAGAGATAGTACTTTTTGAGATTTAGGCTATGCCACTTTACGCAAGCGTCTGGATTGAGGGCCCAAGTTATTTGATCATAACAATTTAATTCACGTTTAAGAAATTCATGGCCCTTTGCTTTACGTTTTTACTATTTTTAACTAATTCCCATGTCTTATTTCGTTTCTCAAGAATTTAAAAAATGGGCCCTCAATCTAGATGCACATGAACTCTCGAGATACAATATTAGTATTACATTAAATTGAATACAGAGAACGTTATAAGCTTATGAAAAAGCATACAAAATGCACCCTCAACACCATACAATCCACTAGCAGTGTAGCTCACTATTCCACTGATTCGCCTGAAAAGACGCTAAATCCTGAACCTGGATAAGCCTACAATGGGCTACCCAATACAAAGAGTAAATACTCATCTGCTCTTCTACACTAATGGGAAAGATTTGTAGTTTTGTGTGTGTGTGTTTGTAATTAATATACTCAAAAACTACTGTGCCGATTTCAAAAAATTTTTCACCATTAGAAAGCTACATTCACCTTGAGTAACATAGGCTATATTTATTGCTAGAAAAGATAAGGAATCCTTACTAAAACTTCAGTTACGTAAAGCCATAAAACTTTTTACGTCGCATGCGCTGCTGAAACTATTGATGATAGAACAAAAGTATGTTCTACAATATTAAAGAACATATCAATAACTACAAAAAACTTCGCAATACTATTTGTCCAACTATTATCGTTATGTCACAATAACCACTTTTTACATTTTAAAAGTTGATAGAAATACCGACCAAAATTACTTGTGTTCCAGGGCCGCGGTATCTCTTTCGAACAGTCCCGCAGCTCCGGCAGGCATCGGCCCTTGCCCCTTCCTGGTTGCTGACATCTCTTTGAGGCGCGCGTGGAACACGAACGCGCCGTCGACACGGCCTGTCGTCATAAGTCGGACGGACGGTGAGCTAACCCAATACTCACCGTCCACAGGCCCGTGCCTACGGTGGCCGGGAGCCACCATGTGGGTCCCGACGCCCAGTGCGTCCCCCGCGGCGGCTGGGTCGTGAGATTCTCTCCCTCTCACGTCCCGCCACCTCCTTCGCAGAAGGAGGTGACGGCTTCCCATTCCCTCTCGCTCCGGACCATGGCCTGAACCAGGGCCGGGAGCGAGAGGTCGCCGCCGCCGATCGCCGCTACGAGGACACGGCGGAGCTCCGCCCAAGTGGGGCAGACCCCCACGGTGTGCACCACCGTGTCCTCCGGACGACCCTCACAAATACCGTAAGCTTTTAGGTAGGAATGTTAAATCTAGTAAGAAAGGTTTGGCATCCTTCAGCCCATAAAAGGTACCGTGCATTTGCACTGGAGAAACAAAACATGTCTTTTGAGATAAAATATTTCAAGACAGAATAAGAGCAAAATAGACCTTTCAATATGTCTGTGTGTTTCGCCAGTACTCGCAGGTAGTATGCAGTAAAAAAAACAAAGAGGTGTTGTTAGGTTTTTTTATTAATTATTAGCTTAAGACCTAAGCCACGGGTGGCACGGGCTGGGGCAGCGGCGCGGGCGCAAGAGAACGCACGTCACTTGTGGGCTCCAGAGGAACGGGCTCGTCCTTGGGCTCAGTCACCAGGATGTGGTCGGGCTGCGGCTTCTTGGGGCCGTTCTTGCCCTGTTGGTCCCATGGCAACATAATCTTGACCTGTAGAAAATGAGTGTGTTACTAAGACATCTGGTGAAGTAAAATTCCATATTTTCATTGATATCCGTCCAGAGATTGTGTTCTCCTTAGCGGGAGTTTATCCACATAAGATTCATCAACAAAGTTTAATTTTTAAAGATTGTTGAACAAATAATAATTAGGACTGCCACAATTACATTTATTTCTTAGCATAGCAGTAACAAACCATCTATGATTTTAAATATAAATGTCCAGCTTGCACCGTACCAGAGCCTGTACAGACAAGCCCTCCAATAAACAAGCTGAGTCAATCTGCCACAAATATTAGACCGCAAGCCATTGAGAGGCGAGAAATCCCTGATATTGTGGCGTAAAGAATAAAGCACAACAAAATGCGAATTTTGTATAAGGTTTCCTCTGGAGTCTGTAATAGCACCGTTATAAAGATTTATTATTATATACAAGGTGTAAACAGACCCTTCACGAATCCGTCAACCAAGCATTCTGTACATCGAACTAAGTAATCTTTCGCAAAAATTTTTGCTGGGAAACGATTTTTTTTTGGGGTGAAAAATCACGTTTTACGGTAAAACTCAAAGTAACGCGCTCATAACATTGTGCTGATGGATGGATTGAATAGTACGGGGGTCGCGGAGGTGTTTAAAGTAAAGTTACAACATGAAAACCATGTATTTTAAAAAAAACTTGTGAAAAAGTTGGAACTTTGACCCTCAATATCTCCGTAACTAGAAGGTTCCCAGGAAAAATTCCAATTTCTTCACAAGTTTTTACAAAATACTACTTTTTAAGGTTTAGCTTTACTTTAATTACCTCCATGACCCGTTTACTATTCAAAGCATCCGTACCATTGTACCGTAAAACGTGATTTTCACCCCTAAAAAAAAAAGTCGTTTCCCAGCAATAATTTTTGCGTAGGGTGACTTTGTTTGATGGACGTAATGCTTGGTTGACGGCTTCGTGAAGGGTCCGTTTACACCCTGTATATCAGGACATCTAAATCGCGTTTGTGCTGTACTTACCATAATTGCTATAAGAATACACTATCAGCTCCACGCCAGTAGTAATCAAATTAAGCTGGTTTTAAATGAGTTACAGATTTTTGAAATGCTTACTTAGTCAATAATTTGATCAGATTGTGTTCTCACCTTAATTCCAAGTACTCCTTGCCTCAGCAGCACGTGTCGTGTGGCTGTGTTGACGTAGTCGTTGCACGGGTCACCGGAGTGGATCATGAGGCCGTCTACGAACTTCATGGACTTGGCACGCTGACCACGCAGCTTGCCCGAGACCACCACTTCGCAACCACGGGCACCAGACTCCATGATGAAACGGAGGACACCGTAGCATGCACGGCGCACGGCGAGACCTGGCGGAAGTTGAAAATGTGGATTAAAAATGAATAAATATTTTTTAATTCTAAGTTTTTTTAGTAAAATTATCACTGAGTAACTCATTTATATCAATAATATCATAATTATCAATAAACTCAAAAACTACTGTGCCGATTTCAATTAAAATTTCATTATTTGAAAGCTACATTCACCCTGAGAAACATAGGCTCTAATTATTGCTAGAAAAGATAAGGAATCCTTACTAAAACTTTAGTAACGTAACCGAAGGTGTAAAAAAAATGCCATAAAACATCTTACGTCGCATGCGCTGCGGAAACTATTGATGATAGAACAAAAGTATGTTCTACAATATTAAAGAACATTATCAATAACTATAAAAAACTTCGCGATACTATATGTCCAACTATTATCGTTATGTCACAATAACCACTTTTTACATTTTAAAAGTTGATAGAAATACCGACCAAAATTAGACCATGTTATTCATACTTCTGTTTAAATCCTTATCCAAATAAATCATATTGTTTTCAAGACTGTTTCAATTCATGTAGATTACTTTTTGAATTATTCAAATCGGCTATCCAATCAATAGATATTATGAATTTAATAAGTCATAGAAATAGAAAAAATAAACGCTGTCGCGTCGTGCATGTCCCATGCGAAGCCGGGATGGGCCGCTAGTGCCTAAATAAAGACAGTTGGATTTTCAACATTCAGTGACAATCAGTGCTAAAAATTGAAAATGCACCAATGTAATTTTTTTGAAGCATTTGTTGAGGTGTCACCTAGCTTTAGGGGAGCATATACACAATATGACCTTATATTGTTCTATTATTCCATGAATGTTATAACATGCAAAAACAAAAAGTTATGTTAATCATATAACCTTCTTAAGAACAGATACCCAAGCTTAAAAGCAACCTGCTTAGTACCAAGGTGATGCTCTAGCCCTTGTAGAAAACCTGAACACAAAGCTTGGTGGACATGTTGGTTAGTTGGGGCATGCGGTTAGTGTGGTAACAATGAATACAAGTTACAATCTTAGGACAGGTCAAAGCAATGGTCTATGAACGTCATTTAGCAAACAATTTGATTTGGCACACAGTAACAACTGTTGCACAACTGCCAAATCAAAGTGTGGAATAACAATCATTACCCCAAGTAAAGTTTATAGATCTCTGCCTCGGATAAGCAGACCTATTTGGTAATCATAAAAACCTTCCATGTAAATCACTGCATAGGTTGCATGTTTATGTCACTGATCCGAGTTACAAAACAAGTTTAATAGTTATATGGCATTAAACCCTAGTTTCCACAAGCATTGTTCTATGACCATTACCATGTTAAGTTCATGAATGACTGTTAACCCCTTACTGCATGGATTTTTTGATTGAGACGAAAAAAATATATGAAGTAGTATGACCCCAAGACACCCCACAAAAAATATTTAAAAAAATCTAGCCCTAGTATTTTTGAAAAAAAATACCAAAAACTGTCAATGCCAAATATGGCATTACATGCAGTTCTAGGTTTATTATCAAGTTTGCCAAATATGTCATTGTATGCAGAATTAGCTGGCAAAATAAAAAATAAGATCAAAAATATGAGAATTATTTGTAATACCAGATAATAAGAATTCTGGCATAAGCAGATGATAGATTGCGTAGGTACGTGGAGGGAGAGATGGAGTTAAATGAGAAAAACGCGTATATTTACTTATGTTTTATTTTGTAAAATCAGAATACGTAACTTTGGTTTTCATTAGGAACTTTTTAAAACTTTAAATAAATCTAGTCGTGTGTTAAAAAGTAATTATTTCAGTCGATAAAAAAGTATATCATTCCGTATTTTCAACTGAAAGCTCTTCATCTTCACTCTCATCAGGAATGTTGACTACATGCACTTGTTTCCGTCTCGGCATTGTTGTTCGTAAACTGTTGGGGAAAAAAGCAAGCGTAAGGTGCAAAATAAATAAGCAAGCAAGCCTAATAAAACCAAGGAAACATAAAATAACATTGTAGCCACTTCTTCTTCTTCTAAATGTTATGCAAATAATATTTCTTAAAATTGACCGAATTGCATACTATCCCATATATGGTTTTCTCATTTTTGTTGTCATTCTGCATACAATCCCATATCTGGCAAACAGTTTTTCCTGCTACTGCATGCTATCCCATATATGGGTACTAACTTCAGCAACCAAAATATTTGCAATCATTCATGCGAATTTAGTTTTTATTTGCCTATTACCTTTTAATAATTGCCTATTGTATGCAAAATAATTATCGTGGCTATTTACCGTGAAAATCCATGCAAAAATACTCCGAAAGCTGAGTCCACTTACCTCTTGTCGACCGTTAGGAAACAAACTGACATTTCTTCAAATCCACTAGTACTGGACACAATTTTTTTTCACAAACGTCGAATCATATTACCGGTTTTTGATTTAAGAGTTACAAAAAGAAAAAAATATGTACCAAATTTAAATGACGAGTCAAAAACCCTTGATGCCCGATATGTCATGCTATGCAGTAAGGGGTTAATCATCACAAAGATTTAAATCTGGTTTAGTCTTTTGCAACAGACTAACTGATTTATTTAGTACTCCGTCCATGTTAGGTCAATTCAGAAACTGGCTAAATTTGTAAATTACATGCAAATTTGTTGGCTTTTTAGATGTATAGTTAGTACATATGCAAACACACCAACACCATCACAAGTAGGTACATTGATGAACAAGAACATCACATAATGATTGGTTAAGTTGAAGATGCTTATATAAAATCAATGTTCTTGAGTTCCTAAATTCATGAATTACTGCAAATATGAAGCATGATAGAATGCATACGGTTATTAGCCCAAAACATGAGTGAAAGTAAAGTAACTAACCTCCAATGAGTTTGTATCTGAGCGACTCAGCCTGCGCGATGGCGCACAGACCGCGGGTCGCCACCTTCTCGGCGTACAGCTCCACGGACTGCTCGGGGATGTTGAACCTCTTCTGCACCACCGAGGTCAGCTCACGGATTCTGCGGCCCTTCTCTCCGAGCACGCTTTGTGTCCTCGTCGCCATAATGATGATCTCCGAGCGAGTCGGAGTGACGCGCACCTCCACACCGGAGTAGCCATCTTCAGCAAGCTCCCTGGTCAAGAACTCATTGAGTTCCGCCTTGAAAACTCCGTCGCCGACGAACTGCAAATTCACCGAGAGGTTATGTTTTGGTCATCGCATTTTTTAACGAAAACTTTCCGGACACACCGCTGGTACTTTGGCCACATCATTATTAAACAGATTCGGTGCAAATACGTTACAGTAAAACTAGACACAAGAGAAACATAACAATCCCAGTGCAGGTGACTGGAATATCCACGAACATCACAAGTTTCACAAAAATATAGGACCCATTAATTAGGTTTATTGGCTTGTCAGTTATCGTTTTACAATTTGAAATATGTATTTAAGTAATAAACACTTGTTTCAACGTACTTTTCGCTTTTTAGAAATGTTGTTCACCGCCATGATTGCAACGGGGGAGCGAAGGAAAAGGCCGGAAACAGATTATACAAACGTCAATGTCAATTTTTAGGCACGTTCGGAAACTGTAAAGTTGAGAAATCAAATTGAATCATATCGATTAAAATTAGTAATTTAAAAAAAAAAAAAATTTCATATTCTTTTGAGTTGAAAATAAAATAAGGGAATTCCATGGGTTAAATAAAAACACCAGAAGATTTTATAGTGCAGCATGCAGCATCCAGACAAAATCGCATGCTACTACAATTTTTGCAAGTAAAATTAAGTGAGTAGTCGGGTCTGCTCATGTCTTAGACCCTTAGAAATTAGTTTGGGCAGTGGCGAAAGTTGTAAAAGTAAAAGAGTCGGGAGAATTAGATAGGTAAAAAAAACGATCTCAATCTCATCGCTGACGCGGCGCTATTCTCTAATTATACGACCTTCCAAATTATTCGTTCGTAGTAACACGTAGTTCCAATTATTGCCGTAGGATTTCTCTAGTGAGACGAACTCTACTATAAAGATTATACGTGCTTTTATTTTTTTGCTAGACACAGAGTCTTGTCTGGTGAGAAGGTGGAGAACCCCTCTGTCCCAGCAGTAGGAACGATATAAAACCGTAAGCTAGTCCGGCTATAAGCACAAGAATACAGGCACGTCGCGCGGCTAAACCAAACATGCACACCTCTACCCTCGAGCAGACTCACGCTGTAGACGCGCGGTGCGGATTCGCGACCCACGCAGACACTGGGTGGTGTTAAATATCACGCGCCTACGGTAACCACACACTTGCCCATTAGGCCCTAGCCTAAACAGGCCGTCTAACACAGGCACGGATGCAGAGGGGGCCATGGGTGCAATCTCAAAACTCACTAGTTCAATCTCAAAGTGCTTCTGCACGTGCATATATTTGCAGGCGGTGCTGCATGCACTCAAGATTGAACTAGTTTGGCGGAATTAAAGCGAAATATTCTAGTTGTTTAACAGGGATTTCGGCAAAGTAACGCCTGATTCTGTTAATTATCAAAAGTTTATCAATGTATTTGTTAGATAGGTAAAATCACACAAAAAATGTAAAGCCTCTGCGGCCAGGGCGCGATGCCCCGTGGCCGCCAGCCGCGCCCGGCACTGCGAAAGCCTTCTTGTCTATAGGCTGAAGCTAAATCTTACTTGCATGAATTAAATCACATAAGTAATGTGCACAAGTGGCGCCCGCAAATGTTTAGATATCTTCTATCGATTACATGCTTGATGTTATGTATGTGAATAACACACATAACATCACACCTGTAAGGTCCGAAGGATTAGGCAGAGGTTTACCTTAAAAGTATACCCACATTTCACCAGTCCTGTTTAAGTCTCATGTAATAGGGGCTGGGCTAAACGCCACACCACCAAACTCAATAACATATTGCCCGACATGGGAATCAAACCCGGGACCTCATGTTCAGCAGCCGCGATTGCGATCCCTAGATATCTTCTTGGCTGCTGCAGCTTGCAGTTTATATCTTTCAGTCTTCAGTAGATACTGAAAATCTGTTTTAGGAAAGTGGTACTTTTACATACATTAATAAAAAATCTTTTATTCAATGCAATTTATTCATTACTCAAGATCTTTTCATTACATACAAACGCACCATATACTTAGCATAACAATAATTTATTTATGGACATATTGCCCTAACGTGTAAAGTATTGAAAGAAGACATGTCATGCAAATTAATAATCCTGCACAAAGAATTTAGAATTATTACAAATAACAGTTAAACATTCAATAAGTTTAGTCAGTGGTTAGTTGAAAAAAGCATGTGCACTTTATTTAAATACAATTTAAGGATCGTGAAACATTAACTAATGTTAATAACAATATTGAACATGTTTAACGAATCTATTCTATATTACATTATCTGTGGCCTAGCGCGGGAAATTCAAATGTTTTTGGACTGATTTCGTTCCAACTTCAAAACATAAAATGAAAAACTGATGCTTGATATAGTAAACAATAGTAGATCTAACAATATTGATAAAAAATAACAAATTGTGTCTAAATTCTACAACAAATTGCACCGCGTTTAGTTCCTAGGTGCTAAAAGAACAAACACTTACTAAAACTTAACGGTTTCCTATTCACTTCGACGCTACTAGGACTATCAAGAGGAGAACTTCAAGCAAGCTAAGCGGACACGTGGTCTGTAGCTTGAATTACATTTATTTACTCACCAAAACAATAGGGATACTCTAATCCTTTCAAAATACTTATTAGAAATGCCGATCGCGTTCACCAAACTAAGCCTACTGCGAACTACAATTCTACAAGTTCTAAGTCTATGAAATAACTATCGTACGCTCAACAACTTTTACAGTGTTAATTATAAAGTATTACTTAAGTTCAATACACTAGGCGATACTTTTGTAAGGGCGAAGGCAGTTGGTATATTTTATTAATTGTGTTTAACGCGGGACTATATTGAAAACAAGAAGATTTTATAAAAAGAAATTCTAAAAACATTCTAGGTAACAGAATTTGTCAAATATTTTATGACCTTTCTGTTTTTAATGCGTGAAAAGCGTAAATTAGTTTATATGCATTTTGAAAATATGTAGATGCAATAAAATTAAGTTTTTCTTTCAAATCGAATAATTTTAGCGACTTTTACAATTACAATGCTTACACTTGATGTAGCTTACATTTAAATGGACAGTGATAATTATCATACAAGGTGTCTTAACCTACTAAATAAAAACGTTATTTTTTATTCTAATCCAACATCCACGACCTATAACTATTTAATCTTATTAATAATGGACAGAATTGCGTGTAGCGTGTTTTTGATCAAACCAAACGTTTTGTGTGAGGCGTGATTTAGATTGGGAAGGATTTTTAAAGTGATTGTGCCAGGGATAGTAATATTTTGATTTTTTAAAGTTGGTCACACTGAATTTGTAGTAGAATATCTGTACAGATGGCGAGTAAAGTGTTTTCTACAACAATAATTAATTTAGCTTCTCGAAGCTATAGCATATGTGCTAGAATAATTGTGAGGATATAACTGAATCGCACTGATAATGGGTGATAGATAAGGACTAAGGCCTCAGAACTGAAAAGATAGTCTAAATTGCATCTAAAACAAAATGATTTGTCTACAATAAGCATAGATAGCTAGTGGACTATATCATAATAAATAGAAGGTACAATCTACGTGTAACTGGGTACGCTACAACTACAGAGGGACGTGAGATCAAGGGTTCAAGAGTCATTTGTACAATTATCTAATAACTACGTGAATAATTCGACTATAGATTTTTTCTAGAAAAACATTTTTTATCTAAGACTAGAAGAATCCTCTTTACCATGACGTTCTGTTGTCTTGTTTAGAAGGTACTAATGCGTTCAGTTCCCGATGTTGCGGTGCATCTAGACGGTAAGGAGGAAGTTCGGCTTAATATTGAAGCAAGTTATGAATGAACTATTAGTAGTTTCGTATTATATAATCACTGATCTGTCTCTCATATTGTTATCCTTAGTTTTGGCACAGAGATAGGAAAACGACGAGAAGAATAAACTTTCGTATGTCTAGGAGTGCATTTAAGCCTAAATCACAGAACGGAAGGAGCGGTGCGGGCGTAGTGATGCAAAAATATAGTTTATAATTGATTGTATATTAAATACAATTGTTACAAGACGTATGCGTAAAAAACTATGTTTTTTTTTCGTAACGTACATGTGACGTCACTTAGCCGTAACACAACTTTATTTAGCATTACATTACATTAAATATAGTCTAAACTCGTCCTAACGTTATATTGACATAGTTTAATTAGCGAAAATGACTACTTTATTGGCACTTTCGCGCTGTTGTCCAACCTCCTCGAATACAATAATGCTTTATTGATATAAATTAATGAATCTTCCAATATAATAAGCAACGCGTGAAGAGTAGCAAAAGACAGGCTTTAATGCTTTGCAGAAAAATGAAATAACAGGCAGACAAAAATTTCAACTACTAAAATCATAGCAATCAATGGTATAAGGGCAAAATAAAAGAAACAAAATAATTCGCTATAACCATTTAATAAAAACCAAAAATTAATTACAACAACGTCAATTATTTATCATAATAT
Organism: Noctua pronuba; assembly: GCA_905220335.1. NCBI lineage: Eukaryota > Metazoa > Arthropoda > Insecta > Lepidoptera > Noctuidae > Noctua > Noctua pronuba. Next base: position 796,443 of record LR999906.1, on the reverse strand, counting down.
TCAAAATTAAGTACTTGTTTACCCACCACCATTAAAATAGCACAAGAGTGAAAAGTAGGAATGATTCAAATAAATTCTAATTCTGGAATGAGAGAAAGAGAAAGCACATTGGAAAAAAATAAATATAAATTGAAAATATATAAGGAATCTGATAGGTAGCTAGTGATCCATATTTGAAAAAATATTGCACTTGTAAAGTCAATGAATAAATAACATAGATTTAATCTCATAATAATACATTGAAAAAATTAAAATGGACGTTATTTGAATGGAGATCTCTAGTTACATAAATAGAATAATCAAGACATTATATTGCGTTAAATTAATAAACTTTCCCTATGGCACTACATAAATAATTTCTTGTAAATTAATTGATTCATTCAATAAAAATAAACTTTTATAATACATAGAATACTATTGGTGGGCCCCTGGTTTGAAAGAATATTATAATAGTAAAAGATTCTTCTTTAACTTTTTTTAAAATTAAATATTCCTACAAACCATGGACCTACACTTTGCTACGTCATCAAACTAAAGCTTCTACAGTAGCATTTTTATATTTCATATTGGCAACTCTGAAGTGGTACAGATAAAGCCAGAAGTGTTGTAGAGTGTTTTAATGAAATATTAATAATATATGCTACGACTTCATTTTTATTTTACTTAAAATAAATAACAATTGATTAAGTACCGATAAAATATAATTATTTATACATTATCTTTCATCTTAGAAAAAATCTTAACAAAATAAAAAGATCTTATTATAATAGTAATTTGGTAGCAAATTGTATGGAATGTTCTGAAGTCGTCTCATTTTAATGTCTTAGCAATTTAATACATTTCATTGTTACTGAATCAATTATAATAAAAATCAATGGAATGTCAATGTAATTAATAACTAATTAAGTACTTACTTGCCAGTTGCATAATACTTTTTATAATCCAATATAGCATTAATGTGTCGAAATTTTACAACCCAACAAGACTTTTTATAATTTAAAATTTTGATCGTGCGGTAGTTTAAACTCTAGCTGAGTTTAGCTGCCATTTTATTTAAAATACCACACTTTTTAATATAAAACGCACTGTTCTGTACAATTTAATAAAAATCTTTTGCTCTTAAATTTATGATCAGCAAACACAACGAGAATATAATCCCATTAATTCATTTAGTTTACATTGAGCAGCATAGATGTCACTGTACAAGAACCTCGAAACTACTCTTAGTCGAGATGATTAGTGAACATTGTAAAGAACAGTGTTTTTTTTTTAAATTGTAATTGCAGCCATTACGTTCTATCGCCTACTCTGAGCGTAATATCGATACCTAGATGCGAACGGTAAAGCCAGAAACATACTTGTAACACCCAACACAATTGACACTATGGTTGGGGTCGGGTGTTGCAAGTGTGCGTCGGGCCGGTAATTGAATTATGTGTCGTAATAATAGGTAGGGTACCGCCCGGCTCAGTACCGCTGTTGGTACTCGTGGTGCCATCTGTTGAAGTCTATGTGGAACACAACCAGGGAGCCGTTCTCTAGACCTGCTAACAGGAACCTGGAACGAGACGTAAGAAATAATTATTACAGGCATGGATAAAAACTTAAGTTTCGCATAGGTCGTGGAAAAGACCAATTTTGTAATAGTAGTATGGAAGAGGAACACAAACTGCGCTTTGGAAAGGGGCCAAATGTTGCAGCCTTCCATTGCATTATACTCTGGTCTTCATTAGTTTAGTAAGTGGTAATTCTTAAGCTGCGTCTACACTAGGCGAACCAAGCCTGAGCGGAATACGCATTCGCTTAGTGTACACGGAGTTAGGAGTCTCGAACGAGCACTCCAGCAAAGCAAATTCATGGTCAGCTCCAGCTCGGGTTCCGCTCGTGCTCGGCTCGTTTAGCGTAGGGGCACCTTTATGATTTACGTGACCATTAGGTATAATATTATAACATTTTAGTAAGGAGTCAACTCCCTTTCACACGGAGGAGTCCCAGCGGTGGGAACATTTTAGGCTGATTATGTTTTGTCGTAAAGAACGTCAGTCGGACTGTGTGAAAGAGGACACGGTTAGCAAGGGCGGACGTCTCGTGCGATGGCGACTAATAGAGAAGTATGGAAGAAGACCTGCTGCGCCAGCCCCAAATAAATTGGGATATGGGCAGGAGGATGTCGATGTGTATGCGTACTTCTGGTCGTGCGAGAGCGCGAGCGAGCAGACGGGCGCGCCGGCGGGCGGGAAGGCGTAGAGCGGCGCCAGCGTGAAGGCGCGCCACACCTCCACCACGCCCGCGTCGCCGCCGCACACCAGGTACTCGCCGCACCGCGACAGCACCAGGCACTGCGCACAGGACGACACATGTTACACTTTGTAATACCTTTCGGCGATAATTGAACATTTTTACAAAAATATTCCCTTACAATTAAGTAATTGTTTAGAAATAATGTATAAAAAATGAATATGGGACCGAAGGCAGAACCTTGTTGCATTCCATCGCTGGCTGTACAAATAAAGTTGAAGGCAAACATGTTTGTACTACTATTTAAAATTTAATTTTAATGGTATATGCACATAAACTCTGCCATGGATCGGTTACATTGAATATTGCAAACTAATAAAAAAAAAGAATAGCATGGTCGACTTTATTAAAGGCGCTACTGAAGTCTAACGGTGCGTAAATAAGAATGTAAAGTCAATTTAAACCTACGTGACGGTTTTCCTTTACCCTTCAATTAGATACATATCCCATTCGAAGTGTTTCAATATTTTGGATAGCATACCTGGAAGTTATCATTATGCGTCTCATGGCGCAGCCTCCTGCCGTTGAGCGTGAAGGCGGCGAGGTGCCCCTTGGCGTAGGCGACCACGACCACGCCCTCGCGCGACAGCGCCAGCTGCTGCGGCGCGCACACACCCTCGGCCGCCGTCAGCGCGCGCAGCACCTCGCCGAACGTCGTGTGGATCAGCACAGGGCCGTCTGCAACGTGGGGACGGATTTAGTAAGCTGATACAATATTTTATCGTTTTTGTAGCTCGTACAAAAATCACCTTCCTTCTATTTAATCTAAATTCAAAATTTCATTGTTGAAACCACATAAGTAATTAACGTACGCAATTAATAAATCGTGAATGTACGCTGCTGATAAATTATCTTTAGGTTTATTATCCCCAGCATCGTTATTATTATAATTGCATACAGTGCGGAGTATGGTAACATTTAGGTTCACCATCATCCTTTTGTGTGATGTAGTCTTCTACACCTATAAACAAGGATCCCAATATAAAGCTATATCAAGAAGAATACTTACTGACTGACGAAGATATAACCAAGCCGAGCTCAGCGGACACCAGCACTCCGTTGATGGGCGCGTCGTGTCCCGTGAGCGTGACGCGCGGCGCGGGCGTCTCGCCCTCGCCCACGATGCCGCCGTGACGGGCCGACCTAAGGGGACACGGGTATTATTGTTATCCATCGCTCAGAACATCCTCTAACGCCTATGGACTGATTCAAAGCAAGTTGGTCGGTGTCGGAGGGAACAGTCTTGGGAAGCCATTTGGAGAATCACAAATGTGTGCGACACAATAATTCTTATAATATCTTGTTTAGTATTGGAAGTAGCCTCTGCAAAGTTGTGTAGCGACTGCAAAGATGCAGGAAATAATTAAGGGTGTAAGGTCAGCGAGCCAAGGCCCTGCTACAGTACTGTGTAACTTACCAATGCCAGAGCAGCACGGTGCAGTCTTCAGATCCTGACGCGATGTAGCAGTCAGACGTAATGTTGCACTCGGAGCGACACACGCACGTCACCACCCCGTAGTGACCGAAGATTATTTGTACTATTTTTGCTGTTGAACAGAAACATCGAATTATAGCGGGTAGTAAAAAGAAAGATTCCGTTCAGATTAGTTGGCTGTGACCACTATTTTGTTCTTAGTAAATCAAGGATCAATAGATTATTCTCTACTTTTCCTCATAGTAGTCTTCATTTTGTTGAGAGATAACTTACCAGTCTCTGTGCTGAAAACTCGGAAGCTGTTATCCCAGAAGCCGGCCGCGATAAGGAAGCGCGAGTCTACGGTGGTAACGAAGCAGTTGCTGCGCGCGCGCACTCGCTGCGAGAAGTTGTCGCCCAGCTGGCGACGGGACAGCGCCTGGGCACCGCCGGCCGCTGGAAATTCATGATTTGATTGGTTAGGTTATGCAGTTCACATGATGGTGATGTGATGGTGAACCTAAATGTTAATGTGGCATTTTTCCGTTAATTGCGAGAGTAGATGGGGAAAAGATCTTTCAGGTCAGTGGTAAAAATGAGCCTTGTGGAGTTCTATTTTTGGTACACTTGTTTTTATTTAGAACTAGTTGTGCACGGCATGCGTTGCAGTGCGTTTTTTCAGTTTTTATTTTCAGAAACCTTTCCTGGCGTATGTAGAAAACTAGTTAAGGAGTTTACAGGGTACGAAGGAACAGACAGATTTGAATAAAACTTTCATAAAAAGTCTTAAATTCTCTGGCAGTTCCTATTGTATCGATGGTGAGTATTAAGGAAGGATTTTTGGAAAATCACCCCCCTAAGAAGAATCCGCATTAGGGAATGAAGTTTATTTTTCTCATTGGGGGTGGCTATTTAATCGATAACTCACCCCACACGGGGTCCATGAGCAGCGGATGGTGCGGGTGGTGGGCGTGGTCCGTCTGGTGGCGGGGGGCGTGAGGCGCGTGCGGCGCGTGCGCACACCCGCCGCCTGCCCAGCGGTGCGCTGCGAACGCGCGTGCGGCGCTCACCTGTGGGGACGATATACGTGTCTTAGTACTAACAATGGTAGGAGCTAAATGCCTACTAAAAATTATGAAGTTAAACTGTGCTTTTTAAGTTAACAGTAAATAATACAGGTAAAGTTTTCAATATCAAAAGCTTTACCAATAAATGAACACCCAAATTACCGTGACAACAGCAGGCATAGCCAACTGCGGGTAAGTATTCGCGGAGACATGCACCACGGCCGCATTGGAGGGCAGTTTGAGCCTTAGGCACACGTCGTCGGGCGCCGCCGCGAACATGAGCGGCGCCAGGTGCATGGTGGAGGCGCGCGGCGGGTGCGGCTCGCTCAGCAGCTGCGCGGGAGTCTGCCCGAAGCTGCGGATCTGGTCCTCGATGGCGGCGCGAGTCACGGGCTCCGTGATCTGGTCGAGACGGACCCCGCCTTCGTAGGTTAGGTAGTAGAATACGTTGGTGGCGCGGACCGCTTCGGGACCTAGGAGGAATGTGAAGTGTGAGGGTTCACATTTCAAAAACAAATATGTTTAAAAACTACTTCCATAGAAACTATGGAAGTATTTTTATTTTTAAGCGTAATTTTACATTTTATATGAAGACTTAAATAAATCTTAGTTAAGCGTTGGCTTTTACACAAATAATGGGCCATAAAAGTCTTTTTTTCCAGTTGTGTAAAAAAAAGTAAGACGGTAAGTGATTACTGTCATTCCACCTACATTATCAGGGAACATTTAATAGATTTCTGAAATCGTAGTATATTTTTTATCATATTGAACGTACGTTCTCATCATGACAACAGCAACTTACCTCTCTGCTTATATCCGAATATGAGATCAATCCACTGATGCAGCTGGCAGCTGACGAACTCGGACTCCAGCGCCATGCGGTTGATGCGCACGAACTCCTCGGCGGAGGAGGCCCAGGGCGGCAGGATGACGTCACCGGACGGCGACTCCGCGATGCCCAGCCGGAACCCTGAGCTGTTCACCAGCATTTCGGGTAGGAAGAACAGCTCTGGTATTAGCTCCTATAAAATTCAAAAAGCAAAGGTATAGACTCCAAACAGGAGGCAATTGTAGCAACAACTCATTGCGACAACTTATTAGCTCAGGTATGAGAGGAAATCATCAAACAACCCCGCCTGCTCTGGGAGGGAGTGTCAGACTTTTACTGACTAAAACCCATCCATGTTCCTTCTTTGCCCTTTGTGTTCCAGGGCCGCGGTTTCTCTTTCGAACAGTCCCGCAGCCCCGGGAGCAAAAAGGCCCTTCACTTCCTCAAAAAAGTCTTGTCATTAGATGTAGGTAACCTACATACTTAAATGAAGTACCTATAGGCTATCGAACTTTATACATAGTATTTTAGAACCGATAAAACCGATTTGAAATCGTTGTGGAAATATTTTTTATTAAGTCGGTAGGTAAGTAATTTGTAAAGAAAGACTATGAAATCGGTTTACCTTGACGTCAGAGGTGTCTCGCTGGCAGTTCTTCCACGACATGGCGATGGATGAGAACAGTCTGTTGGGGTGGTCGAATTTGCCGCCTTGCAGCGCTAGGAACATCGTCGTCATCGGCTCCTGTTGGGGAAACAAACATTCGTCTCGTTATACCAGTTATTAAAGATACCATATTTGTGGAAGTTAAAGGTAAGCCAAAAGTCATGTTTTCATTGGTATAATAATTTATTTTGAAGTTGACTTTAAACAGCTGTTTAAAACACGCTGTAGGTACCGACCGCAAATAATTTGGGGTAAGGGCAGGCGAATGATGATGACGTATTAATTTAAAGGTACAGCTTTCTTTCAAATCTTTCAGGAGTACTTTAACCTCTAAACTGAGAGTGAACCCAATACTTTTTTTCCCTAAAACATAAAAAAAACACGAGCTATTTCAACCTCCTTTTAATATCTTTTACCTTTTTCTTGTCGCATACGATCGCGCGCCGCTTGCGCATCTGTCGCGACGCGTCTTCTGGATGTCTGAATGTTTTGACGCGCATGCATTTAGTACAGACGACTTAATGCACTTACTAATTCACTATGATCGGTAGCAAAACGATCTCCTTTGAAGATATCCTTTATAGCACCCGCAAGACCATTGTTCAAAGACTTAGAGACTCGTACTTGAAATAACTAGTCGACGACTTGTAAATTAAGTGTCCAAGATAGATGGATCCATTAGGATTTTGTGCGATTGAAGTGAACGATGTATGGTAGCATTCTTGTGTTTGTGAAGTAGTTCTAGTAGGTAATTGTATTCTTGTTCATTATTTCTGCAGCTGAGCGGTTTTTTTTAAGTAATTGTTTTTGGGATTTTTCAACTTTATAGGGAGGTACCATTTATTTGTTTCCAACTTGTTACCGATCATTATAGTTTAATTTGCTAGCAAACAATTATGCAAACAAACAGACAATACCGAATGATAATTAGTCGTTAATTACAACAATTGACGCGTTAAACAGACCATGAACTGTACAAGATCAATCAATTACATTGTTAATCTAAGATTGAAGAGCAGTCGTTGGCACTGGGTTGTTCGCTAAGTTATGGTGCATCAAGAAGATTTTAATGACGTCTTAGAGATACACCTACTTATTTATGATCCAGTCATCAGAGTTGAAAGAGGTAATAACAACTAGGATGCCTACGTATGGTATGAAAAAGTAACTGTAAGTACATGTGAAAAAGTATCTAAGGATGGATGCACAGTTTGTGCTTTGATTTGATTCTTTTGTTAATATTTACCTTAATTCTAATTTTCATATGTTAAAATTGTTTTTATGACCTCAAGTTTTTTCGCCGACGGTTTTCAATTTAATAATGTTATTCAAACAATCATTGTTGGAAAATCCCTTTTAGTAATTGCTTGCGTGAGAATGAAGCTTGAATCAGGATTTTGTGTGTACTTGCATCAAATACTTTTGGAAAAGATCATACCTTCAGCACCTCTGTTTTTTATTTCTGTTGGGTATGTCCGTAGTTCTCCTCTTTATTTCTATCCACACCAAAGTTATTTTTTGTAGAGCAACATTTTGCAACGTGGTCATATTAAGTAACTTTTTACTTTTGCCGCTTTTCCTATAACATTATGTTATACGTTGTTGCCCAGCCCAGTACACTTGCAAATGTTGCTGCACAAAAAGTAACTTCGTCATGCATCTTTCTTTATTCTGTTTGGTGCAGTTGCAAAAAGTGCACAACAATGTTTATGAAGTTATTTCAAGCGTCGAAACTGCAATCAGTTTCGGTCGGGTGACATTTAATTCAGTCGCCAAATGTTGGGTGAAGCATCAAAATGGATGTGCCGTTTATTCGCCATAAATCATACACGCGCTGTTACTGGCAACACTCAACTAGTATTTAATTTTACATGCAAATGTGTTGCCATATCGAGAGGAGACGCATTTCGTTTTCAGTGCACGTAATTAAAGATGTTGATTAGGTTTTGCCCTTTAATAGATTTACAGGCTGACAAAAAAAAAAAAAAAACATATTGGGATTTCACTTGTTTGATATAAATCATCAAGAAGGTTTAATGGACATTTAAAGGGTGTCTAGATTTTTCACTGATACATGCTTACATACACTTTAGTAGGTATGTACAAAAAAAAACGATGAGTATGACTGAAATGGTTCTAACTTAAGTAACACGACTGCCGCGCATATATGCGTGCTTCTCCAATAACTGAAGGCAGGAAGGTTGTGGCGAGATAGTGTTTCTCCATCCCTACTCAACCCATTCGTTCCATCTGCTGAAAATCTCGAAACTTTAGATGAACTGCCTTGGTTAACCCGGAAGTCTGTTAATAACTCCGAACCCAGGTTGGCCGAAGCAATGAAAACCTGTTCAAGTGGAGATGATCATACATGATGCCTGATATTAAGAAGACTACTCACAATGCGAACTAGCCAGTTGAGCACGAAGGCCGCGGTGGAGTAGTGCGTCCCGTAGTGGAAGGGCGGCGTGGACTCGTGCTCCCACGTGTTGTACCGCTCCTCGAAGTAAGCACGCCGGCTGGGGTTCAATGCGCCGATGGGCTGAGGAAAAGGAAGAAATAGTTAAATATTTATCTTGCGTTACTAGCTGGTACGCAGGTTACAGGATCTGATGGACGCCACTAAAGAGGTTATACTCGTAGCCGAATTCTAGGTTGACTCAATTAAGATTACCGTAGCCACGCTAAGATAAAAAATTAAGAAATGAATTGAGATTTAAAATCTGAAAGGGGTACTACTCGTAAATGAAGAAAATACTGTTAAATGTTGCGTATCTCTGAGCATTGACTACAAACAGTGAAGGATGCCGAAGCCTCTTTGTAATAAATTACGTCGGCGAGGGCTTCAGTAAAATCAAAGTATTTAGATGCGGTTCTGAACAATGAATAATTTTGATGTAAATTGGATCTGAAGTGATTTAAATCTCGATTTAATTCATCACAATTAGCGCCGTATTTACGATGACCCACGGTGTGCAGCAGTAATTGCAAGAAATAAGAATCTATACTATATCTATACTAATATTATAAAGCTGCAGTGTTTGTTTGTTTGTTTGTTTGTTTGTTTGTTTGTTTGTTTGTTTGTTTGAACGCGCTAATCTCTGGAACTACTGGTCCGATTTGAATGATTCTTTCAGTGTTGGGTAGTCCATTTATCGAGGAAGGCTATAGGTTATATATCATCACGCTACGACCAATAGGAGCGTAGCAGCAATGAAAAATGTTGCAAAAACGGGGAAAATTGTATTTTTAATAACTTGACGCGGACGAAGGTCGCGGGGAACAGCTAGTAATATTATAAAGCTGAAGAGTTTGTTTGGTTGAACGCGCTAATCTCAGGAACCGCTGGTTCGAATTGAAAAATTCTTATAGTGCTGGATAGTCCAATTATCGAGGAAGGCTATAGGCTATATAACATCACGCTATGACTAATAGGAGCTGGGCTAAAATGAAACAAGTCGGAAGCGGCGGGTGAAACCGCGGGAAACAGCTAGTTAGTCATAATTAGATTAATCTGCGCAAACCCTTCAGCAAGGTCCCTTTGGAGACGAAATCCTTCCGAGATATTTCATCACATCTCGAGTAGGCAATGTACCAGGCAATCATAGTGCGTCAAATGTTTACCTTGGAGAGATCCCTGTAGTTGGAAGGCTGGCTCAAGTCCAACTCTTCGCTCTCGTAGTTTGTCAGTATCCATGGGAACACCGGGTATTGGTTCAAGTCGTTGTATGTGCGTCCTGTGAACAAAACATGATTTAGTATCAGGATAAAGGTAGGGGAGAAAGGATATGTGATATATTGAAGTGGTGCACTATAGGCACATCTTTATAGTAAAGCAGGCGTTATTTTGTGACGCAAAGATTTCAATTAAGATTGCCGATGGATAATTTTATGACAGGATAAGGGTTTTATAGTTTAATTATTTACGGAGCGCAAAGGAAGGATGTGGTTCCACAATTATAAAAAGCTAATAACATTTTCAAACAAGATAATTACAGACGTACCTAAGGCTTAGTCATAAAAAAGATAATATCTAAATTAATTAAATCCAACGACCAAGTACCAAGACAAAAGGCAGATCGGCGTTTACAGCAAACAATGAAAACTGCAAACTTTCTATAAATATTCGGCCACGTCACTAGGTCGAGTTTCCCCTTTAACAATGAGTTCAAACCATGGCACCGACCTCGCACCACAGTTGCGCAACAGTTTGCCAATAATCCTTCGCAAATAATTCGTTGACGTGACACTTGAATGATTTAGGTATTGACCCTGTTTATGCCTACTTGTTTCGTACAGACGTTATTGTTTTAAGTGTCGACGATGATGAAATGATAACAATCAAATTGTTGGCGTCGAAAGCTATGCAAGTAAGTACGCAACTGAACCGAAGCGGTCAATGTTTACAGTATTTTTCACGCGTAAAAAGATTGGAAACTAAGAATTAGGACACATTGCACAACTTTGTTTTTGGTGTTTCGGTACTAAGATCTGTTGGTAATGTTGGTATTTATCAAAGGCCGTCTTCAATCAATGATTAAATAAAACATTCCGCACGCAAAATACGCGCTTTGACGTGGAGTTGCGGCCACCAGCCCGTCATACCATACAATAAAATACAAATAAAATATTTTATTTCACATAGGCCAACATATAAAAAAAGACAGGTGGAACCTATGGAGAAGAGCCGGCAAGAAACTGCATGGTTACTCTCTTTTAAATTATTTGTTTTTACAATGTTATTGTGTCTTAAGTATGGGTGGATAATTATAATGATGTTTGAAACAATTAAGCAATGTGTTTATTCCGGAGATATCTAAAAGATTATATCCATGTAGTAGGTATAACCAGTGGCGTAGCGTGGGGTTTTGTCGCCCGGGGCCGACTGTAATTTTGGCCGCCCCCTCTAATTTCATAATTAGTCAAGAAACTTAGGAAAGAATCAAAATACAAAGCATTTTGTTTAAATTATTTAAAAATATTATTCTATAAGCTTATTTTTCAAAGTAAAATCTTCTTTATACACAATTTCATTCAAGAAAGGAGGTATCTGATGAGATGACGAGTAATAAAGAGTTAGAGAGGTATGGAAGAGGAAGACATACTGCGCCGATCCCTAATGAATTGGGATAAGAAGGGCAAGAGAATGATGATGCTCATTTGTTCGTATGTATGTAGGTTTGTCATGTTCAAATGCTAATTTGCTAATACGGTTTGCCGTTCCGGAAATTAACAAAAACAGCGAGCTCAAAAATTTTTAGCACATCGGATAAATTACATTTTATTTAAACTATTCATACAGATAAATAAGTTTTTTTTATCGACTTATAAATAAAAGCTTTAGACTTGAGAGTAAGTAGAGCGAGCGAAGCGAGCTCGAAAATTTTAGCACCCCGCCTCGGATAGGTAACAGATTTTCTTTTCACGATTCAAACAAATGGAATTTAACATACTTTTTCTTCGAATGCATTATTTAATATACGATGAAGAAAACCTTACTGTAAGAGCGAGCGAAGCGAGCTAGAAAATTTTAGCATACCAGATAGGTTCGATTTTCTTTTTACCATAAATACAGATATAAAAAACGTAGGCGGCAGGCTAGAAGAATAAAGTGCTTGTATCTAGAGAAAATACAGGGCGGCAGACCGGAATATACGTGAGGCTTGTATGAAAAGCCGCCCCGGGCCAGCGGCGTATATTAAGGAAAATGCTCCACTTCTTGGTTGTCCTTGTTTTTGCAACATAGTCGCGATGACTTTAGTAATTGCCTGATCTGATAACTATGACCTGACGCTGCCGCCTGGTTCCGCTTGCCGCGTCCTGGCTCTTGCTATCTGCCGCCCCCTGAAATGCGCCGCCCGGGGCCATGGCCCCCCCAGCCCCCCCAAGCTACGCCACTGGGTATAACCGCATAGAAACCTAAGAAATTAAACTGAAGACATTTTGTAATAAAAAAACCTAATTTATTATTAAATTAGCTATGATAAAGTTTCGCTCTGTTGAATAAGTCAAAGTCCAAAATAACATTTCCACAATAACCGTACCTACATGAGTATCTAGTAAAACATTGTAGGTAAAAGAATCCACGGTGTTTCAATTACATCTAACTAAATTTATCGTCACACAAAAAAACGAACATTTGCGTATTTTTCCGAATACCAAAACAACATAGTTATGATGACATCTCATATTGTAGTTGTAAGCATGTATGTAATGACGTAAATGCCACGTTCCACGTTTAAAAAACAACAAGGACTATTCAAGATGGCAGATATCTCTAAAAGAAGTATATTCTCAGCAAAACACACTCCATTAGAATATAAAGAGGATTTCTGTTCAGATGGGTTAATTAGTAATATATCTAGATATCAGGAAATAGGTAAACAACGCGTGTCTCTCATGTGAAGGCAATCAGACTGATTTATGTGAATTTTAAGTTTATTGGAATATTGAAAATAAACAATAAAGTATCGGTATGTCTGTCTATACTTATACGTTATGTTGGATATGTTAATACTTCACTATCTTCCTGCCCTTGTCCTATTTTACTTGGGGTCGGCGCAACGTTTTCTTCGTCTCCCCTGATCTTTATTCATTCTATTCAATCCGACATCCCGAAAAATTGTTTTTCCAAGCATTATAAGCATTTTTAACAAAACTCTACATATTACTTGATTTATTTCGGAAGTTCCAACTGTTGTACAGCTGAACACCTACATATTTCGATGATGCCTTCCTTAACTCATCTGCCTGATCTATTGATGTGAAGGGCTGGACCATGAGGGACCACTGTGCACTGCTCTCACACATGGTTTTAAGTCATAAATCTCGAGTCACAATAACCGCAGTTAAGAACGTCGGTTAACGTCTCGCTATCGGGTGAAAGTGGCTATAAATATCAATAGAGTAACAATTGCAGTGAGGAAAGAGTTACATCATCTATATAGGACACTAGCTGTGCCCCGCGGTTTCACCCGCGTTTTTCTCGTTTCCGTGGAAATACCGAGATAAAATATTGCCTATATTATAGCCTCCCTCAATAAATGGACTATTGAATATTTAAACAGTTTTCATATCAAATCAGTATTTCCTGAGATTACCGCGTTCATAACAAACAACCAAACTTTTCAGCTTTATAATATTAAGTAGTAGTAGTCTTGCTTGCATCAAGCGCGCGTGGATTTCCTTAGCAGAGTTATTTTAGAAATGTATTTACTATACTCTTCAAAGATCTTATACTTACAATCATCAACAAATATATTTCGAAAAAGATTATTACAGGATTTTATGTTGATAAAAAACTCTATGGCCCATAACTCATTAATAGGTCCCAACTCTTAACATCTTACACACGGGATAACTTTTAAACGAAATATCCGATTGAGATGAAACAAAAAGTATTTTACTTCTACATAAATACTCTTGATAACATAATGCTTAATTTCGATAAAGATTAATATTACGATACATATTTAACGTAGTTTTTTTTTCTTCAGACGATTTATTAATTATTTTGAACACAAAATCGGTTATTGTGATTAAACCATGATAGCTAGATATATGTTCTCGCGGACTTTTTTGTAGGTTTTAATGGGATCTACAAACCCGTAGTACATTATTTTGTTCTATTGTCAATAGTTTTTGCAGCGCACGCAAAAATAGGTTTTCGATTTTACACCTTGTGTTACAAAATAGCGATTTTATTACGGATCCCTAATTTTGAAAAAAAAGAAACATAGCCTATAGCCTTCCTCGATAAATGGACTACCCAACACTGAAAGAATCATTCAAATCGGACCAGTAGTTCCAGAGATTAGCGCGTTCAAACAAACAAACAAACAAACAAACAAACCCTGCAGCTTTATAATATTAGTATAGATTATTATGACCGCAGCACCTACCTCCGCACGATCGTTGACCGACCATGTTTCAGAGATTGTGGGCTTGAGTAGGAAGATTATTACTGCTTATTTAATTTTAAAGGTTTTCAATAAAATATACCAAGTTTTGTAAGCCGTGTGCATTGAAATGTGAAAAGTCATTATCATCTAGCCTTTTTCCCAAATATGTTAGGGTCGGCTACCAGTCTGACCGGATGCGGCTGAATACCAGTATTTTACATGGAGCGACTGCCTATCTGAACTCCACAACCTAGTAACTCGAATTTTAGAAAAATGAAGTCCACCTAATTCCAATTGATAATCTTGGATTTCGAAGTAGCACGAAGAATGGTTATTTGTGTTGATATCCTTTCCTGAAACGATAGGAGCTTATTTTGGTATAGAATTAGCACATTTTCTGTAATCAGTATTTATCGGTATTTATATTAAGCACTAACTACAAAGTCACGAATGATTTTGTTTTGTTTATCATCTCTATTGCTTATGGATAGAGCGATCGGAGCATTGATCGGATTCTACCTTAGAGCAAGGTGGAGTCATGACTTCAGGATTCAGAGTTAGATTAAAGTTTTCTTGCTAACTGAAGGGCTGAGTGAGCAGAGTACTCAGGGACAGATGACCTTCACAAGGAGGCACGAAGAGATTGAAATCCTCTATCTATGTCGAACAAAGTATGATATTAAGTTTTTTGTTTGCCGTGATTAACGTGGCATTAACCTACTGGGTCCAAGAAAATTGATAATTCGGAATGAATTATCAATTTTCTTCGATACGAAAGAAGAAGAAGAAGTTTGTTGTGGAAACGTTTAAAGAAAACTTTGCCAGTAGAACCTGAAATCCATCATGCAATTGTACAGGTCAAGTAGACCGTGGCCAGACTTGTGCATTTAAAAATAAAGGGAACCGCATCAAATTAATATCGTGTTTGCAAAATTTTATGATGCCATTTACCAGCAAACACTTTTAACGTTACTAGGTACTAGCTGCGTTTAAATTACATTCAGCTTGGGTGACGGTGAAACGTAAACAGAGTTTAGTAAACAGAGTTTAGTTTATTCTAAACGCCTTTCTTAAAGGTCGTCTGATACTATCCTTGCATCGAAACACATCGTCGATGCCGATGTAAATACGTATCGACGATCGCTTATCGCTGGCCTGCGACCCCATCGTACAATTATCATTATATGCGTGTCCGTCGCTATTGTTGTAGTCACGTGGTCACTTTTCCCGTCTGCCAGTGTGCCAGCAAGCCGGCTAGCCAGTTCAAACGCCTGCCAACTTTCGAGACAACCGCATCTCCTGACAATGATACTCGAATGTAACCACGAAAATAAAAGGAAAAGTTTGCAATACCGTTGAATAAAGTGACACAGTGAAGTGAGCGTTGCGTTCGCGAGTGAAATATTACCGTTGCGTTATAGACAACAATGATACAGTGAGTGAACAAGACTGAACTAACTGTCAACATGTTGCGGAATAAGGCTGTGGAGCTCCTGAAGAGGTTTGTAGCGCTTGGATTTCATGATAACCTGGTAGCACGATCAAGGGCACGGTTATGGCGAAAATGCACAAAAGAAAATATCGTAGTTTTATTTATAAACAATCAAAATGATGTAGTTCTCTAATTCGAAATCTCACCTGTTTCAATTACGTTTATAAGTTACTGCTTCGTACGGTTTATATATCTTGGCAAAACATCGATAATTCATTTTTGTTGGAAGTTTCATATTGATGTTTAACACAAATATAACTTCCGCAATAGATGATCTAACTGCCGGTGAATACTCTCTCAAATCAAACCGTGGCTCACTTGAAGAACGATGCCGTCATACAGACAGACATGAAAACGAACTTTAATTTATAACATGCATAGAAATAGAGGACACAATGAGAAATACCGTCTGCGCTTCGTAGAAGGAAAAACAATGTCACCGAATGATATCCTTCAGTAATTTTGGCACAATGATATTTACCTTATTAAGATGTTAGGAAGTCAACAAATATACGTTATTGTAGCTGTACATTTTTGGCTGTAGTTTCAGTCGAGATAAGCTGTTAAAAACCGGTTAAGATAACATGTTCTGGAATATGAAGTTAAAATTGGAGCAAGTTTCCGTGATAATCATGCACTTGGTATTATTTATGCAAGTAGAAAATGTGTTTCAATTAAGTAGTATTACTTATATTTGCAGCAAACCAAAATAACAATGTTTTTGTATAGATGCTATTGAGGAAAAGAAGCACATTTAAAAAAAATGAGGATTTGATGATATTTTTACCGCGGTCAATAACTTTAGGCATTGTGCTGTTGTAAAAAGGAAGGTTTATCTACTCGTGAAATCTGACAGGATCATAATTACACATAACAAAAATTACGCGTATAATCTCCGAAGGGTTAGGCAGAGATGTATCTAACAGTACGGCCACATTTCGTGTTTAAGTTCCATGTAAAATGGGGCAAACCTATTACCATAAATCCAAGCTCAGTGGTTGCAACTAAGAAATGTCTTATGGAAAATCCCAATAACACTTTGACCGACCTGGAAATCGCACTCAAAAGCTCATGTTCAGCAGGAGTGCTTGGTACCAGTATACCAACGAGGCATATTAATTATATAATTTACAAAACGTGGGGTCTGAACACATCGCTTATTCTACGGTGTTTAAAGTTTGTAATCATCAACTACCGGTAAAGAATCTTATCAGTTATCAAGTAATGGATAATTGCAGGCGGTTGCATAAACATTGGCAATAGCAACCAATTATAACATTAGGGTAACCAGCTCTAACGAGAACTAATTAGGGACGTTAGCTAACCAACCATTAACTACGGTTGTTTACCTGCGTATCCGTTTTTGACTCAAGATGCTTTGACTGAGCAACAGGAAGGAAACGTTTACAAGATGAAGATTTCTGCAAAATCCACAGAGCACAATAGTGAATGTTTTAATTACGTAAGCGAATTGCAAGTGAAAGTTGAGTCATACAAAAGACTATTTTGTGTTACGTTTTTGATGCTTTGCTACTCGTATTATCTTAAGGCGCTAATCATAGCGTATCGTATCAGAATAAGTATTTGACTTTATGACATGAACCCTCATATTTTTTGATTAAGCGCCTTATTTGAATGAAGGTAAAGTCTTTTGAAATGATCACGTACTCTCACTAAGCATATAACAGTTTTGTACCTATTTTATAACTTAAAACACGTTAAACCGCACTAACTAAGGGGATCTAAGATAGCATAATATAGCAACAGCAGTGGTTTCGCTTTGTCGCAATAAAGTGAAAGAGTAACTCAACCAGCATTTAGTTCTGCCGCTTTCCCTTATTTAAAAAGTTATTGTTACATTTAATTTAATAATTTAGTTTCAATTAATTTTAGTTTAGTACTTGCTTTGTTATTTATCGATAACTTGTATGTGTAAATTTAAATTTCATCTTCTTCTTATATATAAAATTCTCGTGTCACAATGTTCGTTCCCATACTCCTCCGAAACGGCTTGACCGATTTTTATGAAATTTTATATGCATATTCAGTAGGTCTGAGAATCGGCTACTATCTATTTTTCATACCCCTAAGTGACGCAGACGAAGTTGCGCGGGTCAGCTAGTAATATATAAAAATAAAAGTTTGCTATCCCTGTCCAGTGCATTTGCACCGCACTACTTAACTGTAAATCAATGAAGTTAAGTGAGTTTCAGTCTCAACACAATTGTTTCTATTACAGCACACGGAGCTACAGATTACGATGATTAAGGTGTTGTAAACAGGAGGCGTCGCGCTTGGCTGCTGAAATAATCATAATCAGGTGCTAACAGCTATGGTCAACCGATAGCATAACGCTTGCACGACTCTCATGGAAAGAAGTGGCTACCAACGTAATAAGGCGGTGATTCATGTGATTTTGAAGAAAAAAACAATTTAATTATTAAATATTATATGTATAGATTATCAAAAATTATGTCAGAACTTCAGAAGAAGCAATGAGTTATTGTAATAGACTTCTGGTTGAAATGATTTTGAGGAAAAATACTATCTTAATTACCAAATCTTAGTTAAGAATTGCCTCACTACAGGATAA
This sequence comes from Noctua pronuba, assembly GCA_905220335.1. Classification (NCBI taxonomy): domain Eukaryota; kingdom Metazoa; phylum Arthropoda; class Insecta; order Lepidoptera; family Noctuidae; genus Noctua; species Noctua pronuba. The sequence continues at coordinate 778,185 of LR999906.1, read as the reverse complement.
AGAGCATTATTTGGTCACCTTATTTACTGAGGGTTTGGATTTTGAGACTTGCCTAACCTGACTCGAAGGTGACTCTACGAGAAATTCATTCGTTCAAGGTTAAGTCGAAATGGCACTGAAAAAGCCATTGGTTTCCTTTTTGAACCCATGACCTGCTTTATCCCTACAATTACAGACTGTTAAATATATTTTCAAGTTGTAATTCGATAATTTTAATTTCATACAAATTACCTGCTTACTCCTTGTGATTACATAATTATCGGTAAGTACTGAATAAGTCCTGTCTTGGCTGTCTTGCCATCGTGTTACCCAGCAGTAACTGGGTTGTGGAGGTCAGGTAGGGAGACCCTCCATATAAAATAATGGTATTCCTATTCAGCTGCCCCGGTAAGACTGGAAGCCCACAAAAAGTTGGGGAAAGGCTAGGCAGAGGAAGTACCGATATAAGAGAAAATTGTTATGAACTTTAAGTAACAGGCAGTGTTTTTATAAGTGCCTAACTGCATAATTATTATTGTTCTGACTGATAATAACGTGACCAGCTGTTAATTAGCTAATCAGTCAGGTTATTTATGACATACAATATGCATGCTTGTTAGTAACAGTGTGAGACAAGGGCGCATTATGTTTGTTTAAGGTAATGCATGTTAAGTAACGGTAACAAGATTATTAACACCTGGATATATTTCGAAAATTAATTTTACAACTGATGATCCGAAGAATTCAGCCTGGGGCTTATTGCCTCACGATTTTGGTTGACCAGTTTGATGTCAGTTTCAAAACTTTAGCAGTAGGTAGTTTTTCTGGCAAACAACTCTTATACACTATCAAACGGTTTCTAAACGTAATCATCGTTTGAATAAGCTTTTTGACCATCTTGAAGAGACTTGAAGAAGTTTCCGGGAGTCTTGGTTTCTAAACCATTAAAGCCATCTTTCAAAACAAACCTATCGTGACTGTGACATTAGTCATAACTCAACAGGATTATCTAGGTAAACAACACAACTAAACATACAGATAAATATATAATTGGAGCAAACACATTTGTAAAAAAGGTCATACAAATATTTGCCAGAATACGGAACCGATTATCGGCCCTTAAGTACGGAAGGAGGGAACCTTGCGCTACTGTGCTAATTGGGACCAGGGTACCAGCAGGGCACAAAAGGCACAATGAGAGACGGAATAAAATATGGTGATGTTGATGGGTTGAAACTGAAGACGGACGAGATCCTTAAGCACGGAAAGACGGAACCTTGCGCCACTGCGCTAATTAGGACCAGAGGTATCACCAGGGTACCAGGAGGGAAGAAAAGGTGATCTGGTAATGATGTTGACATGTTCAAACGGAAAACGGATAGGTCCGTAAACATAATTGGTGACAAATTTCCTACTGGGCCTTTTACCAGTATTTATTTCCATAATCACCATTTAGCCAAGACTGATGACAGTACGTTGCAAGATAAAAGGTGCATTCTCCAAAAATTAGCCACATATCTGCCGAAATGTGGATTAATAAATATGGTACATTAGGTAGGTATTCTTTGGAGAAAACACCATTTGCTCTGACTCCCAGAGTCCTCTAAAAACGAGAATCAAAACTATATTGGGTTATTTTAAGAAAATCCTAGTAAATGCAAAAAAACAAGGAGGTCTTTCCACGGCAAGCGGAGATAAATGCTAACAGTAGTAATTTAGTATGCACACGTAACAATAATCGTGATCGTGACAACGACGCGCGGTAATTGATGCGCTTGCGCTTACAAACGAGGAATTCCTGCTCATCAGCCGTGGCAGCAGATTGGCCATCTCGAACATTATTGTATGCTAATCAGGCACACTCGGGACATTATTCTTTGTTTGGTTATTGATTAAATTCTTTGTTGATTGTCTTTTACGAATGACTGCCAGACAATAACAGAATAATTTTAGAAAATTGTTGAAGTTTTTCGAATTTTCGATTGCTACTAAAATTTATATTTTGTTTTATTATCTTCGTTGAATAGAGCTTCATTATTTTATTCATCCTCTCTTATCAATTTGATAACGTTTTCTAACCTTTCATTCGCTGTAAGAGACAGCACGTGGTACTAGGAAAGCATAACACATGACTATGCGAGTCAGTGGCTCAGTACGGGTACTACCGGCATGCATGTGACCGATAAATTGGTTTATTTATACCGTTTGCACCGACAACTCATTTTCTAATAAACGCCGTAGTTATTGCGCAAGTATTGTTATTCAGTCAGTCGTACAGCAGCGCCTGTCCCATTCCCACAATTTAACTTGATAGGACATCCTTGATAGCGAGCCAGAGCTGTAGAAAAACGAGAGATTGAAAGGATTATGTGTGCAAGGATAAAGATTGAATATTGATTAATTAATGAACTGGAAGCTGTGTCTATAGCTTGAAACAGGTAGTCCCAAAACGATGTAACACGGACTAGGAACCATTTCATTGTCTACAATCATTATTCCATAATTGTGTCTACAATGTAAAGCAGTAAGTGTAAGTAGTAAGTAACGATTCATGTCACCAAAACCTTCTACACAGGCCGGATACATAATAATATCAACACCCTATGGCCAAAACGGTAGCTGCATTCGAGGCGGAATTAACACCCGAGCTGCAGGCGAGGGTGTTATGGAGCCGAGAACTGCAGTAACTAATCTCCACGTGTATCAAACGACGTTTTTCAATACACTTTCGAAGTATAAATATTGGAACGGAAAGTATTTTTGTCAGGAATTATTAGGAAACTATGATTTATTTGCTTTTTTTCCGCGCTTTGCTTTCGCCAGGTTGAAGAAGAAGCAAAGGTATGATGCCGCAAAACAGCCTAATATGAAAAATAGAAAATACAAATATTTTTGAATTTAGAACATAAATAAATGTTACTTTGTTCATAAAAGTAAATATTTGTTTTAAATAATCGTGTTTATCTATGATATTCTATTTATAAACACAATTTAAATACTCAAAAAATATTTACGCCGTAAAGACGCATAACTCTTTGCCGAGATTTTAAAAAAAAACCTATTTGAGCTTAGGATAAATTTAGTTATCTGTGGTCATTTTTATTTCCGCACATGTGCGGAAAAATGTTAAAAATCCACGCGTGTGAAAAACGCATGTTGGACCTAATCGTAGTGCGATAAGAAACAGTTTTCGAGAAAATGTATTGAATCATTCTTAATTGAATGCACTCAAATACGCCTTTAGAAGATAAGTGCCATTCAGTCATTATATGTCGCAATTTCTCTTACCAAATGGCATGTCCGTTTGCTATTACACTAAAATCACATAATTTGGTCATTGCCACCTTCTAAATCGTTCGCAAAATGGTTTGAAGTTTGCACAATTATTGAGTTTCATTCGTTTTTCAATGCAATTGGTGTTAAGTTGAAGTTACATGAGCGGTTTGCGCACGTTATGTCATGGGGGCTGACAAGTGCTGGCATAATACCCAGGATCTTATGTAAAAACATATGTTATAACAAAAGAAGTACAAATGCATCGCGGTTTCAATAGACTTCATAAATGCTGAGTCACTTCATCAGGTGCTCACAACTTCATAAATAAATGATCTACCTAGGTGCATGTATGTTTGTAATTTACTCAATATCAGTTAGACAAGAAGGTACAGTAAAACTATTTCATTCGCCTACAATTATATCATTGAAAATGTTATGAAATACAAAGTAACACTGAAATATAATGTACGTAATACTTTAATGACTTGGATTATGCCTAAACCTATGATTAAAAATAGTTTCTATCCGTTTGATACGGTCAATTGACTGCCTCCATAGCTAATATCCTACCCTAGTACTTGAAATTAAGCCGAGTTGAAAACTTGACACTGATATGCAAACTATTTTCTAATTTCGTAAAAACAACTGGTGTATCTTGTTATTATAAAGCTTATGATGGTGGGCATGAGAAGCCAAACTTATAATTTACAATTATTTGCATTTCATATTCTGAAACATTAACATAAAAGCTTGTCAAACGAACATTTAAGAGCACAGTGTGGCACACCACATGACCATACTAACTAACCACACAAAACTAAATCGTAAGAACTGATATTTCACCTGTGACAAACAATAAAGTAATTTGAATTTGTATCACAATACGCACAACAACCTTGCATCGTCCTAGTTCATTTAAGCTTTAGTAAGTAGATAGACATACCTAGGTACCTACTCTTACTGAAAAAATCGTCTAAAGAATTAAGAAGGTCATATCATTCAAAGGATCACCACTTTGCATGTTATAATTAGTCTGTCACGTCCACGCCTCCAAGAGACACATTTTTTACATCATTACTGGGCTGAATGTCAAGGTCTTCACGATATTAAATTAATGAAACATATTAACAATACTTGGATCTGCGTTTTAGTTTGAGTATTATGGCAGGCGTTTTAATAGTACATGAGTCGCCATCTAGGCGCAGGTGCCGGAGCTATATTGGCCGAAGGTTTACGAATGTTTGGTGTTTTCTTGTCGAATGATAATCTTTTTTAAATGGTTTGAATCTACCAAATAAATTATGCAATGGACTAGTGGGAAATTTTCTGTAGCATAAGTTGTAAGCTTTCCTATTTTGAGGTATAAACTCAGTCAGAAATTATAATTTCTCCTAAATTTTTGCCTGGCTTTATTAATCTCAACCTTAGTCAAATAAAAAAAGCGCCTTAAATCATAACAAAACTTGTGAAGGCACTATAACCAAGTTAATAGGTCAGTTAGATTGTCCTCTGAAAAACTTTAGGTATTAATCTAATAGATACCTAAAAAGGCATTTACAAAGCAATTAATGTAAGTGGAAACACAAGGAGGGCGGAATAGAGGTACATGTCCTTATTGGTTATGTTATTCAGAAATTTCAGGTGCGGTACTCGCAACCAGTGTGCGTGTGCTATTAGATGTATGGACGTGGACGAACCAAAGGAGTATTTAAGGATCGAAGCAGGTGGTGTTCTGTAGTTCCTGACCCCACGGGAATAGGCGTGAATATATGTGTATGAGCGGTACCTACGTCCTACATGCAGGCACATCTAGATAGTTAAGCAAGGTTACGTTACGTTTGAAATGACTTGCGTTGACATTTCTGCAATTACCACGAGTAGTTAGCAGTGGTTACCTAGTTGTTAGCTTGCTCGGCTGAAGTGATAACATGATGGTCGGGTTTTCCACTATCATGCTTTATAATAACGGTCACATAACTGTGAGTCTGAAGTTCAAACATTTTTCTTTTTCACTCGTTTTTCTGACATTGTGTCCGTTTGTGCCTTGATACAATCCACGGTGGGGAATTCCGTAAGCGATATGAGCACGGAGTACCCTTCAGAATTTAAGAGTTTGGCTCAATGTCCTTTATGTTACTTCATATTTCCATTACCAATAACCTAATTATTATTTATACCAAAGAGGTGCCTTTTCTGGGTTTGAAACACTAAGCGACAATGGTAATGCCTTAATAAAAGCTGGCTGTATTAAGGAATTTTCAAGGAATCGCCTAGCTAGGTATATCATTTTTGATTTCCAACACTTTCAGGTAAGCTGGTAGACCGTTGTCTATAGGGATTGAGTGGAAAGTGCTTTTCATGAAAAAACCTTGTGTATTTTTCATTTTACAACAATGTCCCAGTAGAATCGTCGTAATACTTACCCAAACTAGTAACCATAAAGCCGAAATTAGACGCTTCCGACGCTTCTGACGTTTTCTGTTCATTTTTGTCTTTAACTCAAAGTAAATTGCTTGAACACAACATTAACATTGAATGAAATATTCACTGACCTGCAATAGTGTTGAGGAACATGAGGTACTCGAAGTTGGAGATCTCACGGCGCTGCCACTTCTGCGTCATGTTGGAGTTGCGCATGAGTTGCCGCGGCGACATCATCGACGCACGTCTGGAACAATGCAAATAATTATAATTAATAAACAAATACGATCCAATCTGAGGTCTAAAATGGTACTTAATCAAAAGTTTTAGTGAGTAATAAACCAATAGTAAATAAAAAAACAAGTATTGTAAAGAACACCTCTGTGGCAGACGGACAAACTTTTTTTTAAGGTTAAAAATGATAAAGTTGTGGAAAAGTAAATGATATTTTTATCTTATTTTTTGCGTGAACCGTTTTAAATCTAACTGCCTATAATTAGAACATGAATAAACATGAAACACTATAAAATTGTACATTAAATGTACATTGTATAAAATTGTACTTATGACTAATATCTTCTATATTTTTAGAAGAGCGAACTTTAAACTAGATGTTATTAAAATTGCACGTGTTTTTAACCATAGTTTTACACGTTTTAGGAGCATTTAATATCAATTCATAGGCGTAGACCCATCAAAAGATGCTTTGTCTCGGTCCGGTGGTTAGCATAGAACAGCCGCGATTTAAAGATGGCCTGCAAAAACTATGTTATCATGGAAATTGCCAACCATAATGTTGGGTAATTTATTTTTGCCAACTTGACCTCGATACTAGAAAAACTTTATCTAGTTTACAGGAACGCCCTCTTAACTAGATGAAGAGTTTCGGTAATCCTTTCTGGTTTAAGTTTTACTTTTTATACTTTCAGTCGTATTTATATCAACGACGTTGTACGTGTGCCAATATAAAAATAATAAAAATGATTGTAAATATGTTTCTTTTAATTTGCTGGTATTCAGCTGCATCCGGTTAGACTGGAAGCCGATGCTAATATAGTTGGGAAAAGTCCAGGCAGATGATGATGATGTTTCTTTTAATCTGTGTTTTGTCTGTGCAATAGCTTGGATTTGTCTGTTATATTGTACGTTTTCTCAAATAAATATATAAATAATACATACAGTGACCTTTTCTGGATGCGATAAGATTAATTCGTTTCTATATACTTTTTATTTTATTACAATTCAATAATTTTTTATTGCACATCGGGTCTGGTTTTCACACATAGTTGCCAACCTTAGTAACTGCAGCCGAAGCTAACCTAAACCCAACTTTTGCAAATACATGTGTCCAAACACATGATGAGGTTTTCATTTTGTATTAGATCGCTTTGGAGGTAGACCGAATTTAGATAGATTCTGTAGTCCTGTGACCTGTGTGTGTCTGTGTCGTGTGTAATTCTGTGTTCCACAAAAATATGATCACTCAATATTTTGGTGAAGTTGATAATTGGGCTAACTTAATTGAATCACATACGTAATGCTATAGCATTTTTTTTTGTAATGGGCTTAATTTTTTTCTATGTACGGTTTTATAGCTTTACTGTTTACAGATTTTGTCTTATTTTTTACTTGAAACGTGAAAATTCATGTAACAGACTTAATTATAGGTTTGTACCTACTTGTTGGGTGCCGTTGAGTCGTTGACCCAGTGATCTTGACCATGGGCTTGGCCAAAATATACCATTAACAAGAGGAAGTTAATTTTATCTGTATCGTAAACAGATTGAGTCATACGTTACCTTAGTAAAATTACCAGTAACCACAGTCGATGCTCGGTCACTTCCGGGTAGGATCCGTGCAGATTTGTCTGGCTTTCTGATCCTACGTACGGACATTGTCCGGCCTTGTCATTAGTCCGACCTTTTTGACGTAAAAGGATAGTATTTTTTAAACAAAAACCTTTAATATTAAATAAAAACGAAAGAATAGAAAGTAAAATGTTCAAACTTTTTTGCCAAGTCAGGACTTTTCAAATATCGAAATTGGTGCGCCACTACCGTATTATGTAGATCAGCTGTGCACGCTGTTGTGTCGTTGCTCTAGTATTGAACTGTCAGTTTCAAGTTTGTCACTACAGCTGTTCTAGGAATCTTTATCTGATTTCTTTGTTAGAGTTTGATAGGAATCTTGTTTACGTTTGTAGTTTAGTTATATGTTTTTTTTCCTGTACGTATTTGTACAGGAAAAAGCTGCTGTTGCATGTTTACGCTACACTAAAGTTTATGCTTGAAAGTTGACGGTTGTCTTTGGCAGCTTCATGTAACTGTGTAAGATTACTGTGCTCAATTCTGAGAATGTTAACATATTTAAAATTATAATTGCAAGGTATTTTGAATACTCGCTGTCACGTAACTACCTACATTTCCTACGTTAAGGGATTACCAAACAATCAATGAAACAATCTGCAATAATCTCCAATTAATAAAACTCGTAAGGCGATGGTGTATGACAGTTTTGCGTGTAAAGTAACTAAAGCTGAGATCACACCAAATGAAACGCTTGCTTAACGCGGATTTCATCAATAAAACTGAACGCGATCAGCACACCTGCACTGCGTTCAAGGGCTATCAGAGCAGTGTCTAAATCACTACAGAATATTGACACTGACAGCTCTTGAACGCTTTTAGATCTTGTTGATCGCGTTCAGTTTCATCGGTGAAATTCGACCTTAGCAGCCAGGCGGCGCGGCGCGGCGGTTGGCTGGCATTGTTTTTGTCATCTAAACAGATCATCTTAACAAGATAAAACAGAAAAAAAAGATTTGATGATTTACTTGCGGTCGATGACCACAGGAAGTGTAATATTTTCGGTATGAGTTTCAAGATAAACCTTTTTTTTGTTTGTACATCGATACCCGTCACGTCTGCCGAGTTATGCTAGATAATTCAATTTCACTCGTGTGTATGCTTGATGTGAATGCGGCCTTATGGCGCAGGCGGCGCCGCGTGTTCGACTAGTATAGTGCGATCGGTGTCAGGGTCGATGCGCGGTTGTCGACCCGCGCCGCTGCGTCTGCGACTGTGCTGTGCGTCTGCGTGTGCGTATAAATGTGAGGCTTTCTCATCTAAGTATCACTGTAAGGATCACCTTCAATATGTTGTTGTTGATTTTTAGCTGTCTGGTATCAATTTTGCGAACGCTACTGTCGCCCATGAGGACCTGGGTTCGATTCAAGGATCGAGAAAAAGTGTTATCGGGTTTTTCCCTTAAGAATTTATCAGTAGCCGGAAGTTGGTCGTGTGATACCCTCGTGCCTCAGAAAGCAAATTGAGTCTTTGGTCCTGCGCATGATCTCTCTCAGATCGAGTGGGATTCGGATCGGATCGCAGGGGGAGGATAGAGTGCACCTGTGCCTCCATACACACTTGTTCCCTATAATATCTCCCGCGTCAAAGGCTGGTCTCCGCTGAAGTTTGACCGCCATGACCGGAAACGGCGAGGGCTACCTAGTATGTTGTTAATTTGGCAGTTTATGAAGATTATGCTGTCAACGTTGATAATTAAGGGAAATAAGATGGGCTGTTTAATGCTGTGTCAATTTGTAAGATCTTGTAAGATGATGTTTTATTGGAGGACAAGGGGTTACTTGAGGTATATTATTACAATAACCAAACATTTGATACATTTCTGCTTGACTTGGTTTCTGTTCTGCGATGGTTTGGGATACATTTTTACGAATACAAAACATAATGAGATGCAGACATCTAAATATGCCATTGGCTTGTTTTGTTTTGTGCTTGACAAGTTAAGCTTGAAAAGCTTTTACGACTTATTAATACAATAAAACTAATAAAAAACGTTAAAAAGCTTTTGAACTTCATTCAACCAATTAGCAATTACCAAATACAGACAAAATTGCAAGCAGAGGCCAGCCTCAAGAGGTCAACAGCCCACTTGTTTTACGAGTATAAATACTGAATATAAATTATAAATAGCGTCGAGACCGATACCGAGACCGGTGGGTGGGTGACCAAGTGATCTCGATACCGGAGTACCGGAAGCGGATGGGAGCCATAAGACCTTATCTTGTAAATAAACAAACAATTATCTCTACTAGGAACTAGGAGTTGATCTATTTTATTCGCGATTAATGAATTATTCAAGCCGTTAATCATATTTTGGCGTCATTTGTAGAGAGCAATTTGTCACATCTATTTATGAGCTGCAGTAACTGGTTTTGATAGGGAATCGTAAGTTTATGTACTTCAAAGCTTTTGCAATGATTTTTTCGCATTTTATAGGCATCGTTATGATTGTAAAATTATTGAAATGTCGCAAAAGTGAGCAAGTGAGTGACTATTAAGTAACAATGTCTGCGTACAGTAGAGCACTATTGCAATATATTTCCCTAATCGTTCTGGCATCTAAGAACAGGAACTTGAGTAACAAGCATTACTGTTTTCTCTCATACTTCGTTTTGCCACACCAACAATAATAAAAGCACATAAAACAAATAAAATACTTACATTGCAACATTAAAAATATGAAGTTGCCAGCATTTACGAATGCCAATAACCATTTAAAAAATCAAACGAGGTGAGGTAAACCTCTGTGGTACCTTGGGACCCACGCTTGACCAAACTCTTGTTCCGAGTTCAATTTCTGACCAATCGGGGAAGGTCACAGATGATTTACCGACGTCTTTGGTGAACAGTCCATTGATATGTTGCGAAATTTACTACGTTTTGTTATTGTTTATGATCAAAAATGGCTTTTGGATGGCGAGTCAGCTTTCTGTTGTATGGTCAAAGTTTATGATCATGTAAATTGTTGGACAACTTATTTTATTATTATAAACACTATTGAAGTTAAATATGTATGTGTGAAAAGCTGTAAAAATAAGGTACCAAGGTATTTGCCGTCTAAAGATGGATGTTAGTCCTTTTTCGATTTCAATTCAAGTATAAAATCATTGGGCGTGATATTTAATGCCGTAATATCTACCTACATGAAATGTTATACTACATGTTTTAATTATAGACAGGGAACCATGTATTAAGAGGCTAAAACTAACCATTAATGCGAAATTGAATTCGCAGAGCAAAAACGGACCGAAAGATTACTCGAGAGATGACTTACATCGAAAACAATATTTAACAATACGGAAACTTCCCATACTATATCATCTTGGACCATTTTGGTAGTTTGCACTTAACTTTGTCAAAAATGTTTCCCTGTCGAGATATATGACCCCAGAAGTTAGTAAAGTATGCTGAAGCGGAGGTATTAAGACCCAAATGGTCAGAAGAGACCCATGAATTTCATGAAATATATTGCTTCAGATAACGCATTAAAACGTCAAACAAATTGACCTTACTTTAGGATTTCGGCATCCTTTGGGAGGTTTGCGGAAGTCAAACCCATTTTATAAACTCACGCCTTTGTCCCATTGGGGTAGGTACAGAGAGACTACAGAACGCCATATTACGAAAAAAAAAGTTTTCGTTCAAATAGTTAATTTAGTATTCTTATTTTTGTTAATCAATCACAACTGAATTACAGATTCGACAGCAGAATGATTGATCAGATTTGACTAGCGTTTAAAAGGGTTTCAGAATCCCGAGTCACAACGTGAAAATCAACCAACTCCGATTTAATAGACCACTCCTTGAAGATGAGATGATATAAAATTAACGCTAGCTAAATAAGAGGCCACTTCCAACAATTATTCGAAATAATTGCCTAGACAATGACGTCTGACGTCTCCGGGGCAAAAGAAGCCGCAGTTGTCAATCATTCAATTTCGAATAGAAACAACATTTTCGCGCTGTAATCCTACATAATTCAGGTAATCATGTCATCATACTCAATCATGATGAGAGGAGAGCGGGGGGGTGGGGTGCGAGGAGAGGGGAGAGGCGGGAGGAGGCAGCACGTCATTGCATGATTGTCTCGTCCACAATCATTGTTTACTTTCGTACACACGCTAAACGATTTTTTTTCGTAACAAGTTTATCACAAAATTGTAGCATTGTCAACCATGAGAAACAATTTTCGTAAGATCGGCGTTCTAAACTCGGATGATTTAAGTCATTTCTGCGACCTAAATAGTTTTTGATTTTTGGTCTAATCGATTTAGTTCGACGGAAAGGGCGACTGTGGGCTGTGGGTGGCTACAGTTGCTCTATAAATAATATGAAATAAAGCACTTATACGTCTAGTAGGAAATAATAACACTTCCTATCGAAAAGCATTTATCTTCCGAGCGGAAACTTGAAGTTCCTCTCGGCGCGCATTCTCGACAGAATGTTGCGAATGACAATTTCTGAAAACCGCACGTATTGTTTATTAGTTCCGCTATTTTTTCTTCTTAAACAATAGGTTTAGGTAGTATCATATCATATTTATCAACATTTCTGTGTTTTAGTTGTTTTTAAATACAAGTAGGTATAAAAACTGTATAAAGACTAATTTGCTCATTTCATCTCTGCAAGATAAGAATATAACTGCAAAATTCTTTGACATAGTCCAAGAATCAACCTAACCAAAATAACCAAATCTAACTTAGACATTGAACTTGTACGGTTCAACTCCATGAAGGTGAATGACCCAGAATAACTGTAAACTGTTATTATTTTAAGCTTGATAGAATTGCAAACGGTTAATTATTGGCATACTGATTTAATTAACTACCTATTAAAAAGATTACTAACGGCGAATAAACAGTACACATGTATATAATGCTTATGTAAACATTCTAAATGTAACTAGTGTTCTCGTGAAGTAAACTATTCGTAATTAAATTAATGGTAGAAGTAATTAGTATTCATCTATATCATGGGCATTATATGTGTGTTGAATAATATCCAGGAAATCATTAATTTACAGACAGCGAATCATTTAAACCCTATTTAATTGATTAATTAAGATGTTTTGTTTCAAGACTATTGATATTTGAATACCTTCAAAAGACGCGACAAAATCGTGAATTTGCGACAGAGTCGTGTAGTCGCGAGTGTGAGCTAGTCGTTAGTCTGTGGGGCACAAATTGGCGAGCGATATGTCACACATGTCCGGTAAACATTGACATTGACAACTGTACGCTCGCGCACACAAATCATAGCATGTTAAGATAATTTTATTCATATATTTTTGGGCAGAAGTTATTTACAATATAGATGCAAGTTTGCTAAGTTTTGTGCCCAGAAGAAATTCGATGCTATTTGGAAGAGTGACTTGACACGAGAAATATGGAATGATGATGGCTATTTCAACTTTTCTTCCAAGACGCGCCGTACGATTTGTAATTTTAGGCGATACTTTAAGAACCGTATTTCTGGACATTTGATGTTTAATTAAGTGCCAGCTTCAGTTTGAGCCGCGTTTTTGAAGAAAAATCGAATTGGCATGGAGGATGACTACGCCAACTTCCACAGAAAAAAAAATCAAACCCTTTTCAACATGCAAAATTAGAAAACTTTTCTACGTTCCGATAGAGTTGTAACGGTTTCAAGTTTACAATACGTATTTACAAAATACAGCTGATAGAGTTGTTCCCACGGATAATTAGACACGTCTTAATTAGTTGTTATCGACTTCTTCAACTTAAACGCGTTTAAAATCATCTTTTTGTTTTCATAGCTTTAATGGATTTCATTACCACAAATGAGTAATGTTTTTAATGATAAATGTTTTTAATTTAAGGTGATGTAATGGATGTTTCATATATGTATGCTTAGTAATTTAAACTAGAGGTTAACTTTGACTGTGATTAATGAACTATTCTGTATCAATTTCAAATATTTCGGTTTTAAAAATAAACAAAATAATTACTTAACATAATTGTTATTAATCATATTCATTAATTAACGACTAAAATTAAGTAATTGCTCAGATATAGGAAACGAATGGCCATTGTTTACCTCACCTAGTGAGATAATATTGTGTTTTGTCCACCGGAACTGATAACAAACATGACTTTAGGGCAACTTAAACTGTTTGTACTTGAGAATATTTGTTTTTTGATTTAAAGTACTCAAATCTTTGTTTTAATAATACTGTAGCTTTATTTATTTCACAAAAATATATCTAAAGTATCCCTTGTCCTTTTGCTTAAGTTTGAAAACTCACCTAGAATTATAAAATGTACGTTACTTGCTACAAAACATATTGGGCAGTTAGCTTCTTCGCGATTTTCTTTGAGTTGTCCAATCAGGGTGTTGGTCTGCTAACGTTTTTTTTGCCACCCCTTGGCAACCATTCCGTTAAAATCGACAAAGTTGGAAAAATGATCAACATTATTTTGTTCTGCCAAAGGACTCTTGTACCTAGCTGTACACAAGTCAACATTTACATACAAGCAATCAAGTATCTTTGATGTAAGATCAACGCACTTCAATGTGTCATTAGTAGCCACGATCTATTGTTTATCACGACCTATGTCAGGGGAACCTTCAAAGCCACTTCTTACGATACCTATACTCCTGGTAATCGAGAATTACGAAGTAAAGGTAAAGTTTACGATTCCGGTAGGAAATTGTTCTATTTACGGTCTTGTAATTAATCTAATAGACAATTCTTAGTAGTTTCTAAAGGTAATAGTTGATAAAAAAGTGTATGAATAGATTTGTCATGTCATTTGTGATTAATTCTTGAAGAATAACTTACTTGAGATGTAATTATTTCGGTGTAGAAAAGAAGAAACCAGAATCCCGGGGGTCGAACATTATCCCACAGTACCGTACTATCGGGATAAAAAGTATCCTAAGTGGCAAAACCCAGGTTATGTTGAATCCGAATTCCAAATTAAAATAGTAGCAGACAGGCATATTTACTCTCGCTAGTTACGGATTTCAGTAGGGAAATATGAATTTTAGCAGCACGTAAAATCGTAACGTACAATCAAAAGCGCTAAATCACTAGACAGACCCTTTGGTAAATTCCGCCGGAACTAGGAAACTTCACGTTCAGCACACTTTACATTAATTAAAGGCACTTCATCCCGGCCCTTACGGCTAATTAGCCCATATACATTGCATTATCAGCTGTCCAAGGCGAGCTATCGACCCGGCAGGTACCTACGGAGCAGTTCCTACTTTTACAATAATCACGCAATATACCAGGTCAGCAGATTCTGAAAGAGCTGTGACCTTTTGTTCCGGTGTATCGGATTACGTGACTCAATTGTTTATTAATAATATGGGTGGCTTTATTATGAACCATTAAAATATTTATAAATAACTTAAAGATTAAATAAGGTATTTGGGGTTGTTTATAAAATCTTGTCGGGTTCAATTTTAATGTGTCAATGCTGAAACATGTTTAATAGTACAGTTTCAGCATGTATCGTACAAATAAATGATGTCTTCATAAGACTCAATAATAATAAATGGCTTGTTAATTTTAATGTCATCATATTCACTATTAGGAATAGGTACTCGTAAAAGGCAAGAAAAACAAATTTTCAGAGTCATTTTACATCGCATGTTGACAGCAACTAAGCTCTTGTAAAAAGAGTAATATTTCAAAAAGCTGAATCGTCACATCACAAAAAAATAATTAACACATCGTCAAAAAGAAATAAATTAAGAAAATTGATAACGCAAATAAAACAATTTGACCACATCACTTCTACAAATGGTTATATCCAGTTATTGGCAAGACTCGTCATAATTTACATTGTGACGAATGAACAATAGGTCATGAGCTCAGTTTTCCCAAAACCGAGTAAAAACAAACATTAAAACTTACATTCCGTCGTGAGATATAGTATTTTGTTTCGTATTTACTCGAATTTTCCGAATTACGTATTGACACCTATATCGATAAGTTTAGTAGTAAACAAAGTGTATTTATTTACTTAACTTATTGTGGATATTCTAGTTATTTGAAATGTGGTTTATGTATGCCGCGTTACTTAGAAAACTATGGGCTACTAAGGTCAGCATTATTTTTATAGACTCTTCGAATGACCTCTTTTTGAAATAATACTTTAGAAAAACACTACTAAACACTATTAGTGTAATATGAGGAAAAAAAATAACAAAACGTCTCATATATTTTACATATGTAAAGCTGGCTTAGATATAAATCGGGTACCAGGGTGACAAGAATCAAAAGTGCTGAATCACAGACAACCGCAGACCGCATGTCGAGCTTTCAAATCAATTGTAGTCAGTGACGAACGCTTGATTCACGGCAATGCATAATACGAGTATGCCATGAATCGGCAAGGATACGCAAAATTTATTGGTAAAAAGATTTACAACTTGTAAGAAGGAAAAACCCCGGTTTTTTCGTCATATAGGGAAATTGGATTATGTTTAAGTAGGTGCTTAGTTAAGTTATACGCAGTAACATAATTTGTAACAAAAGTCACGCATCACTTTATCCGTTTCCTAGATTGTTACGTATATGTTTTTTCTCAGTACAAGATGGACAGTACGATTTAATTTAATTAAAATTACAACGCTATTTTATAAACTGAATCATGATTTATAATATCAGGAGCGCAGAACACAACAAGAACGTAGACAGATTTGTAAAGTATGTATGTCATAACGTACAAAGGCTATAATAGGCGAGCTATTTATATTATTTTAATAACAATATTGCCCCGCATTCTCCACTCCACGTTACGGTTATAACCGGTCACTTCCGATTTCCGCGTACAGTTATAACTTGTGTTCGTGACTGTACTCGTAGTTTACACTCTCTTGTTTGTAAACAAACACATTGTCATTTACGATTTTATGAAATTCATTATCATTTATTTTTATGAAAGATCGTATCAAAAATTTATTGATCATCTGTTTTTGTGTATTTGTTTAGATTTTAGACGTTTGAAAAAAACTGGACATTTCTGGTAGGTATAGTTGCGAAGGCATTGCAGTAACTGCAGTTATAGCTTCCAAGCTGCTAATAAGCGTCAAGTATTAGGTAATGTTAATTACAAGTAAGTCGGCGCGTACGTCATATTGAGATTCGATTCGATTCAGCAAATAACAATTTTGTAAATGCAGTAATTAAAAACTATGTAATAGCTTTGTATCGTGAGGATATTATTTAATTTAATATTCCAAACGATTGGCACGCAATGGGTATTGTCAAAAAAATCTAACCTGAATATATATATATTTTTTTTTTAGTTAAAATATAGTAAGGAACTAATTTGAATATTTTTGAAATTCAATGGTTAGTTTAATTTATATTTAATTGTAAAGTTGGCTGATGACGTCATCACTGGAAAAGATTATTTTGCTCATTCAACGGTTTAATACGTGAGTGACACTCTAATCACGTGAAGCTAAGGGCTCGTTTAGACACGCGGTACCGCGCGATTGCCATATTCATATCTGAACGTAGGGTTAAGTGTATTCCACGATATTCTTGAGATAATATCACTGGAGGTCAAATAAAGGTTAACCACATTTCTTCAAAAATATAATTGAACGTAGAGTATTTATTTCATTTTAACGAGATAAGAGAATGATTATAGACCTTAATCCTCGAAATGGTTTTGCAATTAGCGCTGTTTTTGAAATCTGGACAATCCCCATTATTGATCACTGGCAGCCTTGCTCCTCCTGCTGAATATAGGCCTACTCTCTTTTGTGTCATGCTCTCCTGGTCTGACACGCCGTTGACGAAATATAAAAAAAAAATCTTTGAAGAAATAAAAGTGACCAATTTAATTTCATAAATAATTATGACCATAACCACATAAGGTACGACTTCTTAGAAAGCGTAAATATTATTACTATTATAAATGCGAAGTTTGTATGGATGGATGTTTGTTAGTCAATCATGCCAGAACGGATCTGAATGAAATTTGGCAGAGATAGATTATAGTCTGGAATAGTACATAGACTCCTTTTTTTTTCTCACACATACACATCAAAATTTCCACGCGAACGAAGTCGCGGGCAATAGCTAGCTAGTAATAAAATAAAAATATTTAAGGTTACACATTGACTTGTTGCGGATTGGATATTATCTACACAACTGGAAAATCTACGTTCAAAAACCCAAGTTTGCCTAAAAATTAGTACAGGGATTTTGTACTTGACATTTGAATCAAGTAGGTAATTTGCGGTAGGTTTATTTCCAAGATTGAACTACGGTTTTTCTTTTAGAATCAAATAACATTAGGTAAAGACAGTTTAGTTTCTTTAACAGAGATATTATATAAGTACCCACGATCTCGATAAAGCCGTAGAAATCATTACGAAAGGATTGATTGCACTTGACGGAATTGTGCATCAAGTACCAGTTATACAGGGTGTAAACAGACCCTTCACGAAGCCGTCGTTTCTAAGCAGTCTGTACATAAAACTAAGTAACTTGACACAAAAATTATTGCTGGGAATCGGGTTTTTTTTTTGGTGTGAAAAATCACGTTTTATGGTAGGGCTCAATGTAACGCACTTAAAACATTGTGTTGATGGATGGATTGAATAGCACGGGGGTCGTGAATGAATTTAAACTAAAAATTTTACATGAAAAACTTGGAACTTTTACCCCCAATATCTCCGTAACTAGAAGGTTTCCAGGTATGGTCTAGAACAAAAAAATGGTCGTAATGACGGGAGAACAAGTGCCTTTCGGCTTAGTTAAGGGTCTTGATACACCCTTTATAATAGACATAATTGATATAAAAATGCGCTAATGATGTGAATATTCTCCATTTAACAATGTTATGTAATAACGCTGAATTCGGAATATAGGTTAAGTGTCGCTAAACGACATAGCAATACCTATTCTGTAAATTCCAAATGACTTTCAAAATTATGGATTGCCGAATTATTAATTAACATGTTTTGTTAATATTAACGACTTTTTACCCTAATTAGGCAACTAATAAAGAAGATGGTTCAATGATTTATAATGTTTATTTTGAGTATACTTGAGATTTGTTGGCTCTATTCGGCATTCGGTAGCCAAACTATGACCTGACAAATGAGGATAATATAAAAAATTGCTTCTTAGAAAATACAGCAGTACAATTTTAACGGAAAGAGTAAATTCTTGCGGAATACTCAAGTGTTGCCTTATTTATCAAATACACAATCACTTCGCCCGCGAGTTCGTCCGCAAAAATTGTGATATCTCGGCCAATATGCATCATATAAAATATATAATATATATCCTGTAGCATCCACGAATAATGTAGCTTTCTGCCAGTGAAGAATTTTTAGAATTGGATCTAATGATCCAATTCTAAAAATTCTTGACAAAATTCTTCTTCGTTCCGGAGATTACCCCCTTCATACAAACCTTCAAACTAGCAAACAAATTTTACCTCTTTAGAATATAAGTATAGATTGATGTCAAGATGCACAATACATTTACAGCAGACATCCTACCAGCCAGCCTTTAGCTCGGGTTCAAGTCCCTCTCCCTCTAAAACGATCAAGGGGTTTCTACCATAAGACAGCCCAAAGAAAATATCAAGTAAAATTCCAGTAAATTGATTTACATGACAATCAGACTGATAATCACGCTGGCGACAGATTGCATACAATGTCGGTCGTATCAGACCGGTGGCTGACGCTGACGCTCTTTAAAATTGCTCATTGTTTGAGCCTGTAGAGCACGGAATCGACGACTGGCTGGAGATGGCAGTAATAGCCGAAAGTAGGTTTAGCGCACAACTGCTGTCACGGATTGCCGGTCAAAGCCTGGTCTCGTGGTCGCAAATGCGATTATTGAGCGTGGGGTCCTGTCAGGCACAGTATCATTGTGGCTGACTGGGAACCAAACCCAGGCTTCTGAATCAGGGATTTCCCAGTAGCAAGGTGTTTGAAAAAGCACGTCATTCCGTTGGTACAGCGCCACATCTCTCTCCGGTAGCGTCGCATTGCGGTCCATTCGGACCCTGAGAGTGAGGGAAGACAGATCGCCCTTGTGTTTGCGCACACACTTGTGCACTATATTAATTTCTGCATCAATGGCTAGTCTCCGCTGAAATTGGCTATCATGGTCGAAGACGGTCAAGAGGACTATTAGAATCGCAGTACGAGTAAATGGTTACGCGCTTGGTTTCTTTGGAAGTGTTGAAAATGCCGCTTCTAGGAGCGCCCGCCGAAGCGTCTCCGTGTTCTGTGCTCGCGCCCTACTAAGCAAACAATGGAGATATGGTACAACTGACAAGTACGTAGAAAGTAGCCTTGATTCCTCAGCGATCTCAAGTGGGTAGGGATGGTATTTTCTTGTGGCCGATTTACTTGTAACTGATTGGAGTGGAATCTTTCTTTATTCAGTCCTTGTAAAGGCCAGCCCCAGTGAGAGAAGATCATGGACGGCACATGTCAAAAAGTTATTCAACTGTACAGCCATCCCATTATGTACATACTTTAAGTAAAACTTCGTAGATAGAGAGTTATCTGTTTACTGCTAAATATGAGGGTCCCAATAACCACCTTCAAGGTTCAAACTGCTGGACATAAATCCCACCCATTGACAAACATTATCAATTATACTTGTTATTACCAGACAAAAAGAGACTGCTGTAAGTCCTCTGAATTTTTCAAATATTTTTTTCCTCGCCATACTTTTTTTACATGTTCTCTGTTCATCTTTTATTTTGATTTTATCTCAGTGTTTACATGTTACTGTGGTATGGTATACATTACATAACAAATAATTAGAGACATCAGTGTCGCGTGCCCACTTCCTGTGAAGAACGATCACGAACGGTATAAACTGCTCATTTTCTCTGCCGTATCACAATTACACACATGTCAAATGCAACCTATCATGATAAAACCTGGGGTTTTTCCTTTTACATGATATTTTATGTTTAATTTTTCCTCTTCTTGTGAAACCTTTGGTTCCGCCTTCTGAACAAAGGCATCTTACGAACTCAGCCTATCGCAGTCCCACCTGGAGATAGGCCTCCCACAAGCTGCGGCACAACACCTTATTGTTCCGCATCCAATAAGTCCCAGCCACATATTTGATGTCGGAAGTCCCTCTAGCTGAAGGACGTCCCACACTACGTCCTGCTTGCCGAGAAGCGGTGAATTAATAAGATGACGATAATTTAATTTCGTATCTTAGGGAAAAACAAAACATTGTAACAATGTTTTTTTTTTCGACCAAAAATGCGTCTTAGAATAAAATCTACTTCTTAAAAATCTCAAATATTGTCACAATAAGCTAGAACTATGATTTTCTGTTCTGTATATAAACAATGAGTACATAATCACCGCTGTGTTTCATAAGCGTGTGCGCATCGCATTACAAACCGCAACACTTCATCTAGACCGATCTTTTACATAAGACGCGGAAACTATTCTTATGTTCCATACAAGATAACTATAATACATAGCAGGCCGGCTCCAGAAAATACTATTAAATTAGTGTACAAAATGCGCTCTGCCTCGTTGGTCTAGTGGTCGCAAGCGCTACTGCCCACTATGAGGTCCTGGGTTCAATTCCCGGGAAGAGCAGTGAGCGCTTTACCAATAAGTATTTCTCAGTTGGCGCCCGGAGTTTTGGTGTGTACATGGTTGATGGCAATAGGCTCGCCCTCTTTATATCTCTATTATAACTGGCTCTCTCTTCGGAGATTACTGGCGTGATGTTATGTTTTGATTGTAGGAAACTGTGGCGTAGTACCTCTACGCTGCTACGCCGTAGCTGTTCCCGTAAAGTATCGGTTACGAAGGTGCTACGAGTGTAACCCTTCTAAGGGAACCTTCGTGCGGGACGATGCGTTGTTCTAGATGTCAAACGAAAGATAATACAGGGTGTTTGGCGCATGGACCGACACAATTTTTCCAGGGATTTGGGAGGTCATTAGCTAGGTTCTACCCATACACCCTTTGTCCCAAATGTCACGGTTGGTTACATATGTTTTTTTTTCAAAAAATGAAAAAAATGCCTAAAATGTTTCCTTTAATTCGAAATAACTTTTTTGTTTGTGGGTGTAGTGGCACAAAACAAATTTTGTTGCATTCTCCAAAGTCTTTTAAATCTAAAAACATCTTTGTTTTATAGAACTGGTTTCAAGAAAATTCCTTACAAGCTTCCAAAGTTAATTTTTTTATTTAATGAATGAAATTTTACAACTTCTAAATTAATTATAAAAAAAACTAAAAGCTATTTTGAACTTAGCTTTATTTTAAAAAGTTCTTTAGTTGATACCCTTTCTAACGGTATGCTACATGTCATAGAAATTATTCATTATGTAGTCAAAATACTAGTTAGGAGAGTCAGGGTTAAGAAAAGACTTTTTAAAGTTATTTTGTTTTTATTAAACTAAAGTTATAAAAAAGGAGGCAAAACACCGGGAGAGGTGGAAAGTAATGGGGGAGGCCTTTGCCCAGCAGTGGGACAGAATAGGCTAGTTAAAAAAAAAAGTTATAAATCTTGTTCAAATTGACCTCCTCCATTTCGTATGCATGCACGACATCTGTTTCTTATTTCAACTGTCGTTGTACGTAGTCGAATTTCTTCTTTCATAGTTTGGAACACGCCGGTTATTCGTTCAATCAGAACTTCCCTAGTGGGTATAGAATATGGGCTGATGAGATTGCGTCCAATAACACCAGCCCAAACGCTTCAGTGTCAACGTTTGGGCTGGTGTTGAAGTGCCCACTAGGGAAGTTCTGATTGAACGAATAACCGGCGCGTTCCAAACTATGAAAGAAGAAATTCGACTACGTACAACGACAGTTGAAATAAGAAACAGATGTCGTGCATGCATACGAAATGGAGGAGGTCAATTTGAACAAGATTTATAACTTTTTTTTTTAACTAGCCTATTCTGTCCCACTGCTGGGCAAAGGCCTCCCCTATTACTTTCCACCTCTCCCGGTGTATTGCCTCCTTTTTTATAACTTTAGTTTAATAAAAACAAAATAACTTTAAAAAGTCTTTTCTTAACCCTGACTCTCCTAACTAGTATTTTGACTACATAATGAATAATTTCTATGACATGTAGCATACCGTTAGAAAGGATATCAACTAAAGAACTTTTTAAAATAAAGCTAAGTTCAAAATAGCTTTTAGTTTTTTTTATAATTAATTTAGAAGTTGTAAAATTTCATTCATTAAATAAAAAAATTTACTTTGGAAGCTTGTAAGGAATTTTCTTGAAACCAGTTCTATAAAACAAAGATGTTTTTAGATTTAAAAGACTTTGGAGAATGCAACAAAATTTGTTTTGTGCCACTACACCCACAAACAAAAAAGTTATTTCGAATTAAAGGAAACATTTTAGGCATTTTTTTCATTTTTTGAAAAAAAAACATATGTAACCAACCGTGACATTTGGGACAAAGGGTGTATGGGTAGAACCTAGCTAATGACCTCCCAAATCCCTGGAAAAATTGTGTCGGTCCATGCGCCAAACACCCTGTATATTTATTTAACGAGGTTAGGGAACATAATATATTCACAAATAAAAAGGAAAGTACTTATAAAGGGTGTAAAGAGACCCTTAACGAAGCCGAAAGGTACTTGTTCTCCCCGTCAATGCGATCATTTTTTTGTTCTAGACCATACCTGGGAACCTTCTAGTTACGGAGATATTGGGGGTCAAAGTTCCAACTTTTTCACAAGTTTTTTTTAAATACACGTTTTTAAAGTAAGATTTTTACTTTAAACACCTCCACTACCCCCGTACTATTCAATCCATCCATCAGCACAATGTTTTGAGTACGTTACATTGAGTCCTACCGTAAAATGTGATTTTTAACCTCAAAAAAAAAGTCGTTTCCCAGCAATAATTTTTGCGTGGAGTTACTTAGTTTGATGTACAGAATGATTGGTTGACGGCTTCGTGAAGGGTCTGTTTACACCCCGTATAGTTAGAAGAGTAGAAAGACAAGTTACCAAACACCGAATTCAGCAATATTCTGTCTCTAAAAGATTTTGTAATCGAGAGCAGTTCGTTCATTTTTGTCAGTACGACAGAAAACTAGACAAAGTGTTATAGGAGTACGGCGCTTTATCGGAAAAGGGTCCTTTGTTTTGTGCATTATAAATTATTGACCTCATTTAATTAGCATTTGATATGCATATAGATTAGACGGTCTACTAAATAGAAGATTATCATTTCTGATGATCTGCGTATTTATATTGCGGCGTAATTCTTGTTGTGCCGTGAAAGTTATTTACATTGAAACGATACGACAATTAATATCGCGTCTTTCATGTGCTGTTGCTTGCACATTCCCGGAACTGATGTCTACTGAAAGCGCAAACTCGTCCTCAAATGTTGGGCTGATTCAGTTTAGCTTGACATCGACTCGTCAAGAAGAAGATTTCCAAATGACATACATATAAATGATTTGGATAGATAGATAAATAATTTATTTAGTGCACAGAAACATAGCACAACAAACGGAAGCACAGTTAAATAATACAAATTACACGACTATACAACTATACGGGGTGTAAACAGACCCTTCACCAAGCCGTCAACCAAGCATTCTGTACATCAAACTAAGTAACTTTACGCAAAAATTTTTGCTGGGAAATGAAATTTTTTTTTGGGGTCAAAAATCACATTTTACGGTAAAACTCAATATAAAGCGCTCAAAACTTATTGCTGATGGATGCTTTGAATAGTAAACGGACCATGGAGGTAATTGGAGTAAAGTTAGAACCTTTAAAAGTAGTATTTAAAAAAAAACTTGTGAAAAAATTGGAACTTTGACCCCCAATATCTCCGTAACTAGAAGGTTCCCAGGTATGGTGTAGAACAAAAAAATGATCACAATGACGAGGAGAACAAGTGCCTTTCGGCTTCGTTAAGGGTCTTTTTACACCCTTTATAAAACAAGGTGCTAATATACAAAAAGAAAAAAATATTTACGAAAGAAGTATAGTAACACCATGACATACTTCAAATCAAATAACAAGTATACGAGGTGCGGTGTGCATCTCAAGGTCGCACCAAATGGGAGTCCAGCTCAGCATGTGTCAGGCATGCACCTGACGCTGATTGCCCACTTGCATCACAAATCACTAAACAAGTTTAGCGCGAAACTAATTTAATATGTAAAATAAGTTCCAGTCAATTATTTTCAGTCAATCGTTTGAAATTGACAGAGACAGAATGTGTGTATGTGAATTTAAATATGTTTAGCCCCAAACGTATTTATTGATTGGCGGTGCAAGCAGGCCTTGGCAGGCTGTGTACTTTAGGAGATTAATAACTATACTTAATACTAGCTGTTGCCCGCGACTTCGTTCGCGTGGAAATTTTGGTGTGTATATGTGAGACTGCCTCGTTGGTCCAGTGGTCGCAAGCGCGACTACTAAGCATGAGGTCATGAGGAGATGCTTGTGTTGGGGGGCGTCCATTAATTAAGTGAGGCTATTTTTGCGATTTTTCGATCCCCCTCCCCAATGGTGAAATGTCGTGTGATTTGGCTTGACCACCTCATCCCCCTCCTAATCTCAAGTGAGACTTATCAAAATGCGTAGTTATATGCGTAGTGTAAATACGGTAATATGTGCTTGATTGCGTAGAATTCATGTAAAAATAATAATTTGTAGAGAAACATGTTCACTTAATTAAACCCTGCTTTCTCGCAATTTTAATTTTCTTGCGGGGGAAAAAATTACGTGATATTTGCCGAGAGCCCCCTCTCCCTCGTGGGATTGGGTGAGATTCGGCTCGACGTCCCCCCCCCCTTTAACGCCTCACGTAATTTGTGAACGCCCCCTTAGTGCCCATTTACGGAGACGCGGCGCGTCGGGCGGCGCGTTGCGCGGGGCGTCGCGCGGCGCGTTGCGCGTTTTTTCCGTTTACGGAGAGGATTATCTACATAAACTGTTCTTAGTGATGAAATAATTTATTTTGATAAGGATTATAGCATGAGTAAAATAAATGCGTTTAAATGTAGTCCAAAAAAAATTCAAGATAAAAAAAATGGTTGTTGTGCCTCACTCGACATAGATAGGTATAGTGTGTCGCGGACTTTTTTGTAGATATTTATAAGATCTACAATTGATTAGAACATTTTATGGTTCTATCTTTTATACTTTAGGCACCGTACGCAAAATAAGTAACTTTTCTGGTTGATTTTTTACACCTTGTGTCCGAAAAACCCAAATATCTTACGGAACCCTATTTTTTTCCAAAATAAAATTTAGCCTATGTTACTCGTGGATAATGAAGCTTTCGAATGGTGAAAGAATTTTTAAAATTGGTCCAGTAGTTTTTGAGCCTATTCATTACAAACAAACAAACAAACAAACAAAGTTTTCCTCTTTATAATATTAGTGTAGATTAGGTCCTGGGTTCAATTCCCAGGTCAAAGTATCATTGGGTTTTTCCATGAGAGAATTCTCTGCAGAAGCCACGGAGTCTGGATTCGTGCCCGGTTGATGGCAATTGAGTCGCCCCCTATTACATGGGACTTAAACATAACTGGCGAAATATGGATGTCGTATTAGGTACACCTCTGCCTTACCCTTCGGGGATTACAGGGGTGATGTTGATACTTAAAATTATTAATAAAAAAAAAATTAAAACATTGGACATGAATTTATTTTGAGTTTTTTCCACTAAGCTTATTTGACAAGGAATTAACTCGTTGAATTTCCTTAGTACTGTTCAGAACGGGTTAGCCAACTTTTTACAGGAAATGTGTACAAGTACATGGTCGACGTTAGGAAACAAGATTTTCATTATGATATTATCAGTATCTAAAACTCTGCTCATTTAAGTAATAGTATTTTTGACCTCTCTCATAAGGAAAATGGGTCCGATAATGGGATTTTTCGCAATAGAAGAAAGAATACTACCATTTTTCTTAGGAGAGTCATGAAATTGATTAAATTAAATTTTGGTTATGACTGTACTGAAACTATGTTTCAAGTAGGTAGGGGCTTGTGACAGCTGTCATTCCGCTACACATAGTGATGTTACAACCATCGAAAATTTTATTTTTTAGATTCAAAACAAAATTGTCGATGGTTTTTCTACGTAATATTTTTTTAGTTTGTTTTCACTTTCTTTGGATGAGTATTCCAGTCTGAGCTAATGTCGATACTTGGATTTAGTACACATACACATATTTAACGGTATTTGCCTTTTCGCTAACCTTGTTAGCACACAATTAAGAACATACTAAACATGTTACGAAATAGTATTTCCTTGAAGTCTAGACAAGGATTTGAGATCTAGGTTTGGTTGCACTACGCATTTTTGATGGGCTTCTTGAATTCGAAGGTTTTGGTACCTGCGTGCACCTCTTTAGAGGTATTACACGATGGTTGTGTGAGGTAGCAATTTACTTTTATTTTACGATTTTTTTTTATTTTTTATTTTACGAAGACATACTTCTGAATCTACGGATATTCGTCGCAGAGCCATTTATTATTCGTCGTCCAAATATTCATTATTGCCTACCCGCATTTTTAGTGCATGACATTTTTCAAATAAGGAAACCCAAGAGAGCCCTCATATTAGAAGTGAGTTACTTCGTTATGAGATATAATATGTGAGGGGAAATTTAAATCACGGGAAACGTATGTTTCATGGGAAAATCCCGTCGATTCGGAAGTTGGCTCACGTGCAAAAATTCCCATTGCATCTCATCGATATAGAATTAGCACTGTTTACAATGTTTAATTAACGATGTTTATAATGCCCATCTATTCTCGAAGCTGTTTACAACGTAGGGCTCTGGGAAAAAAAAGATATACCTACATATGATTTCCTGCAACACGACGTCACGGAAACGAAATATTGGATTACAAAATCTTCATGTTATTTTTAATTCGACACTGTAACGTTAGAAAAATTCAACAGGAAGGCTAATTATAACAATCAATAGAAGTTTTCTTTACAACGAACGTGTGAATTTATTTATAAACATCGATATAATTTCCCTTATATCTGATAATGACACGTCGATTTCCGGAGCACCCACAGCCCGCCGAGCTCGTCAGCCGTCATCCAGTCGACGACACTGTTAGCATTTGGCGCACACAGTAAAAGTTATGACAACAATAATGCGTTATAAAACACGCGGCGTCAACGAAAAGTCGCTTCAGTCGGACCGAGCAGTCGCAAGGTCAAGAGCATATGGACTATTTCGAAAACAGTCGATCGCCGGCCTGAATCGTGATGTGACATACCCAGTAGGAACACAAATAAAAAAAAAACATCAATTTATATTAAAAAAATAACCATAAACTTGAAATAAAAAAGAACGTTTTGAATTTTGACAGTTCTTATTTTTAAAACTTAACGTAACAAAGACGCGCATGTGAGCGCACGTGCGGGTAAAATTAAAACTGAGCTTCGCGCGGAAATAGTTTTCACGCACAACAACTGTGTTCGGAGAAAAGCGAGATTGTGTGCTAAAATAATTTGTTTTAAAGAAAATAATAATTATTATAAACTGTACAAAGTGTGATAAAACGGAATTCAAGGAGCTTCCCGTAATCGGGCTTTTGATAGAAAACGGAGTAAGTATTTTGTGTGGAACTTATTTATTTATGGCAAAAAGATCTTTAATTATATTTATGTGTTCATGGTTTTTCTCGGTGATCTTTAATGCAAATATTTAATATCGGGAATAATAACATTATTGAATTTCAATAAGATTTCGAAAATTCAAGAATTTTCTATCTTAAAAAGCTGGTTGTTTGAGAAAATAACTGAATACGAACAATCCCATACATTCCCAGTGTAAGTACACAAACTAGACAAATAAACGCAAACAATGATTGGTACAAGTACATACAGCTAATAATATAGTAATGTCAAAGAAATAATACACATGCGAGTGCATTGTAAACTGTGTCAACAGAATTGTATTATAATAGACCTATTTACTATAAAATAATGAAAACAATAGAAAATAATCCATGTATTATAAAGATATTATGAAGTCAAAGTTTGTAGGGCAAGAGTGCGTTCAGGGAAATACAGTGCTACTAATGTAGCTCGTTGCAAAAAAATTTTCGTTTTTCTTTTTTGTCTTTTTTTATGTTTTAAAAATTATATGGGACCTAAACATATTTGGCGGAATGTGGGTGTACTGTGTGAAGGATGATATGGTTAGATAGGAGGTGACTGCTGAGTTGACGAGTAATAGAGTAAGTATAATAGAAAAGTAGAATAGAAGGAAAAGACATGCTGCGCCGACCCCAAATAAATTGTGTGTGTGTGTGTGTACTATGTCTGCCTAACTCTTTGGAGAAAACAGGCGTAATGTTATGTTTTGTTCATGCTCGCAGTTGCTCAGTGAGTGTATGAAGCAATTTCATTTGGAACGATTCATCACGCACAAGTCACGGGTGCTTGATCAGATACGATAAACAAGCATTTTCATTTATTATTGTTTTATATTACATTTATGTTTCAATTTAAACATTTGTGACGTCTGTTTCCTGTTGAGGTGTCATAAAATTATGGTGTTTTGTGGCCACATGAAAAACGAACAGTACGCAACAGAGCATTCTTTGTTGTTTGGCTAGAGCTCATTTTTATGTAGGTAGGCAAGTGACCCATTTAAAAATGGTGCTAATGTTAGCTTGTTTATTGTAGTTTCTTGCTTGTTAGCTTATTCAGTTTTTCTGTACAAAATTAAAACTTTGGTATCGGGTTCACGTAGTGGTTTTTATTCATCATCACAATTATTATAAACTAGCGACCCGCCCTTGCTTCGCACGGCGCCACCTATCGGCTCCAAAACTATATCTAATATTGCTTATATTTTATTAGTTAAGCATCTAGCAGTAAAGCGGTGAAAACTGCGTTCAAATCCATGCAGTAGTTTTTGCGTGATGCGCGTACAAACATACAGACAGAAAGGCAAACAGACAGAGAAAAATTTCAAAAACTGTTGTTTTGTCATCTGTTGCTCTACTAAAGACCCCCATATATTTTTTTCAATATCTTCAATGTACAGACTACAGCCTGTTACAATTAATTTTATTACATGTATAGATTAGTCACTTTTCGTGTCTGTTTGTTTGACCGTGTTGTTTGTCTAAAGTTCGCCGTTTAGAGATTTGTTTCTCGATAGGTTTATGTATAGTCACATAATTATGATGAAGAAATATCAGTGTTTTGTCAAGTCGTAAAAACCGTGCGAAGCAGGGCTTAATCGCTAGTCCGTTTTACATACGTCAATTTGTTAAATTGATTTATTGGTCATTTATCTAATTTTGCGTCACTTTGTGTTCGTTTTAAATGAAGCCAATTTATAAACTTTATAGAGCTTCGAGAAATAATAGCTTTGTTTGTAAGTGTCATTATATTTTCAGAGCAAAATGTTGTATTTAGGTGCCTAACGTATCTAAACAGGAAAAAAACAACGCTCTTTTATACTAGAGCTTTTTTATATTAGAGTTTTTTTGAAATAGAGTAGAAATAATGTATGTTATTAATTCCTTGCACTTCATGTTTCCCTGGTACATTCGCATGGGGTCGATAGAAAGTCGATATACATCTAGTCAATAAAGATATAAGCGATATTATTGGTATTATCAATGAGTACATCGCTTGTAGATATACGATAAGCAATCATTTAATTATCTTGATATGTAAATAGAATAAACTAGAGCATTCGATACTTACGTCTTATTAATACTGCATCTATTCTAAAATGATGTGTATATTTGTACCTACATGTGTTTGAGATCAGAAATTGCTTGACATTTTCTGGAGATAATAAATGATTAAAGAACCAAAGCTACCGCTAATGAGTATAGAGATTGAACCAGTTAGTTGAGACTATCTATTTGAAAATATTGAAAAACAATATGAAATGTTTAGAAAACTTTTGCACTGTGGACGTACTGTTTGAAAGATGTTTGGCGATAGGGTGTTCGGAACAGAACATGCTGCGTCGACCCCAAATAAATTAGGATAAGGGCCGGAGAATAACCACAAAACTTCCTACTTGATGTTTATTTATATTGTTAACCTAACCTTGATTCACAGCGTCATGTCTTACTCACAAATAATTTCACTTTATTCATGAACTCGTAAAACAATGCGCGTTTGTTTTCATGCGCTTAGCATAAAAAAAGGTCTCATGTAAGCCAGGCGGTCAGTGGGTGCTTGCCTGATAACAGCTGATAATCGAGGACTCCTGTGGCTAAAATTAGGTAAATGATCGTAAAAACTAAGATAAGTGCTGTTGACAGGAGAACTATTAGAGATTAAATTAATTACACCTCTAGTTTTCATTTATGTTAATTGAGTATTAATTTATAATTGATGTATAATAATTACTGAATGCCTCGTTGGTCTAAGCATGAGGTTCGATTTCCCGGTCGGGCACTCTGTTATTAGGTTTTTACATGAGGGGTTTCAGTAGCAGCCAGCGAGTCTGGATTTGTGCCCGGTTAATGGCAATAAGCTCACCCATCTATTACATGGGACTAAAACATAACTGGCGAAATGTGGGAGGACTATTAGGTACACCTCTGCCCAACTCTTCGGGACATACAAGCGCGATGTTATGATGTTTATGTTTCTGTAATTACTACTATTAATGTTTATTTATAATGTGCATGTGTGTGTTGTAAACAGTTATTATATTTTTCTTAACAGTCTCGATCAGTGCTTCGATAAATGTTTGCAAAGTACATGGCCTCTTATTGTTGCTAGAGGTGACTGTTATGTGCCTATCAAAAACAAACACGTGTACAATAATGCTAGTTTAATGATCTAATTATTTTAATTTATTGAACTAATCCAGCAATTCTGGCTCTATCCCAAAATGGTTCCGGAAAAAGAATGCCCGGTCGAGACCATTAAACGATTGAATCAGTAATACATCGTTTATTTAAAGCTACATTGGCATACCAACTTTTACATATATTTAGTAAGAAAAATAGTTCATTATTTTGAGCTCCCGATCTTTCGGAAGCTTGGAGGCTGGCAGGATACAATAATATTAGAATATTATAATAATATTAGATACAATTTAGTTGTAAACCGTGAAAGCTTAAAACAGTGTTAGAAAGAAAAATATTTTTTCCAAAAAAAAGGGGCCAATATAAACATTAACACTAACCCTTCTAAAATACAATTGATTTTCGGAGTTTTAGTAGTTTTGGAGTTTTATAAAAAAAAATCGTAACATATTCGATGCCCATTGAACACTGTCACTAGGCACACATTCGGTTTTAGAGAAAACAATGCGCATAATGTAAATCAGTTCCCCATAGTTGCAATGCACGTTGTTGTAACCGCATTATAATTAACTTTACGATAATTCTCACACTTTATCATACAGTTATATTCTGTGTACTTTGTGTAACATCATTAACAATACGTTAATATATCAAGACTATACAAAGGACGACAATTTACCTAAATAAACGTTTAATTGTTCCACAAACACAAAAGGTGATATTATTTAGATTTATTTAGGTAATTAATGTCGGACGGTGCATATTTTTTTAAATAATTTCTCTTTCAATTCCGTCTGTGTAGTAACAGAAAAAAGCGTTTGCGAATTTTCCTATAAAATATTTTTTTTTCGTAGCTGCTCGCACTCGGGATTTGTGCGTAATAACTAAAGGGCCACGCCACATAAGGACAGTCTTAAAAAAAAGTGAAATTTAGGTAGCTGTAGCTGTGTTTTTGTACTCTTCTATCCACCATTTAGAGAAAAACAGGAGCAAAGTTATATTTATTTTGGAACATTCAGGTCAAACAAAAGTAACAGTTAAACTAAACTATGATTAAAACCACACGTAAATCGTCCGCGTCCGTTATCTTTCAAATGACTGAATTAATTGGATTGAAGCTCGAGTACAATAATGCAGATACCCCAGATTACATGCAACAACTCCATATTTTTTGGCGAAACCAGTGATTACAGGCTATTTGGCCATTGAAGGCCCATTGACCTATAGGTCAGCGAAGTTAAAGCCTATAATGTACGGCCAGCAGCCCAGTCGCAGTTAGCTAAATAATATTTACTGTTACAGGTTGAACAATGGCGAATGAATGGTAATTGTTCGTCATCAGCTGTTCATTTATATTTGATACCGTTGTATTTTGATAAACATCGTGTTTTACGTACTAAATATTTAGGCTTTATTCTTGAACTGTGATTTAAGAACAATTTTAAAAGTTTCTTTTTCGAACTTGTAAAATGAGTTGGCAGAAAAAATATGAATGAACAGATTGGCAACCTGTCGCGTCAGTAGAGACTACAGGTTGCAAGTGTATTCGTAAGTCGAGTCCGTCTTCCATAATGAAACACGTATATAAATACCACGACAATGTACATTTTCAGGAACTGTTGAGTGTTTATATAATTTAATAATATCGAAAGAAAAATATTTTGCTTCGTGTCGCGCTGATACGACATGTACTGGCTGATTCACTTGTACACCGCTTTGTGTTATTTTTTGTTGTTATCAACATTTTATAATAATATAAACACTCTTTAATCAGTGCACACTTGTAACAATTGTAATACTTGTACTTTGACGATTCTAAGAAAATTCTGGTACTTGTACAAAAAGTCCCGTGAAACAAATGTTTGCACTAGGTATACTGATTAACGATTAATGGTTTGGTTAAATTAAAAACCATCATATCAATCGAAGATAAAATGGCCAAGTTAAAAGCAAAATTGTATTCCTGAAAATTATTATTAATAAAAAAAGCAAATTATTATAATACGAGAAGTGTAGATTATAAAGATTAATTGTTGTCTATTTCTTATGCTGATCATTTTTTGACTACGGTCCCAAGTCATCAATGCCCCAGTCCAGGTTACCAGTAGGTACCTATTTAAATTCTCCACAGGCATCTAAAGGTACCAGTATTCTAGAAGTAAACTCTTTTGCATTAACTGTGTGACTCAACATTTTTAACAGCCTGTTGCCTTATTATAAATTCAATGCCGAAAACATGAATATCAATAGCAATTTCACGGAAAATCTCGAAAGATACATACAATCTCGAAAGATACATACAATCTCGAAAGATATAATCTCAGCAAAAAACCACCTGAAAAACTCACGTTGTTTCCATAAAATCAAGACCGTAAAAATAATGGTTATTTGACGCAAAATTATAAGATGCGTATTGATCGCAGTTAAGATAAGAGTAATGTTTAGATGAGATAAAAATAGAAAAGTAGATTTAAGCTGTTTGTCTACAAAATATTCCAGACCAAGATAAAAGATACAAAAAGATCTAGCACGAGTTTCGTCTTATGCCTCTATCATATCGATAATATCGATACAGGAGTAAAAGCTATCTCTCTACGATCTAAAATCGATCGTGAAATGATTGATTTGCCAGTAGTTTACATATGACATCTACATACACCGTAATGTACCCAGACGAGCACTTGTGACACAATCACTTTTAATATAGATAGGAAGTAATGGCATTCTCTCAGTGTCGGCCGCGCAGTTCAACAATCTTATCAAAAAGAATACAATAATAAGAAAAATTCCTTTGTAACAGAAGATCAGTGTTGAATGTTCTAATATTGTTGTCGAGTTCTATAAATATGTGAAGTTCAAGTTTAAATTAGCATTTTGTTTCTGTATTATGAAATACTAGATCGAGTGTTTTGTGCGTCGTAAACATAATATTTATCAATGGGGTAAGGAGTCACGTCTACCATATCACCTGTTGGCATTGTTCTTTGTGCGCTTTCATTGAAATATAGAATTTTTGACGTAAATAAAAGATTGCCGTCACAGTATGTGGATGGTTTAGGCTAGGCGTGCCCATTTATTTAGAACAAAGACTTAGTTTTAGTATAATAGTATGATGCTCTAGTTAGTATGAACGTCAGGCATCGCACACACATATTGCATTTTAATGGAACTATCAAAAACATCTAAACGATTTGCGCAAATACTGGGGTTTTCAACACGAAGAGGGCAGTGTTATGTACACTTGATAAATTACTGTCGAATTCGTTGGTCTAGTTCGTCTATTGTTAATCAACAATGATAATGGGCGCAGTAAACCAAATAGGTACAAGTACGTGCTTACAAATACATTCAAAAGTATTGTAGCGAATGAAACAGTTTCGAACAAAAAAGGTTATGGGCACAGGTCTTCGATGTAAGTTATATCACAGAACGAGTCATGACAGCCAAGTTATTTCGTGAAATTGCGTAAAAAAAAATCTTCATGTAAAAACATAGACAATAAACAATGATGTGTTCGACAAGTAGGCATTAACATCAAAATCTTGTCTCGAAGGAACATAATAACGTAAATGTTAGATTTCTTTATTAATAACCTCGGGGCCTTTTCTATTTATTGTCTCTAGTCGAGAATAGTGACTGATGATATCTTTCGGTTATCATAACATCACGTCTGTTTTACCCCAAAGTATTTCTCATTGGTCATGTGATATACCAGGACAACATATAGCAGTAGTAGTCTTTTTCCCTAATAAAAATTGTCTCTTGCGAATTTTAATTTTTCCCCGGCGAATTCCTCATGTGAAATTCCAGGGCCCCATGAAATAGCAGTAGGTCCTTGTTTCTAACAAAGGTTTTGAATTGTTCCAGGGGTGCTCGCGGAGCGCGGGCGGCGGCGGGCGCAGGCGCGGCCTGTTGGGGGGGCGACCGGCGCGGGCGCAACATGCTAACCAGCATCAAGGGTTTCTGGAAGGTGTGCCGCTATGGCGACCTTTATATGGTAATGTATCTTTCTAGCTGTAATTGATATACTGAGCCGAGGTGTTGTTGTTACCCTTTTCAAAGAAAATTAGTAGGGTGTATAGTTCTGTGAAAGAATCGTGGGATGCTAATTCGGCAGTCATGATTTTTTTATGCTACTGTCACATTATTGATAATAATGATACTTGTATGGCACATTCTCTGTTCGACGATAAGTATTATTGGAAAATATTATGAATATATAATAACATAGCAACGTGTCATTGTAATGAATCCCGCATAGCTGTCAATTAGACGACCGCTCGTATCAATTGCATTTTTTATTAATCTCTAAGGACTGAAGCGGATATTTTTGTAATCATACAAGTCACAAGTGTAAACCTCTGTCTGACTATATGTATCGATCCTGGCCTTAAACCCAGGGTCCTTTAACCGATATCTGAAAGTATAGCGAGTCGTGATGACTGCTACATCTCGATATCCTTTCAAATATCATGTTCTAGTTTCGTTTACGTGCAGGTCAAGGGCAAGGTGAGATGAATTTATTTGAAAACACTGAATTTTGCAATTGTATAGACATTGGGTTTGGTGAGAAAAACCGTAAAAGGCAATTATATAATTCAAACGCCCACAGAATTTCGCTTGCGGTGTTTTTTCACTTAAAGTTTGGTAATACTTTAATCATACAATACTTTTCTAAAGTGTTAATAGAATTAGTCGACAGTTGTAGGACAATTACACAAAGTAAAGATTTTAATTAAGATAAATGTTGCAGACTAAGGAATGTCAACTGAAATATAATTATTCACAATATTTAAAATCACATTCATTTCATGATTATACAGGTAGCAGGTACCACTACATTTATTGTAGGTAGTTTATTTGCATAAGTACATTTCTTAGTTAATAGTTCTAGTTTTTTGTATATTGGGAATATTTATTTGTCTGGGTATTTAAGATTAGGTAGATACTTTGCATGACTTGGTGCTCTGAAGTTTATTAAGTCAGTAGGTGAAATGAGCCGACTTTACAATCGTTGGTCTTTCCGGAAATCCAAACCGGTTCCTGTTCCGGAACTATATTAAAACTTAATAAACTTTTGAGATAATAATAGCGAAAGAATTAACTTTAGATTAATTTCGGATAGGAGTACCAGGAAATAATGAGCATGAAGCGGTTCGCACTCGTGCTACATAACGTTAGATCATCGATCCACGACTAGTGACGTAGCACTAGCATATAACCGAAAGACCATATTCCTCACGAGACTAAGACGTTACGTGAATAAAACTGGTTCCACGCACATGCTCTAGAAACATTTGATCTCCAGAAATCAAATCTGAATGCTCAACTCAACTTATTTACGCTGAAAATAAAAAAGTTGAAATTAAATAGTTTTATTTTGGTTCAAGTTTTATTCTTGTTAGCTTATTTAGCCTGAACCGTATAATGTTTAATTAATGAATATATTTAGATCAAAAAGTAATTTTAAAATCAATTTGCATATGCACCAAAGCAATAGATCAAGTATTTATGTAAATTGGCAAATAAATATAGATACAACTTCATCTACATTAACCAAAAGTAATTTTACCTATGGTACCTGACCTATTTTGATAATTATGTTTTTATTATGATAGCTAAGAAGTATCTATGTATGTATAACAAAAGAAAAATAATTGCGAGAATACAATAAGACTGTCAGCTTGACAAGTGACAAACACTTTGTCACTTATCAAAATGACGGACCGACGTGGACGTGCTAATGTTTATAACAAGTATATTAACTTACGGATAGAAATTACAACGTTTTTTACTAGCTTTTTTTACAATCCAGACGACATTTTGTTGGAGTGTTCATTAGTTGCCATTATGAAGAACCTGACATGTGGACAAAGTTCAGTCGAACCTGGTCGAGGCCGCTCACCTTCTGATTGTAATAGATTTATTGCTGCAGTTTGATTGGGGGTATCGACAGTTGATATCAACAGTTTATATGAAGACGTGTTGCTGGGGAGTTTGTTGCGCCAGATTTTCTTCCCAGCTAAAACACTAGGCAGTGGTAATGACGAAGTATCAGGTATTATGTGGATTTGACTATTAAAAAGTGCTGACTATCAGCCTAATTCGAATCTAAATAACATCAATCAGTTATTTAGAGCATCAGAAGGTCCAGGACCTACTAACCGAAACATAAAAGACAATTTCCTATATTTAACCACAAAATTATCATAACCATAAAAGTATCACGATATTGCACATCAGTTTAGCATATATCATCATAATAGCAGATACCAACAAATGCTGTTAACGTCGTTACATAAGAGCGTGGCCGTGGGTCGGTCAAACTTCGGAGCCGCTCGTTCAAGTTCAATAACGCGCTTCGTGAACGAATGCCCGACACAATGCTGCGCCGGCGCACTCCGAATTACACGATAAATATGCATCTATTCAACTATGTGTGACGTCATAATAGATGGTTAATGGGCTGCTTTAAGCGATAATGAGGTGCATAAGTGGCTCATTTGGAAAAATTGCAGTATTGAAGATGCAGTCAGATCGCTCAAAATTATTTTGTGAAATCTAACGGAGTAGATTACAAAATTTGTTTTAATTGTCAAATGCTTGCTTCCTGTTATCAAAATAGAAACGGCAAAGCTATATTTTGGTCCACTTCCTTATGGCGAGTACATAGATAGATGGACATAATATCGATATAAATATGTAGTACACAGAGTACGAGTAGGTACATATGTAGTAAACAAAACGTCAATGAAAGTAAGCGATAATCAAGGTGAATTAAATCTGTCTTTATTATTTAATTGACGGAGCGGAAGCGGAAGAAAACAGCGACATTTTATGTCACACAAGAAACTGTACATTGGTTATAATTTTGTAGCCAGAACTAACGAGAAACGTCTGGAACTGTAGGTTATAGGTAAACAACATTAAATGAAGTAGGTTGCTTTATAATTTGTTCACAGAAAAATACATTTTTTGTTATATCAGATGGGGCAATAATTTTCGTAATTATACCTATGCGTATTTACTATAGTTGGGAACAGGCTAGACAGATGATAAACCTATTTGTTTTATTAATTTCTTTAAGACTTTTTGCACCTTTGAAATTATTTCAAAAGTGTGATCTCACAGTTATTTTTAATCACTTGACTTTTAATTTTATCTTTGTAAAAATTAAATTTTACGTAATTAAAAATCAAGAATCGATTTCTGACTAAATTATTCGAGTTTAATTTTAGTTAACTAGGTATTAATAGTTTAAGAAATGTTTATTATAGGAAACGTTTATTAAAAAGTTCAGAAAACTTTTTGTTGCCTTTATATTCTAAGCATATCCATCAACCACTCACTTATATTATTGAATATTTGTTGGTATGATTTTAAGTACGATCATAAATCAGAATTTTGACAAAGGTCTGACCATCGATCTCTGTCAGGAGTTAGCTTCTTTTGATTTTAAAACTCTAAACCGATGTTGATCATATTGCAAGGCCCATTATACGTACAAGTACATACAACTATGTACATCTAAATATACAGAATAAATTTTTCAAGTGGGCGTGGATGGCCAAATCTGAAACAATGAGTAATAGCGAAAAATAATCAAAGGAGTCTTGAACCCGATTTTGATAAAAACTAAAACTGCATCATTCGATTTTTGTAAAATTAATATTCCTAGCCAGTAATCGAACCCATTGATTTCGGAAAAAAACACATGCACTGTATTATTACACCATTCCATAGTGTCGCTAATAAGGATCAAATTCTGGGAAATAATGACATACGCCATACATGGGCTACTTGAAAAATTCACCCTGTACATAGTTTTGTATTAACGAGAGGTGATTTACCGATAACCAGCGTGATTCTATTGATATTTAACTTAGCCATTATTCACAGACATGCTCTGTTTATTTACTGGGGCTATTGCGACCATAAAAATATGTATAAAAATGTACTTATTATCGACCGATTGCAGAACATAAATGTCTACTACCGTAATTTGAATATTCTCATTAAATCAAAACCTTTGTTAGTTCTGAAAGCGAGTAAAAATAAAGATTTTTGTTTGACTTTGACATACATTTAATCTTACCATGGAGTCTATGATAAAATGTATGAGACACTTAAGCCTTCGGAAATAACGTACAGAACCCGTAGGTTTTTCACAATACTCTATGGGGGTCATAGTAACTCGTTCATTGTGGTGAAACACTATAACTCCTTACTATCGACAAATATTAACTTAGTGCAAATGTTCACATTTAAATGATATCTGCAGAGTTTTTCAATTTGATATAGGTAATTGAATTATTTACGATTCAAAACGATTTGTTCTTGATTAAACCAACATGTTCTAATTTATTGAATTATTTATGCATGGAGAGTCGCGATAAAGTTATTTATGTGTGGGTATTTTGTTCAGGTCCACCGATGTCTACGATAAGCAGATAGATATTTCAGAAATTTTATGGATTATTCCAAAATCATAATTCTTTTCCACAATTCTTCTTCTTAGCGTGTCGATGGCAAAAATGTTTTAATATGTTTGGTCCAAAATTCAGCTATTTCTACAATTACGGCAAGGAAAAAAAAAAGTTTTCTTTCAATAAAGCCAGAGAATAAGTTAGTTTTTGCTATCTGGCATATATTTTAGATAACAACACCTGCTCTGAATAATTCTAGACTAATATGTCGTTCCTATTTACATTTAGCATACCGTCAGCAAAAAATGTTATTAAATCATCCGTGTATCCAAGAGACTTTTGGTTACAATCGACCCTGTACTTGGGATGAAAAAATAATAATAATAAAACAGAGTCGGTGACCTGTCGGTGGTGTAGGAACGCAAGCCAAATCATTTGAGAACGTAGGTACGAATAATAATAGATTATTTTGGGTTCACTGCCACTGACAATATACTCCGTAACTACATAATTGGCTGAAAAAGCTGTGTAAACACATAACATCACTGTTAACAGTTAATGACAGAATAAACGTGGCTTTATTAAACACTGAATGGCATTGTTAATATCATGGTGATAGAACTTAGGATGTTTTTCTTTGTAAACACTTTGCGAGTTATAATTTTTATAACATCGTCATTAAAATTGACTGAAAAACATGCAAGCAGAATCGATAAGAAAACTTTGATTCTAAATAAAGCTTATGGGTAAATAAAAGTTCGCAATTAGATCACAAGTACCAGGCACATATAAGCTTCCAAGAAGTACAACTAGAGCTCGGTTGGAGTCGGAGTGAAGGTAACGCAGTGTCGGCACGGTCAAGGTTGCCTACATGCGGGATACTACTCAACCACGGTATCTTTGTCCATATCCTTCCGATATTATGTTAGCCTGGTACATGTATTGCAGATTTATAGATTGATTGATACACCATTATAAACAATTCAATATTTATTTTTATAATCCAATGATATTTGATCAATATTTTGACATTATTTTATGCAAAAGAAAACAACTAAGTAGAGAGTTACCTACATACAACAAGATAGGTCCCATCTATATTATTTTAATCTATCATCATCTTGGACCTTGGTATGCAAATATGTGATGTTTATAAAAAAGAAACACCTGGTTCGTACTAGTATGTAAATTAGCAGTATTAAAATAAGTTCAAAAGCTTGACACGATACAATTTCTAGAACCAACGAGATAAATCAGTCTGTCTGTATATAATGTTACATAGAGAAAATGTCACCCGATAAAACGGTATGTGAAAAACATACATGGCCTTACGTTCACTCGGCGCCGGCTGTATTCGAGTTAAATTAAATGGAAGTGACAATACAGGATGAATGGCATTAGTCAAACTGCAGTCTAGGAGTCTGGTTCTAATATTACGATAAGGAATAAATTGGAGCTAAAATCTGGTTTCTGTAAACACTGCCGCACTATATTAACAAGAAGAAGTGAGAAAAACCCGTCCTTTCTTATTTATTTCTGATTTTAATTAATATTCGGATAGGATAACACGTTTCTATTTGCATCGTAGTTCTAACATTGTAAAATTGGTTCGTTCCGCTCAAAAGTTTATTTTAACACAATGTTATTGAGCCTTATTAAATATGTATGTACACAAACTGAGAAGAACATCTGAAGAAATCGAGTAGTTTTGACCTTTTTTTACAAAACACAGATTACCTAATGTTTTTTTTTTTCTAAACCGGCTCTTCCATGTTATTTTTATTTCACTAAACCGAGTTAAAATATAATATAAATGAACCGCAGAGCGCCCGCACAGGCCAGTACATACAAGACATTGGGTACAATAGCCAGTGGGAATGTACACTGAGACGGACAAGTATTTCGATTCCATTGGAGTATCCCTCACCGTGAGTATCTTTTGTAATCGATTGAAAAGTTGGTCCTGTGAGGAATTACTAGTAGCATATTAATGGTAACAGGTTAAAGTTTTGAATTTGTGTCTGTAACAGTACGATATTGGGTTTCAGTTTTACAAAAAAATATGTAGCTTTTCTTTTTCAATCAAACTTTTTTCATGTCGGCGTGATTCAGTGGTCTTTTTACTGAAAGACACTGAAGTTTCCCAAATTTTTTTCTTAAAATACTTTTCTTTCATAGGCTCGTTTCCAATGTGCCAATGTGTGTATTCCCTCTGTGCACGTGTTTTTACACGTGCACAGAGGGAATAATATCACACTACGTAGATTGGAGACCGCGGAAATCGTGTGAAATTGTATGATCAATCATTTGACAGACAAGTTTTCAACAGATACTGAATCATACGTCATTCATTGAGAGATTTAACTCAAGTTAGCGTTTCTTACACGTCACATTATAAGTGCGGTTTCATCTATTTTTCAAATCAATAAATACAGCTGATATGACCTGTGTAAATGAAATAGCGATTCGATGCGGGCTATTTAGTCATTGTTAGTCATATGTTCGGTATTTATCTCGAATACATAAAAATGCTTTTGTTCTGTTATCGACAAAATAAATATAATAGTACAGTACAAAAGCTTAAGGGTTGGTTAGACATGACCTGTGAATCTTCGTGCTTCGTATCCGGATCGAAGGACCAATTTTAATAAGTTACCTATCGATAAACTTTTAACTGTTGTTTTCACACGATAAAATAATTGCAAAAAAAATCAGCAAGTATTTAGTTATTAACGGTAATAAGGGTCCGTCCACATACCACGGTGTAATGGTCGTTAGCACAATCACAAGAATCGTTCGCCAGTTATACTGTTCCGGTAGTTGACTGCCATTTATAGACCACTTACACGCATGTAAAGTCATTTTAATGTGCTTTGACATTACAGGAAAAAAATCTCAACTATGAACACG
This sequence comes from Noctua pronuba, assembly GCA_905220335.1. Classification (NCBI taxonomy): domain Eukaryota; kingdom Metazoa; phylum Arthropoda; class Insecta; order Lepidoptera; family Noctuidae; genus Noctua; species Noctua pronuba. The sequence continues at coordinate 735,550 of LR999906.1, read as the reverse complement.
AAAAAACAAAAAAGAAAAACCCTTGCTTTGTAAAATGATTATTAAGAAATAAATACACCTAATGGTATGAAATTGTAAGCGTTTATGAAATTCTGGGAAGACCTGAAAATGGCTTTTTCATATTTTCTTATTAGGTACATAATCTTTTTGTATATCACCTAACTACCAACGTTTTACAGTCTCGACACTTTTTACACACTTAGAGAATATTATGGTATTTCGAAAATGTTCATCTTATTTATTTTGAAAGATACCTTGATCAAATGCAGACAATAGACACATTACGGTAAAAAGTACAATTAGACATTACCTGACATTGACAGACAATCGACAATAATTAATAGAGTGTTCATCTACCAGGGCGACATAAGACTGTAAGTACTATGTACTGCCTAGTTGTGCACGTGGCTACAGCAGTGGACTATAATTTTCCTTTCAGTGCACGTTTTAAGATAAACATCGGTGTGGATGATTACCTAGTCACTGTTGATGTTTTCCTAGGTGGTTGATGTTTTCTCGCTGTCGTTTTGGACAATTTTAATGTATATTGTCTTTAGATATATTATAATTTTTGTCGAGTTAGCTTGGTGCCATTTGTTAAAACAGATATTTTTAACCATTTCTTACACCTACAAAGTAAAGTTATCTCTTCGTATATCCATTTTCACCAACTGAGTATGCTCGTCAGATTTTTTCCACATTATATTTAGTTACAATGATTTCTAATTTCAAGGAAATTTCTGATATGCTCGAGTTTTCAGCTTCACGAACTATGATGAAATGTAGTTTGTTTCCTGGTGTCCCAATACCTACTATTAGCCCAGTCTGAGGTCTTAATGCTCTAATTATTTGATTGCTTGCTTATTGCCACAAATGGGATGGCCTCTGGACCGGATTCTGTCACTTCCTAGTTAATAGCTTTAAAGTCATTAGTGACAGAATAAAGTCGTTGACCGAAAAAAACACCCAAAAAACCGTAAGGTTAAGTGAAAATGTAGATGCCTCTTGATGTTTGTAACACACAACATAACATCACGCCGGTGTTACTCAAAAGACAGACAGAGGGAGGTGGTTCCCATACTAAATCCACATTTCGTCAATTATGTTTGAGTCCCATGTAATAGGGACGAGCCTTGTTGTATGTTTATGCTAGTGAATATGCATGTAATTTTGTCTTCACTTAAATAAATAACATACTATCAACCCAAGAAAGGTTACGCTTGTTGTTAATATAGACATTCTAGATATTTTACAAAAACTTATGACCCAAGTATGTACGGGTACGGTAAGAAGGTTATGATGACTGTAAGACGGACAATTTAGCCGTAGAAGTTAAACTGCACATAAATCACTGACTTGCACATTGTGTAGTTAATCACGAGGTACCTAAAGCCTTACTTATACTTGGAAACTTTTTTTTGGCACGTTTATGAACAGCTAGTTGCACAAACTTCCTCTTGCGCATACCTATCTGTATCTGCATGTAATGAGCCTTCCCAACCTTTCTTAACAGACCAATGGATGTACCTATTCTGCAGTTAGATTGTTAAGAAGAGCGTATTTATATTCCTTGTGACGTGATGTTATGATTATTATTGATAATATTTTCCTACGTAGGTTTTAATTACCTAAGAACTACACGAGTACTGATTTTAAATGAAAACAAGGTTAGCGGGAACTAGGAGAGTACTAGGTTCATTAATGAGTTTCGTATATCTAGTCATTTTGCAAAATAATTATAATTTCAACTCCAGATAATTAAAAGTTCCCGATTCTTTACTAAGGTATCTATTATGTTTGACTTTCACTTTACCAGAAGTTCATATATTCCAGGTGCTGGCGGCACTGGCCGCGCAGTCCATCAACATATCGGTGGGGTTCTGCCAAGGCTTCTCAGCGGTGCTGCTGCCCCAGTACACATATGAACATCCCACGATTTCGTACGAGCAGAGTTCATGGATCGGTAAGCTATATTTCTGCATATTAAAATACTTATGGGTTCAGCAAAGTCATCATACATGTGACATTGCCAAGGCACTATTTATTTAACAGTATTGTAATTAAGTAAATATTGCTTGTTTTCAGAGCAAATGTGTTATATTTATTGCGTGCAGACATTTGAATACTTTGTATATTAATATTAAAGTAACAATTACTTTGATTAATTACTATGACGTCAACAATGATTCGTGAATGTGTGTTAATTATTATCTCAATATCACATAGTGTAAAGACAATGCAAACGTCTTGTTTTCGTAAAAGAAAAACGCTTAGAACATGACTGTAACGTACGCGTTTGGTTGATTTGAATTTTTTTTTTTTTGTAATTTTGTCTTTTATGGCAATGATGGCTACGGTTGAAAAGACTTTCGTTAGCTAGGTATTTAAAATACATATTTCTGAGTACAAAGACAACATAAACAAAGAGATGGAAAGTGATGCTGCCGGCCAAACTGAATGGACAGTGCTAAAACAATGTTTACGTTTTATTTCGGGCCGGCGGGCGATGCCAGGGCGACGCGCCGACACGTGAGCTCGCCCAATGAGGTCGCTAAAAATAATGCTCTGTCACACAGCACGTTTTCGTGAAAGAGAGTGTTTCGAAATAAAAAAAAAATCGATGTTTTCCGCACGCAAAATACGCGCTTTGACGTGGAGTTGCGGACACCAGCCCGTTATACAATACAATATCGATGTTTTGTATGATAACCGAACCTCGAACCAAAGGACCAAATACGAAATTCTGATCATACATTACTACAATGAAATATCAAATCCAGTAGACAGATATTGTCAATACAAACAAAGCAACATTTGTTGACATTGCAAATTAAATATTGACGCGAACTGCCGACGTGAGCAGACAAGATAGCGTAGTCAAACACATCATTTGTACTAGGAGATAAGTTACACGAGGAGGTAGGGTCGTAAGCTGAGCGCCTTATGGCGAGGCACGCTCGGTGTGAGGGTATGGGGAGTTATGGTTATGATTCGTTCAAGGAGCTCGTTCTGGCGGGGTTTTACATGAGGTTGGGGATGCAAGGTGTAGATAAGTTTGGTAGTAATGCGTTGTGTAGAGCAGTTAAAGGTAACTTGGTTAATGATACACAAAAGATTAGTTGGCTCGAATGTATCAGAAAGTTTGGGAGTAGTAACACTAAAAAATCTTGTGAAAAATCTCTCGTTTCATAGCGTTCTATAAAAACAATAGCAAAAGATTTAAAGATGAGCATTCGTCATGTTTATTAATATGCTATTCCTATTCGTATGCCCCATCTAACGGTCATTATTTTTCTCTTGCAGCAAGTTTGGGTGTGATATCAAACCCCATCGGGGCCCTGCTAGGCGGCATGATGGTGGATGCTGTGGGCAGGAGACTACTGCTGCAGTCCATCGTGCTGCCCAACCTGGTGGGGTGGCTCGTCATCGCCTTCTCTGAGACCTACATCTTCCTATGCGTGGGAAGGTTCATCACTGGGTTTACCATCGGTGAGTTGCGAGACTTATTACGTACTTTTTATATGATTTCTAATTCTTAAGATTAGGAATTGAATTTCTGTGCCGTAAGACCATGTCATATTTTGATTCGTCATAGACTATGGCGTCACAAAAATCCATTCGTTTTGAATATATTGACATAAATAATAGTAGCAGTTAGCTTATCTGAAACTGAAATGACGAAAGTCAACGACTGGCGAAAATTGGATGACTCACTAATTGAAATCTAGACAAACGAACCGTGGCAACTCTTCACACTTTAACAGCGTTCCTAATGAGATTAACTGCTCGCATTGCAGGCATGTCAACGGTCTCCTACATCTACGTGGCAGAGATCACGACGCCAGAGAAACGAGGAGTGCTCAGCGCTCTCGGACCTGGCCTCGTGTCCACCGGCATCTTCATCGTCTACTTCCTTGGAGCCTTCATACACTGGCGGAAAGTCGCAGCCATTTGCGCAGGAGTGTCCCTTCTAACACCTTTCCTAATGTATTTCGTCCCTGAATCACCTCTCTGGCTCGCATCCAAAGGACAGATGAAGGAAGCCTACAATGCAATGTTCTGGCTCCGACAGAACAACAGCACCGCGCAACAAGAGCTCATGGAATTTACCAAAGATAGAAAAGTAGGAGAAACCATGACCTTCAAACAGAAACTCAGCCTTTTCAAGAAGAGGAGCGTCGTCAAACCGTTCCTGCTACTCATCATCTTCTTTATATTCCAAGAGATGTCTGGTATCTACGTCATTTTGTACTACGCTGTAGACTTCTTCAAGTCTGTGGGGACCAGCGTCAACGAGTTCACGGCTTCTATCATTGTTGGTGGAGTGCGAGTGTTCATGGGCGCTGTGGGAGCATGTCTGATCAACAGCTTCAGAAGAAAAACTCTAGCGGCAACCTCAGGACTGTTGCTAGGCATCACTATGCTGGGCGCGGCGGTTTGTGACACTGTCAACGGACCACCCCTAGTTAAACTCGCTTGCGTTCTACTGCACGTGTCATTTAGTATGGTCGGGTTCTTACAACTGCCCTGGATAATGAGCGGGGAACTGTACCCTCACGAAGTACGAGGAGTCATGTCTGGCGCCACGTCGTGCTGTGCATACGTCCTCATCTTCTTTAACATTAAGACTTACCCTCAGTTAGAAAAAATGATAACTAGTAACGGGACATTGTATCTCTTCGGAATCTGTGCGCTCCTGGGGGCTGCGTATTGTTACCTTTTCCTCCCAGAAACTAAAGGAAAAACTTTGACTGAAATTATGAGGCAGTTCGATAGTGAGAAGAAGGAAGCGGATCCAGAAGTTGGGTTCACGACGGAGAAGCCATTGACAATAGAAGGAAAACCAGTACAAAGGCGACACAGCGCTGGCGCCACAATATCTTTAGAAAAGAATTGGACGCAAGATGAAAACAAGAAGTCAGACCACCGCAAGTGAACTTCGCCGTCTGATGCTAGCCTAGTACTTCTACAGAATAAGTTACCAATGAATTTGTATAGTTAACTATTTTTAATATTTTATTGTTTGTGAAGTTTTGTGATCAGTATTAAATTAAGACGATCGTATTGATGATGTTACATTCCACTAGTGATAAATAATTGTAATACAAGGTGACGACATAGGTATTTAAAGTTTTGCCTAGTTTTAAGTACAAATATTGGTGTAACAAAATCGAGGTACTGACGTGATTAATAAAGTAACTACTATTTTTATACCGCGTAGTTAGTAGAGATAGTTTTGTAGGTTTGTTATACTGCAATAAGCATTACTATTTATTCCTCATAGAAGATCTAGGTTTACCTATAATATTTAAGAGCAAGAGCTGTATACAGGGTGAATGTATGTATTTTAAATTTAATATGTAATATAATGATAAAAGGGAGGACTTACATAATATAAATGAAAGATAAATGCTGTGATGAAGTGTGAATAAAGGAGCGAGTTGTTTACGATGTTTGTTTCATTTCAATATCTATTGACCTGGATGCGATAACAGATAGGTGGCACTGGAGAAATGCGGTCAACGTTCAAGTGCAAAGATAGCACGCGAAGAGAGTAAACAAAAACAATTTGTATTATGTATCTACTACAGTAGACGGCTAGATCAATAACTACTCAGAGCTAACACTTGGTACTATCCATGTCAGCAATACACCATAAAAATATAGGAATACTGGTATTGAAATACTTAGTTCGTCTTATTGCCTTAGATGTGATTCTTATCTTTTAGATCTAGTAGATTGACTGTAGTGAGAAAGCCAAGGCTCTAAAATTATTGCAATTAAAGTAAATTACTAAAATGGCATCATCCATATTAAATAGCTTATTTTTTTGGAGTAAGGTTGAAACTTTATCAAAAGGGTAAATGGAATGTGAATAATGATATCAAGACGAATGTCTTACAAGTTTCGCAAAGGTAAAGATTCTATTTTTATAAGAAAACACGAGCTAGCAATATGGACAATATGGTATAAGTAGCGCCATCTATCTACAGATGTGAAATGTCAATCGAGTTTCCCACGACTAGCAAAAAAGTAGGTCGCATCGAAGCCTTTTAATACGTCATGCGTTTACTAGATGGCAGCACATCCGATCTCCGATCTGACTGTCTCGGTGGGAAAGTCCTTCACAAGCGAATAGTTTTATATTAGTAGTAGTAGTCAAGCTTTTGGTATTGACGTGCTTGCGTGGATAATAAGGATTACTGAGCGCATGTTTTGTGGGCAGAAAGTCTCTTATAAGATTCACTAAACGATATTATGAAAGAATGTCAATGGCACATAAAATTATTATCTCTGGCGGATACCATTAAACAAATTCGGTAGTTATCCAATACCCTTCGTTGCGAAACTCTGAAAATCTAAAAGATATCTTACCTGGACTGCGGTATGCCATATTTGATGCCAACTCCGACCCTCGGCAGTGCCTTGATGACCTTCTTCACGGTTGCCTGGTCAGGGAACGCGAAGAATATGGACGCTGAAACATGGAGAACACCTGATTATTGACGTGTATACTTGTGTTCACTCACCGGGAACGGGCAGCTGCGTCACCGGTGCTAGAGGGTGGGTCTGCGATCACTAATCCTGAACCTATTTTGGTAATAGGCTCATCACTTTTTCAGTGTTCAGTGCTCAAAATTACACTGTGATGAGTTATTTATAAATTGTGATAACATAGGCGATAATTTATTAGTATGAAGCGGTTTTAGAATTGGTGCCTAATTACGATTTTGCCTTTAAATTTGTGCGCCTAATAGTGAAGAAAAATCCGAAGTCTCTAGATTGCGTGTTGCGGATAGAATAGTAACAGGAGCCATTTTGTTTTCTTTTACTGGCAATAACTTCTACGTTATTCCTAACTTGTTTGATCATGAAACAGCTCATCTATTTTATCGCGTAGGTAACCCACACAGCTGGGACACAGGCATCCTCTCTATGAAAAGGAGTGTCTCATTCCTTCGAATTTTCAGTTGTAGGTCATGACTGGTGGTGGCTAAAAGGACCAGGAAACCAGATCTTCGCAAGAGTTTTTCAATCAGCGTGCAGTGGGGGGATGCTGCCGCGTGCAATAACACTCGCGTGCAAAACTGCAAACATTGACCTTAATACATTTTGCTTTTTTTTTTTCGCTTCATCAGTAGTACTGATATTCCATTAGATCTAGTTAGACTGGGGAGGCAACTCCTTAATAACCCTCCCCCCATATTTTTAAGAAAGCTCGGTGGATCTGGCCTAAAATAATATAAAGAAAAGAAATTGCATGCATTTACAAAATTTTAACAGTATTAGAAAATGAAGGAATGAAATTTTCGAATAGCCGCACTTCCAGTTTTATGTAGCCAAGAAGGCCACACACCGAACAGAGGTACAGCGAGGTCCCAGCACTATAATACTTTAAATACCATAGCCAACTACTAAAGGTAAATTTCACCAATGAAACTGAACGCGATCAGCACTAGATGTGCCGTAGATCAAAAAACCCAGATCAAAGCTGTCAGTGTCATTATTGTTATGGAATGTTATCACTGACGCCACTTGAACGCGGTTTACATGTTCTCATCGGAATTAGTATTCGCCCCAAAATATCGAGGGAGTCGTTCGACGGTCGCTGCCATGGAAACACCACTGGAGATGGTATTGAAGGTGGCTTGGTGTACGGTTCTTAAATGTGCAGCGAACTATGTATAAGTGCAGTATGGTGTACTTACTCCTGCTGGCGAGGAACATCTCGATGGCGACATTCTGCAGCAGGTACCGGCGCGAGAAGATCGCGCGGATCTCGCTGAAGTACCATTTGCCGTGCAGGTGCTCGCAGTACTTCAATACCTGGAAAGAGGAAAGGTTCTAAATCAGGCTTGTAAAAACAAATAATGAGATATTAAGTGGTCTTAGAGATCGTTTTCTGACAATGTGAAAGATGTTTCAATCTTACAGTGAATTTTGTGCGAGATTTCAGATGTCGAAAGTCAGGAATCAGATACTTAAACTATAATATATGCATACAGGGAAATTTTTCAAAATGGGCGTGGATAGCCAAATCCGAAACTATGAGGAATAGCGAAAAATACGCAAAGGACTCTCGAGCCCGATTTTGATGAAAACTAAATCTGCATCATTTGATTTTTGAAAAATGAATATTACCATGTGAGTCAATAAAATTGAAATTATAACATAATGTTGTGAAGATCGACAGCGCTGCGGGTGTCATCAATCAATGACAATAATTTAAAATATGGAAAAACATAAAATTTAACATTTTTCTTAAGTTTGCCGTATGTCATTACTTTCCAGAATTGGATCCTTATTAGCGACGCTATCGAATAATGTAATAATACAATATAATGCTTGCCGCAAATGTAACCAGCAACTTGTTTTGGGAAAACTGGTTACGGGCACATTAACACCACAAAACTGAACAAACAAGCTGACAATTAAAACGAAACTGTCACTTGTCTCCATTAAATTAAGGCATAAACACAAGCACCTATATGTTAGTCATAAACTCGTCCGAAAGATGGCGTGGAAAAACGAAAATAGCCGAGTGTTTCCGAATACCGTCGTAAACGAAGAACACCGACAGTCGTAAAAAGTTCGTTAGTTTTAATTTATATGTACAATAATTGTGTAAATCAACGTGAGAGTATGTCTGTTATATCGTTTTAATGTGTGTTCAAGCGTTTTAAATAATGTCGTCGCAGACTTCTGTATATTATGTACGTTAGCAGGTACAAAGGTTTTTAAAGATTTATGAAATAGATTGGAACATTACTTGTCTAGAATTTACGGCCGAGGAAAACATTTGCAAGCACGTCTAAAGAGTGACATTTCTTTCCGAGTCTGAATATATTGCGCGGAGTAGGTACCTAGGCTATGAATCAGAGACCTAGTATACCTATAACAATAGATTTGATCGTAAATCTAAACATCAGCAGAAGTGCAGACTTGGCAACCCGCCGACATATTAGCCACAAGATGACATGATGCTTGCAAGGAGCTATCATCACCCGTCAGGTTATCTAACCCTAGTCTAAAGTGTAAAGTGTCTAAACTGGCCAAGCAGACTAATTAATTACTAAATACTTTGATGTGACGATAGATTTATAACGTTTTGTTGATTGAGAACTATCTGTGTGCAGTGTGAGTCAATGAAGAAGAAGCTAACGCCTCTTGTAAGCGATATCAGGCAACTGTGTTAGTAGACAGGCACGTTGGGATACCAGGGTAACATTACATCCTATTAGTTTATATTTAATTAGCGACCTGCCTCTGTTTCACGAATGGATATCCAGTCAAGACATTGGTATGTTTTATCTAAGTTAAATATTGACGTTATTTTACGTTAAAGTCTGCGAGGGTACCTACATGTTCACCACATGATGGAGAAAACACCGCATCAAATTCCGCTGTGTTTAGAAGATCTAAGCGATCAGACAGTTTTACACGAATAAGTCTATCTTTTATGCTGTGGGCAGAAAAAGATGGGTGTTGATCCTTACGATCGCTATCTACAACCTGCAACCGTGGTACCTCAATATGAAAAGGTTACTAATGTAAGCTTTTATGTGGTGATATTACAACAATATCAATATTAACCTTCCTTGTCTCATTTGCCTACAAAACATCAAAACAACAACAAATTAAAATAACATCCGATACTCCGTCGTACCAGGACAACAGAACAAAAAAGGAGCATTCACATAAAAAGCGACCACGTGTCAGGTCCCCATACAAAGAGCCATGCACCATGCATGGGGTCGCTAATTGGCACGCGAGATGGATTGGCGAGAGAAATGCACTGATTCTTATGGTGGAGTCTATAGGGTGTCCATTGTTTGTGTGAGAAACGACATGTGGTACTAATGTGGCTGCTGATTTGGTTGGAGATTTCGTGTAGTGGAAGAGGTTAATTTGATTTTGTAAGTGATTTATTAATGCTATTGCAAATGATTACACTATTTTGGGTTTTAGAGTCTTCCTGAAATACTTATTAGTACTTAGACAGAGTTATTCCATCTTTAGACGGGACCCCACGAAAGCGGAGAGGAGAGGAGATGGTATGTTGTAAACTACCAATAGAATTTCGTTATTTACGCTTGTCCTCCGCTTAGCTTTAGTTTAGTGGCTAGTTTAGTAGGCATTAGATTATTGTATTGCATTTCGGGCTGGTGTCTAATGCAAACCTTATTCTTATATTTTTCTTCTAAAACATTTTTATGTTAATTTCAGTGTTACAATAAGGTGGTTCTATGTCCGCGTTACAATTAAGTTACAGATTATTCTGCCTTCTCGTTTTTGTGTTTTTTTATATCTCCATAACGTCCCGTAAAAGTCCCAAAACTATCTACACTCAAGTACTAACACTACAACAATTATTGCGCACTACAAAACATTCAACAAATAAACATCCGATTATCCCCTTGTCCAGTGATGAGTCTCGTATCAAGAGCACTCCAGCGCCCCCTGCCACACTGTACGCGAACTAATCACAACACAATATGACAATGGGACACCCTCTGAGTTTGCTTGTTCACACCATAAACATGAATTTGTATTTAACTGTGTTATTCGGTGGGGAGGCAAAATAAACAGTTTGGTAGACTCAAAAAATGGGTAAAAATGAAACATCTAAGGCGCTGCAAGTAATACAGCCGCATTTGGTTAAACTGGAAGCAGACCCCAACAAAAATGGCAAAAGGCTGGACAGATGATGATGTTACTTGCAGGTAACTCAGACCAATAATACTTTTTTATTGGTCTGAGGCAGGTAACTGTAATTTTCAGTTGGTTTTTCCGATAAGATTTTTCTTCGATCAGATATTATAGTTGAAATAGACAACAAAAAGTGGCAAAACAAAAATCTAAAACACCGGAGATTTCATAGTGAACCATATGAATACCAGGAGCCGCACCCTCTCCGCAGGAACGCATAGAGGGTGCGGGTGCAAACTTCCACTTCAATTGTAACGCAATTTGTCAACCACCCCTCGAACATCGGATACTCTGCTACAAAGCGCCTATGACGTTTAAATAAACAACGGGTATTGTTTTATTCCGGTTTGTTGGAAAGGAAAAAACAAATGTAAAGAGATACTGTCGGTTACATTTTGGCCCTTAAACACATAATTTATATGAATTTTCTTTAATAATTTCTTAACAGTAGGTCTTTAACAATTTTTATTTATTTATTTATTTAAACTTCATGTACAAAAGTGGTACATAGGCGGACTTAATGCCACAAGGTATTCTCTACCAGACAACCTTTGGGTCAAATAGGACAGCATTGTGATAGAGTACAAAAAAATAAATAAGAAAATACCATTTTGTAAACATAAATTGATATATATAAATAGGTACATACTAATACACATATATACAAATAAAATGAAATAAACTAATATTTATTATAATACATACAAATAGTCCAAAATACGAGAAACCTTATAAGTTTTTGTGCCCAGATTCTGCATAAGTTGATCCTATTTTGTTGTTAAACATTAAAATACTGATATTCGCTAATAAATTCCTAAATCCGCATGGGAAACTTCCATCTCCTATTAAATCTCCAAAGTTATGCGCAGAGGGTACTCCACCCACCCCTGGCAAATAACGCTATTATCACCAAGTTCCCATAACTGAACAGAGCTGGTAGATCAAACATCCAGTTTCAGATAGATCACGGCCGCGAGTGATCGAGGCGAATATTATTAGGTACCTAAAGGCACTGCCAACTTTAATCCATCATCCATCGAGATATAATGCTAATAGACGGCGTTTTGGTCCTAAACGGAAGGCTGAGGAGAGCCAAAGTATATTAAAAACAACATACATATACACCGCTATTGTCAGTTTACAAACCGATATACGTCAGGACGTTAAAAACAGGTCATCATCGGGGAAAATAAGGACACATTTAGGAAGACTGTCTATCCATTAAACTGCTACCATACAATTACAAAAAACCTCGTGAAAAACATCATACGCCCTGACGAAATGAAGCTCCATGTTCGGGGTGTGCGAAAAACCAAAAATGGAGGTGTCATTATCAGCACTGAGACCAAACAGGATGCTGATAAACTCAAGCACGCAGTCCAGATGTCTACATCAGGACTCACCGCCGACGAGCCCATCAAGCGCAAACCACGGATCACGATTGTGGGAGTGCCGACTTCTTTGGCTGATGCTGACGTCTTCAGGTTCATGTACGAGCAGAACATCGCCGATAAGTTTCCCTCGATGTCACTGGAGATCTTTTTGGCCGAAGTTAAATTTAGCCACAAATCTGGGAAGAAAGATGCTTCGACCTGTAACTTTGTTATCGAAGTTCCAGCCAAGATACGTAGAGCTTTAATATCTCAGGCAAGACTTTTTATAAATTGGACTTCCTGCCCTGTTAGAGACTTCACCTTGGTTACCAGATGCTACAAATGCCAACAATTTGGTCATGCAGCAAAATCATGCAGAGAAGAAAACTCTACGTGTGGACACTGCGGAGAAACAGGTCATTCGATGACTGAGTGCGCGAAGAAAGCGGACACCCCTAAATGTGCAACGTGCTCGCGGTTTAAAAAGCCCAACAACCATAAAACGGAAGATGTTGAGTGCCCAGCTAAGAAAATAGCAGAATATAGGTACATCAACTCCATCGACTACGAGGGCGCGTAGAGCGTCATACTCTAGGTTAGACTTCCGCGTTGGACGCATGTTGCTGACACTGTTTTATTATTTATTTTATTTATTAATTGTAAGTCTATGATTAGGAGCGCTCTACTCCTAACTTGTGAAAAACTAACGCTGTTTTCAAAAGGAACGCTTATAATCTGTACTATAATCTTGATTCAAGTACAAGCTACCACACGGCATAACGACTGCATGTTTCTTTGTTATAATTCCATACTAAAACAAATCTTTACATAATCGTACATGTATTTAAAGTTTCCTATTCAGCGGGATGCTTCATGCAGACATCATTAGATGATAACGACCTCTTGTCACGACACCGAGGGATGCAGCCCGCCATCCCGCCATCCCGCGCGGTGGGAAGCAGACATATGTATTACTACACTTGATTTATTTGCTATAATACCATTATGAGAGCATTAAGCGAATGGTAGATGAAATTATGTAGCACTTAAGGTTTTTTCGGTTTTGTTATGAAATGGGTGCTTTTTATAGAAATGGGAATCCTCGGGATGTGTCGTTTGTTTCACTTCCGTTTTATTAGACATCTGAATAGGTAGGTATTCTACAATAGAACGGTTAGGTAGGCAATCAATTTGTTTCCTAAGCTTTGTGCACCCGCTTATGTTTTATTGGAGTTTGAAAACGTCATAAAGTTCGTAAAACCTAGATTTACTGAAAGATAAGGAACCATATTTTATATAATAAATAAACCCTAGAGTAATTACAAGACATACTTTATAAAACCTACCAATAAAATAAAGCAACAATGCAGAACCAATTGCACTAACAATTAACATCTATTTCAAATAAATCTTTGAGAGAATAACCTCATAAACTTAATTTAGTTCTCTGTAGTTTTTTTAGTTGCGGTATTAGGGACTTAGCATGAGCAGCAGGTTGGGTTGGCGATGGTTATCGGGGCCCGTAAATAAGGGCCCGGGCGCGTGACAAGCGCGGCCATTAAGGCAGCGGTGACGGCCCGAGTCGCGACAAGACGCGAAAAAACGCCGCGTCCCGCACCCCGCGCCCTCTCCGCGGACCGTGTACTGGGTGCATAATAAAGCGAGTTCTTATTTTAATTAAACTTGCAAAAAATGTGGGAGTGAAGGTGTGAAGCGGCTAGGGAACTTTGTAGTGTTAACGGTGAATATAATTTGCTGGTTAGTAATAAAAATGTTATTAGCTTATCAGATTACTGCGGGATAGTAGTATTTTAATTAAACTTGAAGGTACACTAGATTTATACTCGGTGAAAATAACTTTGACGCGCAATCTATTGAGACCCATGAGCGCGCAAAAACTGCAACCCTAACGGCCTAAAATTATGTACTTAGTAATAGGTGGCACGTCGATATATCCTTCTACCTAGTATACTATGAACTAAAATGTTTTATTTTTATACTCTTAAAAAGCAACAAAATAATTTACTCGGTCCAGAACCGTCATTTTTCCAATCCCTACCATAACAAGGTGCGTCAAAAGATAGGAAATGTAAATAGCAGGCTGTCACCGCAGGTCCTCACGTCCGCACTCGGACTCGGACGAGCTGACTGCGGCTCCGATACAGTGTGTGTTATCTCTAACAGGCGAAAGGTGGCAAACAACTGCCAACTGTGACTCGTCCCTAATAAACTACCAATTAACAAAAAAGGACATTTTTAGAACTTGTCGAATTGAATTTTAATTTTATTATATGTAGATAACTTTCTCCCTAAATAACGCATCAGTTTTTTGCTTTTAACGATAGGCGCTTCAGTTAATGTTAATGAATATTATTATTAACTAATTAAAATAAATGAAAAGGGCGGGTACTGGCGGTGAGACAGGTAAATTGCATAAGTAATGAGCCGTCAGTTTACAATCAGTCCGCATCTTAAATCACGCTTTCCTGTGATTACAAGAGCGCAAGTTTATGATGCTAACTGAAATGAGGGGCTGGTGCCGTGCTTCGTAAGTAATTGTTTGAGACAACAATACCTGGTAGATTTTATGAAGAGATCGAATATATCAAGAGGGTATGTGCCCGTGAAAGATTGAAGTAATTCAAGTAAATTCTTACATAAATCAACTTTCTCCAAGAAATATCATAACTAAAACGTTGAAGACGATCAAGAGGTCCTTGGTAAAAAAATCGGGTGAAAAGAGTGAAGCTTTTAATAAAACTATTATTTTATTGAATTTTGGAAAAAAAAATATAATAAACTACTAGCCAAGTTTATTTTTCATGTTTTCAAGTTGTACATAATTCGCGGCTCGCCTGCCTGTTTCTAATTAGCATCAATCCAATTAGTAACTAACTAATGTTTATGTGTCTGTTGTACAAAACTTTACTTAATTAAACTAACACTGTTTTTGCTGTATATTTGTTTGGGAAAGTAATCTCTTTGTCTTTTCACGGAAGTCTATTTGTACGAGTGCTATTACAAATAATTTTACTTAGTAATTAAAACAATTTTAATACATACCTATGTTATTTCAAGTATATAGGTACTCTGGCACAGCAATAGGTGAGCGACTACTTATCTGTGACGGCTTTTTTTATAGAAAACAAAATATCCCAACAGGCAAAAATAAATGGCAACAAAGCTTCCATGAAACGAATAAGAGAAACATTTTAAACTTAACCTATGTTTAAAACCGAGAAAGAAGACAAAACACAATTCGACCTTAAATCCTAGGGCAAAATAGTCGATTTGCACTAAATCTCCTCAAAATAGGACCCAAAAACGACCGCTATCCTATATAAAGTCCAACTGATGTACCAGGGAAGCAGGACCTCCAAGGGTAGCGAAGGTATCTGGTTGATATTTATAGCGTGGGATCACCCCCGGCCCGCCGCTTCCACGAACCCGCTGGGACCTTACCACGCGTCCGTAGCGGAGGAACGGAGGACCAACGTATTCAAATTACACGTGAAAAACGATGTCGTTACATCTCGTGGAAGGAGAGGCTTGCTCTTAGATGGGAATGATATGGGAGATTTGTGAGCAACTTGAAGGTTATAGGGTCTACCAGGGGCGTGCCGTCCATAGAGGCAATTAGGCCTAGCCTACCTTATCAATCCTATCATAAACGCCAACTCAAGTGCAATTATTATACCTTTGTAATAAAAATTATTTTAAAAGTTAAAACTCCTGTTATAACACTTATAGCAACTTGTCGCGCCCGTGTGACGTAACACTAACACAATACTGTGAGCTAACCTCGCGTCGTCAATTGTAAGGCGAAATCGGTTGTAGAGTATTTTTGATTCATAAATTTACGCACACTGGTGCATATTTTCGTGTGTATAAACGGCACACATGTCTAGATAATAGGCGTGTCTCCCGGGAAAGGAGACGGCCTGTGATTGGTTAAATAGATTAACATGAATGAAGATCAGAGTTGCCATTTGTAGAAATTAAACCGAAATTCCGGCGAATTCGAGAAACAGACTACACACAAACACGATAGTTTTCTTAATGACTACTATAACCAGTTAAAAAAATAGGGTGGTATTTTTGAATTTATACCTAAAAAATAGCAAAAGGCCTATAAAAATAATTAAAAACTATATGAATTTTATTTTTCGCTTTGATTTTCGGGGAGTTTTTAAAATAAGTATGACAAGCACGTGCTGTCAGACTCAGTATTATCCGGCAAAATTTTGTTAACAGATTTTACATATGATTTAGGTATGACAATGATGCAATTTAATTTGGAAGTGTTTTTTTTAACAAATTACGAATTAATTTTTTCCTAGTCACGCCATTATTATTTCATGTGACAAGCAAATTTAAATGCGATTTTGAATGTTATCATATCTTACCAAGTTAAACCTTATCAGTTATTCGTTTTGAAACGAACATTAATGTAAATATTATATGTTGTTTAGTATTTGTTTATTTACTTAAAAATGGTGTTCTGTTGTGATACTTGCGCAGAAAATGTGTGTTTGTTAGAAGTTAAAAGCAGTAAGTTTTCGCAATTATCGTTTAATGATAAGATTCTTGTGGTGTCGAAAGGTAGATGTACACCCGAATTACGAGAATTAATCCAAAAATCTGATAATTCAGCTCGTACCCGCCATTTCAAACCTCAAAATTATGCAACATTCAGCTGGCTATGTGGTTGTATACACACAAATAAATTATTTTGTTTTCCGTGCATTTTGTTTAATACTTCCAGTAAGTGGAGTGAGGGGTACATTGATTTGCATAATTTTTATTCCTCGGCAAAAAAGCATGACCTATCAGAAAAACATCTAGAGGCTTGCTTAAAGTTAAATACATTTGGTAAATCACGTATTGAAACTAGTATTAACGGCCAGTTAAGGTTAGATATAGAAAAGCATAATTCTAAAGTAGATAGGAATAGAAATATTTTTCAAAGACTGATCGATGTTGTATGCTTTCTGGGAAAACAAGAATTAGCTTTTCGCGGCCACGATGAATCACCATCATCACTGAATAGAGGTAATTATTTAGAAACAGTAGATTTATTAGCAAAGTATGATGGAGCTTTAGAAACCCACTTACAAAATGCAAGTACCGCATTCACGGGCATGTCGAACAGAACGCAAAATGATTTGATCTCGAGCGTTGCATCTGTGATGACTGATTACGTTAGAGACGAAATTAAAAAGTCCGATTATGTTGCTGTCATGGTGGATGAAACACCGGACATAAGCGGCCGAGAACAATTAGTTCTGATTTTAAGATATTTTCGTGATTCCGAAGTAGTGGATCGATTTATTAAATACGTAGATGTCAGCGCGGATCGCACCGCTGTAGCTTTAAGTTCTCTAATTTTGGAAACTTTAGGAGATTTAGATTGTCATTCTAAATTAATTGCACAAACTTATGACGGGGCAGCAGTATTATCATCTGAAATTAACGGCGTGCAGGCTTTGGTGAGGCAAAAATGTCCGCAAGCTATGTATGTTTGGTGTTCCGCACATGTATTAAATTTAGTTTTATCGAAATCTTTTGAACGGGTTCCTGAAACAAAACGCTTCTTTAGTATAATAAAATCCATTGCGGTTTTTTTTCACACTAGTACGAAACGAATGGCGTACTATAACGACTTTGCCGTTATGAAAAAGCTGCCTCGTGTCGCCGAAACAAGGTGGACATATCACTCGCGCACGTTAAATATAATTAATAACGAGTCCACACACCTCCTTCAGTTGTTTGAGGAAATGAATGAAAATACACAACACTGGGATGGTGATACATTGTCACAAGTCACTTCATTTTTATTTAACATGAAAGAATTTGAATTTAATTTTTTTTTAAAAAACATTCGCGGATATTTTTGCTGAAACCGATATTTTATACGATATCATACAGAAAAAAACTTGTGACATCGCGTATTGTGTTAAAAAGATAAAACAATTCGAGTCATTTTTAGCTCGTTACAGAGACAGGTTCGAGATCAATTATGATGCAACTGCCCTCATAACCGGACCACCCAAAAGAAAGCGCAATGTCGATGATGTAAAAATACACTATCGGCGAATTTTTACCGAAATAATTGATAATGTACTCAGCGAATTAAGAAATCGTTATCTGAATATTAAAAATTTGAAATTCTTTGAGTTACTTTCTTGTGAGAATTTTAGTAAATATAGTGAACAATTCCCTGAAAAGGAAATCAGAGAGTTCACTAATACATATCAGGCAAAGGATCATGACCATCAACGGTACTGGTTTTTCTCATGCATCAAGATAAAAATTATATTACAATTATTTTCTTTATTTTTGAAGTCATTCTGCAATTAGAATGTCAATTTTGTATAGGGGTTTATTTTGTAAACTTAATAAGTTATGAAATTGTTTTGATAAAATGAATTACCTACTGCCGGCTATTCTTACGTTAAAGTGTTGCCAAAATCAAAATAAGTAAATATATTGACAACTCTAATCGATTTTTTTTGCATACGATTACAAATTAATATAAATGTAAAGTCATTGGAAAGGTAAATCGCGGGGTTTTTATACATAATAAAGCGAGATGATACTACTGTGGTGTGAAATAATTAGTATTTCACACACACAGTCTCACAGTAGTCTTATTATTTTGCTTTCAAAACTTTTTAAAGCAATTTCACTTTGTTGGCTAACGATACATAATATATGAATGATTGCATAGATTTTTTTTAATTATCTTGCTTCGGTTTGATATAAATCGAACCTTTTTAATAAATTAATGATTATAGAACTAAATCAGTCATTTGAAATAATTATGTGTCGAGTGTATTTATTCGAGTAATCGATTTTCATTTAAAATCTAAAGTGGCAACATTGGTGTTGGTGTCTCAAATCGAATTGTCATTGTCAAAAAGTCCAATGTCAATTGCGCGTGGTGCATACTGCATGCTAAGTTTGTTCATTGCGATTTAAGTATTACAGTTGTTTTGTGTTGATCGAGTCCTACTCTCCACAGTAATTGTGATATTCATTGTAACTATTTGTTTATTTCTTGTTTTCAATCACTATCGCTAACTTTAATGTGAAATTGTGAATCTTACGCCAGGACGTTTTACGCCAGGAAGTTTTCACTTTGTTTGAAGTTTGTGTGTGATTCGTATTTTGTTGTACTGTACTGTACTACTTAGCGACTACTGAAAATGTCGACCACTTCGCGTGAGGTACCGACAACAAGAACAATCGGCCGGCGAAACCGGTGTATCAACTGTTCTTTTGCAATCCTAAGAAACCATCGCAGGTATTCTTTGGAACAAGCTACTACTCAGATGATCAATGTGTTACAGTCATGGATAACTCCTACTCAGGTAAGCACATTCTTTTGACGTTTTCATACCTATCAGTCTATTTCTTGATTTCTCAGACAGTTTAAACCTACCCAGTCATTCTCTCGATTTTATATTTTAATTTTTGCTTTTTATAAATCACATATTAAAAACATAGACAAATGAAAGCATAAAATCAATGTCACAATTCTGACGTTGGAAGCACTCCATGCTTTAAGCACAAAATATAATTATGATGTGCGGCCCATTCAGTTAGACTTGAAGGCGGTGATTGTGACATTCCTTTGCTCATTCTATTATACTATATTCTAATGACCTTTTTTTATATTTCTTTTCAAATATATTTTTTTGATTGTAGCTGTCTCCAGGAAGTATAATTTGTTCCGAGTGTTTTGGACTGCTTCAAAATCGAGTTAACACAATGAGCGAAGGAAGTGCTATGCCTTTGCCTGCTCTTGGACATAGAAGAATCTGCTTTCCTTGTGGAAATTCTATCTTACGAGCACCAAGAACATACCCTGTGCGACATGATCGACAAGAAAGAAACATTTTAATGAGACTGGTTCCACTGCACTTGGTAAATATTTATTAGTATCTTATTGAAAATATGGAGTGTCTAATACAGAATCTGTCTACTTGGGCTAACAGAAAAAATATTTAAGCACCTCATTTTTTTTAGGTTTCCAGAATGGAACGTGTATGTGCTGCATGTTGGAGATCAGCTATGAGAGAAGTACAGAGGCAACAGCAGCATGATTCAAATCGTCCTACTGTAGCACATGCTGTGTCAAGTGATGATTTCAATATTCCTGAGCCACCTCCACTTCCATCTTCAAGACCAATAGCAGTTCAATTAGCGGCACCAAAAATCACATCATCTTTATATAGACGTGCTGCAAACACATCTGGCCACTGCATATTCGTTAATTGTTTTGAAAATGAACGTCTACTTGTACCATGTGCTATAAAAGATTTATTATTGTATCATTATAAATTCTATGTACCATCTGGTGCACGTGTTTGTCGTCACCACTTGGATCACGGTTCTTGGAATGAATTAACCTCCCAATTGAGGGATTTTACTGGTAGTCAATTTGATAATATTATGACTATGATGCAGCGAGCAGCTAATAACAGATTTGATTTTTCTAATATTAGGATGATGCCTCCATATTTATGTCATTATTGGCTTGGATTCAATGCTGACCAGTTTTATGATTTACTTAACAGTATCCCAAATCTAGCAGAACAGGTACCAAATGCTTCTATAGCCTTGTGCATATATTTAGTTAAGGTAAGAACTGGTGACAGTAATGAAAGGTTGGCTACTCTTTTTAATAAACCTCGAACCACTTTAGAACGGTGGATGTCAAAAGCAAGAAATTGTTTAATGAGTGATTTTGTCCCCTTGCACTTAGGATTTAATCATCTTACTGTACAAGATGTTGCTTCTCGAAATAAGATTATACCAGAAGGACTGTTTAGTAATCCTGATTTGCCAACAGATGTTAAACCTGCAATAGTTATATGTGATGCTACCTATATTTTTGTGCAAAGTAGTTCAAATTATTTGTTTCAGAAACAAACCTACAGTTTGCAAAAACTAGACAACCTAGTTAAACCATTTTTGATTGTGTGTTGCGATGGCCACATTGTGGAATGTCTTGGTCCATACAAAGCCACTCTTAATGATGCTACAATCACAAGTTTAAACTTAAATAATGAGGGATCTTGTATAAGTTCATTTTTTAGAAGAGGTGATATTTTTCTTCTTGATAGAGGATTTCGAGATGTTATAAATGAACTCCAAGAACACGGTTTTGTCACCCACATGCCAGAGTCTCTCCTCGAAAATGAACACCAATTAACAACCCAGCAGGCAAATCGGTCTCGTCTAGTAACCATGTGTCGCTGGGTTGTAGAAGTAGTCAATGGTAGGATAAAAAGAGACTATAGACTATTCCGTCATGTATTCAATAATAGAGCTGCTATGCACCTCAGTGATGATTTTAGGATTTGTTGTGCCTTATTAAATAAGTTTCATGTTGCCATAGATGACCCACCGGAGGCTTTGGAATATGTTACAATAGCTAAAAGTAGACTTTTTCTAGTAAACTATCTGGCAACATATGTAGAGCAAGAAAATCTTAACAGAAGGAGAGCTAGCTTCCAAACAATTGATGGCAATCATCCTCATTTGGATAGATTCCCACGACTCACAATTACTGACCTTAAGCGGTTTGCTCTAGGTACATATCAATTAAAACAGGCCAGATCTTACTTCGGGGAACATGTTCGTCAGTCTGGAATATATTCAGTGGAAGTGAATACTGAAATTGATGAGGATATTCCTCTGATTTTAGGCCTAAATAATTATTTGTTAAGAGGTAGGATTAAATCCAGGCATGTGAACAGTCGTACATATTACACGTATTTATTAATAAGCAGAGACGATGCTGTAGCAAATACATTGCAAGCCATAGTAGGTTATTGTTGCAACTGCCTTGTTGGTAAGCGAACTGTTGGCTGCTGTGCTCACATAATGACAGTGGTGTGGTTTTTGAGTTGGGCTCGATACAATGATATCACTGCTCCAGCATCTTATTTAGATGATTTTTTTAATGAAAATGATGAATGAAGTCATTCGCTGTTCCTATATGAATAGGTACCTACCTACTTACTGTAAGGGTTAGATATACTATGATTGATTATATACCTACCTACATATTTAAAGTGCTACCAGTGTCACTGGATCAAATTAAAGATCTCTTTGAATTCTATTGTTTTTTTTTTTACAGCTCTCTTTTTTTTTGTATTTGTAACTGTTTTAACAGGAAATATAAAGGCAAGGTACTGATTTATTTAAGTCTCTATCCCATCAGATATGCTAATTAATCTGCTCTCCAAACTACGACCTTACTTACCTCTCTATACACGACGGATATTTCTATTTTGAGGTTAAGTTACGTTTTCTAAAAAAACTTGGAAATGCGGGTTTTGATTCCAAAATGGCAATTGTAGATGGTTATTTGGTTAATTTATAAACCATCTAAAACAACTTTGGAATTGACGCAAATCTGTACCGTGGTCCATATTGTCGTGGTCATGATCCTTTTAATTTTGATAGATTAAAAAACGAATTGCGCTGTATTTATAGATCGCCTGAATTTGCGAATTGTAGCATATACAGTATCATTCAAAATTTGTATAAAAGTAATTTAGATAAAGTTTTTTCAGAAGTTTTACGTTTGGCGAAGTTTATTGTTACTATCCCAGCAAGCAGCGCATCGGCAGAACGTTCATTTTCGTCCTTAAAACGAATCCACACCTATCTAAGAAACACACAAAGTCAGCAACGACTCACAAATCTATCTTTAATTTCTATAGAGAAAGAATTAATGGTCGAACTACGACGCAAGACTAATTTTTATGACGAGATCTTAAAATCATATTTGAAAAAAAACGGTAGGCGCGCAGATTTAACTTATAAATGAGTTGATTTTTCACTGATTTAAAACCCGTAATTAATTTATTAAATATATTTATACATGCGAATCACATGAAATAGGGCCTTAACAGGCCGCTTCGGATATCTTGCAAGTGACGTGTTCTGTAACTATCACCCACCCACTTGGATTAGATATTTGAGGTGGCCGAATCTTTCTTCTGTTTGCATCGTCAGAAAATAGTGATTTGAACCTTGAATAAAGTGGTGAGTTCTTGTATTTATAACTTTTGTTTTTACAGGCTGATTTTCAATTTTTTTTTTTTTTTTTTTCATTTTCAATTTTTTTTTTCTTTTTTTTTTTTGGTTACCGATACCCGCGATATATGTGCGTGGCGGTGGCCTACCCTCCGTGGTGAACCACTGCACGCCACTGGGGTCTACACACGGTGACACCGGTAACGTTGTATTTGCTCTAAAGTCAAAAAAAAAAAAGTCTAAAGTCTTTTAAAAGCTGACGATCATTGATTTTTGTTTCGAAAACTGATTTTGAAAAACACCTTTACAAATGAAAAATAGTTCGTATTTCCTCCTTTCCATTTAAGTCCAGTCGGCTAAGTCATATGAAGACCATGCAAATTAGTGTCCAAGGTGGTCGTTTGAGGAGAGCTCGAAACAGATTTCAGTAGATCTGTCCAATCAGTGCACGCAGCTACGTTAAAGCTAAAGTTTAGAAGACGTCCATTTTCTGACAGTAGCTTTTGCAGCTAACAGCAGTTGAAAGCAGGTGCAATTGAAAATTATGGAGACCACACGAGTAGCAAAGGATCAATGAAACTTACATTCCAGTCACAATAGTCGCAGACCTGAAGAATTTCATTTGATGTCCACAAACAATATTTAGTGCCAACTAAATCATTATTTCTCACAAACTTTTCTAGAAACTTCCTTTGATCATTCATATCTCCATTACTGTTATTTTCTTTTTAACTGAAAGTCCGTGTACTAGGAGAACATGAACATCGTACAGTTGTTGGTATTAATGCAGCGTTCGGTCGGGTGTCGGCGTCGAGTGAGGAAGTCCTAATTAAAACGCCATACATCACGCTCGTGTGAGGCGAGCATGCACCTCTATTACTGGTGATACTACTACGGTGTGTCGATGGTGTCCTAATACAATGTGGTGAATGAAATTATCTTTGTCAATAAATTAAGGATCGAAATGCAAACATCATTTTGAAAGATGTTTGCTTATGTAAATTTTTATAATGGGACGTAGTTTCATAGTAGGAGCCAATACATGCAGAGGTTTGTGTCAATGCCATCAATGGCGTAAATACTTTAAACTTTTGCATAGCCATTTTTGTTTAGTTTCAGAAAAACAATGTAGGTAGTTCACAAAGCAAACCTTTTTTCGATCTCATTTAGTTGGTAAGACACTGAAACCTGATTTAAAAACTTATTTCCGTTGAAAATCTCACTTTTTTCTCGTTCCCCGTGAGTTGTAATCTCGTGGTAATCCGTCGGTTCCCTATTTCGCAGTTAGTCATCCCGAATGGTTAATAAATTCCCTGTCATCGCATCTCTACGCTTCACATACTATTTCTGGAGTTATGGTTTTTTTTTAGATCCTTGTGTTTTTTCTTTGGGACATTTTGAGGATAAATCTCTGGTGTTTTGTGTTAGCGGTGAAAGTACTGAATATTTATGTGTTTTTAATTTAATTCTTTGAGTATTTATGACATGAGCTTTATTACATTCAAGTCCATTTCAAAACTGGTTCTTAGATCCAAGAAATACTACGCCTTATGTTCGTAACTTTTGTAAAATAGGTAATTTTAATTAATCATTGACTTAGTTAAACGCGTTGGCTGGTTAGGGAGGGGTTAATCTATAGAACACTCAAATTTCGCTAGTTATGATTAAGTTCTATGTAATACATGCCTATTGTCATCAACCGGGCATGAATCTAAGCTCCGAGTTGCTCTTGAGAAATTCTAGATAGATTAACACAGCTGGTGTCACGTTGGCCAACCTGGGAATCAAACCAAAGACAATGAGGTCTTGGAACCAAAACAGCGAGGTAGTTAAACTTCGTCCCATGATAATGAAAACTTACCAATATGAAAGAACGCTGAACAGGCGTTTAGTTGCACAAGTTACAGCGGCTGTCAGTGTAAGGATTATCGGCTTAAAGACTAGCGGAACACTATGTTAGGATCACATAAGTATACCGAGTGGCGCATGCGGTGAGCCGGATTTGAGACACGTGGGACATGAATTGATCATCTTGAATGATCCTTAGCTATCATGTTTCAAGTATTGATTACCATAAATTGTGAGCTAAAGTTGACTTTTAAGAGGCAGAAAGCTCGATTGCCGTATTGGCTGATTTGTATCCAGGCTTTATAATTGAACACTGAAACAGTGGAGTCTGATATACCAGTTACTGGGATGGACTAGACTGGAGGTTAGATTGCTCCATGTAAATACTGTTATTCAGCAGCATCCGGTGAGACTGAAAGCCAACCCCAGCGTAGTTGGGAAAAAGTCTAGGCAGTTGATAACTAATTACACTTGGGCGCCTCGGATCTAAAGCAAAATCATATCGTTGAAAACATTTCCATGTATGTATGTAGTTGGTGGTACGGTAAAGGTATCTCTCCCTCTGTGAGTTATAAGACCTAAATAGGATATGCATTTGTGTTCAAAATAGAAAATTCATCAAAACCCATAACAGAAGCAAATGATCCACTTTCATCTCATTTGAAGTCAGAAACGTAACATTCAATTTAACCACGATCACCTACAAACAGACATTCACACAAAAATAAACCCCTACGCCCACTGGATCGTACCAAACAAAACGAGATACAATTAGATCTGTCTCCTGCGAGCGTCACGTTCGATTACAGTTCGCGTTCGCGCGTAATTCGCGTCACGTGCGCACGCGCAGCGGAAGTACGCCATCTGTCGGCAGTTAGTGGCGCCACCGTCGCACGCGTTTCCGGATTACCGCGAATTTTGAATTAAGAAGGGTGGCGGTGTCTAGGAATTAGTTACGTGGTCTTTGGAGTTGTCTGGACAACTGACAGGTTGGATTAAAAGATGGAAATGATAAGAGAGGGTTTTATGATTAGGTAACGTGTTTTTGATGTTCCTTTGATGTAGTCAGTGATTATTAGGTAGGTACCTAATGCGGTAAAGGCACTCTGAGAATAGTTATCTGAAAACTATTATTATCAACCCCAAGTTTGTTCAATAGACTCACACCATCAATAAAAATTAAAAGAGTTTCTGAAGCCCCTGCTGCATGTAATGTTTATGGCAGAAATAAGAAGTCAGGCTCCACAAACCTTTTATCCCAAAATAATAGTAAACAGATTCTTTTAAACCGGTAATAACCACAAAAAAACTAAATAAAATTAAAAGCCACTAAATAAAATGACGCAGCTTCTCCCAGTAACCAGCAATAAATAAGGCAACCGCCCATAGACAATCAACAACAAGTAGTCATAGATAAGAGCGCAGTAAAACGCGCGCGTTATCTGGCCGGCGCACGCGCACGCACCATAGACAAACCTTCTACAAATTTTACGTTTCGTTAACATAGTGTTGGACTATTTGTGATAACGGTGCTGGGCTGTTGTCGACTACTGTGAAGTTAGGAGGTAATGAGTTTAATGCGTTTTGTACGTAGGTAGGTTATTGGTTACCTACGGGTGAGGGATGTTGTAAGGACGATATTAATGTGGAAATTACTGGAAATTTCAAATGTAGTTAGGATCAGGTCGTAATGGTACCGCCTATATGGGGTGTCATGCCTAAATAATCGCTCAATATTTTGCATAGCTATCAAAAGTTCATCATCGTCATTTTACTAAAACAACTACATTACAAATCTGAAAAGAAGTGTCTTCCTAACAAATTACACTAATTTCAAAGATGCGAATACTTTCAAAAACTTTTTACTTCAAACACAATTTGGTTAACATCTTCATTAGTTGCGGCCGCGCACAGAGCACGTTCGCAGAAACAATTCGTTAATGATACCAAACCGGCTCAGGAACTGCGACAAAACAAAGAGATCTGAATATTATCTCAAATCTTTATAATAATTACAAGAGACAAGTGTACGTCTCAATCCGGGGACGAAGCCGATCTCCACGCATGCTGAATCCAATTACCGAGGGCAGGCGACCGAAATATCTTTGCATTCGAGAAAAATAATCGTTAAAAAAACACATCGACTTGTTTTGTACAACCCTAACTTTAAGCCTCCAATCTGAAATTTAACTTTCAAGACTGGGCCACAGAGTCGAAATTCAAACGTAACGCTAAAAGCACTTTGTACGTTTTGTTATTTAGTTGGTATCCCTGATTGGGCGGGGCGACTCCCCACTTCGCGCTCGCCGAAGGGTGGGACAAACGTCAGTCGCGCGCCGGCGGTGGGGGATGACAGATGTCTGTCTGTAAGCATCGTTCATATCTCAACACGATAGCGAATTCAATTCTCAATAAATAATAAGTTTCTGCCCCCGACGTGTTGGTCGTACAATGCCGACTGTCAGTATGTTTGCACACGCGTGCTGATGGAGCGGCCACGGGATCCAGCGGGACATTTCAACTGTTATTATTACACTACTCACGAGTGACTCCTCAAATCCCAACATTTGATTTACCAGTGCTATTAACTAACCTAATGCTGTTTGTCATTATGATAGTTATAAATTCCAGTCCTCTGGTCCAAATGAGCGGCGCTAGTATATTCGTACGTGATCGCAATAACGTCTGGTAGTGAATTAACAATTGTTTTGTGTTGAACAAAACGTATCGGTATGTGGAGCTGAAGTATTCGATCGTGTGAATATATTTTTTCTTAGCAATAGCAGATATTATCATCAACATCAATTTGTCTGATCTTGATGTCTATCTACAAAGGAATTCAATTATAATAGAAAATAAAAAATAAATAAAATCTGGCTTTAGGTCGTGATCACTGTGAAATGTAAAATCAGTTTTTTGGTAAACAAAGAAAATCATTTCATCTATTATTTATTAAGGATGGCTACTAGTACCTACCAGTGACGCGTGTAGGAAACTTCATTCCTATGGATATCAAATAATTAGATTTTCATGGTTGGAAGAGAAGAAGGAAGTGCAACCATGTAGTTTCTTGCCGGTTCTTCTCCATAGAAAAGGACAATTTCAACTGATGTGCACAAAGCTTCTGACGTTACAAAAGTGCCATGTATATAGAATTATGAGACTAGTTGTTGAACACAATTCCTATACACAGAAAATTTAAAGAATGCGGCATTACTAATTTCAAGTTTATTTGTTGGTCTGTATTTCTGTTAACCATCTAAAGATATAAACAATACTTCAAAGTTTCTAAAAAGGACGGTTAACTCAATTAGTGGTTAGAAACTGATGGTCCTTCGAGACTAAAATTGGTCCTTTCATCCGATTTTTTATTCCTTATTGCCTACCGTCTCATCTACACTTACATCATAAGTTCTACACTTATATTATAAGTTTCAAATAGATACAGTTAATATAACGCAATAGAGCAATTCCTATTGCGACAAATACTCGGCCAATAGCTTTGGAAATAAACAAAGCTTGAACCTTAGGTATTTCTTTTTAATCTTTTCTTGCTTTATTAATTCCATTAAAATTGCAACATGAAAACTGCAAAAGCTTGGACAATAAATAAAGTAATAAATATATTGTGGAAAAAAATATAATTCGGCATCAAATTGATTAAAAGAACAACACGGAGGCCCGACCAATTATATTAAATTTTCCTCTGCGGGTCCTAAATATTACCAAGGTGGTAATAAATAAAAAATGTAGTTACCTACATACTGTATAAAAATAAAGTAATTCAATAGAAGGGTGGCTTCATCCGTCAGGGCGTACAGCCAGCGGACATCCGGCGGAAGTGGGCGGGGCGTAGCCGCCGCCATTTTGCGTAGCTCGCGCGTGCGCGGTGCCGACGGACGGCTTTATAAAATAATAAACAAAGTAGAATTACGAAGCGAAGCGAATTTTGGTTTCTTTTATATTCCTCAGAGACTTCTGTTAAAAAATATGGTGAATATTCTCACAGGTCCGTGTGGGATTACCGTATGTTGCAGAGGGAAAGGCTACAGCGTTATAAATTAGTTCCTCGTGTGAGAAACATTAATATATCGTGTATGTGAAAAGCATTTATGAATATCATTCAGTCGCATGAAAGTCAGGG
The DNA here is from genome assembly GCA_905220335.1 of Noctua pronuba. Taxonomy (NCBI): domain Eukaryota; kingdom Metazoa; phylum Arthropoda; class Insecta; order Lepidoptera; family Noctuidae; genus Noctua; species Noctua pronuba. Next base: position 706,420 of record LR999906.1, on the reverse strand, counting down.
CAATATTTATTCCGAGTTCATGTTTAAACTAACCAAAATACGTAATATGTTATATCCAGCGTTATTGCACAATTTGCGTTCTGTCATTCATTGCAGAAATGGCGATTACACTAACTGTTTTACAATTAGTTAAATGGGAAAAGGACATAACATAACATCACGCGTGTAAACCCCGAATCGTTAGGCAGAGGTACACCTCTGATCAACCCTTCGGGGATTTCAAGCGGGATGGTAGGTAGAGGCCACAGCACCTCCCCTAGTTTACCCTCATGCCGCCAGTTATTTTTAAGCCCCATGAAATAGGGGGTCAGCCTATTGTCGTCTACCGGGTAAAATGACATGCAAGCGGAAATCTAGACAGAATTTGGTAGTTTTTCATAGATATTGCTCCTACCCAGTTTAATGCAGAATTGAATCGCGTTGGTAAGTAATTAAAGAAGATTCTAGTTCCTGCGGTCCTGCCTTGAACAACGAATTTCTATTTTTCATCTGTATTACTCATTAAAATCTCAACCTATATTAAGAAGAAAAACCCTTAGCCCGCAAAGATTAATTTCCAAAACAAAAACCTCGCCACAAAAATAGCCAACCTTTATGGTTTAATTTAATAAAATTATTACAGCGATTAAAATTCCTTGTTATTCCAAGTTTATTTCCTTTTCCGTCTCCCGATCTATCCCGTCCGTATACCAGGCTCACATGAATCGCCAGGAGTGAGCCGGGACGTAAATCAAGTCGCGTCGTCCCATCCATCAAGCGACTCCGTCCCATCAATCGCGTTGCGACCAAAATAGCCGCGCGGTGTATAGCTAAACTTGGACATCTTCTCACCTAAGGGACGCGGAGAGCATATCTGAGAGGATGGTTAGCTAGGCGTGCTACAGTTTATGGAGCCCTAGAGAATGCACAAGTTATTTAAATGAGTTTGTTTATTGGTATTCAACATTCTTACTGCTGCGCGTGTTTATGTTAGGAGAGCATTCGATCACTAGGTATTTACTACTGAGAAACGTAAACTAGCAAGAAGACGTTGAGTTAAAACGATATTATGCATGTGACTGCACCATGCAATGATGGGATCCATAACTTTTGCACTCCAGCTCAATGTAGGTTTTTTTAGACGATGCTAGGACTGTTATAGAACCAGTACATTTTTCTGTACAAATATCCCAAACGAAGTCATCGTTTGGGATATTTGTACAGAAAAATAACGGTAGTAAGTAACAGAAAGAAAATGCTGTTCCCGTTTTCACATGTCTCAGTTTTAGCAATGCCTATTCATTTAATTTTTCATTAGATATTGGTTCCCTTTATTTTTATGTTCTGTATTTCTGTCCCAAAAAGTGCTGCTACTTTCTTTTTTTTATCAGTGACAGAATTATTATCAAGTTGGTAAGGTAAAGTACTACCTGGGTAGTAGAGGTCAGATAGGCAGTCGCTCCATGTAAAATGCTGGTATTAAGCTGCATCCGGTTAGACTGGAAGCCGACCCCAACATAGTTTTGATAAGGCTAGGCAGATGATGATGGTAACGTAAATTGGTTGACAGATATTTTGCGGCAAAAAAATAACACCCAAAAGTCCTGATCTAACTAAGTATTCTGAAAAACAGAACTGAGGTATTCTACACAGCAATTGTCGCTATCAGCCACAAGGAACAGTTTCAGACATTCTCTCGGAAACTGTGTTATTAGTGTCGCTGAAAATTCTTTAAATAAAAATGTTTATAAGTATTCACAAAGTCTGATTCTTCAGATTTCGTGAAAAGCTACATCTTCGAGAAGTTTTGCCTGTAAAATTCGTTTTGGCTTAGGCCCTGCACAATGACATGAAAATCAACGTATCCAGAGTTTTAGTTTTTGGGCCTTTTTGAAAATTAAAAGTAGGTCCCTGCCCGAAGGGCTCTTAGGTATCTGAAATTTTTCGTAGTATAGTGTAAGCGTTCTCTCATCACGTCCTACCTAGTCAGCTATCAAGTTTTTGTTTTTTTAGTGCTGAATAAGCTTCCTGAAAAAACCTCTGGGCTTTTTTTTTTAATTTTTTACCTACCATCAACACAACTATACAAAAAAAACAACTGAATCGCGTAACTGTGCGATTCTTTCCTCAGAAGACCGCCTGAGACACTCGTCTGCATGGTCCTCATATGACTTGAACAAGATTAGGTATGTGTTTGGACTTTAGAACAGACTGTGACCCATGAGTGTGTTTCGGTGTTTCTTCTCAGAGTAGACGAATAGGGAACACCAACCCCATCTAAATAGTTTTACAAAATGCCTTATTTTTGACGTGTAAAAATGATTTTTAATACGAATTTACAGAAATAAATATCATTTACCATGTAGGATTAGGAATTGAACATAAGGACCAAAACAATAAATTGAAAGAAAATGTTAGTTTTTCCTGAAAATACTTCTTATTGCTCATGGAGTAAATAAAGGGTAACAATGAAACAGTCCTACCAAACAAGTCCCTACTTACCACTGAATGTAGAATAGGGTGTCTATGTTAGAGATAAAATACTGATTGGTTCTGAAGACAAGACTATATTTTTTTACGTTTAGATTCGTTAAGAAAAAAAAACTGTGTTAATAAAAAAATGTGTCTATCTAACATTTACAACATGAACTTTGGTAAACAAAAAGTTTAATTTACAGCGACCATTTCCATCCATGTAAATCACAATTTAGGCATTAAATTAAAAATTACGCAATCATCTTGTTAGGCTGCCTATTCACAACATCCTGACCCGCCTAAAATTGAATTAATAGGCCCAATTAGAATCAAGATAACAAGCGACTATAAAAAATATCCTCATTAATAGAGCCAAACTTGTTACTGCTACCGAATTAACGAGCGCCGAACTAACGCAATCATGTAATTACGAACACCTCACTACAACCAGACAACACCACTGGGATACCTACAGCCTCGCGGAGGCGGGGCCTCCCGCCGATCAATACGAGAACAACACGCTAATGGTACCGAAGGGAAATAGCTGCATCCCTTTCCGACACGCCTCACGCCGCCTCCGGAGTGAACGAGATAGAATCGGACCACCTCATTCGTTGAGACGCAACCCAAGGGGCGTACTCCGGCCTTCACAGTCGGGTAATCCGACATGGCTCAGTCGGCAAAGAACCGCGTGCCGTGCGCGTGCGTGCCCGCCGCCGGCGTTATGCACTCCGCGTAGAGACAACATATAGTCACCATGCTCGTGCCACCCGAGATGATGGCGGCGCAATCGAAGCTAGTCTACCAGATGAACAAGTACTACAACGAGCGGGTCGCCAACCGCAAGGCGCAGATCACCAAGACCATCCACGAAGTGTGCCGGATAGTGCAGGATGTCCTCAAGGAGGTGGAACTGCAGGAGCCGAGGTTCATATCCTCGCTCACGGACTACAATGGACGTTTTGACGGGTTGGAAGTGGTTTCGCCTCATGAGTTTGAGATAGTTATTTACTTGAATCAAATGGGTGTGCTCAACTTCGTGGACGACGGCTCGCTGCCCGGCTGCGCCGTGCTGAAGCTGAGCGACGGCAGGAAGCGCTCCATGTCCCTGTGGGTGGAGTTCATCACCGCGTCCGGCTACCTGTCCGCCAGGAAGATTCGCTCGAGGTTCCAGACGCTGGTGGCGCAGGCGTGTGACAAATGTTCCTACAGAGATTGTGTGAAAATGATCGCTGAGACGACAGAAGTGAAACTACGGATTCGTGAGAGGTACATTGTGCAAATAACGCCAGCGTTCAAATGCGCCGGCTTGTGGCCGCGCTCGGCGGCGCACTGGCCGCTGCCCGCGATACCCTGGCCACACCCTAATATTGTCGCTGAAGTGAAAACTGAAGGTTTTGACTTACTATCGAAAGAATGTCTCGCGTTACAAGGAAAGAACTCCGCAATGGAAGGTGACGCGTGGGTGTTGAGTTTCTTCGAGGCTGAGAACCGTCTGCTGCAGGGCGGCTGTCGGCGAAAGTGCTTAAGTATCTTAAAGACGATTCGGGACAGACATTTAGACTTGCCCGGGAACCCTGTGACGTGCTATCACATGAAGACATTACTGTTGTACGAATGTGAGAAGCACCCGAGGGAGCACGAATGGGATGAAGTTGCAATCGGGGACAGGATCAACGGCATCTTCCTGCAGCTGATCTCGTCGCTGCAGTGTCGCCGGTGTCCGCACTACTTCCTGCCGCACGTGGACCTGTTCAAGGGCAAGTCGCCGACGGCGCTGGAGAACGCCGCCAAGCAGGTGTGGCGGCTGACGCGCGAGATGCTTACCAACTCCAGAGCATTCGAGAAGCTGTGAGCGTCCGGACACTTGAGTGATGTGTTACGTGGAGTGGTGTAACCGTGTAACGCTTGTTAATTGGTCCTCCAGTCATTTTGAGTAGTTTTAGCGAAGCATTTCGTGTTGATAGGCAATGTGTTGCGAGACGCACAGTGTAAAGTATACGGTTGTAGCGTGTGAGCTATCTGAAATATTCCATTCGGATCGGACAGACTGTAAGTAGAAGTGATACTAATATACGCTAGGGACGCAGTTTCGATATAATATTTTTGTGATATACTGTAAATAGCTTAAACGTTGTACAATTTTAGTGATATATTTAATTTAAAATCATCGTGTATTTATTTGACTGAAATCTTATAAAGTAGGCGCATAATCTACTTATAGTTAAAAATAAATAATTTGAAACTATAACTTTTACTTTGATTTGTAGACATGTTCCCACACTAACATACACACATCATTATGAAGACTTATTCATGTTATTCATTCGAGAAAAAGATTAACATACTGCATTTTTCATTGTGCAAAGTAGGCCTACAGATTGCTGCCATGGCGGAATGAGCACAGTTGGTTTCGCAAGCAACTATCTGTGTAACCTAAATAACCAACCATATGCATGCATTCCGATAATGTAGGTTTTGTGCAAGCGTTCATATTCTGCTCAATTTGCATAAGCTAATGACCGTAGATTAATTTAAATCGTTGATCGTATAAGCAGATAAAATACCTTCACAACGAATATAATTTTAGAAGTTCATATCCACTTTAGATTTCTCAAGAGCGATTCCTAAATCATAAAAACACGCTGCGGAAACAACTCCCGTTTTTCATTTAAAAAAATCAAGAAGCTTTTTACGAGCACATCTAAGTTGACAAGCTTATCTAAACGACCGCATTTTACACTGTAACGACTAACCCGAAGCGTGACATTCAAATAACGATATGTTAATTTTATGGATAGGTAAAACACAAACTTGTATGGAAGGTCGAACTTGAAGTCCTATCAGATATCGTGTATCCCAGCCTACTCGGAGATACACAGACTATTGAATACAGTGCTACATAAACTAACAAAAAAAGCACAAAACGTTGTGAAGTGACAGCGTTTGGTACGTCCTACGTAGACAGTATCAGGTTACAAGTCGATATTTTACATGTAAAAGCCCGTGGGCCGAGTCCGACTCACGAGCCTACGGTCCACGGATAGTCGGCGACCATTAATTTATACAGTGATATCTAGACGCGATACTCTGCGAATATACGACGGAAAAATTGTGTGTAAAGGATTTTAGATGTGAGATAAACCTTGGATAAGTTACTGACGCCCTGCAAGCTTGTCGCCGAAGATAGGGATCTTATGGATGGAAGGATAAGACGCGATGAAAACGGAATTGATTGGGGAATAACGTGCAAGTACCTGAGCAGATGCACACACATAAATTATAATTATGTATAAAGTTAGGCGATAATCAGCTGCTTATCTTGATGGTCGAGCTTTAAGTCCGTTTAGATACGAGTTTACAGCCTCCGTATGGTATGTGAGATGTCAATCTGATGTTTGCATAACATTGCATTTACGTAGTAACACGCATCTGGTTAGACTGGACCCTACCTAGCTGGGAAAAGGCCCGGCTTATTGCACAAGATTAAATCTATAAAATATTCCCATACGCTTCTAAAAGTAGGAATATATTATATACATTGTAACGTGAATCTGTCTCAAAAAGGAAATGTAAACGAACTCGCATCAGTACCTACACTGTAGTGCCTCAAAAACAGCTAATAACAATAAAACCAATAACCTCAGAACATAACATTATTAAAACAAACATTAGTATAAACAATGCCATATCAAACTAACCCAGACGGTCGCTAAGTGTCCTCAAACCAGTTTGTCAGTTGGTCACCCTACGTCGACCGACGCCTACGCGCGCATTTGTTTTTAGTTTTTACTTGCCCGTACAAAGACAAACAGACATACGGACATATTTATAAATAAAATAACCTTAGAATAAAGAAATAAAGGGAACTTACAAGACCGTGACACATGAGGAGCAGGCTGTAATGTAGTTTTCGACCCACACCTTAGATTAGCTTAGATTTTGGATGACGATATATAACCTCTTTTGCTGTTTATCGGGAAAAAGACATATCTCTGACTGGACTGGTTAAAGACTGCTGCAAGTTGCCGTTGACGAGTAAAATCTACCTAGCTAGACTACTCTACTTACAGCATCTGAATAAGGTCTTTTGATCAGCAACCTATCTTAGAGGTCAACAGACAAAGTATCAAAGGACCAATATATCTTGTAAATTAAAATGTTAGTCAGAAAATGATAAAATAGAGAGCACTTTAAGGAACGAATACATCTGGTGTTTAGACGGTGATACAGAAATAGAGCAGGAGTTTTATATTAGTTGTTGAGTGGAGATACTTAATAAGCTGCCGATGACATTACTATTGCATTATAATTAACTATTAAAGTATTTATATTAACTGTTTATTAGTTACTGAATGAGCTGATGAAATGGAACAAGTTGATTTTGAAAGATATTTTCAAGCTATGCTCGATGAGCGTTACCGTTACGATTTTTGTGTTACAGGCGAAAAATCTCAGCAGAAATAGTATTTCTGAAAGGGGATTGGTAATTTCATATCCACTGTTACATACAATGCAACATTGCATTGTATGTAACAGTGGATATGAAATTACCGCTGGATCTAATTGAATCAAAGCTGCTCAGCTCTAGGTGAAGTGCTTAGTTGTACCTATACAGGGTGTAAACGGACCCTTCACGAAGCCGTCAACCAAGCATTCTGTACATCAAACTAAGTAACTCTACGCAAAAATTATTGCTGGGAAATGACTTTTTTTTGGGGTGAAAAATCACGTTTTACGTTAAAACTCAATGTTACGCACTCAAAACTTAGTGCTGATGGATGCTTTGAAAAGTAAACGGGTCATGGAGTTAATTAAAGTAAAGTTAAAACCTTAAAAAGTGGTTTTAAAAAAAAAACATGTGAAAAAATTGGAACTTTGACCTTCAATATCTCCAGAACCTGTGGTTTCCCAGGTATTGTCTAGAAGAAGAAAATGATCCCAATGATGGGCAGAATATGTGGTTTTCGTTTTCGTTAAGGGTCTTTTTACACCCTTTATACAATGTCTTAATGGGAGGCCTAAATTAAACACAAGTCTGAAATCGTTCACGGGCTAATAATGATGAAAAAAATCTCAAATATTATAAATCATTGTCTCCGACATTCGCTACAGAAAACGATTTTTATTAATTCACCACTTCCTTTCTGCACTTTGTTTTATGATAAAAATATTAATAAACTTAATGATCCGTTAAGACATTGTTAGACAAAGAAAAAAATAAAAATGCTTATTATGTTAAAAACACAGCCCAGCACAAGTTCTTTACGACATCTAGGTGTGAGGTTCGATAAAAAAATTAACTTGCTATGAAGCATTAGTAAGAATGTTTGCAATTGAAATTGTTCTATTAACCAGTAATTTATTACTTCTATTTATAATAATTATGAACATTTTCTACAAGGTGATAGTCGTACATTGTTGCAGTAATTAAATAAAGAACAATCCCGCAATAAATAGCGATCTCAATTGTAATAAATACTTGGTTAGCTAATTATAATAAATTGTTACTTAGATAGTTTCAGTTGGCGAAACTCAAGTTATTATAATCGGCCGTAGGTTTTTAAGGTTCTGACTTTTTGCAATAATTTATTAATTAGCCACTTTTTTACGTGCCCTTTATAAAATAATTTTATAATAAGGGCGCTATTATCTTGATAAGGGGTGGACTCTTAGTTAATAGAGATGCAATCAATCGATTAACTGTTTTATCCGCATTACTTTTACACCTTGGCATGCTGGGTAAATTGAGTTAACTAGAAAATACTCGGAGTATTTTTTTTTTTTAATATAACTAATTCATTAAAAAAAAACATAGATCTCATGCAAACTGAGAAATTGAAATAGGTATTCAATTCAGAAGATTCCGAAACAGTTCACGAACGTGGCTCGCTTTTTTTCTCATATTTTTTAAAACATTTAATATCCGTGTAGCTTTATAAATTACAGTGGGCGTTCAGTTTTCAATAAAACACGCATTATAGTTATAATGAAGAGGCGAAAGGGGGCGTAGCAGGCGCCGCGGCCGACCGAACAAATATTGACGTAGGCCCATTGTGGTTAGCGCAGGAAAAAATGGTCCCCACAGTAGGAAATGTTGAGCAGAATTAAATATAGTATTTATGGCATTTATTATTTATGATATTGGTTTGTTACGTGTAAAATTTAGTTTGTGTGAAAAGAGGTCGGCAAAGGGAAAATGAATTTAGGTAGGTACTGTGGACTTTGTGTCAGAAAATTTTAACGTAGCCTTAGAATAACCATTTCTTAACTACAGTTTACCTAGGGGTGTTTCTTTTTTCTGTTTAATTCTATTTTATTTTCAGGCTGCCTTAAATGTGCAAGTCTGGTCTTTCAGGACGACTAATTTACATCTGTCTCTGAGCACCCATTTTCAGCACGTTTCACGTTCAAGAACTACCCGATATTGTTTATTTATACACTGATAGTATTATAAAAACTTTTGCAATACGTAAATATCTATCGTAAAACGATAGACCTTTCCATCAATTTGGTCTTACGCCTTGAAAACTATGTAGCTATGTATCCATATCGATAACCGTACATCATCAAAGGATCTTCATTCCTCACAAGCATCCTCGCAAGGATCACTCACGACTTAACTATCCAAGCATCCAGTACTTCAAAGCTGCTAGTTGAAGCCACTTGACGTCAATAATTGCCTATTAAGTATCAATTAAAGATACCAGGAGAGCATAGGATCGTTGGTGATCGATTATCGAAGATTTATAGGGCTATTAACGTAGCACAAGGAAATATGGGCGCACTGCCGATTGATTTTAAAGGTTTTGAATATTTAAATTGTCGGAATTTAATTAGGGAAATTCTTGGGAATTCTGAAAGCCGAGTTTTTGGGTTAGTATGGCCTTTGGCAGAGCTTTGGAAATTCGATGGAAATAGGGAAATGTTTTAGTTTAGTTACTATTTGGATTGAAACCCCATTTCACATTTTTCTACCTAATAAATCCGGAACAGCTTGACAGTTCAAGAAGGTAGTTATTCTAGTTCTTTTTCCAAAACAACAATAACTAATGGAGTAGGTGTAGGGTGACTAATTGGGAGGCAATTAATTCACTTGTTATCTAAACATTTCAGTACTAAGTAAGTATAATATAAGTTTTTTAATTTATGAGGTTTTCTAGGATCCGGTCCTCACAGTTAGTACCTACTAGTTGGAACCCGATATTTAGCGTAGGGAAACAGCTTACTAAGGCACAATCAAATTTAAGATTTTCATACAAAAAATATGTACATACTGACTTACAGCTTACTAAACGCTGGTTTCCGGCTGAAACAGTTCACTGCTTTTTAATATTCTACGCTACCCCTAAATGCCATAAAATTAACACTTTCTATATCCCGACAAACCATCCCCATCAAACCAACCATTCTCTACCATCCCTTAAAAACATTCAGAAGCTTTTATAACAAAAATGTGTATCAAAAAGTTGTCTTCGATTAGTATGCGACACGACAAAACGCGGCGACGCGCGGCGCCACCTCGCGACACACGACAATAATTCAAACAATACCGCTACACTACGTGACTTTCACAGTACACTATTAATAAACATTAATATGCGTCATAATCATAGAACATAATGAATCCTATGTATTCTGCGTGAGCGTCGGTTAAGCGTTTCTTGTAAACTCTATCCTATGTAAATGAAGGAAGAAAGGTGGCGTCTTGTGCGACTGCGGCGTGGTGTACGGTGGCCGACTTGTCGTACGTTGATCTGATAGGGATCAGGCTGTGGGTTTGGACTATCAAGTGATTTTGGCACAACAAGCGCCGCAGATATGGGAGCTTTTCGTAATAGAGCAAGATCAGTAGAATAGTCGCGGTTAAGAATAAGGGCAATTCAGGGAAAATGTTGTGTTCAATTCTGTTTCAATTATTATAATCAAGTTTCTGTTTAATTATTATAATCGAATCGTTGCCACCAAATTCTGTTCTATTTCCAATTTTAATCATGCTTGTCCGGAGATGAGAAATTTTGCTATTAATTAAAGTTCTCAGCTATATCAGCTGGGAGTCTATAAACCGAAAAACCTTTGAGAAACATAAAGCAAAATACATTACAGATTAGGTGACAAAATTCCCACTAGCCCAGCGAGATATTTCTATCGGTAATGGCTGAGGCAGTTTGCATATTGTATAAGATAGTGTAACGGCTAACTGAGATGCAATATTGTAGTACATACAGATAGAGATCGTGGAAGAGAATATTATGTCCCATCGGTTACCATCTATTTAATTATTTTGTAGTCTATTGCATACTAGCACTACAATTTAGCGGTGTGTGAATAATTTTTTTAAGGTTGGGAAATAATCCTTAAAATAGGAAATTAAAGAAAACATGAATACCGAGATAAAGTTCATGGACCAAATTAAGAAAATATTAATGATCAAGACATAGCTAGCTATGTATCACCAGGCAAAACAAAAATAGAATTAGTTTAAGTTGGATGTAAATTGCTACATCGTAAAGTGCCCAGAACTTAGATTTTAGTTTAGACTGGAAATAATCTTCTATAGAAGTCACGATTGTAAATCTCTCCTTCATATTATGTTTTATTATTTCGACAAACATACAACGACGGCTACTCTTTTTAATTAAATACATAAAACTATAAAACATATATTAGTTTTATTACAAATACGGCTACAGGCTATGTTATAAAATTCATAGTTGATGCTGAAATAATGGAAAACTAACGGCGAGTTTCCAAACATATTTACAGGAAATATCTCGGTTATCCAGAAAGAAAGATCAAGATATTAGTTCCGTCTCGTGGACAGAGAATTATTATGTTTGATAACTATTTCCAAAGATGTCATCTTTGGCAGTTTCTTAAAGTCAACATAATATGTTGGATAGATGGTGCATAGCAAGCCAACCTAATGAACTGCTTCAATTGTAAGAAGTGTATAAATAGAGGGTCTTCTAAGAGTCAGGGATGCAAAAGAGTTAGCGGAAAACGGATGACCCGGACCTGTACCTAGTCTAGCTGTACAAAACACCGACATTCCACGAACACGGTAATTCCTAACAGTACTAGGCACTTGCATAAACAACGGCCTATCTTTTCGTCTAATCCGCGCCTCGCAGGACCAGGAGTCCAGAACTCGTGCGAAACGCAAAATTTTCACGTTGCGATTGCATAACGAATGCGCAAACGCGTTCACGGCGACAAATTTCAATGTAATCTGTATAATATTACAATTTGCTGGATGAATTATTCAATATGGCGGACGGGGCACGATGTTTATTCGATTATAGCGAGATTTACATACATATTTATAGGTAGGATATGTGCGAGGCTGTAACCTGTTGTCATATCCATAATTTGAGCTACCGTGCACGGTGACCTGCGGGCTGGGTGACTTGGTGCGAGGCAGTCGCCATGTTAGATCATCTGATGGATTAGGAGACTGTACTTAGGAACCAACTGCAAATTAAACAGTTTGTATGTAACTGGTAATGTTCTGCAATCACGTGATGCAAGATAAATCGGATCAAATTAAGGGGTTATCTATTTGCTTGGTTGTATTATAAGTATTGCAGTATGTCGGGCTCAAATGACCACGCGAAACGGTTAACTGCAACTAGGCACACTGCAACTAGGCACCTAAAGGTTTCTAAGTCCTCAATAACAACTTCGTTAAAGAAAAAGAAGATCATTGCAGTAACATTATTTTAGGTTTTAGTATTATAGCAAGGGCAACATAGTAGCAGACGAAACGGTAGTTGGGCGTGGATGTGGAGGTATGTCGAAGACTATGTTCTGCCTCATATCCAGATTTCTGTTCCCCAAAAAATACCGTCAAAATGACCTCTGTGCTGCCACTGACGACGCCATGCAACTGATGAATTTTGAGCCAACAAAATTTGAATTGCTGTCCAGCCAGCGAGTGTCTTGAAAAGAGATTGCATCACCTTAGTTGCCTTCAGACGGCCATGTTTCAATACTAGAAATTTATGAAACTATCAGTTACATACATACATTTTAGAACAATACAAAGTGATTGGGTGGCCTACTCACAAACGGGGACATTACGAGCTGAGCAATCCGAAAGGATTATTGAACTGTGTTTCATATCAAAATATTGCAATAGCTCACAGGTACAGACAGACAAACCCACGTTTATTAAGTTCTGGGCTATTTATTTACTTGAGCTATTTCCACTGCAGAAATTTATTTATCTGAGCTATTTCCTGTGACACTTATGGCGATAGTTATTACATAAACTGTGACATTTACGTGTTTTGCGGTTAGAGTGTTACTTAATACGATGCCGACGTTTAAAAGGTAACTAGATAGTATAAGGACGTTGCGTTGCTAAGGACAAAACATGACTTGCAAGTATCTTGAGATTTTAATTGGCTGATAGGATAAATGAATAAGTGGAAACATGCCTTTGATTCCACTTATTCATCCATCATAAACCATTGTAAATAAATTACAATGGTCTATGAATAAGTACTATTGAAAAATTATTTTCCTTAAGTTGGATTTTCTGAGATTAGCAATTGGCAATTGTGTATGAGATTAGATCAGTATGGTCCGATAAGCAGCTACATCCGGTTAGACTGGAAGGACATAGTTGATAAAGGTACTGCCAATGACGACGAGTAGACATAATGGCGTTGTGTTTACGGTGCTGAAGTATATAGACCACTACTACTCGGTCTATCGTCTTGGTCTTCGCACAATCGTCGTGTAATTTAATTTTGGCAGCAAATCATTTACACCAAGATTCCCAAAACGCATGGAGCACTACATAGCAACGACCTAGTACCCTCCCAAACAAACATTTCAATAGGTAATCTCAATGTCTAGACAGCCAAATGTATTCTAGTATTTGTAATACAATGACTGAACACTAAATCAGCTGCAGACTTGTCTATAAGACCTAGGTTTTGAATACTGATGTCATCTCAGTGATCAGCCTTCGATAATTCAGCCAAGGAGGCGGCACTGTACATAAATAGGTATATAGTTTAATCAGCATCATTAAGACACATAAATATGTCTTTATATAGCCTTATGTCTCATGAACATGTAAATAAAATCGTTAAATGCAGCTGCGTTTCGTAATTAACTTAAATCGGTACATTTTGTGGGTAAAATGCTTATTTCTTGGTTGTTCCAACTTTGTAACTTTCATTTGTATTTAAATATGGGAAATAAGTTTATTGCTTAATTTCAAATGACAGGTAAATAATATAATATAAAGACTCGAAAATCTAGAAAGAATCGTGATGGCTCAGTGGTTAAAGCCCACCTCTCATGCATGACATTATGAGTTCAAATCCGTGCAAGTATCAATGCGACATTTTATAATGAAGGATCTTTCTATGTTTATCTTGGACCTCACAAACCATGAGAAAACCTGGACTTACATTAATATACGACCGAAATCGTCAATCCGCCTAGATTCCTAGAGCACGCGTGTTGATCACTACTCAATACTCGTGCTTTCTCGAAGGGGCAGAAACCATCGAACATCACCTGGTACGATCCTTACATATTTCTTTAGCTTCGTTCCTGTTCATACATGCACGCCGGTATTAATAAAGAATAATAACACTATAATTAAGTAGGTACACAATAAACTTAAGACATTTCATATCCTAATATTCCCAGACGGTTCAGTAACAAAAGCCGTGCAGTAAGGAACATCAAAGGCTGCGACTGGCAAATGGCGGAGTAACCGAACGCTGTATACATTCGCTTGATATTTAATAATTCATCCGAACAGTGTAGCCGCTCGCGCGTGTAATGCGTTGCGACGTGTACGGCGCACTGACAGCGGGGAGCGATGAGCATAAGCGGCGCGGACGAGACAGTGCAGCCCATTTCAAACTGGGCCAAACTAGCCAAAGTAGGCAGTGAAAGTGCAATGTTTTTATGAAAAAAAGGAATATTTGTGATAGGAAGTCCTTGTAGATACTAGAAATGAAATGAAAAGACAAAAATTTTACAGTTGGACTTAAAAAAACGTACGGAACTGCTGCAGTAACGTTACCTTTTCAGCTTTTTACTGAAAAGCGCACTATGTATGGTTTTTTTAGCTGAAGGAACAGTGCTTTACACTTTTCAAGTTCAGTTTATTTGTATTTCGTATATGGCCTGCAGTTCTTTAGGAATAAAATACGTAGGTTCATAGCTTCGTTCTGCCCAATCGTTGTCACTGGTGCCCTACACAACTCATTGGTGCGTGAAATATAGAATTTTGTACAAAAACGGTTCTCTTTCGAGATGTTATTACGGTCTATTATTAATAGAGAATAGTGTTTATTTCTATAAAGACCAGCCAGTCAGGCATGTGATACACAATACAAATATGTTATTATTTATTTATTATACATACATCAGCGACTTCCTTGACTGACTAAACGTCAAACAGCGACGGAGATTATACAGGATGAGACTTCAAGAAAATAACAATCCTTGCGCCAGATAGATAGATAGAAAATACTTTATTGTAAAGAAAGAAAATATGGCACATGCCACAAGTACTCCTAAATTGTTACACAGCTCCTTTATGATGTACCAAATTTTTAAACGTGCTTTACCTCGAAAATGATTCGATGCTTGTGTTTTGAGTTTTGTTATCGATATGAGCCACTAACTCCTAAATCAGAGAATCCAGATTCAAATCAAGGATTAGGATATTTCTTGTAAGTTGTAAATACTTCATGTGCAGACTTGTAGCATAGACTTTTTTCAGTATTTAGTTAATGCAATTCTTATGCCGCTGAATTTTGTACCAAAGGACCAATTTTTTAAAAGCGTCGGCTATTCCGACGCTTTTAAATAGTTTTTAGTATTTCTTAAGGATTATCAAGAACTTACTGTAATTAAAGGTTAAGTGCTAGTTAATCTGAGTTATGTACTTTTAATACTATGTTGTTTAAATATTCCGTACGATAAGTTTCCCGATGTCCGCTACTTCGCATAGGACGCAATGTGATGTTTTATTTATTTCGCGATATTGAATTAATAACAGATGAAATAATGTTATATGTAAATACGGCGATAAATGTCCTACTCAATTATCACTCAGGTGGTTATAGTTATCGACTGTTTTATCAAAAAAAAACCCTTTGTATATTTTGCGTAGCCTGTTGTATGCACCTGTTTTTATGTACTCTTTAAACCAATTCTTCCTACTTATAATGTAATTTGGAAAGTTTTTATTTTAGCAGGGTTTTTTCAACAGCAGCTCTGAGTCGATTTGATCCCCGGTTGATGGCAGTAGGCTCGCCCTCTATTAGATGAGCCCTCTACTACATGGTAAGCACACCTCTACCTAACCCTTTAAGGATAACCGGTGTCAAGTGATGTCATTTAGATACAGCTATAGTAGTATGTATGACTACCACTAACATACAAAAATCACCAATGTGGTTGCCGTTAAACAACGTGGCAAAACTTAAGTAGTTGAGCTGACATTTTAAAAGAGTCTTGTGTGTATTTGTTAAACCTTCAGAACCTGAAAACATGTTGTAATGAATGACTAAACGACACGCGAATTATTTTTCGGTGAAATGATTAGTAGAAGAGGTTATTTTTAACGTATTCGTAAAAACGGCTGTCGTTAGCAATTTGTTAATGCCAGCTCGGTGACAGAATTCAAAACAAATGGCATATTAATAGTTCTTAGGTGTATTCACAAAATTATTTATAAGTGCTGAGGAACTCATTTTACAAACAAAATAGACATATTTGAGGTACCTAATTATAACTATCCTGAACATACGGAATCAAAACAAACCCCAGACGTTATTTATGTTATTTTAGCGAACATTTCAGCAATTTGAATACAAAGTCGAGGTTGTAAGCCGTTCGCAAACTTTTTGTGGCCGCACGATAACGCACGTCACACAAAAAGCTTTTCTGTGTCATTCGATGAAAAAATAATGTAAAAAAACAGTCGCAGCCCGTCAGTGATGCATCCGACGACATTTTTCAATATCGAAACAAAAAATAGGCAGAAATTAAGGTAAAAATAAATGCTATCTCGTACCGGACGAAGCTTTTACCGAAAGGGCAACCTTTTTGAATTTTCGCAAAAGTGAACGGTGTTTTTTACTTCAAAAATGTGTTATGTTGTTATTTATTTCAATAACTCCAGTGCAATCGGGTGAAATTATTTCAGTGAAGTTATTTTCGAATCCGATTTACGATTTAAAAATACGAATCGATGCTAAAAGATAGTCGAAAATACAGTCCCCATCACTATTCAAATAAGGTTCGAATTTCAAAAATAAACGTGATTGTTTCGAGCTATTCACGCATGGCTAGCCAGAAAGAGACAGTTAGAATGTGCCCGTGTGCGAAAGGGACGGGGTGCGCTATGATGGACGGGCACCGTCCACTGCTGGGACACCGATCGTAGCTCACGACGTCCCGCATACTTTCTCATCGCCGTACACCAAAATAAACTCTAAACTTTTTATGCGTTCCTGGTATATTTAGATGATATTGTCGCTGCGTTTTCCAGTTTAAAAAAAGTGTTAAGTGGATGATTTATATTAAGTGCGGCCCGTTATGGGCGGCTTCCGGCGTAATTATTTACTAAAAGAGTACGACGGTGGCGTTCTGAAACGTGTGACCTCTATTATGACGATGCACTGACAGAATAATTCATGTATTCCTGGTTCTACGCTCCCTTTGTCGGTGGTGGCAAAGGGCTATGTGAGAAGAGTTCCAAGTTGATGACCAGACCCTTGATAAACGGCAGGCACCAAGCGCGGCGGCTAAGGCATACGCGCACGCGCATTGTTTTGAAAATTGAGTTAGTGCATGCACACTGCAGAGCTATATCAAAAGGTTTAATATTAATATGTGAAATGCATAAAGACATGTTTCCTGTATTAAATGTTAAACAATTACTGAGGAACACCGTTATGTTACAGCTAGGGTTGCTAACGTTTTTTAGACCAAATATAGTATTTTTGGATTCAGTACCCATAAAAATATAGTGGATGGGAATTGATTAAAAAAATATAGTATATTCAAAATATTTATACTTGTATTATTTCTTTAAATGTATATTTTTTGTTGTTTTGAGCTTTTATTAATAGCTTTTTATTTGAAGGAACGCTTCATAACTATTATTACAATCTAATTTTAAGTTACAAAACACCATTAACTCTGCTTTTATCAGACCGATACTGACTCTGTTGCGCTCATCTTTCCACTTCGTGTTCATCACAGAAAATTGCGGTCTCTGTAAATGCTGACGTGGGTGGAATAGATAAAAGAAATGATATATGTAATTTAAGAATATTAGAAAAGTTTGATTCACGGGAGTCACTATTGGACTCACTGCAGTCACCGCTGCAGGGAAACACTTGGTGCCATATATCAGTTGTAGATTTACTATTTTTGATCAGCTAGTACCTGGTCCAGGATGCTATTTAATTGAATTATTTCAGAGTAAAAATTATTAAAATAATAATATTAATTACCATGTCACGCTGTACTGGGATCGGTTTATTACTGACAGGACTATTGTCGCCAATAAACCTGATATAGCGGTGATAGACCGATCAGCGCGCCGCGTAATAATAGTCGATGTTACCATCCCGCATGACGAGAACCTCGTGAAAGCTGAGAAAGAGAAACAAATAAAATATCTCGACTGGCACAGGAGGTTGTCGACATGTGGAATGTGAACTCGGTTATCATTGTGCTGATTGTCGTGACGGCCAATGGCCTTAAGGCCATGAGTCTCGACGACCATCTTTCGAGGCTAACCTTAGGCGGTTGGATCAAGGGCCTGATTCAGAAGGCAGTACTCCTCGATACGGCTCGCATTGTGAGGAGGTTCCTGTCTCTGGAGCCCTGACCACCGGCAGCCTGGACCTTGCTACTGATTCCGATGGGCCATCTATTTTTTTATATTTTTAATTGTTTTGTTTATGTACTTTGGTTTTTTAAATATTTAAAAATGTACAAAATAAGAGAAATGATGAATAAACGATTAATAAGAAATATTAATATTTAGTTTTTCACCGTGTTCCGTTTTAGATAAAAGAGACTGATTTTAGCGACTTGTTGTGTATGCACAATGTCTTGGGTTGTGATCCACCAGCCTGCCCAGCGCGGGTTGGTGGTTCTAGGACGTGCTGGTTTCATCTCGATGTTTTCCTTCACCGTTTGGAGAGCAGTGGCGATGAAATAAATTACACAAAGTAATGCGCCTGCCTGGGTTCGAACCAGGGTTGGTTGTTGCGAACATCAGCATCAGCATCAGCATCCGCTGATCTTCAGCATCATTTTCAACATCAGCATCAGCATCCGCATTGATCGATGCTGATTATTAATGCTGAAGTTCGAGTCGTGTCATGACCGCAGAGAGGATTGTATCACGTGTAGTTTTTGCCTGCGACTTTGACCCATTAAAAGATTGTCTGCGGGAATTGTGATTGCAAACAAACACAAACTTGTCTCATTACGTTAATTCGTCATTACGCGTGAAAGTTTTTGTCTTTTTTTTTCCGTAAACTGTTGAGCAGTTTACGGAAAAAAAAAGACAAAAACTTGTTATCTGTTGAAAAGTGGAATATGGACGTATTTTAAATTAAGGAGTCAAGAAACTGCAAACTGCAACTTATGTAACAAGGATTATTCACGTAAAGACCCTGTTTTTTAAGAAAATAATTAAAATCAGCATCAGCATCCGCTGATGTCAATGATAAAAGATCAGCATCAGCATCAGCATCCGCTGATGTGAAAAAAATATGCATCAGCAACAACCCTGGTTCGAACCCACGACACGTAAATCGGAGCAGTCCCACAGGGCCAAGCCTGCTCTCCTGGGCAAAGGCCTCCCCATTCCTTCCTGTTCCTGACAATTAATTCAGCTAAAAATTACTTCTTCCTCATCATTGTAATATTCACCAGTAAACAATTGGTCGGCAGTTAGAAGCCTCTCGGGTAATAATCATTTTTATTCTAGAAAAATCACGGTAAATTAAATAATCATCGATTGTTATTGATTATTGCATTTAAACTCGTACATAAGCAGTTATTGAACGAGACAAGCGATTGCGCTGATTAATTACGCATTATCAACGCATGACTGCGTACGCGCATGCATATGCATTGCTCTGTGCAAATACGTTTAAAAATGTGCATAAGTGCAATACTGTGTTTTTCTAATAGTTTTTGTTTTGTTTCTCTAACACTTGATAAATCAGGAATTAATTAAGCATTTTGTATTTGGATTGTAGAATTGTTGATTCAGATTAGATAGCAAATACTTGTAGGTTTAAGTAGTTGAAGATATTTTTCACACGTGAACGTGATCAGTAAAAACTTATGTTTTTTTAACTGTGGCTTTTAATATTTGCTTTAACACGGTCTATAGAAAGAGAACGCTTTTACAATCAATTTCACTCGTCGTCGCGAAAATTTGATGTTTCAGTTGTTAGTAATCATAGGACGTGGGCCGGTGCTGTTTCTGACCAGGCTATGTTAAAATTAATCAATTTATTAAACTTAATGAAAAAGGTCAATCGTTCTAAATGACTGGGCGTTTCAGTAGATCTATAATGTTACTACTAGAACGCTTTAAATTCTTAGAAAAAATGGTGAAAAATCTAACCATTATTTTTCAAAATATTATGCAACAAACTCGGTTAAGTTATATCTCCTAATTCTTCCTACAACAAGAAATTATGAGCATTCTGAAAAATAAATCAAGATAGGTTCATAATACGATCCATATCAAACATTTTTATTTATTGAAATTCATATTAAATTGGTCCTTCCTTGGCTACTCTACCAGACGCCACTTAAAGAACTACTATACCTAATATTTTAGACACACGTGACGCCTAATTCTAAATTAATTCATATACTTATAGAAAAAATAACGAATGTCTACCTAAAGCTTATTTACTTGGAATTAAAACAGCCGTTTAAAGAACATGGCTATTTTATCACCGATCGACTGTAAAGATAAGAATTATTAACAAAATGGCAACTCCGAGACATTAACCTTAGTTCAGAAGAGCGAAATATCGCCTTCTTATCATTTAATTATTCGTTAAAGTTATAAGAGTGAATATTTTTACGAGCTTAAAGTGCGTACCTAAGGGTTTTATTATTTTTTTACTGTTTTTTTATGATTTTATTTTATTTTAAGTAGAACCATATGTATGGGTTTTATAATATGCACAATGACGCATGAAACATAATATCAGCATCATGCATTATTACATAGATAAATAAATTAGCATTCATCCTGTCAACGCCGCGATGCAGAATAACCGTGAGCCGCATTTTTTTAGACCGCCATTACCGTTCTAATCTATCGCCATTTCCTGGTCGTGTAACACCTGATAATCTTCAAACTTTTCACACAAACATTACTTCAGATGTTGAGGGCTTTCAGAAAATCATCGCATCGGTCATAGAGACTGCGGATTTACGAGTAGATGAGAGCACATCCTTTGTCAATGATTACGTAATCGGTGAAAATTCGACTGTGTAGACTAAGCTTTACTTTTCGACCTTATATGTTTAAATACATGCTCATGTACGGAAAAGACAGATATTGTAGAATGTTAAAATATACCTACCTAGTAAGTTTTTTTATTACAAATTTTAGTAGGTCGTTCAGCATAGTTTATTAGATTTGTGTAAAATTATAAATGGGTACATTGTTTTTGGCACTTAAATGAGCGACCAGCACATAAAATTGGATAGGTTTTTGCATTTATGGACTAGCTGAAGTAAAATATCAAGATTTTCAGAATTATAAAATAATAATAGGTAAATAAAAGTCCAATAAATGGAATAGTATTTAGCTAAGTTGCATTGCTAGCTGGAGTTTTTCGATAATTTATCGCCCTCCCACCTATTTGCCTATTTTATATTATGTTAGTTAACAATGTATGTTTGTTTTATCGTCACATCGCACGCAAGCAGCGTGTTTCTCAGATTGTTGTGCTATCTGTCATGTACTGTTAATGTACCAGGCTACCAGCAGTGTGTAGGTGTAATGAGAACTAATGAATGGCCTGCATTTATATTCGGTTCATTTGGTGATAGAAAGTGACGATTGTCTGCTTAATTAGGCACGTGATGAATGGGGAAAATTTTCTACGTAAAATATACCTCTCATCTGATAGATTAATCATGACTCGTAATGATCTAAAGCCCATAATATGTTAAATCATTTTATGTTTTTTATTTGTCATTTTAAGTTTGCGAATGCAAATCGTAAAAAATCTCGTCAGGTAATGAAAATTGTGCCCTATTACAATCTACAAAATGTATCAATCCTTCGACAGTATGTTACTATAGCTTATAACAGAGCTCCTACTAACCATTTTTCAGGAAGATAATTCATGATGATGAGATTTTCATGAGTTAATTTATGCCTGTTTGTTAATTTACATTACATTTTTGTTTTCCTAAAGCAATTTTTATAATTATTCATCATATCTGTATGGACACTTCATCTACTAGGAATCCAGGAAGACAAAGACACCATCAATTATGACAGAATACAAAGAAGGCACGATGATAGGTGCAATATTTATCTCTATAATCATTTACCGTGTTTTTCAAATGGCACTTTATTAATGAATGCGACATTAGACGAGCTGAGTCACGGCCGGCCTTCGACTCGTAAACATGCCAATACTGTGCAGACGCCAGATCAGATGAGTATTGATGCTATTAGTATTGACACGCTCGTGTGTTAGCACACGGAAAGCGTTTCATCCCTAATTGGTTTATGTTATCCTGGTGTTACATGTATTTAGCAATCAAACTTATGGGGTGTAGCATTTTGGCTATGTTTTCTACAGTTCTTGTTTAATTTTAAAGAAACTGACTTTTTGGTAGCTTTAAAACAAGTAGCAAGTTCTTATTTTTAGTATTTATTTCATCATACTTTGTTATTGAAAAATAGTTACAGGCTTTGCCAAGAAGTTACATAGAAGTATGTTTGACTGCCTAACATATTTTATTCGAACAATAATAATATATATATATATCATGTAGATCATGTGGGTAACAAATGTGTGTGCTAGGAACACTATATTACAACTTCTTCTGGTTAAGAAGGAAGGTACAGAAGGTAATAAATGAAACATCCACAGTGATGTAATTCTATCTCTACTTTATTTAAAACATGCCTTCGCCGGCGGGATTGTGTCAATTACTATGAAGATCATCATGTATTCAACGTAAAGCGCCCAGTTATTAATGTAACAATAACTGTGAACACGCCGAGCTGTGGGAGTGAGTAATATCATAGGAACATGATCTAACAGGGAACATTACCAGCGAGTAGCCGGTGAGGCACTACGCGACCTACGTTTTTATGGGAAGTCACGGCAAGCCCCGCGCGGCATGGGGCAGGCGCCATGCGTACGGGGGTTCCATTCCACCGATCCTCTCTACACACAAATATTATATTTTTATTCGTTTCCTATCTAATCTTACGTCGTAAATCTTGACATTTTGTTTATACCAGATTGTCCCGTGAAGTTTTTTTAATTATCGCCTCAATAAAATGTTGATAAAAGCCCCTAATGCGACGTTTTGTTTCTGCGAATTCATTTCGGCGGTCAACGTACATGTTGTCGTTTTATTTATTTTGTTTATACTGTGTGAGTTTAGACAAATGGAAAACAATGCTGGTTTTACTCGTATATTGTGAGACTTATAGCTGATTATGATTGGAGCGATAAATCTAGATATCTAAGTATCCTCATAACTTGCTGAAACTCCCTGAAGAATACATTATACTCATAGCTATTGTTTTATATTTTGACAAAAGTGAAAATGTAACATCATAATAAGCTCCAGAAACAGTTTCATCATTTACTTTTTTTTCTACTGTTTCTGCGAGAACGAGGGCGAAATATACGAATGTTATGAATTCGGCGCGACTGAAGTCATTAGCGGTGATAATCACTAGGCATCTAGTTATTTTATTGTTCAGTTTCCACCATAAACTAGAGATACTTACATTTGTTTCACGGATTCCAAGCGATTTTCTTGGTGTTTTCATAAATTGGCATATGTTCAAGTCAATATTCCTAAGTCTGTCGTGGAATATTAGGAAGCTAAGCTATTAAGTATTCATCACAAAAGTATGTTTAAGAAGTGGCTAAAGCATGGAAGTGCAGGGGGTTGTGAAATGTACTCCTGAAGTTAAGTGGTCTTTTCATGTAAAATGCTATTAATACAACAATGGACTGGTGTCTGGATGGACAGGTGTCTTCAAAAGTATAGGGAAATCTCCACTTTTGGAAACATCTCCTGCACACGAGAAATATTATCAAGATCTCAAATGAAATGAAAAAGAAATTAGGCTACCAGGCATGCGTAAAATATGAGACGAATAATATCCTGAGCGTTCGAAATTCCATTTGAAAAATAAAGATAAAGATTATTGGCTAATATCTCAAATCGTTAGAGCTATTAATGTCACTGGTTCCGTCCGCATAATAATAACATTTAAATCAAGATCCAGCTTACATACGGACGGCAAAAATTATTGTGATCTTCGCCAGCGTAGGCATACAAACTTTTTTCTTGAGGGGTGAAGCGTAATGAAAACAAATGACAGAGACCCACGCGCGTCCCATAAAAAATTCAATTCATGGTTGCACGAAAATAGTAGCACTGTATTGAATTTAATATCTGAGAGCATTTAGGGTTTTTTTTGTCGTCACAGCGGCAGCGGTTAGCGGAGTGAAATACGACTGTTTAGATTGAATTTGAATATTTTAGAATCAGCTGTTTTTAATATATTGACGGCTCGACGGGTAATTTTAAAGAAAACTTTTCTCGTAGTATTTCTATAGATACAAGATAGAGCTACTGGATATGTATCAATCGGAAGTCATACATAACTCATACACAATAAACTATTAGGCAGTGTTTGACACAAATCCCATGAATACGTCTCATTTACAGCAGTGGCGAAAGTACCAGGAACTCATAGATCTAAAGTGGATATAATTTACAACGTCGCCTAATGGAAGGAGCACATTAAGAGCGCATCTTTAAGCGTTTACGTATTAATAGAATAGAGGCAGTGTACCAGGGAGCCAGGTGCTACACTTGGGAGGTAATTGCTTAATAGCCGGCAACTCATTAGAGGGACGATATTTTTAAAGAAAGCCCTCCTGTAATACAGTTTGTTGATATAAGCTAGTCAATTTATAATGAAGCAAAACCTGTTCCGTTATATTGTTTAATTTACGACGATATGACATTTATAGTCGTTTCATTGGTAAAGTTTTCAAGAAAATAATCTAGTGGCTAAAATGAATTCTATTACAGTACCTATTTTGTATTTTAACAAGAATACAGACAGACACATAAAAAGTGAAGAGACGAGTGCATTTTTGCATTTCGCCTAACCTTTCAAACCCATACATTCTTTGATTTTTATGAACTCCTAGTAATCCCGCCCTAACTTCATCAAAGTACAAAGCATAAGGGTTGATACTACAAACAGACCACTCTGCAACCCCCGAATTGTTTCCCGAAAACAAATTAAAAAGCATAAAACATGATTCAGTGTTCACCTCACTTAACCCTTTGCTGCGTCGCAATAAAATTACTCTCGTGAATTAACCCTTCCCCCTTCGGAGTAAAACACATTTACTTGCAAAACGACCCCCGAGCTTTTAAATTATGATAGATTGGCGGGTAGTGACAGGAATCATTTGGGTTTGTGTCTTGTAATCATAGAATGAGTCCGATAGAAAACATTTTTGAAAAGTTTTACTAGCAATTATTTGCAAATTAGGGGAAAATATTGAAGAAAAAATGTTTGTTTTCTAAAAAAATCCGAGAAATTTCCCTATTACTTATAACGAAAATCGCTTCGTATCGAACGACTAAAGTTTAGATTTGGAAAATAGCCTTTATTTGCTCTGACTTTCTCACTTCATAAACAAGTAGTAAAAGTAACTTAAAACTGTGTTTTAAGCTTTCACGGTTTACAACTAAACTGATACCGTCACTTACGGGATATCTTCCGTGATTGTTCATTATTTTGAGCCCCCGATATTTCGAACCGCACAAGCTATACCTATCCACTTGAAAATACTTGAAATACGCACGGTCCCGTAATACCTACACCTGTACCGTAGATAATATTTTTTCGTTAGGAAGCCGATGCAAAAACCTACATCCGCTTACGGTAACGTGGAGAGCCCTCGAGATGAGGTCTACATCCCGGGGGAGGCGCTACTGATCTCGCATGCATCTTCCCCAAATGAGAACTGTAGGGTTGCTCGGAAATTCGGAAATAGTAGTAATTATGTCTAATGCAGATTTACTACGAAAAGACATGGAAGAATTTTTTGTGTAAAGTGTGACAGGCTGATAGGTAATGTGAACTTGACATTATTTTCTTGTTATTAATTTTAGTCTGAAATCACAGTTCTTTTACAACAATGCCATAAGTCTATAAATATAAAGCAAATAAGTTAGGGAATATTGTGAGTACTATTAAGATGTTCTTTACAAAATTTAATCAGTAGCAGAATCATTCTTAAAGTGTGAAAAATTGTAATTACTTCATTTGTACCGTATATCTTTACAATTGCTCATGAAAGTCGTATGTGAAGAAAAAGTGAATAAAAATGCGCATCTTGTTAGCCCTAGTACGCGTCAGGCGGGTTGCACACCGCGCGCACCCTGTATGTTTTGACTCCGCCGTTTCCCGCGAATAA
The DNA here is from genome assembly GCA_905220335.1 of Noctua pronuba. Lineage (NCBI taxonomy): Eukaryota > Metazoa > Arthropoda > Insecta > Lepidoptera > Noctuidae > Noctua > Noctua pronuba. The sequence continues at coordinate 680,210 of LR999906.1, read as the reverse complement.
ATCACTTGCTTAATGTATCGAAATGACGCACCAGTGCACAGACACCACCGTGTGTTGCCATCCTTATTTATGCTGCATACGAAAATGCACTCTGTTTCTTTTACCATAGAATAGAATTTGCAACTTTTTATTTGAGATTAAAAAGCGGGGACTGTTATTTGGATTTCAACCAAATATTGAGAGGAGTAAAGTCCAAACTACGTAAAATTCGAAGAGACAATTGCAGTTTTATAGAACAAGAGTCTGAGCACATTGGTAGAAATTCCACCAGAGGAACAAATACGCCGTTTTGGCAAAGAATAGGGTTGATAATTGGGTGAATAACAGATTTTCATAAGCAAATATAAGCTGGTTTCCATGTAATCCACATGAAAGCTTTCGGATTAGTGTTTGATGACATCATTATTTTTCAAACGACGATCGTGTTGCGATTTTCTCTGCCCTTAAGGGATCGGGGGGTGGAAAAAATTCGTAGTGATTTATTATCAAAACGTAATCTTCGGAAAATTGGTATTTCTTGAAAAAAATTTGAAGCTTTTAGGAAATTAGTTTTTGAAATTCTCCGTGTTAGAAATATTTCAATTTTTTTGGGCCAAAACTTCGACTGTCTAGGATTTTGAAAGTTTTCAATAGATTAGCTAGTGATAAATGTGAGCAAAAAAGTTTAAGAACTTTAAAACCCTAACCTTCGCTCTTTGGAAATACTACGGGGTGTAAACTGTAAACGGACCCTTAACGGAGCCGTCAACCAAGCATTCTGTATATCAAACTAAATTAAAAACTGTACGCAAAAATGATTGCTGGGAAAATGACTTTTTTTTTGGGTGAAAGATCACGTTAACAATTACGTTAGCACTCAATGTAACGCACTCAAAACATTGTGCTGATGGATGGATTGAATAAAGAAAATAGTATGCGGGTCGTAGAGACATTTAAAGTAAAGTTATAACATTAAAAAAATGTATTTAAGAAAACAAAAACTTGTGAAAAAGTACAATTTTGAACCCCAATATCTCCGTAACTAGAAGGTATGCCAGGTATGGTCTAGAACAAAAAAAATATCGCAATGACGGGAAGAACAAGTGCGTTTCGGCTTCGTTAAGGTGGGGTACTTTTACACCCATTAAGTATATCATTATGCGTTTGATATACCTAAGTAAGTAGTATGTGAAATGTCATGTGTATGGATTTTTTATTGCTTAAAATTGCAGTGCAGTCTAAATTTCCTATTACCAGAGTCCCAATACCTCATCAAACAGCAAACATTAATACAAAACACCGGCCGAATTATTTCCTAATAATTCTCTTAAATCCTTAAAATCGCCTGGGACGTGCGAGGCAGCCCTACGACCATTTCACCAACCACCTGATTTTCAAACTAACATCAATTGGAATAAGGGTGTTAGTGAATGCAGGGTTATGTTGGTAAATTGTACAGTTCCCTTGTTTCAATTTTCCAGATCAGCGGTCCCTGTCGGCTTCAGATTGGGATTTGCGCGGACAGGAGCGCACATGTTGGGATATACGCGTTTTTGATAATCAACATGTTGATTATAATGCACAGGGGAAAGATGTGCGTAGGGAATAGTAGCATTATTTTTATTTTTTGACTGACTTCATTTTTTTTCAGCTTTCCCATACAAAACTTCAATAAGTACCTACTCGATCCAAATATATGGTACAGCTAATAACTTTTCACTATTACTACATTGGTCCCGCGAAGAAACTTGTTCAGTTTAATGGTCTATGCCACGTATACTTAAATATGACCACACCTTTATGACACACGCTATTCACTCAGTCTAGTCCTAAATAAACCCTAGTTTGCTATTCAGTAGAAGTGTACTTATTTATTAACAAAGCAATACACAGCGGTACTTTACTTATCCCGGGGGGCAGCGTCCCGGGCATCCCGGGTAATCCAGGGTCCCGCGGGACTCGTAACGCGAGCGCACGGACAAATAGATACATTTGTACTCATACATTACAATATGTTAAGAGGCAACCCTACTGCGACGCGCTTGCAAATATGTTATGTTATCCTAGTGATAGTTCATTGTGGGTAAGATGTCTCAAGTGAAGAAAACTTGGAAACTTTTCTCTATTTTTTGTAATCTATTTATTGTCTCTTTAATTAGGTAAGGTAATGTTTTATCAAACACAACCGCAATGTCATTCTTCAAATTCCACCTACATTATAATTTTCTGGGAACCGTAAGACCTGTTTTCTTTTCCGTCGTATCTGAATATTTCCTAGAATAAAATTTCTAGTTAAATTATGTTTATAGGAGAAATATTCATGATTTATTCATGTTTAGAGTTATTCATGGGCCTTCGAGCCGGATGATGACGAGTAATCAATGTAATTCAATAAAAAAATGTCTTAATTTCTACTACTCCTGCCTAGATCTATTACAAGGTATGTCCCTTCTCATGGCAGCTTCCAAAACAAACAATTCAGTTTTAATGTCGACCTCACCAAAACTCGACTCATAAAAATAATATCACTTACCTCCCGTCAGCGTTATCGCCCCATCTCTCTTCCATACATACACTATCAGCGATCATCTTACTAAGTCGTGTGTATGTCTGTTCGTCTGAAGAAACTCTCGGGTTACATCAACACTTACCTGCAAAGATACAAACAGATAGGTTACACACCGTTGGGAAAAAATACCGGGAATTTATGCATGGGAATGGCGAATTTTTTTTCGTAATTTATTTTCGTAGCCTTCTTGATGTTTGTCGAGATAATATTGTTTTTTCAAATCATTATAGTTTTTTTTTTGTTATAGTAGTCTACATTTTGGTCTAACTTACATTGTGTTCCATATCAGTGGACAATGGGTTCTCCATTTAAACGCTAGGCAAGACAAAGCACGAACGTCTTGAGTATTTCAGGTCAAATTCTGATTGTCTACATAAACGGAAAATTCAAAGCTGTCTCCGGACAGGATATGTGTAAATTGGGTCGATGGATGATGGTCGTCAGAAAATTGCTAAATAACTGCAAAATATTCAAGTTACAATAACAGGGAAGCACGAAAAGAAAGAAGAAGAACTACCAGGCTTGACGTGAACAATGTCGTTTGTAGAAGTCGATAAACATCGCGTAACTATGTAAACAATTCCACTATCTCCTGCCTCTGTTACCCTGGTACCTAACAAGCTAATTCAAACACGTCTAATAAATAACACGATTACATTAATTGTATCTAGTTATCTTACTCGGACTACTATAAACACACAGTTTTATGATCTGAAGGAGGCTGCATTCAAACGTGTATTTCGGTGTTATCTTCCTAACATTGAATCTTTAATTGATGTCAAATTAAGTTAAACTTTAACGACTGGTCGGGTTGTGTCGAGGTATCAATAATCTAATGTTGGATATTTATGACTGTCTGCTTTATTAAATTTTGAATATAATAAACACTGTTATGCTTTGAGAGACGAGTTCTCTTCGGATATTATTAAATACCTTTTTCAATGCCGCTAGATAACATACATCTCGGAGGCTTATAGTTCATTATCTTCGTCTAACAATCACCGCTGAAAATACAAATAAAATTATTATTTGGACATCTCAAAGTTCCCCGACTGAGTTAATCTCCATACAAACTACACGAGCAAGAGAGGTAGCTGTCAGTCTCCTAGACGTCCCCGAGCACCGAGTCACCCACATAAATAATGTCAACAGTCGGTGAATCAGAACAATCGATGATCCATGATACCGCGTCACCGGCCACTCACCGCTTCCACGACCAAAAAAATACATTGGAAACACCACTCCCGAGAACACAACGCATAAATATATCAAATGAAAACAATAGGGCGACATCAGAGATATCGCATCACACACCACGGACCCACGGACATATTTCAAAAACCGGAGATAATATAAAAACAAAATGAAGAAAAAGTCAGTTGAAAAACCAACATCGAAAAAAATACGTGACGGGCATTAATTAAAACGGACCCACGACCAGGAATTCAGAAAAACAAAGAGGTTAAACAAACCTTCGCAGTGGGATCCCTCGCAATGATCATCATCTCACATTTTTAATCATCGGACATAAAATCTTTTTAGTCGATGGAAAACTGACCCTGCGCGGACGGATTAGAGATGGGAGTGGTGTCGTGGCCGATACCACATTTATCGACATAAAGAGCTGTTGAAAATTATTTTTTGGTTGGATTGTCACCGTTGTTTTAATGGTATTACGCATTGAAGAAGGGTTATCTGCTCGATCCGATCTCTGGGTCCAGGTATAAGACCAAGATTGATTGGACGCGACCCGACATTTTTATGTCCGTGCTCTCGGGTGTCGTCGACTCCGTTGTTAAGGAATAGGTTATTAAATTAGTGGTATCGATCGAACAAAAACTCGTAATTATCGCGGCCGTATAACCGAATATGCATCATCATTCTTTTTGACGTTTTGTTGTTGGTTTAAGTGAATGAAATGTCAAGATAATTGATTTAGACGCTGCCGACTGTGGGCTGGCTCATGACATAATTGTGTTTTGGCAAATAAGGTAACATTTGTTATTGAAATATACCTTTAGAACGTGTGGTATTATGAAGAAATTTTTACGGCAGTTAAGTCATGGATGCATGCAATTTTAGTTTCCTCAAAAAAACCCCAATAAAACTTTTTGTATAAGTACTTTTTGTGCAACTCTTTATCCACAAAAAGTCCGCCCATTACATTTATTACGATCACTTAAAGTAGGATTTATAAAAGGATTGAAGATCATTATTATGCGGGGCGATAGGATCGCGGCGCAGGCGCAGCGCACAATGGTTGTCAACACAATATCAAAGGACAGCTCGACCAGGGGATTATGACAGACGCGGACAAAAGCACAACGACGGCGCTTAGCGGTTGTTCAGGGGAAACTAACGTACTTGTAGCTTTGTGAGTGAGGGTTATACAGTACTTCAATGTTTAATAGAGCTGCGGATAATGAATATTTAAGTATCTAAAAACACTCCAGCTTGCTTAAGAGATTTTATTGACGTAGTTCTATTTGCTATAACGATAATTTTAAACAAGCGCAGGAATTCAAGGTATGGCATTAATTGTAAAACATGAATCAATTAACTAACCACTTGCATTATATAAGAAGCATTTAATTCATCATTTGGCAAAGAAATACCCCAAACCACAAACCAAAACCTACTGAACATCACCCTACATCCAGGTGTCATCATCAGAACTAGACAAACAAATAAAAAACACAACAAACAAGAGACCAGATGATCCGACACTCGATCCCATCTGGATAACGCAACAATACCATATTACATTACCGACGTTTATCTACACAAAAACTGTACCAAAAACGGCACTGCTGAAGGACTAACAATACTGAATAGAGATTTAAGACGGGATTTGGATTCAAAGGGCCGTCGAGAGCGCGCTTTGTTTCTCCGAGCCTTTTAAATTTCAAGTCTTGAGGTAACTGGACCGTGGTGAGGTGTGGTGCTAGTGTGAGGAGGGAGCGGAGATGGGTTTAGTGTTGGGTTATAAGAAAGTAAGTTAAGGTGGAAAGCGATGAACTGGGAGTAATTGTGATGCCGAGAGATGGGGTGAACTTGCCGATGACGGTTGGTAGGTTTTTATTTATAAGAATGTAAGTAATGAATGAGCAAAGAAGCGGTGGACTAATTATGGTGGTGAAAAAATACAAGGCTAGAAAGGAAGTGAGTGAGTACTAAGGAGGCAGTTTATAGGGTCGTGTGGAAGAAGAATAATGCAACGGTTATCGACTCCGAATTACGATAAGAGAAGAAGGACGAGGACGTTATAGTAACCAATGCCAAAAGGACTAGAATCAATAACGGTCAGTCAGATACCTAAATACCTATAAATCCACCCTGAAACATCACAAATACCTTTAATGCGTACACGGAATGAACTCAAGTGAAAAGAACCCTGGAACACCTTCTTATGTCACTTTCCGCTTACACTACCACTCAACCTTTTCCTCGGATTTAGCGTACTCGGAAGGCTGCCGCGGCGTCGCTTTGTGCAAAGCCCTAAAAGGGCGTGTGATTGTAGTGTCGAGTAATGGCCACTTTTTGCGCATGTGCTGTAAAAAGGCGGCGCTGCATGGAGCGCGCGCGCATCGCCACCCTGAGGATAGCGTTTCTGCTTAAAGGATTATTGTAGAATTTCTGCGTATATTTGGAGAAATATTGATTGCTGTGACGTTTTGAGTGTAACCTTATTTATGCCATAATTAATATTAACCAAACAAAATCGTAGAACAGTGGTAGTCTAGTGGTAAAGGCCGACATGCGAGTTGTAGGCCGTGGGGTCAATTCCGGGCAGACGCGTCATTTTATGTAATTTGTTTCATATCCACTGCTCTGAAAACGGTAAAGGAAACCAGCATGCCCTAGATCCAAAACTTCGAAGATATGTGGCATCCACTAACTCGCACTGGACCCGCATGGTGGATTACGGCCCACTTCATTTCTCAAGCCTGAGTCCCAGCAGTGGGTACATTATAGACTGATTACGTTTGAAACCAAATTTGCTTAGCATCGTTTTAAATTCGGAAAGGACTGGTCCTAAGATTCAATTCCTAGATAAAGAGACTTACTAATTAGCTTTTCGTGATATTTCTCGAAGGGTTACTCACGCGCATAAATGTGTGTTCGTAAACTAGGAGTCAGTCACGATTGGTGTTCGATTACTATCTTACGCTTGATAAGTTGGTGCAGCGCGTTGCTGTGCGATTCCGACATAGTTGATAATCTACTTATACTAATATAATAAAGCTGAAGACTTTGTTTGTTTGTACGTGCTAATCTCTAGAACAACCAGACAGTTTTTTTCGAATTTGTCTAGTAGTAAGTAGGTACTATCGAATTTTGTTTTATTCTTGAGGAAAGTTAGACTATTTAACATCACCCTACGACCCTTAGGACCCCAGCAAAAAGAGAAAACGGCAGGTGTAACCGCGGGACACAGCTAGCTAGTAAATAGATAAAAGTTGATACAATATATTAAGTTATGTTCCAAGCTACTGTGGGTGAAGTTTACTGCATGTTGATCGATATTGGATATAACTTAGATTATGTCTATAAAGTGGATGACAAACGGTGCAATTATGTAAGAATGGTGTTAAGTATTAATCATAATTTATACTAATATTTATAAAGCTGAAGAGTTTGTTTAGTTGAACGCGCAAATCTCAGGAACTGCTGGTTCGATTTAAAAAAATATTTTAGTTTTAGATAGCCCATTTATCGAGGAAGGCTATATATAGGCTATAGAACAACACGCTAAGACCAAAAGGAGCGGAGCATCACTGAAAAATGTTGCAAAAACGGGGAAAATTGTATTTTTATAATAACTTCACGCGGACGAAAGTCGCGGGCAACAGCTACTTAATTATAAGGGCCTGTATTTACGACTTAATCGCTCAATATCGATCTAATCAGAGAATAAGAAGACAAATCCTGAATTCTAGGTATACGGCATGACGATTAGTTGTTGAAGAACACACTAAATAAAGACCAATTAGGTTTCCATCATTTTCCGTTCCTGACACCATCAAAGTCACGCCACCCGGGTGGCCCATCAAAACTGAGACCACACGCCATCATAGAAAGCATAGCCAAATATGAAACACGATACCAGGAACACATGAGTGAGATGAGTGTCTCAAATGATGAAATTCACTCATTCGTAATAAAATGTGCACTTTAGCATAATAGTGTTGGGCAGTGGTGCGTTCTCGCGTAGCTCTCGATAGTTGAGTCGATAAGTGACGGTGACACAGGTCGGCTCAGACAAAGCGGTTTGTAATCAAGATATCAGACACTGCATTAACAAGTCATAAACCAATAGCGGAATATCTTTTATATGCGATTATGACACTGACAGCTTCACAGCAGATTGAACTCGGTTTCAGATGTACTGATCACGTTCTGTTTTAATGGTGAATATTGCCCCTAGTAGAAAAAACAATAGAAAAATCAATGCGAATAGTGGGTTATCCTCCTTTCCGCAGACAAAAGGATTTAAATTTTCAGCTGCATTTTGTCTTACCAGGCGGTAACAAAAAATGCAGCGGAAAATTAAAAATACTCAGTGAGTGATGTAACTCGTGTCTAATCTTAGCAATAAACAAAGTTACTGATATCTCACAAAAAACCGGTAGAAAACCCATTTCAAGTTTAAGGTAATAACAAGTTTAGTGATCTACGGTAAGTGGAATTCGCATCATGTGAAAATCAATTACAAGTTATTGCAGCATCTGTAACTACTATGGTAAATCACCTCATCTCGCTGCCTGATCATCTTTTGTACCTCTAACTACAAACGCAACGGCATGCGTCTGCGCAGCGGATTAGTGCAGCGCAGCGGAGCGCACGCGCGCAGCAGACCCGACGTAATGCGCGCGGCGCCTACCAATCATTTACATTTAGCTTTTTTTAGCCTAAAAACACAAAATTTTAATCTCCCTATTTTGTGGAACTGTTTGACCATAAACGGAGACGTCTGGAAATTAGTGATTCTGATTTCTTCTAACACACAAGTTTGTCGTTTTGTTCGTATATGTATTTTAAATTGGCAGTTTTTTTTTTATTATGTCTACTTTGTAAAATAAAGACTTACGTACTTATATATCTAACGATGAATTTGGATATAATACTTTTTGACAGAGATACCTATTTTCTTATTGATAAAACAACCGAGTAACACTAAAGTTCTAGTAGGCCTAAAAAATATTTTTGTTACTTTTTTCGTAACACAAACAAGTCCATAGTTTACCAGGCCGCACTTCAAATCATTGTCAAAGTATCATGTGAAGATCGTGGCGTTTTATTTTATACGTTTTGGAAGACATTAACGTTACGTATCGAGTTACTCGCGGGTACACGGCGCGCGGGATAATAGAGCGTGGCCCGTGTTTGTGTCGTACAGTCATAGTAACTACTCTGGTGGCCGCTGGGTGATGCAGGTCACACTGTGGGCGGATGTCTGTACTGTCACACTGATGGTTGGTTAATTTTTCAAGTAAATATTTTTTTTTATCGCTGAAAGTTTCTTTTCGATGACACGATCTTAATTCTCAGTAATATTTTAAGTGTGAAAGTGTTTCCCACGCCTGGACGGATTTTGATGAATTTTGTCGCAGTTAGATCATGACGCGGGAAAGTAAAGTCATAAAATACTTCCGGGTAGTACGTTCCTATGGGATAATTTTCGACATCCACGCGGGCAAATGCTAGTAATATTAGGTATATGTTGTTTAATTGTTTTGAACTTATTCACTACCGTATTAAAAAGGACATTCGTGTCTGACCTCCGACTTACTTAGGGACTGTTTTACAATACTCGAATGACCAACTTCACCGAATACATTCAAAATTAGGAACAGAGTTTGAATGAAATTTTCTGCCAAGTAATTTCACGGAATCTTAATTGGAGGCGGTGGCTAGGCCCTCAACGTGATAAACATACTTTATTTAGCTACTTGTTACTAAATTATTTAATTTCTCATTATGTAAACAGCGGAAAACTGATAAAGATCAGTTATAAAGACACTCCAATTAAAGAACCCGAACAAAACTGAACATCACATAACTACACACAATTAATGGGCCGCGCTTAGTTTCCCACATTTACTACAGTCCAGTCCAAAAACCTCCGCCGAGATCTAAGTAAACGACATATACATAAATAATTTACAGAATATGTTCTAATTAAAATCTTGTACTATTAAAGAAACTAACGAAGCCGGGTAATTTCTGCTACAGAAAAGCACCCCGTTGTGATTTTAACGTTCGAGAGTTCCAGCCCTATATCATTAATCTGGATACCAGTCGATAAAACTGTAGACGTACGAGGTAAAATCCATCGACAAATTTTATGTGACATCACTAGTCGGCGTAGGGCGTCGTAAGCCCCGCCCACTTGCGTACGTAGCTGGGTAATAAGAGTGCGTCCCTTTCACTCACTTCTAATACATTACATTCATTGATTAACTGTTGTTCTAGTACTTTTGATTGAGTTATAATTAAGTTCGCTGTCAAAACTGCGACGTATAAGAATCGATATGAAGGATTAACGTAGAGAAACATGTTGTGTTTAATTTTATTTGCAACAGCTACATAAACGGCCTCGATGATAAGGTTGGTATTAACATCATTTTTCAATTCACATAAGTAATTAATAGTGTCAGCGAATATAATTAAGTTATAGAATGTATCCAATGAAGGTACTGCGCTCAGTCTACTGGGAATTATTATTTTAACCTGATACAAGATGACCGACTCCAAATAAATCTGGATAAAGGCAAGAGAATAATTATGATGATGATCAACAGAGTTAATTTTACAGGATACTGTGTGGACTTACTTATGATCACTTTGATTATGCTAAATATAGTCAGGGTAATAGACACATTTCATTCATCAATATCATACAACCGTCAAAGGATGTGATAAAAATATCCGGACAATTTAAGTCGGTCAGTCAATTTGCTACACAATTAAATTCCTGCACTTTACAGTCTTGGATTAAGACACGAAAAAGTCTTTAGAAAGATTAGTCCCAGCCTAATAAACTTCACAAAATAAATGAAATTAAAATCAATATTTATGTAAGTAACTGATTTTTCTGAAGACAGCTGCAATCTTTCATTTCTTTATTACCGTTTAGGGCGTTGACAGCTGCGGTTATTAAATCATGTTCCGTTGAGTAATCCCCGGGATTAGTGCACGCTCAGCGGAGAATCCTTGGAGCATCAGTCACGTGACAACTTGTGGCTGCGAGGTTAAGCAGAGAGATTACTTGAACATGCTACAAGACACATTTGTCAAATGTTACTTCCTTTTTACTGCGCAGGATGAGGATTTGATGAACCGTTTCGATGCTTTTTGAATTCATGGACTTAAGGGTGACACGATTATGTTTTAGCTAGTTCGTTGAGTTATGGATATCTTCCAACCACTCCGTACCTTATTATCAGGAATGCAATGGGTACGAGAAGCTAGCAGTATGTACATGGTGAAGAAAAAGGAGGTCTTCAATGTAAAGTGAAAGCTTTTGGAGGAAGTACCTGGGCAGCCAAAATACTCCCAAGCAAAAACTTATAAGGGGATTATTCAAAAGCTTAAACGGACGTTCGCGAAGAATCGGTCATTTAAAAATCATGGTCCATAACAACAAGGAAAATGTGTTTTGAAAATAAACTCCATTGTCCATTTTCAGCAAAGTATACACATTTTTTCTCAGGACAATTTTCTGCCTCAATATCCCCGCACTTTTTCAACGAACCTTTTTTCCCTAGCCAATAAATTCATAGGGACAAACCGACAGACCGGCAAACTATGCATAATATTAATCGGAAGGGCATCAAAATCCTATTTCACGCACCGAGAGAGCAGCCAAGTGCAGGAACATTCGCGGGCGTGTCGGATGACGGCGCGTGGCGACGCGTGCCCGCCTTGCCAATTCTGCTGCACTGGTGATCTTACACAATAGAAGCTGGAGTCATTTGCCGCTAAGTAATGACTAATCTAATGATGGCATGATTAAAGGGTAACTTAACACTATCCGAATATCCGTGTCGGTTCTTCTACATCACGGGAACATAGTTTACAACACAGACAACACAGTTCAGAGACTTAGCATCTGAAGCAATATGTGCTCTTAGGATCTCGATATTGAACAGATCTCCTTCTTCAAATTCATAAAAAAGCAAATAATCTTGTACAACTGAGTCACTATAATGTCTCCGTTCTTGTTTATAATCATGACAGCTAATCTATTAGAAGCAGAAACAATATCTTCTCATCATAGGATAACACTCCACAGACAAACAAATGCCAAGAATGCACTTGCAAGTTAATTCGATAAGTATAATGTAATAAGGTCCAAATGAAAACTAATGTCAGTGCGGAGCCGGTCAGGCGGAAACTTCCGAGCACAATCTAATTTGTGTCCCCCTTGCTACTGTACTGGATGCTGTGGGGTGGAAAGATGAAGTTTTGATGTTTTTGCACTTCAATTTATTTTGTAAGTGTTATTTGAATGATTAAATGTGTTTCTATTTCGCGTCGCGGCAGACCTCGTAGAAGGTGGCGGGACGATCTGGACAAGACCTGGGACCAGTGGTCCACATTGGCCTTGGATCGAAAAACTTGAAAAAAATGGGGAGACGTCTTAGCCCAGCAGTGGGATGATGCAGGCTAACAGTATCAATATCTAGAAACTGAATTAAAGGCGGAATTAAATTCAGACTGAAAAACAGATTACACCTGAAAAATTATATTTGAATTGCCAAGGAATAAATCGGTAAGAAAGCTGAGCCACTTGCCGAATAATGGAGAAGAACGGGCCAAGACTGTCCTGTTCACTTCAAGGGATCAGGATAAAGATTGATGTTCTGTAAAGTACAGGTACGTGAATGTGAATATGAAGATGTTTATGACTGTTACCGACGTAAAGCCTGCATGTATAGCAGTCCTACGTGAAATAAACTTTTAAACAAATCAAAGAGTTTTTTTGGGCACTAAGGCTAATAAGTCATATTCAAAGTAACAACTTTGATTGGATTTGTAAACTTAGCTTTTATTGCAGTCAGCACTAAAATGGTTTGACATAATAACATGAATTTTCGCCAAACCTAATTACAGCAAGTTCTCAAAACATGTCTGCCATACTCGCAGGACAATAGGAAGAAGCGCAAGAACACAAACAATCACCAGGGGTGCAGGAGTAATGAAATCCGAACTCGATTAGTTGGGGGGCTAATGAGACAGGGGTCCGAGGGGTCGTAACGAGATTACACCTCTGGAGAGCGAGCTAAAGTGATTACATGACAACCCTACCGGCCCCGCGACCGATGTAGCGTGATGATTTGTGAGACAACACTAGAGTGGAATGCTGAATTAGTTATTATATGTTTGCTTATGATATTTTTTCTTATTTTTCTGGCCAGAGATGATAGCATGTAGAACTTGAAAACTTAATCCTTGAGCTATCCAAGAAAGAGCACGGGTCTCGATTTGAAGGCAAAAAGTTTTGCCAAAAAGTAAATGTCTAGGTAACTTAAACCAAGTAGACAGACATTTCGCCAGTTTTCTGTCATTTTAAGTCCCTAAGGACGACTATACAGGAGCCATCTTACTTTCTAGCTAGGATGAATCCCTTTTACAATCGCTTCGTCCAATGAAACAGAAAAAAAAAACTTATCGTAGCTCAGACCGCAGTAAATCAAAAAATAAAACGCCATCTCGTTTTCCCTACAAATCCCAAGAGCTCCATCTTTCCCTACCTCCCTAGTACCTATGTATCTATAGCTTACCTATCTACCTACCCTCATACAGCGAAGGTGATGGATGGTAATAGTGCCATAAGTAGCGACGGGAGGCGATCGTTCGCGGGCACAGCGGTGCGCAGTGTAATGCACTTCCTTAATAGACTTACAACGTGACTTAAAATGCGTTATGCAGCATTTACACCTGAGTCTGTTAAGCTGCGTCTCCACATAAGATGAGCGAGGATGCGTAGCGAGGGATGTGTGTGGAACTTATCAATAGTAAAGCTTCTTTGAAAACTGAAAACATTTTGAGCTAAGCTAGCTATGTGATTGGTTACTTTTATGCAAATCCTCGCACATCACATGTGAGTAGCGGGTTAAGTTAAGGCTACTCTCAAGGAGTTCTCCTACTGGTCAGGAATTGGTTTCATACTAAATGAAGTGTGTAGGGTTAGCTCAGGGAAGAAAACATAAACAAGGGCTCTTTGCCCAATTTTGGCAGACTGACAGACAAACGTGAAAGGCGCAACGCATGAAACCAACAAATTCAGTCTCAGCTATGAATTTCAGGGATAAAAGTCAATGTCAAAGTCAAAACATTTATTGCGAACTAAGTGCACAATGTGGTGTTATGTTATTTTAGTACTTTTGACTTAGCAGTCTTTTTTTACAAGCATTGCAATTTAACGTTCGCCTGCCCTTGTCATCATAAATTAGCATTCATTAAACATTATTATTACTTAATTATTTTCTTTTATATTAGTACAATTAAATAGAGAAATTATAGATACGTCAAAATTAAATGTCAATACTAGTGAATTTAATACAATTATTCAGCAATATTATTTTATTAATTATTCATCCTTTTCAGGTAGTACACTTTTTTTTTATGGAATTAAATAGGATAGACTAAATTTTATTGGTTGTAAGTATAGGACAGATCGCCGCTTTTGAATTTACATGAGAGAAAGTCGTTATTTTAAGCTAGACTATAAATATTCTTTTACTGAGTAGAAATATTTTTGGATAATGTATAGTGTTAGCCTTTTTTGGAATATTGTTACTGATTTTTCAGTTTTAAACATGTTGGGCAACTTATTATATAATTTTATTGCCAGATAAAAAGGGCTATTACTCAACATTTTAATTCTTGAGGATGGAGCGCATAAACTCTTTTTATGGCGAGTGTTGACGTTATGTGCATCTTCAACTTTAGCGAACTTGTCGATATTTTATAACGCAATAATACAAATACGCAAATGACAAGTACCTATGTATATTGACGGCAGAGTTAGAATTTGATACTTTATGAAGTATGGTTAGAAGGTCTCCGTATTATCTAATTGGCCAAGAATTCTTATACACTTCTTTTGTATTTGAATTGTTCATCTACGTTAATACTATTTCCCCATATCATGACGCCATATCGCAGCCATGAGTATGCGCATGCGTAGTAAGCAGCCATAAAACACTGATCGTGTGACTTCAATTGTTTTTCATTGCATATACTAGGGAGAAGGTATTGTACGCCTCGTTCTCTACATGCTGTGTAACAATTTTGGTGTACAATAAAGAATAGCCTTTCATGGGTCATCTTAAGGTGTTACATTTACATCTAGAATGTATTGCCAAGTGTTAATCCAAATCTCATGTGCAAAACTACAACCAACCAAACCGTGCCGACTTTGTACCTAATTTAAAATTCAAGAAGACTTTTAAACAGATACCCTAAATTATTAAAACAAACATTGCCTCAGTTGCGGCTCGCCACAAAGGGTGTACGGCTCGCGGAACTTGCCCGCGTTGATTTATCAATCAATTGCGCGCATCGTTAGTGCGCCGCGGGCCCTGCGCCTTTTGCCCAGCCGCCGATACATGCGGTTTATGTATCCCTAGTACCTGTATGTGTACAATGGTATATTGATCAATGGGTTCATAGCAGTGTATTTATGCAAACCCTCATGGTCATATGTGTCGTAGTCAGATGAAGTGGTACGAAATGCAAAGCGTAAGTATAATAATATAATAATTGAGTCGACTTCTAGATTATTTGAACGAAATCTTCAGCAGGACTTGCTGCATGCAGGCGAGGTGGAGATGAGGCTTCTAGTTAGGTGATAATTTAGGGGTGACATAAAAACATTCAGTCAAAAAAGTATCGGGAGTGGATGAATTGTTTATGGTTCCAAATTCAATTTTTTTTTGTTGTGTTTGGCGCGGAGTTTGACTTGCATCTGTTATTTAGATTAAATACAGTGCAGTTTGTAGTTAGATCATATTATCTAGTGTGTATTGCGAATTTCCTGAATGTTGAGTCCCTGAAAATGTTACATAAGGCTCACGGTGAATCGACTTTATCAAAAACACATGCTTAGGAGTGGTACAAAGCGTTCAAAAGCGGTCGAGATGTGATTGAACATTTGCCTCGCTCTGGTAGGTCGTCAACGCCTTCAACTCAATCGCATAAGAGTCGCTGAGGTTATGCTAGAATGAGTCAATTTTGACCCAACATTCATGAAACGCATTGTTACTGGTGACGAGACGTGGCTTTACGAGTTTGACGTGCAAACTAGTCAAAAAGCTTCGGAGTGGCGCCTTCCAACTGAACCGAAACCACGTCAAAGTCATGTTGACTGTTTTCTTTGACTATCACGGTGTTGTGCACTCGGAATTCTTCTGGAATGTTAAACAGTAAATAAAGAATATTATTTGCGTTATGCGGCGTTTAAAAGAGCAAATTCGACGAAAAAGGCCAGATTTGTGGAAATAAAATGCTTGGATTTTGCACCACCATAATGCGCCTTCGCACAAAGTCATCATATTGAATGAATTTTTGACCAAAAACTCAAAAAATACTATCGAGCAATTACCTTCACCAGATATGGCTCCAGCCGACTTCTTTCTTTTTCCTAAACTCAAATTAACACTTTGTGGCACCCGTTTTCATTCGGTAGAAGACATAAAGGAGAATTCGCGGCGAGAACTGAACTCAATTCCGGAAAAAGCGTTTAAAATAATGTTTTGATGATTGGATTATTCGTTGGCGTAAGTGTATCGTTTCTGAAGGAGCATACTTTGAAGGCGATAAAATAACTTTGGATGAATAACTAACATTTTGTGTATTATTTATCGTTTCCCGGTACTTTCTTGACAGAGTAGTATATAAATAAAGGATGTGTGTAGCTGTACTTTCAGCCACAATAAGGTCAATCCAACTTGTTCAATAAATCACTGAACATTCAGCAACTAGTCTTCTGTTCGTTTCACATCGTGCATCGTACAGATCTTCAAACTCAAGAATCGATGACAAATGGTAGTGGCACGATTTTGAGAAATAGAAAAATGATGGCATGTTGATGTTTGATGTTGATCCAAGTTCTAAAACAAACGCAGAGCATTAGACGACGATGATCGCTGACGCTGCGGTCACGCACAGCTCTCGACCATGATTTATCGATACCCTGCGCGCGGGCCGCTCACTGCCCCTACCTACTATAAATTATTATCGGTAATGATCAATACGAGTGATTTATTATTACGATAAATAAATCGATACGCGCTCGAATAAAATATATTTCGATGTGATTGAAATCAATAAAAAATATATGATTTAGCATAGACGGCTTAATGACGATCACATGTTTACTCGGATTATGCGCAAGTCTGGCTTACGGTAAACTATTAATCATCACTATGTTCGAATAATATCTGGAGAAACATAACGAGGAATAATTTGCGACTAGAAAAACGCGTAGGTTTTACCTAGTCTTACGACATTTAGAAAAATTATCTACGAAAATACAGGCACGCTTGGTCTAGCTAGAATTTTAGCACAGTAGCACAGACCGGACAGTGGACACAATTGTTGCTCGATTATATTTTACATTAGGCAGAACCTTCCCCGAAAAAATCCTCGGCGAAACTAAGTAAGTACCTACATGAAAACTTAGCACAAATGTAGCAATCCAGATTTTTTGAAGATCAAACAAGCATCTTCATAAAAGGCTTCAATCAGCCACTCATACAAATTCATTTCACATAGCCGTCCCACCATTAAAATATCCGTACGTAAGATCTTAATTTTTGGCAAAGCTCTTGGTATCCGCAATCATTCCTATTTGGGGGTCCACAAGAACCCACAATGTGACGGAGGTCGTTTGTTCGACCGCGGCATCTTAACGAGCTGGACGCAGGACGCGACAATGAAGCGATTACAGGCCGCACCTTGTTTTTGTGCCGTTTGGGAACAAGCGTGATGATGCAGAGGAGAATTTGAGTTGTTATATTTTCACGTGAGGAGCTCGTGGCTAAATAATAACAGCCACTCGGGTCGGTCTTCAGGTTCAGCCACGCTTGCCTAGGTTGGTCCGAGGATGGTTGACCACCCATTACATACCGAGTTTCCTCTGTGCGTCGGAAAGCACGTTAAGCCGTTGCCATTTGTAGATCTTTAACAGTCGTTATAGGTAGTTAGTGGCCCGAAAGTCTAACAATCTGTCTTACCAAGGGGTAAAGTATTACCTAGTACTAACTGGATTGTGGAGGTCAGATAGGCAGTCGATTCATGTAAAATACTACAACATAACTGGGAAAAGGCTAGGCAGATGATGATGATTTTCACGTGATGACTTTTCTGATTGTTTTTGGTATCGTAAGTATAAGTTTTCAACCCGTGATAGGAAAAGGCGGCCTAGACAAGCGTCAAGTTGTCAATAACTTTCCAAGTGTTACGTATTTCTGCAGCGAGTTTCAAAAGGATTCCAAATATTTTTTCGACGTTTCCATAATCGCTATCGCTGATGGGATCAAACTTTCTAGGTTCAAAGGTCCAGGCCCTGAACGCCTCTTCTAAAATGTTAATTTTTATTTCAGTTACAAAACACAATAGCTTTATAAACATTCCAAGACGACATGCGCCATTTTGCTATAAGAACAGCAATAACATAAACCCCGTGTTTAATTTTCCATGTAACACTACCGACCATGGAGGTTTTTCCACTGAGTGAGCGCGGGTCCCAACTTTAAGCAGTAAATAGTGGTTGCCGGGCAACCGTTGTGTTGTTAGTCCGCGGGTCTCCACAACCTCGTAAAATAAATCGTAAGACGGTTGAGATACCATCTACATCCCGTACGTTTCTATGGTAAAAATGCAATGTTTTAATTCCGAGCTTGGCCGGGAAACACTGCGATGCAGCCGACAGATAAACGTCCGAGAATATTCCCGAGTTTTTATTTTTCGAAATATTCGAGGGACGGCCTTTTTTAGTTCCTAAGTTATGTGGACGGGCGCGGTAGTAAAATTTCATTGGCTATTCGAAAATTCCGAGATGGTGAAGATTCGAGGCTCTGAATGTTGAAATGAAGCCACTGCGCTTCTTTATTGTAGCTTTAATTATCGTTGAAATTGTAATATAAATTATCGTTTTAAGTTATAGCTCTTTAGTTAGCGAGATAGTTAATGAGTGATATATTCATTAAAAGAAAGCGTCGTCTGGTAAGTTTATTAGTTTTGTTACACAAACAGAAATTCCTTTTGCACCATTAAAAATACGTAGAAATTCAACGTAACCCTCCTTTGGGGACTAGAATCATTCAAAATGTTGCACAAAACCAACGGTCAATTGGAAAAAACTCAAAAACACTACGAATGTATCGACCGCCGAATACTAGGTTATCAACAACATCAAACAAGTAGTTTCAATCTCCCCAACAGTCATAATACCGGCCAGCGGTCACTAAACACTTGTATAAGATAAGAACAGATAGGTAGATACAAGTGATGCTGTGTGTTCTGCTGATGATGTTAATTACAAGGGAACATGACTTGAGATACACTTGTTAGAAGCCGACGATGATGAGCAGATTCTAGTAATTGAAGAGCATGATATCGTTTATGAATGACTGTTTGTTAAATCTAAACGTTTGTATAAATGTAATATAACTAAGGTCTACTTGCACCACACATTTAACGTTTTGAAAAACATCATTCTAGATTTGTCAGACGATTGACAGAAGTCACAACCAGTATGGAATTCGATCAGGATGCAAAAGCGTCTTTCGCCAGTCTTAAGCCCGTGGGATAAAAGTTTATACAGCAGCAGGAGAATTTTTGGTTCATACTTTGATAAAAATAAATCATTGGCTAGAAAGGAGGTGACTGCTGAGATGACGAGTAATAGAGTAGTATGAAGGAAGAAAACATGCGGCGCCGACCCCAAATAAATTAGGGTAAGGGCAGAAAATGATGATGACTTTGATAATCATAAAATGGCAATTCAGAATAATATGGCCCGTTTAATGCCTTAATAATACATCACATTTTAGAGGTGTGTATGTGGTCTATTTCAACATTATTAGGCGAATTAAAACATACCCAGCAGAAGACTTGTGAGTACCGACATACGTACTCTATATTCTCGTGATATTCCCAGCTCATAAACAAGAAACATCAAAAGCATATGACAACAAAAACATGTCTGCAATCCTACCCACAACTCATAACACATTACTTCTCAAGATTAAGATGCACCAACTACTAATAGATTCAACACGACATACGAGTGTTGCCAGTCGGGAAAAAACTGTCGAGGAATAAAAATCCGAGAGTAGTGGAGTAGTTGTTTATACATAATACATGATGGACATGTGTCGTGGTGATTGGCTTGCAGCTTGCAACACCGAGCGGCTGTTTTTGCTGGCAACACAGGGAATTCCTAAACCGCGTCATTTTCTTGTGACGCGGTTTTGAGATGTGTTCTGGTGATTGTGGACACCGCTTCATTATTCGGCTGCGAGGAATCGGTGTTTGTCAATTACGTGGGTTTTTCTTGGACGTTCTTCAGGTTCAAGATACTCAATGCGTTTGTGGAAAGCTCTGGGAAAACTACATTTTTAGAGGTTTATTGTTGGACCCGAAAATGATTCAATGATGCAGGCAAAGAAAATCTGCTGTATCCATCATCTCCTAAGCACTTTAAAGTTTAGGTTTAGTTTGTGTATAAACTACGTAATGGCAGAAACTCTTTTGCCACCACCTAAATTATACAAACTTTCATAAATATTTATGTTTAGTTTTTGCGCTCTCCGGCCTTATTTGCCATCCTACCCTTGGAGATCATCAATATTAATCACGCCTAAATAACTGCGCACATCCAAGACCGTCCTAACTCCTAGTCGATGCCTAATCAAATTCCTACACGCTGTGACAAAAACCGGGCATTCATAAGTGGCAAGCATCACGCTGTTCGCGTCGTGGTCACCGACGACACACGGTCACGGCAGACAACAAAAACAACTGCAGTACCACTATGCAACCAGGTGCAGAAGGTCTCCTTCTAACAAGACAGGTAACATAGGTAGATACATAGATAGACCATGTTTTTTTTCAGGACAACGTTAGGATAAACATTACATGTTTTTTAGGCGCGGGGCCAAAATCGAATGATTTTTCGATACAATCTCATCGAACAACAGATTCAAAAATGTTTACCAAGAACCACGCTGTCAATGTTGTTCAAGCGCGAAAATACCATTGTAGCAGTGTTCAGGAGGAATTTTAAGTGTTCAAACTATATCCTGACATGCACGACGAGGCAGTGGATCAAATCTACCTCGCCCTTTCTTCAATATGTTTTGGCTAGTTTCCAGTCCAACCGGATGCAGTTGAACACCAGTGAATCTAACAATGGCATTAAAAATGTAGTCACACAACTAGCTAGATCGAGTGCCCTGAAACCAAAGACAGCGGTATCGGATAGCTTCAGGATGATGGGCACGTACAATCTTAATTTTTCGGAGAGGCCCATGACCACATTGTTTATAGACTAAGATTTAGTATGTAGGTATATCAGGAATAATCTAACATAAGCTAGACTAATAATAAAGATAACTAGGAGCAGAAGCCCAGTGACAGTAGAAACGGTATCTTCACCTGAGGAATCACTCTTCTCGTGCGAACTGTGGGGCTTCTGTCCATAAACTCGTGGGTAGATAAGAAGAGAAACACAATGGTCCATAAATCATAGGACACTTGTCACAGCAACCATTGTGTGTAGTCAAGTGGTTCCATTAGCGGGCGGCTAATTATATCGTGTCCCTTTAATTGTGCAGCCATACTTTTGTAACCAAGTGTTTGATTCAGCGAAAGGAAGAGGAATTTCTTCTTGTACTGCATTTGTTTTGTAAGATACCTCGTTGATAGTTGGAATCGGAGTGGAAAACATCTGAAGAAGAATCTATTCATTAGTTTCTTAATTGGATAGGTTGGATACGGTTTTTTCTAGTCAACTAATGAGATTAGTAATATTGTCTCTTCTTGACCGTTTACTACTCCATGTTAGGATACGAGGTGTCAACTTATAAATCTGTGTCTATTTGTCTGCTGTTGGAAGAACGCATTGTCCAGCACGAGTTTGCGAGACTAGTCGATTAGCTTGCGACATTCATACAGATAGAGCAAGACAAAAAAGATGCATAAACTCTGTTTAATTCTATGTTTGCTGAAAAGTCATTCCCAAATTGTTAAACAAGCCTTCATTTGTATAGCGCACCTCTGTTACACGCTTTACGAAAGGGCTTAAAATAATACGACTTGAAAGACTGCATAGGTGCATACGACCTGGAACCTGCTTACTGCATCATTTGTTGTTGTTGTTACAGACCGCATTGGAATCGCCCTACACCTGTAATAGCGCACCTCTGCTAAACTCTTCGCGAAATGCCTTCAAATAGTAAGACCGCAGCAGTCCCTACCTAAACGGCCTGCTCCAGCATTCACTAGTCCCTCGGTTACAAAGTCAGTCCGCGTAGGCCCTCATTTGGGGCGTGCCATATAAGGCAGTGTGCGGAGCGACGTCTCGGGGCGCGTCACCTGCGACCGAGCCCTTTTTGTGCGCCCGCGCCGCCAGCCGACACACTGCAGATTTACTGCCGCCGTGTAGCGAGGATGTGGAGCTACTGGATTAGTCGTGGTTAAGGTATACCTCGGTGAAAATATTTTTTGATACATTATTTGGCTTTAGGGTCTCCCTCTATGATGTTATTTTATGTAAGACAAAACATCGCAATCCCCGAGAAGGGTTAGACAGATAAGTACTTATGGTATACCCGAATTTTTCGAGTTGTGTATAGTAAGTCCCGTAATAGGGACCGAGCCCATTGCCAGAAGCCGGCACGCATTCAGACTCTGGGCTACTACTGATAAATTCGATTTATGAAAGACAAATAGCATAAATTAAGGATTTCTACAGGATCCCTGATGTATCACGATTCGAAAAGAGACACCGGAGCCATAAAGCTTGGTGGCCAGCAGTCGATGATTCCTGATGGGTGAAATATAATATCACGCCGGTTATGTTATATGTTAGTACACTCACATTTCGCCAGTTATGTTTACGTGCCATGTAATAGGCGGCGAGCCTATTGCCATCAACCGGGCACAATAAATGCAGTCCCGTTGGCTGCTACTGAGAAATCCCTGATGGAAAACCCTAATAACACTTTGCCAGACCTGGGAGTCAAACCCAGGACCTCATGAGGGAAACAATGATGACGAAATTACCGCAGAACACTTTGGTTTACTAAAATCTTGAGGCTGCCTTTTTAATTCTCCTATGTTATTGCCTGGTCTACCGCTACTTAACTAAGGATATGGTCATATCTTCAGAAATTAAATGTAAAAGCTGCTATCAAAGCCATTACTAAAAAGCATAGCTTAGTCCATAAACTATCCATACACAACCATTTACATTAAATCAAATGAAGGCATTTCCAGAAAGTGTAATTCCTTCTCCGCGAGTGCACGTGCCGCCTCGCTACGCCGAATACGGGCTGAACGAAACAACAGATTTTCTTTATGGCTCATTGTGACATTTTTGTCAAAATTTTAATACGACGGATAAAATTGCTTAACGGTTTATAAATATCAACTCGTGAATGTGCATTCATTCTTGAGAATTGTGATGCTGTACAAATAAGTGTTGCATAAGGCATACCGGTCAGGTATAATTTTAATGCCAAATGAAACATCAAAGTTGCAAGTAAGTTTTTACTGACGCGTAGTTTTTTCCACAGCTCGCTATAATCGCATCATAGCACTACGATTTACATATGTAGATTCCTTGACCAGCAAGTATGACAAAAACAAACATCAGCAATCAATAAGGCTACATACTTAAAACCATTTAAAACTCTCCTCTATAAATAGCCATAAGTAATTGCAGCTATTGCCGAGTCAAATCCATATTTCAACGCGAATTCAATAAGCAAACGCAAGTGATTCACAGTCAGCCATAAAAAGAGGCCATAAATCCATAGTTTGTTTGAGATCGCGTGATCGCCCAGTATTTAACTTAGGGCGCCATGATAATTACAATCAATAATCGCTTACACGATATATAAACTGAATAGCAACTATTAATCTGATGATTTCGATGTGCTCTGAGCATTCCTTACGCATTCCGATTACCATACAGCCGCTTTATTGTTAAGTGAAACCCGTTCTTAAAGTTAATGCCACAAAACATGGAATTGTTTGGTATTTTTCTGGGTTTGAGGCGTTTGATTCAATGGAAAGTATCGAGAGCTAACTGTGATAAATAAACTTTAAGTAGCTCAACTGCGGCGCGGGGGAATGAGACGGCGGTATCGGAATGAGTGTGAGTGTGAGAGAGATGGGTTGTTCTTGAAGAGTTAAGGGGGTGAACAAAACAAACACTGGGCGGCAATTACAAGCGCCCGCGGTGCGCGCGTCGCCGACGACACGCGCCACCCGCCTGCGCCGAATATTTACCGCAGACAAAATAAAATAACATTTATATGTTTTTTTTTTATAAAACAATATTCCGTTCGTGTGGACAATCAACGGAAACCGGACGAAGTGCTCATGACATGAAATTATTAATATATGCAAGCAGCAATAGGTTACTTAACTTTTCTTTGAAACCGCAGCTCGTAGAAACTTCAACATACTGGATTTTGTAGATGGGAATATCTAGAGAAAGATAGTTCTTTACATAATAATAATGGTATCATCGTGCATCGGTTAATACAAACCAATGTATTACTGTATTAATATCTGCTAAAAATAAAAGGCAGTGGAGTAGTTCTGAGCATTACTCAGTGATGTATTAGGAGTACAGCGCGGATCAGAGGTGAGCATTAATATTCAATGAGGCTAATATCTACATGAGTGACCGATCGACCGGCTCCCTCTGTTGAACATACGTGGGACTAGTATCAAGTTAATAAATTAGGTCTTTACGCTATGATGGTTGAATGATCTAGAACTCTTGGGTTGCTATTAATTATTTTATTAAGGTTAGCAAAACACTGACCTAGAAACGACGATAAAATTTGGTAGAATGATCCTAGATTTTCATTGGAAAAACCGTTTTGCAAAAGCTATAGGGTGCAAACGGACTCTTCACGAATCAGTTCGGTACATTCCAGGTTGAAATCAAGTTATATTTGACCAACAAAAAAGTAAACAAGACTTTCAGAAATTCGCAGCTCGTCCCGTCCTCCAATTAGGAGCGTAGCACTACTAAGAAGTGTCGTAATAAAAAATAGTGGGACAGTAAGGAGGTTGAATTTAAAAACAATACCCACGATTTGCGAGGGCAACAGCCGGGAAGCGCTGTTTAAGGCATTAATCGTCGCCTGCGAGCGGATTCCGCGAAAACCACCGATATCGCACGAACCATCTCGCCGGGACACCGAGCTACCACGCCAAAAACGTTAAATTAATTATAACACCGCGTGGGTAGAATGGTCACGTAGGTTAACGGGGACCAGGGCTTCAGAGGCGAAAGCAGATTCTCAAGTATCGCCTTAGCAACAAACAATTTCATCATCATAAGATCAAAACTGTTCTGAGCATGACCAAAAAAATACAAAGAATCGAGAAAACTGGACCAGGCTAACAAAAGACAAGAAACTTCAAAGTCATCCTTTAAATTTACATGGAATGATTAGCACACTAACTGGACCTATGTTTAACGTATGCTTCTCGAGATCTGATTCGAGTAAAGATGAGCTCTGACTGTGCGCAAGGACCAAAGCAGCATGTCGTCAATCCTACGCGTTTCGTTTTCGACTAACTCTAAACCCGCAAGAGAGATTATCGACGAACTGGAACGATCGTTAAATCCATTATTCGTCTGCATACCGATTAACTTTTTGCGAACCGTGCATTAGACGGTTCACGTGGAATCGAACGCCGATCCACATTCAGACAACATTCACGTCTGCTTCACTTATCGAGTTCCCACGACTTGCTCTAGCTACTTTTTATCAAACAATGCTTTCACACATGTAATAGAATCAGCGAATATGTCTAATAGGGCATCGGGATATTGCGAACACGTTTCGGATTCGTTCGTGACATTCCGATGCGGTCTGATTGGCCAGCGTTCGATATAAATCAGCGGTTTCACGTCAGATTGAGCTAGTATGTGAGTAGATATCGACAGATGCACATTTGTGTACACTTTCTGCATAGCTAATGTTGGAGATGTCGGCTGCAGTCTGCACGCAAGCTATGTTACCCTGGTATGCCATTAGTAATTATTTGCATCGGCTTTTGTTTTCTAGGAGAGTAGTTTTTCA
This sequence comes from Noctua pronuba, assembly GCA_905220335.1. Classification (NCBI taxonomy): domain Eukaryota; kingdom Metazoa; phylum Arthropoda; class Insecta; order Lepidoptera; family Noctuidae; genus Noctua; species Noctua pronuba. The sequence goes on along the minus strand of LR999906.1, from coordinate 654,311 downwards.
GCGGGTGCTGTTTTTTCACAAAAATGTATTATGCATTTATGGAATTCTATTGGAGTTTTCCCACCTGGAGTTATGCCATTAAATCAATCAGATGTTTAATTAATCGCATTCCTGTGGCCACTTAAAGACGTCCCGCACACGAGGGGTTCTTCAATGACTGGCTGGGCAAGTGGGCACGGGCTGGTCGCACACGACGAATCACGCAAAAACTATAATTATGAAGATGCACGTTCATTAGTTTATTTTTAATATACCACTTCCTGTTAAGGAGCAGTGCATAAGAAAGATTTTCCAGAGGACAACATGGTTTTTTTATTTACAGTATTTTGAAAAGTTGCGTTAAATAATTTCGCCTAAAAGCGTCTGAATACATGCGTGCGTGCGATGCGTCTACTCATGGGTGTGTAAAAATCCTACCCCAAAGGCACTTGTTCTCCCCGTCATTGTGATATTTTTTTTGTTCTGGACCATACCTGGGAACCGCCTAGTTACGGAAATATTGGGGGTCAAAATTCCAAGAATTTCATAAGTTTTTTTGTACAAGTTTTTAATGTTATAATTTTACTTTAAATACGTCCTCCGTACTATTCAGTGCATCCATTAATTAGCACAGTGTTTTTTAGTCCTACCGAAAAACGTGATTATTCACACAAAAAAAAAGGCTTTTCCCCATAATATTTTTTGCGTAGGTACTTAATTTCGTGTAAAGAATGCTTGGCTGCTGGCTTCGTGAAAGGTCCGTTTACACCTTGTACAAAAATACAATTTAAAAAAAAACTATGCTCTTTAACTTCTTGACATGGATTTTTAAATATATAGGGTGACTGGTAATTATTAGTGACCGATACTTAAACACGTGATTGTACTCATGACAACAAACAATTTTCCGAAATAAACTTTTTTTTATACTCATTCACTTTTATCACAATAAAGCTTACAGAGCGGGCTTGCGAGCCGCGCGGGTGTTCTGCCTACCCACTGTTGCACGGTACGATAGTAATGAGACAGAACAGCGTCACGCGGCTAACAGCTGATAGGTCAAAGGCGCGCGCGCGCAAATTTCATACGGCTATCGTGTTGAAAAAGTGAATGAGTATGAAACAAAAATCTTTGGGAAAGTTGTTTGTTATCATGAGTACAATCACGTGCTTAAATATCGTTCAGTAATTAGCAGTGACCCTAAATAACCAATAACATGTATACCGATAAAAGAATGAATCAATCAATAAACGATCAATATGACTTGCCCTTAACAGAGCCGTTATAAAAATAATTTCTAATCATTGTCTATAATTAATTAATCACTATTATTATGTTTCTTGTCGACAGATGTGTTATTATTTCATCATAAAGTATGTTATTATTAATTAATAGTTGAGACTAACGAGATTGTTTTTTTTAATGGGATTTTCATTGTGAGCAAATACAAAAAAGAAATGTACTATTTTAAATGCTTGTTTATTTTGCTAACCTAAATCAAGCAACATATAGCCCGGTGGAAATTGACGCTAAATTCGCAAAGCATGATGTAGTTCTGCATTTTGATATGTTGTATAGAGAGTTAGTTAGGGTGATGTGAATCCAAAATTGCAACTTCGAAATACTGGTGCTCGCTGCGCACAACGGCCATAGCTTGGTCCCTATAAGGAGTATAAGGTTTATAGAGCTGCGGTTGGGCTTAAATTATTGCAAATTTAGTTCACTTCATACAAATACGGAATATCATTTGTCGGAAATGTATAGTTTTAGAGTTTTAGAGCAAAAAGTGAAAAAAGTCCCAAAATTTCGCAGTTTAGTGCGCAGCGAGCACAAGTTTTTTGAAGTAGCAAATTTGGATTCACATCACCCTAACTGATCATCATGTTTTCCGATTTTAATGTTAATTTCCACTGGGCTAATATGATTATTACACGTATCGGTCTAATTCTAGATAATGGGCTAGGCCTAAGTCACAATTTCGGCTTTAAATGCATTGATTTGATTCCTACCTAGACTTCGTTTCGTATTTAATTTTAGTTTCTCATTATTATATTATGTCATAAAACATGCAATCTCAAGGGACTGTTCTTTCAAGCAGCATTTTATTCAATTATAAAAGCCCAAACTTCTATTTAATTCGAATGTAATAAAATAGGGGTAAGATATTAAATTACCATAAATTAAAATGCCGAAAAACAAAAGCGGAACAAACGCGAATGCACCAGGCAAGCATAAAACAAAGGGGTTCGGATGGTGGCATAAATCAAAATGCGACCGTTTGTGAGGAGGAAGCGGTCAATCATCCCCCTTCTTATAAAACACACAATATGCTATGCAGTGCTAGTCGCCGGGACGGCTGGGGCACGAAGTGAGCGGGAAATAGACGCAAGTCTTTTAAACCTCATAAAGTTATGCACGAAGAAATAAGAACACAGAAGTACGTTCAATATCTGCTTATCAATTTCTGGAAGCACTGTAAGCAAACTCAGACCTTTCCTTCTAATAAGTTATTTGCCGCAATAAAATCGATAAGTATTCACACTTACAAAGTAAAAACTTATCTCTTAACGATACAGGCACATATCGCCAGTCGTTACATAAAAACGCCGTATCTCGCCGCTAATCTAATGGCCCTATTTGACATTATTATGGTACACCACAATGACATACAAAACACCTTTTGTGGTAAAAAAAATGTTCTTTCTTAAATAAACGTTTGATTAGTATTAATGAGGAAAAAACCTTTTATTTTATTTAACTTTAACGAGGTGAAGTAGTGAGGCAGACACGTTTAGCGGTAAGCCTCAAGTTTCCAATGTACTAATAAGGTAATATGATAATTTTCATTAGACTTAGTTGCAAAACTGCATCCAATGCGGCTCGCACAGTAAGGGCAAAAGGGTTAATGAATACAATGATAATAACCTACGTTATATTCACGCAAATTGACTTCGTGTTCCTTAAAAGGATATTCTATTTAAAGGTTTACCTTTACTTAAAACAAATACGCTATAAATTTAGTTTTATTCAATTACATGGGTTGGAAAAGTACCAGGATGTTATATGGAGTGAGGAGTTGTTAAAAACGCATCAAGCGTCAGTTCACTGGGAGCACTTAGACTAATCGACTTTTCGGAAATGCTCTACAGTCTACCGCCTAACGAGCTCAGTGCTCCCATCCCATCTGTAATTATAGATATTTGAACCAGTGATATCGTTAATGAACATGATGAGGTAAACTGCCTAACGACTTGTTTGTATTTAATCAAGTAAATTAGAAAATTATATCCATTTTATTAAAAACTTCCATGTTATTGTAAACATGCAAAACTAGGACCCCACCACATCCACATGATACCGTTTAGAGTAACTTGTTACTGTTCCAATAGAGAACAAGCAACCCAGGTTGGACATTAACTTACTTTAATTTCTGTAAAGAAATGAATGATGGCAGAAACAAGACTTCTAGGTTCCTGCTAAAAATAGGCTACCACCAGAAATCATCAAATAACGTTCCCACAGCTGGGACACGGACCTCCTCTCTGTGAGTGGGAGCGGACCGTAATCTTAAACGTGGGCCCAGTATGGGGATATTATATCCTTGAAAATTTATCTTCGAAATATCCTGTATGTACTTATGACGTGTATATGTAAATACGCGAGTGACATAAGGACTAAGGAGGCAGACGCAGGCACAGTCGGCTCATTAGCAACGTTATCAAGCGGGCGCGGGCCGCGGGCGCAGCGCATAACATTATGCCGATGCATTAGTATGAGGATGGGCTCATATGGAGATGTGGAGTTTTGAAAATTATTATTTAGGTGGAAGAAAACTAAGTAGCCAAAATAACTCTACAATACGAAATGAGACATTGAGCAAAAGTGTGAACACAACACGGGCTTTTCAATAATATAAATGATAGGCTGAAAAAAGAAACGATAAGTACCCGTTTCTCGCTCTAGTAAATGACGGTTCTGAGCGACAGAAAAGGATAGGAACATACTAAATTGCGATTCCGTGCTGAAAGATTTGGCGCAACCCTTAAGGTGTAATTTTCGATATGGGGTAAAGACCTTAAATTGGCGTTTCCTAAGGCTTTCGAAAAATATCATAGGAGCAGAGATTAGAACTCAATTAGAGAAGAGATTCAATTAGTTATAATTCTAAGGAACTATACTCAATTACGCAAGACACGTTTCCAAATCTAGCCTTATCATGTAAGTATTCTTGAATTTTTCGTTTTTCCTTGAACTTGTCAGCCATGTAAACCCAGCACAGTACAATCGCATACAGCGTTGCACCGGATGGATGTATGCTTTTAGCGAGGCCGCGATACCGCCGGGTTTCGGCGACATCACTCGATAAACACGACTTACGGCCGCGACACCAACAGCGGATATATTCCAACCATTGCAAGATAAAAACCCGGCTCAGAGCAAATATCACGTTTTATCGGCGACTGTACTTGTTTATTTGCACTCTACGTTTTTTTTTTCCTTTTACTGTGGGTACTGGGTATTATTTCACTCAGAGGATCGTCCAAAAGCCGGCGCCGCGCGCCGTTTGTAAACTACTACGGCAATAATTTAAACATTTAATAAACCTTTCAGGATAAACCTTTTATATGGGCTTAATGTTGAGAAAATGATTGTTCGATAGTTTATGTAATTAAAATGTTTTATGATAGTAAATAGAGTTCAGAATGAAATTATAAAGTATAATTATAGCAATACATTCAATTGACATATTTGAGTTTAAGAAACGTTTATTTCGGAGTGCGTTAAAGTTTAAAGACATAAATGTCAAAATCATAATCATCAGCCTTGCGTTTTTCCAATTTTATTGCGGTCGGCTTCCAATCTTACTGGATGCAGTGTAAGTAATACCAGTATTTTACAAAGAGCTACTGAATATCTGACCTCCACAAGCCAGTTAAAACTGGGTAATACGGTACCTCATGGTAAGACTGGTTGTCAGACTTTCGGGCCACTGACAGGTAGTCAGTAGACAGTTAGTCACGACTATCAAATATCTACAAATGACAGCCGGGACCAATGGCTTAACGTGCTTTTCGATGCTCGGGAGAAATTCGGTATGGCATTCGTTGGCCAACATTGGCAAGCGCGGCTTAACCTTGAAGATCGACCCGTGCGGCAGTTATTATTTAGCTACGACACAAAATGTCTCAATCTGACAAGATAAGGTGATAAAAGTTTTTAAAATCGTACAATCTCTTTATTACTTTCATTAGTATGTCATCATCATCATTCTCTTGCCCTTGTCCCAATTCATTTGGGGTCGGCGCAGCATGTCTTCTTCTTCCATACTTCTCATTACTCGTCATCTCAACAGACACCTCTTTTCGTGCCATATCATTCTTCACACAGTCCATCCATCGTTTCTTTGGACTTCCTCTACTCTAATACCCATCCAGAGTTATACTCATTTCTCCATAACACATGCCCATACGAAAACCAGTTACCACACAACTTTTCAGTCACCAGCGCCACTTTCAGACTTCCTCTTATGTACTCATTTCTTATTTTATTCATTAGCGTAACACCACACATCCCCCTTAGCATTCTCATCTCAGCCACACGCAAATGCCCTTCATTCATCCCGATTGTGGCCCAACATTCTGATCCATACAAGACAGCAGGTCTAACCATTGTTTGATAAATCTTCCCCTTAAGTTCAAGGGGTATGCGGGAGTCGCAGATTGTTCCCGTGACCTGCCGCCATTTTATCCATCCCGTCATCCCACCGGCGTTCAGTTTGAATACCCGTAGGAAAGAACCAGGGTGCTCCTTCCTGTATGTCCGACGTCAAAGCATCCATAATCAATAGGAAGAGGTAAGGACTCAAAGCCGATCAGTAAACAAGCCTATAGCCACACTGAACTCGTCGGTGTTGCCAGCAGCTGACCGGCCGTAAGAACTAGATTGACTGTACACCATTTCCTACTAGTACTTACTAGTGTACCGAAAAAAAAACTTCACGTTTTCGAAATCGATCACCCGAATCCGATCTTTCCCAAATTGGATGATATCTCAAGCCACGTTTAAAACTTCATTCAACATCATCCAAATTCCACTTCCATTAAAAAATCATCAGCTTTTACAAAATTATCCCAAATTCAATCAAAATGAACCTTGCAACCGGCGCGGTACATGGTACCACTACTCCTTAAAAATAATATCTTGCTGCCCGAATGTTGGCCACAGCGGCCAATCAATACTGAGATAAGAGAAGTACACAGGAGATATTGTAAGTAGTGCACAAGTGTTTACGCAAACACAGCTTTACTCTCTGTTGCTATTCTCCCGTTGACCGATGGGTCGGCACTCGGTCACGACTGGGGAGAGATCACGCGCAGGACCAACGGCTTAACGAGCTTACTAGAGGCACGGAGTTGTTAGTGTTGTTACGCTACCAACTTCGAAACTCCTGGCTGCTACTGAGATATTCCTAACAAAAAACCCAATAACACTTTGCCTGGCCTGGGAATCGTAAAGAGAACCCCAGCTCAGCTTAGCCGTCGTGTCCGCGACCACGAGACCAACGGGGCAGTTAAAACAATAAAGCATGTATTACTGCGCGCCCGGGGCCGGCAATATCCTCCGCCTGATTTATCGAGCTTTGCTTTTGTTTACTCAGCCTCATTGGCGCACTGTGTAATTAATATCAACGTTTATTTGTCCGATGTGCAAGAGTCGATCGTGAGCTGTACTGATATAATATAATAGACGCTGCGAGGTTCGTGTGGTTGGGTTTTATGAGGAATAGATATGATTGTGAAGGTGAGCTAAAGTATGATTGCAGAATTGTTGACGGAATTAATTTTGGAGTAGGTAAAGTCTGCAGACAGATGTCCACTTTACCTATTAGTTTACTCAGTAAAGTGAGTATTTTATTCGATCCACCGCCTGTTACTGATAGGAATCTGCATGACAGCAAAACCTAAAATATTTAAAGCAGAATACGCATAGTCATCTAATTTGTGGTCGATCGGTCAACCAACGAGCATATTGTTTTCAAATTATCTTGAGCAGAACAATACCGAACTCTACACATAAAGTTTGCCAGTCAGTTTCGCTGACTGCAAGACAGGCGGACTCAAAAGGTCCCAGGACCCACCCTGATCGACACTGTGACACTTGCCTAGCTGTTGTCACTCAACCATGGTTGGTTACAACAAGCTAAAGTCCACATACGAGTACGTTCGTTGGACAGTAATATATTCTGATGGGCTCTCAAGGGTTAATCATTCGATGCATCCTCACGCTGCCCTTTTCAAACAACAGCATCTGAAGAGCAAAGTCCCGTTGCACGATTACCGCCCACCTCGCGATCCATCACCGCATCCTTAGCTCGGCAATTAATATCAATGTATACAGTATACTGGCGAACTGGCGAATATCGCGATAGTTGGGAACTTGTGAGGCAAGTCAACAACCTGCGCACACGTCACCCCGCTCGTTTGCCCATCACTCAGAATGTTTATTTTTCAATTTAACCCGTCAGTGGCGCGGCCGTGCGGGCCCCGCTGAGTTAGGGCCGCCACACACCGCGCCGACAGGTTACCGCGCGCACAGCGCCGCCTACCGGCTCCGCCCGCAACTACACCACTTGCCCCACTTGCTATTAATTGCTGGTTGTGGTTATTAGTTGATTAGTACGTTGGGTTATTTATTAGATTTGTGTTAATGTTAATATGTTGTTTGAACATCAATTTTAAAACAACGATTATGGTCTATATGATATTAATCTTGTTTTATTATAGTTTAGATTGTTTTCTTGACAGCTCATGTTTATAGGAGAGACGTGTATAATTATAGATGTTGATGAAGTTTACTATTTGCTTAGTACTAGCTGATTTGTATTACATATTAACTACACTGTTAACCCTAGCAGACATCATAGCACATAAATCAGCAGGAACAAGAACCATGCATCTATTATTTTTATCAGTCGACCTCGATTTACTCGCCTGCCAAATAACTTAGACGTACAAACTCAATCATCAATTCAAACCAAATAAAATACACAACATCACAAATGTTAGTGCTAACGTGGCCACTGGGCAGCCCTACAAACAACTCGTGGCATACAGGCGTCGAGACCTACAATTAGGGCCGGCCAACACGACCACGACGAAACGCCGCTAATACGCACTCTACCGACTAGTTACACACACGCCAGGCTTATTGGCATACAACATGCGCGAAAATGTTCCTTTGCCACATCGGAACATGGCCTTATAAGCCGCAGACAGAAGTTTGAGGGTTAAATCATCACTATGATGCTTTACAACTTTATTACTGCCACCGATTTTAGCGAAAACAACTCATGTAGAACTAGAAATAAGGGTGAAGGAGAGCGTAAGGTGGACTTGGTTTGTCAGGTATGGGAAAATTGTTCTTTATTGTTTATTGGCTCAACCATTCATCAGTGAGTTATTACACCGTGTGCTGAGTAAAAATATTGGGTGAAAATTGATTTTTCTCAAGACGAATTACACGAGACGTGCTTAAATCATCAGGTTCTGGGGTAAAATACACGAGTGTATGTGTTGTGAAGTTTATTAGAATTGATAGGAGTAAATTCTCAGGAGTTGAATAGTGGAGAAAAGGCTTACCGCCTAGAAAGCTAAGAAATGCTGTGATTTGTTTAAGATAATTGCAATATACGAGTGCTATGTGAGAAAATCTAGATATTCAAAAGCTTTCACAGCTTATCACGGACTATCGTACCTAGTTTTACTTGTGAGCTAGATTTCTACGTATCGTTCTCACCATCCTTTTTCACAAGAACTGAGGAAAGTGTGAATGGAAGGCCCTTTAATCATAAAAATCTGTCATCTTCGGGTCCCCTAGTACGTCACTCCATTCGAGTCACACCTCCTCAATAAAGTAGAGCACGGATGATGGGTGTGGACCACACGTGTGCCTGGCGCCGAGTACCAGGACCACACAGGCGGGAGGCGGTAGCCACCACTCTGCGGTTAACGTAGCAGAGGACGGCCGCAGGCGATAACTACGGTGGTGGACTGCAGGTGTAGGTCGTTCTTAGACGGGGACCTTTTATTGGGTCTTATTTAGTTTTGAACCGTTGGCTGCCAATAGAGCTAAGCATTTATGCCCTAGGAACCAAGCTGTTTTTACGAACCAACCAATATTCGCAAATGAATTAATAATGCAAACGATTACTAGATGAATTTTGAAAAGAGAACTCACTTCGGCATTCATAAATTTAAAAAATAATTATGGACCAAACTGTCCTTCAATATCCCTAAAAGTCTGACCCGAATGGAAGAAAGTCGCAATTGGCTCGATTACATATTTCTGTTAATTTATTCAGCGCAATATACCTACGTTTTTCTGTGTATTTTCCAGACAAACGTGTGTAACTATTTAAGCTTTACCAAGAAATACATTCGCAAACAACATTCTCCCTAACCAGTAACTTACCGCACGTCCCAAGCAATCATTTTCACAAGATATACGGGTTTCTGACGCGATGATCGCGATTACAGTGATTATACAGCTCCAATGCGTGCTGGACTGCTGGTACAACGGCCTATTATCCCAAGCGCGCTTTATTGAAAAATTAATTCACTTCACTTATATCGCTGACATTTTTACAGGTAATTAATAGCTACGTAATGGTACACGTTTCGCTTGATGGTTAATTACTTTGCGCTTTCATACAAGCCTGTACTAAAAGTTTTAGAATGCCTATTAAAAATTAAACTAACGCAATGAGTTTTCTTGAGTTGTCAAAAAAAAAAATTTGCATTGGGATTAGGAGTGGCGCAACTACTCCTCAGGTTCAATTTTATATACTACTAGCTTATGCCCGCGGCTTCGCCCGCGTGGAGTTCTGGAATTGCCCACGGGATCTTACTTCTGGGATAATAAGTAATCTATGTATGTATAGTAGATACATGGTTTGAGATTGGACACCGGTGACGAAAATCAAATGATTAATTAGGAATCTATTTATAGACATAAAACTTTTACATAATATTTAATATCAATGTCGCGTATCACGAGCCAACGCGAAAATCGGTGGAATAAACCATATTTACAGACGTCTACCTCAGAAAAATCCTACCTACTTACTTAATAGGTAAATACTCCCGCGCCCCGCACGCCCCGCGCAACGCTGCGCGCCATGCGCCGGTCTACGTGAGCTTCGAAGCCCTATTTGACTCTGTTGGGGGATGATTTTGATTTTTGAAAAAACTGTGATCCACGTATCTCATAATTTTAATTGAAAAGTATGTATACAAATTTTCAAGTCAATCGACTCAAAGAATAAAAAGTTTCACAGAATATTAAACACCCCATTTCAACCTCTTAGGGGTGGAATAAAAAAAAAACTGTTTCTTAGCGGATACTTACTCTTCACAAAGAACGCACCCTCCAAATTTTATGTCTCTAGAACCAGCCGATTGGGCTGTGCGTTGATGTATCAGTCAGCCAGTCGACAGTGAATTCTTAAATTGGGGGATGATTTTGGAAAAACTGTGATACATGTATCTCATAATTTTATCTGAAGAGTATGTACACAAATTGTCAAGTCAATCGACTGCGAGAATAAAAAAATTCATAGAAAATTCAACACCCCATTTCACCCTTTTAGGGGTGGAACTTCGAAAAACCCTTTCTTAGTGAATACCTACTCTTTACAAAGAATACACGCTCCAAATTTCATGTCTCTAGAACCAGCGGATTGGGCTGTGCGTTGATATATCAGTCAGCCAATCAAGACATTGAATTTTTAAAATGGGGGATGATTTTGGAAAAACATGCATACACGTATCTCATAATTTTATCTGAATAGTATGTACACAAATTGTCAAGTCAATCGACTGCGAGAATAAAAAGTTTCATAGAAAATTCAACACCCCATTTCACCCTCTTAGGGGTGGAATTTCGAAAAACTCTTTCTTAGTGGATACCTACCCTTCACAAAGAATACACCCTCCAAATTTCATGTCTCTAAGACCAGCGGTTTGGGCTGTGCGTTGATATATCAGTCAGCCAATCAAGACATTAAATTTTTAAATTATGGGATGATTTTGGAAAAACTGTGATACACGTATCTCATAATTTTATCTGAAAAGTATGTACACTAATTTTCAAGTCAATCGACTGCGAGAATAAAAAGTTTCATAGAAAATTCAACACCCCATTTCACCCTCTTGGGGGTGGAATTTCGAAAAACCCTTTCTTAGTGGATACCTACCCTTCACAAAGAATACACCCTCCAAATTTCATGTCTCTAGGACCAGCGGTTTGGGCTGTGCGTTGATATCTCAGTCAGTCAGTCAGTCAGGACTTTGAATTTTATATGTATAGATAAAAAGTTATAAAGAGTAAGTCAGTTCTGAGTTCTGTTTATCATTCCATCAACAGTCGTCCTTGGAATCATCAACTTATTGCTGAACCCAAGGTGTTCATCACTGCCCACAGTTGTGATCATCGGACGTATTACTAACTGACAGGCTGACAGTAAGTACCAAGCAACATAAGGGTTTCAAACCACGTCCATGGGTTCGTGCCCAAATACTACGTGACGATGCATATTCAACGTTTACTGCAAGTTATGGAATTTGGGGAAACTACATCAAACTTTTTAATGTTAGTTTATCGTCATGTTGCAATACTTTATGATTTCGATGTTGGTATGGTGCCTGATCACAAAATCTATCTGGTAACGACCTGTAAATACGAGTTGTAGGTGAGAACCCATCAGGCGGATTTCGAGTGTAATTTGTCATCACCACAGCTACGGTTAAGGCAACCATCTTGAGGAAACTGGCATATCTAGCCAAAAAGTCGAAGAGATGTGGCATCTAACCCGCACAAGGCCCGCGTAGTGGATCACAGCCCACTCCCTCTCATAGGCACGAGGTCTTTGTCCCAGCAGTAGCCAAATCATGGGCTTGCTATGCTATGCTGATTGCTACAAAAGGCATTCATTCATATAAAACCAACTCAAAAGATTGCCAACACAATCTTTTATAAGTGCATTTAACTTTGTAATGTTCCTAAAATAGCTCATCACAGTCTTAAACACAATTCAACAATAAATCCATAAAATCCTTTGTGGTGACAGAATGGGGCATCAACACCGCTGTTTGCAAAATAAAACGTTATTTAAAATATCTTTAGCGAAAATTAAGAGCACTTTATAGTGGGTAATTAAAACTATAAATATAAGGAGAGAATCACATGACCATTTAAAAGCAAAATGCCGCTTGCCAAGGAATGTTAAAACAATATTGTGTCAGTGTTAATTACTTGTTTGTGGTTAACGCAAGTATTGCGCTCTACGAGGAGGAATGATTATTTGTTTGTTTGTCTGTGGCTTTGGAATCCTGATCAAGGTATTGATTATTTCTTCAGCTCAATGTAGCATAGTTGGAGCCTAGGTTACCTAAGTTAACCTAAACTCCAATACCTTTTTTCGTGTTTCCTAACCTCGAGTAAATATTCTAAGTTATATATATTCTAAGTTATGACATCTAAATCCCATACCTTCGCGGAACCTAACTTCCTCTTGGCGACCAAACTCTTCTTCAGGCACCCTCTATCATTACAGTAGACTAGTTCGTTTGTCATACTTATTGCTCTTAGTTAACTCAAGAGCTCAAGAGCTCTTCGTCACAGAAGAAGCCCGTGTCCCAGGAACTGATAACTGATTAGTGAACGTAAAGCTTACGTGTTCATCGGTATACTTTCCCAGTAGTCTTTACTATTTCTTGTTATTGCACCTCTTATAGGTAAGTCAAGACCTCATTATCGTCTCGGGTAAGTGATGTGTCTTTTCCTTCAATATTTCCAACTGTAATATTCACCATAAGGCATTTAACGTTATCATATATTCAATTAAAATAACAGTAAGTGCCGAGACAGCTGCTTGTCATGACGCCTGTGAGATTGTTCTATCTCTTATATAAATTGTTTACAGCTTATCATTATTAGTGCGATTTTAATTACGATAGCTTTAAGTAGTTTTATATTAGCACTTCCAGTAACATGTTTACGGCATTAAACTTTGTTAATTTTAATAAAAACTAGCTACTTGTGGCGATCATGAATACCTTATTAACGCCTTGAACTATTCTTGTTTTGTTCACCATAATAATTAAAACAGGTGGGTCTCGAGATCATGTTACATTTGTAATCCTACGCCTTTATCTGCAATAGTTTAATTTCTTGTAACATCATCATCATTGGTACCCTTGTTCCACGCACTGCCGAGTAAAAGCCTCCTCCCTTTTATGTTTCCCTGGTATGTGTCGAGGAGTTCTTTCTTACACCCGATCTTTTGCAAGCAAATCCGTGAGTCTACCTCAATCTCTTGGGCATTATTATGTATACATAAAAAGTAGTCCTGTCACTTCGTACGAAGTAGTATGCAGTTACAACTCATTTGTACGAGAGCTAAATTATTTGTTTACCTCTTCAGTCGGAATTATAACCTCGTTTTTACACATTACATGCTTTTTTGGACGTTTCTCAAGATTTATTAGTATTTTCTCTGAATCAGCAGAAATGTAACATTAAACACTCTTGTATTTTAATATCAGTATGTTTTTAAACTGCAGTAGGCTTTTAGCAGTACATTGCCTTAAAAGCAGTATTTTTTAAGGCAATGTACTGCTTACAAGGACTTAAAACTAAACTTACCTGACTTTGAGGCGTTCGACGTTTTCAGAGTAATGGTGATGAAATCGGATGACTTACCTGCAAAAGAAAAAAATACATCGTTAAAGATGTGTTTCAGGATTTCAGAAGTTTCTTGAAACATGAAAAGTATACCAAGTTTCATTGAAAGAAGTATTGTTCCCAACACACGTAGGTCGTAACAATATGACGTAGTTGAATCGTTTAATAGCTAAAGATTTTATTACAAACAAACGTGCTGAATAAATCCGTGTCAATTATAAAGAAAGTCGAACCGCCATATCCTTTTAGTGACGCTAACAAACGTGTCATGTCCCAAGCAAATATCCGTGGAAAGTGTTGTGAATCGCCATAAACGAGAACTATGCGAGAATGTCGTGACTCCGGCCTATTGCCAACGTACTACGGACCTTACACACGCACGCTCAAGAAAAAGTAACCAAAACACACGTGTTACTCATCAATTAAAATCAAATTAACAATTTGCCTGTCAAAGCCAATTTTCATTGTCCAAACTAGAATAGATACACGTATTCTTAGATCACGTGATTCTATACTTTGTTTTTGAGAATGTAAGATTTAAATTGTATCGTTAGTGAGTCAGTAGTCTTATAAAGATGAGTGGCTACGCGAACAAATTGTGTTGGACACTGGCCGCCTATGCCTTATTGTTTTTTAATGGCTCGTCCCGCCCCCGCCGAGCCTTCACCATCGATCATCCTCCTTGAACATCCACTTCTGACGTTTTTTCTTAAAGTTGTTCAAATAAAAAAGATCCGAATTCCCCGCGGCGTTCACTGACATTCCTTAGAAAGTTAAAACAACATATAAATTAATAAACGATCGTAAGGGTTAATGTTGTTGGTATAGTTGGGATAGCGTTGATTCGAGGACGATTAAAACACGATTTCCAGTTGATAAGCGTGCTTCAAAAGATTCCACTTTTAGTTTGAGAACCAAACTGATCTGAATGGTTAAGTATGGAATAATCTATGTACTTATACCATAGTTGCTCTTGTGACTGCGCATCTACGTTATTGCTTTTAAAGCTTGTTGTTGATGTTTGTCTTTCAAACTTATTCTGTTGCAAAAAGTTTGTGATAGGTTATCATATATCTAGATCAGAGAAGTATTAGAAGGGGTTCAACTTCTATTATCGATACGGACATTTGAAAAAATAAACCAATATTTTGTCTTCGCTCATTTAACAAGTACAAAGGTGACCTATTAAATATTCCACGCTTGGGGCAAGTGCCCCATAAACTTGCTATCAAGGAGTCCAATCGCGAACGATTCGATCGACCCATCTGCCGTCAATACCTACACATACGTCATGGGCTCCTGGTAATAACTTACGGGCTCTTTAATAGTAACCTATGTAAATGAGTGTCACCCTAATGAGACGTACGGGACATTCAGTGGGGTTTTTGAAGGGGTATCTAAATGAGTGAATATATTAAGGACGAGATAAGTGAGGTGCATTAATTTGTTGTGTATTTTTTAGGCTCCATTCCGACTTTGCCTCTGGCCAAGTAGGTACCATTGATAGGTCTCAATAATCACAGTATTCAAAGTGAATGAACCAAATAACGAACTCTTCGTAATTTCTATCAACATCTAATAACTTAATGAGCAATACAGAGTCTAGACAGTCATTGTATCAGCGAATAAGATGCTGAAAAAAATCTAAAATGTATTGGATTGACGTAAACTACCGAAAAGCTATGCCAATCTTGTTGTAAGCCGTCGTAGAGATACGAAACGCTTGTTAAACGATTGCCACTTGCCGAGGCCAGGTAGATAACCAGTAAAGCTACTAATAAAATCAACACAACACAGCATATATGTTCGCGATCAGCTGACGAGCAGAGGTCAGGGAGGGCTGCCACCCAGGGCACGCACGCACGACAGAACTGTCCCACTAAATAGACATACACAGAAGATACACTATAAAAAACTCAAGAATTCACACAATAAATTCGTATGTAGGTTCTTGTCGCTACAATATACTGAACTAATGACGGAGTTGTAGAAAGGACACAGCCCCAAATGTCCCTGCTGAAAACTACTGAACTACTACTTACTACTTAGCTGAAAACTTGAGAAAATAAAGGTAATATGAGGCACGATGTTTGAAAAAAATTAGAAAGCGTCAGGGATCATGTCCATTTTGTAGTTCAAACGGAGTATGCGGGAGGGAGCACCTAGCTCGTAAATTGAATGAGTATATTAAATAGCAGAAGTAGACCTCCAGTTTCAAAAAATCTGATTGAAGTGTGAAAAATCGTCCACCGGATGCATATACACTGTTCTGCTGATCTTTGTTACTTGTGTGTATGTAACTAGCATTGAGGTGATCTTCTCTTTCATCTACGGCATGGTGAAGTGAAGGTGCCATTTGGTTGGGCTAATTGACAAGATGGCCAGTGTATTAGGTGCTATTAACAGTGCTCATTTGCAAATAACAGTAAAAGCTCATTTTCTAATTTGGTGGTCAAAAGGTTTGTTGAAATGGTAATAAATGAATGTTTTATAGCTCTTTGTGTTTATGCAATTCGAATATAGACTAACAGATTAATCAAGATAATATTAAAAAAAAATCAAATTCAGCCAAACGCACATTAAGGGTTTCTTGGTCAGTCATGAAACGCCAAAAGGAGATTGTTTTATCATGCTTGGCGAAAGGGCTTGTGTCATCAGAGGGATGGCGCTGCCCATCCTCCGCTAGCATTCACCAAGTTAGCTCGTTTTGTGTTTCATAGTCTTCAAGAGAAGCCTAATTGAAAAATTTGACGACCCATCAAAACATGAATAGGTATGCACCGTTAGAAAACCTCTTGATAATTCAGGAAGTGCGATATCAGGATCCCTCGTGCCTCACTTCCCATTAGCGGAGAATTTCCAAGTCGGTCGTTCGCTGGAAGCGTTACAATAAAAAACTAAACGTTCGAAAGCACGCTAACTAACGAGATCCCAGCAAAGTTTTATTATTGTTGTATGGCGGCCATAAAAATGGCGCCTGTCGAGCTTTTATTGATCCGTGAATGGTCGACGAGTGGCCCAAGACCTCAGTTACGCTTACGACCAATTTAACCGATATCAATTAGCCATGTTTGATATATTTGAAAGGTAATAAATTAGTTTTCAATTTGCGTGGAGTCCTTTAAATAGTATTTGTTATTGACACCTGAAGTACTAGGGGGCCATGACTCAGCAGGGAATTAGGAATTCCAGCATTTCGCCGTAAATTAATTGGTCACGGTGAAAATTACACTTGACTCAAGGAGGTCGGAATTGCGATGGATGTAGGAATGTTAAACAATTACTGTCCAAGGGCTTCCACAACACACTTTAGTATTTTTTGTAATCAAATAACTTACATATTTACACGGTTCAAAAGTAACAAGATATGTTTTATTTGTTTGTCATTAATCGCGCTGCGCTCACGCACGCCGTATGATTGACGCACGCCGCCGCCCGCGCAACGTTTTACATATAAATTACCAATTATAGACCCCTCACAGATTTCACAGAGTTTCAGAGGTGGCATTTTTACGATACTTGTAATGTGTATTTATTCATACATGTTTATTTTAGAAATGCCTATTAAATTAAACATTTTTGTAGGCGTAGATAATGAAGACCGGATTTTTAATCGACATTGGATTGCATTGATTTGTATATATTATCGATAAACTAGCATCGATTGCCTAATTGGGCTCACACGCTCAGTGTAGGAATGCATCGACCAATCAGAGATGTCTCCAAATATGTCATAATTTATATCAAATCTAAAGACAGTTCTGTTATACACTAAGTAGGTCACGTGAATTGTGTTCAAATACTATGCGGCACAACAGATTTGTAGTAGAAGTTCAAGTAATACGGCTGTTATTACATGAAATATCTAGTTACCCACTCATAAAGCTTCGTCACTTTTGTTGGATTACATTCTCGAGAGCCAAGCAATCACACAAATATACCTGGAAGAATCGATACCTATAGCATAAATCAGCAGTAATCTACAGATTGTAAAGCCGCCTCCACAGTAACGGTAGCCACTTCTAATAATGAGTAATGAGCTAGAAAGAATGCAGGATAACAACTGACGGGCAATTGATGGGAAGCATACGGCCGCACCGCGCGCCGCTACTACCCGCCTGGTAACATTGTGCATTAAATAGACACCGCTCATTAAATTCCGTGATTGATTTTGTGGCAAAACCAATACAGTAGTCGCTACCGGTATGATTAGTAATTAAAATACGTCTAATAAGACCGGGATAGGCAAACTTGTTGCGCACGACCGAACCGTCCGTTCTAATGAGTTGACATTGATAAATGACTACCGAATTGTGAATTAGCATAAGATTCGAATAAGCTTCAAGATAAAGATTCATTCATATCGGAATTTACAAACTGATTCGCAAAGCTTTTAGAATTTAGATTGTTTATTATAATCTGAGACGACACGATAGAATCGGAAAGATAAATTGCATGATGTGTAGCTAGAGAAACTAAACGGCTCGACTACGTAATATGGTGGTATTTCATTTTAATGCTCGTTTAACAACAGCAAATCTTTCAATCAGATACCGAGCAATCATAGGATAGCAGGTATGGTGAGTCCTGCGAGTAGGCAAGCGGGCCCACCCGCCGCGCGGCCGCGGGCACGCACGCGCTCTTGCCAAATTGCCCAACTGATGCAAAATACCCCCTTGAGGTTACAAGGCCTCTAACGGTTCCTTTCATGATAGAACCTCTTAACTCAAACACTTCCTGACAATCATCACAAAATGTTGCTAGCGGTTGGCACTCATTTATATCTGTTATCTTCACACAAGCTAAAGCTGTCTCATTTTCATATTGGTTACACGGACAATGTTCTGTGAATTCAAACATAACGATAGCTATATTTCCACGTGCATCGAAATTGATTGTGAGAACATTACGCACGTAAGAATGTCACACCAGCACATAGTACCAGTTCCCATATTCCAGCGACAATTTCCTGGAACATTTAGCATTACGCTTATAATATCGTATTGCTTTCCTATCACGTTCAAAGATGACTTTATTTTGATATTACACGCTTGTACTTTATCGCCCATTGTCTTTTTTATTCACACTCCTACGTGCCTCAATGTCGGCGCCTGAAGTTTGTACATATTTCACTAATACATGTTACATTGTCATTCGGAAGAGGTGTATGAACTGTGAAAGTGCGCTTTGAATGAGTATCGCCCGAACTGACGAGCTGACGAGCCTGTGTCGACTGTGACAGGTTGTTAGCTCCGGACGTCGAGCTAACTTTAATAGATATATGTAAGTAGCGAAAAGTTTCCAAGAGGCGCTGGCGCTCTATTCTTTGCTCGGACTTAAGGGATGCCATGCAGTTTCTTTTGAAAACATAGATATTTGTAACGATGAGTAATATGATGTTAATCAATCGAATGAACTGAAGAAGAATCTTGTCTAGATGGCGAAATCTATTTCAAACATGAGGCAAGCCATTTTGCCGTAACAAAATATCACAGCGTGAAATTGTCCGCTGTAGCCATACTTCCCCGATTCAATTTTATAAAATAAACAGAGAAGTGTCACGGAGCAGGCCATAACGATTCTGTTTTACTGAGCTAGCGTGTTTCACTCGAATAATGTACAGCAGATAGGCGCTTTTTGTTTTGCTAAACGGGCAAAGTTACTCGCGTGCCGTCGACGCTCCTGCGGTCGCTATATTTTTATCCTTGCTTTATGTGTCAGTGCAGTAATCGATAGAGTAACCTTGGGAACGATAAGGTCATCCTGACAAAATACCACAATTTATCATGAAATGACAACGACACAAACCTACAGACCATTAAGCAAAATAATCTCTTCAATTTATATGTCAACGAACTTGAGAGTTTAATTTATAAATATTCAGAATCAGTTAGAAAAATTAAGCATTCGTGTTGAACATTGTTTGAATTAATGTGACATCCAATAAATATTTCGAAACACATCACTGCATGTTTAAAAATATTATTACCAGCGAACACAAATTAGGAAACGAAATCCCTGGAGAGACATATTTAGCCAATCCATTTCCTAGTGTAACCAGGAACACATGAAGACATTTTTTCGAATAGTTTTTCAGTGTAGTATCAATTAGGAACCGTTCTGTGAGATCGGCCTCGACGTTAGCGCTCCGTTGGCGGCAATTAGAGCTGCGATGGCGCCCGCGGGACACCGCCGGATGCCCGGAATGTCTGAACTCCTGGCGCGGTATGCGACCCTGGTAATTATTCTCGGGTGATGCACGGTCTATTGCTCCTGGTGACTAATTAAAAACAATTTCCGTGATTTATTTATTGGTGGTCCGTTATTTATGAGTCACCCCAAATAGAGCATACGTTATGATATTTTATGAAAAGTTTAAAGGAAAAAGTTCCATGTGTATGATTTGTGAGTGGCAAACTCAGTTTAATTCCTAACCTACTTAGAACCAAAGATTTTATTTGAAAAATATGTGTTTTGTTTTACCTTGCAGGATCATGTTTTTCAAAGGCGAGACCTATCTACCACCAAGCTTACAAAATGGCTTCTTACAAAAGCTTCTGTGTAAAGTTTCCGTTCCGTAAATACATTGGTGCAACGAAGCGGAGATATCAATTAATTCTAACTAACCTGTGCTAAGTGGTTTATCTCTAAAAACAAGGTAAGTAAATATGTATGTACTACATAGTTGCATGTTATTTAAGTGTTTTCCCATCCAAAGTAAATCAAAGATGATAATCTAAGCACGCACAATATCAAGTAACAAGATACTGTCCCTTACAATTAAACATGAAAATCATAGGAACGCAAGATATTTCATATAGTAACGACTAGTGATGAGCAACGCTATCTATCGATAAATCGGAGACGCACAGCAGGGGCCGGCTTATCGACTCGACATCTGGCGCCTAAATTCTTACATGCAACGTACACCGGTTGTAAATAAGCCAGGAATCGCCACTGACAGACAGACAGACCAACGGGACAATATACGACTGTAGCTATGCTAGTATGGATGTGGCCAGGCCAATTTATAATCAATAAACGGTTTATAATAAATCACATGTAAAAACGATTAATAAATCAACAAAGTGTCTGAGCCAATTCAAATGAGCATGGAGTTTACTATTCCTATGTTTTTATAAAATTTAAAAATGATTTCGTATTTTTTTATAAAAGATAAAAAGAAGAAACATACGATGTAATGATTAAGAAACACGGAACTCCCACTAATAGAAGCGTGTTAAAAGTTGACACGACATCCCATTTCCAGAATGTTAGTTATTTTTAGTATAAGGCTCAAAACTGGCGCTAACTAAGTATTTTGCAAACAATCATTTGCAAATGCAAAAACCGCATGATCTCTAAAGTCCTAACGTCAGCAAAACTTTATCAGCTTTCATAATCAAACATTAAATAGAATGTTGGACCGGCAGGTAGACACCGAGATACAGACCTGCACTTCCACACCCACTTGAAATACAAACTCTAACATCTTTGCAACAAGGTTCAAATTATTTTTGATATTGAAATAATAAATTTGAGGAGTATCATGACACGTGTCAGTTTGCCTGGGAGCTGTCGGAGCGGAGTTATATATTTATTTATGTGCTGCCGCGGCTGCCGTGTTGCCTCTGTCAATGATGACGTGAGAACGGGAAGCAATACTTCCTCCGAGCCTATGAGCTGTTGGTACTTTTGACTTATCAGCGATATAATAATCAATCATTGATAAAACGGATGTCTATTGCGAAATTCTATGTGAAAGGAAATTGCTACAGAAAGGTATGTTTCTTTAATTAAAATAATTACAATGACAAAATCTTATCTTACTACTAATTAGAAATGCAAAAGTTTGTGAGGATGGAATACATGGATGGATGTTTGTTACTATATACTACTGTTACTTATTTTGTTTGTATGCACGTCATGTCCCTGCGACAAATAAATATTTTTTCAGGTAAAATTTGGCAGGTAGATAAGAGATGGATAGATATCCCGGAAGTAAGATCCCGATTACTGAACAACACGCGACTTATAAGAAAAATTACATCATGCAACCTTCAATCAGAAAAAAGGCGAATTCTGAATCAATACTGATCACTTATGTGCACACCAGGCCATTCGAACGCTATGTTATTGCTAATTGAACGTCCAAGCGAAACAGTTATCATATAGGATTCACATATAATAAATATTATGTATTTAATTAGGTTCTCGTAATGAAGTGGATCAATGGCGCACTAGCTATGCTAGTAGAATGGGTTTGTATGTTTGCTTTTGTTGAAATTGTCTCTATGTGTTAAAAATAACTGAAAGTAGATATTGTACAGACGCCAGCACATCAAGCTATCCGAAACTTTCAGATCTTCCCAATCAACCTTGAACCTTATTATTTAGCGATAGAGTTGGAAATCTATTAAAGAAATTTGACAGATTGTAGTAGCATGATGTGCTGGCATGGAACTTTTCATGAATGAGAACCATGGAATGTTACCTGCTATGCTAATTTATACTGTGCTTATTTAACAGGTTTCTTTATTAAATTAAGACATTAAATCCTGTCTCTAATGCATATCATCATCATCTGCCTAGCCTTTGCCCAACTATGTGGGTGTCGGCTTCCAGTCTAACCGGATGCAGCTGGACCAGTGCATTTTACTTGGAGCGACTGCCTTTCTGACCTCCCTCCTCCTCCTTCTTCTAAATATTCTATTAAATGTAATATTAAAATGCATTTTACTAACGAAATCTATTTTTTATATAAAATCTTAGACAAAATAATTCACCACATTTTTCCATTGCCACCCAGAACACAATTTACTTTTACAAAAAATGTGAACTAAAAAAGCAGCCATTAATTTATCAAAAGTTTAATTATGAAATATGCACCAATAAATCGTTGTCGTTTGTACGAACGACAGGCATAGCCGGGATTCCGACTGTGTACGTATGTTTTGTCTCTCTCGCACCGACTATAAACACGACACGGTTAATTAAAACGGTATATTAGCATAAACAAATAAAATGCCCCATTACGAATTCAATTTACAATCTTTGAAATCGGTTAAATTAGTCGCAGTAAATAATATCTCGGATACAGTTTCGATAATAGCGTTGGGGCGCAAGACAAGAGCGGAACGGGTTGACACATCTCATTGACCTGTACTGTACAGGACATCTTAGTCATCTTTAGAATATGCAGCGGAGAAGGATGGTTTTTTTTTGAGACTGTATATTGTAAATTGCTAATACTAATTCAAACTTATTTTTTCGGAAAAAAGCGTTGTTTTTTTATAAAAATCCTAAAACTGAGAATCATTGTATAGTATTGTAGGTATAACGGGCTGGTTTCCACAACTCCACGTCAAAGCAAAAAAAAAACGCGTATTTTGCGTATTTGAATATATACACTATTCTTAGGGAGTTTATGACCAGATGTATTATATGAACTGGACAAGGCGAAAGGAGTATGTAAGGATCTGAGCTGGTGGCGTTCTGTAGTTTCTGCCTTCTCCAATGGGTAAAGGCGCGAGTTGATGATGTATTCTTAGGCTGAATTTCATTAATGAAAGTGAACGTGATTAGCTCATCTACACCGCGTTTAAGAACAGTCCAGTGTCATAATTCCACAGCAGTGATGACACAGATAGCTACAGTATCAAATCATTGGTTGATTGACTTGAATATCCCGGCCTACATATTATTATCGAACTTCAAACCGTACTGGTTTTACTGGAGGAGATCTGTAGCTAAATCCGCTACAGCTTATAAGTTAAAGCCGATAACATGTGGTGTAATGTCGGCCGAACAGTGGATCGATGCCTTCATTTAAATTTGGTGCGTTGAATATGGTAAATAGTGCAAATTATTAATTATACGCTTATTTTATACAATTAATGTTGTATATGATTGATTCACTACCGGTCTCGTACATAATTTAATATTTTATGTGGTGCAATGAATTCCAAATATACTTTTTACTGGTTTTTTATTTGTTTAAGTAGATGATAAAAATATTGAATTAGGATTTACTTTCCATATTATAATTGCCAGACAGTACTCAAATGTGGAAACATTACGATAATACTAGAAGAGACAGCATCAGGCAGAATGACCAACGAATTCGGAAGGGTGGTTGGTGTTAGATTGTGTGGAGTGACCTAAGATCGAGCTCAAAGGCTTGAAATTGGGATCTCCCTTGGACTGCTACAAGCTGTGGATGCGGAAATTGCAGCATTAGCAGGTTTTTACTTTCGATATAAGATACTGATACATTAGGTACAGTCAGTGACCTGATTTACCTGACCCCTCTTCCCCTCCACTTCTTAGTAAGAGGGGTCAGGCAAAGCACTGATTGCTACATAAATCTGCGATCAACTTTCAGGAGATCAACTTCGCACGCCTGAAAACAAGCACACATCATCCTCAACTCAATGCTTACAACACCAGCCCTACTGTCCACCACGTGACGTACCGTCAATCACAATCCCAACTAGAAATTAACAGTAATTACACGATGCGTCCGTATCAAACGCCTGCACAGGTATGCTGCCCCCCTCCCCCGCCCACTGCGCGTGCGCACGCGGCGCGCGGCGGGGCGCCATTGTCCCGCTGTCAGGCACGACCGGCGCCCCACACAACGACTCGCTAGGCACGACCAGGCTGGCCCGATATCGATAGTGCTTATGATACTATCGGAAAGTAAACGCGGCACAGCACCGGCAAGAAGTTCAGATGCGATCAAGAAGGCTGGTGGAGGCAGCATGTACCGACCGGTCTACATTGCAGAAGACTAACGACGCTTGGCTTGGAGACACGTTGTATGTGGTTGTGATCACGATTGAAGGAACCACGAAGAAGGAGAACAGTCAGGTTCTAAATCTATGGCAATATGGTGGCTTCGATACTCATCTACATAGTTACCCATAGGGTGGGTACTGCGAGTATTATCATGGTTTGCATTGAATTAATTAATGTTAAAAATTCGTCCTTGGCTTTAAAATTGCAAGGCCCTGCGTGATTTTGAAAGCTCCAAAAATCAACGGGGCACCTCATTATGAAAAACAAACACTTCATAGTGTTGAAATACGCAGAATTAACATGTAATCATAAAATCACCTATTTTACTGGGCATGTCAACGAGTACGTTATTAGTTTTAATTATATGTAAATTTAGGAACAAGAAATATTAATATGAAATTATCGACAGCGGGCAGCACTAGCGTGGCGCCTGTTCGACAGCGCGCTGCGGGGACGCATTGTCCGCGCGTCTAAGTGCCTCATATTCGGTTACCCAACTATATTACACGGCCATACGTAATATCGATATCTTACCCAAAACAAATCATGAACATCCTTAGTTCTCACCACGCCAACGAACTTTCAACTTTAGGTTCTTACAGGAAGGTATGTGTTTGAGTGTATGCAAATTAGGTGATTATGCCAGTTAGTTTGAAATATAAAACGATATAATTCTCATTTTACTACTCCTTGAATACACAAGAGGTTTAATAAATAACGAAACAAAGCTCTCACGTCGCACCTTATTTGAAGGCAGTTTTGTCAAGCGATTGTCTCAGCTTCACAAATAATTTATATTATTGTACAATAGATTTGGGAGGAAAAGATATTCTTTTATGGCGGTTAGAGAGACGATTTATCGCGTGCTTTTAGTTAATAAGTTATAAAGTTAATTTATATTATAATTATTTTAACTTGTTTAAGTAAGTCATTAAATCAATTTTATGTTTTGTTTGTATGGGTTAGGTTGGTGAAATGTAGAAAAATTGGGATTAAATTAGCAATAAACTTTAGTTTTTTGACATTAGGTACTACTTCTGAGAAAGCTCGTGGTATCGTGTTACCAGCAGGATGTGGAGGTCAGATAAGCAGTCTCTCTAAGTAAAATACTGACATTCAGCTGCATCAAGGTAGACTGGAAGCCGATTCCAACATAGTGGGAAAAGGCTAGGCAGGTGGTGACTTCCGAGAAAGTTACCCGACATGCGGCGCCTCAAGCATCAGGTATCATACACAGCGTGTAACAGAAAGGGGATAGTCATATAAAAGGGTGTGGTCAGTGGTCAGACCATCAAACTCACAAACTGACCAACTTCCTCCATGGTACCAACGTCGTTATCGCGAACAATAATCAGTTGCCCCGTACTACAATACCTACTCGACTCAAATGTATTGGGCAGCTGAATATTTAAGGAATATGCACATTTGCAAGAACATTAAGTACTTGAAATTAATTTTCAAAACATTCTTATGGATTTTGTTGCGAAATCATTATTAATAACTTTCAAAGCTCTTCTCGCGCACTTAATGTGTCCGAAAGAAATGTTGGAAACATAACCATTCTTAATTTGTTGATATTGCAAACTAACTAATTTCTTGTATCAATTCCATTTCGCCGATTACTTTTCAGAATGGACTGCACTCGTATTGGGTCAATAAACATTATGACAAACATCAAACAATTGTTGTAAACAAGTCGAGAACAATGTTTCAGAACATTTTATTATTTTTGATTGCAAGGATCGGGTAACAAGCAATCTCTTTTATCGCGTAATTTAATACTTATGCCTGTATCAATTACTTTAAAATGCGACAAAAGTTGAACATTGCGATTATGCTGACAAAACTTTATTTGCTGCTTGTAAGGTAAGGCGATGGGTTAACGTCAGAAATGTATTCGAATTTCACGACATCTAGCTCGCCTGTCTGAAGACTCTTAGGCATTGCGCTATTGCGGCTTACAAACTACGCAAAGTAAGCCCTATCTATCGCACAACTTCGTATTTTGCGTACCGTTTAACGTCATCTTATTCTGGTCAGTCCCTTTCTTGTAAGTCGATCTCAAAAACTGAGTTGGGAAAAGGCTAGGCTGACGCGGAAAATGTGTCACTTTCGAACAAAAGTGGTTTCAATAAAGACAGTACCCTCCTCAGTCGGGTAAAAAAAAAACGCCCGACTGGTCCGTCGTTCAAAATACACAAAATCTCCAAAAAATCATCTAAAGTCATTATAATGAGGAACCTACCTCTGGGTCAATCTTCTTATACTCGGGGTCCTCCTCGTCCACCTCAAAATACAGCTCCGTGGAGGTCAGCGACACGGTGCCCGGTGCCACCAGCCCTGGAGCCACTAGCCGCGCCTTCGTGCTTATGTTCACGGGACCTACGGAGAGAGAGTTAATGATGATAAAGAGGGAAAGAGACAAAGTGACGTTCTATCACCAATAGTGCTGTTGGCCAAGTCAAAAATGAATGGGACTGACATGGGCTGTCGAAAGTTTATGTCAATCTTGATGAAAATCGTTGTAAAAAGTAGAAACGATTTTAAGGCGACTGTAACTTATTTAGGCCTCAGGTGTGGATGACCTCAAAGTGAATTCTTTTCAAGTTGTGCGATGATAAGGATTTACCGCGACCAAAACCAATTCATTCCTCAGTTGTATAATTTTGTCCAATTGTATGGTTTATACGGTCCCGTACAGCGCGCAGTGGTTTTATTTATAATGCGCCTGATGTAATATTGAATGCAACGCACACAGCGCATACTGAAGTATTTTGGTCAGGCGTTGAAGGCAAGTTAGGTTCAGTAGCCAGGAAGGGATGAAATGAATAGGTTTTTACGTCGATAAATAAAATAAATACTTGGCCAAACATTGAAAAGGAAACTCCTTATTTTATTTGAATAAAATAAGTTATGTTTTCAATTAAATTAATCTGATGATATGGGCCATTTTAGTTTTATTCGATACTAGGAGATCACAAAATGAAGGAGTTCGCCCAAACAAACACTTTTGTGTAATCGATTTGCTTACCAGTTAGGTCGGCATCGATTTCCCTGTCATCTACCAGGAGCTCAGCGTCGTCTAGGAGCTCTGCGGCCGCGGGCGTGGGTAGCTGCGCCCCTCGCCCCGCGCCGCCCGCTGCTATCCTAGAGTGTAGTTCTTCCGTAGCCTGTGATTGGAGGATGAGTATTTTGAACTGATTTCATTGTTACGAAAAGGAGAGCATCTATTGCTATCTCATGCCGTGGGTTCTCACTGGCGAAATATTCACTTACAAACATGTTGTCTGATGAGGTAAAAGATTCCAAATATCAGGAGAGAGAGAGACCAAAATTTAGATTTCAATTATTTTCTGATTTTCTGTGAATGATTCACAAGTGCAAACGCGTAGCTGTATGGTCGATGGCAAACGCCCTTATTATGCCTATAGATCTAGACCTAGAATCGTGCTGTGACCGGTTTGGCCATTTTACCAGGCTCACATACGATAGGAAGAGCTTCAGGTTACCTGTAGGATGGCGTCGTGGTGGTGCGTGCTTGGGTGTGGCCTGGCCAACGCAGCGGCCACGTGTCTTCTCCCTCTCGCATCGGGGACCAGTCTTCGACGTCGACGCGCGTCATCTTCCCAAGAGTCTAGTTTCCAGAATTGACTGCCACTACTGAATAACATAGAAACATTGATTCGAAACTAAAACTTAGGTTGATCGGTGATATGTGCAGATACAAATAACTCTTTATCAAAGGAATCCCTTGCATTTTTCATATCAACATTCGGACCAGAAAAATCATATAATAGAGTGACAACAAAAGTCTTATAAGAATTGATTGCGTTGAATTGGATTTCGTGTTGCAATTAGATATCCAGCTGCTTATGTTCACCTAGTACAGTTTGCAAAAATAAAAGCAGTAAAGCGACCGTTATGCAGCGATTTATAATGTCAAATATAGGCACACCTATCATTACCGACAGAATGACGATTTTAGTGCTGCCTAATTGACAATAATTCTATGTTAATTCGAAGAACAAATAATATTATGCAAGGAGCTTTGGGCACTCTGTCAGGATCGGAACTCATATCGCCATCTTTCCACATCATTCGAGCGCCAAAAGATCCTTGTAGGTCTGGATATGCTTATGTATTTACCCAGGATGTGGCGTGGCATGTGAGGCGGCGTGTCGCAGCTTGTCGAGCAGTCGCGCGGCGGCCGCGTGGTCGCGTCTCCGCGCGGCTGCGATCAGTCGCTCGCACGTTCGCTCTTCTTCCGCTCTTTCGGCGCTACTCGTTGCACATAAACACTGTACGAACAAATAATTGAGTTAATAACAAGACTGCAATCATTAGAACTCCCTCTAACATCGTTTCTTGAATCGTTATATCACATGAGATTTTAACTGATAAACTCCATTTCAAAAGGTAGAATTTTCTCATCATGAAGATGATTTTTAACCCCCGACGAAAAAGAGGGGTGTTATATCAATTGAAGATAGGCCACATTGTATTAAAAGTAACATCTCCAGTTCCAAAGCTGCATTTACACAGCTACTAGTAATTGATCATAAAAAAATGTGTTATTTTCGATATTCCTTATTTTCCAAAATCCTACCTCAAAGTCAGCATGTTTCAGTACATCATCGGCCCTCATCCTGTTCAGTATGAACTCTGCCTCATTGGCGACCCTGACGATATGATCCCTCATCGCATGCGATAGAAGCCGACCCTCATTGATCAGCTCGATGAACGCCAAGCCTGCATGCTTCTGTAACGAGTTCTGCCACTCTTGCGAGCACAGTAACATCACCAGTTCTACCACTGATGTACTGGATTTGAAGGTTTGAAGACCTGGGAGAAATAAAAGTAAATGATTAATGTCATTTAGGTGTGCCGTGGCGGCTGTACCCAAGTAACTATCCCAAAACATCTACTCAGAAACCATGTGCATTTCTTCTAATAAGAAAGAGCTGTTTGCTAGAACCACATCCAAAGCCCATCTAGAATATACTAGCCTCTGCGCCAGCTATAACCAAAGCGAACTAAAGTATATTCACAATCACAGTTTTTCCTTATTTTTAACACCAGCCTGAGTTATTGTATGACTGTCTTGCGTCTTTCATATCTTGCTCTCTTATCGGTTTTGTGCTAATGATGATGCCATCTAACCGATTTGGAACACAGCAACTGCATTCGAAGGATTTTTATGGTAGCCACATATTAGCGTAGTATGTAGGTAATTACAAGACTTTACAATTCCATTTTGTTAATCATCATTATCCTACCTTAGTGATATGTTAGTTTTTTTTTAACCACT
The DNA here is from genome assembly GCA_905220335.1 of Noctua pronuba. Lineage (NCBI taxonomy): Eukaryota > Metazoa > Arthropoda > Insecta > Lepidoptera > Noctuidae > Noctua > Noctua pronuba. The sequence continues at coordinate 624,481 of LR999906.1, read as the reverse complement.
TCTAAAGCTAAGCAAATTCTTCCATAAAATAAAGAACAAAGCATGATAAGCGCACTACCATGCCTAATACCGGTCTACCTTTACCCTCCATTAGCAGCTCCTGTCCGTGGCTGCCTACCAGGGTCTTCGAGAGGAAAGGAGCAAAGTCCAGCATGATCTCTCTAAGTAACGGACACACTGGCCCGAGGGCTGTCTCCAACTTGTGAGTGAGGGAGGCTTCGCGGGAAACCCCGTCCGCTGACATTGTGGTGTTCATCGCACTGAGACCGGCGAGGGTCTCGTTATCCTACGAAGAAGGTTTTTATGAAAAGGCGAGATAAGATTTGAATAGCATACAATCATGAAATCAGATTCAAATGGAAACAAACAGTGGGCGGGTAAAGAACAAATTACCAACAAGTTACTAATTACATTACCCATGAATGGCCTAGGTTAGCAACTTATTATAACGAATGCAATGTTATTCGATGGCAAAACTGTTGTAATGAAAGCTCAGCCTGTAACAGACTAATCGAGACCTAGTTTTATCATCACTATCATCATTACAGTTTCTCATATAGAGTCAGGTCTGAATCGAACTGAAACCATTTTGTCTCTCCCCATGTCTAATAACAACTTTCCCGTTCTGGTTGGATTCTTGAACCAAACTTAGAATGTCCATAACTTACTGGATGCAAATGTCTCTGCGCCGCTTGTAGGTTCCTATTTTGATGCCTCTGAGTGAGGTGATGGTGTGAGTCGGAGTTCCTCATGTGTATTTGTTTGTCTATATCTGCAATGTGACAAAATATAAACGTAACATTAATATTATAACAGTTTGACTTGTTCATAATTATCGTGTTTAGATTCCCCAGACCGCCATAATAGGCCGCTCGTCAATGGTATCCTTGAACCTTGAACTGGCCTGGTGCAGTGCATAGTTTCAATAGATTGCGTGGTCACAGGCCACCTTATACTTGTATCGTTACCACTGACGTGCGGTCTACCGTACCAATCTCCAGCAACTTTTGAGTTTAGTACGCCCTCCATCATTATGATGATGCCATCTAGCCGATTTCTTCAACTCTTTCTAGAGTGGTTATTGTGAGCTTTTTCGTATAAGACTGAATTGATAAAGTTACCCTCGTGTATATTCCCTTCATGGTCGCGTGTCCTGCCAGTGATGGTGGCGGGTCCACGCTCGCCATCTTCGTTCAGGTTCACGTCAGTCCATGACTCGTCATTGCTCACCTAGACATATACAATTGATCGTGTTAACTTTTTCATAAGCTACTCTGGCATTTTATCTAATAAGCTGCAGGGCAGAAGTTCTTGCTTGTTGAAGACATTTATTTAAGTTTTGTCAGTTTAATGAATAGGACTAGCATCAATCGAAGCAACTTGCATTAAAGTGTTCTCGTGACATGTAAAAACTTTCCGTTCCTGGTATATTTGTACCAGAGGTCCAACTAAAGACGATGTTCCTGAGTCACTCACACAGTTATTTATTTATTTTTAGTAAACTTATCTATTGGAAGGTAACTTTACCCTTCCCTAATCAGTATATCGTAACCCATACGTACCGGATGCTTATTATCATCGAGCGCGATCTCGCTGGACGTCTCCGGGTCGTTGTTGGTGGTCTCGTTGGAGTTCAGGTGGAACGAGCCGGCGTCCTCGATGGAGTCCACGCTCTGCAGACACACACTAGTCATACACGCACTCTAAACACACCTCGACAAACACCTATCACGACTAAACTGACATAAAGAGGGACGAACTAGCGATGGATTACTTAAGGTAATCTGCTTCTTACGTCAAAGTTTAAGGTCCACTTGTAACCCCAAATCATCAAGCGGGTATTTAAACTATCCTTTTGCATTCGATTGAAGTTGTACAGAAACAGAATGATATTTTAAATACGTTTAGTGATAAGTGGTGCAAGCGGGCCTTAGTTAAGGAAAGCTAAACAATTATCTTGAATGTCTAATTTATTAATCTAAGTTTGGATATCACACGAAAACGACTAGATCACAAGACTATCTTTGAATAATGGAAACTAACTCGGGACTTGGTCTAGTGAACTGAAAGATATAATTTAATAGATAGAAGATCATTTTGATTTTGCACAGTATGGAAATCAGATCTTACCTTTTTACCTAAAACTATGTGAAATAATAAAATTCAGTGTAAATATTCTACTTTGTGGTGAAAAGAGAATGATAAACAGTGGACAATACAATAACACCATGCTTTAAAAGAATCCAGTGAAAAAAGCAAGCATAGCACACACATGCCGGAAACAAACTTATGTTACAAAGTGGAAAAGATATTGAACACACGAAACATCGACATTTTATTCACTATATAAAAATCAGAAATGTGAAATTCCCATCCCGGTAGCCATAATATCATGATGTTATACATACATAAATATTAATTAATTTAATTCAAACATGTTTCTTTTTAAGATTATATTACATCATTACAATGTTTTATATCTGATTCGTGTCTGGTGCTTAGTTAGTGCTTTAATTGTGATTTCTTTGTAACGAATATTGTACTTACATTACGAGTGAGCATAGCTAGCCTATATTGTGTTTATTCGTTTCATTTAATTTAAATGTACATATTTTGTATGTATTGTGGAAAGCTTGTGTAAATCAGTGTACATGATTGGAACTGGAACGACTCTTTGCCATTTCATTCGTTCTTCACAGGAATAAATAAAATGGTATCCAAATTAAGGCTTCTTATAAACTCATTTTTGACAATAACAGAGCAGTAAAATTCTAAGTGACAATTATATCAATAAAAGTAGCAGGATTACAGAACCAATCAGGAGTGTCAACACTAAATTAATTGTGTATGTTCACACAAAGTCAGAATGTGTACAAACCAAATTGACCACCGACACCGTTATCCCAGACAATGTTTTGGACCTTGCGGTTGGAGGCTTACAAAAGGACAATAACATTTATTTATTAAAATTATAAACCAGATAGGTAAGGTTACAATATATTGCAAGATCTGGTTGAACAAAAAGCATTATTAACCCAATTTGCACCAGTAAATGTAGCAGAATAAAATTTCCCCCTTGAATTTTAGTAAAATATTGAAACTAAACAGCAACGAAGTACCCCAAAGATCATAGTTAAGGAGACGCAGTAACTAATAGAAAGAGATAGAGCATCGGCCGCCTCCCGCAGATCTACTAACCTTGGGTCTGAGCTGGCTTTTCACTCGGAGGCTCGACTTGAATAGCGGTTCTTCCTTTTCCGAGGCGGGGGACAATTCCGGCTTATCGCTAGGCTTTGCTTTCTCTCCAGTACTAGGCTTCAGTTCATCAGTAGTCGTTTCTATTTTCGCAACACCCTCTTCTTTCCCATCCGTCTCCTTTATTAATTTTATTGCAAAAGCAAAATAAAACGAATATAATGAAGCGTCCACGTATCACATAAAATCTTCCACATTTAATGTTTCATTCAACATTTAATTCATAGCGACATTGAAAACGAAAACCAATCGGCAAACAGCAAATGAATTTGCCAAACACAATGAAACGGATGACGAGACTCGACGTAAGAGACGGAGTTCGGAGTAGCATGCGCGTAACGCTAAGTTGATCCTAGATCTAGAACTAACCTTACACTCAACTTCACTCTACGCTACTTACAATACAATGTTCTTACTTTTCTAAGGCACACCTGAATTGGAAGAGTTCGAATTAATTGGAAAAAACATGCTATGGAAAGAGAAATTTAGAACAGATCGATGTCGTAAAACTATTAATATGGAGGCTAAAAATAAAAGCTTTCAAAATAAATTTTGAAAACTTACTAACGTTTATAAGAAAATATGGATTTGATGAGAAAAAAGTAAGCTTTTATGTTTAGCGCCAATCGACTACAAGAATTGACTGTTACTGCTGAAATTAATTCAATACTCACAAAAATTTGAAAGGTAGAAAAAGAAAGACAGGGGTCTATCAAAATTCTTCCATGCAATTATGATCCGTACACAAACACGATCAGGTCTATATTCGCATACGATATCATCCACATAGTATGAACAGTTCTAATGATCTTACCTTCATGGATGGAGAGTCCAGGTCGTTAATGGTAGAATTATTCTCATCGACCACAATCATGGCATACTCCACGTCATCTCCATTGTGTTCTAGAGGGGCATAGAAATGGCATTGGTCAGTTGTTTATAATAATATGTTGCGTCATTAGAGACAACATCGACAAAGCTTTGCCTTAATAAAGCGAGGGGTCAGGTATCCTACTCAATATGTTACTATTTCTGGGAATTAAACTTCTATAATTACATGGAATTCTGTACAAAGCTGATTATTCTTACTAGTTACTTTTACATTATCTGAAGCGCATAATGTATTACTATCGGCAGTTTACAGGGGAGTTCAGTTCAACGCCTAGTCTACAAATACTCCTTCAAGCATTATCCACAGTAAAGGATCGCACAGAATTCCTGTCGGTTACTACAACCAATTATTAAAACTTTATCTTAAATCTTATACATGCTTCTTAAAATTTATGGATTTCTCAATTTCTACTTCAAATGATGACGCAACTTAAAGAAAAATGGAAAATAAAAGAAGCGGTGCCTCAGCGGTGCAAAGATTTACATTGCTTTGTCTTCGGAGACGAGAACATTGAACAGACTTACAACGATTAGGACGCTACAGACAGTGTTGTAGAAGCTTTGTTGTTATATAATTATATTATAAGTTTATTATTATAATTCAAAAGACAAAACAGTGTACGCGAACATCGACCACAAGTAGTATTTTGGGCGTCCACATCACAAGCCTATTTCAATATTTGTGACTTTGTTGAACACACGAGAGAGCAACTGAAACCACTATGAAGCGTGGAAGCGAAACTAAAGCACGGAGATAAAATAGTGTTGTTGCTCTGTCGTGCACTCCTATAGTTCTTCTTGTTACTGATTTTTGTAGCATTTCGAATGACGTTCTAATAATTTATTAGTATTCACACGAAGAATAACTGGTAGGTACATTTGTGGACATTTCTTCGCATTTTGTTTGACTTCGATTAAGTGTTCCACAAGGGACCATTCTGGACCCTCTAATTTATTTATTTATTCTGCACAATTATATGTAGCGCTTTGCACAAAGCGACTTTTTTATAACTTTTTTTTGTAAGTAATGCGAACGCCAATAGTCTATGGCCGCGTTACCTGTGTGAGCGCGGTGGTAACTAGCGATGCGTGTGTGTGCGAGCGTATTATTGTTAACGTGTTGGCCGCATTCGAGCTTGCAGTGCGAGTGCGGGTGGCGGTGTGCCGGGTGCCCACCGGGCAGGAACTGCGGGTACACGTGGTGCGACCACTGCGGGAACAGCGGCCGCGACCCTGTGCGGGGCAGGGGGACCGGGAGGGCAGGCGCGACAAGATACCAGGATAATAGGATACAAGGTGGAGGTTTTGGAATCGTTGAAAACACAAAGTGCAATAGACACAGTCACGGTCACATGTCACAAGTCACATGATGGTATCAGGGAAACAGGACGATCGGAAGACGCACGATAAGATAAGTGTGAAAATACAACAGAAGAACGAGTATTACAGGATATTGAGATTTATAAAATAGGTTATACGTATGGCGAAATTGGAAGATTTGCGTAGATTTGTAAACAGTGTAGGAAATATAAAGATAGTACATGTTGATAAGGAAATATATACAGGAAGGAGAAAGGCCAAGAGGAAGCGGAAAGATAGTTAAAATATTTTGTTTGCAACGTTCAGAAATTCGATCGTTAGACATCGCATTGTTTACAGTAGCAAGTGAAGTGCGGGTTATAGAATCGAACGATCGATGCAAGTCATGGCAGTGCCGCAGTGTAGTAAATGTAGACGATTTTACCAGTGTCCCAAATCGTGACGCGTATATCAAGCGGCGTGAAAAAAGGAGAAACGACACAATTCAGATATACAGTCTATAAGTATCCTTTTGAACTGTCGCTCTCGAAAGTATCTACATCTTCTAAGTGGCAAGGTTTATTGTTATATCACCAGTTTGGCCAAATCTTTGACGACCAAAATGGTAATCGTTCGCTCAACTATTGATCGACTGACTTCTGTTACTCTGTGTGCTATTATTTATACTTCCGACAGCGACAACACACAATGATGATGACTGTGACATTCTTAATATGGTAACCAATACATTTGATATATGTTTTATATTGAGTGCGATAAAGCATATAAAAGAAGCAAAAATAAATAGCATACAATTTAATCCATATCTAAGAAACAAACCCGATATGACTATAGTAAAGAAGAAAGTATAGTTTTAATAATATTTCATACACAAAATATTATATCAAGACAGATATATTTCTACATACATAAATATAGTATATTTCAGTGAATTAGTTATATTTTAATCAATTTTGATTAATTTTTAACGTTTTGGAAGTGGTCTGTTTTAAAGATCAAACAAAATTGGTAAAGTTATAAATATAATATATTGTAGAAGATAGATAGAATAGATAGTCTACTACATAGAACAGTGAATGCTTGACATAACAGTGCCACTACGTTTGTAAGTTATTGTGGAAAATAATTTGATGGGTGGGTAGGTATTTGGTATGTACAGAAAAGGTAAAGAAGAATAACTAAGTTGAAATTCATAGAACTGGATAGCTCACAGTAAAGTAAAACGGAAAATAAATGCGGTTATTTCGAATTGGACTTTCATTAATTATTTTTCATGTCCAAATCACTGGAAACTGACTTTCACAAATATAATTACTTATACTTAAAAAAGCGTGCTTAACTTATAATTATATTTCTTTTAGCAAGTCCAATTGTGTGAACGTGTGTTTTATTTTAAAATGAAATGATTATCTTGGTATAGTTGGTGTAACTGTAGCTTATAGCGCAACATACCGTGGTGCTCGTGCGCATGGTGCGCGCGGCGCGAGCAGTCGGGCGGCGCGTGCGCAGGCGGCTCCAGGATGTCGCGGTACTTCGACACCATCAGCACCGAGATGAAGTACACGATGGCCAGCGACAGGAACTGCGCCTGCTTCGTCTCCTCCTGCCAAACCGATAGCATACAGATCATTTGCTACCTCTTGTTGCCACCCAACACCAAGAATGTAAGTAATCATCAATTAGAATATCGTCATCTTTCCTATTTCACGAATATTATATTTATTTGGAAAATGTGTAATTTTAGGCTTAAGATGATAAAAAACTGTCAAAACAGCGAAGGAAAACATCGTGTTGAAACGGGCATGTCTTAGAACCAAAAAATCGAAGACATTTGAAAAATACAACTGACCCTCGCACTGGGACCGCGTAGTAGATTATACTGCCCGTTCCTGTCCCAGCAGTGGGAACAATATACTGTTTATGCTTATCTATGCCATAATATGAAATAACCCATGGATTGCAATCCAACCTATATATTAATATGAGATTGCCATTATTGCCATCTGCTTAAAGGCTTGTGTCAAAATATTGTAGACTAGTTTCAACTTACCACGTCTCTATAAATCACAGCTCGTAGTCTATTCACATCCATGTCTTGAAGAAGTCTTTCCGGGTCCTTGACAGGACTTGATGCGTCTGCTAGACTCGCCACCACACTCTAGGGTTATAAAGGAAGACAAAATCCGTTATATCTATCAAATAACAAAACAAAACTCAAACAAACACCAAGGGTTGGTGAAAAAATTAAGAATAAAGTCGGTAAAGTGTAGCAAAGTACTAGGAGACCATGACCGCTGCAGAGGCATTTATGGTGAAATGTTTAAAGTTAGTAATTTAATTGTAAACGAAGGAAAATACATCAGTTACATGACATGCAATAGAAAAACTTGTGAAAGTATAAATATTGAAGCGTCTTCTACGTTATGTTCTTTCAACATGCAATGTGCTCGAATCTAATTTATTATAGCGCAGTGTGTTGTGTATGATGTTTAACATTGAATTTTATTTACCAAATACTTTTTTGTGAGCAGTGCAAGGTGTTGAAAGCTGTCATTAATATCGATTACAGTTTTTATACCAGGACATCAGAAGGGACAAGAAAGTTCTCAAGTTAAAATGCAAATCATCAAGCTACACAAAAAGTCCTTTTGTTGAAGGCTCCTTTACGACCATTTGTAAATGCCGTACAAGAACGTGATTGGCTGTTCGCAAGAAGAGTGTAGCTTGCTGACTGGCTATTGGGCGAAGACTATATTGTCGTAGGAATGAATTTTTGAAATTTATTTGTGTTCACACGTGTTCCCGAAGGAAATGTGTGGATCAATTAACCAAGTTTGGTGTACTGGGAGTTCATAAATGCTAAAGGTTAGATAGAGTGAACCAAAACTTGACTGACTTCGACTTAAATTTTGGCAAAACCGCTAAAAAAATAGGAGCAGAAACGGTAGATCACTCAAAATGTACCAGGGGCCCCTGCACGTGAGGAGGTTATTGTGTTTGGTATGATATTTACCTTGGGCTCGGGCGAGTCGCCGGTGCGCGCGGCGCTGCGGGCGGCGGCGTAGCGCTGGCGCTCCTTGCACTCGAGGCAATTGCGCACGGCACACGTGCACACCTACGCACACACACACTCGCGATCTACGCCTACGCCGCTACGCCGCTACGACTCGCTAGAGACTAGGAAGTGGTAGCCGTACACGACATCGGCCGTACTCTAACGTTTTATGATGCTTTAGTACTTTTGTATGAAGGGTAATGATCGGTGACGCATTCGATTTCAAGAGCTGTAGACGACATCGATTTTCTATTAATTTTATCGATGGTCGTAATTGTGCGCTTTGATGCCATAACAATGAAGTTAGTCTGGGGATCTTACTCCCCCCAATACGGAGAGTTCTCACTCGTTACACAAAAGGTAGTGCAGCTACATAAAAACCAAGAGTACGGCCAAGAAAATAGAACTAAACTATAATAAGAAGGAATACAGAATCTACTTTTACTTGATCTAAGACAGAATATTCAATCAGCCTATTATAACAAAGAGACTATAGTATGATTTTTAGAAGTCATAATTTCTATACGCTCTAAGTATTATGAAGATGGAAAAACATTAAAAACATACTAAATCTGTCACAAGAAATCTAGGTATATCTTGAAATACAGACTAAAACTGATATAATTATATCGACAATACTTCATGAAGTAATTAATGTAAGAAACACAAATGAAAATGGAAAAAATAATCATTTCATTAAAGTAAGTCGTGTTATTTTTTGATGAAATCCATTTCTTTTTTACTGAAATCTAAACAGCTCGATAAAATTGCAAAATTTGCAATGCGCAGGGCGCCCAAAAACAGCACGATTTACGTCCCCCAGTTGGTCCCCCCGGCCCCACTCACCAGCCGCAGACACTGGCGGAGGATCCCTCCGCTGGACATGTTCTTCTCCGCCTCCAGCTCGGCGAAGTTGAGCGCGGAGGCGAAGATCAGCACATCTGCCATGCTGACCAGCCGCTGCAAGAAGGTCACTGCCACTTCCACTGGCATGCCTTGTGTGGGCTCTATTACGTCGAGTTCATTCTGTAAATTTGTTCACGTTTATTACAAAACCAATCTTAGCTGGCGTAACAGTGCAAAAAAAATATTATTTTTTCTGCTGTTATATTTTCAACTAAATTGTTTTCGTGAAGTCTCTACAGTAAAATGCGCTCCTAGTACTTTCTTGTAAGTTGGACTAAAGAACAAGGGCAGTGAGCCGTATAAAAGTCCAATAGTAAAACATATAACTCCAATCTGATTCTTCTTTTGCCACAGTTAACAATAAACAAAATGTCAAGGAACAATGTTTATTGTCATAATATCCCAAGGTAAAAAAAGAGCAGAAACAACTTAGGAAAGGGCTTTTCAAAATGCCTGCCCATATTTTAGAGACGGTGTTTCAGAGAATGCCTCAATGTTTATTTGAACTTTTTTTTTCTTGTGAATGGCATCTAGCAGGTCAACCTATGAGGTTGTCGGTGGCTTAAGTGTAAGGCCTCCAGTCAGGGCAAAAACTTACAAACTAAGCGGCTGCACGCTTAGAGTCCCCCTGTGGGGCACGAGCCTCGGCTGAGGGCGTTGCTGGAGGAGGACACCAAAGGGACAGGCGGATGCTTTGATGTTTTTTTAAATACCTTCTAGCAAAACGGCAATGACTTACATTAGGCGAGGTAGCGGACGCGAGTAGAGGCAGCAGTCCGCCGCACGCGATGATGAGGTTGTCTGCGAGCTGACTGATCAGGTGCACCGTGTTCACCACGAAGATCGCGTTCTCGCTGCTGTTCACGAAGTCTATCACCGACTTCGTTGAGTGACTGCGCCATACCTGGAATAGTTGATTTGAATTTTTAAAAATTCTAAGATTTTTTACATAGTTTGTTAGTAACAGATTGCTAATAAAAACGTGTTAATAAAAAATAAGCGATGTCTTTCATTTTGCGACAAAAGTTAAAAAACCAAGCGAGGAATTAGTTCGGGGCAGAACGGGCAGTTCAATCATATGGGTACTACGGACAAGTTGTGGACGCATTTCTTGACATCGGACCGCGGACTTTGGTGGTACTCGACCGCGACTTCCAAGAAGTGTTTGGAAACAAAACTTTTATATATTAAAAGTTTTATGTTTTTTTTTGACTAAAACCAATAAATAAACACTTACTTGAATATCAGTTTCCAAGGAAAACAGAACATCGGAGAGTAATCTTTGGTGTATGTAGGACCAGCGGAACTCCGGTATCCTGAACGGAGGCCGAGTGGGGCCGGGTGAGAACATCGGGCGCGAACACTTTGATGGGCGCTTCGTTTCTGTAACAGTACGGACAAATGAGATAACAAAAAAAAAACATACCAGTCAAAGGGAAATATGTGACCAGCATCTCTGGTTTGCGAAAGGCTGAAAAAGGTGCTATGTAATTGTAATTGTTTAAACATACCACACAAAACCAGCCCTGCTGATTTGACAACAGTACTAAAACTGATCACTATAACACACTTCATTGCCCTTGCCACCAGCGCTTCAGGAGAGAAAAACAAAATAGAAACGAAAAAGAGTTCACTTTTCACTTACCAAAATGATTAGAATCCACTTGAGTGCTGGTTGACGCACTGCGCGGTCTCTTCGGTGACGATGAAGTGTTAGTACCTTGCGTGGCAACACCCTCGCCCCTATTGCTGTCCTGCTTCATCTCACTGTCACCGGGCAAGCTTACACGTCTTTTGTCCTTCTCACTTTCGTGACTATCGTCTTCACTGTCAGCCTCCTTGTCAGCTAAGAGTATGCTTTCGCTGATTGTTGAGATAGGAGGAATTTCTGGGGCTTTCTCTTCTTCATCTGGTGTCGGCATGTCGACTCTTTGGCTTTCGTTTTTCTCATTTTCTTCCGTAACTTCGTCTTTCCTTTCTATATCTAGTTTCTCAGCCTCTTCAGTTCTAGAATTGACTAAATATTCACCATCAAGAGGCAATACATTGCCTTCGTGCGGGTGATCAGAGGGTATGACCCTCTGCGGACTATTATCGTCAGTCGTTATGTTTTCACTATCCTCTTCAACATGTTTACTATCTGTTTCAACGTTTTTACTATCTGACTCAACGTTTTTGCTATCCTGTTCAACGTTTTTACTCTCCGACTCAACATTTTCACTATCAGGCTCAACAATTTCACTATCAGCCACAATATTCTCACTACTACTTTCAGTAATTTCAACATTCTCACTTTTTGTCACAACCGATGAAATTAAATCCGTAACTAAATCATTTGCGATCATCTCGGCCGCTCGCTTTTCATCTACAATCTCTTCGATTTCTTGTTCGAAGTCATCCCGACCGTTGGGAGTATTTCCTTCAGAGTGTAGTCCTCCGGATATCGCTCCTGAATCCGTATCATCATCAGTCTTTAACCTCACAGTTTCTAGCGCGATGCTCAATACATCATTGACGATATTGATGGCGACTCGTTTCGGGTCGTCGGGGTCATCGTCTGATTTATCTAAAGATTTCTTCGGACTCGTGGCCTCGCTAGGGGTCAAGTATAAGTCAGAGCGGTCCGAGAGTTCAGACTCGCGTTCCGTGGCCACATTAAGTTCTGCGACGCGTTCCGGACTGGCCGTCTCGCTAGCAGATAGACTCGAAGGAATGCCTTCGCTGCGGTCGGTAGCATCATCTTTCGAAACGCCATCACCGACGTCTCTCACCGGAATATAATCTAAACTACCTTGCCTCGTCAATGGCTCATCGCTCTTCTCGAGCGTACCGACACCGGATTCCGGATCTTCTAACAGCTTAGTATCTTCAATAATAGATCGGACGAGTTCATTTTCGGGCAGCACTTCACTCGGCGACACTACACGTTCTACGTCATCGCTGGGGGTCTCCACTTCGTCGATGGCGTGTTCCGTGTCTCCGTCCGCACACCTGCGCTCGGCGTCCCGCTGCGGACTGTGCACTTTACACACTTCACTGTACACGGCGGCGCTAGTCCTGTCGCCGGGCGTGCCGGGCGTGCCGGGCGGGTTGCAGCGGCAGTGGTCGAGTTGTCGCAGCGACAGTCCGGCGCCGATCTCGGTCTGCGCGGCGTGGTGCAGCGGCGCGGCGACCTGCGCGGGCGCATCGCGCCGCTCCCAGCCGCAGATGGTGGAGATGGGGCGCTGTTGCCGCTCCGCCGGGTCCGTGATGTTGTCAGCTCGCCGTTGCTCGTAGTGCTCGTACATTTGAGCGAATTGGAGTTTGAATTCTTCGTAGGATACCTAAGGAAAAATTGGAATTACTTAAAGAGTTAAGAAAACCACCGTCAAAAAGTAAATACCAAAGCATGTGCTAGATGTTGGCTTCACGCTTCAGTCCAGTAGTCCGGTACCTTCGAGTGCACGATGGCCAATGTGTCGACCCAGACGCGCCACCCTCCGTACTCGTGCTTGATGGCGTGATGCAGCAGCATCCGGAACAAAGAGTACACCATGTCGGAGATCTTCTGTTCTTCCGCGTTCTTGGGGTGGATGTATGCCATCGCTATTAACCACTCCTGAAACATAAACATCACAACATCAGTCATCATCAGTCACATATTGTTAAGAATGAAAAAAACTTAAGGGTGTTGAAACGGATTTTTTAATCAACTTGTTAAAGTTGCTGCATGGTCTAGTCTTGGGCTCGATTCGATAATGTTTTTGGGATTTTTCTTTACACTCTATTACATGGAACATAAACATGACTGGCGAAATATAGCTGTACTAACTGGAGGTACACCACTGTCTAATCCTCCGAGCATTATGCAAGCGTGATGTTATTTTATACCTGCTTGGTAAACCATACATGGTCGGTCATCGGCTTAGTTACGACTTTATGCCTGCATGGACTAGGACTAGTAGAGTGACGAGGGAACTGACCTGCCACACAGACATCTGCAACACCGTCCTCCTGTTCTCCCGGTTGTTGCTGCAGAGAAGCGTCATGTCCGATAGGAACAGCTTCTTCACTTCTAGGAGTTGCTCCGTCTGCTTTGATTGTCTGATGAGAGTTGCTACGACTTTCAAGATCACTGTAACGAACACAAGCGTAATTGTAAATCGGGGCGTAAGGTTTAGTTGCTTGTTACATGTTGAAACTTCAGTCTTTTAACAATTTGAGGACAACATATTACTCATAGCACACTTACAGGCACTGCAACGGCTCGACATAACTCTACCTCATTCGTACCAGGTGTTCCCGGTCCGAGGAGAAGCCGTTACGGTCCTTATAAATGCGCGTGCAGCATACGGCTCGACATGCAGTGTTTTTTTTAATGGACATTCAGTTAATCTTATTGTTCAAGTAACTCTTTGGTTTAGATGTCAAGACGACAGCGGTACAGTCAGTGACACCCAACTCAAAAAATGCCAATGCAGGTCACTGACTGGTATACAATATTTTTCTTGTTGTTACTCACTAGGATTCTCCAGCCGGAAGTGTGGCTGCGGCTCCGGGTGACTGGTGTACAGTATCTGCTGGCCCACATGCTCCGTCAGCAGCTCGTAGAGCGCGTTGTACACGGGCAGCGCCAGCCCCTCGCCGCACGCGCCCAGGCGGGTGGCCAGCAGCGTGTACAGGTTGTGCGGAGACATCACGTCGTACTTGCGTCTGAAGAGCAGAGACCAACCATAGATGGAAGACAAAATGGATGAGCATGATGGCTAATTTTACTTTACCTAGTATAACCTAACCTTTAAAATTATAGCACACGAGAATCTGTTTAAGAGTAAACGGCACAGAGATATTTTCTTTTCAGCAAAAGATATCTGTCTGTGCGGTTCCCAATGAATACTTCTTTCTTTCTTTGATGGGGATGAATGGAGTAGAAAATGGTCATGATTTGGCAATAACATTGGCTAGTCATTTATGCGGTGGAGTCGCTGACTATCCAGGTTTTATTCTTTTTAATTTATTATTATTATTAACTTGGATATTATATTATTAACTAGGATGATGATTAGGTACAAATGTCGATTACGAAAAAAAACTGTTTTAGGGTTGTAAAATCATAAAAGTTTGATGAAAATAAAGATGAGAAAATGTTATATGAAATGTGCTCATAAATTTCTTAAAAAAACAATCACAATAACATATATTTACTTGTGTGTGCTTCTACTGAGGAAGAATCCCAGCAGTTTCAGCGCTTGTAGTCTGATTAATTGACTTTCTGATGACAGTAGTTTGAAGATTGTTCTGACTCCGCCCTGTAATCATTACAGATTCAGAATTAAATACATCGAGTAGTTTAGGAGTTATGAAGGAACTAATGAACATGCAGATATGCAAATGCATTACATGGCCTGTTAAAATCATAACCTACCCACCCCACCCTTCTTTCGTTTCGCCGTAGTCGGATAAAAATATGTAAGTTAGAAATGATACTGATATTTATTTACCTTGGCATCAAAAGCGGGTACCATAGAGCTTGGGTGTTCTGACATCAGTGATATTAACATTTGCAAGACGTCGTGCAAGTTTTCGTCCTGTAAATAAGTCAAGACACTTATGTCAAAGTTTACAATTTTATCGAATAGCACACATACTATAAAAATATTACACAAATTATTCCCAGCAAACGGACGATTAATCTACGAAAAACTGTCAATTTTACTTCATTTCCATTCCAACAGGAAATTAAAACATTTGTTTCAACGTTGTTTCCCATTCGCTTAACGTCTCAGTTTCGGCCACAAGTACCAGGACAACATACCTCGTGCATAGTAGTCAGATAGTTGAGTATGGATTGTAGTTCGTCCTCCTTGACTCCGTTGCCGATCATGATCAGTTGTTTCAGGAATAGTAGGATGTATGCTCGGATCGTGAGGATGTCTTTGTGGGCTGGCCTAGGTCCTTCTGAAATGGTATATTATCAACTATTAAAACGATTAGTGCACTGTTATTTAAAAAAATCTTTATCTCAATTGAATAGTAAGAATATCGGAACCCTCAAACAAGTAATTTCAATATGTACCTCGTTAAGGCGAGGGGGGAGGGTATGACCTTCGCAACCCTCGGAATATCTAAATAGATTAAATGTTTGCGTATAATTATGCCCCGTCATGTCATTATAATTAGACCAGTTAAATTTGAATAAGACGGATTTGTTTAATTTTCAGAACGAGAATTATTATATTTGCCAACATTACTCATTCTTTCATTTCACAGAATTAAAATTAGCTTCCTAAAGACCAGGTTGATTTATTACAGAAACATAATTTATGGATAACTTCCATAAGGCTTCATTCATAATAAATCTGACCGGTCCAGAAGAGTTCATATTTAATAAATTCATGCTCTGCCAAAAAGCATCTAATTACGTAGTCTCCTTGAGGTGCCTGAATTATAAATGAAGGGAGCGTAATATCCTACTTTGTACAAGCTTACCTAATCCCTTGGGAGTGATTCCGCTCTTGGCTCTCGGGTTCACAACCCAGTAGTAGAACTTGAGCGTGTGTACGGTCTGGAGCACGGTGCTGACGCGGCGCACGCTGCCGTATATGTGCGCGTCGGCTAGGAAGTCCGTGGCCAGGTAGCAGTAGAGCCTGGCCTGCACCGCGGCCGGCGTGTGGATCCACAGCGCGGGGTTGAACAGAATGTGGTCCAACAGCTGCCAAGTGAGGAAAGATTGGCAGAAAGACTGCGGTTAGCATAGACCTTAAGCTGTCCGATGGTTGAAAGCGTATTCTCTCTTGCTTGGTTGCCTAGTACAGGGATATGCCTACGTATTATCAATACCATTACATTTAACTTCTAATTACCTACCAAATACCTACATACAATTTTACTGTTTACTGCTATTTGATAAATATTGCAGTCTTGTGCCTACTTTATAAATAACATAGAAGCTCTTGGAATAAATAAAAATACAGTTTATTCGAAATACGTTACACTTATTGCTTTGTCATCTGAAAAATAAGGTTTAGATATTTTAAAATAATGGACGTTACTTGGCTGTGACAGGGTTTCATTTTTCATTGTAATAAGCATTAGTGCAGAATAAGCTAAAATAAATATCATTTGATATAATATATAATACCTTTGCGTTCATATAGCTATTGTGTCAACTAACCCTCAGAATGCTGTACTTGTTTGAAATAAATGTCTTAAGTATAAAATTAAATGAGATTTAAATAATAAATTTAAATAATATAAACTACAACAGCAAGCGCTACCAGGGTTTCAAAGATCTGGTGAAGCACTAATTTTACAGGGGAATGTGTAGAGTGTAGGATCAGGTTTAAAGATAAATAAATAAAACACTGAAAGGCTTCAAATCCGCAAATAAATACAGGTTTTTATTAAGTATCTAAATAAATTGTTGAATTACTCTTTACTAGAATTGCCTTGCACCTTTTTTATTTACAAGATTGTGAATTGGAAGCCAAAAAATCGGGTACCATCAAACTACATAAATATTTATCAGATTTGATAGTCCCATAAATCCCTGGATGATAGTGGGTGTGCAGAAACAACTGTAGAAAACAGTCGGGGTGAAGTAAGCAAGAGGAACATGCGCTGACAACCATCGAACAAATCAGTTGGGAAACACATCGTGACCACGTGCGTTAAGGTGTTCTATTTCATCTCGATTGGAAATATTCCACAGTTTAAAAAAAGCACAAAGGATCTCTTTGTATTGTTTGTAGTCCTGGTACTCACAAAAGGAGATTACGCTTGCAAATCGACTTTCCAAAAGTCCTTTGTGCAAGTCATTAAATATGTAACAATAAACAAACCGAATAAATATTTCCAATCGAGAAAAAATCCAGTACAAAATTTACATAAAGGACGGGGCACCAGTCACACTTAAAATAAACCTGCCGATACAAAAGTGAGAGTGATTGATTGTTGGTTTTATACAAATTGGAATCCGAATTTAGCCTGTACAACATGTTTGAATAACATTTTTTGAATGCCTTGAATTAAAAAATACAAAGTTGTTTTCAAAAGAGGCGGCGATGAGTTGGTGTACTTAGAAGGAAATTAATGATATTTCTACTACATAATGTGTAAACAAAAGGCGAATAGCTTCCCGCTACCAACTATAAGAACAAGCATGTTAACCCAAGCATATTGACAGGTTCGTTACCAGTGGCGCGGGCGTAGTGCACGAGGCACCGACCCACTAACATGTACAAAGGGAACCGACTCGCTTATCGCGAGTTTGTTCCATTATCTAATTGATTTGTTTAACTCAATTACACATGTGTACAACTTGTACAAGCCCCCGAAGCTGTGTTGTGTGCTGTCGTTTCGATATTGTGCAGTGCTTTCTGTGACTTTCCTTTAACATTGAAATCTTACGAACTTGATAATTACATGATATGTATTGTAAAGCTTGTTCACGAAAAATTACTGGAGGGAAATCAAAAATTATACAATTTCAGGGTTCAACTGTTTTTACTACGTTGCTTATGGGTAGTCTATCTAGTTGTATTACTTTGCTAAATATAACTCAATGAAAGTCAAGAAAACATCAGTTCCAACGAATAGACGAGCTAAACAACGGCCCGATATAAATTACCTTATGAAGGCAATTTTCTTACTTATTTATGGGTTGCTGTACCTTTGTAGCGCGTTTTAAACGAGCTGTATTATGGTAATATCCGACGAATTAATCTTGATGTTTCGGTAAAACGATAAAAACAAAATTTATTGCATTAATTTCGAGAACAAACGAATTTGGACGAAATAGAAAATTAGTAACATCGAATTTGGGAACTTCTTATAAAGTAACTTGATGAAAATAACAAGATATTATTTTAAACTCTTTTGCTAAAATGACTTTGATAAAATCTTACGAACAAAAGAAAAGAGTTCGTTTAGGTGGGTAAAAGTGCTGAACAATAAATAGTTAAAAACATACCTGTTTTAGTAGCAAATCGGAGTTAGGGGAACAGCAAGTGACAAGATGTTTGGTAAGATGTAGGAAGGAAGCGAGCGTGTCGGGCGTGAGGTGGTCGCGGCTGCATCGCTGCAGCATGTGCGAGATGACCAGGAACCCACGACACTGCAGCATGTGCTGCTGCACCGTGCTGCACGACTCCACCAGCGAACACACGAACCCCAGCAGTTTTGAACTGAGGAATCACGAGACAATAGTTATAACATCCTGCAGGCTCTGTGATCTTGGTTACAAAACCTACTGACACGCACGGTTTCTTTGTACGTATACCTCAAGAATTCATACATAGGCAGGAGGTAACGATAAAATAACAAACGGAAAAGTAAAAATAATTCTCCAGCACTTTGCACGACACAGATTGCGACAGGAAAAATTTACACCGTTAAAGACGAAACCTAAAAAGCGATGAATCTCGTTTTGAGTCTATAAATAATACATGTTCAGTCGGGGATAATGTGCTCGCAATTTTCACCGAATAATGACGCGGTAGACATATACATACGAAGGTAATTCTGTCGTAGAAAATATATGTCGAATTATCTTTGTGGAAACTCCTTCGTGAGGATAATGAGATGTCTTATTAGATGGCACGAGACCAACTTGCCCAGGTGACTCTTATGCATAAATGTAATCCGTTGAGGCTTTGATGTGTTGGTACAATTTCGATGGCGCGTGGAGGTCTTGTTTATCCGGATCCATCCGGCCGTGACACGGGTCGTCGAAGGCACCGCTTTGAACTGTCAGCGGCTGTTATCATACGCTTCAACCTACGTCAATATTAAACATGTGCCACCGAAGCGACGTCAGCAAATATCCACTGTATACCTTCGCACAGATTTTTGTATTCATGTGCTTTCGAAGTGTGCTACCGAGACCATTTTGCATAGAAAATGGCAACTAAATTATGCAAAGGTTTTCGAATCAATGCCTCCTTATTTTTTTTCGAAGGGAAAATAGGTTAGTATCGCTAAATAAACTGGCGCGGGTATAGAGTCACTAATAGGATTACGTTTAATTTAACGCTAAAACCTCGCAGGGGTACCATTCATTTAAAAATGTCGCATTTAAAACACTTTTGCTGAAATACAAAGACAATTTCGGAAAACATGAATAACTAAATATTAAAACCATGTAAGCTGACTAGTCCGATAAATTGATCTATTATCCTGTCTAATAACTGTGGGTTCCTTAGGGCGTACTATCAAATAAATCCGATGTTTGCGTAACCCTTTAATATTTCATAAATTCTAAGGTCTCCTCATTAAAATTAATGTCACGCTCACGCCTGATAATTTAATAACCGCCCTTCGTAACCCTATGCTAATATAAATTGTCGCCGCAAAATGTCGCTCATAAATCTATTCCGTTAAGCGGAGTAGACACCAGGCAATTAGGAGTTGCCAGGAGTTAGTTCCTGACTCGTATTACAGAGTCGCTTCTGGCCGGTATGGAGTTGGAGAGCCCACTGCCGGCGGACAGTGAAAGTGCATTTAGTCAACTAACGCGCCCGAAGCCACTAGGAATATTAATGAGTGGCTTTGGCACTAGCAAACGCTCGCTAAGCCAATGCCAATGATTTAGTTCTGGAATTCCGCCCAACTTTATTTCGAGCCTAACTAATGTGCCCAAACTATGGAATAACTAGGAGCTGAGGTAGCAATTTGTTCAGGGGACGTTCAACACTTCCTTTGTTTCAGGAGCGCACTGAATCAATTCTCTCAAAGTTTTGTAATAACATTTAGGCAGTTAGGTTTGCTGTCAACTAACTAAACTTCGGAAGCACCTACTTACGGGAACTTTCAGCATTTCATTACCAGGCACATTGTCTCACGAAGCTTATTATAATGAAATATTACCAGGATCACATACCATAGCATGGGGTCTCGCTTGGGGTCTGTAGTCGGCGCGTCGTGTGGCAGGTCTAACTGCGCGAACAGTGGGAACAGGACCTGCACTCCACCGATGGAGTTTAGTGCGCTGTGTATTGAATGTGTGACAACTGCTTTCACCTCCTGTGAACACAAAAAATCCCGTCATCAGCGCCATCACCCGTATCATCAGCTGCAGTGCAGGTCTTTAAAAATGCAAAGCAGTCTCAGGCCATAACGGTAGTCAGAGCAGATCATAAGTCAAATCATCGATCTACGGATTCTGGGCCAGAACCTCTAGATATAAGTTGGCCACGGTTCTTTGGTTGGCAGTTATTAAGTAGGAAAGATCGCAAGTTAGTTTAAAATAAAAGTCTTCAAAGTAAAGAACTTCGATTATTCCAGACCACAAATTGAGAACTTTATACAAGTGTAATCGAAAGCTAAGTGAATCATGATATAATAGAGCTTCGATCGGGCGCGGTCAGACGGAGAAAACTATAGATAACTTATAACTTGGTAACTTAGAATTATGCTAAGTTACGATAGCTTATTTACATTCCATTGACTTTAGATTACTTGATAATATCTTCCTCACCCACACGTGATATTTGTTGGCAATACGTGGTGTAAGGAACATTGACGCGAAATCTATCACCATGAATTGAGCACACTATTCTAGACCCCCTAGGTACAAATTATTCTTCATTTCAAATGAGATCTGTTGTTTCATACATAAGTGCAATACCTAAACGGTCAAAAAGTACAATTGGTGGATAGTTTGCTTACGCTTCTGTTCACCACAGAAACTGATGGACGCAGCTGGAGGCGCCTAACTCGTGGCTCAGTTAAGGACCGACACAATTTAGTTTGCCATCGACACGCTAAGAAGAAAGCGTCAAAAAGTTTGCTACAGCTGTTTTTAACACTTCATAGTAACCGTTTGCACGTCGAAGTCCCTTACAAGCTGTACATCTCTCGTTGAAAAACAAGCTACGATAATTTTCCACAGCCATTTTTAGAGGTAAGCCGAAAGGCATCGTGATAATAGACTGTTCCCCCTGTGGTTCAATAAACGGGTTAGGTAACATAACCGTTATGAGACGCGGCGAGCCTAATTGCATGGATACTGGAATCTATCGTGTGCCGGAGTCGTTTCATCTCGATATAAATTCAAGTAAGTGAAACGTAACGTAATGAATCTCTTTAATAGCAGAAAACTTTGGATAAGGGCTTTGAAGTGACCTTTCTGTTGGATTTGAAGACTGCTGACTTACTAAATAACAATCTAGGAAAATCTACATAATAGAATAATCTGCAAGTTTAGAAATAGAAATAGAAGTTTGTTATTACTCGTAAGCTTGTCATTCGGACTAGACATAGCACTCAGGGGATTAACAAGAAGCTGTCCAACATTTGAACTGTGCGTTTCCAGTGGCGAAACATTCGCATAAAACATGCTGAAAAACTCTATTTCTTTCTCATTTATTTCATCAGACTACATGCTTTGTGTGAATATTTTGCCAATGGGAACGCACAGTTAAGACGACTAGTTCTGATTGTCAAAGTAAACAGCAATATGTATATCCGTGTGACTATTGGGTCATGATTTCCAAGTTTGACTTGATTTACCTGTAGCATGAGCGCATGCGGCGTGTGTACGAAGTACGAAACGTTTCCTTTGGGAGCGGACTGGAGACACAACTGTCCGTCAGTAGCAACGGGGTTGTACATGAACACTATTCCCGAGGACAGCTTGCCGTCGTATAGGACCTGGTAACGTAAGGATTGCATTAGATATCTTGTTGTTATTAATGTTAGAAACATGTACACGCAGTGCTTTTGTGAGAAGGAAAGGATTTCAAATGATCAAGAGCGGATTTCAGCAATGAAACTGAACGCGATCAGCACATCTAAACAGCGTTCAAGAACTGTCAGTGTCATTTTCCACAGTAACTTATGACACGGATAGCTCTTAAGCGCGGTTTAGATGTCCTGATAGCGTTCAGTTTCATTGGTTAAATTCGCTATTAGTCAATGTATTACTTTCTCGTTCTGAAGCAAACAATACACGATCCTTGTAGAACTGTAACACAACTTGAAACATTGATCTGGCTAAGCAAATGATCGCATAAAGTTTACTTAAGAATACGCAGCATTTTTAGAACACCATAAAGGTATTATAAATCTACAGTTAACTAACAAACATAAAAACATTCACAAGCAGTCAGGAGGACCCAATAACAACATGCAAAGCTCTATAGCAGCACTATTAGCCTGCTTTTACCAGGATAACAACAACCACACGAAGTTCACAACAAAAACCACACCAAAACGTAACTTTCTTTATAAACCCGTTTTCCAGGTAAGCATGAATGAAAATTGCGCAAAATTCTAGCAAAAATTATAAGAAGACGCGTATAGAAAATTCATATTGTGCGACGCACAATATACTCAGCGTATAACGTTACAGCTAATGCGTTTACTTCCGTATACCAGGAAAACAGCCATTATAAGAAGTAAGTCCGTAATAATGCACATAAAACACAATAACGATCGCATTACTGAAAGTAACATGGGTTAGATAGAAAACCTGGCAGGTTTAGTAAGTTACATGTTCCATAAATAGGAAAGGGAGTTTTAGTACTTATTCTTCATGACAATATCCCAAATTAAATATTACAATAATTAACAATGTTCACCCAGGTGAGTACAGTTCAGTCCCATAGTTTTAAATAAGAAAAACATCACAGAAAAACATAGCAGCAATGAAAAATATTTCCATAAACATCTACAATACACTAGGACAGCAGTTTAAAAATGTAAGCGTCGACCGCAGAGTAGTGTCACCGTGGACATTAACCACGAGAGGACGTCACCTCTCGAGAGATGTGACCACTAAAAGCAATTCAGAACGTAGCCCTCACTACGCTAGTCGACCGGCGACGATGACACGTCGACAGATTCGAAACAAGTTTAATTAATGGAAAACCTTTCAAAATGTTCTATTCAGCGATATGTGGACTAAAATGTTTTGGGAGATAAATGTCAGCGCTAGATTTAACTTTAACAATTTTCATTTTCTGTTACAAGCAAAAATGAAATGTCAAATCGGATGCACCTACAGAATGAAAATAATTATATTTTTACCTTTTAAACAAATCGATATTTGTATTATTCACAAGTCCCGTGCTTTACTGGTTAAACCACATTTATCGAGTGTAATTCCACTTAAAAGTCAGTTAATGCCACCTAAAACGAATGTAAGTAATTCTCGGACTGTGGGATTTAAAGTCGCACGTGCTATTGGTTCCGGTGGGTTCCTAAAGTGAATCCTAGCTGGCTTGAAGTTTGCACAGCGCAGAGACTTGCATTACCGGGCTAATCTAAGTACCGTCTCACCGGGAGTGCACTTAAGCTTTCGCTACTTTCTGGGCGCCTGGTGCGCGTAATGAGATTACGTGTGTAGTGTTAACAAGTTACTGGGTTTACTAAAAAATGGTAATGATCATTTGACGACCGCAACTAATGAAAATTGTTTGAAAATTTGCATGTCAATATTACTAATATTATAAATGCGAAACTTTGGATGTTTGTTACTCTTTCACGCAAAAACTACTGAACGGATTTGGATGAAATTTAGCACAGAGATAATTTATAACCTAGATTAACACATAGGTTACTTGTTATCCCGGTAGTATGATCCCGTGGGAAATTATCGAACTCCACGCGAGCGAAGCCGCGGGCATAAGCTAGTGTCAAATAAGTTGAAAAGCTTTGCCCTCCCATAACAAGTTATCAATAAAGTGCCTTTTGCAAGTTTAATAAGATGAAAATGACATACAATTATACGTACTTGAAAAGGTTTAAAATCAAATAGCATTATTCAGTAGAGTATCATAGCGTTTCTATTAACATTTACAGGACTCTCTCGAGTGGAACTTGAATTTTTTGATATCTCTCAGAATGGAACGTGCTTACTGGTGGCTACAAGAGTACGAAGATTCGAGCTAATTCCATTATCTTAACTACTCAGGTAAAAGTTGTTAATATTCTAAATCTGTTTAAGATATTCAACTGTTTAAATTAAATAGATGAGCTAATCAGAGCGCAGCAACCCGTGACAATTCAATGATAAAAGGTTACATGTTTGTGTGTGTATTAATAAAAAGTCGTAACTAACCGATGTCAAGTAATTACATAAAGTTAAAGACCCCGCACAAGTAACTAGTTAAATAATCAAGAGTATCGGCCCTTCTAAATGGCAGACGTAACTTAGTTTTAAAACTGAAGCCTCAATTAAAACTTGTAATCGTCTTAACACCTCCAGACAGCATTGGCGGCCCTCGATTATCCTAAACTCGTCCCGAGAGGAATAAACCGAGATGTCACTTTACAAAGTCAACGACAGCTATCCATTACAAATGTTTGACTAAGACGGAATAAGCTCCGACCGTTCATAGTCTCCTAAAAGACAATAAACGTGGAAGTAGTGCAATGAACTTGCGTACTTACAGCTGCAGTATGCGGGTTTATCGCACAACTTGCAAGTTATGACATCCTGGTTCGCAAGTGAAAAGTTTTACACTTAACAGAGTGTCTTTGACTTAGTTAACATGAATTATGTCTCTGTAAGAACTTTAAGTGCTAGAGCGTTCTTTTGTAAAGTTCTTGTTTGAAAACAGTTCTCGGGGCGCCAAGCAAAAATTGGATGTGGCAACTATTTCTGCTACAATCTTTAGTTAAGAGGGTAGGGTAGTTGTTTTAAATGCTTGCTTATGACTTATTATTGATCTTCGAACCTCTCATGAAGTCAAGTATACAATCGTACCTAATCTTGATCAATTAGTAGGTATTCTTTGAACGTATCCTATCGAATAGCATATAATTACCTTTCCAAATTACAAATTTTGTCTACGTATCTTTTAAACAAACAACATCCTACTAATAGATAATATGACGCCAACTTTGTCAGTTAAAGTAAATTCTGTGAGGAGCGTGCTAGAGCAATTTAATATTAAAATACATAAGACGAGGCAAAGCAATGTCGGATGACTGCCGTAGCCATCTCGTTACACAAGATTGTTTTACTTTAAAATGCGCTACTGCTATGGCGCTATGCGATGCACGCGAATGCCTGACAGCTGGCTGGATGCGACAAATCCTTTAAATTCTTCGTTCCTAGTACTTTGGAAAAATACTTATAGTTTGTTGCAAGAGAATTGCGTAGAGTAAATTGTTTTTCTCGTGGGCAAGCGAATTTCTTTAGGTGATTATATAAGTTTTAGTAAGATAACATTGGCTAGTTAGTTTTACTGCGCAGGTGCCCACGTAGTTAAACAGTTTCATAATGAACCCTCAAACATTATCCATTTGACCGAAACTATTGTAATTTATTTGGCTTAGTTAGGTAGCAACCAAATCACTAATCGATTACTATAAGCTCCTAGTAAATTTACATCGCAATTAATTACTAAGCATCTGCACACCAATTGATTCGCAATTCGATGTGATTAATTGATAACCGAGGGATATATCAACCGCTTAATTTCACAATCAATTATCTAGCATAGTATGGGTTCCTGGGGACATTATTTGGTTGGCTTACCGTCAGTGCATCATGACATTTGATTCCAATTAGGATGATTATGCTTTCAAAGATGCATGTCAGGCTTTTTGTGAATTTTACTAGCGTTTGATGGTTGGTTCATAAAAATTGGCTCTCATAGAACCTATTATTGGATTATTTATTTTAAAAACCATGTGCCCGGCAAAAATAACGCAGCTTCCATCCAAGCTTTAACCCGTTTACACCTGCCGCCGCCCTCAATTGGGCACACCTTCAAATCTACCCAATGTTTTTATTTACATGGCAGGTTTAGTTCAGCTACGTTATTGTCGAGCTTTTAGTGCGTCTTAGGTATTATATCAAATATATATTTTGAAGAATGTGCCCAGTGTCCCCATTTGACCACGGCATGTTTTTTTCTACCAAAAAACCCCTGTTTTGGTTTGTTTTATCTTCAAGCTCCCTATTCTCCACCAAATAATTCAAGCTATTTCATTTTTCTGCGGCTACTTTAGACTTGGGCTTAAATTGGTTAAATACCGCGGTTTAACCCACCACACACACATATTGTGTCCTATTCAAGGTGTATTGTGGCTGGGTCAAAACAAAGACCAAATTCAACTCCTTTTCAAAATAGTTCAACAATTTTCCATCTTGAACAACAAAATAATTCCGCACACTGCAAGTACTCTAGAGAACTTTACATCCTTGTCGGAACCGCCGTAGTGCTGCTGGAGGCTTGGTGTCACAAGTTAGTTCCGCTTCTTAATAAAACTTGTAGAACACTGGGACAGGCTCGAGCACACCCCCCCTCCTCCCCATACTCCTTGCGCCCCCTCTATCAAAACTACACGGCTCATAAAGTAACAGGGAATAAAATGATCCAGAAGGTAAACTGTGCGTGTGCATACACCACCAACGGTTTGTGACTTAAAGTTTAGATTTACGTAGACACAGTAAAGGACAAAGGGCGCATGTCAATAAAATAAATAAAGTAAAATAATCCTTACTATACAATAAAGGCGCCATGTACTCGTAGTAACACTTATTTTTCTATACCTGTTTTCCTCGAATGGCGGATCCTTTTGCTTACATCTGCAGAATTTATGTTAGATAAATAAAATAAATCAGATGCATTTATGACGCCTGTAATCTTTAACAATTATACATATATTATGTTAGTTAAGTACATTAATTTTCCATTTGTTTTGTTCTCGTGTGCACATTCGTTGTTTGTATTTACGGATAAACAGCCCGCGGTGCCTGCGCATGTGCCTGCGGTTCCACTACCTCTATGAGTTACTATCTACTGCTGCAACTATGGCATATCCACGTTACGTAGCCCGACTAACTTCATTAAAAACTTATAATCAACATGTAGGTACGTAAAGTATGGAACAAAGAGAAACTTGAGTCAATAATTAAGTTGCAGAAAATAACTAGAGTTGAAAATAATATAATGAACTTTATTTTCACAAAGAATTTATTTTTTTATTTCGAGACAGAATTTAATTAATTTTTATTAGTTTGCAGTCTTATTGAATCTCATTTCATGCCCCTCAAGGTTCATCCAAATTGTATTGGCTCTTTGAAATTCGAGGCCCAGGCCTTACGTCTAGCTTAATGACGACAATCATTATGAGGTCCTTCGCTAAGTCGAGATGCTAACTGAATATTATTTATTTTCCTTTATCTAAGAAAGAAAAACAATGAGGCATCCACATCTGACTAATTACGAATGCCAAATGCGCGCCACAAAATATACCGAGCAAGTCAAACATTAATTTGCGTTATGATTAAAACTCTGTCAAGACTTTTTACCAAATTAAAAACATTTTCTAGAGACAGTATAAATAATTACAGAATTAATTCCAGCTGGCAGATTTCATTTTCTCATACAAAGTTGGTGAAAATACGTGAACTGTGTACTAAGACAGCATAGACTGAGATTAACGACCTTCTGTAAGTCGCAGACATAAAAAATATAGATTTTATATTGCATCGTGTCGTGCCCGTCCCTTCAGAACACGAGGTTACGAATACCCGCATAAAGTTTAAAGCCTTCAAATGAAGTCTGTTTACTGAAGACAGGGTTTTCAAAATCAACCTTCCGTCAAAATTGCTCATAAAATTCGTTTTACTGCCCCTAAATTTTACGTGCCAAGTACATTCTCATTACGCAAGTTGTTTTATGACGTCACACTAGAAAAGTTATATGGCTCAGTGCGGACCATAAAGCTGCGACGCGAAACGCAAGGAGGATGGAAGGTTACACTGGCCCCGCCAATAAAGTGTGCGCTGCCTCTAACTTTCCTTAACTTACGAACCGTGTGCAAATATGCGCTCCTGGTAAAAGTATTTGCTGAGCGCTTGAATATTTGCAACATTTTTGTGGATGATTAAATAAAATACACCAACGGAAAGATTTATTTTTGTTGAATTTATGGTACCCGGAAAAATATTTCATGCATTCATTTAAAATCAGGTAAATAGGTATTCTAGTTCGGCAGTAGCTAGGATTAAGGATTAAATGGTTGGTGTGACACAGTTGAACTGACAGTTCACGACCTTTCCATCACTTACGCAGCGGGCAACGTCGGTTTAAATTATAATAGGAGCGGCGGGTCCCCGTCGGTCCGCCTAAATAAACGTTCAAAATAAACAGTTTGTTGTCGCTTCGCAATTACGGATCCCTGACTAAATTAAACATAATTTTCTTAATTAATTTCTAGCAAAAAAGCGAGATACTCTTAAAATATTCATGAAGTTTTTTCAAGTAGTATGACGGAACGCGTGAATATTAGTCAAATTAGTACGCCAAGAACGATGGCGGAGCTCTCCAAACTCATTATTATCCCTAACTCCGTCATAATTAATAAAAAATCAATTAGGAAAGTTTTAATTGCATTCCGGCAGCGGCAACACTTGCTTTTTTCTTTTACGCACAACTTTGTCATAATAACTTTGGAATATCTATTACGGTCAGCGGAAAGTAGGATTCCAGTTTCACTAAATTTCCCGTTTTAGTTAAAATCCAATCTGAATATTTTATTACCCAATTTAGTCGTAATCAAGTAGTTTTCATTGCTAATCAAGAGATCTTCTACTACGATTACAGAAACATTGAGAAATATTTCTGAATATTTAAAAAGTAATCATAAGCGGGAAGACACTTCAGAAAGCATACAAAGTACAACATTATCTGAAACCCGAACACGATGTCTAAGACTCTCAAAAACTCATTACGGATTATCTTGATATTAAATACAAGCCGAAGTATTTAAATATCTTTAAGGTTTAATAACTTGAATACTTAAACATAATAGGGATAAAGGTATTTTCAAGTTCATCTCTGTAACGGCAGGACGAACAACTTTATTGTACAAATTCTGTGTTCGAAGAGGAAAAACGACGTTGACTTAAGAGAAACAGAATTATTCACTGAGGGTCTTATGGGGAGATAGAAAAATACCTGAAGTGACAGTAATAAACAATGACTGGGATGAAACGAGAGCATACAGACGTGAATATACTTCATGAGCTGTTTCTGAACATGATAAAATGAAACAAGACCTCAAGTAGTAGTATATACTAATCTTTAGTCGAAACTAAGTGACAAGGAAATTACAAAGCATTTATTCACTGTAAGACAAGAGCAGATTATTCCGCTTCAAGAAAGTTTTTCCGTGCAATGTCCTCAAAGACCGTAAACGATTCAAGAACTAAGTCAACCTGTAAATATTCCAGAGAGTTCTACTATAAATATCTTGTACCTTTCACTAAAATTGTAGAATTCCTCATGTCGAATTATAATGAAACCGCAAGGGAGGCGGCCATTACGAGTGGTATCAAATGGCTGACCCTCTGAAACTGCTGCCCTCCCAGTGAGTCGTGCGGTAAGTGCGAGCCCAAAACTTGCCATACTCGTGAATAAGGTTCGCACAAGTTCCTTGTGCGAACGACCATGGACAACGGCCTGTTGGTAGTTGTCCCTTAGGTGGCGATACTGCGGGGTCGGTACACTTAACGAAAATTGCTCATTTGCAGCCGTTCCGAATGTTTGCTAATTGATAAACCCTTATAAGATGCGATGCAATTAGAGATTGTGTTAACAATCTGATAGCACACCCTTTTAGTCTATTTCCCAATCACATTAGGGGTAAATAAAATAATATGCATGCGACTTAGGTTATTTTCCCGAAAACCTTTCAGTTAAATAAAACTATTCTTATCCTCATTGTAAGCATGCTCTTCAACAATAAAGTAAACCAATCTATTTTCGAACTGGAAAGCAATAGATCTCAATATAAATCATAAATTCAGTTTGCTATAAATACCCAAATATGACATAACACAGTACTACGGATCCGAACCCGTATTTATTCAGGACTAATGAAGCCCTGAATGTTACCTGAAACTTTTACAATCCGGGGCCAATAAATAACTTTTGAGTCGAGTTTAGATTTAGCGGAGCGAGCAGACATGCCAACAAAACCGATACGTCCGTCCGTATGTACACAACCGAGCTACTTAATCCACGCAGTTGTATATAACTCCCAACTTTAGATTGGACTCAAGATTAAAGCAACACTGGATTAACAGAATATTTGATTTAACGAAACCCTCAAGAAACTAAAATATTCGTCCACTTTGATTAAGACCAAGTAAATATTGAGCTTAGGTATAATTTTGAACTCATTTTAAATTAATTCTCATTAAATATTAATCGTACAAACACTGCGACATCATCAAAGTTGCAAATGGATTTACTTTGTGAGTCAAGATAAAATATTGTGCAAATCCTTTAAAATATCAGACTGGAAATCTTTTGATAAATCGAGCGATTTAGTTAATTTCCTCAGAAATTCGCATTACTTTAGCAATTTCAAACAATCGAAGACATAAGCCGCTTTTGTCGGTTTGTTACCTTTTGTGCATTTAATTATATTTATATAAGATATTTGTTTCAAAACTGAGACTAATTATGGTTAAATAGGTTCCTAATCTGTTTAAGACAAGAATTTATTAAAGTTATATTAGTTATACCATTCCATGCAGTTTCTTGATTAAATCTGTAAACCCAAGGCACCATCAAGTTAGTGGAGGAAAATGTATAAATGTGATCCCCGGATCTCCTTTTACAAACAAGATTAAACCCGTCTAGCACATTCATCAGCGGACCGTCTTACATCGTGAACGTTCTGCGTGGGGTCGTGAATGAGGTCGCCGTAGCGGTCCACGCGGACCTCCAAGGACGGCAGCGGCGTGTGGCACTCGGCGTCGAAACGAAACTGACCCTGCCACCACACATGAACAGCAATGACATTACACAGTGACACTGTACAGGGAGTGCTCGGTGGCGATTAAACATATTCACAGAAGCAGGACAAAACAACAAACTGAATTAAGGGCAAGCGGCGCGGCATGCTTACACGCTTGCATGCTTCAATATCTACGAGCATGGAGGCATGCGCGGCGGCCACTTCGCGCGCCTCGTCGGCCATTCGGCGCCCCCGTGGAGTCGCATCTTCTTTCACAACTACGCATGCTTCTTCTGTATCTGCGGGCTTAGTATCTTCTTCAGCGGAAGCTACATCAGGCGGCTCAATCTCGGGAATTTGGGGGGAAGTTTCAGGATCGGGAGGAGGGGGAACATCAGCGTTCTCAAGCTTGGGAGCGGTCGTCTCGCTCACCCTTTTATGATTCTCCGGCAAACTGATGTTGCATTCGTTGTCGAAACGGAATTGACTCTGTTTCCGTGGTAAGCAAGAAACAAATGTAAACACGTCATATTAATATAATAGAAATCTTTATCGAGACATCTTTTTAAAATCTTAAGAACAGCAAAAAGTTATTTAAACTGAATATCATCTAGATACACCACTTAATAGAACACTCACCTTATACCCGGGCCCCAGCCTGTGCATGGCGCAGATCTGGTGCGTCGTGAGCGCCTCTCCGAACAGGTAGATGGCAGCCATCTGTCCGCAGAACACTCGCTCCTCGTCCAACTCCGCCGTCGCACCGATGTAGCATTTGTCGAAAGGCTGTTGGAAAAGTCCACAGGTTTTATTTAAGAAAGAAGAGCTTCTCTATACCCATTATGGCCTGGTACAAAGTTGGTAATGTTATAAATCTGTTCTTACTCCCAAGGAGCTCGATAAGTTTTCATATTACAATTTTCACAACCCGAAAAGTTAAAAGAGGTCGAAGAATTCAAATATCTAGTCTTTAATATTGCACAAACACCAAATCAAACTGGTTAGATGTTATTAAAATAGGAGCAAAAGATACTTCAAGTTCAAGTAAACTCATCTTATCCAAGTAAGTTTCGACAGCTTCTCTTGAACTACAAAATTAGTTTAGAAGCACAAATTACTTCAAAAAATTAATTTTCTTCTGCAGAATATTTGGGTAAAGGCGTCCGAGATTGGGAAGGCATTTCATTTTCGTCGATATTTTAGGAAAGATCGAAATAAGGTTGGAATTGAATGAAAGTTATTGGTGGACGAAATTCCTATTAGAGTAGGCAAAGCAAACATTTGTGGCAAAAGTTCTTTAATACAAAATGAAGAATAAGGTTACCGCGAAGTATTTATCGGAGGAATTTGGGGCCAACAAAGGGAAGCAAGTTTACCCTTATTGGAACCGATACGGTCAGACTGGTCATATGTAATACATGTACATTTAGTAAACCTCTAAATACATTTAATGAAAAGTACCTAGCATCACATAACAGAAATAAATGAATATCATAATGAGAACACGATGCTACTGATAAAAGACTATTTGCCAGTAGGTAACTAATGAAAATGATTGAATTGAGTTTGTGCAACACATATTTTTCGCAATTACATTGATTAATTATGACGATGTTTATCAAATGTTTAATATTTAACTAACAGATTCTCGTTGAAATGAATTGGAAGCCATTGATAGGCGTAGAAAATTGTGGCTGGGTACATGTACATTATGAATTCGTTATTGAAGCCAAACTTATTTTACTCTAAAGCGCTGTCAGATTTTTAAAAGGTCACAGACAGTTATAACTTTGGCAACAGTTTACCTAAGATATACAGTTCCTGAATAAGAACTTCCAAATAAACACGTTCCCAGCAGGTAGGTAACAACTTGACATATTGGACGGATGTGGGAGTTCACATAATACATACTTAATATAATAAAAAGTACGTCAATATTGTGCGACGGTATTTATAGACTTTATATCGAAACAACTTTTAACAGGAATTTGTTGGAATATGTTTCGGGTTACTTCAGTATCGAAACTTCTCTCGTATCAGAAAAAATATGCTAAAATAGGATTATTTAATAAAATATATTATGTACTTTTATATACTTATGAAGGTCTCATACATCGCCATACTTGTAGATGAATGGTGATGATTTAGATAGTGTTATCCGGTGATGGACTGGTTTAACTTTTATCAATTAATAGCTAGCCTGTAAAGCGGCTAGGTATTAATTAATGCAAACTAATTAAAATCTGATTGTAATAACAAAACCAAGTAACCGGTATTCTCTTATCTCAGCCTAGCAATAGTAACACTATATTGTTAGAATATTTAAAACATTATCGAAAATAGTAGGCTTTGAATAGCATGATACTGCACTTGTTTGATACAATCTCCTAATATTTAGTACAAGACATTAGACTATAGGAACTTATTTAATTCTAGATATTGATGGTTTTCTCTTTATGATAACTCTACGTTGCTAGTAATTCGCAGTTTTAAAAACCAGTAGTCGGGACCATTAAAGCTAACATTACATAACTCGTCGGCAGGTTCAATACACATCAGCGATTATCTCCGAGACGCGTTACCCGCAGCCCCTGTGCACAGTTATGGCATGTAAATTCACATTTACAGCTAAAACACTCGTGTTTAGTCTCAAATGGTACTTTTCAGCGGCACGTGGGGGTTTAGCGATATCGATTTTGCTAATATCGTTCGAAAGCGCGATGCTCAAATCTCTTTTACGTGTCAAATATTTTACCGTTTTACCAATTTTACTATGCTAAAAGCTTTTTGTAAAAACATTTTTTTCAGAGAACACCATACACTTACACACGTACAGTTTTAATTTAGTAGGTTTTAATAAAGTCATCATTATGGAAGGAAACCTTCAAAGTTCCCAAATTAAAACGTTTACTTCAATACCATTATTAGTGTCCATTCTGTCCGTTACCCAAAGGGTCTAATTCAGTTCTTTGTTAGGCGGAATTTACATCAAAGAGTATTTTTTTAACAACCCTTGGTATCAGAATACCGAACTGATAAAATAATTCAACCCGTTGTAATGCCCAGCCGTAGAATATAAAACAGCCAACCGTGTTACATTCAGCTTTTGTTATAATTTAATTTAAAAACTCGATACCAAAGTAAATTATTTTTTATTGAGTGAGACAATAAAATTTTGAATGAATGTGACCTCTGATTTAAAAAATACCTACTCTTTTCAAAGGTTTTTTAACTGTGGAATATTTTATATGTAGGTGATTTATTAATTTACTAGTTAGAACGTGTTCGATGTGAAGGCTCGTCGAGTCACACAGGGGCACGTTTATCATAGTCTCAAATAATTAGTTTGTCTTCATAACGTTAGACAAGTTCATTTTGCAGCAACTATGCGTGACCACGTCCAAGCCTCAGTGAATATTCATAGTGGCATGCATGAACTAACGCCAACTTAATCCCTCGAGCGGGAAAGAGAATACCAGGAGAACACGAACTAAATGGAGCTGCACAAAACAAATAAAGGAAGAATCCCAATCAAAACAATACAACACTGCCTGTACGAATTCGCCTGCACTTTCAGTCTAATTGGCTGCGTATTTTTTAATCGGATTACTCGCAGCACGGAGCTTTTGTAAAGGCAACATAACAATTAATTAATGTAGCGGAACGGATATGGAAGCGAAGGTATTGATAGAGGATTCTGACGTAAATCTGGTTCGGGTTCATTTCCACAATGATAATAACATGGTTGAAAGCTAACGTCATGCATCGGTCATTTGGTTCGCAATTGTAATAATATTCGGGGCGCAATCCCTTGTGGCAAGCGAGCATATCAGCGACCAATCGATGATTTTCATTTGATTCGAGCTCAGATACAAAGAACAATGGGCAAAAGGTCCTTACCATATTATCAAATTAAAGTTCTTGAAAAGTGTATCATTTCATTGTATAACACCAAAGATATAAAACGTGGAAAAAAAAAGTTATTGAGACTTAGAAATCAAAATACAAACGGTTCATAATGTTAGGGAGAATACATGTATCTCTTCAATATAATTTAATTATTACGTTACACATTATTTATTGCATGAAAACGATGCATTTATACTAGATCGCCGCTTTAGAGACGCAATTCCCGACCCAGAAGAACATGGCTATGACTGTCACCGCCATCTAAAAATCAAAACGCTACTCAATTGACTAACGAGCAGGCAAATGAGTCAAGAAAAATCACTATTGTGCGATGGGTCGTAGAAGGCATAAATGGATGGTTCAAAAGGGATTATAAAATATTCCGGAACCAACTGTTCAACAAATCCTTACCACATTTATTTACAGATTTTCACATAGCTGGACCCTTGCTCGATTCATTCAGAAAGCTTTTAAAAGATCTCCGCTATGCCGCAATTATTGCAGAGATAATACAGTAAAGAATGAATGTTCCCAACAGGCTGGGAAACGACGTCACAGCAGAGAACGTTAATGAAGCCGTAGCTGACATTCCGTTACCTGTCCTCACCGAAGAAGACTTTATTTTGTTTTGTTTGGGGACCTATCATTTGCGCCTGGCACGCTCCTATGTAAGCGAACATATGCGTAGAGGTTGTATGTAATATGGAAGTGTGCATGACACCAAGTCCAAGGATGACACAGTATGACATCCAAACGGAAGATTGTATGCTCCTGAGAGGTCGAATCTCATAGAGGCACATTTCAAATAAAACTTATTACAGTTATTCACTGATTAATTCCACCTTGGAGGGCAGATCTGCCATAAAAGAATATTATTGCTCATGCTTAACGGGCGTGAGTACTGTTGGTGCTTGTGCACATACCGTGACCATTATCTGGTACTTCGGTGTCTGCCGACATATAGACAATTTCGTTGGTCTTGCAAGTGCCTGGCACGATATTATTGTACAAAAGCCGAAATATAATATTTTGTTTACATTCGTTTATTAATAAAGGATGTAAAAAGACCCGTAACGAAGCCGAAAGGCACTTGTTCTCCCCTTCATTACGATTATTTTTTGTTGTGAACCATACATCGGAACCTTCTAGTTACGGAGATATTGGAGGACAAAGTTCCAATTTTATTAACAAGTTTTTTTTTAATACCGCTTTTAAAGGTTTTAACTTTACTTTAATTAACTCCATGACCCGTTTACTATTCAAAGCATCCATCAGCACTAAGTTTTGAGTGCGCAACATTGAGTTTAACCGTAACACGTGATTTTTCACCCAAAAAAAAAATCGTTTCCCAGCAATAATTTTTGCGTAGAGTTACTTAGTTTGATGTACAGAATGCTTGATTGACGGCTTCGTGAAGGGTCTGTTTACACCTTGTATAATTAGAACACAAGAACTTAAAAATAATTAAGTAAAATAATTTTACACAACATACCATATTCTCGCATTCTCCCATTCATTCATTCATTCGTTCACATTTGTTATCTTTATAATACTTTACATGTTTCCATCCGAAACTTAACATGCTACAAGGGTAGGGACGAGGTTCAAACAATAACGCCCATTGTTCTTTAAAGTAAGTTATTATGTTGTTAATATCGTTAACGTAAACTGTTCTTTTTCTTTTGATTATCAAGTTATGTAAGAAATCAATGTCTTCAGACGGTAGGAGTTGAACTTGTATTACTATGAAGTCCGCGTACATCCACAGGAATTTGCATGGCATTACTTGTAATAAATTGCTGCTAACGACACGAACGTGACGACTCGAACGCACAACTTGTCGCAAAGGGGGTGTTCGCCGTAGATAACCGAATGTATTATGCTAAGCTCCTATAGAGTTATGAGCACTTGGTACTTCAGGCTGGATTAGGGGTACCATTTAACTACTTGAGAAACGACAGATTACACGTAACAAATATGTATAGGTTTATGTAAATCATGCATGAGATTTACTATATGTATATGACTAGACCATCACAAATACAATGTATATCGTTAGACTGCCTAGCCTAAGCCTTTGGATTCTATTCAATATGGGTACTTATTAAATTTATCTTACGTCGTTTGTGGAGACGAACCACGCCATCTCTGTGCTGGACGCCAGCTGCCCGTTGACCAAGCATTTGATCTCGCTCTTCGTCCATCTGTTGTATATGTACACCACGGCTATCGCGTACCATCTGTACAGAAAACAAAACAAAACTTTATTATAACAGTTGCAGAACTTATTATAGACTGCTGGAGCTGGGACTCGCCAATAATTATAATCAAATCTATTCGGTTCATGAACATTCAACGAAGAGAATATCATCAATAACGGCTTCGATATTCACGCATTGATGTGGTTTGGTGACTCAGTTCAAAGTTAAAGGTCAATCTTTAATACATATTAAAAATAAGGGAACACTTTTGCACATGATCAAGGTAAATGAAGTGTGTAACTTTGAAAATGTTCAGTCTACTGTAATGCTCTGCTCAGAGTTCAAACATGTTAAACATTTCTCTCAAACAAACAAAACGAATACAACTTTTGTTTACGCTTGTTCAGCTGATTCCACATAAAAGCTCTAAAACAGATCCCAGTTCATGCACTTTGCTAATAACTTCTCTCACAGAGGAAAATAATGAAATAAAATTAAATGGATAATTTTTGGGGCAACTTTTCGCACGAAAGCCGACCGTCGTCATAAACTGACTACACAGGAAAGTTTATTTATACTGCTGCAACTTTTTCACTGCCCTGATTTAGTGTTTTGAACAAAGTTTTAAAATTTGGTGGAAGCACGTTCAACATTAACCGCACCACAGCTCTAAATGATTTCGTGTTTTTAACGATATGGAAGACCAGTAGGGACGATTGTGCCTCCAGCCAGTTACAGATATTGCAGATATACAAACTCGTAACAATCACACTTGATATAAAAAAAACTTACCAATATGCTACTACAAGAATGGCCCTCCTTGGTAACTACGGCATTGAGCGTAGTGACTGACTATTGGCAATTATCTTTTGTGCCCCTTTTAGGGAAAGCAACCAATGTATGTATAGTTGCAATAGGGGTATAGTGATCTTACCTTCTCGGCTGAAATTCGTATTTGACACAATGCTGAAACCCCTTGCCCCGCACCTTCATTGATGTGAGAACGAGGCAGTTGCCGACGAAGTGCGCCGTGTAGCCCACTCCTTTACTCGTTTTGAAGCTGTTATACAAATTATCAGTGTTAGTTAATTAAATAATGTGCACTTAATAATCTCGCTCAACCGCTCGGCTTACCTACATGAAAAACAAAAATCGTATTTGCATCATCCACTCCTGATAGAGCTTATTCAGAAACACTCGAGCATCATAAAGGTATGTAGCATTTGCAGCATAATATCATGTTCTTCAAAATGGACGTGGCGCGCGTGGTGAACTCGCAATTCAATTATCCCCGGACACAAACCGAAAATGATTTAGCTTAGTACCAGGATAGTAGAGCACAACCGAAACTACACTTCAAACGTCCGAGCTCCACTCAAATCAAATGAAAAGTTGGGAACACAGGTGCAGCCGCGGTCTGTGGCCCCACGCGATTTACGGAATACATTCGGTATTCGCACTCTAATACGTTTTAGTACAAATTGACTCGATATTGCCTAACTAACTGTTTCCAAATTAAATTGTTAAACCTTCTTCTGCAATTATTACATGTTTTCCAGTAAAGTAACAGTGTTTATTGCCGCGAATATTATAATACCAAGTAAGGCGTTAACGTATTACTGAGAATTTTGGGGAAATATAAAGACTTAAATTAGTGGTAGTATGTTTTTTCGCGTGGGTTCCATGTAGTTTCATTTTATAGAATATAAACTAGCTTTCTAGAATATCCCCAAGTAATTATCACTATTCATTTTAAACAAGAGATGAATCAAAGAAGATGGTTTTCGTTTAAACGAAAATCTAGTCTAGATTATAATTATTAGATTTAATTAATAAAAAAGATTCGCCATTCCAATAGTCTTACAAACATGATAACCCGGAGAATATGTATAAGGGCCGGACTCCACCGAAGCGGAGTTGAGACGAGAGGAGAGGCGATGTGTTGTAAACATAGACAATTAGACAGTGCCATAGTTACCAGTATAGATATGGTTTCTCCCTCTCGATGTTGACGGAGTTGATGGGGTCGAGCCGGAACCACGTGGTGAAGGTGAACCCGTTCTCGTAGGGCCACCTGGCGAGCGGGGGCAACACTACTGCCTGCAACACAAGAACATCATACAGTGCCGAATAATAAATGTGGCATTTACGCCCGCTTGCACCACACATCTCTGACACACCTATGGTTGGCGCTAACTGAATGTTAAACATCATTCTCTTTTTGTCAATTGTTGTTGACAAAGACAGGATGACGTTTGAAATATTTAGTTTTACGATTAATGCTTTTTAGGGTTTCGTAGCCGGTTTTCTAAAACGGAAGCTTTGCCCTATCCGTCTGTCCGTCCATATGTCACAGCCATTTTACTCCGAGACTTTTGTCATGTCACAAATGATATTTGGAGAGTGCGTGTCTTCTAGGAACCGCTACACAAAATTGATGTGAAATTATGAAAAAAAAAATAGGGGTGGCTCTCATATAACACGTAATTTGAAAAAAAAATGCAATGTATATAACTGTGTGGGTGTCTATCGATAGCTCTTGAAAAATGATATTAAGGTCCATAAACGCTTTTTTTCTTAATCAATGGTTGATGAGATATTTGCTTCTAAAGCCGTAAAAATTGTGTCCCCCCTCAAATTTCTAAAGTAAGATTCTGAAAAGAAGAGAAAACAAATTCTTTTTTACGGTTGAGTGTTTTAAACACGAATGAGCGTTAAATATACGGGGTGTAAACAGACCCTTCACCAAGCCGTCAACCAAGCATTCTGTACATCAAACTAAACTACTTTACGCAAAAATTTTTGCTGGGAAACGAAATTTTTTTTTGGGGTCAAAAATCACATTTTACGGTAAAACTCAATATAATGCGCTCAAAACTTATTGCTGATGGATGCTTTGAATAGTAAACGGACCATGGAGGTAATTGGAGTAAAGTTAGAACCTTAAAAAGTAGTATTTAAAAAAAAAACTTGTGAAAAAGTTGGAACTTTGACCCACAATATCTCCGGAACTAGAAGGTTCCCAGGTATGGTCCAGAACAAAAAAATTATCACAATGACGAGGAGAACAAGTGCCTTTCGGCTTCGTTAAGGGTCTTTTTACACCCTTTATTGTTATTATATTGTTTGGTGCTACGGAACCCTGAGTGTGCGAGTCCGACTCGCACTTGGCCGGTTTTTCTGATTTGAGGTGAAATAAGTAAACTGGGGAATACTAAAACATCATTTGTAGCCTGGGAAACCACTCGACTAGTCCAATGAGACAGACAGTTTAATAATAAATTTGTTCAAATTACCTACGCTTGCGAGTTGATTACAATGAAAATTAATGACAACTGCCTGCACCTAATAAATTTAAAGATTTGTGAGAGGAACGAATAATCCGCCCCGTGGTGTTTGTTTAGATGTATCAAAGTTGTATAAACTATAATCCACAGTACATACAGTGTAACAGTAGGAGGTGCCAACTTTTGTACAATCTGTTACATCAGAAGTTTTAATTAGATTAGGTCCAAAGTAAAATACATAAAACACTACTTTTCTTATCCCTCTCCATGGAAATACACTCAGAACACTGATTTTCTTTAAACTCTCACATAAAAATGAGTACGTAATCCAAAAGAGCGGTACTTGGCAAGTGATGCGGTACTCGACAGTAAAAACTTATTTTATGCTCCGATGGCAGGCCAGTAGGCCAGCACACAGGGATCTCTTGTAAGGCTTCTATCGAGATCTCGCCTCAATAAAATCTTTAGACATGCTCGTTTTACCATCACTCCAATCTTCCATTTCGTATGTGTTATTCCAGTATAAAATATACAAATGTTCACCAACAAAATAAAAAAGCTATTTCCACCTTTTCCACGAATTATTTGTAAAGATTAGTATCACGACATGTTATTAGGCCTTAGTAGAGAAGATTTACGTACCAGGATAAAAGAAGTAGGACGGAGATTACATGAGGCTCAGATCTTTAGTGGCAATAAGCTAGAAGACGCCTGATACGAACAAATAAATGGGTTCATACGACGCGACACTGATTAAACTTATCCGTTCTAGCTTAGGTCTAATATTATAAGTTAGCCTGATTAATTTAGCTTTCCAAGTTATTGAAGAACAGGTAATCATAGAACCAGATGAAGTAATGTTGAAACATTACTTCATCTGGTTCTATGATTACCTGTTCATGATTACATAGGTATAAACATTTCATATATTTGTATTATTAAATTTTGGCTAGTTTTATAAAATTTAATCCTTATTTTAAGTTTTCATGTTTCTTTTTTTTTAACCGATTACTTGTACGTGTGGTTGATATGTACTGTTAGTGCAAATTGGTGTATAGTAAGTAATAGTTACTTAGTAATACTTATATGAAAAAAAAAAACATTAAATGATTCATAAAATGCAAAACAGCAGTAATGTTGATGTCACCGGACCGGACGCGGGGCAGTCGTCAACATTACTTGCGCACACACCGCCAACACGTACATGACAATAAACGTGTCAATGTGTGCGACGAGACGAGGAGACAACGCAGCTGCGCGACTGGTTCGATGTGCGTCACCGACTGGTTCGAACTTCGAAATCAGTCGCGCGGGGCCCGCCGTTGAGATCACTTGTGAGTTGCGTACCGGTCCGCGATCATGTCGATGAGCGAACAGAATGCCAACATACGATTCGTGAAGGAGGTACAGAAATACCCTACACTATACAACTTCGAACTACCTTCGTACACTCGGAAAGACATGAGCGACGAGGCTTGGGAGAATGTGGGCAGAACTATGAATATGACACGTGAGTTGACGCTACGAATTAGTACTAGTTTACTCCGCTGTGGCGCTAGTTGGTAACGAACATTCGAGTCGGACGCGTCCTTAGTACGTCACGCTTAAAGGTGCGCGGCAATTATGCTTATCAACGGTTTTGGCGCGCAAATATGATATAGTCGGATAATTTTGCTGTGTTATGTGCCCTTTTGTATACCTAACTTTGTTTTTTTGTTACATTCTTATGATTTTAGGTTATGTTTTGGTTAGTAGTACGTTCGTGACACATTTTGTTTCTTATTCATTGAAAAAAACGTCATCGTGCATATCGTTGTTATCTTGTCTGACACAATAACATCGATAGCGCGGTATCAACGCTTGGCCGCCGACCGCCACGCGCGCACAATGTTGTTAGCTGTTGTCAATGCTACAAGTTCGCGGCGCGGGACGGCGGCGGCGGTGGCGGGGGCGGGCATCAATTACTTGACCGGTGTAGTGACATTGATCCCCGCCCCTCTATGACGTAGCTAATACTAACAATATCTAAGCAGATTATTGTAGTGCAGATTTACTTTTACGTTATCCGTGTATTGTTATGATCCTTACATAAAAATTAGTAGCGTCAGTTTACATAAACAATGACACAAATATACCTAGTTGATATAAATAATAATAATGAATCATAGATATAGGTAGTTCAATATTGAGGGTGGAAGGGACACCAGCCGCTAAAACGGTTACCACTTTTTCAGTACATCGTCCACCCTGTATTAGCATAACGCCTGTAAGTACATCCCAAAATGTGGGCAGAGGTGTTGAAAGACCGCAAATTATGATAGAAGACCACGAAAGCGCAGCCACTGAGAACTTCCTAAAGAAAAACCCAGTTTTATTTCAACTTACGGAACTTAGTTTGACCCGAGCAATCGAGCATTGAACATAGAATTGCGCGCCAGTACTCAGGGGCCGCCTTGCGAGTCTTGCGACGACAAAGCTATCTTACGAGGATATAGAAATACGTTAGTCCGTGACTTCGTGGTTCTAAATAACTAAATGTAATTTCTTGTTTCAGCTTCAGCGTGCAGAGAAAGATGGAGGAACCTGCGAGCAGTGTTCATGAGAACCATGAAAGCTCCTCCACGCTCCACGGGGAAGAAGAAACCATACTACCTATCAGAAGTGATGCAGTTCGTAGTTCCGTACATGAGACCCGTCAGGGCCGCGGCGGAGATGCAAAGAAAACTAGCAAAGGACCATGAGGAAAGTCAGAAACCCGCAGAAATTCAACAATTTAAGATAGAGGTGCCCGACGATGAGTCTTATGACTCGAGCGAACAGAGCGCTGAAGAGGAGAGAGAGAAGGAATTACTAGTCGCGAGGAAACGGCCAGTACAGGATGAAGAACCTCACCAGCCGACGAAAGTTACGAAGATAGCCCAGCCGGCCCCGTCGTCGATGCCTCCTGACAGTGATCACGTTAGATCTTTCCTTGATAGTCTTTTACCTGAACTAACCGAAATGAACTCGGCCCAGTTCAAGAACTTCAAGAGAAGAGTCCTGCTGCTAATAGATGATATCGTGACGGAAATACCAGCGACTCCACGAAGACCTACTGATGATGAATATATCATGTAAAGACTAAAACTGTTACTATTTACGTGATTAAGATAATTTAAGAGGGCGTTGAAGTCCTGTCCATTTAGATTTAATAATTCCTTGTGATAAAAAAAAACTTGAAGAAATACAACAGTTATTTTTGAGACATTGACGATTTTACCGTGATTTTCTTTTCCCTCTCTTCGTTAAAAAGCCTTAGTCAAACAATCAAGCATGTAGTGAGGGCTAACTAAAACAAAACGTTATTCTGGCATAGTTCCAAAGTCCTCGTTACATTCGCGCGTTCATGTGAAACTGCACACCAGTTGAAAACGTTTAGGGAAGCTAGTTACAAGACTTTGTTACAATGATTAAACGGTAGCAAATCACAGGGTTTCTTAATTAAATCTGTTAAAAGTTGATTCTTCTAAAGAAATCTAGACACCGGGGCTGTTACTTAGAAATTACTAACGGAAATCCATTCCAGTCTAGATATATATATGAAAACTTATAGAGCGGACATTGGGAATATTTTCATACAAAAATTTTGATCCCGAACATTTTTGGCTTTGACACACGAATGACACTAGACAGAACAATTTGTTACTAAGTAGTAACAAGTATTGGATTACGATTTTCTTCGTCTTGTCCCGTCTATCACTCGTAATTATTTGAATGTGTTTGTTTTACATGCATTTAAGTTTACTGGCGGAATGTGGGTAGTAGGCAAGGTACCATAGATACACGCATACTTCACGTGTGTCTTCTAAACAAACAGCATAATCAACCTATGAGTTTCCACTGATAGGAATCAGACCTCCTCCCTGGAAGATTGAGTGGGGCGTAATCCACCACTCGGCACGGGTCCAGTGGGGATACGACATGTCTTTGAACTTTTGGTTCAAGGTCGCGCCGGTTTCCTCACGCCCAATGTTATAAAAGAATAATAAAACACAAAATGTACATCCTACATTTTAATAAAGCAATGATACCGTTTCACTAATGGTTATTATTATTTCCACTTTATTGT
Source organism: Noctua pronuba (assembly GCA_905220335.1). NCBI lineage: Eukaryota > Metazoa > Arthropoda > Insecta > Lepidoptera > Noctuidae > Noctua > Noctua pronuba. The sequence continues at coordinate 579,862 of LR999906.1, read as the reverse complement.
TTCTATAAGGTATTTCATTAATACGAGTGAACAATAAATAACCTATTTTTACTACCAGGAATCCATAAGCGGCAGTAGTTGAACACGATATTTTTTGCGAGCACATGACATTAATATACTCGTAGTACACGCTCGGTTCGAGTAAAAATCTTATTTTTATTTTCGACGCGTATTTATATTAAAATGATATTTTGCTCGTGTTTATCGAATGTCCTACACGCCTGGGTAATAAATGGGAACACATTGTATTGACAAAGGTTGCAGTGAAGACTGATTGCTGTTCATAACCCTCGGCCCTAACATTACTGTACCAAAGGATATGCTTGAAATATCGCTCAAGTAGTTGTCGTAGTTTTCTTGAAATTGATCTTGAAGTTATTATATGGTGTGGTGGTATTATGTGGTGAATTATTAGTTACATTTAGTACTCCTTTTAATGAATGCTGTGATTTTTAGATTTATTCTTAATTAAGCTGTAATCAGACGCTTCACTCGAGTGAGTGTTCATTTATTTTGAATTTGTATGACCTTAACTCACAAAAAATTGTGCGAAATAAAAAGAAAAAAAAAATCATGCTCTCACGAAACAGTTACAATTTCATAAAAAAAACGTTCATTTTATTTACCGATCGCAAGTGAAAAATGCCGAATCCCGAAATGTAACGCCGTTGGATAAGGTTATCTTATGAATTCAATTTTCACTCAAATCCGTAAAGGTTTCAAACGCTTCACTTTGTCATAGACATAAAAATAAACAAAGGAATATTTCATCATTATCTTACTATAACAAAACGAAGATCTATCTAAACTTACGTATACGAATCTCACACCTTTCAGATCATGTAAAGTACTGGCTGAACAGCTACAAGCCAATAAAATGTAAATATACCCAAATATACCTCGCTCTCTGAATACATTCATACAGCTTACATATTTATGTGTGTCAGTGCTGCACAATACAAATGAAATCATTTCATTTCGCTGCGCAGAGGGTTTAGTCCAAGAAACCTTACCTCGAAGAAAACTATTTTCCAACGGCTGGAAATGTTTCCTTAGGTTTTAAGCGGCTTCTACAGCGCTCGGGAAGCAACGTAGCTTGCAGCTTGTATTTGTTTCGCTTGCCGTCTGCTATCCCGATGTTTTTACTTTTTGTGAATTGTATTTTCTAGGAAATAAATTACATTTCATTCATATCTATATATACAGCAATACATAATGCCTTGTTTACTTACTTGTCGTCGATTCAGCGTATTCATACAACACACACAAAGCTTATTTTTTATTGACACCCATAAATCATGATTTACACACACGTATTTATCTAGTATTAACCTACCAAGCAAGCAGAAGCGGCTATGAAGCGTCAGTTCGCCGTCAGATCTCCGGATAAGTACGACAGAGAGAAATGGACCGGCCGGCGGCCCCGGGCGGGACGGCGATAAATAAGGAAAAAACGGACACACAGATAGCCCAGTATGTCACGCGGATTACGCCGCCGGCCCGTATTTGAATAAGAATTGCCAATAAGGAGGGGAGGGGACGCTTAAACTGCGCTCCTAAAGTGTCCTACTACCCTAGTATCGATCTGTTTAAGCGGTGAGGTTCAGCAATGCTGGAAAAGAATGAAGTGGCGATTTGTTTATTACTTGGATGATGTTAGGGACCGATGATACAATACAACAGATTGTTGAAGACGAATTGTGTTTTCGAAGAAAAGTTATACCATTTTTCCAAACGTGTTCTTGATATAGGTTCAGAATTCAAATCCGCTTTGTTTTCCTAAAGAAAGCATTCATAACATCACGTACATAGCATCACGCCTCTAATCCCCGAAGGGTTAGGCAGACGTTTACCTAGTAGTTCACCCACATTTCACCAGTTAGTATGTAATAGGGGGCGAGCCTATTACCATCAACCGGGCACAAATTCAGACTCCGTGGCTGCTACAAAAAAAAAGATCCACAGTAAACACTTTCAGGTGATTGCCATAAAACGACAATTTTTACTTTGATTTTCTTAGACTACCGAAGCTGGTGGAGGGAGAATTCAATGCCATAATTCCGTTACAAAAGCATGGGCTTATATAAAATGTGCGGGTTCTTCGTTCACGGTAGCGCCTTCTACGTGCAACATCAGAAATATCAAGTTACCGCAAAAAATCTAAAGTTACTTTTCCTTTGAGGGGCATTTCATCAAAACCGAGTTACAATTATGGCTTTATTCCAAGAAATTTATGGCAAGGAAGTTCAAATTAGTTAAAAATCTCGGAGAAAATTCTTACACAATACAATTTTTCCTGGCTTCGGAATGCCGCTCGGAGGCTCCTCCATTACCAAGATGATTTCATTAATGCTCTTTAAAAACCTCCGAGTCTGTTGTTTAAGTAATTACCGGGTCAAAGGTCGAATCTTAATTTGCTCTCGTCTCGATTCGAAAAAATGACGTCAGAAATAATAAAACGTCCTTTATTTCGGAGGGCAGACGGATGAGAATCCCGTCAGAAACATTTTGCAGTGTAGAATAATGGACAAATCAGGGTCTGGAGCAGGCCGCAGCTGGGGAAGGTCCTTTGAAATATGAGCTCTGTTTATAAATAAAAAGCGGTGGGTAATAGGCGGGCGTTTCTCTTCATTTCGTTTGAAATATATTTTAGGTTCGGTAAAATGGCCGTCAGCCTCAGGTGCTGCGGTGCAGGGCATGAGGCGTCAACTTGTGAAATTGGAACATATTTCGGTCGGTACTAGAGGCTGCGTTTGGTTATTAGATAAATAAATCGTATTATTTGTTTTGCCTTCTGTTTGTGGGGAGGGAACGATTTATTCTTGTTATGTAGGGGAATAAATTGGAAGGGCGCGATTGTCTGTTGAAGTTTAAAGAAACAATATTTATAATCGGTTCAGAATGAAATAGCCATGGGGTGTTTGAACGAATGTTATTATTAGGGTCACATAAAGGACCTAGAGCCGTGGGTCCCGGCTGTCGTTACGGGTAGTGGTCCAAAACTGACAACCAGTCTTACAAAGGCGTATCGTCCCAGTGACTAAAATGAATTCCGACCGGTGAGCCGACCCCAACATAGTTGGGAAAATGCTAGGCAGATTGAAATCTCGAGATGTGTATTGAAACATAACGAGTAGTAGTAGATATAGATATAATATTACAAATGCGAAAGTAAGTTTGTTTGTTACCTTTTCACGAACCGATCATCCTGAAATTTTGCATATACGTTGTCAGGTGTACGAAAACGGACATATGTCTTTCATCTCGAAAAAAAGTACTATTCCCGAGAAAAACAACAATAACGTTCTTATGAGAATAGATAGTGTCACGTGTCGTTCTAATCAAGATTGAATTATATTACTACAAGCAGAGAGCCGCGGGCAAAAGCTAGTAACGAATAGATTCCGAACCATATCAATAACAGAAGCAAATTAACTTCATTTGATAATCAAATATTCCAAACACACAAACACAGGCCGTTTGAGAACTTCTCAAACTCGTGTCAGAGAAGTTTGACGAAAGGAAAAGTTCGTGAAGTGCGTTCCAATGCCGACTGCTGGCATTATACCGAACATATTTGAGTTGACAGAACTCGCTGAGATTCGTCTCCAGACACGTTTAGAACTTCGCTACAATAAAGATTGCAGGGATATGCGGAATTCCACAAAAATCTTAAATTAGTTATGTAGTAGGAAAGGTTCATGTGAATCAGCGTTGAGTGAATTAGAGACTTAATAAATGCAAGCGTATCCTATAATTCATTAAAATAATCTCAGTGGATCGTTCAGTGACTGCCTCTTCGATCTAGTGGGCGCAAGCGCTACTGTTGAGCTTTTCGTTCACGTTCTGTTCATTCGTCATCTTTCACTCGAAGTGAAACATCCCAACACAAAATGCATCAAAAGTGTACGTGGAGTGAAAACAAAGAAGCTTATAAGTAAAAAAACATTTTGTAAATATAGCTGTGACGTTATTTTTTTTGTATTCTTCTTAGCCAACCCTTTTAATTGATACGATGGAGATACATAACAATTAACTACTCCCTACGCGAGTACCACTCTACTATGTACTCCCTTCCCTCTACGCCAAAGATGGCGATCTTTGCAGTCCGCCATATTGGATTTAGAATGTCGTCACTTAGCTAACCATGCATTGTCACGCAAACTAAACGTGAATGCTAAATTTCAGCTCAATAGGTTGGGGCTAACCGTTTTAAAATTCAGTTGATTTGATCTTGACAGACATACAAACATTGCAACTTAAATATATTTTACTTTTCTCTTTTTAAACCAGTTTTTATTCAATCAAAAGAAGATAATTAGGTTTATCTATCAACATTGAACGCGCACCTATACCAAGTTTCGTGTCCGTGCTATTAAGGCCCCTTTTTGCAGAGATGCGACAATACCGATGCTGTTTTGGAAGAATTGGGCGAAGGTACACAGCCAGCGACAGCATCGTGGCTGTTTCGATACACATGCGCGACGGCATCGCTACTGCATCGGTACAAAAAGTCGCCGTGGGCGAGGCTCCTTACCGTTGAGGAGTTCTATCGTGAGGAGGCGATCCTGGCTGCAGGATCAAGTCATGTCTATCATAAAAAATTATTGTCACCAACACTAAAGATATATGTAAAATTTCAACTCAATCGGATACCAACAAGTGGTCGAAAAATGGTTTACAAATTTTGAAGCGGACAATATGCATGCATACATTACATACGAACATTAAATAAAAGTTTGTAAAACGGAATATTATCTCGATTGAAGCGTCTGATATTAGTTTAAGTTTAGTTATGTTATGATCAAACATGATTATCAACGAAGTACCTTTAGCACTTATTGCAGAAGTATTATTATTCCGGTCAACTGCCAAAATGGCTTACGATGCGCTTATACGTAAGTAATGCAAATGTAGTAACTACGCCGCGAACCGGCGAAAGGTAAGCAACAAATCCCCGCCCGAGCCAATGCTGCCGGCTTATTGCATTGCAAACTATACTTTCGACTTGCAATACAACAGGGGGCGTAGCTCAGATGGTAGAGCGCTCGCTTAGCATGCGAGAGGTACCGGGATCGATACCCGGCGCCTCCAAATCATTTTTATTTTATTAGCCATATTCCCCCCAAACTATGCCAATTACCAAAGAAAACACCGAATGTTTCAATAACGCAAAGAGCAGCAATATATATAAAAATGTGTAAATAACTGACGTGCAAAATTACCATCGACGCTGCCTCCAATTACCATATCGTGATTGTTTTAATTGGGTGCAGATTTACACGCTCAGATAAATCCATAAAAATACTGTTTCCAGTTAATTCCGTAAATGACACTTTACTTATTGAGCAGTCATTTCTGCGAGTTAGTATTGAATTTATTTGTTATGTTCACGAGGGGTTCATTAAAAAATATCTTTAGCATTGAAAATTGAAACGCGACTCCTCATTGGCTGTGCCACTAACAAGACTTTGAAATGGGTTACCTTAATATGGTTCCCGCAATCCCACAGGTAAAAATCTGTACAGTATAAACCTCTCCGATTTTATGCGATCCTTATTCACGAGCGCTCCTGGTCATTTTCAATAAGTCGAGTCACACGGTCCCCGGGCGATGGGCGATTCTATTATAAATAACAATGTGAACGTACCGATCCTTTCCGTCCGGGGAAGCTGAAGAACACGTCGGGTCCGTTCCGGTGCGGCATCTGCCGGAGCACGTTCAGCAGCTTAGCGGAGTGCCGGGGCTGCAACACACACATGTTATTGATTCTAATACAATAGAAGCCATTCATAACAGAAAAAAAGGAACGGATAAAATATTATACCATTCAGAACGTTATAAAACCTCAGAAAACGGTCCTTTTTAAAGCATTGTACTAAACGTTTTACATGACCATTTCTTTATTTAATAAGCTATTCAATTCCCGCTTAATACCAACGGAATGGGCTCGAATATAAGCCACATTTTCAAATTTCACAGATAACAAAGAAAAATCCCTTTCAACTTAAAAGTTTTAAAATACTACGACATAAACCCTCTCGATATTGGCAGTAATGGCGCCGATAAAGGAAGCCGTGCCAACTCAGAAATAAAACGAGAAAATTTTATAAAGCCGCCATGCCAGACAGTCTTTATCTCACAAAAAATATTTTAATCTTGACTTGTTCACTGCTAATGACTTGCTTTAACTTAGACCTATAGGAGCTACTTAGGAATAGGATAATGCGAGCTAAAAGGACAAGCGATTCTCACTCACAGTCAAACATAAACACAAAGTAACTGTGCCGCCTGTGCTGGCTAATTACCGTTTCACCGCACTGTCTGTAAAACGATGCAAATTTCAGAAGCTTTGGCGGTGCGGCTAATTGCACGTTTGGCCGTAGCCTTCCCCATTTGTCCGCGTTCTTCTCGTATCCCTCTAGTTTATGTTGCCCTGGTCGAATTAGTAGGTTTTTGCGGGGGCGGCAGCCGGGAATTTGCGTCAGGAACGCTTTCAGCTGGGAGTGGAGCCACAGTGAAACTTTGTAATGACATTTTTAAATGTCAACAGAGATAGGAAATGTTGTTTGTGAAGCAATAAATTGGTTGTTCAGAGCAAAATTTCAAAGTTGCGTATTTTTATATGAGTTGGGGGATAACCCATTACGCGTACCTACGTAGATAAAGCATCTCTTTAGCAACTATTCATTACCGCTATGACTAAAACTTATTTATCTCTGAAGTAGAAAGTAACTTGACTTGTAACCTAGAAGTAAGTTTAAGAGGCAATAAAAGCCGTTGTTTCTCTCTCTGGCGTGTTGAGCAAAGCGGTTGTCTCGAGAGGTCGCTCGAGCGTGGCCGCCCGACTGCCGGAGCATACTTGAGCCGAGATGCCCGGAAACTATCACTTATATCGTAGGCGGCTTCTTTTTTTCGATCCGAATATAAAGTTACACACTGTTTACATCCGGAAAACGTGTTATGTGAGAATTCTCACATTACTTGATACAAGTTTTAATGCTTTAAGCGTCAGATTTTATACTGATATTATTTTAAAATGGTATTAAAACGTGAGTACTACCCCATGAAAATCGTAATTGATTAGTCAACTGACCTTTTGAAAGACCTTTTGAAAAGTAGGAAATGAAAGTTCTGCTTACCCATTTACCATTGACCGCTTTCATGGCACTGAACAGCTGTTTGAGTTCTTTGACTGTGACGCTATAGCTGGCCAGGACTCCCAGCATCTCGATGAGCAGATCTGCAACAAAAGACAACCACATTAAATTGCATTTACCAGGAATACATAAGTCTGGTGCAACATTCACAACTGGCTCGGAGCAATGAAAAGGTTCATCGATGCGAGAGGGATTCCCAACTGCATAAACGCTACTGGTAGTCCATAATTTCTTGCTTCTAGTGAGAAATATTTGCTTTACTTAGTATAATTATGTGTGACCTCATTTGGCTTACATACGATACATCTAGCACGAGTGGATAGATATTTCCGCACAACAGGCATCTTAATTATGAATCAGACATAAGGAGGAAACGTTTGAGGTCTTCATGATAAGACATTTCTGCTACAAAATCATTACAGACGACGACAACGAAAGAGAATGTATGAGTTAAAAATAGAACAGTAAATATTTTCCCACATCAATGTTCGATTGCACAAACATGAAACTTTGCTACGATTTCTACAGCCAATAATGATGATGAGCGTTAAAACATACAAAATTGACAAACACTAGGTACAAGTGACAAAACAACTAAACTAATTAACTCTCCCAGAGTGTCCGTTCCTAAAAGCTAGCAAATAGTTAAGTATCATCAATATGTATTCAATGTTTAATTACACTGTCACACACAGCACGCGCTCCATTGTACAACATACAAGCGAATTGAAATGTTCAAGTAATTAATTCAAATTCACATTATAAATTCAAACGAGGAGGCCGAAACAATGCAATACATGTGTGTACGTATATATTAATGTGAATAATGAAACACTCATTAAGATTTTGTCTGTAATCGACGCGAGCGACGCATAGTTTGATTCTAAATAGTCCGTGAATGTTCACAAAGGATATCGGTTTGTAACTTTCTATAGCTTATAATATTTACTAATGTATCTTTGTAATCATTGTTATCCCCGAGACAGACTACATTGATAGATTACACTCATGCCATCAAACCACCAGACTAAGACCAGACTAATGCGATCAAATATTTCTTACAAGTATTATATTATTATTTGACCCAGACTTTGTGTGTATTAAGTTTCTAATGATTTTTATTAATTGTTAATAAGTTGAGTTGTTGTTTGTTGTTAAGTTTCAAGGGAGCTCAGCCAGTATCAATAAACAACGCATATTATACCTTTTCGACCGCAATTGAGTTACAACAATTAATTTTCAATACACTTCGTCGAAAACTGGCTCTTATCGCACTACTATTAGATTCAGAATGCAGAGTATTTCAGTGTATAATTAAACGAATCGACTTGAATAAGCGCGCGACAGATACGCATCATTGGACTGCTGCCTGATTCAGGTCGACGACAGACAAGGGGAAGGCCTAAAAATTTTATAAATATTTATATTGTGCTTTCAAATAGAAGTTCATAAATAAACATAACAAGTTTTAAATTATTTACTTATCAACAAATTAACATTTCATTGTATTCTAAATTAAAAAATATTAGATTTTTCAATTTGCTCTCGGCTGTGTTGCGGTTTTATATCTTTACCCATCCTTCAAACTGGGAAGGCAAAGCGCGGAAAAAACAAATTCAATCATAGTTTCATAGAATTAACACAAAATTAAAAAACACAAACATTAATAACAAAAATAAACTCATCGTTCTATTATTTTGTTTCTTCATAAGTGTAGTAAAACGTCGTTTGATACATGTGAATTCTGCCTCGGCTGCAATGATATAGTTTCGCCATTGGTATCAAAACATACTACTTTAACCCCTGGCAGCAAAATACGAAAAAAACATAAACCTTATTATTTATAGCAGAACAAATGATTTGTTTGCAATAAAATATCTGCAACTTTTCAGACTAATTTAGTGCCCATTGGTATACGCTCCATTAACTAAATAAAACAAACGAAACAGAGTATCTCCTACTACATACACGGCGGAAACTTTCAACGGGGCAGTAAGGGGAACTACCTTGAACGTTGCAGCTACACGAAAATGGTCTATTCATAATTTTTTTGTGAAACTTTGATCCCCATTCACAGATTTTCAAAGAAAACAGGATCGATTAACATCAAAAAAATATTTTTGGTTAAGTTAACCTAAATGTACGGGAAAAGTTTTTTGTAATTTCTGACTTTTTTAGTTCTCCAACCTGGGTTGCTCTCTTAGAAGTTTTTGATCGGAATTAGAAGCAGGAATGATTGGCATCAAAAAAATGTTTTGTGTAAAATGGCCATTTTCTTCATAAGAGTAAACTTTTTTGAAAATCTGTGTATCAAAATTTCACGAAAAATTATGGATAGTCTCTAAAGACCATTTTCGTGTAGACGCAACGGTTAAGGTAGTTTCCCTGACTGCCCCATTGAAAGTTTCCAGTCTGTATAATTGAACTCAAAAACGATCGTTACTTTTATGATTATTTTATTGCCAATCATTTAAAAACATGTCTTGAAAACAATTTGTACAGCGGTAGTAATACATTGTACCAATAGCCAGCATCAACAATGCATCTCATGCAATCAATTGAAACCTCCGCACTGTTCATGGGAGCCTGATAATTATATTGCGAAATCCTCTTACAAAACCCACGGGAGACAATGGGGGATGGTCCTATTTCCTATCTATGGGACCACACGGCGAAGTATTGAATATTAATTCGCAGGAAATTGGCGAAACCACAGCCCCTTGAGCCCGCACTTAAGTTTCAATCGCTTGCCTGTTTAATAAATAAATAAATAGCTTACCGCTAAATATCTTCGTAGTTACGCAATTGTTCGGGACTGCTCGAATCAATATTTGATCAGGATTTGAATTATTCGGATTACTTTGTGAAACAACTTCTAAAGTGAAATGGGGACTTAGGATTAAAGTGCTATATTTTGTCATCAAGCATTTTCTTTTTGGACTGACAGAAACCTTGCAGCGCAACTGCGCGTAATCCTTTGAAAGCGCCTTTTGCAAGTCAAATCCAGAAGGGAAACAGGTCTTTTAATTATGTTCATTACGTCTCTTGACATGTTCCACTACGAAACCATACACTCTCGTGCATGACATTTATATAAAATCATTTCGAGGCATCTCATCTCTCAGACTGCGGCTGGTGGTAATCACGTAAATTATTCCGCTTGAGAATACCGCGAGTAGTGAGCTACGTATTTACCTTTCACCATTGCTCATGTTTTACCTGCAATCATGTTATACTAATTTTTGTGAGTACTTTTTTTGGTGATAGAGACATACGAGAACATCAAAGCATTTGTATTTTTCAAGTCACTTTTAATTGCAAATAAAATTAAGAACATGTTTTCAAACTATGTAGCTTCGTGAGTTTTTCTTTTTCTAAACGTTATTTTACTTTCGGTAACATGGTTGAACGACTAGTTTAGCAAAATGTTTCATTACTTTCATTAGTAGCGTTGTGGGCGGTGCCTGCGACTTCCTAGAAATGATATCAAACTGCCGATATTAATGTTACGTTACTAACCAGGACTCCACGTTCCGAAATAGCTATTTTCATGATAACACAACGTCACATACATAATTCAACGTCGTCGTCGTCAATCTGTTTCTAAACATGTCTCCCTGATCCCGGCTCGTATCAATCACGCTCCCTTTGAATTCCGCTTTCATCATTCAGGTAAGTCACATGAGCTTTTTAAAAATCACCTAACAAAACAACAATGAGGAAAGTCCATCTGTCACGTAATGGCCGGCGCATTGTTCTCGGGTTAATCCCGGGCCGCGTCGGTGGCTAATCCCGGCGTAATTCCGACACAGTCCGGGATTCGCGCTTCCCGGAGTCCCGGCGCCCCGGCGGCGTCCCGGCGCTCGCTACGCCTCTGCCCCGGTTAATGCCGTCCTCGGGATATTAAAATGCTTCTCGCGATTATGCTTTCGAAATATTAATGGAGATTTTTCGCACCAGTTCTCGGTGAAAAGTCATGTTTATGTTACTTTTATGACCTCGGTTTAGTTTATTGCTAAGTAGGGCTCTGCTTGGGCGGACCTGTTTATGGCATGTCTAGGGAATATAATATTTAAAAAAACGTTGAACATATTTCTCGTTTTATAATAACCCAAATTACCAGTGTACCTTGTGCCAAATGGAACGGATGAAATTTATGTAATCACATATGCAATATGGGCCAACAAACAATTTGAAACGGTGATGCTGTATGTAACGTGAATAAAGTAGATTTCCATGATGGGTCAAGATAGATGGGCCAGAATCGTCACACAGTGCGTGCCTGAAGAAGGTCTTCGTCACGGCAGGCCTAAGAAACGCTGGCGTGACATTTAGACTCGTTCCTGACTGATTGCCCAGAGATGGCAAAACACCGAGAGAGTTGGCTAGGAATGGGGGAGACCTTTGCCCAGCAATGGGACAGAATAGGCTAAACAAAAACAAAAAAAGTAGATTCATGTTACTTACGCCACGTTTATGAAAAAAGAGCTGCGCCCGCGGTTTCACCCGCGGCGAAAAAGTTAGCACACGTACAGACGCCAGCTCATCAAGCTACTGCAATCGGTCAAATTTCTTTAATAGATTTTCAACTTTATCGTTATGGCATTAAGTTCAAGGTTGATTGGAATTTGATAATTTCAGGCAGCTTCATGTGCTAGCTGTACACGAACTGAAACTTGGAAAATAGAATGACATCAAATTTTCAATAACATTTTTTTCATGTTCTTTATAATTTGATGCTAAAATCTGGTAAGTATGCTGTGCCCGGAATGCGTTGCAATGCACTTTTCCTACCTACTACACTTTTACTTTTTAGTACTCTACCCAACCCTACCTACCTAAGGTCCTACCTACCTACCCTACTTGCCTACCTAACCTACCTACCCTACCTGCCTAATTACCTACCTAACTCGTTTGAATAAACAAAACCTTGTATTTATGCTGATTTTGTCAAAATTCGGAAAAAATATATTTAAGTTATTTTGATCATACCACGGGAAAATCGCCGGAAAATTTTCCGGGATCAAAAGTAGCCTAAGTGTTAATCTAGCATATAAGCTATCTTGATACCAAATTTCATCCAAATCCGTTAGGCCGTTTGAGCGTGAGGGGGTAACAAACATACAAACTTTCACCTTTATAATATTAGTGTGATTGATTGGCCATCACACATTCAACCGTGTTCAATTTTTACAACCGAAATAAAACAAAGGGCGAATTCAAAGCTTCGATTTACACCAGGCAAGCATAATACAGCAGGAGCTCTAGTGGCACTACGGGTACTAGTGGCTGGAAAACAAACCGATCGAAATATCGAATGCTCTCGAAACGCACGCTTGTTTGACCTGGCGAGCTTATAATCAACGTCGAAATGCACCTATTAATTTGTTGGCCAATGTCGGGCAGCACAGCGCAAATACAGATTATAATGGAGCTTTTATACTTAATTAAATATTTTCTCTTCGTCCAATTTAATTTGGATATTTTCACGATTTTCGTGGTAATAAATCTGAAACAGTTAGAATTCGTGTATTACAGAGTGATTCGCTGAAATTGCGTGACTTGTTAATTGAAAAAGGTTCAATATTCTGATATTAGCCGTGCATTGCAGCACTCATGAAAATGATGTTTGTTTTACTAATGCAACGTGATACACTGTAGCCATATCACTTTCTGCTTGTTCTACATAATTATAATAACAATGTACACACAATCACAAACGAACATTAAAGAATAATTTCTTTTCTTCATTGACCAAATTCACAAAAACCCTTCAGCACCAGCACAACAATTTGTTTGCTCTCCGGTAGAAAGATGATTGTGCTGAGAGCTGACAGCACCATTACAGCCCGTCCAGTCTAGCTTACCTTAAGCACTCTGTCAGGAAGCAAGCTATTATAGTTCAGACACTGTAAAAGTGTGGCGCCTTTAGGTGCTGAAAATTGGTTCTCTAGTTCATATTTTAAAGCTTGTTTACTCAAGGTATACTAAACGGGATAGCTCACAACCTGGGATGATACCTGGGTTAAGTATGGCAAACTGACGGCTAATCGAAATAGAAGAGACAACAGAGGGACAGTCGTGTACACGGAACCTAGGAGAAGCACAGAGGTCACAAGAGATATGGCGTTACAGCAGCCCCTTGAATTTACCTAATAAACAGATCTGGTATTAATGAAGAAAACATTCGCCATTGAGATTTTGGTTTAAGACTGACTTTGGTTTTTGGTTTGGGGAAAGGACGATTTATGTTAACTTAGGAGGTAGCAGACTCTTTGTTTTAAACAATCCATTCAAAAAAAGGCTTGGAGGCGCCGGGTATCGATCCCGGTACCTCTCGCATGCTAAGCGAGCGCTCTACCATCTGAGCTACGCCCCCTGATACTAAAGTAATCAAATATTACATTCTGTTTATTGCATCCTTACAGATGCTCAAGATAATAAATTGTGACATAAGAATTTCACTTATCATATTTCTGCAAAATAAATCCAAAAAGACTCTTATTGGAGGCGCCGGGTATCGATCCCGGTACCTCTCGCATGCTAAGCGAGCGCTCTACCATCTGAGCTACGCCCCCTGTTGACAACCACCACCAATTTACAGTTGTATATGATTCAAGGCACACAGTACGTAATGCCCAAGGCGATATAAACTAGACCACGACGAGACATTTCGTCACACGCGTTATTATTCGACGCACGTGCCTTTCACTTAACAGTTCATACAAGATACATAAAACAATGCAGCCGTGTTTGACTACTTTAGTTTTGATTACGTTGAGTGATTGCTGACCCAAGTATTACTGTGTCATATTATGAGCACATATTTTGGGCCAGGACGACGCGACGAAAGATTCGAAGCGAAACGTCTTTTATCGTTTTGTAAGCTAGAACTCGCATTGATTGACTGATTCTAGCTAACTGCACGTTTGTGCGTCTTATCTTTGACATGATAAATGTCTACCTTTTAGTAAACATGGTTTCCTGGTGCCGCTCGACTCATCAACTGATTACTCTTAAAACTGGTATGGTCTCCGAGCATTAAAATAATCTAATCAGGGTGAGGTTTCCTTCATTTTCCACCCAAGTTTGGGTTGTTTACGAGCTGGGTAAGTGATTGCAAACGCCGCGCCGCCCATAAAGATGAATAAATAGGTCCTTAGGGTTGCCCGCTGCCCAAAAGGTCACGGGCCAAATTGCACAGCGCGATCGGTGTAAATTATGAGGAAGGCTTGTCTAAAAGTAATACAAAACTGTTCTTCTTGAAGGTTACTTTATACTATCTTTCGATATTCTTATATTATGATTTAGAAAGATAAAAAAACAAGAAACTATCGATCCCGGTACCTTTCACATGCTAAGCGAGCGCTCTACCATCTGATCTGGTGGGCTACGCTCCCTGATACATCAACATTCTCCTGCCCTTATCCCAATTTACTTGGGGTCGGCGCAGCATGTCTTTTCATTCCATACTTCTCTATTGCTCGTCATCTCAACAGTCACCTCCTTTCTAGCCATATCATCCTTCACAGACACTTCCATCGTTTCTTTGGTCTGCCTCTACTTTTAAATTAAATTAAATTAAAATTCATTTATTTCGGACAACAGTGATCCATATTTTGTTAGTATTACAACCAGCTTGTATTCTAGTGTTAGTAACATTGATATAAAACTATATTATTAAAACAAAGGACAGGATATTTAAAGCCATCCATATTCATACTCAACATTTTAATCACTACATTTAACTAAGCCCCTGATACTCGTACAGTCACATTTAAAAAACACATTCTTTTATTGCGTAATATACTTACCTACTTTGTTTTTTGCGTGTTTTATACAATGGTTTGTTCGTCTTATCTGGAAGCTTTCCAACGTCTTATTAAACATGTATAAACAAAAAAGTGTTGCCTGAGCAGGTACCGTTGCGCCCTCCGTCTTCAAAGCGCGAGGGGTATGAACATCCGACAGCTGTCATGTTTAGTCCTATAAAATTCCATGGCATTATGATATCCTGGTATCCCTGGGAATCTTATTCAACCCTTTTTGTAATTCAGTGAAAGTAAAAAAATTGCCCATAAAAACACCTCATTTAGTTATTGCACGTTTTTTGTGCAGGGGTTGGGCTACATAAACCGCCCCCACTTCCCGTGGGTGTGGTAAACATCAATTACCACGTACTATTAAACCTCCATACGGGCTGAGAAGCCCTGGTATCTATGAGAAACCATTGCAACCCTTTTACCCTAAGGGCACTTGATCCACCCCAAAGGAACGTCAACAGACATCCTGATTCGTTCTGATATCCCCGTTGCGATCGGAATAGTAAGATTAACAATTTCTTAAGATGGTTTCTTATTTTCGGTATTAATATTGAAAAAGAATTTAACCGACATCTACTTGGATGGAAAGTCTGTTCTGATATCCCAGTCACGATGGGAAAAGTAAGATTGATGATAATATTTCATATGATGAAATCTACTTATTATTTCAAAGAATTTTACCGGTACGTTCTTGAAGAGAACTTTGAGTCCCTTTGAAGAAAAAATAAATTGAAACCAAAGACTCCAACAGGCTTGTGTTATCCTGGTACGCGTGAGAATTTAAGAAGCTCCCTGAGATTTTACATAAATAGGGTGCGCCGCCATAAGGGTGCGCGCACCGAAACTAATGTGTAACCCACCCCCTCATGGTGATTTTGAAAGTTTATTCACTTAGCAAGAATAGACAAATTAAATTAAGAATAGATAACGCACTTTACTCAATCCCACATCATCACACATTAACAGAAAAGACAGAAACTATTAATAGCCTAGATTCCTTCCCACTGCGACTATTCCCAAACTATTCAACATCTGAGGGGTGAAAATATAATAATTGTAACGCGTCAAGTCGTGGTAACAGCCAGACATTTGCACCTGCAGCGATGTACGGCGCATTTAATTAAAAGTTTTCCACTTAAATTTTCCGGCAACAAGTTGTCTAACTTTTTATTTGATGGGAAGGCGAAGAACTCTTTATTTTCTAATTCTATCAAATCTTCTGAAGTATTAAGGAATCAGTTTAATTTTGCGTTATCTTTGGAAATTCCTTTTTGTAAAGGGAAGCTGTGTTTGCTATACATACGTTTCATTATTATTAATCTTCGATCAAACTTTTTATGACATTCCTTGTTGTTGTTAGGCTCCCGTCAGCATTTGTGGCATAAAACAACTCTTATGGAGCCATGGTGCCTTGGTATATTTGAGAAACTATTTAAAAACTGCATCAATGGCGGACTATAAAGTGCACACTGCACATGCAAGTAACCTTTTAGTTTTGCGTCAAAATAAGCTTCGGATGACTCCTACCTACCCTATGAGGCTCTAGTTTTCTTGGGAATTTCAAGTTTGAACAGTTTATCACACAGCACCTGTCTTTCTCAAAAACGTTTTGAAATCTATTATATTTATCTTCCTAAATTTTTTTGTGACATTCCTTGTTATTGTTAGGCTTCCCGTCAGAATTGACGGTCATAAAACAACCCTTATAGACCCATGGCGCCTTGGTATCTGTGAGAAAATTAAAAACTGGATAAATGGCGGACTGACTGCATAGATGCACACGAAGTGACATTTTAATTTTGCGCCAAAGTAAATTCCAGACGACTTCTTACTCCTTATGAGACAACTTTTCCTGGGAATTGCAAGATTAAACAGTTTTATTACGGAGCATCTTTTTTCTCATGGATATTAAAAAAAACCTTATAAAGACATTTTGTTTTTGTGAAGTTGTGAAACGGTTAATCTTTACTGGCTCCTTTCATATTCGTGGAGCGTTCTTGGGAATCCCTCAGTTTCTTACAAACATTTTTAAACGTCTACCTGAGGGGTTATGGCTTCCTGGTACGCGTGAGAAATAAACACATTCCGTGCGAGTTAACGTTCGAAGGAGAGATTGTAACTCCCCTTTGCCTTCTTATATAGCACGTGAATGTATGTATGATAACATGGATAAACCACTGTCTTACTTTACCATAGCTATATACGTAGGTAGGTAGTATAGATATTTCGTTAATTTCATGAACAAAAAAAAAATACTTGGAGGCGCCGGGTATCGATCCCGGTACCTCTCGCATGCTAAGCGAGCGCTCTACCATCTGAGCTACGCCCCCTGATATCAACTCGGACAAAAATAACGTTCTTATTAAAGTCTACTACTGCTGTAGGCATTGCCCCAAGCTATCCAAATTAGATCAAGACCGCATTGAGTAATACTTTCACGCACATTTCAAGCGACGCGCGGCGCATAATATTCTCCATTAAGACGTAGACGAGTTTGGAGTACTTAAATCGGTCCAATTACGAATCTAATCTGATTTTCTCTTCTTAACCCGATTTTCTAGTATCTTGGCCATCAAGCTTGGAAAATTTATATCGGCTTACCCCCCCCCCCCCCTCCGTATTTTAGTAATAACATTGTTTATATTGAAAGCTATGGGAAGCTAGTACTTGCTGTTACATCCCTGTGAGGCTGCCCGAGCTTGTTGATTATTTCCACCTTTATCACTATTAATGAAATGAGTACCAAACTATTTTCCGTACATGGGGAAATAAATTGGACCCACAAGCAGGCGTTGCACTTGCATCTGCAACTATTACCAAGTAGTTTGATAGTTGCATTTAATTAAAACTTTCCTATACGTTCATATAACTTCTGGTTACACGTACTTAGAGGGGAGGAGACATGGTGTTTGTGACTGCTTGCTATTTCCCTAGCAGGATATTAATGTACTCGGAGATCCTCTTAAAATTATTTAGATAAAATAGTAAATCGATTGCCATTGACTTAATTATCTCAGTAAGTAGGTTTATATAAAATCAACTCGAGTCTCTGTTACTTTGTCCAAGCAGACTATTTCTTTACATCTCTATCAAATCAATGGTTTTACTAGGTCAGAGTTTCAGTGTTCTACAAGACAAGTAGACAAGTTCTAACTTGTCCAAAGTTTCTAAAACAGTAGTTCAACAGTGTTTAATGTTACATCTAAAGGTCTATAGATTCTCTAAGGGATTTATAAAAGCCACTGAAAAGACTTTATATGTGTCGTTAGTCCGAAATGAAGAAGTAAAAAATCTAATTGGAGGCGCCGGGTATCGATCCCGGTACCTCTCGCATGCTAAGCGAGCGCTCTACCATCTGAGCTACGCCCCCTGATAGCAAACCTATCTAA
Organism: Noctua pronuba; assembly: GCA_905220335.1. Taxonomy (NCBI): domain Eukaryota; kingdom Metazoa; phylum Arthropoda; class Insecta; order Lepidoptera; family Noctuidae; genus Noctua; species Noctua pronuba. The sequence goes on along the minus strand of LR999906.1, from coordinate 561,490 downwards.
TATCTCGTTGAGATAGTACACTACACAGCAACGTTACGTATTGCTCAAGGCAATTACATTGCGTGTTGCGTATGACACGTGGGGTTAGGTTCTTTAGTCAAAACCGAGCTGTGATTACGAACTTTGTAGTCCAACTAGAAGCAGCTCAGTATCCAGCATTGGCCAGCACATGAGTCGTTATGGGTACGTTTCTTCCTTGCATTTCTACACCTGAACACCTGGTGACCGAATAATTTCACATTTAGTAAACTCTTTCTCTATGATCTTTATCTGTAACTCCGACATTTTATAAAACTTCACGCTTGTTTTTCCCCGACGGGTTAGGCAGAGGTGTACTTTTTGTAGGTACACACTTCTAATAAGAAATTTGAAATAGAAATACTATTGCACGACCGATCAGATATTATTATTTATCATCAAAACTATTAAAAGTACATTAGCTACAATAATTTTCGGTACAATTTCTTGGTATGAAATCTTCTATTCAGAATCTACAAGTTCCTTGTGTTTTTTCAACAGAAACTTGTAGAGTAACTATGTTCAAGTTGGGTAAGCTAAACTCCGGTCGAAGTTCAAATGTAACGCAAAGATGAACAGCCCCCAGGAGTTGTTCCCTGGGGGTGTTGGGGGGGGGGGTAGTGGGGGTTGTGAGCACAGTTAATATGTAGTGTGTGTAATTTCACACTTATCTAATTGACACGCGAGTTTGGCTCTTTACAGATAGCGCCTTCACAGAAACTTTACTTGTGGTCTGTCATGACTGTGATCATTATTTTCGTTGATATAAGGACGTACATTAAAAGTGAGGCGACTGTAAATAAGTAGCTGATCTTCTGACGTGGGCTCATAATCGGGGCTAACGCTGTCATCTTACAATACTATTTCTACAAAGAATTTAACGAATGTTTACCAACAACGCCTTCCTAGCACCGTCATCCGTGCGCCAGAAGATCTCTGGTGCACCGTGCACTGCCATAGGTTGGCATGTTATGGCAATGGGCATGTGATGCGGAGGAAGGGAGAACATTCCGCGAGGAGAGTTTTGATTATGAATGTGTATTTATTTATTTATCTCAATCAACTAAGGATCACAGGTACAATTAAACAGAATTCAAAATAATAAAATTAAAATCACAATTTAAATTATTAACAAAATAAAATCAAATTACAATCAAATTAAATTAAAATCATCATTACAATTAAAACGCAATCAAAATAAAATTAAAATTAGTATGGCTACGAGTGAGGATGGACTGTGTGAAAGATAATATGGCAAGAAAGGGAAAAGATATACGAATCGGATATTACGGAAGAAAATAAACGCGCCAACTCCAAAAAATTGCGGGATGTGGAAACACCCGTTTTCTAGGTTTATCTGGAAACTGATACAAAAAGAAACCCCTGTAGTGAGTTAAATGGTCTCGACATTTAAGATAGTTCTAAAGAAAAAGTTTACAGTTGTTTAAGCCCCAAGTAACTAGATCTGTGATGTTTATACTTTAAATAACTATAACCTTTCGTTTTCACAGCTGTTCACTCTCAATCAAGTAACAAAAACTAAACTATTGGAATTCAAAGAAGAACCAACCATCTACGAAAACGAAACTTAAGTCCAGTTTCAAAAGTAAATAATAAGTTTACAATACTAAAATAAAACCCATTTAAAAAAAAATCTTATTGGAGGCGCCGGGTATCGATCCCGGTACCTCTCGCATGCTAAGCGAGCGCTCTACCATCTGAGCTACGCCCCCTGATAATATAGACAGCCAAACAATCCACTGTGTTCTGATCAGATAGTAAGTAGCCTTGTTTTAAGGCAAGGACGTTGCAAGCAATTCCGAACATTAATGCCGTACCTTTCACTCGGCCAAAAGGCACGTTTTCGGTTGGCCACATAAGTCGGCTATCTCACGTACTATAAATTACTTTGATATGCCACTGGTATTAAATTGGTTGTAAAACATTATACAATCAGGGTAATAAAGATTCTGAAGATCAATGGCGTATATGTATTTGTGCCGATTGTTTCGATCTAGTCACCGAATACTACGAAAAATTACGAAGCGAAGCGATGAAAGGTGCCTAAGCACTCAGAAATATCTGTATTTTAACTATACAAACATTTGCCATGTCGAGATAATTGGAGTAAACACAACGTCTTTATTCCATTTACTTTTATCCGATAAAACACCTTTGCGCTAGGTGATAGTCAAGAGACTAAGCGTTACTTTCAAGCTTAAATTGGTAAGGTATTAAGTAGAAACAGGAACCTTGAGAGGAAGCCTCATCATGATCAATCATGATTCAGCCGATTGATGTCCACTACTGGGTGTTCCATCACGACTGAGCTTGTACTACCCGCATTTACAAAAATCTCCCGACCTTCATCGATCCGCCTTGTGGTGGCCACCCATTGCCCAAGACAATTCTTTGGGTTGCGATGACGACGTTGCCTGCCATTTCAGACCAGTGAGTGCCGCATTGATTCTTATTTGATGATGTTCAATCTACCACTGCTTACAGATTGGAGAACATACGTACTGCTCCTTAGTGGTGAGCGATGCATGCCAAGTATATGTAGCGGATCGGGATGTTTCAGGTGTGTTTTTTTCTTTGGCCAATAATTACTTCTTGACGAAACCTTGATAGCTAGTTTTGCAATAAAATTACAGTACTGTACGACCGTGATAAAACACGTTCTACCACTGATTACGTAAGTTGTTGAAAAGCGAAGATATATTATGTACGATTACCAACAGGGGGCGTAGCTCAGATGGTAGAGCGCTCGCTTAGCATGCGAGAGGTACCGGGATCGATACCCGGCGCCTCCAAGTATTTTAGACACGCTTTTTGCGCTCCTTGACACGCACCCTCTATTTGCGGATAAATTGAAGGTTACAACTGTCCCACACTTTTAATTTTTTTTTTAATATTTGTTTTTAATATTAGGTATAACTTTACTTTAAATACCTCAATGCTCAATTCTTTATTGCATTCCACAATGTAGGCTTAGGTGGTAAACATTTTTCCAAAAGAAACAATCGTGGTTAATATAAAAAAAAAAACGCGAGCTGCGAAATTTTTTTTTAACTTCCTTCTCCAGTCCTCAAGGAACTCGTTAAAAGAAGTGCGATCAAAATCCGGGCACTATAAACTTCGTTCCACCTTATTGTCTAATTGCTCTCGAGTATACCGTAAACCGTGATGTTTCACCCAAAAAGAAAGTCGATTCCCAGCAGTAATTTTTACGTTGACTTACTTAATTTGATGTTCAGAATGCTTGTTGGCGGCTTCGTGAAAGGTCCGTTAAATCCCTGTATATCTCATTAATATCAATATTTTTTTATTCTCTTCGATCTCTACCCACCCAACTTTACCTGTCTGAAGAATGAAAATAACGACTTTTACGATATGGGATCACTGTTCTCACAGTTACTAGAGTATCATAGGTACATCACAGGTTACTATGTGATTATAACTTGCGCACGCGACTATTTCCCACGAACAACCATACTTTCTCATGGCATATTTGGAGATTAATTTTAAAAAAAATGTTTAAATATGTATTTATTCTCACCTAAACCAGGACATCAGAAAAACTCAGAAGCATTCTTACACAGTGGGTGAGCCACGTAAAAAGTCAGGTGAAGTTAAAAGTAGGGAAGAGAACAAAATGCCGCCGGGTAGTAAAACTTCTGTTACAGTATGATACTCTGGTAACTAAGAAAAGTGGTTCATATTTTGCCGAGATTACAAGGCGTAATTTTAGCCTCATGTAGTTGCTGTCAGAATCCTGACGAACTTTTAAGCTTATCATAATTTTAGTTTGAAACGCATGAAGTATAATTAAGCGTTTTACGTAGAGTATTTGTTTAGTTTTAAATAATCTGCCCTACTATGTCGTCGTTATGAGAAAGTTTGCCCCTTCGTGAGAACTAGTTACTTATAATAGGAGAGGTGTAAGGAGTTCACTGTAAAAACTTCTATCGTTACATCTCATATGATGCTCTAGTTAATGCGAGAACACTGATCTATATATAAATACTAGCTGTCCCGGCATGCGTTGCAATGCACCTTTTCCTACCCTACCGTACCCTTTTTACCGACTCTACCTATCTATCCTATCTACCTACCCTATCCTACCTTACCTATCTATCCTACCTACCTACCCTACCCTACCTACCTATCCTACCTACCTACCCTACCTACCTACCTACCCTACCTACCCTACCTACCCTACCTACCCTACCTACCCTACCTACCTACCTACCCTACCTACCTACCCTACCTACCTACCCTACCTACCTACCCTACCTACCTACCCTACCTACCTACCCACCCTACCTACCTACCTATCCTACCTACCTACCCTACCTACCTACCCTACCTACCTACCCTACCTACCTACCCTACCTACCTACCCTACCTACCTACCCTACCTACCTACCCTACCTACCCTACCTACCTACCCTACCTACCTACCCTACCTACCTACCCTGCCTACCTACCCTACCTACCTAGATTTAAACTATCCTATCTCTCAAGTTGGATCGAACTGCACATGGTGTGCGAATTTTATTATAATCGGTTAAGTGGTTTAGGAGTCCATTGAGGACAAACATTGTGACACGAGATTTATATATATTAAGATTTCGGAAATATACGAAAAAAAAACGTTTCGTTCTGTCCGCAACTTTACCTGACTGTGAATGAAAACAACGAGTTTTACGGTATCACTGGTCTCACAGTTACTAGAGCATCATATATCACAAGCTTACTATGGAATTGTAACAGCGCTGCGCACGCGGCTTTTTCCCACGAACAAGCTTTCTTTCTCACGGCCGACAGATAAGGCGATTATTTTGTTAAATAAATATATAAGTAAATATTAATTCGTTCACACCGTAACTGGGACATCAGAAGCACTCGGAAGGATTGTATTGTATAACGGGCTGGTTTCTCGTCAATGGCCCGGGTACGCAAAGGAAGAAGTCAGGTAAAGTTGGGAAGAGAACGAACGAATAAAAAATCTTTTGGTAATGGTAAGATACAGAGCCGTGTTCTCACACTTACTAGAGCATCATAAGTCACGATGTGATGTAAGAATGTAAGTTCTTATATTGATTATTTTACACCGTTCGGTATAACTTGAATTACCATGAAGAGGCAAACTTTCACAACGACATAAGTAAGGCTGATTATTTCAAAACTAAAGTAATACTTACTTACCTAGATGAATTTAAAATGCAATTCACACTAAAAATCAGCCTTAGCAAAATCTTAGAATTCGGACACAAATAAATGAAAAAAAAAAAAACAAAAAAAAAAAAAAATTGAAGAAAAATCAGAAATTCCATAAGAATAACATCTTGAAATCTCGGCAAAATATGGGCCGCTTTTCTCACAGTTACCAGAGCATCATATTTTATAAAGGTTTTACTACCCCACATTTTGTTTCGACACTTCTATGGTGCGAGCTTCCAACCAAATGTGTTTATGTCAGCAGAATTTCAACAGGCACTTATTTTATGGAGATGTATGTAAAAATCGGGATTCAAAAGGAACATGGATAACATGGATGGATGGAAGAACTGTTCCCCGTGTAACTGGGGAATCATAGTTTACATACAATGTGATATTAGGGAACTGCATGGAGCAATACACATTGTTGTGTGTTACGAGTGCAGAACTGTACGGGAGTTTAATTGTAATAGTTTGTTCTGATATTAGTTCCGTTAACGGGGAACATATCAACATGCTCTTGCGGTGGATATTGTTTTACAGTGTCTATGATGCTGAAAATGTATGAGTACTTTAGAAATCATGGCTATCTGTATTTCTTTTCACTTTTACGATTATGTTAAAGTTGCGCTACAATGAAGTTACTTTTTATAAAGTTTTCATAAATAAACCGATAAAAATAAGCAACATAAATGTATCTTCTGCAATAAAAGATGCTATTACATCGTCAAGTTAACCGGGCATTGTAGGGTTCGATCTAAGTAAACTAGGCCGCGCCTGCCATCACCACACACTTAGACCTCCGATATCTTGGAATAAACATTACCAAAGAAAATAATTTACAATAATGTTAGCATTTTCATGAGTACTGAAGAAACTCCCACTTTTTAATTTGACTGTTGTTTCCGAAAAGATCAAAATCAAAGCAAATTAGGCACGATTACGAGACTGGTTCTCGTAAGTCGCTTATGAGCACAGTAACAGTTCAGTTTTTCAACAAATTCCAAAGATTACTTTTATTTATTGTCGTTAGGTAGGTTTTATCTAGGTTGATAGGTTCTAAAAGAAAAGTGGAGGACACCCATAGTTACTGTTCTTCGTCCTATTCTGCCGTTGTATGTTCTATTCACGAAATATGATTCGTGCTGATAAGTTAGTATGGGCTTGGTAATTACGGCACGTTCTGTAGAGAATCTGACCTTGCATAATACAATTACTGCCACTTGGAGAGAGTACTTGAACGTGTATTTTTATACGTATTAACATCAGGGGGCGTAGCTCAGATGTTAGAGCGCTCGCTTAGCATGCGAGAGGTACCGGGATCGATACCCGTCGCCTCCAACTTGGTCTGCTTTTCTTAATGAATGCCTAAATTTTTGGTAATTTTAAAAAAGCTAAGAAATTTTCATTTGGTAAGTATATCACGGAATAATTTTTTTTTTATTTACCAGTGTAAAGGGGTTCTTAATATTTTTTTGTAAAATTTTGATATACTTGGGGTCTGCCAACGAGCTATGGAGCGAAGTATACTAGGTGTCAAACTTACGGACCGCATCAGAAACTCCATACTTCGCTCCAAAACCCAAATAGCTGATGCTGGCCTTACAGCTGCTAGGTTGAAGTGGAACTGGGCTGGTCACGTCTGCCGCATGTCGGTGGAGTAATAGACGAAAATTTCTACTCAGTGATTACCAAATAGCACGAAACGACAACGCGGCAGGCCCAGAAAGAGATGGCGGGATGAGCTGTCTTTGTCAAAGGAGGCCTTTGCCCTGCAGTGGGACAATATAGGCTTATATTATAATAAAATAAAATTTTGATGTTTAAGTGCTAAGTATATCACGGACTAAAACATTATATATAAGTCACTGTGTACAGGGGTTCTCAATATTTTTTTGTGTTTTTATGTTAAAGTGCTAACAAAATTACGCGGGACTCCGTTTTATAACGAAATTCTCAAGGGAGTCTCATTATTCCCAAGGAGACTAGGGTATCAGAAGATACAAGGAAAAGGATCAAGGTGTCACGTGTATAGGGATAATGGTGAACCTGTACAAAAAATCCTTTTGAACTCGAAAGGTTTCGAAAGGGTTGGGATAGATTTCTCACAGTTACTAGGGCGACACAGCGCTCATGGAGTCATAGGACTTCGGCTTTTTTAGCCACGTGTTCTTGCAAAGTAAAATTATAGCAGACTGTCCCGTACGCAAAATACACGTTATGGACGTTGAGTTGCGGACACCAGCCCGTTATACAGTACAATACAGTAGCAGACTGTCAAATTAGTCGAAGACATGTGCTTTTAGCAAATCGATGCCTCTGTGCAGTGTGCACAGTGGTTTTCCTGAATATATCTGTGTGGTTAGCCGCTGTGGTTGATAACTAAATCATGGTATTTAAAAGCAATTTATTGCTCTGCTAGTCTGACAGGGGAGAATGGAAGAAGAAAACGTGTTGCGCCGACCCCAAGTAGAATGGGACAAGGACAGGAAAATGATGATTTAGAAGCAATTTATTGCAATGTGCATCTATGTGAATGATGAAATTATAATTTATAACAGTCAATAGTTAGACTTCCTAGTACGCAAATGTCTGCATCACCCTAATACACACTCATTTCAAGCTCGGGGACACATTGGCCCCGTTTCCATGTAAAGGTAACATGGAAAATAAAGAACGAGCGAAATGAAGGGAGAGAGGTACTAGGTAAGCATAGGGATACAATAGGTGGCGTGCACCGAACAGAGTACGTGGAAAAGACGTGTCCCTTTTACGTGTTTTGCAACCGTATGACCTGTGCTTTTGAGGGCATTGTGACGCCCATCACGTTTGAAAAGATGCTGGAAATGAAATATTGTGACTGATATAAAGTTAAAAAGGGTTTAACTCGAGACATTTCGTTAATTTGGATTCCCGAGGTTAATTTGATTGAATTAATCGTCCTAAATAAGTGAAGGATGATAAATTCAACTAACTGTTTATTGTAGTAGTAAGGTACTACAGTAAAATGTTAATTTATTTATACCATTACTGTCAGCCAATTGTCAAATAACTGCATCTAAAGAAACATTGGCGAATAAGCTTAAAACATGAGTTAACAAAACAAATAAGACGCCGTATTCAAAATAAAATAGTAAAATAGCAGATTTCGTCTCCGAGAACATTTTAACTACGCATGAGGGTCTGATATTATGCGATACGAGACGTTTAAGAGTTTACCATAACGGATATTGTTGAGAATCACCAGATTTTTACACAACGGGACAAAATCATAAGGAAAAAAATCAAATCAAATTATTTCTGATTTTTCACCATGTTGAACTATGTGTATTTTCTTCACAGATAAAAGAAATTACCATTTTAAAAGATTTATAAGAAGCTTGTTTTTATCAATTCGTTTATAATTTACCTAAAAGTTGCAACGTGATGAATGATGTCATACATGTCTTGATATTAAATTAAGATGGTGTACTTTTCTCAAATTATTCTTATAATTTCTTAGTATACCAGGGCATTAGTACGTCACAAGAGGTGTTCAAACCTTACAAGAATTAATTCCGTCCCTTTCTTTTTTACTAAACAACAATAGGTGCCGCAGCCAGACACGGGCAGAACACATACTAGGGCCGACAATTTTGTTAGGGATGTTTATCATAACAAAAAGGGCTAGAGTAATGGAGGGTTAAAATTAATTAAGTAGAATGGGCGGAGTCAAGGATTTTTTTCATAAGAGGGGTTCATAAAAACGGAGCACCAGTTGTGAACTATGCTATAAATTTCTCACCTTTACTAGGGCAACATAACATTACAGAATGTAAAGGGAGTTACATACCTGCGACGACTGTCTCGGCTCGGGGTAGCCTCTGCAGGACATGGTGTATGAGGCCGACGTCGGTACAGGCTTGAAGGTTACGCACACTCTTGCGCAGGATTGCGATAAACACTGACCATATTTCCGCCTGCAACAAAAGTTATTTGTTTATCAATTACATAAATAACACAATAAGCAATAGTAAATTTTGATCCATTGCTATAGTCGTCGGTGATTGTTTTTTTTTTTATTCTAAGCGCATGTTTTGAAGGCCTTAATATTTTATGAATATTTATATTTTGTTTAAAAACAGAATATCATTGTATTGTATTGTATAACGGGCTGGTTTCTGCAACTCCACGTCAAAGCGCGTATTTTGCGTGCGGAACAGAATATCATACATAAACATTATGATTTATAATTTATTTGTTTTTATCAACAAATTAATATTTATTCTTGTTCTTTTCTTTTTTTTTCTATTTTTGATATGAACCCGCGAAGGCTTCATACATTTGCTTCACCTTCAACCTGCTATATTTCTCCGTAAGTGTATTGAAAAACGTGATTGATTGACGGATCGGATCCATACACCCTCGTCTTCGGCTCGGGTGTGAATTCCGGCTCGGCTGCATTGACAAAGTTTGCCCATTAGTACCAAATCAAAATGTATTATTTCTTGTTGCTAATCATTGAACAATTCCTTTACAGAATCACTTGTCTGCCCATAAATGGCGGAAAAACGATACAAAATATATTACATGAAAATAAAGTGGATGACTGAACAATCCGGGGAGTTAAAAAGTTAGAATAAGCCAACATAAGCTGGCTAGCGTATTTAAGCATAATCCACTTGCCGCGTTTATTCGTCCATACTAACGGCGCGCATCAAGGCAGAAATTTTCAATTTCAAAGCTTTCTGTTTAATAGAGCCTGCAGTGTAACGACGCAGCGACGGCATGCGAAATATTTTTAATGAAATTCTTTTCTGTTTGCGCTCTCGCGGTACTGCTGTGCTGGTAATTTTAATTTTACACAACACTATGTGCGCCCGGCTTAATTTGCTCTAATTTACGCTAATGTAACTGGGATGTTGAGTTGCACGGCTGGGGAAGCACGAAAACATTAGACGGACCTTTGTTATTACAGTTAATGTTTAAATTAACCGTTCTGTTTTTATTTTCATTAGCAAACGCAAATGTCAACTAAATAAGCCATTTGATGAAAATGAATTAATAATTCACGTTATTATTCTATGTCAATTTTCACGAAAACAATGGAATAAACTAATTAAAAACCTTGTTCACACGCGCTGTAAAAGAGTTGCATTTAATTCCCATCGGTACTAGGGCAGCATGAACATGTGAGCGGTGTACGACATTCCAAGGAGTCCACAAATTCACACAAGCGTAATTTTGTTCCCAGATGTATCAGCGCAACATGAGTACGGTGGCGGTGGCCGCTACACACATGGTATAGTTGTTTGTTTCTTGGGGAACTGATACTTTGTGAATGATTGTAACTGACGAGTGCTTATTAGATGTTTCATTTGTGCAGTCTATGATTTTGTCTCATTAATTCATTTTATTAATTTGGTATGTTTTTTTTTTTTGAAACCTCGTCTTATTTCAGTGAATAATGGCGTTTTATTGAAGTTTTTACTGATGTTGTTGTTACCGTACAGTGGGGTTAGATTCTTTGGTTCTTGATTGTTTACTTAACCTTGAATTATCCGCAAACTAGACAAATTAAAAAAAAAAAGAAATATTGATTGAAATCCACAGTGTATTCAAAACAACAGGAAATCTGTTTTAGAAACATCCATTTCGATAACATCAATTGGTTACACACAAGAGAAAAGTAAGCAAAGTGGGCAAACACTTGTTTGAATACTTCGAGTAATAAATTATTCGTTTCATAATTATAATTATGTTCACGTGCTTATTTCCCATTGTTCAGTCCTTCCTCTTGCATGCGAGAACAAAACCAATCCAACACTGGGGTACCAGGGCAGCAGAGAGCGTAGTGTACTTGCATTACAAAAGCCCCTCGTAGCTAACGAGACCGGTTGTAATTATATTACATTCTTCTGCCGTTAGCAGAACAATCTCGGTGAAATTGCAAGTTCAGAGAGAATTCTCGCAATTCACAGTGCGAAGCGGGAAGGTATTTTTATTTCTGCAATTTCTTAGGCCCGGTCACTTCATTATTTTGATTTCGGCCCTGATTATGCATAATTAAGGGGAATATGAATTCATTTAATTAACTCGCTTCCTTTTCGTAAATGGTTTATGTTTTCTTTTTCGTTGTTTTACAAAGTTTTTATGTAGCTGAATCAAGATACAGTAATTGATCATTTATATATACTGTCTTTTTGTTTTCTGATAGAATTTTGAACCGTTACTGGTTACATGATTGTGCTGGTCGGATTGGAACCTGATTACTTTCGTAATCAAAAGAAATCAATTCATAAAATATTCAAATTGGTGACAAACTCGCAACTCTCAACTTTGGAAGTACAAACATGTTGTTTCTAAATTAATAAAACATTTGTATTTGATACAAACATTTGTAAAAGCAAACAAAGTTTCGCTAAGCATGTCGCACAATAATGAACAGTCTCGTCGGACGAACAAACTTTTCACTCACTTAGCGCCCGCGACAAACTGCTCACAATGAGTGGGTACGGGGAGAAGGTGGCTGTATGTAATGATATCCGTAGCCTTACTTCATTATCAGATGAAACTCGCAACACGCCTCATCAACGTCGCCCGTCTCATGTGACACGACTCACGAGTAACGAAACAACTTGCCGACTAGAGTAAGACGCAGGAATCTTCATATTGTTCGAAAGTGTTCTATCATCTACGTCTACATGATGAGGAAACGTAAAGTCATTAATTTTAATTTTACAATGAGCAATTTTCGTTAGTCGTCGAGTTTATGGGTAGGTAAGGCAACTAATAACGAAAATTGCTCTAAAAACATGAACGCTATTAATTTCCCTACATGACTATCACAAAAAGACCAATAACAAGGCTAATAAAATCGTTGTCGAGGACAAGTGTTGCCTAAAAACCATCGTCTGAGGGCTGACAGGGCCGGTGGTCCCCACACGTCCCTAAAGAAAAACTTCTCATAAGATGACTCGGCGGATTCCCGCCACTCCGGCGCGGCGCGTCGTCCATCACGCCGTGAGTGGCAGGCGCGCTCTGAGATCCTGGTAGTGTGCGCTACGTATACAAGTGATGTATCACTTCATTAGACTGTGTTTTGAAAAACATACTTCTCAGCCGTCCTAAGAGCCTGGTGAAGAGCGAACTGGTGCGGACAATTTTAAATACAAACAACAGTAGGATTGTTTGGCACAAACAGGATCTATTGTTGTTGTTTATTCTTTCCTTCCATTGATATGACACACACAAACCTACTTACTTATACAACAGGATTAGGAACGCAGGCATAGGGTGATATCGGTTTTTGTTTTTTTGGGCTCTTTTGAGACTTTGAAGGAAAGAAAAATCGATTGCAGACAATCCAATATCTTTTCAATACACTTCCTCGAAAACTGGCTCATATACCACTACGATTAGGTTCAACATGCAAAGTATGTTACACGCGTGTAATTTTTTCATTTATCGTATGCGGAAATAAAAATTTCCACAGATAACTGTCTATACTTATACTAAGTCTAAATTGGTTCAATTCCTATAGTCAGCGGTGTTTCGGGAGGTTCCTGCACCGAATCGGGCGGGAGGAAACGCCCGGGTGTTATCATTGTGAGGATCGTCCGGAGGACACGGTGGCGCACACCGTGGAGGTCTGCCCCGCTTGGGCGGAGCTCCGCCGTGTCCTCGTAGCGGCGATCGGCGGCGGCGACCTCTCGCTCCCGGCCCTGGTTCAGGCCATGGTCCGGAGCGAGAGGGAATGGGAAGCCGTCACCTCCTTCTGCGAAGCAGTCATGCTAGCGAAGGAGGTGGCGGGACGTGAGAGGGAGAGAATCTCACGTCCCAGCCGCCGCGGGCGAAGCACCGGGCGTCGGGGGCCACGTGGTGGCTCCCGGCCACCGTAGGCGCGGGCCTGTGGACGGTGAGTAATGGGTTAGCTCACCGTCCGTCCGTCTTATGACGACAGGCCGTGTCGACGGCGCGTTCGTGTTCCACGCGCGCCTCAAAGAGATGTCAGCAACCAAGAAGGGGCCCGCAAGGGCCGATGCCTGCCGGGGCTGCGGGACTGTTCGAAAGAGATACCGTGGCCCTGGAACACAAAGGGCAATGAAGGAACATGGATGGGTTTTAGTCAGTAAGAGTCTGACACTCCCTCCCACTCCACCCAGAGCGGGAGAAGTCATTTGATGATTTCCCATCCGTAAAAAAAAAAAAAAAAAAGCGGTGATTGTTTATTTTTTAATCTCGGCAGAAGAGATATGCGTATTCCCTGCGTAAATATGTTTTGAATATTTTTAATTGTGTTTATAAACAGAATATCATAAATATTGATTATTAAAAAAAAAATTACTTTAATGAACAAATTAACATTTATTTGTATTCTAAATTCAAAAATGTTTTAATTTTCTTTTTTTTTATATAAGGCTGTTTAGCGGCTTCATACCTTTGCTTCTTTTTCAACCAGGTGAAAGCAAAGTGCGGAAAAAAAGCAAACTAAATCATAGTTTCCTAATAATGAATGACAAAAATACTTTTTGTTTTATTATTTTATTTCTTCGAAAGTTTATTGAAAGACATTGCTTGATACATGTGGGCAAATGTTGCTGCAGTTCTCGGCTTCATAACAAACTCGCCTGCGGCTGAGGTGTGAATTCTGCCTCGAATGCAATAACAAAGTTTCCCCATTTATATCAAAATTTACTTTAAGCATTCATCTAAATCATTTCTAAATACACTATGTTGCTAAAAGTGAAACATCTACTTTCTGAAAGTGACTGTCGAAGTGTCAAGTCACAGACAGCGATAGGTGACAGAAAGCATCTGTCAGAGAACCGTTAGCAGAATGTATTCAACGGGGCACAGCATCAACACTCTTGTAAGTGAAATTAAGGGCCAATTAAAGTGCAATCATAAAATTCATTCACAATGCACTTTACAAAATACTATTTATAACGATTTTCTAATCAGGAAGTATATTTGTAACACAAATAAACCAAATCCCTCTAACTACATTTCTTTAGCAAAAGGTGGTTCAGAATTATTTCTTATTATTTTCAATCGCAAACAGAATTCTCTTCAGCACAATCATATTGGATTCCATTCAAAAGGAAATCTAGCGAGGTAGATAAACAAATACACAAAACGAGTTTACTTTTCTTTTCTGGCACTTCTATCATTGTATGAGCAACAAACGATTTTAGAACAATATTCAGTAACAGCTTTCTTTTGTACGGAATTTTGAATATAACAAGCAGAAATAAATGTCAACGAGTTGATAAGCGACAGAAGGATCAAGATCACCTTTGATTCCATTATGTAGTATCTAGACTAGGTAGTAAGTAAATCACCTTGCAACTAGGTAAAGGAGGGGTTAACAAGCATTAAGGCAATGACATAATGGGCAATCAAACAATACCCCACTGTTACAAGAAAAGGAACCCAAGCTGCAACGAGAAATTTACAAGAGAATTTTTGCGATTCGGATATCTCGTGCAATTGCCTAAGAGGCATTCCCTTCAATTCCTTTGGGAAGCAGAGTCGCAGTGCGCATCACATGACTGAGTCATGCCTGAGTCAGGCTCACAGTTTATGGTATTATTCACTGCCCATACCAAATCGGAACCGATCAAAATGTTAACGTATATGACTTTTCTGTTTGGCACACACCAATCAGTATTGCAAGGAGTTTATGTTGCCTAAGCAGGCTTCGAAGACAACAATGGGCGCTGATCCATATTTATGCGATCCCTATACATGATATCAGTTGCGAACTGCTATAACATCTAACTAGCCTTTGACAGTTGGCATTGATGCAACCGTTTCATCATCACACAAATCATAATTTGTTCCAGGTATTATGACAGGTAGTACGAAATTATTAAAAAATGATGTATCCGGAAACATAAGAACTTAATCAAATATCGATAAAAACAAAGGAAGAAATTGTTTCCGCCCGGGATCGAACCGGGGGCCTTGTGCGTGTGAAGCACACGTGATAACCGCTACACTACGGAAACTTGAAGATTAGTGGCGAAATTACCAATTTATTACATAATGAATGTAGAGTAACTAGACAGTTGATTAAATCAGTAACCAACCAGTTTAACAAATGTAGAGCAACTTTTACTGAAATCGTGACCTTGGAGTTTGTTCGGTCAATGACACTATTATTATCTAACACCGTGTTTCTTAACCTGTGGTCCGCGGACCCCTGGGGGTCTGCAAGTATATGTAGGGGGGTCCGAGGCACTGAAACATTGACTGCTTTTCTCAACCACATACCTCTGTGAAAAAGCATTCTCCGCTTTTGTAATATACTAAAAACAAATGTATACAGATTAGAAGAATCTATTGCCAGATGTCCTAAATTTTTTTGGTCATATGTCGAGAATAAACGTGGTAAAGAAAGTTCATACCCAGCATCAATGACTAATGCTGAGATAACATATTCGAATGGAGAAGGAATATGTGAGCTATTTGCTTTAAATTATAGCAGCATTTATAAAGAAGAAACAGAATCACCTTCAGGTCAAAACTATGTAGCCTCCGAATAAAATAATATTATAATATAATATTGACGTGGTCAAAATTATATTAAAATATTATTAAACAAAATTTCTTCCATGTATAAGAATCTTTTTTAATCGTTTTTAAATTTAGTTTATGTATAAGATTCTTTTTTTTATTTTCGTTTTATTTAATCACGATATTATTACACATAGCCGCTAGCCGAACCGGCGAAATCAAAGATCAGACCTAGACAATGTTCCTATACACAAATGTTTGTCTGTCTGTTTGGCCGATATGGCCACATCAATATTAACTATGCGACGACTTATCCGAACTTGCGGATGATTCGTCGCCTTACAATTTTCAAAGGGTAACGTTTCAACCGCGGTTGAAATATTTTGCGGATGAGTCACCTAAGCCAAAAATATTAACCCAATTTAGACACATTTTGTGTCTGCGTTTGTTTTTGATTTTAAAGAACGGGAAATAATATAAACAATCAATAGCATCTAGTAACAGTCGAACTATGTCAACCTTTACGTGGTATATAACAAAGTCGCTCCCGCTGTCTGTACGCTTAGATCTTTTAAACTGCGCAACGGATTTTAATGCAGTTTTCAGCAATAGATAGAGTGATTCAAGCGGAAGGTTTATATGTATATTGTACCCGTGCGAAGCCGGGGCAGGGTCGCTAGTTCTCTTGTAAAGGAGAATGCCCGCCAAAGTGCTGAGCTGAGCTGAGAGGTTTAAGTATAAACGTAAACCCGTCAAACACTCTGTATCTTCTCCTTATATACTTTTACTAACTAAACGTTTACATTTTTTGGATACGCAAGTTTGAGATAGGGTGCAGTTTAAAGGCCTTGTTTCTGGCAACCGCTTTTGCACATGGATGGAGGGTTCTGCATTGATTGAGGAGATGCAAAACTGAACTTGCAGGAGTTAACACATTTGCAAAATAGATTTTCTTTTTCTCTAGAAATCATGCTTTCAACTATGAAGTGTCAATGCTGTGTCAGTAAGCTCCTTTTTGGACCTCCTCCCACCTCCAATATTAATAATTATTATATAATATAATTAATTATTATTGGATAAAATATATTGAAACACCCCAGAGAATGGTCTTTTTTCGACCCAGACAGAGATCCCTTGTTAGTTCCATTTTTAAGAGACCTAAAAACTTCAGTCGTAGATAGGTAACCGTATATAAAAAGTGACATGGGTTTAACAAATAAAGGCCTCCTTTGGGAAAGTCATTAATTTAAATCTTTTTAAGCTCAAACGGTTGGTTATCTAAAAGTTACCCCTTTCAATAAGATCGTCCGTGTTACCAGGATCGCAGAGCCAGCGAGGAGATTGAACCCCGGTAAGATTCGCCGAGGGAACGATGACTCACGGATTGTGCTCCCTTTGCCGCGTTGCTATCTTCTATCGCAGCAATCCTACCTCTCTAATAAGACGCTTATTAATCCTTTATGCAGATAAACTTTGGATATTTAAGTTTTCATACACGTGGACTTCCTTTGGAGTAATTTCATAAAATTCGACGTAGCAGAAATGCCTTTCGCTATAACGTAGTGTTGAGTAAAGTGGGAATTTGTCACAAAACTTTTTGAAAACGAATTGTAGAAGGTGTAAAACAAGTAAAGGGTTAAAACTTGATCTAAATTCATACCAAGACCACAGACGTTTAAAGGAGGTCTTCTTATGAAATTCTTATAAAAAAGGAATGCATCTAAAGGATCTCCGTTTCAACAAAAAGTCCCACAAAAAATGCATTCAATCTTCTGTCCCTCTCAGACTTCGAATACGGCATGTTATAAAACTGTTGTCCTTTGCATACGCTCACAGGATACTGCGGTGCATTCTGCCTGCTGTCCTAGTATTCAAAGGACGTTCATTTTTGTCTCGCCCTCTCAAAATGGCGCTTGGGTTATAATTATTGCAGATACCGAAAACTAAATTTACAAAATGCCATCCGTCATCTTTGGCCGGAGGGCTTTTGCTTATTAATTTTAGATGCACATTAATAAGTATGATATTCAAATATTTACCTGTAAGCTGGGTGGACAGTGGTCTAGGAGTTCTAGCATGTGTTGAATATTCTGCGCGTCCTGTATCACGAAATTCAACTCCATGTCGAACTCGCCCCCCACGAGCTGGGAACAAAAGAAAACATTATTCATAAGACGTCACAACACATTTTTCCTTTTTACAGATGATATGTGCGAATTAAGATGGTTGGGATTGGCGGTGATAGTCGTTTCTGGCACGATATTTATCATTTTACTTCATATTTTCCTGCCGTTATTTTTATTTAGTACCATGGCGTTACGGCAGCGGTCGTACATGAGCAAAAACTAGGTTTTTTGGATTTTACGTGGCGTTAATCGGCTTTACCTCTCGGGTTTACCGGGTCGGTAAGTTTGGCAGGATTAGCGCCCGGGCACGTCCATGGAAATCTGTACTTCGACCGGTTGCCTCGATAATGAGCTGGAGTTCGAACTTTTCCGTGTCATAACATTTTTCAATGTGGAAAGGACCAGTTATTTTTTATTATTTACTCAAAAAACATTTATGTTAAGCAACAATAGTAATTATGGAAATAGTTCTTGCGTCAGAAAAACGTAATATTTTCTGTATTTTCGTATGGAAATGAATGGCCTAAAGACTTGAACCAAATGGATTTGTTACCAAACCAGGAGCACTTCGTACAACTTTTATGTAGTACGTATGTACAAAATAATAAAATTACTTCTACTTGACCTATTAGAGCACGGCTGAGTGCTCGCGAAAGGACATTGTACGTGTCCTTTGGTTTTGCCCATTTTTTCTATCGATAGAACATTTTGTGACTGAGTGAAATATTGGCTGTATCTTGAAAAGCTCGGCACAATGGTGTGTTGTCCCCGTCGTGTTCGACGGACATTCAATTTGCGCGATCGGTCAATCGCTGTATAGCTTCTACTAGCCTGGTGGCCGGGCCTTTTGTGTTCCTCACAATGGCGTAAGCAAAGAACATGATAAATGTAGCCGACTAACAAGCTCTGTCTCTATGGGTTTCCGTATTTTTTCATGCATTGAACGCTCTATTTTATCTTTTATCAGTATCTTTTAAAAAAGATTATCAAAATAAAACACTTTAAATCAATTTTCTCCCTCTTTCTGTCTCATTCGCTCTAAAAACACCATGAATGAAATGGTAAGCACCTTGTGCAAGGGCGGAGCGAAAGGGCAGTTTACAATGTATATCACTATCCCATTCTATCGTTAGTTGTCACTTCATGGTTTATGCTATGGTGTACGGCGCCCTTACGCAAAGCCGTTATCAATGGCGTTTCACCCCTATGGTGTTGCGGTACTAGGCGAACAGAGAAATAGAGAAGTTGTTTTTACCATGGGGTTGCCAAAGTGTGTTGTTCTGCATAGGGGCTGACGCTATTGTATGTTTATTTTTGTATCAGCCATATCAAATCGTTATGATAGTTTCTTAAACGTGCGACTTTTTAAACTGTTTCTTTTATGATTTCAGAAGGGGTAGATTATGAAGGAAACTATTATTCTATCATTGTAACTAAAACTAGAAAATATTATGAGTTCAATGTAGGAGACATGGTATTTGCAGAAAATGGGAATAAATTTAACAGAAGAAAACTGGATGAATTGAATATTGAACCTTATGAATTAATAGAGAAACTGTCATTAAATAATTCGGTTATGTGAACAGGCTACCTCGATTTCGGCAAAACAATCACGACTCAATGGCCATTATTGTGCATACACCGACCCACCCACATGCTTGAATGAACACAGAAACCTGGTCGATTGCATTATTCACATAGGCCCCTCCTACCTGGTTGTTGTGTGTTGGTTGTGTTCTTCTCGCACACTACCAGGTCCCCGTGATTCTTAGGAAGTGATTATTGTAAGTCGATAATCGTAAATGTACCAAAATAAAAAACATTGATAAAATATAGGTTTAAAACGTTATTATAAAAAAAAACAAGCTCAGATTTAAATGTTTGTCTTTTTGCTATTAATTTATTGATTATTCTATAGAAGTAGTTTTCGCTAGTTTCATATTCTTTCAGCAAACCCTTTCAATTCATACCCTTATCATGCGGGTGAATAAATAACAAAAAATAATAAATTTCAGCTCAATCGGTAGGGATAACTGTTTTATTGCACGATTTGACCTAAACAAACAGACATGCAAATATGGCAAGTTAAATAATAGCTTGTAAAAACACGTTATCCAACCACACTGAACATTAATTTGGTTTAACAAAATTCTCGTGGTTTAAAATCACAATTAATTTCAGTGGAACATTCAAATGCGGGGCATTAATCATGTTATTTTAATATTTAAGCTAGACTGAATTAGTTTTCGTGTAATTTTATTCTGATTCTGAAAACGACGGAAGATTCTCAATCACTTCGCTCCCTTGGAAGGGGAGAAACAATATTGACTAATATCTACCTGAATAGTTAATTTGGAATCAGACACAAGCTTTTATATGGCTGACTTTTCGTGCTCTACAAGTAAATAGAAATGTGTTTTCTTCCTAAGTGACGCCACTTGCGTGGCTATAAGCGTCTTATCAAATATAATAAGCGTTGACAAGCCATCAAAAGCAGAAAACCATGTAAGCTGAATGAAAAAAACCTTATTGAGACCAAAGGTACGCGGAGTAATATAATAAAAAGTCTTGATCCTGCAGAATGGCATATCATAAACTCCCTCGAGGAAATCATCCGACGAATCTTTGAACTTTCCAACGGGGAGAAAGCGTTCCACTCAACCCTAAAGTGCTGACGTTAAAAATTATGACGTCGATAAAAAGTGTGCGATCTGAGCCGCCGGTGTAATCGCACAGTCCGGTAGCGGGCGGCGACTGTCACTTATAAACGTGATTATTGCCGGTAGCCGGTCGGCACGGCGCGCGGCGGCAGGGCCGGTAATTTGATTGCTTGCCCGCCGGTTATTATCGCCGGCAACCCTATATCCGGACAGATCCGGTTATGGCGTCTAATAATAACGCTGGCACTCGTCGCTTGTTATTTCATTAGTATCTGTTGGTTGTCACGGTGTGCTGTCACGCAGGTACGCACGACGAGGGTTCACTGGGACGCTAAGCTTATTATGTTTAGATACGATCCGCTTTGCTTTTAGATTTAACATTTCTAAACCCGACTTAGGGACAGTTGCTTAACCGTGTTGCTGACGTTTTAAATTAATTCTGAAAGTAAGTTTCATACGTCGCCTTTGTAATGTTAAACAGTATGTTCCGGTGCAAATTAAACTAAAACTTCATGAACCGAAAGTCGCTTCACACTTCTGCCACGGACACAAACAAAAATGTTTCTCAAAGCTGAAAGTTTTCGTAATGTGACGTCAGTAAGCGGTTAGTTTGCGAAAACAGTTACCTAACCCGTGTCCGCTCGAGTTCACTGGAGGGAAAATATTCGTGGGTTTTGTGCGGGTAGTCGGATAGAAAGTCAGGACATAAAGCTGTAGGTGCGGTAGGTCGAACACTCGCATTACCATTCGCTCCGGTGTAATTACTCGGAGTGGACGTCTCTCACGGCGGTGCGGGAGGTACTATGGTGAGCGGGGATGCTGGAGCGCGCCCGCTGGGAAATATTCCGGACGGCTGTATTAAAATGCGATGACATCACGTATCGCTGACGACGACGTCTATACACATTTATTTTTTTCCTTACATTTCTAAATGAGAGATCTAAATAAAAATAATTAGTAGTAGTGCTAGTTGCAGTTCCCGCGATATTACAGTTAGAAACTTGATACGGCGCGTTTGATTTCATTTGAATGTGTTAGTACAAAAAATAACTCACTTTATGTAACGATGTAACGCATTCAAAACATTTTTGGGGCTCTTTTTATTAACCAACTTCTAAAAAGGAGGACGTACTCAATTCGTCGGAATCTTTTTTTAATGTATGTTCATCGATTACTCGTTAACGCGTGGACCGATTTGGAAAATTCTTTTTTTGTTTCAAAGGGTATACTTTAGAGGAGGTCCCATTTAAATTTTATCGAAATTGGTCGAGCGGTTTTTGAAAAATCAACAAAAATCTAAAAGTTGTATACTTCGATGATATTTTCGTTTACTCCAAAATCTCGCTAACTCATTGGAGCAGTGCGCCAATATTTGTATAGGATATTACAACTAAAATGGGAAATAAAAAACATTATATACCTCCAGTATTTCAAGCATAACATTGTGTGAAATGTATTTAATAAAAAATACTTGTGAAAAATTCGGGACTTTGATCCCCAATATCTCCGTAACTAGAAGATTCCCAGGTATGGTCCCAACACAAAAAAAAATGAGAGTACAGGTGCCCTTCGGCTTCGTTAAGGGTATTTTTACAACCATTACTTGTCACCCGTTCCACAAGTAACAAATGTAAATTTGGACGAAGCAAAAGATAGTAACCGTCCTGGATCAATGCATAGGATATTTTACATCACGACCAAGTAAGATCTTTCCCGGCTAGTATAGTCACGTGCACAGCTACTAAATAATAAATGCGGACTCGTAAAAGCTGTCAAATAAGCTAAATGTGGGGTAAACACTAGAGCTCAAAAAGGCGTGCGCACACGGCATTAGTTAAGGCAGACAAAGTGCCCGTAAAATCTCACGCAGAACAGCCCCGTGATAAATTGTACGGGACAGACTTCAGACGCGGTACAAGTTACACTGGTGAAGCTGTGTAACGTTTACCTAACAATAAGAACAAGGAAATCAAGGAGGTCAATATATATTGGACACTAAACTTACACTGTCACTTACGGGATATCTTCCGTGAATTTCAAATATTCTTAGCTCCCGATATTTCGACGCTGTTGCAAGCGCCATGATTGCAGACAAATCTGTCTGCATCTAGGGTAGGTAGGAGGTAGTTCTTGAAAATTTCATGTCATTCTTTTTTCCAAGTTTCAGTTCGTGTACAAAAGTGTGTGTAAAATATCAAATTTTCCCAATCAGCCTTGAACTTAATGCTATAACGATAAAGTTGAAAATCTATTTAAAAAAATTACAGATTGTAGTAGCTTGATGTGCTGGCTGGCGTCTGTACGTGTGCTAACTTTTTCATCGCGGGTGACACCGCGGGCGCAGCTAGTCTATCTATAAATTGGTGACAGTCGAAACTTGGACCAGGCAACTATAAACTGTTACGATCCAAATGGGACGCAAACCTTTCTGCGTCCGTCGTGAAATGGCCGCATAAACAAATAGACATCCCAACATACATGATGACCTAGTGGCGTCGTACTTTACTAAACCCAGGTATAAAAGCCTTAATAGAATTGCCTGTGGATGACTTCAGAAGCCTAAACAATGCGAGATTCTGAAAACCGTTTTGGGTGAACGAGTCTCAATTACCGGAAATTCCGCGTTTAACTGGCCGAAGCCGGATTTAGCCGTTACAGACTTCCTTAGGGATTTTCGAAGAAAAAGGTTTGCGTCAATAAAACGGGACCATTATTTTGCAACAGCATAATAGCACCCGTGACAAAAAAACAAGTGAACATTCTAAGATCTTTGTAAAAGATTGGAAACCCTCACAATCACACGGTATACACATACAGGGTTAGATGTTTTGCCTAGTAACATGAATAAAAATATGGCCTGTAATAGTTTTATAACAAAAAAGGCAATAATCTGAGGTAGGTAACAATAGTTACAACGTTTACTTTTTCTTTTTCATCTGATTGGTAGGGTGGACCAATCAGATGAAAAAGAACCAGTTTTGGGGCGTAACTCCGCTTTTCAAAGTCCCCTTTTTATAAGCGTTCTAAACGCAGGAGTTTATTTTAACACACTATTCGGTTATGAAATCCTGGTACAGGGATTAGATGTTGCTATTTGGAATTTACATAAATAAATAGCAAGGTGGTAAAAAAAAATTAAGCAGGCGTTGCCATGTTGTAGTCAAAACATTAAAGTTACAAAAAATCCCTGGAGGTAAATTAAATCAAAAATTTAACAAAGATTAGGATCATTCCTTCCCAAAGGACCGTGAAGGGTTAAATGGGTGATCACTTTTACTAGGCGCACAGAAAACCAAAGGTATAATAAATATCCCGGCGTTCCTGGCTGTTTTTCTCTACAGGGCGAGAATGAGTTCCCTCGGGATTATCCTAAAGCATTATCGATTCACATGGACATTAGGCGCGCAGTAGTACGGAGGAGGTTTTATGTTCTTCCGATATTTATTATTTTTGAACTAAGTGAAGCGATTCTAGACCCTTTGAACGACGCAGTATAAAACGCTAATAGCATTGGTGTTCCATACTGTATAGGTAGAGCCACTTGATTAAATTGAGCTTTTAAAAACTAACATGATTTGCATTGTTATTTGCCCCTTCGTAAACTTAATTCACCTGAACTGATCACCTAGGTGCATTGAGTACACTTTTAGTGAACTTTACACATCTGGATGCATTAAAATTACTTTTAGAAAACTTTATTCACCTTATTCACCTGGGTGTACTAAATAAACTCTTTTCACTTGAAAATTTCAAATTTTTATGATATCCAACTGTCTTTGTTGACACACAATTTAGTCGCATAAGTGGTAATTTAATAAATAAACAGATCAAAGATTTATTTTATTAAATTAATAAAAATGACTAAACTTTAAATATACAGAAGAAGAGGTAGGTATTATTATATAACGGACGACAATATTTAGAAAAAAAAAATCTACAAAAATGGTGCATATTGGTGGGGGTGTTACACAAACTTATCTGCTATTAAATGTACTGGCTCTGTAACAATAAAAATGTAAGTTTTTACATGTTTTTATATTGTACTTGTTTTTTTTTGTATATCGTATCCAGTAGGAAGTTGTATTTATAATTCTGTTGTTATTTTTCAAACAGGTTGATGAACTATTAAAAGAAACTGCACATATTACGGACTGTGTCATGGATATAGCAAAAAAACGAATGGGCAGAACAGATGGATCATGTAAGCAACAAAACAAGTGATGTCTACAGATGGACCGGTTCGCAAATTATATGAAGAAGCTATAGGTGCTTTTCAAAATACTGGAAATAATATTGTTCATGAAGTGCCGTCTTTTGAAGAAGTAAAAGTCGGATTATATAAAATGCTGAATAAGGCCTTTAATGTTCCTAAGGTTTCATTAAACAGGGACGACGACATAGCAAACATTGTTATCCCACAAAAATTCAACGAATTTCTTCTTGCCGATTATAATCCTGGAGATGGTATGAGAATCATATTACTCGCTACAAAAAAGGGCATTAAATTCATGGACAACATTCATGATTTTTTGGGGGATGGTACTTTTAAGTGTTGTGTGCCTCCTTTTAGCCAGATATATACTATTCATGGAGACTGTGGCAGTAGTTTGAAGACAACTAACATAGGACCACTTGTGTATGCTTTAATGTCCCATAGAGATACCAAGGCCTACCAGATTTTATTTGAAATGGTGGGAATTAACGCCTGGAGTCCAGTTAAATATACTTGTGACTTAGAAAAAGTACCATAAAAGCACTCCGTAGTGTTTTTCCAGGGAACCATAAACGGTTGTTATTATCATTTTCAAGAAAGTTTGGTCCGGAAAGCAAAATCATTGAAATTTTTTAATGCCAAGCACAACCCCCGCTGTGTTTTTTTGTATCGAAGTTTAGCTTTATTGCCACATGATAAAATTGTCGCAGGATGGGAATACATTGAGCAACTATTCAACAATCACCAGTACCTACAGCCATTTCTTCAATATTTTAAAAGAAACTGGCTAAATCACGAAAACATCAAAATATGGTCGGTTTTTGGAGAAACACACCGAACCAATAACTGTGTTGAAAGTTTTCATACTAGCCTGAGTAAAAGAATGAAAAAGTTCAATCGGATCCTCCTAGATCTCATCGCAAGCATTTAAAAAAGACGCAGACTTCAAACGCACACAAAACAACGCAGATCTAGCGTTCACATAAATGATAAATTCATCTGTGAGGCCCACTTACGCTTGTTGCATGGACTTAATACCGTCGGCCATTTTATTTCGTTTTAGTTTTCGTTTTTTTGTTTGGGTGAATAAATTTTACTTAGATTACAATGTCTTTTATTTTATGAAAAGCAGTAAAGGTGTTTAAAGTTTACTAAAAGTGTACTTATTACACCTAGATGAATCACTTCAGGTGAATTAAGTTTACGAAGGGTCATTTGCGCTCGACGTATACAACTGATTAGATTTGAGCTATCCCGCGTTTTTGGTTTATCATTCAAAAATGTCACTTGTGTACGTTATAAACGTCAAGCTCTTACGTGGTTACGTTGTGACTTGTGACAGTTACGAGTGACAAGCGGAGTTTCAGTTTTTGTTTCTACTGGGATATTTTGCAAAAGTGGTAAAGCAATTACGAGGTCTACTAATTGATAAATTACGCATAATTTAAAAATCTTACTAATACTATAAATCGGAAAGTTTGTGAGGATGGATGGATGGATGGATGGATGAACGGATGGATGGATGCTTGTTAGTCTTTCACGCGAAAACTACAGAATGGATTTGGATGAAATTTGCCACACAGATAGTTTATAACATAGATTATCACATAGGATACTTATTATCCCGGTAGTACGATCCCGTGGGACAACTATCGAACTCCACGCGGGAGAAGCACGGGCTAAGCTAGTTAAATTGCAAATTTGTAGTACTTTAGTCATTAAGAGCGTGTATTAATCTGGTGTTGTGTCTAGTTATCCGATCTGGGTTAAATTTGAACCAGCAAACATAAAGTCAAGCGATAATCGTTTTTTCGAACATCGTTGCGGAAATTGATAATTTCCTGAAGGAATATCAGCACCTTATTTAAAATTATCTGAACATATGAAAATATAGTGAGCTCAGAAGCACGCAACACAGCCCAACACAACGTAAATAACGCTACGTTCACGTCGCAGCTACTACAAGAACCCTTGATCTCTAGCGCCGCCACTCACAAAATGTTTGCGAAAACTTAAAGGCCATGAATATGCAATAAAAGTACCAGGTTGACATAGAACGCGGAGGATGGCAGTTCGCAACAAGGGATGCTGCACTAACCCCTGCGGTTAGGGGCGGGGAGTCGCTTGAATGGAGCGTAGGGTGCAGATTTATCCCCGATGTCAACGTCAGAGGACGTCGGGGGTCGTTAAACATTTGCCTGCCGAGTATTGTAGTAAGTTGTGTGCAGACAGAGTCCTGTGACCTTTTCAAAGGGATTCTTAGTTTTATCGTTTGTGTGTCAATATCTAATGTTGCAAAAAAGTTTTCATTTCATTTGGCAACTTAAGAAAAGTGTGAGATCTTGTTTCATAATCATAATACATTACCAAAAAGTTGTCAACGGTTGCCAATGAACGCACCGATGAAACCGAATGCAATCAGCACATCTAAACCGCGTTCAAGAGACAACTCTAGATGTCATAATTGTACTAATATTAACACTGACGGCTATTGAACGCCATTTAAATGCTCTGATCATCCGGTTTCATTGGTATCGCTCTCGGTGTTATTTAATTCGAAAAACAAACAGAAGTTTTTACGAGGATTTTCCTAGCGGAACAAGAAATATTATACACGCCTCTCGCCACCAGCCGTCATACAACGTCGATTGCCTCGCCACTCAATTCGTGTCTCAATTACTCCAACATGTACGCCAAAATGATTAAAGACATAAAAACGCGTGCCTCTGCCTATAACAATTTATTCCCAGTCGTAATGGGATGATTGAGGTGAAGGGCACCCGCTAACCCTTCAACTGCGCCCGTTAGCGTCAGGTCAATGAGTCCCGTCGTTTATTAAACGACTTTGATGTCAGTTCTGCTATAAGCAGCAAATTCCCACGGTTTAACGTAATTTCATCTAAATTATGTCAGTTTGAGAAGATAATATTTTGCTAGTATAATTCAAAAATAAAAAATGTGATAAAGTGCTTAAATATTTTGATATACATATTTTAATCATCATAGTGCCATGACTGACCTACTTAATCCTGCTTACATACTCGTAAATAAGATAATATTGATTTGTGTTTACCTGCTCACTTTCCCTTGTAAATAGCCGTCACTCGTTCTAACACGTTTAATATTTTTTACAGCAGAACTATCGAATCCCCCTCCTGTGGGCAAGTAGCTCCGCCCTATTAGTTTCACATCGCTTGGTCGCTTATGGAAGCCTGGTACTATTGAACGGAATGCGTGACGTAATATTGACTGGGTGATATCCATACATACATCTATACAAATAAACAAAATTGAAGTGTGTGTATATAATTTCCAAATAACAGCTTTTTACTGGATGCACATGAAAGTATAAACGGTACTTATAACAAAAAAAAAACAATCTTTTTAATTTTTGTCTGTCTGTCTGTTTGTTCCGACTAATCGCAGAAACGGCTAGACCGATTCTGATCGGACTTTTGCGGGCAGATAGCTGATGTTATAATAAGTAACTTAGGGTAATTACCTTTATTTTAGAAACGGGATTAGGGATCCGTGCAAAAATTAAAACCCTTGAAATTGTCAACAAAATGAGATTCAGATGAGGAAGTAGCATGTTGAATGCCCACGTTATATCCACTCCTATCAAGATCGGAGATTCTACGAAGTTGACTCGAAGTTGTAGACGATTATGTCTACCTGGGACAAACGGTCCAGTTTGGTAGGTCTAACTTCGAGAAAGAGGTCAAATGTCAAATTCGACTCGGCTGGGAAGCGTTTGGGAAGTAGCACGGCATATTCTCGTCCAACTTACCGCAGTATCTCAAGACGAAAGTCTGTGACCAGTGTGTGTGATTTCATACGGGACCAAAACGTGGTCGCTCACAATGGGCCTCATCAGAAGGTTTAAAGTCACTCAAAGGGCAGTGGAGAGGGCTATGCTCGGAGTTTTCGTTGTATGTTTATGCGTGATCGAATTAGAAATGAAGACATCCGCAAGAGGTTATCGGTGTAGCCCGAAGAATTGCCAAACTAAAGTGACAGTGGGCAAGGCACATTGCTCGCAGAACGGATTGCCGATGGGGCAGAAAAGTTCTGGAGTCGCAACCGCGAACCGGAAGACGTTGCGATGGAAGGCCTCCCAGTAGGTGGACCGGTGACCTGGTGAAGGTTGCGGGGATCCGCTGGATGCGAGACGCACGGGACCGGTCAATGTGGCGATACTTGGGGGAGGCCTATGTTCAGCTGTGGACGTCTTTCGGCTGAAATGATGATGAGGGAAGTAATATTTTTATGATAATTTCACGCGGACGAAAGTCGCGGGCACGAGCTAAGTCTATAATAAAATTGCACGGTTTGTTTTTTACGATCCTACCCATACTAACTGGAATAAATAATAAATTCCCTGATCGCCACAGAAAGTAAAATGCACATTGTACGAGTGCCATTACGTAGATAAACAGGATCACGGGTTATGAAGTCGAAACGCTTTCATTCAAAAATGTCAACTGACAGCGATGCTGCACTACACATACATTATACCTTCCGTTCTTTTACTGTTTCCTTTTATATTTTGGCAGCAGAAAAAATACCATCCATTTTTCTCATTATTGGAGACATTTGATAACAGTGACAGGTTTTTTCCCACCATCCTGAGTGGCCACCATGCTTTTATCGATCTTCGAGAATAGTCTATCCAATTTCCAATCTCATTGTAGCTTTCAATTCGTTTTAATCAATTTAGATGTTAGTTGTCGTCGCAACGTGGACGTCTACGGCCGTGTAGAGCGGGCCGGGACCAGGCCGGGACGAGGCCGGGAAACAGCCGGCCGGCCCGATAAATATCTCATGAATAAGAATATTGCATTACGTATTCCCTACGAGTAGGACACACGTACGGCGACTGAAAACTAATTTACTTTAAAGCGCATGCTTATAGGCGTCCGACTTCCTATTTACAGTATCGAGGAAAAATCAGGAGCTTCAATATTTTGTTTGCTTTGGTAATAATTTATTTATGCACCGCATTTTGAACGAGCTGCGTCGTACAACTTAGTAAGTTTACTAAGTTCAGCTCGTTTTCTATGATCAAAATAACAGTAAGCTTGTCAATTTATTCGATCCGTTATAAATTGTGTTCGTCATTTAATACTGAGCCCGACCAAGTATACCAAAATATGAACATTATATTTAAAATACGCTGAATACCAACAAAATACAAAATTAAATAATGAAAATATTAAAAGGGCAAGTTTATTTAGAACTATATCGTTGTTTTTATCGCACATTTTATTTATTCCCCGTTATATTAAAAAGACTCTACGCTGAATGGAGTCACATAAGTGCTCTCCACGGCAGCCCCGTTCAGTTTATCATTGTGGAATGGTATTGGGAAGTCACACTAAAAGCTCTCGAGGAGTCGCGAAAAACCGTTTATTTTTTTATCTCTAGAAATTGATTTTCGTTGAACACTCGAAACAAACTAGAGAATCCTCGACTAACTCCCTAACAGTCATGGTGAAACTTTGAACAACCATTTATCAATAGATAAGTCAGTCCTGTAGCGACTATTAGCAGAGCCCGCTTATTAATTATTTCATTTGTAAGCGCTCCGCGGATTAATATTCACAGAACATTACAACGTTCCAACTGCGAGAGCTTACAACAATGAGTGGTGAAACTAACATTAGTACGAATTAGCTTCATGAT
Source organism: Noctua pronuba (assembly GCA_905220335.1). Taxonomy (NCBI): domain Eukaryota; kingdom Metazoa; phylum Arthropoda; class Insecta; order Lepidoptera; family Noctuidae; genus Noctua; species Noctua pronuba. The sequence continues at coordinate 531,065 of LR999906.1, read as the reverse complement.
TCTAAATTATAAGCAGAAGAAAATAACAGGCAAGTCCCGCCGTGTGCCTAATTTACGTCATTATAACAGAGCAAAAAGTATCCTCGCTGCCGCTCTGTGCGGAGCTCAATGGTTGTTGTAGTTTTTGCCGGAGAAACTTTCGGTGAAGATGAATAGGGCGCTTAACGTTAAAGAGCACGAGCTATTTCATGATGTTTGCACATCTGGTGTCGGGCTTCAGACGCACGTAAAAAGGAACTTTTTTATGTGCTTTAGGAATAAGTTGCAAGAATTTCAGCTTCTACCAAGGGATCATAACTCTAAAGGGCTGTAAGTTTCCAAAGTTTCTAACTCATTAATAAACTATAGGATCCGGACCTTGTACGAGGTGACGCTAAAGTTCCTAAATGTCTAATAATTAAACTCGTTGTCCTGTTATGAGCCCCTGGGAGTGTTACCACGAGAGGGATAACGGCCTGACATGGTTGTACTAACAACAAGATAACAATCGACTAAGGATCATTCAGTAAAGCTGATAGTAAGGGACAAGCATTATTATTAGCAAAGGCACATAAGCAGGAATTTCGCCGTACAGCCAATAAACTAACTGAACACAATACATATTAATTTGAGGTAACCTAATAATCATGTACAATTGTGTAAAATATCAGGATTGTAATTTCAACCTAACACTTCTCAAGTTCTTAGTTAGCATAATACAATGATTTCTAACTATGTGTGTTTAGTTGAGTATTTACTATTTACATTAATAACGAAGTACCTAAACCTAAATGAAAAATCAGCTGCGATCCTAGCTTTCCAGCAAGTAAAAATCTCTTTGAATTTCTTCTAATACATTTGTTTTTATTTGCTACTCCGCCTCAGGAACATTTTCGGCTCACTTTTTCGTTGTTGTTTTCATTTCCTAAAATATCAGCGAGAATATAAACAAAAGCAAAATTCTTTGCCTTTCTCTCATTTTCAGAATAAATGAACCTTTTACAAGTCAGCCTGTTTCAACAAAAACATTCAGTCAGACTCACAAAAAAATAAAATTCCATGGAAAGCTTAACCAGCGCTCAGAAAAGCCTTGAGTTAGCATAATATAATTAGGTTATAATGAAAGTACACTATTGTGGACTCGACTTGCTTTGTGAGCGAAACAAACAATGTGACTGACCGTGGTTCCGCACAGAAGTTCATAGATAGTCATAGCAACATTTTTGAGTAAACCAAAATATCGTTTAGTTACTAACTAATAATGAAGGGAGTCACTTGACGAATTACGTTAACTAGTTAGAAAACTTCAGTTAAGTTAGTAGCAGTCCTAATAACTTTAATTATAATTAAACAAAGAGCTACGGAAGACAGGGTCACCAGGTGGCACAGCCGCCATTTTTGACAAAACTTCCACAATGTTTCGGCGACATCTTTGGTATAAAAGGAGGAATAATGAAGAGTTAAAGATATAACGGACTGAGTTTCGAGAAGTTTGTGAAAGTAAAAGGTTAACTCCCGATGGAGACCCTGGTTACCATCTGGTAACCAGGGCATAATTAGAATATTTTAAGAATTAAAAGCACTTTCCTATTGGAAAGATCACGCCGATTTGCTGATACAACTAATTATGGAGAATTTGGTTGGGATCAACTAAAGAAAAACTGAAGTGTGAATAATTGTCAATGTAATAACAATTTTCATTTCGTAGTCACACAAACTACCTAATACCGGGGCCAGTTTCCCCGAGCCTGTTCCCAATTTCCAGGCAGGTGGATGTGCGCCGCGATAGTACCATTCAGTTGAACTCCTGTTTACCGGCCGCCATCGGAAACACTCCCCAGACGATATCCTGAACATTTCTTACAGACTAGTGTTATTAAATGGCCATAGACGGGCTTTGAATATATTATTTCACAAATTATTTTGTTTAGGACTCTGAAACTGGGTTTGTAATGAAGTTGAAGCGAAAATGATAGTTATGTAAGAACTTAAGATGGTTATTTAAATGACCAATCAGACGTTTTCTAGATTGTATAGAACTTGAAGTTTAGGGCAATTAACACTATGCAGAACTAACTGATGCATCCATCAAATCAGATAGACAATTCAGAAGCAGTCTCAAAATTAATTATATATTTAACAGAAGTTCAGCAAAACTGTAGTATCTCGGCGACCCAAATCATAAACAAATAGACAAGTGGGCAAATAAAGTGGCTCGGTGTCCTGAACAAAAGGGAGGTAGCAGCCCTTAGCGCCACTCCCGACAGATATTATGAGACCTTCATTATTAACGACAACGCACAATTTACTCCGCAGATTTCGACCCTTCACTATTGCTGTAATCTCAGTAAAATACCGCCGCTTGTTTATGAGTTCCTGGTAAAGGTGACTGTATAATGTCATTGTCTGTTATTAGAATAATGTCGGAAACAACGGCATCTATACGTACCCGTTTAGCTACTTTGTTTTCCTTCCTTTTAACGAAGAGCTTTTGACGTAGTATTAGCGTACGGAATCTACGAACTCTATGTTCATTTGAATTTGTTTGTATCTGTGATCCTACATCGCAGATACAAATTCATCATTTGCCTGTTATGTATTTGTATCTCTAAATACACGCCGAAACCAAGTCGACTAAAGCAAAGAAAAATCTCTACAGATGGGTTCATGGAGGGTTCAGATCTCAAGTGTGTATGCGGCTTGTCCCCACCTTCCATCATGCGATGAATGCCCTGAAACCTGAGCACTTGACTGATCTTATAACTGCATCAGCGAGCGGAGTTCACATGGATGAATGTTCGGTCAAATATATTTAACGAAAAATTGCCATCGACACGCTAAGAAGACAATTTTCCTGCACTCATCCCGATTTATTTGGGGGTCAGCGCAGCAGGTCTTCCATATTTCACTTTTACTATCTATTATCATCAGTTATCTCAGCAGTCATCTCCTGTCTCGTCGTACACGTCTAATACAAAACAAAATCAAATGATCATTATGAAAAGAGTAAAGTTTTTGAAAATCTTGTAATAAGCGAGACAAACCCATAGTTTTGAATGTAGCTAATAATAATAGTCAGCGAGTAAAAAGAAAATGAAATGAAGACATCAACTCGATGTCGAGTGATGACTTTATTTGGCTCTTTTTATTATGATAATAATAAAATTGAATGATTAATTTGCTGATTTAAAAATAAAAAATGTGCGACTGCGAGTCGAGATTTATAATGAGAAAACCCGTTGAGCATGGTAAGATATTTAACATGTGATGTATAACAGCAATTTTGGTGGAATAGCCTGAGACGATGGCCTGAAATGTTTATTCGCCTGCACATCGCTTTGGCCAGCATCGGGTAAACAAGACAAGAGCAATTCATGCAAAAATGTTCACCACAGTGCGTTTTAGCTGTGTACCAGGGTAGCAAAAGCTAACAAGAGTCAATTGTAGGCAGCCGGGACAGCTTCCACAATGGCGTTAAATCGCGCCGGGAGAATTAGTTCGAGAGGCCGCACGTCCCGGCCACTTTGTTGCAATTTGCGGCAATTTACTGCTACTATTTCGTAACTAGGCTCGCCCGTTACTTCATAAAAGCTACGTTTTAACTCATGGTCGTTGGATAATGTAGAACAACTTAATATTTTTCTATCTAAATCATTGGACGTCCAATTCCGACCAAGCCAAGGAAAAAACTGTTTTACATCAAAGCAATTTCAAATTATTCATACGTTTTGAATAATCTAACTTGTATCTAATATCGTCCAATGAAGCGCAGCATTCTAGGCGTCAAACTAACAGACATTGTAAGCAACCCCACACTGCGCTCCGAAAACGAATTACTGACTTTGCTCAAAAAGCCGCTAAGCTGAAGCGGGACTGGACTGCCCACGTTTGCCGCATGCCCAATGAGCTGTGGGCCAAAATAACCACTTTCTGGAGCCCTGACACAGCCAGGAGTCGCGGCAGAGCTCGTAGAAGGTGGCGGGAGGAGCTGGACAAAACCAACGACCAGTGGTCCACATTAGCCCTGTATCGAAACAACTGGAAGTCATCGGGAGAGACCTTTGCCCAGCGGTGGGATGACGCAGGTTAACAGTATCTAATTAGTCCGCTCGCGTTGATTTAACTAAAGAAAGAACAAGTAAAACTTTCATATTCTTGGTAAAATGAAGAAAAAAGAAACCTCCCGTCTCGTACAAGTCCTGATTGCGAAGTAATGTTTTTCTGAGATTTTTCCGCAGTGAATAGCTAATGAAATAGAATATGTATGAGGGATTTACGTTAAAAAGCTAATCTGTTAGAGTCGTTGTACAAATTAGCGCGACCAGTAAAAACGTCGCGCGGTATTTTCTCAACAAATTATTGTGTTATTTGTGCACAGTATTTGCTCGTTAGCGGTGATTTATTAAAGCTAAAACAATAATTGCATTACCACCGCGGAACGGGGAAGACTCTAAACTGACCAGATTGAGGAATAAAAACAAAGTTGTGATGTAATAAAAGTTGAGTCGGCGCCCGCTACAGGGGATCCGTTAATTAGTCGCGATCTGCAATTAGCGGCTGGTCCGGTAAGAGTTGCTTGCTGCTAACCAGTCGCTGTCGTCCGCTCGTGATCTCGGCCAATGAGGAGGGATTTACGATAATTTAATTTGGTAGCAAACGAGAGCCACATGAGGTCGGGGTAACAAAGGTGCTTAATTAGAACACCTGGTGTTGCCACTGCAAGTTGCAGACGTAATAGGTCGACACCACGTAGGTTTGAAGCCAGGTGCCACGTGCCAGGCTGCTACATACATAATTATGAAATACACTATAATTTCTAAAATCAGGTTAAGTACACATATTGCAGTCTAAATCCAAATTCGTTTATTGTTTGCACACGTGAAATATCAGTTCTTATGATTATTAGATAAAAGCTGGCTTTACCTATCAGGTTTACAATATTGAAGTGTTGATTGCAACTTGGTGTACAAATCTCAAGCAACATCATTATATTGCTTTAGCTTTTTTTCTAGCTTAGGGGATAAAAAAATGCCCGGTAACAAAAACAATGACGCTAGGAACTAGGTTTGTGAAAAATATGTACATAACAAATAACCTACTCGATTTATAATACATAACAATGATAGCTTCATAACCTCGAGATAAAATAAATTATGATGAAAATGTTCTTTAATAATATGAATAATGAGTTCCGTAAATCACACACGACAGTGTTGATATGAAAGAATGTCAAAGAAAAGAGCCCCCGTGGAGACGATAAAGACAAAAACTTAACGAAGCAGAAAATTATAAAACAAAAGAGTTATGATGACATTTCTTATGGAATACTAGGGCAACATAAGCTAAAAAGAGGTCGTCTACGAAGGGAAGCGAAACTATGGAACAGATGCATGGCAAGTTTTTTGTTATGACGAAGGGAAGGAGGCGGGGCGACAAGGACAGAAACAACAAATAAAAACTGTAGTATTCTACATAAACGGGTACGCCTTAAAAAAAGGCCCCCACTTGCATTATTCATACAGATGCTAATGGAAATGGCAGGTCTTAAAACTGTAGACGTAAACAATGGCCAACTTTATTGTTTTTGAGACTCAAGGAAGGCCCGAGAGAGAGGACAATGTTCCTTGATGAAAAATTTGCGACGCAAAATGAAAAGGGAGTGTTTGTAGTCAATTAACAAATCCGTTTGCGCATTTTATGACGAACCGGGACAATGGGGAAAGCCGTGATGTTTTTCATTGAGTGTTTACTTTGTAATATTGACAATATCACGTTGTTTTATTAATAAATTGGTAAACAAACGTTGTTGAACTTTGTACTGGAATTGATAACAGTATAACATGCGAGGAGAATGGACGAATGTAGCAGCAAACTGATGGATAAGTGCTGATTGATTGTTATTGGAGAAATGTACTATATTTTTGATATATTCTTCAGTATTTGCAAGAACTTGGTAGGTGGACATAGTTCTAATTAACATTTCCGATAGATTGGACGTGCGGAGAACCACAAATTGGTTGAGGTCTATCTCCTGCATCGGATTGTTAGTAAATTGATTGATTGAACCATTTTAGTGTGTCTATATATCTTCGTACACATATTGAATGTATGTAATTAGAGGAACATGACTGACTGCGGTAGTAACAATGACATCAGTACTGAACACGACATATGTATTGATAGGAGATCGTCTATCTAGTATCTACAGTGCGATTTGATCGCATCAATGAACCGACACTATCAATTGTCGCGCGTGCGGTTAATGGCATTCATTGCCAGTTGATTTGTTGCAAATAACTCGAATGAAACACATTTCTACATAGCTGCCTGCTAGAGATAACTACATAAAATAAAACTATAAACGCTAAGTAATTAGTGTGGTTGAGTTTTTCATTTTTAACTCCCCGGGAAAGTCTGATATCCTCTTAACTATGCTCGCCCGAGCGCATCCCCCAGTGGGCACTTAAATGCATTCACAGAAAGAGGGTATTTAAATGTCTGTCTGTAAAATCCTCTCCCAAGGAAGAGCGCCTCTACTGGAATTTCTTTTTTATTTTGTACGTTTAATATGGTTACGGAAAAAATATATTTTCATTCCAGGAATCCTAAGCCGTCATTAAATATTAGCTAACCAACTTGTTTTCAGGGTGATAATAATTTATTATTTTACTTCGGTCAGCACTTGCAACTTTATACACAAATTCTTATATTTCACAAAAGTTGGATAGATGTACCAACCTACCCAGCAGACCAGGTTTCTACGGTCAAATAAACCCCTATTAAAATAACAATTTCCACTATTGCTGTTGACATTTAAGTAGAGCAAAAAGATATCGGTGCACCAGGCGCGCAGTAATAAGAAGCGGTGAGACGCTTGCGGGTGACACCATGCAATATTGATGTGGCAGGGACGGATGGCCGTTGCACGCTGAACAGACGGGTGAGCGCGGCAGACATTGTGGCGACGTCACGTGACGACCCGTTTTATAATGTACCAGGCAGCTATGTAATGAAGGTGGTTTATAATAATGAGGGGAATTTCTTATGAAATGGTTTTGGAAATTGTGAAGAAAGACTGAGTAGCTGGAAGATTTAGGTGGGTTTCAAAATTCGCCTTGAGACTTTTGAAGAATTTTGGTACATATGGGAAGAGACTTCACTGCATTCGGATAAATAAATTAACACAGCTCTCTCTTTTATATGAAGAGCACTAAAACGGGATTGAAGTTATCCATTGAAATGAACTAGGTATGTAGATCAACATGCAATATTACGTGTTTTAGTGGCGATGTATTTCAAACAATAGTCATACATCAGTGAGTGGAGCATATTCGCAGCTCGTAGGAGCTCGGTGCGTACCTTCCATATTAAATAAGCGAGTGCGCGAACAAAGGATTCCGCTTTGTCGTGCAATATTGACGGAGCCAACAATAGTTCCGTAAATAATACGTCCGCTGCACTGCGGTCACTGATAAACTGCTTTTTAAGTCGCACAATACGAGCTACCCCGCCGCGAGTCGCAAGTCGCTACCACCTGACAACCACAGAAACACAACCAATGAACTACATAGTAAGTAAAATACGAAAAAATAATATGCAAGTTAAATTGTTTTATTGTCCTTGTAATGAAAGCGGCACATTGTTTTTCTGTCTAAAATAAACTGTCAGAGCCAACCTTTGTCAAAAGATAATCTCTAAATCTTGCTAGATAGTTCTTAAGATAATGACCTTGCGCGGCGCCACAAACGCTAAAGATAAAGCTAATCCGAACATCTAAGAAGCGAATCTGACAGAGACCTCCATCAACATCCTCTTATTTCTGCGATCCCGGTAGTTGTCAGCCACAAACGCGCACAAGGCGGAGCGAGCACAGTGGCGCATCCGGTGCCCGCGCCGTGCTACCTCCGGCCATCAATAAGGTCGGCTCGTATCCGGCCCGGACGGTAAACACCATTCCCTTTGAAGGCGTTTCAGGATTATTAGAACAAAAATATGTGGTGCAGAAGTTTCAATGTAGACCTGGCGTCACTGAAAATACTGATGTTGTTAGTAATAGCAACGCACTGTTTCAGAGACTGGACGTCAAGAACAGTACATGCTGCGCCAAACCCAAATAAATAAATTGCAACCGTGTTGAGTGTAAAATAGGAAACAACACAAGTCACACATGCAACTGGCAACGAAGGTTACACCGCTCTACAGAAAAACAGATCACAAGTTTCGACGAATTAGACAGAACAAAGTCCTTGAAGTCATTATATTTACATAACATGTTAGGAGTGGATCTTTTGTAGCTATCTTGTTTGTACCTCTACCGACTATAACGGTTTTAATGAGGGTCCTACTACCCAGGATAATGTTAAGCAGCTACCTTTGAAGATACCGAGATAGCTGTGACGACTAATATGGAGGCCATGTAGTCCTGCCAAATTGTTTTACTAATTTCAGTGTAGATAAGCCTCCGATAATATAGTTAAAAGAAATTCTACGTAAACTACTACGTACTAGTAAAGCTGGGCGCACAATGGCGGCGTTCAATGTTCATATTACTTGTAACCGCCAACCAGTTGATTAATGAGTTGATGGAATGTAAAGATAGACTTTCAGTCAAAAAAGTATCGGGAAAGGATGATTTGTTTATGGTTCCAAATTCAAATTTTTGTTTTTTTTTTATTGTTAGATTGGTCAACTGTTTTCCATTTTGGTGGGAGTTTAAGTTGCATCTGTTATTTAGATTAAATACAGTGCTGGTTTTAGTTAGATCATATCTAGTGTGTATTGCGAATTTCATAATGGACAAAAACACAACAGTCCCTGAAAATGTTACAGAAAACTCACAGTGAATCGACTTTATCAAAAACACGTGCTTATGAGTGGTTCAAAACGTTCAAAAGCGGTCGAGATATGATGGAAGATTTGCCTCGCTCTGGTAGGCCATCAACGTCTTCAACTGAAGTTAACATCGCAAAAGTCGAAGGAAATACTGTGACTGAAAATCCGCATTCAAGTTTGAGAGAGATAGCCGCTGAACTTTCTGTGTCTCACGAGTCGATCCGTACCATTTTAATTAATCACTTGGGTATGAAACATGTTTCCGCTCGGCTAGTCCCAAAAGACCTGAATTTTCTCCAAAAACTCAATCGCGTAAGGGTCGCTGAGGACATGCTAGAACGAGTCAATTCGGACCCAACATTCATGAAAAGCATTGTTACTGGTGACGAAACGTGGGTTTACGAGTTTGACATGCAAACTAGTCAACAAGCTTCGGAGTGGCGCCTTCCAACTGAACCGAAATCGAAAAAACCACGCCAAAGTCGATCAAAAGTCAAAGTCATGTTGACCGTTTTCTTTGACTATCGCGGTGTTATGCACTCGGAATTCTTGCCGGAAGGTCAAACAGTATTAAGGAATATTATTTGAGTGTTATGCGGCGTTTAAGAGAGCAAATTCGACGAAAAAGGCCAGATTTGTGGAAAGAAAATTCTTGGATTTTGCACCACGATAATGCGCCTTTGCGCAAGGCCATATTAGTGAATGAATTTTTGACCAAAAACTCAACAAATACCATCGAGCAACTACCTTATTCACCGGATATGGCTCCAGCCGACTTCTTTCTTTCGCCTAATCTCAAATTACCACTTCGTGGCACCAGTTTTCATTCGGTAGAAGACATAAAGGAGAATTTGCGGCGAGAAGTGAACTCAATTCTGGAAAAAGCGTTTAAAAATGTTTTGATGATTGGATTATTCGTTGGCGTAAGTGTATCGTTTCTGACGGAGCATACTTTGAAGGCGATAAAATAACTTTGGATGAATAACTAATATTTTGTGTATTATTGATCGTCTCCCGGAACTTTCTTGACAGAGTGGTAAGTATCAATAAATAGGCTACATTTCTGTTTCATTTGATGCTCCACTTAAAGTTGTTTTTAAACTTTTTGGAAAAATATCTCTTATATGTCTTCCATAACAGTTCTACAAAAAATATTTTAAAACAAAGCGAGCTCATCCTTATTTCTAAACTTGTACGTAGGCTTGGAGAAACTTAGAGGAGTTTGAAAATTAGCGTCTGAACGGCAGCTATTAGACGAGGAAGTCGTCGCCGGCGCCGGCACCCCGACCGGCACAGCGGCACAATGGCAGCGCGACCGTTTCCGTTTCCGTCGTGCACACACACGTCAGTTTCCGACCATCAATAGAGCCTCCGACAAAGATCCGCCGTTTTGTCTTCACGGAACATGGGATTTGTCTCTTTGGTAGAACATCCACAGTTAAAGAAAAAAGTAACGTTTTATATTCTTTGTTATGTAAATCTGGTTTACGTCATTTGGGCCAATGATAAAGAAATAACACCCACGTTTTCAAAGTGCTATGAAAACTTTCTTAGTCCTGAGAAGTTTCTCCTGTCGAATTACGCAAAAAAGTTTGCCTCAGAATAGAATGGAAATCACCCTATATCGAAATATTCACAGAATCAAAGCCTAGAATAGAATATATACTTTACTGTATGTACATTAAAATTTAAACACAGCTGTTTTACAATATTGCCAATTCTAATCCTAGGTGTAAGAAGGCTTCGGATAAGACTATGTTTGCACGTAGTTTGTTCGAATTTGTCCTATTTTGATGAGTGCCGAAAAAGGCTATGTTAGTGTACTTCGGTTCGTCCATTTTCCCAGGATTGTATTCGATATTTTCATCTTCAATATTGTCGGCCAGGGTCACATTTATACAAAAAGAAAACCCTCTTCATTTCATCTCTATCAAAACTTGCAATAATGTACTAGAACCAGATAGGACTAGGTCGTCGCTGACCACTGACCACACCGATAAACTTTTATACTAACTATGAAAATAAAAGAGGGGTTCCATAACTATAACTGAAACGGTCCATATAAAATAAAAGTCGTGAGGACAGAGCAGTTGCTTCGCTCCGTGAGCTAACTCCGCTTTATTGCCACAATCGTAACTTTTACAACTGGATTGCTGCGATGCATAAAACACCAGGGAAGTCGCAAAATCGATCAGGATCGCACAAGCGTTGTCGGCAAAAATCCATTTGGTCACAAAAGGCTAAAAATAAAGCATAACGGTGTCACAGTTATAGAAAATAACGCAAGCCGGAATGTTGGGGAATGTTTCCAGGCGTGTTCGGCACGGCCGCCATGCGCAGAACCTTTTAGGCATTCAACCGCTGAAAGCCGGACGCACCTGTGATACGCTCGCGGCCTTTTGACACGGGAATCCTGTTGGATTGTCGAGCACGTGCAAGTAAAAGTACCTGGTCGTTACAGTTTTATATTCCGCAACACCGAGATTTTGTAGTGCACCACACCACTTCAAAATCTATCAGTGTTGCGGAGTGCCCTCTGAATGAATACCTAACGAGTTGTGCCGTTATCTGTTTATTTTCGTTCAGACTCAGAGAGACTGGAAGATGTATAGTTCCGTTTATATTGGTCATCTAAATGGTAAAATGAATCATCTTCATTCTCAACTCCACAAAGCACGTTTAGTTTACGACAGCCACGAAATTATTATCAGACATTGTTTACGATAAAGCGATCCAGTAATAACAGCTCATTCCGCACGTTCCGAAACTATCAAGTTGCAACTATTCAGTTGAGAAACTCCATTAGGGGGAGGAGGGCTCGACTAAGATGACATTGTTTGAGCTCCGATCGAAAATCGATAGTGTCCGGTTTAACACCGTGCGATTGTCGGAGATAGACGGTGGTATTAGTCTGGAGTGCATGGCATCCAGGCATGCATGATGTGGTCGCAGGTTGCCGGTGGGATTTGATTGCCGTGAGATTGTGACCTATTCGGCCTATTTGACATCAAATAGGCCGAATAGGTCACAATCTCACAAACAGTGTATTGCACCAAGTGTATTTTCATTGCACGAAAACCGTTTTCTGTCCACATGATGTACGAGCCTAACGGAATAAAACCTGACAATCCGACATCAGAATTGGGATCAATTCGTGCTAATGAAATCATACGCGGGGACAATGACAATAACAATCAGTGACGGTTACTTTTTGAAATGCAAAACTTACAAATGCTCTCGCTGATACACTCTTGAAACCCAGCCAGTGAATAGCAAGCTAGTGTTGCCGGAATTCGATTCCGACAAACCGAGTCCGACGCGCGCTCGTGGTGCGTCATCGCCGACTTGTTTCTTGTTGTGAGTGCAGTGGAAGGAATCCAGCTTAATTTGACATTAAGCAAGGCGTTGAATGGCTCCGCATCTACATGGCTGTAACCTATTCAGGTATGACGTAGGACCAGTTTAAAGAATTGTTCAAGGCCAGATTCGTGTGCGTCGAAACTTCTACGGCTACCCTCATTAACCTGAGAAGTGACGAACCAAAGGAGAACCACTACAGATATGCGCATTGACACCGGGAACGAGAAGCGTAGGAAGTTTTCATCGCTACCCCCAATCAAGTGTCACGTATGCGACAAACCAGGACACAGTCAAGCGGATAGTCGCCCGAAGAAGACCGACGTCAAGAAGCCGTTGCCTGTGCCGGCTCCTACAGGCGTGTTGGGCAGCGACAACAAGCCAGCGACAGCTCACTGGTGTGCTTCAAGTGCGGTACGCCGCGCCAGGCCACATCGCCAGTCGCTGCTCAACAGGCAGGTCCAGCGCTGTACCGGTGGAGAAGCTAGTCGACCTTTGCATGGAGCCCCCCCATCCGGAATATTTAAGAACTTTGGTGAGTGTTTCAGATTTACATTCTTGAGCTGAATGTTCTTTAATGCAAAAGAGTAAATGTTGCTTGTAAATTTAGAGTGATTGAGATTTTGGACGATGATCGTTATAAACTGAAAGCTTAAAATTAGCTTAAATTCTAAGCGTGCCTACAAATATGTATGTAGGCTAAGGAAGATGCCAGCGGGTCACGTACCAGTCGATGTTGATACGGATTTTGATGATCATGAGCAAGCTTAAGATATGGTAGAAAGTCGAGTAAGGGATTCTGTCCTCCGTTTTGTGTTCGACCGTACCAGTGGTTATTACGTAGTCGTAGACCGGTGGAAATCGGTATCTCTTGAGGCAAATGAAGTAGTCCGTGGGAACGCGATACGCGTTTAACTCTGGTGGAGGTCGGGGTCTGCAAAGACCGTAGTGTATAGTCAGTGGGTGATGCACACGGGCGATCCATTTGATGGATGCGCGAGTTTTAATCCATGCGCTGGATGTGTGAGAGCAATGCGATTGCTGGTCGGCTAGAGAGCCGAGCTTTTACACGAAGGTTTCTATAAGCTTGGCAGTTTTTGTCGCAGTCGAGTTTTAAAGGTTGATTCTAACGACTATGGTACATGGCCCAGGGGTTGGCCCATTTTCGATTATTCTCAATTTTAACATGTTTGATTTATTAGAGTAAGATTTGGTTAAAATAAAACCGTAGAGTTCAAAAATTTCCTTATTTTCACTGACCCGATGTATGTAGAGTTTGGTCAGGAGTGACCGAGTGGAACAAAACTCTGTAGTGTACTATTTGTTTGCAGGGTAACAACCACACGAGGTCGTGTGCAAGCAGGACGGCCGTGTCGGATCCGGTCGTTGGTACGGACATAAAATGAATCGCATACTTGGCATATTTTCTCGAGAAATAGTTGAAATCCGTTTGCCCCTGACTCAACCTTTGCCGATCTGTTTTCCAATAAGTCGAGTCGGGCTCCAATCCCAGACGATATTAATCTTTTCATACATCTTAATCCTGACGAATCTGTAGTTAGATCTATTTGAAGAGCACTACTGCGATTACATTCCAAAGAGCTTTTAATAAAAATATTGAGGCAGCCTTAAGTGGCAGATTTATGAATCTGTCTCACTTAAGGTAGATTAATGAGGCGTATGATACGAGGATAAAATATTAAATAACAGCTGAAATGAATCTGTTTCGGAGCTCATTTAGCTGTCACTGCATTCGTACTGTAAGTGATAAATGATCGTCTCCTTGGTCAGGTTGGTTGGAGAAGTGGATGTTAAGGGTCAGACCCTGGGATGGTTTTGCTTATCAGGCAGAAGAAGGCCGAATGTATCGGTTAGCAAATCCTTAGCTAGCAGCCCTTAGACATAGTAGTTAACCTTAAAAGACGGCGGAATCAGAAAAGAAAGAAAACAACGATGGATTTTAGTTTTTAAGGAAATTAATACAAGTAGGTTTTTTATAACTATAACTAAAGCGCAGGCCACACAGAAAAGACGTAAGACGCGGACGGGGCGCAGACATATGTCTCTTCCGCGTCCCTTTCATACAAAATGTATAGAAGCGTCGTGACGCAAAACATAGAGAAAAGACAGGGCACGGACACGACGCTTCTATACATTTGACATATGTCTGCGCCCCGTCCGCGTCTTACGTCTTTTCTGTGTGGCTTGCGCTTTTTGCGTCACGACGCTTCTATACATTTTGTATGAAAAAAACGCGGAAGAGACTTATGTCTGCGCCCCGTCCGCGTCTTACGTCTTTTCTGTGTGGCTTGCGCTTAAGATGACTATAACGTACATAATCTCGATGAAACGTGTCGAATATATCGACCACCAAGATACCGGCGAGCTTATCAGGATAGCATGGGATTGATGGAGTCGATGTTAGTGCTTAAGCGCTCGTCAGTCAGGCTGTAGCTACAGCGAGCTTGCCGCGAGCCAATACACCTGTCTTCATTACTGAAGAAGCTGCTCGGTTGGGTTAAGGTTCCCTTGTTTGCTAGTTAGTCGTGCTTTAGTAGGGTATTTAGTCCTATTTGTAAGGCTGTAGTAACAATTTGTTAACATTTTCAGCTTTGCCTTAAGTGGTGTGCTATAAAAATGCCGCTCATTCAAGAAAGGTTTACATAACTTTGAGAAACTCAGTGGCTTAGCTGCTCAAGTAGGCACCAAATTATGTAACTTTTGTTTCAAGCGTAGATACTTCTACATCCTTGAACTTTTCTCTTTGAAATAAAGACTTTTACAAACAAGTGAAACCTTTTTAACCGAAACTTAATATTCGTTGAATGAGATCAACGCTGTTTAGTCTAAAATTAATAAATTCTTCTGGGCGTGAAATATACAACCTTTGTGTTCGTTCACAAAGCGATCAGCCCCAGTTGATTTAATAAACTTGAACTTCAAGGTTTGTCTTCTATGTAAATCTCTAATCCCCACCTAATTATGTACTTGATATTACTCTTCAGTTCACTTACGATCCCAACACCGCATTGTTCTTACCTGGAAACAAAACAGAAAACATTTAGACCACATTTGCATGAAAAGGTATTAAGAGTTTCAGCTGAATACTTTTTTCTGTCAGATATAATCCGGGTAAAACATACAGGGCACCAGGCCAGCATGACTGCAGGGGATCATCCGGATTGTCCCAGAGTCGTGTTTTCTGGAAACCTTCCAACGTATAGCAGCGAAGTGCACGCTTCGAACCTTGATAATATCCTACAAATAGCACTATAACACAGATAAAGAGCTTATGCGATTTGAGAAAATACTAGGTTATTCCACTGACTACCATCTGCTTTTGAAAGTGCTATCCTTTCGGAATAGCAGTTTAATAACACCGATACAACCAAACTGTTTATTACGTTGAAAGCTTTTCGTATCCTCTACGTGCAAAAGAAAATTTTCGCGTAACGCAAGCCATATTGAAAACGTCCATTACCGCATGATTTCATCGACATAACCCTATAAGATTTTCATTTCAATAAACTTGAAGCAAGGGATTCTGCGAACACATCTCGTTCTCTAATACGCAATCCGGCCGCGGGGCATCTGTAATAATGCACCATATAAAAAGGCATTAGCATTTTAAATGACGTCGTTACGCACCCTGCGGCAGAGGATTTTTATGTAATATCTTTTTCGTTTTCCTCTCTAGAAAATAAGTGTTGGGAAAGATCATTTTTCTTGATGGCTTACAAATTAATTAGGGACATATTAAAAGACAATCTCAGTACCGGGGAGGAAAGGTAAGGAATGTGTTCGTGAGGTTATAGCGCAATTATCAAGGAGCTCGACTAATTTAACAGGCGTCTCGGTCCCGCAGCGGAGCCGCAATTTACCAGGAGCCAATAAACGCGGCAGAGGCGTGACAAGCGCCGTGAATTATGCAGCCGCGTATAGAAGCCTCCTCCGCGGAATGTCATTGTGTGCTCCTCATGTTAATTTAATTTAGCTGCGTAG
Source organism: Noctua pronuba (assembly GCA_905220335.1). NCBI lineage: Eukaryota > Metazoa > Arthropoda > Insecta > Lepidoptera > Noctuidae > Noctua > Noctua pronuba. The sequence goes on along the minus strand of LR999906.1, from coordinate 514,895 downwards.
TCAACCGCCGCGTAATGCTGACGATATTGGCTCAATCAACCTTCGCACGCTACGACTCAATTATTCAGATAATTCTATGTATGTTAGTCTGTCACTAGGGATTAATTTGTAATTGATATGGTAGATTATTTGGTGACTTTGACGCTATGTAGATTAATTTAAGGGTAAACATTGTGTTGTCTTAGTTTAATTGCTAAATGTTCTGATGCCTTGATGGTAGATTGATGATATTTTAATCCAAACTTAATCATAGCGTTATGAATCTGTGCCAGTATATTACAAGGGCCACTTATAGATAGTGCACTATGCCATACCAGCGCCCAAAAAGAAGTGCAAACATGCGGATATTAATGATATCAACAACAACACTCAATCAACGTCGTTTACAAATGACGCGCGAGGATGTACCCACAAATTCAACGCCGCACAAACAGTTCGTTTTCATTAACTGTTCATTGTCAGCACCACAGGCGCGCAGTCGTGCGACGGACCACACGATAAACATCCTCACAGACACCATTTTAAGTAGATTAAAACATTAACTTTTTCGACCACAGTACGTTTACATTTTTTTCCCGACATCCCTCGGAAGAATCTTAATGAGTTGACGAAACTTTTAATTAATTCTACGAGTTAAGTATACTTTAAATAAATTACTTATACAAAATCATAAGCGGTGTTTTGTGGGAGCTCAGAATTGGGCTCAACTAAAAAGTTTGCTTGCAATTTTTTTTATCAATTTAACAATTGATAAAAAAAATAAAATAAAATATATAAATTTATAAATATATAAATTTAACAAATATAAGCTGAGTTTAGTTGAAAAGTTTACAAAAAATAAATAAGTACAGTGTTGACTTTTATGAACACTTGCCGAATGATAACCTGTAACTAGGGTGAGCATTTCAGAACTTTTGGTTAAAAATAAACTATGATTTTACATATTTGTTCCTCAATATAAAGGGTGTAAAAAGACCCTTAACGAAGCCGAAAGGCACTTGTTTTCCCCGTCATTGCGATCATTTTTTTGTTCTGGACCATACCTGGGAACCTTCTAGTTACGGAGATATTGGAGGTCAAAGTTCCAATTTTTTCACAAGTTTTTTTTTTTAAAACCACTTTTTGTTTTTAATTTTACTTTAATTAACTCCATGACCTGTTTACTATTCAAAGCATCGAGTTTTACCGTAAAACGTGATTTTTCACCCCAAAAAAAAAAAAAGTCGTTTCCCAGCAATAATTTTTGCGTAGAGTTACTTAGTTTGATGTACAGAATGCTTGGTTGACGGCTTCGAGAAAGGGTCTGTTTACACCCTGTATTTTGTATGTTACCTACGGCTTTTAACTCTAGACAAGCAAAACAAGTGAGCTGAAATCTTCCTGACTTGTACAGTTAGTATCAATACGAAGGAGCACTTAGAGCTGACGCGTGGTGTATCTCGTACCTCTATACCGATACTACTATTGCTTTACGAAGGTAGTGACAAAATTCGATGATATCATACGAGTACACACTATATCTACTTTGGTACATATTAGTTATAGTGATATGATTGTACATTCTGTACTGTACATCCCCAGATTAATTTTCTTTCTTTTAAGTAAGATCTCTGATGCAGAGACAAATTTAATAGTAGTATTAAAAGGCCTTCTCACCAAGAGCCAAATAGAAACCCTGTAAGTGAATATACAATAAGTGTACATGATTTAAACAAGCGAAAAGTGTTCCAGAAACAATCAGTGTCAGGGCGTAGGGGGCGGCACAGTGGTGCGATTCGCAAAGAGTCGGCCCTTTGATGTCGCATCAGGTATTCGTGCCGGCGTTTGACTGCCAATGTACCCGCTGCGGGATAATTTGCTTTCCGACGCGGCCATTACGCCGCCGGCGAACTAGTATTTGTGCTAGGCATTCATTTTCGTGGGCGATTGGAACTGCAAATTATTAGTGGATTTGGTGGAGCATTTGAAACACACTGACTGGAGAAATACAGCTGTTCCCTACAATTTCACAGTGTTATTTCTGCGCTGGGAGGTTTCCATAGTAACAGTTGCGTTTCGATGTCGTTTATGTCGTGTACAGTAGACGGGAGGAAAAATATGATGTGACAAAGATAACATCGATTACTTTACCCCATGCAATTTTCTGTGCTAAATCCTTGCTTGGATTTGTAATATAATGTCGACTCCTGCTACCTCCATAGCCGGTTAAAGTGCAACTAAACGTTGGCACAATTCAAACAAATGGTCGACTAAGAACCAGCGTAATTCTTGTAAAAAACACGATACCCTAACAAGTCGATTTCTCCTGGCAAGTTTCGAGGCCCTACATCTACAACTTGCCTTTAAGACGTTGTGCGTAGGATTGTACATCTTACTGTAAATACATATTTCTCGTCGCAGGCGACATGTGTCACGCGTGACGCGACACAGGTCTCGGGGGCCGGCAGAGTGCACGGCCACTTTACATATTATGCTTTATAAATCATTGACTCGTGGTATATTTAGCTTGTCATACAAATACGAGACGTTGACGTGTTATGTACTAATTTTATTACGCGACTCTCGTCGTCGTTTTCCTTCATATAATTCAACAAGTTGTATCTTATTTCTAAAAAGTTTACCAACACTAGAGCTCATTTCTGATTTCCTAATGCTTAGATAATAATCAGCCGTACTTGGGCTACATGCGATTAGGGCCCAACAAAAATACCATCGACATGAAAAGAAGCCCGTAAACTTTTACTGCATAGATAGATGGTCTTCCAGGATTTCATCGCTACAAATAACATGTAGGGAGCTACACAAATACATAATAAACATGTAATATACATAATAAACAAGTAAGATTCTCTGTCTCATATCTAATCTATGAGCCGTCGATCTAAATCTCACAAGAACGCGACACGTATTAATTTCTATGACAAAAACATAGACACTTGCGCAGCGCACAGACAAGAACTTCGCTAACTACCCGCAAACTTGGGGCTAACGAGGGAATCGGTTTACTATGTATGTTGCGGGAATGCGATCTGCGATAACTAGTCATATAATAACTTAAGGGCTTATGTCATACTTGTCGCTGAAAGAGTAGGTGGTACTTCAAACAGTATGAACGTGTCCATGTTTGCTACTCAATAAAATCACTCGCTGATCTCAATTTGATGTTATTTTGTGAGAAATTTAAAGCTTATTCAGTCTCTATACTTTTGTGAATAATAAACTTCGATTACAGTATAATTGGTAGGAAAAAGTTATTATTTGGAGATCTAACAGTGGGTGCCTCAACCAGATTTGTGACCCAAATATCGTGGAGATACCCACTCATAACTCTCCAAATAGTTTAGGACCACTCTTAGCAGCATTTCTGTGTACTGTTTAAAAAAAGTATAGAGGAAATAACTGACAACGCGACATTTTTTTTTGAGTCTATTAGGCTTCGCAACGCATCGATAACCCTTTGCGTCGCAGGCATCCGCCACTTTTCATCAGGTAAGCCGTGCGTGTGTTTGCAATACTCATCCGGTGGGCCTGTTTGCGTGGTTGAAACAACATAGAATAAAACTCAACATAGCAACATAATATTTTGTTCAAAATATATCTAAATTAGACAGGAAATGAATCGCCATCCACACTGAACAGTTACAGGTACAGCGTCTAATCGTAATGAATAAAAATAACTGTCATAGTGCAAAACATGGCCTTGAATATAATATCAACGAACGTATCGACGGTGCAAACGTAAAACGTCGTAAGGACCATTTAAATCTTATACGTTCCTTATGGCATTTAAAATGTTCACCGTCGATATATTTATACGTGGCAACATTTTAATTAATAGAGCTCTTTGACAACAGATTCCAACCAATGTTATTAATGAAAAAAGTATGTGTAACTTTCTGAAAAGTTTCGCGCAACAATTCATATGGCGGCCGAAGAGAGCTGTTTAACTTTGTGGGCATTGTACCTACACGTTGAGGTAAATGGGTGAGATTTAAGAGATTTGGCTGATCCTGTGTTGGAAAAGAATCTACTGTTTTAGTTATTGGTAGAAATATTGACACTAGTTAGAAGTCGTTTTATATTTTCAGCAAAAATATACAAAATACATGACATTGAAATAATGGCCAAAAAAGGTTTAATGTAGTAGTACTCCTTCAATTATAGGAGACTGCAGCCTGCAGAAAACAGTAAGTCCCATGTAAAAACGTAGGTAACTTCTGAGATAAAGATATCTCAATAGATGTTGTGTTAGATGATAAATATATGCTATAATTGTGCTTGTAGTAGCTACTCAATTCATAGGAATAATGGCCAACGAATGATAACAACATTGTGTATTTTTGTACTGAATGACTCATAATTGTCATTCATTCTATGTATACGAAGCCCGCAGAAAGCATGATTGAAGGACTAAGGTTAATTAATTTGGATATTTCTTGGAATCATTTTCCTGTTCCTCCTAAGCAAATATTACATACAATAAGTCGACAAGCCATAGCAAATAATAGAACAAAAACATAAGACATGACATTATTAATAAGTCCCCTACATCTGATACCGAAGTGTTTATTCGGTTAGCTAATTAAAATGATTGAGGTCAGCCTGTCCCGCTGGGGGTGTCCTACGTGAGAATTTAGTTAACTAAATGAGGGGTAAGATTCTACTACATAAACGGAACAACAATAATTGTGGGGTACCAGGGCGGTATGACTGCTTGCATCAAGCAGCAAAATGGCAACTAGAAAACGCACAGACACTCAAAGCCAAAAACAAATTAATCAAACCACTCATATTTGTGTAGGAAACGTTACAAACTGACGCAAAGTACTGTCAATAATGAGCGGTATGTTTCAGTGTGGTGATATACAAGTATTGACGCAACCGACGAGTGCAGAGCATACAGCCCGATATTTTGCGCAAACAACCCACTGCGATACCATGATTGTTTGCAGCGCCATATTATCTGATGCTGCCGTTGCCGTGTTTCAGTTATTAAAAGTTAAGTCGGGATCCGGCAGGATTTATCGGTTAATTGTGCGGTTGTAAAGGTGAAATGTTAATGAAATGGGTAACGTTGCTTTTCAGCAACGTTGTGAAGTGTTGTGAGTTACAGTTTTTCACGTTCTTAGACTGTAATTATGCAGATTACTGCTATCAGTATAATCATTTCAGAAACAGTATAAAATATTACATGACAACACTTTTCAAGATTGTTAAACCATACTAAAATGGCGTACAACAACACATATATACTCCATTTGATGGATTCAAAGACTAATTCACCACGTAATACATACTTGGAACAAAGTGTTTGTAAAAATTATTTTTAGTCGTAAAACACGAGTGGGACCAGGGGACCAGAACAGGCGAGGATGGAAGGACCTTGAGGTAGAATTTGTTGCTGTATTGTTCGCGCCGCGCCCCATTCCGAGCGGATTATAAAGTTTAAATTGGTTTACGTAGGCATCGCTGCGAAGGAAGCAATCTCCGTGCACTGTGTGCCTTGACGTGTCCCAGCAGGGTGACGCCTAATCACTGAAGCTTTCATTTTAATAGACGCTAAACATCAAACATATAAAGAAAGTAAAACTATTAACTTCAATATAAAAACACTGTCTGTTGATCGCGACTTCGTCCGCGTGGAAATGTTCATGAGTTTGTGCGAGAAAAAAAGTAGCCGATATGCTATTCCAGATTATAATCTATCTCTGTGCCAAATTTCATCACGATACGTTCAGTTGTTCTGGCGTGATTGAGTAACAAACATCCATCCATGCATCCAAACTTTCGCATTTATAATAATAACAGTAAGATAAGTGAGTACAGCAGTCATTGTGCCGATAGTCGTGTCCGCAAATGGCTTAATTGCCAAGAGCCTCGACCAACACCTGAGGAGGCTCACGCTTGGCAGCTGGACCAAGGGCTTGATTCAGAAAGCGGTACTCCTGGACACGGCGCGTATTGTTAGGAGGTTCCTCTCTCAAGAGCCCTGACCACCGGCAGCTCGGACCCTGTTCCCAGTGCTGGTGGCCTACTATTTTTTATATGTTTAAATGTTTTTTTTTTATATTGGAATATTTAAAAATGTAATCAATCAATATGTTTGAAAACAAATGAAGGAAATAAAGTAAGATTACCGACATAATAGCTTTTACATAATGTCTCTATGCATGCAGATACCAGGAACTCATCAGACTCGTGAACTGTTTACCGACACCTTCTGAAATCAGATAGACAGCAAAAACTAATAGGTTCGCATCAAACGTGAACGCAAATGTTATTCATAGAAGTGGAATAGATCGCGTTTTAATTGCGTATCTATTACATGTAACTTTTAGAGCAGTTTGAACATGTATTTATTCATGTTATGTGGTGGATGCATGATGGTATGTAAAAAGATCGGCTTTTTGCCCAGTAAAGGGATTCCGGAAACTTAATACAATAATGGGGTACTAAATAAACAGATAGACGGCTTAACAACAAGTTATTGGCGTGTCTTAACAAAGGATTTGCCGATAATAAACAAAGTTGAAAAACTTTAAAGAAACTTCGCAATGTTGCTTGGCGTTAGAATTAGGTGCAAGCTCTTTCACAACGAGCTCTACTGCTATTGAACAGAGCACACTTGCTCTCAGAAGAATTAACCTCTACTTGTAGTTATGAGAGAAAAAAACGACAGGCGTCCAATCACACCTCGCTACATGAGCTCGCTAATCCCATGCTACCTGCTGCGAACCAATCACAGATAAAGAAATGAGATTTGATAGCAGATTCAACAGAATGCAAAAATCTTAGGTTTTTTCGTTGCCATGAATCAACATGTTTTAGCACTCAGCCGTGTGTCACGACGAATTTTGTTGCGTCAGATTTGCGTCTGCAAGAATTATGTAGGGAACGTGTGACGGGTGCCTCCCCCAGAAAAGGGGGAATATGGGGGACTCCGTCTTATCCCCGTGAAAAGAATGTGAAATGACACGTTGTCTAACCATGTAAACGTTCATGTGGTTACTAATTTAACCGTGTATTAAAATTACTTGTTTGCGATTTTAAAGCTTTGTTTGTTGAAAGATTAATATTTGGGATTTTTAATTACAGTTGGTGTTTATGTTACGGTTTTTAGTGTTATGGAAATAAGTGTAGCTCCTGTGTGTGTGTGTGGCGATGAGACCTCTGACATAAATGGATTCAGTTGCATTATCGTCATCGACATCCTCCCTGCAATGATAGACAGTGATGAGAAGGCCGCTTTTCTTTATGCTTTCCTAATCTAACCTAATCGCATTTAGGTCTTCCTCGCCATCCCTGGATTAAGTTTTGGTTTTTAAGATAAGTTTCATTTAAAAATGTGAACTGTTAAAAACTTAAACACTGCCCTTGATATGACAACTCCTAACCTAACTCTGTCGATGACAGGTTTATCGATGTGTGTCAGACACATTTGTTTCGACGTCACCATGACACCTGCTGATCCGTCCGTCTACGAAGGGTGACAACTTGACAGTGTGTGTTATTTTGGTTACATCCATTCATCAGAGCAAGCTTAGTGCTGGGATAGAGGTAGGTAGGCTCGTGATAGATAGTTTGAAGAAGGTTGATAGTAGCGAGAAAAGATACATAATTTTATAACGCGAGTGCTTCATATACATTCACAGGTTTTATATTTGGAATTCTAATAACATAACATAACGCCTGTGTTCCCCAAAGGGTTAGACAGAGAGAGGTGTGCCTCCAGCACACCCACATCTTCTTCCATCAACCGGGCAGAAATAAATCTGGTTCCGTCATATTCATTTTTATTTTGATAAAATCATCTCCATATTTTTTTCTATCACAGCTGCTATCAATATAGAACGTAATATCGGGCGACCAGCATGAAGCTGGAAACCATTCCATTCTTCTAAAAGGAAAACCGTTTGAAGACTCGTTCTGAGGAAAACTTCAAATAAAACTTTTATCGAGCAAACGAAGTTATATAAAGCATAAACTACGTATGTGTGATTATTGTAACTTAGTATGAAGTTACTGGGACAACCGAGAAGGTTTATATATTAATTAGGTACAAATAATATCAGGTTTTGGCTTCCTCAATGGTCGTGAATGGATTTATCGTCATCTGCCTAGCTTTTACTCGGCTACGTCTGGGTCAGCTTCCAGTCTAACCGGATGCAGCTGATTACCAGTATTTTACATGGAGCGACTGTCTATCTGACCGCCACAATCCAATTACTGGATGGAAAATTTGATACCCCTTGGTAAAATTGGTGAGAGCGAGTGATTAGCAACGGTTATTATGTTGTTTTTAATTCGATTCAAAAGACGTTCTCATTAATGTAACTTGTAACCATCACTTTAAACTCCGTAGACAACTAGAAACTCCGTTTACCCGTAGCATTTTGGCGTAGCTTGCCAGCGTAGCGATGAACGTAGCACAGCGCTACGAGCTACGAAGGTGCTACGCGTGACGTCACAGACGCCGCGACGTCTGGGCGCCGCCCGCGCCGTCGACCAACAACTACATACTGAAATGTACTACAGTTATAGATGCCGAGTTTAACTGGCGTTTGGGACATTTTGAAATGGCAGAAATCATTGATACATAATATGGTATTCATTTTTCAAAATAGGTTTTTTTAAAAATCTATTTATGGTCGGAGTTTCTTATCTGATTAATCTGCAAAGAAACACCGGAACAAAGTCAGATGTCATCGTCTCTTTCCAAGACCATGAGATTTTACAAATAACATTTTTAGTTTTTCAGCAATTACCATGTGGTAACTAAACTTGAGGTATCATATTATGTGTATTTACATAATATGTATTACTAACGCAGGTAATTGATTGGCGGCAAACATTTAGGTTACGCGTAATAGCATCGGATTTAGCTAATTAGTAAATAGATTACACAAAATTATGCCACGGTTATTAATATTACATATGCCTCTATGAAGCCGTATTACTAGGTATTACATTACACCCATGTGTACTCATGCTCCGAAAGGATTTATTGATTTCATTTAGCTTGGCTATTTTTGCTTTTTTCTAAAAACCTATTTAAATGCAGCGAAAAAGATAGTAAGGTCGCAGTCCGATGCACCATCTTTGGTGTATATATACTCTTTAGCACCTAAGATGGTAATCTTAGGTGCTAAAGAGTAATAATAAATAATAATACATTTTATATTAGAATATTTAAAAATGTAAAAATAAATAATAAAAATTAAAAATAAATAAAATGAAATAATTAAATTCAACTATTATCACTTGATTGTTACACCGTATTATATTTCAATCATCCTACCATATTTATTTATTTTACTATTTATGTACACACAGTAGACAAGACAGGAAAATAACATTATAATATATGAGTACATAGGTACTACCATATCTTTTTATCAGTTCTATTTTAAAATGTTCATGAAGCAATAAAATCCAATAAGATGTTGAATGACCCTCTGAGCAGATCGGTAACTTATGATTTATCCCAGATCTGCAATAAATCGAGATGAAGAGGGATCTGACCTTGGGAACAGAAGGAACACTGAACAGATGCGATTCACTGATTCAATGGGGATCACCTGGCAAAATAAGAAACATTCTAGGTTTGGTAACACCAGTTTAGGTTTATTTGAAAAAGCATGGATGTGCTTATACGAAAAGTAAGCTCAAGCATTACAACCTACTGGCCACGAGCTGCATGATGGAGCTGCGGTCAAACAAATGAGAGAGATTGGTAAGAGTTGAGTGTAGGTTATGTTCAAACTGATTACAATTTATGTACCACATTTCAATTTAACAGAATATCCAAACAATGCATTTAATATGGTTTCTGGTTTCTTCCCATCGACGCGTGACAAGCCATAGGGTTCTAAGACAGCTGGCACTCCGGCGGTGGCAAGAGCACGACGGATGAGATCATAAATGCTAGCGTGCAGCGTAATCCGACCTGCACTTTTACAGCATTAAAAAAATGTTTGTCTTTTCTTGTAAAGTATATACTAATAGGAACTTAAAATCATCTTTCTAATGACTTTGAACATAACCTGTCAAGTGCAATGAGTTACTACGACGCATCTGCACTCACGCAAATCACACGTGTCTCTTAAAAAGAATCACGTCGAAAGTCGCATCGCCTGAGGCCATGAACAAGGCTTAAGGCACAACAAGTTATAGATCAGTCTACAGCTCGTCTTAAGCTTGTTAATTGCCCCCAGCAGCTGCATCTGGTTTACCAACAAACACCTGCTATCTGATACAGCTGAACCACTTTTGTAATGTTTCACGTCGAGATTGCTTGGCGCGAATAATTTTACTAATGAAAAAGTTTAACGACCGCGAACGTGCACGATTGAGAAACCTGGCGACCAATCTGCATGCACTCTGAACGCAGTCAAATGTTAGTAAGTGTATTGAGAGAAGCATAGGATCTATCGATAGGCGACACTTGGAGGAGGCCTTTATGCAGCAGCGGGACGTGTTTAAAACGTACCCGCTACCGGGGAGGCATAAATGCGCAGCGCTTATCTAATATGCATCCCCGACGTTCGGAGCAAGGTAACGATCGTCTCGGCAAAACGTTCACACCTGCCACTACCACGTGACATCCGAGATGTTGCCATGGAAATCCGTCCCATAAAAACGGTTTCCATAAATAAATCCCTTTCAAGGCGTCGTTTTTGCGATGCTTTTCGTGTAGAGTAACGGTATTATAAGTGGGTAAGAATGTATTCACGTATGGGGAAAGCTTTGAAAAAACGTTTTGAGGCACTTTGCGTATTTGTCAACCATTACAAATGCATCTTACAATTTAACAAGTTATGGAGATTGCATGACCAATCGAGTGCTGTATAAATGTTTAACTTTGAGAACACTTATACCGAGCTCACAGCTGACATCTCAAACTTAGGGAGCCATACAAACGGTAACGTCTCGTGACGAACGTGACTGTAACCCGACGGCTTAACTTAACACCCTCCTTGCGTCATGTCGCCCTGGTACCCGGTGCACTGAACCGTATTATTCGCTGTACAGATTAATTCAAACTCATTTCAGGAAACGAGAAAAGGATCAACAGAAATTAAATCTGTGAGATTTATTATAATATCTGCGGGACTTGTTGTTTGTTTGCTCAGCTTGTTCGTTGTTGTTTGAGAGTTTATGTAAAAACTAGAAATCTAATTAGGAATTAATCTTACTGGAATAACACAATCCACTGCCTTGTCTGTTTCGATATTATTATGGTAAGTGAGTGGTTATGAAATAGAGGTGTAGAAGGAGTAGTTCGTGGGTGAAACAATTTTGTACAAAAATAAATGTCGCCGAACAGCGCACGCATGACAGAACTGCTTGCAAATAGCTCTCGGCGATTCGAAACACGTTCGAGCCGGCCACAACACATATGAATTGGGTAAGAAACGCTCTTAATCTTATCGGTGGGCTAAACGGGAGTTGAAAGGATTCTTTATTTAATGGAAAGCTATTTTTATCATAATAGCAAAAATGATTACAATACTGGATCAAGTTAAACAGCATAAATCTTTGTAAACCGGGTTCTATGCATTATTTACACCAGGGGAACAAAAGCGTAAAGTATTCAAGCTTTCGAGTTTGGAAGGGTTTCCCGAAACAAACAAAACAGTGTGTGTTTTGCAAAACTCATAGGAACTGAAACATCTATCTATCATTAGGGGTTGGACCCGGGCCCGAAACTGGTTTACATTGGTTAATGTGTTATGGGGTCCTGGCAGTTTGGCCGTAACTACCATACTTGCGAAACTAAAATGTTGCATCTATAGCAATTAAGAAATAACCAAAATCACGCATTTTTGGCGTGTTTTTTTTATTAGAGAAGTCTTCAAAATATGTGTTCAATATCGGTTGAAACTTTTTCTTTGATATCCCATTATTAAATAAAAATATGAGCATTGTTTTATGCAGACAGCGAGTAAAACAGTAAGTTTCCTAACAAATACCCAATTGCATCAATAGTAATAAAAGTTGGAACGGTTTTTCAACAGTGTCTCACAAACGGGGAGTTGTTCAACAAAAGACTCAATTCAATAAAAGCCAACACATAAAATCTCCGAGGAACAATAAAAGCTCAACTTTGTATTCTTCCGAATATAGAGTACGATTTCCTCAAATAGCCCAAGTTTTTGTAAACGTACGTGGGACTCGTACACGCCACGGAACGATGGGAGGAGATTGCTAATGAAAATAATCTTGAAAGTTTTTTAATTATCGCCACGCGAGTGTGTGGAGTTGGGCCCCTGTGTACACGTCCGTACCACTCTCAGATGAGTCAGGTTTGCCTCAAATGTTTAACGTGTATTGTTCGAGGCTGAGCGCACTAGTTCCGAGGCCCGGTGCTCTCACCAAATGAAACGATCCATCTATCCATTACGGTGTTCTGAAGTCTTGGTGTTTGTAAGGATTGAGTAACGAGCAGGCGATACCCATCTCGTTGTAAACATAACACACAACACACATTTTATGAGCGACCAATGAAAATCTACTCGTCGCCATAAATTCGCAAGACAGTCAATATAAAAATACAACGACATTTATAACACATTTTTACGACTACAACACATAATTTAAAATAATCATGGTTCCATAAAAATGTTATTAGGAAGTAAACGCATGGATCCCATGAATATATTTCCGACTTTATTACTTGACACGTTATCTAATATAACAGTTTTTACTCAGATAAATCACAAAGTTCAAAAGCAAACAGTTTATCAAGTTTTCTTGCACTGCCTATGTTTTTCTTGAACTCAAGAGACGGAAAAGATGTTGACGAAGCCCTGACTTTACGGTCTTGTCGCTAACATGCTGCCTGCAACTGATCATGAATCGTGCGTACAGTAGGAACACTACAAGTTGATATAATAACGAGCACAGATCCTTCGATCATTAATGTTTACCGTCCTTAACGCCAAACTTTTCTAATACATCAAACATGGACGGGATAGGGCAAACATTCTTCACGCGTAGACTATTCAATCCAAATTCATCAGTTTAACTTGCGTTCAACAAAATTATTCACCTACTATTGACATGACACAACTTGAGTATTACTTGCCAACCAATTAGTAATAAACCGTTTTATGGGGGTAATTAGTTTTGCAACCATTTTGCTGGGACATACCTGGGTTTATTTGCGGTGACAGTGATAATACCAGTTTGAGTACGAATCTAGAATTTCGTCCACACTGCCCTGCAGCGAGCTAAACTTCGTTAGAAACATTAGATTGTACTTAATCGACAGTTTTATGCATTACCGAGAAAATCTTTAGATGTAAATTGAGTAAACGATATCGTATTGGAGCTAATAAATGAAACGGTTCCCACTCAACTATATACCTATAAAACCTTCGTCGCATCGACTAAAATGAATTTTCCTTTTCCAAGAAATGGAAAGTAGATAGGTACACAACCAAGCATAAAATTTTCTATTTTACCAAGGATCGAAAATGCAGTTGTAATGCCTTATACCAGGAGCTCAAAGGTCATTAGGAGGTCTTAGTTGTAAGAACTGAAAGCCAATTCACTAGCGCTAATTGAAAGCAACCCGCCCTGTCTGGCGGGCACGGGGCAACGGCAAACAACTTTAAAGTTGAAACTGTTACACTCAGAGGCAGATAAATGTTCGTCGATCCGAGCGAATTGCCAACGGCTAAGAGCACACACAAATTGATAGTCTAGGTTTCGAGTGAGCTTTAGCTTGAAATTTATTTATACGAGACGCATGTTTGTATGTGTGTAGCGCTAAGTTTTTGCTGTTATGTTTTTTAAATACCTCCATGACCACTGTACTATTCAATGTGACCTCTGCGAGGCCGCCGACGACGCGGTGGAAGTGGCGAAGTTTTGGGCTAGCAAAATATAAAATGTGTCGTGCCAGCGATACGAAGAAGAAGATTCAATGCATTCATCAGCACAATGTTTTGAGAGCGGTACATTGAGTCCTACCGTAGACCGTAATTTTCACACCAAAAAAGAAAGCCGTTTCCCCACAATAATGTTTGCATGGAGTTAATTAGTTTGATATACATAATGCTTTGTTTGACGGCTTCTTGAAAGGTCCGTTTACACCTTGTATTACCATTAAGTAAGGACCTTAATGTTAATTAATAGTAGTAAAATATCGGTCCTTAAGTACAATATTATGATATAAAGGTAACATTATGTCAACACAGATTGATACGAAATTCTAAGAAGTGTCGTAGAATAGACGTTAGAGACGTTGTTTTAAGTTCGTAGCCGTCAATACCCCAAAAGCTATTTCTGTTATAGTGGCTCTTTGTTGTGAATAATTTAAGATATAAGGGATGTTGTTCACTTATGAACTAAGAATATAACCATACCACAAATGGAGAATAAAGGGTTCCGGTAAACCTATAAGTTAATCAACAAAGAAATGTACCTTACACCATAACCTTAACTTTCCCGTTTTAATGTGCAATATGAGAGAGCGCGAGAGTTATACCGAGATCGCAAAATCTTTTATACCAGGATAGAATAAGTGTGACGGGTATAAGATCACGCACGACTATTGTTTGCGAGCCACATAAACTGCGCACAACAACAATGGAACTCCTTAAAAAGCCCGTAAATCTGAGTTGATGCGTGCGCCGCGTTAAATAAAGACTAGAGAGACTTATAGCACGTGAACACCTCATAAAAATGGTGATTTTATTGGGGTCGCACGTGTTGCGAGGAGGTGAAGCTTTCTAGCCAGGTGGATGGCACGCGATAAATAATAACGGGCTACACACACACGTGAAGTTCCTGAAAACCTGGCCTCGTCTAACCAATAAAACTCATCATCTTAAACCTAATTGGATTTACTGAAGAAAAAGCAAAGTTTTAAGAGAGTTTGCAGGTAAAATTCAAGTCAAAGTCAGCCTTAATTTCACTTAGAAAACTCATTTAATTACTGAAATGTAGCTTCACTAAGATAGGTTGAAAGAATTCGTTAAGTTGCAGTTTCAAAGAAATGAGAAGAAAGTAAGACACTAAACGCCGATTCACGCGCCCTAATTGAAACAAACTCAGCTCAAAGTTGTTCTTTCACAAAGGCGCTTGCCGACTGCGACTCAGCAGAAAGCGGCGCGGCGCGGTTCCACGTAAACCTTCATTTTGCCGCGTTAAACCCGCGATGATTTAGTGGAGCGAATTTTTCGCGCCCTCGATCCCACTCCGTCTCGTCTAATAGTTGCTGAATCGAATATTACACTCAGATGCTAACGCGGATCCATTTAGTCCGTCGCGGTGCGCTCGCATCCTTAGCAGCTCAAATTACACTGACCGAGCTCGACGATGGAAAATAAAAGAAAATGATCGTCCATCTCCGAAATGAATACTCCCCGGGGTAGCAGCGAATTATCTCCATAAATAGTGTCAGACGATGATTTATACAGGGTGTCACGGTTTGAGAGGTCGCTAGTGACAAATGAGGTCCCGGAGTCCTGGCGCAGCGCGCTTCATCACAGTGTTACACTTAGCGGTGGCTCTGGCGGCGGCGCGCGGCCGCGGCTCATGCGCAGAGCTCTATGTACGTATATTTCCATTATCCTTCACGCAAACAAGTCGGTACTCATTAACATAGGGGTGAAAGGCGGCCGATATTTTAATACTTGTTTTTGTAGGTGAAATTGTTCGACAGGGGCAGATGTTACCAAAAGTATCTCCCTTAAGAATTTCGTTGAACGGAGGGCGTGCGCACTCAACTGTCAAAATTATTACTCGCACGCGTCGGGCAGGTGAGTCTAAGTTCAAGCAATATTGTTTTGTTCATTCACGCGAAAAAAATCTACAGAAAATTACTATTATCGAGCGACGGGAGATGTGAACCGAATATCTTATTATTGTGCTCACCTTCTCAATATGTGACCCCTTGATATATATTACTAAATCATTTCGTTGGCGTATCTGTATAAACTGCACCTAAGGCGCAAATAAGCTGTGATGCCCAACTGCCGTAAATGTGTTGTTATTCGTATCCTTTCTTTCTTTTTAGTTGCAGCTGTAACTATGTGGTTGTCACAGATCAGAGCATTCTATAGCACACAATTGGAATATTGAGATGGGGAATTTTCTAAAAACCACATGTTTACCTAATCCATAAATCATTTATTTAATAAATCTCTTAGGTACACTGACAGACAATACACATACTAAACCGCTAGGTTGTAATTACATTTTCCATATAACGAAAGTGGGTACTAAGGAAGGATATTTTGGAAATTAAATGTCATCAGGCACACGACTCGCGTCTTGTTTGAACTTTCAAACAAATACTAACCTTTATAAGAGTGGTACTAGCCCAAAATGTATAGCTCTACATTTTCATTTTCATTTTCACCTCATATACAGTGGTGGTCGGTAAAATATTCGCGCCCCATACGGCCGGCACTGCAGCGCACCTGCGAGCTACTTTCAGTACATTAGAGTCCAGGTGCCGCCTACCTTCGGGCTCTCTCTACCATGAGGATTTTGCTAATCCGTTCAAATTTATTTTATTTATTGGTGTGCCGTTAAGACTAGTGTTGTTCAGTAAAGATGATGTAGTTACTATTTGGTAAAAAAAAAAGTTTTGTTCTTCAATAGATATTCGCCGTATTTACAGAGCTGGTTATAACAAACTGAAATGAGCTAATATACCGAAGCCATATGTGCGTGTAGCCTCAACCTTCAAATCGAGCAGAGCTTATATTCTGCAAACAAGCCAGGGAAAAAATTGACACAATTTCGGAAGGAAGGACCAGTAATATTGTAAATGTGATAGTTGTTGTTAGGTGACATTTGCATCTGTCAAACTATTTAAATAACTGCGCAGACAATGGCAATGCTGTCAATGAGATTCATTCAATCCTGTACTGTGCGGTTGTATATCGTGCAGCTCACGTCAAACTGATAGCAAAATTGTTCTATCTGTAGACGTTCTGCCAAACTGTACGTATTTTATAGAAAATGAAGTCGAGTTCAACAACACCACGTCACCTTTTAAATGCAAATATTATACCTACATTTAAAGTTAAAGTCATAGTATAGTTATTATTCTTCAAGTCACGGGTGAATAAATCTTTTGAGAGTGGCCAGACATGAAAGTATTTCGAGCTTTTAATGTACGTCTAAAAGCAGTCTAGAATTCATACATAAAAATATAGAAAAACCTTTGATGACTGATGTTATAAATTATGACATTAATAGCTGACGATTAATTTATCTCAGTCGCTTTTTAAAAGTCACTGAGCTCAATCTTAATTACGTGAATGATTAGCCAAATCCGAGACATAAACATGTTTTTGAAGTGAATAGGCAGAAATGTATATTCTTATGAATATTTTAACAGCTGAATATTATGTTCAAAACTTCTGTGATTATTTATTTTTACGTTACGTTTTTTTTTAATTCGTTATTGCTGTTACGGCCCTAAATTAACATATTTCCTTCGTGCTTCCCCTTTATGGAAGCACACTCATCTTTTGGACAAAATGGATCAAATCAGACATACTTCTTAAATGAGACTTTGGGCGACCGAGCTTGAGCACAAACAACTCTTATAATTCGTATGGCAGACTCGGTGTTCGCAAAATTTCTAGTATTAGTTTACCGGTTTTCATATCCTCGGATCACTGCACTGGGAAATTTATCAGCAATATCCTGGCTTACACACTGATTGATTTAGATGTGCCGTGCTTCTCCGACGCTATCATTGCTTTGAAACTGCTTGCCCGAATACTAAAGATACGCTTTCCCATAGACGGCGGAGCCGCTCTGCAGAGTAGTTCAGCACGATCTACTGAACACGTCTACTACTAGTGCTGAGCGTGCGCGCGTCGTGCTGGCTGTGGATGAGTGGGAGTCGGGTTTTTTGTTTCACTCACTGCTGTCGTCGAGCGTAGGCACTTTATTGGATTTCACCATTTTCCGCCTCGCTGTTTCTTTATTCCTAGGAGTCGCTTGCTAATCTCCTCACCGCTATCACTGTGGTGAAACTGTCAACAGCCTCGGACACCACGGCCAGCATGCAGCCGAAGTGCGGGCCGTTTTGCGCGGCACGCGAACATAAACGACATTATTCGCCGAGCTCGTATCACCGTCGGCATTCCAGCTATTCCAGCACATGGGGTGCTTGGCTTGGCACACGGCGATGGTTAAAGACCGGACGGTATGTCTTTGTTTCCTTGAAAAATGGGTAAGCCTTTAGTGTAGGACGCAATATGTATCGATAGTCTGGCGCCATCATATCTTCCAAGCTTATCGGGCTGTGTTGGCGCTGCCGCTGCGGCTGCGGAGAACCTACAGCAGCGCAAAGTAGCAACCTTTGTGTAAACGATATTTTCGAGCCATTTGGGGTTGAAACTCTTGGGTCGTGGGGTCCGAGTGCTCACAGTCTTTTTAAGGAAATTCCTAAACGCCTTGTTGACGCTTTCCGGGACACAGGGGCTGGTTTTTATCATGGCCAGAGGCTGTTGAGTGTTGCCATACAACGTGCAACGCCACCAGTCTCTTGGGCACATTACCAGCGGACAGCTTTGGGGAGGAGTTTTTCGATGCCCTTTTATAGTTTGTTGTTAGTTTAGTTATTTTAGATTATTTTGTAATAATGTATAAATAATTTGATTTTTTAACGTAAAATCATTTTCTTGTTTAGAATCACTCCAAGCTTAAGGACCAACTTTTGAACAAACGCATCTTAACAGTTTTGTTGATTTCCACAATCCTTTAGCCATTTCTTCATGACTCTTCCCATCGGAGCACATACAAAATATTACTCAGGTTGGCGCAATTGATCAATCTATGTAACTAAACAATGTAACTATTTAGCCTATCATAATTTATCTATGCATTAGTAAAGTCAACTTGCCTACATTAAGCCTAAGCAGTATTGACTCTTGAGCCTAATCTGCACAAGTTATGGCGTGACACGAGCGAGGCTTAGCAAACGTTGCGACACTCGCCAAGTCAGCTGTGACTACAACCTTCTGCATATATCTGTATCCCTAGTGCTCTAATTTATGCACGAGTTTTGTCTCCCAATGTGCTGATAAGTTAGTAATGATATCAGATGTTGACACGTGTTTCGAATTAAGATGGCTTTGATCGAATATCTTCTTGGATTTTGCTTACAAGCATTTACCAAGAGCGGTTAACATACACGAGCCTCAGCTCAGACTGAATCTAAATAAGACTGACACGTGGTTAGTAATTACAATATGTTAATTATCGTGTTTGAACTTACTATAGTCGAAATATCACATTTTTGCAACACCCACTAGACAACAATAACTGGGATATCATTTCAAAACTACAAAATTCCACACTCAGAAATAGTACGCAACTGATACGATTCGACATGCGGAGAGCGGTAACAATTTATATCGAATGCAGTGTAGGGTTGCATGCGGTATACTACCACGCTGCAAGAAGTTGCCGCGACGTCGCGCGACCAACCGCGGGGCCGTGCGACGCCACGCGACCGTCAGCTTCCATTTCACGAGCCAGCGAATGCAATTCCCAGGATCCGATACGGAATGGAACGACACGTCGATACGGATGACGATCGCTAAACGGCTTTGAAGATATGAGGATATTTGCCACGGACCAGCTCTCAATTTAGCATTATTCTTCGCGCAGAATTCACTCGATATTGTATCGAATGGAACGCGATACGAAAGCCTAATAGATTGGCTTTTTCGTATTTCCGAAAACGTATTAAACTGAAATCCCAGAATCTCGAAAAACTCCATATTTTCAGAATTGAAGATATTAAAATAAAATAAACGTTTACGAGAGCAACGATTTAAAGTTACTTAGAAATGAATAAAACAACAAAAGCGGTGTTTTTCAAAGCTCTTTTGTGAGTGAGTATTAACAATATTAAAAGCTTCAAGCCCCTACCTACGTAATGCTCGATAATTTCTGAAGTGAAACAGATTAAAACATAGTCCCTGACAGATCGCTTTATTTAATTATGGCATCTTTTAAGCGAAATATACCCTGGAGTAATACGAGTACTATATGCGGTTAGGGAGCTTTGGCTTTCAATTCGAGACACAATAATTGTGTTGATAAAATAATATTTTACACAAAATAGTCGTAATACATTTTCGAGCAGCGTAATTATCGAGACGAGAAGATAATTTGTCAGCTCGTTTTACACAATTAAGATATTACATTGTAAATATTGAAATAAGGTTTTTTTTCGAGCAATCAGCATTTTATAACGAAGGGAAAAATCACGATATTGAAACAAGAAACCAATTAATTTCCGCTGATTGGCAACGATTTGAATATCCTGCTAACAAGCTCCGGCGAATAAAAACAAAAAAGCAGCGCACGAACGATTCTCTATAAAAAAAAGTTTATCTGTAATACATTCCATTTGACTGACTCCCCATTTAGAAGATTTGTACCAACTTGTATATTTAAGGTTTTTTGTCTTATAAAGCGTTCAATCACGTCCTCTGGCAGCGGAGGTGAATTGAAACGAAATAACGCAAACGTATACCAAAAAGTTACGATAAATTCTATCTGTAAAGTAGTCATTGTAGTCGGAACGCGGCCCGGGCGTATAATTCCGTAAAACTATGTAAGTCTGTCTCCGCCGCGCCGCGCGCCCGTTTCGACAATCGCTGGGCCGGTATCGCGCTCCGTGGCGATATCGCTTCGCGTTTATTACGCCATGATATTCCCTTTATCTCGAACGTCTCGTTACGAATGCGATCCACTTACGATACGACAATCGCGAGTTCCTTCGCAACAATTCACATTATCGTAAATTTAAAGTACAGACATTTGCAATTTATGAGATGCGAATTCCAAAATCGTCGCTAATGTGAACATTACTCCTTTGTACTCGGGACCAATGTACCTCAGAAGTATTGCGACATCTACAGCTAATTTCAAATTAATGCTCTTCTTAGATGTAATTCTCATGTGTCTCGGACACATAATGGGCAATTTCCAGAACATACAGCTGTGTGGAGTGTGTGGGATACACGGATTGAGAGCACCAAAAGGAAGTTCGGCTATAACTATAGAAGAAGAAGAAAATTCCGAATACCGACTATTTGTTCGTTAAAAAGTTAATTTTACTAAAAACATACCTTCCTCGGTGCAAAACAAGCCATCCTTTCATCCGGAGCGTGTTTTTCGTATTCAGAGTTGATTGTATGAATAATGACCGTGTGATTTGTCAAGTCACACGTGCGTGCATTCAACAAGGAGGTTCAGCTCCAAGGAACACATACCAGGCTCCCATGGGGCCGCAGCAAACACATTTACCAGAAGGCACAGTTTACATAGGACCTCGGATCGCTAAATTAAGCAAAAGGTCGGTCGAACAAAAACAAGAATTTGATTAGCATTTGAACCAGTTGGACCGAAGTTCAGAATACAGATGAGTGAGACGCGCTGTTTGTCTAAAGAATATTGTGACAACAAGAAAATACACAGCCGCGAGTTTGAGCCTACCATAAAAACATAATTCATAAACATGATATCGATTAATGGATGTTCTAAAAGCCTGATTCCTGAGGCTCCACTTGTCCCAGAATAGATTGTTTACATGTTTACCCGAACAACTAAACAAGGTACACAATGGAACGTGATTGAAAATGTGTTTCACATAATTTTTGTTTCTGGTTCAAAGACCCGGCGTATAATAGCTATGGTTTATAAAACTAAGATTAAATAAAACACAACGAAAGTTATAAAACTTATAAGCTAACGGTTTTCTATAAATACATTTGTATTAACGGTATTCTGTGTCGGGTTTGTCCCCGGAGAGCATGAACGGGTAAAGGTAAGAAAGCACTTAAAAGAACGCTTGCCAAAGTCAATCAACTGCCGCAATCGAAATGTAGGACAGCGAAGGGAGACATACGGTTTCCAAGAAGAAAAGTTTGCAAGAGATGCTATTATACTCCCCTTGCACATTGACAGTCCTCATCAAGTATGACGAGCTGGCGACGGAAGACCGCACCCTTTTCCTACATAATTAAAGCATATTCATTTTGGGAAAGTTGTGTTAGTAATAAGAAAAAGTTTGAACTGTTTTAAATTTAATTGAACTCGAAATAAATGTAATCTCAGTGTCGTTCAGAAAATGTCACGAGAGCTGAGCCGACCCGCCGAGCTACGGGGTAGCTCAAGTTGCTACGATTACCTATGTCGAGTTTTATTTTATTTGCATTTATTATTTCAGACTCAACATTGGTTTATTTTATTATGATTTTATAGTATGATAAAGCCATTAGATATAACGCAGTAAAAGTTAAAAAATCACATGTGTAGGCTCTTAAGTTTCTATTCAAAACTTAACATCAGACTGGCTTCAATTCTCACAAAAATCAAGTCTCGTATCCAAAGTTATTTTCAATAGTCGGCCATTTTTCGCCAAGCTTCGCATAAGTTTGCGCTGCCATAGACTGCTGCACGTTGTTATCTGACTTATCTGTAGTGTTCAGTCGTGTCGGATTGCCGCTGTAAAACTGTGAACATTCTGAACATGGCAAGTTTTGTATCTCAAATAGTGTTCGGATCTTACAACAAAGCTTGGGCCAGATTTCAGTGGTAAACATCATTTAAACAGTGTACAATGTTGGTCCTAGACTGTCAAGTAGGACCAATGTTATATACCTTACGATGTCGAATCAAGAAACTTTCGTATAAAACTAACGCGTGTTTTGAGTGTATTTGACGTTTATTATATAGCTTGTTACAAGCACTATTCAGTATTTTAAAAGGCTTTGGCTTTATGCAGCGTCAAAGTAATATGAATCAATCAAATAAAATCTGTACACAAATCCAAATGTAATTGCCCTCATACGTGTCGATAATCACACGTATTCACGAGCCTACAGAACGTAAACGCTTTATTTACCTAAGTAAGTCTATTTACTCGCAGTAAATAACCGGTGAAAATAAACATACAAATATGTCAGTATTCATTTGGCTCTCGTATATAAAACATGTATTTTTTGCCATAGTGAACAAAAGGGTCTGGTTCCATTGATATATGTATTAATAAATTTCCTTTTAGGCCGCGTGACACGTTCCCACCTATATCTACCTGTATGTGTGTACTTATCATCATCGAAGATGTATTAAGTCAGGTGCTACCTCACCCTGCTAGCCCCTCCGTCCCTCCTCCGAATGCTCACAAATTAACCACGAGCCACTGGGTCCCGATGGGAATCCGTCGGCTCGCAGCCCCTCAGAAAACGACAGTGAGATAATAAAATTATTCATTACTGTGTATTTTATTCGTCAGAAAACGTTCTTACACAAAATAAGCTAACAATTTTTGATGCCGTCGTATTAAAATTTTAAATGGATCACCATCCATTTAAAATTTCAATACGACAGCAGTATTAGTCTTTCTTGTAATTAGAAAAGACAAAAAACGTTGTGTTTGAGATAAAAGTTGTTGCCCTTTGTTGAACTCCTCCAAGTTGCTGAGAGCTTGGTACGAGTACAATGGGTTGATACGCACCCTAGGGTGAGCCCAAGTTTACTTTGGAACCTCATTTTGGGCTTGATTCAGTCAATTGTTTTATTACAAGCAAAAGCTCCTAAATCAACACGGGAATATCGGTAAAACGGTTTATCGTACTAATTTTAAATCAATGTATTTATTCATATTATAACGAGAAATAGCGAAAGTAGGACAAGGAGACACCAATTTTGGTGAAATTTTAGTCCGAATTTACGAATAAAACTGATTTTCCAAAGAAAACTTTTAAAAATATAAACATCTCGGCAACCTTATCGAATTTGCGTCAGTGACGATTGGTGTATAACCGAGGTTTCCGAAAGAGAGCGGATCCGTCGCCTCTAGCGGGAATCGAGTTTAGGACCCCGAGCTACCTAAATTGATTTACTTTACCCTTCCAGACACGAGGTTACGTGGATTTCAGAAAATCTTAACAAATCTGACTCTCGAGTTGGAATACAAACATACGGTCAAATTTGAGTGGTTTTAAATCGAAAATGTTTTTGCATCAACAAAAACATTTTAAAATGTGAAGCTGTCCGCCAGCTGTAATCCCAGAAGCTATTAGCTTGCTAGCTACACAAACACAAAACAGTAATTAAGTACCTACATTCATTACTAATACAGAACTGCAAATCTGCAGACTACTAACAAGAACATTAACATTCATCGCATACGCCTAGTTCTCCTAATACTTATGCTCTCTACTCACGAAGGATACAATCAGAATCCGCTGAAAAAAATCTTTATTTAATCACGTCGATAAGCCATGTGGTCGAAAGCAAACAACTCCCCAGTCAGCTAAAAGCCTGGTAGGTACCTGTTAGAAGTGTTAGGCACATCATTATGTGCATTGAGCACCATTGTAAATGTATTTGCCCGGTTCCGGCATCCGGCAGAGAGCGATCATCGCATTGTTTGTTCGATGTTGCGCGCTCTTAATTACAAACATGCATATATTCGATACAAACGCTAATTGCACGCCCGTGAGCGTCTGAATATTTTGTGTGATTCAGTTTGTTTGGGTGCCCAATCAGATACTAGGAACAAGCAACATTATTGACTATTGAGATGAAACCAGAAATGCATCTGCCGATTAGTAGTGAGAAAACTTTGCTCAAAATCATTACGTTTTTGGTGTTCTGAACTGAACATATTATTATGATCAGTTATGCATAAAAAATAAAGAAACGATAAAATATACTAAAGTTGAATTGAATCTATTGTCAGCTTCGTGCTCCACAGACAACAATATGAAAGCACGCGAGTTAATCGTTCGTCGCGGAACAAAACATCCTGGAACACTTTATCAAGCAGTCTTCCTGTTTACCCCGAGAGGGTAGGAAGTGCTATGTTACAATACATTTAACAAGTGCCGTGTACTAGGAGAACACGTTTGCAAAGAATGCGTTTTATGTGGGCCTTTCCGACCGATTGGGCCAGTCGATCAGGCTGGACGATCGATGGCTATGATCGATGTAACGGCCGGACTCAGTCGACCGGGCAGGCTAAACGATTGCGTTTGTACGTGCCTAAAGCTCGGAGGCTTGTGAAAATGTTACGCACCACTACAATCACGCGTGCCTATTTCAGCAGCCAGAGAAAACATAGCAGCGTTCAGTGTAAATAATCTGTTCGTGGAAATATTTTTTCTTTATTTTAGGAATTCATAATAGCACAATACTTGATTCATTATGAAATCTCGTTGCATCAATCCTAGATTCTCATTCTCAGAAATGCCTACTATAATAACTGGTCTATAGACATAACGAAAAACTCTGATTTATCTATGTCTGTTAGTTTATTGCATATACTTAATTTCATTTTTCTAATTCCATCTTTCTAAACGAATATGTGCTATTTTCCTCTCACAGCAGCGAGTACAATGTAACTTCCGTAAGATGTCTCACAAATAAACGGTTGTATGTAGCACAGATAGATCCGCATTTGGTCCCGAAATTCAATCAGATATTCTCCAGTAAATAATGAGAGAGCAGGAGTCGCCAGGAGGTTGTGTGGGGCCAGAGCGTCGCTTCACAACGTACAGCGAGCGCGGCACATTCTTAGAGGAAATTCCGGGAAACTAAATTATATTCCAGCTGAAATCAGTTGCGCTGACAAAGATATGAAATGCAAGGATTTTGCGGACGAATTACATTTCGTAATATTCTGTGATAAACGAACTGGTGCCGCAGTCTGATTTGGTTTACACCCGTTTACAGCGCATCATCCGCCGATTTAGTGTCCGTATCTCAGTGAGGAGCGTTTGTCACTGGTCGCGGCGCGGCGGCAACTAGCGCCACCCGGCCGAGGGGAACCCTTTGTTGTCTAAATGAACTGTTGCCACCCACGGCACCCTGTCTCTGACTCTGATAAAATACTTTGCCCGATTTAAATAGGAGTTCGGGTGTTTGCGGGCAGCCGCGATGAGTCCCGCGCTCGGACCGCGCCGCGCGCCCGGTCCACGAGCAAAGCTGATAAATTGTTAGAAGCCTTCCAGCTTTGTTGTTTAATTCCGAACAGAGTCGTTAATCAAAGGGTGAAAGAACAGAAATAGACGGCAAGTGATCCAGCCGAGCGGAACTAATAGGGAATTTAATCACCCATTAAAGTCGTTGAATTTTAAATTCGTTTTGTTGAACGGATATCGTCTGCGGAATTACTCGATAAACTGTTTCAAGTCTCACTACATACACGTTTTTAATATTGAAATCGGTCTACCTACATCATTTCAGGTAAACTGATGTGCCAAATGACATAAAAGATAATTGTGGCGGATTACAGTGTAGCTTGTAGACACGTCGGTCGTGTGTCGTCCACGATAGCTCCGGTTTTATGGGCACACGCCGGGACCTGAATTTTAATGTTTTCCAACTTAACCGACCGGGCAATACTGGGTTAAATAAATTAAATGTTATTGTCTGTGTCGTACGGAGCATAGCTCTACGTTAAGCATAGCTAACCTCTTCACAAAGGGTCTCCATAAAAACAATTCGTGTCTCGCTTGCGGGAAATGTTCTTTGCAATTTCCTGGAAATCCGGAAATAAGCGTTTGGTATGAAAATATTTCGGGGTTTATTTAAGTCTTATTTGAAACGTTGCGTTTAAATGTATGTGTAAGTTTAGATTACAAGATTTGTGTCTTTTTCTGTATCTTAAGAATAAACTAAAATTAAATTACTCTTTTTTTTTAATCAAGCTTTTATTACATGAAAAGAAGATTTTTTTTTTCGTGTCCGTGCTATTAACCGTTGAGGATTACGTCATGTCTATCATAAAAATGTATTGTAACTAGTACAAAAGGTGTGTGCAACATTTCAGCTCAATCGGTTAGGGGTTTCAGCTAAACCAGTTGGTTTGAAACTCAGTTGCAAGATTTGACCAATACATACTAACAAAGAAACTAACTAACATCATCATCATCATCATTTCAGCCGAAAGACGTCCACAGCTGGACATGGGCCTCCCCCAAGTGTCGCCACATTGACCGGTCCCGTGCGTCTCGCATCCAGCGGATCCCCTAACTAACTAACAGGGCAAGTTAAATAAAAGCTTATAAAATCCTGAATAGCTCCTTAAAAATGTAATTCCATTTGTAATCGTAGCGATTATTTGTCTGGATCTCGTCGGACAGGTAATTACATCAACTCTCCACTTGATAAGAATCGAGCAAATTTTTAGGCGCAGCTTTTATGAGAGGTTATATTTCACCGGCACGCGTCCGTCCGGTCCGGACAAATCGTAGGCCACCATTCATTGTCCGGATTAATATGTCCGTGGACCGCGCCTTTATTTTATTACATTTTTATTGTGAAGATATATGGCCCGGCCAGCGGAATGGATTGATCAAACCTATTTGTAAATAAAACAGCAATAACGCAATGATTGCCTGTGAATTTTATTGTTGGCTGCTGTCATACCTACGTTTTATTTGAATGAAAATAAGCATAAAAGCCGCATTGTGCCTGCGTGGCCCAATCAAGGAAATAACAGAAAGTAGGCACGAGAATCAGCAGTGGGAATGTTTTAGACTAATTCATGAAAACATCAAGGCAAAAGCTTTTTGCAAATTCAAGCATTGTATGATGTTCGATGTTGCGCGCTCTTAATTACAAACATGCATATATTCGATACAAACGCTAATTGCACGCCCGTGAGCGTCTGAATATTTTGTGTGATTCAGTTTGTTTGGATGCCCAATCAGATACTAGGAACAAGCAACATTATTGACTATTGAGATGAAACCAGAAATGCATCTGCCGATTAGTAGTGAGAAAACTTTGCTCAAAATCATTACGTTTTTGGTGTTCTGAACTGAACATATTATTATGATCAGTTATGCATAAAAAATAAAGAAACGATAAAATATACTAAAGTTGAATTGAATCTATTGTCAGCTTCGTGCTCCACAGACAACAATATGAAAGCACGCGAGTTAATCGTTCGTCGCGGAACAAAACATCCTGGAACACTTTATCAAGCAGTCTTCCTGTTTACCCCGAGAGGGTAGGAAGTGCTATGTTACAATACATTTAACAAGTGCCGTGTACTAGGAGAACACGTTTGCAAAGAATGCGTTTTATGTGGGCCTTTCCGACCGATTGGGCCAGTCGATCAGGCTGGACGATCGATGGCTATGATCGATGTAACGGCCGGACTCAGTCGACCGGGCAGGCTAAACGATTGCGTTTGTACGTGCCTAAAGCTCGGAGGCTTGTGAAAATGTTACGCACCACTACAATCACGCGTGCCTATTTCAGCAGCCAGAGAAAACATAGCAGCGTTCAGTGTAAATAATCTGTTCGTGGAAATATTTTTTCTTTATTTTAGGAATTCATAATAGCACAATACTTGATTCATTATGAAATCTCGTTGCATCAATCCTAGATTCTCATTCTCAGAAATGCCTACTATAATAACTGGTCTATAGACATAACGAAAAACTCTGATTTATCTATGTCTGTTAGTTTATTGCATATAATTTTATTTTTCTAATTCCATCTTTCTAAACGAATATGTGCTATTTTCCTCTCACAGCAGCGAGTACAATGTAACTTCCGTGATGTCTCACAAATAAACGGTTGTATGTAGCACAGATAGATCCGCATTTGGTCCCGAAATTCAATCAGATATTCTCCAGTAAATAATGAGAGAGCAGGAGTCGCCAGGAGGTTGTGTGGGGCCAGAGCGTCGCTTCACAACGTACAGCGAGCGCGGCACATTCTTAGAGGAAATTCCGGGAAACTAAATTATATTCCAGCTGAAATCAGTTGCGCTGACAAAGATATGAAATGCAAGGATTTTGCGGACGAATTACATTTCGTAATATTCTGTGATAAACGAACTGGTGCCGCAGTCTGATTTGGTTTACACCCGTTTATAGCGCATCATCCGCCGATTTAGTGTCCGTATCTCAGTGAGGAGCGTTTGTCACTGGTCGCGGCGCGGCGGCAACTAGCGCCACCCGGCCGAGGGGAACCCTTTGTTGTCTAAATGAACTGTTGCCACCCACGGCACCCTGTCTCTGACTCTGATAAAATACTTTGCCCGATTTAAATAGGTTTTCGGGTGTTTGCGGGCAGCCGCGATGAGTCCCGCGCTCGGACCGCGCCGCGCGCCCGGTCCACGAGCAAAGCTGATAAATTGTTAGAAGCCTTCCAGCTTTGTTGTTTAATTCCGAACAGAGTCGTTAATCAAAGGGTGAAAGAACAGAAATAGACGGCAAGTGATCCAGCCGAGCGGAACTAATAGGGAATTTAATCACCCATTAAAGTCGTTGAATTTTAAATTCGTTTTGTTGAACGGATATCGTCTGCGGAATTACTCGATAAACTGTTTCAAGTCTCACTACATACGCGTTTTTAATATTGAAATCGGTCTACCTACATCATTTCAGGTAAACTGATGTGCCAAATGACATAAAAGATAATTGTGGCGGATTACAGTGTAGCTTGTAGACACGTCGGTCGTGTGTCGTCCACGATAGCTCCGGTTTTATGGGCACACGCCGGGGCCTGAATTTTAATGTTTTCCAACTTAACCGACCGGGCAATACTGGGTTAAATAAATTAAATGTTATTGTCTGTGTCGTACGTAGCATTGCTCTACGTTAAGGATAGCTAACCTCTTCACAAAGGGTCTCCATAAAAACAATTCGTGTCTCGCTTGCGGGAAATGTTCTTTGCAATTTCCTGGAAATCCGGAAATAAGCGTTTGGTATGAAAATATTTCGGGGTTTATTTAAGTCTTATTTGGAACGTTGCGTTTAAATGTATGTCTAAGTTTAGATTAGAAGATTTGTGTCTTTTTCTGTATCTTAAGAATAAACTAAAATTTAATTTAACTCGGTTCAGCTAAACCAGTTGGTTTGAAACTCAGTTGCAAGATTTGACCAATATATACTAACAAAGAAACTAACTAACATCATCATCATCATCATTCCAGCCGAAAGACGTCCACAGCTGGACATGGGCCTCCCCCAAGTGTCGCCACATTGACCGGTCCGGATCCCCTAACTAACTAACAAGGCAAGTTAAATAAAAGCTTATAAAATCCTGAATAGCTCCTTAAAAATGTAATTCCATTTGTAATCGTAGCAATTATTTGTCTGGATCTCGTCGGACAGGTAATTACATCAACTCTCCACTTGATAAGAATCGAGCAAATTTTTAGGCGCAGCTTTTATGAGAGGTTATATTTCACCGGCACGCGTCCGTCCGGTCCGGACAAATCGTAGGCCACCATTCATTGTCCGGATTAATATGTCCGTGGACCGCGCCTTTATTTTATTACATTTTTATTGTGAAGATATATGGCCCGGCCAGCGGAATGGATTGATCAAACCTATTTGTAAATAAAACAGCAATAACGCAATGATTGCCTGTGAATTTTATTGTTGGCTGCTGTCATACCTACGTTTTATTTGAATGAAAATAAGCATAAAAGCCGCATTGTGCCTGCGTGGCCCAATCGAGCGCATTCCGCCTAACAGAAAGTAGGCATGAGTATCAGCAGTGGGAATGTTTTAGACTAATTCATGAAAACATCAAAGCAATAGCTTTTTGTTTAAGCCAATTCAAACATTGTATGATACTTTGCCTCCAATTTAATTGACCCCATAATATTATAAAAACTTAGAAAGCTAGAAGGTATGTACTTCGTTTAATAAAATTCTATTTTTACTTTTTTTTTATTTTGCTTACTGAAATAACCAGTTTTGGTCATATCCACCTATACAATACGGTATATTTTTTTAAACTTGGTTAAAATTGAAGTACCTGCGAATCTCTAGAAGCTTTTAGTAAAAGTGATTTAATTTAAATCTTTCGTCCATGTTTCATTTCATCCCACGTAAATATAATAAAAGTGGATATCGTTAACGCGTGCCCATTAAATTAACTCGATAGATACCAGGGGCGGTGAAGCGCTGAAGCGGTGAAGATACGGCAATTCAATCACGCGGCCATTACGCCACACGTCGTCCCTAGTTCGCTCCTTCCCGCCCCTCGGGCGATACAAGCCAGAGGGTGTGGATTGGAAGCCCTTGCGAAATTGCTAATGCATCTCCGTATGGCCATGGTGTTCTGGTACTTTTATTGCATATTTTTTACTTTTATTTGGGAGGTGAATGTGTGAATGTGTAGGAGGTTCACCAAACTTAAACGTTCACTGTCACTAATGCCAAACGGCGAATCAGTTAAGATAATAAATTATACTTAAATTAACGATGTTTTAATTTGGTTTGTATTGCAATATCCAATCAGTAAAGTGCCACCTACTTCGCATAGATGTCATTAAATATTCCAAAGGTAGAAGAAGGAATTTCATCTTCAGAAGCTGTGTACGATGCTTACCTGAAAATAAACAAAATTGAAATCAATACAACATCTCTCAGTTCGTGAAAATCTGAAGAGGCAGGTACAGTCGACCAAAGCTGCGTCTACTCATTTTTAAACAAAACCCCGTGCACTCGATGACCACATCTGTTGACCGCCCCTTGTTGTGCGGACCAATAGCAGTTAAACAAAAAAGACCATTTAAATATGCGAGCTTTTGCTATTGATATTTTGTTAAAAAAAAACTAAGGCTTTTGTCAATGATCACAGATGTTTGACCACCCTTTTTTCGACCAATAGGAATGAAACAAAAAAAGTACCAAGGAAGAGAAAGTTTTAAAGTGTTTATAGCGGGCGGCCGCTGCAAGCAGGAAAAGTCTTTACGGTGGTGGTCAGACGCAAGTTTGGGTGACTGTACCTAAGTTAGCCACCACTTCCGAACTACGTGAATCTGTAAAAGTTGTACACTGGATACAGCTATAGCTGAGTTAGTTCGTAGTTAACGAATGCTTTAGAAAATCTTTATCATTCATTCCAAACGCCTTGAAAGTAATAACCTTAAAGCTTCATTCATGTAGTGTACACCAAAAGGGTCTTGATCAAAATGGGCGTAAGTCCAACAGAATTGAAATATACATTCAGTCAAAAAAGTATCGGGAATGGATGATTTGTTAATGGTTCCAAATTCTTTTCTTTGTTTTTTTTTGTTGTTAGATTGGCACAACTGTTTTCCATTTTGGCGCAGAGTTTGAGTTGCATCTGTTATTTAGATTAAATACAGTTCTGTTTTTAGTTAGATCATATCTAGTGTGTTGCGAATTTCATAATGGACAAAAACATCGAACAAAGAGTTTGTCTTAAATTTTGCTTCGCCAATGGAATTTCGTGTTCCGAGTTCCTGAAAATGTTACAGAAGGCAATCGACAGAAGGCGGTCGCGATGTGATGGAAGATTTATCTCGCTCTGGTAGGCCATCAACGTCTTCAACTGAAGTTAACATCGTAAAAGTGACGGAAATAGTGACTGAAAATCCTCATTCTAGTTTGAGAGAGATAGCCCCTGAACTTTCTGTGTCTCACGAGTCGATAAGTACCATTTTTAACCGACTTTAAAAAAGGGGGAGAGGTTATCAATTCGTCGATTTTTTTTTATGTATGTTCACCGATTACTCGTAGACGCCTGAACCGATTTGGAAAATTCTTTTTTTGTTTGAAAGAATATACTCCAAAATTGGTCCCATAGAAATATTGTCATGATCTGATCATGGGCTTCGGAGATATCGAACGGAACTCTTCAATAATAGATAGCAAATCTGTTGTGACTGCTGCAAATGCATCACGCCTGTATGCTCTGAGGTAGTATGCAGATGTGTACCGTACATCCAGATTTCGACAGTTAGTTAAGTTCCATTTGATTGGGGATAAGCCTATTACCATGAAAGGAATTGTTAGTTAACAATGTAAAATAAATTCATAAGAAATATTTGTATAGGATTTTACAACCAAAAATGGAAAAATAAAAAAACTTTTTTGCAAAAAATAAAAACCTACTTCAAATACACAAAAAACTGAAAAATAACTTAAGCTTCAGAAGTCGGTCACATCAAAACTAAATCAAACAAACAAAAGTAACTGCAGCAATACTTAACTTTGTTTTTCATTAATATGTTATGACAAACAAAGTTATTGCTGCAGTTTGGTGAAAAAGTCCCTTATCTCAAAAATTAAACATCAAATCTTATTCAAACCAATTTTCGTTGAAAATTTTTTTACGTTCTACAATAATACATTTTTTAGAATTTTCCTCCTCTTACTTTAGAAATGAGAGGGGGGGGGGACACATTTTACCACTTTGGAAGTAGCTATCTTACAAAAGATTGCCTTTGAGAAAAAATGATTTAAGGAACCTCAATGTCATTCTTAAAGACTTATCTATAGACACCCTGCACGTAAAGGTTTTTTTTTTAAGTTTCATTGCCATGTAGGGGTGTCCTTAGTCATTTATTTTTGTATAAAATTAATGGTAAAGCGGTTCACAGAATACATCTATCTACCAAGTTTCAACTGTGTTGTCCTAATAGTTTCGGAATAAAGTGGCTGTGCCATACGGACAG
Source organism: Noctua pronuba (assembly GCA_905220335.1). Lineage (NCBI taxonomy): Eukaryota > Metazoa > Arthropoda > Insecta > Lepidoptera > Noctuidae > Noctua > Noctua pronuba. Next base: position 481,435 of record LR999906.1, on the reverse strand, counting down.
ACATGGCGAATCTATAAGGGTTCCGCTTTTTGTCATTCGGCTACGGAACCCTAAAAATACCCATGGTCCTTTCCTTTCGCGTTAGTTCTTTGTTTCCCAAATATGAAAAGAGCATACAAATAAAATATAGGAAGTGAATCATAAAATGTTTGGGATGTATCGGTACCAGGGCATCAGCATCACGTAACAATACCGCAGTGCAGGCGGGCACGGGCGCGGGCGCGGCATGTGCGCCGCTGGACTGCACAACTGTCCCGGGAATGCGATTTTCTTTTTTCTTCTCACAAAAAATTGCTCTTTTATAGTTTTTTCTTTTATATTGTTTCCAAACTTAATTAAAAATTCTTTGTTGAGGTAACTGCAGTGAACTGAAATGAGTCGCTTTCAGTAATACAATTTTGTCTAGCACAATAAAGTTTGTGATAATAAGCAATGAAACTTTTCTTGAGTCTGGAAAACGGTCTATTGTGGGTTGTGGGCACTGTAGGCAGTTCTAACGAGAACAAAAGTAAAAATACATTTTGGGTAAAATATTCAAACATACTTCAACAAACAAAGGAATAAAATGTTTTGATAGGAGCGGGTCACAGCCTGAATTTAAATGAAAGCTTGCGGACGTTACTTGTTAAATAGCAAATTGAAGGAACGCTCTAAATGTCACTGATCCTGCCGAGTGCAATATAGCGAGTGTAATAAAACCGTTGTAAACAGGCCGGGGGCGGCGACGAAAATGAAAAAGAAGCATTTAGACGAGCTGTAAACTGCCGACTTATTAATTTAAAGATCGTAAAATAAAGGCGTTCCCTACAGACTGTTATTAATAACCTTTGTAATGAGGGCGCGTTCGCACAAAAACCTTGTGTAGTAAAAACTGGCTTCAATATGTAATCTCGACGGACAGACTGTCAAACGACGACCCTTACGTTGAAGCAGGGTCGCCAGTTTTGCAAGGAAAACATAAACCTGAAGGTGTGATTGTGGCACTTCGCCTTGAAATCACTAACAGCTTTGCTACCGCATCTTCGTTATAACTCGTCATAAGTCTTATTATTTGTGTTGATATGTGTCCAATAGACGTTCATTAATCATTAGATGGTGTTCCAAATTGTCGCGGGCGACGCAGGAAACTTTTTTCTGAGTTTTCTGCGCTGTCAACGCTGCTTCCCAATCTGGGGGGCCCGAACGTTATACGTAGGGATCGTGCGATCGATGGCCCTTTACGGGGCCCCAATATGGGTGACAGACCTCAGGTCCCGCACTATCGCGGTTCTACGCAGACCGCAGAGAGCGATGGCCGTCAGGGTCACACGGGGATATCGCACGATGTTCTACGAGGCGCTTGTGGGACCTGGAGATGAAAACCCTCGCGACACTGCAAAGCATTCCAGGCGAAAGGCTGGTGCAGCGACAGATAACGCTGCACCGGTCTCAGCTCCGGCAGGTCATGGTGGCGGAATGGCGGGGAAGGCTAGATTTCCCTCCCGCCGGCCTCGACACAATTGAGGCGATCCGGCCAGTACTCGACGACTGGCTCGTGAGGAAGCACGGCTCCCTGACGTTTCGGGCGACGCAGGTGCTTTCAGCGCACAGCTGCTTCAGGAAGTACCTATGCCGCATAGCATAAGCAGGGAGCCGGACGCTCTGCGCCATCACTGTACCCACGGAGGACACAGCGCGGCCAACCCTCTTACGGCCTAAATAGGCCCCGGGGCGACCGATTCGGGGTCATCCGTCGCCCCCCCATCACACTGAACCCGAAACGGCGGTGCGTAGTGTTCCACGCGCGTCTCTTGATTGTGGCACTTCAACTTGAAATCACTAACAGTTTTGCTACCGCATCTTCGTAATGACTAATCATAACTCTTATTATTTGTGTTTATATGTGGCCAATAGATGTTTATTAATCATAAGATTGTGTTCGAAATTGTCGTGGACGACGCAGGAAACTCTTTTCCGTATTTTTGTATCACTTAACCGTTGTGTCGGGAAGGCTGCCACTACACAATGCGCGAGCACCACGCGTGGCGTCATGCGGCGTGACGAGGGTTGACGACGTGCCCGCTTCTAAATTGCGAGCAATCTCTTTTGCGCGTCTGATTTCCTGGTGCTCGCAATCATATTAAATTACACTAATGTTGATTTTCATCTGAATAATAAATCAAAGTAACAATAGAAGAGAGACTAGTGATTACTATTGAATATCTCTAATATCACATTCGTCATGAGGAGCTCGTGGCTTAATAATAACAGCCGCTCGGGTCGATCTTTAGGTTAAGCCGTGCTTGCCTAGGTTGGTCTGTGGATGGGTGACCACCCATTACATACCGAGTTTCCTCCGCGCCTCGGAAAGCACGTTAAGCCTTTGGTCCCGGGTGTCATTTGTAGATCTTTGACAGTCGTTAGGTAGTCAGTGGCCCAAAAGTCTGACAACCAGTCTTACCAAGGGATATCGTATTACCCAGTACTAACGGGGTTATGGAGGTCAGATAGGCAGTCGCTCCATGTTAAATACTGGTATTCAACTGCATCCGGTTAGACTGGAAGCCGACCCCAATATAATTGGGAAAGGCCGGGCAGATGATGATCTCTAATATCATACATTTACAAATTTTCCGGAAATGATTCAGTCGAAACTCACAACTTACTTATTTGAATATTTTGAACACGCGCTGTTATAACAAACCGTTTTAGCCAATAGTCAAATACACAGCAAAGTACAGATTAGTGAACACGCGAGCGCCGGTAGTGTAGGGCCGCGAATAAAACAAACAGGTTCCCGCGTTTCTGTTTCCAATTATTCAGAGTCGGCGTCGTATCACGACGAAACTCATCTAACTTTCGGCCGCGGCGCGAACGCCGCGTGCAGATGTGAATAATTCTACGAATTTCGGTGAAATTTCGCGAAAACTCCTCACGTTATGAGGCGAGAAGTTTTTTTGCTTCTATAGAATCTCTGGTGTGTGAAGAGGGTTTAATTTTGTGTTATCTCGAGTCGAGTGTTATCGCAGTAATTCATTCGCTCTACATTGGGAGTGTTTGTTTTGATTATATTTCGCGGAGAGAAAATTTGTAATTGGGTTGAAAAAAGAAAGAAAATGAAACAGCAAAGCTGTTTTTCCGCGCAACGAACGAGAAAACTCAGCGATTTGTAGTTAGGAAAACTGAGCGAAATAACGTTTTGTTGAAACTTGCAGCAAACGGAGCGCAGAACAGACAGGAAGTATTAGGTGTTTGTGGGTTCAGGACGACACTTCGATATCAGCCACTTGTCGTGTATTTTATTTGCGGAAGGCAGGCATCCGCCACGACCGGCAGCCCTCGCCCGACGACAAGATTGAAAACAATTTCCTCGACGACAGATGTCTATGATTCTATCAATACATTGATATATTTATTTACGTTACCTCCCATCTATTGCTCCTTCTTTTTTCCCAACATTAATCTTTTCTTCCCACTAACGAACGATGCTTTCCGTCGAAGTCGGTCGAAGTCGGAACTTTTAAACGGGAAGGCAGTTCCACGCTTTATTTCAAAGTTACTTATTTGTTTTCTTTTGAATTACCGATGTTACTTTCGTTCAGCCGGAAATCACAAATTAAAGAAAGATTATTGACTCCGTGTTTCCTTTTCAACGTTGTTGGATTCCTTATCTGTAAGTGGCATGCACAGATACTTACAGTATTATTAATTCTGTGAGCAATGTTATTACGTGGAGGATCAACAGTACAACAAGAAAGATGTCTGCTTGCTCGGAGGCGCGTTTCTTGTTGGCGCATAATAATTCTACCGCTAAATGAAATTAAGTGTCGGCCGACTCGCTGTGTGCCTGTAGCCCTAGTCGCACTCCTACAGTTACACACAAAATACACAAGCTCGTTTGTTGGCGACTCCTTTTCATGCTAATTTAATTTGTCCCCGACGTTCAGACCATTTTAGGCATGACTTTATATTGCTGCTATGTAAAAAACAGGGAAAATATATTATTTTTACGCACCCCTCTTTGTGGCGGTCGGAAATTAAAGAACGTAATTAGAACTTTGTTTCTATATCTTTTCATGCGCTTGTGATCACTTAAACCATTCAGATTATCTACGAAGAAGAAACATCGTTTTATTCCGCCGATTATAAAATGATCAATGTTCATCAGAATTCTGTTAAAAAGTTTTATATTAAAAAGCTTACAAAAAGAAACTTTTAAAAGTGTGGAGGGCAGTGAAAGGCATCGTTATGTCTACGATAAACGGTACTACAACGAGCGTGGCCCCGAAGACAACTTGGAAAAACTTTTCCAATTTCCAAAAAATAATTAAGTTATTAAATATTGCAGCATCCCAGCAGAACTCAGGTGTTGTAAATATAGTCGGTGGAATGACAATTAAATCAGACAACATGACTGACACGAAGATTAAACTAAACAAATTAAAAAGATAAATGCTTAACTTCGAGAACGACTTTTATCATTTTTGTTATTAAGTATTCAGGGAAAGTATCAAATGGATTATCTATTTAAAAATCCCCGATCCGCATGTATGCAGGATAACGTAGCTAACTTCGGTATTCTATTAATATACATGTCACGTTCGGTTCCACGCAAAAATTAGCTGTTTGAAAAACGAACACACCAAAAAAGGAATAGGTGTTGCTAACGTGCCGCGCCGCGAACAGAACATGAGCCCGCGAGCAAAATAAACCGAAAAATATACAAAATACGTTGCGGCGAACGTGATGATATTAAAAAAGCGAAATATAAAAAGTAAAGGCTTGAATTTGTTTGTTGTTTTTATATTATTTTTCTTTCATGAACCGGAACGCTTCCGGTGGTAATACCTCTGTATGCATTACGCAGTGAAACAATGAACGTGTCCAAATTCTGTGGAAAATATTTAACGTCGCTTTACCGCACCGAACAACAAGAGGAAAATGTGTAAACAATGCAATCCGACATGGATTGTCTTTCTTTTGTTAAAGTGAGAGGAATTTTACCAACTTTGGGACAGCTCTTCATTTGCTACAGTTAATATTGTTGTAGATCCGACAGCCTTAAATACACGATGCAGAAGCTAATAGCTAAATGTAGAAGCAAATCAAAACCCACAAACTTCACTTCTATTTCCATCTCAAATTCATATTCGCAATCGCGCTAAATGCCGCAAGATTCGTGTTCAATCATTAGTGTTCATAATGAACATGAGGAGCTCCTCTCTGAAACACATTACCGAGTTAATCCGACGGTTCTCGGAGCTCTAGCTCCCCTAGTCCTCCAGCGTCCATTCAGCGACGCCGACCAAATAGCTACCAAATATCCGAATATTCGCTTGATACTCCTTTTTGTGAACGTTTTTCGGATTCTGGAAAAGCGAAAACGTAAAAGGAACGACGTGTTTTGATTAAACTTACAGCACACAGAAATTAGTAAACAAATCTTTTGTTGTTATTGCCAAAAATGTATTCCGACGAATTAGTGTTAGAGTCGTTAGGTTCTACGCCGCCATCAACGTAATACAATTTTACGATTGCTTCAACACTGCTCATTGTAGTGGAGGTACGTCGACCTTTGATCAATAACAAAGACGCTGTGAAGACCAAAATAAACATACCTTACTCATTTGTAAAAATGCAGTGTACGTCGCTAAATTAGAATTGAAGACTCCTAGTCGGTTTCTCAGATGTCACGATAAGTCTGGGAGGACGGCGGAGGTCTCGGAGCGTCCCTTTTTTGTCTCGGCCCTCGTTACGGATATTGCTCCGTAATGTAATGACGATCGATTATTCCGATTCCGTCTCTAACCTCGCCAATATGTCGACATATCGAATCACTGTTGAGAAGGGATAATCTTTACATTAGGAACCTACAAAGGAACTATATTTAGCAAACATTAATTCTGTGGAAGTATATTAAGAGTGTGTCACGTGTCGCTTATTTTAGCCCTATTGTATTTGTAACATTTCTATGTTTTCGGGTAAGCTCTTCCCTGTTCAGCCATGTCTTTTGTGAAAAACATTTTTTATCAGCCTTTCACGGATTATTATCTGCCTAGTAGATAATTACCGCGTTGTAAAAAGACGACACGAGCAAATAGGCTTGTTTTAAAGAGATTACATCCAAAAAGCTTTTTGCTTCGCTTCGCTTGTGAGATTGTGAACTGATTAAATGTTACATTTGAGAGTGTTACATCTAAGACAGACATGTGAGGTCGCCGTGAGCAGTGCGGTACATTTAAGAGTGGTCCATTAATCCCGCAAGGAGTCCCGGAGTCCGGGACGTGTGTCCTTATGCATAATTACATTGGATCCCATCCGTCTGCGAGCCTTTGTCCTCGGCCGCCACCTCCTCACCGCAGCAGATTGTACACGTATCTATGTGACGGGGTAAAGGACATGTTCTGCACTCAATTAAATGAATCTAGTTAGACCTGAGACGGGTAAGACTGCAATGTTCACCTTTATTTTATTGGACTTTCGGTTCGAATAGGAATTTGTATCTAAAGGATACTAAAAGGATTTTGGCTACCCATACAGTTAGCAAATCATTATTCTCTGGGCGAATTTCACTAAAACTGAACGCGATTAGTGTATCTTAACGTCTACAAGAACTGTCAATGCCATCATTGCAATGTAATATTGACACTGACAGCTCTTAAACGCGGTTCTTGATCCCGATTAGTTTAATTTGTGAAATTCGCTCTTAATGGTTTATTTCCATATCTACCTACGTCTACATCTATTACTTTAGTTTTCATATGCAGAATTGCAAGAGGCATATTTAAATGCGACGAGTGAATTATTTAAATGTCGAGTAAAAACATCCGCATGACCCTGTAATGGCGGCGCGGCGCGCGGCGGTCTGTCATTACGGTGTAATGAAGCCTGTCATATGGATTAATGTTAGCACGCACTCTTACGTCACGGTTATGACAAGTTGAGTGACGCCACCGACCCCGGAACGCTTTCACATTAAATTAAAACACAATCAAGTAAATGACTCCGAGCTTTTAAAGTAACAGCGCTTAATCTAATAAAATACGAATTTATAAAATCCCGTGCTACCCTACGGAGCGAGTTTGTTTTAAAAAATACTGTTTCGTAATTAAATCAAAAGTTTTTAGGTCAAGCGTATTGTTTTTTTGTAAATAAGTTTCAACGAACACTTTTATAGTTGACTATTGATTTTCAGCTCAATTTCTGTTTCCATTAAAAATACCTCGTAGTTTACGGTTTGGAGTTTAGTGCTCATCAACTGAAAACTGTTTCCTACCTTTAAGCGCTACAGACGTGAAGGTAGAACGTGGTTGTTCGAATATATTGTCCCATTCACATTATTATTATGGTACCGTACTAATATCCCTGTGGTCGTAACTTGTAATAAGACGACACTGCTTATGTATCTCACGAGTGTATTAACCAGCTGTTTCCCCGTATTATAGACGATACAATAATTCCAGCTTACCAAGACAACATAACTAAAAGGACACTTTTACTATGATCAATTTAGTGAGGACTATGGCCCAGCGTATACACAGCAATAATAGTGGGAAGCATTCGCATTAGGGGTGCAATAACACTAAACCAACACGACCTAGTTGGAGCAGCAAAGCACAATTAAACTAAAAGACGTTTCGAAAAACAAACAGCCGAATAACGTAACGAAGCAATTACTGGCGGCAAACGAGCGCCATTTTGTCGATGGAAACAGAGAAAAGAAATGGCTTCATTAAAATCTTCCTCTTTTTTGCGAGTGGACAAACAACATGTACGTGCGTAACATCCAATAATCATTTATATGCTGTTTTGGTTGTCAATGGCCTCGAGTATAATATTGAAACTAGCCAACATGGATAGACAAGAAGGTTTGGTTCGAGTACTGAGAACATTATATTATTCTACAATAGACGATAACTTGAGCCCATGTAATTTTACCTAAGACAGTTTATAACTTATAAGATGTGTGGATGTAGTCACTAACTCCTCACCATATAGGTGCGAAGATAACATTTCTTTCCTTTAAAGTTCCGACCACGAATTAAACAGCACAAGAAGCTCTCAAACTTAGCCAAGTGGATCGTCAGTTAAAGGGCCTTAAGTACAAGTGTGAGGCGGAGTTAGGAATTGGGTAAACCACTGCCAGACATCTGTACCGGAGACGTTAGCTGGCTAATGTACGCGAGTTAATTCCACCGCAGATTATGTTACTCGCTGTCTCATGCAACTTTAGCGAACGGAGATACGGATACTAATCAAGTTTGTCCCAGCCAGGGGTTACAGTAACAAAATTGTATCTCTATGTGAGCCGAACGTAACATGCACGATGTTTATTTAATTAATAAACTGAATGGATATGTTTCGTAGAATCAAGCGAATCCAATAAGCTTCATGACAATAATGTTAATCACGAATATCATAAAGCTTTACAACCATACTAAGGCAACATGAACTATACGGCGGCGGTACGCGAATCCCGAAAACATCGCCTTAATTCGTCGTAAAACGCACAGGTACAGGGGAGGGCAGCATTAATAATGAAATATTCATGCGGAAACAATCTGCTGATGTCGGGCGGATGGACAGACTCGATGGACCCGTCCGAATGGGCCGGCCACAACACAATATAACTTCTATACCTTTGGCCGTACAGTTTAATTCGCACGCAATGTTAAAGCAGAATGGTGGAATGTTACAAATAAGGGAGGCCCATATCGACGTAACGCGGGTCCCATAACAATAAGCATAATCTAAACGGCTAGGATTTGTTCGACATGTGAGCTTACGGGCTGAGGGGCCCACTCGTGCGGTTGTGCTGATTGCGAGGTTTCACCCACGCCTCAGAGGCAGCGGAGGTTCTTATAGAGGAAGTCTTTTGATGCAGGAAATTGCTGAAGTATAATAAATCAGCTTCCATTTTTCTTATTTATTTTGACGTGTGATCCGAAAGGAAAACGAACAGAGTTAATTATGTAGGCGTGCGAGTATCGATGTTTTCATTCGATTTACCTAAATATTTTTGTATTCGATACATGTTTCGGCACCAAGGTCCAATGAAACCCATGTACGATTGTACGGCAGTATAGAATGTGGGATGCAAATAATTCAATCCACAAGTACGCATTTCGTTGTTGGTGTGAATCAAGACTCCGTTTTTATCCGATTTCTGATATCTTCCTTTGTTTAGTATATTGGCATGAGTCTGAAGGGCATACCTAAAAATTGAGTAATTGATTGAGTATCCTCGTATACACTGTACCTAATACTTAAGTTATTTACTGCAAAATGTTCAGTTAATTACTACTCTCGATATATTTGAACCAGTAACAAATACTGTAACAACCAGTAGAATGGACAGTCTATACTACTTACCGATTGTTCCATAATGACCTCTGAACTAAACAGGTATCATTATCCACAACCCAACAGGCGGAACAGCACTTGACGACAACAGTGCTACACATTTATAACATTATAACGCACATGACACAAATGGCACTCGTGTAACAACTGTAGGACTTCGTTAGTGAGTATGGAAATACCGGTGGTGATATAAAGCGAGTGTATCAAACACGAGGGCCCGTAGAGGGCTCATCGAGCGCTCGGGCCAATTAGGGCTCCAGCGGGCGCAAGAGGCTCTTCACTTGGCCGCTTAGCCTCCGAGCTCCTCCAGACGTGTACACTTAATCACCAAGTTTATTATAAACAAGTGAGCGATCTCACAACAATGTTTCACGAACACCAACTTTTGGACAACATTTTCTTCGCAAGTTGACGTAGATGGATCGTTCAACTAAAAATGCTGGAGTTGTTTGATTTTCGGATCCCTTACGGCCGCGACAGTAATGTCACACATCTACGCTATATAGACTAGCGCTTCGTGAAATATTCATCGGACTCTCGAGTTTTTACATCATGTTTTTATTGTCTCATCTCGTCCCGTTTGTGTGGGAGCTGAAATTGGAACCTAAATCGGGATACATTTTCTAAGAAATATGGACTAGATAAATAAACCTAAGATTTTGTACCGAAAAAAACCTTGTTTAGTAGTAATTATTGATTATTTTATGAGTAGACTTATTAAAAAAACAATTAAGAATGTAGACAAAATATCAGTAAACAGCGCACTTGTTACGGTCTCTACCTACTTATTAATTATTTAATTAATGCAAACTCCTTTGATACCTCTGACCCGGTTATTGCCGCCTGGTGCCTACTTGTAAATTCTGTAATCAGTTGGGTAATCTAAATATTCATCGCGTTTTGCAGTGGTATGACTTTTGTAAATAATAATTCAATTAAATAATCAAATAATAGAAGTACATTTATAAGCCTAGTTTTAAGAACATTCTTCAAGAAGAATTAAAAGAGAAGAAGTAAGATTGACTGTGTGATGTTAAATCAAAGAAAGGACCGTCACCACAAACGGGCTCATGAAGACGGAGTCGAGGTCGTAAGGACCATTCCTGCCGAAAGACAATTTTGCACGAAATGGAGACAGGCCTCAAATATTTCAACGGTATCATATTGCACATAAAGTGGCTTTAGGACGCCTCGTGTTGGTAATTAGATGAGACAACTACGAGCATTTATTAACTTGTAATAACACCCTTATCTTCCCGTTCTAAGTAAAAGGCTTTCTCTCGTGAAGTACCAAAAAGTTGAGTAAACTTTGCTGACATCGTGTTATCGTAAAATAATTTGGATAAGCTGTTAAACCTTCGCTTGTTACATAACAAATAATATTGTTCAAATGAGAAAGGGAAACTTCTACTCTATGTATTTAAAATGAATTCGTGTCTGAGGACCATTCTAGTTGATTGTTCTAGTGCAGGAACCAGAGCGACCATTCATCAATATTAGCGGTGGTGTGTTGGCTTGCCAGGGATTATCCCAGTATCCCGCCAGCTCGCCCGACGACTGTCACTAACTAAGCGCACTGCTAATGGGATCAGCCGGCGATGCCGCACTATATTCGTGGCTATTTCGACTACGTTTGCATTATTCTGTGAATGTATCTCATTGTTCCGTTCAGAAATACGGATCGATTTTGATGCAAATACTAACGTGTAGTACGTAATATTATATATTGGGCCCCGATTCTGATGAATACCGAAAATATACGAGTAGTTTATCAATTCATTTCATCGAACGAACCTGGTCTGCGATTGTTTTGCTGGATATGCATCAATTAGATCAATTAGATATTTTAAATTAGTTTTTGTTATTCAGCGATTCGTATTTACAGATAAAGTTGATTTTATGAAAAATGTTCGTTGGCCAATCAAATTGTAAATCATAGACTAAGTGTTAAATGTTTTACCAACCAGCGATTAATATTTTCTACTGTAATTTTAAAGAATTTTGTCATAATTACGCTATAAATCTCACTGTATAAAGATTCTATCTACTAGCACTGTAGAGGCCATTGTGAAAGTCGGCGGGGTGAGGGTGCGGCGTGCGGGGAGGACGCGGCTAACTAATCCCCGGCTTACATATCTCGATAAATTGTCACATGGAGCCGAGCCGGCGTCATGATGAGACGCCGGTTTATCTGCCGAGTCTGCTGGAAGAATTGATTGAAAGTTAACGCGCCATGATTAGTGGTGAACTGGCGCCCACTGAGACCCGAACGCTGAAATAATGCCCGACATTGGTTTATGAGACGAAATCTATCATTTAGAAAGACAGGGTTGGCATGTGATGCCACTTAAAGAGCTGTAGAATAGAGTCGATTTAAGAACAAAATCTAACCAATGTTCTGTACGCAGTGTTTCTGCGCCAAATTCAAAATCGAGTTGAAGAGTGCTGCTTAAAATTCTATCCAAATAGAATTAATCAATAGTACCTTCGAGTTTGCTTTAATCTACATTTTTTATCTTTATATATATAGTATATATAATAGTACAAAATTTAAATAAACTCCCGCGTAACTTTTCAGTGTAATTGAATTCATTACGTTAATTGAATGCCAAAATGGATCACTGTCTGCCTGAACGACGCTAGATGTGACATGCCTCAATTGAGCGCACAATTCATAGCGTTCAAATATTTGTATAAAAATATACTAACAACTTTTCGACGAATTTCCAAGAAATGATTACGGAACAATCAACAAGGGACGGGAAAAGCATCACGTATTTTGCTAATCCAAGCGATATAAATAAATAAGTAGCAAAATAAATACCAAAAGCGACCCAAATGCCTTTCATAACAATTTCACAAAGGCACATTAATTATTTAATTGTGTTATTAAGTCATTATGCCCACCTGATCAGATACCAGGACATTAGGAAGCTGAGGCAGATTACGGAACGAATTACATACAGCGTAACGTGCCGTCCCTCATCAAAAAACCCTCATCACCCGTTACAAACCCGACCAAATAATCCGAGACCACTTGTGGTTATAATAAATATGATATTCTGTGTAGTTTATGTGTACCTAGTAACCAGACATGATAAAGGTTTAGGGTCTGTGTGGACCGTAATGAATCATAAACAAAATTACCTTTGGACGACAATGAGATTTGATTATTTCAATTTTATTCGGAGGCAATAAAAACAAATCATGCCTTTGTGTAGGTTCGCGACGAAGGCACAAACAAAATAAATTGGCTTGCGGTCCACATCCTCGCATTATATGATTAAAATGTAAAATAGGTTTCCCTCTTGGAAAAAATGTTCGCGTAAAACATAGAAAAGCGGATTTACATTAAAAAGTTTGAGCGTGTCGAGGCGACGCCGACGTCTCGGGGCACGTGAACTTCACACATGTTGTAGCTCCTGCGGCCTCTGGGGCTCCGGGCGCCGGGGAGCAGCTAACGAGACTTCAATACAACATAAGTATGAATCCATTTATCAACATCCTGCTGACGGGAGATTTTTGTGAAAGTGCCGAACACGACGAGAAGAGTTGGGCGGCTAACTTTGTGACATAATAAAAGGTCGAGTGAGCCGATAATAAAGTATTCTTATTTTACGCCATTAAACCGCTCGTGTGTGGATGATGATAAAAAGTTACTTAAGCGTCGTTCAAAAGCGATTTTTAAGTGGAATAACGATACTATAAAGGGGATGGTGAAAGCTCTTTGCTATTCAGGGTCATAAAGAGCCTAAGTAACTCGCTTCTTTATAAACATATTTCATGTGTGATGCCTATTTCTGTTTTTTATTAATTAAACTGTCAGAATGCACAGTCCGCTTCAGTTGGAGTATTCCGGACAACAAGCCTATTTTATCTCGTCCATCCCGCTATTGCTATACGTATGTATGGTACAGATAGTATCGACATGGTAGTACTAATGGTATTGCTACAGCCACTCGGTGGCCACAACTGGTCATGAGCGGGCTAGTGCTGAGTCTACACAAAGTTAGCGAAGTGCTCAGGCGATATGTGATATGTGGTAAAGTGATAGATGTGTTCCGTCCTTATGCCCTAGTAGTCACAGCTGGGGTTATATGCTCACCTATTAACGTCGATTTTAGTCCTTATTTTGACAAACTGAGGTTCAAACGCAATGAAATGTATATGTTCCATTTGCATGAATTCCCAACTCGTTAATCTATTACCTACTACATTGATTGTATTTACCGGGTTGTTGTGTTATCTGCCACTTCAAAAGCGTGTAATCACAGCTAAGAGTGCAGGTTAATTACATAATAAATGAATTCTAGATAAACTAAGGACCGCGGATATTTGGACCAAAATAATGAGATATCCGATAAACTATAAATTCTACTGCACAGGTATTCGATAACAGATTCGTCTAGCTAACGCAATCAATTCACGCGAGTCGTTCAATAGAGATACAGGCTGAAATCCAGGACGTTTGCCCAGAACTAGTCGTGTGTCGGGCATTCAGGCAGTTCATTTAGCTAGATTTATCTTCTGCGCAATACGCCCAGCGCCGCCGCAGAGCAATTACAGGCATTTTGCGAATTTTCTGACACTTGCTATGAAATGTAGTCCTTATGTGAAATATTTAGCTATCATCTGCCAAATAACCTGGTGGAATTATTGGAATCGCTAATTCAGTGCCGATCCTATGCTTACACGAATAATAACTGAATACTTTAAACATAGCCACCAAATTTACGGTATAAATCGGTTTGAGGTTATACAGCAAAACTCTTAGAAACGATACCAGAAATAGACGCCAGTGATAAACACTCAAATCAGCGGAATGAACTCCACAATGCGATATTGTCTGGGATATCTCGCAATAACGGAGCGGCGTCACACAAATCCTTCAATAAACAAGTGACAAACAAAAAGTGCGCTCGTCGACAAACAAACAATCGTAATGGCAGACAGCAGCACAAAAACAGAATTAAGACGAAGTGGCACAGCGAGGCTCGTCAATCACCCGACAGAGAGAGGAGAGGAATTTACTATTTTTATCAATTCGCTACAGGCTGTGCCAGCTGAGTTACTAACAATGAACACCTCCCACTGCGTTTGATTGCCCTTGCTGGTGCTTCCGAATACAGAATACTTAATTTGCAACAACATTCAAGCCATAACTCAGAGAAACGATTAACAACACTGTTCAACAACACACTGTTCTGAATAAATGAGCTGAAAGCTTTGAATGTAACAAATCTGCTGCTGGGAGCGTTAGACAGCACATTAATGTCGCACATGTCTTTTACTTTACGGTGCTAACGAAGGCAAGCAAGTAGCTAATTATGTTTGTAGTGCAGTTGTTTACAACTTAGTACGTGTCACGAACAAAAGGTAATTAAGGCATCATAAGGAGTAGGAGCCGCGCGCGCCGCGACCGGCGACAGTTACTGTTGTGAATGTCAATTAAGGAAAGTTTCGCAATATGCTGCGGGACGTGAGCCCGCCTACTACTCGATAATGAAAACTTGGCATCACCTACCACCATCTTATGAGTTCCCGGCATCAATATAAGCTAGTTTTTATGCTAAAGAAAACTGCAATTACTTTTAAACTATAATATTCACATTCAGCCTTCAACATTGACGATCATAACCTATAACTTGAATAAAAAAATACAAGTAATGACGATTAATACTTGAAACCCCATAAAATGGAGGGTTAGTGACAGCGATCCATCACGGGAACCGTTCCTCAATTACACGGACACCATGACTGATGGCGCCCTACCCCCGGGAGCTTGGCACCGGAGACGAAAAATATACGTTGAAAACTGAAAAGTTTACAAAACAACCGGAGAGCGATTTAACGGAGATTGATTTGGAAAGACAACTCGTTAAAGGAGCCCAGATTGACTTTAGTATTTTAAAATGAGGAAATTGTGAAATGTGTAAATAAGAAAAACAGTCTTTGCACAGCAGTGGTGTTATGGTTATGAGCTAGGTATAAAAATAGTAGAATATAATTAGTATTAAAAAAAAATTAATTCTTTTTTTCGTAAAAGACCATTTATCAAACTGATCAAAAAATCAAACAACGATTTGAAAATGACGGATATGTATTCCATAAATAAAGTTATTTTACTATCAGACAAGTATTAATGAACTGAATATCTAAAAATCACCGGCGCGAATGAACCGCCTCACTGGAGCGACGGCTTTCAGCTCTAACCTAATTTCATTATACCAAATCAGCCTGTCAAGTTTGTAATCTCTACTTGCGTACCACTACAAATGCGGTCTAGATTTTACTAAACGTTTTTGACATAAAAATTTTAAAGTTGACGTTTTTCGTTATATTATGCTTTATTAATTTTTTGCTTTGATCAATAAATTGATGCTTTTAGAGAAATTTTCCGTGAAAAGTGGCACATAGACATACACGGGCGTAAACAGTTGTTCCATAGAGGTTTACTGACGGGTATTTCATCCGTGTATGTGAACTCGGAACTGGAAATAATTTAAATTCAATCAATCACCTACAGGGCATGCCTTCGATCCACGTTTGATCGCGTCAGGAGTGCTCGCTCGGATCCAGGCCTTGATGCACGCTGAGAATTTCCGGCAAGCCGCCAAAATAACGACGGCCAACGCCAAGATTCAATTTGCAGTGCACTCCTGCCGCCCTGGTACCCGGACGGTTAAAACTTGCCAAATTGGACAATCGCCGTATGAAAACTGAACTGGGTTTTCAGCCATTTGTGAATTTTACACAATTCAGCTAACTAACTGAGCTCCCTAGGCGAAGTTTACATGGACTTTCATTTTTTAAAGTTTATTTTCAGATTGTAAGCTACTAAGGTACTTTGGATTGCGTAATAATTCAAAAAAAATAAGAGGAAGATAATTTAAAATAGTTTCATACTATGTTTATTAAAATATAGAATTAAAAATCATTCATATTCTGCAATGTTGTTTAAATATTAACTTTTTGAAACGTACAGAATTGAAGGCAAATAGCCATTTCATTTACATTTATGCAGAAGTAAAACACATTTCTGAACGAGTCTATATGAAACAATAACAACGCATGAGGCTTTCAATTTATACAAGTGCCGGCAGGAGGGTAATTATAAGCTGTCAAGGGAAGTTCGTGTGTTAACGTTACAATTTAATTACCATCCGCAAAATACGTAAACAATAAACATACTTCCAAAATATTTGATATTTACTTGCGCAAAATATAAACCAGTTATTACACTCACTCCGAAGCTACTTTCATCGAAGACTCCAAATTATTAATATCCGAATGGTGCCAAAATGATACCCGGAGGAACAATAACGTGAACCCAAAGTTAACAGCGATAAGGTTCATTTTGGATGAACTATTTTCAAATAAGCCGCATTTCATTTAGAAGTAGGAGCTTTAATTTCAATAGTCTCGTAATATTGCAATCCGATTTTAATTGCTAAGATAGAAACGCGCTGCTCGAGTTTATATCAAATATTGTTCAGTGCGGTGAAACAACATAAATTAGAATCTTAATTCAAGTCCCAGAGGATTAGATGTACTGTTGCGAATCCGATCTGTAAGTGTATGTCGTTTTACTTTCAGACTTCATCGCGTTTGCGGCAGAAAAAGCCAACGATGAGTATTATGTGCGCTGTCATGTAACATAACAGTTGCACACAGAGATGCAAATACTTGTCGTGTCAATACGATCGTGGCGTAACAATAGTATCCAGTGCAGGCGCCGGTCGCCGCGGGTCGCGGCTCGCGGGTCGCGGCTCCCGACAAAAGCTTTTCCCACATCATTACCCATGGATGCAATTCGAGTTCTCCTCCTATTTGTTTTGCGAAAACGAATCGCCTTTAAAAGGAATACAAATGTGCCTACAATAAACTAAGATTAACATTCTGTGTTTTAGATGGAGGATTGAGGAAAAAGTACAGGAAAACTGTATGGAGATAAGAAATGTCATCAATCTCGTCCCTTTTCACTTAGTCGTAGTGTGCTGTAAAGACGTTGCGGTGGCTCTGTTATTGCTCCCGAGACGACAGGCCTGGCGGAGTTGTGGCATCCCGCCAACGTATCCAGCCACTGGATTGAAACAAATTCGATTGTAACGAGCCATTATAAATGTTATTACATAACACACGGACAGCAGAGCTCCTAGCGGACTAGTTTGCTGGTACTGAATTAACATTTCAAATGGTTTTATTGCGCACGATCGAGCTGAGCGAGGGATGATTTGATTACAACGAAGTACCCACGTCTCATCAGGTATCTAATTTCCGAGATGGAGTAGGAAAACGTTCGGTAAACAATGAGTTAACCCTCGCGTGATGCTCCAGACGAATCAAGTGGAAGCTCTCGGAGCCCGGTGGACAGCGGTGGAGAAAGGCGAACCACTCCAGGTCAGTTAATAAACACTCGTCAGCTCCCGCTCGCTTGGCTTTTTCCAATTCGTTCGACAAATAAAAGTCGCCGGCTTGCATTTAGGAAGTAACCGCGTGCGTCCGCTCTCACACCTGATACGTACTTTTATTTTGGTGACAGTCAAACTATGTAGTACATAACTCGTAGCTGCGAGTTTACACTGTCTGTTCGGAGAAACCTAGTGTTCAATCCAAAAAGTTTGCGTTTCCTTGCGTCATGGTAAATAAATACAGCTACTAATATACATTACCAATCACCTTTCTAAACATCAAACTAGAGCAGTATGTATATATGTTTATTTACCTGAAACGAACAAAAACAATGTTTTTAAATTGCGTATACAAACTTCAATTAGGTTTTGAAACTAAAAATAAAATATTGTGTGGGCTGATGGATATTGAATTTAAAACTGATAAATTGTGTGCAAGTACAAAGGTAACATAACAAACAAGATGTATTATGTTATGTACAAGACTGGGGAAGTTTGACAAGTTATGATAAGTTTATGTAGGTGTGCCGCGTCGTATTCCGCCCGGTCATCATAACAACCTATTGACCGGAGATTGGAGGTCGGGATTGAGATTTTCTTGCAACCCGGCAGACCCTTACATTTGTGTAGTATAATTATGCAATGACCCATACAAATTCCGATATTATGTTGGTATCTTCATCCTTATTCGTAGCTTGAATATGTTTTTATTTAACTTCATATAACGAGCACTGATTCTTTCCGTTTGTATTCGATAATACAGAAGGTCCGTACAATAATACGTAGCATAATAAAATTGTCGTTAAATGAATAATTCTACCATCATTGCTAATCATTAGTAAAATGTAAAACACAAATCACAGAGTTACAAAATCCGAGCGATTCTATCTGCTACCATCGGGCGCTAGTTCATTATCGTCAAAATTGGTCCAAAGGAAATTATCGAGGCTTTTAATTATTCATACAAGAAGGGTCGGTCGGACCGAGACTCCATAAGATTCGGCACGTCGTCGTAAAGACGAGCAGAATCAATACGCAATCAAACTGTCGGCCGCAGAGTTAGCTGCAAATATTTTCCCATTCACAATTGTGGAAGTCGCTGAGGCCGCCGGGCGACGTAATTTGATTTCGAGTAACGCCCTAAATTATTTACCATTTCCATTTGTGGCTCCAACGCCTCCGCCTCGATTAGAGTTTGCACTTTCTACTATTGTGAGCTGCTTCATTTAGATCATTCTCTTTGATCGTATTTTGATTAATTTCGGTGACCTTTGATCTGACCACGATCGCTTTTAGCTTGTTTTGGGTTACCACATATTGGTTTTGCTCGTTGTTGGATTTAAACTCGACATATTAATAAATAAACAAATACATCTATTTCGAAATAACCATCTAAAATATGCCAACACCTAAGCGGGTTTCTTCCTATAAACTCCAATATCGCCAAAATGAGATGTGAATTCTAGAAAAGAATGTAAAATAGTATTGGTATACATTCGAACACAACTATTCCATTCTAATCAAAGCAAAGAGGCTGGCGTGAGCCCTCATTGACGGGTACAGAGGATCTATACGAGAACAACTGTTTTTTTTTCACTTCATGCATACAACATGAGCATGATTACCTCCCAACCTAGTGCTTGGTTCTTAGAACCTACTTCAAACATGTATATCGTGTATGGGTATGGATGTATGTATACGTTATCTTAGTCGTTTGTCGAGACACTCGTAATTCGATCAGCTTTGGAAAGAGCAAAATGTTACCTACGGAGCACCTACATAAAACTAACACTTAATCGAATATTAAGGAAAGTTATGTTTTGTAACTAGAGCATATAAGTATGTATATTAAGTTGTAGAAAATGTAAGCAAAGTCCCTACTTTCCTAAGTCCTAACTTGGTCCTTCGGCGCTAAGTTTATTTGTGCTTCGTTTGAAAAGAGACTTGTTTGTTGTAATTCAAACTTTTTCGAAGTTCTAGAAGAAGCTTTGGTTATTAGATATAATTTTTTTGTGTTGCTCTTTTTATTGAGCCACCACACACAGTCATGTGTTTGTACCGAGACTTTCTTCTAAGAAGTAAAATAGATTTCTATTTGTGCGCGCTTAACAAGTGGTCGTTATGAACGAACCCTTCAGATTTTACGGAGAAATCCCTATTTTAGCTTGTTTGTGATTAACTAAACCAAAATAAAGGATAAGAAAATAAACGCAATGTGGAAGTTCATTGCTAGTCGGTACACGGTACCGGAGCAGCATGAAACAGCAGAGCGCAATTACTGCGAACAAAGGGACAAACATTTGTAAACAGTATAAATGGAGGCGGAAGCACAGCTCTAATGTCACCTATTTATTTACTTCGGCGCCTCGAGGCGCTCCGTGTGTCGCCAGCGCTGCCGCTCGGATTTCCCATGGGTCCCCATTATTAATACTTCGATTCGAAATGGATTTATTTTCAATATAATGGGGATTGAATGCAATATGCTGCGACGTGACTTATACGCCATCGGACATAAATTGGAAACGAATGAGAGTCGCTTCTACTTTACAGGAGGACATTAATGAGGAAATCATTAATATCTTGATAGTAATCCGATCACAACGTATCCGTATATCTAAACTCTGCCTGAGTTTGGATATCTTGTAATATCAAATAACTATTGTTGTTCTTTGATTTTACTACGGCATTATAGAAAATAGAAGGCTATCACATCATCTATTTGAAACCAACAACGACCAGAATCACTAGTCGGCGATGTCGAGTACCTACCTGGTATATCTGACAGGCACTCTCTTTTGTACAAGTTTTATTATCAGCTACTGGTTATATATTCAATCAAGTTCCCAGAACTCCATACCAGCGCAAAGCACTGATATCAAGAGAATGGAATGCAATCAGCGAAAGTCTATAAACAAAAGTGGTTTTTGTCACAACACTAGAAATATTTCGCTGCGAGAGTAACTAAGTGCAATGCGGATGTACTGAAAGTATTCCTGGTATTACTAAGTTTAATTTATTAGTTCAAGTTTCGAACAAATGGTTGGGCGAAGTAAGGAAAGCCTGCTCCGGTGGAGATTTATAGAAGATTACAGCCTGGAGTGCAAATGCGGTGCTGTTCCACATGGAACGCGTGATCTCGTATCCAGCGTGCCCTGATACCTGTATGCACACAGCACGAATTGATGCACACTAGTGGTAGCGCTAATCGTGTAGGCTAAGCTAGCCAATTTCTAAACCAACATATTATTTATTATCATTGACACGAAAAGAAGACTGAAAATATTAAAAATGTCCTAAAAATTCAATGTCCTAAAACTAGCATTTATAGAATCATGACTCATAAGACCACTGACTAGGACTACATACTTACATAAGACATATTTGGCAACTCTTTGAAGAAGCTTCAGCTTCAAGGGCTGTTATTCTCAAGTTAAGTAAAAGGGCGAAAACTTTTGCGGAGTCACACTGTGAAAACAGCCTTGGGCTAAGTTTCTGGTTCGACACAAAATAGAAACGCCAAATCATTCGATGTATTTCTAAAGAAACACCATTTTGTTTGACATTTGATCCATAGGCAGTCAGGCACGGCTCTAATGGCTCCTTCATCGGAAATATATAATCCGTAATTACTTTTTTCTTAAGTGTGTAAGGGAGATTTGAGAAAATCCTAAATGAAAAGTATCGGATGTGTTCAAAGAAGGTTGTCGAGAGTTTTTGTAATTATTTTTAGTAGAAACATCTAGGTACTTTCGTGTTTCAAGAAATATGTAACGCAGCATCGTATCGTTTATCCAGAAGAATCTACACTATATTCCACGAATCAAAACGCGCATCTTGTCTTCCACAACATTGCAGAACTTCACGCCTTATGCTCAGTCTACTAAGACAATATCATAATTGATGTAACTATGAAGGAAATTCTGCGAAGATTCCAGTACGCCAGGCCGTCGGTGAGCGAGGCGGCGCAACTTGGCACAACTAGTTAACATTCCACGAACACAACAAATTGCGCGAATTCCTTGTCATAACATTAGTACCACGGGATGAAGACGCCAGGACGCCCACCGGCGAAGCTTTGTACAAATATTTACTTCGTGGTCTGGGCTAGTAGAAAGGGTCCTAATAATTGTGTTTCTTGTAATAGTACGATTCTGACTATTCAAGCCTTTGTCAGTTTGTGATTTTAAAGAGGCAAACATTTCTTAGTTTTATGTTATTTAAAGTGATAGACACTGGGATATTATGTGTGTCCTTCGTGTGCGCGTCCACAGACACAAATCGCACGCATGCATTACCAGGCGGAGTCGAGCCAAATCATTGAGCCGCTGCGTCAATTGATCGTCCCGCAATTTAGATACAGCCGCTGGCAGAATAACCGCCCGCGGCACCGCGTGCGAACTGGATGTATTTCCATATTAAGACAGCAAACATAAATAGAACAAAGGCACAATAACGCGCAAACTAATTTAAAAGACCTATATTTTAGCATAAATTAACAACATTAAAGGGATATGGAAGCCACTGAAAATTCGCTATGAATAAAATTAAGAGTCGACCTTTCATAACAATAACGTTAACGTGACGTGTTTACGGTCTGTCAGAGCAATTACCTAGCACGCTGGATACGGAGCCGAGCGAAGGGTTGCCAGTAATGGGAAATGAAAAGAAAACACCGGAGATAGTCGCAAGTGGGTGTGCTAATGGAGGGCAACCCTTTTGTCGGCGACACAAAGAGTAGGCGCACGAGAGTGGCGGCGCTTTGTAACGTGACGGACACATCGGCGCCTGCCACTGCCCACTGTCCATAGTGCGCCCGAATTGACATGTCACGGGCGAAATGTTTTACTATTAGTCAACTTATTCCGATCGAAAAATTCCGCGCCTCCGCGAGGCAAAACTCTTTGAATTATGTTCAGAAATAGTCATGAAGGTCTTTATGGTTTCAAATAACACAAACTTGGGGTGAGTGCGGTTATTTTCTCCTTGATCAACTTTCCATGTCGTAAACGTCAAGGAAAATTCCGCAAGTTGTACAAAATGAACCGTCATTTGTTGATTACATTATTAACAAAGTTACCATCAAATCTTTCTAAATTATGAGCTGGAGAGTGTTACTTTAAAATATTATCGACTTGAAGATGTTTAAGATTCTGGTTCAATTCTGATGATTATTAAGTTGGGGTACACGCGTAACAGTCGCTTCCGGCAGTGGCTACCTACAACCGCCCCCCCCCCCCCTCCCCTTCCCGCCTCCCTAGGCACAATGTTTTATTCATAATCTAAGTAAGAACTCCCAAAACACCGATTTGGCCGGAGTCCATTAAAATCCCGTTGGAGTGAATTTAAATTGTGCCGCGGCAGTGTCATCCGTTCGCTACAGACGTAGGTGCGATACCATTGAATTGGCCAGTTTCTTTTTTATTTTTCGTAGCGTTTTACCCAGTTAGTTAAAAATCAGAATTGCTAATTGCTTCGGAGTATCTCTTACGTACCGTTCTCCTCAATAAATATTTTTCAGGGTACACTAATTGGTATAATGTCTGCGTCATCCGGCTATCGCAGTCGGCTTTGTACTGCCCTCTCTGTGAAAAATACGGAATAAACATTGACTGAAATAAGCATACGTACATACAATCCGCTTTTAAGGAACAAGTTTTATCTTGTACACTTTGCAAAATGTGATGCTTCCTTGCATGCAATGCAATAATTTATGTAAAATACTTAGTAATTTGAACAACCCTTTTTACGACACCATCATGGTATCAAAAAGTAAATACTTGTTTCAATTAAAGCCTATTCAAAGAGTTTTATCGGTACAGGCTTTTTATAGCGCCGTTACTTACTTGAGACGTTAAAACACGGCGGCTCTCGTTAAATATGTACCAAGGAATCATGAAGAGAGTGGAACAATGAAATATTCAAGTATTCCACCGTACGGAGCCCTCATTTGGAATAATACAAAATATGAGGCAACAGCAGTCCGAACCGTAATTACATTTAGGTCTCATCATGTTTCTTAATGAATTCCTAACGAACGCTACTTATTGTTTACGAATTCTGTATTTCTGTTAGGAGGCCAAAGAAAGGCCGTTCGGAATGCTAATTATCTTTTTATTTATATCTTCGAACTATAGCTACAAGTGTGATGTTCGAGCCTACTCGACGATATTGAATTTTATTGAAATTCGCCTCATAAAATTGTATCTCATAAGTTCATAACTGCCACGATTGAAGCGTAGAAGCAAATAAGTGCGACATCATTAGGTCAAAATAAAAGTTTCATACTAAGTGAAAAGCGGGTGTCTACCGTAAATTAATGAAGCGGGCAACAGTGGTAACTTTGTCGATAAATCAAGCAAGTTCAGTCGTATCTCATGGCTGTTGCCGAGCGCTAAGTATACAGACGTACTCGCGTCGGTCCAAACGAACGGATTTGTACTGTACACAAGTGTTCCTAAGAAGCTTACATCTATGTTGAGAGAGATCACAGTTGATATAATATACCTACCTATTGGCTGTTAAGATTATAAGATTTTACTACACGAGTGTCAGGACCGAAGATTATTTTTATTTACGTGCAGCAGACGTGAGGATGTTCCCGTCCAGTCATACTGTTCACTTTAGTCATTAAAAATATTTGAAGAGCCTTGTACTTAATACTTTTTCACACTTCCGGTTCTTTTTCGTTTTTCGCAACGTTGATCGATACTTCGAACCTCCTAAAAGTTGGACTAATAACATTAGTTTGCCGCCTAATTGTAAGTGTGCTTTTGATGTAGTACTCGGCGCGTGAATTCCTAGATTCCAGCCAAACCGAAGACGAAGGTAGGTAATTGCAGGCAGCCTGGTTAACTGTAACGATAGTACTGGGTGGCTGAAGATTTCCTTCGTGAAAGTTCTGGCGCTTTGAAGGCGTCGTTCAGGGAGCGACCAGGTGAGTGCCAGTTTGTACATGTGACTTAACATAATTTGTCGATTTCTCGTTCGGGTTTTTGTTTTTATTATTTTTGAAAATTTAAAGTCCACTTATCTCTCGCTTAATCACGTACTTTAAAAAAATGCTTGAATAATTTTTGAAAGGTTTTGTTTTGGACCCGTTTTGTCTTGCTGTTACCATGTGCGATTTTGAGTTGTCCAAGTCCTATACGCCGATAAGTTCATTTAATTCTAAATTACTTTCTGCAGGTACCCAAAACGATCGTCGGCAATAGATCGGCAATCCCTAAGATAAAGATGATACTTCGTCTTTCTGCAACCCTAATAAATTAATGTAATGGTGAGAACGTTTAGTACGTGACCACTTTACCTTATTTAATCGACCCTGTTAAGTACACATCGATAACACGTGTTTTTTTCCTAAACCGAGATATGTATCTGTTCAGACTAAATTAACTTTGTCACGTCTTTGCTAGAACCCTTAATAAATATATTTGCAATGAAGACAGGAGGGTTGAGTAACGGTACGAGAGTAACGTATCTTTTTCATTCCGAAATCATGAAAATGTATGAAGTCTAATAAGAAAAAGGTTACATTATTATTTATTGATAAGACCAGAGAAACGTGAGTACGAGCGCTCGACTTAGATCTCAGAAATATTTTAGTGCAATACGGTAAGAGCAAACATAAATAATATTCCGTATAAAGGGAAATACATACATAATGCCATTCATGTTAGAGAAACATTTTGAGATGTTCGGAAATGTCTGTCACATAATATTATGCTTTTAATCTCAATATTGTTGAGTAAACATATCCTCCGTAGCTTGCCTGTCGCACCTCCCATGCAGAGCTCATAATTGGAGATTCTTTTGATTCCTTTGACTGTTCATTTGAGAGCAATGCCCCAGTAACTCATATTACCCATTCCGATACTAACTTCGTTCGACGTATTCAGCTTCTTATGATACTCAGAAATATATTGCAGTGGGGCGCCTGGAATAGCGATATGACACGACACGCCCAAGTCTCTTGAAATATTTTATTGCATAGCATGGGAATTGGGGCCCAAATTTCTTTCTATCCTGCAACCTCTTTGATCTTTCTGTAAAAGACTTGAAGAAGTGGGTTTCGGCTTTTCGAGCCCTGCCCATAGTACTTCCCCGATTAAAGGAACAGAGTAAGTAAGGAAGAAGGAATAAGTAAGAAAGATCATATGAGCCCCGAGAAATGAAGAATAACCACAAATTGCCTTGACCTGCCTATGTCACTGTCGTCAGCGTACCTAAGCCTACTACGCTGTTGCCATCACATTTTTTCCAGGTTTATAATAATTTTCGACGAGTACAAAACATATACAAAAAATATGGCTGTCAAAAGCATTACCTACGAGAATACACCGTCTTAGAATGACGAGTTACGGTACTTCGTAATTTACAGAAAATTACGTATATTTGTTTTGTTCCCTTGTGTGAGGATTTACGAACACATATTTTTTTTATAATTATGTAGGTATTCATTTATTGAAAACGTGAAGAGAATCTGAATATACAAGATCAAACCTTTGAAATATTCATAAAACATACGACAGACAAGTTGGTATATAAAACCCTTTGACAGTTAAAGAATATCGTCAAACACGTTTGCAAAGGGTTCTCTGAATTTTCAGCAGGATTTTTGTTAATTGAAAAACTAGCCAATAGACAACCATAGATGTATGCGTACTCGTAGGTACGAACTACTTTTGTCCGAGAGTTTTGTTCGAATCGCTCTCCGGTCCAACACCGAAACAAGCTGTCATTCAACAAAGCATTTGATCCGGTAGTTCGGTACGTTTTTCATAGGGATATTCGTCGAAACGCAACGCTAAACAGCGTCCGTTTGAAAAATCAACAACACTGCACGAAATTTCACATTCGTTACAAGTTTGAGCGAACCTTATTTGACCTTGGGATTTTAAAACATCATAACCTGCATGATTTAAATGTGGCAAAGAAACCATGAAACCACGCTGTTCAAATGTAGGAGAAAATGTCAGCGAACGGTGAGCGAGTACCAGGTGAACAGGAACTTAAAAAGCTTAACACAATTATTATGGCCGTTAGGAACGCGTCGTGACGCTTGTGGCTTCGCGCTTACTTGCTCAAGAACCTCTGCACATTTTTAATGTCCAGGCTATTCGTCTTTTTTCTATTCTTCTTTGATATTTCTTGTCATCTATTAAATATAAAATTTTAATGTAAGAACTAGAAAATTCACTCTCTGAATATTTATTCGCAGAGTGAATTTTCTCATTCTGATAATACAGCTAGAAGATTGACTTATAACGTACACTTCGTTAATTTCAGATGAAGTCTTTCCAGTCGACTGCTATTAATGTCAGCTCATTTAATTACGAGCAACTTGTAGGAGGTACCTATATTAATTTTTCTTCTGACAGGAACATTTTTATAACATGTGCAGTTATCAGAACCAACAATATGAAGATGCTGGCCGTTAAACGTGCAGTTTACCATAAAGAGGAGTTTCGTGCTTTTGTTTGAATGAATTCAGTTTGCCAGGCTGCTCATGAATAAGGCAAGCGGAAACACCGTGTACTCTGTAGAATTCACATTCGCCGATTTCCTTTACAGTGGTTCTAGTTTACCTACTTATACAGTAACAAGTAGGTAAACGAAGCCTTAAAAAACTAATAGCGTTACGATTTTTATAAGAAAACAGAGACAAAGTTCCTCCCATCCAGGTTAATATTATAATATGAACCCTCTGCCCGAAACGCATTGAAAACCTGCGACACAAATGAAAGGGTCTAATAAGATAAAATAATCCCATACGAATACGAGACACATATACGAGTAGTTACTGTCGAAGGATTACTTGTTATATAAATCGATAGTTTCTCTTGTTAATAATAACGAGATATTATTGGAAGCTCGCTCTGCTGAATACGCGTGATTCCTGACATCGACGGATGTAATTAACGATATTTAGGTGTCGGCGTCCGTCTGCGCTCGACACAAGGTGTTATATCACATTATATGTTATTTTAGACGTGTATAGACGTTGAGCGGAAACAATGAAGTCGTTTCGCGTTAGACTATGTAGAAAGTCCTCCCTTTATGGGTCCTTAACAGATTAATAAACCTTCAGGAAGTAGTTACTTCATATTATATTGCTTTTGAGAAACGACCAGTTTGTTGAACTTTTAATTATAACCTAAGACAAAGCTTACTCAGTCGACCATTATCTGTGTAGCACGAAGAGGCCAAAGACATTCGTTTAAAAATACAGTTGAAAGATACAAACAGCATGTATTATCCTAAAAACAATATTATCTAAATAGGCGGAGTTAATGCCTCGGGTAATTTCTTCGTTCATTAATAACTGACAAAGTTGCTCGCCTCTGCTAAGCCCCTTGTCTCGCTGCTAGCCGGGGCTCCGGGCGCCGCTCCCAGGGAAAATTGGACTCAATTACACTAAACTTAAAGCTCTAGGTTGGAAGACTGTTTAAGCATATAATCCTCTTTCCGAGCCATTTTCTTAGGAATACGTAAAATTAATATCTTACATGGTTTGAAATCGTTTTCAATTATGAACTGATCGTTTGCGTCACCTTAAGACCTGAACAGAACGGATCATTAGGCTTCAAAGCAAACGTTACTGAATTATCTGCATCATCTAATTAAGATACCCGATTTTTTTTTAACCTAAATTGATACGCATAAATAGGTACATACTAATACATTATGTATAGAGATAAAGTAAATTAATATATATTATAATACATACAAATAGTCCAAAATACGAAAAACCTTATAATAATTACAATGCCTTGTAATGACTATAGTGAGTAATTTAGTCTGCCTTTAAATAGTATTTCCGAGCTGCTCTTTTGAAAGCCATTTTGCTTTCAGCTTTTTTAATGGTAAGAGGTAGCACGTTCCAGAGCTTTATTGTTGAGACAGCGTAAGACTAGGACATAAAACCAGTACGGTGGAGGGAATTTGAAGGAGCAGGTTTTTGGAAGCTCGAAGGTTACGACTGTGAGAACTGCCCAACAATTTGAAATAATATTGCTATAATAATATTAATAATGTTTGGAAGAGATGCTCCCCCTTTAGTTCTTTCATCATTTCTTTTATTTTTTTTCTCGTTTGGAAACTTAGTTACTTTGATAACCATTGTTTTATATAAATTAGAAGCATTATTTGAGTTTTTGTAAGTGTGAGTACCATGTAGACTTTCTATTATGGTTAGTAGGGCTTATCGTAATCTTTATGGTTTTAACTGTAGCTTTGTTTTATTTTCCTACCTCTACACTGTGCTCACATATAGAAGCAACAATATTGTACCCAGGACTATGTAATATATAACTTGATTTGAAAAGAGTGTCCATGAAGTTTCTTGCCCATTCTTCTCCATGAGATCTACTATTTTCGAATGGGCAACTACAGTCCATTCACAGTTATTATGCCTGTGGCGGGACTGTAGGTAGCTTATTTTTGACTATGCAAAAGTGCCTGTCATGGGTCTATTTGAAATAAATGCTTTGAGTTTGAGTATTATAATAATTATACCGAGACGATTGATTTGTCTTAGTATGTCAGTGGGTTACTACTGTTGACCAAACCTTTTCAAAATGGTGTCCATTTGGTGAACTAATATTTGCTACTCACCGAAAAAGCCTTGAGGAAAACGAGGCACTGTATGATACCCTCCATGGTATCTCCGGTGAGACAGAAGGTGCCGGTGAGGTGCCTGCCCTTCTTGTCGCCTATGGCGGGCGCGGCGGCCAGGCTGGCGTGCACCAGGGCCCCACGCGGGCGAGCGTCCCTCGTGGCTCCCAGCACGCCCGGCAGCGGAGCGCCTTCCATGAGCCTCGCCAGCGGGTCCATGCCCGCGAGCTAACACGCCATCGCACTGGTTGCACGACACTTATTCACCAAATTAATTCACTTTTTATTGTTTGTACGACACACAGAAACTTTATTGGCTTTTAACTAGTGAAACAAAATTCATTATTCGTAGTAACCGAATGAAAGTACGAGGTCATCAGTATGACAGCGGAGGTTTACGGGCGCGTGATGACGTCGATGCGCGAAGACACGGACATGACCGACGGCGTGATGGTGCGGCCGGCGCCGCAGAGGCTCTTGCACTCCTCGCACTGACACTTCTGCTGCGGCTTCCAACACTCACTGTTCAACAGTAACGAGACGAACGCGTAGATCAACACGGCCATTCCTACTATTATGTATACTTCCATGCTGCACGCGCACTTTTTGGCACACTATTTGGCACGAGATTTACCTGACAAATTCAATTTATTAATAACGCTTATGTGATATTACATTTAAACATAAGTGGTGTTTGCCGTCCGCATTCATATGTGTTCCGAATTAAATGTAATAAAACGGAATATATTAATAAAATCGAATGTAGGGATGCTCATTTATCATTTTTAACGGCATTTGTAGGAAACAAACGACGTGCGGCGCGCGGCGTCCAGCCAGCGTGGCAGCGTGTGTGTTGGCGCGCCGATGATTTACATAGGACGCGTGGCGCCGCGCCGCCATTTAAATAGAATCATTCCAAACATCGGTGCCTGTTTTGCATACAAAAACTGTTCAAAACGTTTTACACACGAATAACGCAACACGTTTTAAATTGATCAAACAATTTAGCGTAATTTGTTTTCAAATCCCTTGTATCATTATATATTTGCTATTTAGAAAGGCTCTTTAAAATGAATGCACCCCACTAATACAGATTTATTCTAGCATCAAACAAATAAATTATTTGTTCATGCGAGCCGCGCGTTTCCAAACAAAATCAATCCTAATTATGTACAACCACAAAGGCTCGCAGCGATAATGATCATATAGATGTAAACGTATATTGACGTCGACACAAGCCGTGTCCGGTGAGATGTACTCACCTACCGCCTATGTACTCCGAGGTATAACAACAAACTCATTCCCGACTGATTGGCGTCATTGTGAGACGGGATCGCGGGATTTTATCTCGTCACGTGGCGACGTTCAATCACGTCGTATTCAATCGAAGGCACACTCGCACACACAGACACACGCTCACCATTGTGTTGTATATTAGCTCGTAGTCGAGGGTAAGGCGTGGACGATTTCTCAAAATATGTTTCGGAAAAACCGACGTGACATAATTCTCAAGTTTTTTTGTAGATACAGCTACGTTTTAGTTATTTCAGCGTGTTGAATTATTCGCTCTAACAAATAATATTATTTGAGAGAACGCTGACTAATCTAAAGGCTCTAGTAACTGCAAATAATCACATTATTTGCAGTTACTAGAGCCTCTAAAAATCAAAGATGATATTTTTATTTTCAGTTTCAAATCAATGAATCGGTAAGAAAAACGTCATTAGGGGTAGCTATTTTTAGAGTCAGAATTGACACAAAATAATCATATTATTCTAGCAAAATAGGTAATTTTATTCGATAATTGAACCCTGAATTTTACTGATTGATATAACGAATTGCTATTTCATTTCCTTCTCGTCGTCGGTATGGTTGTTATTTTCGACATCTGCTAATTATTACTAGAGTGATATTTCTGGTGAATTGCTGTTAAAAGCAGTAATAGAAAGGTAAATATTAATAGGCTTATTTCCGGTCTGTTTCAGGGATTTAGTGATCTTTACGGTATCATTCTTATTCATAGGTAAAAACAGTTTTTTTTTTTTCGAAAAAAGGAACCTATGTAAATGTCAGAACAAATGTAAATAAAAAAAATATTTTCATGAAATCTTTATGTGAAACAGGTATAATGTAGTATTTTCTTTTCACTTCTCTTTATCTTTTATTTCCTTCGTTTCGTCCTAAGTAAACATTGCAAAGCTCAAGCTGCAATCGTACTACCTAAAGATATCATCTACCAGGCATTCTTGGAACACCAGAGTATTGATAACGAATGAAAGCAAGAGGAGCAAAAACGTAGGCAGAGGCGCAGGTGGCTTGAAAACCTCCCTTACTGCTACGACCTAGAGGCGCTGTCATATTGATGATTTCCCTTCAGAAAAAAAAGGCACCTGCTACACCGTGCACCGACGACGAGGAAGCGACTAGTTATCAAC
This sequence comes from Noctua pronuba, assembly GCA_905220335.1. Taxonomy (NCBI): domain Eukaryota; kingdom Metazoa; phylum Arthropoda; class Insecta; order Lepidoptera; family Noctuidae; genus Noctua; species Noctua pronuba. Next base: position 449,634 of record LR999906.1, on the reverse strand, counting down.
TATTATCTCGCTCAAGAAACATATCAGGCATGCCTTTTAATTTCTGTCGTTTTCATTTTTGCCGCCAATTTCGAATTTAGAACTGTTCAATATTCAAATTTGTTGGAATTTAGAATACCAAAACAATTGAAGGAATTAGGATTAATGCGATTGTTTAGTCACAGCGTTGTTTTGAATCTGGCAGGTCACGTACGAAAATGAATCTCAGTAAGGAAAATGTCCGTGCAATTATTTTCTTTTTCGTCATGTGACACATCGGGAGATAGAGGCGTTATTGGGCATCTCAGGTACAACCATTCAGAGATTTTGCATGAGGCGCTTGGTGTGAGAAAGCTAGTTTCCCGTTGGATCCCGCATTTGCTTTCTGACGATCATAAGGCGGCCCGCGTCAGTTGGTATAAGAAAACTCTTCAAAGGTTCAACTATCATCATCATCTGCCTAGCCTTTTCCCAAATATATTGGGGTCGGCTTCCAGTCTAACCGGATCCAGCTGAATACCAGTATTTTACAAGGAGCGACTGCCTATCTGACCTCCACAAACTAGGTAATACAATACCCTTTGGTAAGACTGGTTGTCAGACTTTTTGGGCCACCGACTACCTAACGACTGTCAAAGATCTACAAATGACACCCGGGACCAACGGCTTAACGTGCTTTCCGAGGCACGGAGAAAACTCGGTATGTAATGGGTGGTCACCCAAAGGTTCAACCGAGGAGAGTCAAATCACGTCTACCACATCATCAGTGGTGACGAATCTTGGATCTATGCCTACGATCTTGATTCCAAAAAACAATCCACAATCTGCGTTTTCCAAGACGAGCCCAAGCCGACTAAAGTTGTTCGCTCTCGAAGCGCTGGTCGAAGGTTCCAGTCCGTTAAGAAGCAGTCGACGCTTTCAAATCTGTCATATTGAACACCCCTACTTTAGAGTGGAATAAATGTTTTAATAACTGGTTCGACCGAATGGAAGTGTATTAAACTACGTGGTGAATACTTTGAAAAACAATAAAAAGTACTGTTAGGTTCTAGTTTTTTTTTTTGTTCAAACGACAAAACTTAAAAGGCGCGCCACGTACAAAGGATTGTAAGTGTGTCAGTACAAGAAGTACCTTTTGAATCGAGAGCATCGCTTATGAATTTTGGTAAGGGTATTCAGTGCATTACTCGGGACTGTACATTAATAGTTGATCGCTGACTGTTCACACTGCCAGTGAGAACTCTGTCGAACAAACAACTCGTTTCCGTAGCTAGCTGTAGTCGCTCGTCGCTAATCGCCGACGGTGGGGCAGTGCCTCAACGTGAGCGACACAAACACGTGTCGCATTCATCACTACTAGTTACGTGCACATGCCTCCGCTTGACGCTATCATACTTTTATTAATTGTTTAGTGACTGTTGTTTTAATGATTAACTGCGAAGTGTTGATTTCGATCCCGGTATATATTGACTTTCAAAACGACCTTTATTCAGTTTTTATTTTTTATTTTATTTATATTAATAAGATATGCACAGAAGTAAGTAATTTATTAGGATGTATTTTATTGACTCATTTATTTGGTAAAATAATTGTCCTAACGACCTTGCACTGCCCCAGCCCTTAATTACCTTCTTATATAAAACGATGCATTTGCGTTAACTGAATACATAATTATTATGCATTAATTACTTAATTGGCAACAAGTTCAACAAAGGCACAGAACGGTGGCCTAACTTTCGGAAACCGGACCTCAAAGCTTCACGACAGCATTAACAAGACGCGGAGATCTTTCATCTCTTAACATAAATATTTCTTCTGTAAGATTTAAAGCCGTTTAATCTTGTAATGTAAGCCTTTACAAATTTAACTTTACCCAAACTTTGACACGAGTAAGGTCAAGTGCTGTTTACCTTTTGAATTTCCCAGTCGTGCGGACCCCCGCCCCCTCCCGTAACCCCGGCCCGCGCCCCCCGCCCGGCCGGAATAATATTTACAGTCAGGAACATTTGCGCAGTCAGCCGACTTAGTTTGTTTATCCGAGCACTTAGGCAAAGCTAATTCTACTCAGAATTACATGAAAAAATCCAATTTAACTAAAAACCGGCCAATAAAGAGCTTAGACAATAGGTCCCAAGAATTCCCCCTAATCACCCCCGTGCCGAGCCATCCGACAATCTTTGCAAATCGTGCAATTACGGAATTTCAATCAAACATCTTACCGGACCTACGGTTGTTCCAAATCGGACTCTATTTAAACACAAGAGAGTTGGCATTAGGTCGTTGTGGTGACAAAGGGTAGGTATTCCGAGTTAAGCGCGTTAAGTTGGGGTACTTTATGAGTACGATGTTAATGTGGTGTAAGCCGCGCCACTGTCATGTAGATTAGTAGTACTGCTGGCGGACTCGGCGGCGCTCGGCCGCAGTCGGGGGCAGTCGGCGCGGTACGAGCTAATTAATGTACTCGTGGTACATCGATGTGATAAATAGCGTTCGTTTTGTGCAAGACGCGCCATCCGTCACTAGGGGCGCATGGCGTCTCTGCCACCATTAAGTATTTATCTCACACGCCCGCGGCGCGGCGCCACGCTCTTAACCTACAAACGCCGCCGTACGCCGCGTTGGCGTAAAATAAAATATGTATAACTAATACTCTCCGGATGGCAAATATTGTTACACGCTTGAATTTAGAATTTTACAACAAAAATGCTAACGTGAAATGTTGAAATACAATTTTTTTGCAATTCGGTACACGTTTCAGTGTTAAATTACATGCAGTTCATAGTTGAAAATATAAATCAATATACAACTCTCCGAATGAAAACGAAAATCGTAAGCCCTTATCACGCAATTTCCACTGAAGATGAATAGTTTCATCCTGGAATTATTAGAGCCAAAATAACTGGACGTGTATTAATGCAATTTATCAACGTTATTCCAACGAATATTTATCATGATATATAAAGAATGATTGTAAAATATAGATAGAATTATTCTTTTAACAAATTTCAAATAGTAAAATAATTATCAACCCATGAAAATGTGTTTGTGCACAACTCACCCCTGATAATGTGTGTAGCCTGTTCGGAAGGCACGTAAAGAGTGTATTAAAACATCTCGGTAAGCGGGCGTAAAACTGAAGTGATCGTAAAACGATATCATTTGCTTTGATAATGCTAACGACGCCGGCCCGACGGCTCCCGCGAACTACGGCTATATACCGGTATAACCACAGGCTATATACCCGTATGTCCGGGAAAGCGGGAACACCGGGATCGGGTCGCGGGATTAGCAAACAAACAAACGGACTAGCATTAACATTTTAGTGGGATTACGTTTCTTGGGTTGTGGACGCGCAAATGACGCAAACTGCTCGCAACGTGAACGTGTTAGTTCGCATCGGAAATTGTTAACGATTCTTGCATCTAATCTAAGTCAGAAATATTTTTAAGAGTGCATTATGTTTCTAATATTTGTTTATTAATAATAATAAAGCAAACTAAAAAGACAAACTCACTAGTATCGTCTCCGAAGACTAGTGACAAACTATGTTTAAAACCTAACAGGAACCTAGTCTCTTGTGCAAGACAATTAATGGAAGAGAACAAGCGCTCGGCGTGAGATAAAATAACAAAGACAAACAAACATGGTGGTCCTAAGCAAACGGGCTTGCGGGCGCGTGTCACCGGCGGCGCCTGCGTCAACATCAACACTGCCATTGTGCCGCGCCAAATTAACTGTATTATGCCTTCAAGAAAACCAACGGCAAATAAATGACAACCACACTGACACACATTTCGGTCTGCGGATAAAAGCCGTAAGGAAATACTCTGGGGAACTACCAGGCAAATATGAACTCGAAGAAGGGTGGCATAATAGTAGATTATACAACAAGTGAAAAAAAAGGGAATTTAATTCGAGGTACTAAGTTGGATCCCGAGAGCAGCGAAGGATTCTAGAGTAGAATCCCGAGCGTAGCAAGGGATTCTAGAGTAGAATCCTGAGCGGAGCGAGGGATACAAGAACCGAGATGAATTTTTTTTTCACGAGTTGTGTACTCTACTTTTTACCATTGACTACGAGAAAATAAATAGAAGTATAGTATTTATATTTATCGTGGGTGAATAATAACAACAACCAAGCTGGGCTTGCCAAGGTCGGTTTGTGGATGGGTGACCACTAATTCATTAAATACCGAGTTTCCTCCGTGCCTCGGAAAGTATGTAAAGCCGTTGGGCCGGCTGTCATTTGTAGTTCTTTGACAGTCGTTACAGGAAGTCAGTGGCCCGAAAGTCTGATAACCAGTCTTACCAAGGGTACCGTATTACGCACCCAGTGCTAACTGGGTTGTGTTCTGGGTCAGATAGGCCAGGAAGAAATAGGCTAGGAATTTTAAAATACTGATATTCAGCTGCATCCGATTAGACTGGAAGCCGACCCCAATAAAGTTGGGACAAGTGTAGGCAGATGAGTATTTATCACATTTTATTAGATCATCGGTAATTTAATAAGAGCAAAAAGGATTAATAATATAAACATTAAAATGTAGGTATAGTGAAATTAGAACAATTTTCGAAATTCAGTCTTGTCGCCACGTTTTATTTCTTTTTTGTTCATAATTCGTGCTTGTTCCAAATTCAAAAAGTCTTTATTCACTCAGTGAGTAAAAGAGCGTTTTATTCACTGTTATCGATAAATAAAATGCCCTTTTTCGAGTGGCAATGGTAAAAATAAATTTATTTCTTTACTTCTTGTAAACATAGTCGTGATCGTCAATTAATGAGGTGGCGGAACATAATTGTTAGCCTAAATTACAAATGAAAGTTTTATGCGCCATTTAATTGAAAAGCCTTTTATCCGGGCAGACAATCAGATTCGAGTCCTCGTTACCAAAGTCAGAAATGGTTGTTATAAAAGTACCAGGCAACTACGATTTAAAGGAGCCATTCAAACTGTTAGTTCCATTAATATTATAAACCGTTCAGTTTATTAAATCCCATCCATAAAAGCAGTCATTTTATCTGGAAAATATCTTAAAGACAGAAAGTATTTCCAACAAGTAAACGTTTCGCTCGTTGAATCAGCCCAACAAAAGGTAATCTGTCTGACCATCAATCCAGGCGTCTCCTTGTTTTAGCTCCGAGAGAGAAAATAGTGAAATAACGACATCGTTTACTATAATAGTGTCTCAAGTCTAAACAAATAGCTGCTTTTTGCAATAAAACACATTGTGTTAAGAGCTAAGTTCTTACACTAAATTAAAACATCATGATTAATTTTGACGTTAAGCAGGAATAAAGAGGAAAGTTGAGGATTCTTTGAATTTGAAATTAAACCTATCTATCTAACAGATCGTATCTTTTCGCCCTTAAGCCCTTTCAAGAATGACTAAATTTTCAAGTACTCAAATCCCTCTATCACAATGTATTAAATTAGATGTCCAACTCAAATATTAGATGTCTGTTCACTAGATTCTAGAAATAAACTGATACAGAAGCTATCTAACATCAAAAACTTCAGACAAAATCCAAGTTGAAATCTGTAACTTAATCCGTGTTGAAAGTGATCTCTCAAGTATGATTCCTTTCAAGTCGAAACTAAATTCAAGTTTTTAAGCCTTCAGTGAGTTCCAGATATCGGATCCCACCTGATCTACAAATAATATTAGTTTAAAATAGATGCAGTTAGTTTATACTAGACTTTTGAAAATACAAGTTGAATATCAAAAGAGCCTAGGCACAGGGTAGTTACTTTTGTTAACCTGCACGTGCCGAAAACCTTTTCACAATGTTCATTAGAAAATAAATGAGCTAGAAATGTTACCCAGGCGTTTCTTAATGAATACAGCTCTTAACTTCCATTGGCTTTCAAAAGCGACCAATACCTTTAAAAGCCCTTATCCCAGTGGTAATTATATAAATATTTCTAAACCCGATTACCGTCGGTGTACCCAAGTACATCCCCAATTACTGGCTAATCTTCAAGCGAAGTACTTGAAATCGATTTAATTCAAAACTCCATAGTTAATTGCCGTCCGAAAAATTCAATCCCTTCTTTGTTCGTCATTAATTGTGCGAGCCACGAGCCCTGAGCCACCCCGGCGGGCCCGGCACCATCCTCTCGACCCAGTTCTACTGGAACACATAATTAAAGGCAGGAACTCTAAAAATCTCCCACAAAGAGCACAAAGGCGCAGTTTTAAAACCTACAAATGACGATCGGCGATGTGGGCGATGACGTCACGCTAATCAACGTCCGCACTACGTGTACTAGGAGAACAGAAACGCAGAGGAATCAGCTGCATATTTTGTTGGAACTGTCACGTTAGGACTCACGCAATGCCACATTTAGCTTGTCGCTGACCTCTCGGTGTGTATTTGTTACCAAATCAAGCGATATCGGCTCAACGGATTTGATTGTTAAGTTAGGTAAATGAAGCCTAAATGTCAGATATGTATAGGTAGATCTCGAGAAAAGGAAGACTAAAATACCAATACTAATTACTTATTATTCGGGGTATTCTATTTATAAACATATTTTCTACGTGTATGTATGACAATTGGAATTGTTAATTGTCCATTTATGACGTAAACCGACTGAAACCGTACCCTATAATCCGTTTACGCATTTAATTAATTCGTTAATTATGAATCAAAACCTCGTTTATTTCTAAGAACTCCCTTATTTTATACGAGTTAATATATTATAAGACGGTTCAGGTGCGCTGGCAGCCTGGTCTCAGACAAAATAAACGGCTGTTTGCACTTACGTGAATATTTCAAGTGTGTAAAACGGTGTAGATGAGACTTGTATTATTTGTTTCGCTCATAACCTACGTCTGTCATTGTGGTATTGATCGGATCAGTATCCCTTGTCTGAGTTAAACGTTCACAATGGAAACTTTGTTCATATACTAGAGTATGTACACAGCGGCGCTTACAACTTTTCCATCTCGCTGTTTCATCACCTTTTTGTATCTCATCATATCTTGGTCCTAAAACTTTTTAAAACTTCTTATATCGCTCATCGGGACTCTCGTATATTTTGAAGGGATCACTTGCGGCGGTTTCGGGGATTTTCACTTTGTGTGGGAAAGGTTTTTGCATGGCGAGTTTTATCGTTATGGTTGCGGCGGCGACGGCTTCCCGGCACTTGCCAGGATATTGCGTCGAGCCACGTGTGGGGAAGTGCTACGTCTTGGCCGCACTCCACTATTGCTAAGGAGTAAGGCACTTGTAGCCGACCCGGCTCTGTAGAAGTAATCTGTCGACTTTTACATGAAATTAGTTCCATGTTTCTATTCATAGTCGGAGATATGAAGCTTGTTGCTGTTCCCAACGTTTAATTACGAGCAGTATGTACTAGGAATGCAAACCGAGCTGCGGATGACATAATATTTGGAATAGCTGGTGGCGCCGGCTCCTGCTCTACTTATGATACGAGCGCCAGTATAATGCACAAACACGAACTTACACCCGAGCAGTAACAGCGCGAGGTGTGTTTGCGTCACGGCGCAACAACACACTGTTTTCCATAAACACAACATTCCCCTTTAGAGCGAGTCTAGCCATTTTAGTTTATTTTCCCACTGAAGACCTTCAGCCGTAAAGGAAATGGCACTCGTAGCTGACGCACTGCATTCTATTGCTGAGTTTTTTATTGTTTGTGGAGAAAACAGAGCAAAATTGTGCGTTGGTCCGTCCAAGTTTGAAACATTCGCAGCGTCTACAGGAATCTACAACACTGATCCTTATTTTAGTTTTACGGTTTATGTTATTGATCAGACTCACAACAATATGAGTGCCAAACGTTTTGTTCCCAGAATCATTTGAATTGAAACATATGGAGGTAGATTGATCAACACGTTCTTGTGTAGGCGGCGTCAGATTACGAACATATATATTTATCTAGGTGTAACTTGATTTAACTAGACTTGATATCAGTCGACCCGATATTCAATTCTGAGAAAAGTTGTCATAGCGATATAACCCCCTAGTAACAAGTGAATTTACAAGGAAGTCTATACAAAATATTATAAGTCCTTTTTCACTTAGAATCGCAACGACGATCAAAGCTGTTTTCATATTCCTGTTTTTACCATGAAATCGTAAAACTGTTCCTATATCTCATGAATGTATTCATGTAGATGCATGAAACGGAGTCGACGTAAAGCTACTTGATGTGTTATATTGAGTACTTTTCGTTAGTGTTGTTGTAACAAGATGCTTCTGTTCGACATACGTCGTCACTGAGTGTGAGCTTGTCAATCGTGTAGGTACTAGGATTGCCTGAGCGATGCTCGGCGTAAGTTATAGGCGAAACTAAGTTAGATAACAGATGTTAGCATTTGTTACGAAACCGAGTGACATTATTACATTTGTCCCACAGAAATTATAAAGAATGAAATAGTGTGTAGGGATAAAGCTAATATTTTCTGTTTGCCATTTTGTATACCGGAAAAAGTAACTACTTTCTGACGAGCAGTCGTCGATTTTTGTATTATTCCACTTATTACGTCTGACCATTATCCTGTTACCCGGGAAAATTTGTTTGGGTGAGCATTAAACGGCGTAGCCTGCCGACAAAATAGACTTTATTTATTTGTTCATCAAACACTGCCGACTCGAATGTGGCTAACAAGAGCGTAGCACTCCTAAAAACCAAATGATATACAATGCTGCATGGTTCTTGTGGCGGTTTACTGACATTGACAGGAGCGCCCTCCTCGTCAGTTCTGTAGGTAAACATTTGTGAAATTGTTTGAACAAACAAGATAGCGGCGTTCATTGCGATTAAGGCCAGGCCGCCAAAAGATTCATGTAAAACTGTAAAATCGCTGTTAACTTAACGATTAAGCCAACTCGACACGTGTCACCGAGAGCGCGACACGAACCTTGACTCTTTGATGTCACCGACTACGCCAGTACACTAACCGAGTACCTAGGCACTAACGATCTCTCACGCACTACGCACTAGGCCAGGAAGTCGAACCTCACTTCAAGTAATCATTACACACGGCAGAGGGCGGAACAATCAGCTGGGACAAGTGTCAACGAGGAAAAAAATGTGAGTATATTTGCGCTCTCATTTACTTACAAAACACACAGATTTCTTATAAGACTGTTGTGTATGCCACGTTAAGGATGATTTCCACCGAAGGGCTCGCATACCATCGGATTGGAACGGATTTTACAATCTTTAAACGATATTAAATAGTATACAAAGCATTTAAAGTCTATATTACCAAGCCGCTCACAGCAGCTTGACTGCGGGCGTCTTCCGCCACACGCAATCGTAGCCGAACGTATGCTGCGACGCGCGATCGGCCCCGTTCGCCGGTCGTCGTATTCGATCGGATAAATCATCAATTCTATTATAATATATTAGGAATTTTACGTAATAATTTTTCTTGATTATTTTCTTCTTCTAATGCAATAGCCAACAATAAGACGTCAAATTCAACCATTTTAAAAATTTTGAACACGTCAACACGGTAGGAATGAAACTATTTAACTGGGTGCAGAAACGGATACGTTCGCAAGCGACTGTACGGAGCCGATCGTATGCGCCGACATCCTGCCGGACGCGATCGCTGTATCCGTCGTATCTGTCGCTGCATCCGTTCGTATTCTTTCCGATCCGATGCGATGCGAGCCGCTTGGTGGAACTCATCCTATAGTGATCTTCTCAGCCACGCCGTGTTACAGTCACATTTAATACGAATCAGCTGTCATGGTCATACTACACTACAACTATACATTTCTATAAAAATCAGGTACGTAAGAAAAAAAAATTAAAAGCTTAACCTACATTTTTCATAGTAGCGAACCACGTTTACATTACCAATTAGAAGTTACAAGCTTTCTAAATTCCTCGAGATTGAAAATTTAACATTTTTTCATGAAAATTCCTCTTAAAGTAAAAACACGTGTCCAATTAACTAAGGAAAATAGTTACTTCTTAAATCTTTTACATTTACTTGATATATAATTTTCGTAGTTAAAATCGTTTTATATTCTTAGTTTCATCAAAAGTTAGTTAGTAAAAAGTAAAGTCTACATCATTTTGTCAATTTTCAAACAGTACCACAGGTCAAAAACTTATACCTCACACAGGTATACATACGAACGAATGAAAATCTAAAACAAAAACTTTGAATAAGTTTATGAACCAGAGGAATGTGTCTCCGTCAGGATGAACGGTCACTCGGCGTATTTAACTTTGAATTTATGCCTAACAATTGCTTCCCTATTGCTTCTATTTGCTTCCTATTCTCAAACAATTGCTTCCATCGTATTCTAGAAGAAAAAAAACATTTTAAGAGTGACCGTTCATTCTGATGTCAGGACGGCCGGTCACCGAGTGTAGTGTCCTTGTTAAGTAGAATTATTGAAATTCACGGTGGCCATTAATTACTTCCCGTTTGCTCATCTCAATGTTTTACAACGATAATACTGTAACTATCACGGCAATAAAGATATCGACGAAAGTGTCGTATAACAATATTTTTAGTGCCTGACAAAAAATAAAGGCAAAACTCGAGAAAAAAAATCCAAAAAAAATAAATATAAATTTTTGTTATTTAAATTCACATTTATTATTATTGTAAGACTAGATCGAATTATGAAGTCTACCTACGTTCATACGTTGGTCTATTAATATCATCACGCCTGCATTCCCCAAAGAGATAGGCAGAGGTGTATTTTCGAATGTCCACTACCTACATTAATTCACTAGAGATATTGTTACGCCCCATGTAATAGCAGGTCAGGGCAGGTGTTTGCTTCCAGATTCACACAGACTACTGTGGGTGGAGTTGAAGTGCGGTAACAGTCAGGACGCGAAATTATTACCATTCTTGCCCGGTCGCACGCTACCATGGTCCATGACGTGCGAACACAACCTCACACGCGCGCTGCCTGCCTAGCATAGAATAAACAACTTGTTTAAAAGAAGACGCCGCGCTTCGCCCGTCGCCGCGGCGTTTGCGGGGCGAGTCTCATTCATAGAATAGGGAGTAAAGGTTTTATGCAAAATGTCGCAAGAATATTTAGAACTATAATAATTTTGTAAAAATAAAAACATCCAGAAAAAAAATTTTTTTCGTTGCTATTGCGACTTTACGACTTATAGAAGTTACTCTTGAAATATTTTGTGTTTAAAAAGTTGGACCCTACATATATATTATTATTATATTTACGTATTACCTGTACTAGGTAGTAGGTAGTTTTTCGTCATAATGAAAAGGGGAAGAAAATATGTTGTGCCCTTGGAGGAACAAAAGAAAGCGTTTTTACTTTACAAAAATATTTTCCGTGATCCTGATGATCTTCCACCAGCAAGTGATCCAGTTTTTACAGCAATAAAATCTGTGATGTCGAGCCCTATTACCGAAAAAGGACTTTTACTATCTGTGAAGAAGAATTTTAATTACTTTTTCGATGCAACGGACAATCTAGACAGTAGGAGCATCAGTAACGGTACAGCACAAAATAAAGAATGCTCACCACGTAACTCAATTAAGTTTGATTTTATGATTGATTTGTACCAATGGAACAAAATTCAACCTTTAAAAAAACAATTTCAAGTTACTCAAAACGGAAGGGCTTTTATTAAACAGAAATATCGTTTACCGAAGCATATGTGGGCTCCTCTATTGCGAGAGCAAGTGTGGAAAGCATTCAAAAGCCCGTGTTCATGGATTTTCGACCGTTATTCTGTTAAACATACAGATAGAATTACTTGCAAAGGTTTATGCAAACAATGCAAATCATCGATAACTGTTGTGATTTCCTGGCCTGTTGATAAAATAGCTGGATGTGCGTGTTCTGTAACAAATATTGATGCATCTTTTATTCATGTTCCTAATAAAAAAATTAAATTATCACCAGCCCAGCGCATTGAAATGTCCGCTGAACTGAAACACGACTCTGCAATCACATATCGTAATAAATTAGCAAATGAAATAATGGAACCTGATGAACCTTTATTACATTTGTATGAATTTTTGTCACTAAATGCGATAGGCACTTCTTTTTAACCAACTTCAAAAAGGAGGAGGTTCTCAATTAGGATGTTTCTATTTTTTTTATGTATGTTCGGCCATAACTCCGTCATATATAAACGGATTTGCAAAATTCTCTTTTTGTTCGAAAGGGATTTATTCCGAAATGGTCCCATTTAAATTTCATACAGATCTAATGATGAGTTTCGGAGGCAGACACCGGAACTAAAAAAACTTAAAATAAAAAAATAAAACCGACTTCAAAAACACAAAAAAGTGAAAAATAACTTTAGCTTCAGAAGTCGGTGACAAAAAAATTAAATCAAACAAACAAAAGTTACCGACTTCTGAAGCTAAAGTTATTTTTCACTTTTTTGTGTTTATGAAGTCGGTTTTATTTTTTGCAAAAAAAGTTTTTTTATTAATAACATAATACTTAGCTGTAGGCCACAGGTACAATACCATAGATTTATCGCCTAATCAAGCGTAACTGCAATGTTAAATAACGTTTGTTCCCACTAGTTCTACGGTAGAACTAATGGGATTTTTTTTCTCGAGTTTTGCCTTTATTTTTTGTCAGGCACTAAAAATATTGTTATACAACACTTTCGTCGATATCTTTATTGCCGTGATAGTTACAGTATTATCGTTGTAAAACATTGAGATGAGCAAACGGGAAGTAATTAATAGCCACCGTGAATTTCAATAATTCTACTTAACAAGGACACTACACTCGGTGACCGGCCGTCCTGACATCAGAATGAACGGTCACTCTTAAAATGTTTTTTTTCTTCTAGAATACGATGGAAGCAATTGTTTGAGAATAGGAAGCAAATAGAAGCAATAGGGAAGCAATTGTTAGGCATAAATTCAAAGTTAAATACGCCGAGTGACCGTTCATCCTGACGGAGACGAGGAATGTAATGGCAATCTCAGGAGAGAAGAGGCCGACTCTATAGTTTCATGACTAGGATATCAGGAGGGTTGAAAGTGGAATGTTTTGAACGCTGTGTATGCGTATCGTTAAAAATAGTACTTTCAAGGACGTACTTGAAAGATTATAAAGCTAAAAGAGGTTGTATAGCCACAACACTAGAGGTTGTTTATTGAGCGTAGTGGTTTTAGAAAAATCTTACGGTAAAGATAAATTGCTGTTTTCAGTTTCAAATCTAAGGACACATGATATAATATCACAAGAAGCTTTATCTTTCAGTCATCAATAACCGGTAGTTCTAAAATACTAATTTAGTGACTGTTTACACACACTGTAGTGTTTGCGTGTAATTACCGAGGTGTGTCGGCGTACGTGCCACTGTTCTGTCGAACGCGCTCCGTGGACCTGCTTTGTACGGTCGGCCTCGGCAGCGGCCGTGTAGTGGCCACATTGTAATGTGAGCGAGACATTCAGGCTTATATTAACAGAGGTACTAGGGAAGCATAGAATTGCAGGTGTTCCCAACTGTGCCAGCAGTCTCAATTAGTACATTCTAGCCCTCTCTCTTTGCTTTAGTATTAGTAGCTTGATAAACCTCACAAAGCAGGTGGAATCTAGTCCCATTGTCTCTAATAAATACAAGAATAAATTGCATACATTCCTTCATACAGAGCATTACAAAGCATCTTAGTATAAGATTTGGTCTCGCGTAGCAGTTGCTACGCCTGAGCTACGACAATAGCTACGCCTGACGCGTCGTAGCACGCGGGCGCTACGCCGTAGCAAACGTTCATCCTCTACGACTTTTCCCCTCCACCTGCTAAGCCCGCGTAGCAAAATCTATTGAGTAAAGCTGATAATAGTTTTCAGTTAACTCAATTGAAAGGCTTCAATATAACGCCTCGTCTGGCTTAACAATGCAAAAGTAACTGAATGAAAATCGAAGAGTTCTTTTCAAATTCAAGAGAACTTTAAACAATTAGTATACTTTTTCCATCGTTTTGCAATCACCGCATAGTCTAGCGTTTACAATTAGACGCTAGCTATTGGAATCTATTTAGTGCGGCGAGGCTGAGAACTTCAGTTCTTTTGTTACGCTTTATTTTTGAAGAAGAGAAGAGTGTTCGAAGAAACTAGCTTATTTGTAAAAACAAATACGAAGTGTACAAGTAAAAAAAAATATTTAAGGCCTACACATTCGAAATGTACTTCCCTCTGTGAAAACTGAAAGTAATTGACTTCAATACTCAAACGTCAATTATTGGAAATATTTGTGGGATAATGTTGGTCGAGCGAATTTTGTTCATGACAGATGTTTAAACGCTTACATTTTCAGGGAAATTGCAAAAAAATATCTTTGCGAAAGTTTTCCCTGATGTAATGACGTGACAAAATAATTGTCTGGTTAGAATACAGCTCATACTTACGCGTGTTTCGACAGTTCTACAGACTGATTACTGTAGTTCCGTTTTTCATTGCCATGCTGTTCTACTGGTCGCCAGTGTCTTCGCTGAGCATGAGGTCCTAAGTTCGGTTCCCAGGTCGGGAAAACAAAATGTTATTTTGGACTTTTCCTTCAGGAATTTCAGAGAATCAGCTCGGAGTTAGGCCTCGCACAGGTACGCCTCTGCCTAACCTTCGGAGACTACGGGTGTGATGCTATGTTATTCAGTTATTCATTTTCTCACTTGCATTTCACAATGTATGTGTTTGCCTATCACATAAGTGTTGAGACATCGATCGTTTGGGCACGTTCAATTTAGGATTTCTATCAATTTATGTGTTGCAATGGGTGATATTTACCTGAAATAAATGAATTTATTTAATGCCGCATACAGCAACATTCCAATATCTACGTATCTCGTGCCAACAAAACCGTACATTTAGCGATAGATCGTCGCCATTAGATAATTAGCATCCGCACTAACATTTATTGCGCCATCCATCACGTTCGATACAACATTCGCTGGCGTGGTGCAATACTGCGATGCGATGGAACTACTCTCCCATGGATACCCGTATTCATGTTTCTATATAACGTACTTTAACACATTGTGACTTAGGTGTTAATAATGACAATTCATCGGAGTTACTAATGCCAAAATCAGATTTTTGTCTTTCATTGAAAGCTCTACACAAAATGAACCATAACTGAACGTGTAATGAAACCATAATGACTGTCCATTATGATTTCGAAAAGCGTCTGATATCACTGTTACGTAGTTTGGTGGGTGTATAAAATGTACTGAATGTTTGGTACTGATTAAATGATTTATTTTATTTATTTAGTTTAACATAATAGCAGTTTTGGAAAAACCCAGGGAAGAATTTTGTCCTGCAATGCTGATAAAAAACAAACCATGATGAGAACCTTTGAGGCACTAAAATAAGTTTTTAAATTATCAGCAAAATTTGATAAGATACTGTTTACGAAAATAAAAATCTAGGCGAGATTTCAGCGTAAGCAGGTCATCCCCAGCAGTCGTGTGATACCACCGCTCTGTACCGCTCTGCACCACCCTGTACATACAACACTGACTCCTGACTTCAGAGCTGTTCAGCTTACTGTATGACCATTGTTGTATATATGCAAACAATACACCTATAATTTGCTTAATTATAAAGTAAATTGCTTCCAATGTCATTTGCCTAGCCTTTTCACAACGATGTTGGGGTCGGCTTCCAGTCTAATCGGATGCAGCTGAATACCAGTATTTTACATGAAGCGACTGCCTTTCTGACCTCCACAACCCAGTTAGTACTGGGTAATTCGATAGCCCTTGGTAAGACTAGTTGTCAGACTTTTTGGGCCACTGACTATCAAAGATCTAACGACTGTCAAAGATCTACAAATGACACCCGGGACCAACGGCTTAACGTGCTTTCCGAGGCACGGAGGAAACTCGGTATGTAATGGTTGGTCACCCATCCACAGAACAACCTAGGCAAGCACAGCTTAACCTAAAGATCGACCCGAACGGCTGTTATTATTTAGCTACGAGCTCCTCCTCAAATTGCTTCCAATGTAAATCTAAATAATAATGCTATAACAGACCGTATCGAAAAATGTATATACTCTTCGTTTTTTGTTTCACAGCAATAAATCAATACTTTAGTTAAGATATCCCTATCACATAGAAAGAAAGAAAAAATATTTATTCGTCGCAGGGACATGACGTGCATACAAAATGACAAAAAATAAAATAAACAATAAACATGCAAATATTTATAAATCCAATAGGACATGTCGCTATTACTAGCTACCTGCCTACCTACCTAGGTATGTAATTCACAACTAGAAAACAAAGCAAAATTCAGCTGTTTAGACAATGTGGAGTATCCGGAGTGTCTGTGATCACAGGGTTAGCTCCGGAGCGCAAATATTAGTTCACTCATTAACTTCAATATTATTACAAATCTTTATTTAGTCTCGAAATCTGAAGAATGTTGACTTTTGGAATCGCCCTGTGATTGATTTCGGTGGAAAATACTCGATCTTTTTCGAATTGTGCCGACTCGGATTTTTCTTGCGACGTCAATTAGGTAATTTCTGTGTACTTAGTAAAAATAAATCGTCATCAGCAAACCGTTTATAAATCAGAAAGAAACAATACTTCTAACTTTTTCAAATAGGAACATTAATGGCTTTATATCTATGTATTGTAACTGATTTAAGTTCTATATACTCGTATGTACTATGAAAATATAACCGGTAAGGTAAAACGATAAAATAAATATAATCGTTATTTTTATATGCCGTTTTACTTCGACAACGCCCTCGGCATCAAAAATAAAAGCATATTTTCAGAAACATTGTTTTTCTTTGATGTAAATGTTTGAATTAAAACGTTTGCTTTTACTGGAAATAACTGCACATACATATTTATTAATATGCTGGTATTTTTCATGTGAAACATTCAATAAAAATACTGATTAATTTAACCAGAAATTAAGGAAAAGTGCACCGGTTTTTTGATAATAAATAGGCTTGCGTTTGGCCGCACCTCTCCTGATGTGAAGCGATGATGTGGCCTAGGATGGAACACGCTTGCGAAGAAGAAACCAATTCACTCGAACTTTGAAAAGATCCAGGTTATAATGATTGGGAAACAGAGAAGCCGGCAGTGAATTCCACAGACTGGCGATTCGCACAATCAATGTGGAACCATTGCACTTTGTTCGGGTCCGTGGAACACATAATGTAAAAGCAATATTTCGCAAATGTTGATAAATGCAGAAATATAATACATTTAACAAATAATTGCCATTTAATTCAGCCTTCCATAATGTGGCGATGTAATTAACACGACCTTTTAATCATTATAACGTATGTTTTAATAAAGTTATTAATGAGATTTGTGATTTTCGAAATATTTAATTAAAACTGTCTGACTGTAACAGTTTGTTACCTATACGTACTTTAGGTAATCTAGATTTAACTGTTTTAGATTGTACCTAAAACAGCCTGAGCCTCTGACGATAACTTACATATTTACAAGCCAAAAAGTAAATACCTAAAATTGATATCTAACTATATTTGAAATCGGTTAAATACTCAAATAACTTATCTATTTGTGCTTCAATATTTTTCAACCAACAAGAGTATGACTATTGTTTGGAAATCATTTTTAATTTTTCTATGGTGCAAGCTTTTGCGATACTTGCGAAGAAATTATCTCAGTATACACATGAAGTTTAAATTAAACGGCAAAGTACTTGACTGTTAATCATCCTGAGTCAGGGCGGAAACACAGAAATACTGAGCCGACAACCTTTGGCACGTGAACCAAGCCGAGGGCAGGCACTAGTTTCAAGTGAATACACTTCACCGTTCAAGACCTTCGTACTTTTTACTAAAGCTATGAGACCGCTTAATAAAGAACGAATATTTGAACTTAACTGCGAAAGATTTTTAACGAGAAAAATTACGAAAATGAGATCGTACTTGAGGCAAATAAAAACTCAAGCATGAGGATTAAAGAGCATTATTAACAATATCTTATAGCGGCGATATTAGCGAGAGGTCTCGACCTCTCGGAGGGCCGAGGGCGGCGGCTACATTGATGGAATCCCACAACATTACCGAGAGCGGACGATACCAGGATAAAAAAGATCCGTTGATTACACCACGCCGACAAATGTGGGGCATAACTCTTGCAGCGGGACGCCGACTGATTGCACACCAACGAAATACGTGACGCCCTAGTAATACAGCTCGGAATCGATTGACGCCGCTAATGTAGAAAACGATTACGACGGATTTAAAAATGGTTAGTGGTGAACCAAACCCCATTTGTGATGTATTGGATTGAAATTCTATTAACGTTTGCGACGGTCCACTTTGATTTGGTGCTTGTGAGCAATTCGCAATTCTCATTTATCTTGCCTTTTACTATTGTTCAGTAGACTAGAACTTGATCGACCGGTCTAACGTTCAATGTTCTCTGTAAGTCATCTAATAGATTTCATACGCAGAATTTTTGCATACTCATCTTATAGGGCAGTACACTAATATTGCTTTGTATTATCACAGATCAGTTCACGAAATCTTCAAATTAAGAACATAAAGAACGGGAACTACCGCCACTCCCGTTCTTCATGCCACATTCCTAACGGCTGTGCAATTTTCGGGAGATCTATAGAGATATCAATAAATTCACGATATTTTGTGTGCTTGTTGGAACCGCGGCCGCTCAATAGGGTGTCTCACGACAGGGGTCGTGAATTTCGATCGACTTCGCAGAATTTATTAATCCTTTGCAACAAGCAACATTACAACTCCTGACACACATTACATTCCCGTCAATTTTCCACAAATGCGTTTCCCTATGTAAGCATAAAGATGCTTTACATTTCATGTGAAATCTTTTGGATCCAAATAAATAAAGCTTGCGACACATTTTGTATTCATACTGTTTAAATCTGTTCGCCCTTCATCAAAGGAAGTGCTTCGCAAGTATATGTTTATAGCTCTTATGTACGTCAATTACTGACTTGATTTAAATGAGGACTACAGACACAAATTCTTGTTAGATACATTATTACAAGTCATTACAGGCAGGCTAATGATAAGCTGACTATCTGACTACTCTTGTACTACTATATTATTGCCCCAAGTACAACAAATAGCTCCAAATATGCGCATAAAGGCGCCGTGAGCGTGTGATCGTATCGAGAACTAATGGCGGTGCTCTCACAGACGACTGAGCGACACTTTGACACACTACCGGCTTATTAACAACTTGCTAATTACTCAAAGTCTTACACCTATGCTCTGCGGGACTCGGGACAAGTTTCCCGGGACTCTACAAGCCCCGAGTCCGGAAATTAGCAAGATTCTCGATACAGTCGAGTCTGCTTTGTTAGGGGAGGAAGTTTCAGATCTAATACTTGGCCTAATTTCTGTGGAGCTAACAAATCGACACGTGGTGATTATATCGTCACTAATGTGGCAGTCCGTTTGGGCTTGTTTGTCACTTAGTACAATCGTCCTACAGTGAATTGTTACTGTTCATTGAAAAGATATTAAGTCAAAGACAAATACGAGCCTTTTGACCCGAGAACATGTACAGCTTTTCCAAAGAAACCTTGTGCCGTCGTTCCAACAGTTCTCGCTGAATTGCAAGATAAACCATGTTATTTCCTACAAAGCCAAGCACCCTTACAAAATATTTATATACGTTCGGATGCCAAAATGACAAATGAAATTCGTGAAACGTCTTTCCTAAAAGCTACGCTGCGAAGTATGTTTAATCTGTCAATGATTGACAGCTCAAGCTTGTTTTTCTTCAACAAATACCATGTCAGGATACGAATAAGAAAATTCCATATAATAATGTTCAGCTTCCAAGACCTAAATCAATACAAATAAAGCATTATGTATCTAAACATGTATAGAAATATTGAAGTAGGTATCAATGCGAAGAGTTCGGGCGCCATCTTCATCAAAGTTATCCAATAAATTATGTGAGATATACGTAACATAACACAAACACTATACACGGATATCATAATCAATCGAAGGTAACACGACAGGACGATCTGTGTTACGTATCCTGCACAGTATCACATTGTGCGCCGGTTCGGAGCGCGCGTTTGGCAAACGTAAACACCACTGATGTTTGGAATAAATTAATCACTGTGTTATGGTACCCTGGCAGTGAACATTGAACATACATGACGTGGAGGTGTCGGGGTCGCGGGACCGCGAGACGCGTACAGGCGCCGGGGCGGGCGGCCGATCACTGAAACGTCCCGGGCGCGCGGCCCCCCGCGCCCCTCGCAGCCTCCGCTACTGAAACTCTCAATTATTTTATTGGGAAAGCTAATGAGACGAGAGCCATCCACAGAACTGTTGTCCGTTATTCCCATGGTTACCGGCAAATAAAACATCGTTAGGATTACTCGGTAATTCGCTCGCATTGGCGGCGTAGTCAATTTGGGAGCTATGTATGTTTAAATAATGTATGTTTGAGTTTACCGACTTCGGATTAACGAAATTGCTATACGTGTATTAATGTTCATAAAAGACAGCGTTGAATTTTAAATAAACATCAAAGCCCTGGAGTTATTGGAGTAGACATTTCATAAGACACGGAATGTCTTTTCAATCGGGGTCCGTCGAGGCGGGGTGTACTTTAAAAAGTCCCCGAAGTTATTCGGTGTCCTTCGGCGGCGCTTTCCTCCTTATTTGCGTAATGTGGACGTGTGCTGGGAATAACAATCTTGTCCTAATTGATAGTCGGCGCGCCCGAGGACACGGGGACACGGGGACACGGGGGCACGGGGGACATGAGCACATCTGAAACACTGTAGGTGTCGCTCAAAGACGACGCTCTGATCGAGCGAAAGCTCTTTTCTAAGTAGAACACTCCATATAACATTAGTGTTTGCAGCCGAACACGATAGAACAAGATTTTCGCTGAATCATCTCTTTGGTTGCCTCTCTTTATCAATTTCCAATCAAATTGGTTTACTTTTTTGTAAGAATCCTATTTGCTTTCTGAAAGCCTCCGTCGAAGTCATTCAATTGTGATGTGACGAATTTTTGACTTGAGCGGGAACGATTGCCATTTGACCTCGGCAGCCCACAGGGAAATCAGATGCTCGCAATACGCGCAATCAATGCACGGGTGGACGGTGACTCTGTTCCATTACGAACTACGTTTCGGGCCTGATGTAATCTCTGTTACGTCTCTTGAACTCGTATCTCAGTTTGGGTAGACTTCTCTCAAAACCCACATAAGCCAGCCCAAAAACCACTATTCCAATTATCTGAACATTATTTCTTAATGGCAACATTTAGAAGTTACGGCTCCCCCGGTCCGGATGAGATTACAATTGATTTCTGTTGGGTCTCTGCCCACCCTCCCCTCAGGGGCGCGGGGGGTTAAGATAAGACAAGGAAGTACAATAAACAGTGAGTCAAATTATACACAAAACATTCACAGAGCTCGGACAATCTAAATTGTTTGGGGACATCCAAGGAATTCAGGGATTCGCAGTCAGCGAATAAAAAAGAAATTTGGGTAGACAACAAAAGACAATAGCAAATGGTCAGTCCTGCGAGAGAACATGTTTGAAGTAGGGTAGCCATGAAATAAGGCCCTCTGGGTCGCTGCCATTCAGCTCCCATTTAGTTGCGGACCACGTATAACATGATGGGCTCTACCTGGCTGTACCGGGCAGATGTAAGAAGTAGCAGACGGACTTACTTTTGTGTGTTTGTTTTGCCGGTAATTTGCATACAATCTCAATTCCCATGGTACCTAATGTATTCGACCGGAGATAAATTAGGACTAGGGCATTAGCTATCTACTAAAAATATGGGTATAATGTCGATAGGCTTTCCCCCAAATATTTGACCTAAATCTTATGTAGGTATAATTGGTTAGAAGACTACAAACGCACACAAACCTACCCTTTGGACACTTTGGACCACAGTTGTAGCAATACCACAGGACGTCACCACAAGCTAACATTAGAATCCACCATCGCGGAGCACAGCACTAAGGAGACAGCGTGGGCCGAGCAGCCTTAATCAATGAAGACAAACACTACTCTCATTTGTGAATCAGGTCGAGTTGGTTTAGCTAAGTCATCACTCATTATCTTGAGAATGTCTTTAACCTAAATACATGATTCGCTCCAACTTACTTGGAAGGAAAAACAATAAAGGTAATGTCCGTGTTTGGTTTATGGCGGCGCGGCGTCGTAAAATCTCTATGGTGCTCCTCAATCTTTTTTTAATATCTTCGTCGGAACGTTCATGATAAGAAACTTCTGGGAAAGTAACCGTAGATTTATCCGACATTCATGAAATCCAACAAGTGCATCATCATATTTCGTCACATAGCACACAGCAAGTTTGTTAAAAATCTGATTTATTTCTGCTTGAAGTGAGAGGTAAAAACGAAGTAGAAGTACTTAAATTATTATGGTTGTAGGAAATAGAATAAAAATTCAATACCCTCAATATCAGGGGTGGTAACCTGATCAGATTCCGGCAATATCAGGAAGTCGTATAAAGTGTACCTTTTCGCGAAGATCAAAACAAAGTTAAATCAATCTTCCGCCTGGAAGTTTATTCGACGTTTTGTCTTCAACCAGAATGATTAAATGAGTTGTAAGATATCCACTGTCCTAAATAGTTGACATACCAAATACGAACACCATCAAATATTTATTTCGTTTTCTTTTACGAGCTCCATGTGAAATAAGGGTGTGGCTACTTGTAGCGGAACACGACAAGCCACAAATAAAGATGATTGGTCAATAATTGGTACAATCATGGGTGATGAGTGCAATTATTCACGCAATGCAGGGGTAGGCAGGTAAGCTAGTGCTACGCTGTTGGATTCATTTACTACAACTGCGAAGAAATAAGTGTTGTAGTTGTATTACAAGCTACGGGACTAAGAAGCTTAGTGGAGGATAAGCTCAGCGGTTACTAATTTGCAGGTTTGTTATAGATTTCATACAAATACATACTAATAACAATTCAAACTTGGTTTATTAGCAACATTTGTCAAATAAGCAATTTCAACCATTTGAATTCACATGCAGATTTTGCTAAAGCATAGGTATTGGAACTAAATCTACAAGCTTATCGTCATTAACTAGACAAAGTTCCGATCAGACCAGTCGGATTATAACTTGGAATTAGAAGCGTTACTCATCGAAAAGTTTTGATAAAGTACTAACTGGTTCGGTCCTAGACTAACTGGGGGTATTGATAGGTTCTGATGCCGGATTATCATGAGAAACGAAAATTTACTGAGTTCTGGAATTTTAGGTTATATACTGTAGAATATCTACTCAGTACTCGCAGGTTTAGATAAAGGCAAATGCGAAATCAACAGGATGGACAGCTTCGTCACGCTTCCCTTCCTTCTTCATTCAAAGTCAATTTCAATACTAATCCCTTTAAGCATTTCTTTGACTAGCAGATATTATCTCCAGATATTATCAGCTACATGAAGTCCAGGAAATCGAACAATTTGCAGCCATTGTGATATCCGCAACATAACGTACAATATTACCGGCCACTGGCCAGTTCTCAGAATGTACGTGGAACATAGCTACAGTGCTGCGTACACTGCGGCCGGCGACAATGGGGCACAAAGCCAAAGGAGGAATTATGTGAAGGATTACGTGCGGCGGGCGACACAGACTGACACACTGCCCACACACACACACATACCTACGTAATGATATACCTACATATACTACGACCGAATAGCTGGACTGAACGGACACCTCTGTACCTATCTATATGAGATGCGAAATTATATTGATTGATGAAACAGATATATTTATGAAATTTGCTCTTTCAAATAAAATTACAATCAGTACATCTAAGCTTCTTCAGTTTTTCGGTGAAATTCACCCTTGCAGCCTCGGCAGGAAGTGAACTAGTACGTTATTGATGGATGTATGTTATTCATGGATGAAATTGTTTTAATAATCTGTTTTTTTCCACGAGTCAATGTCACACATGTATACTAAAAAAACTGATCGAACCGATGATGTGTTGAAGTAAAAGAACTGTCTTATAGTAACCACAATTCGATATTTTCACATCGCGTGGTGTAGACACATTTGTGGATCACATATGACATCGCCGACTCCATAACATATTCATGCACACATTTCGCCAGTAATCGATAACTTGATAACATAATCTCCTTACTTGCCGTGCACGCGGCGTTGATCAGCTTACCTTTGTGCCACCCGTTGTGATACGGATACGACCTTTACTTGCACGACTGAAACCATTTCCAATTTAACAACAATTTCAATATCGCACATGTATACAAGTGTATATCCAAAGAGGACTAAAGAAATCTTCGCTTTCTCAGTTCAATGGAGCAGAGAGGACGCATCACAATCGTAAAGGCGCGCCCTATAAAATAGTTTCTACGTATTGTAGGTAGCTGTACGTCAGACATGAAAGGAGATTTGGATCCAATAGATTGTACATGTATTAATGTAAATAACATTAGATCAAAGGAACTTTCTTTTTCATATAAAGTAGTTTCACGTTCTTGCCAAGTTTTATTAAGTTTCAGTGAGACCGCAAACGAAGTTACAGATGTAAAACGAAAGGGCCGATGCAAAAGTAATTTATATGAAAGTGTTCATAATAAGGTGTTAGCGAAGAAAAGTCATTTGTGAATGGTTGTAAACCTCATTGAAAGTAATCAAGAGCGCCTACTTCTCATGGCCTCGTGGAAAGTTCGGAAAGTTCCGCTCACAAAGCTCGTCTTTTAACTGACACATTTCTGCAACGACCGCCACAGCCCTCACCCCGAGCCCCGCATCACCCGACAAACTTATTATTTACTCCAACAAATATCCTCATTTAGCCACTTCTTAGGAGATTTAATGCAAAATTGATTCACGATTGATGTCGGCTCTGCAGATTAAGTTGCCAGGAAGTTAATTCGACGTCTAATTGCAAGCTGCGAGCCAGTTCTCTCGATTCGTTTCACTTGCTTCATTTTTACTTTTTTTTTTTGAGTACCATATTTTTGAGACAAATATGTAGCTAGCTAAACGAGATGAGATACAAACAGTTTCTTATAATTAAAAGGAGAGAGTCGGTGACACAGCCGTGTGAAAGTTGCGGAACTTGAATCCACCAGTCAAGCGCTAGTCGGAATTTGTAACGTCTTCCGCACTTCGCCGCGAAAGATCCTTCATTTTAAATATGAAGGCTTCCCGGGTGCCTCTACACAATTTATCTACGTGAGTGAATTTTATAAATTCGTCCATAACTCATAACTTTCGAGTGGTGTTACGGGTAATCCGCGGCGCCTTTATGTGACTACTAAAAGATACGCCCTTAGTTTTCATTTTGAGTTAAAATTTACCGAAAGTAGGTACCTACTTAATTAAATAGTCGATGTAATATAGGTATCTACATAGTTTTGAGCGTAATTCTGGCAACAACTAATAACGATTTTTCAAACCTTATGAACTCAAATTAAATTGATATTTCAACAAGTTCTTGTTGAGTGTTTGGTACGTCTGAAGT
The DNA here is from genome assembly GCA_905220335.1 of Noctua pronuba. Taxonomy (NCBI): domain Eukaryota; kingdom Metazoa; phylum Arthropoda; class Insecta; order Lepidoptera; family Noctuidae; genus Noctua; species Noctua pronuba. The sequence goes on along the minus strand of LR999906.1, from coordinate 424,182 downwards.
ACATGGTATACCCTTTAATAGGTACGCACGATAAACCAAATTCACGGAGGTGCTCTTCCAGAATTCATCACGTTAAGTATGATAACACCATCTCAGAATCCCTATTAGGTATGTACCTACTTCTATCTAAAATGCGCGGTGGGCGCGCGACCTTGTTACCGGGTTGTTTCAACCCCAAAGTCTGGACGACAAGGACAACGCGGCACCGGTGGCCGACCACACACGGCCCTTGGGCATAAAGGACGCCTAATCCACTTAGGGCATCCTGGCGAGTGGCGCGTCTCATTGCCCGGTTCATTATGCGCCATAATTTATTTATTAAATAATCCTTTTGCTTTACAAACCTGCTAACTTTGCCAATGTTTGCCACATTTACCAGAAGGAATAAATAATGAGGGTACATTATAATTATAATTTAACGGTAATGTAAGGATTGCGACGGCTCTAGAACCAGCGCCACATCTACTGTGAACATATTTTTAACAAAGAATCAAAAGTATACTTATTATATACGACTATTTCCTTTGAACTTCCGACATTTCATTACAATACGTTTCAAAAGTATTGTCATGAAATGTTAAGCATGATCAGATATCATCTTGTAGAATCTTCCTTTGATTACAATGTATATGCAAGTATCTGTGTATTTACTATTTTGTTTGGAATGGAAGAATACCTAATTTAAAGAAAAATATAGGTATGTTGTAATAGCCGAAGTAAAATTAAAACTTGGATTGAATTTCGATTCCTAACAATAATGGGTGGGTCGTTTCTTCCGCTACGACGCAAACCAATGTACGATGGTTGAAAAGAATCCGCCGCGCGCCGCTGCCGGTGTGAACTGGCCCAAGTCACCGGCGCGCAGCGGTGGCGGCAGCGACTGTCTTACTGAATGGCATAAGCTGTTTGTGGCGATTTTTACAAATGATATACTGACTTTCCGAGCTTTGAAGACGCGGCTTATATTATGAAGCTACCACAATAACTTACATGCAGCGTTTCACGAAGACGTGGGAAATTAAGTACCTATACTGAAACTCCATAAAGCAAAATTCCAAAAATGGAGTGAAATACTTGTAATTTCTTATTGAGAAATAATATATTTTTTTACCACTATAATACAATGAAATTTTTTTTTCTTTAGTTCTAGGTTCTAGCCTGTGAACCTATCGCTTGTCTGTTGTTCGAGTTTTCATTCGACAACAGGGATATTATTTGTTCATTAAAATTTACTAGCGCAAACGCTCATAAATTACACCGAATAGTAAAGTCGAAGCTAAAGTCGCCAAAAGCTGAGCAAACTTAAATTGGATCTCTCAAGTCCGTACTTCGTTTACGATCGACCAGGAGAGCAGAAAAACTGTACAATTAATGCACAGCTGGAAAATTGGATATTGATTCCTAGAAACGAATAACTTACGTAGATATTTTTACGAGATGAGAGGTGTATTTATTGAAGCAGAAGTTATTACCTTCATAGATAAGTATATGATATCAAGGAAGAATCACATCTCAATAACACCAAACCATCAAGAATTGCCGAACGCTCCTTAACACAAATTCTGAAAATCTCAATTTTTATGCCAAGGGATGAGATATGTCTTGTGCTTTTCCAAACTGAATTTAACGTCACCCACGCATACAAAATTCGCGACTCAAGTACTAAGTAAACATGGAATCGAGGAAGTGGTGACCCAAAGGACGTGGTCGTCCGTTACACAATCTATTTCTCGGCACAAGCGCAGCAGCCGCCGAGTTCAGGGCACAAAGGACTGTCAACCATGTAAACTAGTGCTAGCAAGAGACCGCGGCTGACTTAATATAACCAACTATCTGCAAATGTGCGCACGATTGCCCATCACAGACGGGACAACCGAGTTTTTGCTGCAGTGCAATCTAGTTAATTAAACTTAATAATTGAGTACCATTTTGTTATTGCAGGGTTGGATGGAGCTTCGTGTTGAACGGTAACTTCAGTGTTTTGTTTCATATTTGTAGGTTTCAGTTCATGTCCAGCATTTCGCCAGCAGCACTCTAAAGCTAGTGCATGGTAGCGTGTATGGTAACGGATGCCAGTCAAAGCTTCAATCTGCAAATTTAGCGACTTGGGCGACATATTTTGGGCTGGCTTGTGCGAAAATGTATTCTTGCAGTACGAATTCACTTAGTCCATAATTTCTGTTATACGCAAATTCGCCAGGAGTGTAGTTTAAGTGAACCAATGGAACCCACGGAAACCAACGGAATGAGATTCACTGATTTAAAATATAATCTCGATAAACTCCACCTGTAATTTTGTGGCTACTAATTATGATCATATAAATTGAAATGTGTAGGTACTACGGTGCCCTCAGAGTTCAATATAATAACGCGCTGAGGGCATTGCTGCGGCTGCTTCGCTTCATCAGCGCGTCAGGGATGTTCGCCAATGTGCGCGTAGGCTGTTTTAATGCCACTATGCGCAGGAGGGCAGCCTCGATAGCGGGCAGAGTGAGGGGCAGCGGCAACAGTCTCCTCGCCGTCGTCGCCGACAGGTTACACGGGCCTTTCCTGCGACATGGGTTGGATCTACATGCGCGCATATTTAGGGCATAGGGGAGATAAATACAGTCTTGATTATTTTTATTTAGGTATTATATTACTGTCAATTATTAATTTAATAAATCAAATTGACTATGTTATTTTAAATTATTGTTTAAATTAAATTACTTATTTTGTTATTTTAAATTATTATTTTAATTGCTTAAGTATGTATTTTGATTTTGAATAATATGTTATTTAATATTTTTATGTTTTGTCGAATTTCCGTATGACTTTATGGATATTTTTATTTGTCTGACTAAATAAATGAATTGATTGAATTGACTACCTTTAGCGAACAACCCACCGCCCAGCAAGGCCGTCTTTTATTTGTCAAAAGGACCCTTCGGCCCAATCTTGTTTTTTTTTCTTATTTGAATGCAATGGTTAGGTGCCAAAATGGTTAACTAATAACAGCAGCTCGGGTCGATCTTCAGGTTAAGCCGCGCTTGTCTAGGTTGGTTCGTGGATGGGTGAACACTCACCCATCTTATACCGAGTTTCCTCTGTGCGTCGGAAAGCACGTTACGGCAATTGTACATCTTTCACAGACGTTACAGGTAGTCAGTGGCCCGAAAGTTTGACAACCAGTCTTACCAAGGGGTATCGTATTACCCAGCGCTAACTGGGTTGTGGAGGTCAGATAAGCAGTCGCTCAATGTAAATACGGGTACTTAACTGCATCCGGTTAGACTTGCAGCCGACCCCAACATAATTGGGAAAAGGCTAGGCAGATGATTGTGAGCTGGCAAAATGAAGGCGTAATTGAAAGGGACTCTTAAATATACATACCTAATGTCGACGAGAACCACAAAAGATTTGCTAAGAAAAGAAATTAATTAGCCGACGATATTAAACCTCGGATTTGAGACCCTTTTACGAGTACCCAGCGAATACCGAGCCGCCAATACTAGGGGAGAAGGAATTCGACGCGTTTATAATAGGCAAGGTTTACAAGGCTGCCGATCGGATTTAATGAACAATCTCTAAGGAACCTAGTCACCTTTTATTTCTAATGGGATTAATTTCCTTGTGAATATTATAGATCTTCTATTTTAAAACTAGATATTTCCCCTCGTAAACAGAACCGTCGGTACGTTTTGACAAGCCATGGCGACAAAAGAATTAACCTTTGCACTGCAAACCTTTGCACAGCGCTTGCCAACTGGGGCAGAACCGTCGTGATCAAAGGAAACACTAGGTAGGCTCACCTCCTGCCGTGCTCTGAATGCCTGGTACGCAGGGCGAGAGGTCGCGCGTACTGTATGCAACGTCAGCGTATGTGGGTCACAGGGCCCCAGGGCACGTGCCGTAATATGCGGTAGGGGTATCCATCGTGGAAAATATCTTGCTGTTTTGTCATTCGGTCCGACCGTCCATCTTCAATAAAAAAGAATTTTATGACTGGAATATCTCTCGTAGTTTCGAAAAAATGTGTTGTACCGAAAATCACACGGTAGAAATACCACGCATAGTGTTGAAGGCAAACACAACTTCAAAGCCTACCAACATTTCGTTCAGTTACGTCATACATTTTCTACCGCTGATAATATTGATGTCCGTGCAATGTGTGTTAATATAATAATTAGGTATGTATACAAAATATAAATATGTACATATATCAAGACCAACGAATAGGCATAAAAGATTATAATGGTCCAGTTCAAATGAAGGTTTATAATTCATATCTGACAAGCATCTCTTCTTTGTACGATATCTAATAAATACCAGTTTAATATTTAATCAATTTGAATAGGCCCAATACGAAAGATACCAAACATTCCCCGCGCCTCCAACAAAAACATTCCTTTCCTAACTATTTTTATATCCTGAGAAAATATACCAAACAAGTCTATTACATTTTTATCGTCCCTCCGTTTAACTGCAGGATATACAACACAAAACTTGTCCGGCAAGGTCGGTTATCAAAGTACAGTCTACACCCGGGAGGCCGTTTAATAAAGTCGCCTGTCCTCGCCCCAGGCTATGTGACTCGAATTTATTACTATCTGTACAAAAGTAAACCTAGAATTCGAACGTTCTGCCAACGGGGGCGTAGCTCAGATGGTAGAGCGCTCGCTTAGCATGCGAGAGGTACCGGGATCGATACCCGGCGCCTCCAGATTTTTGTTTCCAGACATTAAGTATTATTTTAAGATACTCATCAGATGATGTACAAATAAAAGTATAGTAGTATTCGAATTGTTTTACAATACGTTGATGATGCCTTCCACGATATATTCGTAACGATACCCAGTTCAAAATCAAACCAGGTGTAAAATGTTATTATGTAATTATTTCGAATACTTTGACCTCGTTCCCGCGTTTCTTGTTCTCTACGTTTAATTAAAACATAATTATACCGGGAGACCATAATTTGAAAGCAGCGCAGTCGGTAGTGAAACTTACTTGAGTTTTGAAAAGCGTCGCTAACAAAGCGTCTCGCTACAAGAAGGCTTGACTCTCCTCCACGTCATGACATCCTGGTGTCGTAATAATCCCTACTGTTTCCATCATTACGAAAAAAAAATAGAAGATACGTACGATTACATTCGAGATTCGACTTGCGCTTGAAAATGTTCCGAAATAAGCGATATATTTTAGATAACGACGGATTCCTACTCAATTACAATGCAGAAGTAATGCAGAAGAAGCTTAATATAGACACTAAAGATTAAAGTGCAAGCGATTGAGTTTTTCTATGTACTAATATAATAATAATCGTTACATCTTCAATTAAATCAAAAATAAAATCGTCAATTTACCCTTGTACTGCGATTAGTGTTTACAAGCTTATCAATTACCTACCTCGTTACCGTAAGTCAGGCGTTTTTACGACAAGGAAAAACAAAGGTTCACCCTCATGGGGCGTTCCGTTAGCAAAATAGAATCCTGTCTGGGAAACTAATTTTAATGGCCGCAAAGGGCCTCGGGCACATACCTATTTGTCGGAAAAACGAAGGGACAGGAGGTCCGAAGTCCGACAAAACCGCGGAATGACATATTTGCACAATCCTAAAAGGGTTGAAAGGAGACCATGGAAGCAATTCCACAGACGTTAATTATTTATAACAAGAACAATTATTCATAGAAACTGACAAGTACTTACTATACGAGCTACAAGTACAAACAACCAACACAGCTGTTTTGAAAAAAAAAACAAAGAACACGTTTAATTAATTTCTATCATTTGGCCTTAGCCCAGGAGTGGGACAGTACAGGCTAAAAAAAAACAAAAAGGGACGAGAAGACAAGGGCACTATTAGCCATTTAGAGTTTTGTAACCCACCTTCCATCTACACGATCAGACCAGCTCGATGATACCATATTGTAGTATTATCATCAAAATTACACAGGTACTAATGTACATTAGAAAAGTATCAAATATCAAAGGTGAATTAAAAATTGGATTCTGAGATTTTCTTACAAACTCATTCAGGTCGACCTAGTAAAGCTTGTTCAAAGAAAATGATTACAAAGCTTACAGTTGTGTATCTCTACTTACAAGTTAGGTTCTGTCAGTGAGCGTTTCACATGAAACAATAAATATGGTCACAATACTACTCAGTACTTACTATATTGACAATATAGTAAGTACTGAGTGCATGTTATAACAGAATTACGTATATACTTGCAACCAGCTCTAAAAACAAGTTTACAAAAAAACTGCAACAATGGGCCACAACCAAACAAGAAAACAAAGTAACTAGTGCTGGTGTAGCATGCACAAGTACCAGGGCACCAGAGATGACAAAGAGAACAAAATACCCGCCAGCTCTTGAGTGTCCTTTCACACTGAGTTTCGTTTGTAACTAGCGGCTGCTGTATGTTTTACATGAACAAGTTTTTGAGGCACCAAGAAATGTCTTATTTAATTTTAACATAAAACAGCTTTAATTTGGTAACGCAAAAGTGGCTAGACCAAAAAACTATGGTTTACTTATAGATATTGTTTACACTGATAGATCTATCATTATTTAAAGATTAAAACTAATGATTAAAGCTTAAAACAAGTCTGTCGATGACTTTCTCTTGAATCTTCTACGACCTGATTTTCTGCATTTTAAGAACTGTGTGCATGTTTTTTTTAACGTAAATTGCAATACATTAATGGAGTGTGAAGTATTGTTGAATTTATTTTCTTTTCTTCTACGTCCTATAATTATTTTGAAACTGACTTGTCAGTCTTGGGACTTCATAAATGGACGGTTGCAAAATAAAAGAAATGCAACCCTTTGATGTTTAACTTAGGTACTTGTTTTGCTAAGACCCTAGAACTAGAAATAAAATGATGTGACTAACCTGAACTCATTCTTTAAAAAATCTATACTCATGGAGTAGTTGTATAGCTGTTACTGTTGTCAGGTTTAAACGAATTTTGTATGTGGCTTATTTCAGAGAACTACGGATGAAAGGCCCTATCCTATCCCTCACCCCAGCATGGTTTTTGCAGCGACCTCTGTCATCAACATTGTGCGTTCACCATATAGGGTAGGGACCTCCAGTAAAAGTATTGTACCCTACCTATGCAGTGCCCTCTAGTATCAGTAAAGTACCCTTGCTGTTTTTACCAACACGCCATCAGCGCCATCTCTGTACCGTGTTGCAAGTTACTGAGTGAAAGTAGTAAGGTTCGTTTCATCAAAGTACCTCTCTTCGCCGCGAGGGGAGCAGAGTGCACCTCTTTCAAACGCCGGCTTGCTAAGTAGTACGGCCGGTTTTGCAGAGATGGCGCTAGTCGAATGAAAAACTAACGAAGGGTTGAATAAATCCTCTCGAATGTTATTTTCGCATTTTTTATAATTACTTTATTTTGATTACATTTCCCTTAGCTGGGCAACATATTTATAAAACATTTAAAAGTAATATATACCTACTTTAGCGCCCTCCAACTTCAAGCGGGCAAAACGCAGAGGACTTACCTGAAAAAGATAAACGAATTTAATAAAGAGTTTATAATAGACCTTATTTTAAATTAGAACACCTTATCACAACAATTTGGGAAAATCATAAGATAGAAAGCATACATTCTAACTATATATATCTCGCACACGTTATAAAAATCGGGTAAATGATGCAATAAACTAATACTAAGATAAGTACAGTGTATCAATTTGAGTGTAAGCAAATAAACTCGTATCATTTATGTATTTGAAAACTAAATAAACCCAGCATGAATCTATTGCAGCAATGTTATTTCGCCCGAATGATTAAAGATCGTTGCATAATTTACAAGTAACACAGAAATAATTAAGAACCTAAACATATTTCAGATGCAACTTTTTTCTTATTCTATGGACACAAATTATGCGGCTGGACGTCTATCAAACCACTGGAGATTACACAACGATTAGGTTTCGCTAATTCATCCTTCCCTAGTGTAAAGCCAATGATAGGAACTGAATAGCAGAACCAATTCTACCCTTTGCGACAAGTAAACAAAGATCTCATTTAGCCATACAAGGACAGCAGAAACTGAAACATGCTGAAATTAATCTTAATGGAAACGAATTACAGTGCAAAATTAGTCGCCAGCCATGTACAGTGCGGTATTCCCCTGAAATACAGTTGTCTTTGAGATAAACCTAAATACTGAATGGGTCCCTCGTAGAGTCGTAGCGTAGCATTACCTGGATTAACGAATATGTATGGCAAAATAAACTTTAACTACGTTACGTAACGTCTAGTTTAAGTTAACGCTAGACCAAAGAGGAAATGTCAATGTATTCCGCTCGGTGGAATTTGAACGTTGTGCAGATTTGTTTAAGGTTCAGTGGTGCTAACTCGTGTGTGGTAAGGTAAACGTGTGAGTTGTTTGGATAATCGCAGCGCTTCATCGGGGCAGGACAATAGCATCCATGTTTAGACCGCACTCGGCTCAAATATGAATACGGAAGTCGCAGCCCGCAACGGACAAGCTGCATGCATTTCATAAAACTTTCACAAAGCTGAACATTCCGTCGACAAAAATATTTAATAACAATTTATGTAATTTACATTTGTTTCAAAGGTTCTTCACGGCGGCGGCGAAGCGGTTTAAAGTTCTTTTGCTAAACAAACACAATAACACAGCGAAAGTAACTTTTCATTTACATAAAAGCATCGTGAAGTTGAACCGCTTAATAGCAGAGCATTTAGAGCAATGGAACGAAACGTTGGCCACAATTAAATTAGTATATAAGCAGAAGGCGTTAGGTCTATAGGTAGGACTTTTTTTTTGCAGTTTTGATCAGTTAATAAACTCGCATTTGACCACTATCTTACTTTGTTGACTAGACTTGAAGACTTCCAGGTTTTAGCAATTATATTGTAACGAAAGAATCAAGGTGGCAGTAAGATACAGTAATTTTTTTTCTTGAATATCTAACAAGAAGTGTTATTTAGTATAACATTAGCCAGTTTGAATTTGAAGATACAAGATACATGCCAGTTTTCAGCTGACACTATTTTGCAGGAAAACGTATACCTATCGCAAATCAGATAATATTTTTCAATAGGTACTGGGACTTCGCATGTGAATTGGCAATAATGAACTTCATTATTGAAAGCCTCTTCCAAAAATGGGCTAAACGAATTGCAAATGGAATCACAGTCGAGATTTGGGGAAAATATCGAATCTGTGATACCAATCCGGCTAAAAGATTTTTACAGCTTAACAATAGGAGTCGGACCATTAGATTTCGAGACCCTCAATCCATAATATCTTCAGATAAATCACTCGTTTAAATTGATTAGATTGGTTTAAGTTCTTACTGCGTCCTTCTGAAGATCTTGATCCCGTTAATCGGCAAAAAGGATTGCAGAAACTGGATCAACAAAATTTGTTGATCCAGTTTCTGCAATCATTTTTGCCATTTTGGATCATTTAATGATCCAATCACTTTTCAGAAAAGCACTAAATATCATTATTACTGATGCCTAGGTATGTACCAACTATAACTTAATCATATATGCAATGGAAAATAGCTTAGCTGATCTGAACGTCGAAGACAGACTTCATCACCAAGTCGAATGCCGTCAAAAAGTTTTTAGTTCCCTTGAGATTGAGGTCCATCACAAGAACTTTGACAACTTCAACCAGCTTAAATATTCCTTATTTTAGCAAGGTGATAAATAATATAATTGGGTAGTGTTACAAAGCCGTTGGCCGGCCGTGTCAGGGGGCTCGGGGCTCGTGGTAATGAGGGGCTCGTTAGCGGCCTACCATCGTCAGTTAGTGTTTGCATGATTAACACGTAGCCTGCCACTTGTCTATTTATTCCAACATGGGGTTAATTGATCTGCTAATCGGTCACTAATAATGAACAGATGTTGGAGTTTTACTGCATTTTGCAATTTTGCTAAAGTTTAGCCGTATTTGTTAAAACTTCATACCGATTGGAATATATGATGAAATGGTTACGCCACATTTTATGACAACAGAGCAATAATGGATAGATAGAGCGTTTATTTTTGACGCAGCTGTCTTTATTTTTGACGCAAATGTTACCTGACACTAGTGGGATGTTAATATGCACATACGGCAACAGTACCTGAACTATAATTCGGAGCGCATTTGTAGTCCTACTTTAATCAAGTCGGGACGATTTTGGGAAGGCAGGAATAGCTGAGAAACGCGTAGATGTGTGAAGCCGCAAAGTTACGTGTGTGCGCTGGGATCCGATCGCAATGTACCAGCCGTTCAAACTCCACTGATTTATGTAGAACGAAACTTTTCCACGCGCGATTTCCATTCAGAATTTTTATAGGGAATAAGGGCCGAATAGCTCGGAACCAGAATGTATATTCATGTGAAAGTTACAAAGCAGAAATTGATTAAGGTTACAAAGCTATTTCTGTTATCCTTCAAAACTGAGTAGGGTCCGTCCGATTCAGATATAGATTTGGATAAAATGTCCGAATTCAGGTCGGTGTTTTCTGAAATTCCGACAGGGTTTTATAAAAGGCATGTCCGTAATTTCCAAACTGATAGAAAGAACTGAACTGATAGAAGAGAGTCTGAATGTTGATAATGTAAACTTGAATTCAAGCAACATTTGGTATCCAACAAAGGTAAACCAGCATCCGCAGCGAAGCACTTGTAATAAATGTTAATGTACCACCAAGTAGGAATGTATGAATCAGGACTGTGCAGCTCGGCACGTCCCGCGCCACATCTCTGGTTACACGGTTCGCCGCACAAACTAAATTATTTATGAACGCGACCCTCAGGACCGGGCCGCTGGGGACCGAATGATATTTGTTTCCCTTACTTATCCGAAAGTGCCGTCTACTCTGTTATCCTGGTATGTAGATACGTGAGCAATGGGCATCGCGAAAGTCATGCGGGACGGAGGATCGCTTAAATTCAAGTGATACGAGTCAAAAGGTATGTCATTGTGATCTGTTTTGCATGTTTTTCTTTCTATACTGATTGGTTCTATTCTATGTGTAGTATTTTCATAGAAGAGAAAAGATAATGCATGCACCAAGAGAGGTATGAACTGGTAAGAAACATCTCATAAGATAGTGATCTCAGGATGACGATAATAAAATGAACTTTCCCCATTTTCCAGCCAAGGAATTATTCATACGAAGCTGTGTATCTAGTTAGGCGAGTCATTTCGCCATGCTAGTGAGTGGGCCCGGTATGCAAATGCCTGGGAGCCGGCGGCGCGCGGCGGCGGGAATTCTCCATGGACAGGCATTTGCAGCGCCAGCTTCACACGGCAGACAATGACAGATTGCTGCGCTCGTAGTCCTGCTCCGGTTCCCATTCGGTTCTAAAAGCGTCATTTTGTGTGCTCTAAGCAAAATGTATGAATATGTTAATTGATATTAAGCGAAAACGCTCGTTATTTCCAAATTATATGAATGACTCCTGGAATATGAAAATTGGATAAATCTAATGGGACCGGCAGCATGCACTCGCTTTCAAATGGACTTATAATTATGTAGATTAGATATCTAATAACATTTACTTCATTACTTACGTAGGTTTGTGTTGTAGTAAATAAAGAACATGAACAGTGGGAGATACTATCTAACAGGACACAACAGACGGACTGTTGTACTAAATACAACTATAGTGGAATACAAAGAACTTCATCAAAATAAGAAAAACCCCGGAAAGCAATTCCTTTGAAGCGGTATTCATTCGTATCGCGATCATTCTGGTTGATGAATGTTCCTTGTAGAAACAAATACAAAATAAAGGGCCATACATCATGGCAGCAGCGCAGGGTGGGCAAGGTAGGCAGGGTAATGTTTCGTGACAAGGAGCGCAGACAGGTGTCGCTAAATCAGTAGCGTCCATTACGAAGATATTGCGGACATAAGATACTAACGACGAGCGACAGCGGTACGCTATCTTTTATATCCACTCTCGGGCTACACAAATGATGTTACATAATTAAAGCATGAGATTCAAGGCTACTATCTGTTCTACTGTACATATTACAGTCAGCCCTAAAAAGATGTAAACACTGACAAGGAACTTTTTTATTGTTTACAGCCACTATAATTGTGTATACAATGTAGAGTAAACAATTCGTTTTACCAAAACCTTCTACACAGGCCGGATACATAATAATATAAACACCCTATGACCAAAACAAGGTACTCAGACTGACGTTATCATACGACTCTCAGGGTGTTTAGTCTGAACGGCCCAAATCGAACGGACTGTAACTTTAACTTCGTTTGTAAGAAGAACAAGAACTTTATTTCTGTTGTTTTCGTTTCAAACATGACGCCAGTGACATGTTTTTTGTTGAATTTGAAATACTTATAATCTAACGAATGATGCTTAGCCCTTTAAAGGTGGTCACTCACCGGGAGCATTCGCGTGTTATAAATAACTAGCTGTTCCCCGCGACCTTCGTCCGCGTAAAATCCCGTCCCGTTTTTGCAACATTTTTCATTGCTGCTCCGCTCCTTTTAGTCGTAGCGTGATGTTGTATAGCCTATAGCCTTCCTCGATAAATGGACTACCCAACACTGAAAGAATCATTCAAATCGGACCAGTAGTTCCAGAGATTAGCGCGTTCAAACAAACAAACAAACACTGCAGCTTTATAATATTAGTATAGATGGGAGGCATTTATGTTTTGAGCGTTACAATACCGCGCCAGCTCGATTTACTAATCACGAAGTATTTGCTCGAACTGTAAAGGTTCGTATGCGTAACGTCGATTTAGTTGTATCGACATTATCATTTTCGTAAATAATGTTAACAATACAGGTTTGCGCGCGCACTTTAATGCTCGCGAGGCCACACATTCACTGATATAACGAACGCTCGCGCGTCGAATTTGAACTGTAACACGTAAATGCCCCCATGCAGTGAGTGACTACCTTAAGATGTGATCGTTGTGATGACAATTAATAATGTCAGTCTGACGCGTAAGAGTACCTAAATAGATCTATGAAACCGTATTTTCAATTAAGTTCTTATTTCTAACAGCTTTTAAGATTTGATTACCTCGTTTTTGAACTATTGTTGTTAACTTATTTGTGAGATTTATGTAGATAACCCTGTTTTGGACATAGGGTGTTTCTATTATTATGTATCCGGCCTGTGAAGGAGGTTTCGGTGATGGTGTTTAATATGTTTTGCAGCTTTACATTGTTTAAAAAATTATGGAATAATAGTTGTAGACCATAAAATGGTTCCTTGTTTACATCTTTTTAGGGTTTACTGTACAACACTGTAATCACTGATAGGTGTTTATTTTTGCTAAACTAATTGGAACATCACAGAATCCTACCCTAAAAGCTCATTAATGATCGTCGAGATGTTGTTCTTCCTGCAACGAATTACACGTAACAAAGACTATTGTACGACAAGGGAAGCACCCCACTACACGCTTACCGACATTAGTCAGCCCGCAGACTAGTAGGAGCACAATCAAATAAATGGTCGGTAGTCGCACGACAGTCGCTATTATTCCGGGCGGGTGTGTAATCGCCCGCCATCCGTCACTTGCGCCGCGCTGCCCGGGACGAGCCAAGCCGCGCTGTTTTATTGTCTCGTGAAATCTCTCCAGTCTGCAGGCATACAGAGTTGTTTGCTTTCGGTTTAGATTACCAGTAATCGCTTTTGATGCAATCAGGGGATTGTGTTTCGTGGCTTTTGAAATTGAATTTTATTCCACGTTGTTTTACATCAATCCTTTTAGACAAAAATTTTCTATTCGTTTGAAGGGGAAATCTTGCTGATATCAAGACTGTTTGTAACTACCAGACAGCCTTGTGTTTAAAACCTCATTAGGCATAACTAGTGGTAAGTTAGATTACATTATCCACACGTGGGAAATGTTAATTTGAATAGGCTAGAGTAGTAGACAGTAACAGCTAGATATTTGACGTAGCCTGTCTGCTAATAAAACAGCATCATACACTCACTACTTCAATTTAATTGGCTCATATTTTCTTTACAGACTATTCGCTGGTTGGTGATTACATCATCTGCCTAGCCTTTTCCCAACTATGTTGGGGTCGGCTTCGACGTTGTGATAACAGTTTGAGAAAAATACGAAAATATTTTTGAAATAAAAGACTCAACGCAAGTATGTCTTCTTTTCAGCACCCTGAAAACATCCCGAGGAGGTATACATCTTCAAAACTCCGTGAGATGAGCGAGTGCTGAAAAATTCATACACGTGCACTACGCAGGGGTTTTTAACACTTAGACGGGGCACGTTTGGACTTCATATTTTTTGCCATGAAATCAATGACACGTATGAAAACTGACAATGTATAAGACCTATAATAACCAAATCATCTGTTCATAACAAATATCTTGCATAAAAACAGAATTTATAAAAAAAAAAATGTACAATTAGGGGCAAAGGCGAAGTTTACGACAATGCAGCAACCATTTCCCAGAGTATATTGCATGTGTATCCGCTGTTCTGTGTAACATCGTAATTCGTACGGTGGTTTACGTCAGCCGCGCTAAGTACTACAGAACGTGCCGAGCTTACCCGGCCCAAGGGATTACACCAATAAAACACAAAGAAAGAGCCATTCGTATTACAGCTCGCATCAAAAACTCGACGACAAATCAAAGTGCCCAAAATAATGGTATAAAATTGCCTGTGTACGTTGAGAATTCGGGTCTTGCAAGTTCTTTAGTAGGCCATTCTTGTTGATGACGTCATTAATCCCGCGAAATTGCGATCCCGGCACGCCTGTGACGTCACTCGACCGTACAACTAGTACCAGGGTGTCATGACAACTGGACGGTTTCGCTTTCATTTCCGCAACGTCAGTGAGATGCCTCTTTCGATTTTGGAGGGTCTCCATAGAAACGGTAAAAATATTTTGAGAAGAGATCCCTTCGATCTACACTGTACTCCATGTGTCAAAATAAATTCTTATTTTTTTTATAAAACGAAGCTACCTTAAACATTATAAGTAAATCATCATTGGAATTAAGTGTCCTCCATTTCAAGAATAATAAACATAATCCTTCAAAAAAACATTAAACAAAAACAATACTAACTCAAATACCTAAAAAAAGAATAAGTGAACTTTAAGAATACTACTTACATACATATTTACAAAATTGTAGAATATGACTAAGGACTCTCGTGAATATTTATTTTTATGACGCAAAACGAACGATGACTAGCACCTACAGAATTTTCACAATCGCAATGGAATCTAGATTTTTTTACAAACATCAACCTATTACTTTTTACTATTTGATGTATATTAAACCACAGGGCTTCGGACCAAACAAAAAAATGCGAATGTTTCCTGGTGACAGCTAGCTCCTCGCCAGTCCTGACAAAGATCCATCGGTTCCAGAGGCGGGCACCGGGCAGCCCCACTCCCCGCCACTCTTCATTACTGGCCGAGACAAAGGAGCCACGCGACCGTGAAACGTGAGGCACGTCGGACAGCAATGGCCGAAACCGCGCTTTGAAACTAAACTATTAAAAAGGTAAATATAATGACTATGTAGGCACTTGGCCTTGCTTGAAAATGAACGGATCTATTTATCAAAGAGAGAAATCAAATGACGTGAGATCGAATAACACTTGCTTGAAAACGTTAACTCGATAGTATTTGAAATCAATAAATTATGAGCGCGACAGTTCTCTACCTCGATGCTGCAAAATCTCGAATAACAAGCTCGAATCATCGGCAGTTATATAAGCTGCCGATGATTCAATGATGACAAATGTAGTAAAATAAAAAAATTAATATCTTTCAGGCCCCCGGTTCCGCCACGCAAAATACGCGCTTTGACGTGGAGTTGCGGGAACCAGCCCGTTATACAATACAATACAATAATCGTTCAGGCGTCCCTTAACATTGATTTTAAAGTTACTTGATACTTTAGATCCGTATCAAAGTAAAAGTTACTATTAGTGTTCCATTCCAATATTAATTTATTTTGCGTTAGGTCAACATTAGTTTTACTGATATTTTCTCTGTGATCTGTTTGATACTCGCGTTTGTCCTGAACAGTTACACAGTAAGGCCAGTCATAATAGTTTTTCAATAAATTATAGGCTACATTTAAAAGCCGTCAGGAAAATCCAAATGATTTTTCAAACCGTCAAGATATTGTATCTATACGAATATTATAAAGCTGAATAGTTTGTTTGGTTGAACGCGCTAATCTCAGGAACTACTGGTTCGAATTGAAAAAAAAATCTTTTAGTGTTAGATAGCCCATTTAACGAGGAAGGCTGTAGGCTATACAACATCACGCTACGATAGGAGCGGTGCATCAATGAAAATTGTTGCAAAAACAGGGAAAATTGTATTCACGCGGACAAAGTCGCGGGCAACAGCTAGTGTGTTAATAAGAAGGCAAACGTTAATTCTAACCCAATGAAATTCATAACCGAGGCTTCGGTAAACAGACAAAATGGATTACTGTTTATGTACCCACTTACCCCTCCGCGGAGATTAAGCCTTTAGCAAATGAATACATATTTGTTATCGATCTCCGAACAGCCGATCAACTAATATCTCTCACTCGAACTGTACTGAAAGCTCACCCTTTGATGAATTTATTTATCTTTTAAGTCATAGCAACTTTCTTGTACCAACATTTTCTTAAATAAATCTATCAAGAAGAACCAACATTTGCTGAGAAAACCACAGATTCGATTCAACTCAATAAAACTCAAGTGTGCCCACAACTTATGTAGCAGTGCAGACATGAAACTGTACGTATCGTGAGTTTCATTCATATATTTTCAACTGGCTGGCGTGTAAGTGGCTGCGCAATAAGCCCTTTGCTTGCTTGATAAAAAGCAATAAGCGTTGAGGGGCGCGCGGCGCGGGGGTTTGGGCGCCAAACTCGCTACACTAATGGTCCAAAACAACCGCGTTGAATCGGTTCACTTCGCTGCCTTGTGAAAGTATTTTTTCACAATACATATATATCGTGAAATAAAATCACTCGTATGAGATTATCAGACGAGAACTATAAAATCACCTGTCCTGAAACAAACACTGTTCATCAGCATCATAGCATATTTTTGCCTTAATGCTGAATACAGTTAGGTTATTATTAAAAGTAAAAAGTATGGCTGTTGTAAGAACTTCGTCCCAACTTCCCCGACACTTCAGAGCCGCGCGCGCGTTGCCAATAACGTCAATGTTTTTCTTTTCTCATAAGTAAACAGGGAAGCTCCTCGACGTTCACGTTATATGGAACTTATGATACGCGCGTGTTTGTTTATGATATTACGTTAAATGTTTACGTTGGAATTAGCGCGGCAATAACTTGCGTAATTGAACGAGGGCTGGTAGACGGGGCTTAAGTCGCTTCATCACACTTCGTTTGAGATAAATTTGTGTTCACGCGATATGGAATATTAGTTGAGCCGTAATGGATCTCAGGTTTTCACGCCAAATTTTAACTAACCATTAATTAAGTTGTATCAATAATAGGGACTAATAGGGAAATACGCGTAAAATTAAGTTGGTTAAGTTTCATTATTCGTTGTTTTGATATATTCCCAACTATTCTAAAGCAAACGAGCTAACAAAGTTATTGCACTGCGTCCACAACCTTTCGTAACGCAAACGCTCGTCAAAGTTATATTTACGCTAAAAACTTGTAGAAACACCGAACTCAGCCAATAGTTAACATGGAATAAATCTTTATGGTGTATGTCGTGGGCGACGGGGCGGCAGAAAAATATCTGAAGCGGTGCATTCGCCGCAGTTCGACGCTTTTGTTCATAAATATTACGCAGACAGAAGGACCACATAATCATTATCGGTGTCTTGAAACTTTCAAAATTGTATTTTATGTAGTTAGGGACTTTGGGTTCAATTTCTCACTGTATTTGTAATTTGTCAATCATTCCGTGAGGAAAGTTTTGACTATGAATGCTCTAAAGCTTAAGTATTGTACTAAATGTAGGGGAGGACCAAAAAGGATGGATGAATTGTGTGAAGGATTATATGGCTAGAAAGTATGGAAGAAGAAGTCATGCCGCCCCAACGCCAAATAAATTGGGATACAGGCAGGAGAATAATACCGCACGCAAAATACGCGCTTTGACTTGGAGTTGCGGAAACCAACCCGTTATACAATACAATAGGAGAATAATAATGAATTGTAGGTTGTCCATTTCCATTATAAAGCCAATAGTCTGCTCGTTCCAAACTCTACCGCGTATGACTGACAAGCAACGTATTCACGTCCAGCACCCCCTTAGATAACTAGCTTCACGCCCCTGTATTCACCGAGCCTTCGGAACCTTGTTATTTAGTGGACGTATCATAGAAATCACAGCGAGAACGAAACAAGGCTGCTTTGACTTTGACGGCATGAGGCGGTTAGCGGTTTGTTGACTGGAGCGAAACTAACTGAGACGTGTGTGAATGATTAAAACCGCCCCGGGTGGCCAATGAATGCTGGTCTGAGTGCCAGACGTGCATAGGTTCTTATAGACACGTGTATTTCGACGTCTCGTGCATAAGTGCGTGTATGTAGATACACACAGGTAGGCTGTGAATCGTCTTAGTGACAAAGTTCCCGAAGCTCATATGTAACGAGGAAGTTTGATGGTGTAGAAAACCAGATTTATCTAGTTCTTTAAACTCTGTTGACATTTCAGCAAATGATGCTACTTACTGCCTACCCTCGAATTATTCTCGTTATTCCAGGAACCTCTTAAATTAACCTCAAGTATTTCATCATACTCACTCCGAAAAGCAGATGAGCACAAACTCGAGTGTCATGCAAAGGAAAATGGAGAGAAGGTAAGATTGTCTGACATAATGACTAATGAGGACATACGGAAAAAAACTAGAATAACGGACGTAGTAGAAAGAATAAGAAGTCTGAAATGGTAATGGGCAGGACATATCTGTAGAATGAAAAACGAAAGATGGACAAAGAAAGTAGTGGAGTGGGTACCTAGAGATGGAAAAAGGAAGCAAGGAAGGCCGCGACCTGACTGGAGGAGACAAGCTAGAGATAGGGGAAAATGGAGAAAACTGTGGGAGAGAGCGCAGAGACGACTTCCACAAATTAACGTAAATAGTGTAATATATGAATGTAATTTAATTTAATTTATGTATTGAAAGGTATGTAATGTTAATAATGTAATGTTCACAATGTAATGTTAATAATGTAATGCTCACAATGTAATGTTAATAATGTAATGATGTGAATTAATGTTATGGAATTAATTTAATGTTGATAATGTAATGTTAATAATTATGATCTTTTACATTTACGATGAATCAAGTTTATAGTGTTCTATGTATTTATGGTAGATTTTAATTTTTTTATTTATTATTTGATCATACTCAAACGAAGTGATAAGAAATAAAAGAGCAATATCATTCTAAGTGATGCACATTATCTTAATTAAGTTATTGTTGAGTGGCAAGAAGTACTCCCGACGACTGTACCATCACATGTACATTTTCTCAGAACTTACAAAATTCCCCGCGCAGCAAGATAATCTTTCTTCGTCTGGAGCCCTAAACAAATTGGCAGTAGTTAGCGCGCGGTGAAATTATCTCAACCGAGCCATGAGCCATAACTTTTTAACCAACGCCGAGTAAAACAACCCCGCTCTTGTTCAGTGGTTCCGTTTGAAGTTCACTAAGAATTGTATTATATTTAACGTCTGCTATGTTTTTTATCAGAAATTATGTTTTGGTCAGACGAAGATTTTCGCGCGCAGTGATGTTATAATAATCAGTTTAGTGGTTCGGAAAATAATTTGGAGTGTTGCCAAACACACGAGCGGACAAACATCAAAAGCTAAGACAGGATTCAGTGATAATATTATTTATGAGCGGATTATGCGGCGAAATATTCATTTGACTAAATGGCTCCCGGTGTGCCCACGTAACTGGAAGACTAGCAGTCGTTCTGCCGTCGAGTGCAATCGCCGTGGCCTCAAGATGGCTTGTTAAACAGTGCCCGGGACAAGCCAAAATCACCTCTATTGCCAACCAGCAGAACACAATTCCTCTCGCTTCTTTTCAAAAGAATAATACGGATTACAGCTGAGAACTTTCAGATTAAAGTGCTTTATTCCATTTTAACTTTCATGTAATTGTTAGAACGGAACGCTCGCTATAAAAATATTTTAGGTAAGATACCAATAACGATTGAGCCTTATTAATTAGTAGAAAATTCTGCAAAGATTATTCAGATACCAAATAAGACTTGAAATATTATAACTTTCATTTAATAAAAAAAGAACACAGTTTCGACTGTATTTTTTTTGCAATAGTTTTACAGAAGTCTAGTTAAATGAGTAGGCCTTACACATTACGATTTTCAAAATTCGACTACTAGGACCACATGAACAGTTTAGCGGTTGTCTCGTTGGCGGAACGTGACCACTTCCACCATTTGCCGTCCCATTCATCCGTTTACCCTTTCCGAAAGATCTGCAATCATCCCATGGGCATTTGTCAGGATTTCGCCGAGGTCTGACCTTTATACACAGGATAATGTAAAGAGGACCACATAAACGTCATTTGCAGGCTTGTACAATTTATTACGTGTCACGGGCTGCCGCGTCACTCTCTTGATCGCTCTCTCCCGTGAGCCGGTGAGCCACAAGCTTCATTCAATATTTTGCAAGTTTATTGTTGAAAACGTTAAGCTTTTTATTGAGCACTTGAGATACTTTATTTTTAATACAATGATTCAGAGAATCCACGAATTCCCAAGTTAGCACGCCTCGTTAAATACAGAGTATTGCTTAATTTAAAAGATAAGCTCTCTATTAAATCAGTTGGAAAGTTTTAATATAAGAAAATTAAATATTCAATCTTATGCTAAAATGAATACCTAAAGTACACTCGCGGCGAAGTCAGTTTTAAAATACACAGGACTCGGTAATCTGTTCTTAAAGCAGAGAGAGAGTGCCTTAAGTAAATTAAAATGGAGTTTAATAAGGAGTAGGGCGCAAAGCCACAGCTTTTATCAAAGGGAATTGAAAGGGAAGGAGAGAAAGGGTAGAAAAAACACGAGCACATCGCCAGGTTATTGGCTCCCTAATGAAATATTGATGAAGTTACAGAGGGCGGGTTTAAATGCCCGGTCTTTATCCGGAGAGCTCCGATCAATTATGGCACCGTTCCACTTTAAAGACGTATTAAAATTTTAAAGTTCATACTTGTAGTATTGGCTAGCTTACTCTTCTTGCATATAATATGGCGGAAGCAGTATGCAGACGGTACTAAAATAAAATTATAGTGGTTTGGATATTTGGGTTTTCAACTCAAAACGTAAGATAGCAGTTATTCTAGAATGATTGCGGTTCTTTAAACAGTTAGTCTAGGTAATAAGTAATCTATCTCCACATCTATTACTCCTTTGACAAACGCAGTGTAACCAGTACTCAAAGGGCTTGTTTGGAGAGCAGACCTTGCTCAGCGGTACAAACAAGTAAATCAAGTACATTATTCTAATCAATGTCTAGTCTATTATATACGTCTTGTTTGTTGTATCCGTTCGCAAGCCATCAGTCAACATCAGCGCACAGTTAATATGAGCAGTTGTGCGTCGATGTGAAATAAATCGGTGTTTCAGCCGTGCCCTGTTGCCCGTGTACAGCCTCTCTCAATTCAGCTCATACGTTATTTATCTGGCATCAGGCCGTGACGTCATCCATCAAGTAAAAACGGTCCGGCGTTATGTTTCACGCCAGTCTACGTAGCTACCTATCACACAGCTCTATGTGCCTAGTACCAGCGGGTTGAGTACTAAAATTGGAGTTTCAGCAATCGATGCATTATTAATGTCTTTGTTAAATAAAACAGGTTAAGGTGGAAACGCCAGGGTAGCCAGTAAAATTCAAATTTTCTTACGTTTTTTACAATTTGCATATCAGCGTCAGGCTGTATGTTGAACAAAATATGATTCGTAACCGTAACAAATATGGTTTCAAAAAGATGGAAGTATTATTGATTCAGTCGTAGGAAGACCCTATTATTGAGCAGAAAATTTTTGTCAGTAACAATTTTGAGTTCGAAAGTACACAGCCAAGTACTCGTACCCTAAATTCGTTTTAAAATGTGTGAAGTTTCGTTAGTTCAATCCCAATAAATGGAAGCTTACGTGGAGCTAAGCAACCTTAACTGAATATATCGGGGGACAGTGAGGAAGGACGCCCGCGGAAGAGAACGCCGGACAAAGGAGAGAAGATTAATCCGGAAGGCGGCTGGCACAAGCCGGGATTAATCACGCCAGGTAAAAGATCGCCAATATTTATCAACCATTTGGAGACCAAAATGCTGTACACGTCGATACAAGTTTAAGTGCAATAGATAAGTTTGATTAATCGTATACCTACTGTGGCTTTATTCAATACTATTTCGTACTCCATAAAATAATCAACAAACCTTTATTTTCCCTTAAAAAAATTAAAAGTAAAAGATAAGCAGGGTTCAACTTTTTTATAAGCTTTTATTTAACTTTCCTTTTTAGTTAGTGTACGTGTTGGACAAACCAGTTCCCCCCGACCGACGCGTTCAATGTTGACAGATAAAAATAATTTTCTTATCTTCATTTTAATAAATGACTGTACTTAAAAAAAGTTTAGTTTATTCCCTCCAGACACAATAAGGATTAAAGTCCTCGACGCTACAAACTCAAGACAAGCCGTATCTTGCTAATTCGTTATCAACTAGTTTCTAATTGGTTGTGTCGCTAGAGTTACGGACCGCAATTGAAATACCAGTGCTGTGACAGTTACTTACGCCTAATACCTTCATTGGTTATATTACTCAACAATTGGGTGAATTAGCCGACTTGCAAAGTTGCAACCTTGACTTAATAATGGTGAAGTATTTAGTAAGTACAAAACTGGTCAGATAATGTTACAGGTATAACTGAAACATGCAAGCGAGCTCACCAATAGTTTAAAATTCGTATTTTTCAGCTCGACACAAACTCAATTTTCTCGACTAATTTGCAAACTGGATAGTTTTATGTCCGCTATGTGTATTAAGAGTTAAAACATTAAATGGACGAGGTCGGCGGTCTAGTTCAGTCGCAGAACGAATCAAATAAATATCGGACTTGTATTTGGAAATTGGATCTACATTATTTTTGTTTGCATCATTTTATTTTGACAAACGTCACAACGCACACAATTTCGAGAGGGAATTGGAAACGGAAAAAATGGATTTATACGAGTGCAACACAGGAAGAGACAGATTTTGAAATGTAATTCTTATTCATTTATTGAAGGCATATGTATGGCATTTGAAGCAGTTCTACATAATAGAATGCATCTACAACGTTCGACTTCAGTTTTATCTGGAAACATTTCTTTCTCCAATTGGGATACTCAATACATTTATTTCATCCACAATATAATATTTTGCAAAAGCATTCATTCTTGCTTGGATTTCGCACCACTGAAATTTTAACGCAATATGCTGTGCAGTAGGGTAGCATTTTTCAATACCTGTATATTTGGTTGTACTTTATTTACTTTCTACATAGGTACTACGGCATCGCAAACTAATGAACAATACCAATGCAGGTACATTTATTTTTGTTTCGCCTCTAAGTTCAAATTGAGGGATTTCTGTAAGAGGCAAAGGCCACAGATGGTAAGCGGTATAGCCAATACGTTATTTTTTTTTTTTTTTTTTTTTTATTCTTTTTTATTTAAGGGATTTTTGTACACAAATGCGACGATGTCAATCCCATCGTACTTTTACATATATAAACTTACTTCCTAAACTAATTTAGCTTATTAAAATTACACAAAACAGATTGAACTAAATCTAATTACTTATCTAATAAAAAAGTATATAATATTTTGGCTGCTTCAGAGGTAGGCTTAGCTAAAATACTATGGAAAACTCCAACATCCATTACTGACAACTTCATCCTATTGAGAACTGCGTTTCTCTTATTAGTATGTCGGACACATTCCACCAACACATGCTGTGCATCCTCTATCTTGCCACACACCTCACAGTTTGGAGAGTCAGATTTTCTCATTAGATAAGCAAAGTTGTTTAGTGGAATATGTCCTGACCGCAGACGATGCGCAGCAACAATTTGACTTCTATTCAGTTTCGATCCCGTGAACCAAGGTATATGAGGAGGCTCACATTGTATACTTTTATACCAGATTCCTTTCGATTTTGACCTTTCATTAAAATGTTCTTTCCAAGATAAATTGTTTATTTTTCTAAATTTACTTAACATTTCCGAATAACTTGGTAATATATCCCGTGTTTGCGTGCCTAACAGAATGGCGTATTTAGCTAATCTGTCAGCCTCCTCATTACCCGGAAGTCCAACATGGGATGGCACCCACTGGATAACTACTTCTTTACCTGTCTGGTTAAAAAACCGAATTTGTTCCAAAATTCTGTATGCAATAGCTAAACCCTTTGACCCATTATGAACACATTTAGAAATATGCTGCAAAGCACTCTTACTGTCAGTGCATATCACTACTTTCATCGCATTTAGTTCTAGTATATACTTCAAGGCCTCAGAAATGGCAAATAACTCGGCAGTCATGATGGAAATAAGATTATTCATGCTATACGTTTTATGATAGTCATTTACTAAATCACAAAAAGCTGCTCCAACTCCGTCTGATGTTTTGGACCCATCTGTGTAAATGACATGCCAGCCAGTGTATCTCTCCCGTAATTCATTAAGGGTATTGTATTTTAACGAATTGTTGTCATAATGTGATTTTGGAGCGGTAATACTTACTAAGTTACATTTAATAACATCCTTAATATCTATGTTAGACACCCAAGACTCTAAAGTAAACATTAAAACTGGATAGGAAGACGAAATCTCCTCAGCACTTATCATACTGTGTGAAGTAACTAGTAGAGGTTTCCTCTTCCTATTCCAGTACCTATTTTCAATCATACCACTAAGATCTGTAATCAAACTTGTTGAAACATCATTTGTCCTTGATTGAAGCTTTAAACAAAACTTCAGAGAGAGGAATTGTCTTCTAATTTGTAAAGGAGGTATAGTCAACTCACTCTCCATTACGTGTATCGGAGTTGACTTAATAAAACCTCCGATTATTCTTAAAGCTATGTTTTGTAATTTTTCCAATTTATAAGTGTGACTAATTGCAGAGTTATCGTACAAAAAACATCCGTAATCAATTCTGCTCCTAATAATCGCTATATACAGTCTACGCATATATATAGGGTGAATACCCCATGACGATCCCGCCAGAACTTTGAGTAATTGAATTTTTTTTTGTGAACTCTCATACACTTCGTTAATATGCTTCCCCCATCTTAAGCACTTATCCAGCCACATTCCCAAATATTTGATATAATCGACAGCTTCTAAAGTTTTGTTGTTAGCTTTAATATCAACTGCTAGTCTTCTGCGTCCTCTCGTAAATATACATAATTTGGATTTGTAGCCAATACGTTATTGAGCTTTACAATTTGGTAAATTATTCAAATACTTTCTGAGGATCGTTTCAAATTGAAAAAAAAAACGGATAAGGTAGCTTTTGTAGAAACTCGCAGATGAAAATAAGCATCGTACATACTCTTACTTTATTGTTCGCAGAGAGAATTCCGAGGCTATTTTTTTAGGTTGTGAATGGAAAAACAAAGCACATTAAAGGTCTCCAGTGAGTTCTAACGACTGAATGGCTTAGCAGCGAATGTTTTATACCGACCACTTACCACAACGAGCGCACTTACAATCGATCAAACTTTCCGGAAAGTATTGCAAATATTCTACAATGGTTATTGCACGTTTGGAGTAAAACTAATGTCATAAAAGTGGTCGTGTGAGTTCGGCTGCGGTCGGTAGTGTTCGTGCAAAAATAGCAGAGCGAGTTCGCTGCGACGGCAACGACGTAAGTTTGTCCAAAGCCTTATTAATGGCTAGTGGACCAGTCGGGTGTGGTACAAAGTATTGGTAAATGTTGAGAATATCTTAGATGGCGACAAACGTGACGAAAATAAGTACAAAAAGTAATATTAAGGTTTACAACGAGATATATTCAGTAAACAATAAACGTAGAACAATCTTTATATGAA
Organism: Noctua pronuba; assembly: GCA_905220335.1. Lineage (NCBI taxonomy): Eukaryota > Metazoa > Arthropoda > Insecta > Lepidoptera > Noctuidae > Noctua > Noctua pronuba. The sequence continues at coordinate 398,103 of LR999906.1, read as the reverse complement.
TTGTTTGATCTTGTTCATTTAGTACGCCACTTTATCCCCAGTTTCCGCCACATTTCGCACATTACGTTTAAGTCCGATGCAACAGGGGCACAAATGTCATTCATCATCATTCAAAAATTCGAATATCAATACTAATTTTCCATCACCCGTCACAGACATTCCGTTGATCTAATTGGAATTATTTGCAAATGTATAGGAAGCCACGGTGATGGTACCTTGTAGTAACGCACTGGCAAACCACCGCAACGTTATAATAGCCGCTATCCACCGCAAGTGACGAGGGACTTGATTGGCTAATCTAGGCTGACTCCCCCAGGAACGTATTGTAATTAATACCACCACCTATACCACACTACTATAAATGCGAAAGTTTGGATGGATGTTTGTTACTTCATCACGCCAGAACGGCTGAACGGATGTGGAGGAAATGTGGCGCACTTTTTTTTTCTCACACATTCACATCACAAGATGTAGGTTGAATACATTTATCATTAAAACAATTTACTCAATAATGTGCAGCACCCTAGCTATATAATTTCAATAGGTTTTATTTAAATGTTGCTTACCAATGATTATTACTGCGTAGCAAGTAAAATTTCAGTACGAATCATAATCTTACGGACGTACGTTATCCACGTGATCTTATATTGTTTTAGCAAAATGTTTTTGTTTTGTGTTTTGGATTTAAGTAAAGTCCGTACCGGGACAAATAATAATTGCAGACATGAATGACTGTCACATTATGTACTGAAGTATCCGTCAGTGTCCGGTGTCAGCAGTCAGCCCAAAATCTGCCGACACAGGTTTGAACGAACCTTAAGAATAATGACTAGTCACTAAACTTAAAACTAACTTAAGTATCTAACTAAACTATCAACAGCTCTCAGCAATAACTCACGAATGGCGTCACAACACCGGGTAAAATCTTCCTAGTTGATATATACGATGCAACATTCGTATGAATGATTTATGCACGTAATCTATTACGCGCCGCATTTCCGCCCCTGCGCGAGGGTGCCCCCGAGGTACCAATACACCAGAAAAACTGGGCCAAGGTTAAGCAGTTAGATTAAGATAATATCAATAACCTACTTGTTTACTAATTGCTTGCATGGTTTATTTCATTGTGTGTTTAATTTTTAGTGCGGTATAGAACCACTCTAGAATATTATTAAGCGGAGGTAACAACCCGTTTTTATTGTAAACAAGCTAAATACACTTTGCTGGAAACTTGTACGTTACTGATTCATATCTTGTTACGAACAATATAATGATGATACTTATTTCCACTTGGAAGTTTGTTTCGGCACTCCTACCCCCACCCAACACTAGGATGAGGCGCAGGCGGCCGTTTTGGGAGACTGTCTTATGTAACTTTTGACGTTCAAAAAGTGCACTCATAACAATTTGAAAAAAAAATAGTTTTTTTTCTTCATACATTTTGATCGCTTCCTCCCATGATAAGTACCACAACTAAACAAGCCGGTATTGTATAGAATTAAAACTTGCGCGTCGCTAACTACTCCGGCCTCTCGCCTCCGGTTAAACAAAAGAAACTGACAATTAATAACCCGCCGACGAGATGAAACCATCTTCTAAAACCCAACATATCTAGGCTCACATAAAACAGAGATACTCAACAATAGAACAAGTTTTTGCAATGAAAAACTTGAAAAACTCAAACATTCGTAGCGGGCGCTCTGAAACTTTCATCATTAATCATATTCTTTTGAAAGCCAACTAAAATAAGACTTCTGTTATTTGTTCTAAGTTTCATGATGCGCGAATTTATGAAAGAAAAAAAATTAACGCTTAAGTTACTGTTGTATATCTATGTGGATTTTATATTAATTTCTTACTAAATATTTATTTATTTATAGATAGGAGAACCAACAGCTATGACAGATGAATAACAGTTATATAGGCAACACAGAGCCAATTACATTATATGTTCTAAGTGAAGGGCCTTTTAGTAGCAAGTATCTATTCATTAAAACAGCAGAACTGCATTAATGCAGTACAACTATAATTCAAAACAAGCCCGACACCAGCATTAAACTTACACCATCCGTAGACGATGCTACGCCATTGCTACGGCGTAGCACACAACTTCCACTAACGCATTCAATTGTATAATGCACGTTGAGTGTACACGCTATAATAGCCTCTATATGTCGGTGGTAATGTCATGTAATGCAATGCATGTGCAACGTTGATACATGACGTGGGTTTCAGTACATCCGTAGCGTCGTAGCGTCGCGTCGTAGGATAAGCCCGTCGTAGCACATTGACATGGAGGCGACGCGGCGTAGCGCCCGTCGAGCGGAAAATGCAATCTGGCGCGAATTAGGATAGACGTACAGCGATATACACGAACCTAACTACACAACAATATGCCGAGGTGAGTGTTCGAGCTAAGTGGATGGATTTATAAGCGAATTAAGTCATTAGATACGTATGAGCTATCGTCGGAATAATTGAAGATCAGAGTGGGTTTACTTGCACATCACTTCCGTCTTAATGGATAGCAAACTAAGAGCGGGTAATTAGTTACCATGCTAGACGATGAGATGTCATTAAACCCCTACCGTCATATCAAATATTTACCCATTTATATGAAACGTAGTTACGAGTTACATCGAGGTCTGTAACTCATTACAGAAATAACATTTACAAGACGTAATTCACAGTTGAATAAAGTTATAAGACACATTCGCTACTGGAGTAATACTTTAGCGGCATTTGGACCGTTGTCACGTGACGTCATTAAATATTAAGATGGCTGCTAGTTGTTTAATGTCATTTCCATGCCTCCTACGCTCGCATTGTCTGATTAAACTGAAAGTCATTAATCTTGTACGAGGCGAACGATGTTTAATTCGTGGAAGATGAGTTATTTCGTGTGGAGATAAAATATTCAATGATATTCTCTTGGATCGAGGAATTCTTAAATGATTTAAATAATTGTGTTGACTGTTAATCTCTTATTTATAAACGTTTTGGCTCGAGTCTTCTGATTTCATAAACATGTATATAACAAAGGCAGCTCATTAGTTCAGATTACGTTTGTAACCGTACTGCACTATTATGTATTCTGCGCTGTTCTCATATTTTGCATGAATACAAAACATGAAATGTTACATAGTAACAAATTGTCCCACTTGACACGGATAGTACCAGGCTCTCATAACTGCCATACACATCAAACACTGCATCGACACAGCAGCCCGCCGCTGCTGGCACTCGACACCTCCTGTTTAAATAATACACTCGTTACCGCGCTTTTGTTCCCACACTACTCACACTCTTTGTTTACAAGCGACACGAAAACGTGCAAGCTTGCTTTTCATTTTAAAATTAATAGAAAACACTAAATCAGGGATGAAGTTTAACAAAATAGTCCGTTAGAAGTTAAGCCATTTTGAAAATGATAACGATAGAAAATTGGGTGACCTCCAAATGTCACCAGTTTCGGTTACTATCTGTCATAATAAAAAATAATGTTCGGTCAAAACAGTACGGACAAATTGCGGACTGGCTGTGGACTGTTCGGAAGGATCTGTAAGTTTCCGGTATCTATAACAGCCGCGTCTGCAATTTAACTGAACCCGTAGTCTGAGCAATGAAAACTATGCGCTGGACTTGTTATGGCCGTCGCGTATCGTAGGTCCAATCGTTCAACACATTTTGCGAAATAAAAAACTGCTATCAATGAAGTTAATACTAAACTTGTTGTGTTCCAGACACCCTTTTGCTCCGAGTTCGAAACTCCTTTGTTTTCTTGCTAAAGAAATCGCGCGGTGTCGCCGCTCGCTTTTAATCTACGCATTAGCTTTGACTTACAAAGAACTTTGCAAGTTAAGCTTTATTTAGCGTAACTAAACTTTAATCTAAAGGTGTCCTTTTTCTTGAGATAAAAGTAAACAGAGTAATAAAACTGCAATCAGTCTCGGCGCTGCTAAAAAAGCCTGAAAAATATAAGATCTGAATGATACTGTAATTTTATCTGCCAACCTCTATAAAATAGTGATTGTCCCACTTATATAGCCTTCGTATTGTTCATTGATTTTATTTTCTTCGGCGCAGAAACTGTAACTACCGTTGAATAAAAATAAACTTATCGGGGAACGCAGCCATCGGCACGTACCTTTAATCTGTATGGAATATTATGTTGTTTTATTAGAGGCAAATCGACACTACCAGCGTTTTTAATTAGAGTAAATAAAATCAATAGGGTAGGGGCGTGCGGCGGAAGTTGTCACACAAATAAGTAAAGTTGGAGTGTAATTTAAACCGGGCCACGTGTTGGGATCTCGTTACCCAAAACTCATGATAAAGGCATCAATTTGCGGGACTCGGGTAAAAACTCGCCAACTTTTTGGCGTGTGCCGCGATGACGTCATGGACTCGCCACTTCGGCAGTACTGCACGCCTACACATTATATGGAAATCTATGAATAACATTTGACTGGGCCAGTGGAGACTTGTGGAGCGATATCAATGTGACAAATATGGTGCCGACAAAGAATACAAATAATACTAATACACTAGTAAGTTAGTTTCATAAAATGCGATAGTTTATGGCAACTGTCTCATGTAGCTTTCAACGCTAGACGAACGGTAGACGTAGCTTGCATTACAATTTAAATAAATATGTATGAACGCCCCCGCAGACTTAGAAAGATGTTCTTAAGAACAGCTGGAGTTCACAAATGCTACCGTGGTAGGTATTACTATTATGTAGCGGAGCGGAACAGTAATTAACGAGATATCAAAAATACAAAAGTAGAGTAGACTAGTACTAGTTTAACTTAGGTTTTTAGTATATGAGGATGATACATAGAGTAAGACTTTGATGATCTTTGATGGATGAGGATGAATATTTGTTACTCTTTCACGTAATTTTTTTTTTATTTACTGACCGGGTTTGGACGAAATTTGGCACTCAGATAGTTTATAACCTGGGTTAACACATAGGATACTTTTTATTCCGGTTGTACGATCCCATGGGACGCGGGCGGCTTCGCCCACGTGGAGTTCGGTGATAAATAAAATATAAGTAAAAATGCCCTTATTGATGACTGATAAACCGTTCGATGAATTAAAGAATCTCATGAAACTTCACAAAACTAGTTAAAGTTGAGGACGTAATCAAATGATATTAAGTGCCGACAACTCAACACTACAGATGTACTTGTAGCGGCGCGTCTAGTCACTGACCGAGTTTTAACGATCTACTGATAGCTTCCAATAAACTATCTAAACAAATTAATAAAATTGTTTGTTATATCAAAATAACAGCTTTTTACTGAATGCATTTATGAAAATATATACGGCACTTATAGCAAAAAAACATTTTTAAATTTATTTTTGTTCTGTTTGTCGGTCTGTCTGTATGTTTGTTCCGGCTAATCTCCGAAACGGGTGAACCGATTTTGACGGCACTTTCACTGGCAGATAGCTGATATTATAAGGTATAACTTAAGCTACTCATAATTGTTACTACGCAAAAAAGTTAAAAACCCTTCAAATTGTTAACAAAATCTAAAACAAACCGGGAAGTCATATTTTTTTAATAATAATTTCACGCGAACGAAGATCGCGGGCAACAGCTAGTCTGTAATACATAAAATGGAATTTCTTAAATAAAATAAATATTCGATTTTCTTTTCAATAAGAAAAAGTAAATGAAAAATGGTAACGCCGCCTCGACTAATCTAATTAAGATTAATTTCCTGTCCCTGAAAAATTACAGGAAATAAAATGTTATGAGATATTTTACGGCTGCGTGAAATATGGCGAAGTATCAGAAACTTGGCTCTAATTTCGACGCGGAACCGCTTTGAATGATATGAAGCAGAACAAACGGGAAAGACAAACAGCGCTCTCTGCGACTGTACCCCTATTACTTGAGTACACCTAAACGACACGTTTACACCACCGCGACGCATTGCTCAAAGCACACCGTGCGACTGTATGAATAATTACGAGCTTCATACTCCTCCACGGTGTGAATAATTTACGAGTCGGTTCTCTCGCTGCTCCGGAGTGAAATCAACTTAAAATCGCGGTACATACACATTAACGTCGAGTCGCTGTTAATTAAAGCTATAGATGGCGCAGTACAGCGCAGACAACAGTCGGCCGGTACGCGAGCGTCAATCACGTCATATAGACGTTATCTTTGACACGTCGCCACGTCAAACTCAAAGCATTTATTTCAAATAGTCCCGTGACGGGCACTTTTGCAAAGTCAAAAATAAGCTACGTACAGTCCAGGCACAGGCATAATCACTGCGAATGGACTATAGTTGTACATTCAAAAATCGTAGATCTCATGGAGAAGCCCTACTTACCATAATGGAATCAAATATAGGATGTATACATGGTACTCAAATTTACCAAAATCCGGCCAAGTGCGAGTCGGTCTCGCGCGTGACGGGTTCCGTACCATCGTAGTATTTTTATTATTTGTTGTTATAGCGGCTACAGAAATACACATTCTGTGAAAATTTCAACTGTCTACCTATTATGGATCATGAGATACAGCCCGCTGACAGGCAGACAGACGACGGACAGACTGACGGACGGACGGACGGACGACGGACGGACAGACGACGGAGAGCGGAGGTTTAGTAATAGGGTCCCGTTGGTTAGCCTTCGGGCACTGAACCCTAAAAGTGAAATAATGCTTCTAATTTATATAAACCAATGGTAATCAAAGTAATTAAGAATTTAAAAAAGAGATAGAACTAGAGGCATCTCTTCCAAACATTAAAATCTTAGATCGTGAGCCCAAGTGTCAACCGGTTTAGGGTCGGTTTCTAGTTATAGGCGCTCTTGAGTAACATATTCTATTTGCGTAATATATTCAGGTACGACCAGAATACACGAAAAGATTAAAAACCTCTGAAAGTCTTAACGTCTTCGTTCGAGATTAAACCTTCATCAAAAATAACTGAAAACATTTTCTTTGACAACTTTAAGCTGCGGTTTTACTTTGGTACTTTTCAACCACATTTTCAGCGAAAATTTGTCTGTTCTGTACTAAAGGAAGCCCTGTATCTTGTAGAAGGATGACTTATCAATATGTTAATGTCATAAACCAAAGATCTGACGACTCCGTTAGTAAATTCAGAGAGCAGGGCAGCAAATGTACAGGCTTCACTCAAAAAGTACCATTTACTAAAAATAAACCTTATAAAAACAGCTTCTTTTCCTCAAAGCTTATTAAATAAGTTAACGACAGTTGTTGCCACATTTCCGCTGTGCAGCCAGCTAGTTATAATGTCGTACCTTAAGCTTGCAATTCCGAGGCGCCGATAAACGTAGGTCGATGGAGATATCGACGTAACTTACGGCCGGGCCGGGTATAAATTTACATTAGTTGCCTCCCTGATCGCCCGGTTAATGTGCTGCTCGCCGAGAGTAATGAGACGACCTACCACTGACGCTGATGAGCGCTCAATACACTTAACACTTGATAGAATTGGACTTAATAAAGTAATTTGCAAGTCGTTCAGAGTAATCTTTTGCTACCGCCTCAGCTGTCATGGAATCCTGGTAGCAAGTTTCGCTTGTCTGTTACAATAATCAGCCATCTAATTCCCACGGCTGGAACATTGGCCTGTGGGCTGTAATCCACCATGCGGGTTGGTGAATGTGTCATGTCTTCGAATTTTTGATTCTAGGACATGCCGGTTTCCCCAACATTACTTTCTCCCCCGTTTTGACAGCTGAGCAACTCGCGAGTAGTAAACAACAGACCGTAGACTGTTTCAACACAAATAAGATTGCAGCGCTGCATCATGCCAAAGCTTCAGTATCCTTGACTATATAAAACTCCAAGAGAAGCAAAAGATTATTAGAAAACGTGTGGCACGTAATAGGTTACCCTCGCTCCAGTGAGTACACATCCCATTATGTAAGATGCCAGCAAAATGCATCAGCCGTAAAAATTTTATCGTCGGCATGATAACAAACGCTTGAATCCCTCCGCACGGTAGCGTGGGAAAATATCACAAACTGCGTCTTGTTCCTCGTTTTACATCCCCACTGCAGTCTGCAATCATGCGTTATGAATTAATCGAAATGTTCGAACAAGCATTAACTGCTGAAAATATTGAAAACAGGCTGTATTTTTAATCTCGATTACCGCGGCACTGCACACAACAATCACCTCGTTAAATATTGACCGCATTTAAAAATACCTTCCAGTGGTTTTTTGTTTAACAGAGGCCGCGATAAGGTTTGTTTTTAGGTGACAGACAAACGGGTAGTTAACAGAAGGTCGTTTGGGTGTTTTGTGGGTTGAGTCTTAAATATAGTGGAGTTGGTAACATAGTTTGACAACGTTAATTACGCACGGCGTTACGGTCCCGCGAGCGATCTGATAACCCCGCTAGGGCCGCAAGGCTGACAGTTTTCCACGGCATGGCGAAGCCCACGCGAGTCCTACCCGTTCAGAAGAGACATATAACGGTGACGCAAATGGGCGTACGGAAACTAGTTTTAATACTCCTTGTATTCATTAGACAAACGAGTAGGTACTTACGTGGTACATATAGATAACTGTCAGATAATGATAGCTAATATCAGCTACAACCATTATAGCTTATTCTCAGAAGGCCGCGTCAAAACTGGCATGCTTTGAGGCAGTGAAATCACGTAATATGAATCCTTTGCCACCTTACATACGTAACTAGCTGTATATATATGTACATCCCGGCTTAAAAGCTCTAAACATAACTTTATCTATTTAAATTTTTAAGCATGATAAAAATGCATGGAAATAAATTGTAGGTAACCTCCCGGGGCACATTACACGGAAGTTTAGAGGCAATTTAGTAAGAAACATCTCGTTTGCTACCTAAAATATGTTGCCTTAGAAGTTATGTCGTGAATGTGATGAATATTGTCATTAACACTAGAAACGGGATTTTACCAAGTTTACTGTTTGTTTTGAATTCCCGATATTTAGGCGCTGTTGCAAGCACCATGATCACGGAAAAACTGAAGTTATGGCGGGTGCACCACGCAAGATGACAATGTATATACACGACGCAAAATGACAGTGTTAGAGCATGCTGGACAATAAATCATCATGCATCTCCGTTTTGCAATCTTCCGATAGTTGGTTCTACAAGATACAGGCTCTTAACAGACTCTTCACGAAGCCAAGCCAACCAAGCATTATGCGCATCAAACTAAGTAACTTTACGCAAAAATTATTGCTGCGAATCGACTTATTTTATTGGGATGAAAAATGACGTTTTACGTTAGGACTCAATGCGCACTCAAAACATTGTGCTGATGGATGGATTGAATAGTACGGGGGTCGTGGAGGTGTTTAAAGTAAAAAAAACTTACATTAAAATAAAATATTGTTATTTTTATATCAATGTTACTAACACTAGAATATAAGCTGTTTTGTAATACTAACAAAAAACGGATCACTGTTGTCCGAAATAAATGTTTTTTTTTTTAAACTTGTATTCTTAGATAAACTTGTGAAAAACTGGAACTTTGACTCCCAATATCTCCGAACTAGAAGGTTCCAGATATGATCTTGAACAAAAAAATATCGCAATGACGGGAGAACAAGCGCCTTTCGGCTTCGTTAAGGGTCGTGTTACACTTTTTATACTGCTTTCCTTCAGGATGACTAATTGACTATACAGGTACGCAGAGATCTGTGTTAGGGGTTGACGACTCTCGTCATCGCGCCATTTCAAAACGATCCATATCTAAATCTTGCATCTTTAAAAAATAATTCCAAGCCCGCAAAACTATTTGTATTTCACAAAGAACGGTTCTTATTCCAAGCTATCACACTACAGCAGTACGAACAACTTTTCCGTACAGCGCAAACTACAAATCGGAGCAGTAAGAAGCAAAGATACTCGCACATTATTCCGGACTTGTAAAAAGTAAGTAATAAATCACCCGGCTGTTCCACGTCGGCTCGCACAGCCTCTGACATGTTTATGGAGCCCTGGTATCTGTTTCACTGAGAATGTTTGGAATAATTGAAATCTCATCTTCATGATCATCGGGATGAAGTTGTTATTATTGAGGTGGGGCGTGATTGGCTGTCATGATGTTTAATGGGTGATTGGGGTTACGAAGGTAAACCTCACCATACCATGTGTGGGGTAATAATAGCTTAAAGTATATCCGTAGACTAAGTTCGTACCCTTTTGAACTGACATATAAAAATTAACATACCAACAAACATTATAAATCTGGGAAATTCTAACCTCAGACAACTGTAAATAAGTTAAGACCTTGACCTTTATACCACGACAAGAAAATACTAAAATATCTTGAATACCCAAATACTTATTGCAAGGGATTAAGGTTGACTTTAATAGCTACAACCTAAAAGATGACCAAATAAATCTGATAGCCATTCATAAAAGTTGCCACTTGTCGTGACAAACTGTGTTTATTTATGTATGTCTATTTTCATAATCAATCTCCTCACAGTCTTCAGGAGTCGCGACAGCTTGACATTTCGCTAATGACGCCTAAACACAGCCCGCTTCTGCTGGGCAAGAATCGACTCTATTAAAGAGGAATAAGTTATGTTTTGATTTGACAATGAGTTGAGGTGCGTTGTGGCGGATATAGGGTTGTCCAATGTTCAGCGCCCGGCTAACGGGTTTGTTTTTAACAGTTTCGTCCGGTCTGAAATTCATACGTCCGGTTTGACCAGGTTTAGTTCATGTAGTAAGCACGACCTAGCCGTAGAACAGTTTTATTTAAACTTGGGTGTCTGGTATCCGGCTTTTAGACTGTTTCAGTCCCAAACTATAACGTTAAATGCGTTGTTTTTGATTCATTTATTACCTCTGTTTCTAAGTAAATGGTATTATCGTAAGCATCAATAATTTCAACAATGAATATAAGACATGCATGAGTTAAGACAAGGAAAGCATAGCACAAAAGGGAGCAGACCTATACTAAGCACGGTGGATGGAACAAGGATAAGGCTGCCAATTAAAATGATTTTTTATCTGACTTTGAATTTTGAACTGATATCAGTTCTGTAAGCATGGCTTTTCAAACGGAATGTGGCAACCATAAGCAAGTCGAAGGCGAAAGTTGACGCTGTTCGCGGACACGGCGACATTAATCCGCGAACAAACGCGACTATCTGCGAACTCACCCTCTTAACGAACGACGCGACGCGGCGACGGACCGTCAATGCAAATTGTTATTCTTACTAGTTCTGCTTGCTCACAATATTGATTTTTAATTTCAAAGGATAAAGGGGTGACTTAATTGGATCTGACGATTAGTTCGAAAGCAAATGGTCCGTATAGCAGTACTATGAGTTGCATCTATAATAGGTTTTTGTTTTCGCTCAAGGGTTTCCAGGAGTAAACTCGGTTGTTTTAATTTTCGCAATCTGATCAGATTTTTCCGTTTGGCTAACAACTGCGAAGCCTGTGATTAATAAAAAGACATTACGCAAGCAACCCGTTGTGTAAGCCAGACATGAGAGCCAGAAGTTGAGAGGCAATAAGTAATATTTGAATAATTGAGAGAAGCCTTAGGCTCAATAGGGCCTAGAGTTCCGAGTGTTATTTATTTGGGGACTTTGCGAAACTCTTCTTGAGACCCTCTCGTTTTACTTCTGAGGAAACTTTGTTTAAACTTTTGTATCGAGTGATTGGGCCGTGATTCTGTCCTCGATACGATCCAATGGGAAGTCAATATTCCAATTTCGCAATACCTACTCTTCTTCTTTATCTTACAGTTCTTGTGTCAACTTGATATTCCATCAGAACGATCTTGGCCCAATATAGCCAATCAATAGGAGAACATGAAGATCAACTTAAGGTGGAAGCGCCAGGGTAGATCGCGAAATTAAAAATTTCTTACGTTTTTTGCAATTTGTAGGTCAGTGTCCGGTTGTATGTTGATGAAAAATGAGTCGCAGACAGATTTATAATCATGAAAATCATCAATACGTCATACATATCATAAAAAGTCATTCAATGGGGTTAAATGAGAGAGGGTTCTCTAAGTTAATTTAACCCCATTGAATGACTTTCTCAAGAAATAGTTATTGAATAGGGTTAAATGAACGTAGAGGGTTGTATTAATGATTTTAATGATTATAATTCGTAACTAGATACGTGTTACTTGCACGACCCATTCTTCAACAACATACAACCTGACACCGACCTGACCCGACCTTTTTAAGACACTGTTTTAGTTTTTACTTCTGGTTAAAAATGTTCATTTATAGAAATGGCAATATGCCTAATAAAATTATTCCAAATGAAATTCTTTCATGTTCATAGTATGCCAAGTGAAATTGTAGCAAATAATCATCGCTCTAAAAAAACGTTATGCTAAACGAAATTATGCGAAATTTTAATTTGGCAAAGGTAATTATGCCAAATAAAATTCTGCCTTCTTAAAAGTATGCCATTGTCAATTTATTCAATTTAAAAATAATTATATTCAATAATTTTTATGCCTAAAAAATATTCGTTTCAAGAAGATTATGCAAAGTGTATTATGCCAAATAAATTTCGGAGCATCAAGATTCTGCCAGATAGAGGGAAACCGAAATATACAGATACACAGAAACAAAAGACTAAACGCAACGGGCTGCTCACCACATTTTCCCAGCGACAAAAGCCGACCATCAAACGGAAAAAAGACTCCGGTATAATGTCATACAAACACGATCACATTACAAAACATTCAATTTTTCCTGTCAATGTACACAGGCTTAGCTGCGGGGCTGCGGGCCGATCCTCTCAACATAATGGCTGGTACACACTCCTCTCGCGCGGATCATAGCACAAATATTAGCTTTCATACTCGTCGGGACGTGCAATAATAACTTGCACCCGTTTGTGACATCAACTGTCGGGGTGGCTAAATGGCTATTGAAGTAATTGATGGATGAGGTTAAACAATGCAAACGGTCAAATTTTGGATAGCATCTATTATTCTTCAAATAGCGTAGTTGTTTCGTAGACACTCAAGGGGGGGGGGGGGGGGGGTAACACAAGTCACCATGGTAATATGGCTCTGTTCGGGGAAGCGTGACGAACTACGTTAGTGCTTCAGCTCCCCGGTCAAAGGTAGTCCAGTCCGTAAGAGTGACGGACTCCTTCGACCTCCCCAGGGCGGAAGCTTCCATGAAGATTTCAACATGCAAAAGAAAAAGGATTATGCGGATGACCTAATACAGGGGACGTGTAATAAACAGCCGCAAATAATGAAAAGGAAGCCACAAAGTACCAGGAGGACATAGGCAGAAAGTGATTTAGGGCCTAGCTCTGGTCGTGACCTTTGTACGATAAAGTAAACGGTCCCGGATAACTGGCTGTCATCGGCATGATTTGTTTTGTGTGTACAATAACCCTTGTCGGTTTTCAACGACAAATCATGTTTATATACTGTGGTTTAGAAACCTTTTTTTTTACTATGCCTTTTTCTTGATCCCATTTTTTCGTGGGTCTCTCTCTAGGCAAGCACATGTAGGAATAATATAATCATCATCATCTGAGGGTTTACAGCCGCTTTAAGTATTCATTGTTATTTTGTTTTCCAAAAAAATAATCGAACATGTAGAAACGACAAAACTTCGTTAAGTAACAAGCAATGGAGCGAATTGTTTGCTATTCTTAGAGAATTCCAACAAGGGCGAATTTGAACTTTATGGTTCTGGTATATTCATTAATTTAGCTATAACAATACTGTCGCAAATACTGAACGAAAAAAGACGTTTTGCTCCCACGACTAAGATAAATATTAAATACAAAATTCATATCTAATTACTTTCACTTGTTTGATTTGATATTACACAAGAGTAGGTGAATAATTAATTGTTTAATACTATGACTGTAGTGTAGTATCTGTTGTAAAACAAGTTCACCAGTAGACAGTCAGTAGCGTAGTGGGTGTGAGCGAGTTCGTTTGTAAACTACTTCATAGTTTAGCGGATACGCCCTAACTGTTAACTAATTAGGGTAGGGTCCGTCTGGAGGCCACTTGGCATAATCAAAAAACAATCCGGGCAACATCTAGCCCCCCCCCCCCCCCGCACGCGCTGTTCCCACGCACCTCACCCCCGCCGTGGTCACGCGAACCGAACAATTCGCTTAATTAAAATACTTTTGCACACATACGTATCTAAAACATAAATTATTTACATATTACACCCTTACATCACATGGGTTAGCTAGCAGCACCCACGGAATCCCCCGAATGCGGCCGAACTCGCCCGACACCCAATTATCTTAATAAAACGGCATTAGCTTTTGTCTGTACGACAAGGCCTTTGTTTGGTATTGCATGTCAGCTAAATTAAATGAGGGTAAAAAGACGGCGACTCCCTTTGGCGACATCCGAAGAGAGCGGATCTTGAAGATCTTAATTAAAACTTGGAATTAACCTCACGAAGCCTTTTAAACTGGAGAACTACGTGCCCTCGTGTGGAAGGATGAGGGAGCGCCCTTGTGATCTGATAATACTGGAGCTTATACGATTAACAAGAATCTAATTATGTGTTGTTTTATTAAGTACGCTAACTCGTGTTAACTGATTAACTAATTTACAAAACCTAACAGTCCTTTTTTTAGGCAGTCGTGTAAAAAAGCTGTGTTACAATTTTGGTTTATAATAAAGTATACTCCGTAGTTAAAAACAGGCGTGTCCCTACAAAATTGTCTCGTTGCTGGGGTAAAATTAGAGACTCGCCTTTGCCCAGCAGTGGGACTATACAGGCTGACATCAGCCATGTTATACTTACAATATCTGACGACATTCAACAGGTATTTTCGTATCAATTCAGCGTTCATAGCAATTCGGTTATTGGTTGTTAAAATCACAGACTGAACACAATAATCCTTATAACCGTTCAGCAAAGATTCCTTGAATTCTCCGTTGTATTGAGTTGTTTTCACACTTACCTGTAACAAAAAAAGAAGACAATTAAACGAATATCAGTTAAATGGATAATCTCATTATGCCAAATGTGCTTAATTATTTTATTTATTTATTAAAATTGTATGCACAAGTAAATACATACTAAACAAGGAAGGACTTAATCACTCCTAAACCATCGCAATAAAAACAGACAACTAAAAAAAACGAAGAATATTAAACTTTAATCGGTATTCTTCGAAGTTTCTACTTTGAACAATATTTTACGTACGCAAAAAAACAGTAAAGTATAAAAATCTAAATAACGAGCGGTTCGTTATTTCGGACATGGGATTTATTTTGCATGCGACGCTATTATTCTGCACAAACGGTGGCATGCATGGTGGCACTGTCTAGGGGGTGCTAGCACTTGGTATTGGTAAGAACCACAGGATACAAGCAGAAGGTACACAAAATATTCGAACTTAACTTACAATTTATAATTCTATTCACGACCGCCTACTAGTCCAAACTAGTCTACTGACTAGTTTTAAGTTTAAGAGTATCACATTTAAACCAGAATTACCGTTGAATTCTAATAAACTCTAGTTGGATCTTGAAGAGCCTAAACATCAACTTCATTCCATGACCGTATCAACTAGCTTTTAGTAGTCGGACTTCGCAGAGGGCTTCCTTCTGAACTCACTGACTATGTGCAGCCACTGGGTGCTCTTAGACCATTGCCTAGCAACCTATCTCTATTCAACAATGTACCTTCTATGATCCTTACAGGGTATATTGAAACTTGACAAATGGACATAATAGACGAAACAGTTTCATTTGGCATTATTGAACCGTCTCAATCGTTTGAATCTCTAAAGGTAATCTGTCCTAAGTCCTCATTGAAATTCATTTGATGGTCACGAATGACTGAACACTGTCCAGAGACAACACAACATGACGCCTGTAATCCCCGAAGCGCTAGGTAGAGGTGTACCTAAGTAGCTTCGCCCACATTTCGCTAGTTATGTTTAAGTCCTTTGTGATATGAGGACATCAACCAGGCACGAATCGATACCCTGAGCTGGTACTGAGAAACGCCTGGTGAAACGCCCATAACACTTTGACCGACCCGGGTATCGAATCCAGAAACTCATGCCTGTTACAATATATGACAACTACACAACAAACACTACGCGTTATTACTGATATATCGTAAAACGAGAGAGCTCTGTACACTTAAAAGAAATCTATGAAGCGTCGAGTACTCGTGAGTGGAGTTCAGTAGAAGTAAACGCCAACAAGCCAGTTTTACGGTACTCATAAACGTGGGTTACGAGCCAAGGGTTACGTGCGCAGGTATCACTCAATTCTGACTGTCTCCTTCACCGTAAACATGATACGAAACCACATAAATCTTAAGAGATGAGAAAGTAATACATTCCTTGATAACAGTTATCTTTTTATAGGTCCTGTTAATAAAAGTCTTCTTGAAACGAGATAACAAAATTGCGAGTAGATATTAAATTTAAAACGCGTGGGTGGAGGATTCAAGAGTCTTATGTACAACAAGGGTTATTGGAGTTCTAGACACACTGCGCTCATCGTTACATCTCACTTTTCCTGACCACATGCACCAACGAAACGAAAATTCACTGTATATAATTTTACTCGTGTATAATGACATGTTCACTGTTCAGGCAGTTGGAGACCACAACAATGCCACAAATCAAGTATCAATCAAAGAACCACAATTGACATATTACGATGAAAATTGAAGCGATAACGTGAGACGGCTACCTACCCAATAAGAGAGGCTCACACCACAACCACAAAGTTGGTTCTTAAGTGCTACACATTCAACAGGCTCTTTGACGTACCAGGAATGCAGAATAATAAGGCAGTGAGTTAGCAGTGCGCACGAAATCCGTCCTTAGTAATTGTTTCCGAGCGCAATCAGTGTCGAACCAACAGACAGGCCACGGCAGCCGTCGAACTAAACTGCACTTTGATGTTCATTTGGACACATTGTGGATCACTCGTCGACTAGTTCAACCTTTGAGCTTGGATTCAGCTCAATTGCGAATTAGGAATCTCGTTACGATGTACGTCTAAAATAAATCTAAATCCCTAATCCTCTCCTATTTATGCTAAAACTAGCTTGTGTGGAGGTTGGATATCATCCCAAAGGAACATACTATAGGTATAAAAAGTACCCTATGTCCTAACCTAGGTCATGGCATACCTGTGTGCCAAACATTGAGTCCCGACTCTAGCCCGTTCAGATTATGCGTGAAAAGATAACAGACGGACAGACAGAATTACTTTTGGATTTACAATATCAGTGTGGTTGTCAGGATGTTCAACGGAACGTCAGATTACAAGAACGCGAACATAAAACACATTCAAAAGATAAATGCAACAGTGTCTAACCTAATTTCATAACTGAAACGAGATTTTCCCGGAGCAAATCTCGTTCCCACAATGAGTTCAAGGTATAACATTGTGAGCTTCCACTTACATTTGTTCAAGTGTACCTTGTGAAATATTACAAACGAGTTGCGAATTGTCAACAGGATGGGGAATAATTAAATTAGGTAAAAGCGGGCTGTCTGAAGTATGCAAAGTAACTATGGATGTTGCGATTAACATCAGTTTCAGGAACAACATCTGACTTGTGGAGAGGATTGATCATTTGAAGGCGCTGAATGTATGTTAACTAGAATATTACTTACTTTTATGAGCACAAAATAATTCAAAATATCACACCACACAGTCAGCTAAAACATCTAAACTGTAGCCCATAAAAGGTACTATTAAAATAACAAGTAAGGTGTAACTTAGTGGCGCTGTTATATTCTTTGACACTTGTTGTTAACAAACGGAAACTACGTAGGAGCCTCGGGGGCGAGGGAACCAAGTTTTTTTACTCTCTAATTTATTTACCGAGTTGTTGAGTTAATTTAGCTGCGCACCCTTGCGCTGCCAACAAATCTAAAAAGGACACAGGAGTGAGGAAGTCCAAAAAGTTTTAAAAGTATCCACGTTCTATCTTAGTGTTATTGTAGTTCTTCGAGAACAGTCATTTCAAATTCTTGAGTTAAACCAAAACTTGGCTCTCAGAGAACCGCCTTTTAGAGTTAAACTAAGGATTATGAATGACTATTGTACGAGTTAGTGGTTGTGAACAAGCCTCACTGAATGTTCAACAAAGAGCAGACTCCGCAAGTATTGAATCACTTTACTTCGCTCCGAGTGACGGCTGGGAGAGCCCTCTGCTGAGCGCTAGAGTCAAGGTAATCCCCGCGCGACTGATAGAGCACACAAATTTACTCGTTTGCTCGTAAGTGTGCTCGATGGGCTTTGTAGCTGTTCAACACTTCGCTAACGAACCAACGTTCACAATATTCATATAACTAGAAATAAAGTCTCGACTAAAATCCAGTAAGTGATGTTATGTGGAGTTGCGTACAGACCGGCCCCTACTTGTTAACCGCGGCGTAAATTTAGTCAGCCTACTCTCGTTAATACATTTTCGTCACGAACGCGCTAATTGCAACTATGGGCCAGTTCAACTCCGCCAGAAAAATAATTCGGCGTCCAACTAGAATTCTCATTGAGATTAGCGCAGCGAAAATACTAGGACAATAAGATAAATGTGGACATTAAATCCAATTTTGTGAGCTATGTAAAAGAATAAGTGGGACAGTGTAGTTTATGTATGGAATCTAGCGGCCACGACTGCCGCCTATGATGGCCGGGTGTACGTAATAGCCTGGGCGTGCCTTTCAATTCAATGTCACCGGGACTGCTTTATGGCTGGCTAATCTCGGGAGATCTGATATTATGCATTTAAAACGTGAGTAATTTGACTACGAACCCCAATTCCTGAAAAAAATTCAGCCTCGTCGAAACACATAAATTGTTACAAGACTTATCCATTTAAAAATCATATCATTCAATCTTTATCATTGTACTGATAACGTTATTGTATTTGCTAATAGAACAATGCAATTGATAGTCGATTGTAGTTCGTAGTACAAATAGCGGTCTTGTCATCATTAGAAAGAAATCTTTGTAATATAGTTTAAATGTTAAAAGGATTCAATCGGCATGAAATGTATCTAGAAGACACAAAAAGAGGATATACAATAACATGTGAAACTGATACGTTTATCTCGCACCTTTTGGATCATGTATTATCTCTGTGAAATCGAAATATTGAAGGAACGTGCCGAAACAAAGAGCTCCCTTCCTCCGACAGAAAGTGGAAATTATTCAAATAACCTTTGTCTTTGTACATCACAAGGTCAGAATTATTGGATAATGAATTCAGCAGGCCAATCTTGACAGAGTCCAAGCTGTAATTACAAATTGTCTAACTTGGGAAAGTCAACACTCAACATTATTATTGAAATATGTATTTTATTAAAATCGTAGTTTGAAAATAACATGTTGAATTTTATCAAAGTCGTAGTGGTTAAAGCAAGTAAGTAAATAAAAAAACTAGGGGCGCAGAAACTGCAAGTGTTGCAGAGGGTCGTTTGTCAGCCACGATGTCTATGCCGTGCAGCTGGAACGCTGTTACCAGTTTCAGCAGAATTAAATTAAAAATACCAGGAGCAATTTCAGTTGTTTGCAGATTCTAGATGAGTTGCTAAAATGTTTTATATTGGGATAACAATAGCATTCATCGGGCTTAACTGCGTCGTAAAAGGTGGAAATTGTGTGCAAATGCTAAAAACATGAGCAAATATTTTGCTGAAGCAATTATTTGTCGACTGTTAATTGGCAAGTTGGCAACGGTTGCATGGCAGCAGTAAATCCTGCAAACAAATGAGTACGCGTTACCACCCGAGTGGCACAAAAACCGCGCATATGTGATGCGACGCAACGAGACGTATGTTTTATAGACGAGCCCAGGAAGGTTTGTTTATGAGCACGGAGGATGAGCGCTTGCAAGTGATTGCGTCGTTTACTGTCTTATCATCATTTCATAACTCAGGTATCTTTGTCTGAATGGAATTTATTATTAACTTTGGGCTGTGGGCCTGTGGCATACTTTGTTCAAAATGTTGATTTTTGCACATGATTTTTCCTGTGGTTTACTCCTCTTTCACAATTCACACATGTGTGGAGTAAATAATGCCATGCAGTCTGACAGGGGAGAATGGAAGAAGAAAACGTATTGCGCCGACCCCAAGTAGAATGGGACAGGTGCAGGAACATAATGATGTGGGAATTTTGAATGTGAGTTAATATCGTCATTTCCCGGAAAACGTTGGACACAGACAGAAGCGGACGAAACTGAAAATTTCAATGCATAAATCTCATTCAGGACATCAAAGGTTCATTGGTGGTTCCTGAATTGAGAACTTGTCAAGCTCTATTTTACCATAACTTAATTAAGTACTTTATTCCCTATACTGCCAAAAAAACCGTCAATCAAAAACCTCTTCAATTCAAAAACCGACAGTTACTCGTATATCGAATTTAAAATAAAATTGGGTCACGAGAAGTGTCAACTAAACGTTTGGATATTTCTGGAAAAGGTTGTGAGCACTGGGACCCCACGGCAGTGAATTTCAACCCCAAACAGCTCGAAAATATAGTTACCCCGCAAGGGCACTATATTTACGCCGCTTGAGTTTCTCCGCAGGCGCCGCGGCAGGCAGCACCAGCACCACATCCTGAGCTAGGAAGATGGGATGGCGCAAGAATATCGGAACATGTTGCGTCCCACACTAAAGGTCTACCCGTCTTCCAAGGAAAGAAATACATGCCGTCCGGTTCTTTGCTATCGTCGCGTGCCAAGCCATTGGGTTCTGATACCGCTAGAACGCCGACAGTGCCAAGAGCTCGTCGGATTATGTCATTTAAAATCGCGTGCCGTGCTAGACGGCACGCACTTCGGCTGCAGGACAGGCCGTGGTGTCCGAGGCTGTTGACAACTTCTCCACAGTGACAGCGCTGAGGAGAACAACATGAGGCTCCTAATCGTAGAGAAGCAGCGAGGCGGGTATTATACAGCCATCAGTCGTGTTCAGTAAATTGTCCTGAACTACTCTGCAGAGCGGCTCATCCCATCGTCTCTGGGAAGTTAGATTTTATTGATAATATTTAAATCCTTTTTTATCCTAAAATACTTCCCAAACAAACCTTAACAAATGTGAACTTTATTAAGGTTCTGTCAAGTAGTCACAATGTTGTAATCAGCGCATTCATTAGCAAGTATGAATTGCAAGATTAAAAGTTTGTGCGTGCTGAGTTTTAATTCCCTTCTTACACAAGAAATCCGAGTGTAATTAGCTTGTACGTGTACTAAGAAAAACTAAAGAATAATATAATGGCTAATTGAAATTCATCCATCGCCGTTCCACGAACATTACAAGAGTTTTATTATGATTACAGAATCCTTGCAATGCTTCCTTTTTAACCGACTGCGCGACGCAAAGGAAAGAAATGTGTTTTAATCAGCCTATGTATGTATCTTTGTTCCTTTGTGGCGCTCTAGAGACCTCACGCAGGGCCAATTTTGATTTGTAGGGTCAATCGATTTGTCTTAATCTGGCAAGTGTCACTAAAGACATGAAAGGAAGCAAAGTTCAATATGTAAGTCGACAAACCATGTTTTCTATTATCATTTTTCATTTCGAGTGACAGTTTAGGTTCTGTAACGTTTTATAGTTGGTTAGCAACCGTTCTCACTTAAGTTTTCAATACTTATAATGAGGCTGCGATAAAGTTGTTGTACAATCGCATAATCGGGGACCTCCCCCTTTGACACCTAGTCGTACTTAAATTATTTTTGAGATGTAATAATGCTAAAGCTGCTCTACCTACATATTAACCGACTTAAAAAGGAGGTTATCAATTCGACGTTTATATTAATTACTAGCTTCTGCCCGCGACTTCGTACGCGGATCCTGTTGCTTATGCCAGCGATAACGGGGTCGTCAAAATCGAAGATCTGAAACGTCTGATGTCGAATTCTAAGAGCCCGGGGACGGGAAAACAACGGGATGCGCGAGACGATTCGAGACGTTCCATATCTTTCATTTTTGTAAGTCAGAAGTCGATGCGTAGATACGCTTGGAACTCAAGAGCAATTCTCTATCCGTGAACGTCTCCGACTCGCGAGACAATGCGTGACGCTCAAGATCAGCGGTCAGTCGCGCATCACGTTCCCCACTTGTCTCTAGAGACCTAGAAGTCGCCGCGTAGATACGCTTGGAACTCAAGCGTAATTTTCTATCCTTGAACGTCTCCGATTCGCGAGACAATGCATGGACTTGCACGATCAGCGGTCAGTCGTGCATCACGTTCCGCACTCGTCTCTAGATACCTCGAAGTCGATGTGTATACACGCTGAGAACTCAAGCGTAATTTTCTTTCCGTGAACGTCTCCGACTCGCGAGACAATGCATGACGTTCACGATCAGCGGTCAGTCGTGCATCATATTCTTCACAGTAGATGCGTAAATACCCTGAGAACGCAGGCGTGCTTCGCGATCCGAAGAGGTTTCCACGGAGCGAGTTGCAGCCTGATGTTCCGAACAGCATCAAGTCTCTCCTGACGTTCTTCGGTAGATTCTTGGGATCTTATGATCCTCAATCTTTTAGCTCCTTTGAAACATTGGGAAAGATTTGACCTCTTTCTAGGCATGGTTATAGTTTTATTGTGAAGATACCTGATCAATTAAAATCTAAGTGACTGTTCCCCTGCGTCACCGGGTAGGCTACCGTGTCACGAAGAAAAGTGGAAAAGGAAATTAAACACTCAAATAACATAAGCCCGAAGGCATATTTATTCGATAAAATAAAAAAATAAATGGGAGTTTTGTCCAGTAGAGTCAAATTTTCAATGACCGCCTTCACCGCGTGGAGGTACTCCCAGCTTATGTTATTTTATAATTATACAGTTAAATTAGTGTTAGCTTTGATTTCCACATCAGATATTTCTGATCTTCGATTTTTATAAGTCAACAGGAAATGCCCAGCAGACCGAACAACTTTTGCTAAGACGTCATTCCTATATGTGTTATGGTGTAGCTGGGCTCTTGGAGTTCCACAACAGGTGTTCCAGATCTTTGATTTTTATAAATCAACAGAGAGTGCTCATCGGATTGAACAATTTTTGCTAAGACGTCATTCCTATATGTGTTATGGTGTGGCTGGGCTCTTGGAGTTCCACAACAGGTGTTCCAGATCTTCGATTTTTATAAATCAACAGAGAGTGCTCATCAGATTGAAAAATTCTTGCTAAGATGTTATTCCTATATGTGTTATGGTGTAGCTGGGCTCTTGGAGTTCCACAACAGGTGTTCCAGATCTTCGATTTTTATAAATCAACAGAGAGTGCTCATCAGATTGAAAAATTTTTGCTAAGACGTCATTCCTATATATGTTATAGTGTAGCTGGGCTCTTGGAGTTCCACATCAGGTGTTCCAGATCTTCAAATTTATTCTCTCAACAGAAAATGCTCATCTTGTGGAACAATTTTTGCTATGGTACTATTTTTGTATCTCTTATAGTTTAGCTGGTCTATTGCGGTTCTGCATCAGGTGTTCAAGTTTCCAAGATAAATTATAGCCTATATGTTGCCCAGACTCAATACCTATACAACAAAAAAAAGATCTTTCAAATCCGTCCAGTAGTTCCGAAGATTAGCGTGTACAAACAAACAGACAAACAGACAAACAGACAAACAGACAGATTTTTTTTTTTGGATTCGCGCTCTATTACTGTTTCTAAACCACACCCAATTTTTTTTTTTTTAATATCTTCAATGTACAGACACAGTTTTTTTACTGTTTTATTATATGTATAGATTATTGTTTCTAAGAACCATCATACAAAGACGTCATAAAAAAAAGTTTTTCGAATAGGTATTTTGAAATTCACGATCACTTTTAAATCTTAAAAAAAAAAGTGAAAAATTATTTTAACTTCTGAAGTCGGTGACTTTTGTTTGTTTGATTCAGTTTTTTTGTCACCGACTTCTGAAGCTGTTATAATTTTTCACTTTTTTGTGTTTTAGAAGTCTGTTTTATTTTTCCATTTTTTGTTGTTGTTTTTATACAATTAATATTTTCTATGCGTATTTTACATTGTCAACAAAAACAAACAAATCTGGTTGTACTGTACACATCTGTCATCGTCTGTCCATAGAGGGTTGCCCTTAAGATCCCATCATCAGATCCTGACTTATACCTTCCATCATCGGCTCAGCAACAATAGTTGATGATTACCAGGTACAAATATCTGAATTGCGCTAGAAAGTACATATATGAAAAACATTTTATGTGCCTATAAAATTTGAGGGTAGCCCTCGATTCCCTGGAATCACATCATCAGATTCTGACTAGATGACAATGGGACCACCTCAGGAGTATAGGCTTTCGAATAGAAAAGAATTTTGAAAATCGGTCGACAATTGGCGGAGAAATCGGTGAACATATGTACATCACCTTACGAAGTCGGTTAAAAATTGTCAAAGGAGTTTTGGTGAAACATAAGTGAACCGTTAAAAATACATGTCATGATAATAGGCTTATCTATACTAATATTATAAAGAGGAAACCTTTGTATTTTTGTATGTTTGTATTGAATAGGCTCAAAAACTACTGGACCGATTTCAAAATTTCTTTTACCATTACTTAGAGGGATTCTTCCGAATCCGTATAGGCTATATTTTATCCCGGAAAATAGATAGGATTTTTCGTGGTAGTGAAAATTGTGGAATAAGGCGTCGAAAAAACTGCCGTACGTTAACGATTCTCGCGAACGCTGCCTAAATGGTTAGAGATGTATGGTTGACTTCTATAGAAAAGTTGTAGAACTCAATAATGCCTACAAAAAAGTCCGCGATAGTATAAACCAAACATTTATATTTTAGCCATTATAACCACTTTTCCATAGAATAAAAGTAATTAAAATTATTAGCCTATGTTTATTGATCATATTATCGTCAAATACTAATCCTTATCCAAATAAACTATTTATTGAGCAAGATTGTTTCAATAGCTATAAATTACTTTTTATTTTATTCCAATCGGACAATTCATTCAAAAGATATTTTTCAGAGAGCTTAAAAAATAAATGTCCACCCGTGCGAAGCCGGGGCGGGTCGCTAGTCCCCAATATAATGGAACTTAACATACCTAACAGTCAAAATTTGGGTGCACTTTACACATCTGCGTACCGAGCGGGTACGCATACAGGCGTTACGTTATGGTGTTGTATAAACAATAAACATCCACGCGATAGCAGCAATCACGACAGATTTGCTGTCTTTTATTGAAGAGTTCCATTGATATCTCCGAAGATCAGCATCAGATCTTCACCAACGGGACTACCGCGGAATAATATTCCTCCAACCAAAAGAAGAATCATCAAAATCGGTTCACAATAGGCGAAGAACTCGCTGAACATACTTACAAAAAAAATCAGACGAATTGATAACCTCCTCCTTTTGGAAGTCGGTTAAAAATAAAAGATATTTTACAAAAAGTAACGAGCTTTTTATTGGCTCAACAGATTTTGCGATTTAGCTTCTGTTGCCTAGGAGTGCAGAAACAGACCTCGGACTCGCGTTGGGCGCGAGAGGCCTCTTTTCAACGCCAGATTCAAGCAACTAAAGCGAGTTTTATGAACTTTAAAAAATTCGTAGTTATTAAACATATAACCAATATTATGGTGCACTAAAAATAATTTCAATTCATTAATAACTTTAGTCAAAAAAACATAATATATATTGCCACGCTGAATGGCAATGCTAATTTTTTTGGCCAAAGAAAGAGCCAGCCCTCTGGTCACGCGAAGTATTTATCTGCCATCGACCAGTCGGCAAGAGATTTCCTTAAAAAGGAGACCCGCACTCGGCCCCCATGACCCTAGCGTTTCGACCCCAAAACGGCTCAAAACTAAGTTACCAATAAGGTTACAGTATTTGCGCCGCTTGAGGATGTCAGCAGCCGCAGCAGCTGCGCCCGCACAGCCCGCCATGCTTGCAACGTGACATGGCGCAAGGGTGTCGACACAGGTTGCATCCCACACCAAAGGCCTACCCACCTTCCAAGGCACTAACGTCATGCCGTCTGGTCTCTTGCCATCGTCACGTACCAAGCCGTTTGGTTCTAAAACCGCAGGTACGCCGCCGGCGCGGGCAAGGGCTCGACGAATGTCGATAATGTTGGCGTGCCGTGTAATGCGACCAGCGCTCCTGTAGCGGGACAGGCCATGGTGACCGAGGCTGTCGAAAGCTTCACCGCAGTGACACCGATGCGGGGCAACACAAGGTGCGCCTAAGCGTAGACTCGTAGCGACCCGGAACGATGCGTCATCCATCCTAGTGCCAATGGTGGATGACGGATGTGCCTGAAGCCACAAGCCCGACTCCCATTCCCCCACAGCCAGCAGACGGGCACGCTTGATTAGCACAGCGACAGTATTGATTGACGTGTTTAAAAGGGTATTCCGTACAATACTGCAAGGCAGCAGGTCGCGCTGTCTCTGGGAGGACAGGTTGTCGGGCAAATCCGCATTGGGACAAGCCATTTTCCAAGTGTTCAACGCATCGGTCATATACGGCACCTAAAAATCAACCAGTGAGGAAGACAGAATGACCAAACCACCCAAGCGAATGGGAAGTGTGGCCTGCTGCCAAGCTCGGTCGTCCAGGGCCACATTAAGTATTAAAGGTAGAGTGTTCCCAATAATTTGGTCTACTTTTTCTAAAAGCTGACTGACTTATTGATTAAGAGTAATTCAAAATGAAAAATCCTATAAAAAGTGAAATATCATATTATAACGAAAAGCAGTTCAGATATGAGAGAAGAGGAATTAGAAAAATTAAAAAACCAGACTGCTGTAAAAATAACTGAAAAGCAAAAAACAAGCACATTTTATATTAAAGTTGGACCCATTCCATTTTTATAATTTTGTATTTAAATTCTTATCTAAAATATGTAGTATTTTAGATAAGAATTTGAAACAAATTGTGTATTTAATTTGATATCTTTCCTTGAATTTTCCTGGAATATTTACATTAGTTTCCACTCTCGCAAGTCGAGTCGTTTCCTCTTCCAATAACAGCAAATTACCATAAATTCAAAACAGACCTATTTCAGGGCATAAAAGCCAGCCACAAAATATGATAACGCGGCGTTCCACCATTTACACAAAATAGACATATCACTAAAAGTGCCAAAATGGCTGACAATAAAGTGACGTGTGAAAAATAAAACGCGAACAAAAACCCACATTGTTACCGGCAACCAAGGAAAATAAATATGAGCTACGCTTTAATGTTCATCAGTGTGCACGTTCAGAAGGCTAACTCACAACAACTGCGTTAAATCGAATCAAATTCGATAACATTTAGAAGCGAAGATGCCTGTATGGCTGTGTGTCTGTGATTCTCGTGCGGAATAGAACATTGCAGCAGGTCGCTGCACTTAAAGATCAACTGGAAGTATACCTGCAAGTACCGGTACGTCTTCAGAACTAACCGTCCTATACGCTTTGCATAAGAATATCAAAGCTAAACATTAACTTTGAAGCAATTCTAATCATAATTTGTTACGGTCAGAAGAACCAGTGGAAAAGCGCAATAATAAGTCCCCTGGCGCAGGACTGGGACTGGCTGTTTCTGTGGTTGCTTAGCACCAGAAGTACCTACATACTATAGTGGCAGGCTTGTCCTATATAAAAAAAACATGTTTAGAAAGCGCAGGTGCATTTACACTCCAGCGACACAAGCTGAGTACTAACTAAGTAAAACAACTTGAATTGACACTCGGCATGTTCCATCGACAGCAGCCGTCCAACTAAAAGGCTTTGTTGACTATTAAAGTTACTAGTTCCCAACTCAGTTCTATCGACGGGGCGTTTAGACTAGTTACTGTACTGAAGCTTCAAGTTACATAGAATGATTATGGAGTTGGACGTCTCGGTGGAGCACAAGATAGATTTGGAAAGGGACAACTTTAATACGTGTAAGAATTTTCATCAGTTCCATGTCATTTCTCATAGTATTCTTAATTCCAACTCTGCTAAATTCTGAGCGATGACATGAAAGTACGCCTCCTTTTTATTTCTGTGAGAGAGTCCTCATGGAAAACCTCAGCCTATAACTGAGAACAGAAGGTAATATCTGACTCCTACAGATTAAAACCCCACGGTTCCTATGTTACGTCGGCTGCTGTAATGTAACACTAGTACATTGCTGAGCTGTGAAGAAGGTTCGAGAAAGTTGTGGAATTTTCCAGAAGGGTGGATTGGTAAATAAATAGCCGTCGGGTTTGCCGGAGCAGTCAGTCTGATTTTGACGATACAACGAAGCGAATCGAAGTTAATTTCTTAACAATACGAGAGCAAAAGCTCCGTAGCCAACCTAACTAACTGGCTAATCACTACACCGATCCTATATTCGTTTTAGCTCCGGCCCTAACGAGGGGAGATCACAGATCTAATAACCACTTTCTTCTTCACCATCACTAATACAACAGACAAGTTACTTCAAACAACACACTACCACGTGCATCCGACACACAAAGCGGCGCGAGTGGCCACTCCGCCCGCTTAGCGTCCGCCGAGGCACGCACTTACGGCGCCGCTGGGGAAATCACCGCGTCGTAGACAGTACACTACACGCTCATAACACCTCTTGTTTATTAACTTAAACCCTCACGTTGACAGGTACTGGGCACCTGACGCGGAATGAAAATGTTATGATGATTAATGGTTGGCAGATAAACATTTGTTTTAGGAGTTCAAAATGAGGGACGGTGCAGTAACCCCTGTGAGGATCTGCACCTCTGCGGTCAAACTTACTTAGGTACACTGGGGCTTATCTCGTACAGAACAAGCAGCTTAGATTTGTTTCAAAAGGTATCCAACCGTTCACATTAAACGTTTGAATCTAAGAGACAAAGTGAAGTAACAGTTCTAAGTTTTATTTCTGTCATAAAATAAGACAATTTTAACCTCCAAACAGCAGTAAGAAACTTCCAATATAAACCGAGACCCCTCTCCATTCATAATGCATTTTCCAAATAGTTTTCGTTTAGAGGGTGCCACGTTCCTCCTCCCAAAGCCTCTGTCCAGTCACTACTCTGTGGCAGCCAGCCCGGGGCGGAACGGCTGAACTTTGTATCGCAACAACTTGTACAATACACGCCGGTCCGAAGTTATCTCACTCTAAACACACTGCTATTGACTTCCTAACGAAATAACACTATTATAAAGGGACAAGTTTACTTGTTTGGGCCATTTCGATTGGATTTGGGTGTGTTTTGCTGTTCGATGTTGACTGCACAAACGCGTAGAATAGATATTGTATGAAAGTCAGATGCAAACCATTCAAGCTCGATTTAAATTGCAAGCAGAATCCCGAATACAACATTCAATGCAAAAAGTAACAAAAGGTATGGTTAAAGGTCATAATCAAAAGGCTTCCCCTCTACTCTGGAATTACCGTTTCCTCGGTAGATAGAACTTCTACTGTACTATATTCAAGCCGTTTAACGAGCAATCTCTCTCCCAAAGAATCGCCGAAGAGCATTGGCATGGACATTTATTTAAACGAGCGTCCATTCGGGCGAATCTCTCTGATAAATCTTGATCACAGCTGTTATCTGGCAACGCTGATTGCGCCTTTGAAGGCTCGCTTGCGGTGGAAAAGGGATTTACACCACAAGCGCGGCTCAATGAGGACCGGAAGGGGGAAACAATTGGTACAATGTGGTTACAGACGGATTTAATAGAAAGTCCTGTACGGCTTTAATCGGTATGACTTAGTAAAGAAGTCGTTTCTAATATTAAGAAACTTTTTCCCACTCTGACCTCGTTATACATCCAGATTTCCACTAAACTTGTAAGGACATCTGACTAGTCATAAATCACCTCCACCGGCACCGTCTACCACACCCGACGATAGCAAAAAAGCCCTTCCCAACTTTAGCGAGAACGGTCTCTTCTGTACCAGATCGGCCAAGTAGATTACGTACAAGTCGATAAAATAACACGAGGGACGAGCTAAGCTTCAACAAACTTCCAGTTTGGCGAACCAATTAATTTAAGTATTAAAATTCACGTGCATTAAAATTTAGAGCGCTGCTAAAAGCCCTGAGTAGTTTATGTGCGCCTAGTTGACAATCCGGTATGGCCGCGCACCGCTGCATCACGGCAAAACTGGCAGAGTGCACTAATAACACGAGGCGACAATTTCCGTGCGCCGCGCGCCGGGCGCAGATTACCTCCTTGGTTAATTGGACTGGCTGCGCTGATAGGAAAGCGCTGGAAATGCTGTTAGTTACAATCACATGTGCACGCCGTTTATAATGTGTATACATCGCTCAGGCTTCTGTTCTCCTGGTACATAATCACACCCCCAGAGGCTACGCAAGTACACACATTAGGGGGATGTAGGTACTCATTAACTGTATCTTGTACACTGTGATTCACAGCGTACACAGCCTATGAAAGTTAAATGAGCAAGATAACAAACTAAAAATTCAGTAGTAAGATAACAAGTCATTGTTTTCAATTGAATTTGTCTGATGTGTTTATTTTAGTTATGTTAAACCAACAGAAAGTTCAATGATAGTTAATCATGCGTAGCTCATATGCGAAAATTGTTTACCTACTTACGCATGCATGTCTTACCTATATTGGTTGTTGGAATTACCCTGACCTTGACATTTGGGAGATGGAGGCAAGAAAAATTACGTTAGCTTTCACTACGTCATAAAAACAAAGTAAATAGCCTCCTACCGCAGCAGCAAAGATTAAACATAATGTCGCCTGATGTAGTTACCTAGACCTACTAAGCGAGCCACTTTGCTGGTTCTGTTCATGTTCTAAGGACTACGGGGACTTTAATCGTCAAGATCGTGTCGAGAATCATCAAAATCAGAATATTTTATTTCACATAGGCCTAGATGGGTATTTATAAAACGTCGACAAAAAGGTGCACGGTTCGGATTGGTCCTTTCCTATGGAGAAGAACCGGCAATAATTCCATGGTTACTCTTTTCAAATCATTTGGTATTAAAATATTATCATGGTTACAGCATTTGTACTGAAGTATGGGGGGACAGCGTAGGCCCGACGATAAGTCGTTGTTTACTACAAAAGATGTAAAAAAAGGTACGAAGTTAACAAGCAGCTGGAAATCTACAAAGCCTACAATGTACACATTCACAAACAATCGGTAAAAAATAATCTATACAAAGGTAAGAATATATTGTAAAATACTAAATTAAACAAGTGACACAAATGTTGTCATCAGTGCTGTAACTATTCTAAGCAAAAGATGTATAAATGATTTGAAAACTATTGTAAAAATCTGATTAGAAAGAAGAGAAAAAATTAGATTGAGAATAGTTAGAGACATCCACATATTTGTGTCGTTTATGAGCTACCAGGGAAGCTCCATGCGCAGAAGGAACTAAAGCCAAACTTCTCTATCTTCAACGTAGTCCTTGATTTTGTAATATCCTTTTTTAATAAGGACACGTTTGATGTAGTTTTTTAACTTTCCATCGGTCAGTTCTATAACTGACTTTGGCAACTTGTTATAAAAGCGTATACTGTTTATAAGAAAAGACTTGCTAGTTTTTTTTAAATCTGAATTTAGGTTTTACAATTTTGTGTTTACTGCGTGTATTTATATTATGGAAGTCGCTTCTAATTTTAAAGCCCTCGATTTTTGGACATATAAAATACATTCTAGGATATAAAGTGAAGGCAGAGTCAGTATACCGATCTCTTTATTCAGCCGAACGAGATGCAGTAACCTTGCCGTCTCTAAGAAGTGATGTACGAATGGGAGACGTCTTTATCTTCACCTCCGGTCCTCGGCAGTACTTCAGCGTCGCCGGCACTCAAAAGTTTAAACAACTGACGACCAATATGTCGGTCTGTGACACTCCATCTCGGAAAAATGATCGGATGATGATAACACGAACATCAACATAATCGCAAAAACAAACGCTCTGGTGTGATAATAACCGTTAAGGCTACGAGCCGTGATGCTAGTACAATGTTGTTCATACGAATATCGGCGCGATTTACGCCGTGTCGTAAACCTTTACGCGGAATCGCGGATATCGGTCGCAGGGAGCGATAAGCAATTTATTGAGGATCGCCGCGTTATTGCTAAGTGTGAACCTATGTTCCACTGATTTACATTCCGCATTACATATGGTGGATTTATTGAGTTGTTCACAAGTGCGTCACTGGATTTTCGTTTTGACTTGTTCAATAATGTTCTTAGTTCTTTTAGGAAACTTGAATGTTGAACAGTTTGGCATTCTAAAGTCTCTTTGCCGAAATATAGCTACGTAGTACGTCACACAATTGAAAAACAATTACAAATATGAATTGAATTCGACGAAGACGATTAAATTTAAGACTGACAATTTACTTTTGATAAGCAAATAGTCGATCAAGTTTAATTGTCCGTGAATTCTAAAGGAAATTCGACAAAAAATATTATACACAGTAGATAAAAATGTTATTCTGAATGTAACAACGACAACTACAAACTCCAATTAACATCTGACATTTCACGTCAACATCCACACTCACGGTACAAATAAAACCGCATATTGAATTGTCAACTTTATGCTAGAACATGAAACCGAGGGTTTTTGCGTGTTTTCACCTTTATCGGTGTAGTGACGTCATAATTATACGTGTGACGAAATAAAGCCTCTCCCTGGCTCGTAAAGCGTTATACTCGAGCCAACAACGCGGCTAACCTTTGTGAATAAATAGCTATAGCTATAATTAGGTGGGTGTGTTAAAGCGCGTTACTTTACTAAATGCTACACCCGTTTGAACTGAGCTTATTTCATATTTTGAGAGGCAATAAGAAAGGAGGCCGTTGTTTAGTTGCGAACAACCGCATTTTGATACAGTAGCTTTCTATCTCGCTTTTCGTAATATACTGCAAGATACTTAATCAACGTTTGGAACGATTCAAACTTCACGCACGATGTAACCTGTCACATAAATACGAGCCAGGGTAACAGATCACGGCAGGCGGACGATATTGAACGCGGCTCTTACTCAGCTAGATGAAGCAGTCAGGTGACAGATGACCGACCGAGCGCGGCTACCGTATAATGGGACTGTCAGATTGCCTTCGCAGTGATAATCTCGCTTACTGGTTGGTACGCATGTCTTATGCCTTGTAGGTACTACTAAGTCCAGAAGAGGAAAATACACAGAAATGAGAGTAAATAAAGATTATTTAGGGTCAGGAAGCCGCAATTAGTATTGTATTTTATCGGCTTAATTATGGCAATTATGGCCCTATTTGGAAGCGGTCCTTCGGTCCGGAATTCAGAGATTCTGTAAATCCGTACCGTTATTCTGCCTTTATAAAATTATAAAGCGTAAAAGCTACCTTCACCAGTTCCCATGGTCAGTTCGAGCTTCATTTAAGTCTGAATTCGACAAAATCCGCAGTGTGTAACTGTAACCGCCACAAGTTCAATGCGTCTACGAGGACCGTAGCCGTAGCATCCACGTCCTGAAGCGAATAATTTAAACTGATGGGATTGTTTTGTGTATGTGAACGCATCCGGTCAGCGTCAGACTGAGCAGGGAGAGCATCGTCGGTTTCATCTAACAACCTTAGTGATTCAATAGATCTTAGGCCGAGAGATACTGCTACATGTCACCGTAAAACCAAACCATAGCCAACAAAGCCTTGTCTGCGGTAACCCAATAATACGGATCAAATACGATCAACTACTCCATTGTGTAATTACGTTAGTCACCGATCTCTCTCGGGAAATGGAATTATAAACAGGACACAAAGCGCCTGGCGTACTATGTTCGCCTAGTACATACACACCATACGCCAGACCGCTAGTATTATGAGCGTGTTCTGTGGTTCCGTACGTCACGTGAATGACGACGACACGGACCGAATCTGAAATAACCCGACAATTGTATTAAACATTGAAAAGTAAGTTTCTCTTGCACTGTTTTTTAGTGTGATTTGGTTCTTTTCATGACAAAATAATTACCTCTGTCTTGTTTTATAATAACTGACAATCGTAAAACAAACGTTTCTTGTGACGTGCGTCCTTTATAAAATAACATAAAGTTATGATCATTTTCATTGTACTTTCATTCAAAATAAAATACTAGGTCTCCGTAATGGAATACGGCTATGAATCAGGAGGATTTATTTGAAACCATTTATCAGACTCATCCCGACTTTTATGTGCAATGTAGAAATGTTGAATTGACATGTTATTTATACCAGTGCATGTTGCATAGTAAATGTAACGATGAACTAGTAACAGAGCACTAGTAACGGGACATGGCTTAAAGGTAAAGGAATCCGAGACATGATCCGAGCCGTGGCTTTTATTTCTTCACTGGGGCAGAGTGCTCCATGGGTTTTTTGTTGATTCAATGACATTAACATCCCTGTTAATGTCACATAAACATGACTCATATTTTAATGAAAAAATAAAATGGGGGAGTTAGCTCGCCACGCCCAAAGATCCTTGTCCAACCAGTAAGTGATGTCATTTGTTAAGTTCTCTGAGATATTACAGTGACGTATCACCCAAGGTACGAGTACCTCCTGGGCAGTTTCGGGGCTAATACCTCAGCATTGTCCTAGTAACCTACTCGTGGTCGTGTCGGTAGTAAAGGGCGTCGTGTCCGCCGGGGCCGGCCGTCCTCATAAAACTTCACCCTCTGTAATACAGCACAGTGTACACCTGACGTGTCGTATACATGGTACAGTGTACACCATTTATACGACACGTCAGGGGTGCCATATTGTTTGTCTCCGCAGCGCTCGAATAGAATAATCAATCTTATTACGTTGTCTCTTGGTTGTGACGAGACGTTTCCTTCTATTTTCTATTTATACGAAAGCTTTGATGCAACCGAAGTAGAACACAATAAGGAAGGAGATTTTTCAGGACATAATATTGACGGGATGGTTGCGATTTCTCGAGCCAACTCCGACGTAGTTACTTCTTTTCAAAATCATTCAAACTGCAAACTAAGTTAAACTGATAACTGGAGGCCTAAAAGGCTTTAGCAGAATCATAAAAGGATAATATTATTAATCACGTTACAATTAGTAAAATGGTGATTCATATTGTTCAGCTCCAGAGGATGAAAATAACTGTTGTAACCAGTTAGTTTACAATGCTCGATCTGCCCGTATACAGCGGCCCAACATGTAGAATGCACTTTTAGCTTTACGAAATTTAAAAAAAACACTAAACGCCTATTGTGTTACTTGTATCCAAGCAGAACACACAAAACTGCTGAAAACAACTAAACAAATGTGTACAACGAGCAACGTCCACAAAAAGAATATTGTAGGTTAAACGAACCTAACCGGGCCACGTAAAATTTAAGTACACCGAAAAGCGAACCTCATTTTCTACTGCCACAAATATAAAGTTAAAATATATGGGATCCATATTTTTGCTTGCACGGATCCATGTACTAGGGTTACATAAGAATATAAGAATGAATCATGTCGTGTGCCGAAGATTCACTGCGAGGAATGTCGGCGGAAAATATTCTGAGTTCAATGAACTTACTACAGATATCGTGGCGAGATTCCAGATTAAGGAAGTACTGTTCGTAAAAAATTAATACTTTATGTGAACTGGCGCTTTTATTAACTAAATTCCGAAGAAGAACAGATTGTGCTTACAGCAGGATTATGTTTGAGTGACCGGGAACAAATAACTGAAAAGCCTACTTACACCAAACTTTCAGTTTCAGCGTAGTAACAGAAAGGGTCACACGCAAAGGTCAGTTTTGATTGTTCTTGTTGCCAATCAAAAGTTGAACCAGTTTTCCAAACGTGTTGTGTTGTTTTGACATAATATAATACACCTTTTCATACTTAATGTTAATGTTACACCATGTGAATGTTTATTATTATTATACTTTAATGTCCTTTATTAATAATTGCAAATTTGTAAAAATCGCACTCCCGAGCCATAAGATATCAGCGATGGTTAGTTTGTGGCCCACCGATTATATGTCACAACTGTTTTATTTCGAATAATTAATAAACAGATTTTGATACTCCTATCATCCTAGTACGTCTATTGAAACGCTACTTCAGTATGTTCATTAATTGCACTTTGGCAAAGAATGAATACCACATAATTTTATCAGTAATTGGAATAGTAATAATGACGAGTAGTTATTCCACAAATGCAGTGGGGTGGTACAATTAATACATAAATGTGTGCGCCTCGGCAGCTGGGCGGTCATTAGCGGTAGGCAGTGACTGTCTCGTTACAAGTAATATCGATCATTTTGATACGCTCTCGTGTTATTGGGCATGACTACTATTAATTGCAGTTTTGTTTGATCGTTTCGTTTAATTGAGACAGAACGTGTTTTATCGTTTTAAATTAAAACCTGATAGATAGACAGCACATTTAAAAGATCTATACCGTGTTGGCGTCAAATCGCCTCATTTTTTACTAGCTACCCTCGATCAGAGACGATGCCGTTACCGTGGTTAGTCAGAATAAACCCAAATCGCTTGAGTTAAGTCGATGCTGCGTTGACTTTAAAAACTCAAATAATTCGTAATGATTTTAACTTTCTTAGTAGTAAAATGTTTTGGAAGCTTTTAATTTCTCAACATTTGGTAGTGGAAATGTAACTTCGCTTAAATAACGATCAGGCGTGGCAACTGGCAAGGACCCACAACTTGGGTAATGTTTGTCCGGCTGTGTAGCGACGAAGCAACATTGACCGACCTTCACACTTAAGCACCACGTTTCCGAAAGTAAATACCACTCAACTCGTCAAGATTGAAATCTAGGCACCGACAGAAACTGACGAGTAGCTACTTATGTAATCGACTTAGGGCTAACGACTAAATTGTTTGAACTGTAAGTTTATTCCCATTATATCGACCTATCAACTAACTCCTACCTTTTTCTTTTCTCGAGGTGGAAATTCGAAGTCTGTTAGACTCGTACTCACTGAAAAAAAAACCCGGTGTAACGATGGTTCTACAAGGTGTAAACGGGCCCTTCAGGAAGCCGTCAAACTACTTTTTGGTCTGAAATATCAAAGTTTACGGTAGCGCCCATTGCAACGCACTCCAAACGTTGTGCTGGATGCATTTAATAGTACAGGCGCCATGCAGGCATTTAAAGTAAAGTTACAACATTAAAAACTTGTACAAAAAAAGTATGATGAAGTTGGAACTTTTTTGGGAGGCCAATTTTTTTTGACTAGTCCATCCCTAGGAGTATATTCTAGAACAAAAAAAACCGACCAAGTGCGAGTCGGGCTCGCACATAAAGGGTTCCGTAGCACCGAACAACATAATACCAATATTTTTGTGGTTCATTCATAAGTCAATTTACACTCAACATCAAAACTAAATTAGTTTTTCATAATCCTTACTAATATTACAAATGCGAAAATAAGTTTGTTTGTTACCTTTACACGCCTAAACCACTGAACCGATCATCCTGAAATTGGGCATATATACGTTGTCAGTTGTACAGAAACGGACATAGGGTACCTACCTCATTTCCCGAAAAAGAGGACAGTTCTCGACAAAAACAACAATAACGTTCTTATGATAATAGATGGCGCTAAGTGTCTTTCGAATCATGATTGTATTATTACAAGTACAACCCGAATTGATTGTCAACTTCTAAATTAACGCAAGCGAAGCCGCGGGCAGAAGCTAGTATGTGAATAAAAAACAAAGTTACTGCTGCTGTTTTCGTTGAAAGTTTTTTTTACGTTCCACAAACCTACATTTCAAGAATTTTCTTCCTCTTCCTTTAGCAATTAGACGGGAATACAATTTTTACGGCTTTAGAAAATATCTCGTCAACCATTGATTAAAAAAAAAAAGCGATAGAGGTGTAGCGGTTCATAGACGACACCTGCTCTCCAAATTTCAACTGTGTGGGTGCCAACAGGCTCGGGGCAAAATATCTGTGACACAGACGGACGGACAGGACGAATAAAAAAAAAGAAAAAGTTTTCCGTTTTTGCCGTTTAACAAACCAGTCTCGTTTCACGTGTTTGTAGATTTTCGTGCGACTTCAAAGAAAGTGTTCTAGGAATAATAATTATCACAAGGCGATATGCCTCGGCCATGTAGTAGACCTCGATTCAAAGTTCGTTATTCGAGAACACGAAACCTAAATTGTTCTAAAGTTTAATGTGTTGTATAAAAATTTAAAACACGAAGCACAGAAAGCACGTTTGAGCCTTTAGGCCTATACTTCACAGCAGTGAGGACGAACGCACTGGTCAGGAGACGTGCGGAAACCGACCCATCGCATTGCGTGAAATCTACATGGCGACTCTCGTCTCTTTTCTGATTGGTCGACTCTTGCATAACTCCTCTCTGGTTCGCTCGTATTTGCTATGGTGGAGTACGGGCTTTAGGCTGTAGATGAAACTTACACACATCCCTCGCTCCACACCCTCACGTATCTCTGGTGGAAACACTATTCATCTTAACAAATGACGACAAAGATGGGTGACAGACGCGCATCAATCAGGCTACAGATTACAAATCGCACGTAACACGTCATTAGAGCCGCCACAACGCCGGTAATTGGGCACGGCCGCACGACCACAACGCCATTATCCGCTGAAACGTCCCGACTAGCTGTGACGAGGCGCCAGCGTACTGAAATCCCTTAGTTCCCTTACAAAATCTAAACATTCAGATACGACCCTACATTTTGTGACAAACGTTTTCACTGAGCGGTATATTCAGTAGCTATCTAGCTAGTAAGTAATATAGCTACTGATGTTATAAAAGACCATTATCTTCCTTGGCTTTGACTTGCCCATCTGGTCTCTACAAGCCAGTTATTGGGAAGCTCGATACCCCACGTTAAGACTGGATGCTCGACGTTTGGGCTTGTGACTACCCCTACTTCCCCTCCTTGATTACTGGTATAATAGTTAAATAAGATCTATTGCCGCAACTACAAAATAAAATCATTAAACCTAACCTACACCAAGTGTGAACCGTCAATAATGAAACTTTTCTCATTAGCGCATTAGTTCCCATGTTTCAGATCAGTCAGGTAAATAAACCCTTGTATGAACCTCTTAGACCGGTATATAACTAGGGTACAAAAAACACCAGTGTATAAAATTAAAATACCAAAATAAGAAGATAAAAAAACAAGTAGCAACTCTGTATTTCAGGGCTTAAAATCCCGTAAAATGTAGATTTTATCGCGAACCACGCAGCCGTGACAGTGTTACTAAAAGTCAGCTATCATGAATATTTATCTAGGGATCACTTCCTCCAAATATGTATAATAACTCAACTTAATTCAGTACTTCCGGCGATATCTTTAATTTCATTTATACCGCAGCCAGACTACTGAGAGTAAAGTTCAGCGTTTTCCTTTGCTTTCAATCGATATTAGAACATTTTCATTGTATTTTTTTCTCACAGAATATCACAACCACCATATCGCCCATACAATTAAGTGAGGAAGTGACGTAACACGAATCCGTTCGAATAAGTATTTCCAACATCTTGACGCAAAGTGTCGCCGCTGAGGTCGCGGTGCTGTCACGCCGACCCAACACTTCAGTACTTAAACTGTCTAAAATGTTCTACTGCAGAGTATTCAGCGAGTTTTCTTCATTTAAGCTATTCGAGAACGTTCAATAAAAGGCTACGAGCGTCAAAGCGAGTTTAAAGTTAACTTCAGGTTTTTGAAGAGAATCATTTTGTTTGAGAACCTGATATAATGGCTTCGAAAGGAAAGGTTTAATTTTGGAGATCGGATTGGAGCGTTCTTTCTAAAAATAGAATGAAATAAAGTCGATCGTGTTTACGAAATTCGACGTGTCCCGTCAGCTTGAAATACATATAGCGTTTCGTCATGTCTCCTAATTTAATAACTGAAGAACACACACATAGTGTGTGCATGAGTTCTAAACATTAATAAAATAATAACATAACAAACCCAGAATGCATTGCCATAAGTATGTTGGTTAAGGAGAGGTCAGATGAGACAGCGACATAGAAACAGAAAACAAAATTCTGAAGCACAAAAGCACAAACGGACGTAGCTGGAAGTCTGCTGCACAATCTCAAGACATCAAAATGTCAAGCAAACAAAAAACAATAATATAGGTAAGCGATAAAATGACTCTCCCAGCACTAAACCGTTCGGGTGTTTGCATAAGGAACCGTCTCGGTCTCAAACAGGGAATGTTCACCCTCTCCACAACCCCTGCTGCTTCGGACGACAAATGTTATAAATCAATGTACCGCCAACAGATTTTATTCTATATTTTTGTTTCCGGACAACTATTTGTTGCGACGGCAGTTCTATGTTATGCGACCGAATTCTATTAATATTCAGTATTGTTCCGTGACTCTACATCCACAGTATTGACTGTTCAGTTTAGAGCAGTAGTTCAACGACCTCTAGCTCTCTGATTCAGCCAGCAAGCAAATTGCTAAAATTTGAGAAGAAGCAAAAATAAATGTAGGGTTGTTATCAAAAGAGTGCCTCGCGGGTTCACGACCCCTACAGATTATATGAAGGGTTATACTTATAATATTGTAATCCATAAGCGTCGACGAAGTGTGAGGAGAGGGGGCCGAGCCCGAGGGGCGCTTGTGTAGAGGAAATAACACTCATCATACACACCATTATTGGCTAATGAGTGACTCCACTACTTTTGTAAGAGGATTACGAAGAAAATGGGTGTCAGAAACAGAAAGCAAGTAAATTATTGCTATCGAAATAAGTGTGGGGACCGCGATGTATGAGCGTTAGGAGCAGAAATGGAATAATTCACTTGAATGTTCAATTTATGTGAATCTGTTGTGAAGGACGGCAGCATCTCACTCTTTTGTATTTTGTCTCGTTCGAGTTGTTTTATTTTAAAAGTCGCAATAATCTTTTTACAAACACTTCCCATCTTTCAATAAAGAACAACGCAACAATAAAACACTTAACACAATAAAGCCCGCTCATAAAGAAACGCTTATTTAACATCAAAAGAAGATAAATTAAAAATCCCAGCATCCACTTTTTACAAACGTTTTTATATTGTGCAAATCTTCCTGAAAGCATCCCGCAGCACATTGAAACCGAGCGCTCATTAACAAAACGACTAGGAGCACATACAACGAAGGCGCCCCACTCGACTGCAACCTGCAAATACGCCTCGAACAAAAGCGCAGCGACGACGACCTACAAAATTATTGGACGTGTTTCATAATACAATACATGGAATTTCGTGAGCCGGCGACTGTCTGCGTCTGTCTCGAGTCTGGACGACTGAACAAAACGTTTTGTATTCCGAATTGTGCGGTCGGAACTCCTTTCCACGACTATTGTTGAGAAAGAAAAACAGAGTGTAGCAAAAATATAACGAATATACTAACATGAGTTCAGTTTTATGAAAAGACATTCAGATGAATTTCAAAGTGGACATATCCATTTCCCACATCCCACCTTGCCAGTGCTACGAACATACGTAGCACATAACGCCTACGCCGTAGTCGTACGTAGACGACGCGACGTAGCCGTAGGCACGTAGCGTCAAGAGCACCAGCTTTTCCTGTAAATGTTTGAATACCGTTGTATTTTTGCCATCCAATCCTTGAAGTGGCACTAAAAAGTCACTGAAAAAAGCGCTCCGTTTTAATGAGCTTACAAAAAGATCTCGAATTCATTTCGTTGAGCATTTCTCTGACTTCCACTATATTATACGGGTGGACGATTAACTGTGTAAATATACTTCGGAGCGACAAGCACGACCTCTATTCTTGCTCTAAATCAGACTACTGAATATACTCGACTAGTGTTTTAAGTAAACGATGTTTGTTTGTACTTACTAAACTTGTTTGATGTTAAAGTAAAACCTTTTAGGTTGGATTCTAACGTAATTGGGTTACATTTTGTGTGAAAGCGCTGTCGATACCTAATAACACTCTTTTCCTAATTAAATATGATAACTGATAAACAATAACGTAAAATGTCGTATTG
Organism: Noctua pronuba; assembly: GCA_905220335.1. Taxonomy (NCBI): domain Eukaryota; kingdom Metazoa; phylum Arthropoda; class Insecta; order Lepidoptera; family Noctuidae; genus Noctua; species Noctua pronuba. Next base: position 356,169 of record LR999906.1, on the reverse strand, counting down.
AAACCAAAATATTTACATTTGACACGTAAGTTTAATAATTTCTTACAAATGAAATGAACTTAATAGATCAATATGGGAATTATTTTCTGTTATTATAACCTAGACCCACATCATAAAGTATTTATTTCTCAAGATACCCGCAGCCGAACAGGCGGCATATCTCTCTGGGTTCAGTTAAATGGTCCACACTTCCCGGGAGCGATTTCTTACATTTACGAAGATCGTTATAACACAGCCCAATTTTCGTATTCTTCTCTCTGCGTCGTTTGTTTCCATCACAGATATTATTGGCGATACATTACTCGACTATTCGAATATAAGTGAATCACTGGAATTAGGAAGGTATTGTTGCTTTATGTTCGCGATAAATAAAGAAACAAGAAATGTGTTGGTACAGTCACGAGCATTAATATTTTACACTTAGCAAAATACAAAAGCGATTTTCCCATGGAATAATGATTTCAACTTGGATATAAGTCTAACTTAGTTCACAAAAGTAAGGGTTCCAAAATAAAACTAAAACCAAAAGTGAAGGAGAAAATCACTTTGAAAAGATGTTAAAAGCTCCATATTAGTGCTCGTGACTGTGCAGGTATTAATAGAAAACTGCAATGTATCATCACAATAATATGTTTTCGGGAGAGTTATAAATAACGTTATCGCGTCAAATTCGCCAATCCTGCAGTTTACCGAGCCGGTCCACATTTTATATCGTAATTTATATAAAATAAAATATAAGTCGGCTACCGGCCGGTACGTAACATTTATTTTGGCGCCCAAATGGGACTTTATTTTATTGGAGTAATTTTAGGTCCAGTAACTATAATAGTTACAACCGCAGCTGTTATCAATAGCAATAATGAGTAATTAAAGTATAGAAAACATGAAATAAAACGAATGAATTTCAGTTCATCGTGAATAGGAAACTCTCCGCAACAAAGCCTGCCAAATTCTTCACAATTTAAGGAAAAATAAAGATGAACATTATACAAATAAAGCTAAATACTCATTATGGCAATTTAAATTCAGAATGGCAACGAAAAAATCCTGTCAGTCCATTTAGGGGTAATGTAGCTTCGGCACTCCCTGAAAATGAGATTCTTAAATCGCTATTGTTGGATCTCACTGCTCGGGTAGACGATATCGTTTACGAATTATTAACAAACATAAAACAGCGGAAAAACGTCTTTAAACCCGCGTTTACCTTGAGTTAACGGATATTAAACTCGCTGTAACTGAATAATCGACGCAATAATTCTCCGGCCGTCCTTCGTCTTATAATTAACGTTTCTCTTGTCAATCCAAATATAATATAATAAAATTTACCCTCGTTTGGCTAGTATTATATTTAGAGGAAGACAATTTCTAAGTCAGAAAGATGACTTAAAAGCTACTGTGGAAGGGACATGGAGGGGAAAACTCACGACCCTGAGGAAGGGAAGGCAAATTAAATTTTTAGTGGGTAGGTCGCAAAACTTTGTTCGTAATTCCTAGTTGTTGTGATAGCGAGGCAACACTCGAGGCGTGTAGTGCGGCCATGGCGTGGGCCGGACGTGTAGTGGTGACGCGAGCCGCCGATATCCAGTTAATTGAAGGACCATAGCCGGCACTATGACAGTAATGACCGCCACTCGCCGACTCAATTACTCTACTCTCTTATATAGCTGATCGTGCTAGATAATAGTTCTATTTTGTAAAATAACAGTTTTATTGGTTTCAAAGCACGCTAGCGTTTTAATTGTTTGAAACGTTATTAGGGTTCCGTAAGGTAAAAGGAAAGTAGGATCACTATGTTGTCCGTCTGTTTGTCTGTCAAGACCCTTTTTCTCAGGAACGCGTAGAGGAATATCAAATACTCGGGCCTACGGTCTCTTTCAGCAGTGAAAAAATCAAACTTGTAAGTCAACGCGATCAAAAGATATGACCGTTTATGTCGCATATTTTGCGTTTTCACAAGGGAATCAAAACCTACAGGACCGTTGACTTAGAATCATGAAATTTGGCAAGAAGCAATGTCTTACAGCACATGTAAAGTTACAAATCTGAAAATCGAAAATATACCGTGTATCGTGTAGTTTAATAACAAAATACCTACAAGTTTGTACAGAACCCTCAGTGCGCGAGTCCAACTCGCACTTGGTCGGTTTTTTTTTCTCTAACACATACCGATTGTATCCACCAAGAATAATAGTTTCATTATAAGAAAAAGAAAATATGTAATCTTTTCAAGACTGTAATTTATGATTTTCATGTAATAAATGACTACATACCTACATCATAACTTGACGTGCTATTTTCCGTACATCCATCCAACTTAATCCCTAACGAATCAAATCCTGTTAGAGAGCTCGCTATAAATTACCGTTAGCACAAAACCCGTAGTATTTGACTAATTGTAGTATAATCCTACCAACGTTTATATGCAAGCGGAACAAGCGGAAAATAAAAGGTGGCTGAAAAAGGGTTGACGAGGCAAATTGGCACCGCGTTCATTAACCGGCTGGTCCCCATCCCCTCACAGCTGGGCCCATCCGCTAAATAACATTTCTGTGATACAATGCTCGTTCCGATTAAACGCCGGTGTCCGCTCAGCACACATGGAGAACGATAAATATTTCACTACCGTCAATTTCGTCCGTCAGCCGGTAAATAGCAGGAGTAAAGTGGCTTCAAAGGTAATTAAATGATTGTCTGTGTCAAATGTTAAAAGAGGTAGATATCTGTTTAAAATATTATTGCTGTTAAATGTTTGTTAATAGACTGCAACAACTAAGCGACATAATATTTGTAAAGTTGTATGACTACTGTTGTATGAGTGCTGATGACATAACGATCCGTCTTAGCAAGTGCCAAACTCAACATTTCGGACGGGCAAAAACACATCGGGAGTAGGGTACAACTGTCAAATCGAGTTTTCATTCATTCTTAGTTCGGGCCCCGAACTAATCATAATGTCAGTAGGTGCTACAGAGTAGGAAACGCCCGTAACTTCGGCCGAACATACGGGTTTCGTGCTTAGAGAGTAGACCCCCTGTTTCATAAACCATACAATGTAAGAATTTTACAAGTAAAAACTTTACAAATATTACCATTATAAATGCTGTTTAATAAACGTATACATGTGCAGAAAACGCCTGTAGATTTCCAGCACAATATTGTATCTACAAATTTGTAATTGTAAGTTACTAATTACATAAACTGCCTGTCGGTCTTTTACAGACTGTACTTCGGAGAGTGTGCGCAGGAGCTCCACGACCTGATCTCACCATTACCTTTTTACCACCGCACTAGCAGACGTACTGCGGCTTACCATCCACACTTGGTTGATATCCCGACAAGTCGTATTCAGCGCTTCTCCTCCACGTTTATTATGCGCACAACCAAGGTGTGGAAGCCTCTGCCGGCATCTGTGTTCTCTCCCACATTTAACACGTCTGCCTTCAAAGCAAAGTGAACAGGCATCTTCTGGGCACGCTCGTTCCATCATAGACCTCGTCTACCGCTTTCCATCAGGTATGATGGTCAAGAGCAGGCCCATTTTGTAATAAAAAAAGTAAGTTTTTGTTGCAGATTCTTGAATGAGGGTAGATTTAAAAAATATTTTAACAGTTTACAGAGTATTTTTCATTACATTCAGTTAAAAAGTATCGGGAATGGATGATTTGTTTATGGTTCCAAATTAATTTTTATTTTTTTTATATTGGCACAACTGTTTTCCATTTTGGCGCGGAGTTTGAGTTGCATCTGTTATTTAGATTAAATATAGTGCTGTTTTTAGTTAGATCATATCTAGTGTATATTGCGAATTTCATAATGGACAAAAATATCGAACAAAGAGTTAGTCTTAAATTTTGCTTCGCCAATGGAAATTCGTGTTTTGAGTCCCTGAAAATGTTACAGAAGGCTTACGGTGAATCGACTTTATCAAAAACACGTGCTTATGAGTGGAAGATTTGCCTCGCTCTGGTAGGCCATCAACGTCTTCAACTGAAGTTAACATCGCAAAGGTGAAGGAAATAGTGACTGAAAATCGTCATTCAAGTTTATTTATTTATTTATTTATTTAGGAAAAACAAACAGTAACATATTATAGGTTTATGAAAAGGCTTACATACTAAACTATGATAAATATGCTACCCACTACGTAAGTTTGAGAGAGATAGACGCTGAAGTTTCTGTGCCTCACGAGTCGATCCGTACCATTTTAAATAATCACTTGGGTGTGACAGTGAAACATGTTGCCGCTCGGCTAGTCCCAAAAGACCTGATTTTTTTCCGAAAACCTAATCGCAAAGAGTCGCTGAGGACTTGCTAGAACGAGTCAATTTGTGGAAAGAAAATTCTTGGATTTTGCACCACGATAATGCGCCTTCGCACACTTCATAGTGAACGAATTTTTGACCAAAAACTCAACAAAACACCAAATATGGCTCCAGCCAACTTCTTTCTTTTTGCTAAATTCAAATTACCACTTCGTGGCACCTGTTTTCATTCGCTAGAAGACATAAAGGAGAATTCGCGGCGAGAACTGAACTCAATTCCGGAAAAAGCGTTTAAATATGTTTTGATGATTGGATTATTCGTTGGCGTAAGTCTTTCGTTTGTGAAGGAGCATACTTTGAAGGCGATAAAATAACTTTGGATGAATAACTAATATTTTGTTTATTATTGATCGTTTGCCGGTACTTTCTAGACAGAGCAGTATTTGTTTATTAATAACGAATGTCATGGAGCACAATAACAAAATCGCGATTCTGTCTCTAATATATGAGAATAAAGATGTTTTATTCGGTCGGTTTAGTGAAAAACTAACTCTCGATAAGAAAATAAAAAAGTGGAAAGATATTGCGGAACAGTTGAAATCTTTGAGCATTAAATTTCTTCACTTATTCAATTGAGGTACAAATACAAAATTGTTAAGTTCTTGACACAAGGCCACCTGTCGGAATTGTTCTACAATTTAAAAAAATAAATAAATCTACTATTCGTAAATACAATTATGCGTTCAATAAAACAGTTTTCCTTACAAATATGTAAATTGTAACCTGTAAAGAGCAATGTTTATTAGTCAAAAATATGTAAAATGTAGTTTTCTACCATGATAAATTTGTAAGTTGTATTCTTTATAAAACAGAAACTTTTAGATTTGTAACTTGTAAAATACAAATACAATTTCTAACGTTTATTAAACAGGGCCCTGTTCGCATATTTAAGTTTAATGAATTAATTAGTCACCGATTAAAATAAAAATTATATCACTTACTGATGAACGCGGTGTTTATAAAACACACAATATTTTCCCAGAGCATGTTATTGAGCGAGTCGAGGCGGTACAAGTTAACAGCTCTATTTCCACGCCGAAGAGGATTAGCCATAAGCGCGCCAGAAACAGCCCAGCCTTGTATTTACGACAGTTCGCCGCTTACATAAAATATTCATTTAACGCCGGGTTAGGGTTCGACGGGATACAGCCAATAACCACAAATAAAATTAATACTTTATGCCCAAATTGTACCGGACGCGTTAATGTTGCAGCGACCGCTATTAGCGTTATCTGCCGTCGACTACATTGTGTTTGGTAATTGTTATATCAGAGGCAAAATTGTATTCAAAAATTAAAAAAAAATCGCAACGTACAGTATAGAACGTTTTATTGGCTTCTGCATTCATTTCATTCAGCAGAAGAAATGCCCTGAAATGGTTGGCCCGACTTTCCTTTGACATTAAAGGGATTTGACTACACGATGTGCAACAGCATCCATCTGCACTTTGACAATACCTCGAGATAAAACTGAGTTGATTAGCCTAATAATAATGTAAAAAGCGGTGTAGAAGAAGAATATGTGTAATTAAAACAGTTCTATATCGTATTACGTCATAGCTAAATATGATTCCTAAAAGACCTCATTAGAAGTACGAAATGATCAAAATTCATAGTTGAAAGCTGATCAGTTTTGGTACTAACTTCAATGAGTTATCTTCGGGAAAACTGTTATTAATCCGGATTAAGCGAAATGAAAATAGATCCTGAAATACTAGAATTGAAATGACAAATTCAGAACCGGGAAAACGTTTCCGGAACTAACATTATAATTAACGGTGAACTCGAAAAAGGACATGTGCCGCCATTCTTCTCACCACCTCCCCTTTTTTGCCACAGTTCCCGGTCCTGTGCACCCCTTATCCAGGTGTATCCCGGATAGGGGATTAACACCAACAAACTGTTGTTGCCATCAAGCTTAAATACAATATTTAATTATTTACACATCGTCGGCGTTGTTTAGCGTATATCTTCAACAATTTAATACATATTGTTCTATACCACCGTCTGCGGTCTACCTGCGGCTTTTTAAAGTGGCTTTACGCCAGAATTTCAAAATATGTTTTCATAAATAAAGATAATCAAAATATGTTTTTGTAAATCGCGATTCGAACCCAACCAGAATTGTATCGAACAAAAGCCGAAAACTTATTCTACAAGCAAAGAAGAGGCAGAGAAAAATCCTCGTTCCTCCAACTATTCGTACAAGATTGGCGGCTGACACAAATTGCCCCCGGCGATTGGTTGGCATTGGCACGTTCGCACCAAATATAAAAAACTTTCTCTCACCTCGACGTTTATTTTTTCTCAGGTAGTATCTGTGAGGAGGATCTTCTTTTGTTTTTACGGATTTAACGGATCACTGTGTTAAGATGTTTGATCCTGCGATCATACGGTGTCTGTCGATGCTTTTCCGTCGAAGTAGATATAATTAGCGGCGTCAATATCGGTCGATAGTGTTGTGAAGTCACGTGCGAAGTGCAGCCGCGGTATCCACGATGCCCGCCCGGTATCGATCCCTCACACACGTGTCCACCACTGCCACACCACCACACCACCGTGCACGGCTGCGCTCATTTGCATGACTAGCTAGTGTATTCATGTCTTCAATTGTATCCCTCGTCGACAGACACCTAGTCAATGTCAGTTAATAAGGGCTATTCATATTCAAATCATTCAATTCAACCGATCTAATTACGGAAGTTTCTTTTCATTTTTCCTTTCGTATTGTGTAACGTTTCAATACATTCAGGTAATTGTCTCAAATTAATTAAATCATTAAAAACAATAATGAAGCCAATACCAAATGAACTTTCCGGAGAACCACCTCATTTAAACTCATTCAACTCTGTAGACAGTTCATTCGTATCTGTTATTCGATCACAAAATTGGACTGTAATAAGAGGATTTTACTATCGACTTTCCTCATTGAACCAGTTTTTAAGAAACAAGGTGCGGCCGAGTTCATTAAGGAGGTTTGAGCTACGTGACCAGGGATTCCTACCAAGAAGTTCAACACGTAGACCGTAAACAAACCAATTATCCTAGCTGCTGTGTTTGGGGCTAGTGTTTCACGAGCCGGGGGACTGCGACCACACCCGCCCGAGCCCGCCAGTGCCACATCAATCAATCGCTGACCACTGCTGTACAAACTGCGATACTGCGGCCACACTCGCCGCAGTCACGCCATAGTACCCAAGGCCACCTGGCAGATCGATTTCCACCTTTATGGCGTCTAAATAGCATATTTTATTGATACATTTGGATTGATATCTTGGTAAATGGTAGCCTACTTTTGTGACACCCCAAGTGAAACAATGAAATTAATGTAGTTTGGAATGTTAAATCAAAAGTTCTTACCCGCTTTACTCCAGGAGCTGCTACTGACTCTTCATTGAAAGAAAGATACAGTCTGCTTTTGTAGTAGGAAAAATACAGGAACAGGAAAAAAATTGAACTAGTACTTTAGAAAAGTACTGAAGGAGTAAAATCTTTGCAGACCAGGTTTAAAGTACAAAACGGGGAAACTTCTCTACCTCGTTATAATCGCTATTCACCAAATGGAGCACTCCAGACAAAATTTTAAGGGCAGCACTTATAAAACGCGGAGTAAGCAAGTTACCTCAGATTTCTTTCTAAAAGTTTACCTTTTAAGAGACTAATTTAATCTTTGTGGGCTAAATTGAAGAATAAGTGCAGCTAATGAATATAGTAAATGCTCCCGACAGCGTAATTAATGAGGCATAGCAGACGTCATATCGACCGCCTGCATCGCTATCCGCCACCAGACTATGCTCACAGCCAGTCATAAGAGTTCCCGGAAAGAATTGTCCTTTTTACCGAAACGCCCAAATATGTATAAAGTGCTTTGAACCAATTTGGAGCGACTGTTTCTCGAAAATATTAAAGGACAGACCAATTTTGCTGTCCTATTGTTCGTTTGTAAGCAAAAAGGTTGGTTTTACAAATATTTCGGTCACAACCCCTCTCCCTTGAGTTACTTTGGGATTTTGTTATATTCGGAGAGACTTAGATCCAGAAATCCTAATCCTAACTAATATTATAAATGCGAAAGTAAGTTTGTTTGTTACCTTTTCACGCCTTAACCACTGAACCGATCATCCTAAAGTTTTGCATTTACGTTGTCAGGTGTACCGAAACGGACATAGTACCTTTCATCCCGAAAAAAGTTCTGTTCCTGAGCAAAACAAGAAAAACGTTCTTATGATAATAGATGGCGTCACGTGTCTTTCGAATTATGATTGAATTATAGTACAAGCTAAGTGCAACCCGAATTGTTTGTCAAATAATTCTAAAATAATGCGAGCGAAGCCGCGGGAAAAAGCTAGTGGACTATAATACTGTAAAATATTTAAGATTTGTGTACATGGGTCTCAAAAAGTTTTAAATAAACTACATAGATGCTCTAATATGTTTTGAATCTAAATAACCAGTGCTCGCGTTTTGCCCAAATAAAGCTGTACGTTTAAAAGGCTGTATTTTCAATACATTTTCCAGTATATTTGAGAGCAGCCCGCTCGTCCCGCGTGGCATGTGCCGCAGAGAGCCCATTACACGTCCAGACACTCCACTATCGGATATTGTTAATTAATGCATCGGAGAGAGCACTTTTCGCATGTTTCTGCTTACATGCATTCATTGAGTTTTTTATCAGTGTTCATTAAGGTTTTCGTGAAGTAACTTCATTAGGGTTTATTTTTATTTTCCATGGATATCGGCTGCTCTGATTAAGTGTACTCAGCTTGCGAGTTTAAAGGAAGCTTGCCAAACGCTCAATGTCATTAAGAACTATGTCTCACTTTAAAGGGGTTTGACTGATTAATTCTCCGGATCGGATTAATTGATCGCAGAATTAGAAAGTTGTGAAACTTTGATACATGACCAAAGGACCGGAATACCGGAAATAAGACTGGTCCTAAGTCACGGAGTCGATGACTTTGGAATCCAATGGAGACTCACTCCATTGTGGCAGAATTTTGATCACCTACTTTGAATTAGACCGCAATCGTACGTTGGCGAGTACATTTAAAGTCTAGAATTGGAAGTTACTCACGGAAATCTTTAGAGCACTATAACTTTCATTTCTGTAAAAACGAAAAAAAAGCTTGTAAAACGCGGGAGTGCTAGATCTAAATCTGACCTCCTTAAAAAGTCCTTACTTTAAAATGATATCACAAGATTCACAAAGAACTTCGGAATTTTAAAAAGTTTACCTAACATTCTTATTTAAGGTCCCCAAATGACTACTTATCTTGACATTGCTCGTGTTCTTTCAAGTTATTATTTCCAGAAAAATTTTCGTAGCGGAATTTCCTCGACTTATTTTGCCTCGGCTTGGTTCCTCTTGCTTGAAGGATCATACTGTAAGCTAATTAACAAGTTGCCGATATTATTTTTCGTCCATGAAGACCATTTAATTTTGTCATGCTGTGTGGCTTTCAGAGCCCTTGGGGATAACCCAATCTTACATAAACATTTTACGACCGGACACATATTATGATTTTAATTAGGTATTAAAATATATATACAAATATAATACTATAATCTGCTGCACTGCATTATTTTTTTAAGTTTTTGCGAATTAATTTAATCAAGAAAAGTGGAGTTAGTTCTCGTCATTTTGGCAACTGGAACTAATTGACAGACGATTTATAACTTTTATATTAATTATAATAATAATGTCAAGGGTTTGATTCAGAAAGCAGTGCACGGACACGGCTCGTATTTTTAGTAGGTTCTTCTCTCTGGAGCCCTGACCACCGGCCGCCTGGACCTTGTTCCTGATGCCGATAGGCCATCTATTTTTTATATTTTAAATGTTTTGTTTACTTTTGTTTTAAAATATTTAAAAATGTATTAGATAAGAGAAATGATGAACAAAGAACAATCATATAAAGGGTGTAAAAAGACCCTTAACGAAGCCGAAAGGTACTTGTTCTCCCCGTCATTGCGATCATTTTTTTGTTCTAGACCATACCTGGGAACCTTCTAGTTACGGAGATATGGGGGGTCCAAGTTCCAACTTTTTCACAAGTTTTTTTAAAAAATACATGTTTCTAATGTAAGATTTTTTACTTTAAACACCTTCACGACCCCGTACTATTCAATCCATCCATCAGCACAATGTTTTGAGTGCGTTACATTGAGTTTTACCGTAAAACGTGATTTTTCACCCCAAAAAAAAAGTCGTTTCCCAGCAATAATTTTTGCGTAGAGTGACTTAGTTTGATGTATAGAATGCTTGGTTGACGGCTTCGTGAAGGGTCTGTTTACACCCTGTATTTGCGTAAAACATGGTATACAAAGGTGATAACTACAAATTTAAATGGCACAAACATGTTTAGCTAGGATAAGACCATGTATGCAAAATTTTTAAGTCAGGGAAATAGGCAAGGAGGCATCAACAATGAACTAGGTATTAAGAAAATCAGAATGTTTTATCTATAAATTCTTTTAAGCTATAAAAACCATATTCAAGTAACCATTTATTAAATTTACTTTTAAATAATTTTGTATTTAATATTTTAGAATGCCTCGGTATTTTATTATGAATGCGCACACACATTGCTAGGCAGTCATTATTGTATTAAGCTAGCCTAGGTAACTCATTCAACACTTATAAGGATCTCGTCTGTTCCGAGGTTCACATCATTCGCAGTCTTAAAAAAAAAATTGTTTTTCATTACAAACATACATATTTCGTAAATGTAAAGTGTAACAAACCAAGTTTCTTAAATATTGGTTGACATGAGTCGTCAGGTTTAAGTCCACAAATTGATCTCATGCACTTTAATTGAGCGATGAATGCTGTACGGAAGTCGGCGCTATTACCTCACATTACAAGCCCATAAAGTAGTACCGATTCGACATAAGCTTGGTATGATATTACAGCAGTTTTTATGTCAGTTACGTTTTTGACTTATTTAAGTGCGTATACAAATTTATTGATTTTAGTGCTGACATTATCTATGTGTTCTTTCCAATTAATATCTTTATATATCATGACACCTAAGAATATTGTATGCATTACTTCTTTGATTTTTTTAATATTGAGATTAATGTCGTTTTTATAATTATTTGATTGATGAACTTGAATGTTAACGGATTTATCAAAATTTATCTTTAAATGGTTAATGTCAAGCCAATGCAGTCAATTGTATCAATCGCATGATCTAGAATGGTATTATGTTTTTTTGCTAGATGTCACTATAATTCATAGATATGTCGTTGTTTTCAATTACTTAAATAGGACGACAGGTACTTGTACCTAAAAACTATTTTATTCCAAGACTAGAACGTGTTAAGTTAAGTTACAATATGCTGGAAAACCGGTAAATTATTTCACACATTTGTTTTGGCCGACGAAGGCCACGCACGCGCTAATACTTTCATAAAACTGGTAACAATAACCCCGAGGGGCATAAACAACGCTGTTGCCAGGTGCGTGCGCACGCGCAATGCACCGGCTGCGCTGCACGCTGTATCGGGACAGGTAGCGCCACCTGTGAGTGAAATCGATCCGCGATTACACACCTACACATTATCGAGTTTAATTTCATGGAGCACAAAGCGGTTCAAGCGTAATTAACTCGAATAATAACATACAAAGTGCACCATTTAACAATCGATTCGTTCAGCGCATTGACTCTGGCTTTAAGATAAACGTAGAAGAGTTTCTTCTCAACTCCGTTCTTAAAGAATATCCAGTTCATCACATAAAGAAATGAATGTGCAAAGATTCCACAATAGATTTTTGGACAGGATTCGAGTTCGAATTCCTTTGCGACTGCCGAATCTATTGAATTACAAACAGAAATATTGTTATCAGTTCCTTTCATAACTGATACTGTAGAAGTCGATGAAAGTTTCGGTTCGTTTCAGTGGTACGTGCTGACATCAAGATTTTTCGCTTACGTAAGCACCGCGCATTGCAAGGGTTGTTCCGATTAAATGCTTCGCGCCATTTCAGGACAATTTTCGAATGGGATTACTGTCAATTTGATATTTCGAATTTTTGTTGTGTAAACTGCTGTTCCACCGTACAAATTTAGACGTTGCTTGTAATAATGAAATCAGGTGTTCCGATCTAATTCCTTAGTGGCACCATTGCGATTTAAGAATATGGGTTGTTAGTGAACTTTTTGACTATGGAAGCAATTTTATTAATCCTCATCCCAATTTTATAATCGAAGACATAGAGGTGATCCACAATCGCCTACTCTTCAAACACCTCTCGAGATAAAGTAAATGAGACTACATAACTAGCGTAAATTGCTTTCTAAAGGGTATCTTAACATTTTCCACGGATTAGATTAGAGCATTATCGTTTTCGTTGCGTTTAAATAGACTGTGTAAGGGCCATATTTTGCTCCTCAATATCTATTAAGATTCTGGGTGTTACAGCACGTTTACTAAGCATTTTTAATTAATCATCGATCCTTTTGGTGTCACAGAATTCTCAAGTACCACAGGCGTTTCATTTCCATCTCGCCGAACGTTTGGGTCGTCGATAGATGTATAGTCCCACTTCTGGGCATTCTGTTTGCACGGCACTAGGTGGATCGAACGAACAGAATTTTTCAATTTCCTGTCAGCTCTAGGACGCGGGGTCGACGTCGGCGGCGTTATTCAGAAAGTGACATTTCCACGCTGGTGGTGTGATTCATTCCGCCTGGAAGCACATTTTGTGGCTTCTGTAAGTTTGGGAAAATTGCGTGTTCTTCCAAATTCATTTTTGGCAGTAATTTTTTTTAAACAATTGTAGTTTTCGGAGCTTCGTAACAGTAGTATGCTGTTGCTCGTCCTTGAAGGACTCCAAATTTTATTTTAAACTATGTTAATTAACAGATTATGTCAGCGTTAAAGTTTGTAGGTGCGCTCTGGTTCTGAAAGTTAGTTGAACTCTGCATCATTTTAATTAGGAATTTAGCTGTACCACGTATTTTTAATCAGGCAAGTCTCGTGTGCCGTGCTATTAACCCATTGCGGATGGAGATTACTTATATTCCGGGCTCGGGTCACATTTAATTGGTTTTGAGCGACGCCATTCCGAGCGGAATTATTTCCGGAACACGCTAGTTCACCTCTGTGTCTAACCACCATTGATTATTCGTGGTACCGTATTACTGTCTGTTTTAAACGAGCCTTTGTGTAATTCGGTATTCATACGATTATTTCAATTGTAAAGGCTAAGGTTACATATTTAACGGTGTTTTACTGCGCGCTCGTTATCTCATCTACGAAACCCAACAAGTGAGAAACCGGTAATAGAAACAACCTTAAGACTAGTTATCCAGGATTAACAAAGGTTACTTAATAAAACAATTAATGATTTAAAGGTTTTATTTAAAGGTTTAAGCCAGTTAAAAAATAAAGAAACGGTGTCGTCTCGATAGATCGATGTCGCCGAAGCCGCCAGACTCCTCGAAGGAAAAAACACTGGTTCTTGGCTGCATCGAGCAAGGTCGCGGTCAAGTACGAACGGAGAAATTATGTCGCTACAATTATACATTGTTTTAACAAAAAGATGGCTCTAATCGTTTTTCACGGACGTCTGGTTTCGTATTTAATCTATTAGTGGTGTAATTGGGTATTCGTGGGCATTTTTTACCAGACTACGGCGAAGCAAAAAGGAGGGTTATGATGTACCATTAGTTTCTGCTGGTAAAAAAAAAGTATTTTCTAACTTCACTGCACCTTTTTTAACGTAAACTTCCAAAGACTTTTAAGCACCTATAGTAAACGTGCCGCAACTTATGCCAGACAGGCGTATAGAATGTCTTGCAGTTCTTCGTACGGAAACCTTATCGGCCCTTTTCGTTTCCCTTCATAAAATGAAAGATCGTGGTTAACGCGAATGCTGCTCGCTCGTTGCTTTATTAAAGTTTCATTGACTGTAGTAACAAACGTTGTGTTCCTAGTTAAGGCAAGCCTATTGTAATCGATTGACTGAATTATGAAGCAGACAGGTAACAACGGATAGTTAATAGATTACTTAATCATGATAAAAATACACGTCCAGCATGATATATGAATGACGGGTCGTTTTACCTCAACTACTAGTAAACAAAAAACATTAAATACGTACTTTTCTGCAATTAGCGCAAGTATAGTATACGTTGTGTAAAAACTGTAAGACATAGGGTTGTCTTTGAGGAAAATCGTACGTTTTATATAAGTTATCACGTGAATAAAAGAGGATTAGTCATAAATCTTCCTGGATGATACGAATCACATTATCTTCAGTCGGCCCTTTGGAAGATATTGACTTTCCACATGATCCACTACACTGAACTATTTTGGGGGTCATTCTAGGTATTGTCATCAACAAAGATAAACTGTCGAGTGGTTGCAATAGTGAATAGATACGATAATAAGGGCTTGATAGCCGCTTAAACACCAATCACAGACTTGACGAGGCGTGACAATTGGAAGTAACATTTATATCGTGTGTTTTCCATAGACCACCGCAAGCGCAGTTTTTTGCGCCGAGTCGTCACATAAGTATTCGACCATCAAAATATAATACAAAATTATTCATGTCAACGTCACTGAGGTTTAGTACCTATTCGACGATAGAATCAAATTATTGATAATTAATCGATAACATTTAGTGGACATGCTTTAGTATTTACCAAATAGATAAGTGAAAATGTACCTAGAATTACCTGTTAGACTATTGTCATTTTTACATAGATTGAATGGCATACATAACTAACATGACATAACATGACATAGGTAACTTATGAACGTACCTACAGGACATTGTTATAAGCGATTCTTCGTATGCATTTGTAGGTATGTGCTGTGCATAATTTATTACACTTCTTTGCAAGTTCCAACTTTGTAGCCGCGTTTTAGAACTCTAAAGGAAGTGATTTGTAAGTGACAGATTCGCAGATGATGCGCATGATTGTAGGTATTGGTGTGAGTTCCATTCCTCGGCCGCCGATTTGCATAGTGAAGATTGCTACTAAGTTTAAATATTCAAGGTGAAGCACGTCATTATTTTACGCATTAATTACCACAGAAAATGTTTAGACCATAAATGATCAACAATACGTCTTCGTACTCGTAATGCACGCACTAGCCTTCTGGAGCCTCGCCGTGAAAGTATGCTCGGCCGGCAGTAAAATATCAAAACAAACATAGATCGGTCGCCGGCCGCTGCCGCGAGCTGACCGAGCGATCCTGCGATTCACGACCAAACGCGATCGATAAAAACAATGAAAATAGACGCGACACTCGGTCGACTAACACGCTACTGCATAATCGTTAGGATAATAAATAATCAGCATGAATGACATAATGCACAATTATTCGCTATACCAACGAGATACAAATAAAAACTTCTAAATACAGAGAGTCTAATCCAATAACCTTTCTAAGACGAATCTAATAAGATTTCACGTTGATGCACTTAGGCAATTATGGAGCAACCGTGGAGGAAAGTGACGTGACGACTTACCAGATGCAGGACGGTGTTCACTACCTCCCGGTTGGTCACCTGTCCGACTTCAATCAGCCCGATAAGAACAGCGAATTTCAGGCTGTCGTTCGTCGTCATCCTGACCACTTCTTCAGGTCTTTTGATATCACTAAACGGCGGCGATTTTAAGTCCGCCATGGTTTATGTTGTCACAATTCACTGATACACAATTTTAAAATCCACTCACGACCATAAAATTCAAGAAAACATTATTCCTTCGGCTCACATGATAACACACCAAAGTCGCATTCTGCCATTTTGGATTTTGAAGATGTTGCCATAACTGATTTATAGAAAGTACCCTTTCAATTCTACTAAAACGCCAGTCATTTTTGAAATGGTAGAAAGTTACACCTATGATTTTCTTTATTAAAAATAGCGCAAATATAATTATGAAATTGTTAGCCCAAGCCTAACGATATTTTTAAATAAAACAGATGCTAAAACTTGTTAAGCAAAAGTAAAAATGATTTTGATAAAGAGGGTATTTTATTTTATTCACAAAAAAAACGACGTTAATTTAACGTTTTATCCTTTATTTTGACAAAAAATTGGGATGGATACTGGACAGAGTTTTATATTTTTTTATGGCAATAATTTCAGCAATGACCAAGGTGACCAACGTTAATAATATAACATAAAAATACGCTTGTGTTGCTCATCATCGTTTAGTGAGTTTTTGCTCTCAGTTTTTTAATCAGCAAGAAAAAACAACAGGAGCCTGAATTTAATGTACAATTTAGTTCATTGATTGCATAAATGATAAAAACGAGGGGGTGGATATTGATTTTTATTTTGCTCCGCTGTGAAGTTAGATACAAATGCTATGGTGAAGTGAAGTTAAGTTCACTTCATGTCACTTTGTTGAAATCAGTCAAAAAGTAAACATGGCGGCGATCGACGTTGAGCCTCTAAAAGTGAGTGAAAATATGTGTATTTCTGTTCAAACCTAATAATTCAGTGTATATCGTAGTACATTTTGTCAAAACTAATATGAGCAACCTACCAAAAAATAGTAAGAAGCTGTATATTCACATTTTAATAAAGAAAACTGAAGCTAAGGGCGTTGCTCTTCCGACAAAAAGTTGGAGATTGAATCCGTTGATGTGTTTATCATCGACAGAATAGTAAATATAACATTCCTTTAGACCGGTGAACAAACAAACAACAACCATTACGTTTACGTTCGTCAATTACGTTTAATTCGCGAGTGCGTCCGGTCGAATCACTTGGTTGTGTGAATTCGGTCAGTGTGCTCAGTTAAGTAATGAATTCTAGATGGAGACGCTGATGCGCACCCTCAAGCTGTCGGGGCACGTCGGTTTCGACAGCCTGCCGGACCAGCTGGTGAACAAGAGCGTGCAGAACGGCTTCGTGTTCAACATCCTGTGCATAGGTGAGCACAATGACTAATTGTTGTAGTTGAGTTAATTACTAATCACCGTCACCCTCCTACGTTATCGCTGGCATGGTTGGCGTGCGACCTCGCTCACTTACTATTGTTAATGTAGGTTCACTAATTAATGAGTTGTACAGGAAAATTAATGGTTTAGCATAAGAATCATGTGGGAAATATGATTTAACAATGTCATTCACCGTCTAGGTGAGACCGGGCTGGGTAAGTCTACCCTGATGGACTCGCTGTTCAACACCAACTTTGAGTCAGTACCAAGTCCACACAACCTGCCCACTGTCAAGTTGAAGGCACACACATATGAGCTGCAGGAAAGTAGCGTAAGATTGAAGGTATGTTCCACTTTTATTTGAATATCTTATTTGACTGATAAAACTTTATTCAATAGTGTTCCAAGATTATCTTAATTTCTTAAGCAATAAATATTATAACAACTGGTATAGATTCCACTAGCTTATGCCTGCGGCTTCACCTGCTTGGAGTTCTGTAACTGATGCATGGGATTGTACTATCCGGATAAAAAGTATTCCATGTGCTAATCAAGTTTATAAACTATCTGTGTACCAGATTTAGTACAAATCCATTCAGTACATTTTGAAAGAGACAAACACACACACTTTCACATTTGTAATGTTAGTAAGAATATTGCAAACATTATTAAAATGATCACTCAAACTGCATGATAACTAGCAAACGAGACCTCTAACATCAATTTTGAACTAATGTTGAAACTTCTAATGGAATGCTATTCAATTAAAATGATGGTAATTTGCAACAATTTTTTATTTGTCAGCTAACAATCTGTGACACTGTCGGCTACGGAGACCAAGTGAACAAGGAGGACAGTTTCAAGGCTGTGGTGGACTACATAGATGCCCAGTTTGAAGCCTACCTGCAAGAGGAGCTCAAAATCAAGAGAGCATTGCCCACATACCATGACAGTCGGCTTCATGTCTGTCTTTACTTCATTTGTCCCACAGGTAAGTCAATCTCTACATTTGAAGCATTTATTTCAAATATACTAGTTACAGGCACTTTTGAGTAGTGGAAACAAGAAGATGCATCTAGTTATATAGCCACAGACATAATAACTGTAGTTGCCCATTCCAAAGCACAGATCTCATGGAGAAGAATGGGCAAGAAACTCCATACTACACTACTACTACTAACTAGTATTTATTAGTAGTCTGGAAGTGTGTATACCAGCTCATCCATCTCCATAAAAAAAATCTTCATTCTGCTTTGTAACCTCCTAATATGAGTTTCAAATTATACAAGACTAGCTTATACCCATGGCTTTGCCTGCGAGGAGTTCGGTAATTGTCCTACAGGATTAAAATATCGGAATAAAAAGTATCCTTTGTGTTAATCCAGGTTATAAACTATCTGTGTGCTAAATTTCATCAAAATCTGTTCAGTTGTTTTTCGTGATAGAGTAACAAACCTCCATCCATCCTCAGAAACTTTCGCATTTATAATATTAGTAGGATAGTAGGATGGCGATTTTCTTACCTGTGTCTCTCAAGGAGGTGAGAGTCTAAACGTCATATTTAATAACTTTCCCAGATTTAAGAAAAAGGTAGTGTAGACTTATCTCCTTAAAGAATGCTTCTAACTAAATCGCCACTCTGTATATTATTTAAAACATCATTTTAGATATTGAACAAACTGTAATGTTTGTCTTTTATTGTTTACCCAAACATTACACTGTCAACTTTGATATAATTTTAAATTGAATATTATTAGAACATATTTCTTTATCTAACTAATAAGAATCAAAGTTAATAAACATTGTATGGATCCTGTCTGAACTCTATGATGACTATATTCGTATTATGGGTTGCTGCTTCTGCTAACATATAAATGTTCAAGCTAGTTTGAATGGAATAACTAACTACCAAATACACTATGATGTCATTTTAAAGAGAGATAATTTGTTTAACAAGTTTTTATAAAGAAAAACTCATCTGTGTACTTGAGTTCCATACATAGTACTTAATGTTTTCTATGTTAGTATATCAATAAAAAACTTTCACTACATATTGGTCTAGTGCAGCAGGCAGATGGCCCACTCTTTGACATTTTTACGAGCTGTCCTTGACACGCGCGCGCTCACCGAACAGTACGAACGCACGATGTATTCAGGGCGCGCGCGGCATACTATATGCTGCCCTCGAATTCTCCATACTCCCCATAGAGTCGGTAACGGGACTCTTGTAACAAATACGAGAGATTGGATTTATATCGCAATTTTATTTAACTTCCTATAAGGAAAATTGTTTTTTTATTGTTACCTTCCTCAATTTTTGCTGAGGTACAGGTTTACTTGTCATTTATTTATAAAGGACTCTATGCCTAATCATCCCAATAGTGGGATTGAATTCCAAAAACGTAGTTCCAATAAAATGACATGTCCACGCCACTAAAGCCGGCGCTGTCTCCACCTGTTTGTGTTTACCAAATTGACTTGGTTTGCATGCCCCAAATACAATTGACAATGTAGCACAAGATAAAGGAAGCACTTGGAATTCCTCGCCGCTGATTGTGTGGTACTAACTGTTCGAATGTAAACAAGTCAAGTGTATCCGCGCTGGCGCACTCAGAGCCGCGCGTCGCTGCGACGCATGCGTGATACCGACGCGTTATTCTACGGCTAATTGACGTCTACTTGTCCAGCTTGATGTTAACTAAACAGTACTCGACTGTTGACTAGATAATTTACTTTGATTCATTATCGGTGCACCCATGACTTTATTTGCTCTTGTCTATTTGTGTAAAAAAGGTACCACATTTGTGGCATTTGGACTATGTGTGCTGAAGATTAATCGCCTGTCGCCCTTTTGTTACTGTTACCATCTATTTATCTACCTCTATCTTGGTCGTATTAGGTGTTAACTCTGCGGAAGACATACCCAATTTACTTATAACACCTCAGCACAAAACCATGTTGTATTATAGGTTTAGTAACAAAAATTCAGACAGTTTTAACTTTCCACTACGCCTTGTATTGTGCAGGGAAATGGCTTACAGACGTCATACAAGGAGTGGTGATAACGGAAGTGTACGCGTGTGTGGTCCGACGATACGCTACGGTGCGCCATTTCTCGGCATTGTCACTAACACACAGCAGTTAGATTAGATTTCATTTCTTATTTAGAGCTACATAGGGAAGCCGCAACAATGATCTGGCCGTTGTAAATTATATCACAAAGAGAGTTGATAAATACTCAACTATGCAACAGCTTAAGTAACCTAATTGAAAATAGAGAACTGAATAGCCCTCACGAGGTTGACGTACGATCTGCGAAGATCAGGCCGACTCTCGTAATGGTACAACATCTAATTGCAGCCTTAGCGACACGCGACAGTGCAAATTTAATGCTGTACAATTTATGACAGGTTGAGACTCGGATTATAATGCGAACGTTCTTAAAAGTACAGGAATTGCCCCCAGAGCGTTGTAGGAATCTATGGGGACGAAATTCGTCCAGACGCGCGGCGTCCCGCGTCGGCGTTATCCGTCTGATTGCAGCAATCTGCCACTAGAACCTGTTTTCTTCATTTCCAGGTCACGGTCTCAAGTCCATCGACCTGGTGTGCATGAAGAAGTTGGACACGAAGGTGAACATCATCCCCATCATTGCGAAGGCCGACACCATCTCCAAGACTGAACTGCAAAAGTTCAAGGTATGCTATCTATGAAATCAATTTGTAATTATATACTGTTCAGCTGCAACAATCAAACAATCCATCTAGGAATTCACTTTCCTAGGACGATCTGGACGCGCTAAAGCTAAATGAAAACAAAACGTTCCTGTGAACATTGCCAGTTTCCTACTAAAATATTCTGTAAATTCTTCAAGACATATGTCATCTGTGCAGGTGCCTGGGATTTTTAAAATGTGTGCTTAATATGCAGACAGCGTTTCTGATTATTCCGATTAGCGTCGCCGGATTCTGAGCCTGTTCCTATTTATGTTTATTCTTTTCTATTCTCCAATATGCAGTTACTGGCGTAGTCAGTTCTATTTTTATCTTTTACTAATTGCTGTCTGCAACCATTGTGATTCGGATTTTGTTACCAATTTTAAGGGTTTAAATTTTTTGCACAGAACCCTAATTGTTATTCTAAAATAAAAGTAGCCTTAGTTACTCCTTATAACATCAACTATCTGCCAGTAAACTCCCGTCAATGTCTACTAAACATTCATAAAAAAATAGGTATTTAAAAGATTTTAATAATTTAAAAATAAACATATTATTCAGTATTATGACGCATGACGTAGTTAAAACACCCTATTGTTAGCGATGATCTACTGGACTCGAGCGCTGGGTAGATACCTATGTTCTCCCGTTTGACACGTAAACATCATTAACAGGATGTTTCATATTTTTTTTCTAATGTTTTCTTTATTTTCCTTTGTACCTATTATGGTAGGTAAAAAAAAAATCGCATCTAGAGCTATTTTATGTCGGGCACATTGAGTGGACCACCTTTTAAGACGACTAAAAAGTCACGGTGTATTCATGAAAGAGTAAATGAAACTATGTGGCTGCCTCGTTGGTCTAGTGGTCACAAGCGCGACTGCTAAACATGAGGTCCTGGGTTCGATTCCCAGGTTGGGTAAAGTGTTATTGGGTTTTTCCATCAGGAATATCTCAATAGCAGCCACAGAATTTGGAGTTGCGCCCGGTTGATGGCAATAGGCTCACCCCCTATTACATGGGACTTAAACATAACTGGCGAAATGTGGATGTACTATTAGGTACACCTCTGCCTAACCCTTCGGGGATTATAGGCGTGATGGCATGTAAATGAAATAAATACGCTTATGTCTTTTCCGTGTTTACTTAACAGAGCAATATTCATACCATCAAGGCTAGACGTACAAGGGCTACAGAGGAATGAGGATCTCTTGTGTATATTTACATGTGACACATTACTATGTATAATTCGTGTCCGGACTGTCCAGTGATTCATGTGAACTTACAGTGTATTTTTGTACTATGACTCAGTACTTACTATTTCAATATTTTATTCATGTGTATTGTTTATAACTTTCTCTACTCTATTTAAATGGGTACGGGCGGGTATGGGCAAAAATAATAATACGTTTTGAAGAAGTTTTATCAGTATCGCAATATTGAGTTACTACACATAATATTTGCAAGTATAATCTACTTCCCTTCACTTTCACTGCATTGCCGGCTGTTTGTGCTCTCATTTGATATTTGTAAATGCTTAAACATTATTTTTTGTTATTGTGTTGTGGTGGCTAAGCAGATAAACTTTCCCAAAGCACAACAGTAACAGTATTAAGGTCTTGTGTGATAAGATAAGACGTCAGTTAAATAAGATGCTCAACAGACAGCCCAATACTTTTTCCATATTAAAAATGATAGCATGTCTGAAATCACTTTACGAATATAATATGACCACACTTTACACTAATTTACACTTGTTTACTCGTACACATGGTGTAAACGGACCCTTCACGAAGCCTTTAACACTTTCAACATTCTGTACATCAAACTAAGTAACTCTACGCAAAAATTATTGCTGGGAAACAACTTCTTTTTTTGGGGTGAAAAATCAAGTTTTACGGTAAAACTCAATGTTACGCACTCAAAACTAAGTGCTGATGGATGCTTTGAATAGTAAACGCGTCATGGAGTTAATTAAAGTTTAAACCTTAAAAAGTGGTTTAAAAAAAAAACTTGTGAAAAAATTGGAACTTTGACCTCCAATATCTCCGTAACTAGAAGGTTCCCAGGTATGGTCCAGAACAAAAAAATTATCGCAACAACGGGGAGAATAAGTGCCTTTCGGCTTCATTAAGGGTCTTTTTACACCCTTTATACCTGAGTCGCGAAATGTTTGGCATGTACTTAATCAGTCTCTACAAGTAGAGTTTTACGCTGTAATGACTGAAGGGTTGCGAATGAGACTCACAATCCTTTTGAATTTCGTCAAATAATAATTCTTCCTTCTGTTCCAGTCTAAAATAATGCAAGAGCTGCAAGCGAACTCTGTGGAAATCTACCAATTCCCGGTAGACGACGAGTCGGTGACGGAGGTGAACAGCGTGATGAACTCGCACATCCCGTTCGCCGTCGTCGGCTCCACTGACTTCGTCAAGATCGGCAACAAGACCGTGCGCGCCAGGCAGTACCCCTGGGGGACCGTGCAAGGTATGGACTAACGCCTTTACGACAATAATTGGTCGTCATCATGTCATCCGCTGCATGACGTCAATGACCTGCTCCATCGAACAACTTATATGATGTAGATTAGATGCGTTTTTTCTTTAATCGAGATTGATTAATGACCAGACTAACTAGGGTGCCCCATTATGTACTACATTTTGTCCAACATTGTTAAGTTTTTGCCTTTTTATTTGTCAATAAAATTAATTTCATATCGTTATTAGGTGCTACAATGCGTTTTTATGATGTAAAAAAAACACCTGTACCGAAAGCATGTGTCACTAAAGTTGTTAAAGCTAGTACAACTATGCGGAGTTGTCACGTCATGTTTCCATAGTTAACCACTGGCTATTCCCTTTGCAGTTGAGAACGAGTCGCACTGCGACTTCGTGAAGCTGCGCGAGATGCTGATCCGCACCAACATGGAGGACCTGCGCGAGAAGACGCACGCGCGCCACTACGAGCTGTACCGCCGCCGCCGCCTGCAGCAGATGGGCTTCACCGATGTAGACGCTGATAACAAGCCTGTATGTACCCTACCGCATAAGCACAGCATAATTAGCCTGTAATGTTTTCACTGCTCGACACAGGCCTCTCCGCTATGAAGGGGACGGGGAATGGGCTATAATTAGGGCTTGCAGACTCGGTACCGTTAGCTGCAATCCACCACCTGGGCCCAGTGCGGGTTCGTACATGTTATGTACTTTCCATGATTACGATTTTTTTTTCTTCTGGACAATACCTGGGAACCTTCTAGTTATGGAGATATTGAAGGTCAATGTTCCAACTTTATCACACTTTTTTTTAAATGTTACAATTAGGGAACGGATATTCGGATGCATATTTACCTAAAGTACATTTTTTCCCGGCAAAGGATACAAAAGTGTGGAAGCGGATTATATTTTTTTTTTCCGGTTTTTGTTTGATTTCATTTAAAAAAAATATCGCGTATAAAACGTAGTATTCCTAAGAATAATACATATTTCTATTCTGTTTAAAACTAGAGAAGAAAGGAGAATGGGCTTCGAAGTATAGGTATCTGCCCCAAGGCCTAATAGCCATAAGATATTATACATAATTGAAAAGAACTTTTTAAGGAGAACCTTTGCCATTTTTACGTCTCTCGCCAATTCGTATTCCGTTCGGAGTTATTGATCTAAATAGTCATAAGATATACACTATTGCATAGAGCTTTTCAAAGAGAACTTTTGCTAATTCGTAGTCTGTTCGGAATTATTGACCTAAATGTGTGTCTAATTGAGAACAGCAGTTAATATTTTCTGGCAATAAGATATACACCATTCGAAAGAGCTTTCAATTAGAATATTTGTTACTATACAGCTTTTGCTAATTCGTAGTCTGTTCGGTTTTATTGATCGAACTAAGTAGTTGATTGGACACCGAACGGTACCTCCTCTCTGACCTTGAATCGATAAAATTTGTTAAAGCAAGAAAAAAGAAAGCTTCTTGTTGAGATCAATCCATTAATACATATCTTATCACTATTGGGCGTTGGGGTAGTATTAAGACCTGTCCAAGCTACTGTTACTTTAAGGATTTGCTCTTAAAATAGCATTTAAGATGTCAATATTTGAAAAATGACGTATATAGGCGTATAATATGGTGTTTGAAACGCACAATATCAATGAAAGTTAATAAATTGACTAAATAACAGTAGGTATTTAATTTAACTTAATTTATCATATTTAAAGCTCCTCTCTGTCTCTGAATCGAGAGTAGCCACCATGATAAGAAATGTTCTTCTTAAAGAGATCTATCCATTGGTATATCTTAACGCTATTGGACGCTAGGGCAATTTCGCCCATTCTCCTTTTGTGGAAACAAATTTTGCTGCTAAATAATTCAATTCAAATTTTGCTGCTGAATATTCAAATAAAATAAAATGGAAAATGTGTATGATTGGGCTTATATCAATGATTATTTTGATACTCGAACTCGCATACTCAAACTTCAGGCAAATATGCGTCCGAATATCCTATCTCTATTTATAACTTTACCTTAGATACCTCCATGGTTCCTGTACTATTCCACGAATCCATCAGCACGACGTTATGAGTGCGTTGCAATGGGCGCACCTGTAAACCGTGATTCTTTACAACAGCAAAAAAAGTCGTTCCGCTGCAATAATTTTGACGCTGTTTTGCTTAGTTTGATGTACAGAATGCTTGGTCTTGGTGCTTGGGCTTCGTGAACGGTCCGTTTATTCCCTGTATTTTCGAATTTTTGGTTGTAATACATGCCGATTTCCTTACGATGTTTTCATTTCATTCCGTTCTGTTTTGTAAGCAGTGATGTTGAAATTTATCATTTATACAAACGAACGCACCGATCTATGAGTTACACGTTCGAATCCAAAGTTTCTAACATCATCATCATTCTCCTGCCCTTATCCCAATTAACTTGGGGTCGGCGCAGCATGTCTTTTTCTTCCATACTTCTCTATCAGCGGCGTGCTCGGCATGAAATCGAGTGAAAGCCTTGAATAAACAACTGAAAATATTTAGGGGGGGGGGGGGGGATTGACCGAGAAAATCTGTTCCGAGTTCTGACATTGGTATTTAATAACGCCGGTTTTATTTTCCTATTATTTAAATATGCCTAAATATAAAATACAAATAGTGGTTATTAACTTTTCATATTTTATATACCGTCACAAAATTACAACTAATTCAATTAAGTTGTCAGTATCAAGTAAATGATATAAGAGCCATCTATTGACTTAAATGTAGCAACTCAACTCTTCGAGTCAATTCGTAATTGTTTCCCTCGCTTTGTTAGAGATGGCGCACGAACAATAAATTGTTTTCTAACTACACATTATTGAAAATGTTTGTAATTACTCACAATGTAAACAGCCACAACTCAACTCTTCATTATTCGCTTCTTTACCCCGGACAGATGACAAACAACAAAGTACACAGAAGTCACCACGTATTTATTACTAGATAGATTTACAAATTGTTTGAATGAGAGCAGCCGAACAGCCATTGAACACGCTAACCTACGCTGATCGACTAAAATGCACATTATGGGTTTTAGTTTTCTGAGAATGTTCAAATCAGGGGTAGGTTTATTTAGGTGAAGTAACGAGATTATATTTTTCTGTAAAACTCAAAGTATTTATCTTGCTAAGTAGGTACCGATTACAGACACTTTAATCCTTCACAAGGAAAAATTGCTTTTTCGAATTAATTTTAGTGTTCACTTCAAAACAAAGTTAATTACGGCAATAACTAATCAAAAAACTTTAAATCCCAAGAAATCGAAAAAATAAAACCACAAAAAACAAATGCACCAGTTCCTAATCGCTCAAAACTAACTAAAATACGAACTATCATGAAATCGTACTTTGTACCTATCAAAATTCGCGCGAAGCGCATATAAATTGCGCGCATCCTCGGTGCGAACACACTTCTCTCTCAAACTTACACAGACTTACACGCACACATTCAAAGAAAAGCCCAGCTTTAAACTCTATACAAATTCTCAAATCAGTACCTACCAATGTTATCAATAACAGAGACATTTTGTTAGGAAAACTGAAAGGTCAGAGAAGCCAAATGCAAGCCAGTGGGTGAGAAAGAGAAAGCATTAGCTAGCGCTGACCGTAGGTACGATTGCGTACTAAAATTCTACGTTTAACTCTTTTTTTGTATAGTGTTAGAGCGAGCCAGGGTATCGCGGCCGGCATCGGAGAATAAGCGCGCGAATTTAAAATAATTTCTGACATAGAGGATACAGTTGTGGAGATACCGAATTTTGTTCTTGTTTGACAAAAATTTATGTTTTTCGAAAAATGTTTTTTTTATTTCTTGAGTTTGATTTTTAGGCAAGCCCGGCTTTCCGGCTTGTATGATAGATTCGCCACTGTTCTCTATTACTCGTCATCTCAGCAGTCACCTCCTTTCTAGCCATATCATCCTTCACATAGTCCATCTATTGTTTCTTTGGTCTTCCTCTAGTTTGTAACATACAACTCATAGCTCGGGGCAACTCCCAGTGGGCCCGGCTGGCAGGCCGGCAGCATGTCCCGTGGTGTAGCCCGTTTATAACTAAGATGACGTGTAGGCAGTCACTAGACGCCTCTCGGTGGCTGCGGCTTCTAACTAGTTGACCTACCACATAAGATGTCAGATATTCACGCCAGGTTCCTGAATGCTGTTATCGAATCAGAGCACCCGAAGTCGTGATTTCCACATGAAAGAGCTTTTCAAAAAAAAAACCCCCGCTTACTTTTTCGCTCATAATAATATGCTCCGGCTGGTATGACACCGCCATATGCCCAGTATGTTTTATTGTTACGATATACTCTACACTCGACCTCATGTAATGTCTATATTTGATTGTAACCTTGCAGGTGTCGTTCCAACAAACGTTCGAGCAGAAGCGCAGCGCGCACTTGGCGGAGTTGCAGCAGAAGGAGGACGAGATGCGGCAGATGTTCGTGCAGAGGGTCAAGGAGAAGGAGGCCGAACTCAAGGAGGCCGAGAAAGAGGTACGTACTTGAACTATCATACAGCCGAAAGACGTACGTAACATAGTAGGTACTGTAAGGTTCTTTTAGTACATTCATGCGGGGCAAACGTGGCCAGAGAAAGCACAGAACAGAGAGGTTTGGAGGAAGAAACGTGAGGCCTTTGCCCAGCAGTGGGACACAGTGTAGACTATAAAAAAAAAAGGACGTTCATCAGTTTAGAAACTAAGCTACCATTATTTGACACCACTTAGATAATTTTACAAAACTAAGTAATCTTTTAAAATAAGAAATGAGTACAAAAGAGGAAGTCTGAAAGTGGCGACGGTGACTAAAAAGTTGTGTGGTAACCGGTTGTCGTGGTATGGGCATGTGATGCGGAGGAATGAGGAAAATGTCGTGAGGAAAGTTCTGATTATGAATGAGAATGGACTACAAAACCGATGTGAGGTTTCTGATGAGATGACGGGAATAGAGAAGTATGGAAGAACACATGCTGCGCTGACCTCAAATGAATTGGTCAGAGAATGATGATATAAGTAATATTTGAATAACGTATTCAGTTAATGAATTTGCTAATGTTGTAATGATATAATACTTTTTTATGTTATGCCTATAAATAATGTATTTACACCATACTGATTGATGATTCGTCACTGTCTATTATTATTATCATGTCGCTGATGGGCCTTCCTCAGTAAATTATTACTTCGATTACCATTCGGATCCATTTGTCTTCAATATCAAAACATCCTTTCCAGTTACACGCGAAATTCGACAAACTGAAAAAAGACCACACGGACGAGAAGAAACGCCTGGAGGAGCTGCGCAAGAAGATTGAGGACGACGCCATCGAGTTCAACCGGCGCAAGCAGCAGTCGGCGCAGGCGCACCACACGCTCACGCTCGGCAAGAGCAAGAAGAAGTAACGCCGACACACGCTGCCGCGCCATCTGTAGGACGCGACATGCGACCCTAGCCACACCGCACACCTCGCACGATATGCAACCTGTACCTTACCGTGTTGTACAGTTACGGAACCTGCTTCATTACAAAATTGACTCTCAACTTCAATTGTTCGTATACTCTTTCAACTGTCATTCTATGACAGTCGTTTCAATTCGAGTTTACGGAGTCGGTCGATCTGTCTGACTATTAAGTTCCGTGAAGGTACATTTACAATATTCATAATTACACTAATATTTAAAATAAGTCGATAATCAGTTGTTAATAAGACTATATCAGTAGTTTTAATGAATTGTCCTTTCAAATAGCATTGCTCAGTAATTGTGTGACAGCGTGGAGTGAAGATTTTTACATTTTATCGCGTGGAATGTAGATTGTAATAACTCAGTACTCATAAGTTTCTACATTGACTTTATCAAAGATTATATTTAAGATTTTTAAGATCTCGCTCGCAATGTTGCCAGCCTGCAAGTTGCATATCGTGTCATCGTTACAACAATAATTTTAAAAGTTAAAATCGTACGGAAATCACCCGAAGGTCACTTTGACTTAGTTTTTATTTACGCGCACATGTTAATCTTCTCTTTTTATTTATATCTTTTATAAAATACTTTCTCCATGTAAAGATAATACTATAATAATGATTAATTTATAACTCTTGCGCAAATTGACATGCAATGTAGATAAGTAATAGCTGACGGCGTTGATTGGGATGTCGTTTTTAAATACCTTCTGTATTTTACCAAAAGTAAGAACAAGATTATGATTAATTTAAAATGCCTAAATCATGAAAGAATGCACTGTTATTCTAAACACGCAAGTTTCAAATCAAATCTCAATCGGCGCATGGAACCCCGATGACGTATTCATCGCTAGTTCTATAATAAGTAAGGTATATTTAAGTTTAATTGGCCAAATGATCTAATCAACTATGCGGAGTGACTTTACCAAAATGTATTAAATGAGAAACTAATAATACTTTTATTTACAAGTTGTAGATGTAGTAGTAAGGGATACTCGAATATGACGGAAATTTGTATTGCTGCTTTTATAGAAGTAGTCATTCCTCGGTTTTTCAACTTGTGTGCTTGACTTTATTTGATTAATTTAGTAATTAGTATGAATGAAAATCCAAAGTTTTGAGTAATGAATGTATGTGCGTTTTTTTTTAGAATTCCTGCTGACAGAACATATTCGAGTATTCAGACACGCGTAGTGTTTAGTTTTTATATAATAATAATAAACATAGTTATGTTTATATAGTTTATTATGTACGGACGTAACATCGCGTGTAAAGAATTGCCTATTTACCGTAGAATAAGAAATAGCTAGAGACGTAATAAATTATATTTACTATTGCCTGTTAACGATTCGCACGCACTTGACGATATTTAGAATAAACTTTCTTGACCCGTACTCGTCATACAAAATGCAGACACTTTAAAATAAACATCGACCACAATGCTTCCTGAATGCTGTAAAAAGGTATACTTGAAATCATAGCTCTCTAGTTGTTATATACATTAATATTATAATAGCAGGCTCCGGATAGGCGGATATATAAAATGAACTGTTCTCATGGCATTTATTCAGTCATTCCTACTTTAAATTAATTTTATACTTAATTTTGAATTATTTTGTATTACCTGATTGGGGTATTTAATAAATAAAGTTTAAAATCGTAATATATGTTTATTATTTTACAATCAATTTAGATATAATACAAACAAAAGGTGAGGGGGTCCTACTAACTCGTATAGTAGTATCATTTTAATTTTCGCTTATGTGGGAAAGAGACAGAGCTATGCAGTGCCCATAGCTACATCTCTTTCAGAGTCGGTAAAATGTGCTGGTAGGCCCCCTGGTCGTCAAACACACCAGCAGCTACCTGTGTGAACCTCCGGGCGCGGAGGTGAAGAAGCTCTGGTGATGTCGGTGAAACGACCTGCATCTAGTCGAATTCATAATGTAATGTTGCTATCTATACAATTTATCAATTGACATTTGTTGCAACTCTGACATAGTAAACAATACAATCATAAAACTTAAAAAATGACTAGAATTCAGTGGACAAACTTATAACTATTTAATTAGTGGGATCATTCATTGAGTAATGCATTAGTGGCGAGCAGTCTTGCTCACCACTCATGTCCACTTTCATTTAATTTAGAGCATAACATTACTTACATATCTCTCCTAAACACACCCTTATGTCCTATGCACACTTACTGGATACCATTACTATCAGCACGTTAACATCCACTGCTGCACACAGTGTTTGCAATCCAACTGTTCGGCTGGATATGGTTGCAAGGAATTTTCATCATCTTTATATCAGCATATACAAGGTTAAATTAAATTAGCTAACGAAACTTCGTAGACGTGTTGAGTATACAGGGTGTAAATAGACCTTTCACGAAGCTGTCAACCAAGCATTCTGTACATCAAACTAAGTAACTGTACGCAAAATTATTTATTTATTTATTTGAACTTTATGTACAAAAGTGGTACATCATAGGCGGACTTAATGCCACAAGGAAACGACTTTTTTTTGGGGTGAAAAATCACGTTTTACGGTAAGACTCAATGTAACGCACTTAAAACATTGTGCTGATGGATGCATTGAACAGTAGGTACGTGGGTCGTGGTGGTATTTAAAGTTATAAAATTAAAAACTTGTGAAATAGTTGGAACTTTGACCTCTTATATCTCCGTAACTAGGTTCCCAGGTATGGTCTAGAACAAAAAAATAATCACAATGACTGGGAAAACAAGTGTGTGTGTCAATGTCTGATCGCGGCGGAGTTGAGACGTCTTGGAACTGTACCCAATTCATTGTGCCCCGTGTTATTGTGTTAAGTTGTAATCTCAAGTAATTCGTTGGTTTTGCTAGAACAGTGTTCAAACTCAAAGCATTTATTTCAATTTGACCATTACAGGCACTTTTGAATGTCAGAAAAACAAAGAAGGCGAAGCTACAGTCCCAGACACAAGGCATAATAACTTATGAAAGTACTGTAGTTGCCCATTTCAAAGCGTAGATCTCTATGGAGAAGAATGGGCAAGAAACTCCATGGACACTCTTTTCAATCAAACGTTTCTACAATATCTCGGTTACGTCATTCATGTTGAGATAATAGGGGAGAACAGGGTAATGAGAGCGGTCGGGTAATGGGAGCGATGGTGATTGAATGGAAAGTATGCACAATTTTCGCGATCGTAAGCACTCGGCCGCTGCCGTCAACCATCGAGAAACTTTACCTGACGCTCACGAGCCGTTAGTGCTATGTGTTAAGTCATGAGGGACGGTTATGTGTTTTTCGCTCCACGCTTATAAAAACTGCCGATTGCCAGCGTCAAGCTAAGCATGAAGTTATATTCTTATTTTCTTATGTTTATGCTTATTACATCCCTAGATTCATTTACCAAGAAGTCCAATTGGTTAAATTGTGATTGGAAGTAGAATTATTTATTTATGTTTTTAGTGTTCTAAATGGTGTTCAACGGGTAATGGTAGCCTAGCATGGCTCTCACTATTTTGTTTGGAGAGTAGATTTTTTTATTTGTGCAACAAGTTCTTCGTTGTATTCATAAGAAAGATCTCATTTAAAGTATGTTTAGTTAAATTTCGGGAAAAAGTAAATATTATGGCTCCCATTTCCCATATGAGCGTTAAATGGGCTCTGATTACCCGCATGTGTCGGGTAATGGGAGCGACTGACTTTTTTTGTAAAATCGTTATTGTATCTTAATACATGACTGTAATTGATTATAACTGTGATTAAAATATACTTTAATAATGAAGATAACAGTTCCTAATTAAAAATTATAAAAATGTAAACAAATGACGTTTTTATCGAAATTTTCCCTTAGTAGGCTCCCATTAGCCCGTTCTCCCCTACATATATGTGAGAACGATGTAGAAAGCCGTGCATATTAAGAGCGTCCAGAGTAAAAGATTAGATCAACAATTTAAAAACAAAGTAGTTAAAATAAACCGTGGCAGCTAAGAGACGACCAGTCCCAACTGACAGCGCCCGTTCACGAACATGACGCATGGATCAGCACCATTCAACTAGACCATTTTGAAGGGAACTAAATGATCCGACACACCCGCCACCATCAGCGAGACATTTGAGTGAGCATGACATTCTCTCAACCGCCAGGGCAATTCGAGTCAATGAATGATAACTTAATGTAAATGGTAGCTTAACAGTAAAAAAGGACTCACACATGCGCTATGCAATTATATAATACTAAGTGATTGAATCTATACAATGCAAGGATATTTTTACAATCTTCTGCTGCTTCCACAATAACTTCACATGGTAATCAATTAGTTTGCCCCCTATGGTAGTGGAGCAGGACCAGCATTGAGCCAAGCATTTCTGTCATCAATGTAATCCCCCAACTTATAGTATGCTTGCCTACATAGTGTGCGTTTAATACAAGATTTAAATTTCGTCTCATTCAGTTGTAGAATGTGGGGAGGTATTTTATTGTAACATTTTAAACAGCACCCTATGAAAGATGAGTCTACTTTAGCTAGCCTGAAACCTGGCTGTACATTGTACAAGTTGGTCCCATAAAGGGTGTAAAAAGACCCTTAACGAAGCCGAAAGGTACTTGTTCTCCCCATCATTGCGATATTTTTTTTGTTCTAGACCATACCTGGGAACCTTCTAGTTACGGAGATATTGGGGGTCAAAGTTCCAACTTTTTCACAAGTTTTTTTTTAAATACCTACATGTTTTTAATGTAAGATTTTTACTTTAAACATCTTCACGACCCCCGTACTATTCAATCCATCCATCAGCACAATGTTTTGATTGCGTTGTATTGAGTTTTAACGTAAAACGTGAATTTCACCTAAAAAAAAAAAGTCGTTTCCCAGCAATAATTTTTGCGTAGAGTTATTTAGTTTGATGTACAGAATGCTTGGTTGACGGCTTCGTGAAGGGTCTGTTTACACCCTGTATATGTAATGACAAAGTACTGTCGTGATGTTAATTTCCTTAAAAAAGTTCCCTAAGAGAATCGCGCCTACGAAGATCATATATGGCTCTGATGGCTCTTTTCTGCAGAATAAATATAGTCTCGATGTCTGCAGCCAGTCCCCATAGTAAAATACCATATGACATAATACTATGAAAATAGCTAAAATAGACTAGCCTCGCGGTATCTACATCAGTAAATTGACGGATTTTTCTAACAGCATATGCTGCTGAACTCAGCCGTCCTGCAAGAGATGTTATATCCGGACCCCATTGTAGCCTTGAGTCCCAGGAAAACAGTATTTTCGACGAATTCTAGTTTCTCTTGGTTCAATACTATGTCAGTATCACTACTTTTGACATTCGGTAGAGCAAATCTTATGCACTTCGTTTTTTCCCATTTAATACTAAATTATTAGCGGTGAACCAATTATGAACCTGCAATAGGGCGTTCACAGAAGATTCCTATGGCATCTTGTGCCTCTTCCCACGCAGTAAATAAGTGTTTTAATAAGGTGACACCGGCACCGGTGTATCGCACCCAGTGTGTTTTCATGGGAGCCTGCCGTTTTGCCGAAAAGATTTTGACCAAATTTCATTACCCAAACCAAATTTCATTAAAAAAAACCTTTTTTTATACCATTGCATTATTTCGAATGATTTTAGTACGCATATTTTTATTTGGTCAAATTTTTACTTGGCAAAATATTACCAAGTATAATTTCATTATGGCATTTGGTCTTTACTCAAATGATTTATTACAGCAAACAATCTTCAGACAATAAACGTTTGGTGAAATGATTTGTTAAGACAAAAAATATTAAGGCAAAAATAAAAACAAAAAGGGTTGGTTAGGTTAGGTTAAAACTGTGACCTCCACCTGCTAGAAACGACTTGCATTAATAGAAAAAAGAGATTGTTTTCAGTAGGTTACCCGGAACTGAACTATTAAGATTAGGATAATTACTTATTTAAAAAAAAATGTTTAGGTTAGGTTAAAACTGTGACCTCCAGGAACGACTAATTTATATAGAAAATAAAAATGTAAAAAAACGCTACTAACTAAAAAAAAAGAATAGTTAATATTCATATACCTGTTTAGAATTTATCTTATTTGATTTTGCGTAAAAACTGTTATTCCAACTGAAATATTTGACTAAATAAAAAATGTTAAAAGTACTAGTTGGTAAACAAGTTATAGTTTAAACATTCACTTCCCAAACATTAGGTTTGCGTTAAAAAAATTTGTGAATAGATTTTTTGCTAAGTAATAATTTGGCAAATGAAATTATTCGAAAAAATTTTTGGGAAGTGAAAATTTGTCAAATTCCTTTCGGTCAAACAAGGGAGACCCGTTTTCATAGTTGGTTGGTTGGGGTCAACAATCGCAAGTATAAAGGGTGTAAAAAGACCCTTAACGAAGCCGAAAGGCACTTGTTCTTCCCGTCATTGCGATATCTGGGAAGTTAGCGATAGTTGGCGAGTTACGGAGATATTGGGGTTCAAAGTTCCAACTTTTTCACAAGTTTTTTTTTAATACATTATTTTAATGTAAGATCTTTAAACACCTCCACGACCTTCATACTATTCAATCCATCCATCAGCACAATGTTTTGAGTGCGTTACATTGAGTTTCACCGTAAAACGTGATTTTTCACCCCAAAAAAAAAGTCGTTTCCCAGCAAAATTTTTTGCGTAGAGTTACTTAGTTTGATGTACAGAATGCTTGGTTGACGGGTTTGTGAAGGGTCTGTTTACACCTTACATGAATGTATGAGTTGGGTTAGTTTTTTTTTTTATCTTGTCTAGATCTCGATACCAATCAAGTCTGTCGAGTTTCGCTAACTCGACCATAATTATTACAGCGACTTCTCGCTAAACTGATTACACAAGTGAGATGGTGAAAGGCCTGGGCAGCTCGTAGCACATGGGTTTGTACATCTTGTTGTAGTACGTGTAGCGGCGCTTGTGCGGCGTCACCGACGTG
The DNA here is from genome assembly GCA_905220335.1 of Noctua pronuba. Lineage (NCBI taxonomy): Eukaryota > Metazoa > Arthropoda > Insecta > Lepidoptera > Noctuidae > Noctua > Noctua pronuba. The sequence continues at coordinate 320,276 of LR999906.1, read as the reverse complement.
CGCACCGGCACCGGCACGGGCGCCCGCGCCGCCGGACGCCGGCACTGGGGACAAGGGCGGGGGGCAGGGTCAGAAGGGGCTTGGGGCTACACAGTAACAGGTGTAAGGGTTGATCTTTAAGATAAAGCAACGCTTGGCAAGGAAGGTTCGTCGATGAGTAACCAACCATTACATACCAAAACCTCTCCGTGTCTCTGTAATTACGTTATTCATTTGGTCTGTCTGTCATTCGTGGGTCTTTGATAATTGTTATGTTTGGGTAGTCAGAAGCTCGAAATTCTGACTTCCATTTTTATCAAGGGTATCGTACCGGTACTGACTTGTGGCGATCATTCTATGTTAAATACCTTATTACATCCATTATACTAGACAAACTTAATCAAGTTTATTATAAAACTAGCTTTTGCTCGCGGCTTCGCTCCCGTTATGTACGGAAATTAGCCCACGGGAACGTTTTAAATGAAGCTTATAATACTGGGATAATGTAGCTTCCCGTTACTGAAAGGATGTTCGGAATCGGATCAGTAGTTCCGCAGAGTAGCTACCCCTCTTTATAATATTGGTATAGAACAACAACCAACAGCTACTTACGAAGCGCTAAGATCAACATTACCGTGAACACTACGCGGTGGTGTAGTGCGCGGATGAAAGTGCACAAATAAAACAACTACGTTATTGAATATCAAAAAGTTTATTATAAACCATACATAATTAACGTTGGCACAGTATTGCAGATAGGTAGGTCGGCAGTAACATGTATATCACCTGTGTATATGTATATGCTAAGCTCTGATTATAACATTATCATTCAAACTTCTCACCCAGTCTAATACTAATCTAGTGATGTCAATAGGACTAATAAACGTTGTTATCATTTATTGCAGTGATGTTAATTAACTCATCGGATTGTGCGGGTTCGTTCGGGCACATTCTACAATATGCGTTGTTGACCCCACTGTAAAAGGTGGAAGTTTCGAATATTTTTCACTTATTGCTTTAGTCTTTCTGTAAATACCAGCTTTGTCTCTCGCTCATTATGGACCATCAATTAATTATATCGTTATGCTGTCTCCCATTCATTTACATTCGTACAAGATATTTTAAAATAACCCGTGCTTCTCGCTAGAATCCATCATTTGATACAGCATAACATGGAAGACTATTGACTCCCCAAGACCTATCTAATGTCCTCTATCTAAAGTCCACACGATGCGCTCTCATAAGGAATGAACACGGACCCAATGTCACTAACCCAATCAAAGTAACATTTGAAGCGATCTTCCAAATATCATGACTTTTCTTTATAATATATTAATTCTAGACTAATAAGGAAAAAGCGAATTTTAAATAGTAGGTATAATTGAACGATTAATAAGTCAGTATTCATTCATTCCACTATGACTATCGCCACCCTCGTAGCTCTATGATTATGAACACAGTGTCTCATGTGGCCTGTCGGCGGACTCACATGGTGTCTATCTAGTGCTTGTAAATCTATCGTCTGTGCAAAAATATCTTCTATCGATTCGTATGAAAATATACCTTGTGTGGATTAAACAACATTATTTGTACCGTGGAGGTCGCGTGAGCGTGAGGCCACAATTGTATGTCGCTACCCTAACTATATCGACTACCGTGCATCACTGAATCCAAACAATTATGTATCAAGAATTTAAAATAAAATAAACAAAGTTCAAAACCAAATTCTACAATAATCACTAACTTTATTGTCAAATGAAAGAAATGCGAAATTCAAGAATTATATCACACACATCAAGTAAAATAAAAGAACATAAAACTAATATATTTTTCAGAAATAATAAAGATTCAAAACAAAATTAATAATTATCAAGATAAATCAGATAGCATAATTATTGCAATTGGAAATTAATCTTAAACTAAATCGTATGCGTAGCGTACCATTATAATTACAATAACAAATTCATTATGACTAGTTCTCCCGTACAGATGGAGTGCATGAATGTGTGAATTAAATTAGAGCGACTACCTAATACTAGGAGATGATAAAGATGAGATTGCTCTGATAAGAGATCTAAATAATGCTTACGAGTTACCGAAACTAATTGAACTTTATAACGATGCCTTAGTTAAGTGTCAAACATTAAAACTAATGGAATGAACAATAGGCGCGTGCACTCATTATCTGGGGGGAACCTCTCGCGGGGGAGGACTTCTGTATTTGGCTTTGATATGCAAGAAGGGCTTCTTGGAGGAGGTGTCGTCGGCGATGGTGGCCGCCAGCGACAGTCTGATGCTCTCCTCGATGGCGGCCTGCGTCATCGCTCCGTTCACAGAAATACTTTTATTCAGAGGTTTGAAGTCGACGGGAGTTGCCAGACTCATACTTCTGGTCTTTTTAGCGTAACCATTGGTCCCGTTGAATGTCTTTTTGGGCTCATTGACGGGAGTGGAGGCGAGGCTCTGACTGCGCGTCTTCCTGGCGGCGGTCGCGTCGGTGGGGGTGGTGGCCGCGCTGGTGCTCCGGTTCTTCTTCACCTGGTTGAGTCTGTCGGTGCCACAGAAGCTCCTCTTGTCATCCTTCTGCACGTGCGCCAGACTCATGCTGCGCGACTTCTTAGGTGTGTTAACCAAAGTGGTGGAGGTGAGTGATTTCCTATGCTCTACGGGAGGCGTTCTAACTGATCTACCGGTCGGCGTGTTGGGGGTGCTGAAGCTGGAGGGTGCGGACTGCTTCCTGCTGCGCGGGGTGGCCGGGGACTTGGGCGAGCGCCCGTCCACGGAGTCCGCTCGCAAGGGGAGAGTTAAAGCGGACCGCAAGCTTCTGGCTGATGTCGGTTTAACAGGCGTGGAGGTGCGGCGTGCGTCGGGCAGCGGCGAGCTCTTGCCGCTGCTGGCTTTACTGGAGGCGCGCGTGGAGCGGCCGCTGCGGAGCTCGACCGGGGAGGTCTTGCCGCTGATGGAGGAAGCTTTGCTATCGACAGGCGAGACGGTGCCGGCTACTGAGGGCTCCTTGGTGAGCGAGGCGCGGCTGCTGGCGGGAGAGAGCGGGGCGTGCGCGGCGGGAGGGGGCGGGGAGTCGTGCAGCGGCACGGGCAGCACGTCGCGCCGGCCCTGCGTCACCAGGCGCACCTGGCACGGCTCGTGGCGCGACAGGAAGTGCTCCAGCGTGTCCCAGCCGCCGCCCACGCGCACCATCATGTGCCGTCCTTTCAGCAACTAGAACAGAATATAGGAGTCATTGGTCAATCAAGGACTCTTATTATTATATGATAAGTTTATTTAATTATAGTATCAAAATTTGTGTCGTATTTTGTCATCACGGTATTTTTCCTCTTCGTGATTTTCCCGAGATTCAGAACTTCCTACCGTATAACTTATGACAAACAGTTGAGCGTCATCTTACCCTTATGAAGACATTCCTGCCGGCTATGTTGTAGCGCCCCTCGCCGACCTTCTTGACCTTGAGCAGCTTAGAGCACTTGCCGGAGCTGCAGCTGCAGCCGCGCTCCATCAGCCGGGTCACCAACTGCACCTGAATATGATAAAGGATATTGCCATCAACTAGAGACCTCTTCCTCAGCATATGAACATTATAAACGTTGTTTATATAAGCCTTGTATTTTTTGTGAATCTAAAAGACATGTTCACTAATTCAGCTGCATTCTGTAAGACTGAAAGCTGACCACAACATGGTTGGGAAAAAACTAGCCAGATTACGATGTCTATCTAGAAGACAAAGTCTGGAGGACTCGATGTGCAGATCTAGAGCCAGAAATTGGTAAACCCAGGAACTTCACGAGTCTTTCTCTGAGGCGATATTTGCCATTTGACTTCCTTAATAAAAAATGCTCTAAAGTATTTGCTAATGTTCAATCATAAGGACAGCTCAGGAGTTACGTACCCTCTTATCAAGTTCATTGGTAGGTTTGAGCGGCACATCGGAGTCGGTGCTGGCCACTGTTCCTTCTGACTTGGTGCTCTCCGCGTCTGCGTTGTCCACCGCAAGTTGTGCTGCAAATGGTAATTGGAACCTTATGACTATCTATTAAAGAGAGACGGTTGAGGCTGGTGCCTCAACTATAAGTTAAGTAACTGTGTTCAAGTGGTATACTTACAGTCGTTGGGGTCTGGTGTCTTAGGTGGTACTTCGGTGGTAGATCTGCTAGATAAACAAAGGATCTCATTATTGGCATATCAAGCAATGAAGTTTCACTTTAAGATTAATTAAAAAAACCGGCCAAGTGCGAGTCGTACTCACACGCACACAGATTCCGTAGCACCAAATAATATGATAAAAATATTTTGAAGGCTCATTCATAATGTTGTATGGTATACATTCAACAGCAAAATTGATTAAGTATATTTCTTTTTATATTTATTTTTTTACGTTCTAAAAGCCTATTTTTTTCCAGGATTATTATTAATATTATTTTATTTAGAGATTAGCTGGGGAGACACATTTTATCACTTTGGAAGTCTCTATCTTTCAAGGGATGGACTTTAAGAAAAAATGGTTTTAGAAACCTCTATGTCATTTTTAAAGACCTGCCTATAGACACCTCACACGTATAGGTTTCATGATGGGAGCCCCCCCCTATATAAATCGTAAAGCGGTTCACATAATACATCTCCCTACCAAGTTTCAACTATGTAGTCCTAATAGTTTAAAAATAAAGTGACTGTGACATACAGACGGACAGACAGACAGACATGACGCCATTCGGCTACGGAACCCTAAAAATTAGCTAATTTTAATCTTTCGTGTGCCGGAACGTAGATCTACACGAGACACAATGACTTTTTAATTGTGTCTGGATACTCGGCATACGAGTGGTTAAAGAAAGAGGAACTAACTTTTCATCCCGTGGTGGCGGCGAGGAGTCCCTGAACTGCCACGCAGTCGCAGACATGGCCGAGTCAAGTCCTGAGTCCCGTTCTTCTAAGGCGATCTCCTTCTCTAGCTGCACTAACCCTGGAGGCTCCACGTTGAACTTGGTAGCGAGACGAGCCACCTCCAGCAGGCACAGGATGACCTGTCGCGGCTGGTTGTGGAGCACTGTGGTACCAGAGAAACATAAGTTTAGAGTGATCGTTTATGAACTACAATGGATGCTCCACGTCCGAATTTGGTGACGTGAGTCGTGCCACCAGGCAACTTTTGTATACTGATACAAAAGTTAGGAGTAATCTTTCTTGAACTTGGTGAGGAGGCAAGCTACCACCAGCAAGCACGTTACGAGTCCGCCAGCCAACAATATAAGAAAACATATCTAGTTTATAACAACAAAATATCTTACCAAGGTCATCGCTTTCGAAGAGCAAGTTCTCGTGCACGCCGAGCTCCCTGCAGAAGGTGATGAAATTCTCTGTGTTGTCCCGAGAAAAGAAGCTACGCCGCGCCGCGCGCTGCCAGCAGCGTCCACGGATCTGAGGCACAGGCTGTGGAAGAAGACGCCTTCGTTAATACTTAGCTTAGTTAATACTAGCGTAATACCGACCTCAACGCGTTCTGTAGCATTATTGAGTGAGAACCGGTGCCTAAGATTGGACTGCCATGTTTATCTGCCAAGATTCTTAGGATGCAGTTGGCACTTAAAGGCATCTTAAAAGTTTTGACTGCGTAGGATAGATGAAAACCATCTCAAAGCGCCACTTCAAACGAGCGAGATGCACTGCCAACCTAAACTAAATTGATAGAATCCTATATACTGATGATGCTCATTTTATAACTATGCATACTCACCCCAACTATGAGTCCCTGGTCAAGCGCCTCACGAGCCCGGTCGTGTATGACGGCGGCCAGCTGGCAAAGCTCCGCGCCGTTGTCCAGCACGTCCAGGAAATTCTCCCCGGACAGATACGTTATACCTAGGAACAATGACAACCGTACATTAGACAACCGTACACACTTTGCTTGTATAGCTAATGATGGATCTTGAATGGAAAGGTTGTGCTTTTCTAAACCATTGATGGATAGCAGTCACTAATGGGAGACCCTTTGCGTCGATCAGCAGCTCGATTGAGACCTATTTATCTAAATAAAGGCATTATAGATCACCTGTCGCCTTTTTTAGAAAAGCCTGGTGGTGTACTGCAATAGCTAAGTGGACCGAGCAATCATTTCCAACGAGTTAAGTTCGTTAGTCATCATCACTCTCCTGCCCTTATCCCAATTTATTTGGGTTCGGCGTCTAATGTCATCATGTTTTCTTCTTCGATACTTCTCTATTACTCATCATCTTAGAAGTCATCTCGTTTCTAGCTATATCATCCTACACAAAGACAAAGTCTAAATCCATCGTTTCTTTGGTTTTTCTCTCCTCTTACAGCCATCTACATTCATACTCAAAATGTTCCACACTACATTTTCCTCATTCCTCCGCATCACACGTCCATACCACGATAACCGATAACTACACAACTTTTCAGTCACTTGACAGTTAAGTTCGTTAAGTATAAAAGATAGATGTAGTCTCGCCATTTAGCAAAGTAACAACTTCATTCTTGCACAACTCTAATAAAACTTATCTACAATGTAAACGATTGACACACTTAAGATCTTGCTCCTACCGAAGATATCGTAGAGCATAGTCGTCGTGTCATCGACCGGGCCTTAACACGAAGGACCAGTATATGCTGGACTTTAATGGCATTGCCTACAAAGTCGAAATATCAGCGAACTGTGCATTAAAACATCCACCAGCTAAATATGGTGGGCACATCAGAGCAGCATTTGCTTGTCTGTATTGACAGACAGCATTCAGCAAATGCATCAACAAGATACGTAATGTGCGATTGTTATCGAAACAGCTCATGTTAAATTCATTTCGAGTGATGATGAAATTGGCGCAGCTCGTCAACTAACTAGTAAGACTCTAGGTGTAATTTAGCAAGTTTACGACTTTGAAAGTAAGTTGCACGATTATAACTGATTTTACGAAAAAGGAAAACTGTCTGTTCAATGCCTGCACGGAACCGAATCAAAATGATGACATAATGGGTATTCATTAGGATGATCAAAGCATGGCCTCTCCTTGGATTCCTGCTTCCCAACGACAGATTATCTTTTCATTTGCGCCTGTTCTTTTAAGCTTTCAGTATAATTTAACAGTAAATATTCAGGAAGTGCCTTTGTAGTATCTTGAGCAAAATAGCTAATAAAAACAAATGCAATAACGGCTGGGGGCGATCCGTTACTGATTACTGACTGACGACTTTTTACTGATCTGGTATTATCATACTCTTTGCATTTCTGCAGGCCGCGGAGCATGCCACGTCGTGTGCGTGCCTGTCCGCCATTACGCTCATAAACTGTGTGATTTAGATCTAGATGTACGAGAAACAACGAATAATTCGGAATTATGAAGCGATGAGAATAAAACATTGAATGATGTGCGCAATCCAAGAAATAGCGGTGTGGGAGGAAAAAGTCCCAACCAGCAATTCAGTCCTATTATTTCAGCTCATAACTCTAAAAAGCTCTATAAACGATTTATTAAGGTTTTAGCGGTGCCAGAGTGTTGTATAAAAGCGTTCGACAGTACATTATTGCTCTAAATGCTTATAGAGCTAAAAATACCTATAAACAAAGGATGTAAACGTTTACTACGCCATTTTATACAACCGTTATAGTCAAGTACTATAGCAAGTTCTATTATAACTAATACATAATAATATTGCTCTATAAAATTGTTACCAGGTGCCTTTATTTATCTGATTAGCGTAATAAGGGTTCCAAACGAACTGCAATAGTAGTTTCGTTATAGCAGTGATGAACACTCAACTACAGGGCGATATTGTGATATTGTGGATATTCAGATCGCTGCTATAGTACGTGTGCGTTAGTAGTCACAAAGACTTTACAATAGAGTGTTTTTGTGATGTAGTCTAATTTCAGATCACGCTTATAGAACGTAAGTGTAGTATAATAGTTTTTAGATGCATCTTATAATTTTACCGATAAGCATATCACACAGACACTATAATAGAGCAGAATTATTGTATAACAACTTTTTTGGTGCCTAGCAATGCGCTTGTTTGTATTATAAATGGGTATTTATCACTATAGTGACGCAAAAGTGGCACATACATGTAGATAAATGTTTCTATTATATGACAGTTAAGTCCCAAAAAGGATTATTGGCTCGCTTTTACGACAATATTCAGACATTTTGATACGGAATTAATGCGACGTGCATTCACAATCACAATTACGGGAAATGGTTCCGTACAAAATGGAAATCGTGTTGAACCTATTGAGGACGTCTTTAAAACTCCAATAAAATCTTCATATTTGAACATATATAAATGCAAAACTAAGCACATGAACAAAATTCAAAGATTATTCACAGTTGACGCAATAAAGTGTAAACTTATCTCGATCTCTTACAACTCAACAACTTATTTTGTGCCATTGTTACATACTGTATAATAAACACATTTTACTATTTTACTAATTTTACGCAGATGGTAGATAAATAAAAATCTTTATTAATTAAATGGTTCTTTATTTTGAACTAAAAAAGAAAAATCTTTCATTTCTCATTCTCCTATCAGTCTTGATCTCACGTTAAAATCAACCCACATAATTAACTCAGCTTATACAATATCAGGTACTCGAAAATATGTCAAAATATAAAATGTTAGAATATTCACTTCACAGGAATATTCAATTTAAAGCTAGTATAAAACAGGAGTCTTAGGGCTGATTTTTCAATAGATTTTATAGATTTTTTATGTATGAGAATGTTATTTAATTGCAAAGCCGACATTCATCGGAAGGATAATGGTCATAAATAGCCATAAAATCGCAACCCCGACACCAGAAAAATAATTCATTTAATAATTGGGCCATATTTCTTTTATATATGGTGAAGTGACTCGGTAAAGATGAATTAGTATGTAATCCACAGTTTACACAGTTTGCACTTAATATAAAATGTGTGATTTTCCACGGCCATTCCGCTGCTGCAAGCATCATGAAATCGACTCGACTAAGAAATCTATCGATATCCATATTGGCATCCATTAGGTACACTGAAAAAACACAATGTTGACTGTAGTTTATATTTATAAAGGTATTGCTTCTAAAGTCCAGTAATGCTACTAGATACAAACATAGGCACTATATATAAAGAAATATAAACACTAGGTACGTAAAACTTGATATAACTACGTAAATTCTTCCCGAAAAAAAAAACTGGTTACATAATTAACCCACACTATTCGTCAGTAATCAGTTTATAATTGAGTTTTTTTTCATTACCTAAGGTCTTCAGAAAAATAGTAAAAAAAACACTGTGTATTATATATTCAGTCATGCTCACACAGAACCCCAATTTTAGGTTGAATCCTCGATGACTGACAGTGAAAACATTGTCACGGCAAGTACTATAATGGCTCTTAAAAAATCGAAATCATTTTATATGATAAATATTTTTGTAAAAGCTCAACAATTCGAGGGGGCACTTTAAATTCATGGTAAACCTATCCCTAGTTTATCAGTAAACCTGCAGTCGCACATCATTTCCACCGTAATAGACTAATATTATAATAACAAAATAAAATCTTACTCACCTCAGATTGCTTGTATGCTTTTGTAAAATTATTTCATTTATTTTTTGCACTCTGCACTAACACGAATGTAAAATAATGTATAGTGAATGAAAAATGTGAGGTAAAGGAAACTAAACTCTTGTATAGTATGAAAAAGTACTATAAAAGGTCCTACAGTAGCCAGTAGATCATTATTTTGAGACCTGCATCACTGTTACATAGATTTTATTGGACTGTTTCGTCATTTGAAACACTGCAATAAAATTATTTTGTCACTGAACAGAGATATAAATGCGCCACTTCCGAATAAAAGATACGTTCTTTGGGGTTTTATAGGACCAAGGACAGTTTTTTACAAAACGTTCTATGGTTCTTTATAGTACTAGTTTTTGCTGCTTGGGGTATTAATTTTCTCAGCTTAACGAATTGAAGGCAAGTTGTCTGAATTCCTTTATTTTTATTTAAACGATATTCTATGATTGCTCCAAAACATCAGGGTTTACCACTTCCCGCGCTTAAGTGGCCTCGTTATTGTTATTATGTCGGTACATACAATGCCAAATTAAGGGTTAAATATTTTTCCAAGATTTGTCAGGGAAGCCCTAACAATGCTCAATTATTTTCACCAGAAGCGAAGGTCACGCTTCACGCTGGGATAAATTCACGGAAAAATAGCTGTTACTACCACATTTGCAAATACTTATATTGAGTGTGCAATTCTAGCAATAATTCTAAACCGCCTAACCGGGACGGTGAACTTTCACGACGGACATAAGGCAGGGATCGAAACCGATCGCATTCTCATGACCCTATCGCTGCAGATCTTGCCGACCGCGCGGTTCTGTGCTACCCTGGTACCGTGGGGGCTTATTAATCTAGGACCTTTGGCCCTATGGCACTGCTTGCAGATTTATTTTATTATCGGACGATATTACCGACTTATTGCTTATGGGGTGGATAAATAGTGGGTATTGCCGGACTACAAACTTCAATGTTTCATTGATAACTGAACAATATCTGCTGCAAGTTAACCATATTAAAATATCATCGGTAACATTAACTATAGTAAAATAATTCATGAAGTGGAATGACGAATAAATCAAATCAAAACCAAAAAATCCAATTTGTTAGTAATACATACACATCTTAAACACTAGTCATAGTACAAGAAGAATAAGAATGAGAGAGAATCAGTTTCTCCAAATAAGTTTGCTAATGGTATATGGGCTCTGGTCCGGGCAATCACTGACTATTCATGAATTATTGATTGATATGCGCATACAGCCCATACCTAAGCTGCTAATGCACAGAGTGAAGAAGCATCTAAATATTCAGTAGGTAAGATACCACCAATAAACAAAATGATTTATGACTTCGTTAGCCGCACGCTTGCTTCTTGAAACTAATTAATTTATGAGGGAAAAAGAACAACCGTGTCTAATTAAATATAACACCTTCGAATCGAATGGTTTTCCTGTCAATTAAAAATGATGGAAATAATAACATAGCACATAACATCACGCCTGTAATCCCCGAAGGGTTACGCAGAGGTGTACCTAGTAGTACACCCACATTTCGCCAATGTAATATGGGGCGAGGGGACTCTAGGTGAGGCCAATGCTGGAAAGCTCCTGAAAATAATTTAATATCAGGGAAGTAATAAAATGATGTGTGGTTAAGATTACTGAATTATAAGCTCTTGAGTTACGAGACTATGTAAAGCAATTGGCGGGACAGTTACAAAGAGATACCGCGGCTCTGGAACACAAAGGGCAAAGAAGGAACATGGATGAGTTTTAGTCAGTAAAAGTATGACACTCCCTCCCACTCCACCCAGAGCGGGAGGAGTTATTTGATGATTTCCAATCCGTAAAAAAAAAAGTTAAGATGTAATAAGTCAGTAGGTAGAACTAAACTTATGCTACTAAAATAACGCCGGAGTTTGCTAATAATGCTATGGACATACCGACATGCGTAGTGGACTACTGGCTCACGGATGGATGCTATGGCAACAACATAAAAATACAAACAGAAGTGCATTGCATTGCACCAGATAGTTGGCAATGAAGTAATTACTATGTGCGATTGTGCGCCCTGCAATCTGACGGTGGAAGAATGCAAGCCGACGCAAGGAACCGGCTTTCGGATGGCCAGATACATGTGTTATGTATATTATGTATAACGTGAGCAAAAGATAAATAATATCGCTGCGAATGTGTGGGACTGTGGGACCACCCAGGCACTAGGAGCACAGATTTGCATAGGATAGGATCTCATAGCGCTGGGATAGTTCGCGGGTATTTTAGTTGAAAGATATGCAAATATTTGCATGGAGGTACAGATTTTATTAGGCTTTTCTTCGATTTCGACTTGTATATCCCTACTCTTTGTGTTTTCAATAATATGGCTTTCTGTTTGTAAGATTTTTTTTTTCTCATGAAGCTCAAAACATTAGTAATGGTATAAGCACGGTATGAAAATCACTGGATAGAAGACTAACTTTGCAAACTCAATGTTCAATAGCGATCAGTTACGCTATATCTTGGAACAATATTAATCGTCCAAACGACAACAATAGAGCCCTTTGTACTGGAAGCGAAGATCAAAATTACACGCACATCACGTGCTCGATACTCCTAGCACAGTCATTGAAATGATTTAATTGAAAACCGATTCGATTAGAATTGTGTGTGGGGCGATAGATCAGATAAGATCTGTTTTCAGTAATATTTGCAGATGTTATAAAGCAGCTCTCCGAAAATTAGGAACTTATAGAGTGCAAAGTGACGATTAGCTTTGATATAGATATCAGAAGTGTGGACTGATGAAATACGCTTATTTTAGGCAGCGTTGGTTGCCTTCGGAACATGCAATGAGAACATAGAATTGTGTACTGACAATTTCATACTTGCACGACAACACGTGACATTTAAATCTCAAACCAGCAGAAATTATTTCTCGTATGGAATCTGCAGTAATTAATGTGAAATTACAGCAAATTATAATCAGTTGAATGAAATTGTTTGCCGATGTATAATGCAACAAAACAAGTAGTTGTCCAACCATTTTTTGCATACTACGAATGTAAAAGTTGTTTTTTATTCAAGAATGCCAAGTATTTGTGTAAATGACTGGTCTGATTGTTATCGGTACAATTAATAATTAACTGCGATTAACTTTTATTTGAATAGTTCAATTCGGCGAGCGCGACGCGGCTGTACCAGGGGACTCATGTAACCGGTCCTCATGAACGCATAGGAGTTTTTCGTCCGTAATTAGCGCGATAATAATCAAAGCGGACGGCGTCTTGCAAAATAAATAAATTAGTGATAAATAACAACGTACGCAGACACAGCGAGGACGCACGTACTTGTGAGTTGTAGCTGCAGAATTAAATGCCATTTTGGTGGGATGGCCTTTAATGACAGGATCACACACCGAGATGATGAGCAGCAGTTGTTAAATACGACATGCATCCATAACTTGAGACGATTGTTTATGGATGTCACATAAAGTTCTAGCAAATGAAAGCAAAGCGATTGTTAGATGTCAACTCAACCAAGCTCACTGGAGAACAAGCAAAAATGTAGGGAGAAAACTGAATGGGCAATTAGAATTTTAATGAAAAGCAGCGTCACAACTCGTTAGCTTAATCGAAGCATGTCATTTTGATGGCGCAGAGACTGCTCTTTTATTACAGGTCAGATTTACATTTTGTCCAACAAAATAGTACATTGTTACCCTAGGGGTGAAAGTAACTTATTTAGCCCTTTTTTTCGGATACTAATCATCAAATTACCGGCTCAGGGCGGAGAGGAAGGGAGTGTCAGACTTTTACTGACTAAAACCCATCCATGTTCCTTCTTTGCCCTTTGTGTCCCAGGGCCGCGGTATCTCTTTCGAACAGTCCCGCAGCCCACTTATTTAGCCCTGAGACTAAAAGTCTTTAACCCGAGGTAAGCACTGTTCTTTTCATTAGAACAAGGAAAGTAAATATAAACACATGAATTAGCTAAAGAAAAAAATATTGAATTTTATTTTACATAAATCAACAACTTTGGTGAGATATTTATTTAAAGTTTATGGTAAAATTCGAACAATTAGTTATAGTTAGTGTAAGGTTTGTTCCGGGTATATTGATATTTGATATTTTCTGGGAAACTCGAAGATCGGATTAAATTACCGCTTTCACGCCTATTCTGTTTTTTTCATTCAGCCATTATTTTTCATTTTCATCATTGAAAAAATGGTAAATATTTTGCCTAAATCTATGTTGTTTTAAAGAAATGGTTGAAACTGAATACTATTAAAGTCATTAAAAAATATATTCTTTAATTAATTCTTAACTTTATGTTATTTCAATTTTACATCGTGCATCGTGATGTAATTGAGTGGCTGTACAGAAAGTTGGAACATGGTTCAATATAAATGTCAAAATAGAACTATTTTTTTTTTAATAATTTGTCAGCTGTCAGTTGAAAACGATTCTCCCTAGGGCTGAAAAGTATTACTTTTAACCCGCTCCTCAGGCAACTTCAGACCTACTTTCCGAGTATGAGTAATGAAAAACAATTTTTTGGATAGATGAGCAAAAAATTGTGTTAAGATATAATTTTTTTTTTTAAGTGAACGAATTTAAATTCGATGCAATTATAACCAACACAAAAAAGAAAACAATACATTTCATTTTATATACTTAAAACAGTGCTTTTACAGACCAATAAAACATTATACTTAGGTAACGATTCCCTACTCAAAAGCGTCCCATCGGTGAGAAAAATATAATTAAATCCATCGCCATTTTCTCGATTTGGTGATTACACATCAAGTCGGCTTATTAAATCGAATCCGTAATGCTTTTAACCTTAATTATTAATTTTCGCATTCCAATAACGGTATCGTAAGGATGTCAATGCTGGTGAGCAAGCGCGCCGGCGGCGATGTACCCTGCGCGCGCGCCGCTTAACGGGTCACAACGGAACTTCGATATTGCAATAATAATAACTCCATAATTTATAAGGTGTTACTTTGCATGCCGTAATAAAGTTAAGACATGGGATTAAGCGTGGCATTGAACTTCAGGGTTGAGTGTTGACTTGGATGTTAAAGGAGTAACAATTAAAGTTGAACGAACTACTTGTTAACAAAATGAATAAACCTATCCATCTGAAAACATTTGACACCTTACATTTTGACACAAAGTTTACAGATAATTTCCATAGTCAAAGTTGGTGAAACAGAAAAGCGTACTTTATTTCTAATTAACTACAATACGTAACAGCTCAAAGATCACAAAACGCTTAATTCGTTGACTTTTACCAAACGCAAAATAATATTTAAATATTCATAACAGTGCCTAGGCAAGTAGGCAGCCGAAGTTCATACTGTAGTTCAGAAGCGAGTAGACACCCCGTTAACAGCCCAATATTACATTAGCATTTTATGCACGCCTAGTACTCTGTACTCTGATACTCTAATTAAGTAAATTGCTACCATTGTAATTAAATTAAACTTGTATCCTAGTTAAATAATTAGTTTTAGTAACGACAGCAATTACTAAACTACGCTTATCTGAATAATTTTACTAAGTGAAGTTTCATTGGAATTATGATCACAACGACTAAACTAGCAGTCATTGTATCCCATGGGATTAGCACATGAGCCAATCAAGGTTATTTATATTTATAAATTAGCAACAACATCCTTCTGAGGACGCAACTCACGCCATTTCTTCAGATAGAACTTTGATTGAGTTGGTCACCTATTTATGTTTTAGTTATATACAATTCAGAGACTGATATTATGATGATCTATCCATGAAAGATATATGAGAATTGATTTATTAGTCGAGTGCAATTAGACAATAAGGTGGAACGAAGTTTATAGCGCTCGGATTTTCATCGGACTTTTTATTGAGTTCCTAGAGGAGTGGAGAAGAAAATAAAAAATAAGAATTTAGCCGCTCGCAACTTTTTTTTTTAATCTCCTTTGAAATATTTTTTTTTCGTTCATGAATAACTTCAACTTCGACGAATTCATATTGTGGCGTAATAGTGTGACCTGCGTGCATCCATTAAACGCCAATTTGGTCTGTTTCTTATTTAATTACAACAATGGGCCACCACACCCAATAAATATGTAGGTGATGGTCTGTCTATATGTTGAGGAATTCATACGTTACAACACAGTTGTGTGGTCATGTGTCGCCAGGCATTACATCGACCCGCGGCATCACTCACCCGAGACTACCTGATCATGCGTGGCACTAATTACTATTTACTAATCACTTGCCTTACTTATGTTACGGTATCGCTCATTAATGCCCTACATTCGTGACGCTTTTTGTATAAAACCATCCGTCATCGCTTGCACGGATAATTCATGAGTTCAATGAAGCATAAAACAAACAATGTGCGAATCTATACATTTATTCCGTTGCATGCTGATGTGAATGCTATCACTGAGTTTTAAAGCTCATATTGCTTTGTTGGGGTATAAAATAGTGATGATCTTCTGACAGAAAAGTAATTGAGAAGACGTGTGTGAGAACGTAATGGCTGTCTCGTGCGTGCCATGTTGGTTTAAGACACAATAATCTGCTATAATGCGACTATTACGAACATTATTGTAAATTATATCGTTATCGTTAGTACGTAGGGTAAGAGTTTTCCCAAATAGATGATAATGATGTAACATAATAGAACTTGTCGGTAAGTCGTATAGTTCCCAGTTGAGGGGACCACTCGACGAGCTTGCCATTCGAATTTAAAGAAATCGAGGAGGACAGGAGGTTGATGAACCACGTCTAATTGCGATCAATACATAACGTCTTACAAATGAAGTTTTTATGGCAAGATGTTATAAACTTGTCCTGTTGATAACAATCAAGGACAATCTGCAGGATATGATACATTACAAACGAATACTTCAATGCATTAGCTAGCCGCGCCTTACGATACAATGCACAGAATTTCAGCAGTTAGTTAACAGGAAAATGTCTGCTTTGAATAACCTAGGACTACAAGAGCCAGCGGAGTGAAGTCACAAACCAAAAAATCAAGCAATGCAAATTAAAATGAAGTTTAAATTGTACATCTCCCTTGAATGTAATTTGTATTTCTCGTTTCAAGACCGCGCAAAGGTTCCGTCTGATATGAATTGATAGTTAGAAACATGATTGCGCCACCTAGGAGCGAGTGTCGTCGTAAATCTACGCGTTTGTCTTCGCACGCGTGTATCTGCTCGTGACTCGCCTGCCATGTAGGCGGCGTGAAGTGTCCACCCATCGCGCAATAGACCTCCACATTATACGTGCGGCCCTAGTAGGACCGATACATTCACTAAGCCAAAATAAATCAATCGAATACTGTGATTGAAGAGGATAATTATTATTAGCATTAAGGATTTGCTGCAAACGGGTTCTGCCAAAACAAAGTGTCCGAAAAAAACACCGATGAAATCGTAACATCTAATGAAGATTTCTTTGAACAGATTGCAGCACTGAAAAGCGCAGAAATAGGATTATGTTCCATCCAAGTTGCACTGCAACGTGCAGTTATTGTAAACAAACTTTAATAAATAATATTTTATTACTCTTGCCTTGGTAGACCAAAGAATTCTATATACGAAACATTTTATCATAACCGAGACGTTATGGAAATTCACAAATATTTTATTCGGCTATTAGCTTTAAAATCTGCTACGGTAGTAAAAAGTTAATAGATACTTCTTCATAAACAGCATGTTTATTTATGCTGATTCCATGTCCACCTACACCAATGCGTGAATTTGTCATGGAAGTAGTAAAGTTTAGCTGCTAATTATCGGCACATCTCATAACGTTGTCCGGTGACCGGTGACGGCCCACGCGGCGCGGGCGCATGCCGGTCGGCGGCATCGGCACAAACACCGCGCGCGCATATATGGCAGCGGTGCACGGTGATACAATCACTTGTCGTACAAATTGTGCTTTATTATTACGATTCCTTATCCCTTCGTATTACTATAAATATATTTCAAGAATTTGGAGTGGACCTAATCGCATTTTGATTTGAATTTATTGATATAGCCTTATTAATTTGCAAAACATTTTGAACTCCTAGATTCAACTCTGTTGATCTTTGTTTAGACTAACGAATGGCAATAATAGATGTCGTATAGTACGCCCTAAATATAGAACTTAATAATATGTAACTACAGCGTGTACAACGTACCCTCGATGTAAAACTTGTTGGTTAACTTGAATGGCGCAACCAGAGTACATGTAATGATGAGGTTTATGTTGACGGTAATATCCGCTGAACTGAGGCATATCCAGCGTCACTACATATTGTCAGATTTAAAGCCGTAATTCTGTTCACAGGAACATCAATCACAGAGTTGAATAATCTTTCGCTAATTTTGATTTGCAACATTTCTTTTGGCAACTCACATGGCATTTGCAAGTGGGAGAAACTCGTAAAATCGCAATTTTTCACGGCGCTCGCTCCGGATTACATAACTCATACAACGTTATTGTTCACTGTGGACCAACAAACCAATAGTATTCAGTTCTACGCTGCTTCTTGTCGTCAAGTTTTCTATCCCGCGACAGTTTCGCCTAGTTACAAGAAAAAGGGTGGTTTCTCTATATAATGTTGTGTGACTTACCTATTGTCTTATTGATCCAGTCGGCCAGGTCCTCCTGCAGCGGGAACAGCTGCCTCGCCTGCGAGTACAGTATCTTCTCCCGGTAGAAGTCCTCGTCCTCCGAGCAAGGCGTCTGCGCCGCCAGCGCACAGTCCGCGCGCTCGAAGCTGCTGCTCATTTTCCTATTCACTACTATGTCTCCGTGACCGATATGGCGTTCCTCTTCTTCTTTCCCACCTTCGAACGAGCTCCGAATATACTCGAAAGCATTGGTCCTCTCAAAGGCATTAAATATTCTATCAAAGTTGCCGCTCAGCGGTCTGTCGAAACTCTTGGGCTCCACGGAGGTCGGCGAGGTTACCGGCCCCCATGACGTGCGGCTCCCGATGGCAGTCGGACCGCACCGGTAATACGCCATTGTCAAGGCTTACCTGCAACAAGAACAACACAACAGTAAACATGGATTCAATTTGAGATAAGACGCAACCAATGCATCTACTTTCAACTGATCAGAAAACAACTTGAAATGTTCGCGAGGAATGACAAGTAAACATGAACACATTAACTTTTAGCGACGGATATTATTCCTAACGAGGGTTTTGATGAGCGTCATTCCGCCTCAGTTGAGGCTTTTCAACAAAATATGAACTAGGTAATAAAAGAAGTTTTAAGAGAACGTTTGGCAACCAATTTTGTGCACGAAACTAATTTGCATGTCTGACTAGGGCCGTGTTCGGTAAAAACTAACTAATGATGAGGCGAAGGTCGCTCCCGCTGACAGACAGTAATTAAGACACAAAGTGATCGCTGACACAGAGATATGAACACTGACAGCCGGTAATTTACCGACAGGTTCAGGTGAATTCTTTTAGTAATAACAATGATTTTGTTTTGATTGGACGCGCCCACTTCATCCGAGCATTATTATATTTTTTTAAGATTGATGAAAAACACACGAGATGATAAACTTGGTTCTGTAAAGAAAATAAAATACCTAGTCAGGATGTATATTATTCACAAAGTGATTTCAGTAACTAACTGAAACTGAATAAATTTATGCAAAATTGCTCGCTATCTCCAGTTTTTAGTCAAACAACAATGACTCTGTCGAATGTTTATCTTCGATGTTATACTGAATCATACTATCACCACAACCACGTTCGACGGTAGGTAAATCTTCTTCCTGGGAATTCTAGTCCTCACGACCGTAGCGATGGCGCCGAAGTTTGGCGGATCGTCGGCAAAAAGACAAAAGGCAGAACTGGCGGGTAGATCACACCGTGCCATACTGCCATATATGTGCCGGTCGTGATGCGAGAACCACGGTACGTGACGCGAATGGGATCCCTCTATACGACAATATTCGGTATTGTTTCAGTTTGGTACATGATTCCGCCGCTGCTTGTGGCGACGATCGAGCAATTAATAACGTTTTAACAGCTATTTTAGCGACTTCTATAACTAAATCCTCCAGCCAAAGGTTGCAATAACCGCTCGGAACATGTCGCCGGAATTCATAAAGCGTAAAGGGAAAGGGCACACAAGCTGTGACATAGATTCCAATGATCATACCTCATAGAACACAACATTTCGAAATAACTATAAATTATTCCTTCCGTTCGTGTTCGCATGGCGGACATTCAAGTACACACGTTTAAAGTACAATAAGTGTCACATGCAGGACCATGCGTTTGTATGAAAGGAAGCCTGTGAGCTGGGTGTACGCGAGCGGACATGAACCCAACTGTTGTTAACTAATCATTATTAAAGAACTTAACGTTCTGTGAAAATGCATTCGTGTTGTTCACAAACTTGGGAGGTTCGTGTCACTCGTGTAGACATGGGTTGATGTCATGTGTCGTGTGTATGTCGTTGTCCGCGGCTTCCATTGTGCGCGCAGGTCCTCTCAGGCGCATGACCACATCCTGGGACTCCTGGGAGCGCGGATTGTCTGACCTCCGTGCTATTGTCCAAAATAGGAACAAAATGTAGCAGCATTAAATCGAGGTAGAGAATCCGCATTCAACATTAATGAGAAGTACCAAGAGAATTGAAAGGAACATGATCGCCGTGGAATGCAAAAATTCAATAGACGAGTGTTTATGTTGATGAACCAGTTACCCTGGATGGAACAATTTTCTAGCACTGACACGCAAAAATAAAATAACATTACCAGTTTAAACTTATTCAAATGACGTATTCCCATGAAATTATAATATTTTCCCCATGGAAGTTAATTTATGTGAATGGGAGCAATTGGGACGAGCCGGCACCGCGCCCGCCAGCCCGGCCCGTCAGCGCCGTCCCAACGGCGATGCGACACGGAAGCCACCGGGAAATCGATTTCAAAGAATTGGGACAATATTTTGCATGCCATTACTTTATTTCTATTTCAAATGGTACCCTTCTCCAAAAACTTAGAGTACAATTTTCTTTGTATCCTCTTTTGATGGAAGACAGCACGCGAGACCGGGTGCAGGTGACTTGCGGTTTTCTTCAGAAAAACGTAATTTTATAACGAAAAGTTTGGTCGAAACACACTGACAGCATGTGAAAATGCAGGTCAACTTTTGATAGGCTGTTTTACTCACATGAAAATGTAAATAACAGCTGAAAACTGAATGCATTATGAAGAAAGACTGCAAGCTTCGTGCTTTGTGTCATCAATCAGTCGAAAACATCATAAAAAGGCTTTTTGTATTTACGACTTTGTCCTTTATTTCGAAGCACTTTAGCATAAAGGGCCGTTCTCACTAAGTTGTCAGTAGATGACGAAATGAACTCGGTCCTTGATACGCAGGCGTAGCAGTGAGCCAGGTGAGCCTAGTCAATCACCATAAAGTGGTCGGAGCTATGTTGTGTTGCCCACGCGCACCGGGCCTACGACGCAGGCTTATAGGGCTGACAGACCTTGGACCTATGGAATATTTCGACTCAATCACTTCAGTACAACAGTCGATATTCAAATGAGGTTGTTATCAACTCTGATGATTAATCTAAGACGTATCATGGAATAAGAAGAGCAATACGCTTACGATGTTTATGTCATCATCATTCATCATCTTGATCTTTATGTAACTTCTCCAAATGTGGTTCTTCGTATATCTGTTAGTCTGTATTTTTTAGTATTATGTAGTATTGCTTTCAGTTAAAGCCCTGAAACCATAATTATTTAATGTCCGATTCAGTCCCTACTCAGTATTTCTTCAACTATGCAGCTGTCAGCCCTACATCGTATAGGTCAAGTTGAGCGGGCCGGTCGCGTCGCTCAAGAAAATCGTCCATTTACGCAAATTACACGCAGACGCGAAGGTCTCCACTCCCGACGGCTTTTTCATTACGACGCTCTTGAGCCCGTTTACATGGTTCGTTTGTGTGAAAAATGTACACACGCTCACTTCAAGATGGGAGACGACGAGACGAGCATGTAATTTATTAATGACAAAGTTATGGCAATTTGTTGATATCTTATTTCTGAAGCAAGTTCAGAGAAGTCGTAATGAAAGTTATTGTGTTGAACTGAGAAATTAAAGAGGTCGACATAAATTGCACATCATTAGTCTGACAAACAGCTCAGTACTTAACAACCAATTCAACTTTGAAAAGGAAGAATCAATCTGATTTAATAATACGAAGAAATTGTCCCTAAGTGACTAGGGCAACCGGAATATCGGAGACGTCTCTCAGTGAGTGGTTGGTCGTCGAGCGGCGGTGCGTTGACTCCTGTGCGCTCCTTAATTGGATAATCACATTCACTCCCGCTCAGCCGAGTTACCAATGTAACTCGCACACTGTCCGCATTGCATACATTCTTGCACATCTAAGATTTCAGGACTATGCAGCTATGGTGCCGCTCTCCATGTAAGTATTTAACATTCATTGTATAAGCCTGTTTTCTAATTTTCATTGGTCTCTTTGCTTTGAACCGAGTCTTTGGTGTGGCTTGTTTTGGCTTCTGTTGCTCTAATAAAAACCCCACATATATTATTTTTATTTTCTTCAATGTACAGACATCGGCCTGTTACAAGTTTATAATATGTATAGGATATAGATTAAGTTTTCCAGCAAACACATCCGATTGTATTCTTTCGAGTGACTTTGCAGTCAAAGCAAATCCTGGATCGAGTAATAACTGCAATATCGGTGGTGCATTAGTAGTGCATCGCGAGTGCACCGACGGTATCGTGTTACCGCTCCATTGTAAGGGGACCCATATGGACTCGGTAACCGCAAGGCACTCCCTGATGGAGTTGATAGTCTTCTGAGATTATGATTACCTGGTACTTGCAGCTTAGGTGTGGACATAACGGTATTATGGACAAAGGATTTCGCATTTTGGTTTCTATCTGATGGATGATAGTCCTCACTAGCTAAAGGAATCATGCATGAATTATATCTAAGTTTACCCAACACAATGAAATGACAAAACAACTCAAAGGAACCTTAAAAGTCTCAGACCTTGGTTGCTGGGCTGTATACAACTATACACCGTTTTGCAACGATTTGAAAATGTAAAACAAGCATGTACTAAGTTGGAACACGGCGATCCGACATGCCTGAGGACTGGTCGTCTGCGATAGCCACGCTTGAGCTATCTGCCGCGAGTCACCGACCCGGGAAGGGACGGCTATCGACGCGATTCATGTCAAGAGATCGCAGATACTTCAATTGATCCTGTCGCACTTAGAAAGCATTGCCAAGGAAAACGGTACTTATGCTTAATTGTACAGGCTTTTACTGTGCCTAGGTCTGTTGGATCAGCTTGTTGTTACAACCCTGGGAACTAACTAACTCGGTTTGTCGGAACGCGTTTAAGCTTACCGCAAAGTTCGACTCAAAGGACCAGAGAGTAGCTTTGTATCAAGAAATGTTAACACAGTTAAGTCGTAAAACAAAATGTTTTTCGCGTTAGGAAGTCGTGTTGGATATTGGGGTCAGTCCTAAAAGGTCGGCTTTTACGAAAGGTAAAGTAAATGCACGTTTGCTGAGTGATGTAGTAATGTAATTGGTCACCCCTTCAACTACATGTTCACAGATTACAGGCAGCTAATCAGTGTTGTAATCTTATCTCCGGTTCGTTAAGTAAATTATTCGCTTGTAGCCCCGCTGAGGAAATGGAAACATGAAAGGAATAGCGTTAACAGAGCTATGAGCAGTGGTTCAGTATTGGGAAAGTTTTAATTAAATTATGTTCTCTATCATCATCATACGAATTATTTAAGGTCCAATTTAAAATAAAATAAAAACACTTTATTTCAGACCTTAAGCCATTTAGATGAATGTTTTTTTGTATATACTTTTTTATTATATTAAATTGCTCACAAATACCAGGTCGCCATGAACTGGTGGCGTTTTTAATAAAAAAACGTGCAGAAACCAATTCAATTTCACAATGTTCAGGTATCGGTGTCAGAGTTACCGCATGTTAGCGGTATGCCGCGCTGCACGGCATGCGGCACTCAGTTTCTAGGCGCCTTTACCGCAAGACACATATACTCGCTTTCGACAGCCGGAGTCGGTTAACTCTGTGGTTTACTCACAGTTCTCGAGTGTGAACTGTTATGTGTTATGACGAAATGAAATCTAATACGTTTTATGTAAAGTACACATATCCATTGTCTCACATCGCACATGGGTACGAAGAACTTCGCCTGCCTTCTGCAGTTCCTTCCTCTGGACTGTCGTTAGTTTAGTGGTAGAAAGTACAATGGCTGAGTATGAGGTCTTGGTTTCGATTTCCAAGTTGGGCAATGTGATTGGGTTTTTCTATCAGGAATTTTACAGTAGGAGCGCGCAGGCGGAGAATGCATTTGTGCCCCGACTCTGGTTAAACTTAACTAGCGAAATGTACGGGTACCTACTTCAGGTACACTTCTGCCTAAACGTTGAGGGACTACAGGTGTGATGTTATATATTTTACTTCCAAAACATGTATCTATTTTCGTGTGTCTACATCTAATTTCACCACATCGCAGGATGTGCAGACCACTCACGCCGCACGCGTATCAGCGTGACTAGCCGACTCGGGCATCATTTTCACCCAATCTGGCTCTCTCTCGATCGCTAAAATTCCGCACATTTGTAGGCATTGCGGCGAAGTGAGCGATCTATCTCGTCCGTCCACTAGACGTTGACGTGGGTTGACGTGCTGGAACACCGCCGTCGCGTCAGGCGACGTCAACACTTACACTAATTTGTAAGCCGGTTGTAATATTGCTTGTGTGGATGGGTGTGGGACACACTGTATGACGCACATTTTGCGCAGTTTTTATGTAGCAACGAGTTGCGTTGAGGATTCGAAGTAAATTACTTTCACAACCTATTGTTTTACGTCCGATTTCGCACCAAAGTGACCCGGCCAAAGTCACACTGATCTCCGTTACCATAACATTGTGTTTGGGTGACAGTCAGTGGCAAGTCTGCCACATGTATATTGACTACCGTTACAACAAGGTTGCTGCTGCCAGAGGTAACCTTACTGAGTGTGGCCTGGCAGTAAGTACTGACAGTAAGTACTGATACCTAGGTATAGATGGGTCCTACGCATTGCGGTCTTGTTTTCAAACTACCATTGCTGAATTTGCTTTGATCGGAAGCAACACCTATTTCGTAAAGGGTATTCGTGACGGTTCTGGCACTAATCACCAATCCAACGCACCAGCGTCCTACTTATAACGGGTAGGTAGGCGTAGGGTTACAGCGACTGCTCCTTTCAACTCGACGAAAATAGAAGAAAAAGGGCAGTTTCTGGTTACCGTCGCTCGTCGCACTTCCACGTAAAAATATAAATTGCATTCACAAACAAACCGTGTGTAAATAAATACACGTATTGTAGACTTTAACACGACGGTGTAGAGTTCCTTTTGTTTGTTTACTTTTTAATAGTTTCAATGGGGCAGCGAAGAGGCTAATGTGGTACAAGTTAAAAGCTACGAGAGATCTAGAACTTTTATTTTTACCTCTTTATGCAAGCTAGGCAATGATCTTATCTTCAGATCTAGCCCACAAGCTAATCGATCATTGGTTTAAATAAATAAATCAAGTCATTGGACACGTGTCTGCAAAAGGTCGGCCATTGAATATTAGAATGACATTAACATCTCGTCGATTTAAACAATGCGATAAAATATATTGCAACACTGCAGACTTGCAACCAGTTGTTTCATTCACAAATATCTTGCGAAACCTGTTGACCAATCATTAATCAATTAGAAAGAATTTAATAAAAGAGCTTATTCGGAATCTTTTGTTAGACAAAAAGTAGTCAGAACAAGAATCAAAGTTGAGAACAGTGCCAATGCCAAATACTGCAAAGTATTCACATCAGAGTCGTGGCCTTAGAAATAATGAAATCTTTTTTTGTTTTAACTTTATCATGTTAGGATACCGTTATCCATAATGCCTGCAGTGTTTCGCTAGCTAATTAAAGTTAACCTTGTAAGTATTTCGCCGTCTCCTATAAGCTTGCGGGCACACTGACTGAAGCAGCGGAAGCCCCGCGCCCCTCGCCCCGCACCCCGCGCCGCTGTGCTTTATGTGTTCATTGATGAATGGAGTGCACTCGATCAATGGCGCAACGCCGAAGTACCTCATTCACTATCAATACTACTTCACGTGTGAACTGTAGAAGAGCCACTCCATACAATGGAATCAATCGAAGTTGAGCAAAGAATGAGCCAACTTTGCCGTGGGTGGCGAAGGAGGTCGCTTAGGGAGGAGGTCGTCTATGAATGAGAATAGTAGCTAATAATATGTTATATCGGGCGCGGAGTTCTATGTCTCAGCAGTAACAACTCCTCTCCCTCCTCTCTATTCAAAAAATTAAATTAAATGAAATTCTTCTAAAGATTGTCTTGATAAGATCGCTTTTAACGATAAAAGACCGCCCCTTGTGTCACCCTAAGTATAATGCTTAATATGTTTTCTTATGATGTATGATGTATGTACACACGGCGGCACATGAAGCTGTACGTTTCCAGTATAAATTGGCCTCGCTTTGTATAGATTTCCTTTACAATGAGAGATCCGTATAAACTGGTTTTGTATAGCTTGATCGGCCGTCGTGCGTACTTACATATTAAAGCGTATTCTTTCTATCTATCTGCGTTATTGGCTGATTATGTTATCAAAGAGAAGAGATTAGAACTTCATAATGTAGTGAGAACAGCCCTAACCCAAAATATTGATCTCCAATCATTCGATCAATGATTGGAAATCAGTACGGTTCAGTTGTTTGTAACTGTAATTGTATCTTCACCATAAATAAGCACACAAACATTGTGATCCTTCTAAACAGTTCATATTGCGTTGGTATCACATCAGTGTGAACGTACCTTTGTGTTGGAGTGTGAGCTTTAGCAATGCATCGTTAGCGATGTTAGCGATCGACAATCGACGAGTGTTGGAGAAAGATCGCTCCATATTCAGAGATGATTTATTTATATTCAAACCAGAGAGCAGTTTCGAAACTCTCAAATTGTAACAGCACAGTTTGGAAGTAGGTATTGTTGGAGAACGTTCTGTTTAAATGACCTAATTTACTTGCTCAAGGCAAAGTATAATGTACTCGTTTAGTCAAATGAAAAAATAAAACGACGGCGAGGACAAAAATAAGGAAGCAGAAATTTGTGAATTGTATCATAGCAAAGATCTATGATTGACGAGTTTTGTCTCAAACAAGGTGAATCTTTAAACCTGTTGTTTATTCTGAAACTAATATGTATCTTCATGAATCATCATTTCTTTAATCACGGAACAGACATTACGAGCAGAATTTCAACGACACTGTTCACACTCGGGATGCAGAAACCACATCACATCGTTAGAATAGCTAGCATTTGCGCGAGTTTACCAAACAATTCGTCTCTGCAGCCACAGCACCATGTCAACATTGGACAGGACTTCAAACACCCACGCATACGCATCCGTCTGCTCGCTGTGGAGTGCATACTGCATAGCAATGTTTACGACCTCATAAATGCGTTTGAACGCATAGCCCAACCGTATTTAATTGTGTTTCTGCAGGAGCGATCATTGCTAATAGTTCTTAAGGAAGCACTTATTACTTAAGTAATGTCCGTAGCAGATAATATACTAAACAACAGATTCCTTGGGCCTTGTGGTCATAATATCTGTCTAGGCTAGGGCTGCCATACGTCCCGGACTCCCGGTACACCCGGACATGCACCGGTTTGGAACATTGTGTACCGGTCATTGTGTCAGTTGTCCCAGACAGAATCGTGATAACATCATCATCCATGGTTTATCCTACCTCCATTACAAATGACCCCCGCTCGGCGTTTCAGCATTTATGGCAGCCCTAGTCTAGGCAGAATCTATATTAATTTCTACTGTGGTGCGTAATGCATAGTTGCTGTACTGCACATTCTTCATCGAAGTACTAGGCGCCCATATCTTTTTTTTTTATATATCTGGACCAGAGCCTCACTAATCTTCAAAATATGAAGAGCATCTAATAAACTTTATTGATTACTTTTGGCTGGGTTCTAAAGTGAGCGATACACGAGCGAGTTCCATGCCCACTCAAGTGACGTGCCACTACGTGGTTGTACGGGACAGATGAGGACAGTAATTAGTGTGTAGGGCACGTTTGGTGATATGTGTTACAACAAATTGTTGTCTACATTCAATTAGTGTTTTGTTGATTGTTTATGCAGTTGGCAAATTGAATTTTATTCGATTTGTCTGAGCGATGCAACGAGTGAAATACTTTACAGGAAGGTCTTACCAGTTACTACTAATGCTGCTTTAAGCTAAACGTCAACTCTCCACTTGAAACAGTTTCAGTAATCTGTCTAGGTATATCCCCCAGCCCCGGACGAGTTGTTGCTCGTTAGCTGTCGAACTACCGACAACTGTCCGGGGCTTATGTAAACAACTTGATATTCATGTCAGTGCTCACAGTGCCAGTAACGAGGGAAATGGTCCGCAACCATAGCACACGGTCTACTCTCGAAACACCGAACTCTACTAATTCGGTACAAATACGTGATATACTGTTCCTTACAAACTTCAATAACTTAGATAGTGTGTAGTTTCGGCAGTTATTTCGTGGTTGTTACGGACAATGAATGGGCAGTATTATGTACTTTGTTATGCAAATATGAGCTATTTCAAATGAGATGGCTTTGAATACGGATATACATAATCTGACTTTTAGTTATACATAGAGTAAAAGTACCCTTGGATTTATGATTTTGACTTGCATAACCGTCTTACTCGCATAATACTTAAAGAAAGAGGTATTCCAGACATATATCATACCTCCACGTCTTGAAATCCGAAATATGGACTCCTGTTCCGTCCAGCCAGCACCATCAACAGCTGATCTTCCGACAAGCCGCTCCATTTTTTAACCGATTCATATAATCGTGCTGCGTAAGTTTTTACTCGAGTGCACTTACAAAGAGGGTAACATTATTAGTTTACAGATCATCGAGCACAGCCGGTTTTGTACATCACCGGCTGGTCGAGTGATTTTGACGTTGAAAGTCAACGCGATACCTTCTGACGGTCCTTGCCTTCTGGTAATTGTACCAGGATGTGTTCCAACAAATGGGAGAAATAGGTTTTCGAGAAGGCATGCAAATATGACTTTACTTTCGTTTTCTTTAACCAATGGTCATCCATTATTCTGAATTAATTTACCTATATCATTCATTCATCATTTTTGGGCAGCCCCAAGTAGTTATACATAGGTGCTTCTCAATAAAAATCTTCAAATCAACCTATAGTCCGCCCACATTTCCCATAAAGCCCAAGTCTTATGGCGTCCTTCTCGATGCTATAAGTGTCAAAAGTGAATGTGACACCTCTGCCTGCTCTTGTAGGCCTGGTACTTGCTACCTGCATGTTAAACCGATAACCTATTGGCCTCGCCGTTTAGTACCCGACGCGGCTATTGTCTTGCAAGGTAATGCTATTAAAATGGAGATTCTGTGCTGCAAACCTACTCTTGATTGAAACTACAATAGCTTGTGGCGATGCGAAGTAACATGCGTTTCATTCAGGTTGTGCGTTAAGATAAAGGTGCAATTTGCAGAATCTTTGCAGAGGAATGCATTTTTGGTGCTGTAGTTACGAATGTTACGATCAATCCTGCTCTAAGTAAAGTTTATTTCTGTAAGTAATGGCCGTACAGCCCCCTGGAAGACATCTGTGCGCAGTGCGGCCAGATGTCCGACGTGACTATCTTTAGAAACAATTGGACAATTAATTAAACACATGCGTTTTTGTTCATCAGGTACGCAGTACTTACGATACTCCAACACATGTTTTTTTTCTTATTGTCGCCATTTTTTGTTCGAGATATTGGTCGAGGAATAATTAAGCTGTTTTTCGACCTTGTTACTAGATGAATCAGGGCCACATACCAGATATCTAGACTTATTTGATATTAATCCTCTTAAACATGCATGGACGTGACAGTCATTCAAATGCAGCGCAATGCAATCAACAAATAATATTGAACAGTCGTGATTTATTCAAAACTAAACGAAAATTATGAATATGACATTGACAGACCCCACCAGACTCTCAATTCTGATAGAAATTACATAGCCAGTGAGATCCTCCACATGATGATACCCTAGTCCTATATTAGTAAATACGCAAACTAATCAACGATATTGACCTGATTGTGGAACTGCACAAATAGTGCAAGCTCTAACTTAGACAGATGACTGTTTTATTGGCCCTAGATAACAATGATCATCGCAAAACTGGGGCGGTGCTAATTAGAACATATTGTCGAGTAATTGATGTGGGAGCACTCCGTCCTACTAGCTGCTTGCTGGAAATATTATCAATCATAACATAAAATACGAGAATCTTGGCATAGTCAATTAAGAACGTGTAAAATCTCCTGTACATTCGGACATACCATACTGCATACATGTAACGATCTTGTTAGTAGTTGATAGAACAATTTTCTAGCCTTTTATGATAATTAAATTAGAGCAAGTCCCGCTTATAAAGACATGACCACTTGTCCAGCAGTATTTATTGCATTGAAATTAGCTAATTGAATTTAATGCTTACAAACGTTACCGCTCTTGAACTATAAAATAGCGTCATAAATATTGGCCGTACAAGGCAGCGACGCGCGCGCAGCGATCCATATCCACTCAATTTGATACATTGGGAATTAAATGCATCTGTAGTACACTCAGCCTTCCCCACGGCCACGTTCAAATTAAATATTCAATCTTGGATATTATATTGTCTAAATTAATCGGTTTATTTTCTTGTCACTTGTCTAAATTTAAATGAAATCTCGCCTTGTAACATAAATGGTAATCTACTGATTGTAATGCAATTAGCGATGAATAAATTGACATCAATATGGGTGTGTTTACTGCTTGCACTCACAAAGATGCTAGTTAGGATTAAGCTTAAGATGTAGTTGGGCAATGTCTGTCTGCTGCATTTAATCAATTATAAGAGTAACTTAGCATATTTAACTGTCGTGAGACTTAGGTCTCCTCTTCTATTGCATATCTACCTTCGCGCTTCGTCACCGCCTTTGGCTTATAAATAGTAACAGTCTTTTAACTACAATGGCGTCTGCTAGTCTAGCAAGCTTAATTGTTTTACTAACTATAAATCACACATTTATTAAAATCTTATCTTTACAGGACTTCAAAAAAATCTATACTAATATTATAAAGCTGCAGGGTTTGTTTGTTTGTTTGTTTGTTTGAACGCGCTAATCTCTGGAACTACTGGTCCGATTTGAATGATTCTTTCAGTGTTGGGTAGTCCATTTATCGAGGAAGGCTATAGGCTATATATCATCACGCTACGACCAATAGGAGCGTAGCAGCAATGAAAAATGTTGCAAAAACGGGGAAAATTGTATTTTTAATAACTTGACGCGGACGAAGGTCGCGGGGAACAGCTAGTGTTAAATATAACAAAAACAAACGCTAGCAAAACCTGAATTTCAGTAACAAAAGTAAACGAAATTACAAAACCGTTTTACTTTAGTGTCCACAAATCACTCTTGTCTAGCTAGAAAGCCGCGACTGTTTTTCAACACTTTTTCGCGGCTGTAATTGCTAAGAAAGCACGTAACGTGTGGCATTATCTGCGACATCTACTGTCCACTGTCCGTCCACACACACTCTCTACAAGAGAGGGTGTTTTCTAATAGCTGTGTGTCTGTGACGAGTTGACAACACACCGGACAGAATTGGAAACGAGACGATTTTCGCGCTAAACGTAGTAAATAGGCTTATGTTATAGCACAGTGGGTATTTAAGTAGCATCTAATCGGTGGGTCCGGTCCACTTGCATGTGCTCTCGCCGCTTCTTGTCACAGCTTCACTTTTCTCGTCTAAGTATACATTATACTTTTCACTAATGTTGCTTTGCTGCTCGGATGGTGTTTAGATTTCTTATGCGCCGCATCGAGCCGGAGTAGGGTTGGCAACTAAGTAGTGCAGCAAGGTAACACGCGGCAAAAACACAACTAACCCGGTGGCCACAGCCAAGCGCGACCCGGATTGCGGCGCGACATGAGGCGCGACAAGCGGTGAGCGGCGAAAACAAATGGTAGACAATCTATGAAATATGCCACAGCTACCTGCGACGCGATCTGCGGTGCGACCTGCGGCGCGGGGAGAGTCGCGCGACACGCGGCGGCGACGGGCTGCGCGGTGTGCGAGTGAAACAAATGTACTAGCTAGTATCGAGGCGGCCACAGCTCAGAGAGGCGCGCGCGGCGGCATCGGTGGACGCATTCAGGCATCGCGCGACAGAAACAAATAATTTTGTTTTTAACGCGCGTTGGGCTACATAATAATAATGGATACAGAGCAATTTATTAGTGAAGTACTTAGCAGATCAGCAATATGGATGTCAAAACATCCAAATCATAAGCATAGACATGTTGTAAAAAAAGTGGGAAGAAATAAAACAACAAATTCCTGGTTATAGTGGTAAGTATTTATTACCTAATAGTTTAGCCGTTTTCTAAATACGTCCACCGCTGACGCCGCCGCGGTCGTAACTAGCTGTGGCATACCACCGCAAATCGCGCCGCCCGCCGCGCCTCCCGTCGCACCGCTCGCCGCACCGCCAGAAACTGTGGCCAGTCCCTAACAGTCCGATCTACCTACATATATTTTCATTGCATTCCCTAATCTGTTGGTGTAATAAGAGTACAAGTTAGAAAAAAAAACGAACGAACGTTTTTTTTTGTTAGAGTAAAGTCTAAGTTTTGGTTAGAAGAAGGATAAAATAACAGCCTGTGATACCCTAATCAGGAGGAATCCACGCAAGGAAGGCGAAAAGCAAAGGCATTATAAAACTGAAGTCAGAAACCTGAAAGAAGTCAGATAACGATACAATGATTGAATAATGCGATGCGGTACGATGCGACAATCTTCATTAAAACTAGTGCAATGACAATAGTTTCAGGAGCATCTCTCCAAGCGGGCGCGCGGTGCGATGCGTGTGCGCCGAGAAAGTGCAGCAGAAGTAATTAAATTGGGCGGATCGCAGCACACATAGCACAGAAAGCGGAACTGATGGTTACGTCACACGCCACAACATCTGCTCACACTCGTAGGGTTGCAGAACACTGCCGAGGAGATGATGATGTCTTTATCACCTCACTAGACGAGGTCGGTAGGTAGACGCAAGTAGGCTTTGGTTCAGATAATAGGGTTGATTATTAAAAAAATACTGGTGCTGTTGATCTTAGCTAGAGTAGTCAATGATCGGAATAAAATCGCTAAACTCAAGAGTAGAATTCCAATGAATGATAATTTTGTCGCTCAAATCGTCACTTAGGAACTGAGATAGAAGACCCTTCATGAATGTCAATGTAGCTCTTAGGTAAAGGTGTGAATCGGGATCTCTATGAAATAACTAAGATTGTGGAACAAAGAATGTGGGACTCGAATAGTGAACCTTTGGAAATGGCACAAGAAAACAATCAAAAACGCAGGATGAGCCGGTCACGTCGCAATTAGGCCCTATGACACGATGACATAACATTCGTCTGTCATCTCCCAGTGACGCAACTCCTGCCACCGGCGCCGGCGCCGCTGGCTGACACTTTGATCCCGCTGACAGCCGTGAAGCGGCTTTCAATCACAACGCGGGTAACGAACCAGAGGTGACCGATTCGATTCCGCCAACACAATGGAGTCAGGAAGCGAGTCGTTGAGAAATTGGCGAGTAAAGAAATGTGGGGCAATTAAGGATTGATTTGGGATTTGGTGTGGTTACACCACACAGAACCACAGAACTTATGAGCCTAAAACTAGCAACATAGAATTGGAGGCTTATGAAGATACTGACAAATGAAAAAAGATGAGCTGAAATCATCTACGAAGACAATAATGAAGTCCTAGGAACCCTTGAAACAGTAACAACTAAGTAGTCATGAACTGATGAATGAAATGTTAAGTAATTACATCACCCCAACAGTTATGTTTGGGTTGGAAATTAATAAAGCGGAACTAAGCCATCAAGTTACGTGTGAAGACGCTGTAGGCGCCTTATCGGGGCGATTTCCAATCTAAAACAGAAGGGTAAGTACAAGGTAATCATAAATCGTAGGACGTGCGCGCGTGCTGTAGTACTTTTGAAAGTGAGAGCTGTACTGAATATAAGCTTGGATAAGGGATGCACAGAACCGGGAAGTGTGGCAGAAAAAAGGTGAGGCCTAGACCCAGCAGTGGGTGATTCCGGGCTGATATGATGATGATACTGAATTAACCTACGTTTAGATGAAGAGGAACAAAAAGTCTACTCAATAGTATAGTCATAGTAGAGTCATATCACAATGCTTCACACTTTAGTCCTGATGTTCTATATCAACCCGACGGTTGGCTGTCTGTGTTGTTGTTGATAATCCTAATTTTGAACTCACTGTCCTGTAAGCCAGCATCTAAAAGAATAATAATGTGCGTTGGAAACACAGAAGCAAATGATCCGAACGAGGACCTTGCAATGAGGAAGAATTTACGTCGGTCTCTGCCAATTCAGAGGAGTACACAGAGCAGGGACACAAAACTCAAATAAGTCCACTATACAAAATCGCTCTTCTGTACCTTTTTATTGTGTGGTAAGTGGCAGTAATCCCTCGGACAGAGTCGGACTTGGTCGGAGCGTCGCGCGTCGCTTGAGCGCCCGAAATGGCGCGGCCGCCCATTGCGGCGGCGATAAGCGGATAAACTCAACATTAGCGTATTCAGGGCGCGTGTAGAAAGCTGCCCAATACAGTGCCACATTAGAATAGGACTCTCGACTCTATAGACAGAGGTTTAGAGTACCTGCGAGCTATTCGCGCTCAGTTCCGTAATAAGATCCAATTCCGCTCCCAATGGGCGCAGTACTCCGTGCTGCCGTACGGAGTGCGCTAGGTTAGTTACGTAAGCGTCCTTTTTAAGTTTAATTGCAGTAAATGCAGTCGTTTGTCGCAAATTGTGGAAGTTGTCACAGTATGCACTGCCCTCATTCCCACCGTGGGGACTTGTGGACTACAGTGTCTACAGTCTACCAGGCCAGCCTGTATTGTTATTCGACTGGCCGTATAGGAAAGGTCTGTGGCTTTATAACAGTTATGTATGGATGTAGGTGAGTGTATGTAGGTTCCGTCTGTACCACATCTCTCACACATTGTCATGATCATAATAAAATAAATGTTCGATTTTATAATAGAGGATAAGTAAGAATCACGAGAATAGAACAGACCGGGGGATTGGTATCAGGATTTGATACAGATTTCGACTACACTAATTTCGATTCAACAATCAAAATTGATTAAATGATGAATGTCCAAATAAGACAAAACTGATTAAGAGATCGAGACAAAATCAGTTTGCCCCAACCATTATAGCTATGGCCCCAACTCTGAGTTCGTTCTTAATTTATCAATTCCAAATCAATTCACCGAATATGCTTCAGTTGTCACTATGACTACTCCAACTGTACGCTACTATTGTTCTATTGTCAGGTAAATAGTGCAGCAGCACGATTATCTAACATTATCTCAACGGTGGCGAGGTCGCATTCCGAGAAGGGCTCTGCTGGCCTCGGCTGCCCATAGCTAGCGCGATAGTAAGCGTGGCGGTCTGGCGGCTACCGTAGCACGCGCCGCTCATTAGGTAATTGATTACGATTAGACCTTACTTTGTGTTACTTAAGTTTAATGTCTGACCTTTAATCTAATAGTTCTATTGTTCCTCATAGTAAGGGCTTATGACTGTTTTATTTTAAGGTAACGGTTGAAGGGCGGTTAACGAAAAGTGGAGCGTTCGCTGGAAACAAACATCTAGTTGGGAGGAATGCCTATTTGCAAGCCTGAAAATATGACTCCGCTCAGAGGATGTCTTAGCTTTAAAGTTCATTTGGGAAATGTATAAGTATCCCTAAAATTTTGCTCTCCAATGTGTATTTAAATGAAAATGTTCATTTAGGCGCAACCATCCTTGGTCGAGTCGCGAGAGTGATCGATCAACATGCTGCATTTTTGTAAACACTGTTATTATCAAGAGACTGTACGTAGTTACTGCAATTCCTATGCTCAGCTGTATTTATGTCCTCTCTCGATTACCCCATATTCTCCACTACGCTATTTTCTCAGCAAGTGGGGCAATATAGCTCGGAACACTTTCCCGCAGTCGGCACTGTGGCTAATGCCTAATGGCTCGCTTGGGGGAAATCTTTCTTACTTAGATCAACACCTCGCGTGAGGAAAATGAATTAATTTAAGCATTACACATTCATAGTCAGTATGTAGTGTAATCATGAAGGTTTTAATTGATCACTTACCAATTACTTAAAATATCTGTCTCATCTTACATTCAATGGTGAACTGCAACAAAAGGAAAATACACGTTAGAATTGTTTGTATTGAAAACAGCGCAAGTAAATGTTCCATCTACCAGGGGACCACGAATTTATAGGAGCACCTCGGATATTGATGATCTATTTTGAAACAGAGCAACCCGAGTTCCGGGGCGGGTGACCCTTGCCGGGCCGGGCGCGGCACCGCAACGTAAATCAAACCGGAGCCGCGGCTTTCTCCGGTCAATGCCTGTGCCTGCAGATATTCACTAACCGCTAATACCACTGCCGATATCGTTTACATTGATAATACTCACGACCAAACTCGCAAACTGCATTGCAAGAGGTTTGCATAGTTGCACACAGTTAATGCAGTATCATTTGTCTATCGATTGTACCGTGTCTTCTGACAGTATGATCGGTTAGGAAAACCTAATGAAAGTCAAGGTCTCTTGGCACCTACACTACACCGAGCAATCGAGCATAATTGATTAGACACCTGTTAAGATAATTATTAAGCAAATGCTTGTGCATGCAGTTGATACTAAAGTTCTGACGACGAGCTGCACAAATTCAATGTAATCATTCTAATCGCGGCGCTGTTGTGAATATTAATACCCGTCTGTTATTATTTATGTCTGTCCAAGTGTCCATTTTGCCAATATTATTTGCTCTTGTAAAAAAATCGATTAAATAAGACCTACATTTTGTATTGGGTATCATAAAGCAAAATTAAGAGCAGGAACGTAGAAATACGTCAAATACCCTTTCGTATTTCCAATGATGTCCGAACTCCAAAAAATCTCAGTAGGTACGTACGTACCGCAGCCTGTACTGTAACTCTGGTACATGATCACTATCCACATTTCGAGAGCTTACTCACTTCCTCACGGCGCTGGACTAGCCCGAACGGGAAACAGGATTATGGAAATGTTTATTGCAATCGGAAAACTCGATAACCGTTAGATAACGAATCGATTGCAAGCTATTACGACTATTGCCGAGTGTTTCCGATCTCATTTACTAAATTATCCATTATTTTATTCGTCTGATGACCAATTTGTTTCCATTATTATATTATATTTCTCAATATTTTTATCTACAATAATTTCTCACAAGATTTATCAAACTATTACACAATTTCTATCAGAAATTTTAATGTCAACTTGAGGTAAGTATTTGTAATAATGCAGATTAATTTAGTTATTAATTAGATTCCATGACAGGATATTTATCTGGTTACTTAATATATTATTGTGAAGTAAATTAAGCAATTTGTTATCTTAAGTTATTCTATGTATAGTTATGTAAAGTTGGCACACTGAGCGGAAGCTTTCCCTAAGATCTTGTTTACTTGCTGTCCTTTTGGCAACAAGTAATGATGTAATTATTACTTATTTAATATTCTTAACATTATATGATGTGGTCAAATCCACATCATTTTAATTATTTCGTGTAATAATTTTAGTACAGTCGACGTCAAAAGTGTATCAACGCCATTTTACTATTTGAGAAAAACAATATTGGTAAGGTAGGTAGGTAGCTAAATAACAATAAGAATGTTTCGATGGAACTTTCAGTAAATTGTATAAAAGTTTACTTTGTTTGCATATTTTACCACTTCAAAACTAAATAAAAATCGTTGCCACTAATATGCTTAACGCACTTTAAAAAAAGAATTTCCAAAACGCTGCAATTCTCATTATATCAAAGAGCCAATTTTTCAGTCAAAATCCTTTAGTTCAGCTTTCTAACATTTTAACTTTCTTCTCCACCTGTACGTACCTACCTACTCGTAAACTTAATATAAAACTGTTGACATTCAAGTTATTAGCGACCCCATAATACTATCTCAAACACATAAAATAAACTTAAATATGCATAGTTTAAACAATAATTTGCATAGTGATTGGTCGGAAGCTGCGATAAATGTCGAGTGACCGGCGCGCGCGCCGTGGCCGACTAATACCTAAACAAACACGCGGAGTAGGAGTATGTCCACTGTCGCACGATACGATACGAGTAATATTTGTTTTACTCTAAAGTGCCACTCTGTATGCACGACCAATGTTTGACGATTCATTAATGTCAGGGTAATAATTAACTGCAGTTGGTTTACCGTAAATGAGTTTTGGAGTTCATGACAGTGCATTTTGCCAATATGATTGAACTTCAGTGACACAGTTTGACTTAACTATAGGGTCCGATCACAGGATTAAATTGGAAAAAAGCCAAGCATGAAATACTACCAAAAGCTTTTAAGTCAGAATCGCTACCTTGAGTCCACATTTCTTTATCGCTACAAGCCCGAAGACAACAGTTCAATCTTACTTTTGCTGTAATCAATACAAAAGGCACTGTTATCTAAATCGCTTGTAATGGGCACTGGAAGCCGCCGACGCGGACGGTACAGTTCTGCGCGGTGCTCGCCTTGACCGTGACGGCGCGCATCGAGAGTGAAACCGTTGTACAGTCGCGGCCGCTCCGGGCACGCACCGCGTAGAACTGTACCGTTTCACCGGTGCAGAGG
This sequence comes from Noctua pronuba, assembly GCA_905220335.1. Taxonomy (NCBI): domain Eukaryota; kingdom Metazoa; phylum Arthropoda; class Insecta; order Lepidoptera; family Noctuidae; genus Noctua; species Noctua pronuba. Next base: position 281,758 of record LR999906.1, on the reverse strand, counting down.
AGCCGATAGACGTGGTTGTGCTTTAGACGTTGAGGCTTGAGATAGTAGTGGTCCAATCATGCGAAACTGAAGCGAATTCGCTCGAATGGATGAAGAGCTATAATAAAGTATAAAGAATACCCGCAAGCATTCTCGTTTAAGCTGTCAAAAACCTGGGATTCTTAAACTACAACAGATGCAAAAACCTTTTATTCTAAGTAAAGTAGATAAAACTATAGATAGAAGGAACGATGGATGGAACTATGGATGGACTGCATGAAGAATGATAAGGCTAGAAAGGACTTGACTGATGAGATAACGTGTAATAGAGAAGTATGGAACAAAAAGACATGCTGCGTAAACCTGAAATAAATTGAGATAAGGCCAGGAGCTGAATGATGATGATTATGAGGTAGATACCCCAGGACCAACTTGGTTACCACAAAATGCTTTATGAGTGTTTAGGGGTTTGAAGAACTACTGTGTGTGAAGTTTTTTATCCCCATAGAAAAGGCAGAATCCTCCTACCAGACGGGTGTTATGTCAGGTGGGCTACTGGCCGGCAATTGCTGTCGGGTTTTTCTATATTATACTCTAAGTCGCGGATAACTTCAACTGCGCGATTTAGGAATTTGATGTTAGTTTTTGTACTATGTTGCTGTAGTACTTAGTGTACTGCCGCTACAAGGGTCTCGACTCAAAGGGTTCGTTATAAGAGTGACACAGTCTTAGACAGGGTCCAATTAAATCTTGCAACTATGATGATGATAAAAGCGATTCGCATTACTTGTAATTTCGCAACATTATGCATTGTAGCATTTATAGCCCGTGTGCACCATAGACCACAGTCATAGCTTTTAATGAGTCGCCCGGTGTTAAGATCATGACCAGCAGATTTGCATGCGGCGCTAATTGCAGACAATCCCATTAGCATACATCAAGCAGGCGGTTGAGATAATATCGAGAGATTCACAGAGTTACAATTTTGGTCTGCAATAAAATATATTCTATTCAATACTGTAATAACTAAAGTTTGGAAGAAAAATGGAAACGAGTATTTAACACAAGAACAAAAGATACCTAACGAGGTATATAATACCTGGTGAGAAGAATGAAATTACGAGACGGAAGGAAATGTGGCTGAGCATGTTTGCATATGAGGCAAGTTTAATTTTAGTAGATGGTTAAAGACTGAGAAGAAGTCTAAGGAAAGGTCGGACATAGGAGAGCTATCTCCAATGCAGACAATATTGGACCACGTGTTAAAAGACTAGGCACTGGATGTTTATCCTTCTAACGAGTGGTGGATTCTAATGCAATTCAGTAATGCAACAGATGGGTTTCCACAAGGCAAATCATACATCAGTCTAGTTCGCATAGCGAGAAGATAGTATTTGATTTCCTATTAACTTTTACAAATTTTGGACATAATTTTTTGGGCATTTTACATTTTATTTGACATGGATAAGTATTGCATTAATTTAATTTTTTATTTTTATAGATTATTCTAATGTTAAATTTAGTTGTGGTGTGATTTGTCTTTGATTATCTAATTACTAACATTATTTTTAAATGTACCTACTAACAAAATTATGAATCGTTATGTCTGAAATATATAAATTGAATTAAGACCATGTGAAGGCGAAGTGTCGAAACAACGGCTAACTGACCGATTCTTCAAACCAATCAATCAACGGCTCGAAACTGATTTTGTCGCCCGATATGACTCTAGATGATATCTTTTGTCAATATGATGCTTAGGCTACACTGTTACATTCCACTTTCTTGTAGTGCAGATTAATTTATTATGATTAAAAGTTTATTTATTTATTTTTATTTATTTAACAATTTATGTACACATTAAATACAGAAAAGAAGAAAGGAACAGAAAATAGTACAAAGGTGATGCTTATTTCTAAAGAAATCTCTTACCATACCTGCGAAAGTTACTGGGATCAAACATCAATCATACTCATTAGGTCCTATTAAGATTAATTCAAGACAAAGTAACACTAAGAACAACGTCTTCTATTCGGTAAGAGTCACATAATGCGTGCCACGCTTTGTATTCGCGGCCATTGGACGCGAAATGACCATACATTACCATACGAGGCATATTAATGACGCGCATTGAATACAATGTGTTTACTACTTACTACATTGTTGTCCTGTAGCAACGACCTCATTTAACACAAGTGCGTGCAAACAAATAAACAGTGAAACAGTTTTATCTGCGACTGTACTTCTGTTTGTATTAAGTTTGTCAAATTGTTACGTGTTTGACGAACTGTTTCTCGGAGTTTATGTTAGGCAAATAATTTGAAGTTTGATTGATTTATTATGATTAATTGCATTGCAAACAAAACGAATTTTATTGCGGGTTAGCGTTTTAAATTTGTTTATAATGATTGCGTTTAAGACAAAACTTGAAAACTTCTCTGTCGGTTGGAAAACATTTTCGATCAAATTCCATGTTTCTTTATGAATACAAGCTTATTGTAGTTTTATTTACTTGCAGTTTATCATACAGAAAGCGATACTTCATCTAACCTAAAAGTCGGACCCGCGCCGCGGCCCACTAGACTAGGACCGCAAGTTTTTAAACAATGTCCTACATCATTGAGCATGGTATGATGAAGTATGCGCTAACTTACATAACGGTACCAGTAATTTTGTACAGAAGCCACATCAATTGACCCTCAAGGTCCGCAGACTATCGAGTTGACTCTTGACGTATGTTAAGAAGTTTTCACTTTTCCCGCACGTGCTACGATGACTTGAATTTTATAAGCATACTTAGCATTATTGATGTTATGATCACAATAACAAAAAGCTTATGCATACAGAGAGATTACAAGTACAGAAAGCCGTAGTGCAGCAGCGAATTAAGCCTGTTATCAAAATAAAATTGAACTATGTAATGGGGTTGGCGTTTTCCTACTATCAACAAAATGGTCCATTTTTTTTTACCTGACTGCGGCGAAGCGCAAAAGGAGTTATTCAATAAAATTAATAATAAGAAAAACAACATTATATTTCACGTCTCAGGGTTATTCAGCCACTAACACAATATTCCCTTAAGGAAATGAACTATCTTAAACTTAGCATTTTGTATGACGCAGGATATTGTCCAAATGAGGAGAAACATAAGGAAAGTGACTTTCTATAAACCATTGGCCACGACTCGTCTTCATTACATCCTTAGTTGTAAATAAAAGATGTTCAGTTAGTCATACTCTCACGTGGCCAGAATGAATAAAGAAAACGCATCGTTCATCGCCGCAGATGATTGTATCACTGTTTGTTATACATTCATACGCTCCTAATAAACAAATTCAGCTTGCGTATGTACCCACTTATAAACTGTGAATATCACAGACTAGCTGTGCTCTGCGGTTTCACCCGCCGCTTCTGACTTGTCTTCTTTTTGCTCGGCTGCTTTTGGTCGTAGCGTGTTGTTGTATAGCTTATAGCCTTCCTCGATAAATGGACTATCCAACACTAAAAGATTTTTTCAATTAGAACCAGTGGTTCTTGAGATTAGCGCGTTCAACCAAACAAACAAACTCTTCATCTTTATAATTTTAGTATAGAAAAATATATTGATTGTTACCAGTTCTTTCACAATTATTTTGCCTCTGATTAATTAAAGTCAAAGCGATCTGTTGTCGTTTTCCAAGGTTGCTGTTGGTGTTGCTGCCACTAACATGTCTAGCCAGCCAATCCAAGCTATAGCGAACATTGTCCCGTGACCATAACGTTCCTGCAAGCTTGCTGTCGTAGCACGCAACATCACCGTGAAAGGATTGTAGAATGTAGATGCATCACATGGCCCAAATCTTAATTAACATGCATCATTCTTTACACGCCTGTTGCCTTTCGCCAGGCTCATGTAACTCTGCAATATTATGCACTGCTAGTACTGCAGTTCCATGCTGTGAACCAGTTAAGCTGCGCTTGCTTGATAATGTCACGGCGTCAAGGCCACGCCCCCCGCTCTAATTAGGTTAATTAATATCTTAAACGCTTATTACTTCAAGAGTAGCGCCATATTGGAACCGTTGCGAAAGTATTGGAAACACGAACGTTTTAAATGAACAATTGTTCTCCGCAATCATGTCAATATTCAAGATATTGACGAAATATTTTATGTAGCCTGAGAAATAATTGAGACACAAAACTTAAACTTTCAAAAAAATTGTAAAATGATATGTAATCCAGATTTAAAAAAAAGCAATTTTATTTTATTTTTCCGGAAGTCGGAGACCCATTTCAATCCGGAATTATAAATATGAAATAGGTCCCGCCTCCTACCAACTTTTATTAACTTATAAAATGTGCTTGTTTTTTGCTTTTTTTTGTCAGTATCAGTACATCATGGCGAGCGTGCCCACATAAAGTCCCTTACCAAAATCGCGGCTTGGTCAAAGTGAATTCCTAGATACAAAACCAGATTAACTTATTTCCACGACTAAATTTATTTTATACCTTTTGTAAAGGGTGTAAAAAGACCCTTAACGAAGCCGAACGGTACTTGTTCTCCCCGTCATTGCGATCATTTTTTTGTTCTAGACCATACCTGGGAACCTTCTAGTTTCGGAGATATGGGGGGTCAAAGTTCCAACTTTTTCACAAGTTTTTTTTTAAATACATGTTTCTAATGTAAGATTTTTACTTTAAACACCTTCACGACCCTCTTACTATTCAATCCATCCATCAGCACAATGTTTTGAATACGTTACATTAAGTTTTACCGTGAAACGTGATTTTTCACCCTAAAAAAAAAAGTCGTTTCCCAGCAATAATTTTTGCGTAAAGTTACTTAGTTTGATGTACAGAATGCCTGGTTGACGGCTTGGTGAAGGGTCTGTTTACACCCCGTATATTTATCTTTTTTTTTCATATTATAATTGTTATTTTATTTTTGTCAAATTATAAGTGGCGAAATGATCCGAAGTTTTATTTCGCTACAATACATACATCCAGGTCAAATACATAACCCTCCTTTTGGGCTTCGCCGTATTCGGGTAAAAAGAAACACAGAGATTTATGAATGAAAACTTGCTAATGTCTTTTTTTGTTTTAGACGAAATAATGAACATATTTTTTATTGTAAGACGTAGGTAGTGTTGTGTTATTATTTAAAACGGTTATTATTAGAATCAATCAAATAAATAATCAAAAGACGATCCAGTTTTGACGCTGACTGTACCATGTTAAAAAGTGTAATTTACTAGTTTTGCAATTCATTTCTTATGAATTCATATCATTATCTTAAAATAATTTCATTAAGAAGGCACGCACCTCTGATTTTTCAGATTCATGTGCGTATAGTATAATTATCACTTGCTTTTCGGTGAAGGAAAACATCGTGAGGAAACCAGCATGCCTGAGAGATATTTCTTGACGGCATGTAAAGCCAAGTCAGAGGCCCATGGGCGGCATAAAAACTCTGACACCAGGTTACGAACTAACCACACGATAAAGAAGAAGAAGAAGATTAAGAATAATGATCACAAAAAAGCTGAAGTATCATAAAAAGAAAAAAGTAATTTATTTACCTACTCCACCATTGCGAACATAGCGGTAGATCAATTTACCACAGATTCATAAAATAAGAAAGGCAAACAAAAATCGAATGTAACCACAGTTTTACGCACGTAGTACATATCATGGGTAAATTCATTATGTTTATTTATGTAATTTACGTAATCGTAAGAAAGTGGAAATCGTAGCGAAAGTGAATGATACCGCTTGTCACACAGTTCGGAGACATTCAACACATTGATAACATAATGTTCAGTAAACTAGATCCCTTATCCAACATTCGATCTATATTTTGTTTTGGTGGAATCCGTGGAACCAAGGCATCATTATTGATTCCACAATTAAATTAAATAAAAAAACGGATCATCATGTCCAACACTTTATGACAATAATATTCCTTTGTCGAATGTAAAAGGTTTGTCATTGTCTGTTGCTGAAGGAATGCGGTTGCGAATGGATAAATAGTAAATGAGTAGATAAGAGGAAGTCTGAAAGTGGCGCCGGTGCACGGTGGCTTAAAATTTGTGTGCCTAATCGTTTATTGTGGTATGGACATGTGATGCGGAGGAAGGCGGAAAATTTGGCAAGGAAAGTTCTGAGTATGAATGTGGATGGGTATCAGAGTAGAGGAAGACCAAGAAACGATGGATGGACTGTGTGAAGGATTATATGACTAGAAAGTGGGTGACTGCTGAGATAACGAGTAATACAGACAGAAGTATGGAAGATGAAGACATGCTGCGCCGACACAAATAATTGGAATAAGGGCAGGAGGACGATGATGTTGCTGAAGAGTGATTCACGCTTTACAAAATTATATTTATACATTTTTCGAACACACCATTGTTGATCAAAGTTACGCACACCAAAGACAGCCTGAGTTCAGTCAAAGCAAAAATAAAGTGCATGCATTACCGGTACAACCAGTACAACCACACAACCCACAGCCGATGAGGAAATCCTCACATTTCACGTTTCAATACAACTGCTCGCAATTAAAGTTAACCTAAAAAAGTCAGGAAGCACCGAAATAACGCGTCAAATATGTAACGCGGTGAAAACCGCAGAAACGTTCACAGAACTGAATATGTATAGAATTACTTATACATCAAGCATCATCAAGCTTGTTATGTATTTTATGAATTCATGTTGATTCGATACGTCGGCGTCGATAACAAAACCTCATGAGAAGTCAGAAGGTTTTTCTTTCCAGCGAGAGGTATGAAAATTTTCCTTATCGATACATCCGTGCGTATTCCGTAACAACCTTCCATCTTCAATGGTACCCCGACATCTGTGTATGGAAACTTGTGATAATGATGAGGAATAGTCAGAGCCCTCGTTAGTTGTAACGTTCCAAAGGAAATATAATTTCCCTGGAGGAGTCAGTTGAACGGGGAGTGTACGAGGAAACTGCTTAAAGTTGTCATGGGTTTCATGTTTTGGTAATAGGCAAGAAAATTGCAGCGTGCTATTTATACTTGAACTCAAAATCAAACAGACAGGGTCCTCTAGAAATGTTTTTCCCTTGGGTTACAAACGATACGGTTACTTTTACATTGCACTAACCTAACTTTATCATAGCCTGGTAGTAATCGCTAATCAGTTTACAGTAATTAATGAGCGAGCCCATCGGATTGATGCACCGCGACGTGAATTATGTTAAACCCGATGTTCTTGTATGAAGCAATACATTATGGTAATTTCGGTAATTTATTAACTGCTGGAAGTAGGCCACTCACAGTTCGTATGGAGAGTTTGTTACAGAATTAGACTAGATTCTATAAGACCACCATTACCATTAGCAAGGCCTAATAAGGCTGGGACTTCAATGAGCGTCAGATCTAATGCTAGTACGGCCACTGGTGGAGGCGCTGGCCATAGGTTAGTCAACAACGATGTTATACGTGCAGCTAGCTCAGGGTAACTTTAGTTAGACGTGCGTAACTTACTGCTTTACTAATTGTGTGCCATAATTGATATTAACGCCTGCTAATTACTGTTGCAGTTTTTCGTAATTAGTTATGCAAAGAATCGTACGGTTGACGCGCGTCAGTTAACTAAATTAGGTCTGTTAAATTAATGAGTCAATAATTACTTGATAAACAACTTGACTACTACTTGACTTTTACATAATAAATAGGTAAGTAATCAATAACCAATTGATTGCTCAATAGTTTAATTGATTACTTCTCAATGTTAATCATAGTTAGTCAATTGAAATTGATCATTAGTTAATTAATGTCAATTCTAACTTTGACGTCACACTGAAATAAATATAGCTTTTTGAGTGTTACACACATTTTATAAATGTCTTAGTTTAATGAGTCTTTAGTCATTAGATAATACATAAAATGTTTGTTTGCCGTTTAGCTGTAAGCGCTCTACTTAGTAAATTCCTTGAATAGATTTACAATATCTGAAGAATCTGCCAGACTTTATCCAAAGAATTATCCAATTAAAATATCGGAGTAACAATTATGCGTTGGTTACTCAACGTAATAAGAAACCAGTAACGCGTCATGATTGGCTGCTTTCTTCTCGTTACTCTGTCCGAATTTCATGCTCTATGCTCACAATTTCTACGTCTGCGCGCGCGCTGCCTAACTTTTTGTTTGATGTTTATAAACAAAGGTGGTGGACGGTGAAATTTTAGCTGAAATTGTCTCGTTATGTACCTAGACGATGCGGCGACCCACCGCAAATAGAGCATGGAAATTATTTAGATTTAAAACTATTACGATGTTTCATTTGGATTGAATCATGGTTCAATTTCCCTTTTTAATCGGCGCTCCGTAAAGTATGTTAGATTTCTCTGTAGACCAAAGAAACCTTTTAAAATGCTACGAACAAACATACTAAAGTAATACAATTATGTAAAATGTAGCGGCACTGATGTGCATAAAATATAACATGATATGCAAATATTCAGGAAATAGGAACAGAAGCACTCTACATTTGTAAAACTGTAAAGAAATCCGAATAAATGAACAAAAGACGATAGCTTTGTCAGAGTACAGGGACCATCGTGAGAATACCCACAGTCATTAAAACAATATCATAAAATTAGTCATACCAACAGTTTAGTAAGAACAATTTGACCGCTACAACGATTCTAAGTAATGGGATTATGGTCTAGTGTCGATATGAATCGAGTTAAGATCCGATACGCGTGGCCAATGTTACTGCCTGAGAAACAAACCTGTGAAACTGCATAGAAATGATATGTCGCTGAGGTTAGCGCAGGGCTGCCACGTGCCTTTTTTAAACATCATCGTCATTCGCGCAGCATGTCTTATATTTCCATACCTACTTCTCTATTACTCGTTATCTCAGCAGTCAGCTCCTTCCTAGCCATGTCTCCTTTCGCACAGTCACTCCGTCGTTTCTTTGGTCATCCTCTAGGTACTCGTAGAGCCCATCTACATTCATACTCAACATTTTCCTCATTCCTCCGCATCACATGTCCTTACCACGATACCGATTACACCCAACTTGTCAGCCAGCGGTGCCACTTTCAGACTTCCTCTTTTGCACTCATTCCTTATTTTATCCATTGAGTCCACCTCTTAGATGCTCGAAAAATGATATATGTTGGTATGAAGTGCAATGAACGATATAACTGAGGTCGATTAGCTCTCGCAACACTCACAATTATGTACGATTCATCTTGATGCAATTAAAATAACCAATAACCAAATAAAAACAATGTTGTTATCAATTTGACATACCTCAATACCAAGGTATGTATTATTGTGTAAACCTCGACCAGTCATTATGGGTAGTAAGAAGCCTGAAAGTCTGACAATCAGTCCTACCAAAGGGCAAGTCACTATTGGAGGTCAGATAGGCAGTCGCTCCACGTAAAAATACTGGTATTCAGCTGCATCCAGTTAGACTGAAAGCCGATCACAACGTAGTTGGGGCAAGGCTAGGCAGATGATGCTGATGCGTTGTGTAACCCTTTCATTTCTGATGTAGAGGGGAGAGATATTCCTAGCATCACCTCCCACCTCGTGCCAGCCCTACTCGCCACGTTTAGTCTCGTTACCTTCCTCGATTGTCTCGCCATCACACGATACGATTCGATTCATCACGCCCGACGGCCCCACGGGCATTCTCGTCGCTTCTCCGTCAGATCATCGTGTTGAGAAATGTTAATTAACCTTAATGTGCGCGTGTCGTGTGGGTGTTGCACATTTACAACAAAATTATTAGTGATAGGAGATATTATTGCTTTACAAACGGCACTAGTAGGTACGAAGTTTTGAAATGGATTGATATTGTGTCCCTGCTCGCGCCCTGTGCTCAGGTCACTCTTATTTTGTAATTCATTAAGGTCAGGTCAGGAAAAAATCTCTTTCTTCTATTCTACAAAATCGGATCTTTTGCAATTTATGTAGAACAGAGATAAAGCAAAGTAGGCATATAATTTACGTCTTCATTATTTATTATCATTGTATTTATTTTATGACAGGTTTATCATAGTATTTGTATTCGGAAGAGATGCACGCGACAAGACACGTTTTACTTTAATCACAGAAATGATTACACCGTTGCGGTTTAAAGGAACTTACACTGAAAATATTCGTGTAACAATGTGTTCTGTGATATAAGTAGTAATATAATGACAGCATTGTTCTTGGTCAATACATAACTGTGATTGGAAACCGTTTGTAATAAATACAATGCAGTGGGCACAATAGTTTAATTATTTCTTAAAGAACAACACTCGCTTCCAATCCGGTTCGACTACTCTTACCAAGTTACAAGCAACCTTATTTGTTGGCTGTATGTACTTTTGCTTGCAATGATTTTTAAAAGAGCCAACGATTCGTATTTAGTTTGAGTTTTCGTTGGTTTATATCGCATTCAACGTTAGATAAGAAACTCGTTGATAACATGAAATTACAAATATTGAAATGCAATGAATGATGCACGAATATTATTCAAATGCAATAAGTACTAGGCGATCAGAAAGAGCAGAAGCTGTCTCTTCGCAAATGCATCGATGCAACTTTCTTGATTATATTAAACTAACCTAACCTACTAGTCTCTAGATTATCTACCGCATTATCTTCGACGGTATTATACTCTCCTAATAAAACATTAAATAAATATTCATTCGGAAGTCATCCATAAAATAAGTGATAATAAATTTGTTGTTCTTTTATTATTGAATAATTTATAGCGTGTCAATTAATAAGTTGTTATAGAAGTAAATCACAGAGGTGTCAGAGTGAATGTTTTTTTAATGTTAAGCGATATCCATTATTGAACAATAGCTGAGGTAGCTTTGATGGACTTCTTCATCTTGTAAATACAAGTAACGTACGTGTGTAATGGTTAATTTTAAAGTAAACTGTTTCGAGTTATGTAAGTAAAACAAGAATGACGATATTACTCTTCTCGTGACAAACATTTGAAACTGCGTCGTTAATACAAAACCGTGCGTTGTTACTCAATGGCTGTAACACGAGTGCTGCTTGTTTAATACATTTCGACAGTAAATCTATCAGTTTTATCGGCGGCCATTGTTTCCATATATTATTTACTGCCGCGACTTGAGCTGCGAGCACGCTCAGCGTCGACCTTCAAAACTTACCATACAATACAATCAACATTTTCTCCCAGAGCGCCTTGGTTTAGCATAAGCTCCTTATTTTACAAACAGTTGCTTATTCAGCCAAGGTAAATCCTTAAACAAGGCAAGCATTAACAACATCACGCACGATCCACGCTCACTTCTTCCGTTACTGCAAACCTAGTAAGATGGACTGAGTATTCCTATTTCCTCCTGGGGCTTATTCTTGAACCTCACTTAATTCAGATCCTACAAGTGGTCCACATAAATTGTCATCAAGGTAACGAAATCGTCGTGCAATTTAAATATCGTGTCTGTTCAGTTTTAATACGCTGTTTATCTTATCAGCGCGATCTCGGCACATTATGTAGCGTGGCAAGAAGTTTATTGTTATTAACTCGCATATCTACAGTTTAGAGCATGATTTATCTAATGTTTTAAGTTTTGCAAACGATTTCGTCTCGACGAGATGAGGCTATGATTCATCTATTAAATCAACAACAGACTAACCAAGTCCAAATCAATGAGGGGATGAAAATGTGGGGAGTAATAATGTTAATTTGTGCAAGAAGAGCCATATTTCTTGTTCAAAGAACCGAAAATAGAAAGAGGCAACAGTGATCTTATAAATACTAATTTGAAAATAAATAGCAGTAAAATAAATGAGTTTGACGTCGGCGACACTCCGTCTGCTAGCGCAGCAGCTTATGCATCTGATGCACAGCTGTTGTCTGCTGCGCCACTTGTGGGAACCAATACAAAAGAACTTCCGCAAGGAGACACATATACCGTCATATAGCCATAAAAGTCCAGACGTAAAACAAATAAAGTCTGCAAACTACGCAAAATTTGTGGGATGCTGGTGTAAAAGACGCAGCTAGACGTCAATGCAGTTTTTTTTATCAAACAGCAAATATTTAGACAACGAGAAAGATTTTATAGATTCTGGTTAAGGAAATGAAATACACAACAATCCAAGTGGGGTCAATGGGAACTTGGGACGTAAGACGACCCCTGTTGATAGCGGGCACTGGTCAACTAAATATAACTGTTATCTTCAAAGGTAAAGGCAGAGGTGTGGTAAGGACGTACAGTGCACCCACATTTCACCTGTTAAGTAGATCCTATGTAATTAGGGGCACTGGTAAAGCCACCTGAGAAAAGATAATAGGAAGCCAATCGTTTGCTTTGTTATTATTATGTTTGCTTATGTAGTGTACAGCGGCGCAACTCGCGAGCCGCTTGTTATCGGCGTGTGCGTCACTCTCCGCCACAACTGACTGGATATTAACTCTGATAACAGCGCTCTTATCAGCTGCACTCCTAATCTGCTTTCTTATATTGTTTATTGTTTTATTCTTTGACTCTCGCGGCAAATATTTTTGATTAAACTGTGACGTAATTTTTCTCGGTTAACTGCGGACACGTGGTTCTTGCTATTGTAGCAGTAATGGCAAGCGGAGATCGGTAAAGACACGCTATGGTCAACTTTAGATTTCTTGCTCTGATTATACTTGTTAAACCCATCAAAGGATGAGGAGGGCAATCTTCAGCAGTAGATCCTTCACTAGTTGATAACAGCAAACTAGTTCGTCTCGTCATCCCACGCTACATTTTCCGGTTCGCGGTCGCTATTTGAGAACCTGTCTTCCTTACCGGAAATATTGGTGAGAATATCAGGGCAACATAGGTTGCAAGCGACTTAAAAACAGATTCGGGGATATTGTACTGAATACTTTAGAAGTAGGACAATGTGTGGAAAAGGCATTGTGGTTTTGAAATCCCGAAAAGGCCAAAGTGTAACAGTAGAGCGTAATGATAATAACATTGATAAAAGGAAGCATCATTCTGTTAACCTCAGTTCATTTATGTCCTCATCTTTATCGTTACATAATAAAAAACGAGACTTGAGATGAGAAGCCAGCGCGGTCTACCAATAAAATAAATTGAATACCTATTTACATGAAAGAATTTTGGGAAATTTCTGCAAAATTCCATGCGGCACTCGTATGATTGCTTTGCTTTTATCTTGTAGTGCATCATAGGTACTATTATCTACGGTTATTAATGTATTATGATATCACAAACGAGTCAGCAATTTCGCTTTAGTCTATCACTTGTTTAGTTATTATTTTTGTAGTTGTACCTACCTTTATCCATTTATTCGGGTTCCGCAGCTGAAATACATGAAATAAAAGTAGATATTTGTGATGTGTCTATTGAATAGACACTGCTTCAGCAATGTTTGCTTATTGGTATTTCTTCTTTTTTGTTGAACTCCTATTGGGATCTGATCTCCCAGTACATAATTTGGAAACAGACTCCGGTTCAATTTTCTCTATAAGTAAACTTGTTCAACACCCGGTTCTCTTATTGATAAACTTGAACTCGATTCTTGCAAGGCCCTTTAATTTTAATCAGCAATAGTTATCAATGTAGACTATCTGTCTAATTGGTTTACTATTGTTTACTGTTTAGTAAATACTAGATTCGGTACTAGACAACAATAAATATGATTTGATACGAACCAAATTAATATCATGCAAAGTAGGACATAACACATGTGCGCTTGTTATCAAACAAAACGCTCAGAACTTTCCTACGATTATATTGTTCTTAGTGGAATTATGTCCGATATCTATCTTGTTATTTGTGCACGGTAGGCACCTAGCGAAGAAATTCAAGTGGCTATTACCCTGAACCCGGTCACATTAATTTTCTACCTGTACCTTCCCCCTATTGCTACTCACGAAAGTAGGTTTTTCTTCGTCTCCTTCGAGTACGCTGAGTTCCTTGAACTTTGTGCACGGTTATTATAACAATAGGAATAATTTCTAGTTTTAAAACAATAAAAAAATACACAATGTGTTAAAATATTTTTACTCACCGTTTATAAATTACGATGTAGACTTACAGGAGCTATTATAGTTGCTAGTCTACGATACAATTCGTTGTACTATATAAATCTTAGAACACATCACTAACCACATTACAGCCGCGTTAATGTAAGGCAAGTTCACACGAACATTCTATTTGTGATCATCCCCCGAAAGGATATAAATATTGCGGAGGACGCGCGGTACGGAGCCTGCGGAGGCGCGGCGCGCACTGTGCCGACACTGCCGACGCGGTGCCGTACCGATACTACGAGCACATCTGGGAAAGTGGCCGCCGATATGCAGGAGCGAACCAGCGGAAGGTCAAGTTCAGTCGTTCAGATACAATTTTAAGGCCAGACATTCAGGTTACGACTCAGCCCGCATATCAATCGCCGCGCCCTTTATGCTGCCCTGGTCATTTACTTACAACTCTAGTTGTGAAGCATTTAAATTGCCTTCGTTAGTATTGACAACTACATTGGCCTGCTTTGCGCCTTCCAAAGCCGTCACGATATCGTGATGGTATTAAAGTTATATGTGCACGCATCTAACTAACTACCGTACATGTCATCATACAAAAATCGGGATTAAAGGAGTTTCTAGTTTCAACCATTCCTATTAAAGGTTAGTCACTACTTAAAAAAGCCATATAGCGTGTTTTATTGAAATAAAATCGCGCGACATGGTTAAAATCTGCTTGGAATATGGATAGCAATCTATTCCCATGGCTGCTTTCCTCAAGCTATAAAATAATCTAACAAGACCCAGTAAGTTCCAACTAGCCAGAAAAATATTTAACAAACAAACATTGATTAAAACTATAAAAGAGTCTGCTCTTTTTTAACTGCACCAATAATTGGTCCCGTTCAACATTCGTTATCCACAGCATCTGCACCACGTGAATTAATCTCGCTATTTCTCCTCTCACTCGCACCTTTTCCTTTTGCAATAAAAACGAAAGGGACAAATGACGTCCGCAGCGCGCAAGTCCTCACCCCTAGAGTTGGCAGAGGAATTATTGCCAGGTTTGGACAATCAATATGTAGTAATGGCGGGATGAATGGAATCATGGCGGACTTACCGCGCCATAAACATTTAAAATTATGTGCATTCATATGGCGGTATTCGGCAGTGACTGTGAATATTTTATGATGTTTTGTTGTAGGATATTGTAGGTATGTGGTTTTATGCTATTCTTTTGCTGTCGTGTCTGGGCGCCATTATTCGTGTCTTTGACGTCTATAACCATTTTCAAATTGATTGCCTTGCTGTTGCATAATCTCTTTCTCTTTACAAGGTAACGCCTTATTGAAATTGCATCAAGGTCAATTCCATTTTACTTTCCCATAAACCCTTTCCGTACAACAACTATAAATCTTTCAGTACACCATCCCCTCACGCTTGTCGCCCTAGTACCGCGACATCACCAAACTATCGACCCTCGTTCTCACAAAACAAAATACCAATAAATGAGACAAGCGTGGGTAACACCCAACTATAATCTTATTAGAGACATCCCCTAGGAAGTATAAATAGCTGTAAGTTGATAACGAATGACCGGCGGGCCCCGGGCGCGCTCGACTGGTATTCCCACGAAACTGAAGAACGCTAGACAAAGTTATCGTTCGAAGTTCAAGTGGTTGGTATTTGTTAGAGAGGCGATAAATCAAAAGTCTTAATAACATTATCTGATACTGACTAACTAGCACTCCGCTTTGGTATGCTTTTTATCTATCGAGTATTCACAGCTAAGGACATAATTATTTCCGTACTTATGAAACTGTTTTACTGGTACGCGTGCTTCTTTGTAATCCTAATCACACTTAATATTATAAAGACGAAAGTTTGTATGTGTGTATGTTTGTTACTCCTTCACGCTCAAATAGCTTATCGCATTTGGATGAAATTTGGTATCAAGATAAATTATATTCTGGATTAGTACATAGGTTGCGTTTGATCCCGGAAATAGTAGGTAGGCAATAGGTAGTAGGTAGGTAGTAATGAGTACGTTGAAAAAGCTAGATTGCAACGCATCTACAGCTAGTACTTGTTTGTACCTAAGTATTAATTTTAAATAATGATCAATTGCTGAGTCGAAACATACGAAAAGTAAGTATCTAGTCACCAAAAACTCTCAACAGAGTTTAATAAGAATAACTATGAACAATTGCACAATTTTATGTAAGTATACGTAGTTCATATGAAACAAACGTAGCGCGTAGGTAGGTATTCTATTAAAGTTTATGTTACTGCAAAGAGACTGTTATGAGAGAATGACAGAACAATGTAGTAAATTCTAATTGTCTCAGATTATCTTAATAACGAACGACGAGAGAATTAAAACTGTGAACGCAAACGACTCAACAGTGATATCATTACCAGACATAATTGCTATTTTCATAGAAATATGAAAACTCAAACTTAAAGCATTTATTTCATTTTTTTTTTAAATTAAAGATTCCTTACACTTAAACAAAGCACACAATTAGACCTCTGGGGTCTATCTTAGCATGCCATGGCCTAAGATTGGATCAACGCGCTATTACAGTTAAATTATAATCGAGCTGATGTAATGTTAAAATAACCGTGGCAGCTAAGAGATGACCAGTCCCAACTGACAGCCCCCGTTCACAAACATGACGCATGGATCAGCACCATTCAGCTCAACCATATTGAAGGGAACTAAATGACCCGACACACCCGCCATCGCCACCATCAGCGAGACATTTGAGTAAGCATGACATTCTCTCAGCCGCCAGGGCACATTCGAGTCAATAAAAGATAACTAAATGCAAATGGTAGCTTTAGAGTACATAGTACTCAAAAATGTAACTAAGAGATTGAATCTATACAATGCAAAGATATTTTTACAATCTTCTGCAGCGTCCACAATAACTTCACATGGTAATCAATTAGTTTGCCCCTTTGGTAGTGGAACAGGACCAGCATTGAGCCAAGCATTTCTATCATCAATGTAATCCCCCAACTTATGCTTGGCTACATAGTGTGCGTTTTATACAAGATTTAAATTTCGTCGCATTCAGTTGTAGAATATGTGGAGGTATTTTATTGTAACATTTTAAACAGTACCCCATGAAAGATGAGTCTACTACTTTAGCTAGCCTGAAACCTAGCTGTTCTAGTTGGTCCCTGTTTCTAGTATTATAGTGGTGTCTGTCACCTCTTTTACTAAATAAATGCAATTTTTTCCTAACGTACATGATGTTTTCATAGATGTATTGACAAAGAGTTATGTTAACAGTTAATTTCCTTAAACAGTTCTCTAAGAGAATCGCGCCTACGTACATCATAATATGATGTACGTAGGCGCGATTCTCTTCTCTTTCTCTTCTGCAGAAAAAAGCTAACAGAGCCTTATAATATATTATATTATAAGGCTCTGTTAGCTTTTTTCTGCAGAATAAATATAGACACGATGTCTGCAGCCCGTCCCCATAGTAAAATACCGTATAACATAATACTACGAAAATAACTAAATTAGACTAGCCTCGCGGTATCTACATCAGTAAATTAACGAATTTTTCTAACAGCATATGCTGCTGAACTCAACCGTCCTGAAAGAGATGTTATATGCGGACCCAATTGTAGCCTTGAGTCGAGCGTGATCCCCAGGAAAACAGTTTTTTCGACGAATTCTAGTTTCTCTTAATTTAATACTGTCACTATCATTACTTTTGACATTCAGTAGAGCAAATCTTATGCACTTCGTTTTTTCCCATTTAATACCATTTAATACTATTCGCGGTTAACCAATTATGGACCAAGATTTGTGGCACGTCTGTTTATCTTAAATATTAAAGAGGTATGTGTCGTCAGTAAACATCACCGTTAGTGGAAACTATCTTAACTTGAATATTTTTAAGCAAAGTAGACGCTGTTATTGCAGTAGGATAGCCATATTTTCATAACATCCATCCCGAATCCACAACACTTACAGATATTTCATCAATTAATGACACATTTCTACTTTAATACTGATCAGTTGGTAACCGCAATATTATAGTCGCTGAAATACAATAGGCCAAAAGTAACGACGACATTGTGGACACAATTGAACTCAGTGAAGACAATCACAAAACTACGTTCGTAGATTATAGAAATAAATTGAATCGAGTACCGACTGCACATGTGTTGTTTAGCACAATAGCCTCTCCTGACGCACGCGCTATGTAAATACCATCTATCACTTGATTGTGAAGAAAACTACTAATGTCTGAACAGAGAAACATATTGCTTACTGTTTTAATAATAAAATAGACGCATAATACACATATAAATAAGTGCGTATATGTTTATGTTTACTATAATGAGCGTAATGATGATCTAGTCGTTAAAACACAATAGTTCATTAGCAACAGAACATGATGTAGGAACACTGACAGCCAACGCGGGCTTGATTTCCCAGGAGACCTAGCGTCTGAATTGAAAGCCATTGCTATCGCAATCGCTTCTTCAATTGATTGTTACACCAACATTATTTCTCAGATTTAAATTGTATTTATTGTGCCAATACTAATTTTGAATAAATATATTATATTATTATATATTTATATTATTGTCATGTAAAGCAATCACTATATATTATAAAACAATGTCCTCCGCCGCGTTGGTCAAGGAATTTTATTCATGAGGAAAATTTAGGTATCTTATTTGTCAAGGTTTTGTGTAAATTGGTTGAAATGTGACGATAATTGTTGGAAGGGTCGGAAAAAGTCAATCCACCTTGCCCTACTCTACCCGTGCGACGCCGGGGCGGGTCGCTAGTTTAAAATCAATAGAAACCAGTTTGCAAAGGACCGAGTAGTGAAATACTTCAATGTGTCGAGCTATGGATACAAACATAAACTAATTGAAATACTGTACATCAAAGGACACTCGGCCCAGACTGCTAACCACAAACAATATTCATCAAGGACTCTTGTACAATTAAGGCGTTAGATGGTAATAACAATTGCTGATCATGTGCGACCATTTAATCAGTAGCCACAAGTGTCAGCCCATGATATCACTGATATTTCCATAACTCCCATATTTACTGAGACAACACACATGTTCCTTGATAACCACGTCGCGTGAATCACTCGCCGAGAGGAACAATACGCTCGCAACGACGTCAAATTGTTGATCAAATATAAGAGAAAGATACTATTGTCATTAAAATCTTGTAATTAGCATGATAATTGATGCTTTGAAAAACATGGAAATAGTTTTCGTTTTAGTCAACCAATGGTGACAATAAAGGATTTTTTACGGTACCAACTGAAAATATTTTGTTTATCCTACTTTGCATATTTCTAAGACGTCAATACAATTTATGATAACGTAAAGTGGGTTGCAAATGTTCAATAAGTATTTATTAATACTGTCATACACAGTTTATTATCCCAAAAACTGTAGAGTAACCTGACATCTCAAAACCGTCGCTCTACGTCAGTCTAAAGTAAAAGCTTAGAGCAGCGACTCCCGACTCACGAGGCAGACAGGAGGGTGTGCGACTAGCTGGAGAGATGCTCGACACAGGTGCGACACCTTGGCAAGCCGCCAGACGCCGCGGCTACAGGAAGTAATGCTTCGGAGAATACCTAGACGTACAACACGTACCTCAGCGTTCGACAAGCCATTCGAAGCTTTCTACATAGTGCTTTATGAATGTATAATAACTTCTAGTTGGTTTAGTGCAGCTGCGGCCATTAGTTCCACCCTAAGAGAGAAGAAGTTTCGTTGGGGATGATAATTTAATTAGCTTCATCATGGTGTTTTGTGTTGTGGAAGGTTTACCCCTGGGTATAATATTAGGGCCTATTTCTTAATAAGTCATCAGTTTAACTTATACTCAAATAAACTGTCGTTTGGGCCCGACTCTCAAGTAAGGCTAATACTTGATAACATTTAGATTGGTAGTTAATTGTATCTTTGCTACTACTTTAAATTGCAATACAATATTACTTACAAAATATGCAAACTAACCTACTAATTACTCCACTCAATGCAGTGATAATGCACTTATGAAATAATATTAACTTCTCTACCTGCGACGACCTCAGTCAGTTAGTTTTCAGTCAGTTATTAATAGCCTAAGCATACATGAGTATTTTAGTTTCTACGTGGGCGGTGTCAAACGCGACGTGTTCCGACATATCGGTGACAAAACAAACGAATGTGATTAATATGGTGAAAGCTATCGCCGAATCGGTCTCTCTCTAAACACACAAATATTTGTAAATACCGTCTAATGTGAGAAAACACTTTCGTTCACAACAAGTGATTTAGCAGGCACACACAAATATTAGTCATCCGAGTATAAGTAAACTTTTAAATAATGATAGATAACAACAGGTTTACTAGACAAACAACAATGGTAAACTTAAAAGTTGACAAATACAGAGCAAGTCATTAAATCTAAGAACCTCACTTCACCGGAACCATTTACCACACTGTTAGTTTCCCGAGTAAATCAACATTATCCATTTCCACGAAAAACTAAACGGAACAGCGTCCATTTCCGCGAAATGTTATACCAGGCTTCCAGACTGCGGTGGAGGTGCATTGAAAAGCTAATAAAATGCAGGAGGCAGTAAACCCTGTGCACACTGTACTGTACACAGTTGCATAGAGTGGATTCTGTCTAGACATGCGTGAATAGTAGCGTAAATGCGGCATTACCAATGCGCCAATGCGCACTGCCGCCGCACTTTCCCAGAATTCAGCAAAGGGCAAGTTTACCCAAACATACACTTTAAGCTTTACTTTTAATTATTTAGCTTGTTTCCAGCTGTAATTAAGTTTCATGAGAGATTCGGTAAAGTTTTTGCTTGCCATTTGATGGATTATCCACGAATTTTCCAACTGTGTAATACTGTTTTGGTAATCTTTTGAATAACTTCTGTACGGGTTAGACTATTCTAGAGACATACTATTCTGTTTTGGAAAATATAATGACGTTAGGAAAATGCGCGCAACTTTACCGCATTCATTTCATCAAACCGCATTAGCCATAAACGTAGAAACGTTTTGTAGTCAAACTACTCGGAAACCATATCCCGAGCCGAGCGTCCATCTTTGATCTCACTGATGCATTTGACGTGTTGACTGATGTTTGCTGCTATAAGCTTCGGTTTAAAACGCACGCCTTATAAATCCGTTTACTGGCACGTAGTTCTATTTCTGTTGTTATGTTTATCAATTTTTCTAACGCCGTATGCGATGCAGTTGCTTTCATGTTACGCACTTGAAAGTAAGTACTGTCTTTTAAGTTTTGTGTACGCATGGAGAACAGAACCCTCTCGCCGACAAAGTAGATCGTGAGGACGATAAACAGCAGCCAGTTTTAATATCACTCTTTGTGGAGGAGCTGCCAAGCAAGACAACCACTGGTATTAGAAGCGAGCGTGTTGGATATTGATTGTGAGCCATATTGCTTTGAATAAGGGAGTTAGATTAGAAGCAGTGTTATCGAGGAACATGCGCCTCCGTACGCAATCGTTCAAGAGAATTTTATAAAAATGTGCTCGGTTTTGTTCGCTCGAAAAGAAACGGAAAAACATTTGTGTTTCGTGGAAAACGTTCAACTTGTGTACACAGCGGGTCTGCTTAGGTGTTTGGTTTCCTGAATTACAGGTTCGGAATAATGTTTGCAATAGAATAACTAAGCAAGTACACCTTGACTCACGCTTGCACAGCTGAGGGAGGTCTGTTTTTCAGCCTTCAATTTGTAACTTATTCGCTGTGCGCCACTGTGGAGATACCTAGCGATGTTTTATCGTGTCAAGAGCGAACATAGCACTTGATCAAACATATTTGTGTATGTGTACTCTGTATGTGTTGTATAGGATGCCGATGACAAGCTGGAGGGTGTTACGAGAAACAATGGAATTGTTGGAAAATATGTTGAACGATTAGCGAGGGCGTAGGTAATAAGTTAACAAAATGGCCAGTACCTACTGTCCCTGCACTGTTGATATATTTTGAGGGACATGATTAACTAAGCTTGTATAGGGGTAAGGGGCGATTGTTTGATTGATCAATCAATAAAGGACATTGGACATATTGGTCCTTGGTATTATAGGGGACGGAATTGTGTAAGGCACCTCAGGCGGACTATCTCATTGAGTCCAGTAACTCTGCTTCACCATATCTACATAAGTACGTACTTAGGCATCATCTATACATATAAAATTCAAAGTCCTGACTGACTGACTGACTGAGATATCAACGCACAGCCCAAACCGCTGGTCCTAGAGACATGAAATTTGGAGGGTGTATTCTTTGTGAAGGGTAGGTATCCACTAAGAAAGGGTTTTTCGAAATTCCACCCCTAAGAGGGTGAAATGGGGTTTTGAATTTTCTATGAAACTTTTTATTCTCGCAGTCGATTGACTTGAAAATTTGTGTACATACTATTCAGATAAAATCATGAGATACGTGTATCACAGTTTTTCCAAAATCAACCCCCAATTTAAAAATTCAATGTCGTGATTGGCTGACTGATATATCAACGCAAAGCCCAATCCGCTGGTTCTAGAGACATAGAATTTGGAGCGTGTATTCTTTGTAAAGAGTAAGTATTCACTAAGAAAGGGTTTTTCGAAATTCCACCCCTAAGAGGTTGAAATGGGGTGTTGAATTTTCTATGAAACTTTTTATTCTCGCAGTCGATTGACTTGAAAATTTGTGTACATACTTTTCAAATAAAATTATGAGATACGTGTATCACAGTTTTTCCAAAATCATCCCCCAATTTAAAAATGTAATGTCTTGATTGGCTGACTGATATATCAACGCACAGCCCAATCCGCTGGTTCTAGAGACATGAAATTTGGAGCGTGTATTCTTTGTAAAGAGTAGGTATTCACTAAAAAAGGGTTTTTCGAAATTCCACCCCTAAAAGGGTGAAATGGGGTGTTGAATTTTCTATGATTTTTTTTATTCTCGCAGTCGATTGACTCCACAATTTGTGTACATACTCTTCAAATAAAATTATGAGATACATGTATCACAGTTTTTCCAAAATCATCCCCCAATTTAAGAATTCAATGTCGACTGGCTGACTGATACATCAACGCACAGCCCAATCGGCTGGTTCTAGAGACATAAAATTTGGAGGGTGCGGTCTTTGTGAAGAGTAAGTATCCGCTAAGAAACAGTTTTTTTTAATTCCACCCCTAAGAGGGTGAAATGGGGTGTTTAATATTCTGTGAAACTTTTTATTCTCTGAGTCGATTGACCTGAAAATTTGTATACATTACTTTTCAGTTAAAATTATGAGATACGTGTATCACAGTTTTTTCAAAAATCAAAATCATGCCCCAACAGAGTCAAATATGGCTTCGAAGCTCACGTAGACCGGCGCATGGCGCGCACTGTTGCGCGGGGCGTGCGGGGCGCGGGAGTATTTACCTATTAAGTAAGTAGGTAGGATTTTTCTGAGGTAGACGTCTGTAAATATGGTTTATTCCACCGATTTTCGCGTTGGCTCGTGATACGCGACATTGATATTAAATATTATGTAAAAGTTTTATGTCTATAAATAGATTCCTAATTAATCATTTGATTTTCATCACCGGTGTCCAATCTCAAACCAAGGTATCAATATTTCACATAACAATATGTAAAGTACCTAATTGATATTACTATGAACTAATATTTGCAAGTTATAAGCAACTATATAAAAACCATGTATCTACTATACATACATAGATTACTTATTATCCCAGAAGTAAGATCCCGTGGGCAATTCCCGAACTCCACGCGGGCGAAGCCGCGGGCATAAGCTAGTTCAATATATTCTCCATACGTCTCGACAAAAGCCACCGCGCCACAACAAAGATTAACAAGCATCGTCCTACGTAACCCTGGGGATTACGCGTCGCATACAAAGGGCTGGGCTGAGCAATAGCGTCGTGATTGCTATGCGGCGTGGGCGGCGGGTGCGTGCTCGTCCTCACGCCGAGCCTGTCGCAGACCGACTGGCCACATTCATGCACACGTCACACGAGAGCTTCGGAGTTTAGTGGACGCTTCCGTCAATTATGTGATAAGGATGTTGGGCATTTTGTGTAAATTGATCTCTTAATATAGCTATGACAATGGCTGGCGCTATTTAATGACTTGCTTTTTTAAACTGAAAGAAAGTTGCGTTGATAAATAATATCGTTGCACCCATCATTCTTTATCGGAAATTAAATGTTAAACTTGTGCGAATGAGCACGATACAGAGCAATCCGTCACGTAAAGTGTAACACGCAGCTGGAGCTCGGCAAGAGATCTACATTTGCATCGGAGTATGGTAACCAGTGACGTAGCTGGCCATTTACAATCAAATTAAATCAAACAGACCGAGGCAAGGAAAAAAGTGTTACATTATGCACTTGCTCATTTAGAACACTCGCAGGTGGAAAGATGGACAGATGGTTTACGATGCGTCCGGTACTCTTTCATGTCGTCGACAAAACACGACGCTTTTCAATAACTAAGGAACCCCCCCTCCTCCTTGTGCCGCTCACCGCATGTTGCTTTAAGAGTGGAGAGCCCTCTGAATGGCGGAATTAAAAATATTATTTATCAACTTCGTCAGCATCAAAGGACGGAGTTAGAAGAGCCAATTTCATTCAAGTTTTCCTTTTTATGAAAGCAAGTTTATGAATTGGTACCTTTCAAGGATGTATCTTTCTGGTTTTTAGTTATATTACGACTCAGTCTGTATTGATCCTATCGAGCCAATGTGAATCATACAAGCATCGGGATCGCTCTGATTTATTCGTACTTTCTGCAGTCGTAGCCCACAGCTCCCGGCTAGGCGGGCCACACGCGAGGTTTTATAGCCTGGCTATAAATAAACGTTAGGGTTCGACCTGTAGATATAGCATAACTTGCTTCATTGCTCATAATATAATACCACAGGAAGAGTTCGATGATTCCGCGTGAGTCGTAAAAGTCAATCCTGAGCCAGGAGTGCAGGACGTAGGTACTTTAATAAGTTGTGATGGTAAAAGCCCGTGCTACATACGTAGACTAATCCTCGCCTGTTCTTGCAGCGGGCTTTGTTGTAAAATGAGAAAAACAATTGAATAAAGAAAAAAAAACAAAATAGGAAGCTTGTTAGAGCTACCCCTATTTCAAACGACCTCTCCACTAAGTGCAGTCTCAATTACTCGGAGCGCATAGACGTGGCGGTAACAATGCAATAAAATCGTTGAGTGCTGTATTAGATGACGAGGTACTTGCAGCAGGATGCGGGCCGGGCCCCGAGGGTGCTCTGCGTCCCGTCTGCCGCCCTAGGCCTGCGCCGGCCACTTTTTTCGCTCAACACTTGAAACTTTTGTTTATATTGTGGATATTTTGAAACAGACAATGTATTTGAGTGTCAGAGAGTATGGTTACTGTCTCTTAATGGTTTAGAAAGTAATTTATTTATCACACCATGCTTGTTTACCGAATTTTCTAAGAACTTAATAAACTGTTTAAAATAATGCTTCCTTATTTGGTGTTAAGATAATGTTTTAGTTCAGTTTCGGTTTAGTTAGTATAAGTTAAATAAATAAACACATTGCTGTTACGATTTACAGAATATGAATTTATAATCGTAAACGGTTGTCGTATCGAATTTAATGTCCAAAATAATTTTAACGAATGCTTGGATCGTGGGCGGAAGTGTTTGTGATCGTGTTTATACAGGGTGTAAACAGACCCTTCACCAAGCCGTCAACCAAGCATTCTGTACATCAAACTAAGTAACTTTACGCAAAAATGATTGCTGGGAAACGACTTTTTTTTTGGGGTGAAAAATTACGTTTTACGGTAAAACTCAATTTAACGGGCTCAAAACATTGTGCTGATGGATGGATTGAATAATACGGGGGTCGTGAAGGTGTTTAAAGTAAAAAAATTACATTAGAAACATGGATTTAAAAAAAAAACTTGTGAAAAAGTTGGAACTTTGACCCCCAATATCTCCGTAACTAGAAGGTTCCCAGGTATGGTCTAGAAGAAAAAAAATATCGCAATAACGGGGAGAACAAGTACCCTTCGGCTTCGTTAAGGGTCTTTTTACACCCTTTAGACCAGAACACGATGGTAAAGGAGTCTGTTTGATTTGGTTGTGTTGCTATTAATGTCCACCGCTGCTGTTAACAGAATTATATCGGGTGTCTGGTGGCACCACTGGAAATAATTTACTCACATTAAATAACCTCAGGTTTGTACTGAAATACCTAAAAGATTCCAGGCGCCAATTTATAATTGCTAATACTAAAATCATCAACGCTAATTCATCTATGCATACATTTTTGTGTTTAGTCCTATAGCCCACGGAGACAAGCTCGTTAAAGACAACACTCGTTCAAAAACATATAAAACTAAGCAGCATAAAAATTACCAATATCAGACCAAGGTTTTTTAATCGAAAATGCTGCATCGACCTTCCAATAGGTTCGAAAGCAATAACGCTTTTCTCATTGCTGCCACTTGCATGCAGGGGAGCGGGCGAGATAGATCGTTCAATTAATACAACCATGTTTATGTGCATTTCTAATGCATGTGACGAGTGAAATAGACGAGACTCAGTCGTTTCATAACTCTTCTGACAGCACTACTTGACTACAACATAATGTTCAGGAGTGACGAGCATTTTGTGTTACGTTTTTATTACACGACATTAAAAAATAGCTTTTGGTGAACTTTCGTGGTATTTCTGTTCATTCCACTCCGTAGATATGAGGTGATAATATGCGAATAAATTAGCGGGTGACATAATGAGGACCAAACAGAGATCGCCATGATCGATAAGGTGTTGCAAAAACTGGTTTTGCTTCATGTGCTCCTAATATAATAAGATTTCAATTTACACACGAGTGACCGCTACAGATTATAATGAGATTTTAGTCCGATTGGTAGGTATAGTTGAAGTTTTGAGCTAATATTTAGTACTACGTAAACTACGTACCTATAAGAGATAAAATACAGAACTAAGTTATGGTGGATACTTGACTTATCCCAGTTCTAGTGTCACAAAAGAAAATAAAGCATGTTGTCGTTCTATTTGTGTTGTCGTGCGACTAATTCACGGTCCGCCTGCACCGGGGAGGAAGTCCACGCCGGCGCGTAGGTAGTCGCCCTGACAAAAATATAAATATTTGAGCTCCTCTGGCCGCTGCACTCCGTGTATCTACCTCGGCTATAGGAATGCTGGAAGGAGCATAAAGGACCTGGGGGGTATCGTTAATATTCAGAGCCTTCTTGTAATTTTCTGGTATCATTTCCTACGGTAGAATAACCAAGCTCTTTTTGCATACGGAAATTTAAAAAAGGGGGAGCTTTACCCACTAAAACGACAAGGGGAGGATTTCGGGCGGAAAGCATAGCACCAAATAAACCACGAAACGTCAAGTTCATAAAGAAAATATAATGCCGGGTAAACATTGGTGAAACTTTACATGTTAACACGAGCTGTAACAAATTCGCCTGTTGTTGAGTTACATTTCATGTTGCATTGCATAAGTCTGGACGGCTCATTCATGTAACATTTCACGTTACGTTACGTTACACCAATGTGTACCCGGCATAAGACTTTGTAGTTTTTATTACCTCTTTCAAACTGACACGGTATTTCCCGCACATAAACAGGAGATAAAAATGACAAGTGTCTCAATAACACTCGGAACACTGATGTTATCTGCATTTTGCGTCAAAATGTAGCGAGATCAAAGGTCCCGGGGCGACTCTCGCGGAAGTGTTACATTAAAACCAGAACCCGTCGACACCAACGTCACCATATGTCCAAGCATTTCAAAACACCGGTAGCAACTACAGCAAAGCAGCACTAACTCACTAAAGACATAAATTTCCAAAACTATGATGAAGGCTATTCCAGTTCGAGATGGGAGGTGTACGCATAGCGGTGCGCACGTATCCGCCCCGACCGGTCCGCTGCGAGTGCTGCGACTCCTTTTTGTCGCAAGTCGCAGTCGCCGAGCACTGCCCCGCGACCACGCGATACTACAAAGCAATTGTGTTAAAACAAGTACACGTGAAAACTGCAAATATCTGAAAGGACTATCTGATACGTGAAAATTTCTGAATCGCACGTTTATGAGATTCTCGGAAGGACTGATGAAATAATACATCGTAGCCTGCACTCAAATTATGGTAATAAAAGCCCATAATTATATATTCAGTTAACTCGTCTTTATTTTAAATATCTGCAATTGTGCAAGTTATCATCTGCGCTCGAATTCGAAAATACAAGGTGTAAACAGACCCTTCACCAAGCCGTCAACCAAGCATTCTGTACATCGAACTAAGTAACCCTACGCAAAAATTATTGCTGGGAAACGACTTTTTTTTTGGGGTGAAAAATCACGTTTTACGGTAAAACTCAAAATAACGCACACAAAACATTGTGCTGGTGGATGGATTGAATAGTACGGGGGTCGTGCGTATTTAAAGTAAAGTTACAAAATTAAAACCTTGTATTTCAAAAAAAAAAAATGTGAAAAATTTGGAACTTCCCCCAATATCTCCGTAACTAGAAGGTTCCCAGATATGGTCTAGAACAAAAAAAATGATCGCAATGACGGAGAGAACAAGTGCCTTTCGGCTTCGTTAAGGGTCTATTTACACCCTTTATATCAGCAATGAATGTTCGTGATAGTGGATGTATCTGTTCTTCCGCGTTGCGATCACTGACCACTACTACTACTACTACTGAGTACTACACACTGCGGACTGCGGAGTGCTCTGTACTCTGCAATTAATGTCAAACCATGTACAGCACTGCATAACACCAGCGTTAATGATTACGCAACGAGAAAGCCTAATTAATTAGTCATATGTTCGCTTAAAAACGTTAACGCAGCGTCGGTGGCGTATCGCAGACCAGCGAAAGTGAACAAATACGAACACATTAGTGATGGCACGTAATGAGCGAAAATAATACGAAGTTACAGCCGTTATTATTATACCAGTTTAGTGTTTTGGAAAACTTTCCTTCTTTCATAAGAAACGGTAAAGTGGACTGAGATACTGTCGTGCTCAAATACCGAGGAGACAGATTTTTTTATTAAATCTGGAGCCGGTGGTGGCTATCAGAACGAAAAAGAACTGCAAAAGGCGAATCGTTAAGAATTCAATAAAACTTTTCCCATAAACCACTCGAAACTAAAACTGCAATCAAGGTAAAAGTGAGCGCCATCGTTTTATTGTAGTCACTAACTATCCTAATCCACTTGCCACATGAGGTGTGAACCATTTCATGTTTGAATTTATGAATATCATTACTGCAGCAACTGTTCTTATTGGATCATTTGCATTTGATTGCACAGTTTGTTCTGAGACTAGTCCGGTAAGGAAAGTAAATAAATGATATACTAAACACACAATTACACAACTTACTGGCGCAACATTATCATCACATACAAACTATTGCAAACATCACATCACCTAATACAGAAGCGGCAACAAAACCGTTGCAAATCAAAACTGGTCTAGTTATTAATATCGCACTCCTAAATAGTGATCAGTTAACGTTAGCCAAGTTGTGTTTACGGTTGGAGAACTTGAAAGTGAAGTGGTGGAGTACTATTGAAGTGCCAGTGATGCCAGTATAGTTGGCAATGTTGATTCAACGACACTGTTTGGGTTTCATTGTGATAGGTACAATGGCTGCGCTGTGGGTGTGCGCTTACGCGGCCGCGTGGGCGGTGAAGAAGACATTACGTAGTGTTACGAGAGCACTGGCAATCGCTCCGGTGATTGATGATCACAGTGGTGTAGCTGGTCGTTTAGATTCATCTCTGGCTCAAGTAATTGTGGTTATACCTACATGAAGGAAGTTAAGCCATTGCGCCAGATACCCACTAATCTAGATCCAATTTATTCTTTGAAAAAACTAATAGTATACATATTAACGGTCTTAATTGTTCTAAAATCCGGCTAACGGTCACCGTTCGTGTATGCGAATAGAGATGTTCAAATTAAACAAATATTTAAATGAGCAAATATTTTGGATCGTTGAACCGCCGTCAATTATCTATTGTTAAAAATATGCAATCAATATGGCATGCGTTGACGCAACGATAGTTACAATATAACGCGAAGCTAATCGGTAAAAAAAGGTTTTTAGTGTAAAAGTTGCACGTGCACTGTGATCCAAGTGTTCGCATAGTTAACAAACAATTACAAATAAAGATATTTAATTGATTGTTTTGTAATTTGGGACACGTCACTATAAAACAACTCAAACCTTCGTAGTTTAGTAAGTCCAGCCAAATACAACAGAGTTTGTGATAATTTAGCAGATAATAGAATGTAATTAGAAGGAAGGGCCGATTTTAGAGTACAGATTTATTATCTACACAAGATACTACGCGTCGTGCAACTAGCTAGAAACTCATGTACTTGTCACATTCACGGATGAAAGAATTAGCGGTATGAATCGATTACGCTGTACTAATCGATGCAACACGGCGGTCGCGTTACAGTAAGAATCCAATACTTCTGACTACGTTTCATCATGCATGCGATGCAATGATCGACTGTTCATTGCACGATGCACGTAACCACAGTGCAATAACGACCCCAAACAAGCATTGTCTCTGCTAATCTAACGAGGTTTGTGCCACTAGTGTCAAAACTGACGGTATTTACAAAAGTAGTGTTATAGCAGCGGGTCAGCATTACAACGATAATTGAACTGTGTCGATGTGCTGATATCGCTTGCAACAGTTGCAACAACGTCTGTCGAAGCTACTGACAGCGAAATAACCTGCCGCTGAGATATCTTCATCTAACCGATATTACTTACTACCACAGTCTGAATATAAGTGTATTCAATTGAATCATTGGTCATCGATGTGAGTAGTTATTTTGAGATTTATAGGTACCTCATGGCATGACACATCTTAAAATGTGGACTATCCAATTTGGAAGCCCCAATGATCTAATTCTGACATAACTTATCCAGTTACTGAGACACAAAATATACTTTTAAAGTTTTCAAAGGATTGGTTTTCCCAGAAATCAGAAACATTCCCAATACGTTTATTTCAGACGTATTGGGAAAGTTTCTGATATATAGACGTATTGGAAAACCAATCCTCAGTTTCTTGGAAAGTCTACGTAGAATTAAAGCAGTTGAATTCATGACATTGCTGGACTCCTAGTACTTATCGCCTTAGTTAGCACATAAAGGGCGTCGATGCTATCACCGGCGCTTTGCCCCTGCGCAGTCAGACGGAGCCTTCCGAGCGCCACTCATTCACTACATTCTAATTAGGAAAGCTGTGTTATTCATCCTTCATCATTATTTGTTTTAATTTAAATGAAAACTATGTCTGAAAGACTTGCTAGTGGTGTTCATTCATTCATGGAAATGAATTAACATTCATTCCGCCTTTTTAAATTGCTCTGCTCGCCGAGCTTGCATTCATTAAATTCTTTCTCCGTGTCGTAGAGAGTTGCAATGCGACTGTCTAGCCAGATATTTATGATGTCAATGTCAGCCGCTCTCGTATAGAACAAAATAATATCCCGTTAGGGTGTACTCATCTAGGTAATAATTCTACAGGAGATCCCTCCAACGTTTACGAGCGATGACGGAATAACGAAATAGTAAAGTTTAAATATGAACGGCAAAGCCATAAATCAACTGTAAAAAAGATATAATTTCAACTGTGCACTGAAGACAACACAATATTAATATATTCATAGCTTTGTACCCCATGTTTGGAAGGAACCTCAAGCTAGACGGCTGTATTTGGCAATAAAATATCTGCCGAATTCGTTCGCGGGTCAGACCGATACAGCCTTGCCAAAACGACTTTTAAATGTGATATTTGCTTACCAATTATATCTAGACCACAAATGGTTTGCAGTTATTTATTACTACAAGTCTTTTATAAGTTACCGACATTTTTGCAGCGTATATCGTTTCATGTTTGGAGCTACACGCTGGTCGCTGGTAGTCCAATAAAATTTGCATAAAACAAGTGAGAGATGATTAAATCCTTATTTGTTTTTTAATATTTTGATGCTTCTGTATATCTAACATTCTCTTCAGCATTCAAAGGAACCTTGACGTTTTTTCTGACCCCTCTAGCAAGTACTGTACTAGTAAGCTCATGATGTTCCCGATTAACGAGTCGCCAAGTGTCACGACTCACGTTCCACTTCTTGCGACAGTTATTCACTTTAAAAGAGTGTGGTCGTTGTCTAATCTGCGAGGCAGTTGAGATAACCGCCCGGTCGGACCTGTCCCTTTATTGTCCCTCCCACGCGGCACTGGTCTCCTAGTCGCGACCACACCGAGGATACGATCATAGGAATTTAAGACCCCAATGGGGCGCGTTATTCGTATCAGTTACAACATCATTAGTTGGGATTTGTTGTTATTGTGAGGCAACATATATGTATAATGAATAGGTTCACTATTGCTCAGATTCAGGTATGTTTACTCTATTCAGTTCATTTAATTTTACACCTGGAAGCTGATAGCTTATAACTTGAGGGTGATTTTTTTAACAAAAAAGACACAGGTACCTAACTCTGGTTTTAAAAGAAGGCAATTAGAATATGTAGCGTTGGAAATTGAGCATCGATTGTGCAACAATGAACGATGAAAGTCAGACTTTCGCAATATAAAGCCCTTAAATGATTCCCTCCATTTGAGTTGCTAATCATCCTACTTGCTCGCAAGTTTCACAAACCGTGAGGTTGACGGATGTGTCAAGTCATCACCATGTGTCACCTACACACCGCACTGACCCAAATCTGCTAATATACTTGTGGGACACGTCTCGGACGATGAACCCTACTTGTTCTTAGATAATATTATCTCTCCCTCTCACACCGCACACATGGCTCTATCACCATCCTTTTCTCTTCTAAATATTTAAATAGAGTACACTGTTACAGTTTCGCTGTTATCTTGCGGAAAAACAACCAAACAAATGAAGGCGTGAAACTGTGCAAACGGATGCAAACGAAAGTCCAATCCAAACACCGCAGTCACCGTCGCGTCGTCCGTATTAAATATTCAGGCGTTCGCCTTTATTGACATCTCGATGGCTTGATGTTTCTATCAACTGGGCATCTCTATGTAAATATTAGCATTACAAATATTTGTGCAGATTGGCGAATTTCTAATCGCTTTTCTGTACGTGACCCGGAACGGCCGTTAAATTGTCTGTCCTTGCGTCGGCTGCATATGTGTTTTTATCGTCTGAGCACGTAATTTGTTATTTTCGACACCGTTTTTACTCATCAAAACAGTTCTTAATTTCGTCAAAGTGATGTGGCTCAGTTTACATGTGTGTGGAACTGTCAGCGTTCGCTGGCGATGGCGATGGTTTGGTCCGCGGCATAACGACTTCCGCTCCTCGCCGGTAGGAACGTGTCTCAAATTTATTATAATGCCTTTTTACAAGATTTTATTTAGTTTCATTTGTTTGCTACATATATTTAGTTAGTTGTAAGTTTAATTCGGTTGAAAGGCTGGGTGAAGACTCCCAGCCTGATACAGAAGGACTTAGGCGAAATCCTCGCAAGCATAAGGAGGAAGTTCTTTATCTTGGATGCCTTGCTATCTACATTTGTATATCTGAAACCCTGGAAGGTTATTGTGGAAGCATAACCTATAAAAAAAACTTATGAAAAAACTTTAATTCTTTAGCCGGAAACAGCAGCTAGGTACCTACAAATAAAATTAATTGTCAGAGGATTGCCTTTTGTCCTCACACAAAAACGGAATCTTATTTACTGAACTATGGCGTCTCTAAATTAGCAAAAAATAATAATACATCAAAATTCTTTACGTGCTATTTCAAGAAATTTCTTTAAAATCTCATAAAAAGAAACGCGATGATGACACTCATTTTGATAATTAATGCGAATTGAAACAAAGAAGCAAGTTAACAGAAATATTCGCATAATATTTTTGCACGACTCATCCGCCATGACAGCAGACAGATAATGAATGTATTTTTATGATCGTTTATTTTGTACAATAATGTTCTGGGAGTGATTGTGTCCCACGGCTGAAGGTCGTGATGCCCAATGCCACATGACAATCAGCTCGTCATGAGAGAATCTGCTGCTTCCGAAAACCATTAGTGTACGGAAGTGTGGACGCTGATCGCATTGGATAATACGCCAATCATTAGGCGCACGGCCTGCCCGGGCGCAGTATTATAATAATTTTGATTTTAATACACTATGGATGTTTATTTAATTTTGCGTTTGGTGGCCGATAGGCACGCGTTAACCGCGCAGTTATCTTCGAAAACGGATGCTCGGTACCTATAGTATCTCTTCAGAGACAGAAGGTAGTTATTTTAAAATTATCGTCACATTCATTTTGTAAGTCAAGTGTTTAATAGTAATTGGACCCACCATGAATGATCCAAAGAGCGAAGTTATCAGGATTTCAGTCACGAACCAAGGATAACCAGTCATCTCCATAGCCACGGACGCATTTGAACGATCTGTTTCCTAAAATAATCTAAAATTCTAACTAGACATGTCTTACAAATTCGATGCGATAGTAATTGGCCACTACGTGACAAGCATTCACATGGCGGATTCCACCACAATTCTAGAGAATTAAAAAACTACAGGAAATATGACGTGTGCCATGTTTGAAATCATTAATCGTTTTGGGATAGTGCGGGGGCGGGCAGGCGGGCAGGCGGGCGGGTGGGACAACTTAGAACAGGTGGTATCGACAGCATGGCCGAATGATATCACACATGGTGTGTTACAGGGGCGTAGCTACCGCCGTATCTGCCGTATCAATTATACGGGGCCCCCGGACCACGGGGGCCCCCAACTTAGAAAAACTAAAGTCATCATCAGCTATAAATGATTTAATAAATCAGTTTGCCGAAAAAAGGCATGGATAGTGTATATTTAATTTGAATTGTTTGTAAACATTTTGGAAAAAGTGACAGATAGATAATTATTCTTAATATATAAAATTCTCGTGTCACAGTTTTCGTTGCCATACTCCTCCGAAACGGCTTGACCGATTTTGATGAAATTTTTTGTGCTTATCCGGTATCTATGAGAATCGGCCAACATCTATTTTTTTTTTTTTTTTTTTTTGACGCAGACGAAGTTGCGCGGGTCAGCTAGTGATTAATAAATATTTCTTTTAATTTTATGCATTTTTTTTTCTTTTGTGAGAAATCGTTACCCTTCCTAAGGGCCCCCAAACAAATTTATATACGGGGCCCCGCCAAGGCACGCTATGCTTCTGGTGTGTTACTAATGTTATGTGATAAAAACTAGTCCATAGATGAGTCCACAATAGCTTGTTTATTATGTGACAATGTTGCGGTATGATTGACTAACTCGACATCTAGCAAAGTGCCTACCAGGAACCCTACTTTACCTCAGTAGGGTTCCCTGGTTTAGTGAACGATCTACAGTATTTTCTACAGGGTTTTAATTTTTTTGGCCTTCGTAGGGCTGCAACTGGTGTAAGCACTTGGCATAGCCGCTGAGTAAGCAAGTTATCGAGTGAAGAACAGAAACTATGATTCGAGGTTGCTTCAGTAGACCGGAAACTGATGGTCTAATCCCACCCAACACTCAGCTGGTAGAATTTTCGTCAATATTCGCGTATTCCCATTTTTACTACGAACTGCGACATGTGTCAGAGTGGGAGTATGTGGGCGAGGTGTTGCATATTCATCAGTGCGCGAGCCGCTGCCACGTGCTGGTGGACGACGGCCCATGGGCGATGGACGATGGTCGTCGATGTGCGACGAGCCTTCACCTATATGGAAGAAATGCTAGCTCAGTAGTCCGAATAGTTGTCGTTCATCGAAATACTAGAGCGAGGATAAGCATTGTACTGAGTTGCATTTTTTTGTAAATAATTGTCTAATTTACGAAAAGACGTCGCCCGTCGTGTGCTTAAGAACCTAATGAATTAAAACGTAACTATGTCTATCTCTAAGTTTGTAGATATTAGCATTAACCCTCATACGAAGCCAAGTTTCATTATGTGTCATTATTTTTTTGCCTGTCACTTACAGGATACAATACATAACTTACCACTGTCCACTGAGCAGGTAATAGGTTTTTTGCATTGATTTTTTCTTTTTTGATTTTAATTAAGCAGTTTTGAATATTTTTTATAGAGTACATAAAAACAACTCTACTTTTAACAGCGAATGACCTCAGCCCGTCGCGTCGTCCGTCGTAAGAAATCGTAACTATCGATATAAATCAACGTATCATTAGTTCTTGTCAAGTTCGATCTAAGTGCTAATGGACAAAAGATAAAAGAATATATGATTAAGATTTTTAGACATTACGTGTACCTATAAGACAGCCCCAACAGAGGGCGAGTCTACTGCTATTGACCGGGACTAGTCGACACTCCTCCGGGCTGCTACTGAGGAATTGCTAATGCACGTTAAAAGGTACGTTTTAAAACGTTAATAAACGTTTAAATCTCTCTCAACCTTTCGGAATATGAATGCATCTAAATGCAGCCACAGCCTAGTAATAAACAGACGGCACCAACACCATGTCATCAGTTTTCCTAGTAACGGATTTCTATTATCATGCAAGTACTGAGAACAAACGTAAATCTGAAATTCAATTTGAGTTATTACGACTTGTGTTTACCGCTGAAGGCACTCACAGTAAAACAATGACAATCGGTTTAGATACAGTACAAGTTTTTGCCAAGTGGGACCAGGCCCACAGATATAATGAAGAGGCGGTATCTTCTTGTCCAGCGGAATCGGGAGCCAACAATGATGAATGGCATAAAAACGCCGAGGTCGACTGCCACCGGTTGTCGACATTTAATTAAAATAATTCCTCACACTACCTGCTGTCTTAGTACTTACCACTCATTAATTTTTAGGAAATTAAAACCTTCCGTGCATAATTGGGCAAACTAATGACTCTAACACGAGTTAAGTGGTTAATTAGCCGTTTTGTATTGAGTAAAATGTTCCTAAGTGCAGTGAGAATGCAGGTTCATCGAAAGTGTATTCGAGATTTGCGTCCGCAAATAGTGTATTTGATACATTTCATTTAAAGGCATGGCGGAGAAATTTTAAAGGATTACGAAAACATTTCCTATTCTTGTTTCATAATTTTGAAATTGTATACCACGGTTGTTTTATTACTTACTAGCTGTTCCCCGCGACCTTCGTCCGCGTAAAATCCCGTCCCGTTTTTGCAACATTTTTCATTGCTGCTCCGCTCCTTTTAGTCGTAGCGTGATGTTGTATAGCCTATAGCCTTCCTCGATAAACGGACTACCCAACACTGAAAGAATCATTCAAATCGGACCAGTAGTTCCAGAGATTAGCGCGTTCAAACAAACAAACAAACAAACAAACCCTGCAGCTTTATAATATTAGTATAGATGAAAGCGGTAGGTATTCTTAACATTAACTGTAAATACTATCAGGTTCTTCCCTATAAATGTTAAATCGTAAAAGTGAACAATAAAACAAAGCATTACACCACTATCGTCGTTAATTACTCACTTTTATGACCGCATCCAACATCTGAATACTAAGGGACTGAGATTGTCAGCATAAATCCAAAAATAAGATACGCCCTGACCCTGATTCACCTGATCTTGCGAACTTGAGGACTTAGGGCGAGTTTTATACCTACTTGTTCTCAATTTGTGCTGAAATTGAAGTAGTGCGACGTGGTCAAAAAATTAGGAAACGTAATAGGTATTTTACAAATTGAAGCGACCTCGGTTTCACTAGACTACTCCTAAAATTACGAAAAATACGCAAGAGTTGTAGGTTCTTCCAATCTAAGTCAGTCTGAGTAAATTTGTAGGCCCTGGAACCTAATGATAACGTGCGTAAATGATTGACGTCATTTATTTACTCTCAGTAGGTACACTATCGTTACGCACACAAAAGCACATAGTGACATAATAATACACCCATTACCGTGTAATTATAGTTACAATAAAAACCTTGCTAGAAGCGATGACTCGCTAAAAAGCGATGTCTTGTCTCAGGCAGCCATTATAGCTGAATTAGATGTTACACATCGCACGCTCATTACTGTCTGTAATTAATAGTAATTATCAAATCAGATGATTAGCAAACAGATTCTATTTGCTAATCGTTGCAGTAATCGATCAATCAATATCAGTCATAATGTCAAATTAAGAAAGTGTTGACGAGACTTGACAAGTGACATGCATGACCGTTGTATGATTTATCAAAAGGTTTTATTTAAAAGGCGAGCTAAAACAGTATCATAAATTCTTGGGTGTTTAGCTATCTGAGGTTATTCTATTCGTCAGCATTCCCAGTAATGGATACGCAGTAAATTCCTCTTCTGTAATTTTATTAATTAGTGAAACTAATCTCAATTTCATGTTTTGCACGTTTGAGATTGCCAAGTTTGCCGAAGTTTCAAATCGATACATCATAGCTAGCGGCGGCGGCGGCGGCGGCGGGTGGCTAGCACGCAGACTGTACACTGCATAGCAGCATGCCAACTTTAATGTCCTCATTCGTCGTACTCCTGCCGCCTGTAACTCTGGTGCCTAATGGCCTGGCAAGTTGGCACGTCCCGATATGAGGACACCACGCTTGTTTACTGCCGTGGTGAATTCGACGGCTTTTGAAGTTTGAAGGAATCGGAAAACTAAAAACTCGTGGATACTTCTCTTGAAGGTGCTAAATTGCAATAAGTTTATACTAAGATGTTTGCATGTGAACCGAGAATCTGTAATGATTTCCGACGTGTCAAAAGTTCATCATCAGTTTTGTAATGGGCAGATTCCAGCTAAGCCGCAAATTACGTGAAAATTGCCAGTTTAAGCAAAGATCCCTGTCTTGCATTTAAGTGTTAAAAAGAAAACCAAGTTATTTGTTACTCCACCGCTTTATTACCTCGTGCAATTACTTGATTATGTTCTTTTATAGCTATGTAGCTTTTGTCTTCACCTGCCTATAAGTCGAAAAACATTCCGCGGGATCGTCGGTATAAACGGTGTCCTATGTCCTAACCCAAGTCTACCCGTGTGCCAGACGTACAAATCTCAACAAAGGCTATTTACACATTTATTATATTACTATGGATAATCGCTACGTGTTTCTTACTGCCAACTTAGCATGCCTGAAATAATATAGGAATAGGACGCTGTAAAATGGATCGTTTGGCATTATTTCGCACGGTCACTGCTGCCATTGCGTATTGTCTCTCGAGGATTACGACGACATTACTTGTTAGTGGAAGTGCAAGTACCTTAGTACTTGTAGCCGGTAGTTTAGCTGGCGGACAAAAGGACAGTTACTCAAGTTAGCCAAACATTGCACTGCGGAGTACCGGGAAACGGCGCCGGCGCGTTCAGCGGCTACAATGTGGAACATCAAGGTATCGCCCTCGCGGCGTCGGAAGTTTATTACCTTGTGCTAGTGTTACATAGCTGTTACATGGCTAATACAGGTATTGAAACCTTAATCAAAATTGTGAAATGTTGTATAACTAAAATAAGACTACACTTACTACTTACTAGACTACATTTTCTTTTAGATAAGCTGCAGAATTAGCGGTTGTTATCAAAAACTGAATTTGTCTTTTTTTGGGAAAACGTATAAATAATTTTCAATTTTATATCTACCTTCAATCACGCAAAGGTTACCTATTACATTCCGTTTGTTAATTTCACTTGTCAGAATACATTCAAGTGGCTCTAATTTCAATTAGAATCGCGTGGTATTTACGCAGGCCTTGCGAAACGTTTTCCTTCGAATAAATACTTTACTAGCAGGTTCAGCATTTTTTTTAAATTGTTCACAATATGATACTACAGCTACCAAGTAATTTCATTTATTATTTTTTTCTAATTTCTCGTGGCTAAACAATAACAGTCGCTCGGGTCGATCTTTAGGTTAAGCCGTGCTTGCCTAGGTTGGTCTGTGGATGGGTGACCACCCATTACATATCGGGTTTCCTCCGTGCCTCGGAAAGCATGTTAAGCTGTTGGTCCCGGTTGTCATTTGTAGATCTTTGACAGTCGTTAGGTAGTCAGTAGCCCAAAAAGTCTGACAACCAGTCTCACCAAGGGGTATCGTATTACCCAGTAATAACTGGGTTGTGGAGGTCCGACAGGCAGTCGCTCCATGTAAAATACTGGTATTCAGCTGCATCCGGTTAGGGTGGAAGCCGACCCCAATATAGTTGGGAAAAGGCTAGGCAGATGATTTTTTTCTAATTAAATTATGGCAACGTCATTCTCACTCTGATTAAAAAAAAACAAGTGGAAACGGACCTTAACATTTTCATGCAAAATCATGTTTGATCTTCTTTTACTTTAGATTATGTTATGAATCTATTATTAACTAGCTGTTCCCGGCATGCGTTGCAATGCACCTTTTTCCTATCCTACCTACCTATCCTACCTACCCTACCTACCCTACCTACCCTACCTACCCTACCTACCCTACCTACCCT
Organism: Noctua pronuba; assembly: GCA_905220335.1. Classification (NCBI taxonomy): domain Eukaryota; kingdom Metazoa; phylum Arthropoda; class Insecta; order Lepidoptera; family Noctuidae; genus Noctua; species Noctua pronuba. The sequence goes on along the minus strand of LR999906.1, from coordinate 241,294 downwards.
ACCTACCCTACCTACTCTACCTACCTACCTACCCTACCTACCTACTTACCTACCCTAAACTACCTACCTACCTACTTACCTACCCTAAACTACCTACCTACCTACTTACCTGCCCTACCTGCCCTACCTACCCTACCTTCCCTACCTACCCTACCTACCCTACCTACCCTACCTACCCTACCTACCCTACCTACCCTACCTACCCTACCTACCCTACCTACCCTACCTACCCTACCTACCCTACCTACCCTACCTACTCTACCAACCCTACCTACCCTACCTACCCTACCTACCCTACCTACCCTACCTATCCTACCTACCCTACCTACCCTACCTACCCTACCTACCCTACCTACCTACCCTACCTATCCTACCTATCCTACCTATCCTACCTACCCTACCTTGGCTGTACCTTGGTTGGCTGTTTTAAGGGTTTTTCCGGCAATTATTCGAATTTTTCTCGCCGTAAAAACCATCCTTGAACTCCAACGAACATTTAAAAAAAAAATTTGGCCAAATTGGTCCAGGCGTTGTTGAGTTATGCGCTTACCAACACATTTTGCGATTCATTTTTATATTATAGATGAAAGCAATAAGGCGTGATGTGATAGTGAATCTTATCGGTTATCTGTCATTAACAAGGTATTTTACAGATAACGTGAAGAGGCGCCGGCGATGTCACATAATGACATAATGATCGATTACCATAACAAATGAAATTACATTAATATCGTGTTAGCTTACGACGGAACATCACTTTAATATTAATGGTAACTGATTATGTTAAATCCCTGTGTGTTTTAATTAATTTCAAATTAATAATGGAAATGAGGAAGTGAAATACCTGAGTGTTATGTAAGAAATTAACGAAATTATCGGCTTGGAACAAATATTTGCTTAATTTGCGTTAATAACAAACCTGTTCAATTATGAATTCGCTTAGAGGTACTTTTAATTTAAAAGGAGCAATTTTAATAATAATTTAAGTTGAGGTAAGTAGGTAATGAAATCAAGTAACTACCTAATAGGCAGGCAATTATGAAAATCAATAACTATTACAATATCCACCACCTTTGATCAATCAAATCAAATCAGCGTCCATACAATAAAGAAAACATCATTATTTACAAGATACCTATCTGTCAACTTAACTTCGAAAACTACCCTCAAAAAGTATAAGTAAACAAACTCACCGAGTTGCAAATATCACCGGACAGCACTCACTCAGTACATAACTGCAGTTCCACAACAAGCACGATAACTATCACCCACTAATTAGTTCATTAATTTAAACGCTTTTCTTTTAAAAGTCCGCGTAAAATATTCCGATGTTTCGTCGCGATTTCGCGCATGCGCCTACCGGACAAGCGTGCGCACTCCACGGCCGCCGCGTGCGATATGCGACCAGCGGATTGGTCGCCGACGTCCGGCGTCCGGCGGACTTCGGCGATCGCGCTTCGGGGATCTTCGATACTTAGCTAGATATTATATGCGCCGTGGTGCCCGTGTTGGTTTATTCGTTCTTGAGGAAATTAAATTGAAGAATTTTCTGGGGAAACGAAAAAACTGAAGAGACATGCATATTATAAAATCTTACAAAAGGTAGTTCTGATATAAATGTGGCTTAGTAGGCGTTTCGGCCGCTGAGTTTCGTCTGATCTGGTCGAAACAGGAATTTCATTATTCATTTTTGAGTGGTGTTTCGGACTTTTTTTAAGCAAATTTTGTACAGTCAGAATGAAAAACCTTAAGTAGGGTTATATTATTTAAGTAAAAGTCAGGGAATTGTCGGAAAAAGATAAAGTTAAAAATACAATTACAACAATCAACATTAGTGTTGATAAATGATGACACGTAATTTTTTTTTAAACTTGATGATACCTCCTACTTCATGACATGTGATACATAAAAGTTATTCATTCATTTACCCTTTTCGAGAATAAATCCTTTTGTTTTATTTTCTGTTTGAAAACGGAATGGGGATAAAAGTTTCGAAACAATAATTTTGTGAAAAATATCATAAGAATATGGGGAAAATTGGGGTTGATTTAGCAACCTTGTATTATTCGCGGCGGGCCACGCTGCCTCGCGCTGCGTCGTGCCGCGTGCCGTGACGTAACCCTCGCGATCCCTTCGCTCCTTACAGCACTTATCTTCGCTAAGCACTTCTTCTTCTTAGCGTATCGATGGCAAAAAGTTCAAATATGTTTAGCCCAAAGCTCAGCCACGCGAAGCCCGCTCACTGAAGCACTAATCATACCATAGTATGAGAAATAATACCAGTGCCTTAATGAAAAGTCTTTGTAAACATACCTACTTATAAAAAATATATTCTTACCGCATATCATAACATAATATCTGAAGATCGTTTTGCCTGCTTACACATACAGGGTGTAAACGGACCCTTCACTAAGCCGTCAACCAAGCATTATGTATGTACATCAAACTAAGTCGCCCTACGCAAAAAATATTGCTGGGAAGGAACCGACTTTTTTTTTTGGGGTGAAAAAACACGTTTTATGGTAAAACTCAATCTAACGCACTCAAAACTTGGTGCTGATGGATGCTTTGAATAGTAAACGGTTATGGAGGTACTAAAATCTTAAAAAGTAGTACAGTCAATCTGGGTAACTTTGACAGATAAGGGCGATATTTTATACTATATTTAAAAAATTTACGCCTATCACTCGAGTGTTTTTTATTTTATCAGTGCTCTCGTATTACTTTCCATCTATAGAAATTCACAGAAAGTTTATAAAACATACCAATATAGTAGAAAATCTCAATTCTGTGCCCTGTCAAAGTTACCTTCATAAAATGGGTAACTTTGACACACACAGAGCCATGCATAAAAAAGTAGTAATAAGTATTATTATTATCAATCTGGGTAACATTGCAAATCTAAAATAAACATTTATGAATAGTGTTGGCTTCATGCGAAAAAATAATCAAAACTAGTTCATGGTCCCGCTGTCAAAGTTACCCGAATGAATCAAAGTTACCCAGATCGACTGTAAGTATTTAAAAAAAAAATGAAACTTTGATCTCCAATATCTCCGTAACTAGAAGGTTCCCAGGTATGGTGTAGAACAAAAAAAATGATCGCATTGACGGGGAGAATAAGTACCTTTCTGCTTCGTTAAGGGTCTTTTTACACCCTTTATAGTCAAAGCATAAATTCATTTATTTAGATATGATCGTGGAAGTGAGAGCTAGCAAAAACCACGAAACGGAACTTTTGGTGGATGTTTTCCGAAGTTGGCAACTGCTGTACCCAGCACCACAGTGCGCTTTATGCCCTAAATAAAATTTCCTCCAGAACTAACACAATAAAACAACGTTTTTGTATAGGTTTGGATAACCACAATAACAATTTATGTTAAAACAGTTGTGTTAGCAACGCTATTTCTGGAACAATTTTTGAATGTAGTCTCCATGATTTTTTCGCCATTCATATTGTGGCAGTCAACCTTCACGTGACTCGCATAATATCGCCCTAGCAAGCTTTAATGAATAAAATATTTCGTGCTTTTATCAACGGATCTGCATACAAGCTGTCGGCGGGGCGGAGCGCGAGATTGCAGGGCGAAGCACCGCACAAAGGGGCCGCCGCCGGCACGTCGTCGGGGCAAATCACCTTCATTTCGCTGCAGTCTTTATGAAGTTGCTCTGTGTGCCGCACAGCCCTCACAGCCTCACGGAGCCGACGACACTCTCGTTTTTTTTGTATTTCGCGCGACATGATAAAGTGCCCTCGTGTATACCAATGTTTTTAGGATTCCGTAGCCGAATGGCAAAAAACGGAACCCTTACAGATTCGTCATGTCTGTCTGTCTGCCTGTCTGTCACAGCCAGTTTATTCCGAAACTATTAGTAGGACTATACAGTTGAAACTTAGTAGGTAGATGTACCTATTCTGTAAACTGCTTTACGATTTATACATGAAAAAAAAAATTAAATTAAATGATTAAGAGGGGGCTCCCCATAAAGAAATGAAACCAAAAAAAAAAACAAACCTATACGTGTCTTTAAAAATGACATAGAAGTTTCTAAAATCAATCGTTTGAAAGGGCGGGACACATTTTACCACTTTACCACCCTTCTAATTTCTAAAGTTCTTGAGCAGGAAAATTCTGAAAAAATTTAGGATTGTAGAAAGTAAAAAAAAAATTTCAACAAAAATTGCTTTGAATAAGATTTGATGTATAGTTTTTGAGATATGGTACTTTTTCATCAAACTGCAGCAGTAACTTTGTTTTTCATTAACACAGTACCTATGAAAAACAAATTTGGTTTTGCTGTTGAATTAAATACAATACAACATAATGAACGAGCCTTCAAAATATTTTTATTATATTGTTCGGTGCTACGGAACCCTGTGTGGGTGTGAGTACGACTCGCATTTGGCCGGTTTTTTTCTCTGCTTGATCGTAGATAAGTTTAATAATTATAAAAACAGAAATTCAGGAAAATGTAATTGTAGTGCACACCGGCCCTTAATCAATCTCTTTTCTTTGTTTCATTATTATTAACTACATCAAAGCGCCAATTCATGAGATTATAGTACTTATAGTAATAATTATAACATAAATAATCGATCTGTCCATCACTCGTGAGTCGTGACACTCGTGTACAAAATATTCTACACACATGTGGAGGTCTACTCCAGTAAAACCTCTACTGTATCCCGCACCCTGCCAGGGTATTGATCAAAGTGGTTCATATTCCAAACTTTCATATTCATAACCATTATGTGTATTAAAAGCTCGGCGAGGCACATAAAAAGCTCTGCATAGATTGAATTCCTCATTCACAATATCCCGCCCTTTTACCGAAATGTATGGAAATTGCTACAATACACAGGCACATTTAGGCTGATATAGGTACATGTCCATGTAAAATGTCTACAAACATTATGGCACGTGTTAATTAAGGAAATGAACCCCACGCCGGCAACAGGTGCGGTGAGTGGCATACAGGGTGCGCCGCGGTGCGAATCAACGTTACCACACTACAAAATGGATGCGGAATGTTAACTAAGCTAAATAAATAATACTTACTTGCCTTCTATGATTTACCCGAGTTCGGAATTCTAGACGGTGATTGTTCGCTTCTTTCAACACTGCTGTTCAACTTCTTCATTGTAGGTACGTTAAACTTTTTTCTGGAAGACGCTAGGCAGTGGCAACTTTTACAAGTTCAAACTTTTACAAGTTCAGCCTTCTGCACCAAACTACTTCATGGTAAAACACACCCCGTTAGCTGTTGAGGGTTAGGTGTTCAGTGGTTCCTAATAATATTACTTATGTCCATTGCAAGGCGGCTCGCTAGCTCGCTAGCTAATGCATTAGGGTGCGGCTTGCATAGTTTATTGCACGCTTTGTGACACTTTGTTAATATTGATGAATGATGTTACAAAGTTACTGAAATATAGGCGTAGGTTTCGTCGTTACAATCACTCAATAGAATTTCAGTACCTACTTGTACAATGATTTCACACTTAATAATGTAAACAAATATCCACAAGTTTAAAAGGTAATGAATAAATACAAATCGCGTGTGGGTAACACAACTTTTAATAAGTAGGTACCTAATAATGATCGATAAATAATATGATGTATTGCTCCTCGATACTAGGGTTTCATAGCATCATAGCAATATTTCCACTATTCATATTCATGCGTATCAGCGAGGCGATTAGCGTGGCTCCATAGTAAACAGGCGCCCACGCCACCCCCGCGCGGTGCTGGCCTGGTACTTACAGCAGGAACTGTACCTAATGACACGATCATAACAATTACAACTAATTCCTAATGACCATAACATAGCACATGTTCACACCTACACCGGATCTACCTGAGTTAATGCGCAATATTTCATTAGTGCGCAGTTCTGATCAGGCTAGAAGTAAGCCTTAGCATATTGAATGTTCAGTGGTGGTGAGGTACCACCTTATAACCTTCCTCGCAGATGACACCACTCAATATACCGTGGGTGTATCGATCTAGACGAGATTGTTTAAAGAAAATGGAATGTTCAACACCAGCTGATTAAATGAAATTGTTGATATCTTCAGTGTTATGAAAGTTTGTACCTCTAAACGATCTTGTGTTTTCAAATCATCCACGACGTGCAATTATGCACCCGACTAGTCAGCCATCGCGATACAACGAGTCGTGTAATACAACTGTAAACGAATGCATATTATGCTCTGTGTTTCCATTAGAAATGGTAACAAAGACAAACCAAACCTACGAACTTGTCAGGAAAACATTTACCTTGTCATCTCTATTACTAGTCACTACAAAAAACAGTTTTCCATAAACGTTTCTTTTCAAAGAACTCTCAGGAGAAAATGTGGTGTTTCAGCTAAAGCGGCAGCGAAGGAAGGCGGTCAAGTGAGTGAGGCTGGAGCCCGCAGGCACGAACTGCTTATTATTGAGAAACTGGAGCACGCGCCGTCTCACCAGCTAAACGAGGATAAACGCAAACACGGCTGTTTGCCCAGCCTACATTTAGTACGAAGCTTTTGCAGAACTTTTGAAACTGAATGAACGTGCAATTTTCCGAATTTCAACTGGTGGAAATTATTCAATTTATTAGAGATTTTCTTTTCAAGGGAGACAGGCTTGGATATCCGTAAAAGCGGACCCAAGTTAACCAGTTAACCGGTACCTACAGAATATGGTGATCTAGACTATTCTAACTCAGGCAAAATCAAATTTAAGTGTACCACAAAAGTAAAATGACTAAAACTGCTGTGGAACGCAAAAACAATCATGCGATGCATAGGTAGTCTTGGTTGCATTGCACGAAATTTGAGTGGTACCAGACTGACGAGTCCGCAGTGCGGGATTCGGAACACGAGAGCCCGGGATTTGTACACCACTATAAGTTTTTAATGGCTTTGGATTCCCGCCAATCAATTAGCAGATGATACAGCACTCGGATGTGGTAGTTACAAAATGTTTTAATAATAATATCTGACTAAATTAAGATGAAGTCCTTCCGCTCTCTGCCGGACTGAGCCAAGTGATGTTTATTATATATCTCTTCTAAATTATTTTTTTCTTAACATAAGAGGGTTATGAACTTTAGAACGACACGCGACGCCAGTTTGGGCTGTCTTGGATCTTTATTTAATTTTTCGGCGAAAATATTTTTCAACTTTATTATTGTACAGACTGAAACAACTTGTGCAAGCTATGGATATTAATTTTACAATGAAATGTTATGAAGTTATTGACCAAATTCCGAGCAATTAGTCACGTGAAAGCCATAACACAAAAGTCGAAAATATTACGTATTACGTATTGAAAACTGTTTTTTCTGTTCCGTGATACATCCGTCACCACTTGACTAGTCAAAATTATGAAATGGTGTCTAACTCTTATGCCTTGCTTGTTTCGTACTGGGTGGTGCCGATTGGTGCGATACTCATAATAATATCGAACCCGTGAATCATGAGTTCATGACAAATTTATCTCCAGTTGAAAATCACTTGAACTCATTCAGTGGAAACGTAACGTATTTCAGTAGACGATAGGGCGGGTAGGTCGCTACTTATTTCAGCTACAATATCGGCAATCGCTAAAGTATTGGTTGTGTGTGGTGTGCGTCGCGACCTCCACGCCTTGCACAGCCTGTCTCGGGCTCACGTGACTGCTTCATGCTTGTCTGCCACACGTAAATAAAGATTGATGTAACAAACTAACAAGCTCGCTGAAACGCACGAGTATTAGCTGGCTTCGTGTTCGTGCTCGTAATACTGTGCTTTTATTGCTTTTGTTCCCCCTCTAGACGATCTCGTCTGCCTCGGCTCCCCTTCCGCATTCCTGAAAAGAACTCAGACAACGCCCTAGGGGGGTTAATGTGTTGGTATATGTAGGTTGGGTATGTTTGACTGCATATGAAGTAGATAATTTGGCACGACACATACAAGAGAAAATAGAAATACAAGAGGGTCGTCTCTTGGCTGGAGGCAGAGCAGGTGGTATTTACCTATACAAATATTTAGTAGGTAATCTATGACTGTGGCTAAAGCTAACATTACGGATAAAAATCATAACTGTTTTGGGTAAAGGAAACTTTTAATATACCTCGTTGTACCCGAGAACAGGTACCCAGCACAGCACCGTCTCGCCAGCAGCAATTAAGAACCTCTAGTAAGTCTAAGGCGACACTGACCAAGTATTAATTATGATTAACGTGCTGTACGTTACAACACTTTTGATTGACGGATAGGATAGGCTTTAAAGTTTTCGCAAACATTCGGCCACCAGCCCACGTGCCCACCAGCCCATCAGGTTTCATTGGTGTCGAGCCAAGACACTAAACTTACTACCTATCCGGATTTTGAAGGGTGTATAAAAGTGATTCTGATTATTCTTGAAAATTGTTTTATTACGATTTTTTTTCTGAAGAAAATGTTATAATCGTAATCGAGTTTCGTAAGCATAGTTGCTAAAAGTTTATGCATAGGCGCTTAGCTTAAGGAATAAATATAAAAGACCTCGGTGGTTTGGTAGTCGCAAACTCTACTGCTGAGCATGAAACCCTGGGTTCGATTCCCAGGTCCGGAATGGGCCATTGGATTTTTAATCAGGAACTTCTCAGTAACAGCCTGGAGTTTGGATTTGTTCTCGGTTGACGGCAATAGGCTCGCCCCGTTTTAGAAGGAACTAACATAACTGACAAAATGTACCTAGGGTATACCTCTGCTTAATCCTGCCGGGACATACTGGCATGATGTTTTTTGTTTTATTGGAAGGTGATAAAAAATCGTTGAATATGATAAAAAAGAAAAAAAGGAACTTTTTAGAACTCGCGGAACTCACCTACAATAAACTACTCCTTTTCGTTCATTTCGCTATGTTTCAAACTTAGGTTTAGCAAGATTCCGAACGTTTTCTGACGTTCATATTGCAGTCAAAGTTAATAATGTCAGATTCAAATGACAAACTTTTGACGTAACTGTCACATTGATCACCGTGCCAAGTAGAAACATTTTAGAGTATTTTTCCATGAAATTCCTTATAAGATCTTCCTTTAACCACTCATAAAAAAATTTCACCATGTTCGCCAAACCATATAAATTAAAATCTAATAACACTCTGAAGAATTCCGAAAAGTAAGACCAAGTTCAAGTGCACAATGTCACTGACCATATTTCAGTGTGTTTTACTAAAAAATTAATTGTTTTTTCCAGAAAACACCTAGCTCAACATATACATGATGAGTTTCCGTCGACGACAGAAGAAAAAGTGAAGGATATAGTGTCCGTGAAGTCGAGTTGTATCTGTATGAAGTTGGTGCTACACTCCGGCGATATGGTGAACGTCTACTCGGTGGACGGCGTGCCTATGGTGATAGAGACGGGCGAGAGGCTCATCCCGACCGTCTGCGCGCTGTGGAAGGTGCCTGACCTGGTGCCTGTGCTAGCTATCCACACACCAGTGCTGCCCAAAGTATGCATTCTAAAGATCTATGTACCGAGCTTTTTAATAACCACCACCAAGAATATTATTCGGCATGTCTTATAAGCTGGTCTACATTTCATAATGCCAAGATGTTGTCCTACAGTATTTTTGCAAGGCTCACCATATTAAATATTTAATTTCATCTTCAGGTGCAAGGAGGTGCACCTGTGTACTTGCCAGGCGTTGCAATACCGAGCGGCGGCATCGGGTTCCCGATGTTCCAGCGCGGTGCACTCATTGGTCTATGCACGCAGGAGAATGCAGCTGTCTGCATCATCGGACGCACCACCATGTCCAGTGCTGACATGCTGCTCAGGGCTGCGTAAGTTGTGGTCTGTCACCTTAGCTCAAGAAAAAAGGCAACTAAACATTGTATTCCTTCAGTATTGGCATCTCAAATTTATCTATAAACTTGTTATGCCAAATTGTATGTATCTCAAGTAAAGGAGGAATGAAACAAAGTTCAAGTAAAAATTCTAAATGATGTTCATGGTGTGTTTCCAGAGGAGTTTGTTTAGACGCAATCCAGGTGTTTGGTGACCAGCTGTGCAAAGACAACAAGTTTAATAAGATCGAGCGGCCCAAGCTTGGCCCGGCAGGGTACAGCCAGGGAGACATCACCATAGACCTCACTTCACATGTCAGTCAGGTAAAATGTGGAGCACCCTTCTTTGTTATTCATGACTACTAGGTCTGGAATTGTCTTCTTTTAGAAAAAATGGCTCCAGAACAGTCTAGGGTACTCCAGGCTAAGATATGACTTGCACTAACAATTATCTACAATCATCACATACACGACAGCAGACCTATTTTCCAAGAGCTGATGCAGATGTATTCTAATATTATCCCTAAAAACCCATATACAGGGTGGAAACTTTCAGCAGGGCAGTAAGGGGAACTACCTTAAATACCTTAAACGTTTTAAACCTCACTGGAAAGATTTTTTTTGCGACTTCTGAGTTTTTAGTACTCCCTGTGTTGTTCCCATAGAAACTTATGATCAGTATTAGAAACAGGATTGATTAGCAACAATAACAAAGACTGTGTAAAATGGGCATTATGTAGCTAACCGTAGTTTTTGTTTTTTAATCTGTGAATCAAATTTTCACGAAAAATAATGGCTAGTCTCTTAAGACCATTTTCGTGTAGCTGCAACTGTTAAGGTAGTTTCCCTTACTGCCCCGCTGAAAGTTTCCACGCTGTATACGGGGTGTAAAGAGACCCTTCACCAAGCCGTCAACCAAGCATTCTGTACATCAAACTAAGTAACTTTACGCAAAATTTTTTGCTGGGAAACGAAATTTTTTTTTGGGGTCAAAAATCACATTTTACGGTAAAACTCAATATAATGCGCTGAAAACTTATTGCTGATGGATGCTTTGAATAGTAAACGGACCATAGAGGTAATTGGAGTAAAGTTAGAACCTTAAAAAGTAGTATTTAAAAAAAAACTTGTGAAAAAATTGGAACTTTTACCCCCAATATCTCCGTAACTAGAAGGTTCCCAGGCATGGTCCAGAACAAAAAAATGATCCCAATGATGGGCAGAATATGTGGTTTTCGTTTTCGTTAAGGGTCTTTTTACACCCTTTATAATTTTAGACTATGATTATTATACCTACCCAATCCCTATATTTTCGATTATTTTAATGGTCACATCTTGTGTACATAAATAAATATAAATACATAATTATGTTACTACTACAGATGAGCATCCAACCTGTAAGGGAAGAGTGGCCCAGCCTGGGCAAGCGACAGCCACCGACAGCGGTGCCAGTTCCGCCACAAAACGAACCTAAAGTGATCGCCGAGGAGGTGCAGCAGGAGAGAGAAGAAGAGGATGACGGTGTAGATGATAGTGTACTCACAGGTAACACTTGCATAAGACCACGACATGACAGAATCATGTCTTGATTCTATCAATATTCAAACAAGAGTATACAATGATGAGGGCTTTGGCTGACTCATTTCATTTGACCTTGTGTAGTTTCGTACATGAACAGGCGTTGGCCTGCGCTGAGACTTCATAAGCTAAAAGTAAAACAAGAAATGGCTTCCGAGATCAATGCAAAGCAATTGCATGAAAATAGATTAATTTCTTACTACGTCACAGTTTTTCTGCAAACCGTTTTCAGAGGACTCTCAAATAGAAGAACACGACATCCCGACCGACATGGACGGTCTCCTGCGATGGTGCTTGCTCTCATACCTCAAACTAGACGCTAAGAACGCTGAACTGCCGCTCAAAACTAATCTTTTGTACAGGTAAATATTTCCTTTCTTTTTAATTGCATTCAAGTGTTACATTACTTTAATGCTTCAATCAACTAAGTGTATCGCAGTCTGCGACCTCTCCGTCGCTGCGTCACGCGGTCACAGCGCCCGCAGCCTGTGCCGCATCCAGTCAGTCCCAGCCACCCTTCCAATTGAATGTCACCCGTCCATTGTGCGTCTCGCAATACGCTTGCCAACCCGCGGCATTATTCTCGAAATATTAAAGTTTGGATAAATAATGTTTAATAACGTTTCAGAAATCATTTAGTAGCCCTGTGTCCACCGGAGCGCACATTAGAAGTAAAGAAATCCTCCTACAAGAAACTTGGCAAATTTCTAGAAGCTATGCAGCAGGTAAACGTGAAACATCACTATTTTGAACTAACAGTGCGACTGCAATCAACGATAAGCTACGCCGTGCTCAGATGTGCTGACTTCCTAGATATGCTCGTTTGCTGCGTTTGAAACAATCTGGCACGATAAGGAGCGAATTAGTTATATAGAGCACTACATAACGCAGTACAGCTTCAGATCCAGTAGAAGAGCGGAGCAATGCGGACACGCAGAATCGAACAAAAGCAGGAGAGACGAGATGTGGAGTGCGAGTACCGTCTCACCGCGGTCGGTTTATTCCCGTACGTTCCCTTTCCGCGCCGCAAATCTTCCGTTTTGGAAACCGGGCCTAATACTGGTTTACTTTTTCACGCTGCAATATTCTGCAATCTTACCAAGTATATCTGTTCAAGGAAGGCTTGCTAGAGGTGCGCGAGATCGAGAAGGGCGTGGACGCGGTGACCGCGGTGAACCTCCTGCACCCGCTGCTGCGCGCGCACCGGCCGCCCGCCGAGCTGCGCCGCCTGCTGCGCGCGCAGCGCCTGCCGCCCGCCGCCAGCCGGGAGGACTACGCGCCGCCCTCCGTCAGGGAGATGTTCTGTATCACCGCTAACGTGGCCGAGGTGTTCGCACCGCTCAAGTGAGTATGTCCCCCTATGCGTCCTGACTTCCTGGTAGCTGTAACCCGAGAGTGTATGGTAAACTTTTTGGTGGTATTCGTGCACCCTCGTCGACCACTTACCATCACGTGAGATGTGGTCTACGGCTAGTGAAAAGAAAACCTTTCATTTCAATCTATAACAGACGACCTGAATTGAAATAAAATTACGTCTGTGACTACAGTTATATCAACACACGAAGTTCTTCTGAGCGGTTTAAGCCGATTACGCGTCCATAAGTGTTGTCCCTTCCTACGTATCTTGCTACTGATATTGGTTATTTTCAACATCAATCATACAGTGACCCGAAAGCTAACTGAATCCTCTGTTGGCAGGAAAGGCACGGCGCTGACAGCAGGCGAGGTGCGCACGGCGCTGACGGAGTACGTGAAGACGCGCGCGCTCAGCTCGGCGCAGGTGAAGGGCGCCGTCACCGTCGACGCGGCATTAGCTAAAATTACTGGAAAACCTGTACAGGTACATGAACGGTATTCAGATTCTAAAGCGTAAATACGTACTTTTCTTGTCGCTGTTCCATTACTATCACAGGTGTTTGGTTAACAAGGGAACATTTCCTTGCCTGAAACACTCTCTCGTGCTTACAGATGCTTAAGCCTATAGATCTTTCAAAATCCACGAATGTTTTGGTCTTAGCTTAATTACATTAACTCAAAACTCACGGGAGACGACGAGAAAGCCTTTTGTTTGAATTGGGGAAAAAAGTTATAAATTCAGTTGGTGATCCGAAATAAATATCCAAACTACCCACCACTTTACTTGGATAGGTGGATTCGACTGTACCTACAGACAATTTCATCTGGAATAACAATTTCATAACATAAAGGGTGTAAAAAGACCCTTAACGAAGCCGAAAGGTACTTATTCTCCCCGTCAATGCGATCATTTTTTTTGTTCTACACCATACCTGGGAACCTTCTAGTTACGGAGATATTGGGGGTCAAAGTTCCGACTTTTTCACAAGATTTTTTTTTAAATACATGTTTGTAAAGTGATTTTTTTACTTTAAACACCTCCACGACCCCCGTACTATTTAATCCATGCATCAGCACAATGTTCTGAGTGCGTTACATTGTGTCCTACTGTAAAACGTGATTTTTCACCCCAAAAAGTCGTTTCCCTGCAAAATTTTTTGCGTAAAGTTACTTGGTTTGATGTACAGAATGCTCGGTTGACGGCTTCGTGAAGGGTCTGTTTACACCCTGTAGGTTCATCTTTAGTTTCTTGTATCTTTGCTAAGAAGTGCTAAGCTGTATTTACCAGCCTTAACTTCAGTTATTCACTTAGTTTCGTTGGTAAACAACCAATTTTGAGTTCTCTACCGTAAGAAATAAATATTGTCACATATCACAAGTAAATAATTATGTCATGACAGATATGACTAAAGTATTACCATAGAGTTCTTACCGGTTCTCCTCCATAGGAAACAACTAATTCGAACCATTCACCTAGCTGGAGAAAACCTACATGGACATTATGAAACCTTAGAATCTAAGGTTTCATAATGCCCACGTAGGTTTTTCTGCAGTAAAATATTTAGCAATTTAATTACCAACCATCAATAATAATAGGCCAATCAGTTTAATTTCTCATGTTTATAAAACCTTTATCAAAGTAATTGAAAAACGCATAACTGTCCAATTAGATCATAAACAACCGCCAGAACAAGCAGGCTTCCGTCGAGGACTTTCCACCACCGACCACTTTCACGCCGTTTATCAAATAGTCGAGAAATACTAAGAATATAAAACTCCTTTGTATCTTGCATTTGTTGACTATTCTAAAGCCTTTGACAGCATCACACATTCTGCAATATTTAATGCCCTTACAAAACAACACATAGAGCTTACCTAAATACATCTTTTGCGTAATATATATACCCAAAGTACAGCTGCTATTAAGTTAGAGAGCTTAGGTCCAAAGTTTGACATTCTCAAGGGAGTCAAACAGGGCGACCCGCTGTCTCCAAAACTGTTCACCAGTACTCTAGAGGAAGTCGTTCAGACGCTGGCAGTCAAATGGGAAGAGAAAGGGCTTGTCGTCGGTGAAACAAGGTTGAATAATCTGTGTTTCGCTGATGATGATGCTGCAAGATCTTAGCGATGCAAGCCTTGAGGTTGGACTGAAGATGAACATGTCGAAGACCAAGCTCATGACCAACAGCTCCAAAAGGAGCATACACGTTGGCGGGGAGAATGTACAATATATCCAAGAATATATCTACTTGGGCCAAGTAATCTCTTTCCAGGCAAGGCAAAATAAGGAAATTGCAAGATGAACTGAAAATGCCTGGAAGAGTTACTGGTCCATGAAGGAGTACTTTAAGGGCACTCTGCCCATGTCTCTGAAGCGAAAGCTAATGGACATGTTTATTCTCCCCATCTTGATCTACGGTGCACAAACTTGATCTTTGACTAACATCCAAAAGTCCAAACTCAAGGTTTGCCAACGTGCTATGGAGCGCAGTATCTTAGGTGTAGAATTAACAGATCATGTAAGAAATACTACACTGCGCAACAAAACGCAAATCGTTGACGTAGCTCAAAAGGCTGCCTAACTTAAATGGGACTGGGCAGAACATGTCTGTCGCATTTCGAACGAACTGTGGGCCCGTAAAGCTCAGGATTGGTGCCCTGAAACAGTAACACGAGGTCGCGGCAGACCACGAAGGAGATGGCACAGAAGCGTGAAGCAGATCTTTGAAAGGAATGTAGGGAGGCCTTTATCCAGCAGTGGCACAATATGGGCTAGCTATAATAATATAATAATTACCAACCCGTAGGACGCGGTGAAGTGGGACATCCTAATGTCGGCCGTTCAAAGTAAGATGACGCCGAGCACGGAGATGCGGTTCTCGGACGGTAGCGTGCGCCTCAGCAAGAGCAAGCTGGAGCCCGTGCGCATGCAGGTGGCGCAGCGCAGCGGGAACAAGAAGGTATGCCGGTCAAACGGGAAACTAGCCTCTACGTACATCCAGCAGTATGGCCAGTCCACTGTGCGACCCTACTGCTGGAGCCTCTCCCGGTGCATGTTGACAGCTGTGGCGTCCCTCGCCGCGCTTGCCGATACGCGGTGTCTAGCAGTGGCACATAAGTCGTTAGTCTACCTGTAAAGAAAAAATCCAAAGTCAGAGGGCCATGGGCGGTATAAAATCTCTGACACCATGTTATGCACTAAACACACGAAAAGAAAGAGACCTATAAAGCAAATAGTTTTGCTTAGGTACATCAACAGAGGAAATTTGTAATGCTGTAAACGACAGCGCGCTGCATAGAATTTACAAAGCGAATCAGCACATTCAGCACCTAAAGCTGAACGTACAACTGCGCGCTCTATTTCCCAAATGACGTTTCATACATCCTCCGTCGCGCGTCGCGTCGCTAAGCATATGTTCCAAAAATCAATAGTGAACTATCATTATTCAATCATAGCAAGTAGAAACACTATGGTGATGTGACATCATGAAAATCATTATTTTAAGTCATTTGAAAATGTACAACTGAATAAAATACAACCAACAACTAAAATTGTTCATTATTCCATCACATTGGGACATAGATACTTGAATAGTACTAAACACTATATTTCGGCCACAAGGTAACGCTTGTATCGAACCTGGAGCAGTTCGGCTTCAGCCTACCAGCTCTGAGCCACGTGTGCCAGACGGGCGTGGCGGCGTCGTGCGGGGTCACGCGCTCGCCCGGCGCCAAGGCTGACCAGCTGATGGTGCAGGGAGACCAGGTAACCACACATTACATCACGCATGTAAGCCTTGAACGGTTTAACAGAGGTCTACCTTTAGTATAACCACATTTTTGATAGTTTTGTTTTGTTTGAATCCCATGTAATAGGGGGCGAGCTTATTGCCGTCAACCGGACATAAACCCACTCTCTGCAAAAGCAAATAACACTTTGCCTGACCTGGGGATCGAACCCAGGGGCTCATGCTCAGCAGTTGCGCTTGTGACCACCAAACTAATCACAGTGAAAGTCAGGACCAGGCAACCATGAAATGGATGAGATCCACTAATGGACAGTGACGTTAGTCTGTATGTTCCCATTTATCAGTTCAGGCTTTTCCATTGAAAAATCTTTCAGGAGTCTAGATCGGTTGACCGCAACTGACTCGCCCCCTATTACACGATACATTAAAGAAAATCTATGCCAAATGTATATATACTTCGTCCACAGGATCCACCTCTGCCTACCCTTTTGGGAAATAAATCGTGATATTTTGCATGTTATTTGTAAATAAGTTAATTTATCAATGAAAGCATGTAATAAATTTAGAGGATAATTCAATTTCAACATTCTTTGTCCTCATAAAATCTTTTTTACCTGTGAATGTTTTGGTTCAAGCAATGCACTGACTTGTGAGAGGTCACAGACCCCAAGAGCTATGTCCTCCTTGAAGGGCATAGGTATATAACTTATTTACTACTACTCATCATTATAGTGTTATGTTGAGTATCCTCTCCTGAAGTTTTATCAAGGTTTGTGTTACCTGCGACACACAATACTTGGCTTGTGCTCATTTAAAAACCTTTTTTTATTTAGTGTTTTCATTTCATTTTTTACAGACATACTTCATTGCCAAACTCCTCATAGAGAAGTATGGCTTGCCCAAGAAGTTCGTGGAGGGAGCTGACAAGGCTCTCAACAAGAAGAAATGATGGAACTCCTCCGAGGAACTTGTGGTGGCTACAAGTGACGCTGGTGACACAGAGTGCAGTGATAACCAGTGTGATTGTGAAATAAAACACTACATGAGCTTCTTACGTTTATTTATATTTATTACTTCTTATATCTACCCTTATCTATGATGTGGAACACACCTCAATGAGATGCATTCATTTTAAACTAATACAGTGAATATGGCAACCGAGTTACTTGTACACAACCTTATAGTGCTTCACACTTCTAAAAACTTAAACTTACTTAATTTTAAAGTAATTCTATCATAATACTTATTACAATTTAAGACTACTCTGTTACAAACTGGAAGACAAAAGACTAAAGTTCAATACATCACTGAGTTGATCATTGACTGTTAAAGTGTAAGGTTTTATTGTGATATAAATGTAAATAAGTCTTATTTATGTATTTTAAAATATAAAATTCAATTTAGCATAAAGGATATTATAAAAATTTTGTCTTTAGTAAATTATGGCAGAACTATCCAATTCAATAATATTTACAAGTACAAATAATAAGACAGTGTATAATTAAAACATACACAAATATAAGCTATACATTTGATATAATTTGAAATATAAATGTTCATATAATTTCACTATTCTAAGGTTAGGGTGGGTTGATGTCCGTATTTCATTTCAATTTTTACAATTAAAATGTCAAATAGAAATATCTGGTCCTTACAACATAAGAGTATTCTATGAGATACTACAGTTAAATGGAAGCTTAACACTTACTCTACACTAATGTTATCTTATAGATAAAAACCACAACCAATACTATAAATCCATAGGTTTGATACCATAATACAAGTAACTAATAGAATTTAATAATTTTCCAAAAATAAATTTCATCAGAGATCAAATTTACAATCACAACTTTATACACATAACCTTCTACACCTACATCTATAACTAGATCTTGGTGGCTGTCATAAACTTGAAGGGAGTTTTGAAGTTCAGCAGAGACTTACGACTTTTAGACTTCTTAACATCAGGAGGAGCCACAGGGGTCTGTGGCAGCCCCTGTCTCATGGAGGAGCGAGTCCTCTCAGAGACGCTGCCCTCACTCACCTTGGTACTGCTGGACTCCATGCTCCAGTGACTCCTGCAAGAGAACATGGACTGCCGAGATGTGTTGGAGCCTCTGGAAGTGAGGCTCGTTTTGGAAGGAGTCTTTCTCATACTGCTGTGGTTTATGTTAGTGATGTCACTGAATATGTTCTTGCTAGTCTTTGCTTGCTTAGAAGGAGACGAGTGGCACCACTGCATGTGCATGGAGGCTCTCTTCTCAGAGGGAGACTTTTTCAAATCCATATATTTGAACTTGTTGATATCTTTAGCCAGAGCATCCTGCCTCGGCACTTGATATCCTTCTGCATCCACATTGTCTAGCTCATAGAATGTCAAGGTGACACTGTCATCACTCTCTGTGAATGGGTTGCTTGCTGTGAAGTGTACCTTCTTGGTGGACACGTCGGGGAAGATGTTCCGGCGCGGCATGTTGTCGGCGGTGATCTTGGCGCCCGTGATGATGATGCTGCCGTCGCCCGCGTCCGCCGACAGCGAGCTGTCGAGGTCCTCGTACGCGTAGCTCTTCCTGCGACCGCGGGCGCGCACGGAGCCGCTGCGTGGACGCCGCCGACGAGACAACCACTCGCGCCTGTCATCCTTAGCTTGTGCCATCATTGGAGGCAGGGTAATGCCATTACTTCCACCCTCACAAGCTAACTCCAGGGAGGCATTGAGTGGTATAATCTTAGTACAAGGGCTGTTCACAATTTCCTTAGCTATGAGGTCCCTCTCCCTCTTGTTAAGCGACTCCTCGCGGTGGCGCAGCGCCACGAGGCGCGACATCCACTGCTGGCTCAGAGTCTCCTCTGAAACTCGCTGGGGACAGTTGAACTTGTCTAATGTTTCAGTGAAGGGCTTCCTGCTTCGAGGCACAAAGCCAGGCAGCTCCAGAGCAAGTGCAGCCAGTGTGGGGGACAGGGGACTCTGTGGCGAGCTTGACTTTTCAATCTCTTTGCTTGCTTTCCTCTTCGGACTGATGTTGCAGTAAATAGGACTGCTCCCAATGTTGAAGAGAGTCCTGGGAAGAGGCTCAACAGCTTTGCACAGTTCCACAGCCTTCTCTGAATCACACTTGTTCACTTCTGATGTTAAGTATGAGTGTTCAACCGAGATGAGTATGTCATTCAAACATTTTGGCCTCGTTTTAGATTCCAAGTTCATGAGGACTGTGGGATGGTACAGGATGACATCTGGACGCATGTTGGCGTTCCTCTCATCCATCAGGAAGCTGACAATGTCTCGGAGGTCGTCACTATAGTGAAACTCCTTGATCTTGTCGTCGGAGGCGCCGGGGCGGTAACACAGCGTGTGGATCACCTCCCCGATCTGTCGCATCACATCCCCGGAGCCCAGGGCCGCCGTCAGCTCGAAACAATTGATGCGCAAGTCGCCACTGTCGTCCACAAAGATTGACCCTGAAGCTATGCATTTTTGTACAACAACAACATGCAAATCTTCGACAGATTTGTAGGCCCGCGCCAGCTCGTGCAGCAGGTGCCAGATGAAGCTCTCCGCGATGAACTTGTCGGTGGCCTTGCACACCTCCAGTAATTCCTGCACGCTTTGCCACGAATTGTATTCAAGGACAAAGTACAATGTTTTTGACGGGGTGTGAAAAATGGTGTCATAGTATCGTAACAAGCTCTTCGATGTCACTTTGCTTATTGTTTTCACTTCGTTAGCGACGTTTTGTATTTGTTCGTTACTGAACGCGGAGCAATCGTACGCCTTCCACGCAAAAATGTTGTTGGTGACCTTGTGTCTCACTTTGTAGAACGTACCGCCGCAGAAAACGTCTATAACTTGATAATCCTTCAATTTTTCCGCCATTTTAATAGATATTTATTAAGATTTTATTTTATTTCACATTTTGCTATCGAAACAAAGCCACTAAACGTTTGAATTCATTCGACGGTTATGAAATTAGTGATGTCTCGAGGCCTGGTTTAAATAAAAGTCGATAATCATTATGACCGTTAACAATTCAGTTGCAGATATTATGATAGATTTTATAGATGTTATTTAAAAAAATCCTAATTAAATATTGTTTATATTTTATTCCACATAAACTAAATTGGTATGTAATTGTTTTTAATTAATATTTTTTAATTCAATTAAAAAAAAATTGCAAGTTATTAAAATAATTTGCAAAATTGTACATACATAATCAATTTGTAATTTATTGAATAAGGCATGGATAACTTTGTCACAAACGTTGTCATAATTCTGTGAATTGTTAATGGTGCTATCATCAGTAAATGATTCAGTTATGAATACTCGAATCAGTAGCTTAAATTTTTTTTTCACAAATAGCAACTAGTTGTATGGCATATTCTAGAGTTAAATCTCGCGGACAACTTATTATGAAGTGAATTTGAATGGATAAATAAACAAAAATTGGGAAAGAAATCATCATTCAACAAGGAGGACGAAAAACCTTTTAAAAATATCTATACACATATCTGTTGATCTGGTTATTCAAACCAGTAACTCAAAAACAAACAACATTTTTAATTTTCATCAATATTCTTATTTTTCCAAATTTAATCATTTATCGTATGCGAACATCACTAACGGTTTGTTCAGAAACATTTCCAATTTCTAAAGTTTTCGTTCAGAAATCTTATTGCCTTATAAATTCCCCTTTTATTACATTGTTATTTAATTGTTGTCAAGTTAGATCAGTAGGCACAGTCACAAAACATTACATTCAACAGATATTAATAAAGACAACATTTTTTTATGCAAGGTTGACTGACGACATACAGGCCCGGAAACATGGAAAGGCCGTTCCCGAGTATCCGGAAGGTTCAAAATCAAGTCATATTCAAGTTAGGCTGATAATCAGCACCCTTTGATTGAACATCAATATAACAAGATACAATCCTCCAAAGCGCCCGCCCTTCGGTTATAATAGTCGTACATGCGGTATACGTAATAAATAATAGTACCTAATTCGGTTGATAGGCTGTTTTTACCACGGCACTAGTTTTCTCGTACAGCTTTTGCCAAACGAAAGACAAAAGGTAAGCCCACATTAAAACCACATGGGACCGCTGTTCTATACAAAATAAAAACCGGCCAAATGCGAGTCGGACTCGCGCATGAAGGGTTCCGTACCATCGTAGTAGGCGCGCCTACTAGGAGGCTCGCGAGCCCCCTTTAATTTTTAATTTATTTTTATTATTTGTTGTTATAGCTTTCTTATAGGTTTTCCTGTAATCTATAGGCAAAGAACAATTTTTTCAAAATGTTCGGCCCTGTAGTTTCGGAGTTAAGGGGGGTTAACTTCAAAACTATTTATCTTAAAATTATAAAAAAAAATATTTGAGATGCTCACTATGAGCCCTTTCATAACACGATATAGTTTTTTTCTTGTTTTTTTTTTAATAGCCTGTACTGTCCCACGGCTGGGCAAAGGCCTCCCCCAATTCAAATAATAATTCAATTTATTGATATAGTTTGCAAAACTTTTTTTTTTCATTTTCTAATTTACCCCCAAAAGTGGCCCCATGTTTAAAATTCATTAATTTACGTCACACGACCGTCTTTGGGTCACCGACTTACATATGTGTTACACCAAATTTCAACTCAATCGGTCCAGTAGTTTCGGAGTAAATAAGCTGTGACAGACGGACAGACACGCGAGTGACTGGAAGAACGCAACTGCTGCCGTAGGTCCCTGTGTTCGATTCTCAAGTCGGGCAAAGTGTCATTGTATTTATTGGAATAAATATTTCTCACTAGCCCAGAATTAAGAAGTTAACGGTGTAACACCCAATACACCAGTTACAGAAAAGTTAAAAGGTTTGGCTGTCTAGGCATGTGATAATGAGGGTCGAATCGCATGTGGCTAAAAGAGTGATGATTATAAATGGGAAACAATAAAGCTTCCGAAAAAAAACTTCAAACAATCTGTGATTGATTAAGTTTGCTTAAAATTAATTACCGAAAAAATAATACAAAATTAACCGTTAACGTATTTAACAAACAAACATGACCAGCTTATTTAAATTACAATTCTTCGGTAAATAAAAAAATACTGTTTCCGAAAAAAATACTATGATTCCGAAAACATATTCTGCTAAAATAATCGTTTTTTTAAGCTCTATAATAGGATGCAAGAGCGAGCGAGGCGAACTCGGGACTTGGGGCACCCCGACTCCGTACAGGTTCATCATCATCATCATCCACAGCCTGACTTCACCCACTGCTAGGTATAGGCCTCTCTTTGCTTGTGCCAAGCTCCACGCTCTTGTGCCAGCCTCATCCAGGGTATTCTCGCAATGGCAACAATGTCATCTGCCCATCACGCCGCCGGACAGGTTAGGTTACTTTAAACCCTGCAGACAGAAATAGGAGTACGCGGGGCTCACGACGACTATTCCTTAATACATTTTGATATTTATCTTGACGTTGATTTGAACGCAGTATCTAGTTCCTTACAAGATCAGTAAGTTTCACTCCAAGGATATGCTGTATTGATTTTCGGAATTTTCAGTATTTTATTTGGTTGTTTCTTTATCCTTTCAGCTGTCGCAAGATTAGTATTTAAAGCAGTACGTTTCATATTTTGAGTAAGCTCGTTTTTTTCGGAGCTTTTATTACTACCCATTATAAATGTTGATGGATGGAGAGGGAGAGGAAGATCAAAGAAAAGATGGATGGGTTGTGTGGTGTGAGGAATAATATGAAGGAAAAAGTAGTAAATGTTAGCTTGAAGATTGATAAGGGATAATGGAAGAAAAAAACGTGTTGCGCCGACCCTAAATAATATGGGACAAGGGCAGGAAGATGATGAGATGATGAAACTAAAAATTGGAAATAAAAAAAGTAATAAATAATAACAATAATACACTACTGAAAAGCAAAAAACAAGCGCATTTGGAAGCAGGCGGGGGCGGGGGAGCCATTGAAATATAAAATTATGAAAACATAGAATGGCTCCCACCTGCTTTCCAGATATTTCATACTGCAGAGGAACTCAGGAATTAATTAATTCGCGATCATAATATTCACGAATTGTTTCCTATTTGTATACCATTTGATTTATCAGTTTTTTATAATACTGTACTTGCAACGTGGGGTGAAGCTGCGTTTTGCTACATGTTGTCTTTGTAACAGATCGTTGTACAGTTACTGACTTATAAACATATTCACCTTGTCTGGCCTATCAAAGGCTACCTTTATTTTTACATTTCAATTTGCCTACACTTTTCCTTATGGTAATCGTGAAAATATAAACGATCCTTCTGCTATACATTGTAGAACTGAATACCTCCGCGAGACACTGACTCGGTGGGGAGGCCTCAGTCCCTCGTAGATCTCTGTAGACTGATTGTTCAGGAACAAAGTAATCTTTATACTCATTACAATAAGGTTGCCGATGGGTTGCTGCTGGTGGGTTGTTACTATGGAAATATTTTTACATTAATGCTTTAGGAATAGTTTATTTTTCAGATTTCACATGCGAGAATCACTTGCGTTCCTCATCGCTAATGTAATATGAGCTTGTTTAAAATTAATCATCAATCACGTTGTTACAGAAGAGGGTAGGCAGGCATCAGGTTCAGTTTATAAAAAAAAAGACACAAATAAAATTTAATATTTTTAATTCATTAGTGAGTATAAGCGCGTGTATGCGGCACGACTGACTAGCAGTTACCAAATTATATATCACAATACAATCATGATCCTCTCCATTCATAATTTGTTTAAATTAAATATAAAGCCAATACAATGAATACATTAAAAACAATACGTACGATCCCAAAATATACAACTATTTCACAGTTGAAAAATTGATTTAACAAAATTTAAAACAAATATATGTGTGAGAGCCGCGCCACTCGCTCGTGTTGGGTCACACTGACCCACTGTAGGCCACGCTGGCCCGCAGTGGGCCGCACCGGGCCACACCTCGCCCGCACACAATAATGATAATGACAGTAGTTCCAGACAGTATTCAAAAAGTATTGTGCGCTATTTAGCAACCTACTTACACTAGTTCATACTCCGTATTATGGATACTTTTGAAATACCTAAAATACCATTATTATTTACAATATTTGTATACAAGAATATAATTCATCATCATTGACTAGAAACTGTTTAGAAATTATATTAACATATTTATCCACAAATCAAATTTTACTCATAAAGGAACAAGATCACGGCGTGGACCTCCGGAGTCCAGCAGACTCCCTGTGGCTGTGTGTCTGCGTCCGACAGACGCACGGAATGGACAGCTCCATCTTTGGTAACACATTTGAACATACATTACTGGATCACATGGCAAGTGCGCGCTGCACTCGATTTACAGCAATTTCATTTGTATTGAAATTCTAAATCATTTCATTTCACAGTAGAATTTAATACATAATCGTTGTAAACTATCTAATATCACTAGCTCAAACACGTGTGTTGGTATCGAGGCACAAAATAAAATTTTACAAAAACAAAAGAGACAACAATGGTAAAATAAAATCTTATAAAACGAACAACAACCTAAATAATACGCGCACAGCGGAGCAACGAGGAGCGCTCGTCCGCTCAGTGCTCGGGCGTGCAGTCTGTGGCTACGACTTAAATATAATACATACGTATTTAAATTAATATACAAAAGGTTCTTTGCCTTTCTAAATACTGGGAATTAAGATAAGTGAGATCATGATGACGCTCGCGGCGACGCGCGACAACTGCGGCGTCGCGCGACTGGAATTTGTGACTACGTCTAGCTTACGTCACGTCGCGTCACTGCACGGCCACACCCGCCGCACTGACGCGCTGCGCACTGACGGCGGCAAGCTTCCAGCTCGCGGTCGATCGGACAGTATAAAACCTACAACAAGGGCGGGGGCATCGCGCTCGCACTGGAAATGTAGCTATCACGCATTTCCGTGGAGCCGCCGCGCCCGGGGGGCGGGGGCGGGGGCCGGGCAGGGGGCGGGGGCCGGGCTGGGGGCCGGGGGCCGGGGGCCTACCGCACGCCGGCGGTGCCGAGGCGCTGGTGCGCGGTGGTGGGGCGCGCGCGGCCCGACTTGCGCGCCACGTGCGCGCTCTCCAGCTCCGGCTCCTTCTTTGTGGGCGTCGGTACGCTCTGCAACACGAGGTACGAGAGTTACGATATATGAGCGGACGTCCTGCAGGCTCGCGGGTATGCGCTGTAGCGTGTGGGTAGCGTGTACCTGTGCGTGGTGGTTGTGTCGCGGCGGGGTGTAGGTGCGCGTGGTGGAGGGTAGCGGCAGCGGCGCCAGGTCCAGCACGTTCTCCGCCCGCTGGCGCGGCAGGCGGGCTGCCAGGGCCGCGGCGCTCGTGGCCCGACGCCGCCCGGGGCCCGCCACGGGCCGGTCCGACAGGGGCTCCACGCCGCTGTGGGAAACGAATACTAGGTATTAAGATTAGCAAAAATCGAGCTTCAGTATTGTCAACGATTTCAGATTTTTGTACCACAACATACGGCACGCAGACAACATTTTGTCTATCGGGATGGAGCAAACGTCGTAGCGCAGCCCGCACAGATCGGGAGGTACGTGATCATCGTGAGAACGCTCTGGGTGCGCACCTGTGCTCGCGCAGCTCCCAGGTGTCGGTGTCCTCGTTGTAGCGCGCGCGCAGCACGGCGGGGCGGCCGGCGTCGGGCACGAAGCTGTCGGCCACGAGCAGGCGCCTGCGCAGCTCGGCGATGAGCGCGGCCTGCAGCGCCTCGTGCTCGCGCCGCTCGCCGTCGTGCGCCTCGCGCTGCTCCACCATCTCCTCGCGTAGGCACGCGTATTTTGATAGGCATTTCTTTAACCTGAAAGCAAAATTACAGATATGTTATCGTATCATCTTATTAGTTTTGCCACATTGAGGTACAAGTACGTGGCGAAAGTGCAGCAGCTGGAGTCGCGCCGCAATGTCAACTTTAACGCATACTAACGTGCTATCTGCACCTCATCATGGAAGAGAACTTTTGGTCGCAGGGAGTAGTGATCCGTCGATTCAAAGTGACACATGGAAGCACAGTGACGTACTAACATCATTTATAAAGTTCTGTTTACTAACAAGATTTGTATTTTAACGATTATTTATCTATGGCCAGAGTTGCCTGAAAATAAATGAATGTTATGTTAATCTCAGGTGCGTACCTCTGCGTCTTGTGGTCCACCTCCTGCTGCAGCGTGGTAAAGGTGTTGGAGACGTGCGCCGTGGTCTCCTCCTCCAGCTCAATCTTCTGCTGCATCTCCACTTCGCGCTTCTTGCGCGCTGTTATCTCGCTGTGGCGCTGCTCCAGGATGAGCTGCGTCTCATTGAGGTTGTTCAGCAGCTCCTTGCCTCCGCCGCCCTGCACCAGCCGCTCCTCCAGAGCCAGGATCTGGTGCTCGAGCTCCTCCATCTGCTTCTTCTCCTGTTCTATCGTAGACTCCGCCAGTATGTTCTCATTTTCTATACTGACTGTCTCTTCTTCGGCTGAAATAATAAAATAACAAAAATATTTAAACCAATCTAATGGCGGTAGCGTTAGCGGGCAGATAAATTAAGCGACGCGGCTTCTGTCGCGGCAGCTTGCGCGGCTTCTTGTCCTGCACGCGTCGCTGTACTGCGCCTGGCACTAGTTACACACAGTACACTCACAGTTGTCGGACGGAGTGGGCTGCGGCTTCTGTCGCGGCAGCTTGCGCGGCTTCTTGTCCTGCACGCGTCGCTGTACTGCGCCTGGCACTAGTTACACACAGTACACTCACAGTTGTCGGACGGAGTGGGCTGCGGCTTCTGTCGCGGCAGCTTGCGCGGCTTCTTGTCCTGCACGCGTCGCTGTACTGCGCCTGGCACTAGTTACACACAGTACACTCACAGTTGTCGGACGGAGTGGGCTGCGGCTTCTGTCGCGGCAGCTTGCGCGGCTTCTTGTCCTGCACGCGTCGCTGTACTGCGCCTGGCACTAGTTACACACAGTACACTCACAGTTGTCGGACGGAGTGGGCTGCGGCTTCTGTCGCGGCAGCTTGCGCGGCTTCTTGTCCTGCACGCGTCGCTGTACTGCGCCTGGCACTAGTTACACACAGTACACTCACAGTTGTCGGACGGAGTGGGCTGCGGCTTCTGTCGCGGCAGCTTGCGCGGCTTCTTGTCCTGCACGCGTCGCTGTACTGCGCCTGGCACTAGTTACACACAGTACACTCACAGTTGTCGGACGGAGTGGGCTGCGGCTTCTGTCGCGGCAGCTTGCGCGGCTTCTTGTCCTGCACGCGTCGCTGTACTGCGCCTGGCACTAGTTACACACAGTACACTCACAGTTGTCGGACGGAGTGGGCTGCGGCTTCTGTCGCGGCAGCTTGCGCGGCTTCTTGTCCTGCACGCGTCGCTGTACTGCGCCTGGCACTAGTTACACACAGTACACTCACAGTTGTCGGACGGAGTGGGCTGCGGCTTCTGTCGCGGCAGCTTGCGCGGCTTCTTGTCCTGCACGCGTCGCTGTACTGCGCCTGGCACTAGTTACACACAGTACACTCACAGTTGTCGGACGGAGTGGGCTGCGGCTTCTGTCGCGGCAGCTTGCGCGGCTTCTTGTCCTGCACGCGTCGCTGTACTGCGCCTGGCACTAGTTACACACAGTACACTCACAGTTGTCGGACGGAGTGGGCTGCGGCTTCTGTCGCGGCAGCTTGCGCGGCTTCTTGTCCTGCACGCGTCGCTGTACTGCGCCTGGCACTAGTTACACACAGTACACTCACAGTTGTCGGACGGAGTGGGCTGCGGCTTCTGTCGCGGCAGCTTGCGCGGCTTCTTGTCCTGCACGCGTCGCTGTACTGCGCCTGGCACTAGTTACACACAGTACACTCACAGTTGTCGGACGGAGTGGGCTGCGGCTTCTGTCGCGGCAGCTTGCGCGGCTTCTTGTCCTGCACGCGTCGCTGTACTGCGCCTGGCACTAGTTACACACAGTACACTCACAGTTGTCGGACGGAGTGGGCTGCGGCTTCTGTCGCGGCAGCTTGCGCGGCTTCTTGTCCTGCACGCGTCGCTGTACTGCGCCTGGCACTAGTTACACACAGTACACTCACAGTTGTCGGACGGAGTGGGCTGCGGCTTCTGTCGCGGCAGCTTGCGCGGCTTCTTGTCCTGCACGCGTCGCTGTACTGCGCCTGGCACTAGTTACACACAGTACACTCACAGTTGTCGGACGGAGTGGGCTGCGGCTTCTGTCGCGGCAGCTTGCGCGGCTTCTTGTCCTGCACGCGTCGCTGTACTGCGCCTGGCACTAGTTACACACAGTACACTCACAGTTGTCGGACGGAGTGGGCTGCGGCTTCTGTCGCGGCAGCTTGCGCGGCTTCTTGTCCTGCACGCGTCGCTGTACTGCGCCTGGCACTAGTTACACACAGTACACTCACAGTTGTCGGACGGAGTGGGCTGCGGCTTCTGTCGCGGCAGCTTGCGCGGCTTCTTGTCCTGCACGCGTCGCTGTACTGCGCCTGGCACTAGTTACACACAGTACACTCACAGTTGTCGGACGGAGTGGGCTGCGGCTTCTGTCGCGGCAGCTTGCGCGGCTTCTTGTCCTGCACGCGTCGCTGTACTGCGCCTGGCACTAGTTACACACAGTACACTCACAGTTGTCGGACGGAGTGGGCTGCGGCTTCTGTCGCGGCAGCTTGCGCGGCTTCTTGTCCTGCACGCGTCGCTGTACTGCGCCTGGCACTAGTTACACACAGTACACTCACAGTTGTCGGACGGAGTGGGCTGCGGCTTCTGTCGCGGCAGCTTGCGCGGCTTCTTGTCCTGCACGCGTCGCTGTACTGCGCCTGGCACTAGTTACACACAGTACACTCACAGTTGTCGGACGGAGTGGGCTGCGGCTTCTGTCGCGGCAGCTTGCGCGGCTTCTTGTCCTGCACGCGTCGCTGTACTGCGCCTGGCACTAGTTACACACAGTACACTCACAGTTGTCGGACGGAGTGGGCTGCGGCTTCTGTCGCGGCAGCTTGCGCGGCTTCTTGTCCTGCACGCGTCGCTGTACTGCGCCTGGCACTAGTTACACACAGTACACTCACAGTTGTCGGACGGAGTGGGCTGCGGCTTCTGTCGCGGCAGCTTGCGCGGCTTCTTGTCCTGCACGCGTCGCTGTACTGCGCCTGGCACTAGTTACACACAGTACACTCACAGTTGTCGGACGGAGTGGGCTGCGGCTTCTGTCGCGGCAGCTTGCGCGGCTTCTTGTCCTGCACGCGTCGCTGTACTGCGCCTGGCACTAGTTACACACAGTACACTCACAGTTGTCGGACGGAGTGGGCTGCGGCTTCTGTCGCGGCAGCTTGCGCGGCTTCTTGTCCTGCACGCGTCGCTGCTCGATGAGTGCTCGCAGGCGCTCGATCTCCGCCTGGTACTCGCGCAGCTTCGCGTCCTTCGGGTCTTCGTTGCGCACCGGCTTGTTCTTTATCGCTGGAACATGAAACACAATCTTCATCAGTAACACTTGCTCTGAACATGACATAAGCACGATCAGGCTCTACTCAAATGACTTTTTTCCCTTCCAACATCTGGTACATATGACATTGTCATAAAACCTCTAAATATGCAACTTTGAACTTTCTATTAAATACGTCATTGGAAGTAATTATCTAATGAATGTATACGCGTGGTCGTTACCTTTAGCTCTGTGTGCGTAGCGCAGCGTGGTGATGGTCTCGTCGTAGTTGTAGGAGGCGGGCCCGATGTTGGCGATCATGATGGTCTTGCTGTTGCCGCCCAGCGAGTCCTGCAGGATGCGCGTCAGCTTCGAGTCTCTGCAACGGTGTACATCTTTAATATAAGTATCAAGCTTTAACGTATCGATGTGGACGAGGGTTATATCACACAGAAGCTTGAACAATCAAAGTTTTTTTTCGTCGGTAGATGATCAGGGCGCGTGCAGTTTGTTCGTATTCCGGCAGCCTGCTACCTGTAGGGCACGTGCGGGCTGTTCTCCGCGAGCGCCGAGATGACGTTGCCGAGCGAGGAGAGCGCCTGGTTGATGCGCGACGCCTCTCGCAGTCGCTCCGCTGAAGCGCCAGTCTTGCGCTGTCGCTCGCTGCCCGCAAGGTCCACCAAGTTCAACTTGCCGACGCTGTAACAGAAGAAAATACATTGAGACACTTCTGCCGTACTTTCTTAAGTCGAGATAGATCCGCAAACCCGGGAAATCCAGTAACTATTTGAAAATTGATATAACGAGCGCTGTGGCAAAATTTGCAGCGTTATCTCTAGCACTTTGCTAGGATAAACTAAGTCACGATTCACGTTCGGAATTTCCGAGCAGATAAATCCAGATTCACTTTCTCTGAGCGATCGAACTGATCACGATCAGACACTTATGTGTATGAATGAGCCATCGATGGTATGAACCCTAGTGCAGTTGTTTACGATCATCTTTTGTTCACAAATCAACGTAAAAGCATTTGAGTACAACGGATATTGATTAGTCGCGCTCGATATGACTGCTTAGTTGAATCGAATCACAGTCGGCGTTACGGTCACACCACTAATGGCCATGTTTTTGTTTTTATTTGTAACAAAACAAAGGTCGCGGAGGCCTAGTTCTTTAAATAATTGTAACAAACCTGCGGTTGGTCGGGTCACGGGTGGGCTAATATAAAATGCATGAAGGTATGCTTTATTTTCTGTGGCCCGGGGATCCAGCAGAATCGGTGAGTGTCTAAAGGGAGCAGCAACGTTTTCGTAAATAGGTCGTAGCACTCCTAGCTGCTTTTCTTACAGGTAACTAATTTTATTCAATGACACCGTTGGCTCAGGTAAATAAATATCATAGGTATTAAGTTTAGTATAAAAACTGAATGAAAAAGTTACGCACATAATCAATCTAAAAGCGCATAAACATGAATGCTGTCTGCCCATAAGCGTCTGATCATAAAAATAAGGGCGATGGAACATTGACCCCAATAATGGAGTAATTTGTGCCTCGGCAACAATACAAATAAGCTTATGGACCCTAGCTATATGATACGTAAAGGAAATTAAAGTGAACAGCGCAGCCGGTAGGCCGGCCGGCACCCCGGCAGCCACCCGGCCCGTCGGATGTGCCGGAGCAGTGCCGGGGCTATTCACCGCGGCTCTATTGCCCGCTTCCGGACTACATTATATTCGCACGCCTATTTGTTAGCGCACGCACGGTCGCATGTCGTAGCCCAGAAGTAACAGAAGGTAAATTTGTATATACGCACGATGAGATAGCATTCCCAAAGACTGCAGAAGGATGCTGAAGCAGTTCGGGAAGTCTCAAAATTAGTCGTAAGTTAGCTGGCTGAGACTACACGATTGCAGAGCTTTAGGCTGGGCCAATATAATCTCTGTCCATAAGTCCAAGGCCAGCCTAGGACAGGAGTCAGGGTCCAGTATTTATCTCATTTAGGTACTACCCCCTTCGCGACTTTAAACCAATAGATAAGTTTGTTTAGCGCATTTAATTTAATGGACCTTCTGTCTCAATTTGTTTAGTGCCACATCTATTATTTGGTAAGACTTGTTGCTTCGTTTCTTTGTTTGTTGGCATGTTGTGAAAATTGACCTCGAAGGAAAATCGATTCATTTGTTTAATTGATTGTCCACGGTTCAACACGGTTCAGCTGACAATGTACTGAAACGATTCTATTCGCGTCGGCAGACGTCGACACTTTCTGTTTATATTCGCGTTTGATTCACGGTATGACTAGGTTTTCGTGAACATGCCAACTAACGTCTCCGTACCTACGTAAAGTCGCCGCTTATTCATAAAACATTATTAGGAACTCGAACATAACACACCGTATTTCCAAATAAACAGTGTTTCCACCCAAGTACATCATCAACCCAGATCCAACATCATCACCCAGTTTTTTCCCAAGGTGTTTGGACTTTCCTTCCAATTTTAGTAGCTCCCGTCATTTGCTTGGAACTGCAAATGGTGGATTTCACTCCGACTGAACTTCATAGAACATTCAAGTGAATTAACGCAAACAGTATCATAAAAGCACTAAATCTATAATTAGTAAATGCGCAACATAGTTTCCAATTATAGTCGTAACACTCCAGCTTTAGCGGCAGTGGGTGCACCTGAATGGCGGTGAGTCAGCACTGATGCGCGGGCTCAGGCCTACTAGTTAATGGCTATAACTAATGCGCGGCGTGGTGTGCACCTGTGCAGGATAATGGTGCTGATAAGATAAGCGGACCACCAGCTGTGACTGCGAGCCAGCTGAGCAGGAGACGGAGTTGTGGTGCAGAGGTCAGTTACTGAAGCTGCTATTTACAAGACCATAGCATAGCATAATCAGTGTATAATGTCCCCAGTGCTGGGGCACAGCCGCTCGGGCATCAGGCTCTCTGTGAGAGGGAGAGCCATAATCCACCACACAGTCAAGCAGTGCGCTCTTTGAATTTTCTATTCTAGGACTCGCCACAAGACCATGATATATTTTAACTCTTTTATAAACAGGTTTTCGTTCATATGGGTGTTGTGAGTCACTTTGTTTAACAAGAAACTGTAATGACACACACGGCAATAGCATTTGTTTTGGTCTTCCGTTCATCATTTCAAATTACTAGTCTTTACAGGA
Source organism: Noctua pronuba (assembly GCA_905220335.1). Lineage (NCBI taxonomy): Eukaryota > Metazoa > Arthropoda > Insecta > Lepidoptera > Noctuidae > Noctua > Noctua pronuba. Next base: position 208,190 of record LR999906.1, on the reverse strand, counting down.
AATGCTGATTTAGCATTTCTAGTTGATCATATTTTTATGCAATAGGACATTGAAAACAAAAAGCAGTAAAATGTCTACCTATAATAGGTATGCATAAAAAGCACCCTAATTATATAAAATAAAAAGAGGAAAAAATACGAATCTTAAACACAGCGAGGCTCATCTATAAAGCTGCAAACATACAAATATGGCAGATAGATAAAGCGCGCTCCTATTCCTCCTGATTTTCTTATTCTTTTTAATGAAAATAAGAAAAATTCTATACGGCTAAACACTGAAAGAATAATATAACAGCCAGGTCAGACATTTGTTTATATCTTTGCCTGAATGAAAAATAGAGCATTCACACAATGGTGACCAGTGTAATGGTGAGCAGGGCTATGGGGCGCACGTGGACAAACAAATGACGGTGCACTCACTCGCTCCATTCAGGCAACGTTTTGTCACAATTACATGGCTGACCAATTGGGTGGCGCCTGTAATATGATTTGTGTGAACGAAGATATATTTTTTTCTTTGTATTGATGATCAGTTCGTTAGTCAGAACATAGTTTAAATGAATCTAATCCAGGCGACGTAGTTGCATACAGATATCAGTAAAATCTTCGAATTTGCAAACCTAATATTATACTTTGTCTATTCATTTAATGCACTAGGTAATAGTTTCTAGAAGAAAAATATTAAATAACCTACACTGGTCAGCAAATAAACCGAGCCACCCGCTACCTAGGAACTCTGATTCGATTTTCTCAAAAAGTATAAAACTTACAACTATCAAAGTTATACCTACAAAAAGTGCGTTTCATGGTGATTAAAATGACTACAAATTAATTCGAAAGTACCGTCAACTCACATTGTAATCAAGCAACAAACACAATGCTAACGATTTGCTCTGTTTTCACCAGAGTTTGAAATTAGCGTTCTTTTTCTCTACAATGAGGGTAGTCGGATATTTCTTATCATTTCTTTAGTTTTTGTCCATCGTTTGCTCAGACGCGTGTTTTTGCTACTTTTTTCGATTAATAATGGATACAACACCTCAAGAAGCAGCAGCCTCACGTTGCGCAAGCAGGCATTGCGCAACGTGAAGTCACTCGAAGGCTTCGAATCAGTAGATCTTCGGTGCAACGAGATTACAGACGATACCTAGAGACTGGAGCATTCGATCGCCGTCCAGGTACGGGCAGACCTAGGGCTACATAAGCAGCAGATGATCGTTATATCCACCTTACTGTTCTGCGAAATCGCCACCTCAACGCAGTTCAAGTCCAACAAAGTCTGCGTGACGAACGCCAAGTGGTCATAAGTTCAGATACCGTCAGAAGGAGACTTGCTGAACGGAACCTGACCCCAAAAAGAGCTGCAACAGGCCCAGCATTAACAGTAGCACACCGTCGAGCACGACTTGAATTTGCTCGAGAGCATAGGGATTGGACATTAGAGCAGTGGAGTAATGTACTCTTCACTGATGAGACCAGGGTGAGTCTACATGGAAGTGATCGACGTCAGAGAGTATATCGTCGCCCTGGAGATCTTTCTAGAGATTCTCAGTGTTGCATCGAGGAAACTGTTGCTTATGGAGGAGGATCTGTAATGGTCTGGGGCGGCATCTCGTTAACAGCACATACAGCGTTAGTTTTCATCGAACCGACGGGCCGTACACGTGGACTGACTTCTCATCGCTACATTACTGAAATCCTCGCAGACCATGTGGTACCTTACGCAGGATATATCGGACAGGATATGCAATTGATGCATGATAATGCACGGCCTCATGTTGCTCATGTGGTGACCCAGTATCTACGCGACGTCAGCATTCGTACGATGGACTGGCCAGCTCGAAGCCCGGACTTGAATCCGATAGAACACTTATGGGATGAGCTGAAACGTCGGGTTCGAGCCCGGGTACCTGCTCCAACAAGGCTTCCAGAGCTGCGAATCGCAATTGAAGAGGAGTGGAATACAATTCCTCAAGATTTTATCGTCAGGCTCGTAAGGTCGATGAATACAAGGATGCTGGCAGTTATCCGAGCAAGGGGAGGGAATACGGAATATTGATCAAAAACTTTTTTTTGATTTTATCTTTGTTTTTGGCTTTAATTTTTTTTTTCACTTTATCATTACTAACGATTGTCACGACTGGAAAACGACTCTTCTTTGTAAAATCCTTAATAAACACTGAAATATTGATTAAACCCAATGAGTTTCCTTTCATTTTAATCACCATGAAACGCAGTTTCTGTAGGTACAACTTTGATAATTGTAGGTTTTTTAGTTTTTGAGAAAATCGAATTAGAGTGCCTAGGTAGCGGGTGGCTCGGTTTATTTGCTGTCCAGTGTATTAATGGACATACGAAATCTACAAAATGAAAAAGATCGGGTCCTAATGTAAAACCATTTGTTTAAATAACGATTCCTGTCATTGCTGTTTGCAATAAATAATAAAAGTATGTAAAATCTTAAATCAACAAAAAAAGTTTATCCACTCTCTACGGTTTTTTACTTTAGAAGTTTTTCTTAAAAAGATGTAACACCTCCCAAAGTTTCGTTACCAGAGTAACTATTATTAAATGTTATTCGCAAAGTAAATAAAATAGCATCTGATGCGCACGCACGTCTCGTCTGTACGTTTTGATACGATTGTATGTTCAACGCAACATGAACGTAAATATTGGAGCACTGAATTATACCGAACCACTCCACTGCAGTTATGTTCCAGATATCGGTCAAGTACGACTTTTTGAGGATTAGGATTTATGATGTTTTGTTAAAACGTATTGCAGAGCACCAATATTATACAATGAGGGAAATTCAATGTGGAAACATTTTAATCAAGAAAGGTGGAAAGAATTATGAATATAATATCGATTTTATTTTTCACGGCTAATAATGAACTAAACAGGCACGCCTGTTAACAGTTCAACAGTGTTATCAAAACTTTTTCACGCGATGAAACCTATCGGGAAACAAGTAATAGGAACGAACACGACTGTTCTTAAACATGACCTAACCATCGTTTTTATTAATAGTAGGTAACTTAGTTCTTTTTTTATCGACCTCTGCGATTGTCAAGGACGCTGGAATCGGCGCCATGACAACATTTTTGTTTTTGTTTATGTGCCATCGCGCAGCTTTGTTACGATAAACAAACGAGGCGGATTAAGCTATCCTATGCTAGCCACGCTAATTTTCCAATGTCATGTAGTAAAATATATCAGACCAATATATTAAGGTACCTAGTTACTTTATCAAAAGTGGTTATGGTTGTGTCCATTATTAATTGCGAACTAAAATTAAAAAAAAATAACGTTATCATAAGTAAATCGTATCGTATCGTAAATGATTGATGATTCATTTTGTCGATTCTTTCGTCGACAAAACCCGTTTTTACGGTGTGGTCATACGCGTGCAGTAAGTACAGTACAGAAGGATCTTTCACGCGCGTGGAAGAAGTTAGACCAGACTCCAGAAACTGCAAAGAGCCCACCATAAAATCATGTTAGCTGCATAGACTGCAATAAGCTAAATATTTGTTGGTCGATTCAACTTAACGGCCTTGTAACCTCATTGTGCCGGTGTCAGTAGTGACTTGTCTTATCGATATGCCCCCCGTCATCTAGGACAAGAACAGAAGGTAGCAACCGATAGACAACGTGCTCGTATACCCACACACACGGTACTCCATGCCAGGTACATTCAATAGCATTCATTGAACTGACACCAACATACTCTACATACAAACTAAACATATCCTGATCGCGCAAAAAAAATAGAATTAATGAGATTATTATCTTCTGCGCTAAGAGCATCGTGAATCGTGATCCGTGTATTAGATCTGTGATGCTATGTTTTGTGGACTTGTATTGTTGTAACGAGATTGTTTCAATATTTGCTCGGACCAAGGGCGGATGAGTGCCAAATAAAAACACGACAAAATGAATGTGTCGTTTCCTTCCGGTTAAGATCTGGCACCTTTCCGGCAGTGTAGGAGGCGACTAATTAAAGGTGGCTGAAAATCTGGTGTTAACATAACTTACATAACATAGCACACATAACATCACGCCTGTGAACCCCGAAGGAGGTGTACCTAATAGTTCACCCACATTTCGCCAGTTGTGTGGTGTTAACTCGATAAGTAATTAATAGGGACAGATCCAGAACAACGTTTGTTCGATCGGTTGCCGTAGAAAAGTATCCATCCTACCAAACAGTTAGTTGGGTAGGCAGCTACTGTACAAGTGTACAGACGGATCCACCGCCACATTATATTCTTGGGGGTCTAGGTACACCGATTGTATATCCTTTCTATAGTTCGCTCCTTAGCCAATTGTTTTGGGATAGCTATCTCTAAGCTGCCTGTCTCCTACCTACATATGTACCTATGTAAAAGTAAGTAAGAATGTAGTAGCAGTGTAATCGCTACCTGAATCGTAATAAATAGTGTATCGAGGTCATTAACTGATAAGACTAGCAGCAAGCGTTAGTTCAAAGATTAATTATTAATATGACGACGTAAACATTCAACTCGCTGGGAAAACTGTTGCTTAGCGAGGAAACATGTTAGAAAACTTATGCTTTTTGGGTTCTAAAACAAGTTATATTTGATCTCTACTTTCAAGTTTCAGTAGCATAGCGTAAATTCATATATAAGTATAATTGTACAGAGATTTACGTCGAGACAGAGTTGGTGCTATGTGAGTAAACATTTTTCAGTCACCTTTCAGCTAGCGCGAGATGAAAAGCTGTAGATACAATCTCAACATTTTCTGGGTCAGTGTGAAAGCGTGCGGTCACCTTTATAGTGCTAGCGTGCGAACGCAAGCCTCCTACATGACGTACTGATAGTAATTGACCTATTGACCACTCATGAGCGACAACTTGTCTAGAACCCAGCATACTGTCACACGTTACATAACACCCAACACTCGATTGTTGAGGAAACATCGCAATGTTTGCTCGTCTATGTACACTATTACAGAACTATGTAAATGACAGGCTCGTGTCATGTTTACTGTCGGCCACAAAAACACTAGCTCGTTCAGTTACTAGTGTTGTATGCATTATACCGCGGTCAGGCATCAACTCTACGTTGTTATAATTCGTGTTACTTTTAGCACAATCGTGACAGATATTAAAATAAACATATTAATGTGAATGTGTTAAATGTGTAACTTTATGACTGTTAATAGCAAACTGATATAAGTTAAAGCAATGTTAATAATAAGCAAACAAGCACACATAACAATATTTTAAATAGTTTTGCATGTAATAAACTTGGTTTAAGACCTTCCATGTAATGATTCATCATCATCACGTCCACCAACAAGGCTGTTTCTTGTTCTTACGTCTAACAAGATATATCATATAACTAACGGAATGGAGCTATTAGCGTGGCTGTCAGCTGTCAATAGACCACCTGGGACTACTGGCGGGCGGCACTATAAGAGCTCACGGTTTATATTGTAACAGATGGTATAGTATGAATGAAAGTTATCTCAATCACAAATATTACGAGTGTTCTCTTATATAGTTGTCGCAGATCAAGTCTGTCGCCAGTCGCCAAGGTCCGTGGGAAGGCTCTAGTGATGTCCCTATGAATAGGCTAGACATAGCTTGGGCCAGAAGACGCTAGAATTTATTTCATTTTATCAGAGCGGTCTCAGATACTAGTTCTGGCCAAATTTAGGCCATAGCGGCGAAGCTCGGAAGAGACTACATAGCCGTCGACGCGGGAGATATTATAATATATAGAATACAATAATGTAATGGTTGAACTAATAACTGTAATTACGATCATAACATCGTATCACCTCCGCAATGAGTACAAAGATACGAAATCCGTCCTTGGCTCGTTAGCGGCTCTTTAATTACTAATTACAGTTGTAGGTAATTGTAGAACATAATCGTGCACCGATTACTGGCCGCTATCTGATATACAGGCGATACTTAACTGATGAAATGATGACTGAGGCTCTTGTATTATTGACCACAGTGATAAGGATCATATCTTTATGATGTGAGACTCAATATTTTTGAAGGTTTTCCGTATCATTAAATTATTCTAAGCACAACGTCAGGTGATCAAAAGAATAAAGATATTAAAGTAGATATTAACATAATATAATAATATGATAATAATTTAATATAGGGCCAACCATATTAGTTTAATCTAATAATCATGAAATTAGTCGTGTCTGAACATTAAATGCACCAGGCGCTCAGGACGTAAGAGAAATCTCAACAATGAACAGCTCGTGAAAATAATTAGCGAAAACATTTGATTGAGCGACAAAGCGTGGCTCAAATGCGCAGCGTATCGAACAGAGTAAGGTTATAAATCCGCCTGCCTGCGCCTGCGCCGCCTGAAGTGCCGTGAAAAACAACCAGCCTTCACGCCGCCACGCACTGTCCACGACACGGACAGAACATCTACTCGAACAAAAACAAACGTATAACGCAACAATGTCTGGTAGACCGGGGTATTCAGTTCTCTAAAGCATTTCCTATCATCGTTGACTGTGTGGTCCAAGCACTGGCTCCAAAACTGGTCCGTTTGTGGTATCCCCTTCTCGTCCCAACCGTGGCCGCTCTAACTCACTTCAATAAGAAAATACTCTAACATTGAAATGATTACGAAATAGAGTAATGGCGGTTTGTACACATCTAATAATATTGTACTTTCAGTTTGTAAACAATGCAATGGACTAGTTAAAGCAAACATACGAACATGTTTAACTTATGAAAGAACATCAATCTCGCTTGAAACCACTGTAACGATAGAAACTATTAAAATGTAATCAGCACCTTATCGGAGCGATAACATTTGGCGAAATGGAGTGTGAATATATTGTAAGGAAAATACTGAACAAACGGCTATAAAGATAAATCATTGGTACTCGTTGGTACTCCACACAATATCGATACTGCTGCTAGATTAGATACTTAATCTGAATCGACCGAGGAAAGTTTTTGTTCCTGTCCAGACCACCTCAGTTATTGCCGGCAATAAATTGTGATCAGTTAGGATCTAAACAATATCTGATCCAACAAAGGTTTTATTGTTGAACGAATAAATTGAAATTAGATCATCTCCACAGTTTAGGAGCGGGTTCGGTGACTCAGTGCACTTTATGAAAGAGTTTAGTCATCTACAACACAGTCGACATCTCCATTCATGGAGACGCTGTGAGTGTGGGTACCAGGAGTTCATAAGCAAAGAGCACATGACGCACGGCCGCCGACGCGCCCAGGGACTTACCGACCAATCACCCAGAAATATTGGCAATAATAAGCCGGTATTGATCGAATATTGTTTGTTTGTGGATGTTCTGCTGTTATAGAGCCATTAATTAAAGAGGGTTTGTAACTTTAATAGATGCTCAGCTGGCTGTCACGATATCACGAAGAACACGACCCGATCCAAAGATACAAGAAGGATAATTAGAAAATAAATCGTTCGACGTTTTGAAAAGAAAAGCTCCGCTTTTTTTTTATTACAAGTAACTGCTCAGCCTTATTTGAATAAACAATGTATAACGTTTATAAGTAACGTGTAGTTAGCTATTTATAAACACGTGCTTGGACACATAATCCTATTGAATCAATATTTATCGCCAACAGTACGATAAACAACAGGAATTATAACTGGGATTATCAACAAAATTGATAGACACCGTTTACTGAGAAATCTTTAATTTAATTCCTTCTTATCATTAAACCTGTATTATCCAACCCAAATGGAGCAGCACGCAGAGAGACAGACAGTACTTTATAATCCTGTTTAAAATCGAACCAAAACAAAACTGAATACAAAATAGTGTAAGTAGACGTTGACAGTGTCGACCAACTTCATCGTGTGGCAATCAGAACTATTCGAACTCGGCTTCACCCCTCAACGATTAAACAAGCTAGATTGATTTATTGATATGAACTAGTTATACGCTCACTCCACCGCCCGCCTTCCGAGCCTGGTGTCCTGGTATGGCGCGCACGTTGCAGAGCTAACGGGGTTAATCCGCGCTAGTACGGTCTAGGCTTCACCGCGTTTCAGCAACAACTCGTGTTTATACTGACGTGCACACGTTGTGACGTTACTCAATGCATCACGTTTCGGTTTCACTGTAACTACCTATTACAAATATTCTTACTTATTTCAGCAATCAAATCGAACCTTTCGTGCTAATCATGGAGAACTTTCAATTATCGAAAAAATGTTTTCCGAAAGTTATCAAATCCGTAAAAATATCGTCACCTGAAAAGTTAAAAGAATGCGAAAAAGCAAAGCTTTTCTGCAATCTTTCTCATAGAGGTTCAGCTAACAAGATAAGCCGACAATCCCAACGTTGTTATTCGTTATTCCAATAAATTGATTCATGTGTCAGAACTAGGGTAGTATTATTTGGATGACCGCCAATATGGAAAACCGTAGGGAAGCTTTCAGATCAACTAGAGCTGAAAATGGAAACTATTTCTGAGAGGTCATCTCGTTTACATTAGTTAAAACGTTTTCAACGTATTCTGTAGCTGAATGAATTCTTCTGTGAAATGCTCCAGCCTTGTATTGTTACATTGTGTTCATTGTGCGGTAGAGACAATGATGTTACGTTATGTAAGGCACGCGCACGCGCACGCGCATTTCAGGATTACGCACACAAGGCCCGTATCGCCGTATGTGAAAATTCTTAAGCTTGACATTGTTATTCCACACCTAAACTTCTGCCCCTATCCACTGAGCAGTACTGAGCACCACTTGCAGAGTTGCAGCCTGGCCGCGGTGGCAGAGTTTGATTGACGATAGTAATAAGTTTTCAACGGCGCACTTGGCGTGTCGTGACTTCCCCGTTGTGAATATATTAGCGTTACAACTGAATGCATTACTTCCATATTTACGAGTCGGCTGAAAATTACGCGCTGGATACGATTCGTGAGGAACGAATTTGAAGGAGCATGCAGGGAATGACAGGGTTGGTTTAGTGTTCGAATCAATTTAAGTTATGAAAATTTGCATAATTTCTGCTTCGTGCATTCAGGGAAGCCTGTGTGATGTAGCCCAGTAGTTGATTGATTTTACGAAATGTACAATGAGGAGATGTCAAGATAGCTGACAAGTTATTGCGTTCTCACCTGAAGTAAAGATCTTCATCGTCACTCCAGTCATCCATCCACGAACAATCATTCATTTTTAGAACACACAAAAGCGTCAAAACTTCACTTTATTAAACCTGTGCTATCTTAGGACTTTTATCAGTGGGCCCTGTCCAGTAGTGTTCAGTAACGGAAGGTTGAACACGTTATAGTTGGGAGCAGTCGCATCATCACTAAAGTGGTCCTCGCACGGCCAGCGCCCAGCCCACTCGCATGGTCAGGCGAGTTAATTTGGTGACGAATACAATCTACATGATCAGTATAATTTGTATTCTCAACATTAGAATGAATTTCATGAACGAATCCAGCCTTGTGGCCGTCAGCTGGAGCAACTCATTCCCAACGGCTGCGAAAAAGGCAACGTCCTGATAAGTGCTCCCAGAAGCGATGAGTATTTCATTAAGCTGAAGCTTTTCTCTCGGAATTTGGCGTTTTACGACGCCAGAAAAGTATTTATTTCGATATTCCGAATTTGAGCTTTCTTTGGAAATTCCGCGCATTCTACGATTCTAGGCGAAAATATTATTTTTGTGCAAAAATATTAGAAAATCTAGTTTTCTCTGCTATATTTATTATAGTTAGTATGTGTTGGATGAAATTTGGTAACAAGATAGCTTATATTCTGGATTAACACATAGGCTACTTTTAATCCCGAAAAAATGCGCTGCTCCCGTGGGATGATCAAATAAATAACTCAAATATGGTTTACCCTAATTTTGTCAAAAATCGTCTCTTCGGCGACCAAAAGTTCTAGGCTAGCATAAATTCAAGGTGTTGTTTATTAAAACGAGGTAGGTAGGTAAGCAGGTAGGATAGGTAGGTGGGTAAGTAGCGTAGGGTAGGGTAGGTAGGAAGTTTGGTAGGTAAGGAAGAGTAGTAAAAAGTATAAGGAGGTAGCACAGCTTACTTTTACCAGCTTTTAGCATCAAATTATCAAAAACATGAATTTTTTTTTTCTAAAATTTGATGTCATTCTTTTTTCCAAGTTTCAGTTCGTGTACATACGTGTGCAAACTTTTTCACCGTGGGTAGCACCGCGTGCCCAGCTAGTTATGAAATAAATCAATTTAGTATATTGTATACTTACCTAGAAGGGTTGGCTGAGCGCCCAGAAACTTTCAAAATGGACGTTTTCATTTCACTGAACGTTTTTCTTTTTCGTCTAAATTATGTCGAGCTCGGGACAAAGGCGGGTCAATGTTCCACGTATTGGATGAGTAAACCAATTTAGGCGTAAACTGTTCAGCTCATCCTTCACACTTCATATAATTAGTGCGGCAGCAATCAATATTACAGTCTGTCTAGACAAGTTCATTCTAGTTTTTGGGCTGGCCGGCGTGGATTCATCGGTTTTAGCCTACTACAGCTCTATGGAAATTGAGTGGTCTACAATTGACTAAAAGGAAGGACCAACGACCTTAACGAAATCGATTGCTGTAGTGCAACTTGGGAATTAAAGTGGGCTATGCCCCTCAGTGTACTGCAAAATGCTGGGTTGATTGATTGACTAAATTGCAATAAACAGGCTACTTCACTAAAGGAATCTCAACAATACGATGTCGAGCAATGTTACTGTCCATATTAATGACGTCTACTGTCTCGACGCCCACAACTCAGCCGGTAGCCATTCGACTAGTTTCATTAGACACTCGCATATCCCCTGGAGTCTACGTCAGACATATCTTATTGGTGTTTGTTGCGAACTTGTGACGTCACAATGTGACCCATTTCGTCCGGTAATAAGGGCACACTGACGTCGTCGGGTGGTGCTCCAGTTGAGTCACATGCCTTGTTTGCACTGACTTTATTACAGTCATATTGATTCTAGCTATGATACCCGTTTGCCTTTTTGATGGATAAAGTTGTTAGCATATAGCAGTTTGAGCTTGATAAAACATTCGACCTTTTTTCAAGTCGCAGTCGATTTAAATAGGACGTGTTTGGCTCAATTTACATGTTATTGGAAGCTTTTTGTGTTGACGCTTTTTCTGACATTTCAATTTACGTGAATAAATTAATAACGTCTGCCATTGTAGCAGGTTCTAGAAACATCAGGTCAGAGCCGTGACATATTCGTGAATTTCCCTATCTGTTGCAAGCCGGAATAATTAAAAATTATATAAATAGCATGTTCGTTTGCAACTCTACTAAAATGTTATTCTTATTGCTTTATCATAAAACACCTATGCATGCCGTTTATGGGTACCATAGCAAAACTTTCTGCCGTCGATATTGCGGTGCCTCTGCAATATTACCGGAACATCTGCACCCTTCCCACTTTTCTACATATTTCTTGGCTCTATGTTACCGTATATCAGTGTCCGCTCACCGTATCCTGTTGGTCTTGCGGTGCGCCGTCTCTATGGTGACGAGGAACACGGCGTGCGACCGCGACGAGTGCTCGTTCATGTCGGTGCGGGCCGCCGCGCGGTTGCGGTTGCCCGCCCGCATCACGCGCACCATCTCCGCCGCGCTCTTGCACACCACCGACGTCATCTCGGGGATGTAGAACCCGTTTAGTTCCTGTAACGAAAGGTTACTTTGAAAACGGCGTCGAGCGCAGCAAAACAAAAGGATCGGATTACAACTAAAGAGCTCTTAGGACAGAATATACCGAGGAGTTTGAATAAGTGGTAACTGACAAAGTACCATTGGTAGTAAAAAATCATACAATACAGAACTGAATTGTCAGCCAGCCTCGCATACAAAAAGGAATAAGGCAATACAATGAAACGACCTTTTGTGAGTCCTTGGGAGAACTCGCAGGATGATGCAAAAGCCGGTTTCAGAGGCAACACAACTGAGGATGCAAACGAAAGTGGAATTGATTCCATCGGACATTGATTGTGTGCTAGGATACCATAACTAAAGAAGGGGTGATCGAAGTATTGTTTAGATATGAGTCTAATAAAAATTGTAGTTGTCATTGTGAGGATCGGTTTAGAGTGGATAACAGGAAGCATGACTTTCGAAGAGTGAATGCCAAGTGTAGGTAAACACTAACGAGATACAGACAAGTGGTCACTGCGCAAAGAAAGCGAAACGCTAATGAGCACTATTGTATTTAATAACGGTTGTATAATTAAGAGCTACCCCATCGTAATTAGCTAAGTACTCGCTTGTTCAATTACCACTCTCTCACATGATAGTTTTGGAAGAGTATTTCAATTTGTAAAGTGAGTTAGTCTACATCCTACAGGCCACCTTTAGTTAAGTAGGCCTATTTTAATGATACTTGCAGAATCGCAATCGCCTTCTGCTAAATCGCGTTAGTAGTTCGTTTTCCCACTTTGCTCTGTTACAAAATTTTGCAATTCACCCTTCATTCGCGTTGCATTATAAGCTTTAAGGAAACTAATAGAACATGAAATTATTATATGTAGAGTATCGTGTAGTACGAGTAATACCCAATTATTTTGTATGTATCTATTTGGGGCCTCAGTCTTAAGTGTGCCTGCTAGGACATGGGCGAGTTCAGCTAATAGCCTGAACAATATGTGCTGCACGTAGACATTATTAAATGAAGGGGTATTACGTAAAGTAATCGTTTGCACAATACGCTGCAGAAAGCAGACATTTTCGGACGCATCCGAGTGACGCATGCCAAGGTTGTGAGTTATTGCGAATGTTTCGCGTACTTAACACTTAAATAGAACATACATTACTTCAATGAAATACTTCGCAGATAATCCGCACTTTAATAATATATTACGATGAGTCATGCTAGTTTCAAAATATATAATCATTGTCATGCATAATGTATGTAATAAACTGAATTCAGTCTATTATTACAAAATATGTATTTTTTGCGGCTCGTAGTACTTTCATTTTCGCCACACGCGTGGAGTAGGTACTAGGCTAGTATAACCACGTAGACGTGTGCCGTACAATCGTACATATGTACCGCATGTGCTATTGTTTGAGTGGACGTCGCCAGGCGACCGGCGCGGCGCGGCGTTCGGCGTGCGGCAGCGACACATGTTATTATGCTTAGCGATATTGACTACACCACCATACCACGGGCACGAGCACCCTTGTCGACTGTCGTTACTTTACAATTACACTATTCTAAGTGACTAGACTATAATTATTGTATTAATTTAGGATCAAAACGGTCGTATGATTCATAAAATTAAATCTAGTTTCAAAACCAAAACGCAGTGACCTTAGAAAGTCAAGTTAAACTGAGTAAATGAATATCTTTATCTTGAAAGGAAATCTATTTCCTTCAGAAAAAGGAAATAACACAATATTCGCACGAGTAATAATATTCGCATGTTCCTTGGAGTAGTGTTGAGTCATATTTCTAAATTGTTTTGTTTCGCTGCTGAATAGCTGACTGTTCATAACTAGTTGTATCAGGTCCGTCCTTGTCCTAAAACTATATCAATTGTGTTGTGCTATTATTACCTATTATGGAGAAGTCGTCATTTGTTGCATGCGTGCTAGCGTACGCATGGTGCCCTTGACCCGCCGCTATAAACTGCAGCAGGCTGGCAGGCTGGCAGACTGGCGCAGTGGCGGAGAGGCGACGATGGTCAAGCGAGGATGAGCCACGCTCGCTCATGAATTAGAAAATGGACGTGACCCGCTTAGATCATCTGATTAGTCGCGAGTCTCATGTCTAAACGAACTAACAGGTGCGGCGTTCATTAATCTTCGGACCTATGTACCTATGTAGTCATACTCTGAAGTCTTTATTTTGGAAGTGCGTTTGAAATGATCAAATGAGTGTTGTGAAGGCACATATAAGCCTGTAGTAGCGGTAGGGTCGTAGGGATCACTTGAGAAGGAATATCACCAACAATCCAAATCAACAAAATCTAAAAACAAAATCTTTTCGGTGTCCGTGTGCATAAACATTTTGGTTGTGAAAATTCCTAAAAATTTCGACAGCTTGTGCTGAAGCCGTCGCCGTCAGCGCATGCGCAGCCTGTCATGAGGAGTTATTTAAAAATCTGTGGAAAAAATGTGAGCACCGAGCAATGAGCTCATACCTACTACATTTTATGAAAACATTTGGCAAATTGAAAGTTTTAGAGGAAAAGCTTTCAGTGACGTAATTCGCTATTGAGTTCCATAATTAAATGGGACCGGTTTGGCTCGCAGCCAAGTGCAAGGCGAGCTCATTCATTAGAAGAATAGGAGGAAGCTACTACCGTACGACCGTACGGCCATAGTGACGTGCGCGTTACCGCACTCTGATCAATAGGTACCTACGTTACTGATACATTAGCAAGTGATAGTGTGAGCTGAGCAACACGTGGGATGGCGACGATGACGCGACAGCTGCACTACGGGCGGCGCGGCGGGGTCTATTCAGGAATTACTGATAGGATTGATTTTACAAAGCTTACGTCAATTCATTAAGTGGATTGCCAACGATAAGTATTGTTCCAACAGCTGATGTAAATTAATGACACCCAACGATTTTCTCAATGATAATAAAGGGTGTAAAAAGACCCTTAACGAAGCCGAAAGGCATTTCTTCTCCCCGCCATTGCGATCATTTTCTTGTTCTGGACCATACCTGGGAACCTTCTACTTACGGAGATATTGGAGGTCTGTTCCAATTTTTTCACAAGTTTTTTTTTTAAAACCACTCTTTAAGGTTTTAACGTTACTTTAATTAACTCCATGACCCGTTTACTATTCAAAGCATTCATTAGCACTAAGTTTTGAGTGCGTAATATTGTGTTTTACCGAAAAAAGTAATTTTTCACCCCAAAAAAAAAGTCGTTTCCCAGCAATAATTTTTGCGTAGAGCTACTTAGTTTGATGTACAAAATGCTTGGTTGACGGCTTCGTGAAGGGTCCATTTACACCCTGTATGTTAAAGACACTTTTCACTGCATTGAAAACATTTGCGGCTAATCTTTTATGAATACATTCTTGTGCTCAAGAGTTTGGACAAACTGAAAATGTTGGACAATCCCTCATTGTGCACATTCATGAATGAGTTCTATGTATGGAGGTGAGAGACAACGGGGGATGGGAGGCGAGGGGGGGGGCAGCATTCTGCGCTAAAGTGGCGTATAATATTGGTCGATGGGGCATCACAGCGAGTGCTAAGTACCTGTTATATCATACCGTCACGGTTCTACAATTTTATTTGTCGAACAAACACTAAACATACTACAGAAAAGTGCAGAAGGTCATGAAGATATGCCATGAAGACAGCGAGCTACAGTACCTAATAGCAGTTAAACAGGTTAAGTGTCGCCCAGAACATCATGATACTGGCAACGAGTCGGGGGAAGAAAGCCAGGCAGTAATAGCCTTTAAGTGTCTTGCAACTCTTCCGCGTCTACAACATAAAAAGCCTTAATTGTGCCTGTATGGAGTGATCCTTCTGCTTCTCGTGTCGTGTCTGAAGGCTGTGTGCGGCGTCACATTGCGTCAGTGGTCACCGCCGTCGTCGCTCCGCTGCACGCTTTGACAGTTAGCCGCGAGTGTCAACCGAGCACGGTGAGCAGTGCTGATGCACCGTGACGCAATGTTTATACTCGTACAAAACAACTCCATTAAGCATTCAATATGATTCGACACGGTAATCACACACAGAAGGAAATTAAGCAACCTAACGTAAATGAATTTCCGT
The DNA here is from genome assembly GCA_905220335.1 of Noctua pronuba. Taxonomy (NCBI): domain Eukaryota; kingdom Metazoa; phylum Arthropoda; class Insecta; order Lepidoptera; family Noctuidae; genus Noctua; species Noctua pronuba. The sequence goes on along the minus strand of LR999906.1, from coordinate 192,445 downwards.
ACGATAATTATCACCATTGTAGCTAAATTCTGACCAAGTATAATGGTGATGTTCCAATATTCACATGAAACCTATTTACTATAAATGGCCATTGTTGGACATACATAATGGAAATCCGAATAATGATGCGATGACAAACACAACAAAGCACATGTTTGTAAAACGAGTAATTAAACATGACCGTGACACAAAAGATGGTGGACATAAAGTGGTAACAGAGCGCAGTGCGGTCAACCACGCACCTGCCATTTTGCATATACTAATATTTACTTTTCTTCAAATAAATGTGATTAAAAAAAAGCTGTTGATCAACACAAAAACGTGTCAAGTGTTCGATAATTGTTCCGTAACTAGCTTCTCAAAGTTAGAGTTAACTTTTCGTGATAACATAACACGCCTGTAATCCCCGAGGTGATAGGCGTTATATAAAAGAATAATGATAATTATGCGAAAATGCTTTGCTACATAAATGCTGCAAGATTTCTGGCTAGAGCTCATTTATTTGTAAATACGAGTAAGTGAATATTCCACAGTACCTGTCCCCTAATGGTGAGTTTCTTGCAATCCTTAGAGAGCAGGTCCCGGACGTCCTCGAGGTACAGCTCGATATAGGAGCAGGACACGAGGTGGGTGACGTCGGGCGAGGCGCTGTTCTCGATGTGCGCCCAGATGTGGCGGAAGGCGCGCGGGATGATGCCCTCGTGCTCGGCCGTGCCCTCCATGGTGTGCGTCTTGCCTGTGCCCGTCTGCCCGTACGCGAACACGCAGCCGTTGAACCCGTCCAGCACCGAGGCCACCAGCGGCCGCACCTGTGACAGACATGACAAGTTTACACATCACTAAGGCTGACTCTAAGCACAAGTGGATCTGAGCTAGACAGGTCTCACGTATCGGTATGCCCAAAGAGCCGTGGGTCAAAACGGCCACTAAATAGACTGTCCCGGCCAGAAGGCGTCGTAGCAGAGCTCGTAGAAGATGGCGGATGGAAGCTGGAATAAAACAAAGACCAGTGGTCCATTTTAGCCCTAGATTCAAAGAACTGTGTCATGGAGAGGGGCCTTTGCCGAGTTGAGGGATAACACAGATGAGACAGGTTGGCTCTGCTTTCACACACTATTGGTGACCTCTGGCTTCGGAGCATATTGGCGGTCTGTATTCTAAGCTAGAAAGAGTGTTGCAAAGAGACCACTTCAGTACATGCCCATAGCAAGCGATTTGACGCGGCCATGACGTAGAATTGACCTTCAGTTAGCTACCCACGTCTGTAAAACCTTTGGGCTGAGATTGACACAGCGGCCCTGAAGATATAATAAAATTAATTTTGCCAATTTCATTAATTTCAAATATACTCGTCAACTACTTAAATATTTGTAACCCGAAAATTTGGAACCTTACCCAAAACTCCAAGTTTTAAGAGTTGTGCTTTCTTAAGAGGTTCAAGGTAAATTTGATGAGAAATAGTTTGAACAGTAGGGAAAGCTCCGTCGGAGGGATTCATTCCCGAGGGACTAGGGAGGGTTAGAAGTTCATAGGTATGTGTGTCGCACGCACAGTGACACAGTCCGCCAACGAATACACACTCACGTAATGTCTCATTGGAAATAACCCAAAAGCACAACTTATATTAATTTATACTAATTAGGTGTGTAATGAAACTATTTTTTTCGTTTAGAGAAAGCCTTACAAATGTGTGCTCCGCTGTATTTTTTAACAAAATACAGCGGCTTTGTCAGCAAAAGAGACACAAAAAGAGGTTTGATTAATCTTATGTGATGCAGGTTTTTGGTCTCTTCAAATAAGCACTTTAATTTCCTTAATGTTTATCAGACGGAAAAACTGCAAAACATTGCAAATACCTCCGAGAACGTGTAAATGAGATTTTTGTGTAAAAAAAAAACAAAAGTATTGTGTGATATTTTAGAAAAAGTGATATTATACACAAACATACACAAAGCGCATGATGAACGAACAATTTTCAGTAATCAGTAATCGATTACATTAGATACAGCGCAAACGTCCGTATCAGGCGCATGATTTTATTGAGATAAATATAAGTTTATGGACGTCGATAACTGCAAACACATCATCGTTCTGAAAAAGGTCGATACGATGTTATGAAGCGTTACGTCACCGTAAGCTTTGAGCATAATATACTGCTAGCATTGCGCGCGCGTACCATGGCATAAATGCACTACAGAAGGATCAACAGATACAATACGATAATCGTACGAATAGACGCACGTGCAACACGGAATGCAAAAAAAACTTGATACTTTGTAGTTTTGTTTCTTAAGTAAGGTAAAGTAAGGTGGGTGAGACTTTGAGGATACTTAAGCGCGTTGTATTGATTGAGCCTTCTGTACTTTCTATTCTTGAAGTAGTGAGTACACAACATTATTCGTACAAGTGTCGGCCGCACGTGCGGACAATCAATTATTTGCCAAACAAAAGGCGATCGCTCAAGAATATCTGTTTTCAAGGAACAATTAGCATCACGTAGCGCAAATAATCAACAATTAGTGCAACATTAACGGTATGAAACTAACTAAGAGCACTAAGAGCGTGCTCTATCTGAAGCTGTATCTTAAATAGCACTATTGTAAGTACATATATGATGTCAGGGACACAAATTGTAGTAGAAACTGCAATAAAATAGTTTGAAGCAAGTAGTTTGCCATAAAAACGTTTAAATTGCGACGTGAATGCGTTCGTAATGTAAAATATGAAGTCATGTTAGTAAACTGCGCTGAAGTACGGCAAGAACATAAAGACAAACGCGGAAAATAAATGTCCCGCGGATTCTTGTGCTACCTATTCATTTTGACATACATGATGTTACATGTGATTGTTCCTAGAGAAGCTTGAGGAGTCATCGCGCTTGCACGCGCTCTATCTGTTATTTCCTATTATAGTGCTACTACAATAGAGTATTAATCGCTAACACAAAACAACCGCCCATATTGACGCGGCGAGGTTAGCGTTGTACACAGACACCTACACTGCGCTTGAATCACAGCAATTTGAAGAAAACATCCAACACTGGAGACCTTCGATCACGCCAAGGCGACGCATTGAAAGTGGAACGGTTGACAAGCGCGCGTAGGATGCATAGCGTAAGATGCTACCTTCCGCGTTCGAGCACTCGAACCATACTCTGTTACATGATAATTGACATTGAGATTGTGTACCGATACATTTGCAGATATTAGTATTGCATCGCTGAATCAGAACCTCGGAATATGCACAGACGAAACATATCCGCGTCAATTAGCAAGCAATCACTAACAGCGTCCGGAAGAGTATTAAACGTTGTTAGCACTAGTCTACATAGAGCTACGTATCGTATCGGGAACAGGGTCGTAAACCGTTCAAAGTCAAGCTCAAGAGCGCGGGCGGCGGCGCTGCCAAGCGATCAGCTGGACAACATTAATAACCTCGCGACGAGCGACGGGCAATCACTGCGGAGCGAGCCCTGCAGCTGACGCGTCACCGGGACGTATTCACTGCCCTTTTTAGCTTACTGTACCCTGTTCGATCTGAAGTGTAGTAAACATTTTGTTAATTCCACGAGTAACGATGTTTAATAACGCTCTTGATGGGCGGCTAATCACATTACCCGACTGCGGCGAAGCCTAGAAAGAGAGTTATGGGTTTGACCTGTATGTATGAATGTACATATGTCCGTTTCTATGTTCCCGCGCCTTGCTCCCTTTAAAATATGAGATAATGTTGAACAAACATAAAAAAAATACATACAGTCGAACATAGAACCTCCTCCTTTTTTGAGATCCTTTAAAAAAAAACATGGCGCATTTCGGGCGCCATATTGTGGGGACACTATGGCGCCCAAAATGCGCCATGTTGTTGTTCGAATTTTTTTTCTTCCAAACCCATTGAGTGGGGGGTAAATGAAGGGTTTTAAACAGTGATACCGAAAATATACAATAGCTGTAAAGGTAAGTACCCGTAACGAAGCCTAAACGTACTTGTTCTCCCTATCATTGTGATATTTTTTATGTTCTAGACCTCTACTACTACTAGAGTTCTACCTTCTAGTTACGGAGGTATTGGGATTTGGGGGTCAAGTACCAACTTTTTCAAGAGTTTTTTTTTTTAAATACAAGTTTTTAATGTTATAAACACTTATAACTTTACTTTAAATACCTACACGATCCCCGTACTACTCAATGAATCCATCAGCACAATGTTTTGCGTGCGTTACACTGAGTGAATTGAGCCCTAATTCCTACCTACAATAAAACGTGATTTTTCACCCCAAAAAAAAAAGTCGTTTCTCAGGCATACTTTTTGCGTCGAGTTATATGGTTTTATGTACATAATGGTTGGTTGAGAGCTTTGTGAAGGGTCCGTTTACAACTTGTATAACTTTGTATGTTTGAAAGTAATTAGAAATGACAATCAGGTAAAAAGTCAAAAAAATTGCATCATAACAAGTTAATCGGCTACGATAATATCTTTCACTTTACTAAACTAACAAGATAGAAATAAAACAGTTATTTAAAAAAACGAAACCCGACTGCCGTATAAAACTGTAAAGCTGAAAACAAGCAAATTTAAAATGAAATAAAACTTTTATTTAATTTTGAAATATGCTTGTTTTTATCACAGTGCAGACTCAGTTGTTTGTGGACGCTATTTGATGTAGGACTCATTTGATGTTCTAGTAAACTGTTTTTAATTGCAGATTGTCATCGTTGGAAATCATGATTCATATAATTTCAGGTGTCTGTTTCGTGCACGTGCCCCAGTGTGACAAGTACTAATGTCCGGCGAGGTGAAGCTCCTCGCTGTTCGGCTCCCACGCGCGGGCAGTTCGTTGTCGCGTGCCACCATTGTCAGTACTGCTCAATTTGGGCTCGAGCCGCCGCCCGCGGCACGCTATTATATGATAAGCATCGTCGGACTGCCTCAAATTACTCTTTATCTAGGACCTTTCTTATGCAAATCCAAATGTGAATTACTAATGTGGTATAGATAGATTACCCATAGCTTAGTTCTTTCAAATATTAAGTAGCAATATTAGCAGTATTTGATTTTTTATTTCGATTTTCTTTATTGTTAGTTGTTCCAGTAGAGTTATTGATCCTGCATTCTCGGCTCTATAGAATCTATTTCAATAATAATACCATCAAGAAGCGATGGACGATACCTTAATCACTGTCATCGTCAAGCAATTATCGAATAAATACATGATTACAGAACAAGGCGTGTTACGGATCACTATTTGACATGATCAGTAAATATTTTCGCGCAATGGTTCACATGCTCCGAGTCCCGAGAATGTCCTAGTGTGCTGAACATTTCTAAAACATCGTGTCACATCGAGCATATAGCACACAAAATATTCAGTACAGAAGCCCAACATCATAGTTTTACTGTTTTGCGTGAAAATATCTGGCAGACATGTAGACTCCGCGCGCCGCATGAAACGAAAGTCTCGCAAACTCGCTTACTGTGAAGCAGTTTGGGACGGTTCTGTATCAGCTGTTTCTTAGCGATTATTGTGTGGATTTGTCCCACATCAGGTGTTGTATGGGATGAAGCTTCTGTCCTTCTCTGCTCGGTGCGGTGTAAGTGAGTCGGAGTAATATTTTTGGCAACAATGCTCGAGCGCCAGCCGGTGGCGCGGCGTGCGCACAGTGCGGGGGAATGCGACGCCCGCGGACACACTCATACACACAGATTTCTCCTGATATTCATACGTTTACGATATATTATACAACGCTTCGCTGAAACTGACACACTTCCTACGTAAACACTAGATAAACGTTCTGTACTAAAACTGGAGTCTTTCGTTGCAGATTTTAAAACACAATCATGACTAGTAAGATTATTAATAAATTTAAATTTAATTACCTTTTACATGCCTACTGTCTACTTAAAGCCTGCACGATAAATCTACATTATCCAAGAGACAAGGAATGAACGATCCAATGTTTTCTGAAGCAGATGCTGAAGCTATCATAAATTAAAATAATATTGAAAGTGATGATACTTCACGAAACTTCATAAACATACGAGACGAAAATAAATGAACTAAATTACAGAGTGATCGTTCACACAACATTATTAATGGACGGTATATTCTTCCCAATCGCTATAAGTATTTAATAAAAATGTACGAAGATGTTGTAATATCAGAAAACAGAATAAACTTCTCTAAGGAACTTTAACTACAAGCTGAAAATTATACTTAGTACGTCTACGTATAATTATAAATAAAACATAGCGTGTTAAAATTTGGAAAATAAATAGTTGGTTCATAGTTTATATTAAACCAGAAAGGTTTAGTTAAATCGCGTGCTTGTCCAAATAATCGTGTTTGTTCGTTAAGGCGTGAATCGTGACCCTCACCTTGACGGCTGGTGTGGGGCGGTATTGAACGGTCAGCGCTTTGTTACGGCGACGAAATACCATATATTTCACAATCTAGCTCCATACTTGAATCCTCAACATCAATACCAGTCATTTGGGTTGTAACAACAGGGTAAGCGCATCTTTTGACGCACTCTACGCCATCCGTAATACGAGTAAGCGTCACATCCCCTGATAAATAGTTCAGACAGGGCCGGGCAGCTTTATTTTCAGTGGGTGTGTTGTTAGTTGCTAGTGCTACATTCACAGTGCTCCAAGTGACTTTACTCAAGTGAATGAATAGAGTGGGCCTTCTGATTTATTTGATTTATGGCCACAATAAATAAGCAAAGGAATTGTTGGGCAAAGAGCCTTGTTAGCATATCATCATAGAGAGTACTTGCATTAATAGACCGCGTATGATGCATTGCATAATAATATACCCTTTATAACGTTCTTTTATATTTTTATCAATTACTTTTCATGTCAATATCTACATTACAATCGGCCGATCTCTTCACCGAGTGAAAGAAACTTGCTTTTGGCTTTGAGAACTATACTTATACATATAGGTAAGAACGATTGGACGAACGTCCATAATTATACCTAGTTACTCTGTTCGGGTCATTACCGTATTCTGTCATTTAAAAATCAATATGGCGACGATCGATTCTCAAATACATAAGAGTCGGAATAACATTGATTAAGTAGACGCTAAAGACAGCTGGTGACCGCTATCACATCAGTCAGTAAACTTCACAAGTTTCGATACAGGGAGGACTGCTACGCTGTTCCCTCTTAACATAATTTCTTAGATTCCTTTTGGGCCGGAACACTACGAAATAACGGCCTCAAAGAGAACATTGTGGCATCACAAGGTTTTCTAACACTAGTAAATGTGATGTACTCACCATCTCGTCGTACATAGTCTGCGTGTCGGCGCTGTCGTCGTAGGCGGCGTCGTACGTGAACATCTTGTCCTGGCCCTTGGGGTTGAGCACTTGCACGGCGCCGCGCTCCGGCCATACTTTCACCACCTGCACAACAACCTATGTTATACAAACAGTTTGTACGAGGGACTTGACAAAGTATGTGACGAATGAAGGACAAACATCGCGCGAGGACACTCGCCAAGTCACGATCACTTCATTTGTTCCATACTCCGTGTCATTAAACCATCTCCAAAGCGCGGGTAAATAACCTTTAACTACAGAATAGGGAGCAAAACATTACGCGTAGCTCGTTAGAAAAAAATCCCTCTTGAATTACAATAACAGTTTCATCCGCATTAGCTTCTCTTTTTGTTGTCAAACAAGAAAATGTGTAACGATTTCCAATTCAAAGATCTGATACAAAGGAGCACCCGAACAAAGGTGATGCACAAATAAATCTAAGAAAAATACAGTTACAACAGTCCCAGGCGAATGTTATCGACCAGAGGACGTAGAGAGCGATTTACTTTACGATGAAGTTATAAAGTAGATGATGCGTGTCTAGACGTCAGGCAGTTTATCGCTCCATAGTTTTCAAGACATGTAATAAATCGTCTTATTTGTCCAACCCAAGAGATCAACTCACTTCTTGTATCTTTTGTCATCGCATCAACAACTTAATATCCACTGAAACTGAAGAGCATTTATGCCTCTCTTTATGACAGCAACACTGGAACATTGTCATCTTTGACCAACTGAGTTAATGCTCAGTTTATAGAGTTTCTAGATTTCTTTTTAGTCCATTTTTAGATTCTCCAAAAGGTTTGAAGTCATTATTTCCAAACACCACACGGTGAATAAAAACTGCGAGTGCCGCACACGGCGCGGCTCGGCTGTTGCATTAGTGAGTTTTGAGCAATAACTGCCGAATACCATACATTAGTGGGTACGCTTCCTACCGCGTGTTATATGAAAGCGCCGACGTATTGATTTGTGGCAGCGAATGGTTCCTTCAACTAATGAATAAAGCATCGATACCAACCAGGACCACCACCGATTGTTAACAACTTGTGTCTACTTCTAGTAACATTAAGTATACTTAGCCATCTTATTATGTTAATCTACTATTCTAGATTAGATTTCGGAATACCATGTCTTAGCCCAGTGATGATGTTGGTACCAGTTTCTAGGTGCCGAATTTCGGAATGTTGACCAATCATACAAAAAGCATCAACTGAAACTGAATTCAGTGTACCACAACAGTAATCAGTATTGGATTGCACAATCGCAAAATTCTTCGATAAAAACTGCTGGAACTTTTTTTCTCTATAATAATATTTGGGCAATGAGCAGCTAGTTGCGAGTGTCGCGACCACACCGTGTTAGTGCGATGCTTCCACTCCGCGAGGGGTTAGTGACTTAGTGATCGTCTGACAGCACCTCACACCAGGCGAGTACCTGCAAATGGGCATCAAACTTTTTATTGTCCACCGGCGTCTTCGTGGACAGCCGCTCGTACCACGGCTGTTCCGTGCGCGTGCGGGTCTTCTTTACCTACACATAATGTCAAACACCTGCTTGAGAAACGCTTACAAGTATCGAAGGTTACTGAAGTTAGGTGCTAAGTGTAGCGCAGTTGGGTCAAGGACTAAAATTCGACAGAACTAAGTTGGCGATTTAAAGATAACTTTTATTTTGCCGAGGACTTGGCTCCATTACTATGTTGTCCAAGTTAAGGACAGACAATTAGAAGGTTTTGTGGATGTGTTATTGTCGCAATGTTTGAGAGTTTAAATGAGACTTTTCCAGTTTTTAGCTGAGGTATACTTTATTCGTATACTCGTTTATCTATTACGTAACGTAAAGAGCTGCACTGGTATCTAGCTAGTTTGCTAAAACTGTACAAATAATACTTTCATGAAAGATTCCACTTGACAATGTGCCAAAATCTTCAATCACATACCTCCTACACCTATTGACTTTCTGAGAGTGAAACCCAGTGTTCCGTACAAAAGTATCGTTTTATCTCAATTTCTCCGCATATGAGCAACGTTTACACATTGCGTTGCGTAAATTTTGTTTTACAATATTGTAAAGATCGATTACAGACGTACCTACTACATTAATAATGTTATGCAAATTGCAGTATTCATCTCGGGCAGTGCGTTTAACATTTATCTTATTTCACGGTTTAGGAAATATACAAATCAAGGGAATGACGAAGGAACTTAAAAATGCTTTATTTAGAAGTGACTGAAGGTTAAACGTTCACCATTTCAAGTACAAAACAGTTTCCTTAATTCAGTGCAGACCTACTGTATTGAAGCATGACAAATGTCAATGTAGGTAGACTAGAGACCGAGCCGTAATGCTCGCTTTACGTATACAATGTGCCTCGATTGGCGACGAAACTAACCACTCAGTGACTGAAAGGTAAAAGTGAAGCATCTAAAATCGTAAATATTCATTTAGTAGCAAATTCACGGAACCTTGAAACGAATGGTACGACAAGTGCGCCGCGTAGCGTCGCGTCGCGTCGCAGGCGCAGCAGGAAATAAATCAGAATGCCGCTTTTCACGGGCAGTGCGCTGCGCCCGCGCTTATACTGCTGGATCAGTGCGGTTTCGTAACATTACTTCAGTGCCGTTGTACCCCTATCGAATTAGTATGGGTGGATCCTAAACGGGGTTTTCACCAATAACCGTTATTTCGATACTATTATAATGTTTTACTGAAACTAGGCGAGGTCATTTTATAATGTGGGTAGAGCACAACATTGATGGTTTTATTGTGGTTATAAATAATGTATTACCATTATTCAAAAGGTGTTTATGATTCTACCGTCACTATAATCATTCATCGCAAACTTATCTCAATGATCTAAATGTTTTCTATAGTACCTATTCGATATTTAAAGTGTGGTTCAGTACGAAGACGCTAGTAAGAGTAACACAACGCTGCACGCATTCAACTTCGTAAAATAGAATTAAGAAGATTGCGATCTTTTGGCCGGGTTGCCGAAACTGCATCTTCAATACCACGCGCCAACCACACTGGAAAATAACATTTTCGTAACGTAATGCTCGGAATGCACCTAATTGAACAGGCAATTATTGTGCAAGTTCAAACCAACTTGATCATTAATCTCTTTGTTTCCAAGGTCGATTTCAAAGCTGTTGAATTTCCGAACCAACCAAAATGTATAGTTAGTGCAGCAATAGCAATACAGAAACCGCTAACCGCTGCTTAGGTTTCACCGCAGCAAAAACTAGTGTTTGCCACTTCGCCTTCGAATACTCAATGTTGAAAAGAGGATCGCTCCAAAAAAGATAAATTACCTACCAAACTTCAATCTGTGGCAGATACGTGAGATCTTTTTGTCGCGTTTTTAGTGGCTACTTAATTTGCCAAGTTTCGAGAGGTAAATTGTTTGGCGATTCGTCAGCGGACAGCGCTGTCGTTACAATTTATAGAAAAAAATATTTACAAAGTACAGAGAATTTATTTCTGAATGCGGCTGCGATGTGCTGGACGTGGACTGTTGTAGTTGTATGTCTGTAGCTACATGGACAGTCGGACACGTCACGTGCAATTTAACTTGAACTCATTGTAATGTGACATTTTTTGCCGAGGTTTGTCAAAAGTAAAGAAACAAATTGTCCGTTTGTGGCGAGCAAATGCCATCACGAAAACCCAAAAAGAAGGGCAAACCCACAAACTGGGACCTTTCTACCGACGGTATTGCCATTTTAGGTCATATGGGCTAACAATAACAGTAACACAGTAGTCTGGATTTGCGTCCGGTTGATGGCAATAGGCTCGCCCCCTATTACATGGGACTTAAAAACTGGCGAAATGTGGGTGTACTATTAGGTACATCTCTGCCTAACCCTTCGGGGTTACAAGCATGATGTTATGTTATAATAATATAACATTCAAAGCAAGTGTTCGCCAGGGCTGCCAGTAGATATTTTTAAATTATTCGGCTATGTTTCTGAAATTATACAAAATCGAATGTCAGGATACAAACAGTGCTTAATTTTTTTTTTAAATACGTAGTAATGACTAATCACGTGAAATTACCTACGTTATTTTTTTAATTTATCATGGTACTCACAGGCTTAACGCATATCAAAGCCAAAAAATGTCACCCTAGATGACATTCTTAATAAATATACACTCAGATCATAGAATTTTGGCTTTCCGTTTCCGTATCCAATTATACATGAGGGTCCAGGATACAAAGAGGATACAATCACTAACCAAATTATACAGTTTTTGTATCCAATTATACAATCTGGCAGCCCTGGTGTTCGCGTACAATGCAGCGAGCGTCGTCTCGCAGACAGAAGGCCGGGGCGGCGCGCGCGCGCCTGCGCTGCGTATGGACATTACCGCTCACCAACATACGTAAGCGTAAGGGTCACACATTGACACATGGCGTACCTTTTGATTCATTTCAACAATATTAAATAGGCACATCCAAGTCTTAGCCAGCGGGCTACGTTATAGTTTAAGACTATGGATGGAAAATCTTAGCTTAGTTTCTTCGAGAAGATATTAGGTCTTAGCAATGAGATAATGTCCGGAGATTCATCACCACAGCTTGCAGCTTTTGCAAAGCAACACCAAATTGTCAGCCGGTTGGCTAGTAGGGAGTTGAATTAGGACCGTGACCGTCTTTGAGGCTTGGATGCTTACGCTAGAATTTACCTTAAAGTTCCTAAAACCCTGACCTTTGATAAATTGTGGATATCATGAGTCAGCTAACGTAACGAAGGACGCTGCTGACTAAATGGCTTCAATTTGGCAGCGAAGCAGCTGTTTTGCTGTACAAAGGTTGATTCCCATAGATATGTCGCTAATAAGACTAAGCTAACATTTAGTCCTGGACTAGAGAGGAAATTATGGAAAATCAAACAAATTATGTTACACAGGCACGCACGCACTTGCCGCGGCGTATTATCATAGCTCATCTACAAGGCGCCACTTTTGTTATACTTGTCATAGAAAACAACTCGCATTTTAATGATATGTAGGCAAACATCTTATTAGTCTCGGAAACCTTCGTAAACATTTACTACCTACTTAATTACCATCGCAAATCTAGGGTACACAAGGAAATCGAGTCTATCAATGGAGATGGAGATAATTACGACTTAACGACGCGAACCGCGGTACGAGCCGGGGAGCCGGGGAGCCGGGGAGCCGGGCGTCAGCCTGCCTCCTTTGTCACTTCAGTTAGCGACGTGTGACAGGATCACGTTTACGTAATTAAGCCTACTTAGTGGAACCTGTTCGAGATCGCCCGAGCATAATTATGACACTTATCTCTGCAAATGCGATGAAAGTACACACGCACAGAAATCTCAGAAGCCCATAATTTGTTCCTGAGATGGGTGGCAACAAAGTCAAATCCACTCTGATAGATATTTCAAGTAATATGTATGACTGTGCTTTACAAATATCTAGTTGCAAAAATACACTGCAAGTTTAGAGTATTTTCAAAATATCATAAGTCATTCAACCAAATTTTTTCCAAATGTGAATTTGAACAGAAACTATTATTGTACAACTCCAATATTTTATTAACACCAGTATATGAATAAAAATATTTCCTGATACAGGTAACAAATAAATAAAATTCAAGTGTCTATTTGTAATTTCAAAATAACAGCTTTTTACTGAATGCTTATAAAAGTATACATGATACATAGAGACCGATTTTGACAGGACCGTTACTGGCATGAGATAACTGATGTTATAATAAGGATTAAGGAGCACCTTAGGCTACTTTTATTTTAGAAAAAAAGAATAAGTGTTTTGTGGAAAAACCCTTGAAATAGTTAACAAAATCCGATTCAAATAGGGAAGTAATATTTTTATAAGTCACACAGATGAAGGTCATGGGCAACAGCTAGTAAGTAAATATAATGTATGTCTCACCACTAGCAATAATTCCTGAAACTTTTCATGTTTCATATATTCTTGTGAATTTCATTGCATATGTCGGGATTCATTTTGAGAACATAAGCTGTGTTTTCTTTGACTAGACCACTCATGCTCATAATAAACTCAATTATTTCATTAAAAAACTATTCTAGTAAAAAATATTTAAAAAATTGGAAAGAAGTAGCACAGAAGCATGACCTTTGGAAGGAATGGAGGACATTGTTCCATTGCTGGGCAAACCCAGCAGTGGAACAATGTGGGCTAGCTATAATAATATAACAGGAAATATTTTTATTTCGAAAACGCAAATAAAAGTAAATCTTACAAACTAAAAATATCATGACAGATAAGCTGCCTTCTTCCTATTTAGTACAATGTTGACAATCAACATTCATTATCTTATTGTTGTGATTCACAATGCACATAAGATGATTCAGAGCTGAGGCTACTCAAGCCACTTCAGTGTCGAGGGTGCCGGCTGCCAGCATTGCACCACACTCTAGGAAGTAGACACTAATATTTGTATCACTTATCAGTGTGCTAAGTGGATGCAAACACACCGCTGTTATACTATGCTACACAACCTGCTGAATATATTATGCACTGAAGCAACTGTTTCTAATATAAGTTGGTCACAAGAGAAGCATGAAACATCACAACTTTACAGAGTGTATTGTTATTGCCCACTCACAGATAACAATCTATTGTATCTAGTTGTAAATAAAAAATGTTTATCCTTGATGATTAGAGCAATTTTTCATCATACTTTTATTAATAATTATTTTACTCTATTACCAACAAAAGATGGCTTAGCTTTAGTTTTGGTAAATTATTAGCTCATTAGCATCCAGTCATCCACCAATGTTTACAATTTTTATTTATGTGTATTTAGGAAGGTAGAAGGTTCTTAAAATTTTACTGAACAGCACTGACCTCTGCTCCACAAGGTGGCCAACTGATTATTATGATCATTACATTGTGTGAAGTAGTTGGAATCTAATTTATTAATGAGCTCCATTGTGCAAGGGATTGTAACTGTCGAGTTTTAGTACTTCATGTTTGCATAGGCGTAAATTTTGCAAGGAATGCGGGCCCACGCACCTGATTCACGCCCGTCCCCTTTCTTCAACTAAGAGCTAAACAACCACACACGACTGTAACAACTGCCTCAACACTTCGTGAACGCACTCCATGTTCACCAACGGCGTTCGAATCGCGAGGTGCTTGTATTTTTGCAAAGTGAAAAGCAAACAGAACACTTCCCGTAGGTTCGGTCGGCGACTGCAGCCGATGAGGCGACGCAGCTCGACTGCGCAGCCTGGCGTGCTGGCGCCCGACATAAACAATATCTACTGATGCTCACCTCCTCGAAGCCCTCATTCTTCTCCCTGGTGGAGAGCGGTCGGCATCGCACCACCACCTTCACGCACTCGTTGAGAGCCGTCCGCGGCCGAGCCGACTTCTCCATCTTAGGACAACCCCTTTCTTTGCGTAATTTTCGTCCAAGCTCAAAGTCACCGATATCGATCCATTCGGGGAGCCCTTATCGGCATCACCTGTTCGAGTAGATTCCGTACAAAACAAAAACTGTACAGCCGATATACAAACGCACAATATTAAAACCAGAACAACACGATTAAATATTTAGAAACGTAACAAAATAAATAAAAATCGTAAATGTATTATTACAAGACGTCTTACAGCCGACCGCCACAAGCGGACATTACTTTTCAACTGATTCCATTTGATTTGACTTTATTTTCCCGCTGCGCATGTCAGAGAAAACAAGTTTCTGTGATCGCCACTCAAGTTGAACTTTATGAAAATAAATGACAATTGTATTGTATACCGTATACCATTGACATAACGTTTTATATCGTTTGCAGAATTTTATTATTTTGTTCAATTCTGAAGTAAACAGAATGACAGTTTTGTCAAATTTGCACAGGCTGAAAAACAATTATTTGACAGACCAACACCAACAATTGCAAGTGAAAATTTTGTTTTATTTTATTACGTTGCTTGCTTGCTTTGCCTATTAAAAAAGATAAAACAAGAATTTAAAGTCAGCAATGTGATTGTTTTAAAAAAAAAAATACAATCGAAGATTCTGTAATAAAGCAAGGTGGTGCTAGAGTTGCCATTGCTCAAAAAAACGACTTGATTGAAAAGTGTCGTGCAAGTCCCAACACAGAACTGTCAATGTCACCTGTCGTGTTTGTTTTGGTTTGTTTTTGTGGTATTTTGTTCTAAACAGCGCAAAAATGATATGACCTATTGATATAACTATATATTTATTGCTGTGAAGATACGTACACAAAAACCTTTCCTTTCTTAGGAAATCCAAGCATTTCGAGTTGTCACAATGTCTTCTATTTCGACAGTAATTATTCTAAAAAGAGCAAGCAAAGTTTATCATGAGGGCGTAAGTTATCCAAGTTCCTCTACTTTGCAAACATTTGTTTCTAACATAAGTACGAAATAAGTAACATCACAGTGGAATATTTTTTCCTCTCTTCCTATAAATGATACAGAAGGAATTTAGAAAATTATGATGTTTAGATTTAGAGGTACAAATGGGATCATTGATCGGAGTATTATTAACTGTTACAGGAGACCATAGCGGGTGTGGCGGTGGTGGAGAGCAACAGTGACGTGAGACACGAGGGCCTGTCCCTCTCCATGGAGGGCTCGGTAAACCTGCAACTCAGCACCAAAAATGTTGGCATCTTTGAGGCCTTCTCTAATAGCATTAAGGTACATGTTATGTTTCAGTTACTAACCATTGAATATATTTGAGTGAAAGACTTTGCAGCTTAACATTAACAAAATTCATTCTCTGTTCTAATTCCATCCATCCTATGTCCAAAATTCAGTAATTGGTAGGATGCTAAGTAATTTTATCAAAAGATTCTCTTATCTTGATATATTTAACACTAAAAAGGTATATTTAAAAACAATTAATAACGTCAGTATGTGACGAACTGACAAATACAGCTAAAGTAAACAAACAGAAATGAACAGTGGGCTTACCATGAGTTTGAAATGTATTATTCGTTATCGAATTCTATCGCCCTGTCTCTTTCATATTCATCGACTGTTTTACGACACGAGAAGTATATCCGATAGTTTTCGATATCGAGGACAGTTTTTTACAAACTCATGGTAAGGGCACAGAAGGTATACAGACAATCACCACACACACCACTATAACATACTCACACACCCATTTGCAACTCTCAGGCTTAGTCAGGCATACTCCTACACACTCATCCACTCTGTACTCTTAGCAATGTATTGTATAGCTATTAAATTGTAAATCCGTAGGCTGTAAGATTAGTTTATATATTTTAAGATAAAATTTAAAAGTGCTGTGGATTTTGTGAATAATAAATAAATAAATGCGAAAGTTTGTGAGGATGGTTGCATGGATGTTTGTTACTCTTTCACAACAAAAATACTGACCGGATTTGGAAAAAATTTGCCCACAAATAGTTAACCTTGATGAACCTAGACTTTTTATCCTGGTGGTATGATCCCGTGGGACAATTACATAACTCGGCATGGGTGAAGCCGCAGGCATAACACTTTCACAGCGGATCACGATCTCAGCTCGGCATTCATATTTTTCTCTTATTAGCGAATCACGAGTAGCACTCGTCATCGTCTTTCGTACTGTTTATTAGAAAAACACGTCTTATCGTGAATCGCGTTGTACGCCTTTGTAGCTGAGTTAATAAGCTACACACACATAATGCATTGATAGATTTTACATACACAAAAAGAATTATCTAAATACTCCTGTCCGTTATTTTTCTATGATGTTAACAATTATGCAGAAAATCGCCCGCGTAGCGTATCAAGTGGCGCTCTAAACGCTCCGCTGTCAAAGTGATAAGCTAGTGTAACATAATTCCATGTGAGGCCTTTGCCCCACAGTGGGATGATACAGGCTGAATTATTCATTTTCTAACTAATTTTTAAAGATTACTTGGCAACTCTCAGCTCTATAAAATAATCATTCATTTAAGTTCTTGACTACTCTTCCACAGAATATTGCTTAAACCTCTGTCTTAACACTCACACATAAACACTCAACATTTACATTTACAATCATACATTTTCGTAGTACTCACCAGGGATGTTGCGCGTGCAGATTTTTTGACATCCGCGGCCGCCGATGCGCATTTTTGAAGGCTCACATCCACAGATGTGGTTCTTAATTTTTTTTAAGAAACTTTGTTTCGTTTGTTTTTGGACCGATTTTAGTGATCTCTGATTTATGGATTCGTCTCCGCCCCTAATAGCAGAATTTACTATTAAAATATCCGAAAAGTTCACGGAAAAAAAAGAGTTTTTTTTTTGTTAAACCATTTTTTATACATAAAATCCATATTTTTTATTATGCTTGCAAGCATATTAATACATTTTTGTTTCTTATGATACTTACCACTTAGACGTTTTACTATAGTACAACTTTTGAACTTCAACTGTTAGTATCCAAGTCAGAGGCCCGAGCCCCATGGGTGGCATACAAACTCTGACACCAGGTTATGCACTAACCACACGAAAACGAAAAAACAGCTCTTGAACATACTAACAGTTACTGTTAGTATGTCATATTTCAGTACCTACTTATGTTTATTGATTTTAAAGGGGTCCTACTTCCAGTTTTAACTAGAGTATATTGATTTAACTTTTTGATATAAATAAAATGTTATATTTATTACTAGCTTCTGCCCGCAACTTCGTACGCGGAGCCTGTTGCTTATGCCAGCGACAACGGGGTCGTCAAAATCGAAGATCTGAAACGTCTGATGTGGAATCAAAGCTATCACTGATTTAAATGTATAATTATAAGTCAACAGGAAATGCCCATCAAACCGAACAACTTTTGCTAAGACGTCATTCCTATATGTATTATGGTGTAGCTGGGCTCTTGGAGTTCCACAACAGGTGTTCCAGATCTTCGATTTTTATAAGTCAACAGAGAGTGCTCATCAGATTGAACAACTTTTGCTAAGACGTCATTCCTATATGTGTTATGGTGTAGCTGGGCTCTTGGAGTTCCACAACAGGTGTTCGAGATCTTCAAATTTATTCTCTCAGCAGAAAATGCTCATCACGTGGAACAATTTTTGCTATGGTACCATTTTTGTATCTCTTATAGTTTAGTTGGTCTGTTGCGGTTCTGCATCAGGTGTTCAAGTTTCCAAGATAAATTAGATTAAATTAGCCTATATGTTGCCCAAATTGAATACTTATACAACAAAAAAAAAATCTTTCAAATCCGTCCAGTAGTTCCGAAGATTAGCGTGTGCGTTTCAACCGCGCGGCCTAAACGTTTTTTTTTAAAAAAAGAATGATTGAGAATTGAGAATGCTGCCGCGAAAAAGGAGCAGTTTTATAATTAATCGGAAAATCGGACACGCGGATGAAGGGTTCCGCACCATTGGAATTTTTTTTTCGAAATTAAAAATCAAAGGGGGCTCCCCCACTACAATTTCGCGATTTACTTTTTCGCGGCAGCATTCTCAAAATGATTAACGATAGTATGACATTGAATTGCACTGAAGGAATTATTAAAAAATATATCTTAGTTTAAGTAAATAATCTATGATTTGTGATTTTGACAGAAATATATATCATAATGTAAGTAATTAATCTGTGAATTTAAAGAAGTAAACATATGTTTTTGTATCTTATCGTTTCATATTAATTTAATGTAGAATCCTTGAGATATAATTTCTAATATAATAGGTCAAAAGTTTTCTGTAAACCATGGTCACCCTATCGAAACATTCAAAACGTATTTAACGGTTTCAAAATGTGAAAAAAAAAATTTTTTGCCTGTTATTGGTAGTTCTACAATATTATTAGGTGTTGTATACAAAAAAGATCTCGATAATACTTACTTTCTTCGATAGATAATCACGACTTATTTCTACGCGATACCGTACTACAGCTCCTGAAATATAAATCTAGGATTTTTTTGTGTATTTTTACAAATTGTGACAAATTCAAATCTAGGTTTTACAAAAAACTTCAGAGCTCTACGGTACTTTTTCAGCGAGATACTGGCGATAACGTGTTTTTCACCGTTTCGATGGCGCGGCCATAGGGTTTTCGTCTTACGGCTCCTGAAATATAAACCTAGGATTTTTTGTTGTATTTTAACAAGATTTGACAAATTCAAATCTGTGTTTTACAAAAAACTTCAGGCGTCTAAGACTCTTTTTCAGCGAGGTATCGGCGATAACGTATTTTCCACCGTTTCAATGGCGCGGCCATGTGGTTTTAGTCTTATAGCTCCTAAAATATAAACCTAGGATTTTTTTCTATAGTTTTACAAATTTTTTACATGTTCAATCTGTTATTTACCTAAATTTCAGGTCTCTGCAATGCTTAGTTTTAAAGATCTCCGTGGCCGCGCGGTTCTCCGCGTTTCAATGGCGCGGCCACGTTCAAACCCTTCTAACTTTTTAACCATAACTTTGACAAATTTATGGTTTTGGGAATCAACTTTTACAAATTTTTACATAATCTTGGCATGGTTTTTTTTAAAAAAAAACGTCGTGGCCGCGCGGTTTAAACGCACACATTTTTTTTTAATTCCTGATCTATTACTGTTTGTAAAACCCCCTCAATTATTTTTCCCTCAAATATTCAATGTACAGACACAGTCTTTTTACTGTTTTATTATACGTATATAGATTATATAATAAGCCAGGGAGGTGAACTGTACCTTCCTACATCAGACACCTTTCTCTATAAATATAAGATTGTGCATATGTGGACCAACCATTCTTGATATCGAGATAAATAGAGAATTATGATTATAGCATTTAGAAGGTAGCACATTTATAACATTAAAGTCATGTCATTTTCAGCCCATAAATCTAATAAACACATGCATCGAGCTGGCTCCTCCCGGGAAGATCCCAGTGGGGGTAACAGAGATACCTTTCGAGCTGCCGCTGCGAGCCCGACAGGCGGTATCCCCGGGGTACCCCGGCTTGCTGGAGACCTACCACGGCGTGTTCGTGAACATCATGTACACGCTCAAGTGCAGCATGAAGAGATCATTCCTGAACAAGCCAGTCAATGCTAGCTGTCAATTTTTTGTTCAATACAGGCAGGTAAGGAAAACCATTTTTTTTTAAAGAGATCTTCTATTGATGCCAGCCACACTCTAAGGCTATATTAATAATCAGCTAACAACTAGAAGGGTGAGGCCAAACCAGCATAATAAGGTAAGTTGTGAGTAGCATAGTTCATTTTCACTGTCGTATTAAAGGCCGGACCAGACGTTTGGATGAAACCGTAGCGTAAATTGATATTGATTTATATTGACACACAAAAATGATAAAAATATGATCTTGATATACGTAACTATTGTCTTGAATTAATTTATAGTTGATGTTCCATCGCCAACCTTGTACTTGAAATTTTATTGGTATTACAGCAAGAGCCGGCGCCAGTGAAGCCGGTGCGGTGCGAGATCAACCCGGCCACAATCCGCGCGTCTGGCGCGGGCGGCTCGCGCGCTCTCATGCCGCAGTTCCAGATCTACGCCGAGATCGACTCCACCGTGTGCCCGCTCGACAAGCCGCTCACTGGGAAGGTACTGCTTTTTTCTTGTTGCATTCATTTCTTCAAATAAACCACACGCGCCTGTGTACCTCGAAAGGTAGCCAGGGGTTAAGTATGTTCCCAGACTTACCAGTAAGAAGATCATTTTTACCTCACATAATCTTTAAGAGTTACCTTACTGCCATGTCTCTCTCTACATAGATTTAATATGCTAACTAACCCAAAATCCCTTACCTGTATTAAACTGATAGTGTGGTAAATATGATTGGTTGGTCAGATTCGCGTGGACGAGTGCTCCGTGCCCATCAGGTCGATAGAGCTGCAGCTGGTGCGCGTGGAAACGTGCGGCTGCGCGGAGGGCTACTCCAAAGATGGTCAGTGCAGCTTTCTTAAGCAATATTATTACGCTTGCAAAGACAAAAGGCCTCACGAGTCCGCTTTGCACTTTTTATCACTTGTAGCGGTACAAAAAAAAGTATTATGCGACTTATGACTATCACGAGCTTTTGCCCGCGACTTCGCTCGTGTTAATTTAGAATTTGACAAACAATTCGGGTTGTACTTTGCTTGTAATAATATAATTCAACCATGATTTTAAAGACACGTGTCGTGACATCTATTATCATCAAAAGAACGTTATTGTTGTTTTCTTCAGGAACAGTACTTTTTTTTGGGATGACAGGTCCCCTATGTCCGTTTCTGTCCACCTGACAACGCATATCCAAAATTTCAGGATGATCGGTTCAGTGGTTTAGGCGTGAAAAGGTAACAAACAAAAACTTACTTTCGCATTTATAATATTCGTAAGGATTATATATTATATTCATATTAATTGATTAATTGGAAATCGCGTTACGGAACTCAAATGGAGTTTGGCAGGACACCTAGCAAGGCGCAGTGATCACAGGTGGACTAAAGCTGTCACCGAATGGCGTCCAAGAACGGGAAAAGCAATGTGGGTCGCCCGGCGACGAAATGGGCAGACGACATAGTTGTCATCGGGGGAAAAACCTGGATGAGACTGGCATAGGAGCGTGGAGATTGGCAGAAGAAAAGAGAGGCCTATACCCTGCAGAGGGTGAATTCAGGCTGTGAATGATGAATTAATTGATATATTAATATTAATTATTCCCTTTATTTATTTCTATACATAAGATTTACATTTTTAAATATTCCTTTACAAAATAATATAAAAATCATTTAAAAATATAAGAAATAGGAGCCCACCGGTATTGGGAACAGAGTCAAAGCTATCGGCAGTCAGGGCTCCAGAGAGAACCTCCTAACAATACGAGCCGTGTCCAGGAGTACCGCTTTCCGAATCAAGCTCTTGATCCGGCTGCCTAACGAGAGCCTCCTCATGTATTGATCAAGACTCTTGGCAATTAAGCCATGGCCTTATACGACTATCAGCACAATGATCGCTGAGTCCACATCCCACATATCGATAACCTCGTGAGCGAAGTCAAGATACTTACATTTACTCTTATCTTTCTCATGCGGGACTGTTATGTCAACGATCATCGCGTGCCGCTCTGATCGATCCACTACCACTATATCAGGCTTATTGGCTACAATAGTCCTGTCAGTTATGATGGATTGATCCCAGTACAATATGATACTGCCATTTTCGAGAACTGGGTTGGGCACATATACGGCACTTCCGATTCCACAAGGTTGTATTTTAGAGCAAGTTGCTGATGGATAATCTTGGCTACAAGGTTGTGTCTTTGCAAGTACTTTCCGTTAGCCATTCGAGAACACCCGGAGATAATGTGACGGATTGATTCGCCTGGACGGTGGCATGCCCGACATATCTATACTATAATATTATAAAGCTGAAGAGTTTGTTTGGTTGAACGCGGTAATCTCAGGAACTACTGGTTCGAATTGAAAAATTCTTTCAATGTTGGATAGCTCATTTATTGAGGAAGGCTATAGGCTATATAATATCACGCTACGACCAAGAGGAGTGGAGCATCAATGAAAAAAGTTTCAGTAATTTCACGCGAACGAAGGTCGCGGGGAACAGCTAGTGTCAGAATAAATCTCCGGTAGTTATTCGTCATCATAACTTCGTCCATAATTGCACAGACAAAACCTTCGGTTTCTCCGAAGAGGTCCCCGGAACGTAGCCAGGCTACGGACGCTGATGGGTCTACATCGTGCCCATGTAGGGCCCGGAAAAAGCGTCTGTGAAGCTCCTTACTCTGCCATACCTGCCTGCGGTCGTTAGTCTCAAGCACTACAGGTTTGCGCCAGTTCTCTTTAGCCAAGGAGAGCGGGGTGAGGCCCTTGTCCACCGCGACCACATCTCGATGCATCCACACGTCGTCGGTTTCAAGGAAATATTCCCTGAGACTGCATATCTCGCTATTGTGGAGAGTCTTAGCGTTTAAAAAGCCTCGACACCCACTCCTTCGCGGGATATACAGTCCCATAACCGAAGAACGCGGGTGATACATTTGATATGCCGTCGACAATGTACGGACCCTCCTATCCAGGGCGTCTAGTTCTGTTAGAGTCCATTAGAGTATGCCGAAAGAGTACATCAAAATCGGCATGACCCAACCGTTGAAGGCACGCACCTTATATCCGCCTGATAAAAGACTACTAAATACTTTTTTCAGGCGGCCAAAGAAGCGCTCCTTCAACGATTGCTTCATGTCAGCAACATTGATGCCCAACGCTTCCGACATACCCAAATACTTATAGGTTTTGGTTGCTGAGAGGAATCTAAGATTTACGGAATCTAAGAGCTGGGTTCCTACAGATTCCACACTCCCCTCGCTTTACATGCATGACCGCACATTTGTCCACACCAAATTCCACCCTGATGGCGCTTCTGAAGGTTTCAGTTACCTTCACTGGCTTCATCAGTTGCAAATCGTTGGAGGCAAAGAGTTTCAGGTCAACCACGTAAAGGAGGTGAGATATAACTTGACCACCTCTCCTATAGCCTAGACCTGAAAATCCTTCAGCAGCGTGCTGAGAGGATTCAAGGCTAAGCAGAACCAAAGTGGGCTCAAACTATCGCCCTGAAATACCTGGCTCTGAAATATCGGCTCGCTATTCCTCTGGATTTGCCGACATCCTGGATAGTGAAAGACTGTCCTCCATTGCCCCATATACGACATCAGGAAGGTGCGCAGAGTTGCATCAACTTTATACAACTCTAGCACCCTCATGAGCCATGTATGTGGCACCGAGTCATAGGCCGTCTTATAGTCTATCCAACATGTCGACAAATCCCTTCGGGAACGGCGAACCTGTTGACTAATGGCCATATCAATGAGGAGTAGCTCCTTAGTACCGCGGGACCCGTTCCTACATCAATTTTGAGAAGAAGACATGACAGAAATGTCATCAAAGTGTTTGTTAATTTTAGCTCTCAAAATGGATGTAAAAACCTTATAGACTTTCGGAAGACAGGTAATCGGTCCATAATTTTTGGGCTCCGCAGTACTTACCGGTTTATGGAGCAGGTGGGTTATACCTGCTGTCAGGTACTCGGGCAGCGACTCTTACTCTAAGGCTGACTGGGACAGAGTCGCCAAGCGAGCGTGCGACTTTGTGAACCATTTAATCCAGAAATTGTGTAACCCATCCGGCCCTAGAGATTTACAGTTAGACAACGGACGGACTTGCATGAACTATCTCTTGAGGGTGATAGTGACCCTGCCGGGGCTGCGGGACTGTTCGAAAGAGATACCGTGGCCCTGGAACACAAAGGGCAATGAAGGAACATGGATGGGTTTTAGTCAGTAAGAGTCTGACACTCCCTCCCACTCCGCCCAGAGCGGGAGAAGTCATTTGATGATTTCGCATCCGAAAAAAAAAGGGCGATAGTGATTGTCCCCATTTCTTGTATCCCGAGTCCATTCATCCTCGGTATGTCTAACAGCCACCGACCAGATGCTGCGCCAGAACGAACACATGGCATCGTCATCCGGCAGGTCGTGTCAGCCACACCTTGGTCCGGTCGCTCCCAAGCCCTTCTTCTTCTTGTCGTATCGATGTTCTTTCCATGGCCACGTTTATTGCACCGGCAGCGGCGCTATACAGTTCGTCAAGAGTGCAGTAAACCGACACCTGGGACAATCCAGCAGGTGGGGCGTAGTTTGATCCGGAGCGCCGCACTCGCATTCGGTGTTGGAGAAACCAATAATACCCCATTTTGCCAGATTATGTGGCCTACTTGGGTACGCAATCGATTCAGAGCTTTCCAAATAGGCCACTGTAGTTCACTGCCGGAAGCCAGGTGTTCTTGGGGCTTTAAGAAGTCGTGGGGTGGTGGGCACTTCTCTTGCCATAACTTGCTTCGTACTTTAGGTGGCCTGTCTTGGATTGCCTGAGTGGACCGTAGGAAGCTTTAGCGGCTTTTTAGTCTGCCCGGGGTAGATGTGTGGTCGTAGAGAGGATGTCGGGAATCGGATTCCTGGTTCTTTCTTTTCCAGCGCGCTTGCGAAATCTTTTCGTATTCGTACAGCTTATTGAGAGGAGTCGGTTTTAGGCAGCCCGATATTATCCGACACGTCTCGTTTAGAGCAGTATCTACTTGCTTTGCGTGAGCGGATCGGTGCCACACTGGGCATGCAAATTCGTCAGCAGAAAAACATAGGGACATGCCGGTTGTTCGAAGAACATCGGGTGCCGCTCCCCAGCTAGTGGAAACAAGGCGACACAACAAATTGTTTCGGGACGCGACCTTCTGTTTCGTACTATAACAGTGTGACTTATACGTTAAGGCCCTGTCCAACGTGACACCGAGATACTTTCCCAAACCCTTTAAACCCACCTTTCATCTCTTTGGAATGTACGATTCTGAGTGTATCGGTCCACTCGCCGTTTATACCTACGAGTACGGCTTGCCCATGCATACAAAAAAAGTATCTTATGTGTCACTGTCATTCGATTCACATCGATTTTTGGCGGGCCTATGATTGTCTGGGGGACCATGGGTACATCCACCGTAAAGTGAACCATAGTGATCCAGAGAACCCTTTTGTGGCCGAGGATGGCACCCATACACAAAGGATAGAATGTCAGTGGCGTGTCATCAAAAGGTTCTTCTATAAAGATAATTATAATAACTGGGAAAATATAAATGATTTAATTTATGAATATTTGTGGAGAAGAGATGTTGAGAGAAATAAAAGAGATCCTTTTGAGGAATTAATTAATGTAATTAATTATGGTTTTAATAAATGACAAAGGAGAATGCCCACGGCGCTATGGACAAATGTACTCAATTCAACATTGTTGTGTCTTCATCAAATCATCTCTAAAATACTCGATGGCTTGTCTTAATACTACCACAAAAGATTCAACACAAACTACAATGGCAGTGCTTTAAAATCTTATTCGCGCGTTTCATAAAATTGAAAAGCAGAAAGAAATTATTATTAAGATAGTCAATCGCTCAGTGTTATATCTAGATCCTACTCAAATCATAGATTGTGTAATTCATTACATATTTAAATAATTATAATTCTTTGCAACTCTAATCTTAAATGAAACAACAGACAATTCATATTGAGAGGTATCTCAGAATACACTTAACTGATTGATATCAACCAGCCTAGTTTATAAGTTGGTTATTACCAACACATCAGTAGGAGGTTCCTACCTACATCAGTAATTATTTTTAAATCCGGTAACCCAATTGGTGAGGTGAGGAACTAACACACAGACGTGGATTGTTCTTTTGTCCTCTAAGATTTGTTAATGGTACACAAACATAAAAGCGCAGTTCCTAAGTAAAAAAATCATACTGTTAAAAAGACAATGTTTATCTTACCGGCGTTGGTGAGATCCAGACTCGTAAAATGTTCATGATGTTATTGGGAATCCCCGACAACATGAGTCTGCGCAAAACTGGCGTTAATCTCAAATAGCAGTTGAGACATCGCACCACAGTCGCACTCACCATGATCACAACACAAAAAGTCAGTCTTTAGTAATAAACAACACACACTGTGCAGCGGCGTTGGAAGTATGTTTATTTTCAATGGGTTGGCAGCAGTAATGTAGGAACTAAAAGGCTCAACACGACGCACAACGTACCAAAACTAGCAGAAATAATATACTGTCATACATACCGCATTGCAAAAATATTACAAACGGGTAAAATGTCAAATAAGGTTGTACCTGTACTGATGAAAGATTGATTTTTGATCTATTTCCGCAAACCAGCCAGTGGTATTTCACAAATACCACTTTGCACCCATGCCGCCGTTTACAACCACTGGTATTAGAAATACCAGCAAGTACATGTGATTTAGAACTCTGTTATTACTTTACAACACTCAACACAAAATCGATATCAATTTATTTTATGTGGGTAGGTAGGCACATTACCCGCAATAGAAAAAAATTACATACCTAGTATTGACAGCTGATAGTAAAAATGGCGTACTTTATAGTCTGAAACTTAAAAGTACTAATTATTGTTCAAAAAACTATCCCATTATAAATAATCATTAAGTTTTATTAAAAAAATATATTTTTATTTTAGATATTTCATGCCGTTTAAGGTTTTGAAACACAAGTCATTTATCAAGAGTACTGTCCATGGGCAATGTCCTTTTCCACATATTTTCCGGCGATTTAAAAAAAAAAAACAAAAAAAATATTGAAGTAGGTAGGTACTTATTTAATATTTTAATAAATTAAAATAATTAAAATATTTTTTTTAATCTTAAAAATCATATAAAAATATCCTTATTAACATACATAAAATAACAGTAAATGTGCAACTGTCCATACTAAAGTGCTGATATTTCTGTATAAAAAATAATTTTGTTGGTGGCACGTATATTGCCTCTACCTTAAAAAGGGTTAAGGTTACTGTAAACCTTGCAGGCAGAAATAGAAAGAACAGTTCGGAAGTACTTTTTGAAATCAGATTAAATTGCTCACAACCTAGTCATTAGTAGTCATAGTAATTATTATAAGGTTTCTCGTATTTTGGACTATTTGTATGTATTACAATATATATTAGTTCATTTCATTTTATTTGTAAATATGTGTATTAGTATGT
The DNA here is from genome assembly GCA_905220335.1 of Noctua pronuba. Lineage (NCBI taxonomy): Eukaryota > Metazoa > Arthropoda > Insecta > Lepidoptera > Noctuidae > Noctua > Noctua pronuba. The sequence goes on along the minus strand of LR999906.1, from coordinate 164,551 downwards.
ACCTATTTATGTATATCAATTTATGTTAACAAAATGGTATTTTTTTTGTACTTTATCACAATGCTGTCTATTTGACCCAAAGGTTGACTGGTAGAGAATGCCTTGTGGCATTAAGTCCGCCTATGTACCGCTCTTGTACATGAAGTTTAAAAAATAAATAGAAGCTACGTCTAAGTTTTTTAGGCGAAAATACAGTGTTTTGACGTTAGGTCACAATAATTGGATTTCTCAAGAACGGTGCGTCGCCTTAACATGGGATTGGTGCCAGGGCACAGCCCCCTCCCTCCTGCCAAATGATACTAAATTTTTACCCGATTAAGCCTTTTAAGCGACTATAAACTGTTTTGAGGTTAGGTAACAATAAGTGGTTTTTCTCAAGAACGGTGCATTGCCTTGTCATGGGAGTGGTGCCAAGGAAGGAAGGGTACCCCCCCGCACCCCCATCCCCCACCGACCCCCCTCCGCCTGCCAAACGACACTAAATTTTTACCGCATCTAGTGACGTAGGTATTAATGACATACGCGGCGCTCAAATTTCGTTCTGCAAAACTTCTGTTACGGACGCCATTCGGAAAATTGTACTATTATTGCAGTAAGGATAAGAGTTTGTGTTTCCAGCGACGGAGATCCAGAACATCCAGATCGGCGAGGGCGACGTTTGCCGCTCGCGCGATATCCCACTGTACATGGTTCTGCCGCGCCTCTTCACCTGTCCCACTACCACCACGGTCAACTTTAAAATAGGTACAACATCATACACACTTATTGTACGTAACACTAACTACTAGTTAAACGCCCACCCAGGGCAACACTAGGTAAAGGATTGTCTTCGCTGTTCATTAGTTTGTTCGTATGTGTTAATGTGCATGCAGGATTACTCACTATTTCACATTTTGTTTCAGAATTCGAGCTCAACATCGCAGTTATATTTGACGACGATTATTTAGTGACTGAAAACTTTCCAATATTGCTCCTGAGGAGTAGATAGTTAAGTTTAAGTAACAATATAATATTAAAACCTCACATTTATATTATGAAAATATATTTATACTTCCTAACAAGTACTATTTTATTTACCAAGTTGCAAACTAAAGGAGGCTCAGACATAACACTACGAATAGGTGGACCCGCATAAACTAAACTACGACGAGCACGATGGGGGCGCCTCATCTTCCGACGATATGTTCATGCTCTCTTGCGACCACGACGGCGAACTTTCTTTGACTTTCGGAACGCACGTCCGTATCGTCCTCGTATACGGTTCCAAGCCACTAACAAACAACAAACGATTCTTTAATGCATCATCCATAACATCATCTAACTCATTAGAAACAAATATAATTGGACCATGAAATGCAATAATCATATCTCTTTCACACTTTACCGGATATGCATACTTACGACCTTCTAAAAGTCTTTTCAACATACTTGGCACACAAAACTTATAAGAAAACTCTACAAACAAAACAACCTTATGAAATTAATCCTTCCCGAGACCCTTACATAAAAAACTTACCCACCCCCCATTTAAAATACATACTTCATACTAACTCGACCAATAACTAACTCAATATACGTAGACTTCATGGGCGTGCCCACGGTGGGGCAAGGTGGGGCACTTGCCCCACCCTGCTCTCTGACCCGAAGCTAAGAATTTTTAGGCAAAATTAATATAATGACAAAATTAATTCATTTGGTTTTACTTTAACATTTTTCACATTAAAATAAAACTTGGTTAAGGTCAAAGACATTAAAATATAACTAGCTATAGATGGGACAAGACCAAGAAACTGACAATTCCAAAAACTGTTACAAATTAGTAACAAGTCGATCAGTCCATTGCGATACGTTGCCTTGTCAGGTCGCATTCATATGACACAAAGACATTAAATATTTCTGAGCTATAGACGGGTCATGACGAAGAAAATCCTAATCCAAAACTTGTTACTACTTAGTAACAATTCGTTCCCTCTAGTGTCATCTGTGTCATACGCCCGCTTGTCTGGTATCATTCGTGTGTCAAAATCGAAAATATTCAGGATGAAAATTATTGTATGACAATATTCCCAATGTCCTCTCTATATGTGTTTTAAATCTCTTTGGTTAAGGTCAACAATGACAGAAAACCGTCTTATCGGCCTCTACGAGGGCTGTACTAAAAGTATCGGGAATGGAATATTTCCACTGTTCCTGTCATATTAAAATCTTTTTAATTGAAAACTCTTTGGTTTTAAAAATCGAATACCATTTATTTATTTAAAAAAAGATTCTCGGTCTTGTCACAAGGTTTTGTCAAACTTGTTTAGTCGTTGAGAAAATGGAATTGATTCGAGAAAATTCAAAAGCGATGATTTATTATGACTTTCGAAGTGGTTTAACACAAAAACAGTGTGTTGACCGGATGATTTCTGCATTTGGTGATGAAGCCCCATCCAAAACCACAATTTATCGCTGGTTTGCTGAATTTCAACATGGACGTGTCAAGCTCAGTGATGATCCCCGTCAAGGTCGTCCAAAAACTGCAGTCACCCAAGAAAACGTTGATGCTGTACGTAAGCTGATTGAGGAAGATTGTGACATACCGCGAAATTCAGGCAACTTTAGACATTAGCATGAGTCAAATACAAATAATCTTGCATGAACAATTAGGTGTAAAAAAGTTGTTTTCCCGATGGATACCGCATTCGCTCTGTGAAGAGCAAAAAGTGACTCGCGTTACTTGGTGCGTCAGAACTCTCGAAAGATTCCACGCAGGATCCTCAAATGCTATATACAACATCGTATCAGGTGACGAATCCTGGATATACGCGTACGAACCCGAAACAAAAAACCAGTCACGAGTTTGGGTGTTCGAAAATGAGTTAAAGCCAACAAAAATTGTTCGTTCACGGAGTGTTGCAAAAAAAATGGTGGCCACGTTTGTCTCCAAAACCGGCCATGTTACGACTATTCCTCTTGAGGGACAAAGAACAGTTAATGCAGAATGGTATGCTAGCATTTGTTGGCCACAGGTCGTTTCTGAACTCCGTAAAGAGAACTACAACCGCCGCATCATCCTCCATCACGACAATGCGAGTTCTCACACCGCGCATAGAACAAAAGAGTTTTTAGACCAAGAAAACATAGAATTATTAGACCATCCGCCGTACAGCCCCGACCTAAGCCCTAATGATTTCTATACTTTCCCTAAAGTAAAGCATAAATTGCGTGGACAGAGATTTTCACCACCTGAAGAAGCTGTGGACGCCTACAAAACGGCCATTTTGGAGACCCCAACTTCCGAATGGAATGGTTGCTTCAATGATTGGTTCCATCGTATGGAAAAATGTGTCAAATTTCGCGGAGAATACTTCGAAGCAATAAATACATTTTTAAATAGTAATGTTGTGTCACTTCCTTGATTCCCGAAATTTTCAGTGCCGCCCTCGTATATGATAACTGATAAGTGTGCATAGAAAGAAGGTTCTGGAAGCACAACATACATTCAGTCAAAAAAGTATCGGGAATGGATGATTTGTTTATGGTTCCGTTTTGTTGTTAGAATGGCACAACTGTTTTCCATTTTGGCGCGGATTTTGAGTTGTATCTGTTAATACAGTGTTGTTTTTACTTAGATCATATCTAGTGTGTATTGCGAATTTCATAGAGTTATGCGGCGTTTACGAGAGCAAACTCGACGAAAAAGGCCAGATTTGTGGAAAGGAAATTCTTGGATTTTGACACAATAATGCGCCTTCGCACAAGTCCATCATAGTGAACGAATTTTTGACCAAAAACTCAACAAATACCATCGAGCAACCACCTTATTCACCAGATAATTATGGCTCCAGCCGACTTCTTTCTTTTTCCTATACACATATTACCACTCCGTAGCACCCGTTTTCATTCGGTAGAAGACAAAAAGGAGAATTCGCGGCTAGAACTGAACTCAATTCCGAAAAAGCTTTTAAAAAATGTTTTGATGATTGGATTATTCATTGGCGTAAGTGTATCGTTTCTGAAGGAGCATACTTTGAAGGCGATAAAATAACTTTGGATGAAAAACTAACATTTTGTGTATTAATGATCGTTTCCCGGTACTTTTTTGACAGAGTAGTACATTTGAAAACGAAATTTTAGCTAGATTTAGCCAGAACCCTCGCAGGTTATTAATGAAATAAGGTGTAGTGCGGTCAATAAAACGTATCAATCAGTAAATAACAAGATTTTTTAATTTCTTAGTACTTAGTTTATTTACTTCTGCCCCGCCCCTTAAAAAATGCTGGGTACGCCCATAGTAGACTTACCTACATTTGAAGGACCACTCAAATATAACTACTATAGCACGGGGTTTTCTATGGCCACAGTAAGTGCGGCCATGTTGTTGCAACGCAATCACAGTGCCATACAGTGCGCGCCGCCTCCTCCGCCGCCCGCGCACCTCAGCCGCTGGCACAGGGAGGCGACACGGGCGATGGTGGTGGAATATCCCGATCGCCAACGGGAACGGACGTAGCTTGAGCGATCCTCCGCGACTCTAAGTCGTGACGTAATATTTTTGTCCAACACGCAAATTGCGTATTATGGTAATCTATGTGTTTGGTTTAATAAATGTAATTGATTTAAAGAAAAGCCGTTAAACTAGTTTTAAATCCAACAGACTTTAAAAAATTATTCCACCACATACAAACTTCCATAGTCCAATTACCATAACATTCATAAATAGGTCGCAAGCGCACGTTAATAACTGGTTCTTTAATATCAGCAAATACTTTTTGCAAAAGACGATAAAAAAACCGATGTTGTATAAGAAAAGATCATCAAAGAGAAACCTCGAAGTTCGCCTAGCCCTAAGCCGGACCCTCATATTAAAATGAAGTTCAGATTCCTGCCTGACTTTTGGGACCAATTTTATTTTTAAATTATTGGTCCCACATGGGGTGCCTGAGATCACTGGTTCATATACTAATCTTAAGCGTACTTTATTAAAGAGAGGTTGTACTATTATTAATGGACTTATTATCCTAGATGAAAGAAGCGAGTTGAGAGAAGTATGCTAAATTCTAAGTTTGTCGGGATCTGTGTCAGGCCCGACGAGATTCGTTTGAATGGAGATTAAATGTTTTTATTTGCTCTTGACCTCTATGAAATTCAGTCAGTTGTAGATGGAGATTATTTTGTGGTCACTTTCCGATATTGAAAAGCGTGAGGCCAAAAGACTCAGACTTAAACTTATTATAAAAGGCAAACTTGCGTTCCGTTCCTTCTTCCTGTCCTGGGTTACTCCTCGTAAAATTGCATCATGAGCTTCCTAAGATACGTATAATTGAGGAAAATTTTAGGAAAAAATCTACCTTTTGGAGAAACGTGATAAAAATATAATAAGGTAAAATGTCAACCCAAAATATAACACAGGAATGCAGTAACGGAACGCAATTTATTTGTTATTGTTTTGGTGTTGCGCGCTATGGCACAGCACAGACTATTATTATTATGAGGTTGCGTTTTACAGTTTATCTGAAGTAAAAGTTACATTTATTTTGGACGAACGTCCAAAATAAATGAAAGGATATATACAAATGTAATGTACCATTTTCAGAATCATGATCTTTATCACCCAAATCCTTATCAGCAACAATGTCAACTTTTCGCTGAACATTCGAAAGCTCCAGCTCTTCTTGCTACACAAAACAATCACTTTGAAGCTGTGAGTGTCCCTCATCGTGTAGTTTTCACACAAGCAGCAGGTGTTGAAGCACCCCCTGGGCCTGAGAGCCTCACGCCAGTTGTTGAGAAGAAGACAGTCGTGCGAAATAAGAGCAGTGTTGATACATCTACGTTCAGCATCGAGGAGAGACTGGTAGCTGCGGTGTGGGTGCACGAGCGGAAGCATACCAAGAACAGTATGAGCCGAGTAAGTCACTAAATGTAAGACGACCCACTGACTGCATTTACTTCAAATACATCATCTTTAACATTCGTCTTGTATTTTTCATTTACATAAGATTGGAATATTAATTTTTGTCCGAATACCAGTCATAAACTATGCAAAAGATATTTCAATAATACATTAGTATTTGTTTCATTCAGATAAAGCATGACTTCAGGCAAAGATTCGGCCGAGACCCACCAGCTAAGAACACTCTACTAGCTTGGGAACGCAAGCTGTTCTCCACAGGGAGTGTACATGATGCTCCTCGGCCAGGTCGCCCCATTAACAGGTTTGCACTCTTATTACTCTGAGTGGTCATACAGTCAAATATAAGTGTTAGAGCCTGGAAATAAGCGATATAGCTGCTCTATGACAAGACAAAGAAACAAAGCTTCTTTCTAATACTTCTGTGACATTAGCCTTTTGAACACCAAGCGTAAACACATCAGCGTTCCCGCCCACATCAAGCCACAAATTCAGTACAAATACCTACAAGAAAATAATACAACAACTTATCAATAACCATTTAATCATCGCTTTTCATCCCATATTTTTTAAATAAAATATCACTTGTAACATAATTATTTCATTTAATATTATGACACTATTTCATATTATACTATCATTATACACCAGTTAATAAATAAATAATAATAAAAAAACTGGCCAAGTACGAGTCGTACTCACACGCACACAGGCTTCCATAGCACCAAACAAAAAAGCAAAACTAAATTTGTTTTCCATAGTATGTCAATAAAAAACAAAGTTACTGCTGCAGTTTGAAGAAGTCCCATATCTCAAAAACTAAACATCGAATCTTATTCAAACCTATTTTCGTTAAAAGTTTTTTTTACGTTCTACAATCCTACATTTTTTCTTAATTTTCTTCTTCTTACTTTAGAAATTAGAGGGGGGGGGGGGCACATTTTACCACTTTGTCTATCTTACAAACGATTGACTTGGAGAAAAAATAGTTTCAGGAACCTCAATGTCATTTTTAAAGACCTATCAATAGACACCCCGCACATAAAGGGTGTAAAAAGACCCTTAACGAAGCCGAAAGGTATTTGTTCTCCCCATCATTGCGATCATTTTTTTGTTCTAGACCATACCTGGGAACCTTCTAGTTACGGAGATATTGGGGGTCAAAGTTCCAACTTTTTCACAAGTTTTTTTTTAAATACGTGTTTCTAATGTAAGATTTTTACTTTAAACATCTTCGCGATCGTCATACTATTTAATCCATCCATCAGCACAATGTTTTGAGTGCGTTACATTGAGTTTTACCGTAAAACGTAATTTTTCATCCCAAAAAAAAAAGTCGTTTCCCAGCAATAATTTTTGAGTAAAGTTACTTAGTTTGATGTACAGAGTGCTTGGTTGACGGCTTCGTGAAGGGTCTGTTTACACCCTGTATAGGTCTGATGAAAAATATTTGGTTAGTTTCATTTCCATATAAGGGGAACGCCCTTTTTTTTTTCGGATGGGAAATCATCAAATGACTTCTCCCGCTCTGGGTGGAGTGGGAGGGAGTGTCAGACTCTTACTGACTAAAACCCATCCATGTTCCTTCATTGCCCTTTGTGTTCCAGGGCCACGGTATCTCTTTCGAACAGTCCCGCAGCCCCGGCAGGCATCGGCCCTTGCGGGCCCCTTCCTGGTTGCTGACATCTCTTTGAGGCGCGCGTGGAACACGAACGCGCCGTCGACACGGCCTGTCGTCATAAGACGGACGGACGGTGAGCTAACCCATTACTCACCGTCCACAGGCCCGCGCCTACGGTGGCCGGGAGCCGCCACGTGGCCCCCGACGCCCGGTGCGTCACCCGCGGCGGCTGGGACGTGAGATTCTCTCCCTCTCACGTCCCGCCACCTCCTTCGCTAGCATGACTGCTTCGCAGAAGGAGGTGACGGCTTCCCATTCCCTCTCGCTCCGGACCATGGCCTGAACCAGGGCCGGGCGCGAGAGGTCGCCGCCGCCGATCGCCGCTACGAGGACACGGTGGAGCTCCGCCCAAGCGGGGCAGACCTCCACGGTGTGCGCCACCGTGTCCTCCGGACGATCCTCACAATGATAGCACCCGGGCGTTTCCTCCCGCCCGATTCGGTGCAGGAACCTCCCGAAACAACCGTGTCCGGTGAGGATCTGCGTCAGGCGGAAGGTGAGGGCGCCGTGGCGCGTCTCTAGCCACTCCTCAAAGAGAGGACTTATCGCCACTATTGTGGCGTGCCCTGCACTGGGTTGCGACAGTCGCTGTCTCCATGTCGCCATGAGATCGCGTCGGAGGTCTGTCCGCTGAGCGGAGTTTCCCCCCGACGTAGTGCCTCCGCGCGCCATTCATGCAGGCGCGCGAGGACTATCGCCTCCAGATCCCATGGCGGCAATCCGGCTAGGAGGCTCGCCGCCTCGCGGGTGATCGTGCGGTACCCCCGGATTAGCCTTACGGCTACGACCTTTTGGGGCGCGTTCAGGTAGTGGGCGGCACGTCGCTTAATTGAACGCGCCCACCCCCCTTAATCTTTTAATCCCCTTAATCTTTTATTATTGTATAAAAATCGTAAAGGAGTTTATAGAATACATCTAGCTACCAAGTTTTAACTGTGTAGTTCTAATAGTTTCGGAATAAAGTGGTTGTGACATACAGATGGACAGACAGACAGACAGACATGACGAATCTATAAGAGTTCCATTTTTTTCCATTTGACTACGGAACCCTAAAAAGCCTTTTATTTCTAATCTCAGGTAATTTACAAAGTTTGAACTCTAGGTACTTACTAATAATTAAGTATTAGTTGTGTTAGTCTTTAACTTATCTCAGTTAATTTTAATTAAAGATTGGAGATGCAGCCCCTTTGCGGGTAAAGGCCTCCCCCATCTTTTCCTCTTATCACGGTCCTTGGCAAGATTTAGCCAGTTTGAGTCAGCACTCTGCGCTATATCGTCAGCCCATCTTTTAAAGGGTCTCTTTCTTTTGCCTGATGGTCCTGGTTCAACTTATGGTTTGTATATTCCATCTGCCATCACTGAGGCGTGCGATATGACCTGCCAAATGCCATTTTAATGATAGCGCTTTTATTAGGGCATCTATTAGCTTTGTCCGTTTTCTGATGTTTGCACTTTTGTGTGACTGACACTGTCTTGGCCACCATCAGGGATTTTAATTTTGAGAACACAAAAAATTAGTCGCTAATTAGTCGAAATTTGTCGCCAAATATCAGAATTTGTCGTTCAATGGTTCAAAAGATATAACGGTTTATAGGTGGCCGATCTGTAGAGAGTCTCCCCAGCTTGGCCACATTTATATCTCAAAAACTAGGGCACCTAGCGAAGATCTGTTTTGTTCCAAATTTAATCGAAGTAAACAGATTTTCTTTTCACGATTCAAACAAATGTAATTTAACATAGTTTTCTACGAATGCATTTAAGATATGGAACGATGAAGAAAACTTAGCTATAAGAGCGAGAAAATTTTAGCATCCCAGATAGGTTCATTTCCTTTTTACCATAAATACAAATATAAAAAAGTAGGCGGCCGTCTAGAAGAATAAAGGTTGGTGCTTGTATTTAGAAAATACGGGGCGGCAGATCGGAATATACGAGATGCTTGTATGAAAAGCCGCCCCGGACCAGCGGCATATATTAAGGAAAATGCTCCACTCCTTGGCTGTCCATGTTTTTGCAACATAGTCCCGATAACTTTAGTAATTACCCGATCCGATAAAAATGACCTGACGCTGCCGCCTGGTTCCGCTTGCGGCGTCCTGGTTTTTGCTCTCTGCCGCCCCCTGGAACGTGCCGCCCGGGGCCATGGCCCCCCAGCGCCCCCCCCCCACGCTACGCCACTGTTCCTAATCTATATAAATGAAAATGAATCGCCAAATGTGTTGCTAACCGCAAAACTCGAGAACAGCTCGACTGATTTTGATCAAATTTTGCAGTTTTCCTACATACGCCAGGGAGGTTTAATAAAAAAAAAACTAAAGGAATGCACAGTTGTTCTACATACGCAAGGGAAGGCTTCTCAAGGGTAGGTGGTAGGTAAGAAAGCAATGCACCTTATTGCCGGGCGCAGCTAGCTTATTAATATATTTGTGCAGACGCACGCGCATTGAGGAGGTGGCGGCGTCGGTCCGCGCGGCGCCGACACTGTCGCTGCGGGCACGCGCCCTGCAGCTGCGGTTGCCGCGCACCACACTGCGCACCATCCTATTCCGCGACCTGCCGCACGCGCCCGCACGGGTCAGGGAGACAGCACAGCTTGCAGCTGCCGGTACCATGCTATTACATATATATGTCGTCATCAGCATCAGCCTATAACTTAACTTTACCGGACCTAGACCCCTGCAATTTCACGCCTTTGACCCCGAGCTCGAATACTCTCATTAATGGTGCTACCAGACACCCTACTACAGATATCGTCACGTGACCGAGTCTGAGAGCGCACTCTATGTTTGAAGACTCGCGGTTCGGCTGCTATAAGAAAATCCTATATCAAAAATCATCTCATTTATCGCTTACTGTATGCAGGTAAACAGCAAATAAAACGGAATGTGAAGAGGCAGCTGAGGCGGAAGTCGGAGTCGCAGGGAGAGCTCGGCGCTGGCGTGGTGCGCTACTGATAGTGTACTCATACGTCGTCAACAGCTAAGAATTCTGTTTGTAAACTGTGATTTAGTTTTAGTAAGTTTTGTGCTTCTGCCATTTAATAGAAGCTGAGATTAATAAGAAAATAATGAATCGCTGCTTTATTATTTTATGATCAAAATCTTTCTACAGTACTTTCTAATGAAAGACTTAATTCAACTAAATACTTTATTGACCTTAATATATTATTGTTAGATAACGCAAAGTTATAAAGGAATTAATTACACTTATGTACACATTATAATTAAGGACCATGATTTTATAATTATGCTTTATAAATGTATTGCATCAATGCTGCAAGTAATAAACAACGTAACTTATAACAAACATTGGTGTCATGTAACTCATTGACCTGGTTCACTCGCTCCTGATAAGTTATGATGTACAGTTGTCATCATCATCCTTCTGCCGAACTCTTACCCTTACAAAATTTCCGATTAACTAACCTGTCTCCTGGATAACTTATCTGGTAGATAATTTGTAAATATGCATGATTTATTTAGATTGAACATTTGCGTTTTTGAGGTTTAGGAATTGTGAAACATCTATATCTCTCATTATACATTAAAGTATGCAGGGTGAATTTTTCAAGTGAGCGTAAATGGCCAAATCCGAAATTATGAGGAATAGCGAAATATACTCAAAGGAGTCTCGCGCTCCATTTTGATGAAAACTAAAACTGCATTGTTAGATTTTTGGAAAATCCAAGGTCTGTTTCCGCACGCCTTCCCAGGCAACAGAGGCTAAATCGCAAAATCTATCGAGCCAATAAATACCTTTATATCCTTGTCTTCAAAGTTGGCTCGTTACTTTTTGTAAAAATATTTTATTTTCTTAATCTGGTTATGATAATATGGTCAAATTTCTTGGTTTTTGCTCTAAAAAAATACGTAGTTTCTGTATAGATTTTTGTTATTATTAGATTTTATTGAATGACACGACAAAAAAAAAATTGACGTAAACTGAAAATTATTAGTATACCAAAACACCCATAAAATTACAGTTTATATACAGAAACGTTTGCCATATTTCCTCAGTGACCGCCTAGCGGCCGAGGTAAAAGGACGTCGGAATATCGTCAATTGTTTTTCACTTCTTACTCGCACAATCATGTTATCGCGCTCATGTTATCTTAATTATTTTAACCGTCTATAAAGAAAAGAAAGGTTACGTTTTAATCTATGATTTTTTTATTATTATTTACACATGCGCGAACGGATACTTGTGGGAAATAAGATTCCTTACAATGAATCGAAATCAAAATCAAAGATAGCGGCTGCGAAAAGTTGCGAAATTTTCGTCATAGGTGTCACATGCATGGTAATCGAGGGTGCTCTAAACGAATACGGAGTCAAAACCAAAATCAAAGATGGCGGATACGATAATTATCGAATTTGTCATCATGGGTGTCATGTTCATTGTAATCGAGGGAGCTCTAAACGAATATTGGGTCAAAATCAAAGATGGCGGCTGCGAAAATTATCTAATTTTTCATCATGGGTGTCACGTCACGTCCATGGTAATCGAGGGCGCTCTAAACGAATATGGGGTCACAATCAAAATCAAGTTCAAGTAATATCAAGCGTGATGTTATGTTTTGTCTGATGAATCTCACGGGCTATTAGAAGCGCAAGTGTCCATTCGTACATGTGTCCGTTCGCGCAAATGTCCTAGATATTAAAAAAAAAAACCTTAGCATTGTTACAATTTTGCAGTGGCAAGGCAAGTTCCATTATGCGGAAGCAAAAATTTATTTTCGAAATCTAGAGATCATGAATTTCAATAATAATAGCTATCCAAATCCAAAAAAAAAAATTTTATAACGTCATGGTATGGTGGTTTCTGGAAATAAGAATAAATATAAGGGTCGAATTGATAAACCCCTTTTTAAGTCGGTTAATAGGCAGGTAGAGCAACTTAAGCATCATCTCAAATAATATTAGTACGACGAGGTGTCAAAGGGGGAGGTCCCCGCACACACGATTTGTTTTTTTTTGCTGTGAATTTCTGAGTTTTGCACAAGTCGACTATTAAATTTTATGTTTATTTTTTTTCACATTTTAAATAAATGTCCTTGACTGATGACACTCGCAGTGCACTCATCTTCACAACTTTGTTCTCATTTCAAATTTTTACTAACTCTTCACGGTTGAAGGCGAAAGTAAAAGAAAAAAAGAGTAAACAATTGAAATTAGAACTTATAAGTTAGTTGGCGCCAATAGTGATTTTGTTCGACGTTTTGTTGATTACTACGAACTATTTGCATACTGTTCCGTATTTTATCAAAAAATAACTATTCCTTTAGTTTGCCATATGTCATTTAACTACCCCGAATTTCATCCTTAATAGCGACACTATCGAATGGTGTAATAATACACTGTTTCTTTTTCAAAATCAACGTATTCGATTCCTGGCTAGGAATATTGATTTTCCAAAAATCTAATGATGTAGTTTTAGTTTTCATTAAAATCTGGCTCGAGACTTCTATAAGTATTTTTCGGTATTCCTCATAGTTTCGGAGTTGGCCATCCACACCCACTTGGAAAATTCACCCTGTACAATAATATATATGTTAACGGAAAAGTATGTGATCCATCATTGTATATAGGAAATGTGTACAATTCCTAAAATAGATAGGAAATCTATGATACATTTTGTAATAAACACTTTTCCTAGGAAATCGGGGCGACTACAGACAGTCGATAGAATCTATCGTACTCCTAATTTTTTGTGTTACCCTAACACTACACACCACACCAACATAAACAAGGCATTATGGCAAGGAAAACTTAGGTTGCAAGAACGAGCGAAGCGAGCTCGGGACTTTAGGCACCCCATATTAGGTTACTTTAAACCCTGCAGACAGAAATAGAAGCGCTTCTATTTCTGTCTGCAGGGTTTAAAGTAACCTAAACCGACTGTGGAGATTGGCACAAGAAAAGGGAGGTCCCTTTTCTTATGCTAATCTCCACTGTCCTGTGCCAACCTCATCCAGGTTTCTGATATTTACCTAGACGATTTTATTCTTTTCACAGAGAGCATTCGTTTTTATATATTTCCTAGTAACATCTCGGAATTGCATACAATTCCTAGGAAATACATACCATTTCCCCGGAAATGTGTGTATTATAGAGTCTTTGAAACATTATTTTTCCCATTTCCTAAGTAGGCTCGGTATTGTATACAGGGTGTAAGGGTAAACACCGTTATCCTTGAAACCAGTGGTTTGGTTTCATTAATAGAACGTAAAACCAATGAAAAAAGCAACCTTTTTTTTTGAAGAAAATCCACTATTTCTTACAAGATCGTTTCACCCTAAAGCGCGCGCAAAACAGCTGACGTCTGGGCGGGCACACGCGGTTATACCTATACGCCGCACGCGCAATGAACGAGTGAGTCATGACCTCAGTCAGCTGCCGCGCTAGCGAGCGAGCGCACGTTCGTAACTCGTAGCGCCGCGCGCCGCCACCGTGCCACTTGGTTCTCGCGCGTAAATTTAGTGTGTACCTACTGAGATGTCTTACACAAACGAACAGTGGACCGAAATGGTTCGGCTTTACGCCATCGCGGGTGATAACCTGAACGAGGCTCGTAGGCTGTATTCAGAATTGTTCCCTGGGCAGCCTGTGCCCAATCGTGAGACGATGTTGGCGCTAACACAAAGGCTACGTACCTACGGCCAATTCACCGTGCCAGCCCATGCTCAAGGTCGTGGCAACTAGCAGTTGCCAGTTGAACTTCAAGAACGTATCTTGAATTTCTTCGCGGAGCACCCAGAGGAGAGTACCAGGAGGAGAGTACCGGCGGCCGTGTTTTCTCGAGTGCAAAACAACCTAAGAAAACGTGCGGAGGTGTGTGTAGCCGTAAGTGGATCTCATTTCGAACAGTTGTTAAATACCTACCCAATTGTTTAGATTATTTTTTCATTTTCTTTATTGCCAAATTAAATTTACAATTAGCCTCGTCACGCAACATTTAAGTAAGGTATTTTTGCCTGTCCTAAGCCAGGAAAAGTATGAAGGAAAAATTCCATCACAGTTACAGATTATGAACACGAGTATTGAGTAGGTAGATAGACGAGCGGCGCGCGGCCATTACGTCACGCGGGTGCATAGGTACCATGACTTCGCGGCCGGTCTGGGATAATTTATTTTAAATGTTTTTTTAAGTAAATTACTTATTCTGATTTTTTTAACTCCGTCCTATGTTTTTTTATTTATGTCAACTGCCCATGGTTTGAGTGACAACGGTGTTTACCCTTACATGCTGTATATTTCCTAGGAATTGTGTACAATTTAGATTTCATACATTTCCGGTAACATATACACACGTTAGCGACACAGTACGCATGCGCCGAGGAACGGTACCGCGACATCACTTGTGTGAAAACATGTACCGCATGCTTCATACATACAATATCGAAAGATAAGAGATCGGACCGGAGAATATGTATGGAGTGTTAACATCAAGCCGCACACATCGTGACTCGTGTTGTGGTATCGTGTCTAACTACTGATGCTTATGAATGGTGTGAATTTGCCAATAGTAAATGCATAGATTTTATATGCATCAAATGACGTCATAATGCACCACAGCACACCACACCACAAAAATGTAGTTTACAAGTTACCGGCGCAAAGGAGATCATTACTAACAACCGCAGTTCAGTCCTACTGCAGCGTCTCGCTGGAGTAGTAGGCCACCGTGAGGCGCGGCGGGCGCTCGGGCGGCTCGGGCGCGGCCACGGGCTGCACGTAGTTGCGGCACAGCCCGAAGAAACTCTGCGGCCGCAGGTTGCGCTTCTGCGCCTCGAACCTGCCACATTCACGACTGTTACGATACTATAATTATGTGACGGTCATCACGGTCAGCCACGGTCGCGTACGGGGCGGCGGTACCTCCAGCCGATGTGCACGAAGCAGATCGCGCACATCGCCACGGTCCACGTGTAGCCGGGGAACCACGAGTACTCGGCCGAGGGCGCGCCGTGCAGCTCCACGTTGGTGGTCTGGCTCACCGTCAGGATGTCGTGCATGTACCCGCCTGCAACATCGACGCTACTTAAGCTTCATACAATCGACCATTTGTACAAATGAACGAGTGGTGTACGTTACCCTAGCAGGAAAGTGGCTCCTAGAGTGATATGAGTGGAACGTGTAATTAGTGCATAATCTGCTGTGAAAGTGCCCCACATAAAAAAAACGAGTGTGCTTATGACCACACGACTGAAATGAAACTTCTGAAAATTGCTTAGATATACGGAACGTATTTGGCTATGAGAGGAAAAGAGAAAGAAAATGTGCGCGCGCACTGCTGTCTCTTGCTTATATTATATCCCCCACTCAATTCCCGTTTGCCTCGCCCGATCACACTTTCCGTAACGCTTACGTCACGCGTTCGCCAGCTTACTCCCCAAGTCAAGCGTGCGTAAAGTTTCACTTCAAAAATTGGTGCGCTTTGTTTTGAAAAAAAAAAAACGATTCCTGCTAGGGTAACGTTTTTCCAGCAGGAAATATCTAAACGAATGATCGGAGAGAGAAATACTGTGCATGGCCCAGAGAGCTTATATTTGTGTAAAAAGTGCACCGAAAAAATTGGTTGTGCGTCTTCAGGTTTTCGAGATATTGCATTTCCTGCTAGGGTAACGTTTTTCAGAATCGTGAACCGTAAATAAAGAAGGTCATCGATATGTACGAATCTGTTGCTTTTTTGTAGTCATTCGAATTTGGTCGGATAACCAGCCGTGCTGAATATTTTCACTACATATGTTTGACTAAAGACACTAGTTTTTCGTTTACACCTACACATCTTACGTTGAGCCGGTTTCTTGTATTTTGCCGTCAAAGTTACGACACCATCGTTTTGACTTTTAGCAACATTATTCAATAACGGATGCATGTACACTTTTGAAACTTTTTATGGTTATTATAAGCGTCAAGAAGGACCGAATACAGTTTTCAGCGACCTTATACGTTTTCTTATTTAGGCGCTGCGATATTTTTTCGGGTTTTCAAAAAACCGCAATTACTTGAAAATTATAAATATTTTTTTTTAAATCTAATTCTGTCACAAATACGCACAAATAAAGAGCTAGTCGTGTATGTTTATTCTACAGGCGCACATGCAAAGGTTTAAGAGGTACACGTTTCTGCACGAAACGTTAAAAAAAAAACGTTACCCTATCAGGAAATGCAATACCTCGAAAACCTGAAGACGCTCAACCAAGTTTTTCGGTGCACTTTTTTGCACAAATATAAGCTCTCTGGCCATGCACAATATTTCACTCTCCTATCATTCGTTTAGAATTTTCCTGCTGGAAAATGATACCCTAGCAGGAATCGTTTTTTTTTTTTCAAAACAAAGCGCGCCTATTTTTTATGTGGTGCATTTTCAAAGCAGAGTAAACATTAATTATACGTTCCACTCATATCACTCTAGGAACCACTTTCCTGCTAGGGTAACGTACTCGAACGAGTGACCACTGCATGAGTTGCTACTCTGTGGCAACAAACGCGGTTTTCCGTGCCTTGCTTGTTATGAGCAAGAATAATGAGTAATATAAAATATTTGCATTGCTTTGAAAGAGCAATACATAATGGACAATGATTAGGCCGCAGCAAGCGCCTCGCGACACTGCCCGGTCTGTGTCTGTAGGGAGCCGCCTTATAGTGAGCTATTGATCAGCATCGAAACTTATTATTATTTAGCAGAATTACCTAAATTAGTATAATTGGAGTGCACGCCCTCGCTAGACATAGCGAATACGTGTTCCCTCCGCGCGATAGGCGTCATACACGCCGTGCAGCACAGCACGCTTTTCTGAAAATAAATCGAATACCCACAAATATTCTCACATTGACAATATTTATATTATTTATTTCAATATAAAGAATGTGAAACTCTGAGGAAACGCAAGCGCTCCCTCGGAGAGACGTCAAACAAATATCTCGAGCTGATTGTTTAGTATTTATTATACATGTAATTTTAGTACAACTACTAAATTATTAGATTTAAGTCCTCTTCCTCCCGCCTACTTTTCTGTAGCCGGGTCTCCGGACCTACCAACTAAGTTCACATAGTGGAATGCATTTAATATTTAGATCGTAGAGTTACTTTGTTTATGAAGTGGCACTCCATGTGCAGGCGCAGCAGCGCGCTGTCGACGACGAAGAGCGCGAGCCGGTCGGCCGCGGACACGGCCAGGTTGGACGCCACCCAGAACGACAGCGCCACCGGCTCGTCCGGCAGGCGCGCGTCCAGCGCCAGCGACCCGAAGTAGGCGCGCACGGTGCGGCGCATGCGCTCCAGCTCGAACATGTCGTACACGAAGCGCGGCCACGGCGTCGCCGCCGCGTCCAGCGCGCGCAGCCGCTGCTGCACCGGCGCGCTGCACACACACACGTTACTGTCGCGGGACGCCGACACTACGCCGGCGGTACGGTACGCGCAGTGCGCGCAGTACGCGCAGTACGCACAGGTGCTCGGGCGAGCGCAGCGGGTCCAGCGAGGCCAGGCGCGCGGCGCGCAGCGTGTCCCGCGCCGACATCTCCGGCAGCACCATCACCTCCACGAAGCGCATCCTGCCACAGCGAACACGCTACTTACTAATTGTTCTTCTATAAATGCAGAGTGCGGGAGTGCGGGTATGGGTACCCTGTATGGGTATACTTGCCTGGCGTAGACGTGCAGCGGCACGCTGTCGCGCGGCACCTTGAGCAGGCGGAAGCGGTGGATGGCGAGCGCCTTGAACGTGACCACCGTGGTCTGGTAGGCGGCGTCCGCCACGTCCGTGGCCTCCACGATGTCCGCCATCATGACCTCGCACAGCACGCCGTAGCCCGACACCATGGTGCCCGACTCACTGCGCACACACGTTCCACACTTGTCACTACTCTTCACGATCGACTAAGCCTAACGACACTCGCTCGGGCGAGAGCCAGGGCTCCGTATCTGTTCCTGATCATGATTAATGACTTGATAACGACGGTTAAGTTTGCCAGATGCCTGCTATACGCCGACGACCTAAAACTGGTTGCACGAATCAAAACGGACGGACGGATTGCGAACTCGTACAAAGAGATATTGAGGCCTATAAGTAGATCGTGAACAAGCTGTTTTTCAATACATTGAAGTCCACGACATGACATACGGTAGAGGGTTGCGCCCTATCAAAGGATCTCCTCTGTTCCGTGTTAGTTTTAATTGAATTATATAAAATCCAACTTTGTCAACATGATCTGTGTCTATTCTAATTGGTGGTATACCATTTTTAATTAACTATAAATAAATACTTAAATGCAATGTGATTTTAATGCAAAGGCGGGACGAAGGCAGAAACTGAATAGTGGAGATACGGTCGGTTGTTTTGGTTTGGGAGACCGCAACATGCGAGGCGCTCGTCTCACTCAGTTCGCCTTCGAACAAAGCATGTACGTAGTCAATAGCTTCTTTATGAAGAAACCGCAACGACTTTGGACCTGGGTGTCACCTGACAGCTTCACACGCAACGAAATCGACTACGTTTTGTCATCGGACCGACATTTATCAAAACACATTAGTGTCATTAAAAAATTTAAATACAGCTCAGACCATAGACCAATACATGCAAAAATCAGAGTAGACTTTAAAATCCACCGAGCCAAAATATTTACAAAACAAATTAAAAGATTTTCTTTCCAGTAACTATCAAATTATTTTAAAGAACTCAAAGTTGACGAAACAGACACAGAAGAACAATATAATGCAATAGTTACCGGAATTAGCAATACTTGTAAAACCATAAACCATAAACCATAAATAAACGTAGTAATAAAAACAAACTCACACGTCATAGTATTGCATTGATAGAAGAACGGACAGATAAAGAAATAGGAACACCAGAATTTAGAATAAGAGACAGAGAAGATAAAAGGAGCATTAGGAAAGATTTGAGAAATTTGAACACACATTTAGTCAAAACAGCTTTAGAAAACCATACAACCCTAAGAGTATTAAAACAAGGAGTCACAAGAGGACGAACTTGGATTAACAGCTTGCTAGACATTGACGGCATCAAGCATCACAGTAGAATAAAAATAATGGAAATAGCAACCACATTCTACACATCATTATATTCAGATGCGAAGCGCTTAAAATCGGCTCTTGCACTTTGCTACCCCACCTTGCTAACCTGTTTAACACAATACTGCAATCAGGAAAAGTTCCAAGATCAATGTGTAAATCAAATATAGTTCTTCAGCATAAAAAGGCGACAAAAGTGACATTGGCAATTACCCTCCAATCAGTTTAACATCTCACATCTACAAGATCTTTATTAAAGTGATACACAATGGCATAGATGGGAAACTGGATAAACATCAGCCACCTGCCCAGCCAGAAACTAGCGCGAAATCCGGCTTGTTCTAAGCCGGATTTCGCCCTAGTTTTTCAACAATCGACCACCTACACAGACCTTGAACCAAGTCCAAGAAAAATACACAGAATTCAATAAACCACTGTATTTGGCGTTATAGGTATTATGGGGATTATGGGTAGATTATGCGAAGGCTTTCGATAGCATCAAACTCAGGAACTCGAACAGCAATATACAACGTGTAACGTTAAATGCGCAAAACCTGAAAATAGTTTGCTCAGAATAACGAGCAGAATCAATTGAACCACTTTTCAATATAGGTCACATTTTTCAAAAAATCTTCATTAAAATTGTTGCCCTGTCTATTTATTAATAGGTCTAGCTATCACGTGCGCAAACCCGCCAAAATAGGTAAACAAACACAAAAGGTTGTCGACCAATTTAAATTTTCTCATGTGCGGGATAATAATAGTTCTTATTTCAATGCCAATTCGAACCTTGCATCCAGTACCATAAATAAGACAATTTGAAGTAAACAAATAAATGCTATCTATCTTTTTTTAACTTAAACGTAACTTACCTATGAGTTAGAAAGAGAGAGACAAATGGAGGCGGGGCGTGCGAAATTCGTGACAGTGGCCATGACCTATTTTACTCCAGTCTGTGCGGCGCCGGCGCATGCGTCACAGGTGCAATTTGATTAATTATCCCGTAACCCGCGGCGCGTGCGCTCGAAAATCGCTACTATGGCGTTTTTGTACACAAACATTCAATAGTGATATGGTGAGAATGTTAGCGCGTTGTAATGACAACGTTTACTTGGCAGTGCGACGGTTTCGAGAAGAATCTGTATCTAACAGGACAATGCTAGCAGTGCAATGGCCAGCAAGATCGCTCGATTTAACACCATTGGATTTTTTTTTGTGGGGTCGTGTAAAAGCACTAGAGTATGACGATGGAAATGGACCATAATGTGACGGAACTGCGTAATAAAGTTGAATCAGCGTTTCAACAAGTGAAAAGTGACAGTCAAGTGCTCGATTCGCTGAAAAATAATTTAAGAAAGCGGGCTGTGTTGTGTATTCAACAAAGTGGTAGACATTTTAAATCTTTGCTACCGAAACGAGAGGACCTGTAAGTAGAGATACCAAATTATCTACTTAATTAATTGGAAATAAGCTGATTACGCGCCAATTATTTGTAAATACAGTGATTTAAAACTTTTAAACGCGCTAACATTAGGGCGTGCAAACCCGGCTTTCCAGTTTTACTGAAAACCGGAAACCGGACAAAATTTACCGAGTTTTGAAAACCGGAGTTGAGAGACAAAACCGGAGCTAACTCCGGTTTTGTCTGTTACATTACATACTTATACTGCAGTAGTCTGTTACATATTTATATTTTGGTTTAAACAACTTTTTTCGAACACGCTCAAGAAAAATCTTGAGCAAGTTGTTAGTAGTTATTAATTAAAGAGCTCAAGATTAAAGAAATTGAGACGTATAGTAATTGTGGTTGTGTTTAGTGTCTTAAGATGATGAATGTGTTTTGTATGTTTAAAAAATATTATTTTATACTTAACAGAATTGTTAGGTACCTACTAAAGGTACCACAAACTTACTTGTTGTTGATTTGATCTCAGTCAGTTAATCTTTATATTATTCTAAGTTCCTGTTATCCAAACTATTAATGAGATCTACTTGGTATTGGTAGGCATAAATGGTTGATTAAAAAGAGGTATATCATACAATTTGTTTTATTGTGGGTGTACATTGGTACACCTCTGCCTAACCCTTCGGGGAATACAGGCGTGATGGTATACGGGGTGTAAACGGACCCTTCACGAAGCCGTCAACCAAGCCTTCTGTACATCAAACTAAGTAACTTTACGCAAACATTTTTGCTGGGAAACTATTTATTTTTTGGGGTCAAAAATCAAGTTTTACGGTAGGACTCAATCTAACGCACTCTGAACATTGTCCTGGTGGATGGATTGAATAGCACGGGGGTCGTGGATGTGTTTAAAGTAA
The DNA here is from genome assembly GCA_905220335.1 of Noctua pronuba. Lineage (NCBI taxonomy): Eukaryota > Metazoa > Arthropoda > Insecta > Lepidoptera > Noctuidae > Noctua > Noctua pronuba. The sequence goes on along the minus strand of LR999906.1, from coordinate 142,613 downwards.
AAATCATACTTTAAAAACATGTATTTAAAAAAACTTGTGAAAAAGTTGGAACTTTGACCCCCAATATCTCCGTAACTAGAAGGTTCCCAGGTATGGTCTAGAACAAAAAAATATCGCATTGACGGGGAGAACAAGTGACTTTCGGCTTCGTTAAGGGTCTTTTTACACCCTTTATTATATTATTTTTTATTTTTGTTTTATTTGTAGAGTTTGTGGGTATCTAAGAATATTGTTTTCTTGTTTTCTATTCTACTATAAAAACAATATAAAATTGTTGCCGAAACCGGGGCTAACACCGGTTTCCGGTTTTGGGGCCTCAAAACCGGAATTCAAAACCGGTTTTGAAGACCTTCCGGTTTTGCACGCCCTAGCTAACATAACCTACTTACGTAGTACCTACCTAATAATTAGATCAGCAGTTCAGCACGTCATACCCAATTACTGTAGGTAAAGTCTGAAAATGTGGGTTACCTATTGCCAGTCCAAACCTGGAAAAGTGTGATGGAAACATTTAAAACACTGTTAAAAGATAACCTAAGTTCTTTACGAGCGTAGATAGTAATAACAATAATGTCAGCGCGGCGCAGCGGCCCGGTGATATGCCTACCGACTCCACCCTCGACAGAACGTCGACGCAGACGCAAGAAACGATCAGAATTGGCAGTAAAACTAAAACAGCTCATAAAACCTTTAATTTTTTTTAAATATTTTTTTTTCTCTCAGTATTAGGTCAATTGAATTAAAAATCAGTTGGGGTATCTGAGGTTTTGCGCATTTAACGTTACACGTTGTATAGACCTTTTAAAAAATATCTACCATAACAGCACCGCAAACACCAGACTGAATACTGCAGGACCTTCATTTTATATATAGAAGGGTGTTAAACTGCGTGACCCGCTCTCTCCGAAATTATTTACAAGCACTCTTGAGGAGATATTTAGAACACTAGCAGCCTCATGGACCACCAAAGGCATTAAAGTCGTCAGTAAAAGGTTGACGGAACCTCCGATTTGCCGACGATATAGTCTTTTTTGCCCCCACAGCCCTGGAACTACAGACCATGCTCCAAGAACTGAGCACGGCCAGCTTTAGGGTGAGACTTACGATGAATCGGTCGAAAACCCAGCTTATGACCAACAGCACCAAGCGTAGGGTCGAGGTAGATGGGCAGGAAATACAGTATGTCGATGAGTATATCTACTTGGGCCAGTTAGTATCTTTCGAAAACAGGCAAGAAAGTGAAATTGATCGCCGAATCGAAAACGCTTGGAAAAGTTACTGGTCCATGAAGACGCTAATGAAGGGGGATCTTCCGATCTTCCTTCACAGTTACTCAGAAGTTCCGCCTTGGAGTTTGCCAAAGGGCAATGGAACGCAGCATTCTGGGTGTCCAAAGACAAGACAGGGTTCGTAACACCACACTGCGTTCCAAAACGGGCATAGTGGACGTTGGCAAGAAGGCTGCTAGGCTAAAATAGGATTGGGCGGATCATGTCAGCCGCATGCACGATGACCGCTAGGCAAAAGTCTCCACACGATGGTTGTCGGAAGACAACGGCGCCGCCGAGGCCGGCCAAGACGACCTAGACGCGTACTGCGAGGGCTGGTTCGAGGAGGCACGGGAAAAGAGCACATGGAAGGAATTGGGGGAGGCCTTTGACCAGCAGTGGGACAGTACAGGCTAATAAAAAATAAAAAAAACTTTTATGAGGCGGTGTGACATCAGTATAATAAAGAGTTTCCACGAAGTTTCTTGTCCGTTCTTCTCCATCGAAATTCGCTTTGGAATGGGCAACTACAGTCCTTTCAGTTACTATGCCTTCATCTTTTTGTTTTAGAGAATTCAAAAGTAACAGTAAGGGTGAGGCCAAACGAGCGTAATTTTTTAAGCTGTGAGTCGCGGAATTTACGCTGCATTGGGTTTCATACTAAAGTCCCGGTTGTACCAAACGGCGACGCAAAATGAATTGTACCACACACACTCTACTGCCCGGGTACACTACATAAATACGAAAAACTTTATTCCGACAGTCACAAATCCGAATTTTAAAATACCGATTTTCATAATTCTGAATGGTTCAAAATTCCTAATATGACAACTCCGATTTATCATTTATCCTATTTTTATAATGCCTATTTTTCAATATTCCTAACGTTCATAATTACTAGTCTTAAAATACCGAGTTTCAAGAGATCGAATAACAAAAAGTCCGACTTAATGATAATACGAGACATCAAAAATACGAATTCCGATTATTAAAATACCGATTAAATAGAATTCCGAAATAAAAACGCCTTATAAAACTGAATATCAAGACAAATAAACACATAACCAACAATAGAGGGGATCTGATCCGTTAATGGTCACTGTTCTAACCTAACCCAAATGATTCACCAACAATAGATGGTACCCGAATCAATCAAAACATCAATAATTATAAAACAGTTGATTTAATTCCCTGTAAGAAGCGTGCAATCACGCAAACAAGCATATACTATGCATGCAGCAAGCTTGCAGCATGCAAAAATGCAAACAAGCATACACCATACATGCAGCAAGCATGCAGCATGCAAACAAGCATGCAAGATGCATGCAAGCAAGCATGCAAGATGCATGCAAGCAAGCATGCAAGATGCATGCAAGCAAGCATGCAGCATGCAAGCAAGCATGCAAGCAAGCATGCAGCATGCAAGCAAGCATGCAGTATGCAAGCAAGCATGCAGCCTGCAAGCAAGCATGCAACAGGCAGCAGGCATGGTTTCTGTCACGGCTCCGGCGCTGCGGGGCTCCGGCGGTCCCACGCGAGCTTATCATCGCAGATGTGTTTTACGCCCCTCCGTGCCTACGCGGGCTTAAATTACACTCTCGGGGTAGGGCAGACAAGACTACGTGGAGTCGGTTTTGCAGCGATTCGTTTCTGTCACTTACTTTTGTAACTCACCCTTTTGACTTTTTAAGACAATACCTATTTTAATTTTAAGGCTAAATATGAAGTTGAAAAATTCTGCCATTTTACTAGTATGCCATTGTAAATTCATACATATACACATTCGGCTAAACAATAATTATATTAAATAATTTTTATGCCTTAAAAATATTCATTTAAAGATTATGCAAAGAGTGTTATGCAAAATATCACAATCAGAAACCTAATTTTAGCAATTTATTCGAAGTATTGAAAATCGGAATGTCGTTTTTCGGACAACCCATCGAGCATTTGATTCTTCGGACATATGAAAATCGGAAAACAAACAAATCGGATTTACGACTTTCGGTAAAATGGATTTCGTGATTTTTAATAATAGACATTTTAATCGTTAGGTATTATGAAATTCGGACTTTTGAAAATCGGAACATCGAAATTCGGAATAAAATATTTCGGAGTATTTGGGTGTTCCCCTACTGCCCAGTATGTAAACACACACTTCTCTCGATCCTGCTGCAGCAGTATTTAGGGAATTATTGCCGGCAGCGTGAGGGGCAGCGGCAGGGGCAGAATGTTAATGTAGTATAATAGATTGGATGTGTTACGCACTCGGGACAGAGCAGGCCGAAGAGCTTGTCGCGCTTGATGGCATGCGCCAGTAGAGCGGCGTCGGGCGCGTGCGGCAGCAGCATGGGCACGGTCTCGCCCGGGAACACCACGCCGTGGTGCGCCGCGGCCGGCACGCGCCCGCGCCAGCCCGCCTCCAGCACGGCGCGCCCGCCCACGTCCACCAGACCCGGGCCCAGGTACTGCACAATGTTACATACGATATGGGGATGTTACATGTTGAATACTGACTGAGTTGTCCACAAAAATATGTAGAATTAATCAAATACACACAGAAAAACTTTGACTTTTTTTAAAGTTAACCGACTTTTAAAAAAAGTCTGTTTTTTTCTACTTTCTTTTTATTTTCTGTTTTTGTCTGTCTTATTTACTTGATCCGTAAACACAAAAGTGTTTACGGATCAAGTAAATTTCTTGCAATAAAAAAATATCCACTCAATATTGACTAAATCTAGTCTTCCAGATTGGCCTTTTTAGTTTAATTCCTATGTTTAAGTTGACAACGTACCCTATATTTTGTAAAATTAAAGAAATATTGCAGTTTTAACAAATTGTGGAAAATTATCCCAATTAGGTAACGGCGTCAATTAAATGGCAAAAATTAAGATTTTTTATTTTTTATTGTATAACAGAAAAATAATGGTCTGTTTCCACCATTAACATGAATCACACAATCACGGCGATTTGGCATGCTTAATATCAAAATCCCTTTCGAGGAAAGGCTACTCGTGTGCTTTCTACCAAGTCAAAAAGTTGTTGTGGGTTATGCACGGTCCATACTCGTCAGTAGGGACCGGTCATCTCTGAGCTGCCATGGTTTAGTTTATTTTTGAATTGTTGATTATATCTTTTTACTCTGGCTGGACGCTCTTAATTTGCACGTCTTTCTACATTGTTCTCACATATTTTATATGTATAATCTCAAGATATAGTATACATAGGTAGAACAATATAATCATGACAATAGCTCGCTTACTGGCCGACGCCGCTTGACCGGCTGTGTATTACACAAAACTACCCGCTACCTACTTTATATTATTCTAACTTAGTATTATAATAAAACGCACATTCTGAATGTAACTCATTGTAAATATTATGTGGGTCCTTACTAAGACCTGCACATACTTAGTTTTTAGATGTAAATCAATAAGTTAAGTCAACACTTAAATAAGGTAATAATAACATGTTTTTTTGTTTATAAAGGCGATATATTTAGCCTATGTAACAAAATAAATCCTGAATTGTAAACAAACAGAATAAGATCATTTGTAAGCAGATTGTATTCAAATTATGTATAAATAAAGACCTTGAAAAATAAAAAATAAAGCAAACATATGTATATGTTACGGGCAATTTGATAAGTCCGGGCACTATTAATAATGGCCGGTCTGTATTGATAATACCCGACTCAATTGGGCAATGTGATTAAAACAGCATGATTAATCACTTTTCCCGGCCATTATGAATAAAGCCTACCCTATCTTGGGCAAAGTAATAAAATAGGTGAACTGTAGAGTTTTTGTTTATTAAATGTAACCTAACCGGTTCATTAAAGTTTCACCAAAACTCCATTGACAAATTTCTATTTTACAACCAACGTTTCGTATACTTACTATTTATTTCGAAAACAACTTATTCCGCAAATGTATTATTTTATAAAAACTCGTTTTACATACATTAATTTGGCAATCAATTCTTTTTATATTTAATCATCTATACATTTCTCATTTAGATTCATTAGGATAAATCACGTTTCTACTAAATATCATTTAATTACAATACAGTCGACGGAGCCCCGCTGGGCGGGGCTCCTATTTCTGTCTGCAGGGTTTAAAGGAACCTAACTAACCGAACCTCGGGGTGCCCCTGACGTCGACCGTCTAGGGTTAGGATTTCTGTCAGCATCTGTGTTTGTTTGAGGGGTTTGTGCTTTGAGAAAACAAAATTCATTTATTTTCTCTTTTTTTAGCTAACCTAACCAATTTATCACATAGCCCGGCTACAAGTAGGGAATTATTCATACTGCCCGGTCCAAGTGATAAATTCAACCTATCTCAAACACTGACTTATTACATGGACCACGGTCGGTCGCTCATTATTAATAATGGCCGGTCAAAGTGATAAATCAATCACTTTGCCCGACGCTGTTGGGCATTATTAATAATGGCGGGTACTTATTAATAATGCCCAGTTAATCACGTTGCCCGTAACATATACATAGGTAAAGCCAAGTCAGAGGCCCATTTTTTTTTTTTTTTGCTAGCCTTCATTGTGTCCCACTGCTGGGCAAAGGCCTCCCCTTTCTCCTTCCATACCTCTCTATCTTGTGCGATCTCCGGCCATGTTAGCCCCGCAAACATGATCAGATCGTCACGCCACCTTCGCCGCGGTCGACCTCGACGACGCCGTCCCTCCTCAGGCGTCCAGTGTGTGACGATCTTTGCCCATCTCTCCGGTTGCATCCGTGCCACGTGGCCTGCCCACTCCCACTTCAGCCTGGCTGTTTTCTCTCCAACATCAGCTACTTGAGTTATGGAGCGCAGAGGCCCATGGACCGCATAAAAACTCTGACACTAGGTTAGGCACTAATCATATGATAAAGAAAGAACATGAATGATTATATGACAATATTTTGATTTAAAAGAGAAAAAAATTCCACAGATATTCTCAATTTTTTTTTTATCTATACAGGATAATTGCGTTAAGCACGAAACCCTGCCCTTAAAACTTGAACATTACGGTTTAGGGAAACTTGCGCTCAGTTTAGTTAAATCGTATTTAAACGATAGACATCAGCAAGTACAAATAAATGGTGTCAATTCAATGGGTCTAAAAGTAAGTATGGGTGTGCCACAAGGGTCGATATTAGGTCCTTTCCTCTTTTTGACTACTCGACTCTATATTAATGATCTACCCCATTTATTTAAAAACCAACCACAAATGGTGTTGTTTGCTGACGATACTTCTTTAATATTTAAGGTAAACAGACGTGCCACAAATCTCGACGTCGTAAATAACGCCCTACTGCAGGTTCATCGCTAATAATTTAGTATTAAATGGGTAAAAAACGAAGTGCATAAGATTTTACTCTACCGAATGTCAAAAGTAGTGATAGTGACATAGTATTGCACCAAGAGAAACTAGAATTCGTCGAAAATACTGTTTTCTTGGGGATCACGCTCGACTCAAGGCTACAATGGGGTCCGCATATAACATCTCTTGCAGGACGGCTGAGTTCAGCAGCATATGCTGTTAGAAAAATCCGTCAATTTACTGATGTAGATACCGCGAGGCTAGTCTATTTTAGTTATTTTCATAGTATTATGTCATATGGTATTTTACTATGGGGACGGGCTGCAGACATCGAGTCTATATTTTTTCTGCAGAAAAGAGCCATCAGAGCCATATATGATCTTCGTAAGCGCGATTCTCTTAGGGAAATGTTTCAGGAAATTAACATCGTGACAGTACCTTGTCAATACATATATGAAAACATCATGTATGTTAGAAAAAATCTGCATTTATTTAGTAAAAGAGGTGACAGACACCACTATAGTACTAGAAACAGGGACCAACTAGTACAGCCAGGTTTCAGGCTAGCTAAAGTAGACTCATCTTTCATGGGTTACTGTTTAAAACGTTACAAGAAAATACCTCCCCACATTCTACAACTGAATGAGACGAAATTTAAATCTCGTATTAAACGCACACTATGTAGGCAAGCATATTATAAGTTGGGGGATTACATTGATGATAGAAATGCTTGGCTCAATGCCGGTCCTGCTCCACAACCATAGGGGCAAACTAATTGATTAACATGTGAAGTTAATGTGGAAGCTGCAGAAGATTGTAAGAATATCCTTGCATTGTATAGATTCAATCTCTTAGTATTATATAATTGCATAGCGCATGTGTGAGTACTATGTACTGTAAAGCTACCATTTACATTTAGTTATCATTCATTGACTCGAATTTGCCCTGGCGGTTGAGAGAATGTCATACTCACTCAAATGTCTCGCTGATGGTGGCGGGTGTGTCGGATCATTTGCTTCCCTTCAAAATGGTTGAGTTGAATGGTGCTGATCCATGCGTCATGTTTGTGAACGGGTGCTGTCAGTTGGGACTGGTCATCTCTTAGCTGCCATGGTTTATTTTAACTACTTTGTTTTTAAATTGTTGATCTAATCTTTTACTCTGGACACTCTTAATGTGCACATCTTTCTACATCGTTCTCACATATACGTATGTATTATCTCAACATGAATGATGTAACCAAGATCTTGTAAAAATATTTTGATTGAAAAGAGTGTCCATGGAGATTTGAATGGGCAACTAAGGTACTTTCACAAGTTATTATGCCTTGTATCTGGGACTGTACTGCCGTCCGCAAGCTATAATGCCGTTATCTCGCATCTGGTCGATATTCGTTTTTTGATACCACAATAATCAAAAAAAGCGAAAGCTCAATACTATATCTATTTTTTTATACCAATAAGTCTCGCATACGAGTTATAGTTAAGAAACAGCATCAATTTTTTATTTTTTCGCCCTCTTTTTATCCTTAACTCGAAATATGATTTTGTTGGATAACGGCATTATAGCTTGCGGACGGCAGTGTAGCTTCGCCTTCTTTGTTTTTCTGACATTCAAAAGTGCCTGTTATGGTCTAATTGAAATAAATGCTTTGAGTTTGAGTTTGGTGTAAATGGACCCTTCACAAAGCTGTCAACCAAGCATTCGGAACAACAAACTAAATAACCCTATGCAAAAATAATTGCTGTGAAACTTCTTTTATTTTTGGGGTGATAAATCACATTTTATGGTAAAACTCAATGTAATGTACTCAAAACATTGTGCTGATGGATGCATTGAATACTACAGAATTCGAGGAAGTATTTAGAATAAAATTATAAAATAAAACTTTTGTATTAAAAAAAAACTTTTAAAAAAGTTGGAACTTTGACCCCCAATATCTAACTAGGAGGTTTCCGGTATGATCCAGAACAAAAAAGTGATTGCAATGACTGGGAGAACAAATGCGCTTCGGCTTCATAAAGGGTCTATTTACACCCTTTATTCAAAAATAACATACACTGGTAGAAAATACCTAAGGCATTTAAACTAGCTTTGTAAAGTTGCAGCCTTGAGGCACACCATGTTTTAAAACATTATTTGTTCATGTTCTTTCTTATCTTTATTTTTTTATAAGTTATCGATCAGACTTATTTTTTGGGAAATAGTGGCAATAGTAGTTCCGAGTGAGCCCTTAATAACAGGATAGTACTAACCGAGTGTGAAGCAGCTATGGATATATCGTAGGGGCGCTCCTCATCGGAATCCCCGCCGGTGCCGTCGTTGTCATTGTTGTCATCAGGCCCGCCTTCGCCCGGCCCCGCATCGCCTCCACCCGGTCCACCGTCACCTCCCCCGGGGACTGCAGCGCCCCCGGCGCCGCCACTGTCGCGCTCATCATCGGGGTTTTGTTCTTCAAATCCGTTATCACTACCATCACTCTCTGCACTTGCCTCACCATAAAAATAATACATTATGTTTGTAGACATATCGTAGATTAGCAGCTTCAGCTCCAAGTAGCTGAAGCACAACAATATTATGATATATTACACACATACAAAAGAGACAAAACGTGAAATAAAACGGCATACGCAGTATTTACACTCGGGAGTATGATAATCTAATTTTACTCACCGTTGCCATCCATCAGCCTCAAAAATAATTCTTCTAAAGACGAAATCTTTCCACCTTTTGCTGTCTCTGTATGTAATGTTGAGGTGAAGAAAGCAGAAAAGCAAATAATTTTTGTGTTGATTTATAAAAATAAAAAGCAGATGAGCACCCGTCACCCCGTCACTTTTCTTGTTTAGTTGTGTTTACGAATAAAGTAATGTGAAAAGTTTTTTTTTTACTATTGTTACCTTAGATTTTGTCCTTTTCATTAAAATATTATATTTATAATCAAAAAGTACATTATATTTTTCATGATAATGCAATGAAATCATGTATTAAATTCCTTTATTCACTATTTCATCTTATTTTGTACATTTTTTTTTTTTTTTAAAGAACATGTTTTCTTGATTTTACCAATAATTTACAACCGTCGAGGAGAAAGCTTTACAGTTGGCAAGGAGCTAATCGCCGAAAATCATTTTCTAGTTTGATAATCACACATGCACCCTGTTGCTACAAACGCACAGGAAGCAAAAACAACAACTTCACAAAGAAACTCACACACGTTGACAAATACGTTATTGTTAGCTTAGTTTTATATAACAATATTTGCGAGCTGAATTTTAGCAAAGTAATTTTAGTAAGCGGAATATGTAGAACCTATTTATCTTAATACCTCAATATATGTACCATATTTCACGCAAATAAAGATTATTCTAGGTATTCTATTCTATTGTAAGATACAATAATTGTCTTACGACAACAACTCTGACTGTCAGAAAATTTTACATTTTTTTTTTCTCTCAGTCGATCCTATTTCTAATACAGCAATTTCTGACTTTTTTAATACTCCAAACTGGGTTGGTTTTATGGAAATTTTTGATCAGTATCAGAAAAAGTACAAAAAAGACCAAACATTTATTGACATAAAACATTTTACACTTGCTTGTGCCCGCGGCTTCGCCCATGTGAAGTTTGGTAACTGTCCCACGGGATCATACTACTGGCATAAAAAGCATCATATTTGTTAATCCAGGTCATAAACTACCTATGTGCAAATTTCATCCAAATCCGTTCAGTAGTTTTCGCTTGAAACAAACATCCATCCATCCATCCTTACAAACTTTCGTATTCGTAATATTAGTAAGATAAGATACACTACTTGAGGGATTTTCTGACTCCTGCGATAGTTGAAACTTTGTTGCAGGAGCCAGTGTTCTTCCCTAATAAAATTATACATTTTTTATGACAAGAAAAACAAAAAAAGCAAACAAACGAAAACTTCTACTTTGAATAAAATAATAAATAGATTCGAATTGATTGACATCAATTTATTTATGTTTTGTTTAAAATGACCATTTTCTTGCTTACTGTACATTGTTTTGAAAATTTGTGGGATCAAAATGTCACGAAGAAATATGGATAGTCTCCTAGACCATTTTTGTTTAACTGCAATGGTTAAGGCAGTTCCCTTTACTGCCCCACTTTAAGTTTCCAACCTGTATAACCTATTGAACATACTGAAAGGTTACTGATCTGAAAAACATTTATTTTGTCGTTCATTCGTTCGTCCTATTCTTTGTCCTAGCCCTATACCAAATCACGTACCTGTTGGCTGTTAGCCTCTGCTGTACTACGTTTGAGCTACCAACGAGCCACGAAATGACTCTCTCATAATGGCGTAAAAAGTATTTCCACATTTACTTAAATAAAACGATATTAATGCATATTTGAAAATGAAATCTTTATTTCTAGAAATTTACTATTTAGTTCTTACATGTGATCCGAAACACCATGGGTTTGCAGATTTTACACAACAATAACTAATGCTAATTTTGCACTAGAGAAGAAATTAACGTGAAAAGAAAGTCACATTTTCTTCTCTAGTGCAAAATTAGCCCTTGAATGTTGAATATATTTTTACGCTTAATCAGAAGTATTTAAAATAATTACTCAATTAATTACGAAATATTGACTACACCAATTATTTTAAGAGTTAGCTATGCCAACTCTAGAGCTTATTCCTTTAAGTGTACAACAAATGAGTCCCAAAATCATGCCTCTCGAGCTGAACTTGGGTACGAGTATTTTAAGTTACCGGTTTTAAAATTCCTTATAGCCAGTTCCGTACATTTTCACATCACAACGCATATAATGACAGATATTCGAACGTAAATGTCAACTTGCAGTTCTTCAATATTTTATCTGTTGTCATTCACGATTTCGCGAACGCACGTCTCGTGAGTTGACTGATATGATAAAAATATCGAATTGTGTATGAGAAATGTGAATAAACAGTGCTCGTTGCAATCAACAGTTGCATTAAAATGTATCGTAAAATAGTGTGGTGTTATGTATTTGTTTTGACGTTGTTGGATGTATCGCTGAACACGAAGCTGTCAGCCCAGGGAAAGAGCCATGGTAAAATCGATTTTAAAAGACTAAATAAATCTATTTGTTTTTCTCTGCAATCGTCCTAGTTCAATGAATGCTGCAGGCAGCACTAGTGGGGTAGGTCAAATAAAATTGCTGCGGATTAGCAACTATAAGTTGGCAGGTTCGTCGTGAGGCGGTAGTGTGCGGCGATGTTATTTTAGATCGGGGCCGAGGCGCGCTTGTTTGTCGTTTTTCTTCAACTATGTGTATGGTATTTTAGTAAGTTGAGAGACGCTAGGGAGCCGGCGATCACATCACGCGGGGGGTGCGCGTGCACCGCGCGTCGCGCCATGCAGATGTGCACGCACACTGTGACCCCTCACTAAATACCCACATTCATAAAAAGTGTACATAATTTGCTAACGCAGATAAATAAATAAAATTTATATTTTTAATTAAAATATAAATTTAAATCTGAAGTCTTAGTAATACTTAAAAAATAGATATTGATTATTATCAAGGCTTTTTGTCATATTAAAAATAATTAAATCTTTGCAGGTGTCACAGTACATGATTCCCTTATAGAGGGAATAACATTTCAGGTAAGCAAATTTTAAATATTTAAAACCAAATTCTTAAAACATAAGCCATGCTGGTCACTCATACTCACCGTTGTTTTGGTCAGTAGGTTGTCTTAGGGGCAGTAGTTTTATTGTTTAAATGTCAACTTCTGATAACAAAATGATACATAACACATTAGTAGTACAAGCTTATCCTATTATCTCTCAAACCAGACAGCCCTCTCATACCATGAATTCTTGATACAGAACATTGATAAGATTTACTTGTAGTCATTTACTTTGCTTTCCCACAATACTTGAGTGGGTACCTAACTATACTATTATGAATGCTACCAAATATAAATATTCACATAACTACAGTTGAGATGAATAATCTGAACTTGCAGTGGAATAACAAAGTAGTAATAAATGTCAAGTGTGTGTCATACGGCTATCAGTTATTAGTGAGTTTCATTGTGGCGGTGGCGGCTATTCCCGGCCACTTCCTGTGCGGCACCTAGCCTAGCCCTGCGGACTGCGGTCACTCACCTCGGCCACTGTCCCTCACTGACTGCTGTGCTACTGATATCTACTGAACCTACTATTAATACTACTGTTGATTATGCAAAACATGGGATAATTTCTCCATACCCTTGGGAGTAGTGTTCATGCACAATAAATACAATATCTTTAAGTTCATATGTGCACTAATTTCTGAGCTGAAAGAAGCAACAACAAGAAAGTGTGTCATGTGCAGGGCATCATCTGGTTACTCATAAAATAACAAGTATAAGGTCTCCAGTTGAATACATAACCTTGATATAATCATCATCAGCTGGCTTTTCCTAACTATTGTGTGGTTTACATTCTAAGGTGCTGAACACCTAGCACAAGTGTCTGCTTTAGTAATCTATAATTGTCAAACAAAACTGCAAATACTATAACAATGGTATCTAAGTGGTCTGCCACTGTGTGTGACTGTTTGTGCCATCCTGCCATCACATAAAACTATTTGTTTTCCTGTCCTGAACCCCAACAGGACAATAGACAGATGACACAATTGCTGTTTATTGAATTCCCCACTGAGGAAAAAGACCATATTTTACTTAATTGAACAGGATAATTAAATCAATATACAGGCTAATGTACTCATCTATAACATTTGTTTGTTGGCATCATAACTATACAGTACACATTGATTTGAGTATTCTCACACAATTAGAATTCCTGCGTTCCCCCCGGTTCTAGGTTAGTCTAGTTAAGACATAATGTATGGCCTCTGTAGATGTGGGGCTTCTGTTGCACAAGGCACAATGTGTGCATGCAGCAGTGATCGGTTGCTAACCTCTTGTTGGACACTGATGTAAAGATATTAGACAAAAATATATATTATAGATATTAAAAATTCTCTCCCACTGTGTATTGAGGATAATTGTGTTAAAAATTCAAAATTGATAATGCTGTTATGGTAGTTCCAAACAAATTTTGATGTTTGATAATTTTGTTACTTGGTATCAAATTTAAATCAGGTTTATGTTTAAGTAATATTGCCATTGACCATTTCATATTTTACTAGACTCATTGGAAAAAATATTGCTCAAAATTAATTCACTAACATTTCATGCAGTCTAGCGTGCAACATGTTGCTAGCAACACAAAATGCCGTTGCTGCAACAATATAGAGCAACAAGTCTTAACAGCAATGAACACCTAAGGAGTTGTTGATTCTGTAGTGAAATGACCATGGATGTGTATGTGCGCAGGAATGGGGCAAAGAGTCGGGCGCGGAGGGCGCAGGGCGCGGGGGGCGCGCGGTTGCGGCGGGCGCGCTGGCGCTGTCGCCGCCGGCGCTGGAGTTCGGGCGCGCGGCGCTGGCGGCGGCGCACGCGCTCACCGTCACGCTCACCAACACGGCCAACACCACCATGCACCTGGCGTCCGTGGCCGGCACCACGCCCGACTTCCACGCCTCCTTCTTCGAGTCTAAGGTACACCAGCACACCACCTTCCTGTTGCTGTATCAGAGTATCAGATATCATGGATTACAGTCGTCAGTTATGGATGAATATAAAGAGGAGCTTACATCTTAAGCTCCAGAGCCTTATGTCCCACTGCCATATATATATGCTCAAAGCTACATAAACTTAAATGTGTGCTGTTATGGTAATCAAACAAACATCAGAATGTAAATTAAGTATGGGCTATTTGGTCCTTGGTCGGGCGCCGCGCATCGGGGCTCGGGTAGCAACAGTGAAGGCGTTTTCTCTAGCCATGCCCTTAAGTCACACTTGAGCGGAGTTGTGTTTGTCTGTCCAGGGTACGCCCATATACATATACCTAGAAATGATGTGCATACGGATTCGTAAGCTCGCCAATTACTGCTGATCTCATAAATAAGATTCTTAAAAAATACCTCTCAAAGTACTGCAACAGCATGTCACTTAGATAAATAAATTATATTTATATCATAATAACATGGTATATTATAAGGAAAGTCACCATTGACTCATTGAATTTCATTTCCACAAGTTTTCCCCTAGAACGATGATTCCCTATAAAAGAGAAACATATCCTTAATCTACCAACACTGGTAGATGGACCCCCGTGGTAGAATATTGGTGCCCGAAGCCATATTTCAAAAATCGAATCGGTTTTTATTCTTATTTATCCTCGCAGTACGTGTGAAAAATAGAGTAAGCTCCTCGGGGATAAACGTGTCTTCATCTTGGGCTAGCTTGAATCCCTCATTTTTTTCAGGATTCTAGTCTTAAAGCTCCCTCGCTCCGCTGGGGAGCCCTCGCTGCATTCGGCACTCGAAATAGTGCCTGTGACGTAAGATATTGTTTATTCCCTTGGTGCGTAATCAGTGGCGTAGCTAGTCCTAGAACCATTTTGTTTTGGGGGCCCTTTGAATCCTAGTGCGGCAAAAAATAGTTTTTGCAAAACTAAGAAAATAGCACCCTGACTTGCATCACTCAAGCTGTTATTCATTTTACTAAGAGAATGTATGAGCGAGCAAAGTGGGAACAAAAATTGTGTATCTACGATCATGGCTCGCATAGGTTAAGTCTTCAAGATTCAAGATTCTTTATTTGCGTGAAATATGGTATGAACATGATGGTCTTATAAATAAAAAGGTTTCACATATTTCGTTGAATTCCTTCAGCACGCAAACTGAATTACAATACCTAACACAATGTATCGAAGTCTCGTAGGTACCTAGTTAAAAATTTAACAAACTCAACCCAACTCAAAGCATTTATTTCAATTAGACCATAACAGGCACTTTTGAATGTCAGAAAAACAAAGAAGGCGAAGGTACAGTCCCAGACATATTCAGGGCATAATAACTTGTGAAAGTACTGTAGTTGCCCATTCCAAAGTTTAGATCTCTATGGAGAAGAATGGGCAAGAAACTCCATGGACACTCTTTTCAATCAAATATTTTTACAAGATCTTGGTTACATCATTCATGTCCAAAACATTTAAGAAACATTAAATTAATATTATCTTTGACAATAATATTATTTCAGAATTAAAAATACTTGTGTAGGATAATGTAATAAAATTAGAAAAAATAACAAAGACAGAAGATTAAATAACATCAATAAAATAGGAACATAAGCTACTTAACCATTACAAATGGGTTTATAAGTCAAAAGCTCATTAATTATATAGAACACGTTATTAAAGAGCCATTTCTTCAGTTTCTTTTAGAAATAATTAATTGGTAGTCCTCTGATTTGTTTCGGTATTTTAATGAAGATTTTGAACGACATGTTATAGCAATTGTTTTGGAAGAGAGTACTTCTACATCGTGTTATGGCCAGTTTGGTGGGATCTCTAGAGATAAACTTTTTATTTTCTACTAGCTTCTGCCCGCGACTTCGTACGCGGATCCTGTTGCTTATGCCAGCGACAACGGGGTCGTCAAAATCGAAGATCTGAACCGTCTAATGTCGAATTCTAAGAGCCCGGGGACGGGAAAACAACGGGATGCGCGAGACGATTCGAGATGTTCCATATCTTTCATTTTTGTAAGTCAGAAGTCGATGCGTAGATACGCTTGGAACTCAAGCGCAATTCTCTATCCGTGAACGTCTCCGACTTGCGAGACAATGCGTGACGTTCACGATCAGCGGTCAGTCGCGCATCTCGTTCTGCACTTGTCTTTAGAGACCTCGAAGTCGATGTGTATATACGCTGAGAACTCAAGCGTAATTCTCTTTCCGTGAACGTCTCCGACTTGCGAGACAATGCATGACGTACATGATCAGCGGTCGCGTCATATTCTTCACTGGTCTCTAGAGACCTGGATGTAGATGCATAAATACGCTGAGAACGCAGGCGTGCTTCGCAATCCGAAGAGGTTTCCACGGAGCGAGTTGCAGCTTGATGTTCTCAAACAGTATCAAGTCTCTCCTGACGTTCTTCGGTAGATTCTTGGGATCTTATGATCCTCAATCTTTTAGCTCCTTTGGAACATTGGGAAAGATTTGACCTCTTTCTAGGCATGGTTATAGTTTTATTGTGAAGATACCTGATCAATTAAAATCTAAGTGACTGCTCCCCTGCGTTACCGGATAGGCTACCGTGTCACAAAGATAAGTGGAAAAAGTCTAAAACACTCAAATAACATAAGCCCGAAGGCATATGTATTCGATAAAATATAAAAAAATAAATGGGAGTTTTGTCCAGTAGAGTCAAATTTTCAATGATATACCGTCGTCATCGAAAATCAGCCCTAAACTGTTACCGCCTTCACCGCGTGGAGGTACTCCCAGCTTATTATAATTCCCCGCTTATTATATTTTATAATAATTATACAGTGAAATTAGTGATAGCTTTGATTTCCACATCAGATGTTTCTGATCTTCGATTTTTATAAGTCAATAGGAAATGCCCATCAGACCGAACAACTTTTGTTAAGACGTCATTCCTATATGTGTTATGGTGTAGCTAGGCTCTTGGATTTCCACAACAGGTGTTCCAGATCTTCGATTTTTATAAGTCAACAGAGAGTGCTCATCAGATTGAATAACTTTTGCTAAGACGTCATTCCTATATGTGTTATAGTGTAGCTGGGCTCTTGGAGTTCCACAACAGGTGTTCCAGATCTTCGATTTTTATAAGTCAACAGAGAGTACTTATCAGATTGAACAACTTTTGCGAAAACGTCATTCGTATATATGTTATAGTGTAGCTGGGCTCTTGGAGTTCCACATCAGGTGTTCCAGATCTTAAAATTTATTCTCTCAGCAGAAAATGCTCATCACGTGGAACAATTTTTGCTATGGTACCATTTTTGTATCTCTTATAGTTTAGCTGGTCTGTTGCGGTCCTGCATCAGGTGTTCAAGTTTTCAAGATAAATTATAGCCTATATGTTGTGCAGACTTAATACCTATACAACAACAAAAAAATCATTCTAATCCGTCCAGTAGTTCCGAAGATTAGCGTGTACAAACAAACAGACAAACAGACAGATTTTTTTTTTTGGATTCGTGCTCTATTACTGTTTCTAAACCCCCCTCAATTTTTATTTTTTTAATTTATTCAATGTACAGACACAGTTTTTTTACAGTCTTATTATATGTATAGATTACTCGTACTTTAGTGAACAGATTTTGGTGTTTTAACAAACATCCCTACTTCTAAAATGTATAAGCTATTAAGAGTAAGTACGCCCAACTTTTTGAATAGAGGTCTACATGAATCTTCAATGAAGAGCTAGAAAATTAGAGCACCTGAAAGGGTTTAAGTGAAGTCTTCATGGAAAAGCGAGCGAAGCGAGCTCATAAAATTGGTGGGAATGTTTTGTGTTTTTTTTTTTTTCTCGACACATCAGGGACTCTTTAACTTGGGGGCCCCATATCATTGATACGGCTGATACAGCGGTAGCTATGCCCCTGTGCATAATCTACTAATTAACGAGAACTACCTAACTCCTGAACTCCTGTTTACAATTTGGTTAAACGCTAATCTAAAAATGATACCCAGCAGTCCGGCCCCCGGCAGACGGACATGATAATAAAATACATTAATAACGAGTTGTATTTACATATTTTTTTAATGCATTTGCGTAACAGGTATGTGAAAAAAAACGGTTTAGCTAGGATAGAAGTTTGACCGTGACATATTATGTTCGTATTGTTCCGTGACTCCGTGAGTGTGTGGTGCTCGCGAAGACGGCGCGGTGCAACGTGACGTCACACGCCCAAAGCTACAAATTGACCGTGCTGCTGCTGATAGCGCGCGCCCTCTGCCCTCCCCCCTCCCCATCCCCCTCCCCCCCGGCCGCCCGATAACACTGCCACTAACCCGAGCCACGGAACTCCTTGTTTCCTACAAGTAGCCACTGTTCCACAGACATGCCTATTATGTGAGTGTGACGTAGCTAATTGACTAGTCATACCAGTTTTTTTACGTCGTTTATTATTGTCCGTGTCTAAATATATCAAATCATTGTTAGAAGTCGATTACATATGAAAACGAGAGTGAGCGGCGGTGCTGTAAATATTACGTAGATACAGAACGTTAGCGAGTCTGTCCAGCAGCTTTGTTGGGACATGACATTTAATAGAAAGTGATTTTCTTCGCGCTTTCAATTTATCTATAAATATAAAATTCAAAGTCCTGACTGACTGACTGACTGAGATATCAACGCACAGCCCAAACCGCTGGTCCTAGAGACATGAAATTTGGAGGGTGTATTCTTTGTGAAGGGTAGGTATCCACTAAGAAAGGGTTTTTCGAAATTCCACCCCTAAGAGGGTGAAATGGGGTGTTGAATTTTCTATGAAACTTTTTATTCTCGCAGTCGATTGACTTGACAATTTGTGTACATACTATTCAGATAAAATTATGAGATACGTGTATCACAGTTTTTCCAAAATCATCCCCCAATTTAAAAATTCAATGTCGTGATTGGCTGACTGATATATCAAGGCAAAGCCCAATCCGCTGGTTCTAGAGACATGAAATTTGGAGGGTGTATTCTTTGTGAAGGGTAGATATCCACTAAGAAAGGATTTTTCGAAATTCTACCCCTAAGAGGGTGAAATGGGGTGTTGAATTTTCTATGAAACTTTTTATTCTCGCAGTCGATTCACTTGACAATTTGTGTACATACTATTCAGATAAAATGATGACATATATGTATCACAGTTTTTCCAAAATCATCCCCCAATTTAAAAATTCAATGTCGTGATTGGCTGACTGATATATCAACGCACAACCCAATCCGCTGGTTCTAGAGACATGAAATTTGGAGCGTGTATTCTTTGTAAAGAGTAGGTATTCACTAAGAAAGGGTTTTTCGAAATTCCACCCCTAAGAGGGTGAAATGGGGTGTTGAATATTCTGTGAAACTTTTTATTCTCCGAGTAGATTGACTTGTAAATTTGTATACATACTTTTCAGTTAAAATTATGAGATACGTGTATCACAGTTTTTTCCAAAATCATCCCCCAATTTAAAATTCAATGTCATGTCTGGCTGACTGATATATCAACGCACAGCCCAAACCATAGGTCCTAGAGACATGAAATTTAGAGGGTGTATTCTTTGTGAAGATTAAGTATCCACTAAGAAAGGGTTTTTCGAAATTCCACCCCTAAGAGGGTGAAATGTGGTGTTGAATATTCTGTGAAACTTTTTATTCTCTGAGTCGACTGACTTGAAAATTTGTATACATACTTTTCAAATTAAAATTATAAGATACCTGTATCACAGTTTTTTCCAAAATCAAAATCATCCCCCAACAGAGTCAAATAGGGCTTCGAAGCTCACGTAGACGGTCGCATGGCGCGTAGTGTTGCGCGGGGCGTAAACTATTAAGTAAGCAGGTAGGATTTTTCTGAGGTAGACGTCTGTAAATATGGTTTATTCCACAGACGGCTCGTGATAAGCGACATTGATATTAAATATTATAAAAGTTTAATGTCTATAAATAGATTCCTAATTAATCATTTGATTGTTGTCACCGGTGTCCAATTTCAAACCAAGGTATATTTCACGTTCAAATGTAATTTAATTGATATTACTATGAACGAATGTTTGCAAGTTATAAGCCAGTACATGTAAATCTATGTATGTACTATACATACATAGATTACTTATTATCCCAGAAGTAAGATCCCGTGGGCAATTCCCGAACTCCACGCGGGCGAAGCCGCGGGCATAAGCTAGTAGGTGATAAAATTGTAAACACATTTTAACATTAGTTATTATAAATGTTGATTATGTATGACTCATATTAACTCGTTTTCTGTTAAAGCTTTCTGCATACCGCATAAAAGTAACTCTTGTACTTATTCTTTTCTTATATGTATAGGTTTGAAAGAGAAGAGAACACGTTCATTCAAAAGGTCAGGCATTGGTTCTATTGTTGTTTTCATAAACAGCGCTAGAAGCACTCGGCTCGTTAAGCCGGTGCCCGTGTTAACGCTGGCTGTGCGTCCATCAGCAGTGCTGCTCAGTAGCTGATGTCGCGAACTCGCCACCAACGAGCCCCTCTGGTCCCTTCACATTCACCAAGTGCATGTGACGTGTCCGCTCGCGTCAACAAGTTGTTTATCTTACCGCACACCACATGAACCTACTTGTGTACAATATTAACCGCTCCGCCTGCTGTTATGACATGTGTGACATTTTACTGAAACGCACCTAGTGCGATGTACTGATGACTTTCAGAAGCTAATTTTGCTTCGCTGTTGACAGGTTTCAGTAATGCTTGCAAATATTAAATTTTAAGATTTGCTGTTATTTTAGAACAACCTGACATCTTCTGACCTACACAAATATGACCTAGTTATGCTGAGAAGATGCGTCTTGTCATCTCTCTATCAGATATATTAATTAGGCATCCAACATTAAAGGAAAATGACATCAAAAGTTTTCATATAACTTCATATACAAAAGTAATTTCAGACAAAAACTAGTAGCAGTGATGAAAATAATTGAAAATCGATACCTACTTAATATTAACAATAGACATATCGGAACACGTGTGCGTACAAATAGGATCGGCACTCGGTAACATAAGTACTTATACAGCGAGACCTCGCGGTGTCCTGACATAGCGTCGTTGTGGTCGCTTATCTGACACATCGTGTGCCCACTGTTGCCATGTAGGGTGGAAGGTCACCCGTTTGTACTGAACTATTGACCATACACGATCATATATTTGGCTCGTTTTATTTCTGTATTACAATCTATTACGAGGTTAAGAGCTAGCTTACGACTAGTTACGACGATTAAAAGCTTTCTGCTATCCTCCCTTTAGTCATCGACCATCTCCGGTGAGATTGATCGACTGCAGTCTAACCGAATAGAATAAAACAAATTGATCACAGAATGCGATTGATGTTGCCGCTCTGTCAGAGGTCTGCAACCCAATTACAGATGCATTCTAAAGTTCGACTAGATTTGAGACACGCAAGCTTCGGACTATCCAGGATTATTATTACGATTCATGATAAATTCCTGATATGCCCCCTGAGAATTGAACCCAAGACCTCATGCTCAGCAATCGGGCTTGCGACCACTAACCCACGAGGCAATCTAATTACTCCAATGTAATTGTAATCGGCGGCATGAGCCTCGCGCTGCACGCTGTGAGTCTGTAAGCTCTGCATTACATATTCATGAACAAACATAGGCGAGCGCCTCCACAGTGTTGACTGACTCTGCTCAGTGCTCCTGCTCGGTTGTTATGGAGATGGCTCCCTAACAAAAAGTTTGACGATTTCGTTACTATATTGGTGACGCATATTTAAAGCGTCGTCGCTACCTGCCAGTCACCCAAGCGTTAAGTAATTATGAGCAATCAATTACTTTAGTTAGGCCTTTCTATTCATATTATTAGTATGAGTTAACGTTTGACATGATAGTACAAACATTGTCAATTCTAAGGTAGCATGAACCTTGTTGGAATTGGGTTTATATATCTCATACAAAACAAAGACCAATATATATGCGACTTCGTCGATGTTACCTGTTCCAGTCCCTACGCATTACTCTTACAACATAATTATGGTACTATGATGTTGATGATTATCATCATCTGCCTAGCCTTTTCCCAACTATATTGGGGTCGGCTTCCAGTCTTAACCGGATGCAGCTGAATACCAGTATTTTACGTGGAGCGACTGCCTGTCAGACCTCCACAACCCAGTTATTACTGGGTAATACGATACCCCTTGGTAAGACTGGTTGTCAGACTTTTGGGCCACTGACTACCTAACGACTGTCAAAGATCTACAAATGACACCCGGGACCAACGGCTTAACGTGCTTTCCGAGGCACGGAGGAAACTCGGTATGTAATGGGTGGTCACCCATCCACAGACCAACCTAGGCAAGCACGGCTTAACCTAAAGATCGACCTGAGCGGCTGTTATTATTTAGCCACGAGCTCCTCCTCTCCTGATGTTGATGATTATGTGTGTTATAATTAGTCTTATGAGTTATGTATGATGTTTTGAAGTAAAACAAAGTAAAGTACATATATTGCATTTTACTTGTTCTACCCAAAACATCGTCTCCGACAACATAAGTACATGCAGGTACAAACATCTTACCAAGTTCACTACGGCGCAATTTATGACACTACCTGCGTTTTTTATTTAACAAACCCTCATAGCAACTTGTATGTATGAGGTTTAGATACCGCCGTACGCCAGCCCCAGATAGACATGTGTAACTGTTTAGCATTAAAACTTTGTATAATTCCAAAGTCATTTTTATAAAAGAATATTTATTGGACGTGAATTGCACTATAGCACGGTATAATATTACCGTGACTATAGAGTTGAGCTATCCAAACATTTCAGTGGCGCTTGTTGACTTTACCTGCGCCGACAATGTCTGACGTGTCCAAGTTAAAAATATTACGTTATTTACACAAACAAGCAATTTGCAAATGTAATGAAACCAATAAAACTTTTCCTACACATAAACAACTCGAGAAAAACTATGGAGCGCTTTGAGACCCTCAGACCACAGCCGTGACTGTTAATGTCTGCTAGGGAACAAACAAAAGGACACATCATCTAACACTTGGACAATATGCTAGGAAATCATTTAAAATAAAGGGCTGACACATCCCCTGGTCAAAATATGAGTACAATTTTTATCAACCACTTGTTTGCCTAGTAAGTAAGTGTCTACGTAAAATTTGTTCAAATTTTACTTGGAGTTGCTGGGGAGATGCTCTACAGCAAGTCATAATTCAGTTGGCAGTACCTGTAAACCTGCTAAGGTACTTATTTTTTTAAGTATATATGTACTAATTCGGTACACATTGCGTACAATAGTGATATGAATTTATAAACAGCAAAATAGATGATGGCTACAGCTACCGTTTCGAAGTACTAGCTCGTCCGTTGCAGTCGCGTAGTCAGATATTGCGCGTGCATCAGCGTAGCGTGCTGTAGCGTGTATCAGTATCGTGCGGTGGCACCCAGACAGTGAGACAGTGGGGCTGTGCGCGTGAGGGCACAGATCCAGTTCGAGCGAGATGTTGTTGTAGGCACGCGGCCTTGTCGCTATCAATGACGCAACTCTTACGATACTGATTATCGTCTCACCTAGCACTCTGCCTCGCCCCTAACAACACGTTCCGGGTTGAGCCTTGCTAATTGTCATTACATGTAACCGCCACCGCCACAAGCCACAGTTAGTATTGAAAAGCGTAGCTTTACCGCGCTTAGCACTTGTTGCTATTTTGATAGGAAAAAGGGCTGAATCAAAAGTCTGTTTGTTTTTATTCAATCGAACACATCATATTTGACATTTAACACTATGTATGCAGCTTCAAGACTTCAAAGCCAACTGTTTGATCTATCCATGCATAGTTTCGGAGCCCTGATGCTGTTTGATCGCAGCATCACAAATGATAAGGAAAGTAAAATGGAGTCATTTTGCGTGGGTAGTGATGGGAAGCTCGCAGTGACGACACTGCCGACTGATGACGAGAACTCGACCCGTCATGGAATTGTATGCTCGACAGATTCTACATCAAATACTTACTACGGTTATCAATATCATAATGAATACTTGCTTAGATAGAATTCTCTCTGGATACTGCAAACCGCAAACTGTCGAGCGTGAGATATGTAGCGCGGAAAACAACGTAAATAAGAGATATGAATGAAAGAGTTGTATTAATAAGTGTGTCGTGACGCGGAAGTACAAGTCAGCGGGTATTTGTGGAAGTGGGTCACGTGCGCCTGTATCGACGCTCGTCGGAAGTACATCGCCTCCTCTCCGCGAGGGGTGATGTCCTACACACGTCCAGCTAAGTGGGCCCACGTGGCCCGACCGTCCCGCTAGGCCGCTCCGTAGGTAGGTACTCCAGAATAATTTAATTTAATTTAATTTAATCATTTAATTCAAGTAACAAGACTCATAGTGTTAGTAACAAAGTACTTATAAAACTATGTTAGTAATACACTCACAAAGACAAAAACAGAAACAGATGTTGACATCACTGCTGCGAGGTGACAGGCCCAGCCGAAACCTTGCAGCAGTGGTTCACAAACTCACAATCAAGCCTGCTTGCTATCATAGATAGGATTCTGTTAGCGCTGCCCCGCACCCTACGGACCAAGGAAGCACACCGCTTCCGCATCACCGTGTAGAAACAGTCCACGTGAGCTTCAGCAAACATCCCTGATGCGCTGCAGTATCGGGGCAACCCCATCAGCTTCCTGAATGCATTATTGTATTGGACGCGAAGGCAAATAATTAACAAATTAAAATGATTGACTTTCTTCGCCGCGCCGGAACTTATCGCATACTCACAGCACATAATAATGTTATACATAAGATCTTATCGTGATCACCTACTCGCCTCAAGTTATTATCAGTTACGTAAATTAAAAACAAATGTCGCCATGTTTACTACGCAGCTAGTAAACAAGAGATGTACCTATGAGCTAGTTACGCCGCAACAGCCGGGCTTGGCCGCCTCCTGCACTAGACGGTAACCCCACGGCAGCAATCACACTTGAACTGCTAAAACCGCCCTTACTACTACGAAACAAAGACTGTCAATGTGCAATAATTACTAGGGACCTGCCCGGTGCATGTAATACTGGCTGCTGGTTACAAAGCACGCTGGGCTCAGCCGGTCAGAAGTCTTGTCACGTTGGCATAGCGGCGGGACCGGCGGGCGGTGGGTGCCGGCGCTGCACTTTCTCTCCGCGCGGATGCACGGCATGTCCGATATATTTAGCGCGTCGTATGCAAGCCGCAGCAGTCTACCAGCGTGTTGTTACACTCGTTGACTCGTACGAACAGTCAACTCACGCCTATTTAATGTTATAGACGCGTCGTTTGCTGGTGATGCTTCTTCCCTGTAACACCCATCGTAATAACATTTATTGGAAGGCTTGTTTACTGAATCTAAACAGCAGAAAAAAAACGCATATTACCAGTCGTTTATCTGACTTGCGCATTAAATTTTATTGCGTTCGTTTCCATTGGCTACTGAGCTAAAGACTCATTATGACACTATTTCAGGAATATGGTCACGAAATGGTCAATAAATATCGCACCCGATTCTCTTTAAGGTCGTTACGAGTTTACGTTAGCGTACTTAATTTTAGGGCAGCTATAAAAACGTTGGTTATACGTTTAAAAATTGCGGTAGTATGTAACCCAGTAAAATGTCTAAATTATACTTGGTGTGATGTGAATGCTGTTAAAAAATCAACCGGTACAGTATGATGGTATGATGCAGATATCCTGCTGGTGCATTCAACCTATTGCTATCTATAGAAACTCACTGTAAAGCGATTACTAATTGTAAATAAACATATGTGAATGTTCTAATGCATATTTCTTGAGACTTTGTGTAACGTGTCACCTGTGTGTGTGTGCAGACGCTGCCGCCGCAAGCCAACACTTCGTTCAGCGTGGTGTACCTGGGGCGGCGCGAGGGGCCCGTCTCCGCGCACCTCTACATACACACCTCGCTCGGCGTGCACAAGTACCCCGTGAGTACCCCGCACACCCCACAACCCCACCCTTACCCCATGACAGAGAACCTCGTCGTGTCGATGATTCCTTTAGATGGGCTTCGCAAAGATCCCTCAAGACGCAGACGCAATTGCACAAGGAGCAGGGCAGTAGATGCGACATCCTTGTGGGGACCAGCAGTCATACTTTGCATCCTTGAAATACCCCCATCGGACTAAGTTTGTACCTACAGCGGCCCACCTGGCTTCGTAGTCGGTTAAGAAATTCAGGAAGATCATGGCAGTCGATGGCTGGAAGCATTTCTGCATGCTCAACATGCCTATCTGGATGCTTGGAAAGCTACAGTTTACCTCAAATTTTAGCTGTATTTTTTATCAGTTGTATGAAATGGTCAATTGATCATAATGTGTCAATCTGCTCGAAAATCGAATTCCCTGTCTGGTGGGTTGTCCGGAACTTGTCTGTGTGCTTGGCTCATTGCGTGATTGTGGTTGCAGGTGTCGGCGGTAGGCGTGGCCAGCGAGTGGGGCGTGTGGCCGCTGGTGGGCGTGCGCGTGCCGCTCAACGCGACCGTGGAGCCGCTGCTCACCATGCACAACCCCACAGACCAAACTATACAAGTAATATTATTGAAAACCTCTTAACAGCTCATTCTATTCAAAATTTTACCACGGGAGCAACGTTGTCGCAAAAACAGAACTCTTTCATCGTGTTATCGAGTTATGCGGACATAAATGTATGTATTCCGTTTTACGTTGTCCGTGGCTACAGGTGAGCGAGGTGTACTCGTCGGGCGCGTGGCTGGGGCTGGTGCTGCCGGGCGGCGGGGAGTCGGCGCCGCGCGGCGTGTGGAGCGTGCCGCCGCGCGCCACGCGCCCGCTCGTGCGCCTGCGCATCCAGCCGCCCGCCCCGCAGCCCGCGCCCGCGCCCGCGCAGCCCGCGCCGCTCACCGCCTACATCAGGTATAATATGCGCTATATATATTACATAGTCCTGGGTACAATATTGTAACAATTGCTTCATGTGAGCACAATGTAGAGATAGGAAAAAAAACCAGTTAAAACCATAAAGGTTAGGATAAGCCCTACCAACCATAATAGAAAATCTACATGGTACTCACACATACAAAAACTCAAATAATGCTTCTAATTTAAATAAAACAATGGTAAAAATAAGTAACTAAGTTTCCAAACGAAAAAAAAAGAAATGATGAAGATAAAGGGGGAGAATCTCTTGCAAACATTAAAATCTTAGTTTTTGAGCCCAAGTGGCAGTGGAGCAGGACCAGCATTAAGCCAAGCATTTTTATCTACGATATAGTCTTACAACTTTTAATATGCTCGCTTACATAGTGTTCGTTTTATGCATGTTTTAAATTTCTTCTCGTTAAGATGTAGAATGTCAAGTGGTATTTTATTGTAACATTTTACACAGTGACAATCTGAAACGTGGCTGATCTAATTTGTCCTTATTTCTAGTATTAATATTATGCCTGTCGCTTATTTTACTAAAAAGATGTATGTTTTTCCGAACAAATATAATGTTTTCATAAATATATTGAAAAGGTACCGTCTTGATGTTAATCTGTTTAAACAATTCTCTTAGAGACCCGAGGCTGCGTAGGTTAAACATGGCTCTTTCAGCACTCTTTTGCAGAATAACTATTGAGCAGAATACCGTTACACATGATGCTATGGAAGTAACTAAAATAGACCAGTCTCGCGGTATCCACGTCTGTTAATTGCCGGATTTTACGGACAGGCGAAATGAGAAGAAAACGAAAACTGTCTTTTCGTTTTCTTCTCATTTCGCCCTCGCCGCATCCTCCGGGCGCCGCCGTAGTCACGCGCGTGCGACGTTCCGCAGAATCAAAGCGAACATAACGGGAGGCGGGCTGGTGGTGTGCGTGGAGGCGCGCAGCGTGCCCGCCGGCGAGTACGCGAGCCCGCTGCAGCTGCGCCTGCGCACGCGCGGCTCGCGCGACCCGCCCGACGTGTTCGACGTGCTGGCCGGCAACAGCGCGGCCGCGGCCGTGGCGCTGGACGCCGCCGTGTGGGCCGCGCGCTGCGCCGCCGCGCCGCCCGCGCCCGCGCCGCCCCCGCCCGTCCCGCCCCACGGGGACGGCAAGGGCACCGCCAATGGAAACGGTGAACCACGTTTACGCTTGTCTTATGTATAACAGATGGCTTGAACTACTTTAAAATTAGTTGCGCTTTTTAGAACGACGCAGTCACACAGACGACAGACGACAAAATCGACTTTTTCGTATACCATCACGAGGTCCGATACGATTAGTTAGCGACACTATAGGTATCGGTATCTGAACATGAAAAAACGAAAAAGTATGTTTTCTAGATTTTATTTATTGGGGTCAATAACCACCGATAGTGCATTTACTTTCAATCACAGGTGTAAGTTTATACATAAAGGATGTAACAAGAAAGGTACTTGTTTTCCGCGTCAATCTGGACCATATTTGGAAATTGGGGGTCAAAGTTCCAAGTTCAAGTTCAAGTTTTTTTTAAATATATGTTTTAAATGTAAGATTTTTACTGTCAACACCTCCACGACTCCCGTACTATTCAATCCATCCATCAGCACAATGTTTTGAGTGCGTTACATTGAGTCCTACCGAAAAACGTGATTTGTCACCCCAAAAAAAAAAGTCGTTTCGTTTAAAAAAAAATTTCGTTAAAGTTAGTTTGATGTACATAATGCTTGGTTGACGGCTTCGTTAAGGATCTTGCTACAGCCTGAATAACCCATAGATGTTTTGTTTTATCAATACAAATAAATAAAATTGAAGTGTCTGTTTGTAATTTCCAAATAGCAGCTTTTTACGGTACTTACTTACTTAAAACATAAACACATTTTTAAATGTTTGTCTGTCTCTGCATGTTCCGGCTAATCTCCGAAACATCTGGACTGATTTTGACGCGACTTTACTGTTATAAGGCGTAACTTAGGCTACTTCTATTTTAGAAAAACAATTAGGGTTCCGTGCAAAAAAATTTAAACCCTTGAAATTGTTAACAAAATCCGATTCAAACGGCTAAACTCCGAAACGGCTGAACCGATTTTGACGGGTCTTTTACTGGCAGATAGCTGATGTTATAAGAAGTGACGTAGGCTACTTTTATTTAAGAGAAGTCATATTTTATAATAATAATTTTACGTGAACCAAGGTCGCAGGCAACAGCTACTCTTATCTATTGACATTCATCAGGTGTGTCGAGTTTCGCTAGCTAATTTAATCTGGGCCTGTATGACGGGCGTCTGTCCCGCTGTGGCTCGTCGTGTAACACTTAACAGTCCCGTGTGCGCAGGCGTGAAGTCGGAGGGCGTGCACGTGACGCTGCTGCGCGCGCACCTCGACCCGCACCAGGAGCTCACGCGCACCGCGCAGTTCACGCTTGACTGTAAGTACTGCTTTCTCTGGCATCGGCGACCCGACACCGACATTATCATGTCGAGAATAAAGATCAAAAGCTGTATTGGCACATAATGTTCGCTTATCGTGTTAATTTTTTAAATGTTTTTGAATTTGTACTGTTGATACAAATCTGTTTTATCGTGCATGTATTTCTAATAAATAGATATAAAAAATTACTTTGAACTTGCTGAAATTGACCAGTACCAGTATAGGCCAGGCACCCAGCTTCTGTCGCAAAAACTCATTCAATAGCATTCGAAACCCGAAAGTGGTTGGCCTTATATATACAGGGCGCCGACAATACGACAAAAAATGAAAACACTGGTAAAACTTTACTCTAAAAGTTCAGAGGAATATTTTTAAACTATCAAATTAATCCTAACATTGAAATAAATAAAAAAACAAACTAGATAGCATAACACTCTTAACGAAATACAACACAATCTATAAATATAGGTTTAACGGTTACGTACCATCGTAGTAGGGGAGACCCTTTAATTTTATGATTTGTTGTTATCGCGGCAACAAAAATACACATTCTGTGAAAATTTCAACAGTACCTATTACGGATCATGACATATATAGCCCGCTGACAGACAGACGGACGGACGGAAGAACAGCGGAGGCTTAGTAATAGGGACCCGTCGGTTACCCTTCGGTTACGGAACCCGATGAATCGTGTAGGATGTTTTTTGAAAATACGATGTCGGTCCCATTACGAAAGCGGTTCAGTGTGTGTGCGCGCCGCAGCCTTCAATATGAGCCCTCGCGGGGGGCGGTGCGAACCGTTAGTGAAGAGTGTGACGCGTGTGTGCAGACGCGGCGCTGTGGGCGGGCTACGTGGGCGGCGGGCGCGGCGGGGGCGCCTGGTGCGCCGGCTGGCTGCGCCTGGGCCGCGCCGCGCTGCCCTACAGCCTGCGCCTGCTGCCCGGCACGCTGCGCCTCACGCCGCACGCGCTGCAGTACGTACCCACCCGCCGACTGCATCTCTAGCTAGCGGCGTCGGGACTCTCCGAAACCGTGCCGCTTACACCCGTCTCGAAAAATTGCCACTGCTTCTAGGCCGCTATCTTGGGTTTTTTATTGAGATTGTAGAGGTTCGACTGTATACATTATAGCATAATCAGATGTCATGTGTGCTCGTAGCTTCGTGACGGCGAACCGCGACGACTCGCTGCGCATGCGCGAGGTGCGCGTGCGCAACGAGTTCCCCGTGCCCGTGCACATCGCGCGCGTCGACCTCGGGCCCGACGTCGACAAGTACTTCGAGGTGAGCCACTGTCCGGCGACGCCCGCCGTCTCGCGGTGGGCGTGCGGCCGGCTGACACGCGCGGCTGTTGCAGGTGGAGTCGCTGGCGCCGCTGGTGGTGGGCGCGGACGGCGGCGCGGTGGCGGCGCGCGTGCGCCTGCGCGCGCTCACGGACGCCACGCTGAGCTCGGCGCTCACGCTGCGCACCAACCTCACGGACTACAGCCTGCCGCTGCTGCTCTACACCGGTCGCCTGCACGTCGTCAGTATACCCGACTTCCGCCGCGGAGTATCACACGTGTAGTGCGCGTCTGACCTCAAATTCGTCCGCCGCAGGAGTGGGACTGGCCGAACTCCGAGGACGGCGAGCTGCGCCTGGGCGTGGTGGGCACGTCCAGCACGCGGCGCGTGGCGGCGCGCGTGCACAACCCGGCGCCCACCGCGCTGTGCGTGCCCGAGTACACGCTGGAGCTGCCCGGCGCCACGCTGGCGCTGGAGCCGTGCGCGCACCTGCGCGCGCCGCCGCCCAAGCACGCATGCGTGAGTATCCCGCACAGTCCGCCGGCCGCCGTCCGCCGCCCGCGCCGCACGCACTACAGCTCCTGTGTCCGCAGCGCTGCATCCCGGGCGGGGCGGCCGTGGGCGCGGCGCTGACGGTGGTGGCGCCGGCGCGCGAGGGCCCGCTGCGCGGCTCGGTGTCGCTGTGGGCGCACACGGCGCGCAACGACGCGCCGCCCGCGCTCACGCGCCGCGCCGTGTCGCTGGACGCGCGCGCCGGCCGCGTGCTGGCGCTGCCGCTGCAGCTGGCGCGCGCCGCGCCCTACGCCTGGGCGTCGGCGCCGCTGGTGCTGGAGAGCAGCATGGCGCTGCGCATGCGCGTGCTGCGCGTGGCGCTGCCGCCGGGCGAGCTGGCGCTGCAGTACGAGGCGGGGCGCGCGCCGGCCGAGCTGGCGGCCGGGCGGCACGCGGTGGGCACGGTGCTGTACGCGCCCGAGCGGC
Source organism: Noctua pronuba (assembly GCA_905220335.1). NCBI lineage: Eukaryota > Metazoa > Arthropoda > Insecta > Lepidoptera > Noctuidae > Noctua > Noctua pronuba. The sequence goes on along the minus strand of LR999906.1, from coordinate 110,773 downwards.
TGTGCGAGCCCGACTGCTACACCGGCCTCGACGTCAGCACGCCCGGTACGTACCCGCCCGTGAGCTAGGGAACTATCGATGCTGGGTCACGAGTGACTAGCGCGTCACGCGCACAATAAATTTTATTAAGAAATAAATGCAGCACAACTTTGATTTCATTAGCCACTCATAAAATCTGTATCTATCAAATAGCTGGTATCAATTCAAAAAAGTATTGTATGAGATAGAATCTTCTAAATAAATGACCACGATGATGATGGAAATGTGACCCACATTTCCGAAAGAAATATAAGCTTTCAAAGTTCTGCTGATGGCTTTGAATGAATTTGAACAATTTATTTAGATAAACACGAAGAGGTCATGTTATCGCGGAGAATCTTAACCTTTTGTGTGCCGGAAAGTAGATCTACACGAGACAAAATGACTTTTTAATTGTGTCTGGATAATCGGCATACGAGTGGTTAACACCGCGATTCAGAGGGGAGTGCTACATGAACAACGCCATCTATCGCGACATTAGGAACTAAAATATTTAATAGTATCAACCTAAACGTAAGATTGTACAATACAGGCTTATTTCTCGGAAACGTGACGCTTTAGAATGTTTGGTCTCATACAAAACTCGTTTGTATTGATGCTAGCTATTGATTAAAACAGGTTTAATGCGTGGCTGCTATTTTGAAAATAAAATAAAATGGCGGAAACCGAAGCAGGTCAAAGCCCTTTGTAATAACCTCTAACTATCCGATACTGTGAAATATGTTTAGTAAAGCACGGAATAAAACTTTTAACTTTTTTTATTTATAAACCCCCTTTTCGTCCCCTCAAAGGTCGATTGTCGTGTCGTGATTGTCCCTTTCCTCCACAGAGGGCGCGGCGTGGGTGCGGCGTGCCCACGCGCCGAGCGAGGCGTCGCTGCGCGCGGACGTGGCGCTGCAGGCCGCGCGCCACGCCGCCTACGCCGCGCTGGGCCCGCGCAACGTGTCGCTGCACGTGCACACGTCGCACGCCGTGCAGCTGGGCGCGCGCGGCGCGGTGGCGGCGTGGTGGCCGCGCCTGGCGCCGGCGCGCGCGCACGCGGGGCTGGCGCCCGTGGCGGGCGCGGCGTCGCTGTCGCTGCGCGCGCGCAACCCGTCCGCCTCGCACGCGCTGCTGCTGCAGCCCGTGCTGGGTGCGGCGCTGGGCGAGCTGGCGGGCTCGGAGCCGGCGGGCGCGTGCGCGGGCTGCGTGTGGGCGCGCGCCGCCTTCTCGCTGGCCGAGTGGCGAGCGACGCGCGGCGCGGTGTCCACGTGGCGGGAGGCTAACTCGTCGCGCCACGCGCTGCCGCTGCTGCTGCTGGCGCCCGACGCCGAGCTGGAGCTCACGCTCAGCTTCACACCCCACGCGGCCGCGCATCTCGCCGCCTACCTCTACCTCAGGTGACCCGCATCACACTAATCGCTGTTCATTATACGCCCTTTTTTTTCCGGATGAAATACTTTAACGTGGGAGTTGTTTATGCAGAAATAACTTAACTATAATCGAGGGCGTGCTGCTATCCGGACGCGGCGCTTACCCGAGCTTCGAGCTGGGCGGCCGACGACCTGGCACCGACTCGCCGCTACTTTTCGAGGTGAGCGGCATACCACTAGTGCGTATTTAGCGACGCGTGTAGCAGAACTGTAACTCGACGTGCGCGTGCGCAGGTGAGCGAGTGCGGCGGCACGGTGCGGCGCACGGTGGTGGCGCGCAACACGGGGCAGGTGGCGCTGCTGCTGCGCGAGTGGCGCGTGGCCGGCCAGCCCTGCCAGGCGCGCGGCTTCCGCCTCACGCCCTGCGCGCCGCTCGCGCTGGCGCCCAACGAGTCGCGCGCGCTCACGCTGGCCTTCACCGCCGACTACACGCTGGCGCGCGTGGCCGCCGAGCTGTCCGCGCGCACCGACACCGCGCGCGCCGCCTTCCTGCTGCACGCCGCCGCGCCGGCGCGCCTGCTGCCGCGCTGCCAGGCCGCCGCGCCGCGCCCGCCCTGGGAGCCCGCCGCGCGCGCCGCCGCCACGCTGCTGGCGCTGGCGGCGCTGGCGCTAGTGCTGGCGGCCGCCGCGCTGGACGCCGAGCGCGAGCTGCGCCGCGCGCGCGCCGCCCGGCCCCCTCCCGCCGCGCGCCAGCCGCTGGACCTGCGCGCGCTGGCGCAGCACGCGCCGCCCGCGCCGCCCGCCCCGGCCCCGCGCCGCCCGCCCGCGCGCCGCCGCCGCACGCCGCGCCGCGAGGTGCCGCCGCTGGACCCGCAGGCGGAGCGCCGCGCCTTCGAGCGCTGGCGGGCCGAGGTGCTGGGCCGCAACGACGACGACGACTCGCGCTCCAGCGAGGACGCGGACAGGGACGACGAGCGCCGCCAGCCCGAGCCCGCACCGAGCGACCGCGCGCCGCCGCCGGACGGCGAGGCGCCCGCGCCGCACGACGAGCCGCCCGCCGTCACGGACGGGTACGAAGCGGACCCCGAGACGGAAGACCGGCCGCAGGGGAGCGGCGACGACGACGCCGCGTCCACCGGCTCCGGCTCGGCGTCCGCGTCGTCCTCCTCGCCCACCGCCGACGACCGCGACGACAACGACGACGGCGACGAGCCGGACGCGCAGCCCGCCCGCGAGCGCTCGGCCCCGCCGGGCGACCGCAGCCCGCCGGCGCAGGCGCACCCGGCCGCGGACGCGGCGCCGCGGCCCGTGCGCGCGCGCCGCTCGCCCGGCGCCACGCCGCGGCGCGGGGAGCGCGCGCGCGCCGCCGAGCCGGGCTCGCCGCGCGACGTGCGCGCGCGCCCGGCCGCCAAGCACCACGTGCGCAAGGACAAGCCGTCCAAGCGCGTGCGCGAGCGGCCGGCCGCGTCGCCGCCGCGCTCGTCGCCGCCGCGCGCTGCGGACGCGCGCGCGCCGGGGCTGCGCTGGGGCGCGTCGTGGAGCTCGGTGGTGGCGCGCGGGCCGCTGGCGCCCATCGGCTCGGACGTGCGCAGGCGCGCGGAGCCGGAGGCGCGGCTGGGCGGCGCGGGCGACCACTCGCTGTTCTACTTCAACGGCGACGTTGCGCACGCGCACTCGTGCCGCGACGCCGACTTCTCGTGGCGCCCGCCGCCGCCCCTCGAGCGCCCCGCCTTCACCCCCGCACGCGACTTTTTGGGTGAGATATGCTTTACGTTTTTCCATAACGTAGTTTATTTGCATTACTTTATGACCTGAGGCAGTCATAAACTAATGCAAATAAACTACAAGGAATGAAAGTCAGCTCCCTGAAATAGAGTTCAGCTACACCATGACTAATGCATGAGTGCTGTCTGTCAGGACAGTTCAGCTCGAACCCACGACGACTTCTTCCAAAGGTCCTTCTTTCCATATGTTTGGGACTTAAGAAACCATGATTCTATGTCTAAAAGTCATTCGACATTCATCACGGCATGTACTTACACAAGTAGATGTCATCTACACAAGTTACAGCAAGTGCTTTAATCGCTTGATTCATGGTATACTTCTGCGTAAGCAATTGGCTGTAGGTATCAGTGGAAATCTCTTCAGATGGTTGTCATCTTATGTGGCCAACGGATGTCAAACTGTTGTTCTTAATGGATACAAATCGCAAACTATGATTATTCCCACAGAGATCCCTATTGTAATTGAAATGTAATGTACAATTTAAAAATATCAAAACACTCAAAATTCTTTATTTTTGTACACAGTTAACTCGAATACTGGTCCCCAGTATGGGATCCTTACATTAATTAACACGCTTCGAACGCATTCAAAAGAAGTTCTTGAGGTACATTCATTAAAGATCCAAAACTTATTTAGCAACTATTACAGCCGATGCAGGAAGTTTCACATTCTTCCACTAATTGAGCGGAAAAAAATTACCGACCTGGTATTCTTGTTCAATTTGGCTTATGGTTCAACCGACTGTTCTGAACTGATAAGCAAAATTGGGTTGCGTGTCCCATCCTTCACCTTAAGGATTCATCAATCTCTGTATGTTCCCTCTGTGCGGTGCATTTATCGACACAGCTAGCAGGGCATGCAACTTGAATGATCTTGACTTATTCTCAACAAAAAAAATTGTGTAAAAACTTTGTAAAAAATTCTTTGAAGATCACTGAAACTTATTGAAACCTATCATAATTCTCTCCGAGAGCTTACTTTTAAAGATTCTCTTGCTTGTCTACTGTCTCTTCATCATCTGCCTAGCTTTTCGCGAACTGAGTTAAACCAGATACAGCTGAATACTAGTATTTTACATGGAGCGACTGCCTGTCTAGACTTCCACAAGCCAGTTAATACTGGGTAATACGATACTCCTCGGTAAGTAAAAATAAATAAAAATGTGTCGCTCGGTCGCAGACGAGCCGAGCGCCGTGGGAGCGGTGGGAGCAGTGGGCGCGGTGGGGCCGGTGGGGCCGGTGGGCGCGCCGGGCGCCGTGGGCAGCGGCTCGTTCCGCTCGCTGAACTCCGTGTGGAGCTCCACGCTGGAGCCGCGGCCGGCGGCGGCGGCGTGGCTGTGGGGCGGCTACGCCGAGCCGGCGCCGGCCGGCCCGGTGGGCGCCGTGCGGCCGCCGCCCGGCTTCGGCGCGCCGCCGCGGCCCGTGCGGCCCTACGACCCGTTCCGCTCGCTGGCGTCCATCTGGGCGCCGGGCGCGCTGGACTGGCGCAGCGAGGCGCCCGAGCCGGCCGAGCCCGACAACTAGGACCGCCGGGCGCTCTAGTCACGCCCGCGCCGGCCGCCTCCGCTTACGTGTTACGGTGTTCCCTACTCGATAGTCTGTTCCAGACTGAAGATTAAACTTACTATCTCGAATGATGATGACGAACTCGTTTTATTTCGATAAGATGCTTTTACTTTCAACCTTCCACAGATATACTCTTGTCGTACTCTGTCCGTTCTCTTCGCTCTCCACGCGTCGGACACCTCTCACCTCAGTTATAAAGTCGTCTTAGGGTCTGTTCAGACAGAACTGAGAAATCCGGGTCGCGAGCATGCGCCAGGCGCAGCTTGGCGTCCGCGTCGATATTCATACAATGGTAATGGACTTCTTTTTAACTTTTTTTGTTCTGTCTGAAGTGGCCCTTACGAATGGAATCGCCATTGTACATAAGCTATGTTATTGCAATTTGTATATAAATTTTTGTTTTTTTTTTGTGTGCAATAAAAAATAAAGAATGGTTAGAAAGTACAGAGCTGAACCATTTCTGAAACTGCACGACCGCTTACTGGTGTTATTGTGCTATAGTCATCACAAATCAGAAGTGAAGTCAAGTGCCTTATCTCTGCGATATAGGGTTGATTACAATAACTGAAGCGTGTTCGTGCAATGCAACAATAAATAGGGCTAATTAGGCAGAAAATATAGAAATCTTGTAAAAAAAAATATCCTTTATTTTGTAAGTTGTCAACTTGTCGTGAATGTTACATTTTCTATCTTACTTGGATAAATGTGTGTTACTCTTTCACGCAAAAACTAAATTTTATTAACACACACAAATATAAATGTAGCCGGTTCTTTCTTGTTTTTCGCAAATAGAAGCTGTGTTTACATCGTATGCTGATCAAAATGCAAATCGCGAATAAAATGATGGCTTTACTTTCTGAATCACGATCTATTTGCAAAAAACCAAGAAAATTTCTAAGTAAACAATATACTGATCTATGGGTCTTTTTCAAAAAAAATGTTCATACGAAAATTGCGTGTCCTACGACTTCAAGCCTCTATTCTTCAGGCAAATGCAGTTCAAACTTAGTGTTCTAATCAGAAAACGATAAAATACGTTTTAAATTTATTATTAAAATGTTCAGAAGTACGAAAATCTGTGGAATATTGATTAAATTAATAATTATCAGGAAGATGAAAGATGATTTTTGACGTGTCCCACGCAGGTTTTGTAAAGTTCCGAACGTAAAATATCACTATTATCCGACCTTTTGTTCAGTAATTTTATGTAATTTGGCAGGATTATATGATCTAAATTGAATAATAAACTTAATTCATAGGGTACTAGATGACAAATTTATTTAAAATACACGTTTTATCTTGTCCCTCAAAATTACGTTGATGGAAAATTCCATATACGCTACACTGTTTTACTGATTTTGAGTAGAAAATTGAATGAACTAAGAGTATTTTTTTAAATGTTGGCATCATTTTAGAAGGTGAATGTCCACCATATTTGTTAAATGACAGCAGTTTTGTCTAAAAGTGAGAGTGAGCGGTCGGGCGTCACGAAGTCCTGTTCGCATTTTCCACTACGAACTTGATTTTATTAAGTAAGTAATGTTTGTTTGACTTATAACTTTTCATAGCTAATTAGAAAAAAGTGTCTTTAATCGGAATTAAGTGGACCATTTCGTTAAATTACATTTTAACTATTGATTTCTTGAGTTTTTTTTTGTGAAGCCATCATACGTCACGTCCATTACGCTACGTGTTGTACTAGCGGAACGCCAAATGTGACGTAGTAGAATTTTAAAGCATGGTTTACACATGTCGATATAGTTTTTACAATCAAAACAATTTGACATAAAAAAAAATGTTTTTAAATTTTTAAGAGATTGATTGATTACCTATTTTTAGTGAAAAGCTTAATGCTTTACACAATTACAATTAATTGTGTAAAGCATTAAGGTTTAATTTAAATAATTTAATCGATCGAACAATTACAGATTTTTGTAATAATCACTATTTTCGATAGTTAAAACGTAAATTATGGAGCTTTAAACAATTTTTTTTTAGACCATACTATGGTGTTGACGGCAGCGGAGCAGTCGAAAAGATACCGGGAAAAAATAAAACAGGACCCAGTAAAGCACGAACTTCATAAAAAAAGGAACTTAAAAGACTGAAGAAGCATTTTAAGAAGATAAAAGAATTAACTGAAGAAGAAAAAGACGCCAGACGAAAAAAAAAGATTTTAAAGACATACGTTATCAAGAAAACGTATGTTACGTTAGATATGTGTTAAGAATTCCTCCAAATGTAATTTTAGAGTGTTTTAAATGACTTTACTTGATTGTTAGTTTTAAAGTTGATTAATTCTAAGTAATGTAAACTTTGCCTTATAATTCCTAAACGTGACGATTTGTTCTATTAACGTCACTTGTCCTACTTTTACGGTGATATTTAGATTTAATTTAAAAATATTCTCATAAGATTACTACTCTGACTTAAATTGTTTATAATAATATTAATTAAAAGTTTTATGAAACATAATTTTTTATATCATATTTTATAGAAAAATGCCAAAGTAGAGGCTTGACTGTGCAATGAAACGTGCCATAAAGTAACGTAGAGGAATAGTTTTTGTAGAAAAAACGTTGATGTTATTTATATTACTAATTATAAGTTTGTGATTTTGAAGACTGTTCTTGTTAAAATATATTATAATAAAAAAAAATCTTATTTGATTTACCAGTGAGTTTTAATACTAATGTAAACTTTGTGACGTAACGGAACTTTTTAGTTACCATCCCTCCTTAAAATATGTATTTCTCGTTAAATTAGAAACATATCATATTAAATTTTATTATTTTTTAAAACATGATATAACTCGTTAGCTTACAACTTGTTTAATTTCAATATTGTTTTTTTCTTTCTGGGTGGAATTCCATTACGCAACGAACAATTTTTTTGAAAACCACCCCTATACATGCATACCTACCTATAGCTATCTATAGAGCCTTAGTTCCCGTTATGAAATCTAGATGGCGTTTCGAATCAGCATGCTTCGAAATGGCACAAGAGGGCACTCTTCTCCCTTATTATTATTATACTCTTTTTCTCAATGGTTCAGGCAAAGAGGATGCCAGCGATGACAGAACTTGTCATGTTGAACATTTAAAACAATGCTCTAACAGCATCAGTTAGTGTCAGCTGGCTGGCCTATTTTTAAGATAAAAACGGCACGTTTCTCGTCGTCAGCGAGTTCGATGTTTTTATAATTGATTATAATAAACTACCTCCTTTTTGCAGTGCCATTCATAAAATTTTATTGATACTCATTGTACAACAAAGAGATTGGCAACAAAATATAATATTCTAGGCTTCTTTCATAGGCGTACCGAAGGGGGAGGGGTGGAGGACTGACTGGGTTTTCCTTGAAGAGATAAACATCACGAATTCACGCGTCACGTACAGGAATATCCTAATTTGTAACTCCTTCTTAGCCCAAACAGGTCAGGTATGCCTCCTGCCGCCACCCGGCTCCAGGTCACCAGAGCCTCTCGCGCAGAACTCGATCGTGCCTCACCGCTAGCCGCACGCTTAGTATCTGTACTTGGTGGAGTAGTCCTTGGGCGAGACGACAAGACCGCGGCCCTTGCGCGCGCCGCGGTACACCGTCTCGATGATGTCGATCATTTCCTGCTTGTCCTCCAGCGGCCAGTTGATCTTGTTGTTGTTGCCGGTGCCCAGGTCGATCATGATGTGCTTGTTGCGGAAGAAGAACATCACGGTGCACGGGTCGTACAGCTCGTACCTGTGGCAAAAATTAATCTTACTTCAAGATTATAATGTGGGTCTGCTTTGCTCGTTTTTCCTTTCGGTCTGCTAATGTTGTGAACTGTACGATAGTACAGCAACCACGCTGCGACGTGAGCCGAGCGAGAGAGAACCCTGTATTTGTGACATGGACACAAGCTGGTTTTTCACATTTCACTTTTTTGTACCATGAAAACTGCAATAAACAGTACAATGTCTAGTTTCATTCACCTCAAGATAGGTAGGTATGTGTCTTGTATTTACTGACTTGCAGAAAAGCTTTACAATTAAGAGGATAAAGGATACAAGGTAGATCAAAAAGAACAAAAAAAATGAGCAACCTCACCTGGGATAGATTTGGTTTTGTTTGTTCCATTCATACAGAAGTAGAAAAATATTATTACGTTGAATCTTGCACCCTTGCAGCCTAGTAGGTAAAGCAACTGTTTTAAAAATAAATATGAGGTCATACTCATGACCTCGTATTTATTTTGAGATTGACACAGTGTGCGTGTTTCAACTACTACACTGAGTATAGTGTTGTGGTTCCAGTGGCGTAGCGTGGGGGGTGCCGGGGGGGCCATGGCCCCGGGCGGCACATTTCAGGGGGCGGCAGAGAGCAAGAGCCAGGACGCGGCAAGCGAAACCAGGCGGTAGCGACAGGTCATAATTATCAGATCAGGTAATTACTAAAGGTAAGGTATTATTACTAAAGTCATCGGGACTAAGTTGCAAAAACAAGGACAACCAAGAAGTGGAGCATTTTCCTTAATATATGTGCCTGGCCCGGGGCGGCTTTTCATACAAGCCTCACGTCTATTCCGGTCTGCCGCCCCGTATTTTCTAGATACAAGCACTTAATTCTTCTAGCCTGCCGCCTCCCTTTTTATATCTGTATTTACGGTAAAAAGAAAATCGAACCTATCTGGGATGCTAAAATTTTCTAGCTCGCTTCGCTCGCTCTTACAGCTAAGTTTTCTTAATCGTTCCATATCTTTAATACATTCGTAGAAAAAGTATGTCAAATTCAATTCGTTTGAATGATGAAAAGAAAATCTGTTACCTATCCGAGGCGGGGTGCTAAAATTTTCGAGCTCGCTTCGCTCGCTCTTGCATCCTACTTACACTCAAATCTAAAGCTTTAATAATAGTTAAAATAAAATGTAATTTATCAGATGTGCTAAAAAAAATTGAGCTCGCTGTTTTTGTTAAATTCCCGAACGGCAAACCTATATAATTAGCTATATTAGCAATTGAACATGACAAACCTACATACATACGAACAAATGAGCATCATCATCATCATCATTCTCTTGCCCTTCTTATCCCAATTCATTAGGGATCAGCTCAGAATGTCTTCCTCTTCCATTCCTCTCTAACTCTTTATTACTCGTCATCTCATTAGAAACCTCCTTTCTTGAATGAAATTGTGTATAAAAAAGATTTTACTTTAAAAAATAAACTTATAGATTTTTTTTTAAATAATTAAAAAAAATGATTTGTGTTTTGACTCTTTCCTACGTTTCTTGACTAATTATGAAATTAGAGGGGGCGGCCAAAATTACATTCGGCCCCGGGCGGCAAAACCCCACGCTACGCCACTGTGTGGTTCAAATGCAATATGCATGAATGCAATTGTTGGGCTAGCATCTTCCATACAAGGTAAAAGGCACCAATAAGACTTTGAAATTGTAAACCTTTTGCAGACTGTATTCCAGTTCTTGTGGAACATGGTTTGGGTAGCAATGTTTAAATTGGAGGTGGAAGATGGCCACATACAGGTTTCTAATGACTGGGATATGATAATGTTATAGCTGTGTGCCAGTATTACCTAGTCTCAATATTTTTTTGATTACAATATTAGGCAAGCATGCAGTCAAACACATCATTGCTTACCTTTTACCATCAGTTGAGAAACTAAGTGACATAAAAAATAACTTACATTTTGTTAAAATCTGGGACCTCAGTAATGTCCACTAGGTAGATGACTGCAAAGTTCTTGACTTTCTCTGCGATGCTGTACAACACCTCATCCATCTTCATGCAGGTGGGGTCCCAGTCGTGGCCGAATCTAATCACCTGTCGAGACACAATTACTATTGCATTGATATCATGAGGTTTTACTTGTCATGACAAAATTATATTGACCCCACTGTCAACTCTTCTTAATTTCTTAATGAAAATAATAATCAGTTACTAACAACAGGAGCTATCACAATACATGCAACATTACCAGGGGCTTGGGCACATCTGATACAGATAATTAATTTATAATTATGTTCATTTGATAATGTTTCACGTATGTAGGGTTATTGCAGCATATATAAGTTATATCTGAGAATTAATTCAGATATTGATGCCATAATTCTGTGTGCGTTACCCCAGCAATAAAATGTCTTTTACAAGGAATTGAGTTTTCCGAAATGACAACCTCACTAATTTTATATTTGGCTCACATTTACAGCTCAGTAATCAGTAAATATTAGCAAAACTCAATTTCTTGTAAAAGACATTTTCTTGCTGTGGTAGCGCACACCATAATTCTACATGAATGTATTGCACTGGAAAATTCTTAACCTAGACAAGACTGAACTCACCACAACTCGGTCTTCTTCCGACAATATTGCCTGGTCTACTTGCCAGCCGTTGTGTAGATGTCCCAGCATGTAACTCATCGTAGGGCTTGTTTGTTTATTCTCTTTATAAAAATTAGAATACAAACCAAAACACAGATTAGGATAATGTGTGTGAGGCACTTCACTTGACGTTTACACTATTTGACACTAACATTCACCGTCATTGTCAGTGTCAAGCACGTCTTGGCGCCATGGAACTAATAAGTACTCCACTACCTACATGGCATGGAACACTGAAGTTTAAAACTTAGACGTAAAGCAAGGCGCCAGCAAATACTCTGGCGACGAACAGAGCGTACCTACGTACTTATTGGCCCAGCAACGTCCAACCAATGTTTGTTTACAAGCATGTGTGAGCTTTGTAATCAAAGCCAGTAGTTCCATGTGGTAATATCAATCTGTCCCGGTTTACTATTATTAGTACTCCCCGCAAGTAAAACACTAATGAAAATGACCCTCTCCCCCTAAATTTTTGACATCGCTTACAGTTATTTAACTACGCTGTTATGTCTGACATGGTTGTTTTGTTTTAGGTCTAAGCTAACGGGCTTAAGTTCAATACTCATTTGGGATTATTCAAATTACGTTGAAAGAAAACCTACAGGACATGTTTACTTTACGCTGATATCATGGAGAAGGAACATTGTAAAATAGGTTCGGCGTTTGCAACTTAACAGTCTTCCAAACAGTTATTTTTCAGTGGAAGGATACCGAACGATACCGATAGGATAGTGGACCTTGGGTTGTGATAGAGAGGTGCTGGTCAACTTAGACATAGGGTAGATGTCTAAGTTGACCAGCACCTTAGACAACCAAGCTTCCAGAATTTTTGACACGATCGTTTAATCTAATGTGCCTAAATCTTAAGTTAATTTTCACACCCATCTTTAGCCGTAAGATATAAACTTGTGTAACTGATTGATGGCAAAGTGAAGATTACCGTTGTTGTCAGTGTGAGCATATGACCAGCGATTAGTTAGCGGTGTCTGATGTTTGTTTACAAGCGCGCGGCGTGCGGTGGCGGTGGCGGCGGGCGCTTCGCGAGGAGCAGCGGAGCGCGTCCGTGCGGGGGGCGCCTGGCACCTCGCCACCGGAACGCGGTCACTCACCAAAACATACAGATTTCTCGGGAAAAAATAACAAGCCGCCGCTCGCAGAACTCGGCAGTACGTCGGTTGCGCCGTACACTCGGTATCACCGCGGCGTCGGTAACCTTATACGCGTACCGGACACCAGTCCGCTGATTTCGAGTTAATTTCCGCAGTGGTTAGTAGCAGTAGGCTGCAGGCCGGGTGCGGCGGCGGAGGCGCGTCGCGGAACACCGTCGCGCTCAGGAATTAGGTCGCGGCTCGCGAGTGCCCGCGCGCATTTGTACTGGACAGCACGTTGATCCCGTGCCGTCACGCGGAGGCGAGGCGGGCGGCGCGCGCGCTTACAGCATGTGCAGCCACACGCTGTGATCCCGCTCGCCACCGACAGCCGAAGCGCTGCTGAGTGTCAATCTCGATGTGTCGCAACCAAGTTGTTTATTAGTAGGTAAGTGCGATTAACGACCGGCTGATGTGAGCTGCGCGCCGGACGTCTTACACTATCCGGTGAAAGGAGTTGGAGGCTGTTATTAGCAGCGGTCGAGACGTCACGTGAATCTTATCGCATCACGGAAAAATGTAATTACCCACGTTAATGTGTAACTGTTCCTAGCAAAACGCGAGCGGTTCTGCCGTGTGTGAGGTATTTTTAATGATTACACGTTGTGTATCAGATCCGACCATGTCTGTGAAGCGGCGATGAAATGCGCTTGCGATCACACCTACATGAAACTGTAATCGTTTTGGGTTTTTTTTACGGTTTACTTACACTGCGAATCGATCTAAATAATATAAAGCAGCGACTTGACTTGGCGGGACAGCCTACGCATCAGCTGACCAAGTTATGAACATAATGAAGACGCCTGATGAAGGTTGGCAAGAAAAAGAAAGCACATACTTAAAGGAAGTGTAGTTTCCATGAAAAATAACAACTTGTATTATGGAATCATTTCTAAATTTTAATAAAGCTGGCCAAGTGCGAATTTCCGATTCACAGCAAAAAGGTTATACACAGTATTTTTAACAATGAGCGTTAAAAATATTGTTACTATATTTTTTGGTGGATGATCACGAAGACGGTATGTAAATTTAAGTTTTTTTTGCGATATCTCGCTTTTTAGTACTCAAACGATGGTTGGTCTCATTCTTTCTTTACTCAAAAATCTCATTTTTTTTACTCAAAAAGCAGTCAACATCCATTATGGCAACCATTATACTATCGTGATACAGCCGGGGGTCAATATCCACTATATAAAAGAGTTAATAAAAATATTTTAAAACACACTCACTTAATAGTACCTACCTACTTACCCACCCATTAGGTACATATATACTTATGCATGTTTGGCTCACCTAACATTATACCTACCACAAAATGGAAATTTGTATGCCATGGTTTTAAAAGGAACCCTAAATTTATTAAATGGCTGCAAGTAGTTACCTTATGTAAGAGCTCAATAAGACTAAAAGGTTTAAAATTAGCTTAGGTAGTGTGAAATAAGACATTTTAGTATTGAGCTTATCTTAGAGAAGAGTAATTGGTCTTATCAATCTCTAATGGCGTCAGTTTTTATTTTTTACAATTAATTAATATTTTTTGACTAATATTCTAAACACATAACGAAGTGGGCCTGTGAAAATATTTCACTTTATTCCACAAACCATTCGAAGAAAATGTACACCGCAAGTTATTTAAGTTCATAGACAAGTTCATAACTATCAAGCAAATGAACTAAATGATTGCAGGAAATAAAAATACTACTAATAGGTACAAATAATACTAACATGAGTAGACAATTTTTTTTTTTTTTATTCCAGCTGCGCTCGCGGATACTCTTATAAATAAATACTCCTTTATTGAGCTTCCAGTGAGCAATATAAGGGGAATTACACTTATAAGGGCAGTCGTAAGAGCGCTTTAAGTTCTAATTTCCCTCAAACCATGCCATTATAAAACCATTATAAGTTATTTTGGTATTACAACAGCAGTAACAAGATTACTGTAAGTGTGAAGTAATCTTCAATAATAACAGTGTTATAAGTTGACTCTCAGTGAGAATTCTCTTATAAAGTGCGCCTAAATCGACACTTACAGTTGTTTGTAAGTATGTTAAAAGAGTAAAAAAATATAGGTTTTGGGACACTTGTAAGTTAAAATTTTGCTAGTTGGGCGACGCCCGTGGCGTCTCCCGCGGCGGCTGGGACGTGAGGTTCTTACACTCTTACGTCCCGTCACCTCCTTCGGTAGCATGACTGCTTCGCAGAAGGAGGTGACGGCTTCCCATTCCCTCTCGCTCCGGACCATGGCTTGAACCAGGGCCGGACGCGAGAGGTCGCCGCCGCTAATCGCCGCTACGAGGACACGGCTCGCGGTTGCTCCGCCCAACCTCGTTACTCTTCACCCCAATATGAGCTGGAGCCCATTGCAATTTAAACTCATTGCCATTTTTATTAAATTTATGGATGATACCCGTGGCGTAGCGTGGGGGGGGGGCTGGGGGGGGGGCCATAGCCCCGGGCGGCACGTTTCAGGGGGCGGCAGAGAGCAAGAGCCAGGACGTGGCAAGTGGAACCAGGCGGCAGCGTCAGGTCATATAGTTATCAGATCAGTTAATTACTAAAGTCATCGGGACTATGTTGCAAAAACAAGGATAATCAAGAAGTGGAGCATTTTCCTTAATATACGCCGCTGGCCCGGGGCGGCTTTTCATACAAGAGTCACGTATATTCCGGTCTGCCGCCCCTTATTTTCTAGATACAAGCATTTTAATCTTCTAGCCTGCCGCCTACCTTTTTTAAATCTGTGTTAATGGGTGTATTAATGGTATTGGCTTCGTGTCGCGGGTTCGATTCCCACACGGAACAAATATTTGTATGGCCTACAGGTAGTTGTTCCGGGTCTGGCTGTTTGTGTATGTGAGTTTCTTTCAATGTATGTAAACGCACCCACGATACAAATTCCATTTGTTTGAATCGTGAAAAGAAAATCTGTTACCTATCCGAGGCGAGGTGCCAATTTTCGAGCTCGCTTCGCTCGCTCTTTCATCTTACTTATTCTCAAGTCTAAAGCTTTTATGCGTAAGTCGATAAAAAAGACTTATCTATCTATATGAATAGTTAAAATAAAACGTAATTTATCCGATGTGCTAAAAATTTTTGAGCTTGCTGTTTTTGTTAATTTCCGGAACGGCAAACCTTATACACTAGGTATTAGCAATTGAACATGACAAACCTACATACATTCGATTTCGAACAAATAATCATCATCATCATTCTCATCCCCTTCTTATACCAATTCATTAGGGATCGGCGCAGTATGCAGTATTTTGACTTTTTGTTTCTTGACTAATTATGAAATTAGAGGGTTCGTCCAAAATTACAGTCGGCCCCGAGCGGCAAAATACCACGCTACGCCACTGGATGATACTTATATTATAATATCATAGGCTATCGAGCCACGTGTTGCAAAGCGCTTTTGCTATCTGAAAAGATAACAATCCTATTAAATTTTTCTTTTTCTTTTTTATTTTTTTTTATTCTGGGTTAAGCTCGCCATTGTACTTAAGCTATGTTATTGCAATTTGTATATATATTTTTGTTGTTTTTGTGTGCAATAAAGAATAAGAAGAAGAAGAAGAAATTTTTGTTGATCTGCATAATTTTTTGTTCTTAATTTAAAGTAATTACTAACATAGTTACGTAAGTTGTATCACTAACAAAATATGGAGTAAGTTTCCGAAATAAAGTTTTATTATTATTATAATTAAGTATGTCATGGCTTGAAACATAGAAATAAGTTCCAACGTCATGGTGGATACATAAGTATTTATTTTACAACCAATTTTAACATTCAAATTCTGATAGAAATACATAACCCCTTGTCCATGTGCACTCTTCGACCCATCATTATAGAATTTCTGCCAACCACTGTACTTTGTACTTAATTCATTTACAACCGATATTTTATAGAATCATAAATCATCATAATCATGGTTCAAATGAAGTTTTGTTGACCGTGACGCTTTCAATATCACTTTTAATACTTTTCTGGAAGTCAATGGCTGATACCCAGATTTCCAAACTAAACATTCTAAGCACATGTGATGACGAGACTTGAAGTGGTTGCCAGAAACTTGCCACCCTTAGGAGCATAATGAATGCAAAGGTTGGCAGTGTTAACACTAACCGCGACATATGAGTACCCAGGGACTAGGTGTGTATAACGACAATAGGGAGCGATTTATTGAGTTTTGTCAGCACCACGACCTTACCATCGGAGGAACATTATTCATTCATGGTGACCACCATAAGTACACGTGGAACTCACCCGATGCGACGCGGCGGGTATTCATAGCGACCACCATCTAGTGGTTATAATTCCAGCCCGTTACTGTCCCACTGATGGGCAAAGGCCTCTTCTCATACAGAGAAGGCACGAGCATTGATCACCACGCTTGCTCAAGACGGGTTAGCGATTTCAGACTTATATTAATTATAAGTCCAGGTTTCCTCACGATGTTTTCCTTCACCGATGTCTGTGATGTCCAAGATAAACTTAGAAAGTACATATGAATTGAAAAAGTCACATTGGTACTTGCCCGGATTTGAACCCACAATTTCATGCATGAGAGGCGAGGCCTTAACCTCTGGGCCATCACAATTTAGGTTTTGAACTCTAGTTACGCAATCACTTTTGAACTCTAGTTACGCAATCACTTTTGAACTCTAGTTACGCAATCACTTTTATGTACTCGATACTGCTTTGGACTCATTAGACAAGGAGTGGAACCGCATCAAAGTGGCCTATACTGAGACCAGCTCCGCCGTTTTAGGACACAAAACGACTAACTCTCGGGAGGACTGGATGTCACAAGTTGTGTCATCCAGTCTTCCCGAAAGTCACAACGTGGAGCCTGATCGAAGGCTGAAGAAATCTTCATCTGAGACTGCTAGAAACCCTCTACGACGCCATACCGTCAGAAACGCAAGGAAATCTATCGCAGTACCCGCAAAGATAGGAAGCAGTGGGCTGATGGTATTGTTGATCGTGCTCATCAAACGGCAAAGAGCGGCGACTTGAAGGAGCTGTACAGAGCTACCAAAACCTTGGCTTGTAACAGCAGGTCAAAGAAAAAACCGCTGAAGTCCAAAGATGGTCAGCTCATGGTGACATCAGAAGGCAGCTTATTGTAAATTTTTTGGAGTTATTCTTCATATTTCTGCTTAATTGTGGAGGTTTTAATTTATTTAGAGAATATGGTTTCATATTTACATAGGACACAGAACTACAGGCAAAAAAAATAGTGGTATTTCGAAATATATACGTAATAAATTACGTGTTTTTCAAAACGACGTAGATGTCATCGAGAGATGCTGTGTTCTTTTATTTATTTTTAATATTATAAAAAGCCTACAATACAAAATTTGGTTGCTACGTTTGCAACCTAACGAGTGGCGCTACCTACTATAAATGCACAAAAAAACTTTGTAGCAAAAAAATATAACGGACTTCAAAAACACAAAAAAGTGAAAAATAACTTTAGCTTCAGAAGTCGGTGACTTTTGTTTGTTTGAGTTAGTTTTGTTGTCGGTTTTATTTTTTCATTTTTAGTTGTAATATCCTATACAAATATATCCTATGCATTTATTTTACATTATTAATTAACAATACATTTCATGGTAATAGTCTTATCCCCAATCAAATAGAACTTAAAATAACTAACTGTCCAAATCTGGATGTACTGTACACTATACCGCCTCAGAGCATACAGGCGTGATGTTATGTTATGATGTGTGATGTGTTTATAAACAATAAACATCCAAGCGATTGCAGCAGTCACGTCACGACAGATTTGCTATCTATTATTGAAGGGTTCATGACAATATTTCTATGGGACCAACTGAGGAGTTATACTCTTTCAAACAAAAAAATAATTTTCCAAATCGGTTCAGGCGTCTTCGAGTAATCGGTGAACATACATAAAAAAAAGATTCCGACGAATTGATAACCTCTCCTCCTTTTTTGAAGTCGGTTAAAAACAATTTACACCTATTGATTTCATTACTATCTTAAACGGTTGTGTGAATGTATGTTATGGTGTGGTAAATACACGATCCCCTTCCCGTGTTGCAGCTGAGTGCTGACGCGATGGACGCGGTGTACCCGGCGTCGGCGTCGGCGCTGGCGCGCGGGCGCCGCCTTCGTCGCGCCGAGCCGCGCAGCCGCCACCGCACCACGCCCGTCACCTTCGCAGAGATCAAGGTGAGCCGCCCCACCCCTACTACACCAAGCGACATTTATCACAACTACTTTGTCAAACACTAATAAGGAGCTAAGCTTAATACCTAGAACCTGTACAAATGATCCATCCAGTAGTATCAACAAGGCAGCACAGGACAGGACTAATTTCTGCAAATAGTTTTCCGGCTCCTTGTTTATCTGACTTTGAACCTCTTTCATTGTTCTTTTGTGATCAATCGCTAATGATGGGAACTGTGTCTTCAGGAGGTGGACGAGGAGAGCTCAGAGACGGAGGTGCAGTGCGAGGAGCGCAAACGGCGCCCTGACGTGCTGGAGGAGCGGCTCGGGCGGCAGTTCGCGGAATTCCGGCGCAGGCGCGCGCGCCGCGACCTGCTGCGCGAGCGCGAGCTGGAGTCGCCGCCGCCGGCGCCGCCCTCCCCGCCCGCGCCGCACGCCCCGCTGGCGCGCGCCGGCAGCGAGCCCGCCGCGCTGCACCGCGACGCCGCCGACACGTGAGCGCGCCGCCCGCGCAGCCGCGCTGCTGGGACCCGAGACACGACACCCTGCCGCCGTGACGACGGCACATGATCACTCCGCCGCCAGAGCGGTACTTACGACAAGAAACAACTTTTGTTATTGTTTTTCGATCGTATAATTTCATAGTATTTGTTGTGTACGGTTCTAAAATTATTTGATTAACAGCCTTAATCAGATGTTTAGATGCCTGTCATTAATTTAATAGGAATGTAGTTAAGTAGCACGCTAACATATTGTATGTAGGTATAGGTATGTCCAGGGCCGTAGCCAGAAATTTGGTTCGCGGGGGAAGGGGTTACTGCTAAACAAAATTGCACTCCACCTTGGATATACGTTAGGTTCTCGTTTATCCATTTATACAAGGACTAACTTTGTTGGCTTATACCTACAGAAGAGATTACCAATCGAGAAAATGTAGGATCCAAGAGCGAGCTTAAAAACTTTAGCATCCACCTCGAATTTGATGGGTTTTCTTTTGTCTATTAATTACATAAATAGAACTAATTTTGATAATTTACAAAATAAAAACTGGTGAAAGCAAAGAACGTTCAAGCGAGCTCGAAAATATTTGCACTTCAACTAGGATAGGTTATATTTTCTTCTCGACATACGATACAGAAATAGGGTTATGCAGATACTTTGTCGACTAGTGCAGAGAAGTTTCCAGAAACAA
Organism: Noctua pronuba; assembly: GCA_905220335.1. Lineage (NCBI taxonomy): Eukaryota > Metazoa > Arthropoda > Insecta > Lepidoptera > Noctuidae > Noctua > Noctua pronuba. The sequence goes on along the minus strand of LR999906.1, from coordinate 91,116 downwards.
GATAATGCAAGAGCTTGAAACTTTTGACAACTCTCCTCGTATCAATTAGGTTCTTTATGCTCATTCATTTAAAAATGAAAATGGCAGTGTCAACTTATATTGGACTGAGTAAGTATTAGCGAGCCAGCTCGAAAATTTTAGTATTACGCCTGGGATAGGTTGGTTGCTCTACTGTTGTCCGAGATTTCGAACCCTCCCCCTGCCTACGGCTCTGGGTATGCTTCGTTGTCGGCTTGTAAAGGGTCCTTTTACACCCTGAATATACAGCAGTGGCGCATAAGCGTTAGTCGGACTAGTGTCGAACTACTGTCGCACTAGCGTGATGTCGAGCTTCAGTTTGTCGCACAAGCGTTAATCGCACATCCGTTTGTCTACCTGACGTACACTCATCCGAGAGGACTAATCACCAGTGATCGGAGTAGGTAGATTGAACTGGGGTCATTGATCCGAAACGTATATATTACTATGGACATTCCTCCGGAATTGGTGGATTATTGGTGTGATTGTTTTTATTATTCAACAGATAAATAATGAATTAATTTAGTTTTGATACCTTCCTTTAAATTTTGAATTGAGTAGTAATAATATCACTACCAACATTAACAATATTTAATTGAATCCGGAAATACCGGAATTACTTTCCGGAAAAATGGCTTATCCATGTTATTCTTTCTGTGTGCATTTATGATACAAGTACCAAAAATCAATCTACCTACTCCGATCACTGCTAATCACTCAATATAATACTGTCACCTTGTAAATCATCAGATGACTGTTCACAGAAGGGAAATAAAATGAAACACGTGATGTGACAGTTCTCGTATAATTATTGTACAATAAAATAAATAGCACTCTCAATCACGCGTCTGTCAGACACATCAATAAATAGACACACTATGTAACTATGTACACGAGCTAACACTATGTACTCATTATTAACCAATATATATTATTACAAAAGTTTAACAAGTATCCTTACTCGCTATACATGTGTGTATAGTGCGATGTCAAATTGTCGAGTTTCTCGTTGCATTTATGCATATTTTATTTTAGGAGTTACACTAACAATCATTCGAACAAATAAGTCATCATTCTCAAAATCTTAAACTCGATTAAGTAATTTACATAACACAGAATCGTTTCTCCATGTATCCATGTTCCACAGATGTTTGACTACATTATTTATGTTTGAGTACGGAAACGGACTTCAATGTGAAATTGGTTCATTTCTAAATGAAGAAGTTGTGGTACTTGGGCCTGTAACAAGTTGCTGTTGTTTTGTTCGTTAGCTATAAGTAGTTCAACAAGGGGTGTGTGGTAACGTACGCGTACTTAAGTAATTGGCACTGGTCGACTCTCACTAGTTCTCTACGCTTAACGCTACGGTAACGCGTAACAACATACAAAACCTAATTATTGTATAACGATTCGTACTTAACTGTAGTTTGTTCACTTACTCATACTGTGTATTCATAATATATTATTATCATGGCATATACTTAGTATAGCGCGGGCGGCAACGTCTCTATGTACAACTCGTCCTCACTGCTCTCTGCTTACCTAGCTAGCCGTACACGGTACGGTGGTATACCTTCAACTGTAAATATAATTGTTACAATATAATCGACTCGTAAATAATCTTATCTCAATATTTTCCTAAATAAATAATTATTTTGTCATAATACTTTATTTGTCAGCCTCGACACCTACGCGGACTCCCTAATACTGTACAAAATATTAATTGCGTCTATTACATTATAGCACATCATTCTTTCGTCTGTCGGGTGTATGTGTGTGTGTGTGTGCGTGCGGGGGGAGGGGTGTGCTAGTGGACGGTGCGGAGTCAGTCTTGTGCGGCGGCGCGCGCGTCCTCGTCCGGCTGCAGCTCCGCCTCCGCCGCCGACGGGATCGTGTGCAGCAGGCGCGGGGCCAGCACGGCCGGGGAGCCGGGCGGCTCGTCCACCGCCGGCTGGCGCGTCAGCCGCGGCCGCGCCGCCCCCCCGCCCGCGCCGCCCGCCCCGCCCGCCGCGCTGCCGCCCGAGCGCGACGTGCGCCACGTGCCCGTGGACGCCGTGGCGTTCGAGCCCGACGAGTCGTTGCGCGACGACGACAGGTTGGAGTCCTGCGACGTCTTGCGCGCCACCAGCCACGACGCGGCGCGGCGCGGCGGCGGCGGCGGCCGGCCGTACGTGCGCCACGAGTCCGAGCGCGACGACGAGAACTCGACGGACGACGACACGGAGCCCGCGCGCGCCGGCGCCGACGCGGGCGCGCGCGGGGCGGGCGCGGGCGCGGGCGCGGCGCGGCGGCCGCACGCGCGCAGCCAGCTCAGCAGCCGCTCGCGCCGCGCCGGCGGGCGCGCGCCGTCGCGCTCGGCGGTGCCGCTGCTGCCGGGCAGCAGGCGGCGGCAGGCGCACGCGGCGCCGTGCTGGCCGCGCGACGAGCGCTCCGCCAGGCTGTTGGTGTTGGCGGGCGTCTGTCGGTTGCTGAAGTTGGACGAGTGCCGGCAGCGCCCGATGCCGCGCGTCACTCGCGACTCCTCGATGGCCTTGCACACGAGCGCGCAGTCCTTCTTGAACTGCTTGGTGAGGATGGCGTAGAGGAAGGGGTTGCAGCACGAGTTGAGCGGCAGCACGAACACCGTGAACACCTTGGCTTCCTCCAGCGACACGAGCTGCGCACCGAACGCCGCCGTGAGCGCGAAGAAGGCGATGGGCGACCAGCACAGGAAGTCCGTGAAAACCAGCAGCGCCATGCGCTTGGCGATGCGCGAGTCGTTGGAATTCCAGGCCTGCGAGCCGCGGATGGCGCAGTACATCTTGAGGTAGCAGCCCAGCAGCACCAGGAAGGCCACGCCGTTGATGACGAGCAGCGCTACCACGTAGCCCAGCGCCACCGGTGTGGAGGTCTCGAAGGGCAGGCACACGGCGAACTTGCGGTAGTCGGACACGCCCAGCAGCGGCAGCGCGGCGGCCGCCAGCGAGAACGCCCAGCCCGCCGCCATCACCACGGCCGCGTGCCGCAGCGACAAGCGCTTGTTGAGGTGCATGGCGTGCGTGATGGCGTAGTTGCGCTCCAGTGTGATGACGGCCAGCGTGAACACGGACAGCTCGGACGACAGCACGCCCAGGAAACCGGCCAGCTTGCAGCCGCCCGACATCTGCCACGCGATGGCGTGCGCGCGGAACTCGCCCAGCGTGCCCGCGTCCACCACTGCCAGGAAACCTGTACATCAGATTATGTATTGGGCATGGCATCCTGTGACTGTGCCAACGACTTTGACATTGGTTGCACTGCGATGTAGGGAGAAGGAGGGGTTAAGGCGATAGTCGGCCTCTGCAAAACTCGGAAATTCACAGCAAAAACAAAAACAAATCTTGTGTGCGGGGACCACCCCCTTTGACACCTAGTCGTACTTAAATTATTTGAGATGATGCTAAAGTTGCTCTACCTGCGTATTAACCTACTAAAAAAAAAGGACCACCATACAATGACGTTATAAAAATATATTTTTATTGAAATTCATGATCACTAGTTTTCGAACATTTTTTTTGCCTTGCCAATGCAAAATTGTAACAATGCTAAGAATCTAGGACATTTGCTCGAAAGACACTTGCCCGAAAAGATATTTGCGCGCATGCACTTATGAGCGAAAGCACTTTAGCGCGGAAGGACACCTGCGCGAATGGACTTTTGTGCGAACGGACACATGTGTGTGCACACACACGATTGATATTACTTGATTTTGATTGTGACCCCATATTCGTTTAGAACGCCCTCAATTACTATGAAAATGACACCCATGATGAAAAATTCGATAATTTTCTTATCCGCCATCTTTGATTTTGATTTCGATTCATAGTAAGGAATCTTATTTCCTGCAAGTACTTATCCGTTCGCGCTAGTGTCTTTCGCGCATGTGTAAAATATTAAAAAAAACATAGTTTAAAATCCTTCTTTTCTTTGTAGTCGGTTAAAATAATTAAGTTAGAGCAGCCCGCATGACATAACATGAGCGCGATAGCATGATTGTGCGAGTAAGAAGTGAAAAACAATTGACCATATTCCTGCGTCCTTCTACCTCGGCCGCTAGGCGGTCACTGAGAAAATATGGCAAACTTTTCCTGTAATTTTATGGGTATTGTGGTATACAATTAATTTTCAGCCTACGTTACATAATTTTACAGATTTTTGTGCAGAGTGAATATTTACTCGTCACAAAGAATACACGCTCCAAATTTCATGTCTCTAGAACCAGCGGATTGGGCTGTGCGTTGATATATCAGTCAACCAATCAAGTCATTGAATTTTTAAATTGGGGGATGATTTTGGAAAAACTGTGATACACGTTTCTCATAATTTTATCTGAAGAGTATGTGCACAAATTGTCAAGTCAATCGATTGCGAGAATAAAAAGTTTCATAGAAAATTCAACACCCCATTTCACCCTCTTAGGGGTGGAATTTCGAAAAACCCTTTCTTAGTGGATACCTACTCTTTACAAAGAATACACCCTCCAATTTTCATGTCTCTAGGACCAGCGGTTTGGGCTGTGCGTTGATATCTCAGTCAGTCAGTGAGTCAGTCAGGACTTAGAATTTTATATGTATAGATAATATATGCTATATTGCTAGCATATATATTATAATAATAATATTATTTTTATATTTTTGTGCAATATATTGTGTAATATTGTTGTGTGGCATTTATTTAAAAAATATTCATCAGTTAAACAAACTCCAATTCGTTCCCAATATGAGAATTTGTTATGCTCGATCAAGTGCAAAACTGCACTATTGAAGAAGAGTTTATTTGGTGTTGCTCCCAAAATTTATAATAAACTACCTGAAAGAATTAAGTGTATGTCTTTAAATAGATTTAAAAAATCCCTCCAGGGATACTACTTGACAAAATGCTATTTATTACAGTGTGGATGAATATTTAAATGATAATTTTTAGTATGAACATTTTTTTATAATTCTGATTTGTGATTTTATGATTTCCAATTGATTTATTTTTATTTTTTTATTGGCATTTTATTTATTTATTTATTTATTTTAGTACATGGAGGACTTACAGCTAATAAAAACAAACAAAAAAGGAAACCATAATCACCAGAAAGCCAATTACAAATCCTCACGTATAGAATTATAATAGAAAAAATTTATGGTGTGAGCACAAAAACAGAAAACACACCGCTTTAATCAAAGTAAGAAGAATATTAATACTTGGTATGCAATTATATGACTAAAATAATAGAAAAAATTTTAACATAATAAAAACAAATAACCTACCGCTACTTGAAAAATTTGAGGCTTAAGCATCTTCTGGCCGAATTCACACTAATTGTGAATGGATCTAAATCATATTCCTTGCATATGTCATTGAAATATCTGCTTGCGCGCACAATATAACTGTTTTGCCTATAATTCGAAGATGTATGAGGTACTCGTATGGGTGGATTAAAACGAAATGTTTTACTTGGCACATTAAAATAAAATTTTGACAATAACTCAGGGTTATCAATATTGTTATTGAGGATTTTGATCAAGAACAAACAATCAGCAATTCTACGTCGATCTACCAGTGGTAGCAGATGATACTTCTTACAGAGTCCAAGATAATCAGTTGACTGATGTGGAATTTTTTGATGAAAGCAAAGATATTTTATGAAACGTCTTTGGATGTTTTCAATGCGATCAATGTATTTATGATAACGTGGATTCCATATCTGAGACGCATACTCTAGCTGACCTCTTACAAAAGTGCAGTACAATATTTTTAGTGTTTTAGCATCTGTAAAACACTTAGATAAACGTATTATAAAGCCAAGCAGTTTGGAAGCTTTTTTGACAATCGCATCAATGTGCGTGTTAAAAACTAACTTACTGTCTTGATGGACGCCCTAGTCACGAATAGTACTGCACCTTGGCAAGATCTGGCCCGCCAGAGCATAAGTAGTGGCTAGGACTGCACGTTTTCTAGTGTAAGTGATCACCGAACACTTGGATGGGTTGAGATCAAGTTTATTAGCCCGACAATACTCTTCAAGCCGATACAAGTCAGCCTGAAGTGCTAGTACATCTTCGAGCGTTGAAATGTGGCAAAGATTTTCATGTCATCCGCAAAGCATAATAGTTTGGATGAATGGAGGCACTGATCGATGTCGTTCACATAGACTACAAATAAAAAAGGACCGAGCAACGAACCCTGAGGCACTCCGCTGGGCACGTTTACCCAACTAGACATATAATTGTTGAGTACTACTGCTTGTGACCTGTTATCAATGTAGGAAGAGAACCACCTCAAGAGATCCCCACGGATACCCATGTAGCTTAGTTTCTTTATCAGGGTATCGTGGTCGATCCGGTCAAATGCCTTGCTATAATCTGTGTAAACCACATCGACCTGCTTACCATTATCCATAGCATCCGTGATGAAATCGTTAAATAAAATCAAGTTAGAAGTGGTAGACCGTCCTTTTAAAAAACCGTGCTGAAAGGAGCTGAACGAACTAGCAAGGGCGGGATATAACTGGTTATAGACAATCCTTTCAAATACTTTAGCCATAATGCACAGCTTCGATATAGGCCTATAGTTAATAATTTCGGTTTTGACCCCTTTTTATGCACGGGTGTAATAAAAGCAGATTTCCAAACTTTGGGGACAACACCTTGAGCCAAAGACTTGGAAAACAAGATTGAGATAGGCAGGGCAATGGAAGGCGCGCATTTAATTAGAAATTTAGATGATATGTTATTAGGGCCGGCACCTTTAGCTGGATCCATTTTATTAAGTATTTGTAACATTTTTAGTGAAATTTCTTATATTTTTTTAATTGACTTGTTATATTTGTAATCTTTTTCAGTTGACATTTTATTTGTAATGTTAATAAGCTTTTTATAATTTGTTTGTCAGTAACGACAAAACATAGCAAGAACCTTTACTATTTATAAGATCCTTAATGTGTACACCTATGTTTGACAAATAAATGATTCTGATTCTGATTCTGTAAAAGTCACGATGAATCAAATCTCATCAGTCCATAGAGAACTCAGCTTGGACGCTGATTTAAGCAGAGCAGAGCAAAGAGATAGTCACCCAAGTAGATGCCCATGAAAAAGTCGGCGGCGGCGAGGTTGGTGACGAGGAAGCGCGGCACGTCGATGCGGCTGCGGCTGAAGATGAGCACGAACACCACGGTGCCGTTGCCGAGCAGCGCCAGCAGGAACACGGCCCATACGCCGCAGCGCAGCGTCCACCAGTCGAACAGGTCCACGCACGGCAGGAACGGACCTGGACAAATAAACGCGGGGCGTCACTTACTACGAGGCTACACGAATAGTCCGTTTTGGCAATTTTGGCACGGAATAATAAATACATGGAATGTCAATAAGGTTCGTAAGTGTGCGAGTCACCTGGCAGCGGCAGACACTGCACCTTGCGCGGCGCGTCGGGCCGCAGCTCGCGCTCGCCCAGCTCCACGGCGCCCGCGCCCGCCCAGCCCTCCAGCATGGCCTGCAGCGCACCCACCCCCGCGCCGCTCAGCTCCGACACGTTGACTGCCAACATGAACGACTCGGTATAAACACCGGCTGACAGATGACGTGATGCGATGAGCGCAGTCGAGTCGCGGTGTACATACAGTAGTGCGCCCAGATGTCGGTGGTGTTGGCCCAGGCGGCCGGGTCGATGTGCTGCGGCGGCAGGATGACCAGGTCGGACGGCGACTCGGCCGCCGGCTCCTCCTCCGCCTCCTCCATGAGCGGCATGAACTCGCAGCAGTGGTACGCGTACGAAAGCACCAGCGTCTACGCATTTATAAATATTAGGTAAAATTTACCTTATCGACCAAAGCACATGATAATGAAGGCTCCATAGTGTGACTTCAAAACTGGAGAGACCGCCGAAATCGCAGAACATGTATCTACCTATTCAGTTTGACTTCCGCTAATTTTCAAGCTAAAATTCTCCAGCTTCTGTTGCCAGTTCTCATTTGATGCCTAGTCACTTCTGTCATTCGAATATAATTCTATTATACGAAAAGGTAATAAATCTGATGAGAAACTCGTATATTAGGAACTTTGGACCTGCACCATCCTCCTGAATAGGCTCTGGATTCCGCCGTGCCTTTTCGACTGCTGACCAATAGGTTTAGGCCTAAAAAATCAACTAGCCAAGCAGTAAACAAATTGGTTAATTACATTTCTACGAATCTGGATAGTGGAATGCATACAGTTGGTATCTTTCTAGACCTTGCCAAGGCCTTTGATACTATTTCTTGCGCTACTCTTTTGCTGAAGCTTGAAACACTTGGGATAAGAGGAGCGCAGCTACAACTATTATCTGATTATCTTAGCGATCGACAGCAATGTGTTAAAATTGGGCCGAATACAAGTTCAGATCTTTATAATACTCGTTTTGGAATACCACAAGGCAGCATATTAGGTCCTACATTATTTTTGATATATATTAATGACCTTTGCAGCCTGCCACTCGAAAATGGTGTCGTAATGTCCTATGCGGATGATACTGCCCTGTTGTTTTCAGCTAAATTAAGAGTTGAGGCCTATGAACATGCTCAGAATGGTTTCAACATTGTATCTAATTGGCTCCAGAATAATCTTCTAACACTGAATGCTGACAAAACAAAATACATTTCATTTACAATGAGAAATACTAACACACCGCTTACTAACCTAATCATTTACGCGCATACCTGTAGCACGTACGCTGACACTGCATGTTCTTGCCCTACTTTAGAAAGAGCTGACCATTTGAAATATCTTGGCGTCACTATTGACTCGAATCTAAATTTCCGTAAACATATCGAGTTACTATGTGCTCGAGTGCGCAAACTAATATTTGTTTTTAAGTATTTACGTAATGTAGCCGACTATAAATTAATAAAACAGGTTTATTTAGCGTTGTGTCAGTCTATTCTAACCTATTGCATAACGTCCTGGGGGGGGGCGGGAAATTCGATTCTTCTCCCTCTAGAACGTTCTCAAAGAGCAATTCTAAAGGTTGCTACCTTTCGTCCGTTTAGATTTCCTACACACCTGCTCTATAGAGCGTGTAATGTGCTCACAGTGCGGCAATTATTTATTCTTCACATCATACTACAGCAGCACTCTACACTTCCCTATGACCCAGTCCCTGACGATAGGAGAAGGAAGGACCTGGTTTGCACAAAGCCTCAAACTAGACATGCTTTTGCTAGTCGATTTTATGTGTTTTTAGGACCTTTTCTGTATAATAGACTCAACAAGAATGTAAACTTCTACAGTCTTAGTTATAGGAAATGTAGTTTTGTAATATCGGATTATTTAGCGATACTTAATTACACGGACACAGAAAAACTGCTAGAAGTCCTGGTTTGATTATGTTATTCCCTGGTATCTAATTGTACATAGGTATTTTACTTAATTTAGTTTTAATGTTTATTGATTTTTGTACCACTTAGATTATTCTTATAGTTGTTAATAGATTTCTTTTATTTTATAACATTTACTGACCTACTTAATTTTGTGCTATGTAAAGTGATGGCCTGAAACACAGGTTTAAATAAACCTAGATCGGGCAGGTCGCTAGCAAACATTTGTGAATTCCACATTATCGTTTCTTGCAACTGTTAAATATATTTTTAGTTATAGTTTACTATTATGCATTAATTATACCATTGTTTTAGAAATAACACTACTGCACATAAATGTATATTTTTGTAATACTTTTATAAATAAATTATTCTTATTCTTAATAATAATATTAACCTCGTTGCAAGAATGCACTACTTTTTCAAAAACTTTCGACAGCCTAACACTGCACCCGGCAAACATAAGAATTATAGAACCCACATACAACGGATATATCACAATAGCACAGCAGCCCTACGACTACCTGCCACCGGTCCAGCTGTACCCATTCAGAGCGGAGTTAAGCAGGACGACCCACTGTCTCCCAATCCCAAACTCTTCACAGCTACGCTAGAAGTGGTTTTTCAAGAAATAAACCCACACTTGCAGGCCAAAGGTTCTGTCTTCATCGGAAAAGGCTTAACTAATTGTACTTTTTTTTTCCTCAGCTATTAGTAGTCTAGCAAATAAAAGGCACAACTATTATAACTACAATCAACCGTACTATCCTTTTCTCGAAGCCATTCATTTTTACTTTTCATGTGAGTAATATTGTGGTGCCGGAGGAAGGTTTGTGAACTGGGAACTGCTATCCATTTTTTACCAATAGAGTTGACAAATGGACGATAGTTTCTAGTGAAAAAATCACTAACTATAGGATAACTCAATTAAGTGATAGCGGATAAAGATGTGGAGATATTCAATAAAATTATTAAAATGTGGCGGCGATCATAATAACAGCATATTTATTGTTCACACGATCAAAGCAGTCAATGTCATCGGAGCCGATAACGATCCGGATAACATTATCATAATGAATGGGATGCGTGGGAATTGGTTCACACCACCACATGTTTGTCAAGCAATAACATTACCGCGAATGAAACGCGACACGTTACGACACCACCAGTAAACAAGGATATACTATGTGACGGCGAAGAGGCGCGGGCGCGGGGGGCGGGGGTGAGTGTATCAATGACACCGCAAGACCTTCCTCAACATAAAGTTGGCACTCGCCAACCCGGCCTCGCTTCCGGATGATGTCGCAGAAGGAAGACAATTGCTGGTAATGAACTGTGAACGTGTCTTGAATCCGTACTGTTCCGTTCGCGATCGTGATCGTGAGGACCGAGGAGTGACTACTACTTGCGTTGCGCGCTACTCTCTCTCTGCACTTGGGCAGCACGCAGCACTGCAGCAAGTTACGTGTAATGCTGGCGCGCCAGCGGACAGTCCTCGAGATAAGACAACAAGTGGACGCTGTAGGTACGCATCTGACGACACACTGTAATCTCGTGTAGTTGAGTCACCACTGATTGAGGTCTTTGATAAGCTTCTGATACGATATGTTCAATGTCACACACTACGCTGTCTACCAGCTAGCTACTGTTTGGATGTGGCTGCGGGACGAGGGTGAGTGGTCTGCTGCTGAGCGTTTTGGGGCCAGGAGGGTGAGTGGTGGGGTGTACCTGAATCCGGGGCAGCATGTCGGGCGGGTGGAATTGGCGCAGGTTGGGGTTGTTGTGCGCCTTCAGGTGCAGCAGGCGCTGCAGGCCGGCGCCCGGCAGCCACGGAAACACGTTGTTACCCACGTTTCTGCACGAAAGGACATTCAGCATACGATAAATTCATTGTTGTAGGTAGTATGTTTGCTAAAGAGCTATTGTGGCCACGCCCTCAACATTGTACTCTGGATTTCTGGATGGCAGCAACAAACGCCGCAGCACTTGTAAAGCATACAACTTTCCAGACTATGTTTTGTGTAAATGTCGCAATTTGGTGCACAGTGCGCCGCACTACATACAATGCACTAGTAAGTGTGAGTACGTACAAGTCTTCCAGCTTGGAGATGGGCACGAAGGTCTCCATGTCGATGTGCTCGATGAGGTTGTCCTCCAGGTTCCTGCAACAGAACGCGCCTTGGTACTACTGCGTCATCATGAAGACCGACTCCCAAACCCCAGCTCCCGGGAGTGAAAATAGAGAAGTTGAGTAAAGTGCTGATTCTATTAGTAGTAGTAGAACTGGTCAAATATTCCACTCCCGTTGGTTTGGGATATTCGATGAATGTCGAGAGAGCGTTTCCACAAAACATCCCGCGGCAGCCGATCGAATTGTGTAGTTTTTTTTTTTTTTTTTAATAATCTTTATTTATTTAGAGGCTTTTACCTTACAAAGGTACGACAGCCTCATCGTATCCTAATCTAACTAACTATTACACTTAATTACAATATTATTAGTAAAATTATATCATTGTGTAAGCGAGGGAGATAGTGATGCAGCAACCATTTCATAAATAAGTTTCGCTTCTCCCGAATTAGGTGTACATAATATTCTAATGAAAGCCCCAACATCATACATTTTAAGCTTTAACGCCCGCATAACTATCTCCCTCTCTCTGCTGTTCTTTTCACATTCCACCAGCAAATGTTGGACATCTTCGAGTTTATTACACACTTGGCAATTAGGGGAATCGACTTTTTTCATTAGGTATCCAAATTTCCTGGATAGTATCAGTAGCTAATAGCAATTTCGATCCGCGTCAGCTGTTGATGGAGCCTTTCCGCGTGACGAGTACAGAAGTCGATATTTCCGGAGACGATTCGATTATTGAATCGTTTTTAGACAAAAGTTGTCAGGATCCTACCGAGGAAACCGAGACGATTGTTTACTTCAATTAGAAAGAGCGGGAAAACAAAATTAATGAATTATTCAATAAAGTGAGCCTGCCCCTCGATTATCATAAGATTTATTCATGCAAATATGTAAGTAAGCCGCTCGGAGGGCCTGCATGAATAGCTGACGCGCTCCACGCCGGGCGCAGGCCTGTGAGGAGCCGGGCCGGTGCCGGGCCGGCGCGACGCGGCCGATGCCGACGCGATACCGGAGGCACATAAAGCGCCGATCGACTTCCTTTTACGATCTCGTAACGGCTACCGGCTTCAGTAACTGACTCACCTGATCGTAACATGCAGATAGGCGCTGTTCGCTGTTGCGTACTTTATATCTCCCCATAAAAACATTGTGGCGGCGCATGACAGCTTCCACGACCGCATAAAATATATACAAGTATAGAAAAGGCTTGTACCTAACCGGGAAAAATGTTGGTAATTTGGCCGGGGGGGGGGAGGGGAGAACAGGCGTCGTCTTACTACACATTATAGGTCCCGTCACGTAAAAAGAACGCTGACCGATCAAGTAAACATTATCTGTTTTTTGAATACCAGCATATTCCAAAGTACTAAATAGCTAGTAAAGTACTTATTATGATTCTACAATAAAACAATTAGCTTAGTACTACAGGATGCGACTATACCCGAGCGAAGACACAACCCCTTCCTTCCTTCGACCTGTACGGTCCTGTACCTGACGCTGAGTTACTGATGCCGCGATGTACGGAAACATTTACGAATATTTGAGAATTTATCAATTTAACCTAATCATCAGTGTATAGAATGACCATTGTCCGGATAAATTGTATGACGTATTCAGATATGTTATTGTGTGTATTTCGGGCTCGCTTCGCAACGATCCTGGAGCCTTGACTTTGATCCTCAGATGGCACAAAACAAAGCCCTCGGGGCATCTGGATTCACACCGAATCAAATTAGATCCGCAGTAATTGGGTTGGAGTTGGAGCTCCTCGCGATAAATGTGATAGACATTAGACACGTCTCCATCACAGCGGATTTCGATCATTGATGTGTAACGTGCCAATGACAATCTGAACTTGTGCAATGCCAGCACAAGTTCAGATTGTCAATGCATTGATTTAATGCATTACCATTCATTGAATGAAAATAACCCAAGTTTACTTTTTAAATAAACACATTTGGAGGGACATCAAAAATAAACAATGTGTGGGTAATCCGCGGATGGCGTGCGCGGCAGCCGTTACGCGTAATCCGCGAAGGTCGCAGCGTTCGCCTGTGGATGTGGGCGCCGGCCTACGTATACGCGCGCAGGCCAGCGGGTGGTGTACAGTGTACTCACAGCACTTGCAGGTCGGGCGTGTGCACGAACACGTCGGCGGGCAGGCGGCGCACGCGGTTGCGCGCCAGCAGCAGGTCGTGCAGGCGCCGCAGCCCGCGCAGCGAGCCGCCGTCCAGCAGGGAGATCTCGTTGCCCGACAGGTCTCTGCGGAACAGTTTCATTAGCCCACGCATTGGCCCACGCACGAGACGTACATACCAAGACTAGTGCACACTCACAGCACGCGCAGCTCGGCGCAGTCGTGCAGCTCGGGCACGCTCTGCAGCACGTTCAGCTTCACGTCCCTGCACACAGAGGAGGAACATGATATCGTCTGACACGCGCGCCGAGTCCCGCGGGAGCGCGCGGGCGGGGGCTGCTCATGAATACGTTAACACAAAACTTCGCCAATCAACATTCAAATGGGCAATTAGCAGATTATACCTCTCAATGTAAATAACTCTGAATGTTCCGGAAGTGGGTCATGGGGTCAGTATCACAGTACCACCGTATCGTGGGTGCCGAGTACCGAGCTCCGACAGGAAAACAGATGGCGACTGTAGCGTCTCCGCTCAGCGGAGGGCTTTACGTTTTGTAGCTACGAACCGCTTCCTATTGACAATACTTTAGCATTATCTTGTGCTTTCCTTTCGTTTAGTTTGATGAGAGGAATTAGGCCAATCAAATCAGGGCAATGCTTTTGAATGAGTATTCAGAATAAGCAAGAAATAATTATGTGATAACTGATAAATAAAGATTCACTTATACATTATACTAACTAGCTTTAGCCCGCGGCGTCGCCCGCGTGAAGTTCGATAATTGTCCCAAGGGATCATACTACCGGGATAAAGAGTATTTTTATCCTATAAAGGGTGTAAAAAGGCCCTTAACGAAGCAGAAAGGCACTTGTTCTCCCCGTCACGCGTCATTGCGATATTTTTTTTGTTCTAGACCATACCTGGGAACCTTCTCGTTACGGAGATATTGGCGGTCAAAGTTCCATTTTTTCAGAAGTTTTTTGTAAATACCTGTTTTTAATGTAAGATTTTTAATTTAAACACCTCCACGACCCCCGTACTATTCTATCCATTCATCAACACAATGTTTTGAGTGCGTTTGAGTCCTACCGTAAAACGTGATTTTTCACCCCAAATAAAAAGTCGTTTCCCAGCTATAATTTTTGCTTTAAGTTACTTAGTTTGATGTACAGAATGCTTGGTTAACGGCTTCGTGAAGGGTCTGTTAATACCCTGTATGTTAATCATATTTTCATCAACATACAACCGGACACTGACCTAAAAATTACAAAAAAACATAAGAAAATTGGAATTTCGCGCGCTATCCTGACGCGGTCGTCCTTGAGCGCTTGTACCCCGAGCTGACAGCCGGCAGCCTAGCGCGGAGCCGCCCTCCATTCAATCACAAACAAAAGGTAAACCCACGCCAAGTTCTAGGAATGACCTCGTTTTACTTAGAGTAGGTTCATCAGTCGCGTGTAGAGCAAGCGGCACAGGGGCAGACAGCGGAGTGTCAGATCACGCTCGGCGTCGGCAGTTCGGCACATGTGTAGGGTCGCGGTGGTCGCGGTCGCGGCCCGCGCCTTTGTCTGTGCGGAGTTGCGGACTGCTCCTTCTGATCCCACTGCCGCGTGTGCCTACGTTCTAGTTTCTATTTCGACGAGCTAAATCCTAATCGATATTCATTGGAAGACTCTCTGTAAGGCGACTCGCATATTAAGTATTTTCTCACCTGACACAACGCTTGCTTGGAATAATAAGGGGTGTATTGATGTCTGTCTAACCGATCTAGAACTGATCCAGGAACAGACACTCTGTAGTATCCTGCTGTGTCCTAATGAGTACAGTTGACACGTTAAGGTCTTACGTCTATGACACACGTGGTACATTATAAACACAATTATAAATGTTTGTCGTTGGTAATGGTTACTGTTAATGGTTAGGATGCTAGAATGTCAGGCTCTGAGACGCGGGTAGCCGGGTACTCACAGCGAACGCAGCTGCGGCGCGTGCGCGCACAGGTCGGGTGGCAGGCAGGCGAGGCGCGCGCGGTCCACGCGCAGCGTGCGCAGCCGCAGCGTGCCGTTCAGCGACGGCAGCGCGCGCAATGACCGCGCCTCCGACAGCACCCTGTGACACGCACACCAAGTTACCACACAGTACACACTACACAGTTGCATTATAAATAACAGAAACTATAATAATGAAAATTCTGCTACCAGACAAGGACATGCATTACATTGAATTAATTCTTAACCCAGAACGGAACCTAGACCTGGCAACAATACAAGGCTTAGAGGTCGTCACCGTGAACTGTGTCGGGTTGTGTTGTGCCGTGCTGTGGCGTCTGCGGCGTGTGCTCCCTCGCCTGCGCCAGTCACACCTACCTACCAAGCTAGTCAGTTATCATCATCACCTAAGCGAGTTGTTGGTTTGTGTATAATTATGTATAGGTAGTTAGAGTAGTTACAGCATCATCATTACATCAAAACCGGATCCTCAAAGTCCTGTTAACGCGTGGAGTGTGGAGAGCTGACGACGCGTAGCGCAGCTTCCGGCAACTTTTTATGTGCGTCTTTACGAGCTCGATCGCTTTATGACGGACTTCATGTACATAATAACATTCAGTGACATTCATCGTCTCGAGTGGGCTTGTTCTATCCTTACACCGGATTAGTATAGTACATGCAATGGACGGCTCACCACAGCCATCAAGCTAACAAAGGGGAATCGAGTCACTCAGTAGCTCGGTTGTGTGTGGAAGTCAGATTGGCAGTCGCTTCATATAAAATACTGGTATTCCACTGAATTTAGACAAGTCCCAAGTCCCAACTACGTGGGAAAAGACCTGGCAGATGCAGACAATGGACGGACTAAACTAATTGTTACTTGATTACGGTTACGGGATGGAACACCATCTGTAGCTTGTGGTAATGTTTATGAGTGCTTGACAAATCAGCGTGCGACCGGAACCGCGCGGCGTCGGTGTAGGAGTTCCGGATCCCCAGTTCCGGCGTGCTATCCGCCGCGCACTGGATCCGGTGCATCACTTCCGATGCAGCACATGCTGAGGACACCGGACGGGGCCAGTCACATGGTGTCCCAGGTGGTGTTGATGAGAATGAAGCTATCCAGACCTAGGGAGGTCTCCCGAAGATATATGGCCTTCAATAATGTTGTAATCGATCAGAGAGAGGACCTTTTTGCACACGGTCGAAGCAAGCGACTTTTTCCTTGAAACTCACTGCGTAATAATACGTATAAACAAAATCGTAACTTCCACAGTACGTCCGCATTATCTGTTCACTACACTAGGTCTTGCTAATGGGAGCGCTGCCTACTGTTCCGAACGGTCCTGATAATTCGCGAATCCTACTCGACATCCGGGCAGGACATTTATTACCGGATTACACCCCGACTGTACGTACGTACTGCGACCTCGAGCCGATGTTCGCCTCGTTAGCACTGAGCGCTGAGAATGTGTTTATATTCTATACAACAGGGAAGCGGAGTTCTGATCTCTATTTAATATGCTATGAAGGGTGTTGTTTGTTGTTTTGTTACAATAAGAACCCTCAGGATACATGTAATCTATATCCTTCTTCGTCAGTGGAGTTCCGCTCCACATGATCGTATTAGTCGTATCCATAACAAACAAACAAAACTTAGCTCTTCACAATATTGGTCGAGCCGCGAGCGTGGGGGACCGGGCCCCAGGCACCGGGACCTGGGCCCCGGGGCTCTGCAGATAATAAGGAAAGAGTGCCACGTTGTGTCTGTTTGTACAAACTACTGGACAAACAGATTTTTTTCGTGTCCCAAATAAATATCGTCACAGAGGCAATGCGCGGGTCACGTCACTTACGTCATTTATTTCAACAGCTAGCATTTGCATAATCAGGTGATTGTATCGACAGTATCGAGTACTGTCGAGCTACATGCTCCTAATGCTTTGCTTTACTCGAGTACTGAATGTACTCACAAGAGTATTTCAGGGACGCTACACAGCTGCGATCTCGTCATTAATATCTGTCCGAAAGATTTCCCGGAATTTAAACGAGTTTTATGATCAACACAAAACTCGTTTAAATTCCGGAAAATCAATTTTATTAATAAAATGTCGACCCTGACCTCGGCCGACAATTTATTATAAGCAAAGCACTTTAGGATTGTTTTCAAAGAAGACATTGCCATGCAACGGACCGTGGAATTTAATCTAAGGCTGAGCGGTGGCCGGTGAGATGGTGAGCCAACCAAATGCTTTTCTGGCGCAAAACTTTTTCGATTAGAATGGACTGGGACACCACTTCACTTCTTGAAGTTCGCTCTCGAGGTCGGTACATTTTTTGTTTTCGATCGGAGTCGGATCTCGCGGCTGAACAACAAACCTTGATTTTATTACTTAAGTGAGTGAGTAGTTAGTTACTTACCTACACAGAGTTGAAATCGAGTCGACGCGCCGGACGACTCATCGCCCATCAGTAAGAGGACGCCGCCCGGTGTCGACCTGATGCTGCTGCTACGCATGCAGGTACGGCACGAGTGCGTGTGTGTGTACTCACAGGGTGGTGAGGTGCGGCAGGTGCGTGAGCGCGCGCGCGTGCACGTGCGCCAGCGGGTTGGCGCGCAGCTCGAGGCGCGCGAGCCGGCGGCAGGCCTGCAGAACGCCCGCTTCCACTACCTCTACGCGGTTGCTCGCCAGCGACCTGAGCACACAACAAGAACAAACTATGGACTACTTGCACGATACCCAGCACCCAGCGCGTCTGTTGAGTTACGCTAGCTAATTTCATTTGACTTAGTAATTGCGCGGAAATTTCCTCTCAAACAAAACAATTCGTGCAAGTATTAGCAGTATGGAGTTTAATTTTAACGCTGGTCAGCTCTGTGTTCAAGTACGCATGTGTTCACTGTGATGACTGACGAGGAGGGGAGGGGCGCAATACTCACAGGTCCTCGAGCAGCGGCAGCAGGCGCACGGCGACCGGCACCGCCGACAGCAGGTTCTCCTCCAGCCGTCTGCAACACAACTACAGGTCAGCACATACAAAAGTGCTCGCGCGGCTTTGACCGTTGAGACAGTGTGTCAGTGAAAATAGACAATAAGCTCGCTGTTAACTCTTTTGTCTAACTAACTGAACGTACGATAACATAACGTAGCTCATCGCCGGCGACTTCGTCCGCTAAAATTGTGATAGCTTGGCTAATATGCTTGATATAAATATAACTTATAACCTATAACACCCACGAATCATGCAGCTTTCTGCAGTGAAAGAAATTTTAGAATTGGATCTTTAGTTCCCGAGATTACCCTCTACATACAGTTTGTATGAAAACACAAACCTCCTTATAATATTACTGTACATTAAGGCGCTTTTCTTTTTTCAACAAATACCTCTTTATAATATTACTGTATGTACATTAAGGCGCTTTTCTTTTTTCAACAAATACCTCTTTATAATATTACTGTATGTACATTAAGGCGCTTTTCTTTTTTCAACAAATACCTCTTTATAATATTACTGTATGTACATTAAGGCGCTTTTCTTTTTTCAACAAATACCTCTTTATAATATTACTGTATGTACATTAAGGCGCTTTTCTTTTTTCAACAAATACCTCTTTATAATATTACTGTATGTACATTAAGGCGCTTTTCTTTTTTCAACAAATACCTCTTTATAATATTACTGTATGTACATTAAGGCGCTTTTCTTTTTTCAACAAATACCTCTTTATAATATTACTGTATGTACATTAAGGCGCTTTTCTTTTTTCAACAAATACCTCTTTATAATATTACTGTATGTACATTAAGGCGCTTTTCTTTTTTCAACAAATACCTCTTTATAATATTACTGTATGTACATTAAGGCGCTTTTCTTTTTTCAACAAATACCTCTTTATAATATTACTGTATGTACATTAAGGCGCTTTTCTTTTTTCAACAAATACCTCTTTATAATATTACTGTATGTACATTAAGGCGCTTTTCTTTTTTCAACAAATACCTCTTTATAATATTACTGTATGTACATTAAGGCGCTTTTCTTTTTTCAACAAATACCTCTTTATAATATTACTATACATTAAGGCGCTTTTCTTTCCGTTTAATGGGACTTTCCATCAGTGGAACGCAAATAATTTACTTAGCACATTGTCGTCGGTCGCTCCGAGACGCGACTGCCGCCAAATTGTAGCTGTCTGCGCGTGTCTGTCGACTCGCGCGCTTTATTAAAACAGAGCGTGTGCGCTGTGTGCTGGCGGGATCGGCGATGTGGATTGGCGATTCAAGCCAATGAGCCACACTACGGATCACTCAGCGATGGCGGTGCGGTAATGATAATAAACTGCAGACGTGGTGAGCGAAATCGAGGCGATGGACGCGTTCGCTCAGCCGCACATCGGACGCCACCGTCACCATCGCGCGCCGTCGGGCGCACCCAGCCGCCGCGGTAACGTTTGGGAAGACAAGTTCAAATCGGACAGTTGCCAGCGCGACCCGATTTGTGAAAACATTTGGATTGTTCAACAAATCCAATGTGTATACCTCGTGATGAAGGAAAACACTATTTGGGGTGTTTTCCAATTGTCTTTATGACGAAAAGTTTTGCCAGAAACATATCGACAAACAACATGAGCTTTAAATGTTATAACTTTACTTTAACTACCTCCGTAGCCCCTGTACTATTCTATGATTCGATGCATCCATCAGCACAGCGTTTTGAGTGCGTTACAGTCATTACATTGAGCGCTACCGTAAACCGTGATTTTACACACCAATAAAAAAGTAAGTATAAAAACTAAAAAACCCGACTGAAAATGACTGAAAAGCAATAAAATGCAAGTCGGACTTGCACGCACACGGGTTTCGTTGCACCAAACAATTGATTTTGCAAATGATCAAGTCCAAAATGATTAAATAATGGACTCGCCCTAAACTTTTTTATCTGTAGTGGTACGTGAGGCAACAAGTCATCACAACAGCTGCTCTGGTGCGCACCCCTGGGTTACTAGATCGCAGTGTCTTACGTCACTACTATTTTAAATCCCGAATGCAGCGAGGGATTCTAGAGCTCTCGAGCAGAGCGAGCAAACTTTGAGATAGCTCCTGAGCGCAATGAGGGAGTTAAGTTCATCAGTCAACCGATTATCTTGCACTCTGTAAGAAGTATCATCTGCTACCACTGGTCGATCGACGTAAAATTGCTGACTGTTTATTCTTGCTCAAAATCCTCAATAACAATATTGATAACCCTGAGTTATTGTCAAAATATCATTTTAATGTGCCAAGTAAAACATTTCGTTTTAATCCACCCATACGTGTACCTCATACATCTTCGCTTTATAGGCCGAACAGTGACATTGTGCGCGCAACCAGAAATTTCAATGACATACGCAAGGAATATGATTTAAAGATCCATTCACAATTAGTATGAATTTGGCAAAATTTTTCAAGTAGCGGTTATATTATTTGTTTTTATTATTTTACTATTTTCTCTATTATTTTAGTCATATAAATGCAACCAAGTATTTATATTCTTCTTACTTTGATTAAAGCGGTGTGTTTTCTGTTTTTGTGCTCCATACACATACACCATAATTTTTTATTATAAGTCTATACGTGAGGATTTGTGATTGGCTTTCGGGTGACTATGCTTTCCTTTTTTGTTTGTTTTTATTAGCTGTAAGTCCTCCATGTACTTACTAAAATAAAAGCTTGTAGTACATAAGACTAGAATCCTGAAAGAAGTGAGAGATTTAAGCTAGCCCAAGACGAACACACCTTTATTCCCGAGGAGCGTTCGCTACTTTTCACACCTACTGCGAGGAAACAAAAACCAATTCGATTTTTGAAATATGGCGTCGCGCAATAATGTTCTACCGCGGGGGTGCGCCAGTGTTCGTAGATTAAGGATATATTTCACTTTTGTAGGCAAACAAATCGTTCTAGATAGGGGAAAGCAACAGACATTTTATAGCCGAATTATTAATTTGTTACAATAACTTGTATGATAAGCCGATTGCAGGGTGTCGTGCGTAAACGGGATCAGGCAATACATTACACAGTTACAAAATTCGATACCAAGAGGTACTTTTTGTGAATGAAAAAAGATTAACAGAGATATATGTTTCATGTCCTGTTTCAAAAATAAATTGGGGAAAAATGATCCAAAGATTGAATAGGGGGAAAACAAACTCGATATAAAATAAATAAAATTCATTAAATCATGAATTCACACTCATTCATGATTTCTCATTTCATATAGCAAGCAACCCTGGCGTGCGCACCAAAGCAGCAGATCAGCTGTTCTGATTACTTGCCGCCATTACCACTAGTTACAGATACAAAAAAGTTTAGGGCGATTCCATTATTTAAAAGATTTTAAAAGTTTTCATGCTATTTTTTATTTAAGGTTCCAAATTCAAATCACTTTATTGACCAGCGGGCGGTGCAATATTACTGCCCGGCTGAAGACTAGGGCATTAATGACTTGCTTTACTTTAGGTTTGCATGACAATATATAATATGACATTTACAAGCATGTGGTTGTGAAAACACATAACCCTCCTACAGTCAGTCATAACAAAAAAAATAAAAATTATTTTTGTCTGTCTGTTTGTTCCGGTTAATCTCAGAAACGGCTGGGCCGATTTTGATGGAACTTTTACTGGTAGATAGCTGATGTTATAAGGAGTAGCTTAGGCTTTTATTTTAGAAAAAGGATTAGGGTTCCGTGCAAAAAAATTAAAACCCTTAAAATTGTTAACAGTTTCACGCGGACGAAGGTCGCGGAGCACAGCTAGTTGAGAATAAAATTATACTGCGGAAAGAAGTGCGTCATTTTTTTTTAATTGTCCGGATTTTTCATTTATGGATCTGGGAACCCAGAAAGCAGGAGAAGAAACGAAACAAGCAAGTCGAAACAAAGCCTCCTTGGACAGGGAGCTGAGAACAGGACACGCGCAAACTATCATTCGTTATGAAAGTACAACATGTAGATAGGCCGAATATTAAACCATGAGATACATAAACATAGGCCCAAATGGGCCAAGTTACTCGCCGCGGCACGCGTCTCGCAGCTCGTGGGAGCGGAGCGACTGAGCGAGGACCTATTGACGCCTGTAACGAGTTAGTTGGAGAGTTCGCCGTGTTTACGGCCTACTGGCGAACATTTGATGGCGACACTTATCGCTGGAAGATCAAGCCGAGCTCGTAACTTGTAAGTGCTGCGATAACACCCGCGGCGCGCTAATTAACTGCGGCGCTTTGACTGACGCTACACCCCTACGCCGCACACGTTACTCGTATGTAGTTACCGTTACTTTGAGTTGTTCGCACTTAGCAGCCACAGCGGGGAGACACGGCCTCTGAGAGGAAGTTATCTTTTATAATTGAGTTTTATGAAAGCTCGTCAGTGCCTGTTACTGCTACGCAACAAAATGAAAATACGCAAAATATAGATGTTGTCCCGCATCGCCGAGATTTGGAGCTCAGCAGAGGGAGCTGGGCGGCACTAGGCCGGACGGGTCTGGATCTGGTTTTGATTAATTAGGGTAATATATTATAAAGCTAATGGGCCGGCACCCAGCGCTGCCCGGCTGGGGGGCAGGCGGGGGTATTCGATGTACTGGCGGTACTCACAGCACGCGCAGCGCCGGCGTGTTGGTGAAGGCGCGCTCCTCGATGAACGTGATGCGGTTCCGCTTCAGCACCCTGCACACAACACAAAGGCGATCATTACATGAGCAATGTATTTCAAAAGTAAGGAAGCGACAACACACGCCACGATTTGAAATCATGATTGTTAGAATTAATGTTTTTTTTCCACTAGCAACCCGCCGCGGCTTCGCACGGGTGCAATTTACTGACAGCAACACCACCTATGGCAGGGGTGCGAACCTTTATGGATCAACGTGCCATTTTGTCTAAAGAAATGTTTAATGAGGCCATAGACGTGCGTGTTATTACGTGAATTATTGCCCGCGATCATTCATAATCACAGCCGCTGTTAATAGGTTGCCATCGGCACCCGGCACCCCTGCTGTTCATTATTAAAAATATTAAGCTCTCCTCAATTATTCGCACCAAAAAGTTGTAATGTTCACTCATAAATTACATGGAACAGTGGCGTGGCGTGGCGGCGGCGTGGGCGCTCGCTGTGCCGCGCGTTAAGTGCTTTATTATACATATTTTAATCAGGAGCTGTTCCTGCTAATTGGCGTGAAACGCACGATGAATGGGAAGTGGTTGCTTTGCTGATGAATCTTTCGGGTCCACGCAACCAGTACTGCAGCGGCTCTGAACGGCGCGCGGCGCCTCGACGCCCCGCATGCCGCATGCGTGCACGACGGACTGTTTCCATCCAGTTGATTCGAGACGGTAGGTTGAAATGAAATGAAATGCGAGTGAATCAATTCAATAAAATAAATCTGTTTAGTATGTGCTTTGAATATTTGGTTGGGCGATCAGTGGCTCGGATCGTCCTACGAACACATAATATAATATCGGTCGGGTGAGCGCGACAGTAGCTAGTAAATAACGACGAGCGAGCGCCACGCCGCGCGCCGTCGCCGCGTCGGTCGTAAAGCGGGAACAATGCCCATTACGGGAACCGACACCACATTATGCTAATACGGAGCCAATAAATGAAACACAAATAAAGTCGCTCCCAACGAGCAAACAACGCGGTCCAGGCCCGCACCAGGCCGCTCGGGGCCGCAGCGGGCCCGGGCCGCCCGCGGTTACGTAACGTGTAACAACGGTTCGGTTTCGGTCAACTCTCGGTACGTCTACGTACATGTACGTATTATATTATACATCTTATCATATCATAGAATACCCTAGACAAAATATTTTAGCTGTTATGTTACATGTTTTACTTCCTTGATCTAAAGTCTAACTACACTATCCATTAGTGAGAAGGTGATTACTGGGATTATTTTAGTTAATTTGTTAATAACTAGCTGACCTGACAGACGTCGTTCTGTCAAACACCTTTAGGTTTAACTTTTAAGTTACGGTTACCAGAACAGATAGATTTGTGACAGTATACAGCCACAAATGTGTAATTTAAGCAACCCGTTTTTCGTTCAAAAAAAAAAACGTGTTTCAGAGTGAGCACTTTATTTATTGACTTCCAAAATAATTACCGTTATAAACTTTAAAAAACTACACATTCCTACCTACGTTGTACCCACAATAAATTGGCATAGTGTTAATATACTCTTACACGGTTTTTTAACAAAAATCAATTTTCTGTTTCGAACACTATACTATGATTACCTGGAGCGTAAACAAACAAAGCTCTTGGTTATCCAACACGGGAACAGTCAACATAGAGTTGGGTATGCAAGAAACAGGTTTTCAAGATAAATCGCAAACGCTCAATGACAGCCCCTGGCATATATTTATGGAAAAAGGAAACTGCAGTGGCAAATTTAAATGGTATGTCAAACGGAATCACTGGGATACGTGGTATTAAAACGTCTTCTTACTTTCCCTTTAGGATGGTTGCGTCTTGCGTCGATCACGTTGTTGAAGTTTTCACCGCTAGCCGTGTGTCGTTGCAAAGACGCAGTTCGTTGATATTTCGCAAAGACATTCAAATATAACTAGCTATAGACGGGACAAGACCAAGGAACTGACAATTCCAAAACCTGTTACAAATTAGTAACAAGTCGATCAGTCCAGTGCGATACGTCGCCTTGTCAGGTCGCATTCGTATGACACAAAGACATTTAAATATTTCCAAGCTACAGACGGGTCATGACAAAGAAAATCGTAATCCAAAACTTGTTACTACTTAGTAACAAATCGTTCTGTCTAGTGTCATCTGTGTCATACGCCCGCTTGTCAGGTAGCATTCATGTGTCAAAATCGAAAATATTCAGGATGAAAATTATTGTATGACAATATTCCCAATGTCCTCTCGATATGTGTGTTAAATCTCTTTGATATTTCGCAACATTATGATGACCGCTTTGAAGGTTTTGATGCGGCAATCCTGGCAAATTCACCGACAATTACATTTTGAATTTTGAAAATTATTTACATCCATGTTTTTGGCAGCTAAAATAGCTCGTTCGCTCAACCAAATAACTGTGATCTCTGTAATTTTGAGCAACGTTTGGGAACTCCTTTTGACTGAAATCCGTTTTTGATTCAGTGTACTGACAAAACGTTCAGGCAAGCTAAAGCCAGTCAAAATTTCTACAGCCATGATCTATGGCAATAAGTTGTTTTGAAAATATTTCTCGGATCGGAATCGGGCATTTTGGATTTTTACAACTTCACACGACAACCAGACGCCATATTGTCAAAATGAAAAAAGAAAAACTCGTTTTAACAGTATGGCGTCTAGTTGACGCTGTGGTGAATTTTAATTACCTATTGTTGCGCAATCGGGTAAAAAATCATCACACCATCGATTCGGTTTTGATTGTTCCGCAGATCTTGCATGGTTTGGTCTAATGCCTCTAAGGACTTTTTATATGGCAAGTAAATCCCTCCAGTTCCATCATTGACAACTTTCATAAGAGTATCGAAAACATGCTTTTGTTTTTGGATTTCTTCTCAGAGATTTAGTCATACAATAATTTTCATTTTGAATATTTTCGATTTTGACACACGAATGCTACCTGACAAGCGGGCGTTTGACACTGATGACACTAGAGGGAACGAATTGTTACTAAGTAGTAACAAGTTTTGG
Organism: Noctua pronuba; assembly: GCA_905220335.1. Classification (NCBI taxonomy): domain Eukaryota; kingdom Metazoa; phylum Arthropoda; class Insecta; order Lepidoptera; family Noctuidae; genus Noctua; species Noctua pronuba. The sequence continues at coordinate 64,779 of LR999906.1, read as the reverse complement.
ATTACGATTTTCTTCGTCATGACCCGTCTATAGCTCGGAAATATTTGAGTGTCTTTGTGTCATATGAATGCGACCTGACAAGGCGATGTATCGCACTAGACTGATTGACTTGTTACTAATTTGTAACAGGTTTTGGAGTTGTCAGTTTCTTGGTCTTGTCCCATCTATAGTTATATTTGAATGTCTTTGGATTTCTTCGAACTGATTCTCTTGAAGCATCTAGATCGTACAGATGTTCGCGTTGCAACTCTTGATTAAAATGCATGCCTCATTGAGATGATACTTTGTTTGCCACCATCAAACACATGTCCCCAATTGATATAAACGCCTCGTTGTTTTCTTCACTGACCGATAAAGGAGATTGCCCATGGACAGTACCTACTCTTGATAAATGACTAGTGTCTCAAAACCTTAAATGGCATGAAATATCTAAAATTAAAATATTTTTTTAAATAAGACTTAATGATTATTTATAATGGGATAGTTTTTTGAACAATAATTAGTACTTTTAAGTTTCCGACTATAAAGTACGCCATTTTTTACTATCACCTGTCATTCTAAGGATGTCAATTTATTCTATTGCGGGTAATGTGCCTACCTACCCACATAAAATAAAATGATATCGATTTCGTATTGATTGTTCAATCTATTATTGTAAAGTAATAACAGAGTTCTAAATCACACGCACTTGCTGGTATTTGTAATACCAATGGTGATCAAAAATCGATATTTCAAATATAATCTGTTTATACATCTAATAGCTGTTGCCCGCGACTTCGTTCGCGTGGAAAATTTGCTGTGTATATGTGAGACTGCCTCGTTGGTCGAGTAATAAGTCCTGGGATCGATATTCCCGGTTCGGGCAGTGTTAATATTATTTTTTTCCATTAATTACATAAAGTTATCACACCCATGATTTGGAGATCACCCTGATGCTTGTGTTCGGGGGCGTCCATTAATTATGTGAGGCTATTTTTGCGATTTTTCGACGCCCCTCCCCCTTTGGTGAAATGTCGTGTGATTTGGCTTGACCGCCTCATCCCCCTCCTAATCTCACGTGAGATTTATCAAAATGCGTAGTTTAGTATAAATACGGTAACCTGTGCTTGATTGCGTAAAATTCATTTAAAAAGAATAATTTGTAGAGAAACATGTTCACTCAATTAAACCCAGTTTCTCTCAATTTTAAGTTTCTTGTAGGGAAAAAAAATACGTGATATTTGCCGAGACTCTCCCTCTCCCTCGTGAGATTGGGTGAGATTCGGCCCGACGCCCCCCCTTAAACATCTCACGTAATTAATGAAGGTGACTCAGCTCTGTTCCACTTAACATTAAATGCAATAGAAAATATACTATAAATAAAAGAGTTATTGTGTGATTCCATCAGGAATTTCTCAGTAGCAGCCTCGAAATCTGGATTTGTGCCCGATTGATGGCAATAGGCTCACTCCCTATTATAATTATGGGACTTCAAAATAAAGCGAAATGTGTGTGTAGGTACGATTAGGTCCACCTCTGCCCAACACTTCTGGGATTAAAGGCGTGATGTTATGTTATGTGTGAGAACTGACTGCCTGATCCAAATGTGATCATGTATTGATGACTACAAAAGGCGTCCTTTTAAAATTAATTAGTAATTCTGGGCGGCAGAGGTCCGAAACAAAATTAAATGACGTTGAGGCAACGATATGGCTGTAAAAACCGGTTTATTTTGGCGCTATACAACTTTTTTTTTCAAAGTGAACCTTGTTGGTTGCTTTTCATTGTAATACCGTTCTGTATATACAACATTAAATGACTTTTTGCGAGAGCCCTTAGACCTCCTTAATCCGGCCCTATTACAAAATCCGTTCTTAGCAAACGTCTACTAACTATTAACTACCTCCTGGCCAAACTTCAAGTTTGTAGCACAAAAATGAAGGACTTTCATACAAACTTGCGAGAGCCCTTAGACCTCCTTAATCGAGCCCTATTGCAAAATCCGTTCTTAGCCAACGTCTACTAACTATTAACTAACTCAAGGCCAAATTTCAAGTTTGTAGCACAAAAAATGAATGAGTTTCATACAAACTTGCGAGAGCCCTTAGACCCCCTTAATCCGGCCCTGTCGCAAAATCCGGATTATAGTAATAGATGGTGACGATGCGACAGCGACGGGACGTAGTGGATAGACAGCAATAGCATACTGTTACATGACAAGCCGCCACAATCACACATGTGCGGCCTCGACAGTTTTCGGAAGTGATGGATATTGATGACGTTCTCTTCTGAACTTGTTACAAAGAAACAAACCTCTCAGCTCATTGGATTCATTAAAAGTTTTTTAATTAATTAAATAACCGGACGATTTGGAGGGAAAGAATTGCTAGAGTAAAGCAGATTAGCATTTAGGAAAAATAAATTAGTTTGTCGAAGTAATTCAAGGGCGGCGGGCGGCGGCGAGGGCCAGCCGCAGATTATAAGGGTGCTTCAACCTCTCAACTAATATAACAGCAACTGTGCTAATACGGCACTTAGTTGGATCATGAACTGCCGAGGCCCGGCCCTCCTCCGCGCACTCCACCCGCACGCGCACCCGCCGCCAGACAAGTACAGGCAACAAGGAGACGGTGCGGCTTTTAATTGAAACCCGAAGCACAGCAGAATATCATATCAATTCTTTTCATTGATTACATCACAGCTTTATAGCGCAAGTGAGGCATCGCGAGTGTGGCGACACTGCTAACGCTCCGCCAGAAGACGCGCACGCGACACTCCGCGGCGATGGTTTACTGCCTCGCTGAGCGATTTACAACGCGAAACGAGAATGTTAATGACCAACGGGCACTTTGTACGCATCACGGCCGATTAATAAACATGAGGACGGCGCACGACGCGGCAATCATCGTGGCAGAGAGCGTGACTTGCGACCGTTGACAGTCGCAGCAACACGCGACCTACGACCGGCGAAAGTCGCGCCTGCTGCACGACACGACGTGCGACTGGCGACAGTCGCATCGACACGAGTGCCTTCTGCACGAGGCGACGACGTGCGGCTGGCGCCAGTCGCAGCGACACTCGCGCCTACTGCACGACGCGACCTACGGCCGGCGAAAGTCGCGCCTGCTGCACGACACGACCACTTGACACTTGTCGCCTGCCGGCTTCTAATGTGTTGCGCCCAGTTGGTGAACACAAGTGTTTTATCAAGTTTTATTTTACTAGGTGATTAAATAGGGAGCCTACTCGGTAATTCAGTTTGTTTACATTTCGTCATGTAGTCTGGCACATTCTGCCCGATGACATTGTGACCGTCGGAGTCGGAGTTAGTGGCTACCGGCTACTTGTGACGTGACGGATGACGGCCGGCGCCGGTCGGAGGAGTGACTGATAGGACAGGACAGCTCAGGCGAGGCGAGCGGACACTGACACCGCACAGATGCCCGCCGATGAGAAGGGTTCACCGCGACACGTGTCTCCTCGTCCCCCGCACCGCGTCATATGTCAAAGTGAATAGATTCGGTCTGGTCCGTCCGATGTGCTGGACCTATGTTTGACACTTTGTTGAATATCTGCAATCATTGGATTTAGACAACGACAGATTACGTCGTCGATACGAAATCCCAACACTGGAAGTTAAGAGTGTACGTACTAGCTATAGAAATCTGCTGAAGTCGGCTGAAGTACCAATTTACAGAATTAATAAGCAGCATTTAAAATTCAACAAATCGACCCCATTGAGTATTGATATCGGATTCAATAAACAGCGCCGAGCGGATGGTGTGAACGTTTCGCCGCGCCCGTCAGGGAACGATAATAAATGTTTCAAACGCTCTTCCAGTCACTCTATTTCTTGAAATGAGATCTCCAATAGTTGTGGGCTGTGGGGTGAGGTCGCCGGGGTGGGATGCAGGGGCGGCGGGCGGAGTGACGCGGTCGATGACCCGCACTCGGGCTGCCCGCGCCAGCCGCCCGCCTCCAGCGACTCTGCTGACACCGTACGGTCGATGACGCTGCTTCGCCGTCACCTCACCCAATACCCATACGCTATCACAAGCACAGAACATATAAAAGTTCTGTTCTGCTGTGACCATGAGCTGCACTATCCATATCCAGTGTGTCGGTGCGCGAGCCAGGCGCTCAGCATCGGTGCCCCCGACCCCCACCCCCACCCCGCGAACTGAACGTCAGATTACAGACACGTTACGGCGCTTCTTTTTATCGCGCGATGATTAATGCGAAGCGCCCACAAACATAACATTCAGAAGGGAAGGAGCGTCTCATCTAACGCCAACACGTCGCGCATGTCTTGCTATCCCGAGTTCCCGACAGCTATGTATACAGAACAGACAACAAAACAGTTTTAATGGTTCATGCTAAGATTTGTATATGCGGAAAGCAGTGTTTTACATTTGTTGTAACCCTTCTCGAAGCCGTCAACCAAGAATTCTGTATTTATCAAACTAAGAATCACTGCGCTTACATTTTTGCTGGGAAACAACTTATTTTGACGTGAAAAATCACGTTTTAGCGTAGGGACAGTAAGTACATACAGGCTTCATGGAGGTATAAAATTAAAACTTGGATTTTAAAATAAACCCGTGAAAAAGTTGAAACTTAGACGTTCAGTCTCCGTAACTAGAAGGTTCCTAGGTATGGTCCAGCACGATAAAAAATGACAAGAACAACACGTGCATATTTCGGCTTCGTGAAGGGTCTTTTTACACCCTTTACATCCACTAGGGGCTAATGTAGGTTCCCTTTAGTACAACAATAATACAGGTACGGAATCGAGGACTTGCAAACACTACGCCCCAACCTACTGCCAAACTTAAAAACTTCGCCTCTTCGTAATATTATTAGTATGGACTTATGGAGTATGGACATACAAACGAGTAGTACCTTATCAACGTGGATAAAACATTTTTGAACACCTTTTTTTTCACGGTTCAAATGACTTTTTGCGGTTTTGATGTAATCCGGTACGGAAGGCAGCTCCCCTAGCTTAGAGGATTTTTCAGCACAAAGTGTATTTAGCACGAAGTATTGATAGCAGATACTCAAGAACACGTCTACCCCAACGGTCATCGGTTCTACGGCTAATATGACCGGCCCATTGTCACTTCAGCTTGCTGATTCTGTGAGCTATGTTATCTCGCATCACCTCGTTTGGGATGCGATCGCTCAGAGAGATTCCAAGCATAGCGCGTTCCCTAGCTCGCTGAGCGACCTTGAATTTATGAACCAGCCGTACCGTGAGTGTCCACATTTCGGCCCCGTACGTCATAACAGGCAGGACGCACTGGTTGAAGACTTTAGTCTTTAGACTCTGTGGAATACGCGACGAGAAGACCCGACGAAGCTTCCCAAACGCAGCCCAGCCCAGCTCGATTCTTCTGTTAGCCTCCCTCTCAAAGTTGTTCTTACCAGACTGCAGAGTTTGCCCGAGGTAAACATATTTTCGAACAACTTCGATAGGTCCGCCATTGACAACAACAGGTCCTGGGGCGCCGTGTTCGTTGAACATAACCTGGATTTTGTCCAAGTTCACCCTGAGACCAATGCGTATTGAAGAATCAACTAAGCCATCCAGCATCTGCTGCAAGTCGTGCAGCGATTCAGCTAGTATGACGATGTCGTCTGCAAATCTCAAGTGTGAGATGTACTCGCCGTCGATGTTAATCCCACGTTCTTCCCATTTTAGCGTATTAAACACATCCTCCAGTGCGTTGGTGAACAATTTCGGAGAAATTACATCCCCTTGCCTCACCGCCCGACGCAATGCAATATGTTCTGTTTGCTGGTTCTGAGTTCAGACGGTCATTGTGGCATTTTCATAGAGACTTCTAAGCACTTGGATATATCGCCAGTCCACTTGGCATCGCTACAGAGACTCTAGAACTGACCAGGTCTCGACAGAGTCAAAAGCCTTCTCATAGTCCACAAATGCAAGACACAGCGGTCGATTATACTCTTCGGACTTCTGTATGATCTGCCGCACTGTGTGAATGTGATCTATGGTGCTGTATCCTCCTCGAAACCCGGTCTGCTTCGGTGGCTGGAAGTCATCGAGTCTTCGCGCTAGACGATTCGTGACGACTCTTGAAAACAGCTTATACACGTGGCTAAGGAGCGAAATGGGTAGTTCTTTAATAGGGTCTTGTTCCCCTTTTTAAAGAAAAGAACGAACACGCTCCTTTTCCACGCTTCTGGAGTTCTCCCAGAGAACAGGACCGAGTTGAAAAGCTCCCGAAGCTCTCTTAATACAGGGCTTCCTCCCGCTTTCAGGAGCTCAGTCGTTATCCCATCCTCACCAGGTGCTTTTCCATTCTTAAGCTGTCTAAGAGCTGCCTCGATTTCTTCTTGGCTGACTTCTGGCAGGTCTTCTGTGAAATGGCGGGTTAAGGTGGCTCTAGAATCCTCATTTTCGGGATCAGGTCGAGTCGAGACGCGTGCGATGCGTACAACTGTCCGCAGAAATTTTTGACTCCCAAAAGAATATCCGGCTTCGAAACGACGCTATCCCCACTACATTTGGTCAACTTCGTCAGGTGGCTCCTCCCAAGTGATTGGACGAACACTTTCGACCCCCGGTTATGCTCAATCGCTTTTTGTATGGAGCCTGTGCTGGAGGATCGAAAGTGGCGTCGTACCAATTGTCTAATCCTTTTATTGAGTGCCTGTAGTCCTGCCGAAGTGATGGGTGGGTTTTCACGGCGTTCCGTCATAAGCTCCAGAGTCTCCTCCGAAAGTTTGGATTTCTTGCCCGTACGCCGCATTTTACAAAAACGCGTCCCTTCCTCCCTGAGGATTTCTACCATTTGTTCGAGCAACAACGCACAAATATGTGGATGTCTCTAACTATTCTCAATCTCATTTTTCTTTTCCTTTCAGTTGGATTTTTTTTACAATAGTTCTCAATCATTTAAACACCTGTTGTTCAGAATAGCTACAGCACTGATGACAATATTTGTGTCACATGTTTAAATTAGTCTTTTATAATATTTTCTTACCTTTGTGTAGATTCTTTTTATGCTTTGTAGATTATTAACTTTTAGTACATTTTAACTTTTGTCTTGTTTTACGTAGTACGAGTTTAGTCGACGTTTTATACATATAAGTGCCCATGTAGGCCTTTGTATTTTTTTTTTTTTGATGAGTGCACCCAATATAATATTTTTTTGTTTTTGTTTTTAATCTGAAAGTGGGCCCCTACCCCCGGGTCTTATCTGAAACGTTTTAAATATGGTTTTGCGATCTCTCACCACGCCCCTCCTACTCAGCTATCAATTGGCTATCAAGTATTCGTACAAACTATTCTTGCTGATAAACCCTCTAAGCTCCAGTAGTTTTGGAATAGAACGGAGGTTATCATTGTACTGTAGTACTGGGGCCCGTGCCGACCCCAGTCGGTCAGTTGCTCCCATCCAGAGCTAGCGCAGCTGTATGTTCCCTGTGTCTTAGCACGAGGGCCCGGCCGCCGCGAGCCGGGCCGCGCCGCTGTCAGCATTTGACGCGGCACGGTCGCCACTCTCCAGCCCGAGTCACGTGGGCGGTCCCACTTCCCGGAACACTAGATAGGTACACCGCTAACTACTTACAGGACTATCCTGCCACATGGTGACGCCTAGTAGGCCAACACTACAGTCTGATATGGGCATTGCGACGCCCTCTGGGTCTGTATAGGGATATTTTGTAAGAGTTCGGGCTTCGTACAGTTTTTGACGTTAAACATGTATATTTCACATCAAAACCGAGGCGCCTAGGCAGTAAAACCGACTGGCATGCCGTGACGGAAGATGGCATGACCCTGTCATGGCGTGATGCCTACTCTATGCCACGTAGAACCAACCTTGTCATTACCTTTTCAACCTTTTAATAGAATAAAGTTTGTTGGAACGATTTTTGATCTACATATTATTATTATACCGTTTTCGAAAGTTCCACGCTACTCAATTAGTGATGTCGTAAGGTCGTACTTATGCAGATTTGATCGATTGATATCGATAAAAGAAAATAAATACTATTATTAATTTATTCTTTATTTTACCTCATACGTATTTCGTTATAGGTATTTTTTTATTAATTATGAATAATGATATTAACATAGATGTTTCACGTCTACCGGGTGTCCCGGGGCGGCCAACTTTAGGGCGACCGCACACCGCACATCCCTGACTAACAATAAGCCTAGTGGCTACACAAGCACCCGCGTCCAAACACATTCGAAACCGAATGCGAGCACAGAGCCGTAGCTTACACCTCTCGGTAGCACTGAACAAGCAGGTTCCGTTGTGTCTCCGTGTAGGTACCTCCACGCTTGCGTAGGTACATACAGACTTCCTTTTTCCTTCCATAAATAAATAAACCGCTCGTTATGTTCTCCTGTCCGCACCATTCATGCATCGTGACTAATGTGTTTTTTATGTGTAGTGGGTAGGTACTGGCGCCCGTTCGGGGTGCGGGGTGCGGGGTGCGGCGAGGGAGGGGGGTCGCCTTAATACCGAACACGCAGATATTACTGCGGACGCTTTACAGGGGCTGCCACCCGATCGCCAGCACGCAACGATCTCCGCGCGCCTCACAGACGTACAAGCGGAGCGGATATGTAACAGAGTGACAGAAGCAACATCACATACCTACTTACTAATAGATTGGTAGTTTGTACCATGTCGACCACTTTATGGATAACAATGTTTATATCGAGGATTAGTGGTATCGCGCGAGTTAGAGCTCCACGCAGACTCGACACTGTATTTATTTATGAGCACATAAATCTAAGTGAGCAGCCGACGTGCCGCTCCCCCTGCGCCCCGCCCGCCCCGCTCTCCCGCGGACCTCACTCGCCAACGCAATGTGAGGACAGCCTCGTATGCTCGAACCTCATTATTGGGTACAGAGCCTGTTTCACACTGCGCTGACGTCACACGAGGCGGCGGCGTGCAGCCACGTCACCGCGTCACCTGTGCACTCTGACTCCGCCCGTGGGGTAACCAGGCACGAGTAGGGTTACCAGATGAAAAAATCAAAAGTCCGGAGAAAAGGCCTGATTTCCATTGAAAAATCCTGAGATTTTTTACAGTATGAGAATTTTGTCTCAAACGTACTTAACAATTTAAAAAAGTCGTAATTTTATATATTATCGTTTAAATACACTGAGGAGGCTGGCAGCGCGTTAATTCTACAATTATTACCAAAAGAAGAATATTTTTAGTTTCTTTAACTTTTCATTAAAAAGATCTTTAAAATGTAAGCTGTATTTTATTGAAAATTTAAAAAATCCTGAGATTTCATGAGATTTGCAAAATCCAACCGCAATCCTGAGAAGGGTCCAGAAATCCTTAAATCTCAGGCCAAATCCTGAGATATGGTAACCCTAGGCACGAGGGACAGGGCTAATGATAAACTGTTGAGTTACCTGGCATTAGTAAATCTAGGTTCGTATTATGTTGATGATTAGTCGAACTAATCCCAAAAATGTATTTCATTCCGAGCTGTTCACTCTAGATCCGTGATCACCGAATACCTACAACTAGTGAGCGCGGCCGCCCGCGCCCCAGCGCCAGCGCCCGCGTGCCGGCTCACAAACAACAAACTTTAGGAGCGCACTTTTTCTGTTGAGAATATTAACAAGCTCCGACAGCGGGTCGTCCAGCGAGCGCAGCCCGCGCCCGCAGGCACTTGTTATTGGCGCGGTTCAATGACCCGCATCGCTTGTATATAAATCGGCGCCGCGATTGCGGAGATCCCTTTAATCGTTTGAATTAATGTCTCCGTAGTTTAAACCAGCACAAACAAATCGAGCCTATACGGGAGATAAGCCACAGTGAATCGTCTATGCGGCCGGCCGATTCGATATTCATATTGATTACCACGCTAGAACAAGTAGGTAATGTAGGAATTAAAAATATGTATACCTACCTATAGTGTTCAAACTGGCGTTTTCAAATCAAACAACGCCACATCACAAACTAGGGCACGTTGATCTTACTACGAGGTAGATGTACTGGTATAACAATGGCAAAAAATTTACTTTGTCAAAGCATTTATCAATGGTTCGTTTGCTTGTCACACTGTGACCCTCACGTGACCCTGAATACACTCGCGAGCAACCAAACAGACTCAAGCCATAACCGCGCGAACATGCGTGATTTCTAGGAAAACATAATTAATTTACATAAAGCATACGCCAACCAAAAGCTTGATAAATAAGCTTTAAGTTGACACCAATATAATCTGTTTATACATCTAATAGCTGTTGCCCGCGACTTCGTTCGCGTGGAAATTTTGGTGTGTACATGTGAGACTGCTTCGTTGGTCGAGTGGCCGCAAGCGCGACAACTAAGCATAAGGTCCTGGGATCGATTCCCGGTTCGGGCAGTGTAAATATACATTTTTTTTTCATTAATTACATAAAGTTATCACACACATGATTTGGAGATCACCTTTTAAGCAAGGAGATGCTTGTGTTCGGGAGCGTCCATTAATTACGTGAGGCTATTTTTGCGATTTTTCGACCCCCCCCCTCCCCTTTTGGTGAAATGTCGTGTGATTTGGCTTGACCCCCTCATCCCCCTACTAATCTCACGTGAGATTTATCAAAATGCGTAGTTTAGTATAAATACCAAAATCTTTACTTGATTGCGTAGAATTCGTTTAAAAATAATAATTTGTAGAGAAACATGTTCACTTAATTAAACCCAGTTTTCTCGCAATTTTAAGTTTATCACGGGGAAAAAAAATAGAAGAAATTTACCAAGAATTCCCTCTCCCTCGTGAGACTGGGTGAGATTCGGCTCGACGCCGCTTCCTACTTAAACGCCTCACGTAATTAATGGACGCCCCCTTAGGTGACTCCGCTCTTCCACATTACAACATTAAACAATGTATGCAATTAAAAATACAGGGTGTAAACGGACCCTTCACGAAGCTGTCTACCAAGCATTCAGTACATCAAACTAAGTAACTTTAAGCAAAAATTTTTGCTGGGAAACGACTTTTTTTTTAGGGTGAAAAATCACATTTTACGGTAGGGCTCGATGTAACGCACACAGAACATTGTGCTGATAGATGGATTGAATAGTACGGAGAACGTGGAGGTGTTTAAAGTAAAAATTTTACTTTAAAAACATGAATTAAAAAAAAAACTTGTGAAAAAGTTGGAACTTTGACCCCCAAGATTTCCGTAACTAGAAGGTTCCTAGGTATGGTCTAGAACAAAAAAATGATCGCATTGATGGGGAGAACAAGGGCCTTCGGCTTCGTTAAGGGTCTTTTTACACCCTTTATATTATAAATAAAAGTGTTACTTATTGGGTTATTCCATCAGGTATTTCAAACTCAAACTCAAACTCAAAGCAATTATTTCAAATAGACCCATGACAGGCACTTTTTTCTCAGTAGCAACCACGAAATCTGGATTTGTGCCCGGTTGATGGCAAAAGGCCACCCCCTATTACATGGGACTTCACCATAACTGGCGAAAAAGGTCCACCTCTGCCCAACACTTCGGGGATTAAAGGCGTGATGTTTTGTTATGTGTGAGAACTGACTGCCTGATCAAAATGTTATCATGTACTGATAACTGCAAAAGGCCTCCTTTTGGGTACTGAAATTCTGGGCGGCAGAGGCTTTAAAATCGTTTTATTTTGGCGCTATACAACTTTTTTTTTCAAAGTGAACCTTGTTGGTTGCGTTTTATTGTAATACCGTTCTGTGTACAACATTAAATGACTTTTTGCGAGAGCCCTTAGACCTCCTTAATCCAACCCTATCGCAAAATCCGTTCATAGCGAACGTCTCCTAACTATTAACTACCTCCCGGCCAAATTTCAAGTCTGTAGCACAAAAAATGAAGGAGTTTCATAAAAACTTGCGAGAGCCCTTAGACCTCCTTAATCTGGCCCTGTCACAAAATCCGTTCTTAGCGGACTACCTACAAACTACCTCCCTGCCAAATTTCATCTTTATACGTCAAGGGGTTTTCGATATTTCGTGATGAGTGAGTGACCTTTCGCTTTTATATATTTAGATAAAAATAAATAAAATTCAAGTGTCTCTTTGTAATTTCAAAATAACAGCTTGCATTTACTGAATGCATATGACATAAAACATTTTTTTTAATTTTTGTCTGTCTGTCTGTCTGTTTGTTCCGGGTAATCTCCGAAAGGGCTATTAAGACCCACTTTGACGGGACTTATACTGATAGATAGTATATTGTATATTATATATTGTATTTTTGTATATTGTACAAAAAAACGTATAAAACTTCTTGTTAAATACAAACAATCGTTACGGATATTTTACCCATTCACTTTTTGAGAGTTTGAGTTTGAGACAATAATAAGTACATCAGTCAACATGAAATGACTTCTTGGTAAATGGTCTAAATAACCAAGAAGTAATTTCATATTGACTGATGTGTATGATCCCTTGCTAGACCTTACATTACTTTTAGATGATGGATGTTTGGAATGAAAGAAGGTAAAGGACTTCTAAACACTACTGTATTGTCCGAAAGGTACTAAAAGTGAAATGAGCTTAATGGGCTCTCATCTGCCTAGCCTTTTCTTAGTCTGTTATTATTTAGCAACGAGCTCTAAAAGTTTCACAGAAAATTCAACACCCCATTTCACCTACTTAGGGGTGGAATTTAGAAAAACCCTTTCTTAGCGGATACCTACGCTTCACAAATAATACACCCTCCAAACTTTATGTCACTAGGACCGGCGGTTTGGACTGTGCGTTGATATATCAGTCAGCCAGTCAGGACATTGAATTTTAAATTGGGGAATGATTTTGGCAAAACTTAAAATAATATTAACACTGCCCGAACCGGGAATATCGATCCCAGGACTTATTACTCGACCAACGAGGCAGTCTCACATATACACAGCAAATTTTCCACGCGAACGAAGTCGCGGGCAACAGCTGGTCTATGTAAAATATTCAAAGGCCAGACTGACTGACTTATATATCAAAGCACAGCCCAAACCGCTGGTCCTAGTGACATGAAATTTGGAGGGTGTATTCTTTGTAAAGAGTAGGTATCCACTAAGAAAGGGTTTTACGAAATTCTACCCCTAAAAGGGTGAAATAGGGGGTTTAATTTTCTGTGAAACTTTTTATTCTCGCGGTCGATTGGCTTGAAAATTTGTGTACATACTCTTCAGTTAAAATTATGTGATACGTGTATCACAGTTTTTCGAAAATTATCCCCTAATATAAAGTTCAATGTCCTGACTGGCTGACTGATATATCAACGCACAACCTAAACCGCTGGTCCTAGAAACATGAAATTTGGAGAATGAATTCTTTGTGAAGAGTATCCGCTAAGAAAGGGTTTTTCGAAATTCCATCCCTAGGAGGGTGAAATAGACTTGAATTTTCTGTGAAACTTAATATTTTCTGGGTCGATGGACTCGAAAGTTGGTGTACACACTCTTCAATTAAAATTATGAGACATGTGTATCAGTTTTTCCAAATTTCCCCCAACAGAGTCAAATAGGGCCTCGAAGCTCATGTAGACGGGCGCATGACGCGTAGTGTCGCGCGAGGGTTGCGGGGCGCTGGAGTATTTACCTATTAGTAACTAGGTAGGATTTTTCGGAGGTAGACGTGTCTGTAAATATGGTTTATTCCACCGATTTTCGCGTTGGCTTGATACGCGACATTGATATTAAATATTATGTAAAAGTCTTATGTCTATAAATAGATTCCTAATTAATCATTTGATTGTTGTCACCGGTGTCCAATCTCAAACCAGGGTATAAATATTTCACATATGTAATTTAATTGATATAACGATGAACTAATATTTGCAAGTTATAAGTAAGTACAAGTAAATTTATGTATGAACTAAACACACATAGATTACTTATTATCCCAGAAGTACGATCCTGTTGGCAATTCAATAACCAAACATGAAGGGGATAACCTAGGTCCGGAGCAAGAGGGAATGGGAAGCCGTCACCTCCTTCTGCGAAGCAGTCATGCCAGCGAAGGAGGTAGCGGGACGTGAGAGAACCTCACGTCACAGCCGCCGCGGGGTATGCCCCGGGCGTCGGGGGCCACCGTAGGCTAGCTCACCGTCCGTCCGTCTTATGACGACAGGCCGTGTCGACGCCGCGTTCGTGTTCCACGCGCGCCTCAAAGACATGTCAGCAAAAGGAAGGGCCCGCAAGGACCGATGCCTGCCGGGGCTGCGGGTGTTCCATACTGTTCGAAAGTGATACCGCGGCCCTGGAACACAAAGGGCAAAGAAGAAACATGGATGGGTTTTAGTCAGTAAAAGTCTGACACTCCCTCCCACGCCGCCGGGGGGGGGGGGGTTTGTTTGATAATTTACCATCCAAAAAAAACTAACCTAACCTACCCTGTCCGAGTCGGGATGCCACGAGCCGGGCTTCTGGAGCTCGCTCCGCTCGCTCTTCCTTCCCAAATTCTCCTTGCCGCAATGGCCGGGTAAATAGTTAGGTACTTACTTGGTATACTCGTAATAGTCGCCCATTCAGTATATTAGTCGCCATTTAAATTTTTATTCGCCCGATTAATAATCTTAACGTTTGTGAGGATGGATGGATGTTTCTTACTCTTTCACGCAAAAACTATTGCACGGACTTGGATGAAATGAAGCACACAGAGAGTTTATAACCACAACACATAGGACACTTTTTAACCCGGTAGCATGATCCCGTGGGACAATTAGGAACTCCACGCGGGCTTTTTCGTAAATAAAAGTAGCTTTAGTTACACTCCTTATAATATCAGCTATCTGCCAGTAAGTCCCGTGAAAATCGGTCCAACCGTTTCGAAGATTAGCCGGAACAAAAAACCAGAGAAAAAAAATAAAAATGGTTTTTTTTTTGTTATAAGCACCTTAATATACACTGGTCAGCAAATAAACCGAGCCACCCGCTACCTAGGAACTCTGATTCGATTTTCTCAAAAAGTATAAAACTTACAACTATCAAAGTTATACCTACAAAAAGTGCGTTTCATGGTGATTAAAATGACTACAAATTAATTCGAAAGTACCGTCAACTCACATTGTAATCAAGCAACAAACACAATGCTAACGATTTGCTCTGTTTTCACCAGAGTTTGAAATTAGCGTTCTTTTTCTCTACAATGAACGTAGTCGGATATTTCTTATCATTTCTTTAGTTTTTGTCCATCGTTTGCTCAGACGCGTGTGTTTTTGCTACTTTTTTCGATTAATAATGGATACAACACCTCAGGAAGCAGCTCAAGTTGTAGCATTACTTCAAGCAGGCATTGCGCAACCTGAAGTCGCTCGAAGGCTTCGAATCAGCAGATCTTCGGTGCAACGAGTTTACAGACGATACCTAGAGACTGGAGCATTCGATCGCCGTCCAGGTACGGGCAGACCTAGGGCTACATCAGCAGCAGATGATCGTTATATCCACCTTACTGTTCTGCGAAATCGCCACCTCAACGCAGTTCAAGTCCAACAAAGTCTGCGTGACGAACGCCAAGTGGTCATAAGTTCAGATACCGTCAGAAGGAGACTCGCTAAACGGAACCTGACCCCAAAAAGAGCTGCAACAGGCCCAGCATTAACGGTAGCACACCGTCGAGCACGACTTGAATTTGCTCGAGAGCATAGGGATTGGACATTAGAGCAGTGGAGTAATGTACTCTTCACTGATGAGACCAGTGTGAGTCTACATGGAAGTGATCGACGTCAGAGAGTATAACGTCGCCCTGGAGAACGTTATTCTCAGTGTTGCATCGAGGAAACTGTTGCTTATGGAGGAGGATCTGTAATGGTCTGGGGCGGCATCTCGTTAACAGCACATACAGCGTTAGTTTTCATCGAACCGACGGGCCGTACACGTGGACTGACTTCTCATCGCTACATTACTGAAATCCTCGCAGACCATGTGGTACCTTACGCAGGATATATCGGACAGGATATGCAATTGATGCATGATAATGCACGGCCTCATGTTGCTCATGTGGTGACCCAGTATCTACGCGACGTCAGCATTCGTACGATGGACTGGCCAGCTCGAAGCCCGGACTTGAATCCGATAGAACACTTATGGGATGAGCTGAAACGTCGGGTTCGAGCCCGGGTACCTGCTCCAACAAGGCTTCCAGAGCTGCGAATCGCAATTGAAGAGGAGTGGAATACAATTCCTCAAGATTTTATCGTCAGGCTCGTAAGGTCGATGAATACAAGGATGCTGGCAGTTATCCGAGCAAGGGGAGGGAATACGGAATATTGATCAAAAACTTTTTTTTTATTTTATCTTTGTTTTTGGCCTTAATTTTTTTTTTCACTTTATCATTACTAACGATTGTCACGACTACGCGACTGGAAAACGACTCTTCTTTGTAAAATCCTTAATAAACACTGAAATATTGATTAAACCCAATGAATTCCTTTCATTTTAATCACCATGAAACGCACTTTCTGTAGGTCAACTTTGATAATTGTAGGTTTTTTAGTTTTTGAGAAAATCGAATTAGAGTGCCTAGGTAGCGGGTGGCTCGGTTTATTTGCTGTCCAGGTATTATACGAGTACTTCCATATGCATTCAACAGTAATAGCCAGGGGTGTGACCGTCGCACTGCCAAGTCATGGGTGCCGAGTTCGAACCCAAGGCCTCTGACTTTTTTAATTCATGTGCGTATTGTATAATTATCACTTGCTTCGGTGAAGGAAAACATCGTGAGGAAACTAGCATGCCTGAGAGATATTTCTTGACGGGGTGTAAAGCCGAGTCACAGACCCGTGGGCGTAGATTTAGTACCGAGAGGTAGGGTGTGGTGTATATCCTCCTGGCGGAGGCCTTACTCTCAAGGCATCCACAGGATAGTCCGGTTAAGCAGAAGCCAGCCTCATAGGATGACCTGCGAAACGCTATTGGAAAAAAAAATTGGTGTGTAACATAATGTATGTACTCACAGTGTGTGCAGCGCCGGCAGCGGCGGCAGCGCCGTATCGCTCAGCTCGCTGATTAGGTTGCCCGCCAGGTTCCTGCAATCAATCGTAAGTTAGAGCACATCATAGACGATCATGTTTGCGTGGCTGACCGCTGCCCAGTCCTGGGCACTCGCCTCTGCGAGAGCCGGCCAGCAGTGTGCGGCGCCCCATCGGCAGTGCCACCACGCGCTCGGCCGGCGTGTCCGGTGTGGGGAGTAAGGAGGGTGACTGCCATTGTACGCTACGCCACGTGCTTATACTAACTTAAAACTTTACAACAAGACACTTAATCGCTCTGCTCTTTTGAACCTGGTAGGATGCAAGACGCGCATCATCTCTACAGTACATATTTTAAACTAAAATAGAATTAAACTAGATTATAAAAATATATTTTGGTTTCAACTAAAAATATCTTTTATGTTTTTCCAGATTTAGATTCTCGGTGTAGTGTCCGCGTCCTGAGGATTGAGGTATGTAGGTCGACAGCGCCGTATTATAGGTGGATTGGTGGAGCTCACACACCGCACGGCTACTCAACACAGCAAGGGCAAACATATTGTGATATTATTTGTAGTACAGTTGGCTCATGTGATTGTTCCTTCGGGTAAAGTTATGAATGGCCGTCAGTTACTCTGCATTAATGAGCGCAGGCGACGCGGTGCGGTGCGTTTCATATTAATTATAGGTACGCACTGAGCGCAGCATCACGTCTCGGACTTCAAGACATTGTCAACAAATGGCTGCGCCGGCCAGAGACGAAGTCGGGTGTAGACTCATCTCAGTTACGCGACAGAAACAGAAGAAAAGAAAAACAAAATGACATTGTAAAATTTAACTTTCACAGTTAAAGTAACCTCTATCAGCAACCCAAGCAGCAGCAGACTGCCAATGAGAGAGAAGATCACTGTGATGGTGATAGATATGCTTAATCGAAGAACAAATAACTGATTGGTCTAGTGCAATTAGACATAAGTTCCTAGACGTGTGGAGAAGAAAGTTAAAATAGTACATTTTGATTAAGTGGGAAACTTTGTTATTGCAGTCGAGGCGGAATTCACAATTAATTCTTATGCACCAGGAAATCGTCGACTGCAAAAAAGATCTGTACGGTGTAAGTGATCTTTGGGTGGAAAGAATAGAGGCCGAATCTGAAGTGGTCCTGACCCCTGCTACGTGCTGTCGTAATAGTTTTATGCAAAACTTTTAGTTGTTACACAATAGCAATACGTCATGTTACTCACACGCAGTATCGGTTACTCCTCAGCTGATGCATACTAATTGATGGCATGAGTTAAACTAAGCGAGCAGCTAAGCGCGGGGCGGCGAGCGGTAAGACCAAAAGTATACAAATGTTTGAAGCACGCCACGAGACGCCGCTCATAGCGAAAACGCACCGCTTACCGACGCCGCCCCGCACGCCGCGCCGCTCGCCGCTAAGACCGAAGTCGTGACCAGGCCGTAAAGTGGTACGTAGAGCGGAACGGCGCGTCAAGTCTCAAGTGGACCGTTCGGGAGCACAGGCGCGGCGCAGGCGGCGGCGGCGGCGCTGCTCGCGGGAAGCGCCGACATCGAGTACACTCGCAATCAATTATAAATACAGCGAATTATGAAGTGCTATATATAGCAGTAAGTGTGTCACACCAGACCTGCTCCCGTCCGTGCCGCCTGCTCGCCGGTCCGACTTCCCGCACTGCTGCGCTCTTCTCATCTATTCAATTTAGGCTACGAGCTTGTTCTTAGCTTTCGTGTCAATTAGTAGGCAGAGCTGCATTTATCTGTCCCTGCCTACTAATTCTCACTGTGCTCTGCTTTTCGAGGGTCGGTTTCGTCTGACGTGGCTGTGACAGGTTCGTTATTTACTTACAAGGAGCAAATAATGGACTTATTTTTTTAATTCCAAATGGGAGATAAATATTGCTAGCTGAGCGTGACTTACCTAAATAGTAAGTAAGTCGGAGCTGGTAGTGGGTGAGGGGAGGGAAGGGGCGCACGGGCGGGGCGGTTCTCGAATGATAACAGAGCTCCGAGCTAACTGCACCACTTATCTGAAAAGTTTAGCGGCGACTGCAAGTGGGTCAGCTCCGTATGTTGGCAAACTTTGTTTGTTAACAACAACGCGCTATTCAATGGTCGCACATTGCTCGGTGTCCCGAATTAAAAAATACGATGATAATGTATGAGCTATGAGTCGCTGCGTGGCTGCTGGCTAGAGACACATGGGGTAGAGTGTGTACCGTACGTACAAAGTCTGCAGGTGGTGCAGCGGTGCGAGCGCGTGCGTGGGCACGTCGCGCAACAGGTTGCGCGCCAGGCGCAGCGTGCGCAGCGCGCGGCAGCCCCACAGCGCGCCGCCCTCCACCTCCGAGATGAAGTTGTCCTCCGCCGACCTGTACAAACATACGTATTACTGGCGTGCTCCAGGCTCCGCAAGTCCGCACCACACCGGCCGAGCCGCCTCACGAAGCAGAACGCGGTCGGAGGAGCTCGGAGCCCGCGTTTCCACATACTACTCTGTCAAGAAAGTACCGGGAAACGTCAAATCAATAATACACAAAATGTTAGTTATTCATCCAAATTTATTTTATCACCTTCAAAGTATGCTCCTTCAGAAACGATACACACGATATACTTATATCAACGAATAATCCAATCAACATTTTTTAAACTTTTTGAAGAATTGAGTTTAGATCTCGCCGCGAATTCTCTTTTTGTCTTCTACCGAATGAAAACGGGTGCCACGAAGTGGTAATTTGAGTTTAGGAATAGACTGGAGCCATATCAGGTGAATAAGGTGGTTGCTCGATGGTATTTGTTGAGTTTTTGGTCAAAAATTTGTTCACTATGATGGCCTAGCGCGAAGGCGTATTATCGTGGTGCAAAATCCAAGAATTTTCTTTCCACAAATCTGACCTTTTTCGACGAATTCGCTCTCTCAAGCGCCGCATGACGCTGAAATATTATTCTTTATATTTTACTGTTTAACCTTGCGGCAACAATTCTGAGTGCACAACACCGCGATAGTCAAAGAAAATGGTCAATATGACTTTGACTTTTGATCGACTTTGGCGTGGTGTTTTCGGTTTCGATTCAGTTGGAAGGCGCTACTCCGAAGCTTGTTGACTAATTTGCATGTCAAACTCGTAAACCCACGTCTTGTCATCAGCAACAATGCGTTTCATGAATGTCAGGTCGGAATTGATCCGTTTTAGCATGTCCTCAGCAACTCTTATGCGATTGAGTTTTTGGAGAAAATTCAGGTCTTTTGGGACTAGCCGAGCGGCAACATGTTTCATACCGAAGTGATTATTTAAAATGGTATGAATCGACTCGTGAGACACAGAAAGTTCAGCGGCTATCTCTCTCAAACTTGAATGAGGATTTTCAGTCACTATTTCCTTCACTTTTGCGATGTTAGCTTCAGTTGAAGATGTTGATGACCTACCAGAGCGAGCCAAATCTTCCATCACACATCTCGACTGCTTTTGAACGCTTTGTACCACTCCTAAGCACGTGTTTTTGATGTAGATAAAGTCGATTCACCGTAAGCCTTCTGTAACATTTTCAGGGACCCCGAACACGAAATTCCATTGGCGATGTAAAATTTAAGACAAAATCTTTGTTCGATGTTTTTGTCCATTATGAAATTCACAATACACACTAAATATGATCTAACAAAAAAAAACTTTTTTGCAAAAAATAAAACCGACTTCAAAAACACACTTTTTTGTTTTTTTTGAAGTCGGTTTTATTTTTTGCAAAAAAGTTTTTTAATTTTTCCATTTTTAGTTGTAATAAAAAAAAGTCTGCCATTGTACATTGTTAACAATACATTTCATGGTAATAGGCTTATTAGCCCAATCAAATGTAACTTAACATACCTCACTGTCGAAATCTGGGTGTACTGTACACATCTGCATACCCCCTCAGAGCATACAGGCGTGATATTATGTGATGATGTTGTGTAAACAATAAACATCCAAGCGATTGCAGCAATCTCGACAGATTTGCTGTCTATTATTGAAGAGTTCCGTTCCATATCTCCGAAGTTCATGATCAGATCATTACAATATTTCTATGGGACCAACTTGGGAGTGTACTCTTTCAAACAAAAAGAAAGAAAAATCTAAATCGGTTCAGGCGACTTCGAGTAATCGGTGAACATACATAAAAAAAAACGAGATTCCGACGAATTGAGAACCTCTCCTCCTTTTTTGAAGTCGGTTAAAAACAGCACTGTATTTAATATAAATAACAGATGCAACTCAAACTCCGCGCCAAAGTGGAAAACAGGTGTGCCAATCTAAAAACAAAAAAATTGAACTTGGAACCATAAACAAATCATCCATTCCCGATATTTTTTTGACTGAACCTACTTCTGGCGTACATTAGTTCCTGTCATTTTTGCATCACATGCGATATCATTTAGATTTGGTTTAATGAATGCAGGTTACAGTAATGCATTCGATCTTGTTGATCGCAATATTATTACTTATTCTGATTGTTGTTATCTGTAAAAGAAGTTAGTTTCCGCTCGTGTGACTCTTGTTATGGTCTCGTGTCGTACTGTGTCAATAATATATCTTCGGGAGCAACAGTGGCGAGTGGGAGTATCGCAAGGTGTGCAAGTGTGACCATGTTTTGTAATTGTTATTTAATACTTTCAATAGCAAAATTACGTGTGTTCAATACCTCGTCTAAAGACGGTCGCGCGTCACAACAAATTCTTACCTATACATATATTCGTATTTACACCGATTCAATTTACATCGTATTGATACCACAAAGGGAGTTATCTAACTCTACAAGGGTTCGTTACATTCGATGTTACCTAGACGTAGTTAGGCCTACTGAGTAGAACATGATGATCGTCGCAGTATTATCAGAACAATGTTGTTCCAATGAAAGTGTATTGCGTCAAGCGATGACCAAGCCAAGTGAAGCGTTTGGTAGCGGCAGGTGGCTGTGGGCGCCGCGTGTCGCTCGGACGTGTTTATGTAAATGGCACAAGGTCGGCGGAAGCGACCTCTTCCTGACGAAGGTCGCCAGCCTCCTGTGCGCAGCGCGCTGCTCTCCGTCTGTACGGACGTCGGACAGTGGGGAAGCACTTCTGCTCACTAACAACGACCTATAACCACTCTCAGGATCCTCCGATCATCAATCAATACGGACACACTTCTTTACCCACCGAATTACGCAACTTTCATATAAAATACTCTACCAAACATAATATAACACAGAGTATCCCTGTGTGTCTAGGGGCGCAGCCCGTAGGTACCGTTTTTAGGGTTCCGTGCCCGAAGGTTAACAAACGGGACCCTATTACTAAGCCCCCGCTGTCCGTCCTGTCTGTCAGCAGGCTGTATATCATGATCCGTAAAAGGTAGACAGTTGATATTTTCATAGAGTGCGTATTTCTGCTGCCGCTATAACCACAAATAGTGAAAATAAATGAAATATTAAAGGGGGTTCCCCTACTACGATGGTATGGAACCCTTCATTGGCGAGTCCGACTCGCACTTGGCCGGTTTTAATAGTAATCCAATAACTTTCTCCAAGACTTCTGCTAACAGTTGTTACCGTTTAAACCGCGTATTATTGAAAAGTATCTCCCGATTCCTAGCGGCCGTCGACGTCGCCATAAATGTATACGAAATTAGCAATAATAAATAACAGTCCACTTAAGACATTTAAGTATTGAGTGTTCAGTGTAGTGGGCATCACTTTCTCCGCGCCACAGCCGCCGGCGCTCCATGAATCAGCACAAACCGCAGGCTCGCCGGTGACGAGCCGGCCAAGTTAGCTTGTAATACTTCGTAAGTACACACACAGCGCTCGAGCCCGCGCCGTCGAGCAGTGGAGCAGCCCGTGCGCGTGTAGGTCAGCGCGAGCGGGCGGCATTGAGCCGAGCGCTGCAGGCACGCGCAGTAGGACCGCTCCATCGCAATACTAAATTACCTTTGTCTCTTACGTTTTCACGCCATAACGGCTGAAATTATCTTAGTTCCGGTCGTTCGTATCAATAGGATCTAATGGGATCACCGACATCCACGCCAACAAAAGCTCGGCTTTAATCAGCAGTCTGCACGCTTTTGTGGCATGTTGCTGTTCTGTTCGATGTTTGTGTGCCAGCACATGGACTCAAGTAGTACTTCTGTAGTGCGCTGGTGTGCCGCCGCCGGCGCTGGCCACTCGTTGGTATTGGTAGCACGCGCACGCGCTCGCCACTCGCTCCGCGTGCACGAATAGATTCGCGAAGCGCCGGTGGCTGCGCGTGTCCTCCACCGGTACATTGCTAAACGTGTCTGGTATGTGGTCGCGCAGGATTAGCGAGTGTCGCAGCTCGCAGCCGTGAGCGGCGGCGGCGGCGCCGGCGGCGCGCAGCGCCCGGGATCGCGCGAGTGGCGTGTGAAAGCTTTGCGCGCGCGGGTCGCACGCTTCCAACCGCGCGCGCAACTCCGTCACGCACGCGTCACGCTATCATGTCGCATCGTACTGTACAGCGTGGTCTGAAGGGCCGTTTAATGAAGCTGACAATTCGACATACATGTCAAAAAATTACAAAATTGTAGATTAGTCGCGCTCAGGCTGTTTAATAGAAAGTGACAAATATGTCAAAAAGCGACAGGTGAAATCCTGACAATTATTAGTCATTTAAAAACGCATTTAACAAAACTCGATATAATATGTGAAAAAACCAGTCAAATTATTTCTAAAAATTGTCAGTGACAATTGTCGGCTTGTCGTGACATTTATGTCGACTTTTGAGTTATTTGCAAATAATTTTGTTTTATGAAGCTAAATAAGGGTAAAATAGAAAAAAATCTTAACAAATTCATTCCTTTACGAAATGAATCAATCACTAGTGCAACTTCGACTGTTTGTTTTGATCGCGTGAAAAATGGAAATGCACAAAAATCTTACTTTTTTGGCCCTTATTTTTGAATATAGAAATTATAATCTTTGGGAAGTTTAGTGACCAATTGAACCACGAAATAAAAATTAAAAATGGAAGGAAATTGCCGAACAATTAACAGCATTAGGCATTTTCAATAAAGACTGGAAATACATTAGTGACACTAAATGGCAAAATTCGTCTTTGCCTCCTCGTATGTAGGTATTTGTTCCAAGTATTCATCATCACTACTCTCACTGCTCGTTGTAAGCACCTACCATTTTTTTGTAATAAACCGTTTATTTAAAACACTTTCTTACACCTTCAAAATTCTAAATATGATTTCGCGACAGAGGGTACAATTGCAAGCAATTGCATTGCCAATTGAGGGCCCGGCAATTGTCGTACAATTCTACAAATTATATGTCAATATGTCATGACAATTTTCTGTTCAATAAAGAAGATTTGACAAGTTTTTTACGACAAATTGTCAATCTGTCACTCAACAAGTTTTATTAAACAGAAAAATTGACAAATTGTCACTTTAAGACATAATATTATTATGTCGGACTTGTCGGATTGTCGGCTTTATTAAACAGTGCTCGCCCCTGGCGCCGCCGCGCGCCGCCGCTCCGCGCTGTCGCCGCCGCCGCTCCGCGCTGTCGCCGCCGCCGCTCCGCGCTGTCGCCGCCGCCGCTCCGCGCTGTCGCCAATCTTATTCAAACCTATTTTCGTTGAAAGTTCTTTTTACGTTTAACAAAACTATATTTTTCAGAATTTTCCTCTTCTTAGTTTAGAAATTAGAAGGGGGGGGGGGGGGGCACAATTTCACGGCTATAGAAGTGAAAATATCATCAACCATTGACTTAAGAAAAAAGTATTAAATAAACTTTGATATAATTTTTAAGAGCTTATAGTAAGACAGCAGACACCCCACACAGTTTTACACTGTGACTTTTTACTCGTCTTACAACGGCAGCCCACTTCATGTATCCAATGACTACTAAGCATTCATAAAAAAAAGGTATTTATGAGATTTAAATAATTTAAAAATAAAAATATTATTCAATATAATGACGCATGACGTAGTTAAAACACCCTGTTGTGAGCGATAATCTACTGGACTCGAGCGCTGGGTAGGTATATTCTCCCGTTTGACACGTAAACATCATTAACAGGATGTTTCATAATTTTTTCTAATGTTTATTTATTATTCTTTGTAGGTACTTACCTATTACGGTATGTAAAAAAAAAATTGCGCCTAGAACTATTTTATGTCGGGCACATTGAGTGTACCACCTTTGTAAGACGACTTAGTCACGATGTACCTATACGTAGATTTTTTTTAAACCTTCGTTTCATTGACTTTTTTGCCACCGACTTTGTAAAGTTATTTTCCAAGTTTTTGTGTTTGTTTTAGAAGTCGGTATTTTTTTTACAAAACGTTTTTTATGCCAGCCTTTTTAGTTGTGGTATGATGGTATATGGTATGTATCTCACACAAATTCTTGTCGAGTATTCGTTTTCCATTGTTACTAAAAGTTATTCAGCAGATCACCCTCATAGACACAGAAGAAAACAAAATGTACTACAAATGATAACTCATCATAATACTCAAGGAATGTGAATAAAATTTATATGGGACCACCGCGCGAGATTCTATTCTATTCTTAAATAAAAATACAGCCGAATTGAGAACCCCTCCTTTTAAGAAGACGGTTAAATAAACGAATAAGATTTGATATTTCGCTTTTGACATAATAAGGAACTTGTTCGTGAAACTGCAGCAGTAACTTTGTTTTTCATAGTATTTTAATGAAAAACAAAGTTACTGCTGCAGTTTCACGAAAAAGTTCCAATTTAGATTTGTTATTTGACTTAGGAATTGTTCGGTGCTACGGAACCTTTTGTGTGCGAGTCCGACTAGCACTTGGCCGGATTTTTTGGTTTTGTTATCATGTAAGGCACGCGGAAAAGTGTTTATTTTCGCTCACAATCACGGAATAAAGATAATGGGGATTGTCCAGTTTTCAAAAATTGAGCTAATTGCTATAGGTACCATCTCGAGGGATAAGGTCTCTAATCATTTATTGCTCGTTAAAATGAAAAAAATACTCTGTATTCATTTATATTTTTTGAAGAAATGTGGTTAACCTTTCTTTGACCTTCAATGTTTTCACAAGGAATATCGTGAAATACGCTTATGCCTGTGTAAATCGCGCGTGTAATATGACAATCACGCAGTTCCCGCGTGTCTGAACAAGTCCTTAGTTTCATGTGGAGCCATTAAAAAACAAACTTTCTTAAGAGTCACTCACGTATAATATTAAACCGTTGCACGAGCAAAGGAATCTTTTCCCATGATGACATCATCAGCTCTAAAACTTTAAAATTAAATATTAAATCAAACTAGGCATTGAATTTCAAAAATATTCAATTTCGTTGCTTAAAATACTATATTTTAATTAAAAATTAAAATTTTAACTAAAATATAAAATAAATTTATTAAAAATTAAAATATAGGTACAGCTTAGATTTTATGGACAATGCCCATTCTGGTGAGAAATCTTCGTTGACTCGTTTCGAGTGGCGAGCGGCGCCGCTTGCAGCCGGTGAGCGGTAAGCCGGTGCAGCGTGCGCCCTGCAGCCGCGATCGATAAGCGAAAAGAGCTACACACCGGCCCACCGCCTGCTCGCCGGACGCCTTCTCCGCTATCCGCTATATGTAAGCACCTACAACCGTGCACGGAACACAAACCGCAGAATGTGAACCCGCGAGCAAAGGCGCCGGAAAATTTGATATACGTTGCTGGCTGCCATTAGACAGCGGCGCGCGTCGGCTACAGTACGGTTGGTACAGTCGCAGAGTGGAGCACAACTCATTCCACGCCATTTGTTGACACAATACAACACAATGTCTGAGTCGCTAGTCGTCGCAAACAACCCGGCCGTTGTTTGCCATCACTTACCCGCCGCCGCGCGCCGCCGCCCGCATGTATATTGCTGCCATATGTTTACTGTTTACTATTTCTTTTGCGAATGTTCGGAGGTTATTTATTGTCATGACGGGGCAGGCTGGCGGATTAATTTGAACCGAGTGAAGTATGGTCCGGCGAACATCACTGTCACTTGTGGCACGCACATCACTCGCTGACGTGCCACACGTGGATGCACGTGCTGAGCACCACTCCATAGCTGCATCAGGTAATGTGACCTGTACCTGATGCAGCTATTGAGTCTTATAATGACAACAACCTTTCCACGCCGACTTTCGATCACAGAGACATTGTCAACGGAGTAATGTGTGCGCAGGCACAGCCTGAACCAGGTGCACTCAGCCCTCACGGTCACGAGCACGACTCATACATTGTGTACGCCTAAGTGCGTTGTGTGGTGTGCACTCCCTCTTCTCTCGTTCTTGTAGTCCGACAGGAAGGGTTTTCGAAAGGATCGGGGAGAGACCAGGCGCACGACCGCCACTTTATGTGCCCTCTTCATTTATACTGTAAAACCCACAATCGCCGTCCGTATTTACTTAGTTTGTAAACTTTTTCCTCTGATTTTAACGTTAGATGTTCATTCATTCATTGAATTTATTTATAGTTATACATAAAAGTATAGGTATACATTTATTTATATATTTATTTTTGTAAAAGTTTCAAAATCATCCTATGCACTAGTTTAGGGGGATGAAGAACTTTACTCCCTGTTCTTCATCCCCCTAAGCTAGTGCAGTTGGAACAGCCCAACTGTTGTGGGTGGTGGCGGCAGTTGTCGGGTTTTTCTAGATATGGTCTTATGTCGCGGGAAACTTTAGTTCGTTAGTTCTTCATTTGTGTCATAAATGGCGCTGAAGTAAATTGCCAGTGCATGCATTTACTTATTTTTGTATTATCGCCTCCAATGATTGTAAAAAGAAGCCTTAGGCCGACTAATGTGTTTGAGTTTCGTTTAGGTCAGCGCATCAGCAGACGAAGGGGGTCTGCGCCAGAATACCTACTGAGCTATGTGGAGCAGCGCTGGGGACGCCGCGATCGGGACAAACAAGTCGCGAGCCTTCCGCGGCGACGCTGAGTAATGGGCAGCCGCCAGCAGCGCTTGTGAACAAACGAGGGCGTCCCCGCCACGGCGTCGGCGCTAGCTTTCCGGATTATTTATTTACCGACACTTTTTGCCGTCTACAGATCCCGCGACAATGCGCGATGCCAGTAAACAGGATTTACCGCAGCGTTACACTGCTATCGTGTGGAACGATCTGCCTGTACATAACACCTCGGGAGTTTGCGGGGGACACACACGAACAAGTTCATGCCACTAGACTAACGAACAAAGGTTCTTCACAATACTGGACAATACTGACATTCTCAATATATGTATATCTTTCAAAGGTGCCTTTTTAATAGCCTAAATGTTACAAATGATTTGACTTTGTCCATACTAGAACGTTCGATATAGTACAGCTGTGGAAGTCGGCCACGTCACGCGCCGCTTCGATCCCCCACGTTCTCGTTACTACTAACACAGTCTCCAAATGTGTTGTGGCATGACCATAGCGATCAGATAAACAAGCGGCGTCACGCGTCATACGAGTTTATTGATGCAGCCGTCACTTACTACTGAGTAGTGAGCACTGTGTGCGGTGAGTGCCTGCGGACCAGTGTGCAGTGCCCCGGGCTGCGCGCCGAAGGTTGCGTTAGATCATCGCGCCGGCATGCGGCAGAGCGAGGACGCGCCACTGGCGCATGGCGTACTGAGCATATCAGTGAGGAAATAATTAATCCATTATATTAATTATAAAAGTCTTCCTAACCTTAAAATTATATTATAGTATCCAAGAATTTATGGAAGATAAATGTTCAAATAGAGTTCACATATATATTTATGTGTTAATTTTAATATAGGTTCTTTTTAATGTATAAAACTAGATATAAGTTTAATTAATATAGTATTTTTAATGTGAAAGCTATGTAATGATCTTCGTGATATTAGATATTAACACTGACACTGCAATATTTTTAGCTTTAAGTTATCTTGCTGCGCCCTAACAGGGTCATGTACTCACTAGTTGTAAGCCTAGCGTGTAAAATTGGTTGTGTTCAGTGTGCATTAAATAAAAAAATAAAAAATAAATGTAATGGTAATAAAAATCAGCCTTACAAAGTCCAAGGCTAATTTAAATTGGATCTTATTATTTTGTCCGCAGATGGAAGATCAATTTACTTTGTAGTGACACATTGTTACATTCTGTCAACTTGCAACGTAGCAAATTAACATTAGCACCGGCTAGCTCGGGACTCGGGCGGTCGGCGGTTCTCCTGTCTAGTGTAGACTTAGGTCGTGCTATAACCATATCCTGTGTGTCGTTAAATATAAACACAAAGTTTTACCTACTAGTCTGGCCTGCTTATTTATTACAGCAACTACCCAGTAAAGAACAAGCAAAGCTTCCACAATCTGCTCAGCTAACGGAGCGTCGGGCATCTGCTCTTACTTCGAACGGTAAGGGTAGGGTAAGGGTAGGGGTGTGTGTGCAGTGTGATGTGTACGTGTGACGTGCGGCACTCACAGGAAGTGCAGGTGGTGCAGGTCGCGCAGCGCGTGCGCGGGCAGGCGGCGCAGCGCGCAGCGGTCCAGCCAAAGGCGCGCCAGGGCCGCGCCGCTCAGCGCGCCGCCCGACACCGACTCCAGCCGGTTCATCGACAGGTTCCTGCGCAACACACCACATCTCTGTACTAGATGCTGCGTACTACACACACTACGGACGCAGCGCATTATATGGAATCATGATGCTTGTCTGTTTCCTCGATGTTAGACAAGCAGGCTTGAGCGGTATGGGTGATATCTGTCTAAGTTACATCGCAGACACCAATTTAACTAAAATAATGAAAAATCTAGCACCGTTCTAATATGTTTCGCCAAGCAACGTTGCAGTGGGTGCTGCCGTAGAATTCAACACAATACAATACAATATAAATTGTTGTTGTAGGCGGGTATCTGGGAAACATAATTTGAAAGTTGTAAAAATGAAAGAAGGTTCACTTTCTGAACAGAACATTTCGTACATCTTAATGTTTGGTTCGTCTCTACTCTCTATTAGTAATATATATATAAATATATATATTTTAAGTCCATTATGTCAATTTGGTCAAATTTTCATAAAACTGTTTGTAGGTTTATGTTTGTATGTAACTTCCAGTTCATTTTTATGTCTAAGAGTGAACTGTATACCTAATTGTGGTTTTTTATTTTCCAATGACTATTAACTATTAACGTAAGTAGTATAGATCTCAACCAAACCTGCAGCTTGACTTTGTTTAAAGTTACTGTATTTAAGGTTTTACCAAAAGTAAGTTTGTTTGATGCCAACATTCCCAACAAACAAGAAATGGCAAGCCACAATCAACCGCGGCCCCCAGTTCCCGGCGGCCTTGCTATTCCTGATTTTGGCGGCGGTCACAGTAAGGGGTGTGCTAAGAATCCCCGGGTTACGAATGGCCGCCAAACCCAACTGAGCTTGGAAACATACAATGGACGCACGTTATGGTTCGACAATCATCTAGTGCAGCTTGAGGAAGAACTCGAAAAATTAAGGTGGCACATTCTTGAATTGAGTGAAGTCCCGTAAAGAGAATAACCCTTGAATCGGGCTATCTTATGTATTTTCGAGAGGGAGACCAGCTATCCCAAGGTGGAGTTTGGTTCCTCGTACGCAAATCCCTCTGTGACAACGTGGTAGAAGTTTCCAGTGTCTCGAATAGGGTACCGTACCACATAGTGAAGCTCACAGAAAGGAATAGCCTCTAGGTTGTTCAGGTCTACGCACCGACCTTGGCACACTCGGACGACGTATTGGAGGAAATGTTTGAGGACATCTCCAAGGTCTTGCACTCCACCACTAAGGCCCCTAGTGTAGCACTAATCCCCCATGAGAACGTTCTAGTGAACGTTCTCATGGGGGATTTTAACGCTAAAGTGGGAGTACAGAATTGCAGTGAATCGGTAGTGGGTACAATCCTACGGGTTTGGCAGCAGATATCATAGGGGTAAATCTTGTCAACTTCCATGAGAAGGATGAATGAATTTCTTCTTTAAGAAACAGCCCAAAGGAAGTGGACGTATGACGTGTGTCGTATGACGAAAAATGAGATAGACTTCATCATAGCGGATAAAAAGCATATATTCAGAGATGATCACTTCGGCAGAACTTCAGGCACTCGACAAAACAATTAGAAAATTGGTACGATGAGACCTTCGATGCTCCAGCACAGCTCA
Source organism: Noctua pronuba (assembly GCA_905220335.1). NCBI lineage: Eukaryota > Metazoa > Arthropoda > Insecta > Lepidoptera > Noctuidae > Noctua > Noctua pronuba. The sequence goes on along the minus strand of LR999906.1, from coordinate 33,682 downwards.
ATAGAAAAAGCGATTGAGCAAAACCGAGGGTCGAAAATGTTCGTCTAAACACTTGGGAGGAGCCACCTGACGAAGTTGACCAAATCTAGTGGGGTCATCGTCGTTTCGAAGCCGGAGATTCTTTCGTAAGTCGAAAACTTGTACGGCCAGTTGTACGCGTCGCATGCATCTCAACCTGATCCTGAAAACGAGGATTTCACGGAAGGCCTGCAAGAAGTCGGCATGAAATCGAAGCGGCTCTTAGACAGCTTAAGGATGGAAAAGTCTCTAATGAGGATGGGACAACGACAGCTTCGAGAGAGAGTAAAAATGTTATTTCCTTTTTTGAATCGGATTTAGTCACCAATTCCAAGGATTTTCATTTTTTTTGCACGGGGCCCTAATTCTTATTCTAAAATAAAAGTATCCTAAGTTACTCCTTACAACATCAGCTTTCTGACTTTAAAAGCCCCGTCAGAATCGGTTCAGCCGTTTTGGAAATTAGCCGTTTGAATCGGATTTTGTTAACAATTTCAAGAGTTTTAATTTTTTTACACGGTACCCTAATTATTTTTCTAAAATAAAAGTAGCCTAAGTTAGACCTTATAACATCCAGCTATCTGCCAGTAAAGGTCGCGAATCGAAGTGAACTGCAAGTGCGATATCTAAGCGAATAGTCATCAGGTCATCAGTGATGAATTTGTGACCGAGTTGGTAAGTGTTTTGTGAATGATATTTGGCGTTTGACGGTAGTGTTTCAATGTATCCCACATCCAGCTCGTAACAATCATGTATTTGTTTCGATATTAGGAATTTAGGAACAATATTAAATTGTAATTCTCTTCCTTTTCTCACACACTACTGTCTATATTTCTTTTAATTCTTCCTCTCGCAGACCTGCTGGTAGGAACTTTTGCAATAAGTTGTGCTTTTGTACTCTAAGTTATGTTATGATGGTTTCTTCCCTTCGTTCTCTCTTGTGTGTAAGCACATACTCGTATAAATGATAAAATAAATGCATTTTTCGAGCAAGTTGTTTTCCAATATTAGCAAGGACTATTGTCTTTTGTTGACCTTTCACACACATTTTAGACATTATTAATATATTTTTTAAATCATATAAAAATAACTTTCTAAGTTTATCTTGGACATCACAGACATCGGTGAAGGAAAACATCGTGAGGAAACCTGGACTTATAATTAATATAAGTCTGAAATCGCCAACCCGTCTTGAGCAAGCGTGGTGATCAATGCTCGTGCCTTCTCTGTATGAGAAGAGGCCTTTGCCCAGCAGTGGGACAGTAACAGGCTGGTATTATTTATTTATTTATATAAAAATAGTGGTCGAGAGCAGGGTGCAAGCTACCAGTGGTTAGGTCTCCAGAGACAGGATTCTCGTTACAATGCGAGCCGTATCGAGCAATACTGCCTACTGGATCAGGCCCTTGATCCACCCGCCTAAGGAGAGCCTCGCAAGATGTTCGTCGAGGTTCTTGGCCATCAGGCCATTGGCCGAAACGACAATCGGCATAATGATAGCCCAATTCACTTTCCACATATCGATAACCTCGTGTGCTAAGTCGAGATATTTTATTTGTTTTTCTTTCTCAGCTTTCACGAGGTATTCGTCATGCGGGATGGTAGTACATCGACTATCATTACGCCGCCCGTTAATCGGTCTATCACCAATGTATTAGGCTTATTGGCGACTCAATACTGTTAGTAATTATAGGCCGATCCCAGTACATGACAATAGGCCGATGCGTCTTTGCGTGACATGGTCTTTCTCGAGAACTGGGTCGGGTACATACTTGTAGTACGGTTCCTCAGATTCCACAAATTTATATTCCAAGGCAAGTTGCTGGTGAATAATCCTGAACACTTGGTTGCGCCTGTGCAATTTCTCGTCGTTAGCCAGATGATAACAAACAGAAATAATATGTCTGATGGACTCACCCGGACGGTGGCATGCCTAACAGACATCCGCCGTCCCGTCCCTCATAATGTTTCCGGTAGTGGTTTGTCAAGATAACTTCGTCCATAATCGTACAGGCAAAACCTTCAGTTTTCCCAAAGAGGTCGCTTAAACGTAGCCAGGATAAGGACGCTAGAAAATATACATCGCGCCCATGAAGAGCCCGTGAAGCTCCTTGTCGAGCCATACTTCTTTGCGGTCAACGTTAGTAAGTATTTCAGGTTTGCCCAGTGACTCCCTTGTCCGCTAAGACCACATCTCGGTGCATACCCACCTACGCCTTTAAAAAATATTCCCTGAGACTGCACACCCGCGGTTGTGGAGTGTCTTCGCGTTTAAAAAGCCTCAACCCCAGCACTTCCTCGATATACAGTCTCATCACCGACGATCGTGGATGATGAATCCGGATTGCGGACCCTCCTATCCAGGAGATCGTTCGGTCTGAGTCCATTTGAGTATGCCGAAAGAATAAAAACCGGCATGACCCAATCATTGAAGGCGCGCACCTTGTTTCCGCTTATATTTATAGTTTTCGGGTGTGGCGGGGGATCTGAGGTGTATGGTATCCGAGAGCTGAACTCCCTCGGATTCCATAATCTCCGCTCGCTTTACATACGCTTGACTACACATTCGTCCTCAAAAGATTCTATCCAGAGGGCGCTCCTAAAAGTTTTACTTACATTTAGTAGCTCCATTAGCAAAATAATTAATTGTTTAATTTACGTAGTTTGTAGATTTGTTACCAAATATCCATTTCCTTTATTTTGTATGTAGTTACAGGTAGTACCTTTCAACTTGGTGTTTGGATAACTCATGGATAACAACGGTCAACGAACCTGTGATATCTACACGAGACGTCTCCTACATGCTATCCTAGGCCGTCCTAACAGCCGCACGTTGAACCATTGCCCCATATATGTATACTATATACCACAATACTATGGAAAATCCACCAGAATCACAGGGATTTAACAAGAATGCGTCGTGTAACGTGAATCGCTTAGCAGGAGCCGCGAGCGTGGGCGTGGGCGGACACCGGCCGGCGGCAACCTACATGTTCCATGCGGCCGCACTCGTTACACAGCGAGGTGTTACTCTTCGACGCACGAACGTCATGAAACAACTAACTATACTCACTACGCCATCGTATTGCAGGAACATCTAGTCAACTTTCAATCCTAATGCAACTACCCGTACGCGGACGGTCTCAAGCATTCGACACTCGCCGTATGAATCTTACATTGTAACGAGAAGCTATTAGCACATCACTCACATAGACAAAGAATAATTTAAAAAACGGACCTCAAATGAAAGTAATCGGTGACCCCTGTCATAGAGGATTACTCATAGAGTACCAAAGCAAAGTTTATAAAATTAATATGGGACCACCATGAGGGTTAGTTTAGGTAGCGATTTGATAGAGGACTACCAAATCGCGTTTTAGTAGTCGGTTAACAAATGCTTTCTAACGGTAAGCTGTAAGGAGCACGTAGCTTAGACAGTTGAGGTCAGTCGCGGCCGTTCGGAGCTCAATATTGTGAGAAATTAAAACGCCAAGACCCAGTGAAAAATGTATCGACAAGTTATACTTTCGCTGTCGCTACTCCTGAGCACTCTACCTTCATGCAAAACATGCTTCAGTCAGTTATGAGTTGTGAATGCTTCTGCAGAACGTTAAGACTCGCGCAGTTGGACGTAAATACTTGTAATGGAAGGACGCGACACGCGTATCGGACTGAGTAGGAGCATTTAACAGCCAATATCATAATTATGTAATTAAGTTTTGAGTAGAACACATATACAGAGAGTACTTATATAAATAGGTATGAAGGCAGGAGAAGGGATGGAGATGTCGTATACTCACAGCTCGCGCAGCCCGGCGGCGGGTAGCAGCGCGTCGCGCGCCAGCGTGCTGATGTTGTTATTGGACACGTCCCTGCAACAACGACACGCGTCAGTCATGACACACTCCGACACAGTACAACACAACAAATAGACACAATTGTAATAGCAGCTAAGACAAACAATCAGATGCTGTCGATGCAGTACATAAAACTGGTCAAGTACCGGACCGGTGCACGGTGGTACCACCGGTACCTGCGCACCACCGCACTCAGCAAAAGGGAATCAAACAAACAAAACTCACCGACTTCCGAAACTCATTGAGACGATGGGAGCTCGCGCACTACGCGGTCACGACCACGACTTTTGGCCGAACCTTTGATCAGGAAGAAGGTTTGGTAGCACGCCCGGCCGTCTGACCAGTTGTGGTCGAGATAGCGGCCAGCGCGCAGCGGCCGGTCATGCGAAGTGGTAGTGGCGGTGTAGTGCGCGAGATCCCTTATAGCCGAGTGTCAATGAAATATAAACTTATTAAAATATTATGTGTGTCGGATAGCATGGATTGGTGGCAGTCAGTGTGGCAGCCGGTGTAGGGCCATGCGACGCGGTGTGCGGTGTCGCGGGGAGCCGGTAACGACCTTCGCGGCGCTCGTTATTGGCGCCATCCATCATCGCTCCCGCGGTCGCCGACACGACACCCCCACCCCGAGTGACGTGCCACCCCCTTCGCCCCCCGCCCCGCACCCACACCGCCCGCCTGCTCATTCACAATGCCATGCCGCGCCGGCACCCGCAGGCCGGGAGCGCGCCCGGAACTGATGCTGACGACCGCGACCGGCCTACGACGAAATACGAGGAAATTATCAAAAGTAGATTTGTAAAGCAATAAGAAGACACTATCAGAACAATCAAATCTTTACTATCCATAAAAACATGATCGCATCCTTTCGTGTCTGCTGGAGTGGCAAGCGATTGGAGGGGGAGGGGAACCACACCGGATAATGATTGATAATCGCACACCGCCGACGATGCGGTTAACGAATTGAGTACTGAAACTTGTAATCACTGCAACAATTCATTTTGAAGCTGGCCGACAGTCAGTGCAAAGTACAGATGCAGACATGCAGCGCTGCCACAGCAGAGCTCGGGCCGACGTGCGGCGTGCGGCGGGCACAGACGGCGCGCGGAGCGAGTCGATAGCCGGCGGCGCAGCGCGGCGCGCCGGGGCATCGCCCGCGCCTTCGCCCGCCACCTCGTGAAGTAATGTCGCCGGCGGCGTGCCACGATAAATAACACCTCGTTATCCTTGATGTGTTACAAATCGCCGCGCGTCGAGGCGCCAGCGTGCCCTCCCCACGACCACCTTTGACCGGAACATGACGATGACAAGTCTGCTGAGCGCGTGTGACCCAAGTGAGGGCAGCGCTGGCACCGGCAGGCTCGGGGGCGGCCGGCGGCGGCGCGCGGCCCGCCGACCTCGCCCCGCGCGCACCGCTGCACTCGCTACGCATGCCAACAATCATGCATCTTTAAAAATGGCCCGTCATCCAATTCATGAACGCGGACAAGTACCGGTTTCCTTCGCCCGAAACCTTCACCTCGATTCTCAAAGCTCGTTGCTGTTTTAATAACGGGGATATTGCTCTCCATTTATTGACCGGTAACTAGGAAGGCTTAGTTAGCTAAGTGAAGACTCAAGTGCGATGGAGTCCGTTCCCTCCCTCATGTATTTAGGTACATTAACTTCACAACGAAGCTGAACCAGTTCGGATCCGTGAGTCCGGGGGACGGAGTGCACCATCGTCACGTCTCTACCAGGAGTACCACTGTACCAGGGTTCCAGCCGACGAGAGGACTGCGCGTTCTCGACGACTGATCGATTGCATGCTTGTTATTGTTTGCTTTGTTTAGATACAAAGTAACTGAAACTTGTCGTAAGAATTGATACTGCGAGACATGTGAACTGGTGTATGTGTTGTTTGTGTCACATTTGCATCGCGGCGCGCGAGGACGGCGGCCAGGTGCGCGGCGACCTCGCGCGCTTGCGTCACCGGCGCGCCTGCAGCCCGCGCGCACTGCTCCTCAGTGGTAAGCCCGGACTCCACACACCGAGACAAGCGGAGCGGGTCGGATACGTGCAAGATTCAACCAATCACAGGAGAAACCAGAGACACGATGTGGATTTCAACGAATGAGATTGTTGATTCCCGCACTTCTCCTCCCCGCTCCGCTCATCTCCGTGTCGGTGGAGTCCGGACCCGCCGTGCGAGCCTGCACCGATTCATCATCATCCACTCCCGATTCCATACTCTGAGTACCACAGTGTGCTGTGTGGGAGGCGAGCGGCGCGGCGCGTGGCGTGGCGATCGTACAAATAAACAAACAAATAAAAGTGTGTAGTTGAGTCATTGACGCGCGACGTGCGACGTGCTAACTAACATAACGAGCGCTCACAACGTTGTGAATGTTGCGGTGTGCAGTAAACATTTATTCAGCTGTCATTCATAAAGGCCGCTCGTTACGACTGCCGACTCACACACGCACGCGTCTCGCGGACTCTCGCGAGGCGCCTCACGACCACAGGCGCGGATAATTTTTGTGTGATTTTACCTATCTTCCGGAAAATTCATTTCAAACAACAAAAAAAGCTAACTTTTGATAATTAACGCAATCAGGCGTTTCAGCTGAAGTTCTACTAAGAATCTTAAATGCAATATTTACTTCGAAAATGATAGTAGCTCGGCAGTGGCGAAGGGTCAAAATGGAGTCAGGGGAAGCCGAAAAAAAAGAGAACTGAATTAATTTTTGTAACTTTTTTTTTTTTCGTTTTTTTTTTCTGTTTATTTTGACAACATTTTCGTTATCAGTGACGCCGAAACCCATGAAAATGATAAACATGAAAAAAAATTTGGTGTCATCTTGAGTTTTCATTATGACCAAATTTTTGTTATCGGCGACCCCAAAAACCACGAAAATGACACCCATGACGAAAAAGCGAAAAATAAAACGTATAAAATAAAATGCAGAGGAAGTATAATAAAAAAATTAAAGTGATTTTATCTTATGTTTGATAAGTCAACAAAATAAACAATTTAGTTGCTATAGGTATGCCAATCTTCTAGTTCGCTCTGAAGTTGCAACGGCTGCGCCGGTAAACTTAACAAAACGCTGCGCGGGAGGGCACGCGGTGACACCTGTTTTGATGTTACTGCGACTCTACTCGTCACAACTTCATAGCGAACTAGAAGTTTGGCGAAAACTATACCAAATACGATATCGACCATTACTCATTCTATCACGTTCTCCCCCACATACTTTCTTTTTCTTTTTGACAAATATTTATAATCATTGATTTATCGATAGTTCATCAACTATATATGGCGCGTTTTCGACCGGAGGCACCGGTTGACCTGAAGTGATGCTGTGACCGCGCGCTCTCCGCCCTCTATCTCGAAAACGGTTCATCGTATAAAAAAATTTTGTAAACAAAATTTGTAGAGAATTTTGTATTCTACAATATTGAAAATAAATATAAATACCAAAAAACCCATAGGAAATGAGATATTTCCAAAAAAAGCGCAAAAAACCGATTTTTGTGACCTTTGACCTTGAAATGTAATAGTTGCTTACACCCTACCATATATAATGGAAAAAATACAAAAAATATTTAGTATTTAAGCTATTTATATCGCTTAATTTATTTTTGCTGTCATAATCTAAGGTTGTTTTGGCATTTACGATAAAAATATCCATTAATATTACTAATACAATAAACTATATTTTGATAAATAAATAGATATTTTAAAAGACGTTTAAATGAAATACTCGTAGTTATAAAATATTGAAAATGATTTTTTTTTTCTATTAAACAATTGGAGTACCTAATGAGATCAATCAGCATAATTATAAACTTAACTAGTTATTTAAAATGAAATAAAGTATTTCTTCTCGTACGAATGATCTTAGCCCGTTTTCACTGAACACCAGGGTTATCATGGTTTTTACACAAAACATTAATTAAATAATTATAGCAATCATTTGTTTGTTTGTTTGTTTGTTTGTTTTTTTTTAAAAAACGTTGCCCCACACTAGGAATTTCTCCTGTATCGTGGGTGTATTTGGATTAGTGAGATCAATATTATATTACTATAAAATTAAATTAAACATTTTTAATTCTCTTCATCCTCATCTGTTTCAGCTAAAGCATCACGTACGTTTCCATCATACTTCATACTTAAATATTCTTGATGGTATCTGTTTGGAATAACGTTTTTGTTACACAGATCCTGTAAATCTTTGTATTTAGCTGATGAAAGTTTGAGCTCTTCGACGTATAAAGATGTAGGTCTCTTTTCCACTACAGCTTTGTTTGCTCTCGATCTGATGATGAAATCCATGTTTATTTCGTAATTGTCACTATCTTCGAAAAAACCGTATTGAAATTTAACAATAGGATTATTTTTATGAAATTGCACCACCCTTAATGAATTAAAATTAATCTTAAATTTCGCCGGTAATAAAGCTTGTGAAAAATTCTTCCAATCCATGAAGTCTCCATAGTTTAAAACATTTACATTGTAGTTTCTAGGCTTATTTCTATCATTAGTAATCATAGTTGGCCACTCAGAAGGAGCCCATACTGTTTTATTACGCACAAAACTTTCAATAGTGCTATGAATAGAGTCAACAGGCATCATGGTGTGTCCCGGTAAAAGATAAGTTACCTTTATTTGTGTAATAGTAATTGCGATTTTCAAGAAATGAATTAACATGGATATCATTGCTCGATTCCTATTTTGCCCGGCACAGCTGTCGGAGTATAAATTTATCTCTGTATGGGTACCTCTTTGGTCTACCATAATCAAGTATTTAAAAAGGATTGTAACAATATGAAATTGTTACAATCCTTTTTACAGCCCCTTTTTCCGTCGCATTCACCCCACAGGTAACAGTAACCTTCCCTTGTACCACTTTCGTATATACTTTCATTATAGTATGCATACTTCCTGGAATAGTATAGGGTAAGACTTTAACCGTGTGGAGTATTCAGGACTTTTTCTAAATCAAAGCTTACGCATAAGGAGTTAGAATCAGTTAATTTACTCATTTTTTGGTCTTCTAAAAACAGATGGAATCCGATATTAAAATCCCTTTGAAAATGTTACGAAATACTCTTTTTGATAATACTGATGATTCTGGATTATTTTCTTTCACGTGATTAACATACTGTAAATACAAAAACGATATATTTTGAAATTCTTGAGGTAAATATACTTTAGTGCTTTTATTGCGACAATAATGGGATGGAACAGCAGGCAACATCTCAATAAATGATTTTAACTGTGCGACTTCTACCTCATCAGATTTATTATGAGGACGACTAGTTCTTCTGCCATCTCGAGTGGTATTCAGAGCTTTATTAGCATTTTCGATCGTGTATCTCATAGACATTTGGGATATGTTTAGGGTCTTAAGCAAACATTGTTGACATACTTTAATATTCTGTCCATTGTAGCTGATAAAATAATCGTATGATACTTTGCGAACATTACTACTGGATCTTTTTCTTCCAATCGGTTTTTCTTTAGCACAAGACAGCAGGAAATCTTTTTGTCTTTTATCACAACGTAATCCCCAATAGTTTTCAAAAATATAATTGCGATCGTCTTCCGTAAATTTATTTGCACATGAGTTACCACATTTTTTATTCATACAAGGGTTTGGTTGTACAGATTTCCCTACAGCCTATCTATCACCTATGTCGGTTGCGATAACAAGTAGTGCCACTTGCGCTACAAAAAATTGATCGCAAGGCGCTTACGATAAAAATGCTTGTTGTCGCTTACGTTATGGCTTTAAAAATATATGTATTTACGATAATTTTAGCACTTGCTACAACTTTATAACGGTTAAATTTTGGCGGGAAATGTCAACAGGAATAGATCCGTTATGGTTTAAAATACCACTTACGATAAAAAAAGCATTTTCGACAAAAGTGTCGCTTACGATAATTTGGCGGTAACGGCTCGATATGTAAATGTCTGAAAATCATTAATGTATGTAAAATTTCAATTTACTAGCACATTTCTTTTTAAAAATATTAAAAAAAAACCTTCCCCTGTAAAATTTGTTTTTTGTCGGTTGCGCTAAAACGGCGGTAAAGGCTCGATATGTAGGTTTTGAGACAACTTTTAGGGTGTCAATATACAAGTATTTACAGACTTACAGCTGGGTATCTCGAATTCCGAGGTGAACTTACTATAATGACTGGCTGGACTATATACTATTTGACTACAGTAGACACCTAGACTCTACGTAGAGTGCCTTGTTCCCGAAGGGAAGCCGGCGAGAATCGGCTTCTTAGGTGCCTTCGGGCCTGTACCTCGGTTACCTGGGATTGCTTAGATTTTCAATACTCGTTTATAGAAGTTACTAATTTTGAAGAGTTATTTGAAAAGTCTAGGAACTAAAAGAATATGTGTAAGCTCTCCTCTCCACTCAAAACAAGTTAGCTTTTCTTTAGTCATTTTATACAGAAACAGATGTTACTCAATCGACTTACGGCGACAATTTTAACAACAAAATGAACTAAGGCTCCAAGAGCGAGGGAAGCGAGCTCGAAAATTTAAACACCCTATCTTGGACAGGTCAGAATTGTGTACACCCTTCATACAGGAGTTACTTGATCGACTTACAGACATTCAACATTCAAGAGGAAGTACGCTGCAAGAGCGAGCGAAGCGAGTTCGACATTTTTTAGACACCTTGCCTTGGATAGGTTAGAATTGTTTCGAACTACTTGAGTTACCAGGGTCACCACTTATAGACAAAGTTAAGTTTCAAGAAAAAGTAGGCTGCAAGAGCGAGCGAAGCGAGCTCGAAATTTTTTACATCATTGCCTCGAATAAATTCAGATAAATATGTTTTTTGAGATCAAAATATCCACATGCTCTATTTTTTGCAAGCTAGTCTACAATTGCCTATCAGGCATCGGTGCAAAGGGCTCCTAATTTGGGCTGCGGGACTGCTGGGCTGCTGGGCTGCGGGACTGTTCGAAAGAGATACCGCGGCCCTGGAACAGAAAGGGCAAAGAAGGAACATGGACAGGTTTTAGTCAGTAAATGTCTGACACTCCCTCCCACTCCACCCAGAGCGGGGGGGGGGGTTATTTGATGATTTACCATCCAAAAAAAAGGGCGTTAATTTATTTCAGCCTCTGTCTTAAAGGGTCGATCACGATCACCGAAAATCCAACAGGAGTACCAATCCAGATGCAGAAAAAAGGAGTCTTTGTGATAATTGTTTTTTCGCAGGGTTCAAAGCACGAACCGCGCGCGTTGGGTTAAAGAAAATGTGTAAGTTTGTAGCGGTAGTACTCAGAGAGTCATTTTTAACCTTGAAAAATATTTTAGTTTGACCGATTCTTTTGTACGCTACAATTTGTTACGTACATTACCAATTCTGTGGTAGGAAAAGCTATAATTAGAATATTTAGTTTTAATTCCGCCAAACTAATTCAAGCTTGGGTGCATGTAGCACCGCCCTGTCGTATTAGTCTTATTACATTTATAAGTAGTAATGAGTTAATAACGATTTTTGTAAATAAGTCATTAAGTCGACTTATGGGGTCATAATGACGCATTTGATCGGATTCGGGGGGGAGCAATTGCACCCATTGCCCCCCTGTTTATCCGCGCCTGCACGAGCACGCCTCGCGCTAGCTCTGCGGCCCTGCGGGGTCTACTACATGAACAGTGAACACAGGTTGCTGAAAGCTCACTCAGGGGAAAGTTTTATATAGATGCATCGATTTTAAAAGTTACAAACGTGGAAGTGGGAACCTACTTGAAAGTTCTCGTCATGATCTGTACAGCTTTTTCCCAAAAATGTTGGGGTTGGCTTTCAGCCCAACCGGATTCAGCTGAATTCAGCTGTGTTTTACATGAAGCGAAAGCTTATGGCAATCCCAAATTACTGGGTAACGCGATACCCGCGATGAGACTGGGGCAGACTATCAGGTTCCTGTCTACCCGTAACGGCTACCGAACATGTACGAAACACAGCCGGGACTCACGGAGGGGTCTCGGTATGTAATCGATCGGAATCGAATCGGGCAGGGATGTATCCGTGTACGGGGTAGGTATTGTATATACAAGTAGTTCAGTAGTGCAATGCACCTAGACATGTCACACGTGGGAGCGGGAGGCGCGCGGTGCGGGCGGGGCGCGGGACTGGACGAGTTCACGGAACATCAATAACACGCATTGAATCGAGCGCTGTTCTGTATGAGTGTAGCGATGCACCGCGCCCTCTGGGGCAGGGTGGGGGGGGGGGCGGGCAGGAGCGGCGGGGCCCTGCAATGCAACTAATTGCCTCGTCCTCGCATTCAGTCTATAAATAGCATGAAATAGATCCGCCACTGCACCGCGCGTCTCGCCGCCTCACCGTGCTACCATCCTGCACACTCCACTTGAGCTCACTACCACACTCCACAAGTCCCGGAACTCTCTACGACACAACGTCTATCTATTACATTACATTCAATTTATCAAGCTTCACGCGGCCTCGCGCGTCCTATGAAATAACTAACGAGAACCAGCGAACGTGTCTGCAGGGGTCAATGAACGACGATGTTTTAATTAAGAATCGTACTACGAACGACTTATAAATATATACCTATTTCTTATAATGAGCCGACTGAAATCTGAAAATTATTAGAATTTATTTATAGGAACGCTGCGGCCGCCGCGTGCTCTCAGATAATGTAATTTATTGGCGTCGTAATTGAATCGTAGCATAAAGCTCGTGTTATTTACGAGCGGCGCGCGTAGTGCGGCGGCGGCGTGTGACGTCACGCGCGCTGATGGATGGGATGGCGCTCCCCTGCTGATACAGCGACGACAGCAACCCGGCCCCCGCAGCCCGTAGCTCGCCGCCTGCTACGTCAGCACCCTCGCTGCTCACTCGGCGCCACACGCGGGCCGGGACACAGCACGGTACAGCACGGCCGCAGATACAACGTGTCCTCTGTGCCACAGATGAGATGCTCTCAAATAATGCACGCATGAAAAATATTTATCACCAGCGACGCCAACGCAAACTCGCAGTGCACAAATGATAACACTCTGCTAACAGCAGTGTTATAGGTACCATTTACGTGGTTCTAGCGTGGTACGGTGTACCTACACTGTAACTTGGACAAATGGAGAGCTTTCATCCCTCTCGCATATTGTGTTTCATATAACCACAAAATTTCATGAGGTAAAAACTTAATGAGAAAACTATTGATAACTGAATCTACTCCTCACTCTGTTTTTTCATCTAGGCGTCATTAATTTGTGGCAGAGCGTGAGGGGCGCGGCGACCACTCGTCCTTCTACGTGGTTGAACTAGTCGGCGGCATTCGCGTGGAAGCAACAGTAAGAACTATGTCTCCCTGCCGTCTGCCAGGCAGTCAGGCACGCCGTGGACGTGCGACACGTGGCAGTAATCGATATGCAGATGCACCGACAAAAAAATGTAGAATAAAAGACATCAACGCAATCAGCACAATAGCAATGAGAACGAGTGCGGCTCGTCCGCGCCCAGGAGACAGGAGCGGTCACGCAACTCACGCGCGGCCCGGAGCGGCGCGCGCCGAGCGGGGGCAGTTGATGAGGTGACAGGCACACTGACTCATCTTCTACCTGTTTGGGTACGTTTCAGAGCACTTTGCGTAACTTTTGTCGATACTTCTATCTAGCGACAGATAGTCCACTTCCTTGTTTACTTCGAGTGAAGTCAAAGACTTAGCTTGTTTTAAAAACCCCTCTAGACAAGTCAGAGGCGCTCCAAAAAATGGAATGATATTAATGGCGCGGCTGCTGGCTGCCTCGTGTCGTACATGTTGGATGTGCAAGCTCGCGCTCGCGCTCCAGGTTCGGGTCGACGCAGTGAAATGTTATTTAGGTGTCGTTTAGAGTTAGTGAAAATGGTCGAGTCCGACTGAATTACGTTTTCGGCTTGTGCATTGCGCAGCTCGCTCTGTGCCGGATCAGGCCGAGACGAATATGTGTACAGTGACACTCTAGTACGTATGGTATTTGCGATATCGTTCGCGTGAAATTATTATGAAAATATTACTTCCCTAGTTGAATCGGATTTTGTTAACAATTTCAAGGGTTTTTTTTTTCACGAAACCCTAATCATTTTTCTAAAATAAAAGAAGCCTTAGTTACTCCTTATAACATCAGCTCTACTAGTTTCTACCAGTAAAAGTCCCGTCAAAATCAGTCCAGCCGTTTCGGAGATTAGCCGGAACAAACAGACAGACAGGCGACAGCAGATAGACGAAAATTTAAAAAAAAAATGTTTTTTTGTTATAATAGGTAAGTACCTACCATAAATACTTTCATAATGCATTCAATAAAAAGCTGTTATTTTTACATTACAAACAGACATTTCAACTGTATTTATTTGTATGTACTTACCTTCCTATAGATTAAGATGCCACCCCTAAGACGACCCACTGACCATGATTCGAGTTAAACGATTAACGATAATTCTGCGCCGCGTAAATACTGCAGCTCATTTAGTTAGGTAGTTGGACTGGATCATCAAATCATTTATTAATGAAGTTTGCCGATAGACGGATAGACATCGCGGCGCGCACTCGAGCGCAGGAGTTGTGTTGTGACATAAATGTACCTCTGATCAGCGTCAACTGCGACAACTTGCTAGCTGAACCCACTCTGCAGTGCCTCAGGCAGTCAGACGTAGTGCAAGTGCAAACCAAGGGTTCTACTTGAAACACGACTCTGCGGCCTAATCGACTCAACTAGAGTTGCGAGTTCAGTACCCTCACCCGATATTAAATACTAGCTGTTGCCCGCGACCTTCGTCCGCGTGAAGTTATTAATACAATTTTCTCCGTTTTTGCAACATTTTTCAGTGATGCTCCGCTCCTTTTAGTCGTAGCGTGATGTTATATTTATAGCCTATTATAGCCTTCCTCGATAAATGGGCTATCTAACACTATTTTTTTTAATTCGAACCAAAAGTTCCTGAGATTAACGCGTTCAACCAAACAAACTCTTCAGTTTTATAATATTAGTATAGATTCCCCAGTCTATAACTAAATCTAACCAACCAACTGCCGCCAGTTAGGCTGGGGAAGACTTCAATTTTTTCAGAGATAAAGGAAAAGTCGTCGAAAATCAAGTCTGAACTGTAGAGCTGCTGACTTTCTGCGGAAGAAGGCTCAATGAGTCAATGCATAAGTAATGTGGAGTGCACTCACAGCGACAGTAAGTTCTCGTGCAGCGGCGGCAGGCGGCGCAGTGCGGCGGAGCGGCAGTCCAGGCGCGCGCCGCCTTCGCCGCACGCGCAGCCCGCCGCCGCGCGCGCCGGACAAGCGCCGCGCGCCGGCGCCGCGGTCGCCAGCCACAGCAGCGCCGCTGCGCAAAGCAGCAAGCGCGCGCGCCCCATGCGAGCGCGCCCTCACCGCGCGCGCGCGCCTGCCGCCTTTGCCGTCGACGGCGCGACCAGCCGCACCATGCTCAGCACTGCACCGCACTCACAGCAAGCCGTCACCGTCACCGACACCGACACACGCACTCCGCTCTGATACTGTAACTGTTCTGTGTTCACTTGATCTGACTTAACTATTTGAACAAATTCACAAGAAATAACTATATTATTTTCCGAAAGCGACACTGACTTATCGTAAGTAGACTCGCGCTCGACGCGTGCGGAGTAAGCGGAGCGTCGACACGTGGTATCGCAGCGAGGGCGCGCGACCGACTGGCGGACTGCGGACTGGCGGCTGGCGACTCACGACTAGTGCCGTGCGGCGCGTGGCGTCTCTCTCCGCTCGCCGCCGCCGCCGCCTTGTCTACAGACTCCTCCGAGCTCAGTGATCAGTCACAACTCTGAGCTTCTCTCTCAACAACAGCGCGCAGAGTCCCGCAGAGATAAGGTGAGAGCTTTTGCGACATCACTAAACCATTTTACACAATGAATGCGACTTAGCTCACCACAACACTGCACCAGTCTATCGAAATTATTCTCTTTGGTTAGCTAGTACATAAATGATTCGAAGTAGAGTGGGTCGCCGGTGATGAACGGCTGACATGTCTGGCCAAAATCGAGCGGCAATGTTCTCTAATGACTGACATTAATTAAGTTTGAATAGGCACCCTGCCGTATATACATATACGACCGTCTGTCGCGTACTCCTAAGTATTAAGGAAATATCTTAATCTTGATCTACTTTAGATTTTATCGATATCTAAAAAACCCCGATTCCATCACTAATTCACTCACTCACTCACTGATGATCATTAAAATTCTTCGGGTACTTCTTGGAAAGCTGGGTATGTAAGCTAGAACTATAAAATCACCCATTAAGTTATGTTGAAAAAGGGTAATAATTCAAATAACGGCACCACTTGTCGAAATACCCATTAGTTTTTAAAAAAAGGCACCTTTTTTGTGTTCCTCTAATTTTGCCGGTGTGTGTAGTACACAAACAACAAAACAATCTAAAACTTGGAACTTTTGCCCCCAATCCCTTTTTAACTATGGGTCTATGGGATGGAAGTTTGTATGAGACTTCCGCAAATTTTGTTGCTAGAGGTCTGAAAATTGATTGAGGAGCTCGTGGCTAAATAATAACAGCCGCTCGGGTCGATCTTTAGGTTAATCCGTGCTTGCCTAGGTTGGTCAGTGGATGGGTGACCACCCATTACATACCGAGTTTCCTCCGTGCCTCGGAAAGCTCGTTAAGCCGTTGGTCCCGGGTGTCAGTTGCACAGACTACTATATAATACTAGGGTCATTTGTAGATCTTTGACAGTCGTTAGGTAGTCAGTGGCCCAAAAAGTCTGACAACCAGTCCTGCCAAGGGGTATCGTATCGTATCGCCTAACTGGGTTGTGGAGGTCAGAAGGCAGTCACTCCATGTTAACTAGGAGCGTAGGACATGACGGTATAACCACAGAAACAATAAAATATGTGTCAGACAGCATTAGTAGCCATTTAAGTTACATAATTAATTTATGCATATCGCGAGGTATATTTCCGACCAAACTAAAGACTGCTATTGTAAAACCACTATACAAAAAAAACGACCGAGATAAAAAGGAATCATACAGGCCTATCTCACTTTTCCTATATTTTCTAAGATATTCGAAAAATACATATATATACAAATTCTTTTTAAATAATGTAATTGCAAATGTTGACCGAAATATACCGGTATGTTCAATTTACTGTGATATGACTCAAGCTTTTGACTACGTAGATCACAATATATTACTTAATAAATTAGACGCCTACGGAATAAGAGGCAATATCCTACAACTTATCGAGTCATATCTAAAAAATCGAAAACAATATGTGGAAATTACACAAGTGGATCAAAAAACAAAGAACGAAAGAGTCTATCGGTCGCGTGATAAAAAAATCAAATATGGTGTGCCGCAAGGGAGCGTGCTTGGCCCCCCTCTATTTATACTTTACATAAATGACTTACCAAAAGTAACGGAACATCACATGACACTATTTGCCGACGACAGCACAGTTACCATTGACTGTAAAGATAAACTAAAATATGACAAATTAATATATGAAAATGACGTTACTAATACTATAAAATCAATAATAAAATGGCTTAATAACAATAATCTTAAGATAAATATTGACAAGACCAAATTAATGACATTTACCCAACGCAAAAATTTTACTATGAATATTCTTTACGAGAACAAAAAAATAAATTAAGTTGACACAACCAAATTTCTAGGGTTAACCATAGACCAACGGCTTGATTGGAAGGCACATAAGATAGATTTGGCGAAGAGACTTAGCAAATCCGCATATGCTTTATATAAACTTGCGCCAGTCATAGGAACGGACTCTATTGTTACAGCCTACCATGGCATGGCGAGTTCAATACTAAGATATGGAGTTATTTTTTGGGGAAACTCAACCAATAGGGAACTTATATTTAAAGCCCAAAAAAAGTGCATCAGGGCAATGTTTGGGTTAAAATGTACAGATACATGTAAACCTTTTTTTATTAAATGTAAAATACTGACACTACCCAGTATGTACATATTCGAAGTTGCAGTATTCGTTAAAACCAATCCGAATTTATTTCCTAAGCTATCTGACAGAAATAACCGGAGTCGACGACACGTCAATATGTTGTGCTCGAGACAGTCCAAAACAGCTCTGATGCATACCAGAATCAATTAAAATATTAAATATACACCTATTCAAAAAACATTTAAAGATGTTTCTGGTTAGTAGATCCTATTATAATGTAAATGAGTTTTTGAAGGAAAAAATAGTACTATAATTTTTAATGATTGACATGTCTGATTAATTGTTTATTTTTTTATTAGTGCTATTTATTGTTTTGACATCCCATTGTGTATTTTGATAATATTTGTTTATTTTTATGACGAAATATGATTGAATCTTTGACATTTTTTTTTTCTGACCTCTTTTGTGATAAT
Organism: Noctua pronuba; assembly: GCA_905220335.1. Taxonomy (NCBI): domain Eukaryota; kingdom Metazoa; phylum Arthropoda; class Insecta; order Lepidoptera; family Noctuidae; genus Noctua; species Noctua pronuba. Next base: position 15,385 of record LR999906.1, on the reverse strand, counting down.
CTAATATTTGACATGTATTATTTAATGATATTTTATATTGACCTCTGTTTAACTTTTTTTTTTTTTTTTTTTACCTGACATCTACTCTTATATTATATTAACTTTTGCTAATTAATTGATAATTTACTATATTTTTCAAATTTTTTAATGTTGATTTAATTAATTTTCATTTTATTTTTGCATTTAATGTTAGGGGCTGTCCATTAATCATGTGAGGCTCGAAAGGGGGGGGCGGGGTCCATAAAAAATCACGAAATATCACAAGGGGGGAGGGGGGGTAAAGTATTATATCACGTGTACTTATTTTTTCGGCAAGCGCGCGATACTCAACCGAAAAGCGGCGTGTATTTATGTTTAGTCAAACGCGTACAAAATGTTGTTGTTAAGGTGTTGAAGAAAGTCTTGCTAATCCGTGGTTCGAAAATATTGTACATTAAATAATGATCATGTACTAGTACAAAAAACTTTTTCGCATTTCTTTCATTATTTTTATGTCAGTCAAAAACAAACTGCAACCTTTCTTTCTACCTCTGAACGTTTATTATAGTAGTCTTTAATTTTCTATAATAAAATTAGATGATACCTACTTATACCAGTATTTTTTATAAATAAAAAAATAGATTCTTTGCAGGTACGAAAAAATACACGTGATATAGGGGGGAGGGGGGAGGGGTAGTCTTAAACCTCACCACGTATCACCAAGGGGGAGGGGGGGGTAAAAAAATGCCAAAAAAAACATCACGTGATTAATGGATGGCCCCTTACTAAGAATTGTAATGGATATTTTATAGTAATCTAAAATTCAAAATCTAAAATTACAGTTCTTCTTATATTATAACTTCGTAAGATAATGATTGCATGAAACACTCTGATAAATTGTTTTTAAATTAATTCATTTATTTTTTCATATTTGTACGCTTCACGGCAAAACATAGAGAATCTAACTAAGTATATTGTAACATCTCACACACCGTGTAACTACCTATGTTTACAAATAAAAGTTTCTTATTCTTATTCTTATTCTTATTCTTAAATACTTACTGGTATTCAGCTGCATCCGTTAGACTGGAAGATGATCACAATATACCTACGTATAGTTGGGAAAAGGCTAGGCAGATGATGAGGCCTGAAAATTGATATGGGGACTCCTTGTGATAAATAATAAATTGCATATTTCAAGATTTTTAGTATATCACACCCACCCTTTAAATTAGGGGATGGAAAACAATTCACAAAAAGAAGTGAAATCCCACCAAAACATTTAGTAACGCCATCTAATTTTGGTTTTGATAAATAATTGGGTCCCTCATTAGTTCCTACATTTGACGTTAGTGTCAGAACAGGCGATCATATCTAATCCCCCCCTTACCGCAAAAGCACGACGAAAGCAATGTTCTCGCCGAGTAGCCGTGCGCTGTGTCGCTCCAGCACCGCGCGCTTGCTGGATCGCTGCCACGCCGCTCAATTTCCAACATAAACTGTTATAAAACGAAGATGAACCGCTCGCGGGTGTGTTCGAGAGATTTAGTGCCGGGAGGAACTCCTGTGATCAAGTTATGTGCTTCAAAGCAGGAAAGACGCCAGCAGCCGCCATTTTGGATGAAGGTAAGGTGTGCTTCCCTCTAAATCTACGTACCTATTCTATCGCCCGTTCATCATCTCATTCTTTCTAGGCGATAACCGCAATCCTTTTATACAGTCCACTTAATTTCAAACATTACATGGGAACGTGAAGTCGTAGTATATTACTAACATCCTCTACAAAATGGGGAGAACAAGTGCCTTTCGGCTTCGTTAAGGATTTTTTTACACCTTTTATGTAATTTAATTGATATTACTATGAACTAATATTTGCAAGTTATAAGCAAGTACATGTAAATCTATGTATGAACTAAACATACATACATTTTGCTTCTCTACGCCTAGGCGCTCCATGTTGTTCTCCTCATAGCTGTCACTGTGGTGAAGTTGTCAACAACCTTGGACACCACGGCCTGTCATGCAGTCGAAGTGCAGGCCGTTTTGCACGGCACGCGAACTTAAACGACATCATCCGACGAGCTCTTGTCACCGTCGGCGTTCCAGCTTTATTAGAACCCAATGGTTTGGTGCGCGACGATGGCAAGAGACCGGACGGCATGTCTTTGTTTCCATGGAAGATGGGTAAGCCCTTAGTGTGGGACGCAACATGTGTCGATACACTTGCGCCATCCCATCTTCCTAGCTCGTCGTGCTGTGCTGGGGCTGCCGCTGCGGCTGCAGAGAACCTCAAGCGGCGTAAATATAGTAACCTTATTGGTAACTATATTTTCGAGCCGTTTGGGGTTGAAACTCTAGGACCGTGGGGTCCGAGTGCTCACAGCCTTTTTAAGGAAATATCAAATCGCTTAGTTGACACTTCCCGTGACCCAAGGGCTGGCTTTTACTTTGGCCAAAGGCTTAGCGTTGCCATACAACGTGGCAACGCCGCCAGTCTCTTGGGTACATTACCAGTTGACAGCGTTGAGGAGGAGTTTTTTGACGCCATTTTTTAAGTTAGTTAGTTAGTTAGTTACTTTAGTTTATTTTAATTTATTAATGTATATATATATTCTCAAATAAAACAAATGATAGAAAAATAAAACAAAATGTTTTTGGGATTCTTACGGTATAACATACATAGATTAGGTACTTATTATCCCAGAAGTACGATCCTGTGGGCAATTAAGGAACTCCACGCGAGCGAAGCGGCGGGCATAAGCTAGTTGTAAATAAAACCTGTCTAGTACCGATTAAAGGCCTAATCCGGCCTCATCTGTTTACCAAGTGATTTTTTTTTAATATACATGAAAAAACATAATTTTAACAAATGTGTTGCCTGATAGCATTAAGTCAAGACTATTTAAAATTGCGACAACCGTGAGTGAGACTTCACCGGTTTTACTTAGACAATCGTGTTTGTTATGATCTTTAAAATTATCTGTTTTTGTACATATTTTAATAAGAAAACAGATGAGTGTATATCTAGTATCAACTCATCTACCTTACCACACTGTAGTAGGGACAAAAAGATAGACAACCCAACAGATTCTTGGCCCTAATGCATTGTAGTTTCATTCAATTTTGACTTCGTTTGGTTTCGTTAATTTTAATAAAAGGTTACCTTGACTTAATTTTACCAGGCAACCTATTCGCATTTTTAATTTTGTTTATGATATTTGCTGTTTATACTTAATATATGAGTCAATATCATACTACTAAGCCAAAAAATACAAACAGCTGCAGTATTTTGTATCAGGTTCGACACAACTTGACAATTCCACTAAAATTGGCTTACGGTCCCGCATAATTTCAGCCGCTTTCACGAGAAAGTGGCTCCAATTACCATTCTCCATTAAACCAACCCTAGTGGTTCGCTCAATGCGTCTGCTATCTGGTTGTGTCGAACCCATATTCTCCGTGTACTTGGAAGTGGGCGCACCGACAACTTTAACAATACGCTATGGTTGCTCTTGCGAATGCGTCCCACTTTCTACGTACCGGGCATTCTTTGCTGAACGCATTGTGCTTGTGTTCCCCGAGCTTGGCTCTGGTGCAGTTTACGCAAACCGCTGCTTCGCCAAGATGTTTGTCTGTGCAGTCAACCCTAAGGTGTGGACCGCCACAGTGGCTGCATAAATCGGCCGGCTCTGTGGCGTATTTCCCTTTCCGTGTTCAACTGGCGACACCGGTCTCGCGAAATCCACACGCTTTTGTTTTACTACGGAATCCTACGATCCCGTGTTCAATTCGCGTCAACTGAGCACGCCTTTGTGATCAAGCAACGTTAAAAGAAGTTTTACAAAACAGTGTGTAATTGAATTGAACACGGTTTTTTAACCTGTCTATTCGCGTATTTCCCTTTCCGTGTTCAACTGGCCATACGCCTGACAGAAACCCTAACCCTAGACGGTTGACGTCAGGGGCACCACGAGGTTCGGTTAGTTAGGTTCCTTTAAACCCTGCAGACAGAAATAGGAGCCCCGCGCAGCGGGGCTCCGCGGACTGTATTGTAATAAAAGGATATTTAGTAGAAACGTGATTTATCCCAATGAATCTAAATGAGAAATGAAAAATGTATAGATGATTAAATATCATCAGATGCATTTGTAAAAAGAATTGTTTGCCAAATAAATGTATGTAAAACGAGTGTTTATAAAATAATACATTTGCGGAATAAGTTGTTTTCGAAATAAATAGTATACGAAACGTTAGTTGTTAAATGAAAATTTGACAATGGAGTTTTGGTGAAACTTTAGTGAACCGGTCGGCGCATTATGTCTTCTTCCATACTTCTCTATTACTCATCATCTCAACTGCACACGATTTTGTTAAACCTTACCCAGCGCCACTTCATCACAAAGGCGTGCTCAGTTGACGCGAATTGAACACGGGATCGTAGGATTCCGTAGTAAAACAAAAGCGTGTGGATTTCGCGAGACCGGTGTCGCCAGTTGAACACGGAAAGGAAAATACGCGGCTCTGTGCACAGACGCTTGCCGTGGCCGTATGCTAAGCAGCGGGTGCACTGTACCAGAGGCGTCTGGTCTTTGACACGCACTCGTTGGAGGTCAATCCAAAGCTTGCCTCCTTCGAGTGCTCTCTTCCATATTGCAGGGGAAACACTCAGCACAATGCTGTTCACGTGAGGGTTTCGCGATTTTTTTCTGAATTTAATCGAAACTTTGTTTCCCTCGTCGCCGAGGCCGTCAAATAACTCCCGGTTCTGATTCCTAAGGGCTCGTAACACGTCCTCGTCGCTGTGGATCAGCAACACGTCCCAAAGAATCAGAAGCGGGCTCCTGGAGCCTTGGGTCTTCGCGTTCATGGCGGCCGGGGTGCGGAACATATCACAGAACAACACAGTGTTTACACAGTTTAGAGAACGGACAGTATTTGAACGGACCCCTGTAAAGTGGAGGTCAGGACAGTAATATCTGTTCGAGGAGAGTTCCCAGGAAACTGGTTTCTTCCGTGTCCCTGTAAAGGGGGGTACACGGAAGTATGAAATATTTAAAATTAAATTATAATAAAATATGACCTGTTTTAATAATTATTAATTAATGAAAGAATGAATGAACATATGAGCCTTCGCAGACTCGGTCAAAAATAAATAAAATACGCAACTTCCCTTAAAACCCTAATATTATAAAATGCCAAAAGGGCTAAAAATAAATAAAAATAATTTGTTCACGACTTGAAGTCCACATACACTACATACATTACAGGTTGGGTGGGTGGGAATTTTTTTATTTGAGCTAGACGCACGGGGGTGGTGTCCAGAAACGCGTCTCCGCTCGTGCTAGCGATCTACGAAATAAAACAAGGTGGGTGCCTAACAAAATTTTGGACTTTTGGTCAAAAAACCAGTTTTTGAAACAAAAAATCTTAGTTTTCAACCCCCAACCCGGAAACTGGCTCACGGAACGCGGACCAGAACACAGAGATGAAGGGTGAGTGCTATTGCTACTATATTCTAACGATACTTTTGAAAAGAAATATGGAAAAACACTAAATTTTGATGATTTTATCTGATAATTTCGAAAAATTACTAGGGGTTGGTAGGGAAGTTTTTACTGCGCGCGTACAGGCCAGTGCGATATGGTCAGGATGTAGGCGAAGGCGAAGGCGAAACGGTGCAGGTATTCGGAGAACCCACCGTGACCCGTTAGGATCTGCGTGACTATACCGACTGGTTTTAGCTTTAGCACGATTCTGTGGGCGTCGATCGCATCCGGGAAAAACATTTTTGTGACGGAGGCTGTTTCGCCATACTGATACCTCCTGTTCCGTTCGTCAAGCGACCCCACACGGATCTGCCGCTTGACGAATGAAACTGGGCAGCGGTCATAGTCCGGCCTCTTCCTGGACCGGAGTGCAGCCTCCTTAGCGAGGTGGTCCTCGTTGCCCTCTAGCCCGGCGTGTAACTTTATCCAGAACAAAGACACAGCTTTGCTCTGGGATAAAGCCGCGCTCATGTTCGCTCTCGCCTCCGCGGCCAGGGCGTGGAGGGAACCCTGGTTTGTGACTGTCTGTAATGCGGCCTTTGAGTCACTGTAGATACCGAAGGTTCCCTCTTTGCGCTTGAGGATTTCGCGCGTGGCTACGCATATGGCCAGAAGTTCCGCCTGGTAGACCGTGCAGTACGACGGCAGGCTGAGCTTTACGGACTTGATCTCGGTGTCGCCGTCCCAAAGTGACAGCGCTGCTCCGACCTTGCCCGCAATCTTGCTGCCGTCCGTGAAAACCCTGACTGCTTGGGTATTGTGGGTGTCCACAAACGTCTGGTCCTCCAGGCACAAGAACTCCAGGGCCGCATGTTTCGCCGGGTGCGGAGTTTCTGCAAACGCCACCACCCGCTCTACCTCCCTGCCCGCTAGTGCTGGCTGTGGCACCCCTCGCTTTGCCTCATACAGTGCGGCTGCCTCCTGTATTCGGAGGTCGAGTGGGAGTATCCCAGCCAGCACCAGGGACGCGTTCAGCCAAACGGTGCGGTAGGACTTACAGAGCTTTTGCGGGAATCCTCGTTGGGCCGTGTTGAGGCTTTTCTGCACTCCAATCTTTTTGGCTGCCGGCGCCCAGGCACTCGCTGCGTACAGTATTACCGGCTCCACTGCTGCCGTGTATATGGTGTGGATGATCTCCGGGTGAAGGCCCCAGCTCACTTTTCCCGCACGTGCCAGCTGTTTGTAGATGTTCACAGCTTTTCTGCAAACGTTTGCGACGTGGGTATTGAAAGTGAGCTGGTGGTCGACGGTGAGCCCCAGAATTTTTATTTCCTTAGACATGCCAATGCCTACCCCGCCCATGCTCAGGAGTGGAACATCGTACTTTAGCTTCTTGGTTATCACCATTGCACAAGTTTTTTGCGGTGCAAACTTCAGCTTATTTCCGATGCCCCATACCCGAACATACTCGAGGGCGGCATTGGCCTGCCTCTGGACTTCCAACGCTGTGTCACCGTCGAAGATCATCACCACATCATCGGCGAACGCCTGGCAGTGGACGCCTCGCTCCTCCAGCCCCTTCAGCAGGGGATCGAGGATCAGGTTCCATAGGATCGGACCACCAATGGACCCCTGCACACACCCCTTATTTGTGTCTCTTGTACACTCGGCCCCCGCGTACCTAACTCGGACACTCCTACCAGTCAGATAGCTGTCTAGCAGCCTCCTAGGGTTCACCGGGCACTTTTCCTCAGCCAGTCTGGTCCTGATGGCCGGCCACCATACGCTATCGAAGGCTCCCTCTATGTCCAGTGATACAACAGTGATCAGCTTCTTGTCACTTAGCTTCCCTTTGATATGTTGTATCATGGTGTAGAGGGAGTCCTCGGTGCTCCTCTGTAGCATGAAGCCAAACTGGCGAGTACTGAGCCGCGGGATTAGGTGCCACTTCAGACGTGCTACTAGCAATTTTTCTTACGTTTTGCCTAGGACTGGTAGGAGGCCGATCGGCCTGTACGACTTAGGGGTGGTGTAGGAATCTTTGCCGGGTTTTCGGAGGACTACCACCGTGGCCACTTTCCAGGCCTCAGGGAAGTGTCCATGCTCGAGGCACTTGTTGGCCAGTGCAAGGAAAGTCCCTGGGTCTCGGGATATGGCCTGGGCACAGATATCGGCTGTGAGACCGTCCGCCCCGGGAGCCTTCTTCGGGTTGAAGCTTTCCACCGCGGTTTTCAGCTCCTGAAGTGTAAACGGTGGGTCATGTTGTTCATCATGCGCCCACTCGTTTACACGACTGGCCGCTTCACGTGTCCGACGGTGGTCAACAGTTTCTCCCTCTTCCAGGTCCTCGGGGTAGAAAGTCTCGGCCAGCAGCAGAGCCGACTCCTGTGCACTCAGCGGCAGTCCGTCCTTCATCAACGGCAAGTCCTCCTGTCTCTTGGCGGTCCGTCCTATGACCCGATAAATACCCTCCCACATCCCTTCTCTGTCCTGCTTCCCGCAGAACGCCTTCCAGCCCTCGGTCTGCGCACTTTTGGCCAGGGACTCATACTTATTCTTTGCTTGCAGGTACTCATCGACAACTTTCTGCCTCCGGACTGGTGCAGCGCACCGAATGCGGCATCTCCGAGTATTGACCTCCGACATCAACTCAGCGAGCTCTTTGGACCACCACGGTATAGTAAGTTGGGTATTGTTTTTAATTTTGTCCAATGTTTCTTCACAAGAATCTGTAATTTTGACTATTTATGTGTTTATAGTTTGTTCTAAATCTTCTTTATTATTAATTTTGCTAATTTCTGTTAAATTTAATTTTGCTTCAGCTTTTAATTGGGCCAATTTCTCATGAAATTGGCTCCAATTCGCTTTCTTCGTGTTGTAGATTCTTGTGGTCCTGTTAATATTTGTTCCTTTGGACTTTTGTAAATTAATTTTGAAACATATACCGTTGTGGTCCGAGCTCGTGAGGCCTTCCTCTATCCGCCAGTCCTCCACCAAGTCCAGCAGGTCCGTTGAGCAGGCTGTTACGTCAACGAAGCTGCTGTACAAGGTGTTACCTCTGACGGTGTCGAAGGTCGGTGTGTTGCCGACGTTGAGTACCTGCAGGCACATTTCTTCCAGGGTTCCCGACATGTCCTCCCCTTTGGTGTCGGTCACCAGGCTACCCCACCAGGTGCTCTTGGCGTTGGCGTCGCCGCCAATTATCATCCTCGTGGGGCCTATTTCCTCGCGAATCTGCAAGAGTTGCTCCAGGTATGGCTGTATGGGCTGGTCTGGTTCAAAGTAGAAGGAGACTACTGCGATTTCCCAGGCGCTGGTACGGATCCTCACCACCACGATGTTGTTGGTGGTGAGTTTCGGACACTGTGTCACGTCAAGGTCGTGATCGAAGACGACTATTGCCGCCTTCACAGTTCCACCTCCTTGTTCTTCCCCGGTAGTCTCGCATCCTCTTAACCCCACCCACATACGGCTCCTGGAGCAGCGCGAACGCAACCCTCCGCTCACTAGCCACAATCATGAGCTCTTGGGTTGCTAAGTTCTTTCTCTGCAGATTCGCTTGGATTGCCTGGTAACTGTTACGGGCACTTGTGTTTGTTCGGGAACCCCTGGATCCCCTGCTTGCTGTTGCCGCCGGCGGGCCCTTAGCAGTACGCCACCGACAGCCGCGCCAATGCGTCCCACTTCACACGCACTGGGCACTCGCTGTCGAAGGCGTTGTGCTCGGTCTTCCCTTGTTTAGCGGCCACGCAGTTTACGCACTTCGGCGGCTCCACAGCCAGCCATGAGGGGCAGTCGACCCGCATGTGGAGGTCCCCACAGTGTGTGCAGAGGTCGCTCAGGTTAGGTTCGCTCAGGTTAGGTTTTTTTTTTTTTTTTTGTTTTGTTTGGGCAGGAGTGGGAAATCCCCACGGACACCTCGACTGCCTCACAGGTTGTGAGACAGTCGAGGTAGTGCCGGACTCGAACCGGCTAAAAACCACTCCTGCCTAGCCAGTGTCCCTCTGACATGGGGATCAGAGACCTTTGTTGCGGAGGTTTGCCTTATGTAGCACTGAATTTCAGGAGGCCGAATAGACCACGCTCTATTTATATTAATTTTTCTTGTATATTTTTTAACTATATGTGTAAATATATATATTCGTTTACCTTTAATGTATATGTTTTTCTTTTTTTTTTATTGTTTTGCGTTTATATATATTTAATATTCTGTGAATTTCTTATCGTATATACTACAAACTATTTTAATACCTATGTCCTTAAACTATTTATTACAATTTAACCTATATATCAAAATTTACCCTAGCCTTATTACCACATAATAGTCTACTATGTTATATTTTATTTTTCGTTTTATTTGGTATTTTTATGTTTTTATATCTTTTTTGTTTTATTTCTTTGATATCTATACCATATACTTAATATATAGTTACATATCAAAAAAATTTATAACTAACTTATTTATATTTACGTCTAATGTTCTTAATTTGCTACTTATTATACATAATTTTTTAATGCTACATCCAATTGGGTTATGGCTATGTTTAGGACTAAGTTCGACACAACTTATCGAGTCCACTAGGGCTAACATCGGGACTCGTATAACTTGGGCCAGTTTCTCATGAAACTGACTCGAGTTACAGGCTTTACTTTTCCCAACCCCAGTGGTTCGATTAATGCGACTGCCATTTGGTTGTGTCGAACTCATGGTAACCTTGGTATAATTGGAAGTGGGCGCACCGACAACTTTAGCAATAAGCTATTGACGCTCTAGCGAATGCGTCCCACTTCCTGCGCACTGGGCATTCACTACTGAAAGCATTGTGCTGGTGTTCCCCCAGCTTGGCTCTGGTGCAGTTCACGCACACCGCTGCCTCGCCAATGAGTCTGTCTGGGCAGTCCACCCTTAAGTGTGGACCGCCACAGTGGCTGCACAGGTCGGCTGGCTCCGTGCAGAGACGTTTGCCGTGACCGCTCAGGTTAGGTTCGCTCAGGTTAGGTTCGCTCAGGTTAGGTTCGCTCAGGTTAGGTTCGCTCAGGTTAGGTTCGCTCAGGTTAGGTTCGCTCAGGTTAGGTTCGCTCAGGTTAGGTTTTTTTTTTTTTTTTTTTAAATATTTGGCAGGAGTGGGAAATCCCCACGGACACCTCGACTACCTCACAGCTTGTGAGACAGTCGAGGTAGTGCCGGACTCGAACCGGCTAAAAACCACTCCTGCCCAGCCAGTGTCCCCCTGACATAGTCAGAGACCTTGTTGGGACTTAAAATGTTGTTTTACTTTATTGTTTTGTTTTGTTACTATAATTTTGAAAATTTTTCCTTTTAAACTATTTGATTCTATTTTGCAATTAATTTTTTCTGGTGTATATTATATGTATATATTTTACTCTGTTTGTACTCTGCTGCCCTATGCTTTAATCTTATATCTTTTCCTTCGAAATATTTATATATATGATAAAGCATAGTGTTTTAAGTGTCTTTATTTCTGTTAATAACTAATTTTGAAATTTTGATGCAGTATTCTAAAAATGTTGTACGAGTTTTATTGTCACTAATAATTTTGTTTATATTATTTTTGTTTATTGTCGCCTCTAATTTTTGCTCCGTGTTTTGCCTCTCTTTGCAAAAGACTGGGCACTCGGTCAGGATGTGGGCGATCGACTCCACTGCATCCGGTTCACAGATGCACGATGGGCTCCCCTTACACCTGAAACGGTGCAGGTATTCGGAGAACCCACCGTGACCCGTTAGGATCTGCGTGACTATACCGGCTGGTTTTAGTTTTAGCACGATTCTGTGGGCGTCGATCGCATCCGGGAAAAACATTTTTGTGACGGAGGCTGTTTCGCCATACTGATACCTCCTGTTCCATTCGTCAAGCGACCCCACACGGATCTGCCGCTTGACGAATGAAACTGGGCAGCGGTCATAGTCCGGCCTCTTTCTGGACCGGAGTGCAGCCTCCTTAGCGAGGTGGTCCGCGCCCTCGTTGCCCTCTAGCCCGGCGTGTGCCTTTATCCAGAACAAAGACACAGCTTTGCTCTGGGATAAAGCCGCGCTCACGTTCGCTCTCGCCTCCACGGCCAGGGCGTGGAGGGAACCTTGGTTTGTGACTGTTTGAAGTGCGGCCTTTGAGTCACTATAGATGCCGAAGGTTCCCTCTTTGCGCTTGAGGATTTCGCGCGTGGCTACGCATATGGCCAGAAGTTCTGCCTGGTAGACCGTGCAGTACGACGGCAGGCTGAGCTTTACGGACTTGATCTCGGCGTCGCCGTCCCAAAGTGACAGCGCTGCTCCGACCTTGCCCGCAATCTTGCTGCCGTCCGTGAAAACCCTGACTGCTTGGGTATTGTGGGTGTCCACAAGCGTCCGGTCCTCCAGGCACAAGAACTCCAGGGCCATATGTTTCGCCGGGTGCGGAGTCTCTGTAAACGCCACCACCCGCTCTACCTCCCTGCCCGCTAGTGGTGGCTGTGGCACCCCTCGCTTTGCCTCATACAGTGCGGCTGCCTCCTGTATTCGGAGGTCGAGCGGGAGTATTCCAGCCAGCACCAGGGACGCGTTCAGCGAAACGGTGCGGTAGGATTTACAGAGCTTCTGCGCGAATCCTCGTTGGACCGTGTTGAGGCTTTTCTGCACTCCGATCTTTTTGACCGCCGGCGCCCAGGCGCTCGCTGCGTACAGTATCACGGGCTCCACTGCTGCCGTGTATATGGTGTGGATGATCTCCGGGTGAAGGCCCCAGCTCACTTTTGCCGCACGTGCCAGCTGTTTGTAGATGTTCACCGCTTTTCTGCAAACGTTTGCGACGTGGGTGTTGAAAGTGAGCTGGTGGTCGACGGTGAGCCCCAGTATTTTTATTTCCTTAGACATGCCAATGCCTACCCCGCCCATGCTCAGGAGTGGAACATCGTACTTAAGCTTCTTGGTTATTACCATTGCACAAGTTTTTTGCGGTGCAAACTTCAGCTTATTTCTGATGCCCCACACCCGAACATACTCGAGGGCGACATTGGCCTGCCTCTGGACTTCCAACGCTGTGTCACCGTCGAAGATCATCACCACATCATCGGCGAACGCCTGGCAGTGGACGCCTCGCTCCTCCAGCCCCTTCAGCAGGGGGTCGAGGATCAGGTTCCATAGGATCGGACCACCAATGGACCCCTGCACACACCCCTTATTTGTGTCTCTGGTGCACTCGGCACCTGCGTACCTAACTCGGACACTCCTACCAGTCAAGTAGCTGTCTAGCAGCCTCCTAATATTCACCGGGCACTTTTCCTCAGCCAGTCTGGTCCTGATGGCAGGCCACCATGCGCTATCGAAGGCTCCCTCTATGTCCAGTGATACAACAGTGATCAGCTTCTTGTCACTTAGCTTCCCTTTGATATGTTGTATCATGGTGTAGAGGGAGTCCTCGGTGCTCCTCTGTGGCATGAAGCCAAACTGGCGAGTCCTGAGCCGCGGGATTAGGTGCCATTTCAGCCGTGCTACTAGCAGTTTTTCCAATGTTTTGCCTAGGACTGGTAGGAGGCCGATCGGCCTGTACGACTTTGGGGTGGTGTAGGAATCTTTGCCGGGTTTTCGGAGGACTACCACTGTGGCCACTTTCCAGGCCCCAGGGAAGTGTCCATGCTCGAGGCACTTGTTGGCCAGTGCAAGGAAAGTCCCTGGGTCCCGGGATATGGCCTGGGCACAGATATCGGCTGTGAGACCATCCGCCCCGGGAGCCTTCTTCGGGTTGAAGCTTTCCACCGCGGTTTTCAGCTCCTGAAGTGTAAACGGTGGGTCATGTTGTTCATCATGCGCCCACTCGTTTACACGACTGGCCGCTTCACGTGTCCGACGGTGGTCAGCAGTTTCTCCCTCTTCCAGGTCCTCGGGGTAGAAAGTCTCTGCCAGCAGCAAAGCCGATTCCTGTGCGCTCAGCGGCACCCCATCCTTCACCAACGGCAAGTCCTCCTGTCTCTTGGCGGTCCGTCCTATGACCCTATAAATCCCTTCCCACATTCCCTCCCTATCCTGCTTCCCGCAGAAGCCCTTCCATCCTTCTGTTTGCGCTTTTTTAGCGAGGGACTCATAATTTTGTTTTGCTTGCAGGTACTCATCGACGACTTTTTGCCTCCGGACTGGTGCAGCACACCGGATGCGGCGTCTTTTGGTGTTCACCTCCGACATCATATCAGCGAGCTCTTTGGACCACCACGGTATGGTAAGTGTAGCGTTATTGTTAATTTTAGAAAGGTCTTCTTCACACGTTTGTTTAATATTTGCTATAAATTTATTGACATTACGTTCTAGTTCTATTTTGTTATTTATTTTACTAATTTCTAATGGATTTAAATTTAAGTCAGCATTTAATTGGGCCAATTTCGCATGAAATTGGCTCCAATTTGCTTTCCTAGTATTGTAGATACGTGTGGTCCTGTTTACATTAATCCCTTTGGATTTTTGCAATTTAATTTTGAAACATATACCGTTGTGGTCCGAGCTCGTGATACCTTCCTCGACCCGCCAGTCCTCCACCAAGTCCAACAGGTCCGTTGAACAGGCTGTTACGTCAACGAAGCTGCTGTACAAGGTGTTTCCTCTGACGGTGTCGAAGGCCGGAGTGTTGCCGACGTTGAGTACCTGCATGCGCATATCCTCCAGGGTTCCCGACATGTCCTCACCCTTGCTGTCGGTTACCAGGCTACCCCACCAGGTGCTCTTGGCGTTGGCGTCGCCGCCAATTATCATCCTCGTGGGGCCTATTTCCTCGCGAATCTGCAAGAGTTGCTCTAGGTATGGCTGTATGGGCTGGTCTGGTTCAAAGTAGAAGGAGACTACTGCGATTTCCCAGGCGCTGGTACGGATCCTCACCACCACGATGTTATTGGTGGTGAGTTTCGGACACTGTGAGACGTCAAGATCGTGATCGAAGACGACTATTGCCGCCTTCACAGTTCCACCTCCTTGTTCAGCGCACTGGTAGACTCTCGCTCCCCGGTAGTCTCGCATCCTCTTAACCCCACCCACATACGGCTCCTGGAGCAGTGCGAACGCAACCCTCCGCTCACTAGCCACAATCATGAGCTCTTGGGTTGCTAGGTTCTTCCTCTGCAGATTCGCCTGGATTACCTGGTAACTGTTTCGGGCACTTGGGTTTGTTCGGGAACCCCTGGATGACTCCCTGCTAGCTGTTTCCGCTGGTTGGACCTCAGCAATACGCCACCGACAGCCGCGCCAAAGCGTCCCACTTCGCACGAGTTGGGCACTCGCTGTCGAAGGCGTTGTGCTCGGTCTTGTCCAGCTTTGCGGAGACACAGTTCCTGCATTTCGGTGCTTCTGCAGCCAACCGTGAGGGGCAGTCGACCCTCATATGGGGATCACCACAGTGTGTGCAGAGGTCGGCGGGTTCCGTGCACAGTTTACGGCCGTGGCCAAAGCGCAAGCAGCGAGTGCACTGAATCAGTGGCGACTGGTCCAGCACACGCACCCGCTGCAAGTCGATGTGCACTCGACCCGCGTATGTTAGCCTCTGCCACACAGAAGGGGACACCTGCAGGATGACGTGGCACATGTGGGGGTTCCTCGTCTTGCGACGGTATTTTACCCCCATCCTCAGATCATCCGCAGGCACGTCCCCTATCAGATGGCAGTTTTGGCGTTTTATCGCCTCGATAATGTCCCCATCCGAGTGGCACGAGAGGACGTCCTTGGCTATGATGAGAGGATCTTTGTTTTTCGCTCAGGTTAGGTTCGCTCAGGTTAGGTTCGCTCAGGTTAGGTTCGCTCAGGTTAGGTTCGCTCAGGTTAGGTTCGCTCAGGTTAGGTTCGCTCAGGTTAGGTTCGCTCAGGTTAGGTTCGCTCAGGTTAGGTTCGCTCAGGTTAGGTTCGCTCAGGTTAGGTTCGCTCAGGTTAGGTTCGCTCAGGTTAGGTT